>JAZHRO010000009.1:45840000-55840000 GCA_037157565.1 Thalassia testudinum
GGCAACCACAGGGAAGGGCTGGAGCAGGGAATGGCACGAGGAGAAGAAGAAGATGCATGCAGCAGCGGGAAAGATTTAAAAATTAAGTGAAATAAAAAATAAAAAGATGGTGAATTAGCAAAGATGCACTTGAGGAAAAATGTTAATTGCAAGGCCACTTATTTATTCTCCTCTCCTCTCAATTAAATGCATGCATGCATGTATTTTTACAAATGCGATTATGGAACCCTAATATGCATAGGTAATGCTAGGAAATAGCACAAGAAGGTACTATTGCAGGTGTATTTTTGCGGTGCAATCATACCCCCATGCCTATCTTTTGCTAGTCCCTAGCAAAACAGTATTTAGAAATGATCTTAAGCTGAAGATTTTCTTTCGAGGCAACATAGGTGTGTTTATTATTGGATATTGTGAGAACCAATTGTAGAGAAAACTACCAGTACTTTAAGTCTCACATGACAAAGATCATCTCTTGACTAACCAGGACTCTTGATATTTAAACCTTAAGTACGATTTCCAGGACCCAGGAGGTTTTTGCCATACTCGAGAGCTCAAGAGATTATGACTTGTGCTTAGTGAAGGATCAAGACTGACCAGATGAACATTAAGACTCAAGCCCAGGGTTTCACAAATTTTTAAGTACAGGTTGGTCCCAGTTTCAGCTCGTGTTTTCGGATTGACCCTTAAAAGATGACGGAAAACTCAACTCCCATTTTCTGACATTTGTGGCTTATAGGAAAACAGTTTACAGATATTTGTGAGATATACTGACTTATTTGCATCTTTTTTTTTTTTTTCGTGTCAGTATATCTCTTACAACATTATTTGGAGGAGCACACTTTTCTTTTTGGTGGGAGAGTTTCTTTTTGGTGGAAAGATCGCTCCTAAATACAAGACTAAAGCCCGGGATAAAAAGTCTACCTGCGCGCACAGGTAAGGACTCCACCTTCCCTAATGAACACTAGGGTTGGATCTTATGTTCACCTGATCTTTCCTGATATGTGTAGTGTGAACCAAGTTTACTTAAGCTCTCAAGTAGAAGTAAACCAACGGATCCTGTACTGGTGTCTCAGGTACAAGAATACGTCCTTAGTTAGGAGAGATTCTGATCTATTTTGTCAATGCTCAAGTGAATTAAGCCCGAGCCTAAGCGAATCAAGCTTTTGTGGCCTGGAAAGTCTTCAAAACAGAGGTTGAATATCCATAAACACTTATTGTATTTTTGTTTCAGCCGTTAGATCATTACCAAACACCATTTTTATTATATATATATTTTTTTTTCTTTTTTCTTTTTCTTGCATATTTATAAATAGGTGGAAACTGGATGATACCATAAAATACCCAGATCCTATGGATGCCTATCCACCCCCCTATGCCAAACAATGCTATGTCCTCATATGCATGCAGGGAAAGGCAGAGAAAGGACGAAAGATAGGGTAACGAGAGCTGAGGTGCAGGGTATACAGCAGGGTGGTAGGGTGGGTGGATGGTGGGTGGTGAAAGGTCTGGCATTTCTTGGGATGAGAGTGTCCCAGGAGGATCAGAAAATAGGTCAGGAGGAAGAAGTTGGCCCTCAGATTGGCCAAGAAGAGGGGTTTCTTGGATATATGGATCCAAAAGGGAATAGCCCCAATGAGTAGGATGTGGGCTCAAGGTGCCAGTGTGGAGTTGCAAATCCACCTGATTTGGTGGGAAAGAAAGGGCAATCCAGTCTTCAAGAGTGTGGACAGGCGGTGAGTAGCCCGGAGATGACTCAGACCACGAGGTATGGGAAGCGGAGAAAACCTCATCAGAAGTCTGGCCAGGAGAAGGTACGGGACAAGGGAGGGATGGGGGAACGTCACAATATGTGTTGGTCAGGTAGTCATCAGTGTTTTTAGGTAATTCGCAGTAGTCAGAATAGGTCCCAATTAGTTCGATACTCGCACTGACGGTCATGTCCTCGTCAAACGTGTCATCCTTGATACAATCGCAATCAAAGTTCATGGCTGCCTTGAAGATGTTAAGCTTGAGCTTTTCAGATCCAACGGCAATCTCAATACAGCCCGACTCGCAGTCGATAAGGGCACGGGCTGTGGCCAAGAAAGGTCAACCGAGGATGATCGGACAATCAGAAAGTGAACTAGGAACTTCCATATCTAAAACGAGAAAGTCAACAGGAAAATAGAGACTGTTGACCCTAACCACCATGTCTTCCACCACACCCTTTGGGATTTTGACAGAACGATCTACCAATTGTAACGTGACAAGGGTGGATTTTAGATTTCCTAAGGAAAATTTTTCGAGCATGATGGTCGGTATAAGATTTATGGAAGATCCTAGATCAAGTAGGGCACGGTTAAAACTGCAGCCTTGGATGCTACAGGAAATAAGCGGTGTGCCTGGATCTTTCTGCTTCGGTGGTAGGTTTGATAGTATAGCACAACTCGCATGAGGCGAGGGAACCACCGGATTCTTAGTTTTCTTTGACTGTCGCCTGGGTGTTGTGTAGTCTTTGAAAAATCAGGCGACAGTAGGTATGTGGTCGATAGCCTCGAGCAGGGGTACCTTGATTTCTACATCCCTGAACAAATTATGCAGGTTATCAAAGGCCTACGTGTCTTTCTTCTTGCCTTTTGGCTCCCTTAGTAGAGCCTCAGGGAATGGGACTGATTCTGGCACCAATTTGGGTGTATCGTCCTCTCACGAATGCGGAGCGCATCCCGAATGAGAGGGTGATGAAGAAGAAGATGGGCCAAGATCAGGTCGAGACGGATCGACGGTCTACTTACCGCTCCTTGTAGTGATAGCATTGGACGATGCAGGTCCTGTGGGATCATATGGCGGAGGAGGGTTCGCAATGGGGACATAAGAGTGCGGTGCTGCAGCGGGATTAGCCTGAAATCCCGGTGGAATGCTCGGAGCTTGCAGAATTTGATTAGCCTGCCCCTGAGAAGGTCGTACCTGTGGTTGAGGACCACGGGATACGAAGTTTCGTGGGTTTGGAACAAGTTGGGGGGGAAGAGTGCCCTGAGATCGAGTCACCATGCGCAGTTGACTGATCTCAGCATTCTGCTGCGCCAATTGGTGCTGAAGAGAGGTCATGTTCTCTTCATGACGCTTTGACATATCCGTCATCATTCGCATCAATTTGTCAAGAGGACTTGATGCGTGTTCTGCTTACGGTACGCAAGGGCTTGATGGCAGATTCGCCATAGGATTAGACTGGGCCCTTGGGATGATGGGTACGAACGGTCGCATTCGTCCACTTGTGGGGTTTTGGCGCTGCGGGTTGTTGGACCATGCGAAGTTCAGATGATTGCACCATCCTGGGTTATACGTGGCAGAGAACGGGTTGTTCCCCAGGGCGCAAGCATCTTCTATGCCAGAAGATGCGTCCGCATGTAAATATGCGTCCGAGCACATGGAGGCTTGGTCCTCCGTGTCAAAATACTGGCTCACAGAAGCTAGTTCGACATGACTTACCGAGTCGCTCAGCGTGACATTCGGTAAGGAAGGTCTTACAGGATTTCTCGGGATAAGCCTGGTGTTGGAAGAATTGGGATTGTGATGAAGTGGTGAAGTGGGGGTGTTTGCCATAGAACGGGCAGGGTTGGCCAGAAGCTCATCCAGCTTCTTGTGCACGACAGAGACTTCATCCAGTTTTTGTGCAATAAGGCTTAGATCAGTGGATGAATGGGAGGGTCCCGCGTCATCTTCATGTACATTTCGAGGCTGGCTGGTACGATTAAAGGCAACAATGGAAGCATTGTTCATCGAGTTTTCACTCATATTTTCAAACAATTCAAATGCTTCATCTCGTCTTTATTCATAAAGTTCCCTCCGCAGGAAGCATCTGCAATCTTCTTCAAAGTCTCATTTAGCCCATAATAGAAAATCTGGGCTATATGCCACTTAGGCAGACCGTGGTGCGGACACTTCCTGAGAAGGTCGTTATACCTCTCCCATGCCTCATGAAATTATTTGCCATTTTGTTGCGTAAAAGAGGTGATAGTATGGCAAAGCTCATTGGTTCGCTTGATTGGGATGAACTTCTTGAGAAACGCTGTTCGCATCTCTTCCCAAGAGTGGATGGCTCTCCCAAGGGTGTGTAACCACTGTAATGCTTTATCCCGCAATGAAAATGGGAACATTTTCATGACTATAGGTAACCCAACATTTCTTGGTTTAACAATTTCGGCCAGTCGGGTTAGGTCTTCCAAGTGGAGAAAAGGATCTTCACTTGTAAGACCATGGAAGTGAAAATTTATTAGGCCAATTATGTTCGATTTTAGCTCAAAGTCGTCCCCCCCAATGGGGACCCGAATTTGTCCTATGGTCTCTGTAGCAGCGGGATTCTGATAGGAGCTAAGAGACCTAGGCTGCTCCCGTTTGGGAGGGTTCTGCATTTCCTTCAATGTTTCCCAAATGGCTTCCATTTGCTCATTATACATTTCCATTTGGGCTTGGAAGCAGGTTATGGGATCTAAGGCTCCACCACCTGGTGGGTTCTGA
Organism: Thalassia testudinum; assembly: GCA_037157565.1. NCBI lineage: Eukaryota > Viridiplantae > Streptophyta > Magnoliopsida > Alismatales > Hydrocharitaceae > Thalassia > Thalassia testudinum. The sequence goes on from JAZHRO010000009.1 coordinate 45,844,495, forward strand.
GGATGGTTTACTCCCTCGGGATTTGGGGGTGGGCGTGCAGCCATGTTTGTGGAGGAGGAGGATGATTCAGCTTCTTTTCTAAATTTATCAGTCAATTCAAATAGTTTAGGGTTTTGTGACCTCCTCTCAAACATGCACTACCGCAGGAAGAGTTGGGGAGATGAGAAGGGAAAAGTAATGAGAGAAGTGACGCCGCAAAGGTACACTTGATTACAAATCAATATAGTCAAATTCCTAACCTCTACAGTGTGCCCTTAGACCTAAAGATCTAAGTTACCTACTATCACGAACTACGGAACCCAATGCAAGCACCGCGGAACCACCAGGCAAGATTGAAAGGCCGTTTGCCCCAGTCTTAGACACCCGATAGCACGCGGGAACCCTCACCAGCACGTAGATGCTACACGCAGGTAGTTAGACCTCCAATCCTTAAGAAGGGTCAAGTTACTACTAGTTTTAGTTAGAGGCTTAGGGTCAAGTGCTTTTGGAATGTGAAGGGCGTTGTTTATGGATAATGCCCAAGTGATTGATTTTCAGAGTGTGTAAAATAAGCATGCAATGGGGAAATCTCCCCGAATTGGAGTTTTTATTGGTGAATGGTTTTTAGAGTTCAGCCTTAAGTAGTATGAATTTTAGGATTTTGCTGAATTACCAATTCAACCAATCTCCGGGTTTTGCAAGAGTACAGGTTTTCTTCTAATCCCAACAAACCCTTCTTCAATTTCAATTGGTTAATGCATGCTAAAATGCAATGGGCTACCCTAAATGGAGATTTCTATGTTGGGATGCACAAATCAGTCTTAGATTTATGTGAAAGGGAGCCAAAGTACTTCAATTCAAGTGCTCCCAACCACCAAAAATATTTCCACACACAAGGCTCAATCAACAGATAAAGAAACTAAAATTGTTGGTGTTGAAATATTCGAGATTGAATCTTAGGCAAGTTGAAAAGTCGTGGTGGGGTTGGAATCAACTCAATTCCAAGTCTCCCCACCAAAAAGGTTATCCCAAATTGTAGATAAGTAAGGCAAAAGAGGGGTGCAATCAATCTTTTTGTGCTGAAGGTGTTGGAATAGAGAAAACTAGAAAAGAGCCACCACACCCACTGGCTCTTCGAAGAGCTTGGCGGTGGTGGTCTCACTGTGGTGGGTGTGCACCACAGTGAAGGCTCCTGTCCGCCGGATGCCTCCGAGGAGGGTCGGCGTGTGGAGGGAAAGGGAGGAGAGGACGGTGGCCTGGAAGGAGAAGAAGCTGCCTTGGCTTTTTGTGTGGAAGGACCAGGCTGCTGAAGAAGAAGAAATCGTGGCCCTTTTAAAGAAGAGGAAGAGCATGCACAGCCATGCCCTGGCTGTGCATGGCTCACATGCGGCTGTAGGGAGAGGTTGGTATGGCTTGGCAGGGAGAGGCAGCCGCAGGGAAGGGCTGGAGTAGGGAATGGCGTGAGGAGAAGAACATGCATGCAACCGCGGGAAAGATTTAAAAATTAAGTGAAATAAAAAATAAAAAGATGGCGAATTAGCAAAGATGCACTTGAGGAAAAATGTTAACTGCAAGGATACTTATTTATTCTCCTCTCCTCTCAATTAAATGCATGCATGCATGTACTTTTATAAATGTGATTATGGAACCCTAATATGCATAGGTAATGCTAGGAAATAGCACAAGAAGGCACTATTGCAGGTGTATTTTTGCGGTGCAATCAGACGTCTGACTATTGACTCAGACATCCAATAACTTAGGCTGAACTTAGTAGATTATGTTTGTTGAAACCAGACATCCAGACCTTAGTCCAAATGTCTTAGAAGACGTCTGATGGTTGTGCCAAACGCCCAATTAGTGGAACGTTGGCTAACAAAGTAAACATTGAGGAAAATAATCGTTAGGCTTCTATCAGATGTCTGTAGAGGACCCCAGACGTCTGATATGTGACCATTGAGACTCGACTGACCCAAAATCGCTGTCCTAGACCAATATAGCCATTTGGACCTTGGGAAATCCATTCCTGCAATACAATAGGTTTCCATACATCCAGACCTATTGCTAGACATCATGCACGTCGTCTGATTAATTTACACTAGAATCCTATTCAAGTCTGATGAAAGTCAGGAAGGAAACTCGCTTAGAATCAGACGTCTGACTTAATTCCCAGACGTCTTAAACTAGTTATCCAGACATCTAATACTTGGACCAGACATCTGATGACTCTATCAGAATCATAAATGATTATGATTATGTCCTATTCTGCCTTGGGTTCAACCCTAACGGCTATGGAAGCCTTCTAAGGCCTTCCAAAGCCTTCCTAGGCCCTCTATAAATAGAGGAGGACCTTTGCTTCGTGAAGATACACCAAGCAACACATTTTCCACATCTTTTGTGTCCAAGAGAAGTAAAAGAAGAAGCTCTAGCTTTCCAAGTATTCGTTCCACACTCTCACTCCGCGATTACGAGAGTGACATAGTGCCTACGCATGGTTCACGCACTCACGTCGTCAAATCGACGTACACCCAGCAAAGGGAAGTTCCTTCACCTATAGTAACTAGATTCAATCATTTACTTTGTGGCTCTATAGGTTTGTATTGTAATTTTACTTTGTTATTTGGTTGGGTATTATCTTTGCAAATTCTCATCTCCTTCGTGATACAAAAATCTTCTCGTAAAGAGAAGGGGTTTCAGGCACACTACCCTCGTTCAAAGTAGTGTTGTTGTATTGGGGTTCAGTCACCCTTGTTAAGTGACTGGGTTAATGGATTTGATCGACTTTGTCAATCGGGAAATCCTAACTCGAGAGGGTTAGGTGGTGATTTTTATCCGGGTTAGGTTTCCACCTAAAAATCACTTGTGTCATTGTGTGATTGCTTTTGTGAGATTATTATTTATTTTAATTTCACATTTTATACATCACGCATATCTCACCATCTCCGATAGGAAATTACAAAGACTCGTTGCTCAGGTAAGGGGGACACGTCGATTTTGTCGTGGGATTTAGCTTTTGATCAGAACCATTCCTCTTAGTTCTATGATGTCCAAGATACATGTCATAGATGGAAGTGCTACAATTTTCTTGTAGCGATAGAGGCAATTGGTTTTGTCACCCGTTATTCATAACAATTACTAGATTTCATTTGCACATGAACAATTGCTATCAAAGTTACAACACCTCGGTGTCTTATTTAGTAGCCATCACTCCAATATCTATCAAAGGGGGAATGGAAGGTCGCGTATTTAAACCTAAGATTTACCTAGTGGCGTGGATAAGTGGTGATTCCTCTTATCGTCTGGGATTTACCTGCAAAGATTTCCTTGTTATTAAAAAAAAAAAATGCTATCAAAGTTGATATCTTAGAAGTTGTTTGCGTTGCATGGCTTGGCCGCACAGTGGGCAAAAATTGCGGTTTCTCCAACATTAGAAGGTTGCTGGATTTGGGAAATGCATGTGGGCAACAATAATCCCAATTATATATCCCAATCAACAACTTCCAAATCACAAAGGAGAAACGCAGAGTTTGCATCCGAATCACCCCAAAATGTGTTCGGGATTGGCTTCTCAGGAAATGCTGCCTTTGTTGGCCTTTCCCGACACCAAACGATACGATGGGTTTGACGCTTGCCAAAGTGGATCGTGCATCTAATGGGTGCTGCTTTGGCTTCCACCAACGCCATCGGATTATGGGGACACCACATGATGCCACCAATCGCAGAGAAGGTGTCGTCGAATTTGTCTGGGATAGGATAGACGTGAATATATCCGAATTCGTTCATGGTTGTATCCGTTTTAAAAGAAGATATGGATATCAATTTTGTAAGATTAACTGATAGGGGTGTGGATACAGATATTACAATTTAATTTGGATTTTCACGTGCAGAAACGAATATCAAATTTTACATTTTAGCGTACATGGGTAAGAATATGAATATTATTCACTTTTTTTGCGATACAAATATGGATATGAATATTTGATTACTAAGAGTCCATTTTTCTTAAGAGTTCATTTTTTTTACATAATACTAATGTATTTGGTTCCACACTTCGTCGGAGGATCGATGAAAGAAAATAAAATAGAGAGAAAAAAGATGTGGGAATTCACGTAGGCAATAGAGTTAAACATTAACTATGTATGCGAAGGAGTCATCTAAGAATATATGATTTATATAATATATATGGGAAAAATTAAAAAAAATACTATTAACATTCATAATTATGACCTAAAATTTTATTGAACAACATATATGTGAAGGTATCGTTAGATATGTTACATATGATGGTAAAAAAAATATAGTTTAATGTATAGATGGACATAAATTTACTTTTTTATAGTAAAATAAATAAAGGATTGATAAATAATATTTAATAGTTTTACAAGAAAATACATATTTATTTCTATAATATTTGTAAATTAAGAATTATTTTCATATTAAATGTCGTTGTAAAGAGGGTGAGAGAAATTAAATATGATTAAATACTATGTGTAAATATTAAATAAGTAGCATTAGCAAGTTGATCTAAATATGAATTTATGATTTAAAAATATGATAGGTAAGTCTATTTCAAAAAGAAAAAATGATAGACAAGTGGATAAGGTATGCACATATAGGTATTAAATTTAAAAATAAATATATAAATTCAACCAATGTCATTATAAAATATATAATATTTCATGCAAAATAAATTATTAAAAAAATTAGTTATTAAATATATAAATAAATAAATAATATCTATCACACATATAAAACAATAAAGTTAAATCCTCCATTAGAATAAAATAACTTGTCAAGAGAAAATTAAAAAAAAAGTAAACTTTATATTTTCAGATTATGGTGTATATTATTTTAAATATATAAATATATTTTTTAAATATAATTTATTTAATAATGTAGATATTTTGTGTCTAAATTTATTGAATAATATATATGTTCTGTAGGTGCTTGCGGTTGTGTGTGTGGACCTTGGACATAGTGGAGACTTATTTCAAAATTAAAATCTAACTTTAGAATAAATAAATTTTGTTATTAACACAGCTAAACGTCAAATGAAGCGTCAATTTCGATTCTCCAATGGTGTCCTGTAGAAAATACGGTTGAAAAAAATATCTAACCAAGGAAGTGAGAAGGAGGTAACGATATTATTTTTCATGTTTGTATTTTATATTACTTAAGGGGGAAACTTTTGGTGGTTTTTTTGTATGGGAACGGCATTGACGGAGAGAGGGGGTGTGTGGGGTGGAGGGGAGGGGAACGACATTAATTGTTCTCGGTGGAGGAAAGCGGGATTAGAGAGAGAGCGTGAGAATGCGAGGGATGGGCGAGGGGAGAGAGTGAGGAGTAGGCGACACGTGACAGTAAGGAATAACGGAGTGTTACATATAATTTGTCTAGAGATTCCAAAACCTTCCCTCCCGACCTCAACCTCTATATCTACCTTTCCTTTTCATATGACAATATGCTAGACATATTTACTTTTATTATCCAATCTTTTAATTTAAGTATTAAAATTTTCATGTACATTATGATTTGTCTGGTAGCTCGACTTTTTAACTTTTAAATAATTAATAGCTGTATAATATTTATTGGATATGACTCTTCAATTTTCACTTCTTAAAATATCAGCTTCGATGTTCATATTTATTTTATAATGGAGGTGGATATATAAAATAAAAGGTGACGTAAAGTATATTATATGATGGTGTAAGTATGATCTTCATTTGATTTATTCATCTTTTACGTAAAAAAAAAGTAATGATATGAGGTAGGATCAACAATGTTAAAGATAATAACAATCATTTTAATTATATGAGTGTAAATCAATAAAATCATATTTAGAATTATTTTGTACCTATGTAAAAGTAATTATACATCTATGTAAAATCATCAGATCATCTTTAAAATCACTTTTTACTTTTAAAGTAATTTTGTACCAATGTAAAATCACTTACAATAATTTATCATCGATATAAAATTATTTTAGAATAATTTTACACCGATACGAAATCAACTAAAATAATTTATCATCCATACAAAAAAATTTATCACTTGTATATTTTAATTTAAAATAATATAATAATTATTTTTTAATATAATAAAATCTACTGCATAATAATCTTACATTCTTTTACACAACCGTCCACTATAAAATACTTCAACTGATGTATTTGTTTATATTTTAACTTTTATAAAATGAATTTTCAGATCATATTACCTATGTCTGCATCCGTATCCGACCATTTGCATTCGTACTTCCACTGGCATTAATTTATTAACTCCACAAGGACATAAAGCTTTTACGAAGAGATCATCGGATAAAATTCTTTCACAAAATGTCAAAAAAATAAGGGAGTAAATATAGGAAGCTCCTTTTGCAACTCTATGGGTATTATACGTTCACCCCTCCCTCTATGAAACGCCACCGATGATATTTGACTTTAATTAAAAAATAATCACTTTGCAAGTCTTTTGCAACTTAATCATTAAGGATTGCGTGTCCAACCCTTTCTAAATAAAAAATTACTTATATAAACAATCATCGTAATTTATAATTGTATGTAAAAGTTGACGATGATTTTTTTTACTAAATCAATTCACTTTAAATTATACAAAATCCACAATAATTTCTTGACCTTTTATAGGTCACCACATGTGTGGTGATGCATGCGTGACCTTTTTTTTAAGTAATATAAGTAAATACAATTTTTTGAATAAAAATTTATAAATCATATTTAATTTGATGATAAATACAATCAATGATTTTTTGTTCTAAATGAAATATCATTGGCAATATTTAAAATAGTCAAAAAATAAATAAATGTACGTTGCAATATGTTTTGCAATGTACAAAGTAAAAGTATTGATTTCAATCGGTGTATTTTAGTTTTTCATTAGTGTAAACTACTAAGTGAAAAATAACTTCTCATAAGTGAAAAATCATTTACCAACAATAGAAAGATAAAACACAATAGTGTACCTTCATTTCTAACCGATGTATTTTTAATCGGTGTGTTATGATTTTAAGTTGGTTTGTTTGATTTTCAACCGGTAGATTTTTATTTTCAACTAGTTGATTCTGATTTTCAACTGGTTGATTCTGGCTATGCATTGCAAAATGCATTGCAACGTATGTTTCCATACTTGTGTAATATCACGAGTGTTTTTTAATTGTATGCAAATATCACCAATGAGTTTTTGTTCTAAATCAAATCTTACGAGTGATATTTCAACTATCGCCATTAACTTTTAGGTGTATGCAAAAAACATTGATGATTTCTTAAATTTTGGTAGATCCCAATGTGTCTATTGTGAGTGTGTGCATGACTTTTTACATGTACAAATTAAATATCATTCTCTAAACAAAAAAATCATTGGTGATATTTAATTTGAAGTCAAATATCATCGAGGATATCACTGGTAATATTTTAAATAGGGTACGGGTACACAACATGCAATGTGATGAGTTTTGCAACACAAGCATACATATAGGTGTAGCAAAAAAGGTAAATTCAAAGATCACGCCACATGTCTTCCCTTTACACAAAAAATTACATAAGTACTGACATATGGTGAGATTATATATATTTTTTCAATGTTTTTAGAATCTTAAGTTAGAAAAAGATCAGAATTTGTGGACATTGTGGATTTACCAACCTTAGAAAAAGTATAATCAAGGGCTTTTCATGTAAACTCTTCATGTCATTTTTCGATTTAATTAACTTGGGCATTTACTATGTGAACCTATTTCTCAAGTACTTAAAGAGACTTGAAAATGACAAAGTGTTAAATCAAAAGGGTGATAAGTATGTGTTAAGACTTAACCCAGACCCATAAGTTGATCAGGTCGAACCACGTTGTATATCCTAAGATCTAGTCGCCCATCAAGTAATAAACCAAGATGTATAACATTGCCACACATGCACCATGATAGAAATAATGACTAAAATGGGGAAAACATAATGTACATCCTTAAGAGTGTAATAAGAGAAAAGCATAACATAACATAACATAGCCATCACCACATAGTGCAACGAACGAAAGGAAAAAACTATAGTTCCATAAAGAAAGAGAACCTCTTGTAGAAAAAGGGAAAGCCAACAACAACACTACGACTGGGCACGGCTAGGCCCAGCTTCCTTTTTCTCTACAATCGGTAGGGTAGGCTGCTCACTCCCCTCACCTGGTTACAAATAGAGTAGTCGTCAGCAAAAGCTGAATAGAGTGTCAGTACAGAAAGTAAGCGTGAAAAAGGTAAATAGTAAAAAAAACTATTTTATGCAATCATTTAATATATTCTAAGTTATGATAGTGTCATTTTTATTTTCTTATTAGGTTTACTAATCACCTCTAATCTCATTGATGTTTTACTCACAGTTTGCACTAAGACCAAGTCACCATTCTTTTTTTTCATTCATATGTCTCCTATTAGGATGATCTTGTTGCGGTATTCACAAGGTGTAGGGCATTCACGTAGTGCTCTCTTGGCTGAGAGAGTACCTCGTGCCTGTGCTACATCTTGTTTACCACCCCCAGTCATTATCGCAACGTAGCAGTGAATATGTCACGCGTGATAAACACATAGGGGCTACCCCATACTAGCACACAGTCAGCCTTTTTCGCTAATGGGTACACACTAAACAAATCAGAATTATTCAGGGGTCACACCTCTCAACAACTTTGCATACTCTCACCCGGCTATCTCGGTTGACCCCATGTGAGCCCAATAGGAGTCTACACAGGAAGGCCATTCCTCCTTCGGGTCTCTACCTAAAGAGGTTGGGTCTCTCCCCATGAAATGGGGTGATTAGCTCTCCTCGATACATGTGTACATGAGGGCCAACTCACCCCCATCACCAAAACTCAACCTGGCCAGTCATCGACTCATCCTTGGGTGCAGTTCTTATTTATCAATCACGCACGTAGTTCTTATTTATTTACCAACACTAGTTTGTCCTAGGTCCCATGTAACCCCTACTTGTTCGCTACTCAATTTAAGCATCATAATGTCACATTTCAAAATTCACAAGAACAAGACTTATCTAGAGCTCTCCTTAGGGTTCATGAGTACGCCTAATTCTATTAATAATGGGTGTGCTCCCATAGGAGTCAAGAGTTCACCACAAGAAAGTATTTCCCTAATGGAAGTTGGCCCCAACTGATCCTCAATATACATCTAAATTTCCCTTAGAGTTCATGAATATCCCTTAATTGTTGCTAACAAGTGTATTCCAGTAAGGGCGATTTCTTATAGGATTAAGAATAAGGACATAAGTTCACCATTCAAGGGTAATACCCACATTCGAGTATCCCATGTAGGTGAAAATAAATGATCACTTGTAAGGGGAAGAGATGAAATATTTACAATGACAAAACGTCGAGACATTAATCATTTTATAGCTTTTATCATGTTGGGGAGCACTTAATATAAATATGTAATAATTAAACTAATGGGATCACCATCAAGGGCTCTAATTAGACACATTTAGTCAGAGTTGATTGATAAAAGCTCCTACCTAGTCATCTGAGGGTCATAATTCTACATTAGTCTGATTTAAGAAAAGAACTGAGAATCACGGTTAATTTTGTAATTTTAACAGTACATCACGGACACAGATTAACCACAAGGTCACTCAGGGGATAAATAAATATCAAATAAGATCAAAAGTCCAAAAAGTGGGTCAACACTAATAGAAATGGGATTTCACATATTTCGAGGACCATAACAGCACATAAAGTCCTAATTATCAACCTGCTTGAATTAAAGAGGTTCTTCTCAGAATAAAATTCAGCTAAATCACATAAAATTCATAGAAAAATATTCTAAGAGGTTTAATACATTTGGTTCAACCATTTGAACCTATTTTTACCTAGAACAAAGTTTCAGATGGGATTTTACCATAATTTGGGTTTCTATGCAAATTTCCTACTTAAATGTGGTCAAAACTCAAATCCAAATTCACCATTAGATTCCTTGGGTCCAAATTAGGTTAAAGCCAAAATTTAGGCTCAATCAAAGTCCATCTTAAGCTAGTTTGCAACTCAATCCTTAACTTTCAAATCTCTATTCTTCACATCCAAGCTCCTAACTTTCAAATTTATCGCATTTGGGTCCCTACCTTCTTGTCATTTTCTTCATTTAGGTCCCTATCGCCATTGACAGTGGAAACACACCTTCAGTGAGATTTGAGGGAGGTTTTTTCCCTCAAATCAAAGCCAATCACCTGCAAATTTGGAGGGGACCTAAATGAGATTCCTAATCTTTTGAGATACCTTAGAGATTCCAAATCGGCCTATAGAGCTCGGATGAGCTCGAGAAAATCAAGGATTTTCTTCCCTGAAAACTTGGCCAAATTAGGTCTCCTGCTTCAATTAGAGCTCAATCTTGAGCTCTATAAGAAGTCCTCGAACCCAGACCATTCTCCTCAGCCAAGCTTTGAGCCAGAAACCTTCTCTCTTCTTCCTCTCCGACCAACCATGCTTGTGCTCCGACGACCTGCTCCGCCTTCCTCCTCTGACTAGCTAACCACCAAATTGGGTGGTCGTCCGTCCTCCTCTTTTCGTCGCGCATCTTTCGGCCTTGTACCTCATCCTCATCGTCGATACCTTACTTGATCCCATCATCTTCTTTGCATCCAGCCGGTCAACACCGAATGCTACCACCTTTGTCGCATCTCCTAAGCTCCCTCAACTTCTTCCTCTCCCACTCGATTCCTTCTTTGCACCCTTAGCTATCACTTTCCACTGCACACACACTCGCACCCTTGTCGTCTTCCCCAACTCCGGCAGCAACTCCGATGAGTTCACGCTGGCATCACCAATCACCAAACAACCCACTGCCACCACCAAAACCCTCCTCATCCTTCATAGATCGAAAGCCCTAAGGAAATTTAGGGCTTCGATTGCTCATCAACCTCCACAAACAACCCAGTGCTCTACTGCCATCTTTGCGTCGTATACACCTCCATGCGCATCCAATCATCACACGAACACCACCACCCCCATTCCTTGTTTCACCATGAAGCTCCTAAGCCATCTAATTGGGGCATTTAGCCATTGTTTTATTTTAGGGGATTTCCTCGTTGTCAACGTTTGGTCTGACACCACTCGCCACCATTCAACGACCTTTGCCACTACCTCAACGTTCGAAAGGTGCGGAACAACCTCATGAAGCTTCCTGCATCTTCAACTAAGCAACACCACAACAGCAGCAGCATCAATTTCTTGACCCATCAGCTGCGGCTCGCGAAGGAAACAAAGAACAACCTTGGACTTACTTGTCTTTTCGAGTTTATAATTTTAAGTATTGTTGCGACTTTTGTCAATAGACTACGACACTATACTTTAAACGATGATTTTCACTAACAACATTTTAGCACCGTTGTCGAGGAGCAACGCACATTTCATTCACTGATTACAATTTTGATTTGATACTAACTTGATTTCTCTGATTTGTTGTGATTTTGCAAGGTGAACCACAGACTCATCCACACAACAACCACTCCTGGGGCAAGTTGTTTCATTCCATTCTTCATAAGCCCTCATTTCTGGAAAGGATTAAAAACAAGAATCAATTACGATCAACTCACATTATTTCATAGAATTAATCATCTAAGTTGCCTGATTTGGCTTGATTTGATTAGAGATCCTAATCATGATACTTGCACCTATTAGGGACTTAAGGTGCTTGGGGCTATTCACCTCCTTGATTCTACCCTAGGTGCCAATTTTGGAAGGAATTGGATTTAGAAAGTAGAGCCAAATTAGGGTTTCCATTTTAGGGTTTCAGGAAAACACACCTGCTTGATTTAAAGAGAATAGATTTCCTGCATCGTGTGTTACCTAAACCCTGGTTGAATTGATTTAATCAAGTGAACCCTAAAAACAGGCTCTAACAATCACTTGAATCACTAAAATTTAGGATCAAATAACCTGTTTGCTAACCACTCAGGGTAATTTTGGGTTCTTTACCTAACTCATCCTAAATTTTAGGGCAAGTTAGGTGAAGTTGACCCACCTTGTGGGTTAACCAACCTCCAAATTAGGTCACAAATCAAAATCAACTCTAAAGTTCAAGTGAAATTCAAGGCACATACTCATGATTAAAATTGGTAGACTTAGGAGTCAAGCTTGCTCATTCTGGTCTACTTGAATTCTCAGTGACAAGGAAGGTCGGGTGGGGGAAACCCTATAACCCATGGGAACGTTCTACCGTGTAGGGGTCTTTGTAGGACTCTCCTTTCCTGGCTGCCCAAGTAATTCTCAAGTAAGTGACTTTCTGATCCAGAGGTATCATCCGCCTTGAATCTCCTTAGTCACCCAAAGATTTTTGGGTGCCTCGATTGGGTCTTGCATATATTCTGTCCCTTATCTGGTTCCATAGTGCATGTTTGGTAGGGGTTCCTTAAGACCACCCTTAAGGCCTCCATTAGCAGCCCATTCTTATTGAGGCCAAGCCTCGACCCACTTGTTTGTGCTACCGACCGACTAGATTGACATCTCTCCTGACTCATCTACTTATGAGCCCAGATCTCCATCCACATCCATAGAGAACTAAGAAGAAGAACCCAATCTTCAGAATCAGTTACAACACCTCAACGATCTATTCCAGGCTTTCATGATTCCACCGCAGCGTCCTCAGATGCGAGATCATTACAATCTTGCTGCGATGGCGATCTAACCCAGGGTGCAAATCCTGGTTGAAGGACCTGATATGATTCATGCTATCCCAAAATTCCATGGCTTAAACTCCGAAGACCCCTTCCAGCACATCAAGCAGTTGAAACATCTGGCCCAGACCTTCGGGCTTCTTGTTCAGAATCAAGGCATCTTGCTCATGAAGATATTCTCTTTCTCCCTTTTGTATAAGGCTACCCACTGCTATCAGACTCTGACTCATCTGATCAACACATGGGAGGAACTCCAATCTAAATTTTTGAAGAAATTCTTCCCTGTTGGTCGAATGAATGATTTGAGGCACCATATCACGCACTTCGCGTAGAATGCAGGAGAACCAGGCATGGAATCGCTTTTTGGATCTCATGTGGAAATGCCCCCATCACAGAGTTCCTAAATGGGAACAAGTCTAATCTTTTTACCAAGGACTCTGTGAGGATATTAGGCTTTTTGTCAATGCAACCTGTGGTGAAAACATTATGGGCCAGCATGAAGATATAGTTTGGGAGATTCTCGAGAATACATGTGAGAACTCTAGAAACAATGAATCTATGGGTGTGTTCGATTGGACGACCACCCGTGCATTGACAAACACACGAGGGGCACACGACACTCAAGGCCTATCTGCATCCGTCGATCTGGAGTTGGTGGCCAGTCGCTTAGATAAGGTCTTTATCATCGAGAAGAAGGTGGATGAGTTGAGTCAACATCTACAGAGAGCCATTGCCGCACAGCAGAGCACATATGCGCAACCACCCTCAGTCTGATCTCGATTTTGGAGGAAACTCCAGACCTGCTTACTCTAGTTTGGGGAACTCTAAACCCTCATACTCTAACTTCTTTGGAGTTCCTCAGACTTGCGAGGATCTCCACGTCATCTAGAATGATCCATTCTCTAACACCTATAACCTTTGATGGCGCAATCATCCCAACTTTGCGTGGTCGGGAAATAATCAGAACACGAGACCACAATTCCAACCCTAACCACAGGTTTCGCATCCATATATGCTCACTCAGCCTAGGCCCAATCCGAATTACCAATCTGGGCCTAGCATGAAAGATCAGATGAGCATGATTCTGCAAGCCCTGGTTGACATCCAGAAGACCAATACGACTATGCAGAAACAGCATAAGGACGAGATCACAGAGGTTCAAAATCAACTCGCACAAATGGTGTCAAATCGCCAGCTCGGTGCACTTCCCAACCACTGCCAAATCCAAACAACGTGTCAACCCAGAAATACATGGTAAATCAAATCCAGGGCCAATCTTGCTACACTAACCAGGCCCATTGACTCATACCTGCATGTTTGGAGCTTCTACCTCCTCAGCTAATCCAAATCAAGCCTCCATTAGACAACAAGGCCCAATCCTCTCTCCTCTGCCTTTGCACCATGATTGCGAGATGATCAATGTTGTGGGCATGAAGAAGGACCACAAGACCAAGCCCCGGGGCCCATCTCCCAAATCTCACCCAACCCATGCATGGTCAACACAACAAGGTTGAGGGCAAAACCAAGAGGTGGAAACAAAAACCTATTCCCCAGGATAGCCAATCCATTCCCCTATCCCAAATCCTACCCCATCTCTACACTAGAGGACTACTTGAATCTGACATAAAGGGACCATTGAGAAATGCACAAGTCACTATCCCATTACTTGATATCCTCACTCTCAACTCTACCTCGCTTGACTCATCCAAAAAAGAGGTGAAGTGCTATAATCTAAAATAGTCTACCTCCCAAGAAATCTGATCTAGCCACCCCGCTAATCCCCTACAAGATCGGTGGTACAAATTTTAAGTGTACTATACTAGATCTCGGCGCTTTAGTCAACTTAATCCCGACCGCCCTATTTGAAAAACTATAGATAGGACAGCTAAAACTCGCTGATATTACTCTACAATTAGCTGACCGAATAGTAATCACCTTGATTGGGCTGGTAGAGGATGTGGTAGTTAAAGTCAAAGATTTTAGCAACCTAGCTGATTTTCTAGTTCTTGACATGGACGCACCACAACAAATTCAAGATATGCCCTTGATTTTGGGAGACCTTTCTTGGTTACTGTGGGAGCCATAATCATTTGTGAATCAGGGCACATGATAATTGCCTCTGGAGACAAGCGAACTGAGATCAATATTTTCGAGGCATCATTCAAAGGAAAAGAAAAATGCTCGACAGAACAACTAGGTTTGATTCAAGCTTATAACAGTTTCGGTGGTAGAAAACCTACAACCTGAACTGGAAGTTTTCATCATTATGGAGAATCTCGATTTAGCCGAGCATGATTTCAGCGAATTGAGAGTATTGGAGGCTTTCACCTTTGATCTTGGGGACATACAGATGGATTTCGGGGAGCAGGATAATATTCAACAGGATTCAAATTTCTATTCCATGGATCTAAAGACATGTTATTATGATGATTGTTTTGAGGATCTCCAGGAATAAGGCATAGTAGATACCGAGAGTCACCACAACCCAGAGTATGAATCCTTTACAGAATTGGAGTTAGATGATCCAAAAGGCACTCTCCAGACATTCATTTTTGATTGGGATGAGAACTATAGAGAAGATTCATTAGAAGACCCAATCTTTGAGTCATTCCTTGAGGAATTGATCTTGCAACTGCTTAAAAAGAATCAAGATGAGTCATTGGACAAAGATCTATTAGGCCACATTGCACAAGAGGAACTAAACATTTGAGATACATTGATTAGGTTCACCTCTATTGGGTCCTGGACTCACCACGATCTTACTTCAGAACCCCATGATCACTACATCTTCCTGGTGATTCCTCCGCAAAAACTCAATAAGAGACACCCAGAAATGAACCAATTTGATACATATCATAGACCTTCTAGATTGACTCTTCATCATGATTTAACACTCATTTGTGGCCATCTTATTCTCATCCATCATGATCACATATTTTCTCCTACCAGTCATCATAGTGCGACAGATGACATATCCTTTTGAGCTCCTTGCATCCAACTGATGGCATTAAACTTAGCGCTTTACGGGAGGCAACCTGTCATTTTGAAAAAATTGAGACCCTTTTAACCTATCCTTTCGCTGAAATCATATTGCATTTTAGGGTTCATTCGTTAGAACAACCGACTCATCCTTTGATACTTGTATCAAATCTTGAAATCATCCGTAACAGTTATTCTGATCCATTCACCACCTACCTGTTCCAATGTACGATCTAAGCTAAACTCGAACCTACCTAATTTACAATGGAGACATTGCTAATCTTAGGCATGGGTGGGTATTAAAGTGCAAAATGCTATGAAATTCTATTCATGGAGGGGTTTCATTCAAAAAAAAAAATGGAGGAAGGAGAAAAGGAGAGGCCAATTTTGAACTTGATTGAAAACATTTGAGGAGGAAAAAAGAAAAGGAAAAAGGAGCACTCAATAGAAAGAAATGAGATAGTCCCTTGTGATTGAGTATGGAACTCTCCTAACTTCTGGGCTAGATTGGATGATGAATTAAGACCTAGAAGGCTAAAACTTAGGAGATTAGTGACGAGTACCGACCTTAGGCCTCTTGGGCCTATTTAGGGCTTAAACACTAATGTATTTGTTAAGATCCAGATTAGTCCTCAAAAAGTTGAGGAAATGAGAAGTTGATGTATTAAGTCTAAAGCTTAAGGAGTATTCAGCCCCGTTGCCTACCCTTTGGTTTGCAAGACTTGGTAACCTAAGCACCTAAAATCCACACACTAGTCTAGTTCAGTGCTCTTAATGAAGAAATAATGCCAAAAGTGTTCTGTTCTGAAAAAGTCATCTCAAAGATCTAGCTTAGGAGCAGCTCAAAAATACAAATTGATTGGATGAGTTCTTGGCGTGGAGAGGTGGAATGAAAAATACTCCCCTTGAAGATGCATATTAACATATTGTCTCCTTGGTGCTTGTCTCTCATAGGATATCTAAATATCCTACCAAGGGCATGTAAGCACCTTGTGCTGGTTTAGGTGCCATGGGAGGGATTATCTTGAAATGTCGATTGTCAGAGCCTGAATTTAGCTACAGAATGCCATGATCAGCACTATCTCGAAGTGTCGAGAGCTAGGGTTCTGGGGGTTGCCATGGGCAGTGCTATCCCAAAGCATTGAAAGCTAGGGACCCTTCGAGGATTGATGGTGTCACGACCCGCTCCCGGCTTGCCTCTACAAACCCCAAGACTCAGTCGTCCAACGAAAAATAACCAAATTCATGCTCATTCCACAACCACACGTGTGATGTAACTAAGCAGAAAATGTATAACTGACAGTAAAAGAAAGGAAATAGCAAACCACAATAATATTACAGGCCATCAGTGGAAAGTACAAGTGCAGAACATAGCCATCACAACCAAAACTGGTAGAAATATAACTAAATGTAACTATGAGCTATAGGTACTCACTACCACAAAACTCTCTGTAAGAGAAACAGAAGAAAACTCTAGCTGGGCTCGACTGGGCCCAGCACCCTTAGCAGTTGGTGGCTCTGGCTGCTCGAATCCCTGACCTGAGCAAGGTTATAAAATCTATGGTCAGCTAACGCTGAGTAGAGTGGTGGTTACTTCACTTACATACAATATAATTTAAACAGGCAGCTAGCTAAATATGCATTTGATAGTTTACTTATTATCATCCGTTTCCAATTATCATTTTTCTGATCCAAGTACTCTAATCAGTTTCCATGACATTTCTCAATCTTCTTGTTCCCTAAGGGAACGATCTTGCTTGCAGTTTTCCCGCGATGCAGGATATACATGTGGCACTTTCCTGGCTGGGAGAGCCCCCCGTGGAAGTCCTACACCCAGTCTACTATCCTGAGGTCACGGTCGCGACGTAGTGGTGACTACGGCAAGTGCGATAAGCGCACGGGTAGCTACCCCGCATTGGCACGCAATCAGTCATTTCTACTAACGGGTACGCCCAAACGTACAGCATGGAACATCACAGGGCCTTACCCACTCAGAACAGGGGTTTCACCCCTCAGAAACAGGAATCTCACCCCTCACAGTCCACGTACCCTTGTCCGACTATCCTTGTTTGCCCAACGGGCTAACAAGAGTCGGTGTAGGGTGGCCATACCTAACCCCGGGCCTCCTGAGGCGGCTAGCTCCCCCAACACTAGGTAGCTCACCTCGGTACCACGTACGCGAGGGCCAAACAGGAGTTGTCGTAGAGTGGCCATTCCTAACCCTAGGTCTCCACCCAAGGGGCAGCTAGCTCCCCTCTACTCTAAAGGGATAGCTGCTCTCCTCGGTACCACGTACATGAGGGCTAGCTCACATCCCTTAACCGAGTCTAAACAGCTGCCTATAGGCGACATGTTCCAAAAACCATCAGGTTTTCCATACTGTCGTATTCCTGATTTCTTTCTAAATTCCCCGTAGGGTTGGTACATGGACTTTCTTATTTCCATATCTGATTCATTATACGTAGAACAGGAAACTCAAATTCCACCATCTATTATTTAGTACAAGCATGCATTTCCATTTATGACGTAGTTCATTACAGGTAGTACAGGCAGCTCATGGTTTGTTTTTTTTGAGGAAGCATCATGATAACATGATCATTCATTAACTATACATGCATTTCTTCCAGCCCTAGTGTTCATTTCACAATCCTAGGGTTCGATCGAATATATTCTAAAGTAGCGTGCATTTAGCTCTTTTCATTCCAAGGGTTCATCTCATGACCTAGGCTCAATTAATTTTACGTACCCAATTTAACTATTAATTCTAAGATTAAGGTGAAGACCACTCTACCAGGGTAACAGAGTTGAAATGACCCTTTCCAAGGATCGTTCGGGATTTTTCCAGAAAGTTGGGGGCATAAACATAATTTTTGACCCTTTGAGTTGAGTGTGTGGTCTTTGCGGGAACAAGGGAGTTTTAGTGGGGGAGGCTCCGCAACTTTTCTTCTCTCTCTCCTCCCACACCACACACACTCACGCACACTTCCTCCTCTCCAAACCCTAACCCCACTTCTATTTAAACCCACCACCCTCTCCACCTCCACACCCTTCATACCACCACCTCCACCTCCATCTCCTTCACCAACGAGCCACCATCCCCTTTCCGTCCCCTTGAATCCGCGAAGAGGAAGGAGAAGGGCAAAGCGTGGAGGAGAGGGAGAGAGGGAGAGCGTGGGTGTGGGAGAGGAGGGAGCTCGGGGAAGCTCGAGAGTGCCCGGCCTGAGAGCTCGCACACATCGGGACTACCTTTGCCGCAGTCGGAGTTGCCGCCATAAGAGAGGGAGAGTGAGGGTGTGAGACAAGAGCTTGCTTGCTCGAGGGAACTCGTGCGAGAGGGAGGAGACACGGTCAGAGTGTAGCCGCGGGAGCTCGGGAAGCACTCGCGGGAGGAGACGAGGAGGAGGAGCTTGTGGAGAAGAGCTTCTCGACCTCCTGCAGCCGTTGAAGCAACTGCTGCAGGCACTGCGAGCAGAGGTCCACAAGAAGACCAGCATCACGAGGAGGTCTGCGTACTGGATTTTTCCAATATCAGACATCTAGGACATCTACCAGATGTCTGGAGAAGCAGCAAACATCCAAAGCTGAAGACGAATTGCTGAAAACTCATGGAGTGTCGAGGTAAGCATCTTGAATGCTCATGCATGTGCGTACGTTACGTATGTAACATTGCACTGTTGTGATTTTAAACCTTGGAACTTATGCACAGGTATAGGTCTTGGAAAGGCGTGCAAGCACGCTCTACAAGGTGCTTTAAGACGTCTGGACGTCTGTAGGGGCCTATCGAACGTTTGGGAGAACCAACAGACATCTAGAGGGACCCAAGATGACTGTAAAAGGGTTCCAGATGTCCACCAGCAACGTAGGGAAGCAAGATGAGATTCTGAGGTTGTTTAAGGCATCTGGGTCTAGTCTCAGATGTTTGATTTTATACACTGTACATGTTTTTGACTCATTTAGGGCCCAATTGAAGTTGGGTTTCCGCAAACGAAGTACCATCATTTTCCACTCGAATTTCTCTACATGTTAGTGTCAATTATATACTTTTTTGAACTCATCTGATGTGACTTAGTCACTGGTATAGGTCTCCAGCCTGTAGCATGTTCGGAGTCTGCGGATGATAAGATCGATGAAATGTGGCTATGCGCACAAATACTTAAACAAACAAATTAGTAATAACAAGAAAGATTTGCATAAATAATCAAACCATAGAAAATTGGCACAATATGTATAGTGGTTCCCCTCCCATGGGTACTCCACTACCTAAGCCTCCCAGCTTAGGATTTTTAACCCGATTCTCTAAACCCCAAGAGAATCAATTTACTTAATCGAGGTAATTAACGGATTACCTCAACTCAAGTACAATAATGGGTTTGTTACAACCCAACGAGCAACAAGCTTAAAATACAAATAAGAACTGGTGCAAGAAAGAGAACTCCTACAACAAGAATTCCTTTGCCTCCCAACAATAATTAAAATGAATACCAATTTGAGAGCCTAGGATGGACGTGAATCGGTTCGTAGATGCATGAGAAAAACATGTCTTTGAGCTTGCAAGAATGTAGAGAAAGTGCTTGGCAAGCTTCTTCTTTCTCTCTTGAAAATATAGTGGAAATTTGAATTATAGCTCTAGAATTTTTCTTCTCTATTTCTTATATGCAAACTAAGGGTCCAAGGGTTTATTTATAAAGTTATGACCTAGTTGGGACGTTTACTAGATGTTGGGGTTTAAATCCCAACGTTCATATAGCCAAAATTAATTTTTTAGCCATTCAGTTTTGAACCAACGGCTACCTGGCACCAGTACTAAAGTATGGATACCGGTACTCGTTGCTTCCAGATTTGGGTTTCAAACTCTTAACACAAATCTGTAACCCACTTGTATTGGTACTTATCATTAGTACCAGTACTCGTTACCTCCAGTACCGATACTGATCATGAGTACCGGTACTCACTGGGTACAGGTTTGTTTCTTGACAAAACCTAAACCTGTAACTCACATGTATTGGTACTAAGCTTTAATACCGATACTTGTGGGTTAACAAGTACCTTTTTTAAGTGATTTAATCAATTACGTTCTTTGAAAATGATTATAATATTAATCATAATTTATCTCTAATTATTTTTACGATCTAAGTTATATTCCCTTATTAAGAGGCATATATTCTATAAATAAAAAGTCTAAACTAAAAAACTAAAGGTCGAAGATGATCTTCTTCACTTCGACTCATCCTTGTCATCATCTTCTCTTTCTCATCATCATGCCTCCATCACTTCCTGTTTACCTCGATCTTTACCTAAATCTGAAAGAACTCAATTGCAAACATTAATCCATAATAATTTTGTTAACACCAAAACAAGATGTGGAATAAGGATTCAATAATCTCCCCCTTTTTGGTGTTGACAAAACTATCTTGCAAATAAATAATTATAAGAATAAAAAATAATTTTTAACAATGTTATATGAAGAAAAAAAAATTTAATTAAATCCTTCCCCTCAAAATATGCTCGCCCTAAAAATATTACTATTTGCCCTCTATCTTTCTCCCCCTTTTTGTCAATCACAAAAAAATGAAGAAATATCATACCACAAAGTTTACCAATAGTAAAATGGAGCTTGAGGATACCAAGCATCTCTCGTCCAACATTCTTGGTCTTCATTCAACCTATAGAAAGGTTGAAGTGTTCCGTTATGTGCCATGAACACCCATTGATTACTTTGATCTACTCCTGCAAAACATATATCTTTTCTAGGTACCCATTTTCTTATGGGTCCTTGATGGTTAGTACCTTTCAAATCCTTAGGTTTATAGATCATTTTAGTGTTAGATCTATAATTCTTAGGATTCTTGACCTTTTGATAAATCCATGCATGTCTAGGTGCAAGTGATTTATTTTGTGTGTTTTTTTTATTATTGAACTTGACTTTTAAATTATTACAGAATTCCGTATTTAGCCTAGTTGTTATTTTTAAATTATTCGAAGTGTCCTCAAAGTGTTCATAAATATTTTCTAATTCTACTATTTTTACATGTAATTGATTGTTAGTTTCTTTGGACATATCTAATTCTATTTCTAAACAGGATTTCTCTATTTCTAGAGTTCTATAACTATCACGCAAAACCTTATTTTCCTTTCCAATCATCCTAGCCTTATTATATAAATCTTCATATACTTGTACTAATTCATTAAAGGTGACTTTAGAATCTACCTCATTTTCCGAGTTGTCGTTATTTGCCATTAACCAAAGATGTGCAACTTCTATTTCTTCAGATTCTTCAGAAGACAATTCCGTGTCGAAATCACTATCATCCTAAGTTGCCTTGTATGCCTTTCTTGAAATCTTCTTTTTATTTCGATCGAGTTCTTTGTCCTTCTTTTCTTCCTTCTCTTGATCATTGGACAATCTTTTCGTACGTGCCCCTTCTTCTTACACTCAAAACAAATAATGTCATTTGAAAATTTATTGACTTTCTTACCTTGTTTTCGGGTGAATCTTCTGAATCTTCTTGTTAGAAGAGCAAGCTCCTCTTCTTCGTGGGAATTGGAGTCATCAAAGTCCGATACCTCCTTTAAAGCTTTGAAAGCAAGCTCCTTGTTCTTGCTTATGGATTTTTCTTCATTCTTCTTCATATTTTCCAATTGGACTTCATATGCCATGAGGCTTCCAATTAACTCTTCTAAGAAGAGAGTAGAAAGATCTTTTGCCTCTTGGATGGCTGTGGTCTTTGGAGACCAATCGCTTGTAAGAGATCTCAAGATCTTCCTTACAAGCTACTCTTCTTTCAGCTTGACTCCTAGGTTCTTTATGGGGTTAACAATTTTCCCAAACCTCGTATGCATATCCTTGATTGTTTCACCTTTCTCCATATTAAATCACTCATAATTTTTTGTTAGAATAGAGATACGAGTTTCCTTTACCTTGTTTGTACCTTCGTAGGTGACCTCGAGAGTGTTCCATATCTCAAATGCTGACTCGCACACTGAGATGCGGTTGAATTCCTCCTTCGATAACACACAATACAATGCATTCTTCGCCCTCGCGTTGCTCACGATGTTTTTCTTCTGATCCATTGTCCATGCTACTCCTTCTTGCTGCTTTGGATCTGAGTATTTTTCTTGAATGAGGGTCCAAGCCTCCTCATCCATTGCTTTGAGGAAAACTTGCATCCTCCTTTTCCAATACCCATAGTCCGTCCCATCGAAATAGGGAGGATGGGTGGATGATTGTCCTTCGGTGCACCTTGATGTGGATGCCATTGCGAGCAAGAGTTTTTACTTCTCGCTACCCGCTCTGATACCAATTGATAAGATCGTTGGAATATGGCTATGCGCACAAATACTTAAACAAACAAATCAGTAATAACAAGAAAGATTTGCACAAATAATCAAACCACAGAAAATTGGCATAATATGTATAGTGGTTCCCCTCCCTTGTGTACTCCACTACCTAAGCCTCCCAGCTTAGGGTTTTTAACCCGATTCTCTCAAGCCTGAGAGAATCAATTTACTAAATCGAGGTAATTAACGGGTTACCTCAACTCAGGTACAATAACGGGTTTGTTATAACCCAACAAGCAACAAGCTCAAAATACAAATAAGAACTGATGTAAGAAAGAGAACTCCTACAACAAGAATTCCTATGCCTCCCAACAATAATTAAAATGAATACCAATTTGAGAACCTAGGATGGACGTGAATCGCTTCGTAGATGCGTCAGAAAAATACATCGTTGAGTTTGCAAGAATGTAGAAAAACTCTTGAAAATATAGTGGAAATTTGAATTATAGCTCTAGAATCTTTTTTTCTCTATTTCTTATATATAAACTAAGCGTCCAAGGGTTAATTTATAGAGTTAGGACCTAGTTGGGATGTCTACTAGATGTTGGGGTTTAAATTCCAATGTTCATATAGCCAAAATTAATTTTCTAGCTGTTCAGTTTTGAGCCAATGGCTATCTGGTACCGGTACTAAAGTATGGGTACTGATACTCAATGCTTCCAGATTTAGGTTTCAAACTCTTAACACAAATTTGTAACCCACTTGTACTGGTACTGATCATTAGTACCGGTACTCGTTACCTCCAGTATCGATACTGATCATGAGTATCGGTACTCGCTGGGTATAGATTTGTTTCTTGACAAAACCCAAACCTGTAACTCACATGTACAGGTACTAAACTTTGGTATCGGTATTTGTGGGTTAATAAGTACCTTTTTTAAGTGATTTAATCAATTACGTTCTTTGAAAATGATCGCAATATTAATCCTAATTTATCTCTAATTATTTTTACAATCTAAGTTATATTCCCTTGTTAAGAGGCATACATTCTATAAATAGAAAGTCAACTAAAAAACTAAAGGTCGAAGATGATCTTCTTCACTTCGACTCATCCTTGTCATCTTGCCTCCTCCTTGTCATCATCTTCTCTTTCTCATCATCATGCCTCCATCACTTCCTGTTTGCCTTGATCTTCACCTAAATTTGAAAGAACTCAATTGCAAACATTAATCCATAATAATTTTGTTAACACCAAAACAAGATGTGGAACAAGGTTCCAACAACAGAGATGACAGGACCTGCTATTCTAGCCCCCATTCCTCCCTTGTTTCCTGGTAGAGTGGTTTACTTTAATATTAAGATTTAAATAAGTAAAGTGCATGTTTAGAATAACTTGACTGAACACTAGAATGTGAAATGAACCCTAGGGCAGAAGCGAATGAATATTACTTGAACTATACTGTTTACATTGATGATGCATGTTAAACCCTAATTGCTAGCAAGTGTATTAATTACTTGATGTGATGCTTTCCCAGTATTAAAACATGAGCTGCCTATTATAAAAAAATGAAACCCGGGAAGTGAACAATGAGATCTGAATGTTGAGAAATGTAATGAAATGAATACAAGCATGAACCCTATGGGGAACTAGGAGGAGAACTCCTATATACGGAAAGAATCTCATATGTAGACGAGAAGTGAGCTAGTCCTTTCGTATGCGGTACCAAGGAGAGTAGCTATTCTTTTAGTGTGGAGGGGAGCTAGCCATCCTTTGGGTTGAGACCCAGGGTTAGGACTAGTCACTCTACACCAACTCCTGTTCGGCCCTCGCGTACGCGGTACCGAGGTGAGCTACCTAGTGTAGGGAGGGAGCTAGCAACCCCACGGGGCCCGGGGTTAGGACTAGCCACCCTGCACTGACTCTTGTTAGGCCCACTGGGTAAACTGGG
Source organism: Thalassia testudinum (assembly GCA_037157565.1). NCBI lineage: Eukaryota > Viridiplantae > Streptophyta > Magnoliopsida > Alismatales > Hydrocharitaceae > Thalassia > Thalassia testudinum. The sequence goes on from JAZHRO010000009.1 coordinate 45,869,345, forward strand.
ATAGTCGGATGAGGGTATGCAGATTGTGGAGGGACGAGACCCCTATTTTGAGAGGGCAAAGCCCTATGCTATTCCGTACTATACTTTTAGGCGTACCAGTTAGTGGAAACGACTGACCGCGTGCTAGTGCGGGGTAGCTATCCGTACGCTTATCGCGTGTGCTGTAGTCACTGCTACGTCGCGACCGTAACCTCGGTGTGGTTGACTGGGTGTAGGAGTACCACGGGGGACTCTCCCTGCCAGGAGAGCACCACGTGTACATCCTACATCATAAGAAATACTACAATCAAGATCGTCCCCTTGAGGGATAGTCAAGATTAAGAAATGACTAGATTCGCAAGAGAATAAACAAATTAGAACTACTTAGTTGAGCTAAATGAAATTGAATAATTAATTAGTTGCTTGTCTTATGTTAATTGCATATAAATGTCTTAACCACCACTCTACTCAGCGTTAGCTGACTACGAATTTTATAACCTTATTCAGGTCAGGGAGTTGAGCAACCAGCATCACCGGTTGCAGAGGGAGCTAGGCCCAGTCGAGGCCAGCCTTAGCTGTGTTCCTTTTAGTTTCTGAGCTCCTTTTATTGTAGTGAGTATTTGATATTTGTAATCCTATTTCTGTTACATTTCTATTTTCTTTTCCACTATTATAGTTGTGATGGCATGTAATCTTGTAAGACTTTTCATTCTGTTTCCTTTAATGTCTCTGTATTATTTTCTGCCTAGTTACAATGCATGTGTGGTTGTGGAATATTTTCTGTTTTTGGTTATTTCTCATTGGACGACTAGGTCTTGGGATTAGTCGAGGTCGGCCGATCTCGGGTCCTGCAGAGATCTGGGATCGGGTCGTAACAAAGATGGAATGGGGGCTCGTACGGCAGCTTCCGACGTCTCCGTAGGTCCCGTATACTTAATGGACTGGAGACCTATGACATAGACTGACAGGTCAAACGAGCTCAAAATGGCATAGACAGTTTATCATTACGTAGTGAAACTTGAATAGAAACTAACGATGTTTTGTTTGTGAAAATCTAACTCCGTTTGGACCCTGAACGGGCCTAAAAACTCCATCCATAACCAAATTCAGACGTCTGGGAAGAGTCCCAGATGTCTTAAACAAACTCAAAGACTCACCTTGCTCGAGGCGACTTTTTCGAATGTCTGGTACTTTGTGCAGACGTTTGAGGGTGTCTTCAGATGTCTGGAGACACTTTCGAACGTTTGAAACTACCTCGGTCCTCGCACCAGTGATGAGTTGATGAGAGCCTCATCATGAGCCCTAACTAGCTCATTTTGACCTAAGAAAGAGAATAAAAGCTCTTACATAACCTAGAGAAGGGTTTAATTGAAGGAATAAGTGTTCTGAGAAGAAAACATGAAATAAAGGTTAAAATTGCAATTTTACCATTGCAGTACATAAACGGGATTTCTCAGAGGCAAAACATTGGTCAAATGATTTGAATAAGATAAAAAGTGGGTTGGTTAAATCAGAAATGGGTTAATATGCAGTCTAGGAATTAAATGACATTCTGTAACCCTAAAACAGACTCGCTTAATTCAACAAGGTTCTGGTCAGGATAAAAATCAACTAAATCCTCTAAAATTCATGGAAAAATATCCCTTAGGGTTTATAACCTTCAATTTGACCTTTAGAACCTATTTTGACCTAGATTAGGGTCCTAGCTCATTAATTGAGCTTATTTGGGTTTTTGTGCAAAAAGTCCAGGAAAATGTGGTCAAATCTAAAATCCAACTTCACCATTGGATTCCTTAAGTCCAAATTAGGTTTGTACCAAAATTTGGACCTAAGGGGAGGTCATCTTGACCTACTTTGCAAATTAGTACACCCAATTACATTTTGGCCCTATCTTTTGAAAACCATTACATAAACCCCCCTAACTTCCTTGCCACTCTTACAAGCATGTCCCTCCGCCATTAATGGGGGAGAAATCCTACTCCGGCGAGGAATATAGGGGGAATACTCCCTGATTCCTCAGAGATCTCCTCCCAGATTTGGAAGGGAGATTCTATGAGGAATTCCCTTCCATCTAAGCGTGGTCCTGATCTATGATTTGCACCCAATCTCTCGTGCGAACGCACGAGAGATTTGGGTACCCCACAGACTTCCATCTCCGGCGAGGATTCCCGCGCTTGGAAGCTTGTCTTTCAGGCATAGGAGTCCCTGCCAGTGCCTATAAAAGGACCCTCAACCCAGGCCGCACCTCCTCAGCTCTACTTGGCTAGAGATCTACCTCAATTTCTTCTCCTCCACCGGCCAAGTGGTCCAATGAGCTCCGGCGAGCCCCCCTCCTCTCTCTAGTCACTCTGCCATAATACCAGTGGCAGAGCTGTCCTCCCCATCCTCCTCCGCATCACGCAACACCCCCGCGAGCATCCCTAGCCCCATCGTCGCCACCGTCTCCCTCCAATGGACGCCTTCTTCTCCGGCAACAGCAGGTACTACCAGCCGCCCTCTCTCCCCCTTTGTCCACTTAATTAGGTTAGAACTACTCGTCTCTTTCCCCTCTTCAATTCCCCTCAACCTATTTCACAAAACACCCCTCGACAGCCACTGTCCACCGCCATCTTCCTCATATCCGGCCAACCTCCGGTGAGATGCACCCATCATTGCACAACTCCACACGTCTCGCCACCCACCTCACAACCTCCGCCACACTCCACCAAACATCATCCACCCACTCACAGGTCGCCTACACCACCACAAACACCCCCCGACCTAACCCATCAATCCGGCGACAGAGCGACCTAGTCACGCACGCCTAGGCCGCCCTGTGGCCTGCCACCTACCGCCTCACCTTCGTCGTGACACGGCGAAGGTCCTCCTGTGGTTTGATAGAGCCGCAAGGCCCCTTTTGTGTCGTGCAGGGTCTGAGCACCAGCTGCCATTAACGACGGCTCAAGGAGGTTGAAAGCTCGCTCCAGGCTGAAGTGCTTCAGGGTCCCAGGTCCTGCAGGCTCGGGGAAGTCTCGCGCAATCCGCTGTCCCAGCAATTGGCGCTACGAGGCCTACAACTACTGCAATTGGAAGAAAGATCTCTTGCGGGCACGCGAGCAAAAGCAGTGGAACATTAGTCCCACCTCGGTTAGTCGTGAGGTGTTTGAGTAGTTTAAATTGAATTTGTGATATTGTCTCTTCGCCTCGAGACACATGGGGTGAGGTCCCTCACCTATACACACCTCGTCTGTGATTTCATTCCACGAACTTGGTAACCTGACCCGACTATCCTCCTGAGCACTCCTCGCGTACCACACCCACGTCGGTTCGCCTTGACTCGGGCACGCGACCGACCCGATTACCCGGCTCTGGTAGAGCGTACTGAAGAGTGATATATAGAGAGAGAGATATGGGTGTGGGTAGAGGGATAGGTTTTGCTCTCTTCGGTTTGTGCAGGGAAGGAGAAGAAGTGAAGTTGACACTTAGTTGCAGAGGAAAAGGAGAAGGAGAGGCAAGGCAGAAGAAAGAGGCAAAGCCAAAGAGAAGAGGAAGTCAGAGAGCTAAGGCTGAAGAAAGAAAGAAAGAAATGGAAAGACAAGCAGAAGAAGAATAAGAAGAAAAGCTGAAGCCAAAGGAAGGATGAAGGAAGAAGAAAAGCAAAGCCAAAGAAAGAAGACTTGCGAAGAAAAGGAGAAAGAAACTGCAAAAGAGAGGCAAGGTAGAAGATAGAGGAAAATAAGAAGGAAGAAGAAAGGCAAGAGAGCTACAGAGAAGAAAGAAGAAGCACACGGCCAAAGAAGAACAGAAGAAAGAGAGGAAAATCGGAGAAAGTCACATTTGACTTTTAAGACGTCTGATCATGGGATCAGACGTCCAGTTCGTCTATTTTTGTCACATTTGACTTTTAAACTCTTGCATTATATTCTGACTTACGTTTTGAGTAATTCTAAGTGTTCAATTGCATTATTGAGATTAGTGAATAAATTTCAATTGCTCCCTGTGTTCGACCTCGGATACTTAGGTTTTCGAGTAATAAATTTTTATTTGTTGACAACGCTTGGTCACCTATACTACGACGCAATTGACTGTTAAAACACAATCAAGCCGCGTGAACATGAGTCCATTTTAATGGACTAATATTATGCCTAAGTAACTTTAATCTTACCTTTTAGGTTTGTTAATAACTACATTAAGTTATAGAATGTTTGCATGCATCATGATTAAAGTTTATATCTATTTTATAGCATTCTTTAACTTAATATGTAATGATTTTATGTTTTTATGTGCAGGAATGATATTTAGAAAGAACAAGGTGGGTGGAATAAATTTCCCCAACAAATAACCGGTTCAATCCATCCCTCATCCTCCGGTCAGCCGCAACTCTTCCCTCAACAGCCGCCGACCAAAATAGCAAAGGGATTTGAAAATCCCTTAACTCACGCACGCAGGGAGAGGAATAAAGAGGTTGGGAAAAGTTGGATGAAGGAGATCTTCTTCCTCCCCCTTGAGGGAATTAACCATGCAACCACCGCGTGCACTATGCACATACATCCACTGTCCAGCCTACCCTGCATCTGCATCCACCGTGCAACCAAGCCTCCCACCGCAAACAACCTTCCAGCCTGCACCTGCATCCACCATCCACCGCTCCCTCCAGCCGCGCCCACAGGCGCTGCACAGCAAGAAGCACCTTCGCGCACTCATCGCCCGCACCCGCGCAGGAAACCCTCTGCAAAGTGCTCGCACGCAACTGCTCCAGCACCACCAGGTGCCCGCAAGCACTGCGCCTTCTCCTCTGCAGGCGTGCACCCGCCTCCAGTGCCATCTCCGCTCCCCGCTGCATCTTCAACCCTACCAGCGCCTTTAAGCCCGCAGGTGCCTGCCCCTCTCCAGCGCCTACGCAGACCTGCCTTCAAGCACCCGCAGGTGCTGCATCTCCTCCTCCCTCCAGTGCCTGGCACGCCCTCGCAGGCGCTGCAGAACGCTCGCGCGCACCTGCAGCCTCCCTCCAACACCTTCGCGTGCCCGCACCACCGCCAGCAACGGCGCACCAGCACCTGCAGCACGCGCAGCCGGCTGCAGCTTCTCCACCGCCACCACTTCATCTCCGCCAGCCGGCCTCCACCGACCTCCTCGCAACATGCCGCTGCCACCATTGTGAAGCACTCGTCGAGATGCATCTCTACGTGCAACCTCACCATCAGCCGTTGACCCACGCTTGCGCACGGAAGAGAGAGGCAAAAACCTCTATTTTTTCATTCAATTAATAATTATGGAAAATGCCATTGTGAAACTCCTATTCATTTATTTACCAAATTAATATATTAAGGTGAATCTGCATGCATATCTCTCTATTCTTTATAAATTGCTTCTGGTTGAGTATTTCATGAATTAGACAATAGCATGCCACATTGATTATCATAAATAAGGAATGTTTTACGGGAAATTAGTAGTTACCTTGATTATCACTACCAAGATCATTAGAATATTATATTATGATAATTTTGCATATAAACCCCTTCAGCTTTAATTAATTGCTTAGAATGAGAATTCATGAGGGTAAGTTGCACTACGAAATATGCATACCCACTGAGATTCCCTAATAAACAAGACACTGTTTACTAGTTTAAATAGGCTAATTCCACCCTATGGAGACGACCTAACTATTCGTGGTTAGATTCTGAAAATTAAAATGTTTTGAAAAGTGATTTTCTACCACGCGATTAAATACGACACATCATTTTATATTAAAGTTTTCAACGAAAACGAAGATCGCCCTTTCAACCAGCACTCTTCCCAACCTCTGACATACACACGCACACGGTCAAAACCTTTGCAGGAAAATAATCAAGAAAAAAATGCTATTAGTCGTATAATAATACCTTCGGACGTCCAACCCGACGTCTAGAGGTCACTCCGGACGTCTGATTCTGCGAAAAAATGATTCCACAGAACCGGCTGCGAGCCTTTTCTCGCCGCAGAAGCTGCAGCAACTGCAGCACTGCCTTTCTCTCCCTCGCAAGTCCTCCGTTCTCAAGCCACCAAACTCCTCTGTTCTCCACTCTCCCTCTCCTCCTCTTCCTCGGCTATTGGTGTGGGGACGAATGGAGGAGGGGGTATATATGGGGAGAGGAGATATGGAGGAGGGGATGGTGGAGAGTGAGGGAGGTGAGGGCGCCGCAGGGGGATGGTGAGGCAGGCGGGGTGAGGGGGAGGAGCAGGTGTGCGTGGTAGGGAGATGGTGGTGGGGAAAATTGCGGGGATGCCTATGCAATTTTTATTTCCCCCTCACAAACCCCAAAACAAAACCTAAGGGGTTTAAAACTGCACAAAAACCCCTACAGATTCCGGAAACGCCAAACGACCCTAGGAAAGGGTCATTTCAACATAACAAAGTTAAAGTAAGTTTCATCCCTGAAACTTGAGCTGACTAGGGTGCAGAAACAAAATAATTGTGCATAGAAAACTTAAAGAAAATCAAAGTAGGCCAGAAGCGACGTACCCTCAAAAAGCTCTAGGTACTGTGCTCTCATAGCTGTCTCAGGCTCCCAAGTGGCCTCCTCGTACCATTGGCTTCTCCATAGGACTTTCACCAGGGGTACCTCCTTCCACCTCAGTCTCCGGATAGCTCTGTCTAGTATCTGTACTAGCCTCTCAGGATAGGTCAAGTTGTCCCCCACCTCAATGCTCTCGTGGCTCAGAACATGGCTGGGATCGATGATGTATTTCTTGAGGTTGGACATGTGGAACACGTCGTGTACTCCAAAGAGCTAGGGAGGAAGGGCAAGCCGGTAAGTAATGGGTCCCACCTGCTCCAAGACCTTGAAAGGCCCCACAAATCTCAGCACAAGCTTCCCTCTCACCCCAAATCGCTGCAAGCCTTTCATAGCCGAAACACAGAGGAATACGTGATCCCCAACCTCGAACTGTACCTCTCTACACTTCAGATCAGCGTAGCTCTTTTGCCTGCTCTTGACAGTACGGAATCGCCTATGGATCTACTCGATCACCTCCTGACTCGGCGTATCAACCTGGGACCAACCTCCCATTTGGTTCCCACCTCAACCCAACTTAAGGGAGCAGTACACCTCCTCCTGTACAAAGCCTCATACGATGCCATGTTGATGCTCAAGTGGTAGCTACTATTGTATGCAAAGTCTACTAGGGGAAAATGCTCCTCCTAGGAGCCTCTCCAGTCCAGCATGCAAGCACATAGGAAGTCCTCAAGGGTCTGAATGGTGTGCTCCAACTGTCCGTCGGTCTAAGGGTGATAGGCTATACTGAACCTCAGACGAGTCCCCAAAGCCTGCTAAAATTCTGCCTAGAATTGTGAAGTGAAACAAGTGTCTCTGTCTGAAATAATCTCGTGAGGGACTTCATGAAGGCGTACCACGTCTCAATTGTAGCGATCTGCCAACTGTGCTGGTCCAAAAGTGACTCGGATCAGCAGAAACCATGCTGTCTTTGTCAATCTGTCCACTATCACCCATACTGCATCGTGTCCTCGTTGTGTCATAGGTAATCCCACTACCAAGTCCGTAGTGACACTCTCCCACTTCCACTCTGGCATAGGAAGTGGTTGCAACGGCCTTGCAGGCCTCTAGTGGGCCTTTGTTATGACCCAGTTCTCGAATCCCTATAGGACACGAGATTGGACCGACTCGACTGATCCCAAGACCCAGTCGTCCAATGAGAAAGTAACCAAAAAGCAGGAAAGTAAACCACATTCACCACGCTAAGCAATTAACGGTAACAAAAGTACAGTAGTAAAGAAGTAAAACTACTACAGTACACACCACCACAACAGTAGGAAAGTAAGCAGGTATGAGAATATAAAGTACAGAAGTCAGAGTACAGAGGTACAAGAACTACTCACTACAGCTAAAAAAGGAGTATAACAGTAGCTACAACTACTGGGCTCTACTAGGCCTAGCACCCTCTGCAGCCATAGGCTCTGGCTACTCTGCACTTGGACCTAAAAAGGGGTTATGAGTACAAAACGTCAGCGAACGCTGAGTAGAGTGGCAACCAACTAACTAAAACAGCAAAGGTGGACAGGTAGCTATTGTTTTTCAATTTCTTTCTTTCTTTAACTAATTATTCTTTCTTTCACTACTTGGTTTATTTATCGGGTCTCTTTCTTGATCTCGAATGTTCCTCGTGGGAACGATCTTGATTGCAGTATTTTCTGTAGAGTAGAAGTCGCATGTGGTGCTCTCCTGGCCGGGAGAGTCCCCCGTGGTGGTCCTACACCCAGTCAACCACCCCAAGGTCACGGACAGATGTAACGGTGACTACGGCACGTGTGATAAATGAATGGGTAGCTACTCTACACTGACACGCGCTCAGTCGTTTCCGTTAATGGGTGCATCCAAGTACAGCACGGAACCAGTATAGGGCCTAGCCCTCTCAGTAACAGGGGTCTAGCCCCTAAGAACCAAATAGGGGTCTCACCCCTCCACAGTCCGTGCACCTTTGCCTGACTACCTTGGTTTGCCTAGTGGGCCTAACAAGTCGATGTAGGGTGGCTAGCTGAACCCCGGGCCCCGTGGGGTGGCTAGCTCTCCCCCTGCACTAGTAGCTCTCCCTGGTACTATGTACACGAGGGCCAAGAAGTCGATACAGAGTGGCCGATCCTAACCTCGGGTACCAACCCAAGGGTGGCTAGCTCCGCTCTGCACTAAATAGGGGCACAGTCGCTCTCCTTGGTACTCTGTACTCAAGGGTTAGCTCACTTCCCCACTCACATGTCCAGTTCCATTTCACTGATTCCAGGAGTTCTACTCCTAATTCCCTGTATAGTTCATGCTCACATTTCTCATATCATTTCACACTAGGTTTCATCATTTCTAGTCCCATTCTCAGGTTATATACATGCAACTGGTAATTCTATCATTCACATATCCATATTCGATTTATTCACAGATAGCTCGTGTTTCCAACATTCGCATTTCCATTTTCAGTTTTATATACAGGTAGCTCATATTATGTGTGCGACAGGAAAATTACATTCATCAATTAACTGGCACAAGTACTACATATTTTGCAGGCAATTGTTATTCATTCACAGGCATTTGTTATCATTCTATCTACTCATTTAAGCCTGCAATCCATTCATTCAATACAGACATTCCAGTATTTCTAGTCCTCGGATTCATGCCACATCCTAGGTTCTAATCATTCATCCCACACATGCATTTAGGTTTTAATTAAATTAAGGGGAAGCCACTCTACCAGTAAACCCAGGAGTAGTGGGGGCTTGAACGGCAGGCGCACGTGCCTCAGCAAGACTCGAACCCGCAACGGAAACAAGTCCTATCACAAGGATCAATCACAAGAGGATACTCAGAATAGTATATAAAGTCTTCTAACAAGTAGAGGAAATCATACGGGAACCATCGGTATCTTAATTACGGAAAACATACCTCAAACAGACCCTAAACGAGTCAAAAATAGTGTTCCTGACTCAAATCAGACATCTGGAACAACTTTCAGACGTCTTAAAAGTGTCCAGTGCCATACCTCAAGTCCTGCGCCACTCCTCAGACGTCCAGGAACTCCGTTGGATCGTCTGGACCCAGTTCCGGATGTCCGACCACCTCTCTAGATGTCTGGAAGCGCTTCTCGCCATCTGGTTCCTCGCCCAGACGTCTGAAGTGCGTGGGAAGGCATGTCCCGCACCTTCCCAAAGCCACTCCTACGCGAATCAATCGAATCTCCATCAAAAAGGCATGAAATAGTGCCTCGGCGGAGTGGCCTGCATGGTTGTATCCGCAAAGAAGACGTACCTTCACGAAGCTTACTTCTCAGTCGTCTGGAACTTCCTCTAGACGTCGGCTATGTCGTCTAGACGTCGCTCTAGACATCTGATTCTGGAAAAAACCCAGAACCAAAACCTGCTTTCGCCCTCTCGTGCTGCGCGTGGCCACGCTGCACCCTCTCGCCTGCTGCTCCAGCTGTAGCAGTGTCAGGGAGGACCTCCCCGATGCACTCCTCTGCCTTGCACATGCTCCGCTCCAGCCGTGAGCTCACCGGTGAGCTCCCACGCGAGCTCGCAAGCTTTCTTCTCTCCCTCTCACGTTGCTCCTCCTCTCCTCTCACACCGCTCCTTCTCTCTGCCATTCTCGCTCTGCTGCTCCCGCTGGAGGAAGGAGGAAAGTGGCTGTGAAGTGGGGGTGGAATGAGGGAGAGGAGGGGGCTTATATAAGGGTGGGGGTTTATGGTTTCGTCGGGGGTGGAAGAAGAGAGAAGAAGAAGAACGAAGGGGGTACTGTCTGCGCACAGCACACGCGCAGACGCGAGTTCGTACCTAAGATTTTCGATTTCCAAACGTCTGGGAAGGTGTCCAAACGTCTGACCCAAGTTTCAAACGTCTTAAAAGGCTAAAACAACATAGGTCTTAACAGCATAGCAAACTCAAAGGAAGTTTCATCCCCGAAACTTGAGCTATCTAGGGTGCAGAAAGAGAACAACATCCGCATAACAAACTCAAAGAGAACCGAAGCCAGTCCGAAAGGACGTACCCTTAAAAAGCTCCGGGTACCGCTCTCGCATCGCCGCCTCAAGCTCCCAGGTAGCCACCTCGTACCTTTGGCTCCTCCACAAGACCTTCACCAGGGGTACCTGCTTCTGTCTCAAACTCTGGACGGCTCTGTCTAGTATCTGCACTGGTCGCTCGGGGTAGGTCAGGTCGTCACCCACCTTGACATACTCGTGGCTCAGAACGTGACTGGGATCAGCGACGTACTTCCTGAGGTTGGACACTTGGAACACGTCGTGCACTCCAGAAAGCTGGGGAGGAAGGGCAAGCCTTTAAGCAATGGGTCCAACCCACTCTGGGACCTCGAAGGGCCCTACAAACCTCGACGTGAGCTTCCCTTTCACCCCAAAACACTGCAGGCCCTTCATGGGCGAAAGGCGAAGGAAGACGTGATCCCCAACCTCAAACTGTGCCTCTTTGCGCTTCTGATTAGCATACCTCTTCTATCTGCTCCTGACAGTGCGAAGTCATCTGTGAATCTGCTCAACCACCTCCTGACTCTGCCGGATCAGCCTGGGGCCAACCTCCCACTTGGTCCCCACCTCAACCCAACTCAAGGGTGCAGTACACCTCCGTCCGTACAGAGCCTCGTAGGGTGGCATGCCGATACTCGAATGGTAGCTGTTATTATATGCAAACTCTGCCAGGGCAAGTGCTCCTCCCAAGAGCCCCACCTGTCCAGTACAAAGACATGCAAAAGGTCCTCAAGCATCTGTATCGTGCGCTCCGATTATCCATCCATCTGGGGGTGGTATGCTGTATTGAACTTCAACCATGTCCCCAAAGCCTGCTGAAACTCAGCCCAAAACTGGGACATAAAACGGGTATCCCGGTCATATACAATCTCCTACGGAACTCCATGTAGATGTACCACATCACGGATATACCTTTCTGCCAACTGTGCTGGCCCCAAGGTGACTCGGATCGGCAAGAAGCGTGCCGTCTTTGTCAATCTATCTACAATCACCCAGACTGTGTCGTGTCCTTGCTGGATAACGGGAAAACCCACCACCAAGTCCATGGTGATGCTCTCCCACTTCCACTCTAGCACTGGAAGTGGTTGCAACAACCCTGCAGGCCTCTGATGCTCGGCCTTCACCTGTTGGCACACCAAACACTGCTGCATGAATTTACCTACATCCTACTTCATTCCCCTCCACCAAAAGTCACATCTCAGATCATGGTACATCTTTGTGTTCCCGGGATGTATGGTGAACTTGGAACTGTGTGCCTCAGTCAGGAGCTCTCTCAACAACTCCTCATCCCTGGGAACGCGCAAATGTCCCCTCATGCGCAGCACTCCGTCAGTAAAGGAGAAGTCTCCAGGGTCCCCTGACAGTACTCTGTCATGCAATGACTACAGGTACGCGTCTGCCATCTGTCCTGTGATGATGCAGTCTATTAGCTCTGGCCTCATCTACCGTGTCACAGTCACTACCCCACAGTGCCCCAGTAACTCTAGGGGTCACCAACTGCCCATCTCCTCCATGAGTCTCCAACTCAGTGCCTGTAAACTGGCCAAGTGGGCGGGTGCCTTCCGGCTTAAGGCATCAGCCACCACGTTGGCCTTCCCCAAATGGTAAGAAATGCTGCAGTCATAATCCTTTAGGAGCTCTAACCAACGTCTATGTCTCATGTTAAGCTCTTTCTGATCAAACAAATACCTAAGGCTCTTATGATCCGTGAATATTTCAAAGGTCTCACTGTACAGGTAGTGCCTCCAAGTCTTCAGCGCGAAGATGATAGCTACCAGCTCTAAGTCGTGGGTAGGGTAGCTATGCTCATGGGGCTTCAATTGCCGTGAAGCGTAAGCGACAACGTAACCCTGCTGCATGAGCACACCCCCTAACCCCTGCAAAGAGGCGTCCGTGTACACAACGAAACCGCCACTGCTGTCTGGAATGGTAAGCACAGGAGCCGAAGTCAGCCTCTCCTTCAACTCCTGAAAACATGCCTCACAAGCGTCTGTCCAAGAAAACGACACATCCTTCCAGGTCAACTATGTCATAGGACGTGCAATCTACAAGAAACCCTTGAGAAACCGCCGGTAGTAGCCTGCTAGTCCTAAGAAACTACGGATCTCTATCACTGTGCGTGGTCTCGCCCACTAGAGCACTGCCTCTACCTTGGCTGGGTCCACAGCCAAGCCATCCCCTGAAATCACATGACCTAAGAAGGTCACCTGTCTCAACCAGAACTCGCATCAGCCAGAACTCGCACTTGCTGTACTTGGAATACAGCCAACGTCGTCTTAATGTGTCCAAAATCATCCGCAAGTGCTGTCCGTGTTGTGCCTGATCCCGCGAGTAGATAAGCACATCATCGATAAATACCACCATGAACTGATCCAGATATGGTCTGAACACCCAGTTCACCAAGTCCATGAAAGCAGCGGGGGTGTTAGTCAGCCCAAACGACATGACCAAAAACTCGTAGTGTCTATACCGGGTGAGGAAAGCTGTCTTGGAGACGTCAGTCTCCTTAATCCTCAACTGGTGGTAGCTAAACCGCAAGTCTATCTTGGAGAAAATTGTGGCACCTCGCAACTGGTCAAACAAGTCATCAATCCTCGGTAGCGAATACCTGTTCTTGATGGTGACCGTATTCAGCTGTCTGTAGTCCACGCAAAGGTGTAGGGTACCATCCTTCTTCTTCACAAATAATACCAGGGCTCCTCACGGAGACACACTGAGCCTCACAAAGCCCTTCTCCAGAAGGTCCTGCAACTGGGACTTGAGCTCTCGCAGCTTAAGTGGTGTCATCCTGTAAGGTGCTGTAGAAATGGGGCTAGTCCCCGATACCAGTGAGATCTCTAACTCGATCTCACGCTCAGGCGGTAGTCCTGGCAGCTCCTCTGGGAACACGTCGGAGTACTCTCTGACCACTGGGATACTCTGAAAGTCTACCATGGAGCTGGGCTCTGCCACTACACAAGCCAGGAAGCCCTCACACCCCTGGCCCAAAAGTCTCACCGCCCAAAGTGCATAAATGCACCTGAAGCCTCCGTCCACCGGCTGTCCGTGAAACTCAAAGGAAGGCATCTCTGGTATGGAGAACATGATCTTCCTCTCAAAACAGTCCACCAAAGCGTGGTACGCGGACAACCAGTCCATCCCCAAAATCACGCCAAAGTCTTCCATCAGTATCACAATCAGATCAGTGGGGAGGCTGTGTCCCCCAACACTGACCTCGCAACCTGCGTAAACCTCAGCTACAAATAGCTGACCACCCGGACCTCTGATCACAAACGGATCCTCTAACAACACACAGTCCTGTCCCAAACTGATAGCAAAGCTAGCAGCAACAAACGAATGCGTGGCACCGGAATCAAAAAGTGTGTAAACTAGTCTGCCGAAAATTGTAACCATACCTACTATCATTGAACCCAAAGCTTTGGCATCTCTGTGTGTCAGGGCATTGATATGCCCCTCAACTCTCGGTGTGGAAGAAGCAGCCACACTCTACGTCAGGTGGGTAGCCGCTGGTTGGTACCCACCCCATGACTGCTATCCTCCCTCGTGCGCCTGGGAACCATGACCTCCTGCTCGCCCTCCAGTGCTCAGTGCGGGGAGCATCTGCTGACCTCCAACCCTAGACGGGCAGTCCCTCCTGATGTGGCCCGGCTGGCCACACTGGTAGCAAAGGGGAACTCGACTCCCGCCCTCGGTAGGTCCCTGCTGATGGCTGGGTGGGGGTCCAGTGTTGGCAACTGGCCCCTGTTGGGGGTCCCCAAAGGCCACTGATGGCCCCGCAAAGCGTGTCGGCTCTCCTGCGGGCGCCACGTGCCTCCTCTCTTGTCGGCCCTAGGAGTAGTCTGGCTAGTAGGGCCTCTTCCACTCGCTGTCAGTGTTATGTGCGGCCGGGTTGGTCTCCTCATATGTCATAGTTGCCACCACCACCCTAGAGAACGTAGGCAGCTTCAGGGGTTTGACATACCCCTGAATAGCAGGCCGGAGCCCCTCGGTGAACCTTCACAGGTGCTCCTCCTCAATAGCTACAGCTGTTGCGGCGAAACAAAAAAGCTCCAAAAAACGCGTACGGTACACACGGTCATCGTCCCCTGGCGGAGAGTGTGGAACTCCCGTCTCCTCTGATCCTGCCACGTCTATGGAAAGTACTGCTCGCAGAGGAGGGTGACAAACTGGTCCCATGTCGGCTCGGCCTATCCTGACCTCTGACCGCCCTCCACCACCTGTGTACCGTGCTCTCTAACTAGTACGTGGCAAAGGCCATGCGGCACTCTGTAAGGGGGCGAAGGGTGTCAAACACCTTCTCGATCTGCTCGAGCCAATCCTCCGCCTCGATCGGGTCCTCATCCCCCTTGAAAGAGGGGGCTTCAGCTTCCGGAATTGTCCGAAAAGCTCATAGTGGCGTTGAAGTGGGGAAACTAGTGTGCCTCCATGTAGGGAGGGCTCATGCTCAGAAGAGTCAGAGGGAGGTGGGGGCGGCGGAGGACCACCCTTTCCCCCACATCCAGCACCATCTCTGTCTCGTGGTTTGACGTGCCTTCGTGCGTGTGTGTTAAGAGGTGTCGTTATAGTTGCACTTGATATGTCGGTTTTAAAAGAAGTAAACGGAGGTGAGTCCGAGTGTCGATCTCAGGGAGGAGTGGAAATCGGATTTTGTTTACCACTTGTTGTCACGAAAAAGGCGGAGTTTTGCTTGCGAAAGAGACGGTTTTGAAAAGCGAGAGATAGAGAGAGTTTAGGGTTAGAAAGCTCTTGGTTTTGATCATGCACTTTAAACAGAAATTAAAATGGCAACTAAATGGAAAATAACTTCATTAAACATGCATTCATAGTTCATGGTTTACAATATTAAATACATGCTTCAACAAAAGTAAATGAAAGCTTAAAAGAGAGAGAGAGAGGTAGAGAGAGAGTGGAGAGCGACGAGGCAGCCACGGCGGTGGAGGAGGCTCCGTCGGTGGCTCGTCGTCTCCGGCGATTACAAGAGTGCCTAAGACTAGCTAGGAGAGGAGTGGAGTAGTTGCAAGTGGGAGAGGATGCCTTGAATGGTGGTAGAAGGGGGTTTAAATAGAGTTAAGGGCTTCCTAAAAGAAGAATGTGCTTTAGCGACATCCAGAACGTCGCTAAAATCGCTTCCAGATACGTCGGTGAAGCCCTCCTACCGCCGGTCAGCCGCCCGCCCCTCTCTCTCTTCAGGCGCGATCCGTGGATGTTGAACGAGAGCCGTCCGATTGAAGATCGGACGGCTGAGATCCTCCCGCGCCTGCTCTAAGATTGCGCTTCGGGCGCGCGTGCGCGCGCGCATTTCCGCCCGGCGTGCGCGCGCGCGTGGGAGGTGGGGCGCTGTCGTCGCGCCGCGTGGCGCAATCCTAGCCGCTCGCTGCTGATCGCGCGGCTCAATTTTGCCGCGCCCTTCGCTCGCAATTGATTTCTGCTCCGCGCGATTCGAACGCGCGTCGCCGCGACGCGGGCGTGCGCGCTAACCGTTGCGCCACGCCCGCGCTTTGTCGCGGCGACCGCGGGCGAGCGCGCGGATCTCGGCCGTTCGATCGAAGATCAACAGCCGAGATTCGTCCTTGGCTGGCTTGGGGGCGTGCGAGCGGCGGGGGCGGGGCGACGTGGCGCGTTCTGGGCCGTTGATCTCCAGATCAACAGTCAGGATTTCTTGGGCCCATTGTGGGAGCTCTGAATGTCGGATTTGGCCAATCTTGAGTCCGTTAGACTCTGTTCGTCGTCCTGAATCCATCCGTGCAGTCCGATTGCTCATCTGAGGCCTGCTTTGACAAATGCTTTACACAAATGGTCATTAATACAGTTTATAAGCAATCTTGGTACTTGATGCATGCAATGCTCCTATTCTACTTTATGTTGTGCCTTTTATTCTAAAGATGGGCTATATTCAACCTAATTACTACCCCCTTGCGTGGTGTTATCATGGTTCTACAGAGGACTCCTCCTCCACGTCCCCAGGTAGAGGCGCCCATGGAGGCGGGTGGAGCTCCTCTCGCACGATCTCCCATATCAACTGGGCGAGGTCCTGGGTCTGAATGCCCGAGAGAAGTGGCTGGTCCACTGAAATGTCGAGCGCAACTCATCCACCCCTCCGACCTCATCCACATCCGCGTCCGCGGCCCGCCTCAATGACTCCACGTCGAGGCATCTCCTGCAAGGAGACGTGAACAACAGAACAAGAAGATGTCAACTCTAATCGTCATTAGCCCAAGAATCTCAGAACAGATGTCAAGAGGAACGTTGTGGTTAATTGGTTATTCTCAAGCTAATTGGTTCACTTCTTGGGATGACCTTACTCTGATACCATCTTGTAACGACCCGATTCTCGAATCCCTACAGGACACGAGATCGGACCGACTCTACTAATCCCAAGACCCAGTCATCCAACGAGAAAGTAACCAAAAAGCAGGAAAGTAAACCACATTCACCACGCTAAGCAATTAACAGTAACAAAAGTATAGCAGTAAAGAAGTAAAACTACTGCAGTACACACCACCACAATAGTAGGAAAGTAAACAGGTACGAGAATATAAAGTACAGAAGTCAGAGTACAGAGGTACAAGAACTGCTCACTACAGCTGAAAAAGGAGTACAATAGTAGCTACAACTACTGGGCTCTATTGGGCCTAGCACCCTCTGCAGCCATAGGCTTTGGCTGTTCTACACCTGGACCTAAAAACAGGTTATGAGTACAAAACGTCAGCGAACGTTGAGTAGAGTGGCAACCAACTAACTAAAAGAGTAAAAGTGGACAAGTAGCTGTTGTTTTTCAATTTCTTTCTTTCTTTAACTAATTATTCTTTCTTTCACTACTTGGTTTATTTATCAGGTCTCTTTCTTGATCTCGAATGTTCCTCGTGGGAACGATCTTGATTGCAGTATTTTCTGTAGAGTAGAAGTCGCACGTGGTGCTCTCCTGGTCGGGAGAGTCCCCCGTGGTGGTCCTACACCCAGTCAACCACCCCAAGGTCACGGACAGATGTAACGGTGACTACAGCACGTGCGATAAATGCATGGGTAGCTATCCCACACTGGCATGCGGTCAGTCGTTTCCGTTAATGGGTGCGCCTAAGTACAGCACGGAACCAGTATAAGGCCTAGCCCTCTCAGTAACAAGGGTCTAGCCCCTAAGAACCAAATAGGGGTCTCGCCACTCCACAGTCCGTGCACCCTTGCCTAACTACCTTGGTTTGCCCAGTGGGCCTAACAAGTCGATGTAGGGTGGCTAGCTGAACCCCAAGCCTCGTGGGGTGGCTAGCTCTCCCTGGTACTGTGTTTGCGAAGGCCAAGAAGTCAGTACAGAGTGGCCAATCCTAACCTCAGGTACCAACCCAAGGGCGGCTAGCTCCGCTCTACACTAAACAGGAGGACAATCGCTCTCCTTGGTACTATATACTCAAGGGCCAGCTCACTTCCCCACTCACATGTCCAGTTCCATTTCACTGATTCCAGGAGTTCTACTCCTAATTCCCCGTAGGGTTCATGCTCATATTTCTCATATCATTTCATACTAGGTTTCATCATTTCTAGTCCCATTCTCAGGTTACATACATGCAACTGGTAATTCTATCATTCACATATCCATATTCGATTTATTCAGAGATAGCTCGTGTTTCCAACATTCTCATTTCCATTTTCAGATTTATATACAGGCAGCTCATATTATGTGTGCGACAGGAAAATTACATTCATCAATTAACTGGCACAAGTACTACATATTTTGCAGGCAACTGTTATTCATTCACTGGCATTTGTTATCATTCTATCTACTCATTTAAGACTGCAATCCATTCATTCAATACAGACATTCCAGTATTTCTAGTCCTCGGATTCATGCCACATCCTAGGTTCTAATCATTCATCCCACACATGCATTCAGGTTTTAATTAAATTAAGGGGAAGCCACTCTACCAGTAAACCCAGGAGTAGTGGGGGCTTGAACGGCAGGCGCACGTGCCTCAGCAAGACCCGAACCCTCAACGGAAACAAGTCCTATCACAAGGATCGATCACAAGAGGATACTCAGAATAGTATAGAAAGTCTTCTAACAAGTAGAGGAAATCATACGGGAACCATCGGTATCTTAATTAGGGAAAACAGACCTCAAACAGACCCTAAATGAGTCAAAAACAATGTTCCTGACTCAAATCAGACATCTGGAACAACTTTTAGACGTCTTAAAAGTGTCCAGTGCCATACCTCAAGTCCTGTGCCACTCCTCAGACATCCAGGAATTCCGTTGGATCGTCTGGACCCAGTTCCGGATGTCCGACCACCTCTCTAGATGTCTGGAAGCACTTCCTACCATCTGGTTCCTCGCCCAGACGTCTGAAGTGCGTGGGAGGGCATGTCCCGTGCCTTCCCAAAGCCACTCCTACGCGAATCAATCGAATCTCCATCAAAAAGGCATGAAACAGTGCCTCGAGGGAGTGGCCTGCATGGCCGTATTCGTAAAGAAGACGCACCTTCGTGAAGCCTACTTCTCAGTCATCTGGAACCTCCTCCAGACGTCGGCTATGTTGCTCCAGACGTGTGATTCTGGGAAAAACCCAGAACCAGAACCTGCTTCTGTCCTCTCGTGCCGCGTGTGGCCGCGCCGCACCCTCTCGCCTGCTGCTCCAATTGCAATAGTGTCGGGGAGGATCTCCCCTATGCACTCCTCCGCCTTACGCACGCTCTGCTCCGGCCGTGAGCTCACCAGCTAGCTCCCACGCGAGCTCGCAAGCTTGCTTCTCTCCCTCTCATGCTGCTCCTCCTCTCCTCTTACGTCGCTCCTTCTCTCCGCCGTTCTCGCTCTACTGCTCCCGTTGAAGGAAGGAGGAAAGTGGCTGTGAAGTGGGGGTGGAATGAGGGAGAGGAGGGGGGCTTATATAAGGGTGGGGGTTTAGGGTTTCGTCAGGGGCGAAAGGAGAGAGAAGAAAAACAAAGGGGGTACTGTCTGCGAGCAGCACGCGCACAGACGTGTGTTCGTACCCAAGATTTTTTATTTCCAGACATCTTGGAAAGTGTCCAAAAGTCAGACCAGATGTCTGACCCAAGTTCCAAACGTCTTAAAAGGCTCAAACAGCACGGATCTTAACAACCTTCACCTGCTGGCATATCAAACACTGCTGAACAAATCTACCACCATCCCGCTTCATGCCCCTCCACCAGAAATCACGTTATAGGTCATGGTACATCTTTGTGTTCCTAGGATGTATGGTGAATCTGGACCCATGTGCCTCAGTCAAGAGCTCTCTCAACAGCTCCTCGTCTCTAGGAATGCACAAGCATCCCCTCATACGCAGGACCCCTTTAGTGAATGAGAACTCTCCCGGGTTCCCTGTCAATACCCGATCTCGCAGTGTCTGTAGGTATGGATCCATCATCTATCTAGTAATGATATGATCTATCAACTCTGGTCGTGCCTGCCTCGCCACCGTCACTACCCCGCAATATCCCCGTTACTCCTGGGGTCGCCAACTGCCCACTCCTCCATGAGTCTCCAACTCTGTGATTGTAGACTAGCCAAGTGGTCAGGTGCCTTCCGGCTCAAGGCATCAGCCACCACATTGGCTTTCCTTGGATGGTAGGAGATGCTACAGTCGTAGTCCTTCAGGAGCTTCAACCAACATCTCTGTCTCATGTTGAGCTCCTTCTGGTCAAACAGATATCTGAGGCTCTTATGATCAGTGAAGATCTCGAACGTCTCTCCATACAGGTAGTGCCTCCATGTCTTCAGTGCGAAGACAACAACTGCCAACTCCGAGTCATGGGTGGGGTAGTTATGCTCATGGAGCTTCAGTTGCTGCGAAGCATAAGCGACAACGTGGCCTCGATCCATGAGCACACCCCTCAATCCTTGCAATGAGGCATCTGTGTAGACCACGAATCCGCCATTGCTGTCTAGGATGGTGAGTACAGGAGCTGAGGTCAGCCTCTCCTTCAGCTCCTGAAACATGACTCACACTCACCTATCCAGGCGAAAGGCATGTCCTTCTAGATCAACTAGGTCATAGGATGGCAATCTGCGAGAAACCTCAAATAAACCCCTTATAGTACCCTACCAGCCCCAGGAAACTACGTATCTCAGTCATTGAATGCGGCCTCTCCCACCTGAGTACGGCCTCAACCTTGGCTGGATCCACAGCCAGCCCGTCTCCCGAGATCACATGGCCTAGAAGGTAACCTGTTCCGACCAGAACTCGCACTTGTTGTACTTGGCATACAACCTGTGCCGTCTCAAAGCATTCAAGACCATGCGGAGATGTTGTCCATGCTGTGCCTGATTCCGGGAGTAGATGAGTACGTCATCAATGAATACCACCATGAACCGATCCAGGTATGGCTGGAAGACGTGGTTAATCAAGTCCATGAAAGCGGCGGGGGCGTTGGTTAGCCCAAATGGCATGACCAAGAACTCGTAGTGACCAAACCATGTGCGGATGGCTATCTTAGAGACGTCGATCTCCTTGATTCTCAATTGATGGTAGCCCGACCTCAGATCTATCTTGGAAAATACTATGGCGTCTCTCAGCTGGTCGAAGAGATCATCGATGTGAGACAGTGGGTGTTTGGCATGCGTAAAGCGCATTTTGATAGGAAAAAGCATCGTAGTATAGTGCGCAATAAGACCAAACAACAATATTTATAAAAAGATAACGAGACTTTGAGTCCCAGTCGTTCGTCTCTGGGAGGCGTT
This sequence comes from Thalassia testudinum, assembly GCA_037157565.1. NCBI lineage: Eukaryota > Viridiplantae > Streptophyta > Magnoliopsida > Alismatales > Hydrocharitaceae > Thalassia > Thalassia testudinum. Next base: position 45,890,505 of record JAZHRO010000009.1, read on the forward strand.
TGTTTAGTTCTGAAATTGATCTTTTATTGCTCTACTTTATTTAAAATCGCACGTCGGTTTCCAATCTTCGTATTAAAGTTTCGCCACTTCTATTGTGAATTCTTATTACGTGTGCTTGTGTCAAATAGATAACAAAGGTGAAAGTGTGAGTTTCGGTATGCACAATTCTAGTTACGTGTTGGTTGTTTATAGAAAATGTATTTATAGTTAGATCGTCTATATTTTTCGGAACCGACATGCTTGTTGTAAAATATATATATAAATGAAAAACAGGCAACTTGAATCACACAAGAAAGATGGCAACCAATAAGCTCATGGTGATTTCAAACATAGAGATATGTATGAAAATATATCTTTTATTCATTCATTTAGAGAAGTGTTTGCAACATGGAATGTAGAGGAAAGCTTGTACAGGAATGCTTGAAAATGTAAATCTAGCTACCAGAAAATGATCGCATATAGGAATCTATGGGGAGATTTTGCATGCATCATTGGGGGAGAACAATAGCTCACTACTAAGCAGTAAATGAATGTAGTAAAACTACAAGAGCTAAGTTACTAATCTAGCAGAAAAGAAGGGCATTCGGAGGTGGGCTCCGATGGACTTTGAGTGGCTGAGAGAAGAAGGAGGGGCGGCCAATGGTGCTTAGGCCGACCCATGGAGAGAGGTTGGAGAAGTGATCCAACATCCTGGCACTTCATGAATTTTTAAAAATTATATACTTGGAAGTTTCTCAAATGAACGGTGGTATTTAAAAGATGGTTTGAAAATGAAGGCCCAGCATAAATTTTAGATTTTTTTTGTTTACTAATTTTTCGGCAATCGAATTTTTAAAACATATTTTGAATCTTGGCCGAAAATCAGAGAATGGTGGAAAAGCTTTTAAAGAGGGTTTGAATTTGAAATCCAAAAATGTTTTTTTTTTCAAAAAGGAATTTTTTTCTTTTTTTTCAATGGATTTTCAAAGATATATATATATATATTTATTTTACTTTTTCAAACTAACTTAGGATTCAAAAGGAAACCTAATTGAGATTTTTGATCTCTTTTTTTTTGAATTTTTTTTTTCTTTTTCACGAAAATGAATAAGTTTTTTTCTTTTCAAAAGAAATGACTGGAAGTAAATCTAATCCTAGGGTTCAAAAGAAACCTAATCTAAGAGATGATGTGCACCTGGATTTCTTTTTCCGTGCTCAATGTGTGCATAGATCCCATTTTTTTTCCTATTTTTCCTGCACATCCAAAAACAAAGTAGAGGCAAATTTGTCAGTGATGGTTTAGAAAATCGAAAACAAGAAAAATGGCGTTGCCTCCCCGGCAACGGCGCCATTTGTTTGGCATGCGTAAAGCGCATTTTAATGGGAAAAAGCGTCGTAGTATAGTGTGCAATACGACCAAACAATAATATTTATAAAAAGATAACGAGACTTTGAGTTTCGGTCGTTCGTCTCTAGGAGGCGTTTGTTTAGTTCTGAAATCAATCTTTTATCGCTCTACTTTATTTAAAATTGCATGCTGGTTTCCAATCTCGGTATTAAAGTTTCGCCACCTCTATTGTGAATTCTAATTACGTGCGCGTGTGTCAAATAGATAACAAAGTTGAAAGTGTGAGTTTCGGTGTGCAAAATTCTAGTTACATGGTGGTTGTTTACAGAAAATGCATTTATAGTTAGATCGTCTATATTTTCCGAAACCGACATGCTTGTTGCAAAATATATATATAAATGAAAAACAGGCAACTTGAATCACACAAGAAAGATGGCAACCAATAAGCTCATGGTGATTTCAAACATAGAGATATGTATAAAAATATATCTTTTATTCGTTCATTCAGAGAAGTGTTTGCAACATGGAATGTAGAGGAATACAGGAATGCTTGAAAATGTAAATCTAGCTACCAGAAAATGATCGCATACAGGAATTTATGGGGGGATTTTGCATGCATCATTAGGGGAGAACAAGAGCTACACTACTAAGCAGTAAATGAAAGCAGTAAAACTACAAGAGCTAAGTTACTAATCTAGCAGAAAAGAAGGGCATTCGAAGGTGGGCTCCGATGGCCTTTGAGTGGCTAAGAGGAGGGGCAGCCAATGGTGCTTAGGCCCGACCCTTGGAGAGAGGTTGGAGAAGTGATCCAGCATCCTAGCATGGAGATGATGGCCTTCATGGTGGTGCTCCTCGTGGAGGTGGAGTCGAGATGAGTGTGGCTAGCCTAAGTGGAGGTGGATGTGAATGAATGCCAAGGACAATGGATGAAGCCAAGAATGTGGATGGGTGCAAATGGCCACCCCTTAGGTCTTTTTATAGACCTAAGGGAGTCTCTCTATAGAAGTGTAGAACTCTCTAGAGAGAGCTCCAAGAGTGGCCGGCCAAGTGAGAGAGAAGTGGTTCTTAGATCCACAAAAAGTGGATCTAAGAATTGAATGCCTTGCTAAATTTGGCAACCAAGAGTGGCGCCACTTCAAGAGAGTTGTAGAGAACTCTAGATGTGTGGGAGTGCGTGAATGGGTGTGTGTGTGTGTGTGTGTGTGTGTGGTCGTGCCCTAGGTGTCTAAGTGATATAGGTTAGGTCCTAAGGGGTTTAGGTAGGTGTATGCCTTGAATTAGGGTTGCAAACCCTAATTGCTAAGGGGAAATTGCAATTAAACTTAACCCAAGTTTAATTGAATGAGTGTGAACCTAATTGAGAGTGAAATAACTCATTTAGGTTGGGCTTAGGTCAATTGGACTCTCACTAAGTCCAATTGGACTTGTGTGGGTTGAGATCTGAGCTCATTGGACCCTATGAGTCCAATTGACTTAGGTGATGGTAATTGACTTTGATCTAAGTCAATTGGGTTTAGTGAGAACCTAATTAGGTCCTTAGGAAAGTCTAGAGGTGGTGTACTAGGGTTAGGATACCCTAATTTAAGTTCCTATGGGGTTGGATTTGGGTTTAGGGAGCTAGAGATCCATGATCGAGACTTGAATCTCAAAATAGAAACTGGAGAGTAGTTCCAGACGTCCAAAAATAGGGTCAGACGTCTTATACTCAAAAATCAGAAGTCCAGACTTCAATTCTGAACGTCCAATCTAAGTCAGGGGGGATTCAATGTTCTGTTTTTGGTATTCTGCAGAAATTGGACGTCTGACAAAGTGTCTGGACGTCCAATAACATTGTAGAAGTGGGTTTGAGGTGTGCGGGAGTTGGTTGAGGGTTCTGGACATCCTAATATTCATCTGGACGTCCAGATAAGGGTTGGAATTAGGGTTTTAGGGTTTCCTAGGGTGTGGTGACCTAATCTAAGGGTGGCTAAGGCTTGGGGAAGTCTTTAGGCTATCCTAGGGCTAGGATGGACCTAAGCTCTTCACATTTTGCTGCTTTATTCCTACTTAATAGAATAGCATACCTTAACTCCCTTACATTATTATATCTGATGAGAACCTCATCATGAGCCATAACTAGCTCATTTTGACCTAATACAAAGGATAAAAGCTCCTACATAACTCAAGGAAAGGCTTAACTCAGAGAATTCTGAGTTTAAGAAGAAAACAAGTCATAAGGGGTAAAAATGCAATTTTACCAGCACAATCTGCAAGCAGGGTAATTCAGGGTCCAAACACAGGTCAAACAAACCTAATAAGAAGGGAAGTGGGATGATCTGATCTGATAAGGGCTACAGCAACTCCAAGGAAATATTGACAATCTGTAACCCTAAAACAAACCCACTTCAATTCAAGAGGTTCGAGGCAAAGAAAAAATCGACTAAACCCTCTACAATTCGTAAAAAAATAATCTCTAGGGTTTAGAACCTTCAATTTGGCCTTAGGAACCCATTTTGACCTACATTGAGAACCATGCCCAATTAATGACTTAATTTGGGTTTTTACGTAAATTGATCGGTCAAAAAAGGTCTGATCTAGAAATAAAATTCACCATTAGAATCCTTAGGCCCCATTTAGTCATGCATAAAAACTTGAGCCTAAGAAGAGACCTTCTTGACCGACTTTTCATTTTGGTCCTCATCCATTACTTTTTGACCCTCAACTTTTGAAACCCTCGCATTTTGGCCCCTAACTCTTCTTTGTTCTTTGCATTTGGGTCCTCCCTGCAAAACCCTGAGCAGCACCATGCTCCGGCGACTTTGCGCGGAGCATGGCGCCGCGCAGGGTAAGGGGGACCCTCTGCCAAGTCAACCGGGGGTTCCCTGTGACCTCTGCCGTCGCAGGGACACCTCCATGGTCTCTGCAACCACCCATACCTTCCATGCGAACACGCGAAAGGTATGGGTCTCCATCTCCGGCGTCCTCCGGCGAGGGAGGCACGTCGTCTCCCTCCGCCCTCCTCTTTGATTTCGACTCTATAAAAGCCCTCGACGCTCTGCCACACTCTCTAGCTCGGATCTGACGGAGAAACCCCCCCTTTTTCCTTTCTTCCCACTCCGACAGAAGCCCCCTGCTTCGGCGGTTCTTCCTCCTCCTCCTCGTCGCTCTGCCGCACTACCAGCAGCAGAGCTGCCTTCACCTGCTCTTCCCACGTCGCGCCGTACCCAGCGCCCGCTCTCCCGCTCTCTCCTCGCCGCCGCCCTCTCTCTCTGGGCACCTTCTTCTCCGGCGATAGTCGATACGACTGTCGCCCGCCTCCAGCCCCCCTCGTCCCTCCAAGTAGGTACAGTTCTTCCCTTTCCTCCTCTCTTTCTTTTCCCTACTTTAATTTGCTCAACCGCCCTTCGACCGCGCTTAATCACCCTCATCTTCTCCATCTCCGGCCACCCTCCGGCGAGACGTTCCCATCGCTCCGCAGCACCATACGCCTCGCTGACCCTCACAGAACCTCCGCCTCCTCACCCTGATCAACCTCCGCTCACCCATTACCTCTCCACACCCCCACCATACTCCACCGAACAAACCCATTCTCGTAGCCATAGTCTGACCTAGCACCGCCACCAGACGCCATCCCATGACCTCTCCACACCCCGCACCACCTTCTCCTTGCCACGGCGAAGGTCCCCCGCGTGTTTAATTAGGCTGAAGGGCCGTATTCCTGTCTAACAGGTTCGCTGCTCCAGCCGCCATTAGCGACAACTGAAGCAGCTTCGAGGCGAGCTCCAGGCCCTGCAGCCCCAGAGTCCCAGGTGCTGCAGGTTGGGGCGAAGTCCGCGAAGGCTTCTGCCTCTTCAGTTGGCCCAGACATCGACTGCAGTTGATCAGAGGGCGAGGTGGAGTCGTCCTGCGGGCGCGCGCGAAGGCAGCAGAAGTTAGTCCCACATCGTGGGATTTCAAAGCTGCACACCCGCATAAAGGAAAAAAGTGCCTTAGCCTGTTTGCCTCCTGACCACGGGGTGAGGTCCCTCTCACCCACTCGACTTGGCCTCGTCCGCGACAACCCCACGCGGACCTGGCTCGACCCGTTTACCCGACCTGCACTCCTCGCCCACCACCGCACACCGGTGGGCCTGGACCCGGGCGTGACCCGTACCCGACTACCCGGCAGCTCTGGGAGAGCTATCCTATGAGTGAATTCTGAGAGAGAGAGACGCGGGGGAGGGTAGAGTAGGTTTTTGCCCTCTGACCAAACTGCGAGTGTGCAGGCACAAGAGAAAAGAACAAAAAGAGAAGGCAGACCGCAGAGGAAGAAGAAGAAAGAAGGAAGGAGGATGCACTGTAGCAGCGGGTTACTTAAGTCGTCTGATTGAAAAATCAGATGACGCTCCGAGGATGAAGAAGAAGGGGAAGAAAAGAAGAATAGGACCGCAAGGAAGAAGAAAAAGAAGAAGAAGAAGCTCTGAAGAACCCAAGAGAAGAACAGAAGGAAGAAGACAAAAGAAGAGAAGCAGAACACGAGAAGAAAAGAAGAAGAAGCTCTGAAGAAAAAGAAAGAAGAAATCAAGAAGAAAGAAGAAAACTGAAGAACCAAAGAGAAGAGAAAAGAAGAAGCCAACAAGATAAATTTCTCTCTCTCTCTCTCTTTATTTTTGTAATAGAAACTTTGTATCTCTAGAATACAGTTTGCTCCCTGAGTTCGACCTCGGGAGATCTTTTATTTCCGAGTAAAAATTATAATAGTGGTAATGACTATCTGTACTACAACGCCATTTCTATAACAAAACAACAAAACCTAGTCATACCGCCACTAATATCCTACATCTAATCTAAGTCTTCTGCTCCAGTCCTGCTGCAACACTCATTATTCCTGATCCAGTTTCAGATCTAGTTCCAGATCCCGCTTCTGATCAGCGTATTGCCTGCAATTGACATAATGCACTTAATCAGTACATTATAACATTATTTTATGCATAGCTAAAGTAAAGAAGTTAAGATGTAGATAATGCTTATGCATGCATGAATTACCCTACTTATGCTATGTTCTAGCCTAATTTAGGTCAATTAAGACCTATGATTGCTGCACAATCATACCCCCATGCCTAAATCTTGCTAGTCCCTAGCAAATGCAAGACTAAGTTATTTACAGTAAGGGTCCCTGAGGGACCGATTATTTTATCAAGTGTATGCATAGAGATTTTTCTCCTTTTTGTTTTCATCCTATGCTCTAGAAATCCAGACAATCGTGAAAGTGTAGCTATATATCTTTTGCAATGGATTCGAGTGAAAAACTAATTCACCTCTAAAGCTTGTACTTGACCCTAGTAAAAATTCTAGCAGGATAGGCAGACTTCTTCCCTCGAGGTATTCAAGATATTCTATGAATTCCACCTGGGCTTTAAGCTTGGGTAGAGGATGTCTGAGGGATACGGTTGTTTATTTGGTGGGTCACTCTCACTTGGTGCTACATAGAGATTAGTACTATAGAATCTAGATTCCTAAATTATTACGTGACTCAACTTAGAGAAAGACGAGAAAAACTATGCTTCCTTCCGGTTCCTTTGTATTTGTTCTCTCTTTCTCTCTTCTCTTTTTCTTTTCTTTTCTTTCTTTTTCTTAAAGCTCACAATCTCATCAGGTTCACTTGTATGATCTGTATTTGGTGGTCTCACTTGGCATTAACACTTTAATAGAGTTCCATAACCCTAACACTAAATCAGAATTCTTCAGCCAGTATTCGGGCGGTCAGAATCTCAAATTTATTTGGTGGTATTGCCTCAATGCAACTGAAATAAACACTAAATATTCACATACTCTTTCTCTTTGTTTTTTTTTTCTTCTTCTTCCATTTTTTTTATCATTTTCTTTTCTTTTCTTTTTCTCTTTCCTTTTTTTTTCAACATAACACAACTAGCACACATCCATGAACTTTATTGAAGAGGCTTTCTAAGAAATGGTAACCGCTTTGGCCATTTTTGCGTCTTTATGTTTATTATAGTACAGTCGTTATAGTATAAGACAAAACAGCTACGGTTATCATTACAAAAGATTTTTTACTCGGAAATTGTATTCCCGAGGTCGAACTCAGGGAGCAACTAGAATTCTAGAAGTGTAAAAGTTATCAATTATGTTACAAAAATAAGAAGAGAGAGAGAGAGAGAGTTTTGTTGGCTTCTTCTTCTTTTCTCTTCTTTCTTCTCTCTTTTCTTCTTCTTGGCCATTCCTCTTCTTCTTCTTCTTCTTCTTTGCTGCTTCCTTCTAATGTTCTTCTTTTTCTTTCTTTCCTTGCTTGTGGCTGCGTCCTCGTGCTTCTTCTTCTTCTTCTTCTTCTTCTTCTCGGCTCCTTTTCTTTTTTTTTCTTTCTGCTCTGGCCGCTGCCCTTCCGTCGTCTGACTTGATGCTCAGATGACTTAACTATGGGTTGCTACAGTGTGGCTTCTTCTCTTTCTTCTTCAGCTCCTCTCCTTCCTTTCTTCTTCTTCCTTAGCTTACTTCTTCTTCTTCTGTTTCTTCTCTCTTGCTTCTCCTTCTTCTTTCTTTCTTCTGAGCGGCTAAGGCTTCGGCCGCCTTCCTTTCTTCTTCTTTTGCGTTTACACGCTCACACAATGGGTCAGAGCAAAACCTACCCCTACCCTTCCCAGCATCTCTCCCTCTCAGATTTCTCTCATAGGATCGCTCTCCCAGAGCCAGATAATCTGGTGCGGGTATCGCGCCCAGGACCAGGCCCACCGGCATGCGGTGGTGGGCGAGGAGTGCACGGGTTAGGGTAATCGGATCCGGCCCAGACCCACGGGGCGTGAGCGCGGGCGAGGGCGAGCGAGCACGTGGTGCGCTGCGTGCAGGTGAGAGGGACCTGACCCCTGTGTTTGAAGGCAGTAAGCCCTAAACACTTTTTCAATATAAGTGTGGGCGCGTGGTCACACACTTACGAGGTGGGACTAAAGTCCCACCTCCAAATCTCGCGTCCGCAAGCGAGGAGTCAGTGACTAATTGGAGCAGCCTGTGAGGCTTTCGACCCAGTGGCAGGCTTGGATGCCTTCGCGACGTTGGCCTGCACAACCTGGGACTAGCGCCTGGGCGAGAGCGCACCTGCAGCTGCAGGTGAAGGAGCTTCACCTACTCAGTAATGGCGGTGAAGGGGGCGTGACCTGAAATCAAGAATACGGCCTTTCAGCCCAATCAGAGGATGCAGGGAGCTTCGCCGGAGTGCGGCGAAGGCAGTGCGGGTGGTGGCAAGGCGTGAGGTGGTGTATGGTGGTAGCCCTAGGTCGGACTGTGGTCGGAGAGATGGGTTTGTTCGGGGGGTCGTTGGGTGGCGTGTGGCAGGGAATGGAAAGGGGGGATCTGTTGAGTGGAGTGAGGGGAAGTTTCTGAGGTAGTCGGCGAGAGGTGAGAAGGTCTGCGGAGGTGGGATGATCTCGCCAGAGAGGGAGGTCGGAGATGGAGCAGGCGGAGGTGGAAGTCGTGTGTGGTGGGGTGAAAAGATAAACTCAGTGAGGGAAAATGTAAGGGAGGAGGAGGAGAAGCTATTTACCTAGGTTATGGACGAGGGGGGGGGGGGGGGGGGGGGGGGGGGGGGGCGGAGCCACCGGGTTGTACCTGCCGGAGCTGGGGAAGAAAAGGCCCTAGAGGGGGAGATCGGCGATGAGGAGGCAGGCGGAGGGTGTCGGTGGGTGCAGCATGACGCAGACAAGAGGGCTAGAAGAACCCTGCTGCAGGTAAGGCGGCAGAGCGACGAGAAGGAAGAGGGGGGAGTCGCCGGAATTTGTGCGCCGTCTGACGGAGGAGGAGGGGATGAAGTGGGGCGTTATTCTCCGTCAAAGAGAGCTTGCCAGAACCGGCAGGGGGTGCTGGTTCTTATAAAGGGGATGGCGGAGAGGGAGGCGCGGGCTAGCAACGTGCCAGCCTCGCCGGAGCGTGGTTGGAGACGAGACCCATACTTTCCGCGCGTTCGCACGGAAGGTATGGTGGTCAGCAGGCAGCATGGCCGGGTCCCTGCGACAGAGGACGTCGCAAGGAACCCCGCGTCTATTTTGCAGGGCGGTCACCTCTCTCTTCGCGGCGCCAGGCTCCACGCAAAGTCACCGGAGCATGGTGCTGCGTAGAGTTTTGCAGGAGGGACCGTTCCGCAAAGAACGACGAGAAAGTTGGGGGCCAAAATGCAAGGGTTTCGAAAGATAAGGGTCAAAAAGTAAATGAAGAGGACCAAATTGCAAAGTCGGTCAAGGAGGTCTCTTCTTAGGTTCAAGTTTTTATACATGACTAATTTGAACCTAAGGATTTTAATGGTGAATTTTATTTCTAGGTTGGACCATGTTTGACCAGCTAATTTACGTAGAAACCCAGATTAAGTCATTAATTGAACATGGTTCTCTTTGTAGGTCAAAATGGGTTTCTAAGGCCAAATTAAAGGTTCTAAACCCTAGAGATTATTTTTCTATGAGTTTTACAGGGTTTAGTTGATTTTTATCCTGCCTCGAACCTCGTGAATTGAAGTAGGTTTATTTTAGGGTTACAAAATGTCACTTAATTTCTTGAAGTTGCTATAACCCTTTTTAGATCAGATCATCCCACTTTCCTTCTTATTAGGCTTGTTTGACCCATGTTTGGATGCTTAATTACCCTGCTTGCAAACTACGTTGGTAAAATTACAGCTTTACCCCTTATGATTTGTTTTCTTCTTAAACTCAGAATTCTCTGAGTTAAGCCTTTCTTTGGGGTTATGTAAGAGCTTTTTCTTACATATCTGGGTTAGATTGTGCTAGTTAGGGTTCAAGATGAGGTTCTCATCATACCCCCATGCCTAGCTTTTGCTAGTCCCTTAGCAAAAACTCAAGGTTTCAACCCTTGTTCTAGACCATGAAGTTCTTAATGATTTCGGATAAGTGCTTTTTCATTTGAAACCTAGATTAGATTAGAACGCTAACCATAGGCCTAAAAGGTACTCTAGTACCAACCAAGATCCAGATCTGTCTAGCCTCAGCCTCAGTCCTTAGCAAAGGTTTTTAAGGACTACAAGAACTAACCTAAGGTTTATTGGACTTTGTGGTTAAAGCACCCGTGCTTGATATAATTTTAGCCCTGGCTCAGTTCATAGTGCATTTTGTAAGAAAGAGAGATAGAAGGTTTACCTGTTTGGAGAGTTTTTCTCTCTTTTCTTTTTACTTCTAGCTTAGGATTGCTTTTCAACACGGTCTATATTAGATTCCTTATCCCCATCATCAATCCTTAAGGGTTCCTGGCAGTCGATGCTTCGAGATAGCACCACCCATGGTAACCCCTGGAACCCTGGCTATTGAGATTTTGAGATAATCCCATCAATGGTGTTCCGTGGCCGAATCCAGACTCTAGCAACTGACACTTCGTGATAATGCCATCCATGGAATCTGAACCAGCAGAGTGCTTACATGCCCCCAGTAGGATATGTAAATATCCTAAGAGACACGCACCGAGGAGATGATATTTTGTTACGCATCTTCAAGGGGAATTTCCCACCTCTCCGCGCTGGGAACTCGTCCAAATCAACTTGTGTTAATCAGCCGCTCCTACTCTAAGTGTTATTTTCAGAATTCTGCGATGCTTCTGCGTGATTTTGATTTTTACGCTTACTGAACCAGGCTGTGTGTGGGGTTAGGGTGCTTAGGTTACTGAGTCCTGTAAACCAGAAGTTAGTCAACGAGGCCAAATACTTCCTGAGCCTTGGACTTAATGCTTAAGCTTTTCATTTTCCTCAACCTCTTGAGGAATGTCTAGATCTTAATGGGTACTGAGAGTCTATCCAAGAATGCCTAAGGTTCGCGTTCTTACTAATCTTACTGTGCACTTTTCGATTCTTTTCTTGAATGGGGTCTAGAACTTGGGTTAATTCCTTAGTTTCTTACTAATGACTATCACTTTTTTCTTATTTTTGTGCTCCTTTTTCACAAAATTTCCTTCCTCCTCTTTTATTATTTTTTTCAAAAAAAAATTTTAATTTTTATGGTGTTTTTGGAAAATGTGAATTTTTTTGTTTAAAACCTTTTCTTATAAGTTTTGCACTTTCATACCCTCCCATGCCTGAGATTTGCAATGTCCTCATTGTGACTTATGGGGTTTTTTTATTCAACTTAGTTCATTCCTTAGGACAGGTATTTTTGGTGAGTGAATGGGTCGAGGTGATTGTTGTGGACGATTTCTAATCCCAGATGCAAGCACCTGAGGTGGAGTCGGTTGTCTTACAGGGTGAACCTTACGTGCACAAAGGTGTAAAAAAAGGTTGCAGGTTTTCAAGGAGAATGATGGGCTGTCTCTCGTTGAGCGTTGAGTTTTACGCCATCGGCTGGGTGCAATAAGCTCATGGGGAATGGAGGATATAAGATGATTCAGCCAAATCAGTAGAAGTTACATCAATGAACGGTTTAAGTCTCTGACCGTTCACGATGAAAGGTTCGGAATCATGGCTGAGTGGATTGATCTTGACAGCTCCATTCCCAAAAACCTGTTGGACCAAGTATGGTCTGACCCACTTGGATCGCAGCTTCCCAGGGAAAAGTTTGAGTCGGGCATCAAAGAGTAGGACCTTCTGACCAGGGTGAAAGATCTTTCTAGAGATATGCTTGTCATGGAAAGCTTTAACTCGCTCCTTGTAGGTTCGCGAGTTCTCATACGCATCAAGGCGTAATTCAACTATCTCGCTGATTTGAAGCTTTCTGTGGGTTCCAGCCTTCGAAAGATCTAGATTACAGTTCCGTACTGCCCAATAGGCTTTGTGCTCCAGTTCAACGAGAAGGTGACATGCCTTCCTGTACACCAGTCTAAAGGGAGACATGCCTAATTGGGTTTTGTGGGCGATCCTATAAGCCCACAAGGCTTCCGGAAGTCAGGAGACCAGTCCTTCCTGTCAGGCCGAACAGTGACTTGCAGGATTTTCTTGATCTCCCGATTTGATAGCTCAGCTAGACCATTAGTCTGGGGGTGATAAGGAGTAGAAATTCGGTGAGACACCCCATATTTGATTATCAGTGACCTAAACTGAGCATTCGTGAAATGGGTCCCCCCATCTGAGATGATAGCACGAGGAATCCCGAACCATGAGAAGATATTGTGATGAATGAATTTGAGAACGATTTTGTGAAAACAAGTTCGGGTCGGTATGGCTTCGATCCATTTGGACACGTAGTCCACAGCCAGCAGAATGTATTCGAAGTCATCCGAAACAGGAAAGTGGCCCATAAAATCAATCCCCCAAACATCAAAGATTTCGCATACGAGAATCGGCTGCAAAGGCATCATGTCATGATGGCTCATGTTGCCTAAAGTTTGGCAATGACTGCATGCCTTGCAGTGACTGTATGCGTCTTTGAATAGAGTGTGCCAATAAAAGCAACACTGGAGGATTTTTGATGCGATTTTTCGTCCAGAGAAATGGCCACCGCATGCCTGGTCATGGCAGAAGGAAAGAATGTCATTGACTTCACCTTCCGGGACACATCTCCGGATGATTTGGCCAGCACCTATTTGAAAGAGGTACGGATCTTCCCAAATGTAATACTTGGCATCAGAGTGCAATTTGTCTTTCTTGTCCTTCGGCCAATCAGACGGGATCTGATGAGATGCCAAGTAGTTTACTATGTCAGCAAACCATGGAAGTCTAGTACCAATAGTCAGCAGGTGTTCATCAAGGAAATGCTCCGTGATGGGTCCGGAAGGGTTGATAATCTCAGAAGGAAGGCAGGACAAATGGTCAGCTACCACGTTTTGTCTTCCCGCCTTGTCACGATCTCGAGATCGAATTCATGCAACAGCAAGATCCAGCGGATTAGTCGGGGCTTCGCATCCTTCTTGGCAAGGAGATACCTTACAGCTGTGTGATCCGAGTAGATGATGACGTGGGAACCCAAGAGATAAGATAGGAATTTTTCAAGGGCAAATACTACGGCTAGCAGCTCTTTCTCCGTAACTGTATAGTTATGCTGAGCCTCGTCAAGTGTCTTGCTAGCGTAGTAGATGACCACGGGTTTCCCGTCAGCTTTCTGCCCCAGAACCGCTCCTACAGCAAAATCAGACGCATCGCACATGATTTCAAAGGGTTGAGACCAATCATGGGATTGTAAGATGGGAGCCTAGGTGACTCGGTCATGAAGGTTCTCAAAAGCTTGAGTGCATTCCTTGGGGATTTCAAAGGGTACATCCTTAGAGAGGAGAGTCGTCAGCGGGCGCACGGTTTTCGAGAAATCAGGAATGAAACGACGGTAAAAGCCGACGTGCCCCAGAAAAGAACAGATGTCCCTGTTCGAGCTAGGCATAGGAAGGCGAGAAATTAGATCAACCTTAGCTCGATCCATTTGGATGCCTTTTTTAGAAATAAGATGTCCTAGGACGATCCCCTCAGGCACCATAAAGTGACTCTTTTCCCAGGAAAGAACCAAATTAACGTTGATGCAGCGCCTGAGTATATGGACCAAGTGCTGGAGGCAATCATCAAATGATGCCCCGAAAATTGAAAAGTCATCCATGAAGACTTCCAGATAATCACCTACCATATCAGAGAATATGGCAAGCATGCACCGCTGAAAAGTCGCGGGTGCATTGCATAGACCGAAAGGCATCCTTCGGAATGCGTACGTTCCGAACGGGCAGGTGAATGAGGTCTTCTCTTGGTCCTCAGGATGAATAGCTACCTGGTTATAACCGGAGTACCCGTCAAGAAAGCAAAAGAATCGATTTCCCGCTAATTTCTCGAGAATCTGATCAATAAAAGGTAGTGGGAAATGATCCTTCTTCATGGAGGAATTTAGTCGTCGGTAATCTATGCAGACTCTCCACGAGTTGGCTAATCGGGTAGGAATGACTTCTCCGATTTCAATCGTTATGGTGGTGAGCCCTGCCTTTTTAGGCACAACTTGAATTGGGCTTACCCAACGACTATCGGAGATCGGGTAGATGATCCCTGCATCTAACCACTTGATGATCTCCTTTTTCACGACCTCCTGCAGATTGGGGTTCAAACGTCTCTGCATCTCACGAGAAGGTCGTGCTCCCTCTTCTGAATAAATATGATGCGTACAATAAGAGGGACTTATTCCAGTCAAATCATCGAGAGACCATCCAATGGCTCTGCGATGTTGCTGGAGAACAGCAATCAGACGGGATACCTATTCGGGATTAAGCTTGGAATTAATAATCACAGGAAGGGTTTGATTAGAACCCAAAAAGATGCACTTCAAATGATCGGGAAGGGGTTTTGTTGGTGCTAGAGCACCACGATCATTTGTTTTGATGATAACAAAACACGTGTTATTTAACATTTGCACTTGGAGTCGTAGATTTCAGGTCAATTGCAAATGTAGACGTGTTTAGACGGAATTCGAGCTCGCATCCAGGACAGATTGGAGGAGCTTGATGGAGAACAGAGGAGATTCACGAGGAGAGCTAGATTGAAGATGGAAGGACAAGAAGAATAGGATAGAATTTTGTTTAATCCTTTCATGTACTTTTATCTTTATTTTGCTTGCTCTTTTTATTTCCTTAGAACATTATGTTAAAGAGCCTCAAAGTACCCTAACAGTAGTCCTAGGAACACCTGCACAACCCTAGGATACTTAGGTTTTCTGTAGAATACTTAGAAAACAAATATAGGGTTCAAACAGAGTTTCCAGACGTCTAATTCCAAAATCAGACGTCTGATAAAGTGTTTTAAGACGTCTGACTGTTGATTCAGACGTCTGATAACAGTTAGGATGGACAAATTAGTTCTGTCTGATGAAATCAAACGTCTAGACCTTAGACCAGACGTCTTAGGAGACGTCTGATGACTTTGCCAGACGTCCAATTAGTGGACCGTTGGCTGGCTTAGCGAACAGTCAAGAATGTGACCGTTAGAGCCTTATCAGACGTCCATAGGAATTTCCAGATGTCTGATAATTGACCGTTTTGCTTCGGCTGACCCAAAATCTCTTCTCAGAGATTTTCTAGCCATTGCAACGTTTGGAAATCCATTCCCATAGAAAAAGTAGGTTTCCAGATGTCCAAACATAGTGCCAGACATCCTATATGTCGTCTGATGGACTTGCACAAGAACCCTGTTTAGATCTGATTCAAGTCAGGAAGGAACCCGCCCAAAATCAGACGTCTGACCTTGAAATCAGACGTCTTAGAGTGAACTTCCAGACGTCTGATGCCAGAATTAGATGTCTGATAAACCTGTCAGAGCAATGATTGTTCCTGATTTCGGCTGATTCTCTTGGGCTTTGCACCCAACGGCTATAGAACCTTTCCTAAGCCTTCCAAAGCCTTCCTAAGGCCTCTATAAATAGAGGGGAACCTTTGCAACACAAACACACACCTAGAAACACCAAGACACACCTTGCAATACACTTTCAAACCTTTTTGTGTCTCTCTTGCTCTCTAAGCTCAAGTTCTACATCTTGAGAGCATCAAGCTGTTGCGCACCTGCTCTCCCATCGTTGTTCACGAGAGCGACGTTGCGCCGTCGCGTGGCACACGCATCCACGTCGTCGACGCACTCCTTTCAAAGGGAAGCATCCTATTTCCTATAGAAGCTTAGGTTAAATATTACTTTGTTGGCTCTATAGGATTACTTGTTTTATCTTTGTTATTTGGTTGGGTATTCGCTTTGCGAATTCCCGTCTCCTTCGCGAGACAAAATCCTTCTCGTGAAGAGAAGGGGTTGAGGTACGCTACCCTCGTCTAAGTAGCGTGGTTGTATTTGAGGTTGAATCACCCTCATTTAAAGTGATTCATTTAGTGGATTTTGATCAACTTGGTTGATCGGAAAATCCTAACTCGAGAGGGTTAGGTGGTGGTTTTCACCCGGTTTGGGTTTCCACCTAAAAATACTTTGTGTACTTTGTGTGATTGCATCTTGTGAGATTGTTTATATTTCAATTCCGCATTTTTTACGTTACGCTGATCTCACCCCCTCCTAGGAACGAAACTTCAGTTGGTATCAGAGCAGGTCTTGCTATTTCGGCATAACAACCAAGCAAGAAGATCTATGGAGGGGAGCAGTTCGGCTGGTAGGATTTCCGAGGGCCAGTCTACGACTCGTCCGCCGTTCTTCGACGGGAGCAACTACCCTTACTGGAAGCTGCGGATGAAGACATGGCTTCAAGCCACCAATTTCACGGTGTGAGCTAGGTGCGAGACCCCCTTCGACATCCCAGAGAAACCCGCCAGAGGATACTCGCAGCAGCAAATTCGGGAACTCTCGCTCAACGTGAAAACAATGAACGTGTTGTATTGTGCGCTCAGCTCAGAGGAGTTCAACAGAATCTCGCAATGCGCCACCGCATACGAGATTTGGCACACACTCAAGGTAACTCATGAAGGTACCTCTAAGGTAAAAACTACTAAAATAAATTTACTTTCTCAAGAATTTGAATCTTTTTCTATGAAGCCTAACGAATCTTTGAGTGAGATGAACACTAGGTTCACTCTCATCGTAAATAATTTGAAAGCATTAGGGAAGAATTTCTTCAAGGGGGAGCTTCAAGGGAAGCTTCTTCGTTCCCTCGGACCGGAGTGGGAACAGAAAGTCACCGCCATCGAGGAGGCGAACGAAGTGGAGGAGCTCAACATGGAAGATCTCCTAGGCAATCTAATGGCCTACAAGACAAAGTTGAAGCAGAAGAAGAAGGATACACCTGAGCCTAAACCGAAGAAGACTCTCGCCTTCAGAGCCGCGTCGGATAGCGAGGTAAGTTCCGACAACGAAGACTTTAGAATTTTACTTAGAAAATTTTCCAAGTTTTGTAGGGAATTAAAGAAAGAGAAGAAGGAGAAGAAGGAGAGCCCGAGACGTTGCTACCACTGCAATGAGAAAGGGCACCTACGACCAGAGTGCCCTCTTCTCAAAAAGGAGAAGAAGAAGGAAAAGGAGAAGAAATCTAAGAAGAAGGCGTTCCAAGCCACTTGGGACGATTCAAGCTCGGAGGAAGAAGAAGAAGAAAAAGACGAAACCACTTGCTTTGGTTTCATGGCCAGAGGAAGCGACAGCGAAAGTGGAAGTGACTCAGACAACGAGGTAAGTTACGATTTACAAGAATCTTTTAATGAACTATTTGAGCTTAGTAAATCACTAAAAATAGAAAACAAAAGCATGAAAAAGAATCTTAGCTTTCTTAAATCTGAAAATGATAGGTTAGAAATAAAACTTAAGGATCTAGAAGCTTGTCCTAAAAATGATAAACTATTATTAAAAAATCATAACCTCATCAATGAAAATAATAAATTGATTGAAGAAAATGATAGTTTAAAGTTAGAAATTTTTGACTTACAGACTAAGATGCATACTATAGAAAAAGAAATTGCATGTCTTAGGGAAAACTCCAACAAATTAATCAATAAAGTAGATAATTTTTATAGCCCTAAGGTTGAGAAAGGATCTCCATCAAGGAGACCCGCTAACAGATCCGGATCCAAGCCCACTTGGATACCGAAAAGAGAATTAGAATGTTATTTTGTAGGGTTCAGAGATAATTACAACACAAAGGACTGGACCTACAAACTCAAAGCTGGTCAACTCAAGTTGGGAGAACCAAGGAGTAGACCAAGGAGGAGAATAAGAAGACTGACAAGACGACGAACAAACGATGGACCCGCCGCACGTCGACCACCAGATTGGAGACCGACGCCAATGCCCGAGCCTCCAAGCTACGGATGGGAGCCCCATCCGACGTGGCATCCACCACCACCATTCGGGCCATTTTATTGGCCATGGTAGGTGAGGTAAAAATTCTTCACCCTATCTTTTTATCATTAGCATTTAGATAGGGGGAGTTAAAAAAATTTTATGAGCTAATTGTAAATTTTTAAGGGGGAGATATAAGGTAGCTAAATTTCCTTTAGAAAGGGGGAGAAAAATAATAGTTATCTTGTTGTTATAAAAAGAAAAGAAAAAAAAGGGGGAGGACATCACCTTTGTTAAAAGAAATTTATAGAAGAGCATGTCTTAAAGGGGAGTTATAGAAAATTTAAAATCAATTAAACCTTTTTGATAATGTCAAAAAGGGGGAGGATTTTCTGTATTATTATTTATGGTTTTGTCATCATCAAAAAGGGGGAGATTGTTGGTGCTAGAGCACCACGATCATTTGTTTTGATGATAAAAAAACACGTGTTATTGCTCTGACAGGTCAATTGGAGTCGTAGATTTCAGGTCAATTGCAAATGTAGACGTGTTTAGACGGAATTCGAGCTCACATCCAGGACGGATTGGAGGAGCTTGATGGAGAACAGAGGAGATTCGTGAGGAGCGCTAGATTGAAGATGGATGGATAAGAAGAATAGGATAGAATTTTGTTTAATCCTTTCATGTACTTTTATCTTTATTTTGCTTGCTCTTTTTATTTCCTTAGAACATTATGTTAAAGAGCCTCAAAGTACCCTAACAGTAGTCCTAGGAACACCTGCACAACCCTAGGATACTTAGGTTTTCTGTAAAATACTTATAAAACCAATATAGGGTTCAAACAGAGTTTCCAGACGTCTAATTCCAAAATCAGACGTCTGATAAAGTGTTTTAAGACGTCTGACTGTTGATTCAGACGTCTGATAACAGTTAGGATGGACAAATTAGTTCTGTCTGATGAAATCAAACGTCCAGACCTTAGACCAGACGTCTTAGGAGACGTCTGATGACTTTGCCAGACGTCCAATTAGTGGACCGTTGGCTGGCTTAGCGAACAGTCAAGAATGTGACCGTTAGAGCCTTATCAGATTCCATAGGACTTTCCAGACGTCTGATAATTGACCGTTTTTCCTTGGCTGACCCAAAATCTCTTCTCAGAGATTTTCTAGCCGTTGCAACGTTTGGAAATCCATTCCCACAGAAAAAGTAGGTTTTCAGACGTCCAGACATAGTGCCAGACGTCCTATATGTCGTCCGATGGACTTGCACAAGAACCCTGTTTAGATCTAATTCAAGTCAGGAAGGAACCCGCACAAAATCAGACGTCTGACCTTGAAATCATTTAGTGGATTTTGAGGTTGAATCACCCTCATTTAAAGTGATTCATTTAGTGGATTTTGATCAACTTAGTTGATCGGAAAATCCTAACTCGAGAGGGTTAGGTGGTGGTTTTCACCCAGTTTGGGTTTCCACCTAAAAATACTTTGTGTACTTTGTGTGATTGCATCTTGTGAGATTGTTTATATTTCAATGTTACGCTGATCTCACCCCCTCCTAGGGACGAAACTTCAGGTTTCAGTTCAAGGATGGGGTTATCAACAGCAGTGGGTTGTTCAGGGTAGATGTGAGGTTCAAGGGTAGGAGCTATTGGTCTGTCTAAATCTGATATTGACTCCTCTGATTGCGATTCACGATCCTTCTGGGGTTGATGAGGTCTAATCAGGTCATTTTCAAAATGTGTTTCATCAACCAAAGCCCTGATGTCAGAAATCTATTCGATGACACCGCAATTGATTCCTTGCTGGGCCTTAAATATATCAATTTTTAGGGTTTGATTCCCAAATTTAAGCTCTATTTGGCCCTCCTCACAACTGATGTTGGCTCTAGCAGTAGCTAAGAAAGGTCTCCCTAGAATGATTGGTGTATCCCTAGGGTTTTCAGGTGCGTCCATGTCTAAGACTATAAAGTCTACAGGAAACTAGAAATCCCGCACTCTTACAATAACATCCTCGAGAATCCCTTTTGGTGACTTTATAGATTGATCTACTAATTGTAATGTCACCTCAGTTGGTTTTAGCTTAGATTCTTCTAGGTGGTTAAGTAAGGATGTGGGTATCAGATTTATGGAAGCACCCAAGTCTAGTAATGCTCTGTCAAATTGGGTATCACTTATCTTGCAGGAAATCAGGGGAGTACCAGGATCTTTAGCTTTGGGTGGGAGTCTGCTTAGGATTACAGAGCTGGCTTGCTCTGACAGTGCAATTGGACTCCCACTCTTGGTTCGCGGCTTACGCAGGGGTGTACACACATTCTTTAAAAATCGTGCATAAGCCGGTATGTGGCGAATCTCATCCATCAAGGGGATGTTTATTTTGACCTGCTCAAAGAGCTTGACCAGGTCCTCCTCAGGTGCCACGGGCTTGATAGTCTTCTTTCCCTTGGTCAAGGCCTTGGAAAATGGAACCTTGGTTGGTTCTTCTAGGATAGGTCCAGGTCTTTGATCTGGGATAGGGATAGGAACGTCCTGGATTACTGTCCTAGGGTTGGGATCACTACCAGGCTTGGAGTGGTTTGAATAGGGTGGATCGTGGGTTTCCTTACCACTACGGGTTGTTACAGAATTTTGCCCTGCCTGATTTTGGTTAGGATTGGGTAAGATGGGTTGCTGCTGATAGCCCGCATAGGAAGTGGAGGCCTCCATCCCATCGGGTGAAGGAACAGAGGGGGCCTGATCAATCATGTGTGTTGGCACGTTATTCGGGTTAGGGAGAGGTTGGGAAGGAAGTGTGCCTGGTTGGCGAGAATTTGCCAACTGGGCCAGTTGATTTCAAACCTCTGTAAGTCCGTCCTTTGTTGCTTTTTAATAGCCGCATTCGTTCTTTGAATGTCAGCCAGAGTATGAAGGATGAGAGACATTTGGTCCTGATTTGGCCCTGACGGATAGGTAGGGTTGGGCTGAGGCTGAGGCAGCTGGTAAGGACGAGGGGGTTGTGGACGGGGCTGAAAGGGTGGTCTTTAGGTTTGGGAATTTCCTGCCCACTGGAAGTTGGGATGGTTTCGCCATCCAGGGTTATAGGTGTTGGAGAATGGATCATTCTGGATGGCGTTGAGGTCCTCGCAGGTCTGAGGAACCTCCAAAGGATCAGAGAAAGGGGGAATGGAATTCCCCGGACTGGTATAGAAAGGATTGGATGACCCTCCGATCCGAGAATCAGATGGGGATGGATATGGATCCATCCCAGGAGA
Organism: Thalassia testudinum; assembly: GCA_037157565.1. Lineage (NCBI taxonomy): Eukaryota > Viridiplantae > Streptophyta > Magnoliopsida > Alismatales > Hydrocharitaceae > Thalassia > Thalassia testudinum. The sequence goes on from JAZHRO010000009.1 coordinate 45,911,684, forward strand.
AGATCGGTAGAGAAAGTTTTGCACAGTTTCCCGTGTGGAAGGAGGCTATGCAAAGGAGCTATGTGCAGAGGTGGCTCGCTGCAAGTGCTGAGTCAGCTTGTCCACCTTCTTCTCAATGATTGAGACCTTGTCCAATCGACTGGCCATTAGTTCCAGGTCAACTGATGCGGACAGGCCCTGCGTCTCGTGTGCTCCCCTAAGGTTCGTCGATGCGCGGGTATTCGTCCTGTCGAATAAGCCCATGGAGTCATTGTTGATGGAGTTCTCGCACATGTTTCCGAGAATCTCCCACACGGTGTCCTCATGTTGACCCATGATATTTCCTCCGCAAGTTGCATTGACGAAAAGCCTAATATCTTCACGGAGTCCCTGGTAAAAAAACTGGACTTGTTCCCATTTAGGAACTCTGTGATGGGGGCACTTTCTCATGAGATCCTAAAAGCGATCCCATGCCTCATGGAGAAGTTCTCCCGTTTGCTGAGTGAAGTGGGTAATCTGATGGCGCAAGGCATTGGTCCGACCAACAGGAAAGAACTTCAAAAATTCAGACTGAAGTTCTTCCCAATTGTTGATCGGCCGGGTCTGAGTCTGGTACCAATGAGCGGCCTTGTCCATAAGGGAGAAGGAGAACATCTTCATGAGGAGAATGTCCCGATTTTGCACATCTGACCCAAAAGTTTGGGCCAGATGCTTCAGCTGTTTGATGTGCTGGAAGGGGTCTTCACAATTAAGCCCATGGAATTTAGGTATAGCATGAATCATATTGGGCTTTAATTCAGAATCAGGTCCTCCAGTCGGGATTCTGACTCGAGGCTTAATAGCCACCGTAGCAGGATTATAATGGTCCCACATCATAGGATGCTGCGGTGGGTGCACAAAGTTCTGGAAGAGGTCATTGAGTCGCTGGAGCTGGTGCTCCAGATTGTTTTCTTCCTCAACTGGCTGAGCCATTGTGGAAGAAGAAGGTGAGTTGGGTTGGGAGTCGAAGGAGAGGTCGATGTGAAGTGTTGTTTTCTCAAACAAGGGCACTGAGGCTCAGCCTCGAGGAGAGTGAAGTGCTAAAGGAGGTTTCAAAGACCTCCTACCAAACATACACTGTTGGAAGAGATGAGTTTAGCAGGTGCTGGACCCAATCAAGGCACCCAAAATGTTGGGTGGCTATAGAGGTGCGGGACAGATGGACCCCTTGATCAAAAGATCGACCACCTGAGAATTACCTGGGCAGCTAGAGAGGGTGAGTCCCGCGAAGACCCCTACACGGTAGAGTGTCCCCACGGGTTACAAGGTTTCCCCCACCCAACCTCTCTTGTCACTGAGATTCCAGGTAGACCAGAATGGGGATCTTGACCTCTTAAGCCTACCAATTTTAGTTTAAGATCAAGGTGCTTAAGTTTTCACTTGAACTTTTACCTTTTTGAGTGTGAAGAGTGACCTAAGTTGAAGGTTGGTTGACCCTAAGGGGTCAACTTCACCTATTGATTCCTTTGAGAACTTATTAGGTCTTGTCTTTTAGGGTTCAAGTGTTTTAGAGAGCCAATTGCTTAGGGTTTTTCTGAATAAGTATATTCAATCAATGGCTTAGGCACACTTCTTTTGGGATTTCTCAATTCTTGATTAAGTAGTGTGTTTCTAAAACCCTAGTGTTAATTCCTATGTTGGCTCTACTTGGTCCAGTTAACTCCTTGTTGGGCAATTTGGGCTCAGGCAAGAAGATGTTAGCCCTTAAATACCCTTAATAGTGTGTGCAGGAATAGTGGTTTGAAAATATGCAGCTGTTTACTAGGTATGGAACACAGGTTATACCTATATTGTTTTTTCCTTTTTCTTCCTCTTTAGAATTGAGGGGTTAATAGTGAGAGGATAGATGTTACCTGTCCTTGGAGTGGTTGTTGTGCAGCTGCTTCTTAATTTTTCCTGTACCTGCACACAAGAGAGAAGAGTTTATTAGAAACTCTCAAATAGAGAATTTATAACTTCTAGAATAGCCGTTGCTCCCTGGCAACGGAGCCAAGAAATGGTAACCGCTTTGGCCGTTTTTGCGTCTTTATGATTATTATAGTACAGTCATTATAGTATATGACAAAACAGCTACGGTTATCATTACAAAAGATTTTTTACTCGAAAATTTTATTCCCGAGGTCGAACTTAGGGAGCAACTAGAATTCTAGAAGTATAAAAGTTCTCAATTATGTTACAAAAATAAGAGAGAGAGAGAGTTTTGTTGGCTTCTTCTTCTTTTCTATTCTTTCTTCTCTCTTTTCTTCTTCTTGGCCGTTCCTCTTCTTCTTCTTCCTCTTTGCTGCTTCCTTCTTCTATTCTTCTTTTTCTTTCTTTCCTTGCTTGTGGCTGCGTCTTCCTTCTTCTTCTTCTTCTTCTCGGCTCCTTTTCTTTTTTTTACTTTCTGCTCTAGCCGCTGCCCTTCCGTCGTCTGACTTGATGCTCAGACGACTTAACTATGGGTTGCTACAGTGCGGCTTCTTCTCTTTCTTCTTCAGCTCCTCTCCTTCCTTTCTTCTTCAGCTCCTCTCCTTCCTTTCTTCTTCTTCCATAGCTTACTTCTTCTTCTTCTTCTGTTTCTTCTCTCTTGCTTCTCCTTCTTCTTTCTTTCTTCTGAGCGGCTAAGGCTTCGGCCGCCTTCCTTTCTTCTTCTTCTTCTTCTTCTCCTTATGCACGCTCACACAATGGGTCAGAGCAAAACCTAACCCTACCCTTCCCCGCATCTCTCCCAGAGCTGGGTAATCAGGTGCAGGTATCGCGCCCGAGACCAGGCCCACCGGCGTGTGGTGGTGGGCGAGGAGTGCACGGGTTCGGGTAATCGGATCCGGCCCAGACCCGCGGGGCGTGAGCACAGGCAAGCGAGCGTGTGGCGTGCTGCGTGCGGGTGAGAGGGACCTGACCCCTGTGTTCGAAGGCAGTAAGCCCTAAACACTTTTTCAATATAAGTGTGGGCACGCAGCCGCACACTTACGAGGTGGGACTAAAGTCCCACCTCCAAATCTCGCGTCCGCAGGCGAGGAGTCTACGACCAATTGGAGCAGCCTGTGAGGCTTTCGACCCAGCGGCAGGCTTGGATGCCTTCACGACGTTGGCCCACACAACCTGGGACTAGCGCCTGGGCGAGAGCGCACCTGCAGCTGCAGGTGAAGGAGCTTCACCTACTCAGTAATGGCGGTGAAGGGGGCGTGACCTGAAATCAAGAATACAGCCTTTCGGCACAATCAGAGGATGCAGGGAGCTTCACCGGAGTGCGGCGAAGGCAGTGCGGGTGGTGGCAAGGCGTGAGGCTGCGTATGGTGGTAGCCCTAGGTCGGACTGTGGTCGGAGAGATGGGTTTGTTCGGGGGGTCGTTGGGTGGCGTGTGGCAGGGAATTGAAAGGGGGGATCTGTTGAGTGGAGTGAGGGGAAGCTTCTGATGTAGTCAACGAGGGATGAGAAGGTCTGTGGAGGTGGGATGAGCTCGCCGGAGAGGGAGGTCAGAGACGGAGCAGGCGGAGGTGGAAGTCGTGTGTGGTGGGGCGAAAAGATAAACTGAGTGAGGGAAAATGTAAGGGAGGAGGAGGAGAAGCTATTTACCTAGGTTATGGACGAAGGGGGGGGGGGGGGGGGGGAGCCACCAGCTCGTACCTACCGGAGCTGGGGAAGAAAAGGCCCTAGAGGGGGAGATCGGCGATGAGGAGGCAGGCGAAGGGTACCGGCGGGTGCAACACGACACAGACGAGAGGGCTAGGAGAACCCTGCTGCAGGTAAGGCGGCAGAGCGACGAGGAGGAAGAGGAGGGAGTTGCTGGAAGTTGCGGGCCGTCTGACAGAGGAGGGGATGAAGTGGGGGGTTATTCTCCGTCAGAGAGAGCTTGCCAGAACCAGCAGGGGGTGCTGGTTCTTATAAAGGGGATGGCGGAGAGGGAGGCGTGGGATGGTGACATGCCAACCTCGCCGGAGCGTGGATGGAGACGAGACCCATACCTTCCGCACGTTCGCACGGAAGGTATGGTGGTCGGCAGACAGCATGGCCGGGTCCCTGCGACAGAGGACGTCGTAGGGAACCCCGCGTCTGTTTTGCAGGGCGGTCACCTCTCTCTGCGTGGCGCCATGCTTCCCGCAAAGTCGCCGGAGGATGGTGCTGCTCAAAGTTTTGCAGGAGGGACCGTTCTGCAAAGAACGACGAGAAAGTTGGGGGTCAAAATGCAAGGGTTTCGAAAGATAAGGGTCAAAAAGTAAATGAAGAGGGCCAAATTGCAAAGTCGGTCAAGGAGATCTCTTATTAGGCTCAAGTTTTTATACATGACTAATTTGAACCTAAGGATTTTAATGGTGAATTTTATTTCTAGGTTGGACCATGTTTGACTGGCCAATTTACGTAGAAACCCAGATTAAGTCATTAATTGGGCATGGTTCTCTTTGTAGGTCAAAATGGGTTTCTAAGGCCAAATTGAAGGTTCTAAACCCTAGAGATTATTTTTATATGAATTTTTGAGGTTTTAGTTGATTTTTATCCTACCTCGAACCTCGTGAAGTGAAGTGGATTTGTTTTAGGGTTACAGAATGTCATTTAATTTCTTGAAGTTGCTATAACCCTTTTTAGATCAGATCATCCCACTTTCCTTCTTATTAGGCTTATTTGACCCGTGTTTGGACCCTTAATTACCCTACTTGCAAACTGCATTGGTAAAATTACAGTTTTACCCCTTATGATTTGTTTTCTTCTTAAACTCAAAATTCTCTGAGTTAAGCCTTTCTTTGGGGTTATGTAGGAGCTTTTTCTTACATATCTGGGTTAGATTGTGCTAGTTAGGGTTCATGATGAGGTTCTCATCAGGCATTATTAGGGATTGGTGGTACTCAAGAGACATTGGGTGGCTTATTTGGTGGAAGTGTCTACTCACGGCTCCGGGAGAGACGGATAGGATGGTGTATTTCTGACCTTGACATCAATACCCTCCTTCAACCGAGGATTCCGTAAATAATGGTCGTAACCATCCATCTTAGCCCTAATTTTATGAAAACTCGCTCTCCGCGTATTTGCCTTATTTGGTGGCTCTCAAAATTCACACAAAAATGTATATGCACGAACTGAGAGCGAAAACTATGCCTAATATCTGAGTATCATTACCTAATTATCTAGGATTCCAGATTCATTGTACTAATCTTAGAGCACCAGTACACTCTACTCTCATCTCACACTATTTGGTGGATTTTTGGAAGAAAATCTGCCTAACTCCCAAAACACTATCCAGTGGTTCAGGAAAAGAAGCACTGCTTCTTCTCGATAGACTAAAGACGTTTATCAGCCTTCACCGTGAATCCATTGCAAATTCTACATGTGTGTGAAAAGTTTTACTAGATTCCAGATTACAGGAATCAACTAGAGGATAAAATACCTAATGCATTCTCTTAATAAAGTAATCTTATTCATAAATGCAATATTTATATATGCTATAAACAAGTAACCTCGTATAATTTGTATTTCATAAAATTTTCCTTTGGGGTTACATTCAGCTTGACCCTAAATTTAGAACAAAAGGTGAGCGGGTGAGTCGGAATTGGCTGTTGCAGACGATTTTTAGCTCCAATGCGAGCATTGGAGGTGGAGTCAGTAGTTCTTTTATTTAGGGTCCTAAAGTACATTTTACATGCAGCTCTGAGGTTTTCTTAAAAGTTGGCATAAAAATATTCAGTTTTGTTGCATCTACCCCCCCATGCCTAAGTTATTGCATGTCCTCATGCATGAATATAAAAGAAAATAAATACAGTAGGGAGAAAATGGGTAGAAATCACCTGTAATTGCTCCTGAAATTACATATTCAGCACCGGCCAACCTGTCAGTATGCAATATGCAGAAAGAAAATATGCTAAAAGAAAAATATGCTATGTATAAAAATGGTTATGTATAGTTCATGGTGGAATGTGGGATATGCTATCTATACGTGCTGAGTTTAACGCCTCCAGCTGGGCGAGAAGTCAATCATACGTCCTCAATAAGATGAACAATCTCATCAGGTGGAGGAGGTTCCTGGGCCAAAAATGGCTTGAGGCGCTGGCCATTTACCATAGATATATGCCCAGATTTTGGGTCCCTGATCTGGACCGCCCCATTAGGATATGGGTGAATCACAACATAAGGGCCAGTCAACTTGGACTTGAGCTTCCCTGCAAAAAGTTTCAATCGTGAATCAAACAACCAGACTTGCTGGTTGGGCGTGAATGCTTTCCACCGGATGTGGCGGTCATGAAAGGCCTTGATCTTGTCCTTGTATATCAATGTGTTCTCGTAGGCCTCTCGTCAGATCTCTTCTAATTCACTGAGATAGAGTTTCCATTCTTGACCTCCTACATTGAGATCAAGATTACATTTTCACACTGCCTAAAAGGCACGGTGTTCTAGCTCTACAGGAAGGTGACAGGCCTTGCCATATACCATACGATATGGTGACATTCCGAGTGGGGCATTGTACGCAGTCCGATATGCCCAGAGTGCATCAACTAATTTGTCAGACCGGTCCTTCCTGTCTGGTCTAATCGTCTTCTGGAGAATCAACTTGATCTGACGGTTAGACACTTCAGCCTGCCCATTTGTCTGTGGGTGATACGAGGTGGTTATACGGTGATGTACCTCGTATTTCTTTAATAATGACCTAAAATGGGCGTGGATGAAGTGGCTTCCCCCATCACTAATCAGAGCGTGGGGTATTCCGAATCTCGTGAAGATGTACTACCGTACGAAAGAAATGACGATCTTGTGGTCAGCCCGTCTCACCGGGATGGCCTCGACCCACTTCGAGACATAGTCAACGGCTAGTAATATGTACTTCAAGCCATGCGAGTTCGGAAAAAGGGCCCATAAAATCGATGCCCCAGACATCAAACACTTCTATGACCATGATGGGCTGGGCTGGCATCATGTCTCTCCTGGTCATAGAAATGACCGACTGGCATCGTTTGCAGTGTTGGGCGTATTCGTGTGTATCTCTGAAAATAGTTGGCCAGAAAAATCCCGACTGCAAAATCTTTGTAGCGATTTTCTGTCCCAAGAAATGACCACCACAAGCATCATTGTGGCAAAAAGGTAACACACTGGGGATCTCAGCATCTGGGATGCATCTTCGAATAATCTGATCCGCTCCAATGCGGAAGAGCAGTGGGTCATCCCAGAGGTAGAATTTGGCCTCTGCAGTGAATTTGAGTTTCTGGTCCTTGGATAGGTTCGTGGAAATCTTGCCTGCGGCAAGGTAGTTCGCAATATCTGAGTACCAGGGGAACTCAACAGAATGAATTGCCAAAAGATATTCATCCGGAAATTGCTCATGGATAGGCAGGGAATGAGGAATGTGTCCTGGGTCCAGTCTAGATAGGTGATCTGCCACAACATACTGCTTTCTGGCTTTGTCGCGGATCTCGATATCAAATTCCTGCAATAGAAGGATCCATATAATGAGCCTGGGTTTGGCATCCTTCTTTGCCAACAAATGCTGGAGGGCGGAGTGGTTAGTGAAGATGATGACTTTGGACCCAAGTAAATAAGATCTGAGTTTCTCCAACTCGAATACAACTGCTAGCAGCTCTTTTTCGGTGACAGTATAATTGCGCTAAGCCTCATTCAGCGTCTTGCTAGCATAGTATCTGACAAAAGGTTGTTTTCCTGACACTGGCCTAAAACAGCACCGATGGTGAAATCAGAAGCGTCACACATCATTTTGAAATCGAGCAACCAGTCAGGTGGTTGGAGAATCAAGGAATCAGAGACAGCGCTTTGTAAAGTCTCGAAGGTGCTGAGACGCGAGGCGTCGAATTCAAAGGGGACATCGGCAACAAGGAGATTCGTCAAAGGCCATGCAATTTTTGAGAAATCACGTATAAATCTCTGATAGAAGCTGACATGGCCCAAGAATGATTTGATCTACTTGACCAAGATAGGTGGCGGTAAGTGGGAAAAATCTCAGATTTAGCTTGATCAACCTTGAGTCCATTTTTAGAGATCTTGTGCCCTAGTACTATGCCATCCCTCACCATGAAATGGCTTTTCTCCCAGGATAGTACTAGGTTTACCTCAATACACCGTTTCAGGATCTTGGTGAGGTTATCAAGACAAGATGCGAAATCATCTCCGAAAATGGAGAAGTCATCCATGAACACTTCCACATAATCCCCAATCATGTCAGAGAAGATGGCCATCATACAACGCTGAAATGTCGCTGGAGTGTTGCAGAGGCCAAAGGGCATCCGCTTGAAAGTGAATGTTCCAAAGGGGCATGTGAATGTGGTCTTGTCTTGATCTTCCGAGATAATCACTACTTGATTATACCTAGAGTATCCAACTAGAAAGCAAAAGAAACTGCGTCCGGCTAACCGTTCCAAGATTTGATCAATGAAAGGCAAAGGAAAGTGATCCTTCTAGGTAGCCATGTTCAGTTTCCTATAGTCAATGCAGACCCGCCAAGATGTCACAGTGCGGGTTGAGATGGACTTGCCCTTATCATTTTTCACGACGGTGAGTCCTGCTTTCTTGGGCACTATCTGGATCAGACTCACCCACTGGTTGTTTGAGATTGGGTATACAATACCTACATCCAGCCGTTTGATGATCTCCTTCTTAACAACCTCTAGCATATTCGGGTCTAGTTGTCTTTGAGGTTGCCTCGAAGGTTTCACCCCCTCATCTGTGTAAATGTGATGAGTGCAATACGAGGGGCAAATACCACGGAGATCAGCAATATTCCACCCTATAGCATCCCTATGGTCTTGTAGCATAGAAATCAATTAATACTCCTGTTCTTGGGTTAAGTTGGCATTAATAATGACTGGATATGTTTCACTTTCGCCCAAGAGCACATACTTAAGTGAGTCAGGTAAGGGCTTCAATTCAATCACGGGTGGGTCAGAGTCAGAATTGGGAGTGGGAGGAGCAAACTCGAGGGTGGGAATCTGCTGATCCGTATGCACGTGAATTCCCACTGATTCGCTTTCTGTGAAATAATCGGTTGTGACTGCGTTAACGGGAAACCCGTTAGTTGTGGTCACGTCTTCCTTCAACAACAGGGGCGACTCAGCAATGTGCGAATCAGGATAGCTGGATTCAGGGGTGCTGTGGTCAGTACCACACCCTAAACAGTCAGATCCTCGGGGAGATATGTGTAGTGCAGTGGTTTCAGTCCCGTGTGGATCGAGGTCCAAGAATCCTAATAGTGAAAACAAATGCAACATTGGGTCATCACAAAGGAGCCCAATGTTACCACAGTATGCCGAATCTTCGTCTTCACCATCCTCCTCTATGCGATCACAGTTGAAATTCTTCGCTGCCCTGAATATGTCAAGTCGAAGTCACTCATTACCTAGGGCTATCTCCATACACCCGGATGCACAATCAATGTTTGCTCGGGCTGTCGCTAGAAATGGGCGACCTAAAATAATTGGTGCATCTCAAAGATTAGGAGGAACTTCCATATTGAGAATGAAAAAGTCTGCGGGAAAACAAAACCCGCAGACTTTTACAATCACGTTCTCAACCACCCCCCTCGGTGTCTTCATTGATCTATCAGCGAGTTGAATCGTGACAGAGGTGGGCTTCAACTCCCCAAATCGAAATCGATCAAATACAGCAGTGGGAGTTAGGTTGATGGACGAACCCAGATCTAGAAGGGCTCGATCAAATGGAGAGTCCTACAAGAAGCAGGATATAAGTGGGGTACCAGGGTCTTTCTTTTTCAGCGGCAAGTCGGCTAGAATCACAGCGTTAGCCTCTTTTGATAGTACCGCTTGTCGTCCAATTCTAGGTTGTCACTTCAGGGTACAATAGTCCTTGAAGAACCTAGTGACAGCGGGAATGTGATCGATTGCCTCGAGGAGGGGGACCTGAATATGTACTTCCTTAAACATTGATTTCAGATCCTCAAAATTCTGCGTGTCCTTTTTCCGTACTACATTTCATGTCAAAGCCTCAGGAAAAGGGATGGGAATCTCAGGGTTGAGTGGCCTCTTACCCTTATCTACCACAGGTGGCTCCTAAGATGAAGGAGTCGAACCTGCCTGCGGTGAAGGGTGGGAAAAATCAGGACCCGCCTGCCTATGTGGTGGGTCGAATGCCTTCCTTCTGCTCCATAAAGAGACGGCATGTGCATCGGCTTGCTATCCATGAGGTGGTGGGGGAGCAGAAGGGGTAGAGTATGCGGGGTTCTGCAAAGGCAGATGGCCTTACGCGTAACCGGGTGGTGCAGGAAGCACTTGTAATATGGCGTGTGCCTATCCCTGTGGTGCCTGAAACCTAGGCAGGGTGCCTTGGTTCTACACATATCAAGGGTTTGGGATGGGTTGGGAGGGCAAGGCTCCCTGGGTCCTATGCTCCTGCAACAGCTGGTTTTGCATGTTCTATATAGTCTATATCTGGTTAGCCATCACCTTCATGATCTGCAAGCTATCCTGTGTAGATTTCCTCATTGATTCTTGCAGCTCCTCTTTCAGTGCCTCCAAAGGGTCAGCTTGCTTTGGAGGGTGACTGACAGCTTGGTGCAGCGGCTGGTATAAAGAACGGGGTTGCTGTTGATGAGGGAATGGCTACTGCCTAGAGTACTTGTTTTGCGCATTCCCGTATTGCCTGGTCTGGTAGTGTGGATCTTGATGTGGTCTCTGTGAATTACCAGACCAGGAGAAGTTCGGATGCTGGCACCAACCAGGGTTATACGTCTCTGAATACGGGTTATTACACCCGTATCCTTGGATAGCACTAACGTCCTCGTAGGCCGAAGATGTCTGAGACATATATTCATCAAGGGGATACGTGTTATAATCCGCAGGTGGTGCGTAACCCTAGTCGTAAGGTGCCAGATCTGGATTGTCTACAGGATCCTGATATACGGGATCTCGTAAATAAGGAGAAGATGCATCCCGAGTGAGTAGATTAACTCGAGCAAGAGGGGCTTGGGGTACATAGGAGGGTCTTGAAGTGGCAGAGTTCATGTCAGATTAACCCTGACTAATCTGGTCAATCTTCTTCTCAATTAGGTTTATTCTATCCAGCTGCTTGACGATGATATCCATGCCGGCTCGAATAGACTCGGTGTGAGCCTCATGGACACCAACCCACTGCTGACCAGGCTACTAGAACTGGTTCATGGACACGTCATTCATCGAGTTCTCCGCCAAAGATTCAAACAACTCAAATGCATTGTTCTCGTCTTTCGCTAGGAAATTCTCACCACTAGATTCATTGGCTAGATACCGATGTATGTCATCTAGCCCATGGTAAAAGATCTGAGCTAAGTTCCATTTGGGTATACCATGGTGCGGGCATTTTCGGAGAAGGTTGTGAAATCGGTCCCAGGCTTCATGCAACTTCTCCCCAGCTCCTTAGGAGAAAGTCATGATTGCGCGCCTCATCGCGTTTGTTCGACCGATTGGGAAGAACTTTTGCAGGAATTCACATCGTAATTCTGACCAAGTTCCAATTGGATTCCCAATGGTCTTGAACCAATATGAAGCTTTGTCCCTCAGAGAGAATGGGAAATGCTTCATTAGAACAATCCCAAGATCAATGTTCCTGGGTCGAACGTTTCTACAAGTTGACTCAGGTCCTCTAGGTGCTAGAACGGATCTTCGCTTGAGTTCCCATAGAAGTGAGTGTTGATCAACCCCATCACGTTGGGCTTAAGCTCAAATGTGTCTCCTCCAGTGGGAATTCTGACTAAAGGTACGACGATATGTGCGACTGGATCGCAGGAATCTCGCAGTTGTTCTCCTCACGATGGGTGTTGCAACCTGTCAAGTGCCGTCAAAATGCGGTCCATGCTCTGCCAATGCCACTCTTCAGATTCGACCACCTGGGCTTCCAAACGAGCCATCGGGTCTAGATTATCAATATCCTGACCCGATCTAGGTCCAGGATTAGCCATTGCGGCTATGGGAGTGGAAGTGGGGAGAGAAGATGGTCCCGGTGAGGTGACTCACCTCCTTGGGAGTGGCTCCCAAGGTCCAACCAGTTGAGGTCTAAGCGACCTCCTTCCTTGCATACACCACCCAACCCCTGGGTTGGTGTAGCCAAGCCAGACAAGGCTAAGGCCCTGTCAATCAGATGGTCCTTATGAATCAGATGACCAGATTTTTCATTTTAAATTTTAATTCCTGAAGAAAATTCGTCGTACAACCAACTGAAAGCGATTCCCGCCTCTCGGCTAACCCAACCAAGAGATTGGAAGCACCCAGTAGTACGACAACGAATTTGGGTTGATTTCGTGTTTTAGAATTGATTTTAGCTAGTTTTTCGTCAATTGGGGTTTTTGGTGAGTGGCTCACAAGGTGACCAAGCTCACTAGCTAAGCACTAGACTTGACTAAGTCTAGGTTAGCCCAAATGTGGTCTCTAGATTGTAACCCTAAAGATGTAACCTAGGGTTCTTGCAATTCTAGGATTTTTTTGCTCTTTTGTGTTGTTCTTCTTCAATAGACCACAAGAATAAAAATAGTTCTCTGATAAAATTTGGAATCCAATTGAATTGAAATTTGGCGAGTAGATTTCTTTTTCAATTATCTTTTCAGAGAATATTTTTTTCTAATTTTTACTATTTCAATCGAATTTTTAGATATTTTTTAATATCAAGGGGTCAGACTTGGAATTTTGACCCCTGGTCGATTTTTTGCTTTGAAATAGTATCAATAACTTTAAAAAATTTGAGAAAAATATGGAAAATAAAGCCAATGAGATCAGATTTTAAACCGCACCATTTTTAGTCAAAAAAAATTTGCGGATTGCTTGAAATTACTTTTTGAAATTTGAAAAATCTTGAATCTGGGCCAGCTTAACCCCCTTGCACTTCGTGAATTTTTAAAAATTATATACTTGGAAGTTTCTCAAATGAACGATGGTGTATAAAAGATGGTCTGAAAATGAAGGTCCAGCTTAAATTTTAGATTTTTTTGATTACTAATTTTTTGGAAATCGAATTTTTAAAACATATTTCGAATCTTGGCCGAAAATCAGAGAATGGTGGAAAAGCTTTTAAAGAGTGTTAGAGTTTGAAATCCAAAATGTTTTTTTTTTTCAAAAACTTTTGCACATTTTTTTTTCAAAGGATTTTCAAAGATATATATATATTTATTTTACTTTTTCAAACTAACTTAGGATTCAAAAGGAAACCTAATTGAGATTTTTTATTCTTTTTTTTTAATTTTTTTTTCTTTTTCACGAAAATGACTAAGTTTTTTTTTTCAAAAGAAATTGCTGGAAGTAAATCTAATCCTAGGGTTCGGAAGAAACCTAACCTAAGAGGAGATGATGTGCACCTGGATTTCTTTTTCCGCGCTTGATGTGTGCATAGATCCCATTTTTTTTCCTGTTTTTCCTGCACATCCAAAAACAAAGTAGAGGAAAATTTGTCAGTGATGGTTTAGAAAATCGAAATCAAGAAAAATGGCGTTGCCTCCCCGGTAACGGCACCATTTGTTTGGCATACGTAAAGCACGTTTTAATAGGAAAAAGCATCGTAGTATAGTGTGCAATACGACGAAACAATATTTATAAAAAGATAACGAGACTTTGAGTCTCAGTTGTTCATCTCTAGGAGGCGTTTGTTTAGTTCTGAAATCAATCTTTTATCGCTCTACTTTATTTAAAATTGCACGCTGGTTTCCAATCTCGGTATTAAAGTTTCGCCACCTCTATTGTGAATTCTGATTACATGCGCGTGTGTCAAATAGATAACAAAGTTGAAAGTGTGAGTTTCGGTGCGCAAAATTCTAGTTACATGGTGGTTGTTTACAGAAAATGCATTTATAGTTAGATTGTCTATATTTTCCGAAACCGACATGCTTGTTGCAAAATATATATATAAATGAAAAATAGGCAACTTGAATCACACAAGAAAGATGGCAACCAATAAGCTCATGGTGATTTCAAACATAGAGATATGTATAAAAATATATCTTTTATTTATTCATTCAAAGAAGTGTTTGCAACATGGAATGTAGAGGAATACAGGAATGCTTGAAAATGTAAATCTAGCTACCAGAAAATGATCGCATACAGGAATTTATGGGGGGATTTTGCATGCATCATTAGGGGAGAACAAGATCTACACTACTAAGCAGTAAATGAAAGCAGTAAAACTACAAGAGCTAAGTTACTAATCTAGCAGAAAAGAAGGGCATTCGAAGGTCGGTTCCGATGGCCTTTTAGTGGCTAAGAGGAGGGGCGGCCAATGGTGCTTAGGCCCGACCCTTGGAGAGAGGTTGGAGAAGTGATCCAGCATCCTGGCATGGAGATGATGGCCTTCATGGTGGTGCTCCTTGTGGAGGTGGAGTCGAGATGAGTGTGGCTAGCCTAAGTGGAGGTGGATGTGAATGAATGCCATGGACAATGGATGAAGCCAAGAATGTGGATGGGTGCAAATGGCCACCCCTTAGGGAGTCTCTCTAGAGAAGTGTAGAACTCTCTAGAGAGAGCTCCAAGAGTGGCCGGCCAAGTGAGAGAGAAGTGGTTCTTAGATCCACAAAAAGTGGATCTAAGAATTGAATGCCTCTTGGTTGCTAAATTTGGCAACCAAGAGTGGCGCCACTTCAAGAGAGTTGTAGAGAACTCTAGATGTGTGGGAGTGCATGAATGGGTGTGTGTGTGTGTGTGTGTGTGTGGTCGTGCCCTAGGTGTCTAAGTGATATAGGTTAGGTCCTAAGGGGTTTAGGTAGGTGTATGCCTTGAATTAGGGTTGCAAACCCTAATTGCTAAGGGGAAATTGCAATTAAACTTAACCCAAGTTTAATTAAATGAGTGTGAACCTAATTGAGAGTGAAATAACTCATTTAGGTTGGGCTTAGGTCAATTGGACTCTCACTAAGTCCAATTGGACTTGTGTAGGTTGAGATCTAAGCTCATTGGACCCTATGAGTCCAATTGACTTAGGTGATGGTAATTGACTTTGATCTAAGTCAATTGGGTTTAGTGAGAACCTAATTAGGTCCTTAGGAAAGTCTAGAGGTGGTGTACTAGGGTTAGGATACCTTAATTTAAGTTCCTATGGGGTTGGATTTGGGTTTAGGGAGCTAGAGATCCATGATCGAGACTTGAATCTCAAAATAGAAACTGGAGAGTAGTTCCAGACGTCCAAAAATAGGGTCAGACATCTTATACTCAAAAATCAGAAGTCCAGACTTCAATTCTTAACGTCCAATCTAAGTCAGGGGGGATTCAATGTTCTGTTTTTGGTATTCTGCAGAAATTGGACGTCTGACAAAGTGTCTGGACGTCCAATAACATTGCAGAAGTGGGTTTGAGGTGTGCGGGAGTTGGTTGAGGGTTCTGGACATCCTAATATTCATCTGGACGTCCAGATAAGGGTTGGAATTAGGGTTTTAGGGTTTCCTAGGGTGTGGTGACCTAATCTGAGGGTGGCTAAGGCTTGGGGAAGTCTCTAGGCTATCTTAGGACTAGGATGGACCTAAGCTCTTCACATTTTACTGCTTTATTCCTACTTAATAGAATAGCATACCTTAACTCCCTTACATTATTATATCCTACATCTAATCTAAGTCATTTGCTCCAGTCCTGCTGCAACACTCATTATTCCTGATCCAGCTTCAGATCTAGTTCCAGATCCAGCTTCTGATCAGCTTATTGCCTGCAATCAGCTTATTGCCTGCAATTGACATAATGCACTTAATCAGTACATTATAACATTATTTTATGCATAGCTAAAGTAAAGAAGTTAAGATGCAGATAATGCTCATGCATACATGAATTACCCTACTTATGCTAAGTTCTAGCCTAATTTAGGTCAATTAAGACCTATGATTGCTACGCAATCAATGGGTACCTGTTCTTGACGGTGGCTCGGTTTAGTTGTCTGTAGTCGACGCACAGCCGAATAGTATTGTCCTTCTTCTTTACAAATAGGATAGGGGCTCCCCATAGGAATGCACTGGGCCTCACAAAGTCCTTCTCTAACAGGTCCTGTAACTGAGACTTGAGCTCCGCAGCTCAAGCAGGGCCATCTGGTACGGTGTAGTAGAGATGGGGTTGGTCTCTGGTACAAGTGAGATCTCAAACTCGATCTCACTCTCAGGTGGCAGTCCTGGCAGCTCCTCTAGGAAGACGTCGAGGTACTCATGGACTACTAGGATACTCTGGAAGTCCACCACGGGGCTAGGCTCTACTACGATGCAAGTGAGGAAGTCCTTGCACCCCTGGCTAAGTAGCTTCACTGCCCAAAGCGCGAAGATGCACCTGAATCCTCTGTCTACTGGCTGGCAGTGGAACTCAAAAGGGGGCAACTCTGGTATGGAGAAGACAATCTTCCTCCCAAAGAGATATACTAGGGCATGATAAGCAGCCAGCCAGTTCATTCCTAGGATTACGTCGAAATCCTCCATCGGGATCATGATCAGGTCAATCGGAAGACTGTGTCCCCCTAAGGCGACCTCACGATCAGGGAAAACCTCCTCGGTGACAAATACCTATCCACCTGGGCCTTTAATTAGGAATGGCTCCTTTAATAGTACACTGCCTGATCCCAAGCTGACGACAAAACTTGTAGAGACGAACGAGTGCGTGGCACTAGAATCAAAAAGCATGTAAATGAGCTTGCCGGAAACTGTAACCATACCTGCCACTACAAAGCCTGAAGCTCTAGCATCTTTGTGAGTTAGGGCATTAACATGGCCCTCAGCCCTTGGTGCAGAAGAAGCAGCCATGCTCTGGGGCAGGCGAGAAGTAGCTGGCCGGTACCCTCCTCGTGACTGCTGTCCTCCTCCTCAGGCCTGGTAACCACGACTGCCAGATCGGCCTCCAATGCTTGGTGCTGGGAGCGTCTGTTGTGCTCTGGCCCTGGATCGGCAGTCCCTCCGTATGTGGCCCAGCTGGCCACACTGGTAGCAGAGAGGAACGCGACCTCCTCCCTCTGTCTGTTATCCCTACTGGTAGCTTGATGGGCGTTTGTTGCAGTCGGTTGGTCCCTATCTGGGGAACCCAAAGGTCCTTGCTAGTCCCACAGAACGGGACAACTCCCCCGGAGGTGCCGGGTGCCTCCTCTCGCGGCGACCCTGTGAGTGCTCCTACTAGTAGGGCCTCTTTCGTCCTCCCCCGTCGATGTCTCACACGGACAGGTTGGTCTCCTCGTAAATCATGGCCGCCTCGACCACGAGGGAGAAGGTAGGCAACTTCATGGGTTTCACATACCCTTGGATAGTAGGCCGGAGGCCCTCAATGAACCTTCACAGGCACTCCTCGGTAGATGCAGTTGTTGGGGCGAAGCGTGATAGCTCTAAGAAACGTGTACGATACACGCTAACCATCATCTCCCCTGACAGAGAGTGTGGAACTCCCGTCTCCTCAGATCCTACTAGGTCTGTGGGAAGTACTGCTCACAGAAGAGCACCATAAACTAGTCCCACACCAGCTCTCCCTGCTCCTATACTCTGATCGGCCTCCACCACCTGTGGGCTGCACTCTCCAGCTAGTACGTGGCGAAGGCCATGTGAAACTCTGTAGGGGGATTGAGTGTGTCAAAGATCTCCATCTGCTCTAACCAATCCTCTACCTCAGACGGGCTCTCCTCCCCCTTGAAGGAGGGGGGATTCAGGTTCCTGAACTAGCCAAAGAGCTCGTGGTGGAGCTGCAACGGGGGAACAGGTGCGCCTCCAGGCAAGGAGGACTCGTAACCTAAAGTGTCTGAAGGTGGTGGGGGTGGTGGAGGATTACCCCTTCCCCCTCTTTCCTGTCCAGCGCTGTGGCAGCTCGCCTACCTCACGGAGGACTCCTCCTCCGTATCCCCAGGGAGAGGTGGCTGAGGAGGAGGCTGCCGGAGCTCCTCCCACATGATATCTCGAATCAACTGGGTGAGGTTCAGGGCCTAAATGCTTGGAAGGAGTGGTGGAGCTACCCCATCCTCGGCCATCGTTTGTCCTCCCCTACATCCAAGCCCACGGCAATGACCACGTTCGCAGCCCACCTCAAGGGCTCCTTAACGAGGCATCTCCTACAAGGAGATCGAAAGAAAAGGACCAAACTATCAGGGACATGTGATTATAGAGAGAAATAAGACTCAAAAGCAACAATCAAGATAATATGTTGTGATGGCTATCCTAGCTACATGTACAAGTGTGGTTACTTCTAGACTATTTAGTTCATTTCTCGGGATGACCTTGCTCTGATATCATCTTGTCACGACCCATTCCCAGCTCCCTACAGGATCTGAGAACGACTCGCCTCTACAAGCCCCAAGACTCAGTCATCCAACAAGAAATAACCAAATTCATGCTCATTTCACAACCACACGTAAAATGTAACTAAGTAGAAAATGTATAACTAACAGTAAAAGAAAGGGAACAGCAAACCACAATAATATTACAGGCCATCAGCGGAAAATATAAGTGCAGAACATAGCCATCACAACCAAAATTGGTAGAAATATAACTGAATGTAACTATGAGCTACAGGTACTCACTACCACAAAACTCTTTGTAAGAGAGACAGAAGAAAACTATAACTAGGCTCAACTGGGCCTAGCACTCTCAGCAGCCGGTGGCTCTGGCTGCTCGAATCCCTGACCTGAACAAGGTTATAAATCTGTGGTCAGCTAACTCTAAGTAGAGTGGTGGTTACTTCACCTACATACAATATAATTTAAATAGGCAACTAGCTAAACATGCATTTGACAGTTTACTTATTATCATCCATTTCCAATTATCGTTCTTCTGATTTGAGTACTCTAATCAATTTCCATGACATTTCTCAATCTTCTTGTTCCCTAAGGGAACGATCTTACTTGTAGTTTTCCGGTGATGTAGGATGTACATGTGGCACTCTTCTGGCTAGGAGAGTCCCCCGCGGTAGTCCTACACCTGGTCTACTACCCCGAGGTCATGGTTGCGACGTAGCGGTGACTACGACACACGCGATAAGTGCATGGGTAGCTACCCCGCACTGGCACGCGGTCAGTCGTTTCTGCTAACGGGTATGGACAAACATACATCATGGAACAGCATAGGTCCTTGCCCTCTCAAAACAAGGGTCTCACCCCTCACAGTTCGCGTACCCTCATCCGACTATCCCGATTTTCCCAACGGGCTAACAAGAGTCGATGTAGGGTGGCCATACCTAACCCCGGGCCCCCTCGGGCGGCTAGCTCCCCCTTCACTAAGTAGCTCACCTCGGAACCACGTACGCGAGGGCTAAATAGGAGTCGTCGTAGAGTGGCCATTCCTAACCTCGGGTCTCCACCCAAGGGGCGGCTAGCTCCACTCTACCCTAAAGGGATAGTTGCTCTCCTCGGTACCACGTACATGAAGGCCAACTCAGTTCCCTTAACCGAGTCCAAATAGCCGCCCGTAGGCAACTTGTTCCCAAAACCATTAGGTTTTCCGTATTACCGTATTCCGAGTTTCTTTCTAAATTCCCTGTAGGGTTCATACATGGACTTTCTTATTTCCATATCTGGTTCGTTATACGTAGAACGGGCAACTCAAATTCCACCATCTATTATTCAGTACAAGCATGCATTTCCATTTTTATGACGTAGTTCATTACAGGTAGTACAGGCAGCTCATGGTTTATTTCTTTTCAGGAAGCATCACGGTAACATGATCATTGATTAACTATACATGCATTTCTTCTAGCCCTAGTGTTCATTTCACAATCCTAGGGTTCGATCGAATATATTCTAAAGTAGCATGCATTTATCTCTTTTCAGTCCTAGGGTTCATCTCACGACCTAGGCTCAATTAATTTTACGTATGCAATTTAACTATTAATTCTAAGATTAAGGTGAAGACCACTCTACTAGGGTAACCGGGTGGAATGGGGGCTCGTACGGTAGCTCCCGACATCTCTGTAGGTCCCGTATACTCGATGGACTGGAGACAAATGACATAGATTAACAGGTCAAACGAGCTCAAAATGGCATAGATAGTGTATCATTACATAGAGAAACTTGAATGGAAACTAACAATGTTTTGTTTGCGGAAATCCGACTCTGTTTGGACCTTGAATGGGCCCAAAAATACCAACCCTGACCAAAATCTAATGTTTGGGAAGAGTCCCAGACATCTTAAATGAAATCAGAGACTCACTTGCTCGGGGAGCCTTTTCCAGACATTTAGTACTTCGTGCAAACATCTGAGGGTATCTTCAAACGTCTGAAACTACCTTGGTCCTCACACCACCGTGCTTCCCAACCTTTGACATTCGTGCTCGTACGGTCAGAACCTTAGCAGGAAAATAATCAAGAAACAAAAATGCTATCAGACATCTGATAATACCTTCGGACATCCGACTCGACGTCTAAAGGTCACTTCGAACGTCGAATTCAGCGAAAAAATGATTCCGCAGAGCCGTCTGCGAGCCTTTTCTCGCTGCAGAAGCTGCAGCAGCTGTAGCACCGCCTCTCTCTCCCTCGCGAGTCCTCCATTCTTAGGCCACCGAACTCCTCTACTCTCCAGTCTTCCTCTCCTTCTCCTCTTGCTCGGCTGTTGGTGTGGAGACGAATGGAGGAGGAGGGGGTATATATGGGGAGAGGAGTTATGGAGGAGGGGATGGTGGAGAGTGAGGGAGGTGAGGGCGTTGTAGGGGGATGGTGCGGCGTACGAGGTAAGGGGGAGAGGGTGTGCGTGGTAGGGAGATGGTGGTGGGGAAAATTGCTGGGATGCCCTTGCAATTTTCCTTTCCCCCTCACAAACCCCAAAACAAAACCTAAGGGGTTTAAAACTGCACAAAAACCCCTATGGATTCCGGAAATGCCAAACGACCCTAGGAAAGGGTCATTTCATATGGTGTTTTGGACCAATCCAAGGCTGGATTTAGGGAAATATAAAAAGAAAAGAGAGAAAACTCTCAAAAAAAAAATCCTTCTCTATCTCTCTCTTATCAAAATGCACTAACAAACTGAACTTGGACGCGTTACAAATACGCACGAGTACTTTAGCCACTGCAGTTAGCGAACCAATGAGCAATTTTTGCGAGCCTTAGAAACCTTTGCAGCAGACCCAGGCTGAACTGGTCAGGTCTGGATCTTGGTTGGTACTTGAGTACCTCTAGGCCTACTATTGGCATTTTGATATGATTTGTAGAGATGCGGCTTAGTAGGGCATCCTGACGATTACATCTAACTTAGAGATCTAGTTTGATTCATAGGATTTTGCCAAGGACTAGCAAAAGTTAGGAAAGAGGTATGATGGGAACACCATCATGGGCCCTAACTAGCCACATTTAGTTAGAGTTGATTAATAAAAGCTCCTACCTAGTCATTTGAGGGTCATAATTCGCACTTGTCTGATCTGAGAAAAGAACTAAGAATCGGAGTTAATTCTGTAATTTAACACATCACAAACACAGATTAACCATAGGGTCACTTAGGGGATAAATAAAGGTCAAATAAGCTCAAAAGTCCAAAAAGTGGGTCAACACTAACAGAAATGGGGTTTAATGCATTTTGAGGACCACAAACACAAAATCCTAATTATCAACCTACTTAAATTAAAGAGGTTTTTCTCAAGATAAAATTCCTCTAAACCTCCTAAAATTCATAGAAAAATATTCTAAGAGGTTTGGTACCTTTGGTTCAACCATCTGAACCTATTTTAACCTAAAATATAGTTTCAAACGAGATTTTGCCATAATTTGGATTTTTGTGCAAATTAACTAGTCAAACATGGTTGAAACTCAAATCTAAGGTCACCATTAGATTTCTTGGGTCCAAATTAGGTTAAGGCCAAAATTTGGGCCCAATCAGAGTCTATCTTAACCTAGTTTGCAATTCAATCTTTAAAATCTCTATTCTTCACATCCAAGCCCCTAATTTTTGATTTATTACGTTGGGGTCCCTAACTTCTCATCATTTTCTTCATTTAGGTCTCTACCGCCATTGTTGGTGGGAACGCACCTTCAGCGAGACTCGAGGGAGGTTTTCTCCCTTGAATCAAAACCAATCGCCTCCAAATTTAGAGCAAAAGACCTAGATGAGATTTCTGATCTTTCGAGATACCTTAGAGATTCCAAATCGACCTATAGTGCTCGAATGACCTTGAGCAATTTAGGGATTTTCTTCCCTAAAAAGTCAGCCAAATCAGGCCTCCTTCTTCAATTAGAGCTCATTCTTAAGCTCTATAAGAAGTCCTCGACCCCAGATCATGCTCCTCAGCCAAGCTTTGAGCCAAAAACCTTCTCTTCTTCCTCTCCAGCCAACCACGCTTGTGCTCCGATGACCTGCTCCGTCTTCTTCCTCTAGTCAGTTAACCACCAAATTGGGTGGCAATCCATCCTCTCTTCGTCACACATCTTTTCGGCCAAAGACAGAGCACCTTCTACCTCGTCCTCGTTGCCCATACATCACTGAACCCCATCATCTTCTTCACGTGCAGCTGGTCAACGCTGGATGCTGCTGCCTCTCTCGCTCCTCCTAAGCCCCCTCAACTTCTTCCTCTCCCTCTTTATACCTTATTCGCACCCTCAGATACCACTTTCCATCGCACGCACACCTGTACCGTCATTGTCTTCCCTAACTCCAGCAACAACTTCGACAAGTTCACGTCAACATCACCATGCACCAAACAACCCACTACCACCACCAAAAACCTCCTCATCCTTCCTAAATTGAAAGCCCTAAGGAAATTTAGAGCTTCGATTGCTCATCAACCTCCTCAAACAACCCACCGCTCTACTGCCATCTTCAAGTTGCACACACCTCCATGCGCATCCAATCATCACATGAACACCACCACTACATTCCTTGTTTCACCAAGAAGCTCCTGAGCCATCTAATTGGGGAATTTAGCTCATGTTTTATTTTAGGGGATTTCCTCGCCGTCGACATTTACTCCAACGCCACTCACCACCGTTCAACGACCTTTGCCACTGCCACAATGTTCAATAGGCGTGGAACAACCTTGTGAATCTTCCTACATCTTCAATTGAACAACACCACAACAGTAGTATCATCAATTTCTCGACCCATCAACTGTGGCTCATAGAGGAAACAACAAAGAAGGGGATACTCTTTTAGTCACATCAGGGACATAAAGGTGCGAGAAGACATATAAGTTGAATCCATGCTCTCAGCTCATTGCCTCAGAGAGCATGGGGCGAGGTCCCTATCCATGCCTGAACGCACGTGCTTGCACGTGCCCTCACCCGCGATCATGCCCGCAGGTCTGGGTTGGATCCGATTAGCCGGATACCTACATTCGATTTGGTTCTGAGGAAAGGAAATTTGAGAGGGAAGAAGGGGGTTTTTGCACTATTGTTGCCTCAGGATTCATGCCCCCCTTGCTCAGCACTTAGCCATTGTGAGGCCCTTGTGCCTTGTGCTTCTGTTCTGCTGGTGCTTTGGTTCCCTTAAGGTTAAGGCATCTGAGCCTTTAACCCGTCGTCTGAGGCCTTGTGTTGATTTTGCTGCTTACTGTGGTTACATTTGCATTGACATTTGATTACGGTTACCATTCATATATTTGAGATTGAATTAAAGCTTAACTTGTAGGATTAATTTGGTGGTTCAAACCACCATTTTAACCCCATCTTTTTGCACTTTGACTCCTGATTTTATTGAGATATTATTCTGATATACATTGAGCACAATTTTGACTCAATTGCATATTATTCTTGATATTGTGATTAGTGGATTGAATTGCTTAAATTGCTCCCTGCGAATGACATTGGACTCACTTGTGTTTTTGAGTTTATAAATTTAAGTGTTATGATTTTTGTCACTATACTACGACGTTATACTTTAAACGACGATTTTCGCTAACAACATAAACCTAGGATGAGTGGAGAGAAAATACCACTCTACCTCTATCCTCTGGAAGGGATGCGGGTGCGAGTGGTCTTCGCGTGCCTTCCACAGGTGCTGCTCACCTCTCCCCAAGAATTGCGTCGCTCTCAGGCACGCTACATAGGCTATTAGAAAGACCAAGAACGTTATTAAGAGCTTTAATCAAATTTTCAATATGTATAACATGCTCAAAATGAAGTGGGAAGGATATTAAAATGTGTGAAATTGAAATAGCTTTCCACCGGTACCTTACTCGTGCGATTTGGAGGTTGTTTCGAGCTTGAATCGATCCAAAACATCTCCTGTTCACGCAGACTAGTCCCCCAGGCCAGTTCAAACCTGTCGGCTCAACCGGGTCGAGCTGCTCGCCACAATGCCATGTGGCACACTCGGATTTGTGTGCACATGGCAGCGCAGATCACGCCCCATGTCGTTGGATCTTCGCACCTCATGTGGGTTGTGGGTCCACACCTACGTCTCCCCCCCAATGTGCGTGCACGTGATGCACTTGTGCCGCCCATCTTCCTCGCTACACACAAGAGGCAAGAAAATGAAGGTGTGCATGCCCTTGCCTCCCGCTTTCTTTCTCTCTCTCTCTTGACTGTCGTGTAGAGCGCCACTCGAGGTGCGAGGTGCGATGGGTGGAGGCGATGGGTGCAGTGCCCAAGGTAAGGGGATTTATAAGTGTGGGTTTAGGATTTTAGGGTTTTAAGAATTAGGTGGGATCAGGAAATTTGTAGATTTAGTCCTTAGACAAACGTAGGGGCCTGAAAATTACACCATGCCTCATCATGAATAGAGAAACCCCAACGGGTCCTTTGTGATTCTTTAGTTCATGAGAATTGCATAAACACCTGCAATACTTTAGGAAATTAGTTGTAGGCCCCCATGTGTGTTCTCCAATGTGCAGAAATTATGAAAAAGTCCTTCAGAGTTTAGAGAAACTCCTCGGGACCATGAGATACGAGATACTATAATTTACCCATGGAAATTGTGATAAACCCCCTGGGAGTTTAGAAAATCACCTAATAACCCTCGGGTGTTCATTTTGACACGTGAAATTTATAGGGACCACCCTAAGGATTCAAAATCCCAAGATGACCCCCCGAGGTCAATCAGATATCTAAGAAAGAGGATCACTTCAGTATGTGACTTATTTTCCTACCCTCTGGTTTGAAGAGCTTTCGAAACTTAAGCATTCTAACCCTTTCACTTACACACTGACTCATCTATTGGGCAACTACTTGTTAAAAACTAGGTGGTCAATAAGGCATAGATTGAGGGTCTTGCAACCCTTGTGAGCATGGCTAACACATTGGCACTAGGTTTGCTCCCCAAATGTAGGGTGTTCAGATCTCAGCTTTGTGTCTTTAGCTTTTCAAGCTTTTATCTAGGAAATATTCTTGAAGAGGATTCGAAAGAGACATCTTCCTAGAAAAACTAGAGAAATAAAGTAGTAAAAGAAGGAAGAAAAAAAAATTAAAAAAAAGCAAAAGTCCAAAACAAAAAAAATTTACAAGACACTAGCTAGTAAGGAATAATAAAAGAGGCGAAACAACACAACCGGGGAGATATACATTGAGTTTGCCCTTGTGTTGACCTCAAGATAGAAAAGGTCGGGAGAAAGTTATCATTCCTAAGTAAGGCAAATTCGATGACTAGATCCAATGGAGTGAAAAGATAATCTAATGCTATTGACAACTTAGTGTTCAACCCTATTACCCTCTTGATAAGTCACCTCAGCACATGCATAAGATGCTTAAACTTTCAATTTGAATTCAAACCTTGGGTGTGTTGAAGAGCCATAAAAAATTACTCCTGGAACCCAAAACTAAAGCTACTAGCATCTCTGATAGGATTTAGGCGATTTGTATTTTAGTTTGTATCCTAGGACTGTTGAGTCTTTGTAGTTAAGATCTTGTGTACAGTTTCTTTTGGATTGGTAAAAAAAATCAATATCTTTACACTTATTTTCTGTTAACTCAGACTTGCTTTTTCGATTGACTTTTCACTTTTTTTCTCGAGGACTAGCAAAATATGGGCATCGGGGTGTGATGAATTCATATTCAATTAATTAATTCATGCTTAACTTATGCTGATTTGATGGCATTTTAGGTATGATTGCATTAGGTTAGTGCATAATAGTCATTACTGCATCATATTATAAACAATGCATTTTAAGGTTAATTATTATATTTTGTAGCCTAGCTTTATATTGTGTATTAATATGCCTTTGTCTATGCCTACAGAAACTAATTCCAGGTCTGAGATGGAGCCTCGCACAAGAACTAATTCAATTGGGCTCAACCATCCTCAATTGGACTTACCCAACCACTAGCATACACCTAAGCTAACCTTAATTCCTAACCTAAAACCACCCTAGCCATCCACTTCACCTAATGCCACCTCATCAATCCAAGGCCAACCTATCACCAAATTAAATCTCAACCCTCCACTTAAAACCCTCTAAGTGCACACCACCTTAGGATAGAAACCTGTTGTGGGGCGAAAATCGTTATTTTAAAAATGTATAGAGTCATAGTATAAAACGAAAATCTCAACAACACTTAAAATTTATAAACTCGAAAACACAAGTGAGTCTGAGATCATTCCCAGGGAGCAAATTGGAATTCACAACACTAATTGCAATATAAACTAATGAGCACAATAATTAACCATGAAGGTATGAAATGAATAATAAGCCACAATTCAATAAAGAGCCAAATTGTTTTCGAAAACTAATGGAATAAAAAGAATAATTATGACTTTAAAATGGTGATTTGAATCACCAATTATATCCCACAATTAGGCACATATCTCAAGGAAATTAGCCATTCAAATTTTGGTACAGTGGCTAGAATCACTTATTCTTAAATTCCACACCAGATAATAACTCAAATATATCCACAGTATTTCAACCACTGCCACAACCAGACGTCAGATTTTAGGCTTAGACGACTTAAATCACTAAGGCCTTAGCAGAAGGCACAGAGCTAGCACAGAGTTAGCCTCTCCAAATCTCGTTAAGTATTGAGCATTTAGGCACGAATATTGAGGTGCAAAACCTACCCCTACCCTCCTCAGATTTTCCTTTCTAATCAGGCTTGTAATCGGGTAATCAGATCCAAGTCAGGTCCAGGCCCACGTGCATGTGGGCACGGGCAAGGAGTGGGTAAGCACGTGGGTGAGCACATGCATGGGGGACCTCACCCTCTGTGTGAAGAGGCAAAGAGCCCTTGTCAGAATTCCTTCTATGTGTGTTATACTATTCCTTCATTTACGATGTGGCACTAATCATGCCCTTCTCTTTACGTAGAGCTACAACGAAGTCTTTGCGATCAATTGGAGTTGTTGTTGCAGGTCTTCTCTCAATTGCTGTTGTAGGCGGTTGCATGGAGTGATTCTGTGTCTATCAAGCCTAGTAGCATGGTCGGCGAAGGGCAATCGGTGGTGGAGGGGTGGCAGTGATGAACGAAGCTCCAGCGATTCCTTGAAACATGGAATATGAGCTCTAAGCCCAAATTAGAAGGCTTCTGAGCATCGTAGTGAGGCAAGGAAGGTGACAGTGGTGATGGCGAGGTGTTTCATTCTCAGATGTGGTCGGACGATGTTGGAGATGACCATGGGTTGTGGGTTTGGTCGACGGGGGTGTAGAGTGGATGAAGCTTCAAATTTGTAGAGGGATTTTGATTGGTGGAGGGTGAAGAAGCTTTTGGTGGTGGTATTGTGGTGTATAGGAATGTGTAGCGTCGAAATGACCACGCCAGAGGCGTGGCTGGAGTCGAGGAAGACAGAGGGCAAAGAGGTGATTGGTCGATTGAATTAAGGAGCTAAGGAGTTGATTCTAACCTAAGGAAGGAGAGGAGGAAGAATGACCAAGTTACGGATGAAGGGCGAAGGATTGGCGCCAGCTTTGATTGGCCAACGTTGGAGGGGACAAAATCTCCAATGATGAGAATGACAAGGAGGAAGGGTCGATGCAACTCCTACTTTGATCGACGAGGAGCGGAAGACATTGGGGAAGAAGTTCCCTCTACCTATCGTACGTGAAAGAGGGCAACGAAGGGGAGTCGCAGTAGAGTTGGCCAGAGAGAGAAGGAAGAAGGAGATTTTGTGGCCAGACTGGACTGAATCAAATGCTGGGACTTCGAGGAACTCTTATAGAGCTCAAACGTGCTCAATTGAGGAAAAAATCTTTCAAGAGAATGGGATTTCAAATAACTCTAGCTTTGGAAATTTCTTGAGTTTGCGTGAGCTTCATGCTTCAAATCAAAGATCAAGATCACATTTAGATGGAAGAGGATCTTATTACGATCATCTCCTCCAATTTTAGAAGAGATTGGATGTTGATTGAAGGATAAACATGCGGTCAAAGTTGATGGGTTTAGGGTTAACCGCATGTTTTAGGAAATTCTGAGTTTTCAGGTGGCAGGGGGTATTTTATGGAGAATATGAAAAAAAATAGGGGCTTTTGTAAATAATTCGAAAGTTAGGCGGTTCAATGTGGAGAATAGAGATTTTAAGGATTAAATTACAAACTAGGTTAAGATGGATTTTGATTGGGACCAAATTTTGATGATAACTTAATTTTGACCCAAGGAATCTAATGGTGCACTTGAAATTGAGTTTTGACCACGTTTGACTAGATAATTTGCATAGAAATCCAAATTAGAATAAAATCCTGTTTGAAACTCTATTCTAGGCCACAATATGTTCAGATGATTAAACCAAGAGTACCAAACCTCTTAAAATTTTTTCTATGAATTTTAGAAGGTTTAGATAAATTTTATCTTGACCATAACCTCCTCAATTTAAGTGGATTTGATAATTAGGATTTTATGTACTTTTCGATTCTCGACATAAGTGAAACCATGTTTCTGTCAGTGCTGACCCACTTTTTAGTCTTTAATGCTCAATTGACCTCTAATTAACCCATAGGTAACCCCGTGGTTATTCTACATTTATGATGTGATGTTAAAACTACATATTTAAGCCTATTTTGCTATTTTCTTTTCAAAGTGGATTTAAGTGGAATTGCTATCCTCAAGCAATTATTTAGGAGCATTTATCTCTTGATTTCAACTAATTTAAGCTAGTTGTGGCGAATGATGGTGTTACAATCAAAGCCCAAAACCTAACTCCTCTTTATCTAAAAGTCCATGGCTAAGCACCCTCCAATCCCCTCCATCCATTCACCATCCAAAGGTCATCAAAACCCAACCGAATCTAGCCCTAACAACCCCCCATAGCCGAACACCTTAATCCATACCAAAATAACTCCATGGCCATCCACTTATCCTCCATCTCCACTACCCATCCAAACTCCATTTAATGTCAACCATCCATCACTTAGATCCAACAACCCTAGCCAATCCAAAAAAAAAACCCACACCACCTAGCATTTAATCATGGCCGTTAACTCCACACATGTCCATCTCAGCCCTCCAATTCCCTTAATCTTTAGAAACCTTATTCATAATCATTCCTACCTTCTATATATACCCTACATGGCTGGCTACCAAAAAGATATCTTGTCCCTTAGCTTCCCCCCCCCCCGGGGCACTATCACCTTCTTCATCAATGACATTCCACATCACCACCCATCCTTCCAAAACCCTAGTCCATGCCATTTACATCTCCATCTCCATAGGATTTCTTCTCCTCTACACTCTAGTGACTTTCTTCTCCAAAGGCAAGAGGATTGGGTGGACTCTTCCACCACCATCCCATAGCTTCTACACCTACTCCTTTGAACTCTAGCAACTCCCTCCTTTCTATCTCTATCTCTCTTTTTGTTCTAGTTATTTCATGTTCTATTTGTTTTTATATTCTAGTTGTTTCTTCTAAGCATTCCTCTATTTTTGCTTTTCATTAGTTGTAATCAGAATTCTTACATTACTAAAGAGTTCATTTTTATTTCGTATATCTTATTTTTATATGATTTCAATTTCTTGCCTTGGTTTTATTTGCATTTGTAGTTAGATCTTGTGATTAGTTGCTTCACTTATCACATTTTGTTTCCCATACAAAAAGCCAAAAAAATCACAAAACATAAATACCAAAAATATAATAATCGAGCATTTTTTAAAGCAAGAAAAACTTCAATTGCCTCCCTGACACGACCCAAACCCTTGATTTTTTTCACAAACATTTTCTTGAGTTCGATTTATAAATATTAAAACAGTCCTAGATTTTGTGCTACGATGACATGTTTTCATCTGTTGCAATTTTCGATGATTAAACTGCATGATTTTTTCCAATCCAAGTTACTTATGGCCCTGCATAGCTGGCCAATTAGTATGTTTGAGAGATCATGAGTTTTCATAGAGTCTCAAAGGAAATAATATCATACAGAGATTCCAAGTTTACCTCTCAATTTTGGAGAGGGTTGCAGTAGCCTTTAGGGACTAAGTTGAGGATTAGTACAACGTACCACCCTCATATAGACGAGCAGTCTGAGTGCATGATTTAGACACTGGAAGATTTGCTACGAGTCTGTGTCTTAGAATGGAAGGGCTCATGAGAATACCACCTACCATTAGTAGAGTTCACATACAGCATCTACCACTCCAATATTGATATGGCTCCATACAAGGCACTTTACAAGCGTAAGTGCACGTCTCCTCTATGCTAGATGGAAGTTAGAGTGAAGTGGGAAGTGGGACTGAGACTGATTTGCTAGAGACAAGAGATCATAGAATAGATTCATAAGAAGTTTATTGCAGTGAAGGGACAATAGAAGAGCTATGTATACCCCAGGCACAAGGGGTTACAATTTGAGGCTAACAACCATGCCTTCCTCAAGGTGTCCCCCATGAGGGGCATACAATGGTTCAAAGTGAAGGGTAAGCCAGCATTGAGATTCATGGGACTGTACGAGATTCTCGAGTGGATTGGACCTGTTGCTTACCAGCTCACCCTACCACCACAATTGGCTAGCATTCATGATGCCATCCATATCTCCAACCTGAGGAAGAATGTCTCTGACCTGAGCGACATACTGAACCATGGCAATGTGGGTATCAAGGAGAACTTAACCTATCATGAGCAGCCTATCAAAATCTTGGACTAGATAGTCAAGAAGTTGAGGAAGGAAGTCCTTCTAGTTAAAGTACTTCGAAGGAGCCAAAGATACAAAGAGGCAACTTGGGAACCTAAGGCAGACATGAGAGAGTAACATCTAGATTTATTTTCCGTTGAATTCTAAAACCATTAGAGAGAAACACCTAGATTTATTTTTTGGTGAATTCTCAAACCATCCTTTCATCT
This sequence comes from Thalassia testudinum, assembly GCA_037157565.1. NCBI lineage: Eukaryota > Viridiplantae > Streptophyta > Magnoliopsida > Alismatales > Hydrocharitaceae > Thalassia > Thalassia testudinum. Next base: position 45,942,686 of record JAZHRO010000009.1, read on the forward strand.
TCTTTAAGGTTGTTATGCCTCTTAAACGTTGTTATGGACTTCCTGTTTACCTGCTTTGCTTGCACATATAGTGTTACTTGAGTTTTGAGGGTGCAACTCTAATTAAGGTTGTTATTTTATTATGACCCAAAATTCGAGTTTGAGTCTATTTCTAGATTAAGCGCATCAAGATGAACCCATCGACACTTGTTGGACATGGATCCTATGAACATAACCCAAAAATGAAGAAATGCAGGTTTTTGTAAAACCTAATCAACCCTTGGGAAAAATTTGCTCAAATTGTATCATATATGGTAGTGTTGGATTTCTTTCATCACAGGCTTTCCATCATGACCAATTTTGTGAAAATCTAAATTGTGTAACAAAAGTTACATGCGAAACATGTTAAACTAGGATGTAGGTGCATGTGAACCAAAATCGGTGAGTTTTCTCGAGACCTAAATCGTCCTTAGGACCCATAAATAAGTACATAGGGTCCTATGCCATCACTCCCCTCCATTAGTTCTCGAAATCTGTGAGAAAACAAGAGAAGAAACGAGAGATAGGCATTACTCTCTTCCTCTTCAACTTTTTCACCTTCATTTTCTTCTTCACTTAGAAAAGATGCGGGCCCCACTTATGTCAATAGGAAAATAGCGTGGCAACGAGCTCAGAGGGTGCAAAGGATGGTAGGCCCCACCGCTGACGTCAACAAGTGGCATACAGAAGGGAGACCTATGCACAAGTGTGTACACACAAAGCGAGGATGCACTGTGTACATCCGATCACGTATGGCACACAAGAACCATCTGATTGCGATCCGATGAGCGCACAGGCAGCCAACTAGATTGTGCCACATGGTGGTAAGTAATGCGGGTAATGCGATACGCCAATTCTCTTGAATTAGTGTGGTTTGAATTGATTCAAGGACCCTATCATGTTCTTCTAGCCTATTAGGGGCCATTTCGACATAGGATTTCGGAAAATCAGTTATTGTTAGGAATCATTGTTTGATAAATTATGCTTCCATGCAATTTAAAATATATTTTGACCATGGTTTTGATGTGAAAAATTTAAAATAGCCTCTCGAGTTACCAACTCTAGTTCCCCTTTTATGATTGACTGGAGTGTAGACGAATTTGAGGAGGTGTGAGTGGTATTAGGATCCTCTCTTGTTCTTGTAGAGTCAGTGTGACCTTCCGATGACCTTAGCTAGAGTAGCTCCAGCCTTCTTCCTTATTGTTGTAGTCGAAAATCATCGTAGTTTAGGAAAACATTGCGTCGTAGTATAGCGACGAAAATTGATATAACATTTAAATTTATAAGGCTTGAAAATTGTGAGTTTTGAGGTGGTTCGCAGGGAGCATGTATAGCAAATCAATTCACCAATCAGAAATAATAATGCAATGAATATTAACTCACAAATAGAACAATCAATTGGTGCTTAAAAATATATCTCAGAGTAAAAATAAAAGGGATAAAAATTGGTGGCTTAAACAACCAAATATCCCCAACAATTAAGCACAATATCCTAAATCTCCCAACAGTACTCAAACCAAAATTAGAGCCAATGCTTCAACAGTAACCTCAAATCTGATGTCAGACCCAAGCACCAGACGGCTTAAGTTACAAGCCCAGATCACCTTAGAATTTTTGCTAAGTGTAGGCACAGATCCAAAGGTGCTACAGTTCAAAACCCCCCTTCCTCTTCAGAATTCCTTTTCTCTCTCAATCTAGACCCAGAGCATTGTTCAAACCCAAGTCAGATCGATTCAAATTGGCCACAAATCGACCTAGACCCATGTGCACGTGAGCATGGGCGAGGGTGTATGTGGCACGTGCGAGGGGAGGGACCTCACCCCGTGATTACTGAGGCAACGAGGCTACAAAAAAAATGCATTATATACGCATTTCAAAATTAACATCCTATGATGTGGGACTAAAAGGACTTCAGTTCTTCATGCACAACAACTGAGGAGTGTTCGAGAAATTGGTGTTGTTGCTACCATGTTCCTATTCAATTGGAGGCCTTGGTGGCTTCGTGAAGTTTGCCCTCAACTACTGGACGTGGTGTGGTGGTAGTTGATGATCAGAGCATGGTGAAAGATGGTGGTGACAAGTGGGGTGAAGCGAAGAGTCGACAGGTACCTGTTGACAAGAAAACGGGCTAAAAGCCCTAATTAGAGCGTTCAATAAGGTCGCTGGAGGACGGCGAGTGTGTTGGTGGAGGTCTCATGGTGTTTAGTGGTCGGTGGAGCTCTGTCGAGGTCGGAGAAGGTGAGCAGAGGTGGGTTTGTTCGACAGAGAGAGAGAAAGGCTAAAGCCCCAAATTTCTTTGGGGCTTTTTCTTTATGAGGTGCGGCGAAGGTGTAGGAGGTGGTGGCGGTGAGTTTGGTGCAGTGTGGTGCCGCATAAGCTCGTTGGAGCTCGTGCCAGATGTGGAGAAGATGGAGTGGGAAAGAGTGCGTCAGTGGTTAATCCTAAGTTCTAAGGACCTAAGAAGACTCTAGGAAGATAGAGGAAGGGGAAGAGGGGTTTATTTGGATGATTGGGGGTGAGGCACATCTAGAGTTGGTTGGCTGGACGCAAAGAAGATGAGAAAGACGACGAGAGAGGGCGGTGATGACAAGGGCGTTGGGGGCCTCCCCTTTGATCGGCGAGAGGCGAAAGAGAAAGAGAAGGAAGGAGGGCCATCCAATTTAATGGTTGGACGACCGGAGGAGGTCGCTGGAGTTCAAGATGATGGTGGCCAGAGGAGGAAGAAGAGGGGTATTTCCAGCTATTTCTTGGCTGATTTTGACTGGGAAGTTCGTGGAGCTTTTATAGAGCTCAATTACGAACTCTATTTTGGAGAAATTTGCTTAAATGGGTCGTGGATTTGGCAACTTGGGCTCCCTGATTTTCGTGAGCTCGCTAGGGTTCTAAGATCAATCATAGGATTCTTGGGCTTGTTCAAATAATTCCTCATGGTCTAAACACCAATCCCTCCAATTTTGGAGGGATTTGAAGATGATTTGGTGGAAATTCGAATTGATCAAAGTCAGTTGACTAGGTTTGGAGGTTTTGTTAGATAACAATGGTGGCAGGGGCACTTCTGCAAAGGTGACGAGAAGTTAGGGGTGTATCCATAAGGAAAATTGAAAGTTAGGGGTCTAAGTGTGAAAAATAAAGTTTTTAGGGCCCAAAATGAAAACTAAGTCAAGATGGACTCTGATTGGGCCCAATTTTGGTGTTAACCTAATTTGTACTGAAGGAATCTAATAGTAAACTTGGATTTGAGTTTTAACCATGTTTTCTTGGGTTAAACCAATGGTACAAAATCTTTTATAATACTTTTCAATGATTTTTAGGAGGTTTAGATTGATTTTATCCTAATCAGAACCTTTTCAATTTAAGTAGGGTTGATAATTAGGGTTTTTAGTACTATTTTTGCCCTTGAAATACATGAAATTCTGATTCAGTCCATGTAAATCCACTTTTTAGTCTTTTATGTTCATTTGACCTTCAATTAAACCTTTAGTAGCCCATGGTTAATCTGTATCTATGATATGCTATTAAAATAATAGAAATAACCATGTTTTCTTGTCTTCTTCTCAAATCATATTAGTGCGGAATTGTGACCCTTAGATGATCATTTAGGAGCATTTACCTATTGAATCTGACTAATTATGGATAGTTAGGACCCATAATGGTGTTACCATCACCTATATGGCATTTCTAGTCTTTAGAATTATGTTTTTCCATGTTCTACATGATTATCTGTCTTCTCTTATTGAGTATTGAGTCTTGTTAAATGCTAATTGTCCATATTGGGTAGTAAAATAAAAAATTAGATGCTAGCAAATACTTGATAATAATTATAGTTTGGCACTAAATTAATTACGATGTGGTTCAATAGATCAATAAACATAAATTTTGGCTCATGAACATCTAAGTGACCACTTATTACCTACTCCTCTTGATAAATAAAATAAATATGAATTTTAGATAATTGGTTAGTAATGTGCTATTACACTCAAGCTATGTGAATTCATTTAAATGGTGAACGAAATTAAAGCTGGTGAAATGAATGGTTGAGATACTAAACTAATGATTGGCATTATGTGAGATCATGAAACCTGTGAGAATGGTTGAACATTCTTTTTCGTGCATGGTATTAGTGCCATGACCAACTATACCTAATGAGAGGTAGAGACTGACTCAAGAAGTGAGCTAGCCTCCCTACAACCTTTTAGTAGGTTGTTTAGCCAACCGAGTAGCCAAGTGTGAGTGGGTACGCATACTTATTGTGAGAAGCCTAATATTGCTTTCTTCTATACCTTGTAGTGGAGATAATTGACCGTGTACTAATGTGAGGTATCTCCCAGCTTGCATATCACACAAATTTATAGTCACCACTTCCCCTAAGGTAGGACCTCCAAACAGTGAACCAAGTAATAAGGTTGGTACGGGCCATTCTCTTAGCTAAGATAGTGTTCTATGTTGATCCTGCTGTTTGCAATATCACAACTATATCTCCTTACACCTTCCGAGGATTTGATTATGAGTGGTTGATGATTGAAATGGTGGGAAGGCACAAATGATAGAGAATTAAAATAATAAATGAAAAGCTAAAGAATTATGAGAATGGTACCCATTCTCTATTTCTTTTAGCCTATTCAAGGTTATTCTATAGTTCTACTTTTCTTGCTACTCTACTCAATTGTTGCTAACTTTTCTCATTGGATTTTGTACTCAAGTCTTGCTGAGCCACAGTTGGGTCCCATGATTACAAGAGGTGACGATGCTAGTCCAAATTTAGCACCCTAGGTGCTAGTCGGTAGGACCACCTTTATAGTTGCAATCATCTTTTCTTTAATACTTTCTTTCCACATCTCTTTCAACACTGGATTCTTTAGTTTTGAACTCTTCACCTATGATGGCTACGAACAATTGTTGACCTCTCGTGTGGCAGTTATTTCAATTTAGTTTAATTTCTTCTTTTATATGCTTATATAATTGTAATGCGGTGCATTGTACATGTATATTGTTCTATGTTTATGTGTTGAATGACTAGGTTCTTAGGACATTTGAAAATCGACTTGGGTCTCTACTAGGATAAGAGTTCGGGTTGTAACAAGTTAGGATGTCTAATTAATGTGTTGGTCATCTGATATAATAGGATGAACATTAAGATCCACCGTTTACTTCAAGCGTCGATTGATCGACCAAGTGATCAATCGACTTATTTGTGGTTGAGTCATTTGATTGAGGTGTCAAACGTTTGATCAAAGAGGAATATTCCTGTTTTGGTTTTGTTTCTAAGTTTAAGGTTTGCTTAAGTGTTTAGGGTAGGCGTTGTTCTCATCGAAAAGTGAGATCATCCCCGGTGACGGCGCTGAAATGTTTAGAGGAGCAAGAAGTTGAGTTTAAAATAATTGCCTCGTAGTATAGTCGAAATCGCTTTGAAAACATATAAATTTTATTACTCGAATGTTAAGTTCAAGGTCGAACATAGGAAGCAAATGAAATTCATACTAATCTCAATAATAGATGCAATTTGAACACTTGAATCTACTCAAAATATAAAGCAGTAATGTATGAATGATAAAATGTAGCAAGAGAAATTGGACGTGTCTTAAAAAGGTGTGACTCTTTTTCTTATGCTTCTTCTCTTTCTCTTCTTTTCTTCTTTATTCTTCTTTCTTTCTCTGGCTCTTGTTTCTCTTCTCTGTCTTCTTTCCTTCTTCTTCTTCTGCTTCTTTCCTTCTTCTTCTTCTTCCTTTCTGCCTTTAGCCTTCTTCTTCTCTGACTTTCCTCTTTCTTCTTCAGTCGTGCCTTCTTTCTTCTTTGTCTTCTTTCCTTCACTGACTTCTCCTTCCTTCTTCTTCCTTCCTTTCTGCCTTAGCTTTCTCTTCTCTTTGGCTCTTCTTTCTTCCTTCTTTAGCTGTGCCTTTGTCTTTTCCTCATCCATGCCTTCTTCCTTCAGCTTCTAATCTCCTTCTTTCTCCTTCAGATTTGCCTTCAGGTCCTCAGCTTTCTCTTTGGCTCCTCCTACCCTTAGCCTTCTTCAGCTTCCTCTTCGTTCTTCCTTTCCCTGCACAGAAGTGTAAAACCTACCCCTACCCTACCCCACGTATGCCCTCTCTCTTTTCTCTCTTACGTTCGCTCTCCCAGAGCCATTCTCGAGTATTCGGGTCAGTTCAAGCGCACTCGGGTCCAGGCGCATTGGTGTGGGTGGTGCGCAAGGAACGCTGGGTAAACGGGTCGAGCAAGCCAAGTCTGCAGAGAGGTGAATCGTGGATGTGTGGGCAAGGGGACCTCACCCCGTGTTCGAAGGCAATCAGGCTAAAACACAAATTCCACTTATATCACTCACCGCGCTCTAAACTTTCTGAGGTGGGACTAAAAGTCCCACCCGCTTCACTTGCGCCTGCAGGAGGATGCTTCACTCAATTGCCGTGGCTGCAGTGCTCTCTCAAAGCCACTCACTGGCTGAATGAGTGTGTGAGACAATTCCGCATCACCTTGACCTGTTTGCCTGGAGCCTGACGCCTGGGTTGAAGCTTGCGAGCAAGCTACATGTCTGCTCCAATGGCGGCAGAGGCAAGAACCTGCCCTCAAGAAAAACAGCCTCGTGGCCTCATTAGATCACACAGGGAGCTTCGCCATGACACGGCGAAGGTGTTGCGGTAGGTGGCTGGGTGCGGGGTGACCTAGGCATGTGTGCCTAGGTCGGTCTATGGCCGTGGTGATGGGTGTGGTAGGGGGGAGTGAACGGAGGTTGTGGCGGTCGATGGAGATAGGGAAAGTGATCAGTGGATGGTGGCGGAGATTCTGAGGGGTCTGGCGAGGTGGATGGGTGTGTGGAGGTGACAGAGACACCTCACGGTGGTCTACCGATGGTGGAGAAGATGGTGGTGGTCTGCGGTGTCGAGGGTTGAAAATAGAAATAAAGATGAGGGAAATGAAGAGTAGAGAGAGGGGAACGTATCTAACCTAATTTAGAGAGGAAAGGAAAGAGGAGGGTGGTCGGCTCGTACCTACCATCGACGGAGATGAAGGTTCTAATAGAGGGGTGACGGCGATGACGAGGGGGTAGTTGGCACGTGCGCAGGTATGGTGCAACGCGGATGACGGAGGTAAAGACAACTCTGCCACCGGTATTGTGGCAGAGCGATGAGAGGAGGGAGAATATGTCGCCAGAGCTCGCTAGATGCTTGGTTGGAGGAGAAGAGACAAAGTTGAGGGTTGTTCTCCAGCCAAACCAAGCTGAAAATGAGCAGCTAGATCTAGGGCTTCTTTTATAGGCACAGGCAGAGGGCCTTGTGCTTGGAAGACAAGCTTCCAAGCACAGGTTTCCTCGCCAGAGTAGGAAAGTCAAGAGATACCCATATCTCTCAAGCATTCGCATGAGATATTGGGTACGAATTAGGGTGCATGATTGAGTTTACATTATTGAGAATTCCTTAGAGAATCTCCCTTTCAAATTTGAGAGGGAGTCTCTGAGGAATCAGGGAGAAATCCCCTCTGGAATCCTCGTCGGAGTAGGACTCCTCTGTTGTAATGGCGGAAGGACCTAATTGCAAAGAGGGGGGTCTCTGCAAGATTTTCAAAAGTTAGGGGCATAAAAGTAATTGGGTTGGATTATTTTGCAAAGTAGGTCAAGGTGAACTCCCCTTAGGTCCAAATTTTGGTACAAACCTAATTTGGACCCAAGGAATCCAATGGTGAAGTTGAATGTTAGGTTTGACCATGTTTGACTGGGTATTTTGCACAAAAACCTAATTTAGGGCAAATAATTGACTGGGAGCCCTATTTAGGTAAAAATAGGTTCTAAAGGCCAAATTGAAGGTTCTAAATCCTAGAGGATATTTTTCCATGATTTTTGGATGATTTAGGTGAATTTTATCCTGACCAGAACTGTTAAGACCCCGACATCAAACGTCTTTTAAGATGACTGAGAGTTGGTCCAGATGACTGGTCAGACGTATGGAAGCCTTCCCAGACGTCTGAAAATTAATTTTTGCAGCGTACAAATTTGCATCTACGCACATGCACGCGTAGACTGACTCGCCTCCCTCTTTTCTTCTCTCTCTTCCCTCCCCATCCTGCAGGCGCATCTTTTCTTCCTCTCTCTCTCTCCCCACGGCGCCTTCAAATACCTCCCCCCTCTCCTCTCCCACACCATCACTCCACCGTCCCCTCCTTCTTCTTCCTGTTAGCGTGAGAGAGAGGGCGAGGGCAGCAGCTGCTGCCGGGTGTGCACGGGGAGGGGGAGGTGCAGCGAGAGGGAGAAGAGGTAGAGCACGAGTGTACGAGCTCGCCGGAGTAGCCAGGGCCGGCTGGCGGGTGCGCAGCGGGAGCATGGCACTGGGGAGGTGCTACTGCAGCTCAGGCAGCAGGTGAGCGCGGCGCGGCACGGCCGTATGCAGTAGGCGGAGAGTGAGGAGGTCCTGATTCTGGGAAAATTTCCCAGAATCAGACGTCTGGACCTACGTCCAGACGGTGCAAGGGACGTCTAGAGTGAGATCCAGACGTCTGAAAGGTACAATATTTCTTTTCCTTCTCCTTTCGCGTGTAGAGCCATGCAGGCCGTTCCGCCGAAGGATCTACTTCTTTGCCGAGCTGAGATCGATTACTTACGCGTGCAGGGTTTGTTCAGGAAGGCGCAAGGGCACGCCCTCCCACACAGATCGGACGTCTAGGCAAAGCACCAGATGGCGGATATGGTCTCCAGATGTCTGGAGTGATAGTCGGACGTCTGGAACTAGGTCCAGACGGTTTAGCAGGATTCTGGACGTCTGAAGAACCGTGCAGAAACAAGGTATGACCTGAACCATCGTTTAAGACATCTGGAAGATGTTCCAGACATCTGATTTAGGGCAGACTTGTCGTTTTTGACCCGTTTAGGGTCCGTTCGAAGTCCATTTTCCGCGTTTCAAATTTCTTTCTTCTCAGAATTAGTTCCTCTACTTGTTTACAGTACTTGTATCCTATTCTGAGTAGTTTCTTGTGTTTGATCCTTGTGATAGGACCCCATTCCGTTGCGGCTCTGGGGGTTGTGGAGGCACATGGACCTGCCAATCACACCCCCAGTACTCCCGGTCTTGCGGGTAGAGTGGCTCCCTTTAATTATTTATCAACAATTATGCACTTGTGAAATAATTAATAGATTCTAAAGTCTGTCATGAACCCTAGGATTGGAAAACTAGATTGAATGATAGATCCTAGGGTATGGCATGAATCCTAGGACTGGAAAACTAGATTGAATGATAGATCCTTGGGTGTGGCATGAATCCTAGGAACAGAAACACCGAAACGAATGTCGTGAATATATGAATTGAAGTCTTGGAAAAGTAGAAAGAAAAATGATAATTGCCTGTAATGGGATAACAGTTGCTTATTTATGAATGGATATTAACTGTTGAGAATATTGGGCTATATGAAAATAAAGCTAAAATGATGAAACCTAAATTAGCTTAGTTAAAGAAATATGAGCATGAACCCTATGGGGAATTAGGAGTAGAGCTCCTAAGAGGTGAATGGAATGGAATTGGGAAAGTGTGCTGGCCTTTGAGTACGGAGTACCAAGGAGAGCGACTGTCCCCCCTTGTTTAGTGCAGAGCGGAGCTAGCCACCCCAGGGACCTAGGGTTAGGTCTGGCCACTTTGTACCGACTTTTGGCCCTCGCGTACATAGTACCGAGGAGAGCTACTATTGTATGGAGAGCACTAGCCACCCCACAGGCCCCGGGCTTCTGCTAGCCTTCCTACATCGACTTGTTAGGCCCACTGGGCAAACCAAGGTAGTCGGCGAGGGTGCGCAGACTGTAGAGGGGCAAGACCCCTGTTTGGTTACTGTGGAGGGGCTAAACCCCTGTTGCTGAGAGGGCTCTGCCCTATACTGGTTCCGTGCTATGCTTTGGGGCGCACCCGTTAACTGAAACGACTGACCGCGTGCCAGTGAGGGGTAGCTACCCATGCGTTTATCGCACGTGCCGTAGTCACCGTTACATCTATCAGTGACCTTGGGGTGGTTGACTGAGGGTAGGACCACCACGGGGGACACTCCCTGCCAGGAGAGCACCACGTGCTACTTCTACTTTTCGGAAAAGACTGCAATCAAGATCGTTCCCACAAGGAACATTCGAGATTGAGAGAAAGATCTGAGGAATAATTCAAGAATGAGTAAATAGAAAATAAAGAAAGAAATTAAAAATAACAGCTACTTGTCCACCGTACTGTTTTCTTAGCTAGTTGGTTGCCACTCTACTTAGCGTTTCGCTGACGTGTCACCTTTGTCACCTTTTCAGGACCAGGTGTTGAGCAGCCAGAGCCTGTGGCTGCAAAGGGTGCTGGGCCTAGTAGAGCCCAATAGTTTTACTTGTGTTGTACCTACTGTACCATTTCTTCTGTTGTAGTGAGTATTTTCTGTTACCACTGTACGCTTTTATTGTAAGCATCATGTTTATGTACTTATTTAATTCTCTACTGTTGTGGTGGTGTGTACTGTAGTAGTTCTTTCCTTTACTGCTGTACTTTTGTTACTACTAGTTATATGCATGGTGAATACGGTTTATTTTACTGCTCTTTTGGTTACTTCCTCGTTAGACGACTGCGTCTTGGGATCAGTCGAGTCGGTCCGATTCTCATGTCTCGTAGGGATTCGGGAATCAGGTCGTAACAAGATGGTATCAGAGCAAGGTCGTCCCGAGAAGTGAACCACCTGGCTGGGAAATAACCAATTCACGTGCCTGTAACTAGAGTAGCCACCACAACATATCTTTTGATATCTGTTCTTAGACTTCTCCGTTAGATATCGATTCGTATTGACATTTTTTCGTTCTGTATTCGTATCTCCTTGCAGGAGATGCCTCGATGCGGGACTAGCGAGGTGGGCCGCGGACGCGGCCGAGGATGAGGTCGGAGGGGCGGGCACGTTGAGGTCGACGCCTCAGTGGACCAGCCACTGCTCCCGGGCATTCAGGCCCAGGACCTCGCCCAGCTGATACGGGATATCGTGCGAGAGGAGCTCCACCCGCCACCTCGAGTGCCTCTCCCTGGAGCTATGGAGAGGGAGTCCTCTGTGGGACCACGCGACGGACATGGCACTGAATGCAGGGAAGGGGATGGGCCTCCACCGCCCCGACCTTCCTCCGGCACTTCCGAGCATGAGGCTTCTTTACCTGGAGGTGCACTAGCATCTCCACTTCAGCGCCACTTTGAGCTTTTCGGATAGTTCCGGAAGCTGAAGCCCCCCTCCTTCAAGGGGGATGAGGACCCGACCAAGGTGGAGGACTGGCTCGAGCAGATCGAGAAGGTTTTTGACACCCTTCACCCCCCTGTGGAGTGCCGCGTGGCCTTTGCCACGTACCAGCTGGATAGCGCGGCACACAGGTGGTGGAGGGCAGTCAGGGGACAGGAGAGGGACGAGCCGACCTGGGACCGGTTCGTCACCCTCTTCTGCGAGCAGTACTTTCCCCAGACGTGGTAGGACCAGAGGAGGCGGGAGTTCCACACTCTCCACCAGGGGACGATGACTGTGAGCGCGTATCGCACGTGTTTCCTGGAGCTGTCTCGCTTCGCAGCGACAGCAGTGGCCACTGAGGAGGAGCACCTTTGGAGGTTCACCGAGGGGCTCTGGCCGGTGATTCGGGGGTATGTTAAACCCATGAAGCTGCCTACATTCTCGAGGGTGGTAGAGGTAGCTATAACATACGAAGAGACCAACCCGTCCGCACGCGACACTGACAGCGGGCGGAAGAGGCCCTATCAGCCATACTTCTCACAGGGTTGATGAGAGAGGAGACACGTGGCGCCCGCAGGAGAGCCGTCACGTTTTGCTGGGCCATCAGTGGCCTTCGAGGGCCCCCGACAGGGGCCATCTGCTAGCACCGGATCCCCACCCAGCCATCAGTAGGGACACACTGAGGGCAGGAGTCAAGTTCCCCTTTGCTACCAGTGTGGCCAGTCGGGCCACATCAGGAGGGACTGCCGGTCTAGGGCAGGTCAGCAGATGCTTTCCACATCGAGCACTAGAGGGCGAGCAGGAGGCCGCGGTTTCCAGGCGCGAGGAGGAGGATAGTAGTCACGGGGAGGGTACCGGTCAGTAGCTACCCGTCCGACGTAGAGTGTGGCTGCTTCGTCTGCACCTAGGGCTGAGGGGCGTATCAACGCCCTGACACACAGGGATGCTAGAGCTTCGGGATCAGTGGTGGCAGGTATGGTTTCAGTTTCCGGCAGACTTGTTTACATGCTTTTCGATTCCAGTGCTACGCACTCGTTCGTCACAGCCAGTTTTATGGTTAGTTTGGGGCAGGACTGTATGTTGTTAGAGGATCCGTTCGTGATCAGAGGTCCGAGTGGTCAGCTGTTTGTAGCTAAGGAGGTGTACACAGGTTGCGAGGTTAGTGTTGGGGGATACAGCCTTCCCACTGACCTAATTATGATACAGATGGACTTTGGCGTCATTCTGGGGATGGACTAGTTGTCCGCTTACCACGCCTTGGTGGATTGCTTTGAGAGGAAGATCGTCTTCTCCATACCAGAGTTGCCTTCTTTCGAGTTCCACGAGCAGCCAGTGGACAGAGGCTTCAGGTGCATTTCCGCACTTCAGGCGATGAGACTTTTGAGCCAGGGGTATAAGAGCTTCCTAGCTTGTGTGGTGGCGGAGCCCAGTCCTGTGGCAGACTTCCAGAGTATCTCGGTGGTCAGAGAGTACCCTGACGTGTTCCCAGACGAGTTTCCAGGACTACCACCCGAGCGTGAGATCGAGTTTGAGATCTCACTGGTACTGGGGACCAGCCCCATCTCCACAGCACCGTACCGGATGGCACCACTTGAGCTGCGAGAGCTCAAGTCTCAGTTGCAGGATCTTTTGGAGAAGGGCTTTGTGAGGCCCAGTGCGTCTCCCTGGGGAGCCCCGGTATTGTTCGTAAAGAAGAAGGATGGTACCCTACACCTCTGTGTGGACTACAGACAGCTGAATAGGGTCACCATCAAGAACAGGTATCCACTGCCGAGGATAGATGACTTGTTTGACCAGCTGCGAGGTGCCACGGTATTCTCCGAGATCGACTTGAGGTCTGGATACCACCAGTTGAGGATCAAGGAGGCAGACGTCCCCAAGACAGCGTTCCGCATCCGGTACGGACACTACGAGTTTCTGGTCATGCCGTTTGGGCTGACCAATGCCCCCGCTGCCTTCATGAATTTGATGAACCGGGTGTTTCGACCGTACTTGAACTAGTTCGTGGTGGTATTCATTGATGATGTACTCATCTATTCTCGAGATCAGACACAGCATGGACAGCACTTGCGAATGGTTGTGAACACACTGAGACGACATAGGCTATACGCCAAATACAGCAAGTGCAAGTTCTGGTTGAGGGAGGTGACCTTCTTAGGTCATGTGATCTCCGAGGATGGCTTGGTTGTGGACCCAGCCAAGGTCGAGGCAGTGCTCAGGTGGGAGAGACCACGTACGGTCACTGAGATTCGCAGTTTCTTGGGACTGATAGGCTACTATAGGTGGTTTATCAGGGGCTTCTCACAGATTGCACGTCCTATAACACAGCTGACCCGGAAGGATGTGCCCTTTGCTTGGACAGACGCCAGTGAGGCGTGTTTTCAGGAGCTGAAAGAGAGGCTAACTTCGACTCCCGTGCTCACCATCCCAGACAGTAGTGGCGGGTTCGTTGTGTACACAGACGCCTCTTTGCAAGGTTTATGGGGTGTGCTCATGTAGAGGGGTCACGTTGTCACTTACGCTTAGTGGCAACTAAACCCCATGAGCATAGCTACCCTACCCACAACCTGGAGCTGACAGCTGTCGTCTTCGCGCTGAAGACCTGGAGGCACTACTTGTACAGTGAGACCTTTGAGATTTTCACAGATCACAAGAGCCTCAGATACCTGTTTGACCAGAAGGAGCTCAACATGAGATAGAGACGTTGGTTGGAGCTCCTGAAGGACTATGATTGCAGCATTTCCTACCACCTGGGAAAGGCCAACGTAGTGGCTGACGCCTTGAGCCAGAAGGTGCCCGCCCACTTGGCCAGCTTACAGGCGTAGAGTTGGAGCCTCTTGGAGGAGATGGATAGTTGGCGACACCTAGAGTTACTGGGGCACTGTGGGGCAGTGACTGTGACACGACAGGCGAGGCCAGAGCTGATAGATCGCATCATCACAGGGTAGATGGCCGACCCGTACTTGCAGTCGTTGCATGATAGAGTGCTGTCAGGAGACTCTGGAGACTTCTCTTTTACAGACCAGGTACTGCACATGAGGGGACGTTTGTGCGTTCCCAGAGATGAGGAGCTATTGAGGGAGCTCCTGACTGAGGCACACGGTTCCAGATTCACCATACATCCCGGAAACACAAAGATGTACCATGATTTGAGACGTGACTTTTGGTGGAGGGGAATGAAGCGGGATGTGGGTGAATTCGTGCAGCAGTGTTTAATGTGCCAGCAGGTGAAGGCCGAGCATCAGAGGCCTGCAGGACCGTTACAGCCACTTCCAGTGCCAGAGTGGAAGTGGGAGAGCATCACCATGGACTTGGTGGTGGGCTTACCTATTACCCAGCGAGGACACGAAGCAGTCTGGGTAATCGTTGACAGATTGACGAAGACGGCACGTTTCTTGCCGATCCGAGTCACCTTGGGACCAGCACAATTGGCAGAGAGGTATATCCGCGACGTGGTACGTCTACATGGAGTTCCGCGGGAGATCGTATCCGACCAGGATACCCGCTTTACGTTCCAGTTTTGGGTTGAGTTTCAGCAGGCCCTAGGGACGCGGTTAAGGTTCAGTACAGCATACCACCCCTAGATGGACGGACAGTCCAAGCGCATGATACAGACACTTGAGGACCTTTTGCGTGCTTATGTACTGGACTGGAGGGGCTCTTGGGAGGAGCACTTGCCCCTGGGGAAGTTTGCGTATAATAACAGTTATCACTCGAGCATCAACATGGCACCCTACGAGGCTCTGTACGGACGGAGGTGTACAGCACCCTTGAGTTGGGTTGAGTTGGGGACCAAGTGGGAGGTTGGCCCCAGGCTGATTCGGCAGAGTCAGGAGGTAGTCGAGCAGATTCACAAGTGACTCCGCACTGTCAGGAGCAGGCAGAAGAGCTATGCAGATCGGAAACGCAGAAGGTACAGTTTGAGGTTGGGGACCACGTCTTCCTTTGCGTTTCACCCATGAAGGGCCTGCAGCGATTTAGGGTGAGAGGGAACCTCACGCCGAGATTCGTGGGACCCTTTGAGGTCCTGGAGCAGGTTGGACCCGTTACTTTCAGGCTTGCCCTTCCTCCCTAGCTTTCTGGTGTGCACGACGTGTTCCACGTGTCCAACCTGAGGAAGTACGTCGCCGATCTCAGTCACGTCCTGAGTCACGAGAGCATCAAGGTGGGTGACGACCTGATCTACCCCAAGCGGCCAGTGCAGATTCTCGACAGAGCCGTCCGCAGTCTGAGATGGAAGCAAGTACCCCTGCTGAAGGTTTTGTGGAGGAGCCAACGGTACGAGGAGGCTACCTGGGAGCCTAAGGCGACGATGCGGGAGCAGTACCTGGAGCTTTTTGAGGGTACATCGTTTTGGACCGGTTTTGGTCCTCTTTGAGTTTGTTATGCATATATCGTTCTTTTCCGCACTCTAGTTAGCGCAAGTTTCGGGGATGAAACTTCCTTTGAGTTTGTTATGTTGTTAAGACCCCGGAATCAAACGTCTTTTAAGACGTCTGGGAGTTGGTCCAGACATCTGAAAGCCTTCCCAGACATCTGGAAATTAATTTTTGTGGCGTACGAATTCGCATCTGCGCGCATGCGCACGCAGACTGACCCGCCGTCCTCTTTTCTTCTCTCTCTTCCCTCCCCATCCTGCAGGCGCATCTTTTCTTCCTCTCTCTCTCCCCACAGTGCCTTCAAATACCTCCCCCCTCTCCTCTCCCTCACCATCACTCCACCGTCTCCTCCTTCTTCTTCCTATTAGCGTGAGAGTGAGAGGGCGAGGGCAGCAGCTGCTGCCGGGTGTGCGCGGGGAGGGGGAGGTGCAGCAAGAGGGAGAAAAGGTAGAGCTCGAGTGTGCGAGCTCACCGGAGCAGCCAGGGCTGGCCGACGGGCGCGCAGTGGGAGCGTGGCGCTGGGGAGGTGCTGCTGCAGCTCTGGCAGTAGGCGAGCGCGATGCAGCACGGCCGTGCGCAGCAGGCGGAGGGCGAGGAGGTCCTGATTCTGGGAAAATTTCCCAGAATCAAACGTCTAGACCTACGTCTAGACGGTGCGGGGGACGTCTGGAGTGAGATCCAGATGTCTGAAAGGTACAATATTTCTTTTCCTTCTCCTTTCGCGTGTACGGCCATGCAGGCCGTTCCACCGAAGGATCTGCGTCTTGGACGTGCTGAGATCGATTGCGTACATGTGCAGGGTTTGTTCGAGAAGGCGCAAGGGCACGCCCTCCCACACAGATCAGACGTCTGGGCAAAGCACCAGACGGCGGATAGGGTCTCCAGACGTCCGAAGTGATAGTCGGACGTCTGGAACTAGGTCCAGACAGTTCAGTGGGATTCTGGACGTCCGAAGAAACATGCAGAAACAAGGTGCGACCTGAACCATCGTTTAAGACGTCTGGAAGATGTTCCAGACGTCCGATTTAGGGCAGACTTGTCGTTTTTGACCCGTTTAGGATCCGTTCGAAGTTCGTTTTCCGCGTTTCAAATTTTATTCTTCTCAGAATTAGTTCCTCTACTTATTTACAGTACTTGTATCCTGTTCTAAGTAGTTCCTTATGTTTGATCCTTGTGATAGGACCCCGTTCCGTTGCAGCTTTGGGGGTTACGGAGGCATGCGGACCTACCAATCACGCCCCCAGTACTCTCGGTCTTGCGGGTAGAGTGGCTCCCTTTAATTATTTATCAACAATTATGCACTTGTGAGATAATTAATAGATTCTAAGGTCTGTCATGAACCCTAGGATTGGAAAACTAGATTGAATGATAGATCCTAGGGTATGGTGTTGAGCGAGAATCTACGCTAACGTGCTTGGTTTTTGGAAAAACCCGTCGTTGTAGTTCGAAAGCGAAGGATTCGTGTTCAACAAATAAAATTTATACCGAAATAAGAATTCCGGGTCGAACACAGGGAGGCGAACGTTTGATTTAAAAACTCCGCGTTTCTTTTTATTTTGTCACAAAGAAATTCAATTTAAACTATCTAAGTATCTACAACAAATAAAAGAGATAGAGGGAGTAAGAGAGAGAGAAGGAATACTATACATGGAAATCAAAATGAGATGTAGAATAGACAAGGAAGTTATCATAAAAGAGTTCTTTCATTACAACTAGAAAACATAAAACAATTACTCTAGAAAGCATTAAAAGAATGGAGGGAGAAATGTCCTCCTCGACGATCGCTCGGAGGACGAATAGACTACTCTTAGAAAGCAGTAAATCTATACTAGAAAGCAGTAAAAAGAATAGGGAGAGAGAAATCCTCCTCGACGGTCGCTTGGAGGACGAGCCGGACGGGACGACGCCTGGACGAAGGAGAACGAAGCGGGACGAAGGAGGACGAAGCAGAAGAACGGGAACGAAGCAGCACGCCGTCGTCGTCGCAGGATCCACTTCCGAAGGGGGACGAAAATTTGGACTTTATCTCGCGAGAAGCATCCCGGGTGTGGGACAAGCTTCTCTTGAGCTTTGGAGAGGTAGAGAGGAGAAGGAAGGGATGAAAATTTCGTATGGAGGGGGTCTCCTTTTATAGTTGCAAGGAGTGGGGGCAAAATGGACATTACATCTTCAAAATAATAAATAAGGGGTCTTTAGTGACGGATAAAACCGTCGCTAAAGCCCCGCCGTCGCCGTCGCCGTCGCCGCCGCGCCACGCGCGCCCGCTCGGCTGGCCTGCGCGCGTAACGCAGACGCACGTCCGCGTCGTCTCAGCCGTCCGATCGCGAGATCGGATGGCTTAGATCGCGTCCGCGCCCGCTGCGTAGCGCGCCGCCCGCGTGCGATCGCGCGCCCACCAGAGCGTCCAATTGCGCGTCGGCGCTATCGGGCGCGCGCGGCCGTTGGATCTTCATCCGACGCTCGTGCGCGCCCGCTCGCCCGCGCCTTCGACCCCCTCTCCGCGGCTCGAACCCGCGACCTCCGCTTCGCCCGCAGCTGCGTCGCCGCTGCGCTACGCGGGCGAAATGGTCGCGCGGACGTTTTTAAACGCGCGCGACCGCAGCCGTTGGATCGAGATCCAACGGCGGAGAGGAGACGTTGCGCGGACTTCACAGGACTCCTGCGGCCGATTGGGCGGCTGGGATGGCGCCACGTGGCGCCATCTTGGCCGTCCATCTTCTGGAAGTTGTAGATGGTGCCACGGATGTCGGATTGACTCGATTTTTGTGTCGTTCGACTGCGATCGTCGATCCGAATTCATCCGTGTGGTCGGATTTTCCATCTGAAGTGCGGATTTACACCATCCTGGCCCTTGATCTTCTAGGGTTCCCCGGTCTCTATCTGATGCTACGGATGCCTGATTAGGGCGATCTTGGAGTCGTTGAACTCCAATCGTCGCCCTGATCATATCCATACGGTTAGATCTTTGATCCGAGGCCCCGATAAAATATTTGCCCTGTCCAAGCACATAAAAGGAGACAATTAACCTCCATTTTATTCAAACTACTCTAAATGCAAGATGATGCATGTAATGCAATATTTATATCATGAAATGCAATCCTATGCTTAAGAACATGCATAAATAGACATTTTAAGTAGTGTAAATGTGTTTACATCATACCCCCATGCCTATCTTTTGCTAGTCCCTAGCAAAAACTATATGCTATTTATAAAAGAATTAGGTTAGATTATTTGGACCTGAGTTATTTTCAATCATTAAGAAATTGTCTACTTAAGAACTGAACTTTCAAAGACACAACAGTGCCCGGGTATCAGCCAAAATGCAGACCGCCTCAAGCCTCGCCTTATTCAAAGAAAAATTTCTTTTTCTGTTTTTACTCTCTTTTTTTAGATTTTCAAATTTTAGGGTTTAAGAGTGGCTTTCCACGGCCATTCAACTCACCCAAGATTTGATGAGAACCCTAAGTTTTAAGCATCTTATTGTGATTGTGATAGACTCGTTGACCGGCAATTAAAACGGACTTCGGATTTCTACGCCTCTAGGTGACCTCAAAAAGAATTCTGCCTAAAGGTGTATCTTTACAACCGGTAGCTTTCTCCCTACTTTTATTTTTTAACGGGGTCAACACAAGGGTGAATCCAGTGTATATCTCCCCGGTTTATTCTACTTCTCCGCTTCTTCCTAAGTGTTTTGGGAATTTTTAGTGCATTTTCTGAGCTGGGTTCTGGACAACCGGTCGATGAGCTGTTACCACCGACAACTTGCCAGCCATACTCGTGCAGCGAAGTGTGGCTTATTTCTTTTTGTTCTTTTCTCCTTTTTGATTTTTTTTTTTTTTTTTTTTTTTTTTTTTTTTTTAAGTAGGTGGCTTCCCTGGTCTAAGATTTACCTAAAGGCAGCAAAAAGAGAAAGGTCCAGTGACTGGGCTCTGGACAACCTACCTATGGGCTGTTACCCACGATAACTTGCCAGCCATATCACCCTAGAAGGTTCATTAGCTACCCAATTTCCGTTAAAATCGCCAAACAACGAGTCAGTGCAAAGAAAGTGTGTAGATGCTTAAGACTCAAAATTCCCTCACATCAGAGGGCGGGTTGATAAGTCGTGTACTTATCACCCAAACTTATTTACTCCAATTAAAATAAAATTCAAGTTGGCGAGAACTCGAAAAACAAATCCACATTTTAGTGGATACATAGGCTGATTAAGTCCAAAGACCTGAAGGGTCTTTGTGTTCAGAACATAATATAGTATTTCTTAAGATCGAAAATTTTCTGAAACCCAAATTCTCTTTCCTAATTTTGATTTTTTTTTTTTTTTTTTTTTAAATAAAACAAATCTACGGAGCTGACGAATGAATTCAAAGATAAATATCCATCCCCCCATGCCTATCTAATGCAATGTCCTCATTGTATTAAAAAGACATAAAATAGAGTGGAAAAGCGTAGAAAGCACCTGAATTGCGTGGATATCGGGTCCGCTCCGAGATGAAAATGAAAAAGAACTGTATATGTGCTGAGTTTAGTGCCTTCAGCTAGGCACACTATACAAAGAAAAGAAATGAAGAATTCACATGTGCAGGTCAGAATTAGAATAAACAGAAGAATCCTCTGACCTGTCAGCAGAGGTCCACAGATGTGGACCAGATTGTGGTGCAGACCCACACCCCATAATCGAGAATATCTTAGGTTCTGGATAAAAATTACCCAAAACCTAAAATCAGAATGCAAGCGGGGTCGGGCCTGCGATTTGTGAGGATGCAACCCAAGGCCAAAATGTCGGGTTACAGAGAATTGAAGTTCAAAAGGATAATCGTTAAATGTGTGCTTGAGTTTAACATCCTCGAAACAAATGTCGTAAGGGTTCTGATTTGATGGTTTCAGTTTAAAAGGAACCCTTCGACTCAATCTTCCATTTCCTCCAAAATTGACTTCCCAAATCAGAATTTCCCAGCTCCTATCCTCCTCATTCGGCATATCAAATTCCATGACCTCTTGTATATTCATCACCCCGTCTGAAATCTCCAAGTCTAGATGATGTGGCAAAATCAAAATTGACTTGGGTCTAATTATCTCAGAATTAGAATCATCAATAAGCTCAACAGGGTGTAACTGATAATCAGGGCATTGAATTAATTCCTCCAGAAAATGCGATTCTGGATCTGTATCGTGTGCCCTAATAAGATCAGTTTCCTCAGTTATTGGGCTATCAAATGATCTATCAGATTCCTCAGGCCCAATCGTCTCACAAAAATCGTGATCTGAAAACTCGTGTGAGACTTCGCAACTTGAATCTTCACCATCAGGATCCGTATCAATGTATGTCCCAAAATCATTTGTCACTTTGTGTTCCAAGGAGACATACGTTTCCTCGTAACCCGGCTCAGGGATTTCAGGTGAAGAAATCAAATCATCCTTAATTGGTTGTTTTAATTCAATCTGGTCAGCTTCATAACACGTGTCCCCCCCAACAGGTGCCTGAGCGGGTTCTGTCATTGGCTTTCCTGAAGAGAGTTCATCCTGGGAATTATTCCAAGATTGAATCAAAGCAACCA
The DNA here is from genome assembly GCA_037157565.1 of Thalassia testudinum. Lineage (NCBI taxonomy): Eukaryota > Viridiplantae > Streptophyta > Magnoliopsida > Alismatales > Hydrocharitaceae > Thalassia > Thalassia testudinum. The sequence continues at coordinate 45,963,828 of JAZHRO010000009.1, forward strand.
CGAATCTCATCCTCAATTTCGCTAATTTCCCAAGTAGAAACTCACCCGGGTTCTTATCCTTAACATCCTGGAGCCAATCCAACAAAGACTTGTTTAAATCATCAATCATTTCAATCAGGGGCTCCAATCTCTCAATGCAAGGTATTGGCTGAACTTCTAAAGATTGAATGATATTCCTCAAGTTAGCCAGAACCTTATCTTGAACCTGATTAACCTGAACCAAATGAGTTGGTTCAGGGTTGGGCGGGTTTGACATCAATGTAGAGGAATTAACGAATTGAGATTCGTTATACCCATCCTGATAATAGGTCATTTCAGATTGTTCAAAAGATGGAGATGACCTAAAGCCAGTGAAATCAGAGGATGGGTAAGGATCAGTGTATCCTTCTTGATTGTAGATCGCATTAGGTTGTTCATGAAAGGAGGACGATCTATAATCGATGCAACTCTGAGAAGGATAGAATTGAGAATCAAAGTGTTCAGGGTTAGACCCTAAACACGGGGGTCCGGAATTGTATCCCCAATCCGAATTATCCCAACTAACTGATGGTCGATTACAATACGAGTTGGGATAATCGTCATGTTGAGGATAATTTACAACAGGAGGGAAAGAGCGGGAATGCGTGAAATATGTGGAAGGATTCATGAGACACTGGAGGAAGAAAGGTGCCCTGCAATACAAACAATCAAACATGTCCTTAAATGGGTTAGCCTACAGACCTACAGACTCCCAAAACCCGTCTTGAGATAAAGGAACGATTTGATCTACTTCTGTCTGTTCAATCCAACCAGTTAGAAGGAGGGACTGGGGAGAAGGTTCTTCCTTCGGCTTGCGCCTCCGGTTCCTAGTGTACCCCCCAGCCGCGATCGTTTGACTCTGCTCCCCTAGCTAGACATCAGATTGAACAGTAGAAACAGACTAATCGAAAATAATCTCGTTCTGAGTTCTGAAGAGCGAGTCCAATCCTTAAGGCCAACGTCTACTCTGTTTTATTTAGGGCTAGGTTTGAATGTGCTTTGGAATGTGATGGGCCCTTTAAATGGGTTGTGCCCTTAATGATTGATTGCTTTGTGTGTGCGTGCACAACCAGTGGTTTTCAAGCAAGATTATTTTTGATGTGGTGAATTTTAAGGTTCAAATCTTGCTTAGTAGCTTTTAGGATTCAACTTTAGGTGTTTTCAATCAAGTTTCATTGGCACACCAGGTTTTGCAAGCACAAGTGAAGATATTTTCCTTTAAAGTTTAAAAAGAATGTGGAGTGCCTGGTAGATCCCTAAGAGTTGAACCTAATTGGCAGCTACTAGATGAGTTGATTTTATTTGAAGTGGTGCGGCCCAAACAACTCAAACAACTGGCCTGATGCACCACCTAATTAGGCACACAAATGATTACCCAATCTGATTTCTACTCGATTATGTGTTTGGATGTGTGTACCGGCTCCTAAGATTGGTTTACCGGTTGAGTTAGAAAATCAGATGAGGTTGTGTACCTCTGTGAGATTTTTTTTTATTTTTTTCTTTTTTTAATGTGGGGGTTGGAGTGAGTATGGATGTCAAACAACAAACAATCTAACCTTAGAGTTTATAAGAACACCTAGGTTGATTGATGTTTGAATTATTATGTGATGAAATGAAATCTAATGGGTGGGAGGTGGGGGGTAACTTACAAAACCTTCCACAGCACTTTACTCCGATCTACCGCTTTTGCCTGTCTCAAAAGAGTACCTGCAATTACAATAAGAAAGGAGAAAAGTGAGGTAAATGATTTGTAAGTTACAAAATGCGAAGAGAAATCAAAGAGCGTTGCCTCCCCGGCAACGGCGCCAAAATGTTGAGCGAGAATCTACGCTAACGTGCTTGGTTTTTGGAAAAACCCGTCGTTGTAGTTCGAAAGCGAAGGATTCGTGTTCAACAAATAAAATTTATACCGAAATAAGAATTCCGGGTCGAACACAGGGAGGCGAACGTTTGATTTAAAAACTCCGCGTTTCTTTTTATTTTGTCACAAAGAAATTCAATTTAAACTATCTAAGTATCTACAACAAATAAAAGAGATAGAGGGAGTAAGAGAGAGAGAAGGAATACTATACATGGAAATCAAAATGAGATGTAGAATAGACAAGGAAGTTATCATAAAAGAGTTCTTTCATTACAACTAGAAAACATAAAACAATTACTCTAGAAAGCATTAAAAGAATGGAGGGAGAAATGTCCTCCTCGACGATCGCTCGGAGGACGAATAGACTACTCTTAGAAAGCAGTAAATCTATACTAGAAAGCAGTAAAAAGAATAGGGAGAGAGAAATCCTCCTCGACGGTCGCTTGGAGGACGAGCCGGACGGGACGACGCCTGGACGAAGGAGAACGAAGCGGGACGAAGGAGGACGAAGCAGAAGAACGGGAACGAAGCAGCACGCCGTCGTCGTCGCAGGATCCACTTCCGAAGGGGGACGAAAATTTGGACTTTATCTCGCGAGAAGCATCCCGGGTGTGGGACAAGCTTCTCTTGAGCTTTGGAGAGGTAGAGAGGAGAAGGAAGGGATGAAAATTTCGTATGGAGGGGGTCTCCTTTTATAGTTGCAAGGAGTGGGGGCAAAATGGACATTACATCTTCAAAATAATAAATAAGGGGTCTTTAGTGACGGATAAAACCGTCGCTAAAGCCCCGCCGTCGCCGTCGCCGCCGCGCCACGCGCGCCCGCTCGGCTGGCCTGCGCGCGTAACGCAGACGTACGTCCGCGTCGTCTCAGCCGTCCGATCGCGAGATCGGACGGCTTAGATCGCGTCCGCGCCCGCTGCGTAGCGCGCCGCCCGCGTGCGATCGCGCGCCCACCAGAGCGTCCAATTGCGCGTCGGCGCTATCGGGCGCGCGCGGCCGTTGGATCTTCATCCGACGCTCGTGCGCGCCCGCTCGCCCGCGCCTTCGACCCCCTCTCCGCGGCTCGAACCCGCGACCTCCGCTTCGCCCGCAGCTACGTCGCCGCTGCGCTACGCGGGCGAAATGGTCGCGCGGACGTTTTTAAACGCGCGCGACCGCAGCCGTTGGATCGAGATCCAACGGCGGAGAGGAGACGTTGCGCGGACTTCACAGGACTCCTGCGGCCGATTGGGCGGCTGGGATGGCGCCACGTGGCGCCATCTTGGCCGTCCATCTTCTGGAAGTTGTAGATGGTGCCACGGATGTCGGATTGACTCGATTTTTGTGTCGTTCGACTGCGATCGTCGATCCGAATTCATCCGTGTGGTCGGATTTTCCATCTGAAGTGCGGATTTACACCATCCTGGCCCTTGATCTTCTAGGGTTCCCCGGTCTCTATCTGATGCTACGGATGCCTGATTAGGGCGATCTTGGAGTCGTTGAACTCCAATCGTCGCCCTGATCATATCCATACGGTTAGATCTTTGATCCGAGGCCCCGATAAAATATTTGCCCTGTCCAAGCACATAAAAGGAGACAATTAACCTCCATTTTATTCAAACTACTCTAAATGCAAGATGATGCATGTAATGCAATATTTATATCATGAAATGCAATCCTATGCTTAAGAACATGCATAAATAGACATTTTAAGTAGTGTAAATGTGTTTACATCATATGGCATGAATCCTAGGACTGAAAAACTAGATTGAATGATAGATCCTTGGGTGTGGCATGAATCCTAGGAACAGAAACACCGAAACGAATGTCGTGAATATATGAATTGAAGTCTTGGAAAAGTAGAAAGAAAAATGATAATTGCCTGTAATGAGATAACAGTTGCTTGTTTATGAATGGATATTAATTGTTGAGAACATTGGGCTATATGAAAATAAAGGTAAAATGATGAAACCTAAATTAGTTTAGTTAAAGAAATATGAGCATGAACCCTACGAGGAATTAGGAGTAGAGCTCCTGAGAGGTGAATGGAATGGAATTTTGGAAGTGAGCTGGCCCTTGAGTACGGAGTACCAAGGAGAGCGATTGTTCCCCCTATTTAGTGCAGAGCAGAGCTAGCCGCCCTAGGGACCCGAGGTTAGGTCTAGCCACTTTGAACAAACTTTTGACCCTTACGTACACAGTACCGGGGAGAGCTACTAGTGTAGGGAGAGCACTAGCCACCCCACAGGCCCCTGGATTTTGCTAGCCTTCCTACACCGACTTGTTAGGCTCACTGGGCAAACCAAGGTAGTCAAGCAAGGGTGCGCAGACTGTGGAGGAGCTAGACCCCTGTTGCTGAGAGGGCTCTGCCCTATACTGGTTCCGTGCTGTGCTTTGGGGCGCACCCGTTAACGGAAACGACTAACCCCGTGCCAGTGAGGGGTAGCTACCCGTGCGTTTATCGCACGTGCCGTAGTCACCGTTACGTCTGTCAATGACCTTGGGGTGGTTGATTGAGGGTAGGACAACCACGGGGGACTCTTCCGATCAGGAGAGCACCACGTGCTACTTCTACTTTTCAGAAAAGACTGCAATCAAGATTGTTCCCACGAGGAACATTCGAGATCAAGAGAAAGATCTGAGGAATAATTCAAGAATGAGTAAATAGAAAATAAAGAAAGAAATTAAAAATAACAGCTACTTGTCCACCATACTGTTTTCTTAGCTAGTTGGTTGCCACTCTACTCAACGTTTCGTTGACGTGTCACCTTTTCAGGACCAGGTGTTGAGCAGCCAGAGCCTGCGGCTGCAGAGGGTGTTGGGCCTAGTAAAGTCCAGTAGTTTTACTTGTGTTGTACCTACTGTACCATTTCTTCTATTGTAGTGAGTATTTTCTATTACCACTGTACGCTTTTATTGTAAGCATCATGTTTATGTACCTGTTTAATTCTCTGCTGTTGTAGTGATGTGTACTGTAGTAGTTCTTTTCTTTACTGCTGTACTTTTGTTACCGCTAGTTATATGCATGGTGAATATGGTTTATTTTACTGCTCTTTTGGTTACTTCCTCGTTGGACGACTTGGTCTTGAGATCAGTCGAGTCTGTCCGATTCTCGTGTCTCATAGGGATTCGGGAATCGGGTCGTAACAAGAGCCTTGTTGAATTAAGTGAATATGTTTTATGGTTACAAGAATTCATTTAATTCCCAAATTGCACATTAACCCTTTTCTGATTTAGCCAACCCACTTTTTATCTTGTTAATATCATTTGACCTATATTTAGCCCCTGAGAAATCCGTTGTTACATTGCAATGGTAAAATTATAGTTTTACCCTTTGTTTCTTATTTTCCTCTTAGAACAGTTATTCCTTGAATTAGTCTCTTCTCTTGGTTATATAGGGGCTTTTATTCTCTTTTCTGGGTCAAAATGAGCTAGTTAGGGCTCATGATGGTGTTCCCATTAGGTGTTATTTAGGACTTCATTATTACACTTGTGCCTTTTTACACTAAGTCTAAATACAAGAAAGAGAAAATTACATCTTTTAAAAATAAATACAAGAATAATAGAACTAAGGTCTTCTTTCTTCAAGCTTTAATCTTCAAGACAAGTCTCTTTGAGTCTTAGTCTTCTCTCTTGCTTTGCTTTTTGCTTTTTGATATGATATCCAATTCTTTATTCCTGAAATGTTAGTTCTTTCAAGAACAACATGATATATGTATTTGTTATCATTAAAATCAAGGACATTAGTGCTTGTGCACTAATAATTGGGTCCAAACATCTTTAAAGGGTATGTCACAATAGGTTCAAAGCAAACATCTCGAAATGGTAGGTAACAATAGATCTTACTTGACATTTATCTTGATTAAATGCCCAGATAGTTATAATTTATTAAACATTCAAGAAGATAAATGCCTAGAAAGGTCTTATCTCTTGTAGTGATATTGTTGTGTATTGCTTAGGTCTAAAGATGTGGTGTTAAATAAATTTCTTATCTTTAAGTAAACAAAAGAAATGGAGACTAAGAAAACTCTTAAAAGGTTGAGGTTGAGTGGAGAGTATATGCCCAACCTATTTTATGAACAATTTCAAGTTTTTATCCTTGTTCATGAAGTTATTACTCCATTCTCATTGTAGTCTAATGGAATAGAAGAGCTAAAATAATAAAACCCTGATTGACATGGACAATATTCACCTATAGATCTTTGGACTACCTAACTATACGTCTAAGGAAGCTCAAAATCTAACATGCCATATTGTGAATAGAGTTCCTCATAACCATAAGTAGTCCATTTGAGATTTGGAGAAGCGGAAAAATAAGCTTTAATTATCTCAAAGCGTATGGCCATCTTGCCAATTTTATCATCCCAAAATACAAGAGAAAGAAGCCTAATCCTAAGACAATTGATGAAGTATTTTCTAAGCTATGTTAGAACAATTATGCCTATATATTTCTAGACATAAAATATAAGCAATCAAATGAAAACATTGAGATTCCTCCTGTAGAAGATCGTAGCACAAGAAATTGCACCAAGAGAATCGCAAGAACACAACAAGATTATCAACCTGATGCCACCAATGAAGGTGTAGATCCAAGAGGAGGATCTAACCCTCAACTATAGCATACAAGGCAATTGTTACCCCTCCTTTCTGCTAAGATTTTAACTTTAAGTCATTTGGCTATAAGCGAGCTACTTTACAGCTGAATATGTATGTACTTAATATGCATGTGGTTTTTCACATGGCTATGCACCATTATACATTGAAATTCGCAATTGTAAGTGAAGCCCTTATGGTCTGGTCCTTGCTATTATGTACAAAGGTTCAATTTAGATTATTATTTATGGTTCATAATTCCATTTCAGGCCACACGCATGTTCCTTAAAAGGATCAAATAACCCTTAAGTGCCTCAAGGTCGAGGAGGCCATTGTGAAACTTATTGGCTCTACAATCCAATATGATTGTCCCCATATAAATGCTTAGAAGCCTATTCTCACATAGCTCTCTGCATTTATAGGTGCACATAATTGCCATGCACGTGATGCTTGGGGATTTTTCCCCAATTAATTAGATCTTAGGCATAGACGTTGAGATACTACCTTCTTTGAAAATGTCTTTCCACTGAAGATTGGAATACCTCAAAACTTAACCTCAGGAAACTTAGTCATCACATTTTCTTTTGTTTTCGAATAATCAAAGAAAGCAAAAAGGATGTCTAAAATGGAGGTTAACCAATCTCATTTTGAACCTAATGGGAAGGTAGAGGACTTTGAACTAAGAAGGAATAAATATCCTAGAATTATTAAGGATTTAGGAAAGGGCTTTGTTACTTGCCAAATCGAGGACAATTCCCCCATTTATCTTATGTTATAATGAAACAAAGAATTAAGAAAATGCTTCTATATCCTAATCTCTTGTGGTATGTGGGAATTAGTCGATTTACCTACAAAATGTCCAATTATTAGGTGCAAATATCTTTCTTTAATACGAAACCAAGCCAAATGAATCCATATAAAAATATAAAGTCAATCTCGTTACCAAAGAGTCTAAGCAAGAGGAAGATATCAACTATTTTGATACTTATTCTCTATTGACTAGGATGCTACTATTACAATGCTTATAACAATGGCCACCACTTATGATCTAAACCATCCATCAAATGCATGTAAAACCACCTTTCTTCATGATGATTTTAAGGAAGAGATCTATATGGATCAACTAGAGGATGTATAGGTCCTCATAATGGAGGGAAGTCACAAGCTTGAAAATTTCTAATCAAGTTAAGAAACACTTAAATGGTGGCATGAAAAGTTCTAAAGTTAAAGGTGATATAAATATTATCCAATACCTATATATAAATGATATATAACTATTTAGATTAGAGATAAGGACAACAAATGAAACTAACTCATTCATGAGCAAAAAGTTTGAGATGAAGAATATGAAAGTGACTAATATGATCTTAGATTGCACAAAGGAAATAGCTATTTTTTAGGTTTGATATTTTCATGAGATTCTTGAAAATTTTAGCTATCAAGATTATATGTCGACGTGTAGGGGTGTTAATCAAATCGAACGTCATTGATTCCACCCAAATTCACTTTCAATTCAATAAAGAAATCCAAATTCAAACTTGGGTCCATATCCGAATAGTTGAGGATTCAAATATTTATAATATTTAAATATACCAGATGTGTCAATTATTTGTTAATTTGTCAATTATTTTTTAAGAGTTTGACTTTTTATAAGGAATTTTCTTTCTACATAGGTTATTGATAAGAATAATCAATAAGTTTATTTTGATAAAAAAGATTTGGAGCCAACTTAGGGTTTATTGATGAGCCCACGTGGACATGGTAGGGTGCCGGAAACAAGGATTAAACTTTTAGGCGAGGACTGAGATTTGGGCAACAATGGGGGTGGAGTGAGGTTTGATTTTACGTTTTTTTTGCCTCCTAATTGGATTTCAAATTGGAGTTTGAATTCTTAAATGGAAATAATATCCGTGTCTACACAATATATATATATATGTATATCAAATCAAATCAAAAATTTTCAAGTTGAATCCAACGAAAAAACATTTAGTTTTATGAAGGGTGAGTAAAAAAGTTGGTGAATTACGAAGTGAATTAACCACAATCCATCTTAAAAATATAACAACACAATCCAATCCCATCCAATCCAAAATTTTGCATATCTTATTAAATTAGATGGAAATTTTCTATTCTACAAAAGTGGATTGGACCATGTACTTAGCAAAATCTGATTTTATCGGAACCCTTGTACACCTCTAATGCCAACAACAGAGGAGATGAATAATACGAGAGTTGCACGGATATGAGTTGGGATGGTTTGGATGTTGATAGGTTAGAGAAAGATTATTTTCCCAGAACCTAAAAATCTCCTTACTTTCAAGTCCAGATGATGATGATGCCAACTACCAATTTTTGGGTGGGGAATACAGTTGCAATTAGGAAAATTGGGATGTGTCTTTGGGTAAATTTTACACAAGGGCAAGTACACAAAAACACCTAAAGTCTACTTCTACCACGACGCGATGCGTTGCATGCTAGAAAGAACACATTTCTACGTGAGGCTCCACACATACCTCTATCCAAGAAGGACTGGGATAGGAGACACATAGCAAGTGCATGCATGCAAAGGCACAAATCATTCTGCTTTGCCTCGCTTTGCTTTGCTTTGCTTGAGGAGATTGATGATATATGTGCATACAATACATAGATTCCTCCCCAGCTGGAGACGGTTGTGGAAAGGGCGACAAGCTTCCCCCACCACTGCATCAGGCAGTCCCCATCCACATCAATACACCCCTTCCCTTCCCCTTTCAAGATCAGAAGAGTGACCCTGCGTGTGTGTGTGTGTGTGTGTGTGTGAGAGAGAGAGAGAGAGAGGGAGAGCCCTGAAAGAGACACGTCTTTCACATCACTTCCATGTGAAGGTCGTAGGTGCGAAGAGGGAAGGAGAGAGAGACTAGCGTACGGCTGTGGCGGAAGAAGAAGAGGGAGAAGGGGGGGGTCCATTCACGTGATAGTGATAGAAAGGGACGTAAAGTGGGAAGCGGACACAGGAGAAAGAAGAAGGGAATAAGGGGTTGTGGACGAGGGTGCCCTTAGCTGTTGCACACTTATCCTTGGCATCTGTTTGCTTTCCATCCACTACAACTATTCCATCCATCTACCATTATTACTGCCCAGCGGTAGGGGTAGTTAGTAATTACTGAGGCGGCCACAGAGTCCGTACGTGCATGATGGCGATACTCAATAATGGAGAAGGGCCACTGTTTTGGTCTCTCTCATAATTGCTCAGATTTTTCTTCTTTCTAATTTGTCCGGATATGTCTGTGGGTTTCCTGGGATGAATAACGCCAAACGTTACACGGCGATGGATGGAATTGTTTGTTTCTTTGATTTGCTTACCGTGGAGGCGAAAGGAGTAGGTACGTTAAAAAATTGGTAGTATACGTCGGGAACGAGTTAATAGCTTGGTCTGTTTAAGAACTTGATTACAATTTAAATCACTTCATTCCACCATTCAGTGGGCCACAGAACAAACCGGCAAAGAAGAAAAATTAAAGTAACGATTTTAGTCCAGTACATGACCAATCAGGCAAAACCAGAGGAACTTAGGATAGACAAGGTTAGTAATAACACACATATCAAACTCAAAAGCACGTGTCTCAAGTTTTCAGGATAATGTACGCTGGATTTCCCTAACAATTTATCTTGCTATCTATGGAACGAAGCAATATCCCAATCTGCATGTATGTATATGGTAAAATATAGCTGAGGGTGTAATGACTTGTGATGTGTGTTCTCCCTGGCAGGTGATGTTGAAATCCAATGAACGTCATCGAACTTCTTCAATGAAGCATGCATCTTCGCCTCTAAAATGATTGATTTCACCTATACCAACACAATTTATAATGTAAAGCTCGATTACAAATTGGTGACATTAAACTATAAGAGACAATAAAATGATCTCATAGGCTACATTTCGATTTATATATTTCACTCTCCTGCTGTGCTTGAAAAGAGGGAACCATACCGGAAATTCAGAGAAAAGAGAATTCAAAGCCCAAAAGTCTCATTGATAGAAGGATCGACCTTTCTTCGATGAAGGTGGACCGTGCAGAATGCATAAAATGAGGCCCACGAAAGAGTGGACCATGTAAATCGTTCTAAAGGGGGAACTGGACCATACATTGCGCTGAATCGGACAAAGCACTTTTTTTTTTTTTTTTTTTTTTTTTTGTGAAACTCACTAGCATCATGCGCGGTCCATGGCCCTCACTTGCTTACCAGGCAGATTCATTTTCTTCAGGTACACCGCTGCTTCACCTGCGCAAAAAATTAGTTTAACACCGCATTCAATTCAATATGAGATCTCGACCAAAACCTATTTCATATCGATCCCCAAGACCAAAAATGCACAAAACTCCAACAAGCCACGCGTTAGCTAGGTCAAATTCGCATGAACATTAAAAATAACTACGACTACAACATTGTCAGAGTCTGAGAAGAGAGCCTGCGTTGCAACTCATTTAGTTATCTTAGAGTTACAGAGAGCTCTAGTTTTTGCTCTCTGTAACTCTGGATCAAGAACTCCTTCCCTTCAATCACTTCCTTCAGATCACCAACCTCCCTCTTTAACATCTCAACCCTTGCATGGCCAGTTAACATCTCTAAGCTTACGCAATGAATTCCTTTGCAATTTGATTCACTGAAGTATAGATTTGCCTGGCCATTCAGGTCAAGCTATCAACTTTTGGGTCGCTCGGGAAATCCGGAGCCAGGAAGACGGTGGTCAGCCATGGTCTTCCTTAGCTGTCGTGTCTCAAGTCCAGAATAAAAGAGGGTGCGATTCACGGTATCAAGCTCTGATTGCAAATGGGACGAACGTGACATCTGAGATTTCAGGGAATTCTGAAGTCCCATGATTTGCATCTGCATGTCCATGATTATCTCGTCTTGCCTCTTGAGCTTCTGGCGCAGCTTCTGTATAACCTCACGCCTGTTCAAGATGTACGTCTGATCCAGATTCAGAGGCAGATGGGGATTCAGAGCTATCAAAGAGATGCAATGGCTTCCGACTGCTCACGCGATGATATCCACATTATTGTAGGATTATCTTTATTAACCTCCACAGCTGGAACCATTACTAGTTGAAGAGAATTGCCACTGTTCTTTGATATTGGACTGCAGGGTGCGTGCTTTAAGTATGCAGTGCCTGTAATTCCATTGCAAAATATGAGCATCTCCTACGATAGTAACCAATAGTTATGCTTCATAAACTACAAAAAAAAACTATGCGTAATAAAGAATACGCAACAAGAGAAAAATCATTCCACTGTGAGGAAGCAATAGTAACATCAATAAATATCAGACCCACTAAAATTATTATGAATATTCACATTGCCGTATCTGGAACCTGCTCAACAGATATATGTCATTCCTCCTGTCGGGGCCTCACCCAACGGACTGATGCATAAAGCTTTGTCGTGAATAGTAAGCATATGCATCCCAAGCAGATGAATGAATTTGGAAATCTTAAAAAGCAACAGATATACCGTTTCAAAAACAAAATAAGCAACAAATATAATAAAAACAAAAAAGAAGCAGACGATATATTTCTGTCAGTTTCTCAACTCCCATCCACAGAAAAGCAGATTTAATTTTCAGCGTGTATAATTAGAATCTCACCAAAATGACAAGATTATATTACAACCGGATATGTCATCTGACTTGGCCATGATAAAACAACTATGTTCAGAGGGTTATATTGTAAATATTTTAATGAGTGGGTGTGTGTTGTAATTTGCCCATTACTTGGCCGGTAAGAAACCTCAATGTCATTGTGGAACTAAAGAGAATACATTAACCTCAAAAAGAATCTCTAACCCCTCTTTTATATAAAAGAGGATTGAGCAAATTATATAAGTACTTCACAAGAAATAAAAAAAAATCAAATGCATCCCTCATAACTCCACTCCCCCTTAAGTTGGGTCGTATGTCTATAAGGCCCAACTTGCTACTTAGAAAATCATGATGCTTCTTCTTTAAAGGCTTAGTAAAAATATCTACTAACTGAAGCTTGGATGATGTGTATGGGGTATGTATCTTTCCTTCTAGTACTACCTTCGATATAAAATGATAGTCAACCTTAATATGTTCGATCCTCTCATGAAAGATCGAACTTGATCCAATGTAGGTAGTGGATTTATTGTCACAATTCAACCTTTATCCCCAAGTCCTGCAGAAAACTGGCCATCCACATAATCTCACAAGCTCCCTTGGCCATCAATTTGTACTATGTTCTATGCTGGAGCGAGCCACTACATTCTACTTCTTGCACCTCCAAGAAACTAGGTTACCTCCCAAATATACAGCAAAATCTGATGTACATCGATGTCCTCTACAAATCTTGCATAGTCAGCATCTAAATACGCCAAGAGACTAAGTGATCCACTCTCTGGAGTATAATCCTTTACCTAAAGTGCCCTTGAAGTATCTTAGAATGAGACAAACCTCTCGCCAATGGTTGTACCGTAGACTCTGCATAAATTGGCTGGCTCTATTAACAGCAAAATTGATTTTAGGTCGTGTAATGGTGAGATATAATAGGTACCCAATGGTACTACAATATCGAGTAACATCCTCAAATAACGGATCATTTTCATCTGTGTTGTGACCAAACTATGGCTCTACTGGTATCCTTGAAGGCTTGGATCCAAGTAAGCTAGCTTCCTCAAATATCTATTCAGTATATTGCCTCTAAGATAAAGATAGGCTAGCCCCCTTAGCGGACGGCTTTAACCCGAAGAAATACTGTAGGTCACCTAAGTCCTTGGTGACAAAAGTGGATAGGAACTCCTTTATTTGCATAATCCCATCTGCATCATCACCGGTCAAGATCATGTTATCATCACCTAAGTCCTTGGTGACAAAAGTGGACTATTTACGTCTAAAACTATCTAAAACATGTATTTAAATGTATATAAATTAAAATAAAGTTTCTAAAATACAATAAAAATGTGTAATAAATAATTTATTATATAAATTAACTCTGTATTAAGTCAATTGTATAATTAATTAACTAATTTATACTTCAACTAAGAAATAAATCCCTAATTTAACGTGTATAATTTCATAACTTTAACTAATTTTATTATACATCTAACTAACTTATATCTCTAAATTAATTGTACAATTAGATTGCCCTATATAAGGGCTTTGTATTCATATGATTTAATCTTAATTTAAAATAATTTATGGCCCTCAAATCGAGGGCCAAAATTATGGAAAACACACATGTGCACAGTGTTGCTACGTTCCATCGGGTGCCGGGTTTTGTCCCACATCGTGCGCTGAGAAGCACGCGATGTGGGTTAAATTGAATCCATCGCGTTGTCTTCACGGTCTTCAGGCACCGGGTGCCAATTAAGCTACTCGCATTCCCTCTCTCTAAGCATATGAACGAACATTGTATACAATGCGTGGGCCGAGGGCATGCACTGTAGCTGGCTGTATTGGGCCTATTATTGGCGTAGAATTGGATAAAATGTACCTAATCTAAACTAAGGTCGGCCCAGTAGTAGAGGTCCTGCCCTATTGGGCGCTGTGTATCCCTTGAATTGGGCCAACCTGCCCACTTAAATCAATTTTTTTATAAGGTTGAATAGTGTTTGAACGTGTTAAGAGAAAACGAAGGCCCTAAAAGTGTTGAGAAGAAAAGAAAGAAGAGAAACGAAAAAAGAGAAGATGATATAACCAAGGCATCAAACATCGTTTAAGACGTCTGGTCAGACGTCTGGAAGCCTTCCCAGACGTCTGGAATTAAATTTTTTCGACGTACGGGTTCGCGTCTGCTCGTATGCGTGCGCAAACTGAACCCGTCGCCCTCCTTCTTCTCTTTCCTTCCTCCCTGCAAATGCAGCTTTTTCTCTCTCTCCCCTTGGCAGCCTTCAAATACCCCTCTCCTCTCCCTCACCCTCACTCCACCGCCTTCTTCTTCTTCTTCTTCCTATCAGCGAGAGCGTGAGCGGGAGAGGGCAGCCGCAGCGGTTGCTGTGAGTGCGTGGGAGTAGGGGCTACTGCGAGAGGGAGAGACAGCTCGATCGCGAGGTTGCGAGCTCGCCGGAGCAGCCAGGGCCGGCCGGCGGTTGCGCAGCAGGCGCGTGGTGCTGAGGAGGAGCTGCTGCAGCTCAGGCAGTAGGTGGGCACGGCGCAGCACGGCCGTGCGCTGCGGGCGGAGGGCGAGGAAGTCCTGATTCTGGGAAAATTTCCCAGAATCAGACGTCTGGACTTACGTCCAGACGACGTAGGAGACGTCTGGAGGAAGGTCCAAACGTCTGAAAGGTACGTTATTTTTACCTTCTTCTTTCGCGTGTACGGCCATGTAGCCGTTTCGCCGAAGGCTTCTACATCATTTTGTGTTGAGGACGGCCGTGTGTGTGTGCAGGACCCGTTCGGGAAGGCGTAAGGGTACGCCATCCCACACAGATCGGACGTCTGGGCACAACACCAGACGACGAAGAGGGTCTCCAGACGTCCAGAGTGACAGTCGGACGTCTGGAAACTAAGTCCAGAAGGTTCAGCGGGCTTCTGGACTTCTGAGGGACCACGCAGATCAAGGTATGACCTAAGATATCATTTAAGACGTCTGGAAGAAGTTCTAGACATCTGATTTTGGATAGGCTTGTCGTTTTTGACCCGTTTAGGGTCCGTTCGGAGTCCGTTTTCCACATTTCAAGTCTCGTTCTTCTCAGATTTAGTTCCTCTACCTGTTTACAGTAATTGTATACTATTCTGAGTAGCTCCTTGTAATTGATCCTTGTGTTAGGACCCCGTTCCGTTGCGGCTCTAGGGGTTGCGGAGGTGCGTGGCTTGCCGATCATGCCCCCAGTACTCCTGATTTTGCAGGTAGAGTGGCCCTTTTAATTATTTATCAAAAAAAATTATGCACTTGTGAAATAATTAATAGAGTCTAGGATATTGCATGAACCTTGGGACTGAAAAACTAGATTGAATAATAGATCCTAGGGTATTGCATGAATCCTAGGACTGGAAAACTAAATTGAATGATAGATCCTAGGGTATGGCATGAATCTTAGGACTGGAAAACTAGATTGAATATATATACATTACAGTCTTGGAAAAGTAGAAAGGAAACGAGAGCTGCCTGTTTATGAACGGATAATTATTGTTGAAAACATGGATTATATGAATTTAAACCTGAAATGATGAAACCTAGTATGGCTTGGCCTGAGGAAACATAAGCACTAACCCTACGGGAAATTAGGAGTAGAGCTCCTGGAAATAAATGGAATGGAACTGAAAAAGTAAAACGTGAAAGTGTGTTGTCTCTTGGGTACGTGGTACCAAAGAGAGAAATATTATCTCTTAGTGTAGAGGGGAGCTTGCCGCCCTCAGGTCGAGACCGGGGTGGGTTTGGCCACTTTGCACTGACTTTCTGGCCCTCGCGTACACCGTACCGGGGAGAGCTGCTAGTGTAGGGAAAGAGCTAGCTACCCCACGGGCCCCGGGGTTCTGCTAGCTCTCCTACACCGACTTGTTAGGCCCACTGGGCAAACCAGGGTAGTCAGGCGAAGGTGCGCGAACTGTGGAGGGGTTCAACCCCTATTACTAAGAGGGCTCTGCCCTATATTGGTTCCATGCTATGCTTTGGGGCGCACCCGTTAACGGAAACGACTGACCGCGTGCCAGTGTGGGGTAGCTACCCGTGCATTTATCATGCGTGCCGTAGTCACCGTTACGTCTGTCAATGGCGTTGAGGTGGTTGACTGAGGGTAGGACCACCACGGGGGACTCTCCTAGCTAGGAGAGCACCACGTGTTACTTCTACTTTTCGGAAAAGACTGCAATCAAGATCGTTCCCACGAGGAACATTCAAGATCAAGAGAAAGATCTGAGAAATAATTCAGTAATGAATAAGTGGAAAAATTAAAGAAAGAAATAAAAAATATAACAGCTACTGTCCACCTTACTATTTTTCTTAGCTTTGGTTGCCACTCTACTCAGCGTTTCGCTGACGTGTCACCTTTGTTACCTTTTCAGGACCAGGTGTTAAGCAACCAGAGTCGACGGCTGCAGAGGGTGCTAGGCCTAGTAGAGCCCAGTAGTGTTACTTGTGTAGTACCCACTGTACTTTTCCTTCTGTTGTAGTGAGTAGTTTCTATTACCCTTGTACTCTTTTGTTGTAAGCATCATATTTATGTACATGTTTATTTCTTTACTGTTGTGGTGGTGTATACTGTAGTAGTTCTTTTCTTTACTGCTATATTTTGTTACTGCTAGTTATATGCATGGTGAATGTGGTTTATTTTACTGCTCTTTTGGTTACTTTCTCGTTGGACGACTGGGTCTTGGGATCAGTCGAGTCGGTCCAATTCTCGTGTCTTGTAGGGATTCGAGAATCGGGTCATAACAGAAGAGAGGAGAAAGAATGGTTAAGCCGTGAAAATGGGTAAGTGTTGTGTGTCTGTGTGTTTGTGCATGTGTATACATACTATATATATATATATATGTATGTATGTATAATATAAGTATATATATGTAAATAAATAAAGTAAATATGTATACATACATGTAAGATGTAGATTAGATACTGTTTGAGCTCTTATGTATATAAATAAACTAGAGTTTTAGTGACAGTTATATCCGTCACTGTATATCTATTTATATGTTAGTATAGATAACTATTTTGCTTTAGGTTATGTATATATGTTACTAGGGCTACGATGACGTATATATCTACTACTGTATATATAATATATGTTACTAAATGTATTAGTATGTTAATATAATTTAGTATAGTATAGATTAATAGCTATTTTTGTATCTATACCTAAGTATTACTTATACTATGGTATACAACTAACATAGAGTAATTACACATAGTGTTATATTAATTGATTTTTTATGCCTACTTGTTGTACATATATTTTAGGCATTGTAATGCAATTAATTGATTTTTTTGTAAAAATTGTTCAATTCATTAATTGTTTGATTCATTCATTCTTTTTGTAAACAAAACTAATATTTTTGGAATAAAAGAATATTTTTGGACTTAGAGAGTGATGTATATCAATAACTACCTCCCAGTGAACGACCTAGAAACTAACTAGTAAAAATTATAATTAAATAAAAATGACACAACATCAATTTTCAATTGTGACAAATATATTACAACAACGACACATAAAACACCGTTTTTATCGTAGATAGATAGTCGTCGACCATATTTTTTGTGTCGTTGTTAAGGAGGCAACTCTCTATACACAAAAATTTTTCTTTTATTCTTCATTTGTACATATTTTTTATTTGTTTGTATAATAACCATTCTTTCATTTAAATTCTTTGATGTATATAGATTCTTTTATCTATTGTATTCTTTGATTGATTTTTGTATATAATTGTCTTACTAATCAATTGTTGTTTTTGCAACACTTGAGGAGTAGTGTCTTCTTCCAGGTGGAGTCTTCTCCCTGGTGAATCCACTACGCTTCAGACCCGACTTCCTGGAGGAGCTTTCCAGACGGAGTTGTATTTTCCCGCTTTCTTAGATTAGTAGATTGGTATTTAAACTTAGGAATATTCATAGGATATTTGTGTTAGGCATAAGTTGTGAGAGCCTGTTCTCGCACACTCTTTGTGTAACTTGGACTCTCTCTCTTTGGACTCTCTTTATCTCTCTACTCATCTCTCATCGACTCGATTTTTCCATACTCAGTTTCTTCGTATCGATTTCTTTTTTATTTGATTTCACTTGTTGCATTCAAAATCCAAAAAAATTATATCAAAAAATACCAAAAAGATCTCATCCTTTATCTAACAGTAGCATATTCTAGGCATCCATACTTAGGTTGCATTCTTCCTGCTAGATTTCAATTCAAGTCAAAATGCATCATTTGTAGAATTTCTGGAGTCAAGTACGCATCTTCTATCCCTTCTGAGCTCCTGCCATCCTCTACATTTGACTTAAAACATAAAAAGACCATCTCTTGCTTGAAAGACACTAAAAAGCGAGACGAGCTGCATAGAATACACTTCTTAAATATTGAATCAAATTCAAAAGGAGACATAAAAGATTTGTTTGAAACCCTGACTGAGTTTCCACTGCTATTCTGTTGATTGCTTATCATGTAAACACTACATGATCACTTAAGATTCACAAATACACAGGTTTCTATCTCATCTCCTTGAGCAACCACAGGGTTTGGATTTGCACGGCAGTCTTATCCAGATTTCGGGTGGATTTATAGAGGTCTACAGTTCGCTAGGTTTTCTATAGGATGCGTACAATTGTACTAAAACATTTGTTTGCGTACTACTACTTTCACGTAGCAGACCCCTAGGAAAAAATTCACGTTTATCTTGCTTGACTGTTTGATTGGTCTTTTGATTGGAGATTGATTGATTGGGATTTCTAGTTTTATTTGAGTAAGATTGATTGACAATGTTTATCTCTTTTGAGTTGCGATCAAAATTTGTTTTTCAAAAACTGACTCAATGGAAGGTAGGAGATCCCAAAACCGTGAGTTAGTACCTCCCTTGGGTGCTGATGCCGAAGCTTCTAGTCCACTTATATGCCTTCCACATCTAATCCTCTACCTCCTAAGCCTCAAACTCCCATCCATCATTCCGCTCATTCGAAGGATGACATTGATTCTGCACAATTTGAGGATTTCGAAGAACTTCCTCCACATCTCGTTACACATACTTCACCACCACCACCACCAATCCATAGGTTTCAACCTCCTCCCTACCTTAACTTTCCCAACCAACCACCACTAGAGAAAGGTCCATAACCTAATCTTCAACATAGCTTCAAGTGAACACTCACCCAATAGGTACAACAACTTACTCAAGCTGTTAATCTTTTAAGGAACCCCCAACCTCAACCTAGAGCTCCCCAAGCACCTCAACCTCGTAGACCTCAACTACGGGATTACTATAATACCGCAATTGCACAACCTATGCCTGTGGTATGCTATCCCACTGGGGGTCGTGCTATTGAACTAAAGCCAAACCTTATAGCACCTATTCCTCACTCCCATTATCTTGCTTTTGAGGACCCATTTCAACATCTACAGGAGCTGAAAAACCTTGCTCAGACTTTGGGTCAGTATGGCCATGATCAACACACACTATTGATGAAAATGTTCTCCTTTTCACTTAAGGACAAGGCCTCCTTTTGGTTTAGAACACTAGCATGGACTACACCTATAGAGACCTTGGCTTCTTTGAAACATGAGTTCCTTAAAAAGTATTTTCCTGTAGCTCGCACAAATGCCTTAAGGCGTGCCATCACTACTTTCACCCAGAATTTAGGAGAATAAATGCACGAGGCTTGGGAGTGATTTCACGAGCTTCTACATAAGTGTCCCTACCATGGTGTCCCACGCTGGCAACAGGTCCAGATCTTCTATCATGGGCTCCATGATGACATAAGGAATTTTGTAGATGCTGCATGTGGCGGCAATTTCTTGTGTAGGGATGAGGACTCAGCATTTGAGCTCTTAGAAGGCGTGGACAAAAATTCTATTAACAATGCTTCGATGAGCATTTTTAATAGAAAGTCCTCACATTCCCACTCACACATAGGGGCACTCGAAGCCCAATCCAGCACACAAGATCTACAGATAGTGTCTACTTAGCTGGATAAGGTGGGCTTAATAGAGAAGAAAGTAGATGAAGTATGGAAATTCTTGTCTAAACCTTCATCTTCTTCTTCTTAGTCACTTGCACCTTGCACGTCTTCTCAGTTTCCCACAGGAAAGGAAAATATGAACAACCAATCTGTGACACAACCTACACTACTGGATTACTCATTCTCCTATCCTTCACTGCTTGGAGGAACCTTTGTTCCTCCTTACACTGAATTCCTTGCACGTTCTGAAGCTTCGGAGGAGCTCCACGCCATTCACAATGACCCATATTGTCAAACCTACAACCTTGGATGGCGTAGTCATCCAAATTTCTCGTAGTCGAGAAATTCATAAAGATCACCTTTCAACAACCTTCTGCACCACCACTTCACAACCCGATCCGAGCACCACCTCAGCAACCCAAACCTAGGCTCGCCCAATACTCTCAACCTGGGCCTACACGTGATGATCAGTTGGGGATAATCATGAAAGTTCTTGTTGACATGCAACAGCAGAACATTGTTATGCAGTAGAGACAGGACGCGACATTAGCTGAAATGAGAGCCCAGCTATCACACTTGACGGAATCCCGTCAAACACATTCACTCCCATCTCAAGCACAACCCAAATGAGAGCCCATTTTAGCCTGGAATAAAAGATAAAAGCTCCTATGTATCCATCAGAAGGTCCTATATGCATAATGTTCTATTTTGAGAAGACTAGAAGAAATCAGGGTTATTTCTGTAATTTTAACAACAAATCATGAACACAGAATAACCAAGGGGTTGGCTAGGGTGAATTAAATGTCTAATGAGCATTAAGTCAAATAAGTGGGTTCATGCTGACAGAAATGGGTTTTCACGCATTTCGAGAATAAATAGTAACCCAAAACCCAAATTTCATATCTGCTTAAATAAAAAAGGTTATGGTCATGATAAATTCCATCTAAACCTTCTAAAAATCATATAAAAATATTTCATAAGATTTGGTATCCTTGATTTGACCATCTGAACTCATTTTGACCTAAAACAGAGTCTCAAACAGGAGGTTGCCCTAATTTGGGTTTCTACGTAAATTACCCAATCAAACTTGGTAAAAACCAAAATTCAACTTTACCATCATATTTCTTGAATCCAAATTAGGTTTATACCAGAAATTGGGCTCAATCAGAGATCATTTCGACCTAGTTTGCATTTTGGTCTAGCCTGATTCTTTTTCTCTCAAATAACCCCTCAGCTTTTGAAATCTATTTCAAAGACCCCTTAACTTTGTCATCACCTTCACAAAGAGGCCCTTGCCGCCATGGCAGGTGTGAACCCACATAGCCGAGCTCTCAATAAGAGATTCTCCCTGTTTACTTGGCTAATCCCTTCTAAACTTGGAAAGGACAACCCTGAGGAGATCCCTGATCGATTAAACCTAATACCAAACTCTAAATTCATCTAGATCACTCATGCGAATCCAAGGATTTCAAGAATCCCTCTTCCTAAAAAATTAAGCCTTTCAAGCTTTCTTCCAAGCTTGAGAGCTTGCTTGAAGGCCTATGATGAGAACACCATCATGAGCCCTAACTAGCTCATTTTGAGCTGGAAAAGATAACAAAAGCTCCTACATAATCAAGAAAAGAGCCTAATTCAAGGAATAACTATTTTGAGAGAAAAGCAAGGAACAAAGAGTAAAACTGCAATTTTACCATTGCAGTACAACAACGAGATTTCTCAAGGGCTAAACATAGGTCAATTGGTCTTAACAAGATAAAAAGTGGGTTGGTTCAATCAGAAAAGGGTTAATGTACAATCTTGGAATTAAATGACTTCTTATAACCCTAAAACAAATCCACTTAATTTAACAAGATTTTGGTCAGGATAAAATTCAACTAAACCCTCTAAAATTCATGGAAAAATATCCTCTAGAGTTTAGAACCTTCAATTTAACCTTTAGAACCCATTTTGACCTAAATAGGGGCCCCAGTCAAATATTTGCCCTAAATTAGGTTTTTATGTAAAATGCCCAGTCAAACATGGTTAAACCTAAAATCCAACTTCACCATTGGATTCCTTAGGTCTAAATTAGGTTTGTACCAAAATTTGGACCTAAGAGGAGTTCACATTGACCTACTTTGCAAAACAGTCCAACCCAATTACTTTTATGCCACTAACTTTCGAAAACCTTGTAGAGGCCCCCTATCTTCCTCACCACTCTTTGAAATTAGGTCCCTCCACCATTACAGCGGAGGAGTCCTACTCCGGCGAGGATTCAAGAGGGGATCTCCCTGATTCCTCAGAGACTCCCTCTTAAATGTGAAAGGGAGATTCTCTGAGGAATTCCCGATCATATGAACATAATTTCAAGTCCTGATTGCCACCCAATCTCTCATGCGAACGCATGAGAGATTTAGGTATCTCTCACCTTCCATGTCCGGCAAGGCTACCCGTGCTTGGAAGCTTGCCTTCCAAGCACAAGGCCCTCTGCCTTGGACTATAAAAGGCACCCCAAGTCCTCCCATCCATCCTCAGCTTGGTTTGGCCGGAGACAACCCTCCAATTTCCTCTCTTCTCCTCCGGCCAAGCATCCAGCGAGCTCCAGCTACTCCTCCCTCCTCTCGTCGCTCTGCCACAATTCCGATGGCAGAGTTGTCTCTACCTCTGTCGTCCGCGTCGCGCCATACCTATGTACATGCCTGCATCCTCCTCCTCGTCGCCGTCACCCTTCTACTGGACCTTCATCTCCGACGGCGGTAGGTACAAGCCGTCCGCCATCTCCTCCCCCTTCATCCTTAAACTAGGTTAGATATCTTCCCCTCTCTCCTCTCGTTATTTTTCCCCTCTCTATTTCTGTTTCTACCCCTCAACAACCACAGACCACCACCATCGTCTCCACCTCTGGCAGACCACCGGCGAGGTGCCTCCATCATTCCATGCACCCGCACGCCTCGCCAAACCCCTCAGAAGCTCCACCACCTTCCATTGATCATTTCCCCCCTCTCCATTGACCACCACAGCCTCCACACAATCCCCCCCAAACAAACCCATCATCACGGCCACAGACCGACCTAGGCATGCATGCCTAGGCCGCCCCGCGCCACACCAACCATCGATTCATCTTCGCCGTGCCACGGTGAAGCCTCCTACACATTCTAATGAGGTCGTGTTGCTTGATAGCAGGATTCGACCCCCGCCGCCATTGGAGCAGACATGAAGGAGCTCACAACCTTCGCTCCAAGCAGTTGCACTCCAGGTCCTAGGCCCATGTGACGTGGATTCGCATCACACACGCATTTGGCCAAGTAATTGGCTTGGCAAGGCACTGCAGCCGTGGCAATTGAGCAAGGCTCCTCCTGCAAGCACGCGTAAGAAAGCAGGTGGGACTTTTAGTCCCACCTCGGTTAGTTTGGAAGAGGTGGAGCGGTATAAGTTGTAATTGTGTCAAGAGCTTATCGCCTCCTGACACGGGGTGAGGTCCCCTCGCCCACTCACGCCTCGTCCGTGCCCACGCTACGCAAACCGGGTTGCCTGACCCGTTTACCCAAGCACTCCTCACGCACCACCCACGTCAGTGCGCCTGGACCCGGGCATGCTAACCCAACCCATTTACCCGATTGGCTCTGGGAGAGCGAGCCTAAGAAAGAAAAGAGAGGGAGCATTCACGGGGGAGGGTAGGGGTAGGTTTTGCACTTGTGTGCAGGGAAAGGAAGAAGGAGCTAAGGGCTTAAGGCAGAAGAAGCTACAGAGGACGCTAAGGAAAAAAGCTAAGGGCAGGAGAAGCTGAGAGAGGAAGCTGAGGATCTGAAGGAAAAGACAAAGCCAAAGAAAAGAAGGCACGGCTGAAGAAGAAAGAGGAAGCTGAGGGCTACAGGTTGAAGGAGAAAGAAGGAAATCAGAAGCCAAGGCAGGGAAGCTAAGGGCAAAGAAAGCTAAGGCAGAAAGGAAGGAAGAAAAAGCTAAGGCAAAGAAGAGCCAAGGAAGGAGAAGGCATGGTTGAAGAAGAAGAAAGCTGAAGAGAAATAGAGGCCACTGCCAAAGGAAAGAAGAAGAACCAAAGAAGGAAAAAGAAGAGCCAAAGCTAAAGCAGAAAAGAGGAAGAAGAAGGAAGGAAGAAGTCAGAGAAGGAGAAAGAAGACGCTGGCAAAGGAAGAACCAAAGCCATGGCAGAAAGAAGAGAAAGCGAAGAATAAGCCAAAGAGAAGAAGCAAAAAAAAAATCAAACACTTTTGTCCAATTCTTCCCAATTTCTCTTTCTTGCTACATTTTATTATTCATACACTACTGCTTTACATTCTGAATTAGGTTTTAGGTAATTTTATGTGTTCAAATTGCATCTATTATTGAGATTAGTGTTTGAACTCCATTTGCTCCCTGTATTCGACCTCGGACTTAAAATTCGAGTAATAAAATTGTATTTGTTTTTAAAGTTATTTCAACTATACTACGATGCATTACTTTAAACCCGACTTCACGCCTTCTTAACATTTTGGCGCCATTGCTGGGGATGATTTCACTTTCGATAAACAATTTGGCGCCATTGCTGGGGAGCAACATGCAATTCATCACTAGTCTCTGCATATTTTGATTATATTTAAGCACTAACTTACCCTATTTGTTTTATTGTGATTTTGCGAGGTATTTCACGAGGAGATTTCCCGCACAAATCAACCACTCCAGGGCAGGTAACCTCTCTTTTCTTCCCTAATCCATCTCCTAATCCTGGGAAGACAAAAAGGAAGCAATCAATTAGGAATCAGTTGCCATCTTTTTATAGTAATTATCATTTAAAAGGTTAGTTTCCTGATTTGCGAAATATTTTTTACATCATATTGAACTTGAAGCGATTTCTTGAGATCCTACACAAATTCCTGTGCCTATTAGGGATCACGCTTAAATCCCCGTGGACTACACACTTCTTGTTTGAAGTCCAAAGAGAACTGCTAAAAATTAAAGAGGATTGGAAATAGAACCAAATTAGGGTTTCTACAGTAGGGTTTTTGGAGTGCTAGTTCACAAATGCTTACATAAAAGGAAACAAACCCACCCGCACTTGTGTGTTACCCAAGCCCTTGATTGAAAGGATGTAAGCAAAGCAAACCCTAAAATTAAACTCTAAAAATACTTGAACATTAAAAACCTTGGACCTAATAACCTGGGAATCAAATCAGGGTGATTTCTAGGTCTTGACCTAGAATCATTCTGCCATCTTTAGGATAGGTCAGGTGAAGTTGGACTACATTGTAGGACCAACCAACCTTGAAATTAGGTCACAAAACCAAAACATCTAAAGTTCAAGTGGAACCCTAAGCATCTTCAATTTAAAAGTGGTAGACTTAAGAGGTCAAGGTCCCCATTCTGGTCTACCTGGAATCTCAGTGACAAGAGAGGTCGGGTAGGGGAAACCCTGTAACCTGTGGGGACGCTCTACTGTGTAGGGGTCTTTGCGGGACTCTCCCTCTCTGGCTGCCCAGGTAATTCTCAAGTGGACGACTTTCTGATCTAGGGGTATCATCCGCCCCGAACCTCCATAGTCATCCAAGCATCTTTGGGTGCCTTGATTAGGTCAAAAACACATCCAGTCCCTCATCCCTGTAGTTTCCCTGGTAGGAGGGGGTGACGCAATAAAGTGAAGAATGAAAAATATAACAATCTCACAAAACTAGCAATCACATAATGTACACAAGTAGTTTTAGGTAGAAACCCAACCCGGGTGAAAACCAACACCTAACCCTGTCAAGTTAGGATTTTCTGATCGATCTAGTCGATCAAATCCACTAATTAAATCACTTAAACGAGGGTGATTCAACCTCTTACAACAACACTACTTTGAACGAGGGTAGTGTGCCTCAAATTCCTTCTCTTCACGAGAAGGATTTTGTCTCACAAAGGAGACGGGAATTCACAACGCGAATACCCAACCAAATAACAAAGTAAAATACAACAATAGTCCTATAGAGCCAACAAAGTAATTCTTAAACTAAGCTTCTATAGGAGTTAGGAAACTTTCCTTTGGTGGAAGTGCGTCGACGACGCGGATGAGTGAACCACGTAGTAGCGCTTTATCGCTCTCGTAATCGCAGAGGGAGAGCGGGTGCGCAACAGGAATCAAGCTCTCTAGGTGTAGAACAAGACTTGGAGAGCAAGAGCTTTCTTCTATTTGATCTTCTTCTTCTTTTAGACACCAAAGAGTGGAAAGTATGTTGCTTGGGTGTGTCTAGGTGTATAATTGAGTGGCAAGGGTTCTCCTCTATTTATAGAGGCCCTAGGAAAGCTTTGGAAGGCCTTGGAAGGCTTCCATAGCCGTTGGGTGCAAGCCCCAAGAGAATCAAGCTAGAATCAGGATCAATCATGACTCTGACAGAGTTATCAGACATCTGATCCTAGCATCGGACGTCTGGAAAACTATTTTAAGAAGACTGGGAACTGAGTCAGACGTCTGATTATAGGCGGGTTTCCTTCCTGACTTGAATTAGATCAAAATAGGGTTCAAGTGAATTGTCATTAGATGACATACAGGATGTCTGGCACTAAGTCTAGACATCTGGAAACCTACTTTTCTGCAGAAATGGATTCCCAAGGGAGTGCAACGGTTAGAAAATCTCTGAGAAGAGATTTTGGGTCAGCCGAGGCAAAACGGTCATATATTAGATGTCTAGGATCCTCTACGGACGTCTAATATGAGGTTAACGGTCATTCCCTTCATTATTTGCTAAGGCAGCCAACAGTCCACTAATTGGTCGTCTGGCAAAAGAATTAGATGTCCGCTAAGACGTCTGGACTAAGGTCTAGACGTCTGATTTTATCAGACAGAACTAACTAAGTCCAGCCTAAATATAATCGGACGTCTGAGTCAACAGTCAGACATCTGATTTTCATATTAGACATCTGATAAGGCAGTCTGAACTCTATTTTGATTTTCTAAGTTCTCTACAGAAAACCTAAGTATCCTAAGGTTGTGCAAGTGTTCCTAGGACTATGTTAGGGTTCTTTGAGGCTCTTTAACATGAATCTAAGAAACAAAAATAAAGAGCAACAAAAGAAACAAAAGTACATAGTACAAAGGAAAGGAAATCTATCATATTCTTCATCTCCCTTCTTTAAGCTATCACTCCTCGCGAAGCTCCTTTGTCCTCCATCAAGCTCCTCCAATCCACCATGGATGCAAGCTCAAATTCTGTCTAAAAACGTCTCCATTTGCAATTAACCTAAAATCTAAGACTTCAAATGCAAATGTTAAATGACACGTGTTTTGTTATCATAAAAATAAACGATCGCGGTGCTCTAGCACCAACAATCCCTTCTCTTTAGAGCACACACATAGATTTTCAGTGGAAATCTCTATTCAGATCTAATCACTTCAAGACATGATTCTACATCTTAATCCGAATTCTGATTCTATATCTTGATTCCACCATCTGATTCAGCTATGCAGCCTAGTTACTTAGGAAGACCATTCAAGAAACCTGAATCCCGAAGAACCATGAAAGATAGAATGATTGAGGATGCCCTTGAATTCTATGAAATTGAATACAAAACCTCAACACCAGTAGAAGACATTTAGGTTAGTGTACCAACAAATCCTATACTATGGGAACAACACCAAGATAATCTTGAAAAACAAGAAAAGATGATGAGATTATTGAAACAAGTTATCGATCAGAAATACCCGTACACGCCCCAAACAGATGATGAACCATCTTGGAATAATATTGAGGATCAATCCAATTTCCCAAATCTCGGGTTTGAGGCACAGAGTTGTTGTGGATTCCCAACCCAGATAGAGTACAACATGCCTGATCTTGAAATAGGTTGGGAAGTTCCAATTGCAAGAAAACACAATGTTGAGCCAACCTTAGACCCTGGATCACCAAGCATAGAATTCCAAAACTCCTACAATGATGAGATTAGAATTGAACCTCTCAAGGGTGTAAATCCCACCCTTTATTTTGATAAGGTGACCCTCGAAGGTCATTTAGACCTAGATTCTAGTGATTCAACCTACATCCTAAGCCTAGAATCTGGATCTGAAACTTATTGGGAAGATTACGAGGCCCCGTATGATGAAGATCAAAGTTTCGATAGAAAGTATGATTCCAGGCCTTTATTTGATGAATATCCCTCGCCAACATCCTCAGAGATACAGATCGATTATTCAGAAGTCATGCCAATCTACGATAAAGAAGCCGAGGAGTTGGACAAGTGGGGTTTTAATTGGGTCTTTCCTACAAGCCTAGAACTTGAGCCTAGGCCAAATAAGGACACCTTTTTGAGTTCAGAATTTACATATAGGATAGACCCCAGTCAGGCTACTAAGTCTACATCATATGATTTATTCTATGGTGGAACCCATGATATTGAATCTCATTCAGAACTTGATTTTCACAAACTCTCCAACGATTTCGAATCTTACCATAATTTCGGAGAAACTCTATCTCTCGACTTCGACGAACCAATCTACGACCTCACTCACATGATTTATTCTCCGACTCCAACTCTGAGGCCCTTGATCCCGAGATCACTAATTTAAATTCAAGTTCCAGTGAGATGGAATCATTTCTTTTCGATCCTCAGGAATCAAAACCAGAAAATGCCGAGAGTGACTGTAACCCAGAATTCGAATCTTTTCTTGACTCCGATTTCCCTCATCCTATAGACACTCTTAAGGCATTCACTTTTGACTTTGAAAGCTACTATGAGGACTCCCTACATGAAATCACTTGTAACTCCTTTCTAGAAGAGCCCTCATACACAATTCTCATTGAAGCCACTTCTTCCACACATACAGAACCCAGCCAAACCTGTTTTCAACCACGACCTGCAACTGGACTCAATTTCTATTCTGATTCCCCTCTTACTGAGCCAATTACAGATGATTCGCCTCCACATCTATATCAAGTTTCAGACATTGATCAGACTGCAAACCATGCTCTATCATTTTCTGATCACCCCCATAGAGTTTCTGCACCATTCACTGATTATTTTATGAATCCTTACTCTGACCAGGCTGATTCGACTCAGCCAAAACCTGAATTTATACTTCCACATCCATCTGAGCTTTATAGCATATGGTGGGTTCCACATCTCTTGATCTACATTTATCAACCCACCAGATTGATTGGGTTTGGGCTGCATCATCAGCCTACTGATCTAAACAAGCACCTGGTTAGACAAACCAGGCTCTTAATCAAGGTGCTTGCTCTACAAAACTCCACTGATTTGACCACTCCCTCTCCATCCCATTTCCCGTTCGGCTGAAGGCATTGAATTTAGTGCTTAACGGGAGGCAACCCGCCATTCCAAAAACCCGAGATCCGTCTGATTATCCGTCTGTACTTCACGTCTATTGCACCCTGAGTTCAGATTTCTTAGAACAGTCGATCCCACCTCTGGTACACGTGCCAGAGCTTGAAATCGTCTGCATCAATCATTCCCAACCCAGTCGCCCACCCGATAAATCATGTTCTAAGTCCTGATGTGTACTCGAATAGGCTTTATTAAAATGGTGATATTAATGTCGAAGTGAGTATAGTGAGTTAACCTAAATCGAGTCTACACCAGTTTCACAAAAATTTTTAACCTAGCCTACTTTATTTTAGCTTGATCACTTTTAGTCCCAGAGTTGATCTCAGGGAGGCGGGGATTAGGAAAATTGCAAAGTTTCTACACCTTTCCTAAAACGTATCTCTTCCTTGCGTTTATTATGTTTTTGGTTTTCTTGATTTTTAGATTTTTTTTTCTGATAATCTTGTTCTTAAGGCACACCCTTAAATAAGTCTTTGGCTATATGCCAACATTCAACAAGTCTTATCTTGCCACACGTGAAACTATGCCTATAAATTAAGATTTATCTTTTCTATTTTATTTTTTTTTAAGTCTTTTTTAGTATCAAGAAGAAAAGACAAATTTAAATATAATGTAGTGAAAAGAAATACTTAGCTTAGTATATTTCTATATATGTATATATAGTAGATATAGAATATGTATATTTATATAGATAGGGGTGAAGATGGAAATGTTAATGGAATGTAGCACGGTGTCAAGTTGGTCCACGTCTAGTAAGACGCAACCAACAAGACTAAGTGCCGCGTGAAGTGTGGAATGGATGTGTGTGAGTGAGGGTGGAGGGGCTTTCTTTACACGGATATCGAGGAATATCAGCAACTAGTGCGAATATTCCCGCGATATGATGCGCGGTGGAGGGGTGAGTGCACAGGAATATGGGTGGTGTTTGTAAGGTGTATAGATAGATGTGGGTAAGTGGATGTATATATAAGTATATATATATATATATATATACGTAAGGATAAGAGTATGTGAGTGGATATATATATCTGTGTGTATGCGTGAGTGTATGAGTGTGTGTGTGTATCAATGTGTATGCATGTGCGCTGAGGAAGGGGCGACAGCAGTTAAGTCGTCTATAGTGCTGGGCCGACGTCTGAAGGCGCAGAGGTGAGCGGGCGCTGGAGTCATGCACGCGCGCGTGGCCGAGTGAAGCGCAGCGCACTGCTACATGGGCGGGTGAGACGCAGCGCGCTGCGAAGTGCAGCGCACAGCACTGCGGGCAGGGGTGCGGACGACCAGCTGGCACTGGTGCGGGTGAGGAGAGAGAGCGTCGCGCCACCGGCTAAGTGAGAAACTTGTCGATGGCTACAGTGTCACGCAGACTGCGCGCTACAATGTGCTATAGTGCGCGTGCGGTCCGGCGACCGGCTGGAGTAGGTTTTGCGTGCGCAAGCGCACTGTGGAACGCCTGCGCACGTGGGAAGAGGTTGTGCGCGGTCTGCAGGCAGGCAGGCGGTGACCGGCTGGAGCTGCAGGCAGTGCGTGGCGAGCTGGAGCTTCAAAGCTTGAGAGCTTGAAGCTCTATACTAATGGCGGAGGAGACGCAATAAAGCGAAACAAAATGAGAAGCCACCACGCCCACCTGCTCACGAAAGAGCTGGGCGGTGGTGGAACTCACATTGGTGATCTAGGACCACTGTAAGTTCTCTCCTGTGCACGGTGTGCTTCTTCTCAACTTGTGAGAAGAGGAACTGTGTATGGAGAGGGTGAGGGAAGGAGGTTGGCCACTGAGAGTGTGGGTGGTCTGAAGGTGGATGCTCCCCACCGCAAGGGGGAGTGCAAGGGATTTTTAAGGAGAGAGGGCACGCCTCATGCCATGCTGCTGTAGGAGGAGAGGCGAGGAGAGGCGCGCACACCCTGCCATGCCACTGGAAGGAGGAGAGGCGAGGAGAGGCATGCACACCATGCCTTGCAGCCGCACGAAGAAAAGGAAAATAAAAATAAAAAAATGGTGAAATTGCAATGCCACACTTAAGGAAAATGCTAATTAATAGAAGTGGACTGGATGGCCAATTATTCTCACTCTCTTCTCTTTATAAATGCATGCAGGTGTATATTTACAAATGCAAGTAGGGCTACATAAGATGCAATGGCAGTGCTAGAAAATAACACAAGATGGCATATTTACTAGTGTATTTTTGTTGTGCAAACATACCCCCATGCCTATCTTTTGCTAGTCCCAAGCAAAACATTTTGTATTGTGTTTAGTAATGATCTTAAGCTGAAGATTTTTTTCTGAAGCGACATGAATGTGTTTATCCGTTGGATATTGTAAGAACCAATTGTAGAGAAGACTACCAGTACATCAAGTCTTATATGATATAGAACATCTCTCAACTAACCAAGACTCTTGATATTTAATCCTTAAGTATGATTTTCAGGACTCCGAGGGTTTTGCCGTACTCGAGAGCTAAGAGATTATGGTTTGTGCATAATGAAGGATCAAAACTGACTAGATGAATATTAAGGCTCAAGCCCAGGGTTTCACAAATTTTTAAGTATAGGTTGGTCCCAGCTTCATCTCATGTCTTCGGATTAACCCTCAAAAAGATGATGGAATAACTCAACCCTACTGTTATTTTTTTTGTGGCTCAAAGAATTTATGGTAGAATAGGGTATTTGTAACGTGTCCTGAGAACTTTTGGAGAATATACTAACTTATTCTTTTTTTTTTTTTGAAACAAGTGTCAGTATATCTCTTACAACTTTATTTGGAGGAACTCACTTATTTGGTGGGTGGGTATTTTTTTTCAGTGGAAAGGGTTTCTCCTAAACACAAGGCTAAAGAATGGGATAAAAAGTTTACCTGCACGCACAAGTAAGGACTCCACCTTCCCTAATGAACACTAGGGCTGAATCTTATGTTCACCTAGTCTTTCTTGATATGTGTAGTGTGAACCAAGATTACTTAGGCTCTCAAGTAGAGGCAAACCAACAAATCCTGTACTGGTGACTCAGGAACAAGAATACATCCTTGATTAGAAGAGATTTTGATCCATCTTATCAATGCTTAAGTAAATTAAGCCAAGCTTAAGCGAATAAAGCTTCTGTGGCCTGGAAAGTCTTCAAAACAGTGGTCGAATATCCATAAACACTTATTGTATTTTTGTTTCTGCTTTTGGATCATTGCTAAATACCCTTTTTTTTTTTTTGAATTAGGCTATGTACATATTTATAGATGGATATGTATATTGGATATAGAAGTTGTATGATACTCATATAATACCCAGATCCTATGGATGCCTATTCACCCCCCCATGCCAAATGCTGCTATGTCTTCATATGCATGCAGGGTAAAGCAAGGTCAAAGGATCATGGTACAAGAGCTTAGGCACGAGGTATACAGCAAGGTGGTAGGGTGGGTGGATGGTGGGTGGTGAATTGAAAAGTGAAGAAGTGCAAAGTGAAGTGAAGTGTAGGCGATAGTGGAGGAGTATTGATGGGGTGCCTCCCAACGAGCGCTGAATTTAACGTCCCCAGCTGGACTCAGAGTGAGGCACGAAGTTAATTATCCTCCAACAGGGTAACAGTTTCACAAACGAGGGCAGGTTCATGAGTAAGATAGGGTTTTAACCGCTGCCCATTGACTGTAAATTTATGCCCAAATTTGGGATCTTCAATTTCGACTGCTCCGTTGGGAAATGGTCTCGAGACCAAGTAGGGACTAGTCCATTTGGACTTCAATTTCCCTTGAAAGAATTTGAGCCGGGCATTGTAAAGCCAAACTTGCTGAGATGACTCAAATTCCTTCCGCCGAATTCAACTGTCGTGAAATGCCTTAGTACGTTATTTGAAAGTTAAGGCGGAATCATAGGCTTCACGACGGAGTTCTTCCAACTCCTGGTGTTGGAGTTTCCTCTCTCGATCACACAGGTCTGGGTCGAGGTTACATTGGCAAATCGCCCAATAAGCGCGGTGCTCCAACTCAACAGGCAAATGACAAGGCTTCCCGTAAACAATTCTATAAGGAGACATACCAAGGGGAGCCTTGAAGGCGGTCCGATACACCCAAAGTGCATCAATTAGCTTGTCGGACCAATCCTTACGGTCAGGCCGAAACATTTTCTGGAGAATTTGCTTAATTTGCTGGTTCAACACCTCAGTCTGGCCGTTCATCTGAGGATGATACGGAGATGTGATACGATGGTGAACTCCATATTTCCTCAAAAGTGCCCGAAAAGAAGCATGGGTAAAATGACTTCCTCCATCAGAGATAATGGCTCGAGGGATCCCAAAGCGTGCAAAAATGTGGTCTTTGACAAATCGAGTAGATATGACATGGTCAGCATGGCACGTGGGAATAGCCTCGATCCATTTCGAAACATAATCAACAGCAACGAGGATGTACTCAAAGCCATTGGAAGGAGGAAAGGGACCCATGAAATCAATTCCCCAAATGTCAAAGATTTCAGCAACCAGGATGGGTTGTAAGGGCATCATGTCACGACGTAACATTGACCCTAACGACTGGCACCTAGTGCAATGTTTAGCATAATTGTGTGCATCCTGGTGAAGGGAGGGCCAAAAGAAACCGCACTGCAACACCTTTGCTGCAGTTTTCCTCCTAAAGAAATGGCCTCCGCAGGCCTGATCGTGACAGAAGGATAGCACACTGGGGAATTCACTGTCAGGAATACAGCGATGGATGATCTAGTCAACACCTACTCAAAAAAGTGGTGGATTCTGCGATGAGATGCTCGCACTGGTTCTTGGGCCAGCCTCGTGGAAGAGAGCCAGAAGCAAGGTAATTGGCAATGTCGGCATACCAAGGTCCACTTGCCATATTAATTGCCAGTAGGTGCTCATCGAGAAAAACCTCATTAATCGGCAGGGTAAGTCCAATGTGGTCGGGGTCCAGTCTCGAGAGATGATCAGCAACTACATTCTGGGCTCCGGCCTTATCACGGATCTCAAGGTCAAATTCTTGGAATAAAAGGATCCAACATATCAGTCTGGGCTTGGCATCCTTTTTGTGCATGAGATGACGAATGGCCGCGTGATCAGTGAATACAGTAACATGCAAGCCCAGAAGGTAAGAGCGAAATTTCTCCAACCCAAAGATGACCGCCAGTAGTTCTTTTCCAGTGGTTTTATAATTACGATGGGCCTCGTCCAACGTCTTACTGGCGTAGTACACCACGAAGGGGTGCCTATCACGTCTTTATCCCAGGATGGCTCTAACTGCAAGGTCGGAAGCATCACACATGAGTTCAAAGTTGAGGGACCAATCAGGTGGCTAGAGAATTGGGGCCTTGGTGACAGCCTCACGCAGTTGCGTGAATGCTCGCATACAGTCAGGGCCCATATCAAAGGGTACGTCGATCGATAGGAGATGAGTTAAAGGTTTAGAAATTTTAGAGAAGTCTTTGATTAATCTCCGATAGAAATCAATGTGTCCTAAGAAGGAGCGGATTTGTTTGACAAAGCTAGGCACAGGTAAATCAGCAATCACATCAAGCTTGGCTTTGTCAACCTTAATACCCCTATCGGAGATGATGTGACCGAGAATAATTTCCTCGTGTACCATAAAATGACTTTTCTCCCAAAAAAGCACGAGGTTCACATCAATACATCTCCGAAGGATATGGGTCAGGTTGGCAAGACAATCATCAAATGAAGGTCCGAAGATCGAAAAGTCATCCATGAAGACCTCAAGAAAGTCACCCACCATATCATGGAATATCGCCAGCATACATCTCTGGAAAGTTGCTGGCGCATTACAAAGTCCGACTGGCATTCTTCTAAATGCGAAGGTGCCAAAGGGGCAGGTGAAGGTGGTCTTTTCTTGGTCCCGAGGGTCAATAGCCACATGGTTATATCCAGAAAATCCATCCAGGAAACAGAAAAATTTATTTCCTGCTAACTGCTCCAGGATTTGGTCAATAAAAGGTAGTGGAAAGTGATCTTTCTTTGTTGCAGCATTCAGTTTCCTATAATCTACACACACTCTCCAAGATGTAGGAGTGCGTGTAGGGATGGATTCGCCCCTGTCATTGACACGGATGGTGAGTCCCGCCTTTTTGGGCACGACATGAATCGGGCTCACCCAGGGGCTATCGCTGATCGGGTAGATTATACCCGCATCAAGCCACTTAATGATTTCCTTTTTAACAACCTCCCGCATATTAGGGTTGAGACGTCGCTGCATTTCGTGGGAAGGTCGAGCTTCCTCCTCTGTATATATACGGTGAGTGCAGTAGGAGGGGCTAATGCTAGTTAAGTCAGATAAGGACCATCCGATGGTTGCCTTGTGTTCCATAAGGACCTTTGTTAGCTTGCACTCTTTCTACCTGGTCAATTTTGAACTAATAATTACAGGGAGCGTTTCATTTGGTCCCAAGCAAACATATTTAAGCATGTCAGGCAACTCTTTCAGCTCAGGAGTGGATGGCAAAAGATCTGGAATTTCTTGGGACGAGAGTGTCCCAAGCGGATCAGAAGAAAGAAGAGCAGGAGGAAGAAGTTGGTCCTCAGATTGGCCAAGAAGAGGGGCATCTTGGATTGATGGTTCCAAAAAGGGATAGCCCCAATGATCAGTATGTGGGCTCAAGGTCCCAATGTGGAGTCTCATGTCCTCCTGATTTGGCGAGAAAGAAAGGGTAATCCAGTCTTCAAGGGGGTGCACCGGAGGTGAGCAGCCCGGATCTGACTCAAACCACGAGGTGTGGGAAGCGGAGAAAACCTTGTCAAAAGTTTGGTCAAGAGAAGGTAAGGGTAAGGGGATGGATGAGGAAACATCACAGTATATGTCCAGCAGGCAATGGTTTGTGTTTAGGGGTAATCCACAACAGTCAGAATAGGTCCCTATTAGTCCGATACATGCGTTGACAGTCGTGTCCTCATCAGACGTGTCATCCTCGATGCAATCACAATCAAAATTCTTGGCGGCCTTGAAGATGTTTAGCTTGAGCTTCTCAGAGCCAAGGGCGATCTCAATGCAACCCGACTCATAGTCGATCTCGGCGCGGGCTGTGGCCAAGAAAGGTCGACCAAGGATGATCGGACAATCAGAAAGTGAGCTAGGAACTTCCATATCCAAAATAAGAAAGTCAACAGGAAAACAGAGACTATTGACCCTAACCACCATGTCTTCCACCACACCCTTTGGTATTTTGACAGAATGATTTGCCAACTGCAACGTGACAGGGGTGGGTTTCAGATTTCCTAAGGTAAATTTCTCGAGCATGATGGTTGGTATAAGATTGATGGAAGATCCTAGATCAAGCAGAGCATGGTTAAAATTGCAACCTTGGATGCTACATGAAATAAGCGGTGTGCCCAGATCTTTCTACTTCGGTGGTAGATTTGATAATACAGCACAACTCGCATGAGGTGAGAGGACCACCGGATTCTTTATTTTCTTTGACTGTCACCTGGGTGTAGTGTAGTCTTTGAAAAATCGAATGACAGTTGGTATATGGTCGATAGCCTCCAATAGGGGTACTTTGATTTCAACATCCACGAATAAATTACACAGGTTATCAAAGGCCTGTGTATCCTTTTGGTTGCCTTTTGGCTCCCTCAGTAGAGCCTCAGGGAATGGGACCGATTCTGGCACCAGTTTGGATGTATCATCCTCACGAGAATGCGGTGCACATTCCAAATGAGAGGGCGATGAGGAAGATGGGCCAGGATCAAGTCGAGGCGGATCGACAGTTTGCTTACCACTCCTTGTAGTAATCGTATTGGACGTCGCAGGTCCAGCGGGATCATAGGGCAGAGGAGGGTTCGCAATAGGGACATAAGGGTGATGTGTTGCTGTAGGATTAGCCTGGAATCCCAGTGGAATGCTCGGAGCTTGTAGAAACTGATGAACATGCCCCTGAGAAGGTCATACCTGTGGTTGCGGTCCACGGGGTACAAAATTTCGTGGGTTCAGAACAGGTTGGGCTGGAAGAGTGCCCTGAGATTGAGTCATCATGCGTAGTTGACTAATGTCAACATTCTGCTTCGCCAATTGGTGCTGAAGAGAGGCCATGTTTTCTTCATGGTGCTTGGACATTCCCGTCATCATTCGCATCAATTTATCAAGAGGACTTGATGCGTGTTTTGTTTAAGGTATGCAAGGACCCGATGGCGGATTTTCCACAAGATTAGACTGGGCCCTTGGGATGACGGGTGCGGACGGTCACATTGGCCCACCCGCGGGGTTTTGGCACTATGGGTTATTGGACCATGCGAAGTTAGGATGATTTCTCCACCTTGGGTTATAAGTAGCAGAGAACGAGTTGTTCCCAAGGGCACAAACGTCTTCTAAGTCAGAAGACGAGTCCGCATGCATATATGCATCCGAGCACACGGAGGCTTGGTTCTCCGTGTCAAAATATTGGCTTGCAGAAGCCAGGTCCACATTACTTACCGAATCGCTTGGCGCGATACTCGATAAGGATGGTCTCACAAGATTCTTATAAATCAGCCCGGTATTTAATGAATTAAGGTTGTGACGGAGTGATGGGGTGGAGGTGTTTGCCATAGAGCGGGTGGGATTGGCTAGAAGCTCGTCTAGCTTCTTGTGCACGACGGAGACTTCATCCAATTTTTGTGCAATTAAGTTGAGATCTATGGATGAATGGGAGGGTCCTGTGTCAACTTCGTGAACATTGCGAGGCAGGCTGGTACGATTAAAGGTGACAATGGAGGCATTGTTCATTGAGTTTTCACTCATGTTCTCAAATAATTCAAATGCTCTATTCTCATCTTTATTCATAAAATTCCCTCCACAGGAAGCGTCTGCAATCTGCTTCAAAGTTTCATTTAGCTCATAATAGAAGATCTGGGATACATGCCACTTAGGCAGACCATGGTGTGGACATTTCCAAAGGAGGTCATTATACCTTTCCCATGCCTCATGAAACTGCTCGCCGTTTTGTTGCGTGAAAGAAGTTATAGCCCGGCAAAGCGCATTGGTTCACCCGATTGGGAAGAATTTCTTGAGAAATGTTGTTCGCATCTCTTCCCAAGAATGGATGGTTCTCCCAAGGGTGTGCAACCATTGCGACGCTTTATCCCGCAACGAAAATGGGAACATTTTCATGAGGACAATTAATAACTCGATGTTTCTTGATTTAACAGTTTCAGCTAATCGGGCTAAGTCTTCCAAATGGAGAAAGGGATCTTCACTTGCAAAACCATGGAAATGAAAGTTAATTAGGCCAATGACATTAGGTTTTAATTCAAAATCGTCCCCACCCATGGGGACCCGAATTTGCCCAATGGTCTCTGTAGCAGCGGAATTTTGATAAGAGCTAAGAGACCTAGGCTCCTCCCATTCGGGAGGGTTTTGCATTTCCTCTAAAGTTTTCCTAATGGCTTCAATCTGCTCATTATACAATTCCATTTAGGCTTGGAGGCAGGTTATGGGGTCTATGGCTCCACCACCACCTGGTGGGATTTGAGGGGGGCGATTTCCTCCCTCGGGATTTGGGGGTGGGCGTGCAGCCATGTTTGTGGAGGAGGATGACGATTCAGTTTCTATCCTTCTAGAATTATCAGACAATTCAATCAATTCAGGATTTTGTGACCTCCTCCCAAACATGCACTATCGCAGGAAGAATTGGGGAGATAAGAAGGGAAAAGGGGATGAGAGAAACAATGTTGTAAGGATACACTTGATGACAAATCAAAGCAATCAATTTTCTAACCTCTACAATGTGCCCTTAGACCTGAAGATCTAAGTTACCTACTATCACTACATACGGAACCAAATGAGAGCACCGCGGAACCACCGGGTCAGATTGAAAGGCCGTTTGCCCTAGTCTTAGACACCCAATAGCATGCGGGAACCCACACCAGCACGTAGGTAGTTAGACCTCCAATCCTTAATAGGGGTCAAGTTGCTACCAATTTTAATTTAGAGGCTTAGGATCAAGTGCTCCAAGAATGTGAAGGGCATTGTATACGGGTAATGTCCAAGTGCGTTAATTTTAAGAGTGTGTAAATCAAGCATGCAACAGGAAAATCTCCTCGAATTGGAGTTTTAGATGGTGAATGGCTTTTAGAATTTCAGCCTTAAGTAGTATGGATTTTAGGATTCCACTGAATTACCAATTCAACCAATCTCTGGATATCGAGAAAACACAAGTTCTTTATGCTCAACAAACCCTTCTTCAATGTGAATTAGTTAATGCATGCTAAAATGCATTGGGCTTCCCTAGATGGAAATTTCTAAGTGTGGATGCACGAGTCTATTTTAATTCAATGTGAAAGGGAGCAAAACACTTTCAATCAAGTGCTCCCAATCACCAAAATGATAATCCACACAAGGCTCACCACCAAATGATGTAAAAAAATGAAAATGTTGGGGTTGATAGATTTAGGATCAAATCTGAGGCAAATGAAGAGTCGTGGTGGGGTTGGAATCAACTCAATTCTAAGTCTCCCCATCAAAAATGTCATCCCGAAATGCGAATAAATGAGGCAAGGAAGGATGGCAGTCAATCAATTTTTATCTTGCCTCAAAGAAAACTTCACATAATGAAAGATCCAAGAATCTAGATTCTTGGATTTTCACTATGCGAAGTTTGCAGGAAATCAAGGGGCGGTGGGGGTGATAGCAAATAATCAACAAGTGGTTTTAGTCCACTTGCCCCAAGAAATTCCCAAGAAGTGTTTTTAGGGTTTTTTTTTTTTTTTTAGAGTGACAAGATGACCTAAGTTACTAAAAGGGCAACACCTACCTCCTCAGCAATGTGGAAAAGCTCCAATGCAGCGCCGGTGACTTCACGTTCTCGCGCCCGCCTTGGATTTGCCCACGTCTCCGACCTCCTCTGCGTGTTTCCTCCTTGCAACAGGTACACCTGCACAAAAATAAACAAAAAACACCCGTGAAGGGAAGGGTGGAAGAAGAGAAAATCAAAGGAAGAGAGTAGAGACTTACTCCAAATAGCGACTCCCCGGTAACGGCGCCAGAAAAGCGTGATGTGTACTCAAATAGGCTTTATTAAAATGGTGATATTAATGTCGAAGTGAGTATAGTGAGTTAACCTAAATCGAGTCTATACTAGTTTCACAAAAATTTTTAACCTGGCCTACTTTATTTTAGCTTGATCACTTTTAGGCCCAGGGTTGATCTCAGGGAGGTGGGGATTAGGAGAATTGCGAAGTTTCTACGCCTTTCCTAAAACGTATCTCTTCCTTGCGCTTATTATGTTTTTGGTTTTCTTGATTTTTAGATTCTTTTTTCTATTAATCTTATTCTTGAGGCACACCCTCAAATAAGTCCTTGGCTATATGCCAACATTCAACGAGTCCTGTCTCGCCACACGTGAGACTGTGTGCCTGCAAATAAAGGTTTATCTTTTCTATTTTATATTTTTTTCTTTTTAGTCTTTTTTAGTAGTAGGAAGAAAAGACAAATTGAAATATAATGTAGTGAAAAGAAATACTTAGCTTAGTATATTTCTATATATGTATATATAGTAGATATAGAATATGTATATTTATATAGATGTTATATAGATAGGGGTGAAGATGGAAATGTTAGTGGAATGTAGCACGATGTCAAGTTGGTCCACGTCTAATAAGACGCAACCAACAAGACTAAGTTCCGCGTGAAGTGTGGAATGGATGTGTGTGAGTGAGGGTGGAGGCGCTTTCTTTGCGCGGATATCGGGGAATATCAGCAACTGGTGCGAATATTCCCGCGATATGATGCACGGTGGAAGGGCGAGTGCATGGGAATATGGGTGGTGTTTGTGAGGTGTAAAGATGGATGTGGGTAAGTGATGTATATATAAGTATATATAGATGTATATGTATATAGATATATATATGTATATATATATATAAACACACACACATAAGGATAAGAGTATGTGAGTGGATATATATGTGTGTTTGTGTGTGTGTGCGTGAGTGTATGAGTGTGTGTGTGTATCAGTCTGTATGTATGTGCGCTGAGGAAGGGGCGGCAGTAGTTAAGTCATCTGCCATGCTGGGTCGACGTCTGAAGGCGTAGAGGTACGTGGGTGCTGGAGTCGTGCGCGCGTGCGTGGCCAAGTGAAGCGTAGTGCACTACTTCGTGGGCAGGTGAGACGCAGCGCGCTGCGAAGTGCAGCGCACAGTGCTGCGGGTGGGGGTGCGGGCGACCGGCTGGCGCGGGTGCGGGCGAGGAGAGAGAGCGCCGCGCCACCGGCTAAGTGAGAAACTTGCCAGTGGCTACAATGTCGCGCAGACCGCACACTACAATGCGCTACAATGCGCGTGCAGTCTGGCGACCGGCTAGAGCAGGTTTTGCGTGCGTGAGCGCACTGTGGAGCGCCTGTGTGCGTAGGAAGAGGTTGTGCACGGTCT
Source organism: Thalassia testudinum (assembly GCA_037157565.1). NCBI lineage: Eukaryota > Viridiplantae > Streptophyta > Magnoliopsida > Alismatales > Hydrocharitaceae > Thalassia > Thalassia testudinum. Next base: position 46,005,491 of record JAZHRO010000009.1, read on the forward strand.
GCAGGCAGGCGTGCGGTGACCAACTGGAGCTGCAGGCAGTGCGTGGCGAGCTGGAGCTTCAGAGCTTAAAGCTCTGTACTAATGGCGGAGGAGATGCAATAAAGCGAAACAAAATGAGAAGCCACCATGCCCACCTGCTCACGAAAGAGCTGGGCGGTGGTGGAACTCACAATGGTGATCTGAGACCACTGTGAGTTCTCTCCTGCACACGGTGTGTTTCTTCTCAACTTGTGAGAAGAGGAACTGTGTATGGAGAGGGAGAGGGAAGGAGGTTGGCCACTGAGAGTGTGGGTGGTCTGAAGGTGGATGCTCCCTGCCGCAAGGGGGAGTGCAAGGGGTTTTTAAGGAGAGAGGGTACGCCTCATGCCATGCTGCTGCAGGAGGAGAGGCGTGCACACCTTGCCATGTTGCTGGCAGGAGGAGAGGCGAGGAGAGGCACACACACCATGCCCTGCAGCAGCACGAAGAAAAGGAAAATAAAAATAAAAAATGAAAAAATGGTGAAATTGCAATGCCACACTTAAGGAAAATTTAATTAATAGAAGTGGATTGGATGACCAATTATTCTCACTCTCTTCTCCTCTTTATAAAAGCATGCAGGTGTATATTTACAAATGCAAGTAGGGCTACATAAGATGCAATGGCAATGCTAGGAAATAACACAAGATGGCATATTTACTAGTGTATTTTTGCTGTGCAAACAAGTCCTGGAACCAAACACTGTTTCACACCCTCCGTTTACAATGAGGACATTGTAAAACTTAGACATGGGGGGGTGGTAAAGTGCAAACATACAGAAATCAAGAAAAGTCAAAAGGATTCTCACAAAAAAATCACATATGCCAAAAATACCAAAAAAAATAGAAAATTGTGAAAAAGAATAAAAAAATTAGAGGAGGGAAGAAAACTTTGAGGCCATATAAACATGAGGAAGAAAAGAGCAAAATGTCAAAAAAGGAGCACAAAATGAAAAAGAAAAAGAGATAGCCATTAGTAAGAAATTAAGAAATTAACCGAAGTTCTAGACCACATTAAGAAAAAGAAAAATGAAGGAAAAAGTGCTAATGAGACACAAAAAGAGATTAGTAGGAACGCTGATCTTAGGCCTCTTGGGCTAGACTCTTAGGCTTTCAAGTATCCGCTAAGATCTGGATAATCCTCAAGAGGTTGGGGAAAATGCGAAGCTTAAGTATTAGGTCTAAGGCTTAGGGAGTATTTCACCCTCGTTAACTGACCTTCGGTTTGCAGGACTCAATAACCTAAGCACCCCAATCCATACACAGTCTGGTTCAGTGCGCATAACTATCAAAATCATGTAAAAGCGTTTAAATGTTCTGAAAAAAAAGTCGCCTAGATTAGGAGCAGCCGATCAACACAAATTGATTTGGACAAGTTCCCGACGCGAAGAGGCGCGAAATTCCACTCGAAGATGTGTAATAACATATCGTCTCCTCGGTGCTTGTCTCCTAGGATATTTACATATCCTACTGGGGGCATGTAAGCACCCTATTGGTTTAGATGCCATGGGCAGCATTATCAAGAAATGTCGATTACCAAGGTCTGGATTTAGCTATAGAATGCCATGGGCAGGATTACCTCGAAATCTCGAAAGCCAAGGTTCTGAGGGTTGCCATGGGCGGTGTTATCACGAAGCATCGATTGCCAGGGACCTTTGAGGATTGATGATGGGGATGAGGAATCCGATACAAACCGTGTTGAGAAGCCAATCCGAAGCTAGAAATAAAAAGAAAAGAGAGAGAAAACTCTTCAAACAAATAAATCCTCTGTCTCTCTTACAAAAAAAATGCACTGCAAACTGAACCGAGGCTAAAATATTCTTAAGCACGGGTGCTTTAACCACGGAGTCCAACTAACCTTAGGATAGTTCCTACGAGCCTTAAAAACCTTCGTCGAGGACCGAGGCTAGAGCTGGCTAGGTCTGGATCTTGGTAGGTACTTGAGTACCTCGAGGCCTACTGTCAGCATTCTAACCTAATCTAAAAGAAAAAGAAAAAGCTCTCATCATAAATTATGAAAGGAACTCATGGTCTAGAATAGAAGTTAAAACCTTAAAATTTTGCTAAGGGACTAGCAAAAGATAGACATGGGGGTATGATAGGAACACCATCATGAGCCCTAACTAGCTCATTTTGACTTAGAAAAGAGAACAAAAGCTCCTACATAACTAAGAGAAGAGCCTAATTCAAGGAATAACTGTTTTGAGAGAAAAGTAAGGAACAAAGGGTAAAACTTTAATTTTACCATTGTAGTACAACAATGGGATTTCTCAGGGGCTAAACATAGATCAATTGGTCTTAACATGATAAAAAGTGGGTTGGTTCAATCAGAAAAGGATTAATGTGCAATCTAGGAATTAAATGACTTCTTGTAACCCTAAAACAGACCCACTTAATTTAACAAGGTTCTGGTCAGGATAAAATTCATGGAAAAATATCCTCTAGGGTTTAGAACCTTCAATTTGGCCTTTAGAACCTATTTTGACCTAAATAGGAGTCCTAATCAAATATTTACCCTAAATTGAGTTTCTGTGTAAAATGCCCAGTCAAACGTGGTCAAACCTAAAATCCAACTTCACCATTGAATTCCTTAGGTCCAAATTAGGTTTGTGCCAAAATTTGGACCTAAGGGGAGTTCACATTGACCTACTTTACAAAACAGTCCAACCCAATTACTTTTATGCCACTAACTTTCAAAAACCTTGTAGAGACCCCCCTATCTTCCTCGCCTCTCTTTGCAATTAGGTCCCTCCACCATTACAGCGGAGGAGTCATACTCCGGCAAGGATTCAAGAGGGGATTTCTCCCTGATTCCTCAGAGACTCCCTCTCAAATGTGAAAGGGAGATTCTCTGAGGAATTCCCGATCATATGAACATAATTTCAAGTCCTAATTGCCACCCAATATCTCATGCGAACGCATGAGAGATTTGGGTATCTCTCACCTTCCATGTCCGATGAGGCTACCCGTGCTTGGAAGCTTGACTTCCAAGCACAAGGCGCTCTGCCTTGGACTATAAAAGGCACCCCCAAGTCCTCCCGTCCATCCTTAGCTTGGTTTGGCCGGAGACAACCCTCTAATTTCTTCTCTTCTCCTCCGGCCAAGCATCCAGCGAGCTCCGGCGACTCCTCCTCCCTCCTCTCGTCGCTCTGCCACAATGCCGGTGATAGAGTTGTCTCTACCTCTGTCGTCTGTGTCGCGCCATACCTGTGCACGTGCCTACATCCACCTCGTCGTCACCGTCACCCTTCTACTGGACCTTAATCTCCGGTGGCGGTAGGTACGAGTCGTCCGCCATCTCCTCCCCCTTCATCCTTAAACTAGGTTAGATATCTTCCCCTCTCTCCTCTCTTTATTTTCCCCCTCTCTATTTCTGTTTCTACCCCTCAACAACCACAGACCACCACCATCGTCTCCACCTCCGGCAGACCAACGGTGAGGTGCCTCTATCATTCCACGCACCCACACGCCTCGTCAACTACTGCTGAAGCATCGCCACATCCTCCGTTCACTCCCCCCAACCACACCCATCACCACAGCCACAGACCAACCTAGGCACACATGCCTAGGTCACCCCACGCCACGCCACCCACCGAGTCACCTTTGTCGTGCCACTGCGAGGCCTCCTGCGTATTCTAATGAGGCTGCAAAGCTGTGTTGTGTGAGAATAGGTTCCTACCTCAACTGCCATTGACGCAGATGTGAAGGAGCTTGCAACCTTCGCTCCAGGATGCCTTGCTCCAGGAATTCAGGTCCAAGTGATGCGGAGTTATCATGCGCACACATTTAGCCAAGTAATTGGCTTTGCAAGACACTACAGTTGCCGCAATCAAGGAAGACCCCTGCAGGCGTGTGCGAAGAAGCGGATGGGACTTTTAGTCCCACCTTGGTCGTTTTGAAGCCCGCTGAGCGGTATAAGACGAATTTGTGTCATAGGCTCTTCGCCTCTTGACACGGGGTGAGGTTCCCTCACCCACACTCACGCCTCATCCGTTCCCACACTACGCAAACTTGGCTGCCTGACCCGTTTACCGGATCAGCTCTGGGAGAGCGAGCCTAAGAGAGAAAGAGAGAGAGCGTTCGCGGGGGAGGGTAGGGGTAGGTTCTGCACTTGTGTGCAGGGAAAGGAAAGGAAGCTAAAGGAGGAAAAGCTAAAGGAGGAGGACCCATAGAGGAAGCTGAGGATCTGAAGGCAAAGTTGAAGAAAGAAGGCACTGTTGCAGAGAAGGAAGAAAGGAGAAGGAAGCCACAGGTGCAGCCACAGAGAAGAAGAAGGAGCTAAGGGCTTAAGGCAGAAGAAGCTGCAGAGGAAGCTAAGGTAAAGAAGAGCCAAAGAAGAAAGAAGGCACGGTTGAAGGAGAAAGAGGAAAGTCAGAGAAGAAGGCTGAAGGCAGAAAGGAAGAAGAAGAAGGAAGGAAGCAAAAGAAGACAAAGAGGAAAGAAGCCAACGACAGAGGAAGAACCAAAGCTAAGGAAGAAAGAAGAAGAAGGAGAAGCAGAGCCAGATAAGGAAGAGAAAGAGAAGAACACGCCAAAGAGAAGAATCAAGAGAAGAAAAGTCAAACACTTTCAAGACGTCTAATTTCTCTTTTATGCTACATTTTCTTCATAAACTCATGCTTTACATTTTGAATTAGATTTGGAGTAGTTTTAAGTAGTTTTAAGTGTTCAAATTGCATCTATTATTGAGATTAGTGTATGAACTCCATTTTCTCCCTGTGTTCGACCTCAGACTTAAACTTCGAGTAATAAAATTTATTTGTTTTCAAAGCGATTTCAACTATACTACAACGCAATTATTTTAAACTCGACTTCGTGCTCCTCTAAACATTTTAGCGCCGTCGCCGGGGACAATTTCGCTTTCGACCAAGGAGAAGGTAGATAGGAGAAAGAAGCCAAGGTAGAAGAGCCAAGGAAGGAGTGGTGATGGCTTTCTTGTCATTGATGTGTTATATGCATTGTAGTATGACAAGAATGGTTACCAGTCTAAAATGATTTATTACTCGGAATAGAAAGATTTTCGAGGTCGAACTTAGGGAGCAAACTATAATTCTAGAAGCCTATAAATTCACAATATAAGGTTTTACAAAAATTAAGAGAGAGAGAGAAAAAGAAAGGGTGATTGGCTTCTTCTCTTTCTTCAGCCGACTTTCTTCTTTCTTCTTCTCTGCTTCTGTGGTTCCTCTTTCTCTTTTCTTATCTCTGATTTTCTTTTTCTTTTCTTTTGGGTCTTCTTCTTCCTTGCGGCAGCAGAGGCTTCTACCTTCTCTTTTCTTCTTCAGCTGCTAAGTCTTTCTCTAATTTTCTTCTCTCCTTTCTTCTTCTTTTTCCTTCTTTTCTTCTGCTCTGGCCCTTCCTCTTCTTTCTTTCTCTTCTTCCTGTCTTCTTCTTCTTCTTCAGCAGCTGCGGTTCTTCTCTGCTCTGGCTGCTAACCCTCCGACGTCTGATTTAGCGCTCAGATGGCTTAACTGCGCGGCTGCTACAGTGCGGCTCCTCTTCTTTTCCTTCAGCTCCTTTCCTGCCTTTCTTCTTCCTTCTATCCTGCACACGCACGCAAATGTCAGCGCAAAACCTACCCCTACCCCTTCCCTACGTCTCTCTCTCTCTCTGGATCTCTCTTTGGAAAGCTCTCCCAGAGCCGAGTAATCGGGTCGGGTTGCGCACCCAAGTCCAGGTGCACTGGCGTGGGTGGTGCGCGAGGAGTGCACAGGAGTGTCGGGTCGGATCACCAGATCCACGTGGGCAGTGCCGCAGACGAGGCGAGTGAATAGGTGAGGGACCTCACCCCGTGTGCTTTCGGAGGCGATAAGCCGATAGCACAAAAACAATTTAAGTGTGGGTGTGAGGCACACACTTACGAGGTGGGACTAAAGTCCCACCTCCGATTTCAAGCGCCCGCAAGAGGAAGCTCCACTAATTGGGGCAGCAGCAGAGGCCCTCGTCCCCAATTGCAAACATGGGCGTGAACGTGACGCCTTTCCGCGTCACTTGGAACCTGCGCCTGGGGCCGAAGAAGTCTAGAGCTGGTTCGCGAAGCAGCTCCAACCTGCTGTCAATGGCGGTGAGAAGGCGGAGACCTGAAATCACGAAGACAGCCTCACGGCCACATCAGACAACGTAGGGAGCTTCGCTAGAGGACGGCGAAGGCGGTGCGGGGGACGACGAGGTGCGAGAGTGCCTGCGGCTGTGCACCTAGGGCACTCTGCGTGCTTGCGAATGGGTGTGTTCGGGAGGTGGTCTGGAGAGGTGCTGGCGGTCAATGGAGATGGGGAAACTGATCAGGGAGTGATGGTGGAGCTTCTGAGCTTGTAGACGAGGGGTGGAAGGGTCTGTGGAAGTGGGGCGATCTCGCTGGAGATGGTGGCCAGAGGTGAGGAAGATGGCGATGGACGGTGATGGTCAGGGGGTTAAAAGTGAAATTTTGGAAGGGGGAAATAACAGGGAGAGAGAGAGAGGAAGGTTCCTACCTATCTAATTGACAAAGAGGGAGGGAGGTAGCGCTCGACGCGTATCTACCGGCGCTGAGGAAGAAGGTGCCCAGGAGGGGGTTATCGACGACAAGGAGGAGATCTGAGGATGCCAGCTGGTGCGGCCTGGCGTGGGAAGATGGGGCAGAGTGGGCTCTACTGCAGGTATGGCAGCAGAGCGACGAGGAGGAGGAGGAGCGTTCGTCGGAAGCTTAGGGAAAAATGACCGGAGAGAGAGGAGACGAAAGTGGAGGGTATTCTCGGCCAGAACTAGCTTGAAGGAGATGACAGACTGATGTAAACACATTTACACTACTTAAGACGTCTATTTATGCAAGTTCTTAAGCATAAGATTGTATTTCATGATATAAATATTGCATAACATGCATCATCTTGCACTTAGAGTAGTTTGAATAAAATGGAGGTTAATTGTCTCCTTTTATGTGCTTGGACAGGGCAAACATTTTATCGGGACCTCGGATCGATTCAACCGTATGGATGTGATCAGGGCGACAATTGGAGTTCAACGACACCAAGATCGCCCTAATCAGACATCTGTAGCATCAGATAGTGACCGGGGAACCCTAGAAGATCAAGGGCCAGGATGGTGTAAATCCGCTCTTCAAATGACAAATCCGACCACACGGATGAATTCGGATCGACGATTGCAGCCCAACAATGCAAAAATCAAGTCAATCTGACATCCGTGGCACCATCTACAACTTCCAGAAGATGGACGGCAAAGATGGCACCACGTGGCACCATCCCGGCTGCCCAAATGGCCGCATACATTTTCTGAAGACCCCGCACCTGCTCCCTCTCTACCGTTGGATCTCGATCCAACGGCTGTGGTCAGCCGCGCCTAAAAGCGCCCGCTCGACCATCCGTGCCTCGTAGCGCAGCGGTCGAGCGCGCTTACGCGAGCTGCGGGCGCGGGTTCGAACCGCAGTGAAGGGGAGGAAGGGGCGGGCGGGCGTTGGATCTTGATCGGATAGCCGTCTGCGCTCAATTGAGATCACGCGCGATTGAACGTGCAACGTCACGCGACATCACACGCACTGGGCAAGCGCGCGGCAACGGGCGATCACGCGTCTTAAGCCATCCGATCTCGCGATCGGACGGCTAAGATCTGATGAACGTGCGTGGCCGTTGAGGAAGCGGGCAGCTGAGGAGGCGCGCGTGTGCGCGAGTGCTACGCCCACATTGGGGGCTTTAGTGACGGATTTATCCGTCACTAAAGACCCCTCATTTATTATTTTGAAGATGTAATCACCATTTTGCCCCCACTCTTTTCAACTATAAAAGGAGACCCCCTCCATACGAAATTATCACCCCTTCCTTCTCTTCTCTATTTCTCCAAAGCTCAAGAGAAGCTTGTCCCACACCTGGGATGCTTCTCGCGAGATAAAGTCCAAATTTTCGTCCCCCTTCAGAAGTGGATCCCGCGACGACGACGGCGTGCTACTCCATTCCCGTTCTTCTGCTTCGTCCTCCTTCGTCCTGCTTTGTCCTCCTTCGTCCAGGCGTCGTCCCGTTCGGCTCATCCTCCAAGCGATCGTCGAGGAGGATTTCTCTCTCCCTATTCTTTTTACTGCTTTCTAGTGTAGTTTTGCGCGTCCTCCAAGCGATCGTCAAGGAGGACATTTCTCTCTCCATGTTTTTAATGCTTTCTAGAGTAAATTTATCACTTTCTAGTGCAATTGTTTTATGCTTTCTAGTTGTAATGAACAATCTCCTTAATGATAAATTCTTTGTTTATTCTACATCTCATTTTGATTTCTATGTGTAATATTCTCTCTCTCTCTTACCCTCTCTCTCTCTTCTATTTATTGTAAATAATTAGATAGTTTTAAATTGAATTACTTCATGACAAATAAAAAGAAACACGTAGTTTTTAAATCAAACGTCTGCCTCCCTGTGTTCGACCCGAAATTTTCATTTCGGTATAAGTTTTATTTGTTGAACACGAGTTCTTCGCTTTCAAACTACAACGACAGGTTTTCCAAAACCAAACACGTTAGCGTAGCGATTCGATCCGTTCAACATTTTGGCGCCGTTGCCGGGGAGGCGACGATCTTTGATTTCTCTCTGCGTTTTGTAACTAACAAATCATTTACCTCACTTTTCTCCTTTTTTATTGTAATTGCAGGTACTCTTTTGAGATGAGCAAAAGCGGTAGATTAGAGTAAAGTGTTGTGGAAGGTTTTGTAAGTTATCCCCCATTCTTTCCCCCTCCATAGATTTCATTCGCCACATTGAATCCAAATTCCAATTAACCTAGGTGTTTGCATAAATCCTAGGAATAGTTTGGTTGTTTGGATTCTCACTCACATTCATTCCACCTTCATTTATATAAAAAAAAATAAAAAGATAATTTTGTGGGGCAATTTTCAACAAACACATAACGTACACCCACATTTAAAGGCACTTAACCGAATTGATTTGTTTCTACTCAACCAGGTTCTGATCTGTGGAACCGGTACACATAAAGCAACACATAAAAGAGTAGAAATCATTCTAGGTTAACCATCTTTGTGTGCCTAACTTAGTGGTGCATTTGTGGCCAGTTGTTTGAGTTGTTTGGGCCGCACCACTTCAAATAAAATCAACTCATCAAGTAGCTGCCACTTAGGTTCAACTCTTAGGGATTTACCAGGCACTCCACATTCTTTTTAAGCTTTAAAGGAAAACATCTTCACCCGTGCTTCCAAAACCTGGTGTGCCAATGAAACTTGTTTGAAAACACCTAAAGTTGAATCCTAAAAGCTACTAAGCAAGATTTGAACCTTAAAATTCACCACATCAAAAATAATCTTGCTTGAAAATAATTGATTGTGCACGCACACACAAATCAATCAACCATTAAGGGCACAACCCATTTAAAGGGCCCATCACATTCCAAAGCACATTCAAACCTAGCCCTAAATAAAACAGAGTAGACGTTGGCCTTAAGGATTGGACTCGCTCTTCAGAACCCAGAACGAGATTATTTTCAATTAGTCTGTTTCTACTATTCAATCTGATGTCTAGCTAGGGGAGCAGAATCAAACGATCGCGGCTGGGGGGTACACTAGGAACCGGAGGTGCAAGCCGAAGGAAGAACCTTCTCCCCAGTCCTTCCTTCTAACTGGTTGGATTGAACAGACGAAAGTAGATCAAATCGTTTCTTTATCTCAAGATGGGTTTTGAGAGTCTGTAGGTCTGTAGGCTAACCCAATTAAGGATAGGTTTGATTGTTTGTATTGCAGGGCACCTTTCTTCCTCCCGTGTCTCATGAATCCTTCCACATATTTCATGCATTCCCACTCTTTCCCTCCTGTTGTGAATTATCCTCAACATGACGATTATCCCGACTCGTACTATAATCAACCATCAATTAGTTGGGATAACTCAGATTGGGGATACAATTCCGGACCCCCGTGTTTAGCGTCTAACCCTGAACACTTTGATTCTGATTTCTATCCTTCTCAGAGCTATATCGATTATAGATCGTCTTCCTTTCATGAACAACCTAAAATGATCTACAATCAAGAAGGATACACCGATCCTTACCCATCCTCTGCTTTCACTGTCTTTAGGTCATCACCATCTTTTGAACAATCTGAAATGACCTATTATCAGGAAGGGTATAACGAATCTCAATTCATTAATTCCTCTGCATTGATGTCAAACCCGCCCAATCCTGAACCAACTCATTTGGTTCAGGTTAATCAAGTTCAAGATAAGGTTCTGGCTAACTTGAGGAATATCATTCAATCTTTAGAAGTTCAGCCAACACCTTGCATTAAGAGATTGGAGCCCCTGATTGAAATGATTGATGATTTGAATAAATCTTTGTTGGATTGGCTCTAGGACGTTAAGGATAAGAACCCGGGTGAGTTTCTACTTGGGAAATTAGTGAAATTGAAGATGAGATTAGTGGTTGCTTTGATTCAATCTTGGGATGATTCCCAGGATGAACCCTCTTCAGGAAAGCCAATGACAGAACCCGCTCAGGCACCTGTTGGGGGGGACACGTGTTATGACCAGATTGAATTAAAGCGACCAATTAAGGAAGATCTGATTTCTTCACCTCAGATCCCTGAGTCGGGTTACGAGGAAACGTATGTCTCCTTGGAACAGAAAGTGACAAAAGATTTTGGGACATACATTGATACGGATCCTGATTTCCTTGATGGTGAAGATTCAAGTTACGAAGTCTCACGCAAGTTTTCTGAACACGATTTCTGTGAGACGATTGAGCCTGAGGAATCTGATAGATCATTTGATACCCCAATAACTAAGGAAACTGATCTTATTAGGGCACATTTTACGGATCCAGAATCGCATTTTCTGGAGGAATCAATTCAATGCCCTGATTATCAATTACACCCCGTTGAGCTTATCGATATTCTATTTCTGAGATAATTAGACCCAAGTCAATTCTGATTCTGCCACATCATTTAGACTTGGAGATTTCAGACGGGGTGATTAATATACAAGAGGTCCTGGAATTTGATATGCTGAATGAGGAGGATAAGAGCTGGGAAGTTCTGATTTGGGAAGTTAATTTTGGAGGAAATGGAAGATTGAGTCGAAGGGTTCCTTTTAAGCTGAAACCATCAAATCAGAACCCTTACGACATTTATTTCGAGGATGTCAAACTCAAGCACATTCAACGATTATCCTTTTGAGTTTAATTTCTCTGTAACCTGACTTTTTGGTCTTGGGTTGCATCCTCATAAATCGCAGGCCCGACCCCGCTTGCATTTTGATTTTAGGTTTTGGGTAATTTTTATCCAGAACCTAAGATATTCTCGATTATGGGGGATGGGTCTGCACCACAATCTGGTCCACATCTGTGGACCTCTATTAATAGGTCAGAGGATTCTTCTGTTTATTCTGATTCTGACCTACACTTGTGAATTCTTCATTTCTTTTCCTTGTATAGTGTGCCTAGCTAAAGGCACTAAATTCATCACATATACAGTTCTTTTTAGTTTTCATCTCAAAGCGGACCTGACATTCACGCAATTCAGGCGCTTTCTACACTTTTCCACTCTATTTTATGTCTTTTTAATACAATGAGGACATTGCATTAGATAGGCATGGGGAGGTGGATATTTATCTCTGAATTCATTCTTCAACTCCGTAGATTTGTTTTATTTTCTTTTATAAAAAAAAAATCGAAAATAGGAAAGAGAATTTGGGTTTAAGAAAATTTTCAATCTTAGGAAATACTACATTATGATTTGAACACAAAGACCCTTCAGGTCTTTGGACTTAATCAGCTGGTGTATCCACTAAAATGTGGATCTATTTTTCGAGTTCTTGCCAACCTAAATTTTATTTTAATTGGAGTAAATAAGTTTGGGTGATAAGTACATGACTTATCAACCCGCCCTCTGATTTGAGGAAATTTTGAGTTTCTAGCATCTACACACTATCCTGTCACTGACTCGTTGTTCAACGATTTTAACGGAAATTGGGTAGCTAATGAACCTTCTAGGGTGATATAGCTGGTAAGTTATCTTGGGTAATAGCCCATAGGTAGGTTGTCCAGAGCCCAGTCACCGGACCTTTCTCTTTTTGCTGCCTTTAGGTAAATCTTAGACTAGGGAAGCCACCTACTTAAAAAAAAAAAAAGAAGAAAAAAATCAAAAAGAAAAGGAGAAAAGAACAAAAAGAAATAAGCCACACTTCGCCACACGAGTATGGCTAGCAAGTTGTCGGTGGTAACAACTCATCGACCGATTGTCCAGAACCCAGCTCAGTAAATGCACTAAAAATTCCCAAAACACTTAGGAAGAAGCGGAGAAGTAGAATAAATCGGGGAGATATACACTAGATTCACCCTTGTGTTGACCCCGTAAAAAATAAAAGTAGGGAGAAAGCTACCGGTTGTAAAGATACAACTTTAGGCAGAATTCTTTTTGAGGTCACTTAGAGGCGTAGAAATCCGAAGTCCGTTTTAATTACCGATCAACGAGTTTATCACAATCACAATAAGATGCTTAAAACTTAGGGTTCTCATCAAATCTTGGGTGAGTTGAATGGCCGTAGAAAGCCACTCTTAAACCCTAAAATTTGAAAATCCAAAAAATTAGAAAAAAAGAAAAAGAGAAAAAGAAATTTTTCTTTTAATAAGGCGAGGGCTTGAGGCGGTCCGCATTTTGGCTGATACTCAGGCGCTGTTGTGTCTTTGAAAGTTCAGTTCCTAAGTAGACAATTTCTTAATGATTGAAAATAACTCAGGTCCAAATAATCCAACCTAATTCGTTTATAAATAGCATATAGTTTTTGCTAGGGCTAGCAAAAGATAGGCATGGGAGTATGATGTAAACACATTTACACTACTTAAGATGTCTATTTATGCATGTTCTTAAGCATAGGACTGCATTTCATGATATAAATATTGCATAACATGCATCATCTTGCACTTAGAGTAGTTTGAATAAAATGGAAGTTAATTGTCTCCTTTTATGTGCTTGGATAGGGCAAACATTTTATCGGGGCCTCGGATCGAAGATCCAACCGTATGGATGTGATCAGGGCGACGATTGGAGTTCAACGACTCCAAGATCGCCTTAATCAGGCATTCGTAGCATCAGATAGTGACCGGGGAACCCTAGAAGATCAAGGGCTAGGATGGCGTAAATATGCTCTTCAAATGACAAATCTGACCACACGGATGAATTCGGATCGACGATTGCAACCCAACGACGCAAAAATCAACTCAATCCAACATCCGTGGCACCATCTAAAACTTCCAGAAGATGGACGGCCAAGATGGTGCCACGTGGTGCCATCCCGGCCGCCCAAATGGCCACATACATTTTTTGAAGACCCCGCACCCGCTCCCTCTCTGCCGTTGGATCTCGATCCAACGGCTGTGGTCAGCCGCGCCTAAAAGCGCCCGCTCGACCATCCACGCCTCGTAGCGTAGCGATCGAGCGCGCTTACACGAGCTGCGGGCACGGGTTCGAACCGCAGCGAAGGGGAGGAAGGTGCGGGCGGGCGTTGGATCTTGATCGGATGGCCGTCTGCGCTCAATTGAGATCACGAGCGATTGAACGCGCGGCGTCACACGGCATCACACGCGCTGGGCGGGTGCGCGGCAGCGGACGATCACGCGTCTTAAGCCGTCCGATCTCGCGATCGGACGGCTGAGATCTGATGAACGTGCGTGGGCATTGAGGAAGCGGGCAGCTGAGGAGGCACGCGTGTGTGCGGGTGCTACGCCCACGTTGGGGTCTTTAGTGACGGATTTATCCGTCACTAAAGACCCCTCATTTATTATTTTGAAGATATAATGACCATTTTGCCCCCACTCCTTGCAACTATAAAAGGAGACCCCCTCCATACGAAATTATCATCCCTTCCTTCTCTTCTCTACCTCTCCAAAGCTCAAGAGAAGCTTGTCCCATACCCGGGATGCTTCTTGCGAGATAAAGTCCAAATTTTCGTCCCCCTTCAAAAGTGGATCCCGCGACGACGACGGCGTGCTGCTCCGTTCCCGTTCTTCTGCTTCGTCCTCCTTCGTCCTACTTTGTCCTCCTTCGTCCAGGCGTCGTCCCGTCCGGCTCATCCTCCAAGCGACCGTCGAGGAGGATTTCTCTCTCCCTATTCTTTTTAATGCTTTCTAATATAGATTTATTGCTTTCTAGTGTAGTTTTGCTCGTCCTCCAAGCGATCGTCGAGGAGGACATTTCTCTCTCCAATCTTTTAATACTTTCTAGAGTAAATTTATCACTTTCTAATGCAATTATTTTATGCTTTCTAGTTGTAATGAACAATCTCCTTAATGATAAATTCTTTGTTTATTCTACATCTCATTCTGATTTCTATGTGTAATATTCTCTCTCTCTCTTACCCTCTCTCTCTCTTCTATTTATTGTAAATAATTAGATAGTTTTAAATTGAATTACTTCGTGACAAATAAAAAGAAATGCGTAGTTTTTAAATCAAACGTCTGCCTCCCTCTGTTCGACCCGGAATTTTCATTTCGACATAAATTTTATTTGTTGAACATGAGTTCTTCGCTTTCAAACTACAACGACGGGTTTTCCAAAACCAAACCATTAGCGTAGCAATTCGATCCGTTCAACACAGACCCTGCCGCTCCTTATAAAGGCGTTGGCGAGGGGAGAAGCGCGAGGAATCGGCGTGGAGGTCTCGCCGGAGTATGGCCGGAAATGGACACCCATGACTTTCGTGCGTTCGCACAAGAGGCATGGGCAGTCGCAGGTGGCAGGGGCGGGTCCCTGCGACAGAGGACGACGCAGGGAACCCCCCGTTCGTTCCTGAGAACGGCTGCCATGCCCTGCGTGGCGCCATCCTCCGCGCAAGGTCGCCGGAGGTATGGCGCTGCGCAGAAATGGCAAGGAAGACCGTTCTGCAAAGAACAATGAGAAAGATAGGGGTCTAATTGAAAGGGTTTCAAAAGATAAGGGTCAAAAGTAATTCAGGGGGACCAATTTGTAAAGTCGGTCAAGATGGTCTTTTCTTAAGCCCAAATTTTTATACCAGCCTAATTTGAACCTAAGGATTTTAATGGTGAAATTTGATTTTAGGTTTTACCATGTTTGATCAGTCAATTTGCGTAAAAACCCAAATTAAGTGATAAATTGGGCATGATTCTCAATTTAGGTCAAAATAGGTTGCAAAGGCCAAATTGAAGGTTCTAGACCCTAGGAAATATTTTTCTGTGATTTTTAGAGGGTTTAGTTTATTTTTATCCTACCTCGAACCTTTTGAATTAAAGCAGATTTGTTTTGGGGTTGCAGGATGTCATTTAATTCCCAAAAGTTGCTATAACCCTTTTCAGGTCAGATCATCCCACTTTCTTTCTTATTAAGCTTATTTGACCTGTGTTTAGACCCTTAATTACCCTGTTTGCGCACTGCATTGGTAAAATTACAGTTTTACCCCTTATGATTTATCTTATTCTTTAATTCAGAATTCTCTGAGTTAAGCTTCTCTTTAGGTTTTGTAGGAGCTTCTTCACTCTTATTTAGATTAAATTGTGCTAGTTAGGGTTCATGATGAGGCTCTCATCAAGGAGAAATCAGAGAAAGAAGAGAAGGCTTAGCTAAAGCCAAGGTTGAAGAGAAGAAGCTGCAGAGGACGTCAAGCTAAAGTCAAAGAAAGAAGAAAGAAGGCAGGGCTGAAGTCAGAGAAAGAGAAAGAAGAGCAAAGAAGGAAGAAAGAAGAAGACATCAGAAGAAAGAGAGAAGAAGAAGAAGGCAGGGCTAAACACAGAGAAAGAGAAAGAAGAGTAAAGAAGGAAGAAGACATCAGAAGAAACAAAGAAGAAGAAGAGAAAGCCTAAGATAGAAGCATCTGATTTTTACATTGATTCATATTTTTTAAGCTTCTATATACATTGAGACTAGTTCTATTGCTTCATAATTTGATTGAACATCTCATTTTATTACATTGAAGTTGTGTTCTTAGTTTTTCAATCCCAATTTTCTCCACGTGTTCGACCTCGGATTCATAGTTTTTTCGAGTAATAAACTTTCATTTGTTTTTCGAAGTGATTTCAACTATACTGCAATGCAATATTTACAAACCTGATTTCACTTTTGAATAAACATTTTGGCACCGTTGCCAGGGATCGAAATGACCCTCATGGACAACCTTACCTCCTTAGCGAGTTTCTAGGTCACAAATCTCTTCTTTTCTTCCCCTCCGACCTGCTCCAAGATCCGCTCCAGCTACCATCCTCCCCCGATCATCTCGTTTGCCACCACATATAATAGGCGGTAGGATCTTCTTCCCCTTTTCATTCTGCATTGCACAATACCAGCGCAATGCTCTCTAGTCCCCTCCTCATCGTCGTCCCCCTTCCTAGAGCATTCTCCTCCGACGTCGGCTCATCACTGACGACGCCTTCTCCACATCCTCCTCGTTCGCTAGCTACCCTCGATGACTCCCCTACCTCTACTGATCATCCCAGCACTTCCAAACTTCAATTTCGATCATCAACTTGCCCGCTCCACCATCTGCAGCACGCCACACTCCACCAACTCGCCCGCTACCACTTCCTACACCTTCACCATTTCCACATAAGCAAAACCCCTCAAGAAATTAAGGGGATTGCTCCGCCCATCACCTCCCCGAACACCTCTGCCTCCGCACTCATCTTCCACCTATGCCACACTCACCTTCACCACACACCACTGCCACCACCACATTCGCCGCACTCGCGTGACACTCCTAAGAGCTTCTGACATGGCCGCAAGGCCGTTTTCATCTTTGTAGGCGTTCGTGGTCCGCCGCCATTAACAAAGCTTCTTCGTGCGACCTTGGATGCCTAGCTTCAGCGCGTTCTTCCTCGCATCCACCTCTAGGTCACACAGAATCCTTCTAGGAACACACTTAGATCATCAATTGGAGGAGTCGCCCTCTCCTTCGATAGCAATCAAGAACTTCAGAAGCTGCTGCAATGTGAGAAGGACAGCAAGGACTTTAATCCCACATCAGCGCCTAACGAGCTCTTTGCACAGCATAAGAGGGATTTCTGCTTACGACTAACATGAGCCAGTTTCTGTTGGTGCTAGAGCACCACGATCATTTGTTTTGATGATAACAAAACACGTGTTATTTAACATTTTCACTTTGAGTCCTAGATTTCAGGTCAATCGCAAATGGATACGTGATTAGACGGAGTTCGAGCTCGCATCCAGGACAGATTGGAGGAGCCTGATGGAGAACAGAAGAGATTCGCGAGGAGCGATATGTTGAAGAAGGAAGGAGATGAAGAATAGGATAGATTTCCTTCTCTTGTACTCATTGTATTTTTCGTTTCTTTTGTTGCTCTTTATTTTTTACTTAGATTCATGTTAAAGAGCCTCAAAGTACCCTAACAGTAGTCCTAGGAACACCCGCACAACCCTAGGATACTTAGGTTTTCTGTAGAGAACTTAGAAAACCAATATAGGGTTTAAACAGCATTTCCAGACGTCTAATTCCCAAATCAGACGTCTGACTGTTGATTCAGACGTCTGATAACATTTAGGCTGGACTTATGTAGTTCTGTCTGATGAAATCAGACGTCCAGACCTTAGACCAGACGTCTTAGGAGACGTCTGATGACTTTGCCAGACATCCAATTAGTGGACCGTTGGCTGGCTTAGCGAACAGTCAAGAATGTGACCATTAGAGCCTTATCAGACGTCCATAGGACTTTCCAGACGTCTGATAATTGACCGTTTTGCCTCGACTGACCCAAAATCTCTTCTCAGAGATTTTCTAGCCGTTGTAACATTCGGAAATTCATTCCCACAGAAAAAGTAGGTTTCAGACATCCAGACATAGTGCCAGACGTCCTATATGTCGTCTGATGGACTTGCATAAGAACCCTATTTAGATCTGATTCAAGTCAGGAAGAGATCCATCCAAAATCAGACGTCTGACCTTGAAATCAGACGTCTTAAAGTGAACTTCCAAATGTCTGATGCCAGAATTAGACATCTGATAAGCCTGTCAGTGCAATGATTATTCCTGATTTCGGGCTGATTCTCTTAGGCTTTGCACCCAACGGCTATGGAAGCTTTTCCAAGCCTTCCAAAGCCTTCCTAAGGCCTCTATAAATAGAGGGGAGCCTTTGCAACACAAAGACACACCTAGAGACACCAAGATACACAAGAAACACTTTGTAATACACTTTCCACTCTCTTGTATCCTAGCTAGCTCTTGCTCTCCAAGCTCAAGCTCCATTCTCTTGAGAGCATCAAGCTGTTGCGCACCCGCTCTCCCGCCGTAGTTCACGAGAGCGAAGTTGCGCCATCACGTGGCTCACGCACCGCGTCATCAACTCGACGCACTCCTTACAAAGGGGAGTTTCCTAATTCCTATAGAAGCTAGGTTTAAAATTACTTTGTTGGCTCTATAGGATTACTTATTTATTTTATCTTTGTTATTTGGTTGGGTATTCTCTTTGCGAATTCCCGACTCCTTCGCGAGACAAAATCCTTCTCGTGGAGAGAAGGGGTTGAGGTACGCTACCCTCGTTTAAGTAGCGTGGTTGTATTGAGGTTGAATCACCCTCGTTTAAAGTGATTCGGTTTAGTGGATTTTGATCAACTTGGTTGATCGGAAAATCCTAACTCGAGAGGGTTAGGTGGTGGTTTTCATCCGGTTTGGGTTTCCACCTAAAAATACTTGTGTACTTGTGTGATTGCTTATTTGTGAGATTGTTTATATTTATTTCCGCAATTATTACATCACCCCCTCCTGATAGGGCGAAATCTACAGTTTCTACGTGCACTTTTTGAAACATGTCGTTCATAGTATAGTTGTGTGAAACCCTTGATAAAAAATATTTCTAGATTAACGAGGCTGTGAGTCCCAGTCGTTCATCTCTTGGAGGCATTATGGAAATGATTTCGATCTCATTCACTCTACCCGCTTAAAATCGCATGCTAGTTTCTAACCTACGAATCACTATTTTTCCATTTGATGATTAACTCTTATCACGTGCGCCTGCGTTAAGTAAAATGACGGATGTAAATGTATGGGTTTCAATATGCATGATCCTAATTAAATGATGGCCATTGATAGAGAATGCATTAATGGTTAGATCCTCAATGTTTTCAGGCACTGACATGCTAGTTGCAAGAAAGATATAAAATGAGCACATGCAACCTAATCACAATGAAGTATTACAAGCAAGCACATGGTGATTTTTCAACACATAGATATATATGTATAAAAATGATTTTTCATTGATTGCATTAGGGTGGTTACAGAGCAAAGCTAGTGGGAAGCTTGTACATGAATGCTTAAAAGTAGAAAACTATCTAGCAAAAAATGACCAATCTATGGGGGGGTTACACATGCATCATTGGGGGAGAATATGGAACTACACTACTAAGTATAAATAAAGCAGAGAGAACTACTTAGCTAGGTTATCAGAAAGAAGGGCATTTAGAGGTAGTCTCCAATGGCCTTTGAGTTGGTTGAGAGGAGAAGGAGGGGCAGCCCATGGTGGGTAGGTTGGACCTTGGAGTTGTGGAGGAGGAGTGCTCTAGCCTTAGCGTGGAGGTGGTGGAACCATGGTGGGAGCTCATGGAGTGGAGGTGGAATGAAGGTGGAGTTATGCTAAAATTAGATCCAAGACTAGATGATGCAAATGGCCACCCAAGGGTCCTTTAAATAGACCCAAGGGAGACTCTCTAAAGAAGTGTGGAACTCTCTAGAGAGAGCTCCAAGTGTGGTCATCCAAGGGAGAGAGAGGGTAGTTCTTAGATCCACCAAAAGTGGATCTAAGAGTTGAACATCCCTTGGTTGCTATTTTTGGTAACCAAGGTGGCGCCAACCTTAGAAGAGCCTAAAAGGCTTTAGGTGGTGTGGGAGTGTGTGAATGGATGTGTGTGTGTGGGTGTGACCTAGGTGGCTAAGTGGTCTAGGTTAGGTCCTAAGGAATAGGTCTCAAATTATGGTTGCAAACCCTAATTTGCTAAGGAGAAAGTGAAATTAAACTTAACATAAGCTTAATTGAGTGAGTGTGAACTTAATTGAGAGTGAAATAACTCAATTAAGTTGGGCTTAGGTCAACTGGACTCTCACTGAGTCCAATTGGACTTGTGTGGGTTGAGATCTGAGCTCAGTTGGACTCTATGAGTCCAATTGACTAGGCAATTGTAATTGACTATGATCCAAGTCAATTGGGCTTAGTGAGAACCTAATTAGGTTCTTAGGAAAGTTTAGAGGTGGTGTACTAGGATTAGGGTACCTTAATTTAGGTTCCCAGGGGGTTGGAATTGGGTTTAGGGACCTAGGAACTGAAGAGCAGTTCCAGACATCCAATTTAAGTATCAGACGACTTATACTCAATAATCAGAAGTCCAGACCTCTTTTCTAGACATCCAGTTTGAGTCAGAAGGGGATCAGGGTTCTGTCTTGGGTATTCTGCAGAAATTGGATGTCTGACTTAGTGTCTGGATGTCCAATAACACTGCAGACATGGGTTTGAGGTGTGTGGGTTGTGGCTAAGGGTCCTAGATGTCCAATAACCTATCTGGATGTCCAGATAAGGGTTGGAACTAGGGTTTTGAGGCTTCCTAGGCTATGGTGACCTAATCTAAGGGTGGTTAAGGCTTGGGAAGGCTTCTAGGGCTATTTTAGGTTTAGGAATGAACCTAAGTTCTTCATAACATACTCTACCTTATTCTTACTTAGTAGAGTAACATACCTCAACCCTTACGTTATTTCTCTACTACATTTATTCTAAGGTCTTTCGCTAGAACTCTGATGCAGCACTAGCTTCAGGTCCAACTTCAAATCCAGCTCCTAAGCTTCTTATTTCCTGTAATTTATATAATGCACTTAATTAGTACATTATATCATTATTTCATGCATAGCTAAAGGAAAGCGCTAAAGATACGAATAATGTTTATGCATACATTAATTACACTAACTTATGCTAATTTCTAGTCTAATTTAGGTCAATTAAGACCTATGAATGCTGCGCAATCAACGACCCCTCACCTAGTACACGAGGGGTCGGGTCCCTCCTCACGCCTTCTTCACTCCTTAGCTACCACACACACCTGGTAGCCCTGGTCTCCTGCTCAGATCCGTATACTCGACTATAGACCCGATTACATGGGTTCGAGAGAGAAGAGAAGAAGAGAAAGGGGGAGTTTTTGCCTCGCTCTCTAACTCTCAACACTTAGAAGAATTTCAGAGGCTTTGCGCCTCTATTGTGCGTGGTTGCTGAGTCTCCCTCCTAAGGCTCAAGGAGAAGAAGAGAAGGTTCTATCTGACAAGCCTTATGCTATGTTGTGCCTCTCTCTCGAGGCTTGAAGGAAGGAAGAAGAGACCTTTGCCTCTCTGTTGAAACTGCTCCTCCTGAATACTTAAGTCATCTGGGGCTTATTTCTATCGTCTGATTTCTGAGGCATTTGATTCTGTGGTTGAGCTTACTATTCATATATTTGAGTATTTGTGAGGTTTAAACTTAAAGGGTAATTTGGTGATTTAAATCACCATTTTACCTTAATATTTTTGCATATTGGTATTTGGATCTATTGATATATTATTCTGAATTGTTCTTCTGATCTCAATTGCTCATATTTTGCTTATAGTTGTAAACTGTGAGAATGAATTTATTGCTCCCAGTGAATGACCTCGTACTTGCGAGTTATAAATTTAAGTGTTTATTGCGATTTCTCAACTGTACTACAATGCATTTCCTTAGATTCGACGATTTCGTGCGATAACATTTTGGCGCCATTACCGAGGATCAACATGCAGTTCAGTTTCACTGATTACAATTTCTGATTTGAATCTAACTTGCTTTATCTGATTTGTTGTGGTTGCGTAAGGTACACAAGAAAAGATCATCCACACAACAACCACTCCAGGGGCAGGTAATCTCATCCCCATCTTCTTAAGCCCCTATTTCTGGAAAGAGCTGAAAAGGGAAAAATCAATTAGGTCAACTTGCATTCCTTATTTAGAATTAATCACTTCTGAGTTGCCTAACTGGATTTATTTAGAAACCCCGCTCCAAGATTCCTGCACCTACTAAGCATTTAAGGTACTTAGGGCTACTCACCTTCTTGATTGAGCCCTAGGTACCAAATTTGGAAGAAATTGATTGGACCACAAAGAGCCAAATTAGGGTTTTTATCTTAGGGTTGAGGAGCACACGTGCTTGAAATAATAAGAACTAACTTTCCCACATCGTGTGCCACTTAAGTCCTTGCTCGAAGTTACTTAATCAAGGAGACCCTAAAATCAAGCTCTAATCATCCACTTGAATCTTAAAATTGGGACTTAATAACAAGGACAGGTCAGGCAAAGTTGATCCACCTTGTGGGTCAAACAATCTTCAAATTAGGTCACCAAGCACAAATCAACTCTAAAAGTTCAAGTGGAATTCTAAGCACCTCAATTCAGATTTAAAATTGGGTAGACTTAAGAGGTCAAGTCATTCATTCTGGTATATTTGGATTCGCGGTGACAAGGAAGGTTAGGTGGGGGAAACCCTGTAACCCATGGGGACACTCTACCATGTAGAGGTCTTTACGGGACTCTCCCTTCCTGGCTGCCCAATTACTTCTCAGGTGAGCAACTTTCTGATTAAGAGGTATCATCCACCTCAAACCTCCTTAGTCATTCAAGCATATTTGGGTGCCTCAATTGGGTCCATCAAACATTCTATCCCTTATCTACTCTTCTAGTGCATGTTCGGGAGGAGGTCCTTAAGACCACCCTTAAGGCCTCCATTAGCTTTCCACTCTCGTCGAGGTCAAACCTCGACCCATTTGTTTGTGCAACTTCCCAATCAGATCGATATCTCCTTTGACTCTTCCATTTCAGAGCCTGAATCTCCAGTCACAGCCATGGAGCATCACGAAGAAGAAGAACCTGACCTTCAACATCAAGTCCATGACCTCAGATATCTAGTCCATGCATACATCAACCCACCGTAGCGTCCTCAAATGAGAGATCATTATAATCCTGCTGCAGTGGAAATCAAGCCTAGAGTACAAATCCCTGCGGGAGGACCTGAGGTGGAGCTCAAGCCAAGTATGATTCACACAATCTCGAAATTCCATGGCTTGAACTCCAAGGATCCTTTCCAGCACATCAAGCATTTGAAGCATCTGGCCCAGACCTTAGGGCCATCTATACAAAATCGGGATGGCTTACTCAAGAAAATGTTCTTCTCTCTCTTGGATAAAGCCGCTGATTGGTTTCAGACTTTGACTCATCCGATCACCACTTGGGGAGATCTTCAAACTGAATTCTTACAAAAATTCTTTCCCATTGGTCAGACGAATGCTATGCGGCATCAGATCACGCACTTCTCGCAAGGAGAGGGAGAACCACTTCACGAGGCATGGGACTATTTTTTGGATCTCATGAGCAAGTGCCCCCATCACGGAGTTCCAAAATGGGAACAAGTCCAGTCTTTTTACCATGGACTCCGTGACGATATCAATCTCTTTGTCAACGCAACCTATGGTGGCAACATCATGGGTCAGCATGAAGACATGATTTAGGAGATTCTCGAGAACATTTGCGAGAACTCTTTAAATAATGAGTCATTGGGTGTGTACGACCGGACAACCACCCATGCATTGGCAAATAATCGGGGGGTACACGAGACTCGAGACCTTTCCGCACCTGTCAATCTGGAACTAGTGGCCAGTTGTTTGGACAACGTCTCGATTATTGAGAAGAAGGTGGACGAATTGACTCGACACAGGCAAAGAGCCACCTCAGCACAGCAAAACCCATTTGTGCAACTGCCCTCTAGTAGGGAGGTTGTGCATAACGTCTATCACCACTCTTCTCAGGGGAGGGACCCATATCCACCCCCGTCTGATTACAAGCTTGGAGGACACTCCGGAACCTCCCGCTCAAGTTGGGGGAACTCTAAACCCTCCTACTATGATTGTTCTGGAGTTCCTCAAACCTGCAAGGATCTCAACGCCATCCAGAATAATCCATTCTCAAACACTTATAACCCTGGATGGCGCAATCATCCCAATTTTGTGTGGTCGGGAAATAACCCAAATCCGAGATCCCAATCTAACCCTAACCACAAGCTCCACGACCTTATCAGCCTGCTCAACCAAGGTCCAATCCAAATTTCCAATCCAAGCCACATAAGGAAGACCAAATGTCTCTAATTCTTCAAACTCTGGTTGACATGCAAAAACAGGGCAAAGAAGAGATCATAAAGGTTCGCAATCAACTGGCCCAGCTGGCAAATGCTCGCCAGCCTGGCGCACTTCCCTCCCAACCTCTACCAAATCCAAAAACAACATGTCAACTCAAAAATACATAGTGAATCAAATCCAAGGTCAAACAAGCTACACTCAGCCAGGCCCATCCACTCATACTTGCATGTTTACCTCATCCATCTCAGCTGATCCGAATCATACCATAACCAACGCCATCCTACCCCTTTCGACCGTTAGTTTAGGCTAGTTAGGTTCCTTCGTCCCTTTATTATCTTTTCCTCCCTTCAAACCCTCAATTCAACCCACACCACCGCCGTTCGCCCTCCATCTTCTTCACATCCGGCCGCCCTCCGGCGAGGTTTCCCCGATGCTCCACCCCACCACATGCCTCGCCAACACCCTCACAAGCATCGCCTCATCCACCTGCACCAAACCCCTCAAGAAATTGAGGGGATTACCACCTCAACCACGCCCCTGAACACATCCACATCCGTACACCCTCTCTGAACTCACTTGACCATAATACGCATCCAAATGAGCCACAGACACCGCCATCACCTTCCACGCACTACGACGATCTTCCTGAGCATTTTAACAAGGGCTTATAGCCCATATTTCATGTTTTAGGTCCTCTACCAGAACTCCATCGCCGTGCCATTGTCTCCAGCCATGTTCTTCAAACTCCAGTCGCGTTTTTCATCAAATCCTCTCCCAGGTGTTGCGGCTTGGTTCCAGATCCACGCTCATGGCTTCAGTTGGAAGCCTTCTCCTCAACAACTACATCAATTGGAGGCATCTCCTTCAGTAAGCCGCTGTGGCCTCGCGCAAGAAAGGAGTAGGCACTTTAGTACCACATCGGGCGCGGAAGAACGGTTGCACGCGCTTAAATGGATTTTATGCCCTGAGCTATCCGCCTAAGACACTGAGGGGTCGGGTCCCTCCTCACATATGCCCGCACACCTCGGCTACCTCCACACTCTCGGTAGCCCTGGTCCCTATACCCGATTCGATAACCTGATTGATACTTGGTTACCATGGGTCAGAGAGAGAGGAAACAAAAGGAAATTGTAGAGAGTAGGGGAGGGTTTTGCTCTCTCGTGTGTGCGGCTGACACTTAGCCATTGAGAGGATTTGGCCCCCTATGCTGCGAAAGAGAAGGTCTATGAAGGAGAAGAAAGGAAGGCTCATTAAGAAAAGAAGAAAGGAAAGAAGAGAAGCTGAAGGTCTAAGGAAAGAAGAAGAGAAAAGAAAGAAGAGAAGCTGAAGGTCTAAGGAAAGAAGAAGAGAAAGAGAGAAGAAATAAAGAAGAAAGGCTTTGAGAAGCCTTATGCTTGACACATTTAAGTCGTCTGATGCATGGTTCTAACGTTTGAGGCTACTGTGGATTAATTTGGCCACTTATCTAATGTGGCATATCTAATTGATAACACTGTTCATACATTCGGGTATATTGAGTAGTTGATATATATGCTTAATTAAGACTAATAATTGGTGATTCAAATTACCATTATTTTATCTTGATCTCTTTTTATCATAATGAACTCTTGAAATACTCTTGCTTAGTATTGAAGATCATTTGAGTATATTGTTATTCATTGAATATCTATTTGAATGCTCAATTAATTGTGTTCATTAATTTTGAATGCGATTAATGTTGTGAATTCCATATTTTCTCCCTGTGTTCGACCTTAGACTCCATTGTAGATTCTGAGTTTATAAATTTTATCTATTTTTGAGCGATTTTGACTTGCTATGACGATTACATCCTTTAAAACATCAATTTCGCGTGTTAACACCAACCCAAGGAACATACCTACCCAAAGTATGTTCACCCTAGACCTCTAGTGTAAGGCCAAGCATATGCCATTTCCCAACCCTTGCACAAACCTGAGTTCTACACTGACCTAAATACTTCCAATCCTCCACCCCAACCTCCTCTACTACCAAACATCAACACACCATCTACGTCTAGAGCTGAACTGAATGACATCACCACTAGGAGTGGTAGAAGCACTGTAGATCCATCATTTCCTGCTTCTACATCTTTTTCTGGACCTTCTACTTCCACTCCTCCATTTGAATTACCTCTTCCTGATTCTTCTCAACCTAGGAATGACCCTCCCATTAAAACTTCTATACCATTTCCATACGCTTTAAAGAAGAAGGGAAAAGGAAAGAAAAAGTAGTCTAGTGTAACTCTTGAGTCGAATCTACTCAAGCTTTTTGAGAAAGTCCACATAAACATCCCCTTGTTGAATGAAATTTGCCACATTCCTCTTTACGCTAAGTTTTTGAAATACCTATGTACACCTAAGCATAAAGCTAGGATTCAGAAAGGGAGTAGTCCTATCATTCGTTTGGAATAAGTGAATTCCATCATTTCCAGTAGCCTCCCTACTAGGATGAAAGACCAAGGCACCCCTCTTCTTTCCTACATGATAGGAAACACCACATTTAATAGAGCCCTACTTGATCTCGGCGCTTCCATCAATCTTATCCCAACCTCCCAACTAACACACTTCGAGGTTGGCAATCTGAAGCCAACTGAGGTGTCCTTGCAATGAGCTGACTGATCAGTTAAGACATCTCAAGGAGTGTTGGAAGATGTTATAGTGCAGGTCAAAGACTTCTATTTTCCTGTAGACTTTATTGTCCTTGATATGGAAGTACCTGAGGATATCCAGAACGCACCTATCATACTAGGAAGACCTTTCTTGGCTACGGCCAAGGTGAATATTAATTGTGAGGAGGGCCTTATAGAGTTAAAACTTGGAGATCAAAAGATGGAAATTGATATCTTCCAGGTCCAAAGGGGACCATCTTGTAGTTTGATTGAGGAAATCTATTCCTTGGATTCTTTGGACAAGTTGGACGAGGATACATTAATTGATTCACTCAACTTAGAACCTCAACACCCTTTGACCTCTGACTTGACTCTTCCTGAGACATCACCCATAGAAACTGAGAACTTACCTCCTATCCCTTTAGTGTCTTTAGGATCTTCTGAGATCTCCACACCTACTCTTTCACCTGATCCTATACCTGTTGAACTAAAACATCTTCCTGAATCTTTAAAATATGTCTTCTTAAGACCAGATCTGACTTATCCTGTGATTGTCAACTCCCACTTATCGTCTAATCAAGAATCATGACTCTTATCTATCTTGAGAGCACATAGACAGGCTATAGGATGGAGCCTCTCTAACTTGACTAGCATTAGTCCTTCCTACTGTACCCATAGAATATACACTGAAGAAGGATCTAGACTAACCAGACAGCCACAGCGTAGACTGAACCTAACACTTCAAGAGGTGGTTAAGAATGAAATGATTAAGTGGTTAGACAATGGAATTATCTTCCTCATATCTGACGGTCAATGGGTAAGTCCTGTTCAAGTTGTTTCTAAGAAGGTCGGACTTACTGTCATAACCACTGATTCTGGAGAAGTCACCCCTACACAGATTGCTAGTTCATGGCGAGTATGTATTGACTACCGCAAACTCAACCAAGTCACGAAGAAAGATCATTTCCCACTGCCCTTCATTAATCAGATACTGGAAAGATTGGCAGGGAATAGATTTTTCTACTTTTTGGATGGCTACTCAAGCTACAATCAGGTGGTAATTCACCCGGATGACCAGGAAAAAATGACTTTCACTTGCCCCTATGGAACCTTTGCATTCCATGGGATGCCATTTGGATTATGCAATGTACCTACTACATTTCAGCAGTGTATGATTGCAATCTTCTCAGATTTAATAGGTGAATGTTTAGAAGTCTTCATGGATGACTTCTTGATCTTCGAGAGCATGTTCGATGAATGTCTAGACCACCTGACTATGGTCCTGCAAAGATGTATCAATGTGAATCTAGTACTTTCCTGGGAGAAATTACATTTCATGCTACCAGAAGGACTTGTCTTTGGTCACCTTATCTCTGAGAGAGGAATTAAGATTAACCGTGCAAAGGTAAAGTTGATTTTTGACCTGCCATTACCTTCGTCGGTTAAGTAAATCCAATCTTTTCTTAGGCATGTTGGTTTCTATCACCACTTTATAGTGGATTTCTCAAAAGTAGTCTTACCTCTCACTAATCTCCTCTCTAAGGATGTAGAATTCCATATCTCTGACGATTGTGTTCGTGCCTATACAACACTTTGTGATCTGGTTACAAAGGCACCAATACTGCAACCTCTGGATTGGTCTCACTTGTTTAAGCGAATTTATCGTTATTTAAGAGATGCGTTGTAGTATAGGACAAAATCGCTTAAATCAATTAAATTTGTAATTCAGAATCAGAAAAGAGTTCGAGGTCAAACACAGGGAGTAAGTAATAGCAATTTAATCTCACCAATCACAAGAAATATAAGCAATTATAATCATAACTTTATTTACAACAACTCAAAATGATATATAGATGAAATCAAATATCATAGTGCAAAAGGAATGGGTTAAAATGGTGATTTGGATCACCAATTAACCCTTTGAAGTTAAGCTCAAGTATCTCAAATATATAAACAGTAATTCTTAATCAAATATCCCACGTAAACCAGATGAATATCCCAACAGAACTAAGAAACTAGCAGAGATCATACAAAGGCACAAGGCATCAGATGCCTTAAGTGCTCAAGGTTCAGCTTCAACAGAAGAGGCAAAGGCCTCCTCTCTCCTTCCTTCATTCGTGCCTCAAGGGAGAGGCAACCACAGTACCACAGCATAGAGGCAAAGGCCTCAGGATCAGCTAAGTACAGAGAGAGCAGAAGGGCAAAACCCCCCTCTCTCTTTTCTTCTTTCTCTCAGAAACCTAGTTTAGCTGAGTAATCGGGCAGGTAACCAGGCGTGAACAGGATCAGGTTTGCAGGAGTGGGTCGCAAGCGAGGAGTTCTCGGTTGGGTTAAACAGGAGTGAGGTGTATGGGGACTCGACCCCCATGTCTTGGGCGAGGGGTCAGGAGCACAAAACACCTTTATGCGCACGAGCGGCTTCTGAAATCCATGATGTGAGACTATCTGGTCCCCTCTTTGTCTAGATGCATCAGCTACTGAAGGTGCTTCCAATTGAGGTCGAGGATGAGGCCGTGAAGTTCAATTTAATGTCAGGTTTGCTTCTTGGGATTTAGTCGTAGAGCCTGGGAAGGAATCCTGGAGGAGTCATGGCCGGAGAACTAAAGGCATGGTCAGCGTAGTCGAGGGTGGCAGCGGAGGTTCAGCGATCACCTGAAATCACGAGAACGGCTCCGCGACCACGTCAAATAGGCTTAAAAGGATCGCCGTGGAGCGGTGAGTACTTTGGTGGACGCAGCATGTGATGCGAGTGAGTGTGAAGATTTGACGAAGGTGCGTGTGTTGGGTGGAGTGCGTGAGAGACCAATCCCCTTAAATACTTAAGGGGTTTTGGTCAGTGGAGCATGGCGGAAGTTTTTGGACCAGTGGGGGGCATTTTGGTTAGATGTAGCAGATTTGCGAGGTCGCCGGAGGTACGTCGGAGATGAGGGGGATGACAGTGGCACGGGTGTGAGAATGTTCTAAAGCGAGTGTTGAGGGTGTGAATAAAATCAGTAGGAGATGCGGAGTTGCATGCGGGCAGTTGTTGATGACGGGGAAGTGGAGATGGCACCGGCTATGATTGGCTAGTGCCAGAGACAAAGGTGGCTCTGGGAGGTAGAACAGCGACGCATGACTGGAAAGAGAGCCCTTCGCAGGTATGGCGAGGTGCTGAAGAACTTGGGGAAGATGGGCTTGCTACCTATAGTATGTGGCAACAGAAGAGGAGACCGGAGGGAGGAGGTCGCTGGAGTGAAGTTGGAGCCGACCGAAGGTAGAGAAGAAGAGGGTTTTGTGGGCCTAAAACTCGCTATGGAGTTCGACTCTGCAATGTAAAGGCTTTTATAGAGCTTCAAGCAAGCTTCCAAGCTTGGAAACAAGCTTGCAAAGCTCTGATTTTGAGGAAAAAGATCCTTGAAATCCAAGGATTCACACAAGCTTTTTGAGGGGATTTGGGATCAAAATTTAGGTTTAGATGATTTAGGACTTCCTCAAGATCATCCCTTCCAATTTTGGAAGGGATTAGCCAAGAAATCAGGGAGGAATCCGTGATTGAGAGCTCAAGTGTGTGGGTTCACACCTGCCATGGTGGTAGGGACCCAATTGCGAAGAAGATGAAGAATTTAGGGCAATATTTGCAAGGATTTCAAAAGTTAGGGGCATGAATGAAAGAGAGAGTCAAACTAGACTAAAATGCAAACTAGGTCAAGATGGACTCTGATTGGGCCCAAATTTTGGTACAAAGCTAATTTGGATTCAAGGAATCTGATGGTAAAGTCAGATTTTGGTTTTGACCAAGTTTCATTGGGTAATTTGCATAGAAACCTAAATTAGGGTAACTTTCTGGCTGAAACTCTATTTAGGGTCAAAATAGGTTCAGATGGTCAAACCAAGGTTACCAAACCTTATGGAATATTTTTCTATGATTTTTAGAATGTTTAGATGCATTTTATCCTGACCATAGCTTCAGTAATTTAAGCAGGTCTAAAATTAGGGTTTTAGGTGCTATATTCGTTCTCGAAATGCGCGAAACCCTGTTTCTATCTGCATGGACCCAATTATTAGAATTTAATGCTCATTTGACCTTTAACTTACCCCTAACAAATCCCTTGGTTATTCTGTGTTCATGATTTGCTGTTAAAATTACAGAATTAACCTTGATTTTTTATTTTCTTCTCAAAACATAATAAGGTGGAGATATAACCCTTATATGAATATGTAGGAGCTTTTATCTTTTATTCTAGACTAAAATGGACTAGTTAGGGCTTATGATGGTGTTCCCATCATCACCCTTTTAAGATCATGTGTGATGCCTCTGATTTTGCAGTAGGGGTTGTCCTTGGGCAAAAAATGAATGGAAAACCTACAGTCATCTACTATGCTAGTAAGACCTTAGATGAAGCTCATAGGAATTACACCTTCACTGAAAAGGAATTTCTAGCAATAGTATTTCCACTGGAAAAATTCAAACCTTATCTTTTAGGTTCCCACATCATAGTCGACACTGACCACATAGCAGTTCGACATCTTCTCACTAAGAAGGACACGAAATCTCAACTGATTAGATGGATCTGTTGTAGGAGTTTGATTTAGTGATTCGTGATAAGGTTGGGAAGCAGAATGTGGTAGCTCACCACTTATCCCAACTACCTTCTGAAGCGATATCTCCTTCACTTCCCATCACTGACAACTTCCCTAATGAGCAATTGCTGGTCATTCATTCCAATCTTCCCTAGTATGCTGACATTGTCAACTACTTGGCTTCCAGAATCGTTCCCTCTGATTGTGTCTAACATCAAAAAGTCAGACTTAGATCTGAGGCCAAGCACTATTACTGGGAAGAATCATGGCTTTTCAAACACTGTAAAGACCAGATCCTTAGGACGTGTGTCCCTGATAAGGAGAAAGAGAGCATTTTGCCATTCTGCCATGACTAGGCTTGTGGCGGCCATTTCTTTGGCAAAAAGACTGCTACAAAATTTTGCCGAGCGATTTTTACTGGCCCACAATCTTCAAAGATGCACACAAATATAGTATGACATGTCCACGCTGTCAGTCTCTCAGCAGTATTGGTCATCGAGACATGATGCCCTTGAATATGATTTTAGTGTGCGAAGTCTTTGACATATGGGGCATTAACTTCATGGGACCTTTTCTAAATTCTCATGGCTTCTAGTACATCTTGTTGGCAGTTGATTATGTTTCTAAATCGATTAAAGCCATCCCCTCGAGGACTAACGATCATAGAGTTATGACACAATTTATCCAAGCTTATATCTTCTCTAGATTTAGGGTACTGCATGCATTTTTACAAATGCGACTATGGAACCCTAATATGCACTAGTAATGTTACGAAATAGCACAAGACGGCACAATTGCAAGTGTATTTTTGTGGTGCAATCATACCCCCATGCCTATCTTTTGCTAGTCCCTAGCAAAATATTTTTTTGTAATGTATTTAGAAATGATCTTTAAGCTGAAGATTTTCTTCTGAGGCAACATAGGTGTGTTTATTGTTGGATATTGTGAGAACCAATTGTAGAGAAGACTACCAGTACTTTAAGTCTCACATGACATAGATCATCTCTCGACTAACCAGGACTCTTGATATTTAAACCTTAAGTACGATTTCCAGGACCCCGGAGGTTTTTGCCGTACTCGAGAGCTCAAGAGGTTATAGCTTGTGCTTAGTGAAGGATCAAGACTGACCAGATGAACATTAAGACTCAAGCCCAGGGTTTCACGAATTTTTAAGTACAGGTTGGCCCCAGTTTCAGCTCATGTCTTCAGATTGACCCTTAAAAAGATGATGGAAAACTCAACTCCCATTTTCTGATACTTGTGGCTCAAAGAAGACAGGGTATTTGCCCTGAAAAACTTTTTTGTAGGAAGATTTTACAGACATTTGTGAGATATACTGACTTATTTACGTTTTTTTTTTTTTTGAAACACGTGTCAGTATATCTCTTACAACATTATTTGGAGGAGCACACTTTTCTTCTTTTTGGTGGAAAGAGTCTCTCCTAAATACAAGATTAAAGCCTGGGATAAAAAGTCTACCTACGCGCACAGGTAAGGACTCCACCTTTCCTAATGAACACTAAGGTTGGAACTTATGTTCACCTGGTCTTTCTTGATATGTGTAGTGTGAACCAAGTTTACTTAAGCTCTCAAGTAGAAGCAAACCAACGGATCCTGTACTGGTGTCTCAGGTACAAGAATACGTCCTTAGTTAGGAGAGATTCCGATCTATCTTGTCAATGCTCAAGTGAATTAAGCCGAGCCTGAGCGAATCAAGCTTCTGTGGCCTGGAAAGTCTTCAAAATAGAGGTTGAATATCCATAAACACTTATTGTATTTTTGTTTCAGCCTTCAGATCATTACTAAACACTATATATATATATATTTTTTCTAGCATATTTATAAATAGGTGGAAACTGCATGATACCATAAAATACCTAGATCCTATGGATGCCTATCCACCCCCCCATGCCAAACGATGCTATGTCCTCATATGCATGCAGGGAAAAGTAAAGAAAGGACGAAAGATCGGGTAATGAGAGCTGAGGTGCAGGGTATACAGCAGGGTGGTAGGGGGGTGGATGGTGGGTGGTGAAGTGAAAAGTGAAGTGATCATGACAGTGGCGTGAAAAGTGATGGTGGATGGTGAAAGATCTGGCATTTCCTGAGACGAGAGTGTCCCAGGCGGATCGGAGAACAAGTTAGGAGGAAGAAGTTGGCCCTCAGATTGGCCAAGAAGAGGGGCTTCTTGGATGGATGGATCCAAAAGGGAATAGCCCCAGTGAGTAGGATATGAGCTCAAGGTCCCAGTGTGGAGTTGCAAATCCACCTGATTTGGTGGGAAAGAAAGGGCAATCCAGTCTTCAAGAGTGTGGACTGGCTGTGAGTAGCCCGGATATGACTTAGACCACGAGGTATGGGAAGTGGAGAAAACCTCGTCAGAAGTCTGGTCAGGAGAAGGTACTGGAATAGGGCGGGATGGGGGAACGTCACAGTATGTGTTGATCAGGCAATCGTCAGTGTTTATAGGTAATCCGCAGCAATCAGAATAGGTCCCAATTAGTCCGATACACGCGCTGACGGCCATGTCCTCGTCAGATGTGTCATCCTCGATACAATCGCAATCAAAGTTCTTGGCTGCCTTGAAGATGTGAAGCTTGAGCTTTTCAGATCCAACGGCAATCTCAATACAGCCTGACTCGCAGTCGATAAGGGCGCGGGCTGTGGCTAAGAAAGGTCGACCAAGGATGATTGGACAATCAGAAAGTGAGCTAGGAACTTCCATATCTAAAACAAGAAAGTCAACAGGAAAACAGAGACCCTAACCACCACGTCTTCCACCACACCCTTCGAAATTTTGACAGAACGATCTGCCAACTGTAACGTGACAGGGGTGGGTTTCAGATTTCCCAAGGAAAATTTTTTGAGCATGATGGTCAGTATAAGATTGATGGAAGATCCTAGATCAAGCAGGTCACACTTAAAATTGCAGCCTTAGATGCTACAGGAAATGAGCGATGTGCCCGGATCTTTCTGCTTTGGTGTATATTTGACAGTATAGCACAACTCGCATGAGGTGAGAGAACCACCAGATTCTTGGTCTTCTTTGACTGTCGTCTGGGTGTTGTGTAGTCTTTGAAAAATCGGGCGATAGTAGGTATGTGGTCGATAGCCTCAAGCAGGGGTACCTTGATTTCTACATCCCTGAACAAATTATGTAGGTTATCAAAGGCCTGCGTATCTTTCTTTTTGCCTTTTGGCTCCCTCAGTAGAGCCTCAGGGAATGGAACTGATTCTGGCACCAATTTGGGTGTATCGTCCTCTCGCGAATGCGGTGCGCATCCCGAATGAGAGGGCGGTGAAGAAAACGGGCCAGGAACAGGTCAAGGTAGATCGACGGTCTACTTGCCTCTCCTTGTAGTGATAGCATTGGACGATGCGGGTCCAGTGGGATCATACGGCAGAGGAGGGTTCGCAATAGGGACATAAGAGTGCGATGCTGCAGCGGGATTAGCCTGAAATCCTGGTGGAATGCTCAGACTTGCAGAATCTGATGAACATGTCCCTGAGGAGGTCGTACCTGTGGTTGAGGACCATGGGGTACGAAGTTTCGCGAGTTTGGAACAGGTTGGGCAGGAAGAGTGCCCTGAGATCGAGTCACCATATGTAGTTGACTGATCTCAGCATTCTACTGCACCAATTGGTGCTGAAGAGAGGTCATGTTCTCTTCATGGTGCTTTGACATTTCCGTCATCATTCGCATCAATTTGTCAAGAGGACTTAATGCGTGTTCAGTTTGCGGTATGCAAGGGCCTGATGGCGGATTCGCCATAGGATTAGACTGGGCCCTTAGGATGACGGGTGCAGACGGTCACATTGGTCCACCAGCGGGGTTTTGGCGCTATGGGTTGTTGGACCATGCGAAATTTGGATGATTTCGCCACCCTGGGTTATAAGTGGCAGAGAACAGGTTGTTCCCCAGGGCGCAAGCGTCTTCTATGCCAGAAGACATGTCCATATGTAAATATGCGTCCGAGCACACGGAGGTTTGGTCCTCCATGTCGAAATACTGGCTTGTAGAAGCTAGTTCCACATGACTTACCGAGTCGCTCGGCGTGACACTCGGTAAGGAAGGTCTTACGGGGTTTCTCGAGATAACCCTGGTGTTGGGATTGTGACGAAGTGGTGAGGTGGGGGTGTTTGCCATAGAACGGGCAGGGTTGGCCAGAAGCTCGTCCAGCTTCTTGTGCACGACGGAGACTTCATCCAGTTTTTGTGCGATAAGGCTGAGATTAGTGGATGAATGGGAGGGTCCAGTGTCAACTTCGTGGACATTTCGGGGCTGGCTGGTACGATTAAAGGCGACAATGGAAGCATCGTTCATTGAGTTTTCACTCATATTTTCAAACAATTCGAATGCTCCATTCTCGTCTTTATTCATGAAATTCCCTCCACAGGAAGCATTTGCAATCTGCTTCAAAGTCTCATTTAGCCCATAGTAGAAGATCTGGGCTATATGCCACTTAGGCAGACCGTGGTGTAGACACTTCCTGAGGAGGTCATTATACCTCTCCCATGCCTCATGAAATTGTTCGCCGTTTTGTTGCGTAAATGAAGTGATAGCACGACGAAGCGCATTGGTTTGCCCGATTGGGAAGAACTTCTTGAGAAACGTTGTTCGCATCTCTTCCCAAGAGTGGATGGTTCTCCCAAGGGTGCGTAGCCACTGCGACGCTTTATCCCGCAATGAAAATGCGAACATTTTCATGAGGACTATAGGTAACCCAATATTTCTTGGTTTAACAGTTTCAGCTAATCGGGTTAGGTCTTTCAAGTGGAGAAAAGGATCTTCACTTGCAAGACCATGGAAGTAAAAATTTATTAGGCCAATAATGTTAGGTTTCAATTCAAAGTCGTCCCCACCCATGGGGACCCGAATTTGTCCTATGGTATCTGTAGCAGCGGGATTCTGATAAGAGCTAAGAGACCTAGGCTCCTCCCGTTCTGGAGGGTTCTGCATTTCCTCCAATGTTTCCCGAATGGCTTCAATTTGTTCATTATACATTTCCATTTAGGCTTGGAGGCGAGTTATGGGATCTAAGGCTCCACCACCTAGTGGGTTCTGAGGGCAGTTTCCTCCCTCGGGATTTGGGGGTGGGCGTGCAGCCATGTTTGTGGAGTAGGAGGATGAGTCGGCTTCTTTAGATTTATCAGACAATTCAAATAATTCAGGGTTTTGTGACCTCCTCCCAAACATGCACTACCGCAGGAAGAATTGGGGAGATAAGAAGGGAAAAGAGATGAGAGAAATGACGCCGCAAAGGTACACTTGATGACAAATCAATACAATCAAATTCCTAACCTCTATAGTGTGCCCTTAGAACTAAAGATCTAACTTACCTGCTATCACGGACTACGGAACCCAGTGCAAGCACTGCGGACCACCAGGCCAGATTGAAAGGCCGTTTGCCCCAGTCTTAGACACCCGATAGCACGCGGGAACCCTCACCAGCACGTAGGCGCTACACGTAGGTAGTTAGACCTCCAATCCTTAATAAGGGTCAAGTTGCTACCAATTTTAATTAGAGGCTTAGGATCAAGTGCTCTTGGAATGTGAAGGGCGTTGTTTACGGGTAATGCCCAAGTGATTAATTTTTCAAGTGTGTAAAACAAGCATGCAACGGGGAAATCTCCCCAAATTGAAGTTTTAATTGGTGAATGGTTTTTAGAGTTCAGCCTTAAGTAGTATGGATTTTAGGATTTCGCTGAAATACCAATTCAACCAATCTCCGGGTTTTGAGAGAATACAAGTTTTCTTCTAAGCCCAACAAACCCTTCTTCAATGTTAGTTAGTTAATGCATGCTAAAATGCAATGTGCTTCCCTGATTGGAGATTTCTATGTGTAGATGCACGAATCAGTTTTAGATTAGTGTGAAAGGGAGCCAAAGCACTTCATTTCAAGTGCTCCCAATCACCAAAATGATTTCCACACACACGGCTCAACCAAAAGATAAAGAAAATCAAATTGTTGGGGTTGAAGTATGATGAGTGGCTACTCATCATGGCTAAAAAACTAAAATTAAGCTAGACACTAAGTAAAATAATATCAAATTAACAGATAAAAAGGGTTAAGTGTGGGAATTAAAAAAAAAGACCTAAAACCTTTACTCTGTGTTAAAATTTCATAATTAGTTCACAAAATGAGATATTCTGAATGCAAAACACAAATGATGATCCATACATCAATTGAACACATAAATAAGTTTGAAAGGCCAAATCAGAAGTAAAATCAATGTCTTAAATGTTCAATTAAGCACATATAAAAATTTGAAGGCAATTGGACATCATTTAGGTTATGAAATAGGTAGTTTACAGTTAAGTCCTTCTTGCATTACACTCTCGCCCTTAAAAACTCCTCTTTGGACCTATTTGTAAGTCTCAGGGACCCTTTTGAAAGGCTGCAGGGCCCTTCCGGTTGTAGTTCTTTTCACTCATGGGCCTGCACTCTATTCTTCTACCCATTCGTTCAAGGGTCTTCCTGCAAAATTTCCTTCATTTTAGAGAGAAGCCTGCTACTCTTCACGCGCACTGT
Organism: Thalassia testudinum; assembly: GCA_037157565.1. Taxonomy (NCBI): domain Eukaryota; kingdom Viridiplantae; phylum Streptophyta; class Magnoliopsida; order Alismatales; family Hydrocharitaceae; genus Thalassia; species Thalassia testudinum. Next base: position 46,043,318 of record JAZHRO010000009.1, read on the forward strand.
AGCGCGCGAAGAACACGGCCAATCTCAGCCGTCCGTCGCTCTTTAGATCTTGATCTGTGGTTGGATTCTATTGGAACTTTCACGTAATTCGGTGCATGCGTTCACCTCTCTCCCTAGATCTCATCTGACGGTCAGATCTTGTGCTCGACTCACCGCGCGCTCTGCCCCTCACATCCTCGCCACCGGTTGCATTTTGATTATCTTCACCTGCGCGGTGATCTCAGCCACTGAGCTGCTACTTAAGCACCTCAGTGGTGTCACGCGCAAGGTATCGCTCCCTCCTACACCTCTTAGCCATCAATTCGTCCACTCCAGTCTCTCCTCCCCATCCAGCCTCTGATTTCACAGCCACCGGCTGTGAAATCAGAGCCTTCTCTCGACACTCCTCATCGCTAAGGACTTCGTAGCACCTGAGGACGACCTTGGAGCCTCACTAGCAGACTCTTCCCTCCGCTGGAGTCATCTTCCTCCTTTCTTCCTCCTTAGCCACCGACTAAGGACCCATAGGTCCCATTCTTTCTGTTAGTTTAGGTTTTTAATTATGCATAATTAGTTTTAGCTATAGTTAAGTAGTTTAGAGTAAAATTAGCATAATTGTTAGTTTTAGCTATAGTTAAGTAGTTTAGACTAGAATTAGCATAATTGTTAGTGTTTAATTTTCGCTATAGGTTAAAGTAGCTGTAGGAGTAGAATTAGCTTTAATTCCCTTCCCTCACCTCCTCTGATCAGTCCAGATCAGAGGGGAAGAATTCATCAAATCATGTTTCAAATTATCTCCCTCTCCATTTTTTTTTTCACAATCCAGTTTTGATTTCTTTTTTTTATGACAAGTTTTTCTCATCTTTCACCCACACACCCTGATCCAATTTCAGATCTGGCTGGTTTACAACCTCAGATCTGAAATTGGCGTCACAAGCACCTAAGGGGCTTCTCACTCACCTCATCTTTGATCACAAAAGTCCCTTGATTATGGGTCGAATTTTTCAGTTTGTCAGATTTCTTTTCAACATGGATTTTAAGGATTTTTAGCTTTCTGGATTTACTGCCTGATTTGATAGATTGAAGCTAAGTTGAATTCCCTGTTGGCAAGGATTCTGAGAGGATTTCTGGTGACAGAAATCATCTCAGAAGAGCCATACTTAAATATGTTTTGATAAGCCTTGAATGCATTGAATGCAAGTCAGATCTAAGGATAATTACTTTGGTAATTTGAAGTCTGATCTTGCATTCATAAGTTTTTTTTATGGATGTCTGGTTTGTATGGTGATTTCCTAACCTAAGGAGTTCTCAATACTCCTTAAGGTTGCAAGAAACTGGGATTTGATCTTATGGTTTTAATTGACTGACTTAAGTCTTCCTTCATGCTGTCTATAGCATTAGAAAGAATAATTCAGTGATGTTTTTGGATTTAATCTGAAATGAAGTTTTTTATGAGGGCTTTTCTTGGGCATTTGAATTGAGACATTTAGTGATTTTCATGAGAAATTGAACCCTTGTCAGAATTGGGATTTACTTATCTGTTTTTCAGTTGATTTTGATTGATTTTAATCCCAGTTACACAGTGAAGTGCTGCATCTTGCAGCTACATATTTCCCTCTTCTCTAAATTCTTCCCTTCTCATCTAAAACACTGAACACTCTGAACACATTCCCCTCTTCTCATCTCTCTGACAGTGGCTGAAGCTACTGTTAGAAAAAGAAAATTAAATACAATCAATCCTTCTTTCCTCAACCTCCTACTGAAATCTAACCATAAGTATACTATAATCTAATTTAAAATACTATCTATATACATATATCTGTATATAGGTAGTATTTACATAGTATATTACCTTATAAGTATATATGTAGCATACTGTATAATGTATAAAATTGTATATATCTATATATATGTAACTTATATACATATATACATAAATACTGAATTACTGAATTGAATTTATACATATATAATTAATGAATTGTATTTACATATATACTGATTTGAATTTATTCAGTTATAGCCAGATTATTAAATTAAATTAGCTAAACTAGTAATTTAGAGTTATAATTAAGTTAATTGAATATGTAGACCTAGATTAATATATATTAAGTAATTTAAGCTAGTTAAAGTATATTTATACCCCTTTTATATTACTATAACTTAGTTTATAAGTTAAACAGCCATTACTGCTACTTAAACATAAATAAAACATAAATTAATTCGGAAAAATATAATAAAAATATGTATAATATACTTAAGTATGTAATCTAAATCTGTATAAGGTCAATTAGACCATTTACTAACTAATTTATAAGTAATTAACCAAGAAAGCACCTAAATCAGCCTGTAAAAATAGCCCACTTTAATTAATTTATTTGTATAGTAAACCTAACTAAAATTCAAAATTAATTGAACAATTATATATTATTATGTAAATACTTTATATTCCATAATTTATTTTATTTTTTTTAATAAGTTATGGCCCTCGAATCGAGGGCCAAAATCGCGTTCAGATGCAGCTGCGCCCGATTTCCAGCACAGATGTGGCGCTGGAATAGCGCCACATCGTGCGCTACAAATCGCGTGCAGCGCTATAATAGGATTTTGTCTTTATACTCCCCAGTCGTCATGGGCACTGGGCGCCCAAAACAGAGCTCACATATCCGATCCGATTATACTGAGCATACGAACATTGTGTGGGGCCGGGGCCCGAGTGTGTGCGGCATATGGCTGAGGCCCTGCGTTGAGTTTGAAGCATAACTAAGTGACCTATTCAAGATTAGGGCGTGCTTAGTAGAGGTCTGGTCCCACCCACTGGGTGCAGTGTATCCCTCGAAAAGCGCACCCGCAAATTAATCACATTTTAAATTGCTTAATAAAAGTTAATGATGGTTGCTTAATCCCCTCTCCACCGCAACTTCTGAAATGTGTTAAGACAGAAATACAAAAGAGAAGAAGAACAGAAGAGACTTAGTGTATATACAGAGAAAGATAAAAGACGTATACATATGTAAATACAAATACAATAAAAAGATAAACATATATATATACATATGTACACGTAGTATAGCCTATTACATTTGTTTAAGTAAACCTAAATAATTACTAACAGAATAAAATGTCACCATAAACGTCGCTAAAGACCTCAGTTTTCCCTCTTTAGGTTTGTATAGTGTTTTATGAGATTTAGCGACGCTTATGTCTGTCACTAAAACTGCTGTATATGTTATTGTAGATAATAGACTAGTAAGTTAAGCTAGTATACTTTGACATCTTAGTGTATTATGTACTGTCATATTAGTATTAATATTATAACTTGTAAATACATAGTTTAAGGTATAGTAATAAATTGTTTGGTGCTTGTTTTTAGTTAGTTTTTACAAGCATTACAATTAACTTGTAGTAATTAGGCAAACCATTTTTATATTCATTCTTTAATGAGTTGTAAAGTTTTTTTTAGAATTAGAAGATAATTTTGAGATCAAAGAGTGAGCGATGTAATTCAATAAATTACCTCCCAGTGAACGACCTGGAACAAAACCATTAAAAATTAGATAAGTAAATAATAATAATGGTTGTAATGACTGGTACTCACCCTAACTCACCACTATGATACTCTCAGTGTTACATACTACAACAGTACATCAATCAATCATCACTATATTGCAACCATTGCATCCATTTTTGTCATTATTATTAAAGTATTCGGGATCGAATCTTAGGCAAGTTGAAAAGTCGTGGTGGGGTTGGAATCAACTCAATTCCAAGTCTCCCCACCAAAAAATGTGATCCCAAATTTGCAGATAAGTGAGGCAAAGAGGGGTGCAATCAATCTTTTTATGTTTGCCTCACAAAATACTTCACATGGTGAAAAATTCAAGAATCAAGATTCTTGGATTTTCGCTATGCGAAATAGGGCGGGAAATCCTGGGGCGGTGGGAGTAAAGGCAATCAATCAAACAAGTGAATTTTAATCCACTTGCCCCAAGAGATCCCAAGAAGTTTTTCTAGTTTTTAGTTTTTTTTTTTTTATTAAGGTGACAAGTTAACCTAGGTTGCTAAGAAAGAAAGACTTACTTGTGCAGCAACGTGTGCGGAGCTCCAGTGCGGAGTCGGCGTCTTCACGCTCTCGTTCCCACCTTGGATCTACACACGTCTCCGACTTCGTCTGCCTGTCTTCTCCTTGCAACAGGTTTACCTGCGCACCAAAAACAAAGACACCCGTGAAGAGAAGGGTGTGAGAAGAAGAATTACAGGAATGGAGTAAAAACTTACTTGAAGGCGCACTTCCCCGGCAACGGCGCCAGAAAGGTATGACGGTTGGACCCGGATAGGTTGTTAATATGGTGATTTTATCGTTGAAGTGTGTATAGTGGTTAACCTAAATTGGACCTAACCATCTCTTTACAAAATTTTTAACCTGGCCTACTTGATGTTATCTTGGTCACTTTTAGGCCCAGGGTCGAACTCAGGGAAGTGGGGTTACAAGTCAAGTTTCTACGCCTTTCCTACAACGAATCTCTTCCATTCGTTTATTGTGTTTTTGGTGTTTTTCTATTTAGATTTTTTTCTGGTAATATTTGTCCTTGAGGCACACCCTCAAAATTAGGTTCTTAGCCTTAAGCCAAATCAGGGTTCCAAAATGGGTCTTGCTATTCGCAAGATGGAGTACCTGTAAGTCAAGGATTATCTTTTCTCTTTTATATATTTTTTTATCTTTTTACTAGTATGCAAGAGAAATAGAAATAAAGTAAATATAGTATAGATATATATGTATATACTATATATGTATAAAGGGGTGGGGGTGGAGGCGGAGATGGAGTGTAGTACGGTGTCAAGTCGGTCGTCGTCTAGAAAGACGCAACCAACAAGACGAGGTGCCACGTGTAAGGTGGATTGGTGGACGATGAATGCGAACACGCTTTTTGTACGGGTGTATCGGGGAATACCAGCAACTGGTGCAGATATTCCCGCGATACCACATATGGTAAGTAATGTGAAAATATATATATATGTATATATGTAAATATATCTATATGTATATATATATATATATAATATATAGGTATATATATGTAGTTATATATGTATATATATATGTATACATATATATATGTATGTAGCTGTATGCATAGATAGATATATGTATAGATATATATATATATATGTATGTATATGTGTGTGTGTGTGTGTGTGTGTATATATATATATATATATATATATATAAGTATATGTATATATGTAGATATATATGTATATATATATAAGTATATAGATATATATATATATGTATGTATGTATGTATATAGACTAATACATAGTTATATAAGTACTAATATATGTATATATATATATATATAAAAGTATATAGATATATGTATATATATATATGTATGTATACTAATACTTAGTTATATAAATACTACTATATATATAGATATAAGTATATATATATATATGTATATAAATATATGTATATATATCAATATATATATGTATACGTACATATATATATATATATGTATGTATGTATATAATAGTGTATAGGTGTGTGTGTATGAAAGTGTGAGTGTATTTGTGTAAGCGTCGGTAAAGAGATAGGGAGAGAGTCCTATGAGAAAGAGAGAGAGAGAGAGAGATCAGTCCTGCTAGAGTGAAGAAGAGGCAGGTTAAGCCGTCTGAGCTTCAGGGCTGACGTCTGAGGCTTCCACTCGCGCGCGCAGGCGCGTATGCGTGCAGAGAGGAGCACGCTGGAGGGAGTGGGCGCACGCAGAGGACCGCAGCGCACCGCACTACACGAAGGGCTAGAGTGGGCGCTAGCAGTCATACGCAGTGAAGGGAGCGAGCGAAGGCAAGCGCTGGGAGAGGCAGGCCCTGGGGGAGAACGCAGGGCGAGACGTGGGGGCGGGCGCTGGCCGGTCGCGGCGCGCCGGGTGACCGGATAAGTGAGAAGCTTACCGATCACCCCACTGTAGCGACAGTGTCGCGCAGACTGGCGTGAACAGTGGCTACAGTGTATGGCCGAGCCGCGCGACTGCCTGCTGCAGGTGTTGTGAGTGCGGACAGCTCGGCTCGCACAGAAGAGTGGCTCCGGCTGCTGTCTTGCAACGAGGTGGTTTACGACAGAGTGCGCGGAGAGGGATGGGTCGCGGGAGAAGGGCGCGACAGGGCTCACGGTGGCCTGCAGGTGTTGGCTGGTGTGCGCAGTGAAGCTTGGCCGGCCACTGTAGAGGCGCACGGTGGCCGATTGCGGGCAGGAAGGCGAGTGCAGTGCGAAGAAGCGGGACGCTAGGGTGCCTGCAAGCACGTGCGGGAGATGAGGGCGGCTGCAGGTGCACGCGGAAAGGGCTGTGGCGGCTGCTACTGCCTTGCTGCTGCTGCCGCGGAGCTTCAGACCTTGAAGCCTGCAGCAATGGCTGAAGTGCTGGAAATGAAGAAACAGGGAAAAGAAGACCACCATGCCCACCGGCTCCTTGATGAGCTGGGCGGTGGTTGTCTCACTGTGGTGGGTGTGCACCACAATGATTGTCTCCTGCCTGCAGAGTGTCTCCTCAGAGGAGGAGGGCCTACGTATGGAGGGAGAGGGAAGGACATGGTTGCCTAGAGAAGATCTGTTGTGGGTTTTTTCGTGGAGGACCAAGCTCGCAGCAAAGGAAGAACCGTGCTCTTTTTAAAGAAGAGGAGAGCATGCACAACCATGCCCTAACTGTGCATGGCTCATGCATGGCTTGGCAGGGAGAGGTGTGCATGCGGCTAGTAGGGAGAGGTGATGGAGAGCATGGCGCGAGGAGGAAGAAGTCAATCCATGCAGCCGCGGGAAGCATTTCAAAATCAAGTAGAAATAAAAAGATGGTGAATTTTGCAAAGATGCACTTGAGGAAAAATGTTAATTGCAAGGCCACTTATTTCACTCTCCTCCCATCTCAATTAAATGCATGCATGCGTGTATTTTTACAAATGCGACTATGGAACGCTAATGTGCACTAGTAATGCTACGAAATAGCACAAGACAGCACAATTGCAGGTGTATTTTTGTGGTGCAATCAGGTATCAAAAACCATCATAAGTGATGGAGGGTCTCATTTTAGGAACACACATTTCCAATCCCTACTTCAGAAGTATGGGTTGACACATAGGAAAACTACACCCTACCACCCTCAAACCAATGGACTGGCAGAATTGTCCAACAGGAAGATCAAAAAGATTTTATAGACTACCATTAGACCTGATAGAAAGGATTGGTCTTCCCATCTTTCTGATGCATTGTGGGTGTATAGGACAGCCCACAAAACCCCATTAGGCATGTCTCCTTTTAGACTTGTTACGGGAAACCCTGTCATCTTCCTGTAGAACTTGAGCACAAAGCCTATTTGGCCATCAAAAAGTGTAACTTGGACTTAGAGAAGGCCAATGATCATAGAAAACTTCAAATTTTCGAGCTTGATGAATTAAGAAATGAATCTTATGAGAGCTCGAGAATTTATAAGGATAAATTAAAGGTCTTCCATGACCATCACATCCATAGGAAGTCATTTCACCCTGATCAGAAAGTCCTTCTGTTTGACTCAAGATTTAAACTCTTCCCAAGAAAACTCAGATCCAAATGGACTAGACCTTTCAAAATTATGAAAATCTTTGATAATGGAGCCATCGAGATCATTGAGATTGACAATCTAAACCTTTTACTACCAATGGACAAAGATTGAAACCCTTCATTAAGCCGCATGATCTCAAACTTGTCAATTCCATTGTCTGGGTTTATGCCTAGTTGAAGGTGTTAAACTTAGCAACCTATCTCTTGTACATAGTTGTTTTCACCTTTCTTATTTTCCATTTCTTTCATTAGGTGTCTATCCTTGCATTTTTACTATGCATTCATAGTCACATATGTCATGCATTTCACTACTTAGCCCGACTTTCCACTCTAATCTTGTATCAGACTTGAAATCATCCACATAGAGAATTTTATCACCTCAGTCTGACTTCCTTCCATCACCCAATCTAAGTTAGTGAAAAGCAGAGCATGCATTTGCATCTACCCTATTTATACAATGAGGACATTGCATCATTTAAGCATAGGGGGTGTAAATGGTGAAATCATTTACTGAAATGCAATTATAGACACACGTAGTGTATAAGGTATAGTATTATCAAAAAATACCAAAAAAAATTGAAAATTTTTGAAAAATTTGAAAAAATTACAAAGTCGAAAATAAAAAATATCAAAAATAAAAAATTCCAAAAATACAATAAGGGACCTACTGCACCTATTGTTGAGGGAAAACTCGAACATTGAAATTAAGGAGAGAAAAAGCATTGAAAGAATCTTAAGTGTTTAATTATGATCTTCTAGCTGAAAACAAAATAGAATAAGTATTTATAGACATTCAACTTTTGCTGGTTAGACTTTCCAGGCCATTGTAGCTTAATTTGCTCAAGCTTTAGCTTAATACAATTTTAGCTTTGGCAAAATAGACTAGGATCTCTCCTAACTTAAGATGTATTGTTGTACCTAAGTCACTAATATAGGATTCGCTAGTTTGTTGTGGCTTAGGAGTCTAAGTAACCTTGGTTTACACTACACAGTCTCAGGAAAGATCTTATGAACTTGAAATTCAACCCTAGTGTTCATTAGGGAAGGTGGAGTCCTTACCTGTGCGTTCAGGTAGACTCTTTGTCATAGTCTTTATTCTTATGTTTAAGAGAAGCTCTTTCCACCAAAATACTTACCCACCAAATAAGTATACTCTACCAAATAAAGTTGTCGGAGACATATTAACATTTATTTTCTCAAAAAAAAAAAGAAAAAGTCAAAAGGAATTTTCAGAAAAAGACATTCTTTAGAATAAGTCAAGTATGTTCTCCAAATCCGGTAAATAGTTTTCCACCAAAAATATTTCCAGGGTGCATTACAAATACCATGTTTCCACCAAATATTCTTTGAGCCACAACGCAATAAGAGTTAGGTTTGAGTCTTCCTCATTTTTGAGAGTTAATCCAAAGACATGAGTTGAAGTTAGAACCAACCTGGACTTAAAAAGAAGTGAAACCTGGGGATTAAGTTTTGAAGTTCACCTGATTAGTTCTGACCTATCACTAAGCATAGCCATAACCACTTAACTTCTGAGCTTTGTAAAACCCTTTGAGTCCTAGAAATCGCACTTAAGGTTTAAATATCAAGAGTCCTTGTTGGTCGAGAGATGGTCTATGTCATATCAGTCTTAAGTTCTGGTCAGTCTTTCTAAGCGACCGGTTCTCACAATGTCCATACATAAACACAATTGGCTTATTGGGAAAATCTTTCAGCTTAAAGATTATCTCTAAACACTTAACAATTTGAGAAAAGAAAAATAGATATCTCATCACATTTACCTAGCTGATGCTTAATTGCTTTGCACTTTAGTGAGTTGTTTGCTAAGAGACTAGTAAGACCTAAGCATGGGGGTATGATGAGATGTGACTCATCATAGTTAAAATGCCCATGTTAAGCTAGAAACTAGGTAAACACTACATAATTAACACAAGAAATAAGTTAAGTGTGAGAATTAACAGAAATGACCTAAAACAGCAAGTCTGTGTTAAAAATGCAAAATTAAGTCACAAATTGAGATATTCTATTCGCAAAAGCAAAATGATGATCCAATTTCTAATTAAACACATTTTTCAGCTCAAAAGTTTAAATCAAGGGTTGAATTAACTTCTTAAGCATTCAATTAAGCTCCAATAAAAACTTCATGGCATTTGAACATCAATAGGACATCTCATTCATTAAATTACATATAGGTCCTCATATCATTCACATTTCTTGCACATAAAAACACTCAGGGACCTCATTTTAAACCTGTAGGTACCTATGTGTAAGACGTCAAGGATCACTCTATAACCCTTCTTATCACTAATGGGCTTGTCTACAATTGTCACACTATTTCGCATTTAAGCCCTTCTATGCAATTAACCCAAACGCCTGCATCTCTCTCCTTCGTCCACTGTAGCATGAAGAACACAACCAATCTAGGCCATTGTTTACGTGTACTCTTGATCTTAGAGCCAATCTTCCTCGATTCTTCGTGAGCGCCTGAGCGTGGAATCACCCCTTGCCCTAGATCCCATCTGACGATTGTGATTTGGATTGAACTTTCCCACACCCCTCTCAAGCCAATCCCACCACCCAAACCATACCCAACTAATCCTACCCTCGTGGTGCTTGGAATCACTCCTGTGCCTACTTAAACACCTCTAGAGCTCCTCGCGCACGCATCGACCTCCCCTCTTATGCCCCAAAACTAACCTAGCTCTTAGGATTTTAACTCCGCAAATGGGTCTTTTGGCTGCATTTAGGCATTTACCTAGGATAGGCATGCATTGCATTTTAATGTATTTTTAATGCATTTATTTGTGTTAGGATTAGGTAGAAGTCAAATCCCACACATCTTGGCACTCAGGAAGGCAGAAGATGAAGAAGAAGCTCTTATCAGCTGGACTCCAACGAGATCCAACTCATCTTAGCTGGATCCTAGCTAGATCCAACTCATCCTAGCTAAATCCCAGCTCCTTCTAGCTATATCAACTCACCCTTAGCTCCATTCAGCTCATCTCAATTGACTAGTAGCTCTAGCTAATTCACCTTAGCTCCATTCAGCTCATCTCAGCTGAATGGCAGCTCAAACTAGCTAAAGACAGTTGCTCCTAGCTCCATTCCAGCTCTTCTAGCTCAGAAGAGTTCACTGGAAGTTCAACCTGACTAGGACTACCTACTACTATCAACTAGCTAGACTTGGTCAGCTGAAGATGACCTTAACCAGCTCAACCCAGCTCAAGTCCAGCTCCCGGAGACCTATCTCAGCTCAACTCAGTTGAGCTAAGCTATTTAACATAAGCTAGCTACTCTAACTAGCTAAGTAATCTTCAGGAAGACCAAACCTAGCTCACCCCAGCTCAGATCAGAAGAATCTAGCTCAGATTAGCTTGGCTTAGCTGCTAGCAAAGAACTAACTAGCTAAGCTAGCTACTGAGCTCTACTTCAGCTCCCTTCAGCAGACATCAACTCCAGTGCAACTCCTTCTAGCTACCCCCAGCTCTTCCCCCCTAAAACTCTAGCTCCAAATGCCTCCAACCCTACTCCCTACTATCTAAGCTAGCTTATCTTAGCTAGGCACCTCCTTGGCAACCCAACCTAACCCTAAAACCTACCTAGCTACGATCCACCAAATAGTTCCACACCTAGTCCACCTAGGTCCTACTCCTAAACCTATTTTTGGCACCAACCTATTCACCTCCCTTCAACCCACCACCTTCACCAATGGGCACCACAAAAGTGGCGCCACCTTTTCCCTCCAAAACCCTCTTCATCACAACCCTACACCTAATCCTACAACCCATCTCCACCATCCACATACCCACCTTCTAGAAAACCCCTTAGGTGGTGCCAAAAGATGGCATCCCTCCATGGTTGGCGCCAACTCTAAGTGCCCTTCCATGGCCATAACTACCCACAACCACCACCCATAAAACCCCTTCATTTGGTGCCAACCCTCCCACACCCTAGGATTCCTATAACCACCCTTAGAATTAATCCTAGCCCTCCACATGTCCATGCCAACTAACCCCCCTATCCACATCTATATATACCCACCATAATCATCACCTCAAACGAATCTCTTCCTTTAGTTAGGTCCATCAATATTCCACCCCATCTCCACTCCAAGGAGGTAGAAGGAGAGAAGATCGAGGGAGCAACCTACCCGCCCCCTTGGTGCCTTCTTCCTCTTTCTCTTCTCCCTTAGCCATGCCAAGGAGGAGGTCACCTTCATCAAGAGGGGAAGGCCAGGAAAAGAAGGAGCCAACAAGGTGGTTGACGCCCACCTTGGAGGAGAGCTTGAAGGAAGGCCACTTGAAGAAGGAAGAGAAGGAGATCTCTTTTCAAGTGCGAGGAGACTGCACTTGGAGCAAGGGCTCTCCTAAACTTCTACAGAGGATTCATCTTCTTCTTTATCTTCTTTTATATTGTATTAGCTAGTTTAGTTTCTCTTTTTATTTTAGAAGCATTTAGCTACTTGTAATTGACCTTGCTAGCAATACAAAATTCATTTTGCCTTCCAATTTCCATGTTGTAGTTAGTGTGTTTTCTATATTATTTTTGTAGTTGTAGTGCACACACTTTTCTCTTCTAATTACCCTAGGTGCACTTGCCTAGGGTGAGCTTAGAAGAGAGGACTCCATTCTTGTCACCTAGGTCTAGTTGTAGTATAATTAAATCTCTACATTCCGTTGCCCCAAACCCGATTATTTCTGAAAAACATAAAAACAACAAAATCAAAAATCACAAAAACAAAGTGTGGATTTGAGAGGTGAGAGAGAGAACCATTTATGTGATTAACAAAATTGGCTTCCTTGGACGACCCTAGATATCCCACTATCTAGGTATTATAAATTTAAGACTTGATTATAGATTTACGCGTCTCAACGACACTATTTTGTATAATTAACAAACCACGTATTTCCTGCATCAGCGATCCTTTCATCCTCTCCAGTTCCCTCTCCCCATACACCCTTGTTCCGCCACTTATGGTAGTGGAATTCGCTTCCCCATGACCAATCCTCGCTGCTAAGGACCACGTAGCACGTAAGGGCGACATCGAGCTTCATTAGTAGGTTTCCAATCCGCTGGAGATCCCTTCCATTTGTCGCTGCAACCACCAACTGCAGATCTTCTCCACAGGTCCCATTCCTCTGATTAGATTAGGATTTTAATCTCTTTCTAGATTGGTTTTAGTGTTAGTTAGTGTAATTTAGATTGGTTCAGTGTAGTTAGATGTCAAATTTGATGATGGATTAGTGTGGATTAGAGGTAGGTTAGACTAGACTTGATCTCGCCCTCTCTGATCAATTCAGATCAGAGAGGAGTTTTTCGACCTCCATTGCAATCCATTCTTCTCCCTTTTCACCTGACAGTTCACATTTATTCACTCTATGCACCATTCATTCACTAAACACACATTCATTAGAGCATTTAATGAATTTTAAGCTAATTAGCTCTCAAATTTATTGAGGTGTTCAAAAGCAAAATTAAGGGCATTCCACTCAGCCCATACATCCACAAATGCCCTTCTTCTGATTTATAACGATCGGATCTGACTGAATTGATTGAGATGGATTTTTTAAGGTGATTGAATGAGTTTTGAGTTAATTGCAAATCATTTAGATTTAATTGTTAAAATTAGATTTATTTGGGTTTGATTTGGATTTTTGCAATTGATTTAAACTTGTTTGATCAAAATTCCAATGAGTCTATTCATGGTCTTTTATGTGAAGTCAGATTTTGAATTTTGATGAATAATAGGTAGTTTAGGCCAATGAAAGTCAGTTACACTAATTTGAAGTCTAGACAATGACCTAAATGGATGGTTAGCATTGCCTTGGATACCTGAACACCAATCAATGGTATGCAGGTAACCTAGATGATTGAATCATCTTGGCAAGCTCAAACTAAAAGAATTCCAATTGGATGACATGTGATTTGAATTTGAACATATATTCTTTGCTGACCGGGACTTTGATTGGGGTTTGACAAGTTTTAATGAAGGTTGGGAAGCCATTTTGAGTGGATTTTTAGTGTTCCTATTGATCTCTTTCTATTAAGTTGTCTATGGCTTGATAGAAGAGTCAATTAGGTTCTCATTAGGTTTTGATATGAGATTTGGATTTTAAGAGTCTTGAATGGGTTTTACACCTCGATTAAAAATGATTTTGTGATTTAAGCTGTTTATGAGCTTCCAGATGTCTAGATCTGGGTTGTTTTATACTAGAATGGAATTTGAGAGTCTTGGATCAGATTTCAACTTAATTTTGAATCAACTATTCAGTTCTCAACAATAGTGGCTTTTAGCTGCTGGATTTGGGCAAAAATTGCTACCAATTTAAGTGGCAGCAGAAATCTAATTTTAACTACTGTGTAATTTAAGATGTCTAATCAGCAACTTCAACATCTGATCTAAAATGAAATTGTAGCAGCAACAGCAGTTGCTGGGATTTTCCAACATTTGAGCTGCTGTTATGAGCAGTAGCATTCACTGATTAGCTGAAATTTGAATGAATTTAAGAGATGGATGAAGCTGACTTGTTGAACACTGCTACAACTCATGTGAACAAGCATTCTTCTACTTGGAAATGAATTTTAATTGAGTTGAAATGCTAGTTTAAGCTCTTTGGATTAATTGTCAGCTCTTTAATGTGTAAAACTATCCAAATTGTGATTTAATGGAAACCTTGGAGAAAATTATGATTATCTGCTCATTTATCTTCCATGTGTTGTGCTAAGCATCTTTGAACTATCTATTTGACTTATCATCCCATAAAACTGACATTGAGGCCTTTAGTTCCATATTTCCAACTCATTATAGGCTTTTTGTGTACAAGTTTTGTAAATAAATAAAATTGATAAAAAAATCATAAAAAAATAAAATAAAGGTGTTTTCAATAGGAGTAACAACTTTTCTAAGTGTTCACAAAGTTTTAAGGTAATTTGGACCCCTGGCTTGGTAGAACATACCAGCTGACGGTTCAGTATACCTTGAAATTTAATAAAAGACCAAAGTTGAAAAAATCACAAAAAGAAACTTTTATCTCTCATCTCATCCTTTCTTTCTCATCCCCTATCTCTACTACACATATAAAAACTATAAAAATCAGAAAAACCCCCAAAACACTCAAAATTACTTTGTATACTATGTATAAACTTGTATGTATAAGTTAAACCGAAGCTATATGTATATACTATATAATATGTGTAAATAACTTATATGTGTATTATATATATTAAATAAAATATTTAGATTGATTTAATATATATATAACTTTATTGTATTATTATATATTAATTTATATTAACTAAATGTATAATAATCTAAGCAATTATATAAACATATCTAAATGTACATAACTATATCTAATACTATACATACATATTTAACTATATAATATATACTTTATAATACCTATATTTTAATTTAATTAATTAATTACAGCAAGTAATTAAGTTACTAAGTTAATTAGGTAATTTATTAACTTAAAATAAAATAAATTAGTAATTTAATTAATACTGAAGTAATTTATAATGTACACCTGAATAGTAGTATATTAAGTATTTTCTAGAGTTTGCTGCAATGGTGGTTATGCCACAAAAACAAACAGGCCATTAAAATTTTCTAGAGTTTTTTATGAGTCTTCCCAAGATGTAGAATTTAAGAGTTAATTAGGCTCAAATAGATTATTATAGATCCAATCTTGCATTCATTTCAAGTAGCGTATGAGGTTATGACAACTTGCTTATGGAGAAGATAGACTTATATAAATATATTTCTCAGTTGAAGATCATATTGCCATATTACGAAGTCACAATCATGGCTAATGACTTGACTAGTTTCACAAGGAGGTGAGATCATTAACTTCCTTGTGTATTGTAACGGTAGATCCATTTTGTTTGGAATACATGAAAGCATTAGATAAAGTTAAAGACTTCAAATATTTTTATTCATTATTGAAGGATGTAATTAACGATGTTCAAATTATTTCAAACAATTGCAGCAACTTTAAGAAGACAAGGGAAAAAATAATGAAATCAAATAAATATGGATCTTCTAGACACCATGGGTTGCACATTGCATAGATCTAATTTGAAAGACTTTGGAAAGAGAAAGCTTGTTTTATCTATTGTGGACAAGATGAAAACTATTATAATTATGGACATGCTTTGTCCCTAATAAGGAAACATTACAATGGTAAATTGATTCACTACAAACTACATCACCTTACAAAGTATTTTGGACAATAAAGTTCAGTTAAAGTTGATGGTAAATTGTACTAAGTGGTTCAACATTGCAAAAAGCAAGATAAAGCGGGAAGGAGGTGAAAGATTTCATAAATAGTATGCCATTTTGAGATTATTGTAGTCACATTACTCATATTATGGAGCCTTTCGATGGTGGATAGAGATAAGAAGCCAATGATAAGTGCATCTACAAGGCAATGGAAATTATGTGCAAAAAGATGGCAGAAGCAATTGGAAGGTTTAAGGTGTCCTTTCTGAAGATGATCAGAGAGAAAGAAAAACATGTCCGTACCACCTTGGTAAGTATATTTCCCACTAGTCGTAAATTTCACAAATTCGAGTAGTTTTGTGTTTCTTCCATAATTATTTATGAAGGCTATTACTTCAACTCAAGATATAACTATAAGCATAGCCTTGGCATGTGTAAGGATCTCATTCGGGCCATGCAAAAGGTTGTTGAAAGGTTTTCTCCTACTATTGCTACACAAATAGATTACATGAATATGGTATACAAATATAATGAATTTTAGCTTGAAACATGCATTCATGGATAAATAAAATATTTGACATATGTTTATGTTGTAGATTGACTTTTTTAGAGTAATGATGGTATCTTTCAAGAGTCATATGGCATAATTCTCTATTAAGGACACTCATCCTGAAAATAACTCTAGTAATGTTAATTTTGTGCAGACTTAGATCCAATTTATGACTCCAATATTTATTTCCACAGCTGAATGGTGGAATTTGTACACAACAGAAATTCCAAATTTATGATAGGTGAGGTGTTGTCACAAACAACATCTAATGATGGATGTGAAAAAACTAAAGCACATTTACCCTTTTCCATTCCAAAAGAAGGAATGAGCTCGGAATTGAAAGGCTTAGTAACTTTGTGTATATCTACTACAACACGAGGTTTCTTATGCACACATCCAAGAGGGTTATGATCAAAAGGAAGTAGTCGATCCCATTGATTTGGCATAGATCTTTTGTAGGGGAAATGGTGTATTAGAAAGTTAGATCAACGATACTTGAGGAAAACTTGTGATGAATGGTAGGGGAAGGCTAGATCCAAAGCTAGCAAAGAAAATTGGTGCTGATGTTAAAGGACGTGGCAAGATATGTCCATCATACACTTCTCATCAAAGTACTTGACGAAGAGGATAAAGAATGACACCCATCATAGTCTACTTCAAATGATGGCTCAGATGATGGAGATGATGCGGATGCAGCCTTAATAACAAGAGGATCTAAATCAAAATGGTCATCCGACAGAGGAAGACATGGTAATCAAGTGCAGAGTGCTAAAGATTATGAGAAACAACACACCAATGTCCATGGCGAATGTATTCCAAGTCCAGCACCCATGGATTACTAGGGATATGGGAGTTATGGTGATTACATGGAAGATTTAAGCTCCACAATTGATTCTATGAGCATTGGTGATTAGATTTTTGGTTCAACACCAACCTATGACATGGGATATGACATAGGATATGAGACGGTATCTTCATACAGTCAACCTTCTTTTTAGCAGTGCTTTGCACCACCACTGCCTTCTTTGTGTCCATCTTATCCATCATACATTGGGTCAAAAAATGTTGAATCTTCTGGCAACCTAAATCTTACTCATATAGTACTTCTATGTATGTTATCTTCCTATATTATTTTGCTCCTTAGCTCCCTAAATGCCAAGATCCCATCATCATCATAAGGTGCTTCAAAAACAATAGCATTCTTGCAAACACGTGCAACAGACAACCATACAAAGATAGCAGATATTCATCTTGGGATTTTGGTTAGTGCAAATGAACATCACTACAAACAACACATAATAGATTATCAAACAATGTATTTACATATGTCATGGGAGAATTATTTTGAATACCTTTAAGTTATAGATCATCACAATAGGTATCAACAATAGTGTCAAGTGGTGACAGTGGTGATGAAATAGCATGGACATGGAACCAGCAAGGCAATCTTGGTTCTTTTGATGTCAAATGCATGTATCTTTACAATTGGTCAGGTATTTGAATTTCGAATTTTAAATTTTTACTTTGGTTTACTACAAAATGTTATGTTTGAATCTTCACATCCTCAATTTAATTTGAATTCTCGAATTTAAACATTGTGCATTGTAATTGCATTATAGACTAAGTGTTGCATATGAATAATAAGATATAATAGTCTTATTCTTACATAAACTTGTTTAAACTTGTGATTTTCTTGAAATTCTAACCATTTTAATTAATTTTGTCATTTTCATCAGCGTGTTGGCGTGCCACCGACACCTCCTCTCATGCCTCGAAGTGGATTATTTTAGGGGCATCAAAATCATCGAAATCTGACGTCGAAATACAAATGTTTCCATAATGTGACTCTAAAATGCACACTTACAAATTTATCAAAACAACATCGAAATCAGCACTTAAAACCTTATGCTCCAATTTAAGGGAGAGTATAAAGAATGAACTTTAGTTTTTACCTTTTTTGCTATTTGCTTATTATGTAAGGATATTCTTATACTTTTCCCACATCCACTATATAGTGAGACTTGGGATTTCCTTGAGACAAATATAAGAAAATGACACTCCTTTTGACTCTTTTCAACTAGAATCCTCTAATTGAAAAAGTACGCACACATAAAATAATTATTTTTTTCCAAATGCATAATGGTTTGTGATTCTTTAACGGCTTATTGCTTCCTTTGTACATGGAAAAAAAATCTAAATATAACAACTTAGTATCCTTACTACGTAAGGAGAAAAGCCAAAGGCAATGACAAAAAGATTTGTGGTCCTTGACATCAAGGTAGTGGACCTTAATATAATGAAAGGTTTCCCAAATGCTGATTCCTTAGACAAATATTTATTGGTGTATAAGGATTTCTACGTATAGACTGAGATATCAATGATGGAATTTATCTAACGAAGTGGAATATTTAGTATGGAGTTTTTTTAACAAACTCTACTTGTACAAGCTTCTTAATTCTACTTAAACTCATAAGTCTATTTGTTGGTACTATATTCATGAGGAATCTATTAGTGTATTGAGCATTAATAAGTTTGATTTGATGATGATAAAATTAGTATGTTATTATGTTTTTTAAAGACTAACATTTCAAGTGAATAAGAAGAAATGATTTTCCTAAGAAGATGGATTAAGAAAGAAGGAAAGAGAATTTGCATTCAAGAAGAAGGATTTCAAGAAAGAATTTGATCTGAAGAAGAATTCCAAAAGGAGCTCAATCTCAAGTAAAAAGTTAGACCCAAGAAGATGGACTTGGATTTTTTATCTTACAATTTTTCATTGTATTTTCTAGAAACATGCAAAACGGCCAACAAGATTGTGGGAGTTTATGTGCTTGTTACTTATTTTCTATTTCCTTTTGGGTGTACTTGTAACTTTCCCATATCTCTCTACATAAGAGAGATTAGGGTTTCTTTTCAAGGTAGAAAAAAATCCATCCAACATGATATAAGGTGGGACATTCCTATGGAATTCCTCGAACCGCTAACCCTCCTCCCGCCCTCTCAGTGTGCCTCCTCTCCTCATGTGTGTAGCACTATATCACATAGCGTGCTACAGTACAACTGTTACAGTATCCACAAATTGAAAAGGATCATGCTCTGTCCAGATGTGCATTGTTACTGTTGATGTTGGTGTTGTCGTTGTTGTTGCTATTGTTGTTTATCTCATGGTTACCTTGCCATAAAATTCTCAACAATGGATGTGATAGATGTTTCGGTTTATCTCATTCTTGGGATTTCCTCCTCGTATTTATTAATCTATCTTCCGGCCATCATTGTATCAGTTTATGGACTAGTGTGTTTGGCCCTGCAATTCGCTACAGGACTGATGAGGGGAAAAAATATATACCTCTTTAGATCGTATCATTGTAATGAATACTCTTGGCCAAGGTCAAAATGTCGATTTCAACGCCATGCCAATGAAATTCTAAGTGTGCATTGTGGGCATGCTGAGGACACGCCGTGGAAATGCCTGTTTTTCAATGGCAGATTTTGACGATTTCGATGGCCCGAAAATATGCCATTTCGAAGGCACGCTGAAGGCTTACCGATGCATGTCGACAAAAATTGCAAAAATAGTCAAAATGATATCAATTTCAAAAAAATCAAATGCTGATTGTGTAACAATAAGAGTGTTACATCATAATATTTGTATACAACATGACCATACCATGTTAAAGTTCAATAATGATTCTTACCATATTAAGAATACAAAGAATTTAATAATGGAAGAATATGAAGAATGAAAGAATCAAAGTGTATAGTTTTAAAGTAAAAGCTGAAACCGTAATGTCTTGATACATCGAAAGTCAAAACTCAGAAGTCGGGACTTGGAACTCGAAAGTCAGATTTCACCAGAACCAAGAGTGTCTTGCTGGATCCATATCTCTATCATGGATACTATCACCACTTGATTGATACCATCATTGACTATTGTGTCGATCAACACTTTGAATGTATCCACAGTAACTATCCCAAGACATATATAAATACATTATCTGATAATCCATTATGTGTTGTCTGTACTCATGTTCATTCATACTAACCAAAATCCTAAGGCAGGGAAATTTACTATCTGTGTATGGTTTGTCACGCGTACGATTAGTTGCACGTGTTTGGGAGAATCCTGTTGTTCTAGAACCATTTTGTGATGATTGTGATCTTGTTGGAATTTGAGGGAGAGCTTGGGGTTGGAATTGAGGAGCAACGTAATTTTCGAAGGTACCATACCCATATGGGTAAGAATATTCACCCATATGTTTGACATGCCGGCAAAATGGTTCGCATGCCAGTGAAATGGTCGGCCCCAACGAAATTCCTGTTGTTCGACAACTAAACCATGTTGGCATGGTGACTTCCAAAAAAATGCCATTTTGACGGTATGCCACCGGCACTTAAAACCCTGCTCTCGACATCAAGATATAGAGGAGGATTTTGTAAGTTGATCATGTATTCCATCATCCACGTTATAGTGAATACTACCACCCATCTCTCTCTCCCTCCTCATTGAATTGGAAGATAATATATTAAAATATATTGATGGATAAAAGGTATATCTCGGTGGGGATCCTAAACTAAAAACTTGATATTATGTGTTGAACTTACATCGAAAGTGGCTACAATATTCTCTGGTAATGATTGTTCATCTTTATCGATCAGCATAATCACTTTTTAATAGATAAATAAAATAAAACAAAACAAAAGGCAACGACAAACATGTGATTGAGTGCGAGGGAGAGAGAGAGAGCGGGAGAAGGAGCATAGGAGAGGTAGGGAGGGGGGAGTGTGAAAGAGAGAGAAAGGGAGAGAGAAAGAGAGCAGGGGAGCAAAGTAAGGGATGTAGAAGGGGCGGGGAGGGGGAAAGTGTGGGGAATTCATACATGGCAGTGTAAAAACCCTACTATAGTATATAAGAAAAGATAGTCTACATATATGTGGCTACATATGAAATCGTCAAGCAATGATGTAGCCTTTGTTATTAATAAGTCTACAGCACATGGTCAAGCAATGCCAGTTGGTCATGGATAATGGGTGATAGACTCAAGGGCATCTATCCATCTTACAAGAGATACTAGTGCATTATAGGCATCACAACAAGGTAGACATGTAACGTCAAGTAAGGTGGCAAATGGTTCTAGCTCTCCGATCACCATTATTGGTGGCATACGTTTTTCATCTCAATTACAATTGCCAAAGGTACATGATGCTCCTGAATTTCCTATGAGTCTTTTATCTGCCAAGAAACTTTGCAAAGATCTCAAGTACCGAGTTATTTTTTATGAGGACCATTGTTATTTCCAAGACAAAAGGACAAATGATATTATTGGTAGAGGAATTGAAACAAATGATTTATAACATCTCAATACTCCATCACAAGTTGTGGAAGTAGTCTCCATCTATGTTGATCCGCTTCTTTGGCATCATCATCTAGGCCATCCGTCCTCCAAAAAGATGAGAAATATTTCCAAATTTATCTGCCAGTGCCAATTTTGATTATGAGGCATGTCAATTGGGAAAGCATCATCATACTAATTTTCCTCATCACACTGTGGGGATAAGTTCTTCCCCCTTTTATGTTATACACTATGACATTTGGGAACCAGCACATGTTAGTAGTACCAAAGGGTATAGATACTTTGTTATCTTTGTCAATTACTACAATCAGACTACCTGGGTTTTTCTTATGAAGAATCAGTCAGAGATTCTTTAGATTATAAAGCACATCTTTACTGAGGTATAAGCAATCTATTCACCCTCCATCCAGATATTTCAAACTGGCAATGCCCTGGAGTTTATGCAGATAGAACTACAATCCTTCTTTGTAGACAAGGGTATTATACATCAAACCTCATGTGCGCACACCTCTCAAAAGAATGGAGTGGCAAAAAGGAAGCTTAAATGTATAATAGACATTTCTCAGACCTTTCCTATCTTTATGAAGGTGCCCAAGCAATTTTGGGGAGATGCAATGCTGGTGTCTACGTATCTTATAAATCAAGTTCCTTCTTCCATGCTACTTAGCAAGATTCCCTACCAACTTTTACACCCAAAGTTAAATCAACCATTTATGCTTAGGTGTACCTACTTTGTGCATGCCTTTGGCTTGCAGGACAAATTCTCCCCACATGCAGTGAAGTGCTTATTTATGGCATACTCACGTACTCAAAAAGGATACAGGTACTATGATCCAGTACATAGGAGATACATAGTTACAACTGATGCCACATTCTTTGAAAAGGTCTTGTATTTCTCTAACGAAGGATCAAGCATTGATCTGGCACCTAGAGAGACAGATTTATCATTGACGAAAGACTACACTACCTATGACCCAGTTTCTTCTTCTGGGGAATGCCCTATCGAGATATCACACCTAAAATATCAAGAGACAAATGATAGATCTATGGCTCTCCAAAAGTCAAGTCAAGTCTGAAGATGCCTGGAAGATCCAAAGGTCTACACTAAAAGAGGGCGAATAGTGTATACAAACGATTATATCAAATTTAAAAATACAAACCATAATAAGCATGACACAATGGCACCTTGATTTATAGTGGAAATCCCTACAAGTAAAAACCACTACCTAAGCCTCCAGCTTAGGATTTTTTCAGTTAGGCTAAGCTAATCAATCCACTAACCGCACCACCTAAACGAGGGTGATATAACCTCTTACAACACCTCTTCTCTTTTACACCTAAGACAAAAAAAAAACACTCGTGAATCCTGAAAACTTGGGTCCCAGTCAAACCAAGAAAAAGAAATAATACAAGCATAAACCTATGGAACCTCAAAATAAATTAAATATGCAAACCAAAAGTTTTCAAAGTGCAAAGTGTCATGCTTCGAAGAGCAAAGGAGAATGGTAGCAAAAGCAAGAGGAAGGAGAAAGCACTTTTTTCTTTTGAAATGGCTTAAAAGGTGTCTAAAAATGAAGGGTGGGGAGACTATTTATAGATGAAAATCGAACACTTTTGGAAAGTCTTTTCAAATGGCATTGGTCGATCAAATTTCAAGATTGGTCAATTAAAAGTTACTTTGGTCGATCGATCTATCATATTAGTTGATCAACTGTTGATCGATTAATTTATAATAATGGTCAATCATCAAGGAGAAAATCAAATTTTACCATTAGGCTAATTTGGTCGATCATTACTCATATTATTGGTTGATCAACTATTTTGGTCGATCAATTTTCTAAGTTGGTCAATCAATATTGGCTGAAAATAGAGTTAATGGCCTAGTTGAGTTTCTATCAATCAAAAATTATTTTGGTAGATTGATGGGAACACCATCATGAGCCATAACTAGCTCAATTTGATCTGATTAAGTTATTAAATGCTCCTACATAACCATCAGAAGGCCATAATTCATTGCAAATCCTTTCAGAGAGAAATATAAGAAACCAGGATTAAAACTGTAATTTTACTATCATATCTTGAATGCAGAACAATCACGGGTTTTCTCAAAGGTTAATTAAGGGTCAAATAATCTTAAGAGTCTAACAAGTGGGTTAGTACAGACAAAAAAAGGTTTTCAGGTGTTTTGAGAATTAAATGACATCTGAAACCCTAAAAATAGACTCGCTTAATTAACTGAGGTTATGGTCAGGATAAAATACACCTAAAACCTATAAAATTCATGGAAAAATATTCTCTAGGGTTTGGTATGCTTTATTTGACCATCGGAACCTAGTTTGACCTAAAATAGAGCCACAAACAGACTTTTGCCCTAATTTAGGTAATTATGCAATTTGTCCAGTCAAATTTTTTCAAAACCTAAATATAGCTTCACCATTGGATTTTTTGGGTCCAAATTAGGTTTGTAAAAAATTTGGGCCTAATGTAAGTTCATCTTGACCTAGTTTGCAATTTGATCCTGTCTGACTCTTTTCTCTCACATACATGCCCCTAACTTTTGAATTTCCTACAAATAGCCCCCCAACTTTATCATATTCTTCACAAAAAGGTCCCTGCTGCCCTGAAATCCTATTCCTACAACTCCGGCAACCTTTGATTGAAGATAACTCCTCTTATCAATCAATCCCTTCCAAAATTAGAAAGGAGATTCCTTGAGGAGTCCTCTTTCTATTGAATCTGGTCTTGAGCCCCAAAGACTTCCCAATCTCTCATGCGAACGCATGATAGATTCAGGTATATTTAAGTTTCCAACTCCTGTGAGCCTGTCAAGCTTGGGAAGCTTACTTCCCAAGCTCTAACCGATCCTTAAGGACTATATGAGGATCCCCAGGGCTCGGTCGAACTTTTCAGCAAGTCTTGGCAAGCCAAAAGCCTCTAAATCCCTTCCTCCGGCCGCCAACGACCGCTGCTCCAGTGACCCCCTCAATCCTCCTCCTCCAACCATCCAACGACAAAATTGGTCGTCTCTCTTGACTTCCCTCTTCGTCGCGACTCTCCCCAGCCAAAGGGAGGGCGTATCTCTGCCTACTTCATCATCATCGTCCCACCGTCTTCTCCTCCTCCAGTGCCGGTCTACCACAACCAACCACCTTCACCTCTCTACCTTGTCGCTAAGTATCTCTATCCCTTTCTCTCTCCCTCTACTTCTTTTTCTTGCACTCACAACTCACGCACAACCGTTGTATCACCCTGACCACCTTTACCTTCTTCCTCTCCGGCCACATCTCCGGCGAAGCACCTCCACTACTCCACACCTCCATCCACTTCACCACCGACTCCAAAAGCTCCACCATCACACGGAGGGCAAAAGCTCTCTACCAATTCACCCTATTCGCCACTCTATGACTCCCCTGAACTCCACCCTCACCGCACCTCCGTTCTGAGGTCGTATGACCTTCTCACGCACACACTTGCCTCACCATGCACACCACCGCACTCGCCATCCCACAATGATCCTACTAAGCATATTTGACGTGACCGAAAGGACTTGTTCGTGCTTTCAGGTATCGCACCGCCACCGCCATTGACGAAGCTTCACGCACACCTTGACGAAGGTGTTCTTGCATCAAACACCCCAGGCATCACCTCTAGGTGCGAAACTACGAGCTCCAGATGCCCAGGTCCCTGATTGGAGACCCCGAGCTCAGTAGCTACTCCAATTTGGTGAGGGAGGTCCACTGCCGACTGCGCGAAGAACAAGGGGACAACTTAGTCCCACATCGGAAACAGATGAAGCCCCCACAAGGTTTAAATTATTTTTGTGCTGGTGGCTTATCACCTCAGCACGCATAGGGTGTGAGGTCCCCACATGCATGCCCTCACCCACGCTCACGCCTCGCTGGTCTGGGCCTTGGTCCATTTACCTAGTTACCCAGGTCTGCTCTGGTTTACCTGATTTTGAGAGAGAAAGAAGAGAAAAGAGAGAGAGGGGAGGGGGGATTTTGCTCTATTGCCCTCCTCTCAACACTTAGTGATCTCTGAGGGAGGCCTTTACCTCTGCTTGTGTTGTTAAGCTCCATGATGTGCCTTCTTTGGAGCTTAAGGAAGCAGAAGAAGAGAGAAGGGGAAGGGTGCCCTCTTGGCACTGTAGCAGTTGGACAGTTAAGCCGTCTGGTACTAAGAGTTCCATCGTCTGATCTCTGAAGGGAGTGCACTGTGCACTTATCCTACATGGATTTGAATCGATTGATACTGTTGAGATATTTGATATTATTGTGAGGGGTAATTGGTGATTCAAATCACCATTTTACCCCATTCTTTTTGCACTATTTGACATTTTTTTTCATTGATATATCATTATTGCTTGAAGTTCTATTATAAATTGTTTATATTGTGCTTGAATTGTAATATTGAGAATTATTTTGCTAATTGCACCCTGTGTTCGACCTCGGACTTCCATTCAAGTATAAATTCTATTTGTTTCTTGTGCTGATTCAATCTATACTGTAACGCATCGATTTTAAAATCCGATTCAGAGTGATCAACATAGATTAATTGAGGTTCCTTACAAATGTTCTAGACTCAAAAAAGTAAAAAATACAACATTACGCTATTTTTCTTGATGAATTCTTTCTTGAATCCTTAAGTATATCATCCTTTATCTTGTGAAAAGGATTCCTAAAATGGTCAATTATACAACAGAACATAATTTTGTTACATCAAAATAAAGCTATCAACATTCTTCCATTTTTTTATGATAAAAAAATTATAATTATATATGCATGTGAAATACTACTCCTAGCTATATGCATATAAAATTTCTCCCCATTTGTTATTAACAAAAAGTTGAAATTAAATATGACAATCTTAGATATGCACAAGTATTTTCCAATATATTCTTGCCCTCAAGAAATCTAATATGTAATGAATGAGACAATATATAGAAGAAAATAAAAGACTAATATATAATAAAAGTTGTCAAATATGGAAGACTAAAGCAACTAATAGTGCAACTGATAAAAGTTATTCAGACCATAATATAAAGTAAATAGTGCAGGAAATAATAGTTCTACATGCCGAAGAAAATGTCTAGATAATCAGAAAAAACTTAGAAAGGCATCTAAACTATCTGGAAACTATACATCCATATCAAAATCATCAAAATCCTAAGCAGTATTGGGTCTTGCCAAAGAGCTATGTGGTGCCTCGAGCCTGAGACGTCGTCTGATGCTAGGCAAAAGATGGGTTGTCTCAGCTGCAGAATGCCTGGAGGGAGTGGTATAAGTAGTCAGAGGAGGTGGTGCTGCTGATGTTGGAGCTGCTACTAGTGGAGGTGGTCTTGTGCTACGCCTGTGTGGTCGAGGTGGTTGTTAGTCTCTTTACTAAAGTGCATGAATAGACTCCCTAAGGTGATCCAATAACTGTCCCTGAGCATTCAGGTAGGTGGCTACCTGAGTGCCATGCTCCATCATCATGGATGTAGTCTCTATCTATGCATCAACAAAGAAATCCTACCTGTAACATCTTATATATCCATTGAATCATAGCACATAAACTACCTGTCAAGGAGACTCTACTCATGGTTGTAGAAAGAGAGAGTGGGCCTGATAGGAGCTGGGCAAAAACTACTAAAGTGATCATAAGGAGGGACTGCTGGTGGAATTGCAAAGAAGGAAGGTCCAACCTGAGAGGATCCAGGCTGAGATGAGGAAGAGAAACCTGCAGCCTGAGTAGAGGAGGAAATCTGGGTAGAAGGGCAGGTCTAGCTCCTCTCTCCTACTCCATCTCAGAGTATGTGAGCTCATTGAACACCGAGACATGAGTAATGAAATGCTTGTGGTTTGTATCCATTGGCATATTAAAATGATGAAAAATATGGAAAATAACAGCAACAAATGGGAAAGAACTGGAAGGCATAATTGCGATTGAGAGGTGTTAAGAAAGTAGTAATCATCAAATTTGATGAGAAAACAAAAATCTCATTTGATTGATTTTGCTCAGAATTGATCAATCAAAAGTATTGACCAGAAAAACAATTGATCGATCAAATAGTTTTGTTAGTCGAACAAATCAATTTGATTTTGGAGCAAATTTTCGCACCCAAGTTTTAGTCAATCAAAAATTCCTTTTGATCAATTAGACCATTTTAATTTTGGAGAGAAATTTTCCACCCAAAATTTGATCGGTCCAACAAATTCTTTTGATCGATTAAGGATATTAATCGATCATTTTTTCAGTATTAATCGATCAAAGTTAGTGATCAGTCAATGTTCCATTTTGATCAATTGGGGAGTAAAATTACATAATTTTGTTTGACAGATTGAAATAAATCTATCTTTAGCTAGTGGTTTGTTGAATGTCTGCTGATTATTTTGTTGTCTCAACAAACTCTAAGGCTATTTCCATATTAAGTACATAATCTCTTAGGAAATAGTGACGAATGTCTATATGTTTTGCCCTAGAGTATTGTACCAGATTTTTTGACAAATTTATTGCACTAGTATTGTCAGAAATTATTTTATTGTTTTCAAAGTTAAGTCTAAAACCCTTAAGTGTTTGCTTCATTCATAATATCTGCGAACACGTAAGAGATGCAGTAATGACTTCGACTTCAATTGTGGATAGAGATACACAGTTATGTTTCTTAAAAACCTAAGATACCAGGAAATTTTCGAGAAATTGACATGTCCCACTGTTACAATTGTGATCAGTCTGACTTCCCGCATAGTCAACATCACAGTATGAATATAGATCAAATGTGAGTGACTTAGGATAAAATAAAACTATATCGACTATGTTTTGTAGGTATCTAAGGATTTTCTTAATAGCATTTAGGTGAGATTCCTTATGGTTTACTTGAAACCTAACACATAGACAAGTACTAAATAGTATCTCTGGTTTACTTGCAATAAGGTATAAAAGAGAGTCTATCATACTTCCATACAGTTTCTGGTCAACAAACTGTAGTGTCTTCCATGAGTTGTGTTGTAGCCATAGGTGCCTACTTTCCTTTTGTATTGTCCATGGAGAATTTCTTCATAATCTCCTTCATGTACTTGCTTTCCAAGATGAAGATATTGTCCTTCAATTAGTCAATTTGCAATCCTAGAAAGAACATCAGTTCTCCCCAAATTGGTCCTGTTGTACCTTTGCAAACTCTTAGCACAAGAGATCATTAGTAGCACCGAAAATTATATCAACATAAATTTGGATTAGAATGAGTACTCCATTATCTTTTTTTTTAGTAAATAGGGTTGGATCTACTTGGCCAATTTTAAATTCATTATTTAAGAGATAGTCTCTTAATCTTTCGTACCAAGCTCGAGGGGCTTGTTTCAAACTGTATAAAGCTTTGTTCAATCTAAATGCATGGTCAAGATTTTCAAGATCTTCAAAACCTGGAGGTTGTTTCACATATACTTCTTTAATAAATCCATTAAGAAATGCACTTTTGACATCAATTTGGAATAACTTAAATCCTGTATGGGCAATGATGAGAACCTCATCATGAGCCATAACTAGCTCATTTTGACCCAATACAAAGGATAAAAGCTCCTACATATCTCAAGGAAAGGCTTAACTCAGAGAATTCTGAGTTTGAGAAGAAAACCAGTCATAAGGGGTAAAAGTGCAATTTTACCAGTATAATCTGCATACAGGGTAATTCAGGGCCCAAACACAGGTCAAAACAGCTTAATAAGAATAAAAGTGGGATGAGATGATCTAGCAAGGGCTACAGCACTTCCAAGGAACCAAATGATAATCTGTAACCCTAAAACAACCCACTTCAATTCACAAGGTTCGAGGCAAAGTAAAAATAGAATAAACCCTCTAAAATTCATAGAAAAATAATCTCTAGGGTTTAGAACCTTCAATTTGGCCTTTAGAACCCATTTTGACCTACATTGAGAACCATGCCCAATTAATAACTTAATTTGGGTCTTTACGCAAATTGACCGGTCAAACAAGGTTTAATATGAAAATGAAATTTACCATCAGATTCCTTAGGTCCTAATTAGTCATGTATAAAAACTTGAGCCTAAGAAGAAACCTCCTTGACCGAATTTACACTTTGGTCCTCATATATTTACTCTTTGGCCCTCAACTTTTGAACCCTCGCATTTAGGCCCCTAACTCTCCTTCGTTCTTTGCAAACAGGTCCCTCCTGCAAAACCCTGCCAGCACCATGCTCCGGCGACCTTGCGCGGAGCATGGCGCCGCGCAGGGTAAGGTGGAGGACCTGGCATGTGTACCGGGGGGTGCCCTGCGTCGTCAGCCGTCGCAGGAGCACCCCCATGGTCACTGTAGCCCCCCATACCGGCCGTGCGAACGCACGGACGGTATGGGTTCGAATTCCGACCATGCTCCGGCGAGGGAGACACGTCGTCTCCCTCCGCCTTCCTCCCTGCTTCAACCCTATAAATACCCCCCGCCGCTCCACCAACCAAAGCAGCCTGGATCTGACGGAGAAAACCCCCAGCTTTCGTCTCTTCTTTCTCCGGCAGACGCTCACCAGCTCCGGCGACTTCCTCTCCCTCCACCTCTTCGCTCTGCCGCACTACCAGCAGCAGAGACCTCCTCCCCTGCTCTTCCCGCGCCACGCCGCACCCAGCTGGCGCCTCTCCAGCCTTCTGCTCGCCGCCGCCCCTCTCCCTGAGCATCGTCTTCTCCGGCGACAGTCGATACGACTGTCGCCCTGTTCCTCCCCCTTCGTCCCTGCAGTTAAGTTAGACTTACTCCCCTTCTCCTCCTCTTTCTTTCCCCGCTTTCGATTTAGTCAATTAAGCCCTCTACCGACCCTGTTCACCCTCATCCTCTCCGCCTCCGACCACCCTCCGGCGAGCCGCTCCCATCACCTCAGCGACCCACACGGCTCGCCGACCACCGCAGAACTTCCGCCTCCTCACCCTGATCCTCTTCCGCCCCTCCACTTCCCACCAAACACCCTCTGCAGACCCACCGAACACACCCACTCCCTCGCTCACAGTCTGACCTAGGACGACCTAACAGCTCCATCTCGCCCCCTGCAGACCCCCTGACCACCTTCGCCGTGCCACGGCGAAGGTCCCCCGCCTGTCTGATTTGGCCGAGAGGCCGTGCCATTGGTTTCAGGTTCCAGGCCTTGACCGCCATTGGCGAGGAAGCTCGAAGCCTGCTCGAGGTTGCTCCAAGCCGAGATATCCCAGATTGAATAGCCACGGCCAGCGCGGAAGAGTCTCACGCACACACCCTGGCCCTCGATTGGAGCTGTACGCCTCAACAGCCGATGCAATTGGGAGCACCATCCCTGCTGCAGGCGTGAGAGAAACGGGTGCGCGGATAGTCCCACCTCGGAACCTTCTGAAGCCACGCACCCACATAAATTGAAAAACTGCCACCATCTGTTTGCCTCAGTTACCACGGGGTGAGGTCCCTCTCACCCGACCCGACCCGACTCGGCCTCGTCCGTGACCACGCTCCGCGGACCTGGCCCGACCCGATTAGACTGACCTGCACTCCTCGCCCACCACGCACGCCGGTGGGCCTGGACCCGGGCCTGACCCGAACCCGATTACCCGATAGCGCTCTGGGAGAGCTTCCGAAGAGTGATTTCAGAGAGAGAGATACGCGGGGGAGGGGGGTAGCATAGGTTTTTGCCTCTTGACGAATGAGCTCTGAAGTGTGCAGGCCAAAGAAGAAGAAGCAGACCCGCTGAAGAAGAAGGAGCTGCTGCACTGTAGCGAAGGCATTGTTAAGTCGTCTCAGCACCGGGGCAGACGACGGAAGGTCAGCAGCCAAAGAAGAAGAAGACCCGCTGAAGAAGAAGGAAGAGCAACGGCCATCGCCAAAGAAGAAAAAGAGAGGTCAAGGCAGGTGAAGACAAAGAAGAAGAAGGAATGAAGAGAAGCAAGAAGCAAGAAAAGAAGAAGACGATCTGACGAAAAAGAAAGAAAGGAAACAAGGAAGAACAGAAGAAGAAGAGCACGAGGGGAAAATCTGAAGAAAGCAGAAGAAAAAGAAGAAGAAGAAGAAGAACAGGAAGAACCAAAAACAAAGAGGAAGAAAGAAGAAAAGAAGCAGAAGCCAATTTTTCATCTCTCTCTCTCTCTCTTTATTTTTGTAATAGAACTTGTATATCTCTAGAATACAACTTGCTCCCTGAGTTCGACCTCGGGAACTCTTTTATTTTTCCGAGTAAAAAATTTTTATATGAAACGTTGGTAACAACCGGCTTTACTACAACGAATTAACAACGGAAACCGACGCTTCATCATTTTGGCGCCGTTGCCGGGGACCAACGGCTATTCTAGAGGTAAACATTCCTGTATTCTTTTATTATTTCTGATAATCTCCTCTCTTTTGTGCAGCTACAGGAACTCAAGAAGACAAGCAACCACACCAAAGACAGGTAAATTTTTCCTCTCACTATTAACCCCTACACTCTAAAGAGGAAGAAAAGAAAAGAACAAGCAATATAGGGCTAACCTGTCTTCCATATTTAGTAACCATAAAAGTTGCATGTTTTCAACTCATTATTTCTGCACACTATTAAGGGTATTTAAGGGCTAACACATTCTTGCTTGAGCCCTAATTACCCAACAAAGAATTAACTGGACCAAGTAGAGCCAACCTAGGATCCAACACTAGGGATTTAGAGACACACTCCTTAAGCAAGAATTGAGAAAACCAAATGAAGTGTGCCCAAGCCCTTGTCTGAAAATACCTATTCAAAGAAAATCTAAAACAATTGGCTCTCTAAACACTTGAACCCTAAAAGACAGGACCTAAAAGCTCTCAAAGAAAACAAGAGGTAAAGTTGACTCCTTGGGTCAACCAACCTTAAATTAGGTCACTCCTTGCACTTAAAAGACTAAAGTTCAAGTGAAAACCTTAAGCACCCTGATCTTAAAATTGGTAGACTTAAGAGGTCAAGATCCCCATTCTGGTCTACCTGGAACCGCAGTGACAAGAGAGGTCGGGTGGGGGAAACCCTGTAACCCGTGGGGACGCTCTACCGTGTAGGGGTCTTCGCGGGACTCTCCCTCTCTGGCTGCCCAGGTAATTCTCAGGTGGACGATCTTTCTGATCAAGGGGTCCATCTGCCCCGAACCTCTATAGTCACCCAACAATTTTTGGGTGTCTTGATTGGGTCCAGCACCTGCTTATCTCATCCAGCCCTTCAGTATTTTTCAGGAGGTCCTTGAAACCTCCTATAGAAATTCACTCTTCCCGAGGCTAAGCCTCGGTTCCTTTGTTTTTGCAGAAATCATTCACATAGCCCCTCTTTCCTCTGATTCTGAACAAAATCCCCTTCTTCCATCTTAATTCAAACTTTGATTCCACCACCAGATCCAATTATGCAGCCTAATCACCTAGCAAGACTACCATTCAAGAAACCTGAATATCGGAGATCTATGAAAGATAAAATGATCAAGGATGCCATAAGATTCTATGAAAAAGAAGAAAAAACCTCAATAGGAGATATTCAGGTTGATGTCCCAACAACCACATCCTTCATCATAAACTGTGCCCAAATTCTATTAACTGGAATTTCAAAAGGATCAACCCGAGATATGCTCATGACAGGATACATTGAGATGGAAAAATTACACCAATCTGAATACCTTCAATGCTTGACAAATCCTGTACTTTGGGAACAACACCAAGATGCCCTTATAAAACGGGTAGAAATGATGAAATCAGTAGAACAAATTATCAACCAGAAATACCCGTATAAACCAGAAACAGAGGATGAACCATCTTGGAACAGTATTAAGGAACAATTCAGTTTCCCAGATCTCGGGATTGAGGCACAAAGTGGTTGTAAAATCCCAACCCAGATAGAAGACAATGTTGAAATAGGTTGGGAAGTTGCAGGAGAACACAATGCTGAGCCAACCCTAGGCCATAAATCACCAAGCTTAGAACTCCAAGACTCCTGCAATAACAAGATTAGAATTGAACCTCTGGAGGGTATAAATTCCACCCCTTGTTTTGATAAGGTGACCCTCGAAGGTTATTCGGACTTAGGTTCTAATAATTCTACCCACATCCTAAGCCTAGAACCTAGATCTGAAACTTATTGGGAAGATTATGAGGCCCTTTATGAGGAAGATCAAATTTTTACAGGATATGATTCCGGGCCTCTATTTAATGAGTATCCCTCTCCAACATCCTCAGGAAATCTGATCGATTTCTCAGAAAACATGCCAATTTATGATACAGAAACTGAGGAGTTGGATGAGCAAGGTTTTAATAGGGTCTATCCTACCAGCTTAGAGCTTGAACAGAACATCTTTTTGAGCCCAGAAGTGATATATAGGCTAGAACCCAATCAGGCTGCTGATTCCACATCTGATGATTTCTGCTGTGGTGGAATTCATGATCATTTTCGCCAACTCTCCGACAATTTCAGATCTGACTATAATTGCGGAGAGATTCCCCGTCCTGAACGTGCCAGGCCTATCTACGACCTCAGTTCACATGATTCTGACTCTGACTCTGACTCTGAGGTCCTGATTCCCGAGATCACCGATAACACAGAATCATTCCTTTTCGATCCTCAGGAACCAAAAACAGAAAATGCCAAGAGTGATTGCAACCCAGAATCCAAATTTTTTCTCGAATCCGATTTCTTTCATCCTACAAACACTCTTCCGGCATTTGATAGTTACCCAGAGGACTCTCTACAGAAAATCACCTATCATCTGTTTCTAGAAGAGCCCTCGTACACAATGGCCACCTCATCCGCACACACAGAACGGATCAAAACCTCTTCCAAACCCCGACCCGCAACCGGACTCAATTTCTATGCTGATTCACCTCTCACCGAGCCGATTGCATTTCCACATCGGGTTTCGAACATTGATCAGACTACATACCATGCTCTATCATTCTCTGATCACCCCTGTAGGGTTCCTGCATCAACCACTGATTATCCTACGGGTCCCTACTCTGACCAGGCTGATTCGGCACAGCCAAACCCTGCGTTTACACTTCCACATCCATCTGAGCTTTATAATTTCTGGTGGGCTCCACACCTTTTTATCCACATCTATCAACCCACCAGATTGATTGGGTTTGGGCTGCATCATCAGCCTGTTGATCTGAACAAGCACCTGGTTGGACCAACCAGGCTCTTAATCAAGGTGCTTGTCTTACAAAACTCTGCTGAGTTGACCATCCCCTCTCCATCGCATTTCCCGCTTGGCTGAAGGCATCAAATTTAGCGCTCAACGGGAGGCAGCCCGTCATTCTCTTTGAAAACCTGAAACTTGTTCTGACAGCTTTTTGCACTTGAAGTTCACACTTTAGGACAGCCGACTCCACCTCAGGTGCTTGCATCTGAGATTAGAAATCGTCCGCAACAGTCACCCCGACCCATTCACTCATCAAAACAGCTATCCTAATGTATGAACTTAGTCGAATAGAAACCCCTAGGTTACAATGAGGACATTGCAAATCTTAGGCATGGGGGGGTATGAAAGTGCAAAAACTCGTAAGAAAAGGTTTCAAACAAAAAAATTCACATATGCCAAAAATACCATAAAAATTAAAAAATTTTCGAAAAAGAATAAGAGGAAAAGAGGAGAAGGAAAATTTTGTGAAGGAGAGAAGAAACAAAATGAAAAAGGAGCACAAAATTATAAGAAAAGTTGATAGTCATTAGTAAGGAACTAAGGAATTAACCTAAGTTCTAGACCTCATTCAAGAAAATAACTGAAAAGTGCACAATAAGATTAGTAAGAATGCAAACCTTAGGCATTCTTGAATAGACTCTTAGTACTCATTAAGATCTGGACACTCCTCAAGAGGTTGAGGAAAATGAAAAGCTGAAGTATTAGGTCTAAGGCTTAGGGAGTATTCGGCCTCGTTAACTAATTTTTGGTTTACGGGACTCAGTAACTTAAGCACCCTAATCTCACACACAGCCTGGTTCAGTAAGCGTAAAAATCAGAATCACGCAGAAGCGTCGCAAAAATCTGAAAAGAACACCTAGAATAGGAATGGCCGATCAACACAAGTTGATTTGGACGAGTTCCCAGCGCAGAGAGGCGGAAAATCCCCTCGAAGATGCGTAACAAAATATCATCTCCTCGGTGCTTGTCTCTTAGGATATTTACATATCCTACGGGGGGCATGTAAGCACTCTGCTGGTTCAGATTCCATGGATGGCATTATCTCGAAGTGTCAATTGCCAGGGTCTGAATTCGGCCACGGAATACCATGGATGGGATTATCTCGAAATCTCAATAGCCAGGGTTCCGGGGGTTGCCATGGGCGGTGCTATCTCGAAGCATCGATCGCCAGGAACCCTTGAGGATTGATGATGGGAGCAAGGAATCTGATACAGACCGTGTTGAAAAGCTAATCCTAGGCTAGAACTAAAAAGAAAAAGAGAGAGAAAACTCTCCAAACAGAAAAAACTTTCTATCTCTCTCTTGCAAAACGCACTGCGAACTGGGCCAGGGCTAAAATCATTTCAAGCACGGGTGCTTTAACCACGAAGTCCAATAAACCTTAGGTTAGTTCTTGCGGGCCTTAAAAACCTTTGCTAAAAGACTGAGGCTAAGGCTAGACAGATTTGGATCTTGATTGGTACTAGAGTATCTTTTAGGCCTATGGTCAGCATTCTAACCTAATCTATGCTCAAATAAAAAGGCACTTATCTAAAACCATTGAAAACTTCATGGTCTAGAACAAGGGTTGAAACCTTAAGTTTTTGCTAAGGGACTAGCAAAAGCTAGGCATGGGGGTATGATGAGAACCTCATCATGAGCCATAACTAGCTCATTTTGACCCAATACAAAGGATAAAAGCTCCTACATATCTCAAGGAAAGGCTTAACTCAGAGAATTCTGAGTTTGAGAAGAAAACCAGTCATAAGGGGTAAAAGTGCAATTTTACCAGTATAATCTGCATACAGGGTAATTCAGGGCCCAAACACAGGTCAAAACAGCTTAATAAGAATAAAAGTGGGATGAGATGATCTAGCAAGGGCTACAGCACTTCCAAGGAACCAAATGATAATCTGTAACCCTAAAACAACCCACTTCAATTCACAAGGTTCGAGGCAAAGTAAAAATAGAATAAACCCTCTAAAATTCATAGAAAAATAATCTCTAGGGTTTAGAACCTTCAATTTGGCCTTTAGAACCCATTTTGACCTACATTGAGAACCATGCCCAATTAATAACTTAATTTGGGTCTTTACGCAAATTGACCGGTCAAACAAGGTTTAATATGAAAATGAAATTTACCATCAGATTCCTTAGGTCCTAATTAGTCATGTATAAAAACTTGAGCCTAAGAAGAAACCTCCTTGACCGAATTTACACTTTGGTCCTCATATATTTACTCTTTGGCCCTCAACTTTTGAACCCTCGCATTTAGGCCCCTAACTCTCCTTCGTTCTTTGCAAACAGGTCCCTCCTGCAAAACCCTGCCAGCACCATGCTCCGGCGACCTTGCGCGGAGCATGGCGCCGCGCAGGGTAAGGTGGAGGACCTGGCATGTGTACCGGGGGGTGCCCTGCGTCGTCAGCCGTCGCAGGAGCACCCCCATGGTCACTGTAGCCCCCCATACCGGCCGTGCGAACGCACGGACGGTATGGGTTCGAATTCCGACCATGCTCCGGCGAGGGAGACACGTCGTCTCCCTCCGCCTTCCTCCCTGCTTCAACCCTATAAATACCCCCCGCCGCTCCACCAACCAAAGCAGCCTGGATCTGACGGAGAAAACCCCCAGCTTTCGTCTCTTCTTTCTCCGGCAGACGCTCACCAGCTCCGGCGACTTCCTCTCCCTCCACCTCTTCGCTCTGCCGCACTACCAGCAGCAGAGACCTCCTCCCCTGCTCTTCCCGCGCCACGCCGCACCCAGCTGGCGCCTCTCCAGCCTTCTGCTCGCCGCCGCCCCTCTCCCTGAGCATCGTCTTCTCCGGCGACAGTCGATACGACTGTCGCCCTGTTCCTCCCCCTTCGTCCCTGCAGTTAAGTTAGACTTACTCCCCTTCTCCTCCTCTTTCTTTCCCCGCTTTCGATTTAGTCAATTAAGCCCTCTACCGACCCTGTTCACCCTCATCCTCTCCGCCTCCGACCACCCTCCGGCGAGCCGCTCCCATCACCTCAGCGACCCACACGGCTCGCCGACCACCGCAGAACTTCCGCCTCCTCACCCTGATCCTCTTCCGCCCCTCCACTTCCCACCAAACACCCTCTGCAGACCCACCGAACACACCCACTCCCTCGCTCACAGTCTGACCTAGGACGACCTAACAGCTCCATCTCGCCCCCTGCAGACCCCCTGACCACCTTCGCCGTGCCACGGCGAAGGTCCCCCGCCTGTCTGATTTGGCCGAGAGGCCGTGCCATTGGTTTCAGGTTCCAGGCCTTGACCGCCATTGGCGAGGAAGCTCGAAGCCTGCTCGAGGTTGCTCCAAGCCGAGATATCCCAGATTGAATAGCCACGGCCAGCGCGGAAGAGTCTCACGCACACACCCTGGCCCTCGATTGGAGCTGTACGCCTCAACAGCCGATGCAATTGGGAGCACCATCCCTGCTGCAGGCGTGAGAGAAACGGGTGCGCGGATAGTCCCACCTCGGAACCTTCTGAAGCCACGCACCCACATAAATTGAAAAACTGCCACCATCTGTTTGCCTCAGTTACCACGGGGTGAGGTCCCTCTCACCCGACCCGACCCGACTCGGCCTCGTCCGTGACCACGCTCCGCGGACCTGGCCCGACCCGATTAGACTGACCTGCACTCCTCGCCCACCACGCACGCCGGTGGGCCTGGACCCGGGCCTGACCCGAACCCGATTACCCGATAGCGCTCTGGGAGAGCTTCCGAAGAGTGATTTCAGAGAGAGAGATACGCGGGGGAGGGGGGTAGCATAGGTTTTTGCCTCTTGACGAATGAGCTCTGAAGTGTGCAGGCCAAAGAAGAAGAAGCAGACCCGCTGAAGAAGAAGGAGCTGCTGCACTGTAGCGAAGGCATTGTTAAGTCGTCTCAGCACCGGGGCAGACGACGGAAGGTCAGCAGCCAAAGAAGAAGAAGACCCGCTGAAGAAGAAGGAAGAGCAACGGCCATCGCCAAAGAAGAAAAAGAGAGGTCAAGGCAGGTGAAGACAAAGAAGAAGAAGGAATGAAGAGAAGCAAGAAGCAAGAAAAGAAGAAGACGATCTGACGAAAAAGAAAGAAAGGAAACAAGGAAGAACAGAAGAAGAAGAGCACGAGGGGAAAATCTGAAGAAAGCAGAAGAAAAAGAAGAAGAAGAAGAAGAACAGGAAGAACCAAAAACAAAGAGGAAGAAAGAAGAAAAGAAGCAGAAGCCAATTTTTCATCTCTCTCTCTCTCTCTTTATTTTTGTAATAGAACTTGTATATCTCTAGAATACAACTTGCTCCCTGAGTTCGACCTCGGGAACTCTTTTATTTTTCCGAGTAAAAAATTTTTATATGAAACGTTGGTAACAACCGGCTTTACTACAACGAATTAACAACGGAAACCGACGCTTCATCAGGCAACAAAGGCTATCATCATTCGAATGGATTCTAATAAAGCCATGAGTGCATACATCTCATCAAAATTGATACCCTCTTCTTGATTATAACCTTGAGCGACAAGTCTAGATTTGCTTCTAACCACTTTAATAGGCTCATCAAGTTTAGTCCTAAAAACCCATTTGGTTCCAATTATCAATTGTGATTCAAGTTTAGGAATCAGTTGCCAGACATTGTTGTGCAAGACATCAATCCAACAGTCATCAATAAAGGCATCCTCAATAATTTTTTGCTCTAGTTAGGCAACAAAGACACTAAGAGAAAGGCCATTTTTTGAGGATCTAGTCTAGACTCCTTTTGGAAACTTCACCAATTACAATATCTTTAGAATGGTCTTTTACGTAGTTAAAGAAAATGAAACTTCATAATTACTAATCCATCCCTACACCTCTTTATATAGAGAGGTGAGAGAAAATTTGTAACATAAATCCAACAATAAAAGCAAAAGACAAAATGCCCCTCAAAACATAACGTAACACTCCCCCTCAAGTTGGAGCATATATATTAACCATGTTCAACTTGTTTCTAGACTTCTCAAACATAGGGCGAGATAACGGCTTAGTAAACATGTCTGCAATATGATCTGAAGAGGTAAGGCAAGAAGTACGAAGCAGACCCTATTGAATTAAGCTCCTGGTGTAGTGACAATCCACTTCCACATGTTTGGTTCTCTCGTGGAACATGAGATTGTTAGCAATGTATGTTGTAACCCGATTGTCACAATACATCTTCATTGGCTCTTAAATGGTAACATTAAGATCTTGCAATAAAGATCTTATCCATATCATCTCAACTGCAGTATGTGCCATGTCACGGTACTCAAATTCGACAGTTAAGCGTGAAACTACACTTTGTTTCTTGTTCCTCCAGGTCACCAGATTCTGAGCTACAAAAGTACAAAATCCTATAGTAGATCTCCTGTCTCCAACATCGCCTACATAATCTGCATCTGAGTAGACAAAAACAAACATAGGAGCCTTCTTGTAGAACAGAATGCCCCTACTTGGACATCCTTTGATGTACCTCAACACTTGCATCACAGCCTACCACTGATCATCAGTAGGTTTGTCTAAGAACTAACTTAGCTTACCTATTGCAAGACTAATATTTGGCCTAGTGATGATTAGATACAAAAGTTTCCCCACCAGCTGTTTATAAGCCTTCTTGTCCTTCAACTTCACAGTATTATCAAAGAGGTGAACTTCAGGATCCATAGGGATATTGGCACCCTTGAATTCGAGCATGCCAGTCTCTTGGAGAATGTCAAGAGCATGATTTCTTTGTGACATTACAACCCCTTGCTTACTTGCGGCAATCTCAATGCCAAGAAAATACCTGAGTTTCCCAAGATCCTTCATGAAAACTAGTGTGCCAAATAATTCTTCACCTAAGAAATACCAATTGTATCATCACCTGAGTATAAGATCATCCACATACACAAGTAGAGCCATGGTACCACCACTAGTCTTCCTCACAAACAGTGAATGATCAGAGGAGGACCTCTGCATCCCAACAATAGACAAGGCCTCGGACAGATGTTGAAACCAGGCTCGAGGGCTCTACTTAAGACCATAAATGGCCTTATGAAGCCTGCAAACACACTCCCCCTTAACCTCAAAGACACAAGGCTGCTACATATATATCTCCTCCTGTAAATCCCCATAAAGGAATGCAATTTTGACATCTAGCTAGTGTAGATTCCATCCATAGTGAGCTGCAACAAATATAAGTATACGAACTATGGAGAGACGAGCAATCGATCAAAATATGTTAAAGAAATCCACCCCATAGGTCTGGGTGAATCCTTTGGCCTCGAGAAGAGCCTTATATAGAGAAATAGGCCCATCTGGGTTGTATTTCAAGGCAACGACCCATCTAGCACCAACAATGTGCACACCAAGGGGTAAAGTAGTAAGTTCCCAAGTGCCTCTGTCACAGAGAGCAGACATCTCCTCCATGGCAGACTTGTAGTGTAGATATAGTAGAGCTTGCTGGTAGGAATTGGGTATCTCAGCACTAGAAACTGCAGCAGTGAATGCATGAAACTAAGTACTCAGAGAATCAACAGAAACAGCACTCCTAGCAACACAATACTGGGCACAAGACCGGGGGAGCTTTCCAGTTAGTAATAGGAATATCATCAGCTGTAGACATGGAGGGAGAACATGGAGACACATCAGTAGAAGAAGTATGTCAATAATCTCAACACATACCTGAGAAGGGGAGGACAGTGACAGCTTAGTAGGAACTGAGGAGGGGGTGTATCTTCTTTCTATAGCTGACAGGAAGCTGATATGTGGTACCCTTGAAAGTCTTGTCATCTGGTGGTACCACTTTGAATGTGAACACGATACTAGGCACAAGACTGGGGGAGCTTTCCAGTTAGCAATAGGAATATCATCAACCGTAGACATGGAGGGAGAACATGGAGACACATCAGCAGAAGAAGTATGTCAATAATCTCAACACATACCTGAGTAGGGGAGGACAGTGATAGCTTAGTAGGAACTGAGGAGGGTGTATATCTTCTTTCTATAACTGACAGGAAGCTGATATGTGGTACCCTTGAAAGTCTTGTCATCTGGTGATACCACTTTGAATGTGCTCACAGGTTGCTCTATAGTAGGTACACTACCACTCTGAGAAGAATCAGCATCACTCTAAGAGAAATCCTCCATGGCTATGGGAAATAGGCATTGGCACAACTATTTCCACATCCTTTAATTGATGGCTTAAAGTAGAAAAGTATGAAATAGACTCATGAAATGTCACTCCACACTAACATAGTGCCTCTAGTGTATAGATCAAGACACCTATATCCCTTATGAGTGTATAAATAACTAAGAAACACACACTTAACCACCTCAGGGGCCAATTTATCATGACCAGGCCCAAGGAGGTGCACATATGCCACATAGCCAAATGTCTTCGACTGCATTAGAAACAACTCTGAATCAAGATACAAAATATTCCATGGCATATGCTCATGAAGTACAAAGGGAGAGAGCCTGTTAATAAGATAACAGGCAGTGAGAATAGCATCTCCCCAGTAAGTATGTGGGACACTATTCTGGATGAGCAAGGCTCTAGCTGTGTCCAGAATATGATGATGTTTCCATTCTACAACCCCATTCTACTCTGATGTATGGGGGTAGGACATTTGATGTATAATACCAAGTGACCCATAGAAGGAAGCCAAGCTCTTAGTGCAAAACTCCAAAGCATTGTCGATTCTAATCATCTTAATGCAAACACTAAACTGAGTTTTCACAAAAGCTACAACATGCTAAATAATAAATCCCATCAAAAATATACATGATAAACGAGAGAAGTCATTAACAAATAACAAGTAACGATGGTTATGTCGATCTGCCACACAGCTAGGACCTCAAACATCACAATACAACAAATCAAAACAAAGGTGAACCAATGGACTGCATAGTGTAGGAAAAAACGGAGGCCCTACGAGGAGGGGATGACGTAATAAAATGCGGAAATAAAATATAAACAATCTCACAAAAAAAAATAATCGCACAATGTACACAATAATTTTTACGTGAAAACCCAAACCGGGTGAAAACCACCACCTAACCCTCTCGAGTTAGGATTTTCCGATCAACCAAGTTGATCAAATCCACTAAACGATCACTTTAGACAAGGGTGATTCAACCTCAATTACAACCACGTTACTTTATACGAGGGTAGCGTACCTCAAACCCCTTCTCTTCATGAGAAGGATTTTGTCCCTCGAAGGAGACGGGAATTCGCAAAGCGAATACCCAACCAAATAACAAAGATAAAATAACAAATAATCTTATAGAGCCAACAAAGTAATTTTTAACCTAAGCTTCTATAGGAATTAGGAAACTCCCCTTTGCAAAGAGTGCGTCGAATCGATGACGCGGGTGCATGAGCCACGTGATGGCGCAACGTCGCTCTCGTGAACTACGGTTGGAGAGCGGGTGCGCAACAGCTTGATGCTCTCTAGATGAAGAACTTGAGCTTGGAGAGCAAGAGCTTGCTTGGACACAAAAGAGTGTGAGAGTGTATTACAAAGTGTTTCTTGTGTATCTAGGTGTGTCTTGGTGTGTAAAAGGTTCCCCTCTATTTATAGAGGCTTTAGGAAGGCTTTGGAAGGCTTTGGAAAGCTTCCATAGCCGTTGGGAGCAAAGCCCAAGAAAATCAGGTCAAAATCAGGAACAATGATTGCACTGACAGGCTTATCAGACGTCTGGAAGATCACTTTAAGACATCTAAAAATAAGGTCATACGTCTGATTTTGGGTGGGTCTCTTCCTGACTTGAATCAGATCTAAATAGGGTTCTAGTGCAAGTCCATCAGACAACATACAGGACGTCTGGCACCATGTCTGGACGTCTGGAAACCTACTTTTTCGTGGGAATGGATTTCCAAC
This sequence comes from Thalassia testudinum, assembly GCA_037157565.1. Classification (NCBI taxonomy): domain Eukaryota; kingdom Viridiplantae; phylum Streptophyta; class Magnoliopsida; order Alismatales; family Hydrocharitaceae; genus Thalassia; species Thalassia testudinum. Next base: position 46,086,970 of record JAZHRO010000009.1, read on the forward strand.
AGATTGCAACGGCTAGAAAATCTCTAAGAAGAGATTTTGGGTCAGCCGAGGCAAAACGGTCATCTATCAGACGTCTGAAAAGGCCTAAGGACGACTGATAAGGCTCTAACGGTCATATCCTTGAGTGTTTGCTAAGCTAGCCAACGGTCCACTAATTGGACGTCTAGCAAAGTCATCAGACGTCTTCTAAGATGTCTGGTCTAAGGTCTGGACGTCTGATTTCATCAGACAGAACTGAGAAGTCCAACCTAAATGTTATCAGACATCTGAATCAACAGTCAAACGTCTTAAAACACATTATCAGACGTCTGATCTTGGAATTAGAGGTCTAGAAATGTTGTTTGAACCCTATATTGATTTTCTAAGTTCTCTACAGAAAACCTAAGTATCCTAGGGTTGTGCTGCTGTTCCTAGGACTACTGTTAGGGTACTTTGAAGCTCTTTAACATGAATCGAAGTAACAAAATAAAGAGCAACAAAAGAAACGAAAAATACAAGGAGTACAAGAGAAGGAAATCTATCCTATTCTTCATCTCCTTCCTTCTTCAAGCTATCGCTCCTCGCGAATCTCCTCTGTTCTCCATCAAGCTCCTCCAATCCGTCCTGGATGCGAGCTCGAACTTCGTCTAATCACGTCTCCATTTGCAATTGTCCTGAAATCTAAGATTTCAAGTGCAAATGTTAAATGACACGTGTTTTGTTATCATCAAAGCAAATGATCGTGGTGCTCTAGCACCAACACATAGAAGCTGAAAAACTGGCTTTGTGATGCTTCCCAAGTTGAAAGGCATCACACTAAATCTTCATGGTAGGAGAGAGATGTGGGATGATCCGATACAGTTTGTCTAGTAAAGGATGACTTAGTCGACTATGCCACTGCAAGGCACTCCTCACAATAGTACTCATTTGACATGTTGTAGCAACTAAACTCTACACTAGCTTGTATACACCCCCTCCTCATGTCCACCACCAATCATCCTCCCCATCAAGCGATCCTGAAATGTACACCTAACCGCAACAAAAATGGCACGACAATTTAGTTGTTTAATGAAAGAACTAACAAAGAGAAACTGCATTACCATGTAAGTCACATTAGAGAGGTGCATAGTAGGAGTAACTGATACCCCCCTTATCACAGATGGGGGCATGCCTACCATCTGCTAGTTGAACTAAGAGATCCTGTGACACCTCTTTCATGTCCCCAAAACACTAGGAATTCTCTAACAAATGATCTGAAGTACTAGAATCAATCAACCACGAACTATTCATACCTAATGTAGAGGCATAAGCTGCTGTTAACGTGCGAAATCGTCGAGTTTTAAAGGATGTAATCATCGTTGCAAGTCGAAATCGCTTGAAAACAAATAAATTTATAATTCAAAATCTATAACGGAGTCCGAGGTCGAACATAGGGAGCAAATGTGGAATTCACAACATTAATTGCATTCAGAATAAATGAGCACAATTAATTAAGCATTCAAATAGATATTCAATGAATAATAACCTGTCACATTAGTTATTCAATGAAATCCAACGTATCTAGAGACAAAAATAATAGAAAGAATCTAAAAAGTGGTGATTTGAATCACCAATTAAATCCTCTAATTAAGCATGCACCTCATAATCAATTTAACCTTAACCATAGTACTTAAATAATGCAACAGTATCTCAAATAATGCTCAATCTGACGACAGATGTATCAATTAGATGACTTAAATGTGTCAGGCACAAGGCTTCTTAAAGCCTTCTTTATTTTTCTCTTCTTCTGCTTTCCTTCTTCTTCAGACCTTCCCTTCTTTCTTCTTCTCAAGCCTTCTCCTTCTTCTTCTCAGACCTTCCCTTTCATAGCTCAGGGGAGCCAAGGTCTATAGCGACTAAGTGTCGACTGCACACACGAGAGAGTAAAACCCTCCCCCACTCTCCCACAATTCCTTTTCTTTCTTCTCTCTCAGACCCACACAAGCGTATAGTCGGATCCAGGCATTCGAGTCGAGAGCATGGACCAGGGTCACCAGCGTGTGTGGTGATCGAGGTGTGCTTAATAGGTAGGTTAGCGGGTGAATGGGTGTATGAGGACCCGACCCCCTATGCTTGGGCGATAGAGCCTAAGCACAAAATCACTTTATGCATTGTTGCCATTTTGGAATCCCACGATGTGGGACTAAGGCCTTCGCTGCTCTTCACGTGTCTGCAACTTCTAATGATTCACCAATTGGAGTAGTTGCTGCAGCTGGGATCCTCAATTGAGGACCTGGAGGTCTTCCTGGAATGGTTCCACATGACCTAGGGGTGGACTAAAATGCGAATGTGACCGGAGGACTGTGTTCATGGTCGGACGAGGTGGCGGCGGCAACGGAGCATGGCATATACCTAAAACGTAAGGTACAGCCTCACAACCACATTAGAATACCTCAAGAGGATCGTGCGGATGCAGCGAGGGCATTGGTGGCGATGGCATGTCGTGAAGGTAGTCGTAGAGGGATGGCAAAGGTGGAATATGTGGTGTGAAGGTGGTGTATTTAGGGGCGTGGTTGAGGTGGTAATCCCCTTAATTTCTTGAGGGGTTTGGTGCGGGTGGATGAGGCGAAGGTTATGAAGGTGTTAGCGAGGCATTTGGTGGCTTATGGGGGTGCGGAGGCCTCGCCAGAGGTGTGGCCGGAGAGGAGGTAGATGATGGCGTGTGGTGGTGTCGGTGATCGGATTGAGTGATAAAAGAGATAGAAAGGAAGTAGAGGAAGAAAGGAACCTAACCAACCTAAGCTAACAGAGGAAACGGGGGGAAATGTCTTTATCGGGGGTACGTCAGGCTTAGAGAAGACAAAGCCTCCAGTAGGGAAGAAGCGGCTAGGAAGATAAGGAAAGTGACGCCTGCTGGTATTGCAAGGCACGGAAGAACTTGGGGAAGAAGAACCGGCCGACTATGGTCTATGGTGGCCAGCAAAAGGGGTGGACGGGGAAGCTCGCTGAAGCTTGCAGAGAGTTCGGCCGGAGAGAGAGGAAGAGGTGAGATTTCTGGTCCAAACCAAGCTAAGGAGGTGAGGTTTGCATCAGGGGATCTTTTATAGGACTCAGGGGGGCATTCCAAGCTTGGAAGTTCAGAGATTTCATGAAATAGGAAACCCATGTTTTCAAATCGTTCACATTAGGTTTTGGGCAAGACTTAGAGCCCAAGATGCCACTCAAATGGAAGAGGATCTTCTTAAGAGTTCCCCTTCTAATTTTGGAAGGGTTTGGGCCTGAAATCAGGGAGATCTTCCTAATTGAAGGTCGACTGCAGGTGTGTTCACATGGCAATGGCGACATGGGCCTCTTTGTGAAGGTGATGACAAACTTAGGGGGGTTTTTGCAATAGATTTCAAAAGTTGAGGGGTTATTTGAGAGAAAAAGATGCCTGCTGGTATTGCAAGGCGCGAAAGAACTTAGGGAAGAAAAATCAGCCGACTATGGTCTATGGTGGCCGGCGAAGAGGGCGGACGGAGAAGCTCGCTGAAGCTTGCAGAGAGTTCAGCCGAAGAGAGAGGAAGAGGTGAGATTTCTGGTCCAAACCAAGCTAAGGAGGTGAGGTTTGCATCAGGGGATCTTTTATAGGCCTTAGGGGGGCATTCTAAGCTTGGAAGTTCAGGGATTTCATGAAATAGGAAACCCATATTTTCAAATCATTTGCATTAGGTTTTGGGCAAGACTTAGAGCCCAAGATGCCACTCAAATGGAAGAGGATCTTCTTAAGAGTTCCCCTTCCAATTTTGGAAGGATTTGGGCCTAAAATCTTCCTAATTGAAGGTCAACTGTAGATGTGTTCACATGGCAATGGCGACATGGGCCTCTTTGTGAAGGTGATGACAAAGTTAGGGGGGTTTTTGCAATAAATTTCAAAAGTTGAGGGGTTATTTGAGAGAAAAAGAATCAGACTGGACTAAAATGCAAACTAGGTCAAAGTGATCTCTGATTGGGCCCAAATTTTGGCACAAACCTAATTTGGGCCCAAGAAATCTGATGGTGAAGTCAGATTTTGGTTTTGACCAATTTTGAGTCAAAAATTTACGCAGAAACCCAAATTAGGGCAACTTCCTATCTTAGATTCTATTTTAAGTCAAAATAGGTCCAAATGGTCAAATCAACATTACCAAACCTTATGGAATATTTTTCTATAATTTTAGAAGGTTTAGATGAAATTTATCCTGGCCAGAACCTCTGTTAATTAAGCAGGTTTGAAATTAGGGTTTCGGGTGTCCGTTAATTATTGAAATGCGTGAAAACCCGTTTCTGTCTGTATGAACCCTCTTGTTAGCCATTAATGCTCATTTGACCATCATTTAACCCCTAGCCAACCCCTTTGTTATTTTGCATTTATGATCTTCTGTTAAAACTGCAAATTTAACCATATTTTAATGCATGCTTCTCAGAAAGGATATGTAATGAATTATGACTCTCTGATGGTTATGTAGGAGCATTTGTCTATTGGTTTTGATTAATTAAAGATAGTTATGGCTGATGATGACGTTATCATCAGCTGCAGTGCTTGAAGACTGAAGGTGATCATGGGTCAACTAAGCTAGGCGTTGTATTATCGCATCATAATCCACCTCTGCAAGAGTCACTATATCAATAGATATGACTGGTGGAGCGGTCTCAGAAACTTGGTTGACAACAACAGGCCATCCAAGTTTGTTCCAATACTTAGCCTCAACATGGCCAATTCTCCCACAAGTAGGAGCAGGTAGGCTTGCCATGACCACCATCAGCACACACCCTGCCTTTGCCTTAGAAGGCTCCAATCCATCCTCACGTGTACTCATAGCTGTATGAGCAAAAGCAACATTACTAGTGACAACCTCTGGAGTGGGCTGGACATGGAACCTGCTAAGTCTCCTGTAGATCTCAATGGGAGGAAGCTCAGAGAGTGTCAACATCTATGAACATGTAGCAGAATAATCATCATTAAGTCCTACCAGAAGCATATGAGTTGAGAACTCCATCCTCTGATCTCTACACATGGATGATGTGCACATGGGCCTGCATGCATTATACTTTTTCAAGAGTCCCTTCATAGTGTTGTAATACTGTAAGAGACTCATAGACTCCTACTTCAAATGACAAAGGTCATAGTAAATCTGGAAGAATTGGGTGGAGTTAAGTTCATGAGAATATGCACCCTTCAAATTGTCCCACATCTATTTAGTAGTTTTGTAGACATGACTTCATCTCCAATGCGAGGTATCACATTGTTTAGTATCCAAGACCTTACCATGACATCATCTCTATTCCAGACTTCATACTTCCCTGTCTTTTGCTCTAGTGGTGCTTCAGTAAGGACATGTTGCTTCTCATTGCCTTCCACAATGACAAGAACCGTTTGAGACCAACGAGGTAATTGGTCTCGTCAAGCTTCACGATTGGTGCAAAAAATGGATTATTGTAGGCCACACTTTCTTCGATTTCTTCTAATGTCACTCTAGTCTCTGACAACGATGAGGCCATAGTGAAATCACACCACAAACACCTTCAAACATAGATTTGATTTTTGATAAAATAGGGGAATACACACCCCAAAAATCCACTCACATACGGTTCCAATATCTATCAACAAGTCAAGGGGAATACACACCACAAAGAATACATCAACAAGGGGATACACGCCCTAAACAATAATCAAAACATTGACTTGATCATATCATCAAGGAAGAAATTTCAAACACCTTTTGGAAAGTTCTAGACCTTAGCAAAACACCATTCCCAATGTCAAAAACCTTTCGAAGAGGATGATGGGCAAATCAACTCCTCCCCCTGCTGCCCAACAAGGAGAGGGACAACCATGTGACGGCACTGCCCTCTCCTTTCTCTCTAGAGGACGACGTCGACAGTGGCAAAGACTAGTGACACAAGCAGCGGCAGCGGCACTAGTGGCATCAGCTGCTGTTACGCTGCTAGCAGCCGGTGGTTGGGCGGGGCTTGAGATAGGGTTAGGGTTTAGTTGAGTGGTGTCCCCAACTTGGCTTTGATACCAAGTTGAAGAAAATGAAACTTCATAATTACTAGGTCATCCCTACATGTCTTTATATAGAGAGAGATGAGGGAAAAATTGTAACATAAATCCAACAATAAAAGCAAAAGACAAAACACCCCTCAAAACATAATGTAACATAGATAGGTTAGATCTTTAGGTAGGTCATTGGCTATGTTTTCTTTAAGAATATTGAATGGATCTTCAACAGGTGGATCAACTTAATTGCTTAAAGATTGTATTTTTGGGACGGTTTCGTCAAAGGATACATGTAGGGTTTCCTCAGCAGTAGAATTTTTCTTATTGAAAACTCTATAGACTTTGCTTCTTGAGAAGTATCTTGGAAAAATCCCTTTATCACTTTTAGCATCAAACTTATCCAAATTTTCCTTTGTATTAAAAATGAAACATTTGCAAGCAAATATCTTAAAGTAAGGTATTTTGGATGCTCTATCATATTATAGCTCAAAGGAGGTCATATTCAGGATAGGTTTAATTGAAGCCTTATTTTGGGTATAGTAAGCAATGTTTACCACCTCAGCCCGAAAAATAATGAGGAAGCTGACTCGCATAGCATCGTGTGAGCACTCTCTTGCAGGTTCTATTTTTCCTTTTTACAACTCCATTCTGAGGTGCAACTCTAAGAAAGGCAAATTCTTATTTAATCCCATGCTTTGAGCAATATTAAAGAAAGTACTGATTCTCGAATTCTCCTTCATAATCACTTCTAATCTTAGAGATTGTATAACCTTTTTTTTAGTTTGGACTCTTTTAATTCATTTGCTAAATTCCTCGAATGTTGAACCTTTAGATCTTAAAAATAATACCCAAGTAAATCTAGTGAAGTCATCAATAATGGCAAGACAATACCTACACCCACTTAGGCTTTTGAACTTAGTTGGTCTGAAGAGGTCTAAGTGAATTAACTCTAGAGGTCTTGAAGTGTTGACCACATTTTCAGATTTGAAAGAGGCCTTATAAAATTTACCTAATTCATAAAGTTCACAAATAGTTTTCTTCTTAAAAGCAATTTTTGGTAATCCTTTGACTAAGTCATGTTTCACAAGTTTGTTTATATTTCTCATGTGAACATGTCCTAGTCTTCTATGACATAGTATTGACTCATCATCCGATGCAACCAAACTTGCATTCATAAGTGGTGCATTTGTCAAAGTCAATAATATATATGTCTTCAAAACTAAGTCCTTTTAATAGTTTCTCTTTGGTTTTATTATCCTTAATCTTGAAACCTTTTGAGGTAAAGTTCACTTTATAGCCTTTATAACAGGTCTGACTTACACTACGTAGGTTATGCTTTAATCTTTTAACCAAATGGACATTATGAAAAGACGTTTCACAATTACCAATTTGGCCAATAACAATAATACTGCCATTGTGGTTGTTGCTAAAGGTGACTGTGCCACCTTCCTTGAGATTGAGGCTGAGGAACAGTCCTTCTCTAGTCACATGTTTGGAGCAACCGTTGTCCATGACCCATCTTCTTTCTCTGTGTGCCTATCATTTGACATTTTTGAACTAATTTAGCTGGAGAGGGTCGAGCACCAGGTACTCATCCATTACAACCTAATAAGGTTTTAACAGATTCAAGAGTGCCTTTACGCATCCTATTGAATGAGTTTTTATGCTCTATTTGATCTTCCAGAAGGTACCCTACAAAACATGATTTCAAAGTATCGTTTGGTACCCATAATTTCTTTCTAGGCCCAATTTTGTTTGTGTGCTCTGCCCAATAACATGTGTCATTAGGCATACACACTTTCTTGACATTCTGACTAGAAGACTTGTATGTCATTTTGTGCCTTTGAGCTAGAGGCTTTAGGATCATTTTTTAGAATGCATGTGATTGCATAGTAATCATATGACCTAATTTACTTGAATTAAGTTATATTTTAGCTTAACTTAGGGATAATGCATGCATAAGCTTCACAATTTGCATCATAGTTGATTGGTTAGCTTTATAGGTAATAATGCTATTTTATGCTCTAAGAGAGAGGCTATATTAATTGCAGATTATCCAGGCTCATAGATAATAGATCAGACCGTACGGATCTAATAAGGACAACAGAAGTCTAATGCTTCCGGAATCATCTTGATCAAACCTCTATAGCACTACATTCTGCCCGTACATGATCAGAAGCCAAGGAGCAAGATTGTAGATATCCAAATCTCAGATGTCAAATCCGACCGCACAGATGGATTTGGATCAACAATCGCAGCCCAACGATGTAAAAATCGGCTCAATCCGAGCCCTGTAGCATCAACTACAAAGGCGGGAAGATGAACAGTCAAGATGGTGCTACGTGGCACCATCCCAACAATCGACCACTGCACCCCAACCATTGAAGCTTCATTTTGGGCCATTGGATCGTCATCCAATGACCATGATCAAGCCACATTGCCCCTCACCGCGCCTTCATCAAGGAGGAGTCCATTTCGACTGTTGGATCGTCATCCAACATTGAGAGTAGCCACATCCTAAAACCAAACCATGACACAATAGAGCTCGCAGTGCATTGGTTAATGTGCTCTCACGAGAGCGGGAGGCATGTGATCGAATCGCGTTGAGCGGCAAATCAAAGAGGTGGTGCCGTTTGCGCGTAATTGAACCGTTGGATGAGATTGAAAGGTGTAGATATGGCCACGTAGCACGACGACACTTGACCGATTCAGCGGTGCGATGTACGCATGATCTGATGATCGAACTAACGCCCTGCCACAGGTGGGTTGATAAGGCGGTGCAACGTGCAACGTAAGCTGTCCGATCTTACAATCAAACGAGCGTGTGCATGCACATGAAGACATGAGGAAGTGGCACGCGATCGAGATAGATGGCTCATAGGCCACCATGTGTCAGCAGCAGGTTAAATTCGAGTATTTAAGGGGTGTGGAGGGTTAGTTTCAGGCGCGATCTGATCCGTTGATCTCCCGATCGACGGATCTGATCGCACTTAAGTTGTTGCATGATTTTGGGGGCCTAAATGCCTACTTTGCCCCTCATTGAAGCTATAAAAAGAGTCCCAAAGCCCCCAGTTGAGAGGCAACTTCCACTAGACACTTCTCCAGCCTCTCTCTCTCTACAACATCTCTCTGATCTTCTTCTTGGTGCTCTGGATCTGAAGTGTTGCCACACTTCGCACAAGCATCGCACAAGCGGCACCATCCTTCATCTATTTCTCTCTCTCTCGACTCTTTAGCATATTTGTTTATTTCCTATTGTAAGAACTGTTTGCAAGTAGTAATGAAAATCTGATTCTATGAATATCTTGTCTCTATTTCATGATTTCATTAGGATAGATTAGTTAGTACGAAAAGTTTTGAAAATCGTGTTTTGCCTCCTTGTGAACAACTCAATACTCACCGATTTTGATTTATAAATTTATTTGTTTTGACGTGATTCTCACTACAATGATAGAAACAACATTTTACATGTTTCACGATGGATAAGTTAGCGTTGTTGCCGGGAAGGCAACGGAAATTTTAAAAGTTTTCTTCCCAGTGCTTATTTGAGATTTCTAACTTGCTTCATTTTCGTTGATTTCGTGTGTGCAAGAAGTGCGGAAATCCGAGAAAAAACAGGAACAACGAAAAACTTGCAGGTTTCGAATCTCAGGTAAGTACTCGTATCTTAGATTAGGTTATATTTCTTTTCAAAAAAAATTAAAAAAAATTAGGTACTTGCTTAATTCTTAGGCTAGCATTTTCTTGTTTTTGAAAAAAAAAATCTCTTGTTGGTGGGAATCAACATAACCACCTCCTATATTTTCAGGCTAAAACAAACACTCATATTAAACATTCAATTCCCAAAAATTCACACTCCAAAAATTCCAAAATTTTTACTAGACGTAGGTTTTGAAGTCAGCAAAAACATATTTAAATTGTGCGTAATTCTAAGTTATAGAAAAATTTTAAAATTCATGAACTGAACTGATATCACATCTATTATTACTCCTAATTTTTCAAACTTCAAAAAATCATAGAAATTTTTATACAGCTTCGTTTGACTTGAAATTTATGACATTGAATTCCTGTAAAAATCAAGAACTTAGGGAAAAATCTGAAAAAATATTTTCTATACGTTTGATTGCATGTACTATTCGATCACCAACTGGCTGTAGAACTCCCAATACACTTTAAATTTGAAGAAAATAGAAAACGTGCATTAAAATTCTTAAAAAATTATTTTCTGTGTGCCTAGTTGGTAGTACAATATGATCAATTGATTGCATTGTTTGGGTCTCACCACTTCCCAGATTTTGGACTTAAAAGGATCATCTTAGCACTATTTGCTTCTAGGGTTTCCAAATCTTAAGATAGAGCACCCTTTGCATTGCATATATCTAAAGGAAATCTATCTTATAGATTGGGACTTGTAAAGAAACTCTTGTGTGCTCATCAAAATCTTGCTTGAATTTATCTAACTACGAAACCCTAAAACACAATTATACAAGCAATTGAACCTTAAAACTCACTTCATCATAAAAAATTACTTGTGAACCCCTTGCCTGTGCACTTCACACTTCTGAAACAAATTTTACGGGCAACACCCCCCTAACGCCCATCATATTCCAAAATCATCTCAAGCCTAAGCCTAAAATTTAGTAGACGTGCCCTAAGTATGACTAATTTTCTTGGTGACTTGAAATTAGATTGGGCTAAGGTCAAAGCCTTGTCTACTTAGACCCACTAGTGATAAGAAAGGTCGATGCGATAACCGCATTAACACTTAGTGGTGTCCCACCATGCGAAGTGTCCTAGGAGGTCCCATCCTTCTGGCTAGCCAAGTAATTCAAGGGTTAATCTAACCTAGTCGTGTTTTAGGGAGCCAAGATTAGGTCTAATTAGGGTTTACACTCTAAGGATTAGCTTGATTGATTGTACTATGAGGGCAGAGATTCTCTCATCAGTCTTTTCTCTCTCATCTATTAACTTTCTTCTGGCACATGAACGCTAGAAGGTCTCTAAACCCTGACTTAGTACCACCTTTAGAGAGTAATCTAAGGAGAAGACCCAATTTTTCTATGTCTGAATCCTTTCTGATGGGTAATTACCATGAGGAAGAATCGATTGAGGAGGAGAACTTGGACCCATAGTCTTTTTCTTCCTACTATTCCTCCTTTTCTCCCTATCCCAACCCATCCCTTAGTCCAACCTCTTCAAGATTGGAGAACTCTTCTCAGCACCCAGGACTTGATTCCCATGCCTATACCTCATATTCCCGAGGCATATCCAAGCCTACCTCATCCTTAAGAAATTCCACACAAATTTCTAAATGTCAAGGATCTCTACAATCTCAAGAGACACTCTCCATATAGGACCAACACCTGATTAGCATGACTAACTATCTTGACTAGACTCATCTCTCCCCTAATAAGGGATATGCCTCAGAGTCCCAATACCTAGAATATCAATCCTATCCTCGAAATCACTTTGCAAATTATCCCAATTCCAACCTACCCACTCCACCCTCTTATTGGGATAACCCTACACCACCCAACCAAGGGTATGATTCTTATTCTAGGTATTCAAATCCTAACAATGACAGATATTCTGATTTGACTGAGGCTAGAAGTCCTGAAAATTATTATCCTCAGCCCACTCAAACCCCTGACCATGGCGGTGATCCTGAGATTACCCAATTACTCCAAGTAGTCTAGGAGGTGAGAGAAGCTAATAAAAGAAATACAGATAACCTAACAAAAGCGCTCAAAAAAATCTGGGAAGCACAGCACCATAGACCTGGTCAGAGTGTGCCACAAGTTGGTGGTAAGCCATTTAAGGTTGAGGATCCAACCTTAAGTATGACATCTTTTTCAGTCCCAACCTCTACATACACCAAGCTCACCCACCAGCCCTGTGATTATCCAGAACAGATCCTACCCAGACCCACATCTGAACTAATTGATAATTCTGATATCCCAAAGGCTGACTTCGAGGAGAAAGACTTACTCGAGGATCTAAATCTTGATTCAGAACCTGAATTCCAATCATTTATGTCAAAAGACACACAATTGGACCACACGGATGATTCAGATCTGGATACCTCGAAAATGTTGGGAGAATCAGAACAAGATTATAAAGAACCCCATCAAGAAGATAGGAGGATTGGGGACAGTGACACTCCTAACCAAGCGTGGTTGGATGGTTTTGATATGATTTTGTTCGAGGATTACCATGATCAGATGTGCTTAGGCAATTCGATATCTGGATTCAGCGATACTAATCATTCTAAGATATTCCATATAGAAGCCGAATCTGACTTCACTTCTGTATCAGCTAATTCGTACCCTTCTCTTCCCATCCACCAGAGTCCTGAGGAAAACTCTAACTCTTATCCCCAACCTCTCGAGATTGAACAAAACAAACAATCCCGTTATGAAAAAGATGTTCAAGAGATTGCAGAATTATTGGGGATGACTTATGATGATTTATCTGAGGAAGCAAAGAATTTAGCTAAATCATGGAATTTTGAACAAGTTGATTTGATTGATGAGAAACAAGAAGACATTCCCTCAGAAGATGTAGTTCAAGAGAAAGACAATTGGGATCAAATTTATAATCCTACTCAGAAATTCACAAAACAAAAAGGATTTGAGGCCTTGATTAATCTATATTCTGATCTTACTTCCCCTGGGGAAATAATTCTAAGGAAAAATGAATTTTCACCCATTACATTTGAGGATTTGCATCATGAATTAAGACAAGATTTGGGTGACTCGTATGAGATTTTTTATCACCCTAGCGATGAGCTTGAGGATACTGATATCCAACATGATTTGGGTGAATCTGGAACTATTGAGATGGACCACTAGATTTTATTTGACTCACCTACCCTACATCCATCCACACCTAACTTGACTTTCGAAGTGGTTCCTTATATCATTTTAGACTACACCACTTGGGTTCCTCCTTTCATTTCCCATCGCTTTCAAGACCTATATGATTCACTCCCCACTAACCACTCTTTATCCACCTCATTTGCCTTACTTGTGCACCACTTCTTAGGGTTGAGACTATCTACTTTCCACTCTGGCACCTGCACTTATTTTTCTCGCTTTTGTAGCACCTGGCTGCAAATAATTCCAAGCCTGTTTATTTTATGTTTCCAACCTTTTGGGCTTGGTATTCACCATCAGCTGATCTGCATTTGTGTATCACTGATTCTTGGGCTGCATGATCATATCTTCATTTTAATCTTGACTAAACCCATTAATTTGATCATTAATTTTTGGGTTTAGGTTCAACAAATGACGTTAAACTTAGTGCTGGCTAGGAGGCAACCCAGTATTCTATACAGGTATTTTTCATTTTTGATTGATCAAGCTGACTTGGATTAAGAAGCTTAGTCAAGTGATATCCCCTCCTATCTCTTATTACATTTTGATTTTTCTGCATACATATCAATGAGAACATTATAACGAATAGGCATGGGGGATTGAACATTTTATGTCTTATTTTTACGTTAGAAAAAAAAAAATGCATTCATGTATAAAGAATTTTTATCAAGAAGATTTTATTAGGGATTTATTCTTAAGTTGATTCCTGAATTTAGAATCTAGTATATTTTTACACTTACATGTAGAATTTGCAATGGATCCTCTGTGAAGACCGATAGACATCTTTAGTTTGTTGAAAAGAAGCAATGCTTCTTCTCCTAAACCCTTGGACAGTAATTAGGGAGTCAGGCAAACCATCTTCTAGTAGACCCACCAAACAAGTGTGAGGTAAGAGTAGAGAGTCTATTGGTACTCTAAGGCTAGCATAAGGAATCTAAGTTTCTAGGTAATTGGATAATGATACTCGGAGTTATGCATAGTTTTCTCTCTCGGTTCCTTCGTACAAATTCTTAGTGTGAGAATTTTTACAAAGCTACTAAATAAGGCAAATACGTAGAGAGCGGTCTCTAATAAAACTATGGCTAAGGTGGATGGTTACGACTAGCCTTTACGGAATCCTCGGCTGAAGGAGGGTATTAATATCAAGGTTAGAAATGCATTGTCCCTTCCATTCCTTTCCCGGTGCCGAGAGTAGGCACTTCCACCAAATAAGCTACCCGACATCCTCTTGAATACCCTTAATCTCGAATAATGCCTCGTGAATAAAAATGTGCATGGGTGCTACATTACGCTGTGTTGGTAGAAATAATTAAAATATAAAAAAATAAAAGAAATAAAAATAAGAAAAAAAGAAGAGTGAGAAAAATATATATATATATATAGAAAAAAAAGTGCTAATTGCATTGTGTTTATTCCATGTTTAGCACATTGAGGCAACAACATCCATTCCCTTTACAATCCACCAAATATAGCCTTGACCTACTTTTTTGTATTTTTTACCACCTGAATACAGGCTGAGAAATTCTGACTTAATCATAGGGTTATCAGAACTTAATCAAAGTGTTAATGCCATGAGAGGCCACCAAATATATTAACAAATCTGGTAAAATTGTGAACTTTAAAAGAAAAAGAAAAGAGAAGAGAAGAAAACGAGACAAAAAAAAATAAAAGAAAAGAAAAAGAAAGAGAGAGAATGAGTGCAAAAGAGATAAAAAAGAGCACAGTTTCCCCACCTCTCTTTAAGTTGAATTATTGAATAAGCCCAAAAACTAGATTCTGTAGTATTAGTCTATGTATAACACCAGAGGAGTATAAGCCACCAAATACAAACCCACTTGACTTAGATATCTTCTACCTAAGCTAAAAGCCGATGATGAAATTACATATTATTTTATAACCTCAAGGGAAGAAGTTTGTCTATCCCAATAGAATCTTACTAAGGGTCAAGTACAAGCTTTATATGTGGATTGACTTTTCACTTGGATCCGTTGCATAGGCTACAACATTACACTTCACGACTATTTGGATTTCTAATGTTTTGGATGAAAACAAAAGAAGTAAATCTCTAGTCAAACTCTTGGCAGAAATTAGTCATTTCGGACCACTTTGCATTTAATCTTGCATTTGCTAAGGACTAGCAAGATTCAGGCATGGGGGTGTGATTGTACAGCAATCATAGGACCTAATTTACTTGAATTAAGTTAGATTTTAGCTTAACTTAGAGACAATACATGCATAAGCATCAAAATTTGCATCATAGTTGATTGGTTATCTTTATAGATAATAATGCTATTTTATGCTCTAAGAGAGAATCTATATTAATTGCAGATGATCCGAGCCCGCAGATGATAGATCAGACCATATGGATCTGATCAGGGCAATAATAGAAGTCGAATGCTTCAAGAATCATCTTGATCAGACCTCCGTAGCACTAAATTCAACTCGTAGAAGATCAAAGGCTAAGGAGTAAGATAGTAGAGATCCAAACCTCAGATGTCACATTCGACTGCACGGATGGATTCGGATCAACGATCATAGTCCAACAGCGTGAAAATCGACTCAATCGAAGCCCTGTAGCATCAACTACAAAGGCGGGAAGATAAACGATCAAGATGGTGCCACATGGCACCATCCCAATGATCCACCGCCGCGCCGTAATCGTTGAAGCTTCATTGTAGGCTGTTGGATCGTCATCCAACGACCACGATCAAGCCATGTTGCCCCTCACCGCCTCTTCATCAAGGAGGAGTCCATCTTAGTCATTAGATCTTCATCCAACGGCTGAGAGAAGCGGCATGCTAAAACCAAACCACGACACAATAGAACCCATAGCGCATTGGTTAGCATGCTCACACAAGAGCGCAAGGCGCGCGATCGAATTACTCTAATCATGAAATTAAAGAGACGGTGTGATGAGATTGAACGACGTAGATACGACCGCGTGGCACGACGACGCTCGTCCGATTTGATGGTGCGATGTACGTGCAATCCGACGCTCAAACTGACGCCCCGCCACACGTTGGTTCATAAGGCAATGTGGCACGCGACGTAAAGATCAGACGGCAAAAATCAAATGAGCATGTGCACGCATGTGAAGACATGAGGAAGCGATGCACGATCGAGATCGACGGCTCATAGGCCACCACGTGTCAGTAGCAGGTTAAATTCTAGCATTTAAGGCGCATGGAGGGTTATTTTGAGGCACAATCTGATCCGTTGATCTCCCGATCAGCGGATCTAATTGCACCTAAGTTGTTGCACGATTTTAGGGGCCTAAATGCCTACTTTGCTCCTCATGGAAGCTATAAAAAGAGTCCCAGAGCCCCCAGTTGAGAGGCAACTTCCACTAGACACTTCTCCAGCCTCTCTCTCTCTACAACATCTCTCTGATCTTCCTCTTGGTGCTCTAGATTTGAAGTGTTGTCGCACTCCACACAAGCATCCCACAAGCGACGCCATCCTTCATCTATTTCTCTCTCTCT
The DNA here is from genome assembly GCA_037157565.1 of Thalassia testudinum. Lineage (NCBI taxonomy): Eukaryota > Viridiplantae > Streptophyta > Magnoliopsida > Alismatales > Hydrocharitaceae > Thalassia > Thalassia testudinum. The sequence goes on from JAZHRO010000009.1 coordinate 46,103,307, forward strand.
CTACTCTTTAGCATATTTGTTTATTTCCTATTATAAGAATTGTTTGCAAGTAGTAATGAAAATCTAATTATATGAATATCTTGTCTCTATTTTCTTGCTTTCATTAGGATAGATTAGTTAGTACGAAAAGCTTTGAAAATCATGTTTTGCCTCCTTGGGAACAACTTAGGACTCACCGATTCTGATTATAAATTTTTTTGTTTTAACTTGATTCACACTACAACGATAGAAATAATATTTTACGTGTTTCACAACGAACAATCCTAACCCAAATTTTATGGAGCTTTATGTGTGTATGGCTAATAGCTTTTCCATATTATTTTTTCCTTTGGTAAACTTAGCTAGATCATTGACAAGAGTAATTAATTTTTCTTTTTGCTTATTTAAGTCCAATTCAAGAAAATCTATGTAAGTTTTCAAGGAAGTAATTTCTTGTGATAGTTCTAGATTTTCTTAAGCATATCTGTGCACATAAGTTGTTTCTACTTTTAGATCTTTTAAGAGTTTCTTGTTGTCAACCTTAAGTGTTTTAGCTACATCGTGCAATTCATAAAAAGCCTATAAAGTTCATCAAAAGTAAATGATGATACATCATCCTCAAGCGCCATAAGTCCACAGAGAGCTTTTCGCCAGAAGTTTCTTCTCCTAAGCTTGAGTTTGAATCATCCCATGTGACTTGTAGAGCCTTCTTCTTTCCTTTGTTACGAAGTGGCTTCTTAGACTTCTTGTTAGTCCTTTTGAAGTAAGGGACACTATTTTCTAATATGTCCCTTCTTCTTGCAATTGTAGCAAATGACTTGATCCTCCTTCAAGTCTTCCTTCTTCCTCCAATTCTTCTTGTGTCTTAGGAACTTCCTAAAATTGCATGAAAGAAATGCAATGACTTCTTTTTCTTCTTCTAATTCTTCAATATCAGTAAGAGCTTTGAGTGCTATATTTTTCTTCTTCCTTCTCCTTCATGCTCCTTAATGTGCTCTAACTGAACCTCGTAGGCCATGCGACTGCCAATTAGATCATCTAGCTGGAGTTGGGAGAAATCCTTTGATTCTTGAATAGCCGTAATCTTCGTTTCCCAATGACTTGTAAGTGATTGGAGAATTTTTCCGGCAAGTGCTTCATTCTTCATTTCTTGGTCCAGATTCCCTATCAAGTTTACAATATTGATAAACCTTGTGTGCATCTCCTCTATAGTTTCTCCTTTCTTCATCCTAAGTAATTCATATTTTTAAGTTAGTAGATTCATGTGAGTCTCTTTTACCTTGGATGTACCCTCATGAGTGACTTTAAGGGTGTTCCAAATCTCATAGGCGGTCTTGCACGTCAAGACTCGGTTGAATTCTTCTTATGAAAGGCCAAAAGAGATAGCGTTCACAATCTTAACATTGTGAGTTGCTTTCTTCTTTTCTTCTACCATTACCTCAACTCCTACCTTCTTTTCCAGTCGAGTGTATTTTGAGACTATGACATCCCAAATTTCATAGTTCATCGACTCCAGGAAGATCTGCATATGAGTTTTCCAGTAACCATAATTCGTGCTGTCAAAGAGAGGTGGTCTTACAATGGATTATAACTCAATGTAGACTTCAGTCATGGCAATAGATGATTTTGACATCTCTTGAGAAACCAGCTCTGATACCAAATGAAGATGCCTGCAGGATCTAAAGGTCTACACTAGAGGAGGTGAATAGTATATATAAATGATTATATCAAATTTAAAATTCAAACCACAATAAGCATGACACAATGGTACCTTGATTTATAGAAGAAACCCCTACAAGTAAAAGCTACTATTTAAGCTTCCTAGCTTAGGATTTTTTTGACTAGGCTAAACTAGTCAATCCACTAACCGCACCACTTAAATGAAGGTGTCACAACCTCTTACAACACCTCTTTTCTTTTACACCTAACAAGAGAAGACAAAAAAATACTTAGGAATCCCAACAACTTGAGTCCCAATCAAACCAGGAAAAAGAAATAATACAAGTATAAATCTATGGAACCTCAACATAATTTAAATATGCAACCAAAATTTTTCGAAGCATAGTGCATCGTGCTTCAAAGAGCATAAGAGAATCAGTGCAAAAGCACAAAGTAGGAAGAAGCACTTTTTCTTTTGAAATGCTTTGAAAGGTGTGTCTAAAAATGATGGGTGAGGAGTCCTATTTATAGGTGAAAATTGTGCACTTTTGGAAAGTCTATTCAAATGGCGTTAGTTGATCAAATTTCATAGTTGGCTAATCAATAGTATCATATTAGTCGATCAACTATTGGTCGATTAATTTATAACATTGGTTGATCATCGGCGAGAGAATCATATTTTATCATTACGCTGATTTGGTCTATCATTATTCATATTATTAGTTGATCGACTATTTTGGTCAATCAATTTTCTAAGTTGCTTGATCACTATTGGTAGAAAGTAGAGTTAATGGCTTAATTGAGTTTCTATCAATCGAAAATCATTTGGTAGATTAATTGAGGTTCCTTACAAATGTTCTAGACTCAAAAAAGTGGAAAATACAACATTACACTATTTTTCTTGATGAATTCTTTCTTGAATCCTGTAGGTGTCTCATCCTTTAGCTTGTAGAGAGGATTCCTAAAATGGTCAGTTATACAACAAAACATCATTTTGTTACATCAATACAAGGGTATCAACAATATCCTCTACATCCAATGTCTCACTACACTTCTACTTCCTATCTAAACCATGAGCTACAACAATTTGCCAATGGCCATACTAGGTCTATTATACCACGTGATCATTTTGAGGTATCTCACAATCCCCATTGAAAAGTTGCTATGAATGAAGAAATGAGTGCCTTGCTCTCACAAGGCACATGAGAGTTAGTGCCTTGTCCTCCTCCTGATGCAACCCTAGTAGATTGCAAGTGGGTGTATAGAGTAAAATATCAGGCAAATGGTACAGTGGACAAATTCAAAGCATGTCTTGTAGAAAAGGGATTTACTCAAACATATGGTGTCAATTGTTTTAAGACCTCACCGGTGACAAGAGTCTTCTCTATAAGAGTCATCTTGTTTGTTGTAGTAAATAAACAATAGCCATTATATCAGTTAGATAACAAGAATACTTTCCTATATGGCGATCCCACCGAGGAAGTCTATATGCACCAACCCCTCAAATATGAGACTACAGGAGAGTGTATTTACAGAGTACAGACTAAAAAAGGTTGTCTATGTCCTTAAACAAAGTCCCAGGGCCTAATTTGATAGGTTGAGTTCAGAAGGACTAAAGATTAGGTCCAGTCGTTCTTTAGATCATTCTATCTTTATGAGAAAATGTACAGAGGGAATTGTTGTCATAAAAGCTTATATTAATAATATGATCTTGATAGGAGATGATGTTAATGGCATCAAACAGGCTAAGGAATTCTTGCACAAGACCTTTATTACAAAGGATCATGGACACTTAAGGTAATTTTTGGGAATAGATGTAGAGCAATAGTCTAGTAGCTTATCCTTATCTCAATGGAAGTATACTCTCCAAATACTTGAGGAAGCAAGACTGTTAAACACAAAACCATCAAGCATACCTGTAGAGCAAAAGAAGACTGTAACTTAAAGATGATCCTCCATTTGAAGATGTTCATCGATACATGAGCACTCTAGGGAAACTATTATAACCGATAACTACTTGACCAGACATAAGCTTCGCAGTGAGTAATGCCAGTTAGTACATGGAAAAACCATCTTATAGCCATTGGCATAATGTCTTCCTAATATCGAAGTACTTGAAAGGAACTCCTGACAAATGCCTCTATTATACCAATAACAACTCTACATATATTGTTTCAAATTCAAATGCTAATTATGAAGGGGTGGTTGAGGATAAGAAATCCACTACAGGTTATACCATATTTCTAGGACAAAATCTTATTTCATGATAAAGCAAAAAACAAAAGGTGGTGGCACGTTCCAGCACTGAGGTTGATACAAAGCCATGACACATTTAGCATGTGAGGTCATGTGGGTTATCTCCTTTCCAGGGGATCTTGGTATCAATGTGTAAACTCCCATTCCCATGTATTGTGATAATAAATCGATCACATATATTGCCTTCAATTCGATATTTCATGAGAGAATGAAGCACATTGAAGTGGATTGTTACTTCATCAAAAATGTAGTTCTGAAATACAAGATAACTGCTCCTCACGCCACATATGAGTTACAAGTTGCAGACATACTCACAACGACCTTTAATAAGAAGATGCATATATTCTTATATGATAAGTTAGGTCTCGTTGATATCCATGCCCCAACTTGAGGGGGAGTGTGGGAGTTTATATACTTGTTATTTATTTTCTATTTCCCTTCGGACATACTTGTAACTTTCTTATCTCTCTAGGTAAGAGAGATTAAGGTTTCTTTTCAAGATAGAAAATAAAAATTCTTTATATCCAATAAAGATACTAATTATCTACTCAATAGGATTTCTACACTTTGGTTTCCACAAGGTCAAAGAACTTAAAATGACCACTTTGGCAAATATTTCATGAAAAACTTTGTTCTTCTTCAACAATGAATTATCCCTATTGTCCAATCTCTACCACATTCATCAAACAGCTAACTAGCTTGTCAAGCATCCAATGGGCATTGATGGTCAAGTATTTAATACAATTGGGTACCATAAATGCCTTAAAGATGGTCTGATGTTTAATTAGTCGAACCATCTTATCAGACATCTCCACCCTTGTCAAACATCTACCATGTATACCATGCATTGACTTGCATCCCCTAGGAGTTGACTTGAATAGCTCTTTTATTTCCAATAAATATTCCTTTCCATATTCTCTTTCTTGCGTCATTCAACTTTGCCAATTGACTTGGGATCTAACTGATAAGGATAGTATGCCTTGTTCATTTGACCAATGGTTGGGATTTTTTTGGAATCAATTCTATCCACTCCTCTTAGACAACCATTTAGAGTGTTCCCATTAAGTCTATAAATACCTCTAAGTACTCATACCATAAATAACACAAACTACGCTCCTTTTATATTCCTAAAGCTTTACTGATCATATCTGATGTAAACATGTTTATATCACATAAACTGTCTATTTATGCGTGTTCTTAAGCATAGAATTGCATGACATACTATAAATATTGCATAACATGCATCATCTTGCATTTAGGTTAGTCAGAATAAAATGTAGATTAATTGTCTCCTTTTATGGCCAGGAATAGGGCAACTTGTTAATCAGGGCTTCAGATTAAAGATCCAACCGTATGGATCTGATTAGAGTAATGATTGGAGTTCAACGACTCCAAGATCGCCCTAATCGGACATCTGTAGCACTAGATAGAGACTGAGGAACCCTAAAGATCAAGGGCCAAGATGGTGTTAATCCGCACCTCAGATGACAAATCTAACTGCACGGATGGGTTCGGATCGACGATCGTAGCCTAACAACATGAAAATCGATCCAATCCGACTTTCGTGACACCATCTACAACACTCAGAAGATGGACGGCCAAGATGGCACCATGTGGCGCCATCCCAGCTGCCCAACTGACCCTAAGGACCCACCTCCACTTCTCTTCTTCACCCGCTCGTCGAATCCCCACTGTTGGATGCTCATCCAACAGCTGCAAAGCCGCACGCACAAAAGCATCCACTTGCCTCAAGAGGAAGCGTAGTGCAACGGTTGAGTGCCCCTTCATGAGAGAAGGGCGCACGTTCGAGCCGCGCTGCACTTCAAATTCAGAGGGGGCGTAAGTGCAGGTGCAATTGGGCCATCTGATCAAGATCGGGCGGTCGAAGGGAGGAGGCGTGGCGTGCAGAGGTTCGTCAATCGCATACGCATGCGATGACGCACGTTTGCACGCCTCATCTCACGTAGGCACGCAGCAGTGGAGATTTGAAGGTGCTGGCGAGGAGCATTTTAAGCTGTCCGATCTTAAGATCGGACGGCTGAGCGTGCACGATCGTGCGCATGTGTTTGAAGCGCGGAGGAGAGGGGGCACGTGCGTGGCACGCTGACAAGCGTGGAAATCGTGTATTTTGAAATCGTCAGAAATCATAGTATAGTCGCAAAATCCCCTTGACAAAATATTTATAATAACAAAACTCACATAGATTTCTTTTCTTTTTAGAACTTGAGTCTTGGTCGTTCGTCTCTGAGAGGCGTGAAAACAAGTCGAGATTTGGATTGGCTAAATCTAACCTAAATCTAATCTAACCTAATATTTTTGTCTTTTTGTGTTTTTGATCTTTATTTTGAAACACGATATGAAAGATGCATCAAAGTTGTAAGCCGTGAAGATAATAGCATGCACATAAAACCATTACACAAGAGTACCATGCATCAAAAATTAAGTCACTATAAAATTCGGATATATGGAAATAAAGCTAAACTAAAGAAAGGGATCAACCAAGAGAGGCTAAGGAGAAGCCTTCTTGGCTGTCCACTAAAGAGAGGAGGATAGGTGTGTGCACCCAAGTGGAGAGAGGAGGATGTTGCACCATTTCTCTACCAATGGCCATCCTTGAGAAGACCTTGAGGGGGGTCTTCTCTATGGCCATCTAAGAAGAAAAAGGAAATGGGGGTGTGGATCCTCTATGGTAGAAGAGGGCACGCCCACATGAAGAAAGGAGAAGGTGTTGCATCCTTATGCTCTTCTTCTTCTTGCCACCCTTGAAGAAACTTTGAGGAGAGCTTCTTCCTAGTCGTCCATGGAGGGAGCCTTAGAGGAAGAGGACAGCCTTGAGAGGGAGAGGAGGTGTGGTCACAAGTTGAGAGAGTGGAGAGAATGGATGGAATTTCGTGGCTCTCTCTTTGCCCTTATGGAAGGCTCCATTTGGTTGCCACTTTTAGTGGCTCCAAAATTATCTAATGCCACATTTTTAGGATCTAGGTTTGACACAAGTTTTAGGGTTTCCAAGAGAGTGTGCTTGGGTTCGGTAGGGGTACAATCGGAAGGTGTGTGTGGGTGTGCATTTTTCGTAGGGCTAGGTTGTGGGTTTTGGTAGGATTAGGTGCTAAATAGGTTGGGTCAATCTAGATTAAGTGGGCGTGGACCTAATTAGGCTTAGGAAAGTCTAATTGGATAGGAGTGATCCTAATTAGGTCTAGGTCAAGTCTAATTGGATGTGTGCATGTGATTAAGCTAGGGTAACCCTAATAGGTATGAGTCAATTAGATCCTGGGTGGATCTAATTGGGCTCAGGTGCACCCAATCAACTGTAGATGCACCTAATTAGGTATGGGATGGTTCAATTGGGTTAGGGATAGGATAAGTAAGGCTATGGATAGTGGACTAGGCTTAGGAGGTCTCTAATTTGGTTTCCTAGGGTGTCTGGTGGGGTTCCTAGGTGTTTAGGAGAGGGATAAGGTTGATAAGAGCATGGATAGTGTTATCCATGTTTGGGTTTTGAGGCTAAGGTGCCCTAATGGAGGTCGTTTTGGGTTTGGGAAGGCTGTCCTAGGGTTTCTAAGGGTAAGGATAAGGCTATCCTCCTCTCTCCTCTTATCTGGATCAGTCTTTTTCTTCCTTTATTGCTTTATTCCACTATCTCCTTCATCCTGGATCACTTTATTACCTGCAAATAGTAATAAAAACCATTAAATAGTAGGATATCTCATCTTATTCTAAATAAAATAATGCAATACATGATATGCAAGATATGAGTGCAATATCCACAAATTAAGCTAGGTTCAAACATTATTTAGGTTGATTAGGACCCATGATTGCAGTGCAATCACGCACGCACGTTGACCACGTTCAGGCCTTTCGTGACTGATAAATCCGTCACTAAAGATCCTGAATTAATGTTTTTCATTTTGTAATGATGCCTCCACTCCTTGCAATTATAAAAGGAGACCCCTACCATACGGATTTCTCATCCCTTCCTTTTCCTCTCTCCCTCTCCAAAGATTAAGAGAAGCTTGTCCCACACCTGGGATGCTCCTCAAGAGCTAAAACCAAGTTTTCACCCCCATTCCGGAAGCGGATCCCGCAACAACGACAATGTGCTGCCTCGTTCCCGTTCCTTCTACTTCGTCCTCCTTCTTCCAGCTCTGTTCCTCATCTTCCAGGCATTGTCCCATCCGGCTCGTCCTCTAAGCGATCGTCGAGGAGTATAACTTCTCTCTCCCATTCTTTTTATTGCTTTCTACAGTAGAATTTTCCTGCTTTCTAGTTGTAATAATTTCTCACTTTCTAATGTAACCATTTCTCGCTTTCTTAGTTGTAAAGATATTATGCAATATCAAGTGATTGTTCTTTCTTTCTCTCTCTCTCATTGTCTATATTGATTCCATTGTAATTATTTCACCCTTTACACAAAAACACAAAATATAATTGCGAATTTTGATCGACGTAGCCTCCCTGTGTTTGACCCGAAATTTCTTTACAGATTTTTTGGTATAAATCTTATTTGTTGAAAGGATTTCTTCGCGACTCGAACTACAACGACAGGTTTTCAAAACCAATTCTGATAGTGTAGTCATCCGCCATTCAACATTTTGGTGTCGTTGCCAAGGAGGCAATGATTTTTCGATCTTTTCACATTTAACGCACTTTACTGTTTTCTAACTTGCTTTATCTCGTGTCTATTGTTTTGCAGGTACCTCTATCAGGGAATCGTCAAGTGGTAGACTGGAGTAAAGTGTAGTTGAAGACGACTGTAAGTGCTCCCCACTCTTCCCCCTCCATAGATTTTAGTTCATCACATTAAATTCAAATTCCAATTAACCTAGGTGTTTGCATAAATCATAGAATTAGTTTGGTTGTTTGGATTTCCATCCACATTCATTTCACCCTCGCATATATAAAAAATAATAATAAAAAGATATTTTTGTGGGATAATTCAACATACATACAACATACACCCACATTCAAGGCACTTAACCCAATTGATTTTCTTCTACTTAACCGAATTTTGATCTGTGGAACCGGTACACATAAATCAACACATAAAAGAGTAGAAATCATTCTAGATTAATCATTTTGTGTGCCTAACTCAGTGGTGCAATTGTGGCCAATTGTTTGATTTATTTGGGCCGCATCACTCAACATAAAATCAACTCACCAAGTAGCTTCCTCTTAGGGTTTTCAATATAGGTTCATACCAGGCACTCCACTTTATTTCTGATTTCAAAAGGAAAGAAATCTTCACCCGTGCTTGAAAACCTAGTTTGCCTCAAACTTGATTGAATTCAACCTAATTCTAAATCCTAAAAGCTACTTAAGCAAGATTTGAACATTAAAATCTACTCATCACAAATAATCTTGCTTCAAAACCCTGGTTGTACACGCACTTACACATACTCAATTAATCATTAAGGGCACAACCCATTTTAAGGGCCTACCATATTCCATAAGCACTACAATCCTAAGCCTCAATAAAATCGAGTAAACATTGGCCTTAAGGACTGATTCACTCTTCGGGGTCCAGTCTGAGATTGTTTACGATTAACCTTCTTGTACTAATCAATCTGATGTCTAGCTAGGGGAGTAGTGTCAAACGACCGCGGCTGGGGGTACACTAGGAACCGGAGGCGCAAGCCAAAGGAAGAACCTTCTCCCCAGTCCCTCCTTCTAACTGGTTGGATTAAGCAGACACAAGTAGAGTAAATCGTTTATAATCTTAAGGCGGGTTCTGAGAGTCTGTAAATACTTAGGCTACCCTACTTAAGGACAGACTTGTTTTGTTGTGCTGCAAGGTTCTTATCCCCAATCCTTCTGACCTTTTCCTAGTTTATGCTGGCAAAAAGGTCATTGAATCCCAGATTGGAAGGACGTCTAGAGTATTCTAGGAGGCGTAGATTATATTTTGGCCAAATTGATCCCATGGCCGATCAACAACCTCCTCTGGCTCAGGATCCATAGGAGGTATTTCGAAGGCAGCTGGAATAAATGCAAAGAATGCAAGAATGGTTCCAGAGAATGCAGAGCGCTCAGCTCTTGAAGGATTTTTATGATCCTTGAAATTACGGGGAACGTCCCGACGTCTAGATTCCTGCCAAAGATGTAGAAATCAAGCCCCAGGTGTTAAGCCTGATAAAACATTTCCATGGGCTTGGCTCTGAAGACCCGTTTCAGCACTTGGTGGACTTGACCACTTTGGTCCAGACCACCAAGGCACGAAACGTGAATGAGGAGCAAATGATCATGAGGCTCTTCCCCCACTCTCTTAGGGGTAAAGGTAGTTATTGCCCGTCTCAAAGCATTGGTGTCACTCTCTTAGGGATAAAGGTAGCCTCTTCCCCCACTCTCCAGGACCTATTGCAGAGGTGTTCACACCATGAGGTGCCGAAATGGCAACTCGTGCAGATTTTCTACTACGGGTTGACTGAGCAACTCAGAAATCACGTGTACGCTTCTTGAAGAGGCAATTTTCTCAATAAAGATGCATGTAGCACGCATGATTTGTTTGAGGAGATGAGCGAGAATTAGATCAATCATGCCTCCATGGATACTTTTAACCGGTCCCAGCAGCCTAGATCGAATGTTAATGAAGTCCACGACTCTCATTCATTTGATATAGAATTGATTTGTAATAAACTTGATAAGGTGGACTTGGTTGCTAAAAAAATAGAGGAGTGGATGGCTGGAAACTCAATGAATAACTCTCGATCCACTCAATCCCAAAATTTGGGATTCCATTCATCGCGAACTCCTTCTGGATGGGAGTTCGTGAATCAACTTGATGTTGCTCAACCTACGAGCCAGCATTATTCGAAACCCCACGGGTTCCAAACCGGGGCCTTTGATCCCAGTTTCTCTGATCCTTCCCTTTCTTTCTCTCCATCCTCACCCTATGAGGATGTTTGTGTTGTACAGGAGAATGTTAGATCCAACCCTTACTCCAATGCTTATAATCCGGGTTGGAGAAACCACCCTAACTTCTCCTGGAAAAACCTGGGGTAGCAAACCCAATTCTGACCCAGCAACTATGCTCCACAATGACCAATGGGTTAGGGTCATGTTTATACTCAGTTGCCCCCAAATCAGGTCAATCAGCCAACTTGGAACGCCCATCAACCCGTAGGGCAGGCTAATTTGAACCGACAAATGATAGAGATGCAAGGATCTATGCTCCAGCTTATACAGCAAATGAAAACCTCACTGGACAACTTGCAAACTGGGCTCATAGCTAATTCTTGTCAACCCAGACCTCTACCATCTCAACCTGTACCCAACTCGGTAATACCCTGAATCTGGGTAATCAAGCCCATGGGTACGGGAATCAGAGGGACCCACACGCACATGCTCAGGTGGTTGAGTAGGGTCCTTCCTCTTCTTCTTCTTCCACAAATCAACGGTTCTGGGCTAATGAATCCCCTCAAATCCTTCCTAACCCTCCCCAAGACCCAAACTCGTATGCATCCGCTAATTCTATTACCTTGAGGAGTGGTAAACAAACTCAAGATCCATGACCACACTAATCTGATTTACCGAATCCTGAAGAACCTGAGGAGAGAAAGAACTCTGGAGAAGAAATCAAGGCTCAGGAACCTGATTCCGAAGATCCGACTCATGTTCCTTTTCCTAAGGCCCTGATTAGATCAAGGAAGAAGTCTATTGATAGTAATGAGGAGCTTCTGAATATTTTCAAGAATGTTGAGATCAATATCCCACTCCTCTATGCTATCAAGCATATATCAGCTTACGCAAAATTTTTAAAGGATTTATGTACACAGAAGCGTAAGTCAAGAGAATCTGTTCCGAGGAAGGTGGTACTCTCCGAGCAGCTAATTCTGTTATCCTGTACCACCTCTCTTAGAGAAAGAGAGATCTAGGGGCTCCTTTGATTTTTTGTGTCAACGAAGATTACACTTTTGATAGAGCACTGCTGGATCTAGGTGCATCCATCAACCTAATTCCGACTTCTCTTTACGAGAAGTTCGGATTAAGTAAACTTCGGCCAACTTCAGTAACGCTGCAGTTAGCAGACCGTTTGGTCACAAATCTGCGAGGCGTTATTGAAGATGTTATTGTTAAGGTTAAGGATTTCTATTTTCCTATAGATTTTCTTGTCCTCGACATGAATGTACCTGAAAATCTGAGGAACACGCCCATCATTCTGGGGCATCCGTTCCTGGCTACCGCTAAGGCCAACATTAACTGTGAAAGCGGTAGCATGGAAATTGCCTTTGGGGATCAAAGAATGAAATTGGATATTTTTAAGATGATTAATAAATTCGAGGATTGTGGGTTTATTGAGAAACTTAAGGACGATAATATGAATATTGAAACTTGTATGATGGTTTCTACATTCGAAAGTTCCTTCTCTGATGAAGAATTGGACCCGCAACCCTCTATGGCAGACCTACCATCTTCTGAAGAAGTTATTGATTTTGTTCACTCTCAACCTCTTCCTCTTGATGAGTCTTCATCAGCATCTTCCTTACCTTCAATCATAGCCAGCTTGAACTGAAGCCATTGCCTGAGAATATGAAATATCAGTTTTTAGGACCACATAAGACGCTCCATGTGATTATCAATGCTAAATTAACAAAGGAGCAGGAGATTAAATTAATTAAGGTCCTGAAGGAACACAAGGAGGCAATTGGTTGGACCATTCATGACCTTAGGGGGATCGAGCCATCTTATTGCAATCACAGAATATTTTTGGAAGATGGATCCCGCCCTTCTCGCCAGATGCAGAGGAGATTAAATCCAAATATGCGAGAAGTGGTCAAGAAGGAGATTATTAAGTGGCTTGATGTAGGAATCATTTATCCGATCTCTGATAGTCCTTAGGTAAGTCCCGTGCAGATTGTTCCCAAGAAAGCCGAGATTACCGTTGTGACTAATGAGAAAGGAGAATCACAACTCATTCAGCTTTCTCTTGGAGAGTCTGTATCGATTATAGGAAGCTGAACACAACCACGAAGAAGGATCATTTTCCTTTGCCCTTCATTGATCAAATCTTGGAAAGATTAGCCAGGCAGAAGTACTTCTGTTTTCTTGATGGTTACTTGGGATACAACCAAGTTCCTATCCATCCCGAGAATCAGAAAAACCTACTTTCACCTGTCCCTACGGAACCTTTGCTTTCCGTAGGATGCCATTCGACTTATGCAATGCACCTACGACTTTTCAAAGGTGTATGCTGGCCATATTTTCTGACATAGTGGGAGAGTTTATGGAAGTCTTCATGGATGATTTCTCTATTTTTGGAGAATCGTTTGACTCTTGTCTAGCTAATTTTGAAATGATTCTTAAACGATGCATCAAAACAAGATTAGTCCTTAGTTGGGAAAAGAGTCATTTCATGACACAAGAAGGCATTATCTTGGGTCATGTAATCTCTGAATGGGGAATCGAAGTAGATAAAGCTAAGGTTGATGCTATCGCTAAACTTCCTCCTCCCACATCTGTCAAACAAATTCGTCATTTCTTGGTCATGTGGGATTCTACAGGAGATTCATCAAGGACTTTTCGAAGGTTGCTCATCCTCTAAGTAATCTTCTCGCTAAAGAAACATCGTTTGATTTTGATGAATCATGCCGGAAGGCATTTGATTTTCTTAAAATAGCAGTCACTTGTGCTCCGGTGTTGCAACCATCGGTTTGGATAGCCCCTTTTGAGATCATGACCGACGCTTTTGATTACACGGTCGGGGCTGTTTTGGGTTAGAAAGTTGATAGGAAGCCCTCTGTCATCTACTACGCTAGTAAACCTCTGAACAAGGCCCAGAGGAATTACACTGTTACTGAGAAGGAATTACTAACCATAGTATTTACTTTGGAGAAATTCAGGGCTTATATCTTAGGATCTCACATCATCATATATACCGACCACTTGGCCTTGAGACATCTCTTGGCCAAAAAGGATGCCAAACTCCAGCTTATTCGTTAGATTCTTCTGCTTCAAGAATTTGATCTTGAAATCAAGGATAAATCTGGGGTACAAAATGTGGTGGCGAATCATCTGTCATGACTTCTAAGTGATTCTTCTCATTTGAACATTCCGATTGTTGATACTTTTCTAGACGAAACCATCCTTACAGTTTCAGGTGTCCAAACCCCGTGGTTTGCCGACATCATTAATTATTTGGCCGTTGGTCAAATCCCCCTGGATTGGACCAAGCAACAACAGGATAGACTCAAATCTGAGGCCAAATATTATTTCTGGGAGGACCTTGAACTGTATCGCATCAGCTCTGATCAGATTATTCGCCGATGCATTCCGGAGAACGAATTCAAGAGTATACTCGAGTTTTGCCATGCATCTGCGTGTGGTGGACACTTCTCCGGGAAAAAGACGGTTGCAAAAATTTTGCAATCTGGATTCTATTGGCCGTCTTTATTCAAGGATGCCTAGGAATTCTCGAGGTCGTGTTCCCGGTGCCAGGCACTTGGGAGCATAACTAAGAGAGATATGATGCCCCTAAACCCAATTCTTCCTATCGAAATCTTCAACGTTTGGGCCATCGACTTCATGGGACCCTTCCTCCCTTCATTTGGACATCAGTACATTCTCGTCACTATTGATTACATGCCCAAGTGGATCGAGGCTATTCCCACCCGAACCAATGACCATAAGGTGGTCATTAATTTCATCAAGAAGAACATTTTCAGTCAGTTCGGGATTCTGAGGGCCATCATCAGCGATGGTGGCACTCCTTTCACTAATGCCTAATTCCGTAATTTGCTGGCAAAATATGGGGTTAATCATAGAATCTCCACACCTTACCGTCCCTAGACGAATGGATAGGCTGAGAACTCCAATCGGGAGATCAAGAATATTCTGCAGAAAATGGTTAAGCCTGATCGTAAAGACTGGACTCAAAAGCTTGAGGACGCTCTTTTGGCATACTGTATGGCGTATAAAATGCCCATTGGCATGTCTCCGTTTCATCTGGTGTATGGAAAAGCATGCCATTTACCCGTAGAAATTGAACATATGGCATTTTGGGAAATCAAACAGTGCAATCTAGATTTGAGTTTAGCCGAGAAGGCCAGGAAACTCCAACTATCTGAGCTGGAGGAGCTTAGAAATGATGCGTATGAGAATGCCAAGATCTACAAGGCACGGACCAAAGCTCTTCATGACCAATTGATTTCCCGCAAGAGCTTTGAGTCGAACCAGAAGGTCTGGCTATTCGATTCTTGACTTAAGCTCTTTCTCAGCAAACTTAGGTCGAAATGGAATGGCCCATTCATTATCGACCAGATATTTCCAAATGAAGCTATTCAGATCTCTGACCCGAAGATGGGTAATTCATTCAAAGTCAATGGTCAACGTTTGAAACCTGTTATTGATCGTACTATTCCAGAACCCGTCTCAGACACGGTTACTCTAGCCATGTTGTGACTTCTTTGGCTGGACTTCGCCTAGCTGATGGCATTAAACTCAGCAGTTGTACAATCTGACTCAGAGCTGACCTGGGCTTCATATTCAAGTGATATCTTCTACATTCTACCCGTCCTTTCATATCTTTTATTCTTAATGTGGACATTGCATCAGCTAGGCATGGGGGGTGGATTCAATTTTGAATCATTTTGTCAGCTCTGTGGAATTTTTGTAAATTCTATTTGTCTCCTTATATATACATAAAAAGAAAATTTGAATTAGGAAGGAATACTTGGACAATCAATCTTAGGAAATATTACAGTAGTATCTAAACACTAAGACCCTTCAGGTCTTTGGGCTTAATCAGCCCGGGTATCAACTAAAATGTGAATTTGTTATCGAGTCCTCACCATCCTGAATTCTATTTTAATTTGATTAAATAAGTTTGGGTGATAAGTACACGACTTATCAACTCGCCCTCTGATTTGAGGGAACTTTAAGTCTAAGCATCTACACACTATTTCGTCACTAACTCGTTGTTCGGTAATTTTAACAGAAATTGGGTAGCTAATGAACCTCCTAGGGTGATATGGCTGGTAAGTTATCGTGGGTAACAGCCCATAGGTAAGTTGTCTAGAGCCCAGTCACTGGAACACTCTCTTCCTACTGCCTTTAGGTAAATCTTAGACCATGGAAGCCACCTACTTAAAAAGAAAAAGAAAGTCAAAAAAAGAAAAGAAAAAGAAAAAGAAAATGGAGAAAAGAAAGAAAAAGAAACAAAAAGAAATAAGCCACACTTCGCCACATGAGTATGGCTGGCAAGTTGTCGGTGGTAACAACTCATTGACTGGTTGTCCAGAACCCATCCCAAGAAATGCACTAAAAATTCCAAAAACACTTAGGAAGAAGTGGAGAAGTATAATAAGCCGGGGAGATATACATTGGACTCACCCTTGTGTTGACCCCATAAAAAAATAAAAGTAGGGAGAAAGCTACCGGTCGTAAAGATACACCTTTAGGCACAACTCTCTTTTTAAGGTCACCTAGGAGAGTAGAAACCCAAAGTCCGTTCTGATTGCCGATCAACTAGTCTATCACTTTCACAAAAAGATGCTTAGAACTTAGGGTTCTGATCAAATCTTGGGTGGGTTGAGTGGCCGTAGAAAGCCACTCTATAACCCTGAACTCAAAAATCCAAAAAAAATTAGAAAAGAAGAAAAAGAGAAAAGGTGAGAACTTGAGGCAATCTGCATTTTGGCAGATACCCAGGTGCTGTTGTGTCTCTGTAGTTCAGGTCCTAGTTGAAATCCCTAAGTGTTGAAAATAACTATTGCCCAAGAAATCTGACTTAATTCTCTTATAAATAGCATATAGTTTTACTAGGGACTAGCAAAAGATAGGCATGGGGGTGTAATGTAAACATGTTTATATCACATAAAATGTCTATTTATGCATGTTCTTAAGCATAGAATTGCATCACATACTATAAATATTGCATAAGATACATCATCTTGCATTTAGGTTAGTCAGAATAAAATGTAGGCTAATTGTCTCCTTTTATGGCCAAGAATAGGGCAACTTGTTAATCAGGGCCTCGGATCGAAGATTCAACCGTACGGATCTGATTAGGGCAATGATTGGAGTTCAACAACTCCAAGATCGCCCTGATCGGACATCCGTAGCACCAGATAGAGATTAAGGAACCCTGAAGATTAAGGGCCAAGATGGTGTTAATCCGCACGAAAGAGAACAAATCCGACAGCACAGATGGGTTCGGATTGACGATCGTAGCCTAACGACATGAAAATCGATCCAATCCGACACCCGTGGCACAATCTACAACACCCAGAAGATGGGCGGCCAAGATGGCACCACGTGGCGCCATGCCAGCCGCCCAACCAACCCCAAGGACTCGCCTCCACTTCTCTTCTTCACCCGCTCATCGAATCCCCACCATTGGATGCTCATCCAACGGCCGCAGAGTCGCGCGCACAAAAGCAACCGCTTGCCTAAAGAGGAAGCATAACGCAGCGGTCGAGCGCCCCTTCGCGAGCGAAGGGCGCGCGTTCGAGTCATGCTGCACTTCAAATTCAGAGGGGGCGCAGGCGCGGGCACAATTGGGTTGTTTGATCGAGATCGGGTGATGAGAGTCTCATCATGAACCCTAACTAGCACATTTTGACCTAAATAGGTATACAAAAGCTCCTACAAAACCTAAGGGAAAGCCTGAAGTAGAGAAATCTAAATTTGAGAAGAAAACAATGCACAAGGGTTAAAACTGTAATTTTACCAATGCAGTACACAAATGGGGTATCTAAGGGTCTAAACTCAGGTCAAATGAGCTTAATAAGAAAGAAAGTGGGATGATCTGATCTGAAAAGGGTTATAGCAACTTCTAGGAATTAAATGACATTTTGTAACCTTAAAATAAACTCGCTTTAATTCATGAGGTTCTAGGAAGGATAAAAATCAACTAAACCCTCTAAAATTCATGGAAAATATTCCCTAGTGTTTATAACCTTCAATTTGGCCTTTGCAACCTATTTTGACCAAAATTGAGAACCATGCCCAATTTTTGACCTAATTTGGGTTTTTACGCAAATTGACTGGTCAAATGTGGTCAAACCTAAAATCAAATTATACCATTAAATTTCTTAGGTCAAAATTAGGTTGGTACAAAAATTTGGACCTAAGAGAAGACCATTTTGGCTGACTTTACAAATTGGTCCCCTTGAATTACTTTTTGACCCTTCTCTTTTTGAACCCTTGCATTTAGCCCCCTATCTTCTCTTTCGTTCCTTGCAGAACGGCCCCTCTGCCACCCCACGCAGGCACCCATACCTCCGGCGACCTTGTGCGGAGGATGGCGCCACGCAGGGTATGGGGGCTGCTCTTAGGAACGAACGGGGGGTTCCCTGCATCGTCCTCTTTCGTAGGGACCCTCCCCTTTGCCCTGCAGCTGCCCATGCCTCTCGTGCGAATGCACGGAAGGAATGGGTCTTCTTTTTGGCCATTCTCCGGCCAGCTCCCCACGTCGCCCCCTCGAGATCCTCTCCTCGCCAGCACCTTTATAAGAAGCGGCAGGGCCATCCGTTTCGAGCAAGCCTGATTTGGCCGAGGATTCCCCCCCAACTTCGTCTCCACCTCCCATGGTCAAATGCCCGTAGGCTCCGATGGTCCTTCCTCCTCCTTTCGTCGCTCTGCTACCATACCTGCAGCAGAGCTCACTCCGCCTCGTCTTCCCGCACCAAGCCGCACAAGCTGGCACCTTCCCGACCTCTTCCTCGTCGCCGTTACTCCCCTCTGGGCACCTTCGTCCCCGACGTCGGCAGGCACGCATCGAGCGCCTTCTCTCTCCCTCTTTGTCAATTAAGTAGGTAAAACCTTTCCCCTCTCTCTCTGTTATTTCCCCCTTATCAATTTTCCAGTTCCACTCACCGACCACCACTGTCCACCACCACCTTCTCCATCTCCGGCAGCCCTCCGGCGAGGCGTTTCCGCCGCTCCACGCCTCCATCCGCCTCGCCAATCACCCCTTAAGCATCGCGATACCTCACTGACACCAAATCCGCCCTCCATTCACCACCTCGCACCTCCTGACCACCCCCCGAACACACCCACTCTCACGCACGCAATTTGCCCTAGGCGCACGGCCACAGGCACTCTCACGTCTCGCCGACCCCCGCATCACACTCGCCACACCTGGGCGAACCTCCCTGAGCCTTTTTGATGTGGCCGTGATGCCGTTTTCATGTTTCAAGTCTCTCCCCCCTCACCGCCATTGACGAACAGAAGGAGCTGCTTAGCAAGCAGCTCCAGGCCTCTTTAGCTCCAGGTCTAAAGCCGAGATCGTGCAGAAGATATTCGTGCACGCACTCGAGACCTCAATTGGGGTCGCAGGCCACTGCCGCTGCCCCAATTGAGCGTATCTTCCGGCCTGCAGGTGCGCGGATCGGAGGTGGGACTTTAGTCCCACCTCGGAAGTGTGTGGGCGCACGCCCACATATAAATTGAAAAAGTGCTATCGGCTGGTTGCCTCCGATAACACTGGGGTGAGGTCCCTCACCTATTCACCGGGTCTCGCCCGCGGCATTCCCACGCGAACCTGACCCGACCCGACTTCCCACTCCTGTGCACTCCTCGCACACCACCCACGCCGGTGCGTCTGGACCCAGGCGTGCGACCCGATCCGATTACCCGACTCTGGGAGAGCATACCAAAGAGAGATTCAGAGAGAAAGAGACGCGGGGAAGGGTAGGGTAGGTTTTGCGCGGAAGTTTGTGTGTGCGCGCAGGGAACAAGTGAGGAAGAAGAACAACAGCCGGGACTTAGCCGCAGAGAAGAAGAAACGAGAAGAAAGGAAGGAGCAGGAAAGAAGAGAAGGAAGGAAGGAGAGGAGCAGAGGAAGCCAGAGAAGCCAAGAGGAAAGAAAAGGAGAAGGAGAGGCTGATCAGATAAGGCGTCTAATTTATGAATCAGACGTCGGAGAGAAAGGAGGAAGCCTCTGCAGCAAAAAGAAAAAGAGAAGAAAAGAAAAGAAGAAGAAGAAGGACAGAACTGCTGAAGAGAGAAGAAAGAAAAGAAGAGCTGAAGAAGAAGGACCAGAGCAGAGAAAGAAAAGAAGAAAGAAGAAGAGGCAGCAGCAGAGAAAAGAAAGAAGAGAGAAGAAGAAGAAGCCAAGAGAAAGAAAAGAAAAGTAAGAAGAAGAATGAAGAGAAGGGAAAGGAAAAAAAGAAAAGAAGCAATCTTTGCTCTCTCTCTCTCTCCCTCTCTCTCTCTTTTTCTTAATTTTTGTAAAACAGATATTGTGAATTCATATGCTTTTGAAATCATAGTTTGCTCCCTGAGTTCGACCTTAGGAAACTTTTTATTCTGAGTAATAAATTGTATTAAATTGGTGATAGCTTTTCGCGATATACTACAATGCCTAGAACTTTAAAATAACACGACGAAAATCTTGACCCACCAATTTTTGGCACCGTTGCCAGGGAGCAACGGCCATTCTAGAAGCTATTAATTCACAATTTTTGATTTATTGACTAATCTCTTCTCTTTTATTGTGCAGGCATAGGAAGTCAAGAAAGAAACAAGCAGCCGCACAACAACCACGCCAAGGACAGGTAATTTTCCATCCTCTTGTTTAAACCCCTAAATTCCAAAGAGGAAGAAAAAGAAAGAAAAAGCAATTTAGGAATAACCTGTCTTCCATACCTAGTAAATCACCAAAGTTACCTGTTTTCAATTTCAACACACTATATCTGTACATCCATTAAAGGTAGTTAGGGCTAAAACCTTCTTACTTGAGCCCTAATTACCCAATCTTGAGGCAACTAACTGGACCAATTAGAGCCAATTTAAGATTCAAAACTAGGGTTTTAGGGACACACTTTCTAAGTAAGAATTGAGAATTCCCAAAAGAAGTGTGCCCAAGCAATTGTTTGAAAACACCTATTAAGAGAAACCCTAAACAATCCGGCTCTTAACTCACTTGAACCCTAAAAAGACAAGACCGACTAAGCTCTCAAAGGGACTAATAGGTGAAGTTGATCCCTTGGATCAACCAACCTTTAAATTAGGTCACTCTTTGCACTCAAAAGGTTAAAGTTCAAGTGAAAACCCTAAGCACCTTAATCTTAATTAAAAGTGGTAGACTTAAGAGGTCAAGGTCCCCATTCTGGTCTACCTGGAATCTCAGTGACAAGAGAGGTCGGGTGGGGGAAGCCCTGTAACCCATGAGGGCGCTCTACAGTGTAGGGGTCTTCGCGGGACTCACCCTCTCTAGCTACCCAGGTAATTCTCAGGTGGACGACCTTCTGATCAAGGGGTACCATCCGCCTCGAACCTCTATAGTCACGCAACATTTTGGGTATCTTGATTGGGTCCAGCACCTGCTAAACTCGTCCACTCCCTCAGTGTATGTTTGGTAGGAGGTCCTTGAAACCTCCTTTAGAAATTCACTCTCCCCGAGGCCAAGCTTCGGTATCCTTGCGTGTGCAACCAACCCTTTACATAGACCTCTCCTCCGATTCTGAACCCAACTCACCTTCTTCTTCCACAATGGCTCAGCCAGGTGAGGAAGAGAATAATCTTGAGCACCAGCTCCAGCGACTCAATGACCTCTTCCAGAACTTCATCAACCCACCGCAACATCCCATGATGCGAAATCATTATAATCCTACTACGGTGGCAATTGAGCCTCGAGTCAGAATCCCAACTGGAGGACCAGATTCTGAACTAAAGCCCAACATGATTCATACCATTCCTAAATTCCATGGGCTTAATTCTGAAGACCCCTTCCAGTACATCAAATAGCTAAAGCATCTGGCCCAGACCTTCGGGTCAGATGCACAAAATCGGGATATTCTCCTTATGAAGATGTTCTCTTTCTCCCTTATGGACAAGGCTACCCATTGGTATTAAACTCAGACCCGGCCAATCAATAATTGGGAGGAACTTCAGTCCAAATTCCTAAAGAAGTTCTTCCCTGTTGGTCGGACCAATGCCTTGCGCCATCAGATTACTCACTTCATGCAACAAATGGGAGAACCTCTTCATGAGGCATGGGATCATTCTCAGGATCTCATGAGAAAGTGCCCCCATCACGGAGTTCCTAAATGGGAATAAGTGCAGTCTTTTTACCAGGGACTCCGTGAGGATATTAGGTTGTTCGTCAATGCAACCTGCGGAGGTAATATCATGGGTCAACATGAGGACACCGTGTGGGAGATTCTCGAGAACATGTGCGAGAACTCCATCAACATTGACTCCATGGGACTATTTGACAGGACAAATACCCGCGCAGCGATGAACATTAGGGCAGCACAGGAGACGCAGGACCTGTCCACATCAGTCGATATGGAATTAATGGCCAGTCGATTGGACAAGGTCTCTATCATTGAGAAGAAGGTGGATGAGCTGACTCAGCATTTGCAGCGAGCCACCTGTACGCAGAACTCCTTTGCACAGCCCCCTCCGGCACGGGAAACTGTGTAGCATATTTTCCACCGACCATCTCCCAGGATGGACTCGTATCCACCCCCATCTGACTCTAGGACCGGAGGAACCTCTGATCCTTTCTATTCCTATCGGGGGAACCCTACTCCCCCATTCTCTGACTTTCCTGAGGCTCCTCAGACCTGTGAGGACCTCAATGCCATCCAGAATGACCCATTTTCCAACACCTACAATCCTGGATGGCATAACCATCCCAACTTCCAGTGGGCGGGAAATTCCCAAAACCAAAGACCATCCTTTCAGCCCCGTCCACAAGCACCTCGTCCTTATCAGCCGCCTCAGCCTCGGCCCAACCCCACTTACTCATCCGGGCCAAACCAAGATCAAATGTCCATCATCCTTCAGAATTTGGCTGACATTCAAAAAATGAATGCGACTATTCAGAAACAACACAAGGACGAAATCATAGAGGTTCGAAATCAACTTGCCTAGTTGGCAAATTCTCGCCAACCAAGCACACTTCCTTCTCAGCCTCTTCCTAACCCTAATAGCGTGCCGACCCAGCGGCGCGTTATGAACCCAAACCCGGGCCAAGCACACATGGTTTATCAGGCCCCCTTTGTTCCTTCACCTGACGGGATGGAGGCCTCAACTTCTTATGCGGGTTACCAGCAGCAACCCATCCTATCAACCCCTAACCAGAATCAGGCAGGGCTGAACTCTGTAACCACCCGTAGTGGTAAGGAGACCCAAGATCCACCTTATCCAGACCACTCCAAGCCTGATAGTGACCCAAACCCTAGGACAATGATCCAGGATGTTCCCATCCCTGTCTCAGATCAAAGACCTGGACCTATCCTAAAGGAACCAACCAAGGTTGCATTTCCCGAGGCCTTGACCAAGGGAAAAAGGACAACAAAACCCATGGCTCCTAAGGAGGACCTAATCAAGCTCTTTGAGCAGGTCCAAATAAACATCCCCTTGATGGATGCAATCCACCACGTACCGGCTTACGCACGATGTTTGAAAAACGTGTGTACATCTCAGCGTAAGCTGCAAACCAAGAGTGGGAGTCCAATTGTTCTGTCAAAGCAAGCTAGCTCTGTAATCCTGAGTAGACTCCCACCCAAGGCAAAAGACCCAGGCACTCCCCTAATTTCATGTAAGATTGGTGAAACCTAGTTTGACAGAGCATTATTGGATTTAGGTGCCTCCATCAACTTGATACCCACATCCCTACCCAACCATCTAGAAGAATCTGAGCTAAAACCGATTGAGGTGACACTGTAGTTAGCAGACCGATCTATCAAGTCACCCAAAGGAATTCTTGAGGATGTTATTGTTAGGGTGCGAGATTTCTATTTCCTTGTAGACTTCATAGTCTTAGATATGGATGCACCTGAAAACCCAAGGGATACACCGATCATACTAGGGAGACCTTTTCTGGCCACTGCAAGGGCCATCATTAGTTGTGAGGAGAACGAAATAGAACTGAAATTTGGGAACCAAACTCTCAAAATTGATATCTTTAAGGCCCAACCAGGGATAAATTGCGGTGTCATTGAACAAATCTGTGATGTCAGAGCTTTGATTGATGAACCACAATTTGAGGATAACCTGATTATACTTCATCAACCACAAGAAGATCTTGAACCGCAATTAGAGGAGTCAGAACCTAATTTAGACAAACCCCTAACTCCTACCCATATACCTCACACTCATCTTGAACCTCCTGCTGCTGCTGATAACCCCATCCTTGAACTCAAACCCCTTCCCGATCATTTGAAATACATCTTTGTGGGTTCTAATCAGACATTTCCTGTGATTATAAACTCCAGACTCACTCCTGATCAGGAATCCCATTTGATTGCTGTTCTTCAGCAACATCGCAGAGCCATTGGTTGGACTCTCGATGACTTGACTGGAATAAGTCCCTCTTATTGTACATACCGTATCTATTCTGAAGAGGGCGCACGACCTTCCTGTGAGATGCAGAGATGCTTGAATCCCAATCTATAGGAGGTCGTGAAAAAGGAGATCATTAAGTGGTTAGATGCAGGGATCATCTACCCGATCTCCGACAATCGTTGGGTGAGCCCAATTCAGGCTATGCCTAAAAAGGCAGGGCTCACCACTATTACGACTGAAATCGAAGAAGTCATACCGACCCGAATAGCCAACTCGTGGAGAGTCTGCATAGATTATCGAAGACTCAACTCCTCCACGAAGAAGGATCATTTCCCACTACCTTTCATTGATCAGATTCTCGAGAAATTAGCGGGAAATTGGTTCTTCTGCTTTCTTGATAGGTACTCTGGTTATAACCAAGTGGCGATTCATCCTGAGGACCAAAAGAAGACCACATTCACCTGCCCCTTTGGGACATACACGTTCCGAAGGATGCCTTTCAGTCTCTGCAATGCACCCGCGACTTTTTAGCGGTGCATGCTTGCCATATTCTCTGATATGGTAGGTGATTATCTGGAAGTCTTCATGGTTGACTTCTCAGTTTTCGGGGCATCATTTGATGATTGCCTCCAGCACTTGGTTCATATACTCAGGCGTTGCATCGATGTAAATTTGGTTCTTTCCTGGGAAAAGAGCCACTTTGTGGTGCCAGAGCGGATCGTCCTAGGACATTCAATTTCTGAGAAAGGCATCCAAGTGAATCGAGCCAAGGTTGATCTGATCTCTAGACTTCCTATGCCTAGCTCGATCAAGGACATCCATTCTTTTCTGGGGCACGTCAGTTTTTACCGTCGTTTCATCCCTGATTTCTCGAAAATCGTACGCCCCCTGACTACTCTTCTCTCCAAGGATGTACCTTTTGAGATTTCCAAGGAATGCACTCAAGCTTTTGAGAACCTTCGTGACCGAGTCACCCAGGCCTCGATCCTACAGTCCCCTGATTGGTCTCAACCCTTTGAGATTATGTGCGATGCATCTGATTTCTCTGTAGGAGCGGTTCTGGGGCAGAAAGTCGACAGGAAACCCGTGGTCATCTACTACACTAGTAAGACACTTGACGAGACTCAGCGTAACTATACGGTTACGGAGAAAGAGCTGCTAGCCGTAGTATTTGCCCTCGAAAAATTCCGATCTTATCGCCTGGGTTCTCACGTCATAATCTACTCGGATCACAAAGCTGTGAGGCATCTCCTTGCTAAGAAGGACGCGAAGCCTCGATTAATCCGATGGATCTTGCTGTTGCAAGAATTCAACCTCGAGATTCGCGACAAGGCGGGAAGACAGAACGTGGTAGCTGACCATTTGTCTCGCCTTCCTTCTGAGATCATCAACCCTTCTGGACCCATCACGGAGCATTTTCCTGATGAACACCTATTGACTATTGGTAGTAGGCTTCCATGGTTTGCTGATAAAGTAAACTACTTGGCATCTCATCAGATCCCGTCTGATTAGTCGAAGGCCAAGAAAAATGAGTTGCGCTCTGATGCCAAGTACTACATCTGGGAAGACCCGTACCTCTTCTACATAGGTGCTGACCAAATCATCCAGCGATGTGTCTCGGAGGGAGAAATCAATGATATTCTCTCCTTCTGCCATGACCAGGCATGCGGTGGACACTTCTCTGGGCACAAAACCGTATCAAAAATCCTCCAGTGTGGCTTTTACTGGCCCACTTTATTCAAGGATGCATACAGTCACTGCAAGGCATGCAGTCGTTGCCAAACTTTGGGCAACATGAGCCATCATGACATGATGCCTTTGCATCCAATTCTCGTATGCGAGATCTTCGATATTTGGGGGATTGATTTTATGGGCCCCTTCCCTATTTCGGACAGCTTCGAGTACATTCTGCTTGCTATGGACTACGTGTCCAAATGGATTGAAGCCATTCCAACCCAAACCTGTGATCATAAAATCATTATCAAATTCATTCATCAGAATATCTTCTCACGGTTCAGGATTCCTCGCGCAATCATCTCTGACGGAGGGACCCATTTCACCAATGCTCAGTTCAGGTTACTGATGACCAAATATGGGGTGTCTCACCGAATCTCTACTCCTTACCACCCTTAAACTAATGGTCTAGCTGAGCTATCTAATCGGGAGATAAAGAAAATCCTGCAGGTTACTGTTCAACCTGACAGGAAGGACTGGTCATCCTGACTTTCGGAAGCTTTGTGGGCTTATAGGACCGCCCACAAGACCCAATTAGGCATGTCTCCTTTTAGGCTGGTGTACGGGAAGGCATGTCACCTTCCCGTCGAACTGGAGCACAAGGCCTATTGGGTAGTACGGAGCTGTAATTTAGATCTTTCCAAGGCTGGAACTCACAGTAAGCTTCAGATAAGCGAGATCGATGAATTACGCCTTGATGCGTACGAGAACTCACGAATCTACAAAAAGTGGGTAAAAGCCTTCCATGACAAGCACATATCTAGAAAGATCTTTCATCCTGGTCAGAAGGTCCTACTCTTCGATGCCCGACTCAAACTCTTCCCTGGGAAACTGCGATCCAAGTAGGTCGGACCTTATCTTGTCCGATAGGGTTTTGGAAATGGAGCCGTCGAAATCAGTCCTCTCAGCCACGATTCCGAACCTTTCATCGTAAACGGTCAGAGACTCAAACCGTTCATCGATGTAACCTCTACAGATTTGGCTGAGTCTTCATTTACCCTCCATTTTCCCTGAGCATATTGCGCCCAACTGATGGCGTAAAACTCAGCGCTCAACGAAGGCTACCCGTCATTCTTTTTGAAAAAACTCAAAACCTTTTCTGACACCTCTTTGCACTTTAGGTTCATCCTTTAGGACAACCAACCCCACCTCAGGTGCTTGCATCTGAGATTAGAAATCGTCCGCAACAGTCACCCTGACCCATCCACTAACCAAATACCTGTCCTAATGCATGAACCAAGCTAAATAAAAATCCTCCTAATTTACAATGAGGACATTACAAATCTTAGGCATGGGGGGTATGAAAGTGAAAAACTCACAAGAAAAGGTTTTAAACAAAAAAAATCACATATGCCAAAAACACCATAAAAATTTTAAAAAAAATTTGAAAAAGAATAATAAAATGAGAGGACGGAAGAAATTCTTGTGGATTTTACAAAGGAGGAGAAAAAGGAGCACAAAATGAAAGAAAAAGAGATAGTCATTAGTAAGAAATTAAAGAATTAACCTATGTTCTGGACCACATTAAGAAAAAAAAAAAGGAAAGTGCACAACAAGATTAGTAAGAACGCAAACCTTAGGCATTCTTGGATAGACTCTTAGTACCCATTAAGATCTAGATATTCTTCAAGAGGTTGAGGAGAATGAAAAGCTTAAGTATTAGGTCCAAGGCTTAGGGAGTATTTGGCATCGTTAACTGACTTTTGGTTTACGGGACTCAGTAACCTAAGCACCAAATTTCACACGCAGTCTGGTTCAGTAATCATAAGTATCAAAATCACACAGAAGCATTTCAAAAATTCTAAAAATGATCACCTAGAGTAGGAGCGACCGATCAACACAAGTTGATTTGGACGAGTTCCCAGCGCAGAGAGGCGGGAAATTCCCCACGAAGATGCGTAACAAAATATCATCTCCTCAATGCTTGTCTCTTAAGATATTTACATATCCTACGGGGGGCATGTAAGCACTTTGCTGGTTCAAATTTCATGGATGGCATTATCACGAAGTGTCAATTGCCAGGGTCTGAATTCGGCCACGAAACACCATGGACAGGATTATCTCAAAATCTCGAAAGCCAGGGTTCTGGGGGTTACCATGGGCGGTGCTATCTCAAAGCATCGACTGCCAGAGACCCTCAAGGATTAATGGTGGGGACAAGGAAGCCGATACAGATCATGTTGAAAAGCCAATCCTAAGCTAGAATTAAAAAGAAAAAGAGACAGAAAACTCTCCAAACAAATAAATCTTCTACCTCTCTCTCTTACAAAACGCACTGCGAACTGAACCAAGGCTAAAATTATCTCAAGCACGGGTGCTTTAACCACAAAGTCAAATAAACCTTAGGTTAGTTCCTATAGGCCTTAAAAACCTTTGCCAAAGATTGAGGCTAAAGCTAGACACATTTGGATCTTGGTTGGTACTAGAAGTACCTTTCAGGTCTATGATTGGCATTTTGACCTAATCAAGGATACAAGAGAAAAAGCACTTATCAGAACTTGATAAGAAATTCATGGTCTAGAACAAAGGTTAAAACCTTAAGGTTTTGCTAAGAGGCTAGCAAAAGCTAGGCATGGGGGTATGATGAGAGCCTCATCATGAACCCTAACTAGCACATTTTGACCTAAATAAGTATACGAAAGCTCCTACAAAACCTAAGGGAAAGCCTGAATTAGAGAAATCTAAATTTGAGAAGAAAATAATGCACAAGGGTTAAAACTGTAATTTTACCAATGCAATACACAAACGGGGTATCTAAGGGTCTAAACTTAGGTCAAATGAGCTTAATAAGAAATAAAGTGAGATGATCTGATCTGAAAAGGGTTATAGCAACTTCTAGGAATTAAATGACATTCTGTAACCCTAAAACAAACTCGCTTTAATTCGTGAGGTTCTAGGTAGTATAAAAATCAAATAAACCCTCTAAAATTCATGGAAAAATATTTCCTAGGGTTTAGAACCTTCAATTTGGCCTTTGCAACCTATTTTGACCTAAATTGAGAACCATGCCCAATTTTTGACATAATTTAGGTTTTTACACAAATTGACTGGTCAAACATGGTCAAACCTAAAATCAAATTACACCATTAAATTCCTTAGGTCCAAATTAGGTTGGTACAAAAATTTGGGCCTAAGAGAAGACCATTTTGATCGACTTTACAAATTGGTCCTCTTGAATTACTTTTTGACCCTTATCTTTTTGAACCCTTGCATTTAGCCCCCTATCTTCTCTTTCGTTCCTTGCAAAATGGCCCCTCTGCCACCCCACGCAGGTGCCCATACCTCCGGCGACCTTGCGCGGAGGATGGCGCCACGTAGGGTATGGGGGCTGCTCTCAGGAACGAACGGGGGGTTCCTTCCGTCGTCCTCTTTCGCAGGGACCCTCCCCTTTGCCCTGCAGCTACCCATGCCTCTCGTGCGAACGCACGAAAGGCATGGGTCTACTTTCCAGCCATTCTCCGGCGAGCTCCCCACGTCACCCCCTCGAGATCCTCTCCTCGCCAGCACCTTTATAAGAAGCGGCAGGGCCATCCGTTTCGGGCAAGCCTGATTTGGCCGAGGATTCCCCCCCAACTTCGTATCCTCCTCCCACGGTCAAATGCCCGCAGGCTCCGGTGGCCCTTCCTCCTTTCATCGCTCTGTTGCCATACCTGCAGCAGAGCTCACTCCGCCTCGTCTTCCTGCGCCAGGCCGCACCAGCTGGCGCCTTCCCGACCTCTTCCTCGTCGCTGTTACTCCCCTTTGGGCACCTTCGTCCCCGGTGCCGGTAGGCACGCGCCAAGAACCTTCTCTCTCCCTCTTCATCAATTAAGTAGGTAAAAACTTTCCCCTCTCTCTTCGTTATTTCCCCCTTCTCAATTTGCCAGTTCCACTCATCGACCACCACTATCCACCACCACCTTCTCCATCTCTAGCCGCCCTTCGGCGAGGCGTTTCCGCAGCTCCACGCCTCCATCCGCCTCGCCAATCACCCCTTAAGCATCGCAATAGCTCACTGACATTGAATCCGCCCTCCATTCACCACCTTGCACCTCCTGACCACTCCTCGAACACACCCACTCTCACTCACGCAGTTTGCCCTAGGCGCATGGCCACAGGCACTCTTGTGTCTCACTGACCCTCGCACTGCACTCGCCACGCCTGGGCGAACCTCCCTGAGCCTTTTTGACGTGGCCGCGATGTCGTTTTCATGTTTCAGGTCTCGCCCCCCTCGCCGCCATTGACGAACAGGAGGAGCTGCTTAGCTAGCAGCTCCAGGCCTCTTCAGCTCCAGGTCTGAAGCCGTGCACGCACTCGAGACCTTAATTGGGGTCACAGACCACTGCCGCTACCCCAATTGAGCGTATCTTCCTGCCTGTAGGTGCATGGATCGGAGGTGGGACTTTAGTCCCACCTCGAAAGTGTGTGAGCGCACGCCTACACATAAATTGAAAAAGTGTTATCGGCTGGTTGCCTCCGATAACACTGGGGTGAGGTCCCTCACTTATTCACCAGGTCTCGTCCGCGACATTCCCACGCGGACCTGACCCGACCTGACTTCCCACTCCTGTGCACTCCTCGCGCACCACCCACGCCAGTGTGCCTGGACCCGGGCGCGCGACCCGACCCGATTACCCGACTCCGGGAGAGCATACCAAAGAGAGATTCAGAGAGAAAGAGATGCGGGGAAGGGTAGGGTAGGTTTTGCGCTGAAGTTTGTGTGTGCGTGCAGGGAACAGGTGAGGAAGAAGAACAGCGGCCGGGACTTAGCCGCAGAGAAGAAGAAAAGAGAAGAAAGGAAGGAGCGGGAAAGAAGAGAAGAAGGAAGGAAGGAGAGGAGCTGAGGAAGCCAGAGAAGCCAAGAGGAAAGAAAAGGAGAAGGAGAGGCTGATCAGATAAGACGTCTGATTTATGAATCAGACGTCGGAGAGAAAGGAGGAAGCCTCTGCAGCAAAAAGAAAAAGAGAAGAAAAGAAAAGAAGAAGAAGGACGGAATTGCTGAAGAAAGAAGAAAGAAAAGAAGAGCTGAAGAAGAAGGACCAGAGCAGAGAAAGAAAAGAAGAAAGAAGAAGAGGCAGCAACAAAGAAAAGAAAGAAGAGAGAAGAAGAAAGAAGAGAAGGGAAAGGAAAAAAAGAAAAGAAGCAATCTTTGCTCTCTCTCTCTCTCCCTCTCTCTCTCTTTTTCTTAATTTTTGTAAAACAGATATTGTGAATTCATATGCTTCTGGAATCATAGTTTGCTCCCTGAGTTCGACCTCGGGAAACTTTTTATTCCGAGTAACAAATTGTATTAAACTGGTGATAGCTTTTTGCGATATACTACAACGCCTAGAACTTTAAAATAACGCGACGAAAATCCTGACCCACCATCTGGCAACCGAGGGGAGAAGGCGTGGCTCGTGGAGGTTCGTCAATTGTGTACGCATGCGATGATGCGCGTTTGCATGCCTCATCGCACGCAGGCATGCGGCTGTGGAGATTTGAAGGCGTTGACGAGGAGCGTTTTAAGCGATCCGATCTTGAGATCGGACGACTGAGCGTGTGCGATCGTGCGCATGCGTTTGAAGTGTGGAGGCGAGGGGGCTCACGCACGTCGACCACGTTCAGGCCTTTAGTGACTGATAAATCCGTCACTAAAGGTCCTGAATTAATGTTTTTCATGTTGTAATGTCCAAAATGCCCCCACTCCTTGCAACTATAAAAGGAGACCCCTACCATATAGATTTCTCTTCCCTTCCTTCTCCTCTCTCCCTCTCCAAAGCTTAAGAGAAGCTTGTCCCACACCCGGGATGCTCCTCAAGAGCTAAAACCAAGTTTTCACCCCCATTCCGGAAGCGGATCCCATGATGACGATGACGTGCTGCCTCGTTCCCGTTCCTCCTGCTTTGTCCTCCTTCTTCCTGCTCCGTTCCTCGTCTTCCAGACATTGTCTCGTCCGGCTCGTCCTCCAAGCAATCATTGAGAAGGATAACTTCTCTCTCCCATTCTTTTTACTACTTTCTAGAGTAGAATTTTTCTACTTTCTAGTTGTAATAATTTCTCGCTTTCTAGTGTAACCATTTCTCGCTTTCTTAGTTGTAAAGACATTATGCAATATCAAGTGATTGTTCTTTCTCTCTCTCTCTCTCTTATTGTCTATATTGATTCCATTGTAATTATTTTGCCCTTTACACAAAAACACAAAAATATAATTGCGAATTTTGATCGACGTAGCCTCCCTGTGTTCGACCTGGAATTTCTTTATAGATTTTTCGGTATAAATCTTATTTGTTGAACGGATTTCTTCGCGACTCGAACTACAACGACGAGTTTTCAAAACCAATTCCGATAGCAGTCATCCGCCATTCAACAATATCTCTTTACATGTGTTGATCAAATGTTCTTACGCTATGCACTCTCTGGGATATCTTTTATGCATTTCAACTTGTGGATAGTAAAGCAACATACTCCATTTAATGGAAGTTCTTAGAACCCATTAAGCAAAAATTATTATTCATTTCTATTTGATTCTATAGGATTTTTGTATTCTTATTTCCTTTTCATTATATCTTGGACTAAGTATCTTACATAGGATTTTTGTATTCTATAGTAATTTTCCGAAATCTCTCTAGTGTAAAAGAGAGGCTAGGGTTTCCTTTGAATGTAAAGTATCATTTTCTTCTTCACTTGGTATCAAAACAATAGTCCTAGGTCAGTGCTCCGATATCCCACCAAATACTCACCCAAAAGATTATCAAATCACCAACATAAAAGTGATTTGATCTTCTAAAATTCGATAGATTATGAGAATAGTAGCAGCAATGTTGGAGAGAGGCCTCTCAACGACGCCGCTGGCAACCAAGGGCCGCCAACCATGCTTGGTTGTCTAATGACCTCATCATCGCCGCCCAAGGCCCTATCAGGCCTATTGTCGCCGCTGGTAGACCGGCAGGAGGCCTACAGTTGGCCCATCAGACCAAAACATGGTCTTGGCTCTTGATTCTTGGTGGTGTCTCTTGCATGATGAAGTCTATTTCACGCATTATATATGTGGTGATGAACCTTCTCTCACCTTTGATGATGAAGATATCCCTTAAGCATGATGAGCTTTCTCTCATGCAAAGAAGATGTGGTTGGTCCACAAGAAAGATCAAGTTCAAGTCTAAAAGGGCTTGCATTTGTAGTTCAAGAAGATACAAAGAGGAAGAAGAGGATCGGAAAAACATGGGCAATTGACTCCAGTGCCTCTATTCACCTTACAAGAGATGTGGAGTGACTTGTGAATTGCAAGGCTCCATGTGGGATCAAGGATGTCAAAGTGGCTAATGAAGCCACATCACTAATCACAGTAGTTAGGCGTGTACACACCTCTCCAAAGATGTTGATTGAGGAGGTTCATTGTACTTTGGAGTTCCCAATGAACCTATTGTTTGAGTCTCATTTGCAAGGATTATGGGTGTCAAGTAGTATTTAATGAAGGTCATTGCTACTTCCAAGATCGACATATAGGGGATATTATAGGTGGGGGTATAGAGCGAGATGATCTCTATTACCTAAACAAACCTATGTTGTTTGCTGGAGCAATATCCATAGCTACCGATCCTTGTCTATGGCACAGGAGACTTGGGCACCTGTTACTCAAGAAGATGCGACAGATGTATCCTGAATTGCTAAATTCTTTGACTCTGCAGTGTAAGGATTGTCAGCTTGAGAAGCATCACAGAAGCATTTACCCACAGAGGGTTTCTAGGGTGAGTATTGTTCCATTTTCCTTAGTGCATTGTGATGTTTGGAGGCCATTTAGAGCTCCTACTCCAGGAGGACATTGATACTATACTATTATTATGGATGATCACAGTCGCCTCACTTGGGTCTTCTTAATGAAGACAGGCTTGGAGATTCCTTAGATTATTCGATAGTTTCTGGCAGAGGTTTAGACTCAATATACTAGTACAATTAAAGTCTTCCACAGTGATAATGCCTTAAAGTTTATGCAGCGAGATGTTTAGAGCCTTTTCTCCTCTAGAGGCATTATTCACCAAACGTTTTGTGTTTACACATCCTAGTAGAATGGTGCGGCTAAGCACAAGTTTCAACATCTCCTGGATATTACTAAGACCTTGATGATCCATGTGAAGGTTCCTAAGAAATTCTGGGGGGATGCTATACTTACTACAGCTTACCTACTTAATAGGGTGCCTTCGTCTGTGCTTGGAGGGCAGGTTCCCTTTCAGGTGATTCATCTAGATTGTGATAGGCCCTTTGCTCTTCCATTGAGGATTTTCGGATGCATTTGCTTTGTTTAGGCATATAGCAATCAGGATAAGTTCACTCCTAGAACAGTCAAATGTGTCTTTCTTAGATACTCTAGGACATAGAAAGGATACAGGTGCTATGACCCAAGTTGTAGGAGATATATTGTTACAGTGGATGTTACTTTCTTTAAGAAGATTCCATACTTCTTAGAGGAAGGAACTTCCATACAAACTGCCTTGGAGGAGACACAGGTTTATCATCGGATACCACATACTTCACCAGATATAAAGCCTTGTCCTATCTTGACAGACGAGAGTGGTTCAGATACAAAGGAGTAGTTAGTTTTGAGGAGATCCAACAGAGCGTGCACTCTTCATCCTCTTCACAGTACATTTGGAGGATGGGGTTCGTCAGCTTGCTTCCTCCATTACTACCACCATTATCCCTAGGGATTTTGTTCAGGCCTTCCAGGACTCTAGGTGACGTGCAGCAACGGATGAGGTGATGCAGGCATTATAGTCATGGAAGACATGGGATCTTGTACCATGGCCTCTGAATGCGGCAGTGACAGTGATTGATGGAGCGGGGGTGTTGCTGTATAATGCACTTCCTATTATACAGCTTGACATTCAATTTACATGGATAATTTGTTTTGCTTGTTGAGCACTTAGGATAAACACATCAGTGGGTTTCGATGGTCCATGTCTCGACTTTGAGCAACCCAATTTTGCCCTCGGAAGAATTTCCTTTTAATTGTTATCATACTTTGACTAAATTATAAAGAACTCAAATCCAGTCATATGGGCAACTTGCTGACACTGACATTAACAAGCATCAAATGATTCAAACTCCATTCCCAAGGTAATGTTCTTAGAAGTAACATTACCACCTATTATCATAAGTGACAGAAAAATACACAAATATGCTTTAAATATGTAACAAACATAGTTACCTCAATAATAATTCTTATACATGGAATTTGCAGTAGAAACATATCTTGAATGATTCAAACTCCATATGGAAACTTGCTGACAGTGACATTAAAAGCATCAAATGATTCAAACTCCATTCCCAAGGTAATGTTCTTAGGAGTAATGTTACCACCTATTATCATAAGTGATAGAAAAATACACAAATATGCTTCAGACATGTAACAAACATAATTACCTCAATAATAATTCATATACATGAAGTTTGCAGTACAACTTGAATGTTAGCATCCCAATAGAGAGTTTCTTTGATAATATCATCAACTCCAATAGGTAATAAATGTTTATACATTAAAACACAATGCAGGGTGAGCACATGCACATAAGAGTGAATTTTACAGACATAGATGTGAACTTCTCCCATGTTCCCTAAGGGGTTATGTTGATTTACATTAATAATAAAAGATCTTTCCATCTTCTCCAATGAGTTGCACTGATTCAAATCGACAGTGGCATCAATTGACCTAGCATTGTAGTCAATTAGTGCAAGTAAATCATCCATATTGCATGAAATCTATATCAAATAATTGCAAAATTTAACCACAGATCTTACAAACACATTCAAATAGAAATAAGGACACAAAATGAATAACCTTCGCTTTTAATAGGCAATGTGGATTGATCATCAAACAGAGAGAGTAACATTTAAATGTAAATTCGTGCCGCACAATCCAGTAGAAAAACTCTTCAAAATTGCAATTAATATTTTACTTATAAAGACGGCAATAAACAACACATCCTTAAACAAAAATTTGTACACTGTAAGGTAGATTGAAAAGAACTACATATCATTGAAGGCATATATAACATGTTCGACAATTAATGCACAACTAAAATGTCCACAACAGTCGAGAGAAACATCCACAACATGAAGCACACAATGTATATGCACTCTACACAGGAATAACTCATACCAATCAAACATTGAAGAAAGTATAATGTACATGAACAATCTCTCACGCATCATAGATTGCACATGGAATACCGTAAACGAGCAAAATCGTAGTAATGCCAAATCTAATACATAACAGAGTGTTTTCCTACACGTGGAAAAAATAAACCAAATTCACGAGTAGAATAGTGACAATATACATCTACAATCGCAATCGAAGCACATTTCAGTAATAGCAAATACAATGCATAGCAGAGTATTTGCACAACGAACATATCCACATAAATAAGCAAAAGCATCATGACACTATCAATGCTGAGTTCAATAATGCAAGTTCCACGAACACTCAATGGAAATACATTGAAATATATCAAATTCGAAGTACAATCTATACATGTTGTATAAGCATCGACATTTCATATGCTTAACGAAATTATAACAAAACATATGAAATCAAAAGTACAATCTACGTAAATTGTACAAGAATAGGTTCGCAGCACAAAAAATATAACGGAGTACCTAACGAACTTACTAATTATGTAATGTATTTGACCACCGAATACGCTTTTAAACCGTAACATGTATCCTACCTGTCACGTGACCGCAACATATTGGTGTGACTCTGCACATCCTTGCTTCGGAAACTGATGCGCGTGGAAAGCATCGTCGAAAATATCATGCGTTATATGTTTTTCTTAAAATGAAAGTTATAGCCCATGTTCCTCAGCCGGCACGGAGTGATTCCGATCTCTGCGACTCCGCTCGACTGATTCCTAATGGCTTCCCTCTCCCTCTCCCTCTCCCTCTCCCTCTCGCTCCTCCTCCCCACCATCGCCCTCCTCCTCTTCCTTCTCTTCCTCCGGTTCCTCTGCCGCCCTCGCCCCGTCCGCGTCCCCGTCGCCGGGCGCCACGTCTTCATCTCCGGGGGCTCCAGCGGCATCGGCCTCGCCCTCGCCCACCGCGTCGTCGCCGCCGGCGCTGCCCGCGTCTCCCTCCTCGCCCGCAGCAAGGACAAGCTCGAAGGCGCCCGCGAGGACATCCTCCGCCGCTCCAAAACGGCGGAGGTCGCCCTCTACAGCGCCGACGTCCGCGACCTCGACGCCGTCCGCTCCGCCGTGGACGCCGCGGGCCCCATCGACGTCTTGATATGCAACCAGGGGGTGTTCGTGCCCCAAGAGCTCGCGGATCAGGACATGGAGGAGGTGAGGTTCATGGTGGATGTCAACCTCGTGGGGACCTTCCACCTCATCAAGGCCGCTCTGCCCAGGATGAGGGGTGGCGGAACCCCCCGGTCGATCGCCATCATGTCGTCGCAGGCTGGTCAGGTATCCTTCCGTTCTTTTTCTTGAGGGGGTCCAGAAGAAAAAGAAAAAAACATGCGTTGTGGATGGAAGGGGTTGATGTTGAATTGGCAGGTGGGGGTGTATGGGTACACGGCCTATTCAGCGAGCAAGTTCGGGCTCCGAGGGCTGGCGGAAGCCCTGCAGCAGGAGGTGATTAGCGATGATATCCACGTGACGCTGATCTTCCCGCCGGACACCGATACGCCTGCTTTCGCCGAAGGTTCGCTGATTTGGGTCAAAACTTCCAGGAATGCGTTTCTGCATATAATACTAACCGCTTCCAGCTTTTGCTGTTATGGATTTGGTGATTTTCTGCTGGTTGGTTTTTGTTCCTCTGCATTTTATGCAACTTTTCACGAGTTTGAAACTTGGTTGCATCTCGTAAACTGGTGTCTGGATTTGATTCCTTTCAGCTTAGGAATTCAATTAGATTAAGGTGAGGATTGGATGGATGGGAAACTTGGGAAGACTGGGTGGTATCCATGTCGACTTTTTGAACTTATGGACATAATGCTATTTCTTTGAATTATTGTTGTGATGAAATTTTAAGGGCCTGGAACCACTAAGGGGAGGACTACAAGGAGAAGGTTATTGAGCTTTTGAGATGTATGAATCACCATTACCTATGAGCTTGATCTGCTCTACAGAGTAAATGGCTTTGGATGAATGGCCTTCGAGGAGCCACAGGAGATAAAACCCTTAGAATTGTGAGTTCTACCACTCAAGAATCCTCATTTACTGGTGGAAAAGATGGGGGCGATCTCTTCAAAGGTTGCCTGATGACATTAGCCTTCCATTAGCACTGTAGGGGCTCTTCTATGCAAAAGAAACACCAAAACCAATTTTTGTTATGTGTATAGCCATTAATCTGGGCCAGCTTTGCGGAGTTTTGTGAGACACAGACACCACAAGTGGTGTTGGAAACTAGTTCTTACTTTTTGCCAGCTCAATAACTATCTATGTTTAGTTCCAGCTTCTGATTGATACTGGATCTATCTTGTGGTCAACAGAATAGGAATCATGCCTGAATTGGCATGTATATGTACCTTACTTTGATTAAGCATATTACGAACTCAGTTGGTTCCGCATTGTTAGGAATTCATTAATGGGATAATTATCATAAGTGCTTAGGATCTGTTTCATTTTTCACTTATCCTTTAATATATCCCCATTTGGGGAAGGAATTATTTAGACATATGGTTAACCAAACCCTAATTTTACCAGCACTTCTATAAATTTATAAATCGGGCTGGAGAAGGTGAATACTCCTTTTTACAGGGTTTTTGGTAGAAAGAATCCTGTGGCTCTTAGACAGTCTGGGGTTGTTTGGAATATGCTGCACAAAGGAATTTCGGAAGTGAGAAAATGTTTCTTGAACTCAGATTGTTATAAGTGATGACCTATGAGGATAAGTTTTTCTATTTTGGGAAAAATTGCCCCATGCTTTGATCCTGCCAGCAGGTAAAAGACAAGAAGTTGGGGGACAGAAGCTTCCATTTATCCATATCCACTCATGTTTTTCAGAAGCCCAGTTTGCAAAGCAAAGTACTGAGCATGCAAATGAGTAAAAAATGATATACTGTATGATCCCCACCGTAAAGATTTTGTGGAGAATAATTTTTTGTTGGAGTGTGTGTGTAGTTTAGTCCCACATTTGTTAGTGTGGGGCTGTCTGGTGTGTGGTAGCCTATAAATAGGCAGTGTACCTCTTCATTCTTCTTTGAGAAATTATAGACACACGTACTTTATCGGGGTTTTCTCCCGTGGTTTTCTCCTTACTCTTCGTGAGTGGAGTTTCCACGTAAACCCAAGTGTTCTTTATATTTTCTATACTTTTATTTATGCTTCCGCTTATTATATTTGTCAACTTTTTTCTTATTCAATAACCAAGTCAAGCCTCTCTTTATATAGAGAGGGTTTAGTACAATAGGGGAAAACATACCAACTTGCTAAACAAAACACGGACCAAAATAAGTAAGATAACTAAATAATTAGATCCTCATTTATTTCCTAACACTCTCTCGCAAGTCGAGATGCTGGAGATGATGAAGACTTGGATCCTGTAGACGTTCATGATGGTGGAGATCAACGGTAGTTGATGTAGAAGCCCCTTCTTGGTGTTTTTAAACTTGAGTGCCTCTTCTTGTATGCTTTGGAGTCAAGGTCTTTTGCTTGGCATTCCCATGGTGCGTGAGAGTGTTGCCCATCAACTTGACATCCTGAGTAGACTCCCGTCTTTTTTGCTTCTTTCACTCATTCACACATAAGGACCAAAAAAAGGAAAAAAAGACTCTAGAGGGGTGCACACGCAATTCCCCTACAAAAAAAAACACAACCTTTTTTTTTTTAATAGCAAACCCACACAAATAACCCTAAGACCTCTTTTTTTTTGTTTTCTGAATTGATTGGGGGGGGGGGGGTTCTTCCTCATAGGCGACAACAATGGAGTTGGTGGCTTCGGTGGCGGCGCTCTGGTGAGTCGAAGGTTGCTCGGACCACCTCAATCTGGTAGCCCAACCTTCAAGGAGTTGTGTAGTCCCCATAGATCCTTGATTGAGCGAGGTTTGAGGGACCAAAAGTGAGATCCGAACTTCCACCGTTGAGGGTAGCACCGGTCAAAGATGGGGTCATTGGTGGCGCGTGTCTGATCTGATGTGCCTCGAAGGTGGTGGATATGGAGGCTGGGGCCTCTGTGACCACCCCCATGGTGGTCTCTCATCAGTGGTGGGTCGGTGGTGTCGTCAGTAGCACTTTCTTTGTTGGCAATGGGAGAGTAGCGACAGAAACAGAAAAAAAGGAGAGATAGGAAGAGAAGAGGGATTGGGAGTGGAGAGAGCCTCTCCAGTGGCTTGCTGGAGACTGGTGACACTGCTGGATGGCCTCCCCCCTTTATGTCTACTTTTTTGAATCCTAGACCACCAGAATCAATGACTCTGATACCATGTGAAGATTTTGGGGAGAATAATTTTTCTTATTTAATAATTAAGTCAAGCCTCTCTTTATACAGAGAGAGGGTTTGGTACAATGAGAGAAAACACACCAACTTGCTAAAAATAACACAAACCAAAATAAGTAAGACAACTAATTAATTAAATCCTCATTTATTTCCTAACACCTACTTTTTCTGAAATGTGGGTGCTGGCTCTATGAAAGCAAAGCACACACTATTTTGGCTCTAAATTGATGATTGGTTTTGAGGCCCTAGGCATGCTTAAAAACATTGATTTATATGTACTCAAAGATGTGTACTCAAGGTAAAATTAAGGTTTTCAAACCGTGGTAGTAAACCTAGGCCAACAAGGTAGGCTACCAATTAAGGATGTTGGATTAAGCCACAAATACTAGGAAAGAAAGCAATTATTTGATCCTTGCAGATGTATTCTAAATGGTAGCTCCACATGTAGCATTCCTTGAGGATTGATACAGATCAGTATGCCACAATGAAAGGTGTGTATTGGTTGTTATTAACCCATGCAAAAATAGTACATTAGTAGGCAGCATATATTCTAGTTGGCAGAAGCCTAGGTACCAACTTCCTGCCATTCCTTAACCATCTCATCATTCACACAAAGTCAATATCAGACCCTGTTTGGTTATTAGCTTACCAAAATAGGAGGGTGGAGAATGAGTGAAAGGGAGTGTAGAGAGGCTGGTGAGGGTGGAGCGTGGGTGAAGGTGGAGAGGAGTCAGAGAAGGAAGGAGCCCCTGGTGCGTTGCTTCAAGTACGTAGAACTGGTCACGTTGCTGCGGTGTGCCGAGAGTTGTTTCGATGTCTTAAATGCGGAGGATTCGGACATCGCAGGGTAGTCTACGCTATGAGTCGAGGGGTGGAGTAGGAGCAGGAACCGGTGGAGGATCTTCCTTTGCCTTCGTCTGGTGCTCCTTTTGTGGAGGTGAAAGTCTCGTGGTCCTTGTAGGTGTGGATCATTGAACAGGAGTTGGTGGGGGCCCTGGTGGGGGAGGTAGTGGAGGGTATCTTGGCATGGCCACAGGTGAAGGCTGATGCCCTCTCGATGCGAGGGAAGGCAGCGATGTTGTCATTGTCTAAGTGTCTAGTCTTTGGGTTAGGGCAGTAGTTTGGTTGTTTGATGGTTTTCAACACGACCAGCTTCGGAGGAGCAGTGGTGCGATGGATGTGGCCTTCGAGGCATGACCGGGCTCTGACGGAGAGGCCGCCAGTGAAAGCGGAGGTGACTTTGGTGATTGAGGGGATCCCCATTTGGCTTTGGACCAAGGAGGCAGTGGTTTCCTTTTTTGCCACCCTCAAGGGATGCTCCTCTCTGGGAGTATTGGAGGGGGATATGGCGACAATGAGAGTACTGGTGGAGCGAAGATGGTGATGAGGCTGGGACGGTCTACTTGGGTCGTCAGGGTGTTTGTTGCGGATGGCAGCTGGAGGTCATTCAAGGAATCTCTCGTTGGAGCTATGCTCGACCATCGAAGGGTTGAAGATGGGGTGACGATGAAGGCGGGGGTAGCATAGGTGGTGTCGTCGTGGAGGGGAGGCGAAGGGTTGTTCACCACATTTGGAAGGTGAGGGGATGGAGCGGGGGCAGAGACGGGGAATCCATG
This sequence comes from Thalassia testudinum, assembly GCA_037157565.1. Taxonomy (NCBI): domain Eukaryota; kingdom Viridiplantae; phylum Streptophyta; class Magnoliopsida; order Alismatales; family Hydrocharitaceae; genus Thalassia; species Thalassia testudinum. Next base: position 46,145,180 of record JAZHRO010000009.1, read on the forward strand.
GAGTCGGTTGTCGCACTAGAGATTCACGCAGAGGGAGGCGTGATGCACGGCTCTGATGAGGAGCTTGTTTTGGAAAGGGGCATTTTTGGGAAGTTTTCAAAAATACCACCTATTGGATTTAATGTGGGGGACATATGCTCCGAAGTTGGAGGGGGTGTCGCTCTTGAGCCCAGGATGCGCGGGGAGGCACTTGCGGATCCGATCTTGGACCTGGTTGTGGATTCGAGTTCGGACACTCGGATGGTGGCGTCTTAAGGGGTTGAGGTGCATCTGTACATTGCGACTCAACCGAGGGGGGAGGGGCAATGTGAGTTGGGGAGCCCGTGTCTGACGGCAGTCTTTCCAAGGAGGGTGCCTCCATGCGTGTGACGACGAGGGAGATGGTGGCGGCCCACTCTAATGGTGGTGGCCTGGCGACCGGGGGGGGGGGGGGAATAGGGGCCCACCTTGGTAGAGGAGGCTCCACGCTTCTCACTCAGTGGCACTGAGGGCTGCTCGGTTGGGGTGGATTGCTTCCATCAGAAGCGGATGGAGCACCTCTGTGCTTTGGTGGGGGGTGGGGCAACTGTAGCGTTGTCGGCATTGGGAGAGGTGGCGGGTCCTACGTCGTAGGCTCCTATTAGCATTGCAGGGGTAGTGGATGGTGGTGGTAGAATAGATCTGGTGAAGGGTGAGGGGGAGGAGGTTTGGAGTGCAGGTTTCGGTCGCGTTGAGGTTGATGAAGTGGTTGCGGTTACAGGCTTTGGGAGAGTCGGAGGTGTTCATAGTTTTGCGGCTTTTGCCCATTAATGAAAGTCCTAACATGGAATGTCAGGGGCCTTAACGACCCATCCAGACGGGTGGCATTGAGGACGTATTTGCAGAAGTGGGGTTCTGATATTGTGCTACTCCAGGAGTCCAAGTTCCAGCGGTGTGATTCTAGGATTTGGAGGGACATTGGGGGTTGGTTATGAGGAGTTTGTGGCACTGGACTTGGTGGGTCTCTCTCGGGGTATCATTGTTGTGTGGAAGGGGGATGTATTCTCCGTGGAGGACTCTGTTGTTGGAACGTGGTTTCAGTTTGGCTTAGAAGGCATAGTGATGGATTTGTTGTCATCTCTGTAGTGTATGGGCCGGTTGATGACTCTAACAGGCACGTCTTGTGGGAGGATTTATGCCAGATTGCGGTGAGGTTCTAGGGAAGTCTGTGGCTTATTGGTGGGGACTTCAATATCATGCTGATGGCTGATGATAGACCGGGAGGAAGAAGCAGGTAGGATCGTGGGTCTAAGGAGTTTTTGGAGTTTGTTGCCACGTATAGGCTCCTGAACTTGCCTCCTTCTTGTGCTTTCACATGGAGGAGTTCTGGAGGACTAATGTTTAGGCTGGATAGGTTCTTCTCCTCGTTGGAGCTTGCGGAGGTGTTCCCTTTGGCAAGTGTTTAGGCTTTGAAGAGACCATTTTCGGACCACACACCTCTGTTGTGGGGGTCCAATGAAGCTACCAGGTGTGGTACTTCAATTTTGATTGGGCCTGGTTGTTGGAGGAGGGCTTCAGAACAAAGATTGAGGACAAATGGAGGTCCTTACAGTTGGAGGGGTCGACAACGACAAGGTTGGAGGCGAAACTTGGAGATCTCATACTATTCTTGAAGGAGTTTAGGAGGCAGGTGAAAGAGGAGAGGACCAGGAGGGAGGAGGAGGCGCTGGGAGAGGTTTAGAGGCTTGACAGAGTTGAAGATCTTGGCTTGTTGATGGCAAGGGAGAGGATGGCCAGGGATGAGCATTTGAAGACCATCTAGGCAGAGGATCGGAAGGCGGAGGTGGAGTGGAGGACGAGATTCAGGCCAAAGTGGATCAAGGAAGGGTATTCCAATCTAGATACTTCCACATGGTGGCTTTTAGCAGGTGGCGGAGAAACTGGATTGACAGGCTTTTGATAGGGGGCATAGAGATTCTTAGCAGGGAGGCTGTTGGCAAGGCGGCAGTAGATTTTTTTAGGGACTTCACAGGGAGGAGGGCTTGAAACTGGAGGTGGCGAGGGGTGGATATCCTGTCCATTCGTGTTGATTAGGTTGGGAGCTGGTGGCACCCTTCACGGAGGAGGTGTGGAGAGTGGTTTGGGGTTTGAATGTAGACGGCTATTCGGGCCTTGATGGCTTTCCGATTCATTTCTACAAGGAGTTCTGGACAACGCTTAAGGGGGATATCTTGGAGGTGTTGGCAGAGTTCAAGGAGGGGAATTGCAGCTTCAATAAGCTCAACAAATTGTTCATGTTCGTGTTGCCTAAGAAGGAGGGGGCGGAAGCTATTGATGAGTTCAGGCCCATTGCTCTATCCAATGCAATCTATTTGGTAGTGGCCAAGGTTTTGGCAAACAGGTTGAGGGGAGTGATTGATGGGGTGGTCTCTCTGGTGCAGACGACGTTTGTGCCATGGAGGAATATCCTTGATGGATATGTGGCAGCCATAGAGATTTTGTCCTTTTGGAGGAGGGAGAGGAGGACGACTTTCCTATGAAAGGTGGATTTCAAGAAGGCATATGATTCAGTTCACTGGTCCTTTCTGTGGGCTTCCTTGATTAAGAGGGGTTTTCCTGTAATCTGGATACAATGGATGAAGTGCTGTTACGAAAACCTCTTTCTTGGTTCTCATCAACAGGAACCTGGCAGGTGGTTGGATACAACCAAGGAGGGGGGTGCGCCAGGGGTGTTCATCAGCGCCTATGTTCTTTGTTTTGGCTGCGGATGTGTTGGCAAGGTCTTTTGTTAGAGCCTGTGAGAGGGGACTGGTCAGAGATTTCGCCGTAGATGAGAGGAGACCATGGTTCCAGTTCTTCAGTATGTAGATGACACCCTCTTTTTTGTTGAGGGGCTGGTGGCGAAGGCGAAAAGGATCAGAGTACTGTTGGAGTTGTTTGGAGAGGTGTCCGGTCTGCAGATGAACTACAACAAATTGAAATTCATCCTGTTTGGATTGTCGGAGGAGGATGCTGGGGCCTGTAGTACTGCATTAGGCACAGATAGAGGGGCGTTACCTATTTCCTACCTGGGATTGTCTCTGACAGATAGAAGGGTTGTTGTGCATGATTGGGATCCTTTGGTGGAGAGGATGAAGGGACGGTTGGCGGGTTGGGCATCAAAACTTTTGTCTAGGGGGGTAGACTGGTGATTCTCAAGGCCGTGCTGGTGGCTATGCCTTCCTAATTTGCAGCCGTTTGAAGATGTTGTGTCAGGTGGAGAAGAAGATTCTCAGTTTTATGAGAAACGTCTTCTGGATGAACTATGGGGCGAGTGGTAGCAAGGTGAAGCTGGTGGCTTGGGAGGAGGTTTGTAAACCTCTCAAGGAGGGGGGCCTGGGGGTGAGAGAGGTGGAGAGGATGAATGACAGCCTCCTGACCAAGTGGGTTGTAAGACTACTTGGTAGGGAGAATTGTTTAGTTGGCAGAATACTGCGCTCTTGTTATGCGGCCCCTCTTGCTTGGGATCTATTGGCGTCTCCTCCAAGGGAGCTTCACATTTCATCAGGAGCTTATCCAAGGTGACGCCCAGGATTTAGAGTTTCTTTACGTCGATTCTTGGAGAAGGCATGGAGTTCTGTTTTTGGACGGACGATTGGACAGGCTAGGGGAGATTGTGCGATCGTTCCCCAGGCTTGCAGCATTGGCGATGGATAGAGATGCATTGGTTGCAGATACATGGGATGGATGCTGATGTCCCATTTGTTCGGGAAGTTTGTCTGATCAGGGGATTGGGGAGGTGCAGGAGCTGTTGCGGGATTTGGAGGGCTTCCAACCTGAGGAAGGGGTTGATGCTTTTGGGTGGGAGGAGGGAGACTTCTCTAGGATGCATACAGGAGGTTGGGGGACTTTACTTTGATGATGGATGTTGACCTTGTCAGAGATTGTCGGTTGGTTTGGGAGGTTGAGTGCCCCTTGAAGTTGAAGATTTATGTTTGGCTTCTCAAGAGGGGTTGGATCATGACGAAGGCGTGGAGAGCCAGGTGGGTTCAGGAGGCGGATACCGTTTGTCCGCTTTGCCTTGGAGGTGTGGAGGATGTGGAGCACCTGTTCTTCACATGTCCCATGGCGGCATAGGTGTGGAGTCATTTTGGGGATGGATGGTAGGCCCGTGACTCTCTCCACGCTTTCTGGAGGTCCTTTGGAAGGGGTAGCAGGAGTGATGGATATAATTCTTTCCAATCCAAAAAGGAGAGGGCGTGGCCTCTTGCGGTGTTATGGGCCATTTGGCTTGGGAGGAATGCGACGGTTTTTAGGGGGCAACGTTTGAATGTGAAGAATTTTGTGGAGGCCGTTTTCTCCTTTATTTCCAGGTGGAGTTGTAATTTGTAGTATGGCTTGCTGCCTTTTTTTTTGGGAATGGAAAACATGGTTGGTTATTTCGTGGATAATCACCCTTTGACTTCTCAAAAATAAATATCAGACCTTGTTTTTAATCTAGACACCAATTTCCTTGCATATTTGTCTCATTAGTATTGCTCTCTTCTGAGATCCAGTCAAATATCTGATTAAAGAATCTAAATAAGTGTCAATTATTGCCAAGTACGCTATTCTTACCATGTTGTCTGAGTATAAATTGGTATGTCCATGGGTTAGGTTTGGATCAGGTTGTAAGTATTTCCAAACCTGTATCTGCTAAAAATCCTTGCCCCATACCCACTCCATTTGTCTATTGGGTTTTCAAGATCAATTCCATATTCAAACTAGTTACCTCGTTGGGTTCCCCATTTACCATTGAGTTCTCATTATACCCACCGTCACTCGTTTACTTGCCCCATTTACCTACCCTCTTTACCTGTCCCATTAAGTCAACAACAAAAAAATTGACATGATGAGCTGATTGGGTATTTTTAAGGAATGGATTCCCTTCATTTGGGTATCCAAAAAGTTAATTCTTTCTTCTATGGTGTCTCGACTGGTAGATATACTGGATGAACTTATTATATGTACATAGGTTAATGGGCATGGATTGGCTTCAGGCTTGAACCCAAACCTGATCAGGCTTGGCAATTCCAATCCATGTCCATTTCAAAAACAAATAGGGCGGGTTTCACCTTCCTTATTCAAGGTACTTTAGATTGGGTCCCCACTGGGTTGGGGTAGCTGGACATCCTTGATTGCTTCATCGTTGAAGTGCAACAACAACAACCAAGTCTTTTCCCACACTAAGTGGGGTTTGCTATATGTGTTGGACCTTAGTTTCATCTCTCTTCTGTGTTTTGATGTTAACAAAATCGTTTTAAAATCTAATATGTTTATGAAGTAATTTTAGGTCAAAAGAATCTGTGGATGCAAGCAAAAAGATTGCACATGAAGGAAGAAGTTTTGAAGACTTTAGTTTTTATTGTATCTTAGAATTTTTGTATGTCTCCAAACAAGTAAAATATAATCTAGGTGTTAAAATCAAAGTAGAGATAACTAGGATTCAGAATATCGTTCATTTACTTGGTTCTTAACTCAAAATCAACTCTTTCAAAACAAAGTCACCTAGAGTAGATTGGATTTCTCTAATTGATTTACACTAATGATCTTTGGTACTTGCTTGGCACACAGGTTTGGACCTAAGTTCCAAATTGTGAACATCAAGTACCGGTACTCATCATGAGTACCGGTATCAAGTGGTCACAGTTTGTGAACTGGGTTTTTGCCTGGACCTTACAAGTATTGGTACTCATCATGAGTATTGGTACATATAGGTCACAGGACCCAAGTCTGTGCGTCACAAGTACTGGTACTCACAATGAGTATCGGTACCTAGTGATTTGGCTGTACTAACTGTATGTAGTCAGTACCGGTACCAAGAGTTCAGTATCGATACCGACTAACCGTTGTGACCAGTCTGAACGGCTAGTTTGCAATTAATCATATTTCTAATGTTTCTAAAATACCCCTAACGGCTAGAATTCGTGGGAGAGGTGATCAGTGGCCTATATAAGCACTCTTTGAGTGTTGTTTTACACATCTTTAAAAGGAATCATACTCTTGCCTACACCTTCAATTCTCAATTTTCAAGCTGAAAAAGAGGTTGTTTGTTGTATACATTTCAAGGCATCTCATCATTTGCAACAAATCATCAAAGGCAATCATATTTTTCTGTATTCAATCGTTTGTTTTACACCATAGTTTTTCTTGTTAGATTTGGTTATACTTGTTATAAGATATACTCTTGTTGGAGACTTAGAAAATAGTTGTAAGCTTCTATTTACATTTTGCTTACACCTGTAACTTTATTTTTTTTATATCTTGTAATTGGGTTGAGGTAACCTGTTAATTACCTCTGATATTAGTAAATTGATTCCCTCTGAGTTGAGGAAATCAGGTTAAAAATCCTAAGTCAGGAGACTTAGGTAGTAGAGTACCCAGGTGAGGGGAATCACTATATATCTTGTGCCTTTATTTTTGTGGTTTGTTTTGTCTTGCAATTTTTATTTCCCACACTATTCATCCCCTTTCTAGTGTGCTTGTGATTCAAAGATCCTACAGGTGGTATCAGAGCAGGCTGCGAAAAGAAGTGACAATTGTCTTTCGCAATGGCATCTCTAGCAAAGCGCACCGAAGGATAGTTATCCACACGTCCTCCCTACTTTGATGGGATGGACTATGGATACTGGAAGAGGATGATGCAAATCTTCCTCAAGGCCATGGATGAGGACTCATGGATGTTTATCCAAGAGAAATACATGGATCCGGAGCCACAAGGAGTGGCATGGACAGTGGAACAAAAGAAAATGATTGCGGGAAATGCGAAAACGATGAACGCACTCTCTTGTGCGTTATCAAGGGAAGAATTTAGCCGTATCTTCGCATGCGAGTTTGCATACGAGATATGAAATACATTGCAAGTCACCTATGAAGGTACGAGTAAAGTTAAAGAAACACATATTTCTATTCTAACAGAAAGCTATCAGTGTTTCAGGATGCAGAAAGGTGAAACAATCAAAGGGATGTACACAAGATTTGGAGAGATTGTGAATCCAATGAAGAATTTTGGAGTCAAGCTGAAGGAGGAACAACTTGTAAGGAAAATCTTAAGATCCCTTACAAGCGATTGGTCTCCAAAGACTACAGCCATTCAAGAGGCAAAAGATCTTTCTACTCTCTCCTTAGATGAGTTAATTGGAAGTCTCATGGCATACGAAGTTCAGTTGGAAAATATGAAGAGGAATGAAGAAAAATCCATAAGCAAGAAAAAGGAGCTTGCTTTCAAAGCTTTAAAGGAGGTATCGGACTTTGATGACTTAAATTTCGACGAAGAAGAGCTTACTCTTCTAACGAGAAGATTCAGAAGATTCATCGGAAAATAATGTAAGAAAGTCAATAAATTTTCAAACGACATTATTTGTTTTGAGTGCAAGAAGAAGGGGCACGTGCGAAAAGATTGTCCAATGATCAAGAAGAAGGAAGAAAAGGACAAAGAACTTGATCGAAAGAAAAAGATTTCGAGAAAGGCATACAAGGCAACCTAGGATGATAGTGATTCCGACACGGAATCGTCCTCCGAAGAATCTGAAGAAACAGAAGTTGCATTTCTTTGCTTAATGGCAAACCATGACAACTTGGAAAATGAGGTAGATTCTGAAGTCACCTTTAATGAATTAGTACAAGCATATGAAGATTTTTATAATAAGGCTAGGATGATTAAAAAGGAAAATAAGGTTTTGCATGATAGTTATAGAACTCTAGAAATAGAGAAATCTTGTTTGGAAATAGAATTAGATATGTCCAAAGAAATTAACAATCAATTACATGCAAAAATAGTAGAATTAGAAAATATTTATGAACACTTTGAGGACACTTTGAATAATTTAAAAACTAGGTTGAATATGGAATTTTATAATAATTTAAAAGCTAAGTTCAATAATAAGAACACACAAAATAAATCACATGCACCTAGACATGCATGGATTTATCAAAAGGTCAAGAATCTTAAGAATTATGGATCTAACACTAAAGTGATCTATAAACCTAAGGATTTGGAAGGTACTAACCATCAAGGACTCAAAAGAAAATGGGTACCTAAAATAGATTTAATAAATTGTCTTGCAGGTCAGAAAGGAACAATGAATCCTAGGCAGTGGATGTTCCAAGCACATGATGAGACACTTCGACCTCTTTATCAAATGGACCAAAATCGAAGATGGACACGTCAAGTTGGGCGATAACAAACGTCACATTATTGGTGAAGGTATAATATGAAATTCTTTTAAATAGGTATGTAATATTCTTTTAGTAGAAAACTTAAAACATAACCTGCTTAGTGTTAGTCAAATATGTGATAATGGATGTGATGTTTTGTTCACTAAAGTTGGATTTAAAATATTAAAAGAAGGAACAAATACGGTTTTAATTGAAGGCTTTAGATATGAAAATATCTATGCTCTTCATTTTTCAAAAGAGAAGTATGTAAAATGTCTGCTTGCCTCCCATGTTGAAATAAATCTTTGGCATCGTAGGCTAGGTCACATTAATCACAAACATCTTAATAGGTTAGCCAAAAATGAGTTAGTAAGGGGCCTACCTAAACTAACTTATAAGAAGGATGTTTTGTGCAAGTCGTGTGAACTCGGAAAAATGCACAAAACTTCTTTTAAACCTAAAGACTTAGTTTCAACAACATGACCTTTAGAGTTGATACACCTTGATCTATTTGGACCAACATGATTTAAGAGTCTAAATGGATCAAAATTTTGCCTAGTTATTGTTGATGACTTCTCTAGGTTCACTTGGGTCATCTTCTTGAAACATAAGGATAACTCATTTGATTCCTTCCTAAGTCTTACTCGAAGACTTCAAAAGGAAAAATCATCCTCTATTCTTAGACTTAGGATTGATCATATGGGTGAATTTGAAAATGAAAAATTTTCAAGTTTTTGTGTCAATTCTGACATAACCAATGAATTTTCATTTCCTTGGGCTCCATCTCAAAATGGTGTTGTAGAGCGCAAGAATCGCACTCTACAAGAATGCGCCCAAACATTGCTCTTGGAGTCTGGGCTTCAAAAATATTTCTGGGCAGAAGTTATTAATACAGCATGTTATGTTCTAAATAGAACACTTGTAAGATCTATTATTAAGAAAATTCCATATGAGCTTTATTATAAGAAGTCTTCTAGGATATCATATTTTAGGGTGTTTGGAAGTAGAGGTTATTTATTAAACACTCGTGATCGGCTTGATAAGTTTGATGCTAAAGGTGATGAAGGCATTTTTATTGGATATTCAACAAGAAGCAAAGCTTATTGAGTCTTTAATAAAAGGACTTTTGTCATTGAAGAATCCCTCATTTGATGAAACAAACTTAGGTGAACTGGAACCAAATCATTTAGATTCTGATGATGAAGATACCCCCTTCATTGATGTATCAAAAATAGAAGATTTACGAAATGTACATGATCTTCCAAAAGAATGTGTACACCATAAGGATCACCTTCAAGAGTAGATTATTGGTGATATTGAACAAGGTATAAAAACCCGATCTCACTTTAGAGCTGATTTTGTCCTTAATGCTTTTGTTTCACAACTTGAACCTAAGAAAGTTGATGAGGCATTAAAGGATGAATCATGGGTTGTAGCTATGCAGGAGGAGCTACTCCAATTTACTAGGAACAATGTATGGAACTTGGTACCCGCTCCTGAGGGTAATTCCATCATTGGAACTAAGTGGGTGTTTCGAAATAAATTGGATGAATCTGGTTTAGTGATCAGGAATAAAGCCAGACTTATAGCTCAAGGCTATAACCAATAAGAGGATATTGACTTTGATAAGACATATGCTCCTGTTGCTCGCTTGGAGTTCATACGTATGCTACTTGCCTTTGCAAGTGCAAAGGATTTCAAGCTATATAAAATGGATGTCAAGAGCGCTTTTCTTAATGGTTATATTAAGGAAGAAATTTATGTTCATCAGCCTCCTGGGTTTGAGGATCCAGCACACCCAGAGCATGTATACAAGCTCAATAAGGCATTATATGGACTTAAACAAACTCTCAGGGCCTGGTATGATAGCCTCAGGAACTTTCTTCTTCAGCACGATTTTAGAATTGGAGTTGTTGATTCAACTCTTTTTGTAAAAGAAGGTAATGACATCTTTTGGTTCAAATATATGTCGACGATATTATATTTGGATCAAATAAGGAGTCCCTCTGTCAACATTTCTGTGAGACTATGAAGACTGAGTTTGAAATGAGTATGATGGGTGAACTCAGATTCTTTTTAGGACTCCAAATTCAACAATTAGATACAAGAATTTACATTAAACAAAATATGTTCTTGAAATTATCAAGAAATTTGACTTTGAAAATGTAAATGGCAAAGAGACTCCGATTGCTCTATCTACTTCTCTTGGTGAAGATTTATCCTTCAAGAGGGTAGATGAAAAGAAATACCAGGGAATGATAGGTTCACTACTATATCTCACAGCTTTTAGACCCGATATTCTTTTTGCTATATGTTTATGTGCGAGATTCTAGTCTGAACCTAAGGAATCTCATTTAAATGCAATAAAAGGAATATTTAGATACCTAAACAACACAAAAGACCTTGGTCTTTCTATCCTAAAGCACAATCATTAGATCTATTATCCTATAGTGATGCAGACTATGCAGGGAGTCGGACAGACCGAAAGAGCACAAGCGGCACATGTCATTTTATTGGAGAATCTCTAGTCTCATGGTTCTCTAAGAAGCAGACTTGTGTTTCACTTTCTACGACTGAAGCAAAATATATTGCAGCTTCACTTGCTTGCTCTCAGGTCATTCGGATGAGACAGACTTTGTCTGACTTTGGATTGGTTTTTGCGCAATCCAAGATATTATGTGATAATACAAGTGCAATAAATCTATCAAAAAATCCGGTACATCATTCACGTACCAAACATATAGACATTAGACATCATTTCCTCAGAGATAATGTACTTTAAGGCTCTATTCAATTAGAATTCATTGACATTCAAAACCAATTGGTAGACATCTTTACAAAATCTCTTGCAGCAGAGACATTCTGCTTTATAAGGAGAAAATTAGGACTTTGTACAATAAAAGAGATTCTAATCTAACAATTTATTTGATATGAACTTTGTTTGTATTTATGAAAATTCCTGAGGGCTTTCTTGCAAATTACCCATGCTTACTGAAAGAAGGGTAAATTGTAATATTTCCATATATCTGGAAATACCAGGGTGTTGTTTGCAATTTGGTTGCGTAACTTAGGTTGTTGACTACATTATTTCTTCAACACCTAAGTTGTCAATTTTTCTTTTCTCAACCACTTAAGTGGTCATGTGACAAGCACATGACTCATCCCATATAAAAGAGGTCAAGTGCAAACACTTGCCTCATTTCTTCACAGCCAAACCCTAGTTCCACCACAAGCCTCTCCAAGCCCTTGCCAAGAAGAAGAATCATCTCCAATCTTCATACCCTAGGTACATTCTTCTCTTCTCATCAAATCTTATTTCCTTGAGTCGTTCTACATCATATTTTTTTCTCTCGACGTCAGTTTTGCTACTGCAATATGTTTTCATCAGGTATCAGATGGTACCGGTACCCATCATCGGTATCGGTACTCGCTGGGTGCAGCAGTGCCTGCTTTATAGAACAGGTACCGGTACTAAAGATGAGTATTGGTACTAGCTCGATTTCTGGTTGGGATAGAAACCAACCAGTATCGGTACCAATCACCAGTACCGGTACATGCAGGCTTAAATGTGTTGTTACTTGAACACATGATCTTTATCTCTAATTGTATTTCTATTTCTTGTTATTGTATGTTTTCAGATGGCACCGAAATTTAAAAGTAAGGGAAAAGCACTTCAAGATGCATTCCACAAGTTTTGCATCAATGAGGATGCTAAATCAAAATCTGATTTATATAAAGGCCTAAAACTTCATCATTGTAGGTCTATTGAGTGGAAAGATTTCTCTTCAAATCTGAGTTTACTACCTGTCTTTCCAAACAGCATCTTATGCACTTATTTGATGAGTCATTTTTTGCTGATGTTCCTGAAGTTTATCCTGACATTAATTGTCTATTTTTTACTGATATCCAAGAATAAGAAAATCGAGGCCATCTAGTCTTAACATCCAAAGTTTTTGGTTAAAAAATCACCATTACTCCTAAATTTTTATCAACTATCACCCAATGCCCTAATGAAGGTCATCCTTTTAACACAAAATTCATGAAACTCTATTGCTTCCTAATTGCCAGGGCAAAGCATTGGTTGCCCCGAACATGACTTTTTTGCTCGTGTTCTTGTCCATATCTTAGCATGGAATTTAAGGGCTAAAAATTTGGGTTTTCACAAAATTCCCGTTGACATTTTACCCTTAATTTATGCTATCATTACAGGATTTCCGGTCAATTGGAACACGATTTTCATTCACTTTCTTATACCTCATTACCGTGCATCAGCTTTACCCTTGGATATCTTGATATCTCACATATTTCATAAAAATAAAATTGACCTTTCTAATTTCACTCCTCTTAAAAAAGTGGTCTATTTCAAATGGACCACTCTCCGGAAAATGGGAGTGAAACCCGCTAGAGAGGAATCTACCAGTGATGATGAAGATGAAGTTGATCTAAATGCTCAATCTTCTTCTCATCCACCTCTTGAATTATCTTCGGCTTTTATCCCCATTACCTATCCCTTTTCGGAAGCCGAAATTCCTTGGAGGAACCTATCTCATGAGTCTGGCACTGATCCTTATATGATCAACACTTCCAATTACATTGGCCAAAATTTAACCAATCTGAATTTTGCCTTCCGTCACATGGAACACAAATTTCATGATCTTTCTATGTCTCTTGAGTCTTCCTATGTTTCATCTTCCACTCAACAAACTAAACAAAGGAAGCGGACTCAACCAAAAGCACCTCCGGAATACAGTGAAAGAAGACAGAAGCACTTTCAAGATCCATCTTTTGTAGCAGAAAAAGAACCTATTATCCATCAAGATAAGGAAGAAGACATGGAAGATGAAGAGAATGTTTCATATGAAGAAGACGATGATGACGACGACGATGGCAACGACGATGATGATAATGATGACGAAGGCAACGATGATGATGACAATGACAATGACGACGACGATGATGAGGATGAACAACCACTTATTAGAAAACGTCGTTGAAATTATTTTAATTTTTTTTTTAAGCATGTAAGCTTGTTGTTGCTTGTATGACTCTTAAGATTGTTAAACTTCTATGGCTCTTAATATTTCTTTTGTGTCATGAACTTTATCATGTTATGAAAGTTGATGATTTGTTTGATAATGTGAGTTTGTTTGATAATGTCATGCTTTATGGTATTTGCTTGTTTTTTGCTTGCTTGACAAAAAGGGGGAGAAATGAAATGAATGAATGAATACTTCATATCTAAAATAGGGAGAGCTTAGTTTGAGGGGGAGGTTTTTTACTCTCTTGTGGAGTTTTTTATTCTTCTCGTATTAAGTCTATTTATTTTTAATATGTATCTTATTTGTTTTGTCAACATCAAAAATGGGGAGATTGTTGGACCCTAGTTCCATCACTCTTTTGTGTTTTGATGTTAACAAAATCATTTTAAAATATATTATGTTTATGAAGTAATTTCAGGTCAAGAGAATCTGTGGATGCAAGAAAAAAGATTGCACATGAAGGAAGAAGTTTTGAAGACTTTAGTTTTTATTGTATCTTAGAATTTTTGTATGTCTCCAAACAAGTAAAATATAATCTAGGTGTTAAAATCAAAGTTGAGATAACTGGAATTCAGAATATCGTTTATTTACTTGGTTCTTAACTCGAAATCAACTCTTTCAAAACAAAGTCGCCTAGAGTAGATTGGATTTCTCTAATTGATTTACACTAATGATCTTTGGTACTTGCTCGGCACAGGTTTGAACCTAAGTTCCAAACTATGAACATTAAGTACCGGTACTCATCATGAGTACCGGTATCAAGTGGTCACAGTTTGTGAACTGGGTTTTTGCCTGGACCTTATAAGTACCGGTACTCATCATGATTACCGGTACATGTAGGTCACAGGACCCAAGTCTGTGCGTCACACGTACCGGTACCCAGTGATTTGGCTGTACTGACTGTATGTAGTCAGTACCGGTACCAAGAGTTCAGTACCGGTACCAACTAACTGTTGTGACCAGTCTGAATGACTAGTTTGCAATTAATCATATTTCTAATATTCCTAAAATATCCCTAACGGTTAGAATTCGTGGGAGAGGTGATTAGTGGCCTATATAAGCACTCTTTGAGTGTTGTTTTACACACATCTCTAAAAAGAATCATACTCTTGCCTACACCTTCAATTCTTAATTTTCAAGCTGAAAAAGAGGTTTTGTTGCATACATTTCAAGGCATCTTACCATTTGCAACAAATCATCAAAGGCAATCGTATTTTTCTGTATTCAATCATTTGTTTTACGCCTTAGTTTTTCTTGTTAGATTTGGTTATAATTGTTATAAGATATACTCTTGTTGGAGACTTAGGAAATAGTTGTAAGCTTCTATTTACATTTTGCTTACACCTGTAACTTTATTTTTTTTATATCTTGTAATTGGGTTGAGATAACCCGTTAATTACCTCCGATATTAATAAATTGATTCCCTCTGAGTTGAGGGAATCAAGTTAAAAATCCTAAGTCAGGAAACTTAGGTAGTGGAGTACCCAGGTGAGGGGAACCACTATATATCTTGTGCTTTTGTTTTTGTGGTTTGTTTTGTCTTGCAATTTTTATTTCCCACACTATTCATCCCCTTTCTAGTGTGCTTGTGATTCAAGGATCCTACAATATGGATTCTTTGCCTTCACATAGATCGATTTTCAGCCATTTCAGTACCTAAATTAAAGTAATTGAGGTCATACTTAATAGTTTCCTTCCAACACTTGTTTGGTCTTCCTCGCCCCCTCTTAGCGGGTTCAACCTCCAACTTCTCGCATCTCCTAACTGGAGCATTTAGTGGCTTCCTATGTAAATGTCCAAACCATTTTAGACGTGCCTCTCTCATTTTGTCCTCTATTGGTGTCACCCTAACCCTTTTTTTAATAAACTCATTTGAAATACGGTCCTTTCTTTTATGACCACACATCCATTTTAACATCTTCATTTTCGCCACAGACATCTTCTATACATGCTTATAGTTTATAGCCCAGCATTTAGAACCGTACAACATGGCTGGTCTTACCACAACTCGATAGTATTTTCCTTTGACTTTTAAAGGAATCCTCTTATCACAGAGAACACCAGAAGCACCCCTCCATTTCAACCACCCTACATTAATTTTATGTGTAACGTCTCCATCAATTACACCATCATGTTGGAAAATGGATCCCAAGTACTTAAAAATATCTTTCATTGGAATGCACTCTTCTCCCATTTTTACATCAATCCCTTCATTGTTCCCTCTACTAAATTGGCATTCCATATACTCAATCTTCGTCCTACTTATGCGTAATCCTTTATCTTCTAGGACTTCTCTCCAAAGCTCAAGTTTTCTATTCACTCCATCTCTTATCTCATCAACCAACATAATGTCATCAGTAAAAAGCATACACTAAGGCACCTCAACTTGGATATGTTTCGTTAACTCATCCATGACCAAGGTAAAAAGATAAGGGCTCAAAGTCTAACCTTGATGCAGACCAATGGTGATATCAAAGTAATCCGTCAAATCATCCTTAGTCTTTACACAAGCTGCTGCTCCATAGTACATATCCTCTATGATGTTGATATATATAACATGCACTTGTCTCTTCTCCAAAATTCTCCATAAGATATCTCTTGGGACAGAATCATAGGGCTTCTCCAAATCAATAAAATTCATATGTAAATCCTTTTTCTTCACTTTGTATGTCTTCATCATACGTCTCAAGAGATGTATTGCCTCAATAGTAGATCTGCCTGGTATAAAGTCAAATTGATTTTCAGTTACCACAGAGACTTATCTCACTGTTCTTTCAATTATTTTTTCTCAAAGTTTCATCGTATGACTCATCAACTTAATACCTCTGTAGTTGAAACAATCTTGTATGTCACCTTTGTTCTTGTATAAAGATACCACAAAATTTTTCCTCCATTCATCTAGTATCTTCTTGCCTCTTGGGTCGATCCATGGAGTGGGTATGATTGGCTAATTCTGGTATAGTGCTAAACTACCATTATAAGGCAAATTGGTACATTGAAGGAAACAGAAGGATATATATAGTTTTTGAAACGCAAAATAAAGTGTTGTTGAGATAGATTCAACAAATGTTATGAATTTCAATACATGAATCATTTGCAAAAAGAGAGGAGAAATGTGAAGATCATGCAAACTAAGGTGGGCTCTCTCTGAAGACAAGCCCGGCTCTTTTATCCTATTTATGTGGTATGTCATTGAGGTGATGTGACAACATGCATGAATGATCCTCCTTGTAGGTTGTTGCCCTCCCGTGATCAGGTGATGCAATATTGTCAATGTAGGTGACGGTGTGGGGATGACGACAATGATGGTGGTGTTGATGGTAATGTTGTGGAGTTGGAAATGGTTGTGATGGTGTAGCTTAGTGATTTAAATATCGTTAGCACGGTCATTTTCGAGTAAGGGTCGTGTCGACATGGATAAAATATCGATTTACAGGGATATCGTCGGCATGTCGTCGGCATGGTCGGTATACTGGCGAAATTGGTACCCATGTTGATGTTGCTGTTGGTTTTTTTAATTACTTTTGTTATTTTTGTCGGTATGCATCGGCGTGCCCTCGGCATGTCCATTGGCATGCCCATCGAAAAATAGGTATTTTCATGGCGTGCCCTCGCATGTCTACGAAATGTACACTTAGAATTTCATCGGCACGGCGTCGAAATCGACATTTCGAACCTTGGTGAATGGTTAACGTAGAGAAGGATGGCCGGGATACAAGGGGAATGGTCTTAGCCTATGGAAGAAGGTTTATATGTGGGATTATTGGTGAGAGACTAGGTAAGGGCCAAAGGGGAGGGACGGTTCCTTATCTATAGAGTTAAGGAGGGGTATTGTTAAGGAATACAATCAAGAGATTTCAAGGTCAATATAATCAAAGAAATAAATGGTGAGAAATTGAAATTCATTGAAGAGAGGGAGCTGGCAATGGGAGGGATAGTTCTCACATGAATGCTTTGCCATTGAGGCATCATTGGATCAAAGTAAAATTGGATTGGCAGCGATTAGTTGGTGTGTGAGTTGTGCTTTATATTAATGAAGAGGGCACATGTGTTTGCTCTTAATGGGATTCTTGTAGGTCCCTTTTTGTTGGCTATGAGATGCATGGGCAATAGAGTGTTGGCATGATTGGTTTTGAAACCAAATGGATAGGAGCTGATGAGAACTGAATTAGGTTCTAGTGGAATGGGAGAGAACATATGGTCTTAATGGGATTTTTGTGTAGGTGATGGTGATGTAGGCTTACATGGAGGTTTTGCAAAAGGGGATTAAATGGGTTTAGGTAATGGGTTGAAGGGCTATGCATAGTGGCATCTATTACGAAATGCAAGTAAATATGGTGTGGTTAGCACTAGGTGAAGCCATGTGATTATTGTGTATAAGAGGGTTCTTATAAGGTTTAAACATGCAAGTTTCTATGATGGCTTGGTCAGTCGTGTGGGTGATATGAGATATGGATATGTCATGGGACTTGGGTTCATGGTACGGGATGCCACTTCATTTCCCTTCATCATCTTTGTTAATCTAATGTTCATTTCCATTTATTTCTTCCACTGCATCTTGATCTGTACAAAGAGAACGATAAATTCATATATGATGATGTTTCAATGCTATAAACACCATCTGATTTATACTAGATACTGCAGGAACAAGCAACATTGTGCATGCAAAATATATGTAAATTATAGCATATCAATCCTTATGCATGAATTATTAGCGTACTTATCTACTTAAAAAAAAAGTGCACAGCAGCTATATTGGATTTGTACATTTAAAAATGCAACTGTTATGAAATCCAAGTTTTGCATGCTTCATACATCTTGAATTGACGGTATCTTTGCAAAGTTGAAAAGGGATTGATATAGGCTTACTTTAGGTTCATATTGTTTCTGTAACAAGCAAGAATTATTTTTCAAGGACAAATTTTGTGTTTCCAAACTGAAGCTAAGTTAGCTTTTGATGAATTAAATCTAAGTGGTTCATGAGCCTTAGAAATGTTTGGCCTTGTTCGATTACTATAGGATGGAGAGAATGGATGTGGGAGGGGGGTCAAGAGAGGGTGCGACGGTGAAGGAGGTGGTAGGAGGAGATGATGCAACGATGGTGGTAGAACTCGATGAATTAGACGATGATGGTTGGGTGATCGCCCATTGTAGGAGGAAGGAGGATGCTGGGTTTTGGAGGCTTTGTGGCAAGGATTGGGGGAGGAGGTTGATGTGCTACAAGTGCTGTGAGTGAGGCAGTGTTGCCTTGTAGTGTTGGAATGTGGTAGTTTGTGTGACTTGTAGGGGAGTAGGCCATCTTGCTACGTCATGCATGTCTAGTGGGCATCGTTCATTTCATAGGAGTGTAGTAGCGAGGGTGCCTCTTGCTTCAGTGAGTAGCACAAACTCGACGGTTGGACAAATTCATCCATGGATGCTCAGTGGTCTTTATCTCTTCTTAGTTCTCTTCATTTATTCTGAACTCCTTGGTTGGCGACATGGTAGAAGGTTTGGTATCATTAGGAGGGGCTTGTGCCTTACTTGTGAAAACCTTTAGACCATGCTTAGCCTTTTTGGTCTCCATGATAGGTGACAAAAAGCTTCTTCTATTAGGCTACAATAGTGAAGAACTCGAGTGTTTGAAGTTCTCAACACATGAACATGGGGGAGGCAACTTTGGTGGAGTTTGTTGGCAATAACTAATGGGGTTGTGGAGGAGCGTCTACCATCAAGGGAGGTGTTGACTCTTCAACTCAAAGGAATACCACTTCTTCGATTGTTGGAGGTGGTTGAGGCCATAGTGTATGTGTTCGCACAACTACAACTTTGTTATTGGGCTTGTCTTGTTGGTAGAGAGCTTCGTTAGATTCAAGCGGACATAGGGGTCGACTCCCTTGACTCCATTCTCGAGAGGGTCACCTTGCGATATGGTGGATCCTCTTGTCTCATTCACATGATTGTGGTTCAGTCATTAAGAAGGGATGATCAGAGTTACATAGAGGTGGTTGTATATGGCTGAGCTCCGACGAAGGTGCGATAGGCTGCTTTGATGAAGGCAACGGTGGCTATGGTAGTTCCTACAGCGTGGATCTCGAAAAGGATCACAAGAATTAAGGAATCCCAATGAACTCCTTAAGAAAGCATCCAACTTCAATGCCTGATTCCTTGCATGTGACTGGGCACTGAGGATACGCCTCTTAGATTTCCATTTTTAGTGCACATGGATTCAAATGAGGGAAAGGTACATGATTCTTTTGGTGCCTCCTTCACTGCCACGTGCAAGGAGAGCATTCCCACGCTCGACATGGCATTGCTAGTTGCTTTTAGGTCTATATCCAATTACGAATTTGGTTGGGGTATGTTTGATTGCGACTTGCTTAATTTTGCTTTCTTTTTAGGTGGGAGAATGGGATCCAAGCATATTTTCTCCTCCTTCAAATAGTGTTTGTGGTGAAGATTTTGCAGGGGGCCCTTTCAAGCCATCTTTGGGGGAATGAAGCTAAGGGTGGGGTTGCCTCTTCCTCAATGATGGAGGTAGGGTTGATGGGCATTGGGATTGTAGGTGTTGGAGGTCTAATGACCACGCAAGAGAGCGAGCTGGTGAAGTGTTTAGCTGCATAAAAGGAGGTTTGATGACCTTGCAGTAGAGCAAGCTAGTATCATGTCTGGTGCTACGATGAGGACTCCAATTATGGTTGTGGCATCATCAATTGGGGTAGCCTAGTTGGCTGAGATCGAGGTTGGTCATATCTTGGAGGAGGTAGCTTTAGAGGCTAAGGGGCTCAATTGTAGCTTGTGGATGGCCTTGGCTAGACAATGTTGACGGGTGGTGCTGGAGAACAAGATGCTGGTCATGGTGGAACCTGTCGCTGGGTTGGATGTGGGTGTTGCTAAAGGTGGGCGTCATTTGAGTTAACCAAAATAACCCCTGTTGAAAATGGGTCATTTGATTTAGGTTATTTGGGTTATGGGTTGGGTTGAGACCCAAATCATAAAACTTATATGGGTTTTGGGTTGGTTG
This sequence comes from Thalassia testudinum, assembly GCA_037157565.1. Taxonomy (NCBI): domain Eukaryota; kingdom Viridiplantae; phylum Streptophyta; class Magnoliopsida; order Alismatales; family Hydrocharitaceae; genus Thalassia; species Thalassia testudinum. The sequence continues at coordinate 46,165,355 of JAZHRO010000009.1, forward strand.
ATGGGTTTAGTATATGTAACCCGAACCACCCAAACAACTCGAGTTACTGAATGGGGTGACCAATGAGACATCCATGCACCCAATCCGGACACAAATGTATAGGTGAATTAATTTGTAAATGATATTGACATATATTTTAGGAGGTTTCTTCTTGTAACTATAGATGGTATTTAATTTTTTATAAGATGGATGAAGCATTTATTTACTATTATGGATGAAGCCCTCCTTTGTTAACAAATGTGCAAAATTTGAGTTTCACCTGACCTAAATCAATCTAAGCCTGATCTAAATTAGTTGGGTCATGTGTGGTTATTTTGTCAACCTAAATCGAATACAACCCAAACTGAACAACCCAAACAGATTAAGTGCCCACCTCTAAGTGCTGATCTAGTCTTTGCCCCGACGGTAGTGTCATGCGAGGTTCCATTGGAGGATGTTTTGAAGGCCAACTCCACCTTACCTATTAAAGACGGGGAGACCATGCAATTGCAGATGGTGTGTTTTTGGCCCAAGGGGCAACGCATGCACCTAAGGGAGCAATGTTCACATGCAAATCTGGTGTAGTTATGCCTCTTGGCATGGATCCTTTCTCTCAACTTTTGTGGATTTGTTCTCTTAAAAAAAAAGAACTTTTAAGGATTTGTTGCTAGGGTTTGTACATTTGCAAGAGGTGAACATTGGAGCCACTGTTGTTGGAGTTGGAGATGCTTCGAGTGGGACAATTATGTCCAATGTTGCTGAGGGAGGGATGGCTATGAGACTATGGCATGACCCATCAGTGATGGTTGCCATAAATATTTCTCCAACATTAGAAAATGTAGCTAAAGCGATGAGGGCTTGAAAGGGATAGTGCCTTTCCAAATGAAGCTGCTAAATTGGAATGCCCAAGGTTTGTGTGATTGGAACAGCTGTTTTGCATTTCGTAGCTATCTAGCGGATTGGGGATCGGATGCTTTCTTCTAAGAGACAAAGTTGGAGAGATGTGATTAATTATTGTGGCAACAAGTGGATGGGACTAGGTTTGATCAATTCTTTACCATTGATGCCTAGGGCAGATCTGGAGGGCTTTTGATCTCTTGGGGTATTGACAATTTTGATTTAGAACGGGACTGGATAGGTAGCCATGTTCTTGCTGCAGTGTTGAGAAGAAAGGCGAATGGCCTTGCCATGGCTCTAGGATTCACTTGTGTGTATGGCTCGTGTAAGGCGACAACCAGGAATGCTCTTTATGATGATCTGCACTTAGTGATGCAATCCTTTGATGTCTCTCCTTCCTTGATTGGTGGGGATTTTAATGCTACTTTGACAATAGCGGACCAATTGAATGATGGGGGGGGCTTAGATGGAGTATCTTCTAATTTTTAGGAGTTGGTGGCTGAGTTTAGTCTACACGACTTAATGCTATCCAATTGTATGTACACCTTGCATAGCATCATAGCAAAATCTCATATTGACATGTTCTTGGGGTGAGTGGAGTTCTTGGGTAAAATTTTTGAGTTCGATAGACTGGAGGACTCCAACCCATTGTTAGTTGAGGAGGAAGTTACATCAATAAATACTCCTCCCAGAAGATATAAAAAGGAGGAAGTGGAATGAAGACAAAGGTCGAGGCAGACTTGAATGGAGGGGGGAGATGGCAATACCAGAGTCTTTCACTCGGTGGTGAATGGAAGGAGGAGAAATTATTCCAATCTACATTGTTGAACCCCATCTTTTCTCAAGTCATTGATTTGCTTATTGCCCAGGATAGAGGTGACTTAGAGGATCTAAGAGTAATACCCTATCTCACTCTTTAATTTTGTATATTTAATAGTCTCCAAAGTCCTGTTGAATAGATTGAGGCATGTTATGGATAGCATCATAGGTTTAGTTCAATTGACATTTATTAGGAGACATTTGCTTCAGAGTATGGCGAACATTGGAAAAGAACTAAGACCACTTGTGAAAGGTTGATTTTGCTAAGTCTTATGATATGCTTGACTAGGCCTTCTTATGGTCACCTTTACTTAGGAGGGGCTTCCTGGTCTGGATTACTTGGGTGAAGAGATGTATCATGAAAACTCTTTTGCGATGCTTGTCAATAGGAGATTGGAGGGGTGGTAGGTGTAGCCATAGTGGGGTGTTTGTCAAGGATGTCCTCTAGCTCCTCTCTTATCTGCAATTGCTATGAACTCAGTGATTACTACCACATTGGTTTGCAAGGAAGGCTTTTTGAAGGCTTTTGGTCCTTGTTGTTGATAGAATCTGGTCCCCCTATTGCAATATGCGGATGACACAATGTTCTTTATTAAGGACAAAAGAAGTGGCAAATGTCTCTACATTGTTGGAAAATTTTGGAGGCTTTTCCACCTTGGTTGTTATAGGGAAAAGTCTTTTCTCATTTCTTTTGGGATGTCGGTAGATGAGGTTCAACAATGTAGTGACACTTTGAGTACTCTTGTTGCTGGCTTTCCTATTATTTATTTTGGGGTAATTTTGTTTGATTGGCCACTCAAGGCAATGGATTGGAATAATTTGCTTTTGAAATTTGAAGATAGACTAGTTGGGTGGAAGTCTAAGGTGTTCTCTATATGGGGAAAGTTATTCTTCTAAAGTCGATGTTCTTGGCTCTTTGTATCTTCCTCTTCTTGATGTTTCAGGCTCCCTTGAAGATCTTAAGGAAGATAGATGCCCTGAGAAGGCAATCCTTTTGGAAGGGGCCTTCCGGCAAGACTAGAGGCATTTCCTTGGTGGCCTAGGATGAAGATTGTAAGTTGATTGTTGAAGGCGGTTTGGGGGTTTTGACCATAGGGTTGTGAACCTGTCTCTCCTCCCTAAGTGGGTTGCATGCATCATGGGCAAAGATTCTAGCCTCTTTGTTGAGGTTTTTATCACCTATCTTGAGAGGAAGGTTAGCTCAACTAGCTAGATAGAATGCTTTCCATAAGGGGGGATTCACCTGTTTGGGAGGGGCCTATTGTACAAAATGTCGGGTTCTATCCCATACTTATTTGCTAATTTGGGAAATGGGATGGACTTCTCTTTTGGGCTTGACGATTGGACTAATCTTGGTCCTCTAGTGAATGTTTATCCGTGCCTTTATGCATTGTCCTTAAATCCAGTGCCGATGGTGGCTGAGTGCTGGGATGAGCAGCCCTAGTCTCTTAAATTTCGTGCCATGTTGTTGGATTAGAGAATTAATGAATACTTGCAGTTGTAGGAGTCTTTGGCGAACCTTAGATTAAGGGAGAATATGCTTGATACTTGGGCTTGGGAGGATGACACCTTTTCAGTCAGGTAGGCCTATACGAAATTTCTCCCTCTAAGCGGGCACTTGGATGAGTATTTGAGTAGAGATTGTAGACTCGTTTGGAAGTCAGCTATGCCAATGAAGGTGAAGATTCTTGCTTGGTTTATGTAGAAAAGAGGTTGATGACAAGAACATATAGTCTGAAGATTGCACCACAGTCTGATCCCATTTGTTCCTTCTGTGGATATTTCAATGAGGATTATGATCACCTGTTCTTCACTTGCTCTTTTACTGTCAAAGTTTGGAACAGGCTTGGTGTACAGTGGCCAGCTCATGCTTCTTGGGAGTAATTGTGGCAATCCCTTCGTTCTGGCATGTTCAGATATCAATAGGAATGGGCATCTCCCTTTGCTGTTCTTTGGGTGATTTGGCTGCAGCAAAATGCTATCATTTTTAGGGGGAGAGATTTCTTGTTGAAAACATTTGTAGGGATGTCACTTTTCTCAAGGGACTTTGGAAGAGCCTTTGATATTATTTGTATAATTTGTTTGTTCCCGTTTAGTTTATTAATATGTTTGGATGATCACTAACTTCATGTGATCATCCTTTTCCTCTTCGAAAAAAAAGCCTAAGTGCAGTATCTGCAATATTCTCAATAAACCAAATCTCTCTTCATTCAAATCAATTCAAATATTTCCTACTTTTCATTACAGTTACAACAAATCTTAGCTTGTAAATCTCCATACCAATGCTAATAAAAATGAGATTGTATGGCGTGCTTTTGGCATCCAAATACTCTTCTCGTCGTTTAACATGATGTTGAGCCAAGTTGTCATTTGATGTCATCGGCTTCTCTCCTCAACCAAGATGCCATCCACTTGTTGACCATCATCCTCATCCCGCTACCCTTCTTCACTGCTGACGACATCTTTCATTAACGTCACCGCCCACACTCATCCATGGCTGACCCTCATGCAATTAGCTGACTACTCATTGTGACTCCGAGTCTTACACACCAATCCCCCAGCAAATCAGTTGCATCTCCTATCTTCGGCTTCTACTGTGTCTGATTCTCCTTCAACAGCCGTTGTGGATCATTCATCCCACCAACCAGTTCATCCCTTGCTGTCAAAACTTGGTGCACCTCTTGTCACCATTGTCATTGCCATCCATCTTACCACCGTCCACCTCCATTGACACCACCTCCACTTATTTTTTGGCAACAACCCACCCTTTACCTTCACAACCCCACTGCACACCACAGCCCAGCATCCCCATCACTCATCTTTGTCCCTCCCCAAACATCAGGTTGATGATAATCCATCTCTGATAGTCATGCATCCAACTCAACACTACAAATCACGCCACACCATCGATGACCCCACTCACCCCGATTATACCTCACTTGATTTCATGTTGCCACCACGCCGCTTTCATTTGACATGTAGTTGCATAGGCCAGGGATTAGGAGTGATGAATAGTGGCGAAGTTGGGTGCCATAATCAATTTACTGAAAGTTTATATTATCTATCCTACAAACTTGCATGGTATAAATACAATTTTCTAAGTAGGCCAATATAGAAGCATATTCACCTTTTCAAAAAAAAAAGAAACATATTCAAGTTTCATTTTGTTGAGTCATAGGGATATTCGATATTTATTTATTTCTTGTGGGGTATTTATGTAATTTACCCAGTCTTCTTTTTATATAAAAGAGAGGCTAGGGTTTTTTTTAGACTAATGCACATCATTTAGTTCCACATGGTATCAAAGTAGCGGTCTTAGGTTGGTGCTCTAATATTTCACCAAAAAAAAAATCTACCCATAGGATGATTGAATCACCTTCAAGACGGTGATTCGATGGAGGAGGATCTCCACCTAGCTGCCACCACCACTGCAATAGTCGGTAGAGGCACTGTAGCCATCGCCTGACAGATTAGCAATGGCGGCTGTGTCGTCGGTTTACTTGATGGGCCTAACATTGCCACCGGTCAACCCAGTGGGCCCAGTGTTGCCACCTGGGGGTCGGTAGGGCCTATAGTAGCCACCATAGGGGGTGGGTGCCTATCTCTTGTGGTTGAGGTTTATGTTTATGTGATGAGTCTTCTCTCACGCTTGATTTGGATGGTGATGAGTCTTCTCTTGCCCATGGTAGAAATGTTTGATCCAAGGAGATCAACTTCCGTTTCTATGGGGCTTCGGTGTATAACCCAAGAAATTGTGGACAAGAAGAAAAGGGTTAGGAGTGCATAGGTGATCAACTTTGGCGCCTCTATTCTTCTTACAGGAGACAAGGACTAGTTGGTTGACCTTGTTCCACAGGGGGTAAGAGATGTAAGCGTGGCCAATGAGGCTACCTCTCTAATCATTGCGGTTGGCATGTAGATGCAATCCCAAAGATGAAGATTGAGAAGGTATACTACGTTCGTGAGTTTCCTATGAATCTCTTGTCTGTGAGTCATATTTGTAGGGATCTTGGATGTCTAGTTGTATTTGATGAGAAGCATTATTTCCTAGACTGTTTGACAGGAGAGATTGTAGGTGGAGGAATTGAGAGAGATGAGCTGTACTATCTTGACATAGCCACCTTGTTAGCTAGAGTAGTCTTTATCAGCTGTGATCTAATGCTGTGACACAGGAGCCTTGGGCATCCCTTAGTTGGGAGGATGCGACAGACGTATTTGGAGTTGTCAAAACTCTTTGACTATAGAGTGCGAGGACTATCAGATGGGTAAGCATCATAGGAGCAGTTATTCTCGGAGAGATGGTGGGGTTAGCACAGTACCTTTTGCCCTGGTACATTGTGACGTTTGGGGGCCATGTAGAGTTGCCACTCTAGGCGAGCACATATACTTTGCTATATTCGTGGATGATCATAGTCGCCTTACATGGGCCTTTCTGATGAAAGTCCGCAGTGAGATTCCATCTATTGTGCAATAGTTTCTTTTTGAGGTGCAAACCCAGCATGCTACCACAGTTTGACTCTTCCATAGTGATAATGCACTTGAGTTTATGCACAAAGATTTGCAGGAGGTATTCTTCTTAAGGGGAATCATTCACTGGACTTCATATGCTCATACTTCCCAATAGAATGTGATTGCTAAGCGTAAGTTGAGACACCTCCTTGATATTGCTAGGACCTTAATGTCTCATATGAAGGTTCCTAGGTAATTTTGGGGGGATGCCATACTTACAGTAGCTTACTTGATCAATCAGATGCCCTCATTTGTTCTTTATGGTCAAATCTCGTATCAAATTATATATCCAAAATGTAGAAAGCTGTTTTCTCTACCTTTAAGAGTATTTGGGTGTATATGCTTTGTGCAGAATCATGGCAATCGAGATAAGTTTGCTCTCTGAGCGACAGAGTGTGTCATCTTTGGTTACTTCAGGACACAGAAGGGCTACAGATGCTATGATCCAACTCGTAGGAGATATGTTATCGCCGGTGTGACATTCTTTGAGAATATTACCTACTTCTCAGAAGAAGGATCTTCTATAGAGGCCGCTATACAAGAAACACATATATATCAAAGGAGATTGCAGTTGGACAGTTCCCAGGGAGATGAGCCTACACAGCATCCTACCTCTCTAGACAGGTGTGACTTAGATGGAGATGAGGAGTTTATGCAGAGGAGATCTACTATAGTATGTACTCTTCAATGTCTTCATCCCATGTCTTAGTACATAGCGATATCTCACTTGGAGGAAGATAGATAGTTTGCCTCTGTTATTACCACCATTGTTGTTCCCAGAGATTTTATTCAGGCCTCTCAGGATTCCAGTTGGAAAGCTACTATGGTTGACGAGATGCAGGCATTACAGCCCAGAAAAACATGGGATCTTGTGCCATGTTCAAAGGGTGCTACCATTGTTGGCTACCAATGGGTGTATACAATAAAGTATAGATCTGATGGGACAATTGATAGATATAAGGTTAGACTTGTTGCTAAGAGGTTCACCCAAACATATGGGCGGATTACCTTGAATCTTTTTCTCCTGTTGCTCACATTACCTCTATCAGGATTATCCTTTCTGTGGTAGTGATCCGAAAGTGGCCCTTATACCAACTAGATATTTTAATGTTTTCTTATATGCAGATTTAGTTGAGGAGGTATATATAAGACAGCCACCAGGTTATGATGTTCAGGGAGAGCTTGTATGCTGCTTACAGAAGTCCATTTATGATATGAAGAAGAGTCTATGAACTTGGTTTGAGAGGCTCAATTTAGAGATAAGGAAGATTAGGTTTCAACGGTCTACTACTGACCATTCTATTTTTATTAGGACAGAGTATGGCAGTACTTAGAAAACTATTATTTTGATAGTCTATGTAGATGACATGATCTTGAATGGTGATGATATAGATGGCATAGTGCAGATGAAGCCATTTTTACAGTCTACCTTGTCACCAAATATTTAGGTGATCTTCAGTATTTCTTGGGATTGAAGCAGTTCACTAGGGGACCAACTTGTCCCACTCTCAGAGATAGTAGACTTTGCAGATCCTTGAGGAGGTTGGGTTGCTTGGAACTATGCCATTTGGGATCTTAGTAGAGCCATAGAGTGGTCATAGTACAGATGAGACCGATCCTTTGTTTGAGGATGTCACTAGACATCGTAGTACTGTTGGCTGCTTGCTATATTTGATCATTACATGGCCTGATATCAGTTTTGCTATTAGTCAAACCAATCAGTTTATGCAGAATCCATGATATAGCCATTGGCAAGAAGTGTCTCATTTTGAGATACCTAAAGATTACCCTAGGTAGAGGTTTGTACTATAGAGAGTGGATCTCTTGATCTGCTGGCGTATTTAGATGTTGACTATGTGTTATCTATAGAAGATAAACAGTCTACTTTAGGTTTGGTGTTTATCTGGGAGGTAACTTAGTTTCCTAGAGGAACAAGAAGTGTAGTAGCTCGCATCACTGTAGAGGCCAAGTACATATTTATGGTCCATGCAGTCTGCAAGATTATGCAGATGGTTAGTTTTTACAGGACTTTGGAATACAGATTGATGTGCCTATCCCACTTTACCGTGATAATAAGTTAGCTACCTACATTGCCTCAAATCTAATCTTCCATGAGAAGATCAAATATTGAGGTTAACTGACACTTTATACGAGATGCAGTTTTAGATTGAAAGATCAGTATTCCTTACATATCCTCCGAGCTTCAGTTAGCAAACATTCTCATGAAGTCGAAGAAAAAGCATATTGATTTCTTAGTAGTAAGTTGAGTCTCATAAACATATATGTCCAAACTCAAGGGAGAATTATAGGAACATATTTGATATTTAATTATTTCTTGTAGGATACTTATATAATTTACCTAGCTCTCTTTATATATAAAAGAGAGGCTAGGATTTCTTTGTGAGACTAATGCACATCATTTAATTCCACACATTTGTTTTTCACAAGATTTCGGATGGTGCTCAAATTTGGCTATCCACCTATCTACTTTGGTCTATTCTTATAATTATCTCCAACTAGATGATTGTTGGCTCAAAAATAATCTATCTAGTTGACCTCACTTAGCATGGGAAAAGGGTTTTGTTATTATTATTATAAATGATTATTGGTGTCTCTAGGGCATCTGAGGGACCTCCTATAACTAGTTTCAGGTCTTTGCAGGGGAGGCTTTCGGAAGTCTTCTCATAGCCTTAATTGAAAGGAAGGAGTATACTTGGCTTTGTGGTTATAACTTATAATGTTGGACTTCTCTATTGAGGAAATTATTTGCTTATTAAGCTAAATCTGCTTCTGCCCTCTTCAGCTGGAACGAGCTTCAGTGTATGCAAGGAAGATTTCGGAATATGAAATGCCTCATACGGCAATCTTCAAATCCTAGTACACTTAATTTTCTAACAGTTCATATATACAACTGCTTGAATGATTACCTGTATGTCTAGTATATCTCGTATTCTTTATTGGGGTTTTGATATACATATGTCTCCTATATACCTCAACTTATTTCGTATTTATCTATGTACCTTTGGACATATCCACTTACTTATTTGGATATCCTCATGAATTTTGAGGATTAAAAAATAAAACGAATTTTATATTTATATTCTTTTATTTTATTTTTTTCACTCAAAAATCTCCACCTCTCTTCTTCCTCCCCTCTGCCACCACCAGCACTAGCTCCTGCCTCCTCCCAGCACCTCCTACCTCCTTTGACCTCCTTTTAGCTCCTCACCCTTTTGCTTCTCCAATCGCCATCGCCTCCTGTTCCTCCCCTTCGGTTCCCCTCTCCCTCACTTCTCTCACCCCCTACCTTTGCCTCTAGCACCTTTGCCTCTTGCTCCACCTTCTTCCACTGCTCTTCTCCTGCCTACCCACCTTGCCTTCTCCTCTAGCCCCCTCTTGCCTCCTACTCCACCTCTCCTTTAGTCCTCCTTTCCCTTGCTTCTCCTCCTACCCCCTCCCCTCACCTCCAACTCCTCCTTTGCCTCCTACTACTCCACCTCTACCCCCCACTCCTCTTCTCACCCCTCTCACCTCCTCCTCCTCCTCCAAACCCCTCTCACCCCCTCTTCCTCCCCTTCTGCCCCTACCTCCCTCACTCCTCCTCCCACCCCCTCTCCTTGCCTCTAGCTCTTCCTTTGCCTCTTGCACCTCACCTTTGGCCCCCTTCTCCTCCACTACTCTTGTCCCCTCCCCTCACCTCTAGCTCCTCCACCTCCTACTCTGCTTACCTCCCTCTTCCACCTCCAGCTCTTCCTGCCCTCGGAGTGGGTGTGGCCGAAGATGATGGAGGCATCGTTGGAGACATGGCATTACTGGTGACAGAGGAGAAGGAGGTGGAGGCGGTGGTCGTGGTGGAGAAGATGGGGAGGGAGAGGATTTGGAGGGAGGAGGCTTCCCCAAGGGAAGGGGAGATGGATGAGAGGTGGTAGAGTAGGGTCTTGAAGACGGGAGAAAAATGTAAAGTGCTTTTGTGTAAACATTATTTAATTTTTAGTTTCTTATTTCATAAAGGATATACATGTCAATATATCTATGTTTTCGAAGACATGTAAATATAAAGGATACATACATGAATACAAAATAAGGTGAGGTATATATGTCTTTTTCAAATTGGAACATATATGTCAAAATCCCGTCTTTCTTTTAAGGTAATTGGTGTTACTGAAGTTTCCCAGCTATTTATTTTCTTTAATGTGTTTAGGAAAATGCTTTGTACATGTAATCCTTACGTTTGGGTTTCTGTGTTTTAATTTAGAACAAAAGAGAAGGCCAGAGATAACAAACATCATCTCCGGTGCATCCCCTGGCATGGATGCAGATGCAGTAGCTCAGAAAGCACTGGATGGGATTAAATCTGGAAGTTTTATCGTTTCCTGCAACATCTTAGGGGAATTGTTGTCTGTTGCAACTGCTGGGTGTGCTCCTCAAAGGTCTTACCTGAAGGCTTTCATTGAGATGGTAGGTATTGGTCCCATGCGCTTTCTTGGTCTCTGTTTTCAGTGGAATTGGTATGGTATTATCAGTGATTACCATGCTAAGTTGAAGACTAAGTGCAATAATAACAGGGATTCCAAGAAAGTTGCGTAATGCTTTCTTCTCTAAGTATGCTTGTGTTTCCTGGAGAATGCATATCGTTACCTCTTTGGATTTTTCCATTTCCAAAGAGGATGCATTTTGAAGGCTATTGCAATTGTAGGCATGCATTTTTCACATAAAGGACATGCTACTAGAATGTGGGTCATGCAATTTCAAGGTAGATGTACTTTCAAGCTTCTTTCGAAACATTTACGGTTTGTTATGCCAAGGTGATCATGTTTGCTTTTGTTTACGAGAGCTTGCACCAAAGAATTGAAACAACACCATCCATAGCTTAAGAGCCTTTCGAATTCCAAATTTCTTCATAGAGTGGTATGGTTAGAGGTCATCACTTGTAAGCACTATATCAATGATATGAACATATAAGTAAGAAAAATATGTAGCTAAGCAGGAAAGTGACCCATGCATTGATCAGGTTGAAACTCATTTTCGTTGAGAATATGGATGATGGTGAATGCAATATTTTCGAACTTGAGGATGTGGGCCTTAGATTAGGATTCCCAAGTTAGCCTCAATCAAGAATTGGCTGAGGTCTGCTTGTGACCGTGAAGGCTTGCTGTGGAATAACTATGCTCCACTCAAGACACTTAGTTCAGATACAACAGCCATAATCAGGATTTTTACCCTAGAAAGTTTAGCTGCTTACACGATTCCGTACATTTATTTTGCTCTATTCTGAATGACTATGGAACGTAGATTCAAAATATCAAGATCATGGCCAATAAATTCTCTCTGATGTTTTTTTGTACTTCAGCCTTGATGTAAGGTTTAACATCTTTTTGTCATATTGTCTAACTGGTGCATCAAAAAGCATCTTAAGATGTCTATAAATGTTGAGACCATCTCAAATGAATCTCTCAATTGCCTTTTATTGGTGTTACATCAACTCTAATACTTCATTTAGGGTGTTATTCATTGTCGTGTGAACGCACATCCACCTTAACATTAGCATCTCTTTCGCACATGAACACAGTGTGAGGGCTTTCAAGTAATTTGTTTAGATGCCCTCGCTCATTTCATCTTTTAAAATAAGCCTGCTTATTGAATCTGATTAGTTAGCCTAGCTTTGCTCGATCTTAGGCTTCATCGAGTTCAATTAAGTTGGCTTGTACTCAAGCTTGGTTATTAATGAGCTTAGAATTATTATGTTCATATGGTTAATATCTTGAGAAAGTTCATGACCCTATTGAGCTCAATCTTGCCACACCCAGGCTTGGACTTAATAATCTCAATGTGAATTAGCAAAATTTACTGCACCTATAATAAGACGTAGAAAAGTGTACATACATTTTTATGTGTGTGTAAATATGTATGTATGAAATAGTAGGAACTAGCATATTGATGTTGTTAAACGGGATTCATTAGTAAGGTTCCCTTTTGAAAATTTATACATGTATTTGTTTAAAACAATTAGATGTTACCATCCACGATATCGGTATTTTAAAATCACATGGGTTTCTATCTTCATTGGGTTTGTACCCTTTTGAGGCTTAAGATTTGCTTAAAAAAATTATCAAGCCTAATTATTTGCTTGGGGTTGGCTCATCAACTTGTTGAGTCGAAACCTTAATGAAATTATTAAGAGTATGCTTTTCAATGGCCCTATTTAAATAACTTCACTTCCTCCACTTGTATTTGTAAGTAACTTGCAGGGTTTAGATATGCATTAGAGTTTGTTAGTTCTTCTTAAGTGACATTGACATCATCTTTTCTATTCAAAATCTTGTGAGCAGCTCTTCTTTCTTTTATATAGAGGAGGGTTCTTTCTTGTTTGGTTGCTTTCTCGAGTAGGGCTAAGACCCTTTAGGTTATTTCCTATCCTTAATTTTTGAATTCTCTCGGTTGTGGTAATAATGAGAGCATTTCTATTGAGTTGAAGTATGGCACAATAGTTCGTGGAACCATCACAAGAGTATAAGTAAGGGTGTGCACTTTTTTTTTTTTTTTTGAGAGATTTCATGGATGTGAAGAAGCAGATTACATGAACACCTATATCTTTTAAAGAGGGGAGCATATCTATCAAGAATGAGAGTGACACTCGTCCAAAAATGGGAAAATCGAACATATCAGGTGTTCAATTTAACTTGCTTCTGAAATCAATTCCATGTATAGATCATGGAATATACCATTGAATGAAGTTGATTTGGGTGAAAATGGGAAATCAATTGGCAAGGCACTGGTTAAGTCATGATTGGGGTAAGCACGATTTCCTGAGTGACCTATCACCTCTAAAGCAAACGATAAAAAGAGAAGATAAACACACAACAACAAAAAATGATCGAGGATGCTGACGGAAGCAAAGGTGACGATGAAGAATGTCTTGACTCGAGAACACCTCCAACAGCAACCTTCAAGAACAAGCGGTAAATGCGGCTAGTTTGAAGGAATCAAAGAAGCCACCAAGTATAACCCCACAACGGTTACTCTAGAACTCCATGCAAGTAGCAAACAGGTGATGAGTGGTCACCGGAGGCCATCATGGCTGTCATGGAGAAGAAGTCCCGAGCAATAGCCCACCTTGCAGCAAGATGAATACTCCTCAGCAATCAACTCGCACACACCACAATGGAAGACGCACCAAATAAAGCTACTGAACGGATGGATGTGGTGGAAGGGGGATGCAAGGAGGGAGCAAATGGAAAGGAAAGTGGGGAGGGGCGGGGTTGTGGCTTAGCTAACTGTAAGGTCGACGTAGGCCCCACCTAGCAACTAAGGTTTCAACTTTGCTCTTGAGAGGAGAGAAACGGAAAACGACCTTGTCATGAGCTTGTGCACTTAATAATTATAAAATTGACATTGATGGCCAAGAATTAGCGACCCTTTGCTCGCCACCGAGAGGCAGCATTTTTCATATTATATTCTTTCCGGGAGCATGATCCTTGAGAAATTTATAAGTGGTGAACTCCCAGCGTCAAATGCAAGAGACCAGTTTTAGGAAGGCCTTTGGGATGTGATAGAAATTATAGCCGTGGTGGTGGGCGTGGATCGGGTCGTTCCTTGAAAAAATATTATCTTTTTTGGGTGCCTCGATGATCCATTAATAGTTGGATAGAGGAATTGTTGAATTTTCCATGTGCTTTTGATCAAAATGCATTCAAGTCTTTTTCCTTTTTTTTAAAAAATTTTTTAAATTGTAAGGTCATGTTCAGGCTGTGGAATTATAGTTGGAATCTTAAAAAAAGAAAAAACTCTTTCACCTCTTCATTTCACTTTTCACCTTCTTTTTTCCAATCCGTGACGTATTTTATGAGCAAGATCCTCCATTTTCCAATCGATTATCTTGCTCTTGAAGATATCATTTTGTCTTTGTTTACTGGTCAGCCTTACTCCGCCGCATACCAAGCGTGATAGTCCACAGAAACCATATTTCCAATTTATGATAAAAGTGAAAATTACGTTACAAATTCTTCCTTCACGTCAAACATGGTAAGATTTCTTATCACTTAAAAAACTCAGTCACTTCTAAATTAGAATATATAGATGTGAAATAAAAATTACATCCATATAAAATCAAAATATATTTGTGTGTAGCTAAATTACATAAGTGTAATAATTCTACATCAGTGTAAAAATAAAAGAATATTTTTAAAATTATTTTATACGTGTATAAAATTATGTTGTATAGATATAAAATCATAAAAATTATTATATATCGATGAAAAAGTATAAAATATACTACAGAATTATTTTATATTATATAAATTCATAAAATATGCTTTAGAGTTATTCTATATCTGCGTAAAGCCATAAAGTGGCATTTAAAGTTATTTTATACCGATATAAAAATATAAAATAAATTTCAGAATCATTTTAAATTGATATAAAATTATAAGATACATTTCAAAATCATTTAATATCATAAGTGTATTTAGGTTTAAAATAAAAAATCACCTATTTATCTACTAGCTTACTAATGATGGTGACTTTTATAAGTGTGATTGAATGTTTCATATAACATAAATGACGTTGCATTTTAAATATTTTACAATAAATACTAATTATACTATCGAAATCACACCCGCAACATCTAAATGCGTCACCCTCTACATTTTTATGCACTTTAACTTAACAAAAAAAAATCAAAGCCATTTATGAGAACATGCGTACTTTATTTTCGAACGACGATCTATATCAACAACTGTAGTCTACATCATTGATACGATCCGAAAGAGGCAGGACGTCTAGTTTATGAGAGATAACTTAATTGCAAATAAACTCCTTCGGCTTGAATTCGCTGACGCGAGTGACAACATCATTTTCTGAAATTTTCAAAGATTCGGGCATTCCCGGAAAAGTCCTTTGAATTGAATTTCCTGAATTTTTTTGTAGGAATATTCACTGCATGAAAAGGCATCGTTTACTCGTCATTTTTCAGGGACAATGTACCCAATTGCGTGACATGTACAGGACATATTTCCAGTTACCTGCTACGTTATTAAACGCTCCGTCGGTGGGTGCGGCTGCGGCTGCGGCTGCGGCTGCTCCGTCGGTGGCTGTGTCAGAGGTGACTCCGTTGGTTGGTCTCTGCAGCAGCGGTGGCCTGTCGTAGGCGTGGCTTCATTCTAGCATCTTGCCTGCATAAACTGTTGGTTCTCGTCGTGGCTGATCCTTAAAGTAGGTTGTCTTGTTCGATTGAGAATCTATGTGTTTAGATTGGTAAGGGAATGCACTGCACATATGCTCATTGACAGTGGTGTTCATCCCACTTTATCATCCTTACTTTGATTTCGTTTTAATGTTGAGTTGGTATACGAGTTCTGCTTCACATTTGCAGCCGGCATTTTGGAGATCATGTCTAACTTGAGATCTCATGTGATCCTGAAATTACCCGATTTGTTTCGGATTTCGACATCTTATCGGTTTCTCATTTAGGCAAATCATCATGATCGCTAAGTTTCATATTTGATGGTGCAATCGCTTTCTACGAGCGTGGAGATGATTCTCCTTCTTGATTTGGAAGAGTTCTTCTAAATGGGTACTTTCTTTGTTATTTGCTACTTTTCTTTTTCTTCTTCCTTTTTTGTTATCCTCCTTTAGGGTTGAGTTGCTTTTCCTTACTTTTGAGGGTGTCCAACACCCCCCCTCCACCCCCCACGTTAGAGTTATATCCTGTTGTTGTAATTAGATCTTCCCTTTTAGTAAAATACATTTTCCAAAAGATAAGAAAAAAATTAAAATGATCGTGCCACGGCTCTCCCTTTCGAAAATAACCAGTGAATGGATCGTATGCGTGATTTCCCTCGGTAATTTGAAAAATGTTCGGTGTACTGGAAATCATAAAGTAGAAGAAAACATGAGAAATTAATGAGCTAACCAGACAACCAATCAAATGACAAGAACAGACATTGAATCCCTTGACCCATTCTCTTGGGTAGCGTTCGAGGATTGAAATTAGAAAAGCAGAATTGGGGGAAGAATTACGAGAGGAATTATAAGAAGCTTTTTGGATTTGACAAATTAAACATCGATCACTGAATCAAATTTTACGTTGGGGAATGTTTGAGAGGAGAAAGGCAATTCCATCTCTTAAGAACTGAAATTGTCTTATGTTAAAGTTAATGCGGTCAGACGCGGGGTTGAAGCTTCATTTTATATATTTAAAATCTGCCTTAGATGTCTTTCTTTAACCTATATTTTGTGACGAGATTAGCACACACTGCCTTCTTTAATCCAAGTAACAGGCAATAAATATAAGGGATTTTGGTAGATATGTCCTTGTTAATACATGCAAATATATATATATATATATATATATATATATATATATATATAAAATGTTTTCATATCCTTTAAATTAAATAATTAATATTCTTTTATACTAAAACTCAATTTTCTTTTTTCCCTTTCCACACCCTTTGCTCCCCTCTACCCCCACCCCAAACTGCTCCTCCTCCTCCTACCCGTCCACCCTCGACTTACCTCCTTGTACTCCTCTAACCCTCCTCCTCCGACCCACCACCACCACCTTGCTCTTCCAACCCACCATCACCACCTTCGAACAACCACCACCGCCCTCGTCCCCTCCTCCACCCACCTTCTTCTCCTCTTACCCTCCTACTCCTCCTTTGACCTACCATCATCACCTTCGAACAGTCACTACCACCACCCTCATTTCCTCTTCCACCCACCTCCTTCTCCTGTTACACCGAAGCCCTCCAACACACCCCCCACCCTGCTCCTTCTATTGCCATTGCTCTTCCTACATTGTTGTTGTCGTCAGTCATCATAACCGTTGCCACCATATCCATAATTGCACGAGGGGGGAGGAGTCGAGGGATGGAAGGTGGAGGTGAGGAGAAGTAGGTTGGAGGTTGTCAAATGAAGGGATTCAATATAAAAAGTGTTAGAAAGGACATTTTATAAAGATGGGTACATAATTATAAATTTAATAAAAATATATAAATATTTACGTATATTAACATAGACATATATATTAAAAACCCTAAATATAATCTTCAAAGGTGACCCACGTAAGACACCACGGATCCAATCGCAGAGAAGCCCAATACGTGGCCTCACGCGTTTACTTCCATATTTCCCTTTCACGAAGCCACGTTGTTTGTACGCAACTCGGCTCAGATAGGAACCCCACCTTCTCAAAGTTTATATTACTCGTAGAGATGGATTGCATGAACATCCTCCTTGCAGGTCATTTGAATACAAGCTTAGTTTGGTTTTCTTGTCCTATATATCCGCCTTAGTTCGTAAATATATATTACGAATTATAGATATGAACTATGTTTTCAAGTACGACGTTTTTAGAATTGTTTGGCTAATTTTGTCCTGGAATTTAACCTGAGTACCTTACCCTTTCCTGTAAGGTCATGTGGAGAGATATTGGTTGAAAAAAAGCTGCATTAAATGGCCCACGTGTAATCAGAGCAGAATCATTGCATGTAAAATAACACTGAAACTCATATATATGTTCACGAGGAAGAGTAAGTTGATCGCATAAGGTATGAAAGAAGATAAGAAAGGGGATTTCGGAACTATGAGAAATTGCGAATGTAATTACTTGATAATTAGAAAGAGATTTTGAGAGGGGAGAAATTCTCAATAGGGAAGATCGGATAATTAGTGGATTTGGATGTCATCTCTTGTATATATAGTTAGGACCTTCTAGCTTCTAAAGTCAGCAAATCATGATTTAGATTCAGTGGTAAAGAAACGGTTTACGCATGAAGTGAGGGTAAGAAAAGGGGGTGACATCGTGTCACAGAAAAGGATATGAGAGATCAACGCCACAGGCAAACAACTCACATGATGGGGACTAACTGAGCTTCTACGTTCTTTCTTAAAATTGAAATACAGATTCGTCAAGTGCGAATCCACGAATCCATCGTAAATAATCATAAAAACCATGCAAAGATGAGTATAAACTCAATAGATCTTTTAGTTACACTAGAAAGACACTTTCTTCTGGGAGACAATAACTTTCAATATCACACACTTTCATGTCAAAAATCTCCGTTTTCCTTCTTGGACAAGTTGCAAACTCACTGAATGATATAAAAAATAGTAACATACAAGTGGCGACCGCCGTTTAGATTCGAATTTAATTAAAAGAAATTTATTTTGATAATTTGTTAGAAATGGGTGCAGCATTGAATTCTAACGAGAATATTAGGATTTTAAATGGAAGAGTATCTATCACCTTAAAAAATAATCCCACAAATTGAGTGGTGGGATTTAAAAATTGTGAATTAGTGTTTGTCAATTTGAAATTAAGTATTTTAGATAATTATTTGAATTTATAAGATCTATATCCAATAAATTGTTAAAATTAATTTTTTTACATTAGATTCAGATTTAAACTTAAATTGTTACATACATATAGCAAGGAAGGAAAAGAAAATGGCAAAGGAAGGAAAAATACAAAAGGGAAGACATGGTCATTGGATTTTCTTATTGTACATAGCCATTTAGGCTTTATTTGCATGTAGAATTGGTGGAGGGTTCCCCTCCTTTAGAGGAGAGATTGGGATGGCGGAGAGGGATCGGTGGAAATATCTCTCTTCAATCAACATCTCAATTAAATCAATTCATTATATTATATTAACATCAATAGATATAAAATATATTTCACTTCAATAGAATATAAAATATATTTAATATATTACTTTAATTCACTTACACCTACATCTTAATATTCGAAAAATATCAAATAACATCCATCCTTTTATCTTATTACTAATTCTTAGATTCTAAATATTAAACATCTCTCTTTACTTGTCTCTACGTTATTTTATTTCAATATAACTTTTACCTGGCAGCCCATCTTAGCCTTAGAAGGCATGTGTCATGACCTTTTTAAATTTATACTTGTCAAACACGATTTATGGCTGTTGCATGGAATCTCAGTTTTTCAGTACATCTTCACAGTTTTACAATGGAGTCCACAAAAAGTAGCCCAAGTCTACTTCTCCCGATGCAGCTCTTCCAGATACATCCTAATCAAGTTAGCTAACAAGCGTATGCATGCGTTAGTTACTGCTTCCTACTTAGAGGTCGGCCGTGAAAACTTTGCATGCGTTGGACCTTGGCAGGCACTCAATTGACATTCCTTCAGTCCAAAACCCCATTAATACAATATACCCGAGCTGTGGCGGCAAACATAAGAGTCTAAATGCAAATCATGCACCTTAAGCCTTTCTTTTAGGAGACAGAGAAGACCCATATTGCATTGGAAATTCGAATCACCACCGCCCCTTCCTCCTCCTCCTTTGACATACGTACATTCTTCTGCGCGTAGTAGTGGTCACCTGCAAAGGGTCTCTTCTCCTCTCCTCTGCTTTGCCTTCTTCTTCCTTCATCGATCATCTGAGATGGGCCTGTACGTATCATTGTCGACTAAGAGTTTCCGGATCAGGCAACAGTCGTCGATGTGGCTGGTGAAGGGGCTGCTCGCAATGGGGTTCTGGGTGCAGGGCTTCCGCTGCTTCCCGTGGATGGGCGTCAACTTCTTCCTAAAGGATGGCCTCAAGGTGGCACCTTGCACCCTCCAGATCCTTCAGTACTCCTCCATCCTCCCCATGGTTGGCAAGCCTCTCTACGGCATCATGTCCGACGCCGTCCACATCCGCAGCAAGAAACGCCTCCCCTACATCGCCATCGGAGGTACGTTACGTACTACTACTCTTCCTCTCCTCCTCCCCTTCATGCAACAAACAGCCACCTTTACGTTACTTAATTAATTACGCCGGCTGGTCGTAACGGCCATTGGCGACGCTTCTCGAATCTTCGTATTCTCTGGCGTTTAAGCTGCAAATTGGGGCGCCTTCTTCGTCTTCAACTACAAGTACTTCTTCTCCTTCTTTGAAAAAAACAAATTCTACGGGAGTATGGTAATATGTAATGCATCGATCACTCCGTAAGAAATGCACAAGGTGGTGTTTTTTTCGTATTGTTAAAAAGGTAAAAAGGAAGGATCCATCGGAAGCTTTCTTGCCTCGCTTTGACTCTGAGGAAGTCGCTGTCCTTTTGGCTGAAAAGGTGGCCAGCTCGATGATGGTATTCTTGCGAAAAATAAATGGAGATGTTTTTGATTTTTGAAAAAGAAACATATATTGTAATATATTCTGAATGTGTTGCCTACGGAGGGCTATTGAGTTGGCTTTTTGTAGGCTGACTCGGGGCAATCCTAATTCATTTAATAAATGAGGTAAAAAGATGGCCTACAGTTTAATTCAGAATAATATTTTTAACCTAAGCTTAGCTTGGGCTGAAAATAAAAAATACTTGGATCGGATTGAGCCAACCTATTTATTTATGGTATCATTATTTCTTTAATTGATGTTTATCAAATAATATATAAATATGAGATTCACTTAATAATTATTTTAAAAGTATAATTAATGATATAATTTGTTACAAGTAAAAAAAAAGATTTGTAAAAAATAATTACTATTTTTAATTATGTGAAGGATAGATCTATTATTTTTGTCTATCTTTAAATTTTTATGGATACATGTGCAACAAAAATAATTTAATTACTTACATTACTTATATTTGAGTTGAATAGTTTATATATATATATATATATATATGTAGTTTACATACACATATATATATGTTAAGACAACTAAATATAATTAAGTAGGAGAAATTATAATAAAAAATAAAAGTGTTCAACTTATGTATTCGTATTTAGCTCAAACTTTAATGTTCAACTTATATATATATATATATATATATATATATATATATATATATATTGATGTAATTAGATAATAGGTTAGGTCTTAGGCCAACCCTATAAATGGCCACATGGATTAGGTTGGGTTTGGGCCACCTCGACCCAAAGCCTAGCTCATTTAATAAATGTATCATATTTATAACTGAAGTTCAACCTAAGTTAATTTCGGGTTTGGCCTTGGGTCAGCCTAATCGGGCTGGGCTTTGGGTTGGGTCAGGTTGACTCGACCCTTTGCTCATCCCTAGCGTGACCTCTACTCATGTTACGATCTAAGAACGGCTCACCTCAACTAATCCCAAGACTTAATCGTCTAACAAGAAATAACCAAAAGCAGAAAATATTCCACAACAACAAGTACAATGTAACTAAGCAGCAAATAATACAGAGACAGTAAAGGAAACAGAACGAAATGTCTCATAATAGTATAGACCATCACAACTGCAACAACGGAAAGTAAAGCGAAAATATAACAGAAATAGTATTACATGTAACAAATACTCACTACCACAACAAAAGAATGTGCTGAAATAGAAAATGACAACAGTTAAGGTTGGGCTCGACTGGGTATAGCTCTTTGTGCAGCCGGTGGTACTGGCTGCTCAACTCCCTAACCTGAATAAGATTATAAAATTCCGCGGTCAGTTAACGCTGAGTAGAGTGGTAACTAGACCATTTACATGCAATTAACTTAAGATAAGCAACTAATTTATTATTTAATTCCATTTAGCTCAACTAAGTGGTTCTAATTTGTTTATTCTCTTAAGAAACTAATCATTTCTTGATCTTGATTGTCCCTCAAGGGGATGATCTTGATTACAGTCTTTCCCGTGATGTAGGATGTACACGTGATGCTCTCCTGACTGGGAAAGTCCCCCGTGGTAGTCCTACACGCAATCAACCACCTCGAGGTCATGGTCGCGACGTAACGGTGACTACGGCACGTGCGATAAGCACACGGGTAGCTACCCCACACTGGCACGCAGTCAATCGTTTCCGCTAATGGGTATGCCTAAAGGTACAGTACGTAACAGCATAGGACCTTGCTTTCTTAGAACAGAACAGGGGTCTTCCCTCCACAGTTCCTGTACCCTCGTCTGACTATCCCGATTTACCCAGTGGACCTAACAAGAGTTAGTGTAGGGTGGCTAGTTCTAACCCCGGGTCCCGTAGGGCGGCTAGCTCCCTCCCTACACTAAGTAGCTCACTTCGGTACCATGTACACGAGGGTAAAACAGAAGTTGGTTTAGAGTGACTAGTCATAACCCTAGGTCTTAACCCAAAGGGGTGACTAGATTCCCTCTACACTAAAGGGACAATTGTTCTCCTTGGTGCTATGTACACAAGGGTCAACTTACTTCCCATCTACTTACAAGGTTCTTTCCATATACAGGAGTTTTGCTCCTAGTTTCCCGTAGGATTTATGCTTGTATTTGTTTCATTTCATTTCTCAACATGCATAATTCGTTGTTCATCTTCTGATTCTCATTCATATAACAGACAGCTCATATTTTTACAACTGAAGGAGCATCACATTAAGTATGTTAATACTTGCTAGCAATTAGGGTTTAACATGCATCTCAACTAAACAGTTTAGCTCAAGCAATATTTGTTCGTTTCTGCCTTAGGGTTCATTTCACATCCTAGGGTTCAATCAAGTTTTTCTAACATGCACTTCATTATTTAAATCTTAATATTAAAGTAAACCACTCTACCAAGAAACACGAGAGGAATGGAGGCGAGAATCACAGGTCCTGTCGTCTCTGTGGACCCCGAATACGCTACAGGCTGGTGACCTGTACCAGTGACTAAGTCACATCAGATGAGTTCAAAACAGTATATACTCAACACTAACATGTAGAGAAACTTGAGTGGAAAACAGCGGTACTTCGTTTACGAAAATCCGATACCATTTGAGCCCTAAACGGGCAAAAAATGTGCATACTGTCTAAAATCAAATGTCTAGGACTAAACCCAGACGTCTTAAACGAGTTCAAAACCTCACCTTCCTTCCCTGCGGTTTCCTCAGATGTTCGAACCCCTCTGCAATCGTTTGAGGGTGATCCTAAACGTTGGATACTCCCTTTGGTCGTCTGGGGGTGTCGTCAGACGTCTGGTACCGTCTCCAGACGTCCTAAAGTACCTCGTAGGGCATGCTTGCATGCCTTTCGAAGGCTTGTACCTACATACACACTCGCGGGTTAAAACCTTCGACTATGTGACGTTACGTACGTAACGTACGCACATGCATGTGTGTTCAGGATGCTTACCTCGGCACTTCGCGAGTTTTCGGACGTTCAGCTTTAGCTCTGGACGTTTGCTGCCGCACCAGACGTCTGGCAGATGCTCCAGACGTCTGATACTGGAAAAATCCAGTATCCAGAAACTCCTCGCACGGCTCATCTTCCTCGCGCCTCCGCCTGCAGCATGGAAGCAGCAGCTTCAGCAGCTGCAGAGGGTCAAGAAGCTCTCTCCACGAGCCCCTCGTCCTCGTGTGCATGCTCGCCTCCTCCCACACGAGCTCCTCAGAGCTCTCGCAGGCTCTCGCGACTCCTCCCCTCGCAACTTCGAGTGCTTGACGCTGCACTTGCGGCAAGGCATTCCCCATGCGTGAGCTCTCCTACTCGAGCTCATCTGTCGCGCACCAAGCTCCCCGAGCTTCCTTCTCTCTCCCACGTCCTCACTCTCCCACGCACACACTCTCTCCCTCTCTCCTCCTCACGCGAGCTCCTCTCCTTCGCGCACGGCTGCAAGTGGAGAAGAGGAGGCCGTTGGTGGCTCTCCGACAGACTAAGGAAGGAGGTGGAGGTGGTGGAAGTGGTGTTGGAGTGGAGGTGGTGGAAGTGGTGGTGGAGTGGGGTGGAGGGGTTTAAGTTGAGATGGGTTAGGGTTTGGAGGGGAGGGGGAGTTTGCGTGTGTGTGTGCGTGAGTGTCTGTGTGAGTGAGGAGAGAGAGGGAAAAATAGCGCGACACCCCCTCGCATTCCCCTCCTTTCCTGCAAAGTCCACATACTCAACTCAAAGAGTCAAAAATTTCACGTTTACATCCCCAACTTTCCAGAAAACTCCCAACGATCCTTATAAGGGTCATTTAAACTCATGTTTCCATTTAAAGATGAAAGCAAAACACATCAGTTGGAAATCAAAATCAACCGATTGAAATCAAAATCGACCGATTAAAAATGAAAACACAACGATTGAAAATAAAAACACACCGGTTGAAAATCAAATTTTATTGGTTGAAAATCAAGTAAACCGACTCAAAATCAAAATACACTGATTGAAAATGATTTTCAATCGGTTGAAAATGAAAATACATTAGTGTGTTTTGCATTTTCACTGGTAGAAAATGATTTTTCACTTGGAATGTAATTTTTCACCTATGTGTTGTGATTTTTTTGCTTGAAAAGTAAATTTTCATTTATGAAAGTGGTTCTCACCGATGAAAGATCAAAATACACTGGTTGAAATCACCATTTTGACTTTGTGCGTGCAAAATGTATTATAATGTACATTTATTTACTTTTTAGATTCTGAGATGTTGATAACAGAACACGACTTTGTACATCGAATCATTCATACACACAGAAAATATGACAGCCTTTTGATCACATGACAAGTCATGAATCGTGTGATCATTTTTAGTAGAGGGAGGAGATATCATGTGTGTGAGTTTGTGTACAAAGATATATCCACAAAACGTTTCCCTTCCAAAAATGGGGATGCATTTGGGTTTGTACCGTAAGGATTTTGCCTCCTTGTTGCTTTTCTACTCAATTTAGATTGGAAAAAGCGGATCTTTACATGTCAAGGGTTGAAGAGGTAAACTTAGAGGATGATAGGTCCTGTGTACTTGGCAGCATCAAAAATCTGAAGAATGATGATGCGTTTGTATGCTTCTTTGCACGAGGAAATTGGATATATGGATGATCAAATTGCAACTACTATATACCATGTACTTTGCACAGGGTAGAAATAAAATAATCTTAGAAATTTATATGTAAGTACAAATATACACAAATATATACATATTTAAGTTCGTATATACTTACATACAGGGGATTTATCCTTCAGAAGCTGTTTTCTTAATCCGAAGCGAGTGTTGTGGCCATGGTAAATAAATAAAGAAAAATTCTTTTTTCGCTTTGTTCTTCAGATAATAACTTTCATATTTACATTTCCACGGGGAATATTTTTTGAAAGCTATCTTCAAATACTCTTGAAGTAAAAAAGATGTAAGAGTGCTATTCCTGAATTTTCACAATAAATGACAACGCAATCAATTCAAACAATCTGAAAGTAAAAAGGATATACGACGGGCATTGCTGAAGTTTCACGAATGGTTAACCTCACAGAAATTTTTCACTCAATGGTGTTAATTGAAATGATTGAGGCAACACTAGATACAATTGTTCCAATGAAGTCTACCTGATGAGTAGGTACCAACACCATCACCCTTAAGGTTCTTTCATTCTATTACTATTTACACCATCACGTTGAGGGTTATAGATCGACGTAAACTTTAGTAGGGAAAATGGGTGACAGACAATGAAGTCTACCTGTCCTCTTGAGTTTCACATTGAAGATCATGATCGAAAAAGCAAGAAAGGTGAAGATCATAATGCCAACATCAGAGACATGGTAAGGAAGATGGAAGGATGGAGGCTTTTCTAATGGTAAGACACCTGGAGTGTTAACTTTTTTTGCTCAACTAAGTCAAGTTCACAGGTTATGGTTAGAAATGGGGTGTGACCTTCCTCCAGTTTTCCTGGAAGTTAAATTATCTATGAATTGTGATTGGATTGGGTTGGGCTGCCTTTGTAACATAAAATGCTACATTTTCTCGAATGTGTTAACCAATAAGCGATCCAAGCCATTGAACTCTTACCACAAACAAACCCAGCCCAGTAAGGTTGGACGGTGGATTGAACCTGGCTCGTGTGTAACCTTAGTATTAACTATGTGCTTGCTGCACGGTGATATACTATTGAGGCAATATGAATATGTCTTGATTTATGTTGGAAGATATGCGTGGTTGGTTTGAATCGCTGGACGTCGTGGTCTCGAGAAGCTCTTGAGGTTGGATTGTTTCTTTTTGTTTTTGTTTTATTCTAGACTTGGAATGGAAAAATCTCCTTTATGAACTTGGCAGTGGTAAGTACATTATCATATCTAAACTAAAACCTCATCCATGAAATGTGAGTCATTATTCATGGGTGGAAATAAGACCAAAATAGGGGTTAGGTTTTTGTCTTATTCCCTCCCATCCATGGCTCTAATTCCATGGATGGGATCATGGGTCGGATATGGGGTACCTTAAACATTTTTCTTATAGATCTGCATGCAAGATCTTCTTGTTGTTGCAATCTTCGGTAACCTTGCAATCCCTCAAGCCACGCTTCGACGTGCGTCGGAGGTAGTGAGGCTTGTGGTTCCTTCTTGCAAGATCCTGATGCCTCCCAATGTGAGCACGTATAATAGGTTCTCAATCTTTTGCAGGCACACCAAGGAGTGTCTCTCTGGGTACATAGCACACATTGATGATTGTGGGTAGGGTAGAGCATTGGGTTGGGCCCAACTTGGCCCGACCCAAACACGAGAAAGTACATGCTATTTTTCAGACCTTGGGTCATGCCCAAGGCCTGAAATTGTTACTAGATCAGGGCCCATGTTTTTTGGCCAAGGGTTGGATCGGGTTGAGCTTGATTTCGTTGTTTGGGTCGGATTTTCGAGTCGAGTCCAGAAAAATCTGTTAAAGTCCAAAAATTTTATTACGATCTATTTTCATTTATTTTTAAATAAGGCTTACCTAAGTCTACTAAGGTTAATTTTTCATTATTATCTAAGTAAGGTCCAGTCAAACCTGTTAAGACTCAATTTAAAGTTGAAATTGGATGGGTATAATAATAATAATTTTAAAATATAGTAATACTTCTATGATAATCATACAACTATATAGATACTACTACAGATAAAATAAATTACTATGAACGAAATATAACTCAACTAAGTATGTTATCTTACAACTTTAGGTTATATTCATTTAACAAATGGAACTTTGAAAGAGAAAATTTGTCTTATGAGGCAACTTTCTTTTTTTAACCTACAATAATTATTTTTCATTAAATAAACTCAACAAAAATTAGAAAAATAAACATATTATATTTTCAACAAAAATTATACCTTATCTAAATAGTCACATCTCAACTATTTGCAATTCACAAAATAACACCACAAAATTATATATAAATGGGCCCAACGAGCCTATTTGAGATATTTCAGGTTCAGGTTAGGTCGAGCCTAAATCCAAATTTTTAAAAAAATTAAGGTCGAGGCCCGACATAAATAATCTTTAGGCTCGAGCTGGGTCGAACTTTTTTGGGGCAGGATCGGATCTACCTAGCTCAATGCTCCACCCTAACTGTGGGCATCTCCACCTGATGGTGCGGATGACCTCTGCCTTGTGGGATCTCACATAGACCATGTTTAGCCTTGCTACTAATTAAGGCAAATAGTTGCTATGCAGTTGTGGCTCCTAGCGATCCAATGGATGGGAGAAGCTTCACCATGCAACACTTCTTAAGGACATCAAACCACTCCTCCATGTTCTATAGGATCTCAAGATCATCGACAATACTGCAAAACTTCACGGCCAATCATGTTACACCTCCAAGAACCACTTTACATCAGGAATAAGGGCGCAAACAAGAAGAACCCTAGGAATAAGAAAAATCTATGAAAAAATAATAAAATCCTAAGACGTGAGATAAAAATCCTCGAAGAATCAAATTTTTATAATACCATGTATAAATAAATAAGACTATGATAAAATCACATGATATCAAAACATCCCACAAAACACTTGGCGTTTATGTGGAAATCCCTCTCATGAGGAGGGGGGAGAAAACCACGGGATAACCCTAACAGGCTTCTCTTCTATTTTTCTTCTCCAAGAAAGAATCAAGATTACAAGAGCCCTTATATAGGCTTCTACACACCTGACAAAACTCACACCTACTATATGAAAAGGTTTCCTAGTTTGTTTAGTTTGTATAAACATCTCGCATTTCTTTATTTTATCTATAGTGTATTCAAGAATCATATTTAATTTCATCATTTTTTTTCAAAAAATTAAAATTTACATGACCTAATCTACTATATTATATATCACAAGATTCAATATTTCTGTAAATAGATCAAATAAAATGAAAACTAACATTATTTAAAATATTTCTAGATGATACATCAGCATCACATCTTACTATGAACAATAAATCAAAATTTGCCAAATACCATTTTCCATAAAATGTTCTATGTATCAACATAACTTTATTACACATAAAGTTTAATTCAAAATCCTCTCTAATTAATAAAGAATCGGGAAGAACATTCTTCACAGCAGGAATGTGCAGCACCCTATGTAGTGTTTAGACTAGCCTTGAGGAAAATCTCAAGTCCACACGTCCAAATCCTAGTACTTTGGTTGTAGAGTCGTTCCCAATCTTCATAGTCCCACCACTGCAGGCTTGATAGGAAGAAAAAAATGATTCATCGATATAAATATGTACATTAGCTCCAGCATCCATAAGCTGTTTAATAGGATCATGAATAATATAGACTTTAGATTTTATTAAGACATATCTATCACTAGAGCCGGCTTCTTTGGTGATCACATTCACCTTACAGTTCCCCTTTGTGATCTTCTGCTAAGCTTTGTTAAAATGACAACCCTTCTTTCAGCACCCAACTTACCTATCGTTCTAGCATGATTTGTTCTTGGATTTTTTTTGAATCTTGGACTTGACCTTCATTTTATTTTTATTATTCTTATTTTTATTCTCCTTGTCTTTAGATGTCATGACATTCACCTTAGACTCTACGGACACTACATGCTTCTGTTTCCTGTGCTCTTTCTTCGTAGCAATAGCTACGATAAAGTCATCAATAGAAATCTTTCGTTTTTTATGCTTTAGAGTCATTTCGAAGTTCTCTCAAGATTTAGGAACTTTTTCAATGATGGACATGACTTGAAACTTTTTAAAAAGTTTCATTTTAGTCTCTGCTAAACCATGGAACAATAACAGAAACTTGTGTACTTGCTTCGAGATCGATTTGCCCTCAGCCATTTAAAATTCAAGGAATTTGATGAAAGTATTTTTTAATATCAAGATCCTTAGCATTATACTTGTCCAATTTCTTCCATGGCCTCTTCATTGTAGATATGAATGTGCTGTATACATCAAGCAACACAATGGACAAAGCTAATAAGATGCTTCCGTAACAGATGTGACTGTGCTCATTCCACTCATCCACTGCCTTTCGACCTTTAGGAGGGATGTTTCCTTTTTCAAAATTAGGCATTCGATTTTAAGCGCTGAGATCAATCTAATGGTGGTCAACCGGATCCTCATGCATTGTTGCCAATGCTTGAAATTTTGACAACCAAACTCCTTGGGCATACTAAATAAGTTTACGCATGATTTGAATGTCATTTCTGTCATGACAAATATTTCAGATCTACATGATATCTTTTCTAAGATTATTGAAAATAGAACATATAAGAAATATAAAAATAAAAACATATTCATTTTTAATGATTTTAAGCAAATCAGAAATATTAAATCAAGTAATATTAACATGATATGGCAAGATCTAGAATTAAATAAAGAACAAAAGACATGTAATAGCACTAATAAACAAAACAAAGATAAATTAGATGTTAATGTGATTAAGTATCCATGAAGGACTTCCCTTCAAGAAGGTATCACCCCTAACAATGATCCACCTCCAATATTCAGCATACTCTGAGCTTGAATGTCTTTGAAAACTACGTAAGGAGAACTTAGTTGAGGCAATTTGATCAATCAATTTAATTGATCAACCACTTTGATTGGTTGATTAATCAATCACCTCTCAAATTAATGATCACTCTTAAACACCTTGCACGAGATGATCGACAAATTTGATTGGAGTTGATTTACCAATCTTATATTAAATGAATGTGTCTTGAGAGAGAGAGAGAGAGAGGTGTGTAAAGTTCCTCTGTTGTGTTGTGTTTTAAATGGTACAACCCTTGTGCCTCTTATACAGTGGCCAGGACTTAACGTTTATGGAATTTCATCAATTGATCAATCAAGCTGATTTATTAATCGATTAAATCAATTGATCGATCAAATTAACTTATTGATCTATTAAAACAATTGATTGATCAATTAACTAAGCGATTGATCAATCAAATTAATGAGATTAAAAATTTATAGCAAATTGGTCAAAGTTCTAAGTTTAAAATTGATTATCACCTGAGTCAAAGTCGGAGCCATGTTGGGGCGGGATTCATACACGTGCATATGTGGTCCCCAACCCCATCTCTTGCTATTTGCTACATAAGCTATCGGAGGCAAAAGCCTTTCATTCCTACCAACAGGTTTATCCATTTCAAGTGTGGCACTAAAAATCTCTACTAGTTCCTATTAATTTCTGTTAGCATAATTGTGTATTGAGGTCAGCAATGTAATTTCTTGATAAGAATAAGCTGTTAAAAGCTGTTGTAAGTGTCGCAGCTTATGGTTGAATCATGTGCATCAATGCTTATAAATAAGAGGTTTGACAGTGAGGAGAATCAATTGAACACCTCACTAGTTGCATAACAACCAGAGTACTCTGTCTATTTAAGATGGTATTAGTGCTACCAGAGGAACAACCATGATTGGAGCAGCACTCATAAGATAGGGAGATCAAATCTCTCAAATTTTTGGGTTTCTTTGACAAATATCTAATTGGTTGTGTTAGATTTGGGTACTTCTACATTGGATTGAGGCGAATCAGAATCAAATCACTGTGGATCATGGAATTTTTCTTTTGATCACCTCCGAACAATAAGAGTTTCTAATGGTTTCCTCGATTTTTGATACTCATAGCACAATTTCTCCTTTCAATTCTCATATACTAGCCTCCATTCAGTACAATGTTCCCTATAAACTAAATTTCACTAATTTTTCTATTTGGCGGGGTCAATTCATGCTCCTATTGCAAGCCTATGACCAATAAACTACAACCTCGTTCTACTTTACATGTTTTTTTGGGCATTAGGGCATCTCACAAAGCTTATCTAGTGTAATAATCCATACATTGGCAAAATTATTGTCTCTCGTTTTTTTTTGTTCAATGAAGAACTCTACCCTTTTCATACTATTAATACTTCATCCCCAACGCCTGTAAATTCAGCTTCCAACACCACTATTACTGCTCCATTATTTATATACAATCCTTCTTCAACAAAACCTCCTATTAATTCCACCTCAACTTCTGATCCTGTCTTACACACTCAACCATTATCATCCAATACAACCAGTCCCTCCAACAATGCCAATTTTCCAACACTAGCTACCTTGTCACCAACTATTGCTGCGTCACCAATTGCATCAATCCCAACTGAAACCATGGTGCCTATTTTTGCTCTTGCTTGCACACATCAAATGAGGACAAGAGCTATGGATGGCATTATAAAGAAAAAGGTTCTTAATGCTTCCTTATATCTTTTGCCTACAGTATTTTAGGCTTCTACAAACTATCATGAACGAAGTTCATATTCTAACGCTTGCAAACACACTCATTGGCAAAAAGCTATGTTGGAAGAAGTGGATGCTTTAATTCAGAATCACACTTGGTCCTTAGTATCAAGGCAGTTCAACATGAATATTATTGGAAATAAATGGGTATATCGCATTAAGCAAAAATCAGATGGGACCACTGAACGATTGAAAGCAAGACTTGTTGCTAAAGGTTTTCATCAAAAAATAGGCTATGATTATTTTGAAACATATAGTCCAGCGGTGAAAGCAACTATTGTTCAGCTATTGCTTGCTCTAGCAATACCACAGAATTGTCATATCACTCAGACATTCATAATGCTTTCTTCATGGGACTTTGGATGAAGCTATATTTATGGAACAACCTCAAGGCTCTGTGAATTCAGACTTGCCCCTTCATATATGTCAACTGCATAAATCATTATATGGGTTGAAACAGGCTCCTTGATCAAGATACAAGTGTTTAAGCAGCTTTCTTCTTGACAGAGGGTTTCAAGCATCCAAAACTAATGTTTCTCTCTTTATTGGTTCTCAAAACATATACTTCCTTATATACGTTAATATTCTTGTCATTTCTTCAACTTCTTAGCTTGCTACTGACATCATTCAAGCCCTGTCCTTTGAATTCCCCATACAAAACTTGGGCTTTCCAAACTTCTTTCTTGGAAGAGAAATTAAACAAAATTCAATTGATCTATTATTGTCACAGCAATATTGCTTTATTGGAGATTTATTGATCAAGTATAAATTAGATGGGGTAAAGGCGATCAAGACACCAATGTCACATCAATCTGTTGATGCCATTACCAAATGTGATGGAACTCTTATTTCTGATCCAACAAATCATCGATAGTAAATGAGAAGTAGGGATGAGCATTGGGCCAACCTGAGGCCTTGCTTGATTGGGCCAATCCAAGCTCAAGCTCAAAATTAACTTGGTCAGGGGCCTTGGCCCTTGCATTGAGGTGGCCCAAACCCACCATGTGACCCATTTATGGGGTTGGCCTAAGGCTTAGCCTATTAGTCCAATTACATTAATATATATCATATATCTATATACATTCATAGTATATATGAAAATATATATCATATATATATGATTTGTTACACATTAAATAAACATGGACTGTTCTTGTTATTTTTCACCAACAAAATCTTAAACAATCCTACGATTCCGTTTGAATTAAATATGAACCATTGACTTTTTACCATAGAAAAATATGGATATCCAAGTTCGAACTAAATACAAACACATAAATTGGGCACGTTTATTTTTTATTGTAATTTCCTCCTACTTGATTACATCAGTTGTCTTAGCATATGCTATATATGTAAACTATTTAACCAAAATATTTGCAATATATGTAGCTGAATCATTTTGGTTGCACGTGTGCCCACTAAAACTTAAAGATTTTTTATATTAATCTACAAAAAAGGCAAATATAATAACTTTATTATTTATATAATTGAAAATGGTAATTATCCTTTTCAAGTTTTTTTTTACTTATACCAAGTCATATCGTTGTTCGCACTTTTAAAATAATTATCAAGTGAATCTCCCAATTATAGATTGTTTTGTAGGCATCGATGAAATAAATAACAAGACTATATAAATGGGTCAGCACAGCCTGACCCGAGTCCTTTTTTTTTAGGAAGGGTCGGGCTTGGGTCAAAAAAATTTATTTAGGACTGAACCTTGGTTGCCTTTTCAACCCACTTATTAAATAGGCTTGGGCTGGGCCGAGCCTAACTCACAAGGGCCCAACCTAATCCTCATCCTTAGTGGGAAGTCTTCAATACTTAAATTTTACAAGACCAGATATTACATTTCTTGTTAATAAATGGTCACAAATTGTGCATTGTCCTACTAACAAGCACTATGACTATCTCAAAAGAGTTTTAAGATATCTCAAAGGCACAATTCAATATTCATTACATTTCACCAAAGCATCACCGAGTTGCTTGCAAGCCTACTCTGATGTGGACTGGGCCAACTCAACTGATGATCGGAAGTCCACTTCAGGCTTCGCTATTTTTCTTGGAAATTCTTTGATCCCATGGAGCTCCAAAAAGCAACCAACTATGTCTCACTCTAGTTCTAAAGCAGAGTACCGCTTGGTAGCTAATGCCATTGTTGAAATCCAATGGATTCTCTCCCTATGTGTAGAATTCGGAATTTCTATCTATTCCATTCCAATTATTTGGTGCGATAATATCAGTGCAACATATGTAGTTGCTAATCCAGTGTTCCATGCTAGGATGAAGCATATTGAAATTGACTTTCATTTTGTTTGAGAGTGTGTGGCTGCAAAACAACTTCTTGTCAAGCATATTACTACCACACAACAAGTAGCTGATATACTAACTAAGTCCTTAG
This sequence comes from Thalassia testudinum, assembly GCA_037157565.1. Lineage (NCBI taxonomy): Eukaryota > Viridiplantae > Streptophyta > Magnoliopsida > Alismatales > Hydrocharitaceae > Thalassia > Thalassia testudinum. Next base: position 46,199,312 of record JAZHRO010000009.1, read on the forward strand.
CACCATGACAGTTTCTACATTTCTGTCGCAAAGTTCAGGTCTTTAAAAAAAAAAGACCATTTGTTTGTGGAGGGGTGTTAGCATAATTATGTATTGAGGTCAGCAATGTAATTTCCTCATAACAAACGGCTGTTTGAAGCTATTGTAAGTGTAACAGCTTACGGTTGAATCATGTGCATCAATGTTTATAAATAAGAGGTCTGCCAGTGAGGAGAATCAATTGAACACCTCAGTAGTTTCATAACAACCAGAGTACTCTGCCTGTCTAAGAATTTTAACATGAATTCCCTATGTCAATACACATCAATTACATCCCAATTAACATAATTAGGCTCCCAAAATCAACTGTTAGTTAGTTGACATCCTCCCCATCTTTATTGTTTGAAAATCATCAAAGGGAAATACCAATCTTAATTATATATCTTTATGGGTTAATCTTACGACATCTATATGAAACACTAGCAGGTAGCGCTGGGTGGGGGCGTTGTGGAGGTGGAATGATGGTCGCGATGATAAATCTTGAAATCCGCTATATTTCAGCAACAAAAGCTATTAGATTAGATGAACCTAAAGATAAAAAAACAAAACTTCAGATTATTTTGTTCTCAGTCCAAGATTTATTTACCTCAGATGCTGACAGTCATCTCGTATATACGTACAATAAATTGCTTCTCAATGGAGAATTTCCTGCTCTTTTTTTTTTTTTTCCTTTTTTCTTTCGTGTTCGATCTCGTTTTCGTTTTTTTTCTAAGGGGATCGGATGAGCAAGCATCTATTTTGTTTGAACGAAACTAACAATCTAACACTATTTGCAGCTGCATTGCAGGCAATATCGTGGTTTCTCGTTGTTCTCCTCCCTCCAGCTTTCACTTCAGTGCCCATCGTCTCCATCTGCCTCCTTACGTCCAATCTTGGTGCATCATTCTCGGAGGTTGCCAACGACGCAATAGTGGTTGAAGCTGGGAAGGCATCAAACACTGCTCTACAATCATTTGCTTGGATGTTTGGCTCATTTGGTGGGGCTCTTGGGAACCTCCTCGGTGGCATAGCACTGGATTGGATCTCCCCTAGAACCATATTTCTTATTTTCGGCATCATAGCTGTCCTTCAGTTCCTTGTCACCATCAACGTTTCCGAGCGCTGCCTCCAACCCATTCGGAAGAGTCCATCCAAGGAATCCATAAGCATTGTGAAGCAAATTTCAGCGGTGTTGAAGGTGGTGCAAAGGCCGGAGATCTACTACTCTATCGTCTGGCTCGCAGGCTCTTACGCCATCATCCCAGTCCTGTTTGGAACCATGTTTTACTACCAAACGCATCACTTGAACCTTAGTTCGTCGATCATCGGATTCTCCAAGGTTGCGACGCAAGTGTGCGTGATGGCATGGAGCTTTGCTTACAGCCAATGGTTCAAGGACGTCTCGCCCAGAACAATGCTGAAATACTTGCAAGGTACGGTTGTTCTGCTGCTGGTGTCCGACCTGTTATTTGTCAGGGGATTCTACGAGATGATGGGCATCCCCCATTCCGCCTACGTCCTCATCTGCGCTGGCCTTTTGGAGGCACTTTTCATCATGAAGCTGCTTCCTTTCAGCATCCTCATGGCGCAGTTGTGCCCCCCGGGTTGCGAGGGCTCCCTGATGGCGTTGGTCATGTCGTCGGTTGCCCTTGCGATGATCGTGAGCGGCTTCTTTGGAGTCGCACTCGTCTCGCGCCTTGGAATATCAGGTGACGACTTCTCCTTCCTCCCGCATGCCATCGTGATAGGAGCTGTATGTGCCGCACTTCCCATATTATGGTGCTCTTGGATTCCTGCCAGTGTTAAGCAAGACATGGAACATCTAGAGAATGGGATTATAAATCCTGATGAGAAGGACAAGTAATTAAAACAGCATGGAGAGAATTTGTAGACTTTGTGATTTTCGTTCGTTCTCTTGTTCAGAAGCCAGATCAGTTCCTTGAGCTCCTTCACACCGACAAAGTGATAGGGAATTCTTGGAGTACTATTGGCTCATCTGCAAGCCTTTTTATGTTGCAGAGAAGGTCAGATTAATGGGTTCCAGATGTGTGGGTCTTCTCTATTTGACATGTGAAAAATATGATTTCCTTTTTTTTTTTTTTCCTTTTTCCTTGTCATGCAATTTTTTAGGAGTAACGCAGAGTGCCCGAGAGGTTCTCCTGCTCATATTTAAGAACCTCCGGGAAGTAGATGATGCGTTTGTGAGATGATTGCATTGTTGGCTCTTGCTTTGGAAAAAAAAAAACATATACATATATATAAATGGTGAGTGATTTGGTATTTCAGCGTTTGTCGTTTGATTTCCATATTGTACTTGTTTGATTTTAGCTGTCGAGTGGCCTCGTTCCAGCAGAAATGTTCGGATCCGATTCAAGCAGAACGTGATCGTAGCTTATATATATATATATATATATATATATGCAGATTTCTTAATTCATGGAACTGCGTACCCCTTGCTTAGTTGATAACAAGTATGATGGTGGAGAGAGACCTTTCAGGGGTACGTTTGTTGTTGGAGTGTAACCTCTTGTTCCTCTCCTCCTTACAGATAGACTAGATGGCGCAAGAAATGTTCCACCCGATCGGAGATTTGTTCACGCTTGAAGACAAGGCACCTTCCACGGCTCTCCTAGTTGACTCCGGCTACCGTGCCAGCCCAGACCTCCTTCGAGCGTGGGCAATCGAAGAATATGTGGTTGATGGTCTCTTCTTCCCGGTTTCAGATAAGGCATGCCGGATCAATTTGTCTTCCCCATTTGATCAATCTGTCCTTGGTTAATAGCCCGTTCTTGGATGCCAACATCGCACAGCAAAGCCCATTTGGGTATATGACCCCTCGCCCAAAAGATTTCGCACTCCTTCGCCACAGGTTTCTAGTGCCTGACCAAGGTCCACAATTCGCCTTCCCTGCTTGGCTAGAGCCATCGTCCCCTGTGCTCTCCCGAGAATGCTTCCTTGATCGTCACCATCTATCGCCGAATAGGAGACCATGTCCTGGACCCTCCCCTTGGAGCATCACCACGGTGGGAGTTGATGCTGTAGGTGCGTCTCATTCATTTGACCCATAAGCCCCCATCGAGGGACCGTGTAAGTGCTCGAGCACGTTTACGGGCAGATGGTAGCCAAGGCCCACGTCCATCAAGTGGCGGAGTCCCAGCCCTCCTTCCCGAGTTGTTAAACAAACCTGTCTCCAACTAAGTAGGTGTGTCTTTCTTCCACAGTGGAAGGAGGCCTCCAACTTCATGATTTGCTTAGGTGTGGTGTATGGGAACGAGGAGGCCCTTCCCTACCTCTGGAATAGTGGCTGCGTCCAGGTAGCTGGTCGGGAGCCTTCCCTCCATGATTCCCAATCGCAGACAAGTCTCAACAAAATTTTATATCTAAAATACCGTGTCTCTAAATCTCTTGCATCCAGGAAACAGATTTTTTTTCTTTTTTTACTTTAATAAGGGATAATTTATTACTCGAAAGGCCGCCGGCAATGAACGTATAGAATAAATTGGATTGCAAGGATTAAATCATGCAAGTTGCTGCCAATGCAATTAACGTATAAGGGTCTTCACCATGTCTTTTCTTGTTCCGCTCTTTCCAAACATTCCAAATTACTGTAGCAAGGATTTTCCCCGATGGAAATCCTTATTATTAAGAACAGTCCAATTATGATGGATGATTGGCCACATATATCCTAACGTTCATTTTGTCCATATCTCAGATCATGCAAATATCATATGACTACATTGGCGGAGAAGATGATTAGCAGTTTCTCTATCTTTAGAACACAAAATGCAAGTTGGATAAGTAGATACACCCCACTCTGCAAGTTGTGATGTTGTAAGTAAGCGACCCTTGAGGTATAATCAAAGGCAACAACTCCACTTTGGGGGAATAGAATTTGTCCACACGAAATTCCATATGTAGAGTTTACCCCCCCTTCCAAATTGTGTGCACCACTCCACAAGGAATGAGGCCATTCCCAGTCATGGTGTTATGGAAAAATCCCATGATCCAAGGCCAACCGGTAATCAAAGGAGACCAAATTTTTAAATGGATGGGAGTTCTAACTGAATTTTAGAGATCACCATAACATTGCCACATCCAAGTCACCTAGATTGAGTTGGAGGTGAAAAGCCTGTGCGCCATTTTAACATAAGCCAATTTTTGGAGGTCATAAAATGCACAAAAGACCAAGTCACCCTTCAACCTTGGGTTTACATATATCTTTCCAAGCAACAAAATGGGTCTTCCCATCCCATATAAAGTTTGCAACCCAGCATTTGATTTTTTGAATAGTAGAATTCTTTACAAGGGAATTAGAAAACCAAAATCTTAGAATTCCTTCAACGGCCCATTTAACCCAACATACACGTTCCATTATAGAGAGATTGTTTTTCATCCAACCTTGGAGAAGGTCTTGGACTTTATCTCCCAATGCAACAACCAGGTTATCTTCGTGTCCAACAACAAGTTGGATACCCAGGTAATGACAAGGAAACTATCCTTCAAGAATTCCAAAGAGAAGCCAAATAGTCCATCTTTGTCTGCATCATTTGTGAGGATATACTCAACTTTTTGTGTCATTTAGTTTCAAGCTTGATACAAGGGTGAAAGCATTGAGAGCATTATGAAGTGCCGTTATTGTTACGACCCGATTCCCGACAGGACACGAGATTGGACCGACTCGATTGATCCCAAGACCTAGTCGTCCAACGAGAAAGTAACCAAAAGGCAGAAAAGTAAACCACATCCATTATGTTAAGCAACTGACAGTAAAAAGATACAGCAGTAAAGAAGTAAAAATTGTTATAGTACATATCACCACCACAACAGCAGAAAGTAATAAAGTACAGGAACATAAAGTACAGAACGCAAAAGTATAGAACATAAAGGTACAAGAGTCTACTCACTACTATAAAAGGAGTTCAACAAAAGAACTATAGCTACTGGGCTCTACTGGGCCCAGCACTCTCTGCAGCCAAAGGCTCTGGCTGCTCAACACCTAAACCTGAAAAGGGGTTATGAGTACACAACGTTAGCGAATGCTAAGTAGAGTGGCAACCAACTAACCAAAGCAGTAAAAGTGGACAGGTAGCTGCTGTTTTTCAATTACTTTCTTTAACTAATTATTCTTTTTCACCACTTGGTTTATTTATCAGATTTCTTTCTTGATCTCGAATGTTCCTCATGGGAACGATCTTGATTGCAGTCTTTTTCGAAGAGTAGAAGTCGCACGTGGTCCTCTCCTGGCTGGGAGAGTCCCCCATGGTGGTCCTACAGCCATTCAACTACCCTAAGGTCACAGACAGATGTAATGGTGATTACGGTACACGTGATAAACGCACGAGTAGCTACCCCGCACTGGCACGCGATCAGTTGTTTCCGTTAACGGGTGCGCTCAAAGTACAACACGGAACCAGTATAAGGCCTAGCCCTCTCAATAACAGGGGTCTAGCTCCTAAGAACCAAATAAAGGTATCGCCCCTTTACAATCCGCGTACCCTTGCCTGACTACTCTGGTTTTCCCAGTGGGCCTAACAAGTCGGTGTAGGGTGGCTAGCTGAACCCCAGGCCTCATGGGGTGGCTAGCTCTCTCCCTACACTAATAGCTCTCCTTGGTACAGTGTACACGAGGGCCATCGAGTCGGTGTAAAGTGGCCAAACCCACCCCGGGTCTTAACCCGAAGGCGGCAAGCACCCTTCTACACTAAGAGGTAACATGCGCTCCCCTTGGTACCACGTACTCAAGAGCCAGCACATTTCCTAATGCATTTCTAGATCCATCCCTTTATTTCCAGGAGCTCAACTCCTAATCTCCCCGTAGGGTTCATTCTCATATTTCTCATGCCATTCCACAGCAGGTTTCATCATTCCTACTTCCATTCTCAGGTTATGCATATGCAGCTTGTATAGCTATCGTTCACATTTCCATATACAGGTTATACACAGGCAGCTTGCATTTCCATCATTCACAATTCCATTCTCAAATTATATACATACAGCTCGTATTATGTCATTTAACGTATACATTAGGATTTTACATGCAACAGTTAGCTAGCACAAGTACTTCATATTTCACAGGCAGCTGTTATTTATTTACAGGCAATTGTTATCATTCTACCTACTCATTCAAGACTGCAATTCAATCATCCATTATAGACATTTTAAGTGTTTCTCGTCCTAGGATTCAAGCCATATCCTAGGTTCTAATCATTCATTCCACACATGCATTTAGGTTATAATTAAATTAGGGGGAAGCCACTCTACCAGTAAACCCAGGAGTAGTGGGGGCTTAAACGGTAGGCTCACGTGTTTCAGCAAGCCCGAACCCGCAATGGAATGAAGTTCTATCACAAGGAATGATTACAAGGGAACTATCAGAATAGTATGGAAAACCTTCTAACAAGTAGAGGAACTCACAAGGAATACATCGGTATATTAATTGCGTAAAACGGAACTCAAACGAACCATAAACAGGTCAAAAATAGGGTTTTTGTCTCAAATCAGACGTCTGGAACAACTTCCAGACGTCTTAAAAGTGTCCAGTGTCATACCTTAAGCCCTGCGCCAATCCTCAGACGTCCAGGAACTCTTCCGGATCGTCTGGACCCAGCTCCAGACGTCCGACGACCTCTCTGGACGTCTGGAAGCGCTTCCTGTTATCTGGTATGTCACCCAAACGTCTTAAATACGTGGGAGGGCTTGTCCCGCACCTTCCCGAAGCGAATCCTGCACGCCACCAGCAGATCTCTCAAAACGGGCATGCAAAAAGGGGTCTCGACGTAGCGGCCTACATGGTTGTATCCATAAAGAGGACGTACCTTCACGAAACTCTCACCTCAGACGTCTGGAACCACCTCCAGACGTCCGCACCGTCGTCTGGAGGTCACTCCAGACGTCTGATTCTCGAGAAAACCCAGAAACAGAACCTGCTTCCGCTCTCCTATGCCCCCTCGCCTGCTGCTCCGGCTGCAGCAGTGTCGGGGAGGACCTCCCTGATGCACTCCTCCTCGCGCATGCGCCGCTCCGACTGTGTGCTCACCGGTGAGCTCCCACGCGAGCTCACGATCTTGCTCTCCTCCTCCTCTCCTCACGCCACTCCTCCTCGACGCCGTCCGCACGCTCTCTTGCTCGCGCTGCCTCTCTCGCTGGAGTGGAGAAGAAGGGGGGAAGGGGTAGTGTGGGCAGAACGAGAGGGGAAGGGGGTCTTATATAAGGTCGGGGTTAGGGTTTGCTTGAAGGAGAGGGAAGAGAGAGAAGGAGGAAAAACGAGGGGTACTGTCTGCGTGTAGCACGCATGCAGACGCGAGCTCGTACTCAAAATTTTTGATTTCCAGACATTTGGGAAGGTGTCCAGACGTCTTACCAGACGTCTGACCCACAGTCCAGATGTCTTAAAAGGCTCAAATAGCATAGGTCTTATCATCATAACAAACTTAAAGGAAGTTTCATCTCCGAAACTTGAGCTAGCTAGGGTGCGGTAAAAGAACAATATACGCATAACAAACTTAAAGAGGACCGAAGCTGGTCTAAAAAGACGTACCCTCAAAAAGCTCCGGGTACCGCTCTCGCATTGCCACTTCAGGCTCCCAGGTAGCCTCCTCGTACCTCTGGTTCCTCCACAAGACCTTCACCAGGGGTACCTGCTTCCGTCTCAAACTCCGGACGGCTTTGTCTAGTATCTGTATTGGTCGCTCGGGGTAGGTCAGGTTGTCACCCACCTCGACACTCTCGTGGCTCAGAATGTGATTGGGATTGGCGACGTACTTTCGGAGGTTGGACACGTGGAACATGTTGTGCACACCAGAAAGTTGGGGAGGAAGGGCAAGCCTGTAAGCAACAGGTCCAACCCGCTCCAGGACCTCAAAAGGCTTTACAAACCTCGACGCGAGCTTCCCTTCACCCCAAAACGCTGGAGGCCCTTCATGGGCGAAACACGTAGAAAGACGTGATCCCCAACCTTGAACTACACCTCTCTGCGCTTCTAATCAGCATAACTCTTCTGTTTGCTCCTGACAGTGCGAAGTCGTCTGTGTATCTGCTCAACCACCTCCTGACTCTGCCGGATCATCCAGGGGCCAACCTTCCACTTGGTCCCCACTTTAACCCAACTCAAGGGTGTAGTACATCTCCGTCCGTACAGAGCCTCGTAGGATGCCATACCGATACTCGAGTGATAACTGTTATTATATGCAAACTCTGCTAGGGGCAAGTGCTCCTCCCAAGAGCCCCTACAGTCCAGTACACAGGCATGTAATAGGTCCTCAAGTGTTTGTATCGTGCGCTCTGACTGTCTGTCTGTCTGGGGGTGGTATGCCGTGCTGAACCTCAACCGTGTTCTCAAGGCCTGCTGAAACTCAGCCCAAAACTGGGAAGTGAAACGGGTATCCAGGTCAAATACAATCTCACGCAAAACTCCATGTAGACGTACCACGTTACGAATGTATCTCTCTGCCAACTGTGCTGGTCCCAAGGTGACTCGGATCGGCAAGAAACATGCTGTCTTCGTCAATCTGTCTACAATCACCCAGACCGCGTCGTGTCCTCGCTGGGTAACAGGCAAAGCCACCACCAAGTCCATGGTGATGCTTTCCCACTTTTACTTTGGCACTAGAAGTGGCTGCAATGGTCCTGCAGGCCTCTGATGCTCGGCCTTCACCTTCTGGCACACCAAACACTGCTGTATGAACTCACCTACATCCCTCTCCATCCCCCGCCACCAAAAGTCATGTCTTAGATCATGATACATCTTCGTGTTCCCGGGATGTATGGTGAACTTGGAACCATGTGCTTCAGTTAGGAGCTCTCTCAGCAACTCCTCATCTCTAGGAACGCACAACCGCCCCCTCATGCGTAGTACCTCGTCAGTAAAGGAGAAGTCTCTAGGGTCCCCTGACAGTACTCTGTCTCGCAACGACTGCAGGTACGAGTCTGTCATATGTCCTGTGATGATGTGGTCTATCAGCTTTGGTCTCGTCTGCTGTGTCACAATCACTGCCCCACAGCGTCCCAGTAACTCAAGGGGTCGCCAACTGCCCAACTCCTCCATGAGTCTCCAACTCTGGGCCTGTACACTGGCCAAGTGGGCAGGCGCCTTCTGGCTCAAGGCGTCAGCCACCACGTTGGCCTTCTCGGGATGGTAGGAGATGTTGCAGTCATAGTCCTTCAGGAGCTTTAACCAATGTCTCTGTCTCATGTTAAGCTCCTTCTGATCAAATAAGTACCTAAGGCTCTTATGATCCATGAATATCTCAAAAGTCTCACCGTACAGGTAGTGTCTCCATATCTTTAACGCGAAGACGACAGCTGCCAGCTCTAAGTCATGCGTAGGGTAGCTATGCTCATGGGGCTTTGTTAGGACTCAAATAGGTTGTGTTAATATGGTGAAATTATCGTTGAAGTGCGTATAGTGGTAACCTAAATTGAGTCTAGCCATCTTTCACAAAATTTTTTTACCTGGCCTACTTAATTTTATATTGGTCACTTTTAGGCCCAGGGTCGATCTCAGGGAGGCGGGGATTAAAGGTGAAGAAGTTTCTACATCTTTCCTAAAACGTATCTCTTCCGTGCGTTTATTATGTTTTTGATTTTTTTTCTATTTAAGATTTTTTTGTTGATAATATTGTCCTTGAGGCACACCCTCAAAATCAGGTCCTTGGCTTTGAGCCAAATTGTTCTTGGCTTTGAGCCAACTTAGGATTTCCAGAATAACTGACCCTACTATTTGCAAGACCGAGTACCTGCAAGACAAGGATTATCTTTTCTCTTTTACTCTTTTTTTTTATCTTTTTAATAACAGGAAATAGAAGAGAAATAAAAATTAGGTAGGTTGCTCGTAGAGAAATAAATACAGGCTATATATATATAGATATATATATTATATATAGGGGTGGGGTGGAAGTGGAAATGGCGTGTAGCACAGTATCGAGTTGGTCCACGTCTAGAAAGACGCAACCAACAAGACGAAGTGCCGTGAGGAGTGAGGAGCGAATGTGTGGGAGTGTGTGCGGGAGCGCTTGCTTTACGTGGGTTTCGGGGAATATTAGCAACTGGTGGAGATATTCCCGCGATAGAATGCGTGGTGGAGTGATAAGTGTGTATGGATACAGGTAGGTGGTATGTATGTAAATATATATATATATATATGTGTGTGTGTGTGTGTGTGTGTGTGTGTGTGTGTGTATAGATAGGGTTGTAACTATATAGGTGTATATGTAGTTATGTATATATATATAGATATGTAAATATATATGTAGGTATATATATATATATATTTATATCTAGATATATATATGTATATATATTTAACTATATATATATATATATATATATATATATATAGTAATATATGTATGTGTATATGTGTATATATATATAGGTATTTATATCTATATATATATATATGTATGTGTATATGTGTGTGTGTGTGTGTGTAAGTATGCATAGGTGTGTACAAGTGAGTGTGTGAGTGTACAAGTGTGTGTACGAGTGTGGTGTGTGTATGAGTGAGGAGTGCTGTTTGCACCTCAAAACACGCCTGTAATAACGCCTTCTTGTACTATTTTCTAGCATTAACTATGTATATTATGATCCTATAGTCGCATTTATAAAGACACTTGCATTCATGCATTTTATTGAGAAGAGGAAGAGGAGTGAAATAATGGCTTGCATATTAACATTTTTCTTCAAGTGCCTCCTTGCAAAATCCACCTCTTTTTATTTTTCCTCTTGATTTCTTCTTTTCTCTTCTTCCCACGGTTCATTTCTTCCACGCCATTCTGCATGCGATGCCGTACCCTGCCAACACCTCTCCCTGCGGTTGCCACTCTCCAACACCTCTCCCTGCTGCTGCCATGCCTCCCCGCCACGCTCTCCTCCTCTATAAAGCCGCAGCTCTTCCTCGCGACGAAGAACAGGGGAGCTGCTACAAAGACCCCACAGCCACCACCTTCCTCTCCACCGTTCTCCCCTCCCATACGTCGGCCCTCCGTCGCGGAGGCACCCGGCGAGCAGGAGAACCCACTGTGGTGCACACCACCACAGTGGGAGCACCACCGCCCAGCTCTTCAACGAGCCGGTGGGTGTGGTGTTTTCTTTTCTCTTCGTTTTCGTCTCCACGCCATTGCTGCCGCTTCAAGCTCCGAAGCTTGAAGCAGCAGCAGCAGCAGCTAAACCGCGGCGACAGTAGCAGCAGCAGCACCCCCCACCTCCTCCGCGACCTTCCCCGCAGGCGCGCAACCCTCCGCGTGCGCCTGCAGGCCCGTTCCCCGCCTCTGTCTCCGTTCTGTCCACCCCGCATTGCACCCGCAGCCGGTCGCCGCGCGCACTGCAGCGGCCGGCTACGGCCTCGCGCCGACCCCTGCCCTCCTCCGCAACCCTCCGCGACCGACTGCAGACTCCCCGCCGCCTTCTCCGAGCGCGCCATCGCCCGCTCTCTGTCCTCGCACCCGGTCTGCAGGAGACGCCTCACGTCCTCTGCACGAAGGCGCGGTGCACCGCGACGGTCAGACGTCCGCCTTCGCCTTCAGACGACGCGGCATCATACGTCCGCCGCCTCTTGCAGACGTCTTAACTCGCGCGTCCGCGATCTCTCTCTCTCTCTCTGCCGATCTCTCCTGCGTGCGTCCGCTCGATCTCTCCCGCCCGCTCTCTCTCTGTCTGGTGCTTTCTCTCTCTTTTATTTAACTCACAGCAACACACACACACATTCACCGACACACACACACACACTTATAGTAACATATATACATATATATATATATACATACATACATATATCTATATATATATACTTATATACATAGTATATCTATATAGTTATGTATACATACATATATATATAATATATATATATATCTACTTATATATACATCTATATACTTATACATATACTTACATATATATAGACATATATACTTATATACATACATATATATATATATATATATATAAATATCTATATACATATATATATACATATATATACATATATCTATACACCTATATATATAAACACATATATATATATATCTATACATATATAACTATACATTTATATATATATAGATATATTTACTTATATACATACATATGTACATATATTTTCATGTTATTTACTATACGCTGTATCGCGGGAATATCTGCACCAGTTGCTGATATTTCCTGATGCACCCGATCTTCCGTCCTTTCTCTGTTTTTCCCTGCATGCATATGAGGACACAGCATTGTTTGGCTGGGGGGGGTGGACAGGCATCCATAGGATCCGGGTATTTTATGGTATTAGACAATTACCACCTATTTATAAATATGCAAGAAAAAGAAAAAAGAAGAAAAAAAAAATATATATAATAATAATAAATGGTGTTTAGCAATGATCTAAAAGCTGAAACAAAAAATACAATAAGTGTTTATGGATATTCAACCTCTATTTTGAAGAATTTCCAGGCCACAGAAGCTTGATTCGCTCAGGCTCGGCTTAATTCACTTAAAGCATTGACGAAATAGATCAAAATCTCTCCTAACTAAGAACGTTTCTTGTACCTGAGACACCAGTACAGGATCCGTTGGTTTGCTTTTTCTTGAGAGCTTAAGTAAATTTGGTTCACACTACACATATCAGGAAAGACCAGGTGAACATAAGATCCAACCCTAGTCTTCATTAGGGAAGGTGGAGTCCTTACCTGTGCGTGCAGGTAGACTTTTTATCACAAGCTTTAGTCTTGTGTTTAGGAGTGACTCTTTCCACCAAAAGGAAACTCTCCCATCAAAAAGAAAAATAAGTGTGCTCCTTCAAAATGTGTTGTAAGAGATACTGACAGGTGTTTCAAAAAAAAAAAAAAAAGGATGTTGCAAAAGAGTCGGTATATCTCATAAATGTCTGTATACTTTGTTTTCCGGTGAGCCACAAAAAAAAAAAATCAGAAAATGGGAGTTGAGTTTTCCGTAATCATCTTAAGGGTCAATCCGAAAACACGAGCTGAAACTGGGACCAACCTGTACTTAAAAATTCGTGAAACCCTGGGAGTGAGTCTTAAGGTTCATCTGGTCAGTCTTGATCCTTCACTATGCACAAACCATAACCTCTTGAGCTCTCGAGTACGGTAAAACCTCCTGGGTCCTGGAAATCGTACTTAAGGTTTAAATATTAAGAGTCCTGGTTAGTTGAGAGATAATCTTTGTCATGTAAGACTTAAAGTACTGGTAATCTTCTCTACAATTGGTTCTCACAATATCCGATAATAAACACACCGATATCATCTCAGAAGAAAATCTTCAGCTTAAGATCATTTCTAAATACGGTTTTGCTAGGGACTAGCAAAAGATAGGCATGGGGGTATATGTTTGCACCTCAAAACACGCCTGTAATAATGCCTTCTTGTGCTATTTTCTAGCATTAACTATGTATATTATGATCCTATAGTCGCATTTATAAAGACACTTGCATTCATGCATTTTATTGAGAAGAGGAAGAGGAGTGAAATAATGGCTTGCATATTAACATTTTTCTTCAAGTGCCTCCTTGCAAAATCCACCTCTTTTTATTTTTCCTCTTGATTTCTTCTTTTCTCTTCTTCCCAAGGTTCATTTCTTCCACGCCATGCTGCATGCGATGCCATACCCTGCCAACACCTCTCCCTGCGGTTGCCACTCTCCAACACCTCTCCCTGCTGCTGCCATGCCTCCCCGCCACGCTCTCCTCCTCTATAAAGCCGCAGCTCTTCCTCGCGACGAAGAACAGGGGAGCTGCTGCAAAGACCCCACAGCCACCACCTTCCTCTCCACCGTTCTCCCCTCCCATACGCCGGCCCTCCGTCGAGGAGGCACCCGGCGAGCAGGAGAACCCACTGTGGTGCACACCACCACAGTGGGAGCACCACCGCCCAGCTCTTCAACGAGCCGGTGGGCGTGGTGTTTTCTTTTCTCTTCGTTTTCGTCTCCACGCCATTGCTGCCGCTTCAAGCTCCGAAGCTTGAAGCAGCAGCAGCAGCAGCTAAACCGCGGCGACAGCAGCAGCAGCAGCACCCCCCGCCTCCTCCGCGACCTTCCCAGCAGGCGCGCAACCCTCCGCGCGCGCCTGCAGGGCCGTTCCCCGCCTCCGTCTCCGTTCTGTCCACCCCGCATTGCACCCGCAGCCGGCCACCGCGCGCACTGCAGCGGCCGGTTACGGCCTCGCGCCGACCCCTGCCCTCCTCCGCAACCCTCCGCGACCGACTGCAGACTCCCCGCCGCCTTCTCCAAGCGCGCCATCTCCCGCTCTCTGTCCTCGCACCCGGTCTGCAGGAGATGCCTCACGTCCTCTGCGCGAAGGCGCGGTGCACCGCGACGGTCAGACGTCCGCCTTCGCCTTCAGACGACGCGGCGTCAGACGTCGGCCGCCTCTTGCAGACGTCTTAACTCGCGCGTCCGCGATCTCTCTCTCTCTGCCGATCTCTCCCGCACGCGTCCGCTCGATCTCTCCCGCCCGCTCTCTCTCTGTCTGGTGCTCTCTCTCTCTTTTATTTAACTCACAGCAACACGCACACACACATTCACCGACGCACACACACATTCACCGACACACACACACACTTATAGTAACATATATACATATATATATATATATACATACATATATCTATATATATATACTTATATACATAGTATATCTATATAGTTATGTATACATACATATATATATAATATATATATATATATCTACTTATATATACATCTATATACTTATACATATACTTACATATATATAGACATATATACTTATATACATATATATATATATATATAAATATCTATATACATATATATATACATATATATATATATATCTATACACCTATATATATAAACACATATATATCTATATATATATATCTATACATATATAACTATACATTTATATATATATAGATATATTTACTTATATACATACATATGTACATATATTTTCATGTTATTTACTATACGCTGTATCGCGGGAATATCTGCACCAGTTGCTGATATTTCCTGATACACGCGTGCCAAAAAAGCGTGGTCCCATACATCGTCCATCCTCCATCCATACTCCACGCTGCACCTAGTCGTGTTGGTTGCGTCTCTCTAGACGTCGACTGACTCGACATAGTGCTACACTCCATTGTCACCTCCACCCCCACCCCTTTATATATATACTACATATAAATATATATCTATAGCTACTATATTTACTTTCTATCTGTTAGCTTCCTTCTTAGTAAAAAGATAAAGAAAGGTATAAAAGTGAAAAGATAATCTTTGATTTACAGGTACCCCGTCTTGCAAGTACTCAGGCGGTGCATCGATGTGAATTTGGTTCTTTCCTGGGAAAAGAGCCATTTCATGGTGCCTGAGGGAATTGTCCTGGGACACTTGATCTCGGAGAAAGGCATCCAAGTGGATCAAGCTAAGGTTGATCTAATCTCTCGCCTTCCTATGCCTAGCTTGATCAGGGACATCCGTTCTTTTCTGGGGCACGTCGGTTTTTATCGTCGTTTCATTCCTAATTTCTCGAAAATCGCGTGCCCCTTGACTACTCTTCTCGCTAAGGATGTACCCTTTGAAATATCCAAGGAATGCACACTAGCCTTTGAAAACCTTTGTGACAGAGTCACACAGGCACCTATCCTACAATCTCCTAACTAGTCTCAACCCTTTGAGATCATGTGCGATGCGTCTGATTTCGCTGTAGGAGCGGTCCTAGGGTAGAAAGCTGACAGGAAACTCGTGGTCATCTACTACGCTAGCAAGACACTTGACGAGGCTCAGTGTAACTACACGGTTACGGAGAAAGAGCTACTAGCTGTAGTATTTGCCCTTGAAAAATTCCGATCGTATCTCTTGGGTTCCCACGTCATCATCTACTCAGATCACACGGCTGTGAGGCATCTCCTTGCCAAGAAGGACACGAAGCCCCGACTAATCCGATGGATCTTGCTGTTGCAAGAATTCGATCTCGAGATTCGCGACAAGGCGGGAAGACAGAATGTGGTAGCCGACCATTTGTCCCGTCTTCCTTCTGAGATTATCAACCCTTCCGGACCCATCACAGAACATTTTCCTGATGAGCACCTGTTGACTATTGGTACTAGCCTTCCATGGTTTGCTGATATAGTAAACTACTTGGCATCTCATCAGATCCCGTCTGATTGGCCGAAGATCAAGAAAGACAAATTGCACTCTGATGCCAAATATTACATTGGGGAAGACCCGTACCTCTTCCGCATAGGTGCTAATCAAATCATCCTGAAATGTGTTCCGGAAGAGGAAGTCAACAATATCCTCTCTTTCTGCCATGACCAAGCATGCGGTGGCCATTTCTCTGGACATAAAACCGCATCAAAAGTCCTCCAGTGCGGCTTTTACTGGCCCACACTATTCAAAGACGCATACAGTCACTGCAAGGCATGAAGTCATTGCCAAACTTTGGGCAACATGAGCCATCGCGACATGATGCCTTTGCAGCCGATTCTCGTATGCGAAATCTTTGATGTTTGGGGGATTAATTTTATGGGCCCCTTTCCTATTTCGGATGGTTTCGAATACATTCTGCTAGCTGTGGACTACGTGTCCAAATGGATCGAAGACATACCGACCCGAACCTGTGATCACAAAATCGTTCTCAAATTCATTCATCAAAATATTTTCTCAAGGTTCGGGATTCCTCGTGCTATAATCTCAGATGGGGGGATCCATTTCATAAATGCTCAGTTTAGGTCACTGATGACCAAGTACGGGGTGTCTCGCCGAATCTCTACTCCTTATCACCCCCAGACTAATGGTCTAGCTGAGCTATCAAATCGGGAGATCAAGAAAATCCTGCAGGTCACTGTTCGACCTGACAGGAAGGACTGGTCGTCCCAACTTCCGGAAGCCTTGTGGGCCTATAAGACCACCCACAAAACCCAATTAGGCATGTCTCCCTTTAGACTGGTATATGGAAAGACGTGTCACCTTCCCGTCGAACTGGAGCATAAAGCCTTTTGGGCAGTACGAAACTGTAATCTAGATCTTTCGAAGGCTGGAACCCACAGAAAGCTTCAAATCAGCGAGATCGATGAATTACGCCTGGATGCGTATGAGAACTCACGAATCTACAAGGAGAGGGTTAAATCCTTCCATGACAGGCATATCTTGAGAAAGATTTTTCATCCTGGTCAGAAGGTCCTACTCTTTGATGCCCGACTCAAACTTTTCCCTGGAAAGTTGCGATCCAAGTGGGTCAGACCATACTTGGTCCGACAGGTTTTTGGAAATGGAGCCATCGAAATCAGTCCGCTCAGCCACGATTCCGAACCTTTCATCGTGAACGGTCAGAGACTCAAGCCGTTCATTGATGTAACTTCTACTGATTTGGCTGAATCATCCTATATCCTCCATTCCCCTTGAGCTTATTGCGCCCAGCCAATGGCGTAAAACTCAGCGCTTAACGGGAGGTAGCCCGTCATTTTCCTTAAAAACCTAAAACCTTTTTGACACCTTTGTGCACTTAAGGTTCACCCTTTAAGACAGCCGACTCCACCTCAGATGCTTGCATCTGGGATTAGAAATCGTTCGCAACAATCACCTCAACCCATTCACTCACCAAAATACTTGTCCTAAAGAATGAACTAAGCTGAATAAAAACCCCCCTAAGTCACAATGAGGACATTGCAAACCTTAGGAATGGGGGGTATGAAAGTACAAAACTTGTAAGAAAAGGTTTCAAACAAAAAATTCACATATGCCAAAAACACCATAAAAATTAAAAAATATTTTCGAAAAAGAATAAGAGAATAAGAGGAGGAAGGAAATTTTGTGAGAGAAGGAAAAGAAACAAAATGAAAAAGGAGCACAAAAATATGAGAAAAGAGTAATAGTCATTAGTAAGAAACTAAGGAATTGACCTAAGTTCTAGACCTCATTCAAGAAAAGAAATGAAAAGTGTATGGTGAGATTAGTAAGAACGCAAACCTCAGGCATTCTTGGATAGACTCTTAGTACCCATTAAGATCTGGACACTCCTCAAGAGGTTGAGGAAAATGAAAAGCTTAAGTATTAGGTCCAAGTCTTAGGGAGTATTTGGCCTCATTAACTAACTTTTGGTTTATGGGACTCAGTAACCTAAGCACCCTAACCTCACACACAGCCTGGTTCAGTAAGCGTAAAAATCAAAATCACGTAGAAGCGTCGCAAAATTCTAAAAAGAACACCCAGAGTAGGAGCGACCGATCAACACAAGTTGATTTGGACGAGTTCCCAGAGCGGAGAGGTGGGAAATTCCCCTCGAAGATGTGTAACAAAATATCATCTCCTCGGTGCTTGTCTCTTAGGATATTTACATATCCTACTGAGGGCATGTAAGCACTTTTCTGGTTCAGATTCCATGGATGGCATTATCACGAAGTGTCAATTGCCAGGGTCTGGATTCGGCCACGGAACACCATGGATGGGATTATCTCGAAATCTCAATAGCCAGGGTTCCGGGGGTTGCCATGGGCGGTGCTATCTCGAAGCATTGATTGCCAAGAACCCTTGAGGATTGATGATGGGAACAAGGAATCTGATACAGACCGTGTTGAAAAGCCAATCCTAAGCTAGAATTAAAAAGAAAAAGGGAGAGAAAACTCTCCAAACAGAAAAATCTTCTATCTCTCTCTCTTACAAAACGCACTGCGAACTGAGCCAGGGCTAACATCATTTCAAGCACGGGTGCTTTAACCACAAAGTCCAATAAACCTTAGGTTAGTTCTTGTGGGCCTTAAAAACCTTTGCTAAGGACTGAGGCTGAGGCTAGACAGATCTGGATCTTGGTTGGTACTAGAGTACCTTTTAGGCCTATGGTCAGCATTCTGTCCTAATCTAGGTTCAAATGACAAAAGCACTTATCTGAAACCATTAAGAACGTCATGGTCTAGAACAAAGGTTGAAACCTTAAGTTTTTGCTAAGGGACTAGCAAAAGCTAGGCATGGGGGTATGATGAGAACCTCATCATGAACCCTAACTAGCACAATCTAACCTAGGTATCAAGAAAAGGCTCCTACATAACTCAAAGAAAGGCTTAACTCAGAGAATTCTGAGTTTAAGAAGAAAATAAGTCATAAGGGGTAAAAATGCAATTTCACCAACACAATCTGCAAATAAGGTAACTCAGGGTCCAAACATAGGTCAAATAAATCAAATAAAAAGGAAAGTGGGATGATCTGATCCAACAAGGGCTACAACAACTCCAAGGAATTAAATGACATTCTGTAACCCTAAAATAAATCCACTTTAATTCACGAGGTTCGAGGAAGGGTAAAAATCAACTAAACCCTCTAAAATTCATAGAAAAATAATCTCTAGGGTTTAGAACCTTCAATTTGGCCTTAGAAACACATTTTGACTGACATTGAGAACCATGCCCAATTAATGATTTAATTTGGGTTTTTACGTAAATTGACTGATCAAACATGGTCTGACCTAGAAACAAAATTCACCATTAAAATCCTTAGGTCCAATTTAGTCATGCATAAAAACTTGAGCCTAAGAAGAGACCTCCTTGACTGACTTTGCAATTTGGTCCTCATCATTTACATTTTGACCCTCAACTTTTGAAACCCTTGCATTTTGGTCCCTCCTGCAAGTCTCTACGCAGCGCCATGCTCCGGCGACTTTGCGCGGAGTATGGCGCCGTGCAGGGTGAGGGGGACGTCCTGCAAAGAGAACGCGAAGTTCCCTGCGACGTCTGCTGTCGTAGGGACTCGGCCATGCCACCTGACGATGCCCACACCTTCTGTGCGAATGCGCGGAAGGTATGGGTCTCGTCTCCAACCATACTCCGGCGAGGGACGCACGTCGTCTCCCTGCGTCCGACCCTCCACCACCGCCTTTATAAAGACCAGCATCGCTAGTCGGTTCTGGTAGCTTGGTCTTGACGGAGAATACCTCATCCCTTCCTCTCTCCCCACTCTGACAGGAACCCACCAGCTCCGGCGGCTCCTCCTCCTCCTTCTCGTCACTCTACTGCAATACCTGCAGCAGAGTCACCTGCACCTAATCTCCCCACATCGCGCCGCACCAAGCGCGCGCCTCCTTGCCCTCTTCCTCACCGCTGCTCTCTCCCTCTGGGTGTTTCTTCTCCGGCGACAGTCGGTACGGCTGCCTGCCGCTCCGGCCCCCCTTCGTCCCTGTAGGTAAGTAACAGTTATTTCCCTTCCTCCCCTCTTTCTTTTCCCCAACTTGTTTTGCTTGATCGCCCTACGCCCACGCCTGACCACCTTCATCTTCCCCACCTCCGGCCACTCTCCGGCGAGTCGTTCCCGTCATCCCACAACCCCATACGACTTGCCAACTGCACCAAAAACTCTGCCTCACCTCACCAAACACCCTCCGCCCCTCCACTGCCATTCCACACCTCCATAACGACCCCCCGAACAAACCCATTTTTCCTACTACAGTCCGACCTAGGGCTGCCGCCATACACCGCCTCACGCCTCACCACCACCTGCACTGGCTTCGCCGCACTCCGGCGAAGCTCCCTGCATCTTTTGACTGGGCCGAGAGGCCGTATTCCTGCTTTCAGGTCATGCCCCCTTCGTCGCCATTGCTGGGCAGGTGAAGCTCCTTCACCTACAGCTGCAGCTTCGATCTCGCCCAGGCGTTGGTCCCAGGTTGCGCGGAGTGTCTCTGCGAAGACTCCCAAGTTTGCAGCTGAGGCAAACCCCTCGCGAGTTGCTGCAATTGCCTGCAGCCTCCTTGCCTGCGGACGCCAGTCGGGAGGTGGGACTTTAGTCCTACCTCGGAAGTGCGTGGCTCAGTGCCCGCACATAAATTGTAAAAGTGTTCGAGGCTATTTGCCTTCGAACACAGGGGTCAGGTCCCTCACGCATGTGCGCGCCACGCGCTCGCCCTTGCCCCCGCTCACGCCCCACGGGTCTGGGCAGGATCCGAATACCCGACACTACGCACACCTCGCCCACCACCGCACGTCGGTGGGCCTGGTCCCCGGCGCGATACCCGTACCCGAATACCCGGCTCTAGGAGAGCGATCCTCTGAGAGAAATCTGAGAAAGAGAGAGACACAGGGAAGGGTAGGGGTAGGTTTTGCTCTGACTAGTTGTGTGAGTGTGCAGGAGCAGAAGAAGAAGAAGCGGCAAAGGAAGAAAGGAAGGAGAAGAAGAGAAGCACTGTAGCAGACCTGCAGTTAAGTCATCTGACCACTACATCAGACGACAGTTGAGCAGCGGCCAGAGGAGATAAAGCAGAGAAGAAGGAAGAAGAAAAGAAGAAGACTCTGCAGCTGAAGAGAAGAGAAGAAGACAGGACGAGCAGAAGAAGAAGACTTGGCCGCCAGAGAAAAAGAAATCAAAAGAAAGAGAAAGAAAGAAATAGGAAGAAAAGAGAAGAAAGAAGAAGAGAAGAAGACAGGACGAGCAGAAGAAGAAGACGATCAACCAGGAAGAAAAGAGAACAAAAGAAGAAGAAGAAGAAGAAAGAAGAGGGAAGAAGACAGAAAGCACAAAAAGAAGAAAGAAGAAGGCACAGCCGTGAGAGAAGAAGAGAAGAAGAAGAAGCCAAGATAAAAAATTCTCTCTCTCTCTCCCCCCCTCTCTCTCTCTTATTTTTGTAATCCAATAGAGAAACTTTGTACTTCTAGAATTTCGGTAGCTCCCTGAGTTCGACCTCGAGAAAACTATTTCTGAGTTTAAAAAAATCTATTGTAATGACAACCGTAGCTGTCTTGTCTTATACTATAACGACTGTACTATAATAAACACAAAGCAGCACCGCGGTTTGCCGTTTTCACGTAATATTGAGGATTAACATGATTTCCCAAATCCTGGGTTTGAGACACAAGGTTGCTGTGGATCCCCAACCTAGATGGAATATGATATGCCTGATCTTGAATTAGGTTGGGAGGTCCCAATTGCAGGAGAACATGATTTTGAGCCAGCCCTAGAAAACCAACACCTGGTCACCAAGCATAGAATTCCTAGACTCCTGTAATGATAAGATTGAATCAGAACCTCTCAAGGGTGTAAATTCTACCCCTTATTTTGATAAGGTAACCCCCGAAGGCAATTCTGACCTAGATTCTAGTAATTCAACCCACATCCTTAGCCTTGAATCTAGATCTGAATCTTATTGGGATGATTACAAGGTCCCGTATGACGAAGATCAAAGTTTGAATTGGGATTATGATTCTGGGCCTTTATTCGATGAATGTCCCTCTCCAACATCCTCAGAGATACAGATTGATTTTTTGGAAGTCACGCCAATCTACGATACAGAAACCAAGGAGTTGGAAGAGTGGGGTTTTGATTGGGTCTTCCTTACAAGCCAAGAACTCAAGCCCAAATCCAACAGGGACACTTTTTAAGCTTGGAATCTACAAATAGGCTAGACCCAAGTCAGGTTGCTCAATCTACATCTTGTGATTTATTCTGTGCTAGAACCTCTGACCTCGAATCAAATTCAGAACATGATTCTCGCATTTTCTTCGATGATTTCAAATCTTACCATGATTTCGGAGAACCATTGTTTCCTGACGACTACGAGCCAATCTATGACCTCAGCTCACATGATCCATTCTTCGACTCTGACTCTGAGGTCCCTAATATCGAGATCACTGATTTATATTCAGGTTCCATTGAAATGGAATCATTTCTCTTTGATACTCAGGAATCAAAAACAAAAAGTGCCGAGAGTGACTACAATATAGAATTCGAATCTTTTCTTGACTATGATTTTCTTCATCCTATGAACACTCTTCAGGCATTTACCTTCGAGTTTGATGGCTACTATGAGGACTCACTAAATGAACCCACCTTTGATTCTTTTTTAAATGAGCCCTCATACACAATTCTTATTGATGCCACCTCCTCTACAAATATAGAACCTATTCAAACCCATTTTCAACCCCAGCCCATAATCAGACTCAATTTCTATTCTGATTCCCCTCTTAATGAGCCGAGTGCAGATGATTCGCCTCCACATCTTTATCGAATTTCGGACATTGATCAGACTACAAATCACATCCCATCCCTCTCTGATCACTCCTGTAGGGTTCCTACATTCTCCGCTTATTCTTTTTCATTCAAGGATCCCTACTCTGATCAGTCTGATTCAACTCAGCCAAACCCTAGCTATACACTTCCATACCATTTTGAGTTCCAAAGTATATGGTGGGTTTCACATCTCTTGATCTACATTCATCAGCCCACCAGATTGATTGGGTTTGGGCTACATCATCAGCATGTTGACCTAAACAAGCACCTGGTTGGACCAACTAGGCTCTTGATCAAGGTGCTTGTTCTACAACACATCTGATTTGACCACTCCTCCAAACCATTTCCCCGCTCGACTGAAGGCGTTGAATTTAGCACTTAACGGGAGGCAACCCGTCATTCAAAAAACCTGAGATCCTTCTAATTATCCTTCTGTATTTCATGTCTATTACACCTTGAGTTTGGTTTTAGAACAGTCAATCCCACCTCTGGTACACATGCCAGAGCTTGAAATCGTCCGCAACAGTTATTTCCGACCCATTCGCCCACCCGATAATCCTATTCTAAGTCCTGAAACCCAAAACTGTTTCACAACCTCCGTTTACAATGAGGACATTGCCAAACTTAGGCATGGGGGGTGATAAAGTACAAACATACAAAAATCAAAATTCGGAAGGGTTCTCACAAAAAAATCACATATCTCAAAAATACCAAAAAAAATGAAAAAATTCTTGAAAAATAACAAAAAAATGAGAGGAGAGAAAATTTTGATGGCATATCAGTTTTGAGGAGAAAAAGGGAAGAGTTAAAAATGTCAAAAAGGAGCACAAGTTGAAAAGAAAAAGAAAAGAGATA
Organism: Thalassia testudinum; assembly: GCA_037157565.1. Classification (NCBI taxonomy): domain Eukaryota; kingdom Viridiplantae; phylum Streptophyta; class Magnoliopsida; order Alismatales; family Hydrocharitaceae; genus Thalassia; species Thalassia testudinum. Next base: position 46,223,156 of record JAZHRO010000009.1, read on the forward strand.
GTCATTAGTAAGAAATTAAGGAATTGACTTAGTTCTAAACCATATCAAAAGAAAAAATGAAAAGCAAAAAAGTGCTAACAAAACAAAGAAGAGATTAGTAGGAACGCTGATTTTAAGCCTCTTGGGCTATAATCCTAGACTTAAAAATTCAAGTATCCGCTGAGATTTGGATAGTCCTCAAGAGGTTGAGGAAAATGCGAAGCTTAAGTATTAGGTCTAAGGCTTAGGGAGTATTTGACCTTGTTAACTGACCTCTGGTTTGCGGGACTCGATAACCTAAGCACCCCAATCCACACACAGTCTAGTTCAGTGCACTTAAGTATCAAAATCACGCAAATGCGTTTAAATTGTTCTAAAAAAAGTCGCTTAGATTAAGAGTGGTTGATCAACACAAGTTGATTTGAATGAGTTCCCGGTGTGGAGAGGCAGGAAATTCCCCTCGAAGATGTGCAATAACATATCGTCTCCTCGGTGCTTATCTCCTAGGATATCTACATATCCTACCGGGGGCATGTAAGCACCCTGTGCTGGTTCAAATGCCATGGGCGACATTATCCTGAAATGTCGATTGCTAGGGTCTGGATTTAGCTACAGAATGCCATGGGCGGGATTATCTCAAAATCTCGAAAGCCAGGGTTCTAGGGGTTGCCATGGATGATGCTATCCCGAAGCATCGATTGCCAGGGACCCTTCGAGGATTGATGATGGGGACTAGGAATCCGATACAAACCGTGTTGTAAAGCCAATCCGAAGCTAGAAATAAAAGGAAAATAGAGAGAAAACTCTCCAAAAAGAAAATTCCTTTGTCTATCTCTTACAAAAACACACTGCAAGCTAAACCAAGGCTAAAATATGTTACAAGCATGGGTGCTTTAACCGCGGAGTCCAACGAACCTTAGGATAGTTCCTGTGGGCTTTAAAAAACCTTCGCGGCAGATTGAGGCTAGAGCTGGTCAGGTCCGGATCTTAGTTTGTACTTGAGTACCTCTAGGCCTACTATTGGCATTCTAACCTAATCTACAAAAGAAAGCACACATCACAGTTTTGAGCATCAAAAGATTTCATGGTCTAGAATCAAAGTAGAAACCTTAAAATTTTGCTAAGGAACTAGCAAAAGCTAGTCATGGGGGTATGATGGGAACATCATCATGAGCCTTAACTAGCTCATTTTGACCCAATGAAGAGAATAAATGCTCCTACATAACCAATTGAAGGTCATAATTCACTGCATAACCTTTCTGAGAGAAAAATAAGAAACTAAGGTTAAAACTGTAATTTTACCAACGCAGTACAACCATGGGTTTTGTAACGACCCGATTCTCGAGTCCCTACGAGACACGAAAACCGGACTGACTCGACTAATCCCAAGACCTAGTCGTCCAACGAGGAAGTAACCAAAAGAGTAGTAAAATAAACCACATTCAACATAAAATATAACTAGCAGTAACAAAATACAGTAGTAAGAAAAAGAACTACTACAACATGTACCACCACAACAGTAGAACAACATTTATAACATAACATGAACTACAAGTAAAGAAAAGTACGGGGGGTAACAAGAACTACTCACTACAGTGGAACAAAAGGGGTACAAAAGAACTGTGGTAAGTCTATTGGACCCTACTCAGCCCACCATCCTCTGCAGCCGCTGACCCTGGCGACTCAACACCTGGTCCTGAAAAGTAACGAGTGTAACACGTCAGCGAAACGTTGAGTAGAGTGGCAACTAAAATTAAGGAAGCAGTAAAGTGTACAGTAGTTGTTTTATTTTCTTTCTTCCTTTATTTACGTCTTTCTATTGTTTCACAATTTATCTATTTCTCAGATCCTTCACTTGATCTCGAATGTTCCTCGTGGGAACGATCTTGATTGCTGTGTTTTCCGAAAAGTAGAAGTAACACGTGGTGCTCTCCTGGTCGGGAGAGTCCCCCGTGGTGATCCTACTCTCAGTCAACCACCCCAAGGTCGCTGACAGACGTAACGGTGACTACGGTATGCGCGATAAACACACGGGTAGCTACCCCGCACTGGCACGCGGTCAGTCATTTCCGTTAACGGGTGTGCCCAAAGCACAGCACGGAACCAATATAGGGTAGAGCCCTCTCTGTAACAGGGGTCCAACCCCTCCACAGTAACCAAACAGTGGCCTTACCCCTCCACAGTCCGCGCACCCTCGCCTGACTACCCTGGTTTGCCCAGTGGGCCTGGCAAGTCGGTGTAGGTGAGCTAACAGAACCCCGGGGCCCGTGGGGTAGCTAGTACTCGCTCTACACTAGTAGCTCTCCTCGGTACTGTGTACACGAGGGCCAAAAAGTCGGTACAAAGTGGCCAGACCTAACCCCGGGAACCTGGGGCGGTTGGCTTCGCTCTGCACTAAGCAGGTAACAGGTGCTTCCCCTGGTACTACGTACCCAAGAGACAACACACATCCACATCTTTCTTTCTCAGTTCCATTTCATTCTCTTTCCAGGAGTTCTACTCCTAATTTCCCGTAGGGTTCCAGCTCTTTTAACTCAGCACATTCAGGTTTCACCCCTTTCAGTTTCACGTTCATACAACCCATATTCTCAATCATGTTCATTTATTCATAACAGGCAGCTATTATTTCCTTTCCACATTTTCCAAGACTGCAATATCTATATTCATATCACTAGTTTTTCAGTCCTAGGATTCATACCGTACCTTAGGATCTATCATTCAATCTAGTTTTCCAGCCTTGGGATTCATGCAATACCCTAGGATCTATCATTCAATCTGGTTTCTCATTCATAGGATTCATGCAATGCCCTAGGTTCTATTAATTATTCCATAATTGTAACAAATTATGTTAATAATTTTTAAAGCCACTCTACCAGCTACAACGGGAGTACTGGGGGCATGGTCGGAAATCCCGCGCACCTCCGCAACCCCCGGGACTGCAATGGAACGGGATCCTATCACAAGGATCAAACACAAGGAGTTTCTCAGAATAGTATATAATTATTGTAAACGGGTAGAGGATTTTATTCCGAAAAGAACGCAACTCAAAACGCGGAAAACGGACTCCGAACGGACCCTAAACGGGTCGAAAACGACGAAACAGTCCAATATCAGACGTTTGAAACCTCTTCCAAACGTCTTAAAATGTGGGACAGATGGTACCTTTGTTCTGCGTAGTCTCTCAGATGTCCAGAAGCCTGCGGGGGCATCTAGCCTAGTTCCCAGACGTCCGATGGTCACCCCGGATGTCTGGAAGTCCTTCCCGTCGTCTGGCACTGCGGCCAGATGTCTGATTCGCGTTGGATGGCGAATCTCAGGACCTACACGTACCCACTCCTCGTTCTCAGTACGAACGGTCGCAGAAAAGGAAGAAGGATGAAAATAACTCACTTGCCAGACGTCTTCACCGTCGTCTAGTTGGAAGCCCAGACGTCTGATTCTGGAAAAATTTCCAGAATCAGAGCTCGACTCACTCTCCGCCCGTGACGCACGGCCGCGCCGCGCCTCGTCCGCCTGCTGCTCGAGCTGCAGCAGCCCTCCCGAGTCACTCCACGCCCGCTGCTCCCCCGCCGGCCGGCTCTAGCTGCCTCGGCAAGCTCGAGCCCTCACGGTCGAGCTTCTCCTCCCTCGCGCAACACCTCCTCCCACAACTCACCGCGGCTGCCGTTGCCGCCGCTCGCTCGCGCTCGCGCTCTCGCACCAGCTGGAAGAAGAACAAGAAGGAAGCAGAGGAGATGAGAGTGAGGGAGAGGGCGAGGCCTTTTAAGGCCACGCGGAGAGAGAGAGAGAGAGAGAGAGAGAGGGAGCGCAGCCTGCGCCTGTAGGGGGAGAGAGGGAAAAAGAGGGGAGGTGCGGCGGTTGCAGGTCTACGCGCGCCTGCGCATAGACGCAGCCCCGCACACCACAGAGAATAAATCCCAGACGTCTGGGCCACCTCCCAGACGTCTTAAAAAAAATTTCTTGGAATGTGTTAGTAATAGGTTTTCTCAAGGGCTAAACAAAATTCAAATGATCTTAATAAGATAACAAGTGGGTTGGATTTGACAGAAAAGGGTTTGTGTGTGTCATGTGAATTAAATGACTTCTTGAAATCCTAAAATAGACCCACTTGATTAACCAAGCTTCTAGGGAGGATAAAATTCACTTAAACCCTCTAAAAATCATATAAAAATATCCTCTAGGGTTTAGTACCTTCAATTTGGCCATTGGAACCCATCTTGACCTAGAATGGGGTCTCAGACAAATATTTACCTTAATTTGGATTTTTGAATAAATTTTTCAGTCAAACGTGGTCAAACCCAAAATCCAACTTCACAATTGGATTCCTTAGATCCAAATTAGGTTTGTACCAAAATTTGGACTTAAGGGGAACTCATCTTGACCTAATTTGCAAAAAGGTCCTATCTGATTACATTTCTATCCGTAACTTTCAAAAAACCTTGCAATCAGCCCCCTAGCTTCTTCATCATTTTCACAAATAGGTCACTCTACCATTATAGCAGAGGAATCCTACTTCGGCGAGCTTTGAAAGGAGAGTTCTCCCTGATTGCTCAGAAAATCTCCTACAAAATTGAAAGGGAGATTCTCTGAGAATTCCCCTCCAATATGAACCCGTTGATGAACCCTGATTGTTTCCCAATTTCTCATGTGAACGCATGAGAGATTTGGGTATCTTGAGAACTTCCATATCCGGTGAGTTTTCCTTGCTTGGAACTTGGCTTCCAAGCACAAATCCCTCTCCCATGACCTATTTAAGAAGCCTCGAATCAAAACCGAACTCCTAAGCTTGAATTTGGGCCAGATTCCCTCCATTCTTCTCTCCCCTCCGACCACAACAACTCCGCAAGCTCCGACGGCTTCTCCCTAGCTCTCTCATTGCCCAACCACAATACCAATGGCTGGGTTATCTCCACCACAATCATCCGTGTCGCGCAATGCCAGCCGAAGTCGCCTCTGTCCCATCTTCGTCGCCGCCTCATCTACGAAGGCTTCGTCTTCCCCACATCTTAGATTCCCTTTCTCTCCCACTTTCTTTCCCTCGCTTTATTTCCCAAAATCACCCACCAATGCGACTAACCACCGTCACCTCCTCCATCTCCGACGATACCTCCGGTGAGGTGTTCCCGTCGCTACGCACCTCCATCCACCTCGCCGACCACCCTACGACCTCCACCTCATCTCCCTGATCACTTCCCCTCACTCCACTCACCGCGCCACTCACCCAAACACCTCACCGAACACACCCACTCACTCGCACATTGTGTGCCCTAGGCACGCCACCACAGCTACCCTCGCTCAACGCCAAGGTCACCGTTACATTTGCCGTGCCATGACGACCATGCTGAACGTTCTGATGCGACCATAAGGCCCTTGTTCTTGATTTCGGGTAGCAGGACGACGGCCACCATTGCTACCAAAGCTTCAAGCTTGCTGTTGTTGCTCCAGGTCCTACTCTGCTCCAAGAGAGACCCCCAGGCTGTGCGCAATCGAAGCCCACATGCATCCAAGCCATCAAGCAAAGGCTTCAGGCTCGGCAGCCTCGCCAATTTTGCCAACACCCTGCTGCTGTGCATGCGAAAGGAAGGTGGGACATTTAGTCCCACCTCAGAAGTGGAAAGGCGCCTTCGTGCACATAAATTGCAAAAGTGAAGTAGGCTCTTTGCCTCCAACACTGAGGGTGAGGTCCTCCTCCCCCCCTTCACCGGACTCATCCACAACACCTAATACATGGACCTGGCTGACCCGACTACCCAACCCGACCTTACACTCCTCACTCACCACACACGCCGGTGAGCCTGGACCTGGGTATGCATTAGGTCCGATTACCCGACCGGCTAAAGGCTCTGGGAGAGCGGTTCTGAAATAGAAAGAGACTAGGAGAGAGGAGATCTACGCAGGGGTAGGGGGTGTAACGACCCGATTCCCGAGTCCCTACGAGACACGAGAACCGGACCGACTCGACAAATCCCAAGACCCAGTCGTCCAACGAGGAAGTAACCAAAAGGCAGTAAAATAAACCACATTCAGCATGAATATAACTAACAGTAAGAAGTACAGCAGTAAGGAAAGAAACTACTACAGTAGGCACCACCACAACAGTAAAACAACATTTATCATATAACAAAAACTGCAGGTAAAGAAGGTACAGCGGAAACAAAACTACTCACTAGAACCGAAACAAAAAGGGGTACAAAGCTGGGGTAACTCTACTGGACCCTACTCGGCCCAGCGTCCTCTGCAGCCGCCGACCCTGGCTGCTCAACACCTGGTCCTGAAAAAGGTAACGAGTGTAACACGTCAGCAAAACGCTGAGTAGAGTGGCAAACTAACTAAAGGCAACAGTAGAGTGTACAGTAGCTATTATGTTCTATTACTTCCTTTATTTACATCTTTCAATTTTTCTCACTATTTCATTTATTTCTCAGATCCTTTACTTGATCTCGAATGTCCTCGTGGGACGATCTTGATTGCAGTCTTTTCCAAAAGTAGAAGTAGCACGTGGTGCTCTCTTGGCCGGGAGAGTCCCCCGTGGTGATCCTACCCTCAGTCAACCACCCCAAGGTCGCTGACAGACGTAACGGTGACTACGGCACGCGCGATAAACGCACAGGTAGCTAGCCCGCACTGGCACGCGGTCAGTCGTTTCCGTTAACGGGTGCGCCCAAAGCACAGCACGGAACCAGGGCAGAGCCCTCTCAGTAACAGGGGTCCAACCCCTCCACAGTAACCAAACCGGGGCCTTGCCCCTCCACAGTCCGCGCACCCTCGCCTGACTACCCTGGTTTGCCCTAGTGGGCCTAACAAGTCGGTGAAGGAGGCTAGCAGAACCCCGGGGCCCGTGGGGTAGCTAGTACTCTCCTAACACTACTAGCTCTCCTCGGTACTACGTACACGAGGGCCAACAAGTCGGTACAGAGCGGCCAATCCTAACCCCGGGTCCCTGGGGCGGCTGGCCCCACTCTGCACTAAACAGGCACAGGTACTTCCCTTGGTACTGCGTACCCAAGAGACAGTACAAACTACATCTCAGTTCCATTCCTTTTTCTTTCCAGGAGTTCCACTCCTAATTCCCCGTAGGGTTCCAACTCTTTATCTCAGAACATCATATGTTTCACTTTCCAGATTCACGTTCTCAAATTCCATGATCTCAACATGTTCTTTGTTCATAACAGGCAGCTGTTAATTAAATTCACAGGTAGCTTTATATATTCCTTTCCATTTTTCCAAGACTGCAGTAATATACATTCCACTAGTTTTTCCATCCTAGGATTCATGCCATATCCTAGGATCTATCATACAATCTAGTTTTCCGGCCCTAGGATTCATGCAACACCTAGGAGCTATCATTCCATATATTTCTAATTCCTAGGATTCATGCAATGCCCTAGGTTCTAGTTATGGTTCCATACTTTAACAGATTCTATTAATACTTAAAGCCACTCTACCAGGTACAACGGGAGTAATGGGGGCGTGATCGGGAATCCCGCGTGCCTCCGCGACTCTCAAGACTGCAACTGAACGAGATCCTGTCACAAGGATCAAACACAAGGAGTGTCTCAAAACAGTGTATAGCTACTGTAGGCGGGTAGAGGAATAAATTCTGAAACGAACGCAACTCGAATCGCGGAAAACGGAGCCCAAACGGGCCCTAAACGGGTCGAGAAAGACGATACTGTGCAAAATCAGACGTCTGGAACTCCCTCCAGACGTCTTAAACGGTGGATCAGAGAATTACCTGTTCAGCGTGGTTTCTCAGACGTCCAGAAGTCTGCAGGGACGTCTTTCCTAGATCCCAGACGTCCGATGGTCACTCCGGACGTCTGGAGGTCACTCCCGCCGTCTGGTACAACTTCCAGACGTCTGATTCGCAAGGGATGACGAATCAGAAACCTACGCACAGCCAACCCCCCTCCCTCAGTACGGTCAGTCGACAAAAAGGAGAAGAAAGCGGAACTCACCTTTCAGACGTCTGTATGATCTCACAGACGTCGACCTTGCCGTCTGGATACCAATCCAGACGTCTGATTCTGGAAATTTTTCCAGAATCAGAGCCCTGCTCGGCCTCCGCTCGCGACGCCGCCCGCGTCGCACCTCGCGCGTACGCTGCTCCACCCGCAGCAGGTCCCTCTCCGCGACGCTCTGCGCCCCCTGCACCCTCCGCCGGCCGGCCAAGCCGCTCCTGGCGAGCTCGTCCTCACGGCAGAGCCCCGCCCTCGCACGCCGCAGCTCCTCCGCGCTCACTGCGGCTGCCGCTGCCGCTGCGCCCTCGCGTCCGCTCGCTCTCGCGCACAGGCAGGAGAAGAAGGAGGAAGATGGTGGAGACGGGAGGGGAGGCGCGCCCCCCCCTTTTAACGCCGCGCGGAGAGGAGAGAGAAGGCGGTCGCAGCCGCCTGCAGCCGCAGAGAAAAAGGGCAGAACGCAGGTCTGCGCGCACAGGCGCGCAGACGAATATCCCGTGCGAGCATAACTGTTCGCCAGACGTCTGTAAACTATCCCGGACGTCTGGTCAGACGTCTGGATGTGATCCCAGACGTCTTGACAAACGTCTGGGCCACCTCCCAGACGTCTTAAAAGGCGTCTGGGGCACGCGCTCGTTACAGGGGGGTTTTGCTTTGAAGAGATTGCTCGAACACTTAGCCAATTCAGAGAAGAAGAGGTGGTCAGGAAGAAGAAGAGGAGGTCAGGCAAAAGAAGAGAAAGAGAAGGACCTCAGAAGAGAAGGTAGACGGGCAGAGAAAGAGAAGAAGGAAGAGGCTGAAGAAGAAGAAGAGAAGGCCATAGGCAGAAGGCTCGCAAAGGCAAAGGAAGAAGAAGGAAAAAGAAGAAGAAGCCAAAGATAGAACAGAAGAAAGATAGAGAAAGGAAGAAGAAGGAAGAAGCTGAAGAAGAAAGGAAGAGAAGTACACAAGGACAGAGAAGAAGAAGAGAAATCAGAGAAATAGATCAAAAGAAGAAAAGGAGAAGAACTATAGCACAAATCATTTAAGACATCTGATTGCAAAATGAGACGTCTGAATTCCTATTTCTTTCCTTCTTTAGTCAATTTGAGTAACTATTATTTTGTCTACAATTATTTTTACTCTTCATATACTCGTGCTCTACATTCCTAATTAGATTTTGAGTAGTATTATGTGTTCAATTTGCATTTATTGTTGAGATTAGTGTGTGAATTCCATTTGCTCCCTGTGTTCGACCTTGGAATATATTCGAGTAATAAAATTATATTTGTTTTGAATGCTATTTTGACTGTACTACAACGCAACACTTTTTAAAATCTGATTCAGCGACTAAAACATGCATTTTGGTTAATTAAGTCATAGTATTAAGAAAAACCACTCTACTGAGATACACGGGTGGAATGGGGGCTCGAATCGCAAATCCCGTCGTATCCGTGGGCCCTATATACGCTACTGGCTGGAGACCTGTACAATTGACCAAATCACATCAAACGAGTTAAAACAGTATATGAGTAACACGCAGAGAACTCCGAGTTGAAACCAACGATACTTCGTTTGCGCAAAACCGACTCTGTTTGGGTCCTGAACAAGCCAAAAGCGTGCACTCTGACTAAAATCAGACGTCTGGGACTAGACCTAGATGTCTTAAATGACCACAGAGACTTACCTTGCTTCTGTGTGCTGATTTCGGATGTCTGGAACCCCTCACGGTCATCCTAAGGTCCTTCTAGACGTCTGTCAGTGCACCCGGATGTCTGAGATGGTTATCAGATGCCTGTAGAGACATCCAAACGTCTTAAAGGACCTTGAAGGGCGTGCCACATGCCTTTCCAATGTCTTGTACCTGCGCATGCGCACGCGGGTTAAAACCGCGACACCTAAACTTAACATACGTGCATGCAGACGCATACAAAGTACATACCTTGGCACTCTACGTGCTGTTAGACGTCCAGCGCCATCTCCAAACATCCTAAGGCTCCTCTAGATGTCTGTATAGAGTCCCAAACGTCTGATACTACAGAAAAATGTTTCCGCAAAATGCCTCGCGAACCTTCTCCCTGCGTGGCTCTCCGAACCGCAGCTGTTGCTCCAGCAGCTGCAAGAGGTCGCGTTGCTCCTCTCCACGAGCTCCCTCGGCCACACCTCCTCTCCCACGCATGCTCTCGAGCTTCTCCTTGCACCTCCAGCTCCTCCCCTTGCCCACTCTCCCTCTCTCTCCCTTACCCATGCTCTCTCTTTCTCCCTCTCCCCCGTGCTCCGCCCCTCTCCTTCCCCACTCACAGATGCAACGATACGGGGGAGGAGAGGCTTGTCGGTGACGAGGTGGTGGAGATGGAGAGGTTGGAGTGTGGGGGTCTTTTTAAAGAGAGGAGGGTGTGTACATGGGTGTGTTGTGTGGGAAGAGAGAGAGGGAAAAATTGTGAGATTTTCCCTGCAAGATTTCTTCTTTCCCGCAAAGCCCACAAACTTAAACCCAGGGGGTTTAAAATTACACTTACACCCATATCCTTTCGAGAAAACCTCGAACGACCCTTAGGAAGGGTTATTTCAAGATTGGAAAGCTGATACGCATATTAGGGCACAAGAGACACATTATCTCTTGAAGGAATCACACAGATCTGCTACTGTAGGTGTACGTAGTAGATTGGGAGACTTAGGCTCGCTCCGTGTATATTAGAAAGTCTGAAATTCTATGCATGGTCGTATGGGTCTTAACTAGACCCATACATAAAAGAAAAGAAAGTTTTTTGGAAAGGATTTGGTCTTTATTCTCATCCTAATGATATAAGGAGAACATAAAAATGTGTAACCTATGATAAGATGGATAGTGAATTAGGGATTTAATCTTAAGAGTTACATATGTCTTCCAATGTGAAGGATTCAGGAGTATTTGGAATACCTGAGGGAGGCATAGCATCATCATTTTACTTATCCTAAACACTTTATTATTGATGTAATGAAACCAATAATAATTTTGGTGGGTTTCCTACTTATAGGATTAGTTAAATGTGATTTAAGGAGTTAAATTACATTAAATTTGGTGATTAATTGTACCTAATTTGATTAGATTGAAATCCAAGGGTTGGATTGCAATTAGTTAATGCTTGGATCCTAGATCTTAACATCCTAAAATTAGTTTTGGGCCAATCACACAAAAATCAAGTTGGATTAAGTTCCAACCCTTAAATGGAGATCTAAAGGTTCACACCATATTAGGATTAGGTTTAGGACCCCTATTATCTCCCTAAGCCTAGTTGGGAAACCCTTATTGATTCTATTTGTGTTCTTCCAAATTCCACCATTGTGAAGGGCAAAGAGCTGGTAGCTCCCTGGTCTCCTTCCTCAAGCCCTTGTGATTGAAGGACTTCAAGAAGAGAGGCGTTAGCCAAAAGAGAAAATGGGCATCCAACCCTTCCTTGGTTGGACTTCCAACCCTGAAGGTGGGGGACACCAGGCCCCTTGCCTACTACTCTAGCTAGACATCTAGGCATCCGATTGGACGTCTACTCAGGGAATTGGATGTCCAACCAATGCTTGTTGTGGGTTCTTAAATCCATGAAAAGCTTCTTCTTAGAGGATTTGAGGTGAGGGTTGCCTTGGGGATCGTGAAGGGGTTTGTGGGACGAGAAAGGTTCACGCTATACACAATGGGATCAAGTATTCTCGATGCGAAAACTTCATCCACCTGCCAAAAAGAAGGGAGTCCATTCAAGTGAGACTTATTTGAGGGGATACAACACTTGAGATGATGTTGTACATCACCTCATAAATATAACTCATTACTTGTGAGAATTCTAGAACTAGAATAAATTAGTTCTTCCAAGGTGATTTCTATTACATAGGTTGTTGTTTCTTTATTTCAATTTGTCAAATTTTCATGTATTGATTCGAATTTTGATTTGAAAAAAAATTTAAACAATCGTATTCCACACTTCTATGATGTCACGAAAATTTAGGGATCGAATCGTTCTAACTCCCCACCCTTGAGCAACATCCCGATTCCTTAACATTAATAACAGCTTTTTTTTACATTTTTTACGTTTCTCTTCGTTGAAGGCTTGCACAAGATTAAGAAAAGAAATTTAGTAGGCCATCATTCGATGATTTCTGGGATTATACACTCTTTATTTTGAATACCACCGAAAAGTTCTTTGATGTTTGAAGATAAAAGTCATTATCTTTCATTTCTCACTGGAGGTGTCAAATTAACTTGCAAAGACCTCCCTTGATTCGCTAGTATATATCTATTTTATGGTGACCAAGATCTTTTGGCTATAAGGTTAAAACCAAGTGTTGTTATAACAAAGGAAAAAAACAAATCCATATATTTAAGAATTGATTATTGAAGTTAAGAAATTAACGTACAGTCAGTTAGCGGAGAAAGCACATAGAAATATGTAATTCGCATGTTAGGACGCATAGAGAAGACTTTGAAAGAAAGTGACATCCTCCTGTCTCCTACAACTATGATATTTTGTTCGTAAAAGAACTGCTTCCAAAGACTCACGATAAATATCTATAAGAAATGCACGCTTACAAGTTTCAACAGATAGTTACAGTCTTTAAAAATATCTCTTACTTGATTATTTTGTCATATCTAATGGAGTTTGCCACGTCCAAAAAAGATATCAATTTATTGGAACAAGAGAATAAAGGCGGTGTTTGGTGGGTGATTAAGGTTACTTAACTTGCGTTTGGGTGGGTTTGACTTGACGCACCTGTAACATGGTTTAGGATAACCTAGCACAAACTTATTGTGTCTTCACTGTGGAATAAAGTTTAATTTGTCTATTGCTCTAAAAAACATTATCTACTCATTGCAAAGAAGATTTTTAATCTCTAGGGTTCATTCAATTAAATTAATTCCTTGTTTAGGAAATTAAGGTATTAGGAGGTGGAATTGTTAGAGGAATAAAATATGATGTGACATAAAGAGAGAGAGGTGAAATTGAGAGGAGAAATCAAGAGAGAAAAATAGAAATTAAATTATTTGAGTAAAAAAAGACTCGGGAGAGACTTAGCAATTCTCAAATCGGTGGTCATTGAGATCAAGGGTAGTAGAGAAATTATTAAGAGTAATACGATCTTTTATTCTGAAGTAGGCCTTTTATTTTTCCCCCATTCGGATCTTATTTATCTACAAATCAATGGTTGGGATTTATTAAGCGTGTAAATTTTTCTTGTTACTGCTTGCCAATCGACAAAAACGATGATAAGTTATGGCGAACGATGCAAGAACCTTTGCTTATTTTTCTAATTTCGTAGCCGATCTCTCTTTTACCTTTCATCTGTATGGTAAATTTTGGTTGAAAATTATAACTTTATTTGCAAGCGAAGTAGACTTGTCACGAAGTTCAAATTTGGGGTAGAAAAGCGAGGAAATAAGATTAAATTAAAGGAGAAGGATAATTCTTGAACAAATGTAAGAAGTGAAAGTTCTCGTATAACCTACTAAGGTATATTATCATTGTTAAATATAAAGTTTGTATTTAGTTGATGGGTTAAATATTTAACTCATCTCATAGGTACCTCAAGTTAAGTAAATTTAACTTAAATAAAATTATTCTACCTTTTTTGTCAAATAATTTTATCCTATTAAAATATCCAAATAAATTAATTGACTTATTCTATCGTTATTCCACTCTTTTAATTTATTCTATAAATTTATTTTCCTTATCAAATGAGACCATAAAATATTAAGTAATGTGAAATTCGGATCTCAATTTCTAGACTATTAAAAAATCAAGTATTTTTTCATTCACAATTTATGGTTGAATTCTTTTGGATAACTTACTACAAAAATTTAATTTATTATGGTATTGTTCAATTTAGTCTTACAATATATACCTCTCATTGGGAAATCTGGATGTCATGGTCTAGACGGCCCCTCTCGAGTGAAGTAGGGGTAGACGCGTGGGAGGGGAGGGTGGATCACTGGATCAGTGGTCATCCACAACGCCACATCGGCGAAGGGCGATACCCTCCTATGAGAACTGCGCAAACCTTTGCTTTCAGAAGACTCGGGATAAATATCCATAAGAAACGTGCCCTCACAAGTTATAACAGATAGTTACACCCTTTAAAAATATCTTACCTACTTGATTTTTTTTTGACATATCTAAAGGCGGTGTTTGCCGGGAGAGTTAAGGTTGCCGGGGGTTAATCCGTAATTGATTCACTTTTAACGGGGGATTGAGTTAAATAATAAATAATATCAATTAAATTTTATATTAAATGAATATCGGTATTTATGTACGAGTACCAATATCTTATGTATTGAATATTGGTGTTGGTACTGGTAAATCGGTGCCGATGTCTATAACTTGCAGGTTTAGATCCTATATCTAAAAAAGTATCAGTATCGATGTCAAGTAACGGTACTTATGATTTACTGTTTGGGATTAAAGTTCAGATGTTCACCTATCCAGTACTCGAGATGTCCCGATACTAGTGACCAGTAACGGTACCTATCACGTACTGGTATTATTCAAGAACCTTACTTATCTCAACGAATGCTGGTACTTGTGATAAGTATCGGTACTTGTAAAGTATTATCTCTACTACTGCACTAATAATATACAACTTTTAAGTTTCTGGAAGCAAGAACCAAACTTGTAACACACAAGTACCAGTACTAATGGAGAATACCGATACTTGTGAGCTACAATCATAATACTTAAAATTTGAAGCCTTAACAATGGAGAGTACCGGTAGTGATGCACATATATCGGTACTAGTGATGAGTACCGGTACTTATGTCAGTTACGAAATGATTTTGAGGTTTTGCAGGAATATGAAAGATCTAATCAACATAGTTTATGCAAATCCTATGATTCTACAATAACAGTTCAACAAGTATAAGCAAATATAAAATGTTACACAAGACGTTAATTAAAGATGCTAACAACATAACCATATACATATGACTAATATATGTATATATGTTGATCTATCTATGGATATAAATATGTAGGTAACTTGTGTTCATGTTTACAGAGATGATAATAAGGACTGCAATTAAGTTCTTCCAAGAGAATCCCATCTTTAACTCCTTAGATGACTGCTAAAAGAATAAGTTTCTGCTTCTCCTTTTCCTTTGGCCATCCACTTTTTGAGTCACCCTAAGCCTCTCTCAGATCTTGATGGGGGGATTAGAGAAAATACTTGTGTGGGTCTCTTGGGAACCTAACCACTTATAATTAGCAATTAGTCACACTAATTATTGTAAGCATTTTGCATATCCACCCATCAAGGAAATGCAAAATATCAAAAAAAAAGGTCTCTACACATTACATTTGAAAACCACACAAATCCTTTTGCATTTATGCTTACATCCACATTATAACTTTAGTTGATCACTTTAAATAATGAGCATTTAGATGGTAGTCATAATACATTTGTATGTTAAATGATTATATCTATACGATAATGCATATATTAGTCTATACATTAGATTATAATTCAACAATCTCCCACTTGGATTATATATGCAACTTGTTAATCAATTAACACATAAAACCAAAATTTGAGCTTAGTCTTTCTGTCAAAACTTTAATGCATATCTATAAACAAATTGATCTACCAGACACATTAATAATATAATCAAAGTAGCTTTTGTTACAATCACAATAACTAAACTAACATTGGTCACAATCACTAGTGTAACATGGTAACTAGAAACGTGTGGATGTGTAGCATGGAAATTACATGTAATGTGATCAATAACATGCCAATTTCCAACTGGTCCACTGAATTGAGATCACAACCAAAATCGAACTATAATACTTGTTGGAATGGACGTTAAATTTGAAACTTTAAACTTTAAGTTTTGTTATTTTAATAGAAATGAAGCTTTACAAAAATTTGAACTGTACATATACTTCTCCATAAAACTTTAACCAAAATACCAAAGTGTCTATCACAATGAACACTACAAAGTTACAAACTTACACTAAAGCTGAAATTTCTGAAATGACATAAGACCCGTAGTAGTTGCGTGTTCTTGAAACATCTTAGGTATTATTCCTTTAATAAGTGGATCCACAACCATGGATTTCATGCCGATGTACTTAATAGACAGTTGTCCATTCTGTATTATTTTTTTAACAACTAGGAACTTGATCTCAATATACTTCGATTTGAAGGAGCTCCTGTTGTTATTAGAGTAGATGATTGCGAACTGATTATCACAAAATAACTATAGTAGCCTGTCAATGCCATCTACAATGCGCAACCTCGATATAAAATTCTAAAGCCATACTCCATGGTTGGATACCTCGTATCATGAAATGAATTTTGCTGTCATGGTGGAAGATGCAATAATAAACTGTTTTGCACTCTTCCAAGAGATGTCACCATTGGTAAGCAGAAACATATATCCTGAAGTAGACTTTCTGGTATCTTGGCACCCAGCAAATTAGGCGTTAGTATAGTCAAAGACTTGAAGCTTTTCTAACCTCCTGAAGGTGAGCATATAATCCCATGTCTTCTGCAAATATCTCAGTACTCTCTTGGCTGCTCTCTAATGTTCTTTTCCTGGATTACTCAGGTATCTGCTTAATATGCCTATAATGTATGCCAAGTCTAATCTAGTACAGGCTTCAGTATACATTATACTACCAACAACGAATGCATAAGGAATTGTTTGCATCTCCCGTTTGTCAAAATCATTAATAGGCACTGGTTAAGACTAAATTTGTCTCCCTTGGCCATAGGAGTATCCAGTGGTTTGCAATCTTGCATGTCGTACCTTTTGAATACCTTTTCTACATAGCTTCTTTGGGACAAACCTAGAATATGTCAAGATCTGTCTCAGTATATTTCAATTGTCAATATAAATAAAGCATCTCCAAGATCTTTTATGTCAAAATGTTTAGCAAGAAATTTCTTGGTGTCCAACAGAATATTCATATCATTTGCAACAAGCAAAATATCATCAACATAAAGGACCAAGAAGATATACTTGCTCCTACAAAACTTATGGTATACACATTTATCAGCCAGATTCACCTCAAAACCAAATGAGAGGATCACCTGATAAAACTTAAAGTACTATTGTCTGGATGCTTGTTTGAGTCCATAGATGATTTTCTTTAATTTGTATGTCATACCTTTTGGATCACCTGTAACAAAGTGTTTAGGCTGAGTCATATGAATGGTTTCCTCAATGTCACCATTAAGAAAAGCAGACTTAACGTCCATCTGATGCAACACAAGATCAAAATGGGCCACAAGTTCCATTATAACCCTCAATGAGTCCTTATAAGAAACAGGAGAAAAGGTCTCCTTATAGTTAATGCCCTCCTTTTGGGTAAAACCCTTAGAGACAAGACATGCTTTGTATTATTCCACTTTTCTTTTCAAATCTCATTTGGTTTTAAATATCCATTTACAACCAACGGGTTTCACACCTTTTGGTAGTGAAACAACATCCTAAACATCATTGTCTTTCATTCACTTCATTTCCTCTTTCATTGCCTCTATCCACTTTTTATGATTCAGACTTTTCATTGCCTGATGGAAGCTATTTAGATCACCTTCCATCACCCAATGTCTATTTCATGTTCTTGAAGGAATACGACATAATCGTTAGATATGGCACTCCTTTCCCTAGTGGATCTCCTTAATGGCATGGGTTCTATATGTGTAAGAGGCTGCTCTTCAGGAGTTAACTCCATAACAATGTCTTCATTGGAGTTATTTTAAGGGATGTCATAGACATGTTCCTCATCAACTTGAGTAACTCCAAGAGGAATATCTACATGTTCCACCTCAAAGATAAAGTCTTTAACCATGTTTTCCTTATTAGACTCTACACTTTCAAAGAATTTGGCGGTTCCAGACTCAAATATGACCTTAGTTGTGATATTATAAAATTTATATCCTCTTGACCTATCAGAATATCCAATAAAATAGCAATTAACCATCCTTGAGTCAAGTTTCTTTTCATTAGGCCTATAGGGCCTTGCCTTAGCTGGACATCCCCACACATGAAAATGCTTAAAGTCCAAAGGTCATATGGGATTTTGTTAGTTGCCTTAGTGGAAACTTTGTTTAGAATATACGCTGCAATCTTTAAGGCCTCTCCCCAGAGTGATTCTGATAAGGTAGAATGAGCAACCATACTCCTTACCATGTCCTTAAGCATTTTGTTTCACCTCTCAGCATCACCATTCATAATGGGTGAACTCGGCATGGTGTACTAAGGGATGATGTCACATTCCTCTAGGAATCGAGCAAACGGTCCTAGACATTGTTCACCTTATTTGTCATATTTGCTGTAGTATTCACTACTACAGTCAGACCTAACAGATTTGATCCATCTATCAAGTTGATTCTTAACTTAGACCTTATAACTTTTGAACGTGTTCAGTAACTGTGCCTTTTCATGAATTAGGTAGACAAAACCATATCTTGAGTGGTTATCTATTGAAAAGACCCTTCCCAAGGGTCGTTCGAGGTTTTCTCGAAAGGGTAGGGGTGTAAGTGTAATTTTAAACCACCTTGGTTTAAGTTTGTAGGCTTTGCGGGAAAAAGGAAACCTTGCGGGGAAAATCTCACAATTTTTCCATCTCTCTCTTCCCACACAACACACCCACACACACACCCTCCTATCTTTAAAACCCCACACCCCTCCACCCACTCCATCTCAACACCACCACCCCCACCTTCACTCCTCCACCACATTGTCATCGGCAACCATCTCCTCCCTCGTCCCCTTGTAGTTGCGAGTGGGGAAGGAGGAGAGCAGTGGATCATGGAGGAGAGGGAGAGAAAGAGAGTGGGCGAGGGAAGGATCAAGGAGCTCAGAGGAGCTCGAGAGAGAGGCGGTGCGGGTGCGGGGAGAGGAGCTCGAAAGGGAGGATAGGAGAAGACCTGTGCGAGGAGGCGCCATTGCTACGGTTGCAGCAGGTGGAGCACGAGGAGAGGCTTCGCAGGGTGTACTGCGGAACCATTTTTTTGCAATATCATACGTTTGGGATGCTATCCTGACGTCTGGAGGAGCTAGCTCCGAACGTCTAACAGCACCCAAAGTGCCGAGGTATGTACCCTGTACGCGCCTGCATGCACGTACGTTAAGTTAGGTGTCGCAATTTTAACCCACGCATGCATGCGCAGGTATAAGACGTTGGAAAGGTGCGTGCTGGACCCTTCGAGGTGCTTGAGGACGTCTGATAAACATCTTAGACGTCCGGGTGCACTGACAGACGTCTAAAAGGACCCCAGGACAACTGTGAGGGGTTCCAGATGTCTGAAATCAGCGTAGGAAAGCAAGGCGAGTCTCTGTGGTCGTTTAAGATGTCTGGGTCTAGTCCTAGACATCTGATTTTAGTTAGAGTGCACATTTTTGGCTTGTTCAGGGCCCAAACAAAGTCGATTTTGGGCAAACAAAGTATCGTTGGTTTTAGTTCAGAGTTCTCTACGTGTTTGTGTCACTCGTATACTATTTAAACTCGTTTAATGTGATTTGGTCAATTGTATAGGTCTCCATCCAGTAAAGTATACAGGGCCTGTGGAGACAACAGGATCTACGATTCGAGCTCCCATTTCACCCATGTATCCCGGTAGAGTGGTTTTTCTCAATATTATGACTTAATTAATCAAGTGCATACCTTCTTAAAATGAATTGATTGAACCCTAGGATATGAAATGAACCCTAGGGTAGAATTGAGTAAATGAACATTGCTTGAGCCACATGACCTATTCTGAAATGCATGTTAGAACCCTTAATACTAGCAAATGAATAGTTAAATGATGTGATGCTTCTTCTAGTTATTAAATCATGAGCTACATGTTATATGGTTAAGAACCAAGATGTGAATAACGAGATATGCATGTTGTGAAACAAAATGAAATGAATACAATACATGAACCCTACGGTAAAGTAGAAGAGGAACTCACATATATGAAACGAATATCGTATGTAGGAGGGAAGTGAGCTAGCCCTCGAGTACATGGTACCGAGGAGAGCAACTGTCCCTTTTGTATGAAAAGTGAGCTAGCCCTCGTATACGTGGTACCGAGGAAAGCTATCGTCACTTTAGTGTAGGGGGGAGCTAGCCGCCCTTGGGCTGAGACCCGGGGTTAGGAATGGCCCCCTACATCGACTCTTGTTACTCTAGTGTAAGGGGGGAGCCAACTGCCCCATGGAGCCCGGGGTTAAGACTGGCCACCCTACACCGACTCTTGTTAGGCCCACTGGGCAAACCGGGATAGTTGGGTGAGGGTACGCAGACTGTTGAGGGGCGAGACCCTTGTTCTAAGGGGCGTGGCTTTATTCTTTTTTGTGTTGTACAATTAGGCGTACCCTCTAGTGACAACGACTGATCGCATGCCAATGTGGGGTAGCTACCCGTGCGCTTATCGCGCGTGCCGTAGTCACTACTACGTCACGACTGTGACCTCGAGGTGGTAGACCGGGTGTAGGATTACCACAGGGGCTCTCCTAGCCAGGAGAGTGCCACGTGTACATCCTACATCGCGGAATAAACTGCAATCAAGATCGTTCCCTTAGGGAACAAGAGGATTATGAAACGTTGTGGATCCTTATTAGAATAATCGAATCAGAAACACCTAGTTGACATAAATGGAAATGAATGATTAGTTATTTGCTTGTTTCTTTATGTTAAATTTCATGTAAATGGCTTAACCACCACTCCTCTCAGCATTAGCTGGCCATGGATTACATAACCATGTTCAGGTCAAGGAGTTGAGCAGCTAGCGTCAGTAGCTGTCGAGGGTGATGGGCCCAGTCGAGTCCAGCCGTAGTGTTTTTCTCTTTTCCGTTGCAGAGACTTTTATAGTAGTGAGTACCTTTAGTATGTATTAGTTGTTTATACTATATTTCTGTTCTATTTCCCTTTGTTGTAGTTGTGATGGCTATGTATGTTATAGTACACTTTCGCTTGTGGCATGTAATATTTTTGAGACTTCTCATTCTGATTTCTATTACTGTCTCTTATTTATTTCTACTTAGTTACATTGCATGTGTGGTTGTAGAATATTTTCTACTTTTGATTATTTCTCGTTAGATGACTGGGTCTTGGGATTTAGTTGAGGTGAACCGATCTCGGTTCCTGTAGGGAGCTGGGATCGGGTCGTAACAAGATGGTATCAGAGTAAGGCCGTCCCGATAAATGAACCAAATGATATGAAAGTAACCACTCATATACATGTAGCTAGGATAGCCATCACAACGTATTGCCTTAATCTTTGCTTCCGAGTCTTATTTCTTTATGTAACCTGATATCGTTGACAGTCCATGTTCTTTCTCTTGTATCTCCTTGTAGGAGATGCCTTGTTGAGGAGTTCTTGAGGCAGGCCGCGGATGTGGCCATGGGCAGGATTGTAGGGGCAAACGTGCTGGACCTGAGGCACCAATTGACCTACCCCTCCTTCTGGGCATCCAGGCCCAGGATCTCACCCAGCTAATTCGAGACATAGTGCGGGAGGAGCTTAAGAGCCTCCTCCTCAGCCACCTCTCCCTGAGGACGTGGAGGGAGAGTCCACTGTGAGATAGGGGAGCTGCCACAGCGCTAGATGAGCTAGAGGGGGAGGGGGTGATCCTCCACCACCCCCACCATCCTCAGACAGTTCTAAGCACGAGCCCTCCTTGCCTGGAGGTGTTGTTCCCCCGTTGCAGCTCCACCACGAGCTATTTGGGCTATTCTGAAAGCTGAAGCCCCCCTCCTTCAAGGGGGATGAGAACTCGTCTGAGGTAAAGGACTAGCTAGAGCAGATAGAGAAGGTTTTTGACACACTCCACTTTCTTGCAGAGTGTCGCATGACCTTTGCCATGTACCAGTTGGAGAATGCAGCCTACCGGTGGTGGAGGGCAGTCAGGGGACAGGAGGGGAGAGAACCGTTGTGGGACCAATTCGTGGCACTCTTCTACGAGCAGTACTTCCCACAGACCTAGCAGGATCAGAGGTGGCGGGAGTTCCACACTCTCTGCTAGGGGGAGATGACAGTTAGCACATACCGTACACGTTTCCTAGAGCTGTCACACTTTTCCCTGACGGCTGTCTCTATAGAGGAGCACCTGTGGCGGTTTACTGAGGGCCTCTGGCCTGCTATTCGGGGGTATGTGAAACCTCTGAAGTTACCTACCCGAGAGGAGACCAACTCGATCGTGCGAGACACTGATGGAGGACAGAAGAAGCCCTACTACCCGGAGTACTCACAGGGCCATCGGAAGAGGAGGCATACAGCCGCAGAGGAGTCGTCTCGCTCTGTGGGGCCACCAGTGGCCTTTAGGGGCCTTAGACAGGGGCCAGCTGCAAGCACCGGACCCCCGCTCAGTCACTAGCAGGGACCGACTGAGGGAGGAGATTGAGCCCCTCTCTGTTACTAGTGTGGCCAGCTGGGCCACATATGGAGGGATTGCCCATCTAGGGCCAGAGCACAGTAGATGCTCCCAACACCGAGCACTGGAGGTCGATCTGGTGGCCGCGGTTACTAGGCATGAGGAGGAGGACAACAATCACGAGGAGGGTACTGGTCAGCTACTGCTCGCTCGACCCAGAGCGTGGCCGCTTCTTCTGCACCAGGACTGAGGGGCGCGTTAACGCCTTAACTCACAGAGACGCCAGAGCTTCAGGTTCCGTGGTTTCAGGTATGGTTCCAGTTTTCGGCAAACTTGTTTATGTACTTTTTAATTCTGGTGCCACACATTCTTTTGTCGCCACAAGTTTTGCCGTCAGTTTAGGCCTAAGCAGTGTACTGTTAGAGGTTCTGTTCCTAATTAGAGGCCCAGGTGGACAGTTGTTTATCGCAGAGGAGGTCTTCATAGATTGCATGGTCGCTAAAGGGGGACACAGTCTTCTCACCGACCTGATCATGATTCCGATGGAGGACTTTGGCATGAACCTAAGGATGGACTGGCTATTTGCCTATCACGCCATGATGGACTGTTTTGGGAGGAAGATCATCTTCTCCATACCGGAGTTGCCTCCCTTTGAGTTTCACAGCCAGCCGGTAGATGGAGGTTTTAGGTGCATCTCCACGCGTCGGGCAGCAAAGCTCCTGAGCCAGGGGTGTGAGGGCTTCCTAGCTTGTGTTGTAGTAGAGCCTAGCCCCGTGGCCAACTTACAGAGTATCCTGATGGTCTGTGAGTGCCCCGATGTCTTCCCAGAGGAGCTGCTAGGACTACCGCCTGAGCGTAAGATCGAGTTTGAGATCTCACCAGTATCGAGGACCAGCCCCATCTCTATTGCACCGTACAGGATGGCCCAACTTGAGCTGCGAGAGCTCAAGTCTCAGTTATAGGATCTGTTGGAGAAGGGCTTTGTGAGACCCAATGCGTCCCCTTGGGGAGCCCCTGTGTTATTCGTGAAGAAAAAGGATGGTGCCCTTCGGCTTTGTGTCGATTACAGGCAGTTGAATCGGGTCACTGTCAAGAACAAATATCTACTGCCTCGTATCAATGACCTCTTCGTCCAATTGAGAGACGGCACGATGCTCTCCAAGATAGACCTGAGGTCAGGTTACCATCAGCTGAGGATCAGGGAGACCGACGTCTTCAAGAAAGCCTTTCGTACTCGGTATGGACATTACGAGTTCTTGGTCATGCCGTTTGGGCTAACCAATGCCCCCGCTACTTTCATGGATCTGATGAACCGTGTTTTCAGGCCATACTTAGACCAATTTGTTGTGGTATTCATCGACGACGTACTAGTCTACTCTTGGGATCAGGCATAGCATGGACAGTATCTACGTATGGTCCTAGATACATTGAGATGACACAGGCTGTATGCCAAGTATAGTAAGTGCAAGTTCTGGTTGAGACATGTGACCTTGGGCCACGTGATTTCAGGAGATGGATTGGCTGTGGATCCAGCCAAGGTCAAGGCCGTACCTCAGGTGGGAGAGGCTACGCACAGTGATAGAGATACGAAGCTTTCTGGGACTGGCAGGCTACTACCGGTGGTTTATCAAGGGGTTCTCTCAGATCACGCATCCTATGATCCAGCTGACCCAGAAGGACGTGCCATTCACTTGGACAGACGAGTGTGAATCATGCTTTCGGGAGTTGAAGGAGAGACTGACTTCAGCTCTTGTACTCACCATCTCAAATAGCAGTGGCGGGTTTGTGGTTTACACTGATGCCTCGTTGTAGGGGTTGGGTGGCGTGCTCATGCAACGCGACCACATTGTCGCTTACGCTTCGTGGAAACTAAAGCCCCATGAGCATAACTACCCCACCCATGACTTGGAGCTGGCAGCAGTTGTCTTCGCGCTGAAGCCATGGAGGCACTACCTGTACGGTGAGACGTTCGAGATCTTCACGGATCATAAGAGCCTCAGGTGCCTGTTTGATCAGAAGGAGCTCAACATGAGGCAAAGACGTTGGTTAGAGCTCTTGAAGGACTACGACTACAGCATCTCCTACCACCCAGGGAAGGCTAATGTGATGGTTGACGTCTTGAGCCAGAAGGCGCTTGCCCACTTGGCCAGCATACGGGCACAGAGTTGGAGACTCATGGAGGAGGTGGGCAGTTGGCGACCCCAGGAGTCACGAGGGTATTGCAAGGCAGTGATAGTGACGTGCCTGGCACGACCAAAAATGATAGATCGTATCATTACAGAGCAGATGGCCGATCCATATTTGCAGACACTGCGGGACAGGATGTTAACAAGGGACCTAGGAGATTTTTCTTTCTCTAATGAGTTACTGCGTATGAGGGGACGTCTTTGCGTTCTTAGAGATGAGAAGCTATTGAGAGAGCTCCTGACTGAGGCACACGGATCCAGGTTCACTATATATCCCGAGAACACAAAGATGTACCACGATTTGCAACGTGACTTCTGGGGGAGGGGAATGAAGTGGGATGTTGGTGAGTTCGTCCAGTAGTGCTTGGTATGCCAGCAGGTGAAGTTCGAGCACCAGAGGCTTGTAAGGCCGCTACAGTCACTTCCCGTACCAGAGTGGAAGTGGGAGAGCATCACCATGGGCCTGGTAGTGGGGCTACCAGTTATACAGTGAGGACACAACACAGTTTGGGTGATAGTAGACAGGTTGACAAAGATGGCGTAGTTCCTTCCGATCCGAGTCACCTTGGGCCAGTATAGTTAGCAGAGCGATATATTAAAGATGTGGCGCACCTTCACGGAGTCCCTCGCAAGATTGTATCCGACAGGGATACTCATTTCACTTCCCAGTTCTGGGCAAAGTTTCAGCGGGCCTTGGGGACTCATCTGAGGTTCAGTACCGCCTACCACCCCCAGACCGACGGGCAGTCAAAGCACACCATACAGACACTCGAGGACCTTCTACGCGCTTGTGTACTAGACTGAAGAGGCTCTTGGGAGGAGCATTTTCCCTTGGAAGAGTTTGCATACAATAACAGCTACTATTCGAGCATCAGCATGGCACCTTACGAGGCTCTATACGGGAGGAAGTGTACTGCACCCTTGAGTTGGGTCGAGGTGGGGATCAAGTGGGAGGTTGGTCTCAAGCTGATCTGTCAGAGTCAGGAGGTGATAGAGTAGATTCATAGACGACTCCGTACTGTCAGGAGAAGGCAGAAGAGGTATGTTGATAGGAAGTGCATAGAGATGTAGTTCAAGGTTGGGGATCATGTCTTCCTCCGTGATTCACCCATGAAGGGCTTGCAGCGTTTTGGGGTGAAAGGAAAGCTTGTGCCGAGGTTTATGGGGCCCTTTAAGGTCTTAGAGAGAGTAGGACCCATTGCTTACCGGCTTTCCCATCCTCCCTAGCTTTCTGGAGTGCACGATGTATTCCATGTGTCCAACCTCAGAAAGTACATCGCCGATCCCAGCCACATTCTGTGCCACGAGAGCATCGAGGTTGGAGATGACTTGACCTATCCTGAGAGGCCAGTGCAGATACTAGATAAAGTCATCTGGAGTCTAAGACGGTAGGAGGTGCCACTAGTGAAGGTCTTATGGAGAAGCTAGCGATACGAGGAGGCAACTTGGGAGCCTGAGGCGACAATGCGAGAACAGTACTTGGAGCTTTTTGAGGATACGATGCTTCTGACCTACTTTGATCCTCTTTAAGTTTGTTATGCGCTTTTACGTTTATTTTCGCACCTTAGTTAGCTCAAGTTTCGGAGATGAAACTTCCTTTAAGTTTGTTATGTTGAAATGACCCTTCCCAAGGGTCGTTCGAGGTTTTCCTAAAAGGGTAGGGGTGTAAGTGTAATTTTAAACCCCCTGAGTTTAAGTTTGTTGGCTTTGCGTGAAAGAGGAAACCTTAAGGGAAAAATCTCATAATTTTTCCCTCTCTCTCTTCCCACACAACACACCCACGCACACACCTTCCTCTCAATAAAACCCTACACCCCTCCACCCTCTCCATCTCCACACCACCACCTCCACCTTCACTCCACCACATTGCCGTCGGCAACCATCTCCTCCCTCGTCCCCTTGCAGCCGCAAGTGGCCAAGGAGGAGAGGGGCGGAGCAAGGAGGATAGGGAGCAAGAGGAGCGTGGGAGAGGGAGAGAAAGAGAGTGGGCGAGGGAAGGAGCTGGAGACGCGAGGGAAGGAGAGAGGAGCTTTGAGGAGCTCAGGAGAAGGGCGGTGCGGGTGCAGGGAGAGGAGCTTGAGAAGGAGGAGCCGCGCAAGAGGAGACCTACGCGAGGAGGCGCCACTACTATAGTTGCAGTAGCCAGAGCGCGGGGAGAAGCTTCGCAAGGTGTATTGTAGAACCATTTTTCCATAGTATCAGATGTCTGGGACGCTATCCAGATGTCTAGAGGAGCTAGCTCTGGATGTCTGACAGCACGTAGAGTGCCGAGGTATGTACCCTGTACGCGCCTGCATGCATGTACGTTAAGTTAGGTGTCACGGTTTTAACCCACGTGCGCATGCGCAGGTACAAGATGTTGGAAAGGCACGTGGCACGCCCTTCAAGGTGCTTGAGGACGTCTGGACGTATCTACAAACGTCTAATAACCATCTCATACATCTGGGTGCACTAACAGACGTTTGAAAGGACCCCAGGATGGCCGTGAGGGGTTCTAGACGACCGAAATCAGCACAAGAAAGCAAGATGAGTCTTTGTGATCGTTTAAGACGTATGGTTCTAGTCCCAGACATCTGATTTTAATCAGAGTGCATGTTTTTGGCCCGTTCAAGGCCCAAACGGAGTTAGTTTTGCACAAATGAAGTATCGTTGGTTCAATTCAGAGTTCTCTACATGTTTTTGTCACTCGTATACTATTTGAACTCGTTTGATGTGATTTGGTCAATTGTATAGGTCTCCAGCCAATAGAGTATACGAGGCACATGGAGACGATGGAATCTGCGATTCGAGCCCCCATTTCACCCGTGTATCCTAATAGAGTGGTTTTTCTTAATATTATGACTTAATTAATCAAATGCATACTATCTTAGAATGAATTGATTGAACCCTATGATATGAAATGAACCTTAGGACAGAATTGAGTAAATGACACTGCTTAAGCGACATGGTTTATTCTGAAATGCATGTTAGAACCCTTAATGCTAGTAAATGAATAGTTAAATGATGTGATGCTTCTTTCAGTTATTAAATCACGAGTTGTCTATTATATGGTTAAGAACCGAGTTGTGAACAACGAGATATGCATGTCGTGAAATGAAATGAAATGAATACAATGCATGAACCCTACGGGAAAGTAGAAGAGGAACTCACGTATATGGAACGAATATCGTATGTAGAAGGGAAGTGAGCTGACCCTCGAGTACACGGTATCGAGAAGAGCAACTGTCCCTTTTGCATGGAAAGTGAGCTGGCCCTCGTGTACGCGGTACTGAGGAGAGCTACCGTTACTTTAGTGTAAGGGGGAGCTAGCCGCCCTTGGGTTGAGACCCAGAGTTAGGAATGGCCCCCTACATCAACTCTTGTTACTCTAGTGTAGGGAGGGAGCCAGCCGCCTCATAGGGCCCGGGGTTAGGACAAGCTACCCTACATCGACTCTTGTTAGGCCCACTGGGCAAATCAGGATAGTTGGGAGTGGGTACGCAGACTGTTGAGGGACGAGACCCCTGTTCCGAGGGGCAAGGCCCTATTCTATTTTGTGTTGTACGTTTGGGCGTACCCACTAGCGGAAACGACTGACCGCGTGCCAGTGTGGGGTAGCTACCGGTGCGCTTATCACGCGTGCCGTAGTCACTGCTACGTCGTGACTGTGACCTTGGGGTGGTAGACTGGGTGTAGGACTGCCATAGGGGCTCTCCCGACCAGGAGAGTGCCACGTGTACATCCTACATCGCGGAATAAACTGCAATCAAGATCATTCCCTTAGGGAACAAGAGGATTAAGAAATGTTGTGGATCCTTATTAGAATAACCGAATCAGAAACACCTAGTTGAGATAAATGGAAATGAATGATTAGTTATTTGCTTGTTTCTTTATGTTAAATTGCATGTAAATGGCTTAACCACCACTCTACTCAGCGTTAGTTGACCACGGATTATATAACCATGTTCAGGTTAGGGAGTTGAGCAGCTAGCGCCATCGACTGCCGAGGGTGCTGGGCCCAGCTGAGCCCAGCTGTAGTGTTTTTCTCTTTTCCGTTGTAGAGACTTTTGTAGTAGTGAGTACCTTTAGTATGTATTAGTTGTTTATGCTATATTTCTGTTCTATTTCCCTTTGTTGTAGTTGTAATGGCAATGTATGTTATAGTACTCTTCCGCTTGTGATATGTAATATTTTTTAGACTTCTCGTTCTGATTTCCATTACTGTCTCTTATTTATTTCTGCTTAGTTACATTACATGTGTGGTTGTAGAATATTTTCTGCTTTTGGTTATTTCTCATTGGATGACTAGGTCTTGGGATTTAGTCGAGGCGAGCCGATCTTGGGTCCTGTAGGAAGTTGGGATCGGGTCGTAACATCTATGAATGTGATAAAATACTATTGACCATTGCATGCAGGCGTAGGAAATGACTCACAGATGTCCATATGAATTACATCTAAGATGCCATTCGACCTGTTAGCTTCAAACTTCCTACTAATGGTTTGTTTCCCCTTAATACATTCTATATATTGATTGAAATCAGAGAAGCCTATGGGGTCTAAAATTCCATTTGACACAAATTTCTCTATTCTCCTTCTGGAGATATGACCTAATTGCTTGTGCCATAAAGAAGCTGAAGATTCAATATCTAATTTTCTTTTCAAACCATGTGTATCCAAAAATGGAGATTCATTAAAATTAGTAACATTTTCCAGGCAATATAAATTATCTAAATTTAAAAGAAAACCAGTACCAATAATTTTGGAATGATAAGATAAGCATACTTTTCCATCACCAAAACTACAAGTGAAATCACACATGTCCAACATGTAAACAGAAATTACATTATGTCTAAAAGATGGTACAATAAAAGTCTCATCAAGTTCCAAATACATTCCAGTTTCCATTAATAATCTAAATTGCCCTATTGGTTGAACCTCCACCGGTTTCCCATCACCAACAGAAATGAACTTCTTAGCTTCATTTGGCCTTCGGCAGTTCAGGCAACCTTACATAGACACACTTGTGTGAGTGGTAGCAGCTGAATCCATCCACTAAGTGTGTATAGGAACTGAAGCCAAATTAATTTCTAAACAAACCAAACTGAGAGTCATACCTTTCTTAGCACACCATGTGTGCCCTTCAACTCCACAAAAGAAACATCCCGATTTGGAAGACTCTCTAGTCTTCCCCTGTTGTTTCTTGATTGGAGCTGTATCTGCAACTTCCTATTTTCTCTTTTTAGTCTTGCCTTTTCCCTTAGAGGAAGATGCAACATTGACACTTTCTATCATATCTTGCTTCATTCTCTCCTCTTGAACACAATGCGAGATGAGCTCATTCAAAGACTAAGCCTCTTTCTGATAGTTATAGCTCACCTTGAATTGGCTCAAGGCAGGAGGGAGAGATATCAAAACCAGATGCACTAATAGATCTTCAGAAAGATATAGTTTTAGTGCTTTCAACTTAGAAGGAATGTGGGACATCTCCATAATATATTCTCTAATGTTGCCCATACCTTTATACTTCATTGAAATGAGATTCGTTAAGAGTGTAACGATTTCTGCCTTTTCATTCTTAGCGAATCTCTTTTCAATATCAGCATGAAAGTCCTTAGCAATGGTTATATCACTAGACATAGTGCCCCTAAAAGCCTCAGGAATGGCTCTTTTCATGATCATTATAGAGATTCAATTAGACCTCTCCCACCTTTCTTTTTCTCTCTTTTGATTGGGAGTACTAGTTTCTGTAATGGTAGGAGAGACTTCCCTAATAGAATAAAGTCCTTTTATTTTAAATTAGGCCTTTTATTTCCCTCTCAATAAGGTCCTATATGTCTACAATCAATAATTGGACATGTCCTTCGGTAAAATTTTTCCCTTTTATTTTTTCGCAACATTTTAGGCACGAGAATTGAGATTGAATTAAACATTTGTTGTCGCTTATTATAATAAACGATGACAAATGTCGAACTGAAATTTTTCGCAAAATTTTGGGTGTGAGAATTGAGATTGAATTATACATTTATCGTCGCTTATGAATTAATCCGACGGCAAATGTCAAATCTTGTATGCCCTCGCAGAACTCTCTCCTCCCCCACATTGAGCACAACTCCTCCCTCCTCATCTGCAGAACTCCTCCTCGTCGTAGAGCTCCTCGTTGCCACCCCTCCTCCTTAGGTAACTCCTCCTCCTCTTCCTCGTCTTCACCCTCCTCCTCCTATTCATACTCCTCTTTGTCGCCAGTCCCCTCCTTTTCCTCCTTCCCATCTACAATTCCTCCTCCTACTTCTGCTCCTCCTCCCCTATTCGCCCCCTCCACCTATAACTCCTCCTCCTCTCCCTCCAGTGGGCCCCCTCCTTCTCCTCCTCGTCCTCCTCCTCACCAC
Source organism: Thalassia testudinum (assembly GCA_037157565.1). Taxonomy (NCBI): domain Eukaryota; kingdom Viridiplantae; phylum Streptophyta; class Magnoliopsida; order Alismatales; family Hydrocharitaceae; genus Thalassia; species Thalassia testudinum. Next base: position 46,253,949 of record JAZHRO010000009.1, read on the forward strand.
CCCGACACCTCCTCCTCCTCCTCCCTGCCCTCCTCCGCCAATGCCCCCCTCCTCATCCTCATCCTCACCGCCCCAACACCTCCTCCTCCTCCCCGTCCCTTGTCCTCCTCCTTCTCCTAACTACCCCTCCCCCTCCTCATCTCCTCCAGCCATCCCCTTCCTCCTCCTCACCCTCCTCATCTCCTCTTGCCTTCCCCTTCCTCCTCCCCATCCTCATCTCCTCCTCCTCTCCCTCTTGCCTTGCCCCTCCTCCTTCTCCCCTTCTCCCTTCTCATCTCCTCCTGCCTTCCTATTCCTCCCCTCATCCTCATAGAACAAAATGTTATATGCATTCTTGTTTGTTTCCCTTTGGATTGTCTCAGAAGCAACATAATTTTTCAACAAGGACCTTTGAACTTTGTGTTTCAGTGTACAACTAAATAAATCCATGATGAACCATTCCTCCATATAATAAGAATGTTGTAGTTTCATGATTTGATTCCTAACAAGGCACATCAATTCATCTCTAAAATAGGGTTTTTTTTTTCAAATTTAGATATTTAGCAGATAGAAAGATCCTTGATGGAGTCTCTTTTGTTGTACCGCTAGGAAGGAGTGCCGAATTGTTGGAACTAGCGACAGTGGTAAGCATTCCATTTTTTTTCCTACTTGGTTTTTTATGTGTATGACTTTTTCTGAGTTAGTAAGAGATGTAAATGCTTTCTAGCATTGAAAATGTATATCGTGCCATCAATTGGCAAGAAAATCGGTGATAGCTACATTTGAGTGGTGATGAGTTTCTTGTTTTATGAGTTTGCTTGAGTTTAGAGATTTATGAGATGGATATTTTACATTAATGCAATTGCATTGGGATAAGTTTCTTTAAAACTTGCTGGGCTTATAGAATATAGTTTGAATGTGTATTGCCTTGATGCTATAAGGCAAGAGGCCTTGAGACTAGTAGAAATGTCTGAAACTGTGGTACTTGCACTGTACTTGTTGGATTTTAGTTATTTGTATAGATTGCTTTCCCAGTTTTTCTTGCGTCTTCTTATTTGCTATAGGGATGTGGCTTGTGTTGTACTGATTTAGTATCGATTCATCATGGGGAAAGGTCCTTAATCCCGCAACAACATTCCCTAACCCATCTCTTTACTTCATCTGCACTCTAAATTCACCAAATGTAGGAAGCCTCCAACACATTCTTTTTTGTTCTATCTATTAGTTGCTACCTTTTTTTAATCTCGTTGTGGGCCATATTTGCCAAAATTGCTTTTACTCTTGTTGAAATGTCTTGGAAAATATTTGATTTTTGGGGTAAAAGCAATTACCCAACATGATATCGTGCCTTCTTCCCACAACTGTGATGTATATACCTATTTTTCTTGTATTGTTTGCATGATCAAGTAGATTTTACACTAGAAAACATTTGATTCAATACATGTATTGCAACAGGTTCCCATGTGTCTTGCATTGATTATCAGTTGATTGACATCTCTAGAGATGGATTGGTATGTAACATGCCTTTTCTTTGTTACCATATTTGTTGTTTGTTTAATTGCTCGCTAGTCTGTAAGTTTCTTTTTTAAAGTCATAATATTTCTAGGTGAGCTTGCTTACTTAAAATGGCAACACAAAAGATGATCTTAGGCTTCCTACTGATGAAAACTTGCTTTCCCAGGTTAAAGTAATCATGTTAGATCTTTTCTAAAAGCAATCCAATCACCAGGTGCAATTATCTAGAATTGATCAATCTAGTAAGCTTTTTTATGTAGACTATGACAGAGAGCCATTGAGCCTATCATCTAGCTTCCTACAGATTTAGACCAGTGCATTAGAGGGCCTTATCTCTAGATATCCCAGTGGCGTGTTACAGACGCATTTGTTTAAGAATGTCGTTGTAGTTTGCATTCGCATGTCGATTTTAAATAAAGAAACTGTTGTGAGTCCGAGTGTCGAACACAGGGAGGCATGAAATTGGGTTTTTCTGTCACTTAGTGTCACGGAAATGGTGGGTTTTGCTTGCGAGAAAACACGGGAGAAAAGCAAGTGAAAGAGAGAGAGAGTAGGGTTAGAATCTTTTGATCATATCATTCATGCAACTCACGATAAGGAAAACTTGGTAAAAACAGAGACAATAGCTAGAAGAGAAACATCTTCATTTAACATTCAACTTAAGTTTTTGTAAATACAACAATAGACAAATGTTTAAGCTAAAGTAAAGTAATGCTAAGATAGAGAGAGAGAGAGAGAGAGAGAGAGAGAAGGGAGATGGCGAGGCAACCATGGCGGTGGAGGAGGACTCCGTCGGTGGCTCGTCGACTCCGGCGATTACAAAAGAGTGCTAAGGGTGGCTAGGAGTAGGGTAGAATACTTGCAAGGGAATTGAATGCTTTCATGGGTAGTTGGAAGGGGTTTATATAGGAAGAAGGGGTTTCTAATTTAAATATGGGATTTAGCAACATCTGGGAGGTCGCTAAACCCATGCCTAAAGTGTCAGTGTAGCCCCCCTACCCGCCGGTCCAACGCAAGCGCCATTCTTCTTCCGCACAATCCGCGTGCATTCGTTGCGGACCGTCTGATCAAAAGATCGGATGGTCGAGATCGTGCGCGGAGCATGCTTCGGATCATGCCCTGCCATCGCGTGTGCCTGCATGGCTGCATCTGCGGGCATCACGTGTTGCCATATCCATCGTCTGCACGCTGATCCATGGCCTTAATCTGCCGCGCCTGTGTGAGAAATTGATTTGTCAGCACGTGGGGATTCGAACGCCCACCACTGCCTTTGCGGACAAGGCACAACCCATTGTGTTGTGCTCGTGGTTTGTCACGGATGCGGTGAGCTGGAGTGACGCTGGTGGCCATTGGATAGGAATCCAACAATTGTGATCTGTGGATGATGGAGATGTGCGGGCGATGCACAGCTCTCAGCTGTCCGATCGAAGATCGGTTGGCTTAGAGCCTCTCATCGTTGCGCTACTGGTCGAAGGGCTGTCGCGAGATCTGTTCTCAGTCGTTCGATCGAAGATCGAACAACTGAGATCGCTCTTGCAGGTGATGGAGGGAGTGTGCAGTGGGTGAAGGAGGTGCTACGAGAGCCGTCATTCTGCGGGTGAAGGAAGAGGCGGGGCGGTGGTTGTCGTGCACCAATCTTGCTCCACGTGGCGCACTGTGGACCATTGATCATTAGATCAACGGTTAGGACTTCTTGGGCCAATTGCAGGAGCTCCGGATATCGGATTTGGTTGATTTTGAGTTCGTTGGACTCCATTCGTCGTTCTGATTCCATCTGCGTGGTTCGATTGCTCATCTGAGGCTTGTTTTGATATGAACTTGTACAAATGGCTATTGATGAGAACCTCATCATGAGCCATAACTAGCTCATTTTGACCCAATACAAAGGATAAAAGCTCCTACATATCTCAAGGAAAGGCTTAACTCAGAGAATTCTGAGTTTGAGAAGAAAACCAGTCATAAGGGGTAAAAGTGCAATTTTACCAGTATAAACTGCATGCAGGGTAATTCAGGGACCAAACACAGGTCAAAACAGCTTAATAAGAATAAAAGTGGGATGAGATGATCTACCAAGGGCTACAGCACTTCCAAGGAACCAAATGATAATCTGTAACCCTAAAACAACCCACTTCAATTCACAAGGTTCGAGGCAAAGTAAAAATAGAATAAACCCTCTAAAATTCATAGAAAAATAATCTCTAGGGTTTAGAACCTTCAATTTGGCCTTTAGAACCCATTTTGACCTACATTGAGAACCATGCCCAATTAATAACTTAATTTGGGTTTTTGCGCAAATTGACCGGTCAAACAAGGTTTAATATGAAAATAAAATTCACCATCAGATTCCTTAGGTCCTAATTAGTCATGTATAAAAACTTGAGCCTAAGAAGAAACCTCCTTGACCGACTTCACACTTTGGTCCTCATATATTTACTCTTTGGCCCTCAACTTTTGAACCCTCGCATTTTGGCCCCTAACTCTCCTTCGTTCTTTGCAATCAGGTCCCTCCTGCAAAACCCTGCCAGCACCATGCTCCGGCGACCTTGCGCGGAGCATGGCGCCGCGCAGGGTGAGGTGAGGGACCTGGCAAGTAAACCGGGGGTGCCCTGACTCGTCAGCCGTCGCAGGAGCACCCCCCTGGTCATTGTAGGCCACCATACCGGCCGTGCGAACGCACGGACGGTATGGGTTCGTGTTCCGACCATTCTCCGGCGAGGGAGACACGTCGTCTCCCTCCGCCTTCCTCCCTGTTTCATCCCTATAAATACCCCCCGCTGCTCCACCGACCAGGGCAGCCTGGATCTGACGGAGAAAATCCCCAACTGTCTTCTCTTCTTTCTCCGGCAGACGCTCACCAGCTCCGGCGGTTTCCTCCCCCTCCTCCTCTTCGCTCTGCCGTAATACCAGCAGCAGAGACCTCCTCCCCTGCTCTTCCTGCGCCACGCCGTACCCAGCTGGCGCCTCTCCAGCCCTCTGCTCGCCGCCGCCCCTCCCCCTGGGCATCTTCTTCTCCGGCGACAGTCGATACGACTGTCGCCCTGTCTCGGCCCCTTTCGTCTCCATAGCTAGGTCAGAACTCCTCCCCACCTCCCCCTCTTTCTTTTCCTCACTGTCTCTTAGTTGATTAAACCCTCGACCGCTCCTGTTCACCCTCACCCTCTCCGCCTCCGACCACCCTCCGGCGAGCCGCTCCCATCACCTCAGCGACCCACACGGCTCGCCGACCACCGCAGAACCTCCGCCTCCTCACCCTGATCCTCTTCCGCCCCTCCACTTCCCGCCAAACGCCCTCTGCAGATCCACCGAACACACCCACTTCTTCGCTCACAGTTTGACCCAGGACGACCTGTTGGCTCCATCACGCCCCCTGCAGACCCCCTGACCACCTTCGCCGTGCCACGGCGAAGGTCCCCCGCCTGTCTGATTTGGCCGAGAGGCCGTTCTTCTGTGACCAGGTGACTCGCCCGCCGTCGCCATTATTGAGCAGGCAGAGCTGCTTCACCTGCAGGTGCAGGCACGCCTTCGCCCAGGTTCGACTCCCAGGTTGCGCGGGGAGTCTCAGCGAAACGTCCCAGGCTCGCAGATGGGGCGAAGGTCGCGCGTGAAGCCACGATCGCCCACTGCTCCCTCCGCGACGGGCGCTCAATTGGGGTGGGACATTTAGTCCCACCTCGGAACTTCTCGGAGGTGCGCGGACGCATAAAGGCAAAAAGTGCCTTATGCTGTCTGCCTCCTGACCACGGGGTGAGGTCCCTCTCACCCGACCCGGCCTCGTCCGTGACCACGCTCCGCGGACCTGGCCCGACCCGATTAAACCGACCTGCACTCCTCGCCCACCACCGCACACCGGTGGGCCTGGACCCGGGCGTGACCCGAACCCGATTACCCGGTAGCTCTGGGAGAGCTTTCCCGAGAGTGGTTTCAGAGAGAAAGAGAGACGCGGGGGAGGGAGGGTAGAGTAGGTTTTGCCTCTTGACGAAAAACTCTGAAGTGTGCAGGCCAAAGAAGAAGAAGAAGACCCGCGGAAGAAGAAGTGCAGACGAAGAAGAAGGAGCTGCACTGTAGCAAAGGCATCGTTAAGTCGTCTAAGCACCGGGGCAGACGACGGAAGGTCAGCAGCCAGAGCAGGAAAGAAGACAGGCTGAAGAAGAAGGAAGAGCAACGGCTAAAGCAGAAGAAGAAGAAGAGAGGTCAAGGCAGAAAACCAAAGAAGAAGAAGAACAAGGAGCTCTGAAGAAAGAAGAACATCACCAACGGAAGAACAGCAGGAAGAAGAAGAAGAGCACCACCATTGCAAGAGAAGAATATCACCTCTGCAGAACAGAGAGAAAGAAGGAGATCTAAAGAAAGAGAGAAAGAAGAGCACCCCCCTCTGCAGAACAAAGAGAACAACAAATTCTCTCTCTCTCTTTATTTTTGTAAAAGAAACATGTATATCTCTAGAATACAACTTGCTCCCTGAGTTCGACCTCGGGAACTCTTTTATTTTCCGAGTAAAAAAATTTTTATATTTGAAATGTTGGTAATAACCGGCTTTACTACAACGTTATAACAAACCCGGTAAAAACCGGCGTTCCACTTTGGCGCCGCTACCGGGGAGTAACGGCTATTCTAGAGGTAAACTTTCCTGTATCTTTTAATTTCTGATAATCTCCTCTCTTTTGTGCAGCTACAGGAACTCAAGAAGACAAGCAACCACACGACAACCACTCCGAAGACAGGTAAATTTTTCCTCTCACTATTAACCCCTAAACTCTAAAGAGGAAGAAAAGAAAAGAACAAGCAATATAGGGCTAACCTGTCTTCCATACTTAGTAACCATTAAAAGTTGTATGTTTTCAACTCATCACTCCTGCACACTATTAAGGGTATTTAAGGGCTAACACATTCTTGCTTGAGCCCTAATTGCCCAACAAAGAGTTAAATGGACCAAGTAGAGCCAACATAAGGTCAAACAGTAGGATTTCAGTAGAGACACACCCCTTAATCAAGAATTAAGGAAATCCAAAAGAGGTGTGCCCAAGCCATTGATTGAAAATAATTAACAAGAAAAATCCTAAAACAATTGGCTCTCTCTAAACACTTGAACCCTAAAAGACAGGACCTAAAAGCTCTTAAAGAAAACAATAGGTAAAGTTGACCCCTTGGGTCAACCAACCTTAAATTAGGTCACTCTTTGCACTTAAAAAGACTAAAGTTCAAGTGAAACCTTAAGCATCCTGATCTTAAAATTGGTAGACTTAAGAGGTCAAGATCCCCATTCTGGTCTACCTGGAACCGCAGTGACAAGAGAGGTCGGGTGGGGGAAACCCTGTAACCCGTGGGGACGCTCTACCGTGTAGGGGTCTTCGCGGGACTCTCCCTCTCTGGCTGCCCAGGTAATTCTCAGGTGGACGATCTTTCTGATCAAGGGGTCCATCTGCCCCGCACCTCTATAGTCACCCAACACATTTTTGGGTGTCTTGATTGGGTCCAGCACCTTCTAAACTTACCTCTCCCAACTGTGCATGTACGGAAGGAGTCTCTAAGACCACCCTTAAGACCTCCATTAGAAATTCGCTCTCGTCAAGGCCAAGCCTCGACGCCCGTATTTGTGCAGCAACACCCTCACATTATTCTCTCTTCTGATTCAGAACCAAGTTCTTCTTCCTCCCCCATCATGGCTCAGCCAGTTGAGGAAGAAAATAATCTGGAACACCAGCTCCAGCGACTCAATGACCTCTTCCAAAACTTCGTGCACCCACCGCAGCGTCCTATGATGCGGGACCACTACAATCCTGCTGCGGTGGCCATTGAGCCTCGAGTCAGAATCCCGATTGGAGGACCTGATTCCGAACTAAAGCCCAACATGATTCATGCTATACCTAAATTCCATGGGCTTAATTCTGAAGATCCCTTCCAGCACATCAAACAGCTAAAGCATCTGGCCCACACTTTTGGATCAGATGCGCAAAATCGGGATATTCTTCTCATGAAGATGTTCTCCTTTTCTCTTATGGACAAGGCCGCCCATTGGTATCAAACTCAGACCCGGCCGATCAACACTTGGGAAGAACTTCAATCCGAGTTTTTGAAAAAGTTCTTTCCCGTTGGTCGGACCAACGCCTTGCGCCATCAGATTACACACTTCACCCAACAATCAGGAGAACCTCTCCATGAGGCATGGGATCATTTTCAGGATCTCATGAGGAAGTGCCCCCATCACGGAGTTCCTAAATGGGAACAAGTCCAATCTTTTTACCAGGGACTCCGTGAGGACATCCGCCTTTTCGTCAATGCAACTTGCGGAGGAAACATCATGGGTCAACATGAAGACACCGTATGGGAGATTCTCGAAAACATGTGCGAGAACTCCATCAACAATGACTCCATGGGATTATTCGACAGGACGAATACCCGCGCAGCGACGAATCTTAAGGGAGCACATGAGACGCAGGGCCTGTCCGCATCAGTCGACCTGGAATTAATGGCCAGTCGATTGGACAAGGTCTCAATCATTGAAAAGAAGGTGGATGAGCTGACTCAGCACTTGCAGCGAGCCACCTCTGCGCGTAACTCCTTTGCACAACCTCCTTCCACACAGGAGACTGTGCAAAATATCCTCCACCGATCCTCCCCTGGGATGGATCCATATCCATCCCCATCTGATTCTTGGACTGGAAGATCATCCGATCCTTTCTACACCAGCCGGGGGAACTCCATTCCTCCTTTCCCTGATTCTCAGGAGGTTCCTCAGACCTGCGAGGACCTCAACGCCATCCAGAACGACCCATTCTCCAACACTTACAACCCTGGATGGCAAAACCATCCCAATTTTCAGTGGGCGGGAAATTCCCAAACCCAAAGACCACCTTTTCAGTCCCGCCCACAGCTCTCTCATCACTACCAGCCGCCTCAGCCTCGGCCCAACCCTACTTATCCATCAGGGCCAAATCAAGATCAAATGTCCTTAATCCTTCAGACTCTGGCTGACATTCAAAAATCGAATGCGGCCATTCAAAAACAGCACAAGGACGAGCTTACTGAAGTTAAAACTCAGCTGGCCCAGTTGGCAAATTCTCGCCAGCCAGGCACACTCCCTTCCCAACCTCTTCCTAACCCAAATAACGTGCCAACCCAGAAGCGCGTTATGAATCCAAATTTAGGCCACGCTCAATGGATTTATCAGGCCCCCACTGCTCCATCTCCAGACGAGATGGAAGCCTCTACTTCTCGTACGGGATTTCAGCAGCAGCCACCCCTCCTACCAAATCCAAACCAAAATCAGGCCGGATTAAATTCTGTAACAACACGTAGTGGTAAGACAACTCAGGACCCGCATTATCCAAACCACTCCCAGCCTGATAACCATGACCCTAGGATAGTTATCCAAGGTACCGCTGTTCCAGACCCACAACCTGGACCTATCCTAGAAGAACCAACCAAGATCCCGTTTCCCGAGGCCCTGACCAAGGGAAAGAAGACCACCAAACCCGTGGCCCCCGAGGAGGAGCTGGTCAAGCTCTTTGAGCAGGTCCACATAAACATCCCCTTGATGGATGCAATCCGCCACGTACCAGCTTACGCACGATTTCTAAAGAATATATGTACACCCCAGCGTAAGCCGCGAACCAAGGGAGGGAGCCCAATTGTTCTGTCAGAGCAAGCCAGCTCTGTAATCCTTAGTAGACTCCCACCCAAGGCAAAAGATCCTGGAACTCCCCTGATCTCCTGTAAGATAGGTGGTACCCAATTTGATAGAGCATTGTTAGACTTAGGTGTATCTATAAATCTGATACCCACATCCTTACTTGACCATCTAGAAGAATCTGAGCTGAAACCAACTGAGGTGACATTACAATTAGCAGATCGATCTATAAAGTCACCAAAAGGGATTCTCGAGGATGTTATCGTGAGAGTGCGGGATTTCTATTTTCCAGTGGACTTTATAGTCTTAGACATGGATGCACCTGAGAACCCTAGGGATACACCAATCATTCTAGGGAGACCTTTCTTGGCTACTGCTAGAGCCAACATCAGCTGTGAGGAGGGCCAAATAGAGCTTAAGTTTGGAGATGAAACACTGAAAATTGATATATTTAAGGCCCAACAAGGAATTAATTGCGGCGTCATCGAGCAAATTTGTGACATCAAGACTTTGGTTGATGAATCACACCTCCAGAATGACTTGAGTATGCCTCATCAACCACAAAAGGATCTTGACCCGCAAACAGAGGAGTCAAATCCAGATGTGAACAACCCAGTAACTCCCACCCTTGAACCTCACATCTATACTGAACCACCCGCTGCTGCTGAAAACCCCATCCTTGAACTGAAACCCCTTCCTGCTCATTTGAAATACATCTTTTTGGGTTCTAATCAGACCCTTCCTGTGATCATCAATTCCAACCTCAGTCCTGAACAGGAATCCCGTCTGATTGTTGTCCTCCAGCAACATCGCAGAGCCATCGGATGGACTCTCGATGATTTGACTGGAATAAGTCCCTCTTATTGTACTCATCATATCTATTCAGAAGAGGGCACACGACCTTCTCGTGAAATGCAGAGACGCTTAAACCCCAATCTGCAGGAGGTCGTGAAAAAGGAGATCATCAAGTGGTTAGATGCCGGGATCATCTACCCGATCTCCGATAGTCGTTGGGTGAGCCCAATTCAGGTCGTGCCTAAGAAGGCAGGACTCACCACTATAACGACTGAGACCGGAGAAATCATTCCTACCCGATTAGCCAACTCGTGGAGAGTCTGTATAGATTACCGTCGACTCAATTCCTCCACGAAGAAGGATCATTTCCCACTACCCTTCATTGATCAAATTCTCGAAAAATTAGCGGGAAATAGGTTCTTCTGCTTCCTTGACGGGTACTCCGGTTATAACCAGGTGGCAATCCATCCTGAGGACCAAGAAAAGACCACGTTCACCTGCCCCTTCGGAACGTACGCTTTCCGAAGGATGCCTTTCGGTCTTTGCAATGCACCCGCTACTTTTCAGCGATGCATGCTTGCATATTCTCAGATATGGTAGGTGATTATCTGTAAGTCTTCATGGATGACTTTTCAGTTTTCGGAGCATCATTCGACGATTGCCTCCAACACTTGGTCCAGATACTCAGGCGGTGCATCGACGTGAATTTGGTTCTTTCCTGGGAAAAGAGCCATTTCATGGTGCCTGAGGGAATTGTCCTGGGACACTCAATTTCGGAGAAAGGTATCCAAGTGGATCGAGCTAAGGTTAATCTGATTTCTCACCTTCCTATGCCTAGCTCGATCAGGGACATCCGATCCTTTTTAGGGCATGTCGGTTTTTATCGACGATTTATCCCTGATTTTTCAAAAATCGCACGCCCACTGACCACTCTTCTCTCCAATGATGTTCCCTTCGAAATCTCCAAGGAATGCACTCAAGCATTTGAAATCCTGCGTGACCGAGTCACCCAAGCCCCGATCCTACAGTCCCCTGATTGGTCTCAACCCTTTGAGATCATGTGTGATGCTTCCGACTTCGCTGTAGGAGCGGTTTTGGGGCAGAAAAATGACAAGAAACCTGTGGTCATTTACTACGCCAGCAAAACACTCGATGAGGCTCAGCGTAACTATACAGTTACTGAGAAAGAGCTGCTAGCTGTAGTATTTGCCCTAGAGAAGTTCAGATCGTACCTTCTGGGTTCCCATGTCATCATATACTCGGATCACACGGCTGTGAGGCATCTCCTTGCAAAGAAGGACGCGAAACCTTGATTGATCCGATGGATCTTGCTGTTGCAAGAATTTGACCTCGAGATTCGCGATAAAGCGGGAAAACAAAACGTGGTAGCTGATCACTTGTCCCGTCTTCCTTCTGAAATAATTGACCCCTCCGGACCCATCACGGAGCATTTTCCCGATGAGCACCTGCTGACTATTGGTACTAGCCTTCCATTGTTCGCTAATATTGTAAATTACTTGGCATCTCATCAGACCCCGTCCGATTGGCCGAAGGCCAAGAAAGACAAATTACGCGCCGATGCCAAGTATTACATTTGGGAAGACCCGTACCTCTTCCGCATAGGTGCCGATCAGATCATCCGGAGATGTGTCCCGGAAGGGGAAATCAACAATATCCTCTCTTTCTGCCATGACCAGGCATGCGGTGGCCATTTTGCCGGGCATAAAACCGCATCAAAAGTCCTCCAGTGCGGCTTTTACTGGCCCACACTGTTCAAAGACGCACACAGTCATTGCAAGGCATGCAGTCGTTGCCAGACTTTGGGCAACATGAGCCGTCGTGACATGATGCCTATGCAACCGATTCTAGTATGCGAAATCTTTGATGTTTGGGGGATTGATTTTATGGGCCCCTTTCCTGTTTCGGATGGTTTCGAATACATTCTGTTGGCTGTGGACTACGTGTCCAAATGGATCGAAGCCATACCGACCCGAACCTGTGATCACAAAATCGTTCTCAAATTTATTCATCAACACATTTTCTCAAGGTTCGGGATTCCTCGTGCAATAATCTCTGATGGGGGGACCCATTTCACAAATGCTCAGTTTAGGTCACTGATGACCAAATATGGGGTGTCTCACCGAATCTCTACTCCTTACCACCCCCAAACTAATGGTCTAGCTGAGCTGTCTAATCGGGAGATCAAGAAAATCCTGCAAGTCACTGTTCGACCTGACAGGAAGGACTGGTCGTCCCGACTTCCGGAAGCATTGTGGGCCTATAGGACCGCCCACAAGACCCAATTGGGCATGTCTCCCTTTAGATTGGTGTACGGAAAGGCATGCCACCTTCCCGTCGAACTGGAGCATAAAGCCTATTGGGCAGTACGGAACTGTAATCTAGATCTTTCCAAGGCTGGGACCCACAGAAAACTCCAAATCAGCGAGATCGATGAATTACGCATAGACGCGTACGAGAACTCGCAAATCTACAAGGAGCGGGTTAAAGCCTTCCACGACAAACACATCTCGAGAAAGATCTTTCATCCTGGTCAAAAGGTCCTACTCTTTGATGCCCGACTCAAACTCTTCCCAGGAAAACTGAGATCTAAGTGGGTCGGACCATATTTGGTCCGACAGGTTTTTGGAAATGGAGCAATCGAAATCAGTCCACTCAGCCACGATTCTGAACCTTTCATCGTGAACGGTCAGAGACTCAAGCCGTTCATTGATGTAACTTCTACTGATTTGGCTGAGGCATCTTATATCCTCCGTTCCCCTTGAGCTTATTGCGCCCAGCCGATGGCGTAAAACTCAGCGCTTAACGGGAGGCAGCCCGTCATTCTCTTTGAAAACCTGAAACTTGTTCTGACACCTTTCAGCACTCGAAGTTCACCCTTATAGACAGCCGACCCCAACTCAGATGTTCGCATCTGAGATTTGAAATCGTCCGCAAAAATTCAACCCGACCCATCCACTCACCCAAATTTCTGTCTTAAGGAATAAACTAAGACCCCCTAGGTTACAATGAGGACATTGCAAATCTTAGGCATGGGGGGGTAGGAAAGTGCAAAAACTTGTAAGAAAAGGTTTCAAACAAAAAATTCACATATGCCAAAAATACCATAAAAATTAAAAAAATTTTCGAAAAAGAATAAGAGGAAAAGAGGAGAAGGAAAATTTTGTGAAGGAGAAAAGAAACAAAATGAAAAAGGAGCACAAAATTATGAGAAAAAGTGATAGTCATTAGTAAGGAACTAAGGAATTAACCTAGGTTCTAGACCTCATTCAAGAAAATAACTGAAAAGTGCACAATGGGATTAATAAGAATGCAAACCTTAGGCATTTTTGAATAGACTCTTAGTACCCATTAAGATCTGGACACTCCTCAAGAGGTTGAGGAAAATGAAAAGCTGAAGTATTAGGTCTAAGGCTTAGGGAGTATTCGGCCTCGTTAACTAATTTTTGGTTTACGGGACTCAGTAACCTAAGCACCCTAATCTCACACACAGCCTGGTTCAGTAAGCGTAAAAATCAGAATCACGCAGAAGCGTCGCAAAAATCTGAAAAGAACACCTAGAATAGGAGCGGCCGATCAACACAAGTTGATTTGGACGAGTTCCCAGCGCGGAGAGGCGGGAAATCCCCTCGAAGATGCGTAACAAAATATCATCTCCTCGGTGCTTGTCTCTTAGGATATTTACATATCCTACGGGGGGCATGTAAGCACTCTGCTGGTTCAGATTCCATGGATGGCATTATCTCGAAATGTCAATTGCCAGGGTCTGGATTCGGCCACGGAATACCATGGATGGGATTATCTCGAAATCTCAATAGCCAGGGTTCCGGGGGTTGCCATGGGCGGTGCTATCTCGAAGCATCGATCGCCAGGAACCCTTGAGGATTGATGATGGGAGCAAGGAATCTGATACAGACCGTGTTGAAAAGCCAATCCTAGGCTAGAACTAAAAAGAAAAAGAGAGAGAAAACTCTCCAAACAGAAAAACTTTCTATCTCTCTCTTACAAAACGCACTGCGAACTGAGCCAGGGCTAAAATCATTTCAAGCACGGGTGCTTTAACCACGAAGTCCAATAAACCTTAGGTTAGTTCTTGTGGGCCTTAAAAACCTTTGCTAAAAGACTGAGGCTAAGGCTAGACAGATTTGGATCTTGACTGGTACTAGAGTACCTTTTAGGCCTATGATCAGCATTCTAACCTAATCTATGAAGGCACTTATCTAAAACTATTGAAAACTTCATGGTCTAGAACAAGGGTTGAAACCTTAAGTTTTTGCTAAGGGACTAGCAAAAGCTAGGCATGGGGGTATGATGAGAACCTCATCATGAGCCATAACTAGCTCATTTTGACCCAATACAAAGGATAAAAGCTCCTACATATCTCAAGGAAAGGCTTAACTCAGAGAATTCTGAGTTTGAGAAGAAAACCAGTCATAAGGGGTAAAAGTGCAATTTTACCAGTATAAACTGCATGCAGGGTAATTCAGGGACCAAACACAGGTCAAAACAGCTTAATAAGAATAAAAGTGGGATGAGATGATCTACCAAGGGCTACAGCACTTCCAAGGAACCAAATGATAATCTGTAACCCTAAAACAACCCACTTCAATTCACAAGGTTCGAGGCAAAGTAAAAATAGAATAAACCCTCTAAAATTCATAGAAAAATAATCTCTAGGGTTTAGAACCTTCAATTTGGCCTTTAGAACCCATTTTGACCTACATTGAGAACCATGTCCAATTAATAACTTAATTTGGGTTTTTACGCAAATTGACCGGTCAAACAAGGTTTAATATGAAAATAAAATTCACCATCAGATTCCTTAGGTCCTAATTAGTCATGTATAAAAACTTGAGCCTAAGAAGAAACCTCCTTGACCGACTTCACACTTTGGTCCTCATATATTTACTCTTTGGCCCTCAACTTTTGAACCCTCGCATTTTGGCCCCTAACTCTCCTTCGTTCTTTGCAATCAGGTCCCTCCTGCAAAACCCTGCCAGCACCATGCTCCGGCGACCTTGCGCGGAGCATGGCGCCGCGCAGGGTGAGGTGAGGGACCTGGCAAGTAAACCGGGGGTGCCCTGACTCGTCAGCCGTCGCAGGAGCACCCCCCTGGTCATTGTAGGCCACCATACCGGCCGTGCGAACGCACGGACGGTATGGGTTCGTGTTCCGACCATTCTCCGGCGAGGGAGACACGTCGTCTCCCTCCGCCTTCCTCCCTGTTTCATCCTTATAAATACCCCCCGCTGCTCCACCGACCAGGGCAGCCTGGATCTGACGGAGAAAATCCCCAACTGTCTTCTCTTCTTTCTCCGGCAGACGCTCACCAGCTCCGGCGGTTTCCTCCCCCTCCTCCTCTTCGCTCTACCGTAATACCAGCAGCAGAGACCTCCTCCCCTGCTCTTCCTGCGCCACGCCGTACCCAGCTGGCGCCTCTCCAGCCCTCTGCTCGCCGCCGCCCCTCCCCCTGGGCATCTTCTTCTCCGGCGACAGTCGATACGACTGTCGCCCTGTCTCGGCCCCTTTCGTCTCCATAGCTAGGTCAGAACTCCTCCCCACCTCCCCCTCTTTCTTTTCCTCACTGTCTCTTAGTTGATTAAACCCTCGACCGCTCCTGTTCACCCTCACCCTCTCCGCCTCCGACCACCCTCCGGCGAGCCGCTCCCATCACCTCAGCGACCCACACGGCTCGCCGACCACCGCAGAACCTCCGCCTCCTCACCCTGATCCTCTTCCGCCCCTCCACTTCCCGCCAAACGCCCTCTGCAGATCCACCGAACACACCCACTTCTTCGCTCACAGTTTGACCCAGGACGACCTGTTGGCTCCATCACGCCCCCTGCAGACCCCCTGACCACCTTCGCCGTGCCACGGCGAAGGTCCCCCGCCTGTCTGATTTGGCCGAGAGGCCGTTCTTCTGTGACCAGGTGACTCGCCCGCCGTCGCCATTACTGAGCAGGCAGAGCTGCTTCACCTGCAGGTGCAGGCACGCCTTCGCCCAGGTTCGACTCCCAGGTTGCGCGGGGAGTCTCAGCGAAACGTCCCAGGCTCGCAGATGGGGCGAAGGTCGCGCGTGAAGCCACGATCGCCCACTGCTCCCTCCGCGACGGGCGCTCAATTGGGGTGGGACATTTAGTCCCACCTCGGAACTTCTCGGAGGTGCGCGGACGCATAAAGGCAAAAAGTGCCTTATGCTGTCTGCCTCCTGACCACGGGGTGAGGTCCCTCTCACCCGACCCGGCCTCGTCCGTGACCACGCTCCGCGGACCTGGCCCGACCCGATTAAACCGACCTGCACTCCTCGCCCACCACCGCACGCCGGTGGGCCTGGACCCGGGCGTGACCCGAACCCGATTACCCGGTAGCTCTGGGAGAGCTTTCCCGAGAGTGGTTTCAGAGAGAAAGAGAGACGCGGGGGAGGGAGGGTAGAGTAGGTTTTGCCTCTTGACGAAAAACTCTGAAGTGTGCAGGCCAAAGAAGAAGAAGAAGACCCGCGGAAGAAGAAGTGCAGACGAAGAAGAAGGAGCTGCACTGTAGCAAAGGCATCGTTAAGTCGTCTAAGCACCGGGGCAGACGACGGAAGGTCAGCAGCCAGAGCAGGAAAGAAGACAGGCTGAAGAAGAAGGAAGAGCAACGGCTAAAGCAGAAGAAGAAGAAGAGAGGTCAAGGCAGAAAACCAAAGAAGAAGAAGAACAAGGAGCTCTGAAGAAAGAAGAACATCACCAACGGAAGAACAGCAGGAAGAAGAAGAAGAGCACCACCATTGCAAGAGAAGAATATCACCTCTGCAGAACAGAGAGAAAGAAGGAGATCTAAAGAAAGAGAGAAAGAAGAGCACCCCCCTCTGCAGAACAAAGAGAACAACAAATTCTCTCTCTCTCTTTATTTTTGTAAAAGAAACATGTATATCTCTAGAATACAACTTGCTCCCTGAGTTCGACCTCGGGAACTCTTTTATTTTCCGAGTAAAAAATTTTTATATTTGAAATGTTGGTAATAACCGGCTTTACTACAACGTTATAACAAACCCGGTAAAAACCGGCGGTGGTTGTCGTGCACCAATCTTGCTCCACGTGGCGCACTGTGGACCATTGATCATTAGATCAATGGTTAGGACTTCTTGGGCCAATTGCAGGAGCTCCGGATATCGGATTTGGTTGATTTTGAGTTCGTTGGACTCCATTCGTCGTTCTGATTCCATCTGCGTGGTTCGATTGCTCATCTGAGGCTTGTTTTGATATGAACTTGTACAAATGGCTATTATCATTGAATTATAAGAAATCTTGATGTATGATGCATGTAATGCTCCCATGCCCATTTACGGTGTATTCTTTGTGCATGTTACCCTTAAGATAAACCCTGATTGTTAAAATTATCACCATAAAATGTAGTGTTATCACCTAACCACCTTAAGTGAGTCTCCTAATCTTTTTCTTGATGCTAAACCAATATATTCCAACTTGGCTCCTGGTGATTAAGAATTTGGCTTACCAAATTAATGGTGTCGCTTACTATAAGTTTATAACTACATTCAAATAAAGCCTCGTTTAAGGGAAAAGAACAAGCCTTCGTAGTTATGGCTCTTGCTTTTGCTTCTTCACTATCTGTTGTAAAGCATACATGTGCACTAGCTTCAGTTGCATCCCCTGCTGCATCCTTCCACATGGCTACTATCACTGAGTGTATTGTACCAACTACAACACCAACCAGAATCATTGCTTTCACTTGTGTCACTCAGAACAATTTCTAATGTAAAGCCAGTCAAAAAATGGGAGCCATGCAGTTCTAATTAGATACATTTATTGAGAAGAATTGGTGTTTAATGCTAATTCTAGTAGTTATATCCATAATCTCGTGCCACTCTGGGTTGTATCGTAAAAAATAATATTCCTTTTCATTTTATATATCTTATGAGTGGACACTGTTGAATGCCATGACCTTTTATTTTTTCTCCTTTTGTCATATGATTCAAAAACCTTGTTTGATGGTCTTTTTATTTGGCATTTAGAGATCTTTTCTATTTTGTGGTTATGGTGTTGTTTTTAGAAAATTATTGTTTTTTACAAAGTTTTTTGTTTAGATCATTGCTTCACATTTGTTTGATTGATGCATGAGATAGGCAGCGTTATTCTAGAGTTACTATCTTTTGATTTTGTTGTATTACCTTTATTATTTTTTTTCCTCTTTATGAGCAGCCGTTCACCAGTTGGGAGGCCGAGGAGTTGAACACATCGAATGGATTGGATATCCCATCGGAGGTGTCTCATAAGCTGAATACCAATTCATGTCAAAGTAGTGGACCGTAGAGCTTACGTTAATAGAATGTTGGCCATTCTTGGCCTAGTGATGTATCGTGGTTAATGTGTGTGTGTAGGTTATGTAGGCTTTATGTCTTTTTTCCCATCTGATGCAAGATCAACTCATTGATGTAAGATTAAATCCTATGTCTAACGTTTTTGTGGCCTGAAGCCCAAACCATCATTTCTAATGATTTTATTCATGGTTACCTGTGCATGTGGCATGCTTTTCTTTGTATAATTTTTGCATCAATTTTATTTGTTCTTTGTGTATTGCCTATATTGGTTACTAGGTTCTGTCTATTTTTACTTGCTTGATAAATGTGAGAGACAATCTGTTACATCTTACAATGTCCTTCCACCGGTATAGGAGAGACATTCCTAATTTTTAGAATTTAAAAAAAAATTATCCCTTCCTTTGCCGTTGATTTTTAAAATAACAAAAGGTAAAAAAATGTAAGTTTTTTAGTCAATGAAAGGTTTTTGCCGACGCTTATTTTCAAAAGCAATGACAAAAATATTTTTACTATTGCTTGTATAAGCGACAACATTTTCTTTTAAACGACGACATAACTCAAAAACGATGCATTAACTCGGGGAAAAAGTGACGTAAAAATGTCGTCACTTTTTTTAGAAGCGACGACAAATCAAATTGCTGTCGGTTGTGAAACGACGACAAAAGATCAAATTCGTCCGTTGGACGAATAATATTTCAATGTCGGATTTTCCTTGTAATTGACAGGAAAAAGAATCCGTGACACTACTTACGCTGTCGCTTTTTGGAGTAGGTTAAAAGTGTTTTGCCATTGGTTTACAACCGACAGCAAAAGTGGAAATCATAGTAGTGCATATTATCATTGCTAAACATAAAAGGTGTTGTAAAGGCTAAAATATTACATTCAATGAAATCTATATATCAAATCTCATAATATTAAAAGATCAGGTACATTTTCATTCACAATCTTATGGTTTAATTCTTTTGGGTAAATTATTTAACAATTTTAATTTATTATGATATTATTCAAATTAGTCCTACAATACTTGTCATTGGGGAATCTGGATAGGGATGTAAATTTTGATAAATTCAACCCAAACTTGATCTAACCACACCCAAAAAGAATGGGTAAATTTTGGCCCAAACTCAAATGGATTTGGGTGTGGGTTTTATCTAAAAAACTCAGTTAGGTTCGGGTTTGGGAATGGATGTTGGTCAATACTCAAGTACTTGACTTGAGTACTTGACTAAAATCCTCATTTACTTGAGATATATAAATGTCATATTTTATCATTTAATTTTTTATTTTTAAGTACATCGGATGTGATCCAACATAGTTTAATTAATTAACGGGTCTCCAATGATTTGATTAAGTCCAGCTCAATTTGTTGAGTCCCGATCATGTTCTTCCATAGGGAGGTTAGTCAATTTGATCCACCATGCTGTCCGCTTCGAGTCTCTCTTTTACTTTTGTTGTTTTCTTTTTGTCATTTTTTTTTAATCTTTTCATCTTTGTAATTTTGTTTTCAATTTTGATTAAGGAAACCAAAGAAGTGTCACACCACAAGGAGCAAATAATAGTGAAACAATTTATTGCATTGAATTAAAAAGAGAACATTACATGATTGAAATAAAAGACAATCAACAAGTCAACCTTAAATACACATGAAGGGGTTGGAAGCCCTTGACACAGAGGACAATGGTTGTTTGTACTTATGGAATTAAAAAGACAACATGAAATAGAAATGTAGCAATTCCTTGAAGAATGATTTCCAAGGGTCGATTTATACAAAGTAAACAACTAAACAAAAATGAAAAAAAAGCAAGAAACTACTTGGGGTGCTTGGCGGGTCAAAGCTTTGCCACATTGAGGCAACACCCCATGTTATCTATCATACAATGCCATTGCAAAGATGGTGGTGGAGATGGAGAGTGGAGGAGGAAGAAGGGTGGAGTGGAGGAAGGTGGGCATGTGGTGGTGGTGATGAAGGTAACCTCAGTGTGAATGTGTGATGAAGTGGAGGTGGTGATAATAGCATGTGGATGTGTGTGAGTGTGTGGAAAGCAACAAGAATAATAACAAAAGCAATAAAAGCAACTACACTATAGTGACAAAATAAAAACAACAAGAAGGAGATGAGCCACCACATTGGAATGCTATGACGGTCATTGGCCTTGTGTGGTTGTTGTAATGTGGCTATGATGAGCCACTACAAAGCACCAAGTCACAGTACCAATGGTGGAGGAAGGCCATCATCTTGGCTGTCTACCATGGCCAAAGAGGAGGAACTTGTTGGAGGTAGAGGAGAGGAGAGTGGAGAGGATGTTACGACCCAGTTTCCGGATCCCTACAGGACCCGGGATCGACTCGCCTCGACTAATCCAAAGACTTAGTCGTCCAACAAGAACTAACCAAAAGCAGGAAAATAAACCATATTCACACATGCAATATAACTAAGTAGAAGAAAAGAATGAAGCAGTAAAGAAAGTAGAACAATTGTCACAAAATATAGTACATGCCACCACAACAACAATAACAACAGTGGAAAGGAAACAGAAGTAACAGGAACAGTAAAATATATGTCAATTACTCACTACAACAGTAGAAAAATGAAAGAGCTGAAAGAACGATTACGGCTGGGCCCAACATCCTCTGTAGCCGGAAACTTGGGCTGCTCAACTCCTAGTCCTGAACAGTGTTATGAAAAGACAGGGTCAGCGAACGCTGAGTAGAGTGGTGTTTATATTATCTATGTACAAGTAAAGTAAAAGAAACAAGCAGGTTTATTTCTCATTTTTATTTATCTCATTTATGCGTTTTTGGTTTATCTATTTCTCAAAATATTCAGGTATTTCTTGATTTTGCATGTTCCTTGTGGGAACGATCCTGATTGCAATCTTTTCCATAAAGTAGAAGGTACACATGGTGCTCTCCTGGCCGGGAGAGTCCCCCATGGTAGTCCTACACCTACACCCAGTCAACCACCCCAAGGTCACTATCGAGACGTAGCGGTGACTACGACACGCGTGATAAACGCACGGGTAGCTACTCCGCACTGACATGCGATCAGTCGTTTCCGCTAGTGGGTACACCCAAAGTGCAGCACGGAATAGTATAGGGCCTTACCCTCTCAGAACAGGGGTCTCACCCCTCCACAGTCTGCGTACCCCCGTTTGACTACCTCGGTTTGCCCAAAGGGCCTAACAAAGTCGATGTAGGTGACTAGCTGAACCCTGGGTCCCTGGACTAGCTAGCTCCCTCCCTACACTAGTAGCACGCCTCGGTACCACATACACGAGGGCCAACAGGAGTCGGTGTAGAGTGGCCAATCCTAACCCCCCGGATCTCAACCCAAGGGAGGCTAGCTCCGCTCTACACTAAAAAAGGACAGTTGCTCTCCTTGGTACCACGTACACAAAGGCCAGCACACTTCCCATCTACAATCCAGATTCCTTTCATCCACAGGAGTTCTACCCTTAATTCCCTGTAGGGTTCATGCTCATATGTTTCCAAAACTCGTTCCTCGTTCATATATAGGTTGCTCGTGTTTTCACAATTACATTCTGTTACGAATGCACGGCTTCAGACGTTTTTAAGACGTCTGGAACCCCTTCCAGACGTCTGGGATTCGGTTATTTTCGGCACGCGTGTTTCGTCTGCGTGTCTGAGCGCGCAGACCTGCGAGCGTCTCTCTCTCTCTCTTTTTCCCTCTCCCTCCTGCGCCCTCTGTCCCGCTCTCTCTCTCCTCCTCGCACGGCCTTAAAAGGCCACGCCCTCCCCCTCACTCCCGTCACCTTCGCCCCCTTTCCTCTCCTCCTTCCAGCCGGTGCGCGAGAGCGAGCACGAGTGAGTGGCGGCAGCGACAGCCGCGGTGAGCGTGGGAGGAGGTGTTGCGCGTGGGAAGAGGCGCTCGGCCGTGAGGGCGAGCTTGCCGGGGCTGCTAGGGCCGGCTGGCGAGGGGGAGCAGCAGACGCGGGGTGACGCGGGAGGCCTGCTGCAGCTCGAGCAGCAAGCGGACGAGTCGCGGCGCGGTCGAGCGTCGCGAGCGGAGGGCGAGTGGCACCCTAATCCTGGAATTTTCTCCAGAATCAGACGTCTGGACTTCCAACCAGACGGCTGGTAGGACGTTTGGAGGACTGTCCAGACGTCTGAAAGGTGAGTTATTTCCGTCTTTCTTCCTCTTCTTCGACTGACTGTACTAAGAGATAGAGGAAATGGGTACGCGCAGGTTCGGATTCTCCATCCAGTGCGAATCAGACGTCTGGTTGCAGTGCCAGACGACGGGAGCGACTTCCAGATGTCCGGGGTGACCATCGGACGTCTGGGAACTAGGCCAGACACCCCCGCAGGCTTCTGGACGTCTGAGAGACCACGCAGAGCAAGGTAACCCCTGATCCACTTTTTATGACGTCTAGAATAAGTTCCAGACGTCTGATTTTGCACTGTTTCGTCGTTTTCGACCCGTTTAGGGCCCGTTCGAAGTCCGTTTTCCGCGTTTCGAGTTACGTGCTTTTCGGAATTAAATCCTCTACCCGTCTACAGTAGCTATATACTGTTTTGAGGAACTCCTTGTGTTTTATCCTTGTGATAGAACCCCATTCCGTTGCAGTCTCGGGGGTTGCGGAGGCACGCGGGATTCCCGACCATGCCCCCAGTACTCCTATTGTAACCGGTAGAGTGGCTTTTAAGTTTATTGGTATAATCTGTTAAATTATGGAACCATAAATAGCACCTAGGACATTGCATGAATCCTAGGAATGAGAAACTAGAATGAATGGTAGATCCTAAGGTGTTGCATGAATCCTAAGGCTAGAAAACTAGATTGTATGATAGATCCTAGGGTATGGCATGAATCCTAGGATGGGAAGAACTAGCGGAATATATGAATACTGCAGTCTTGGAAAATGTGGAAAGGAAATAATAGCTGCCTGTGAATTGAATTAACAGCTACCTGCTATGAATAAATAAACGTGATTGAGAACATGGATTGCAAGAATGTGAAACTGGAAAGTGGAACCTGGATGTTCTGAGTTAAAAGAGCTGGAACCCTACAGGGAATTAGGAGTGGAACTCCTGGAAAGAGAAAGGAATGGAACTGAGAAAGAAAGGCGTGGTAGTGTGTTGTCTTTTGGGTACGTAGTACCGAGGGAAGTACCTGTACCTGTTTAGTGCAGAGCGGAGCCAGCCGCCCAAGGGACCCGGGGTTAGGACTGGCCACTTTGTACCGACTTGCTGGCCTGCGCGTACGTAGTACCGAGGAGAGCTACTAGTGTAGGGAGGGCACTAGCTACCCCACGGGCCCCGGGGTTCTGCTAGCCTCCTACACCAACTTGTTAGGCCCACTGGGCAAACCAGGGTAGTCAGGCGAGGGTGCGCAGACTATGGAGGGGCAAGGCCCCTGTTTGGTTACTGTGGAGGGGTTGGACCCCTGTTACTGAGAGGGCTCTGCCCTGTACTGGTTCCGTGTTGTGCTTGGGCGCACCCGTTAACGGAAACGACTGACCGCGTGCCAGTGCGGGTTAGCTACCTGTGCGTTTATCGCGCGTGCCGTAGTCACCGTTACACCTGTCCGTGACCTTGGGGTGATTAACTGAGAGTAGGATCACCACGGGGGACTCTCCTGGCCAGGAGAGCACCACGTGCTACTTCTACTGTTCGGAAAAGACTGCAATCAAGATCGTTCCCACGAGGAACATTCGAGATCAAGTGAAGGATCTGAGAAATAGATAAATTGTGAGACAATAGAAAGACGTAATTAAAGAAAGTAACAGAACATAACAGCTACTGTACACTTCACTGTTTCTTTAGTTTAGCTGCCACTCTACTCAGCGTTTTATTGACGTGTTACACTCGTTACCTTTCAGGACCAGGTGTTGAGCAGCTAGGGTCAGCGGCTGCAGAGGACGCTGGGCCGAGTAGGGTCCAGTAGAGTTACCACTGTTCTCTTGTACCTCTTTTTGGTTCCACTGTAGTGAGTAGTTCTTGTTTCCGCTGTACTTTTCTTTACCTGCAGTTCATATTATGTTATGAATATTGTTCTACTGCTGTGGTGGTACATACTGTAGTGGTTTCTTTCCTTACTGCTGTATTTTCTTACTGTTAGTTATATTCATGTTGAATGTGGTTTATTTTACTGCTCTTTTTGTTACTTCCTCGTTGGACGACCAGGTCTTGGGATTAGTCGAGTCGGTCCGGTTCTCGTGTCTCGTAGGGACTTGGGAATTGGATCGTTACACATTCTCAATCATAACATGCAGCTTGTGGTTTCACAGTTTAATTTCTCAATTACATACAGGCAGCTCGTGTTTTAATATGCATCTCAAGTAAACCAGAGTAGTTCAACATCATGTTCATACATTTCTACCCTAGGGTTCATTCCACATCCTAGGGTTTCAATCAATTTAATCCAAGAAGGCATATTCTTTATTCATGTCTTAATAAATGCATTAAACCACTCTACCGTGTATCACGGGAGGAATGGGGACCTGTGCCACAGATCTCGTCGTCTTCGCGGGCCTCGAACACACCATCGGCTGGTAACCTATACTAGCGACCAATATACATTAGACGAGCTTAGAACAATAGATACTCAACATGAACATGTAGAGGAACTTGAGTGGAAAACAGCAGTACTTCGTTTGCGGAAATCCGATTCCGTTTGAGCCTTAAACAGGACAAAAATGTGGTTACTGACCAAAATCAGACATCTGGGACTAGTCCCAAACGTCTTAAAAGATGTCAAAACTCACCTTACACTTCCTATGGCTACTTTAGACGTCAAGACTCTCTCTGCGATTGTCTGGGGGCAGTTCCAGACGTCGAACAAGGTCGTCGGTCGTCTGGAAGTACCTCCAAATGTCTGGCGATGTGATCAGACGTCCAAAAGTACTTGGGAAAGCGTATCGCACACCTTCCCAAAGCCTTTACCTGCGTGAGAAAATGCAGGCACAAATATTAGCCAATATTCATTGCGTTACGATCTGTATGGCGAAAAAGTAGCGCAAGAAGATACGTACCTCGCGCGATACGTGCTTCTAGACATCCGGCTTCAGTTCCAGACATCTTGGTACCTCGCCAGCTGTCTGGACATCATGCCAAACGTCCGATACTGGAAAACTTCCAGTACCAGAACCTCCTCGCAACTCACCTTGCTCGCACCTCTGCCTGCAGTGGCAGCTCCAGCAACTATAGGAGCTTGAGGAGCTCCTCGCTGGCATCCTCCTCTCTCCCACGAGCTCCTGCGGTCATCTCCCTCCCCTACTCTCACTCCCTCGCACTCTCTCGCTCTCGCTCATCCCCGTTCTCCCTCGCCGGCGTCCTCTCTTCCTTGCCGCGGTTGCAGCAGCAAGGATGGGAGGTTGGATGGCGCGGCCATTGCAAGGAGAAGGTGGAGGTGGCGGTGGCTTGAGTGGTGTGACGGGGTGAGAAGAAGAGGTGAGGGGTTTATATAGGAGGGGAGTTAGGGTTCGGGTGAGGGGATGAAGGAGAGAGAGCGGGTCTCTGCGCATCGCCTACACGCAGAGCGAAAAGAATATGGGATATTCTTCTACTTTCGGACGACTGGACATATGTTCAAACGTCTGACTGACAGTCCAGACGTCTTATCTGACTAAAAAGGCGACGGGTCATTATAGAGGAGAAGAATGGAAGGGGAGAGGCGAGGGGGGCGGAGGTGGTTTATGGATGTGGGTTGGGTTGTGGTGGTTCTTAGGTGGGGTTTAGGGTAGGTTAAGGAGGGTGCATTTTAAGGCTAAGGTGGTGGACTAGGTTAGGGATTCTTCTAGACTAGAGTGCACATATGGAGGGGGTGATGTGGCATGAGGTGGCACCACATGTGAAAGATGTGGTGCCACATGGGATGATGAGGTGGCATCACATGTTGCGCTAATGTGTAGGCAATGTCTCCTTAGGTTCCTAGGTGCCAAGGTTGGGTCATTTATGTGGGGTTAAGTGTGTATTAGGTTTGTTGGGCTGGTTCGATCTCTTGCTTTTTTGTTGCAGGAAGCTCTTGATATCTTTGTTGTGGATCTTCTCGTGTTTGAAATTCAGCTTAGCTCTAGCTCCTCCTGGTGGCGACCTTCCTCTATAGTTTTATTATTCCATCGTAGTATAGTATAGAGAGGTGATTACCAGTTTAATACAATTTGTTACTCGGAAATAAAGAGTTCCCGAGGTCGAACTCAGGGAGCAAACTGTATTTTAGAGATACAAATTCTTATTACAAAAATAAAGAGAGAGAGAAAGAATTTGTTGGCTTTTCTTCTTTTCTCTTTGCTTCTCCTCTTCTTCCTTCTCAGATCTTCTACTCTCTTCCTTTGTTCTTCTTCTTTATCTGCAGTGGTGATGTTCTTCTTCTTCTTTCAGCTGTTTCTGCTCGTCTCTTCCTTTTTCTTCTGCAGAGCGGTCCTGTTCTTCTTCTTCTTTCTTTCTTCAGATCTTCTCGTGCTCTTCTTCTTTCAGTTCTTCCCTTGGCCTCTCTGTGTTCTCCTCAGCCTCACCTTCCTTCTCCTTCTTTGCCTTCAGGACGTCGTCTGATTTTCCAATCAGACGACTTAAACCGCCGCTGCTACAGTGCCGCTCGGTGATCCTCCTTCCTTCAGCCTTCGTCTTCTTCCACGGTTCTTCTTCACCTGTGCCTGCACACTTACACAGCTTGATCAGAGAGAGGGGCAAAACCTACCTCTACCCTCCCCCGCGTCTCTCTCTCACAGAAACCGCTCTTAGGATAGCTCTCCCAGAGCTGCCGGGTTGCCGGGTACGGGTCGCGCCCGCCCACCGGCGTGCGTGGTGGGCGAGGAGTGCAGGCCAGTCTAAGTCGGGTCGGGCCAGGTCCGCGGGGCGTGAGCGCGGACGAGACCGGGTAACCGGGCGGGTGAAGGGGACCTCACCCCGTGTGCTGAGGCAATAAGCCTCCAGCACTTTTTCGCTTTATACCGCTGCGCTCCTTCAGAGCCTTCCGAGGTGGGACTAAATGTCCCACCCCAATTTCGCGCCTGCGCGGAGGAAGCAGCTGGTAATCGCAGCTTTACGCGAGGCCTTCGCGCGAGGGATTCGCCTCAACTGCAGCCTAACGCTTCGCCGAAATGCCCCCGCACAGCCTGGGAGCGTGACCTGGGCGCGGCGCACCTGGGACAGCAGGTCGAAGCTGCTTCGCTTCAACAATGGCGGCGACGAGTGCAGGTACCTGCCCACAGAGAAACGGCCTCTCGGCCCAATCAGAAACGCGGAGGACCTTCGCCGTGGCACGGCGAAGGTGGTCGGGGGGTGGGTAGGCGGCGGGGCGGAGCCCAAGAGCTGCCCTAGGTCGGACTGTGGGTCGGGAGATGGGTTTGTTCGGTGGAGTTGCAGAGGGTGATTTGGGGGAAGTGGAAGGGCGGAGGTTGATCAGGGTGAGGAGGCGGAGGTTCTGCGGTGGTCGGCGAGCCGTGTGGGTTGCTGGAGTGATGGGAGCGGCTCGCCGGAGGATGGCCGGAGGCGGAGAAGGTGAGGGTGATTGGTCGGAATCGAGGGCGACAGTAAATGTTTAAAGTGAGGAAAAGGAAGAGGGGAGGAAGAGGAGGAGTTCTACCTACTTAGCAGGACGAGGAGGGGCCGGAGCGGGCGACAGTCGTATCGACTGTCGCCGGAGAAGAAGATGCCCGGGGGAAGGGGCAGCGGCGAGCAGAGGGTCGGAGAGGCGCCAGCTGGGTGCGGCGTGGCGCGGGAAGAGCGAGGGAAAGAAGTCTCTGCTGCTAGTATTGCGGCAGAGCGAAGAGGAGGAGGAGGAAGAACCGCCGGAGCTGGTGGGCGTCTGCCGGAGTGAGAAGAGAGGAAAGTTGGGGGTTTTCTCCGTCAGATCCCAGCTCCTTCGAACGGTGGAGCGACGGGGGGTATTTATAGGGTAGAATCAGAGAGGAGGGCGGAGGGAGACGACGTGTCTCCCTCGCTGGAGGACGCCGGAGATGGAGACCCATACCGTCCGTGCGTTCGCACGGCCGGTATGGTGGGTTGCAGCGACCAGGGGGGTGTTCCTGCGACGGCTGACGACGCAGGGCACCCCCGGATTACTTGCCAGACCCTCCCCGTTACCCTGCGCGGCGCCATGCTCCGCGCAAGGTCGCCGGAGCATGGTGCTGGCAGGTTTTGGCAGGAGGGACCTGAATGCAAAGAACGAAGGAGAGTTAGGGGTAGAAATGTGAGGGTTCAAAAGTTGAGGGCCAAAAAGTAAATATATGAGGACCAAAGTGCAAAGTTGGTCAAGAAGGTTTCTTCTTAGGCTCAAGTTTTTATACATGACTAATTAGGACCTAAGGAATTTGATGGTGAATTTTATTTCTATATTAAACCTTGTTTGATCGGTCAATTTATGCAAAAACCCAAATTAAGTTATTAATTGGGCATGGTTCTCAATGTAGGTCAAAATGGGATCTGAAGGCCAAATTGAAGGTTCTAAACCCTAGAGATTATTTTTCTATGAATTTTAGAGGGTTTATTCTATTTTTACTTTGCCTCGAACCTCGTGAATTGAAGTGGGTTTGTTTTAAGGTTACAGATTATCATTTAGTTCCTTGGAATTGCTGTAGCCCTTATCAGATCATCCCACTTTCCTTCTTATTCGGTTTGCTTGACCTGTGTTTGGACCCTGAATTACCCTGTATGCAGATTATACTGGTAAAATTTCATTTTTACCTCTTATGACTTGTTTTCTCCTTAAACTCAGAATTCTCTGAGTTAAGCCTTTCCTTGAGTTATGTAGGAGCTTTTATCCTTTGTATTAGGTCAAAATGAGCTAGTTATGGCTCATGATGAGGTTCTCATCACCTCCTGTGAGAGCCTACACACAAAAAATAATGACATCAGCATTGGCCCCATGAAATAGGAAAATTATGCAATGTATATACAATATGCACATGCATGAAATGCATGCAATGTAAACTTTGATTTATAATACACGCTAGGTTTCTAACCTAATTCAGGCAATTTAGGACTTATGATTGTTGTGCAATCAATAAGTCCAACCTTATGCCCCTTACGATCTCTCCCATTCCTCCAACCTTAAAATCTCGACTCTAGTCTTATTACTGTAGCCCCAACTCCTTCGATCCTCCCCATAGCAGCGATGGTGGTGCTCTGCAACTCCGTGTGACCTTGCTCCAGTTGGCCATTGTTGTTAGGCCACCACTGATGAGAACCTCATCATGAGCCATAACTAGCTCATTTTGACCTAATACAAAGGATAAAAGCTCCTACATAACTCAAGGAAAGGCTTAACTCAGAGAGATTCTGAGTTTGCAAAGAAAACAGAAACTAAGGGGTAAAAATGCAATTTCACCAATCCAATCTGAAAATAGGGTAACTCAGGGTCCAAACATAGGTCAAAGAAACCTAATAAGAGGAAAAGTGGAATGAGATGATTCAATAAGGGCTACAGCAACTCCAAGGAATTAAATGACATCCTATAACCCTAAAAACAAACCCACTTAAAAACATGAGGTTCGAGGCAGAGAAAAAAATCAACTAAACCTTCTAAAATTCATAGAAAAATAATCTCTAGGGTTTAGAACCTTCAATTTGGCCTTAGGAACCCATTTTGACATACATTGAGAACCATGCCCAATTAACAACTTAATTTGGGTTTCTGCGTAAATTGACTGGTCATACAAGGTTTAATCTGGAAATAAAATTCACCATCATAATCCTTAGGCCCCAATTAGTCATGTATAAAAACTTGAGCCTAGGGGGAAACCTTCTCGACCAACTTTACACTTTGGTCCTCATTTATTTACTTTTTGGCCCTCAACTTTTGAACCCTCACATTTCTGCCCCTAACTCTCCTTCGTTCTTTGCATTCAGGTCCCTCCTGCCAAAACCTGACCAGCACCATGCTCCGGTGACCTTGCGCGGAGCATGGCGCCGCGTAGGGTAAGGGGGAGGGTCTGGCAAGTAAACCGGGGGTGCCCTGCGTCGTCAGCCGTCGCAGGGACACCCCCTGGTCGCTGCAACCCACCATACCGGCCGTGCGAACGCACGGACGGTATGGGTCTCCATCTCCGGCGTGCTCCGGCGAGGGATACACGTCGTCTCCCTCCGCCCTCCTCTCTGATTCTACCCTATAAGTACCCCCTGTCGCTCCACCGTTCGGGGGAGCTCGGTCCTGACGGAGAAAGACCCCCACTTCCTCTTTTCCCACTCCGACAGGAAGCCCCCCTGCTCCGGCGGCCTCCCCTCTTCCTCCTCGTCGCTCTGCCGCACTACCAGCTGCAGGGTTGCTCTCCCTCGCTCTTCCTGCGCCACGCCGCACCCAGCTGGCGCCTCTCCGGCCCTCTCCTCGCCGCCGCCCCTTCCCCTGGGCAGCTTCTTCTCCGGCGACAGTCGATACGACTGTCGCCTGCTCCGGCCCCTCCTCGTCCTGCTAAGTAGGTAGAACTCCTCCTCTTCCTCCCCTCTTCCTTTTCCTCATTTTACATCTTTACTGTTACCCCGATCGGACCAATCGCCCTCACCTTCTCCACCTCCGGCCCCTGCTCCGGCGACCCGCTCCCATCACTCCAGCAACCCACACGGCTCGCCGACCACGGCAGAACCTCCGCCTCCTCACCCTGATCAACCTCCGCCCTCCCACTTCCCCCAAAATGACCCTCTGCAACTCCACCGAACAAACCCACCTCCCAACCTGCAGTTTGACCTAGGGCGGCCCTTAGGCTCCGCCTCGCCGCCTGCACACCCCCTGACCACCTTCGCCGTGGCACGGCGAAGGTCCTCCACGTTTCTGATTGGGCCGAGAGGCCGTTTCTCTGTGGGCAGGTACCTGCGCTCGCCGCCGCCATTGTTGAAGCAAAGCAGCTTCTTCACCTGCTGCCCCAGGTGCGCCACGCCCAGGTCATGCTCCCAGGCTGCGCGAGGTGTCTTCGCAAAGCGTCAGGCTGCAGTTGAGGCGAAGCCCTCGTGCGAAGCCTCGACCGCCGCTGCCTCCTCCGCACAGGCGTCTCAGAAGGCCCTGAAGGAGCGCAGCGGTATAAAGTGAAAAAGTGCTGGAGGCTTATCGCCTCAGCACACGGGGTGAGGTCCCCTTCACCCGCCCGACTACCCGGCAGCTCTGGGAGAGCTTTCCTAAGAGCGGATTCTTTGAGAGAGAGACGCGGGGGGGGGGGGGGGTAGAGTAGGTTTTTGCCCGCTGACGAGAGCTTTGAAGTGTGCAGGCACAGGCGAAGAAGAAGAAGACGAGCGGGGCAGAGAAGAAGGACGACGAAAGCTGAAGGAAGGAGGAGCACTGTAGCAGCGGCGGTTTAAGTCGTCTGATTGGAAAATCAGACGACGCTCTGAAGGCCGAAAAGAGGAAGAAGAACAGGACCGCAAGGGAAAAGAAAAAGAAAGAGACAAGCAGAAACAAGAGCTGAAAGAAGAAGAAGAACATCAACCCACTACTGCAGATAAAGAAGACAGAAAGAAAAAGAAGAAAGAAGGAGAGACGACGCCCTGCAGTAGAAGGACTGCAGAGAAAGAAGGAGAACGAAGAAGCCGTGCCGCTGAGCAAGGGACCGCAAGAAGAAAAGCTTTACAGCTGAGGCAGAAAGAAGAAATAAGAAGAACAGAAGGCAGAAGAAGAAGACCACCAGGAGATAAACAAAGAAGAAAAACCAAAAGCCAAAGAGAAGAGAAAACAAAGAGGAAGAAAGAAGAAATCAAATTTTTATCTCTCCCTCTCTCCCTCTCTCTTTATTTTTGTAATACTTTTTTTGTAATAAGAATTTGTATCTCTAGAATACAACTTGCTCCCTGAGTTCGACCTCGGGAACTCTTTTATTTCCGAGTAACAAATTGTATTAAACTGGTAATCACTTCTCTATACTATACTATGACGAAATAATAGAACTATAGAGGAAGGTCGTCACCAGTTTTTGGCGCCGTTGCCGGGGAGCAACGGCTATTCTAGAGATAATCAAATTCCTGTTTTTACATTGCTAACAATCTCCCCTTTGTTGTGCAGGAAAATACAAGAAAATCGAGAAGACAAGCAACCGCACGACAACCACTCCAAGGACAGGTAAAATTCTATCCTCTCAATCCCTAAACTCTAAAGAGGAAGAAAAGAAAAGAACAAGCAATATAGGTCTAACCTGTCTTCTATACTCAGTAAACCATCAAAAGTTGCATGTTTTCAACCCATTATTACTGCACACTATTAAGGGTATTTTAGGGCTAACACATTCTTGCTTGAGCCCTAATTACCCAACAAAGAGCTAACTGGACCAAGTAGAGCCAACCTAGGATCCAACACTAGGGATTTAGAGACACTCCTTAAGCAAGAATTGAGAAAACCAAATAAAGTGTGCCCAAGCCGTTGTCTGAAAATACCTATTCAAAGAAAAACCCAAAACAATTGGCTCTCTAAACACTTGAACCCTAAAAGACAAGACCCAAAAAAACTCTCAAAGGAAACAAGAGATAAAGTTGCCCCCTTGGGTCAGCCAACCTTAAATTAGGTCACTCTTTGCACTCAAAGAACTAAAGTTCAAGTGTAACTTTAAGCACCCTAATCTTAACCTAAAATTGGTAGACTTAAGAGGTCAAGATCCCCATTCTGGTCTACCTGGAACCGCAGTGACAAGAGAGGTCGGGTGGGGGAAACCCTGTAACCCGTGGGGACGCTTTACCGTGTAGGGGTCTTTGCGGGACTCTCCCTCTCTGGCTGCCCAGGTAATTCTCAGGTGGACGATCTTTCTGATCAAGGGGTCCATCTGCCCCGCACCTCTATAGTCACCCAACACATTTTTGGGTGTCTTGATTGGGTCCAGTACCTTCTAAACTCATCTCTTCCAACAGTGCATGTACGGTAGGAGGTCCTTAAGACCACCCTTAAGACCTCCTTTAGAAATTCACTCTCGTCAAGGCCAAGCCTCGACGCCCGTGTTTGTGCAGCAACCCCCTCACATTATTCTCTCTTCTGATTCAGAACCAAGTTCTTCTTCTTCCCCCATCATGGCTCAGCCAGTTGAGGAAGAAAACAATCTGGAGCACCAGCTCCAGCGACTAAATGACCTCTTCCAAAACTTCGTGCACCCACCACAGCGTCCTATGATGCGGGACCACTACAATCCTGCTGCGGTGGCTATTGAGCCTCGAGTCAGAATCCCGACTGGAGGACCTGATTCCGAATTGAAGCCCAACATGATTCATGCTATACCTAAATTCCATGGGCTTAATTCCGAAGATCCCTTCCAGTACATCAAACAGCTAAAGCATCTGGCCCAAACTTTTGGGTCAGAGGCGCAAAATCGGGATATTCTTCTCATGAAGATGTTCTCCTTTTCTCTTATGGACAAGGTCGCCCATTGGTATCAAACTCAGACCTGGCCGATCAACACTTGGGAAGAACTTCAATCTGAGTTTTTGAAGAAGTTTTTTCCCGTTGGTCGGACCAACGCCTTGCGCCATCAGATTACGTACTTCACTCAACAATCAAGAGAACCTCTCCATGAGGCATGGGATCGTTTTCAGGATCTCATGAGAAAGTGCCCCCATCACGGAGTTCCTAAATGGGAACAAGTCCAGTCTTTTTTCTAGGGACTCCGTGAGGACATCCGTCTTTTCGTCAATGCAACCTGCGGAGGAAATATCATGGGTCAACATGAAGACACCGTGTGGGAGATTCTCGAAAACATGTGCGAGAACTCCATCAACAATGACTCCATGGGATTATTCGACAGGACGAATACCCGCGCATCGACGAATCTTAGGGGAGCACATGAGATGCAGGGCCTGTCCGCATCGGTCGACCTGGAATTAATGGCCAGTCGATTAGACAAGGTCTCAATTATCGAAAAGAAGGTGGACGAGCTGACTCAGCATTTGCAGCGAGCCACCTTTGCGCATAGCCCTTTCGCACAGCCTCCTTCCACAAGGGAAACTGTGCAAAACATTCTCCATCGACCTTTTCCTAGGATGGACCCATCATCCGAATCTTCGCCCGGTGGTCCTTCCGATTCCTTCTACACCTACCAGGGGAATTCCATTCCCTCTTTCTCAGACTCTCTGGAGGTTCCTCAGACCTGTGAGGACCTCCACGCTATCCAGAACGACCCATTCTCCAACACCTACAACCCTGGATGGCGAAACCATCCCAATTTTCAGTGGGCAGGAAATTCCCAAATCCAAAGATCATCCTTCCAGCCCCGCCCACAACCTCCTCGTCCTCACCAGCCGCCTCAGCCTCGGCCCAACCCTACTTACCCATCTGGGCCGAATCAGGATCAAATGTCCCTTATCCTTCAGACCCTGGCTGACATTCAAAGAACGAATGCGGCTATCCAAAAACAACACAAGGATGAACTTACAGAGGTTCATAACCAATTGACCCAGTTGGCAAACTCTCGCCAGCCAGGTACTCTTCCCTCCCAACCTCTGCCTAATCCTAATAACGTGCCAACCCAGCGGCGCGTTATGAACCCAAACCCAGGCCATGCCCATATGATTTATCAGGCCCCCTCTGTTCCTTCACCTGACGGGATAGAGGCCTCCACTTCTTTTGCAGGTTACCAGCAGCAAGCTATCTTACCCAATCCCAACCAAAACCAGGCAGGACTTAATTCCGTAACAACCCGTAGTGGTAAGGAAACCCAAGACCCACCTCATCCGAACCACTCCGAGCCGGGTATTGATCCCAAGCCTAGGACAGTAATCCAGGACGTCCCCACCCCTGTCCCGGATCCACAACCTGGACCTATCCTAGAAGAACCACCTAAGGTCTCGTTTCCCGAGGCCTTGACCAAGGGAAAGAAGACTACCAAACCCGTGGCCCCTGAGGAGGACCTGGTCAAGCTCTTTGAACAGGTCCACATAAACATCCCCTTGATGGATGCAATCCGCCACGTACCAGCTTACGCACGATTTCTAAAGAATATATGTACACCCCAGCGTAAGCTGCGAACCAAGGGAGGGAGCCCAATTGTTCTGTCAGAGCAAGCCAGCTCTGTAATCCTCAGTAGACTCCCACCCAAGGCAAAAGATCCTGGTACTCCCCTGATTTCCTGCAAGATAGGTGGTACCCAATTTGATAGAGCATTGCTAGACTTGGGTGCATCCATAAACCTGATACCCACATCCTTACTTGACCATCTAGAAGAATCTGAGCTAAAACCAACCGAGGTGACATTACAATTAGCAGATCGATCTATAAAGTCCCCAAAAGGGATTCTCGAGGATGTTATCGTAAGAGTGCGGGATTTCTATTTCCCAGTGGACTTTATAGTCTTAGATATGGACGCACCTGAGAACCCTAGGGATACACCAATCATTCTAGGGAGATGATGGGTCGGCCTGGATAGGTTGTTAATATGATGTTTTTATCGTTGAAATATGTATAGTGGTTAACCTAATTCAGACCTAACCATCTCTTTACAAAATTTTTAACCTGGCCTAATTGATTTTATCTTGTCACTTTTAGGCCCAGGGTCGAACTCAGGGAAGTGGGGTTAAAGTCGAGTTTCTACGTTTTCCTTAAAACGCGTCTCTTCCGTTCGTTTATTGTGTTTTTGGTGTTTTTCTTATTTAGGTTTTTTATGGTAATCCTTGTTCTTGAGGCACACCCTCAAAATTGTGTCCTTGACTTTTAGCCAAACAGAGTCCCAAAACAAGTCTTGCTACTCGCAAGACGGGGTACCTGCAAATCAAAGATTATCTTTTCACTTTTATACCTTTTTTTTATCTTTTTACTAAGAAGGAAGATAACAGATAGAAAGTAAATATAGTAGCTATAGATATATATTTATATGTAGTATATATATAAAGGGGTGGGGGTGGAGGTGACTATGGAGTGTAGCACTATGTCGAGTCAGTCGACGTCTAGAGAGACGCAACCAACACGACTAGGTGCCGCGTGGAGTGTGGATGGAGGATGGATGATGTATGGGACCACGCTTTTTTTTGTACGCGTGTATTAGGGAATATCAGCAACTGGTGCAGATATTCCCGTGATACAGCGTATAGTAAATAACGTGAAAATATATGTACATATGTATGTATATGAGTAAATATATCTATATGTATATAAATGTATAAGTATATATGTATAGATATATATAGATATATATGTATTATATATATATATATATAGGTGTATATGTATATATATATGTATGTATATATGTATATAGCTATGTATATATGTATATAAGTATATATATATATATATGTATATAAGTATATATGTATCTAGATATATATATATATATGTGTGTATATATATAAGTATATAGATATGTATATATATATATGTATAAAAGTATATATGTATATATATATAAGTATATGTATAAGTATATAGATATATATATACGTGTATATATATATATATATATATAGATATATTATATATATGTGTGTGTATACATAAATATATAGATATACTATGTATATAAGTATATATATATATATATATATATATATAAGTATATGTATAAGTATATAGATATATATAAGTAGATATATATATATATATTATATATATATGTATATATATTATATATATATGTATGTATACATAACTATAGATATTACTATGTATATAAGTATATACATATATATATATATATTTATATATATATGTATGTATATATTATATATAGATGTATATAAGTATATATATGTTACTATAAGTGTGTGAGTGTGTGTGTATGTGTTGGTATAGGTGTGTGTGCGTCGGTGAATGTGTGTGTGTGTGTTGCTGTGAGTAAAAAAACAGAGAGAGAGAGAGAGAGAGAGAGCGGGAGAGAGAGAGAATACGTGAGAGAGAGAGAGCGGGAGAGAGAGATCAGCAGAGAGAGAGAGAGTGGGCTGGAGAGATCGAGAGCGCGGATAATGGCAGCGAGTTAAGACGTCTACTCGCGGCGGCGGACGTCTGACGCCGCGTCGTCTGAAGGCGGAGGCGGACGTCTGAAGACGGCGGGTGCGGGCGCGCCTTCGCGTAGGGTTCTGCAGGCCTGCGCGAAGGCGACGGGCGGGCGAAGGCGTGGAGGAGCGAGCGTGGAGGAGGTCTGCAGGTGGTCGCGGAGGGTCGCGGAGGAGGGCAGGGGGCGGCGCGAGGCCGTAGCCGGCCGCTGCAGTGCGCGCGGCGGACGGCTACAGGTGCAACTGCGAGGCGGAAAGAACGGAGACGGAGGCGGGGAACGCCCTGCAGACGCGCGTGGAGGCGGTGAGCGACTGCGGGGACGGTCGCGGAGGGGCGGGAGGACCTGCTACTGCTGCTGCTGGGCTGCTGCTACCGTGGCTTCAAGCTTCGAAGCTTGGAGCGGCGGCAATGGCGTTAAAGAGAAAAAACGAAGCGAGGGAATGCACCACGCCCACCGGCTCGTCGAAGAGCTGGGCGGTGGTGCTCCCACTGTGGTGGTGTGCACCACAGTGGGTTCTCCTGCTCGCCGGGTGCCTCCTCGACGGAGGGCCGACGTATGGGAGGGGAAAGCGGTGGAGAAGATGGCTGCGGGTTTTTTCAGCAGTTGCAGCAGCTGCGTCGCGAGGATGAAGCTGCAGCTACTTATAGAGGAGGGGAGAGTGGCGTGCCGGCTGCAGCAGGGAGAGGGTGTGCGAGTTGCAGCTATAGGGAGCGGCGTTGGCAGGGAGAAGTGACGGGAAGAAGTGCTGCGTGGCTGCTGCATGCAGCTGCGGGAAGAGTGCAGCCGCGGGAAGGGTGCAGCCGCGGGAAGGAGAGAAAAGAAGAAATCAAGAGGAAAAATAAAAAGAGGGTGATTTTGCAAGGAGGCACTTGAAGAAAAATGTAACTATGCAGGCGATTGTTTCACTCCTCTTCCTCTCTTGATTAAATGCATGCATGCAAGTGTTTTTACAAATGCGATTGCAGGATCCTATTATGCAATGTTAATGCTAGAAAATAGCACAAGAAGGCATTATTACAGGCGTGTTTTGAGGTGCAAACAGGAGACCTTTCTTGGCTACTGCTAGAGCCAACATCAGTTGTGAGGAGGGCCAAATAGAGCTTAAGTTTGGAGATCAAGCACTGAAAATTGATATATTTAAGGCCCAACAAGGAATTAATTGCGGTGTCATCGAACAAATTTGTGACGTCAGGACTTTGGTTGATGAATCACACTTCCAGAATGACTCGATTATGCCTCATCAACCACAGAAGGATCTTGACCCGCAAACAGAGGAGTCGAATCCAGACATACACAACCCAGTAACTCCCACCCTTGAACCTCACATCTACATTGAACCA
Organism: Thalassia testudinum; assembly: GCA_037157565.1. Taxonomy (NCBI): domain Eukaryota; kingdom Viridiplantae; phylum Streptophyta; class Magnoliopsida; order Alismatales; family Hydrocharitaceae; genus Thalassia; species Thalassia testudinum. The sequence continues at coordinate 46,292,385 of JAZHRO010000009.1, forward strand.
CCCGCTGCTGCTGAAAACCCTGTCCTCGAGTTAAAGCCTCTTCCTGCTCACTTGAAATACATCTTTTTGGGTTCCGATCAGACCCTTCCTGTGATTATCAATTCCAACCTCAATCCCGAACAGGAATCCCGTCTGATTACTGTTCTCCAGCAACATCGCAGAGCCATCGGGTGGACTCTCGATGATTTGACTGGAATAAGTCCCTCCTATTGTACTCATCATATCTATTCAGAAGAGGGCACACGGCCTTCTCGTGAAATGCAGAGACGCTTAAACCCCAATCTGCAGGAGGTCGTGAAAAGGGAGATCATCAAGTGGTTAGATGCCGGAATTATCTACCCGATCTCCGATAGTCATTGGGTGAGCCCAATTCAGGTCGTGCCCAAGAAGGCAGGACTCACCACTATAACGACTGAGACCGGAGAAATCATTCCTACCCGACTAGCCAACTCGTGGAGAGTCTGTATAGATTACCGCCGACTCAATTCCTCCACGAAGAAGGATCATTTCCCACTACCCTTCATTGATCAAATTCTCGAAAAACTTGCGGGAAATAGGTTCTTCTGCTTTCTTGACGGGTACTCCGGTTATAACCAGGTGGCAATCCATCCTGAGGACCAAGAAAAGACCACGTTCACCTGCCCCTTCGGAACATACGCTTTCCGAAGGATGCCTTTCGGTCTTTGCAATGCACCCGCTACTTTTCAGCGATGCATGCTTGCCATATTCTCAGATATGGTAGGTGATTATCTGGAAGTCTTCATGGATGACTTTTCAGTTTTCGGAGCATCATTCGACGATTACCTCCAACACTTGGTCCAGATAGTCAGGCGGTGCATCGATGTGAATTTGGTTCTTTCCTGGGAAAAGAGCCATTTCATGGTGCCTGAGGGAATTGTCCTGGGACACTCAATTTCGGAAAAAGGCATCCAAGTGGACCGAGCTAAGGTTGATCTAATTTCTCACCTTCCTATGCCTAGCTCGATCAGGGACATCCGTTCCTTTTTAGGGCACGTCAGTTTTTACCACCGTTTCATTCCAGATTTCTCGAAAATCGCGCGCCCCTTGACTTCTCTTCTCTCCAAGGATGTACCTTTCGAAATTTCCAAGGAATGCACTCAAGCATTTGAGATCCTGCGTGACTGAGTCACCCAAGCCCCGATCCTACAGTCCCTTGATTGGTCTCAACCCTTTGAGATCATGTGCGATGCATCCGACTTCGCTGTAGGAGCGGTTTTGGGGCAGAAAGCTGACGGGAAACCCGTGGTCATCTACTACGCTAGCAAGACACTTGAAGAGGCTCAGCGTAACTATACGGTTACGGAGAAAGAGCTGCTAGCCGTAGTATTTGCCCTTGAAAAATTCCGATCGTATCTTCTGGGTTCCCATGTCATCATCTACTCGGATCACACAGCTGTGAGGCATCTCCTTGCAAAGAAGGACGCGAAACCTCGATTAATCCGATGGATCTTGCTGTTGCAAGAATTCGATCTTGAGATACGTGACAAGGCGGGAAGGCAGAATGTAGTAGCCGACCATCTGTCCCATCTTCCTTCTGAGATCATTAGCCCTTCCGGACCCATCACTGAGCATTTTCCCGATGAGCACCTGCTGACTATCGGTACTAGCCTTCCATGGTTTGCTAATGTAGTAAATTACTTGGCATCTCATCAGATCCTGTCCGATTGGCCGAAGGCCAAGAAGGACAAATTACGCTCCGATGCCAAGTATTACATTTGGGAAGACCCGTACCTCTTCCGCATAGGTGCTGATCAGATCATTCGGAGATGTGTCCCGAAAGAGGAAATCAGCAATATCCTATCCTTCTGCCATGACCAGGCATGCGGTGGCCATTTCTCAGGCCATAGAACCGCATCCAAAGTCCTCCAGTGTGGCTTCTACTGGCCCACACTATTCAAGGACGCATACAGCCACTGTAAGGCATGCAGTCGTTGCCAGAATTTGGGCAACATGAACCGTCGCGACATGATGCCTTTACAGCCGATTCTCGTATGCGAAATCTTCGATGTCTGGGGGATTGATTTTGTGGGCCCCTTTCCTGTTTCGAATGGTTTCGAGTACATCCTGCTTGCGGTGGACTACGTGTCCAAATGGATCGAAGCCATACCGACCCGAACCTGTGATCACAAGATTGTTCTTAAGTTCATACATCAAAACATTTTCTCAAGGTTCGGGATTCCCCATGCTGTTATCTCTAATGGGGGGACCCATTTTACAAATGCTCAGTTTAGGTCACTTATGGCCAAATTTGGGGTGTCTCATCGAATCTCTACTCCTTACCACCCCCAAACAAATGGTCTAGCTGAGCTATCAAATCGGGAGATCAAGAAAATCCTGCAAGTCACTGTTCGGCCTGACAGGAAGGATTGGTCGTCCCGACTTCCGGAAGCATTGTGGGCCTATAGGACCGCCCACAAGACCCAATTGGGCATGTCTCCCTTTAGACTGGTGTACGGAAAGGCATGCCACCTTCCCGTAGAACTGGAGCATAAAGCCTATTGGGCAGTACGGAACTGTAATCTAGATCTTTCCAAGGCTGGGACCCACAGAAAACTCCAAATCAGCGAGATCGATGAATTACGCCTAGACGCGTACGAGAACTCGCAAATCTACAAGGAGCAGGTTAAAGCCTTCCACGACAAACACATCTCGAGAAAGATCTTTCATCCTGGTCAAAAGGTCCTACTCTTTGATGCCCGACTCAAACTTTTCCCAGGAAAGCTGAGGTCCAAGTGGGTCGGACCATATTTGGTCCGACAGATTTTTGGAAATGGAGCAATCGAAATCAGTCCACTCAGCCACGATTTTGAACCTTTCATCGTGAACGGTCAGAGACTCAAGCCGTTCATTGATGTAACTTCTACTGATTTGGCTGAAGCATCTTATATCCTCCATTCCCCTTGAGCTTATTGCGCCCAGCCGATGGCGTAAAACTCAGCGCTTAACGGGAGGCAACCCGTCATTTTCCTAAAAATTCAAAACTTTTTCTGACACCTTTTTGCACTTAAGGTTCACCCTTGTAGACAGCCGACCCCACCTCAGATGCTTGCATCTGGGATTAGAAATCGTCCGCAAAAATTCAACCCGACCCATTCACTCATCCAAATTTCTGTCTTAAGGAATGAACTAAGTTAAATAAAAACCCCCTAGGTTACAATGAGGACATTGCAAATCTTAGGCATGGGGGGGGTATGAAAGTGCAAAACTTGTAAGAAAAGGTTTCAAACAAAAAAATTCACATATGCCAAAAACACCATAAAAATTAAAAATTTTCGAAAAAGAATAAGAGGAAAAGAGGAGAAGGAAATTTTGTGAAGGAGAAGGAGAAAAGAAACAAAATGAAAAAGGAGCACAAAATTATGAGAAAAGGTGATAGTCATTAGTAAGGAACTAAGGAATTAACCTAAGTTCTAGACCTCATTCAAGAAAATAACTGAAAAGTGCATAATGAGATTAGTAAGAACGCAAACCTTAGGCATTCTTGAATAGACTCTTAGTACCCATTAAGATCCAGACAATCCTCAAGAGGTTGAGGAAAATGAAAAGCTTAAGTACTAGGTCCAAGGCTTAGGGACTATTTGGCCTCGTTAACTAATTTTTGGTTTACAGGACTTAGTAACCTAAGCACCCTAACCTCACACACAGCCTGGTTCAGTAAGCGTAAAAATCAAAATCACGCAGAAGCATCGCAAAATTCTGAAAAGTACACCTAGAGTAGGAGCGGCCGACCAACACAAGTTGATTTAGACGAGTTCCCAACGCGGAGAGGTGGGAAATCCCCTCGAAGATGAGTAACAAAATATCATCTCCTCGGTGCTTGTCTCTTAGGATATTCACATATCCTACTGGGGGCATGTAAGCACTCTGCTGATTCAGATTCCATGGATGGCATTATCTCGAAGTGTCAATTGCCAGGGTCTGGATTCAGCCACGGAAAACCATGGATGGGATTATCTCGAAATCTTAATAGCCAGGGTTCCGGGGGTTGCCATGGGCGGTGCTATCTCGAAGCATCGATCGCCAGGAACCCTTGAGGATTGATGATGGGAGCAATGAATCTGATACAGACCGTGTTGAAAAGCCAATCTTAAGCTAGAATTAAAAAGAAAAAGAGAGAGAACTCTCCAAATAGAAAAATTTTATATCTCTCTCTCTTACAAAACGCACTGCGAACTGAGCCAGGGCTGAAATCATTTCAAGCACGGGTGCTTTAACCACAAAGTCCAATAAACCTTAGGTTAGTTCTTGTGGGCCTTAAAAACCTTTGCTAAGGACTGAGGCCAAGGCTAGACAGATTTGGATCTTGATTGGTACTAGGGTACCTTTTAGGCCTATGGTCAGCATTCTAACCTAATCTAAGCTCAAATGAAAAAGCACTTATCTGAAGCTATTAAGAACTTCATGGTCTAGAACAAGAGTTGAAACCTTAAAGTTTTTGCTAAGGGACTAGTAAAAGCTAGGCATGGGGGTATGATGAGAACCTCATCATGAGCCATAACTAGCTCATTTTGACCTAATACAAAGGATAAAAGCTCCTACATAACTCAAGGAAAGGCTTAACTCAGAGAGATTCTGAGTTCGCAAGGAAAACAGAAACTAAGGGGTAAAAATGCAATTTCACCAATCCAATCTGAAAATAGGGTAACTCAGGATCCAAACATAGGTCAAAGAAACCTAATAAGAGGAAAAGTGGGATGAGATGATTCAATAAGGGCTACAGCAACTCCAAGGAATTAAATGACATCCTATAACCCTAAAAACAAACCCACTTAAAAACACGAGGTTCGAGGCAGATAAAAAAATCAACTAAACCCTCTAAAATTCATAGAAAAATAATCTCTAGGGTTTAGAGCCTTCAATTTGGCCTTAGGAACCCATTTTGACCTACATTGAGAACCATGCCCAATTAACAACTTAATTTGGGTTTTTGCGTAAATTGACCAATCAAACAAGGTTTAATCTGGAAATAAAATTCACCATCATAATCCTTAGGCCCCAATTAGTCATTTATAAAAACTTGAGCCTAGGAGGAAACCTTCTCGACCAACTTTACACTTTGGTCCTCATTTATTTACTTTTTGGCCCTCAACTTTTGAACCCTCACATTTATGCCCCTAACTCTCCTTCGTTCTTTGCATTCAGGTCTCTCCTGCCAAAACCTGACTAGCACCATGCTCCGGCGACCTTGTGCGAAGCATGGCGCCGCGTAGGGTAAGGGGGAGGGTCTGGCAAGTAAACCAGGGGTGCCCTGCGTCGTCAGCCGTCGCAGGGACACCCCCCTGGTCGCTGCAACCCACCATACCGGCCGTACGAACGCACGGACGGTATGGGTCTCCATCTCCGGCGTGCTCCGGCGAGGGAGACACGTCGTCTCCCTCCGCCCTCCTCTCTGATTCTACCCTATAAGTACCCCCCGTCACTCCACCGTTCGAGGGAGCTCGGTCCTGACGGAGAAAGACCCCCACTTCCTCTCTTCCCACTCCGACAGGAAGCCCCCCTGCTCCGGCGGCCTCCCCTCTTCCTCCTCGTCGCTCTGCCGCACTACCAGCTGCAGGGTTGCTCTCCCTCGCTCTTCCTGCGCCACGCCGCACCCAGCTGGCGCCTCTCCGGCCCTCTCCTCGCCGCCGCCCCTTCCCCTGGGCAGCTTCTTCTCCGGCGACAGTCGATACGACTGTCGCCTACTCCGGCCCCTCCTCGTCCTGCTAAGTAGGTAGAACTCCTCTTCCTCCTCTCTTCCTTTTCCTCACTTTATATCTTTACTGTTACCCCGATCCGACCAATCACCCTCACCTTCTCCACCTCCGGCCCCTGCTCCGGGGACCCACTCCCATCACTAAAGCAACCCACACGGCTCGCCGACCACCGCAGAACCTCCGCCTCCTCACCCTGATCAACCTCCGCCCTCCCACTTCCCCCAAATCACCCTCTGCAACTCCACCGAACAAACCCACCTCCCAACCTGCAGTTTGACCTAGGGCGGCCCTTAGGCTCCGCCTCGCCGCCTGCACACCCCCTGAACATCTTCGCCGTGCCACGGCGAAGGTCCTCCGCGTTTCTGATTGGGCCGAGAGGCCGTTTCTCTGTGGGCAGGTACCTGCGCTCGCCGCAGCCATTGTTGAAGCGAAGCAGCTTCTTCACCTGCTGCCCCAGGTGCGCCACGCCCAGGTCACGCTCCCAGGCTGCGCGAGGTGTCTTCGCAAAGCGTCAGGATGCAGTTGAGGCGAAGCCCTCGTGCGAAGCCTCGACCGCTGCTGCCTCCTCCGCGCAGGCGTCAAATTGGGGTGGGACATTTAGTCCCACCTCGGAAGGCCCTGAAGGAGCGCAGCGGTATAAAGTGAAAAAGTGCTAGAGGCTTATCGCCTCAGCACACGGGGTGAGGTCCCCTTCACCCGCCCGACTACCCGGCAGCTCTGGGAGAGCTTTCCTAAGAGCGGATTCTGTGAGAGAGAGACGCGGGGGGGGGGGGGGGGTAGAGTAGGTTTTTGCCCGCTGACGAGAGCTTTGAAGTGTGCAGGCACACGCGAAGAAGAAGACGAGCGGGGCAGAGAAGAAGGACGACGAAAGCTGAAGGAAGGAGGAGCACTGTAGCAGCGGCGGTTTAAGTCGTCTGATTGGAAAATCAGACGACGCTCTGAAGGCAGAAAAGAGGAAGAAGAACAGGACCGCAAGGGAAAAGAAAAAGAAAGAGACAAGCAGAAACAAGAGCTGAAAGAAGAAGAAGAACATCAACCCACTGTTGCAGATAAAGAAGACAGAAAGAAAAAGAAGAAAGAAGGAGAGACGATGCCCTGCAGTAAAAGGACTGCAGAGAAAGAAGGAGAACGAAGAAGCCGTGCCACTGAGCAAGGGACCGCAAGAAGAAAAGCTTTACAGCTGAGGCAGAAAGAAGAAATAAGAAGAACAGAAGGCAGAAGAAGAAGACCACCAGGAGATAAACAAAGAAAAACCAAAAGCCAAAGAGAAGAGAAAACAAAGAGGAAGAAAGAAGAAATCAAATTTTTATCTCTCCCTCTCTCTCTCTCTCTTTATTTATGTAATACTTTTTTTGTAATAAGAATTTGTATCTCTAGAATACAACTTGCTCCCTGAGTTCGACCTCGGAAATTCTTTTATTTCCGAGTAACAAATTGTATTAAACTGGTAATCACTTCTCTATACTATACTACGACGAAATAATAGAACTATAGAGGAAGGTCGTCACCAACCACCATCGACCAACCTTGTGATCCACCTTTGACCTCCCTTGATCCTCTCTAGCCTTGCTCGCTTGTTCCCATTGGACCTTGTGAGCCACCACTGACCTCCCTTGCTCCCCTCTAGCCTCGCTCATTTTCTCCCCTCTAACCTTGTGAGCCACCTCTGAACTCTCTTGCTCCCCTTTGGTCGCCCACACTTGCCAGTAGCAACCCATCAAGCCATCAAGCGACCCCACTAGATACACAACTTCTTCCTCCTCTCTTTTGAGCCCAGATGAGTAAACTTGCTATTCTTACTTGTAAATGGGATCAAGGGTGGAATTATTTCAACTTTAGTATTTCTGGAGGTCATTCTATTAGTAAAAACAAAATATCGATGAATAACAACTTCTACCCTTAAGAGTGGAGTATGTGTAATGTAATTTTACTTGATATGTATTTTTTTTTTTTTTAAGAGACTTATTTAAATATTTGATTTAATGTTTGGACTATTTTATTCTCCCTTTTTTTTTTGTACGTTGCATATTGACATTTTTTCTTGACTTAGAATGTTGTATTTGTTAAATTTTTTAACTTTATTGGTATCTATATTAGTTTAGCTTTTACGTTTAGAAATTTGATATGCCTAAATTCTTACTATTTTTTATTGTAAATTATTGTACTAAATGTCAAGGATTTTGACAAATATTTTCATCGTGACATTATACATCTTTTATACTAAAAGAAATGTGCAATTATAAGTTACTAGTTTGAAAATAATGTTTCAAAGATGAAAGATGGTAATTTATTATTTTGAACATAAAGATATATGATATACTTTTCAATAGAATATGAATTTTTTTATTATCCAGGGTCGATACTAAATAAATATAGATATAAATTTAAATTTTTATATCTAATGATAAATAGATAAAATATAAATATAAATTTTGTTAATAAATATAGAGATAAATTTAATAAAATCGATCATTTGCAACCATAAGGTCTAGTTTGATAAGGAAGATAAATAGGGATTAATTTTATTTGATGGAAATAATATTTTGACTTAAGTTAAGAAAATTTAATTTAGGATAAATTAAATTTTTTTATAAATTATCCCATACATTTTTATAGATTAATTCAAAAATTTTCAAATAATTATAAGATAATTTAATTATAAAAAAAAATGATCGCATAAAATTTTTCCCTTCTGATCTATCCAACGAAATTGAGGCAGGCGCGTTGGAGCGGAGGACGGCCATATCGGCGAAGGCGACGCGGCAAAACGATGGCAACCACACGCCTTCTGACGCAAAAATCTCCGCAGCCAATGAAACGGCCTCTCTCCTTCCCTTCCGATTCCTCATATCATATCATATCACATGACACCCTATCCTTCTCGCCATATCTCAACTTAGAAAAGGAAAAATTTAGATGGTGCCTTCCTAAATGTTCCATCTTAACGTAATGTGCTTCTTATTTTTGCCTTCTATGGCTGATTTGATGGTTGTTGGATCCCTGATTTCGTGGAACTTCAAGGCCGTATTTTGATCTCGAGCTCATTATTACGCTTTACCGAACTCTTACAAGAGAATTACAACGATGCATCGTCAACAAGCCCTTGTGCTCGTACAGACAAAATTTGCTCGTGTGGAAGCAATAAAAAAAGAAAAAAAGAAAAAACTGATTCGATACATTAAACAAACGTGTCTGACGGAAAAATATTGGAGAATGGATATGATGAAAGAGAAAGGGCCGCATTACAAATAATCCTAGCAATGGAAAAATCAGGCGGCCTTTCTTTCTCAGCCACAGACTCAATTCACGGTGGGAATAAGTACACCCAATATATGTACATGTAAGAAGTTGGAAAGCGCAAAAAGGATAAAATCTCGGGTAATTACTATTAGATATGAATTTATTGGATGTTTTGGAATATTTGCAGTCCTCTTTCGGCTTATCCGCCACTCGCCAACTGAAACCTACAAAGTGAAGCGGTTGGACGGAGAGCTCCCCTCCCTCCTCTTCACAAGCTCCCGCTTGGATAGAGCTCCCAAACCAGCAAAGGTACGATGTTTCCCTAATTAGGAGGACGGAAATGGATTGTTTTCATCGTGTTTGCTACGAGGAAAGCCGGAGTCTTTGCTTTTCTATTTGATTTGGGTTCCACGTATTCTTTTCCCGACACTCAAGTGAAAATTTTCAAGCATGAATCCAGCTGTGGTCCTTGTAGAGGTCGTAAAGGAGTTAAGGCTTGAGCTGCTTTTGCTTTTGGTCCTCTTATCGAATTTTTTTTTGAGGTTATGGTGCAGCTAAACGTACTCTTTCTTTAGTAGCTTGTAATAGTTTACTCTTTTTTTTTTTTTGTTATGTCTGGCTTTTCTAATCACCATTACTATTAGATTTACGTTTTAAGGCTAAGTACTTATAAAGTGGTTGAACTTTATGTAGCTATTTTATGTTGATGCATCGTAATTCAACATGCCACTCGTTCCATATCTAAGCAGCTAGATATATAAGGTTTAAAGAGTTCCTTGGTCACCCGTTTTCTTTGTAGCTGATTAGGAAGGCGTGTTGGTAGTCTTAACTTGGTTTTAAGGCTTTTTCACTCCTTGTTTATTTTTTCCTGTGGAAACTCTCCCTTTCCTGGAAAAGTTGGTTGCAAACATTTCAATCGAATCTGGTTTTTTCATCGGTTTATGGCAGTTGTTGAGGTGTTGATCGTCCTCTGAATATTTGGTTTTAAAGAGGATGTTTTTTGGAGTATATTTTTACTATCAGCCTTTTATTTATTATACTTTTATTTACAAGTAAGGATACTAAGACTGTGTTGTGGGAGGCCTGCCAAATGTTCCGTTACCACTCTTTTGCATGAGGATTTATTAAGTTGTAACAGTTGCAAGCCTTTCAGATGTATTGCCCCTTAGAATTTCAAATCTGGCTTATCTTTTGTATGATTGCTGAGTAATTGCAAGTAAAACTTTTTTTCTTTTTCTTTTTTTTTTAAAGTAACTTGTGATTAACTTCTATATTATCAAATTTCAGAGCTTCTTCCTTGATGGAAACTCTTTAAATGGAAAGGCAGCACGAGTGAGATTGATCTGCTTTGTGTTGATTGGTTACTTTTAGAGCATATAGGGTCTTTCGCAAATCAAATCAAACAGAGACCTGTCATGGCCACTGCTGCAGTCATTGGATTAACAACTGGAAAGAGGATTTCGAGCACTTCAACATATTCATCTGAGCTTACTGAAAGGCTGTTAGCTAACATAGATCATGGAACGACACAATATTCCTCTGGTTCATCTAAAACTCTCATAGTTGCAAGGAGGAGCTCCAACCTTAGACCAAACTATTCGTCTAATAAAGGAAAACAATCGATAAGGACAGTCAAAGAGCAAACAGAGGTTGCTTTTCTCCCATCAACTGTGGATTCTTGGTTTAAGAGATCAAACCTTTTTGAAGAGGAGGATGATTCTGCAATGGAGTCTTCACTAGAAGATTTAATTCTTCTTCAGAAGGCCATGCTTGAAAAGCAGTGGAACCTTTCCTTCAGTCAAAGCAGCGAAACAGCATCAACCAGGGAAATCCAGAGGACTCAAATAACCCGTTCAGGACTGTCTGCAAGACAAAGGAGAAATTCTACTCGAAGGAAATGCTTGGGCGGAAATGCTGATGTTTCTCCATTCAGCAAGAGAAGACTATGCATTATCCCTGTGCTACAGCAGAGCCAGACAGGAGATTACCTTAATGGTTCTATAGACAAAAAACTGCTGAGCCATGCTGAAGTTGTATGCCTATCAAAGAAAATAAAAGCTGGACTTTCTTTAGAAGACCACAGAAAGAGGTTTATTAATACTTCTCATTACTAATTAATGCGCATCTTTCATTTACCTTGCTTTAACATAAACAACTTGCGCATGGTTCATATCATTACGTAGATGCTGAATTATGAGTAAATGGGTATATGGATCCTTGGGTGTAGGCCCGTGTATCCCAGCACACATATTGTAACACTCCCCCTATCTTTCGCTCTCAGCGAAGAATGCCCTAGCCTCCTTGTGAAACAGGTCTAGGATCTGCCGTTCTTGTGATTTTTTCCCTACCTTTTGAGGAGGGTTTCCATGTAAATCTATGTGCCTTGTGATTGTTCTCATGTTTGCGTGATTGATCTTGATTTGATATGGTATCAGAGTGTTTGATCTGATGTGGTGCTCTTGTTGGTTCTTGGTGGATCCACTAGAATGTGGATTTGCGTGTTGCTGCGGGTGTCATAAGGTTGTGCGACCTCTTCCTTTGTTCAATGTGAAGCATATATTTGTGCAGTGTGGAGAGGATTCACAAAGGCAACGTGGGTTGTTCCTAGATTTCCATCGTGTGGCTGCACTCCACCTTCGTGGTATTTTGCATTATCCCCTAAAACACGATCAAGATGTTTTGGGTCACTTGCTCGTGAAGATAAATCTCACAGTGGTTCCACTTGATTCCATTGTAAGATTTGTGGGACTAATATCAAGCAACGCCGAATAGGCCCATCAACGTGGTGGTGTTTGAAGACAAATCCACCTTTTTAAATCCAACGTCAATGTAGTAGTGTTTAATCCACTATTTTTTGGCAACCCTGTTTGTGATTCAACCCAAGTGGCTTTTTGCTTTGATCGCTTGGGCTCCACATCACCTTGATTGCTGTCTCTTGAAGTGGTATTGTCATCAAATCTTAGGAGTGGTTGTTGGTTGCTTTAGTAGCGGATATCAACAGCATGAATTCTCATCGATGGGGCCTTTTAATGTGGATGTTATTGATTGATTATCAAATGCTAGAGCCTCCTCCTTCAGTGGCTTTATGCTTCTTCATTTGGTTTCTTAGCGTTGAATTATTTAAGGTATATTCTTGCCATTTCTAATTTTTTTAATGAGATTTCTACATCCAATGGTGTTCTCTCTTTTTTAAAAAGGTACAAGTGGCCTCATTTTTTTTACCCCTAGTTGAATCCTCTTGGTGTGCAAGGTGCAAAAGTGGTATTTTTTTTTGTTGGTGCTCTTGCATTTTACTCTTTTAGCTTTTCTTTGAGATTATGACAGTTGGCAATGGGGTTTGAGGAATTCATGATAAAGGCAACAGAAGATGTCTATACTCGTGCTTTTGTTGCTCAAGAACAGATATATGATTACCCCCATTCGTCTGATGATTGGATAGTTGATATTGGAGTTACAAATCACATGATTGGAAATCTACATTGGTTTTCCCAATACAAACTTGGATTAGGGAAAGACAACATTACAGTTGCCGACGAATATAGTGTGAAGGTTGTAGGGAAAGGTAGCATACACCTTTTTAATAGGGTCAAACTTGATAGTGCCACTCCATGTTCCATACCTCATCTTGAATTCTTTGTTAGCCAGTAAAATTTGCAATGAGGTGAATTGTAGATTAGTCTTCTATGAGGATTGATGTGTCTTGCAAGATTTAAACAAGTAGACTGGAATTGCTCTTGAGTGCAGCGGACTATATAGGTTGCATGGGAAAGTAGCTTTTGCTCTTCAAGCTGCACTGAAATAAAAAAAAAACTCCACAAAAGTTCATGAAGTGTTGCTATGGCACAGACAACTTGGACATTTGAATGTTGTGGCTCTGTAGAAACTACTTCCAAAAATATGCATTGGGGTAAACTTACAAGATTTAAATTGCGAGGTGGATCAACTGGCAAAGCATCATCGTGCATCTTTTCCAGAGTCAAATCACAGAAGTGACACACCATTTTCTCTTGTTCATTTCGATGTATGGGGACCTACCTGTGTTAAGTTTGAGTCCCTTTATTGATGATTTTTCTAGATACACTTTTCTTTACCTCATAGAGTTTGGAAGAGCTTCCTCACATTGTGAAGAGTTTCTCCAACAGGATTGAAAATTAGTTTAAGACGATAATCAAAGTATTTGGATCAGATATGCTTGTGAATATATGAAAAGCTCCCTAATGGAATTCTTTAATGAGAGAGGAATTCAACATAAGGCATCATGTTATACCTCACAAGAGAATGACATTGTAGAAAGGAGGAACAAGCATCTACTTGATGTTACACAGGCATTATTGATTCAAGGAAATGTTAGTGTTATTGGCCATAAGGCATTTTGTAGAAGAAACTTTGTTATTATTCCATGTAGCCCTAGGGTCCTATTTATAGAAAGGAAACCCTAAGGAACAATATCACACTACCTGAATGGTAACTGTTGAGTTTGGCGTAATCTGGAATCATGGAGGGTCTTCCATGTGAGGATAATGGGTAGCAACAGGTGCTGCCAGTAGTCCCTGTTCTCACCACAGGGAAGAGAGAGAGGGTGCAACCCATGTTGGAGAAGAAGAGAGGGAGGGAGTTGTATTATTGGAAGAAATGTTTCTTTGACTCAAAGATAAAAGGATTATAAATACTCTCTTTTATAGAGAAAGAGAACACATCACAATCCTCTAAAATAAGAAATAAAACCAATTCTAATCTAATCAAATCTTCTAAAAATAGGAAAGACCAAATCCTCTAAAACAAACTTTCTAAAATCAAATCTACCAAACTGGAAACCACCAAACTTGAACCACAAGACATGCCAAAAATCTCATAGGGTCGGTGCCCCTTTGGGTGCCCATTGGAGTGCAACGTGGCACTTTTATTCTCAACAATAACAAAATAAAAAAGAAATAGAAAATGGCAAGAAGTAAGGGAACATTGTATACTCCCTCTCAAGTTGGAGCATAGATGTCAACAATGCTTAGGTTGGAAGAATATTTGTCAAATCTTGATCTTGGAAGCATCTTTGTAAACATGTTAGCAGCTTGATCATTGAAAGGAACATGGGTAGTACGGATGAATCCCTTCAGAATCTTGTCCCGAGTATAGTGACAATGTACTTCCACATGCTTCGTGCATTTGTGGAAGGTTGCGTTATTTGTAATGAAAGTAGCACTAGTGTTGTCACATCTTAGCTCCATAGGTTATGTAATTGGAAGCTAAATATCTTAAAGAATCGACCATATTTACGTAAGTTTAGCAAATGCTTGAGCCATGGCTCTATGCCTAGACTCGGTGCTAAACCTAGCTATAATAGTTTGTTTCTTTCTTTTTCATGTAACCAGATTTCCTTTACAAAGGTGCAGAAGCCTGTAGTGAACTTCCAGTCCTTGAGACACCTACATAATCTGTACCCATATATGCCATCACTCCAAAATCTCAAGCATGTGAAAATAAGAGACCTTTTCCAATTGTAGCCTTAAAGTATCTTAATGTCATCATGGTAACTTCCTAGTGGTCTCTCCTAGGCCTGTCCATAAATTGGCTCACCTTGCTGACAGCAAGTGAGATGTTCGGCCATGCCATGGTCACATATAATAGTTTGCCCACTAGAGTCCTAAACTGTCTAGTATCCATAAACTCTGTGTCATCATCATAAAGATGCACCTTGGGATCTATTGGGATCATGGCCGGCTTGGCACCGACCATGCTTGTCTTATAAAGCAGGTCAAGCATATATTTCCTCTGAGACAGTATGTTGAATTAACAAGGTGCGTGCCACATTAAGAATGTGTTTGTGTTTCCTCTCAGCCACTCCATTATGCTGAGAGGTGTACGGGCAACTCTTTTATGTCAAGTGTTGAATCAAATGAGTTGCATTCACCTCCAATACAAACCCTAACCCTCTTTTACATAAAGAGGATTTGGTTAATTACATAAGTACCCTCTCAAGATAAAAAAAATACAAAAGCCCCCTTACAACTCAACACTCCCCCTCAAGTTGAGACGTATATGTCAATAAGCCCTAACTTGTTGCTTAAGAACTCAAGATGTTTCTTCTTAAGGGGCTTAATAAAAATATCAGCTAGCTGTAGCTTAGAAGACATATAAGGGGTACTTATCTTACCCTCCAAAACTGCATCCCGTATGAAATGACAATTAACCTTTATATGCTTCGTCCGCTCATGAAAAATGAGATTGGAGGCAATATAAGTTGCTGACTTATTATCACAGTAAAGCGGCACTGGAGTATCAACTAGCATTGCCAGATCTTACAGAAAATCAACTATCCACATGATCTCACATGCAGCCTGTGCCATGGATTTGTACTTTGCCTCTGCACTCGAACGAGCAACAACACTTGTTTCTTGCTTCTCCACAAAACCAAGTTTCCCCCAAAATTGACAATAAAACCTGATGTAGATCTCCTATCTTTTATGGACCCAGCATAATTTGAATCAGAATAGGCCACAAGATCCGGAGTGCCACCTGCATGGTAGTACAAGCCTCATCCTGGGGTGCCCTTCAGGTATCTCAAGATGAGACATACATTATGCCAATGACTGTATCTAGGATTCTGCATAAACTGGCTGGACTGATCGACTACAAAGCTAATGTCTAGACGTGTAATAGTCAAGTATAACAAACGGCCAACAGTGCTATGCTTCCTGGTAACATCCTCAAACAAACGATCTGTCTCATCTGAATGGTGACTGGGGAATGCCTCTACTGGTATCCCGGATGGCTTGGACCCAAGAAATCCAGCTTCCTCTAGGATCTGCAAAGTATACCGTCTCTAAGATAAAGACAAACCTCCCTCCTGGCGAATAGCCTCTATCCCTAGGAAATAGCGAAGATCACCTAAATCTTTGGTGACGAAGGTAGACTGGAGAAAGGCTTTTGTCTCTGCTATGCCATTAGTATCATCACTTGTGAGGATCATATATCAACATATACTGCTAAAATCACAACTCTCCATATCCCACCATGCTCAGTCCGTCTGATGAATATAGTGGTCCGTGGTAGACCTCTGAAACCCCAGTTTCCTGATCTCTAGATTGGGCTCTCAAACCAAGCTCTCGGACTCTGTTTTAGGCCATAAATGGCCTTCCGCAGGCGGCAGACGTTCTCTCCCTAACTATCATAACCAGGTGGTTGTCTCATGTACACCTCCTTCGCTAGATCCCCATATAGAAAGGTATTCTTTATATTGAGTTGGTGCAGCGACCAATCTCTGATCACAACAAGTGACAAGATAATCCTGATGGAGGTAATATGAGCAACAAGTGAAAATGTCTCAAGATAATCCACCCCACATGTTTGGGTGACTCTTGGCCACAAGTCTGGCTTTATATCTCTTTACTATCCCGTTAGACTTGTATTTGATGGTGTACACCCATCTACAACCAACTACAGTAGCACCTTAAGGATAGGTAATAAGATCCCATGTTCCTCTAGTCTGAAGAGCCTCCATCGCCTCATTTATAGTAGCTTTCCACTTCTGATCATGAAGTGCCTGCACAAAATCTCTGGGGATCACTATAGTAGTAATAGTGGACGCAAACTGTCTGGTCTCTTCCTGGAGATGAGGAACTGTAGTATAGCGAGAAATATGGTGAAGAGTAACATTAGATCTCCTTTGGACAGTCTCCTCTTCCCTATTTGACTCACCTCTGTATGAAGAGATGGCAAGCTGGGCTGGCTCCTCATCTGCAACGTCCTGTATTTGTGGCCTCTTGTGATATAGTTGTCTCCTCAATAACAACCTCTATGGATGATCCCTCTTCTGAGAATTAAGGAATCTTATCAAAAAAGGTCACATCTGCAGAAACAATGTATCTCCTACGTGCTGGATCATTACACCTGTAGCCTTTCTGAGTTATGGAGTAGCCCATAAATATACACTTCGTAGCACGGGGGGCAAACTTATCTTGCATAGCATGATTCTGAACAAAACATACACATCTAAATACTTGTACAGCACAGACCCTACTACAATCATGATGTATAATATAAGCTTGAAGAACAGAAGATGGCTGCCTGTTAATCAAATATGTCGCTGAAAGTATGGCAGCACCCTAGAATTGCCTACGAACCTTCATATGAGACATCAAGGTCCTGGCTATATCAAGCAAGTGTCGCAACTTGCGCTTTACAACTCCATTTTGCTAGGAAGTGTGAGCACAAGATGTCTGATGTATAATCCCCTTAGCCTTGAAGGCTTCCTGCAAATCACTATGCATAAACTCTAATGTATTATCACTGTGAAAGACTTGAACAGTAGTATCATACTATGTCTGTACCTTAGATAGAAAATGTTGTATATTAGTAGGAATCTCACTACAGGACTTCATCAGAAACACCCATATAAGTCTACTCCTGTCATACACTATAGCAGCAAAGTACTTGTATCCACCAGTCGAGGCCACCCTGGAAGGTCCCCAAACATCACAATGTACCAGGGAAAAAGGAACTGAACTCATACTGGTTTCTCTACTAGGATAGCTGCTCCTGTGATGCTTCCCTAGTTGATAGTCTTCACAATCCAGAGTCAAGGAGTCGGTAACTCTATATACGTTTGATGCATCTTTCTCACAGAAGGATGCCCAAGTCTCCTGTGCCAAAGCAGAGGGTCACGAGAGATAGATACTACCCCAGCAAATAACATGGGCACGCCTAAGTAGTAGAGACCATCTCTCTCTATACCACTCCTAATGATCTCATTTGTATTTTGATCTTGGAAGTAATAATGCTTCTCATAAAAAATAACACGACATTCGAGATCCCTACAAATTTTGCTTATCGACAGAGGATTCATAGGGAGTTCAGGGGAATAATACCTCTCCCATCTTCATCTTAGGCATAGCATCTACACACCTAACCGCAGTCATAGGAGAGGTCTTCCCATTGGCCACCCGTACTTTTTGCAATCCTCGTGGGACCACCGAATTCTTTAGCCAATCTCGATCTCTGGTGAGATGAATAGAAGTGCCTGAATCTATCACCCATGCACCTTCGTATGTTCTCTTCCTTTCAATCTCTTGGATTGCACATGCGAGTCCTATATGAGTTTGATTTTTCTAACTTATCAAACTCATCTTCTTGGCATGAGAGAAGACTCATCATGCTTGCGAAAGATATCTTCTTCATTGGTGGCAAGATAAGACTCATCACCACCTTTTCCATGTGTGAGATAGGCTTTAACACATGCAAAATAGCATCTGTCCACATTGATTTGGCCGCCCCTGGGCTACACCACCACTCATTCGTGGCGGCACACCCACTGATGGGGGATATGCACTGTCTGTCCACGACTACAGGAGGGTGGGCAAAGGGACTGATTGGCGACGCAGAGAGCATCTGAGACTAGCATAGACCCTCCTATAGGCCACTAGGTCCCCTGCTGCCCCTTGCATCGTCGTCCAAGACACCATGAAGACCTTCCTGTAGGTCGCCAGCCTCTGCTTTGCCGTCCAAGGTCCTCTGCCGGCCCCCTTGTAGGCCTTCTGCACATGAAGATCTCATGGGAGAGAGATCTTCGTGATCTCCCATGAAATCACCCTCTTTTGGGTGATCTGATCATATTCCAATGGATTTTTGGTGGGATATCGGAGTACTAGCCTAGGACTATTGCTCTGATACCATATTGAATCAAATGAGTTTCATTCACCTCTAATAGAAACGTTAACCCTCTTTTATATAAAGAGGATTGGGTTCATTACATAAGTACCCCCTTAAGATAAAGAAAAATACAAAAGCTTCCTTACAACTCAACATCAGGCTTTAGGCATTAGGCTTGTAAACTGTTGGACCTTTCTATAAATGCGGCGAGCGGCACTAGAATCAATAACCTAGTCAAGAGTATTTGCTCTGAGGCTATAGGCAAGACATATACCTGATGAATTGGTAACTGTAGTGGTATCCTCATTCCCAAGTGAGGTCCCCTTGGGTATCTATGAAAAATGTTGAACCAAGTTGTCGAGCTTAGCCTGTGTGATAAGCATCGACTTAGGAGGCACATCAACTCCAGCCACCACCTGATGTGCGCTAGCTGGCTTGCTATGCTTCGTCTAGTAACTATCCTCAAGATAACCATTCTTGCCGTAGTAAGAGCATTGGAGTTTAGAGCATCCCTATCCCCCACATCCATGTCTACGGCCTCATGTGGATGATCTAGAAGCTCTCCCTCTACCTGACGATGCAGCCATAGCAGATGTGTTCTCCAACTGTCTAGATGGAGCAAGTGAAACAGTAAGCCTACTAAAGCGATTGTAGCCCTCTTCTATGAAAGGAATATGTTGAGAGAATTGAGTTGTGGGTTTAATGTCACATTGGAAGATTTGGACTTGTGTGAGTGGTGGCCTATAAATAGGGGTGTGCCCCCCACCTATTCATTTGAGAAGAAATACAAATCAGTGCCCTATCGGGGCCTTCTCTCGTAGTTTTCTCTCTGTTCCTCATGAGTGGGGTTTCCACGTAAACCCTAGCGTTATGCATCTCTTTTATTACTTTGATTCATGCTTCTGCTTGTTATATTTTTCAACTTGGTATCAAAGCAAATCGTTTCTTGGGTTAATTCTCAAGTTTATCATTGTATTCATTATTCTTGAGTTTTATCATTATTCACAAGTTTCTTGGAGAAGGATCTGCCATATATGTGGCATCATCTCAATGACGCTCTTGTGTCGGGTTCTTGGAACCCTATTGAGAGAGCGGAGGATCATAGGGCCCAGATTTGGAGGCTGTGGAGGAAGAGTTAAAGGAGCATTGCCAGGCGATGCAAGGCGACAGGGAAGAGGAGGTGCCACAACAAGACACTGCTATGCCTTAATGAGGCACCTTAGAGGTGCTGCAGTAGCCCAGCAGGCCGCTACAGAAGCCGTAGCTGCTCTTGGTGGTAGTGTTGGGCCTCAAGGGTTATTGCTAGGTGTCTTGGGCGGCAACGTAGTGGGTGCTGTCTGCTGGGGTTTCCACAGCGACGGTTGCCCTAAAGAGGAAGAACTAGTGCCCGTGCCTTCTCCATTGTCTTCGAAAGCTATGTTGAGCGGTGGTGGAGGTCTTCCTACACTACCAGGCAGCAACACAAGGCTATTAGAGGGCAGCGGTGGTCCCTTGGGCCTCAAGCGGCGAGGAGGTACTACTGGAGCGCTAGCGGCATTTGAGAAGATATGGTTCCCTCGCTTCACCGACTTCAATCTCGTCCCTGAGCCCTCCTTGCAAAGAACAGATGCACTGAGAATGGCAAGGAAGCAAAGCACGAAGGAGAAGGCGTGCTCACACACGATAGAAGTCGTAGTGACAATCTCGGGCAAAGACCTTGTGAGGTGCGTCCTTAGGCGTGGTTGCAGCAACAAAGAAGCCGACGAAGATGGAGAAACAGCTAAGCATCTAACAACACCGTGATTGTGGGCTTATTTGAAGAGATTCTTTTTGGGTATGAGATATTTTTAGGGTCATTTGTCTTTTGGCTCTCAATTTCTTCTCCCTTATGTCATATCCCCTTGTTAGTCTTCAACACAAAACATGAGGAAGAGATCTATTAAAAATAAAAGAAAAGGAAAAAAAAAGTAGAGAAGAGAAGAAAGAAAAAGAGATGAAAACAAAGGAGATAGAGAAAAAAAAATGAAGTTTATGTTTGAGAGAAGATGTGGAGAAGTCTTCTCTAGTTTTTATTGTTCGATTTTCTTCTCGTCATTATTATTTTTTCTCCTATACGAGTATTGGAGAAAGGGGGAGTATGGGAGCTTGTTGTAGTCACCCCTGTTTGGGAGTCCCTTTTGTTCATGGACTCCACATGAGAAACCCAACTTTGGAAGGTCTAAAGTTTCGAGGTACTTCGAAGGACTCATTTCAGGTTTCATGTGGGAGATCCAGTTTTGTGGACTCCAGAGAGGGAGATCTACCTTCGAGGTCTTCAAAGGAAGATCCAATTTTAAGGATACTGAACGGGGAGCCATCAGCACCAGATCTTCAAAGCCAGCTACAGTTCGTCCAGTAGCTTCAACCCGTGTTCCCGCCTATAAGCAAGAACCAGTCCAAAGTGTTGTTTGTTCTACTGTGTAGAGTGGGTTTATTTGTGTTACAAGCTGAGCATTCCATGCTCTAGCTTGAGGGGGAGTGTTGAGAGAATGAAGTTGTGGGTTTAGTGCCATATTGGAAGATGTGGACTTTTTGTGTGAATGGTGGCCTATAAATAGGCATATGCCACCCACTTATTCATTTGAGAAGAAGAAATACAAATAGTACCCTATTGGGGCCTTCTCCCGTGGTTTTCTCTTTGCTCCTTGTGAGTGGGGTTTTCACGTAAACCCAAGCATTATGCATCTCTTTTATTGCTTTGATTTATGCTTTCGCTTGTTATATTTTTCAATTGAATCTCTGGTAGGGTAAGTATTTGCGACTTTTAGCCTCATAAGATAGGTCCAGTCCAACTAAGAAGTGACCTACGATGGTCTGTGCCTAGTATGTCATCTGGGACTCACAAGAACATACTGGAGTATACGCATTCAACCTCTCAAAGGTTAACTTCAAACTGGAGTAGTATTGGGATAAAGGCCTGCTATCCTATCTCACATGGGTTATCTCATGTTGTAGCTATAAAATCTAGGCTGCATTCTTGTCCTATGAGTATGTGTGACGGACTTCCCACATCTCTTTTGCCATCTTGTAGTACATAATGTCGGTGGCTATCCATTGGATGGTGGTGTTCATGATCCAGGCATGAATCATTGCATTGTCTTTCTTCCAAGAGGTATACTTGCCCACCTTCTCTTCTAGCTTCAATTCAAGAAGTACATGTTCCTTGTCATGACCCTTAAATATATTGAGGATCGATTGTGACTAAAGCACATAATTTGACCTGTCAAACTTTACTATCAGGCTAAAGAAGGGATTCTTGAAATCCCTTGGCTTCCCTCACTATGAGAGGAAGACTCACCTACTTTGGAGGATAGTAGTTCTCAATCGGAGTCAAGAAAATCACAAATTGGTGCTGAAAAAAAGCTTAAGAAACCATCAACCCCATTGTCGGTTTTGATACAAGACTGTCGGTTACGTGGCAATGCTCTGGTGACCTTCCTTTGACCTTTGGCCAGTTGGTTGGGTCCCCAACGACTACAGCCAACCTAGAGATGTTCGCAAATTAGGG
The DNA here is from genome assembly GCA_037157565.1 of Thalassia testudinum. Classification (NCBI taxonomy): domain Eukaryota; kingdom Viridiplantae; phylum Streptophyta; class Magnoliopsida; order Alismatales; family Hydrocharitaceae; genus Thalassia; species Thalassia testudinum. The sequence continues at coordinate 46,314,507 of JAZHRO010000009.1, forward strand.
AATTAGTGCCCCTAGTAGCCCCTTCGATCAGGATTTGATCTGCGCTGGGAGGTGGTAAGAGTCACTGGGGGTGAAGGAGCTAGTGGTTGGTCATTGGAGGGGGTCCAACCAACCGGCTGTGGTTTGTTGATCCTCCTACCAGTGGTAGCCCATCAGATGCTAGCCTTTGCTGCTAGCTTTGATGCAAACAACATTGATGACAAGAGATGATGCTCGATCTAGAAGACAATGCCGGATGAAATCAAGGGCACAAAATTGGTGAAGGTGGAGAACGAAGAGGGTATGAGGATTAAGAGAGGTATTGGGCGTTGGCCTAGGACCGTCGCTTTTATACCATGTAGAAGAAATTATGTTATTATTTCACGCAACCTTAGGGTCCTATTTATAGAAAGGAAACCTTAGGGAACAATATCACGAGACTACCCGAACAGGTAACCAAATAACAAAGAAACAGAAAACGACAAGGGAATGTTTAACACATTTCAACTGCTGCATGTTTGATTAATAGGATGCCAAGTTGTGTGTTCAAAGGGAAGACTCTAATTGCGCTAGTTTTGCCAGAAAGGGAACCATTTCGCTACTCTACCTCCTAAGGTATTTAGATGCATATGTTATATACACATTGTACAACCTAGGTAGTCTAAGTTTGATCCACAATCAATCAAAGGAGTGCTCTTGGGATACTCAGATACATAAAAAGGCTATAAATGCCTTGATCCCTCCACAGGAAAGAAGTATGTGACAAGATATGTCACTTTCCTTGAGATTGAAATTTATTTTCAACTGAAGAATCCTCTTTAAGGCGAGAGTAGAGGTGAAGAGGATCTTAACATTTATTTCAACATTGTTGGTGGTTATGATGGACAGGGGGAGCGACATGAACTAAAAACACTTTGGCACATTTGGATGAGAACTTGATTCTATCTTATATTCTTATTTTGGATACTATTGATCATGAAGAGCTGATAGGAGGGAATGATGCTCTTAAAGATGCTCTAGTCAACGTCATGGATGAGATAGAAAATGGTGTTTCTAAGGATGTTTCGGATGATACACTAGGTGAAACAAGTAACAATGTGGTGGACATTTTTTCCCACTAGCAAGAAAGAAAAGCAATTAAAAGTCCTAACAGATATGTAGAGTGTGCTCATTGTCCCATACAAAGATATGCTAATCTTTCACTTTCTCTCTTAACTTCGAGTTATAAATGTTTCTTGCCTTTGCTTGCATCATTCGTTGTTCCTAGGAATGTAGAAGTGTAGTTGGACCCAAAGTGGATGGAAGTTGTTGATACGCCTAAGGATAAGCACATTGTGGTTTTAAAGTGGGTATATACAATGAAACACAAGGTTGATGGGTAAGTGGATAGATATAAGGTTAGATTGGTAGCAAGAGTATTCACTCACAAGTATGGGATTGATTACTTAAAGGCGTTTCTACCGGTTGTGAAAATGAACTCTGTGTGGGTGATCTTGGCTCTTGCTATCTAGTTTGATTGGCTCTTGTATTTGTTAGATGTAAAAAATGTCTTCTTGAATGGAGATCTCAAGGAAGAAGTGAACATGCATATGCCTCCTAGGTATGAGCAGAAAGGAAAATGTTGCAAGCTTTAAAAGTCTTTGTATGGGTTGAAACAATACCTAAAGCCTGGTTCGAGAGGCTTCGTGCGGTTATGCAAGGACGGGTATAAGCAAGGAAATGGTGACCACACTATCTTTGTGAAGTGTAGCAACATAGGAATCACAATTTCTTTCATATATGTTGATGATATGATCATTACAGAGGATGCTAGTGAGGAGATACTGAGATTGAAAGCAAAGCTTGCTAAGGAATTTAAGGTTAAAGATTTGGGGAAATTGAGATTGCAAGATCTGGGATATTATTTTTCTTTAACAAAGGAAATATGTGCTGGATATGTTGAAAAAAGAATAGGAAAACTTGGGTGTAGACTTGCTTCTGCTCCTATTGAAGTTAACCTTTGTCTCAGTTTGATGGACGGAAAGGCACGTAATGACTCCTAGAAGTCCAACTATCAAAAGATTGTGAGAAAGTTGATTTATGTAATGCTTATGAGGCCAGATATTACATATGCGTTTAATGTTGTGAGTCAGTTTGTGCATGCACCTAAAGATTCTCACCTGAATACAGTCAATAGGATTCTATGCTACTTGAAGAAAAATCTAGGTCTCCTCTTTACCAAAGCATACGAAGTGAATATAGAGGGATACACAAATGTTGATTGGGTTGATTCAATTGATGACAAGAGATCTATTATAGCCTATTCAATCTTTTGGGAGGAACTCCAGTTATATGAAGTAAAAAGCAGTTTGTATGTTCCAAGTCAAGTGCAAAGGCAAATGTAAAGCTGTAGTTAGGGCTGTCAAAAAATTTTCAGGTTCGATATTCGCTTAGGTTTGATTCGTCAAAAGTTCGATTTAGATTCGACTCATAAATAAATGAACCAAACCTAAATTTAATTTTGGGCTCATTTAGATAAACGAATCGAACTTGAACAAGGAAAGTTCCTTTAGGTTCGATTTGTTAAAAGTTTGATACACATACACATATATTAAATTTGAACCTACAAGAGCCATGACGAATTACCACTACTCTTGTTATTGTCAAATTCCCATCCCTAAAGTAGAGACCTTTCACCTCCCAAGATTGGAACATGCGATGGCAAGGCAACTCGAGGGACACTTCCCTTCTACATTTTGTGGACTATAGAGGTATTATTTGTTATTTATATTTTTTCTTTTGAGAAACATGCCTTGAAATGCTTACGATATAATTTGTATATTTCTTAATTTTCTACTTCATGTTTTATTTTTTTAATTATGATTTATTACATTTGTTTTTATAACAAAATATTATACTTTAAATAAATTATAAACAAACTTTTAAACGAACCCTTAATCGAACTCTAAACGGATCGAATCGAAATTAACAACATTTCAAACTTTACGCTTAAACGAATTGATTAAATCAAATCTTTGATAAAAAAATGAATCGAATTAAACCTTACTCTTATTTTTTCTTATTGAACCTGAACCTTGAAAAACTATTATCAAACCGAACCGAACCTACATAGATTCACTCGGGTTTGATTCGTTTACACCCCTATCTCTTGGTGGCTCCCTCTCCCTTCTCCACATCCTTCTCTAATTGATGTCGCTACAACCTCCTTTAGTAAACCCCCTCTTCTATAATAATTCGAGAAAGGAAAGTTTATGATTGTTATTCTTTTTTAATTAAGAGTTATGATCTCTCATTTCATATGATTATTAGTAGAATGTAATGCTTGCAAATTAGTTAATAGCTTTTATCTTAGAGTTCATTTTGTATGATTGTTAGTGAAATTCTTAAATGAACCTTAAACAAACTGAACCTAATCAAGGTAGGTTCGCTTGAGTTCGATTTAGCTTTCGTTCATCACACATAAATGAACTGAACCTAAACAAAGGTTTAAGCTTGTTTAGATAAACGAATCAAACCTAAACAAGGTAGGTTCACTCAAGTTCGGCTCGTTTACACCCTTAGCCGTAGCAATGGGAATCACAAAGCTACTATGGATAAAAATCATGTTATTTGATATTGGTATGCCCAGTAAGCTCCCCATGAGATTGTGTTGTGATAATAAATCAGAGATGCTATGGATAAAAATCCCGTTATTTGATATTGGTGTGCCCATTAAGCTCCCCATGAGATTGTATTGTGATAATAAATTTGTGATCATGTTTGATGCCTATGTCCAAGTTGAAGGGAGTGTTGAGTTATGGGTAAATGGGTATACGGATCCTTGGGTGTAGGCCCATATAACCCAACATATATATTGTAACACACCCCATATTTTTCGTCCTCAGGGAAGAAAGCCCTAGTCTCCTTGTGAAAGAGCTTTAAGAAGTGTCGTTCCTATGCTTTTTTCTCTACCCACATGCAAATTATGTTCCTCGTGATTGTTCTCATGTTTGTGTGATCGATCTTGATTCAATAGTCGAAATGGACCACAATGGAATGATGGCTAAAATGCTCTAGAGCTAGTTTACTTGTGGTGCTGCAGAAGTTGGGTTTTGAAACAAGCAAGTGATGTCAACCCCTTTTCTTGTTTAACTTTTGTTGAGAGAATTATGTAGTGATTATTTAGTCACATAATGGAGTGCGACTTTGTCATGTGTGTGGTGGTCTATAAACATTCGTGTACTCTCCACTTATTTTTTTGAGAAGAATAACAAAGAAACACATGCCCATAGGGTACTTCTCTTGTGGTTTTCTCCCCGCTCTTCTTAAGTGGGGTTTCCACGTAAACCCAAGCGTTCATTTGATTTCTTTTATGCTTTTGATATCATACTTCGCATTATTTTAAATGTCAACTTGCTATCAGAGCAACTCAATCTTGGGTTCTCTTATTAAAGTATTTATTGTTATATCATTATTTCTATTATTGAGTTCTTGGAGGAGATGCCTCATAGCAGAAAGGGAAGAGATTGTGATGGCCTTGATGTTCATGGAGGAGAAGGAAATGTGCTGCTCCTCTGGCGTCGAGGAGGCAATGCTGCACCCTTATGGCAGCGATCGCGAGGAGTGAGGAGGCCTTAGCTGTTGTTGTTAGAACAATAGCATTGGCTATGAGAGCCGACAATGGTCTCGTGGAGGTGAGGCCACGAGCAACACGAAGGAGTCGAACGATGCTATTGCGATACCTCTTGAAGAAGAAGCCATTGCATTGCTAGAGGCGATGGGACAGTGAGACGAAGGCGGTGGCTGTGGCGTTGCCTGAGAGATGGCATGGCATGGCCGATGGTGACGGCAGTGGTCTCTCCACCGGTGGTGAGCAGAAGGAAGGCGGAGAAGAAGGTGGCACTCAGGCTAGTAGAGGCCTTGCGCAGTGGTGCGTTTAGGCCTCCTGAGGCCTTATGCGCGTTTGTTGGGGTCCATTGCTGTGTTGCGGAGGTGTGCTTGTCGGAGGAGAGGTGCACATAGAGATGTGAGGGGCGCGAGGTGCGCTTGTCGGAGGCACGCTCGTCAGGGTCCATCACAAGGTCCATCGCGGGCGTGAGGGGCGTGCGTGGAAGGCGCTCCACGTAAAGGCTGCAGATCGAGGGGGCCTCCTTCATGCGTTGGTAGATCTTGTCTAGAGCAAATCTCGATGTGTGCAGCAGCGACAGCTATGATGGTTGTTTGGGTCCCTTTGAACCCTGAGAGAAGGTGATGGGTATTTTGCAGTTTTTTGTGCTCCATTTTTTTTCTTTTATGTTATTTTTATACCTATTAGGTTTACAATAAAAAAGGAGAGAAGAAAACATAACTGGTGGAAAATTCAAAAAAGAGAGAAAAAGGATGAAGAGGAAAAATAAAAAAAAAGGAAAAAAAGGAAGAAAAGAAAAAAAGGGAAGAAAGAAACGGAGAAAAAAAAGAAAAAAAAATAAAAGGAGTTTGAATTGAAGAGAAGAGGTGGAGAAGCTTTTCTTTAGTATTATCATCATTGTTTATTTTGATTGTATTTCTTCTTGTTATTTTCTTTTACTATATGAGTATGGGAGAAAAGGGGCGTGTTTAGCCTGTTTTAGTTTTCCCCTATTCGAGAGTCTCTTTTGTTCCTAGACTCCACATGAGAAATCATAACTCCGGGAGGTTCAGAGTTTCGAGGTCTCCAGAGAAGATCCAGTTTCGAGGTCCTCAGAGAGAAGGAGATCCAGTTTCGAGGTCCTCAGAGGAAGGGTTCATTTTAGGTTTCTATGTGGGAGATCTAGTTTTGTGGACTCTAAAGATGGAAATCCAGTTTCGAGGTCTTCAGAGGAAGATCTTATATCAGGGATACTAAATGGACAGCCACTAGCACTAGTTGAGGCCTTTAGAGGAGAGGCCCTTATTAGAGCCAACTACAACAGTTTGTCCAATAGCTCCAGATCTCGTTGATGTGTCATCATGAGCATACCTGCCTATAAGCAAGAACTAGTCTAGAGAGTTGTGTTCTATTGTGTAGAGTGTGTTTCTTTGTATTACAAGCTAAGCATTCCATGATCTAGCTTGAGGGGGAGTGTTGAGAGAATTGTGTAGTGGTTATTTAGTCTCACATAGTGGAGTGGGATTTTGCCATGTGTGTGGTGGCCTATAAATATGCATGTATTCCACTTATTCTTTTGGGAAGAATAATAGAGAAACACACGCCTATAGGGCGCTTCTTCCATGATTCTCTCTCTGCTCTTTGCAAGTGAAGTTTTCACGTAAACCTAAGCGTTCATTTGATTTCTTTTATGTTTTTGATATCAAGCTTTCGCATTATTTTAAATGTCAAGTAATTTGTAGGAGTGTTGAGCTATGGGTAACACCTATTTTCTATTTGCTCAGACCACTTCCAATTAAAACCAGTAACAACCTGGGTTTTGCAAAATCCATTGTTTCTTTACAAAACACTGGTTCTGGGTGGTGATGCAAATCTGCCAAGTACAGAACCATCCAAGTAAACTAGGCTTTAGAGTTCCTTTTTAGTTTCTGTCTCCACCACATGACATATGGGCTACGAAGAGGTTTTGGGTATAAAGAAAAGATTATATACAGTTATATAACTCCTATATCATCCTGTGCTTATCTTCGAAGAATGCATCCTGGATTCACGGCAAAAGTTTACAGAAGGAAGGCCTCTTCAAAAGTAAATGCTTATCAGGAAGACACCATATTTACTTGAAATACCAAATATGCCAATGTAACTAGAGAATGAATATAGGACAATGTACATCACTACTGGACTTTGTATGCAAGCTTGGCTTACCAAAAATGGTATTTGAGAAAAGGGTAGTATAACATGACCAAAAGGCTGATTACACATAAGAAGCATTTTCATGATCTTCTAAACATAGTGTCATGGCATGCTGCAAGGTCTGTAGCCATGTGGCCCATTTATTATAATGCTAATTTAAGTTCTTAATTGTGGTAATTTCTGCTTCTCTTAATTTTTCTTCTCTATAATTTCCTTGTCTAACTATAACCACGTTAACTGATTTCAGACTAGAGGAAAAATTAGGATTCAAACCATCTGACAAACAATTGGCATCTTCATTGGGGTTGTCACGTGCTGAATTGGAATCAAAGATGATTGAATGTTCTTTAGCAAGAGAAAAACTTCTAATGAGTAATGTTCGTTTGGTCATGTCTATTGCAAGGAAGTTTGACAATATGGGTGTCGAAATGGCCGATATTGTGCAGGTAACGTCTTAAATTACCTGGGGGATTTCATATTCACTTCAATCAGTTGTCTTTAGTTGACTGAAGTACACACGAACAATACTTTCTTGTGATATGCAGGGAGGCTTAATGGGTTTGCTTACAGGAATTGAAAAGTTTGATCCTTCCAGAGGTTATAGACTTTCAACGTATGTGTATTGGTGGATACGGCAGGTAAATTTTGATCCTGTTCCTACTTAATGATCATATTTCGCCACACTGCACAACATAATTCAAAGAAGCTTAGTTGTGATGAATTTATGCATTTGTAATTCTGCTTGACCTCAGCAAATTATTGAAATTTCCATGACCTAGGGTCATCAACTGATAATAAGATATTTTGACAAACCAGCACTAATTTTGACTATCAGAAATTAGATTCTCCCTTTTCAGCTTTCCCAGAAAAGGATTTTTATTTTTGTACATGCAACTCCTGCGTGGAACTTTAGTATGTGGCCACCAGGAGTGCAATCAACATTTAGTTACCATCGATAGAAGCTGATTAGCTAAATCATATAGAAATTTACTGCACTTGATTTCAAAAAAGCTTGGAGAGAAGAGTTCAAAGCTCAAATGTGTTTTCAAGAAATAAAATGATCTAATTGACAATCAAACCTGAACATGCCAAATAATAGATTTCTGACCATAAAACAAAATATTCATGGATTTTTCATGTTACATACTCCCCTATACAGGCATGAAACTCTGGTATACTTGCTAATTTATACAATGGCTGTACATTATCATTTTTGTTTGTAGTTGGGACTAGATCTAGAAAAGCAAAGTTTTTCCCTGTCAGATTGAGGAGTTCAGGCACAATTTTTGAATATTAGAACATATGGCTATTTCTATTTCAAACTGATGGTCTGTTTTGCCAGGGTATTTCAAAAGTACTGGTTGACAGCTCTAGAACCTTCAGATTGCCAATGCATATCCATGAACGACTATGGTTGATTCGAAATGCAATGTTCAGACTTCAACAGGAAGGAATAAAACCAACACTACCGGTATGTTATGTTGTCATTATTTAGTGTTGAGCATGCTATGTTGAATTAATTGGGTAAATGGTTGCATTTAAGATACTTATAAATCGACATTTATGGGTTATTTTCTTTTGACAAGAGACATTTATGGGTTGTGAGTTTAATTTTAGATTGTGAGCATTAGAATGTCCCGCTGCTGATGCAATCTTGCATGGCCAGTTTAATTTGAGAGACATGTGGACCAGGAAGCTCCCTAGATTTCTTATTTCTTTGGAGTAGGGCATATTCCTAAACCTTGGGAACCTTCTCTCCATGTTTGATGTATAATTTATTCTTTTTTCAATGTTTTTTGGTCTACAATAATGCTTCTTCAATCTCTTGTGCCAACTTCTTCAGATAGACACATGCACTTGCCATATTGCATTTTCTTGAGTAACTCAATTTCCCATTGTTGGGAATAAAGCTGGCCACGTGGCAAGTGCCACATGGCAGAATCTCTGGGTCCCTGTGGGCCGGCGGTTCTTGGTCCAACAAGACTAATTTTGGTACCTTATTTGGGTTTTCTATTTCTAGTAAAGTTATTTTTGGGAAATATGTTGGTGATTTGTTTTAATTAAGAGATAACATCTTTCCTAATAAGATAAGATCTTTTCGTAATAGGGATAGAATCTTTTGTTTCTATTTGTAAGGATATGTTCTCTCTATAAAAAGAGAGTCTTCCCATCTTTTTTAATTTGAGCAATACCAAATATTTCTAGTAACTCAAAGGCTCCTCTCCTCTCTCTCTTCTTTCTCTCCAACTGGTGACCACCAAGGCCACCATCGACCACCATTATGCCTGCTACCAGCCCGCACAGTGGTGCTCCTCCATGCCTCCAAGCCCCATGCGTGCATAGTCCTCAACGTGAACTATTTTTTTCACGCACATGGAGTCTCCATGCTCCAATATTGTCAAATCTTGACATGGTATCAGTGCCTTTGGTCTACGCTCCCTGTGTGTGTAGGTATCCTGACCACACATTGGTGGTTTTTGCATCCAAGAAGTTCTCAACAAATCTGACTCCTTACGCGAAAAAGGAAGACTAGAAGAAGATGATGGAGGTTGCCACGATGGTTGGAGATGCCACGCTCGGCCATGGAGAAAGCAAGGTGGTTGTTTCTAGGACAACCATCAAGCTTGGTGGTGCTTCCAACTACGTCTTGTGGGCTTGCGTCGTCAAGATCTTTGTTGGAGGCTAGGAGAAACTGAGTATTCTCCTTGAGGAAGCGCTAGAGTTCAAAGATGACAAGAAGTTTGAGAAGAACTACGTTGTCATGAACTGGCTCGTGAACTCGATGGATTCGTCCATAGCCTTGAATATGCTCTACAAAAGGAGCACATTCGAGATTTGGACGACTCTTGAGAAGAGGTATGCTCGAACCTCAAACAATGCTCGCATCACCGAACTCCACTCGTATCTGGATGGCCAGCCAAAGAGACCTTTCTTTGACAAAATACTATGAGAATATGGAGGCATTATTTAAGAGTTTGAGGTCTATAAGCCTCTCTGTTGTGACAAGCAGGGGGAGATACAGGCGGTTTGGCAATCTGCCAAGTTTTTATCGGGATTGCATTCTCGTTATTGAGCCACCCGCGATTAGATTCTTACTTCAGAAGAAAAGATGGATCTTGAGACCATCTTCTGTTGTCTCTTTAAGATGAAGATTCCTGAGGAAGACACGCCAAGAGGCGAGAGTTTTGCACTTGCTATTCCAGAAACAGGTGCGGGGTGAGGATAAGGGCATGGACCTGGACCTTGCCGCGTCTACCCAAATTGCCAACACTATAGATGCAACAATCATCCACAAGATAAATGTTTGGAGAAGTTTGGGAGGCCACCACGTGGGGCTATTAGCACCTCATGTGTGAACTCCCTCACTCTAGAAGACCTTGAGAAGCTGTGTGCTCTTCTGAGAGAAGACAAGTCCACGGCGGCTGTTGCGACGACTACTCAGGTTGTCACAGAAGCAACGACTCCAGAAGTCGTAAGAGGATTTACCATCGACTTGTCAAAAGAAAAGATTGAGAGCTTGACTCTCGAAGAAGATGAATGGTTGGGCGTCTAGTCTTATAAGTGGAAGACTAAGTTGTTGGCTTCGCAGCCTTTGACTTGAGGGGGAGTGTTTGGAATAAAGCTGGTCACGTGGCAAGTGCCACATGGCAGAGTCTTAAGGCCCCTGTGGGCCGGCGGTTCTTGGCCCAACAGGACCAATTTTGGTGTCTTATTTGGGTTTGCTATTTTTAGTAAAGTTGTTTTTAGGAAATATGTTTGGGATTTGTTTTGATTAAAAGGTAAGATCTTTTCTCAATAGGGATAGAATCTTTTGTTTCTATTTGTAGGGATATGTTCTCTTTATAAAAAGAGAATTTTCCCATCTTTTCTAATTTGAGCAATACCAAATATTTCCAACAACTCAAAGGCTCCTCTCCTCTCTCTCCAACCGGCGACCACCAAGGCCACTGTTGACCACCATCACGTTGGCTACCAGCCTGCACGGTGGTGTTTCTCCACGCCTCTAAAAGCCTTATGCATGCATAGTCCTTCATGTGGACTATTTTTCCCACGCACACGGAGTCTCCATGCTTCAATATTTTGTCAAATCTTGACACCCATGGTGCGTGAAAATTTATTTTAGATGGCCGTCTCATTAGTATTGTTTTTTATGTTGCTTTCCCTTTTCTAAATTTCACTGATTATGGATGACAATTATTTTCTAATATAGATGATTTTTCACATAATGCTATTTTGTGATTCCTCTTGATTTGTTGAATCTACCTCGTTTTGTTCAACATACTCATAATTCCTTTAAAAAAAAATCATAATAACGCTATGAAGTTTCTTTGTTATAGTTTGCATAGCCACCCGAGAATGTGTTATTCTAAGTTATTCACGTTAAGCAACAGTATTATTTTAACTCGTTTAACTTCATTTCAGAAAATTGCAGAGGATCTAAATATGTCAGAGAGGAAATTGAGGAAAGCAACTGAGGTATATGGTTCATTGATCCGGAATTATTGAGCTGTCTATGTCATGTCAAAATTTTAATGTAGATCCACATTATTTGGTCAAACATTGCAGGCAGGTTGCAAGGTCCGTTCCCTTGACAGGGAAGCCTTCCCATCACTAAGTGGAATTCCAGGGACATCTTTTCACCATGTATGCTTTCAATCTTGCAGAACTAATCTATTTGTGCATTTTGTAAAAGCTGCAGAAATACTGACTCTTTCAATTTGCAGTATGTTGGAGATCCTCGTTTAGAGAATGACCCTTGGCATGAATTCCAAAAAAATTACGTCAAGGTAAAGTGCACTTTCCAATGGCATGTTTGTGTTTACATACTGGATGTTTGCCAAGGCTTGGAAATCTGGGGCATGTTTGGAAATTCCCATGTTAATGTGGCATAACATTGATCGATTTATTATTACAAAATCATTTAGCTGCTTAGAAATTCTGCAATTCTAAGTATAATAGCAAGTGAAAATAGAAAGCACCCAAGGACATAGCAATTATTTTTCTGCTTAGCTTCTATATTTTGAACCTCAGTATCCAACTCAAAACTAAACAGAGAATGGAGAGGCCCTATTAGTTCCTGATAAGTTTCTACTTTTAGTCTTTCCTATTGTGTGACAATGCTCTCAACATGCCTTCTCATGTGTTGCCTTTTGTGGTGTAACACACACAATTTGACAAGTGACATGAAGATCAAAAAATTGTCCATTGGATTAATTTGAATGTCATAGTGTGTGAGGGCTTCTATCTCAATTATTTCACATTTACATGAAAACCTTCATTTTTTTACATTTTTCCTTCGGGAACTATTCTCTCATCCAACACATCTCCATTATGTTCTTGCAACCTCAAATTTATGAAGAAACAAGAAGCTGATCTTTGCCCATCTTCAGAAGAAACCAAATTGATTCTGTAAATTTTTTTTTGTTTATTTTGAGACAGTGATTCTGTAAATTTTGATAGTGATGAAATCAGTACCATCCCTTCTTGTATGTGGAATTCCGAGAGGTGTTTCTTTCCATTCATATAAAACCTCCCTTTCTTATCGTGCCTTATCTCATTGATCATTTTTCAAGGCCAACGATTGCCCCTCAAAATATTAGGGTTTGCAACTAACCACTCTTGTATCACTGTTAGCGTTCATCATAGCATGAATCTATTTTGAGAATATTGTACCATTACAATAACATGCTGAAGACATATTACCTGGAGTGGTTTCTACGCTTTCAGGGTGTGGAGATGTGAGCAGTTGCACTGTTAGGATCAGTTAATCCTGTCAGACAGCTGTTAAATAGACATTTGCAAGAATTTCATCTTATGCAACTGAATATACCTCAAACATGTATCATCTGTGCAAATAATAGCGATAGAATCCTGATTAGGAGTAATTTCCCAAGTATATGTGAATCAAAATGTGTATAATAAGAAAGAATAGTCTTCTCCCATTACCAGAAGTTGGAAATTTGTGCAAGTCACATAAGAGACATCGGTAGTGTACAATTTTGTTGTGTAGGTGTAATAAGGCTGAAATAGGGTATAGAAAAACCTTGAAGATGACTGGCCAAGAGCCCTTTTTGTGGAAAATGACTCATCATTAGGTTGTAAGATCTCTTCCCTTTGGCATTAATTTACTTGTGCCATTGTTTTTCCTTCTTGTACCAAGTTTACATGCATGCTTTCTGTTTATCTGTACTGCTCTGAAGAAACATAGGCGTCAATGGTTCAATTTGCAGGAAGAGGTTAACAAGCTTTTAAGTATGACACTTAGTGACAGAGAGCAAGAGATTATACGTCTTTATCATGGCTTTGAGGACAAAAGCCTTTCATGGGAGGAGATAAGTCGAAGGTAAGTGGACCTTCCTTTATCAACGAGCCTTGAAAGTTTGTCATAGTTCCTAAATCTTCACACTGCTAAACACTTTTATGTACCTGTAAAATAGTAGTAGTTGATCCTACTATTGTTGCAAGCAAAATATTTTTTTTCCTCAATTACAATCACTAAATTCCAGTCAAATAAATCTACCACTTCATTACCGTTCCTGGATGAACCGTATAAAAAGTTCCCCTCATCAAAGGAAAGATTTGCAAGATGGTCCATTCTACCATCCCTCAAATCCAGTAGATTATGAGTGCAGAAGCTGTCACACAATCCCAACCAAGTACATCTGAACCAACGCAATGGGTCAACAAGTTTTGGGTTGTGTCATTAGTGGGAAGAAATGACCAATCTATATTATTAAGAAAACCCTACACCTTTATATATAGAGAGAGATGTTGGGAAAAATATATAAAAGAACAAGACAAAATATAAAGATAACTAAATAGCCTCTAGTAAACATAAACAAGAAATATAAAGAAGAGTATCAATACTCTCCCTAAAGTTGGAGCATAGATGTTAATCATGCTCATCTTGGAACAACAGTAATCCAATGCCGATCGAGATAGAGGCTTTGTGAACACATCAGCAGTCTGATCCTCAGATGCAACATAAGTAGTACGTAGCAAACAACGCTGTATGAGATCTCTGGTATAGTGGCAGTCAACCTCAACGTGTTTGCTGCGCTCATGGAACATCGGGTTGTTGGCTATATATGTAGCAGCCCGATTGTCGCATCGCATCTCCATAGGTTCCTCGATATGGATGTGTAAATCATGTAGTAGAGATTGTATCCAAACTATCTCTGCAGTAGTTTGGGCCATCGCCTTATATTCTGACTCTGCACTGGAGCAAGAAACTACCCCTTGTTTCTTGCTCCTCCAAGTAACCATATTACCAGCTACAAAGGTACAGAAACCAGTGGTAGATTTCCAGTTAAGCACACATCTTTCATAATCTACATCAGAATATCCTACCACTGTCATAGGAGAGCCTCTCTGGAAGAGAATACCGTGACCTGATGCTTTCTTTAAGTATCTAAGCACCTGCATAGCTGCCTGCCAGTGCAGTTTCCTTGGCTTGTTCATAAACTGGCTGAGTTTGCCTACTGCCAAGGCAATATTTGGTCTAGTAATGGTCAGATACAACAACTTGCCTACAAGCTATCTGTACGCTTTGCTATCAGCTACTTCTACCCCCTCATTATGTAGATGTGCCTTGGAGTCCATAGGAATATTGGCTGGCTTGGACCCCAGCATGGCTATCTCCTGAAGGACATCCAACGCATACTTGCGTTGAGAAAGAACAATCCCATCTTTACTCCTAGCAACCTCAATCTCCAGAAAGTATCTAAGCTGGCTTAGATCATTCATAACAAACTTCTATGCAAGAGACTCCTTGACTTGTCTTATCCTAACCTCATCATTGCCGGTGACAATCAGATCATCTACATAAACCAGTAGTACTACAATGCCATTCTCTATTTTTCTGACAAACAGAGAATGATCTAGAGAGGACATCTGCATCCTCATCCTCTGCAACACATCTGACAGCTTCTGAAACCAGGCTCTCGGACTTTGCTTTAAGCCATAAATGGCCTTCCTGAGTCTGCACACACACTCCTCTTGAACCTCAAAACCTGGGGGCTGCTGCGTGTAAACCTTTTCCTAAAGATCACCGTAAAGGAAGGCATTCTTCACATCAAGCTGATGTAACCTCCAATCTTTGTGGGCAGCAATAGAGGAGTACTCGAACGGTGGTAAGGCATGCAACAAGAGAGAAAATATCAAAGAAGTCTACCCTATAAGTCTGGGTGAACTCCTTTGCCACCAACCTGGCCTTATACCTTAAAATAGACCCATCAGGATTATATTTCAAGGCAAAGACCCATCTAGAGCCAACAAGTCGCACACCTATAGGAAGCGAGGTGAGATCCCAAGCCTGTTTGCTTTGAAGTGCGGCCATCTCATCCTTCATGGCTTGACGTCACTTAGGATCAAGCATGGCCTATTGGTAGGTAGACAGAATGTATGACGCTGTAAGCACCTGACAGAAGCTACTAAGCTGAGGAGCAAGACCATCGGTAGCCAAACTGCCTGCAACACGATATCTAGACTCACATGTATGGGGTGCTTTCCTAATAGTAATAGAAAGGTCAGAATCATCTGGTATCTCTGATTGTGTCACTGCAGAAGGAGCCTCACTACTGTGGTGATCTGCACTATCAAGGGGATCAAGTCTAACTAGACTATCGTTGCCATCAAAGTCAATCTCAATTGCCTGTGAAACATCAGTCACTGGTGTGGCCGGTGGCCTCTGTAGTGTCGCATGAGGTCTACTATATGTGCGTAAAGAACCATGCAATCTCTGGTAGTCATCCACAGGGGTAGTGGAGCCTGAAGAGGTCGGTTGAGGTATGGAGACCGGAATATCCTCAAGTGAAATCGGAGGAATAGGCATGAGAGCTGCATCATTATGAACACTTATCTGTCTAGCAACAGAAAAATATGGTGTCTCATGAAAAGTCACATCAGTGTTAATATAATGCTTGTGGTGGATGGGATTATAGCATCGATATCCCTTTTGACTCCTGGAGTACCATAAGAAGACTCACTTAACAGCGCGAGGAGGAGCTCTGGAGGACAACGGCCCCGGATCAATAGATTTTTCATCTTGACGACGATGGCTGAGTCGTTCCCTGTGGCGGAGGTTAGACCCCCGGAGCGGCCGTTCTCGGATTACACCCCATTGTTGTGGACGACGAATGAGGGTTGGAGACATGGAACGTATTTTAAGTTCGACAGGGCCTGGCTCCTTGAAGAGGGGTTCAGGGGGCTGGTAGAGGAGTGGTGGAGGTCAGTTCATGCGGATGGTTCGGCGGTTGTCAAATTGGAAGCTAAACTGCGAGACTTGAGGTCCTTCCTCAGGGTCCATAAGAAGCAAATTAAGGAGCGTGGGAAGAGGAAAGATGAAGCACTCAGTGAGGTTGCACGGCTGGACTTGGTTGAGGATGTTGGTCTCCTTTCTGATGTTGACAGGGTGAACAGAGCGAAGCATTTACAGGTGATACAAGAGGAAGATCGGAAGGTGGAGATGGAATGGAATGTGAGATCCAGGCAGAGGTGGCTCAAGGAAGGTGATTCTAACACTCGATTTTTTCACATAGCTGCATCAGGAAGGAGGAGGAATTGGATTGATAGGTTGGTGGTGGAAGAGGAGTTTGTGGGAAGAGAGGCGGTGGGTGGGGCGGCTGCGAGGTATTTCAGAGAGTTTACCGGGAGAAGACATGGGGGAAGGTGGAGGTGGTTGGGATCCGAGGTGCAACGGATCGGGGATGTAGAAGTTGGTTTCTTGACGGGTCCATTTGAGGAAGATGAGGTTCGCAAGGCAATCTGGGGGCTAAATGTTATGGATGTCCAGGCCCGGATGGTTTTCCGGTTGCCTTTTATAAGGAGTTTTGGCCGGTGGTGAAGGAGGATGTGATGGAAGTCGTGCAGGAGTTCATAGATGGAAATTCAAGCTTCAACAAATTGAACAAGTTCTACATGTTCCTGTTGTCGAAGGAGGGTGCTGAGGAGATTCAGGAGTACAGACCGATAGCCCTCTCGAATGTTATCTACCTGATTGTGGCCAAGTTCTTGGCGAATAGGCTGAGGGGGACTTTGGCTAGGATTGTGGATCTGGTGCAGATGGCTTTTATCCCCGGTAGGAATATTTTGGAGAGGTATGTGATGGCCTCGGAGATCCTGTCATTTTGGAGGAGTAGGAGGAAGGTTTTCACGTGGAAAGTCGATTTCAGTAAGGCTTATGACTCAGTGCAGTGGTCTTTCCTTTAGGCATCTTTGATAAAGAGGGGTTTTCCACTTGTGTGGATCGACTGGATGAAGGGGTGTGTCACCACGACGTCGTTCTCGGTCCTTATCAATGGAAATTCGGCAGGGGGTTGGATTCAGCTGAGAAGGGGGATGAGGCAGGGGTGTCCTTTGGCGCCTATGCTCTTTGTTATTGCAGCAGATGCACTTGCAAGGGTGGCTAAGAAGTCATGTGAGAGGAACTTGGTGAGGGGTTTCTCTTTGGGAGATGGGACGAGTATTTTGTTACTGCAGTATGCGGATGATACGATTTTCTTCATAGAAGGTAGGGAAGCGGAAGCCAGGAGGATGCGGATCTTACTTTTCTTATTTGGTGAAGCTTCAGGTCTGCAGATTAACGTGTCTAAATCAGAATTTGTCCCTTTTAATTTGACAGAGGCGGAGGCGAGGGGGTGTAGCTTGGGTCTTGACACAGAGCAGGTGAAGTTACCGATCAGATACTTGGGTTTGCCGTTGACGGATGGTAAGATTCTGGTGAAGGATTGGGCTCCCCTAGTGGAGAGGCTGGAGGGGAGGTTGGCGAGGTGGGCGTCTAGACTTTTGTTGAGGGGTGGAAGGCTGGTTTTGCTTAAGGAGGTTTTGGCGGCGATGCCGTTGTATTTCACTTCTATCCTGAAGTTGCCTCGGCAGGTTGTCTTGAGGATAGAGAGGTTTATGAGGAATTTCTTCTGGTCCAATCAGGGGTCGAATGGACCTGGTGTTAGGTTGGTGGCGTGGGAGGAGGTTTGCAGACCGGTGGAGGAGGGGGGCTTGGGGTGAGAGACCTGGGGAGGTCTAATGATAGCCTGTTGGTGAAGTGGGTTGGGAGCCTCTTGGAGTGTAGGGAGGATTTGGTGGGTAAGGTTTTCAGGACGTCTTATGGTGGCCCACCACGTTGGGACTTTATGATATTTTCGCTGAGGGATGCCTCTCATTTCGTGAAAGGTTTGTCGGTGGTGGCTCCTAAAATGTAGAACTATTTCATACCGGTGGTGGGGACGGGGGAGATTTTCAGGTTCTAGTAGGATGATTGGACGGGGCAAGGTGCGCTTGCTAGAAGATTTCTGAGACTTTTTGCTATGGCCCAGAGCAAAGAGGCGTCAGTGGCCGAAGTTTGGGAAGGTGGGTGGTGCCCATCCTTTGCAGGGAACCTTTCAAATGTGAGAACTCACGATTTTTAGAGACTACTTGAAGAATTAGAAGGTTTACGACCAGCTTCCGGAAATGATATGTTTGGATGGGATGAAGGTAAGCTCTCGGTAGGGGATGCGTACAGGAGATTGTCCGGCGGAGGCTCCATAGGTGACTTGGATCTAGTGAGAGATTGTAGACAGGTTTGGAAGGCCGCGTGTCCTTTGAAAGTTAAGATTTTTGTGTGGCTACTTAGGAGGAGACTTGTGACTAAGGTTTGGAGGGCGAGATGGGCTCCTGGGGAGAGTAAGGTGTGCCCGCTGTGTGGAGGTGAGGATGAGGAGGTTGACCACCTTTTCTTCACTTGCCCATTTGTCGTACAGATCTGGAGCCGTGTGGGAGTAGGGTGGTGGAACTGTCGGTCTTTTGATGGGTTTTGGAGCAGCTTTAGAGGTGGAAGGAGTAATACTGGGCAGAATGTCTTCCGTACGAAGGAGAGGGTCAGGCCGTTGGCGGTCCTATGGGGCATCTGGTTGGGTAGGAATGCTGTGGTTTTTAGAGGCCAGAGGCCTTATGTGGAGAATTTTGTGGAGTCTGTTACTAGTTTGTTTAATCTCTGGAATGAGTCCTTGTTAGTGAGGGGCCTGGATGGTTGCCTTTTGTATTGGCGGTGGCTGTTGATTCTTTTTAATATATTTGGGTAGTTATCATCTTGGATAACTACCCTTTCCTTTTTCAAAAAAAAAAAACAACGCGAGGAGCAAGATTGTCATGTCTTGGTGATGGCACATGAACAAAAGCAACAATCCAAAACTCCTAGGAGACATGTGGAAAAGCTCACCATCTGGGTGTAACAGGAGAATTGGTGTCTGCTCGTGAAGAACTGAACTTGGCATTCTGTTAATGAGGTAGGTCGCCGTCAAAACAGCATCCCCCCAGTATCTCTGTAGAACATTGTGGTGAATAAGAAGAATGTGGGCAACCTCTAACATGTGTTTGTGCTTCCGCTTGGCAACTCCATTCTGCTGCGAGGTATAGGGACGAAGTCTGACGGATAATCCCATGAGTCCTGTAAAATTCTACAAGTCTAGTAGTACAAAACTCGAGGGCATTATCTGTTCGTATAATCTTTATTGTAACAGAATATTGAGCCCTAATCTCCAAGAGAAGAGTTTCTATAATACCTCCAACCTCTACCTTGTTCTTCATAAGAAATACCCAGGATACTCTAGTGAAATCGTTGACAACGACGAGATAGTAATGGTGTCTTGTCCTGTTTGGAACTCTACTCGGTCCCCAAACATCTATATGGAGTAACTTAAAGGGAGTAGCTGCTCCAGGAGAAGTACTGACAAGGAATGAAGACCGATGATGCTTACCAAATTGGCAAGCATCACACCTAATAGTAACAGCAGGTTAAATATGCGGAATCACCCTCCTGGGGCGATCCAGAGGCAAATGTCTTAGACAAACGTGCCATTGTAAGACACTCCCATCATCATGTCTACTGACACTTGCAAATGGCTCCTGACCAAGATGATAAAGCCCATTATCCTCTGTACCTCTGGTGATGGTCTTCTCAGTAAGCTTATCTTGGACAATACATCCGACTTCATCAAAAATCACCCTACAATGAAGATCCTTTGTGATCTTGCTCACGGACAACAAGCTCATGGGAAACTCCGGTACGTGTAGTGCTCTCGATAGTCACAACGTGAGGGTCACAGATACTTCCCCCTGGCCAACAATGGGTGCATGTTTGCCATCAGCAACTTGTACCGTTCTCCCTGATGCAACAGAACTAAGTGATCGGAAATAGCTCTGATCTCCACAGAGATGCTGTGAAGTACCAGAATCAACTAACCATCTTGTACCATGGTGACTCATGTCATGCTTCTGCGGCATCAAGCCTGCATACTCAACCACCCCTACCATAGTAGCGATGAGGTGGATCACCAAGAGCTAGAACTCGCCATCATAGATGTAAAATCACCAAGGCTTCACTCTAGATGCATTTATCATCCAGCTTATATTCGAGAATCCATCAAAGAATCCATCCACGCTCTCCCTTGAGCCTGATCTACTCGGGTTCCCTTTGTAAAGACCATCCAATATTTGCTAGAATAGTTCTTGAGAGATAAAGGACAAGCATAGACGCCTTGGATTGATCTTTTGAGTTTGTACTTGCTTCTTTTGCACCTCCTGTGGTCGGTTTATTGGTTGAAAATATCTATGGTTACAAACCTCAGGCGACGACGCAGCACCCCAGTCGACAGTGTAGGATGCTAGGGCGACCTCAACTTGACCACCAGTAGGTGGCGCTGTCCACCTAGGCAGCGATGCAGGGAGCCGTTGGGCCTCCTGGTGGCGAAGTCGATGGTTTAGGCCACAGGTGTGGCCCTGCTGTCAACTCCAAGGGCCTCCTCCCTGCCAGCAGCCATGCCAATGATGGTAGGGTTAGGTGACGCCAATTGGGGAGAGGGCGGCGAGATGAGGGTGCTTTCGGCAAGGAGAGGGTTTAAGGTGGAGGTGTTGGAGGCCTACTTGGGTGAGGTACCTAGGATACTGGTCGAGGACCACTACTCTGATACCAAGTGGAAAGAAATGACCAATCTATATTATTGAGAAACCTTATACCTCTATATATAGAGAGAGATGTTGGGAAAAATACATAAAAAAACTAGACAAAATATAAAGATAACTAAACAGTTTTCAGTAAACATAAATAACAAATATAAATAGGAGTATCAACATCATTGATGGACTTTTTTTTTTAATTGCAGAGTGGATTTATCAAGGGAGCGAGTCAGGCAAGTTGGCCTTGTCGCCATGGAGAAACTCAAGCATGAAGCAAGGAAAAGAAGAATGGAGTTCTTGTTGGTAAACACTAACCTGTAATTATCGCAAAAGCATTTACAGTAGCTACTGTATATATGGAGAGCAATCAAGAAGGCTGCATATTGGTCATTTATTTCCCATCAGTGTAGCATGTCAAAATTCTCAGTCAGCACACCTGATGCGAGGCAATCAATATGAGTGGTCTGCTACACAATGGGATAGGGAAGTAGTGGATGCAAACTTAATTTCCATGTATGATAGAAATTTTGTTCATACAATATGAAACCTCGGTCGAGTATTTATGACTCCATGTAGAAAAAGGATTATAGTTTTAAGTAATTCACTGTTCAGATATGTTGTAAGTCTTCCCATGAATGACACTCAAGAAGTGAGTGTTTAATTAGCATTCCCAGGCCATTAGTGCTGATTATTGAACTGAACGAGCTGAACCGAGCTTAATTTCTCTTGAAGGACCTAATCCAATCTTGGGTAAGAGAGAAATGGCCCCAGCTTCGGTGCGTTCCGAGACCACCCAGGTCTATCTTGGCATTTTTTAACGCAGATAGGGTAGCAGGGGAAACAAGACACAGGAAGGTAGGCACAGATTTCATGTTGAAGTAGTCTTATCTTTTCTATCATATCCACCCTAAACTTCAGGCTCATCAATAATCTATCTTGACACCGCTATAATTTGTGCAAATTGCTTAAGGCTAGTTTACTTGCGTTGTTAATGCTATTGTCAAACCGCATGTTTTGGTGTGAAAACCTAGACGTTGGACAACCCGAGTGAAAGACTTAAGCTAAGATTACATTTAATACTCCCATCAAATAAGTAGAATTCGGGGAAGAAAGAGATCTTTACATGATCTTGCGACATCTTTGGATCAAACTAGGAAATTAGTCAAATGATCAATTAAATGCCATGTTAATTCATAAGTTACATCTCGTGTTGTAAGGATCTAATCTAGGACTCATCGTCTGAATCGAGAAAGTGGGACAATTCCTTTGAATTAAGCTTAGCAAATCAATCGAGCTAAACATATAACTTGCATGATTAATCACATCATAGGCATAGATAACATGATCTGGCCCTTGAATCAATCGAAATTTGATGTTTAAATTATTTAATCTTCACAATTCACGTATCTTTACAAGGTATCGAGGAATCGGAGCTCTCTTAGGAGTGATGGGGTATGAGAGGTCATGGAAGAAGTAAGACTCAACAGAATGAAATTATTGATGGTTTGACCCCCATTTATAGGATTTGGGGAGTGCAACTATATAACTGTGTCCAATGTGGTAATTTTTGCTGATGTGGAAGCTTTCAATAGCTTGAGAAGTTCTTTTCTATCATTGAGTTTTTGGTTTTTAGAGAATTTGTTGATGACGTGGAAGTTTGACCTAGCCAATGCTAACATAGATAGTTGAGTAAAATGCAAAGTTATGCGACACATGAGTGCTATCCCTAGAGGGGATTAGCCATCCAAATACCAATTGATTGTTGCAGTTAGTAGCTACCACAAATTGCAATTTGTTTATAGTTTGCTGATAACTATATGGAATGTGATGATCAACTTCATATGCTAATAAAGTATAGTTTAATTATAAATTTAAAGTAGGTAATCTATTAATAATGTATATTTCAAATTTCACCTCAATAAATTAGGAGGAATTCATATGCAATTAACTTCAATAGAGTAGCTTTAGGGGTACAAAACAATTGACATATGAAAGATTGTGAGAACAAAACAAGATTGGCGAACACAAGTGTCAGGCGAGAAGAAAGAGGGGTTCCTACCGATGGTTTTTGTATGCCTCGAGTGAGTTGTATGAGAAAACACGTGATTTGTAAAAGTAAGTTCTAATCGTCATTGCAACACATGTTTTCACACACTTTTAATTTATAAGCAAGTATTTGGATGAGTATTTGGGTTGTCCAAGGAGGTAGGTAGTTATCAAATATATCAAACTCTCTCATACTCACTTGAAATCTTCTCTCTTTTAGTTGGTTTTTATATTTTGCAATTTTTTAGGATTTTGAAATTGGGGCAACAAGAATTTGGAATATTTAAAAAATGCACAAATAAAATGTGGAAATAAAACCCAACCATCCTAACCTCATCCTAGGCAAGTGTGGCTTAAGGTAATTAGGAAGGTAGTGTAAGCAACAACGAAACTAAGAAGCAACAAATTATGAAAACTCGAATTATAAGGAAATTGAATTTTTATATATATAAGAAGAAGAATTTGCACAATAATGTACTTGAGAAGCTCACTTGTGTGGAAGGGTTCCACACAAGCAATTCTCAAGTGTAGAGGAAAGCTTAACTACTACAAAAATTAGAAATACAAAAGTAAAGAGAAGGTAGTAGTAGTCTCCAAAATGATGCTTGAGGCGATCTTCGCTTCAAGTGTGGCTGCTCTTGAACTTGAAGAACTCCTCCTTGCTCCTTTGAAGATAATGTTCAAATGTTCTCTTTCTCCACAAATCGAGGGTGGGCATCTACCCTCCTTCTCCTCCTAGCTGTCCTTTAATGGTGGACTTCCTTGGCATGACTCCAAGGGAGAGTGAATGGGAGTGTAGAGACTAGAGGGGGGTGATGATGCTTCCCTCGTAGTCTCCACGCCCCACTCTTCTTCCAACGTTGGTGGTAGGTGTTTAGGGTAAAAGAATGATGTGTCGAGGATGACATTTAGGTGGTGGATATAGGGCATTTTATAGGCATGTATCGGGGGGGGGGGGGGTTATGGTGGTGAAAGGGTGGCGTAAGGTGGCACCAACCATGGAAGGGTGCCACCTTAAGTTGGCTCCAACAATGGGTATTCTAGATGGTTGGTGGTTGTAGATATTTGGTGCCAAAACCAAGGGCTAGGATGGTGGTGGTTGTAGGATGGAGGGTTGGATGTGGAGTGGTGGTTGTAGGAGGAGAGTTGGCACAATTTTCGGGTGGTAGTTGTAGTCTTTTTGGCGCCAACTATGAAAGGGTGTGGTGCAAGGAAGTGTCTTTTGGAGAGAAATGAAGAGGTGTATGAAGGAGGTGGTTATGGGGCATTTTGGCGCCAAATAAGAGGTTGCTATATGGTGGTTGGTGGTGCCACTTTTAGGTGGAGGTAGGGTGGAGTTAGGTGCTTAGGTAGGAGAGTAGGTGGATGAACTAAGTTGCTAGCTAGGAGCTAGTAGTTGAGTTGAGCTAGCTTGAGCTTGATTGAGCTAAGATGGAACTAGGACTAGATGAGAGGAGCTGAGGTGGAGTTGCAATGTACTCAACAGCTAGCTTAGCTAGTTAGCTAAGAACTGGTAGGTAAGCTTAGTTGAGTTGAGGCAGTAGGAGTTGAGATGACCTGAATTGGAGTTAAGATGAGCTTCTGTCTTCTTCTTTTGACTAGGGTTTTCGCCTTTCTCTTTAGTTGGTTAGGGTTTAGATGATCTACAAATATCCCGCACTCCCTAACAAACATGTAATGGACAAAGTCATACAAAGATAACAACAAATACCTAACCAATCATTCATGACTCCTAATAATGCAATAATGCCTAATGCATGCCTAATACTGTACTGCGGGTGCAAAATACATAGGAATTAGGTGTGAAATACACTTAAGAACTATGATAAACATGAGTTATCAGTAAGCCATTCAAATGATGTAGTAAGATTACATTTTCATCTGAATAATAAGAATTATATTATTTTCTAGTAAATAATTTGGGTCTCTTAATACCAATAGGGTGACATACTTGGCTAGATTGAATAAATGCGATGTGTGTTGATTCAGAGATCTAAATGGTTTAGAGGATCTGATAGCACATAAAGAAATCATTTAATTTGATAAATTGTTTCTAGTCTAAGTTGGGATGACAACCTTTTCTAGAGGTTGCTTGATTGATGTTCTTGAATGTAGATTCAGAATTATCACGTGCGTCGGATTAAGGAGTTAACTTGATGAAATAAAAGATAGACAAAGTCCTCCAATGTTGTCATGGAGAAGGCGTATTCTTTGACCTGAGACATATATGTGTATCTGTTGACAAACACATGCATTTGGTAGACCAATAGTAGATGCACGCACCTTGGTGTTGGTATTGGAAAGCTGGTGTATGTGGGAAAGGATAGGAGGTGTATGATCTTTTGAAGGGATCATACAAATATCTTATATAGGTGTATATGATAGATTGGAGGTATGAGCTCACTTCAAGTATATTGGGAAATGACAACTCCACATGTGGTTGCAGAGTTCTCATTAGGCTCTGATGATCACCTCATCATGAATCCTAACTAACACTTTTTGACCTAATAAATTGAACAAAAGCTCCTACAAAACCTAAGGGAAGGCCTAAATCTGGGAATTACAAATCTGAGAACAAAATAATTCACAAGGGGTAAAACTGTAATTTTACCATTGCAGTACATAAACGGGATTTCTAAGGGTCTAGACACAGGTCAAACGGGCTTAATAAGAGAAAAAGTGGGGTAATTCGATCAGGAAAGGGTTATGACAAAATCTGAGAATTAAATGACATTCTGTAACCCTAAAACAAACCTACTTTAATTCACAAAGTTCCAGGAAAGATAAAAATCAATGAAATCCTCTAAAATTCATGAAAAAATATCCATTAGGGTTTAGAACCTTAAATTTGGCCATTGGAACCTTTCTTGATCGAGATTGAGAACCATACCCAATTTTTAACCTAATTTGGATTTTTGTGCCAAATGTCCGATTAAACATGGTCAAACCTAAAATGCAACCTCACCATTGAATTCCTTAGGTCCAAATTAGGCTTATACCAAAATTTGGACCTAAGAAAAGGTCGCCTTGACCTACTTTACAAAACAGTCCTCAATAATTACTTTTTGACCCTTAGCTTTTTGGACTCTTGCAGATACCCCCCTACCTTTCTCATCTCTTTCTTCAGAAAGGTCATTTTGCCCCCGCACTGTGCAGGCCATACCTCCGGTGACTTTGCACCGAGGATGGCGCTGCACAGACCTGGGGAGCCGGCCCCAGATTTGAAAGGACTCCTTGCGTTGTCCTCTTCTGCATGGGTCGGCTCCCATACCCTACTGGCCACCATACCTCTCGAGCGAATGCTCGAGAGATATGGGTCTTTTTCCGACCATGCATCCAGCGAGGAGCCCACGTCTCCTCCTTGCGATTCCTCCTCGGCCAGCCCCTATTTAAGGAATGACAGCCCCTGCCACTTCCTTCGAGCTTGTTTTGGCCAAGGAAACTCCTCAATCTCCATCTCCTCCTCCTCTGGCCATTCGCCTGCGGGCTCCGGCGACCCTCCTCCTCCGCTCTCATCGCCTTGCCACCATACCAGTGGCAGGGTTACTTCCGCTATCGTCCACTGCACCTGGCCGTACCAGCAAGCACCCTCCAGCCCCTCTTCCTCGTTGCCATCTTCTCCCTTGGGCATTATCTTCTCCGGCAACAGTGGGTACAGCCAGCCGCCAACTCTCACCCTTTCATCCACTTAGTTAGGTTAGACTTACTCCTCTCTTTCCCCTCTTCATTTTCCCCCTATTAATTTTTACCATCATACACCGACCATCACACACCACCGCCAAATTCTCCACCTCCGGTAGACCACCGGCGAGGCGTAGCCACCACGTCACACCTCCACACACCTCGCCAGATACTGCACGAGCTCCGCCACAACTCACAGATCACAACCCCCCTTCCCATTCACCGCCACACACTCCCAACACACCCCCCAAACAAACCCACCTGCATAGCTACTGGGTGACCTAGGCACACACGCCCAGGCCACCCTACACCACTCTGACCACTGAGCCATCTTCGCCGTGCTCCGACGAACCTCCCCGAATGATTTGACATGGCAGAAAGGCCGTGCTATTGATTTCAGGGTCAGGTCGCCATTCGCCATTATCGCTGAGCTTGAAGCAAGCTTCAAGCCGCTCCAGGTCGCGCTCAGCTCTAGGAGAGACCCTCAGGCGGTGCGGGTTTGAGGCACGCACGCACCCAGACTTCAAGTGGAGTCAAGAGACTCCACGCCTGCTCCAATTGTGAAGCCTTCTGCTGCGGGCGCAAGCGCGGAAGCGGGTGGCACTTTAGTCCCACCTTGGAAGTTTGCGAGCGGGCGAGCCCGCATATATTGTAATTGTGTTTCAGGCTTATCACCTCAAAACACACTGGGGTGAGGTCCCTCGCACCCCCACCACGCCTCGTCCGCGACACTTCCCCCACGGACCTGGCACCCGGATTCGACTAACCCTGCCTATGCACACCTCGTGCACCACTACGCCGATGCACCTGGTCCCGGGCGCGTCACCTGACCCTCATACCCGATTAAGGCTCTGGGAGAGCGAACCTTGGAGTGAATTTGAGAGAGAGAGATGCGGGGAGGGTAGGGGTTAGGTTTTGCCTAACCGTGCACTGTGCAGGAAAGCAGGAGAAGAAGAAAGAGGAGGAGCGGCGAGGACTTAGCGCAGGAAGAAATTGCAGCCTGAAGGAAGAGAGAAGAAAGCAGAGAAGGCGCGCAGAAGAAAGAAGAAGAAGAAAAAGAAGAGAAGAGAAGAAGAAGAGATGCGACTGAAGAAAAGAAAGAAGAAGAAGCCAAGGAGGATCTGCAGCAGAAGAGGAAGCTAAAACAGAGAGAGGCCAAGGAAGAAGAAACTAAAGACGCAGTTAAAGCCTAAGGCAAAGAAGAAGAAAGAGAAGGCAGAGTGCAGCAGAGAGAAGAAGAACCAACATCAGCACAGCTGAGAAGAGAAGGCACACTACTGTAGCAAATGACATTTAAGACATCTGACCCTTGACGTCAGACGTCTGAGGAGAGAAAGAAAGGGAGAGACAAAAGAAGAAAAGAGAGAAGAAAAGAAGACATTTTCCCTTCTTTAGTCTTTTTTGTAAAACAATATCTATTGTAAATTGTGATTTTCTACGCTTCTAGAATCAAGTGTTGCTCCCTGAGTTCGACCTCGGAGAATTTTTATTTTCGAGTAATAAAATACAAATACAAATCGGTCGGTTTTACGCTGGACCAATTTTTGGCACCGTTGCCGGAGAGCAACGGGCATTCTAGAAGCTATTAAATCATAATTTCTGATTGACTACTGACTTGATCTCTCTCTTCTGTTGTGCAGGCACAGGAAGGCAAGAAGGAACAAGTAGCCGCACAATAACCACACCAATGGACAGGTAATCTTCTATCCTCTCTCTTAAGCCCCTTAAATTCTAAAGAGGAAAAAGGAAAAAAAAGAGAATCAATCTAGGGTTACCTATCTTCTATACATAGTAATTCACAAAGTTGCCTGCTTTTAAATTTCAACACATTTTATCTGCATATCCACTTAAGGTAATTAGGGCTAAAACCTTCTTGCTTGAGCCCTAGTTACCCAATCTTGAGACAACTAATTGGACCAATTAGAGCCAACCTAGGATTCAAAGCTAGGGTTTTAGAGACACACCTTCTAATCAAGAACTGAAAATTCCAAAAAAAAGTGTGCCTAAACCATTGATTGAAAAGACCTATTAAGAGAAATCCTAAGAATCTGGCTCTTAATTCACTTGAACCATAAAAGAATGGACCTAATAAGCTCTCACAAGAACTAATAGGTGAAGTTGATCCCTTGGATCAACCAACCTTTAAATTAGGTCGCTTTTTGTACACAAAAGGCTTAAAGTTCACGTGAAACCTTAAGCACCTTGTCCTTAATTAAAAGTGGTAGACTTAAGAGGTCAAGGTCCTCATTCTGGTCTACCTGGAATCTTAGTGGCAAGAGAGGTCGGGTGGGGGAAACCCTGTAACCTGTGGGGGCGCTCTACCATGTAGGGGTCTTCGTGGGACTCACCCTTTTTGGCTGCCCAGGTAATTCTTAGGTGGACGACCTTCTGATCAAGGGGTATCATCCGCCCTAAACCTCTAGAGTCACCCAACATCTTGGGTGTCTTGATTGGGTCTAACATCTTCTAACCTCATCCAATCCATCAGTGAATGTTTGGTAGGTGGTCCTGAAACCTCCTTTAGAAATTCACTCTCACCGAGGCCAACCCTCGGTACCCTTGTTTGTGCGACAACCACTCCACATAGACCTCTCTTCTGACTCTGAACCTAATTCCCCTTCTTCCACAATGGCTCAGCCTGTTGAAGAAGAGAATAATCTTGAGCACCAGCTCCAGTGACTCAATGATCTCTTCCAAAACTTCATGAACCCACCGTAGCATCCCATGATGCGAGATCACTATAATCCCGCTGCAGTGGCAATTGAGCCTCGAGTTAGAATCCTGACTGGAGGACCTGATTCTGAATTAAAGCTAAACATGATTCATGCCATACCTAAATTCCATGGGCTTAACTCTGAAGATCCCTTCTAGCATATCAAATAGCTTAAGCATCTGGCCCAGACCTTCGGGTCAGATGCGCAGAATCGGGATATCTTACTCATGAAGATGTTCTCTTTCTCCCTTATGGACAAGGTAGCTCATTGGTATCAGACACAGACCCGCCTGATCAACACTTGGGAAGAACTTCAGTCTGAGTTCTTGAAAAAGTTCTTTCCTGTTGGTCGGACAAATGCCTTGCGCCATCAGATTACTCACTTCCCGCAGTAGACGGGAGAACCTCTTCATAAGTCATGGGATCGATTCCAGGATCTCATGAGAAAGTGACACCATCACGGAGTTCCTAAATGGGAACAAGTCCAGTCCTTTTACCAGGGGCTCCGTGAAGATATTAGACTGTTCGTCAATGCAACTTGCGGAGGGAATATCATGGGTCAACATGAAGACACCGTGTGGGAGATTCTCGAGAATATGTGCGAGAACTCCATCAACAATGACTCCATGGGATTATTCGATCGGACGAATACCCGCGCAGCAACGAACCTTAGGGGAGCACATGAGATGCAGGACCTGTCTGCATCAGTCAAGCTGGAATTAATGGCCAGTTGATTGGACAAGGTCTCAATCATTGAGAAGAAGGTGGATGAGCTGACTCAACACTTGCAGCGAGCCACCTCTGCGCAGAACTCCTTCGCACAGCCACCTCTCGCACGGGAAACTGTGCAGAACATTTTTCACCGACCTTCTCCTAGGATGGATTCGTATCCACCCCCATCTAACTCCAGGATCGGAGGAACCTTTGATCCTTTCTATTCTTGTCGGGGGAACTCTATTCCCCCATTCTCTGACTGTCCTGAGACTCCTCAGACCTGCGAGGATCTCAACGCCATCCAGAATGACTCATTTTCCAACACTTACAATCCTGGATGGTGAAACCATCCAAATTTCCAATGGGCGGGAAATTCTCAGAATCCAAGGCCACCCTTTCAACCCCGTCCATAAGCCCCTCGTCCTTAGCAGCCGCCTCAGCCTCGGCCCAACCCCACTTATCCATCCGGGCCCAACCAAGATCAAATGTCCCTTATCCTCTAGACCCTGTTTAACATTCAAAGAACGAATGTGGCTATCCAAAAATAACATAAGGACGAAATCACAGAGGTCCACAACCAACTCACCCAGTTGGCAAATTCTCCCCAACCTGGCACACTTCCTTCTCAACCTCTGCCTAACCCAAATAGCGTGCCGACCTAGCGGCGCGTTATGAACCCAAACCCAGGCCAAGCACACTTGATCTATCAGGCCCCTTCTGTTCCATCACTTGACGGGATGGAAGCTTCAACTTCCTATGCAGGTTACCAGCAGCAGTAGCCCATCCTACCAAACCCCAACCAGAACCAGACAGGACTAAATTCGGTAACAACCCGTAGTGGTAAAGCAACCCAAGATCCACCCTATTCAGACCACTCAAAGCCTGGTAGTGACCCAAACCCTAGGACAGTCATCCAGAATGTTCTTATCCCTATCCCAGATCAGAAACCTAGACCTATCCTAAAGGAACAAACCAAGGTTCCATTTCCTGAGGCCTTGACCAAGGGAAAGAGGACAGCTAAACCCGTGGCTCCTGAGGAGGACCTGATCAAGCTCTTTGAGCAGGTCCAAATAAACATCCCCTTGATGGATGCGATCCACCACATATCGGCTTACGCACGATTCTTGAAGAACGTGTGTACACCTCAGCGTAGGCCGCGAACCAAGAGTGGGAGTCCCATTGTACTATTAGAGCAAGCCAGCTCTGTAATCCTGAGTAAACTCCTACCGAAGGCAAAAGACCCAGGCACTCCTCTGATTTCATGCAAGATTGGTGAAACCTAGTTTGATAGTGCACTATTAGACCTAGGTGCCTCCATAAACTTGATACCCACATCCCTACTTAACCACCTAGAAGAATATGAACTGAAACCAACTTAGGTGACATTGTAGTTAGCTGATCGATCTATCAAGTCACCTAAGGAAATTCTTGAGGATGTTATTGTTAGGGTGTGGGATTTCTACTTCCCTGTAGATTTTATAGTTTTGGATATGGACGCACCTGAGAATCCAAGGGATATACCAATCATATTAGGGAGACCTTTTCTGGCCAGTGTAAGGGCCAATATAAGTTGTGAAGAGGGCCAAATAGAGCTGAAATTTGGAAATCAGACTCTCAAGATTGATATCTCTAAGGCCCAACAAGGGATTAATTACGGTGTCGTTGAACAAATTTGTGACATCAAAGCCGTGGTTGATGAACCACAAATTGAGGACAATATGATTATCCCTCATCAACCACAAGAAGATTTAAAATCGCAATTAGAGGAGTCAGAACTTGATCTAGACAGACCCATAACTCCTACCCTTGTACCCCACACTCACTCTGAACCACCCGCTGCTGCTGATAACCCCGTTCTTGAACTCAAGCCCCTTCCTAATCATTTGAAATATGTCTTTTTGGGTTCTAATCAGACATTTTCGGCGATTATAAACTCTAAACTCACACCTGACTAGGAATCCCGTCTGATTGCTGTTCTCCAGCAACATCGCAGAGCCATTGGTTGGACTCTCGATGATTTGATTAGAATAAGTCCTTATTGCACTCACCGCATCTATTCTGAAGAGGGCGCACGACCTTCACAAGAGATGCAGAGATGTCTGAATCCCAATCTGCAGGAGGTCATGAAAAAGGAGATCATTAAGTAGTTAAATGCATGGATCATCTACCTGATCTCCGACAATCGTTGGGTGAGCCCAATCCAGGATGTGACTAAGAAGGCAGGGCTCACCACCATCACGACTGAAACCAGAGAGGTCATACCTACCCGTATAGCCAATTCGTGGAGAGTCTGCATAGATTACCAAAGACTCAACTCCTCTATGAAGAAGGATCATTTCCCACTACCATTTATTGATCAGATTTTCGAAAAACTAGTGGGAAATAGATTCTTCTGCTTTCTTGTGGGTACTCCGATTATAACCAAGTGGCGATTCATCCAGAGGACCAAGAGAAGACCACATTCACCTGCCCCTTCGGGATATACGCATTCCGAAGGATGCCTTTCGGTCTCTGCAATGCACCTGCAACTTTTCAGCGGTGCATGCTTGCCATATTCTCTAATATGGTAGGTGATTATCTGGAAGTCTTCATGGATGACTTCTTAGTTTTTGGGGCATCATTTGACGATTACCTCCAGCACTTGGTTCACATACTCAGGCATTGCATTGACGTAAATCTAGTTCTTTCCTGGGAAAAGAGCCACTTTATGGTGCTTGAGGGGATTGTCTTGGGATACTTAATTTCTGAGAGAGGCATCCAGGTGGATCGAGCTAAGGTTAACCTTATTTCTAAACTTCCTACCACTAGCTCGATCAGGGACATTCGATCTTTTTTGGGACACGTCGATTTTTACCATCGTTTCATCCCTAATTTCTCAAAAATCACGTGCCCCTTGACTACTCTTCTCTCCAAGGATGTACCCTTTGAGATTTCCAAGGAATGCACTCAAGCTTTTGAGATCCTTCATGACCGAGTCACCCAAGCCCCAATCCTACAGTCCCCTGATTGGTCTCAACCCTTTGAGATCATGTGCGATGCATCTGACTTCGCTGTAGGAGCGGTTCTGGGGCAGAAGATTGACGGGAAACCCGTGGTCATCTACTACGCTAGCAAGACACTTGACGAGGCTCAGCGTAACTACATGGTTACGGAGAAAGAGCTGCTAGCTGTAGTATTTGCCCTCGAAAAATTCAGATCTTATCTCCTGGGTTCCCACATCATAATCTACTTGGATCACACAGCTGTGAGGCATCTCCTTGCGAAGAAGGAAGCGAAGCCTCGATTAATCTGATGGATCTTGCTGTTGCAAGAATTTGACCTTGAGATTCACGACAAGGCGGGAAGACAGAACGTGGTAGCTGACTGCTTGTCTCACCTTCCTTTTGAGATCATCGACCCTTCTGGACCCATCACGTTGCATTTTCTTGATGAGCACCTCTCAACTATTGGTACCAGGCTTCCATGGTTTGCTGATATAGTAAACTACTTGGCATCACACCAGATCCCGTCTGATTAGCCAAAGGCCAAGAAAGACAAGTTGCGCTTTGATGCCAAGTATTACATCTGGGATGACCCGTACTTATTCCGCATAGGTGCCAACCAAATCATTCGGCAATGTGCCCCGGAGGTTGAAATCAATGACATTATCTCTTTCTGCCATGACCAGGCATGCGGTGGCCACTTTTCTGGGCATAAAACTGCATAAAAAATCTTCCAGTGTAGCTTTTACTAGCCCACTATCTTCAAGGACGCATACAGTCACTATAAGGCATGCAGTCATTGCCAAACTTTGGGCAACATGAGCCATCGCGACATGATGCCTTTACAGCCGATTCTCATATGCAAGATTTTCGATATTTGGGGGATTGATTTTATGGGTCCCTTCCCTATCTCAGACGGCTTCGAGTACATTATACTCGCTGTGGACTACACGTTCAAATGGATCGAAGCCATTCCGACCCGAACCTGTGATCACAAGATCGTCATCAAATTCATTCATCAGAACATCTTCTCATGGTTCGGGATTCCTCGTGCGATCATCTCTGATGGAGGGACTCATTTTACCAATGCTCAGTTCAGATCACTGATGACCAAATATGGGGTGTCTCACCGAATCTCTACTCCTTACCACCCCCAGACTAATGGTCTAGCTGAGCTATCAAATCGGGAGATCAAGAAAATCTTGTAGGTTACTGTTCGACCTGACAGGAAGAACTGGTCATCCCGACTTCCGGAAGCTTTGTGGGCTTATAGGACCGCCCACAAGACCTAATTAGGCGTGTCTCCTTTTAAACTGGTGTATGGGAAGGCATGTCACCTTCCCATCGAATTAGAGCACAAAGCCTATTGGGCAGTACAGAGCTGCAACTTAGATCTTTCTAAGGCTGGAACCCACAAAAAGCTTCATATAAGCGAGATTGATGAATTATGCCTTGATGTGTATGAAAACTTGCGAATCTACAAAGAGTGGGTTAAAGCCTTTCATGACAAGCACATATCTAGAAAGATCTTCCACCCTAGTCAGAAGGTCCTGCTCTTCGATGCCCGACTCAAACTATTCCTTGGGAAATTACGATTCAAGTGGGTCGGACCATATCTTGTCCGACAGACTTTTGGAAATGGAGCCGTCGAGATCAGTCTGCTCAGCCACAATTCCGAACCTTTCATCGTGAACAGTCAAAGACTCAAACTGTTCATTGACGTAACCAATACAGACTTAGCTGAGTCATCATTTATCCTCCATTCTCCCTGAGCTTATTGCGCCCAGCTGATGGCGTAAAACTCAGCGCTTAACGGGAGGCAGCCTGTCATTCTTTTTGAAAAACCAAAACCTTCTTTTGACATTTCTTTGCACTTTAGGTTCATTCCTTAGGACAACCGACTTCACCTCAGGTATTCATATCTGAGATTAGAAATCGTCCGCAACAGCCACTTCGACCTGTCCACCTACCCAATATTTGTCCTAATGCATGAACCAAGCCAAATAAAAACCCACCTAATGTACAATGAGGACATTGCAAACCTTAGGCATGAGGGGGCTTGAAAGTGCAATGAAATGACATAGCGAGGAAAGGTGTCAACAAAAGAAAAATTCGCATATACAAAAAAAAACTTTGGAGGAGGGAAGAAAGTGCTGGTAAACTTTACAGGAGGAGGAGAAAAAGAGCAGAATGCTAAAAAGGAGCACAAAATGAAAAAGAAAAGAGATAGTCATTAGTAAGAAATTAAGGAATTAACCAAAGTTCTAGACCACATTAAGGAAAAGTAAAGCGAAAGTGCACAACAAGATTAGTAAGAATGCAAACCTTAGGCATTCTTGGCTAGACTCTTAGTACCTGTTAAGATCTAGATACTCCTCAAGAGGTTGGGAAAAATGAAAAGCTTAAGTATTAGGTCTAAGGCTTAGGGAGTGTTTGGCCTCGTTAACTGACCTTCAGTTTACGGGACTCAGTAGTCTAAGCACCCAAAATCCACACACAGTTTGGTTCAGTGGGCATAAATATCAAAATCACGCTGAAGCGTTTTAAATATTCTGAAAATGTCACCTAGATTAGGAGTGGCCAATCAACACAAGTTGATTTAGATGAGTTCCTGACGCGGAGAGGTAGGAAATTTCCCTCGAAGATGCGTAACATATCATCTTCTCGGTGCTTGTCTCATAGGATATTTACATATCCTACTGGGGGCATGTAAGCATTTTGCTGGTTTAGATTACATGGATGGCATTATCACGAAGTGTCAATTGTCAGGGTCTGAATTCGGCCACGGAACACCATGGACGGGATTATCTCGAAATCTCGAAAGCCAGGGTTCTGGGGTTGCCATGGGCGGTGCTATCTCGAAGCATCGATTGCCAAGAACCTTTGAGGATTGATGATGGGGACGAGGAATCCGATACAGACCGGGTTGTGAAGCCAATCCTAAACTAGAATTAAAAAGAAAAGAGAGAGAAAACTCTCCAAACAAATAAACCCTTTGTCTCTCTCTTGCAAAATGCATTGTAAACTGAACCAAGGCCAAAAATGTCTCAAGCACGGGTGCTTTAACCACAGAGTCCAATAAACTTTTGGGTAGTTCTTGTAGGCCTTAAAAACCTTTGCTAAAGACTGAGGCTAAAGCTAGATAGATCTGGATCTTGGTTGGTACTAGAGTACCTTTTAGGCCTATGGTTGGCATTTTGACCTAATCAAGGATACAAGAGAAAAAACACTTATCAAATCTGATGAAAGGAATTCATGGTCTAGAATGAAGGTTAAAACCTTAAATTTTTGTTAAGGGACTAGCAAAAGCTAAGCATGTGGGTATGATGATCACCTCATCATGAACCCTAACTAGCACTTTTTGACCTAATAAATTGAACAAAAGCTCTTACAAAACCTAAGGGAAAGCCTAAATCTGGAAATTACAAATTTGAGAATAAAATAATTCACAAGGGGTAAAACTGTAATTTTACCATTGCAGTACATAATGGGATTTCTAAGGGTCTAGACATAGGTCAAACAGGCTTAATAAGAGAAAAAGTGGGGTAATTCGATTAGGAAAGGGTTATGACAAAATCTGATAATTAATGACATTCTATAACCCTAAAACAAACCCACTTTAATTCACAAAGTTTCAGGAAAGATAAAAATCAATTAAACCCTATAAAATTCATGAAAAAATATCCCCTAGGGTTTAGAACCTTCAATTTAGCCATTGGAACCTTTCTTGACCTAGATTGAGAACCATACCCAATTTTTGACCTAATTTGGGTTTTTATGCAAAATGTCTGATCAAACATGGTCAAACCTAAATTCCAACCTCACCATTAGATTCCTTATGTCCAAATTAAGCTTATACCAAAATTTGGACCTAAGAAAAGGTCGCCTTGATCCACTTTACAAAACGGTTCTCAATAATTACTTTTTGACCCTTAGCTTTTTGGACTCTTGCAAATACCCCCCACCTTTCTCGTCTCTTTCTTCAAAAAGATCCTTCTGCCCCCGCACTGTGTAGGTCATACCTCTGGCGACTTTGCGCGGAGGATGGCGCTGCACAGACCTGGGGAGCCGGCCCCAGATTTGAAAGGACTCCTTACGTTGTCCTCTTCTGCATGGGTCGGCTCCAATGCCCTGCCGGCCACCATACCTCTCGAGCGAATGCTCGAGAGGTATGGGTCTTTTTCCGACCACGCCTCCGGTGAGGATCCCACGTCTCCTCCTTGTGATTCCCCCTCGGCCAACCCCTATTTAAGGAATGGCAGCCCCTACCGCTTCCTTTGAGCTTGTTTTGGCCAAGGAAACTCCTCAATCTTCGTCTCCTCCTCATCTGGCCATTCGCTTGCAGGCTCCGGTGACCCTCCTCCTCCGCTCTCGTCTCCCTACCACCATACCAGTGGCAGGGTTACCTCCACTATCGTCCACTGTGCCTGGCTATACTAGCAGGCACCCTCCAGCCCCTCTTCCTCATCGCCATCTTCTCCCCTAGGCACTATCTTCTCCGGCGATAGCAGGTACAGCCAGCCGCCAACTCTCACCCTTTCATCCACTTAGTTAGGTTAGACTTACTCCTCTCTTTCCCCTCTTCATTTTCCCTCTATTAATTTTTACCATCACACACGACCGCCACCTTCTCCACCTCCAGCAGACCACCAGCGAGGCGCAGCCACCGCGTCACACCTCCACACGCCTCGCTAGATACTCCATGAGCTCCACCACAACTCACTAATCACAACCCCCCTTCCCATTCACCGCCACACACTCCCAGCACACCCCCAAACAAACCCACCTGTACAGCTACTGGGTGGCCTAGGCACACACACCCAAGCCACCCTACGCCACTCTGACCACCGAGCCATCTTCGCGGTGCTCCGACGAACCTCCCCGAATGATTTAACGTGGCCGAAAGGTCGTGCTATTGATTTTAGGGTTAGGTCACCCTCCACCATTATTGCTGAGCTTGAAGAAAGCTTCAAGCCGCTCCAGGTCGCGCTTAGCTCCAGGAGAGACCCTCAGGCGGTGCGAGTTTGAGGCACGCATGCACCCAGACTTCAAGTGGAGTCGAGAGACTCCATGCCTGCTGCAATTGCGAAGCCTTCTGCTGCGAGCGCAAGCGCGGGAGCGGGTAGGACTTTAGTCCCACCTCGGAAGTTTGCGAGCGGGCGAGCACGCATATATTGTAATTGTGTTTCAGGCTTATCGCCTCGAAACACACTGGGGTGAGGTCCCTCACACCCCCGCCACACCTCATCCGTGACACTTCCCCCGCGGACCTGGCACCCGGATCCGACTAACCCTGCCTGTGCACACCTCGCGCACCACCACGCCGGTGCGCCTGGTCCTGGGCACGTCACTCGACCCGCATACCCGATTAAGGCTCTGGGAGAGCGAACCTTGTAGTGAATTTGAGAGAGAGAGATGCGGGGAGGGTAGGGGTTAGGTTTTTCCTAACCGTGCACTGTGTAGGAAAGCAAGAGAAGAAGAAGGAGGAGGAGTGGCGAGGACTTAGTGCAAGAAGAAACTGCGGCCTGAAGGAAGAGAGGAAAGCAGAGAAGGCATGCAGAAGAAAGAGGAAGAAAAGGAAGAGAAGGGAAGAAGAAGAGACGCGACTGAAGAAAAGAAAGAAGGAGCCAAGGAGGATCTGCAGCAGAAGAGGAAGCTGAAGCAGAGAGAGGCCAAGGAAGAAGAAACTAAAGACGCAGTTAAAGCCTAAGGCAAAGAAGAAGAAATAGAAGGCATAGTGTAGAAAAGAGAAGAAGAACCAACAGCAGCACAGCTGAGAAGAGAAGGCACACTACTACAGCAAATGACATTTAAGATGTCTGACCCTTGAAGTTAGACATTTGAGAAGAGGAAGAAAGGGAGACAAAAGAAGAAAAGAGAGAAGAAAAGAAGACATTTTCCCTTCTTTAGTCTTTTTTGTAAAACAATATCTATTGTAAATTGTGATTTTCTACGCTTCTAGAATCAAGTGTTGCTCCCTGAGTTCGACCTTGGAGAATTTTTATTTTCGAGTAATAAAATACAAATACAAACCGATCGATTTTACACCAGACCAGGCTTAATGCAAGAAAGAAGGTAGTCTTTTGGGAAAGGATTTGGTCGTTGTTCTTATCTCAATGATACAAAGAGGTGTTAGAAATAATATTATCCAAGGAGGAATGATAGCAGTCTCATGTGTAAAGGATTCACGAGTATTTGGAATACCTAACAAGGTGTAGTGCCAGAATTTTTCAAATTCTAAATGCTTCATTATTTGCGTGATGAACTAATAATGATTTGGATGGTTTCTAGGATAAATCAATTGTAATTTAAACAATTAAATTGCACTTGATTTGGTTATTGATTGCACATAATTTAATTAGGTAGAAAATCCAAGGGTTGGATTATAATTAATTTATGATTAGATACTAAAATAAAACATTCCATAAGTTGTTATGGGCTAGTTCTACAAAAATCCAATGGGATTTTATCGTCATCATTAGATAAAGATCCAAGGATTGCTATCAAATTAGGATTAGAATTAGGAATCCTTATAAATATCTCTCAAAGGGAAAGGGAAACCTTAATTGCTCCATTGATCAAATTATCCACCATCACAACTGAGAGAGAAGGAAGGTAATGGCACTAGCTTTCCTCTCCTCTTTGTTCTTGGATGTCTCGACCTTGGTTTGGACTTCTAGAGTAGTCTCTAGAATTCCAGCACTAGTGCTAAATGTCCAGACAGCCAAGGCCTCAGACGCCCCTTGGATCTAGAGGTTGTGTCCTTTCATTGAAGGCTCAAGGAAGGTGTTCCAACCTTCAAGAGGCGAGTGTGGATTGAGAAAGAGAGCGAATGTTGCTCTTGTAATTTGTGAAGGTGTTCTTTAAGATCAAAAGCAAGTGTTCTTGATGCAACGGTTTCATCAACCTGCCAAGAAGAAGGGTCTTCCCTGTATCGGGGTTTATTATAGAAAGCACTGCACGTGAGGTGCTAAACTACACCACCCACGATTGTATAATCCTCTATACTCATGGAATCTCAAAATGGGTAAAAATTAGATTCTTGATAGCAGAATCTACCCGATATTTAAAATCGTTCATTGTAGTGTGCAAAATTGCTAACACTTATAAATAATTGGATTTGGGAGTCCAGGTTGAACATGAGGAGACAAGTAAAAAGGAGTTCACGTACCTATTTTTTTTTCATTTTTTATATGAGCGAAATAAAATATGGACTAGACTAGCTATAAGCAAAATAATAGAAATAGAGAAAGATAGAGAGAGAAAGAGCAAGGGATAGAGATCAAGAAAATACTTTTTATTTGTACTAGTAGAATGATTATTACTTGAGTTTTTGAAATGAAATAACTAGAACTAACTAGAACAAATCTAAAATTAATAAGAAGAAGAAACTAGTAGGAGAGGAATCTAGAGTAGAGTCACGGTGGTGGAGAGATCCGTCGATGGAGTTGGAGCTGATGTAGAGATCCAAAAGAGGACTAGATGTAGAGGAAGGCTTGGTGAAGTTTCTACTAATGGAGAACTATGGGAAATGGCTAGGTTTTTCTAATCTAATTAGAAAGGCTTTCGAGGTGGTGGAAGAATATAATGTAGAGATTAGTGGAGGAAGAATTAATTCCTAAGGGGTGGTCTAGGTGTGTTTTTATAGAGTTTGGAAATGAATGTAAGTCGTAGGATCTAGATCTAAGGGTTTAAAGAAATCCAACAACCTAAGGGATATGTGGACCATAGGATTGACATTCAAGGGTGCTAAAAAAGGCTGAGGAGGGTGGGGGGGGGGTCGGCCACTTTAGGTTCTTGGAGAAGCTATAGTTGATGTCCAACATGTAGGAAGGGTGGCCTTTGTTGTGTGCAAGAATCATTGTCTAAAATATAGCATCATAGTATAGTGACAAAAATTATAACATTTAAAATTTATAAGTGCTCGAAAACAAAAGTGAGTCTGAGGTCGTTCGTAGGGAGCAAATTGAAATTTACAATACTAATCACATTTAGAAATAATGAGCACAATCAGTTAAGTAGGAAAAAAATATTCAATGAATATATTCAAAGATAAGTTAAATTGTTTCTCAAAAACCAATGGAATAAAAAGAATAGTTAGGACCTAAAAATGGTGATTTGAATCACCACTTAATCCTCATAATCAAGCACATATCCCAAGGAAATCACAATCTCAATCCAAATCAATTTCTTAATAGTGGTTTTGAACCACTTATGAAAATATCCATGTCAGCCAATACTTGAATATGTTCTCAAATAATTCCACAGTATCAGAGTTACAAGCCAAAGCCAAGCACTAGATGTTAGGAAGGCTCTTTAGATGCCTTAAGTCATCAAAGCCTCAGAATAGGAACAAGGGTGCCAAGCACAGAGACGAAGCCTTTCAAATTCTCGCTAAGTGTTGAGCATTTAGGCATGAATACCGAGGTGCAAAACCTACCCCTACCCTTCTTAGATTCCTTTCTCTTTCTCCCTGAATCGGGTTTACGGCTAACCGGGTAATTAGGTATACGGGTTCAGAGGTCCAGGTCCGCCGGCGTGGAGGCGGGCAAGGACTGCGCAGGCATATGAGGTGGGGACCTCACCCCCACTGTGATAGGCAAGCAGCATATGCACGCTTTTCCTTTTATGCATGAATCTGATTTTGTTGCGAACGATGTGGGACTACATCCCCTCCTTCCTGCGGTTGAGAGCTTCGACCAATTGGGTCTGTTGCTGCTGATATCTTCTCCAATTTCAACCCTGGAATCCTTTACGGGTGTAACTTGCTGCTGCTGAAGGGGGAGTTGGGGGCAGAGAGTGATGTATAGCAGTAGGTGGTTGTGGTGGAATGATAAAGAGTTGGTGATCACCTGAAACAAGCAAAACGGGCTAAAAGCCCCAATTAGATGGTCCAAAATGATCTCCGAGAGTCGAGGAATGCATCGGTGGCGTCAGCATGGTGTTTTGAAGTGTTTG
Source organism: Thalassia testudinum (assembly GCA_037157565.1). Taxonomy (NCBI): domain Eukaryota; kingdom Viridiplantae; phylum Streptophyta; class Magnoliopsida; order Alismatales; family Hydrocharitaceae; genus Thalassia; species Thalassia testudinum. The sequence continues at coordinate 46,356,289 of JAZHRO010000009.1, forward strand.
GCGGTCGGACAACGTCGGAGGAGGTGGTGTGATGGTGGGTTGTTCGGTGAGGAGTTTCAGTGGTTGAAAGGCCTAATTAGATTAGGGCTTTTGATCATAGCATCCAGATGGAGCTTTTGGTGGTGGTGGCTGTGTGTTTGGTGGACGGTAGCAGTCGGATGACCATGTCGGAGGTGGGGTCAGAGGCGAAGAAGACGGAGGGGAAAGGAGGTGTACGTTGGTCGAATGGGGGTTGGAAGGGGTTTGAAATTATATAGAGGGGTAGAGGAGGAGGTCCAACTTAAATTAGGGATGAAAGGGGGAGGATTTGACGTTGGCTTTGATTGGCCGGTGCCAGAGGGGATGAACTCTCTTGTGATGAGGATGGCGAGGAAGAAAGGGTTGGAGAGCTTTTGTTGTGACCGATGAGAAGCGGATGAGGTCGAGGAAGAAGGAAGATCGACCAATTTGGCCGTTAGTCTATCTGAGGAAGACGTTGAGGGGGATTGCTGGAGCTGCGGTCGGAGGCAGTCGAGGAAGAAGAGGAAGAGGCTTTTTGGCCTAGAACCGAGCTAAGGAATAATCTGGGACCTTCAGGAGCTTTTATAGAGCTCGAGAATGAGCTCTAAACTAAGAAATTGGTGTGATTGAGTCGAGATTTAGAATCAATAATCCCACAGATTTCATGAGCTTCGTCAGATCCTATTTCTAGAAAGTAGGGTTTAAAACCTTGCTTAAATGATTCTCCAATGTGTCAACTCCAATCCCACAAAATTTGGTGGGATTTGGAGGTAATTTGATGAGTTTCAAGATGGTCAAAGGTTGGTTCTTTCTCGATTGACCATCAATGGCAGTAGGGACCAATTTGTGAAGGAGATGAGAAAGTTAGGAACCCATTTGTAATAAAATCGAAAGTTAAGGGCTTAGATGTGAAGAATAGAGGTTTTAGGGATTGAATTGCAAACTAGGTCAAGATGGACTCTGATTGGGCCCAAATTTTACTCTTAACCTAATTTGGACTCAAGAAACCTAATGGTGAAGCTGGATTTGAGTTTTGACCATGTTTGTCTGGGTAATTTGCATAGAAGCCCAAATCAGGGTAAAATCCCATCTGAAACTTTATTTTATGTCAAAGTGGGTTCAGATGGTCAAACCAAAGGTACCAAACCTATTAGAATATTTTTATATAAATTTTAAGAGGTTTATATGAATTTAATCCTGAATAGAACTTCTTCAATTCAAGTGAGGCTGAAATTAGGATTTTTGTACTATTTTGGTTCTCAAAGTGCGTGAAACCCTGTTCCTGTCAATGCTAACCTACTTTTTAGTCTTTAATGCTCAATTGACCTCTAATTAATCCCTGGGTTTCCTTGTAGTTACTCTATATTTATGATGTGAGGTTAAAACTGCATATTTAATCCTATTTTATTGCTCTCTCCTCAAAATGGGTAGGAGTGGAATTATTGTCCTTAGGTGACTATTCAGAGCATTTGTCTCTCGATTCTAACTAATTCAAGTTAGTTATGGAGAATAATGGTGTTACCATCAGCCTTTGATCTAGGTTTGGATGGTTGGGATTAAGGATTAAGGGATATGGTCTTTTTAGGCCTTTAGGAGAGGATAAGTTTTAGGGTTTTTTTAGAATCATACAGAAATGATAAGGGTAGCCTATAGGGATTAATGGATGGCCTTGGATTGGGATTTGGTGGTGGATGGAGGGGATAGGGTGGCTGACCACCTCACTTAGCGATTAAGGAAGTTTGGCCAGCCATGTAGAATGGATATGTTCTTTTGTATGGCTGGCCAACCAAGGGATAAGATCTTTTGGGAAAATGTTTATGGCCATGGGTTTAGGATGTAGGGTTAGGATTTGGTTTTCTAAAAATAGGTAGGATTAGGACAAGGTTTATTTGTTGGTTCAGGTTGTCTTAGGAGGCTAAGAATAGGATGGCTTTAGGAAATGACACATGTCCTCTTATCTCTCTTCTTTCTTCCTTGTCTCTAACTCTTCATTACTCCAAGCTTTACTAGCTTCCTAGCTTTATTCCAAGATATTTAATCTCCACCACTCACTCCTACATTATTCAAAAGACTTTAATTAGATGCTAATTGGGTATAAAATATCTATATGACCTAAATATGCATGCATGACTATAATATAATATTTACAACCCATATGCACTAGACTAACTAGGTACTTAGCATAAAATAGATAAGTTACAATATAAATTATGTATCTATCATACCCCTATGCCTATCTTTTTCTAGTCCATACCAAAACAGAGAATAGAGAAACACGCGGGAATACAAGAAGGCGACTATGACGAAAAATAGAAAATGTGGGAAATCAATACATGAACTTGAGCTAAGCCTAATTTAGAAATTCGATATGATTTTTCACCTATACAAAGAAAATTATACACAAAACCTTAACCGCAAAGAATCAACAGTTTTAAAGCATTGACTCAAATACGGATCACCTAAGTCAAATTGGAGATATTATTAGCTTTGAGACTTGGGTCTAGAGAGCATTGTTAGATGGCTTTGTGAACCCACGCAATGTTTGCATCGAATGGGAGAAACAAACATCTTATGTGTGCAAGAAATTGACTTGTCAGATGGGCAACTAAGTTGATTCCAAGTATTCAACAAGGGTTATAATATCTCTTTGCTCTAACAGACCTAGTTTTTGGATTGACCTTACTAAGAATTGGCAGTTTTCTCCTCACTTGTTTCTATCTTAAGGTCAACACTCTAGGTGTATATCTCCCCGGTTGGACCCTTAGGTCTCTTTTTCCTAATTTTTTTTTCTTCGTATTTTTTCTCTTTTTTCTATACAATAAACTCCCATATGTAGTGAGGTGTTATTTATATGGAAAGGGAAAGGGAATTGAAGCATCCATATGTATTGAGATGATTTTATTTGGTGGAGTGGCATCCATTTGTAACGAGGTGCTTATTTATTTGGTGGGCTTTTTTTTCTCCTCATTTTTTTTTGAAGGCTTATTATATATATTTTTGTTTCTCCAAATCATTTTTCAAGGTGAGTGGTTCTCTTTTATCCGTTCAAGAACCTTTCCTAAATAAAGATCCAAAAGCTAAAGACATAAGCTAGGATCTGGACATTCTACATCTGGGGAGCATACTCAGTGCAACATTCCAGCTATATCCACAAGGATCAATTGACCATTAGATTAAACCTTATTGACCACTAAGTGCTCAACAAAAGGTTGCACAAGACAAGTCAATGCAAGGTGTAGGTTAAGATTGCATAACTTGCAAAGGCTTTGCACATCAGAGGGTGGGAAGATAAGTCATTTACTTATCACTCTTTTCAACTTAATACTTTCAACTTTTTCAAATCCCTTCAAAGACTCGGGTTACAAATTCGTACTTTAGTAAATACTTAGGAAAATTAAGTTGGAATTCGACTTGAAGAGTCTAGGTGAAAAGATTTTGTATATAAATTTTCAAAAATTGGTGAATCCTCAAAATTGAAAATTTCAATATTTTATAGCTCAAATTCTAAAAACACCAATTTTTTTTGAAAAACAAAATTTTACCATGCTATATATAAAATTCTGGAGATAAAAAGGGACTTAATAAATATTATCTATCCCCGCATGCCTATTTCATGCAATGTCCTTAATGCATGCCATATACATAAGCAGAGAAATAGATATTACTTAACTTATGAGTCTTGAACAAATATAGCTCGACTATCTCCATACCTGAATCAAACAAAACAAAATACAAGCTAGGCTAATTCATTGGGTTGCCTTCCAACAAGCATTGAATTTTACATCTACAGCTAGATGCAATTCAAATAGTTAACCCTCTAGGAGGGTTATAGTCTCCTTAGGGGGCATCAAGGTTAAGCTAGGTTTAACTCTTTGTCCATTTACAGTAAAGGTTTGCCCAGTCTTAATATCTGCAATTTCTATAACCCCATTGGAAAAATGTTTGACCACTATATACAGGCCTATCCATTTAGATCTAAGCTTGCCTAGAAATAATTTTAGCCTAGCATCAAATAGCTAGCCATACTCTTTGATTAGGCTCAATGGTTTTTCTAAGTATATGCTTGTTGTGAAAGGCCTTAATTTTTTTTTGTAAATCCTCGAATTTTCATAGGCCTCACGTCTAATTTCCTTGAGCTTAGTTAATTGGAGCTTCCTACGATCACCAGCCAAATTAAGATTATAATTACATTCCTTGACTGCCCAATAATCTCTATGGTCTAATTCTACTAGGAGATGACAAGATTTCGAATAAATTAATCTATAAGGTGACATGCCTATGGGAGTTTTATAAGTGGTCCGATAAATCCAAAGTGCATCTTCTAATCTCGCAGACCAATCTTTTCTATCAGGTCGCACTGTCTTCTGTAATATGTGCTTGATTTGTCTATTTGAGACCTTAGTTTGCCCATTAGTTTGAGGATGGTCAGGTGTAGCAATCCTATGGTTCACCCCACATTTCTTTAATATGGTTCTAAACTGGGCATTAGTAAAATGGCTACCACATTCATTAATTAAGGCCTTTGGAATTCCAAACCTCGGAAATATATTCTTCCTCACAAAATCAATTACGACTTTGTGATCATTTTTCCTAGTAGGAAAAATTTCAATCCATTTAGAGATATAATCAACTCCAACTAAGATATACTCAAAGTCATTTCATGGTGGGAAGGGACCTAGAAATTCTATACCCAAACATAAAGATTTCACAAATCAAGATTGGGTTAAGGGACATCATATCCCTTTTAGTTATACTCCTCAAGGATTGGCACTTGATGCAGGTTTTAGCAAAATCATGTGCATCTCTATGAAGGCTAGGCCAATCAAATTCTGATTGCAAATCTTTACAGCTATTTTCTTTCCTGAAAAAGGGCTAACACAAGCTTGATCATGGAAAAAAGAGAGCACACTTTTGATTTCAGATTCAGGGATACACCTCCTGATGATTTGAGCAGCACAGAGTCTAAATAACAAAGGATCATCCTAGATATAGTAGTTTGGTTTAGATAGGAATTTATCTCTTTGTTGTTTAGTCCAATCAGTTGGGATTTTATCTGCAGCTAGGTAATTGACTAAATCAGCATACCAAGGAAGATTCTTGTTATGTATGACCATTATGTGTTCATCAGGAAAATGATCTTGTAGAGGTAGTGCAAGTCTAGAAAGATGATCGGCCATAACAATTTGTGTCCCAACTTTATCTCTTATTTCCAGGTCAAATTATTGTAAGAGCAGAATCCATTTAATTAACCTGGGCTTTGCATCCTTTTTAGCTAGTAAATGCCAGAGGGTAGGGTAGTCAGTGTAAATCACCACGTGGTATCCAAGTAAATAAGATCTAAACTTTTCAAGCCTAAACACAATAGCTAGCAGTTCTTTCTCAGTAGTTGTATAATTCCTTTGTGCTTCATCCAAAGTTTTGCAAGCATAATAAGTCATCATGGGTTTCTTATCTTTCTTTTGGCCCAGGATTACCCCTATAGCAAACTCTGAGGCATCACACATGATTTTAAAGAATTGGGGCCAATCAGGGGTTTGTAAGATTGGAGCTCGGGTCATCGCATCCTTTAAGGTCGAGTAAGCTTGGATGCATTTTTCATTAAAATCAAAAGGGGTCTCTTTAGATAGAAGATTAGTCAAAGGTCTAGAGATTTTAGAGAAATCTTGGATGAACCTTCTATAAAATCCAATGTCCTAGGAATGATCTAATTAGCTTCATTGAACTAGAGGGTGGAAGATTAGAGATTAAATCAACATTGGCTTAGTCCACTTTTATTCCTTTTTCAAATACAATATGACCTAGTACAATTCCTTTTTGAACCATGAAATGGCTCTTCTCCTAGCTCAGTACTAGGTTGACCTCAATACATCTTCTCAGGATCTTGGTCAAGTTATCAAGGCATAAGTCAAAAGAATCTCCAAATACAGAAAAATCGTCCATGAAGACCTGAAGATAATCACCCACCATGTTAGAAAAGATGGCTAGCATGCATCTTTAAAAGGTCGCAGGTGCTTTGCATAGTTCGAAAGGCATTTTAGGGAAAGGAAAGCTTTCGTAGGGACAAGTTAAAGTGGTTTTCTCTTGATCCTAAAGATTAATGGAAACTTGATTGTATCCTGAGTATCCATCCAAAAAGTAAAAAAATTCCTCCCTACAGGTTTTTCAAGGATCTGATCAATAAAAGGTAGGGGAAAATGATCTTTCTTTGTTGCTGAATTGAGTTTTCTGTAATCAATACAAACCCGCCATGTGGTGGTAGTGCGGGTAGAGATGGATTCACCATTTTATTAGTCACAATGGTGAGCCTAACTTTCTTAGGAACCACTTGTTTTGGGCTCATTCAAGGGCTATCAGAGATTTGGTATATGATTCTAGCATCTACCCACTTGATTATTTCCTTTTTAACGACCTTTCACATATTAGGGTTTAATCTCCATTGCATCTCATGAGTAGGTTGAGTCTCGTCATCGACATAGATCTTGTGAGTATAGTAAGAGGGGCTAATTCCATTGAGGTCAGAGATGGCCCATCCACTTGTTTTTCTGTGTTCTCTTAGGACCATGATTAGTCTAGATTCTTGCTCCTAGGTTAGATGTGCATTAATAATCACAGGGAGAGTTTGGTCAGGTTCAAGGAAGACATACTTTAGATTTTCAAGTAAAGGTTTAAGTTTAGGTTGGGGTGGGACTAGATTAGAAGGTCGTGGAGGTGTAGAGGGAAAATTAGGTCCAGTTAAAATCATATTTGCTGAGGGGGTTCAGGGTTAGCATCAGTGTAGAACAAATCAGGGACTTCCTCAACTTGTGGGTGAGAAGTGGGTTGAGTTAAGGTGGCTTCTAAAGGGTTCTCTACTAATCCAATTGCCGTAATTAACAAAAGTTTCCTTAGAATCAATATGATCAATCAACCTGCAATCAAATCATTTAGTTGCCTTAAAAATATCCAATTGTAATCTTTTATCTCCAAAGGCAATTTCCATACATCCAGTGGCACAATCAATATTTGCTTTAGTAGTTGCTAAGAAAGACCTGCCAAGGATGATGGGAGTGTTTTTCAATATTTTAAGTACTTCCATGTCAAGGACAAGAAAATCAACTGAAAAATAAAAGTCCTTGACTCTTACAATTACATCCTTAACCACTCCCTTAGGTGTTTTAACAGATCGGTCAACTAATTGCAAAGTTATAAGTATGGATTTAAGCTCACCAAATCCAAATTGTCTATATAGAGTGGTTAGTATCAAATTAATAGAAGCACCTAGATCCAAAAGAGCCCGATCAAAATTTATATCACCAATTGTATAAGAAATCAATAGGGCTTCAGGATCTTTTTCTTAGGAGGTAAGCTGCTTAATATCACAGAGCTAGCTTGTTTAGACAACACTACCTTTTGTGGCATCTCGATTTTAGCCTTACACTTGGGAGTACATAAATCCTTCAAGAACTAAGCGTAGGTGGGAATATGCTTAAATAACATCGAGGAGTGGTATAGTAATCGGGACTTGCTTAAACAATTCAATCAACTCCTTATTGCTGGCCACATTCTTCTTTCTTTTTAGTTTTTCTAGGGCTTCAGGAAAGGGTATTTTTGTATCAAGTAAAGGTTGGTCCTGAGCTTTGTTATCCTCAATTTCGTCCTCAATATCAATAATCACATCAAGCTCACTAGGATTATTTGTGGTAGGATTAGAAAGCCAAATTGGATCTTGGGTTTTAGTAGCACTTCTCAAGGTAATAGAATGTGTAGAGGCATGTGAGTTAGGGTTAGATCCTTGAGATGGGTTAGGTAAGATAGCAGCTTGTTGAGGAATAGGAAATTTGGGTGGGTTTTGAGGGGTGGGATTAATCACATAGGCTTGTCCTTGATTCTTGTGGAACCCTTATTGATAGTAGGTTGGATTTTGAAGATTCTTAGGGTTCGATACAGCCTGCGATGGGAGGGTTCCTTATTGTCTTGCTTACATTAATTGGCTCAAGTGTCCCTTAACCTCAGCCATCTCCTCTTGATGTTTCTAATTCAATTCAGCAATCATTTGATCAAGGTATCCATTTGATTAGATTGAGTAGGTTGAGTAGGTCTAGGTCTGGGCTAATTATAGGTTGTCCTACTGTTGTGACCTTGATTATAGGAGAGGTTAAAAGTAGGTCTAGCTTGATTTGGGTTTGGATTTTGATTCTGTTTAGACCAAGAGAAATTAGGATGATTACGCCATTTAGGGTTGTAATGATTAGAATAGGTCCATCTTGGGATAACCTTGGATAGCTTGTACATCCTCATAGCTAGAGGGCATACCAGGAGTTGGGATAGAATAATTAGGATAAGAGGGGGGCAAAGGCCCCTACTTAAAACACAGTCGGCATCTGTTCCAAGTTCAATTGGTTCATAAGTTGAACCAAGTCAAGATTGTTCACAAACTCCTTTCCCAAGGGAGTCTGTGGTAGTGTAGGTGTAGTCAGTGTTCTCCTATCCATAGAATAGGCTTGTGGGGATATCCCTAGAGGTTTCTTAGAGTGGCTGGTGAGCTCATCCAATTTCTTATCCTCTACTTCCATGCAATCCAATTTCTTGGCCATTCTGTCCATGTCAAATGAGCTAGAATTGGCTTGAACTTCATATATCCCACCATGCGATTGACTGGACCGGTTAAAAGTGGTCATGGAGGCATGATTTAAAGAGTTCTCACTCATAGATTCAAATAGATCAAAAGCACTCTCTTCATCTTTATTTAGAAAATTTCCTCTACAAGAAGCTCCCATGAAATTGCTAAGTGTATCATTCAAGCCATGATAGAAAAGTTGGGCTAGGTGCCACCTAAGAATCTCATGGTGTGGACACTTAATAAATCATTAAATCGCTCCCGAGACTCATGGAGTTGTTCCCCTGGTTGTTGTGAAAAGGTGGCTATGGCTCTTCTAAGGGCATTAGTTCTACCTATAGGGAAGAATTTCTTAAGGAAGGAGCTTCTTAGCTCCTCCCAAGTAGTAATAGGTTTGCCTATAAGTTATGAACTAGTGAGCTGCCTTATCCCTTAAGGAGAAGGGGAACATCTTCATTAGGACAATATCTAGGCACACATTTTTGATGGTCTTAGCAAGTCTTCCTAGATCTTTGAGGTTTTGAAAGGGGTCTTCATTGGAATTCCCATGAAAGAAATTTTGGATTAGGCTAATCACATTGAGTTTCAATTCAAAATCATTTCCCCCTTCAGGGACCCTAACAAAAGGTTCTATATTAGTTTTAGAAGGGTCATAAAAGTCTTTAAGGGGCTTGGGTAGTGGTGGTTGAGGTTGTGGTTCTTGGATCTGCTTCAGTGTCTGCATAATCAATTGGACTTGATTTTGTGGAGCTTATGATTAGCATTGATTTGAGCTTGGATTAAAGCAAGAGGGTGAAGATTTTTATTCTCATGATTTTCAAGGATCTCGGGTTGTTCAGGAATCTTAAGCATCTTGGGAATCTGAGGCATCTTACCCTTACTAGATTCAGCCATTACAGATTTAGAAAAATCAAGTCTCCTTCTAGGGTTCCTCTCAAGTGGTTCAACCAACTAAGGATTAAGTGATCTCCTACCAAGCATAAATAGAAGAAATATAGGAGATGCGAGGGGAACAGGAGAGAGAATGTGTGTGCTCAATACAAGCAATCAAATTTTAAGCCTTAATGTGTAGCCCTATTTGACCTAAGCCTCTGGAATATATCTCTCACCATAAGATAAATTGGTGTTGTGCTTAAACTAGAAGCCTTATAAGTTGGGCTAGCGGAGCAGGGGGGAGCGTTTCCCTAGGGTCGCTAATTATTTCAAACCCCTGCTCAGCTTAAGTCGTTTGACAATCAATCATCCCAACTTAAATGCTACTAGAAAAAGTACTTCACTAATTAATCTTATGGTATGAGTGTATACCCGAAGACTAACTTAAATGAATCCTTAGGGGCCAACGTCTGATTGATTTTAATTAGGCTTAGGATTGTGATGTGCCTTAGAATGTAATAGGGTGTTGATTAATGGGTTGGTGCCTGATGTAGACACAAGTATTGAGGATAAAATGCCTATTCATGTATATTCCTAGGCTTAGATTTGTATTTCATGTTATAAATATTGTATAGCATGCATCATCCTGTATTTAGAGTAGTTGTGTATATTTTAGGCTAATTACGTCCTTTTTATGGACAGGAAGGAAGGAGATTTATTTCAGGGCCTCAGATGAACGATCTAATTAGGACGATGATTGGAGTCTAACGCCTCTGAAATCGTCTAGATTGGAATCTCGTAGCACCATATGATGTTAGAAGAAGATCAATGGCCAGGAGGGCAATGTGACATCCTTATAGGCTTAGAATGAAAAATCCGACCGTATGGATGAATCTGGAGCGATGATTGTAGTCCGACAACATGGAAATCATCTCGATCCGAGCACCGTGGCACCCTCTGCAACATAAAGAAGATGGATGGCCCAGATGGCACCACGTGGCACCATCTAGGTCACCCAACATCGGCTAGCAGTGCTCGCGCACATCACACCTCATCTGCGATCTCCATTCCTAGCCGTTGGATCTTGATCCAACGACTGAGAGCCCTCCTACATTGTGTGCCCTAAGACGTTCTCTCGACCATTTGGATGGCTTGGCGCATTGGTTGGGCACCCGACCACCAAGTGAGGGGAGTGGGTTCAAATCCCCACAGTCTCCCCAATTGAGCAATTGATGCACGCACGTGTGCGGAGGCGTAGCAGTGCGCATGGGTGCAAGGCAGCGCTAGCGCAACATGATCGGGCGTAGATGTGCACACCAACGTGCGTGCCTGCGCGACATGGTGCGAAAGGCACAGGCACATGATGCACAGGCCAACGGGTGCGTTGAGTGGCGCGGATCTTCAGCACAGCCTGGGTGGGTCTTTAGTGACACTTGCAACTATTACTAATTGCTTGTGCGCGGGAAGCCTTCCTCCTTCCACTATAAAAGGACCTACACCCCTCCATTCTTCACCATCTCTTCCTTTCTTCTCCTCACCACCTTTAAGGCTCTAGAGAGAGCTTGTCCCAAGCCCGAGATGCTCCTCTAGAGTAGAAAACAAACATTTGTTCCCACCTCTCATCCCCATTTGTAGAGCATCCCGCGGCTGTCCTCTCGCCTCCCTTTGGGAAGAAGATCCTCGCCGTGACATTGTCCTGCCCTGCTCTCCGTCCTCCGGCTTTGTCCTCGTTCGTCCCTCTCCTCACCACCTTCCTCCAGGCGACGTAAGAGTGAGTCATCCTCCAAGCGACCGTTGAGGGGGATTTCTCTCACCTATCTCTATCTTTATTGCTTTCGTAGTATAATTTTCCTGCTTTCCTAGTTGTAATAAATATTTAAAAATACATAATTGTTTCTCTCTCTCTATCTCTCTCTTTTTATTTTGTAAGTAGATTAGCTAAAATTCATCGACCTGATCTCTTGCTCTATTAAAATGCCAAAAAAAAACAAAAGATAAAAATGACAAAAACAAATAAAAAGCGAAACGTGGATTTCAAAATCAAATGTTCGCTTCCCCGTGTTCGACCTGTGACTCACTTTTTGAGTTTCGGTTATAAATTTTATCTAATCGATGGATTTTCTCTTGAATCGAACTACGACGGGTTTTCGAAACTCGAACCCTTTCCACAATGACATCCACAGTATCATTTTGGCGTCATTGCTGGGGAGGCAATGCTCTTTGGTTTCTCTCACGTTTTTTTGCCTTAACTTTTTAGCTCACTTTGCTCTTTTCTTTATGTGATTTTAGGTACCCTTCCAAGGTGAGCCAAAGCGGATAGATCAGAGTAAAGTGCGGTTAAAGAGTTTTGTAAGTTTATCCCCACCACCCCTACCCTAGATTTCATTTCACTGTACTAATAACTCAAACCCAAATCAACTTATGTGCTTTTTATAAACCCTAGGATAGATTTGATTGTTTGATTGTCACTTCATCTCACCTCACCCACCCGCATATATAAAAAAAAAATATTCTTCTCTTGTGGGATTTAACTGAAAGCTACACACTTAATACCCACAACTCTCATCCTAAGGCGTACAATCAATTTGATTCTACCACTTAACCGAGATTTGACCTGTGGATCCGATACACCTTAACTCAATACACATATAAGTGAGTAGAAATATGATTAGGTTAATACTTTTTGTGTGCCTTAATCAAGTGGTGCAATAGGCCGATTGATTGAGCTGTTTGGGTTGCATCACTTAAGATAAAAGTGATCCATCAAGTAGCTTGCCACTTAGGGTTGAACTTTAGGGCTGAACCAGTCACTCCACATTAGTTTTTGATTTCTAAAGTAATATATCATCACCAGTGCTTTCAAAACTTGGAGTGTACTACTAAATCTGATTGAACGAAAAGCTACTAAATAAGGTTAAACCCTAAAAGACACATAATCAAATAACCTTGTTTGCAAACCCTGGTTGTGCACGCACACACATTTGAATTGATCATTAAGGGCGCAACCCATTTAAAGGGCCCATCACATTCCAAGAGCATGATCATCCCAAGCCTAACTAAAATTGAGTAGACGTTGGCCTTAGGGATTGATTCACTATTCAGGGCTCAAACTGAGATTTTTTTCGATTAATCTACTTCTGCTGGTCCATCTGATGTCTAGGTAGGGGAGTAGCATTAAACGATTCTATTGGAGGGTACACTAGGAACTGGAGGCGCAAGCCAAAGGAAGAACCTTCTCCCCAGCCCCTCCTTCTAACTGGTTGGATTGACCGGATAAAAGTAGACCAAATCAGTTATAATCTCAAGACGGGTCCTGAGAATTTGTAGGTCTTTAGGCTAACCCACCTAAGGACAGGGTTGATTGTTTGTACTGTAAGGCACCTTTCTCTCTTATGTTTTCCCTCCTACTCCACAATGTATCCTTCCACATCTTTCACACATTTCCAATCTTACCCTCCTATCAACACGTATCCTCAAGATGATTACTATCCCAACTTGACTTATGATTACCCATCCACTAGCCGGGATAACTTTGATTGGGGATACGAATCCGGACCTCAATGTCCAGGGCCTAGCCCTGGACGACAATACTATGATTATTATCCTTCCCAGAGCTACAATGATTATAGATCTCCACCCTTTAATGACCAAACCAACCCGATCTACAATCAGGAAGGATATGATGATTATAACACCTACCCTCCCCAGTATTCCACTGAATATAGGTCACCACCATTCTTTGAGCAACCCGAAATGACCTACTATCAGGGAGGGACCTGAGAACCTCAATATCTTGACTCCCCTAGAATGAACCCAAACCCACCCAACCCTGAATCGAACCATTCAATTCAGGTGAACCAAGTCCAAGATAGGGTGTTGGCTAACTTGAGGAACACCATCCAATATTTAGAAGCTTAGCCAACACCATGCACTGAAGCATTGGAGCTTAGGATAAAATGATTGATGAGCTGAATAGCTCTTTATTGGATTTACTCCAACATGTTAAGGATAGGGGCTTGGGTGAGTTTCTACTTGTGAAATTGTCGAGATTGAGGATGAAATTCGTGGTTGCCCTAGTCCAGTCTTGGGATGATTCTCAAGATGAACCCCCTTCAGGAGAGCCAATGTCTGAACTTGCTTAGGTGCCTATCAGGGGGATACATTTTTTGAGACTAGGGATGACTAGGTTGGGATAGAGCAGTCCATTGAGGATGAACCAATTGATTCACATGAGATCCTCGAGCTAGGGAATGAAGAAAAATATGTCTCCTTGGATCATGAATTGACATATGACTTTGAGATGTATATAAATGCGGATCAAGAATTCTTTGACTTTGAGGGTGAAGAATCTCTTTGTGAAGTCTCACTTGAGTGTAAGGAAGCTGATTTTAGTGAGACAAACGGGCCTGAGAAATTTGATGAACCATTTGATGGCCTTAGTAATAGAGGAATTTGATTCTGTTGGGGTTAACTTGGAGGATCCGAATCTTGATGATTCAATTAGTGACCGCATTCCTCATTCTCACCCCGAAGAGCTGACTTTTGAAATCATTATGCTCAAGTCAATCCTGATTCAGCCACAATTGTTGGACTTTGGTATTTTAGATGGGGTGTACAATGTTATGGAGGTCCCAGAAACCTTGATCTTGGAGGATAGGAAGTTGGAAATAAAAATCTGGGAAGCTGCTTTTGAGGGAACTACGATTTTGGATCTAAGGGTACCTATTGACCTTAAACCACCTATTTTCTACCAGAACCCTTATGATATCTTTCATGTGCAACCCAAGCTTGGAATAATTGACTATCTTCCTGAGTTGAACTTTAAGTGGACACTCGAGTTGAGTGAATTAGATCTACCCATTGTCTGCCACTTTAGTCTTGGGTTGCACACCACCAAACTGCAGGCCTGGCCCTGCAAGCACAATAATCTCCGATTCTGGGTGATTTACATCCAGAACTTGAGAACTACTCGACCCAGGGGCATGGGTCTACACCATAATATGGTCCACATTTGTGGACATCTTTTGTTAACGGGTTTGAGGATCAATATTTTTATTTTTATTCTGTCCTGCACTTGTGAATTCTCAAATTCTTCTTTATATGTATATTATGCCTAGCTGAAGGCATTAAACTTAGCGCATGTGTATACTCTCTTCTCTTGGTGGAGCTGACTGGATTTTCACGAAATTCAGGTGATATTTTGTTTACTTTGCCCTTTCCATGTCTTTGTTTTTACAATGAGGACATTACATCATTTAGGCATGGGGGGTGGATACTAATTCCTAAAATCATTTTGTTAACTCTGTGGAAATTCTTTTATTTTTATTCTCTCAAAAATAAAATAAAAAAATAAAAAAAGAAAGAAATTAGAAGAGAACTTAGGCATTTAGAAGTTATTAACTTTAGGAAATGATACGATAGGACCTAAGTACTTAGACTCTTCAGGTCATCGGACTTAATCAGCCCGGGTGTCTACTCAAATGTAGACTTGGTCTCGAGTCCTTGTCAAGTCAATTTTATTTTAATTTGGTAAATAAATTGGGATGATAAGTACACGAGTTATCAACCCACCCTCTGATTTAAGGGGACTTTAAGCCTAAGCATCTACACACTATTTGCACTGACTCACTTTTTGGCTAATGAACTTTCTAGGGTAGTATGGGTGACAAGTTGTCGTAGGTAACAGTCCATTGGCCGGTTGTCCAGAGCCCAACTACTTGACTATACTCATTCTACTGCTTTTAGGTAAATCTTAGATCAGGGAAGCCACCTACTTTAGAAAAAAATAATACTCAAAAATAAAAGAAAAAATAGAAAAAGGAGAAAATAAATAAAACCACACTTCACCGCACAAGTATGGTTGGCAAGTTGCCATGGGTAACAGCCCATTGGCCGGTTGTCCAGAGCCTAGCTCACAAAAATGCACAAATAATTCCCAAAACACTTAGGGAAGAAGCAGGAAGTAGAATAAATCAGGGAGATATGCACTGAGTTCGCCCTTGTGTTGACTCCATAAAAAATTAAAAAAAAAGAGTAGGGAGAAAGCTACTAATCGGAAAGATAAACCTTTAAGCAGAAACTCTTAAGGTCACCTAGGGTTGTAGAAACTTGAAGTCCGTTTTAACGACCGCTTAGTGAGTCTATCACCCTTTCACAAGATGCTTAGCACTTAGACTCCTTTTCGATTCTTGGGTAGGTCAGGTAGCCATACAAAGTTATCCCGAAACTCTCAAACTCCAAAAGTTCAAAAAAATTAGAAAAGAAAAAAAAATGCATCTTCCCTTTTCAAATAAGGCGAGGACTTGGGCAGTCTACATTCTGGCAAACACCTGGGTACTGTTGAGTTTTCGTAGTTTAGGACCTTGTTGAAAATTTCTATTGTTAATAAATGACTTAGGCCTAAGCGATCGAGTCCTAATTCTATTTTTATACATAGCATAAAGTTTAATTTTGCTAGAGACTAGCAAAAGATAGGCATGGGGGTATGATGTAGACACAATTATTGAGGATAAAATGCCTATTCATGCATGTTCCTAGGTTTAGATTTGCATTTCATGTTATAAATATTGCATAGCATGCATCATCTTGCATTTAGAGTAGTTTTGTATATTTTAGGTTAATTATGTCCTTTTTATGGACATGAGGGAAGGAGATTTATTTCAGGACCTTAGATGGATGATTTGACCGTACGGATCTGATCAGGATGACGATCGGAGTCAAACGCCTTTGAAATTGTCTAGATAGGAATCCCATAGCACCATATGATGTTTGAAGAAGATCAATGGCTAGGGGGCAATGTGACATCCTTATAGGCTTCAGATAAAAATCCGACCATACATATGAATCTGGAGCGACGATTGCAGTCTGACAACGCGGGAATCATGTCGATCCGAGCACCGTGGCACCCTTTGCAACAGAAAGAAGATGGACTGCCCAGATGACGCAACTTGACACCATCTAAGTCGCCCAACATCGGCTAGCAGTGCTTGCCCACATCACACCTCATCCACGACCTCCATTCCCAGCCATTGGATCATGATCAACAGCTGAGAGCCCTCTTACACCGCGCACCTTAAGACATCCTCTTGACCATTTGGACGGCTTAGCGCATTGGTTGGGCACCCAGCCACCAAGTGAGGGGCACGGGTTCAAATCCTCGCGACCCCCCAATTGAGCAATTGATGCATGTGCGTGCGCAGAGGCACAGTAGCGCGCATGGGCGCAAGGCAGTGCCAGCGTAGAATGACCGGGCGCAGTTGTGCATGCCAGCACGCGTGCGTGTGCGACATGGCACGGGAGGCATGGGCGCGTGATGCATAGGCTAGCGAGAGCGTTGTATGTCGCGGATCTTCAGCGACAACCTGGGTGGGTCTTTAGTGATGCTTGCAACTGTCACCAATTGCCTGTGTGTGGGAAGCCCTTCCTCCTTCCATTATAAAAGGACTTACACCCCTCCATTCTTCACCATCTCTTCCTTTCTTCTCCTCACCACCTCCAAGGCTCTAGAGGGAGCTTGTCCCATGCCCAGGATGTTCCTCTATAGTAGAAAATAAACATTTGTTCCCACCTCTCATCCTCATTTGTGAAGCATCCTGCGGCCGTCCTCTCACCTCCCTTCGGGAAGAAGATCCTCACCGCAACGCCGTCCTGCCCCACCCTCCATCCTCTAGCTCCACCCTCGTTCTTCTTGCTCCTCACCACCTTCCTCTAAGCGACGTCAGAGCGAGTCATCCTCCAAGTGACCATCGAGGGGGATTTCTCTCACCTATCTCTATCTTTATTGCTTTCGTAGTATAATTTTCTCGCTTTCCTAGTTGTAATAAACATTTGATTATAAAAATACATGATTGTTTCTCTCTCTTTCTATCTCTCTCATTTTATTTTGCAAGTAGATTAGCTAGAATTCATTGACCTGATCTCTTGCCCTATTAAAATATCAAAAAAAAAACAAAAGATAAAAATGAAAAAGTAAATAAAAAGTGAAACATGGATTTCAAAATCAAACGTTCGTCTCCCCATGTTCGACTTGGGACTCACTTTTCGAGTTTTGGTTATAAATTTTATCTGCTCGACGGATTTTCTAGCGAATCGAACTACGATGATGGGTTTTCCAAACTTGAACCCTTTTTGCGATGAGATTTGCTGTATTAGTGCCCATTAGAAGTTGATTCAAATGTGTAGTGCACACATAAATAGGTCCTTAAACAAGATTTTGTAATGATGTGTCTTTTAGGGTTAATCTTGTTTAGAGTGAACTTTTAGGGTTTCAATGATATAGTAGATTCAAACAAGGTTCATATGAAGGCACACAAATGGTTTTGCAAGCACAGGTGATAGTATTTTTCCTTTGAATTTCAAAAAAGTTTGAGTGGCCAATTGAAAATCCTATTATTTGGACCTAGGCAAGCAACTCTAGAGAATGAATCAATTTTAATTAGCTCGAGTGGTGCATCCCAATACAAAGCAACCATGGCTTCTCAAACACCACTGAACAGGGAATCCAAAAAATAGTTTTTCAATATTTTAAGTCCTTAAAAATATTTTTTCTATATTTTTTTGTGTACTGGGGTCGAAAAGCTAGAAAAGACCCTTAGTTGATTTTTTGAGTGAATCATGAAGTGCCGTGCCTCATAAATTTTTTTAAATTTTTTTAGAGAGATTTTATGATTAGGAAACCAATTCAAGTTATTTCACATAATTTTAATTTGTAGAACAAATGTTAAAATTCAAATACTACGTGAAATCAGAAACATATTAGATTTTTGATAAGGGTCTAGTTTTTGAATTTTTAAATTTTTTCTACTGAAATTAGGCTGTCAAATTTTCAAGGTTAGTTCCTAACTTCAAGACACATGTCCCTGAGCAATTTTATAATTTTTGGGCCAATAAAAATTTGGAACCTTTTTTTGAAAATCAGGTTTGTTTGCAGCTTGAATTTCAAGATGGTGGTTTTTATGATTTCAAAGAGCAAACCCCCAACAAAAGAGATTTCTTTTTTTTATGCAAGCAACTTAAGCAAAAAACTAAACTAAGGTTCAAATAAACACCTAGCCTTGATAGACAAATATGTTTTTTTCAAAGACACTTAAACCAAAACTATCATAAGATTCAAAATGATCCTAATATTAAAATGCAAAGACCTACCTTGATCTCTCTACCCGCACTTTGCTCTGATTCTACCGCTTCTCCATGGTAATCTGTGTCGCTGCGAAATCCTGTACACATTTAGAGAAATAGAGAGAAATGAGTTAGATACATGAATGCAAAACTTGAAAGCAAAGATAGTAGCGAACTTCGTTGTCTCTCCGGCAAGGGTGCTAAAATTGATAGCGGAATCTATGTGATATTTAAAATTGTTCATTGTAGTGCTCAAAATCTCTAACAATTACAAATAAGTGGATTTGGGAGTCCAGGTCAAACACGAGGAGACAAGCAAAAAGGTGTTCGCGTACGTATTTTTTTTCATTTTTTCTATGAGCGAAAGCAAATATGGACTAGACTAGCTATAAGCAAAATAACAGAAATAGAGACAGTGAGAGAAAGAGTAAGGGATAGAAATGAAGAAAATACTTTTTATTTATACTAGAAGAATGATTACAACTTTAGTTTTTGAAATGAAATAACTAGAACTAACTAGAACGAATCTAAAATTGACAAGAAGAAAGTAGCAAGAGAGGAATCCGGCACAGAGCCATGGTGGTGGAGAGATCTTTCGACGGAGCAGAGTAGATGCAGAGATTTAGAAGAGGACTAGAGGTAGAGGAAGGCTTGGTGAAGTTTCTACCAATAGAGAACCTAAGGGGGATGACTAGGTTTTTCTAATCTAATTAGGAAGGCTTTAGAGGTGGTGGAAGAATGTAAGGTAGAGATTGGTGGAGGAAGAATTAATTCCTAAGAGGTGGTCTAGGTGTATTTTATAGAGTTTGGAAATGAATGTCAGTCGTAGGATTGATATCTAAGGGTTTATGGAAAGCCAACAACCTAAGGGATATGTGTACCATAGGATGGACATCCAAGGGGAATAAAAAGGGCTAAGGGGGGGCCAGTCACTTTAGCTTCTTGGAGAAGCTAAAGTGGACATCCATGGTGTAGGAAGGGTGGCCCTAGATCTAGGTTTGGATGGTTGGGATTAAGGCTTAAGGGATATGATCTTTTTAGGTCTTTAGGAGGGGATAAGTTCTAGGGTTTTTTTTTAGAATAGTAAGGAGAGGAAAAAGGTAGGCTATAGGGATTAATGGAGGCCCTTGGATTAGGATTTGGTGGTGGATGGTGGGGATAGGGTGGCCAACTACCTTAGTTAGGGATTAAGGAAGCCTGGCTGGCCATATAGAATGAATTTGTTCTTTTGTGTGGATGGCCAACCAAGGGGTAAGATCTTTTGAAAAATAGTTATGGCCATAGGATTTAGGATATAGTGTTAGGATTTGGTTTTCTAAAAATAGGTAGGCTTAGCACAAGGTTTATTTGTTGGCTTAGATTGTCCTAGGAGGCTAAGAGTAGGATGGTTTTAGGATATGACACATGTCCTCTTGTCTCCCTTCTTTCTTCCTTGTCTTAATTAATTCTTCATTACTCCAAGCTTTACTCCTAGCTTTATTCCAAGATATTTAATCTCCACCACTCACTCCTCCATGATTCAAAAGACTTTAATCAGATGCTAATTGGCTGTTTCAAAAAAAAAAAAAAGATGCTAATTGGACATAAAATATCTATATATGACCTAAATATGCATGCATGACTGTAATGTAATTTTTACAACCCATATGCACTAGACTAACTAGGTGCTTAGCATAAAATAGACAAGTTACCAATATAAATTATGTATCTATTATACCCTATTTGGCGATCGAAAAATGCATTATTGATGAGTTTAAAGTTGTAGTATAGTTGTGAAATCAACCTAAACAAAATATTTATAATGAAACTCAAGGTGAGTCCCGATCGATGTCTGGGAGCCAATGTGATGAGAAAATGATTTATTATTTTTTTCGTGCTTGTGAAGTTAACTAAATCTAAAGATGATGGTGGATCTCTTGAATAGAAAATTCGCTCGTTGCACTCTCAAAATGTACAACTATAGTGTAGCATAAATAAATATAGCATGTATAAGAATAGCATTCATTTTGAAACTCATGAAATATATGCGTAATGTTGAGAGAGTTTTTCTCAAGGATAGATTCATTAATATAGGTAGGAGCAGCCATCCATATATATTTTTTCTTGATTTTCTTTTTCAGATTTTTTTCTGATTTTGATTTTTGAAAGTAAATAACAAGTTGAACTACTAGTAGAAATCACAATTAGAAAATATAATCAATTTTTCATTCATCAAGTATGGAGATAAATAGATCGCTAGTACATGAAAGCTTGGAAAAATAACTTGCTAATTAATGAAACAACGGGAAGAACTACTAGAACTAGAACTAATATTACTAGAACTAAAATACAGAAAACTAATGAGAAGATTATGCTATGGCTACTAGAAACAGGGCACCGAGGAGTATCCTTTGGTGGCCATAGAGGATAGTCGGAGGCAGAGGATGGCCGGCCACCAAGGTCTGAAGGTGGACAACTATGGAGCTTTGGAGCTATGGAAGGAGGAAGAAGAGAGATGGAGGGAGAGAGGAAGGGGGAGGGGGGTGATGGTAACACCATCATTTGTCATAACTAACTGAAATTATTCAGAATTAGGTGTTAAATGCTCCTAAATGTTCGTCTGAAGGTTACAATTCCATACTTGATTGATATGAGAAGATAGAAAAATAGGGTTAATTTTGCTATTTTACCAGTCCATCATTAATATAGATTAAGTAAGGAGTTAATCAGGGGTTAATTAAAGGTCAAATGAACTTAAATATCCAATAACTGGGCTTATACTGACTGAATCAAGGTTTCATGTATTTCGGGGATTAAAATATCACTAAAAACCCTAATTATCAGCCTCACTTAAATTGAAAAGGTTATGGTAGAGATAAATTCAATATAAACCTTCTAAAAATCATTGAGCCGATTTTGACCAAAAACAGAGATTCTGACGGGAATTTATCCTAATTTGGGCTCCTATGCAATTTACCCAATAAAATGTGGTCAAAACTCAAATCCAAGTTTACCACTAAATTTCTTGGGTCTAAATTAGGTTAACACCAAAATTTAGACCCAATCAGAGTCCATCTTGACCTAGTTTGTATTTTTGCCACTAAAATCTTTATTTTTCACATTCAAACCCCCAAGTTTCACATTTTCTTACATTTATGTCCCTAAATTCTCATCATCTTCACAAAAATACCCCTGCTGCCATTTATGTCTAAACAGAATCAAAGGCCCAAAACTGCAACCTTTGACTGAGGATTTCTCTCTTGATGTCCAATCAAATCCCTCCAAACTTTGAGGGTTGACCTTAAGGAGATCCTCTACTGTTTGAACACAATCTTAGGCTCCCATGTGAAGCATAGAGCTCCTGTAAACTCCATAAATTAAGGAACTCATGTTTCCAAATTCACAACTCCAACTCGTAAATTTCTCACAATTGAAGCCCAATTCTTCCTCTATATAAACTCCATCTCCCAACTTATTCCTTAGTCAATTTTTGATTAGATTTCCCTCCAAATCTTCTTCTTTGGCCAACTCCACCATTGGCTTCAGCGAGCACATCTGCCCACCCTCCTTCGGCCAACCAACCATCAACTTGGATGGTCCAACCTCTTCCTCTCTTCTTTGTGCATCTTGCCGACCAAAGCAAGAGCACCTTCTGCCTCTTCTTCCTTGCCGATACCTCCACCGGACTTCATCATCTTCTTCACGTCCGGTTGGCCAACATCTGAGCATCTCTCCTCATGTCACCCTAAGCTCCCTAATATCTCTCTCTCCCTCTCTAGCATCTTTCTAGATCGTTAGTTTCTAAGTTCATCCACAACACACACTGAACTGCCACCATCTTCCTCGACTTTGACACGAGCTCCGATGAGCTTGCGCTGGCACCACACACCACCAAACACCTTGCCACAACCACCCACACCTTCCTCTCACCTCCACGAACAAAAGCCCCAACAAAATTGGGTGCTTTAATTGCTCCACAACCCCGTCAGATGACCCACCATTCTGCCGTCTTCTTTGACATCATCTGGTCATGTTCGACCTCCGTTCACCAAATGAAGACCACCACCGTGTTCCTTGCACTTTGGCGACCTTTATGAGCATTCTAATTGGGGCTTTTGGCCCATACTTTTGATTTGCAGGTATTATTAGACCTCCACCTCACGTCACTCCTCGCCACCGTCATCTAGTCATCATCTCCACCGCTGCCACCTCCCACTACTGCAGACTAATCCCATGAAGGATTTTGGCCTCTCAACTGAAGGAGAAAGTGGTAGAAACCACATCAATTCGACGAGAACGCCTCAGCTGCATACACAAAGGAAGAAGGCTTCACTTTAGTCCCACATCGTGGGTGGCTGAATCACATTTTGGTTTATAACGTTTTACATCTATAGCTTAGTTGCCTCAAAACACACAGGGTGAGGTCCCTCCTCTCGTCTCTACACTCCTCTCTTGCCATCCACACCTGGGCGGGCTTGGTCCCCGGATCTGATTACCCAATTAGTCGCTTACTCTTTTACAAAGAGAGAAAGGGAGAGTTTTCTGAGGGAAGAGGGGGTTTTTGCCTCAAGATCTATGCCTACACACTTAGGCAAATTTCAGAGTTACTTTGGAGTTGAGACTTAAGTTGTCTAAGGCTTGCTAAAGATGTTTGATTTGTGAAGAGTTGAGGTTCTGATTTGGCTAAGTGTTTGGGATGTTGATTGGGAATTGAGCCTAACTATTGAGAGTAATTGGTGGTTTCAACCACCATTTTTTTGGCTCTTCATTATATTTTTAGTAGTGACTCTTGAGATACAATTTGTCTCTTTATTGAGTATATTTGTGATTGATTATTCATTGCATACCATTATTCTTAAGAATTAATTATCGTGCTCATTTATAAAGTTGATTACTGGATTGAATTTCAGTGTTTTCTCCCTGCGAACAACTTTGAAACTCACACATTTTTTTGCACTATAAATTTTAAATATCGATTCGATTTTCGTAATTGTACTATGACATGTGTTTTTGAACCTCGACGAATTTCAACTTAACATTTTGGCACCATTATTGGGGAGCAACACGCATTTCAGTCACTAGTCACACTTTTTGATTCATCTCTAACTTGTTATATCTGCTTTGTTGTGTTGTTGTAGGTAAACCTGAAGATCAACCGCTTGAGCAACCACACCAAGGGCAGGTAATCACATTCCTTCTTTTTTAAGCCCCTCCTCTCTTGGAAAGATTGAAAGAGAAAGTAATTAGGATCAACATGCTTTATTCATTTAGTAATCATCATTCAAGTTTCCTAATTTGATTTGATTAATTTGACTAGAGGTCCCATCCTAATACTTGCACCTGTTAGGGACATAAGGTTCCTTGGGCTATTCACCTTCTTGATTGAGCCCAAGGTACCATCTTTTGGAAAAATTGGACTTGGAAATAGAGCAAATCTAGGGTTTCCACATTACGATTTCCAGGAGTACACACTTGCCTGCTTAAAAAGGAAATATATTCCTACATTGTGTGTTACCCAAGCCCTTGTTTGAATCTATTTAATCAAGTGGACCATAAAATCAAGGCTTTAAAATCACTTGGATCATTAAAATTTGGGATCTAATAACCTGTTTGAAAACCAATTCAGGGTGATTTGGGTTTTTGACACAAACCTCATTGATTGCATAGCAATAATAGGTCCTAATATACTTGAATTAAGTTAGATCCTAGCATAACTTAGGCATTATGCATACATTCGCATCATACTTTGCATCATAGTTGATTTATTAATTTTGTAAATAATAATGTCATATTATGTTCTAATTGAGAGATATTAACTATCGTAGGTAATTCGGGGCTACGGATGATTGATCCAACTATATGGATCTTCTCAAAACAACAACAGGAGTCCAACCCCTCCGAGATCGCATCGATCAGACTCCTATAGCATCCTATGGAGTCTGCAGAAGAGCAAGGGCCAAGAGGCAAATAGGTGGAAATCCAGACCTTAAATGTTAAATCCAACTGCACGGATGGATTTGGATCAACAATCGCAGTCCAATGGTGTAAGAATCATCTCGATTGGAGGCCTATAGCACCGTCTACAAAGAAAATAAGATGAATGACCACGATGGTGCCACCGTAGCTGCCCAGCGTCGTCGCCCCAACCACTAAAGGTACTTCCCCCATGCACTGTAGGTCGTTGGATCATCATCCAATGGCCACAACGTGCCCACGTCAACCGCACCAGAGTGCCTCATTGATGGAAACACCATCATGAGCCATAACTAGCTCATTTTGACCCAATTAAGTCAGTAAATGCTCCTACATAACTGCCAGAGAGTCACAAGTCATTACATAATCATTCTAAAGGAAAAATAAGAAATTAGGGCTAAAACTGTAATTTTACTAGCTTATCATAAATGCAGTACAACCAAGGGTTTTCTCAGGAGTTGAATGAAGGTCAATTGGTCCTAAAAAGATAACAAGTGAGTTAGAACAATCATAAAAAGGGTTTACACATATTTTGAGAATTAAATGACTTTTAAAATCCTAAAAATAGACCCGCTTAATTAAATGAGGTTCTGATTAGGATAAAATCCACCTAAATCCTCTAAAATTCATAGAAAAATATTCTCTAGGGTTTAGAACTTTCAATTTGACCATCAGAACCTGTTTTGACCTAAAATAGAATAACGGATAGACATTTGCCCTAATTTAGATTTTTGCATAAATTACCCAGTCAAACATGGTAAAAATCAAAATCCAACTTCACCATTGGATTTCTTAGGTCCAAATTAGGTTTGTACCAAAATTTGGATCCAAGATGAGCTTGTCTTGACCTAGTTTTCAAATTGGTCCTGTCTAATTGCATTTCTACCCATAACTTGCAAAATCCTTCCAAATAGGCCCCTAACTTTATCATCGTTCTCACAAACAGGTCTCTGCCACCATTAAACCTTTTCCTACTTGCTTCGATGACCTTAAAAAAGAAAGAACTCCCTGATTTCTTGACGAATCCCTTTCAAATTTGAAAGGAAAGTTCATTAAGAAATCCCATTCCTTATGGACCCAATCCTAAGCCTTAAAACCTACCCAATCTCTCATGCGAAAGCATGAGAGATTTGGGTATCAAGAAATTCCCAAACTCCGGCAAACTTTCCAAGCTTGGGAAGCTTGCTTCCGAAACTCTAACCATCCTCCTGAGGTGTATAAAAGCACCCCTTGCTCATATCGAATCCCTCAAGCTTGAATTCGACCCGAGAATCCCTCAAATTCCTCTCTCCTCTAGCTGATTTGCTCTTCAAGCTCCGACGATTCTCCCTGTCTTCCCTCGTTGTCTGACCACAATACCAGTGGCAGACTCTTCCTCCTTGCCTTCTTCCGCGTTGCGCAGCACCTGCTGGTGCTCCAACCCCCGTTCATCCTCGCCATCCATCTCTCTCAGAGCAGCTTCGTCTCCAGCGCCGGCCACACCTCAACTGGCGCCAACTCCACTCCCCTTCGTATGCCTCCCCTCCTAAACAACTCCTCGATTTCCCCACTTCATTTTCAGACATCTATCACTTCATTTCGACCACCGACTCGCCTCACCGTCCTCCATCTTCCACCTCGCTGGCATACCTTCGACGAGCTCGCACGGCCACTACACTCCAATCTAGCCGCCATTCATCTCCACACCTCCATCGTGTTCCAGAGAGAAAAATCCCTCTAGTCTTCGAGGCTATTAGCCTCCCCACTACTCTGCTGAACATCGCACTTTCTCACCTCACCTTTCGTCACTGTATGGCCACCTCACGCACTCCCACACTTCACGAACACCGCCGTTTAATTCCCCATCTCATGGCGAAGCTTATGAATTATTTTAACTAGGGCTCTTAGCCTGTTTTCATGCTTGCAAGTCCCAAGTCTTCGCCGCCATTACTGAAGCTTTGAGTGAAGCTCAAAGCTCACTTCAAGCACCTGCAGACCCTAGGCAAAGTCCTAGGTGACACGGACTCAACCCAAGAAGTTTCTCTGCTGGTCAATTGGAGCCTTTGACCAAGTCCTCTGCACCAATTTGATGAAGGAAGCTACTGTTGCTGTTGTGCGAAGGAAGGAGGGTGGGATAGTCCCACCTCTGAAGTTGACTAGCCCCCGCGCCCGCATAAATTGCAAAAGTGTCTGTGGCTATTTGCCTCCAAACATAGGGTGACGTCCCTCTCACCCACGCATGCCTCGTCCATGATCTATGCCCACGGACCTAGCCTGATCTGTTAACCCACCTAGCCAAGCACTCCTTGGCTACGACCATGCCTGTAGCCCTAGACCCGGGTGCGCGTGTACTTGATAACCCAATATCCTGAGAAAGGCCCTGGGAGGGCAGAGCCTAAGAGAGAAACGGAAGGAGAGATTGCGCGGGGGTAGGGGGGGTTTTGCTGCAGAGGACATTGGTTGACACTTAGCCAATTTGAGAAGTTCCCCTCCCCTGTGTGAAGAAGGAGAAGGCAGCAAAAGAAGAAGAGGCTGAGCAGAAGAAGAAGAAGAAGAGAAGAGGGACTCGCAGCACAGAGAGAAAGAACATCAGAAGGGAAAGGGAGAGAAGAGCACTGTAGCATCAGACGTTTAAGTCGTCTGATTCCATCTTCAGACATCTGATTTGAGTTTCTAAAGCTATAATTAACTAAATTGATATTGTGGTTCTACTTGCTATCACTGTATAAGGGTAATTGGTGATTTAAATCATCATTTTACCCTCCTTATTTTGCACATTGATCATTGATTTCTTATATCATTTTGCATTAAGCTTTTTATTGTGCTCATTTACATTATAAATTGTGATCTTAAGCTTTAAATTCCATATTGCTCCCTGTGCTCGACCTCAGAACCTTTTTGAGTAATAAAATTTATTTGTTTAAATGCTACTTTGGCTATACTACAACATGATAATCTTAAATACCGATTTAACATGAAGAACACTCATCAAGGAATGAAGATCCTCAACCGTTTGATTTCCATCCAATGGTTGAGGGCAACCGCACATAGAAATAGAAATCGAGACAAAGTGCGCCCATAGCGCATTGGATCATGCACTCAACCGCAAAAGGAGGATGCAGGTTTGGGGCGCAGATTCTAGGCGGTAGCACATGGATGAATCTCAAGCATCATATCGGCATCGAGCGTGGCGTGTTGGTAGGACTCAGATGAGAACACACGTGCGTGCGTTGAGAACTTTGAAGGCGGTGGCTGTGGCTTTTTAAGCTATCAGATCGAGAGATCGGACGACTGAGGATTAAGCATGCGATTAAAGTGCTGTGGTTGAAGAGCGCGAAGGTGGTGCAGGCGAGAGCAGTGCACAGCCGTGTGATTTTAGATCGAGGGCCACCAGAGTGCCACGTGTCAGCTCGAGAGGTGATCCGCGCGTGGAGAACGATTTAGAAGGCCTTTTGGAGCTTAATCTGATACGTCAATCTCCCGATTGATGGATCTAATCAATTTGAGGTTGTTGCATGAGTTGGAGGGGTCAAATGGCCACTTTGCCCCTTAATGAAGCTATAAAAAGAGCCCCAGGGCCCCCAGTTGAAGAACAACTCTCTCCAGACCCTTTCCAACTCTCCAGATCGTCTTCTCTGGCTCTCTCCCTTTGAAGCACCCACCAAGCCACCTTGGTGCACCGTTGCTGCTCTCCCTAACCTCTCCAGAAGGCCACCACGGACCACCCATGATGCCCTTATTCTGATAGATTAGATAGTTATTTTATTCCTGTTTTAAGTATTGCATTAGTTATGTCTGCAACTTAACTGCTTCATATCTATATTATGATTATACTTCCACTCCATATATTGTGATTAGCATTCAGTTTATATATAAATTCTCCAGTTAGCATTCTAAATCAGTTCATGAATTCAAAAGTGTTTTCTGCCTCCCTAAGTTCGAACCGGGACTCACCTTTTGATAAATTTTATTTGTTTCAACGTATTTCGTACTATACTACGACAAAATCCTTTTAAAATGAGATCTACCAGATGAACAGTCATCTTCAACTTTAGGAGGAAGTTGGTTCACTTTGTGAATCAACCAACCTCCAAATTAGGTCACAAATCAAATTAACTTCAAATTCAAGTGAAATTCAAGGCACAAGCAGGATTAAAACTAGTAGCTTAGAAGTCAAGCTCACACATTCTAGTCTACTTAGAATCGCGGTGACAAGGAAGGTCGGGTGGGGGAAACCCTATAACCCGTGGGGATGCTCTACCATGTAGGGGTCTTTGCAGGACTCTCCCTTCCTGACTGCATAAGTAATTCTCGGGTGCGTGAGTTTCTGATTCAGAGGTCCATCTGCCTCGAACTGCCGTAGTCACCCAACCTTGTTGGGTGCCTCGATTGGGTCCAATACACATTATGTCCCTCATTTGATTCCATAGTGCATGTACGGGAGGAGGTCCTTAAGACTAGTCTTGGGGCCTCCATTAGCAGTTCAGTCTCGTTGGGGTCAAGCCCCAACCCAATTGTTTGGGTTCCTGTTCGACCAAATCGAGACCTCTTCCGATCCTTTCACATCCAAACCTGATTCTCCATCCTCTGCCTCCATGAAGAATCAAGAAGAAGAACTGCCCAATGTTCAAAATTAGTTGCAATGCCTCACTGATTTATTCTCTGCATTCATGAATCCCCCAAGGTGTTCGCAGATGCGGGATCACTACAATCCCGTGGTAGTAGCTATCGAACCCAGGGTGTAAATCCTGGCTGGAGGACCTAATATTGAATTAAAGTCGAATTTGGTCAACGTAATCCCCAAATTTCATGGCTTGAACTCCAAATACCACTTCTAGCACATCAAACAGTTGAAACATCTAGCCTAGACCTTTGGACCACATGTTTAGAACTGGGACATCCTGCTCATGAAGATGTTCTCCTTCTTCCTTATGGACAAGGCTACCCATTAGTATCGAACACTGACTCGACCAATCAACACATGGGAGGAACTCCAATTTGAATTCCTAAAAAAATTCTTTCCAGTTGGTCACATTAATGCCTTGAGGCACCAAATCATGCATTTCACACAAAATGCGAGAGAACAACTTCATGAGGCATGGGATCGCTTTCTGGATCTCATGCGAAAATGCTCTCATCATAGAGTTCCTAAATGGGAGCAAGTCCAGTCTTTTTACCAGAGACTTTGCGAGGACATTAGATTATTTATCAATGCAACCTGTGGTGGCAACATCATGGGTCAACATGAAGACATCATTTGGGAGATTCTCGAGAACATGTGCAGGAACTCCATAACCAATGAGTTTATGGGTGTGTTCAATCGGACGACCATCCGTGCATTGACAAACACGCAAGGGCCACACAAAACACGATACTTATCTGCATCCGTCGACCTAGAGTTGGTGGCCAGTTGCCTGGATAAGGTCTCCATCATCGAGAAAAAGGTGGACAAATTGACTCGACATCTGCAGAGAGCCACCTCTTCACAGCAAAACACGTATGCACATCCTCCCTTAGGAAGGGAGGCCGTGCATAATATCCACCACCACACATATCAGGGGATGGATGCGTATCCAACCCCATCTGATCCTTGTTTTCGAAGAAACTCTGGACCATCCTACTCTAGTTGGGGGAACTCTGAACTCTCGTACTCTGATTACTCCGGAGTTCCTCAGACTTGCGAGGATCTCCACACCATCCAGAATGATCCATTCTCCAAAACATATAACCCTAGATGGTGCAATCATTCGAATTTCACATAGTCGAGAAATAATTAGAACTCGAGACCTCAATTTCAACCTCGACCACAAGCTCCACGACTGTATCAGCCCGCGCCACCTAGGCCCAACCCGAATTTCCAAATCAGACCTACCAAGGAATATCAAATGAGCCTGATTTTGTAGGCCCTGGCTGATATACAGAAGACTAATGCGACTATGCAGAAACAACACAAAGAAGAGATCACAGAGGTCCAAAATCAACTCGCACAGATGGCTAGGACTCGCCATCCTGGTGCACTCCCTTCCCAACCTTTGTCGAATCAAAATAACGTGCCGAACAGGAGGCACATTATGAACCCAAATCAGGGCCAAGCTTACTATGTCTATCGGGCCCCTTCTGCACCATCACTTGACGGCATGGAGGCTTCCACATCATATGCGGGATATCAACGCCAACCACCACTCTTCGAACCCAAACCAGGCAGGCCTAAACACTATTACTACATGTAGTAGCAAAAAGACTCAGGATCCACCTTATCCTAGCCACTCCAGCCCTGGTAGTTCAGAGCCTGTTCAGAGACCACCCCTAGGATGGTCATCCAGGACACACCCATTCCAGATCCAGAGCCTAAACCAATCCCAGAGGAACCAATAGAGACTCCATTTCCTGAGGCCTTGACCAAAGGATACAAGCAACCCAAACCTGTGGCACTTGAGGAAGACTTGGTCAAGCTTTTTGAACAGTCCAAATAAACATCCCCTTGATGGATGCGATCCACCATGTGCTAGCTTACACATGATTTTTGAAGAACTTATGTACACCAATGTGTAAGTTGCGAAACAATGATGGGAGTTCGATTGTGTTGTTTGAGCAAGCCAACTTTTTCATCTTAAGCAAATTCCCACAGAAAGTTAAAGACCCTGGCACCCCTCTGATCTCCTGTAAGATAGGCAACCTAGAGTTTGATCAAGCTTTATTGGATTTAGGACCCTCCATAAATTTGATTCCCACATCCCTACTAGATCATTTTGAGGAAATCAAGATCAAACTGACCGTGGTAACTTTACAGCTGGCTGATAGATCAATAAAGTTACCAAGAGGAGTTCTCGAAGATGTTCTAGTTAGGATTTGAGATTTCTACTTCTCGGTGGACTTCAATGTATTAGACATGGATACTCTTGAAAATATGAAAGTGTTGCATGAGAGAATCATTGTTTAAAGTATAGCATCATAGTATAGGGACAAAAATCACGACAGCATTTAACTTTATAAACTTGGGAAACAGAATGAGTCCAAGGTTGTTCGCAGGGAGCAAATTGGAATTCACAACACTAATTGCAATTATAGATAATGAGCAAAATTAAGATATTCAATGAATAATGGAATTTTACTCAAAATGGTGTCCAATAGTAGCAAATGTATCTCAAAAAATAATGGGACAAAAAGAAGATTGGAAACCCTAAAAATAGTTATTTAAATCACCACTTAATTTCCCACATTAAGCACATATCCTAAGGAAATCAACCAATTCAATTTCGTAATAGTGGTCCTTGAACCACCTATTCTCAAATTCCACGTCAGTAAAGCATCTCATTCAAGCCTTAAATATAGCAACAGTACCAAATCAGACATCGGCCATAACCTTTAGACGGCTTAAATATCACGCCAAAGCACCTCAAGAATGTGCCTAAGTGTTAAGCGTGAACAGGCACGCATCTTGAGTCACACACATGTATCCCCATGCAAAATCGCCCACTACCCTCCTAAGAAAATCTTTTCTGTAAGACCTAATTGGATCCTTCATTAGGTAATCAGGTCGAGTCCAAGCTTGTGTGCATGTGGGCACGAGCGAGGGTGCACAGGCGTGAGGGGACCTCACCCCAGTGTCTGAGGCAAACAACCGTTGCGTGCAAATAAATTTGTATAAGAAATTAAACCACATTTCAATGACGTGGCACCAAGAGGTGCCCTCTTAAACGTGCAGCAGCAGGCTTCTTCGTGTTTGCGACGTGCAATATAGCCATTTGATTGAAGGAGATTGAGCCACTGGATCTTCAATACAAGGCCATAGATAGCTTCCTGGTACCACGCCACCTAGTGAGAGGCCTTTTCATGGAGCTTTGATGGCGGGACGGAGGTGGTTGACGGTGGTAATGGTGGGTTTGTTCGACCACGTATTTGGCGAGTAAAAAGCCCCAATTTGTTGAGGTCTTTTGCACCCCAAAGTGAGAGGAGTGTTTTCGGAGTTGTAGCATGGAGTTTCATGGAGTGTGAAGGTGTAGTGAGCTCACTGGAGCGTTGTTGGAGTTGGAGAAGGAGGAAGAACGATGGTGGTAGAGGTCTAACCTAGAATCTAAGGGCATGAAACTACTCTAGGAGGTAAGGGGAGGAAGTTCACCTAGCTAATTGGACGAAAGGGGAGGGTTCCACGTTCGACATGTCTTGCCGGACTTGAAGAAGATGAATACTTCGGTGGGAGAAACGATGATGAAGGGGGTAGAAGTGACCTAGCTATGATGGGCTAGTGTTGGAGGAGCTTGGGGAAGGAGATGAGGTACCCAATTTGTCCATTGAGTGCTCAGAAGAGGGAGATCGAGTTGGGTCACAGGAGTTGAGTTGAAAGTGGTTGGCGAGGGAGGGAAGATGTGAATCTTGGCCTAAACTGAGAAACACATGGGAAGTTGGAGGAGCTTAAATAGAGATGTTTTGGCCCTCAATTGTGAGGAAATCACGGGATTTCCTCGTGATTTTCTCAACCAAATCCCGCTGATTCTTGATCTTCTCACCTGCAACATGGAGAGAATGTTGGACCTTGTGAGATGGCAAATAGATGTGGAATTACTTCAAGGTCAATCCCTCCAAGTTTGGAGGGATTTAATCAAGAGATAAATGTGAAATCCGCGATCAAAGATCGTGGGTTTGGGTTAGGGAAGATGCTGTTCACACTCATGGCAGTAGGGGTGTTTTTCAAAGATGATAGCAAAGTTAGGGGGTTAATGCAAAGAACTTGAAAGGTAGGGGCTTAACTATAGGAAACAAAGATTTAAGGGACTAGATTGCAAACTAGGTCAAGATGGACTTCGATTGGGCCCAAATTTTCGGGTTAATATAATTTGGACCCAAGGAATATAATGGTTAAATTTGATTTGACTTTTGACCACGTTTGATTGGGTAATTTGCACAGAAGCCCAAATTAGGGTAAAATCCAGTCTGAAACTCTATTCTAGGACAAAATGGGTTCAGATGGTCAAACCAAAGGTACCGAACCTCTTAGAATATTTTTCTATGAATTTTATATGATTTATGTGAATTTTATTCTGACCATAACCTCTTCAATTGAAGTGGGGCTGAAATTAGGGTTTTGCGTATTACTTTGGTTCTTGACATTTGCGAAACCCTATTTCTGTCAGTGTTGATGAGCGAGATACGTACGCAGAAAAGGTTGAGTTAAAAACCTGTCATTGTAGTTGCATAAAAATCTACTATCAAATAAAATTTATAATCGAAACTCTAGTGAGTCTCGAGTTAAACACGGGGAGGCGAATGTTTTATTAAAAACTACGTTTGGAATTATTTTCGAAAAGCAGATTAGTTGGTCGAATTAAATCTATACTAGCTATTCTACTTAAATAATAAACAATATAAGAGACAGATAGAATAATACAAAGAAAGAAAATAGGGAGAGAATGAACAAATTTTATAACTATAGGAGCATGTTTATTACATCTAATCCCTACAACTAGAAAGCTAGAAATCTACACTAGAAAGTGATAAAAAGAGAGGGATGAGAAAATCCTTCTCAACGGCTGCTTGGAAGACAAGCCGCATCGATGGTGTGACTAGACGATGGGGATGAGATGCTGGACGAGGGAGAATGGAGCTAGAGGACAAATGATGGAATAAGGTGACGTCGAAGCGGGATCCGCTTCCTGAATGGCGGTGAGAGGACAACCACGGTTGCTCCATGAATGCCGATGAGAAGATGGAAAAAATATATTTAAGACTCTAGTGGAGCATCCTGGGTATAGGATTAGCTCATGGAGCTTTGGAGGGGGTGTGAGGAGAAGAGAAGGGATTGTAAAATGAGTGGTATGGGTACCCTTTTTATAGGTGTACAAATTGAGGGAAAAATGGTCTTTTAAGGCCTTAAACTTGAATGTAACGTCCCTAAAGGCCCACCTCGCTGAAGCGCGCATGCGTTTTTGGCCGTGAGATGGAGATTGGAGGATCCACACACGGCACATCGACGACTCTTCTCCTTCAGCCGTTGAGGCAAGTGATTAGCCCATAGTTGTGGGCTATTTAAGTATTTAAGTGCTACACATTAGGTTAATTCTAACATTTATTTAGTATAAATTAGGATGTAAATAGATTAATTCATAGTTTTAATCTAATTACATAATCCATACATTGCATTCATATCTTAAGTGCATTTAGAATTAGCTTAGAATAGCATTCATCTAATTAGATAACCAATTAGGTACATTGTTTTCATTAACATAGAAGTTGAGGGTCTGTACATAAATAACCCTAATATTTTAACATTATTTTCTTTATTCTTCTTCTTTCAGAATGGCTGGCTACCACTCCAACGCCCGGCTGCTGCAGTGAAGAAGCCATTCAAGGGGGAGCGGATGTGGTGGATCTGGTCGGGCGGCTGATTTCAAACTTGTGCAGGCCACTACAAAAGGAGGAGGGAGGCAGCCGAGCTCAGGAGGCCTCCGCCACCTACCCACCACTGTGCAGAGAGAACCTTTCTCTTTCACTCCACACTGTCGGCCTCTACTGTGGCGACGAGCCTCCATCACCGTGGGCATGTGGTGTGACAGGCCACACCGCCATCCGGAGCTCGCCGCATCACCGTGAGCACCTTAGCATGCATCCCCCTAGCCGTCATCGCCGACCACCATCACTGAGCTATTGATCAGCCACCCTCTCAGTAACTTAAGACGTCTGGGAAATTTCCCAGACGTCTGAAGTTACCTGTTCACTTCCACCGCAGCCATTTCCCCGCGCTTGTAGACCACCACAGCCATCTCCACGCGCCTTCAGACCACCGCGGCCACGCTTTCCCCGCACCTGCAGACCACCGCAGCCATCTCCACACGGCTACAGACCACCGCAGCCACGCCTCCAACCGCGCCTGCAGACCACCGCAGCCACGCTTTCCCCGCGCCTGCAGACCACCGCAGCCATCTCCACGCGCCTGCAGACCACCGCAGCCACGCCTCCAACCGCGCCTGTAGACCACCGCAGCCACGCTTTCCCCGAGCCTGCAGACCTCCGCAGTGCCAGCCGCAGATCCTCCACCCACGCACAGTCGCCTGCAGACCGCCACCAGCAGCACCTCCGCCAGAGCTCGTCCGGCCACCTTCGGCCGCCGCGCGACTCGCCGCCACCACCGATTCGAAGCTCTTGGTCCAAGGGACCTCCTCCGAGCTTCCCGTGCCCGGCCATCGGCTCCTCGTCGCGCAAGACAAAGGGGAAAAATTCCCCTGTTTTGCTACAGTAAACTATCAATTAAAATTTACATTTTCTGCCATTTCCACTTTTTAATCATATTTTATTGATTCTGCATTGCGGAAAATATCCTCTAGTTTCTCATAATTGCCATTTCAGCATTGTTTCTTGCTTAAACCTTAATCTAAAGGAAATCTTGGCTTGGTTCTTGTCCAAACTGACTACGAATAAACGTTTTTAAGTGGTGCAAATTTTAATACGTCATTGCCTCTCTGTGGATACGACCCGCTCCTTTGCGAGTGGTTATTTCTTGTTAAATATTGACTAGTCGATTTTTCCACCACATTGAACTACAAACGACTTTAAAGCGAAAGATCGACCAGTCAAATGGCGCCGTTGCCGGGGAGGCAACAGACGCAATAATTTCGCCTAATTTTATTTTGATTATTTGTCAATTGCATAGAGATTTGACCATTCATTATTTTCTTTTCTGTGCGAGAAAATTTGTGCAAGAATCAGCCATTGTGAGAGGCGACCCTTGACGTTGCCAGACAAGAAGTGGACAAGCAATTTTGAAAGGAGGAGAAGGACGAGGATGCGACGGACACCATTGTATTTAATCGCTAATTTAATTAGAATAGAATTAAGACTGTAGACTTAAATTTTCATTGCAGATAGTTTGAAACCCTTGTTCTGGGGAGTATCTTGAGGGGTTTGTTCCCTGATTTTGTTTTGGGCCCGTGTTGGGTAATTTGTTGGAGTCTGTTCCCTTTTCTTTAGATTTAGGTTTATTTTTTTTATTATTTCTTTTATTTGCTTGTGCATAAGTACTACAAAAAAAAATAGAAAAAGAAAAAAAAAAAACGAGCTGCCTGCCCTTGGACGAACCATTTAGGTCTGTATGAGCAGCCTCTAGATTTGCTTTTCTGCATTGCGTGCATTTTTGCATCGAAGATTGCTGGAGGCAAGGTACGTATTCTCTTACTTTGCATCCTATTTTTGATCACGCATTGCATTTAGGATTTAATGCAAAGACCACAAAGTTTGTCTTGAAGCGATCTAACAAGTGGTCACATTTTTTTTAGAAAAAGGACTAATTAAAGGAAGGACATTTTAAAAACCAAGGATTTGATTTTCAAACTTGGCGTGTGATTCAAAGTTCAAAATCTTTGACGGTGTATGCACACTTATTTCACTTGCACCACGGCACGCTTCTAGACACTCCTTAGGTTTGGAAATACTAGGACAAGAGCCCTCCTTTCATTGGATTCTGAAGTGTTTGGAACTTGAGATCAAAGGTTTTGTAAATCCAAAGAGGGGGATACCCTGTCATGGATTTTTGGGGGTAGTTGAGGAGCACCGCGAAAGCACAGCTTCAAAGGAAGGCTTAGGCCTACTTGCATCCCTCGATCTTCCGTCTTTGGATTTACTTGGCCATTTGAAATTTAGGGAAGAACACCTAAGCTCCAACTAGGTCTTCCTAGGCGAACCGTAGGTTGGCAATAGGCGCGTAAATTGACTGAACAAATTGTATTGTCACTTGCAATCTGACTTAAAATCAAAAGCCTAAATTGGGAAAGACCTAAAAGGTCCTTTTTGAATTGTGTCTTGCTTGGGGAATTCTGATTGAAGTGTGAGTTAGAATGGACCACATTGATTTTCATCCTTTCACATCTTGCCCACACCCTCACCCCCACTCTGCATCCTTTGATCCCAGACGCCGAGATGGTCCATTCCTTGATGGACATAATGACAATCATTGGGATCCGTTTTACTCCTATTATAGGAGTATTGGCCTAGTTAAGCCCCAAATTAGTGAGCAGAATTCAGGAGCGGGATTTGCTTTGCCCAATATCCCACATACCAAAGAAATACCCAACCCACCCTCCCTGAAAACTTATAATGGTTGGACAAACACTCCTGGGTACTATAAGCCTGAGCCTGACTTCTCTTATGATAGAAATGACCTCTCCTCTTTGTAGATGGAAATACAGAAAATGCAAAATGAAATGAGTGAATTGTTAGGAGAATCTTTGAGAGCAGGCCAACAAGAAAGAGATGAAATTAGCCACTCAATCTACCACATTGAGGATGATGTACACCCCTCTACAACAGATGCATCTCCCGTGGGAGAGCTACACTTTAAGTTGGAGGGAAATTCTGGGGAGAATAGCTACTTTTCGAGGATCGATTTTGAAACCTCCCCATTAGATAACACTTCCTTGAGAGATCTACACTTTAGGTGGGAGGAAAATACACATGACAGTAGCTATGCATTGGATGAAGAAAGGTGGCAACCCGAGGAAGATGATGATAAGGTTGAGTATCCACCTGAATTATATTGGAGTCAAAAGAAGGGAATGATGGTACCGTTGGAAGACCTCGACCCAGATGATAGTATTTTCGTGACATTTGATGAAGTGGGTCAAAGTCAAGTTGTTAATCCTACCCTCCCTTCTGATCACGATATGGAACTCAAACCCACCCTTAGGGAACCTAACCCTAAAGAAATTGACCTATCTGAGGAGTCTGATGTAACCAGTGTAAACCATTTACCTCAGATAGAGCACCCTAGGGGATCTGCTGAGATATTAAATGATTCTAGACCTTGGGTACATGATGAATTGTGCGATGAGGAGGAAGACGAATTATATGAGGAACCTACATTCAAGATTTGGAGTGACACTAAGGGTGATTATGTCTTATTTGAAGAGTTAGCTCCTGAGGATGTCACAAATTTGACCAAATTAGGTTTCCTTAGCACACCCACTGATGATATTTCTCTTCATGATAAAATGATGGAAAATTTGGAAGCAATTTCTAAGATTTATGTGGATACACATATAGACTCCGGGGAAGATTTGAGTAAAGAACAAAAACCCGGGGATGACATTGATAGGATAATCCCTAGATCTGTTGCTTCCAACCTGCCTTCTTTCACTTCGAAGTCACCCTTTGATTCTCTTATATCTGAAAGCGAAATTGTGACTCCTGATGAAGAGTAGGAAGATACATGTGATGGTGCAAGGAATGCTAGGGATGAAATTGAGGATTTAGAAAGAGTGTTTGGGATGGACACCGAGCTGATTAAACCCAACCTAGATCTTATGGCCATCCCACAACCTCGTAACTTGGACACCCTAGACGATTCTTGCCTTAGAGAATTGCTCACTTTTGTTTAGACTAGGAGGCTTAACAGACCAATATTTCCTGTAATGGAGTATCGGGTATGGATTGATGATTTCTTTAGTCAGTCCATGACCCTGGGGGTTTATCTCTATACCATTCCTTCCCCATTCTTTTTGGAGGATCCTTGTCATCCTCCCCCTACCCCTTTGGAGGTTATTTTACCTGTTTATCCTTTAGAACCTCTTCTGGTGACATGGGAAGATTTCATTCCCATTTTAGTTGGGCGAGCATTTGCTATTGGGATTCATCATCATCTCGCCAACATCCTAGGTTACCTATTTTCTAGGACAACTTTGCTTTGCTCATTTTTAGGGCCTATTTCTGCAATTCTTGAACCTGATTTGCAGGTTCTTCGGCTATTCAGCCCAGCTCTGACCCAGGTAATATCCTTCTATGCAATGAGGACATTGCAGATTTTAGGCATGGGGGGGTGTACTTGGGGATATACATAGCATAATTGCATACATTTGTACACATAAAAAAAAAAAAAAGTTTTGAGCTTAACTGGCTAAGTCCTGCATTCTTAAGCAAATCAGAACTCTAGCGTAGACTAAATTAATTCTAGGGTCAAACTTTAGAAGCTAAATAAGCTACTAGCTTTAGACCTTTAGGGTCCTTTGTGGACTTAAAAACTTAAGTAGGAGTTAAGTTGTGGACCATTATTCAAGAGGTTGAGGAAGGGAAGCTAGGGTTTGAATTAAAAGGTGGGGTAGTACTTGGAGTCTTATTCTACCTTTTGGTTTACGGGTCCTTGTAACCCAAGCATCCAAATTTCACACACTTGGTCTGGTAATTAACTTAATTTCTGAAAAGAGATTTGGTTCTCTTAGTTTTGACTTAAGAAAGGCTTGAAAACACATTTTGATTGGAAGAGTTCCCGCCGCAGGAGAGGTGGAGTATATACTCACCTTGAGGATGCAATGGTAACATATTACCTCCTCGGTGCTTGTCTCTTAGGATATCCATCCTACTGGGGGCATGTAAGCGCATTGCGCGGTTCAGGTACCATGGGCGGCCCTATCTCGAAGTGCCGATTGCCATAGGCCTGAATTCGCTTAAGAAATCCATGGGCGATACTATCTCGAAGTGTCGATCATGGGCGATACTATCTCGAAGTGTCGATTGCCAGGAGTTCTTGGGGTCGTTATGGGCGGTGCTATCTCGAAGCATCGAAAGCCAGTCACCCTTCGAGGTATGTTAATGGGGACAATGAATCCCACACAGACCGTGTTGATAGCTGATCTGAGGTTAGACTTAGAAGAATAAAAAAAAAAAAATTTCCTTTAACTCAAATAACTCGGACCAATGCACAAGCACGGATGCTTTAATCTCAGGGATCAATAAACTTTAGGGTAGAGTCAGAAATCAGGGAAACTTGTGCCTACAACTCGTCTTTAGCCGACCTAGTCTGTAACTTAGCAACTACTTAGGAATCTTGGGTCTAGAACCTGAATTTAATATGCTTCTGAAGGAATACTAAGTGAGTTGACTAGTCTACTTAGAGTGCTAGGTTTCGCTTAATTTTGCTAGGGACTAGCAAAAACTAGGCATGGGGGTATTTGATTAGCCCATAGTTGTGGGCTATTTAAGTATTTAAGTGCCTACACATTAGGTTAATTCTAACATTTATTTAGTATAAATTAGGATGTAAATAGATTAATTCATAGTTTTAATCTAATTACATAATCCATACATTGCATTCATATCTTAAGTGCATTTAGAATTAGCTTAGAATAGCATTCATCTAATTAGATAACCAATTAGGTACATTGTTTTCATTAACATAGAAGTTGAGGGTCTGTACATAAATAATCCTAATATTTTAACATTATTTTCTTTATTCTTCTTCTTTCAGAACGGCTGGCTGCCACTCCAACGCCCGGCTGCTGCAGTGAAGAAGCCATTCAAGGGGGAGCGGATGTGGTGGATCTGGTCGGGCGACTGATTTCAAACTTGTGCAGGCCATTACAAAAGGAGGAGGGAGGCAGCCGAGCTCAGGAGGCCTCCGCCACCTACCCACCACTGTACAGAGAGAACCTTTCTCTTCCACTCCACACTGCCGGCCTCTACTGTGGCGACGAGCCTCCATCACCGTGGGCGTGTGGTGTGATAGGCCACACCGCCATCCGGAGCTCGCCGCATCACCGTGAGCACCTTAGCGTGCATCCCCCTAGCCATCATCGCCGACCACCATCACTGAGCTACTGATCAGCCACCCTCTCAGTAACTTAAGACGCTTGGGAAATTTTCCAGACGTCTGAAGTTACCCGCTCACTTCCACCGCAGCCATTTCCCCGCGCCTGCAGACCACCGCAGCCACACTTTCCCTGCGCCTGCAGACCACCGCAGCCATCTCCACGCGCTGCAGACCACCGCAGCCACGCCTCCAACCGCGCCTGCAGACCACTGCAGCCACGCCTTCCCCGCGCCTGCAGACCACCGCAGCCATCTCCACGCGCCTGCAGACCACCGCAGCCACTCCTCCAACCGCGCCTGCAGACCACTGCAGCCACACTTTCCCCGCGCCTGCAGACCTCCGCAGTGCCAGCCGCAGACCCTCCGCCCACGCACAACCGCCTGCAGACCGCCACCAGCAGCACCTCCGCCGGAGCTCGTCCGGCCACCTCCGGCCGCCGCGCGACTTGCCGCCACCACCGATTCGAAGCTCTTGGTCCAAGGGACCTCCTCCAAGCTTCCCGCGCCCGGCCATCGGCTCCTCGTCGCGCAAGACAAAGGGGAAAAATTCCCCTGTTTTGCTACAGTAAACCGTCAATTAAAATTTACATTTTCTTCCATTGCCACTTTTTAATCATATTTTATTGATTCTGCATTGTGGAAAATATCCTCTAGTTTCTCACAATTGCCATTTCAGCATTGTTTCTTGCTTAAACCTTAATCTAAAGGCAATCTTGGCTTGGTTCTTGTCCAAACTAACTACGAACAAACGTTTTTAAGTGGTGCGAATTTTAATACGTCATTGCCTCCCTGTGGATACAACCCACTCCTCTGCGAGTGGTTATTTCTTGTTAAATATTGACTAGTCGATTTTTCCACCACATTGAACTACAAACGACTTTAAAGCGAAAGATCGACCAGTCAGCAAGCTACCAAACATCGCAACACGTGGCGTCGCGAGAGCCCTCTGATCACGCATCCACGGCCGAGAATTTCTTGCAGCCACTCTTCACAAAACATGTGAAGCGCATCTGATGGCATGTTATCGGCCGCGTACAGATCCTCGCTTATTCATGGAGCCACGTCTCCACCTCCATCGCTGCTCATTACTAATCCAACAAGCGAAATTCACTTCGCTCGCGCATGCAGTTGATTTGAGATGCGGTGCGCTTCGCACGCGCGATGCTCTCTTCACATAAAGCACTCGTTTGCTTCGCTGTGCCTTCGACTTGGTCGCATTTGCATTTTAATGCTCATGTGCCCTCAGACGTTGGATGAAGATCCAACGGTCGAGATCTACTGGCATGGGTGAAGGAGGAAGAGGCCAGGTGGCTGTGGGTGGCTTGGATGGTGCCATGTGGTGTAATCTGGGCTGTCCATCTTCTATTGATTATAGGTGGTGCCACGAATGTCGGATTGGATCGATTTTCGTGTCGTTGGGCTACGATTGTCGATCCAAACCCATCTGTGCAGCTGGATTTGTCATCTGAGGTATGGATTTTACACCACCTTGCCCCTTGGTCTCTGATCTTTCTCGGACTGCATTTGATCCTACAGAAATCCGATCAGGGCAATCTTAGAGTTGTTGAACTCTGATCGTCACCCTGATCAGATCCGTATAGTTGGATCTTCAATTCGAGGCCTTGAAATGATATTGCCCTATCTCTTGACCACAAAAAGGGAAAATTAGCCTATATTTGTATAATCTAACCTAAATGCATAATTTTTAAGAAATATATGCGTTGTAGTATAACCGACAAAATCTCACAACAAATATTTAAATTTATAAGCTCAGAAACTAAAAGGAGTCTGAGGTGTTCGCAGGGAGAAAATATGGAACTCACACATTAATATTCATTTAAAATAGATGAGCACAATCAATTGATCACAATAATCGATATTCAATAAAAAAAACTGATCAGATTGATATTCAATGTAATCTAATATCACAGAAGATCATGGAATCAAAAAGGAAAGAGAATAAAAACAATGGTGATTTGAATCACCACTTATTCTCTTTAATTAAGCATGCATTCAATTACTCTAATTATTCAACAGTAATCCTCAATCAGAATTCAACGTTAACTTAAGTACTCAAATAACTCAACAGTACTCAGAATGAAATCAGATCAGATGTCTTAAGTGTCAATAGAACACAATGCCTCACAGAAGGCACACAAGCACAAGGCTCTTCAGAGAGCCTTCTCCTTTTCTTCTTCTTCTTAAGGCTCAAGCCTTTCCTTCCTCAAGCACATAGAGGCAACTTCTCAGAGGCTAAGTGTTGAGAACCTCTCCTTCTCTTCAGCATAGGGGCATCTTCTTCAGAGAGCAAAACCCACCCCCCTCCTCTCACAAATCTCTCTACCTTTCTTCTCTCTCAGACCTAAGTGTAATCAGGTCATATAGTCAGGTTATTAGGTCGAGAACAGTGACCAGGCCTGCGGGCATGTGTTGCAAGTGAGGAGTGGGCAGGTAAGCGGGTGAGCAGGTGAATGGGGACCCGACCCCCGTGTCTTGGACGATAAGGCGAAGGAATGAATTCAATTTATGCACTGTTAGGGACTTTTCATCTACCAATGTGGGACTAAATGTCCCACCTTCTTCGTGTGAACATTGTAGCCGATGCTTTGCTCGATTGTAGCTGCTGAGGCTTCGTGTCTTCAATTGGAGGGCCTGGGAAGGGTCCTGGGAGACTTACACATAGCCTGGGAGTGAGTCGAGGGTGCTTATAGCAGGAGAACAATAGCCAAGGTCAGAGAAGATGAGGGCCGTGGTGGAGCATTGTCGAGTACCTGAAACACAACGAACAGCCTTGCGGCCATGTCAAAGCATCTCAAAAGCTTCACCTGAGGATGACGAAGGTGATGGTGGTGTCTGTGTGTTGTGGGAGTGTGTATGGAGGGTGTGCGAAGTAGGAGAAGATGCTCAGGTGTGGGTTTATTTGGTGGAGCTTTGGAGCGGGTGGAATGTGAAATAAGAAGAGGGGTTGTATTCGCGGAGGTGTGGTGGAGCTTATGGAGGTGTTATCATGGCGTTTGGTGGTTTGTGGCGGTGTGGAGGCCTCGCTAGAGCTCATCCGGACTTGGTGAAGACGAAGGGGTTAAGGGCAAGTTGTTGGTCGAAATAGAAAGGAAAGGAGCTAGGGAGAGCAAGGAGCTAGGGAGAGCAAAGGGAGAGGATAAGACCTAATTTACTGGATGAAAGGGTGAGGGAGGCGCCTGTGATTGGCCGACGCCAAAGACGACGAATCCT
The DNA here is from genome assembly GCA_037157565.1 of Thalassia testudinum. Taxonomy (NCBI): domain Eukaryota; kingdom Viridiplantae; phylum Streptophyta; class Magnoliopsida; order Alismatales; family Hydrocharitaceae; genus Thalassia; species Thalassia testudinum. The sequence goes on from JAZHRO010000009.1 coordinate 46,400,603, forward strand.
CCGATGAGGGAACGACGAGGAAGAAGGGGTTTTGGATGCTCCTGATTTGGTCGTCAAGGAGCCGAAGAAGGAGATGAAGATGATCCCTTTGCCTATGGTATGTGGTAGAGGGTGGTGAAGGAGTTTGGAGGAGACTCACTGAAACTGCGGCGGAGGCAGCTGGAGAGGGAAAATTGTGAATAAATGTGGCTTGAACCAAGCTAAGGAGTTATTCTTGAGGATCAGGAGCCTTTATAGAGCTCTAGACCGAGCTCTAGATCAAGAAACAAGCCCACAATGGCTTATTCTTGAGGCAAGAAACACCCACTGATCTCATGAGTTCGTTAGGGCAATTAGATGCGATTTAGGATCCAAGACTGATCCCAATCAATTCTCCATGGTGTGAACATCAATCCCACCAAATTTGGTTAGATTTGATGATGATTTGAGTGGGCTTATGCGAGGTCAAAGCCAGCCTGGAGGTCGGTTGACCTCCAATGGTGGTAAGGACCTGCTTGTGAAGAAGAAAACAAATCTAGGGATCTATTTGCAAGGGTTTCAAAAGCTGAGGGGCTAATTGAGAGAGAAAGAGTTTGACTAGACTAAAATGCAAACTAGGTCAAGATAAATTCTGATTGATCCCAAATTTTGGTAAAAACCTAATTTGGACCTAAGGAATATAGTGGTGAAGTTGGATTTCAAGTGTGACCAAGTTTGACTGGACAATTTATGCAAAAACCCAAATTAGGGCAGAATTGTGTCTGTGACTCTGTTTAAGGTCAAAATAGGTTCCAAATGTCAAATCAAGGATACCTGACCTCATGGAATATTTTTCTATGAATTTTAGAAGGTTTAGATGAATTTTATTCTGACCGACGACTTTTAATCTCAATTTTCTCCCTATTTTCACAGTAGAACCCTTTCAAAATTGGAAGGAGGATTCACAATGAGATCCTCTTCAATTTGGACCTACTCATGCCTTCTAAATCCCTTCAAGGAGCTCATGTGAACTCCTTGAATTTGTGGATTCCAGGCCAATGATTTCGAGCACTTTAAGCTTATTTCCAATCTTGAAAGTTTACCCAATGGTCTATAAAAGACCCTTGTGGACAACCTCACCTCCTGAGCAAGAAATAGAGCCAAAATCTACCCTTCTTCCTCTAATCTCTGGCTTGCTCCACCTCACTCCGACGACTCTCCTTCTCAGGCTTCTTTGCCAGCCACCACGTACAATAGGCGGTTGGTTCCTACTCCCCGTTCTCTTCCGCAACTCGCAATACTGGTGAGACGTTCTCTAACCCTTCGTCATCGTCATTCTACCCCACTGAAGCTACTTCCTTCTCCGGTGTCGGCCATATCGCAACCGGTGCCATCTTCGCTTTCCTTCATCCGTTAGCTAGCTTCATCAACTCCTTAGCATCTACTCATCATCACCGTGCTACTACCGCTCTGAATCAATCCCTCATATGCCAGCATGTCCTCTGTCTTCCACCTTGCCAATGTACCTCCGATGAGTTCGCACGGCCACCATGCTTCACCAAACGGGCCGCCACTGATCCCTACACCATTGCTGCGTCCTAACAGCCAAAAGCCCTCAAGAAATTGAGGGGATTGGCTGCTCAGTTGTTCTACCGAACAACCCATCTTCTACCGTCAATTTTTGTCTCCTCCAACCACCTTCGACCACGTTCACAGCATGCCACTACCACCATCCCTTTCACCGCATCATCACACTCCTACTGAGCTATTTTGACGTGGCCCTTAGGCCATTTTCTTCATTTCAGGTATTCGGCAGCCATCACCATTGACAGAGATCCTTCGAAGAGCTCGAAGCAAGTGTTCTTGCTCTAGTAGACCCAGGTGCCACCTCCAGGAGATGTGGCTTACTTCCAAGAAGAGACCCAGGATTCCAATTAGGAGCTTCGAGAGCTCCTTCACCCTCAATTGGATTGGCCTTCAGTCGCTGCTCGCATGCGGAGAACTGCAGACAAGATAGTCCCATATTGGGGATGTAGGAGCGGAAGAGGGTGCATATATTGATTTTCTGTTTCCTCCTTATTGCCTCAAGACACGAGGTGAGGTCCCTCACCTGCACACTTGATCGCCTAAGCTATCACTCCTCGGCTGCGATCATGCTTGCAGTCTTGGACTCGATACTACTCTGATTCGATTACTTGGTTAACCCCGGGTCTGAGAGAAAGAAGAGAAGAGAGAGCGGGAGGGTTTGTCTTACTCTCTAACTCTCTCACACTTAGCAGATTTAAGAGAGGCCTTTGCCTCTGTTGATCGTGGCTGCTGTGCCTCTCCTTAAGGCTTGAAGAGAAGAGGCCTTTGCCTCTATGCGTGATCTGAGAAGAAGAAGAAGAGAGGCCTCTGCCCTTGTTGGTTAAGGCGTCTGAGCGCCTATTCTATCATCTGATATTCTGAGGGAGTGATATATTGTGGTTGAAATTAAGCTTTCATATATTAAGTGCTTGTAAAACTTAAAGAGTAATTTGGTGATTCAAATCACCATTTTACTCTAATCTTTTTGCACTTTTAGACTTGAATCTTCTGATAAATCATTATTCCTCTTGTTATAATTGCTTATACTTATGATTCTATCGTGATCTCTGAGATTAACTGCTATACTTGCTCCCTGTGTTCGACCTTAGACTTTCTTGACGATCTTTCAAGTTATAAATATTATTTGTTTTCGCGCTATTACGACTATACTACAATGCATCTTTTATAAAACCCCATTTTCGCGTGTTAACATTTTGGCGCTGTTGTTGGGGAGCAACGCGCAATTTGATCTCTCTGATTACAATTTCTGATCTAGTACTAACTTGCTTTATCTCTTTGGCTGTGATCTGTGCATGGATTCATTGGAGGAAGATCTGTCGCACATCAAACACTACAAGTGCAGGTAATCTCGTCTCCTTTTCCATTAAACCCTTATTCTGAGAAAAGCTAAAAAAGGGAAGAAATTAATTAGGATCAACTTGTATTATCTACATAGAATTAATCATTAAGTTTCCTGATTTGATTAGAAAAATCCTGAACCTGATTTCTACACTTATTAAGGATTTAAGACACCTTGAGCTACTCACCTTCTTGATTGAGCCCTAGGTGCTAAATTTGGACGAAATTGATTGGACCAATTAGAGCCAAATTTGGGTTTCTATTCTAAGGTTAAGGGACACACTTGCTTAAAAAAGAATCTACTTCCCCGAATTGTGTGTTTCCTAAGCCTTGCTTGAATTTACCTAATTAAGAAAACCCTAAAAGTAGCTCTAAACATTCACTTGAATCATAAAATTGGGACCTAATAATTTCAAGGATGAAACAGGTGAAGTTGACCCACCTTGCGGGGTCAACCAATCTTCAAATTAGATCACCACTAACAAATACATCTTAAAGTTTAAGTGGAATCCTGATGAGAGCCTCATCATGAGCCATAACTAACTCATTTTGACCCAATAAAGAAGATAAAAGCTCCTACATAGCCTAGAAGAAGGCTTAACTGAAGGAATAAGTGCTCTGAGAAGAAAACATGAAATAAAGGTTAAAACTGCAAATTTACCATTGCAGTACATAAACGGGATTTCTCAGAGGCAAAACATAGGTCAAATGGTCTAAATGGGATAGAAAGTGGGTTGAGTCAATCAGAAATGGGTTTATGTGCAATCTAAGAATTAAATGACACTTGTAACCCTAAAAATAGACCCGCTTAAATTAACAAGGTTCCAGTCAGAATAAAAATCAAGTAAACCCTCTAAAAATCATGGAAAAACATCCTCTAGGGTTTAGAACACTTAATTTGGCCTTTGGAACCCAGTTTGACCTAGATTAGGGTCCTAGCTCTTCAATTAACCTAATTTGGGTTTTTACGCAAAATATCCAATCAAACGTGGTAAAACCTAAAATTCAACTTCACCATTGGATTCCCTAGGTCCAAATTAGGTTTATACCAAAATTTGGACTTACGGGGAGGTCATCTTGACCTACTTTGCAATTTAGTACACCCAAATCAGAAATTGGTCCCTATCTTTTGAATATCTTCGCAGAGAGCCCCCTAAGTTCTTCGCCCCCTTTGCAATCCGGTCCTGCCGCCATTGTTAGGGCAGAACCGAGCTCCGGCGAGGTTTAGAGAGGGATTACTCTCTAATCCCTCAGAGATTCCCTCCCAGAAATGGAAGGGGGATTCTCTGAGGAATTCCCTTCCATCTAAAGCAGATCACGATCTCTGGTGTGAACCCAATCTCTCGTGCGAACGCACGAGAGATTTGGGTATCCACCCTCTTTCCATCTCCGGCGAGCCAGCAGAGTTGATTGAGCGGTTTCCACGTGCTTGAAGGAGCGGCCAGCACCTATAAAAGACTCCCCAGACCCTACCGCAGATCTTAAGCTTGAATTTGACGGAGATCCCCTCAAATTTCCTCTCTCCCACTCCGGCCAAAAGACCCGCAAGCTCCGGCGACCTCCCCTCCTTCTCATCGCTCTGCTACCATACCAGCAGTAGAGTCAACTCCGTCGCTTCCTCCCACGTTGCACCGTACCAAGCGCACGTGCCCCTGCCCTCATCCTTGTCGCCGCTTCCTCCCTCAGGGTCCTTCTTCCCCGACGATGGCAGTTACGTGCCGTCCACTCCGCTGCCTCCATTCCTTCCAGATCACCCCAGATACCCTCTCCATCCTCTCCTCTCTCTTTTCCCCCTGCTATTTTATCCAATTACCCCCCGACAGTGCCTGACCACCTCCATCGTCCTCGCCTCCGACCGCCCTCCGGCGAGCCGCCCACACCACTCCGCCCCTCCACAACGCCCGCCAACCCTCTTGTGAGCTCCGCCTCACCACCAGGAACTCAGTCCACCCCTCCACTGCCACTCCAGACCTCCACAAGCACCCCCCGATCAACCCCACATCTCCGACCACAGGTTGACCTAGGCACGCACGCCTAGGCCAACTTGCGGCCTGCAGCACTGCGCATCATCTTCGCCGTGCTACGGCGAAGGTTTCTAGCTAATCTGATTGGGCCAATAGGCCGTTCTTGTGTATGACAGGTCGCAGCTCTTGCCGCCATTGAAGGTCGAAGCAGTGAGGAGCTTGTAGCAGCTTCAGGCACCAGGGCACCCAAGCTGCAGGTGCAGCAGACTCACGCAAGTGTCGCGAAGCGAGTGAGGCCAGCAAGTCGCACTGCGAGTCCAGCAGCTGGGGCAATTGCACGACGGGAGCTCTGCGGACGTGCGTGAAATCGGGACTGATCAGATAGTCCCACATCGTGGAATCGCGAAACACATGTATAATATAAATTATTTTTGTGTTTTAATCTCACTGCCTTCGTAAGCACAGGGGTGAGGTCCCTCACCTGCCCTCACACCCGCCTCATCCGCGGCTTGACCTCGCGGATCTGGCGGGATCCGACCCGACCCAATCCTTAAGCACTCCTTGCGCATCACCACCTGCCGGTGCGCCTGGTCCCGGGTGCGAAGCCAACCCGATTACCCGTGTAGCTCTGGGGAGAGCGTCCTTGAGCGAATCGCAGAGAAAGAGAGAGACGTTTGGGTAGAGGGATGGGGGTAGGTTTTGCCTTGGCTGTGGTGTGCGCAGGAAAGAAGAAGCAAAGGAAGAAGCGAACACTTAGCAGCTGCAGAAAAGGAAGAAGAGAAGAGACCAAGGAAGAAGAAGCCTTGGCAGAAAAGAGAAAGAAGAAGGAAGGCAAGGAAAAAAAAAGAGAAGAACGAAGAGAGGCCAAGTGAAGACTCTGCAAAGATCAGAAGAAGAAGAAGAAGAAGAAGAAAGAAGGAAGGCAAGGCAGGAGAAGAAATAAGAAACAAGAAGCAAAGGTAGAAAGAGAAAGAAGCAGAAAGGAGAAGAAGAGAGAGGGGATTACATTTAAGACGTCTGATACAGAAATCAGACGTCCAATTCTATTTTCTTTTACGAATCCTTTTTGAAGTTCTCTCTTTGAATCACTCATTTTCACTTAACAGTTGTATTCTGTGGTTTTCAAAAGTACTGAGATTGCTCCCTGTGTTCAACCTCGGATACTCTAGTTTTTCGAGTAATAAAATTCTTTATATTTGTTTAAATGTTTTGTCGGTTATACTACAACGTGATACACTTTAAACCCACACAAAAACGTGAGAACATTTTGGCGCCGTTGCCGGGGAGCAACGGGCACTTTTAAAGCTTTTGATTACAACTGTTCTATCTAATATCTGACTTAACTTCTCTCTTTTGTTGTGTTCACACAGGGAAAGCAAAACAAAAAGGAAAGAACAATAACTGCACAACGCATTCTCCAAGGAACAGGTAATTTCCATAAGCCCTCTCTCTTAACCCTCTCAAAATCTAAAAAGGAAAAAAAAAAAGAAAAATCAACTTAGGGCTACCTGTTTCATAATTAGTAACTCATCAAGTTGCCTGATTTTCATTTCAACACATTTTTATCTGTTCATCCAACTAAGGCAACTAGGGCGAACCTTTCTTGATTGAGCCCTAGGTGCTAATTTCTGAGGCAACTAAATTGGACCGACTAGAGCCAAGTTAGGGATTGCAAAGCTAGGGTTTTTAGAGACACATCTTCTCTTAAAACAAAGAAACAAATTGTCCAAAAAGAGGTGTGCCTAAATCGTGTTTGAAAAGATCTATACAAAAGGAACCCTAAGCAAATCAGGCTGTTAATCCATTTGAACCATAAAAGAAAGGACCTAAAAGCTCTCAAAGGAACAAGAGGTGAAGTTGATCCCTTGGGTCAACCAACCTTAAAATTAGGTCACTTTTGCACTCAAAATACTTAAAAGTTCAAGTGGAACATTAAGCACCTTGATCTTAAAAAAAGTAGACTAAGAGGTCAAGGTCTCCATTCTGGTCTACCTGGAACCGTAGTGACAAGAGAGGTCGAGTGGGCGAAACCCTGTAACCTGTGGGGACGCTCTACCGTGTAGGGGTCTTTGCGGGACTCTCCCTCTCTGGCTGCCTAGGTATTTCTCAGGTGGACGATCTTCTGATCCAGGGGTCCATCTGCCTCGAACCTCTATAGTCACCCAACAATTTTTTTTGGGTGTCTTGATTGGGTCCAGCACCTTCTAAATCTCATCACATCTTTTGGTGCATGTTCGGTAGGAGGTCCTTAAGGCCACCCTTAAGACCTCCTTTATAAATTCATTCTCGTCGAGGCCAAGCCTCGATGCCCTTGTTTGTGCAGCAACCCCAGTATATAAATCTCTCATCTGATTCATACCCTGGTTCTCCTTCTTCTTCCATCATGGCACAACCCATTGAAGAGGAGAACAACCTTGAACACCAACTTCAACACCTTAATGATCTCTTTCAGAACTTTGTAAACCCACCACAGCGACCTATGATGCGAGATCACTATAATCCCGCTGCGGTGGCAATCGAACCCCGAGTACGAATCCCAATTGGAGGACCTAATTCTGAACTGAAGCCCAATATGATTCATGCCATACCGAAGTTCCATGGGCTTAACTCTGAGGATCCATTCCAACACATCAAACAACTCAAGCATCTGGCCCAGACCTTCGGGTCAGATGTACAAAACCGGGATATCCTACTCATGAAAATGTTTTCGTTCTCCCTCATGGACAAGGCCGCACATTGGTATCAAACTCAAACCCATACGATCAACATATCGGAGGAACTGCAGTCTGAATTTTTGAAAAAATTCTTCCCCGTTGGCCGGATGAATGCCTTGCGCCACCAGATCACTCATTTCACTCAACAACTAGGAGAACCTCTTCACGAAGCTTGGGATCGATTCCTAGATCTCATGCGAAAGTGCCCCCATCACGGAGTTCCTAAGTGGGAACAAGTCCAGTCTTTTTACCAGGGACTCCGTGAGGATATTCGTTTATTCGTCAATGCAACGTGCGGAGGAAACATCATGGGTCAACATGAGGACACGGTGTGGGAGATTCTCGAAAACATGTGCGAGAACCCCATAAATAATGACTCCATGGGCTTATTCGACAGGATGAATGCCCACGCATCGACGAATCTAAGAGGGACACATGAGATGCAGGACCTGTCCACTTTCGTCGACTTGGAACTGATGGCCAGTCAGTTGGACAAGGTTTTTATCATAGAAAAGAAGGTGGACGAGCTAACTCGACATTTACAGCAAGCCACCTCTGCGCAAGACTCTTTTGCACGACCTCCTCTGGCAAGGGAAACTGTGCAAAACATCTATCACCAACCTGCCAAGGGGATGGATCCATATCCACCCCCGTCTGCCTCTCGGACCGGAGTGACCTCCGATCCATTCTACTCGAGTTGGGGGAACTCTGAACCCTCGTATTCTGACTTTCCCGAGGTTCCTCAGAATTGCGAGGACCTCAACGCCATCCAGAATGACCCATTCTCCAATACCTACAACCCTGGGTGGCGAAATCATCCTAACTTTCAGTGGGTGGGAAATTCTCAAAGACCACCATATCAACCCCGTCCACAAGCCTCTCGTCCATTTCAACCGCCTCAGCCTCGGCCCAATCCCACCTACCAATCCGGGCAAAACCAGGATCAAATGACTCTTATCCTTCAAGCACTGGCTGACATTCAAAAGACGAATGCGGCAATGCAAAAACAGCACAAGGATGAGATCACAGAGGTTCGCAACCAACTGGCCCAGATGGCAAATTCCCGCCAACCTGGCACCCTTCCTTCGCAACCTCTGCCCAACCCAAATAACGTGCTAACCCAAAAGCGCGTTATGAATCCAAATTCGGGCCAAACACATGTGATTTATCAGGCCCCTGCTACTCCATCATCAGACGGGATGGAGGCTTCAACATCTTATGCGGGATTTCAGCAGCAGCCACCCCTCCTACCTAACCCAAATCAGGCTGGGTTGAACTCTGTAACAACACGTAGTGGTAAAATAACCCAAGACCCACATTATCCGAACCACTCCAAGCCTGATAATAGCCAAGACCCTAGGATAGATATCCAAGATACTACTGGCTCAGATCAAGAACCTGGACCTATCCTAGAGGAACCAGCTAGGATCCCATTTCCTGAGGCCTTGACCAAAGGAAAAAGGACAACCAAACCTGTGGCTCCTGAGGAGGATCTGGTCAAGCTCTTTGAACAGGTCCAGATAAACATCCCGTTGATGGATGCAATCTGCCACATACCGGCTTACGCAAGATTCTTGAAAGACATATGCACACCTAAACGTAAGCCGCGAACCAAGGATGGGAATCCAATCGTACTGTCAGAGCAATCCAGCTCTGTCATCTTGAGCAAACTCCCACCCAAGGCTAAAGACCCAGGAACTCCCTTGATTTCTTGTAAAATTGGTGAAACCCAATTTGATAGAGCCCTACTAGATCTAGGTGCCTCCATAAACTTAATACCTACATCCCTCCTTGACCACCTTGAAGAATCTGAACTTAAACCCACTGAGGTGACATTGCAGTTAGCCGATCGATCCATCAAGTCACCCAAAGGAATACTCGAGGATGTCATTGTTAGGGTACGGGATTTTTATTTCCCAGTGGACTTCATAGTACTAGACATGGATGCACCTAAGAACCCAAGGGACACACCAATCATATTAGGGAGACCCTTTTTGGCCACTGCTAGGGCCAACATTAACTGCGAAGAGGGCCAGATAGAATTAAAATTTGGGAATCAAAACATGAAGATTGACATTTTCAAGGCCTAGCAAGGGATTAATTGCGGGGTTATAGAGGAAATATGTGATGTCAAAGCCGTGGTTGATGAATTGCATATAGAGGACAACCTGATTATTCCTGATCAACCACTAGAGAATCAAAAACCGCTAACAGAGGAGTGCGAACATGATCTAGACACACCTATGACTCCTACCATTGCTCCTGATACAAACCCCGAACCACTCGCTGCTGCTGACAACCCTATCATGGAACTCAAACCCCTTCCCGAACATCTGAAGTACATCTTTTTGGATTCAAATCAGACGTTTCCTGTGATTATCAATTCTTGACTCACACCTGACCAGGAACTCCGTTTGATTTCTGTTCTCCAGCAACATCGTAGAGCCATTGGATGGACTCTCGATGATTTGACTGGTATAAGCCCTTCATACTGCACACATCGAATCTACACAGAAGAAGGCGCACGACCTTCAAGAGAAATGCAAAGACACCTAAACCCTAACTTGCAGGAGGTCGTGAAAAAGGAGATCATAAAGTGGTTAGATGCAGGGATCATCTACCCGATCTTCGACAGTCGTTGGGTGAGTCCAATACAAGTGGTGCCTAAGAAGGCAGGACTTACCATCATCACGACTGAAATCGGAGAAGTCATTCCTACCCGAATAGCTAACTCGTGGAGAGTCTGCATTGATTACAGAAGACTCAATTCCTCCACGAAGAAGGATCATTTCCCACTACCGTTTATTGATCAAATCCTCGAAAAACTAGCGGGAAATAGGTTCTTCTGCTTTCTTAACGAGTATTCCGGTTACAACCAGGTGGCAATCCATCCAGAGGACCAAGAAAAGACCACATTCACCTGCCCCTTCGGGACGTACGCGTTTTGAAGGATGCCGTTCGGTCTCTGCAATGCACCTGCAACTTTTCAGCGGTGCATGCTTGCCATATTCTCAGATATGGTAGGTGATTATCTGGAAGTCTTCATGGATGACTTTTCAGTTTTTGGAGAATCATTTGACGATTGCCTCCAACACTTGGTCCAAATACTCAGGCGGGGCATCGAGGTGAATTTGGTTCTTTCCTGGGAAAAGAGCCATTTCATGGTGCCTGAGGGAATTGTCCTGGGACATCTAATCTTGGAGAAAGGCATCCAAGTGGATCGAGCTAAGGTTAACCTGATTTCCAAGCTTCATATGCCTAGCTCGATTAAGGACATCCGATCTTTTTTGGGGCACGTCGGTTTCTACCGTCGATTCATCCCTGATTTCTCAAAAATCGCGCGCCCCTTGACCAATCTTCTTTCCAAGGATGTGCCTTTCGAAATTTCCAAGGAATGCACTCAAGCATTTGAGAGCCTACGTGACCGAGTCACCCAAGCCCCGATCCTACAGTCCCCTGATTGGTCTCAATCCTTTGAGATCATGTGCGATGCATCTGACTTCGCTGTAGGAGCGATTTTAGGGTAGAAAATTGACGAGAAACCTGTGGTCATTTACTACGCCAGCAAAACACTGGATGAGGCTCAGCGTAACTATACGGTTACTGAGAAAGAGTTGCTGGCAGTAGTATTTGCCTTGGAAAAATTCAGATCATACCTGTTGGGTTCCCGTGTTATCATATACTCGGATCACACAGCTGTGAGGCATCTCCTTGCTAAGAAGGACGCGGAACCTCGATTAATCCGATGGATCTTGCTATTGCAAGAATTTGACCTCGAGATTCGCGACAAGGCAGTAAAGCAAAATGTGGTAGCCGATCACTTGTCCCGCCTTCCTTCTGAAATTATTGATCCTTCCGGACCTATTACAGAACACTTTCCTGATGAGCACCTCCTGACTATCAGTACAAGTCTTCCATGGTTCGCTAATATAGTTAATTACTTGGCATCACATCAGATTCCGTCCGATTGGCCGAAGGCCAAAAAGGACAAATTGCGTTCCGATGCCAAGTATTACCTATGGGAAGACCCGTATCTATTCCGCATTGGTGTTGATTAGATAATCCGCCGGTGTGTTGCGGAAGTGGAAATCAAAGACATACTCTCATTCTGCCATGACCAGGCATGCGGTGGACTTTTTTTAGGACATAAAACCGCATCAAAAGTCCTCCAGTGTGGCTTTTACTGGCCCACAATTTTCAAGGATGCATACGATCACTGTAAGGCATGTTCCCGTTGCCAGACTCTAGGCAACATGAGCCATCGAGACATGATGCCTCTACAGCCGATCCTGGTATGCGAAATTTTTGATATTTGGGGGATTGATTTCATGGGACCCTTCCCGATCTCGGATGGCTTCGAATATATCTTACTCGCAGTTGACTACGTTTCCAAGTGGATAGAAGCCATTCTGACCCGAACCAACAATCATAAAGTCGTTATAAAATTCCTCCACCAAAACATTTTCTCCAGGTTCGGGATTCCGCGTGCTATAATTTCTGACAGAGGGACCCATTTTACAAACGCTCAGTTCAGGTCACTGATGACCAAGTATGGGGTGTCACACCAAATCTCTACTCCTTACCACCCCCAAACTAATGGTCTAGCTGAGCTATCTAACCGAGAGATCAAGAAGATCCTTCAGGTTACTGTTCGACCTAATAACAAAGATTGGTCTTCTTAGCTTCCGAAAGCATTGTGGGCCTATAGGACCGCCCACAAGACTCAATTAGGAATGTCTCCCTTCAGACTAGTGTATGGGAAAGCATGTCACCTCCCCGTCAAGTTGGAGCATAAAGCCTATTGGGCAGTACGGACCTGTAATCTTGACCTTTCCAAGGCTGGAACCCACAGAAGACTTCAAATGGGCGAGATCGATGAGTTATGCCACGACGCGTATGAGAACTCGCGAATTTACAAAGAACGGGTTAAAGCTTTTCACGACAAACACATTTCTAGAAAGGTCTTTCATCCTGGTCAAAAAGTTTTACTCTTTAATGCCCGACTCAAATTATTCCCAGGAAAGCTAAGATCCAAGTGGGTCGGACCCTACCTAGTCTGGCAAATCTTCGGAAATGGAGCCATTGAAATCAGCCCACTCAGCCACGATTCTGAACCTTTTGTTATGAACGGTCAGAGACTCAAGCCATTCATTGACATGACCGATATAGATTTGGCTGAGTCATCCTTTACCCTCCATTCCTCTTGAGCTCATTCCGCCCAGCCGATGGCGTAAAACTCAGTGCTTAACGGGAGGCAACCAGTCATTCTTTGAAAAACCCGAAACCTTTTCTGACATCTCTATGCGGAACTAATATTGCACTTTAGGGTTCATCCATTAGCACAGCCAACTTCATCTTAGGTATACCTACTCGAGATTAAAAATCGTTCGCAACAAGTCACTTCGACCCATTCACTCACCACACACCTGTCCTAATGCATGAACTAAGCTAAATTCGAACCCACCTAAATTACAATGGGGACATTGCAAGTCTTAGGCATGGGGGGGTATGAAAGTGCAAAATGTTAGGAAATTCATATAAAGAAAGGGTTACAAAAAAAAAAAAAAAGACACAATAGAGGGGAGGAACAATTCAGGGTCATACAAATGAGAGGAAGGAAAGAGTGTAAAATGACAAAAAGGAGCACAAAAGGAAAATAAAAAGAAATAGTCATTAGTAAAAGATTAAGGGGCTAACTGAAGTTCTAGACCAAATCAAGAAAAAGAAAAGTGCTACGGAGATATAACAAGAGATTAGTGGGAACGCTGGTCTTAGGCCTCTTGGGCTAGTATCTTTAGCTTAAAAATTCGCGTATCCGTTAAAATCTGGATAATCCTCAAGAGGTTGAGGAAAATGCAAAGCTTGAGTACTAGGTATAAGGCTTAGGAAGTATTCGGCCTCGTTAACTGACCTTCGATTTGCAGGATTCGGTAACCTAAGCACCCCAAATTCACACACAGTCTGGTTCAGTGCGCATAAACATCCAAATCACGCGCAAAAGCGTTTAATGTTCTGAAAAAGTCACCTAGATTAGGAGCGGCCAATCAACATAAATTGATTTGGACAAGTTCCCAGCGCGGAGAGGCGGGAAATTCCCCTCGAAGATGCGTAACAACATATCGTCTCCTCGGTGCTTGTCTCTTAGGATATTTAAATATCCTACTGGGGGCATGTAAGCACTCTGCTGGTTTAGATACCATGGGCGGCATTATCACGAAATGTTGATCGCCAGGGTCTGGATTCGGCCACGGAATGCCATGGGCGGGATTATCTTGAAATCTCGAAAGCCAGGGTTCCGGGGGTTGCCATGGGCGGGATTATCTCGAAATCTCGAAAACCAGGGACCCTTGAGGATTGATGATGGGGATGAGGAATCCGATACAGACAGTGTTGAGAAGCTAATCCGAAGCTAGAAATAAAAATAAAAGAGAGATAAAAGCTCTCCAAAAAAATAAATCTTCTACCTCTCTCTTACAAAAAAAAATGCACTGCAAACTGAATTTAGGCAAAAAATGTCTCAAGCACGGGTGCTTTAACCGCGGAGTCCAACAAAACGTAGGTTAGTTTATGTGGGTCGTAGAAACCTTTGCGGAAGACTAAGGCTAAAGCAGAACAGGTCCGGATTTTGGTTGGTACTTGAGTACCTCTAGGCCTATTGTCGGCATTCCGACCTAATCACAAAAGAAAAGGAGAAGCACTTATCATGATTGTTGACAGACATTCAGGGTCTAGAACGGAAGTTAAAACTTTGAAATTTTGCTAAGGGACTAGTAAAAGCTAGGCATGGGGGTATGATGAGAGCCTCATCATGAGCCATAACTAACTCATTTTGACCCAATAAAGAAGATAAAAGCTCCTACATAGCCTAGAAGAAGGCTTAACTGAAGGAACAAGTGCTCTGAGACGAAAACATGAAATAAAGGTTAAAACTGCAAATTTACCATTGCAGTACATAAACGGGATTTCTCAGAGGCAAAACATAGGTTAAATGGTCTAAATGGGATAGAAAGTGGGTTGAGTCAATCAGAAATGGGTTTATGTGCAATCTAAGAATTAAATGACACTTGGTAACCCTAAAAACAGACCCGCTTAAATTAACAAGGTTTCGATCAGAATAAAAATCAAGTAAACCCTCTAAAAATCATGGAAAAACATCCTCTAGGGTTTAGAACACTTAATTTGGCCTTTGGAACCCAGTTTGACCTAGATTAGGGTCCTAGCTCTTCAATTAACCTAATTTGGGTTTTTACGCAAGATGTCCAGTCAAACGTGGTCAAACCTAAAATCCAACTTCACCATTGGATTCCCTAGGTCCAAATTAGGTTTATACCAAAATTTGGACCTAAGGGGAGGTCATCTTGACCTACTTTGCAATTTAGTACACCCAAATCACAAATTGGTCCCTATCTTTTGAATATCTTTGCAGAGAGCACCCTAAGTTCTTCGCCCCCTTTGCAATCTAGTCCTGCCGCCATTGTTAGGGCAGAACCGAGCTCCGACGAGGTTTAGAGAGGGATTACTGTCTAATCCCTCAGAGATTCCCTCCTAGAAATGGAAGGGGGATTCTCTGAGGAATTCCCTTCCATCTAAAGCAGATCACGATCTCTAGTGTGAACCCAATCTCTCGTGCGAACGCACGAGAGATTTGGGTATCCATCCTCTTTCCATCTTTGGCGAGCCGGCAGAGTTGATTGCGTGGTTTCCACGTGCTAGAAGGAGCGGCCAGCACCTATAAAAGACTCCCCAGACCCTGCCGCAGATCTTAAGCTTGAATTTGACGGAGATCCCCTCAAATTTCCTCTCTCCCACTCCGGCCAAAAGACCCGCAAGCTCTGGCGACCTTCCCCCCTCCTTCTCGTTGCTCTGCTGCCATACCAGCAGCAGAGTCAACTCCGCTGCTTCCTCCCGCGTGGCGCCGTACCAAGCGCACGTGCCCCTGCCCTCATCCTCGTCGCCGCTTCCTCCCTCAGGGTCCTTGATGAGAACCTCATCATGAGCCATAACTAGCTCATTTTGACCTAATACAAAGGATAAAAGCTCCTACATAACTCAAGGAAAGGCTTAACTCAGAGAATTCTGAGTTTATGGAGAAAACAAGTCATAAGGGGTAAAAATGCAATTTTACCAGTATAATTTGCATACAGGGTAATTCAGGGCCCAAACATAGGTCAAAGCAACTTAATAAGAATAAAAGTGGGATGAGATGATCTAGCAAGGGCTACAGCAATTCCAAGAAACTAAATGATAATCTGTAACCCTAAAACAACCCACTTCAATTCACGAGGTTCGAGGCAAAGTAAAAATAGAATAAACCCTCTAAAATTCATAGAAAAATAATTTCTAGGGTTTAGAACCTTCAATTTGGCCTTTAGAACCCCTTTTGACCTACATTTAGAACCATGCCCAATTAATAACTTAATTTGGGTTTTCGCATAAATTGATCGGTCAAACAAGGTTTAATATAGAAATGAAATTCACCATCAGATTCCTTAGGTCCTAATTAGTCATGTATAAAAACTTGAGCCTAAGAAGAAACCTCCTTGACCAACTTTACACTTTGGTCCTCATATATTTACTTTTTGGCCCTCAACTTTTGAACCCTCGCATTTTGGCCCCTAACTCTGCTTCGTTCTTTGCATTCAGGTCCCCCCTGCAAAACCTGCCAACACCATGCTTCGGCGACCTTGCGCGGAGCATGGCGCCGCGCAGGGTGAGGGGGAGAGCCTGGCAAGTAAACCGGGGGTGCCCTGCGTCGTCAGCCGTCGTAGGGACACCCCCCTGGTCGCTGTAGCCCACCATACCGGCCGTGCGAACGCACGGACGGTATGGGTTTTCGTCTCCGGCCATCCTCCGGCGAGGGAGACACGTCGTATCCCTCCGCCTTCCTCCCTGTTTTGATCCCTATAAATACCCCCCGTCGCTCCACCGACCTCGGCAGCTCGGATCTGACGGAGAAAACCCCCAACTTTCCTCTCTTCCCACTCCGGCAGATGCTCACCAGCTCCGGCGGTTCTTCCTCCTCCTCCTCTTTGCTCTGCCGCAATACCAGCAGTAGAGACTTCTTCCCCTGCTCTTCCCGCGCCACGCCGCACCCAGCTGGCGCCTCTCCGCCGCCCCTTCCCCTGGGCATCTTCTTCTCCGGCGACAGTCGATACGACTGTCGCCCTGCTGCTCCCCCTTCGTCCCTGCAAGTAAGTTAGAACTACTTCCCTTCCTCTCCTCTTTCTTTCCCCGGTTTCAATTGGTTCAATTAAGCCCTCGACCGACCCTGACCATCGTCACCCCCTTCGTCTCCGGCCACCCTCCGGCGAGATGCTCCCATCGCTCCACAGCCTCACACGCCTCGCCGACCCTCACCGAACCTCCGCCTCATCACACTGAGCACCCCCCACCCCTCCACTGCCACTCCACACCTCCGTAACGCTCCCCCAAACAAACCCATTTCTCCGGTTGCAGTCCAACCTAGGGCCACCGCCAGACACCACCTTGCAGCTTGCCGCACAGCTCCACACCTTCGCCGTGCCACGGCGAAGGTTCCCCAGTAGTTTGATCAGGCCGAGAGGCCATATTCGTGTCCGACAGGTTCTGAGGCTCGACCGCCATTAACGCCACATTGAAGCAGCTTCTCCCGCGCTCCAGGCTTGAGGACTCCAGGTCTCCAGCTGCTGCGGATTACGGAGTCTCCTGCGAAGGCAGCCAGCCAGCAACCGACGCAAATCGAAGCTGCAGCTGCAGAAGCAAAGCCGCGGTCTTCCAGCAGGCGCACGCGAGGAGAGGCCTCCGTTTAGTCCCACATCGGTAAGCCTCACAACTCTTTCACCGTTTAAATTGATTTTGTGAATAAGCCTTACTGCCTCAGCACACGGGGTGAGGTCCCCTTCACCCGCCCGGTTACCCGGTCTCGTCCGCGCTCACGCCCCGCGGACCTGACCCGACCCGACTTAGACTGACCTGCACTCCTCGCCCATCACGCACGCTGGTGGGCCTGGACCCGGGCGCGACCCGTACCCGACTACCCGGCAGCTCTGGGAGAGCTTTCCCAAGAGTGGCTTCTGAGAGAGAGAGAAGCGGGGGGGAGGGTAGAGTAGGTTTTGTCCTCTGATGTAAACTCTGAAGTGTGCAGGCACAAGTAAAGAAGAAGGACCGTGGAAGAAGAAGGAAGCTGAGGGAGACACTGTAGCAACAAGCAATTTAAGTCGTCTGATTGGAAAATCAGACGACGTCCTGAAGGGAAAAGAAGAAAGAAGGAGGGACGACGTCCTGACTGGAAAAAGAAAAGAAGAAAGAAGGAGATCTGAAGAACAACAGAAGAAGGCGAGGCAGAGGAGAACACAAAAGAACAAGGGAAGAACTGAAAGAAGAAGAAAAAGAGAAGAAGATCTGAAGAAAGGAAAAGAAGAAGAGCAGGACCGCTCTGCAGAAGAAAAAGGTAGAGCAGGAACAGCTGAAAGAAGAAGAAGAACATCACCACTGCAGATAAAGAAGAAGAAGATAACAGAAGATCTGAGACGAGGAGAAGCAAAGAGAAAAGAAGAAAAGACAACAAATTCTTTCTCTCTTTCTTTATTTTTGTAAAAGAAACTTGTACCCCTAGAATACAACTTGCTCCCTGAGTTCGACCTCGGGAACTCTTTTATTTTCCGAGTAAAAAATTTATATATTTGAAATGTTGGTAATAACTGGCTATACTACAACGCTATAACAATAAAACCCGATTATCTCTGCAGAACCAACGTTTCAGTCCTTCCCCGACGACGGCAGTTACGCGCCATCCACTCCACTGCCTCCATTCCTTCCAGATCACCCCAGATACCCTCTCCATCCTCTCCTCTCTCTTTTCCCCCTGCTATTTTATCCAATTACCCCCCAACTGTGCCTGACCACCTCCATCGTCCTCGCCTCCGACCGCCCTCCGGCGAGCCGCCCACACCACTCCGCCCCTCCACACGGCCCGCCAACCCTCTCGTGAGCTCTGCCTCAGCACCAGGAACTCAGTCCACCCCTCCACTGCCACTCCAGACCTCCACAAGCACCCCTCGATCAACCCCACATCTCCGACCACAGGTTGACCTAGGCACGCACGCCTAGCCAACTTGCGGCCTGCAGCACTGTGCATCATCTTCGCCGTGCTACGGCGAAGGTTTCTAGCTAATCTGATTGGGCCAATAGGCCGTTCTTGTGTATGACAAGTCGCAGCTCTTGCCGCCATTGAAGGTCGAAGCAGCGAGGAGCTTGTAGCAGCTTTAGGCACTAGGGCACCCAGGCTGCAGGTGCAGCAGACTCACGCAAGTGTCGCAAAGTGAGTGAGGCCAGCAAGTCACACTGCGAGGCCAGCAGCTGGGGCAATTGCACGACGGGAGCTCTGCGGATGTGCGTGAAATCAGGACTGATCAGATAGTCCCACATCATGGAATCGCGAAACACAGGTATAATATAAATTATTTTTGTGTTTTAATCTCACTGCCTCCGTAAGCACAGGGGTGAGGTCCCTCACCTGCCCTCGCACCCGCCTCGTCCGCGGCTTGACCTCGCGGATCTGGTGGGATTCGACCCGACCCAATCCTTGAGCACTCCTCGCGCATCACCACCTGCTGGTGCGCCTGGTCCCGGGTGCGAAGCCAACCCGATTACCCGTGTAGCTCTGGGGAGAGCGTCCTTGAGCGAATCGCAGAGAAAAAGAGAGACGTTTGGGTAGAGGGACGGGGGTAGGTTTTGCCTTGGCTGTGGTGTGCGCAGGAAAGAAGCAAAGGAAGAAGCGAACACTTAGCAGCTGCATAAAAGGAAGAAGAGAAGAGACCAAGGAAGAAGAAGCCTTGGCAGAAAAGAGAAAGAAGAAGGAAGGCAAGGAAAAAGAAAGAGAAGAACAAAGAGAGGCCAAGTGAAGACTTTGCAAAGATCAGAAGAAGAAGAAGAAGAAGAAGAAGAAGAAGAAGAAGAAGAAAGAAGGCAAGGCAGGAGAAGAAAT
Source organism: Thalassia testudinum (assembly GCA_037157565.1). NCBI lineage: Eukaryota > Viridiplantae > Streptophyta > Magnoliopsida > Alismatales > Hydrocharitaceae > Thalassia > Thalassia testudinum. Next base: position 46,420,129 of record JAZHRO010000009.1, read on the forward strand.
AAGAAACAAGAAGCAAAGGCAGAAAGAGAAAGAAGCAGAAATGAGAAGAAGAGAGAGGGGATTACATTTAAGACGTCTGATACAGAAATCAGACGTCCAATTCTATTTTCTTTTACAAATCCTTTTTAAAGTTCTCTCTTTGAATCACTCATTTTCACTTAACAGTTGTATTCTGTGGTTTTCAAAAGTACTGAGATTGCTCCCCGTGTTCGACCTCGGATACTCTAGTTTTTCGAGTAATAAAATTCTTTATATTTGTTTAAACGTTTTGTCGGTTATACTACAACGTGATACACTTTAAACCCGCACAAAAACGTGAGAACAAATCCTAAGCACCTCATCTGAACTTAAAAATTGGTAGACTTAAGAGGTCAAGTTATCCATTTTGGTCTACTTGGATCCGCGGTGACAAGGAAGGTCAGGTGGGGGAAACCCTGTAACCAGTGGGGTCGCTCTACTGTGTAGGGGTCTTTGTAGGACTCTCCCTTCTTGGCTGCCCAAGTATTTCTCAGGCGGATGAATTTTTGATCTAGAGGTATCATCCACCTCGAACCTCTATAGTCATCCAAAGATATTTTGGGTGTCTTGATTGGGTCTATCACACCTTCTGTCCCTCATCTACTCCATTGGTGTATGTTTGGGAGGAGGTCCTTAAGACCATCCTTGAGGCCTCCACTAGTTTTTCATTCTCATTGAGGCCAATCCTCGACTTCTTTGTTTGTGCAACTACCCGATCACATCGATTTCTCTTCCAACTCTACCTCTGAACTTGAATCTCCAGCCACAACCATGGATCATCAAGAAGAACAACCTGCTTTTCAACCACAAAATTTCTTTGACCTTCGAGATTTGGTCCACGCACATATCAACCCACCACAGCATCCTCAAATGCGAGATCACTACAATCCTGTTGCGGTGGAAATCGAACCTCGAATCAACATTCCTGCAGGAGGACTCGAGGTGGAGCTGAAGCCTAGTATGCTTCATATGACCTCAAAATTTCATGGCTTGAACTCCAAGGTGTAAATCCCTACTTGGAGGGGGTGAGATCAGCGTGACGTATAAAATGCGGAAATAAAAGTTAACAATCTCACAGAAATAGCAATCACTCAAAGTACATAATTATTTTTAGGTGGAAACCCAACCCGGGTGAAAATCACTACCTAACCCTCTCGAGTTAGGATTTTTCAATCAACCAAGTTGATGAAATCCACTAATGTACTACTTAAATGGGGGTAGTACAACCTCAATTACAACCACACTACAAGTGCGAGGGTAGCGTACCTCAAACCCCTTCTCTTCATGAGAAGGATTTTGTCTCACGAAGGAGACGGGAATTCGCAAAGCGAATACCCAACACAAGCAAAGTAAAATACAAGAATAGTCTTATAGAGCCAACAAAGATATTCGTAACCTAAGCTTCTATAGGAGTTAGGATGCTTCCCTTTGCAAGAAGTGCGTCGAATCGGTGACGCAGGTGCGTAAGCCACGCAACGGCGCAACGGTGCTCTCGTGAACTACGGCGGGAGAGTGGGTGCGCAAATGATCGATGCTCTCTAGATGTAGAACTTAAGCTTGGAGAGGAAGAGCTTCAACAACTTCTCTTGGACACAAAAGATGTGGAAAGTGGTTGCTTAGTGTGCCTTGGTGTGTCTAGGTGTATGTTTGAGTGGCAAAGGCTCCCCTCTATTTATAGAGGCCCTAGGAAGGCTTTGGAAGGCCTTAGAAGGCTTCCATAGCCGTTGGGTGCAAGCTCCAAGAAGATCAGGCCGAAATCAGGGTTAATCATTACACTGACAGGGTTATTAGACATCTAATCCTGGCATCGGACGTTTGGAAAAACAATTTAAGACATCTGGGAACAAAGTCAGACGTCTGATTTTAGGCGGGTTTCCTTCCTGACTTGAATCAGATCTAAACAGGGTTCTAATGTATTGTCATCATACGACATACAGGACGTCTGGAAACCTACTTTTCTGTGGGAATGGATTTCCAAGAGAGTGCAACAGCTAGAAAATATCTGCGAAGAGATTTTGGGTCAGCCAAGGCAAAACGATCATGTATCAGATGTCTGATGTCCTCTACGGACGTCTGATACGAGCCAACGGTCATTTCCTTCATTGTTTACTAAGGCAGCCAACGGTCCACTAATTGGACGTCTGGCAAAGGCATCAAACGTCTTCTAAGACGTCTGATTTCATCAGACGGAACTAGTTAAGTCCAGCCTAAACATAATCAGATGCCTGAGTCAACAGTCAGACGTCTTAAAAGTATTTATCAGACATCTGATTTTCAGATTAGACATCTGAAAAGGCTGTTTGAACCCTATTTTGATTTTCTAAGTTCTCTACAGGAAACCTAAGTATCCTAGGGTTGTGCAAGTATTCCTAGGACTACTGTTAGGGTTCTTTGAGGCTCTTTAACATGAATCTAAGTAACAAAATAAAGAGCAACAAAAGAAACAAAAAATACATAGAGTACAAGAAAAGGAAATCTATCCTATTCTTCATCTCCTTCCTTCTTCAAGCAATTGCTCCTCGCGAAGCTCCTCTATTCTCCGTCAAGCTCCTCCAATCCGTCCTGGAAGCGAGCTCGAATTCTGTCTAACCATGTCTCCATTTGCAATTAACCTGAAATCTACAACTTCAAGTGCAAATGTTAAATGACACGTGTTTTGTTATCATCAAAATAAACGATTGCGGTGCTCTAGCACCAACACAAGGATCCCTTCTAGCACATCAAGAATCTAAAGCATCCAGCCCACACATTCGGGGCAGACATGCAGAATAGAGATGGCCTACTCTTGAAAATCTTCTCCTTCTCTCTAGCTAACAAAGCTACTAATTGGTTTCAGACATACCCTCACCAGATCAACATATGGGAAGAACTTCAGAAAGCTTTCTTGGAAAAATTCTATCCCATTGGTCGGACTAATGCAATGCGGCAACAAATCACGCACTTCTCACAAGAAGCGGGAGAATCTCTACATGAGGCATGGGATTATTTTTTGGATCTCATGCACAAATGCCCTCATCACAAAGTCTCGAAGTGGGAACAAGTCAATCCTTTTACCACGGGCTCCGTGATGACATTAAGCTATTTGTCAATGCAACTTGTGGTGGCAGCAACATGAGTCAGCATGAAGACACAATTTGGGGGATTCTCGAGAATATGAGGGAGAACTCCCTAAATAATGAATCATTGGGTGTGTATGACCAGACGACCATCCACGCATTGACAAACAATCGGGGGGTACACGAGACTCGAGGCCTTTCCACATCCATCGATTTGGAGTTGTTAACTAGTCAATTAGATAAGGTCTCCACTATTGATAAAAAGGTGGACGACATAACTCGACATATACACAGAACCACCACTGCATCACAGAATCCATATGTGCACCTGCCCTCAGGTAGGGAGGCTACACACAACATCTACCACTCTCAGGGGATGGACACCTATCCACCCCCATCTGATTTCGATCATGGAGGAAACTCCGGACCAGCTTACCATAGTTGGGGGAACTCTGAACCCTTGTATCCTGATTTTTTTGGAGTTCCTTAGACTTGTGAGGATCTCCACGCCATCCAGAATAATCCTTTCTCAAACACCTATAACCCTGGATGGCGTAATCATCCCAATTTCTCGTGGTTGGGAAATAACCCAAACCTAAGACCGCAATTTCAACCCCAACCACAATACCCGCAACCCTATTAACCCACTCAACTAAGGCCCAATCAAAAATTTCAATCTGGCCCACCTAAGGAGGACCAGACATCCCTGATTCTTCAGGCCTTAGTTGACATGCAGAAACAACACAAAGAAGAAATCACTGAGCTTCTCAATCAATTGGCCTAGCTGGCAAATCCTCACCAACCTGGTGCACTTCCTTCTCAACCTCTTTCTAACCCAAATAATGTGACGAACTAGAGGTGCGTTATGAACCCAAATCAAAGCTAAGCACATTATGTTTATCAGGCCCCTTCTGCTCCATCTCCTGACGAGATTGAAGCTGCCACTTCATATTCTAGGTTTCAGCAACAGACACCTATTTTGCCTAGCCTAAACCAAAGTCAGGCAGGATTGAATTCCATTACCACCCGTAGTGGTAAAACAACATAGAACCCACAATTTCCTAGCCATGACCAGCTTGATACCGCAAATCCCAACCCTAGATTGGTAATCCATGACACCCCTATCCCAGATAAAGAGCCTAAGCCAATCCTAGAGGAACCAACTGAGGTTCCATTTCCTAAGGCCTTGACCAAGGGAAAGAGTTAGCCCAAGACCGTGGCACTAGAGGATGACTTGGTCAAGCTCTTTGAGTAGGTCCAAATAAACATCCCCTTGATGGATGCGAATCGCCACATACCGGTTTACACGAGATTTCTGAAAAGCATATGTACACCTAAGAGTAAGCCACGAACCAAGGGCGGGAATCCAATCATACAGTTGGAGCAAGCCAGCTCCATCATTTTGAGCAAACTCTTGCCTAAGGCAAAAGACCCCGGTACCCCTCTGATCTCCTGTGCAATCGGTGATATACAGTTTGATAGAGCTTTATTAGACCTAGGAGCTTCCATAAACTTGATACCCACATCCCTACTAGACCACCTTGAAGAATCTGAGCTCAAATCAACATAGATGACTTTGCAATTAGCAGATCGATCCATCAAGTCACTTAAAGGAATTCTCAAGGATGTTATAGTTCGGATCCATGACTTTTATTTTCCTGTGGATTTCATCGTGCTAGACATGAATGCTCCTGAGAATTGAAAGACACACTGATCATATTAGGAAGACCATTTTTGGCCACAGCTAGGGCCAACATCAATTGTGAAGAGGGTCAAATTGAGTTGAAATTTGGGGTCAAAACTTTGAAGATTGATATCTTTAAGGCCCAAAAAGGAATCAACTGTGGGGCTATTGAGCAGATCTACGATATCGAGTTTGTGGTTGAGGACCAATTCTTAGAGGAAAACTCGATTATTCCTGACATTCAACCACAAGAAGATCACAACCCACAGCTAGAGGAGCCTAGACTTGACCTAGATGCACCTACAACTCCTGCCTTTGCTCCTGAACCTCACCCTGAACCACCTGTTGCTGCTGACAACCCTGTTATGGAGTTGAAACCCCTCCCTGATCATTTAAAATACATCTTTTTGGGTTTAAATTGCACGTTTCCTGTGATCATCAATTCTTGACTTACCTTGGATCAGGAAACGAGACTGATTTTTGTCCTCCAGCAGTATCAAAGAGCCATTGGATGGACTCTCGATGAGTTGACTGGTATCATCCCTTCATACTGCACACATCGCATCTACACTAAGGAGGGCTCACGACCATCCCGTGAAATGCAGAGACGTCTGAATCTGAACCTACAGGATGTCGTGAAGAAAGAGATCAATATGTGGTTAAATGCTAGAATCATCTACCCGATCTCTGACAGTCATTGGGTGAGTCCAATCCTTGTTGTGCCTAAAAAGGGAGGGCTCACCGTGATCACGATTGAAATTAGAGAAACCATCCCGACTCACATAGTGAACCTGTGGAGAGTCTGCATTGATTACCGAAGACTGAATGCCTCCACGAAGAAGGACCATTTCCCACTGCCTTTTATTGACCAGCTTCTTGAGAAACTGGTGGGAAATCGATTTTTATGCTTTTTGGATGAATACTCCTGATATAATCAAGTAGCAATTCATCCATAAGACCAAAAAAAGATCACCTTCACCTACTCCTACGGGACATACGCGTTCCGCATGATGCCTTTCGGGCTCTGCAATGCACCTGCCACCTTTCAGCGGTGCATGCTTGTCATATTTTCTAACATGGTAGGTGAGTGCCTTGAAGTCTTCATGGATGACTTCTCAATATTTGGGGAATCTTTTGATGATTGCCTCCTTCATCTGGTCCAAATCCTTAGGCGATGCATTGACGTGAATCTGGTTCTTTCTTGGGAAAAGAGCCATTTCATGGTTCTTGAGGGTATTGCCCTGGGACACCTCATTTCTGAAAAAGGCATCCAGGTTGACCGGGCTAAGGCAAATTCGATTTTCAAACTACCTATGCCTAGCTCGGTTAGGACATCAGATCTTTTCTGGGGCACATTAGTTTTTATTGTCGATTCATTCCTAATTTCTTGAAAATCGTATGCCCCTTGACTAATCTTCTGTCAAAAGATTCCCCTTCGAGATAACTGATGAGTGCACTCATGCATTTGAAAGCCTATGTGATCGAGTCACCCAAGCACCTATCCTGCAATCCCCTGATTGGTCTCAACCCTTTGAGATCATGTGTGATGCATCTGACTATGCAGTAGGTGCTGTGCTTGGGTAGAAAATTGACATGAAATCTATGGTCATCTACTATGCTAGCAAGACACTTGATGTGGGTCAACATAACTATACGGTTATTGAGAAAGAGCTGCTAGCTGTAGTATTTGGCCTAGAAAAACTTCGATCATATCTCTTGGGTTCCCGCATTATCATCTACTCGGATCACATTGCAGTGAGGCACTTACTCTCAAAGAAGGATGTGAAACCTCGACCAATCTGCTGGATCTTTCTGTTGCAAGAATTTGACCTCGAGATTTGTGACAAGGCAAGAAAACAGAATGTGGTAGCTAATTACTTGTCCCGCCTTCCTTCTTCTATTATCAACCCTTCCGGACCAATCACGGAGCATTTTCCAGATGAGCACCTCCTGACTATTGGTGCGGGACTTCTTGTTTAATGCATTGAATTAGGGTTTTAAAATAACTTCGTTGTAATATAGCCAAAAATAGCACATCAACAAATACAATTTATAGCTCGAAAGAAATCGAGGTCGAATGTAGGGAGCAAGTGTTGCAATAAATCTCAAAAATTGCAATTCTATCACAGGATAGCAATATATGATAAAATTTCTAAACTCAAATAATATGTATATAGGAACCAATGTGGATAGAGCAAAATGATTAGGGTAAAATGGTAATTTGAATCACCAATTACCCTAATTACAATAATATCAAATATGTCAATAGTATCAATCAACTTAAATCCACGTAGGATAAGTGCACAATGCACTCCCTTTAGAGATCAGACGATGAAACTCTCAACCAGACGGCTTAATCATCCAACTGCTACAGTTCCAAGAGGGCGCCCTTCCCCTTCCTTCCCTTTCTCTTTTCTTCTTCTACCTCCTTAAGCTCAAGGGAAGGCACAACACAGAGCTTAGCACCAATACCAGTAGAGGCAAAGGCCTCCCTCGGAAATCACTAAGTGTAGAGAGGAAGGCAGCAGAGCAAAACTGCCCTCCCCTCTCTCTTCTTTCATCTTCCTTTCCCTTTCTTTCTCTTCTCTAATCGAATCCGGGTATACGGGTAAATGGTTCAGAGCCCAGACCCACGTGGAGTGGCTGCGGGCGAGAGCATGCATGGGCATGTGCCAGGGAACCTCACCCTGTGCTACTGAGGCGATTAAGCTGAAGCGGAAAAACAATTTATCTCATGCAGGGCTTCAGCAATATCTGAGGTGGGACTATGCCACCCACTTCCTTCGTATGAAGTTGCGTAGGAGACTTCCTCTCAATTGACGAGGGCACTGCAACTAAGGCCTTCAATTGAGGTTCTGGAAGGAGTCTAGGGATGCATCTGCGTCTCTTGATGTTGAGACCTAGAGCTGCAGACTAAGAACAAGCTTTGAAGGTTGCTTCGAAGAGGGTTCTTCAATGGCGATGGAGGTTGGCACCTGAAAGTCACAAAAAGGGCCTCACGGCCACGTCAGATGATTTCAAAAGCATCATCGGGTGACGACGAGTGCAGTGCAGGTGTTTTGGTGTGGTGGCATGGTCGGAAACCTTCGGGCGAAGGTCGTGAGTGTAGGTGAAAGTGTGTGTGCTCGGTGGCATGATAAGGCAAGCAAACCCCTCAATTTATTGAGGGGTTTTGCTCGCGATGATAATATGGAGCTTTTCGGATAGGTGGCAAGGCTTATGGTGTGGTGTAGCAGATGGAGAGCCTCGCCGAAGTGGTTGTCGGAGGCGGAGAAGATAGAGATGGATATGAGTGATTGGCGGTTGCGTATGTGTTGTGAGTGTGGGAGAGGGAAGTAGAGGGAAATAGGAAGACATAGAGGGCCTTAGGAGTGGAGGAGATAGGCAGAGGGCTCCAGTTGTGGTTGACCAGAGTCGGAGAAGATGGAGATGACTATGAAGCGGTGATGATGATTGAGGTAGAAGAACGCCCTCCCTTTGAATGGGGAGGTGCGCGAGGACGAGGGGAAGAAGATAGGCCGTCCAATTGGATGGTTGGACGGCTGAAAGAGGGGGATTGAAGGTGGTCACTGGAGAAAAATCTGAAGGAGGCTGGAGAGGGAGGAGAAGAGGGTTTCTTAAGCCAAGATTTGCAAAGGGGGTCGAGTTCTTACTGCCGCTCCTTTTATAGGCCATTGGAAGGGGTTTTAAGGCTTGGAGACCAAGCTTCCAAGCTTGGTAAGAATTCCGGTGAAGGATACCCACATCTCTCATGCGTTCGCATGAGAGATTGAGAAAGAATTGGAGCCCACAAATAGGTTTGATTTGAAGGCAATTACTTGACGAATCTCTCTTTCAATTTTGAAAGGGATTCGTCAAGTAATCGCCACGTTCTTGCCAATCAAAGCTCACTGAAGTAGGATTCCTAATCGATAATGGTGGAGGGACCTTTTTGAAAAGAGTGACGACAAGGATAGGGGGCATTTTGTAAGGAATTCAAAAGATGAGGGGTTATTTGGGATAAAAAGAGTCAGATTGGACTAAATTGCAAATTAGGTCGAGACAATCTCTGATTGGGTCCAAATTTTGATGCAAACCTAATTTGTACCTAAGGAATTCAATGGTGAAGTCAGATTTTTGTTTAACCTAGTTTGGCTAGGTAATTTATGTAGAAACCCAAATTAGGGCAATAATCTATCTGACTCTATTTTGGGTCAAAACGGGTTCTGATGGTCAATTCAAGGATGCCAAACCCTAGATAATATTTTCTATGAATTTTAGATGATTTATGTGAATTTTATTTTGACCAGAACCTCCGTTAATTAAGCAGATCTATTTTTAAGATTTATGATGTCCATTAATTCTTGAAATGCATAAAAAATCCGTTTCTGTCTGCATGAACCCACTTATTAGACATTAATGACTAAATGACCTTTAGCAACCCCTGGCATACCCCGTGGTTATTCTGTATTTGTGATGAGATGGTAAAATTATAGAAATAACCCTATTTTCATCTTTTCTTCTCAAAATAACTCTCCTTATTCTAGTGACCTTCTAACTGATATGTAAGAGCTTTTATTGACTTTATAAGATCAAATTAAGCTAGTTATGGCGCATGATGGTGTTCGCATCACTTTCTTTGCATGCAGATATGGTGAATTACTTGGCATCTCATTAGATCCCGTTTGATTGCCCGAAGGCCAAGAAAGACAAATTACTTTTCGATGCCAAGTACTACATCTGGGAAGACCCATACCTCTTCCGCATTGGTGCTAATCAGGTCATCAGACGATGCATCCCAGAAGGAGAAATATAGGACATCTTGCCCTTCTACCATGACCAGGCCTACGACAAACACTTCTCCAGACATAAAACTGCAGCTAAAGTCCTCTAGTGTTGCTTTTATTGACCCACAATCTTCAAAGACGCACACGATTACTGTAAGGCATGTACTCGTTGCCAGACCTTGGGCAACATGAGCCACCGCTATATGATGCCTTCATAGCCGATTCTCGTGTGTGAAATCTTTGATATATGGGGGATTGATTTCACGGGCCCCTTCCCTAAATTGGACGGCTTCAAATACATTCTCCTCGCTATGGACTACGTGTCCAAATGGATCGAAGCTATCCCGACCTGAACCAACAATCATAAGGTGGTAATCAATTTCATCCATTATCACATCTTCTCACTGTTCAGTGTCCCATGCGTAATTATCTCTAATGGAGGGACCCATATCACGAATACACAGTTTAGATCCCTAATGACATAGTACGGGGTGTCGCACTGAATCTCGACTCCTTATCACCCCCAAACCAATGGACTAGCTAAACTGTCAAATAGGGAGATCAAGAAAATCCTTCAAGTCACTGTTCAGCCTAATAGGAAAGATTGGTCGGCCTGCCTTTCGAAAGCTTTGTGGGCCTATAGGATTGCCCACAAAAGACCCTTATTCTAACCAACGACTTTCAATCTCAATTTTCTACTTGATTTCACGATAGAACCCTTCCAAAATTGGAAGGAGGATTCACGATGAGATCCTCTTCAATTTGGACCTACTCATGCTTCCAAATCCCTTCAAGGAGCTCATGCGAACTCCTTGAATTCATAGATTCCAGCTCGAAGATTTCAAGATCTTCAAGCCTATTTCCAAGCTTAAAAGCTTACCGAATGGCCTATAAAAGACCCATATGGACAACCTCACCTCCTGAGCAAGAAATAGAGCCAAAATCTACCCTTCTTCCTCCAATCTTTGGCTCGCTCCACCTCGCTCCAGCGACTCTCCTTCTTTGGATTCTTCACCAGCCACCATGTATGATAGGAGGTCGGTTCCTACTCCCCGTTCTCTTCCGTACCTCACAATACTGGCGTGGCATTCTCTAACCCTCCGTCGTCACTGTTCTACCCCATCGAAGCTACTTCCTTCTCCGGTGCCGACCATACTGCAACTAGTTCCATCTTCGCTCCCCTTCATCCGTTAGCTAAATTCATTGACTCCTTAGCATCTACGCATCATCACCGTGCTACTACCACTCTGAATCGACCCCTCATACGCCAACACGTCCTCTATCTTCCACCTCACCAGCGTACCTCCGGTGAGTTTGCACGGCTGCCACGCTTCACCAAATCGGCCGCCACTGATCTCTACACGATCGCAGCATCCTAGCGACCAAAACCCCTCAAGAAATTGAGGGGATTGACCTCTCAGTTGTTCCACCGAACAACCCATCTTCCACCATCGATTTTCATCTCCACCAGCCACCTCCGACCATGTTCACGGCACGCCACCGCCACTATCACTTTCGTCTCATCATTGTGCTCCTATTGAGCTATTCTAATGTGGCCCGTAGGCCATTTTCTTCGTTTCAAGTATTCGGCCGCCATTGCCATTGATAGAGCTCCTTCGAAGAGCTCGAAGCAAGTGTTCTTGCTCTAGTAGACCCAGGTGCCACTTTCAGGTGACGCAGCTTACTTCCAGGAAGAGACCTAGGCTTCCAATTAGGAGCTTCGAGAGCTCCTTCACCCTCAACTGGACAAGCCTTCAGTCGCTGCTTGCACGCTGAGAACTACAGACAAGATAATCCCACATCAGGGATGTAGGAGTGGAAGAGGGCCCATGTATTATTTTTTGTTTCCTCCTTATCGCCTCAAGACACGGGGTGAGGTCCCTTACTCGTACACCTGACCACCTAAGCTATCACTCCTCGGCTGTGATCACGCCGCAGTCCTGGACCCGATACTGCCCCGATCCGATTACCCGGTTAACACCAGGTTTGAGAGAAAGAAGAAGAGAAGAGAGAGGGTGGGTTTGCCTCGTTCTCTAACTCTCTCACACTTAGCAGATTTCATAGAGGCCTTTGCTTCTGTTGCTCATGGCTGTTGTGCCTCTCCCTGAGACTTGAAGAGGAGGCCTTTGCCTCTATGCGTGACTTGAGAAGAAGAGAGGCCTCTGCCTCTATTGGTTAAGGTGTCTGAGCACCTATTCTATCGTCTGATATTCTAAGGGAGTGATATGCTATGGTTGAAATTAAGCTTTCATATATTAAGTGCTTGTAAAACTTAAAGAGTAATTTGATGATTCAAATCACCATTTTTCTCTAATCCTTTTGCACTTTTAGACTTGAATCTTCTGATAAATCGTTATTCCTCTTGTTATAATTGCTTATACTTGTGATTCTATTGTGATCTCTGAGATTAATTGCTATACTTTCTCCCTGTGTTTGGCCTCGGACTTTCTTGATGATCTTTTGAGTTATAAATATTATTTGTTTTTGCGCTATTACAATTGTACTACAACACATCTTTTATAAAACCCCATTTTTGTACGTTCACACTAGAACCTCAGTAATTTAAGCGGGTCTGAAATTAGGGTTTTAGGAGCTGTATCAGTTCTTGAAATGTGTGAAACATTGTTTCTATCTGTGTGGACCCGCTTGTTAGATTTTAATGCTTATTAGACCTTAGATTAACCCTTAGGAAACCTCGTGGTTACTCTTCTTTCATGATGTGATGTTAAAATTGTAGAATTAACCCTGATTTAATGTATTCTTCTCAGAATGGATGGTAGGGAATCATGGCTGTCAGGCAACTATGTAGGAGCATTTGTCTCATGATTCTGATTAATTAAAGCTAGTTATGGCTCATGATGATGTTATCATCATACCCTCATATCTGACTTTTGCTAGTCCCTTAGCAAAATCTTATAGAAAGAACTAGAATTCTAGACCATGCATTTATGTTCACATGCCTGATTTGTTTTACTCTCTAGAAATTAGGTTAGAATGCCAACAGTAGGCCTAGAGGTACTCAAGTATCAATCAAGATCTAGACTTGACTAGCTTCAGCCTGAGTCTGCTGCGAAGGTTTCTAAGGTTTGCAAAGACTACCCAAAGGTTCGTTGAATCCAGCGGTTAAAGCACTTGTGAGTTGAATGTAGTATGCCTAGGTTCAGGTTGTTAGTGCATTTTTGTAAAAGAGAGGTAGAAGGATTTTTATTTGGAGAGTTTTTCTCTCTTTTCTTTTTATTTTTCCCTAAACGTAGCCTCAAATTGGCCTTAAACACGGTCTGTATCGGATTCCTTATCCCCACCATCAATCCTCGAAGTGTAAGAACCCCCCAAAGAATTAAATTTCCATATGTTTGCACTTCAACACCTGCCCATGCCTATGTTTTGCAATGTTCTCATTGTAAACTAGGAGGGTACAAATTTAGTTTGGTTCAAAATTTAGAACAGGATCAAGGGTTGGGTGAACGGGTTGGGATGAATGTTGCGAATGATTTCAAGCTTTGATACAAGTACCAAAGGTGGAGTCGATTGTTCTAAAGTTGAACTCAAAAGTGCAATAGGAGTGTATCTTAAAAGAATGATTAGAAGGGTCTTGGGTTTTTGGAATGACAGGTTGCCTCCCGTTAAGTGCTAAATTCAATGCCTTTAGTCGAGCAGAAGGTGGTCAAGGAGAAGGGGTTGTCAAATCAGATGAGTTTTGTAGAACAAACACCTTGATTAATAACCTGGTTGGTCCAACTAGGTGTTTGTTCAGATCGACAGGCTAATGATGCAGCCCAAACCTAATCAATATGGTGGGTTGATGGATGTGAGTCAAAAGATACGGAGCCCACCAGATACTTTGAGATTCAAAGAGATATGGAAATGTGGATTGTGGGTTTGGCTGAATCGGCTCAGCCTAGTTGGAGTTGAGATCCTCAAAAGAAAAGTGATCTGAAAACAATGTAGGAACCCTACTGATAGCATCCGAAAAGGATAAGAAGTGATTATCGATTTGATCAATGTCCGAAACTCGATCAAAAGATGGAAGAGAATCATGCAACCGGATCAAAGAGAGGTGAATCAGAGTAGAAGTTGGTTCTGGTAGTGGGTCAGGGTTGGGATCGGATTTTGGAAGGCTCTGTATGTGAATCAGAAGGTGTGGCTTCTTTGAGTTTTGAATCATTAACCTCATCATCAGAATCAAAGAACGGATCATGGATGCTGAGGTCGTAAACTAGTTTATAATCATCAGGAAATAATGGATCCCCGAAATCAGAGTAAGATTCGAAGTCGTCGGAGAATTTGCGAAGATTAGTTTTTGAACCTGATTCCAGATCGGGATTTCCACCATAGAATGGATCAAGATGCGTAGAATCAATAACCTGACTTGGATCTAACCTATTCTCAGATTCTGAGCTCAAAGAGGTGTCCTTATTAGGCATAGGCTCAGGTTCTTGGTTCCTAGGATAGACCCAATCAAATCCCAACTCTTCCAACTCCTATGTTTTTGTATCATAAATCAGTGTGACTTCTGAAAAATCAATTCGCATTTCTGAGGAGTTTGGAGAGGTGTACTCATCAAACGTAGGCCCATAATCATAGTCCAGATCCAAAATCTGGTTCTCATCACATTGGGCCTCATCATCATCCCAAATAGATTTTGATCTAGATTCTAGGTCAAAGGTAGGACCTGGGTCACTAGAACCTGGGCTAGGCTCAATTGGGATGTCAGAATTATTCTCGAGAATTACCTTAATAGGATAAGGTTCAGGAATTACATTCTCGAGAAGTTCTGATTCAAGCTTACCTTAACAGGAGATCTCAGTCGTCCGATCAAGAGATTGGATGACCAAAAAAACACGCGCACGCTTCGCCTCAGTGTGCACAATGCCAACGCGTACGAAGATCGTGCAGCTTGGTGTCAGATCGCACGTGGGTGAATCGAGCGCTCAAGTGGTGTCACGTAGCCACTCTCTTAGTCGCCCGATCGCGATCCAACGAGCGTATTTTGCTCGCACCAACTTGTTCACATGATATGATGCACGCGGAGAGTTGAACCCATGCGCTTGTCTCTTGTGTACATCCCTTAACTGCTACGCTACCACTTGATTTGTGTTGCATATATGCCTTAAGGGTCGGGCACTCGCAACCGTTGGATGGCGATCCAACAGTTGAGACCACCCAAGCCCTCACCTTCAAAGGTTGAGCGGAGGGGCTCGAGTGGGTTTGGATGGTTGGGATGGTGCCACGTGGCACCATCCTAGCTGTCCATCTTCATATGCTCGTAGGTGGTGCCACGGATGTCGGATTGGATCGATTTTCATGCTGTTGGGCTACGATCATCGATCTTAATCCATCCATTCAGTTGGATTTGTCATTTGAAGTCTAGATTTTACACCGCCTTGCCCCTTGACCTATGGTCTTCCTCGGACTGCATCTGATGTTACGGAGGCCCGATCGGTTGCCCTGATAAGATTCGTACAGTTGGATCTTTAATCTGAGGCCCCGATAAATATTGCCTTGTCCCATGATCACAAAAAGAGAGTTAAGCTATAATTTATACAATCTAACCTAAATGCATGATGATGCATGTTATACAATATTTATAATGATGAATGCTTCTATGGCACTAGAAACATGCATAAATAGGCCTTTTAAGTCAATTAGATGTATGCACATCACACCCCCATGCCTATCTTTTGCTAGTCTCTAGCAGAACTATATGCCATTTGTGAAAGAATTGGGATAAGATTTCTTGGGCAAAAGTTATTCTTCAACACTAGGAAATTTCTACTAAGAACTTGAATTACAGAGACACAACAACGCCAGGTGTCTGCCAAGATGCAGGCCGCCCAAGCCCTTGCCTTATTCAAAAGCAAAAACATCATTTTGTTTTTCTTCTTTTTCTAATTTTTTTTGGATTTTTGAGTTTAAGGTTTCGAGGCAGCTTTCTACGGCTACCAAACCCACCCAAGACTCGAAGAAAACTCTAAGTACTAAGCATCTTTTTATGTGAATGTTATAGACTCACTGATCGGCGATTAAAATGGACTTCGGGTTTCTACGCCTTTAGGTGACCTTGAAAGAAATTTTGCTTAAAGGTCTATCTATACGATCAGTAGCTTTCTCCCTAATTTTATTTTTTATGGGGTCAACACAAGGGCAAACCCAGTGTATATCTCCCTGGCTTATTCCACTTCTTCGCTTCTTCCTAAGTGTTTGGAATTAAACGTTCTTTTTTGTGAGCTGGGTTTTGGACAACCGGCCGATGTACTGTTACCACCGACAACTTGCTAGCCATACTCATGTGGTGAATTGCGGCTTATTTCTTTCTTCTTTTCTTATTTTCTATTTCTTTTTCTTTTTCTTTTAGATATTTTTCTATTTTTTTCTTTAAGTAGGTAGCTTCCCTGATCAAAGATTTACCTAAAGGCAGAAGGAAGAGGATGGTTGTGTGGTTAGGCTCTGGAAAATCGGCCGATGAGCTGTTACCATCGATAACTTGCCAGTCATGCCACCTTAAAAGGTTCATTAGCTACCAAATTTCCATTAAAATCGCTGAAAAGCAAATCAGTGAAAATAGTGTGTAGATGCTTAGGCTTAAAGGTCCCTCAAATTAGAAGGCGGGTTGATAAGTCGTATACTTATTACCTCAACTTATTTAACCAATTAAAAGTGAATTTTCAAATGATGGGGATTTGAGAAGCAAGTCTATATTTTAGTGGACACCTGGGATGATTAAGCCCTAAGACCTGAAGGGTCTAAGTGTTCAGGTTCTATCGTATCATTCCCTAAGGTTGAAAAATTCTAATGCCCAAGCTTTCTTTTCCTAATTCAATTTACTTTTTTACAAAAAAAAGAAAATAAAAAGAATCTATAGAGCTAACAAGATAATTCAGATAATGATATCCACCCCATATGCCTATTTAATGCAATGTCCTCATTGCATTAAAAAGACATGAAAAAGAGCGGAGTAGAGTAGAAAGCACCTAAATTTCATGATTACCCGGTCAGCTCTGAGATGAAAATAGACTGTATATGTGCTGAATTTAGTGCCTTCAACTAGGCATACTATACAAAAGAAGAAATCAAGAATTCATAGATGCAAGTTAGGATCAAGATAAGAAAATCTATTTTTGGACCTATCAGGAGAAGATGTCCACAAATGTGGACTAGGTTGTGATGCAGACCCATGCCCCATGGTTGAGTGTATCTAAGGTTCTGGATAAAAATTACCCAGAACCTAAGATCAATATGCAAGCGGGGTTGAGCTTGCGGTTTGTGAGGATGCAACCCAAGTTCAAAAAGTTGGACAATAGGAAAATTTGTATCACAAAGATAATCAGTGAATTTTTGCTTGGGTTGGACATCCTCGAAGTTGAAAATGCGATAAGGGTCTTGGTAAAAGGTTGGTGATTTTAGGTATATAGGAATCCTTAGATTCAAACTTCTGCTTCCCTCAGAATTGGCTTCCTATATCTTCATTTCCAAATTCCTATCCTCCATAATCAAGATTTTAGATTTCGAGACCTCGTACATGTTAATCACCCCATCTAAAATTTCCAAGTCCAAGATTTATGGCTAAATCAGAATTGACTTGGGTCTAGTGATCTCAAAATCAAAATCGTCAGTCTGCTTAATGGGGTATGATTGAGGATCAATTTCCTCAATTACTGGGCTATTAAATGATTCATTGTATTCTTTAGGCCCAATTGTCTCACTAAAATCTTTTTCCTCATATTCAAGTGAGATTTCACATAATGATTCTTCACCTTCAGAATCAAAGAATTCTGGATCTGCATTTATATATGTCTCAAAATCATTTATCATTTCCTTGTCCATGGAGACATATTTTTCCTTGTACCCTGGCTTAAGGATCTCAGGTGAAATAATCAATTCATCCTCAACTAATTGCTCTAGACCAACCTGATCACCCCTGATCTTGTAAGACGTATCCCCCCTACATGTAGCTGAGTGGATTCTGACATTGGCTCTCTTGAAGGGGGCTCATTTTGGGAATCATCCCAAGATTGGACTAAACCAATCACAAATCTCATCCTCAATTTCAACAACTTCCTAAGTAAAAACTCACCTGGGTCCTTATCCTTAACATCTTGGAGCCAATCCAACAAATATTTATTAAGATCATCAATCATTTCAATCAACGACTCCAATTCTACAGTGTAAGGGGTTGGTTGAGATTCTAAAGATTATATGGTATTCCTTAAGTTAGCCAACACTTTATCTTGGACTTGGTTCATTTGAACCAAATGGATTGGTTCAGGGTTGGGTGGGTTTGGGTTCAATCCAGGGGAGTCAACAAATTGAGGTTCTTGATACCCTCCCTGATAATAGATCGTTTCTAATTGTTCATAAAGGTGTGGTGACCTATATGTAGTGTAATCTAGGGGAGGGTAAGAGTTGTAGTTAGGATCCTTCTTGATTGTAGATCGAATTAAATTGATCATTAAAGGATGGAGATCTATAATCATTATAGCTCGAAGAAGGATAGAAATCACAATCATGCTGTTCAAGGTTAGACCCTGAACACGAAGGTTCAAAATTATATCCTCAATCAGGATTATCTCAACTAGAAGATGGGTGAGAATAAGTCTAGTTGGAATAATAATCATCTTGGGAATAAGTAGTGGTTGGAGGGTAAGAGTGGAAATGAGAGTAGGATGTGGAAGGATCCATGACAGAATGAGAGGAAGAAAGGTGCCCTACAATATAAACAATCAAACCTGTCCTTATGTGGGATAGCTTAAAGATCTATAAACTCCTAGAACCCATCTTGAGATGTAAAAAATGATTTGATCTACTTCTTTCTGGTCAATCAAACTAGTTAAAGGGAGGTGATGGGGAGAAGGTTCTTCCCTTAGCTTTTGCCTCAGGTCCCTTTGACACCTCCCAACCACGGTCGTTTGATGCTGCTCCCCTAGCTAGATATCAGATTGAATAGTAAAAGAATATTAATTGAAAATAATCTTGATTTGGGCTCCGAAGAGCGAGTCTAATCCTTAAGGCCAACGTTTACTCTATTTTAATTAGGGTTAGGTTTGAATGTGCTTGGAAATGTGATGGGCCCTTCATCTGGGTTGTGCCCTTAAATATTAGTTTCAATGTGTGTGTGTACACAATCAATGATTTTCAAGTAAGATTGTTTTTGGATGCAGTGAAGTTTAGGGTTTAAATCTTGCTTTGGTAGATTTTAGGGTTTGAATTAAGGTGAATTTAATCAAGTTCAGGAGGCACACCAGGTTTTGAAAGCACAGGTGAAAATGTTTTCTTTTGAAATCAAAATAAAGTGAAGTGCCTGGTATTGACCTTAATGTTAACCCTAATGAGCAAGCTACTTGATGAGTTATTTTTTAAATGAAGTGGTTCGGCCCAAATAATTCAAACAATTGGCCTAATGCACCCCTAATTAAGGCACACAAAATGGTTAGCTTAATCAAATTTCTAATCACTTATTTGTGTAAATCGTGCAGGTGTACCAGGTCCTTAGGTTGGATTCCCAATTAAGTGATTAAAATCAGAAGAGTTCGTGCACCTTTGTGGGTGTATGTGATGTGTATGTTGGAACCTTGTTCCACATCTTGTTTTGGTGTTAACAAAATTATTATGGATTAATATTTGCAATTGGGTTCTTTCAGATTTAGGTGAAGATCAAGGCAAATAGGAAATGATGGAGGCTTGATGAAAAGGAGAAGATCATGATAAGGAGGTAAGATGACAAGGAATAATCAAGGAGGAGAAGATCATCTTTGACCTTTAGTGTTTCTAGTTTATATTTTTTATTTATAGATTGTATATGCCTCTTAACAAAGGAATATAACTTAGATCGTAAAAATAATTAGAGATAAATTAGGATTAATATTGTGATCATTTTCAAAGAATGTAATTGATTAAATCACTTAAAAAAGGTGCTTGTTAACCCACAAGTACCGGTATTAAAGTTTAGTACCGGTACATGTGAGTTACAAGTTTGGGTTTTGTCAAGAAACAAATATGTACCCCGTGAGTACCGGTACTCATGATCATCATCGGTACTGGAGGTAACGAGTACCTGTACTAACCAAGAGTACCGGTACAAGTGGGTTACAGATTTTTGTTAAGAGTTTGAAACCCAAATCTGGAAGCAACGAGTATCGATACCCATATTTTAGTACCGGTACCAGGTAGCCGTTGGCTCAAAACTGAACGGTTAGAAAATTAATTTTGGCTATATGAACGTTGGGATTTAAACCCCAACATCTAGTAGACGAATCCTTGAGGTCCTAAACTCTATAAATAAAACCTTGGACCCTTAGTTTGTATATGAGAAATAGAGAAGAAAAATTCTAGAGCTGTATTTCATATTCTCACAATATTTTGAAGAAGGAATAGTTTGCTGCTATCAGTTTCTTTACGCTTTTGCAAACACTTCGACGTGATTTCTTCACGCATTGTCAAGGCATTCACGCTCATTCTAAGCTTTCAAATCGGTAACATTATATTTACATTTGTTGAGAGGCTTAGGAACTTAGTTGTAAGATCTTTCTTTCTTACACCTGTATTTCATTTGTTCTTGAGCATTTGCTCGTTGGGTTGTAACAAACCCATTATTGTACTTGGGTTGAGGTAACCCGTTAATTACCTCGATTTTATAAATTGATTTCCTCGGAGTTGAGGGAATCGGGTTAAAAACTCTAAGCTGGGAGGCTTAGGTAGTGGAGTACCCAAGGGAGGGGAACCACTATACATATTGTGCCTATTTCTGTGGTTTGATTGATTGCGCAAATTTTCTTGTTATTACTGATTTTGTGTTGGAGTTTTTGTGCGCATAGCCATATATCCTATATCTTTAGATCCTATAAGTGGTATCAGAGCGAGGTTGCTAGAAGACGTAACAAATCAACTCGCAATGGCATCTACATCAAGGCGCACCAAATGACAGTCTTCTACCCATCCTCCCTATTTTTATGTGGACTATGGATATTGGAAGAGGAGGATGCATGTCTTCCTCAAAGCAATGGACAAGGAGTCTTGGATTCTCATTTAAGAGAAGTACATGGATTCAGAACTGCTAGAAGGATTTGAATGGACAGCTAAGCAAAAGAAAAAGATTGCAGGAAACGCGAAGATGATGAAAGCACTTTATTGTGCATTATCAAGGAGGAGTTCAACCGAATTTCGGCATGCGAGTTCACGTATGAGATATGGAACACTCTCGAGGTCACCTACGAAGGTACAAGCAAGGTAAAAGAAACACATATTTCTATTTTAATAGAAAATTATGAGTGTTTCAGGATGGAAAAAGGAGAAATAATCAAGGACATGTACACAAGGTTTGGAGAGATCATGAATCCAATGAAAAATCTAGGAGTCAAGCTGAAAGAGGAGCAGCTTGTAAGAAAGGTCTTGAGATCACTTACAAGCGATTGGTCTTCAAAGACCACAGCGATCCAAGAGGCAAAGGATCTATCCACTCTCCCCTTGGATGATCTAATTGGAAGTCTTATGGCATATGAAGTCCAATTGGAGAATATCAAGAAGAACGAGGAGAAGGCGACAAGTAAGAAGAAAAGCATTGCTTTTAGAACAATCAAGGAGGACTCAGACTCAACAACATCAGAATTTGAAGATGAGGAGATGGAAATGCTCACTAGGAAATTCCACAAGAAACAAGATAAGCAAGTAAATAAAATTTCTTCTAATATTATTTGTTATGAGTGCAATAAGAAGGGCCACTTGCGAAAGGATTGCCTCTTAAACAAGAAGAAGGAGGACAATAGGAAAGAAACAAAGGAGCTCAAGAAGAAGAAGAAGAAAGCATTTAAAGTGACATGGGATGATAGCGACTCTAACATGGACACTGACTTTAGTGAATCGGATGAAGATG
This sequence comes from Thalassia testudinum, assembly GCA_037157565.1. Classification (NCBI taxonomy): domain Eukaryota; kingdom Viridiplantae; phylum Streptophyta; class Magnoliopsida; order Alismatales; family Hydrocharitaceae; genus Thalassia; species Thalassia testudinum. Next base: position 46,441,519 of record JAZHRO010000009.1, read on the forward strand.
AGGTCGCACACATTTGTCTTGTTGCAACTTCAGAAGACACAGAAGAAGCGGTAAACCCTGATTTTTCTTTTGAAGAATTATTAGAAGCTTATGAAGAACTATATCATAAAGCTAGGTTATTTAAAAAGGAAAATAAGGTTTTAAAAAATAATTATCAAACATTAGAAATAGATAAATCATGTTTATAAATGAAATTAGAAATGTCAAAAGAGACTAACAATCAGTTGCATGCAAAGATAGTAGAATTAGAAGATATTTATGAGCACTTTGAAAGTACTTTAAATAATATCAAAACAACAACTAGGTTAAATACTGAATTTTGTGAAGCTATAAAATCAAAATTTCAGAATAAAAAGAATACACATACTAAATCACATGCACCTAGGCATGCATGGATGTATCAAAAGGCTAAAAATCCCAAGAATTATAGATCTAACACTAAAAAGTTCTGTAAATCTCAGGATTTGAAAGGTGCTAACTCTAAAGGACCCACAAGAAAATGGGTACCTAGAAAAGATATTTGTTTTGCAGGAGTAGATCAAAGTAATCAATGGATGTTCAAGGCACATAACGGAACACTTCAACCTTTCTATAGGCTGAATGAAGACCAAGAATGTTGGATGAGAGATGCTTGGTATCCATAAACTCCATTTTACTATTCGTAAATTTTATGGTATGATATTTCTTCATTTTTTTGTAATTGACAAAAAGGGGGAGAAAGATAGAGGGCAAATAGCAATATATTTCAGGGGAGCATATATTGAGGGGGATGATTTAATTAAAAGTTTTTTTCCTTCATATAACATTGTTAAAAATTATTTTTATTCTTATAATTATCTATTCGCAAGATAGTTTTGTCAACACCAAAATGGGGGAGATTGTTGGAACCTTGTTCCACATCTTATTTTGGTGTTAACAAAATTATTATGGATTAATGTTTGCAATTGAGTTCTTTCGAATTTAGGTGAAGATCAAAGCAAACCGGAAATGATGGAGGCTTGATGAAAAGGAGAAAATCATGATAAGAAGGAGGCAAGATGACAAGGAAGAATCAAGGAGGAGAAGATCATCTTTGACCTTTAGTGTTTCTAGTTTAGATTTTTTATTTATAGATTGTATATGCCTCTTAACAAAGGAATATAACTTAGATCATAAAAATAATTAGAGATAAATTAGGATTAATATTGTGATCATTTTCAAAGAATGTAATTGATTAAATCACTTAAAAAAGATACTTGTTAACCCACAAGTACCGATATTAAAGTTTAGTACCGGTACATGTGAGTTACAGGTTTGGGTTTTGTCAAGAAACAAATATTTACCCCGTGAGTATCGGTACTCATGATCATCACCGGTACCGGAGGCAACGAGTACGGTACTAACCAAGAGTACCAGTACAAGTGGGTTACAGATTTTTGTTAAGAGTTTGAAACCCAAATCTGGAAGCAACGAGTACCGGTACCCATATTTTAGTACCGGTACCAGGTAGCCATTGGCTCAAAACTGAACGGTTAGAAAATTAATTTTGACTATATGAACATTGGGATTTAAACCCCAACATCTAGTAGACAAATCCTTGAGGTTCTAAACTCTATAAATAAACCCTTGGACCCTTAGTTTGTATATGAGAAATAGAGAAGAAAAATTATAGAGCTATATTTCATATTCTCACAATATTTTGAAGAAGGAATAGTTTGCTGATATCAATTTCTTTACGCTTTTGCAAACACTTCGATGTGATTTCTTCACGCATTGTCAAGGCATTTACGCTCATTCTAGGCTCTTAAATCGGTAACATTATATTTACATTTGTTGAGAGGCTTAGGAACTTTTTTGTAAGATCTTTCTTTCTTACACCTGTATTTCATTTGTTCTTGAGCATTTGCTCGTTGGGTTGTAACAAACCCATTATTGTACTTGGGTTGAGGTAACCTGTTAATTACCTCGATTTTGTAAATTGATTTCCTCGGGGTTGAGGGAATCAGATTAAAAATCCTAAGCTGGGAGGCTTAGGTAGTGGAGTACCCAAGGGAGGGGAACCACTATACATATTGTACCTATTTCTGTGGTTTGATTGATTGTGCAAATTTTCTTGTTATTACTGATTTTGTGTTTGAGTTTTTGTGCTCATAGCCATATATCCTATATCTTTAGATCCTACAGTGTAGGTTTAAGTGAGTCCCACAATCAAATATTATATATATATATATATATATATATATATATATATATATATATATATATATATATATATATGGAGGATGAGGTGGGTGAAGGTAGCAACCAAAAAACCAAACTAAGCCTAGGATTTATGCAAGCACCTAGGTTAATTAGGGTTTGTGTTATTTATGTGATGAAATGAAATCTAGGGGGTGGAAGAGATGGGGTTAAATTTATAGACCCTTCAACAACACTTTACTCCAATCTACTGCTTTTCCTCGCCTCAAGAGAGTACCTGCAATCACAATAAGAATGAAGACAAGTGAGGTAAAAGATAAGTAAGGCGAGAAACATAGGAAATCAAAGAGCGTTGCCTCTCTGGCAATGGTGCCAAATGTTGGACAAGAATTTGTACGCAAAGAATTTGAGTTTTGAAAACCTTGTTGTTGCAGTCGTGTAAAAATCTGTCAAATAGATAATTTAACCGAAACTCAAGGTGAGTCCCAGGTCGAACATGGGGAGGTGAACATTTGATCAAAAATCACGTTTGATTTATTGTCATGAAGCAGATTAACTGGTCGAATTAAATCTATGCTAGCTATCTACTTAAAGAATAATTAATAGAAGATAGAGACAGAATAATACAAATAAAGAGAAAACAGGGAGAGAATTAACACTTATTTCATAATCACAAATTCATGTTCATTACATCTAATTACTACACTAGAAAGTAGTAAAAAGAGATGAGGGAGAGCAGGTATCCTTCTTGACGCCTGCTTGGAGAACGAGCCGCGTTGACGGGGCACCCAGATGAGAGTGGTGAGATGCTCGATGAAAGAGGATGAAGACGGAGGATGGAGTAGGGCGACGTCGCAGCGAGATATGCTTCCTGAATGGTGGTGAGAGGACAACCGTGGGATGCTCCACGAAGGGGGTGAGAAGATGGAAAAAGTATCTTTTTAACTCTAATGGAGCATCCCAGGTTTGGGACTAACTCGTAGAGCCTTGGAGGGGGTGAGAGAAGAGAGGAAGAGATCAAGAAAATGTGGAGGGCTTAGGGGCCTTATATAGTTGAGGTACAAGGGCAAAAAGGGCATTTTAGCTTTGAAAAATTAACTCTATTAGCTTTAGTGACACATGTGCATGTCGTTGTAGATAAGCGTTGGTGGAGACGCGTGCCTAATCTCTGCCATGGAGTGCTTATCAGATGCTTCACAACGCACCACGTCGCCCATCTCTCCCCCTTCAGGCGTTGAGTGTGCCTGCCACGTTCTCAAGATCTCTTGATCTGACGGCCTAAAAGACGTGCGCACACTTCGCCTCCTTAGCTGCACAATGGCAGTGCATACGATCGTGCATGCAGCTCGAAGTCAAATCGTGCATGGGCGAATCGCGTGCTTGGGTGGCGCCACATAACCACTCTCTTTGTAGCTTGATCGCGATCCAACGAGCGTATTTTGCTTATGCCCGCTCGTTCGCCTGATTTGAGGTGCGTAAAGAGTCGAACCCGCATGCTCGTCTCTCATGTATGTCTCTTAACCGCTGCACTACAACTTCATTGTGTCGCATTTACGCTTTAAGGGTCAGGCACTCGCAACCATTGGATGGCGATCCAACGGTCGAGATCACCTGAGCCCTCACCTTCAGAGGTTGAGTGGAGGGGTGCAGGTGGGTTTGGATGGTTGGGATGGTGACACGTGGCATCATCCTGGCCGTCCATCTTCATATGCTCGTAGGTGGAGCCACGGATGTTGGATTGGATCGATTTTCATGCCGTTGGGTTGCGATCGTCGATTTGAACCCATACGTGTGGTTGGATTTGTCATATGAACTTTGAATTTTACACCACCTTTCCCCTTGACCTATGGTCTTCCTCGAACTACATCTGATGCTACGGAGGTCTGATCGGGGCGATCTTAGAGGCTTTAGACTCCAATCGTCGTCCTGAGCAAATCCGTATGGTTGGATTTTCAATCTGAGGCCCTGATAAATATTGCCTTGTCCCCTTGCCACAAAAAGAGAAATTAACCTATAATTTGTACAATCTAACCTAAATGCATGATGATGCTTGTTATGCAATATTTATAATAATGAATGCTTCTATGACACTAGAAACATGCATAAATAGGTATTTTAGGTCAATTAGATGTATGCACATCACATATCTATTTATATGACCCATTTCGTATTGTAACTAGAAATGATCAACTATATTTTGAGACATTTACTAATGACCGTTTGCGGAATGGATTTGTTTACCTATTGTATCATGAGTCTGAGACCTTTGAAAAGTTCAAAGAATATTAGGCATTCGTTGAGAGCTAAACAGATAAATGAATTAAAGCATTTCAGTTAGATCGAGAAGGTGAATACCTCTCAAAGGAATTTAAGGAATACCTCAAGGGGAAGGGAATCATCTCTGAACTCATGGCACTTGGTACACCACATTTAAATGGAGTATCTGAGAGACACAATCGCACCCTATTAGGTATGGTATGGTTTATGATGAGCAAAGTGGATTTGCCACTTTACTTCTAGTGGTATGCATTGGAAACATTTGCATACATACTGAATAGGATTCCAACCAAATCCAGCCCTAAAACTCTACATGAGATGTGGTTGGGAAGGAAGCCAAGGGTAGGACACTTGCATATTTGGGGTTGTGTGGTTCATGTTATGATCATGAACCCAAACAAGTTGGAATCTCGCACTTTTGAGTGCTACTTCATGGGGTATTTAAAGGATAGCAAAGACTATTTCTTCTATAACCTTGAGATCGAAAGGATATTCATATCTAGGAGTGCTAGATTCATGGAAGAAGAATTCTTGGAAGGTCAAGAGAAGAATGAAGTAAGAGAACCCATTGAGCCTGATGAGATTAACGATGTTCCTGACCCAAAAGAAATTGATGAACTAGAATTGATTCATGCTCCCATACCTCTAAGAAGGAGTTCTAGAGTGGTGCATCCACTTGAGAGATATGGATTCCACATCTTAGAGGATTCTAAGGGTGATCCTACCAGATATGATGAGGTGAAGAAGGATCATGATGTGCATAGGTGAAGGCTAGCATTGCAATTTGAGATAGACTCCATACATAAAAATGATGAATGGACCCTGGTGGATTCTCCTAATGGTATAAAACCCATTAGGTCTAAATGGATTTTTCAGAGAAAAAGGGGACCAGATGGGAAGGTGGAGACCTTTAAAGCATGGCTTGTGGCTAAGGGTTGCACCCAGAAGGAAGGGGTTGACTATGAGGAAACCTTCTCTCTTGTTGTCATGCTTAAATCTAATCAAATAGTACTAGCCATAGCTGCATACCATGACTATGTCATCTGGTAGATGGATGTTAAGATAGCTGTCCTCAATGGATTCTTAAGGAGGCAATCTAAATGGAGAAACTTAAAGGCTTCCATATAGATTGTGGGGAAAGAAAAGTATGCAAGCTAAAGAGATCCATTTATGGACTCATGCAGGTTCCTCTTAGTTGGAATATCCAATTCAATGAGCCCAAAAAGGGATATGGGTTTCATTAGATTTCAAATGAACCTTGTGTCTACAAAAAGGTCAGTAGGACTTTTATGACCTTTCTGGAATTATATGTAGATGAAATCCTACTCATTGGAAATAATGTAGGGATGTCTTCTATTGTCCACCTCTGGTTATCCTAGAACTTCGAGATGAAGGATCTTAAAGAAGCCTTTTATATTTTGGGTTTGAAAGTATTTAGATATAGAGAAAAGAGGGATATTAGGGTTGTCACAATAGGGATACATCACTAAGACCTTGGAGAGTTTTTGCAAGGAAAACTCCAACAAGGGTTTTCTCCCATTTAGATATGGGATTTCCTTATTGAATGGAACTTCTCTCCAAATAGTTGAGGAGAAGAAAGCCATGAGTGGATATCCATATGCATCTATGACAGAAAGGCCATTTTCGTGCATTTGAAAGTCGTCGGAAATCGTAGTATAGTCGCGCAAAAACGTTCGTCAAAAATTGATTTCTAAAGATAACGAGACTTGAGTCCCGGTCGTTCATCTCTGGGAGGCGTTGCTTTTACTTTTGAAATCGATCTTACTCTACTTTGTTTAGAATCGCATGCCAGTTCATGATTATTACGTATTTAGGTATGACATGCTTAGTTGCAAGAATATTAGGAATCAGAAACAAGCAACTTGAATCACACAAAAAGAATGACAATTATTAAGCTCATGGTGATTTCAAACATATAGAGACAAATATATATATAAGCATTTTTCATTCATTCAGCGGGAGAGTCGTTTGCAGCATATAACGTAGAGGGAAGCTTGTACATAAATGCTTGAAAATTAAATCTAACTACCATAAAATGATCGCATACAAGAATCGATGGGGGGATTTCGCATGCATCATTGGGGGAGAATTAAGACTACACTACTAAGCAGTAAATAAACGCAGAAAATATACGAAGAGCATAATCTAAATCTAGCAGAATGGAAGGGCATTCAGGGGTGGTCCCCGATGGCCTTTGAATGGTTGAGAGAAGGAGGGGCGGCCAATGGAACTTAGGCCGGCCCTTGGAGAGAGGTTGGGGAGCTGATCCAGCTTCCTGGCGTGGAGATGGTGGCCTCCATGGTGGTGCTCAACTCATGCAGGTGGAGTGGAGATGGAAGTGGCTTTTCTAAGTGGAATGGATGACAAGGAAGTGAATGGGTGCAAATGGCCACCCAAGGGGTCTTTTTAGAGACCTAAGGGAAGCTCTATAGAGAATTATGGAATTCTATAGAGAGGCCTATGGTGGGAGCTCGTGGGAGAGTGAGAGAGAGAGGGTGGATGGTGGTTTTTAGATCCACCAAATGTGGATCTAAAAATTGAATGGCTCTTGGTTGCTATTTTTGGCAATCAAGGCAACCACACATGGTAGAGAGTTCTAGAGAACTCTAGGCTAGATATTTTCGTGTGGATGGTGTGTGTGGGTGTGTATGGGTCGAAACTTAGGTGGCTAGGTTGATTAGGTTAGGTTCTAGTGGGTATAGGTCAAGGTATGTCTCAAATTAGGGTTATAAACCCTAATTCACTAAGGTAAAGTGCAATTAAACTTAATACAAGTTTAACTGGGTGTGTGAAAACTTAATTGAGAGTAAAACAACTCAATTAAGTTAGGTCTAGGTCAATTGGACTCTCACTGAGTCCAATTGGACAGTGTGTGCTGAGATCAGGGCTCAATTGGACTCAATGAGTCCAATTGAATAGGTTGATGGAATTGACTAAGATCCAAGTCAATTAGGTTTAGTGAGGACCTAATTAGGTCCTTAGGGAGGTCTAGAGGTGATGTACTAAGGTTAGGGCACCTTAATTTATGTTTCTATGGGGTTGGAATTGGGTTTAGGGACCTAGAGATCCAAGATCAAGGCTTAAATCTCAAAACAGGAATTGGAGAGTAGTATCAGACGTCTAATAATAGAATCAGACATCTTATACTCAAAAATCAGAAGTCCAGACTTATTTTCTAGACGTCCAATTAGAGTCAGGAAGGATTTCGGGTTCTGTTTTGGGTATTCTGCAAAAATTAGACGTCTGACAAAGTGTCTAGATGTTCAATAACACTGCAGAAGTGGGTTTGAAGTGTGTCGGAGTTGGCTAAGGGTCCTGGATGTCTTAAAACTTATCTGGACGTCTAGAGAAGGGTTGGAACTAGGGTTTTAGGGCTTCCTAGGGTGTTGTGACCTAATCTAAGGGTGGCTAAGGCTTGGGGAAGTCTCTAGGCTATCCTAGGGCTAGGATGGATCTAAGCTCTTCACATTTTATTGCTTTATTCCTACTTAATAGAATAGCAAACTTTTAACCCCCTTACATTATTATTCCTACATCTAAACTAGGCCTTCTGCTCCAGCTCTGCTGCAACTCATGTTATTCCTGATCTAGCTTCAGATCCAGCTCCTGATCAGCTTATTCCTTGCAATCGACATAATGCACTTAATCAGCACATTATAACATTATTTTATGCATAGCTAAAGGAAAGCAGTAAAGATGCGGATAATGCGTATGCATGCATGAATAACCCTAACTTATGCTAAGTCCTAGCCTAATTTAGGTCAATTAAGACTTATGATTGCTGCGCAATCAATCTATAGTAGGTAGTTTGATGTATGCCATGATGTGTACTAGACTAGACATTTGTCACGTAGAATCCACTACAAGATAGGGACATTTGATTGCTATCAAGAACATCTTCAAATACCTTAGAAGGACAAAAGACTATTGTTTAGTCTTTGGTGAAGGAGATCTCTAGTTGTTGAGGTATACCAACTCTAACTTTCGAACATATGTGTTTTTGAAACATTGAGGATTGCTATCAAGGTCTGATAGCAATCTGGAAGGCAGTATATTCCATAACAAAAAGGCAATTACAGGTATGAAGCCCAACTATGTATGAGAGACCAGCACTCCTTTACAATAACCTCACACCTCACCAATCTCTCCTGAAAGGGCTTATCATTATGCGCCCTCCATACACACCACAACACAGCTGCCATAGCCCCCACAGGTCGACCAGGAGTGATGAACCTCTGCCACACTGAGTCCCAGGAAGGAAGGGGTTCTAAATAAACCATCCTCCAAATCTTATCCGTGACCAAACAGGAGGAAAAAATGTGTGACACACTATCAGAGTGAAAGCCACACAGAGGACAAGCATTCAGCGCAGTCTCCATCCTTCTGTGTCGCAGATCACTCGTGATCAACCCATCACATCTGCAAAGCCACAAGAAGATCTGAACCTTTAGAGGAACCTTTAGGAGCCAAATCTTTCTATCAATGGGATTCCATTTCACTTCATTATTTGCTCTAATAACTTTCTCATAGGCTTGCTTCACTGAGAAATCACCCTGCCAGCAGTAGGTGTCTGTCCCACTGTTCACAAGCTGCAGCTACTGTAGACTCGCCATCAATTTCTGCCTCTCCTCCCACAGCCGGGTGCCTGACCTGCACTGCTGTAATCCTTCCAGCCGCCAGCATCTTTCCTCTTGAGACCACCTACTGCAAACTGTGGTTGCCTTATCTGCAGTAGCACCATACACCCTCGGATAGACCTCTTTCAGTAGGCCCAAGTCTGACCACCGCTCATTCCAAAAGCTGAATCCTCTACCATCCCCTAGCTGAGGTTGCAGCAACTGCCAATGGTTGGTAACAGCAGCAATCACTGAATGCCATAAAGGAGAAGGCTTCTTCGACCGAAGCCTCTTCAGACAGCTATTTGATTCTCCATAACAGTCCCTGATCAGGTCCTCCATCAATCCCTCCTTGCCATCAAGGATCCTGATGGCCCATTTCAGCAACAGGGCTTCATTGAACTCCTTAAGAGCTTTAATTCCCAGCCCTCCGATCTCCTTAGGTCTACAGATACACTTCCATTTGATGGGTTGCATGAATCTGCCCTCATGTCCTGCACCTTTCCAAAAGAATCTCTTCCTCATGGTATCCAATCTCTTCCAAATACATTTAGGGGCCTTAAAAATGCTGAAGTAGAATACCGGTATGGCTGTTATGACTGAATTAAGTAGGATTAGTCTTCCCCCTTTAGAAAGGAACCTACTACTCCAACCCTTCAGCTTGCCAGACACCCTCTCAAAAAGAACATTCCAATCTGATTTTTTCAGTTTTGTGGCCCTCAGAGGTAGACCAAGGTATCTCATTGGCAATTTAGCCTGGGGAGACCCCAAAACTCCCTCAAACTCCCTTTTCTCCTGCTCATACATACCAAAATAAATCAAAATCAATTTATCCTTGTTCAGACATAAACCTGAGATGTCACCAAAAATCTTTACCAGAAGCCCCAGAGCATGTGCCTCACATCTGGATCCCTCGACAAAAAATACTGTGTCATCCGCATATTGTAATATGGGGGCCAAATTTCCCCTGTTAGATAGAGAGTATCCTCTAATGACTCCCGCCTTAGCCAATTTGCAAGCATACCTCGCAAGCTCGTCCACTGCAAGGTTGAAGATCAGTGGGGCCAAGGGACATCCTTGTCTGACCCCCCACTGAGGCTGGATCCAAGCTCCACATGGTCTACCATTGACCAAAGGCGAAAAAGAAGCTGTAGTGATACATCATTTTATCCATTGGATCCAAAGAGGAGGAAAACCTCTTCTTGTAAGAATCTCCCACAGGTACGACCAAGAGATCGAGTCATAGGCCTTTTGGAAATCCACTTTCCACATGAATGCCTTACACTTCCTTCGATGCCAACCACTACTCATCTCTTGAGCCAAAATGAAGGATTCTTGGAGAGATCTGTTGGGCAAGAAGGCAGCCTGCACCGGATGAATAAGATCCTGTAGAAAAATTCTCAGCCTATTAGCCAGGGTCTTGCTGATGATAAGATAGATGGAGTTTGAGAGGGAAATCGGCCTAAAGTCAGAAAAGTGCTCTACACCCATTAACTTAGGCAAGAGAAAAAGGAAGGACTTGTTAATCCTCTCAAAACCCGCATTCCCTGCCTCAAATTCTCTTATAACCTCCATCACTTCCTTACCCACCACCCCCCACATCTCCTTGTAGAAGAAAACCTTTATTCCATCCGGGCCCGGAGAACCTTCCACATTTAATTCACTAATTGCTTGCAAGGTCTCCTGCTCAGTAATAGGTGTCGTCAAGAGCTTGGACTGTTCACTCGACACCCTAGGACACTCATTGCCCGCCATTCTCCAATTCCCCCTCTTAGATGCTCGAGATGCCTCTCTAAAATATTTGATGGCTTCAGATTTAATCTCCTGATCAGAAGAGACTCTATTGCCATTACACATAATAGAGGAAATAAAGTTAACACGTGTTGACGTTCTCGATCGTGTTTTAACAGTTAATTACGTCGTAGTATAGGTGATCAAGCGTTGTCAACAAATAAAAGTTTTATTACTCGAAAACCTAAGTATCCGAGGTCGAACATAGGGAGCAATTGAAATTTATTACTAATCTCAAGAATTTAATTGAACACTTAAATTACTCAAAACTTAATTCAAATATAAATGCATGAGTTTGAAAATTAATTGTAGCAAAAAGAAGAAATTGGACGTCTGATCCCATGATCAAACGTCTTAAAAATGTGTTTCCCTTCTCTTATTTTTCTTCTTCTGATTTTCTTCCTTTCTTCTTCTTTGAGCTTCTTCTTTCTTTTCTGCAGTGCTTCTTTTCTTCTTGTTTTCTTCTGCCTTGCTTCTTTCTTCTCCTGCAGTATCTTTCTCCTTACGGGTCTTCTTCTTCTTCCTTGGCTCTGCTTCCTTTGCTCCAGTTCTGTTTGCCTTCAGTTCCTCTTCGTCTTCTTATTCTTCAGTTCTTCTTTTCTTTTTCCTTCGCCTCTTCCTTTTCTTCTCTTTTTCCTCTGCGAAGGCTTCCTCCCTTCTGCTTCTTCTCCTTAGCGGCTAAGTGTTGGTTTCTTCCTTCCATCCCTGCACAAACCATAGCAAAGCAAAACCTAACCCTCTACCCACACGTCTCTCTCTCTGTAAATCACTCATCAGCACGCTCTCCCAGAGCCGGGTAAATGGGTCAGATCTCGCACCTGGGACTAGGCGCACCGCCGTGAGGGTGGTGTGCGAGGTGTGCTCAAGACAGGGTTGGGTCGGGTCACCAGATCCGTGTGGTGAAATCACAGATGAAGTAGTGAGATAGGTGAGGGACCTCACCCCAAGTGCGTTTGGAGGCAACCGGCATATGTGACAAAAACATTATAAATCACTCCACCGCTTTGTGAGTTAACGATGTGGGACTAATGCTCCCGGCCTTCTCTCGCTCGCCCGCAGCAGACCATGCCTTTAATTCCCACAACTGCAGGCTCTGTGGCATCGCTCGCTGGACCCCTTGTCTTCACGATGACTCCCCGAGTTAGCTGCACCTGGAGTCTTGCAGTCCTGAGGCCTGGAGCAAGCATGGAACTTCTTCAAGTTGCCGTCAATGGCGGCCGGAGCTTGAGATCTGTTAGACACGAAAAGAGCCTCACGGCCTAATCAGATCACTGGGGACCTTCGCCACGTCACGACGAAGGTGAAGCATAAGGTGGCAGGCTGCGAGGTGGCCTAGGCCTGCGTGCCTAGGTCGTCCTGTGGCCGGATGGATGGGTGTGTTCAGGGGACTGTTATGGTGGCGTAGCGGGACTGTGGATGGGCGGAGGGTGCTCAGTGAGGTGATGCAGAGGTTATACAATGGTCAGCGAGGCGTGTGGGGCTGCGGAGCAACGGGAGCATCTCGTCGGAGGGTAGCTGGAGATGAGGAAGGTGATGGTGAACAGCGGCGGTCGAGGGATGTTTGATGAAATAAAATGAGGGAGATCAAAGAGGGTGATGAGAACCGCATCATGAACCCTAACTAGCACAATCTAACCTAGATATGCAAGAAAAAGCTCCTACATAACTCAAAGAAAGGCTTGACTCAGAGAATTCTGAGTTCAAGAAGAAAATAAGTTATAAGGGGTAAAAATGCAATTTCACCAATACAATCTGCAAACAGGGTAACTCAGGGTGCAAACATAGGTCAAACTAACCTAATAAGAAGGAAAGTGGGATGATCTGATTCAACAAGGGCTACAGCAACTCCAAGGAATTAAATGACATTCTGTAACCCTAAAACAAACCCACTTCAATTCACGAGGTTTGAGGTAGGGTAAAAATCGACTAAGCCCTCTAAAATTCATAGAAAAATAATCTCTAGGGTTTAGAACCTTCAATTTGGCCTTGGAAACCCATTTTGACCTACATTGAGAACCATGCCCAATTAATGATTTAATTTGGGTTTTTACATAAATTGGCTGATCAAACAAGGTCAGACCTAGAAATAAAATTCACCATTAAAATCCTTAGGTCCAATTTAGTCATGCATGAAAACTTGAGCCTAAGAAGAAACCTTCTTGACCGACTTTGCAATTTGGTCCTCAGCTAGTACTTTTTGACCCTCAACTTTCGAAACCCTTGCATTTTGGCCCCTATTTTCTTCATCGTTCTTTGCATTCAGGTCCCTCCTGCAAGTCTCTGCGCAGCGCCATGCTCCGACGACTTTGCGCGGAGCATGGCGCCACGCAGGGTAAGGGAGGTGTCCTGCCGAATGAACCCCATGTTCCCTGCGACATCTGCTGTCGTAGGAACACCGCCTTGCCATCTGTCGACGCCCACACCTTCCGTGCAAACACGCGGAAGGTATGGGTCACACTTCTGGCCATTCTCCGGCGAGGGAGGCACGTCGCCTCCCTCCGCCCACCCCTCCGCCACCGCCTTTATAAGGACCAGCGGCGCCACCGATTCTCCCAGCTTGGTCCTGACGGAGAAAACTCTAACCCTTCCTCTCTTCCCACTCCGACAGAAACCCACCAGCTCCGGTGGCCCCTCCTCCTCCGTCTCGTTGCTCTACTGCAATACCAGCAGCAGAGCCACCTTCGCTTGATCTTCCCGTGTCGTGCCGTACCCAGCGCGCACCCTCCTGCTCTCTTCCTCGCCGCTGCTCTCCCCCTCTAGGTGTTTCTTCTCCGGCGTCAGTCGGTACGACTGCCGCCCTGCTCTGGCCCCCTTCGTCCCTATAGGTAAGTAACTGTTATTTCCCTTCCTTCCCTCTTTCTTTTCCCCAACTTAATTCGCTCAATTACCCCTCGACCGCACTTGACCGCCCTCACCTTCTCCATCTCCGGCCACTCTCCAGCGAGTTGCCCTCGTTAATCCACTGCTCCACACAACTCGCCACCTACCCCAAAAGCTCCACCTCACCTCACCCGACACCCCCCACCCCTCCACTGCCACTCCACACCTCCACAACACTCCCCCGATCAAACCCATTTTTTCGGTTGCAGTCCGACCTAGGGCTGCCGCCAGGCACCGCCCCGCAACCTGCTATGCCCCGCACTACCTTCGCCGTGCCTCTGCGAAGGTCCCCCTGTGGTCTGATTAGGCCGAGAGGCCCTATTTGTGTTTGGCAGATCTTCAGCCCCGGCCGCCATTGGCGACAAGGCGAGGAGCTTCCAAGCGAGCTCCAGGCCCTGAAGCAGCGGGATTCCAGCTGAGGCGAACTGGAGGGACTTGGGCAAAGGCTGGCAGCTGGTTTGCGAAGATGAATGAGGACGTAGCTGCTAAGGCCAGGTCGCGCCTTCCTACGGGTGCGCGCATGCAAGGGACAAAGTTTAGTCCCACATCGTGGGATTTCGAAGCGCTGCACCCATTTAAGTTGATTTTGTGTTTTCACTTAAGCACCTCAAAACATGGGGTGAGGTCCCCTCTCCCACTCGCCCACCTCGTCCGTCACCCACGCCACGCGGACCTGGTCGATCCGTTTACCCGGCACTCCTCGCGCACCACCCATGCTAGTGCGCCTGGTCACGGGTACGCTACCCGACCTGATAACCCGGCTCTGGGAGAGCTTCCTATGAGCGATTTACAGAGAGAGAGAGAGAGACGTGCGGGTAGAGGGAAGGGTTAGGTTTTGCTGTGGTTTGTGCAGGGACAGGGTGCGAGGGAAGAAGGTTCACACTTGGCCGCAGGAAGAAGAACAAGAGGAGCGGGAGAAGAAGAAGAAGCCTTGCAGCTAAGCAAGGCAGAAGGCCAAAGAAGAAGAAGCGGGAAGAAGAAGAAGAGAAGAAGAAAGAGCAGCAAAGGAAGAAAAGAGAGGGGAAGCACTATAGCAGACCGTCATTTAAGTCGTCTGACTGAGATATCAGACGACGGATGAAGCTTCAGAGGAGACAAAGCAGAGAAGAAGAAAAAGAAAAGAAAAGGTTCCGCAGCTGAAGAGAAAGAAAAGAGAAGATAAAGAAAGAAGCAAGAAAGAAGATAAACTGAAGAAGAAAGGAAATGGAAGACAAGCAGAAGAACCGTAAAGAAGGCAACTAGAAGACCAAGGAAGAAGACCCGTAAAGAAGAAGAGAAAAAGAAGAGAAGAAGAAGACAAGCAAAGAGAGAAAGAAGGGAAGAAGAAAAAGCCAAAAGATAGAAATCTATTTCTCCCTCTCTCTCTCTCTCTTATTTTTGTAATATAGAAACATTGTACTTCTAGAATTCCAGTAGCTCCTTGAGTTTGATCTCGAGAAAACTATTTTCGAGTAAAATTGTAATGGTAATGACAACCGTAGCTGTCTCATTATATACCACAATGACGCTTCTGTAATAAGCATTAAAACAAACAAAGACTAGCCACGGTTGGGAAAACTACCACCAGAGGGGATAGAGGAGAATGGTTTTAACCTAACTAAAGGGACGAAGGGGACGAGGAGGCGGACGGTAGTACCTGCTGTCGCCGAAGAAGAACACGTCCAGGTGAGGAAGACGACGGGGACGACAGGGTTAGGGCAGCGCACGTGGGTGTTGCGTGACGTGGAGGAGGATGAGGAGGACAGATCTGCCATTGGTTTTGTGGCAGAGCGAAGAGGAAGAGGGGGGGGGGCTCGGAGCTCGCTGGACCCCTTGGCTGGAGAAGGAGATGAATTTGAGGTGGAATCCCGGCCAAGTCGAGCTGAGGAGGTGCGACCGGAGTTGGGGTTTAATTTATAGGTGTTGGCCATGCTTCTGGTGCATGGAGGGCATGCCTTCTGTCACCGACGTCTCACCGAAGATGGAAGGTAATTAGATATCCAAATCTCTCGTGCGTTCGCACGAGAGATTGGGTGCAAATCAATGGTTGTGATCGGGCTCAGATGGAAGGGGATTCCTCAGAGAATCTCCCTTCCATTTCTGGGAGGAGATCTTTGAGGGATCAGAGAGTATTCCCTCTCTAGTCCTCGTTGGAGCAGGATCACTCCCCAATAATGGTGGAGGGACCTGATTGTAAGATTGGCGAGGAAGCTAGGGGGTTTATGTGAAGGTTTTTAAAAGATAGGGACCAAAATGTGATTGGGTGTACTAAATTGCAAAGTAGGTCAAGATGACCTCCCCTTAGGTCCAAATTTTGGTAAAAACCTAATTTGGACCTAAGGAATCCAATGGTGAAGTTGGATTTTAGGTTTTACCACGTTTGATTGGGTATTTTGCGTAAAAACCCAAATTAGGTCAATTGATGAGCTAGGACTATATTCTAGGTCAAACTAGGTTCCAAAGGCTAAATTGAATGTTCTAAACCCTAGGGGATATTTTTTCATGATTTTTAAATGGTTTAATTGATTTTTATCCTGACCGAAAACTTGTTGAATTAAGCAAGTTTATTTTTGGGTTACGAAATGTCATTTAATTCCTAGATTGCACATGAACCCATTTCTGATTGAATCAACCAACTTTTTATCTCATTTAGACCATTTGACCTATGCTCTGTCTCTGAGAAATCCTGTTTATATACTGCAATGGTAAAATTGCAATTTTAACATTTATTTCATGTTTTCTTCTCAGAACACTTATTCCTTTAATTGAGCCCTCTTCTAAGTTATGCAGGAGCTTTTATTCTCTTTATTAGGTCAAAATGAGCTAGTTATGGCTCATGATGAGGCTCTCATCATACCCCCATGCCTAGCTTTTGCTAGTCCCTTAGCAAAATTTCAAGGTTTTAACTTCCATTCTAGACCCTGTGTGTCTGTCATCAATTATGATAAGTGCTTCTCTTTTTATTTTGTGATTAGGTCAGAATGAATAGGCCTAGAGGAACTCAAGTACCAACCAAAATCCGGACCTGACCCCCTTTAGCCTCAGTCTTCCGCAAAGGTTTTTAAGGCCCACAGAAACTACCCTAGGGTTTGTTAGACTCCGCGGTTAAAGCACCCGTGCTTGAGACATTTTTAGCCTAGGTTAAGTTTGCAGTGCTTTTTTTTTGTAAGAGAGAGATAGAAGATTTATTTGTTTGGAGAGCTTTTCTCTCTCTTTTCTTTTTATTTCTAGCTTCGGATTAGCTTCTCAACACGATCTGTATCGGATTCCTCATCCCCATCATCAATCCTCAAGGGTTCCTGGCTATCGATGCTTCGAGATAGCACCGCCCTTGGCAACCCCTGGAACCCTGGCTTTCGAGATTTCGAGATAATCCTGCCCATGGCATTCCATGGCCGAATTCAGACCCTGGCGATCGACATTTCGTGATAATGCCGCCCATGGTATCTGAACCAGCAAAGTGCTTACGTGCCCCCAGTATGATATTTAAATATCCTAAGAGACAAGCACCGAGGAGATGATATGTTGTTATGCATCTTCAAGAGGAATTTCCCGCCTCTCCGTGCTGGGAACTCGTCCAAATCAACTTGTGTTGATTGGCCACTCCTAATCTAAGTGACTTTTGCAGAACATTAAATGCTTTTGCATGATTTGGATATTTATGCACACTGAACTAGACTGTGTGTGAATTTGGGGTGCTTAGGTTACCGAATCCCGCAAACTGAAGGTCAATTAACGAGGCCGAATACTTCTTAAGCTTTAGACCTAATAGTTAAGCTTCGCATTTTCCCCAACCTCTTGAGGATTATCCAGATCTTAGCGGATACGTGAATTTTTAAGCTAAAGAATCTAGCCCAAGAGGCCTAAGACGAGCGTTCCTACTAATCTCTTGTTATGTCTCCTTAGCACTTTTTTCTTCATTTTTCTCTTTTCTTGATCTGGTCTAGAACTTCAGTTAATTCTTTAATCTTTTACTAATGACTATTTCTTTTTCATTTTCATTTTGTGCTCCTTTTGTCATTTTTGCTCTTTTTCTCCTCCTTATAATTATGTGGCTCACAAAATTTCCTCCCTCCCCCATTTTTTTGTTATTTTTCATAATTTTTCAATTTTTTGTGTTTTTGACATATGTGACTTTTTTTTGTGAGATTCCTTCTGACTTTTTCTTGGTTCTGTATGTATGCACTTTATTACCCCCCCAAGCCTAAGTTTTTCAATGTCCTCATTGTAAACGGAGGGTGTGAAATAGTGTTGAGGTCAGGGATTTAGAACAGGATACATCGGGTGGGTGAAAGGGTAGGAAATGACTGATGAGAACGATTTCAAGCTCTGGTACGTGTACCAGAGGTGGGATCAACTGTCTAAGGATGAACTCAAGGTGCAATGGATGTGGAGTACAGACATATAATCAGACGGGTCTCTATTTTTGGAATGACAGGTTGCCTCCTGTTAAGCGTTAAATTTGATGCCTTCAGTCGAGCAGAAAATGGGGTGGAGAGGGAGTGGTCAAATCAGCGGAATTTTGTAAAACAAGCACCTTGATTAAGAGCCTGGTTGGTCCAACCAGGTGCTTGTTAAGATCAGTAGGCTGATGATGCAGCCCAAACCCAATAAGTCTGGTGGGTTGATAGATGTAGATCAACAGATGCGAAACCCACCATATGCCATGAAGTTCTGATGGATATGGAAGTGAAAACTCGGGTTTAGGCTGAGTCGAATCAGCCTGGTCAGAGTAGGGTTCTGAAAAATAATCAATGTATGGTATGGAAACTCTACAGGGGTGATCAAAGAATGATGGCTCCTGTTTTTCGATCTAATCAATACCCGATACCTGGTATAGATATGGAGTTGAATCATCTGCAAACAGCTCAGTGAGAGGTGAATCAGAATAAAAATTGAGTCCGATTGTGGGTCGGGGTAGAGAATGAGTTTTGATTGGTTCTGTATATGTGGAGCAGGTGGCTTCAAAGAGAATTGGCTTGTTATAATCAGGAAGCAGATTTTCTCCGATGTTATGGTCAGATTCGAAATCGTCGGAGAGTTTGCGAAAATCGAAATCTGAAAGAGATTCAAGATCATGAGTTCCACCACAAAATAACTCATATGCTGTAGATTCAGCAGCCTGACTGGGATCTAGCCTCAATGTTAATTCTGAGCTTAAAAAGGTATCCCTATCTGGTAGAGGCTCAGGTTCTAAGTTAGTAGGGCAGACCCAATTGAAACTCCACTCATCCAACTCCTCGATTTCTGTATCGTAAATTGGCGTGGCTTCCAAAAAATTGATTAGTTCCTCTGAGGATGTTGGCGAGGGATATTCATCAAATAGAGGCCCAAAATCATATTTTTCATTGAAAGATTGATCTTCCTCATATGGGGCCTTGAAATCTTCAAAATAGATTTCAGATCTAGGTTCTAGGCTTAGGATGTGGATTGAATCTCTAGAATCTAGGTTTGAATAACCTTCGAGGGTCACCTTATCAGGATAAGGGATGGAATTTACACCCTCGAGAGGTTCAGTTCTATTCTCATACTTGCAGGAGTTTTGGGATTCTAGAATGGGCTCAACATGGTGTTTTCTTGCATTTGGAGCTTCCCAACCTTTTTCAATATCAGGCACATTATACTCCATCTAGGTTGGGAATCCGCAACCATTTTGTGCCTCGAACCCGAGATCAAATTGATCCTCTATGTTGTCCCAAGATGGTTCATCCTCTGTTTGTGGTATATACGAGTACTTCTGGTCAATAATTTATTTTACTAATCTCATTATCTCTTCCTGTTTTTCAAGACTATCTTGGTTTTGCTTCCAAAGTCGAGGATTTGTCATACATTGAAGGTATTCAAGATTGTGTAGTTTTTATATCTCAATGTATCCAGTAATGAGCAAGTCACGGGTTGATCCTTTTGTGGCTTCTGCTAATAGTACTTGGGCACAAGTTATGATAAAGGTTGTGGTTGTTGGGACATCAACCTGAATGTTTCCTACTGGTGTTGAGGTTTCTTCTTTTTCATAGAATTTCAGGGCATCCTCAATCATTTTATCTCTCATGGATCTCTGATATTCAAGTTTCTTGAATGGTAGTCCTAAGTGGTTTGGCTACATATTTAAATCAGGTGGTGGAATCAAGATGTAGAATCAGAGTTTGAATCAAGATGTAGAATCAAGTTATGAAGCGATTAGATCTGAATAACGAGTCCCACTGAAAATGTATGTGCTTTAAAGAGAAAAGATGAGGGACTGGAGATGTTTTTGACCCAATCAAGACACCCAAAGATGTTTGGATGACTATGGAGGTTCAGGGCGGATGGTACCCCTGGATCAGAAGATCGTCCACCTGAGAATTACCTGGGCAGCCAGAGAGGGAGAGTCCTGCAAAGACCCCTACACGGTAGAGCGTCCCCACGGGTTACAGGGTTTCTCCCACCCGACCTCTCTTGTCACTGAGATTCCAGGTAAACCAGAATGGGGACCTTGACCTCTTAAGTCTACCACTTTTTATTTCAAAGGTGCTTTAGGGTTCTCACTTGAACTTTAGATGTTTTGATGTTGTGACCTAATTTGGAGGTTGGTTGACCCAATGGGTCAACTTCACCTGACCTGTCCTATAGATGGCAGAATGATTCTAGGCTTGGGGCCTAGAGATCACCCTGATTTGACTCCCAGGTTATTAGGTCCAAAAATTTTAAGATTCAATTGATTTTAGAGCTCAATTTTTCTTAGGGTTTGTCTTGTTTAGATCCCTTCAATCAAGGACTTGGGTAGCACACTGATGCGGGGGGGTTTATTTCCTTTTATACAGGCATGTGTGACTAACACTCCAATATCCTACTGTAGAAACCCTAATTTGGTTCTACTTCCAATCCTCTTTTTCTTTTTGAAAAGGTTCTCTTTGGACTTAAAAACAAGAAGTGTGTTGTCCACAGAGATTAAGCGTGATTTCTATTAGGCACATGAATTTGTGGGGTAGAATCTAAAAAATCGCTCCAACTTCATGAAGATTTGAAAAAATTTTCGCAAAATCAGGAAACGTTTGCCTTAAAGATGGTGATTACTATAGAAAGAAGGCAATTGCTTCTTAAATTAATTTTCTTCCTTTTGTCTTTCAAAACTTAGGGGATAGTTTAAGGAAGAAAAGAAATTACCTGCCCTGGAGTGGTTGACTTGCAGGAGGGATTTTCTCGTGAAATACCTGCAAGATCACAACAAAGCAAAGTAGGGCAAGTTAGTGTTCAATATGATAAAAAGAATGTAGAGACTAGTGATAAATTGCGCGTTGGTCTCTGGCAACGACGCCAAAACATTGACGTGTTCTCGATCGTGTTTTAACAGTTAATTATATCGTAGTATAAGTGATCAAGCGTCATCAACAAATAAAAGTTTTATTACTCGAAAACCTAAGTATCCGAGGTCGAACACAGGGAGCAATTGAAATTTATTACTAATCTCAAGAATGTAATTGAACACTTAAATTACTCAAAACTTAATTCAAATATAAATGCATGAGTTTGAAAATTAATTGTGGCAAAAAGAAGAAATTGGATGTCTGATCCCATGATCAGACATCTTAAAAATGTGTTTCCCTTCTCTTATTTTTCTTCTTCTGATTTTCTTCCTTTCTTCTTCTTTGAGCTTCTTCTTTCTTTTCTGCAGTGCTTCTTTTCTTGTTTCCTTCTGCCTTGCTTCTTTCTTCTGTAGTATCTTTCTCCTTACAGGTCTTCTTCTTCTTCCTTGGCTCTGCTTCCTTTGCTCCAGTTCTGTTTGCCTTCAGTTCCTCTTCTTCTTCTTCTTCTTATTCTTCAGTTCTTCTTCTCTTTTTCCTTCGCCTCTTCCTTTTCTTCTCTTTTTCCTCTGCAAAGGCTTCCTTCCTTCTGCTTCTTCTCCTTAGCGGCTAAGTGTTGGTTTCTTCCTTCCTTCCCTGCACAAACCATAGCAAAGCAAAACCTAACCCTCTACCCACATGTCTCTCTCTCTCTGTAAACCACTCATCAGCACGCTCTCCCAGAGTCGGGTAAATGGGTCGAATCTCGCACCCGGGACCAGGCGCACCGGCGTGAGGGTGGTGCGCGAGGTGTCCTCAGGACAGGGTCAGGTCGGGTCACCAAATTCGTGTCGTGAAATCACCGACGAGGCAGTGAGATAGGTGAGGGACCTCACCCCAAGTGCGTTGGGAGGCAACCGGCATATGTGACAAAAACATTATAAATCACTCCACCGCTTTGTGAGTTAACGATGTGGGACTAATGCTCCCAGCCTTCTCTCGCGTGCCCGCAGTAGACCATGCCTTTAATTCCCACAACTGCAGGCTTTGTGGCGTCACTCGCTAGACCCCTTGTCTTCGCGATGACTCCCCGAGTTAGCTACACCTGGAGTCTTGCAGTCCTGAGGCCTGGAGCAAGCGTGGAGCTTCTTCAAGTTGCCGTCAATGGCGGCCGGAGCTTGAGATCTGTTAGACACGAAAAGAGCCTCGCGGCCTAATCAGATCACCGAGGGACCTTCGCCGTGTCATGGCGAAGGTGAAGCACTAGGTGGCAGGCCGCGGGGCGGCCTAGGCATGCATGCCTAGGTCGTCCTGTGGCCGGATGGATGGGTGTGTTCGGGGGACTGTTGTGGTGATGTAGCGGGACTGTGGATGGGCGAAGGGTGCTCAGTGAGGTGAGGTGGAGGTTATGCGATGGTCGGCGAGGCGTGTGGGGTTGCGGAGCGACGGGAGCATCTCGCCGGAGGGTGGCCGGAGACGAGGAAGGTGATGGTGAACAGCAGCAGTCGAGGGATGTTTGATGAAATAAAATGAGAGAGATGAAAGAGAGGATAGAGGAGAATGGTTTTAACCTAACTAAAGGGACGAAGGGGATGAGGAGGCACATGGCAGTACCTGCCGTCGTCGGAGAAGAAGACGTCCAGTGGAGGAAGACGACGGCGACGACGGGGCTGGGGCAGCGCATGCGGGCGTTGCGCGACGCGGAGGAGGATGAGGAGGACGGCTCTGCCACTGGTTTTGTGGCAGAGCGAAGAGGAAGAGGAGGGGGGCTCACCGGAGCTCGCTGGACCCCTTGGCTGGAGAAGAAGGAGATGAATTTGAGGTTGAATCCCGGCCAAGTCGAGTTGAGGAGGTGCGGCCGGAGTTGGGGTTTAATTTATAGATGCTGGCCGTGCTTCTGGTGCGTGGAGGGCACGCCTTTTGTCACAGACGTCTCACCGGGGATGGAAGGTAATTAGATACCCAAATCTCTCGTGCGTTCGCACGAGAGATTGGGTGCAAATCAGTGGTTGTGATCGGGCTCAGATGGAAGGGGATTCCTCAAAGAATCTCCCTTCCATTTCTGGGAGGAGATCTCTGAGGGATCAGAGAGTATTCCCTTTCTAATCCTTGCTAGAGTAGGATCCCTCCCCAATAATGGCAGAGGGACCTGATTGTAAGATTGGCGAGGAAGATAGGGGGGTTTATGTGATGGTTTTCAAAATATAGGGACCAAAATGTGATTGGGTGTACTAAATTGCAAAGTAGGTCAAGATGACCTACCCTTAGGTCCAAATTTTGGTAAAAACCTAATTTGGATATAAGGAATCCAATGGTGAAGTTGGATTTTAGGTTTGACCACGTTTGACTGGGCATTTTGCGTAAAAATCAAAATTAGGTCAATTGATGAGCTAGGACCCTATTCTAGGTCAAATTAGGTTCCAAAGGCCAAATTGAATGTTCTAAACCCTAGGAGATATTTTTCCATGATTTTTAGAGGGTTTACTTGATTTTTATCCTGACCAAAACCTTGTTGAATTAAGCAGGTTTGTTTTAGTATTACCAAATGTCATTTAATTCCTGGATTGCACATGAACCCATTTCTGAATGAATCAACCCACTTTTTATCTCATTTAGACCATTTGACCTATGCTCTGTCTCTTAGAAATCCAGTTTATGTACTGCAATGGTAAAATTGCAGTTTTGACCTTTATTTCATGTTTTCTCCTCAGAACACTTATTCCTTTAATTAAGCCCTATTCTAAGTTATGCAGGAGCTTTTATTCTCTTTATTAGGTCAAAATGAGCTAGTTATGGCTCATGATGAGGCTCTCATCAACACATCTCCGAGAACTGGATGCAAGATGAAGAAACTTTGTATTGGCATCCCCCTTCTTAAGCCAAAGCTGCCTAGATCTCTCCCTCCAATCGATTTCTTGTTTCAGGTCTTCGTCAAGAACCACACCCTGCCACATTTTTCTTTCAGCCAATTCATCTTTCGACAATCGGTCAGCTTCTTCCTTTGAATCCAGCTCCTGAATTTTACTCAGAGCTTCCCTTCTCCTCTGATCCCTCAGCAATCCAACAGTATATCCATACTCTTTCAAGATCCTGCGCAGATCGGCCAGCTTGGTTGCCAGCCTGGCAGTGGCAGATCCCTGGATAACTTTTGCTTTCCACCAGGAGCTGATCATCTGGTAAAAGCCTGGTTCATAAAACCACGAGCGTTTCAATTTGAAGTAAGATCCAATCTGATTTTCTTCCCCACTGTCCCATACTAGCAGGGTATGATCTGAAAAGGGTCGACTCAGCCCACTCACATTCGATAACTGAAATCTAACAAGGATGTCCACGTTCCCGAAGAATCTATCCAGCCTGGAAGCCAGCCCCTACCCATTGCACCACGTAAATTTGACACCCGACAAGGGGTATTCATTCAACTGCAGGGATTGGACCATCATTTAAAACCCAACACCCGAGCTATCCATGCTGCCATTTGGCCTATCAGCCCCTGTTAACACACAATTAAAGTCGCCACCCATCAGCCACATCCCCCCCTGCACCAATTCAGCCACCACAGACCACTCCTCCCACAGCTCTTGCCTGGCAGTTGCATTGCACGGACCATAGACTCCTGTAATCCAGATATGTTCCTACCCCTGTTGGATCTGAAACTTGCATGACATCATATGTTTGGCTTTGTGAACCTCCAAACACTGAGCCCACCTCTTCCTCCACCAAATAGAAGTGCCACCCGACCTCCCATTTGTATCCGTCTGCACACAGCCATTCATCCCAGAGGCTTTCAGTTCAGACCACAGCCTATCAGAGTTTCCTTCAATGTGCGTATCTTGAATGAGCGCACAATCTATTCCCCATTCTCTCAAGTATCTCATCAATGATGCCCTCCGGCATTTATCGCACAACCCACTTACTTTCCAAGTGAGAACGCTCATCAGTCCTCATTGGAGCCCTCACTCACGAGGGGCTGACAGTTACACACTTGCATGACCTTTTCAACCTCATCTTCATCCATCAATATAATGGCCTTTGATGTTCTCTGCCGCAAACTATATGGTGATCTCCCCTTGCCATTCTTTACATGAGAACCCCTTCCATAATTATGCAATTCATTCTCCTGCAAGTTCTGTTGATCCCTTGCAGTTTCAGACTACGCACCCAAAATTCCCAGCTCCTCAATCTCCACTTCAGCAGACACTGCTTCCCATGCCATTCTAGTCGACGGTTCTGTAGTTTCCTCTCTGACCATTTCCTCTTTTCCTTCACTCTGAATCCCCCTACCGCAGCCCTTCCCGGGTTTGACAACCAGAGGTTCATCGCCATGAACCATGCACAGCTCTTGAGCCGTTGCCTCCTCATCAGCTTCAGGTCCAGCCAACTTAAATAGTGCTGCTACAGTATCCCCCACCACGAATTTGAGCTTTAGCATCCAAGAGCTGCCACCGCACCTCAGGATTAGATTGTCAGGTATGGCCCCAGCGACGAAGACAGCAACCTTCACACCCATCAGCCGTCCATTCCTCTCCAGCATACCGACGTTCGCGTCATCTGCCATTGTTGCGAAGCTAGAGATCATCGTCGACACAACCTCCCTAGACCTCAAGTGTAGAGGCATACCCTCGATCTCCAATTCTCTCGTCCTGTCCCCCACTCTGTGGGGGGACCTCTCCGGCAGCGCTTCGTCAAAAGGAGATACCAGTCTCCAGATCACCGTGCAGCCTTCATAACATGATGTTTGGAACCGCAGCTTCTCAATGTCCCCCATATCCAACCCAAAGAGAACAAAGCGTGTATCTGATAAAGAGGAAATTTGCCACAAGTTGGTTGATAGGGATAAAGAGTTCACCAGGTTGGAGCACTCTTCGTCGACGAACATTTGGACATAACCTCTCCCACCAATGCTCCACGCAGGGCCAACTCCGTAGCTTTGATGTTCTTCGTCATCGGCACCTCCACATCAGCCACAAGCCCCCCCAGCTTGCGCAGAACCGGGGGCGAAGGCGGAGTCTGCGTACCCCTAAAATTCAAATTTCCCAAGGGTGGGAAAGGGCAAGAAGCCCTCGAAGCCCCCCACCCCCTACATGAATCCCTTTTATGACCGAAACCCCCGCATCCCAGGCAGACCACAGGGAGTCGGTAGGTAGCGGCCATGTGTCCCCACCGTCGACACCGAAAACACATCACCTCGCCAAGCAGCTTTGCGCCATTCCCACCAGGCCACCTCCCCTCCAACCACCTGCCGTCGCCAGTCGCAGATGCCCCCCGCTCCTTCCTGCTCCAGCCCTTCGGTCTCCAGATCTGCCAACCTTCCCCCACCCTACTCCCACCTGCCGTCGCCCCAAGACCACCTGCCATCACTTTAGAAACTCCCCACTACGAGTTGTTACGCTTGAGAAAAGAGTGTCACGTTCCAACATATGCTAATGATAGAAAGTCTATATTAGGGTTTATTTTCTTATTGAATAGTGGTTATGTGAGTTGGAAAAGTAATAAGCGAGACACAACAACATATTCAATAGTAGAAGCTAACTATGTTGCTGCATCCAATGCAGATAGAGGCCCGATGTGGATACGCAAGTTCATTGGGGAGCTTGGAGTTGTTCCCTTGATACAATCTCCAATCCCACTGTTGTACGATAGCATAGGTGCCATTGCATAGGTGAAGGAGCCTCCTCCATTAGAAGAGAAAGTATATTGAGAAGAAGTACTACATCATGAAGGATAACTTGGTTGATACTGTGACCAAAGCAATGACTAAAGAGTCATTTGATTGGCATGTAAATTGTATGGGAGTGAAAGCGGTTTCATAATGACTATAAGGGTAAGTGTCAGTCTATTGGATTTTGTGTGCTCTTGACGAGCTATTCAAATAATGTAAGGAATGAATATTCTAGTGCATGAATTGGGTCCCTTAGTACAAATAGGTGATGTACTTGGTCAAATTGAATAAAGTAGATGTGTGTTGATTTAGAGATTTAAACGTTTAGAGGATAAGATAACACATGAAGAAACCATTGTATCTGATTCGATCATTTGTTTCTGGTCTAAGTTGGGATGACAACCTTCTATAGAGACCATTGTCTAGTTGATGCTCTTGAATGGAGATTCAAAACTGTCACATGGGTTAGGTCATGGAGTTGACCTAATGAAATAAGGGATAAACAACTGTCCATCTCTAATGCTATCATAGAGAAGTCGTATTCATTAACTTGAGACAGACATGTGTCTTTGTTATCAAACAAATGTATTTAGCATATAAAAGGTAGATGCAGCCACCTTGATGTTGATATTGGAAAGTTGGTATATGTGAGAGGAGATAGAAGACACATGATCTCTCAAAGTGATCACACAAAATTGCTTCATATATGTATGTAGTAGATTGAAGGAAAGATCTTGCTCTAAGTATATTAGGAAAGATAAATTTCACATGTGGTTGCAGAGCCTTGATCAAACACAAGCCTAAAAGAGGAGAAGAAGTTCTTTGAGAAAGGAGCTAGTCTTCATTTTCATCCCAATGATACAAAGAGATGTTGGAAATAATATAACCTATGGAGGGTTGACAACTGTTTGATGGGATTAGTCCTCAAGGTTAATATTATCCTTTAGTGTAAAGGATCCATTGGTATTTGGAATGCCCAAGGGAGGCGTAGTGCCATAATTCATGAATCCTAAACACTTCATTATGGGAATGAAGAAACCAATAATGATTTTGGTGGGTTCTTACTTGTAGAGAAGTCAAATGCCAGTCCAAGAGTTAAATAACATTTAATTAGGCCTAAGTTGTTAAGCCTTGATCTAAAGGGTTTAGATGGTAATTAAATGTGTTCTAGGTAGTAAAACCCAATTGTCTCAATTTATAAAGGGTCATCAAGAAAATTTCAAATAGGAATAGATCCCAACCATTGGATTAGATTTAACAATACCCAATATATTAGGATTTATTAGATCGCTATAAATATCTCCCAAAGGAATGGGGAAACCTTAACAAATCCTAATTAAAAGCCAATTCCTACACCGTCAGCTGAAGAAGAAGAGTGGCGCCCCCTCCTTCCTTCTTTATCCTTCCTAGGCATCCAAGGTCCTTGTAATACTTCCAGGACTCTTTCTAGGAGTCAAAGAACACTTCCATACATCTAGAAGTAGGTCTCTTGGATGTCTCTTCTCTATACAATGTCCAATTCTCTAGGCATGCTAGGAAGTTAGTCCTCTCATCAGAGGAACACGTGGATCTACACGGAAGGTGAACGTCGCCCTCGTGTTTTATGAAGGTGTTTGTGAAGCGCAAGGATTTGGTGTTTTCGGTGTTGTGGGTCTCATCAACCTATCGAGAAGTAGGGTTTCCTCTACACTAGGACTTGTAGTAGAAACCACATGTAGGGTGTTTTTCTATGCCACCTATGAAGATATACTTCTCATCTTATGGGATCTCGGAATATAAAGAAATTAGTTTTTCTTATGTGGTTTTGGTTTTAGGGCATTTTGTTTATTCATTGATCATTTTTAAGATTTAAATTGATTTATGTGTTGAAAATTTAAATTCTTGATTTTTACACTTCTGCGATGCCACAAAGCGAACCATTCATATACAACAGTGACTTCCTTGTGTTGCGTCTATGTAAAGGAGGTGTGTACAAAATATTATCATTGCTGCTGTTGTCAGGTGGTTCGATAACTTTCTGTTGGTGCATAAGCACCATGATATTTGATTTTGATGATAATAAAATGTATAATTGCTTTATTGCTCTTTGGAGACTAACATTTCAGGAAGAAAGACCCAAAGCAAAGAAGAAGAGGGAGCTATGTTGATGATCAAGAGGAGGAAGCTAGAAGAAGGAACTTGAAGATTGTAGAATAGTTGTTTAGTTTTCATTATTCATTATTGTATATGATATCTCTTTATTTAGGTAAAGAGCCTAAGTATGATAACCTTAGTCCTAAACACACTTGCATAACCTTATGACACTTAGGTAAAAGTTTAAATCAAGTTAGAAAGCCAAATTCGCATCAGACGTCTGATACTTGTTCAATATGTCTATAACCCATTATCAGATGTCTGGTGAAAACTCTAAACATCTGGAACTTGAACGTTAAGATTTTGAAATCCAAATCTTTTTGTGTCAGAAGTAATCCTTACCCCTTGCTAATCGAGAGATTTGTTTTTGAACCTATATTCAAATATATGGCATCTGATTAATTATCTAGAAGTCTTATGATAAAGACCATTCCTAATAGTGCAACTCCTGAGTTCTGAACAAAGTTTGATTTAAATTATCAACATCTAATAAGCATTCTAGGCATTTGATCCTTATGGTCCAAACTTTTGATCATTACTCCAAACTTTTGATTTTGTTCTATTAATACTTGCTTGTTTTGCACTTGTTGGATTTAGACCAAATCTCCTTGGATTTGTTCTCAACGGTTACAAGCCCTCTCTCAAGCATTCTAGAGCCTTCTTAGCACCTTTATAAATATATTGGAGGCTTACCATTGTTGGATACACTTTAGAAACAATTCATTCCACCTTATACTAATATTTGAGAGAAGAACATTAAAGAGAAATTCAACATCAACTCTCTATGCCTCATGATGGGAATACCATCATGAGCCTTAACTAGCTCATTTTGACCTAGAAAAGAGAATAAAAGCTCCTACATAACCAAGTGAAGAGCCTAACTCAGGGAAAAACTGGTTTGAAAGAAAAGTAAGAAATAAAGGGTAAAACTGTAATTTTACCATTGCAGTACAACAACAAGATTTCTCAGGGGCTAAACATAGGTAAGTTGGTCTTAACAAGATAAAAAGTGGGTTAGTTCAATCAGAAAAGGGTTAATGCGCAATCTGCAAATTAAATGACTTCTTGTAACCCTAAAACAGATCTACTTAATTCAACATGATTTTGGTCAGGATAAAATTCACCTAAACCCTCTTAAATTAATGAAAAAATATCCTCTAGGGTTTAGAACCTTCAATTTGGCCTTTAGAACCTATTTTGACCTAAATAGAGGTCCCAGTCAATTATTTACCGTAAATTAGGTTTTTGTGTAAAATATCTAGTCAAACGTAGTCAAACCTAAAATCAAACTTCACTATTGGATTCCTTAGGTCGAAATTAGGTTTATACCAAAATTTGGACCTAAGGGGAGTTCACTATGACCTACTTTGCAAAACAGTCCACCCAATTACCTTTAGACCCCTAGCTTTTGAAAACATTGCAAAGACCCCCTAACTTCCTTGCCATTCTTTGCAATTAGGTCCCTCCACCATTACAGCGGAAGAATTCTACTCCGGCCAGGATTCAAGAGGGGATTTCTCCCCGATTCCTCAGAGACTCCCTCACAAATTTGAAAGGGAGATTCTCTGAGGAATTCTCTATAATCTGAATGCATTCCCAAGCCTTGATTCTCATGAGAGATTTGGGTATCTCACACCTTCCTACTTCGATGAGGATACCCATGCTTGGAAGCTTGCCTTCCAAGCACAAGACCCTCTGCTAGAAGCTATAAAAGAAGCCCCAGGCCCGGCCGATCATTCCCAGCTTGGTTTGGCTAGAGACAACCCTCCAATTTCTTCTCTTCTCCTCCAATGAAGCATCCAGCAAGCTCCAGCGTCTCGTCCTCCCTCCTCTCATCGCTCTGTCATAATACCAGTGGCAGAGTTGTCTCTACCTCCGTCGTCCGTGTCGCCCCATACTTGCGTACGTCCCTGCATCCTCCTCCTCGTCGTCGTCACCCTTCTAATTGGACCTTCGTCTCCGGCGATGGTAGGTGCGAGCCATTCGCCATCTCCTCCCCCTTCATCCTTAAACTAGGTTAGATATCTTCCCCTCTCTCCTCTCTTTATTTTCCCCCTCTCTATTTCTGTTTCTACCCCTTGACAACCACAAACCACCACCATCGTCTCCACCTCCGGCAGACCATCGACGAGGCACCTCCGTCATTCCACGCACCCACACGCCTCGCCAACTACCGTAGAAGCATCGCCACCATCCACTGATCATCTTCGACCACTCCATCAACCGCCACACCCTCCACAATCTTCCCCCGAACAGACCCATCATCACGGCCACAGACCGACCTAGGCACGCACGCCTAGGCCACCCTGCGCCTAGCCACCTACCGCAACACCTTCGCCGTGCCACGATGAAGCCTCCTGCATATTCTAATGAGGCCACAAGGCTGTGTTGTGTGAGAATAGGTTCTGACCTCGACTGCCATTGACGCAGATGTGAAGGAGCTTGCAACCTTCACTCCAGGTAGCTGTGCTCCAGGTCCCAGGCCCAGGTGACACAGATTCGCATCACACATGCATTTAGCCAAGTAATTGGCTTGGCAAGGCACTGCAGCAGTGGCAATTGAGCAAGGCTCCTCCTGTGGGTGCGCTCAAGAAAGTAGGTGGGACTTTTAGTCCCACCTCGATAAGTTTGGAAGAGGTGGAGAGGTATAAGTTGTAATTGTGTAGGGGCTTATCGCCTCCTGACACAGGGTGAGGTCCCCTCGCCCACACTCATGCCTCGTCCGTGCCCACGCTACGCGGACCTGGCTGACCTGACCTGATTACCTAGCACTCCTCGCGCATCACCCACACCGGTGCGCCTGGTTCCAGGCGCGCTGACCCGACTCGTTTACCCAAGAATGGCTCTAGGAGAGCGATGGTAAGAAAGAAAAGAGAGAGTTCGCGAGGGAGGGTAGGAGTAGATTTTGCACTGTGTAGGGAAAGGAAGAAAGAAGAGGAAGCTGAAGGAGAAAGTTGAAGAAGGGAAAGTTAAGGGCAGGAGAAGCTGAGAGGGGAAGCTAAGGATCTGAAGGCAAAGACAAAGCCAAAGAAAAGAACGCGCGGCTGAAGAAGAAAGAGAAAGAAAGAGATCAGAAGCCAAGGCAAAGAACCTTAAGGGCAGAGAAAGCTAAGGCAGAAAGGAAGGAAGAAGGAAAGAGAAGCCAGGAAGGAATAGAAGCTAAAGAAGGAACAAAAGAAGAAGGAAGGAGAAGTCAGAGAAGGAAAGAAGACAAAGAAGAAGAAGGAAAGAAGTAGAAGACAAAGAAGAGAAATAAGAACAAAGAAGAAAAGAAGAGAAAGAGAAGAAGCATAAGAAGAAGAGTCAAACCTTTTTAAGACGTCTGATTTTATAATCAAACGTCCAATTTCTCTTTTATGCTACATTTTTCATAAACTCATGCTTTATATTTTGAACTAGATTTTGAGTAATTTTATGTGTTCAAATTGCATTAGTTCAGGTTGTATCTTAGAGTGGCTTTTGGCTAGATTGAGAGTCCAGGTTGTATCTTAGATTGGCTTTTAGCTAGATTACTTAACTAATCCTAAGTGTGAATGAATTTTTTTTATGACTTGAAGATATGTTGTTATTTTTTTGAAAATTGCCTCTGAGAATAGTTTGATAAATCTGACCCCTTGTGTAATGTGCGTGCCTAACTTAGATGCAATGGTGCTCTAAAATTTTGATAATTTTTACTAAGGTGCTTGACTAAGTAAGAAAACTACTGCAATTTATCTAGTGTCAACACGAAATGCATAAATGTTACTAAAATTTTGAAAGTGACGAAAAATTAGATTTTGTTTTGCATAAGACCCCTGATAGTTCACAAATTTTATAAAATTTCAGAAATTGATTTTTTTGTCAAAATTTTGTATAAGTGTTCCCTACTTGTATTCTAAGCTACTAGTGAAGTTTGGTGATTTTTGAAAGTAAAAAATTTGTGGGGTGAATTTTGGAAGATGATAAGAACCTGCTAGAAAATAGTGGAATTGCAATGTTGCAAAACACAACACACACAACACTTTTTTAATTTTATTTTTGGAGTTTTTGATATAAGAGAACAAGAAAAATAGCTAATTACTAAGCAAGGAGAAAAGAGAGAATCAAGCAAACATGGATATTATTGCAACTAAGAAGAGAGTTCTTACAACTACAAAATTAAACTTCAAGAAAACAAAGTAGAGAGATAGGAGAGAGAGAAGTATAGAGAGGAGAAGGGGAGTAGAAATAGCTATGGAAGTGCTCTAAGAAGACAAAAGTCTGTGACAGTGGTGGAGAGCTCCGCCATGAACTTTAGAAGTTGAGGAATGCTTGAAGGAGCCCGAAGAGTAGTTGATGAAGAACTTGTCGTGGAAGTTGGAGAAGTAAAAGGTGGAGGAAGGAAAGACCTAACTATGGAGAGGAAAATCTAAAGAACTAGGGAACCTAAAGGGAGACTAGAGGGTAGAGGAGATAGGTGGGAGGGAGGGGATGGCCAAGGGAGGTTTGGTGGAGTTGAAGGTGGCAGCTAGGAAGAAGAAGAAGGTTAAGGATTTTTTGGAGGTGAAGTAAGAATCTTGTGAGGGAATAAGATTTGGAGGAGGCAGAATATGTTGTTGCAATGGTGGAGGTTGGGTGTTTTATAAGCAAGGGGGCTGGCCATAGGGTTCCTTGGAGAAGGGTCTTGGGTTATTGGTTTTTGACATTAGGTTTAGGATTTACTAAATAGGCAACTAGGATTCTAATGAGATCCTCATCATGAGCCATAACTAGCTCATTTTGACCCAATAAAGAAGATAAAAGCTCCTACATAACCTAGAAGAAGGCTTAACTGAAGGAACAAGTGCTCTGAGAAGAAAACATGAAATAAAGGTTAAAACTGTAATTTTACCATTGCAGTACATAAATGGGATTTCTCAGAGGCAAAACATAGGTCAAATGGTCTAAATGAGATAAAAAGTGGGTTGAGTCAATCAGAAATGGGTTTATGTGCAATCTAGGAATTAAATGACACTTGGTAACCTTAAAACAGACCCGCTTAAATTAACAAGGTTCCGATCAGGATAAAAATCAAGGAAACCCTCTAAAAATCATGGAAAAACATCCTCTATGGATTGGAACACTTAATTTGGCCCTTGGAACCCAATTTGACCTAGATTAGGGTCCTAGCTCTTCAAGTAACATAATTTGGGTTTTTACGCAAAATATCCAGTCAAACGAGGTCAAACCTAAAATCCAACTTCACCATTGGATTCCTTAGGTCCAAATTAGGTTTGTACCAAAATTTGGACCTAAGGGGAGGTCATCTTGGCCTACTTTGCAATTTAGTACACCTAAATCACAATTTAGTCCCTATCTTTTGAATATCTTTGCAGAGAGCCCCCTAAGTTCCTCGCCCCCTTTGCAAACCGGTCCTGCCGCCATTGCTAGGGTAGAACCAAGCTCCGACGAGGTTTAGAGAGGGATTACTCTCTAATCCCTCAGAGATTCTCTCCCAGAAATGGAAGGGAGATTCCCTAAGGAATTCCCTTCCTTCTAAAGCCAATTATAATCTCTGGTGTGAACCCAATCTCTCGTGCGAACGCACGAGAGATTTGGGTATCTTAACCTCTTTCCATCTCCGGCGACCGACCTCAGGCGATGGCGTGCCCTCCACGCCCTAAGCGACTGGCCCAGTGCCTATATAACAACCCACACCTCTGGCCGCTCATCTTTGGCTTAAATTTGATGGAGATCCCCTCAAATTTCCTCTCTCCCATCTCCGGCCAAAAGACCCGCAAGCTCTGGCGACCTCCTCCCCTCCTTCTCGTTGCTCTGCTGCCATACCAGCAGCAGAGTCAACTCCGCTGCTTCCTCCCGCGTCGTGCCGTACCAAGCGCACGTGCCCCTGCCCTCATCCTCGTCGCCGCTTCCTCCCTCAGGGTCCTTCTTCCCCGACGACGGCAGTTACGCGCCGTCCACTCCACTGCCTCTCTTCCTTCCAGATCACCCCAGATACCCTCTCCATCCTCTCCTCTCTCTTTTCCCCCTACTATTTTATCCAATTACCCCCCGACAGTGCCTAACCACCTCCGTCGTCCTTGCCTCCGACCGCCCTCCGACGAGCCGCCCACACCACTCCGCCCCTCCACACGGCCCGCCAACCCTCTCGTGAGCTTCGCCTCACCACCAGGAACTCAGTCCACCCCTCCACTGCCACTCCAGACCTCCACAATCACCCCCCGATCAACCCCACACCTCCGACCACAGGTTGACTTAGGCACGCACGCCTAGGCCAACCTGTGGCCTGCAGCACTGCGCATCATCTTCACCGTGCTACGGCGAAGGTTTCTAGCTAATCTGACTAGGCCAATAGGCCGTTCCTGTGTATGACAAGTTGCAGCTCTTGCCGCCATTGACGGCCGAAGCAGCGAGGAGCTCGTAGCAGCTTCAGGCACCAGGGATCCCAGGCTGCAGGTGCAGCAGACTCACACGAGTGTCGCGAAGCGAGTGAGGCCAGCAAGTCGCACTGCGAGGCCAGCAGCAGGGGCAATTGCACGCGGAAGCTCTGCGGGCTTGCGTGAAATCGAGACTGATCAGATAGTCCCACATCGTGGAATCGCGAAACACAGGTGTAATATAAATTGCTTTTGTGTTTTAAGCTCACTGCCTCTGTAAGCACAGGGGTGAGGTCCCTCACCTGCCCTCACACCCGCCTCGTCCGCAGGTTGACCTCGCAGATCTGGCGGGATCCGACCGACCCAAACCTTGAGCACTCCTCGCGCATCACCACCTGCTGGTGCGCCTGATCCCGGGTACGATCCGACCCGATTATCCGTGTGGCTCTGGGAGAGCGTCCTCGAGTGAACTGCTGAGAGAGAGAGACGCGCGGGTAGAGGGAAAGGGGTAGGTTTTGCTTCCCCGTGTGCAGGCAGGCTGAGCATCGAGAGACATAGCCGCAAGGAGAAGAGAAGAAGCAGAAGAAGAGATTGAGTGAAGCAGAGCCAAGGAAGAAGAAGAACCATTGCTGAGAAGAAGAAGACTGCAAAAGATCAGAAGAAGCCTTCGTAAGAAAAGAAGGCAGAGAAGAGAAGAAAAGAAGAGAAGCAAAGGCAGGAAGAAGAGAGATTTGCAGAGAAGAGAAGGAAGAGGAAAGAAGCCTTCACAGGAGAAGAAGGAAGAGCAAGGCAGAGGCAAGACAGAAGACGAAGAAGAAAAAGAGACTACAGAAGAAGAAAGAAAGAAAAAGGGAAAATACTTTTAAGACGTCTGATCACCAGATCAGACGTCCAATTTCATATTTTTTTGTCCTAATTACTTTTAAGCGCATACATTCATATTTGAATTGACATTTTGAGTAAATTAGAGTGTTCAATTACATTTTGATTAGTATTGAATTCCATTTGCTCCCTGTGTTCGACCTCGGATACTCCGATTTTCGAGTAATAAAATTCTCTATTTGTTTGAACGCTTTGTCGGCTATACTACAACGTCATATTCTTTTTAAAACCCGCACAAAAGCGTTACGAATATTTTGGCGCCGTTGCCGGGGAGCAACGTACAATTTACCACTAGTCTCTATATTCTTTTTATCATATTGAACACTAACTTGCCCTACCTTGCTTTGATGTGATCTTGCAGGTACTTCACGAGAAAATCTCTCTCGCAAGTCAACCACTCCAGGGTAGGTAATTTCTTTTCTTCCTTAATCATCCCCTAATCTTTAAAAGACAAAAGGAAGAAAATCAATTTAGGAATCAATTGCCTTCTTTATATAGTAATCACCATCTCTAAGGCAAAACATTTCCTGATTTCGCGAAAATTTCTGCAAATATTCTTGAAGTTGGAGTGATTTTTTTTATTGATTCCATCCCACAAATTCTTGTGCCGAATTGAAATAACGCTTAATCTCGGCGGACCACACACTTCTTGTTTATAAGTCCAAAGAGAACTTTTGTGAAAAAGAAAAAGAAGATTGGAAATAGAACCAAATTAGGGTTTCCACATTAGGGTCTTGAAGCGCTAGTCACACATGCCTGTATAAAAGGAAATAAACCCTCCCGCATCAGTGTGC
Source organism: Thalassia testudinum (assembly GCA_037157565.1). Taxonomy (NCBI): domain Eukaryota; kingdom Viridiplantae; phylum Streptophyta; class Magnoliopsida; order Alismatales; family Hydrocharitaceae; genus Thalassia; species Thalassia testudinum. The sequence goes on from JAZHRO010000009.1 coordinate 46,478,323, forward strand.
TACCCAGGCCCTTGATTGAAGAGAGCTAAATTAGACAAACCCTAAAATTGAGCTCTAAAATCACTTGAATCTTAAAATTTTTGGAACTAATAACCTGGGAGTCAAATCAGGGTGATCTCCAGGCTCCAAACTTAGAATCATTCTGCCATCTATAGGACAGGTTAGGTGAAGTTGACCCCTTGGGTCAACCAACCTCTAAATTAGGTCACAATAACAAAAACATCTAAAGTTCAAGTGAGAACCCTAAAAGCACCTTTGAAATAAAAAGTGATAGACTTAAGAGGTCAAGGTCCCCATTCTGGTCTACCTGGAATCTCAGTGACAAGAGAGGTCGGGTGGGGGAAACCCTGTAACCCGTAGGGACGCTCTACCGTGTAGGGGTCTTTGCAGGACTCTCTCTCTCTGGCTGCCCAAGTAATTCTCAGGTGGACGATCTTCTGATCCAGGGGTCCATCCGCCCCGAACCTCAATAGTCATCCAAACATCTTTGGGTGTCTTGATTGGGTCAAAAACATCTCTAGTCCCTCATCTTTTCTCTTTAGAGTACACACACATCTTCAAGTGGGACTCATTATCCAGATCTGATCGCTTCATAACTACATCTTGATTCCAACTTGATTCTACATCTTGACTCCACCACCTGATCCAAATATACAGCCAAACCACCTAGGACTACCATTCAAGAAACCTGAATATCAGAGATCCATGAGAGATAAAATGATTGAGGATGCCATGAAATTCTATGAAAATGAAGAAACCTCAACAACAGTAGGAAACATTCAGGTTGATGTCCCAACAACCACAACCTTTGTCATAACTTGTGGCCAAGTACTATTAGTAGAAGCCAACAAAGGATCAACCCGTGACTTGCTCATTATTACATACATTGAGATAGAAAAATTGCATAATAGTGAATACCTTCAATGTATGACAAATCCTCGACTTTGGAAGCAACACCAAGATAGTCTTGAAAAATGGGAAGAGATAATGAGATTAATAAAACAAGTGATTGATCAGGAATACCCGTACATACCACCAACATAGGATGAACTATCTTGGGACAACATTGAGGATAAATCTGATCTCGAGTTTGAGGCACAAAATGGTTGTGGATTCCCAACCCAGATGGAGTATAATGCACCTGATATTGAAGAAGGTTGGGAAGCTCCAAATGCAGGAAAAGACCATGATGAGCCCATTTTAGAATCCCAAGACTCCTGCAAGTATGAGAGTAGAACTGAACCTCTCGAGGGTGTAAATTTCGTCCCTTATTCTGATAAGGTGACCCTCGAAGGTTATTCAGACCTAAATTCTAGTAATTCAACCCACATCCTAAGCCTAGAACCTAGATCTGAAACATATTTTGAAGATTTCAAGGCCCCAGATGAAGAAGATCAATCTTTTAATGAAGAATATGATTTTGGGCCTCGATTTGATGAATATCCCTCGCCAACCTCCTCAGAGGAACGAATCGATTTTTCGGAAGTCATGTCAATCTACGACATAGAAACCGAGGAGTTGGATGAGCAGGGTTTCAATTGGGTCTGCCCTACTAGCTTTGAATCTGAGCCTCTACCAGATAAGGATACCCTTTTAAGCTCAGAATTAACATTTAGGCTAGATCCCAGTTAGGCTGCTGAATATACAACATATGATTTATTCTATGGTGGAACTCATGATCTGGAATCTCATTCAAACTTTGATTTTCGCAAACTCTCCGACGATCTCGAATCTGACCATAACATCGGAGAAAATCTGGCTCCTGATTATAACATGTCAATCTTCTTTGAAGCTACCTGCTCCACATATACAGAGCCAATCAAATCCCGTTCCCCACCCCGACCCGCAACCGGACTCAATTTCTATTCCGATTCACCTCTCACTGAGCCGTTTGCAGATGATTCAACTCCATATCTAGATCAGGTATCGAGTACTGATCAGACCACAAATCAGGAGCCTCCATCCTTTGATCACCCCTGTAGGGATTCCACACCTTACATGGATAATTTTTCGGAACCCTACTTTGACCAGGCTGATTCGACTCAGCCTGAACCCGAGTTTTCACTTCCATATCCATCAGAACTTCACTGCATATGGTGGGTTCCGCATTTGTTGATCTACATCTATCAACCCACCAGACTTATTGGGTTCGGGCTGCATCATCAGCCCGCTGATCTTAACAAGCACCTGGTTGGACCAACCAGGCTCTTAATTAAGGTGCTTGTTTTCCAAAATTCCATTGATTTGACCACTCCCTCTCCACCCCATTTTCCGCTCGGCTAAAGGCATTAAATTTAGCGCTTAACAGGAGGCAACCCGTCATCCCAAAAGCAGAGACCCATCTGAGTATCCGTTCGTACTCCACATCTATTGCACCTTGAGTTCAGCCTTAGACAGTTGATCCCACCTCTGGTACACGTATCAGAACTTAAATCGTTCGCATCAGTCATTTCCGACCCATTCACCCACCCGATATATCCTGTTCTAAGCCCCTGACCTCAACACTAATTCACACCCTCTGTTTACAATGAGGACATTGCAAAACTTAGGCATGGGGGGGTGATAAAGTGCATACATACTGAACCAAGAAAAAATCAGAAGGATTCTCACACACAAAAAATTTGCATATGTCAAAAACACAAAAAATTGAAAAATTATGAAAAAGAACAAAAAAATGGGGGAGGGAGGAAATTTTGTAAGCCACATATTCATAAGGAGGAGAAAAAGAGCAAAAATGAAGAAAGGAGCACAAAATGAGAGAAAAAAAAGTAGTCATTAGTAAAAGAGTAAGGAATTAACTAAAGTTCTAGACCAGATCAAGAAAAGGAATAAAAGAAAAAGTGCTAAGGAGACACAACAAGAGATTAGCGGGAACGCTGGTCTTAGGCCTCTTAGGCTAGATTTGTTAGCTTAAAAATTCACGTATCCGTTAAAATCTGGACAATCCTCAAGAGGTTGAGGAAAATGCGAAGCTTAAGTATTAGGTCTAAGGCTTAGGAAGTATTCGGCCTCATTAACTGACCTCCGATTTCCGGGATTCGGTAACCTAAGCAACCCAAATTCACACACAGTCTGGTTCAGTGTGCATAAATATCTAAAACACGCAAGAGCGTTTAATATTTTGAAAGAGTCACCTAGATTAGGAGCGGCCAATCAGCACAAGTTGATTTGGACGAGTTCCCAGCACGGAGAGGTGGGAAATCCCCCTCGAAGATGCGTAACAACATATCGTCTCCTTGCTGCTTGTCTCTTAGGATATTTAAATATCCTACTGGGGGCATGTAAGCACTCTGCTGGTTCAGATACCATGGGTGGCATTAGCACGAAATGTCGATCACCAAGGCCTGAATTCGGCCACGGAACGCCATGGGTGGGATTATCTCGAAATCTCGAAAGCCAGGGTTCTGGGGGTTGCCATGGGAGGGATTATCTCGAAATCTCGAAAGCTAGGGACCCTTGAGGATTGATGATGGGGACGAGGAATCCGATACAGACCATGTTGAGAAGCTAATCTGAAGCTAGAAATAAAAAGAAAAGAGAGAGAAAAGCTCTCCAAACAAATAAATCTTCTATCTCTCTCTTACAAAGAAAAAACGCACTGCAAACTGAACTTAGGCTAAAAATGTCTCAAGCACGGGTGCTTTAACCGCGGAGTTACGGCTCATAGAAACTAACCCTAGGTTAGTTTCTATGAGCCGTAGAAACCTTTGCGGAAGACTGAGGCTAAAGCGGAACAGGTCCGGATTTTGGTTGGTACTTGAGTACCTCTAGGCCTATTGTCGGCATTCCTACCTAATCACAAAAGAAAAGGAGAAGCACTTATCATGATTGTTGACAAACATTTAGGGTCTAGAACAGAAGTTAAAACCTTGAAATTTTGCTAAGGGACTAGCAAAAGCTAGGCATGGGGGTATGATGAGAGCCTCATCATGAGCCATAAATAGCTCATTTTGACCCAATAAAGAAGATAAAAGCTCCTACATAACCTAGAAGAAGGCTTAACTGAAGGAACAAGTGCTCTGAGAAGAAAACATGAAATAAAGGTTAAAACTGTAATTTTACCATTGCAGTACATAAATGGGATTTCTCAGAGGCAAAACATAGGTCAAATGGTCTAAATGAGATAAAAAGTGGGTTGAGTCAATCAGAAATGGGTTTATGTGCAATCTAGGAATTAAATGACACTTGGTAACCTTAAAACAGACCCGCTTAAATTAACAAGGTTCCGATCAGGATAAAAATCAAGGAAACCCTCTAAAAATCATGGAAAAACATCCTCTATGGATTGGAACACTTAATTTGGCCCTTGGAACCCAATTTGACCTAGATTAGGGTCCTAGCTCTTCAAGTAACATAATTTGGGTTTTTACGCAAAATGTCCAGTCAAACGAGGTCAAACCTAAAATCCAACTTCACCATTGGATTCCTTAGGTCCAAATTAGGTTTGTACCAAAATTTGGACCTAAGGGGAGGTCATCTTGGCCTACTTTGCAATTTAGTACACCTAAATCACAATTTAGTCCCTATCTTTTGAATATCTTTGCAGAGAGCCCCCTAAGTTCCCCGTCCCCTTTGCAAACCGATCCTGCCGCCATTGCTAGGGTAGAACCAAGCTCCGACGAGGTTTAGAGAGGGATTACTCTCTAATCCCTCAGAGATTCTCTCCCAGAAATGGAAGGGAGATTCCCTAAGGAATTCCCTTCCTTCTAAAGCTAATTATAATCTCTGGTGTGAACCCAATCTCTCGTGCGAATGCATGAGAGATTTGGGTATCCTAACCTCTTTCCATCTCCGGCGACCGACATCAGGCGATGGCGTGCCTTCCACGCCCTGAGCGACTGGCCTAGTGCCTATATAAGAACCCACACCTCCAGCCGCTCATCTTCGGCTTGAATTTGATGGAGATCCCCTCAAATTTCCTCTCTCCCATCTCCAGCCAAAAGACCCGCAAGCTCCGGCGACCTCCTCCCCTCCTTCTCGTCGCTCTGCTGCCATACCAGCAGCAGAGTCAACTCCGCCGCTTCCTCCCGCGTCGCGCCGTACCAAGCGCACGTGCCCCTGCCCTCATCCTCATCGCCGCTTTCTCCCTCAGGGTCCTTCTTCCCCGACGACGGCAGTTACGCGCCGTCCACTCTGCTGCCTCCCTTCCTTCCAGATCACCCCAGATACCCTCTCCATCCTCTCCTCTCTCTTTTCCCCCTGCTATTTTATCCAATTATCCCCCGACAGTGCCTAACCACCTCCATCGTCCTCGCCTCCGACCGCCCTCCGATGAGCCACCCACACCACTCCGCCCCTCCACACGGCCCGCCAACCCTCTCGTGAGCTCCGCCTCATCACCAGGAACTCAGTCCACCCCTCCACTGCCACTCCAGACCTCCACAATCACCCCCCGATCAACCCCACACCTCCGACCACAGGTTGACCTAGGCACGCACGCCTAGGCCAACCTGTGGCCTGTAGCACTGCGCATCATCTTCGCCGTGCTACGGCGAAGGTTTCTAGCTAATCTGATTAGGCCAATAGGCCGTTCTTGTGTATGATAGGTTGCAGCTCTTGCCACCATTGACGGCCGAAGCAGCGAGGAGCCCGTAGTAGCTTCAGGCACCAGGGATCCCAGGCTGCAAGTGCAGCAGACTCACGCGAGTGTCGCGAAGCGAGTGAGGTCAGCAAGTCGCACTGCGAGGCCAGCAGCAGGGGCAATTGCACGCGGAAGCTCTGCGAGCGTGCGTGAAATCGGGACTGATCAGATAGTCCCACATCGTGGAATTGCGAAACACAGGTATAATATAAATTATTTTTGTGTTTTAAGCTCACTACCTCCGTAAGCACAGGGGTGAGGTCCCTTACCTGCCCTCACACCCGCCTCGTCCGCGGCTTAACCTCGCGGATCTGGCGGGATCCGACCGACCTAAACCTTGAGCACTCCTCGCGCATCACCGCCTGCCGGTGCACCTGGTCCCGGGTACGATCCGACCAGATTATCCGTGTGGCTCTGGGAGAGCATCCTCAAGTGAACTGCTGAGAGAGAGAGAGACGTGCAGGTAGAGGGAAAGGGGTAGGTTTTGCTTCCCCGTGTGCAGGCAGGCTGAGCATTGAGAGACTTAGCCGCAAGGAGAAGAGAAGAAGCAAAAGAAGAGATTGAGTGAAGCAGAGCCAAGGAAGAAGAAGAACCGTTGCTGAGAAGAAGAAGACTGCAAAAGATCAGAAGAAGCCTTCGCAAGAAAAGAAGGCAGAGAAGAGAAGAAAAGAAGAGAAGCAAAGGTAGGAAGAAGAGAGATTTGCAGAGAAGAGAAGGAAGAGGAAAGAAGCCTTCGCAGGAGAAGAAAGAAGAGCGAGGCAGAGGCAAGACGTTAGACGAAGAAGAAAAAGAGACTACAGAAGAAGAAAGAAAGAAAAAGGGAAAATACTTTTAAGACGTCTGATCACCAGATCAGACGTCCAATTTCATATTTTTTTGTCCTAATTACTTTTAAGCGCATACATTCATATTTGAATTGACATTTTGAGTAAATTAAAGTGTTCAATTACATTTTGATTAGTATTGAATTCCATTTGCTCCCTGTGTTCGACCTCGGATACTCCGAGTTTCGAGTAATAAAATTCTCTATTTGTTTGAACGCTTTGTCGGCTATACTACAACGTCATATTCTTTTTAAAACCCGCACAAAAGCTTTACGAACAGATTCCTTGTAGGATTAGGAATTAGATTTTCTAGAATGTGGTGGAGGCTTGGTTCATGTTAGACTTAGAGGACTTGGGGGTTGTTGTGCGTGAACATGGTGGGTTCTTAAGGGTTGCGCGAGGCTATTTGGTGGGAAGGGCTTGGGTTGGTATTTATGGCATGGGATCTTAGGTTTAGGAATTAGGAATCCTAATTATGTTTGACTGGTATTTGATAAGTATGCATAGTTACATGTTAACATGCTTAATTATTCTGGTTTTGTAGCATGAGTTGTAGTAGAATTAGGGTATATTATAAATAATTGCATGCATGCATGATAGGAGTTAGGATTACATTATCGAGCCTAATTATTCATTGTTTGCTTATTGAGACTCTTTTCTTTACAAGTTGTATGTGTCTGGTTTGATTAGAGTGATTCAACTTACATGAGAGGAGAGGAGAAGAGATCATCTCACCTATCTCCCTGAAACCCTAACCCTAATCCCACTTCAGAACTTGCCTAATATAGCTCATGACCTAATCCTAATCCTGATCCCTAATCCTAAACCCTATCCACCTCCTCTCAGCTCTCTTAACCCTAATCCTAACTCTACACCACATTCCTAACCTATTCCTAAAAATGCAGCTCACACTCCTAATGACACTTTCCTAATCCTAGTCCTAATTCTACCTTCTAGGTCCCGCCACGTTATCCCCTTGCCACATGATTTTTTTACACCTAAACTTGCATGAATATTCCTTGGAATTAATTGATTAGATGTGGCAATAAATTACATCCAAGTAGGCCTCCAATCAATCTCCTAAAAACTCTACTAATCAATTTAGTGTGAACACAATTAGGTTGTGATTCTTTTTCAAAAAATAATTAGGTTGTGATTGCCCTACATTCTAGAAGCACATCCAAGCCCTTGCCTTAGCCTCCAAGGCAATCCTCCACTCCCCTTGGATGTCCATTATAATCACTTAGTGTTTTTGAAGCGATCTATCGGGGATTTAAATCAATGTATTGTCGTCGTAGTTTGAAATCTATAATAAATCAAAAAACAGATAAAATTTATAACTTGAATGTCAGAAATGAAGTTCGAGCTCGTTCACTGGGAGAAAATATGGAATTCAATCGCTAATCTCAACAAATAATATAAATGAGCACAATTAATTACTCAAAAACTAATATGCAATGGATAACATGAGTATATGAAGAGTAAAAAGTAATATAGACAAAATAATGGTGATTTGGATCACCAATTATTAGTCTAATACATAGAACAATTACTCAAATATAATCAAATGAGGAAACAGATAATCAGTTGCTACAGTGATTCCTCTTTTATTTTTCTTCTGCTATTCTTCTTCTTCTTTAGCCTTCTCTTCTTCTGCCTTGCCTTTTCTTCCTTCCTTCCTTAGCCCTTCTTCTGCTCTTCTTTTTTCCTTTGTACACAGGGGGAAAGGCTTTGATTTTTGGCTAAGTGTTAGCCAATACACAATAGAGCAAAACCCCCCTTAACCCTGTGTTCTCTCTCTCTTCCTTCTCTCTAGGCTTCCACCTCTTTCCCGCCTTTACAAGGCCATGCACAGTATCGGGTATTTGGGTATCAGATCAAAGCGCACCTGAGACCAGGGCTGCCTATAGTGGGGTAGCAGCTGAGGTGTGCGCAGGCATAGGTGGGTAAACGGGTCAAACCAAGCCCACATGCATAGTGTCATGGGCGAGGCCAGTGAGGGTATCGGGGTTGGAGGACCTCACCCTTATGTTAGGAGGCGAAGAGACATATGCAAAAAAACACTTTATTTGGCTGCAGCAGCTTCTCATCCCACGATGTGGGACTAAAGTTGGCCCCTTTTCTCTACGCATTTACTTGCAAATTGAGCTCCTTCGCGAATGACTGCAAGGGCTGGTACTTCGTCTAATTGGGGTCTGGGAAGCAGTCAGGGCCCCCAATTGATCACCTGGGCGTCTGCCTGGGTGGGATCCGCTTCACTTGGGACTACGACCTGGAGTTGGGTAGTCCTGGAGCAAGCTTTACGCATGCTCAAAGTTCTTTGTCAATGGCAGTGGCGACTTGGAATTTGAAAACACAAATAAGGCCTTTCGGCCACGTTAAACAAGTTCAAAAGGTCTGCCGAAGCACGATGGACATGGCGGTGGTGTTTTCGTGGCGAATTGGGGTGTGTGGTGGCCGGACGGTGAAGGAGTTGGACGGAGAATGGTGGGTTGTTCGATAGGTGACTGGGGTGGTTGAGCAACCCAATAGAGTTAGGGCTCTTGGTCGTGGGCACACGACGGAAGTTGTGGGCTTGTCGGCGAGGGGGATGGAGATGTGTAGCAGATGGAAACCCTCGCTGGAGTGGTCGCCAGAGATGGAGGAGATGAGGGTGAACGGTGGTAGCAGAGGTTAAAAGGGATAGAAAAGAAGCTAGAAAGGAAGTAGAGAGGGAGAGGGACCTACTAACTAAACTAACTGGACGAAAGGGGTAGGTGGACGCCGGCTTTGATTGGCCGACATCGTGGAAGAGAGGTTCTCTGGTGGGGGATGGCGAGGAAGAATGGGAAGGAATGGCCCTAGCTTTGGCACACCAGGTGCAGACGAAGGAGACGAAGATGTTGATGCTCCCAAGTTGGCGATTGGGAGGCCGGAGACGATGGAGGAAGAGGCTCGCCGGAGCTCAGTTGGAGAGGTCGGGGAAGGAGTTTGAAGAGGATTTTTGGGCCAAAATCTTGCTAAGAAGTTCAACCGTGCGTCAGGGGTTCTTTTATAGGCCTTTAGAGAGCGGTTAGAGCTTGGAAGCCAAGCTTCCAAGCTTGGAAGGTTCACTGGAATAGGAAACCCACTCCTTTGAAGGATTCGCATGATACATTGGGCAATTTTTGGGACTTCGGATCTAACTAAAAAAGAAGCTAATTTCTTAACAAATTCCCTTTTCAAATCTGAGAAGGATTTGTCAAGAAATCAAAGTGATCTTGCCAAATGAAGCTCGCTGGAGTTGTAGGATTAGGATTCTAGGGTGGTAGGGACCTGTTTGAATAAGAAGATGATAAAGTTGGGGGGTTTTGTGTAAGAAATTTGAAAGCTGAGGAGCCATTTGAGATAAAGAAAATTAGACTTGGACCAAAATGCAAACTATCTAAATAATCTCAAATTGGGCCCAAGTTTTAACACAAACCTAATTTATACCTAAGGAATTCAATGGTGAAGTTGGATTTTGATTTTGACTTCGTTTGACTGGGTAATTTAGAAAAACCCAAATTGGGGCAAAAGTCTGTCTGTGGCTGTATTTTGGGTCAAGACGGGTTCTGATGGTTAAATTGAAGGTACCAAATCCTAGAGAATATTTTTCTATGATTTTTATAGGGTTTATGTGAATTTTATCTTGACCAGAACCTCAGTAAATTAAGCAAATCTATTTTAGGATTTTAGATGTCATTTAATTCTCGAAACATGCGAAAACCCATTTCTGTCGGCACGGACCTACTGCTGGTGGCGTCTTGCCTTCTGTCTTTATTTATATTTACAGTCGTTGTGGTATATGAAAAAACAGCTACCAGATTGATACAAATTTTTTTTTTTTTACTCGGAATGACAAGTTTCCCGAGGTCGAACTCAGGGAGCAACTATAATTCTAGAAACATAAATTCACAATATAAAGTTTTACAAAAATTAAGAGATAGAGGGAGAGAGGGAGCAAAAGTCTTTTTGTTGGCTTCTTCTTCTTCTCTCTTCCTCTTCTCTTTTCTTCTTATCTTGTAGTTGATTCTTCTCTTCCTTCAATCTGCCTTCTTCTCTCTTCTTTCTCTTTCAGCTGCTAAGTCCTTCTTCCTTCTTTTCTTCTTCTTCTTCTACTCTAGCCGTTCCTCTTCTTTTCTTTCTTTCTCCTTCCAGTCTTCTTCTTTTTTGCATCTTCTTTCTTTCTTCTTCTTTCTGCTCTGGCCGTCGACCTTCCGTCGTCTGACTCGGTGCTCAGACGACTTAACTATGTGGTTGCTATAGTGTGGCTCCTGTTCTTCTCCTTCAGCTCCTCTCCTTCCTTTCTTCTTCAGTTGCTCAGTGCGGCTAAGTCTTCGGCCGCTCCTCCTTCTTCTTCTTCTTCCTGCCTACTTCTTCTTCCTTTTCCTTCTTCCCTGCACGCACACACAATGATCAGTGCAAAACCTACCCCTACCCCTTCCCCGTGTCTCTCTCTCTGAATCTCTCTTTAGGAAAGCTCTCCCAGAGCTGGGTAATCGGGTTCGGGTTGCGCGCCTGGGACCAGGCCCATCGGCGTGTAGTGGTGGGCGAGGAGTGCTTGGTCGGGTAGTCAGATTCAGCCCAGACTCGCGGGGCATGAGCGCGGGCGAGGGCGGGCGAGCGCGTGGCACGCTGCGTGTGGGTGAGGGACCTGACCCCTGTGTATCGAAGGCAAATAGCCCAATACACTTTTTCAATTTAAGTGTGGGCGCGAGGCCACACACTTACGAGGTCGGACTAAGTCCCACCTCCAATCCGCGTGCCCGCAGGTGAGGAGATGCTGCCAATTGGGGCAGCAGCGAGCGTTCACACCCCCAATCACAAGCGTGGGCGTGCTTGCGGAACCAACCCGCGCTGCCTGGAGCGCACGCTTGGGCTGGAGACGTCTTGGAGCGGCTTGTTAAGGAGCTTCAACAGCTCTTCAATGGTGGCGAGGAGGCGCTGACCCGAAAACACAAGGACAGCATCGCGGCTGCATCAAATAACGTAGGGAGCTTCACCAGAGGGTGGCGAAGGCAGTGCGAGGGTCGGCGGGGCGTGGATGTGCCTGTGGAGGTGCGCCTAGGGCAGACTGTGAGTGCGGGAGTGGGTTTGTTCGGGGGGTGGTCGGGCGATGAATGGCGGTGAATGGAGTGGGGGAAACAGTTGAGTGGAGTGAGGGGGAGCTTCTGGGCTTGTCGGCGAGGGGTGAGGTGGTCTGTGGAGGTGGAGTGACCTCGTCGAAGATGGTGACTGGGGATGGAGCAGATGGAGGTGGAAGTGGCAGTTGGTGGTTTACAAGGGTAAATCAGGAAGGGGAAAATGTAAGGGAGAGAGAGAGGAAGATTCCTACCTACTTAAGCGACGAAGGGGGAGAGGGAGGCATCCGGCTCGTGCCTTCCGGAGCTGAGGATGAAGATGCCCAGGAGGGGGTTATCGGCGACGAGGAGGTGGTCTGAGGGTGCCAGCTGGTATGGCCTGGTGCGGGATGACGAGGCAAAGTGGACTCTGCAGCAGGTAGGGCAGCAGAGCGATGAGGAGGAAGAGGGAGGTTCGTCGGAAGGTCGGGCTGCCTGACCGGAGAGGGAAGAGGCGAAATGTAGGGTGTTTCTCCGCCAGAAGAAGCTTGCAGGAGACGGCAGACCCTGCCGCTCCTTAAATAGGCGCTGGCGAGGGGAGGAGATCGAGGAGTCGACGTGCCAGGCTCGCCGGAGAGTGGTCGAAAATGGATACCCATTCCTTTCGTGCGTTCGCACGAGAGGCATGGTCGGTTGCAGAGGTCAGGGGAGGGTCCCTGCAATAGAGGACGACGCAGGGAACCTCTCGCTTGTTCCTGAGGATGGGTGCCCTGCGTGGCACCATCCTCCGCACAAGGTTGCTGGAGGTATGGTGATGCGCAAAAATGGTAGGGGGGACCATTTTGCAAAGAATGATGAAAAGATAGGGGGCAAATCGTAAGGGTTTCAAAAGATAAGGGTCAAAAAGTAAATTAAGAGGATTAATTTGTAAATTCAGTCAAGATGGTCTTTTCTTAAGCCCAAATTTTTATACCAGACTAATTTTAACCTAAGGATTTTAATGGTGAAATTTTATTTGAGGTTGGACCATGTTTGATCGGTCAATTTGCGTAAAAACCCAAATTAAGTTATAAATTGGGCATGGTTCTCATTTTAGGTCAAAATAGGTTGCAAAGGCCAAATTGAAGGTTCTAAACCCTAGGGAATATTTTTATATGAATTTTAGAGGATTTATTTGATTTTTATCCTACCTCAAACCTCATGAATTAAAGTGGGTTTGTTTTAGGGTTACAGAATGTCATTTAATTCCTAGAAGTTGTTATAACCCTTTTCAGATCAGATCATCCCACTTCCCTCCTTATTAAGCTCGTTTGACCTGTGTTTGGACCCTTAATTACCCTATTTTCACACTGCCTTGGTGAAATTGCAGTTTTACCCCTTATGATTTGTTTTATTTTTTAACTCAGAATTCTCTGAGTTAAGCCTCTCTTTAGGTTTTGTAGGAGCTTTTTCACACTCATTTGGATTAAATTGTGCTAGTTAGGGTTCATGATGAGGTTCTCATCATACACCCATGCCTAGCTTTTGCTAGTCCCTTAGCAAAATTTTAAGGTTTTAACCCTTGTTCTAGACCATGAAGTTCTTAATGATTTCAGATAAGTGCTTTTTCTTTTGTAACCTTGATTAGGTCAGAATTACATCCATAAGCCTAAAAGGTACTCTAGTACCAACCAAGATCCAGATCTGTCTAGCCTCAGCCTCAGTCCTTAGCAAAGGTTTTTAAGGCCTACAAGAACTAACTTAAGGCTTATTGGACTTTGTGGTTAAAGCACCTGTGCTTGAGATAATTTTAGCTCTGGCTCAGTTCGCAGTGCATTTTGTAAGAAAGAGAGGTAGAAGATTTATATGTTTGGAGAGTTTTCTCTCTCTTTTTCTTTTTAATTTTAGCTTAGGATTGGCTTCTCAACACGGTCTGTATCAGATTCCTTGTCCCCATCATCAATCCTCAAGGGTTCCTGGCAGTCAATGCTTTGAGATAGCATTGCCCATGGTAACCCCCAGAACCCTAGCTGTTGAGATTTCGAGATAATCCCATCCATGGTGTTCCGTGGCCGAATTCAGACCTTGGCAATTGACATTTCGTGATAATGTCATCCATGGAATCTGAACCAGTAGAGTGATTACATGCCCCCAATAGGATATGTAAATATCCTAAGAGACAAGCACCGAGGAGATGACATTTTGTTATGCATCTTCGAGGGGAATTTCCCACCTCTCCGCGTTGGGAACTTGTCCAAATCAACTTGTGTTGATCGGCCACTCCTACTCTAGGTGTCATTTTCAGAATTTTTGCAACGCTTCTGCGTGATTTTGATTTTTACGCTTACTGAACCAGGCTGTGTGTGAAGTTAGGGTGCTTAGGTTACTGAGTCTCGTAAACCAAAAGTTAGTTAACGAGGCCAAATACTCCCTAAGACTTAGACCTAATACTTAAGCTTTTCATTTTCCTCAACCTCTTGAGGAATGTCTAGATCTTAATGGGTACTAAGAGTCTATCCAAGAATGCCTAGGGTTTGCGTTCTTATTAATCTTATTGTGCACTTTCCATTTCTTTTCCTGAATGAGGTCTAGAACTTAGGTTAACTCCTTAATTTCTTACTAATGACTATCTCTTTTCTTTCATTTTGTGCTCCTTCATTTTGTTCTTTTTCTCCTCGGCTTTTGTAGAGTCCACAAAATTTCTTTCCTCTTCTCATTTTATTCATTTTCAATTTTTTTTTTAATTTTTATGGTATTTTTGGCATATGTGAATTTTTTGTTTGAAACCTTTTCTTGTGAGTTTTGCACTTTCATACCCCCCCCATGCCTAAGGTTTGCAATGTCCTCATTGTCACTTAGGAGGGTTTTTATTCAACTTAGTTCATACATTAGGACAGATGTTATGATGAGTGAATGGGTTGAGGTGACAGTTGCGGACGATTTCTAATCTCAGATGCAAGCACCTGAGGTGGAGTCGGCTGTCCTAAAGGGTGAACCTTAAGTGCAAAAAGGTGTCAGAAAAGGTTTCGGGTTTTTTCAAAAAGAATGACGGGCTGCCTCCCTTTGAGCGCTAAATTTGTCGCCTTCAGCCAAGCGGGAAATGGGATGTAGAGAGAATGGTCAAATCAGTAGAGTTTAGTATAACAAGCACCTTGATCAAGAGCTTGGTTGGTCCAACCAGGTGCTTGTTCAGATCAACAGGCTAATGATGCAGCCCAAACCCATTCAATCTGGTTGGTCGATAGACGTAGATCAAAAGGTGTGGAACCCACCATATACTATGAAGCTCAGATGGATGTGGAAATGTGAATGCGGGGTTTGGCTGAGTCGAATTAGCCTGGTCAGAGTAGGGACCCATAAAATAATCAATGAATGACGTGGAAACCCTACAGGGATGATCAGAGAATGATGGAGCATGGTCTTTTGTCTGATCAGTGTTCGCAACCCGATGTGGAATTTTAATCGGCTCGGTGAGAGGTGAATCTGAATAAAATTGAGTTCGATTGAGGGTCGGGGTTGAGAAGAGGTTTTGATCAGTTCTGTGTGTGTGGAAGAGGTGGCTTCAATGAGAACTGTGTATGAGGGCTCTTCTAGAAACGAATGACAGGTGATCTCTTGTAGAGAGTCCTCTGGGTAACTATCAAATGCTTGAAGAGTGTCTATAGGATGAAGGAAATCTGATTTGAGAAAAGATTTGAATTCTGGATTACAATCACTCTTGGCATTTTGTGGTTTTGGTTTTCGAAGATCGAAAAAGAATGATTCTATGTTATCAATGATCTCAGGAACCAGGATCTCAGAGTCGGAGTCAGAGAATGAGTCATGTGAACTGAGGTCATAGATGGGCTTTTTGTGTTCAGGAAGGAGAGTCTCTCCATAATTATAGTCAGATCCGAAGTTGTCGGAGAGTTTACGAAAGTCCAGTTCTAAATGAGATTCATGATCATGAATTCCACCGCAGCATAAATCACATGATGTGGATTCAGTAGCCTGACTGGGGTTTAGCCTAAATGTCAATTCTGGGCTTAAAAAGGTGTTCTGTCTAGGCTCAAGTTCCAAGCTGGTATGATAGACCCAATTGAAACCCCACTCATCCAACTCCTCGGTTTCTGTATCGTAAATTGGCATGTCTTCTGGAAAATCGATCAGATTTCCTGAGGATGTTGGAGAGGGATATTCATCAAATAAAGGCCCGGAATCATATTCTTTATCATATGGGGCCTCATAATCTTCCCAATAAGTTTTAGATCTAAATTCTAGGTTTAAGATGTGGGTAGAATTACTAGAATCTAAGTCCGAATAACCTTCGAGGGTCACCTTATCAAAATAAGAGGCGGAATTTATACCCTCAAGAGGTTCAGTTCTGATCTCATTATTGCAGGAGTCTTGGAATTCTAAGCTTGGCAATTCATGGTCTAGGGTTGGCTCATCATTGTGTTCTCATGCAACTTCCCAACCTAATTCAATGTTGTCTTCTATCTGGGTTGGGAATCCACAACCACCCTGTACCTCAGTCCCGAGGTCTAGGAAACCGGATTGATCCTTAATAATGTTCCAAGATGGTTCATCCCCTGTTTCTGGTATATACGGGTATTGCTAGTTAATAGTTTGTTCCAGTGATTTCATCAATTCGACCCGTTTTTCAAGAGCATCTTGGGGTTGTTCCCAAAGTACAGGATTTGTCAAGCATTGAAGGTATTCAGATTTGTGTAATTTTTCTATCTCAATGTATCATATTAGGAGCATTTCTCGGGTTGGTCCTTTTATGGCTTCTGTCAACAGAATTTGGGCACAGTTTATGATGAAGGCATTGGTTGTTGGGATATCAACCTGAATGTTTTCTATTGGTGTTGAGGGTTTATATTTGATTTCATAGAATTCAAGGGCATCCTCAATCATCGTATCACTCATGGATCTTTGTGATTCAGGTTTCTTGAAGGGTGATGCTAAGTAATTAGGCTGCATATTTGGATCAGGGGGTGAAATCCAGATGTAGAATCAGAATTTCGATGTAGACTTAAGTTGAGCCAAGATGGAAGAAGGGGGACTTGGTTCAGAATCAGAGGAAAAGGGTTATGCGAAGGGTTGGTTGCACACGCAAGGGTACCGAGGCTCGGCCTCGAGGAGAGTGAATTTCTATAGGAGGTCCATGCGAAGGGTTGGTTGCACACGCAAGGGTACCGAGGCTCGGCCTCGAGGAGAGTGAATTTCTAAAGGAGCTTCCAAGGACCTCCTACTAAACATACACTGATGGAGAGGATGAGTTTAGCAAGTACTGAACCCAATCAAGACACCCAGAATATTGGGTAACTATAGAGATTCGGGGAGGATGGACCCCTTGATCAAAAAGGTCGCCCACCTGAGAATTACCTGGGTAGCCAGAGAGGGTGAGTCCCGCGAAGACTCCTACATGGTAGAGCATCCCCACGGGTTACAGGGTTTCCCCCACCCGACCTCTCTTGTCACTGAGATTCCAGGTAGACCAGAATGGGGACCTTGACCTCTTAAGTCTACCACTTTTAGTTAGGATCAAGGTGCTTAGGTTTTCACTTGAACTTTAGCCTTTTGAGTGCAAAGAGTGACCTAAGTTGAAGGTTGGTTGACCCAAGGGGTCAACTTCACCTGCTAGTTCCTTTAAGAGCTTATTAGGTCTTTGTCTTTTAGGGTTCAAGTGTTTTTAAGAGCCAAATTTCTTAGGGTTTCTCTGAATATGTACTTTCAAACAATGGCTTGGGCACACTTCTTTTGGGAATTCTCAATTCTTGCTTAAGTGTGTCTCTAAAACCCTAATTTTGAATCTTATGTTGGCTCTACTTGGTCCAGTTAGCTTCCTTTTGATTGGGTAATTAGGGCTCAGGCAAGAAGGTGTTAACCCTAAATACCCTTAATGGATGCGCAGAAATAGTGTGTTGAAATTGAAAACGGGCAGCTTCAATGATTTACTAAATATGGAAGACAGGTTATAACTATATTGCTTGTTCTTTCTTTTTCTTCCTCTTTAGAATTTAGGGGTTAAAATGAGAGGATAGAAAATTACCTGTCCCAGGTGTGGTTATTGTGCGGTTGCTTGTTGTCTTCTTGATTTCCTGTGCCTGCACACAAAAGAGAAGAGATTAATAGAAACTCTAAAAATAGTGAATTAATGGCTTCTAGAATAGCCGCCAAAAATGCTGGTGGCGTCTTGCCTTCTGTCTTTATTTATATTTACAGTCGTTGTGGTATATGAAAAAACAGCTACCAGATTGATACAAATTTTTTTTTTTTTACTCGGAATGACAAGTTTCCCGAGGTCGAACTCAGGGAGCAACTATAATTCTAGAAACATAAATTCACAATATAAAGTTTTACAAAAATTAAGAGATAGAGGGAGAGAGGGAGCAAAAGTCTTTTTGTTGGCTTCTTCTTCTTCTCTCTTCCTCTTCTCTTTTCTTCTTATCTTGTAGTTGATTCTTCTCTTCCTTCAATCTGCCTTCTTCTCTCTTCTTTCTCTTTCAGCTGCTAAGTCCTTCTTCCTTCTTTTCTTCTTCTTCTTCTTCTTCTCCTTCTACTCTGGCCGTTCCTCTTCTTTTCTTTCTTTGTCCTTCCTGTCTTCTTCTTCTTTGCATCTTCTTTCTTTCTTCTTCTTTCTGCTCTGGCCGCCGACCTTTCGTCGTCTGACTCGGTGCTCAGACGACTTAACCATGCGGTTGCTACAGTGTGGCTCCAGTTCTTCTCCTTCAGCTCCTCGCCTTCCTTGCTTCTTCAGTTGCTCAGTGCGGCTAAGTCTTCGGCCGCTCCTCCTTCTTCTTCTTCTTCTTCCTGCCTGCTTCTTCTTCTTTTTCCTTCTTCCCTGCGCGCACACACAATGATCAGTGAAAAACCTACCCCTACCCCTTCCCCGTGTCTCTCTCTCTGAATCTCTCTTTAGGAAACTCTCCCAGAGCTGGGTAATCGAGTTCGGGTTGCGCGCCCAGGACCAGGCCCACCGGCGTGTAGTGGTGGGCGAGGAGTGCTTGGTCGGGTAGTTAGATTCGGCCCAGACCCGCAGGGCGTGAGCGCGGGCGAGGGCGGGCGAGCGCGTGGCACGCTGCATGCGGGTGAGGGACCTGACCCCTGTGTATCGAAGGCAAATAGCCCAATACACTTTTTCAATTTAAGTGTGGGCGTGAGGCCACACACTTACGAGGTCGAACTAAAGTCCCACCTCCAATCCGCATGCCCGCAGAGGAGGAGATGCTGCCAATTGGGGCAGCAACAAGCGTTCGCACCCCTAATCGCAACTGTGGGTGTGCTTGCGGAACCAACCCGCGCTGCCTGGAGCACGTGCCTGGGCTGGAGACGTCCTGGAGCGGCTTGCGAAGGAGCTTCAGCAGCTCTTCAATGGCGGCGAGGAGGCGCTGACCTGAAAACACAAGGACAACCTCGCGGCCACATCAGAAAACGTAGGGAGCTTCGCCAGAGGGTGGCGAAGGCAGTGCGAGGGTCGGCGGGGCATGGATGTGCCTATGGAGGTGCGCCTAGGGCAGACTGTGAGTGCGGGAGTGGGTTTGTTCGGGGGGTGGTCGGGCGGTGAATGGCGGTGAATGGAGTGGGGGAAACAGTTGAGTGGAGTGAGGGGGAGCTTCTGGGCTTGTCGGCGAGGGGTGAGGTGGTCTGTGGAGGTGGAGTGACCTCGCCGGAGATGGTGACCGGAGATGGAGCAGATGGAGGTGGAAGTGGCGGTTGGTGGATTACAAGGGTAAATCAGGAAGGGGAAAATGTAAGGGAGAGAGAGAGGAAGATTCCTACCTACTTAATCGATGAAGGGGGAGAGGGAGGCGTCCAGCTCGTGCCTGCCGAAGCTAAGGACGAAGATGCCCAGGAGGGGTTTATCGACGACGAGGAGGTGGTCTAAGGGCGCCAGCTGGTACGGCCTGGCATGGGATGACGGGGCAGAGTGGACTCTACTGCAGGTAGGGCAGTAGAGAGATGAGGAGCAAGAGAGACGTTCGTTGGAAGCTCGGGCTACCTGACCGGAGAGGGAAGAGACGAAATGTAGGGTGTTTCTCCTCCAGAAGAAGCTTGCAGGAGACGGCAGACCCTACCGCTCCTTAAATAGGAGCTGGCAAGGGGAGGAGATCGAGGAGACGACGTGCCAGGCTCGCCGGAGAGTGGCCGGAAATGGACACCCATGCCTTTCGTGCGTTCGCACGAGAGGCATGGTCGGTTGCAGAGGTCAGGGGAGGGTCCCTGCAACAGAGGACGACGTAGGGAACCTCCCGCTTGTTCCTGAGGACGGGCGCCCTGCGCGGCGCCATCCTCCGCGCAAGGTTGCCAGAGGTATGGTGCTGCGCAGAAATGGCAGGGGGACCGTTCTGCAAAGAATGATGAAAAGATAGGGGGCAAATCGCAAGGGTTTCAAAAGATAAGGGTCAAAAAGTAAATTAAGAGGACCGATTTGTAAATTCAGTCAAGATGGTCTTTTCTTAAGCCCAAATTTTTATACCAGACTAATTTTAACCTAAGGATTTTAATGGTGAAATTTGATTTGAGGTTGGACCATGTTTGACTGGTCAATTTACGTAAAAACCCAAATTAAGTTATAAATTGGGCATGGTTCTCATTTTAGGTCGAAATAGGTTGCAAAGGCCAAATTGAAGGTTCTAAACCCTAGGGAATATTTTTATATGAATTTTAGAGGGTTTATTTGATTTTTATCTTGCCTCGAACCTCATGAATTAATTTGGGTTTGTTTTAGGGTTACAGAATGTCATTTAATTCCTAGAAGTTGCAATAACCCTTTTCAGATCAGATCATCCCACTTCCCTTCTTATTAAGCTCCTTTAACCTGTGTTTGGATCCTTAATTACCCTGTTTGCACACTTCCTTGGTGAAATTGCAGTTTTACCCCTTCTGATTTATTTTATTCTTTAACTCAGAATTCTCTGAGTTAAGCCTCTCTTTAGGTTTTGTAGGAGCTTTTTCACACTCATTTGGATTAAATTGTGCAAGTTAGGGTTCATTTTGAGGTTCTCATCACCTACTTATTAGACCATTTAGTCCATTTTACCTTTAATTAACCCCTGAGATCCTGTGATTGTTATGTAATTGAGATATGCTGTTAAAACTATAATTTTACCCTTGTTTCACTTTCTCTCAGAATGATTATGTAATGAATTATGGTCCTCTGACGGTTATGTAGGAGCATTTAATGATGGAATATGACTAAATAAAGCTAAATATGGCTTATGATGACGTTATCGTCACTTCCCAAATACTATTCACATCCAAGAGGTTTTCACATCCTTCCACCCACGATGTTAGCCAATCAAGATCCTAATCCTAATCTTAAGCCTGAAATTCGTGATAACCCGACACACATTTAGTATTTTGCTAATAACTTTTCATTTTAAATCCAAATTGATGGATTCAAGTTGCGTTTGAAAGATGATTTCATGGTCTACAACTTTTCTTTTATTTGAAATTTGAAATTCGAAACATAAAGAGGCCAAAAATTCAAGAGAATTTAGGAAAACCCTAAAAGGTTGTTGCAACAAGCTCTATAAATACCTCCTTTCTTCATCTCCATCACCATCTAGCTTTCCTCTCTAAGTTTCCTTCATCTTCCCTTCCCTTAGCCTTCTAGCCACTTAGCCTCCATAAGCCTTCATAGTTGGTCCTAGGATTCCTTAGTTGCTTTAGGTTCCATTAGCCTCCATTAGGTCTTCTTCCTAATCTTCTTCTTTTTCTTCTTCTTCCTAGCAAAAGCCTAGTCTCCACCTTCTTCCTTCCTCCACATGCTCAACCACCTTCTTAACTTTCTCTAGCCTTTAGTTAGTCCCATTAGCTTCTTTAGGTCTCCTATTTCCCTTACATCTCTTTAGAAGCATCCCTCTATGCATATTTCTTCTTCTTCTCCGTCTACTTCTCTAAGTTTGTCTTCACACTCTCTGGACTTCTTTGACTTCTACTACATCTTCCTCGCACTTCGGAGATTAAGGTGGATCTCTCCACCATTGTTGTGAGTTCTCCAAGGCTCCTCCGCATTTGTTCGCATCTTGGCTTTCTCTCTAGTCTCTTCTTTTTCCTTAATCCTCCATAGTTGGTCCTAGGATTCCTTAGTTACTTTAGGTTCCATTAGCCTCCATTAGGTCATCGTCCTAGTAAAAGCCTTGCCTCCACCTTCTTCCTCAATCCTTCCTCCACATGCTCAACCACCTTCTTAACTTAATTCTCTAGCCTCTAGTTAGGCCCATTAGCTTCTTTAGGTCTCTTATTTCCCTTACGTCTCTATAGAAGCATTCCTCTACGCATATTTCTTCTTCTCTGTCGACTTCTACGAGTTTGTCTTTGCACTCTCCAAACTTCTTTGACTTCTCTTACATCTTCCTCTCACTTGGAGATTGAGGCAGATCTCTCCACCACTATCGCAAGTTCTCCGAGGCTCCTCCACACTTGTTCTCATCTTGACTTACTCTTTACTCTCTTCCTTCTCTATTTCTTTATACTTTGCATGCATTGTAGTTGCTTTCTACCTGTAGTACCTTGATTAGTTTGCAATAAGATTTCTTGAGTATTCTTGTGTCTCTATTGTGCCTCTACTTGCTTGCTTTCTTATTGAAAAATACCAAAAAAATGTCAAAGTCCCAAAATACAAAAGAAAATAGTCCTTAGGTTCCTAGTTTAGGGACTTGTAGTGTTTTCAAAGTCTAAGTCCTAATTTAGAAAATTCGTTTAGTATGGTGTAGTCATTATAGATTCATTAAATTTTTCCTCTTGATTGGTTGAAGTCTATTTTCACTGTACCAGATTTTAGAGTGTAAATTCTTATATTTTATTTTTAAAAATCGGTACACTGATTGGAGGTCAATCTGATTTTTAGAGTAAATATTATTTGACTTCCCTGATTTTTCCTGCATTATATACTCATTCAAATTGCATGAAACAAGTTGTAGTAGTTCTCCCTTGAAACCTAGAATCTCCTATAAAATTGGTGTATTTTTATGATGGCTATAGGTCTAAGATCTAGTCGAGTCATTATTCTAGCAAAAATCGCTAAGTAAAAAGAGCATTCGTTGCAGTGCAATTTTTCAAGATAGAAATAAAATACTGAAACACTATTGAGTCCCCAGTTGAACATGCAAAGACAGGATCAAACTAAGTGCAGAAAACACAAAGAAAATATTCAATCCTAACTAACTAATTTTTTGGTATTTTTTATTATAAAGACAGAGATGTGAAGAAGAAGCACAAATGAAGTAGATAAATAAGGGGGTGAGAAGGACTTGCAACTAATATAGATGAAAAATAAACTTTATTAGAACTAGAAATACTGTCAATACAACTAGAGCTACTAGAACTAAAAGTAAAATAAGAAATCTAACTACAACTACAACTAGAATTCAAATAGACAAGTAGATGAAGAGATGGATCTTTGTTCGTTGATGCAGTCGCCTCAATGATGGAGATGAGGATGCAGCTTATTCAGAGGGTGAGGAGAACAGCCACCAAAGATTTTTTGTAGAGTTTGGACGTGATGAAGAAGGTGAATGTGTTGAGAGGGTATTCTAATTAGGAAGGCTATGGAGAAGGTGGTGGGATGTTGGAATTATTCTAAACTAAAGTACTTAATGATGGGAGAGGGTAGGGTCCTATTTATAGATGTTTCTAGGTTTTAGATGGAGGGTTAGGATCTAATTAGGTTGGGATCAAGGGTTAGGATCAAATCTAGGTGGATAGGCTAGGTTGATTTTGTTGGAATAGAATGGAAGGTTAGGATTTATTAGGGAAGATGATGGATGATGGAGATCTAAGGAGGGGGGGCATCACATGAAGGACTTATTCTAGGGATTGTGTTTTTAGGAAAGCAAGGGATAAGGTGGGTTGTTGGTAAGATAAGGTGATGATTGGTTTTTGGGATTTAAATATGTCTAGGTAGCCAACCATAAATCGGTCTACAAATAGGCTTCTAGGTTGACTAAATAAGGTGAGCAATTAGTTTAGGTGGGTGGGTCCTAGTTAAGGAAAATTGGATCCTTAATTGGGTTAGCCTAGATACTAAATAGGTTAGGGTCCACAAAATTAGGCTCCTCCTCTTCATACAAGTGAGCTCAATCATAAATCTCCAAGGCTTGAAATTGCTCCAAACCTAGTACCTGCACATATTATAACAAAGATATCAAGGTACCAGATATAAATTAGCAAAAACATGTAGAAAAACCAACTTTATGCAATATTTACAAAATACACTTATATGATTAAACTAGCCTAACTAAATGCTTTCTACCTTAATCAACCCTTAGGTTAGCATTAGTTGGGCATAATTAATGTAAATATATATAGAAATATCAGTCATTAGTTAGGGATCAGTTAGGTCAGATTGTCCTGAGCATTATCCAAAAATCTAAAAAAATTAGACAAATATTTCAAGAAATATTAGTTGGCTTAGTTAGGTCAGGAAACACTTAGACACCATTGCGTCTCTATAGGTAACTTGTACTCCTAATTCTACACTCTTACTTTTCGGATATGGTTTATAAATTATAAATGACATGTTTTCTCAATTGCAACGATGATTTTACTTATATTGTGATTTTACGATTAATGTTTGACTCCATTGCTGGGGAGACACATGCTTTAGGTGTTTTCTTTCATTACTAGCTTTTTTGTGTATTCATGAGTCTTATATTTCCTATTTTTAGTAGGTACCAAGGACATGAAGCGAAGTCTTGATGGGTTACAAAAGAGAGTGGTGGAGGCGAAGATTCACATGGGCGGGATGCAAGTGAGGCACACGCGAGGCGTAGTTAGATTTTTTTCTTTCTTTTAGGTTCCTTAGGTTTCTTTGGTAAGAGAACATATGTTTGGACTGTAATATTTTTGTGGACTGTGAACTCTCTCTCTCTCAATGTTTTTAGTAGTTAGTTAGTTTGCTTGTTTCCCATATGTTTGGACTGTAATATTTTTGTGGACTGTGAACTCTCTCTCTCAATGTTTTTAGTAGTTAGTTAGTTTGCTTGTTTCCTTTCTTGCATATATATAAAAAAATCTTTCACGCTTATCTAGAAGCTGAAAGTACGTTAAAGGGGAGGTGAATAGTGTAATTGAAAAATAATATGTAAATAAAAACCAACCATGTAAATCAATCACTGCAATTATGCAAAGATTTTTAGGTAGAAACCAGAAGGGTAAAGACCACCACCTAAGTAACCCTGACTTAGGATTTCCCGATTGACTTAGTCGATCAAATCCACTATAGTTACCACTTAAAATGAAGGTGGCACAACCTCAATACAACCACACTACTTTAAGCAGAGGGTAGTGTACCTCAAACCCATCTTTATGAAGAGTATTTTGTCTCACAAGGAGATGGGAATTCGCCACGTGAATACCCAAACAAAATATAAAACAAAAACAATGCCTATAGAACAAGAAAATATAATTTAAACTAAACTCCTATAATTAAAGAGACTTATCTAATCGTGGAAGTAGATTGACATGAATGAGCAACAGGTCGGGCTCTCGAATGTATAGTATAAAGAGTTGAAAGCAAGAATTGATCTCTTCTAGTTGAATTCTTCTTTCAATCACTAAAATGGTGGAAAGTATTATCTCTTGGTTGTTGTGTTTAGTTAAGGAGAGGTTCCCCTCTATTTATAGAGGTCTTAAGTGATGATAACATCATCATGAGCCATAACTAGCTTTAATTAGTTACAATCAAGAGACAAATGCTCTAACATAATCGCCTTAGAGCCATAACTCACTGAACATCCATTCTAAGAAGAGAACATAAAATCAGGGTTAATTATGTAGTTTTAATAGCATATCATGGATGCAAAGTAATCACGGGGTTTCCCAGGAGTTAATCTAAGGTTTAATTAGCATTAAAGTCTAATAAGAGGGTCCACACAGATAGAAATAGGGTTTCATGCATTTCGAGAATCAATTCATAACCCAAAATCCTAATTTCAGACCTGCTTAAATAACAGAAATTATGGTCAAAATTAAATCCATCTAAACCTTATAAAATTCATAGATAAATATTCTATAAGGTTTGGTACCCTTGATTTGACTTTTAGAACCTATTTTGAACTTAAACAGACTCACAGACATAGTTCTACCCTAATTTGGGTTTCTGTGTAAATTACCCAGTTAAAATTTGTCAAAACTCAAATATGACTTCACCACGAGATTCCTTAGGTCTAAATTAGGTTTGTACCAAAATTTGAGCCCAATTGGAGTTCATCTTAACCTAGTTTGCATTTTGGTTCAATCTGACTCTTTTTCTCTCATACACGTCCCTAACTTTTGAAATCCTTGCAAATAGCCCCCTAAGTTTTTCATCTTCTTCGCAACTAGCCCCCCGCAGCCATTGAGGTCAACCCAACCTCCAAGCAAGGTTTGAACACTCCTAAACCTACTCGAATCCTCATCAAATCCCACCAAAATTGGTGGGATTGGTGTTCACACCTAGGAGAATCATCTGGGATCAATTTTGAGTCCCAACTCCTTGTTGATTGCTCGTGCGAATGCACGGGATTCATGGGTCTTATTCCCTCAATCCCAATCCATAAAAACCTTGTTTCCTATTCTAGAACTCGCCCTGGAGCTCTATAAAGCTCCCTCGTACACAACCGCTCTTCCTTAGCTCGGTTTTGGCCACACATCTTCAACTTCTTCCCTCTCCAGCCACCTCTGTTGCAGCTTCGACGACTCTTCTCCAACCTCCTTCTTCTCCTGCTACCACGTACTATAGGTAGCGAGAACACCTTCACTCCCTCCTTTGCTCCTCGCCAACCATAGCAAGAGCTTCCAAACCTCCTCGTCGTTGCCGCTCCTTCCACCGAAGGCGTTCTCTTCCATGACATCGACCAATCACAGGCAACGCCCTCCTGCCCCTTTCGATCGTTAACACTAGGTTCCATAACTTCCTCTTCCCCCTCTTTAAACTCCAGTTTCGACCACCGATGCCGTTGTTCACCCTCCATCTTCTCCATGTCCGGCTGAACTCCGGTGATGCCTCCACACCACCACATATCACCCCACACCACGCCGCCAGTCCCAAAAGTTCTGCCACACCTCATCAAACAAAACCCCTCTCTTAATTCCATCAAACACTCCATAAATCGTCCCACTGATTGCACCGCAAAATACACCTGCAATAATGCCTTCTTATGCTATTTCCTAGCACTACCTGTGCATATTAGGATTCCGTAGTTGCATTTGTAAAAATACATGCATTTAATTGAGAGGAGAGGAGAATGAAATAAATGGCTTCATAATTCGCATTTTCCTCAAGTGGCTCTTTGCAAAAATCCACATCTTTTTATTTCTCCACTTGATTTTTTTAATTTTCCCGTGGCTGCATTTTCTTCCTCGCGCCATGCTGCAGCTGCCCTTGCCATTCCCTGCGGCTGCCATTCCTTCCCTCTCCCCGCAGCAGCCATGCATGAAGCCATGCCTTCTCCCCTTATAAAATAGCCACGTCTTCTTCTTCGATGGGGCTGTTCGCTGCAGCAAGAAAAAAACTCCACCAGCAGGCTACCACCTTCCTCTCCTCCATCTACCTCCATACGTCGGCCCTCCTCCGAGGAGAAACCCGGCGGGCAGGAGCTCACTGTGGTGCACACCACCACAGTGAAACCACCCCCGCCCAGCTCTTCAAAGAGCCGGTGGGTGTGGTGGCTCTGTTTTCGTTTTTTCCATTCCCGCACCTTCTCACCATTGGAGTCGCTTCAAGCTTCGCAGCTCAGCAGCAGCAGCAACCCCAGCAGCTTCCGCAAGCGTCTGCAAGCACCCCAGCCCTCCGCGCGTGCCTGCAAACCTTCCCCGCTTCCGCTTCTCCACTATGATGCCAAGCACCTCCCCGCCCCCTGCCAGCCTTTGCAAGCCTCCGCGCCCGCCTGCAGACACCTCGCCTCCTTCTCCGTGCACGTTGTCGCATGCCCTCCGCGCCCACAACCAGCCAGCGCAGGCATTCTCCTCTACGCGAATACGCGCCCACGTGCGTAGAAGCTCTGGACGATGGGCCCGCAGCGCAGACGACTTAACTCACCTCCTGCAGAGCGGCTACGTTCTCTCTCCCTCTCTCCTACCCTCTCTCTCCCGCTCTCTCTCTCTCTCTCTCACTCTCTCACAACACTTTCTCACACTCTACACCGACGCACACACACACCTACACTCACACTTTCACACACACACACCTATACTATAAACATATATATACGTATACTTATATATTGATACATATATATATTTATATACATATATATATACTTATATTTATACATATAGTAGTATTTATATACTTATGTATTAGTATACATGTATATATATATATATACATATACTTATATAAATATACATATATACTTACAGATATACATATATATGAATATACATATATCTATATATATATATATATATTACCTATATAACTAAGTATAGATACATACATACATATATATATATATATATATATATATACATATATACACACCTACTTATATACATACATATATACATATATATATCTATATAACTATATATACATATATACACATATCTACATATCTAGACCTATATAAATATATTATTATTATATATATATATATATATACATATATATATACACTTCTATATAGTATTACACACACACACACACACACACACACACACACATATATATATACATATCTATAACTATATATGCATACATATATATATATATATACTTAGCTACATATATATACATATATTACTATATACTTATACATACATATATATATATATATACCTCTATATAGTTATATATACATACACACATATATATATATACATATACACCTATATATATATACATATATATATATCTACATATATATATATACCTATACATTTATAACTATATATATATACATATAGATATATTTACTTATATACATATATATATATATATATATATTCACATTATTTACCATACACTGTATCGCAGGAATATCTACACCAGTTGCTGATATTCCCCGATACACGCGTACAAAAAGCGTGGTTACATACATCATCCACCATCCATCCCACACTCTACATGACACATAGTCCTGTTGGTTGCGTCTCCCTAGACGACGACCGACTCGACATCGTGCTACACTCCATCGCCACCTCCACCCCCATCCCTTTATATATATAATATATACATATATATATACATACTATATTGACTTTATTTCTGTTTGCTTTCCTGATAGTAAAAAGACAAAAAATATATATATAAAAGAGAAAAGATAATCTTTGACCTGCAGGTATCCCGTCTTGCGAATAGCAAGACCCATTTTTTATTCTATTTTGGCTCAAAGCCAAGAACTCAATTTTGAGGGTGTACCTTAAGGACAAAGATTACCAGAAAAAATATATAAATGAGAAAAACACCAAAAACACAATAAACGAATGGAAGAGACTCGTTGTAGGAAAAGCGTAGAAACTCGACTTGTAACCCCACTTCCCTGTGTTCGACCCTGGGCCTAAAAGTGACAAGATAAAATCAAGTACGCCAGGTTAAAAATTTTGTAAAGAGATGGTTAGGTCTGAATTAGGTTAACTACTATACACATTTCAACGATAAAATCATCATATTAATAACCTATCCGGGTCCGACCATACATCTTTTCTGGTACCGTTGCCGGGGAAGTGCGCCTTCAAGTAAGTTTCTATTCAATTCCTTTCAATTTTTCTCTTCTCTCTTCACGGGTATTTCTATTTTTTGGTGTGTAGGTGAACTTGGTTGCAAGGAGAAGACAAGTAGATGAAGTCGGGAACGAGGGTAGATCCAAGGCGGGAACAAGAGCGTGAAGATGCCGACACCGCATTGGAGCTTCGCACACGTTGCGGAACAAGTAAGTTTTCTTTTCTTAGCAAACTAGGGTTAACTTGCCACCTTAATAAAAAAAACTAAAAACTAAAAAAAAAAACTAGAAAAACTTCTTGGGATCTCTTGGGGCAAGTGGATTAAAATTCACTTGTTTGATTGATTGTCTTCACTCCCACCGCCCCGGGATTTCCCGCCCTACTTCGCATAGCGAAAATCCGAGAATCTTGATTCTTGAATTTTTCGCCGTGGGAAGTATTCCTTGAGGCAAATAAAAAAGAGATTGATTGCACCCCTCTTTTGCCTCATTTATCTACAATTTGGGATCACCTTTTTGGTGGGGAGACTTGGAATTGAGTTAATTCCAACTCCACCATGACTTTTCAACTTGCCTAATATTATATCCTGAATATTTCAACACCAACAATTTTAGTTTCTTTATCTGTTGGTTGAGCCTTGTGTGTGGACATTTTTCTTGGTGATTGGGAGCACTTGAATTGAAGTGCTTAGCTCCCTTTCACATTAATATAAAACTAATTCGTGCATCCACACATAGAAATCTCCAATTAGGGTAGCCCATTGCATTTTAGCATGCATTAACCAACTGATATTGAAGAAGGGTTTCTTGGGCTTAGAAAGAAAACTTGTATTCTCACAAAAACCCGGAGATTGGTTGAATTGGTAATACAGTGAAATCCTAAAATCCATACTACTTAAGGCTGAACTCTAAAAACCATTCACCAATTAAAAACTTCAATTCAGGGATATTTCCCCGTTGCATGCTTGTTTTACACACTCTCTTAAAATCAATCACTTGGTCATTACCCATAAACAACGCCCTTCACATTCCAAAAGCACTTGACCCTAAGCCCCTAACTAAAACTGGTAGTAACTTGACCCTTACTAAGGATTGGAGGTCTAACTACCTGCGTGTAGCGGCTACGTGCTGGTGAGAGTTCCCGCGTGCTATCGGGTGTCTAATACTGGGGCAAACGGCCTTTCAATCTAGCCTGGTGGTTCCGCGGTGCTCGCATTCGGTTCCGTAGTTCGTGATAGCAGGTAACTTAGATCTTTAGGTCTAAGGGCACACTGTAGAGGTTAGGAATTGGATTGAATTGATTTGTAATCAAGTGTACCTTTGAGGTGGCGTTTCTCTCGTCTCTTTTCCCTTCTCATCTCCCCAATTCTTCCTGCGGTAGTACATGTTTGGGAGGTCACAAAACCCTAAACTGTTTGAATTGACTGATAAATTTAGAAAAAGAGTCGAATCGTCCTCCTCCTCCACAAACATGGCAAACACCTCTTCACCACTTCGTCACAATTCCAATTCTTCCAACACCAGGCTTATCCCGAGAAACCCTGTAAGACCTTCCTTACTGAGTGTCACGCCAAGCGACTCAGTAAGTCATATGGAACTGGCTTCTGCGAGCCAGTATTTCGACATGGAGGACCAAGCCTCCGTGTGCTCAGACGCATATTTACATGAGGACACGTCTTCTGGCATAGAAGATGCTTGCACCCTGGGGAATAATCCGTTCTCTGCCACTTATAACCCAGGGTGGCGTAATCATCCAAACTTCGCATGGTCCAACAACCCGCAGCGCCAAAATCCCGTAAGGGGACCAATGCGATTGTTCGCACCCGTCATCCCAAGGGCCCAATCTAATCCTATGGCGAATCCGCCATCAAGCCCTTGTGTACCACAAACCAAACACGCACCAAGGCCTCTTGATAAACTGATGTGAATGATGACGGAAATGTCAAAGCGCCATAAAGAGAACATGACCTCTCTTCAGCACCATTTGGCACAGCAGAATGCTGAGATCAATCAACTACGCATGGCGACTCGATCTCAGGGCACTCTTCCTACCCAACCTATTCCTAACCCACGAAACTTCATACCCTGTTGTCCTCAACCACAAGTACAACCTTCTCAGGGACAGGTTCATCAAATTCTGCAAGCTCCGAGCATTCCACCGGGATTTCAGGCTAATCCCACTTCAGCACCGCACTCTTATGTTGATTACGATTGCATCAAGGATGACATGTCTGACGAGGACATAACTGTCAGTGCGTGTATCAGACTAATTGGGATCTATTCAGACTACTGCGAATTACCTGACGACTGCCTGACCAACACAAATTGTGACGTTCCCCAATCCCTCCCTATTCCCATACCTTCTCCTGACCAGACCTCTGACGAGGTTTTCTCCGCTTCCCATACCTCGTGGTTTGAGTCATCGCCGGGCTGCTCATCGCCGGTCCACACTCTGGAAGACCGGATTGCCCTTTTTTTCCCGCCAAATCAGGCAGATTTGCAACTCCACACTGGGACCTTGAGCCCACATCTTACTCACTGGGGCTATTCCCTTTTGGATCCATCTATTCAAAGAGCCCCTCTTCTTGGCCAATCTGAGGGCCAACTTCTTCTTCTTGACCTATTTTCTGTTCTGCCTGGGACACTCTCATCCCATGAAATGCCAGACCTTTCACCATCCACCATCACTTTTCACTCCACTATCACACTCTTCACTTCACCACCCACCATCCACCCACCCTACCACCCTGCTCTATACCCTCACCCTCAGCTCTCCTTACCTGATCTTTCGTCCTTTCTCTGCCTTTCCCTACATGCATATGAGGACATAGCATTGTTTGGCATGGGGGGGTGGATAGGCATCCATAGGATCTGGGTATTTTATGGTATCATACAGTTTCCACCCATTTATAAATATGCAAGAAAAAGAAAAAGAAAAAAAAATATATATATCTAAATAAATGGTGTTTACTAATGATTTAAAAGCTGAAACAAAAAAATACAATAAGTGTTTTTGGATATTCAACCTCTGTTTTGAAGACTTTCCAGGCCACAGAAGCTTGATTCGCTCAGGCTCGGCTTAATTCACTTAAAGCATTGACAAAATCTCTCCTAACTAAGAACGTATTCTTGTACCTGAGACACCAGTATAGGATTCGTTGGTTTGCTTTTACTTGAGAGCTTAAGTAAACTTGGTTCACACTACACATATCAGGAAAGACCAGGTGAACATAAGATCCAACCCTAGTGTTCATTAGGGAAGGTGGAGTCCTTACCTGTGCGCGCAGGTAGACTTTTTATCCCAGACTTTAGTCTTGTGTTTAGGAGCGACTCTTTTCACCAAAAAGAAACTCTCCCACCAAAAAGAAAAGTGTGCTCCTACAAATAAAGTTGTAAGAGATATACTAACACATGTTTCAAAAAAAAAAAAAAAAGAGAGAAAAGGGTTGCAAATAAGTCAGTATATCTCACAATTATCTGTAAAGTCTTCGCCCTACAAGAAGTTCTTTAGGGCAGGTTACAAATACCTTGTTTTCCTTTGAGCCACAAAAATCAGAAAATGGGAGTTGAGTTTTTCGTCATCTTCTTAAGGGTCAATCCAAAAACACGAGCTGAAACTGGGACCAACCTTAAAAATTCGTGAAACCCTGGGCTTGAGTCTTAATGTTCATCTGGTCAGTCTTGATCCTTCACTATACACAAACCATAACCTCTTGAGCTCTCGAGTACGGCAAAAACCTCCTAGGTCCTGGAAATCGTACTTAAGGTTTAAATATCAAGAGTCCTGGTTAGTTGAGAGTTGATCTATGTCATGTGAGACTTAAAGTACTGGTAGTCTTCTCCACAATTGGTTCTCACAATATCCGACAATAAACACACCTATATTACCTCAGAAGAAAATCTTCAGCTTAAGATCATTTCTAAATACTGTTTTGCTAGGGACTAGCAAAAGATAGGCATGGGGATATGATTGCACCGCAAAATACGCTTGCAATAATGCCTTCTTATGCTATTTCCTAGCACTACCTGTGCATATTAGGATTCCGTAGTTGCATTTGTAAAAATACATGCATTCATGCATTTAATTGAGAGGAGAGGAGAATGAAATAAATGGCTTCATAATTCGCATTTTCCTCAAGTGGCTCTTTGCAAAAATCCACATCTTTTTATTTCTCCACTTGATTTTTTTAATTTTCCCGTGGCTGCATTTTCTTCCTTGCGCCATGCTGCAGCTGCCCTTGCCATTCCCTGCGGCTGCCATTCCTTCCCTCTCCCTGCAGCAGCCATGCATGAAGCCATGCCTTCTCCCCTTATAAAATAGCCACGTCTTCTTCTTCTTCGATGGGGCTGTCCGCTGCAGTAAGAAAAAAACTCCACCAACAGGCCACCACCTTCCTCTCCTCCATCTACTTCCATACGCTGGCCCTCCTCCGAGGAGAAACCCGGCAGGCAGGAGCTCACTGTGGTGCACACCACCACAGTGAGACCACCACCGCCCAGGTCTTCAAAGAGCTGATGGGCGTGGTGGCTCTGTTTTCATTCTTTCCATTCCCGCACCTTCTCGCCATTGGAGCCGCTTCAAGCTTCGCAGCTCAGCAGCAGCAGTAGCCCCAGCAGCTTCCGCGAGCGTCTGCAAGCGCCCCAGCCCCTCCGCGCATGCCTGCAGACCTTCCCCGCTTCTGCTTCTCCACTATGTCGCACACCCTCTGCGCCGGCAACCAGCTGCTGCGCGCCTCTGCAGCGGCCAACCAAGAGCCTCCCCGCCCCCTGCTAGCCTCTGCAAGCCTTCGCGCCCGCCTGTAGACACCTCGCCTCCTTCTTCGCACGCGCTGTTGCACACCCTCCGCTCTCGCAACCGGCCGGCGCAAGCGTTCTCCTCTGTGCGAATACGCGCCCGCACACGTAGAAGCTCCGGACGACGGGCCCGCAGCGCAGACAACTTAACTCGCCTCCTGCAGAGCAGCTGCGTTCTCTCTCCCGCTCTCCTACCCTCTCTCTCCCGCTCTCTCTCTCACTCTCTCTCACAACACTTTCTCACACTCTACACCGACGCACACACACACCTACACTCACACTTTCACACACACACACACCTATACTATAAACATATATATACGTATACTTATATATTGATACATATACATATACATATATATACATATATAGATATATATATACTTAAATTTATACATATAGTAGTATCTATATACTTATGTATTAGTATACATATATACATATATATATATATATATAAATATAGATAAATATATATATCTATATACTTATACATACATACATACAGTATATGTATATATATATATATACATATACTTATATAAATATACATATATACTTACATATATACATATATCTATACACATATACATATATATGCATATACATATATCTATATATATATATATTACCTATATAACTAAGTATAGATACATACATATATATATATATATACACACCTACTTATATACATACATATATACACATATCTACATATCTAGACCTATATACATATATTATTATTATATATATATATACATATATATATATATATACATCTATACATATATATATATATATCTATAACTATATATACATACATTTATATATATATATACTTAGCTACAGATATATACATATATTACTATATACTTATACATACATATATATATATATACCTCTATATAGTTATATATACATACACACATATATATATACATATACACCTATATATATATAGATATATATATATATACATATATATATATACCTATACATTTATAACTATATATATATATACATATAGATATATTTACTTATATACATATATATATATATATATATATATTTTCACATTATTTACCTTACGCTGTATTGTGGGAATATCTGCACCAGTTGCTGATATTCCCCGATATACACGTACAAAAAGTGTGGTTACATACATCATCCACCATCCATCCTAAACTCCACGTGGCACATAGTCCTGTTGGTTACGTCTCCCTAGACGACGATCGACTTGACATCGTGTTACACTCCATCGTCGCCTCCACCCCCACCCCTTTATATATATAATATATACATATAATATATACATACTATATTTACTTTATTTCTGTTTGCTTTCCTAATAGTAAAAAGACAAAAAATATATATATAAAAGAGAAAAGATAATCTTTGACCTGCAGGTATCTCATCTTGCGAATAGCAAGACCCATTTTTTATTCTGTTTTGGCTCAAAGCCAAGAACTCAATTTTGAGGGTGTACCTCAAGGACAAAGATTACCAGAAAAAATATATAAATGAGAAAAACACCAAAAACACAATAAACGAATGGAAGAGACTCGTTGTAGGAAAAGCCTAGAAACTCGACTTGTAACCCCACTTCCCTAAGTTCAACCCTGGGCCTAAAAGTGACAAGACAAAATCAAGTAGGCCAGGTTAAAAATTTTTTAAAGATATGGTTAGGTCCGAATTAGGTTAACCACTATACACATTTCAACGATAAAATCATCGTATTAACAACCTATCCGGGTCCGACCAAACACCTACCAAACTCAACCTTCTCTGCTCACCTTCTCCAAGTTTGCCCGACCACCACACACTTCCACTTGCCACACAAACACCACCACTGGACTCCATATCGTCCGACGATGCTAATGAACCTTCTAACCAAGGCTTTTGAGCCTGTATTGTGATTCTCAGGTTTTCATTGTGCGTCACCTTCGCCGCCATCTTCCTCGACCACGACCGCCATGCTCCAAGCAATCCTGACCCTGCTACTATCTCCAGGTGACGCAGCTCCAGGTATCGAAGATGTCCAAGGCTTCAATTGTGTGGACACCCCTCAGCAGTTGTGTCAATTAGGTAGCATCCCCAACTGCTGTGCACGCGAAGGAAGGAGGGGGACAATAGTCCCACCTTGTGGAGTGAAAGGTGCGCAACCACGGATATAAGGACTGTGTTTTGGGCTCTTTGCCTCAGAACATAGGGTGAGGTCCCCTTCACCCGATTATGCACTCCTCAGTCACCACACATGCTTAGTAACTGAGGTCAAACCCGATTACCTGCTTACTCGTATCCGGATCCAAATAACCCTGGGTTGAGAGAGAAAAGAAGGATTTATGAGAGAGGGGGGAGGGTTTTGATCTTGAAGGATTTGTCCTGTGCTGAAGAGAAAGAGATCTCTCTCGACACTTAGCTTCTAAAGTGTGCTCTATGCTTGAGGAAGGCTTGAAAGAAGGAGAAGAAGAAGGTTTAGAGAAGTCTCTGAAAAGCCTTGTGCTACTAAGGCTAAGTGTTGAGACACCTAAGCTGTCTGAGGAAGAAAACCAATGTCTGATATTAAGTACTGTAGCATTGAGAACATTGTTGACTTATTTGGCTACATTGAATCGTTGGGATATATGCTTAAATAAACTAGAATAATTGGTGATTTAAATCACCATTCTTTTGTCATCTTGATTTCTTTTTATCCCAATGAGTGTTTGAGATACTTTTGCTCCTTATTGAATATATTTATGAGTATTTGATTCATTGAATATCTTCTATAGCATCTATTTATTGTGCTCATTAATTTCAATTTAAGATTAGTGTCGTGAGTTCCATATTTTCTCCTTGTGATTGACCTCAGACTCCATTTTAGATTCTAAGTTATAAATTTAATTATTTTCAAGAGATTGAGGCTTTGCTACGATGATTACTCCTTAAAACTCCTTGATAGCCCGACAACATTAAGAAGGTTTAAGAAGGCTTGTGAGAAGCCTTATGGCCATTGGAAACAAATCTCTTAGGAATGGGTTGAAATCTAAATCAAATAGGCTATAATTAAGTCCGATAGTAGGATTAGACGACTGATAATTTTGTCAGACATCTGATAAGGGCATATTGGATGTTTGATAGAATATTTGGATGTCTAATTATGAAGAGTGGGTGATGGGAAAGTTTTCACGAAGAAAAGTTAGGGTTTGGAGAAACCCGTCATCGCAATCGCAAAACTCACTATCAAATAAAATTTATACCGAAACTTGAAAGGGAGTCCCGGGTCGAACACGAGGAGGCGACGTTTGTTTCTTGAAATCCGCATTTTGCTTTGTTTTGGCATTTTATGATAGTGTGGGAACAAGCAAGAATATTATCTATACTAAGCTATTCTAGAAAGCAGGAAAGAACTATTCTACTTGCTAAGTATGAAGAAAGAGAGAAAATCAAAAACTGCTTCTAGAGAAATGTTTGACAAATGTTTATTACAAATACTTCTACACTATGAAAGCAGTAAAAGGGAAAGGGGGGTGAGAGAAATCCTCTTTGTCGATTGCTCAAAGGATGAAGCTACGTTGATG
This sequence comes from Thalassia testudinum, assembly GCA_037157565.1. NCBI lineage: Eukaryota > Viridiplantae > Streptophyta > Magnoliopsida > Alismatales > Hydrocharitaceae > Thalassia > Thalassia testudinum. The sequence continues at coordinate 46,515,757 of JAZHRO010000009.1, forward strand.
TGGCTCGGATGAAATTGTTAAGGAGTTGGGGGAAGGAGAATGGCGGTGGAAGATGGGTGGCGTTGCCGCGTGATCTGCTTCCCAGAATGGGGTTGAGAAGACGGCCGATGAAAGCTCCACGAATGGTGATGAGAGGGTGGCAAATACTTTTTCTTTCCTCTAGTGGAGCATCCTAAAGGCTTGGGACACAAACTCAAAGTGTGTTTTGAGCTCTAGAGTAGATGAGGAGAGCATAGGAAGGGATGATGGTGGATGGAGGGGGTGTAGGTCCGTTTATAGTGGAGGAGGAGAGGAAGAAATCCGTCCAAGGGTTATAGCTACATCAAATGCATCGCTGAAGATCCGCCCCCAAATGTCGCTAAAGGTCGCTGGCCAACGCTCACACGTGCGTGCTCACAGCTAGATCTGGCTTGGTCCATTGGCAGCTGTTGGATCAGAAGTAGACGGTTGAGATGGCGCGGGGATCGTACGCTCAGATCGCACACTGGAGGGCACGTCAGATGGAGCATCTGTTAGGGCATGATTGGGCACGTGCAGATCGCGCGGTGCTCGTTACGCCACGTCATCGCTGTCTTCACCATTAGATCTCCATCGCATGGTCCAATTCCACATGCATGCCTTTGCTGCTAGATTCCTCCCTTCACCATGGCTTGAAGTCACGCTTGCGATTTGGAAGCACTGCCCATGACCACTGTGTTGTGGGTGTAGTTTGTCGCGTGGATGTGCGTGTGGAGGCCGCTCCTTGGCTGTTGGATCTTGATCCAACAGTCAGGAATTCTTTACGTGGATGCTCTTTAGATGTTAGAGGAGGTTGCAGCTGGTCTTGGGTAGCTATGATGGCACCCCGTGGTGCCATCATGGTCGTCCATTTTGTTTGCTTTGTAGGTGGCACCACGAACGTCGGATTGGGTTGATTTTTGCATTGTTGGGCTACGATCATTGATCTGGATCCATCCGCATAGTTGGATTTGGCATCTGAGGTTCTAATTGGCACCACCTTGCCTCTTGGTCTTTAATCTTCCTCGGACTGCATAATGTGATGCGAAACTCCGATCAAGATGATTTTGGAGGCGTTGGACTTCGATCGTCATTTTGATCAGATTCGTATGGTCGGATCGTCAATTCAAGGCCCCAAAATAAATCTCCTTCTCTCCTGACCACAAAAGGATATGAATTAACCCAAAATATACACAAACTACTCTAAATGCAGAATAATGCATGATATGCAATATTTATAATATGGAATGCATATCTAAGCCCAAGAACATGCATAAATAGGCAATTTATCCTAATTAAATGTTCCTACATCATACCCCCATGCTGTTGGAGACAGTAGATCGTGTGTTTATGAAATACGTCGTTTGTCACTGTTTGTACTATAGTTGCAAAATCCGGTCAACAAAAATATTTCTAAAATAACGAGACTTTGAGTCTCGGTCGTTCGTCTCTGGGAGGAGTTATGGAAATGATTTCGATCTCGTTCGCTCTACTCGCTTAAAATCGCACATCGGTTTCTAACCTACGGATCACTATTTTGCCATTTGCATGATTAACTCTTATCACGTGCGCATGCGTTAAGTAAATAACGAATGTAAATGTATGGGTTTTAGTATGCACGATTCTAGTTAAATAATGACCACTGACAGAGAGTGCATTAATGGTTAGATCTTCATGTTTTTAGGCATTGACATGCTAGTTGCAAGAAAGATATAAAATAGGCACATGCAACTTAATCATAATAAAGTATTGCAAGCAGGCACATGGTGATTTTTCAACACAGATATATAAATAACTCGAAGATTTTTCATTGATTGCATGATGGAGGTTATTGCACAAGGCTAGAAGAAAGCTTATATAGGAATGCTTGAAATCAAACTACTGGCTAGCAGAAAATGACTACATACATGAATCTATGGAGGGATTATGCATGCATCATTGAGGGAGAAATATGGAGCTACACTACTAAGAATAAAATAAAGTAAGTAAAACTATGAGGAACTACGCTCTACTTATCTAGCAGAAGGAAGGGCATTCAGAGGTTGTCTCGGATGGCCTTTGAGTGGAGGTAGGGAGAGAAAGAGGGGCAGCCAATGGGGTTAGGCCGGTCCTTGGAGAGTTGAGGAGGAGGTGATCCAAGCTCTTGGTGTGGAGGTGCTGATGGCCATGGTGTAACTCGTGGAGGTGGTGTAAAGGAATGGAAGGTGGAATAATGGAGCCAAGCTTGAATGGGTGCAAATGGCCACCCCTTAGGTCTTTTTATAGACCTAAGGGAGACTCTCTAGAGAAGTTTGAAACTCTCTAGAGAGATCTCCAAGGTGGCCGTCCAAGGGCATTGGAGGTGGTTTTTAGATCCACCAAAAGTGGATCTAAAAATTGAATGACTCTTGGTTGTTGATTTTACCAACCAAGAGTGGTGCCACCTTAACTCTAAGTGTGTGTGTGTGTGTGTGAATGGGTGTGTGTGTGTGTGGGCGTGACCTAGGTGGCTAAGTGGTTTAGGTTAGGTCTTAAGGGGTTTGGGTTAGTGTAGGTCTCAAATTAGGGTTGCAAACCCTAATTTGCTGAGGAAGTGCAATTAAACTTGACATAAGTTTAATTGAGTGGTTGTGAACTTAATTGAGAGTGAAATAACTCAATTAAGTTGGGCTTAGATCAATTGGACTCACTGAGTCCAATTGGACTTGTGTGGGTTGAGATCTGAGCTCAATTGGACTTTGTGAGTACAATTGACTAGGCAATTGTAATTGACTACGATCCAAGTCAATTAAGCTTAGTGAGAACCTAATTAGGTTCTTAGGAAGGTCTAGAGGTGGTGTACTAGGGTTTGGGTACCTTAATTTAGGTTCCCAAGGGGTTGGAATTGGGCTTAGGGATCTACGAGCTCAAGATCCAAGCTTGAATTCGAAAATAAGAATTGGAGAGTAGTTCCAGATGTATGATTTAAGTATTAGATGACTTATACGCAAAATCAGAAGTCCAGACCACTTGTCTGGATGTCCAATTTGAGTTAGGAGGGAATCAGGGTTTTGTCTTGGGTATTCTGTAGAAATTGGACGTTTGACCAAGTGTCTAGACGTCTAATAACACTACAGACATGGGTTTAAGATGTGCGGGTTGTGGCTAAGAGTCCTGAACATCCAATAACCTATCTGGACGTCCAGATAAGGGTTAGAGCTGACTTTGAGGCTTCCTAGACTATGGTGACCTAATCTAAGGGTGGCTAAGGCTTAGGAAGACTTCTAAGGCTGTCCTAGGGCTAGGAATGAACCTAAGTTCCTCATAATTTTCTCTGCCTTATTCTTACTTAGTAAAGTAACAAACCTCAACCCTTACATTATTTCTCTACTATATTTTTTCTAAGGTCTTCCCCTCCGACTTTGATGCAGGACTAGCTTCAGGTCCTGCTCCAGATCCAGCTTTAAATCCAGCTCCTGAGCTTCTTATTTCCTACAATTTATATAATGCACTTAATTAGTACATTATATCATTATTTCATGCATAGTGATGGGAACACCATCATGAGACATAATTAGCTCATTTTGATTTAATTAAGTCAGTAAATGCTCGTACATATCTGCTAGAGAGTCATAGTTCACTGCATAATCATTCTAAGGGAAAAAATAAGAAACTAGGGTTAAAATTATAATTTTACCATCATATCATGAATGATGTACAACCACGGATTTTCGTAGGGGTTAATTGAGGGTCAAATGGTCCTAAAAGGATAACAAGTGGGATAGAACAGATAGAAAAGGATTGCACGTGTTTTGAGAATTAAATGACTTTTGAAACCCTAAAAATAGCCTCACTTAATTAAATGTTGTTCTGGTCAAGATAAAATTCATCTAAACCTTCTAAAATTTATATAAAAATATTCTCTATGGTTTGGAACCTTCAATTTAACCATCAGAACCCGTTTTGACCCAAAATAGAGTCTTAGACAGACATTTGCCCTAATTTGAGATTTTGCATAAATTACCCAGTCAAACATGGTCAAAACCAAAATCCAACTTCACCATTGGATTCCTTAGGTCCAAATTAGGTTTTTACCAAAATTTAGACCCAAGATGAGTTTGTCTTGACCTAGTTTACAACTTGGTCCTGTCTGATTACATTTATGCCCTTAACTTTCAAAATATTTTCAAATAGACCCCTAACTTTGTCGTCGTTCTCACAAAAAGGTCCCTACCGCCATTAAACCTATTCCTACTTGCTCTGGAGACCTTGATTTGGAAAGAACTCCTTAATTTCTTAATGAATCCCTATCAAATTTGAAAGGGAAACTCGTCAAGAAATTCTCTTCCTTTTGAACCAAATCTCACACCCTAAAACTTACCCAATCTCTCATGTGAATGCATGAGAGATTTGGGTATCAAGGAATTTCCCAACTCTGGCAAGCTTGCTTCCCAAGCCCAAAACTTCCTCTTGAGGTCAATAAAAGAACCTCCTGATCAGACTGTTCTCCCTACGCTTGAAATCGACTAAGATTCCCCACTAATTCCTCTCTCTCTCTCTCTCTCGGCCAAAAGCTCCTCGACTTCCGACAAGCTCCTCTATCCTTCTTCGTCCTTCGTTCACAATACCAGCAGCGGAGTTATCTTCCTCGATTCTTCCTCCGTTGAGCCGTACCAGTCGGCGCCCTGATCTCCTTCCTTATCATTTCCCTCTCTCCGGAGCTATCATCTTCTCCGACGTCGGCAACACCACAACCGGTGCCTTCTCCTTCCCACTTCGTCCATTACTAAATTCAACTGATCACACCAACACTTTTGACACACCATTTTGACCTCGACCATGCCTTCGCGACTCTGTCTTCCACCGCTCCGACCACACCTCCAACGAGGTACATCTCACTCCACACACCACCAAACCCCTCACCGACTACCTCAAAACCTCTGCCACACCTCTCCACTCATTTCCCCTCTCCTATTTCACCCTATTGCCCCCTCCAACACACCACTGAACAAACCCACTTCCATTCATCTCCTCCATCACTGACTGCCCCCCACATGCCCTTTCACGCCACAAGACCATCACCCACACATTCGCCGTGGTTTCGTGAAGGTCCTAAGTGAGTTTAATTGGGCTACGAGGTTGTATTTTTGCTTTCAGGTATTCACCATTCATTGTCGCCGCTTCCTCTGTCTCCAACCACGAACGTAGTTCTCTAGCCACAATCCCGTCAATTCCACTTCTAGGCTATGCGCATCACCCGTAGGACCCTTCCTAAGTCCTTCAATTGAAGACCCAGAAGCTGTAGCTCACCTAATTGGCGAAGCATCAGACGCTGCTATTGTGTGAAGAAAAGTGATGTGGGATAGTCCCACATCGTGAGTAGAAAAGGCATCCAAGGCGTATAAGTGGAAAAAGTGAAAGAAGCTTTCCACCTCCAAACATGGGGTGAGGTCCCTCTCACCCACGCACCGCCTCGTCCGTGACCTCTGCCCGTGGACCTGGCCTGACCCGTTAACCCTCCTAAGCCTACACTCCACGACTATGATCTCGCTCATAGCCTTGGACCCGGGTACACTAGGATCAATAACCCAATTACCCCTATGGCTTTGGGAGAGCAGATCCTAAAGAGAGAAAGAGAGGAGAGCCTGCGTGGGTAGGGGGAGGGTTTTGGTCTTAGTGAGATCCGGCTAACACTTAGCCGAATTCAGAAGCTTCCCCTACTATTGTGTGAAGAAAGCCAGAGAAAGAAGAAGAGGAAAGAAGAAGAAGAGTTGCAGAGACAGAGAAGGAAAGGAAGAATAAGGGTCGTAGCTGAAAGAAGAAGAAAGGCAGAGAAGAGAAAGAGAAAAGATGAACAAGAGCAGAGAGACTTGAGCAATTTAAGCCATCTGATTAGTAAATCAGACGATTGATTTGATTGCATTTCATACATACATTGAGTTCATTAGCTATCATTGTAAAGAGTATTTGGTGATCCAAATCACCATTTTACTCCATTATTTTTACAGTCTGACACTCGATGCTAGTGCTACTTTATTTTGAAATAATTTTTGTTTACAATTTCATAGCTTTCTTATCTTAAATTGCAATTTTGAGAACTGAATTCCATATTACTCCCTGTGTTCAACCTCGGAACTTTTTCGAGTAATAAAATTATTTGTTTGAGCGCTATTTTGGCTATACCGCAACGTGACAATTTTAAAACATCGATTTAGTGCCCGAGCACACAGCTAAAGGAAAGTAGTAAGGATGCAAATAATGCTTATGCGTGCATAAATTACACTAGCTTATGCTATGTTCTAGCTTAATTTAGGTCAATTAAGACTTATGGTTGCTGTGCAATCACATGCCTATCTTTTGTTAGTCCCTAGCAAAACCAAACTAAATTCTATGTATAAAACAAAAATTAGGACTTGATTACTTAGGCCTAAGTTGTTTATTAACAATAGAAAAATTTCAACTAACGTCCTGAACTACGAAGACTTCAACAGTGTCCGGGTGCCTGCCAAAATGCAAACTACCCAAGTCCTTGCCTTATTTGAAAAAGGAAGATACACATTTTTTCTATTTTTCTTCTTTTCTAATTTTTTTTTTGGAATTTTGGAGTTGAGAGTTTTGAGATAACTTTTTACGACTATGCGACTTGCCCAAGACTGGAAAATGACTCTAAGTGCTAAGCATCTTGTGAAAGAGTGACAGACTCACTGAGCGACCGTTAAAGTGGACTTTAGGTTTCTACGACCCTAGGTGACCTTAAGAGTTTCTGCCTAAAGGTTTATCTTTCCAATAAGTAACTTTCTCCCTACTTTTTTTTATTTTTTATGGGGTCAACACAAGGGCGAACCCAATGTATATCTCCCTGATTTATTCTACTTCCCTGCTTCTTACCTAAGTGTTTTGGAAATTATTTGTGCATTTTTGTGAGCTAGGCTCTGGACAACCGGCAAATGGGTTGTTACCTACGTCAACTTGCCAACCATACTCGTGCGGTGAAGTGTGGTTTATTTTTCTATTTTTCTATATTTTTTTCTTTTTATTTTTGAGTATCATTTTTTTCTTTTTCTAAGTGGGTGGATTTCCTGATCTAAGATTTACCTAAAAGCAGTAGAATGAGTATGGTCATGTAGCTAGGCTCTGGACAACCAGCTAATAGGCTGTTACCCACGATAACTTGCCAGCCATACTACCCTAGAAAGTTCATTAGTTACCTAATTTTTGTAAAAATAGATAAAAAGTGAGTCAGTGCAAATAGTGTGTAGATGCTTAGGCTTAAAGTCCCCTCAAATCAGAGAGCAGGTTGATAAGTCGTGTACTTATCACCCCACTTTATTGACCAAATTAGAATAGAATTACTTGGCAAGGACTCAAGACCAAGTCGACATTTTAGTGGACACCCGGGCTGATTAAGCCCGAAGACCTGAAGAGTCTAAGTGTTCAGGTTCTAAAGTATCATTTTCTAAAGTTAATAACTCCTAATGCCTAAGTTCTCTTCTCCTAATTCTAATTTTATTTTATTTTTTTTAAATAACAAGAAATTACTGTTACGAGCTAACAAAATAATCAAATCATAAAGTATCCACCCCCCATGCCTAGCTAATGCAATGTCCTCATTATAAAATAAAAGCATAAAGGAGGGTAGAATAGGAAGAATATCACTTGTATTCCGTGAAACTTCGGTAAGCTCCCAAACAGCTTATACACGTGTTGAGTTTAGTGCCTTCAACTAGGCACAGTCCGGAAACAAAAGTTATAAACATTGAGGCTACAAGAACAAAGTTTCCAGGCCCCATGATATGGATTCCGAAGAGTGAAAGTGGGCTTGCCAAAGAGATGATCAATGAAAGTGGCAAGCTGGTGATGTAGGGATAGCCCAAATGGTCTCCAATAAGAGTTTTGTTGACTCAATACAGAGGAGGTTTGGGTAGGTGTAGGATTTGTGCAATGGTTGGGAGAGAAAGGACGATAGGGTTTTTGTGATGTGTTAGGTTTGTAATGTGTGAGTGTACTCTAGAATACCAAGCTTTTCAAGAGTTTCTCCCCAAATGTCAATTTCATCCTCAAAATCCGGGTTCTTGATCCAACTATTCTGATCTTCGTGATTTCCACCTATTATTTGAACCTCAAACTCTAAAAATTCAGGATGAGGATGTTGGTGGGTTTTAACTTGATCATGTGAATCTTCCAATAGATTCCCAATTTCATGAATATTTTTCTCATCTTGGTTTGCCATGGTTGGTTGCATGTCTTCATTATCCTCAATTATTCCTGCAACCTTGTGATTTCCTTCCTGATTTTGGGTTGGGTTAGCCATTAAGGGGTTGTCTTATGTGTGTATGGCCATTACCTCTATTCTACCAAGCTCCTCCATCAAACCACACTTAATTTTATCCTTCTTTGAGAGTTCGAAAATATTAAATCGATTTGTTTTCTACCTTAAGGTGATTTCTATATCTCCCGATTCACAATCAATTGTTACCTTGAAGGTGGCCAAGAAAGGTCTTCCCAAAATAATCGGGGTGTGGTTGAGCTATTTTGGTGCTTCCATGTCAAGGACCATGAAATCAACAAGGTAATGTAAATCATTAACCTTGACTAAAACATCTTCCAAGAGAACCCTTGGTTTTGTAATAGATCGGCCAACTGCAAGGTTATGTCAGTGTGTTTCAGGTGGCCTAGACCCAGTTTCCTATGTAGTGAGGTAGGGATCACATTAATGGAAGCACCCAAGTCGAGGAGGGCCTAGTCAGAAGTAATGTTTCCTATTGTGCAAGAAATCAGCGGGGCTCCCAAGTCCTGCTCCTTAGGGGGTAGCTTGTTTAAGATTAGTGTGCTTGTGTTGTCAGACAAGACTACTCCCTTAATGTTTTCAGATTCCGCTCTATTCTTCTCTTTATATGAATTCAGTAAAGCTTTGGCATAGGAGGGGATTGATCCAATAGCCGCAAGGAGTAAAATGATTGTCAATTTGAAAGCCTGAAGTAAGGACATCCTTTCCTCCAATTTCTCCTCCAGCTTTTTCTATTTGCCCATACAACAACATACTCCCGAATCAAACTCTGATGTTTTGTTGATTACATTCTTACTTGGGAGTCTAGAATTCTTATTATGGGTCTTAATGGTATTGACGTGGGTTTGGGCGGGATCCTTGTATCTACCACCACTCCTCAAGGTGATGGTATTTGTAGTGGCATAGTGCTGTTGATTAGTGCCTTGGGGAGGGTTGGGCAAAACAAGAGACTCCCAGTTGATTATGGTAGGAACTTGGTTAGCTCTAGAAGGAGCTGGGGTAGCCTGATAGATAGCATGAGCTTGAGTGTGTAGCTCCCCACTATTACCAAACCCTTGAGGCTCAGTGCCTCAGTTCTACACATTCCTTGGGTTTGGTACAGGCTGTGATGGTAGAGATCCGGGCTGTCGGTTGTTTGCACTAAGTCTGGATTGTAAGGTGTCCAGCAAAGTTTTCATTTGTTACATGAGCTGGAGCATTGACCCTTGCATTTCTACCATCTTTAGGTTTAAATCAACCTGCCTGGTGGGTTGTTGGGCATTCCACATGGGCTGATTAACCTAATTCAGGGGCAGCTGAGTATATACATAATCATGACCCATTGGTTTTTGCGGTACATGGTTGTTGGGTCAATATTGGGTCAGCTGCCCCTGATCTTTCCAAGAGAAGTTAGGGTGATTTTTCCAACCAGAATTATAGGAGTTTGAGTGAGGGTTGGACCTAGCATTCTCTTGTACAGCATAAACATCCTCATAAGATGAGGATGAAGGGTAAGAAGGATTAGAACTGGGATCAAAGGAACCCATAAGGTTCCGAGAAGTGCTGGCTCGAAGGTCGAGTCGACTCAAGTTGGCTCAGAAATTCCCGTCCCAAAGGAGGTCGCGAAGAATGGAATCCCAAGCTTTGGGTTTGAGTGGATCAAGAAGTATTAGAGTTTCTGGACATCCACTCTTCCATTCATCTAGCAACTAGATCCACCTTATCAAATTTATTGCAGATTAATTCCATATCAAATGTATGATAATCTTGGACTTCATTAGCATTTGATCTAGTTTGTTGGGATCAGTTGAAGGTTTCCATGGAGGCATGGTTTATAGATTTTTTGCTCATTTCCTCGAACAAATCATACGCTCTATCTTCGTCTTTATTGAGGAAATTGCCTCTGCAAGAAGCATCCACATGATGGCGAAGTTGATCATTCAACCCATGGTAGAAAATTTGCACAAGTTTCCATTTAGGCACCTCATGGAGTGGACACTTCCGCAATAGATCCTGGAATTGATCCTAGGCCCCATGAAACAGTTCCCTCGGCTGCTGGGTGAAAGTGGTAATTGCTCGTCACAAAGCATTAGTTCGTCTAATTGGAAAGAATTTCTTTAGGAAGGCCGATTTCAAAGCTGTCCAAGTAGCAATCGGTCTTCCAATGGTACAATACCAATGTGCGACCTCATCCCTGAGTGAATGGGGGAAAAGTCTCATGAGCATCTGTTCTTCATCCACATTCCACGATTTGGTGGTCTTAACCAGGGTGATCAGATCCTCCAAATGTTGGAATGGGTCTTCTGAGCCAAGCCCATGAAAGTGTTTAATCAAACTCAAAACCTGGGTCTTGATCTCAACATCACTAGCGGGGATCACAACACCAGGACGATCCTCATAATTTGAAGGATCATAAAAATCCTTCAAGGGCCGAGCACCCTGACCATTCATCCATTGGGACCACTACTGCATCTGCGGTAATTCTTCCAACTGCCTTTGAATCAGCTCCTACTAGTTCGAGGGCAAGGGAGGTGGTTGTTGATCAGCCATGGGATCTACTTGGCAATAACTCAACCTCTACCTCCGGGAATGGTCTAAAGGTCCTTCCAAGCGACGGTTCAATGACATCATTCCAAGCATGCACTAGAAGGAAGTCAGAAGGATGGGAGGAAAAAAAATGTAACCATGTACCACAAAAATGCAAACCTGTCCTTAAATTGGGTAGCCTAAGGACCTATGCTTCAGAAATAAACTCCAACCACACCGCGAATTTGGTGTTGTCCTTGCTCCCGAAGATGGTAAAGTTGGGCCGGTGAAGTAGGGGGAGCGTGTCCTGAAGACCGCTAATTATGCCTAACCTCTACTTAAGTCGTTTGAGAATTGGCCCCCCAACTTAGCACCTTTTGAAGTAAGCAGACGTCACTAATTTAAAGTGCGTTCAAGAGTACCTTGAAATGGACTTTGTGAATCCTAGGGCCAACGTCTACTCAATTTTAGTTAGGCTTGGGATAATAGTGCTTTCGGAATGTGATGGGCCCTATTAATGGTCTATGCCCTTAATAGTTCATTTGAAAATGTGTGAATGTGCACAACCAAGAGTTTTCAAGCAAGATTATTGAGGATGGAGTGAGTTTTAGGATTCGAATCTTGTGTAGTAGCTTTTAGGATTCAAATATTAGGTGTATTCAAACAAGTTTTGTGAGGCAAACCAAGTTTGAAAGCACGAGTTCAAGTATTTTCCTTCATAAATCAAGAAAATATGGAGTTCCTGGCTTGACCTAATTATTTGAATCCTATGGAGCAGCTACAAGATGAATCAGTTTTAAATTGACTAGGTGGTGTGGCCCAAACAATTCAACCATTTGGCCTAGATGCACCACCAATTAAGGCACACAAAAGGTGATTAACCTAATCTAATTTCTACTCTTTGATGTGTGTTGATGCATGTATCGGTTCCACAGGTCGGAATCCCGGTTGAGTACATATAATCAAAGGAGGTTATGTGCCTCAAATGTGGGTGTGTGTGGTGTGTGTACGTTAATTTTGTCCCACAATCAGAAAGTATATATTTTTTTATGTTTTTTTTATACGGGGGTGAGATGAGTGGAGGTGGCAAACAAGACAAGCAACTTCTATCCTAGGGTTCATGAAAACACCTAAGTAGATTACGTCTTGATTGTTAAGGTGGCAAAATGAACTAGTGGGTGGGGAAGTGGGGGAAACTTACAAATATCTCTACCCACACTTTACTCCAATCTATCGCCTTCAGCTCCTCGATCGGGTTCTTGCATGACAATGAATTTAAGAAGAAAGATAGGTTAGAAACATATGTAAGTAATGTGGAGAAACATGGAAATCAAATCAAAGTTCGTTGCCTCCCCGACAACGGCGCCAAAATGATGGGTGGGTTTTCACAAAGAAAAGTTAGGGTTTGGAGAAACCCGTAGTCGTAGTCGTAGTCGCAAAACTAGCTATTAAATAAAATTTATACCGAAACTCGAAAGGGAGTCCCGAGTTGAACATGGGGAGGCAATGTTTGTTTCTTGAAATCCATGTTTCACCTTGTTTCTTTTTGGTATTTTGTATTTGCTATTTTTTTGGCATTTTATGATAGTGTGGGAATAAGCAGGAATATTATCTATACTAAGCTATTCTAGAAAGCAAGAAAGAACTATTCTACTTGCTAAGTATGAAGAAAGAGAGAATCAAAAACTACTCCTAGATAAATGCTTGACAAATGTTTATTACAAATGCTTCTACACTATGAAAGTAGTAAAAGGGAAAGGGGATGAGAGAAATCCTCTTTACCAACTGCTCGGAGGACAAAGCTGCATTTATGTGGCCCGGACGAAAATGTTGAGGAGTTGAAGGAAGGAAAACGGCGTCGGAAGATGAGGGGAAGATGGGAGATATTGCGACGTGATTTGCTTCCCGGAATGGGGTTGAGAAGATGGCCGATGAAAGCTCCATGAATGGTGATGAGAGGGAGGAAAATACTTTTTCTTTTCTCTAGTGGAGCATCCCAAAGGCTTGGGACACAAGCTCAAAGTGTGTTTTGAGCTCTAGAGTAGGCAAGGAGAGCATAGGAAGGGATGATGGTGGACGGAGGGGGGTGTAGGTCCTTTTATAGTGGTGGAGGAGAGGAAGAAACCTGTCCATGGGCCATAGCGACATCAAATGCATCATTGAAGATCCACCCACAAATGTCGCTAAAGTGAACAAGCTCTAATACCACTTGTAGGATCTAAAGATATGGAATATATATATGGCTACGTGCATAAACACTCAAAAACAATATTAGTAATAACAAGAAAATTTGCACAATCAATTCAAATCACAAAAGGACACAAAATGTATAGTGGTTCCCCTCCCTTAGGTACTCCACTACCTAAGCCTCCCAACTTAGGGCTTTTAACCTGATTCCCTCAACCCCAAGAGAATCAATTTACTAAACTGAGGTAATTAATGGGTTACCTCAACCCAAGTACAAAAATGGGTTTGTTACAACCCAACGAGCAAATGCTCAAGAACAAATGAAATATAGGTGTAAGAAAGAAAGATCTTACAACTAAAACCTAAGCCTCTCAACAAATGTAAATATAATGTTACCGATTTGAGAGCCTAAAAAGGATGCGAATCATGTTGAATTGCGTGAACAAAACGCATCAATGTGTTTGCAAACTCGTAGCACGATTGGAAAGCAGCAAACACGATTTCCTCTCTTGAATATGTGGTGGAAAATATGAATTATAGCTCTAGGAATTTTCTTCTCTTTTTTCTTGTCTCTAGTGTGCAAACAAAGAGTCCTAGGGTCATTTTATAGAGTTTAGGACCTAGGATACTCGTCTACTAGACATTGGGATTTAATTCCCAACGTTCACATTGTTGGAATTAATATTTCTTCCGTTCTGATTTGGGCCAACGGCTACCAGGTACCGGTACTAAAGTACCTGTACCAGTACTAGCAGCTCACTACCACTAGTACATGAGTCCTGGTATCAGTACTCATCATGGGTACCAATACTTGTGACTCCCAGGTTTGGAATTCCTTGGGCACAGTGACCTACCTGTATCGGTATTCATCATGGGTATCGATACTTGTAAGGTTCAGGCCAGAATTAAGCCTTCAACCTGTGGCCAACATGTACTTGTACTCATGGTTGGTACCGATACTTGTTGTTCACAGTTTGAGATGAATTCTCAAACCTGTGCCTTGCAAATACCAGTACTGATGAACAGTACCGGTACTTGCTTACAAGTACCTGTTTTAAGCATTTTAATCTATTACGTACTTCAAAAATGAATGCCATATAAATCCTAATTTATCTCTAATTGAATTTTATGATCTAAGTTAAATTCTCTTGTTAAGAGGCATACAATCTATGAAAACCTAAACTAAAAAAACAAAGGGTCGAAGATGATGTTCTTCTTCTCGATCCATCTTTGTCATCATTTTCTCTTTCTCATCATCATGCTTCCATCATTTCTTGTTTGCCTTGCTCCTTCACCTAAATTTGAAAAGCACTTAATGGCAAACATTAATCCATAATAATTTTGTTAACACCAGAACAAGATGTGGAACAAGGTTCCAACATAAAGGTCACTAGCCAATGCTCACGCCCACAGGCTTGCGCGCTCACAGCTGGATTAGGCATGGTTCAATGGTAGCCATTGGATCAGAAGCAGACGGCTAAGATGGTGTGAGGATCGCACGCTGGAGAGTGTGACAGATGGAGCGTCGGTTAGGGTGTGATTGGGCGCATGCAGATCGCGCGACGCTCGTTATGCCATGTCGCCGCTGTCTTCACCGCTGGATCTTTGTCACACAGTCCAATTCCAAATGTGCGCCTTCATTGCTATTTCCTCCTCCCTACCACGGCTTGAACTCGCACTTGTGATTTGGGAGCACTGCCCGCGACCACTGCACTGTGGGCACGGTTTGTCGCGTGGACGTGCATGTGGAGGCTACTCCTCAACTATTGGATCTTGATCCAATGGTCGGGAATTCTTCGCATGGATGCTTTGTAGATGTCAGTGGAGGTTGCAACCAGTCTTAGGCAGCTATGATGGTGCCACATGGCACCATCATGGCCGTTCATTCTGTTTGCTTTGTAGGTGGCGCCACGAACGTTGGATTGGGTCGATTTTCACATTGTTGGGCTGCGATTATCGATCTGAATCCATCCGCGTGGTCAGATTTGGCATCTGAGGTTTTGATTGGCACCACCTTACCCCTTGCCCTTTAATCTTCCTCGGACTGCATAATGTGCTATGGAACTCCAATCAAGATGATTTCAGAGGCGTTGGACTCCGATCCTCGTCTTGATCAGATCCATATGGTCGGATCTTCAATCCGAGGCCTCAAAATAAATCTTCTTCTCTCCTGACCACAAAAGGACATGAATTAACCCAAAATATAAACAAACTATTCTAAATGCAGAATGATGCATTCTATGCAATATTTATAATATGGAATGCATAGCTAAGCCTAGGAACATGCATAAATAGGTACTTTATCCTAATTAAATGTATCTACATCAGTGAGTTTCTTAGAATTGATTAGATCTAAACAAGGATCAAGTCTCAAAGGGGTGAGCGCCTGATATGGACGTATAAGACATCTGGAACTAATATTAGATGTCTAATTCTGAAGGTGGGTCTTCTTGGAATTGACCAAATCCAAACAGGGATCTAATGTCTTAATCATCAAACGTTTATGAGACGTCTGGAGAGACTATTGGACATCTGATATCAGAGGATAGTCCTCGAGAATTGATTTTCCAAGAATCTTATGATTATAAAAGGTCTAACAATCAAGATTTGGGTCAGAATAGATCTAATGTCTTTTTATTAAATGTTTGGAAAAGGTCATGTAAGTCTGGGAATAATAATAAAATATTATTTGAGTCTCGAGAAGATTTTGTTCTGATAAGAGGTATTTAGGTCCAACAGTCCTTTTATTGGACGTTTAATAAGGTCTTCAAATGTCTCTAGAGAGATCTAGACGTCTAGAAAGAAATATAGTCATCTAAAGTTGAAGGCAGAATAGGTGAGGTCAGGCTACTCGGACACTAGACATTTGGTTATGTTATTAAATGACTTAAAAGAGATTATAAGACGTCTGATGATTATTATGGATGTCTGATAAGGGCTATGTTTATTGTTTTGGCTTTCTAACTGGATTTCATGATTCTCCTAAGGGTCCTAAGGATAGGTGAGTGTGCCTAGGACTTATGTAGTTATATTTTGGGTTCTTTAATATGAATATAAGGAAATAAAGAATAAATGACAAATACAATGAATAAAATAATCTATCATATTCTTCTTTCCCCTCATCTTCACTATAAGAAAAGAGGGTAACCATCACCAAAAGCCTTTAAACCGTCGCTACATACCGTCGCTGAATATTACATCGCTGTAAGGGTTTGGCAATGGTTAAAATCATGTTCTACCACTTTTTCTCCCGGCGCCAGGTCTGAGGATCACTACGATTTGCGGTGGTTATAGCCATCATTGTATGTATTTGGATGTGAAAAGCCATTGCCAAATGTGGGAGGGAGAAATATTTTACGTGGGAAAAAAATTCATTTAGCGACGGTTATAAACTGTCGCCAAATACCATAACTTGGTGCTAAAGTAGGTTGCACAGGGTCATTTTGACTTTTTGCAACGGGTGGTAACCTTCGCTAAAAGTTATCTTACCATTGCTAATATTGAAGAGTTGGCGAGAGGAGGGTAAGTGGCACCAAAATTTGCTATTCGATAGTGGTGCTATAAATGTCACTGTATTATAATCATCGACGAATTTTAAGAAAACCATCGCTTAAGGTTTTTTTTTTTAAAAAAAATAAAATTGTTAATTAGGGTTTATAGGTATACGTACCTACCAAATCAAGATATAAAAGGAAATTAAGCTACAATAAAAATGCAAATCATTTATATATAAAAAGGGTTCAACTATTACAAAGATATATATGATATATGCACTATGCTGGGGCACCTATGCCACCAGCACCTAGTCCACCCTTTTCATCGTTGTCCCGTCGTGGTGTGTGAAATGTCTAATGGTCTGGTCTAGATCCTCGAAGGAAGGCCATCAGTTCCCTCAACTATTGGTTTTGTCACTGTAATAACTCATCCCATTACTCCAACTTGGCAGTAGTTGCCTACAGCTGCAAGGTCATATCCTCCAATCTCTTCTCCCTCTCCACCTCTCGACGTTCCATTGTCTCCATCTTCTTATTTAGATTCTCCACTTGGGATGTCGACGACGATAATCCTTTCCTCCCATACCAGGAAGAGATAGTAGCACTCCTTCCACAGCTACGAACAAAGCCTCCGTGCTCTGGAGGCATTACGGTCCTGAATGCCTCCTCTGGTGTCATCGAAGGTGCCTGCAGGATGGTCACAGAGTTCTTGTCGGTGACATTAGGAGGATGGAGTAAGTCCATCATACGAGTCTGTAAATACATTTGTAATTATTCAATATGTAAATTAGTGTAGTAAATTAGTAGTGTAAAAATTCATGTTACTTACATGTCTCTCCTGATATATCTCATGAATCCATGCACGGGGGCCATCAAGTATCTACCTACTGTGAGTGCTCTCATAAACTGCCACTCAATCTAGCTCAGCACCCTCATGCGCATCAGCCTGAAAATTTAATAAATGATAAAATATTAGGTTACATATATTCTTATGGATATATTGAATGTAAATAAATATTTTTACTTACATATTTGACTCTTAATGACTCAATACTCATTCAACCCAAGCAATGGTTATGTGGTGGAGCTTGACCCTTGTTGGCCTTAAATCTTTTAGCTTACTCCTACAAGAAATTATCAGTAGTAAATAATAATATAATAATTTAAAGTAACTAATATAAACAAATAATTGTTTACCTCTATAGTTGGAGCACTCCAATGCTTGCACTCCTCCCTCTAAATGTTGGGCGTAACCATTAGAGGCATATTCCTCAATGCCTCCTCAAATGGACTATTTCTAAAGTGCTGAAATATTTATATAAATTGTTACCAACCTTTTAAAGGAATATATTAATTGTTGTATGTTTAAGTCGTTAAATATCTTACCATACTTTTCACCTCCTCCCTGATGCGCTCAACCACGTGATTTGTAATTAGGGTTTTTAGAGTCATTGTAACATGCAAAATCGCATACGCTTTTAAAATTTGTATGACCTGGATAGGGGAGTATCTAGGGCCGTCTAAGGAGGCAATATGTTTACAAAATTCAGGTCTCTTTCTTGGAAGTAGAAATCACCTTTATTTTTGGTCCTTTTCAATATATCATTTTTTTTAGGGTTTTGAAATAACGAAGGAAAACACGAGTTGTTGGCAGGAAAGTAAATAACAACTACGATCACTAAGCTAACACCTAAGTGACAAATAATTCCTCTCCCTAAGCTCACTCTAGGCACGTGGAGGCCTAGAGTAATTAGGGAGAGGGAGTGAAGAGTGCTAGAATCACAGCAATTAAAATGCAACTAGAAAGAAATTTCTAAGAAGGCAACTAGATTAATGAGAAAGTGTTTTACAAAAAACCCTAGTAGATGAATGTTTCTACTACTAGATAATTGCAACAAATAAAATAAACCACAAGTCCTCCTGAATTGTTGGTGAAGAGGGGAAGCTCCTTGCTCCAAGCTTAGTGGCTCCTAAGCTTGAAAAGGGCTCCTCCTTCTCCTCCCTTGAGATGCTCCTCCAAGGTGGAAGCTACCACCTTCAATGATCTCCTTCAAGGGTGGGCGTGCACCACCCTTTCTCCTCCTTGCCTGGCCGTCCTCCTGGTGGTGAAGATCCTCCTCCTTCTTGGCGTGGCACAAAGGGAAGGAATGGGGAGAGAGGCACCAGGGGGGCAGGTGATGTGCCCCCTTAATCTTCCTCTCTATCCCTTCTTGGCTGTGGGTTTAGGTGGAAGTAAGGTGGAAAGTATACTAATGGGAGGATGAAGAAAATGGTGGTAAGTGATGGATTTTTATAGAGTGGGATGGGGGTAGGGTTGGCGTGAATAGGTGGAGGGCTAGGATGGAGTTTGGTGGTGGTTATGGGTGGTTATGTTAATCCTAGGGTTAGGGTTAAGTGGCTCCACCTAAGGGGTGCTAAGGGGGGTAGTTAAGGCTAGCCAAGGGGCACCTAAAAGTGGTGCCAACCATGGAAGGGTGCCATGGGTTGGTGCCAACTTGAAGTCTTCTAGAAGGAGGGTGAGGTGTAGGGTGGATAGGGCTTGGAAGGGGTAGGTGTAGGGTATAGATGGGAGGTCATTTTAGCACCAAAAGGAGGGTGTTCTAGAAGGGTTAGTTGGCACCAAAATAGGTGTTTCTTGGAAGGAGGTGAGGGGTGAAAAGGTGGCTAGGGTTGGTGCCAACTTAGGGGTGGACTATGTTAGCTAGGTGGACTTAGGGTTAGGGTTGATTGGTAGAGCTAGTTAGGTGGAGTTTTAAGGTGGTAAATGCCAAGGGAGCTGGAGCATAGCTAAGTTAAGCTAGCTTAGCTAGTAATGGAGTAGAGGAGTAAGCAATGGGAGCTAGGGTTTGAGGAGAGGAGCTGGATAGAAGTCTGGAGCTGAAATAGGGCTGGCAGCTGCTGAAGAAGGTGGCGTGGAGCTACCCTAGCTAGCTTAGCTTGCTAGTTCTTTGCTAGATACTAAGCCAAGCTAAAGTAAGCTGGCTTCTAGCACAAGGAGCTGAGGTGAGCTGGGTCTAGTGCTCCCTGGGACGATCAAGCTGGTTGAGGTAGCTAAGGAAGCTTAGCTCAACTAAGTTGAGCTAAGCTGAGTCCCCAGGAGTGGACTTGAGCTTCCTGAGCTAAAGTGAAGTCATCTTTAGCTAGCTGGAGTTGAGTGGAGCTGGATTAAGCTGGTTCTGAGCTAAGGTGAACTCCAGTCAACTCAACTGAGCTCGCTAGTGTTGGTGCTAGAGCACCACGATCATTTGTTTTGATGATAACAAAACACGTGTTATTTAACATTTGCAATTTGAGTCCTAGATTTCAGGTCAATTGCAAATGTGGACGTGTTTAGACGGAACTCGAGCTCGCATCCAGGACGGATTGGAGGAGCTTGACAGAAAACAGAGGAGGTACGCGTGGAGCGACAGATTGAAGATAGAAGACAAGAAGAATAGGATAGATTCTTTTTAATCCTTTCATGTACTTTCATCTTTATTTTTCTTGGTCTTTATTTTCCTTAGAAATTATGTTAAAGAGCCTCAAAGAACCCTAACAGTAGTCCTAGGAACACCGGCACAACCCTAGGATACTTAGGTTTTCTGTAGAATACTTAGAAAACCAATATAGGGTTCAAACAACACTTCTAGACGTCTAATTCCCAAATCAGACGTCTGATAAAGCATTTTAAGACGTCTGACTGTTGTTTCAGACGTCTGATAACTGTTAGGCTGGACATAGCTAGTTCTGTCTGATGAAATCAGACGTCCATACCTTAGTCCAGACGTCTTAGAAGACATCTGATGATTTTGCCAGACGTCCAATTAGTGGACCATTGGCTGGCTTAGCAAACAGTCAAGAATATGACCGTTAGAGCCTTATCAGACGTCCTTAGGCCTTTCCAGACGTCTGATAAATGACCGTTTTGCCTCGGCTGACCCAAAATCTCTTCTCAGAGATTTTCTAGCCATTGCAACGTTTGGAAATCAATTCCCATAGTAAAAGTAGGTTTCCAGACGTCTTGTATGTCGTCTGATGGACTTGCACAAAAATCCTGTTTAGATCTGATTCAAGTCAGGGAGAAACCCGCATGGAATCAGACGTCTGACCTTGAAATCAGACGTCTTAAAGTGGCCTTCCAGACGTCTGATGAAAGAATTAGACGTCTGATCACCCTGTCAAGTGTAATCATTGTCCTGATTTCGGCCTGATTCTCTTGGGCTTTGTTCTCAACGGCTATAGAACCTTTCCTAAGCCTTCCAAAGCCTTCCTAAGGCCTCTATAAATAGAGGGGAGCATTTATAGAGGGGAGCCTTTACACACCTAGACACACTAAGAAAGACACTTGGATACACTTAGCTACACACTTTCACACTCTTTTGTGTCCAGAAAAGATCTTGCTCTCCAAGCTTAAGCTCCATTCCCTTGGGAGCATCAAACCTTCGCGCACCAGCTCTCCCGCCGTTGTCTACGAGAGCGACATTGCGCCGTTGCATGGCTCACGCACCCGCGTCATCGTCGACGCACTCCTTGCAAAGGGGAGTTTCCTATTTCCTATAGAAGCTAGGTTTAAATTACTTTGTTGGCTCTATAGGTTTGTTGTTTTCTTTTATCTTTGTTATTTTGTTGGGTATTCGCTTTGCGAATTCCCGTCTCCTTCGTGGGACAAAATCCTTCTCGTGGAGAGAAGGGGTTGAGGAACGCTACCCTCGTACTTGTAGCGTGGTTGTACTGAGGTTGAATCACCCTCGTTTTAAAGTGATTCGGTTAGTGGATTTGATCAACTAGGTTGATCGGAAAATCCTAACTCGAGAGGGTTAGGTGGTGGTTTTCACTCGGTTTGGGTTTCCACCTAAAAATTTCTTGTGTACTTGTGCGATTGATTTTTGAGATTGCTTTATATTTTATTTCCGCATTTTATTTCGTCGCCCCTCCTGGTAGGGCCAAATCTACAGCTAGAGCTCCCTGTGAACTAATGGGAGCTGAGATGAGCTAGATTCAGGTAAGTTGAGCTGGATCTGGTTGAGTACCAGCTGGTTTGGGCTTCTCCTTCACTAGTTGCCTTCCTGAGTGCTAGGGTTCTAGGGAACTGGCAATCTGCTTATCCCTAACACTCACAAAAATATATTAAAAAGATAATAAAAAGTGTAACGCATGCCTACCCTAATTGATGCCTAAATGCAACCCAAAAACTAGTTTGCGGAGCAAAATCCTAAGAGCTAAGCTTGTTTTAATGCATAAGAATGATGATAAACTAGCATTTATCACTCCCTCCAACCACGGTGGATCTTGCCCATGTGCTTTAGAATATACTTGAGAATGTTCGAATAGGACCCCCAATCAAATATCCCCTACAATTATAAAATAAATGCAAATATTATATAAATAAATTTTAATTATGATTTATAAAATGGATAGTGGAAAACCTGCAACTCACGAATAAGTGTCGACTTCAAGTCCTTCGACACTTTCCTCGAGTCAAAGCATGAAAGAGGCACTATCGACTTCATAATCCTCACCAGTCGACTAGTGAACTTCGAGTAATTCTTTCCTTCCCCCAAAAGATTAATCTCGACTAGGATCCTATTACCAGTTGGTCATCTATCTAGGTCTTGATTACGTGTTGGATCCCTTGTTTTCTTACCTAAAAAAATAATTATATCATATTATTATTAAATTAAATACAAGTTAATTAAATTATAATTTTGAGAAATGTAAATTTAAAATAAAAGATGACCAATTTTTTTACTAGCACTAATGCCTACCTTAGTTGCAGCAGGCGTAGACGTGCCTGCATTAGTCGTAGCAGGCACCTCCTCCTCTACCTCCTCTTGTACGTCATCCCCACCAGCCTCCTCATGATCCTCGTCATTGTCAGGCTGCTCAACAAAGTAAGTGGTAGAAGGAAGCTGAGTAAAAGGAAGTGGGGCCTTACCCTTCCCCTGTAGGTGATGCCCCTAGGAAAGAGTATGTGGGGGGAATGAACTGGAATCTAGGAGGAGGCTGCTTATATGGCTTATAGCTAGGGGTAGGAACGTAGTAGGTGGTGCTGGGAATATCTTGGGGTGGGGTGGGGATATACTGGGATGGCAATGAGGAGGTCTGGGCCATGGTGGAGGCTGGGAAATAGGACGCTGTGAGACTAGCGGCTGAGTTTGGGCCTCCTCCTACCTAATCACTACCTCCTGATTTTCTGTAGAGGCCTTGTTTTCAACCTTCATCTGCACATCAAATTACCATAAATTAGTGACAAAATATATAAAAAATCACAAAAAATTTCAGCAGAGTTTCCTTTATATTATTCAAATTCTCCCAAATCCTAAATTGAAAAGATGATTTATTATAATAGAATTTGTGGCACACCTCACATTCATTCTCACATGTATTAATAAGGCAGTGCAATAAGGAACATCAGAAGAAAAGGTACAATAGTAAGCATTAAAGTGGTGAAAATTGGAAGAACTTGCACACTTTTTGGTACAGGAAATCCTAGACATTTATGTGGCATCTTAACCAAGCTTTTTTATACTTTCATTCATTTCGAACATGCATATATCAAAGATTCACATTAAAAACAAATTAAACTTGGACTAACATTTGATGACTTGCATATATTAAACTTTTATATGCATTTAGCGTGCTATGGTCTATACATATTTCTTTGAGAGATATCAACATTATGGTCTATACGTAACGAATCCTTGAGATTCTAGAGAAACAGAAGGACAACTCACTTGTCATCCCATTCACTTATTTTCTTTATCACTTGTACTTGAGAAATCTTATTATAGAGTTGGATGTTTGTGGCATCTATAGTACTATGCTGCTCATTGTCAAAGGTGGTCAAAAGGTGACTACCCCCCCCCCCCCCTCTCCCCCCCTCCTCTAATCTTTCCTCCTCTCAAGTTGATGGCTACCACCATTGACCCTCCTCCTCCACACCAAGAGAGGTGGAAGGCAGCTCCTCTGAGCCAAGGCCACCTTCTCCACCACCACACAAGGCCAAGGTCCATTTTGGCATGGTGGATCCATTCCTCTCATCTCCTTCTTCCTCTTCTTTTGTTTGTTTCAAGTAGTGTAGATTTTTATTTTTTTGCAAGTAGCATAGTTGATTCTATTTCCTTTCTTTGCTTTGCTTTTATTTTGGTCATAGTGTTCTTCATGTATTACTTTGTCCTTGCTTTGTCCATTTTGTTCCTTTCTTTGTAGGATTATAGACTAACAAAAAGTAAGTTGGTTTGGTGGCCTTTAAGTAATGGTAAAGAGTTGATTGCAAGCTCAAGCCTTGTGGGGGTTCACTTTGTTAATTGTGCTTATGAAAAATGATTGAAATAAAAGTGAGTTAAAATGAACATTATACCTCATATGTCGTTGTCTAATGCTTCGATTGCTTCTTGTCCTTCTTCTGGAATTTCTTGATAAGCTTCAAATTCAAAATTAAAGTAATGCTCCGACCCCCTTACCCTCTCTTCATGCAATGCCAACCCAAACAGCTAATTAAAGTAAAGGGAATTCAAAATCCCGAAGATTGTGGCCATCATTTAGCACTGCTGCAGAGGAGTGGAATATAAAGCTTCTCTTCTAACGCAATGCCATCTTCATCATCTTTTTCCCATTCCCCCTTGGGGGACCTCTTCCACCTCCACCGTGCACCCAACGTACACTGTGGAAGCTGCTTACATCGTGGACCGACATTCACCTCGCCTCTCCTCCGCTCGCCTCGACACGGTGGTGCTCGGTGACTGTTGAGAGCGCTGAATCAGTTTTAAGAGTGTTACGTTGTAGTACAGCCAAAAAGCGTTCAAAACAAATATAATTTTGTTACTCGAATTTGAAGTCTGAGGTCGAACACAGGGAGCAAATGAAATTTATGCACTAATCTCAACAATAAATGCAAATTGAACACATAATACTACTCAAAATCTAATTAGGAGTGTAAAGCATGAGTATATGAAGAGTAAAAATAATTGTAACTAAAATAATGGAGAACTTATGAAAATTGGATGCCTGATTACAAAATCAGACATCTTAAAAGTTGTGTGCTACAGTGCCCGTCTTTGATTTCTCTTTCTTGATTCTTCTTCTTCCTTTGTCTTCTCTGACTTTCTTCCTTCTTCTCTTTCTTTGACTTCTACCTTTTCTTCCTTTTCTCGTTCTCTACCTTCTGCCTCTTCTTCTTCAGCTTCTTCCTTTGCCTTAAGCCTTTGCGAACCTTCTTCTTCAGCTTCTTCCTTCTTTCTGTCTTTAGCCTTCTCTTCCTTAGCTTCTTCCTCCTTCCTTCTTTGCTTTGCCTTAAGCCTTGCGGTGCTCTTCTTCTCCTTCCTTTTCTGCTTGACCTCCTCTTCTTCCTCTCTGATTTGGCTAAGTGTCGAGCTAAACTTTCCAAGGAAAATCCCCCTTCCCTTGCTTAGCTTTCCTCTCTTTCTCTCTTCTCTATTTCAAGTTCGCTCTCCCAGAGCCACAGTCGGTTCGGGTAATCGGACCTAACGGAGACCAGGGTCCAGGCTCACCGGCTTGGGTGGTGAGCGAGGAGTGAGTCAGTCGGGTAAACGGGTCGTGGCCAAGCCCGCGTGGGCAGTGCCGCAGACGAGTCCGTGAGAGGGGGGAAGGAGGACCTCACCCTCAGTGTTGGAGGCGATAAGCCTCTAACACAAAATCCTTTAATGCACGCACGGCCTCTCTTCCAGTTCCGAGGTGGGATTAAATGTCCCACCTTCCTTTATGCACCGCAGTAGCAGATGCATGGCTCAATTAGTGAGGCTGCTACGGCCTTTGACTCCACTTGATAGCCTGGATGCGTTCGTGCCTCAAGTCCACATCGCATAGGACAGGGACCTGGAGCTGGCAAGGCCTGAAGTGTAGCAAGCAAGCTTCAAGCTCCTTCGTCAATGGCGGCTGGTGGCCGGATACCTAAAAACATGAGAACGGCCTCGCGGCCATGTCAAATCGCCCAAGGAGCTTCGTCAGACCACGGCGGATGTGATGGACGTGTTTTTGTGGCATGTGGGTGGCTATGGTGGCATGTCTAGGGTTCTCTGTGGGTGTGTTCAGGGGTGCTTTTGGGTGGTCGACGGAGTGAATGGAGTGGGGGAAATGATCAGTGAGGCATTGCGGAGGTTGTAGGGTGGTTGGCAAGGTGGATGGAGGTGCGGAGAGATGGGAGCACCTCACCAGAGGGATCACCGGAGGTGGAGGAGGTGGTGGTGATCAGTGGCATCGATGGGTCGATTAGGGAAATAGAGAGAGGGAAAGGAAGTGGAAGAGAGAAGGAATTTAATAAACCTAATCTAAGGATGAAAGTAACAAGGATCCCACGCTGGTATGGTCACTAGACGTGGGGAAGGCAAAGATATTCGTAGATGAGTCGGCGGTGAAGATGGGGCAGAGGCGACGTCGGCTGCACGATGCGGATGAATGAGAGGAAGACAACCTGACCACTGGTATTGTGGTTGGGCGACGAGAGAGCGAGGGAGAAGCCGTCGGAGCTTGCAGAGGGTTGCGGTCAGCGAGGAGAGAAGAATGTGAGGGAATCCAGCCCAATTTCAAGCTAAGGAGACTCGGTTGAATCTGGGGACTCTTAAATAGGTCTCTGGAGAAGGATTTGTGCTTGGAAGCCAAGCTTCCAAGCAAGGTATGGTCGCCAGAGTTGGAAACTTCAAAACACCCAAATCTCTCATGCATTCGCATGAGAGATTGAGAAACAATCAGGGCTCATCAATGGGTTCATATTGGAGGAGATTACTCAGAAAATCTCCCTTCCAATTTTGGGAGGGATCCTCTGAGCAATCAAGGAGAAACCACCTTTCAAAGCTCGCCGGAGTAGGATTCCTCCATTATAGTGGTGGAGGGAGCTATTTGTGAAGACGATAAGAAAGCTAGGGGGCAGATTGTAAGGGTTTTCGAAAGATAGGGGTAGAAATGTAATCAGGCTGGACCCTTCCGCAAAGTAGGTCAAGATGAGTTCCCCTTAGGTCCAAATTTTGGTACAAACCTAATTTGGACCTAAGGAATCTAATGGTGAAGTTGAATTTTGGGTTTGACCATGTTTGACTGGGCAATTTGTGCAAAAACCTAATTTAGGGAAAATATTTGTCTGAGACCCCATTCTAGATCAAGATGGGTTCCAATGGCTAAATTAAAGGTTCTAAATCCTAGAGAATATTTTTCTATGATTTTTAGAGGGTTTAGGTGAATTTTATCCTAACCAGAACTGACGGACGTGGAATTCGCGTATTTTGAAATCGTTGGAAATCGTAGTATAGTCGCAAAAACCACTCGTCAAAGATATTTGTGATAATGAAACTCTCGTAGATCTTTATTCTTTTTAGAACTTGAGTCCCGGTCGTTCGTCTCTGGGAGGCGTGAAAATGAATCGAGATTTGGATCGACTTTTATAACCTAAATCTAACCTAAGCTACTATTTTTGTCTTTTTGTGTTTTTGATTTTTTTCTCATTTTGAAAAGTGAATTGAAACCTAGATCTAGATAAACTACCAAAAACCTAAGTGACTATGTGCATCTAAATGAGGTCATGGTGGCCGTGCATGGTGTGAACAAACCAAAGTGTCATATAAGCAAGAAAACATGAGGACAATCAATCATAGAAACATTATTTATGCATAGAAATTTATCACACATCATCTACACTAGAAAGCATATAAATAGAAGAAAATCCCTCACGCCGGAAAGTTGCCACTAGGGCCATCGGCCTTGTGTGAGGGTGTAGGCTAGACCTTGGGTATGCAAACCCGTCTACATGCCTACCAAAAAAGATGGCCGGCCACAAGAGGCTATGGGTGAACCTTCATGGACGTCCAAGAAGAAGAAGAAGATGGGGGCTAGTGCACCCAAGTGGAGAGAGGAGGGTGTTTCTCCCTTTCTCTACCAATGGCCATCCTTGAAGCTTTGGAGAGAAGCTTCTCTAGTTAGCCGTCCATGGAGCCTTGGAGGAGGATGAGGAGGACGGCCTTCAGGTTTTGTAGGGTGGAAGCAAGTTTAGAGTGGAGAGTATGGATGGGAGAGTGTATGGAGATTGTCCAATTTCGTAGCTCTCTCCTTGCCCTTATGGAAGGCTCCATTTGGTTGCCACTTTTGGTGGCTCCAAAAATAGCAAATGCCACAATTTTTGGATCTAGGTTTGACACAAGTTTTTAGGGTTTCCAAGAGAGTGTGCATGGGTTTGGTGGGAGTAAAATGGGAAGGTGTGCATGTGTGTGTGGGTGTGTGTTTTTCGTAGGGCTAGGTTGTGGGTTTTGGTAGGATTAGGTGCTAAATAGGTTGGGTCAATCTAGATTAAGTGGGTGTGGACCTAATTAGGCTTAGGGAAGTCTAATTGGGTAGGAGTGAACCTAATTAGGTCTAGTTCAAGTCTAATTATATGTGTGCATGTGATTAGGCTAGGGTAACCCTAATAGGCATGAGTTAATTAGATCCTGGGTGGATCTAATTGGGTTCGGGTGCACCCAATCAACTGTAGATGCACCCAATTAGGTATGGGATGGTTCAATTGGGTTAGGGATAGGACAAGTAGGGCTATGGATAGTGGACTAGGCTTAGGAGGTCTCTACTTAGGTTTCCTAGGGTGTCTGGTCAAAATAGGCAAGCTAGGGCTTCCAACACCAAAATCAAGAACTAGACAGCAGTATCAGACATCCAGGATAGTGGTCAGACGTCTTATACTACAAAATTGGACGTTTGGACACTAAATTAGACGTCCAATTCTGTGTCAGTATGAGTTTTGGCTTCCTGGATTGTTATTCTGCAGAAATCAGACATCCAGCCAGATGTCTGGATGTCTTAAAAGGTGCTGGAGAGTGGGTTTTGTATTTTCTAAGGTTGGTTTTGGTTCCTAAGTGTTTGGGAGAGGGATAGGAACATGGATAGTGCTATCCATGTTTGGGTTTTGAGGCTAAGGTGCCCTAATGGAGGTTGTTTTGGGTTTGGGAAGGCTGTCCTAGGATTTCTTAGGGTAGGGATAAGGCTATCCTCCTCACTCCTCTTATCTGGATCATTCTTCTTCTTCCTTTATTGCTTTATTCCACTATCTCCATCCTGGATCACTTTATTATCTGTAAATAGCAATAAAAACCATTAACTAGTAGGATATCTCTTCTTATTCTAAATAGACTGATGCAGTGCATGATATGCAAGATATGAGTGCAATATCAACAATTTAAGATAGGTTCAAACATTATTTAGGTTGATTAGGACCTATGATTGCTGTGCAATCATACCCCCATGCCTAAACTTTGCTAGACCCTAGCAAATGCAAGATTAAATTATTCACATAAGGGTACCTAAGGGATTGATTATTTTATCAAGTGTATGCTTAGAGATTTTTTTGCTTTTTGTTTTCATCCTATGTTCTAGAAATCCAGACAAATGTGAAAGGTAGCTACGTAGCTTTTGCAACGGATTCAAGTGAAAGACCTGATTCACCTCTAAAGCCTGTACTTGACCCCTAATAAAAATTCTGGCGGGATAGGCGGATTTCTTCCCTCGGGATATTCAAGATATTCTATGAATTTCACCCCAGCTTTGGACTTAGGTAGAGAATCTTTGAGGGAAAGGATTATATATTTGGTGGCTCATTCTCACTTGGTGCTACATAGAGACTAGTACTACAGAATCCAGATTCTCGAATTACCAAGTAACTTAACTTAGAGAAAGACGAGAAAAACTATGCTCTCTTTTGATTCCTTTGTATCTATTCTCTCTTGCTCTTTTTCTTTCTTTTTCTTAGAGCTCACAACCTCACCAGATTCACACATAGGATTTGTATTTGGTGGTCTCACTAGCCATTAACAGTTTAATTGAGTTCTCATAACCCTAACACTAAGTCAGGATTCCTCAGCCAGTATTCAGGCGGTCAGAAACACAAGAAAAATAGGTTAAGGCCATATTTGGTGGAGCTCAATTTTATTTGGTGGTATTGCCTCGATGAAATAAACATTAAATATTCATTCTTTTCTTTTTTTTTCTTTTTTTCTAAATTTTTTTTTCAGTTTTTCTTTCTTTTCATCATTCTTTTTCTTTTTCTTTTTCTCATTTTTTTTATTTTTTTTTTTCAGCATAACACAACTGGCATACATCCATGAACTTTATTAAGGAGGCATTATTGGGGATTGGTGGTACTCAAGAGACATTGGGTGGCTTATTTGGTGGAAGTGCCTACTCACGGCACCGGGAGAGACGGATAGGACGGTGCATTTCTGACCTTGACATCAATACCCTCCTTTAGCCGAGGATTCTGTAAAGAATGGTCGTAACCATTCACCTTAGCCCTAGTTTTATGAAAACTCGCTCTCTGCGTATTTGCCTTATTCTGTGGCTCTCAATATTTCACACAAAAATGTATACGCTGGAACCGAGAGCGAAAACTATGCCTAATCTCTAAGTATCATCACCTAATTATCTAGGATTCCAGATTCCTTGCACTAATCTTAGAGCATCAGTACACTCTACTCTCATCTCACACTATTTAGTGGATTTTTGGAAGAAAATCAACCTGACTCCCAAAACTCTGTCTAAGGGTTCAGGAGAAGAAGTACTGCTTTTTCTCGACAGACTAAAGATGTTTATTAGCCTTCACCGTGAATCCATTGCAAATTCTACGTGTGTGTGAAAAGTTGTACTGGATTCCAGATTACAGGAATCAACTAAAGGATAAAATCCCTAATGCATTCTCTTAATAAAATAATCTTATTCATGAATGCAATATCTATATATGCTATAACCATGTAACCTCATATAATTTGTACTTCGTGAATTTCCCGTATCGGGTTACAATCAGCTTGACCTTAAATTTAGAACAAAAGGTGAGTGGGTGAGTCGGAATTGGTTGTTGCGAACGATTTCTAGCTCCAATGAGAGCACTGGAGGTGGAGTCGGTTGTTCTTTTATTTAAGGTCCTAAAGTACGTTTTGCATGCAGCTCCGAGGTTTTCCTAAGTGTTGGCATGAAATTTTTTCAGTTTTTCTGTATCTACCCCCCCATGCCTAAGTTCTTGCATGTCCTCATGCATGAATGTAAAAGAAAATAAATGCTGCAGGGAGAGAATGGGTAGAAATCACCTGTAATTACTCCTGAAATTATATTCAGCACCGGCTAACCTGTTAATATGCAATATAAAAGGAAATATGCTAAAACAAAAATATGCTATGTATAAAAATGATGGTGGAATGTGGGGCGAATGGTATCTATATGTGCTGAGTTTAACGCCTTCAGCTGGGCGAAAGCTCAAAAAGGATATAGCAATACAGTATTGCGAATGGCGAGTAAAATGATAAGAATTTTAGTCTCATTCGCCAACAGTGGACCGCAAATGCGAACTAGCTGTCCATGAATTCCAAGTCCAAATAATCGGGAAAATATGTAGATGGGGCTTGGGATTATTTGCAGCCAGATGCTACAGAAGAAAGACAGATAAATACGGGTGCCTGGAAGGAATGAAGGTGAAGGCATCCCGAAGAGGTGATGGAGAATGTGGGTGGTAGGGGTATGGGTGGAGTTGTGTGGGGTGAAATCATATGGGTCCTGATAATGGTTATGAATGGAAGGCATGACCCACATAGTGTGGTCAGATATAGAAATCAAGGTCCAGTGATCAATCTCTGTCTCTACCAAAGATGTTTGGGTCTCATCTTCTTTTATCTCTTCCAAATTGTCCAATGCCAATTCCCAATTATCACATGATTCCCCAAAATTCCTAGCTTCCTCTGATAACTCATCATATGTTATTCCCAATAATCTTTCAATTTCTTGAATATCTATTTCATAAGGAGATATTTCCTTCTTCTCACTTGGATGAAGTTGGGCATTAGATTTAGTAGTGAGTCCCTCCATGAAAGTGGAATGGGCTAAATCATTGATTGAGGAGTTATTACAGTCTTTTTGATTTTGTTGCTCCGTGTATGAGATCATTTGAATTAATTCATCAATGTCTCCATGGGTATTCTCAAATACAACAAAATTATATTCAGGTCCCTTAATGTTTGGTTCCTCAAAATGAAATGATTGGTACTCAGGCCCTATATCAAGATCAAGATTCTCAAATAAATCTCCATTCTCAGCTTCCATAGGGTTATCAATATCATCCACCTCGGGTGTTTGATCAACAAAATCCTGCATGACCACCACCGAATCGTGAATCGGTTGTGACACACCTGACCCAGATTCAGACATTTCTAGTTTTTGTTGCTCATCTCGGATTCTATGAAGCTCTTTCCTTATATCATCATATTCTCTTGCACTAGCTTCTTTTATTTCATGAATCATTTTGATCAATTGAGTAATCTGGGATTCATTGCAAGGGGTAGGGGTTTGAATTGGGCTAGGTCGATCAAGATAGTCAACCATACTAACAATGATTTGATCTGGTAAGGAGGGTGATTGTTGATTCAGGTCGTGTGGTTCTACCCAGGTGTCAATTGCCATAGTTTCTTCCGAATTACCCTCCGACTCACTTTCCATGTCATCCAGAAAGTACCCTGACTTTGTTTTCTTAGTAGCTGCATACATATCAAAGTGAATCTTCTCATTGCCACTACTCACCTCCATACATCCTGAGTAACAGTCAATCCGTGCATTGGCCGTAGCCAAGAAAGGTAGACCCAGAATAATGGGTGAATTACTTAGCTTCTCCGATATATTCATGTCCAAGACAATAAAATCAACTGGAAAGCTAAGACCTTGCACTTTAATAATCACATCCTGAACTACCCCCTTCGGTAGTTTGATGGAGCCATCTGCCATTCTAATGGTGACAGGTGTGTGGTGCAGATCTCCAAGTTTGGTGCGGCCAAAAAGGGAGGTAGGAATCAAGCTAATGGAAGACCCTAGATCCACAAGGGCTTTGTTGAAGGTGAATCCCTTTATGGCACAAGATATGAAGGGTTTTTCAGGGTCAGTCATTTTGGGCGGTATAGTGCCGGAAACAAATGCACTTATGTTAGCTGATAAAACCACCTCTTTAGGTGTGCAAGTCATTTTTTTCTTTTGTGACTCTTTCTTTAAGGCCTCAGGAAAGGGTAAATAGGTCAAATCAACTTCAGAGACCTTTTTCTTCTTTTTGTCCCTTGAGTTTGAGTTAGAACTAGATGTGGGTTTGGTCTTATGATTTTTGGTTGAGCCCAAATCAGGTCGTTTGGGTGGGCTCTTAGCTTTTCTCTTCCTTTTAGAGGCCATAAATTTGACCCCCGCACAAGGGCATGTTTGATAGATTGGAGGAGGGGTCGGAAGAATAGGTGGAGAATAGGAGTGAAAAGGCATTTGCATTCGGGGATAAAGTGATTCTTGAAGTCTCTTGATTTGATCCCCTTGAGATTTCACATGATTTTCCAACTTAGTCAGCCTTTCTTCATTTTTCTTGTCAAAGTCCAACAAAATGTTCATGATATCTTCAAGGGTGGTTGCGGGTTGGGCTGGACTAGATGGTTGTTCAGTTTGAGGCGATCTCTGTGGTGGCCATGAAAGATTAGGATCGTTTCTCCACTCAGGGTTATACGAATTTGGATATGAATCATTAGGTGTATCGCCCAAAGTGGGGCTGACTACAGAGGGAGTTGATTGAGAACCTGTTATGTGGTCCTGTACTTGTGATCCATTATTCCAATTCATTAGAGATATCTCATCAGGTACAGGTGTATCAGAAATAGTGCATTCCTTAATTGATCTACCCAAATCATGGATTAGGTCCAAAGGTGCCTTTTGGGTTGGTTGAGTCCAGGATGCCTCCCCATGGTAGCAAGAATCAGTAGAATAGCTAGTGGTTCCAAAATATGGGTCACTAGACCCACTAGGCTGGTTGTTCCAAGTCTCTTGTCCCTGGGAGGAGTGATAAGATTGAGATTGTGCCTGAGATTGTCTAATTTGCTCCAGAAGCTTGGCACATTGATCTGTATAATCCTTGTTATATTCCCGGAATTCAGCAACTATGGCTTTCAATTGGTTCTGATCTAGATAAGGGTCAGATCCATGAGATTCAGGTTCTAAATAAGCTGGGGGATAAGGATAATAATATCTCAGCTGGTTAGGATGAGTCTCCCAACCAGGAGGAGTCAAAATCATGGTTGGGTTGGGAGATGGAGGACCCCGAGGGTCAAAAGAATGATATGGGTTCATGGATATTAGAGAGAAGATGCGAATAAAGATAAGAGATAGTCTTCACATCAAATCCATTCTCTTGTAATCACACCCAAATCAAGCTCAAAAAGGTTTGTTTTGAGTCTCTAAATTTAAACCCTAATGTGAATTACCTAGGGTTTGTGCTTCTCTAAAATCTGTAGTCAAACCTTAGTCTGACTTAAAATCACTGCCCAAATCAATAAATGAAGAAAAATAATATGAAATTTGGTAGAGATCTTAATTTTTCAATGAATTTTTTAGGGAATATTTTTTTAATATTTTTACTGTTTCGTGTAATTTTTCACGAATTTTTATGTTCCAGGGGGTCAAACAGACCAGATGGACCCCCTGCGAGAAGTGCAGTTTAAAACAGTATAAAAAAAAATCCGAAAATTCTTTAAAATTCATACAAAAAACTAGGTTTCAGTGGCTTTCCAACCCCATAAATTTCAAAGATATCTGATTTATTTAAAGGACAGAATTAATTTTTAAATTTATAAAAAATCAGAGCACAGACTGTTCTGACCCCCTTCCACTGTACGAATTTTTAAAATTTTTATAGTGATAATTTTTCCAAATAAAAGGTGGCGCTGGAAAGCTAGTTTGAAAGTCTAATATCATACCAAATACCAAGATTTTTGGACTCCAAATGTCATAAAAATAAATTTTTGAAAATCATCAATATTTTCTGGCCGAATTTTCAAATCTGATTTTGGTGTGTTTAAATAGTTTCCAAGTTAAAACACACACCAAAGAAAATGGTTTTTTCTTTTTAATTCAGATCTGAAATTTTGAATTTGAATTTATATATAGATATTTTTTTTTCTTTTTCTTTTCTTTTTTTCTAACCTAAGGAAGCAATAAACTAGAGGACGAAGAAGATACCTGTGGTCTTCACCACGGGTCGATGTGTGCGCAGATCCTCATCTTGACACCCTACAATTAAAACAAACAGAAGTTAAGCAAATACAAATCTAAACTCACGTGTTACCTCCCTGGCAACGGCATCATTTGATGGACGTGGAATTCTCGTATTTTAAAATCGTTGGAAATCGTAGTATAGTCGCAAAAACCACTCGTCAAAGATATTTGTGATAACGAAACTCTCATAGATCTTTATTCTTTTTAGAACTTGAGTCCCGGTCGTTCGTCTCTGGGAGGCGTGAAAATGAATCGAGATTTGGATCGGCTTTTATAACCTAAATCTAACCTAAGCTACTATTTTTGTCTTTTTGTGTTTTTGATTTTTTTTTATTTCGAAAAGCGAATTGAAACCTAGATCTAGATAAACTAGCAAAAACCTAAGTGACTATGTGCATCTAAATGAGGCCATGGTGGCCATGCATGGTGTGAACAAACCAAAGTGTCATATAAGCAAGAAAACATGAGGACAATCAATCACAGAAACATTATTTATGCATAGAAATTTATCACACATCATCTACACTAGAAAGCATATAAATAGAAGAAAATCCCTCACGCCGGAAAGTTGCCACTAGGGCCATCGGCCTTGTGTGAGGGTGTAGGCTAGACCTTGGGTATGCAAACCCGTCTACATGCCTACCAAAAAAGATGGCCGGCCACAAGAGGCTATGGGTGAACCTTCATGGACGTCCAAGAAGAAGAAGAAGATGGGGGCTAGTGCACCCAAGTGGAGAGAGGAGGGTGTTGCTCCCTTTCTCTACCAATGGCCATCCTTGAAGCTTTGGAGAGAAGCTTCTCTAGTTAGCCGTCCATGGAGCCTTGGAGGAGGATGAGGAGGACGGCCTTCAGGTTTTGTAGGGTGGAAGCAAGTTTAGAGTGGAGAGTATGGATGGGAGAGTGTATGGAGATTGTCCAATTTCGTAGCTCTCTCCTTGCCCTTATGGAAGGCTCCATTTGGTTGCCACTTTTGGTGGCTCCAAAAATAGCAAATGCCACAATTTTTGGATCTAGGTTTGACACAAGTTTTTAGGGTTTCCAAGAGAGTGTGCATGGGTTTGGTGGGAGTAAAATGGGAAGGTGTGCATGTGGGTGTGGGTGTGTGTTTTTCGTAGGGCTAGGTTGTGGGTTTTGGTAGGATTAGGTGCTAAATAGGTTGGGTCAATCTAGATTAAGTGGGTGTGGACCTAATTAGGCTTAGGGAAGTCTAATTGGGTAGTGATTAGCCCATAGTTGTGGGCTATTTAAGTATTTAAGTGCCTATACATTACGTTAATTCTAACATTTATTTAGCATAATTAGGATGCAAATAGATTAATTCATAGTTTTAATTTAATTACATAATCCATACATTGCATTCATATCTTAACTGCATTTAGAATTAGCTTAGAATAGCATTCATCTAATTAGATAACCAATTAGGTACATTGTTTTCATTAACATAGAAGTTGAGGGTCTGTACATAAATGACCCTAATATTTTAACATTATTTTCTTTATTCTTCTTCTTTCAGAACGGCTGGCTGTCGCTCCAACGCCCGGCTGTTGCAGTGAAGAAGCCATTCAAGGGGGAGCGGATGTGGTGGATCTGGTCGGGCGGCTGATTTCAAACTTGTGTAGGCCACTACAAAAGGAGGAGGGAGGCAGCCGAGCTCGGGAGGCCTCCGCCACCGACCCACCACTGTGCAGAGAGAACCTCTCTCTCCCACTCCACACTGCCGGCCTCTACTGTGGCGACGAGTCTCCATCACCGTGGGCGTGTGGTGTGACAGGCCACACCGCCATCCGGAGCTCGCCGCATCACCGTGAGCACCTTAGCGTGCATCCTCCTCGCCGTCATCGCCGACCACCATCACCGAGCTACTGATTCAGCCACCCTCTCAGTAACTTAAGACGTCTGGGAAATTTCCCAGATGTCTGAAGTTACCCACTCACCTCCACCCACTCGCCTGCCGCCCTCTTCCCGCACCTACAGAGTCGCCCACAGCATCCTCCAACAACGCCTGCAGATCAGCCCATGCCACCTTCCCCGCACCCATCAGCCTGCAGCACACCCGCGCCCACCATCAGCCTTCGCCAACCACGCACGCCCTCCTCAGCCCGCCGCGCTCTCCTCTAGCGCTTGCAGAACCGCACGCAGCTGCAGAACGCCAACCACTCTTCCCGCGCGCCCGCCACCAGCAGCAGCCACGCCAGCGCCTGCAGCTTGCACACCCGCTCCCGCGCCTGCAGCACCCTCCGCCCGCACTTGCAGAACCGCCTGCAGCACCCTCTTCCCCGCTCCTGCAATCCAGCGCTCACCACGCCTGAGCTCCCGTGCCCACACCAGCCGCAGCAGCGCCCACGCCAGCAGCAGCAGCCACCCCCTGCAGCAGCGGCGCGCGGCAGACTTCACTCCAACAGGCCGCACCCGCTCAACCGCCTGCAGCCGCCACTAGCAGCACCTCTGCCGGAGCTCGTCCGGCCACCTCCGGCCGCCGCGCGACTCACCGCCACCACCAATTCGAAGCTCTTGGTCCAAGGGACCTCCTCCGAGCTTCCCGCGCCCGGTCATCGGCCCCTCGTCGCGCAAGACAATGGGGAAAAATTCCCCTGTTTTGCTACAGGAAACCTTCAATTAAAATTTACATTTTCTGCCATTGCCAAATTTTAATCATATTTTATTGACTTTGCATTGCAGAAAATATCCTATAGTTTCTCATAATTGCCATTTCAGCATTGTTTCTTGCTTAAACCTTAATCTAAAGGCAATCTTGGCTTGGTTCTTGTCCAAATTGACTACGAACAAACATTTTTAAGTGGCACGAATTTTAATACGTTATTGCCTCCCTATGGATACGACCCGCTGCTCTGCGAGTGGTTATTTCTTGTTAAAAATTGATTAGTCGATTTTTCCACCACATTAAACTACAAACGACTTAAAAGCGAAAGATCGACCAGTCAGGTAGGAGTGAACCTAATTAGGTCTAGGTCAAGTCTAATTATATGTGTGCATGTGATTAGGCTAGGGTAACCCTAATAGGCATGAGTTAATTAGATCCTGGGTGGATCTAATTGGGTTCGGGTACACCCAATCAACTGTAGATGCACCCAATTAGGTATGGGATGGTTCAATTGGGTTAGGGATAGGACAAGTAGGGCTATGGATAGTGGACTAGGCTTAGGAGGTCTCTACTTAGGTTTCCTAGGGTGTCCGGTCAAAATAGGCAAGCTAGGGCTTCCAACACCAAAATCAGGAACCAGACAGCAGTATCAGATGTCCAGGATAGTGGTCAGACGTCTTATACTACAAAATTGGACGTTTGGACACTAAATTAGACGTCCAATTCTGTGTCAGTATGAGTTTTGGCTTCCTGGATTGTTATTCTGCAGAAATCAGACGTCCAACCAGATGTCTGGATGTCTTAAAAGGTGCTGGAGAGTGGGTTTTGTATTTTCTAAGGTTGGTTTTGGTTCCTAAGTGTTTGGGAGAGGGATAGGAACATGGATAGTGCTATCCATGTTTGGGTTTTGAGGCTAAGGTGCCCTAATGGAGGTTATTTTGGGTTTGGGAAGGCTGTCCTAGGATTTCTAAGGGTAGGGATAAGGCTATCCTCCTCACTCCTCTTATCTGGATCATTCTTCTTCTTCCTTTATTGCTTTATTCCACTATCTCCATCCTGGATCACTTTATTATCTGTAAATAGCAATAAAAACCATTAACTAGCAGGATATCTCTTCTTATTCTAAATAGACTGATGCAGTGCATGATATGCAAGATATGAGTGCAATATCCACAATTTAAGATAGGTTTAGACATTATTTAGGTTGATTAGGACCTATGATTGCTATGCAATCAAGAACCTTCGTTAATCAAGTGGGTCTATTTTAGGGTTTCAAGAAGTCATTTAATTCCCAGAACTCACACGAACCCTTTTCTATCTGATTCTACCCACTTATTATCTTATTAAGACCCTTTCACCTTTCTTTAACCCTTGAGAAAACCCGTGGTTGCACTGCATTGGTAAAACTACAGTTTTAACCCTAGTTTCTTGTTTCACTCTCAGAATGTTTATGCAATGAATTAGGACCTTCAGTTGGTTATGTATGAGCTTTTATTCTCTTCTTTGGGTCAAAATGAGCTAGTTAGGGCTCATGATGGTGTTCCCATCATACCCCTATTCCTAGCTTTTGCTAGTCCCTTAGCAAAATTTTAAGGTTTTAACTTTGATTCTTGACCATGTAATCTTTTTGATGCTCAAAATTGTGATGTGTGCTTTCTTCTGTGGATTAGGTTAGAATGCCAATAGTAGGCCTAGAGATACTCAAGTACCAACCAAGATCTGGACCGACCAGCTCTAGCCTCAGTCTGCATTAAAGGTTTTTAAGGCCCACAAGAACTATCCTAAGATTTGTTGGACTTCGTGGTTAAAGCACCTGTGCTTGTAACATATTTTAGCCTTGGTTCAGTTTGTAGTGTATTTTTGTAAGAGAAAGATAGAGGAATTTTCTTTGTTTGGAGAGTTTTCTCTCTCTTTTCTTTTTATTTCTAACTTCGGATTGGCTTCTCAACATGGTCTGTATCAGATTCCTAGTCCCCATCATCAATCCTTGAAGGGTTCCTATCAATCGATGTTTCATGATAGCACCACCCATGGTAACCCCCAAAACCCTGGCTTTCGAGATTTCGAGATAATCCCACACATGGCATTCTGTAGCTAAATCCAGACCCTGACAATCGACATTTCGGGATAATTCCGCCCATGGCATCTGAACCAGCACAGGGTTCTTACATGCCCCCAGTAGGATATGTAGATATCTGACTGGTCGATCTTTCACTTTAAAGTCGTTTGTAGTTCAATGTGGTGGAAAAATCGACTAGTCAATATTTAACAAGAAATAACCACTCGCAGAGGAGCGGGTCGTATCCACAGGGAGGCAATGACGTATTAAAATTCACACCACTTAAAAATGTTTGTTCGTAGTCAGTTTGGACAAGAACCAAGCCAAGATTGCCTTTAGATTAAGGTTTAAGCAAGAAACAATGCTGAAATGGCAATTATGAGAAACTAGAGGGCATTTTCCGCAATGCAGAATCAATAAAATATGATTAAAAAGTGGCAATGGCAGAAAATGTAAATTTTAATTGATGGTTTACTGTAGCAAAACAGGGGAATTTTTCCCCTTTGTCTTGCGCGACGAGGAGCCGATGGCCGGGCGCGGGAAGCTTGGAGGAGGTCCCTTGGACCAAGAGCTTCGAATCGGTGGTGCCTGCCAGTCGCGCGGCGGCCGGAGGTGGCCGGACGAGCTCCGGCGGAGGTGCTGTTGGTGGCGGCTGCGGGCGGCTGGCGTGTGCGCGCAAGCTGCGGGTGCTTCTGCAAGCGCGGGCTGAGGATGCTGCAGGCGCGTGGAGATGGGCTCTGCAGGCGCAGGCGCAGGCGTGGCGGTGGTCTGCAGGCGCGGTTGGCGTGGGTGCACAAGCTGCAGGCGCTTCTGCAAGCGTGGGCGGAGGGTACTGCAGGCGCGGTTGGAGACGGTGGGCTCTAGTCTACAGGCGCGGTGAAGCGTTGGTCTGCAGGCGCGTGGAAGCGTTGTGGTGGTCTGCAGGCACGTGGAAGATGGTTGCGGTGGTCTGCAGGCGCGGGCGGAGGCGTGGCTGTTGGAGAGTTGAGGCGCGTTTGAGCTGAAGGTTGACGGACGTGGGTGCGCTGAAGGTTCTGCAGGTGCGGGAAGGGGTCTGCAGGAGACTTCAGGCGTGTGCGGTGGAAGTGAGTGGGTAACTTCAGACGTCTGGGAAATTCCCCAGACATCTTAAGTTACTGAGAGGGTGGCTGAATCAGTAGCTCAGTGATGGTGGTCGGCGATGACGACGAGGGGGATGCACGCTAAGGTGCTCACGGTGATGCGGCGAGCTCCGGATGGCAGTGTGGCCTGTCACACCACACGCCCACGGTGATGGAGACTCGTCGCCACAGTAGAGGCCGACAGTGTGGAGTGGAAGAGAGAGGTTCTCTCTGCACAGTGGTGGGTCGGTGGCGGAGGCCTCCTGAGCTCGACTGCCTCCCTCCTCCTTTTGTAGTGGCTTGCACAAGTTTGAGATCAGCCGCCCGACCAGATCCACCACATCCGCTCCCCCTTGAATGGCTTCTTCACTGCAGCAGCCGAGCGTTGGAGCGGCAGCCAGCCATTCTGAAAGAAGAAGAATAAAGAAAATAATGTTAAAATATTAGGGTTATTTATGTACAGACCCTCAACTTCTATGTTAATGAAAACAATGTACCTAATTGGTTATCTAATTAGATGAATGCTATTCTAAGCTAATTCTAAATGCACTTAAGATATGAATGCAATGTATGGATTATGTAATTAGATTAAAACTATGAATTAATCTATTTACATCCTAATTTATACTAAATAAATGTTAGAATTAACCTAATGTGTAGGCACTTAAATACTTAAATAGCCCACAACTATGGGCTAATCAAATACCCCCATGCCTAGTTTTTGCTAGTCCCTAGCAAAATTAAGCGAAACCTAGCACTCTAAGTAGACTAGTTAACTCACTTAGTCTTCCTTCATAAGCATATTAAGTTCAGGCTCTAGACCAAAGGTTCCTAAGTAGTTGCTAAGTTACAGACTAGGTTGGCTAAAGGCAAGTTGCAGGCACAAGTTTCCCTGATTTCTGACTCTACCCTAAAGTTTATTGATCCCTGAGATTAAAGCATCCGTGCCTGTGTATTGGTCTGAGTTATTTGAGTTAAAGGTTTTTTTTTTTTATATATATATATACTTTTTTTTTTTTTTTATTCTTCTAAGTCTAACCTCAGATCTGCTATCAACACGGTCTGTGTCGGATTCATTGTCCCCATTACCATACCTCGAAGGGTGCCTGGCTTTCGATGCTTCGAGATAGCACCGCCCATAACGACCCCAAGAACTCCTGGCAATCGACACTTCGAGATAATATCGCCCATGGATTTCTTAAGCGAATTCAGGCCTATGGCAATCGGCACTTCGAGATAGGGCCGCCCATGGTACCTGAACCGCGCAATGCGCTTACATGCCCCCAGTAGGATGGATATCCTAAGAGACAAGCGCCGAGGAGGTAATATGTTATCATCGCATCCTCAAGGTGAATATATATTCTACCTCTCCTGCGGCGGGAACTCTTCCAATCAAAATGTGTTTTCAAGCCTCTCTTAAGTCAAAATTAAGAGAACCAAATCTCTTTTCAGAAAGACAAAAATTAAGTTGATTACCAGACTAAGTGTGTGAAATTTGGATGCTTGGGTTACAAGGACCCGTAAACCAAAAGGTAGAATAAGACTCCAAGTACTACCCCACCTTTTAACTCAAACACTAGCTTCCCTTCCTCAACCTCTTGAGGAATGGTCCGCAACTTAACTCCTACTTAAGTTTTTAAGTCCACAAAGGACCCTAAAGGTCTAAAGCTAGTAACTCATTTAGCTTCTAAAGTTTGACCCTAGAATTAACTTAGTCTACCCTAGAGTTCTGATTTGCTTAAGACTGCAAGATCTAGCCAGTTAAGCTCAAAACCTTTTATTTATATATATATATTGTTTTTTTTTCTCTTTTTTTTTTTTTTTATAAATGCATGCTATAAACAAAATGCCTCAGGTCCTCTCCCCCATGCCTGGTTCAAACAATGTCCTCATTGAAAATCAAAAATAGCTAAAGGAAGATATTACCTGAGGCGGAGAATGGTAGGAGCTAAGGCTCCTCAAGAGTGACTTCGTCAACTAGATGGCCATCTAAAGTTATGTACGGTTTTAACCGTTGACTGTTGACGATAAAGGGAGTTGCTGAAGAGGAAGGATTTTTGATCTCCACAGCTCCATGGGGGAATACTTTGGTGATTATGTAAGGCCCATCCCAACGAGATTTTAATTTCCCAGGAAAAAGCTTAAGTCTGGAATTGAAAAGCCAGACTTGTTGGTTGGGTTCAAAGGTCTTTCGAAGAATAAACTTGTCATGCAAGACCTTAGTTCTTTCTTTATAAGCTTGAGAGGTGTCATAAGCATCATTCCTCAGCTCCTCAAGCTCACTTAATTCTAGAAATCGTGCCTTACCTGCCTTCTCTAAATCCATATTAACACTTCGAATAGCCCAAAGTGCTTTATGTTCCAACTCAACAGGTA
The DNA here is from genome assembly GCA_037157565.1 of Thalassia testudinum. NCBI lineage: Eukaryota > Viridiplantae > Streptophyta > Magnoliopsida > Alismatales > Hydrocharitaceae > Thalassia > Thalassia testudinum. The sequence goes on from JAZHRO010000009.1 coordinate 46,558,346, forward strand.
AATGGCACGCTTTTCCATACACAATCCGAAAGGGAGAAGTACCCAAAGGGGTCTTATAGGTCGTTCGATAAGCCCACAAAGCATCATCGAGCTTTTGGGACCAATCTTTCCTATCAGGTCTAACGGTCTTTTCCAAAATATTTTTTATCTCCCTATTTGATACTTCAACCTGGACACTTGTCTGAGGGTGGTAAGGGGTAGCAACCTTGTGAGTCACTCCCAAACTCTTAATTAACCGATTGAAGTGGTGGTTTCGGAAATGAGGTCCCCCATCACTTATAATAGTCTTGGGGCAGCCGAAACGGGATATGATATTGGCCTTCACAAATTTCAAAACCACAGAGTGGTCATTTGTGCACGTAGGAATGGCCTCTATCCATTTAGAGACATAATCAACTGCCACCAAGATATATTCAAAACCATGGGATGACGGGAAGGGGCCCATAAAGTCAATTCCCCACACATCAAAAATTTCAACAGATTGAATAGGATGTTGAGGCATTTCATTCTTCTTCCCAATCGTTCCAGTCCGTTGACATCTAATACAGGCCTTAACAAAATTATGAGAATCCTTAAATAAGGAAGGCCACCAAAAATCAGACTGGAGAACCTTAAAAGCAGTTTTCTTAGCACCAAAGTGTCCTCCACAATGAAGTTCATGGCAAAATGTCAGCACACTTTGCTGTTCCTCTTCAAGCACACGTCTCAATACTTGGTCTTGTCCAATTCTAAATAATTCTGGCTCTTCCCAATGAAAATATCTCGCTTGAGAAATGAATCTCTTTCTTTTCTGCTTATCCCAAAAGCCAGGAGTTTGTCCAGTGACCAAGTAATTTACAATGTCTGCATACCAAGGTAAAGTTGGTGTTACCGCCATCAGAGTTTCATCGGGAAATGTCTTGCGAATGTCTTCAGAAATAGAGTCATTAAGAGGAAGGCGAGACAGGTGGTCAGCCACAACATTTTCTACTCCTTTCTTTTCACGTATTTCCAAGTCAAATTCTTGAAGGAGTAAGATCCACCTAATCAGACGTGGCTTAGAATCTTCCTTAGCAATGAGATGTTTCACTGCTGCATGATCAGTAAAAATAACCACCTTAGACCCAAGTAAATAAGACCTAAACTTCTCCAGAGCAAAAACTACAGCAAGTAATTCTTTTTCAGTGATGGTGTAGTTTTGCTGAGGTTCAGTTAAAGTCTTGCTTGTATAATGCAGCACATGAGGTCTTCCCTCAACCCTTTGTCCAAGGACTGCTCCCACTGCATAATCCGAAGCATCACACATAAGCTCAAAGGGGAGTGTCCAATCAGGAGCTTGGAGAACAGGCACAGAGATCAAGGCCTCCTTTAGAGTTTGAAAGGCCTCGGCACACTTTGAATCAAAACTGAAGGAAGATTCCTTCGCCAATAAGTCACAAAGTGGCCTAGAAATCTTACTAAAATTTTTAATAAAGAGCCTGTAAAAGCTAGCATGGCCCAGAAAGGATCTAATCTGTTTGACATTCGTAGGCAATGGAAGTTTGGAAATAGAATCAATCTTGGCTTTATCTACTTCCAAACCTTGCTCGGATACAACATGCCCAAGTACAATTCCTTTCTGTACCATGAAGTGACTTTTCTCCCAGCTGAGGACTAAACCAGTCTCCTTACATCGTTTCAACACATTCTCCAGGTGCAGGAGACACTGGTCGAAAGACGAGCCATAAATAGAGAAGTCATCCATAAATACTTCGACACACTCATCAATCATGTCCGAAAAGATAGACATCATACACCGCTGGAAAGTTGCAGGGGCATTACATAATCCAAACGGCATACGCCTAAATGCAAAAGTACCGTAAGGACTCGTGAATGTCGTCTTTTCCTGGTGATCAGGAAAGACTGCCACCTGATTGTACCCAGAATATCCATCGAGAAAGCAATAATACTTATTCCCTGCCAATTTTTTGAGAATTTGATCAATAAAAGGCAAAGGAAAGTGATCCTTCTGGGTAGCGGTGTTCAGCTTGCGGTAATCAATACAGACCCTCCATCCAGTTGAGGGTCTAGTGACAATTTGTTCACCTTGGTTGTTGAGTTCCACAGTAAAGCTTGCCTTCTTTGGCACCACATGAATGGGACTGACCCATTTACTATCAGCAATGGGATATATGATCCCAGCGTCCAACCACTTCAGGATTTCCTTTTTTACAACCTCCCTCATATTAGGGTTCAGACGTCTCTGCATGTCCCTAAAAGGCTTGATGGAATCATCAGTATAAATGTGGTGCATGCAGAGTGTAGAGTCTATACCCTTAATGTCAGCAATGCTCCAAGCAATAGCTTCCTTGTGCCTAGACATGCATTCAATCAAGGCTCCCTCCTGTGCCTCAGACAGCACAGCCGAAATGATAACTGGGAGCGTATCATTGGCACCTAGGAAAACATACTTGAGAGTGCCAGGGAGGGGTTTCAACTCAAGGTTGGGGGCTTGTATGGTTGAGGGTTTCATAATAGATGTCCCCATCTCAGGTAGCAAATCTGCCTTCGGCGGAAATGATGGGGGAAGAGACTCAGCAGAAACTCCTAGCAATTCCTCTAGTTATAGTATATCCCCTTCACATTCCTCCAAGAGATGGGAATGCTCATTTAGCATGACATGCTGAAGGGGGTCATCACATAACATTGCAGGAGTTGCCTCTTCAATCAGGTCATCTATCACCTCAACTTGAGAATAATCCTAGAGTCCAGCTTGTTTGTAAGCATCAAACACATTAAGCCGGATTTTCGTATTCCCAAAGCCCATTTTCAATGCCCCAGTATTGCAATTAATTGAAGCATGGGAAGTTGCAAGGAAGGGGCGGCCCAAAATGATGGAGGGTTTGGTTGGCTTGTTGGTAGGGTCAGTGTCCAAAACTAAGAAGTCAACGGGAAAGAAGAAATCCTCCACTCTTACGAGGACATCTTCCAAAATTCCCCGTGGTGTCTTAAGTGATTGATCAGCAACTTGAAGGATTACAGGGATAGGCTTCAGATTGCCTCCCCCAAGTTGTTCATACACGTAGCTCGGAAGGATGTTCACCCCCGCACCCAGATCAAGCAGAGCCTCATCAATTTGTAAGTCACCAATAACTACAGAGATATATGGGGCTCCTGGGTCCTTAAGTTTCGGGGGTGTGCCATGTTAAACAATTGAGCTAACAGAATCAGGCAGGACAACTTTAGATTGGACCTGTTTTCTAGATTGCCGCTTTTTCGTGCACAAGTCCTTTAAGAAGCGGGCATAAGACGGAATCTGCCTGATAGCTTCAAGCAAAGGCAGGTTAATCTGCACTTGCTTGAAAGTTTCCATAATCTCATTCGTCTTATCTTTGGCTCCAGATGAGCCAGCAGAAGTCTGCCCAGAGGTGGATAAGCGCTCTGGAAATGGCACTCTCGATCTCTGGGTGGAAGGGTTGTCATGTCGAGTAAGGGGTGGAAAGGGGGCAACTTCTTCCGGTGAGGTGATTTCAAGCGGAGAAGATTTGGGCAAATCTTCTTCGGTGGGGGTGAAAGTCGGGGTGGATGTTTTTTTAGGGGGTGAGACTATAGGAGCATCAGGTTTGGAAATTTCTTTCCCACTCCTCAGAATAGTCACCGCCTGAGCATGCTCCCTAAAGACAATCCCTTTTCCTTTAGGATTTTCCTCCATCCCTCATTATAAGTGTTGGAGAAAGGATCATTACGAGGTCTTGGATGGAACCCTTGAGCGGCATTCAAATCCGCTTGTACAAGCTCAGGGAATTGGGAGGCCAAGTGGAAATCCACAGTGGCGTGTGTATTGCCTTGACAAATTACGCATTCGGGAGCTTGGGATGTGGAGGTGTTAGGTGTGAATGAACTCGGGTTCGACATAAGCCTTTCCATGTTTTGATTCAGTAATTGAATTTGATAGGCTAAATTCTGGGTGTCCCTTGCTTCATTCGCCTCCAACTTTCTTTGCATGAGAGTGGGCTTTCTATCCATGTAGGCAGAATTCAACTGAATAGAATTCTCACTCAAAGTATCAAATAAGTTCCAAGCTTCATCCTCAGTCTTAGATAGAAAGGTTCCTACACAGGCACCATCCACAGTTTGCCTATGCGAATCATTAAGTCCGGTGTAGAACCTTTCAACCAGTTGCCATTTAGGCACCTGGTGATGTGGGCAAAGTCTCAGCAAATCGTTAAAGCGCTCCCACGCATCATGGAAAGCTTCCCCATCCTTTTGAGCAAAACTCATGATTTCCCTCCTAAAGTGATTTGTTTTGCTCATGGGGAAGTACTTCTTCAAAAACTCCTTTTTCAGGGCATCCCAAGTATTTATATTATCAAGGGTGTGATACCAATACTTGGCTTTGTCCTTTAGGGAGAAGGGAAAGAGGGTCCGCATTTGAGCGTCATCAGTAACGCCCTGCAGCTTCATCGTGGAACAGACCTCGGTGAATTCCTCAATATGCCTGTAAGGGTCTTCCCTAGTAGTACCATAAAAGGAGGGTAGCAAGGATATGGTACTACTTTTGATCTCATATGGATTGTCCCCTCCAGGTCTACGTAGTGCTGGGCCAGCTTGGTTGGTTGGGATGAAATATTCCTTAAGGCTCCTTTGATCGGCCATTTCCACCCTTGGGAGGTCTTTTCTTATGATTCTTTCCGGTTCAGGATCACATACAAGTTGTCTCCTAAGAGAACGCCTACCAAGCATGCACTACAAACATAATTCAAACGGACTTGTTTGGTCTTTACAGATTTAGGCTTTTGAATTTAATTCAAATTGTAGGTGACAAAACAAGTTGCCCAATCAATTACACGCCTATTGTCAACCTTCGAAATGCCTAAAAAGACCTAGTTGGAACTTAGGTATTCTTCCCTAAATCTCAAATGGTCAAGTAAATCCAAAGACGGAAGATCGAGGGATGCAAGTAGGCTAAGCCTTCCTTTGAAGCTGTGCTTTCGCGGTGCTCCTCAATGATGAGTGGCTACTCATCATAGCTAAAAGGCCGAAATTAAGCTAGACACTAAGCAAAACAATATCAAATTAACACATAAAAAGGGTTAAGTGTGGGAATTAAAGAAAAGACCTAAAACTTTTAATGTGTGTTAAAACCTCCTAATTAGGTCACAAAAATGAGATATTCTGAAAACTAAAGAACAAATGATGATCCATGCATCAATTGAACACATAAACAAGTTTGAAAAGATAAATCAGAAGTAAAATCAATGTCTTAAATGTTCAATTAAGCACATGTAAAAATTTGAAAGCAATTGGACATCATTTAGGCTTAGAAATAAATAGATTACAATTAGGTCCTTCATGCATTACATTTCTACCCTTCAAAACTCCTTCTTGGACCTTTTTGCAAGCCGCAGGGACCCTTCTGTATGACTGCAAGGCCCTTCCAGTTATAGTTCTTCTCACTTTTGGACCTGCACGCTATTCTTCTACCCCTTCGTTTAAGGGTCTTCCTGCAAGTTTTCCCTCATTTCAGAGAGAAGCCTGTGTTCTTCACGCGCACTGTAGCACGCGAAGAACACAGCCATTCTCGACCGTCCATCGCACTTTTGATCTCGATCTGCGGCTGGAATCAAATGGAACCTTCGCGCGATTCGGTGCGTGCGTTCACCTCTCTTCCCAGATCTCATCTGACGGTCAGATCTCTCTCTTGACTCGCCGCGCGCTCTACCCATCTCATCCTCACCGCCGGCCTAATTTTGATTAACCTCACCCTTGCGGTGATCTCAGTCACTGAGCTGCTATTTAAGCACCTCAGTGGTGTCGCGCGCAAAGGATCGCTCCCTCCTACATCTCTTAGCGATCAATTCTTCCACTCCAGTCTCTCCTCCTCATCTAGACCCTGATTTCACAGCCACAGCTGTGGAATCATCGCCTGCTCTCGACCCTCCTCATCGCTAAGGACCTCGTAGCACCTGAGGACGACCCTGGAGTCTCACTAGCAGACTCTTCCCTCCGCTGGAGTCACCCTCCTCCTTTCTTCCTCCTTAGCCGCCGGCTAAGGACCCATAGGTCCCATTCTTCCTTTTCGTTTAGTTTTTAATTCTGCACAAGTAGTGTTAGATTTAGTTTGCAGTAGTTTAGAATAGATTTAGTTTTAATTGTTAGTGTTTAATGTTAGCTGTAGTTAGATTAGTCTTAGGAGTAGAATTAGTATTAGATCCCCTCCCTCACCTCCTCTGATCAGTCCAGATCAGAGGGGAAGAATCATCTGTTCACTGTTCAATTTATCTCCCTCTTCATGTTTTGTTTTTCCCATCATCCAGATTCTGATTCTTGTTTTTCCTTTTAACGACGAATTTTTCATCAATCACCCACACATCCTGACCCAATTTCAGATCTGATGGCACACTGCCTCAGATCTGAAAGTGGCGCCACAAGCACCATTTGGGGCTTCTCACTCACTCCATTTGTTTCACAAAAGCCCCTCTGTTTTAAATGGATTGCCTCAGTTTGTCAGAGCACTTTTGATTTGGATTTTAAAGGATTTTTACTCTCTGAAATGTTTTGACAGATCTAACAAATTGAAGGGATTTTTGGTTTTCATTGTAGGCAAGGATTCTGAGAAGTTCTCTGGTGACAGAGAACCAATCAGAAGAGCCTTTCATGATTCTGTTTATACTTTGTTTTGAATGCATTCGCCAGCTTCCATTAAATTTCCTTAATGCATTCTTAGTCTCTTTTTGCTATTTCAGAACTGCCATGCACTACTTGTGTTGATGATCATTTCTGCATGGTGATTCTCTAACCTAAGGAGTTTTCCATACTCCTTAAGGTTGCAAGAAACTGGGATTGTGTTTCTTTGGTTTTAATTGATCGAGCTAAGTCTTCCTTCATGCTGTCTATGGCATTAGGAAGACTAACTCAATGCCATTTGAATGTTGATCTGAAAGGATGCTTCTGATAAGGTTTTTCCTAATGAGTGTTTGAGCTGAATTTACATGAGATTTTCGTGAGATTTAAACCCCTTTCAGATTTGGATTTCAACTCTGTAAATTGTAGTTTGTTTTGAATTTTATCTTACTCCCAGTTACACAGCAATATGCTGCATCTAGCAGCTACATTCCCCTCTTCTCTAAACTCCCTTCTTCTCTAAATTTCCCTCTTCTCTGTAGAATACTTCCCCCCTCTTCAAGTGGACTAACTGCAGCAGCAGTTAGCCATTTGACAGTGGCTTAAGCCACTGCCACTGTAAACAACACTAAAATAGCACATTCTTCTTTTCTCCATCTCCTCTGACAGTAGCTGCGGCTGCTGTCTAAACTCAAATAAAAAAATCAATCAACTCTAATTCCCTAACTTTATACAAAAGCCTAATGGCATAGACTTATTTTAAAACTGTAAATACACCCATTCATAGTATTATAACTATAACTATAGCATATCAGTTAGATACATAGTTATACTGTAAATATGTATAAAACCTGTACAGAAATTCGTATACATATGTAATCTATGTAAAAATATGTATATATACTAATCTAGTATGTATGTATTTACTGATTTATGTATATATGTATGTACAGATTTATATTTACTGATTTAGTAGCTAAGTTAATAAGTTAGAGCAATAATCAAGTAAATAAATCTATAAACTTGGGAATATATATATATATATTAAGTAATTTAAGTTAGTCAAAGTATAATTATACCTAGTATAACTTACTGTAACTTAGTTTTAATTATAAACTACACAGAATTGCTATTTTAGCCTAAATAAAACATAAATAAATTCGTAAAAATACAATAAAAATATGTATTAAATACTTAAGTATGTAAGTTAAAACTGTTTAAGGTCAATTAGACCATTTACTAATTATTTTATAAGTAATTAACTATTTAATCACCTAAATCAACCTGTATAATCAGCCTAGTTTAGCGAATTTATTTGTATAGTAAATATATTTAAAATTCAAAATTAATTAATCAATTATGTAGTATTATGTAAATATTTTATTTACCATATTTTATTTTATTTTTTTTAATAATTTATGGCCCCCAAATCGAGGGCCAAAAACGCGCACAGACGCAGCTGCGTCTGGTTTCCAGCGCACGATGTGGCGCTGGAATAGCGCCACATCGTGTGCTTCAAACCAAACGCAGCTATATAAATACAATTTATGTAATAGCTTAACCAGTCGTCATGGCGCCGGGCGCCCGAAACACCACCTGTTATGTCTGATCCGATAACCCGATTTGTGCTGAACTCTGATATGTGATGATACTGAATGTGTGATGCATGTGTGGGGCTGGGAGCCCGAGCGTGCGAGTATGTCTGGCGTTGGGCTGAGGCCCTGCGCTGATACGAAAACGTAATTAAGCACCTAATCTGAGATTAGGGCGCGCTTAGTAGAGGTCTGGTCCCACCCGAAGGGTGCTGTGTATCCCTCGAAAAGCGCGCCCGCTAATTAAACACATTTTACACTAAGGACTCTCCACCGCAACCTCTGAAATACCACACAGAACGAAATTGAAAGGACAGACGACTTAAAAGAAGGAACACACGAACAGTACATACAGCAGTAGAATAAGTAATATACATACGTATAAGTAAACCCACATAATTACTAACAGAATAAAACGACACTATAAATGTCGCTAAAGACCTCAGTTTGCTTCTTTAGGTTGTATATAGTGTTTTCTGAGATTTAGCGACGTTTATATCTGTCACTAAAACTGATATATATGTCACTATAAATAAATGACTAGTAAGTTAAGTTTTTACACTATGGTATCCTAATGTAGTATGAACTAACATATTAGTGTTAATAGTATAACTTATAAATACATAGTTTAGAGTATAATAATAGATTGTTTGATGCTTGTTCATAGTTAGTATTTTTTTGCAAGCACTTCTTAGCAACTAGGTAAATAAAACATTCATTCATTCTTTAAATGTAAAGTTTCTTTTTGAATAAGAAGACAATTTTGGAGATAATCAAAGAGTGACCGAATTAAATTCAATAAATTGCCTCCCAGAGAACGACCTGGAACAAAACCAGTAAAAATTAGATAAATAAGCAAATGATAATAATGGTTGTAATGACTGGTACTCACCCATACTCACCACTATACGACATCCTTAATGTTATATTATACACCCTATACTACAACGACATGATCAACAATTATTACCAACAAACATTTACAACAACCATCATCATTACTCAACTACCCCCAAAAATCCGTGACAGGGTATCCCCCTCTTTGGATTTACAAAACCTTTGATTTCCAGTTCCGGACACTTCAGAATCCAACGATAGGAGGGCTCTTGTCCTAGTCGTTTCAAGACCTAGGAGTGTCTAAATGAGTGTTATGGTGCAACAGATATAAGTGTGCATTCACCGCAAAATGATTTTGAATTTTTAATCGCACACCACATTTTACAATCAAGTCCTTGATTTTTAGATGTCCCTCCTTTAATTAGTCCTTTTTTTTTTTTTGAATATATGTGACCACTTGTTAGATTGCTTCAAGACAGACTTTGTGGTCTTTGCATTAAATCCTAAATGCAATGCGTGATCAAAAATATGATGCAAATTAAGAGAATGCGTACCTTGCCTCCAGTGATCTTCGATGCAAAAATGCACGCAATGCAGAAAAGCAAATCTAGAGGCTGCTCATACAGACCTAAATGGTTCGTCCTAGCGCAGGCAGCTTGTTTTTTTCTTTTTCTATTTTTTTTTAAAACTACTTATGCACAAGCAAATAAAAGAAATAATAAAAAATAAACCTAAATCTAAAGAAAAGGGAACAGGACCCCAAAAATTACCCAACACGGGTCCAAAACAAAATCGAGGAACAAACCCCTCAAAATATGCCCCAGAACAAGGGTTTCAAACTAACTGTAATGAAAAATTAAGTCTACAATCTTAATTCTATTCTAATTAAACTAATGACTAAATGGTTCCGTCGCGTCCTCGTCCTTCTCCGTTTAAAAATGGCTCGCCCAATTCTCGTCTGACGACGTCAAGGGTCGCCTCTCACACTGGCTGATTCTTGCACAAATTTTCTCGCACAGAAAAGAAAATAATGAATTATCAAATCTCTGTGCAATTGACAAATAATCAAAATAAAATTAGGTGAAATTATTGCATCTGTTGCCTCCCAGGCAACGGCGCCATTTGACTGGTCGATCTTTCGCTTTAAAGTCGTTTGTAGTTCAATGTGGTGGAAAAATCGACTAGTCAATATTTAACAAGAAATAACCACTCGCAGAGGAGCAGGTCGTATCCACAGGGAGGCAATGACGTATTAAAATTCGCAACACTTAAAAACGTTTGTTCGTAGTCAGTTTGGACAAGAACCAAGCCAAGATTGCCTTTAGATTAAGGTTTAAGCAAGAAACAATGCTGAAATGGAAATTATGAAAAACTAGAGGATATTTTCCGCAATGCAGAATCAATAAAATATGATTAAAAATTGGCAATGGCAGAAAATGTAAATTTTAATTGACGGTTTACTGTAGCAAAACAGGGGAATTTTTCCCCTTTGTCTTGCACGACGAGGAGCCGATGGCCGGGCGCGGGAAGCTCGGAGGAGGTCCCTTGGACCAAGAGCTTCGAATCGGTGGTGGCGGCGAGTCACGCGGCAGCCGGAGGTGGCCGGACGAGCTCCGACGGAGGTACTGCTGGTGGCGGCTGGTGTGTGCGCGCAAGCTGCGGGCGCTTCTGCAAGAGCGGGCTAAGGATGCTGCAGGCACGTGGAGATGGGCTCTGCAGGCGCGGGCGGAGGCGTGGCGGTGGTCTGCAGGCACGGTTGGCGTGGGCACGCAAGCTGCAGGGGCTTCTGCAAGCACGGGCGGAGGGTGCTGCAGGCACGGTTGGAGACAGTGGGCACTAGTCTGCAGGCGCGGTGAAGCGTTGGTCTGCAGGCACGTGGAAGCGTTGTGGTGGTCTGCAGGCACGTGGAAGATGGTTGCGGTGGTCTGCAGGCGCGGGCGGAGGCGTGGCTGTTGGAGAGTTGAGGCGCGTTTGAGCTGAAGGTTGACGGACGTGGGTGCGCTGAAGGTTCTGCAGGTGCGGGAAGGGGTCTACAGGCGACTTCAGGCGTGTGCGGTGGAAGTGAGCGGGTAACTTCAGACGTCTGGGAAATTCCCCAGACGTCTTAAGTTACTGAGAGGGTGGCTGAATCAGTAGCTCGGTGATGGTGGTCGGCGATGACGGCGAGGGGGATGCACGCTAAGGTGCTCACGGTGATGCGGCGAGCTCTGGATGGCGGTGTGGCCTGTCACACCACACGCCCACGGTGATGGAGACTCGTCGCCACAGTAGAGGTCGGCAGTGTGGAGTGGAAGAGAGAGGTTCTCTCTGCACAGTGGTGGGTCGGTGGCGGAGGCCTCCTGAGCTCGGCTGCCTCCCTCCTCCTTTTGTAGTGGCCTGCACAAGTTTGAAATCAGCCACCCGACCAGATCCACCACATCCGCTCCCCCTTGAATGGCTTCTTCACTGCAGCAGCAGAGCGTTGGAGCGGCAGCCAGCCGTTCTGAAAGAAGAATAAAGAAAATAATGTTAAAATATTAGGGTTATTTTTGTACAGACCCTCAACTTCTATGTTAATGAAAACAATGTACCTAATTGGTTATCTGATTAGATGAATGCTATTCTAAGCTAATTCTAAATGCACTTAAGATATGAATGCAATGTATGGATTATGTAATTAGATTAAAACTATGAATTAATCTATTTGCATCCTAATTTATACTAAATAAATGTTAGAATTAACCTAATGTGTAGGCACTTAAATACTTAAATAGCCCACAACTATGGGCTAATCAATATCCTAGGAGACAAGCACCGAGGAGATGATACGTTATTACGCATCTTCAAGGGGCATTTCCCACCTCTCCGCGCCGGGAACTCGTTCAAATCAATTTGTGTTGATCGGCCACTCCTAATCTAGGCAACTTTTTCAAAATAATTTAAACGCATTTGCATGATTTTGATACTTATGCGCACTAAACCAGACTGTGTGTTGATTGGGGTGCTTAGGTTACCGAGTCCCACAAACCAGAGGTCAGTTGATGAGGCCGAATACTCCCTAAGCCTTAGACCTAATACTTAAGCTTCGCATTTTCCCCAACCTCTTTAGGACTATCCAGATCTTAACGGATACTTGAATTTTTAAGCCAAGGAGTCTAGCCCAAGAGGCCTAAAATTAGCGTTCCTACTAATCTCTTCTGTGTTTTATTAGCATTATTTTTCTTTCATTTTCTTTTTCTTTTGGTATGGTCTAGAACTAAGTCAATTCCTTAACTTCTTACTAATGACTATCTCTTTTTGTTTTTCTTTTTGTGCTCCTTTTTGCCATTTTTCACTTTTCCCCATTTTCTCCTTAAGATTTGTATGGCCTCAAAATTTTCTCTCCATTTTTTTTGTTCTTTTTCACAATTTTCTAATTTTTTTGGTATTTTTGGAATATGTGATTTTTTTGTGAGAACCCTTCTGAACTTTGATTTTTGTATGTTTACACTTTACCATCCCCCCATGCCTAAGTTTTGCAATGTCGTCATTGTAAACAGAGGGTGTGAAACAGGTTTGGGTTCAGGAATTTGAACAGGATTTATCGGGTGGGCGAACGGGTTGGGAATGACTGTTGTGGATGATTTCAAGCTCTGGTACATGTACCAGAGGTGGATTTGACTGTTCCAAGACTGAACGCAGGGTGTAATAGATGTGAAGTACAAAAGGAGAATCAGAAGGATCTCAGATTTTTGGAATGACGGGTTGCCTCTTGTTAAGCGCTAAATTCAATGCCTTCAGCCGAGCGAGAAATGGTATGGAGAGGGAGTGGTCAAATCACCTGAGTTTTGTAGAACAAGCACCTTGATCAAGAGGCTGGTTGGTCCAACCAGGTGCTTGTTCAGATCAACAGGCTGATGATGCAGCCCAAACCCAATCAATATGGTGGGTTGATAAATGTAGATCAAGAGGTGTGGAACCCACCATATGCTGTGAAGCTCGGAATGATACGGAAGTGTGAATCCACGGTTTGGCTGACCCTAATATGTTGTAGTATTTTATGTGGTGGAAATCTCATATAAAGAAAAATTAATTTAAATCTAACCACAATGGATTAACTTGTCTCTACGATGAGGAACAAACCTAATAAGAGTCACAAATATTTTCCAATCATATTTGCCCAATCATGTTTGAAAATTCACGAAGAAATTTGTTGAAATAATAGAGGCATAGACAAGTAGAGAGATAGCATGATAAATAGAGAGAAAGAACAAGGGTCTACCACAAATTTTAACTCAATAAATCCAAATATTATAATCAAAATATAAGATCTCTAAATGTCATCCAAATGTAAAAACTAATTCAAACTCAAAATAGGGGATTTCACTTGTCGCGGCTTGCGCATGGGAGGAGGTCCTCGTCAGTGGTGAGGGGCATGAGGAAGGAGCTCTGGAGTGCAGGCTTCGCGACGATGTTGGTGGCGAAGTTGATGGTGGTTGGAGTGGCCAAGCGGAGGAGGAAGACCTGTGGCGATGGTTTCTCAACATCGACATGGAGGTGGCTAGGAAGGTATCGTGGACGGTGGGGCTTATTGGCAAGCATGCGATGTGTGTGCTAATGGAGATGGCGTGACTCGAGGAGGCTAAAGGAGGGCGGATGGCACAGAGCAGTGGCAATTGGTGTTGGGTTCTTTCGGAGTACATGGTGAACAGGGGTACCGGTTAGGTGGAGAAGAAAACGAAGAAGGTGTGGATGGTGTGGGGATGTTGATGGTGGTGGACAGTGGTGTTGGGTTGAGGAGTTAGACGCATGGAGTTAGCCGGTGGTCTGTGATGAGAGGCTCATCATGGCTTCTAATTACCCCTAATTAACTAGTTTCCCTAGTTAATTAGCTGGGAATATGCATATATAAGGGTTAATTATAGAATATGGGGCAAAGTAATAAAGGACCTTAAAATAAGTTTAAAATGCTAAATTATACGTCAATTAATATTATTAATAACTTAATTAATAAATGGGCTCAAAATACCATTAATTAGTTACCTAATTAATATCTTATTTAACTTAAGAATAACTTAAGATCTAAGTCTTTAATAACTTAAGTAATAAATAAATTTAATAAATATAAATAAATAGGTTAAAAATGTACATATAAGGCACTTATATAATATTTAGCTAATTTATAAATATATATAAAAAGTTAGAAAATAAAATAATTTAAATTAACCTTAAAAGCCTCTGTTTGCATTTTGGACCCTATATTTTATTACAGTTGAGTCCTTTTCTTCCCAGAAGGGTCCTTATTTTTTATCGCATTCAGGTCCTTGTGAATACTTATCTTATTCTTCTTCTTTCCTTCTTCACGCACTTCGACGACTCACAATCGACGGTGCGTACACCGTTTGATCACCGTCCATCCTCCGTCAGAACACCTTTGCCAAGCTCCTGGAGCTTGCACTCGCCACCATCTCTCCATCCCATGGTCTGGATGACTCTATAATCCTTATTAGGTCACGACATTAACTTCACCGGCATTGGAGACAATGCCGGAGGTTAAGCTGTACCTAGACATCAATTTGTCCAGATTCCTTTCCCTTCACAGCCGTCGAAGCCTATAAATAAACCACGTCCCCTCCGATTTCAAGGGTTGGTCCCCATTCCCTCTTCCCCAACTGCGGTCGATGATAGGCTATTCCTCCTCTACCTCTAGCGACCTCTCACCCCCTATAGGAGCTCCTCCACGCGAGGGACTCATCTCTCTCACCTCCTCTTCCTCTCCGGAAGGCTATGATAGGGACTTAGAACATCATCTCTGTTATCTCGATGCCTTCAACTTCTCGTCGGAGCTCTTTCCCTTATCTTCTGATTTCTTCCTCCATTATGAGCCATCGATGGAGACTTCTCACCTCCTTTCATCCAGGTAAGTAGCCCTAACTCATAGAAGTAGGTTAGTTGTAGTTAGGAGTAGGATTAGCTTAGTTTTAATGCAATTTAGATTCATCTCCCTCAACTCCGGTGAGGCCAAGTCTGGCCTCACCGGGCCTTCTTCCCCACTTTTAAGCATTATTCCACTCTTCTTACCTTTTAACAATTCATTTCCACCTTCTCTTCTTTACAGATAGCGCCTATATCGCCTAGACCATCTCATCGTCACCGGCGACCTTCGTTGTCTATGGCGGAGGTCTCCAAGAATAATTCACACTCATCTAGGGTCCTTCATCACCTTAGCACATTCTCAGGACCCTAATCCACCTTAGAATTCACCTAATTATCCATCTAGCCACCTAAACCACTTCACATGCACCGGGATACTTCACTGTCCATGGTGAAGTGTCCAGAGCCAGTCTCACATCCATTTGAGGTTTTCCATCTCTTCCATAACCCTTAAAGACATCTACAAAGCTTTCAATTGCTCCTATAGAGCAATATACTAGAAATGCCTAATTTCCCTTCATCTCTGAGCTCGCTATCAGTGGCAGCTCAAAGATGAGTTATTCACCTAATTAACCATTCCATTAGCATCACCTCACCCAATAGAACATTTCCCCTCACTCAATTAAGTGAGAGGAGGCATTATGAGTTCTGTTGAACTCAGAATGTTAAATTTCCGAATTCCATGATGAATCCTTTGTTCTAATTATTCCTTGAGTCAATTGTTGAGTTCTTAAGATCTGTCTCGGTCTTAAGAGGCTCTATAGGTCAATAATGGCCTATTTTATTGAAGTTTTCACCTCCCTACATAAGAACTGGACTTACCGGAGCTCCCGCGAGTTCCAACAAGATGATCCTGAGCTTCAACCCTAGATAAGCTCTTTAAAGCTCTAGATTGTCTAGTTAGATTGCAAGGATTACAAATCGATGATTAAATCTAGGTTTTATTATGTGGAGTTCTCATCTGAGCTGTGTCTTCTTCAACTCCAACGAGTTGGAGAAGCTATCCAGATAGGTTTAAGGCACTGGGAAATAGGTCCAAAAGCTCAAGAAGAACCTATAGAGTCCATCCCTGATCTCTGTTTGCCTGGAAAGTCCCTAGGTTGTTCCACCGAACACTCTAGCTTGTGAGCTCAGGCGGTGATATTTGATAATCCCATTAGGAGCTTCAAAACATGAATTTGATGTCCTAGACAACTTCCTGATGGAGAATTGATTCAATTGAGGGTTTCAATTTGATATGAGGAAGTCTAGAACAAAAAGTCAACTCCAAGCTGGTTTTGGTCAACTCCAGGTCCAATTTGAGGATTTAAGGATTAATTCTATTTTTTAAGGGGTGCAATGGAATTCTGGGATGACCTGGAATGTTTTAGAGTTGATTTAATTCAGGTTTATTAAGGATTTAGTGCAATTCATGTTTCTGGTAAGTTTGGGTTCTTTAGAACCCAATACTAAGTTCTTCAAGTTCTTGGCGAGTTTTGATTATCAAATCTACCCAGATGAAGTTATAACAACCTACAGAGGTTGTTTAACTCCCTTCCAGAGTCTGTTATCCATCTATTAAGCATCTCTGAACTCAAATCCGAGTTTTGAAGCTCCTGTGTGAAGCTCAGAAGCTTCTCTCTCTCGCTGCAGCTTCCCAAAGCTTCTTCTATCCTTCATTAAGAGCGGAATCACCTACTGTATCTTTTTAGGACCTCATCTGGAGGTCAAAAACTCTCCCGCAGGTCAAAAGACCTGTATTCACCTTCTACAGGCCATGAATGGTCGCGTGAAACAGCTTCATCTTCGCCCTTCAAATCGAAGGGCCAATTCATATCTAAACACCAAATTGGTGTTACAATCTTGTAGAACACTTGATTAGCTCTTGATCAAGCCTTTACTCTATCAGATTGGTTAACTGAGCCGGTCGGAATCATCGGCCGAAGTCTGGCCGATATCGGATAGAACCGAGGAAACATAGTACCACCTCGGGTATTCTGGAGCACTGGCTATAATATAATACGAAAAAGTGAAGACAATGCTTCGGTCGTCAGCATAGGGCGCAAAATGAAATGAGCATATTGGGCCTGGGTGTGTGTGTTGCACGTGCCTACGCATGGGTGTGTGTGTGTGTGCACCTATGGGTGTGAGCGTGGGCCCGTGAGTGGGCGATTGGGCCTGGGAGGCTAGTTACTGTGCATGAGCTTGAAATGAAATGAATCCACTAATTAAAAATTAGGCTCAGACCCAGTAGGGTCTGGTCTCACCCTCTAGGGGGTGCTGCGTATCCCCGACCGGTCTGAGCTGCCAATAAGAAAACCAATTTTTTATAATTGAAGGCTAAATGAGCTTAAGTGCTTGTGAAATTGGTTAAGTGTGGGAACGTATATGCATAGTACTAAGGGAAACTTAAAAGAGAGAGAACCTAAGGAGAAAGCTAAGTAAAGAGAATAGAGAGGGTTCAGAAAAGGAAGAAGAAGAGAAAAAGATGAGTAAAGGAAAAGAGAGAGCGATGACAGAGCAATAGTAAATTATTAAAGAGAACAAGAAGAAGGAGAGGGCTGAAGATTTAAATGATGAAAATAAAGAAGGATAATCTGATTTGTACTTTTATTGAAATATCATATTCTCTTTTGTTATCCTGATCTGAATTTGATGTAATAAGGCATTTGTACTCATTTGTTTAGCATTTTCTTGCCTTAATCTCTTGCAATTAGATGTAATGGGTGTAATCAACATGTTTACTTGATTCTTAATGACAAATTACATGTGTAAGTATGTTCTTTCTTAATTGAATGTTGCATGCTTTTATTTGAACATCTCTTATGCAAGTTTCATGTACTTAAAGTATTTTAATTATAATCTAATTAATTAAATAGTTAGTAATTTATGCTTAGGAAGTATTGGTCAATTAAGCTTACTATTATGCCTCCCAGTGAATGACCTAGACTCAACTAGTTAAAAAGAAATAAAAATCTAAAATGTTAGGTTAACTTGACCCTATACTACACTCACGACATTAATTCGAGTTAACCTAAGTTACTTTCTCATGCAATTAATTAAGCCTAAATAACTTAATTAACTGTGTTGAGGATTTGACTGATCAATCTGCGTAAGTGTGGGCATGCCTACATGACGGTGAAGGTGTGCATGCTATCACCGTGCACACTACGATGTCGATGGAGAATGGAGGTCGAATGACAATGGTGGAGAACGCACATGCCACAATGTATGCCATGGCCACAGGGAAGGCATGTTGCAGGGTGGAGGCAAGAGAGAGATCCCCCAAGGGGGAATGGGATCGAACCTTTGGAGAGGTTCTCCTTCCTTCTCTTAATGCTCAACCACCCCTTGCCCCTTTGTCTGCGGCGTCAGTTAGGGAATTTTAAATTCCCTTCCCAAATTAGTAGCAACAACAAGGAGCCGAAGTTGGACACCTGCAAGCATCAGTAAAAAGGGCCACAACGATTTCTCTACATTTATTAAAAATATGTAATATGTAATTAAATCTATAATGGATATAAAAAGAATATATGCTGGTTAAAATTAATTTCACTTATATTTAGGTAATTAGAAATCAAGACACCACAATTAGGAAGTACTTAGGCCAACTTTTGGTTCACTAAAGTGAACTCATCACAATCACACTTAAACAAGATCACCCTGCGATCATATCTGAAGCTCATCTCCGTAATCTGAATGATTTGGCCATAGTAGCCATCACAACCAGTCGTTAGATTGCAACTGACTACAACTCTAGCATGTTGCGTTGTCTTCTTATCATTAATTGATCTTATCCTGAATCTGAAGTCATTTATTATATATCCAGAATCATAATATCCGTAACTCAACAGGATCTCAACAATAACATCAAAATCTTCGACCCACCTAGGGTCGTTGTTTTCTTTTATCTATTTTACACTCTCCTTAAACCAACCAAGGAAGTCCAAGTCCTGGACAGATGAATGTGAAGACTGTTTGAATTCCATATATAATGGATCAATTTTCGGAATCTACTTTAAAATGTATAAGTGCACTAACTTTCGATCCATTTCTAAGATCGATTTATTCTCTGTCCGTAGGATTGGCCCTCCCTTTGTATCAAAAATGGAGAGAGAAACTTCATCATTTTCATTGTATCCTCCATCAAAATTTCTCCCAAGTTGCTTAAATCTGTTATCTGGATCATTCATATACATTGCACAAAAGTTTATGCATTCCTCCACAAGATATCCTTCGACAATTGACCATTCGGGCATCGCTTGATTTAAGACATAATCCTTCAATCTTTTCAAGAATCGTTCAATTTGATACATTCATCTATACTGTACAGGTCCCCCAACTCTTGCTTCATTTGCAAGATGTAGCGTAAGATGTAACATAATGCCAAAAAAGGCTAGAGGGAATATCTGTTCTATCTTGCAATGTATGATAATAATTTGTTTGTTCTAATAATCAAAGAGTTCACGGTCCAAACTTTTCGAACATATGGCTTGAAAGAAAATGACTTAGCTCTGTGAACGTATCAACCACTGAATCGGGTAAAACTCCACAAATAGCAAATGGAAACAAAATATGCATATAAACATGAGAATCATGACTTCTTAACCCACTGATTTTCTTCTGAACTTCATTCAAACAGTGCGAAAGTTGTGAAGAGTACCTATCAGGAACCTGTATTCACTTCAAGAAGGAGAAGTCTTTACCTTTGATCTTGATTCAGACTATACATAGCTGATGGGAAATCCTCTCCCTTGGTAACATACAACTTAGGATGAATAGCCAATTTCTTCATGTCATTTCTCGTTTTAACATGTCGTTTGGGTTCTCTTAAGTTTAACACATCTAAGATGTTGTCCAGGACATTCTTCTCAATATGCATTACGTCAAGGTTGTGATGGATTGTAACATGTTTCCAATAGGGGAGCTCCATGAAGAATTTGTTCTTTTTGAAACCTGAATCCTTCAAAGTAGTAATGTCCTTAAATGTATGACCTAATCAAATGTTGTCAAGTTTTTGTAACTTTTTCATTACTTCAAATCCTAACAACCTGAAGGAATCTGTTCTAAACATATTTCAAGGATTCCTGCTCCAATATCGATCGGTTTTATCATCAAATCATTCCTTGAACTGTGATGTCTACCATCTATACTCAATAGGAAGAAATCTACGATGTCTTAAATAACAAAATTTGTTACTTTCAAGAAAGTGCAAATGATGTGTCTCCTCCATGCAAATCGGACATGCTAACTTACCCTTTGTACTCCATCCTGACAAGTTTGCATACCCTAGAAAGTCATTTATGATCCATAACAATGCTGCATACATCTTAAAAAATTCTTTCTTATGTGCGTCGTATGTTTGAACGTCATCATGCCACAATTGTTTCAGTTCATCTACCAACGGTTGTAAATATACGTCAATCACATTTTCTGGTTGCTTTGGACTTTGGATGAGAAGTGTCATCATCATAAATGAGGATCGCATACAAAACCAGAGAGGTAAGTTATAAATGACCAAAATGACTAGCCAAATGGAATACGACAGGTACATATTCTTGAAAGGATTAAATCCATCGGTTTGAAGTCCCAACCTAATATTACCAAAACGATTGGCCAAATGGAATACGACAGGTACATATTCTTGAAAGGATTAAATCCATCAGTTTGAAGTCCCAACCTAATATTACGCAAATCCTCAGTGAATGAAAAATGTGTGCTATCAAATTTTTTTCCACTCTTCAGAATCTCCTAGATGACGGATATGTTCATCTCGTAACTTGTTGTTTGCATGCCATGTCATCCGCATTGCTGTTTTACTTGACATAAAGTCATTGGAGCCTTGGAATTAACGAAAAGTATTGAAGTACCTTTCTTCCTTGTTTGTTATCTCCTTTATATCTTTCCTCACCACAATCTGGGTAGGAACTCAACCCTACATATATACTCTTTTCTATATAGCACACAGTCATTAGGACATGCATGAATCTTCTCACAATTCAAACCCAACCTTCGAATCTGCTTCTTCACTTTATACCATGACTCAGGAAAACCATTGGGATTATTCAACAACTCATATGAATTGAAGTACCTATGATGTTAATTTCATTGTAGCTCTATTCATAAATTTTATTGGAAATAACTTCAACAGGAACAATAACCTGGTCATGGAACTAATTCCAGGAGCAATTGGCTCTTCTACTACCTTCATTGTTTCATAAAACAAATTACAGTTTCTCAATGTTTCTTCCTTGTTTCCAATCTTAGCATCACCTACTTTCTT
This sequence comes from Thalassia testudinum, assembly GCA_037157565.1. Classification (NCBI taxonomy): domain Eukaryota; kingdom Viridiplantae; phylum Streptophyta; class Magnoliopsida; order Alismatales; family Hydrocharitaceae; genus Thalassia; species Thalassia testudinum. The sequence continues at coordinate 46,579,511 of JAZHRO010000009.1, forward strand.
CTCATTAAGCATCTCATCGATTTGATTCCCTTCGACATCATCACCGAAGTCATCAACTTCCATTGCATTCCCTGTGACCTCCTCAGTCAGTTCCTCTCCATGCGTTGTCCACTTCGTGTAATGCTGCCACCAACCATTGTATATTATGTACTCAAACACAGTGTTTCTATCCTGAACGAATCTTCTCCAGATGTTCTCCTCATCTATATTATTTCCTATTCTCATGGAAGGTCCAATCTGAGAATGAAAGGACTCCACTCTTATATTGAGTGTAATCCAAGGTTCTCAAACCAATCCATGACTTGTCCATGGTAACCTACAATTTACAGCAAACTACGGGTAATCTAGAAATGAATGTAAGGATGATGTGTGTATTTTAATGAAGGTTTTCACTTAATATTTGATCACTTAATACTTGTTACATGTAATCGGTGTCTAGAGAAATTTTGGTAGGATCCCCTTGCACTTCTCCAGTATGCCCCCTAAGACTAATCTTAACTACATTCCCAATAAATCCCATTTAAGGGTGATTTAGGAATGTAGATAAGATCAGTTGGTATATCAGAGAAGAGCAAGAAGATGCTACCGAAATTCCTCCAGACACTGATTCCATGTAATAAGTAACCTGAAATTGTGATCAAATCTTCAATGACCCTCTTTAGCCAGGTACTTCACCGAACTAAAGATGATTGACACTTATGGCATGCTATAAAGACAAAGCATCATACATGTAAGTGAGGAATATACACACTCTACATTGTTTGTATAACATGATCATAAGTCTCGACGGACAAGTACTTTGACACAGTTTGACTCCGAAAACTTTTACCCTACGGGTTAGAATACCTACATGTTTGGCCTGACATGCATCTAAATTTGTGCAAATGTGCATATCTAATATATGCTTACCTTAACCCAATAAACCCCCCAACCAACCAATATTTTGAATAGTCATGGATTTGTAGAAGATTTTGGCAGAGTTTCAACTTAAAAATTTGATTTTTTAATAAAAAATCATATATGTGGGCACACCCCATCATCCATTCAATTAAAAACCAATATGTGTCACTCCCCACATTGAATACAATCCTAAAATTACATTAAGAAGACATAAAAGTGGGCACACCCCACATCAATTCAACAAAATATAACATGTGGACATACCACACATCTAACATTGTCATAAAATTTTAGAAAAATAAATAAGAAAATTTTCAATTATACCTCGAAAGCCTCTGAGAGTGAATATTGCAACAACTTGTAATTTCAAAAATACAAAATACATTAAATAACTAACTGTTACATTATTAATAACTTAAAGAATTAATTTAATAAAATAAGAAGAAAATGAGTTAAGTTTTCTACATATTTCTTTGGGTTTGTTAGTAACTCAACTAAACCCTAACTCTTAAACCCTAACTAAATCATAAATGTTAAACCTAACCCTAACCCTGTATCCTAAACCCTAAACCATAAAATCGAAGCCCAAACCTTAACCCTAACCACATAATTAACACAAACCTAAATCTTAAACTCCTCCAAATTAAATTTTAGCAGTGCAACATTCTTTTTTATCTTATCTTCATTTTCTATTTAGGTTTCTAGATTTAATCATATCGAAGTAGATTGATTTATCATTTAAACTGAAAGGATGCTTCGAAAATCACATTCATATGGAAGTAGATTGGTTCTACCATTCATGATTTACATATATATATTCATCTTAAAGGAAGATTATTTATCCAATTACCTATTTTTTACTCATTCTCAAGTAGGCTTTTCTTCATTATAACTCGCATATTAAGATGAAAGAATCATAAATCTCTTACGGATGTGATCATTTGGAGACAAACTCTAGTCTACAAAATTACAAAAAATCCATACAATTAACCATATATTAAAAAACAAATACATAAAAAAATCAGCATATTGAAGGCCACCTAGAATATACAATAGCTTGTTTTCATAGTTAAACATGTAATTAAATCAAAAAATAGTAAACGAAAAAAAAAGGGGCGGCTGGGAGGAGGGGGCAGGGGATGTGTAGGAGGAGGGGTAGGGGTAGGGGGGCGGGGGAGGATTGGTGGTGGAGGAGAGGGCAAGGGGCTGGTGGTAGATGAGGTGAGGGGGAAGGGGGGTGGCAGCTAAGAGGAGGGGGCGGGGGGCTAGTTGCTGGTGGTGGAGGAGGGGGCAGGGGGGTAGAGGAGGATGAAGTGAGATGGAGGGGGGTGGCGGTTGGTGGTAGAGGAGGGGACGTAGGGGGTGGAGGAGGATGAGATGAAGGGAAGGTGGGTGGCGAAGGGGGAGGGGGAGGGGGCTGGCGACTGGGAGGAGGGGCTAGGGGGGTCATGTAGGAGGAGGGGGAGTAGAGGGCTGAAGAGGCGAAGGTAGAGGAGGATGAGGTGAGGGGGGGAAGGGGTGGAGGAGGTAGAGGTGGAAGAGGATGAGGTGAAGGGGAGGAGAGGGTGGAGGATGCAAAGGTGGAGGAAGACGAGAGGGCGGAGGAGGGTGAGGTGGAGGAAGACGAGGAGGAGAGGCTGGGAGGGAGTGATACCTCGAGGAGGATTGGAGGTGCGGCGGTGAGCTCCTAGAGGTCGACACATGGGTGGCTGGGGTGCTGTGGGAGGGAGGGGGAGGTTGAGAAAGAGGAGAGGAGTGGGGTGTAGCAAGTGCAGCGAGACCTAACAAACCACCATTGGCGGTAGTGATGGGAACACCATCATGAGCCTTAACTAGCCTATTTTAGTCTGGAATAAAAGATAAAAGCTCCTACATATTCATCTGAGGATTGTATCTCCACTTATTATGTTTTGAGAAGAAAATAAGAAACCAGGGTTAATTCTGTAATTTTAACAGCATATCATGAACACAGAATAGTCACAAGATTCTCCAGGGGTTAATTGAAGGTTAATTATGCATTAAAATCTAACAAGAGGGTCCATGTAGACAGGAACAGGTTTTCATGCATTTCGAGAATTAATGGTAGGCCAAAACCCTAATTTCATATCTGCTTAAATAACAAAGGTTTTGGTCAAGATAAAATTCATCTAAACCTTCTAAAATTCACAGAAAAATATTCCATGAGGTTTGGTAACCTTGGTTTGACCATCTGAACCCATTTTGACCTAAAACAAAGTCTTAGACGGAAAGTTGCCCAAATTTGGGTTTCTATGCAAATTGCCTAGTTAAACTTGGTCAAAACTGAAATCCGATTTCTACATCAGATTCCTTGGGTCCAAATTAGGTCTATATCAAAATTTGGGCCCAATCAGAGTCCATCTTGACTGAGTTTGCATTTCAGTCTAGTGAGACTCTTTTCCTTTCAATCAAACCCTTAGCTTTTGAATTATTTGCAAATTGGTCGCTAACTTTCTCGTTGTTCTTTGCAAATGGGTCCCTACCGCCATTGGTGTGAACCCAGGAGCTCCGTCGAGATTCGAGCAAGGATTTCTCACTTGATTCTCAATCAAACTCTTCCAAATTTGAACAGGAGATTCCTTGAGTAATTCCCTACCAAATGAACCTAATCTTGGACCTTGATTCTTCCCCAAAAGTTCATGCGAATGGTTTGAAGAGAAGGGTGTCCGGTTTGCATGCAATAGCTGAAGTTTGTGAGCTTGTTTCCAAGCTTGAAACTCCTCTCTTAGGCCTATAAAAGGACCCAGGGCAAGATCCTTGCTCCTTAGCAGGTTTTGGCAAGAGAAATCTCTCCTTCCATCTCCGACCACCTTCACACCTCGCTCCGGCGACCTTTCTCCGACCCATTGCTGGCTTTCCAACAATCAAATTGGATGGCCCTCTGCCTTCCCCTCTCAACTCCACTCCTCACTAGCCACAGTAGGGGCCTCCTTCCTCCTCCTCGTCATCGCTCCAACTCGACATCGACTTCATCTTCTTCGGCTTCGGCTCGCCAACACCGACCACCTTCACCTCCATCCTCCTCTATTAGTCCCTCTATCTCCTCCACTCCTCTTCCTGATCATTCCCAACCTCTTAGCTATTAGGTCAGACTACCAACAACCCTCCATTCCCATCGTCTTCCTCCACTCTGGTGACGCTTCCGCATAGCCTCCCACCCACTACAGACCATCAAACGCCTTGCTGCCACCTCCACAAGCTTCATCATGGCACCCTCATCAAAAGCCCTCTCCCTATTTACTTGTACGACCACCAAAAACCTCCACCGAACTCCCTCGCCTACACATGCCTTCTCCGAGGTCGCCAGACCTCCACACCCACTTTCACGCCATGCCACCACCACCATTACACTCGTCGACGTTCAGCGAACCTTCTAAGATTTTCTAACAAGGCTGAGTGATCGTATTCTCCTTTTTAGGTACACGCTGGAGCTTTGCCACCGCCTTCATCTTCTTCAACTCTGCCAGCTATCTTCAAGTCGTGTTCTTCAGCACTCTCTGCTCTAGGTGTTGCAGATGTCTCCCAGGAAGCGCTCCAGACTTCCAATTGAACCAGCAGGTGCTTCCCTCAACCTCAATCAGAGAAATCTTCAGCTGTTGCCACACGAGGACTTAGGACATATAGTCCCACATCATAGAATCAGAAGTCATTTGCACGAGATAAGAGGAACTTGTACCCTCGACCCCTCGCCCAATACATGGGGGTCAGGTCCCTACGCACGCACCTCCTTGCACTCACTCCTCACTCGCTACACCACGCGGCGAGTTTGGTTCCTGGTCCGAATACCCAATTATTGACCCAATTGTCTCTTGGGTCTGAGAGAGGGGGGGGTTTGCCCTTCGCACTTAACTCTCTACACTTAACTGATTCTGAGGCCTTCGCCTCTGTGCTGTGCTGTGCTTGCCTCACTCTTGAGGCAAGAAAGAGAGAGAAGGAGGGCTTTGCCTCTTCTGTTGGAGCTGTGCCTTGGTGCCTTGAGCAACATAAGGCATTTGATGCCTTGTGCCTTTGTCTAATTTCTGTTGGTGCCCTAGTTCTAAAGCTACTGTTGGAATATTTAACTTAGTTGACGTGGCATATTTGATTGAGAGATACTATGCATTTATTTGAGCTTAATATTAGGGTTAAATTGGTGATTTAAATTACCATTTTAACCTGATCTTTTTGCACACTGGTACTTAGTTTCATATATATATCATTATGGTTTGCTCTAAATGAAGTTTCGATCATAATTACTTATATTTCTAATTAAAGTGTGATTAGTGAGAATGAATTGCTCTTAAAATTGCTCCTAGTGAATGACCTCAGACTCTATTTTTTGAATCTGAGCATATAAATTTAAATGAATTGAGCGACTTTGTCCTATAATATGACACATTTCTTAAACGATGACGATTTCGCCCAAACAGGAAATTTCTAAATAACCATCACCAAAAGTACTATAAAATTAATTAGATATGGCTATTAGCGACGGTTTCAACAATCTCGTCGCCGAATTTATTAAAAAGTTTGGCTCTTACGTGCAAAGCAAAAATTTCAGGCAATTTTCCATGACGGTAAATCCAAAACAGTCCTCAATTACAAATGGTGACATTTCTAAAGCCGTCACCGATTGCATGAAATTTCAAAATAAATGATCGTGGTGCATTTGCATCAACAAAAGTTGCATACCCTTAGGCATACATGGTAGGAATTGCATAAGCAACATCTAGGTTTACATTTCTTGTATTGCATTTGCATTTAGTAGAATACTGGAGACAAGCTTGTATTATACAGAAGTATTGCATTTGCTTGTAATGCATTTCTTGTATTGCATTTGCATTTGCATTTAGTAGATTTCTTGTATTGCATTTCTTGTACTGCATAAGCAACAGAAGTACATCTTTTTGATCCCTTCTGAGATATCTGCCATGTACTTCTACCTTCCATTGGGATTAATCTAAAAATATCACTTGTTTGAATTGAATATACCTTAAAGTGAGAATATTTTAAAACTCATTAATCAACGATGAAACCCTAAAATCCGCTTCATGAGTGCTAAAGGACCTTTTATGCGATTTTTACCGGTTGTGTTGATGACACATTATTCTTGCATTATGCATGCATATGAGGTCACAAAGAGGGAGTTAGTTGCAAGTCAATAAGTCCATCTCATTCATACCTCAAGGACTCTAGAGGGGAGCAAGCTCGACTTGAGATTAACTCTATTATTGACTTAGGTCTGTTCTTTCTACTACTTCTCTCTACATTGGAAGAAATAATGGTCGAGGTCAACAAGTTCATTTTTCCTATACCTCGAGTCTAGAGGCGAGCGGACTTGACTCAAGATCATCTGGGTCTTGTTTGTAGGACTATCTAAGGCATTCTAAAGGTTAATTTTGGGTGTGTAACTAGTTGATAATTACTTGCTTAGTTACATACAAACATTAATTTTTTTGGAAAAGCATGTAAAGCTTACTCTTGTATTGTGTTTGATTACTTGGAAGAACCTCTACACAAGAACACTAGGAGACACCACCTAAGTGAACCCACCAAGATGGAGGAAAATCAATTAGGGTTGTTTGAACAAGAATTCCGACAACAAATGGAGAAACAGTTTCAACAATAGATGGGCCATTAGTTTAGACAGTTCCAACAACAAATGAGGCATGCCCAACAAGACCAACAGGATTAGTTACAAGCCTGGCTTGAGGACCAAGTTCAAAATCACTACCAAAATTGAGACCCAGATCCGAATCAAGAACCACCTAGGCCTTTAAGAGACTTCTATAATCCCACAAACTACCAAGCTGAAGCTTTTGTGTGGGACCCCCAAGTTGATGCAACCTTTGACATAAAACACTCCATCATCTCTATGCTACCTTACTTTCATGGGTACAACCAAGACAATCCTTTCCAACACTTAGATGAGTTCATTACAATCAATGAAACTATAAGAATCCAAGATTTGAGTGATGATTTTGTGAAGATGAAACTACTTCCCTTCTCCCTAAAAGATAAAGCTAGTCATTGGTATAGAACCATAGGGAAATCGATCACTGTATGGAATGAATTAAGAAGCACATATCCCAAGAAGTTATTCCCTATAGATAGAACCAATGCCTTAAGTACACCTAACCTAGAGAACAAATGCATGAGGCTCAAGAGAGACTAATGTATTTAACTAGGAAATATTCCCACCATGAAGTACTTAAATGGCACTCAGTGCAAATATTTTATCATGGATTGAGTGATCGAAATAGAAACTTTGTGGATGCATCATGTATGGGCAACTTCTTAAGCAAGGAAGTTGATAGTGCATTAGAGTTATTTGAGAACATGAGTGGAAATTCTTTGAATTGTGCTTTAATGCACACATTTGGCTAGTCCAATCAACCTAAAGGTGGAATCTATGAGATTCAGAACAACACGAGTAAGGTTGATATGGACTTGATTTGCCAGAAATTAGACAAAGTGGATTTGGTGTTGAAAAAAGTTGGATGAACTTAACACTAAAGTTTAACAGTCAAATCTTTACACACACTACCCTTCCTCGTCCTACCCATCTTCTGCAGGGTGAGAGTTTGTTCATAACCTCGACTTGGCTTACTTAGTGAGCCTTTTAACCTCTGATTTACCATCCAACTACCTCTCGAGCTATCCTTAGCAAGAATTTCCTATAAATCTTTCCCCGACCCTAAGGATGTGAATGCTCTCCAAGGAAACATGTGGAATAACCCATACTCCAACACATACAATCTGGGTTGGAGGAATCATCCTAACTTCTCTTAGAAGAGCCAAAAGCAAGATAACTCTTAAACAACCCAAACCAAGCCCTATCAAGCAAATCAAAATTCTTGAGGATTAGTAAACCAAGGCCAAACATACAACTCTCTACCCCTTAACCAAAATGACCACTTGTGATCATTCATGCAAAGTTAGAACAAGTGGATGCTTGAGATGAAGAATTCTATGAATCAAATGATGCAACAGATGCTGCAACAAATGACCAACCAAATGAGCAATCAGGTCCAACAATCTTTTCTAGACCTCAAAAATCAGTTGAGACAACTAAATAACCAACAACTAGGTACTCTACCATCCCAACACATCTCGAACCCTAGGAATGTACAAAATAGAGTCAATAATCCTCCTAGGTTCAACCAATATAGGGAGCCTCAACAAAACCAAGCCTATGTGATTAATTAGGACCCATGTAAGTTCAATTTGAACAAAGTCCAAAACTAGGGTTCACCAATTCTTTCCAACCCTCCTCAGGGGCCATTGAACCCGCATTCTTCCATAAGTGCTACCAAAGAAGTGGTACACAAACCTAGCACCTCATTTGGCCTTCTGATTCTACCGCTAAGGGTCTTGGTGAGCCTGAAGAAGACGAGAAAGTTGATTCTTAGGACAAGATCAAGGCCTAGGAACCTGAAGAACAAGACCCTACCCACATTCCCTTTCCTGAGGCCTTAGGTAAGCCCAAACCTAGAAAGAACTTGTCTAGTAATAAGGAGTTGCTTGAGTTGTTTAAACAAGCTTACACCCCACTCCTCAATGCTATCAATTACATTCCTACCTATGCTAAATTCCTCAAGGACTTTTGTACACAAAAACATAAGGCTAGGACCAAGTCACCTAGGAAGGTAGTTCTTTCGAAGCATGCAATTTCTATAATTCTGAAGAATCTACCTCCTAAGAAGAAAGATCCTAAAGTCTCGTTGATTCCCTGTGTCATTGATGACATGTCCGTTGAGAGTGCTCAACTTAGGCGCCTCCATAAACTTGATCCCCACTGAGCTTTATGAGAGATTTGGACTTGGCGATTTTAACCCCACTGCCATTACTTTGCAATTAGTTGATCGATCTATTAAAACCCCTCTGAGGGTAGTGGACAATGTGATAGTTAAGGTCAAGGACTTCTATTTCCTTGTCGATTTCATTGTCCTTGACATGGAAGTACTAGAGAGACTACATGATGTATACACATCCATTTAGGTTAAAATGCCTATTTATGGATGTTCCTAAGCTTATAGATGCATTCCATATTACAAATATTGCATAGCATGCATCATTCAACATTTAGAATAGTTTGTACAAATTTTAGGTTAATTTGTGTCCTTTTGTGGCCAGGATAGGAGATTTATTTCAAGGCCTCAAACTGACGATTCGACTATATGGATTTGATTAGGACGACGATCAGAGTCCAATGCATTCGAAATCGCATTGATTGGAGCCTCATAGAACCATGTGCAATCCGAGGAAGATCAACAGCTAAGGGACAAGGTGACACAATTCAGAGCTTTAAATACTAAATTCGACCGCACGAATGGATTCGGATCACCGATCGTAGCCCAACAATGCATACATCAATCCAATCCGATGTCCGTGGTGCCACCTACAAAGTAAAGAAGATGGATGGCCATGATGGTGCCACGTGGCACCATCACAGCTGCCCAACACAGGATGCAGCCCCTACTCTGCCTCAAAAAGCCTCTCCACCAAATGATCTCGATCGTTAGATTGAGATCCAACGATCGAGAGCAACACAAAAGCACTCGCAATGCAACGGTCGTGAAGGATGCTCACAAGCCACTATCGCACGTTCGAATCGCGACAAGTAGCTGAAATCTGCTGAAGCGGCCATGGACAAAATTGAGACATCAGATCTTCATCGAGTGAACGACATGCTTCCATGCATCGCAACCTAGCACACAGGATGACCCCGATGCATGCACGTGTGCAATCATGCACGATCATACATGCAACATCATGCAATCTGAGCGCGCGATCTTTGCGCAATCTCAACCTTCCATCGATGATCCAACGGCAGCAGCTCCTTCAACCTCAGCGTCAGCAGTGCATGCACGTCGCATGCGCGTGTGATGAGAACCTCATCATGAGCCATAACTAGCTCATTTTGACCTAATACAAAGGATAAAAGCTCCTACATATCTCAAGGAAAGGCTTAACTCAGAGAATTCTGAGTTTAAGAAGAAAATAAGTCATAAGGGGTAAAAATGCAATTTTACCAGTATAATCTGCATACAGGGTAATTCAGGGCCCAAACATAGGTCAAAGCAACTTAACAAGAATAAAAGTGGGATGAGATGATCTAGCAAGGGCTACAGCAATTCCAAGAAACTAAATGATAATCTGTAACCCTAAAACAACCCACTTCAATTCACGAGGTTCGAGGCAAAGTAAAAATAGAATAAACCCTCTAAAAATCATAGAAAAAATAATCTCTAGGGTTTAGAACCTTCAATTTGGCCTTCAGAACCCATTTTGACCTACATTGAGAACCATGCCCAATTAATAATTTAATTTGGGTTTTTGCATAAATTGATCGGTCAAACAAGGTTTAATATAGAAATGAAATTCACCATCAGATTCCTTAGGTCTTAATTAATCATGTATAAAAACTTGAGCCTAAGAAGAAACCTCCTTAACCGACTTTACACCTTGGTCCTCATATATTTACTTTTTGGCCCTCAACTTTTGAACCGTCGCATTTTGGCCCCTAACTCTCCTTCGTTCTTTGCATTCAGGTCCCCCCTGCAAAACCTGCCAGCACCATGCTTCGGCGACCTTGCGCGGAGCATGGCGCCACGCAGGGTGAGGGGGAAAGCCTGGCAAGTAAACCGGGGGTGCCCTGCGTCGTCAGTCGTCGTAGGGACACCCCCTGGTCGCTGTAGCCCACCATACCGGCCGTGCGAACGCACGGACGGTATGGGTTTTCGTCTCCGGCCATCCTCCGGCGAGGGAGACACGTCGTCTCCCTCCGCCTTCCTCCCTGTTTTGATCCCTATAAATACCCCCCGTTGCTCCACCGACCGGGGCAGCTCGGATCTGACGGAGAAAACCCCCAACTTTCCTCTCTTCTCTCTCCGGCAGACGCTCACCAGCTCCGGCGGTTCCTCCCCCTCCTCCTCTTCGCTCTGCCGCAATACCAGCAGCAGAGACTTTCTCCCCTGCTCTTCCCGCGCCACGCCGCACCCAGCTGGCGCCTCTCCGGCTCTCTGCTCGCCGCCGCCCCTTTCCCTGAGCATCTTCTTCTCCGGCGACAGTCGATACGACTGTCGCCCTGCTGCTCCCCCTTCGTCCCTGCAAGTAAGCTAGAACTACTTCCCTTCTTCTCCTCTTTCTTTCCCCGGTTTCAATTTGTTCAATTAAGCCCTCGACCGACCCTGACCATCGTCACCCCCTTCGTCTCCGGCCACCCTCCGGCGAGATGCTCCCATCGCTCCACAGCCTCACACACCTCGCCGACCCTCACCGAACCTCCACCTCATCACACTGAGCACCCCCCACCCCTCCACTGCCACTCCACACCTCCGTAACGCTCCCCCGAACAAACCCATTCCTCCGGTTGCAGTCCAACCTAGGGCTGCCGCCAGACACCACCTTGCAGCTTGCCGCGCAGCTCCACACCTTCGCCGTGCCACGGCGAAGGTTCCCCAGTGGTTTGATCAGGCCGAGAGGCCATATTCGTGTCCGACAGGTTTTGAGGTTCGACCGCCATTAACGCACATTGAATCAGCTTCTCCCGCGCTCCAGGCTTGAGGACTCCAGGTCTCCAGCTGCTGCGGATTACGGGGAGTCTTCCGAAGGCAGCCAGCCAGCAACCGACGCAAATCGAAGCCGCAGCTGCAGAAGCTAGGCCGCGGTCTCCCAGCAGGCGCACGCGAGGAGAGGCCTCCGTTTAGTCCCACATCGGTAAGCCTCACAACCTTTTCACCGTTTACATTGATTTTGTGCATTAGCCTTACTGCCTCAACACACGGGGTGAGGTCCCCTTCACCCGCCCGGTTACCCGGTCTCGTCCGCGCTCACGCCCCGCGGACCTGACCCGACCCGACTTAGACTGACCTGCACTCCTCGCCCACCACGCACGCCGGTGGGCCTGGACCCGGGCGCGACCCGTACCCGACTACCCGGCAGCTCTGGGAGAGCTTTCCCAAGAGTGGTTTCAGAGAGAGAGAGACGCGGGGGGGGAGAGGGTAGAGTAGGTTTTGTCCTCTGACGTAAGCTCTGAAGTGTGCAGGCACAGGTGAAGAAGAAGGACCGCGGAAGAAGAAGGAAGCTGAGGGAGACACTGTAGCAACAGGCAGTTTAAGTCGTCTGATTTGGAAATCAGACGACGTCCTGAAGGGAAAAGAAGAAAGAAGGAGGGGCGACGTCCTGACTGGAAAAAGAAAAGAAGAAAGAAGGAGATCTGAAGAACAATAGAAGAAGGCGAGGCAGAGGAGAACACAAAAGAACAAGGGAAGAACTGAAAGAAGAAAAACAAAGAAGAAAGAAGAAGATCTGAAGAAAGACAGAAGAAAAAGGAAGAGCAGGAACAGCTGGAAGAAGAAGAAGAGCATCACCACTGCAGAAGAAGAACATCACCTCTGCAGACAAAGAAGAAGAAGATCTGAGACGAGGAGAAACAAAGAGAAAAGAAGACAACAAATTCTTTATCTCTCATTCTTTATTTTTGTAAAAGAAACATGTATATCTCTAGAATACAACTTGCTCCCTGAGTTCGACCTCGGGAACTCTTTTCCGAGTAAAAAATTTATATATTTGAAATGATGGCAACAACTGGCTATACTACGACGCTATAACAATAAAACCCGGTTGTCAACACAAACGAGGAGTAGCCATCAGCGTGCATGAGTGCTAGTGCAGGCACGTGATCTGGACCTTCAACGACATTTGAGGCGAGGCTTTAGTGACGTTTTTAACGTCGCTAATTGCCCCATGTACAAAATGTCGCCTCTCCTCAACTATAAAAGGATCACTACCCCTCCCATTCTTCTTCATCTCTTTCTTTCTCTCCTTTACCACCTCCAAGGCTCTAGAGAGAGCTTGTCCCAAGCCCAAGATGCTCCTCTAGAGTAGAAATTAAAATATTTTCCCACTTCTCATCCCCCTTCTTAGAGCATCCTGTGGTCATCCTCTCACCACCTTTCAGAAGAAGATCCTCGCCACAATGCCGTCCTGCCCCATCCTCCTTCCTCCGATGCTGTTCTCCATCCTCCAGCGTCTCACCACCTTCGTCCAGGCACCGTCAGAGCGAGTCATCCTCCAAGCAGCCATCAAGGGGGATTCTTCTCAACCCATTCTATCTTTTATTGCTTTTTAGTATAATTTCAATTAGTTGTAATAGACATGGCTCGATTTTATGAAATATCTCTCTCACTCTCTCTCTCTCTTTCTCATTCTATTAAAGTAGACCAGATAACAACTATCCTACTTGATATTCTATCTTATAAAAATACCAAAAAAAAATCTCAAAGATAAAAACAACAAAAGAAAATAAAGTCGAAGTGTAGTTTTCACAACCAAATGTTTGCCTCCCCATGTTTGACCTGAGGCTCACTTTGAGTTTCGGTTATAAATTTATTTGGTAGTGATATTTTGTGACTACGACGACAAGTTCTCGAAAATCCTGATTTTTCTAGTGAAAAATACACTCATCACTACACAACACACCCATCGTCCTAAGTAGACCCTTCCTAGTCATTACCAAGGCCAACATTAATTGTGAAACTAGAAGAATGGAGATTACCTTTGGAGATCAATAGATGAAACTCAATATTTTTAAGGCATCTAGAACCTTCGCTGATGAGGAGTATGATTCGATTGAGGAGCCAAGTAGAATTGATGATGTGATTGAAAAGTCCATGTCTATTCATTTGATTAAAGAACCATTGATAGAAGAATGCCCACAACATTAGGAGGTTGACAACATATTAAAGGGCACATCCAACACACAACCTCCATGGACTCTTTAAGTGGAGAGATTACCTAAACAACTTACTCCACCCCTTCCTTTCTCCATTATTATCCCATCCCAGCTTGAATTGAAACCTTTGTATGATACCTTGAAATAGGTGTTCTTGGGACCTGACCAAACTCTTCTTCTGATTATTAGTGCCAAGTTGAGTAAAGAACAGGAAAGCAAACTCATCAAAGTCCCAGGAGATCATAAGATGGAAATCAGTTGGACCATAGCTGACTTACAAGGAATTAACCCCTCCTATTGCACCCACCACATCCATCTTAAAAAGGGAGAGCTAAACCTTCTTACCAATTACAAAGAAGATTGAACTCAAATATGTGAGTGGTTATGAAGAAAGACATCATTAAGTGGTTTAATGTAGGAATTATCTACCCTATATCTAATAGCCCTTGGGTTAGCCTCATCCAAATTGTACCCAAGAAGGCTAGGTTGACCGTGATTGTTAATGAGCATGGGGAGCCTATGCCTTTCTTTTAATTTTTTTGGGGAGTCTATACCTAATAGGAGAACTTTCTCATGGAGAGTTTGTATTGATTGTAGGAAGCTAAATTCAACCACTAAGAAAGATCATTTCTCCCTACCCTTTATTGATCAAATTTTGGAGAAGTTAGCTGGTCAAAAATATTTTTGCTTTTTAGATAGTATTCAGGATACAATCAAGTAGCCATAAGCCCTGAAGATTAGGAGAAAACCACATTCATGTGCCTCTATGGCACTTTTTCTTTTCGTAGAATGCCATTTGATCTCTACAATGTACCTGTGACTTTTCAAAGGTAAATGATGGCAATATTTTCTAATATGATCAAAGATTTTATGGATGATTTCTCTGCATTTGGAGATTCCTTTGATTCCTGTTTAGCCCACCTTTAGAGAGTATTGAAGAAATGCATTGAGCTGAATTTAGTTCTAAGCTAGGAGAAGAGCCACTTCATGGTCCAAAAAGGGATTGTATTAGGACATGTGGTCTTTGATAGGGGAATGGAGGTGAATACGACTAAAGTTGATATGATTGCTAAACTACCACCGCCCACATCTGTTAAGCAAGTCAGATCTTTTCTTGGACATGTGGGTTTCTATAGGAGGTTCATTAAAGACTTCTTAAAGATTGCTAAACCTCTGAGTAAACTTTTGTCTATAGGCCAAGAATTCCACTTTGATGATCTATGTATTAAGGTCATTGATTTAGTGAAGAAATCCATTACCTAAGACTCGATCCTACAACCACCTAACTGGGACTCATCTTTTGAGATCATGTGCAATGCCTCTAATTATACTATTAATGCTATCTTGGGTTAGAAATAGAAAAGAAACCTATTGTGATCTCCTATGCTAGCAAGACTCTGGATGATACACAAAAGAATTACACCACCACTAAAAAGGAGTTGCTAGCCATAGTTTTTGCTTTAGAAAAATTTAGACCATATCTTCTAAGATCCCATGTGATTATCTATATCGATCACTTCACTTTGAGACACCTGTTAGTTAAGAAAGATGTTAAACTGAGGCTAATTAGGTGGATCCTTGTACTTCAAGAATTTGACTTAAAGATCGCAAATATAGCAAGAGTGAGAACATAGGGGTTGATCATTTACTATGGATTTTAGTTGAGAACCCACAGCCGACATTACCTATTGCTAATTATTTCCCAAATGAGAGTATCCTAGCCATTTTAGGAGTTCAGACCCCTTGGTATGCTGATAGTGTGAATTACTTGTCCGTTGGGTGAATCCTTAATGATTGGTCAAAGCAGAGAAAGGATAGATTTTATTTTGAGGTCAAGTACTATTTGTGGGAGGATCCTGAGTTGTTTAAACTATGTGTTGACCAAATTATCCGTAGATGTGTTCCCGAGAATCAAATCCACAACATTTTGACATCTTGCCATAATTCAACTTGTGGAGGACATTTTTCAGGGAAGAAGATAGTCGCCAAGTTGTTATAGAGCAGATTCTATTGGCCTAGTCTTCACAAAGATGCCTACACCTTCTTTAAGTCATGTCCCCAATGCTGATCTTTAGGAAGCATGATTAGGAGAGACATGATGCCTTTGAACTGCATATTAGTTGTTGAGATCTTTGATGTTTGGGGTATTGACTTTATGAGACCCTTCACACCATCCTTTGGATACCTATATGTCCTTGTAGCTATTGATTGTGTCCAAATGGATTGAGGCAATCCCGACTCAAACGGATGATCATCAAGTTGCTATGGAGTTTATTAAGAAGAATATCTTTAGTCAATTCAGGATATTGAGAGCTATAATCAGTGACAGTGGGACCCATTTCACACAGTCATTTTAGGAACCTTTTTGCCAAGTATGGGGTTACACACAATATTTCCACACCCTACCATCCACAAAAAAATTGGCCAGACTGAGGTTTCAAATAAAGAGATTAAGAACATATTGCAAAAGACGGTTAAACCTGATAGGAATGATTGGGCTACTAAGCTTGATGATACACTTTGGGCCTACCATACATCTTATAAAACTCCCATTGGAATGTCACTATATCGTTTAGTGTTTGGTAAGGCTTGTCACCTCCTTGTAGAAATAGAGGATAGGGCTTACTCATCAATTAAGAAGTGTAATTCTAATATGGATAAAGTAGGTAAGCATGGGAAGTTACAGTTGACTTAGCTTGATGAGATTTGTAACGATGCTTATGAGAATTCCCAAATTTATAAGGAGAAAACCAAAGCTTTCCATGACATGCACATATCTCGAAAAAGCTTTAAAGCTAATCATATGGTTTGGTTATTTGATGCCAAGTTACGATTATTCTCAAGAAAGCTCAACTCGAGATGGAACAACCCTTACATTGTCACACATCTTTTCACATGGAATCATTGAGATCATCAACCCAAAGACAGGTCAAACTTTCACTGTGAATGGTCAGAGGCTTAAGCCTTATATTGAGAACGTTGGACTTGGACCTGTCCCAGAAAAGGTATCCTTTTTAGACTGCTGAGAAAGTTGGACGCCTGGCTAAATCCAATAAACTTAGTGCTAAATAGGAGGCAACCTAACCTAGTTTTGCTTATACATAGTAGGTTAAATTTCTTTTAGGTTGGAGTTAGTGTTTTTAATGAGAAGGCATACAATGAGGATATTACATGTAATAGGAATGAAGGGTAGGGGGTGGGTGGGGTGAATTTTCGCTGAGTTACCTGCATCTAGTCCCCTTCAATCTATCCACATAAAAAAAAGTGCATTTTGTAAATAGCATAAGTTGCATGATCTAAGTTAGGGAAGGATGATGAGAATAGGTACTATGGAGTTGCTGAGCTTAGGGGTGTGTTTGAGATCTTGTAACTAGACCCTCCAGGTTATAAGTGACTTAATCAACTCATGTACTTACTAAGATATGGACCTATTTATGAGATCTTGAAGAAACTAATTAGCCAAGGTATTAAGTCAACAGAGTGGGAAGTATATGGCTTGATTGTCCACCCTCTGGTTTGAAAGGTTTTGAAACACTAAGTGTCTCACATTTACACAAACTTTGATTTCATTTATGGTAACTACACATTAAGAACTTAATTTTTCGGATATGGCTGTTCATAAGTCCACTTTAGTGGATTATATCTGTGTCTAAGTAGGTTAGTGATAAATACGCATTTACTAATGATAAAATTCCTACTTAAGTCAATTCCTAAGCTTGACATTGCATTTAGCATTGTAAATAATGCATAACATTCATCATGTTGCATTTATGTTGACTTATATAAATTGTACGTTAATTCACATATTTTTATGGCTAGGGAACATGGTGATATATTTCAGAGCTTTAGATGAAGAATCCAACCGTACGGATGGATCCGGATCAACGATCGTAGCCCATTAGCGTGAAAATTGGTCCGATCTGACACCCGTAGCATCCCCTACAAGCATCTGAAGATAGACAGCCCAGATGATGCCACGTGGCATCATCTAGGCTGCTCAAAGGCCACCCGCTCCCACTGAAGGACGTCGTCACCACTTCATGACCATCGAATGAAGATCTCGTGGCTGACGAAGTGCCATGCCTCATCAGGCTCATGGCTGTTGGATGAAGATCCAACAGCCACGAGCGCACACGCGGCATTGTTCATGCAACCATCCACGGCCACAGCGCATTGGAAATGAGCGTGGTTCCCATGCCAAGGATGCATGTTCAAATCTCGCTGAGGCGCCTTGTCTGCCGGAATCAAAATTCGGTTGTTCGATTGAAGATAAGCGGCTGCAAAGATGGTGACATGGCGCTCTAAGCGTCGTGCGATCTACCCAAGCGCGATAATGCGCAAACACATGCCCAATCACATGCGCAATGGGGGTGCTATCCGAAGCGTCCTTTCTTGCACAATTAGGGCCTTCATCCGCCATCCAAGGGTAGTGATCCACTCCATTGCAGCCAACGGACACGAGCTGATGGACGGGCAGCATCGCATGAGCATGATCAACGTGCGAGATGGATGCCAGCGAAGCACAGCTCGCTTCAACAAGCACGTGAGCGAATGTGAGTTGGCTGCAGCAACGCATGAGTAGGATCTACTATGACGTCTTGGATGTCACTAATTGTCCCATGCCTGTTTTAGCCCCCTCTCATCCACTATATAAGAACCTACACACCCCCCTTGCCTACCCATCTCTACCTATGCTATTCCCACCTACTCAAGAGCTCCAAGAAGCCTTACAAGCTCCCATAAGCTCTATTCCCAAGCTCCAAAAGCTCCCTATTAGTGTTGAATCCTAAACCTCCACCAAATAGTCCTCCCTCTTCACATCACCTTCATAGGGAACCCTAGAGCTGTCCCCTCACCACCATTTAGGTAGACAATCACCTCCACCTCCTCATCACCATTCCTATAGCTCGGTCAAGCGGCCCTCTATCTAGATTCCTCCTACACCTCATCCCCGATGTCCAGCACCTAATCTCCTCCATCCAAGCCACCACCAAGTGCCATCGTCTCACCAAACATTCGCTTTGGGAGATTTCCTCTCACCTCCATTTC
The DNA here is from genome assembly GCA_037157565.1 of Thalassia testudinum. Taxonomy (NCBI): domain Eukaryota; kingdom Viridiplantae; phylum Streptophyta; class Magnoliopsida; order Alismatales; family Hydrocharitaceae; genus Thalassia; species Thalassia testudinum. The sequence continues at coordinate 46,598,196 of JAZHRO010000009.1, forward strand.
CTTTATCTGTCTTACTATATTTCTGCTTAATGTAATTGTAATAAACTTCATTCTCATTATATTAGTTTCATTTCTCTACATTTAGTTTTAGACTAGCTTAGCTTACTCCTTGTTCTGATATTCTGTTGTCATACTCATAAAAAGACCAAAAAATAACAAAACCCTAAAAATACCAAAAAGAAACAAAGAGAAACGTGGATTTTCAAAGAAACAAATGTCGCCTCCCTGTATTCGACTTGGGACTCATCTTGAGTTTTAGAATAAATTTTATTTGATTAGCAGATTTTACGACTACGACGACTGGTTCTCTAAAATCCTGATTTTACTCACAAGAAATACGCTCACCAATTAGTCTTCATTTTTAGGTGTATTAATATTTATGTTTAAAAATAAAAAAATTGCATGGATCAAGATATAAATTCTCATACATTTTATTACATTTCATAATTCGTTGTGTATATAAACAATCTTGCGTATATTTATTTCAGGAATAAACTCCCATTCACGTTAACACTCATTCTCACGTTAGATCACGCCGGCCCATTAACTACCTAAATAACCCAACGTCCCACTACCACACAATACCCATCAACCCGCCAACCTTGCTCCTTCTCACACAACACACGCCTTTAATTTTCGGCCCAACGAATCACCCTCAGTAACGCACCCGATATTGCAAGCCCATGCACTAACGTATGCCCTCACCACGCCACCCACGCTCACCCGACTCCCACACCCATCGCACAATACTGTCTCTCACTCTCACGTTCACACACTTACGCACAACCCCGCCGCCCGTCCCTCTGATTTGACCTGCCCACGCACAGGGCCTCTTGCGGTTCCCATTCTCTCCTCTCTCGCGGACTCTCGCTGGCAAGACCACGCGCAACCCGAGCACAACTCGAGCGACGAGCGCGGGCCCCGAGGGACGCTCCCATCGCGACAGGGAGGCTACTCTCCATCGCATCTCCTCGCGACAAAGCGCACCAGAGCTTCCACCCTCGCACGTGGGGAGGAGGGTCATCGAGGGAGCACACCAAGGCCGCCCTCTCCGGCCTCTCCTACCCTCGCCTCATTCTCTTCCCTCACCGTCAGTCCTTGATCCTCCACCTCACAGCCACCATCACTCCGATCAGACCACCTTCCCCCTCGCTTAACACCACCATACCGCAACCACCACCACCTCTCATCACCACCGATTACCGTCGCAGCTCTCGACCTCGACCAACGACCGGAGACGAGGAGGAAGGAGGGAGGCCGCTCCTCACACACCAGGATGCGGATCTTCCTCCCCTCTCCTCGCTCCTCCTCGCAAACATTATCATCTCAGACCGACGAGCGTACACCAAGGCGCTCCTCCGGCATCTCCTCATCACCAGCGACCCACCTTAGTCCGACCGCCACCTCGACGGCCACCTTGCGGTGACAGCACAAGGGGTGTGTGGGTGATGATGCAACTTCCGACAACCTGCAGCTACTAACGTGCGTGCGGACACCAGACCGCCGCCTCCGTCATGACCGCCAGCCGTCGTCACCCGCGCTCCCTGTGCGCGAGGCGAGTTCCCACGTCTCGTGCTATTTTTGTTTTGTTTTTCTGTTTTGCAAGGATTTGAATTTTGTTTGAATCGTTGTGAGAATCTTATTCCGTTATGTTCTTTATATGTTTGTGGTGAATAATTGACGTCATTGTGTGGGCTGTGATTAACTTTCCCGTGCATTCTACGAATTTACCCCCGCTATACGTAGTTTATATTCTTTGATATTGTTTTGTTCAGACGATTTCACCGCCACGCGTAACAATTCGGATTTTATTATTTGGCGAATCGGTTCGATTAGATGATTTTCTTTTTTTTTTTAACCGATAGTAATGTTAAATATTGATATATGTTGGTTATAGATTTCACATTAACATTTATTTGATCTTTAATCCGTACTCAATAAATATCGATATTTATCTCTAATATCGGTACATGTATGTTGCAAGTTGATTCTAAATTTCTATTTGAACTTAACTTGCGGTTAACAAGTACCAGTACTTGTTAATATTTGGTACTCAACAATAAGCATGAAAAATCGATACCAGTGATGAGTATCAATACCCATGCACTCTATTAGCTAGTTGTAGTAAAATTGTAAGCAATTAGTATCAGTATCAACTACTCGTTCAGTCAAATCTAAACGACTAATTTACTTTAATTCTCATTCAAATCCAACTAAATTAGACTCCAAGGGCTAAGGAGTACGAAGGATTGTATGATAACCTATGAATAGACTCCTTTGGGTCCATTTCTCAACACACAAAATCATTCTACTCTCTCTTGCTTTCAAAAATTCTTCTGCTCTCAATTTCTATCAAAAGAGAGAGGCTTGTTACTTGGCAAAGTATGCAAAAAGAAATTTTAGTTTTGTAACAAGTCCATAGGCGTGAGAGTTTGCGATTTTATTCAATTAAAGCGTCGATTATTATCTTTAGCTTCCTTTCGTAAAATCTCTCTAATATATTATGTTGGGAGGGTTAGGCTCTAGTTGTACGCTTTAATCTTATTCTTGCTTGCACTTGTACTCTTCTTGTGATTTTATATCTTTGTAGGTTGAGGTAACTGGCTAATTTTCTCTAGTTATAATAAATTGATTACCTCTGGATTAAAGAAATTGAGCTAAAAATTCTAAATCGAAAGATTTAAATGGTAGAATACTCAAGTGAAAAGAATTACTATACATCTTATGTCAATTTTTATGATTTGAATTTTTATAATTTATTTTCTACCATATTATTCATCCCTCATTCTCGTGTATTTTTATTGTTCAGATCCTACAATCTCCACCTTTTATTATAGAGGTTCGGAAGGGATAAGAAGCCACCAAAAAGGTTTAGGATCGAAGAGATTCAGATTAGGAAAAAACATGGAATTTGTTTATAACTAAAACTCTTTGAATCCCAATATATTCGACCAAATATCCCATATCAATACATTTTTAACTTCGATAGGCCTTGGATGTAATTTTTTTTATTTTTTTCTACGCCAAATAATCACTTCACGGCGGAGGGAATTTGATTTTTTTCCTCCACGACCAATCTCCCTTTTTTTTTCTCTTAATTTGAGACCAATTTTAATTGCGTTCTTGCGAACGCACAACATAGAAAAAAATATGAGACCATCTAAGAAATGCCAAATTTCTGAGATATAATTACTCTAAATCTATAAATAAATGTTAGTGACCAACGAATTATATACATAAAATATATAAAAATGAAGAACGAATCAGCCATTAGCAATTGTTCTAGGTGCTAAACAGGTATAGGTTGGATTGTGGAGTCTCCGAGGGACAAACGTAGTGGTTTGGCCGCTAGCAACTGCATGACTACTAATAGCTGTGTCTTTACCATGAATGCTATGCACATCTTCAAAATAGATAAGAGGGTTGTTATAGAACTTCTCATATTTCTCCTCCAGCTGAAATGAGAAATGTGCATCAAATCACGTCGTAAATTTAGTATGCCTTAGGAGTCAAATTTAATGCACGTAGGATTGTGCTAACTTCGTCCCAGGCTATGAGATATAAAGGAACAAGTTGCTGGCTCTCTCTTCTCTAGAAACTGTCGAAATGAATTATATTGGTCCTTCAAGGTTTTCCACTTATTATATATTTGCTCATGTCTCAGGTACACATCGAAAAGGTCATTGAACTGATGTTAAATATAATCTTAATCAAACGTGTTGAACGTATCCCCTCTATACTCTTCTTCTCCTTGATTTCCCTCGTTAGGCAGAGCAAACTCTCCGCATTCCATGATACATACTTGTGTTGTTCGTCGTTACCACCTTGTTTGTTACCATCCTCAATTCCACCATCCTTACCGCTCAACCCATCAAATTGGGTACCATCACTGTCAAGTTGTTCGGGTGGGTAGCTATCAGTGTAATCCCATTGAGCATCGTGTCGGTAGAAACCTTGGTATGCTTACTCATTTGTGCCCCATCCTTGTCGAAGAGGCTCGTTGTTCAGTGAGTTTAGGAGATTGCTCGTGTAAGAAGCCATAAAGGTAGTTGAAGTCATTTTCTCTAGATCCTGCAAAGGGAGTGTGACTTTAGTGACTTTATTGGTATGCCTATATTTGGGGATGATGATATCTTCATGTTCTGAACTTCACGTGTGCTGAGGATATAACGATTGGTTCATTGTGAACTTAACTCCAAGTCAATGTGACATGTATGCAATAGTTGGACCACATCTTATTCAATTTAAGAGGAAGCTGTTTAATGATATGGTATCTTCTGATCAAATTTAAGGCCTCTTTCGATGCCCACTCTCTTGTCCGTTAGATCTGCATATGCTGACAAAATTAAGATGTGAGATCCGTCTAGCTGCGATGCCCATGTTGAGGGTGTCAGGACCAGATCCAGCTCTACACGGAAATCGGGTCGGATCGCATCTTTTATCTCAAAACCTAGTCGTTCAACGAGAAATAAATCAAAATCAACGTATTATCACACATGCATTATAGCTAAATAAAATATTTAAACAACGGGGAAAGACAAATAAGTCAGTGTACTGACATTCATTCCAAGAGATAGAACCAACGTACAGATATAGCCATCACAATAGTTGAAAAGAGGCAAAGAACACATACTAATGGTAAAAGAACTATTGGTTCTAAGACTAAATACTCACTACAACAAGTAAAGGAACGTGCTATAGCAGAAGGAAGATAAATACTAGACTAAAGATGGGCTTGGCTGGGTCCAACTCCCTCTACAGTCGGTGGCACTTGCTACTCACCCCCTAACCTAAATACAAGTAGTAAGCGTCAGCAAAGAAAGCTGAGTAGAACGGTAGGAGTATGGTAACGAAAACAAGGTAAATTGAAAAGAAACACAATATTAAGACTGCAAGCATTTAGTATATCTATAGGTCCATTACCCAGTTATTTGATTTCAAAGCGTTCTAACATAGAATTATTCTTCCTCTTATTACACATGTTCCCTAGAGAAACAATCCTGTCATAGTATTCCTGTGATGTAAGACGCACACGTGGGCTCTCTTGGCCGAGAGAGCACCTTGTGTTTGCCCTACACCTGGTCTACCACTGTAAGGTCATAGTCGCAGCATAGCGGGGATTATGACACGCGTGATAAACACACGGGAGGCTACCCCATACTGGCATGTGGTCAGTCGTTTCTATTAACGGGTGCACACTAACAATGTGACATAGAACAACTCAGGGGTCGTATCCCTCAACCAGTTTGTGTACCTTCGCTTGACTATCCCGGTTGGCCCCACGTGAGCCCAATAGGAGTCGATGTAGAAAGGTCGTACCTGCCTCGACTCCTTACCCGAGGAGGTCAGCTCACTCCCTACATGATGGGATGGTCATCTCTCCTCAATACGTGTATACCTGAGGACCAGCTCACCCCGCACCAAAAACCTAACCAACGGTCACACCTCATGAGTATGTACAACACTCCATCATTCTCAGAGTCTTATATCATAGCAGCAAACAGCCATTCTAGATCACCTTAAGGTTGATAAGTAATCCTATCTGGAGTTTAATCTATTTCATGCATTAACAAGTAATATGTGTCATCGCATAATTTGGGTTCCATTCTAGGGCAACCTAATACAGGCATTAAGAGTAACAAGCATCGATCGCATATTTAGTGTTTATTTATATGAAACATGCTCCAAAACTTTATACATGTGCATAACACTCGTAAGGTACGTCATTTAGAACTTAAGGCATGCATGTACCCATTCAGTGGATGAACTTGACATTTCAGACTTTGAACAAATATTTCATAATTGGATAGCTAATTAGTTGTCTAACTTGTAGCATTTGCTCAATTTCGAAACAAAACAAAAGGCAATGGAGAACCACTCTACCTAGGTATCTTGAGAGATATAGGGGCACACTCGGTCTATTCGTCACTCCAGTCGGTGCTGCGGAGGCCTTCATCGATACCAAATGACTCCCGGGTGGAGCACCTACGTTAAACTAAAGGTCAAATTGCCATTAAGTGCCATGACTGTTCGGCGTGTAAATCACATTTTAAAAGATGTATAGCGTGAAAGATGTCGACAAATAAATTTATAAAATCCGGTGAGTACCGGGTCGTTTGTAAGGAGGCAATCAAGATTTTATGCAGAGGCTCTTCAGAAAACTAGTTCTAGTAGATATTTATATATGTATATATGTATAGATAGATATCAGGCATTCAGAAGATCAAAATTTTATTACATTCATAAATAGTTTTTCAAAGTAGAAAGTGTTATGCTAAATAGAGAGAGAGAGAGATAGAAGGTAGATAGATGATGATGTCGCTTGTAGGATGCTTGTGCGAGGTGCGGCAGCACCTCAGATCCAAAGCATCGGGGCAAAAGGCGGAGCGGAGTTGCAGAGGGAGAAATGAAAGATCGTGGAAGAAGGTGGAAGAGAGGTAGATAGAAGAGATATGCCTTCAATAGGGGGCCCTGGACCTTCTTTTATAGTTTTAATGAGGGGCAAAGTGGGTATTTTGGCCCTTGAAACCGTGCAACAACTTTAGGTTAATCAGATCCGTCGATCAGGAGATCAACGGCTCTGATTTGGCCTCAAAACACCTTAAAAAATGCATTCCACGCACGGATTTAACCTGGTGGCAACACGTGGCACACTCTGGGGCCTTGGATCTCCTTCGGATGCTCCCGCTCGCTTCCTTACACCCGCCCAACGCCTGCTCCACTCAATTCTCTCTCCTATGTGCGCCATCACGAATTCAAATCGCATGCCTCATCCTCAGCTGTCCGATTGTCTGAGTATCCAGAATTCGAGGGCATCAAGTGGGGAATCAAATTGATAATCTAAAGTTTGAGTTCAAAATCATCCCCATCCTGAGGTACCCTGACAAAGGGTTTAGGTTGGGCATTAGGAGGGTTGTAAAAGTCACAGAGAGGCCAGTCTGCCCTTCCATTTTGGAGTCGAGTAATGGCCTGTACGATGACCTCCATTTGTCGGTCATGGTACTAGCCCTGCTTAGTGATCTGCCCCTGTAAAAGGGTCATAGGATCCAGATTTTTTTCTTCAATCTCTTCTTTCTCGTGGTGACTAGCCATTGCAGAGGGTTCAGATTCAGATTCTGGATAAATAGGACTTCTCCTAGGATTTCTTTCTAATGGTAGTAGTAAATCAGGATTTTGAGATCTTCTATCTTGCATGCACCAGAAGAATGTCTATAGATGAGAGGGAGAAGACAGATGAGAAAATACTCCACCCTTTCAATGCAAGCAATCAAACTAGTCCTTAGAGTGTTATCCCTAAATTGACCTAATCTTGGCTCCCCAAAACACAACTGGGTTAGATCAACTCTTGAATTACTTGGCTAGCCAAAAGGGTGGGACCCTCTAGGACACCCCGCACGGTGAGACACCACTAAGGGTTCATGCGGCTACTGCATCGACCTTTCTTGTCACCAGTAGGTCCAAGTAGACAAGACCTTAACCTTAGCTCAATCTAATTTTAAGTCCCCAAGACTATTAGTCTTGCCTATGGCACGTCTACTTAATTTTAGGCTTGGGTTTGATGTGCTTTCGAAATATGATGGGCGTTAGTGGGAGGTGTTTGCCCTTAAAATTGATTTCAAATGTGTGAGTGCACAGGCAAAGGGTTCACAAGCAATTTTTTATGATGAAGTGAATTTTAGGATTCAAATGCTTGTGTTAGTGAATTTTAGGATTCACTTGAGTTAATATCTTCAATCAAGGTTTCATTGAGGCACACAAGAGTTTTGCAGATCCCAATTGTTGGATATATTTCCTTTAAGTATGAAAATACATGTGTGCTCTATCATTAATGTGAAATCCTAAGCACAGATAGTGATAGATAATTCTTTTAAGTCCAAAAATCAGATGAGTGGTGCAACCCAAGCAATGCAATCAATTGGTCCTATTGCACCACTAACTAGGCACTCACAAAATATTTTTCAAGATTTTTTAGTGACATTTTTTATTTTTTTCTAATTTAAAGTGTATTGGGGGTCTTCAGTTTGTTTTGACCCCCAATTCGTGATTGAATAATCCATATAATCAAAAGTGCAAAAAAATTTTTTCATATTTTTTCTAAATTCTTGATTCAACAGAAATTTAGTACCACAAATTTCAAGTCAATCGGAGTTGTATAAAAATTCTTATAATATTTTGAACTTTGAAAAATCAAGAACAATAATCATTTTGATAATAGATCAATGTGTTAATTTTTAAAATTTTCCTATAACTCTAATTTGCACAAAATTTGGATATATTATTCCTAACTTTGAAACCCACGTCCAGTAACATTTTGAGAATTTTTGAACATGCAGATCTTCAAGAATTGAATTTATAAGACTTTATTTCAGCCCAAAAATCAAGAGTTTTTTTTTGTTTTCAATAATCAAGCAAATTCTAACTCATCCTGAGGCTCATGCAAATCCTAATTTTTTTGGATCTTATTTTCTAAATCTAACTAATATAACCTACGGGTACTTACCTAAGATTTGAACCCGCACTTTCTCCGTTGTCGTGTCTAATTCAAATTTCTTCTTTTCCTGCACACACAAAATCAACTAAAAAATAGCAAGTTAGAAATCTCAAATATGTACCGAAGAGCTTCAAAAATTTTCGTTCCCTCCCCAGCAACAGCACCAACTAGTTGAGAGATTTTCGCTTATTTATGAAGATGATAGCAATAAATTGATATATCGTTGTGTTTTATGTGGTGGAAAATCTCTCAATCAAAAATTAAAATAAATATCAAATCGAACCACAATAAAAATGTGCATCCACAGGGAGGAATATAACCAATAAATTCATGAGTAGAGGATTATAATGTTTGCAGACAACTTCGCGACTTCAATTCAAGGAATATGCTACTCTAAACGGAGCCTGCAATTTCATTAAAAGTTCAAGGCTATTTATGTAATTTTCACATCAGGAATCAAGCTCCCAAAAGTATGTATATGATGCATGTGTAGTGGCATATCATGTAAATTTGACTTGCATAAAAATCTGAATTGAATTTCAATGTTGAATGATGCACATAACACAAGTTAAATAAATTCCCAAAATTATATGTGCATCCATGCAATGTGGCCTGAATAAAATAATAATATTAAAGTGACAATGGCATGTAATGTAATTTTTAATTGAAGCAAAAACAGAGGAAACTTCCTCTCTCTTCTTTGCGTGCGCGAGGAGGCTTCGTGGGAGGAGCTGCACTGCAAGAAGGCACGTCTCGACGAGGGTTACGTGATGGTGGTGATGCAGCAGCCGGAGGTGGTTGGGCGTAGCCGGACAGAGGAGAACGTCGGCCTGATGATGGCAGGTGGCTGCGCAACTGTTGTGGCTACGCGCACGAGCTGCACGTGGTTGCGCACTGTGGGCACTATGTGTGCACACGCTGTTGCTGCGATGCTGCGCGCGGTGGGGGCGCTGCACTGCTACGGCTGCGGTGGCTGCTTTGGGTTCTTTCAGGGCAGCTGGAGAGGAAAAAGATGACGAAGAGGAGGAGGCACGCACGGTCTGCAATGCGTGAGGGTGCTGCGCGGTGAGGGCGCTGCGCACGCGTGAGGGCGCTGCGAGATCTGATGTTGCATGAGGGCGCGCAGTTGGAAGGGCTTGGCTGCAGTCGTGCGGTGGGGCTGGTTGTGATGACTGCTTTGCACACTTGCAAGGGCTTGGTTGTAGGAGAAGATGAAGTGCGCGCTTGGAGGGGCTGCGGTGAGGCAGGCTAGAGCGCATTTGCAAGGGCGTGTAGTGGCAAGCTGGAGGTGATAGGAGAGGATGGAATGTGCCACTGCAGTGTGGAGGTTGGGGTGGAGGCGCACGCTGCGGGAGGATGGAAGGCTCCACAGTGCACGCAACATCTTTTTCCCTGTTCGGTTCCCCCTCCAAGCCCCTCAGATCCTCTCTTTTATCTCCTCCCCGGCGCAAGTCAAGGGATTTTCAAATCCCTTACTAAACTTGGTCGACGGCTGTTGATGGAGTTGTTGAGGCCGGCCGTCTGTTGGGGGAAATTTATTTCACACCCCTTGTCTTTTGTAAAATTGATCCTCCTCTCTCACTTTCGATTATTTGTTAACTCTTAAATTAGCCTGATGGAGTGGATTAAGTGGAGGAGATGCATAAGGTGCGCTGTGTGCGAGACCTGCATGAAATAAAAAATAATTACATAATAAGTTATATAATGCAATAAAATAAATGTAAACTTAAGTAATGATGCATGCAAACATTTTATGACCTAATGTGGCTATTAACAAACATAAAATGTAAGAATAGAGTTAACTTAGGCGTAACAATAGTCCATTAAAATGGACTCATCACCAACTTGTTCAGTCGATGCGAGACGTGTTTGGAAAGGTTGATATTATCGTCGTAGTGCGAATCACAACGAAATAAATAAATTTGTAAAGACCGGTGAGTACCGGATTGTTCGCAGGGAGGCAATCACGATTTTATGCAGAAGTTCTTCAGAAAACTAGTTCTAGCAAATATTTATATATGTATATATGTATAGATAGATATCAGGCATTCAGAAGATCAGAATTTTATTGCATTCATAAACAGTTCTTCAAAGTAGAAAGTGCTATGCTAAATAGAGAGAGAGAGAGAGAGAGATAGAAGGTAGATAGATGATGACACCACTTGTGGGATGCTTGTATGAGGTGCGGCAGCACCTCAAATCCACATCGCTAGGACGAAAGGCGGAGCAGAGTTGCAGAGGGAGAGACGGAAGACCGTGGAAGGTGGAAGAGAGGTAGATAAAAGAGATATGCCTTCAACAGGGGTGTCCTGTGCCTTCTTTTATAGTTTTAATGAGGAGCAAAGTGGGTATTTTGGCCCTTGAAACCGTGCAATAACTTTAGGTTAATCAAAGCTGTCGATCAGGAGATCAACGGCTCTGATTTGGCCTCAAAACACCTTAAAAAATGCATTCCACGCACGGATTTAACCTGGTGGCAACACGTGGCACACTCTGGGGCCTTGGATCTCCTTCGGATGCTCCTGCTTTCTTCCTCGCACCTACCCAACGCTTGCTCCACTCAATTCTCTCTCCTACGCGCGCCATTGCGAATTCAAATCGCGCTCCTCATCCTCATCCTTCCGATCGTCTCGCCCACACCGCCTTCTCAAAGCCGACATGTGATCATGCATTAAAGCTGTGTGTTCCTTCTCGCATGTTGATTGAATGCTCTCCCACTCGCCAAGTGTCAGCATCCGCACCGCCCTTTGAAGATCTAACGGTTAGATTTTTTTTCCTCGCGCTACTACCTTCTGATTTCACGCTCAGGCAGTTTGACCTCATGCCCTTCGTTTGCGGACCGACACGCTTACCATTGCGCTGAGGCCACATTTGTGTTGCGTTTAAGTTTTAGGCAACTTTGCTCTCAGCAGTTGGATGGGGATCCAACGGCTGAGATTAACCTTCTGTTTGTTGAGGGCACGGTTGAGTAGGCGATGTGGAGGGGTTTTGGCCATTGGATGGAGATCCAATGGCCCACAGCAAGCGAGGAGGTTGTCTTCGGAGGTGGGGCGGTGACATTGGACGGCTGTGATGGTGCCACATGACGCCATCATGGCCATCCATCTCCTCTTCTTTGTAATTGGTGATGTAGGCCTCCAATGTGGTTGATTTTTACGTCATTGGATAGCGATCATTGATCCAGATCCATTCGTGCGGTTGGATCTTTCATTTTAGGCTTTGATCTTTGTCATCTGGCTCCGTGGCCTCTATTCTTTTATGGGCTACACAGGATGCTATGGTTGTCTGATCAAGATGATTCCAGAAGCGTTGGACTTTCGTCATCATCCTGATCAGATCTGTACGGTCTGATCTGTCATCCGCGGCTTCGAATCATCTGCAATTTATTTCATCTCTCTTTTAGGTCATAAAATGATAATATTATTTATGTGGTTGACAAACTAACTATTATGCAAATTAAATGCTTATGAATGCATTGTCCCTAAGTTATGCTAGAATCTAACTTAATTCAAGTGATTTAGGTTGCATGATTGCTGTGCAATCATTGACTGAAATTTTTACTAATGAAAACACGAGCTAACAAGGGCAAATTGGGTACCAAAACGTAGGAAGATTAAACAATCTTTCCAAAGGTACTTTAAATGCGTAAAATAGAGATCGTTTAGTCATTGAATCAACCAAAAGAATGGGTTGGGGTCACACAGACCAGCCACAGTCAATTTAGACCGACCAGTTCGCACAAACCAACCTACCTTCAGCCCGAACATGCATTACACGTGCGTTGGCTCGTGCCTCGCACCTCAGGTCACGCGACGATCGCACCTACATTTCCCTCCTCGCACTGTTGATGGGAACAACATCATGGGCCCTAACTAGCCACATTTAGTCAGGTTTGATTGTTAAAAGTTCCTACCTAATCACTTGAGGGTTGTAACTCCGTATTATTCTAATTTGAGAGAAGAACTGGAAATCAAGGTTAATTCTATAATTTTAGCAGTACATCACAAACATAGATTAACCATAGGATTACTAAGCAATTAAATGAAGGTCAAGTGAGCTTAAAAGTCCAAAAAGTGGGTCAACACTAATAGAGACGGAGTTTCACGCATATCGAGAACCGAAATAGCACATAAAACCCTAATTAACAACCCACTTAAATTAAAGATGTTCTGGTCAGGATAAAATTCATGTAAACCCCCTAAAATTCATAGAAAAATATTCTAAGAGGTTTAGTACCCTTAGTTTGACCATCTGAATCCATTTGGACCTAGAGAAGAGTTTTAGACGAAATTCTACCCTAATTTAGGCTTCTATGCAAATTGTCTAGTAAAACGTGGTCAAAACTCAAATCTAAGTTCACCATTATATTCCTTGAGTCTAAATTAGGTTAAGGCTAAAATTTGGACCTAATCAGAGTCCATCATAACCTAGTTTGCAAATTAGTTCTTAAAATCTTTATTCTTAACATCCAAGCCCCTAAGTTTTGGATTTATTGCATTTGGGTCCCTAACTTCTCATCGTTTACTTCAAACAAGTCTTTACTGCCATTGTTAAGTGTGAACACCACGAAACTGAGATTCAAGAGAAGAGTTCTCTATCAAATTAGCATTAAATCCCTCCAAATTTGGAAGGATTAATGACCAAATCATAAAGAATCTGTTGGACCTAATCCCAAGCCCTGATTCTTCTCCTAAAATCTTAACGAATCCACATTTTTCAATGAGAATTCCTTGCAAATTTCACAAGGAAATTACACTAATTTCATGCAATTTAGAGGCCCAAATACCTCTATTTAAACTCCTTGACATCACAGTGTGCTTCTCAGCCAAGGATAAGCCAAGAAACTCCTCTCCTCTCCTTCTCTAACCAATTGCGCCTTTGGCTCCGATGACTACCTCCATCCTCCTCAGGCCGTCCAACCATCAAATTGGACGGCCCTCTACCTTCATCTCTCTCTTCCGCCTCTTGCCGGTCAAAGCAAAGGTTCCTTTCGCCCTTATCATCATCGTACTTGCCGACGATTTCATCTTCTTCAATGTCGACCTATCATAGCCGGTTGTCTCCTCCTACATCTCAACTCCTCACCTCCCTCAATCTTCTCCTCTCCTTCTCAACTTATTTTTTACCTACTTAGACTCTAGGATCGATCACCACTTTGCCCGCACACACGTCATCTTCCCCACGGCCAACACAATCTCTAGTGAGCTCACGTCGATCTACACTCGACCAACCACAAAACTACCACCACCACAACCTTCCCCTCACTCATGAGAGCAAAACCCCTCAACTAATTGAGAGCTTTGCTCACTCCTCTACTTCACCAAACACACCCACACTCCACCACCACAATCGCCTCCATCCAACCTCCGCAGACCATGAAACTCTGCTGCATCTCCACCACTGCACTCACCTCGATACAACGAAGCTTCTGAACGTGTTTGATTGGGCTGTAAAGTCATCTTTCTTGTTTGAGGTCCCCCACCGGAGCTCCGCCTCTGCAGTTGTCTTCTTCGACTTCATCCGCAGTTCTCCAACCAGCTTCGACCTCGCTGCCTCCTTCAGGTGTAGCGAAATCCATCTACGACACACTCCAAGACTCCAATTGGAAGGAAGAAACCCCATGGAAGCTCAAATTGTAGCTGCAATTTGCAGTTGTGCACGCGGAGAAAGGATGTATGATTAGTCCCACATCGTGAGTTCAAAGCCTCGCCACCGCATATAAAGTGAATTCATTTCAGTAGCTTTTTACCTCCAAACACACGGTGTGAGGTCCCCACGCACACCCGAACGCACGCGCTCGCTCACGTGCCCTCGCCCGCGGTTCATGCCACACGGGTTTGGGCGTGGGTTTGATTACCTGGGTCCGATTTAGTTCTGAAGGAAGGAAATATAAGGAGGAAGGAGGAGGGTTTTGCACCTCGGGAATTGTGCCCTCTCCCGCACTTAACACTCAACCTTCTGAGGCTTTATGAGGCACCTTATGTCTTGTGTTTAGGAGACCCTTGTGTCTCTGCTACTGTTGTGCCTTAGCATTACTGGGGCTTGAGGTTATGGCCTGATTGCGCAGTAATCATAGGTCTTAATTAACCTAAATTAGGCTAGGACTTAGCATAAGTTAGGGTAATTTGTGCATGCATAAGCACTATTAGCACCTTTACTGATTTCTTTTAGCTATGCATAAAATAATGCTATAATGTACTGATTAGGTGCATTATGTCAATTGCAGGTAATAAGCTAATCAGAAGCTAGATCTGAAGCTGGATCTGAAGAATAAGAATAACTGGTGTTGCAGCAGAGTTGGAGCGGAAGACCTAGATTAGATGTAGTAGAAAATAATGTAAAGGAGTTAAGGTATGCTATTCTATTAAGTAGAAATAAAGCAATAAATTGTGAAGAACTTAGGTCCATCCTAGCCCTAGGACAACCTAGAAGCTTCCCCAAGCCTTAACCACCCTTAAATTAGGTCACCGCACCCTAGGAAACCTTAAAACACTAATTCCATCCTCTATTTGGACGTCCAGAACCCTTAGCCAACTCTTGCACACCTTAAACCCACTTTTGTAGTGTTATTGGATGTCCAGACACTTGGTCAGATGCCCAATTTCTACAGAATACTCAAGATAGAACCTAGAATCCCTCCTGACTCTGATTGGACGTCCAGACAATAATTCTGGACTTCTGATTTTTCATTGTAAGACGTCTGATAACTTTATTGGACGTCCAGAACTACCCTCCAGACCCTATTTTGAGATTCAAGCCTTGATCTTGGATCTCTAGCTCCCTAAACCCAATTCTAACCCCTTAGGAACTTAAATTAAGGTGCCCTAACCCTAGTACATCACCTCTAGACCTCCATAAGGACCTAATTAGGTCCTCACTAAACCTAATTAACTTGGATCATGGTCAATCGCTTCAGTCTATTCAATTGGACTCATTGAGTCCAATTGAGCCTTGATCTCAGCATACACTATCCAATTGGACTCAGTGAGAGTCCAATTGACCTAGACCTAACTTAATTGAGTTGTTTTACTCTAAATTAGGTTTCCACACACCCAATTAAACTTGTATTAAGTTTAATTTCACTTTACCTCAGTGAATTAGGATTTGCAACCCCAATTTAAGACCTAACCTAGACCTAAACCCATTAGAACCTATCCTAACCCACCTAGCCACCTAAGTTTCGACCCACACACACACACCATTCACGCACACATACCCTCCTAGAGTTCTCTAGAATTCTCTTCAAAGTGGCTCCACTCTTGGTTGCTAAAATTAGCAACCAAGAGCCATTCAATTTTTAGATCCACAAATGGTGGATCTAAAAACCACCTTGGCCGGCCACACTTGGGACTCTCTCTAGAGAGTTCCACACTTCTCTAGGGAGTCTCCCTTTGGTCTATAAAAATACATTAGGGGTGGCACTTTGCAACCATTCACTCTTGGCTCCATTTTAGCTTAGCTTGATTCCACCTCCACTCCACCTTCACGAGTAGCTTCACCATGGCCACCACCATCTCCACGCCAAGATGTTGGATCACCTCCTCAACCTCTCTCCAAGGGCCGGCCTAAGCACCATTAGCTGCCCCTCCTTCTCCTCTCAACCAAGTCAAAGACCATCGAAGCCCACTTCTGAATGCCCTTAGTTTTGCTATAGCTCTTCACAGTTTTACTGCTTAATAGTGTAGCTCTATATTCTCCCCCAATGATGCATGCATAGTACCCCCTTAGATTCATGTATGCAATCATTTTCTGCTAGCTAGATTTGTGGTTCCAAGCATTCCTCTATAAGCTTTCCACGAGTTTCATGTTGCAAACACCATCATGAATCAAAGAAAATCTTTTTATTTATATATATATATATCTATGTGTGAAAATCACCATGAGCCTTGTTGCAATATTTTTTTGTGTAATTAAAGTTGTCTGCTCTTAATTACTATCTGTTGCAACTAGCATGTCGATACCTGAAATATCGAGGATCTAACTATTAACGTATTTTCTGTAAACAACCACCACATAACTAGAATCGTGCATACTGAAACTCACACTTTCACGTTTGTCATCTACCTAACACATGCGCACGTAATTAGGGTTAATAATGAAAGTGGCCGAACATTGATTCGACGATTAGAAACTGACATGCGATTTTAAGCAAGTAGAGTGAGCGAGATCGATTTCAAATCTTCATTTCCATAAACGCCTCCCAAAGACGAACAACTGGGACTCAAGTCTTGTTATCTTAGAAATTATTTTTGTTGATTGCATTTCGCAACTATACTATGACACATTTCTGATCAAATACGCACTACGATCCCAACAAGGCCTCTGAGTCTTTAACTCATCATCAGAGGCCTTGCTCTAATTCTGCTGGCTATATTCTGTGGTGACATTTGGTTGAGATTACTGTTCATATATTTGAGATTGAATTAGAGCTTAATATTATGGTTAAATTGGTGGTTCAAAAAATCATTTTTACCATAATCCTTTTGCACTCTGATTCATTATTACTCTTAAAATATTATTCTGATATACATTGAGCATTGTTTTGATTCTAATTGCATATTATTCTTGATATTGTGATTAGTGGATTGAATTACTTACAATTTCTCCCTACGAACGATCTCGAACTCATTTTTTGTTTTCAAGTTTATAAATTTAAGTATTGCTATGAGTTTTGTCACTATACTACGACGTTATTCTTAAAATGACGATTTTCACTAACAACAGCCATGTGGCAAGACCTCGAGTCGCGGGCACTGACACCTTAAACAGGCCGTGGCTCCGTCGCGCTGCATGCGGCGTAGGGACCATGTTTTCTCCCACCCCCCGCTCTCCATGCATTGCCTCTCCTTCCTGAGATCTCCTCCTTTCTCATGCGTTGAAATGTGAATGAGCCCTCCCCTTGTTCTTTTTTCCTCGAGTGCTGAGGCTGGAAACAAAAATAGAGAGAGGGAGGAAGAACCCTCAATCTCGATCTCATTCTCCCTCTCTCCCCAATGCAATGGAGCACCGCCCAAGGTAGAGCAATAGTGAGGAGAGCGACGGGCTAGGCTCGTGTGGTGTAGTGTAGAGCAAAAGGGAGGTGTTGAATGGTGATTGTCGTAGTTTAGAACAATCTATCGTAGTATAGTGACGAAAAGTAAATAGACATTTAAAATTTCTAAAGCTTGAAAATCGTGAGTTCCAAGGTAGTTCGCAGGGAGCAACTATTGCAATTCAATCACCAATCGAATAATATAGCAATAAGCACAATAATCAATCAAAACTCAAGAAAATATATTTAATGTATGCCAAGAGTTATAGAGCATGAATAATGTAGATAAAGAGAGGAAAAGCAAAAATAATGGTAGTTGAAACCACCAATGTTGCACTTAATAATCAAACTATCCTCTCGAGCTGAAAGGGCATCAGACACCCTAATTAAATGGTCAATTCAAACCAAACAGAGGATCTTAAGCAATTAATTCTACAGCCACAAGCCACAACCTCTAAAGTTTTCCTAAATGTTGGCATAGATCTTGAGGACAAATCCACCCGTCCTCCATCAGAAATTTCTCTCCTTTCTCTCTCTTCATAATCAGGTAATTAAATCTAGATCGGGGACCAAACTCGCGAGGCATGAACACCGGTGAGGAGTGGGTGAGGTGAGTGAGGGAACTGACCCCTCGTGTGCTTGGGCAGCTGGGTAGGGGAGACAAAACCATATGAAGGAAAATAAAAAGTAAAATCCCACAATGTGTGACTATCTTCAATGTACACCTTTGCACGATGCAGCTAAGAGGAGATCCTTCAATCGATGCTGTTGCTGCTACTTCTTTGTCCAATTGAAGGCCCAAGTGACTCCAGGGTGTTCATCCGCAGCTTTAGGTGAAGGTCTTGAGGTTGGTAGACAGCAAAAGACAGTGGTCATGGTCAGAGATGACACCACTTGAAAGCATGAAAATGAACTTAATGCCCTAATTAAATAGTTTAGGACCTTCGCCTAGGTACGTGGAATGCAATGGTGGTGGTTGGACAGAGTTAGGGATTGTTCATCACACTGAATCAATGTTTAAGAGTGTTGCGTTGTAATATAGTCGAAAAGCGTTCAAAATAGATATAATTTTATTACTCGAATTTGAAGTCTAAGGTCGAACACAGGGAGCAAATTGGTATTTAGAAATCAAGATCACAATTCAAAGTAAAAGGATTTGCAATAATAATAAGATCAAAGTGCAAAAAGGTGGGAGTAAAATGGTGATTTAGATCACCAAATACTCCTACAATATCAACTAAGAAACTCAATGTATATGAATATGAATTAAACTCAAATTGGACGTCTGATTTGTAAATCAGACGACTTAAACGTCTGATGCTACAGTGCTCTTCCCTTCTGATTTCTTCTTTCTCTGCTTCTCTTATGTGGCTCCTCTTCTTTCTTCCTTCTTCTGCTTCCACTCCTCTTTTTTCTTTCTTTAACTCTGTATTTCTCTTCTTTCTCTACTGCTTCCTCTTCTCTTCTTCTTTTTCCTTCTTTACTCAGGGGAGGGGAACTTCTCAAATTGGCTAAGTGTCCGCCAATGTTTTTAGCAGCAAAACCCTCCCCCTTCCCTTGTGCAATCTCTCATCCTCTCTCTTCAGATAAGACCTAGGTACCAGGGTAATCGGATCAGACCCAGGCTCGCGGGGCGTGAGTGCAGGCGAGGGCGAGCGTGTGGGGCATTGTGTGTGCAAGGGGTACGGTAGGAACTTGACCCCAGTGACTCGAAGGCGATAAGCCTTAGAGACTTTTTACTCTTATATCATTGCGGCTGCTTCAGAATCAACGATGTGGGACTATGTGAGACCCTTCTTTGCCTGCTGCTACTGTGAAGCTCTCGTGGTCAATTCACGTTCGATGTTGGTCACATGTCCAACTTGATTAGCTAGAGATGCTCTCCTAATGATTCTACATCACCCGATACCTGCGCCAGGGGATGAGACCTCAAGAATGCAGCTCAAGCTTACTTGAAGTTGCTTCAGCAATGGCAGATAAAGCTCGAAACTTGAAACTCAAAAGATGGTCTTTCGACCCTGTTAAAAGCATTCAAAAGTGTCACCGGATGATGACAAACATAATTATGGTGGTGTGGAGGTGATCGGCAAAGTGATGAAGTCTGATGACCTTAGAATGTGCGTGTTAGAGTGCGTGTGTTCAGGGGTGCAGTGGAGAGGATAATGGCCCCGAAGACCAGAGGGCTTTTTCTCTCTGGGTCATGGCGGAGGTGTAGGGATGGATAGTGGCTGGATTGGTGGAGTGTAATGGCCGTGCGAGCTCACCGGAGGTGCACCGGTGAGGTGGAAAATGGAGGATGGTGAGGCAAGTTAGCGGTCAAAATGAAGTGGTGAGTGTCTGAAAATGAAGAGGGGAAGTCAAGGAACTTATCTGGGGTGATAGTGGATGAAGGGGAGACAAAGATGACATCGGATGCGTACTACCGACACCGGAGGCAAAGGTGCTCAGAGAGAGATGGTCGGCAAGGATGAAGGGGGGCAGGAGCGTCAGCGAGTGCTGCGCGACGCGAATGAAAGCAAGGAGGAAGAGTCTGCCACTGGTATTGTGGTCAGACGACGAGGGAGAGCAGGGAAGGTCACCAGAGCTTGAAGAGTGAATCGGTCGAAGGAGGAGAGGAGAATTTGAGGGGGTCTCCAGTCGAATTCAAACTTTCGTGATCGGAGGGGTTTGGGCTCCTTTAAATAGAGCTATGAAGGTCGGTTAGGGAAAGCTTGCCAGAGTTGGAATCCGTTAGGACACCCAAGTCTCTCATGCATTCGCATGAGAGATTGGGAAAGAATATGGTATCAAAGATAGGTTCAGATTGGAGGGATTTTCTCAGAGAATCTCCTTTCCAATTTTAGAAGGGATTCTATAAGCAATCAAGGAGAAACCTCCTTCCAAAGCTCGCCAAAGTAGGATTCCTCCACTATAATGGTAGAGGGACCTAATTGCGAAGATGATGAAGAAGCTAGGGGGCCATTTGTAAGGGTTTTTGAAAGATAGGGGTACAAATGTAATCAGGCTGGACCTTTTTGCGAACTAGGTCAAGGAAAACTCAACTTGGGTTCAAATTTTGGTACAAACTTAATTTGGACATAAGGAATTCAATGGTGAAATTGGATTTTGGGTTTGACCATATTTGACTGGGAAATTTATGCAAAAACCTAATTTAGGGCAAATATCCATCTGAGACCCCGTTTTAATTCAAGATGCATCCCACTAGCCAAATTAAAGGTTCTAAGCCCCAGAGAATATTTTTCTATGATTTTTAGAGGGTTTAGGTGAATTTTATCCTGACCAGAACCTTGGTTAATCAAGTGGGTCTATTTTAGGATTTCAAGAAGTCATTTAATTCACAGGACACACACAAACCCTTGTCTGTTTGATCCAACCCACTTATAATCTTATTAAGACCATTTGACCTTTGTTTAGCCCTTGAAAAAATCCATTGTTGTACTGCATTGGTAAAATTATAGTTTTAACCCTAGTTTCTTATTTTACTCTCAGGAAGGTTATGCAGTGAATTAAGACCTTGAGTAGGTTATGTAGGAGCATCTATTCTCTCAATTGGGTCAAAATGAGCTAGTTATGGCTCATGATGGTGTTCCCATCAAGGATGATAGGCGACAATGGGTTTGTCTAGTGGGGGCTTGCAGAGGCCAATAGCTCCAATTATGTTGGGGCTTTTTGGTTATGGAGTCGAGATAGAAGTTTGGGTGGTAGCAGTGGAGTGTTTGGTGGACGGAGTTGCCAGTGTGAGCTCGTCAAAGCTCATGCTGGAGACAAGGGAGACGGTGATGGATAAGCATGTGTAATGGTTGAACCTAGAAACTAAGTGCGTAGAACGATACTAGAAAGGGAGAGGTAGAGATCAGATTTCAAATAGGGATGAATGAAGATGACGAGCGTCTGGTGTTGATTGGCTGGACGCGAGGAAGATGACGAGGGTCGATGGAGGTGTTGATGAGGACGAAGACGTCGAAAACAGTCGTGCTTTGACTGGCTACAGTCACAAGGAGGAGAGGAAGGTGATGGCATTGCCTGTTGGTTGAAAGCACGCACGAACGTAGGAGGGAGGAGGGGCTCGCCGAAGCCGATGGTGGAGTTGGCCAGAGAAGAAAAATTAGAGGGTGTTCCAGCAAAAAATTGACTTATCCTAACTGTGGAACATTGAGGATCTTAAATAGAAAAGGTTCCTCTCCCAATTGAACAAGTAAATGCACAATTGGAAGGTCCTTTGAGATCGAGCTCCTTGAGGCCGTCGACGTGGAATACAATCGTGATTGGCCGCTTCAAGATGCCCAATGAATAGAGAAGGATCTCAAGATCAATCTCACCGAGTTTGGTGATATTTGATCTTGATTTGATCCCTCAAATTGAGGATCAAAAGTCGATAGCTTTTGGTTCAAGGATTTCATTTAGATGGAGATGAGGAAGATGGCAGGAGGGGCATTTTTGTGAAGATGATGATAAGTTAGGGGCATGAATGTAAGAAAATGTGAAACCTAGGGGTTTAAGTGTGAAAAATAGAGATTTTAGGGGCAAAAATGCAAACTAGATCAAGAGGGACTCTTATTGGAACCAAATTTTAATGTTTACCTCCTCTGGACCCAAGAAATCTATTGGTGAACTTGGATTTGACTTTTGACCACGTTTGACTAGGTAAATTGCACAGGAGACCAAATCAAGGCAAATTCCTGTCTAAATCTCTGTTTTTGGTCAAAATGGGTTCAGATGGTCAAAGTGAAGGTACATAACCTCTTAGAATATTTTTTAATTATTTTTAGAAGGTTTATATTGAACTTTATCTAGACCAGAACCCCTTTAATTGAAATGAGGCTGATAATTAGAGCTTTTAGAAATATTTTAATCCTTAAAATGCGTGAAATCCTAATTTAGTGAATGTGATTTCACTTCTTGGATATTTAAGTTCATTTGACCATGGATTAACCCCTTATCAATCCCTTGGTTAACCTGCATTAATGATGATATGGTAAAATAACATAATTAACCTCGTTTTTCTGTCTTCTTCTCAAATCAGTTCAGTATGGAATTATGATCCTCAGACGATCATTTAAGAGCATTCATAATTTGAATCTGACTAATTTTAGCTAGTTTGGACTAATGATGATTTAACATCATACCTCCATGCCTAACTTTTGCTGGTCCTTAATAAAATCTTATAGACCAAATTAGATCTCTAAACCAAATTTTAACCGTCAGGATGCCTTACTAAGTTGTATCTCTAAAAATTAGATCAAAATATCAATAATAACCCTAGAGGTACTCATGTATCATCCAAGATTCAGACCTAACTAGCCTCAGCCTTGGGTCCACTGCGAAAGTTTCTAAGGCCCGCAAAAACTACCCAAGGGTTCGTTGACCCCAGCGGTTAAAGCACCAGTACGTATACATAGCAAGTCTAGGTTTAGTTTGCTAGTGCCTTTTTGAAAAGAGAAACAGAGAGGGATATTTAATTTAAGAGCTTTCTTTCTTTCCTTTATATATTCCCCTAAATCCAACATCGGATTGGCCCTAAACTCAGCCTATATTGGATTCCTTGTCCCCACCATCAATTCTTGAAGGGTCCCTGGATTTCGATAAGTCAGGATAGCATCGCCCATGGCAACGCCCAGAACCATAACTTTCGACACTTTGAGATAGTGTCGCCCATGATGTTCTTTAGCTAAATTCAGGCCCTGGCAATCAACATTTTTAGATAATCCTACCCATAGCACCTGAACCAGCACAAGGTGTTTACATGCCCCCGGTAGGTGATTACGCAGCAATCATAGGTCTTAATTGACCTAAATTATGCTAGGACTTAGCATAAGTTAAGGTAATTCATGCATGCATAAGCATTGCTAGCACCTTTACTGCTTTCTTTTAGCTATGCATAAAATAATGCTATAATGTACTGATTAAGTGCATTATGTTAATTGCAGGTAATAAGCTGATCAAAAGCTAAATCTGAACCTAGATCTAAAGCTGGATCTAAAGAATAAAGAATAACTGGTGTTGCAGCAGAGCTGGAGCGGAAGACCTAGATTAGATGTAGTAGATAATAATGTAAGGGAGTTAAGGTATGTTATTCTATTAAGTAGGAATAAAGCAATAAATTGTGAAGAACTTAGGCCCATCCTAGCCCTAGGACAGCCTAGAAGCTTCCCCAAGCCTTAGCAGCCCTTAGATTAGGTCACCACACCCTAGGAAACCTTAAAACCCTAATTCCAGCCCCTATCTGGACGTCCAGATGAGTTATAGGACATCCAGAACAATTAGCCAACTCCTGCACACCTTAAACCCACTTTTGCAGTGTTATTGGACGTCCAGACACTTGGTCAGACGTCTAATTTTTGTAGAATACCCAAGACAAAACCTAGAATCCCTCCTGACTCTGATTGGACGTCTAGACAATAAGTCTGGACTTCTGATTTTTCACTATAAGACGTCTGATAACTTTATTGGACATCTAGAACTGCCCTCCAAACCCTATTTTGAGATTCAAGCCTTGATCTTGGATCTTTAGCTCCCTAAACCAAATTCTAACCCCCTAGGAACCTAAATTAAGGTTCCCTAACCCTAGTACATCACCTCTAGACCTCCCTAAGGACCTAATTAGGTCCTCACTAAACCTAATTGACTTGGATCATGGTTGTTGAACGGTAACGAACGCTACGCTTACGTGTTCGATTTTGGAAAACCTGTCGTTGTAGTTCGAAAGCGAAGAATTCATGTTCAACAAATAAAATTTATACCGAAAAGAATTCCGAGTCGAACACAGGGAGGCTACGTTGATCTATATTCGTAATTATATTTTTTTAGGATTTTTGATAAGCAAGGAGATATAATTACAATGGAGCTATCAGACTAAAAGAAAGAGAGAGAGAGAGAAAGAGAACATGCATTCAATATTTCAATTGTTTATATAATCAAACTAAATAAAAGTTACACTAGAAAGCGGAAAATCAATTACACTATAAAGCAGGAAAATTCTACACTAGAAAAGCTGTAAATAAGAATGGGAGAGAGAAGTTATCCTCCTCGACGATTGCTTGGAGGACGAGCCGGACGGGACGACGTCTGGATGAAGGAGAACGAAGCAGGACGAAGGAGGACGAAGCAGAAGAACGGGAACGGAGCAGCACGCCGTCGTCGTCGCGGGATCCACTTCCGAAGGGGAACGAAAATTGGACTTTATCTCGCGAGAAGCATCCCGGGTGTGGGACAAGCTTCTCTTGAGCTTTGGAGGGGTAGAGAGGAGAAAGAAGGGATGAGAATTTCGTATGGAGGGGGTCTCCTTTTATAGTTGCAAGGAGTGGGGGCAAAATGGACATTACAACTTCAAAATAATAAAAGAGGGGTCTTTAGTGACGGATAAATCCGTCACTAAAGCCCCCAACGTGGGCGTCGTGGGTGGCTCGCGCGCGCCTCCTCGCCTGCTCGCGCGCTCAACAGCTTGCGTACGTTCGTCGATTCTCAGCCGTCCGATCGCGAGATCGGACGGCTTAGGATGCGTCTCTGCCCGCTCGTTGTGCACCGGCCTGGCGCGTGCGATCGCGCGTCCACGCCACACGTTCAATCGCGTGTGAACGCAATTGGGCGCGCGCGGCCGTCCGATCTCCATCTGATGCTCCACGCACCTCAATTGCCCGCGCCTTCCAGCCCCTCGCCGCGGCTCGAACCCGCGCCTGGCGCTCGCGAAAGCACGCTCGACCACTGCGCTATGGGGCGCGGATGGTCGAGCGGACGTTTTTAAGTGCGAGTGACCACAGCCGTTGGATTAAGATCCAATGGCGGAGAGCGATCAGGCGCGGGGCCTTCACAAAATGCAAGCGGCCGTTTGGGCGGTTGAGATGGTGTCACATGGCGCCATCTTGGCCATCCATCTTCTGAAAGTTGTAGATGGTGCCATGGATGTCGGATTGACTCGATTTTTGTGTCGTTGGGCTGCGATTGTCGATCCGAATTCATCCATGCGGTCAGATTTGTCATCTGAAGTGTGGATTTACACCATCCTAGCCCTTGATCTTCTAGGGTTCCTGGGTCACCATCTGATGCTACGGATGCCTGATTAGAGCGATCTTGGAGTCGTTGAACTCCAATCGTCGCCCTGATCACATCCATACGGTTGGATCTTTGATTCGATGCCCCGATAAAATGTTTGCCCTGTCCAAGCACATAAAAGGAGACAATTAACCTCTATTTTATTCAAACTACTCTAAATGCAAGATGATGCATGTTATGCAATATTTATATCATGAAATGCAATCCTATGCTTAAGAACTTGCAAAAATAGACATTTTAAGTAGTGTAAACATGTTGACATCAATGGTCAATCTCTTCAGTTTATTCAATTGGACTCATTGAGTCCAATTGAGCCTTGATCTCAGCACATACTATCCAATTGGACTGAGTGAGAGTCCAATTGACCTAGACCTGACTTAATTGAGTTATTTTACTCTCAATTAGGTTTCCACACATCCAATTAAACTTGTATTAAGTTTAATTACACTTTACCTAAGTGAATTAGGGTTTACAACCCTAACTTGAGACCAACCTTGACCTAAACCCACTAGAACCTAACCTAATCAATCTAGCCACCTAAGTTTTGACCCACACACACCCACACACACCATCCACATGAAAATACCTAGCCTAGAGTTCTCTAAAACTTTCTACCATGTGTTCTTCCCTTAGTTGCTAAAATTAGCAACCAAGAGCCATTCAATTTTTAGATCCACATTTGGTGGATCTAAAAACCACCATCCATCCTCTCTCTCACTCTCCCACGAGTTCCCACCATAGGCCTCTCTAGAGAATTCCATAATTCTCTAGAGAGCTTCCCTTAGGTCTATAAAAGGACCTAAGGGGTGGCCATTTGGTCCATCTTGGTCTTTTAGCATAGCTCCACCTTCCATAAGCCATCACCACCTCCACCTCCATGTTCACGAGCTCCACCATGATGCCACCACCTCCATGCCAAGCCTAGACCAAGATTAACTTCTCCAACCTCTCTCCAAGGGTTGGCCTAAGCACCATTGGCTGCCCCTCTTTCTTTTCTCACCCATTCAATGGCCATCGAAGCCCACCTCTAAATGCCCTTAGTTCTGCTAGATTGGATTATAGTTCTTCTTAGATTTAATGCTTTATTTACTGCTTAGTAGTGTAGCTCCATATTCTCCCCCAATGATGCATGCATAATCTCTCCCATAGATTCATGTATGCAGTCGTTTTCTGCTAGCTAGATTTAAATTTCCCTATACAAGCATTCCGCTACCGGTGTTGTAACCACCATCATGCCTCAATGAAAATATTTATATATATTTATATGTTGAAAATCATCATGTGACTGATTATCATCTCTTAGTGTGATTAAAGTTGCATGCTTTCAATTTTTGATATTCTAGCAACAACATATCGTGTATCAATACGTATTTAGTATAAATCGACATGCGATTTTGAACGAGTAGAACGAGCGAGATCGAATTTGAATTTGCATTTCCAAAATGACTCCCAGAGACGAACAACCGGGACCCAAGTCTCATTATCTTAGAAATTATTTTTGTTGATAGTATTTCGCAACTGTACTACGATGCATTTCTGATCAAATATGCGTTCTAAGAACCCAACAAATGGCACCGTTGCCGGGGAGGCAACCTCATTTTTTATTTCTATCTCTAGAATTATCACTGATAAATCTTCCTTTGCTTGTCTTTGATGTGCAGGAAAACAACGAAAAATGGGATCTGCACACATGAGCGAGGAAAAAAAATACCAGGTGCACATCGTATCTTTCTTAGTCTAGGTTTGATTTGAACCTTAGGTTAGATTTCCTTTTAGCAATTTCATTTGAAAAAAGAACCTATTTATTTTCATGAAAAAAAAATAAAAAAAGGTAGTTAGAATAGGTTCCCCTTTTTAAATCTTAGGATTAGTTAGTTAGTTTTGAAAAAAAAAGCAAGAAAAAAAAAGTTTGAAAATATTTTGAAAAAAAAAATTTTTTTAAAAAATCATTTTGGTGGAAAGGTTGAATTTCAAATTCAAACACCCTTTCAAAAGCTTCCCCACCACCCTCTGATTTTCGGCCAGGCTTCAAATTCTGATTTAAAAATTCATCTGCTGAAAAATTAATGAGCGAAAAATTTTGAAATTTAGGCTAGACCTTCATGTTTAAACCACCTTTCAAACAACATTGTTCATTTGAAAAAATTTCAAGTATGAAATTTTTAAAAATACGCTAAGTGAAGGGAGTCAGACTGACCCAAATTTGAAAATTTTCAAAATTCAAAAAGCAATTTCAAGCAATCCATGAATCTTTTTTGACTAACAATGGTGGGGTTTGAAAGCTGATCTCATTGGCTTTAATTTACATATTTTTCCTAAATTTTTGAAGGCCATTTGATATTGTTTCAAAGTAGAAGACCAACCAGGGGTCAAAATTCCAAATATGATCCCTTGACATTTAAAAATCTCTATTAATTCGATTGAAATAGTAAAAATTACAAAAAAAATTCTCTGAAAAGATAATTGAAAAAGGAATCTACTTGCCAAATTTCAACTTATTCTGATTCCAATTTTTATCAGAGAATTGTTCTTATTTCGTGGTCTGCTGAAAAAAAAGAAAAAACAAACCCTAGAATTCATGAACCCTAGGTTACACCTTTAGGGTTACACTCTAGAGACCACACATTTGGACTAACCTAGACTTAGCCAAGTCTAGTGTTTAACCAGTGAGCTTAGTTACCTTGTGGGCCACTCACCAAACCCTAGTGAAAAAGAAAGGGTTAAAATAAATTATAAAACACAGAATAAACCTGAATTCATTGTCGTACTATTGGGTGGTTTCAATCGCTCTTGCCAAACCTTGTGACTAAGTTTGCAGGGTAGTGTCAAACGACCGTGGCTCGGGGGTCAATGGAACTAGAGGTGTGAGCCGAAGGAAGAACCTTCCCCTTAGTCCCCTCGTAATCAGACTAGCTGGGTTAGCTTGAGAGGTGGGAATTACTTTTAGTCAGTTGAACGACGAATTTTTTTTTCCAGGAATTAGAACTTAAAATGAAAAATCTGGTCATATGATCATAAGGACCATATGATTGACAGGGCCTTAGCCTTATCTGGCTGGCTGCACCAACCTAGGGGTTGGTTGGTGTATGCAAGGAAGGAGGTCACTCAGACCTCAACTGGTTGGATCTTGGGAGTCGATCCCAAGGAGGTGGAGGCAATTCGTCACTTCACCTGGACCATCTTCTCCCCCACCCTCTTCTTCTATCTGCTTAGCCGCAATGGCTAACCCTAGATCTGAACCTAATCAAGATCTAGAAGAGTTGGACCCACGAGCTTATTTGAGAGCCCAGGTCACTGAATCAGCTCAACCTTGGGATTAGAATCCAAGGTGGCAAAGATGACTTTTCGCTTCGCCTGATCCTTCTCCTCAAATTACCAAAATGGTTAACCTATATCCTGACCCTGGACATTATGACCCGTACTATTCGGCTCCTCAAAGAACCGCATCTTATAACCCAGGATATGGAATCCACACTTCTGCATCTCACCCATGGAATATGGGTAGACATGATTCACCCCCTGGAACCCCTGAAGAACTACCAGTGCATATGCAACCGCATTATAGAATATAGAGAGTTGTAGCTAGCGCTAAGGAGAAGGCTGCATTCTATCTACACAAAATCCAAGCTGTCACTGCTCCAAACCAAAGATAAAGTTGGATTCCGTATCAACAAGATGTGATGGAGCTCCTTCAGGGAATAGCAGCGATAATAAGGCTAATTGGACAAAATCAGGAAACTCAAGAACTACTGCTTTTGAGATATCAAGTGGAAAAAAGCCTTAAAGACCTCAAAGAATCTGAAACGACTACTCCAGAAGGACACATAGGAGATTCTCGGGAGTAGATGCTGGGAGATCATTCAGGGGAAGAAGAATCTAAATTGGATATGAGACAGGAGCAGGAAATGCTCTGAATGGGTTCATCTGAGAACTCCATTCAGGAAATTGACGAGGAAAGGACTGATATCTCCAGGATTGAGCCACAATCGGATTATCCTAAATCCTGGGAGATACCTCTTGGGTTAGATAACCCAACCATGATAAAGGAAGTAGATCCATTTGAGGATATGGATCTTGAGGCAAACATTACATGTGACACTACCGATCAGTCTAGGCCACTTCCCATTGTAGGTGAACCTGTGCTAGGGCCAACATCTTCTGATCTGCACTCTTCTTCTTTCACCTACATCCCTAATGCGGATGCTAGAGATTCTGAGATGACACTTGATATCCCTGATCCTGACATCCGAAGACCAGAAGTAGCCATGGATGTTTTGACCGAAGAAATAGATATGCTACCTGAGGCAGGAATTACTAAGGAACCCAATGCATACGAGGGTGAAGCTTTAAGCAGAATGAGCTGGGGACGCACCTACCATCCTAGTCAATCTAATAGATGGCTTGACTCTGAGCTTAAAGAGTCAGCCTCCGATGAATCAGAGATGAGTACTGATGAGGATGAAGTAATTTCTGATGAGGATTTCAGTGACCTCCCTACAGATCTTCTACTTTTACAGATACCCCCATATGATCCAAAGCCTGGAGAGGGCATGATCTTTGATGTCAATTATCATTATGAGGATCCCTATGACTCAGATTTTGGTTCTGAGATACATGTTGATCTACTCCCTCAGCAACTTCCTACTAAATTGTGGGACATGATAAATCAGATGAATCAACATCATGACCCCCTCTCTGATTATAGTCTATTTTCCACCACCACTCCACACTTTCTTATAGCTAGACCTTTTGGAGAAGGGGTGCATAATCAGTTGGTTCACATCTCCGGACCACTGATTCTAGGAGCATGCGTGCACATCTTTTTCTTAATCTTGACCAGCTCTTATGCAAGAACCGATACATCTGAGTAAGTTTTCACCCAGCTGGAGGCGTTAAACTCAACACCTACTCAACATTCTACCATCACCTGTACATACCATTTTTATACGTAGCATTTTTTTTTCTTTTAGCATATTTCCTTTTCGCATATTGCATACTGTCAAGTTGACCGGTGCTGAACGTTAAAATTTCAGGAACAATTCCAGGGGATCTCTACCTACTTACTCCCTGCTGTATTCATTTTCTTCTATATTCATGCATGAGGACATGCAAGAACTTAGGCATGGGGGGGTAGATATAACAAAACTGAAAATTTTTATGCCAACATTTAGGAAAACCTTGGAGCTGCATGTCAAACGTACTTTAGGACCCTAAATAAAAGAACAACCGACTCCACCTCCAATGCTTGCATTGGAGCTAAAAATCATCTGCAACAGCCACCTCCGACTCACCCGCTCACCTTTTGTTCTAAATTTAGGGTCAAGCTTAATGTAACCCGAAAGGGAAATTTCATCAAGTACGAATATAAGAGGTTACTTATTTATAGCATATACATAGTGCATCCATGAATAAGATTATTTTATTAAGAGAATGCATTAGGGATTTTATCCTCTTGTTGATTCCTATAATTTGGAATCCAGTACATCTTTTCACACACACACGTAGAATTTGCAATGGATTCAAGGTGCAGGCTGATAAACATCATTAGTCTGTCAAGAAGAAGCAGTGCTTCTTTTCCTGAACCACTGGACAGTGTTTTGGGAGGCAGGTAGATTTTCTTCTAAAAATCCACCAAATAGTATGAGATGAGAGTAGAGTATACTGGTGCTCTAAGATTAGTGCAAGGAATCTAGTGTAGATTCCCTACTTCGGAGGGGGTGAGATCAACGTGATGTAAAAAATGCAGAATTAAAAATATAAAAATCTCACAAAATAACAATCACACAATAGGCACAAGTATTTTTAGGTGGAAACCTAACCTGGGTAAAAATCACCACCTAACCCTCTCGAGTTAGGATTTTCCAATCGACCTAGTTGATCAAATCCACTAACTGAATCACTTAAACAAGGGTGATTCAACCTCTTACAACAACACTACTTTGAACGAGGGTAGTGTGCTTCAAACCCCTTCTCTTCACGAGAAGGATTTTGTCCCTCGATGGAGATGGGAATTCGCAACGCGAATACCCAACCAAATAACAAAGTAAAAGATACAAGAATAGTCCTATAGAGCCAATAAAGTAATTCTTAAACTAAGCTTCTATAGGAGTTAGGAAACTTCCCTTTGGTGGAAGTGCATCGACGACGCAAATGTGTGAACTACGCAATGGCACAACGACGCTCTCGTGAACTACGGCGGGAGAGCGGGTGCGCAATTGGATTGAAGCTCTCTAGATGTAGAACTAGGCTTGGAGAGCTAGAGCTTTCTTCTTAAGATCAAAAGACACAAAATGATGTGAAAGTGTGTTTCTTGGTGTATGTTTTGAGTGGCAAGGGTTCTCCTCTATTTATAGAGGCCCTAGGAAGGCTTTGGAAGGCCTTGGAAGGCTTCCATAGCCGTTGGGTGCAAGGCCCAAGAGAATCAGGCCGAAGTTAGAAATAATCATGATTCTGACAGAGTCATCAGATGTTTAGTCCTGGCATCAGACGTCTGGAAAACCCATTTAAGACATCTGGGAACTAAGTCAAACATCTGATTTTAGGAAGGTTTCCTTCCTGACTTGAATCAGATAGAAATAGCATTCTAGTGAAAGTCCATCAGACGACACACAATACGTCTGGCACAAGGTCTGGAAGTCTGGTAACCTATTTGTTCTGTGGGAATGGATTCCCAAGACGGGTAACAGCTACAAGATCTGCCAAAGGCGATTTTGGGTTAGTCGACGCGAAACAGTCACATTTTAGACATCTGGGATCACTTACGGACGTCTGATAATGTCTGATATAAGCTAACGGTCAGATTCCTCAAAGTCTACGTGGGCAGCCAACGTTCCACTAATTGGACGTCTGGTAAAGGCATCAGACATCTCCTAAGACGTTTGGGCTAAGGTCTGGACGACAGATTCAAACGAACATAACCTATTAGGTCTAGCCTAGATGTTATCGGACGTCTGAGTCAACAGTCAGATATCTTAAAAGTCATTATCAGACATCTGATTTTCAGATTAGATGTCTGATAAGGCTATCTGAACCCTATTTTGGTTTTTTAAGTTCTTTACAGAAAACCTAAGTATCCTAGGGTTGTACAAGTGTTCTTAGGACTACTGTGAGGGTTCTTTGAGGCTCTTTAACATGAATTTAAGAAATAAAAATAAAGAGCAACAAAAGAAACAAAAATACATAGTACAAAGGAAAGGAAATCTATCCTATTCTTCATCTCCTTCCTTCTTCAAGCTATCGCTCCTTGAGAAGCTCCTTTGTTCTCCATCAAGCTCCTCCAATCTGCCATGGATGTGAGATTGAACTCCGTCTAAACACGACTCCATTTGCAATTAACCTGAGATCTAAGATTTCAAGTACAAATGTTAAATGACACATGTTTTGTTATCATCAAAATAAACGATCGTGGTGCTCTAGCACCAACAATCTCCCCCTTTTTGATGATGACAAAATCATAAATAATAATGCATAAAATCCTCCCCCTTTTTGACATTATCAAAAATGTTTAATTGATTTTAAATTTCCTATAACTCCCCCTTAAAAGATGCTCTTCTATAAATGAGTTGAATTTCTTTTAACAAAACTAATGTCCTCCCTCTTTTTGTAACAACAAGATAGCTATTATTTTTCTCTCCCTTTCTAAAGGAAATATAGCTAACGTAATAAGATCTCCCCCTTAATGATTGACAAAAAGCTTATAATTTTAACTCCCCCTATCTATATGCTAATAAAAAAGATAGGGTTAAGGGATACCTCACCTACCATGGCCAATAGAATGGCCCAAATGGAGGTGGTGGCTGCCACATCGGATGGGGCTCCCATCCGTAGCTTGGAGGCCCGGGCATCGACGCCAGTCTCCAGCCTGGCGATCGACGTGCGGCAGGTCCATCATTTGTTTGTTGTCTCATCGGTCTTTTTGTCCTTCTCTTTGGTCCTCCCAACTCGTGTTGACCGTTCTTGAGCTTTTAGGTCCAATCTCTTGTGTTATAGTCACCCTTGAAACCTACAAAACAAGATTCTAGATCTCTCCTCGGTATCCAAGTTAATTTGGATCCGGATCTGTTAGCAGGTCTCCTTGACGAAGATCCTTTCTCAATCTTAGGGCTATGCAAATTATCTATTTTGTTGATTAATTTGTTGAAATTTTCCCTAAGACATGTGATTTCTTTTTCTATAATATTCATCGTAGTTTTTAAATCAGAAATTTCTAATTTTAAACTAGCAATTTCCTCAATCAATTTAGTATTTTCATTGATTAAATCTTTATTTTCAAATAACAAGTTATTATCCTTAGGACTAGCTTCTAGATCCTTAAGTTGTTTTTCTAACCTTTCATTTTCATTTTTTAGAAAACTAAGTTTCTTTTTAATACTTTTATTTTCTACCTTAAGTGATTTACTAAGTTCAAATAGCTCATCAAAAGCATTTTGTAAATTAGAATGTACCTCATTGTCGAAGTCACTTTCGCTGTAGCCCTCTATCGCCATGAAGCCCATGCAGGCGATTTCTTCTTGGGGATTCCCCTCTTCTTCTTCCTCCGAGCTTGAGTCGTCCCACGTTGCTTGGAACGCCTTCTTCTTAGACTTCTCCTTTTCCTTCTTCTTATCCTTCTTGAGAAGTGGGCATTCTGGTCGTAGATGCCCTTTCTTGTTGCAGTGGTAGCAACGTCTCAAGCTTTCCTTCTTCTCCTTCTTTTCTTTCTTTGATTCCCTACAGAACTTGGAAAACTTTTTAAGTAAAAACTTAAAGTCTTCATCAACGGAACTTACCTCGCTATCTGATGCGGCTCTGAATGCTAGGGTCTTCTTCGATTTTGGCTCTGGTGTATCCTTCTTCTTTTGCTTCAGCTTTGTCTCGTAGGCCATTAGATTGCCTAGGAGATCTTTCATGTTGAGCTCCTCCATCTCATTCACCTCCTCGATGACGGTGACCTTCTGCTCCCATTCCAGTCCAAGGGAACGAAGAAGCTTCCCTTGAAGCTCCCCCTTAATGAAGGTCTTACCTAAAGCTTTTAAACTATTTACTATGAGAGGAAACCTAGTGTTCATCTCACTTAAAGATTCGTTAGACTTCATAGAAAAAGATTCAAACTCTTGAGAAAGTAAATTTATTTTAGAAGTCTTTACCTTTGAGGTACCTTCGTGAGTTACCTCGAGTGTGTGACAAATCTCGTATGTGGTGTTGCATTGCGAGATTCTATTAAACTCCTTCGGACTCAAAGTGCAATACAATGCGTTCATTGTCTTTGCATTGAGAGAGAGCTCCCGTATTTGTTGTTGCGAGTAGCCTCCCAAGGGTTTCTCTGGGATGTCAAATGGCATCTCGCATCTGACCCAAATCGTAAAGTCATTGGCTTCCAGCCAAGACTTCATCCGCAGCTTCCAGTACGGGTAATTGCTCCCGTCAAAGAATGGCGGATGGGTCGTAGACTGCCCCTCAGAAATCCTGCTCACGAAACTGCTTCCCTCCATCGGATCCTCGTCGGTGTGTGACACTGAAAATGCGGAACCTGCTCTGATACCAATTGTAGATTCCCTACTTCGGAGGGGTTGAGATCAATGTGACTTAAAAAATGCGGAATTAAAAATATAACAATCTCACAAAATAACAATCACACAATAGGCACAAGTATTTTTAGGTGGAAACCCAACCTGGGTGAAAACCACCACCTAACCCTCTCGAGTTAGGATTATTCGATCGACCTAGTCGATCAAATCCACTAACTGAATCACTTAAACGAGGGTGATTCAACCTCTTACAATAACAATACTTTGAACGAGGGTAGTGTGCCTCAAACCCCTTCTCTTCACGAGAAGGATTTTGTCCCTCGATTGAGACAAGAATTCGCAACGCGAATACCCAACCAAATAACAAAATAAAAGATACAAGAATAGTCCTATAGAGCCAACAAAGTAATTCTTAAACTAAGCTTCTATAGGAGTTAGGAGACTTCCCTTTGGTGGAAGTGTGTCGACGACACGGATGCGTGAACTACGCAATGGCACAACGGCGCTCTCGTGAACTACGGCGGGAGAGCGGGTGCGTAATTGGATTGAAGCTCTAGATGTAGAACTAGGCTTGGAAAGCTAGAGCTTTCTTCTTAAGATCAAAAGACACAAAATGATGTGAAAGTGTGTTTCTTGGTGTATGTTTTGAGTGGCAAGGGTTCTCCTCTATTTATAGAGCCCTAGGAAGGCTTTGGAAGGCCTTGGAAGGCTTCCATAGCCGTTGGGTGCAAGGCCCAAGAGAATCAGGCCAAAGTTAGAAATAATCATGATTATGACAGGGTCATCAAATGTCTAGTCCTGGCATCAGATGTCTGGAAAACTCGTTTAAGACATCGAGAACTAAGTCAGACGTCTGATTTTAGGTGGGTTTCCTTCCTGACTTGAATCAGATCGAAACAGGTTCTAATGAAAGTCCATCAAACGACACACAAGACGTCTGGCATAAGGTCTGGAAGTCTAGAAACCTATTTGTTCTGCAAGAATGGATTCCCAAGAAGGGTAACAGCTACAAGATCTGCCAAAGGCGATTTTGGGTCAGTCGAGGCGAAATGGTCACATATCAGACGTCTGGGATCACTTACGGATGTCTGATAATGTCTGATATAAGCTAATGGTCAGATTCCTCAACGTCTGCATGGGCAGCCAACGTTCCACTAATTGGACGTCTGGCAAAGGCATCAGACATCTCCTAAGACGTCTGGGCTAAGGTCTGAACGACGGATTCAAACGGACATAACCTATTAGGTCCAGCCTAGATGTTATCAAACGTCTGAGTCAACAGTCAGACATCTTAAAGTCATTATCAGACGTCTAATTTTAAGATTAGACGTCTGATAAGGCTGTCTGAACCCTATTTTGGTTTTCTAAGTTCTTTATAGAAAACCTAAGTATCCTAGGGCTGTGCAAGTGTTCCTAGGACTACTGTGAGGATTCTTTGAGGCTTTTTAACATTAATCTAAGAAACAAAAATAAAGAGCAACAAAAGAAATAAAAATACATAGTACAAAGGAAAGGAAATCTATACTATTCTTCATATCCTTCCTTCTTCAAGCTATCGCTCCTTACGAAGCTCCTTTGTTCTCCATCAAGCTCCTCCAATCCGCCATGGATGCAAGCTCAAACTCTGTCTAAACATGACTCCATTTGCAATTAACATGAGATCTAAGATTTCAAGTGCAAATGTTAAATGACACGTATTTTGTTATCATCAAAATAAACGATCGTGGTGCTCTAGCACCCACATATGGAACCCTAGATAATTAGGTGATGATACTCAGAGATTAGGCATAGTTTCTCTCTCGGTTCCTACGTATAATTTTTGTGCGAAATATTGAGAGCTACCAAATAAGGCAAATACGCGAAGAGTGAGTTTTCATAAAACTAGGGCTAAGATGGATGGTTACGACCATTCTTCACGGAATCCTTGGCTGAAGGAGGGTATTGATGTCAAGGTCAGAAATACACCGTCCTACCCATCTCTCCTGGTGCCGTGAGTAGGCACTTCCATCAAATAAGCCACCCAATGTCTCTTGAGTACCACAAATCCCTAATAATGCCTCAATAAAATTCATGGATGTGTGCTAGTTGTGTTATGTTGAAAATCAAAAAAAAAATTACATAGAAAAAAATGAAAAAAAATGAAAAAAAGAAAAAATGATGAAAAGAAAGAAAATTTGAAAAAAATTAAAAAGGAAGAAAAGGCAAAGAAAAAAAAGAGTGAATATTTAGTGTTTATTTCAGTTACATTGAGGTAATACTACCAAATAAATTTAAAACCCACCAAATATGGCCTTAACCTATTTCTTCTGTGTTTCTGACTGCTCGAATACTGGTTGAGGAATTCTGACTTAGTGTTAGAGTTATGGGAACTCAATTAAAGTATTAATGCCAAATGAAACCAACAAATACAGGTTATATGCGTGAATCTGGTGAGATTGTGAGCTCTAAGAAAAAGAAAGAAAAAAAAAGAAAAGGAAAAAGAGAGAATGAATACGAAGGAACCAAAAGAGAGCATAGTTTTTCGTCTTTCTAGGAGTTGAGTTACGTAATAATTTGAGAATCTAGATTCTATAGTTCTAATCTCTATGTAGCACTAGTCGAAAGTGAGTCACCAAATATATAATCTTTTCCCTCTAAGATTCTCTACCTAAGCTTAAAGTTGGGTGGAATTCATAGAATATCTTGAATACCCCGAGGGAAGAAGTCCGCCTATCCCGCTAGAATTTTTACTAGGTAATGATCAATTCGCGAAAGTGGTTCGCACAAAAAAAAAAATGCCATTGTTGTTGTAGTATATGTCACAAATACAAACCATTATCGCATCAATTTTATTTAATTACATAACTTTTACCGATTTATTCCAGGTCATTCACTGGGA
Organism: Thalassia testudinum; assembly: GCA_037157565.1. Lineage (NCBI taxonomy): Eukaryota > Viridiplantae > Streptophyta > Magnoliopsida > Alismatales > Hydrocharitaceae > Thalassia > Thalassia testudinum. The sequence goes on from JAZHRO010000009.1 coordinate 46,636,151, forward strand.
GGCAGTTATTGATTTACATCACTCTCTAAATCCAAGATTATTCTTTAATTCCAAAAATAATTAATTTTATATACAATCAATAATGAATGAATTAAGAGTTCCATTATGTACAAAAAGAGTCAATGAAAATGCTTGCAAAAATCTACTTATAAACAAGCACCAAACAATACATAGATATATTCTATATTATCTATTTGTACGTTATATTACCAATACTTACATACATATACACTACTAATTAATATTACATATCATACTAACCTAACTTAATATACTAACATATACAGTAACATATATAGAAGCCACAGTGACAGATACAAACGTCGCTGGGCCCAAAAAAATATATACAAACTCTAAAGCAAGAACTAAGGTCTATAGTGATAGTTATCTTACCTTTAGTAATGTTTTATTCTGTCAGTAATGACATGTAATTATTTATATACATATATATAGCTATATTGCTTATACGTATGCTTATTATTTACCTTATACTTATTTATTTATACATACATATACATTATCCATTATATATATAAATATACATTTCTTCTTTTATTACTTCTTAAGCCTCTTCTATGTTCTTCATTATCTAAGACAGTCATTCTTTTGTGCTTAATGGTTCATTAGGGCCTTTTATTACTTAACAAAAATTTGTTAATTGGCGGGCACACCTTTTAATGGATACACAGCACCTGAGGACCGGGTGAGACCATACCTCTAATAAGCATGCCCTAATTTCTTAATTAGGCCACTTAATTACATTTTTATCTCACATTTGGGCTTAACCAAGCCCTTGCATAGTACCGGCCCCTGGCCCTCACACACACAATGCTCAGAATATGCTTAGTAAAGATGAGTATGTTTGGTTGTGACGATTGAGCAACCCATAACACAAGAAACAATGAAATCCGTTGAGGGCGCTCTCACGCCCACGATGTGGCTCTATTCTAGTGCTTGCGCAGCATTGGAAATCAGGCGGCTGTGCACAAATTTGTGATTTTGGCCCTCAATTCGAGGGCCATAGTTTATTATAAAATAAAAAATAAATTATGGGCTAATAAAGTATTTACATAGTACTACTTAATTGTACAGTTAATTTAGAATTTTAATTATATTTACTATATAAATTAATTAGGTAAAGTATACAATTTATACATAACTGATTTTAGAGTTTATTCTTTAATTACGTATAACTTAGTTAGTATATGGTCTAATTGACCTTATACTGAGTTAGTATACATGTTTAAATATTTTATAAACATTTTTATTGTATTTTACAAGTTTAATTTTTATTTTATTTACATTTAATTACTATAATTTCAGACTATTTCAATTGTAAATTAAGTTTAAATAGTATAAACAATATAAATATACTTAAATTAGCTAAAATTACTTAAAATACATTAATACAAGTATACAGTATAGGTTACTTGAATTTTAACTTAAATTATTAATTTATTTTAATTTAATCTACTAACTTAATAAATTAATTATTTATTCTGTAGGTATAATAAAATTAAGGTACAAGGTTTAATAGGTTTATAATATACATATAAATACGTATATACAGTATTATAACTTAATATGGTTATTTATAGAGGTTATTCATTTATATATCTATTTAGTACATATAAGTTAGTTTATTTAATAATTGGTTATATAATTAAGATATATACAGTATAATCTAATTGAAATACTTAATTTACATACTACAATATATACATAAGTTATTTATACTATAAATATGTATAATTTACAATATAGATAAATAGGCTTACTATATAACTTAACTATACACTTATATACATATTATACAAAGGATTTTTAGTATTTTTAGGGTTTTTTCACTCTCTATGATTTTTATATTTGTTATGGAGGTAGGAGAAGAGAGGGAAAGAAATAGATGAGGAGAAAGAGATGTTTTTGGTCCTTTTATGTTTGGTTTCTTTTATTAAGTTTCATGGTATATAGAACCGTCGACTGGTAAATTCTACCAAGTCGGGGGTTCTGATTATCATGAAACTTGGTATGCATTTAAAGAAATACCTAATCTTCAATCAGATAGGTTTATTTTATTTTTTTAGATTTTTTATATTATTTTTATTTAATTTCAAAGTTCACACATTCTAGGCCTTTTCAAGGTTTTCTAAGGTGTCCTAAGGCTAGAATGGAACCTAAAGTGGTTTTAAAAGGCAGTAAACTGCCCTGAACAGTTCAACATAATGTAAAGGAAAGGATATAAGCATTAAGCACACAAATCAATGTGGATTTTATTTAATTCTACTTGTTGGACAGTTAGGCCTTAAACTAGCTGACAAAGGATTTAAAAACAAGATTACAAACATTCTAGACAAGCTAAAAAGAATTCATTGAGTTTACATGAATGCTTGTATACATTTCAGACACTCCTTTATACATCAGTCAGCTATCTAACAGGACACATCATAAACCTACTGTCCACAGACTTCCAGACAGAAATCTTCTGCTAAACAACAGAAGCACAGCAACAGCAAAGTTCATCCAATGTAGCACAGTAGCAGCTGGAAATCTAGCAGTCCAACAGCTACTGAAGACCAATCTTCATCCCGGATGGATTAACTGCTGCTGCAGTTAGTCCATCTAAAATTTAGTTAAGTCTGCAATAGGAACAAGGCTAAATCCAACTTGTATCTCCTAATTTAGCCATTTATATCCCAAATCAGATTCAAGACAGCCTGATCAGGGATTTAAAAGAGCTAATCCAGGGAACACTTAGCTGGAATTGAGGAGGGGAATGTAGCTGCTTCTGCAACAATTTACTCTAATTCTGGGATTCAACAACACAAAGATAAAAATTACTAAATCAACTTCTGACAAGGATTTAAATTCACATAGAAGAAAACATGCTCAGATGTTAAGCATAAAATTCAAGTTCCTTATCACAAGTTTAATAACAAATCTGATCACAAAAATTGTTGATCTAACTCTTTCTAATGCTATAGACAGCATGTAGAAAGGGTTAAGATCAACACAAGAAATCCAAAATAAAAACTAGAATCCCAAGACTCTGAAATCTTAAGGAATATTGTGAATTCCTTAGGTTAGAAAATCAGATTGCTCAGAAAAATAATTCAGATTAGAATCCCTCATAGAGCCTCAATCAACATGGTTGATCTTCCTTGGCCCTATAAGGCATTCAACACATTAAAATCCTTAAAGTTAATAGATTAGATTATGGCTCTTCTAAGGTGAATTCTGACTTCAGAACCACCTCAGATTCCCTACTAATCAGTGAATCAAAATCAAAATTCTTCAGTTTGCAAGTTCAAGTCATTCAAAACCCAAATGAGTAAAAATCTTTGAAATCTAAATTCATATTAAATCCAGCAAACTTATTCACTTTTTAGCTCAGATTAGGGCTTTTGTGAACAACATGGGTTGAATGGGAAACCCCTAAAATGGATTTTGATGCTAATTTTAGATCTGAAGTTGGAGACCATTCAGATTTGAAATTAGGTCATATGAGTGGGTGGATTGCGAAATACAAATCAAGGAAATTAGAAATGAGATGAAAACATGTAGAGGAAGAATAAAATGGAAATGATTAAGTGAATTTCTTCCCCTTTGATCTGGGATGATCAGAGGAGGTGAGGGAGAAAATTGTTATGCTAAAACTACTCCTAATGCTAAACTAATCAGAACAGCTTGACAACTAATTCTACATCTAATTCTACTCTAATCTACTCTAATCTATCTATCTAATGCTACAACTAATCTAGAAAACATTAAAACTACTCTAACAGGAAGAATGGGACCTGTGGGTCCTTAGCTGGTGGCTGAGGAAGAATGGAGGGGGAAGAGCTCTAGCGGAGTGAAAAGTCTGCTAGTGAGACTTCTGGGTCGTCCTCAAGTGCTACGTGGTCCTTAGCGACGAGAAGAGTCTGAGAGAAGTCAGGGATTTCACAGCCACACAGCTAGTGGTTGTGAAATCAGGGAATTGATGAGGAGGAGAGACTGGAGTGGAGGAATGATCGCTAAGAAGGTAGGAGAGAGCGATCCCTTGGCACGCGACCACTGAGGTTCTTAAGTAGCAATCTCAGTGACTCAAATCACCACGCAGGTGAAGATAGGCGACGAGAGTACAGACGGCAAGGATGAGAGGAGAGGAGCGTGCGGGCTGCCAAATTGAAAACTGACCGTAGGATGGGATCTGGTGGATTGGGTGAGCATACGCGCCGCTTCAGGTGAAGCTTCAATTGAGATCAAGTCGCAGATCAAGATCAAGAGAGAATGGACAATCGAGATCCTCCATGTTCTGTGCACACACAGTGCGTGCGCGGAGGCTGTAGGCGAGGTTTCTTTTGGGTAATTTACAGGGAGAGGCCCCTTGCGAAGGGGTAGAAATTTTGCACAAGACCCCATAAGTGGTAGGAAACAATAACTGAATGGTCCTTAAGGGCTTTCAAAGAGGTCCCTACGGGTTACAAATAGGTCTAGGAAAGTTTTCTAATGAAGGAAATGTGATGCATAAAGGACCTAAATGTAAATTCTAAGTTTCAAGGCCTTAATGATGTCCAAATGCCTTCAAGTTTTTATATGTGCTTAATTGAACATTTGAGAAGTTAATTATACTTTTGATTTGGCCTTTTAAACTTGTTTGTGTATTCAATTAATACTTGGATCATCATTTGACCTTCTTCTTAAAGATATCTCAATTTATGACCTAATTATGCAATCTTAACACAGAATTAATGTTTTAGGCATTTTTCTTTGATTCCCATACTTAACCCTTTTTATGTGTTAATTTGGTATTATTTAACCTAGTTTCTAGCTTAACTTTAGCTTTTTAGTTATGATGAGTAGCCACTCATCACTAGGGATCAAGTATAGGATTTAGAGGTGAATTAGTTTTTCACTCGAATCTGTTGCAAAAGCTACATAGCTACACTTTCAAGATTGTCTGGATTTCTAGAGCATAGGATGAAAACAAAAAGGAGAAAAATCTCTAGGCATACACTTGATAAAATAATCAATCCTTTAGGGACCCTTTTGTGAATAATTTAGTTTCGCATTTGCTAGGGACTAGTAAGATTTAGGCATTGGGGTATGATGCGCAGCAATCATAGGTCTTAATTGACCTAAATTAGGCTAGGACTTAGCATAAGTTAGGGTAATTCATGCATGCATAAGCATTACTAACACCTTTACTGCTTTCTTTTAGCTATGCATAAAATAATGCTATAATGTACTGATTAGGTACATTATGTCAATTGCAGGTAATAAGCTAATCAGAAGCTAAATCTGAAGCTGGATCTAAAGCTGGATCTGAAGAATAAAGAATAACTGGTGTTGCAGTAGAGCTGGAGCGGAAGACCTAGATTAGATGTAGTAGATAATAATGTAAGGGAGTTAAGGTATGCTATTCTATTAAGTAGGAATAAAGCAATAAATTGTGAAGGACTTAGGTCCATCCTAACCCTAGGACAGCCTAGAAGCTTCCCCAAGCCTTAGCCACCCTTAGATTAGGTCACCGCACCCTAGGAAACCTTAAAACCCTAATTCCAGCTTCTATCTAAACGTCCAAATAAGTTATAGGGCATCCAGAACCCTTAGCCAACTCCCGCACACCTTAAACCTACTTCTGCAGTGTTATTGGATGTCCAGACACTTGGTCAGACATCCAATTTTTGCATAATACCCAAGATAGAACCTAGAATCCCTCCTAACTCTGATTGAACGTCCAGACAATAAGTCTGGACTTCTGATTTTTCACTATAAGACATTTGATAACTTTATTGGACGTCCAGAACTGCCCTCCAAACCCTATTTTGAGATTCAAGCCATGATCTTGGATCTCTAGCTCCCTAAACCCAATTCTAACACCCTAGGAACCTAAATTAAGGTGCCCTAACCCTAGTACATCACCTCTAGACCTCCCTAAGGACCTAATTAGGTCCTCACTAAACCTAATTGGCTTGGATCATGGTCAATCTCTTCAGTCTATTCAATTGGACTCATTGAGTCCAATTGAGCCCTGATCTCAGCACACTGTCCAATTGGACTCAGTGAGAGTCCAATTGACCTAGACCTGACTTAATTGAGTTATTTTACTCTCAATTAGGTTTTCACATACTCAATTAAACTTGTATTAAATTTAATTGCACTTTACCTAAGTGAATTAGGGTTTACAACCCTAATTTGAAACCTACCTTGACCTAAACCCACTAGAACCTAACCTAATCAACCTAGCCACCTAAGTTTCAACCCACACACACCCACACACACCATCCACACGAAAATACCTAGCCTAGAGCTCTCTAGAACTTTCTATCATGTGTTGTTTCCTTTGTTGCTAAAATTAGCAACCAAGAGCAATTTAATTTTTAGATCCTCATTTGGTGGATCTAAAAACCACCATCCATCCTCTCTCTCACTCTCCCACGAGCTCCCACCATAGGCCTCTCTAGAGAATTCCATAATTCTCTAGAGAGCTTCCCTTAGGTCTATAAAAGGACCTAAGGGGTGGCCATTTGGTCCATCTTGGTCTTTTAGCATAGCTCCATCTTCCATAAGCCATCACCACCTCCACCTCCATGTTCACGAGCTCCACCATGATGCCACCACCTCCACGCCAAGCCTAGACTAGGATCAACTTCTCCAACATCTCTCCAAGGATTGTCCTAAGCACCATTGGCCACCCCTCTTTCTTTTCTCACCCATTCAAAGGCCATCGGAGCCCACCTCTGAATGCCCTTAGTTCTGCTAGACTAGATTATAGTTCTTCATAGATTTAATGCTTTATTTACTACCTAGTAGTGTAGCTCCATATTCTCCCCCAATGATGCATGCGTGATCCCCCCCATAGATTCATGTATGCAGTCATTTTCTGCTAGCTAGATTTAAATTTTCCTGTACAAGCATTCCGCTACCTATGTTGTAACCACCATCAGGCCTCAATGAAAATATTTATATATATTTATATGTTGAAAATCACCATGTGCCTGATTATCATCTCTTGGTGTGATTAAAGTTGCATATTTTCAATTTCTGATATCCTGGCAACAGCATATCGTGTATCAATATGTATTTAGTATAAATCGACATGCAATTTTGAACGAGTAGAGCGAGCGAGATCAAATTTGAATTTGCATTTCCAAAATGCCTCCCAGAGACGAACGACTGAGACTCAAGTTTCGTTATCTTAGAATTATTTTTGTTATTGTATTTCGCAACTGTAGTACAACGCATTTCTGATCAAATACTCATTCTACGATCCCAACAGTAGGATATGTAGATATCCTAGGAGACAAGCACCGAGGAGACAATATGTTACAATGTATCTTCGAGGGGAGTATTTTTCATTTTGCCTCTCCGCACCAGGAGCTCGTCCAATCAACTTGTGTTTTCAAGCCACTCCTAAGCTAGATCTTCAGGAAAACATTATCAGAATAGAAAAGTTTTGGCATTATACTTTATTAAGCGAACTATACCAAAATGGTGTGTGATTTTTGGGTGCTTAGGTCACCAAGTCCCACAAGCCAAAGGCCCGGTAATAGGGCCGAAGAATCCCTAAGCCATAGACTTAATACATCAGCCTCTCACTTTCCTCAACTTCTTGAGGAATAGTCCGAATCTTAATAAATACATAAGTGTTTAAACCCTAGAATAGGCCCAATAGGCCTAAGGTCAGTATCTGCCACTTATCTCCTAAGATTTAGCCCTTCAGGTCTTTATTCATCATCCGATCCAGCTTAGAATTTAGGTAAGTTTCATAATCAATTACAGGGACTAACATAATTTTTTTTTTTGCTCCTCTTTTCTCTATTTTTTTTTCTCTCCTCTTTTTCCTCCTAAATTCAAATCTTTCAATTCAACTTTCCTCCTTTCATCTCTCTCTCTCTCTCTTCTATTTTCTTTCTTCTTCACTGAAACGCCTCGATGAATCGAATTTCACAATGTTTTGCACTTTACTACCCCTCTATGCCTAAGATTTACAATGTTCTCACTGTAAATTAGGTGGGTTCGAGTTCAACTTAGGTCGTACATTAGAATAGGTTCGAGTGGGTGGCGAACGGGTCGGGATGACCATTGCAGATGATTTCAAGCTCTGATACGAATACCGGAGGTGGAGTCGGCTGTTCTAATGGATGAACCCTAAAGTACAATACGACTTCAGCTCAGAGATAGGTCAGAAGGGTCTCAGGTTTTTCAAAATGATAGGTTGCCTCCCGTTAAGTGATAAACGCCAGTTTATCATCATTCTTATGCATTAAAACAAACCTAGCTCTTAGGATTTTACTCCGCAAATGGGTTTTTGGGTTGCATTTAGGCATAAAATAGGTTAGGCATGCGTTGCATTTTTTATTGTCTTTTTAATATGTTTTTGTGAGTGTTAAGGATGAACAGATATATAGATCCCTAAAACCCTAGCACTCAAGAAGGCAAATGGTGAAGGAAAAGCCCAGACTAGCTGGAACTCAGCCTGATTCAGCTCAACTCAGCCTGATCCAGCTCACCTCAGCTTGATACAGCTCACCGCAGCTGGAACCTAGCTTACTTGAACTAGGGTTAGCTCACCCCAGCTCCATTCAGCTAATCTCAGCTGGATGGCAGCTCAAGAGAGTTCACCTTAGCTCACCCTAGCTCAAGTCAGCTCAGATCCAGCTCAACTTAGCTGAGTCTAGCTCATCTCAGCTCCAGCTCCCACTAGTCCACAGGGAGCTCTAGCTAGCTTAGCTAAGTTGAGAGGAATTCACCCCAGCTCAGATCCAGCTACATCCAGCTCCACTCAGCTCCAGCCAGCTGAAGAAGAACTCATCCCAGCTCAGGAAGCTCAAGTCCATCTCCCGAGGACTCAGCTTAGCTCAACTCAGTTGAGCTAAGCTACCTTAGCTGCCTCAACCAGCTTGATACTCCCTGGGAGCACCAAACCTAGCTCACCTCAGCTCATTTTGGTAGAAGCTAGCTCACTTTAGCTTGGCTTAGCAACTAGCAAAGAACTAGCAAGCTAAGCCAGCTAGAGTAGCCCCATGCCAGCCTCTTCAGCAGCAACCAGCTCCAGCTCCAACTCCAGACTTCTCCTCCTCAGCTCCTTCCTCCAAACCCTAGCTCCATTACCTTCTCCTCTACTCCACCTTTAGCTAAGCTAGCTTAGCTTATCTTAGCTTAGCTTAGCTAACAACCAGCTCCTTGGCCATCCATTACCTTCAAAATCAACCCTAGCTAGCTCCACCAACTCAAGTTGGTGCCACCTCCTAGCCATCCCTTCACCCCACTATCTCCACCAAAAGACACCTAAAGTTGGCGCCAAAAACCACCCCTAACCACCTCTATATTGGCGCCACTTTCAGCCCCTTCATCCACCCTACACCTACCCACATAACCCATCCTGGACATCCACATACCCCCCTTCTAGAATCCTAAGGTGGCGCCACCTAATAGCCTTCTAGAAGGCCCATTTTGGCGCCAACATCAAGGGGTGTCAACCCCCATAACTACCCCCTTGGTGTCTCTTAAGGTGGCGCCAAACACCCTTGGCCATTGGATCCTTAACCACCTCCATCATTCCATCTTGGCCCTCCATTTCAAGGGACACTTTAGCCCCCTTCCTATTCTATAAAAACCCACTACCTACAACCATTTTAGAGGATCCTCCATTAGTGTATTTTTCTACCTACATCCACCTATACCTACGCCCAAGGAGAAGGAGTAGAGAAGGAGATTAAAGGGGCACATCACCAGCCCTTTTGGTGCCTTCTCCTCCCCACTCTCTTCAACTTGGGCCACGCCAAGGAGGAGGACTCTTCCACTTCAAGGAGGATGGCCAGGCAAGGGAGAAGGACCTAGGGTGGACGTCCACCCTTGGAGAGAAGCTTAGGGCACGCCCCCTTAGGGCTTGCCTTGGAGGACATCACCTTAGCGGAGCACTGCAAGGAAGGAGTTGAAGGACTCTTTTCAAGATTGGGAGCCACCAACCTTGGAGCAAGAAGCCCTCTTCTTCACCATCTATCTAGAGGATTTGTGTTTTCTTTTCTTTATTTCAATTTTCTAGTAGTAGAAGCTTTCCTCTACTAGGCCTTTTTGTAAAATACTTTTTCAATTATCTAGTTGCCTTCTTTGAAATTTCTTGTTTACATTTCTATTTGCTTGCTTTTAGCATTCCTCACTCCCTCTCCCTAATTATTCTAGGCCTCCACTTGCCTAGAGTGAGCTTAGGGAGAGGCTCTACTTGCCACATAGAAGTAATATTTAAATTGAAGTGTAAATCACCTTTTCCGCCACCAATTCGCATGTTGCCTTAGTTTAAAACAAAAAAAAATGATATATTAAAAAAATTACCAAAAAGAAAGTTGAGATTTGTATTTTGAGCAAGAGAATCACTATTGCAAACCTATTGCCTCCTTGGACGACCCTAGATACTCTCCTATCTAGGAATATAAATTTAAGAGTTGATCGGTTTTACACGTTACAACGACGTATGTTAACAAACCACGTGAAATCGCTATCTTTAACGCTAAGTTTAACGCCATCAGTTGGGTGCAATGTGGCTCAGGAAGAATAGAGATCAAAAGATACCACACCTAGATTTGAATCGGTGAGTTCTAGGAAGAGTTTCAGTCTTTGACTGTTCACAACAAATGGTTCTGAGTCATGGCTAAGTCCACTGATTTCGATAGCTCCATTTCCAAAGATTATTTAGACAAGAGAGGGTCTGATCCATTTCGATCTCAGTTTTCCTGGGAATAGCTTGAGCTCGGCATCAAAGAGGAGCACTTTCTAACCAAGATGGAATGATTTTCGCGATATGTGCTTGTCATGGAAGGTTTTGACCCGCTCTTTGTAGATACGCAAGTTCTTGTACACATCATTGCGTAACTCCTCTATCTCTCTCATTTGCAACCGACGGCGAATTCCAGCCTTCATGAGATCTAGATTGCACTTCTGTACTGCCCAGTAGGCCTTATGCTCCATCTCTACAGGGAGGTGACATGCCTTCCCGTACACAAGCCTGAATAGAGACATCCCTAGTTGGGTCTTATGGGCAGTCCTATAAGCCCACAAGGCTTCCGGAAGTCGAGTGGATGTTGTAGCACAAAAGGAGGATATTTTAATACGCATTCATTGTAGTACACTCCTAAATCACATAACAAAATATTTAAATTTATAAACCTCATATTCTAATTGGAGTCTGAGGTCGTTCGCAGGAAGCAAATATGGAATTCACACATTAATCTTCATTCAAAATCAATAAGCACAAGAAATTGAACACAATAAAAGATATGCAATAAATGGATTGCCCAGATTGATATTCAAATGTAATCCAATGTATCTCAGAAGAAGTAGAGACAAAAAGAATAGAAAGACAAAATAATGGCAATTTGAATTACAAACTATTCATATTAATTAAGCATATATCTCATACTCAAATAACCAAACAGTACCTTCAATCAATTAATCAATGTTAACTTAGGTACTTAAATAATTCAACAGTAAGTAGAATCAAAGGTCAGATGTCTTCCATATGTATCAGACGACTTAACTCCACAGCATAGAGCAGCAGAGCACAAGTCTTTCTCAAACACAAAGGCTTTCTCTTCTTCACAACCTTCTTCCTCAAGCACAGGGCGCGGCTAACATTCTTCAAAGGCAAGTGTCAAAGCCTCTTTCTTCAGCACAGGGGCAAGGCAAAGTGTTGCACAGCAAAACCCTCCCCCCTCCTCTCACAGAACTCTCTCCTATTTCTTCTCTCTCAAACCTGGGGTTAGTCGGGTTCAATGTCAAGTTATCAGATCTGGGCAGGGGACCAGGCTTACCGACTGTGAGGGTGAGCAAGGTGTGCGTGAACAGGTGAGTAGGGACCCGACCCTGAGTGTTCTTGGGCAACTGGGTGGATTCACAAAATCCACTTATGCGTCTATGAAGGTCTTTCAACTAACAAGGCGAGACTATTGATTCACAGCAATCACAGGTCTTAAATGACATAAATTAAGTTAGAACTTAGCATAACTTAGTGTAATCCATGCATACATGAGCATACTTAGTGTAATCCATTCATACATGAGCATACTTTACATCTTTCTTGCTTTATTTTAGCTATGCATCAAATAATGTTATAATGTGTTGATTAAGTGCATTGTGTGAATTGTAGGTAATAAGAAGTTCTGAAGCTAGATCTGAAGAATAAAGAGAAATTAGAGCTACAGCAAAGCTGGAGCAGAAGACTTAGGAATAAAGAACTACAACAGAGCCAGAGCAGAAGACTTAGGAATAAATAGTAGAAGAAATAATGTAGGGTTGAGATACGCTACTCCACTAAGTAGAAATTAATGCTTAGATTAAATTATGAACATTAGGACATCCCTGCACTTATCCCTGGCAATAGGACAACCCTATCCCTATCCTTAGTCTCTAGGATAACCCTATCCATGTCCTTATCCCTAAGCCACCTCCCTATTAGGCTAATTTAGCTGAAAAACCAAAACATGGATAGTGCCATCCATGTCCTTTTCCACATTATCCCAACTCTTATCTCCCTTCCATGATACCCTTACCCCTAAACCTCAATTTCCCCACTTCATCCAAAACCTGGATAACACTATCCAGATTCCAACTATCCACTATCCCTATACTCAATCCTCTTATCCCTAACCCAATTCCCACCTTAGAATCCCATTTAGATCCTTTGACAGCCCAATTAGCTCAATTGGAGGTAATTGGGTTAGCCTTGTTCTAATTAGGTCCAGATGAACCTGATTAGGCTAAGCCTAATCTAATTAGGCTCATACTAGTCTAATTAGACTCAGCCCAAACCCAATTACCTAACCTACATCCAATTGGGTGCACTCCTACTTGATTAGGTGCACCTAAATCCAATTGGGTCTACCCAGGATCTAATTGATCCATCCCTACCTATTCAAGTCTAATTAGGCTCAGTAGAACCTAATTAGGGTTGGACCTAAATCTAATTGATTCAAATTAACCCAAGTAAGTCCAATTGGATCTACTTAGTCCAATTGGCTACCCCTAGACCCTCCGAAGAACCTAATTAGGTTCTCACTAAGACCAATTGACTTGGATCATAGTCAATTACAATTGCTTAGTCAATTAGACTCAAAGTCTAATTGAGCTCTGATCTCAACCCACACAAGTCTGATTGGACTCAGTGAGAGTCCAATTGACCTAAGCCTAACCTAATTGAGTAATCTCACTCTCAATTAGGTTTGCACTCATTCAATTAAACTTGTGTCAAGTTTAATTGTTCATCTACCTTAGTAATTAGGGTTTCCAACCCTAATTCTATGACCTAACCTAACCCAAACCCTTTGGACCTAGCCTAGACCACTTAGCCACACACACACATGTTCACACACACACACACACACCCTCACCTAGTCGAAAATACACTAAGAGTTCTCTAGAACTCTTATCCAAGTGTGTTACCATGGTTGCTAAAAATAGCAACCAAGAGTAATTCAAATTTTTAGGTCCACATTTTGTGGATGTAAAAACCACCTCCAACCTCTCTTGGATGACCACATAGAGCTCTCTCTAGAGAGTTCTACACCTCTCTAGAGAGATTGCCAAGGGTCTATAAAAACACCCCATAGGTGGCCATTTTCACCCATCTTGATTCTTGGCTCCATTTAGTATAGCTCCACCTCCATTCACCTCCACCTCCATGACCCCATCACCATGGCCACTCCACCTCCACTCCAACTCAAGATCACCCTCTCTTACCCTTTCCAAGGGCCAGCCTAAACACCATTGGCTGCCCCTCCTTCTCCCTACAACCTCAACCTCAAAGGCCATTGGAGACCACCTCCGATGCCCTTCTTTTTGCTAGATAAGTAGTAGTGCTTCATAACTTTTCTCTACTTTATTTTCTGCTTAGTAGTTTAGTTCTCTCTCCCCCCTCAATGATGCATGTGTAATCTTCCTATAGATCCACACATGCATTCATTTTCTATTAGATAGTTTTATGCTATAAGCTTTCCTGTAGAAGCTTTCCTCAAGCTTTGCTTTGTAGCAATCATCCTGAACTCAATGAAAATCATCTTTTTATATATATATATATGTATGTATGTGTTGCAAAAATCACCATGAGCTTCATTGTCATATTTTATTATGATTAAAGTTGCCTATTTTAATCTCGCACATCTTTAGCAACAACATGTCGTGCATAAATACCTAAGAATTATTATAAATTGACATGCATTTTTAAGCAAGTAGAGAGAGAGAGATCGAAATCTGATTTTGCATTTCCAAAATGCCTCCCTGACTTCAACCGAGACTTACCATCTTGTTATTACAAATATTTTTGTTTTGATCGGATTTTGCACTATAGTATGATAGAATGACAATGTTCATGTTCGAAAATGCGAAAATCCTATCAAACTATGTCTTTGTCTCTTTCTTTGCGTGTAGCTGCAACCTAATGGACCTCGAATTGGTGATGAGAAGAGCTCTGGTAGCAACAATTAGAGGCCTATGGAGACTCTTGGAACCAAGTCGTAGCATCTGGGTGTGGTAGTAGGGTCGAAGTAGGTTGGAGCGGTGCGGATGGGGTCTGAGACGATGGCGGCGACGAGTAACGGCGCACAGCTGAAAACATGCATATAGGCTCAAAAGCCCCAGATAAATGGTCCAGGAGGGCTGCCTGAGGACGGCGAAGGAGATGGCAGTGATTGTGTGGCATTTGGGTGCGTGTGGTGGTCTAATGACCTTGGGGAAGGTGTGTGTAAGTGCACGTGTTCGGTAGGCAATTTGGATGGACAATCCCCTGAATTTCTTGAGGGGTTTTGTTCGTGAGAGTGAGGTGGAGGTTGTGGAGGTGGAAGCGGGTTGTTTGGTGGCTTGTGGAGTTGGGGAGACCTTGCCGAAGCTTGGCCGGAGCAGAAGAAGATGATGGGGGAGCAAGTGATTCGTCGGTCGAATTAGGGAGAGAAAGAGATAGGAAGATTTAGCAGAAGGAAAGGAAGATGTTGAGCTAACTAATGGACGACGGGGAAAAATATTTCCACGTCGGTGTAATGGCTGGACATGGAGAAGATGAATTCTCCTTTGAGGGCCGGCGGCAGCAACGATGAGGAAGGTGGCTCCTGCTATGGTTGGCGAGGAGTGGGAAGGCGAGGAAGGAGTGCCGCTTGATTTGTCTATCTAGTGGCCAGAGGAAGGAGGTAAAGGAGGCGCACCGGAGCTAGGTTGGAGAAGGTCGAGGAAGGACTTGAAGAGGGATTTTGGCCTCAAACCTTGCTAAAGAGCTTGGTTTCGCAATAGGGAATCTTTTATAGAGCTCCTGAGCAAGTTCTAAACAGGAAACAGCCATGATTGCTTGGGTAATAGTTCAAAGAAACCCACAGATTTTTGTGGATTCACGTGAGCTTCCTGCTTCAAATCCGAGCTTGAGATCACGTTCAAATGGAAGAGGATCTTGTTGCGATCATCTCCAATTTTGGAGGAGATTGGATGTTGATTGAAGGAGATTCACACAATCAAAGTAGGTGTGTAGATGGTTGACCGTGTGTTTTAGGAAACCTTGAAGTTTCAAGCGGCAGGGGCTGATTTGTGAAGAAGATAACAAAAGCTAGGGGCTATTTGTAATTAATTCGAAAGTTAAGTGCCTGGATGTGAGGAACAGAGTTTTTAAGGACTAGATTGCAAACTAGGTTAAGATGAACTTTGATTGGAACCAAATTTTCATACAAAGCTAATTTGGACCTAAGGAATCCGATGGCGAAGTCGGATTTGAGTTTTGACCAAGTTTGACTAGGCAATTTGCATAGAAATCCAAATTAGGGTAGAACTTTGTCTGTGACTCTATTTAAGGTCAAAATAAGTTCCAAAGCTCAAATCAAGGATACCAAATCTCAAGGAATATTTTTCTATTAATTTTAAGAGATTTAGATGAATTTTATCCTGACTATAAAATTTTTATTTTAAGCGGGTCTGAAATTAGGATTTTGGGTGCTATATTAGTTCTAAAAATGCGTGAAAACCCATTTCTGCCTGTGTAGACCCACTTATTAGACTTTAATGTCCATTAGACCTTAGATTAACCCCTGGCAAACCCCATGGTTACTATGCTTTCATGATATGATGTTAAAACTGCAGAATTAACCCTGATTTAGTGTTCTTCTCTCAGAAAGAATATACAAGAAATTATGGCTCTCAGGCGACTATGTAGGAGCATTTGTCACTTGATTACGACTAATTAAAGCTAGTTATGACTCATGATGATGTTATTATCATACCCCCATGCCTAATTTTTGCTAGTCCCTTAGCAAAATCTTATGGAAAGAACTAGGTCTCTAGACCATGAATTGATGTTCAGATGCCTGATTTGTGTTACTCTCTAGAAATTAGGTCAGAATGTGAACAATAGGCCTAGAGGTACTCAAGTATCAATCAAGATCCAGACCTGACCAACTTCAGCCTAAGTCTGCTGCGAAGGTTTCTAAGGCTTGCAAAAACTACCCGGAGGTTTATTGAACCCAGTGGTTAAAGCACCCATGCATAGAATGTAGCATGTCTAGGTTCAGTTTGCTAGTGCATTTTTGTAAGAGAGATATAGAAGGATTTTTCATTTGAAGAGTTTTCTCTCTTTTCTTTTTACTTTTCCCTAAATCCAACCTCAAATTGGCCGTAAACATGGTCTATATCGGATTCTTTGCCCCTACCATCAATCCTCGAAGGGTCCCTGGTTTTCAATGCTTCAAGATAGCACCGCCCATGGCAACCCCAGAACCTTGGCTTTCGACACGTCGAGATAGTGCCGTCCATGGTGTTCTGTAGCTAAATTCAGACCCTGGCAATCGACATTTCGAGATAATCCTGCCCATGGCTCCTGAACCAGCACAAGGTGCTTACATGCCCTTGGTAGGATATTTTGATATCCTAAGAGACAAGCACCGAGGAGACGATATGTTATTACGCATCTTTGAGGGGAATTTTTTATATCTCTGCATTGGGAACTCATCTATTTAACTTGTGTTATCGAGCCGCTCCTAAGCTAGATCATCAAGATGGCTTTTCAGAACAGAACACTTTTGGCATGTTTTTTTTTATTAAGTGCACTGAACCAGACTTAGTGTGTGATTTTTGGGTGCTTAGGTTACCAAGTCCCGCAAACAAAGGGCAGGAAATGGGGCCGAATAATCCCTAAGCCTTAGACCTACTACATTAGCTTCGCACTTTCCTCAACCTATTGAGGACTAATCCAGATTTTAATGGATACGTGAATGTTTAAGTCCTAAAATAAGCCCAAGAGGCCTAAGATCAGCACTCATACTAATCTCCTTGTCTTTATCATTTCAGGACTTAATTTTTGTTTTGATTAGGTCTAGAACTTAAGTACATTCCATAATCAATTACTATGACTATCATTTTTGTTCTTGATTTTTTATTCTTTTTGACATTTTAATTTTCTCCTCTTTTCCTCAAGAAAGATTTGCAATTTATTTCACAAAATTTCCTCCCCTTCCTCCAATTTTTTCTTTTTTTCTTATTTTTTTATTTTTTTCTCATTTTTGAATATGTATTATTTTTGTGAGAACCCCTCAAAGAATTGAATTTTCATATGTTTTCACTTTAACACCCCCCCATGCCTAAGTTTTGCAATGTCATCATTGTAAACCAAGAAGGTACAAATTCAGTTTGGTTCAAAGTTTAGAACATGATCAAAGGGTAGGTGAACGGGTCAAGATGACTGTTGTGAACAATTTCAAGCTTTGATACAAGTACCAAAGGTGGAGTCGGCTATTCTAAATTTGAACTCAAAAGTGCAGTAGGAGTGTAGCTCAAAAGAATAATCAAAAGGATCTCGGGTTTTTGGAATGACGGGTTTTCTTCTGTTAAGTGTTAAATTCAATGCCTTCAACCGAGTAGAATGTGGTCAAGGAGAAAGGGTGGTCAAATCAGATGAATTTTGTAGAATAAGCACCTTGATAAATAGCCTGGTTGGTCCAACCAGGTGCTTATTCAGATCAACAAGCTGATGATGCAGGCCAAACCCAATCAATCTGGTGGGTTGATGGATGTGAATCAATAGATGTGGAGCCCACTGATAAACGCTAGTTTATCATCATTCTTATGCATTAAAACAAACCTAGCTCTTAGGATTTTACTCCGCAAATGGGTTTTTGGGTTGCATTTAGGCATAAATTAGGTTAGGCATGCATTGCATTTTTTATTGTCTTTTTGATATGTTTTTTGTGAGTGTTAGGGATGAACAGATATACAAATCCCTAAAACCCTAGCACTCAAGAAGGCAAATGGTGAAGGAGAAGCTCAGACTAGCTGGAACTCAGCTTGATCCAGCTCACCACAGCTGGAACCTAGCTCACTTGAACTAGGGTTAGCTCATCCCAGCTCCATTCAGCTAATCTCAACTAAATGGCAGCTCAAGAGAGTTCATCTTAGCTCACCCTAGCTCAAGTCAACTCAGATCCATCTCAACCTAGTTGAGTCTAGCTCATTTTCGCTCCCACAAGTCCACTGGGAGCTCTAGCTAGCTCAGCTAAGTTGACTGGAGTTCACCCCAGCTCAGATCCAGCTACATCCAGCTCCACTCAACTCTAGCCAGCTGAAGTAGAACTCATCCCAGCTCAGGAAGCTCAAGTCCAGCTCCCGGGGACTCAGCATAGCTCAACTCAATTGAGCTAAGCTACCTTAGCTGCCTCAACCAGCTTGATCCTCCCCAGGAGCACTAGACCCAGCTCACCTCAGCTCATTATGGTAGAAGCCAGCTCACTTTAGCTTGGCTTAGCAGCTAGCAAAGAACTAGCAAGCTAAGACAGCTAGAGTAGCTCTAGTTCCAGCTCCAGACTTTTTTTCCTCAATTCCTCTCTTCAAATCCTAGCTCCAATACCTCCTCCTCTACTCCATAGCTAGCTAAGCAGCTTAGCTTATCTTAGCTTAACTAGCATCCAACTCCTTGGCCATCCACCACCTTCAACTCAACCCTAGCTAGCTCCATCAACTAAGCTCACCTAAGTTAGCTATCCTACTCCAAGTTGGCACCACCACCATCACACCCCTTCACCCCATCACCACTACCAAAAGCCACCTATTTTCCCTCCAAAATAACCTTCTAGAACCTTTCCCTTTTGGCGCCAACTTTTCCTCCAACATTCCCTTCATCTCCACCATACAACTCTCCTTAAAATCATCTCCACCATCCACCTCACCTACTTTCTGGAAGCCCCATAGATGGTGCCAAATATAGGTGCCCTTTCACCACCATAACCACCCCATGGCACCCTTGGGTTGGCGCTAATTACCCTTAGCCATAGGATCCCCAACCACCTCCATCTTCCCATCTTAGCCCTCCATTTCAAGAGTCACCTTAGCCCCCTTCCTACTCTATATAAACCCACCACCTACCACCATTTTAGAGCATCCTCCATTAGTGTATTTTTCTACCTATACCCACCTACACCTACGGCCAAGAAGGAGGAGTAGAGAAGAAGATTAAAGGGACACATCACCAGCCCCTTTGGTGCCTTCTTCTCCCCACTCTCTTCAACTTGGGCCACGCCAAGGAGGAGGACTTTTCTACTTCAATGAGGATGGCCAGGCAAAGGAGAAGGACCTAGGGTGGACTTCCACCCTTGGAGAAAAGCTTAAGGCACGCCCCCTTAGGGCTTGCTTTGGAGGACATCACCTTGATGGAGCATAGCAAGGAAGGAGTTGGAGGACTCTTTTCAAGCTCGGGAGCTACCAAGCTTGGAGCAAGAAGCCCTCTTCTTCACCATCTATCTAGAGGATTTGTGTTTTATTTTATTTATTGTAATTCTCTAGTAGTAGAAGCATTCATCTACTAGATTTTTCTGTAAAACACTTTCTCATTAATCTAGTTGCCTTCTTTGCAATTTCTTTTAGTTGCCTTTTGATTACTGTGATTCTAGCACTCTTCACTCCCTCTCCCTAATTACTCTAGGCCTCCATGTGCCTAGAGTGATCTTAGGAAGAGGAATTACTTGTCACTTAGGTGTTAGGTTAGTAATCGTATTTGTTATTTACTTTTTCGCCAACAACTCGTGTTTTCTCTCGTTATTTCAAAACCCTAAAAAAAATGATATAGTTGAAAAGACCAAAAAGAAAGGTGATTTCATTTCCAAGCAAGAGACCTGAATTTTGCAAACATATTGCCTCCTTGGACGACCCTAGATACCCCACTATCTACGTCTTACAAATTTAAAAGCGAAAGCAGATTTATGCATTGCAACGACACTAAATTGCCTAATTAACAAACCGCGTATTTTCGCTATCACCCACCAGATACTTTGAGGCTCAAAGAGATATGGAAATGAGAATATGAGGTTTGGCTAAATCGGTTCAGCCTAATCAGAGTAGGGGTCCTCAAAAGAAAATGGCTCTGAAAAGGATGTAGGAGCCCTACAGGTAAGATCAGAGAAGGACAAGAAGTGATTAACAGTTTGATTAATGTCAAAAACCCAGTCAAAAGATGGAGATGGATCATATGCAACCAGATCATAGAGAGGTGAGTCAAGGTAGAAGTTGATTTCGGTGGTGGGTTGGGGTTGGGATTGAAATTTGGAAGGCTCTAGCTCTGTAATGGAAGATGTGGCTTTTTCAAAGTCTGGGTGTGGAGAGGGCTCTTCTAGAAATGATTCAAAGATAGGTTCATCTAGATAGTCTTCTTGATGCTCATTCAAATCAAATGAAAATGCCTGGAGAGTAGTTATAGGATGATGAAAATTTATGTCAATGAAAGATTCGAACTTTGGATTGTAGATACTCTCAGCACTTACTGTTTAGGATTCCTGTAGATCATAACAAAATGATTCCAATTCAATGGAACATGATTTTGAATCAATGATCTCAGGAACAGAGATCTCAAAGTCAAAATCAAAGACGAGTTATAGATGCTGAGGTCGTAGATTGGATCATAATCGTCAGGAAACAAAGGTTCTTTGAAATCATAGTAGGATTTGAAATCATCAGAGAATTTTCGAAAATCAATTTCTAAACCTGATTCCAGATCAGGATTTCCACCACAGAATGAATCATGATGTGTAGAATCAACAACCTGATTTGGATCTAACCTAATCTCAAATTTTGAGCTTAAAGAGGTATCCTTATTATGCACAAGCTCAGGTTCTTGGCTCCTAAGATAGACCCAATCAAATCCTAACTCTTCCAATTCCTTTGTTACTGTATCGTAAATCGATATGACTTTCGAAAATTTAATTTGAATCTCTGAGGAGTTTGGAGAGGTGTAATCATCAAATACAGGCCCAAAATCATAGTTTAGATCCAAAATCCGATTCTCATCACATTGGGCCTCATAATTATCCCAAATAGGTTCAGATCTAGATTCTAGGTTAAAGGTAGGAATTGCGTCACTAGAATCTGGACTAGGTTCTATTGGGATGTCAGAATCACTCTCGAGAATTACCTTAACTGGATCAAGTTTGGGAATTACATTCTCGAGAGGTTGTGTGTATAATTCATCATAGCTGTTTGGAAAATCAAGGCATGATGGACAAGCTTCATGGCTTTCTACGGCTGGTTCAGAATCGTGAACACCTGCAATTAGATCCTCCCAACCTACATCAAGATCAGGTATATCAATCAGCATAAAGTTTGAATCTGACTCCTTTTAGGTTGGGGGTTCACAACAACCTCTATTTTCGAACCTGAGATTTGGGAAATCATTTTTTTTTTTGAAAAGATGAGGAGTGCTATCGATGACGATAGCAGACCAGAAATAATTTATTCATGAGTAAAAAGCATGAAGTTACAGGAGGTCACACCACTCTCTAGCAAATCTCCAACACCCCTTACAATACCCCCAACATTCAACACACCCCCATTAAACAGAATTTCATTACGAGCCTGCCATACAGCCCACATTACGCTCACCATCTTCACCTGCTCCCCTCCCTTAATCAGGATGGACCTCCACAAATTGTCCCACGTGGATAGAGCAACTCCACATATGTCCCTCCATACACAGTCCGTCACCAAACACGAAGAAAAAAGGTGCATCCTGTCATCTGAGGGAAATGTACACAAGGGGCAGTTTTGGGAAGGCATCCCCATCCTTTTCGACCTCATTTCATCGGTGATAAGATCATCCCGACGGCAAAGCCAAAGGAACATTTTTTTTTAAGGGTATCTTCAATAACCAAATCTTGACGCAATCCATCTCCTCCCTTGATTGGTTAGCAGCCAATGAGGTCAACAACTTTTTGTATGCCTTGGATGGGGTGAACGGTCCATGTTTCGACCTAAACCCATCTACCCTGTCCACCGATTGAAAAGCCAGTAAGTCTGCCAGTAGCCTCTCTTGTTTGGCCTGTGTGCGTCTGCCCTCGTACAAACCAGCCCCTGTAATATTCCACCTTCCAACTGCAGAATCCCAACAATCAGCAATGGGGATGTTGCCATCTGGAGCTACAGCATACGCTCGTGGAAAGGCCTTGTTCACTTTGCCTTAGTTCGACCACTGATCGGTCTAGAACTTGAAGTGCCTTCCATCTCCCACAGCTGGGTCGAATTCTGACATGTTGGCCTGCATCACTTCCCAGAATGGGGAAGGACAACGAGGCTAGGTCACCCATAGCTGAACCTGCAAACTGTCGTGTGCCTACATGACCAGTTGAGGCCAGACCTTCCCTTTAGCATTTGCCAACTTAACTGCCCATTTCAGCAGAAGGGCATCGTTGAATTCCTTGAGAGATTAGATTCCCATCCCACCCTTGGAGCGAGGTCTACATAGGTGTTGCCACTTCACCGAGTGCAAGAACTTTCCTTCCACCTTTGCACCTTTCCAAAAGAACCATTTCCTCATGATATCTAACCTCTTCCAAACCACCTTCGAAGATCTGAACATAGAGAAGAAGAAAACGGGGATAGATGTAATAACCGAATTGAGGAGAATCAATCTCCCTCCCTTGGACAAAAATCTACTGCTCCAGACCTCTAATTTAGCCAAGACTTTTTCAAACAATATTGCCCAATCACTCTTCTTTAGTTTACCTTCTCCTAGCAGCAACCCCAATGTTTGAGGCGTAGATCGCGTAAAAGATGAATACATCGTAATATAGTGCGAAATACGTCTCGACAAATAAAATTAACGGAACTGGGAGTCCCGATCGATCACAGGGAGGCAGAAAAATGCTTTTGATTTCATGCCCTTGTTTTAAATCTAATTAGTAAATAGTAGAGATAATGAATGACAATATATATATCACATTATGAATTTCATACATGGAATTGAAACAAACTATAACATGAACATAAACTACTTATATAACGAAACAAGGGCACCATGGGTGGTTTGTGGTGGCCTTTTGAAGAGGTTGAGGAGAGTAACGACAATCCAATAGGGTGGCCCAATGGATTTTTCAGACGAAGGCAGAGAAGATGGGAAGAAGAAGAGAATGAGAGAAAGTTATTTTTTCCAAATGGGGGCCTTTGGTCCTTTTATAACTTTTTCTCTCGTACAAATCATTCCCCAAATCCTTCTTCTTGGTCGGTTTATTCTGGTGCTGCCACGTGGCGCTCTCTGCACCCTCAGATCAGCATCGCACGACTCCCACTTGCCTCCAACATATTTGGATTTAGGCATCTTTGAGGTTGTCTCGATGGTCTCACCCCTTCATCAGTGTAGATATGGTGAGTGCAATATGAGGGGAGAATTCCGTGGAGATCAGCAATGCCCCACCTGATAGTAGTCCTATGTGCTCTCAAAACGGAGATCAATCGGTGTTCCTGATCTGGAGTCAAGTGAGCATTGATAATCACTGGATATGTCTCACTTTCTCCCAGAAACACGTATTTAAGTGAATCAGGTAAGGGCTGTAGCTCTAGTAGCGGAGGGTGGGGAGGAGGGTTATGCAGGGGAGGAGAGGAAACAATAGCGAAAATTTGCTGGTCCTAATTTATGAAGAATCCACTTGCAGTGGTCATGTAATCCTATCTTAAGATATCAGTGTTGGATAGGATAGGATAGTCAGGATCAGGGGTGTTAGGAGCAGATGAACACCCATGACAACCAGATCCATGGGATGAAATGTGTATATCAGTAGTCTCAGTCCCGTGTGGATCGTGATCAAAGACCCTTGATAGTGAGGATGAATGTGCCATTGGGTCGCTGCAGAGGAGCCCAATGTTCCCACAGAAAGCTGAATCTTCATCGTCACTATCCTCCTCAATCAAGTCACAATCACAGTTCTTTGATGCCCTGAAAATGTCCAGTCTAAGCTTTTCATTTCCCAGGGCAATCTCCATGCAACCTGATGCACAGTCAATATTTGTGCAGGCGATTGCCAGAAACGGGAGACCTAGGATAATCGGTGCATCACGGAGATTAGGAGGAACCTCCATATCAAGAACAAAAAAGTCCGCTGGAAAGCAGAATCCTTGAACTTTTACGATCACATTTTCAACCACCCCCCTCGATGTTTTTACAGATCGGTCAGCCAACTGTCTGGTAACTGAGGTGGGCTTTAACTCCCCAAATCGAAATCGATCAAATACTGCGGTGGTAGTTAGGTTGATGGATGATCCCAAGTCAAAAAGGGCCCTATCAAAAGGGGAATCCTGCAATAAGCAGGAAATCAATGGTGTGCCTGGGTCCTTCTTCTTGGGCGGTAAGTCAACTAAAATAAATGCACTAGCTTCCTCAGATAATACTGCTTGTCATCCGATCCTCTATTGCCTCTTCGGAGTACAGTAGTCCTTAAAGAACTTAGCGACAGCTGGGATGTGATCTATCGCTTCGAGGAGAGGGACCTGAATGTGAACCTCCTTGAACATAAATTTCAAGTTCTCGAAATTCCACGTGTCCTTTTTTTGTGTTGAATCTCGTGTTAGGGCTGCAGGAAAAGGGATGGGAATTTCAGGGTAAAAGGCTTCTTTCCTTTATATAATGAAGATGGCTTGTGAGGGGAAGAGGGTTGTGAGCCATCTCATGGTATGGTGCAGGAAAAATCGTTACCCGCTTGCCTAGGTAGGGGGTCCTGTGTAGTCTTTCTGCTCCTTAAGGTAATAGCTTTTGCATCAACATGCTATCCATGCAGGGGCAAAGGAGAGGGTTGGTTTGGATACACAAGGTTTGGTAATAGAGGTGGCTGACGGAGCCCATAACCAGGAGGTGCGGGAGGTGCTTGCATAATCGCATGTGCCAGCCCCTATGATGCTTGGAATCTAGGCGGGCCACCCTAATTTTGCACATATCTCGGGTTTGGGACAGGTTGGGAGGGTAAAGCTCCCTGTGATCTATGCTCCTACATCATTTGGTTCTGCGTGTTCTGTATGGTCTGTATTTGGTCAGCCATTACCTTCATTATTTGGAGGTTGTCATGAGTAGATTTTCGAATAGATGCCTGCAGTTCCTCCTTCAACGACTCCAAAGGGTCGTCCCTCTTTGGAGGGTAGTTGGTAGCTTGGTGTAGCAGCTGATAGATAGAGCATGTCTGTTGCTACTGAGACGGGAATGGCTGCTACTTAGGATACGTGTTCTGCACATTCCCGTATTGTCTGGTATAGTAGTGTGGAACTTGACTCAGTCTCTATGGATTACTAGACCAGGCAAAATTGGGATGCTGGCGCCAACCAGGGTTATATGTTTCATAATACGGGTTGTTACGCCTGTATCCCTGAATGGCATTGGCATCTTCGTAAGCCGAAGATGTCTCAGATGCGAATCCATCAAAAGAATACGCACTTGCATCATCATGTGGTGCGAAACCCTAATTGTACGGTGCCAGATCCATATTGTTCACGGGTTCTTGGTATGCAGGATTCCGTGAAGATGGAGAGAAAACATCCCCAGTAATCGGATATGTACGAGAAAAGGGGGCTCGGGATGCTTCAGTGGAGTAAGATGGAGCAGTGTTGCCAGAAGATCCGGATCTCTCTTGCATCAATTCATCGAGCTTCTTATTGAGCAGATCCACCTTATCCAGCTTTTTAGTGATAATGTCCATGTCGGCTCGAGTAGATTCGACTTGAGCTTCGTGGACATTAACTCATTGCTATCCAGGTTGTTGGAACTGGTTCATTGAGGTGGCATTCATCAAGTTCTCTGCTAAGGACTCGAACAGTTCAAATGTGTTGTTCTCGTCCTTCGCGAGAAAATTCCCACCGCTAGATGCATCGGCCAGGTACCAATGTGTGTCATCCAGCCCATGGTAAAATACTTGCGCAAGGTACCATTTGGGTACACCATGATGTGGGCACTTCCTGAGAAGATCGTGAAATCTGTCCCAGGCATCATGTAGCTTCTCTCCAGGGCCTTGAGCAAAAGTCGTGATTGCGCGCCTCATGGCATTTGTTCGGCCAATCAGAAAGAACTTTTGGAGGAACTCATGACGTAATTCCTCCCAGGTTCCAATTGGCCTCCCGATGGTCTTCAACCAATAAGCAACTTTCTCCTTGAGAGAAAAAGGAAAAAGCTTCATGAGAATAATCCCAATATCAATATTCCTGGGTTGAACTGACTCTGCAATCCAACTCAGGTCTTCGAGGTGTTGGAAGGGATCCTCATTTGACTTTCCATGGAAATGAGTCTGAATTAGACTTATGATATTCGATTTTAACTTGAATGCATCTCCGCCTGTGGGAATCCGAACTTGAGGTGCTATGATTGTTGCCGCCGGATCATAGAAGTCTAGTAGTTGTTCTCCATGTGGTGGGTGCTGCATCCTATCGAGTGTCGTGAGAATCCAGTCGATGCTCTACTCATATTTTTGTTCCGTTTCCTTAACCCTAGCTTCCAAACAAGCCATTGGGTCCTAATTTTCAAGGTCTTGATGAATTCGAGGACTAGGATTAGCCATCTCAGCTAATCGGGTGGAAGAAGGTTGAGACGAGAGGTTGGAAAAAAATCGCCTCTGCTACCTTGGGTTTGGCTCCCAAGGTCCTGCGAGGTTAGGTCTTAATGACCTTCTTCCTTGCATACACCAACTCAAAGGGTTAGTGTATTCAAGCAGAATAAGGCTAAGGCCTTGTTAATCAGAGTGGTCCTTAAAATCAAATGACCAAATTTTTTGTTCAAGTTCAAGTTGAAGAAAATTCAGCAAGACACCGACTGCAAGGAATTCTCGCCTCTTAGGCTAACCCGGCTAGGCTGGTTATGAGGGGACTACGAGGAAGGTTCTTCCTTCGGCTTTCACCTCCGGTTCTGTTACCCCACAACCGCGGTCATTTGACACAACCCCGCAGCCTTAGTGATGAGAGCCTCATCATGAGCCATAACTAGCTCATTTTGACCCAATAAAGAAGATAAAAGCTCCTACATAACCTAGAAGAAGGCTTAACTGAAGGAACAAGTGCTCTGAGAAGAAAACATGAAATAAAGGTTAAAACTGTAATTTTACCATTGCAGTACATAAACGGGATTTCTCAGAGGCAAAACATAGGTCAAATGGTCTAAATGAGATAAAAAGTGGGTTGAGTCAATCAAAAATGGGTTTATGTGCAATCAAGGAATTAAATGACACTTGGTAACCCTAAAACAGACCCACTTAAATTAACAAGGTTCCGGTCAGGATAAAAATCAAGTAAACCTTCTAAAAATCATGGAAAAATATCCTATAGGGTTTAGAACACTCAACTTGGCCTTTGGAACCCAGGTTGACCTAGATTAGGGTCCTAGCACATTAATTGACCTAATTTGGGTTTTTACACAAAATGGCCAGTCAAACGAGGTCAAACCTAAAATCCAACTTCACCATTAGATTTCTTAGGTCAAAATTAGGTTTGTACCAAAATTTGGACCTAAGGGGAGGTCATCTTGACCTACTTTGCAATTTAGTACACCCAAATCACAATTTGGTCCCTATCTTTTGAAAAGCATAGCAGAAAGCCCCCTAACTTCCTCACCACCTTTGCAATCAGGTCCTACCTCCATTATTGGGGCAGAATCCTGCTCCGACGAGGATTTGAGAGGGAATCCTCTCTGATTCCTCAGAGATCCCCTCCCAGAAATGGAAGGGAGATTCTTTGAGGAATTCCCTTCCATCTGAGGCCAATCTTGATCCCTGGTGTGAACCCAATCTCTCGTGCAAACGCACGAGGGATTTGGGTATCTAAACTCTTTCCATCTCCGGCGACCGACCTCAGACGATTGCATGCCTTCCACGCCCTGAACAACCGGCCTGGTGCCTATAAAAGAGACTACACCTCCGGCCGCTCATCTTCAGCTTGATTTGGCCGAGTTTCCACCTCCAATTCATCTCCTCCTGCCCGGCCAAAATTCCCAGCAAGCTTCGGTGAGCCCCCTCGCCTCCCTCTTTGCTCTGCCACAAAACCAGTGGCAGAGTTATCTTCCTAATTCTCCTCCGCGTCGCGCAATACCCGCGCACGCCGCCTCAGCCCCATCGTCGCCACCGTTCTCCCCCACTGGGCAACATCTTCTCCGACGACAGCAGGTACTGCTGTTCGCCTCTCCGTCCCCCTTCATCCTTGTAGTTAGGCCAAATACCTTCTCCACAATCCCCTCTCTTTTCTCCCCCTGCTATTTTATCCAATTACCCCCCGACAGTGCCTAACCACCTCCATCGTCCTCGCCTCCGACTGCCCTCCGGTGAGCCGCCCACACCACTCCGCCCCTGCACACGGCTCACCAACCCTCTCTTGAGCTCCGCCTTACCACTAGGAACTCATTCCACCCCTCCACTACCACTCCAGACCTCCACAATAACCCCCCGACCAACCCCACACCTCCGGCCACAGGTTGACCTAGGCACGCACGCCTAGGCCATCCCACGGCCTGCAGCACCGTCCACCGCCTTCGCCATGCCACGGCGAAGGTCTCTAGCTGGTCTGATTGGGCCGAGAGGCTCGTTTTGTGTCTAACAGTGTTGATGCTCCTGCCGCCATGGACGACATTTGAAGAAGCTCCGTAGCAGCTCCAGGCGCTAGGGCTCCCAGGCTGCAGGTGCTGCGTATTCGTGCGAGTGTCGCGAAGTGCTCTAGTCCAGCAAGGAGCGCTAGCAAAGCCAGCAGCTGTGGGGATGGCACGCAAGTCTGCGGGCGCGCGTGAAATCAGGGCAGAAGCTTTAGTCCCACATCGTGGAGAAACGAGGCGCCGCTGCACCATAAATTGAATTCGTGTTTTATGCTTAGCGCCTCCGAGAGCACAGGGGTGAGGTCCCTCACCTGCCCTTACACCCGCCTCGTCCGCGGCTTGACCTCGCGAATCTGGCGGGATCTGACCCAACCCTAACCTTGAACACTCCTCGCGCATCACCACCTGCCGGTGCGCCTGGTCCCGGGTGCGAATCTGATCCGATTACCCATGTGGCTCTGGGAGAGGGTCCCTGAGTGAATTGCTGAGAGAGAGAGATGCGCGGGTAGAGGGGAAGGGGTAGGTTTTGCTCCTGTGCAGGCAGACTGAGTGTGGAGAGACTTAGCCGCAAGGAGAAGAGAAGAAGCAGAAGAAGAGACTGAGCGAAGGAGACCAAGGAAGAGGAAGGCAAGGCAGGAGAAGAAACAAAAGCAGGAAGAAGAAAGCCTTCGCAAGACAAGAAGCAAAGCAGAAAGAGAGAAGAGAAAGAAGAAATAAAGCAAAGACAGAAGCCGAAGAAGAAAAAGAGACTGCAGAAGAAGAGGAATAATCAAAAGAAAAGGAAAAAATACTTTTAAGACGTCTGATCACAAGATCAGACGTCCAATTTCATTTCTTTTGTCATAGTTACTTTTAATGACATACATTCATATTTGAATTAACATTTTGAGTAAAATAGAGTGTTCAATTACATTGATTAGTAGTAAATTCCATTTGCTCCCTGTGTTCGACCTCGGATACTCCGGTTTTCGAGTAATAAAATTCTCTATTTGTTTGAATGCTTTGTCGGCTATACTACAACACGATATTATCTTTTAATAAACCGCACAAAAGCGATACGAACATTTTGGCGCCGTTGCCGGGGAGCAACGTGCAATTTACCACTAGTCTCTACATTCTTTTTATCATATTGAACACTATGTTGCCCTACCTTGCTTTGATGTGATCTTGCAGGTATTTCACGAGAAAATCTCTCCCGCAAGTCAACAACTCCAAGGCAGGTAATTTCTTTTCTTCCTTAATCATCCCCTAATCTTTGAAAGACAAAAGGAAGAAAATCAATTTAGGAATTAATTGCCTTCTTTATATAGTAATCACCATCTCTAAGGCAAAACATTTCCTGATTTCGCAAAAATTTCTGCAGATATTCTTGAAGTTGGAGTGATTTTTTTTAGATTCCATCCCACAAATTCTTGTGCCTAATTGAAATAACGCTTAATCTCGGCGGACCACACACTTCTTGTTTATAAGTCCAAAGAGAACTTTTGTGAAAAAGAAAAAGAGGATTGGAAATAGAACCAAATTAGGGTTTCCACATTGGGGTCTTGAAGTTCTAGTCACACATGCCTGTATAAAAGGAAATAAACCCTCCCGCATCAGTGTGCTATCCAAGCCCTTGATTGAAGAGAGCTAAATAAGACAAACCCTAAAATTGAGCTCTAAAATCACTTGAATCTTAAACTTTTTGGACCTAATAACCTGGGAGTCAAATCACGGTGATCTCTAGGCTCCAAACTTAGAATCATTCTGCCATCTATAGGACAGGTTAGGTGAAGTTGACCCCTTGGGTCAACCAACCTCTAAATTAGGTCACAATACCAAAAACATTTAAAGTTCAAGTGAGAACCCTAAAAGCACCTTTGAAATAAAAAGTGATAGACTTAAGAGGTCAAGGTCCCCATTCTGGTCTACCTGGAATCTCAGTGACAAGAGAGGTCGGGTGGGGGAAACCCTGTAACCCATAGGGACGCTCTACCGTGTAGGGGTCTTTGCGGGACTCTCCCTCTCTGGCTGCCCAGGTAATTCTCAGGTGGATGATCTTCGGATCCAGGGGTCCATCCGCCCCGAACCTCCATAGTCATCCAAACATCTTTGGGTGTCTTGATTGGGTCAAAAACATCTCCAGTCCCTCATCTTTTCTCTTTAGAGAGCACACACTCATTTTCAGTGGGACTCGTTATTCAGATCTAATCGCTTCATAACACATCTTGATTCAAACTCTGATTTTACATCTTGATTCCACCACCTGATCCAAAAATGCAGCCAAACCACCTAGGACTACCATTCAAGAAACCTGAATATCAGAGATCCATGAGAGATAAAATGATTGAGGATGCCATGAAATTCTATGAAAATGAAGGAACCTCAACAACAATAGGAAACATTTAGGTTGATGTCCCAACAAACAACCTTTGTCATAACTTGTGCCCAAGTACTATTAGCAGAAGCCAACAAAGGATCAACCCGTGACTTGCTCATTACTGCATACATTGAGATAGAAAAATTGCACAATAGTGAATACCTTCAATGTATGACAAATCCTCGACTTTGGAAGCAACACCAAGATAGTCTTGAAAAATGGGAAGAGATAATGAGATTAATAAAATAAGTGATTGATCAGAAATACCTGTACATACCACCAACAGAGGATGAACTATCTTGGGACAACATCGAGGATAAATCTGATCTCGGGTTTGAGGCACAAAATGGTTGTGGATTCCCAACCCAGATGGAGTATAATGCACCTGATATTGAAGAAGGTTGGGAAGCTCCAAATGCAGGAAAAGACGATGATGCGCCCATTTTAGAATCCCAAGACTCCTGCAAGTATGAGAGTAGAACTGAACCTCTCGAGGGTGTAAATTCCGTCCCTTATTCTGATGAGGTGACCCTCGAAGGTTATTCAGACCTAAATTCTAGTAATTCAACCCACATCCTAAGCCTAGAACCTAGATCTGAAACATATTTTGAAGATTTCAAGGCCCCAGATGAAGAAGATCAATCTTTTAATGAAGAATATGATTTTGGGCCTCGATTTGATGAATATCCCTCGTCAACCTCCTCAGAGGAACGAATCGATTTTTCGGAAGTCGTGCCAATCTACGACACAGAAATCGAGGAATTGGACGAGCAGGGTTTCAATTGGGTCTGCCCTACTAGCTTAGAATCTGAGCCTCTAGCAGATAAGGATACCCTTTTAAGCTCAGAATTAACATTTAGGCTAGATCCCAGTCAGGCTACTGAATATACAACATATGATTTATTCTATGGTGGAACTCATGATCTGGACTCTCATTCAAATTTTGATTTTCGCAAACTCTCCGACGATTTCGAATCTGACCATAACATCGGAGAAAATCTGCTTCTTGATTATAACAAGCCAATTCTCTTTGAAGCCACTTGCTCCACATATACAGAACCAATCAAATCCTGTTCCCCACCCGACCCGCAACCAGACTCAATTTCTATTCCGATTCACCTCTCACTGAGCCGTTTGCAGATGATTCAACTCCATATCTAGACCGGGTATCGGGTATTGATCAAACCACAAATCAGGAGCCTCCATCCTTTGATCACCCCTGTAGGGATTCCACACCTTACATGGATAATTTTTCGGAACCCTACTTTGACCAAGCTGATTCGACTCAGCCTGAACCTGAGTTTTCACTTCCATATCCATCAGAACTTCACTGCATATGGTGGGTTCCACATTTGTTGATCTACATCTATCAACCCACCAGACTTAATAGGTTCGGGCTGCATCATCAGCCCACTGATCTTAACAAGCACCTGGTTGGACCAACCAAGCTCTTAATTAAGGTGCTTGTTTTCTAAAATTCCATTGATTTGACCACTCCCTCTCCACCCCATTTTCTGCTCGGCTGAAGGCATTAAATTTAGCACTTAACGGGAGGCAACCCGTCACCCAAAAAATAGAGACCCGTCTGATTATCCATCTGGACTTCACGTCTATTGCACCTTGAGTCCAGCCTTAGACAGTTGATCCCACCTCTGGTACACGTATCAGAGCTTGAAATCATTCGCATCAATCATTTTCGACCCATTCACCCACCCGATGTATCCTGTTCTAAGCCACTGACCTCAACACTGTTTCACACCCTCTATTTACAATGAGGACATTGCAAAACTTAGGCATGGGGGGGTGATAAAGTGCATACATACAGAACCAAGCAAAAGTTAGGAGTCTCACACATAAAAAATTTGCATATGTCAAAAACACAAAAAATTGAAAAATTATGAAAAAGAACAAAAAATGGGGGGAGGGAGGAAATTTTGTGAGCCACATATTCATAAGGAGGAGAAAAAGAGCAAAAATGACAAAAGGAGCACAAAATGAAAAAGAAAAAGAAATAGTCATTAGTAAAAGATTAAGGAATTAACTGAAGTTCTAGACCAGTTCAAGAAAAGAAATAAAAGAAAAGTGCTAAGGAGACATAACAAGAGATTAGCGGGAACGCTGGTCTTAGGCCTCTTGAGCTAGATTCTTTAGCTTAAAAATTCACGTATCCGCTAAAATCTGGATAATCCTCAAGAGGTTGGGGAAAATGCGAAGCTTAAGTATTAGGTCTAAGACTTAGGAAGTATTCGTTCTCGCTAACTGACCTCCGATTTGCGGGATTCAGTAACCTAAGCAACCCAAATTCACACACAGTCTGGTTCAGTGCGCATAAACATCCAAATCACGCAAAAGCGTTTAATGTTCTACAAAAGTCACCTAGATTAGGAGCGGCCAATCAACACAAGTTGATTTGGACGAGTTCCCAGCGCGGAGAGGCGGGAAATTCCCCTCGAAGATGCGTAACAACATATCGTCTCCTCGGTGCTTGTCTCTTAGGATATTTAAATATCCTACTGGGGGCAGGTAAGCACTCTGCTGGTTCAGATACCATGGGTGGCATTATCACGAAATGTCGATCGCCAGGGGCTGAATTCGGCCACGGAATGCCATGGGCGGGATTATCTCGAAATCTCGAAAGCCAGGAACCCTTGAGGATTAATGATGGGGACGAGGAATCCGATACAGACCGTGTTGAGAAGCTAATCCGAAGCTAGAAATAAAAAGAAAAGAGAGAGAAAAGCTCTCCAAACAAATAAATCTTCTATCTCTCTCTTACAAAAACGCACTGCAAACTGAACTTAGGCTAAAAATGTCTCAAGCACGGGTGCTTTAACCGCGGAGTCCAACAAACCCTAGGTTAGTTTTTGTGGGGCGTAGAAACCTTTGCGGAGGACTGAGGCTAAAGCAGAACAGGTCTGGATTTTGGTTGGTACTTGAATACCTCTAGGCCTATTGTCGGCATTCCTACCTAATCACAAAGGAAAAAGAAAAGCACTTACACTCAAGGTCTAGAACAGAAGTTAAAACCTTGAAATTTTGCTAAGGGACTAGCAAAAGCTAGGCATGGGGGTATGATGAGAGCCTCATCATGAGCCATAACTAGCTCATTTTGACCCAATAAAGAAGATAAAAGCTCCTACATAACCTAGAAGAAGGCTTAACTGAAGGAACAAGTGCTCTGAGAAGAAAACATAAAATAAAGGTTAAAACTGTAATTTTACCATTGCAGTACATAAACGGGATTTCTCAGAGGCAAAACATAGGTCAAATGGTCTAAATGAGATAAAAAGTGGGTTGAGTCAATCAGAAATGGGTTTATGTGCAATCTAGGAATTAAATGACACTTGGTAACCCTAAAACAGACCCACTTAAATTAACAAGGTTCCGGTCAGAATAAAAATCAAGTAAACCTTATAAAAATCATGGAAAAATATCCTATAGGGTTTAGAACACTCAACTTGGCCTTTGGAACCAAGGTTGACCTAGATTAGGGTCCTAGCACATTAATTGACCTAATTTAGGTTTTTACGCAAAATGTCCAATCAAACGAGGTCAAACCTAAAATCCAACTTCACCATTGGATTCCTTAGGTCAAAATTAGGTTTGTACCAAAATTTGGACCTAAGAGGAGGTCATCTTGACCTACTTTGCAATTTAGTACACCCAAATCACAATTTGGTCCCTATCTTTTGAAAAGCATAACAGAAAGCCCCCTAACTTCCTCGCCACCTTTGCAATCAGGTCCTGCTGCCATTATTGGGGTAGAATCCTGCTCCGGCAAGGATTTGAGAGGGAATCCTCTCTGATTCCTCCGAGATCCCCTCCCAGAAATGGAAGGGAGATTCTCTGAGGAATTCCCTTCCATCTGAGGCCAATCTTGATCCCTGGTGTGAACCCAATCTCTCGTGCAAACACACGAGGGATTTAGGTATCTAAACTCTTTCCATCTCCGGCGACCGACCTCAAACGATTGCGTGCCTTCCACGCCCTGAACAACCGGCCCGGTGCCTATAAAAGAGACTACACCTCCGGCCGCTCATCTTCAGCTTGATTTGGTCGAGTTTCCACCTCCAATTCATCTCTTCCTGCCCGGACAAAATTACCAGCAAGCTCCGGCGAGCCCCCCTCCCCTCCCTCTTCGCTCTGCCACAAAACCAGTGGCAGAGTTATCTTCCTAATTCTCCTCCGCGTCGCACAATACCCACGCACACCGCCTCAGCCCCGTCGTCGCCGCCATTCTCCCCCACTGGGCAGCATCTTCTCCGGTGATAGCAGGTACTGCTGTTCGCCTCTCCGTCCCCCTTCATCCCTGTAGTTAGGCCAAATACCTTCTCCACAGTCCCCTCTCTTTTCTCCCCCTACTATTTTATCCAATTACCCCCCGACAGTGCCTAACCACCTCCATCGTCCTCGCCTCCGACCGCCCTCCGGCGAGCCGTCCACACCACTCCGCCCCTCCACACAGCTTGCCAACCCTCTCGTGAGCTCCGCCTCACCACCAGGAACTCATTCCACCCCTCCACTGCCACTCCAGACCTCCACAATAACCCCCCGACCAACCCCACACCTCCGGCCACAGGTTGACCTAGGCACGCACGCCTAGGCCATCCCACGGGCTGCAGCATCGTCCAACGCCTTCGCTGTGCCACGGCGAAGGTCTCTAGCTGGTATGATTGGGCCGAGAGGCTCGTTTTGTGTCTGATAGTGTTGATGCTCCTGCTGCCATGGACGACATTTGAAGAAGCTCTGTAGCAGCTCCAGGCGCCAAGGCTCCCAGGCTGCAGGTGCTGCGTATTCGTGCGAGTGTCGCGAAGTGCTCTGGTCCAGCAAGGAGTGCTAGCAGAGCCAGCAGCTGTGGGGATGGCACGCAAGTCTGCGAGCGCGTGCAAAAGCAGGGCAGAAGCTTTAGTCCCACATAGTGGAGAGACGAGGCGCCGCTGCGCCATTAATTGAATTCGTGTTTTATGCTTAACACCTCCGAGAGCACAGGGGTGAGGTCCCTCACCTACCCTCACACCTGCCTCGTCCGCGGCTTGACCTCGCGGATCTGGCGGGATCCGACCCGAGCCTAACCTTGAACACTCCTCGCGCATCACCACCTGCCGGTGCGCCTGGTCCCGGGTGCGAATCCGATCCGATTACCCGTGTGGCTCTGGGAGAGGGTCCCTGAGTGAATTGCTGAGAGAGAGAGACGTGCGGGTAGAGGGGAAGGGGTAGGTTTTGCTCCTGTGCAGGCAGACTGAGCGTGGAGAGACTTAGCCGCAAGGAGAAGAGAAGAAGAGACTGAGCGAAGGAGACCAAGGAAGAGGAAGGCAAGGCAGAAGAAACAAAAGCAGGAAGAAGAAAGCCTTCGCAAGACAAGAAGCAAAGCAGAAAGAGAGAAGAGAAAGAAGAAATAAAGCAAAGACAGAAGCTGAAGAAGAAAAAGTGACTGCAGAAGAAGAGGAATAATCAAAAGAAAAGGGAAAAATACTTTTAAGACGTCTGATCACAAGATCAGACGTCCAATTTCATTTCTTTTGTCATAGTTACTTTTAATGGCATACATTCATATTTGAATTAACATTTTGAGTAAAATAGAGTGTTCAATTATATTGATTAGTAGTAAATTCCATTTGCTCCCTGTGTTCGACCTCGGATACTCCGGTTTTCGAGAAATAAGATTCCCTATTTGTTTCAACGCTTTGTCGGCTATACTACAACGCGATATTATCTTTTAACAAACCGCACAAAAGCGATATGAACACTTAGACACCAGGTTTTGCAAGAGAGGTTGAAACTACTCGGTAGTTTCAAGCCAAATGCAGGTTATTTGATGTATTCTTTGTGAATTTTAACCTATCTTTTCAATGTAGTATTTATGGTGGGTGGTCCGCAAGGTGACTCGCTTCACCGACTAGCTTTTGGACTTGTTAGGGTCCAAGTTTATCCAATGTGGTCCTATTGGCTTATCTGCTTCTAAGTTGTTTCAAATTAAAGACCACAAATCAAATATAAACTCTCAAGTAAAGATGGAATTCAAATGATTTGAAACTTAGCAAGAATATTCCTTTTTCAATAACCTTTTTAGAGAGTGTTTTTTTCAAAATTTTTACTATTTCCAACAAATAGTTATGAATTTTTAACTAACAAGGGGTTAAATTTGGGATTTAGACCCCGTGTTGGTTTTTCTATTGGAAATGATATTAAATATGCTCCAAAAATTTTGTAAAAATATGATATTGAAATCTAATTTGATTATCCTTCACACTGCACAATTTCGAGTCAATCTGATTTGTATGTTTGTCAAAATTGATTTTCAAAGTTCATAGAAGTTCTGTTTTTAAGTAATCTGACACATATGTACTCCACGAATTTTTAAAAATTCCACAGATAGAATTTATTTTTAGGAATGGTGGCGTTGGAAAGATAACTTGAAAATCTAATTCCAATCCAAATTACAAGATTTTTGGAGCAATAGAAACATGGATATTGAATTTTGAAGATAACACTTACTTTTTGGTCGAATTTCTAATAGCAATGTGTGCACCCGATTTCCGCAGCGCCAGCTTTGATTCGTTCACTGCTTCTTTGGTTTACTCCTGCACACAAATATAGTATGTTACAGATGAAATCAAAAGTTGCCTTGCCTCCCCGGCAACGGCGCCAATTTGTTCAGGGCGTAGATCGCGTAAAAGATGAATACGTCGTAGTATAGCGCAAAATACGTCTCGACAAATAAAATTAACGGAACTGGGAGTCTCGGTCAATCACAGGGAGGCAGAAAAATGCTTTTGATTTCATGCACTTGTTCTAAATCTAATTAGTAAATAGTAGAGATAATGAATCACAATATATATCACATTATGAATTGCATACATGGAATTAAAACAAATTATAACATAAACATAAACTACTTATATAACAGATAGAGGGCACCACGAGTGGTTCATGGTGGCCTTTTGAAGAGGTTGAGGATAGCAATGACAATCCAACAGGGTGACCCAATGGATTTTTCAGATGGAGGCAGAGAAGATGGGAAGAAGAAGAAGAGAGAGGTAGAAGAAGGAAGAAGAGAATGAGAGAGAGTTGTTTTTTCCAAAGGGGGGCCTTTGGTCCTTTTATAACTTTTTTTCTTGTACAAATCTTTCCCCAAATCCTTCTTCTTGGTCGGTTTAGTCTGGTGCTGCCACATGGCACTCTCTGCGCACTCAGATCAGCATCGCACGGCTCCTACGTGTCCGCACAGCTTAAACGTGCGCTCATCATGCCATTCAAATCCTACGCGCAGTTCTCGCAACAACCCGTGCAATCGCACGTACCGCTCACAGTGCGCTCTAATCGTGCCACGTGGCACGCTCTACATCCTCCAATCGTGCATCCGCACTAGCACGCACCCTCCCGCAACCCAACACCAATTTCTGCGTAGCGCTGGGCTCAAACCCGCTCCCCGCTTATACGCGGGTGCGCGCATGAGCCATTGCACTACGCACAACCTTTCTTATATATACTTAATTATATTTATATTAATCTGTTCTGGGTGGCGATGTGGTGCGTTCGTGGCCGTTGGATGAACATCCAACGGCCCATGCTGCGAGGCGAGGCACCTTCAGGGGTTGGGGGCGCAACGAGGGGCAGCTGCGATGGTGCCATGTGGCGCCATCGTGGCCGTCCGTTCTTCTCTTTATATCTGATGACGTAGACCTCCGATTAAGTTGATTTCTACACTGTTAGACTACGAACGTCGATCCGGATCCATCCGTATGGTTGGATTTGTCATCTGAGGTGTAGATCTTGTCCAATTTGCCCCTTGGCTCTTACTCTTCTGCAGACTCCCTAGGGTGCTATGGGAGTCTGATTGATGCGATCTTGGATGCGTTGGACTCCCGTCGTTATTCCGAACAAATCCATAAGGTTGGATTGGTCATCTGCAGCCCTGGATTACCTGTCATCATTAATACCTCTCAAATAACATAGTTTAATACATAAACACATCTATCAACTACGATGCAGAATACGATGTGTATGCATGCAAAATGTTCATGTTAAGCTAAGTCCTAGCTTAATTCAGGCAAGTTAGGGCCTATGATTGCTACGCAATCACCCAAGTATCTAATTGCCAACATAGCTAGCGGAGTATGAAGGATGGTTGAGATAGTATCCCTCTCATGACCTGCCATACCGAAGCAAACCAAAGATGACTTCGCTCCATTAAGTCTAAGGCCTAAAATCTCTCCAAAAATGCTCACCAAAGTGGAGAGGGTCTCCGCCTCATCCCTTCCTCAAATCATATTAATCCTCAATATTGTTCCAAGATGTCTCATCAATCTTTGAATGTTGATATGGGTATTTTTGATCAATGGCTTGTAATGTATTTAGCATATACCCACGTTTCTCCATGAGACCCTGGTTTATTTCCCAAAGTTGTGGATTTAACAAACATTGTACATACTCAATATTGTGTAGTCTCCACAATTCACTGTATTTTGATAAGAGCTCATTCTAGGTTGAACCATGTATCATTTGTGTAAATATCATTCTAGCAAGGTTCATAATGAGGGTTGTTGTTTCTGCCACATTATCCTGAATGTGCCTAGATGGATCAAAGGTTTTGTAATATTCATCAGGATATCTAAGAGCAGCTCGATCATCTTTTCCTTTATGCTCATTTGGGATTCAGGTTTCCTACAAATTCTTCCTAAATTGTCAGGTTGCATTTTCAAATCAGGTGGGAGATCAAGATGTAGAATCAAATGCAAGTTTAGATTGAAGTGATTGGATCATATTAAAAATCCCACATAAGATTAACTCTGATGAAGGCCTCTAAATCAACAACCTAGGG
Source organism: Thalassia testudinum (assembly GCA_037157565.1). Classification (NCBI taxonomy): domain Eukaryota; kingdom Viridiplantae; phylum Streptophyta; class Magnoliopsida; order Alismatales; family Hydrocharitaceae; genus Thalassia; species Thalassia testudinum. The sequence goes on from JAZHRO010000009.1 coordinate 46,676,132, forward strand.
ACCTTTCCTATGTATGTGCTCTAAAGAATAGATAAGGAACTAGATATGAATTGGACCCAATCAAGGCACCCAAAGATTTTTGGATGACTAAGGCTGTTTCAAGAAGGATGATACCTTTGAATTAGAAATCCACACACCCGAGAAATACTTGGGCATCTAGGAAGGGAGAGCCCCGCAAAGACCCCTACATGGTAGAGCGTCCATACGAGTTACAAGGTTTTCCCTACCTAACCTTCCTTGTCACTATAGTTCCAAGTAGACAGGAATATATGAATTGAGACCTTAAGTCTATCAATTTTAGCTTAGTTTGTGCCTTGGATTTCACTTGATTAGAAGTTAATTCAATTTGTGACTTAATTTAGAGGTTGGTTGGCCCACAAAGTAAACCAACTTCACCTGACCTGCCCCAAAAGATGAAAAATGAAATCTGAGTCAAGACCCAAAGATCACCCTGAATTGACTCTCAAGTTTTTAGGTTCACAATTTTAGGGTTCAAGTGAATTTAGAGCCTGATTTTAGGGTTCTTCTGATTACATCTTTTCAAGCAAGAGTTTGGGTAGCACACAAATGTGGGAAGATCAATTTCCTTTAACTCAGACAATTGTGAACTAACACTTCGGAACCCTAGAGTAGAAACCCTAATTGGTTTTATTCCAAGTACAATTTGATCTCAAAATGTACACCTTAGACTTCAAACAAGAAGTACATAGTCCAAGATGATTAGAAATTAAACGTAAATCCCTAGTAGGTACAGAAAATCAGGGTAGGGATCTCTAAACAAAATCATCTCAACTTTAATCAGATATCGATTTGAATTCGCAAATTAGGAAACTTACCTTTAAATGATAATTACTAAGATAATAAAGTAGGTGAATCCTAATTAATTTTGTTTCCTACTTTTCTTTCCCAAGATTAGGAAATTGATTAGGGAAGAAGAGAGAGTTTACCTGCCCCTGGAGTGGTTGATTGCGCGGAAGATCTCTTCGTGACGTACCTCACAAAATTACAAGCAAAGCAAATAGGTCAAGTTAGTGCTGAGATAAATCAAGAAAGATAAGATTAATGGTGAATTGCGTATTACTCCCCGGCAACGGTGCCAAAATGTTGTAGTACAAAAAGAGTAGATTTTAATATGCGTTCGTTGTAGTACACTCCTAAATTGCACAACAAAATATTTAAATTTATAAAACTCAGATTCTAATTGGAGTTCGAGGTCATTCGCAGGGAGAAAATATGGAATTCACGCATTAATCTTCATTCAAAATCAATAAGTATAAGAAATTGAACACAATAAAAGATATGCAATAAATGGATTGCTCATATTGATATTCAAATGTAATCCAATGTATCTTAGAAGATGCAGAGACAAAAAGAATAAAAAGACAATAACGGTGATTTGAATCACAAATTATTCATCTTAATTAAGCATATATCTCATACTCAAATAACCAAATAGTACCTTCAATGAATTAATCAATGTTAACTTAGGTACTTAAATAATCCAATAGTAACCAGGATCAAAGGTTAGACGTTTCCCATATGTATCAGACGACTTACCTCCAAAGCACAGAGTAGTAGAGCACAAGGCTCTCTCAAACACAAAGGCCTTCTCTTCTTCACAACCTTCTCCTTCCTCAAGCACAGTTCATGGCTAACGTTCTTCAGAGGCTAAGTGTCAAAGCCTCTCTTCAGCACAGGGGCAAGGCAAAGGGTTACGCAGCAAAACCCTCCCCCCTCCTCTCACAAAACTCTCTCCTCTTTCTTCTCTCTCAAACCCAGGGTTAATCGGGTTCAATGTCAGGTTATCGGATCCGAGCAGGGGGCTAGGCTCACCGAGCGTGAGGGTAAGCGAGGTGTGCGTGAGTGGGTGAGCGGGGTCCCGACCCTCGGTATTCTTGGGCAACTGGGTGGATTCACAAAATCCACTTATGCGTCTGCGAGGGTCTTTCAACTAATGAGGTGGGACTATGTCCCTGCCTCTTTCTTCGCAAGCAGCTACAACCATGTGGAGCTAGAATTGGTGATGAGGAGAGCTCTAGCAGCAGCAATTCGAGGCCTATGGAGGCTCCTGGAACCAAGCCACAGCATCTGGGTGTGGTAGCAGGGTCAAAGCTAGTCGGAGCAGTGCAGACAAGGTCAGAGATGATGGCAGCGATGGAAAGCGACGATGAATACCTGAAAACATGTGTACGAGCTCAAAAGCCCTAAATAAGTGGTCCAAGAGGGTCGCCTGAGGACAGCAAAGGCGATGGCGGTGGTTGCCTGGCGTTTGGGTGCATGTGGAGGTCTGGTAACCTCAAGGAAGATGTGAGTAAGTGCATGTGTTTCGTGAGCAATTTGTATGGACAACCCCTGAATTTCTTGAGGGGTTTTGTTTGCGAGAGTGAGGTGGAGGTTGTGGAGGTGGAAGCGGGTTGTTTAGTGGCTTTTGGAGTCGAGGAGACCTTGCCGGAGCTCGGTCGGAGAGGAAGAAGACGATGGGGAAGCGAGTAATATTTCGGTAGAATTAGGGAGAGAAAGAGATAGGAAGATTTAGGAGAAGGAAAGGAAGATGTTGAGCTAACTACTGGATGACAGGGAAAAAGATTTCCATGTCGGTGTGATGGCTGGACGTGGAGAAGATGAATTCTCCGTTGAGGATGGGCGGCGACGATGATGAGGAAGGTGGCTCCTGCTGTGGCTGGCGAGGAGTGGAGGAAGGCGAGGAAGAAGGAGGGCCGCTTGATTTGTCCATCTAGTGGCCGGAGGAAGGAGGTCGAGGAGGCTCTCCGGAGCTTGGTCGGAGAAGGCCAGGGAAGGAGTTGAAGAGTGATTTTGGCCTCATACCTTACTAAAGAGCTTGGTTTCACAATGGTGAAGCTTTTATAGAGCTCCTGAGAAAGTTCTGAATAGGAAACAACCATGATTGCTTGGGGAATAGGTCAAAGAAATGCATAGATTTACGGATTTGTGTGAGCTTCCTACTTTGAATCTGAGCTTGAGATCACGTTTAGATGGAAGAGGATTTGGTTGTGATCATCTCCAATTTTCGAGGAGATTGGATGTTGATTGAAGGAGATTCACATGACCAAAGTAGGTGTGTCAATGGTTGATCGTGTGTTTTAGGAAACCTTGAAGTTTCAGGCAGAAGGGGCTGCTTTGTGATGAAAATAACAAAAGGTAGGGGATATTTGTAATTAATTTGAAAGTTAAGGGCTTGGATGTGAGGAACAGAGTTTTCAAGAACTAGATTGCAAACTAGGTGAAGATGAACTCTGATTGGGCTCAAATTTTGGTATAAACCTAATTTGAACCCAAGGAATATGATGGTGAAATTGGATTTAAGTTTTGATCAAGTTTGACTAGAAAATTTTCATAGAAACCCAAATTAGGGCAGAACTCTATCTATAACTGTTTAAGGTTAAAATAGGTTTCAAAGGACAAATCAAGGACACCAAACCTAAAGAAATATTTTTCTATGAATTTTAGGAGATTTAGATGAATTTTATTCTGAGTAGAACCTTTGTATTTTAAGCGGGTTTGAAATTAAGGTTTTGGATGCTGTATTGGTTCTCAAAATGAATGAAAATCGATTTCTATTTGTGTAGGCCCACTTATTAGACTTTAATCCTCATTAGACCTTAGATTAACCCTTGGAAAACCCTATGGTTACTCTGCTCTGCTTTCATGGTATGATGTTAAAACTGTAGAATTAACCCTAATTTAGTGTTCTTCTCTCAAAAAGGATATACAAGGAATTGTGGCTCTCAAGCGACTATGTAGGAGCATTTGTCACTTGATTATGACTAATTAAAGCTAGTTATGACTCATGATGATGTTATCATCAGTGGATCAATCCTTCCTGTCAGGCCAACCAAACCAAACTCGCATGACATGAGCGATGGTGAGGAGTGCATGAGGTGAGTGTAGGACCCGACCCCTCGTGTGCTTGGGCAACCAGGTAGGGGAGACAAAATGCTATGAAGGGAAAAAAAAGTAAAATCCCACGATGTGGGACCTTCTTAGGTGTACTCCACGTGATGCAGCTGAAAGGAGATCCTTCAATTGATGTTGTCACTGCTACTTCTTTGTCCAATTGAACACCCAGATGACTCCAGGGTGTTTGTTCGCAGCTTCAGGTGAAGGTCTTGAGGTCGATAGGCGGTGGGAGACGATGGTCGTTGTCAGAGACGATGTCGACGATGAGGATCACCTAAAAGCATGAAAACTGACTTAACACCCCAATTAAATAGTTCGAGACCTATTTCTAGGTGCATGGAATGCAACGGTGGTGGTCGTGAGGTGTTTGGAGTATGGTGGTGGTCTGATAGAGTCAGGGATGACAGGTGGCGATGGGTTTGCTTGGTGGGGGCTTAGAGAGGCCAATAGTCCTAATTATGTTTGGGCTTTTGGTCGTGGAGTCAAGGTGGAAGTTTGGGTGGTGGCAATGGAGTGTTTGGTTGACGGAGTTGCCGGCGTGAGCTAGTCGGAGCTTGTGTCGGAGACGAGGGAGATAGTGATGGATAGGCATGTGTAATAGTTGAACCTAGAAACTAAGTGCGTAGAACGATGCTAAAAAGGGAGAAGGAGAGATTAGACTTTGAATAGGGACGAGCGGAAATGAGGAGCATCCGGAATTGATCGGCAAAATGCGAGGAAGATGACGAGGGCTAATGGAGTTATCAGCGAGGAAGAAGAGGTCAAAAATGGTTGTGCTTTGATTGGCTATTGTTGCAAGAAGGAGAGGAAGGTGATGGCAGTGCCTGTTTGTTGAGAGCATGTGCAGAAGTAGGAGGGAGAAGGGGCTTGCTGGAGCCGATGATGGAGTTGGCCGGAGAAGAAGAATCAAAGGGAGTTCCAGCCAAAAATCGATTAACCCTGACCGTAGAACATTAAGGATCTTAAATAGAAGAGGTTCCTCTCCCAATTCAGCAAGGAAATGAACAATTGGAAGGTCCTTTGAGCTCAACCTCCTGAGGCCGCCGTTATGGAATATGGCCTTGATTGGCTGCTTCAAGATGCCTAATGAATAGAGAAGGATCTCAAGATCAATCTCACCAAGTTTGGTGAGATTTGATCTTCATTTGACCCCTCAAATCGAGGATCAAAAGTCGGCAGCTTTGGGTTCAAGGATTTCATTCAGACAGAGATGAGGAAGATGGAAAAAGGGGCATTTTTGTGAAGATGATGAGAAGTTACGGGCATGAATGTAAGAAAATGTGAAACCTAGGGGTTTAAATGTGAAAAAATAAAGATTTTAGGAGCAAAAATGCAAACTAGGTCAGCATGGACTCTAATTGGGCTCAAATTTTGGTGTTAACATAATTTGGACCTAAGGAATCTAGTGGTGAACTTGGTTTTGAGTTTTGACTATGTTTGACTGGGTAAATTGCACATGAGCCCAAATCAAGATAAATTCACATAATCTCTATTTTTGATCAAAATGGGTTCAAATGGTCAAAGTAAAGGTACCAATCCTCTTAAAATATTTTACAATGATTTTTAGGAGGTTTAGATTAAATTTATCTAGACTAGAACCCCTTTAATTGAAGTGAGGCTGACAATTAGGGCTTTTAGTAATAGTTTAATCCTCGAAATGCATGAAACCTTACTTCAGTTGAAATGACCCTTCCCAAGGGTCATTCAGGAATTTCCCGGAATGGTAAGGGTGTGAATGCAATTTTAAACCCCTTAGGTAAGTTTGTGGGCTCTGCGGGTAAAAGAGGCTTTTGAGGGGGTCAACCCTGCAAATTACCCCCACCCCTCCACCCTCAACCCATGCATACACAACCAAAATCGTAACCCTCTTCTTTAAAACTCCCCCTCACCTCTCCACCCTCTCCACACCTCCACTGCCTCCACTTCCCCTCAACCACTTACAGTCGATGATCATTCTGTCTCCCCTCGTTCCCTTGCCATCGTGTGTGGGGGAGGAGAGGAGAGGAACGAGAGGAGCATAGGCGAGGGAGAGAGAAAGCATGGGCAAGGGAGAGAGAGAGAGCTTGGACGAGGGAAGGAGCTTGGAGGAGCTCGGGAGAAGGGGTAGCAAGTGCAGTAGGAGGAGCATGGAGGATGCTCTGCCATTTTTCTCCACCACCACCATCCATCTCCTCCTCTTACACCTTTCAACCAGAAGAAGGAGAAGAGTGGAGTCAGAGGAGTGCACAAAGGGAGGGGCTATGCGTTCGAGGGGAGGAGCTGAAGGAGCTCGAGAGGGAGGAGAGTCCACACAGGAGGAAGAGCTGCACAAGGAGAGCGACGCTGCTGCGGTTGCAGTAGTTCAAGCTAGCGAGGAAGAGCTTCGCGAAGCATGTTGTGAAGTCATTTTTTCGCAGTATCAAATGCCTGTGACCTGCATGTCTGATAGCATGCACCGTAGTATCTAACATCTGATAACACGCAAAATACTAAGGTATGCCCCCTGCACGACCTGCATGTGCATGCGAAGTGTTTAGGTGTCGCATTTTTAAGCTGACCGTGAATGCGCAGGTATGAGGGCATTAGAAAAGCGCATGGCACAACATTTGATGTGCTTTAGGACATTTGAAGGCCGTGTCAGACATCTGACTGCTCTTCTAGATGACCGAGAGCAGTGTCAGACGTCTGGAAGCTCCCTCAAATGGCTGCGAAGGGGTTCAGACATTTGAAAAAGACACAGGAAAGCAAGGTGAGCTACTGCGTTCGTTTAAGACGTCTACGACTCATCCCAGATGTCTGATTTTGGTCAAATTGTGTTTTTGGGCCAGTTTAGGACCCAAATGGAGTCGATTTTACGCAAACAAGGTATCGTTGGTTTCCTTTCGGAATTCTCTACGTGTTAGTGTCATACTTTTGCTATGTTGAACTCATTTGACATGTTGGTCAATGATATAGGTCTCTAGTCGTAGTGTACACGAGACCTGCGGAAATGTCAGGATCTACCGTATGAGCCCGCATTCCACTCGTATATCCTGGTAGAGTGGTCCTCTCTAATACTACGATTTAAATGATTAAAGTGCATGCTATATTAGACATATTTGATTAAACCCTAGGATATGAAATGAACCCTAGGGCTAAGGAGGATGAATGTACATTACTTGAACCACGTTGTTATACTCTAAAATGCATGTTAAAGACTTTACTACTAGAAACTTAATAGTTAATTGATGTGGTGATTGCCTAATTTGTTGAATCACGAGCTACCTGTTATATGATTAAGAGTAGGAATGTGAGTGGAGATATATGTCGTATCATAAAATAAGACGAATGTTGATGCACGAACCCTACGATGAACTAGAAAAGGAATCAAAATACTATGATATGGAAATCCGATGTGTGTTGGAACATGTTGCCTACGGGCTGGTTGGTTGTATGGACTTGGTTACAGAAAATGAGCTGGTTCTCGTGTACACAGTACCAAAGAGAACTACTGTCACTTTAGTGTAGGGGGGGCTAGCCACCCCTTGGGTTGGGACCCAGGGTTAGGATTGGCCACTCTACACAAACTCATGTTAGGCCCACTGGGAAAATCGGGATAGCCGAGCGAGGGTACGCAGACTGTTGAGCATTGTGGCCCTTGTTATGTTCTATACTATACGTTTAGGCGTATCCGTTAGCGGAAACAACTGACTGCGTGCCAGTGCGAGATAGCTACCCATGTGCTTATTGTAGATTCTTCCCTACTCGGAGGGGGTGACGAAATAATTACGAAAATGAAAATAAAACAATCTCACAAAATATCAATCACATGAGTACACAATTATTTTTAGGTGGAAACCCAAACCGGGTGAAAACCACCACCTAACCCTCTCGAGTTAGGATTTTCCGATCAACCAAGTTGATCAAATCCACTAACCGAATCACTTTAAACGAGGGTGATTCAACCTCAATTACAACCACGCTACAAGTGCGAGGGTAGCGTTCCTCAACCCCTTCTCTCCACGAGAAGGATTTTGTCCCACGAAGGAGACGGGAATTCGCAAAGCGAATACCCAACCAAATAACAAAGATAACAAATAATCCTATAGAGCCAACAAAGTAATTTTAAACCTAGCTTCTATAGGAATTAGGAAACTCCCCTTTGCAAGGAGTGCGTCGAATTGATGACGCGGGTGCGTGAGCCATGCGACGGCGCAATGTCGCTCTTCGTGAACTACGGTGGGAGAACGGATGCGCAAAGAGAATTTAGCTCTCTGGATGATGGAACTTAAGCTTGGAGAGCAAGAGCTTTTCTTGGACACAAAAGAGTAGAAAGTAAGTTGCTTAAGTGTATCTTAGTGTGCAAAGGCTCCCCTCTATTTATAGAGGCCTTAGGAAGGCTTTGGAAGGCTTAGGAAAGCTTCCATAGCTGTTGGGTGCAAAGCCCAAGAGAATCAGGCCGAAATCAGGGATAATGATTACATTGACAGGGTAATCAGACGTCTAATTCTGGCATCAGACGTCTGGAAGACCACTTTAAGACATCTGAAAATAAGGTTAGACGTCTGATTTTGGGTGGGTCTCTTCCTGACTTGAATCAGATCTAAACAGGGTTCTAGCGCAAGTCCATCAGACGACATACAGGACGTCTGGCACTATGTCTGAACATCTGGAAACCTACTTTTTCGTGGGAATGGATTTGCAATGGCTAGAAAATCTTTGAGAAGAGATTTTCTGGTCAGTCGAGGCAAAACGGTCAATTATCAGACGTCTGGAAGGGCTTAAGGACGTCTGATAAGGCTCTAATGGTCATATCCTTGAGTGTATGCTAAGAGAGCCAACGGTCCACTAATTGGACGTCTGGCAAAGTCATCAGAAGTCTCCTAAGACATCTGGTCTAATGTCTGGACGTCTGATTTCATCAGACAAAACTAACTATGTCCAGCCTAAATGTTATCAGACGTCTGAATCAACAGTCAGACGTCTTAAAACACATTATCAGACGTCTGATCTTGTAATTAGACATCTGGAAATGCTGTTTGAGCCCTATATTGGTTTTCTAAGTATTCTACAGAAAACCTAAGTATCCTAGGGTTGTGATGGTGTTCCTAGGACTACTGTTAGGATACTTTGAGGCTCTTTAACATGATGTTCTAAGGAAATAAAGAGCAACAAAATAAAGACAAAAGTACATGAAAGGAATAAATAGAATTCTATGCTATTCTTCTTATCCTTCCATCTTCAATCTATCACTCCTCGCGAATCTCCTCTGTTCTCCATCAAGCTCCTCCAATCCATCCTGGATGCAAGCTCAAATTCCGTCTAATCATGTCTACATTTGTAATTGACCTGAAATCTAAAACTCCAAGTGCAAATATTAAATAACACGTGTTTTGTTATCATCGAAACAAATGATCGTGGTGCTGTAGCACCAACAATCTCCCCCTTTTTGATGATGACAAAACCATAAATAATAATGCAAAAAATCCTCCCCCTTTTTGACATTATCAAAAAGGTTTGATTGATTTTAAATTTTCTATAACTCTCCCTTAAAACATGCTCTTCTATAAATTTCTTTTAACAAAGGTAATGTCTTCCCCTTTTTTAAAGGAAATTTAGCTACCTTATATCTTTCCCTTAAAAATTGACAATTAGCTTATAATTTTTTACTCCCCCTATCTAAATGCTTATGATGAAAAGATAGGGTAAATGGTTTTTACCTCACCTACCATGGCCAATAAAATGGCCCAAATGGTGGTGGTGGATGCCACATCGGATGGGGCTCCCATCCGTAGCTTGGAGACCTGGGCATTGGCGCCAGTCTACAGTCTGGTGGTCGACGTGCGGTGAGTCCGTCATTTGTTCATCGTCTTGTCGGTCTTCTTGTTCTCCTCCTTGGTCTACTCCTTGGTTCTCCCAACTCGAGTTGACCAGCCTTGAGTTTGTAGGTCCAGTCCTTTGTGTTGTAGTTATCCCTGAAACCTACAAAACAAGATTCCAATTCTTTTTTCGGTATCCAAGTGGGCTTGGATCCGGATCTGTTAGCAGGTCTCCTTGATGGAGATCCTTTCTCAATCTTAGGGCTATATAAATCATCTACTTTGTTGATTAATTTGTTAGAGTTTTCCCTAAGACATGCAATTTCTTTTTCTATAGTATGCATCTTAGTTTTTAAATCACAGATTTCTAACTTTAAACTATCATTTTCCTCCATCAATTTATTATTTTCATTGATGAGGTTATGATTTTCTAATAATAGGTTATCAATTCTAGGATTAGCTTCTATGTCATTAAGTTGTTTTTCTAACCTATCATTTTCATTTTTAAGAAAACTAAGGTTCTTTTTAATACTTTTGTTTTCTATTCTTAATGATTAACTAACATCAAAAAATTCATTAAAAGCTTCTTGTAAATCGAAATTTACCTCGTTGTCGAAGTCGCTTCCGCTTTCGCTGTCGCTATTGCTTCCTCTGGCCATGAAACCAAAGCAAGCGATTTCTTCTTCTTTTTCTTCTTCTTCCTCCGAGCTCGAATCGTCCCAAGTGGCTTGGAACACCTTCTTCTTAGATTTCTTCTCTTTTTCCTTCTTCTTCTTCTTTTTGAGAAGAGGGCACTCTAGTCGCAAGTGCCCTTTCTCATTGCAGTGGTAGCAACGTCTAGGGCTCTCCTTCTCCTTCTTCAATTCCCTACACAACTTGGAAAACTTTTTAAGTAAAAATTTAAAGTCTTCGTCGTCGGAACTTACCTCTCTATCCGACGCAGCTTTGAAGGTGAGAGTCTTCTTTGGTTTAGGCTCTGGTGTATCCTTCTTCTTCTGCTTCAACTTAGTCTCGTAGGCCATTAGATTGCCTGGGAGATCTTCCATGTTGAGCTCCTCCACTTCATTCGCCTCCTCGATGGAGGTGACTTTCTATTCCCACTCCGGTCCAAGGGAACGAAGAAGCTTCCCTTGAAGCTCCCCCTTGATGAAAGTCTTCCCTAAAGCTTTCAAATTGTTTACTATGAGAGTGAACCTAGTGTTCATCTCACTTAAAGTTTCATTAGATTTCATGGAAAAAGCCTCAAACTCTTGTGAAAGTAAATTGAGTTTAGAAGTTTTTACCTTAGAGGTACCTTCATGAGTTACCTCGAGTGTGTGCCAAATCTCGTATGGGGTGGCGCATTGCGAGATTCTGTTGAACTCCTCCAGGCTAAGCGCGCAATACAACGCGTTCATTATTTTCGCATTGAGCGAGAGTTCCCGGATCTGCTGTTGTGAGTATCCTGCGGCGGGCTTTTCTAGAATGTCGAAGGGGGTCTCGCACCTGGCCCAAATCATGAAATCGGTGGCTTGAAGCCACGTCTTCATCCGTAACTTCCAATAAGGGTAGTTGCTCCCGTCGAAGAACGGCGGACGAGTCGTAGATTGGCCCTCGGAAATCATACTCGCGGAACTGCTCCCCTCCATGATCTTCTTACCGGGTTGTTACGCCAAAATAGCATGAACCTGCTCTGATACCAATTGTAGATTCTTCCCTACTCTAAGGGGGTGACGTAATAATTGCGAAAATGAAAATAAAACAATCTCACAAAATATCAATCACACGAGTACACAATTATTTTTAGGTGGAAACCCAAATCGGGTGAAAACCACCACCTAACCCTCTCGAGTTAGGATTTTCCGATCAACCAAGTTGATCAAATCCACTAACCGAATTACTTTAAATGAGGGTGATTCAACCTCAATTACAACCACGCTACAAGTGCGAGGGTAGCGTTCCTCAACCCCTTCTCTCCACGAGAAGGATTTTGTCCCACAAAGGAGACAGAAATTCGCAAAGCGAATACCCAACCAAATAACAAAGATAACAAATAATCTTATAGAGCCAACAAAGTAATTTTAAACCTTGCTTCTATAGGAATTAGGAAACTCCCCTTTGCAAGGAGTGCGTCGAATTGATGACGCGGGTGCGTGAGCCACACGACGACGCAATGTCTCTCTTCGTGAACTACGGCGGGAGAGCGGGTGCGCAAAGGGAATTTAGCTCTCTGGATGATGGAACTTAAGCTTGGAGAGCAAGAGCTTTTCTTGGACACAAAAGAGTAGAAAGTATGTTGCTTAGGTGTATCTTAGTGTGCAAAGGCTCCCCTCTATTTATAGAGGCCTTAGGAAGGCTTTGGAAGGCTTATGAAAGCTTCCATAGCCGTTGGGTGCAAAGCCCAAGAGAATCAAACCGAAATCAGGGACAATGATTGCATTGACAGGGTAATCAGACGTCTAATTCTGGCATCAGACGTCTGGAAGACCACTTTAAGACATCTGAAAATATGGTCAGACGTCTGATTTTGGGCGGGTCTCTTCCTGACTTGAATCAGATCTAAACAGGGTTCTAGCACAAATCCATCAGACGACATACAGGACGTCTGGCACTATGTCTGGATGTCTGGAAACCTACTTTTTCGTGGGAATGGATTTGCAATGGCTAGAAAATCTCTGAGAAGAGATTTTCAAGTCAGTCGAGGCAAAACGGTCAATTATCAGACGTCTGGAAGGGCTTAAGGACATCTAATAAGGCTCTAACGGTCATATCCTTGAGTGTATGCTAAGAGAGCCAACGGTCCACTGATTGGATGTCTGGCAAAGTCATCAGACGTCTCCTAAGACGTCTGGTCTAATGTCTGGATGTTTGATTTCATCAGACAGAACTAACTATATCCAGCCTAAATGTTATCAGACGTCTGAATCAACAGTCAGACGTCTTAAAACACATTATCAGACGTCTGATCTTGTAATTAGACGTCTGGAAATGTTGTTTGAACCCTATATTGGTTTTCTAAGTATTATACAGAAAACCTAAGTATCCTAGGGTTGTGCTGGTGTTCCTAGGACTACTGTTAGGGTACTTTGAGGCTCTTTAACATGATGTTCTAAGGAAATAAAGAGCAAGAAAATAAAGACAAAAGTACATGAAAGGAATAAATAGAATTCTGTCCTATTCTTCTTGTCCTTCCATTTTCAATCTATCGCTCCTCGTGAATCTCCTCTATTCTCCATCAAGCTCCTCCAATCTGTCCTGGATGCGAGCTCGAATTCCATCTAATCATGCCTACATTTGCAATTGACCTGAAATCTAAGACTCCAAGTGCAAATGTTAAATAACACGTGTTTTGTTATCATCAAAACAAATGATCGTGGTGCTCTAGCACCAACACTTATCGCACGTGTCATAGTCATCGCTACGTCGCGGCCATGACCCTAGGGTGGTAGACTGGGTGTAGGACTACCACGAGGTGCTCTCCCTACCAAGAGAGTGCCACGTGTACATCCTGCTTCGCGGGAAAACTGCATCAAGATCGTTCCCTTAGGGAACAACTGGATTAAGAAATGTTATGGACCCTTACTAGAACCCAAATTAGAAACACATAAATGTTTTAAACGAAAACAAATAATAATACATAAATGGAAATTGTATGGCTAATTAACTGCTTGTTCCTTTATGTTTAATTGCATGTAAATGACATATCCACCACTCTACTTAGCAGTAGTTGACCACAGATTTATATAACCTTGTTCAGGTCAGGGAGTTGAGCAGCCAGTGCCATCGACTATAGAGGGTGCTAGGCCTAATCGAGCCTAGCCATAGTTGTATTTTCTCTGCTTTCTGTTTCAGAGCCCTTTTGTTGGTAGTGAGTATTTTTTGTAATTCCTTGGTTGGAAGGGGTGAGATATGCGTGACACAATAAAGTGTGAAACAAAAATATAGCAATCTCATAAAATTAAGCAATCACACAATAGGCACAAATATTTTTAGGTGGAAACCCAAATCGGGTGAAAACCACCACCTAACCCTCTCGAGTTAGGATTTCCCAATCGACCTAATCGATCAAATCCACTAAACCCAGTCACTTAAACGAGGGTGACTAAACCTCAATTACAACCACACTACTTAGACCGAAGGTAGTGTACCTCAACACCCCTTCTCTTCACAAGAAGGAATTTGTCTCAGGAAGGAGACGGGAATTCGCAAAGCGAATACCCAACCAAAAATAATATAAAGTACAACAATTCTATAGAGCCTCAAATATATAATCCTAGCTTCTATAGGAGTTAGGAAACTTCCCTTTGGTGGAAGTGCGTCGAAGTGATGACGCGGGTGCGTGAACCACGCAGCGGTACTTTATCACTCTCGTAATCGCAGAGGGAGAGCTGGTGCGCAAAGGGATGAAGCTCTCTAGATATGAAATAGATGCTTGGAGAGCTAGACCTTCAACTACTTCTCTTGGACACAAAAGATGTGGAAAGTGGTTTGCTTAGTGTGTCTTGGTGTCTCTTACAAGCCCAGGGGTCCTCTATTTATAGAGGCCCTAGGAAGGCTTTGGAAGGCCTTGGAAGGCTTCCATAGCTGTTGGGTGCAAAGTCAAGGAGAACCATGCCGTAGTCAGAATATATCATGATTCTGAAAGGGTCATCAGACGTCTGGTCCTGGCATCAGATGTCTGGAAAATCCGTTTAAGATGTCTGGGAACTAAGTCAGACGTTTGATTTTAGGCAAGTTTCCTTCCTGACTTGAATTAGACCTAAACAGGACTTTAGTGAAAGTCCATCAAACAACATACAGGACGTCTGGCACAAGGTTTGGACGTCTAGAAACCTATTTGTTCTCTGGAAATGGATTCCCAACATGTCTAACGGCTATAAAATCTCTGAAGGAAGATTTTAGGTCAGTTGAGGCAAAACGGTCATGTATCAGACGTTTAGGGTCCTCTACGGATGTCTGATACGAGGCTAATGGTTATTTCCTCAATGTTTATTAAGGAAGCCAACGGTCCACTAATTGGACGTCTGGCAAAGGCATCAGACGTCTCCTAAGATGTCTGGACTAAGGTCTGGACATCTAATTTTATCAGACAGAACTAACTAAGTCCTGCCTAAATAATCGGACGTATGAGTCAACAATTAAACGTTTTAAAAGTTTTTATCAGATGTCTAAAATTAAGATTAGATGTCTGAAAAGGTTGTCTGATCCCTATTCTGGTTTTCTAAGTTCTCTATAGAAAACCTAAATATCCTAGGATAGTGCAGGTGTTCATAGGACTACTTTAAGGATCTTTTGGGGCTCTTTAACAGATATTATAAGAAAAAAGAGCAAGGATATAAACACAAAAGTACATAGAAAAAGATAAACAGAAATCTATCATATTCTTCTTGTCCTTTCATCTTCAAGCTTTCGCTCCTCGCGAAGCACCTCCGCCTCTATCCAACTCCTCCAATCCGCCATGGATGCAAGCTAGAACTCCATCTAAACACTTGTCTCTATTTGCGATTTGACTTGAAAACTAGAACTCAAATGCAAATGTTAAAAGACACGTGTTTTGTTATCATCAAAATAAACGATCGTGGTACTTTAGCACCAACAATCTCCCCCTTTTTGATGATGAAAAAACCAAAAAATAATAATGTATAAAATCCTCCCACTTTTTGACATTATCAAAAAGGTTTTTATCAATTTTAAATATCCTATATCTCCCTCTTAAAACATGCTCTTCTATAATTGGGTTGAATTTCTTTTAACAAGAGTAATGTTCTCCCCCTCTTTGTAACAACAAGATAGCTATTGTTTTTCTCCCCCTTTCTAAAGGAAATATAGCTAATAAGATCTCCCCCTTAATGATTGACAAATAGCTTATAATTTTAACTCCCCCTATCTATATGCTAATGATAAAAAGATAGGGTTAAGGGTTACCTCACCTACAATGGCCAATAGAATGGCCCAAATGGAGGTGGTGGATGCCATATCGGATGGGGCTCCCATTCGTAGTTTGGAGGCCCGGGCATCGACGCCGATCTCCAGTCTGGCTGTTGACGTGCGGCGAGTCCATCATTTGTTCACCGTCTCGTCAGTCTTCTTGTCCTTCTCCTTGATCTACTCTTTGGTCCACCCAACTCGAGTTGACTGTTCTTGAGCTTGTAGGTCTAATCTCTTGTATTATAATCACCCTTGAAACCTACAAAACAAGATTCTAGATCTCTCCTTGGTATCCAAGTTAATTTGGATTCGGATCTGTTAGCAGGTCTCCTTGACGGAGATCCTTTCTCAACCTTAGGGATATATAAGTTATCTACCTTATTTATCAAATTATTTGATTTCTCCCTAAGATATGCAAGTTCACCTTCAATAGCATGCATCTTGGTTTTTAAGCTAGAAATTTCTATTTTTAAACTAGTGTTTTCCTCAATCAACTTATTATTTTCATTCGTAAGGTTATGATTTTCTAACAATAAGTCATTATTTTTAGGACTAGCTTCTAGATTCTTAAGTTATTTTTTTAAACTTTCATTTTCATTTTTAAGAAAACTAAGGTTCTTTTTAATATTTTTATTTTCTACCTTAAGTGATTTACTAAGCTCAAATAGTTCATCGAAAGCATCTTGTAAATCGAGATTTACCTCATTATCGCTATTGTCACTGTTGATATCACTTCCTATGGCCATGAAGCCCATGTAGGCAATTTCTTCCTCGGGGTTCTGCTTTTCTTCTTCCTCTGAGCTTGTGTCGTCCCAGGTTACTTGGAATGCCTTCTTCTTAGACTTCTCCTTTTCCTTCTTCTTCTCCTTCTTGAGAAGAGGGCACTCTGGTTGTAGATGCCCTTTCTCGTTGCAGTGATAGCAACGTCTCGGGCTTTCCTTCATCTCCTTTTCTTTGACTCCCTACAAAACTTGGAAATTTTCTTAAGTAAACTTTTAAAGTCTTCGTTGTCGGAACTTACCTCACTATCTGATGCGGCTCTGAATGTGAGGGTCTTCTTTGGTTTATGCTCTGGTGTATCCTTCTTCTTTTGCTTTAACTTTGTCTCATAGGCCATTAGGTTGCCTAAGAGATCCTCCATATTGAGCTCCTCTACTTCGTTTGCCTCCTCGATGGCGGTGACCTTTTGCTCCTATTCCGGTCCAAGGGAACAGAGTAGTTTTCCTTGAAGCTCTCCTTTGATGAAGGTCTTACCTAAAGCTTTTAAGTTATTTATAATGAGAGTGAACCTAGTGTTCATCTCACTTAGAGATTCGTTAGACTTCATAGAAAAAGATTCAAATTCTTGAGAAAGTAAATTTATTTTAGAAGTCTTTACCTTGGTCGTACCTTCATGTCTAACTTCTAGAGTGTGCCATGCCTCATATGCAGTGGTGCAATGAGATATTCGATTGAACTCCTCCGGGCTAAGGGCGTAGTACAATGCGTTCATAGCTTTCGCATTGAGGGAAAGCTCGCAGGTCTACTGCTGCGAATAGCCTCTCTCTGGTTTCTCCGGGACTTCGTATGGGGTTTCACAACGTTCCCATAAAGCGAAGTCGGTGGCTTGAAGCCACATCTTCATCCGTAACTTCTAGTAGCCGTAGTTGCTTCCATCGAAGAAAGGCGGCCAGACGGTGGACTGCCCCTCGACGATTCTAGTGGCAGTGACTCTTCCCTCCATCGGATCTTCGATGGTGTGTAACGTCGAAAATGTGAAACCTGCTCTGATACCAATTGTAATTCCCTAGTTGGAGGGGGTGAGATATGCGTGACGCAATAAAGTGCGGAATAAAAATATAAAAATCTTACAAAATTAAGCAATCATACAATAGGCACAAATATTTTTAGGTGGAAACCCAAACCGGGTGAAAACCACCACCTAACCCTCTCGAGTTAGGATTTTCCGATTGATCTAGTCGATCAAATCCACTAAACCCAGTCACTTAAACGAGGGTGACTGAACCTCAATTACAACCACACTACTTAGACCGAGGGTAGTGTACCTCAACACCCCTTCTCTTCACAAAAAGGAATTTGTCTCACAAAGGAGATGGGAATTCGCAAAGCGAATACCCAACCAAAGACAATATAAAGTATAAAAATCCTATAGAGCCTCAAATATATAATCCTAACTTCTATAGGAGTTAGGAAACTTCCCTTTGGTGGAAGTACGTCGAAGTGACGACGCGGGTGCGTGAACCACGCGGCGGCGCTTTGTCTCTCTCGTAATCGCAGAGGGAGAGCGGGTGCACAAAGGGATGAAGCTCTCTAGATATGAAACAGATGCTTGGAGGGATAAAGCTTCAACTACTTCTCTTGGACACAAAAGATGTGGAAAGTGGTTTGCTTAGTATGTCTTGGTGTCTCTTACAAGCCAAGGGGTCCTCCTCTATT
The DNA here is from genome assembly GCA_037157565.1 of Thalassia testudinum. Classification (NCBI taxonomy): domain Eukaryota; kingdom Viridiplantae; phylum Streptophyta; class Magnoliopsida; order Alismatales; family Hydrocharitaceae; genus Thalassia; species Thalassia testudinum. Next base: position 46,694,170 of record JAZHRO010000009.1, read on the forward strand.
TATAGAGGCCCTAGGAAGGCTTTGGAAGGCCTTGGAAGGCTTCCATAGCCGTTGGGTGTAAAGCCAAGGAGAATCAGGCTGTAGTCAGAATTAATCATAATTCTGACAGGGTCATCAGACGTCTAGTCCTGACATCAGAAGTCTGGAAAATCCGTTTAAGATGTCTGGGAACTAAGTTAGACATCTGATTTTAGGTGGGTTTCCTTCCTGACTTGAATCAGACCTAAACAAGGTTTTAGTGAAAGTCCATCAAACGACACACAAGATGTTTGGCACAAGGTCTGGACGTCTAGAAACCCATTTGTTCTCTAGAAATGGATTCCCAACCAGTCTAACGGCTATAAAATCTCTGAAGGAAGATTTTGGGTCAGTTAAGGCAAAACGGTCATGTATCATACCTTTGGGGTTCTCTACGGACGTCTGATACGAGGCTAACGGTTATTTCCTCAATGTTTGTTAAGGAAGCCAATGATCCACTAATTAGATGTCTGGCAAAGGCATCAGACGTCTCCTAAGATGTCTAAACATCTGATTTTATCAGATTGAACTAACTAAATCCAGCCTAAATAATCAGACGTCTAAGTCAACAGTCAAACATCTTAAAAGTTTTTATCAGACGTCTGAAAAGACTGTCTGATCCCTATTTTGATTTTCTAAGTTCTCTTTAGAAAACCTAAGTATCCTAGGGTAGTGCAGGTGTTCCTAAGACTATTTTAAGGATCTTTTGAGGCTCTTTAACAAATATTCTAAGAAAAAAGAGCAAGGATATAAAGACAAAAGTACATAGAAAAAGATAAATAGAAATCTATCCTATTCTTCTTGTCCTTCCATCTTCAAGCTTTCCTTCCTCGCGAAGCATCTCCACCTCTGTCCAGCTCCTCCAATCCGCCATGGATGCAAGCTAGAACTCTATCTAAACACTTGTCTCTATTTACGATTTGACCTGAAAACTAGAACTCAAATGCAAATGTTGAAAGACACGTGTTTTGTTATCATCAAAATAAACGATCATGGTGCTTTAGCACCAACATTTTTAGCCTGTAGTAACTATTTTTGTTATATCTCTAGTTGTGATTGCTATGTCAGTAGTAGTATTTTTTCGCTTGTGGCATGTACTATCTTTGAGATTTTTTGTTCTATTTTCCATTGTTGTCTATTATATATTTCTGCTTAGTTACATTGCATGCGTGGTTGTGGAATGATTTATGTATTTAGGTATTTCTTGTTGGACGACTGGGTCTTGGAATTTAGTCAAGGCGAGCCATTCTCGGGTTCTGTAAGGAGCCAGGATCGGGTCGTAACATTAGTCAATGTGAGCCCACTTCTTGGATATTTAAGTTCATTTAACTCTGGATTAACCCCTTATCAACCCCTTGGTTAATCTGCATTAATGATGATATGGTAAAACAGTAGAATTAAGCTCATTTTTTTTGTCTTTTTCTCATATTAGTTCAGTATGAAATTGTGATCTTCAAACGATCATTTATAAGCATTTATCATTTGAATCTGACTAACTTTAACTAGTTAGGAATAATGATGGTTTACCATTAAGAGGAGGGCTTTTATGGTGGGTTTTATGGTTGCGCTGGAGATAAAGTAGGGTCAGGAAAATTTATAAAACCCACCTCGAACTTCACTTTATTTGTGGAAGGGTCCTAACTTAAGGAATCTAGGGGTGGAAAAAGTGCATAAAACCCCCTACGTAAAATGAGAATTTCGTATGGGTTCCTTACGAGGGTTCCTTGGTGCATAGAAATTAAGCCAAGGCTTCCAGAGTTTAGGAAAACTCCCTAAAGTTAATTGACACTGTAATTAGGCTTCCAGACCATTAGGTGTTTATTTGTCGCGTGGAAATTTCAAGGACCACCCAAGAGAATTCCAAATCTCCCGACAGTTCCTGAGGTCATTTCAAAGGGTAAGGGGAAGGGCATCGAAATTGGCTTGGGAAGAAGGTAGCAGAAAAGTTACTTAATAAATCTCAGAAATGCATAAATTAACTTTCAAGTACAAATTTTGTGGTTTAGATTCCAATGTGGAATACACAATAGAAGTCATATGTATCAATATACATGGAAATTAGTTTTTAACTTGCATGTTGCTGTAAGAGTGCAAAAGTTAATTACTGTGTGAGTTTAAAAAGCAATTATATGAAAGTCTAACATGAATTTCAATTGATGAATATTGGTTTTCGATCAGTGGAAAATCAACACACTGTGTATTGTAAAATATATTGTCTGATGTATCTTAATTTTCGACACATCGTGTGCTACAAAATGTACTGTTCGGTATATTTCAATTTCCAATCAATATCTTTACTATCTGATTTTGTATATATATTATTTTATATTATCATAGAAATATACTCAGTATTGATTTTTAATGAAAAAATATAAGATGAAGAGGTTGATGTCAAAAATAAAATTTAAAATAAACATGTGTACTAAATAACATGTAAGAAAAATGAAATTAAAAAAAATAATAAAATAAGAGAGAGAGGGACATCGGGTGAGAGGGAGAGACTACCGTAGGAAAAAAAAAAAAACAAGTGCAGCTACACTAGCTGTCCCATGCAACTTCTATGGATATTTAGATTGTAACATGGAGATGTGCTTCCTAAGTCTCGTAACAGTGTTTTGTATCACAACGGTGCCCTAAACTTTGATTGCACTGGTGAGTAGTATGCAAGTAACACTATATTTGTACTGTGGGTATATATATAGTCCCATGATTTAAGGGTATATTTTGACCACTTCCAACTAAGTTGTTTACTCCACGAAAATTGAATCGCCATTGAGGATGGAATGGAGATAGAATTGGTGTGGATAGAGTATTGTTCACGAAATTTGTTCTGGTCAGTTTATTTATTTATTTTTATCCGTTTATTTATTTCTTTTCGTCAGCTGCTAAAGCGCACCGTTGCCTCCCTTCCTCTCTTTTTTTCTCTTTGTCTATTTTTCTTTTTATTTTTTTTCATATTAATTAGTACGGATTTTTATTTTAAATTTTATTTTCACCATTAACCCTCTTATTTTATATTTTTTCGTTAAAATCAATATTAAGTATGTTCTTTTAAGAGAATAAAATAATATATATATATAGAATTAGGTATTGTAAATTCAATCTAAGATATCAATTGAAAATAAAAATATACGGTGTAATATATTTTACAACGTACGGTATATTTTGATTTCTGATTGATATTTTTAATTTTTTTTCGATCGAAAATCAAGATATACTGGATAATATACTTTGCAATGTACGATATATTGATTTTCCATCGATCAAAAATTAAGATGTACCAATTGAAAATCATGGTAAACTATTATAGTGATTGACTTTTACATTCTTATAATGATTAATTTTTATACTTCCATAGTAATGCATGGGCTAAAAATTAATTAATAGGATAAAAGATACTGGTGGTATCCTCTTCCGATGACTTCATAGGGAAAGCTATTCCTTTTTCTTTTTGAAAATAAATTATCTATTAAAGGAGAAGTACCTGATACAAGAGAATGCACCCCAGAGGGGTAGAGAGAGATGGAGTATCCTCGACCACGAAGGGGAAAATATGTCCCATTAAAACGGGGGAACGCAAAACACAAAAAGTAAGATAAGAAATAAAAGAAAAAAAAAAGAACACATCCCAAGATCAGGAACCAGATGACCTCACGAAGGAAGGCGACCTAACACTTGTAGATACATCAAAGCGCCAACGAGATAAATCTCGAAAATTGTACTAATGAGTACGCCGACTAGATCAACTACAAGGTCGAATTCGACATCTGGCATGCGTCAGAAAACTTGGTCATAAAAAATCTTGGATTACACGTGGTCTCCAACAAAAATTAACTACACTAAAAAAAAGAAAAAGAAGACGTAAACTCCCACGAAACACGAAAATACCCCAACACCTACAAAACCAGGCCGCCCGTGACCACCGAAGTTGCAGCCAAGTACACAGAAGCGACGACCATGAAACCCACCGCAAGAGACCAAGCCACGATGGCCGTCGACGTCGGTTGGCCACCTTCCGTCATTGCCAGCCATCCACAATAACTCGAGAGCACCAGTCAACAGCCCCTTGTCGACGATGAGCCGCAGCAAATGCATCCAACGAAGCATGCCCCCTACCGCATTGATGCACCACAAGCAGTCGACATCCACGTGACTTAGATATGTGCTGCAACCCGTCACAAGACACCTCCTCCATCACCACGACCACCACACTTCAAGTAACCCGCATGGGTCACCAACGGTTATGCATGTTGATGAAGAGACCCCTACTTCAGAGAAAAGTGATTAGAGGAGGAGAGCGAGATCATCCGGCGGTGGGAGGGACTCCAATTGACCTCGTATAGACAATCGGAGCCCGACGATGTCGTCGCTAGGTTTGACGAAGAAGGGAGTGGGTGGAAGCGGGCAGTCACCGGGTTATTAAAAGAATTATTCCCTTTTGCACTACTTTGTTCGGATTGTTGTGTAGAAGGGAGTATTTAAATGTGTAGTTTTTTTAATTTTTTTTTTGTGCATTGTGCATCTTAGTTGTCGTATTAATAGAACTTTTATTCTAAAGTTTAAATCACATGTATTGACGTTTCTTGCTATGCGCTCTCGCATAGAAAATATTTTCTGCATCTTATATGCAGGAAGTACTGTAATTTTATCGTAAGATACATACATTCGTATAGTACATTTATTCTTCGAAGGAGGTTATATATCTCACGTGTATCGTTGCTAAACGCAGATTAGTTTATTGAGTAAGATGGTATTTTGATTACCGGGTTAAGTAAATTTACTTGAAATTAAATATTTAATTCATCATTTAATTGAACTCCTAGAATAAATTTAATTTATTAAAGTATCTAAATAAATTAAATCATTTATTATATTTTTTTCTTATTTTTTTATTTATTCCATAAACTTAATTTTCTTATCAAATGAGTCATAAGGTTGCATTTGTCCGCTGATCATGGAGTGGAATGGGGACCAGCTTGTGGGTAGGACGGAAATGGGATAAGGGTTTCTTTAAAAAAATTTAAAGATTTATTATTTACATCGTATCAATATCATTCCTATATTATATCAACATCAATATTTATTTACATCAATTTTTATATATATTAAAATATATTTACTTCAATATAATATAACTATTTAAATTATATTATAATATTAAAATATAATCTATTAATATAAATTACTATACTAATTATTAAAAATCTCTGACCGAACACCTCCCCAACTTATTTTACTCAAAGTTTATCACAGTATAATCTAAACCTCTGCCGACCAAAACCAAATTGGCGTAGAAAACTTATTTGTATACATCTATATATTACTCGGGACACATGCGAGAAATGCCAGGCAACTTCCCGACGAAGTACGCTCGTGACCGGAATGTCCAAGTTGCCAGACACACAGGTGACATTCCAAACCGTACAAACTCTCACGGACGATATATAACACGGTGCCAAGAAAAAAACAAAAAAGAAAAAAACGAATGGTAGATCACCTATAAAAGATGATCAAACCTTGCGAGTACTGGAATTTCATGTCCCAATCGATCGTGAGGATGACAAATATTAAAGTTGCGGAAGGCAAGAAACCATCGATCAACGGAGCCGAAAAGTACTGCTGCTCGCTCCCTCAGCTCTCTCAAAGCGCGGAGCGGATGCAGAAGTGGGAGGGGTATCGGCTGAGATCACCGTCGACAACGGGCTCCTCCTCCCTGGTGAGGCTGTCCACCTCCAAAGCGAACCTCTCCATGGCGGAAGCCGGTAAGCACACCGGCACGAGGATCCCATCCTCGCCTGTGCTCTTGTTCTTGAAAGGTACGTAGAAGCTCGCGACCCCAGGGATGGCCCCCACACCTCCCTTGGCGGGCCCACCGTAGGCCGGCAATCCCCAGCCGAAGTCCACGTCGACGAACCCCGCACGGGTGACGTCCGACACGAGGAAGCTCCTCACCACCGCGAAGTGAGGCCGGTTCCGTACAACCAAGAGATCTGCCATAGAGCGCATGTACTCGTCGTCCACGTCCGACTTGGCCCTCTTCACCAGCTCCAGCGCGTAACCCAAGGGGTTCGCACAGAGCCTCCCGGCCGTCGTCACCGCCACCGGGAAGGCGAAGGCGTTCCCGTAGTAACCCTCGGGGAGGGGCGGCACGAACTTGGAGCGCGCGTTGACGATGCAGATGACACGGACCTCCTCCTCCGTATCGGGAGATATCGCCACCGTGCGACACCTCCAAAGGCAGGCGGTGAGAATCTCGAAGGTGGAGCTCCTCCGGAGATGAGGCGGCACGTGCTTCCTCAGCGCCTCCACCTCGCGACGGCCGAAGAAGAAGGACCGGTGTGCCATGTCATCCAGTGGGACCATCGTGTTCTTCTCATCCGGGACAGTGTCGTACTCTCGGTGGGCCCTCGTTGTACGTGGCGGGCTCCTGGCACTCAGGAGCTCCCTCTGCCACACCGGTGTGACGGAAGGCCCGTCGCCGCCACGGGCCAACTCGGCGACGGCGGACATGAACTGCACCAGGCCGGCCGCGTCGCTCATGGTGTGGTTTAACCGGAGGGCGAAGATGAACCCACCGCAGAGGAGGCGGGTGACCTGGATGAGCAGGAGTGGGGTGTGGAGCACCTCGCTGGAGCCTTCCACGTCGTGGAGGAGCTCCCCCAAACATGGGAACGGCGGGTGGAGGAGGGCGTCTCCAAACTGGTCGAGTCGGACGTCAGCGTCGGCCTCTATGAAGAGGATCCCTTCCCCGGTGCACTCCACCGATAGTTTCCGGTTGGGTCCATCCCTAAGGCGGCCGGCGAAGGGGTAGTAGTGGACAAGGGCTCCAGAGATGGCATTCCGGATGACCGGGACAGGATCGTGATCGGTGGGCGCAGATGGGTTGTGGCGGTAGAATTGGATGACCGGGATTTGGAACCGGAGGCCTTCCTGGTCGTCGATGTCAGAGAGCGGCTTGAACTCGTGTGGTGTGGGTTTGGCTGGCCGGACCAGCTCAGGTTGGCGTCTTCGGACGGTGAAGACCAAAGGAGACGATGCCATTATATATATCTATATGTATATAATGGGTGGTAATCGAGAGGGAACGCCTATGAAACTGTGGTGGTTCCTTGGGTTGTTGGGTTGAGCCTATCATGCCGTGGTGTGGATCGTATTTATAGATGGTGCCGGGAATAGCGGGAAGTGGGCGGAAAGGGAAGGGACAAAAGGAAAAAAATTGTTGGGTGCACGTAAAGTTCAGGGAAGTTGGAGTCTAAGCTTCTTGGCTGCTGTGCTTTGTTGAACAGGACCGATACTGGTATTCCTTTGAATTTTGATTACAGGCAAAGAGTACCATGTCACACCATAAGAAAACCAGATATCTCCAATGTTCTTTGTTGGATGAAATTTCCACTTACTTTTCTAGTTAATTAAATCCCGTACAGGTCCTCATCCCGGTCGAATAACCATATATATTGTCAAGATAGCAAGTTCTTAGAAATTGTACGTCCGAATTTCTTTCCTCAAGGTTTGGTGATCTTCGGAAGTCCGTTGAAAGTCCACAATATTATTTTTTATTTAGTTGGACTAAATCGTGGTTGTTGTGTTTGAGCCTTCCCTTAGTTAGTTTGTTTGGTTTTGGGATCGACCAGGGAAAAATATATAAAAAGAAAGAAAGACATATATAAATTCACATAGAGTGAGTAGGTGATACACATATAGATATTAAATTTAAAAATAAAAATATAAAGTTAACTAAAATTAATTATATTTACATTGTTATATCTAATGTCATTAATATATAATACACAATATTTCATAGAAAGTAAATTATTTTTTAAAAAAGTCATATTATTTATAAAATAAATAATATTTATCACAATACAATTAAATTTATTTTTACAATACATTTAAATTACTTGTTTATAAAAATAAAAAATTTATATTTTAGATTTATGATTAAATAAAAACCAATTATTAAGATTATGTGAATTTTTTTTACTTTGCTTTAACTTGATGCAAGAAAAAAAATAAAACTATTATATATTTTTTTACCTTCACTTTCAATCTGGCGGTCGAGTGACGGAGTGAGGGGGGAGCACTCATGAGAGGCGAAAACTAAAAAATAAAAACAAAAAACCCAACCGATGAGGGGGTGTGCGTGTTTGGGCGTTGGGACCCTAACACGTGGCAGAATTTGAACCTGCCTCTGTTATATAGTATAAATTAGTTAAAATGATCCTTATTTCGCTGAGAGAGAGTTAGGTTTTGATTTTTTGTTAAATTTTACTTGGAAGGTAATATAAGAAGCTAGCTGGATTTCAAGCCTTTAATTGTTATTATTGGGTACAATCAAGAGAAATGACAACTCAATTGCCGTGTATTATAGGAAATTAATTAAAGAATTAAAGACCAAGTGCCCCTGTAAGGAATAACTAACTTATTTCATTTTTCCTGTATGATTTTGTTGGCTTTAGTGAAAAGAGAGAAATATTTAATTTTCATGGATAAGTAGTTGTTGCATAATAGAGAATTAGGAGAAAAAGAAAGATATTACTCATGTCATGGGTCAATACCACTTCCATCTTAATGCAATAGTCGGCTTATCATGGTTTAAGAAAACATTATTCTAGATTTTTCCAAGTCAACTGGGCTCAAGGAAATTTGTATGTGCAAGAGGGGACATGGCAGATAAGCCAGGGACACCTAAAAATCAAGAAGATGCGAAAATTATTGGGGTAGCCATATATAACAATAGGGAAAAGTAAGGCACGTAGGGAGCTCACGCAAATCACAAAAAAGTAATTCTATTTTGGGAAAAGGCAAAATAATTATCTGATGATAGATACCCCTGAGAACTCTCCTTTAACATAGGTACAAAGAATGCTTTGAAGCAAAATAAACAAAATGGTTACGAAAAGATCTATAGTTTACATGTGGCATGAAAGACCTCGGTTTCAAGTTTATACTAAATAAATGTGATTTGATGTTGAATAATAGAACAATGGTTAATGGAGGCCAATTGGATGATGAATAAACACAAAATTAAGGACACGTAGGAAAAATGACAAATAAGATATACATAAACCTATGTGTTAATAGCTTCATTTTAGGTTGATTACGTCACATGAGGGTTAGCTAACGCATAGAAGGACAAAATTCCATCTATTTAAAAGCATAAATAATATATACTCCGTAAGATAAATTGTGAAACCTAAGTTATACGTCTAATTCGATGTCAACAAGTTACACAAATGATTGTTTTGTTAAGCTATATGAAGTTGCATGTCTTAAAACCCAAGAACTCATCATTTGGAAAGTTGAAGAACTCAAGGGTTAAGGCTTTGATGACCATGGAGGATTGAAACTAAATTTCACGTCAATTACTTGTGTTTTCTAGTTTATTTTTAGAACATTTATAAAGCCTCCTAGGGTAGAGATAATTAGGATATCACATACGCAATTAGTTTTCAAAAATTTTTGTTGAAAGTCAAGTTTTCACCTAAAATTGACCTAAGTCTACCAGTCAATAGCTTATATTACTAATGTAACATCATCATTCATCTTAACTAGTTAAATTAGTCAAAATCCAGTGATAAATATTCCTGATTAAATATCTGAGGATCGTAATTCCATTCTAAGTTGGGTTTGAGAAGAAGAGAAAACAAGTTAATTTTGTTGTTTTAACACCTAATCATAATTACAGATTAAATAAAGGATTAATAAAGGCTTAACCTAAGGTCAAATGAGCTTAATTTTCTAAAAAATTGATTTGAACTGACTGAATTATGATTTTCTAAGATTTAAGGATTATTTTATTAATAAAAATCGTAATAGACCTTACTTCAATTAAACGGATTCTAGTAAAAATAAATGTAATCTAAACCTCCTAAAAATCATAGAAAAATATTCTAAGAGGTTTGAAACCTTCGCTTTGACCAAAAGAACCCATTTTGACAAAAAATAGAGACCTAGGCAGGAATTTATTCTATTTTAGGCTTCTATATAAATTATCCAGTGAAATGTGGTCAAAACCTAAATCTAAGGCCACCATGAAATTCTTTGGGTCTAAATTAGGTTAACCCCAAATTTGAGCTTATTCGAAGTCCATCTTGACCAGGTTTGCATTTTGAACCTGTTTGCTTCTGTTTCTCACAAAAAACCCCTTACGTTTCAAGGTTTCCTTACATTTAGGCCCCTTTCTTTTGATTTCTCTTTTAAAACAACACCTCCCATCATCTTCTTCCTCTCGACTAAAGAGGAAACCCAGTAGCCAACATACCCAATTTTGACAAGATTCAATCGACAATTTGACCCCTCAAATCATGATTGAATCCCACCAAATTTGGTAGGATTGATCATAAGGACATTTCTGATCCATTGAGCATCTTCTTGAGCTAAATTGTGGTCGAAATCATAGTCGGTGAGCTTAAGAAAGTTGAGCTTGAAAGACGGCAAGAGTACATGCCATATGTGCAAAACTTGGTCCAATTGGCTCGAAACCCTCTTCTATTTAAAGCCCCCAACTTCTACATGTGCAAGGTGTGCCCAATTCGCCAGATTCCCCTCTCTTCTTCCTCAACTCCAACGACCATTGGAAGCACTTTGGAGCTTCTTTTTCCCCCTTCGTTGCCCTCTGCCACGTACAATAGGCAGAGGGTTTTGCCTTCCCTTGCTTCCACGAAGCTTCACATGAAGCTTGAGCCCCTAATTCCTCCTCGTCTCTCCGATCTCTGACCTCCTTCTTCCTCACAGGTGTGCTCTTTGATGACCCCTCTCCCTTCATCTTTTAACAAAATTAGGTTAGGGCTTTGTTCTTCTCCTTCCCAATTAGAGCTAGGGAGCTTCTTGGCTTCGTTCTTCACCTCCCCCTCCTTCTTCGAGCTCCAACGCCGTTGTCACCATCACCTTCATCGACCCACCCTCGCCTTCTTTCGACCCAATTAACTTGGGCAAAAGGACTTCCATGAATCTTTTGCCCAAGTTAATTTGACCGAATACCACCGTCTTCACCGTCCACCATTACAACTGATAGAGCTTCTTCAAAGCTCCATTGCTGGCCACACACACCCCTCCACTCACAAAATTTCTTTATGGCTTTTGTCCAGCAAGTATTGCCAGCATGTTTGATTTGTGTTGAAGGCCCTTGTTTCATTGTGTAGGTACTTCGTTGGAGTGGATTTCTTCCCCAACTCCAATCGATGTCCAATCATGCCTCAATATCATGCTGTCGCTCACGTTGAAGGACAAAGAAGAGAGGGGCGCACAAAGTGCCACCTTGTTTGTGGAAAGAGTTGGCTTTGGGCTAATAAGGGATTCGACCCCCTTATTTCTTACCCAAGCAACATGGGGATCGGGTCCCCATATTCCCTCACTTACGCACACGTGGGCGCACGCATAGGCAGTATTGGGGTAGTTTTGCCTCAGGATTTGTGCTGGTTTGGTTGAGTTTTGAGCTTACTTTGTGATTAAAGTTAGGACGTCTAATGGCCTAATGTGGACGTCTGATTAGCTTGAAATGTGCCAAGTGTTGATGCTATTGACCATTAGTTGATAAACACATTTTTATTTTTTGGTCTTTAACACTTCGAGTACACATTTTTTATTGAGTTTGATACATACATTGCTCTACATTGAATATATTTCTTGTTATATCAATCTCTTGAGCTTCATTTTAAATGCTTGATTAGTGGTTTAATTTGCTATCTTTTGCTCTCTGAGACGACCTCGAAACTCATATTTCAAGATTATAAATTTAAGTGCTTTCATTGCTTCAATCACTGTACTACGATGCGTATTTTAAACCTGACTGTAGCATGATAATATTTTGGCATTGTTGCTTGGGAGCAACTTGTAGTTTTACCACTAGTCATACTCATTTTGATTTGGTTTCTAACTTTCTCTATTTGTGTTGTGTTGTTTCAAGGTGAATCACCATTCAGGATCAAGCTCGGATCAACCACCATAGGGGTAGGTAATCAGTTGATTCTTTTCGATAATCCCCTCCTTTCTTACAAAGATATAAAAGGGAAACAATAGAAATTAGGATTCAATTCTGCCTTACTTTTCTAGTAATCATCATTCAAGGCAAGAGTTTTTCTTGATTTATCTTGATTTGATTGCGATCAGATTTGACTGATTCTGATTTGATTAGAGATCCCTAATCCTGATACTTGCACCTATTAGGAACATACAACACCTTGGGCTATTTACCTTCTTGTTTGAGCCCAAGGTGCCATCTTTGGAAATAATTGGATTTGGAAATAGAGCCAAATAGGGTTTCAAGTGCTAGTACACACTTGTCATTTAAAACAAAAACAAATCTTCTCGCATTTATGTGTCACCCAAGCCCTTGGTTGAATTGATCTTATCAGTAAACTCTAAAATCAAGACTCTATATTCACTTGAATCATTAAAAGTTGGGACCTAATAACCTATTTGAGAATAAGACAGGGTGATTCAGGTGACTTGACTCGAATTTCATCCTCAATTTTAGGGCAGGTTAGGTGAAGTTGGTTCACTTGGTGGATCAACCAATCTCAAATTAGATCACAATTTGAATCAACTTCTAAAATCAAGTGAAAATCCAAGGCATAATCAGGTTTAAAATTGGTCAACTTAGGTTTCAATTGACACATTCCAGTCGACTTGGATCTGTGGTGGCAAGGAAGGTCGGGTGGGGGAAACCCTGTAACTCATGGGGACTCTCTACTATGTTGGGGTCTTTGCAGGGCTCTCCCTTCCTGGCTGCCCAAGTAATTCTCGGGTATGCGAGTTTCTGATCCAGAGGTTGGCCCATTAGCCTCAATCTACCATTGTCATCCAATTCTATTGGGTGCCTTGATTGGGTTCAATTTATATACAATCCCTCATCTATTTTCTATAGTGCACATACATAGGAAGAGGTCCCTAGGTCTGACCTAGAGGCCTTTAATAGAGTTTGAACCAGTTCAGGGTCAAGTCTCGATCTTCTTGGGTGAAATCTAATCTAATATGATCTTTTCAAATCTGAACCTGAATTTGATTTTTCATTCCAATCCACCACCTATTTTTAAGATTCAACTTGACAAAATAGGAAAGATGTCCACTAACCTTGAACCCTGTAAGAGTATGAAAGATCGTATGATTGAGGATGCTATTAGATATAACGAAGAATTTTACAGAACCTCAACCCCCATTAATAGAGTTCAAGTTAGTGAACCAAAGATGACAAACCTCATTATGGACCACATCTAGATGACTGCAATACAACTAGCATGTGGCTCAAACCGGGAAACCCTCTTAGAATAGATCATTGCAATAAGACAATTGCATAGAAATGAGGGTTTACAACACTTGTCAAATCCATCACTTTGGGAGAAGTACCAGAATATCATTACACGACGTGGGGATCTGTTAGATCACTTGAAAGAATTGATTATTGAGAGATACCCAGACCCCCACCCGGAAGTCAATTATAAATCTTGGGGTAATTTCGAGGATCAATATAATTTTCCTGAGCCTAGGTTCGAAAATAGAGGTTTCTATGATGAATCGCCAACCTAAATGAAACCAGATTATAATTTTGTGCATAATAAAATACCTGATCAATTCATGGGTTGGTCGAATTACATTACATGTGTTCTTGACTATGAGCTAGCTATTAGAAATTTTGAAGTTGGTCCATTACAAATGATTCTTCAAAACACTTGTGATGACTATGATTCAGAACTCCTCAAGGATGTAATTCCCGCACCTTATCATGGTAAGGTAGTCCTCGAGAATAGTTCTGACATCCCAACTGAGCCAAATTCAGATTCTAGCAACCCAATTCCTACACCTAACTTAGAATCTAGATTTGAACCTATTTGGTATGATTACGAGGCTCAATATGATGAGGATGGAATCTCATATTCGAAATATAATTTTGAGCCTATGTTTGATGATGAACTATCTCCAGACTCCTCAAAAGAACAAATTAATTTATTTAAAGTAAAATCGATTTACGATACAAAATCAGAGGAATTTGTAGAGTCGAAAGTGAATTGGATCTACCTTAGATGCCTTGAAATCGAGCCAATACCTAATAAGGATATCTTTGTTAGCTTGGAACTTGAAGCTAGGTTAAACCAAAGTCAAGTTGATAACTCCATGCATCTTGATTCTTCTTGTGGTGGAAATCTCGATCTCAAGTCAAGTTTAGAAAATGATTTTTTCGGATTCTCCTACGCTGACTTTGAACTATACTCTGATTCAGGAGAATCTTTGTTTACAGATGATTACGAGCCAATTTATGACCTAGATATCCATGACCCATTCTTTGATTTTGATTCTGAGGTCATCGATTTAGAACACAAAGCATCCATACTGCCTAATCAAGAGTCAAAGCCTTTTAGAAATCGGCCCCCACCACGTTACTCCATCGGAATCCATTGCTACTCTAAATCGCCTCATTCCAATTCGGTCGGAGCTAATTTACCACCACAGTTTGACAATGAGTGGGACATTGATCAAACTGATAGCTGATGGGTCGTCCCGAATAGGTTGTTAATATGATATTTTTATCGTTGAAATGTGTATAGTGGTTAACCTAATTTGGACCTAACCATCTCTTTACAAAATTTTTAACCTGGCCTAATTGATTTTATCTTATCACTTTCAAGCCCAGGGTCAAACACAGGGAAGTGGGGTTAAAGTCGAGTTTCTACGTTTTCCTTAAAACGTGTCTCTTCCGTTCGTTTATTGTGTTTTTGGTGTTTTTCTTATTTAGGTTTTTTTATGGTAATCCTTGTTCTTGAGGCACACCCTCAAAATTGTGTCCTTGGCTTTTAGCCAAACAGAGTCCCAAAACAAGTCTTGCTACTTGCAAGACGAGGTACCTGCAAGTCAAAGATTATCTTTTATTTTTTATGTATTTTTTTTATCTTTTTACTAACAGAAAAGCAAATAGACAGAAAGTAAATATAGTATGTATATATATATATGTAGTATATATATAAAGGGGTGGGGGTAGAGGTGGCGATGGAGTGTAGCACTATGTCGAGTCAGTCGACGTCTAGAGAGACGCAGCCAACATGACTAGGTGCCGCGTGGAGTGTGGATGGAGGATGGATGATGTATCGGACCACGCTTTTTTTGTACGCGTGTATCAGGGAATATCAGCAACTGGTGCAGATATTCACGCGATACAGCGTATAATAAATAACATGAAAATATATGTACATATGTATGTATATAAGTAAATATATCTATATATATATATAAATGTATAGTTATATATGTATAGATATATATATAGATATATATGTGTATATATATGTATATAAGTATATATATATATTACTATATATATGTATATATATATGTATATAGATATGTGTATATATATATATGTCTATATATATATAAGTATATGTATAAGTATATAGATGTATATATAAGTAGATATATATATATATATTATATATATATGTATATATATTATATATATGTGTATGTATACATAACTATATAGATATACTATGTGTATATATATATATATATATATATATATGTATGTATGTATATATTTATATATATGTTACTATAAGTGTGTGAGTGTGTGTGTATGTGTTGGTATAGGTGTGTGTGCGTCGGTGAATGTGTGTGTGTGCGTTGCTGTGAGTGTGTGTCTGTTAGTGAGTAAAAAAGAGAGAGAGAGAATACGTGAGAGAGAGAGCGGGAGCGGGCGGGAGAGATCAGCAGAGAGAGAGAGCAGGCGAGCGAGAGATCGCGGACGTGCGAGTTAAGACGTCTGCCGCCTCCGGCGGACATCTGACGCCGCGTCGTATGAAGGCGGAGGCAGACGTCTGAAGACGGCGGGTGCGGGCGCGGCTTCGCGTAGGGTTCCTGCAGGCGTGCGCGAAGGCGACGGGCGGGCGAAGGCGTGGAGGAGCGAGCGTGGAGGAGGTCTGCAGGTGGCCGCGGAGGGTCGCGGAGGAGGGCAGGGGGCGGCACGAGGCCGTAGCCGGCCGCTGCAGTGCGCGCGGCGGACGGCTACAGGTGCAACTGCGGGGACGGTCGCGGAGGAGCGGGAGGACCTGCTGCTGCTGCTGCTGCGTGGCTGCTGCTGCCGTGGCTTCAAGCTTCGAAGCTTGGAGCGGCGGCAATGGCGTTAAAGAGAAAAAAAATGAAGCGAGGGAATGCACCACGCCCACCGGCTCGTCGAAGAGCTGGGCGGTGGTGCTCCCACTGTGGTGGTGTGCACCACAGTCGGTTCTCCTGCTCGCTGGGTGCCTCCTCGACGGAGGGCCGACGTATGGGAGGGGAAAGTGGTGGAGAAGATGGCTACGGGTTTGTTTCGTTGCTGCAGCAGCTTGCCTTGCGAGGAAGAAGCTGCAGCTTCTTATAGAGGAGGAGAGAGAGGCGTGCTGGCTGCAGCAGGGAGAGGGTGCGCGAGTTGCAGCTATAGGGAGCGGCGTTGGCAGGGAGAAGTGACGTGGAGTAAATGCATGCAGCTGCTGTAGGAAGAAGTGCAGCCGCGGGAAGAAGAAAAGAAGAAATCAAGAGAGAAAAAAATGGAAAGAGGTGGAATTTGCAAGGAGGCACTTGAGATAAAATGTAACTATGCAAGCCATTGTTTCACTCCTCTTCCTCTCTTGATTAAATGCATGCATGCAAGCGTTTTTACAAATGCGATTACAGGATCCTATTATGCAATGTTAATGCTAGAAAATAGCACAAGAAGGCGTTATTACAGGCGTGTTTTGAGGTGCAAACAATAGCCATCCACTGCTTACTCCTGATCCCATAAGTAGGGTTCCTACATGCTTCACCCCTCCATTATCTTTTGAGGATCGGTACTCTGATCTGGTTGAACTAATGAAGCTAAGCCCTCAAGTTGCATTTCTACATCTTTTTGAGCCAGAATTAACCTGGTGGGCTCCACACTTATTGATTCACATTTCTCAACCCACCAGATTGATTGGGTTTAGTTTACATCATTATCCAGTTGACCTAAACAAACACCCAGTTGGACCAACCAGGATAATCATCAAGGTGCTTGTTCTACAAAATTCCACCAATGTGATCATCCCTTCTCCTTAACCATCTTCTACTCGGCTGATGGCATTGAATTTAGCACTTAATAGGAGGCAGCACGTCATTTCAAAAACTTGAGACCCTTCTGATCCTTTTTTAGTTGCATTCCTATTGCACTTTAGGGTTCAAACTTTAGAATAACCAACTCCACCTCCGACACTTGTGTTAGAGCTTGAAATCATTCACAACAGTCATCTCAACCTATTCACCCACTTGTTGAACCTGTTTTAAAATATGAACTAAGCTGAATGCGAATCCACTTGGTTTATAATGAGGTCATTGCAAAATTTAGGCATGGATGGGTATTAAAGTGCAAAACAACTGGAAATTCAACTCTTTTGAAGGGTTCTCACAAAAAATAATAAAAAGAGGAAAGGGGAGGAAAATTTTTGAGCTGAATTGAAAACTCTTTATTAAGGAGGAAATAAAGGAGGGGAATACAAAAAGAAAAAGGAACAAAAATAGAAAAAATCATGTTAGTCTTAGCAGTTGATAATGGAACAATACCTAAGTTCTGGACCGAATCAAACGATGAACTAAGTCCTAAAGTGCTAGAGAAAAGGAGATAAGTGAGGGATGCCAACTTTAGGCCTCTTGGGCCTATTTTGGGCTTAAACTCTTATATATTTGTTAAGATCTGAACTATTCCTCAAGAGGTTGAGGGAGTTGCGAAGCTGATGTATTAAGTCTAAGGCTTAGGGATTATTCGGTCCCATTGTCTACCCTTTAGTTTGCGGGATTTGGTAACCCATGCACTCAAAATTCACACACTAGTTTGGTTCAGTAAGACTAATGACTAATAATGCTATAAAAAAATGTTTTCTCGAAAATTTGACTTAGGATCGGCTTGAAAACACAAGTTGATTGGATGAGTTTCATCCGCAAAGAGGAATAAATACTCCCCTCGAGGATGCATTATAACATATCATCTCCTCGATGTTTTTCTCCTAAGATATCTAAATATCCTACCAGGCTCATGTAAGTGCCTTGTGCTGGTTCAGGTGCCATGGGTAGCATTATCCAGATATGTCGATTGTCAGGGTCTGAATTTAGCTATAGAATGCCATGGGTGGCACTATTACGAACTGTCAAAAGCCAGGGTTCTAGGGATTGCCATGGGCGGTGCTATCTCGAAGCATCGAAAGCTAGGGACCCTTCAAGGATTGATGATGGGAATAAGAAATTTGATATAGATCATGTTTAGGGCCAATCTGATGTTTGATTTAGGGGAATCTAAAAACAAAGAGAGAAAACTCTTAGAAATAAATATATTTCTATCTCTCTTCTATTTCTCTCTCTTTTCTAAAAGAAAAAATACATGCGCAAGTTGAACCTAGACCTTGTTGTACGTATGCATGGGTGCTTTAACTGCTGGGGTCAACGAACCTCTAAGCAGATTCTGGGGCCTTAGAAACTTTCGTTACAGACCGAAGGCTGAGGTTGATCAGGTTTGTATCTTGGCTGGTACTTCAGTACCTCTAGGCCTATAGTTGGTATTCTGATCTAATTTCTAGAGAGGTAGCATAATCAGGTATCTTGACGGATAAAAATATGGTCTAGAGATTTGGTATGTTCCATAGTATTTTGCTAGGGACTAGCAAAAGTTAGGTATGGGGGTATGATTGTAACATCATCATCCTAAAGGTTCTACAACGGAGGGGTGAGATTTGAGTGATTTGAAAATAATGCGGAAAATATAATACCAATGACACAAAAAGATGTAATCACAAGTACACAATGATTTTTAGGTGGAAACTCAAATCTGAGTAAAAACCACCACCTAAACCTATCGGTTTAGGATTTCCTGATCGACCAAGTCGATCAAAACCACTAACTAAGTCACTTAAACAAGGGTTACTTAACCACTTATAACAACGCTACTTAGATGAGGGTAGCATACCTCAAACCCTCTTCTTCACGAGAAGTATTTTGTCCTATGAAGGAGACAAGAATTCGCAAAGCGAATTCCCAACCAACAACAAATGAAAATACAACAGATCCTATAGAGCCACAAAGTATAGTCTTAAACTTAGCTTTTATATGCAACGTGTACTTCCTTGAGATGGAAGTGGAGTGCGCAATCCACGCGATGGCATGACGACACTCTTGTATATGTAGGCAGGAGAGCGTGTGCACAATTGGGAAGATGCTCTCAAGATATAGACTAAGGCTTGAGCACTTCTCCTTTGATTATAACTTCTTATGGACACAAAAGGATGTGGAAATGGTTTCTCAAGGTGTGTCTTACAAAGGAAGTGTGTTCCTCTATTTATAGAGGTCCTAAGAAAGGTTTAGAAGCCTCTTCTAGCCGTTGGAAGGCTTCTCTAGCCGTTGGGAGCTATCCCAAGGCAAATCCGGTTGAAATCAGGGCTATTTATAATTCTGACAGGGTTATCAGACATCTGGGTCATCATCTGATTCTATAATCGATCATCTGATCTAAAAGGGTGGATCAACAGGATGGTGTTGGATCAGAACGAAGGTCAAAAGGTTACTTTTAAGACGTGTGGACTTAAGGTCAAACATCTAATTCTACATGGGTTTCCTTCTTATTTTTATCCAGACCTAAACAGGGTTCTAGGTCTTATTGGTCAGACGACAAGTCAGTCGTCTAGCACAAAATCTAGACATCTAGAAATAGGTTTTACTATGGGAATTGATTTCCCAAGGCTAAATGGCTATAATCATCTGACAAAAGGTGATTTGGGCCTAACGTCTACTTATCAAACGTTTAGGGATCACTATAGACGTCTGAAAGTGAAAGTAGGTTGGATAATGAGTTAATCCTCTAAGATTAGCTTGATAAAGCCAACAGTCCTCTAGTTGGACATCTGACAAGTTCATCAGACATCTTCTAAGATGTCTGGACTAAGGGCTGGTCATCTAAAATCAACGGACAGAAGGCACTAAGTCCAACTTAAATGTTTGGATGTCTGATCAATTAGTAAGACGTCTTAAAGTCTAAGATCAGATGTCTGATTTCCATATTGAACATCGGATCAGGCTGTCTAATGCCTATTTTAGCTTTCTATGTTCTCTACGAAAAGGCCTTAGTATCCTAGGGTAAAGTAAGTGTTCCTAGGATTACAGTTTAGTAACTTCGAGGCTCTTTAACAATTATCTAGAAAGAAAAGCAGAAGAATAACAAAAGAATACATGAATAAATGATCTATCCTATTCTTCATCTCCTTCCTTCTTCAAGCTTTCGCTCTAAGTGAAGCTCCTTCTCCATCAAGCTCCTCCAATCCACCATGGATGTGAGCTTGAGCTCCTCCTCCATACTTGAATCCATTTGCATTCTCCTGAAACTTATAAACTCAATGTAAATGTTAAATAACACGTGTTTTGTTATCATCAAAATTAATGACCGTGGTGCCCTTGCACCAACACATCCATCATAACTAGATCAAATTAGTTAAAATTTAGTGATAAATGATCCTGATTAAGCATCTGAGGGTCGTAATTCCATTCTGAGTTGGGTTAGAGAAGAAGAGAAAATAAGTTAATTCCACAGTTTTAACATCTAATCACAATTGACGAATAACTACGGGGTTAATTAGGGCTTACTATAAATTCAAATGAGCTTAATTTCCCAAGAAGTGGGCCTGCGCTAACTGAATCAGGGTTTTCTAAGATTTGAGGATTATTTTATTAAAAAAAACCCTAATACAGCCTTACTTTAATTAAATGGGTTTTGGTAGAAATAAATCTAATCTAAACCTCCTAAAAATCATAGAAAAATGTTCTAAGAGATTTAGAACCTTCGCTTTGACCAAAGGAACCCATTTTGACCAAAATGGTAGACTCAGGTGGGAATTTATTTTATTTTGGGCTTCTATATAAATTACTCAATCAAATGTGGTCAAAACCCAAATCTAATGTCACCTTAAATTCCTTGGATCTAAATTAGGTTAACCTCAAATTTTGAGCCCATTCGGAGTCCATCTTGATCGGGTTTACATTTTAGCTCGTTTGCTTCTATTTCTTACTGAAAACCCCTATGTTTCAAGGTTTCCTTACATTCAGGCTCCTCTCTTTTGATTTCTCTTGCAAAATAGTCCCTCCCATCATCTTCTTCCTCTCAACCAAGAAAGAAATGCAGTAGCCAATAAACCCAATTTTGGCACGATTTAATCGACAATCTAACCCCTTAAATCTTGATCGAATCCTACTAAATTTAGTGGGATTGATCATGAGGACATTCTCGATTCGTTGAGCATCTTCTTGAGCTAAATTGTTGCTGAAATAATAGCCAGCAAGCTCAAGAACGTCGAAGCTTGAAAGACAGCAAGACCACATGACATATGTGCAAAACTTGGTCCAATTGGCTTGAAACCCTCTTCTATTTAAAGCCCCCAACTTCTACAGATGCAAGGTGTGACAAATTCGCCGAATTCCCCTCTCTTCTTCCTCAACTTTGGCATTAGAAGCACCTCAGAGCTTCTTATTACCCATTCCTCACCCTCTGCCACGTATAATAGGCAGAGGATTTTGCCTTCCCATGCTTCCACGAAGCTTCACGCGAAGCTTGAGCTCTTAATTCCTCCTCGTTGCTTCGATCTCCGACCTTCTTCTTCCTTGCCTATGTGCTCTCCAACAACCCCTCTCCCTTCATCCTTTAGAAAAATTAGGTTAGGGCTTTTGTTCTCCTTCCCAATTAGATCTAGGGAGATTCTTGGCTCCATTCTTCACCTCCTCCTCCTTCTCCGAGCTCTGCCACCGTCGTCACCATCATCTTCATTGACCCATGTTCCCCACCTTCTTTTGACCCAATTAACTTGGTGATGATGATGGTTGGTTGATGATGGTGAATAATTATTGTTATGATCATGTCGTTGTAGTATAGGGTGTATAATATAACATTAAGGATGTCGTATAGTGGTGAGTATGGGTGAGTACCAGTCATTACAACCATTATTATCATTTGCTTATTTATCTAATTTTTACTGGTTTTGTTCCAGGTCGTTCTCTGGGAGGCAATTTATTGAACTTAATTCGGTCACTCTTTGATTATCTCCAAAATTGTCTTCTTATTCAAAAAGAAACTCTACATTTAAAGAATGAATGAATGTTTTATTTACCTAGTTGCTAAGAAGTGCTTGCAAAAAAATACTAACTATGAACAAGCATCAAACAATCTATTATTATACTCTAAACTATGTATTTACAAGTTATACTATTAACACTAATATGTTAGTTCATACTACATTAGGATACCATAGTGTAAAAACTTAACTTACTAGTCTTTTATTTATAGTGACATATATATCAGTTTTAGTGACAGATATAAACATCGCTAAATCTCAGAAAACACTATATACAACCTAAAGAAGCAAACTGAGGTCTTTAGCGACATTTATAGTGTCGTTTTATTCTGTTAGTAATTATGTGGGTTTACTTATACGTATGTATATTACTTATTCTACTGCTGTATGTACTGTTCGTGTGTTCCTTCTTTTAAGTCGTCTGTCCTTTCAATTTCGTTCTGTGTGGTATTTCAGAGGCTGCGGTGGAGAGTCCTTAGTGTAAAATGTGTTTAATTAGCGGGCGCACTTTTCGAGGGATACACAGCACCCTACGGGTGGGACCAGACCTCTACTAAGCGCGCCCTAATCTCAGATTAGGTGCCTTGGTTACGTTTTCGTATCAGCGCAGGGCCTCAGCCCAACGCCAGACGATACTCCCACGCTCGGGCCTCCGGCCCCACACATACATCACATATTCAATATCATCACATATCAGAGTTCAGCACAAATCGGGTTATCGGATAAGGGATCGCGTTTCGGGCGCCCGGCGCCGTGACGACTGCTTCAACTATAGCATAAATTATATTTATATGGCTGCGTTTGGTTTGCAGCACACGATGTGGCGCTATTCCAGCGCCACATCGTGCGCTGGAAATCAGACGCAGCTGCGTCTGTGCGCGTTTTTGGCCCTCGATTTGGGGGCCATAAATTATTAAAAAAAATAAAATAAAATATGGTAAATAAAATATTTACGTAATACTACATAATTGATTAATTAATTTTTAATTTTCAATATTTTTACTATACAAATAAATTCGCTAAACTAGGCTGATTATACAGGTTGATTTAGGTGATTAAATAGTTAATTACTTATAAAATAATTAGTAAATGGTCTAATTGACCTTAAACAGTTTTAACTTACATACTTAAGTATTTAATACATATTTTTATTGTATTTTTACGAATTTATTTATGTTTTATTTAGGCTAAAATAGCAATTCTGTGTAGTTTATAATTAAAACTAAGTTACAGTAAGTTATACTAGGTATAATTATACTTTGACTAACTTAAATTACTTAATATATATATATATATATTCCCAAGTTTATAGATTTATTTACTTGATTATTGCTCTAACTTATTAACTTAGCTACTAAATAAGTAAATATAAATCTGTATCTATATATATACATAAATCAGTAAATACATGCATAATAGATTAGTATATATACATATTTTTACATAGATTACATATGTATATGAATTTCTGTACAGGTTTTATACATATTTACAGTATAACTATGAATCTAACTGATATGCTATAGTTATAATACTATGAATAGGTATATTTACAGTTTTAAAATAAGTCTATGTCATTAGGCTTTTGTATAAAGTTAGGGAATTAGAGTTGATTGAGTTTTTATTTGAGTTTAGACAGCAGCCGCAGCTACTGTCAGAGGAGATGGAGAAGAGAAGAATGTGCTGTTTTAGTGTTGGTTTTAGTTGCTGTTCAGGGTGAGTTTTTGTAGCAGCAGCAGTGGCTTAAGCCACTGTCAAATGGCTAACTGCTGCTGCAGTTAGTCCACTTGGAGAAAGGGGAACAAAAAAATTCACAGATGAAAGGGGAATTTGGAGGAGAAGAGAATTTGGAGATGGAGGGAAATGTAGCTGCAAGTTGCAGCATGTTGCTGTATAACTGGGAACAAGATTAAATTCAAAACAAACTAAACATTGAAGAGATGAAATCCAAATCTGAAAGGGGTTTAAATCTCACGAAAATCTCATGTAAATTCAGCTCAAATACTAATTAGGAAAAACCTTATCAGAAGCATCCTTTCAGATCAACATTCAAATGGCATTGAGTTAGTCTTCCTAATGCCATAGACAGCATGAAGGAAGACTTAGCTCGATCAATTAAAACCAAAGAAACACAATCCCAGTTTCTTGCAACCTTAAGGAGTATGGAAAACTCCTTAGGTTAGAGAATCACCATACAGAAATGATCATCAACACAAATAGTGCATGGCAGTTCTGAAATAGCAAAAAGAGACTAAGAATGCATTAAGGAAATTTAATGGAAGCTGGCGAATGCATTCAAAACAAAGTATAAACAGAATCATGAAAGGCTCTTCTGATTGGTTCTCTGTCACCAGAGAACTTCTCAGAATCCTTGCCTACAATGAAAACCAAAAATCCCTTCAATTTGTCAGATCTGTCAAAACATTTCAGAGAGTAAAAATCCTTTAAAATCCAAATCAAAAGTGCTCTGACAAACTGAGGCAATCCATTTAAAACAGAGGGGCTTTTGTGAAACAAATGGAGTGAGTGAGAAGCCCCAAATGGTGCTTGTGACGCCACTTTCAGATCTGAGGCAGTGCGCCATCAGATCTGAAATTGGGTCAGGATGTGTGGGTGATTGATGAAAAATTCGTCGTTAAAAAGGAAAAAACAAGAATCAGAATTTGGATGATGGAAAAACAAAACATGAAGAGGGAGATAAATTGAACAATGAACAGATGATTCTTCCCCTCTGATCTGGACTGATCAGAGGAGGTGAGGGAGGGGATCTAATACTAATTCTACTCCTAAGACTAATCTAACTACAGCTAACATTAAACACTAACAATTAAAGCTAAATCTATTCTAAACTACTGCAAACTAAATCTAACACTACTTGTGCAGAATTAAAAACCTAAACTAAAAGGAAGAATGGGACCTACGGGTCCTTAGCCGGCGGCTAAGGAGGAAGAAAGGAGGAGGGTGACTCCAGCGGAGGGAAGAGTCTGCTAGTGAGACTCCAGGGTCGTCCTCAGGTGCTACGTGGTCCTTAGCGACGAGGAGGGTCGAGAGCAGGCGATGATTCCACAGCCGGTGGCTGTGAAATCAGGGTCTAGGTGAGGAGGAGAGACTGGAGTGGAAGAATTGATCGCTAAGAGATGTAGGAGGGAGGATCCTTTGCGCGCGACACCACTGAGGTGCTTAAGTAGCAGCTCAGTGATTGAGATCACCGCAAGGGTGAGGTTAATCAAAATTAGGCCGGCGGTGAGGATGAGATGGGTAGAGCGCGCGGCGAGTCAAGAGAGAGATCTGACCGTCAGATGAGATCTGGGAAGAGAGGTGAACGCACGCACCGAATCGCGCGAAGGTTCCATTTGATTCCAGCCGCAGATCGAGATCAAAAGTGCGATGGACGGTCGAGAATGGCTGTGTTCTTCGCGTGCTACAGTGCGCGTGAAGAACACAGGCTTCTCTCTGAAATGAGGGAAAACTTGCAGGAAGACCCTTAAACGAAGGGGTAGAAGAATAGCGTGCAGGTCCAAAACTGAAAAGAACTATAACTGGAAGGGCCTTGCAGTCATACAGAAGGGTCCCTGCGGCTTGCAAAAAGGTCCAAGAAGGAGTTTTGAAGGGTAGAAATGTAATGCATGAAGGACCTAATTGTAATCTATTTATTTCTAAGCCTAAATGATGTCCAATTGCTTTCAAATTTTTACATGTGCTTAATTGAACATTTAAGACATTGATTTTACTTCTGATTTATCTTTTCAAACTTGTTTATGTGTTCAATTGATGCATGGATCATCATTTGTTCTTTAGTTTTCAGAATATCTCATTTTTGTGACCTAATTAGGAGGTTTTAACACACATTAAAAGTTTTAGGTCTTTTCTTTAATTCCCACACTTAACCCTTTTTATGTGTTAATTTGATATTGTTTTGCTTAGTGTCTAGCTTAATTTCGGCCTTTTAGCTATGATGAGTAGCCACTCATCATACCCCCATGCTTACGTTTTGCTAGTCCCTTAGCAAACAATCTGTTGAAGTGTAAGGCAATTTAAGTATCAGCAAGGTAAGTGTGTAAAGATATCTTTTTCTTCTTTCAAAAATTTTTAAGTGTTTTATGATGATCTTTAAGCTGAAAAATTTTTTCAATAAACCAACTGTGTTTTTGGACATTGTGAGAACCTGGTTACTGAGGATAACCTACCAGAACTCGAGGCTTAAATGACATAGACCATCTCTCAACCAACAAGGACTCTTGATATTTAAACCTTAAGTCGAATTCCAGGACTGAGGGGGTTTTTACAGAGACTCAGAATGCTATGAAGTTATGGCTGTGCTTTGTGATAAGTCAGAACTAACCAGGTGAATTCTAAGGCTCATTCCCGGGGTTTCACTTCTTTTTAAGTCCAGGTTGGTCCTAACTTCAGCTCATGCTTTCGGATGACTCAAAAATTGATGGTATTCAATCCCAACCCTTATTGTATTTGTGGCTCAGAGAAGAATTATTATTATTTTTTTTTATGTCTCCGAAACTTATTTGGTAGAGCGCACTGTATTTGGTGGGTGGATTTCTTTTGTGGAAAGAGCTTCTCCTAGACACAAAACTAAAGATTAGGACAAAGAGTCTACCTGCACGCACAGGTAAGGACTCCACCTTCCCTAATGAACACAAGGGTTGAGGTTTAGGTTCAAGTGGTCTTTCCTGCCATTGTGTAGTGAAAGCCAAGGTTACTTAGACTCCTAAGTCAAAGCAAACCAACGAATCCTGTACTGGTGACTCAGGTACAAGAATTGTCCTAAAGTTAGGAGAGACTGTGG
Organism: Thalassia testudinum; assembly: GCA_037157565.1. Taxonomy (NCBI): domain Eukaryota; kingdom Viridiplantae; phylum Streptophyta; class Magnoliopsida; order Alismatales; family Hydrocharitaceae; genus Thalassia; species Thalassia testudinum. The sequence goes on from JAZHRO010000009.1 coordinate 46,721,071, forward strand.
TCTATCTTGTCAAGGCTCGAAGTGTATTAAGCCTAAGCTTGTACCAAGCTTCTATGGCCCGTCAGGTCAAACTAGTAACGGTTGAATGTCCATAGACACTTATTCTATTATTATTATTATTTTTTTCAGCTATAAGATCACTTATCTTTTCTTTCTTTTTCTTTTTCTTTCTCTCCCTCCCCTCTTGAAATGAATGTCCTCCTTTGATAATGAAGTACATGTCCCTTATTGTATTTTTGGAATTTTTCTGATTTGTTATTTTTTTGTATTTTTAGCTTTGTAATTTTTAAAAAAAGTTTTCAAAATTTTTCAATTTTTTTTTGAAGTATATAATTTTTTTGATAATACTATATGTACTATAGTTGTGTCTACAATTGCATTTTGGTTTAAATGGTTTACCATTTACACCCCCCCATGCTTAAATGTTTCAATGTCATTGAATGAAAGGGTGGATGCAAATGCATGCTCTGCTTTTCACTATCCTAGACTGGGTGATGAAAGGAAGTCGGAATGAGGAGATAAAATCTCTGTGCGGACGATTTTAAGTCTGATCTAGGATCAGAGTGAACAGTCGGGCTAGGAAGTGAAATGCATGACATGTGTGTCAATGAATGTATGCTCAGAATGCAAGGGTAGACACTATATGCAAATGAAAGCTAAAGTAAGAAAGGTGTAAAACAGCTATATACAAGGGTAGGTGTTTGCTAAGTTTAACGCCGTCAGCTAGGCGAAAACTTAGTTGGTAGCTCAAAATGTAGGAGCGAAATGGTGGAATTGACAAGTCTGAGATCATGCGGCTCAATGAAAGGTTTCAGTCTTTGTCCATTAACAATAAAGGGTTCAGATTTGTCAAGTTCAGTGATCTCAACGGCTCCATTATCAAAAAGTCTCAAGATCATGTCGATTCAGTGTTATGCACTGGTTGTGAAATGTCATGTGTTTGGTCTTGCAGTGCTGGTCTAGGTTGGACATACCTTTGAGCAGGTATGTTCCTAGGGTTGGGTTGTGCTTGGGATGGGAGTGAATGTGGTTGACGGGACTCCGTCAAGTGTGATAGCTGGGCTCTCATCTCAGCTAAGGCCGCGTCCTGTCTCTGCTGCATAGCAATATTCTGTTGTTGCATATCAGCAAGAGCTTTCATGATAGACCCCAACTGGTCATCTCGTGTAGGCCCAGATTGAGAGTATTGGGTGGGCCTGGGTTGGGGTTGCTGAGGATTTCTAGGTTGAAGTGGTTGTGGTTGGGGGTTAGCTAATAGATTTACAGCTTGAGCAAGCTGTTGCACCTGTTGGGTTAAGGTATTCATTTGTAGTTGTGTATCGAAAAGGTGTTGAAGATGAGGCATAGGTCCTCTCTCCGAGGGTGGATTAGGATGATTAGGATAAGGTGGAGGTTGGAACCTAGGGATAGGTGGTTGCTGTGGTAGAGGATGTGCAACTAAGTCTGGAGGAAGTTCTTCAAAATCCTCAAAGTGTGAAGAATCAAGATCATCCTCTTGGCGAGGGGGATTGTGAAAAGTATTTTGAGACTCAGGAGGTAAGGGATTAGAAGTGGAAGGCAAAGAAGATGATGCAGTAGCTTGGGTAGCAGTACCCAAGGGGCGTACAAGTTCTGGGTTTTGGGATCTCTTACCTTCCATTGAGTTGGTTTTTTTTGAAATCCCGTTTACTCTAATTCGATCCAACTCAATGGGAAAAAATTTTTAACGTTCACAATAAAACAGAAGAATCCCAATAAAATCTCAATTCAAGAAGACCAATCAATCGAAATGAATCGGAGAAAATTTTTCCTAGAGGCTGCTACGCAAAGTATGTTATACGCAAACAATTGTTTCAAACAATTGTACGTATCCTAAGATAAACCTAGCGATGTGCAGACCTCTAAAATCCACTGGGAATCTGGATAAGACTGAGCGTGCGAATCCAGATCCTGTGGTTGCAGAAAGATGAGGTAGAAACCCGTGTATTGTGGCCTTAAGTGATCGTGCTGTGTGCACGATAACATTCAACACAAGGCGATTAAAATCTCAAACATGGTTTCACCCAATTTTGCTATCTCCTTTTTGATTTGATTGAAGTGATTAAAATGTGTTTTCTATGCTGCTCGTTTCACTTTTTAATAAATTCAGAACAAGTAGTGGTCTTCTTTAATTTTAAGTCAAATGCAAATATGGCAGGAGTTAGAGTTAGGTAAGAAATGCGTACCTGACTCCAGCAATCTTCTAATGCAGATTTGACTTGAATTAAAATCTAGCAGGAATGAAATGCAATCCTAAAAATGGATGCCTGCTGCTATGCTGCTGCTAGATAAGTATGAGGTCTTTTTGAATTTTTTGATTTTTTGATTTTTCTGAAAAAAATTTTATATGCAATTCAAAAGTAAGGAAAGAAATTAAGAAGATAAAGAAATAAAGTCCAGACAGTCCAGAATTATTACAAAAATTGTGTGAGAACAAGCTCTCACAACTTATGACTAACAATTGCTCCTAATTAATAAACCTAAAACTATCTATACTAAAACTAATACTCACGAAAATTGCGAGTGGTTGAAACCGACGGATAAGTTTTGTCCGTTTAACCATTAGATGTCCGATAAAAATATCAGACATCTTAAAATATTTGGCTAGCAAGGAGTCCACGCTGGAAGTTCCAGACGTACAGACTAGAATCCAGATGTCTTAAAATGGGACTTTGGATGTCTGACTGCTGCCTTCAAGTATCTTGTACCTAGCCTGCATCCACCAAATGATTATCATAACATATCATATGTTATTAAGCATAAAATTGGTGCATAAGATGATATACAGACTATGTTGAATTCCCACTTAATTCCTAATCAAATATTAACTAAGAATGACTAATTAAAGAGTACTTAGAGCAAATTGGTCCACAAAAGTGGACTTATCAAATGCCCCCATGCCTAAGTTTTGCTAGTCCCGAGAGAAAATGAAAAATAATAGAAGTAATCAAAAGATTTCTTCTGTCCTTATTCTAAAAATTTAGATATCCAGACAAATGTGAAGTGATAGTAACTTAGGAATGGATCTAAGTGAAAATAACCAACTTACATTTGCAATTCGTACTTATCCTTTGGTAAATATTTCTATCGGGATAGGCAACTACTTTGCTCGGGGATAAAGTAGAAAATAATCTGAAATTTGACCCTGGCTTTTTGGCTTAGGTAGGAGATACTGAGTTGAATGGATTTGTATTTGGTGGCACACACTTATCTGGTGCTACATGTAATCTAGTACTATAGATTCTAGATCTCTAGACTATTAAACAAGTCAACTTGGAGAGAGGCTAAACAACTGTGCTCTCTTGATATTCCTTTGTGCTCACTCTTTTCCTTCTTTTCTTTCTGAGATCACAAATCTCACCAGATTTAGTAAATGTACTCACTGTTTGGTGGCCTTACATGATATTCACACTTCAACCAAAGTCCTAATAACTCTACAACTAAGTTAGAGTCCTCAACTAGTATTCCGGCGATCAGAAATACTGAAAGGTAGATATGGGTCATATTTGGTGGATCGCGATGGGTGTTTTTGTTGCCTCAGAAACATTGTCACGAAGATAAAACTATAAACTTGAACTCTTTTTTTTCTCTCTCTTCTCTTTCTTTTTATTTTGTTCTTTTTTAAAAAAAAATGTTCTTTTTTTTTTCTCTTCTTTTCTTTCTTTATAAATCAACATAACACGACGCAAACTTTTATTTATGAGGCATTATTAGGGATGATGGTTAATGAGTCCATTTTAATGGACTATTGTTATGCCTAAGTTAAATTTATTCTTACATTTTATGCTTGTTAATAACTACATTAGGTCATAGAATTATTGCATACATCATTACTTATGTTTACATATATTCTATTGCATTTTATAACTTATTGTATATAAGTAATTAGTTTATAAAATAAAACCTCCTCTTATGCACGCATGCGGCCAGCCGCCACCACCCCTTCCTCACGCACCGCCTTCCCCTGCGCAACAATCCCCATCCCTTATCCTAACACACCGTACACTCCAGGTTGAGCTTTTCTCCAACTGCAGAACAACCCTTAGGAGATATCTTCTCTCTCTCGGCGGGGGGATGGCTAGGGGATTCTCATTCTCCATCGTGAAGGAGGCGAGCACCATGGATCCTGCATGCACTGTGGACTTGGCGTACACCATGGTTTAGGCGTACTACACCTCTACTCCTTCTCCTTCCCGCCGGTCACATGGAAACAGCATGCGGCCTCCTTCCACATCACCAAACCACCGCTCCCTCTTCTTCTTCCTCTTCTTCTTCAAACTCCCTCCTCTGTTTCACCATCACAAGAACCAACACCCAACCTTAACCCACCGTGCCCTTGCCCCTCACCTTAACCCAACAGCCATGCACTGCATGCATCTACCCTCTTTGGCTTCTTCTCCATCGTTGACCAGCGGCCACATGCAGCCTCTGTGCAACTGACAGCATGTGCACCCTTGCGTGTAGCACGCGCCATCCACCATCATCGCGTGTAGCCACCTGTGCTCCTCGCGTGCGCATGCATGTGAGCGCCGCCAGCAGCAGTATCTTCTCTACACGCCGTCACCGCTTCCTGCACACACGCAGTAGCCTTGCACTCGTTTGAGTGTGTACCTGCCACCGCGTGTGCACAGCACCTTCCGCATGGCCGAGCGTGCACCAATCACCACGCGCACAGCCGGGTCTTCATCTTCTTCTCGGCCAACAGAAAGGAATCCAAAGTGGTGTCCAACCACCTCCATGCAGCCACATCCAAAGGTCTCCAATCTCTGCTCCATCGACACCATTGAACTCTCCTCACTCTCACAAGGCCACTCACGTCCACGACTGCCTCCGTCGACAACCCACGCACCGGCGAGCTGCAGCCACAGGCTCCACCCCTCCTCGTCGCCGGTGAGAGCTCCAGCTACCGTTGTCGTCGCCATGACCTTCATTGGAACGGCCTCGCCTTCCTTGACCTCCTCAGAGCTTCACACCTCCAGCCATGCCTTCTCCGCGTGCAAGCAAGGGGAACTCTTCCCCTATTTTGCTACAGGAAAGTGTCAATTAAAAATTACACCCAATTTCATTGCCAACTATGCTATTTCTTTATTTTTGATTAAATTATTATGGTGAAATTATGACAATGCACTTATCTTTTTTGCGTATTTGATTGACTTCTGTTACGCACATCGTTTGTCATTGAAATTGCGTTCAGAGTTGCATGCAATTCGAAATTACATGATATGTTACTACACATGTATCATCTACATATTTTTGGAAGCTTGATTCCTGACGTGAAAATTACATAAATAGCCTTGAACTTCTCATGAAATTCAAAGTGACATTTAGAGCAGAAAATTCATTAAATTGATTTTGCGAATGTGTTTGCGAACATGATGGCTCTTTATTCCTGAGTTTATTTGGATTGATCCTCCCTGTGGATACAACCTTTTTACTGTGGTTTAAATTAACATCTATTTTAATCTTTGATTGAGAGATTTCCACCACATAAATTACAACGGTAAATCATTCTATTGCTATTTTAATTAAGTGAAATTCTCTCTATCAAATGGTGCCGTTGCCGGGGAAGCAATAGGCCTAGTAAACTTGCAAATATTTTTCTATTTGCATTGACCCTTGCTTATTACTATTCATTGATCTATCATTTTACAGTGCGAGGTACATTCTGGAGGAAGAAGAGCACATAGTGGATGTTCGTCTTAGTGGACATTGTCGCAACTTCGAAGATAATCGCGTGTGCTTGTGGGCCTTGATCCCACGGACGTAGGCATACGGAGGAGCCTTTTTCTGATTTAGTCATTAGATCTTAGTTTAGATAGACCTTAGACATTTAATTTTGTCTTGTGGACCCGTGTTGGGTATTTTTGGGAACGTGTTCCCAGTGCTTTTATTGCTTATCGCTCTTGTATGCAGGAGCGTATTTTTGGGAGCGTGTTCCCATTTTATTTAGATTATGGGATTATTCAAATTGTTTGAAATGCATAAAGGTTAGTTAGTTAGATTAGGTTTGTTTGCTTAATATTATTAAATTTTTTTTTTAAAAAAAATCGAACTTCCTACTAGAAGCTGTATATCAATAGGGCGACCATCTAGGATTGAATGAACAGCATTAGTTATCTTTATTGCATCGCATACATCCCTACATTGAAGAGGGCTGGAGTAAGGTATGTTTTCTCTTTAGCATAAAATACTCGTCATGCATCTGCATTGGACTTATTCAAGACCACTAAAGTGTTTGAATCAAATTAATTCAGTGGTCACTTTAAAAATTGGAACTGCTAAGAGGTTAGACCTTAAAATCAGTGACTTAAAATTGTGTGCAAAAGGATCTCGTTTGCTAGATTTCGAAACTCAAAACGCGAACGTATGATTGCACACCTGAGACATTGTGCACCTCACACATAAGGTCACTAGATAAATTTCTACCTCTCTTTGCACCACAAGGGAAGTTAGTCAGAAATCAACAAGCCTATCCACCAAGTTACTTCGGGTCCTCTTGCGTGGGCTCGATTCGAGACTTCCATCCCTTGCGAGTAGGTTGTAGGCACCAATGAAGGTCGGCCTAGGAAGTGTAATTCTTGCAAAACTTGTTTGGCCACCAACTGAACACTTAAGACCTAGTATCTACTAAAAACAGATCCCACTGTATTTGCATTTGTTTTGACAGTGGTAAAACTCTCTAGGAAGTTTCTGATTTCTTTTAAATCCTAAGAGAGTTTATCCTATTTAATTGAAAAAAATGGACTATCCTTACTCCTATCATTTTAACCAGGATCCCATGCCTCGAGCGTATCCATCCTTTGATGGGTACATTGACAATTCATGGGATCATTCATATTCCTATCCTGGGAGTACTAGCCCGATAACTCCCACTTTTGAGTAGAGCCTAGGAGCAGAATTTTCCAACCCTGGAATCCATACTACTATGCAAACACCCAACCCTCCCACCCTTCATGATTTTCTGTATCGAGGTTGGACCGATACCCTTAGGCAACTGGAGCCTGAAATTGACTATCCTCCCCAATCTGATAATAGTAGCCTCTCCTCATTTATGATAGAAATGCAAAAACAACAAAAAGAAATGGAGTCTATGGGAGAGATGTTGAGGAATAGTCAACAATTGAACAAAGAAATTAGATAGCTTAGCTATGATCTTCCTAGTAATTCTGATCCCTACCCATACGACCATGATCATGAAAATAATTCTGAAGAAAGCAATGACAATTGGGATCCTGTTTTACGTAGCTATCACTTAGACTCTCCCAATGAGATACGACCACTAGAGGAGAACGACCCAGTAATTATCCACTCGAGCTATATTGGAGTCAAAAGAAAGGGGAGATGGTACCTCTTGAGGACCTTGACCCCAATGACAGTATTTTCCTTACCCCTGATAACCCGGGTCAAGGTCGTATTGTTCATATCACTTCCCCTATTAATTATCAGATGGAACCCCATTCTACCCTTAGTGAGCCTAATCTTGACCCTAACACTTACCATCCAACATTCTGAGGATTTAAATGCGCCCAATGAAGGTGACCCTAAGGGAATGGAGGATGAATTGAATCAATTTTGGTCCTAGGGGTACAAAGAGTCTATTTTAGAGATGGATGATAACCTGATGGAGGAACCCGGCCTTAGAGTTTGGAGTGAATTACAGGGGGATTATGTGTTATTTGAGGACTTGCCCCCTGAGGATATAAATAATCTGGTGAAATTCGGATTCCTCCCTTCTTTTGAAAGTCATCCTCCACAAAACCAGGAGTTGATATTCTCGGGACAAAACATGTCAATTGAGGATTTATGCCGCAAGAAGAACAAAGAATTGAGTGATATAGGCTTACTCCAAAACATTAAGATGGATCCTCCTTTAGAAATAATTGAGGATATTGATCCAACTCCTCTCTTTATTGGTGAATCACATATACACCCTGACAAAAACTCAAGTGAACCAAAAGAATCTGGGGATGAAATTAATGATAATGATTCAGTTGCTTTGACCCTTTCATCAAAGAAATTTAATTTGGAGTCCACCATTGATTCACATATTCTGGAAGGTGAAAATATGACTCTGATCATTAATGATAGGCAGGGTGACTTGAATTTTTCTGCAATAATTGTTAGGGAGAATACACAATTTGAATCGTTGTTGGAATTGAACTTGACACCGACTAAGCTCTCATTGGACTTAATCATTACCTTCCAACACCACAAACAACCCTTACACTCCTAACCGATCCTTGGCTCAGATCTCTACTCATATACATTCTTTCTAGAGAACATATCAGGCCAATACATCCTCGGGTAGAATGGCGAGTGTGGATTGATGCTTGTACTTTTAGTCTCGCCATTCAAGGGTTTGAAATAATGATATTTATATCTTTTAAAATCCTTCTTGCTTTGGAGGACCCTTGTTATCATCCACTTATTCCGTTTCAGGAGTTCCTTTTTCATATTCATAGACCTCCTCAGGTAGCCTATGAGGTTATTTGCTTTCATTTCTTCTGGCGAGCATTTGGGATAACGTTGCATCATCAGCTCGCCAACATCTGTGGCTACCTGTTTTCTAGGCTCGCACTGTTACGCATATTTTTAAGGCCTAGCTTTTTCTGTCTGGAACCAGACTTACAGGTTCCCTATAAGTCTGGCTGCTAACAGAAAATGTAGCACTTGTTGGGAGGCAACCCAGCATCTAGAATAACACCAAAATTAGGTGATTTCCTTCCTCCCCCTATTTTAATTTTACAATGAGGACATTGTAGGATTTAGGCATGGGGGGGTGTATTTTGCATTTTAGGTAGTATTCATGCATTTAGGTTAGGTGCATTAACATAACAAAAGAATGCATTAACATAACAAAAAAAAAATTTGAGCTGAATTGGTTAGGCCCTAGCAAACATCTTTGTCATGAAAGTGTCATTGAAGATTTTCTTGAATTATTTCTTAAGTTTAGAATCCAGTACAGTTACATTCACTTGCACATAGATTGGGTAATGGATCTTTGAAGAGAATCAATAAATATTTTTAGTCTACTGAACCCTTGGATAGTTAATAGGGAGTCAGGCATACTTTCTTCTATTAGATCCACCTCATATTTGTGAGAAGTAGAGAGACTACTGGTGCGCTAAGTCTAGTGCAAGGACTCTTAAGTTTTGGACAATTAGATAAGGATACCTCAGAGTTAGGCATAGTATTCGCTCTCTGTTCCTATGTGCGTACATTGTGTGAATTCCTGAGAGTCACCAAATAAGGTAGATACACAGAGATTGAGTCTTAATAAAGCTATGACTATGGTGGATGGTTACGACCGTCCTTCATAGAGTCCTCGGCTGAAGGAGGGTAATAGTGTCAAAGGTCAGAAATATACTTATCCTATCCATTCCTTCCCGGTGCCGAGAGTAGGCACTTCCATCAAATAATCCACATAATATCCTCTTGACCATCATCATCCCTAATAATGCATCATAAATAAAAGTCTACGTCATGTTATGTTGATTTATAAAGAAAGAAAAAAAAAGAAATAATTATATTAAAAAAAAACAAAACAAAAAAAGAGAGAAAAAGAAAGAAAAGAGAGAGAGAAAAGAAAAAGAAAAGAGTCCAAGTTTATAGTTTTATCTTTGTGACGATGTTTTTGAGGCAACAAAAACACCCATCATGATCCACCAAATATGATTCGTACCTACCTTTCAGTATTTCTGATTGCCTGAATACTGGCTGAGGACTCTAACTTAGTTGTAGAGTTATTAGGACTTTAGTTGAAGTGTGAATGCCATGTGAGGCCACCAAATAATGAGTACATTTACTAAATCTAGTGAGATTTGTGATCTCAGAAAAAAAAGAAGGAAAAGAGTGAGCATAAAGGAATATCAAGAGAGCACGGTTATTTAGCCTCTCTCCGAGTTGACTTGTTTAATAGTCTAGAGATTTAGAGTCTGTAGTACTAGATTACATGTAACACCAGATGAGTGTGTGCCACCAAATACAAATCCATTCAACTGGATATCTCCTACCTAAGCCAACAAGCCGAGGTCAATTACAGATTATCTTCTGCTTTATCCCCGTGGGAAGTAGTTGCCTATCCCGATAGAATTTTATCAAGGGTTAAGTACAAACATCAAATGTAAGTTAGCTTTTCACTTGAATCTGTTACTTAGGCTACTATCACTTCACATGAGTCTAGATATCTAAATTTTTGGAATAAGGAAAGAAGAAATCTTCTAATTACTCTTCACTTTTGCTAGGGACTAGCAAATCTTAGGCATGGGGGTATTTGATGAGTCCATATTAATAGACTATTGTTACGCCTAAGTTAACTTTATTCTTATATTTTATGTTTATTAATAACTACATTAGGTCATAGAATTATTGCATAAATCATTACTTATGTTTACATATATTCTATTGCATTTTATAACTTATTGTATATAAATAATTAGTTTATAAAATAAAACCTCCTCTCGCGCATGCGCGTGGCCAGCCGCCGCCCCCTTTCTCACGCACCGCCTTCCCCCGCGTAACAATCCCCATCCCTTATCCTAACGCACCGTACACTCCACGCCGAGCTTTTCCCAAACTGCAGAACAACCCTTAGGAGATATCTTCTCTCTCTTGGCGGGGCGATGGCCGGGGGATTCTCATTCTCCACCGTGAACGAGGCGAGCACCATGGATCCTGCATGCACTGTGGACTCGGCGTACACCATGGTTTAGGTGTACTACACCTCTGCTCCTTCTCCTTCTCACCGGTCGCGTGGTGACAGTGTGCAGCCTCCTTCCACATCACCAAACCACCTCTCCCTCTTCTTCTTCCTCTTCTTCTTCAAACTCCCTCCTCTGTTTCACCATTACAAGAACCAACACCCAACCTTAACCCACCTGACCCCGCCCCTCACCTTAACCCAACAGCCATGCACTGCACGCATCTACCCTCATCGGCTTCTTCTCCATCATCGACCCACGGCCACATGCAGCCTCTGTGCAATCGACAGTGTGTGCGCCCTTGCATGTAGCGTACGCCATCCACCATCATCGCGTGCAGCCACCCGCACTCCTCGTGTGCACATGCATGCAAGCACCGCCAGCAGCAGTATCTTCTATGCGCGTCGTCACTACTTTCCGCGCACATGCAGCAACCTTGCACTCACCCACGCGCGCTCCTGCCACCACGCGTGCATAGCACCTTCCGCGTGGCCGAGCGTGCACCAGTCACCACGCGCACAGCTGGGTCTCCATCTTCTTCTTCTCGGCCAACAGAAAGGAACCCAAAGTGGCATCCAACCACCTCCACGCAGCCACATCCAAAGGCCTCTAATCTCCACTCCATCGATACCGTTGAACTCTCCTCACTCTCATGAGGCCACTCACGTCCACGATTGCTGCTGTCGATAACCCACGCACCGGTGAGCTACAGCCACTGCCGCCGCCCCTCCTCATCGCCGGCGAGAGCTCCGGCTACCGTTCCCATCACTGCGACCTTCATTGGAACGGCCTTGGCTTCCTCGACCTCCTCGGAGCTTCGCACCTCCAGCCGTGCCTTCTCCTCCGCGTGCAAGCAAGGGGAACTCTTCCCCTGTTTTGCTACAGGAAAGTGTCAATTAAAAATTACACCCAATGCCATTGCCAACTATGCTATTTCTTTATTTTTGATTAAATTATTATGGTGAAATTATGACAATGCACTTATCTTTTTTGCGTATTTGATTGACTTCTGTTACGCACATCGTTTGTCATTGAAATTGGGTTCAGAGTTGCATGCAATTCGAAATTACATGATATGCCACAACACATGCATCATCTACATATTTTTAGAAGATTGATTCCTGACGTGAAAATTACATAAATAGCCTTGAACTTCTCATGAAATTCAAAGTGACATTTAGAGCAGAAATTTCATTAAATTGATTTTGCGAATGTGTCTGCGAACATGATGGCTCTTTATTCGTGAGTTTATTTTGCTCGATCCTCCCTGTTGATACAACCTTTTTACTGTGGTTTAAATTAATATCTATTTTAATCTTTGATTGAGAGATTTCCACCACATAAATTACAACGATAAATCATTCTATTGCTATTTTAATTAAGTGAAACTCTCTCTATCAATGCTCAAGAAGGTATTATGTGGCTTATTTGGTGGAAGTGCCTATTCTTGGCACAGAGAAGGAATGGATAGGATAAGCGTATTTCTGACCTTTGACACTATTACCCTCCTTCAACCATGGATTCTATGAAGGACAGTTGTAACCATCCACCAAAGTCATACTTTTATTAAGACTCAATCTCTATGTATCTGCCTTATTTGGTGACTCTCAGGAATTCACATAATATTCGCACACTGTAATAGAGAGCCAAAATTGTGCCTAACTCTGAGGTATCCTTATCTAATTGTCCAAAACTTAAGAGTCCTTGCACTAGACTTAGCGCACCAGTAGTCTCTCTAGTTTCTTCTCACAAATATGAGGTGGATCTAATAGAAGATAGTATGCCTAATTTCCTATTAGCTGTCCAATGGTTCAATAGACTAAAAATTCTTATTGGTTCTCTTCAAAGATCCATTACCCAGTCTATGTGCAAGTAAAGTAAATGTACTGGATTCTAAACTTAAGAAATAATTTAAGAAGAAAAATCTTTAATGACACCTCCATGAGAAAGATGTTTTGCTAGGGACTAACCAATTCAGCTTAAGAAAAGAATTTTTTTTATATCCTAACCTAAATGCATGAATACTTCCTAAAATGAAAAATGCACCCCCTATGCCTAAATCCTATAATGTCCTCATTGTAAAATTAAAACAGGGGGAGAAATGAAGGAAATCATCTGATGATGGTGTTATTCTGAATGATGGGTTGCCTCCCAACAAGCGTTGCATTTTCTGTCAGCAGCCAGACTTACAGGGAACCTGTAAGTCTGGTTCCAGACAGAAAAAGCTAGGCCCTAAAAGTATGTGTAACAGTGCGGGCCTAGAAAACTGGTAGCCACGAATGTTTGTGAGTTGATGATGCAATGTGATTCTAAATGCTCACCAGAAGATAGGAAAATAGAGAACCTCGTAGGCTACCTGGGGAGGTCTAGGAATAACAAAAGGAATATGAAAAGGAGCCTCCCGAAATGGAATAAGTAGAGGATAACAAGGATCCTCCAAAGCAGGAAGGGTTTTAAAAGATATAAACATTATTATTTCACACCCTTGAATAGCGAGACTAAAAGTACAAGCATCAATCCACACTCGCCATTCTACTCGAGGATGTATTGGCCTGATATGTTCTTCAGAAAGAATGTACATGAGCAGAGATCTGAGCCAAGGATCGATTAGAAAGTGAAAGGGTTGTTTGTGGTGTTGGCAGGTAATGATTAAGTACAATAAGGGCTTAGTTAGTTCGAGTTCAATTTCAACAACGATTCAGATTATGTATTCTCCTTAACAATTATTGCAGAAAAATTCAAGTCACCCTGCCTATCATTAATGATCAGAGTCATATTTTCACCTTCCAGTATATGTGAATCAATGGTGGACTCCAAATTAAATTTCTTTGATGGAAGGGTCGAAGCAATTGAATCATTATCAATAATTTCATCCCCGGATTCTTTTGGTTCACTTGAGTTTTTGTTGGGGTGTATATGTGATTCACCAGTAAAGAGAGGAGTTGGATCAATATCCTCAAATATTTCTGAAGGAGGATTCGTCTTAATGTTTTGGAGTAAGCCTATATCACTCAATTCTTTGTTCTTCTTGGGGCATAAATCCTCAATTGACGTGTTTTGTCCCTGAGAGTCTCTCCTAGGCTTCCCACTATTATGTTTGTCCTCCTCTAATATCAACTCCTGGTTATGTGGAGGATGACTCTCAAAAGAAGGGAGGAATCCAGATTTCACCATATTATTTATATCCTCTGGGGGTAAGTCTTCAAATAACAAATAATCCCCCTATAATTCACTGCATATTTTCAATCCAGGTTCCTCCATTGGGTCATCCTCGTCCTTTGAAATAAACTCTTTATATCCCTGAGACCAAAATTGTTCTAATTCATCCTTTATTCCCTTAGGGTCACCTTCATTGGGTGCATTTAAATCCTCAGAATGTTGAATGGTAGGTGTTGATTCCCTAATTGGAGGGTCAGGATTAGGCTCACTAAGGGTAGAATGGGATTCCACTAGATAATTAATAAAAGTGATATGAACAATACGACCTTGACCTAGGTTATCAGAGGTAAGGAAAATACTGTCATTGGGGTCAAGGTCCTCAAGAGGTACCATCTTCCCTTTCTTTTGACTCCAATATAGCTCGGGTGGATAATCACTGGGATCGTTCTCCTCTAGTGGCTGTGTCTCAGGGGAGAGTCTAAGTGATAGCTACTTAAAATAGGATCCCTATTGTCATTGGTTTCCTCATAATTACTTTCATGATCATGGTCGTATGGGTAGGGATCAAAATTACTAGGAAGAGCGTAGCTAAGCTGTTTAGTTTCTTTGTTCAATTGTTGACTATTCCTCAACATCTCTCCCATAGTCTCCATCAATTCTTTTTGTTGTTTTTGCATTTCTATCATAAAAGAGGAGAGGCTACTACTATCAGATTGGGGAGGATAGTCAATCTCAGGCTCTAGTTGCCTAGGGGTATCGGTCCAACCTTGATATCGAAAATCATGAAGGGTGGGAGGGTTGGGTGTTAGCATAGTGGTAGGGATTCCAGGGTTGGAAAATCCCGCTCCTAAGCTCTACTCAAAAGTGGGAGTTATCGGTCCAGTACTCCCAGGATAGGAATAAGAATGATCCCATAAATTGTCAATATACCCATCAAAGGATGGATACGCATAGGGCAAGGGATCCTGGTTAAAATGATAGGAGTAAGGATAGTCCATTTCTTTCAATTAAATGTTCTAACTCTCTTAGGACTTAGATGAAAATAGAAAACTTCCTAGAGATCTCTATCACGCACACACCAAGCAAACACAAGGCAAGAGGTCTTTTGTTGATTTAAAATTCTTTAAGTCCTCTTCCAACTCTTTAGCTCGGCCAAATATAGTCAAGGCAGTGTTTCTCCGTTCTCACGTAAGTGGTATAAGAGAAATGAGGCACTTGAAATTTCTGGTCAATGACTGTTAAGAAGGTTGAGGTTACTTTTAGTCCTTTTTGGGTGATCAATCAAGTTGTTAAGCAATTACGCACTCTAAATTGACCTTTGAGTGCCCTGAAGACGTACACTTTGTTGTAATGATATTCTCTAATGCTCAAGTAAAAAGGTACTCCAAGGATGGAACCAAGGGATGCAAGTAGGGCAAACCCTTCATTTGAGGTGTTGCGTTAGCGGTGCCTCTTAACTACCCTTGAATTCCTTTAAGGGGTGTCCCCCTCCTTAGAGTATCAAGTCACTTGGGAAAAAGTTAATACTATCATCACAAAGCGAGATAGGAGGGTTTACACCGATAAAGAGATCAATGCTTATAGCCTTAAGGGTCCAAGTCCTAGTGCAGTGCTTATAGTGCGTGCTCAGTGCAGGAAGTGTGCATCACACCGCGAAAAGTGATTTTTCCTTTTGAAAATAGAAGTCACATTATTCAAACACTTTCTGTATACTTTTCTTTCTTTTTAAGAAGTAATGTGACCACTTGATTAATATTTTCAAATCAGCTTTAATGGTCTTTTTTAATTATGTCCAAAATGCAATGCGTGTGCAGATAACTGATGCACAAGAAAAGCGTACCTTACTCCAGCTCTCTTCAATGCAGGATGTTTTCAATGCAAAAAGAAAAACTAGATGCTACTCATTCAATCCTAGATGGCTGCCCTATAGATATGCAGCTTTTAGCAGGTAATTCAAATATATATATATATATATATATATATATTAATAATAATAAGCAAACAAACCTAATCTAACTAACTAACCAACATGCAGTTCAAACAATTCGAATAATCCTATAATCTAAATAAAATGGGAACATGCTCCCGAAAATATGCTCCCGCATACAAGAGCAATAAGAAATAAAGAAACACTAAGAACACGTTTCTAAAAATACCCAACAAGGGTCCACAAGACAAAAATTAAATGTCTAGGTCTATATCAACTAAATTTAAACTAAGATCTAATGACTAAATCAGTAAAAGGCTCCTCTGTATGCCTACGTGTGTGGGATCAAGGCCCACAAGCACTCGTTGTTGGCCTCCAGGTGACGTCAAGGTCCACCAAAAATATCACCTCCATCGTGCGTGCCCGCCGCGTTCATTTGTTGTTTTTGCATAGAAAAAGATCCATAGTCAGTAATGTAGAAAAGCTTTCAAAATAGCATAAAAATAATATAAAATTTTCGAAAAAATTAATAGGCATGTTTCCTCCCCGGTAATGGCGCCATTTGAAAGAGTGATCTTTATTTTTGTTGAAAACTTTGACATGAAATGTTACGTCGTTGTATTCAGTTGCATGGTAAAAAATCACTTTTCAAAACATTTAATTCTTAAAATCTAACCATGAAAATAATTAGGTCGTCTCCACAGAGGGGAATAAGCCTATCAAAAATGACTAATGATGCCTCAATTATTCAGGAATATCACGGATGTGTATGCTAACTAATGCTCTTGTTTCCAACATAAATTCTTGATCTAGATAATTAATCAAGAATATAGTGCGCAAATACAAAATCACCACCATTGAAATACCTGAATTGCGATCTTAGTATTGATAAGCACTGTCAAATTTAATTAAAATAGAATTTGTTCCCGATAACAAATATCCATGCTTAGTTATTCATGAGATGAATTTAACTATACGCAATTCAAGTAGAATGGAGGGACACGCATGCAAATCTAACTGAATATAATAATAAGATAAATAACTGAATAGTATTTTGCAATGGCATTTATCATAAATTTTAATGACATGTTTATTGTTCCAAAACAGAGCATTTGCTCTTCTTGGCGCATACGAGGAGGAGGGCCCACAGCTGAAGGAGAGAAGCCCAGGAGAGGTTGGCTGCAACGAAAGGATCGCGATGACTGTGGTGGAGTCGACTATGGTGGTCTGAGGTTTCCAGCCGACGTGGAGGAACCCACCAATGGTGGGTTACTCCATGCGTGCACGCGGGTCCTAGTGGGCACGTCTAAGGGTGTGGTCGCGCTCGTGAGGTCGAGGCAAGCTTAATGAAGGTGACGGTGTGGAGAACGGCGGTCTGTGGCAGTGGCTGCACGTGGAGATGGGTGCCTGGTGATGGGTTCTTTCGGGGAAGAAAGATGAACAGTGCGGCTATCCCCGTGCATTGAGTAGAAGGAGGAGGAGCTGGATGGCCTCTGTGGTGGTTATGCGCCCGCGCAGCCTGAATGCGCGTGCACAAGGGTGAGTAACTTCTGGCCGTGAGGGGCACGCAAGTGCTGCTACAGGGTGGCTGCGTGGTGTTGGCGGTCTACGGCTAAGGGTGTAGGTCTATGGAGGTAGGGGCGATGGGTGAAGGGACGGTGGTGGTGTTGGGTTGCTCTGTTGAGGTTGGAGAAGAGGAAGATGAAGAAGGATATGGTTTTGCATGTTACTATGGAGGGGTTGGTGGTGAGGATGCGCACACTGTCACCGTGCGCAGAAGGTCAAGGGTAGGCGGAGGTGGGTGCGTGGAGAAGGTGATGAAGAAGCTTTCTAAGGTCCCATGGTGCACGCTCCTGATCACAATGCACGCTGCATCCACGGTGGTGCGGGTGGAGGTGATCCCCATAGGGTGGGGGAGAAGATTCTTGCTTCCTCTTTGTTGGCCCATTTTTAAAATCTTTACAGCCGACTTCTGCAACCACTCGCGAAAATTGGGAGTGGTTGAAACTGACGGATAAGTTCTTTCCGTTTAGCCATTAGACGTCCGATAAAAATATCAGACGTCTTAAAATATTTGGTTAGCAAGGAGTCCACGCTGGAAGTTCTATACGTCCAGACTAGAATCCAGACATCTTAAAATGGGACTTTGGACATTTGACTACTGCCTTCAAGTGTCTTGTACCTAATCTGCATCCACCAAATGATTATCATAACATATTATATGTTATTAAGCATAAAATTGGTGCATAAGATGATATACAGACTATGTTGAATTCCCCCTTAATTCCTAATCAAATATTAACTAAGAATGACTAATTAAAGAGTACTTAGGCCAAATAATGGTCCACAAAAGTAGACTTATCTGTTACCTCTCATCGAGTGCTATCTTTTACGCCATTTAGCCGAGCGTGAAATAACTAATTATTGGGTAAGTAGTGGAGGTCTTGAGAATCGGATTTCTCATTAAGGTTGTTATCAAGATAGGGCTTAAGTCATTGGTTGTTAACCTTGAAAGTATTGTTGTTTTTTGGATCCAAAATTTCAATGGCACCGTGGGGATAAGTTTGAACTACAATATAAGGACCAACCCATTTAGATTTTAGTTTACCAGGAAATATGCGTAACCTTACATCAAAAAGCCACACGCATTGTTTAGGTTCAAAAGATTTCGGAATGATGAATTTATCATGAAATTTCGTGGTTCGGTCTTTGTACATGCATGCATTTTCATAAGTCAGGTTACGAAGTTCTTCAAGTTCAGTTAATTGTAATTTCTTGTGTTTACCGGCTGTGTCCAAATTATAATTAAATTCTTTTATCACCCAAGAAGCCCTATGTTCTAGTTCAACCGGGAGATGACATGTCTTGCCAAAAATAAGGTGAAAAGGTGACATGCCAATCGGGGTTTTAAAAGCAGTATGATAATCTCATAATGCATCATCAAGTTTTAGCGACCAATCTTTTCGGTCGAGCTCTATCGTCTTTTGAGAAATATTTTTGATCTCCTAGTTGGAGACTTCAGCTTGGCTATTTGTTTGAGGGTGATATGGTATTGAGGTTTTTTGATTCACCTCATATTTAGCGAGAAGTTGACGGAATTGGGAGTGTGTAGAATGTGATCCTCCATCACTAATAATGGCCTTAGGAACACCGAAATGTGAAAAAATGTTTTTCTTGATGAAATCCACGACGACCCGATAGTCATTAGTGCGCATGGGCACTGCTTCAATCTATTTTGAAATGTAGTCGATAGCGACTACAATGTACTGGTACCCAAAAGAAGTGATAAATGGTCCCATGAAATTGATGCCCCACACATCAAAGATTTCAACTTCCAAAATCGGGTTGAGGGGCATCATATCATGTTGTCGATGCTCTGGCAACACATACAGGATCGAGATGAGCATCTTTGGGTATTCTAGACCAATAAAATCCAGCATTTAACACCTTGGCTGCCGTTTTCTTCCCTAAAAAATGTCCGCCTCAAGCCATGGAGTGATAGTGGTTCTGAATATCATGTGTTTCTAAATCGGGAACACACCGTCAAATGACTTGATCAGCACAGATGCAGAATAGATCAAGGTCCTCCCAAAAGAAATATTTGATATCGGCAAAGAACTTATCCCTCTTGTGTTTTGGCCAGTCAGAAGGGAATCGTCCAGTGGCGAGATAATTCACATAATCAGCATACCAAGGGAGGGATTTCAATGTTAGGAGCATTTCGTCGGGAAAAACAGTTGGTCAGGTCAATACATCACCAGTGTCAAGTCTTGAAAGGTGAGCGGCTATGACATTTTGCGAACCCACTTTATCTTTGATCTCCAAGTCAAATTCTTGTAATATTAATATCCATCGAATTAAGCAGGGCTTCGCATCTTTCTTATTAAGCAAATATTTCAATGCCAAGTGATCAATGTAAATGGTGATATGTGACCCTAACAGATATGAACGAAAATTTTCAAGGGCAAAAATGATCACAAGAAGTTTTTTTTCTATGACGGTATAATTTTGTTGTTTTCATCAAGTGTTTTATTGGCATAATAAATCACAACAGGTTTCTTGTCGATTCGTTGCCCTAGGACGGCTCCTACTGCAAAATCTAAGGCATTTGTCATAAGCTCAAAAGGATGAGCCCAGTTGGGTGCTTGCAGAATGGGTGCCTCAGTAATCGCTTCTTTCAAAATATTAAAACTCTCTAAGCAATTTTTATCAAATTCAAAAGGCTAGTCTTTAGTCAAAAGGTGGCTTAATGGTCGAGAAATTCTAGAGAAATCTTTAATGAATCGTCAATAGAATCCTACATGCCCCAGAAAAGATCTTATTTGTTTCATCGAACTAGGCAGGGGAAGTTTGGAGATTGTATCAACTTGAGCTTTTTCTATCGAGATTTCTTTTCTAGAAATAGCATGGCACAGGACAATGCCTTCTTGAACCATGAAATGGCTCTTCTTTCAATTGAGAATCAGGTTAACCTCAATACATCTTTGGAAAGTTCTTTCTAAATTCCAAAGACAGTGATAAAAAAATTCTCCAAAAATGGACAAATCATCCATAAAGACCTCCAGGCAATCACCTACCAAATCAAAAAAGATTGCTAACATGCACAATTGAAAAGTCGCAGGTGCATTACACAATCCAAATAGCATTCTTCAGAAAGCAAAAGTTCCGAAAGGGCATGTGAAAATGGTCTTTTTCTAGTCCTCCGAGTGGACTGCGATTTGATTGTAACTGGAATATCCATCAAGAAAACAATAATATTCTTGTCCGGCTAGCCACTTCAAAATCTGATTGATAAAGGGGAGAGGAAAATGATTCTTCTTTATGGCGGTATTTAATTTTCGGTAATCAATACAGACACGCCACGAAGAAGCAGTCTGAGTGGGAATTTCTTCTCCCTGATCATTTGTAATAACAATGAGGCCAGTTTTCTTAGGTACAACTTATGTAGAGCTAACCCACTAGCTGTCAGAGGTAGGGCAAATAATTCACACATTGATTTGCCATTTTACAATCTTTTGCATATTAGGGTTTAGGCAACGTTGAGGTTGGCTAGAGGGTTTAGAGTCATCCTCAAGATAAATGTGGTAAATGCAAGAGGACGCGTCAATGCCTTTCAAATCAATCAAAGACCAACCAATGGCTTTTTGATATTTATTTAAGACTTGGAGAAGTTTTTCCTCTTGTACCCCGAAAGATGTGCATTAATAATAAGGGGTTTTGTCTGATGTGGGCCCAAAAACACATATTTTAAGGAATCTGGCAAAGGTTTCAGATCTAATTGCAAGTCAAGTTTCGGAATGGGGTTAGGGGTTAGCATGAAATTAGGTGTGGTGGGTGAGGGTGGGTTAGACAATTTCTGCAACTCAAGAGAAAGATTTATTGCAAAACATGTATCCATAGAAAGCATTTCCTCAACAAGATTTGAGGTTTCAGAATATGAGTCATCAAAGAAATCCAGCTCGTGGAATCTTTTGGAAGCCATAAAAATATCTAAAGTGAGTGTCTTGCCACCGCAAGTGATGTCCATTTTACCAGAATCGCAATTTATATTGGCTTTAACGGTGGCAAGGAAGGGTCTTCCAAGAATAATAGGTGCATTCTTTAGAGCTTTGGATACATCAATGTCGAGGACTAAAAAGTCCGTAGCAAAGAGACAATTCTGTACCTGAACAATGACATCCTCTACTATCCATTTTGGGTGTATAACAGATCAGTTAGCAAGTTGAAGGGTGATCTTCACCTGATTAAGTTCACCGGACTGGAATTCATCAAAAAGGATGGTAGGGATAAGGTTTATTGATGCACTTAGGTCTAAGAGTGTGCGATCAAAAGTAGTGTCATTAGTGACAACTGATATTAATGGAGCACCTGGGTCCTTTCTTTTGTGAGGCAGCTTGCTCTGAACAACAGAGCTAACTGTCTCAGAAAGGACAACCTTTCCTATATTTTTTCGTTGCTTTTTTGGTGTGAAAATTTCTTTTAAAAATTTTGCATAGGTAGGAACATATTTAATAGCATCTAGGAGAGGAATGTTGATTTCCACTTGGCCAAATAATTCATGTAATTGTTCTTCAGTTGGCTCAGTTTTTCTGGGTTTCTTTTTCTTGGAGTTTAATGCCTATGGGAAGGGTGTCGTGCTTGTGCTATCTTCTTTATCCTGAGAGTGAATGGAGGTGGGAAAAATTTGCTCTTGATCTGGTTTATTTTCTCGTGAGGGTTCCACATTGTGTGTAGTTTTTCCACTTCTTAATGTTACTACATTGACAATGTGATTGTTTTGCTGTGGAAAACATTGATTTTGTTGTAGGTTTTGTAAATAGGGTGGAAATTGAGGTGCGGGATTTATTGGTTGTTGACCTGACTATTTCCGTTTTGAAATTGATTCTGCTGATTTATGGGCTTTGGAATGGGTTGGGAGGGCAGATTTCCCATTGGCCTTTGATTAGGCGTTACCGTGATTTGACTTTGTAAATTAGAAACACGAGTAACGTCGTTCATGTGCTGTTGCATTCCTTGTAGGGTTTTCATTAATTGATTATTAATATAAGCTTGCGAAGGTTGGTTTTGGCCAAAATTCCCTGTTTGATTTTGAAAATGTAGAATTTGATTATTATTCTTCCAGGAATAATTAGGGTTATTCCTCCAAGTACTTTATAGAAGTTAGAGGAGTTGTTTCTAAAATTATCCTGGAGAGTGGAAATATGTTCATTGACTGGGACATACATGGAAGAATTGTTAAAAGTCACAGTATTGAAAGTGGAAAACTATGCGATCGAAGTTGGTTTCGAAAAACTCATCGTTGTAGTTCAATTTGTGAAGAAATCTATCAACAAATAAATTTATATTGAAATTCTAAGAATTTCGGGTTGAACACAGGGAGGCTACGTCGATCTAAAATCCGTGATTTATATATATTTTTTGTGTTTTTGTTTGAAAATGAAATAATTACAATGGAATTGATATATACAATAATAGAGAGAAAGAGAGAGAGAGAGAGAGAGAGAGAAAGAGAGAGAACAATCACTTGATATAATCAGAATGTTTTTACAACTACAAAGCAGGAAATGATTACAACCAGAAAGCAGAAAATTCTATTCTAGAAAGTGATTAAAAAGAAGGGAGAGAGATGTTATCCTCCTCGACGAATGCTTGGAGGACAACCCGGATAGAGTGACGCCTGGAAGACGAAGGACGAAGTGGGAAGGAGGACGAAGCAGGAAGAAGCGGGAATAGGGCAGCATGCCGTCGTTGTCGCAGGATCCACTTCCGGAACTGGGGCGAGAAAATTGGATTTAGCTCTAGAATAGCATCCCGAGTGTGGGACAAGCTTTTCTTGAGCTTTGGAGAGGGGGAGAGGTGAAGGAAGGGATCAAGAAAATGTGGTGGTCATAGGGCTATTTATAGGTGAGGTTTGAATGGGCAAATAGGTCATTTTACTTAAAAACATTAAATTAGGGGTCTTTAGTGATGTATTTAAACGTCACTAAAGCCTCCAAACGTAGGCTTAGTGCACGCCTACCCACACCCTCTCTTCTTCCTCGCGCCTCAACGGTCACTACCGGTGCATTCTTTCAATCAAATGGCATAAACGCACTCGAGCCCCTTTGACTTCGGACGTTGAGCGGCTGTGCGTAGATCTCAACCATTCGATCAAGATCAGACGGCCATGATCGCACCTCTACCGCTTCGTCTTCACCCGTTGTGGAGCAACATAGCCCTATTCCAAGCTACTAGATCTAGATTGAAGGGTCATCACCGCGCGCCAGCCCACCCTTTACATCGCACGTCTGATCACGCATACGCAACGAGCGGTCAATCGCGCGTCTACCTGATCCAAGGATCTGGGCCGTTGGCATCAGATCGAACAGCTAAATTTTGCACCTACGCGGGAAGGAGAGATGCACTGCGCACAACTCGAACGTGCGCTATCAGCTCCCACAACACCTTAACCGCTGTATTGTGCCTTCTTCTTTGTCAAATTTTTAACCACAGTGTGCACTTGTGGCCGTTGGATCAAGATCCAACGGCACATATTTGATCTTGCATTGAGGAGAGAGTGAGAGGCAGCAGGTCTTTAGTCCTTTGCTAAGCCGGTTTGGGCGGTTGAGATGGCACCATCTTGGCCGTCCATCTTCTATGACTTCTAGAAGGTGCCACGAATGTCAGATTGGGCCGATTTCCCGCTGTTAGGCTGCGATCATCGATCTGAACCCATCTGTGCGGTCGGATTTGTCATATGAAGTGGGAATTAACACCATCTTGGCCCTTGATCTTTGACCTTCCTCGGATTATATCTGATGCTACGGAAGTCCGATCAGGGCGATCTTGGAGTCGTTGAACTCTAATCATCACCCTGATCAGATTTGTATGGTTGGATCTTCGATCCGAGGCCCCGATTAAAAGTCACCCTGTTACCTGACCACAAAAAGGGAAAATTAACCTAAAATTTACACAACCTAACCTAAATGCAAGATGATGCATGTTATGCAATATTTATAATGTATGATGCAACTATAATACTAAGAACATGCGTAAATAAACATTTTAGGCTATTCAGATGCATACGCATCACACCCCCATGCCTATCTTTTGCTAGTCCCTAGCAAAATCTACATGCTATTTATAAAGAATTAGGATTGGATTACTTGGGCGAAAGTCATTTTCAACATTAAGAAATTTTTACTTAGGACCTAAGTTTTCAAAGACACAACAACGGCCGGGTATCTACCAAAATGCAGACCACCTCAAGCCCTCGCCTTATTTAAAGAAAGATATCTTTTTCTTCTTTTCTAATTTTTTTGAATTTTTGAGTTTAGGGTTACAGAGTGGCTTTCTACGACCACTCAACCCACCCAAAACTTGATTAGAACCTTAAGTTCTAAGCATCTTTTTGTGAAAGTGATAGACTCGTTGATTGGCAATCAGAACAGATTTTGGATTTCTACGCCCCTAGGTGACCTTAAAAAGAATTCTGCCTAAAGGTGTATCTATACGACCAGTAGCTTTCTCCCTACTTTTCTTTTTATGGGGTCAACACAAGGGTGAATCTAGTGTATATCTCCTCGGCTTATTCTACTTCTCCGCTTTTTCCTAAGTGTTTTAGGAATTTGACGTGCATTTCTTGAGCTGGGTTCTAGACAACCTACCAATGGGCTATTACCCACGATAACTTGCCAGCCATACTCGCGCGACGTTGTGTGGCTTATTTCTTTTTCTTTTCTCTTTTTTTTTTCTTTTTGGACTTTCTTTTTCTTTTTTTTTTAAGTCGGTGGCTTCCCTGGTCTAAGATTTACCTAAAGGCTGTAGGAAAAGAATGGTCCAGTGGCTGGGTTCTAGACAACCTACTTATGGGTTGTTACCCACGATAACTTGCCAGCCATACCACCTTAGAAGGTTCATTAGCTACCCAATTTCCGTTAAAACCGTCGAACAATCAGTCAGTGACAAATAGTGTGTAGATGCTTTAGACTTAAAGTTCCCTCAAATCAGAGGGTGAGTTGATAAGTCGTGTACTTATCAGCCAAACTTATTTAATAAAATTAAAATAGAATTCAGGACGTCAAGGACTCGATACACAAATCCACGTTTTAGTGGATACCCAGGTTGATTAAGCCCAAAGACCTGAAGGGTCTTAGTGTTCAAATCCTACTGTAATATTTCCTAAGATTGAAAAGTCCTAATGCCGAAGTATTCCTTCTTAATTTAATTTTTTTTTTGGTATATATAAGAAACCAAGTAGAATTTATAAGAATTCCACAGAGTTGACAAATTAATTCAGAAATGAATCCACCCCCCCATGCCTAGCTGATATAATGTCTGCATTGAGAATAAAAGACATGAAAGGAAGGTTGAATGTAGAAGATATCACCTGAATATGATGCTCGGGTCAGCTCTGAGTCAGACTGTACAACTGCTGAGTTTAATTCCATCAGCTACGCGAAGTTCAGCCAAAGAGATCGCAACATGATGAGGGCAACCGTGTCTGAGATGGGTTCTGGAATAATACGGTCAATAAAATGCTTTAGACGTTGACTGTTGACTTTGAATGAATTACCCATCTTTGGGTCAGAAATCTGAACAGCCCCATTTGGAAAAATCTAATCGATGATGAATGGGCCGTTCCATTTTGACCTAAGTTTGCCGGAAAAGAGCTTAAGTCGAAAATCGAAGAGCCAGACCTTTTTGTTCGACTCAAAGCTCTTGCGAGATATCAGTTGGTCATGAAGAGCTTTGGTCCGAGCCTTCTAGATCTTGGCATTCTTGTACGCGCCATTTCTAAGCTCCTCCAACTCAGATAGTTGGAGTTTCCTGGCTTTTATGGCTAAACTTAAATCTAGATTGCACTATTTGATTGCCCAAAATGCCCTATGTTCAATTTCTACAGGTAAATGGCATGCCTTTCCATACACCAGATGAAATGGTGACATGCTGATAGGAATTTTGTATGCCGTACGGTAAGCCCAAAGAGCATCCTCAAGCTTTTGAGTCCAGTCTTTACGATCAGGCCTAACTGTCTTCTGAAGAATATTCTTGATCTCCCGATTAGAGATCTCAGCTTGTCCAATCGTCTAGGGATGGTAAGGTGTGGAGATTCTGTGATTTACCCATATTTTGCCAGTAAATTACGAAATTGGGCATTAGTGAAGTGAGAACCACCATCACTGATGATAGCCCTCGGAATCCCGAACCGGCTGAAGATGTTCTTCTTAACGAAATCAATGACCACCTTGTGGTCATTGGTTCAGGTGGGAATGGCCTCGATCCATTTGGACACGTAATCAACAGCGACGAGAATGTACTGATGTCCAAATGAAGGGAGGAAAGGTCCCATAAAATCGATGCCCCAAACGTCAAAGATTTTGACGGGAAGAATCGGGTTTAGGGGCATCATGTCTCTCTTGGTTATGCTCCCAAGTGCCTGGCATCGGGAACACGACCTCAAGAATTCCTGGGCATCCTTGAATAAAGACGGCCAAAAGAATCCAGATTGCAAAATTTTTGCAGCAATCTTTTTCCCAGAGAAATGTCCACCACATGCAGATGCATGGCAAAAGTCGAGTATACTTTTGAATTCACTCTCTGGAACACATCAGCGAATAATCTGATTAGAGCCAATGCGATATAGTTCAGGGTCCTCCCAGAAGTAGTATTTGGCCTCAGATTTGAGTCTATCTCATTATTGCTTGGTCCAATCCTGAGGGATTTGACCAACGGCCAAATAGTTTACGATGTCTGCAAACCATGGAGTTTGGACACCTGAAACTGTAAAGATAGTCTCGTCTGGAAAAGTATCAACAATCGGAATATCCAGACGAGAACAATCACTCAGGGGTCTCGATAGATGATCCGCCACCACATTCTGTGCCCCGGATTTATCCTTGATTTCAAGATCAAATTCTTGAAGTAGAAGAATCCATTGAATAAGCCGAGGTTTGGCATCCTTTTTGGCCAAGTGATGTCTCAAGGTCGAGTGGTCGGTATAAATTATGGCATGAGAGCCTAAGAGATAAGGCCTAAATTTCCCCAAAGTAAATACTACATCTAGTAATTCCTTCTCAGTAACAATGTAATTCCTGTGGGCCTTGTCCAGAGTTTTACTAGCGGAGTATATGACAGAGGGCTTCTTGTCAATCTTCTGACCCAAAATAGCCTCGACCGCGTAATCAGAATCGTCGGTCATGATCTCAAATGGGGCTATCCAAACTGATGGTTGCAACACCGGAGCACAAGTGACTGCCATTTTAAGAAAATCAAATGCCTTACGGCATGATTCGTTGAAATCAAATGGCGTATCTTTGGCAAGAAGGTTGCTCAAAGGGCGAGCAACCTTAGAAAAGTCCTTGATGAACCTCCTATAGAATCCCACATGACCAAGAATCGATCGAATTTGTTTGACAGATGTGGGAGGAGGAAGTTTAGAGATAGCATTAACCTTATCTTTGTCAACTTCGATACCCCATTCAGAGATTACATGACCTAAGACGATGCCTTCTTGTGTCATGAAATGACTCTTTTCCCAGCTAAGGACCAGTCTTGTTTTGATGCATCTTTTAAGAATCATTTTAAGATTAGCCAAATAAGAATCAAACGATTCTCCAAAAATAGAGAAATCGTCCATGAAGACTTCCATAAACTCTCCCACCATGTCTAAGAATATGACTAGCATACACCTTTGAAAAGTTGCAGGTGCATTGCATATGCCGAATGGCATCCTACGGAAAGCAAAGGTTCCGTAGGGACAGGTGAAAGTCATTTTTTCCTAATCCTTGGGATGGATAGTGACTTGATTGTATCTCGAGTAACCATTAAGGAAACATAAGTACTTCTGCCTGGCTAATTTTCAAGGATTTGATCGATAAAGGGCAGAGGGAAATATCCTTTTTCGTGGCTGTGTTCAGCTTCCTGTAATCAATACAAACCCTCCAAGAGCTAGCTGAATGAGTTGTGATAGATTCTCCTTTCTTATTAATCACAACGGTAATCCCAGCTTTCTTGGGAACAATTTGCATAGGACTTACCCAAGGACTATCAAAGATCAGATAAATGATTCCTACATCGAGCCACTTGATAATTTCCTTCTTGACCACTTCTCGCATAGTTGGGTTTAATCTGCTCTGCATTTGGCGAGAAGGGCAGGATCCAGCTTCCAAAAATATTATGTGATTGCAATAAGATGGCTTGATCCCCCTAAGGTCATGAATGATCCAACCAATTGCTTCCTTGTGTTCCTTAAGGACCTTGATCAATTTAATCTCCTGCTCCTTAGTTAATCTGGCACTGATAATCACAGGGAGCATCTTTTGAGGTCCCAAAAAATGATATTTCAAATTCTTAGGCAATGATTTCAATTCAAGCTGGGTTGGGCTTTGGATTGAAGGTAAGGATGATGCTGATGAAGATTCATCAAGCGAAAGAGGTTGAAAGTGAATAAAATTAATAACCTCTTCAGAATGTGGCAGGTTTGCCACAGAGGGTTGCAGGTCAGATTCATCACAACAAAAGGAACTTTCAATTGTAGAAACCACCATACAAGTTTCAATATTTAAACTGTCTTCCTCAAGTTCCTCTATAAATCCACAATCATCGAATTTGTTAATTGCCTTAAAAATATCCAATTTCGATTTCTGATCCCTAAAGGCGATTTCCATGCTACCACTTTCACCTTTGATATTGGCCTTTGCAATAGCTAGGAATGGATGCCCCAGAATGATGGGCGTGATCCTCAGATTTTCAGGTACATCCATGTCAAGGATAAGGAAATCTACAGGAAAATAGAAATCCTTAACCTCAACAATAACATCTTTAATAACGCCTCGCAGATTTATGATTGAATGGTCCGCTAACTACAGCGTTACTGAAGTCGGCCGAAGTTCACCTAATCTAAATTTCTCGTAAAAAGAAGTCGGAATTAGGTTAATAGATGCACCTAGATCCAGAAGTGCTCTATCAAAAGTGTAATCTCCGATGACACAAGAAATCAAAGGAGCACCTGGATCTCTCTTTTTCTGAGGGAGGTGATGCAGGATAACAGAACTAGCCTGCTTGGAGAGTACCACCTTCCTCAGAACAGATTCTCTCGACTTACGTTCTATATGCATAAATCCTTCAAAAATTTAGCATAAGTTGGTGTGTTTGATAGCATCGAGGAGCGGGATATTGATCTCATCATTCTTGAATATATTCAAGAGCTCCTCGTTACTATCGAAGGCTTCTTCTTCCTAGGTTTAATCAAGGCCTCAGGAAAAGGAACCTGAGTCAGATCTTTAGAATCAGGTTCCTGAGCCTTGATTTCTTCTATGGAGCTCTCCTTTCTCTCCTTAGACTTTCTAGGATTTAGTAGATCATAAAAGTGCAATTGTAGATCCTGAGTTTGTTTTCCACTCCTCAAAGTAACTGAATTAGAAGATACATACAGGTTTGGGTCTTGGGGAGGGGTAGGAAATATTGGAGGGGCTTCATTAGACCAAAACCTTTAATTTGAGGAAGCAGAAGAGGGAGGACCTTGCTCAACCACTTGAGCATGTGTGTGCAGGTCCCTCTGATTCCCGTACCCTTGGGCATGATTGCCCATATTCTGGATATTACGCGGGTTGGGTACGGGTTGAGATGGCAGAGATCCGGGTTGACGAGAATGAGCAATGAACCCATTTTGTAAGTTGTCCAGTGAAGTTTTCATTTGCTGCATGAGCTGGAGCATAGATCCTTGCATTTCTACCATCTATCGGTTCAAGTCAGCCTGCCCTACGGGTTGACGAGCATTCCAAGATGGCTGATTGACCTGATTTGGGGGCAGCTGAGTGTAAACATGACCCTAACCCATTGGTCTTTGTGGAGCATAATTGCTGGGTCGGAATTGGGTCTGCTACCCCAGGTTTTTCCAAGAGAAGTTAGGGTGGTTCCTCCAACCCGGATTATAAGCATTGGAATAAGGGTTGGACCTAACATTCTCTTGTACAACATAGACATCCTCATAGGGTGAGGATGGAGAGAAAGAAAGGGAGGGATTAGAGAAACTGGGATCAAAGGCCCCAGCTTGGAACCCGTGGGGTTTCGAATAATGCTGACTCACAGGTTGAGCCGCATCAAGTTGATTCACGAACTCTCGTCCAGAAGGAGCTCACGACGAATGGAATCCTGAATTATGGGATTGAGTGGATCGAGAATTGTTCATTTAATTTCCAGCCATCCACTCCTCCATCCTTTTAGTAACCCAGCCCACCTTATCTAATTTATTGCAAATCAATTCCTTATTGAATGAATGAGAGTCGTGGACTTCATTAACATTCAATCTAGGTTGTTGGGACTGATTAAAAGTATCCATGGAGGCATGATTGATCGAATTCTCACTCATCCCCTCAAACAAATCGTGCGTGCTATTTACATCTTTGTTGAGGAAATTACCTCCGCAAGAAGCATCCACGTGATTTCTGAGTTGCTCAGTCAACCCATGGTAGAAGATCTGCATGAGCTGCCATTTTGGTACCTCGTGGTGTGGACACCTCTACAATAAGTCCTGGAATCACTCCCAGGCAACATGAAACTACTCCCCCGGTTGCTGGGTGAAGGTAGTAATCGCCTGTCTCAAAGCATTGGTATTTCCAACAGGAAAGAATTTCTTCAGGAAAGCTGATTTCAAATCATTCCAAATTGCAATTGGCCTTCCTATAGTCCTGTACCAATAAGAGGCTTTATCCCTAAGAGAGTGAGGGAAGAGCCTCATGATCATCTGCTCCTCATTCACGTTTCGTGCCTTGGTGTCTGGACCAAAGTGGTCAAGTCCTCCAAGTGCTGAAACGAGTCTTCAGAGCCAAGCCCATGGAAATGTTTGATCAGGCTTAACACCTGGAGCTTGATTTCTACGTCTCCGGCAGGAATCTGGATGTCGGGATGTTCCCCGTAATTTGAAGGATCATAAAAATCCTTTAAGGGTTGAGCGCCCTGCATTCTCTGGAACCATTCTTGCATTCTCTACATTTGTTCCAGCTACCTTTGAAATACCTCTTGTGGATTCTGAGGCAGAGGAGGCTGTTGATCGGCCATGGGATCAATTTGGCCAAAATCCAATCTACGCCTCCTAGAATACTCAAGTGGTCCTTCCAATCGGGGATTCAATGACCTCCTTCCTAGCATAAACTAAGAAGATGTCGGAAGGACTGGGGATAAGAACCCTGCAGCACAACAAAATAAGCCTGTCCTTAAGTGGGGTAGGCTAAGGATCTATAGACTCTCAGAATCTGCCGTAAGATTATAAATGATTTACTCTACTTGTGTCTGCTCAATCCAACCAGTTAGAAGGAGGGACTGGGGAGAAGGTTCTTCCTTCGGTTTGCGCCTCCGGTTCCTACTGTACCCCCCAGCTATGGTCGTTTGACGCTACTCCCCTAGCTACACATCAGATTGATCAGTGCAAGCAGGTTAATCGTAAACAATCTCAGACTGGACCCCGAAGAGCGAATTAGTCCTTAAGGCCAACGTCTACTTGATTTTATTTAGGCTTGGGATTGTAGTGCTTATGGAATGTGGTGGGCCCTTAAAATGTGTTGTGCCCTTAATGATCAATTAAGTATGTGTGAGTGCGTGCACATCCAAGGTTTTCAAGCAAGATTATTTGTGATGAGTAGATTTTAAGGTTCAAATTTTTTAAAGTAGCTTTTAGGGTTTAGAATTAGGTTTAAATCAATCAAGTTTGAGGCAAACTGACGGAGAGATTCTTGCTTAATTAAAATAGCAATAGAATGATATGTCGTTGTGTTTTATATGGTGGAAAATCTCTCAATCAAAACTAAATATCAAATTTAACCACAATAAAGATGTCACATCCACAGGGAGGAATAGACCAATAAATTCATGAGTCGAGGAATATACTGTTCGCAGACACTATCGCGACTTCAATGCAAGGAATATGCTATTTTAAATGGAGCTTGCAATTTCCTTAAAAGTTCAGGGGTATTTATACAATTTTCACATCAGATATTAGGCTCCAAAAATATGTATATGATGCATGTGTAATGGCATATCATATAAATTTAACTTGCATGCAAATCTGATTCGAAATTCAAAGTTAAATGATGCACATAACACAAGTGAAGTAATTTCAGGAAACCATAAGTGTATCAATGCAATGTGGCCTGAATAAAATATGAATATCTAAATGGAAATGGCATTAAATGTAAATATTAATTGAGGAGAAAACAGAGGATTTCTCCTCTCTCTTCCTCGTGTGGACGGCCATGAACGGTTGGTAGCGAGAGTCAATGGGGTGGTGCACCTCAACGAGGGTTACGCAACGGTGATGACGTGGCGGTTAGAGGTGGCCGGTGGCGGCCAGATGGAGGAGAATGGCCACCGGTCTATTGGCTCTATTGGAGGAGGTTCACCGTGCGTGGACGCACGGGCACTCTGCTGTAGTGCGTGCGGATGTGCGCTGGGTGCGTGGGCGCGCGGGGGCATTTTGCAGGCTGCTTGGGCACGCGGGGTTGCAGGCGCTGCCAACCTTTTGCCAAGCCTCCTTTTTTTATCTCCTCTCCCCACATGAGTTAAGGGATTTTCAAATCCCTTACTAATTTTGGCCAGCGGCTGTTGGGGGGTGTTGAGGCCGGCCGGAGGTTGCGTGAGGTGAAGTTGAGGTGGTTGTTGGGGAAAATTTCTTTCACCCCCCTGTTCTTTTCCAACCTTATTCCTACAACAACAAAACATAAAATAATTACATATTAAGTTATAGAATGTGATAAAATAGATGTAAACTTAAATAATGATGCATGCAAACATTCTATAACTTAATGTAGTTATTAACAAACCTAAAAGGTAAGAATAAAGTTAACTTAGGCGTAACAATAGTCCATTAAAATGGACTCATCAAATACCTCCATGCCTAAGATTTGCTAGTCCCTAGCAAAAATGAAAAATAATAGAAGTAATCAAAAGATTTCTTCTTTTCTTATTTCAAAACTTTAGAGATCCAGACAAATGTGACGTGATAATAGCCTGGGTAACAGATCCAAGTGAAAAAGCCAACTCGCATTGGGAGTTTGTACTTCACCCTTGGTAAATATTACTGTCAGGATAGGCAATTACTTCCCTTGGGGATAAAGTAAAAAATAATCTGTAAATTGACCCCAGCTTTAGGCGTAGGTAGGAGATATTGAGTTGAATGGATTTGTATTTGGTGGCACACACTCATCTGATGCTACATGTAATCTAGTACTACAGACTCAAGATCTCTAGACTATTAGACAAGTCAACTCGGAGAGAGGCTAAACAACTGTGCTCTCTTGATGTTCCTTGGCGCTCACTCTTTTCTTTCTTTTTCTTTTTTCTGAGATCACAAATCTCGCCAGATTTAGTAATTGTACTCACTGTTTGGTGGCCTCACATGGCATTCACACTTTAATTAAAGTCCTAATAATTCTACAAGTAAGTTAGAGTCCTTAACCAGTATTCCGACGATCAGAAATACTGAAAGGTAGGTATGGGTCATATTTGGTAGAACGTGATGAGTGTTTTTGTTGCCTCAGAAACAATGTTACAACGATGAAATTATAACTCTGGACTCTTTTCTTTTTCTTTTCACTCTCTCTTTTCTTTTTTTCTTTCTTTTTTCTTTCTTTTTTCTTTCACTTTTTTTTTCTTTCTCTTTTTGCTTCTTCTTCTCTTTTTCCTTTTTCTTTCTTTATCAATCAAAATAACATGATACAGACTTTTATTTATGAGGCATTATTAGGGATGTTGATGGTCAAGAGGATATTGTGTAGCTTATTTGGTGGAAGTACCTATTCTTGGCACCGGGAAGGAATGGATAGGACAGGCGTATTTCTGACCTTTGACACTATTACCCTCTTTCAACCAAGGACCCTATGAAGGACGGTCATAACCATCCACCATAGTTAGCTTTATTAAGACTCAATCTCTGTGTATCTGCCTTATTTGGTGACTCTCAGGAATTCACACAAAGTACGTACACAGGAATAGAGAGCTAAAACTATGCCTAACTCTGAAGTATCATCATCTAATTATCCAAAACTTAAGAGTCCTTGCACTAGACTTAGTGCACCAGCAATCTCTCTACTTTCTTCTCACAAATATGAGGTGGATCTACTAGAAGATAGTATGCCTGAGCCCCTATTAACTGTCCAAGGGTTCGATAGACTACAAATGCTTATTGGTTTTCTACAAAGATCCATTACCCAGTCTACGTGCATGTGAAGTAAATGTACTGGATTCTAAACTTAAGAAAAAATTCAAGAAGAAAAGACCTCCAATGACAAAGGTATTCTGCTAGGGACTAACCCATTCAGCTCAAGAAAAGACATTTTTTTTTATATGCTAACCTAACTGCATGAATACTTCCTAAAATGCAAAATACACCCCCCATGCCTAAATCCTACAATGTCCCCATTGTAAAATTAAAACAGGGGGAGAAAGGAAAGAAATCACCTGATGATGGTGTTATTCAGGTTGCTGGGTTGCCTCCCAACAAGCGCTGCATTTTCTATCAGCAGCCAGACTTAGAAGGAACCTGTAAGTCTAGTTCCAGACAGAAAAGGTTAGGCCCTAAAAATATGCATAACAGTGCAGGCCTAGAAAACAAGTAGCCACAGATGTTGGCAAGCTGATGATGCAACGTAATCCCAAATTCTCTCCAGAATGTATGAAAGCAGAAAACCTCGTTGGCTACCTGGGGAGGTTTAGTGTTGAACGTTGGGTTGCTACGCTAACGTGTTTGGTTTTGAAAACCTGTCGTCATAGTATAAAAGCGAAGAACTCGTGTTCAACAAATAAAATTTATACCGGAATTGAAAATCCTGGGTCAAACACAGGGAGGCGGACGTTTGATTAAAAACATGCGTTTGTTTTATTTGTCACGAAGAGAATTAATTGATTAGAATTATCTATCTATTTACAATAAATAGAGGAGAGAGAGAGTAAGAGAGAGAGGGAGTAAGAGAGAGAGAGAATATTACAAACAAAAATCACAAAGAGATGTAGAATAAATAAGGAATTCATTATCAAAAGATTGTTCATTACACTAAACATTACAACTAGAAAGTGGGAAAATGATTATACTAGAAAGCAGTAAATCTATTCTAGAAAGCAGTAAATCTACTTTAGAAAGCATTAAAAAGAAGAGAGAGAAATATCCTCTTCGACGGTCGCTTGGAGGACGAGCTGGATGGGATGACGCCTGGACGAAGGACAGAGCAGGACGAAGGAGGATGAAGCGGAAGAACGGGAACGGGGCAGCACGTCGTCGTCGTCGCGGGATCCGCTTCTGAAAGAGGATGAAAAATTGACTTTATCTCGCGAGAAGCATCCCAGGTGTGGGACAAGCTTCTCTTGAGCTTTGGAGAGGTAGAGAAGAGAAGGAAGGGATGAGAATTTCATGTGGAGGGGGTCTCCTTTTATAGTTGCAAGGAGTGGGGGAAATTTGGTCATTACATCTTTAAAAACATTAATTCAAGACCTTTAGTGACGGATAAAATCGTCGCTAAAGGTCTGAACGTGGGCGTAGTGGGCGGCGCGTGCGCGTCCGCTCGCTTGCTCGCGCATGTCCAGCCGATCTCAGCCGTCCAATTGCGAGATCGGACGGCTTAGATCGCGCTACGCCTGCCTCCTCAGCGCGCGCCCGATCGCGAGCAATGCAATGTTACCACCGTGCGTGTAATAGCGTGTCATCTTGATTGAGCGCACGCAGCCGTTGGATCGCGATCCGACGGTTGATCGAAGGCGCGCCTCCGCTTGAATTTTAGCGTGGCGAGGGTCGAACGTGCGCTCTCACTTCACGTTAGAGTGCTTGACCAATGCGCTGGGGGTGCGTTTGTGTCGAGCACCTAACTGTAGATTTCCCTACTTGGAGGGGGTGACGTAATATATTGCGGAAATAAAATATAAAGCAATCTCACAAAATAGACAATCACACAATGTGCATAATTATTTTTAGGTGGAAACCCAAACTGGGTGAAAACCACCACCTAACCCTCTCGAGTTAGGATTTTCCGATCAACCAAGTTGATCAAATCTACTAACCGAATCACTTAAACGAGGGTGATTCAACCTCAATTACAACCAAGCTACTTATACGAGGGTAGCGTACCTCAAACCCCTTCTCTTCACGAGAAGGATTTTGTCTCACGAAGGAGACGGGAATTCGCAAAGCGAATACCCAACCAAATAACAAAGATAAAGAAACAACAATCCTATAGAGCCAACAAAGTAATTTAAACCTAACTTCTATAGGAATTAGGAAACTCCCCTTTGCAAGGAGTGCATCGGATCGATGACGCAGGTGCGTGAGCCACGCGACGGTGCAACGTCGCTCTCGTGAACTACGGTGGGAGAGCGGATGTGCAAATGCTTGATGCTCTCAAGATGTAGAACTAGAGCTTGGAGAGCAAAAGCTTCTTTTTGGACACAAAAGAATGGAAATGCTTGTTCTTGGTGTGTCTAGGTGTATAAAAGGTTCCTCTCTATTTATAAAGGCCTTAGGAAGGCTTTGGAAGGCTTAGGAAAGCTTCCATAGCCGTTGGGAGCAAAGCCCATGAGAATCAGGCCAAAATCAGGAACAATGATTGCACTGACAGGCTTATCAGACGTCTGGAAGATCACTTTAAGACGTCTGGGAACAACATCAAACATCTGATTTTAAGCGGGTTTCTTCCTGACTTGGATCAGATCTAAACAGGGTTCTAGTGCAAGTCCATCAGACGACATACAGGACATCTGGCACTATGTCTGGACGTCTGGAAACCTACTTTTTCGTGGGAATGGATTTCCAATAGAGTGCAACGGCTACAAAATCTCTGAGAAGAGATTTTGGGTCAGCCGAGGCAAAACGATCATCTATCAGACGTCTGGAAAGGCCTAAGGATGTCTGATAAGGCTCTAATGGTCATATCCTTGAGTGTTTGTTAAGCCAGCCAACGGTCCACTAATTGGACGTCTGGCAAAGTCATCAGACGTCTTCTAAGACGTCTGGTCGAAGGTCTGGACGTCTGATTTCATCAGACAGAACTAACTATGTCCAGCCTAAATGTTATCAGACGTCTGAATCAACAGTCAGACGTCTTAAAACACATTATCAGACATCTGATCTTGGAATTAGACATCTAGAAATGCTGTTTGAACCCTATATTGGTTTTCTAAGTTCTTTACAGAAAACCTAAGTATCCTAGGGTTGTGCTGGTGTTCCTAGGACTACTGTTAGGGTACTTTGAGGCTCTTTAACATGAATCTAAGTAACAAAATAAAGAGCAACAAAAGAAACGAAAAATACAAGGAGTACAAGAGAAGGAAATCTATCCTATTCTTCATCTCCTTCCTTCTTCAAGCTATCGCTCCTCGCGAATCTCCTCCGTTCTCCATCAAGCTCCTCCAATCCATCCTGGATGCGAGCTCGAACTTCGTCTAATCACGTCTCCATTTGCAATTGTCTTGAAATCTAAGACTCCAAGTGCAAATGTTAAATGACACGTGTTTTGTTATCATCAAAACAAATGATTGTGGTGCTCTAGCACCAACAATCTCCCCCTTTTTGATGATGACAAAATCATAAATAATAATGCAAAAAATCCTCCCCCTTTTTGACATTATCAAAAAGGTTTAATTGATATTTCCTATAACTCCCCCTTAAAACATGCTCTTGTATGAATTTCAAAAGTAATGTTCTCCCCCTTTCTGCACCAACAAGATAGCTATTATTTTCTCCCCCTTACTAAAGGAAATTTAGCTAACTTGCATCTCCCCCTTAAAAATTGACAATTAGCTCATAAATCCTTTTAACTCCCCCTATCTAAATGCTAATGATAAAAAGATAGGGTAAAGAATTTTTACCTCACCTACCATAGCCAATAAAATGGCCCAAATGGTGGTGGTGGATGCCACGTCGGATGGGGCTCCCATCCGTAGCTTGGAGGCCTGGGCATTGGCGCCGGTCTCCAGTCTGGTGGTCGACATGCGGCGGGTCCATCGTTTGTTCGCCATCTTGTCGGTCTTCTCGTTCTCCTCCTTGGTCTACTCCTTGGTTCTCCCAACTCGAGTTGACCAGCCTTGAGTTTGTAGGTCCAGTCCTTTGTGTTGTAGTTATCCCTGAAACCTACAAAACAAGATTCCAATTCTTTTTTTGGTATCCAAGTGGGCTTAGATCCGGATCTGTTAGCGGGTCTCCTTGATGGAGATCCTTTCTCAATCTTAGGGCTATATAAATTATCTACTTTGTTGATTAATTTGTTTGAGTTTTCCCTAAGACATGCAATTTCTTTTTCTATAGTATGCATCTTAGTTTTTAAATCACAGATTTCTAACTTTAAACTATCATTTTCCTCAATCAATTTATTATTTTCATTAATGAGGTTATAATTTTCTAATAATAGGTTATCAATTTTAGGACTAGCTTCTATGTCCTTAAGTTATTTTTCTAACCTATCATTTTCATTTTTAAGAAAACTAAGGTTCTTTTTAATACTTTTGTTTTCTATTCTTAATGATTTACTAACATCAAATAGTTCATTAAAAGCTTCTTGTAAATCAAAATTTACCTCGTTATCGGAGTCGCTTCTGCTTTCGCTGTCGCTATTGCTTCCTCTGGCCATGAAACCAAAGCAAGCGGTTTCTTCTTCTTTTTCTTCTTCTTCCTCCGAGCTCGAATCGTCCCAAGTGGCTTGGAACGCCTTCTTCTTAGATTTCTTCTCTTTTTCCTTCTTCTTCTCCTTTTTGAGAAGAGGGCACTCTGGTCGTAGATGCCCTTTCTCATTGCAGTGGTAGCAACGTTTAGGGCTCTCCTTCTTCTCCTTCTTCTTTGATTCCCTACACAACTTGGAAAACTTTTTAAGTAAAATTTTAATGTCTTTGTCGTCGGAACTTACCTCGCTATCCGATGCGGCTCTGAAGGCGAGAGTCTTCTTTGGTTTAGGCTCTGGTGTATCCTTCTTCTTCTGCTTCAACTTAGTCTCGTAGGCCATTATATTGCCTAGGAGATCTTCCATGTTGAGCTCCTCCACTTCATTCGCCTCCTCGATGGTGGTGACTTTCTGTTCCCACTCTGGTACAAGGGAATGAAGAAGCTTCCCTTGAAGCTCCCCCTTGATGAAAGTATTCCCTAAAGCTTTCAAGTTAGTTACAATGAGAGTGAACCTAGTGTTCATCTCACTTAAAGATTCGTTAGGTTTCATAGAAAAAGATTCAAATTCTTGAGAAAGTAAATTTATTTTAGAAGCTTTCACCTTAGAGGTACCTTCGTGAGTTACCTCAAGTGTGTGCTAAATCTCGTATGCGGTGGCGCATTGCGAGATTCTGTTGAACTCCTCCGGGCTGAGCACGTAGTAGAGGGCGTTCATGGTCTTTGCGTTCAAAGAGAGTTCACGAATTTGTTGTTGCGAGTAGCCTCCCGCGGGTTTCTCTGGGATCTCAAATGGCATCTCGCACCTGGCCCAAATCGTGAAGTCATTGGCTTGAAGCCAAGTCTTCATCCGCAGCTTCCAGTAGGGGTAGTTGCTCCTGTCGAAGAATGGCAGACGAGACGTGGACTGCCCCTCAAAGATTCGGATTGCGGAACTGCTCCCCTCCATGATCTTCTTGCTGGGTGTTACTCCGAATAGCAAGAACCTGCTCTGATACTAATTGTAGTTCCCTACTTGGACGGGGTGACGTAATAAATTGCGGAAAAGATAATAAACAATCTCACAAAATAGACAAACACACAAAGTACACAATTATTTTTAGGTGGAAACCCAAACCGGGTGAAAACCACCACCTAACCCTCTCGAGTTAGGATTTTCCGATCAATCAAGTTGATCAAATCCACTAAACGAATCACTTTAAACGAGGGTGATTCAACCTCAATTACAACCATGCTACAAGTGCGAGTGTAGCGTTCCTCAACCCCTTCTCTTCACGAGAAGGATTTTGTCCCTCGAAGGAGATGGGAATTCGCAAAGCGAATACCCAACCAAATAACAAAGATAAAATAACAAATAATCCTATAGAGCCAACAAAGTAATTTTTAACCTAAGCTTCTATAGGAATTAGGAAACTCCCCTTTGCAAGGAGTGCGTCGGATCGATGACGTGGGTGCATGAGCCACGCGACGACGCAACGTCACTATTGTTAGTTCAACTACTCATATAAAATATTTTGATGATTTTACAAAATGTAGAAAATGAAATAATAAATAAAGCGTAGCATATTGTTTTCTCTCTATAATAACATATTTGCAGGAATTCAAAAAGCTTTCCAAGACGGGAGATTAAAAGCGTGAAGACGAGTAGCAAAAGTATTAGGTCTTAGGCTTTTTTCATGTAAACTTTCAAAGGTTGTAATTTTCATCTTATTTGAGTCTAGAAATACTGTAAAGAGCCCCCAAACATAACCTATAAATAGCTAACTTAGGCTCTCTACACTTAGGATAAATTAGAAACAAAAAACCCAAACACTTATACTTTTATCAGACGTCCATTAAAAAGTCCAGACGTCTGATTTTCCATCATAAGACGTCTGACATGTGTATCAGACGTCTAATTTCAAATATTTCTGCCTTTGTTCATCTCCTCATAAACATCAGTCGAAGGACCTCACTTTCAGACGTCGATAACCGTTCACAGACGTCTGATCCTTTACCCAGACGTCCTCATACTAACCGTTAGACTTTTTATCGACAAAAATAATTTCTAGACGTCTTGACACACTTACAGACGTCTGCCTTTGAACCGTTGGCCATGATTTTCTGTGCGTATCTGTCTATGGCCACATAATCTTTTGGCAGAAGCAGGAAGGAAGAGTATTTAGGTTTCCAGACGTCTGGTAATGTCCTCAGACGTCCATAACGACGTCTGATCCTCTAAACCTAGAACCCTGTTTGGATCCGATGATAACAGGAACGAATGTACCATTCATTAGACGTCCAGTAAAATAATCAGACGTCTTATGACATAATATCAGACGTCCTTCTTTTGATCGCTTTAATTATATACGTAGGAAACTAGGCATATGTAAGCTAAGTGATATTTGAAGAATTTAGTGTTTTAATGGAACCTCTTTTGTCATGAGCATAGATTGAACCTTGATTTCACTAAGCCTTCATTCAAACATCCAAATGCACACTCTGTCCAATATCAGACGTCTGATTAAATAATCAGACGTCTTATACATTAAAATCCGTCGTCTAAACATCTGGGACAGACGACGATTTTATATATAACAAAATAGTAATTTCAGACGTCTGGTACTCCACACAGACGTCTTAACTGTCGTCCAAATGTGTTGACAGACGTCTATCTCGGAGACAGAACATGTACTGCCTGTCGGACGTCTGAATATATGGCTAGACGTCGTATGAATCGTCTGGCAGGAAAAACGGACGACCCTGTAACTTTTAACGAAAATCCAGGAAGGTCTGTCTGCAGAAATCGGACGTCTAATATTAAATTTAGACGTCTTCATTGCCGTCTGAGTAAGAAATCAGACGACAACCTGGAGAATAAATGTTTTTGCTGGGGAAGATTCCTGCAGAAATCAGACGTCTATATTAGAATTAGTCGTCTGATTATTCGTCTGATGAATAAAACAGACGTCTCCCTGAAATAGGCAAAAATTCCTCTGCCAAATCCCGACGTCTGACATCGTTGACAGACGTCTGATCGGGGAAAAATCTGCGCATCGCGGCTTTTCTCTGGACGGTTTGAGATGCAAATCTCCCCAACTTCAGGGGGAGACTTGCTCGGTGACCTTGGGATA
Source organism: Thalassia testudinum (assembly GCA_037157565.1). Lineage (NCBI taxonomy): Eukaryota > Viridiplantae > Streptophyta > Magnoliopsida > Alismatales > Hydrocharitaceae > Thalassia > Thalassia testudinum. Next base: position 46,763,098 of record JAZHRO010000009.1, read on the forward strand.
TAAAATCCCCTTCGCAAAGGTCCCACTCTCCTGTCCAAAATCCCTACCCCACACGATCTGCGCGCCGCTCTCCCTCACACCCGACGGCCCACAGCAGCAGCTGGCGAAGTTCTGCTCGCAGCCAGACGACCGTCGCGCCTCTTCGACGACTGACGGAACTGCTGCTCCTCTGCGCGCGTCGTCCCTGCCTCTCGACCGCGCATTTGGAGGCTCCCTCCTCCCGTGGGTATACCCTCTCAACGCCTAGGGCATTTTCATACTGCTTTTACCCACGGCCTTGTAGCATCTAGTTCACTTCTTGATTCACTTGACCTACATGTGCATTTCGTTGTCAGCCCTAACCCTCGGTCAAGAAAACCTTCTTAGCCCTAGCTGCATCTTCCATGGCAAGGGTATTACCTCATGAGGATCAAGCCGACTTTTTAGTGGCTTGCATCCAAAGGTATATTGCCACAACTACATGGCAGGTTGTATTGCCTCAAGGCATACTGCCACATATTTTTTTTATGATGATTACAGTGTTTCAAACTATGTTTTGGGTGAATGTTGCTTGGTTGAATGGTTGTTTCTTTTTTGCAGGTATTCCATCCTCAACTCACCACTCTTTTCTCCTAAACCTAACCACCCATTCCACCAAATATGCCTCCCCGTAGGAAGCAAGTTGAGGGATCTTCCAGTTCCTCTTCCACTTATTTGGCAGATCAATTGCGGGGTGACATCGCTAGGCAGCGATTTCGTCGTTTCGCGAATGCCAAAGTTAAATGTCCTCGCTTTATTGTTTGGAATGATTTTGCCCATTTGAACCTTCGGGAACACTTCCAAACTCTCCATCTTTTCCAATATTTTGACCGTCAATTCCACTCCGGCATTGGAACTCTTGGTGTGTTCCCTGATCTTTGCCGTCTCTTTTATGCCAACATCGTTGAGGACTACAGCAACGATGAACTTGAACTCCATACCCGCCTATTTGGTCGTGAAATACACATCACATCTGAAACTATCTCTGACCTTCTAGCCATCCCCAATGAGGGAAATGATTTCAATGACATACTGAGGCAATACGACCCTGAAATCATCAATCAAGAGTTAGTTCTCCCGGAAAAATATGCTGAAAACCTTGGCACTCTACCGTGCAAAAATCTCAAACCCCTTCCACGTCTACTCTCTCGCATTTTTGGGTGGGACCTCCTAAACAAATCAGGAGGCTTTGATTACATCTCACGCCAACACAAGGCTCTCCTTTTTGCGGCCGTTCGTCATATTCCTTTCAATTATTGCCGCCTCATTGTTCGCGTCATGAATGAGGACCATGGGGCATCACTTCCGTTTGGGTCTATTCTATCCAAAATCTTTTCATCCCATCGGATTTCCATAACTGACCAAGCTGTTGACAAGAAAATTGAGCCTTACAACCGGGCCACAGCCGCCAAGATGCATATACTTAGAGAACATCTTGAGCCCGCCGACGAACCCATGGAAGAAGAGCCCCTTCCACCCTTTCCAGACTTCCATGAACCACGGCCCCTTCAAATAGAAGCTCCCCGCTCGAGCTTTGATGAAGCATGGGATCCAGCCACAGATTCCCTCTCCTCCGGCATCTCCCTCCTGCTGCGTCGAACCGGCGAGATGTACACCTACATGGGAAGCATGCGCCGCGACATCGACGAACTTAGATCAGATGTTCAAAATTTGCAGATAGGACAAGGACCCGCTCGTCGCCGCCGCCGCCAAGATCAAGAAGAATAGTTTTAGTGCTTCTATTTTTCTGTCTTTTATTCTAAGTTTGTATTAAGAGGCCTTGACTCTCTACTTAATATTTTTGGGAACAAATAGCTAGTCCATGCTTAAATATTTCTATTCCTAATCAATTTTCCTTAATGCCTTGTCATCTTTTAAACATGCAATTTTATTCACGCACTCTACTTTGTAGATATTACTCTTGTAGTTTGGATTTTGACTCCTTTTCAACAACCCTTCATGATGATATTCAAAAAGGGGGAGAAGAATGTAGGTAAGAAATTAAGGAATAATAAATAGATAAAGGCTATCAAGTACAACCTTTAGGGGGAGGAAAGAGGAACCTACAGCTATATTTTGAAAATCATCAAAAAGGGGGAGATTGTTAGTTCAACTACTCATATAAAATATTTTGATGATTTTACAAAATGTAGAAAATGAAATAATAAATAAAGCGTAGCATATTGTTTTCTCTCTATAATAACATATTTGCAGGAATTCAAAAAGCTTTCCAAGACGGGAGATTAAAAGCGTGAAGACGAGTAGCAAAAGTATTAGGTCTTAGGCTTTTTTCATGTAAACTTTCAAAGGTTGTAATTTTCATCTTATTTGAGTCTAGAAATACTGTAAAGAGCCCCCAAACATAACCTATAAATAGCTAACTTAGGCTCTCTACACTTAGGATAAATTAGAAACAAAAAACCCAAACACTTATACTTTTATCAGACGTCCATTAAAAAGTCCAGACGTCTGATTTTCCATCATAAGACGTCTGACATGTGTATCAGACGTCTAATTTCAAATATTTCTGCCTTTGTTCATCTCCTCATAAACATCAGTCGAAGGACCTCACTTTCAGACGTCGATAACCGTTCACAGACGTCTGATCCTTTACCCAGACGTCCTCATACTAACCGTTAGACTTTTTATCGGCAAAAATAATTTCTAGACGTCTTGACACACTTACAGACGTCTGCCTTTGAACCGTTGGCCATGATTTTCTGTGCGTATCTGTCTATGGCCACATAATCTTTTGGCAGAAGCAGGAAGGAAGAGTATTTAGGTTTCCAGACGTCTGGTAATGTCCTCAGACGTCCATAACGACGTCTGATCCTCTAAACCTAGAACCCTGTTTGGATCCGATGATAACAGGAACGAATGTACCATTCATTAGACGTCCAGTAAAATAATCAGACGTCTTATGACATAATATCAGACGTCCTTCTTTTGATCCAATAGAGTCCGTTAAGGATATCCTGCAATATTAGACGACCATAGTAAAAATCAGACGTCCTGTAAGACGTCTGATATTAAAATTAGACGTCTGATATTGCTGTCAGAATCATCATTGCCCTGATTTTGTGTGGATTTCGTCCTAAACTCTTGGGATTTGTCTCCAACGGCTAGAAGAGCTCTCCCAAGTGTTCTTGAAGGTTCCAAACTTGCCTATAAATAGACTACAACTCTTCTTTGGCAATACACACCTCTTGAGATACAATTCCATTAGAAAAATCTCTTGCTCACTACTCTAAGCTCCATCTTGTCCTTGTGCTGTGCTAATACTCTGATAAAAGGGCAAATCCATACTCCCGGCTCGCTCCGTTCTACAAATCATCAGGGAGTTCTTTTCATGCTTACTAGATAAGAAAGCAACTAAATTATTGGGGTGCTCTATAGGTGTTATTTCTACTTGTTAATTTCTGTATTTTGGGTATCCGGCCTGTCGGGTCCCCGTCTCTTCATCTTGAAGAGAGAAACCTCCGTTTAGGGATCGGAGGTGGGAATTGTAATTGAGGTACACTACCCTCGTTTAAGTAGTGTGGTTAGTGGATTGATCACCTTGTGATCGAAAATCCTAAGTCAAGAGATTGGCTTAGGTGGTGGTTTTCACCCATCTTGGGTTTCCACCTAAAAATAATTGAGTATATTGTGTGATTGAATTTGTTGTATTACAATACAATATAATTTCACTATTCACCCCCCCTCTAGTGCAATTTCATTTGGTATCAGAGCAGGTTTTCCGCCTACAAGAGTAACATCTGCGGAAAAGATCTTGATCCAACGACGGGAGATTAAAAGATCTAATCACGTCTCCATTTGCAATTGTCCTGAAATCTAAGACTCCAAGTGCAAATGTTAAATGACACGTGTTTTGTTATCATCAAAACAAATGATCGTGGTGCTCTAGCACCAACACTAACTTCAGCGCAGCCCGTCGCAGCCGTTGGATCTTGATCCAACGGCGGGGAAGGGCAGATGCAGGGGCTTCAGCAGGTGCGTGCGGGCGATTGGGCGGTCGAGATGGCGCCACGTGGTGCCATCCTGGCCGTCCATCTACTGGATGATGTAGATGGTTTCACGGGTGTCGGATTGACTCGATTTTTGCATTGTTAGGCTGCGATCGTCGATCCGAATCCATCCGTGTGGTTGGATTTGTCGTTTGAATTGTAGATTCACATCATCTTGGCCCTTAATCTTCTAGGGTTCCCCGGTCACTATTTGATGCTACAGATGCTTGATTAAGGCGATCTTAGAATCGTTGAACTCCAATCGTCGCCCTGATCACATCTGTACGGTTGGATCTTCGATCCAAGGCCCAGATAAAAAGTTTACGCTATCCAAGCACACAAAAGGAGACAATTAACCTCCATTTTATTCAAACTACTCTAAATGCAAGATGATGCATGTTATGCAATATTTATAGCATGCAATGCAATCCTATGCTTAAGAACATGCATAAATAGACATCTTAAGTAGTGTAAATGTGTTTACATCATACCCCTATGCCTATCATTTGCTAGTCCCTAGCAAAAACTATTTGCTATTTATAAAAGAACAGGTTGGATTATTTGGACATGAGTTATTTTCAATTATTAAGAAAATGTTTACTTAGGATTTGAACTTTCAAAGACACAACAGTGCCCAAGTATCTGCCAAAATGCGGATCGCCTCAAGCCCTCTCCTTATTCAAAGAAACTTTTCTTTTTCTCTTTTTCCTCTTTTCTAATTTTTTTGGATTTTTAAGTTTTAGGGTTTAAGAGTGACTTTCTCCGACCATTCAACTCACTCAAGATTTGATGAGAACCCTAAGTTTTAAACATCTTATTGTGAATGTGATAGACTCGTTGACCGGCTGATGAGAACCTCATCATGAACTCTAACTAGCACAATCTAACCCAGATATGTAAGAAAAAGCTCCTACATAACCGAAAAAAAGGCTTAACTCAGAGAATTCTGAGTTTAAGAAGAAAACAAATCATAAGGGGTAAAACTGCAATTTCACCAACGTAGTTTGCAAATAGGGTAATTAAGGGTCCAAACACAGGTCAAACAAGCCTAATAAGAAGGAAAGTGGGATGGTCTAATCTAGAAAGGTTTATAGCAATTTCAAGAAATTAAATGACATTCTGTAACCTTAAAACAAACTCACTTCAATTCACGAGGTTTGAGGCAGGATAAAAATCAACTAAACCCTCTTAAATTCATAGAAAAATAATCTCTAGGGTTTAGAACCTTCAATTTGGCCTTAGAAACCCATTTTGACCTACAAAGAGAACCTTGCCCAATTAATGACTTAATCTGGGTTTTTACGTAAATTGGCTAGTCAAACATGGTCCAACCTAGAAATAAAATTCACCATTAAAATTATTAGGTTCAAATTAGTCTTGTATAAAAACTTCAGCCTAAGAGGAGACCTCCTTGACCGACTTTGCAATTTGGTCCTCTTTATTTACTTTTTGACCCTTATCTTTCGAAACCCTTGCATTTTGACCCCAAACTTTTTCATCGTTCTTGCATAATGGTCCCTCCTGCAAAACTCTGCGCAGCACCATGCTCCGGCGACTTTGCGTGGAGCATGGCGCCGCGCAAAGAGGGGTGACCGCTCTGCAAAACAGACGTAGGGTTCCCTGTGACGTCCTTTGTCACAGGGACCCGGCCATGCTCTCTGCCGGCCCCCATACCTTCCGTGCGAATGCACGGAAGGTATGGGTCCCCTTTCCGGCCATGCTCCGGCGAGACTGGTGCGCCGCCAGCCCGTGCCTCCCTCTACGCCAGCCCCTTTATAAGGACCGGCACCCCCTGCCAGTTCCTTCAAGCTCTCTTTGACGGAGAACACACCCCTACTTCATCCCCTCCTCCTTCGTCAGACGGCCCGTAGCTTCCGGCAACTCCCTCCTCTTCCTCCTCGTCACTCTGCCGCCTTACCTGCAGCAGGGTTCTCCTAGCCCTTTCGTCTGTGCCATGCTGTACCCGTCGGCGCCCTCCGCCTGCTTCCTCGTCACCGCACTCCTCCTCCAGGGCCCTTTCTTCTCTAGCTCTGGCAAATACGAGCCAGTGGCTCCGCCCTCCCCCTTCATCCAAAACCTAGGTAAATAGCTTCCTCTCCTCCTCCCTTACATTTTCCCTCTCTCAATTTATCTTTTCGCCTCACTGCACACGACTTCCACCTCCACCTGCTCCGTCTCCGACCACCCTCTCCGGCAAGCTCATCCCACCTCCACAGACCTTCTCACCCCTCGCCGACTACCCTAAAAGCTTCCCCTCACTCCACTCAACAAATCCACCCTTCCCATCCACTGCCAAATGCCACCCGACAACCCCCCGAACAAACCCACCTCTTCGACCACAGTTCGACCTAGGGCTACCACCATACGCCACCTCACACCTCGCCACCACCAGCACTGCCTTCGCCGCACTCCGGCAAAGCTCCCTGCATCCTTTGATTGGGCCGAGAGGCCGTATTCTTATTTTCAGGTCGACGCCCCTTCACCGCCATTACCGAGCTTCTGAAGCTCCTTCACCTGCAGCTGCAGGTGCTCTCTCACCCAGGTTCACGCCCCAGGACGCGTGGCTTGCCTTCGCGAAGCATCCCAGGCTTGCAGCTGGGGCGAAGGCCTCGCACGCTGCTGCAATTGCCTGTAGCTTCCTCAGCTGCGGGCGCCAATCTGGGAGGTGGGACTTTAGTCCCACCTCGGAGGTGTGTAGCTAAGCGCCCGCACATAAATTTGAAAAGTGTTCAAGGCTATTCGCCTTCGAACACAGGGGTTAGGTCCCTCACGCATGCTGCGCGCCACGCGCTCGCCCTCGCCCACGCTCACGCCCCGCGGGTCTGGGCCGGATCCAATTACCCAAAATCGTGCACTCCTCGCCCACCACCACACGCTGGTGGGCCTGGTCCCGGGCGCGATACCCGTACCCGAATACCTGGCTCTAGGAGAGCGATCCTATGAGAGAAATCTGAGAAAGAGAGAGACGCAGGGAAGGGTAGGGGTAGGTTTTGCTTTCTAATCCTTGTGTGAGCGTGCAAGAGCAGAAGGAGAAGGAAGGAAGGAGAAGAAGGAAGGAAGGCGGCCGAAGCCTTAGCTGCTCAAGGCAGAGAAGAAGAAAAAGCGAGAGAGAAGAAACAAAAGAAGAGAAGCACTGTAGCAAACCTACAGTTAAGTCGTCTGACCACTGCATCAGACAACGGTTGAGCAGCAGCCAGAGGAAATAAAGCAAGAAAAGAAAGAAAGAAGAAGGCTGAAGAAAGAAGAAGAAGAAGAAGGCTGAAGAAAAAGAAGTCAGAGAAGAAGAAGATTATCACAGCCACAGAAGAAGAGAAGAAAAAGAAAGAAGAATAGAAGAAGACATAGCTGCCAGAGAGAAAGAAAGAGAAGAACAAAGAAAGAAAAAGAGGAAAAGGAGAAGAGAAGAAGAAGAAGCCAAGACAAACTCTCTCTCTCTCTCTCTTATTTTTGTAATCTAATAGAGAACCTTTGTATTTCTAGAATTCCAGTAGCTCCCTTAGTTCGACCTCGAGAAAATCATTTCCGAGTAAAAAATTTTGTAATGATAACCTGGTAGCTGTCTTATTACTACAACGGCTGTAACTTGACATATAACAAACGCAAACAAGCTCTACAAGCCAGCCTACCCCGGCTATCATTTCTTGGTGCCGTTGCCTGGGAGCAATGGCTATTCTAGAAGTTATAAATTCTCTATTTGGGAGTTTCTAATAATCTCCTCTCTTGTGTGAAGGTACAGGAAAAATTAAGAAGCAGCCGCACAACAACCACTCCAAGGACAGGTAACTTCTATCCTCTCACTATTAACCCCTAAATTCTAAAGAAAAAAAAAATATAGGTATAACCTGTCTTTCATACTTAGTAACAGCTGCATGTTTTCGAAACCACTATTCCTGCACACAGTATCAAGGGTAATTAAGGGCTAACATTTTCTTGCCTAAGCCCTAAGTACCCAACAAGGAGTCAACTGGACCAAGTAGAGCCAACATAGGAATTAACACTAGGGTTTTAGAGACACACTACTTAATCAAGAATTGAGAAATCCCAAAAGAAGTGTACCGAAGCCATTGATTGAATATACCTATTCAGAAAAACCCTAAGCAATTGGCTCTCTAAAAACACTTGAACCCTAAAAGACAAGACCTAATAAGTTCTCAAAGGAATCAATAGGTAAAGTTGACCCCTTAGGGACAACCAACCTTCAACTTAGGTCACTCTTCGCACTCAAAAAGCTAAAAGTTCAAGTGAAAACTTAAGCACCCTGATCTTAAACTAAAATTGGTAGACATAAGAGGTCAAGATCCCCATTCTGGTCTACTTGGAATCTCAGTGACAAGAGAGGTCGGGTGGGGGAAACCCTATAACCCGTGGGGACGCTCTACCGTGTAGGGGTCTTTGCAGGACTCACCCTCTCTGGCTGCCCAGGTAATTCTCAGGTGGTCGATCTTTTGATCAAGGGGTCCATTTGCCCTGCACCTCTATAGTCACCCAACATTTTGGGTGCCTTGATTGGGTCCAGCACCTGCTAAACTCATCTCTTCTAACAGTGTATGTTTGGTAGGAGGTCCTTAAAACCTCCTTTAGAACTTCACTCTCCTCGAGGCCAAGCCTCAGTGCCCTTATTTAAGAAAACAACACTTCACATCGACCTCTCCTCCGACTCCGAACCCAACTCACCTTCTTCTTCCCTAATGGCTCAGCCAGTTGAGGAAGAGAACAATCTCGAGCACTAGCTCCAGTGACTCAATGACCTCTTTCAGAACTTTGTGCACCCACGCAGCGTCCTATGATGCGGAACCATTATAACCCTGCTGCGGTGGCTATTGAGCCTCGAGTCAGAATCCCTACTGAGGACCTGATTCTGAATTAAAGCCCAATATGATTCATGCTATACCTAAATTCCATGGGCTTAATTCTGAAGACCCCTTCCAGCACAACAAACAGCAAAAGCATCTGGCCCAAACTTTTGGGTCAGATGCACAAAATCGTGACATTCTCCTCATGAAGATGTTCTCCTCCTCCCTTATGGACAAGGCCGCTCATTGGTACCAGACTTAGACCCGGTCGATCAACAATTGGGAAGAACTTTAGTCCGAATTTTTGAAGAAGTTCTTTCCCGTTGGTCGGACCAATGCCTTGTGCCATCAGATTACCCACTTCACTCAGCAAACGGGAGAACCTCTCCATGAGGCATGGGATCGCTTTCAGGATCTCATGAGAAAGTGCCCCCATCACGGAGTTCCTAAATGAGAACAAGTCCAGTCTTTTTACCAGGGACTCCGTGAGGATATCAGGCTTTTCGTCAATGCAACTTGCGAAGGGAATATCATGGGTCAACATGAGGACACCGTGTGGGAGATTCTCGAAAACATGTGCGAGAACTCCATCAACAATGACTCCATGGGCTTATTCGACAGGACGAATACCTACGCATTGACGAACCTTAGCGGAGCACACTAGACACAGGGCCTGTCTGCATCAGTCGACCTGGAACTAATGGCCAGTCGATTGGACAAGGTCTCCATCATTGAGAAGAAGGTGGACGAGTTGACTCAACACTTGCAGCAAGCCACCTCTGCGCATAGCTCCTTTGCATAGCCTCCTTCCACACGGGAAACTATGCAAAACATTCTCCACCAATCTCCTCCTGGGATGGATCCATATCCACCCCCATCTGATTCTCGGATCGGAGGGTCATCCGATCCTTTCTATACCAGTCTGGGGAATTCCATTCCCCCTTTCTTTGATTCTTTGGAGGTTCCTCAGACCTGCGAGTACCTCAACGCCATCCAGAACGACCCTTTCTCCAACACCTATAACCCTGGGTGGCGAAACCATCCCAACTTCCAGTGGGCGGGAAATTTCCAAACCCAAAGACCACCCTTTCAGCCCCGTCCACAACCCCCTCGTCCTTACCAGCCGCCTCAGCCTCAGCCCAACCCTACCTATCCATCAGGGCCAAACCAGAACCAAATGTCCTTCATCCTTCAGACTCTGGCTGACATTCAAAGAACGAATGCGGCTATTCAGAAACAACACAAGGATGAACTTACAGAGGTTCGAAATCAACTGGCCCAGTTGGTTAATTCTCGCCAACCGGGCACACTTCCTTCCCAACCTCTTCCTAACCCGAATAACGTGCCAACACAGCAGCGCATTATGAACCCAAACCTGGGCCAAGCACACATGATTTATCAGGCCCCCTCTGTTCCTTCACCTGACGAGATGGAGACTTCCACTTCCTATGCGGGCTGTCAGCAACAACCCATCCTACCCAACCCCAACCAAAACCAGGTAGGGCTAAATTCTGTAACAACTCGTAGTGGTAAGGAAACCCAAGATCCACCCTATCCAAACCACTCCAAGCCTGGTAGTGATCCCAACCCTAGGACAGTAATACAGGACATTCCTATCCCTGTCCTAGACCAAAGACCTGGACCTATCCTAAAAGAACCAACCAAGGTTCCATTTCCCGAGGACTTGACCAAGGGAAAGAAGACAACCAAGCTAGTGGCACCTGAGGAGGACCTGGTCAAGCTCTTTGAGCAGGTCCAAATAAACATCCCCTTGATGGATGCGATTCGCCATGTACCGGCTTACGCTCGATTCTTAAAGAATGTGTGTACACCCCAGTGTAAGCCGCTAACCAAGAGTGGGAGTCCAATTGTACTGTCAGAGCAAGCCGGCTCTGTAATCCTAAGCAGACTCCCACATAAGGCTAAAGATCCTGGTACTCCCCTGATTTCCTGCAAAATAGGTGATACCCAATTCAACAGAGCATTGCTAGACTTGGGTGCTTCCATAAATTTGATACCCACATCCTTACTTAACCACCTAGAAGAATCTGAGCTAAAAACGACTGAGGTGACATTACAATTAGTAGATCGATCTATAAAGCCACTAAAAGGGATTCTCGAGGATGTTATTGTAAGAGTGCAGGATTTCTACTTTCCTTTAGACTTTATAGTCTTAGACATGGACGCACCTGAAAACCCTAGGGATACACCGATCATTCTAGGGAGACCTTTCTTGGCTACTGCTAGAGCCAACATCAGCTGTGAGGAGGGCCAAATAGAGCACAAATTTGGAAATCAAACACTAAAAATTGATATATTTAAGGCCCAGTGGTGTCATCAAACAGATTTGTGATATTAGGGCTTTGGTTGATGAAACACATTTTGAAAATGACCTGATTATACCTCATCAACTGCAAAAATATCGTGAACCACAATTAGAGGAGTCAATTCCAGATTTAGATAGACCAATAGCTCCTACCCTTGAACCTCACATCTACCCTGAACCACCCGCTACTGCTGATAACCCCGTCCTTGAACTGAAACCCCTTCCCGATCATTTGAAATACATCTTTCTGGGTTCTAATCAGACCTTTCCTGTGATTATTAATTCCAAGCTTAATCCCGAACAGGAATCCTGTTTGATTGCTGTTCTCCAGCAACATCGCTGAGCCATTGGATGGACTCTCGATGATTTGACTAGAATAAGTCCCTCTTATTGCACACACCATATTTTCTCAGAAGAGGGTGCACGTTAGTGGATACACAGGCTGATTAAGTCCAAAGACCTAAAGGGTCTTTGTATTCAAATCATAATGTAGTATTTCCTAAGATTGAAAATTTTCTTACACCCAAGTTCTCTTTCCTAATTCCACAATTTTTTTTGAATAAAAGAGAATAAAACAAATCTACAGAGTTGACGAATAAATTCAGAGATGAATATCCAACCCCCATGCCTATCTAATGCAATGTCCTCATTGTATTAAAAAGACATAAAATAGAGTGGAATAGAGTAGAAAGCACTTGAATTGCGTGAATGTCAGGTCCACTCCGAGATGAAAACTAAAAAGAACTGTATACGTGCTGAATTTAGTGCCTTCAGCTAGGCACACTATACAAAGAAGAGAAATGAAGAATTCACAGGTGGAAGTCAGAATCAGAATAAATAGAAGAAACCTCTGACCTGTCAGCATAGGTCCACAGATGTGGACCAAATTGTGGTGCAGACCCGTACCCCATAATTTAGAATATCTCATATTTTGGATAAAAATTACCCAAAACCTAAAATCAGAATGCAAGCGAGGTAGGGCCCGCGATTTATGAGGATGCAACCCAAGACCAAAAAGTCAGGTCACAGAGAATTCAAGCTCAAAAGGATAATCATTAAATGTGTGCTTGGGTTGGACATCCTCAGAACAAATGTCGAAAGGGTTTTGGTTTGATGGTTTCAACTTAATAGGAACCCTTCAACTCAGTCTTGTACTTCCTCCAGAACTTACTTCCCAAATCAAAATTTCCCGGCTCCTATCCTCCTCATTTAGCATGTCAAATTCCTGGACCTCTTGCATATTAATCACCCCATCTGAAATCTCCAAGTCTAAATGATGTGGCCAATCATAATTAACTTGGGTCTAATTATCTCAGAAACATAATCAACGATAAGCTCAATGGGGTGTAACTGACAATCAGGGCATTGAATTGAATTCTCCAGAAAATGAGATTCTGGATCTGTAATGTGAGCCCCAATAAGATCAGTTTCCTCAATTATTGGGCTATCAAATGATCTATCAGATTCCTCAGGCCCAATCGTCTCACAGAAATCATATTCTGTAAACTCACGTGATACTTCGCAAATTGAATCTTCACCATCAGAATCAAAGAAATCAAAATCCGTATTAATGTATGTCCTAAAATTATCTATCTCTTTCTGATCCATTGGGACATACGTTTCCTAATTCCCCGGCTCAGGGATTTCAGGTGAAGAAATCAGATCATCCTTAATTGATTGCTCTAATTCAATCGGGTCAACCTCGTAACACATGTCCCCCCCAACAGGTGCCTGAATGGGTTCTGAAATTGGCTCTCTTGAAGAGGGTTCATCCTGGGAATCATCCCATGATTGAATCAAAGTGACCATAAATCTCATCCTCAATTTTGCTAACTTCCCAAGTAGAAACTCACCTAGGTTCTTATCCTTAACATCCTAGAGCCAATCCAACAAATACTTGTTTAAATCATCAATCATTTCAATCAGAGGCTCCAATCTCTCGATGCAAGGTATTGGCTAAACTTCTAAAGATTGTATGATATTCCTCAAGTTAGCCACAACCCTATCTTGAACCTGGTTACCCTGAACCAAATGAATTGGTTCAGGGTTGGGTGGGTTTGGGGTCAATGCATAGGAATTAATGAATTGAGATTCGTTATACCCTTCCTGATAATAGGTCATTTCAGATTGTTCAAAAGATGGTGATGACCTAAAGGTAGTGTAATCAGAGGATGGGTAAGGATCAGTGTATCTTTCTTGATTGTAGATCGTATTAGGGTGTTCATGAAAGGATGACAATCTATAATTGATGTGGCTCTGAGAAGGATAGAAATCACAATCATAGTGTTTAGGGTTAGACCCTAAACACGGAGGTCCGGAACTGTATCCCCAATCTGAGTTATCCCAACTAACTGATGGTTGGTTACAGTACGAGTTGGGATAATCGTCATGTTGAGGATAATTCAAAATAGGATGGAAAGAGCAAGAATGCGTGTAATATGTGGAAGAATTCATGAGAGATGGAAGGAAGAAAGGCACCCTGCAATACAAACAATCAAACCTATCCTTAAGTGGGCTAGCCTAAAGACCTACAAACTCCCAAAACCCGTCTTGAGATAAAGAAACGATTTATCTACTTCTGTCTGTTCAATACAACTAGTTAGAAGGAGGGACTGGGGAGAAGGTTCTTCCTTCGACTTGCGCCTCAGGTTCCTAGTGTACACCCCAGCCACGATCGTTTGATTCTGCTCCCCTAGCTAGACATCAGATTGAACAGTAGAAACAGACTAATCGAAAATAACCTCGTTCTTGGTTCTGAAGAGCAAGTCGAATCCTTAAGGCCAACGTCTACTCTGTTTTATTTAGGGCTAGGTTTGAATGTGCTTTGGAATGTGATGGGCCTTTTATCTGGGTTGTGCCCTTAATGATTGATTGATTTGTGTGTGCGTGCACAACCAGTGGTTTTCAAGCAAGATTACTTTTGATGCAGTGAATTTTAGGATTCAAATCTTGCTTAGTAGCTTTTAGGATTCAACTTTAGGTATTTTCAAACAAGTTTTGTTGGCACACCAGCCTTTGAAAGCATAGGTGAAGATGTTTTCCTTTAAAACTTAAAAGAATGCGGAGTGCCTGGTAAATCCCTAAGAGTTAAACCTATGTGGCAGCTACTTGATGAGTTGATTTTAATTGAAGTGGTACGACCCAATCAACTCAAACAATTGGCCTGTTGCACCACTTAATTAGGCACATAAGTGATTACCTAATCTGATTTCTACTTAATTATGTGTTTGGATGTGTGTACCGGCTCAAAAGATCGGTTTACCGGTTGAGTTTGAAAATCAGATGAGGTTGTGTACCTCTGTAAGATGTTTTTTAATGTTCTTTTTAAATATGGAGGTTGGGGTGAGTATGGGTGTCAAACAACAAACAATTTAACCTTAGAGTTTATAAAAACACCTAGGTTGATTGATGTTTATGTTATTATGTTATGGAATGAAATCTAATGAGTGGGAGGTGGGGGATAACTTACAAAATCTTCCACAACACTTTTCTCCGATCTACTGCATTTGCTCATCTCAAAAGAGTACCTGCAATCATAATAAGAAAGAAGAGAAGTGAGGTAAATGATTTGTAAGTTGTAAAAATGCGAAGAAAAATCAAAGAGCGTCGCCTCCCCAGCAATGGTGCCAAAATGTTGAACGTCGGGTTGCTACGCAAACGTGTTTGGTTTTGAAAACCTATCGTCGTAGTATGAAAGCGAAGAACTCGTGTTCAACAAATAAAATTTATACCGAAATTGAAAATCCTGGGTCGAACACAGGGAGGCGGACGTTTGATTACAAACATGCGTTTGTTTTATTTGTCACGAAGAGAATTAATTGTTTAGAATTATCTATCTATTTACAATAAATAGAGGAGAGAGAGAGTAAGAGAGAGAGAGAGAGAATATTACAAACAAAAACCAAAAAGAGATGTAGAATAAACAAGGAATTCATTATCAAAAGATTGTTCATTACACTAAACATTACGACTAGAAAGCAGGAAAATTATTACACTAGAAAGCAGTAAATCTATTCTAGAAAGCAGTAAATCTACTCTAGAAAGCATTAAAAAGAAGAGAGAGAAATATCCTCCTCGATAGTCACTTGGAGGACGAGACAGATGGGACGACACCTGGATGAAGAAGGACAGAGCAAGACGAAGGAGGATGAAGCGGAAGAACGGAAACGGGGCAGCACGTCATCATCGTCGCGGGATCCATTTTCGAAAGGGGACGAAAAATTGACTTTATCTCGCGAGAAGCATCCCGGGTGTGGGACAAGCTTCTCTTGAGCTTTGGAGAGGTAGAGAAGAGAAGGAAGGGATGAGAATTTCGTGTGGAGGGGGTCTTCTTTTATAGTTGCAAGGAGTGGGGGCAATTTGGTCATTACATCTTTAAAAACATTAATTCAGGACCTTTAGTGACGGTTTTAAACATGGGAGTAGTGGGTGGCACGCGCGTGCCCGCTCGCTTGCCCGCACGCGCAACGCTCGCGCATGTCCAGCCGATCTCAGCCATCCGATCGCGAGATCGGACAGCTTAGATCGCGCTACGCCCGCCTCCTCAGCGCGTGCCCGATCGCGTGAGATGCCACGTTACTGCCGCACGTGTAATAGTGTGTCATCTTGATTGAGCACGCACGGCCGTTGGATCGTGATCCGACGCTCGATCGAAGGAGCACCTCTGCTTCAATTTTAGCGTGGCCAGGCTCGAACGCATGCTCTCGCTTCGCATTAGAGCGCTCGACCAACGCGATGGGGGCGCGTTTGTGTCGAGCACCTGACTTCAGCGCGGCGCGTCGCAGCCGTTGGATCTTGATCCAATGGCGGGGAAAGGTGGATGCGGGGGCTTCAGTGGGTGCGTGCGGGCGATTGGGCAACCGAGATGGCGCCACATGGTGCCATCTTGGCCGTCCATCTTCTGGATAATGTAGATGGTGCCACGGGTGTTGGATTGACTCGATTTTTGAGTCGTTAGGCTGCGATCGTCAATCCAAATCCATCCGTGCGGTCGAATCTGTCATTTGAAGTGTAGATTCACACCATCTTGGCCCTTAATCTTCTAGGGTTCCCCGATCACTATCTGATGCTGCAGATGCCTGATTTAGGCGATCTTGGAATCGTTGAACTCCAATCGTCGCCTTGATCACATCTGTATGGTTGGATCTTCGATCCGAGGTCTCGATAAAAAGTTTGCCCTATCCAAGCACACAAAAGGAGACAATTAACCTCCATTTTATTCAAACTACTCTAAATGCAAGATGATGCATGTTATGCAATATTTATAGCATGCAATGCAATCCTATGCTTAAGAACATGCATAAATAAACATCTTAAGTAGTGTAAATGTGTTTACATCATTTAGGAATAAGAAAGGGAATATGAAGAGAGGCCTCCCAAAAAGGAATAAGTGGAGGATAACAAGGATCCTCCAAAACAGGACGGGTTTTAAAAAATATAAACATTAATTTTTGAAACCCTTGAATGGCAAGACTAAAGTTACAAGCATCAATCCACACTCGCCATTCTACTCGAGGATGTACTGGCCTGATACGTTCTCCAGAAAGAATGTACATGAGCAGAGATTTGAGCCAAGGATTGGTTAGGGAGTATAAGGGTTGTTTGTAGTGTTGGAAGGTAATGGTTAAGTCCAATGAGGGCTTAGTCGGTGTCGGGTCCAATTCCAATAATGATTCAGATTGTGTATACTCCCTAACAGTTGTAGACAATTTCACGTTACCCTGCCTAGCATTAATGATCAGAGTCATATTTGAATCAAGGGTAGACTCCAAATTACAACCCTTTGATGGCAGGGTCAAAATATCAAAATCATTATCATTAAGCTCATCCCCAGATTCATTTGGTTCACTCAATTTTTTGTCGGGGTGTATATGTGATTCATTAGGAGTTGGATTTGTATCCTCAATTATTCCCAAAGGAGGATCAGTCTTAATGTTTTGGAGCAAGCCTATGTCACTGAATTTGTTATTCTTCTTGGGGTATAAATCCTCAATTTATATGTTTTATCCTCGAGAGTCTCCCCTAGGCTTCTCACTATTATGTTTGTCCTCCTCTAATATCAACTCCTATTTTGATAGAGGATGACTCTCAAAAGAAGGGTGGAATCTGGATTTCACCATATTATTTATATCCTCTGGAGGTAAATCCTCAAATAATAAATAATTCCCTTGTGATTCACTCTAGATTTTCAGTCCAGGTTCCTCTATTGGGGCATCCTCGTCCTCTGAAATAGACTCTTCATATCCCTGAGACCAAAATTGATCTAATTCATCCTCCATTCCCTTAGGGTCGCCTTCATTGGGTGCATTTAAATCCTCAAAATGCTGAATGGTAGGTGTTGATTCCCTAAGTGGAGGGTCAGGAGTAGGCTCACTAAGGGTAGAATGGGATTCCACCAAATAATCAATAGGGGAAGTGATAGGAACAATACAACCTTGACCTGGGTTGGTAGGGGTAAGGAGAATACTGTCATTGGGGTCAAGGTCCTCAAGAGGTACCATCTTCCCTTACTTTTGACTCCAATATAGCTTGGGTGGATAATCACTATGATCGTTCTCCTCTAGTGGCCGTGTCTCATTAGGAGAGTCTAAGTGATAGCTACGTAAAACTGGAACCCTATTGTCATTGGGTTCCTTAGAATTATTTTCATGATCATGGTCGTATGGGTAGGGATCAGAATTACTGGGAAGCGTGTAGCTAAGCTGTCTTATTTCTTCATTTAATTGTTGACTATTCCTCGACATCTCCCCCATGGATTCCATCATATCCTTTTTCTATTTTTGCATTTCTATCATAAAAGAGGAGAGGCTACTATTATCAGGTTGGGGAGGATAGTCAATTTCAAGCTCTAGTTGCCTAGGGGTATCAGTCCAACCTCGATATGGAAAATCATGAAGGGTGGGAGGGTTGAATGTTTGCATAGAAGTAGGGATTTCAGGGTTGGAAAATCCTGCTCCTAAGCTCTGTTCAAAAGTGGGAGTTATCAAGCCAGTATTCCTAGGATAGGAATATGAATGATCCCATGAATTGTCAATGTACCCATCAAAAGATGGATACTCTCAGGGCATGGGATCCTAGTTAAAAGATGGAAAGTATTGACTCTGATAATCTAAATGATAGGAGTAAGGGTGATCCATTTCTTTAAGCAAAACAGTTTTAACTCTCTTAGGATTTAGAAGAATTCAGAACACGAGCAGAAACTTCCTAGAGAGTTCTACTGTCAAAGCAAACACAAATTTAGTGGGATCTGTTTTTAGTAGATTGTAGGTCTTAGAATTAAATGTTCAGTTGGTGGCCAAACAAGTTTTGCACAAATTACGCTTCCTAGGCCAACCTTCGTTGGTGCCTATAACCTACTCGCAAGGGATGGAAGTCTCGAATCGAGCCCACACACGAGGAACCAAAGTAACTTGGTGGATAGGCTTGTTGATTTCCGACTAACTTCCCTTGTGGTGCAAAAGAGGAGAGGTAGAAATTTATCTAGTGACCTTACGTGTGAGGTGCACAGTGTCTCAGGTGTGCCAACATACGATCGTGTTTTGAGTTTTGAAATTTCGCAAAAAAGATCCTTTTGCACACAATTTTAAGTCATAGATTTTAAGGTCCAACCTCTTAGCAGTCCCAATTTTTAAAGTGGCCACTGAATTAATTCGATTCAAGCACTTTAGTGGCCTTAGATTTAGGTTCAATGCAGATGCATGACAGGTAATTGATGCCCAAGAGAAGACGTACCTTACTCCAGCTTTCTTCGTGGAAGAATATATGCAATGCAGTAAAAATAAACTAGATGCTGCTCATTTAGTCTTAGATGGTCGTCCTATAGATATGCAGCTTCTAGCAGGCAGTTCAAATTTTTCTTCTTTTTTCAATAATAATAATAAGCAAATAGGCCTAATCTAACCAACTAACAAACATGCAGTTCAAATAATTCGAATAGTCCTATAATCTAAATAAATGGAAAAATGCTCCCAAAAATACGCTCCCGCATACAAGAGTGATAAGAAATAAAGAAGCATTGGGAACACATTCCCAAAATTACCCGACAAGGGTCCAAAAGACATAAATTAAATTCTAATGTCTATCTAAATTAAATCTAACTAAGTTCTAGTGACTAAATCAAAAACAGGCTCCTCCGTAAGCCTATGTGCGTGGGATCAAGGCCCACGTGTTCCTGTTGTTGGCCACCAGGTGGTGTCAAGGTCCACAAAAAAGATCGTCTCCACCATGCACGTCGTTCGAGGTCAATGTCGTCGCTCTGTTGCACCTGTCGCCCCGTCAGATTCCTCGCACAATAAAAAAAAATGATCAGATAACTGCGCAACTCAGAATATTCAAAAATAATGAAGTGAATCTATTACATCTATTGCCTCCCCGACAATGGCGCCATCATTTGACGGAAAGAGTTTCACTTAATTAAAATAGCAATAGAATGATATGTTGTGTTTTATGTGGTGGAAAATCTCTCAATCAAAACTAAATATCAATTTTAACCACAATAAAGATGTCGCATCCACAGGGAGTAATAGACCAATAAATTCATGAGTCAAGTAATATACTGTTCGCAGACACTATCGCAACTTTAATGCGAGGAATATGCTATTTTAAATGGAACTTGCAATTTCCTTAAAAGTTCAAGGGTATTTATGCAATTTTCACGTCAGAAATTAGGCTCCAAAAATATGTATATGATGCATGTGTAATGGCATATCATATAAATTTAACTTGCATGCAAATCTGATTCGAAATTCAAAGTTAAATGAAGCACATAACACAAGTGAAGTAATTTCAGGAAACCATAAGTGTATCAATGTAATGTGGCCTGAATAAAATATGAATATCTAAATGGCAATGGCATTAAATGTAAATATTAATTGAGGAGAAACTAGAGGATTTATCCTCTCTCTTCCTCACGTGGACGATCGTGCACGGTTGGCGGCGAGAGTTGACAGGGTGGTGCGCCTCGATGAGGGCTACGCAACGGTGGTGACGTGGCAATCGGACGAAGGAGAATGGCCGCCGGCCTATTGGCCCTTTTGGAGGAGGTTCACTGCGTGTGGACACGCAGGTGCTCTGCTACAGTGCACACGAATGTGTGTTGGGCATGTGGGCACGTGGGGGCATTCTGCAGGTTGCTTGGGAGCGTGGGGTTGTAGGCACTGTTGCGAGGTTATGTGCTGCAGGCCGCAGGGAGGTGCGAGGAGGTCTGAAGCAGGGGCACTGGGGGGTTGCTGGCACTACTGCGAGGTTGCGCGCTGCAGGCCGCAAGGGCTGATGAGGGTGTGGGTGCAGCTGCACACAAGGGCACTTGCAAGGTTGCTGTGAGAGCAGCACACAGAGGGGGGGTGCACCGTAGTGCTTGCTGTGCACGCTTGGCGTGGTTGCTGGCTTGGGCTCTTGCGGGAGGTTGCGGCATGCGGGATGGCGTGGGGCAGCACTTGCAGGATGCACAAGGGCAGGCGATGGAGGGCGCTTGGTGAGGGCTGGTGTAGTGCTCGGTGGGAGGTGAAGCAATTACAGGTGCTTGGTGAGGGCTGGTGTAGTGCGCGGTGGGAGGTAGCGTGCGCTTGCAGTGGACAGAATGGTGCGGCAAGGCTGTGGCTTGCAAGGGATTGGTGAGGGTGCTGTGGCAGTGCGGTGATGGTGGTGGAAGGTGTGCACAGTGCACGCTTGGTGCCACAGTGTCCGCCCTCTCCACGGTAGGGAAGGTGGAGAAGAAGGATATCCCCTCATGGGGGGGAGAAGAACCGCCAAGCTGCCAACCCTTTGCCAAGCCTCCTTTTTTTATCTCCTCTCCCCGCGTGAGTTAAGGGATTTTCAAATCCCTTACTAATTTTGGCCGACGGCTGTTGGGGGGTGTTGAGGCCGGCCGGAGGTTGCGTGAGGTGAAGTTGAGGCAATTGTTGGGGGAAATTTCTTTCACCCCCCAGTTCTTTTCCAATCTTATTCCTACAACAACAAAACATAAAATAATTACATATTAAGTTATAGAATGCGATAAAATAGATGTAAACTTAAATAATGATGCATGCAAACATTCTATAACTTAATGTAGTTATTAACAAACCTAAAAGGTAAGAATAAAGTTAACTTAGGTGTAATAATAGTCCATTAAAATGGACTGATCACAAACCAGGTTTTCAAGCATGGGTGAAGATCACTTTCCTTTTGAAATCAAAAATAAAGTGGAGTGCCTAGTATTAACCTAAATTGAAAACCCTAAGGTGAAGCTACTTGGTGAGTTGATTTTAGGTTAAGTGGTGCGACCCAAACAACTCAAACAATTGATTAAGATTGCACCACTGAGTTAGGCACACAAAATAATTGACCTAGACTGATTTCTACTCTTTTATATGTTGATTTGTGTGTACCAGGTCCACAGATCAGAATCCGATTGAGTAAAAGAAATCAATTAAGCTAAGGCCTTAAATGTGGGTGTATGTAGTGTGTATGTTGAATTACCCCACAAGAAATATCTTTTTGTTGATTTTTTTATATGCGGGTGAGATGAATGTGAGTGGAAATCCAAGCAACCAAACTAACCCTAGTATTTATGCAAACACCTATGTTAATTGGAGTTTGAATTAATGTGGTGAAATCAAATCTATGGAGGGGGAAGAATGGGGAGCACTTACAGTTGTCTTCAACGACACTTTACTCTAATCTACCGCTTGAAGATCCCCTGTCAAGGTACCTACAAGACAATAGACAAGAAATAAAGCAAGTTAAAAAATAATAAAGTGTGCGAAATACAGAAAGAAAATCGAAAATCGTTGCCTCCCCGGTAACGGTGCCAAAATGTTGAAAGCGGAAAACTACGCAATCGAAGTTGGTTTCGAAAAACCCATCGTTGTTGTTTGATTTGCGAAGAAATCCGTCAACAAATAAATTTATACCGAAATTTTAAGAATTCTGGGTCGAACACAGGGAGGCTACGTCGATCTAAAATTTGTGATTTATTTATTTATTTTTGTGTTTTTGTTTGAAAACAAAATAATTACAATAGAATTGATATAAACAATAATAGAGAGAAAGAGAGAGAGTGAGAAAGAGAGAGAACAATCACTTAATATAATCAGAATGTTTTTACAACTACAGAGCGAGAAATGATTACAACTAGAAAGTAGAAAATTCTATTCTAGAAAGCGATTAAAAAGAAGGGAGAGAGATGTTATCTTCCTCGAAGAATGCTTGGAGGACGAGCTGGATGGAGCGACGCTTGGAAGACAAAGGACGGAGCGGGAAGGAGGACGAAGTAGGAAGAAACAGAATGGGGCAACATGTTGTTGTCGCAGGATCCACTTCTAAAATGGGGGCGAGAAAATTGGATTTAGCTCTAGAATAGCATCTCAGGTGTGGGACAAGCTTCTCTTGAGCTTTGGAGAGGGAGAGAGATGAAGGAAGGGATCAAGAAAATGTGGTGGTCGTAGGGCTATTTATAGGTGAGGTTTGAATGGGCAAATAGGTCATTTTACTTAAAAACATTAAATCAGGGATCTTTAGTGATGTATTTAAACGTCACTAAAGCCCCTAAATGTGGGCTTAGTGCACACCCACCCTTGCCCTCTCTCCTTCCACACGCCTCAACGTTCACTGCCCATGCATTCTCAGCTGTCCGATCGAAAGATCAGAAACACACTCGAGCGCCTTTGATTTCAGATGTTGAGCAGCTGAGCGTAGATCTCAGTCGTCCAATCAAGATCAGACGGCCACGATCGTGCCTCTACCGCTTCATCTTCACCCGTTGTGGCGCGACGTAGCCCTATTCCAAGCCGCTGGATCCAGATTGAAGGGTCATCATCGCACGCTAACCTGCCCTTTACATCGCATGTTTGATCACGCTTATGCGGCGAGCGTTCAATTGCATGTCTACCTGATCCGAGGATCTGGGCCGTTGGCATCAGATCAGGCAGCTGAATTTTGCGCCTGCGCTGGAAGGAGAGATGTGCTACACATGACTCAAACGTGCGCTCTCAGCTCCCGCAACACCTTAACTGCTGCGTTGTGCCTTCTTCTTTGTCAAATTCTTAACCGCGGCGTGCGCACTTGTGGCTGTTAGATCAAGATCCAACGGCACAGATTTGATCTTGCGTTGAGGAGAGAGTGAGAGTGCGGCGGGTCTTCAGTCCTTTGCTAGGCTGGTTTAGGCGATCGAGATGGCACCACATGGTGCCATCTTAGCCGTCCATCTTCTGTGACTTCTAAAAGGTGCCATGGATGTTGAATTGGGCTGATTTTCACGCCGTTAGGTTGCGATCATCGATCTGAACTCATCCATGCAGTCAGATTTGTTATATGAAGTGGGAATTAACACCATCTTGGCCCTTGATCTCTGACCTTCCTCGGATTATATCTGATGCTATGGAAGTCCGATCAGGGCGATCTTGGAGTCATTGAACTCCAATTGTCACCCTGATCAGATCCGTATGGTTGGATCTTCGATCCGAGGCCCCGATTAAAAGTTGCCCTGTTACTTGACCACAAAAAGGGAAAATTAACCTAAAATTTACACAGCCTAACCTAAATGCAAGATGATGCATGTTATGCAATATTTGTAATGTATGATACAACTATAATACTAAGAACATACATAAATAAACATTTTACGCTATTTAGATGCATACACATCACCCAGCAAATTCAGGTGCAAGATCAAGGTTTTGAAATTCGCTTGTATTGATTTGTTGCAAATTTTCCCAGTGGAGGAGGGTCGAGTTAGTGTCGGAGTTAAAAAGGCGAGAGTTAGGGATAGTTGGAACGTAGTTTTGTAGTTGCGCATTAAATTTTTCTTCCATTTTCTTTTGATTGATTTGCATTTGGTCAAGCCTTTGTGCAAAAGTTGCAAATTGTCTTGTGTGACAGGGAGAGATTATTGTTGTGTGCCTACTTCATGAACACCTACATGGGGATTGACATTTCTGCCAAAGGTGTCCTTGGATGAATGATTGAAAAAATTTTCACTCATTTTATCGAATAGTTTGTAGGCGCTTTCGGCATCTTTATTTAAAAAATTACCCCCACATTAGGCGTCAACAAACTGCCTCAATTGGTCATCAAGACCATGGTAGAATATTTGTACGAGTTGCCAAAGTGGCATATCATGGTGGGGGCAGCTCCTTAATAAGTCCTGAAATCTTTCCCATGCTTCATGCATGGGCTCACTAGATTTTTGTTGGAAGGTAGTTATTGCGCGACATAAAGCATTAGTCCAATTAATTAGGGAATATTTTTTTAGAAATGCACTCTTTAGTTGTGTCCAGGTAGTAATGGGTTTTCCCACAATCCTAAACCAATAAACGGCCATATTTTTAAGGGATAGCAGGAAGAGCTGCATTAGCCATAAATCTTCTAAAATATTCTGGGATTTGGTGGTTTAGGTGAGGACCATTAGTTCCTCTAAATGGCTAAATGGGTCTTCTCAAGGAAGGCCATGAAAATGCTTAATGAGATGAAGGACTGCGGGTTTAATTTTAAATTCTCCATTAGGAACGACCACCCCTAGTCTTTCTTCATAATTGGAGGGATCATAGAAATTCCTCAACGAAACAATAGGTGCAGCATTGGGTAGTCTATTATTGGCTAGGTTTGTGATGGTCCTAGTCAATTGTTGTTGATTTGCCTGGAGTTGTTGAAGTTGGGTTACTACTATGAGTACCGGGTTGGAATTCCAAGATTTAAATTTCCCATCGAATTTCGCTGAGGTGGCAGTTCAAATTGCAGCATTGGCTAGGTGAACTTCCTCTTTCGTATTGTCCACGTTTGGTGAGGCAAGCTAAATGTGGAACTCTCCCCTTTCATCCAATTAGCTAGGTGAACTTCGTCCCCTTACTTCCAAGAGTAGATTCATGCCTTTATATTCTAGTTTATACCTCTACCATCACCGTTCTTCCTCCTTCTCCAACTTTGGTGATGCTCCGGCGAGCTTGCTCAACCTCCACACTCCACGAAACTCCGTGCCACAACTCCCAAAACACTCCTCCCACTTTGGGGGGCAAAAGTCCCCAAAAAATTGGGGCTTTTGACTCCCCGAATACGTGGCCGAACAAACCCACCATCATTGTCGCCGACTGATTGTGCAGCAATCATAGGTCTTAATTAACCTAAATTAGGCTAGGACTTAGCATAAGTTAGGGTAATTCATGCATGCATAAGCATTACATACATCTTTACTGCTTTACTTTAGCTATGCATAAAATAATGTTATAATGTGCTAAGTAAGTGCATTATGTCGATTGGAGGCAATAAGCTAATCAGAAGCTAGATCTGGAGCTGGATCTAGAGTAGGATCTGAAGCTGGATCAAGAATAACTGGTGTTGCAGCAGAGCTGGAGCAGAAGACTTAGATTACATGTAGGAATAATGATGTAAGGGAGTTAAGGTTTGCTATTCTATTAAGTAGGAATAAAGAAGTAAAATGTGAAGAGCTTAGGTCCATCCTATCCTAAGATAGCCTAGAGACTTCCCTAAGCCTTAGCCACCCTTAGATTAGGTCATAGCACCCTAGGAAGGCCTAAAGCCCTAGTTCCAACCCTTATCTGTATGTCCAGATGAATTATAGGATGTCCAGAACCCTTAGCCAACTCCTGCACACCTTAAACCCACTTCTGCAGTGTTATGGGATGTCCAAACACTTGGTCCGACATCCAATTTCTGTAGAATACCCAAGACAGAAACTTGAATCCTTCCTGACTCTGATTGGACGTCCAGACAAAAAGTCTGGACTTTTGATTTTTGAGTATAAGACGCCTGACACTATTATTAGTCATCTGATACTGCTCTCCAGTTCCTGTTTTGAGATTCAAGCCTTGATCTTGGGTCTCTAGGTCCCTAAACCCAATTCCAACCCCATAGGAACCTAAATTAAGGTGCCATAACCCTAGTACATCACCTCTAGACCTCCCTAAGGACCTAATTAAGTCCTCACTAAACCTAGTTGACTTGGATCTTAGTCAATTCCATCAGCCTATCAATTGGACTCATTGAGTTCAATTGAGCCCTGATCTCAACACACACTGTCCAATTGGACTCAGTGAGAGTCCAATTAACCTAGACCTAAATTAATTGAGTTGTTTTACTCTCAATTAATTTTCCACACACCCAATTAAACTTGTATTAAGTTTAATTGCACTTTACCTTAGTGAATTAGGGTTTATAAACCCTAATTTGAGATATACCTTGACCTAAACCCACTAGAACCTAACCTAATAAACCTAGCCACCTAAGTTTTGACCCACACACACCCACACACACCATCCACAAGAAAATACCTAGCCTAGAGTTCTCTAGAACTCTCTACCATGTGTGGTTGCCTTGGTTGCCAAAATTAGCAACCAAGAGACATTCAATTTTTAGATCCACATTTGGTGGATCTAAAAACCACCATCCATCCTCTCTCTCTCACTCTCCCACGAGCTCCCACCATAGGCCTCTCTAGAGAATTCCATAATTCTCTAGAGAGCTTCCCTTAGGTCTATAAAAAGACCTAAGGGGTGACCATTTGCCCCCATCCACTTTTTAGCCATACTTGCTTGGCTCCATCCACCTCCACTTAGGCTAGCCACCACCGTCTCTACTCCATCTCCACGAGCTGAGCACCACCATGAAGGACACCATTCCAAGATGCTGGATCACTCCTCCAACCTTTCTCCAAGGGCCGGCCTAAGCTCCATTGGCCACCCCTCTTTCTCCTCTCCACCACTCCAAGGCCATCTGGAGCCCACCTCCGAATGCCCTCACTTCTGATATATTAGTACCTATCTCTTTACATTTACTGCTTTTATTTACTGCTTAGTAGTGTAGTCCTTATTCTCCTCAAATGATGCATGCAAAATCCCCCAGTAGATTCTTGTATGCGATCGTTTTCTGATAGCTAGCTTTACATTTTTAAGCCTTCATGTACAAGCTTTCCTTTACAAGTTCATGTTGCAAACACTCTCCAAATGAATGAATGAAAAATATATTTTCTATATATATATATGTCTATGTGTTGAGAATCACCATGAGTTCATTGCAATATCTCTTGTGTAATTAATGTTGCCTGTTTTCAATTCTTGATATACTTGAAACTAAGCATGTCGTACTTCAATACGTAATAATCATAAATCGGCATGTGAATTTAAACAAAGTAGAGTGGTAAAAGATCGACTTCAAACGTAAAACAAATGCCTCCCAGAGATGAACGACCGGGGCTCAAGTCTCATTATCTATGATTAAATATCTTTGTTTGATCGTTTTGCGCACTATACTACGACATTTTCCTATCAAAAATGCGCATTTACGATTCACAACACCGGCCACCTTTGTCCCACCTCCATGCCACTCCAAGCATCACTACATGACCACCACCACACTCTCCTCTTAATGAGGAATCTTATGAGCATTTTAATTGGGGCATTAAGCCCGTATTTTGCATTTTAGGTCTCTACATCGAAACCGTCGTCCACGCCATCGACGTGCTTCATCCGGCCAATGCAGTGCCACGGGACGACCCCTTCTTGATGCAGCGTGATCCTCGGAGTCCATCCATGCCCTCAGATTGAAGATCCAATGGTTGTATCTCTCCAACAAAGCTTGCTTTCTTCCACGTTTTGTGCAACTGCGACTCACACTGAGAACGAAGATGGGCATCTTCCAAAGGCCCACATTATGAAGTTTTATTTTGCAAATTGCCATAAATTAATTCTTCCACATTGGTGGTTTGCCCAAATTTCTAGGGGTTAGGTCCCCACTCAGACACATGCACACACATGCCCCTACATGTGCGCACACACGTGTGTAAGGGTTGGTTTTGGTTTCTCGGGAAGCATGTTGAGAATTGGGCTTGATTTTGGCTTGAAGGTGAAGGCTTGGACTTTGATATTTAAGTCATCTGGTAACTTACATTGGGTGTCTGATTTGGAGTGAGCTTGAGTTGGAATTTGAGTATTGAATAAGGCTTAATGTGCTTAGTTTTAAAATAATCGTTTAGCCTTTACTTTATTTATTTTGTGATTCATTGGAACATTAAAGTCTTATCAGTTATTGAGAATATATTCAATGCATATCTATTTATTATTGTGCTTATTACTTTTTTATCATTCGATTAGTGGTTGAATTGTACAAACTTGCTCCCTACGGATGACCTCAAACTCACGTTTGATTTTTGAGCATATCAATTTAAATGTCCATTCATTTTGTTGACTATACTACGATGCATATTTTAAAACTTGATGAAAGCCTGATCAACACCAAGCATCAGTGAGAGGAGAAAAAACAAATTCTGCTGCCGTAAGTGGAGAAACAACCAACTCCAAAAAAGTATTAAATGATTAACATGGTAAAAGGAGTCAATCATATAGAATAGGCAACACAGAAAGTCTACTCAACCCATGCAAGATCACAAAATATAAGGGCAATGAGCGTGAAACTAAATTTAGCCAAAAAAGCAAAGACTACATAAAAAGACCTTATAGGTCGCAAGGATTACATGCAAGTATCAAGAGTTAGTTATAATGAATCTGGACAATATCCTAGGTAGATTCAATGTAACAAGATTAGCACATCAACAAAAAGTAGCATGTCAGCCTTAACCAGGTCAACGAAAGTCCATGACTAAGTAGGTGGCATAAAATGGTTGGTGTTGTCAGCCCCCATAACCTCTCAATAGCCATGACCTCTTGGTTCATGGGTGTGAATTCGATCCATCACCAATAACCAACATTTCACAGCTGCTTTAGCAGTCTACTTACTTTTCATTATGAGCATGGCATAAAATACACAATAGTAGAGCATGTATAGATCTCTAAAAGATAAGCTTGAAAGTTTGAAATCAATATATATATATAAGTTATAGAGAATTTAATTTACAATAACTGCTACTACTTGGAAGTTCATCTTCCCTACCTTATACCTTGAGCTCGGAGAACTTAGGTAGGTCAGTGCTGTAGCACCTCACGTTCTCTATGTGTCCTTTGGGAGATTGGTGATTCCACCATCATATCTTGAAAGTGGGTCAAAAAGTAGGGATGAGCTAAGTAGTTTAGTAGGGACATTAGCCTACTGTGTTATCAAGAGAGAAAAAAGTGTTATGGTCCACCTTGGCTTTTAACCACTTCCCTTATGCTTTCTTAATTTCTTATTTCCATCATCTTCGATTCACACTTGGGTCACGACATTTATAATCTTTCCTTGAGTCTAGGATGATCTAGTTGGGTCTTTCCATCATAAAGGGAGCATTGCTAACTTTCTGTAAAATGAGTCCAGCCTTACTGGAACTACTCCTCATCTACCAGTCAAGATCCTTGGAAAGTGGTTCAATTCAAGGTCATTTATGTATTAATTTGGACCCTTTAACTCATCACTCATAATGGGAGAAGATAGACAGCTAGAATGTCTATCTCCCTTTTAGAGCAATAAATCATATGTATTCACTAAGAATACCAAATTTTTGAACATTCCTACTAATTCCATCTTGGGAGAGTGCAATATCTGCATCAATTCTCCCCCTTTCAATATTTGGCACCGCCTACACTTATAAGGGTTGACCAAATTGTTACCTTAATACCCCTTTCACAATTCCTGGTTGTGATCCTCAACTCACCATCATATTAAGAACCATCCAATTCTGAGTCCAGCCTTGGTAACCAATCTTCATGTAAACCCTTTAGCTATCTTCCTATATACCTTAGATAGGATAGCCATGATATCTAACCCTCATCCATCCTTAACTTGAACATGCTTAAAGTGATTATTTCATTCCCATATCCATGTGATAATCAAAGAAATAATACAAAAGATAGAAAAAGTCCCTACCTTCTTTTACCTATATTTCCAGTAAGGATCCTCCATTCCTTTGCTCTCTCTCTCTCTCTCTCTCCATTTTTACT
Source organism: Thalassia testudinum (assembly GCA_037157565.1). Classification (NCBI taxonomy): domain Eukaryota; kingdom Viridiplantae; phylum Streptophyta; class Magnoliopsida; order Alismatales; family Hydrocharitaceae; genus Thalassia; species Thalassia testudinum. Next base: position 46,793,102 of record JAZHRO010000009.1, read on the forward strand.
CTCTATCCAATTGAATAGCAACAACAACAATTGAATGTGTTTTTCATGACTCCTTCCTTGACCCTATATTTATACTTACCTCCACCTTATCCTCATCCCTATCCAATTCTCATCCTTATCCGATGCCATCATCATCCTTACCCACTCATGCTCATCCTTATCTTTATCCTTCTCCACATCCTCATCCTTATCTTTATATATCCTTATCCTCATTTGCATCATTATCAAATTCTCTTCCTTGATTAGCTATACATAAGACAAGTTATTGATTAACAAAATCTACAACTTATAACACGCATTGTTATAGCATGGAAATTCCAACCGTTCTAAATTTGTAAATCAAACTTGCGAAAGATTTTTGAATTAAAATAGGGTGTCTGAGTTGTCTCAAGGATGCTAGGGTCTAATTAATTCCTAAATGATCCTAACTAATGTTTTTGAGGTTTTTATGATTTTTTAGATTTTTTTTTGTATTTTCTATAAGAAAGAAAGAGATAAGTTGGATCAGGGACCAACTTGGAACAAAATGAACCTAAATAGAAAATGTGTAAAAATAATTTTTTGAATATATAAAAATTATAATAAAACTACTGTATGCATTTTATGACCTAAATAATACCTCTAACAAATTTTACTCAAAAATGACAAGTAGATTATGCACAGGAAAATCGAAAAGAATATGCAGGGCTTGATTTGTCATAATGTGTGGACCCGAATGTGACAATGAAAATTAATTTTTATGTAAGGTGATTTTTGCACGAAATTTGACCTAAATACAAATCTCCTATTCCTATCAAAATTCTATTCGTTGTAGTTTTGGGCTTTAAGAGAGACTTTCTATGGCTCGTCAATCCACCCAAGGTTTGTGAGAAGTGGAAATTTTATGCATCTGTGCTTGTATGCTAGCTTGACAAGTGGGCACCTTGCTCTAAAGAATCACATTTTCCTCGAGATAAAAGACCACCCTTCCCTTATCCAAACCCTATCCTTGGATATCCCTTACTACAAATTGGTAGCTTTTCCCCCTCGTGTTTCTATCTCGAGGCCCAACACAAAAGCGAATTCAATGTATATCTTCCAAGCTATGTCATTTAACCTCTTTTATTTATTTCTCACTAGATAATTTACCCTTTTTTTACTTTTTTGTATATTTTATTTATTTATTCATTTTATGCTTCCTCTTTCTACTACTTTATTTTCTCTCTATTTTTTTTCTTTCTTCCATTTTCCCTCATTTTTCTAGAGTAGGTGGCTCTTCTGAATGTGGTTCATGAACATCTCTTAAACAATAATTTAAAAAAGATCAGAATATGAAATTGGACTCTAAACACCTTACATCTGGGGATCATACGCAATGCAACGTGACAGCCATTCCTCTAGTCCACACTCTTAGAAAACTTAGTCCTCTATTGCTAATTGTTCACCAATTAATCAATGTGTAAATGCAAAAGGTAAGATGCTTTGGTTTCAAAATCACTCAAAGCAGAAAGTGGAAAGACAAGTCACATACTTGCTATCCCGTTGGCTTAATACTTTAGTTAACAAAATTCCTTAAGGATTTAGAAAACATATTTGCTTTTCAGTAAATACCTGAGTCGATTAAGCTGAAAATGACTTGAAGAGCCTAGGACAAAAGACCTTAATTATACTTTTCATAGGTTGGAAAATCTTCAATGTCCACAAATTCTGATCTTCTCCTAGCTCAAGACTCTTAGAAACATTGATTTTTTTAGAAAAATTTTTCTTTTTTTTTGGAAAACATGAGAAATGAGGGAAAATAGGAATAACTGAAATTGACAAAATTACGTCTCCCCCCATGCCTATTTCATGCATTGTCCTCAATGTATGCACGAAGTAGAAAATAAATGTGATAGTAGGAGAAAAGAACAATACAACATGGTGTGTGCCTATCAATGAGTTCAACTAACTTAATATGTACACTATTCTAACCTACAATGAAATCACAAGAAGAATTAGTGGAATTAGTGTTGGGTTGTGATGCTTGGAAAATTCGTGAGAAAAAATTAGGGTTTTAAAAAACTCGTCATTGTAGTCATTAAAATCCAAGATCAAATAAAGATAATTGAGACTAGTGAGTCTCTGGTCGAACACGGGGAGGCTATGTTTAATATATCCGCATTTGTTTATTTATTTTTGGGCATTGTAATTTTTTGTGCTTATATATATATATATATAGAACAAGCATGAGGAGCCAAAAATAAGCTTCAAAACATAATAAATAGAGAGAGAGCATTTGATATACTGCAAATTAGAAGTTTATTACAATTTAATACAATAAAACAATGACAGATGAAATAAAAGATAGAGATACAGAAGAAAATCTCCCAAAATGGTTGTTCGGCAAGACAACGACACTTGGTGGCGACTAGTCAAAGGAGATGCAAAGTTTGGATGACTGGGATGTAATATTAGAAGAATAAGGGTAAAGGAAGGCTTGGGCCAAGCTAAGTGGAATTTAGGATGAGGGAAGAGGGGCTCTAACCTATGGGAATGAGGATGAGGAGATGGAAGTGATTATCTACTTGAATGGGGGTGAGTGGACTGCTCTAAGGTCTCCTATGAAGGGTGATGCAGAGTGGGATGAATATAGGAAGGGAGAGGGGATCTTTATGCTAATAGGGGACCTTAAGGCTTGAGAGTGGAGAGTGGAGCTCTAGGGTGGTTTCCTAAGCTCTCAAGAAGGTGTAGGAGGGGTAGGTAGTGATGGTAGGCTAAGAGGGGGTCATGGCCCTTTTATAGTGGTAAGGAGGGGGTGGCACCGATCAAATGCAACACAAAAGTAGCGCCATTGCATGCACACAACACACCCCGCATGTAGCACCCACGTGCAAGGTCGTGCATCACGCATGGCACTCCTCCCGTGAATGCAGTTGTCGTGGGTGAGGGACCTTGAGGGTCATCTGATTCAGATCTAAGGGTCAAAGATTACGTTAAGATCTCACATTCAAATTGCGTTGAGCACGCTCGTCTTTATCACAGTGACACAAGGTGTCTCCTCTGCCACTCATCGCACATTTCGAGTTGCACTCATCGCACCCCTCGGCTGACGTGGCTGTTTCACTATCATTCGATTGTGATTGAATGACTAAATTGAGGCATGGAGCGGAGGGAATGATGTATGAATCAAGTCTCGAGCGTGCATCTCATGCTTGCGAGTGGTGTTCGAGACTATTATGCTGTCGCGTGAGAGCAAGCAGCGACCATTGGATTTTTATCGGGGGGTTGTGATCGCACGGAGATCAAGCTCTTGATACCATGATGAGAGCACACTTTGACTATCCATAGTGCCATATGTCAAAGGTCGCTCCTCAATCTCTCGCTTATCATGCGCTCAGTGATGCGGGGCGATGTGGCAGCATCAGTAGCATATGTAGCCAATCAAATGGTTGGAATCAACTGCAATTACACTAAAGGAGAGATGCGAATTGCAACTCTATCGCACTTCACGCATTTACAAGTGCTACTTCACGACCGCTAAGCTGCGATTTTTGAGGCTCTTGCTTGGCCATTGGATCTCAATCCAATAGTTGAGTTTGTCACGTGCATCATTTGTTGGAGTTGTGAAGGTGTTGGGGTGGGTGACATGGTGCATTTGTGATCATTGGATGGCGATCCAATAGTGAAGACCTCACAAGAGGTGCGCAGTGCTGGATCGGTGATGTGACTCCTTCTTGACTGTTGGATGATGATCCAACAGTTGAGATCTTGCGTGAGGGTGCACCTTTAGTTTGTGCAAGCGACTGAGATGGCCTCTAGTGGCGTCACCTAGGCCGTCCATTTTCTTTGTCTCATACCAAATTCTACAAGGTCTAATTGACACGATTTTTGCTGCGTTGGTCTCCTATCGTCACCTTGATTCCATCCGTGCAGTTAAATTTGTCATTTGGGGTCCAATTTAGTGTCACTCTATCTCTTAGCCATTAAAAGAGATAAATTAGTGTATAAATTACAGGAATTATTCTAAATACATCATGATGACTATTATGCATTATTTACAATGCTAGATGCAATTAATTAGCTTAGGGACACGCATAAGAGGAATTTTCTCATAAAATAATGTATATCTATCAGGTTGCCTCCCAATAAGCACTAAAGTTAACATCAACAGCTTAACATAGCTAATGTTTAATATTCATATATATTTATTTGAAAATCAGGTTCTACAGTCATAGATATAAGCCAAAAGAATGGGCATGGCTGAATCGGCTTACAAGCAAGGTAGCCTAGAATATTGGTAAGCTAATGATGTAGTGTCAAACCAATTCCTCTTTACTAGATATTGGGTTGAGTAATTTCAAGGGCTACCCAAGGAGATTGGAGGACTGAAGAATTTCAAGGGATAACCCCCTTAAGTCAACATAATGAGGATTGTAAGGATCCTTGATAAAGGCTAGGGTTTCAAAAGGTTTAAACCAGATAAGTTCTAACCCTTGAATGGGGAGATCATAAGTACAAGCATCAACCCATGCATGCCATTTAGCCTTGGTTTGTTGGCTATCCCCCTAAATATAGAGCAATTCTGAAGTTGTCTCCAATTAGCATCTTCTAAGATATTTAGGTCAGTCATTTGGTTAGGCAAACTAATCAAATCAAAATGTGACTCAATATGTTCCAATTTGATCCCTAACAGGTTTTCGAGTTCCTCCACATCCTCCTTAGTAGATTTCGCAATTTCTTTGAATATTATATGTCTATCCATGGTAATTGAGTCAAACTTAGGATCTTCGAAGGTATTCAAAAGTTTGTCCACTTGATGTTTTTGATCTTCATTGGTTAAATCAAGTGAGTTATTAGTTGATTCGTGGCCTCCCAAGTGACCTAATTCATTATCCAACTCTCCATTATGTATCAAGGCTGGCACTCCTTCCACTTTTTCCCCCAATAATTCTTCTATTTCAAGAATACCTTATTTGCACTGCTGTAAATAGTTAGAGTAGTCATCTTTCATAATTGGCTGCAATGTATCTCTTTGACATCCATTAGGGGTGGTATCTTCTAATATTTGTACATCCTTAGCTTCCTCAAGCAATTCCTCGATTCTTCCCAACACCCTAATCAAGCTACAACGCCCATTAATATTTTTGGTTGCCTTAAAAATGCTCAATTGCATCTTTTGGTTCACAAAGGCAATTTCCATCCTTCTAGATTCAAAATCTATGTGAGCCTTGCAATGTCCAGGAAGGTCATCCTAAGGCGATGGGGATGTTACTCAATTCCTCAGGTACTTCCATGTCAGAGATTAAAAGGTCAACAAGGAAATAAAAGTCCTCAACTCTAACAACATATCTTCCAACACTCCTCTAGAAGTTGTTACTTATCAGTCAGCTAGTTGTAAAGTGATAGAAATGGGTTTTAACTCATAAAGCAAAGTTGGAATGAGATTGATGGAAGCACCTAGGTCTAGGAGAGTCTTGTTAAAATTCATGTTTCCTATGCTGCAAGAAATCAGAGGGGCTATGATGAGGTGTGTGTCATCATAGCTAAAGTGTCAAAGTTAAGTTAGAAAAAGTTAAAACACTATCAATTAACATAAGAAAAGGGTTGAATGTGGGAATTAAGGAAAATGGCCTAAAACACTCAATTTTTGCTAAAAATACATAATTAAGTCACTTCTGGGAGATTCTTTGTTAAATATGCAAATGGCCAAGAAAAAAGACCAATGAACATTGTAATGAGCTCAAATTCACAAATCAAGGGTTGTATTAATTTCTAATAAGTTCAAAATACATGCAATAAAAACTTCATTGAGTTTTGACATCATTTGGACCTCGAAATCAATGTTTTCCATCTAGGTCCTTCCTATATCATTAATTCTTCACATTCTATGCATAAGAATCTGTCAGGGACTTCTTTGTAAGCTGCCAAGGACCTTTTGGTAATCATTGTTGTCACTTATGGGCCTTTACACTATTTTTATAGTGGTCCGCACTTTAAGGCATGGGTGCAAAAGCACCAACACACCTGGAGCTCTAGCTCCCTTCAGTTGTTGCAGGTGCAAAGAACACACTCCATCTTGATCATCCATTTTCATCATTGATCCAATGGTGGATCTAGCTCCAATCTCCTATCCCTGGTGCACACACCCTCACGCCAATTCTTAGATCTCATCCAATGGTCTGGTTTTATCCCAAATTTTCCCACGCGACTTAAGGTGCTTCCTTAGCTGTCGATGCCTAACAAACTTTGACTCTAATACCCGGTGACTTGAGCTACCCTTCACTATTTAAGGAGCTCCCTAGTGGCCTTTTAGTCTTTATTAGCTCCCACCTCCCTGAGTTGGTCGTCCTCCAATTCCAGCCGTTCCTCCTCTTCGTCATAGGTTAGTGACAGTAGCCTTCCCTCTTCCTCAACTCACCCTTGCCACTAAGGATTTCGAACACCTAAGGGCAATTCTAAGCTCCCCTCTTTGAGCTTTCATCAGCTGGAGTCCTCTTCTTCCTTCATTGCCATAGCCACCAGTTGTGGTTCTTCTCAGAGGTCCCATTCTTCCGTTAGACTAGGATTTACAACTTTCTTAGTTTTGATTTATTGCTTTCTTAGCTTAGTTAGATAGTTAGATTAGAAATTAGTCATTTGATTGATTTAGATTAGGAGTAGATTAATGTAGAAGTACGCCTTCACTAATCCACCCTCTAATCAATTCTGATCAGAGAGGATGATACACTCATCCATTTCGATTCATTCGTCTCCCTTTTCATCTCATTATCACATGCAATCAATTTCCTCAATTTTTTACTCACAATTCACCCACTCATCAGAGCACCTATAGATATGGAGCTCAGTAGCTCTCAGACCTATTTAGAGTGCTCAAATTCACTCGAGGGCTATCCCATTCACTTCACTAGATCACAATAGCTCTCCTTATGGTTTGAATTGAACGTAGTTTATTCAATTTATTTGGATTTAGTTTTTACACCTGATTGGTAGATTAGGGGTTCAATTTTATTTTAATTGGTTTTAATCGAGTGAATTGGGTTTTAATCAATTAATTGGATCAGTTATGATGAATTTGGGCTCATTAGATTGGATTTTCATGATTTGAATTACTCGCGCCCAATTTCAACTTTTTTTCCTATTTTGTGTTCGTCTTGAGGTAGCAGGAGCCAAGGAAAATCTGATGCATAGATTTGAGGCTCTTGCGATGATCTAAGCAACTCTAGAGTATCACCTAAACCTCCTGAACACCAATCAATGGTGTGGAGGAAGTTTAGGTGATCATATCACTACGGTGAAAAAAGGTCAAAAGCTCACTTGGGCGACAGCTCCATTTGTTCCTAACTTGTTTTAATCTGCTATTTAGAGAATGAGTGAGGATTGAGATGTTTTGACAAAGGTCTAGAACATGTTTTAAGGTGATTTCACTACCTGATTTTGATTCTTCCTTTCTCCCAGTCTATAGCGAAGGAAGGAGATTAGATTAGGGTTTTTAGGATTTGTTTGGCTTTGATTGAAGTTTTGATCAGTTTCAAATCATTCAAAGAGTGTTTGCAACACTTAGTTTTGATCTTTAGTTGAATTAGACATGATTTGAGATGTATTGTCTTCACTGCCAAGTCTAAGGTGAAACTGAAAGTTAAGCATTCAATTCATGATTTAATGAACTGGGTAGAATCTTAAGATGAATTCCTATGGTTTTGAGTGGTTTTTTCAGCATTTTGAGTTTCAAATCAACTCTGAGTCTTGTTTTTGTCAGTAAATCAATAACTGCAATAGCAGCAACAACAGCTGAATTTGACTTGGGATTTTTATGTTTTGATTGTAGATTTAAAATGGATTTTGAATATTGTTGTAATGAATTGTCTGGAATAGATCTTGCACAGATCTACATCTTAGGCACTTGTGCAACATATCAAAGCTTAGATCAACTGAGCCATCTTCTGTCAGGAACAATGAGTGGAATCATACTGTTAGGGCTGTTGGATACTTGATCTAAGCAACTCCTGCATTCTTTTTGAGTTTTAATAAGTTTTTGAGATAGTTTAGTGCTACATCTATATATAAGAAGCATTCATGTATTGTTAGTTTGCTTAAATTTGTAGTAGAAAGCATATAAAGTTTGTTTAAAATCTGTTGTCAGCAAAGTTCTAATGTTAAACTATCTAAAATGCATTCGATATGTATTTCAATGAAAATTTCATAGTTTTGAGTGTGAATCTGATTCTAAGTGATATCTGGATGTTTATAATGATAAATCTTTTATTTCCATCATTTTTATAGAATTTTTATTGGTTGGATTCAAATTCTAATCATTAATAGCCTATTTTCCAACATTTTGGTTGAAAAAATTATGAAAAATACAAAAATACTATAAATAAATAAATAAATAAAATGTGTAGTGAGTAAGAAAAACTTGTATTGAACATGTGTGTGTGTTTAAATTTAGGTTTCCTATTTAGTTAGGAGAAAGTGCAAGTAGATGTTTGAGACTTTACTTAGTTAGGAAATAAAAGTTCAAAAACAAAAACATAAAAAAAAACCTTTCTCCTCATTACCTTAGACTTCATCCCCTTTTACTTTCTTCCTTGAAACACAAAACAAAAGAAAAATCAAAAAATACCTAAACATTCTAAAAATCTCCTATATAAATAGTGTCAATATGTATATAATATTGTATATTAACTTATATGTACATATGTATTTAAATTATATATATATGGTATATGTAATATTTATTTGTGAATAAGTTATAGTGTATATTTATAATCTTAATTCTAACTTATCTTATCTATTAGGATATAATGTATAGTATTATATATATTATGTAAGCCTAATTATATACATGTATATATTGTACATTATAACCCATATATATGTAAATTATGCTTGTACACTAGTGTGTGTATATATATATATATATAACTTAACATACTAATTAACATATTTATAATCTATTTACTTAAGTATGTATTGCATAAGTATAGTATTATAAGTTCGTAATGGATATTAGTAATTTACTCTTACTTAATTTAATAATTTAAATAATTAATAAGCTAATTTATACTGCATTCTTCTAATTTATATTTTAACTTACTTGAATCTTATTTATAACCTTATATGTGTATTGTATAATAGTATGTATATAGTGTATGATTAACTTGTACATAATAAATTTAACATGTATAATTATTAATAAATCTAACTAAATTATTTAAAATTCTTAATTAAGCATTCAACTATGTAAATTAACTTAATTATATCCCAATTATGTAATATACATTGTTATTTATAATGTACCTTAGTATATATAAGCTTAATTGAAACATAACTTGTACATATGTACATCTAGTGTAAATACGTATTTAAACAGGTAATTAACCTAATCTAGTGTATGTAATCAATAGCCCTATGCATTAACTTAACATTCATGGCCTTGGCTATTGATTTGCATGAAAGATCACCATTCTTTTTAGGCCACATTTGATTTGTGCTCTTAGGGTTAAATCACAATTCTTTGTAGGCCGCATTTGATTTATGCTCTTAGGGTTACATTTAAGTTAAGTGTTAGCATAAGTGTTGTATGTTGTATGCATGTATGTTATATATATATGTATATTATATATATATATATGTCTGTGGGCATTAGTATTATAAGTTAAGTGTTAGTGTGTATTCTATGTGCGTTGTGTCAAGTGTTTTGTGTGTTTTAAGTTATGTGTTGTGTAGCTATGTGCAATATATTATGTTAAGTGTGTGTTGTCTATGTGTGCTAAAGTATATTAAGTATGTATGCAGGTAAAATGTGTTAAGCATATATTGTTTGGCCTTAAATGTGTATATAACTTTTTGAGGCTTATATACTTATTTTTAATTCTTCTTTTCATTTATTTTTGCCTTGCTACTTATAGATACTTTTAAGGTTTATATGTGCCCCTTATATGATCCAATAAGAATGGGTAAATTGCATTTCTCATCATATGAGATAAAATTATATAGAAACCTTTTGGGGAATTACAGTTCCTTGATGGGAAGAACCGTTAATTCTAATACAATGGTTATAGTCCCCGAGGGTATGCGAGGAGTAGGTGATTTTCTTTCCCTACACCCTATCATAGGAAATATTAGGGCCTTCGTAGAGAACACAAAGGACGCACGTCACTTTCTGTCTCCTCCTCTCTCAACCTCTAAGCCTTTGGAAGTACCATCGCCGAAGGCATAGTGATTGCCACAAGAACTTGGAGGATCTTTGAACATGTCCTCCATCTATTGATTCAAGCGATAGACACAAGTATTTATTTCTATCTTATTTTTGGTTTCGGATGGTCGATACAATGAGATCAGTGATTGTGGGATTAACAAAAACTTTCGTTAATGTTTTATTTATACTTGATTCGATGTTTTCATTTGTTTAAAATCAATCATAGAGGTCTACATAAATTGCTTCCATCATTGTCAGAAAATAATCATACATAAGAGTAAAACCACATAACGAATAGTGGGAATAAGATAGCATAAGATAAGTTGGACAAAAAAGATACGTCAACTAAACCACTTCCAGTTAATTACATGATAACCATAGCAAACACCGACTACAAATCCAAATCAAACCTTCATATACTTAAGGCTTCACAGCTCAAGGATATCCAGCATCAGGAGGTATTGGGGGAATGGCTTCCCCCTAACGTAGCAACGAAAAATAGGTCCAACCGAATCCCAAGAATCTGGGGAAGGTGGAATGACAAGGCTTGTGTGATCGTCTCAAATCCACCCTTCCATCTACAAGATCTAGTCAATCAATCAAATAGTATGTTCTCTTAATCTTCATCTCTTATTACAAAATGCTTCTAATGGCAAGTTCACACTATACTGTGAGTTGAAGTGAACAACCACTTCGATCCATCCATTTTTGGTCAAGGTGCTTCCCATCCACTCACCACTAAGGCATCGTTTGTTTAGAGGAATTGAATTGGAGGGATTGAAAAAAAAGGGCATGGGATTGTGCCTCAATCCTACCTCAACCCTGGGATAAACTGGTTTTTGTGTTTGTTTTTGATAGTTGGCAATCGCGGGATTAAAATGAGTAATCCCGCATTTGGCATAGTTGGGTGTTGAGACACCACCAGTGGAGTCTCAGAATACACCGGTGTATTCTTAGAATCCACCGGTGTATTTCACATGTACATTCGAAGACTCTACCCGTTGATTATGAGAATCCATCAATGGAGTCTCAAAATACATCGGTGTATTCCACATGTGCATTCAAAGACTCCACCCGTTGGTTATGAGAATCCACTGGTGGAGTCTCATAATATATCGATGTATTCTCATAATACATCAGTATATGCTCAGAATCCACTGGTGGATTCCAAAACCAATGCGCGGGATTGTGCGTGGGATTAGAGTATCCCACCCCCCCTTGGATAGAATAATACTGGGATTGTGAGCTTTAACCTGGTATTATCCTATCTTGGGATAAACTTGGCCAAATGGAGGCTTGTGGCCACAATATCACCAAACAAACGGTGCCTAACTTGTTCATGCTTGATGATGTTCAGAAACATGACATTGGCTAGATTGGACCATGCAAATTATGGGGGGCTCATCCTATTTTTCAATCATTAAAGCCACTTAAGAAGGATATAAAACACCACAATCATCAAATAAACTAGATAAGATGACATGAACGAAGTGAGTTTGGATATTACATGCATGCCAAGATAAAGGATACTACCTTAATCACCAACATCATAGAAAGTATTAAGTAGATTTTGCGTAAACTACAACTAAGGACGGGCAGCTATGTAGACAACTATAAAACACATCTAAATCCATGTGAAGAAACCTGATCACCCGTCAAAGACCATAATCATTTCCCATATGCTTCCATAGCCACATAGCAAGTGCATCATTCATTGTGATCTAGAATATACTGGAATGCCACCTTCTATGCTTCCACAGTGAATAAATCTACTAACGTGACCAAGTCATCTGCTTCTATTATTGGCAGCTTCTTCCTCACCAAAGTCAAGCACTATTTTATCTCCTTCGAAATGTATTGCCTCTTGGGCTTGGAGATATGGTAATCAACTATTTTCTTGAGGGGTGCATTGGTCTTAGCTATTTAGTTGAATGTGGCAGTTGTGGATGAGGTACCCCTTTGTCGCTTCACATCGCTAGTGGTGTTCCTTGTGGACTCTCTTATGGGAAGTTGAGAGCAGCTCCTGTATTGAAGGAGGAGGGGAGTTACGCATCGGAGGTGTTGGAACCTAGTTCCACTTCTCTTTTATGTTTAGGTGTTAACAAAACTGTTTTAAAACTATTGAGTTTATGAAGTGTTATTTACAGGAAATCACAAGATTTAGGAAGTACAAATGTTAACAAGGAAGAAGTGTGGATGGCATGAAGAATGAAGATTGTTTTTGTGTTGTAATTTAGATTTTTGTATGTCTCCTAACAAGAAAAATTGATTTAGGAGTTAAAATCAAAATAAAGATGATTAGGTATGAAACTCACGTTCAATCATTTGTTTGAAAATTAAAATCGTTTCTTTGAAATATTAATTGTATATTTTCATTCAAATAGCACCAAGATTGATTAATAAAATTTATTCAAGGTACTTGTTGTAAGTACCTGTATTGTTCATCAGTACTGGTACATGCTAGGCATAGGTTTGAGTCATAGTCCCAAACTATGAACAACAAGTATCGGTACTCATCATGAATACGTGTTACGAACGGGCGCTCCAGACGTATTTTAAGACGTCTGGGAGGTGGCCCAGACGTCGTACCAGACGTCTGGAATCACTTACAGACGTCGGACTAGACGTCTGGGATCATTTCCAAATGTCTGGAAATCGGTTATTTTGGCATGCTGCTGTTCGTCTGCGTGCCTGAGCGCGCAGACCTACGTTTTCTCTCTCTCTCCCTCTTTTTCCCTCTCTCCTGCGACCGCAGACGCCTCTGCCGCGTTCTCTCTCTCCTCCTCGCGCGGCCTTAAAAGGGCCACGCCTCTCCTTCACTCCCGTCACCTTCGCCTCCTTCCTCTTCTCCTTCAGCCAGTGCGCGAGAGCGAGCGCGAGGGTGCAGCGGCAGCGACAGCCGCGATGAGCGTGGGAGGAGGTGCTGCGCGTGGGAGAGGCGCTCGGCCGTGAGGGCGAGCTCGCCGGGGCTGCTAGGGCTGGCCGGCGGGGGGCGCAGCGGGCGCGGAGTGACGCGAGAGGACTGCTGTGGCTCGAGCAGCAGGCGGAGCACTCGCAGCGTGGTCGGGCGTCGCGAGCGGAGGGCGAGTGGCGCCCTGGTTCTGGAAAATTTTCCAGAATCAGACGTCTGTGCTTCTAGACAGACGACGGGAATGACGTCTGAAAGGTGAGTTTTTTCGTCTTCTTCCTTCCCTTCGATTGACCGTACTAAGAGAGAGAGGAAATGGGTACGCGCAGGGTCGAAGATTCGCATCCAACGCGAATCAGACGTCTGGCTGCAGTGCCAGATGGCGGGAACGACTTCTAGACGTCCTTGGTGACCATCGGACGTCTGGGAAGTAGGCCAGATGCCCCCGCAGGCTTCTGGATGTCTGAGAGCCCACGTAGAGCGAGGTAATTCCCTGATCCACTTTTTAAGACGTCTGGAAGAAGTTCCAGACGTCTGATTTTGCACTGTTTCGTCATTTTCGACCCGTTTCGGGCCCGTTCGGGCTCCATTTTCCACGTTTCGAGTTGCGTTCTTTTCGGAATTACATCCTCTACCTGTCTACAGTAGCTGTATACTGTTTTGAGAAGTTTCTTGTGTTTGATCCTTGTGATAGGACCCTGTTCCGTTGCAGTCTCAGGGGTTGCGGAGGCACGCGGGATTCCTGACCACGCCCTCAGTTCGCCTGTTGTAACTGGTAGAGTGGCTTTAAGTATAATATGTTAAATTATGAAACCATAAATAGAACCTAGGACATTGCATGAATCCTAGGAATGAGAAATAGATTGAATGGTAGATTCCTAGGGTGTTGCATGAATCGTAGGGCTGGAAAACTATATTGTATGATAGATCCTAGGATATGGCATGAATCCTAGGATGGGAAAACTAGTGGAATGTATTGAATACTGCAGTCTTGGAAAATGTGGAAAGGAAATAATAGCTGCCTGTAAATTGAATTAACAGCTGCCTGTTATGAATAAATGAACATGATTAAGAATATGGGATGTATGAACGTGAAACTAGAATGGTGAAACTGGAATGTTCTGAGTTAAAGAGCTGGAACCCTACGGGGAATTAGGAGTAGAAATCCTGGAAAGTGAATGGAATAGAATTGGGGAAGTGAGCTGGCCCTTGAGTACGGAGTACCAAGGAGAGCGACTGTCCCCCCTGTTTAGTGCAGAGCGGAGCCAGCCACCCCAGGGACCCGGGGTTAGGACTGGCCTCTCTGTACCGACTTACTGGCCCTCGTGTACGTAGTACCGAGGAGAGCTACTAGTGTATGGAGGTACTAGCTACCCCACGGCCCCCGGGGTTCTGCTAGCCTCCCACATCGACTTGTTAGGCCCACTGGGGCAAACCAGGGTAGTCAGGCGAGGGTGCGCAGACTGTGGAGGGGCAAGGCCCCTGTTTGGTTACTGTGGAGGGTTTGGACCCCTGTTACTGAGAGGGCTCTGCCTTGTACTGGTTCTGTGCTGTACTTTGGGTGCACCCATTAACGGAAACGACTGACCGCGTGCCAGTGCGGGTTAGCTACCCGTGCGTTTACCGCGCGTGCCGTAGTCACCGTTACGTCTGTCAGTGACCTTGGGGTGGTTGACTGAGAGTAGGATCACCACGGGGGACTCTCTCGGCCAGGAGAGCACCACGTGCTACTTCTACTGTTCGGAAAAGACTGCAATCAAGATCGTTCCCACGAGGAACATTCGAGATCAAGTGAAGGATCTGAGAAATAGATAAATTGTGAAACAATTGAAAGACGTAAGTAAAGAAGGAAGAAAATTTAAAATAGCTACTATACACTTTACTGTTTCTTTAGTTTAGCTGCCACTCTACTCAGCGTTTTGCTGACGTGTTACACTTGTTACCTTTCAGGACCAGGTGTTGAGCAGCCAGGGTCAGCGGCTGCAGAGGACGCTGGGCCGAGTAGGGTCCAGTAGAGTTACCACTGTTCTCTTGTACCTCTTTTTGTTCCGTTATAGTGAGTAGTTCTTGTTTCCGCTGTACTTTTCTTTACTTGCAGTTCATATTATGTTATGAATGTTGTTCTACTGTTGTGGTGATATATACTGTAGTGGTTTCTTTCCTTACTGCTGTATTTCCTTACTGTTAGTTATATTCATGCTGAATGTGGTTTATTTTACTGCTCTTTTGGTTACTTCCTCGTTGGACGACTGGGTCTTGGGATTAGTCGAGTCGATCCGGTTCTCGTGTCTCGTAGGGACTCGGGAATCGGGTCGTTACAAGAGGTATCAGAGCAAGGTCGTCCCGAGAAGTGAATCAACTGACTGGAAAATAACCAATTCACATGTCTATAACTAGAGTAGCCACCACAACATATCTTTTGACATGTGCTCTTAGACATTTCCATTCGGTATCGTTCCGTAGTGACGTGTTCCGTTTTGTTTCGCATCTCCCTGCAGGAGATGCCTCGTCGTGGGACCAGTGAGGCGGGCCGCGGGCGCGGCCGAGGACGAGGTCGGCGAGGTGGGCGTGCCGTTGCCGACACCCTAGTGGACTAGCCACTACTCCCGGGCGTCCAGGCCCAGGACCTCGCCCTGCTGATACGAGACATTGTACGAGAGGAGCTCCACCCACCGCCCCGAGCGCCTCACCCTGGCGCTGCGGAGGGGGAGTCCTCTGTGGGACCACTCGACGGACGCGGCGCTAGACACGGGGGAGGGGATGGGCCGCCGCAGCCCCCACCTTCCTCCGATACTTTTGTGCACGAGGCACCATTGCCTGGGGGTGGACCAGCATCCCCACTGCAGCGCCACTCCGAGCTCTTCGGGCAGTTCCGAAAGTTGAAGCCCCCCTCCTTCAAGGGGGATGAGGACCCGACCGAGGCAGAGGACTAGCTTGAGTAGTTGGAGAAGATTTTCGACACCCTTCGCCCCCCGGTGGAGTGCCGCGTGGCCTTTGCCACGTACCAGCTGGAGAGTGCGGCACACAGGTGGTGGAGGGCTGTCCGGGGACAGGAGAGGGACGAGCCGACCTGGGATCGGTTCGTCGCCCTCTTCTGCGAGCAGTACTTTCCCCAGACGTGGCAGGACCAGAGGAGGCGGGAGTTCCACACTCTCCCCCAAGGAACGATGACTGTGAGCGCGTACCGCATGCATTTCTTGGAGTTGTCCCGCTTTGCAACGACAGCAGTGGCTACTGAGGAGGAGCGCCTTTGGAGGTTCACCGAGGGCTCCGGCCTACGATTCGGGGGTATGTCAAACCCCTGAAGCTGCCTACGTTTTCGAGGGTGGTAGAGGCAGCGATGACTTACAAGGAGACCAACCCGTCCGCGCGAGACACTGACGGCGGGTGGAAGAGGCCCTTTCAGCCAGACTTTTCACAGGGCCGGCGAGAGAGGAGACACGTGGCGTCCGCAGGAGAGCCGTCACGTTTTACAGGGCCATCAGTGGCCTTTGGGGGCCCTCGACAGGGGCCAGTCGCCAGCACCGGACCCCCGCCCAGCCAACAGCAGGGACCCACTGAGGGTGGGAGTCGGGTTCCCCTCTGTTACCAGTGTGGCCAGCCGGGCCACATTAGGAGGGACTGCCCGTCTAGGGCAGGAGGTCAGCAGATACTTCCCGCGCAGAGCACTGGAGGACGCACAGGAGGCTGCGGTTCCCAGGCGCGAGGAGGAGGACAGCAGTCGCGAGGAGGGTACCGGCCAGCACCTACCCGTCCGACGCAGAGTGTGGCTACTTCATCCGCACCTAGAGCTGAGGGGCGTATCAACGCCCTAACACACAGGGACACCAGAGCTTCGGGATCGGTGGTAGCAGGTATGGTTTTAGTTTCCGGCAGACTCGTTTACACGCTTTTCGATTCTGGCGCTACACACTCGTTTGTCGCAGCCAGTTTCACAGTTAGTTTGGACCAGGATTATATAGCATTAGAAAATCCGTTCGTAATCAGAGGTCCGAGTGGTCAGCTGTTTGTAGCTGAGGAGGTGTACATGGATTGCGAGGTCAGCGTCGGGGGACATAGCCTGCCAGCTGACCTGATTATGATACAGATGGAGGACTTTGGAGTGATTCTGGGGATGGATTGGCTGTCCGCTTACCACGCCTTGGTGGACTATTTTGAGAGGAAGATTGTCTTCTCCATGCTGGAGTTGCCTTCTTTCGAGTTTCACGGACAGCCAGTGGACGGAGGTTTCAGGTGCATTTTGGCACTTCGGGCGGCGAGACTTTTGAGCCAGGGGTGTGAGGGCTTCCTAGCTTGTGTGGTGGCAGAGCCCAGCCCTGTGGCAGACTTCTAGAGTATCCCGGTGGTCAGAGAGTACCCTGACGTGTTTCCAGACGAGTTACCAAGACTACCGCCCGAGCGTGAGATCGAGTTTGAGATCTCACTAGTACCAGGGACCAGCCCCATCTCCACCGTGCCATACAGGGTGGCACCGCTTGAGCTGCGAGAGCTCAAGT
The DNA here is from genome assembly GCA_037157565.1 of Thalassia testudinum. Lineage (NCBI taxonomy): Eukaryota > Viridiplantae > Streptophyta > Magnoliopsida > Alismatales > Hydrocharitaceae > Thalassia > Thalassia testudinum. The sequence goes on from JAZHRO010000009.1 coordinate 46,810,662, forward strand.
CCCAATTGCAGGACCTTTTGGAGAAAGGTTTCGTGAGGCCCAGTGCGTCTCCTTGGGGAGCCCTGGTACTGTTTGTGAAGAAGAAGGATGGTACCCTACACCTTTGTGTGGACTACCGACAGCTGAATAGGGTCACCATCAAGAACAGATATCCGCTGCCGAGGATCGACGACTTGTTTGACCAGTTGCGGGGTGCCACGGTGTTTTCCAAGATCGACTTGAGGTCTGGATACCACCAGTTGAGGATCAGGGAGACCGACGTCTCCAAGACAGCTTTCCGCACCCGGTACGGACACTACGAGTTTTTGGTCATGCTGTTTGGGCTGACCAATGCCCCCGCTGCTTTCATGGATCTGATGAACCGGGTGTTTAGACCGTACTTGGACCAGTTCGTGGTGGTTTTCATAGATGATGTACTCGTCTATTCTAGAGATCGGACGCAGCACGGACAGCATTTGCGGATGGTTCTGGACACTCTGAGACGACGCAGGCTGTACGCCAAGTACAGCAAGTGCGAGTTCTGGTTGAGGGAGGTGACCTTCTTAGGTCATGTGATCTCTGGAGACGGCTTGGCGGTGGACGCAGCCAAGGTCGAGGCAGTACTCAGGTGGGAGAGACCGCGTTCAGTCACTGAGATTCGCAGTTTCCTAGGACTGGCAGGCTACTACAGACGATTCATCAGAGGATTTTCACAGATTGCGCATCCTATGACACAGTTGACCCGGAAGGATGTGCCCTTCGCTTGGACAGACGCCTGTGAGGCGTGTTTTCTGGAGCTGAAGGAGAGGTTGACCTCGGCTCCCGTGCTCACCATCCCTGACAGTAGTGGCGGGTTTGTTGTGTACACGGACGCCTCCTTGCAGGGGTTAGGAGGTGTGCTCATGCAGAGGGGTCACGTTGTCGCTTACGCTTCGCGGCAACTGAAGCCCCATGAGCATACCTACCCTACCCACGACCTAGAGTTGGCAGCTGTTGTCTTCGCGCTGAAGACCTGGAGGCACTACTTGTACGGTGAGACCTTCGAAATTTTCACAGATCACAAGAGCCTCAGATACCTTTTTTATCAGAAGGAGCTCAACATGAGACAGAGACGTCGGTTGGAGCTCCTGAAGGACTATGACTGCAGCATCTCCTACCACCCGAGAAAGGTCAATGTGGTGGCTGACGCCTTGAGCCGTAAGGCGCCTGCACACTTGGCCAGTCTACTGTTACAGAGTTGGAGCCTTTTGGAGGAGGTGGGCAGTTGGCGACCCCTGGAGTTACGGGGGCATTGTGGGGCAGTGACGGTGACACGACAGACCAGGCCAGAGCTGATAGACCGCATCATCACAGGACAGATGGCCGATCCGTACTTGCAGTCCTTGCGCGATAGAGTACTGTCGGGAGACCCGGGGGTCTTCTCTTTCACAGACCAGGTGCTGCGCTTGAGGGGATGGTTGTGCGTTCCCAGAGACGAGGAGCTGTTGAGAGAGCTCCTGACTGAGGCACACGGTTCCAGATTCACCATACATCCCGGAAACACGAAGATGTACCATGACTTGAGACGCGAGTTTTGGTGGAGGGGGATGAAGCGGGATGTGGGTGAATTCGTGCAGCAGTGCTTAGTGTGCCAGCAGGTGAAAGCTGAGCATCAGAGGCCTCCAGGGCCGCTGCAGCGGCTTCCAGTGCCAAAGTGGAAGTGGGAGAGCATCACCATGGACTTGGTGGTGGGCTTACCTATTACCCAGCGGGGACACGACGCAGTCTGGGTAATAGTGGATAGACTGACGAAGACGACGCGATTCTTGCCGATCCGAGTCACTTTGGGACCAGCATAGTTGGCAGAGAGGTATATCCGGGATGTGGTACGACTACACGGAGTTCCGCGGGAGATCATATCCAACCGGGATACCCGCTTTACGTCTCAGTTTTGGGCTGAGTTTTAGCAGGCCTTGGGGACGCGGTTGAGGTTTAGTACAGCCTACCACTCCCAGACGGATGGACAGTCTGAGCGCACGATACAGACACTTGAGGACCTTTTGCGTGCCTGTGTACTGGACTGGAGGGGCTCTTGGGAGGAGCACCTGCCCCTGGCGGAGTTTGCATACAACAACAGTTATCACTCGAGCATCGGCATGGCTCCCTACGAGGCTCTGTACGGATGGAAGTGTACGGCACCCTTGAGTTGGGTTGAGGTCAGGACCAAGTGGGAGGTTGGCCCCAGGTTGATCCGGCAGAGTCAGGAGGTAGTCGAGCAGATCCACAGGCGACTCCGCACTGTCAGGAGCAGACAGAAGAGCTACGCGGATTGGAGACGTAGAGAGGTGCAGTTTGAGGTTGGGGACCACGTCTTTCTTCGTGTTTCGCCCATGAAGGGCCTGCAGCGGTTTGGGGTGAGAGGGAAGCTCGCGCCGAGGTTTGTGGGGCCATTTGAGGTCCTGGAGCGGGTTGGACCCGTTGCTTACAGGCTTGCCCTCCCCTCGCAGCTTTCTGGTGTGCACGGCGTGTTCCACGTGTCCAACCTCAGGAGGTACATAGCAGATCCCAGTCACGTACTAAGTCACGAGAGCGTCGAGGTGGGTGACGACCTGACCTACCCCGAGCGGCCAGTGCAGATTCTAGACCGTGCCGTCCGCAATTTGAGATGAAAGCAAGTACCCCTGGTAAAGGTTTTGTGGAGGAGCCAGCGGTACGATGAGGCTACCTGGGAGCCTGAGGCGGCAATGCGGGAGCGGTACCCGGAACTCTTTGCGGGTACGTCTTTTCGGACTGGCTTCGATCCTCTTTGAGTTTGTTATGGTTTTTATGACGTTTTCCTGCACCCTAGTTAGCGCAAGTTTCGGGGACGAAACTTCCTTTGAGTTTGTTATATTGTTACGAACGGGCGCTCCAGACGTATTTTAAGACGTCTGGGTGCTGGCCCAGACGTCGTACCAGACGTCTGGAATCACTTACAGACGTCGGACTAGACGTCTGGAATCATTGCCAGACATCTGGAAATCGGTTATTTTGGCACGCTGCTGTTCGTCTGCGTGCCTGAGCACGCAAACCTGCGTTTTCTCTCTCTCTCCCTCTTTTTCCCTCTCTCCTGCGGCCGCAGATGCCTCTGCCGCGTTCTCTCTCTCCTCCTCGTGCGGCCTTAAAAGGGCCACGCCTCTCCCTCACTCCCGTCACCTCCGCCTCCTTCCTCTTCTCCTTCAGCCAGTGCGCGAGAGTGAGCGCGAGGGTGCAGCGGCAGTGACAGTCGCGATGAGCGTGGGAGGAGGTGTTGCGTGTGGGAGAGGCGCTCGGCCGTGAGGGCGAGCTCGCCGGGGCTGCTAGGGCTGGCCGGCGGGGGACGCAGCGGGTGCGGAGCGACGCGGGAGGACTGCTGCGGCTCGAGCAGCAAGCGGAGCACTCGCAGCGCGGCCGGGCATCGCGAGCGGAGGGCGAGTGGTGCCCTAGTTCTGGAAAATTTTCCAGAATCAGACGTCTGTGCTTCTAGACAGACGACGGGAACGACGTCTGGAAGACTGTCCAGACGTCTGAAAGGTGAGTTTTTCCGTCATCTTCCTTCCCTTCGATTGATCGTACTAAGAGAGAGAGGAAATGGGTACACGCAGGGTCGGAGATTCGCATCCAACGCGAATCAGACGTCTGGCAGCAGTGCCAGACGGCGGGAACGACTTCCAGACGTCCTTGGTGACCATCGGACATCTGGGAACTAGGCCAGACGCCCCCGCAGGCTTCTGGACGTCTGAGAGCCCATGCAGAGCGAGGTAATTCCCTGATCCACTTTTTAAGACGTCTGGAAGAAGTTCCAGATGTCTGATTTTGCACTGTTTCGTCGTTTTCGACCCGTTTTGGGCCCGTTCGGGCTCCGTTTGCCGCATTTCGAGTTGCGTTCTTTTCGTAATTACATCCTCTACCTGTCTACAGTAGCTGTATACTGTTTTGAGAAGTTTCTTGTGTTTGATCCTTGTGATAGGACCCCGTTCCGTTGCAGCCTCGGGGGTTGCGGAGGCACGCGGGATTCCCGACCACGCCCCTAGTTCGCCTGTTGTAACCGGTAGAGTGGCTTTAAGTATAATCTGTTAAATTATGAAACCATAAATAGAACCTAGGATATTGCATGAATCCTAGGAATGAGAAATAGATTGAATGGTAGATTCCTAGGGTGTTGCATGAATCGTAGGGCTGGAAAACTAGATTGTATGATAGATCCTAGGATATGGCATGAATCCTAGGATGGGAAAACTAGTGGAATGTATTGAATACTGCAGTCTTGGAAAATGTGGAAAGGAAATAATAGCTGCCTGTGAATTGAATTAACAGCTGCCTGTTATGAATAAATGAACATGATTAAGAATATGGGATGTATGAACGTGAAACTAGAATGGTGAAACTGGAATGTTCTGAGTTAAAGAGCTGGAACCCTACGGGGAATTAGGAGTAGAATTCCTGGAAAGTGAATGGAATAGAATTGGGGAAGTGAGCTGGCCCTTGAGTACGGAGTACCAAGGAGAGCGACTGTCCCCCCTGTTTAGTGCAGAGCGGAGCCAGCCACCCCAGGGACCCGGGGTTAGGACTGGCCACTCTGTACCGACTTGCTAGCCCTCGTGTACGTAGTATCGAGGAGAGCTACTAGTGTAGGGAGGTACTAGCTACCCCACGGGCCCCGGGGTTCTACTAGGCTCCCACACCGACTTGTTAGGCCCACTGGGGCAAACCAGGGTAGTCAGGCGAGGGTGCGCGGACTGTGGAGGGGCAAGGCCCCTGTTTGGTTACTGTGGAGGGGTTGGACCCCTGTTACTGAGAGGGCTATGCCCTGTACTGGTTCCGTGCTGTGCTTTGGGCGCACCCGTTAACGGAAACGACTGACCGCGTGCCAGTGCGGGTTAGCTACCCGTGCATTTACCGCGCGTGCCGTAGTCACCGTTACGTCTGTCATTGACCTTAGGGTGGTTGACTGAGAGTAGGATCACCACGGGGGACTCTCCCAGCCAGGAGAGCACCACGTGCTACTTCTACTGTTCGGAAAAGACTGCAATCAAGATCGTTCCCACGAGGAACATTCGAGATCAAGTGAAGGATCTGAGAAATAGATAAATTGTGAAACAATAGAAAGACGTAAATAAAGAAGGAAGAAAATTTAAAATAGCTACTGTACACTTTACTGTTTCTTTAGTTTAGCTGCCACTCTACTCAGCGTTTTGCTGACGTGTTACACTCGTTACCTTTCAGGACCAGGTGTTGAGCAGCCAGGGTCAGCGGCTGCAGAGGACGCTGGGCCGAGTACGGTCCAGTAGAGTTACCACTGTTCTCTTGTACCTCTTTTTGTTCCGTTATAGTGAGTAGTTCTTGTTTCCGCTGTACTTTTCTTTACCTGCAGTTCATATTATGTTATGAATGTTGTTCTACTGTTGTGGTGGTATACACTGTAGTGGTTTCTTTCCTTACTGCTGTATTTCCTTACTGTTAGTTATATTCGTGCTGAATGTGGTTTATTTTACTGCTCTTTTGGTTACTTCCTTGTTGGACGACTGGGTCTTGGGATTAGTCGAGTCAGTCCGGTTCTCGTGTCTCGTAGGGACTCGGGAATCGGGTCGTTACAATACGGTACCAGGTGCTCACAATTTGTAGACAGGGGTAGTGCTTGGATGTAAAGACTCGTCCTGTTTTTAGCCTTTTAAGATGTCTGGAGTGTCAGTTAGACATCTGTCTAAAAGTCTGGACCCTTTTCCAGATGTCTGGAAGTTAAATTTTTGTACACCTTCTGCATTCTGCGTGCGGGCGATGCGCAAAACTCTTTTCTCTCTTTCTCTTTCCTCCTCCCTCCCCCTGCAGAACCCTAGCCGCGGCCTTATAAAGGGCCACCCCCTTCCTCTCCTCTCCACTACAACCACACCCCACTCCACTGCCGTGAGCAAGGGCATGCGAGAGAGAGTGTAAGCGAGGAGGAGGGTGCGTGAGAAGGAGAAGAAGGCCGAGGTCGAGAGCTTCGCGGAAGCTCGTCGGAAGTTCACACGGCCACCGTAGCGCATGCGGGAGGAGGAAGGCATGGGAGCGTCGTCCTCAACCACCTGCAGTAGCTGGGGCTGTAGCGAAGCGAGGGGAGATGCGACGAAGAGCGGCGAGAAGCGCAAGAGCATGGTCTGATACTGGAACTTTTCCAGTATTGGACGTCCGGAGTGTCTTTCGGATGACCGACCGGAGTGTCTTCCAGACGACCGACTGGACATCTGGCGCCAACACCAGATGTCTGAAAGCATTTGTATTGCGAAGGTACATCTTCTTCGTGGCTATAGCCATGCAGGCCGCACCGTAGACAATCCTATTTGGGTTGAAATAGGGTGCTGCTCTGTCGTGCATAGGAGAAGCTTTGGGAAGGTGCGCGGAACGCCTTTCCATACACTTTCGGACGTATGGACAGCTTATCAGACGATCGGAGGCATTTCTAGATGACCGGAGGATTGGTCAGACATCTAGAACTATTTTCAGACAGTCGCGGGGGAGTCCTGGGCATCTGAAGTCACTACAGGATCTTGAGGTGAGTCTCTGTGACTTTTAGGACATCTGGACTTATTTCCAAATGTCTAATTTTGGTCTGCAGACATGTTTTTGACCCGTTGAGGGTCCGATCGGGATCCGTTTTACGCAAATGAAGTATCTGTGGTTTCTTTATGAGTTTCTCTACATATTAGAAACCTCTATACACTATTATGAATCTTCCTTTGTGATGTATTCCTTGGTATAGGTCTTTGACCTACTACGTGTCTAGGGCTCACAGAGACGCCTGAGTCTGAGGTTCGAGCCCCCAGTACTCCCGAATTGTCTGGTAGAGTGGTCTACCCTTGTTATACTTATTAAATATGAATGCATCTATGAAAATTAGACAATTGGAAACCTAAGATGTGGCATGAACCCTAGGACAAGAAATGGTTGAACCAATTGTTTGCATAATTGAAATTGTATATATATGGATGAGCTAAATTGTTAGCCACTGCCTATAAATAAGTACGAGCTGCCTATTAGAATATGAGCTGCCTGAGATAACTAAACAGTTACCTATGATATCACTTGTTGCATGTGTTAAATTATGGAAATATGAGCTGCTTGTGTATAAACGAGAATTGAATTGTGAATGATGAAACCTGGAATGGAATAATATGGTGAACATGAGCATGAACCCTACGGAGAGTTAAGAGTAGAACTCCTATGGTTAGATGGAAAAGCCTAGAATGTGGACGGGAAGTGTGCTGGCCCTTGAGTACGTGGTACCAAGGAGAGCGACTATCCCCTTTTAGTGTAGAGCGGAGCTAGCTGCCCTTGGGTTAGGACCCGGGGTTTCGATTGGCCACTCTACACCGACTTCTATTAGCTCTCGTGTACACGATACTGAGGCGAGCTACTAGTGTAGGGAGGGAGCTAGCCACCACACGGGGCCCGCAATTCAGTTAGCCACCCTACACCGACTTGTTAGGCCCTCTGGGCAAACTGGGGTAGTCAAACGAGGGTGCGCGGACTGTGGAGGGGCGAGACCCCTCTTTGGTTCTGGGGGGCTAGACCCTTGTTTCTGAGAGGGCTAGGCCCTATACTATTCTGTGTTGTACTTTAGGCGTACCCGCTAGCAGAAATGACTGACCGCGTGGCAGTGCAGGGTAGCTACCCGTGTGTTTATCACGCATGTTGTTGTCACCACTACGTCTTGACAGTGACCTCGGGGTGGTTGACTGGGTGTAGGACTACGATGGGGGACTCTCCCGGTCAGGAGAGCACCACATGTACCTTCTACTCTTCGGAAAAGATTGCAATCAAGATCGTTCCCACGAGGAACATGAGAGATCAAGAAAAATATGAAAGATGACAAAAAGGGGTGAAAAAGGAATTACCTGTAAAATAAAATAACTTGAAAAGATAAATTTACCTGCTACTTTTACTGCTTTAGCTAGTATGGTTACCACTCTATTCAGCATTCACTGACTCCATTTTTTTCATAACCTTGTTCAGGTCCAGGAGTTGAGCAGCCCGAGCTACTGGCTACGGAGGGTGCTGGGCCTTGTCAAGCCCAACCATAGTTTCAGTGCTTTTTGTTGTACTCTCTTTATTGCTATAGTGAGTTTCAGACTTTTGCTATTGTTCCTGTTACTGTTGCTTTGTTCCATTTTTTTTCCTGTTGTTGTGGTGGTATGTACTGAACTAGCAGCTTTTACTTTCCTTTACTGCTTGTACGTTTTTACTGCTTAGTTACATTGCATATGTGAATATGATTTATTTTCCTACTTTTTGGTTATTTCTTGTTGGACGACAGAGTCTTGGGATTAATTGAGGCGAGTCGATCTTGGGTCCTATAGGGATTCGAGAACCGGGTCGTAACAAGATGGTATCAGAGCAAGGTTGTCCCGAGAAATGAACCAACTAGCTTGAGAATAACCATTTACGTGCATGTAACTAGGGTAACCACCACAATGTATCACTTGATATCTGTTCTGAGTCCCTTTTCATAGAGGTTCGATAGAGTTGACCTCTTTTGTTCTATCTTCTGCATCTCCATGCAGGAGATGCCTCGTCGAGGAGTTCTAGAGGCGGGTCATGGATGCGACCGTGGACGAGGTCAGAGGGGCGGACGTGCCGGGCCCGAGGTGCCAGTTGACCCGCCACTTCTCCTAGGAGTTCTGGTCCCAGACCTCGCCCAACTGATCAGAGACATAGTGTGAGAGGAACTCCACCAGCCTCCACGGGCACCTCTCCCTAAGGACGTGGAGGGGGAGTCCTCAGTGGGAAAGAGAGACCACCGCAGTGCCAGACAAGAAGGAGGGTGAGGGGGTGGTCCACCGCCCCCACCACACTCTGACACTTCCGAGCATGAGCACTCCTTGCCTGGAGGCGTGCCCGTTCCCCTACTGCAGTTGCACCACGAGCTTTTCGGACAGTTCCGGAAGCTGAAGCCCCCCTCCTTCAAGGGGGATGAGGACCCGTCTGAGGCATAAGATTGGTTGGAGCACATAGAGAAGGTGTTTGACACCCTTCGCCCCCTTACGGAGTGCCGCGTGGCCTTTGCCACCTACCAGCTAGAGAGTGCGGCACACAGGTGGTGGAGGGTAGTTAGAGGCCAGGAGAGGGGAGAGCCGATGTGGGACCAGTTTGTGACCCTCTTCTATGAGCAGTACTTCCCGCAAACTTGGTAGGACCAGAGGAGGCGGGAGTTCCACACTCTCCGCCAGTGGACGATGACTGTTAGCACGTATCGCACGTGCTTCCTGGAGCTGTCACATTTTGCTTCGACAGCCGTAGCTACAGAGGAGGAGCACCTATGGAGGTTCACTGAGGGGCTCTGGCCTGCTATTCGGGGGTATGTCAAACCCCTAAAGCTGCCACCTTCTCGAGAGTGGTGGAGGTAGCCATGACATACGAGGAGACCAACCCAGTCGCGCGAGACACCGACAACGGATGGAAGAGGCCCTACCAGCCAGAGCACTCTCAAGGTCGTCGAGAGAGGAGGCACGTAGCACCCGCAAGAGAGCTGTCTCGTTTTGCGGGGCTGTCAGTGGCCTTTGGGGGCCCCAGACAGGGGCCAGTTGCCAGCACTAGACCCCCGCCCAGCGTCAGCAGGGACCTATCGAGGGAGGGAGTCAAGTTCCCCTCTGCTACCAATGTGGCCATCCGGGCCACATCAGGAGGGACTGCCCATCTAGGGCTGGGGCATAGCAGATGCTCCCCACACCGAGCGCTAGAAGCCGAGCTGGTGGTCGTGGTCCCCAGGCACGTGGGGGAGGGCAGCAGTCACAAGGAGGGTACCGACCAGCGGCTGCTCGCCCAACCTAGAGTGTGGCTGCTTCTTCTGCACCGAGGGCTGAGGGGTGTATCAACGCCCGACCCAGAGTGTGGCAGGTATGGTTACCATTTCCGGCAGATTAGTTTACGTGCTTTTTGATTCCGGCGCCACACACTCTTTTGTCGCTGCGAGTTTTGCTGTCAGTTTAGGAGAGGACAGTGAGTTGTTAGAGGATCCATTTGTGATCAGAGGCCCAGGTGGCCAGTTGTTTGTAGCTGAAGAGGTCTACACGAACTGTGAGGTCAGTATAGGTGGACATAGTCTCCCCGCTGACCTGATTGTGATACTGATGGAGGATTTCGGTGTGATTCTAGGGATGGATTGGTTGTCCTCCTACCATGCCTTGGTGGATTGTTTCGGGAGGAAGATCGTCTTTTCCATACCAGAGATGCCTTCCTTTGAGTTTCATGGACAGCCGATGGATGGAGGTTTCAGGTGCATATCTGTGCTTCGGCCAGCGAGGCTTTTGAACCAGGGGTGTGAGGGCTTTCTAGCCTGTGTAGTAGCAGAGCCTAGCCCCGTGCCTGACTTTCAGAGCATTCCGGTGGTTTGTGAGTACCCCGACGTGTTTCCAGAGGAGGTGCCAAGACTACCGCCTGAGCGTGAGATCAAGTTTGAGATCTCACTGGTACTGAGGACCAACCCCATTTCTACTGCACCGTATTGGATGGCACCACTTGAGCTGCGAGAGCTCAAGACACAGCTGCAAGACCCGTTGGGGAAGGGCTTTATGAGGCTCAGTGCATCCCCGTAGGGAGCCCCTGTGTTGTTTGTGAAGAAGAAGGATGGTACCCTGCGACTTTGTCTTGACTATAGACAGCTGAATAGGGTCACCATCAAGAATAAGTATCCGCTGTCGAGAATTGATGACCATTTTGACCAGTTGCGAGATGCTAGAGTATTCTCCAAGATAGATTTGAGGTCAGGCTACCACCAGTTGAGGATCAGGGAGACCGACATCTCCAAGATAGCTTTCTACACCTGGTACGGACACTACGAGTTCTTGGTCATGCCATTTGGGCTGACCAACGCCCCCACTGCTTTTATGGATTTGATGAACCAGGTTTTCAGACCATATTTGGATCAGTTTGTGGTGGTATTCATCGACGACGTGCTCGTTTACTCGCGGGATCAGGCACAGCACAGACATCATCTACGGATGATTCTGGACACTTTGAGACGATGCAGGTTGTATGCCAAGTACAACAAGTGCGAGTTTTGGTTGAGGCAGGTGACTTTCTTGTGCCACATAATCTCAGGGGATGGTTTGGCTGTGGATCCAGCCAAAGTTGCGGCCATACTTAGGTGGGAGAGGCCATGTACAGTGACAAAGATACACAGCTTTTTGGGATTGGCAGGTTACTATCGGCAGTTTATCAGGGGATTCTCGTAGATTGCGCATCCTATGACTTAGTTGACCTGGAAGGATGTGCCCTTTGCCTGGACAGATGCGTGTGAGACCTGTTTTCAGGAGTTGAAGGAGAGGCTGACTTCAACTCCTGTGCTCACCATCCTAGACAGCAGTGGCGATTTTGTGGTCTACACGAATGCTTCGTTGCAGGGGTTAGGGGGTGTGCTCATGCAGCGGGGTCACGTTGTCGCTTACACTTCGCGGCAACTGAAGCCTCATGAGCAAAACTACCCTACCCATGATTTAGAGCTGGCAGCGGTTGTCTTCACGTTGAAGACATGGAGGCACTACCTTTACGGTGAGACCTTTGAGATTTTCATAGATCATAAGAGCCTCAGGTACTTGTTTGACCAGAAGGAGCTTAACATAAGGTAGAGACATTGGTTAGAGCTCCTGAAGGACAATGACTGCAGCATCTCCTACCTTCTGGGGAAGGCCAACATGGTGGCTGACACCTTGAGCCGAAAGGCACCCGCCCACTTGGCCAGTCTACAGGCACAGAGTTGGAAGCTTATGGAGGAGTTGGGCAGTTGGCGACCCCGGAAGTCACAGGGGTATTGTGGGGCAGTGACGGTGACATGACAGATGCGACCAGAGCTGATAGACCGCATCATCGCAGGACAGATGACAGATCCGTACTTACAGACGTTGAGAGACAGAGTGATATCAAGGGTCCCAGGAAACTTCTCCTTTAAAGACAAGGTGCTGCACATGAGGGGATGCTTGTGCGTACCCAGGGAAGAGGAGTTGTTGAGAGAGCTCTTGATGGAGGCACATGGGTCCAGATTCAACATACATCCCTAAAACACAAAGATGTATCATGATCTAAGGCGCGACTTTTGGTGGAGAGGGATGAAGCGAGATGTGGGTGAGTTCGTGCAGTAGTGTTTGGTATGCCAGCAGGTGAAGGCCGAGCACCAGAGGCCTACGGGGCCGTAGCAGCCACTTCTTGTGCCAGAGTGGAAGTGGGAGAGCATCACAATGGACTTGGTGGTGGGTCTACTGATTACCCAGTGAGGACACAATGTAGTCTGGGTGATAGTGGACAGGTTGACGAAGACGGCACGTTTCCTGCCGATCCGAGTTACTTTGGGACCAACACAGTTGGCAAAGAGGTATATTCACGATATGGTACACCTGCACGGAGTTCTGCATGAGATTGTATCCGACAGGGATACCCGTTTTACTTCTCAGTTTTAGGCTAAGTTTCAACGGGCTTTGGGGATACAGTTGAGGTTCAGTACCACGTACCACCCTCAGACGGACGAACAGTCAGAGCACACTATACAGACACTTAAGGACCTTTTGCGCGCCTGTGTACTAGACTGGAGAGGCTCTTGGGAGGAGCATTTACCCCTAGCAAAGTTTGCATACAATAACAGTTAGCACTCGAGCATCGGCATGGCACCTTACGAGGCTCTGTACGGACAGAGGTGTACTGCGCCCTTGAGTTGGGTTGAGGTGGGGACCAAGTGGGAGGTTGGCTGATCCAGCAGAGTCAGGAGGTGATAGAGCAGATCCACAAATGACTCTACACTGTCAGGAGCAAGCACAAGAGTTATGCTAACCAGAAACGCAGAGAGTTGCAGTTCGAGGTTGGGGATCACATCTTTCTCCATGTTTCACCCATGAAAGGCCTACAGTGTTTTGGGGTGAAGGGGAAGCTTGCATCGAGGTTTGTGGGGCCCTTTTATGTCTTGGAGCGGGTAGGACCCGTTGCTTACCGGCTTGCCCTTCCTCCCCAGCTTTTTGGAGTACACGATGTGTTCCACATGTCTAACCTCAAGAAGTACGTCGCCAATCCAAGTCACGTTCTAAGCCATGAGAGTGTCGAGGTGGGTGATGACCTGACCTACCCCGAGAGACCAATACAGATACTAAACCGAGTCGTCTGGAGTCAGAGACGGAAGCAGGTACCCCTCGTGAAGGTTTTGTGGAGAAGCCAGTGGTACGAGGAGGCTACCTGGGAGCCTAAGGTGGCGATGCGAGAGTGGTACCCAGAGCTTTTTGAGGGTACATCTTTTCGAACCGACTTCAGTCTTCTTTAAGTTTGTTATGCATTTTATATTCCTCTTTCTGCACCCTAGCTAATTCAAGTTTCGGGGACGAATCTTCCTTTAAGTTTGTTATGATGTAAAGACCCATCCTATTTTTAGCCTTTTAAGATGTCTAGAGTGTCAGTCGGACGTCTGGACCTTTTCCAGATGTCTGAAAGTTAAATTTTTGTGTGCCTTCTGCGTTCTGCACGCGGGCGGCACATAAAACTCTTTTCCCTCTTTCTCTTTCCTCCTCTCTCCCCCTACAAAACCCTAGTTGTGGCCTTATAAAGGGCCACCCCCTTCCTCTCCTCTCCACTACCACCACACCCCACTCCACTGCCATGAGCAAGGGTGCGCGAGAGAGAGTGAGAGAGAGAGGAGGAGGAGGGTGCGTGAGAAGGAGAAGAAGGCCGAGGTCAAGAGCTTTGTGGAAGCTCGTCGGAAATTCGCATGGCCACCACAGTGCGTACGGAAGGAGGAGGGCGTTGAAGCGTCATCATCGACCACCTGCAGCAGTTGGGGCTGCGGTGGAGCGAGGGGAGACGCGGCGGAGCATGGCGAGAAGCGCATGAGAGCGATCTGATACTGGAACTTTTCCAGTATTAGAGGTTCGGAGTGTCTTCCGGATGACCGGCTAGACGTCTGGCACCAACACCAGACGTCTGAAAGCATTTGTATTGTGAAGGTACGTCTTCTTTGCAGTTACGGCCATGCAGGCTGCACCGCAGATGATCCTGTTTAGGCTGAAATAGGGTGCTACTCTGTCGTGTGCAGGAGCAGCTTTGGGAAGGTGCGCGGAACGCCTTTCCATGCACTTTCGGATGTATGGACAGCTTATCAGATGACCGGAGGCGTTTCCAGACGATCGGAGGACTGGTCAGACATCTAGAACTGTTTTCAGACGGTCGCGAGGGAGTCCTAGACATTTGAAGTCACTGCAGGAGTTTGAGGTGAGTCTCTGTGACTTTTAAGACGTCTGGACTTGTTTCCAGACGTTTGATTTTGGTCTGCAGACATGTTTTTGACCCGTTTAGGGTCCGATCGGGATCTGTTTTATGCAAACGAAGTATCTGTGCATTCTTTATGAGTTTCTCTACATATTAGAAACCTCTATACACTGTTCTGAATCTTCCTTTGTGATGTATTCCTTAGTATAGGTCTTCGACCTGCTGCATGTTTGGGGCTTGTAGAGGCACCTGAGTTTGCGGTTCGAGCCCCCAGTACTCCTAGATTGTCTGGTAGAGTGGTCCACCCTTGTTATACTTATTAAATATGAATGCATCTATGAAAATTAGACAATTGGAAACCTAGGATGTGGCATGAACCCTAGGACAAGAAATGGTTGGACCAATTGTTTGTGTAATTGAAATTGTATATATATGAATGAGCTAAATTGTCAGCCACTACTTGTAAATAAATATGAGCTGCCTGAGATAACTAAACAGTTACCTGTGATATCACTTGTTGCATGTGTTAAATTATGGAAATACGAGCTGCCTGTGTACAAACGAGAACTGAATTGTGAATGATGAAACCTGGAATGGAATAATATGGTGAACATAAGCATGAACCTTACGGGGAGTTAGGAGTAGAACTCCTATGGTTAGATGGAAAAGCCTGGAATGTGGACAGGAAGTGTGCTGGCCCTTGAGTACGTGGTACCAAAGAGAGCGACTGTCCTCTTTTAGTGTAGAGCAGAGCTAGCTGCCCTTGGGTTGGGACCCGGGGTTAGGATTGGCTACTCTACACCGACTTCTATTAGCCCTCGTGTACACGATACCGAGGCGAGCTACTAGTGTAGGGAGGGAGCTAGCCACCCCACGGGACCCGCAGTTCAGTTAGCCACCCTACACTGACTTGTTAGGCCCTTTGGGCAAACCGGGGTAGTCAGACGAAGGTGTGCGGACTGTGGAGGGGCGAGACCCCTCTTTGGTTCTGAGGCGCTAGACCCTTGTTTCTAAGAGGGCTAGGTCTTATACTGTTCCGTACTATACTTTGGGGGTACTCACTGGCGGAAATGACTGACTGTGTGCCAATGCGAGGTTTCTACCCTTGCGTTTATCACGTGTGCCGTAGTCATCGCTACATCTTGATAGTGACCTCGGGGTGGTTGACTGGGTGTAGGACTACGACGGGGGACTCTCCTAGCTAAAAGAGCACCACGTGTACCTTCTACTCTTCGAAAAAGACTGTAATCAAGATCAATCCCACGAGAAACATGCGAGATCAAGAAAAATATGAAAGATAACAAAAAGGGGTGAAAAATGAATTACCTGTAAAATAAAATAACTTGAAAAGATAAATAGACCTGCTACTTTTACTGCTTTAGCTAGTATGGTTACCACTCTACTCAGCATTCACTGACTCTGTCTTTTTCATAACTTGTTTAGGTCCAGGAGTTTAGCAGCTCGAGCTACCAGCTGCAGAGGATGTTGGACCCAGTCGAGCCCAGCCGTAGTTTCAATGCTTTTTGTTGTACTCTCTTTACTGCTATAGTGAGTTTCAAACTTTTGCTACTGTTCCTGATACTGTTGCTTCATTCCATTTTTTTTCCTATTGTTGTGGTGGTATGTACTAAACTAGCAGCTTTTACTTTCCTTTACTACTTGTACGTTTTTACTGCTTAGTTACATTGCATATGTGAATGTGGTTTATTTTCCTACTTTTTTGTTATTTCTTGTTGGACGACTGGATATTGGGATTAGTCGAGGCGAGTCGGTCTCGGGTCCTGTAGGGATTCAAGAACCGGGTCGTAACACTGGACCTTACAATTACCGATACTAATAACCAGTACCAGTACATGTAGGTCACAGTTTTTAACTTGACTCAAATCTATGAGTTATAAGTACTAATACTTATCATGAGGATCGATACCTGGTGACTTAGTTGGTACTCAACTGTAAGCACTGAGTACCGATACCTAGGCTTTGTTGGGTTGGCTGCTGGTTTACTGTGAGTAGTTAGTATCGATACCACAACTTTAGTATCTCGGTACCAACTAACCGTTGTGCTTAATCTGAACGGCTATTTAGCAATTAATCCCATTTCTAATCTTCCCATTTTACCCCTAACGGTTAATAATCATTGGGGAGGTGTTTAGTGGCCTATAAAAATAACTTTTGTGTGTCATTTGTAAAAATACAAGCATAAAAATTCTCTTTGCTCCAATTTCTATATTTCTCAATTCTAGCTGCAAGGGTGATAGGCTTGTTGCATTTTTTCTTTAAGAAGATTCTCACCTTGCAACAAGATTTTCTGGCAAATTTGCTCTTCCTCGTAAAATCACTTTTTACACTTTTAATGTTTTTCACTAGATCGATATATCAACTATCTATTAAGCTAATTCTTGTTGGAGACTTAAGAATTAAGCTGTAAGCTAATTTGTTTCTTGCTTATACCTATAATTTACTACTTTTATCTGATCTTGTAATTGGGTTGAGATAACTCGCTAATTACCTCAGTTTATAGTGAATTGATTCCCTCCAGGTTGAGGGAATCGAGTTAAAAGTCCTAAGTTGGGAGACTTAGGTAGTGGAGTACCCAAGTGAGGGGAACCACTATATATTTGGTGTGTTATTTTTGTGGTTTGATTTATTTGCAATATTTTGTTTACCACTATATTCATCCCCCCTTCTAGTGTGCTTGTTCCCTTTAGATCCTACAAGAGGTGGCTTAACTCCTTTGTTGGGGACAAAGCTAGAGTAGGATGGACCTGCACTACAGACGGAAGCGAAGCCCATGTTATGGAAATTGGGTGTCGAGGACTACTAGGAGAAGTAATCCTAGCCAATTCCAAATCACTAGGATTCGAGATTGAGTTCTCCATTGGCAAAATTATGGTTGGGAATGTGTGTAGGGGGTGGGACATCTTGAAATGAAGGTGATCGTGTAAAGAAGGAAGTCATTGAAGTGTTTTCCGTGGGTGTTTGTGGCTAAGTATGAGGTTTCTCTTCTTCTACTTGAGAAGACATTGCGAATTCCCTTATGGTAATGTCATGCCCTACTATAATGTTCACGTCATTGTAATGAGGGAATGGACGATCTCTCAATTTCCGCAGCTCCTTTGGAAGCTATAAAGAATCAAAAGGAAACAAATATCATTTAGACCCCCTTTAGGGTAACCTACAAAGGATAGCTGGTCACAAAGACAAATCTTGAAAGATAGGCAACTACCTCTGCCCAGACATCGAGACTCGGTGCAACAGGAACATTACTAATAGGATCTAATCTCCAACCACTCTTGTTGAGTATTGTGTGGTACTATCAAAATTCCATCTTAAGCGTTTTCCATCGATGGAGAATCTTTTTGTGATTGTAGTCTAGGTGGGAAGTGCCATTAAATTCGTTGTTGATTTCCTTCCATTTCATGTTTTCTGAAGGACACATCCTTCAGCCTTGTTCTGATGATCTAGCAAGATTCACATTAGGATTGTATCTTGCTTAGGTTCCCAATTTTTAACTCATTTTTTCAACAAGCTTGGTGGGCCTTGACTAGCATTCATTCTACAAGGAATGAAATACATGGAATGATGTGAATCATTTATTTGGCACTAATTGTCAAAGAAGTGTCAATCCCCTATTTGCACGCATTTGATTCTAATTTAAATAAATTTAGTTATAATATCCTTTCTGATCATGTATACATTCAGTTCAGATTTAAATACATTCACCTATGAAATGCATTCATTTGTGATCATGTATGCATTCATCACTTGTTTGAATGTATAAAATAAGTAAATACATTCACCTATGAAATACATTCACTTGTGATCATGTATGCATTCATCGCTTGTTTGAATGTATAAAATAAGTACTTATCATGACTGCATTCAATAATGCCATAAATGCTTCGGGTGTGAATTACTGTTGGTCAAAATCTTGACCGCAGAGTCAACTATCATTATTGAAATAGTAAAGTCTGAAATAGATGCATCCAGCTATGAAAATTACAAACTTCCAAGATACCTTGTAGAAAACTAGACAGATGTCAAAAATTGTAATGCTATTCATTGCTAAACCTGGACAGCACACTTATAATGTTCATCACTACTAAACAGAAATCCTAACTTCTATTTAAACTAGATAATAAAAAAGCTTCATCTGCATTTAATATTCATCACTGCTAAACAAGGACAGCACACTTGGTGTTCATCACTACTAAACAGAAATCCTACTGTTTAAAGTAGATAATAAAAAAGCTTCATCTCCATTTAATGTTCATCACTGCTAAACAAGGACAACACACTTATAATGTTCATCACTGCTGAACAAAAATCCCAACTTCTATTTAAACTAGATTGTAAAAATGCTTCATCTCTATTTAGTGCTCATCACCGCTAAACAAGGACAGCACACTTATAATGTTCATCACTACCAAACAGAAATCCTAACTTCTGTTTAAACTAGATAATAAAAATGCTTCATCTCCAGTTCAATATAATTTCTACATGTAAGATCAATACTTCATATCCATCTCAATTTCATTATTTACATCAGTCCATATTCAAGTAGGTAGCCATTTTTAGGTGAATGACTTTGACAATATATTAGCCAAACTTTTGAACATTCAATTCTCATCAAAAGAAGGACAACATTATACTGAGATAACAAAAGTCCAAACTTGCAAGATTACTTGTAGAACTCCATCAAAAGAGATAGACATGCCAATTACATACATCAGTCAAAATATGTCCTACATACAGTTCAATCAATGTAACCAAGTAAAAGATATAAAAAAAGCACAAGTTCTGATCAAATTATATGATTGATACTTAGTCTCCATTTCGAAATTGATATATATATATACACACACTAGTACAATATCCATTTCTTTCATCACAAAAAAATACATTCTGATGTGCAAAACAGTACACTTGTTCATTAATAAAAGGCCGAATGTCATGCTAATGGACTACATCAATTCAAACAAGTATGGTCCGGGTAGATTTAAATCAAATTAAGTAAACTAATATCCTAACTGGCCAACAACTTCAAAGTAAACAGCAACCTTCATATGATATCTATACTTCATTTCCATATCATTATATACCAATTATATATTTTTTCTCACAGAAATATAAATTTGAATATGTATAACTGTAGGCATGGTATGTTCGTTAATGGTAAACAATACTAGAAACTTCTATTAATTTCAGAATGTGATGACAGAAGGGCAATAGGGAAACGGTACATACATTTTAATCAAAACTCCATTACAAAAGAGAAAAAACTCCATTATGAAAGAGAAAAGGGCATGTTGCTTACACAAAAATTTAGGTTGGAATCTGTATAACCGTACGCATGGTATGTTGCTTAATTGTGAATAGTAATATAAACTTTATATTGATTTCAGAATTTTATTAAAGGGAAAACAGTAACCAAGATGGAAACACTACATATTTTTCAATCAAAATCCATTACAAAGGAGAAAAGGTCAAATGTCATGGTAATAGTGTACTTCAATGCAAACAAGTATGCTCCGGGTAGATTTCAATCAAATTAACTAAACAAAATATACTAACTGATAGTCAAGGCCAAATTAAACAACAACCCTCACATCAAATCTATACTTTGTCTCCAATTCCATATCATTATTTACCAATTATATTTTGTTCCTCACAGAAATATAGGTTCGAATATGTATAACTGTACGCATGGCATGTACGTTAATGGTAAACGCTACTAGAAACTTCATATTAATTTGAGAACTTTTTGAGAAGGCCAAATAATAACCAAGATGGAAACAGTACATACATTTAAATAAAAAATCCATTACAAAAGAGAAAAGGCCAAATGTTATGGTAGTGGTGTACTTTAGTGCAAGCAAGTATGCTCCAGGTAGATTTAAATCAAATTAACTTAACATAACATACTAACTGACAGAATTCAAACTAAACAGCAACCTTTGTATGAGATCAGTACTTCCTCTCTACTTCCATAACATTACTTACGAATTATATTTCGATTTTCATAGAAATATAGGCTCGAATATGTATAACAGTACCCATGCACGATGTATTCGTTAGTTGTAAACAGTAGTCTACTCTTCATAAATTAATATCTGAACATCATGAAAGAAGTACAACCACTAACCAACATGGCAACAATACGTTTCAATGAAACCAACTGAATAGAATATGGCAATAGCAACCAATCCAAATCAAACAGTCATCAACACATGAGAGCTTGACTTCATCTAAACTTCGTGGAAGAAGATCAAACAATAACTAAAATGGCAACATTACGTTTTCAATTAAACCAACTGAACAGGTGTTAAGACCTGTGTTGTTTGAATCTTTTAAGACATCTGGACTGTGGGTCAGACGTTTGGACATCTTCTCAGACATATGAAAATAAAGAAATTTGAGTACGAACTCGCGTCTGCGAAAGTATTGCGCACAGATAGTACACTCCTCTCGTTTCCTTCTTCTCTCTCCTTCTGCCCCGACGAAACCCTAAACCCACACCTTATATAAAGCCCCCTCCTCTCCCTCATTCCACCCCACTTCCCAGCCACGTTCCTCCTTCCCCTCCAACGAGCGCAGCAAAGCGGTGAGAGTGCAGGAGTGGCGCGAGAAGGAGAGGAGGAGCAGTGTGAGAGGGAGAGAGGTTAGCTTGCGAGCTCACATGGGAGCTCACCGGTGAGCTCACGGCTGGAGCGGCGCGTGCGCAAGGTGGAGGAGTGCGTCGGGGAGGTCCTCCCCGACATTGCTGCAGCTGGAGCAGCAGGCACGAGGGTGCGGCGCGGTCACGCATGGCGCGAGAGGGCGGAAGTAGGTTCTGGTTTTGGATTTTTCCCATAATCAGACGTCTGGAGCGACGTCCAGACGACGTAGCCGGCGTCTAGAGGAGGTTACAGACATCTGAGGAGCATATTTCGTAAAGGTACGTCTTCTTTGCGGATACGGCCATGCAGGCTACTCTGCCGAGGCACTGTTGCATGCCTTTTTGAGGACATTTGGTGGATTTGCGTAGGTTTTGCTTCGAGAAGGCTTGGGACACGCCCTCCCACGCAATTTGGACGTCTAGGTGAGGAACCAGACGGCGGGAAGTGTTTCCAGACATCCGAAGAGGTGGTCGGACGTCTGGAACTAGGTCTAGATGGTCCAGCGGAGTTCCTGGACGTCTGAAGAGTGGCGCAAGACTTGAGGTATGGCATTGGATACTTTTAAGACGTCTGGAAGTTATTCCAGACGTCTGATTTGAGTCAGGAACACTATTTTTGACCCGTTTAGGGTTTGTTTGAGGTTCGTTTTCCGCAATTAAGATATCGATATTTCTCGTATGATTTCCTCTACTTGTTAGAAGACTTTCTATATTGTTCTGAGTATCCTCTTGTGATCGATCCTTGTGATAGGACTTGTTTCCGTTGCGGGTTCGGGGCTTGCTGAGGCACGTGCACCTGCCGTTCAAGACCCCACTACTCTTGGGTTTACTGGTAGAGTGGCTTCCCCTTAATTTAATTAAAACCTAAATGCATGTGTGGAATGAATGATTAGGACATAGGATATGGCATGAATCGTAAGACTAGAAATACTGGAAATGTATGTATTGAATGGATTGCAGTCTTGAATGAGTAGATAGGATGATAACAATTGCCTGTAAATGAATAACAGTTACCTGCGAAATAAGTAGTACTTGTGCTAGTTAACTATTGAATGTACTTTCTTGTCACATACGTGAAATGACATAATATGAGCTGCATGTATATAAATTGGAAATGGAAAGGTGAATGTTGGAAACACGAGCTACCTGTGAATAACCTGAATATGGACATGTGAACGATAGAATATAAAATTTGCATGTGTATAACCTGAGAATGGGGATAGAAATGATGAAACCTAGTATGGAATGATATGAGAAATATGAGCATGAACCCTACGGGGAATTAGGAGTAGAGCTCCTGGAATCAATGGAACGGAGCTGGAAATGTGAGTAGGGAAGTGAGCTGGCCCTTGAGTACGGAGTACCAAGGAGAGCAACTGTCCCCCTGTTTAGTGTAGAGTGGAGCCAGCCGCCCTTGGGTTGGGATCCGGGGTTAGGATTGGCTACACTGTACCGACTTCTTGGCCCTCACATACACAGTATCGGGGAGAGCTACTAGTGTAGGGAGAGAGCTAGCCACCCCACGGGGCCCGGGGTTCAACTAGCCACCCTACACCGACTTGTTAGGCCCACTGGGCAAACCAAGGTAGTCAGGTGAGGGTGCGCGGACTGTGGAGGGGCGAGTCCCTTGTTTGGTTCTTAGGGACTAGACCCCTGTTACTGAGAGGGCTATGCCCTATACTGGTTCTGTGCTGTGCTTTGGGTGCACCCGCTAACGGAAACAACTGACCGTATGCCAGTGCAGGGTAGCTACCCATGCGCTTATTGTGCGTGCCGTAGTCACCGTTACATCTGTCCGTGACCGTGGGGCGGTTGACTGGGTGTAGGACCACCACTGGGGACTCTCCCAGCCAGGAGAGCACCACGTGCAATTTCTACTCTTTGGAAAATACTATAATCAGGATCGTTCCCACGAGGAACATTCGTGATCAAGAAAGAAACCTGATAAACAAAACAAGTGGTGAAAGAAAGAATAATTAGTTAAAGAAAGAAAGAAATTGAAAAACAACAGCTACCTGCCACCTTTACTGCTTTAGTTAGTTGGTTGCCACTCTACTCAGCATTCGCTGACGTTTTGTACTCATAACCCTTTTCAGGTCCAGGTGTTAAGCAGTCAGAGCCTACGGCTGCAGAGGGTGCTAGGCCTAGTAGAGTCCAGTAGTTGTAGCTACTTGTTGTACTCCTTTTTCAGTTGTAGTGAGTAGTTCTTGTACCTCTGTACTCTGACTTTTTGTACTTTATATTCTCGTACCTGTTTACTTTCCTACTACTGTGGTGGTGTGTACTGTAGTAGTTTTACTTCTTTACTGCTGTACTTTTGTTACTGTTAGTTGCTTGACATGGTGAAAGTAGTTTACTTTCCTGCTTTTTGGTTACTTTCTCGTTGGATACTGGGTCTTGGGATCAGTCGAGTCGGTCCGATCTTGTGTCCTGTAGGGATTCGGGAACCGGGTCGTAACAAGATGGTATCAAAGCAAGGTCGTCCCGAGAAGTGAACCAACTAGCTGAGAATAACCAATTCACATGCTTGTAACTAGAGTAACCACCACAACGTACCTTTTGACATCAGTTCTGAGGTTATTTGGCTAATGCCGATTAGAGTTGACGTCTTCTTGTTCTGTTGTTCATGTCTCCTTGCAGGAGATGCCTCGACGTGGAGTCATTGAGGCAGGCCGCGGATGCGGCCGTGGACGAGGTCGGAAGGGCAAACGAGTTGCGCCCGACATTTCAGTGGACCAGTCACTTCTTCCGGGCGTTCAGGCCCAGGACCTCGCCCAGCTGATACGGGAGATTGTGCGAGAGGAGCTCCACCCGCCTCCACGGGCGCCTATACCTGGGGACGTGGAGGGGGAGTCCTCTGTAAGACCACGAGACAGACGCGGCGCTGGACGTGGGGGAGGGGATGGTCCTCCGCTGCCCCCACTGTCCTCTGACACTTCCTAGCACAAGCCCTCCCTGCCTGGAGGCGTACCAGTTTCCCCACTTCAGAGCCATTATGAGCTTTTCGGACAGTTCCGAAAGCTGAAGCGCCCTCCTTCAAGGGGGATGAGGACCCGACCGAGGTAGAGGACTGGCTTGAGCAGATCGAGAAGGTGTTTGACACCCTTCACCCCCCTGCGGAGTACCGCGTGGCCTTTGCCATGTACCAGTTGGAGAGCACGGCACACAGGTGGTGGAGGGCAGTCAGAAGTTAGGAGAGGGCCAAGTCGACTTGGGACCAGTTTGTCACCCTCTTCTGCGAGTAGTACTTTCCCAAACGTGGCAGGATCAGAGGAGGCAGGAGTTCTACACTCTCCGCCAGGGGACGATGACCGTGAGCGCGTATCGCACGTGTTTTCTGGAGCTGTCTCGTTTCGCCACGACAGCTATAGCTACTGAGGAGGAGCGCCTGTGGAGTTTCACTGAGGGGCTCCGGCCTGCTATTCAGGGGTATGTCAAACCCCTGAAGCTGCCTACGTTCTCGAGAGTGGTGGAGGCAGCTATGACATATGAGGAGACCAACTCGGCTGCACGTAACACTGACAGTGAACGAAAGAGGCCCTACCAGCCAGACTACTTGCAGGGTCGACGAGAGAGGAGGCACACGATGCCCGCAGGAGAGCCGTCACGCTTTGCGGGGCCATCAGTGGCCTTTAGGGGCCCCCAACAAGGGCCAGCTACCAGCACTGGACCTTCGCTTAGTCGTCAGCAGGGACCTACCGAGGGCAGGAGTCGAGTTCCCCTTTGCTACCAGTGTGGCCAGTCGGGCCACATCAGGAGGGACTGCCCGTCTAGGGCTAGAGGTCAGCAGATGCTCCCCGCACCAAGCGCTGAAGGATGAGTAGAAGTCCGTGGTTCCCAAGCGCGAGGGGGAGGACAGCAGTCGAGGGGAGGGTACTGGCCAACAATTACCCGTCTAACGCAGAGTGTGGCTGCTTCTTCTGCACCGAGGGCTGAGGGGCGTATCAACTCCCTGACACACAGAGACGCCAGAGCTTCAGGTTCAGTGGTGGCAGGTATGGTTAAAGTTTCCGG
The DNA here is from genome assembly GCA_037157565.1 of Thalassia testudinum. Classification (NCBI taxonomy): domain Eukaryota; kingdom Viridiplantae; phylum Streptophyta; class Magnoliopsida; order Alismatales; family Hydrocharitaceae; genus Thalassia; species Thalassia testudinum. The sequence goes on from JAZHRO010000009.1 coordinate 46,835,524, forward strand.
CAGACTAGTTTACACACGTTTTGATTCCGGTGCTACGCACTTGTTTGTTGCTACTAGTTTTGCTGTCAGTTTGGGACATGACTATGTGCTGTTAGAGGATCCGTTTGTGATCAGAGGTCCGGGTGGTCAGCTGTTTGTAGCTGAGGAGGTTTACACAGGTTGTGAGGTCAGTGTTGGGGGACACAACCTCCCTGCTGATCTGATTATGATACCGATGGAGGACTTTGGCGTAATTCTGGGGATGGACTGGCTGTCCACTTACCACGCTTTGGTGGACTGTTTTGAGAGGAAGATCATCTTCTCCATACTGGAGATGCCTTCTTTTGAGTTTCACGGATAGCTGGTGGACGGAGGCTTCAGGTGCATTTCTGCACTTCGGGCTGCGAGACTTTTGGGCCAGGGGTGTGAGGGCTTTCTGGCTTGTGTAGTGGCAGAGCCCAACTCCGTGGCAGACTTTCAGAGTATCCTGATGGTTAGAGAGTACCCTGACGTGTTCCCAAAGGAGCTGCCAGGACTATCGCCTGAGCGTGAGATTGAGTTCGAGATCTCACTGGTACCGGGGACCAGCCCCATTTCTACAGCACCTTACAGGATGGCACCACTTGAGCTGCGAGAGCTCAAGTCCCAGTTGCAAGATTTTCTGGAGAAAGGCTTTGTGAGGCCTAGTGCATCTCCGTGGGGAGCCCCGATATTATTTGTGAAGAAGAAGGATGGTACCCTACGCCTTTGTGTGGATTACAGACAGCTGAATATGGTCACCATCAAGAACAGGTATCCGCTGCCGAGGATTGATGATTTGTTTGATCAGTTGCGAGGTGCCACAGTCTTCTCCAAGATAGACTTGAGGTTTAGTTACCACCAGTTGAGGATTAAGGAGACCGACATCTCCAAGACAGCTTTCCGCACCCGGTACGGACACTACGAGTTTTTGGTCATGCCATTTGGGCTGACCAACGCCCCTGCTGCTTTCATGGATTTGATGAACCGGGTGTTCAGACCATATCTGGATCAGTTCATGGTGGTATTTATCAATGATGTGCTCATCTACTCTCAGGATCAGGCGCAGCACGGACATCACTTGTGGATGGTTTTGGACATATTGAGATGACGTAGGTTGTATGCCAAATACAGCAAGTGCGAGTTCTGGTTGAGGTAGGTGACCTTCCTAGGTCATGTGATTTCAGGGGATGGCTTGGCTGTGGACCCAGCCAAGGTAGAGGTAGTGCTCAGGTGGGAGAGACCACATATAGTGACAGAGATCCGCAGTTTCTTGTGACTGGCAGGCTACTACCGGCGGTTTATCAGGGGTTTCTCGTAGATTGCACATCCTATGACATAATTGACCTGGAAGGACGTGCCCTTTTCTTGGACAGATTCTTGTGAGGCGTGTTTTCAGGAGCTGAAGGAGAGCTGACTTCGGCTCCTGTGCTTACCATTCCAGACAGCAGTGGCGGGTTCGTTGTGTACATGGATGCCTCTTTGCAAGGGTTAGGGGGTGTGCTCATGCAGCGGGGTCACGTTGTTGCTTATACTTCGCGGTAATTGAAGCCCCATGAGCATAGCTACCCTACCCACGACCTAGAGCTAGCAGTTGTCGTCTTCATGATGAAGACATGGAGACATTACCTGTACGGTGAGACCTTTGAGATATTCACGGATCATAAGAGCCTCAGGTACTTGTTTGACCAAAAGGAGCTCAACATGAGATAGAGACGTTGGTTGGAGCTCCTGAAGGACTATGACTGCAGTATTTCCTACCATCCGGGGAAGCCCAACATGGTGGCTGACGCCTTGAGCCGGAAGGCACCCGCCCACTTGGCCAGTTTACAGGCACAGAGTTGGAGACTCATGGAGGAGATGGGCAGTTGGCGACCCTTAGAGTTATTGGGGCACTGTGGGGCAGTGACTATGACACGACAGACGAGGCCAGAGCTGCTAGACCACATCATCATAGGACAGATGGCAGACCTGTACCTGCAGTTGTTGTGTGACAAAGTACTGTTAGGGGACCCTAGAGACTTCTCCTTTACTGACGAGATGCTGCAAATGAGGGGACGGTTGTGCGTTCCCAGGGACGAGGAGTTATTGAGAGAGCTCCTAACTGAAGCACATGGTTCCAGGTTCACCATACATCCCGGAAACACAAAGATGTATCATGATCTGAGACATGACTTTTTGGTGGAGGGGGATGAAGTGGGATGTAGGTGAGTTTGTGCAGCAGTGTTTGGTGTGCCAGCAGGTGAAGGCTGAGCATCAGAGGCCTGCAGGGCCGTTGCAGCCACTTCCAGTGCTAGAGTGGAAGTGGGAGAGCATCACCATGGACTTGGTGGTGGGCTTGCCCATTACCCCGCGAGGACACGACGCAGTCTGGGTGATTGTAGACCGATTGACGAAGATGGCACGTTTCTTGCCGATCCGAGTCACCTTGGGACCAGCACAGTTGGCAGAGAGGTGTATTCGTGACGTGGTACGTCTGCATGGAGTTCTATGGGAGATTGTATCTGACCGAGATACCCATTTTACGTCCCAATTTTAGGCTGAGTTTTAGCAAGCTTTGGGGATACAGTTGAGGTTCAGTACGGCATACCACCCCTAGACAGACGAACAGTCGGAGCGCATGATATAGACGCTTGAGGACCTTTTCCGTGCCTGTGTACTTGACTGGAGGGGCTCTTGGGAGGAGCACTTGCCCCTAGCAGAGTTTGCATATAATAACAGCTATCACTCAAGCATCAGCATGGCACCCTACGAGGCTCTATATGGACGGAGGTGTACTGCACCCTTGAGTTGGGTTGAGGTGGGGACTAAGTGGGAGGTTGGACCCATGCTGATCTGGCAGAGTCAGGAGGTGGTTGAGTAGATTCACAGACGTTTCCGTATTGTCAGGAGTAGACAGAAGAGATATGCCGATTGGAAGTGCAGAGAGGTGCAGTTTGAGGTTGGGGATCACGTCTTCCTTCACATTTCTCCCATGAAGGGTCTGCAGTGTTTTGGGGTGAAAGGGAAGCTCACGTCAAGGTTTGTGGGGCCCTTTGAGGTCTTGGAGCGGGTTGGACTCATTGCTTATAAGCTTGCCCTTCCTCCCTAGCTTTCTAGTGTGCACGACGTGTTCCACATGTCCAACCTCAGGAAGTACGTCGCCGATCCCAGTCACATTCTGAGCCACGAGAGTGTCGAGGTGGGCGATGACCTGACCTACCCCGAGCAACCAGTGCAGATACTAGACAGAGCCATCCGGAGTTTGACACAGAAGCAGGTACCCCGGGTGAAGGTCTTGTGGAGGATCCAGAGGTACGAGGAGGCTACTTGCGAGCCTGAGGCAGCGATGCGAGAGCGGTACTCGGAGCTTTTCGAGGGTACGTCTTTTTGGACCGGCTTCAGTCCTCTTTGATTTTGCTATGCGTATGTTATTATTTTTTCGCACCCTAGCTAGCTCAAGTTTTGGGGACGAAACTTCCTTTGAGTTTGTTATGATGTTAAGACCTGTGTTGTTTGAGCCTTTTAAGACGTCTGAACTGTGGGTTAGACGTCTAGACATCTTCCCAGATGTCTGGAAATAAAAAATTTTGAGTACGAGCTCACGTCTGCGCGCGTGCTGACGAAACCCTAAACCTCTCGTTTCCTTCTTCTTCTTTCTCCTTCTGCCCCGACGAAACCCTAAACCCACACCTTATATAAAGCCCCCTCCTCTCCCTCGTTCCACCCCACTTCCCAGCCACCTTCCACATTCCCCTCCAGTAAGCGTAGCAGAGCAGTGAGAGTGCTGGAGTGGCGCGAGAAGGAGAGGAGCAGCGTGAGAGGGAGAGAGGTTAGGTTGCAAGTTCGCATGGGAGCTCACCAGTGAGCTCATGGCCTGAGCGGCGCGTGCGCAAGGTAGAGGAGTGCGTCGAGGAGGTCCTCCCCGACACTGCTGCAGTTGGAGCAGCAAGCGCAAGGGCGCGGTGTGGCCACATGCGGCGCGGGAAGGAGGAAGCAGGTTCTAGTTCTGAGTTTTTCCCAGAATCAAACGTCTGGAGCAACGTCCAAACGACGTAGCCAATGTCTGGAGGAGGTTACAAATGTCTGAGGAGTAGATTTCACGAAGGTACGTCTTCTTTGCGGATACGACCATGCAGACCGCTCTGCCGAGGCACTATTGCATGCCTTTTTGAGGAGATTTGGTGGATTTGCACAGGTTTCGCTTCGGGAAGGCTCGGGACACGCCCTCCCATGCAATTTGGACATCTGGGTGAGGAACCAGATGGCGGGAAGCATTTCCAGACGTCCGACGTCTGGAACTAGGTCTAGACGGTCCAGCGGAGTTCCTGGACGTCTGAGGAGTGGCACAGGACTTGAGGTATGGCACTGGACACTTTTAAGACGTTTGGAAGTTGTTCCAGACGTCTGATTTGAGTCAGGAACACTATTTTTGACCCGTTTAGGGTCTATTTGAGATCCATTTCCCGCAATTAAGATACCGATGTTTCCCGTATGATTTCCTCTACTTGTTAGAAGACTTTTTATACTGTTTTGAGTATCCTCTTGTGATTGATCCTTGTGATAGGACTTGTTTCCGTTGCGAGTTCGGGGCTTGCTGAGGCACGTGCACCTGCCATTCAAGCCCCCACTACTCCTGGGTTTACTGGTAGAGTGGCTTCCCCTTAATTTAATTAAAACCTAAATGCATGTGTGGAATGAATGATTAGAACCTAGGATATGGCATGAATCCTAGGACTAGAAATACTGGAAATGTATGTATTGAATGGATTGCAGTCATGAAAGAGTAGAAAGAATGATAATAATTGCCTGTAAATGAATAACAGTTGCCTGCGAAATAAGTAGTACTTGTGCTAGTTAACTGTTGAATGTACTTTCTGTCGCACACGTGAAATGACATAATATGAGCTGCATGTATATAAATTGAAAATGGAAAGGTGAATGTTGGAAACACGAGCTACCTGTAGATAACCTGAATATGGACGTGTGAACGATAGAATAAAAAATTTGCATGTGTATAACCTGAGAATGGAGATAGAAATGACGAAACCTGGTATGGAATTATATGAGAAATATGAGCATGAACCCTACGAAAAATTAGGAGTAAAGCTCCTGGAATCAATGGAACGGAACTGGAAATGTGAGTAGGGAAGTGAGATGGCCCTTGAGTACGGAATACCAAGGAGAGCAACTGTTCCCCTGTTTAGTGCAGAGCGGAGCTAGCCGCCCTTGGGTTGGGACCTGGGGTTAAGATTGGACACTCTGTACTGACTTCTTTACCCTTGCGTACTGATAAATGCCAGTTTATCATCATTCTTATGCATTAAAACAAACCTAGCTCTTAGGATTTTACTCCGTAAACAGGTTTTTGGGCTGCATTTAGGCATAAAATAGGTTAGGCATGCATTGCATTTTTTATTATCTTTTTAATATGTTTTTGTAAGTGTTAGGGATGTACAGATATATAGATCCCTAAAACCCTAGCACTCAAGAAGGCAAATGGTGAAGGAGAAGCCCAGACTAGCTGGAACTCAGCCTAATCCAGCTCACCTCAGCTTGATCCAGCTCACCGCAGCTGGAACCTAGCTTACTTGAACTAGGGTTAGCTCATCCTAGCTCCATTCAGCTAATCTCAGCGGGATGGCAGCTCAAGAGAGTTCACCTTAGCTCACCCTAGCTCAAGTCAGCTCAGATCCAGCTCAACTTAGCTGAGTCTAGCTCATCTCAGCTCCCACTAGTTCACAGGGAGCTCTAGCTAGCTCAGCTAAGTTGACAGGAGTTCACCCCAGCTCAGATCCAGCTACATCCAGCTCCACTCAGCTCCAGCCAGCTGAAGAAGAACTCATCCCAGCTCAGGAAGCTCAAGTCCAGCTCCCGGGGACTCAGCTTAGCTCAACTCAGTTGAGCTAAGCTACCTTAGCAGCCTCAACTAGCTTGATTCTCCCCGGGAGCACCAGACCTAGCTCACCTCAGCTCATTTTGGTAGAAGATAGCTCACTTTAGCTTGGCTTAGCAACTAGCAAAGAACTAGCAAGCTAAGCCAGCTAGAGTAGCCCCATGCCAGCCTCTTCAGTAGCAGCCAGCTCCAGCTCCAGCTCCAGACTTCTCCTCCTCAGCTCCTTCCTCCAAACCCTAGCTCCATTACCTTCTCCTCTACTCCACCTTTAGCTAAGCTAGCTTAGCTTATCTTATCTTAGCTTATCTTAGCTAACAACCAGCTCCTTGGCCATCCATTACCTTCAAAATCAACCCTAGCTAGCTCCACCAACTTAAGCCTACCTAAGCTAGCTACCCTACTCAAGTTGGCACCACCTCCTAGCCATCCCTTCACCCCACTATCTCCACCAAAATACACCTAAAGTTGGCGCCAAAAACCACCCCTAACCACCTCTATATTGGCGCCACTTTCAGCCCCTTCATCCACCCTACACCTACCCACATAACCCATCCTAACCATCCACATACCCCCCTTCTAGAATCCTAAGGTGGCGCCACCTAATATCCTTCTAGAAGGCCCATTTTGGCACCAACATCAAGGGGTGTCAACCCCCATAACTACCCCCTTGGTGTCTCTTAAGGTGGCGCCAAACACCCTTGGCCATTGGATCCTTAACCACCTCCATCATTCCATCTTGGCCCTCCATTTCAAGGGACACTTTAGCCCCCTTCCTATTCTATAAAAACCAACCACCTACAACCATTTTAGGGCATCCTCCATTAGTGTAATTTGCTACCTAAACCACCTATACCTACGGCCAAGAAGAAGGAGTAGAGAAGGAGATTAAAGGGGCACATCACCAGCCCTTTTGGTGCCTTCTTCTCCCCACTCTCTTCAACTTGAGCCACGCCAAGGAGGAGGACTCTTCCACTTCAAGGAGGATGGCCAGGCAAGGGAGAAGGACCTAGGGTGGACGTCCACCCTTGGAGAGAAGCTTAGGGCACGCCCCCTTAGGGCTTGCCTTGGAGGACATTACCTTGGCGGAGCACTGCAAGGAAGGAGTTGAAGGATTCTTTTCAAGCTTGGGAGCCACCAACCTTGGAGCAAGAAGCCCTCTTCTTCACCATCTATCTAGAGGATTTGTGTTTGCCTTTCTTATTTTAATTTTTCTAGTAGTAGAAGCATTCCTCTACTAGGCTTTTTTTTTGTTTGTAAAACACTTTTCATCAATCAAGTTGCCTTCTTTGCAATTTTTTGTTTTGCATTTCTACTTGCTTTATTTTTTTTAGCATTTTTCACTCCCTCTCCCTAATTATTCTAGGCCTCCACTTGCCTAGAGTGAGCTTAGGGAGAGGCTATTACTTGCCACCTAGAAAGTAGTAGTTAAATTGAAGTGTAAATTACCTTCCCGCCACCATTTCCCATGTTGCCTTAGCTTAAAAACAAAAAAAATGATATATTGAAAAAAATACCAAAAAGAAAGTTGAAATTTTTTCCAAGCAAGAGAATCACTATTGCAAACATATTGCCTCCTTGGACGACCCTAGATACTCTCCTATCTAGGAATATAAATTTAAGAGTTGATCGATTTTACGCATTACAACGACATATTTTAACAAACCGCGTAAAATCGCTATCACTTTTTGGCGCCGTTGCTGGGGAGGCACGGCTTTGCATTAATTAATTTTCTCTTGCTTAAAGTGGATCTCATCCCCTTCTCTTTCTTTCTTTTGTGTGTGCAGGAACTACAGCGGGAAGGCGGGAATCTAGAAGCGAGAGCTCAATGTTCCTTTTCTTCCCGCGAAATTCAGGTTGGTTCCTTTTTCTGGTCACATAATTAATTAAAACTACCAAAAATATATTAAACTTGGCTCTCAGGATCCCAACCAACTTAATTAAGTGGAGTGGTGCATTATAAAATCCATTGTTTGCTTGTACGCTTCTTTAACACCACTCCATTGCAAGTATTGGTGTTCTATTTTTTCGGGTCCAGATTTCTATCTGGACTTGAAAAATCGATTCCTAACATCACAGGCCTCCTAAAATCATAAAATTTTATAGAGTGATTCCCAATTATGTTTGGAACATCTGTTCCAAATTTCAGATCAATTATATTTGTATTTAATTTTTAAAAATTCATGGATTGCAGAGGGGTCACACCCTTTAATCTTCCTATTTTGCTACTGTCCGTGAATTTTTAGAATTTTTGTACTCAGCCAATTTTTGTGAATTTTAGTTTTCTGGAATCCTTGTGAAATTTTACACATTAGATAAAATCAAAAAAATTTTCTGAGGTCGGTGGTAATACTGAAAAGTCCATAATACCCACGGGTATCATTTCTGGACTTTGACACCAGTATAATTAAAAATTCAAAACAATTACCAAACAAATTCCTAAAATTGTACAAAAATCTTTTCTGGAATCTTTGTTTGATTTTATTCAAATTAGTGGTGTTGTTTGACTTGTTTGGACCACTACTTAATTCAGAAAGCCAAAAATCAATTCACTGGTAGTAATTTTCTGTCTTAGGGATAATTGGCTTAGGGTTTCTTTCTTTCTCTTTAGAGACTCAATTGAAAGGAAATATACAATCACACACACAACTTGTCTTTCCTTTGATTGTGAACTTTCAAACTTGCTTGAAAACTTAAAGAAAAAAACCTTAAAACTCATTTAATTAAATCAAATCCTAAAAAACAAAAATACAAAAAATTGTTTGACAACTTGATTTACATTTGAGCCACTCTCCAATTCTTGTACACACACAAAAAAATCAAATAACAGGGCAACAACCCAATAAACGCCCTCCACATTCCGTGTGCACTATAGCATCCTAGACCTAATTAAAATTTGTAGCAACTTGACCCTAAGGCTTTATCAACTTAGGCTTGCTATTTAGGTCTTAAGTTTTCTTTAGTTAGTACCAATTCTGTCATCTGTATCTGGTGTTCAGGCTGAGGGGCCGTGTCAAACGACCAGGCGCGGGTTTGTACAAGCACCTGGGGTTTTCCCTGGGAAACGTTTGGGCCCAAACCTTCCCTTAAGCAACTTGGCTAGATTTGTTGATAGAATGGGTATTCACTATTGACTACTTATTTCCTATATAGACCAAGTCTTAGGTTATTATTAGGGAATCACATTTAAGTTAGGTCTAGTTTTATTTGTTTGAATTACACACTTTCTCTCATCTCTTTCTCTTCTCCTCCCCTCTTGTTCTTCCATTTTATGCATGGGCGATGGTCTCAAAATCCACACTTGGAAGGACCATTTGATTTCGCCCCCACGCAAAAAGACCACTTTTTCTGTCTTCTTCTCCTGAAAAAATGGAAACACAACAAAATAGGTCCACTGACCCTTCCACATCCACCTCTAACCCCACCACTAACCCTAATTCTAACCCTTCCACCCAAAACCCAACCACCAGTAATTTCCTACACTTGGAGCTCCCTAATCTTGAGTTGCCCCACACATAACATCAAGACCCCCTACCTGATCTTTTAAAATTGATGGCCGATCAGATTAATAAATTAAATTCCAATCAACAAACATTGACTAGGAACATCCAAAACCTAGCCAATCCAAGGCCATACCCACCACCCCGTCAGCAGCCTGTTGTTCCTCTAAAAGATTTCTATGATCCGTCTTATTATGAGGAACGACCAGGGGTGGTCATACCGGAGGGGGACTTTGAGATCAAGCCTGCGGTCCTGAACCTAATTAAACACTTTCATGGCCTTCCTAGGGAAGACCCTTTCAGCCACCTTGAAGAGCTAACTCTTCTTGCACAGACAACCCGTTCCCGAAATGTGCAAGAAGACATATGGCTGATGTGGCTTTTTCCATTATCTCTTAAAGATAAGGCCGCTTATTGGTTCAGGACCATTGGCCGACCCATCACAACATGGCCTCAACTCAAGAGTGCCTTTCTCAAGAAATTCTTTCCCATAGGTCGTACCAATTCCTTACGAAGATCTATTACGACCTTTCACCAAAAATCTGGTGAAACTTTCCATGATTCTTGGGAAAGATTTCAAGACCTTTTAAGAAGTTGCCCGCACCATGAGATTCTTTTATGGCAGCTCGTGCAAATCTTCTATCATGGATTAGAAGATCAAATCCGACATTTTGTTGACGCCTCGTGTGGCGGCAACTTTTTAAATAAAGATGCAGAAAGTGCCTATGACCTGTTCGAAGAAATGAGTGAAAACTCATTTAGTCAAGCTTCCATGAACACATTTTGCAGAACCCAAAACCCACAGTTCGGTGTTCATGAAATAGGAACTCAATCTATCCCGGTCACCCAAGACGATCTTCAATTGATCGCTCAGAAACTCGACCAGATGCATATTAATCAGAAAAAAATTGAGGAAAGACTCGCCACATCAACTCAAGCTCCACACCCACATCTAACCCAACCTAACTTTCCACGAAGAGAAAATTTGCACAATCTCAACACTACCCTTGCTGATTATTCTGAGGTTGCCCATGATTCACTGGGGAATTACAACTATCCAGATCTTAACCCCACTCAAAATATTTCTGCCATCCAGGAGCCCTTTAAAAATTCTTCCAATTGGAAAAATTACCCGAACTACTCCTGGAATAATCAAGTTTCCTCTCAACCATATCATTTTAATGGGTATGGGTCAAATCCAAACTTCCATCCTGGGCCATCCCAACAAGATATCAATGCTCAGATGCTGCGAACCCTACAGGATATGCAAACAAAAATGACGGAAATAACCCGCAACATCACAAATCTGAACAATCAGATTGGGGTTACTCCCATGCAAAGACCTGTAGGACATCTTCCGTCCCAACCCATACCCAACCCTAATCACCAAGGAAACCATTATATGGGCAGAAATCCACATTATCCAAATCAGCCTCCTCTTAATCCACCACCTCAGTAGCCGCCCAGGTTTCTGCAATCACAGGCCCCCCCACCTCCTCTAAATAATAATCCGACTGCACATGCAGTTACTTTGAGGAGTGGGAAAACCACCACTGACCCCGGGCCTTCACACGAACCTGGTAAGATACCTGTGCAAATTGACTCCCCACCTCCCCATCAGGAAGAAAAAGGAAAACAAAAATCTCAAGACAAGATTCCTGTCCCTTTCTCACAAGCTCTCTACCCCACCACCAACAAAAAAAAGAAATCTAAGCCCACTACAGAAGAACTCATGGAGCTATTTGGGCAAGTTCATATCAATATTCCTCTCCTAGATGCCATCAAATATATACCTGCCTATGCTAAATTTTTGAAGGAGATTTGTACTCCTAAAAGGCAGGCTAAAAATCTAGGATTGGTGCATCTTTTGGAGACAGCAAGCTCTGTCATACAGAGTAAGCTGCCTCCTAAGATGAAAGATACGGGGGTGCCTTTAATTTCTGTAATTATTGATGACACTACATTTAATCGCGCCCTCCTTGATCTTGGTGCCTCAGTTAATATTATTCCCACAAGTTTATTCGAAGAATTTCAGATCGGTGAATTAAAACCTGTCGAGGTTACCCTGCAATTGGCCGACCGATCTACAATCAAACCTTGTGGGATTGTCGAGGATGTTTTAGTCAAGGCCCAGAATTGTGTCTTCCCTGCAGACTTTCTGGTTCATGACATTGAGGCAGTTGAATCTTTATTGGACTCCCCAATAATCCTTGGACGCCCCTTTTTGGCCACCGCAAAGGCAAATATCAATTGCCACACAGGCAAAATGGATATTAACTGTGCAGGCCAAACTATCACTTTAGATATTTTTAAATCCTCCAGGAGATTCCATGATGATAACTTCTTTGAGGACTCAGATACTGAAATTTCCAATATGGTGGAGGAGACAATGTTAATAGATATCCTTACCGACCACAATTTCTTTGAGAACTCTGATTCAGAATCAATGGTCGGCGAAATCAGTGATCTGGAAACTTGTCTTGACCCCAAATTTATTCCTAACCCACCCACTATTCCTGCACCTAATTCTTCCACACTAACTTCCCCCAATCCCCACCATTCCTTCCCCGACTCCTTTCTTCCGGACCTGCCACCAACCCCGCCCGAGTTTGGCATCCAACCTGATTTAAAACCATGGCCAGACTCGGGCTGCACTTATCATTTTCCATCCAACTTTGATCCCAATGTTATTTCTAATCAATTTTCTAGGGATCTAGAAGAAGACACCTTTTTTGTGGGCATCCAAGTGTCCAATTATCTACATGATTTTACGTCTTCCGTGCATACCTTCACGCCTGGCTGAATGGCGTAAAAGATAGCACTGGATGGGAGGTAACCCATCATTTTTTCTTGCTTTCCCTTTTTTCTTCTTTTTCCAGGTTTTGTTCCTCCTAAACCTGACCGTTCTTCACTAAGGTGATCCCTTTTCCCTCCTAATGCATAAGGACATGGCATATCTTAAGCATGAGGGGTGTTTTTAAATTTTACGATCGATTTAGGATTTTCAAAACCTAAAAACATGCATTTTTATTTAATTTATTTCCTGTTTGCATACCCAAAAAAAGAAAATAAATAAAAAAATAAAAAAATAAAAAATAAAAAATAAAAATAAAAATAAAAATGTTCAAAACTTTTTGAGGAAAAATTTTGAAATCGGGACTAAGGTCGAAAAATTCACTTTTGGTACAATAGGATTTAATCTTTAACAAACTAAGGATGAGGATATGGATCTGATTATTAGAATTCCAGGGTCTATTTTAGACAAGATCAGATATCCTTCTATAAAATTTCACCTGAACTCATGATAGTTCAGGTGACTTGATCCTATTTTGTAATATGGAAATTATTTGACTTAGCCTCTGATTCAAAAACTTGCATGTTTTGAGAAACTTCTTGTGTCACTCTTCACACACAAGCCAACACTTAAAAATAACTAAAAATTTGAAAAACTCTCTTGTTTGGACTTAGTAAAAGTCTGAAACAGATCATTGGTTTGAGTTCCCACCGTCGAGAAGGAGGAAAATGCCTCCTTTGAGGACGCGATGTCAACATGTTACCCCCTCGGCGTTGCTCCATATCTATATTTCATATCTTTAGATGGAGCATTTAAGTGCATTTTAGCAGCTCAAGTGTCTTGGACGGTGCTCTACCTATAGTGTCGGAGCAAGAGCTTGAGTTTGCTTGGAGCGTCACTTTTCACCGCATCGTGTTTTGAGGTTGTGAGCTCCTGGGTGGTGTCATGGATAGTGCTATCTCGAAGTACTGGCGCCAGAGCCCCCTCGAGGAATGGTAACAGGAATGATGATCCCGACACATCTGTTGTAAGACTAAGCTAAAAATAAGCATGGGGGAAGAAAAAAATATATATATATATAATAATAATACATCCTTATAAATGTTGGCTTTTCACAATCACAGACACAAGGTTTTAAAGGATTTTACAAGTTGAGAATCAGATTCATGAGCCAAAAAAATCCTAAAAACAAACATTTCAAGTCATCTGAATTAACAAGGGGTTAATTTGAGAATTTTCTGGAGGAAATATTGATCCCGTTCTGTCTAATGGTTGAATCCAAAAACAAATCCCGAAGTTTATCTTTAACAAATCCCGTACCTCCAGTGTTTTAATCTACCAAGGTCCATTAATCTCTTTTTCTCCTTAAAAGTCGAAAAAATTAGATTTCCCAAAAATTTCATTTTAAGTTTTGCTAAGAGACTAGCAAAAGATAAGCATGGGGGTGTGATAAACGCCAGTTTATCATCATTCTTATGCATTAAAATAAACCTAGCTCTTAGGATTTTACTCCGCAAATGGGTTTTTGGGCTGCATTTAGGCATAAAATAGGTTAGGCATGCATTGCATTTTTTATTGTCTTTTTAATATGTTTTTATGAGTGTTAGGTATGTACAGATATATAGATCCTTAAAACCCTAGCACTCAAGAAGGCAAATGGTGAAGGAGAAGCCCAGACTAGCTGGAACTCAGCCTAATCCAGCTCACCTCAGCTTGGTCCAGCTCACCTCAGCTTGATCCAGCTCACCGCAGCTGGAACCTAGCTTACTTGAACTAGGGTTAGCTCATCCCAGCTCCATTCAGCTAATCTCAGCGGGATGGCAGCTCAAGAGAGTTCACCTTAGCTCACCCTAGCTCAAGTCAGCTCAGATCCAGCTCAACTTAGCTGAGTCTAGCTCATCTCAGCTCCCACAGTTCACAGGGAGCTCTAGCTAGCTCAGCTAAGTTGACAGGAGTTCACCCCAGCTCAGATCCAGCTACATCCAGCTCCACTCAGATCCAGCCAGCTGAAGAAGAACTCATCCCAGCTCAGGAAGCTCAAGTCCAGCTCCCGGGGACTCAGCTTAGCTCAACTCAGTTGAGCTAAGCTACCTTAGCTGCCTCAACCAGCTTGATTCTCCCCGGGAGCACCATACCTAGCTCACCTCAGCTCATTTTGGTAGAAGCTAGCTCACTTTAGCTTGGCTTAGCAACTAGCAAAGAACTAGCAAGCTAAGCCAGCTAGAGTAGCCCCATACCAGCCTCTTCAGCAGCAGCCAGCTCCAGCTCCAGACTTCTCCTCCTCAGCTCCTTCTTCCAAACCCTAGCTCCATTACCTTCTCCTCTACTCCACCTTTAGCTAAGCTAGCTTAGCTTATCTTATCTTATCTTAGCTTAGCTAACAACCAGCTCCTTGGCCATCCATTACCTTCAAAATCAACCCTAGCTAGCTCCCCCAACTTAAGCCTACCTAAGCTAGCTACCCTACTCAAGTTGGCACCACCTCCTAGCCATCCCATCACCCCACTATCTCCACCAAAAGACACCTAAAGTTGGCACCAAAAACCACCCCTAACCACCTCTATATTGGCGCCACTTTCAGCCCCTTCATCCACCCTACACCTACCCACATAACCCATCCTAGCCATCCACATACCCCCCTTCTAGAAGGCCCATTTTGGCGCCAACATCAAGGGGTGTCAACCCCCATAACTACCCCCTTGGTGTCTCTTAAGGTGGTGCCAAACACCCTTGGCCATTGGATCCTTAACCACCTCCATCATTCCATCTTGGCCCTCCATTTCAAGGGACACTTTAGCCCCCTTCCTATTCTATAAAAACCCACCACCTACAACCATTTTAGGGCATTCTCCATTAGTGTAATTTGCTACCTAAACCACCTATACCTACGGTCAAGAAGAAGGAGTAGAGAAGGAGATTAAAGGGGCACATCACCAGCCCTTTTGGTGCCTTCTTCTCCCCACTCTCTTCAACTTGAGCCACGCCAAGGAGGAGGACTCTTCCACTTCAAGGAGGATGGCTAGGCAAGGGAGAAGGACCTAGGGTGGACGTCCACCCTTGGAAAGAAGCTTAGGGCATGCCCCCTTAAGGCTTGCCTTGGAGGACATTACCTTGGCGGAGCACTGCAAGGAAGGAGTTGAAGGATTCTTTTCAAGCTTGGGAGCCACCAACCTTGGAGCAAGAAGCCCTCTTCTTCACCATCTATCTAGAGGATTTGTGTTTGCCTTTCTTATTTTAATTTTTCTAGCAGTAGAAGCATTCCTCTACTAGGCTTTTTTTTTTGTTTGTAAAACACTTTTCATCAATCAAGTTGCCTTCTTTGCAATTTTCTGTTTTGCATTTCTACTTGCTTTATTTTTTTTAGCATTTTTCACTCCCTCTCCCTAATTATTCTAGGCCTCTACTTGCCTAGAGTGAGCTTAGGGAGAGGCTATTACTTGCCACTTAGAAAGTAGTAGTTAAATTGAAGTGTAAATTACCTTCCCGCCACCATTTCGCATGTTGCCTTAGCTTAAAAATAAAAAAAAATGATATATTGAAAAAAATACCAAAAAGAAAGTTGAGATTTATTCCAAGCAAGAGAATCACTATTGCAAACATATTGCCTCCTTGGACGACCCTAGATACTCTCCTATCTAGGAATATAAATTTAAGAGTTGATCGGTTTCACGCGTTACAACGACGTATTTTAACAAACCGCGTAAAATCGCCATCACGGACACAGTACCGGGGAGAGCTACTAGTGTAGGGAGAGAGCTAGCCACCTCACGGGGCCCAGGGTTCAACTAGCCACCCCACACTGACTTGTTAGGCCCACTGGGCAAACCAAAGTAGTCAGGCGAGGGTGCGCGGACTGTGGAAGGGCAAGACCCATGTTTGGTTCTTAGGGGCTAGACCCCTGTTACTGAGAGGGCTATGCCCTATACTGGTTTCGTGTTGTGCTTTGGGCGCACCTACTAACGGAAACGACTAACAGCGTACCAGTGCGGGGTAGCTTCCCGTGCACTTATCACGTGTGCCGTAGTCACCGTTATGTCTGTCCGTGACCTTGGGACAGTTGACTGGGTGGAGGACCACCACGGGGGACTATCCCGGCCAGGAGAGCACCACGTGCGACTTCTACTCTTCGGAAAATACTGCAATCAAGATCGTTCCCACGAGGAACATTCGAGATCAAGAAAGAAACCTGATAAACAAAAAAGTGGTGAAAGAAGGAATAATTAGTTAAAGAAAGAAAGAAATTGAAAAGCAACAACTACCTGTCCACCTTTACTGCTTTAGTTAGTTGGTTGCCACTCTACTCAGCATTCACCGACATTTTGTACTCATAATCCTTTTCAGGTCCAGGTGTTGAGTAGCCAGAGCCTACGGCTGCAGAGAGTGCTGGGCCCAGTAAAGCCCAGTAGTTGTAGCTACTTGTTGTACTCCTTTTTCAGTTGTAGTGAGTAGTTCTTGTATCTCTGTACTCTGACTTTCTGTACTTTATATTCTCGTACCTGTTTACTTTCCTACTGTTGTGGTGGTGTGTACTGTAGTAGTTTTACTTCTTTACTGCTGTACTTTTATTACTGTAGTTGCTTGGCATGGTGAATGTGGTTTACTTTCCTATTTTTTGGTTACTTTCTCATTGGACAACTGGGTCTTGGGATCAGTCGAGTCGGTCCGATCTCGTGTCCTGTAGGGATTCGAGAACCGGGTCATAATAACACAGTATGGCAATCATAACCAATGTCAAATCATACACAAATCAGCACATAAGAGCATCACTTCATCTCAATTTCAATATAAGATCAATACTTCATCTCCATTTTGAAATCATTACCTACATCGGTCCATATTCAATTAGTTTTGGTGTTACCTTCCAAGAACATAGGTTGTCAGCTCCTCATGTAGGACTTTCACTCGATCGAACAGTAACAACTCCTTAATTGAACCATCCTCTACTGCAAGGCAAAAAGGGAATGTAATTAGGTTCAATAATATACGCAAGATCAATAATAAGAAAAAAACTCAAAGGATGTGTAATACCCTCTTACTCCTCCAAGAATAGCTCCAATACAACCCACAAGATAGCATCCACCACCCACAATCCCCATTTATAGGAGTTCCTATTCCTTATCCTCCTCTGAATTGAGACCCATCCATCATTACTGATGCAGCCACATGATGACGAAGAAGGGCGCAAGGGGATTATGGGTGTGAAGAGGAAGATCACGAGTAATTGAATGGTCACCCAGCCACAACTAGGATGATAACCTAAGAGGGAAATTGAGGGTACAATGTTCGGAAGAAAGCAAAAAAGAAGAGGGCCACACAAAGGGAAAAGGTCTTCAATTATCTGAGGATCCTCATAGGGCTTGTAATCAATGGGGACTCCCACCCACCAGAAGATAGTGTTGAAAGGCAAATCCTACCAACCACAGAAAATAATGCAAGAAAAAATGTAATGCACCGAAACCCTAGCTGCACATAGTAGAGATGACAAAAGGAATCTGTGCATGATCGAGGTCACCAGCACAACATCAATGGTGTCGCAGAAGAGTAATGAGGGAGCAACACACGACAAGTGAAAACAGAAAACACACGCCATGGGAAAAGAAGACAAAACACTGAGCTCGCTTATTACTTGATGAAAGAAAACAAGGGCGCAAGGTTTATTACTGCAAATTAAAAGTATGAAAACTTGACCTCGAAGCACAAAAAACATAAACAAACAAAAAATCAACGCAATTAAAACTTTCAACACTCATGTCGATTAACAACCAATGCCACCATTCCATACGAAAGCTGATATCAGGGAACAACCCTTATTTCACCCCTCACGTGAAATAAAGATAAGCTGATATTAGTACCAAAAAAATTGACCCTTTTTCATGCCGACCTTTCAAGGCCTAGATATAGAATTACCAAGTAATTCCCCAAAACTAACGTAGCCTTAGTCCTCTCAGCCACCGCAGGCAGCTATACTGAACTCCACGAGCCTTTGACCAATGACCATACATTTGTCTCTGCTGGGGAAGAAAAGATGGTTAGGAGTTTAAACAAGCATATGTCTGTAGCTTTTTGACCGATTTCCTTGGGAGGAAAAGGCGGCATTTCAAGCAATGTCCAATCGTTAATTTTTGCCCTTTGTGGACTAACCCAATATCCAACTTTCGTAAATCATTGATTGCGACCTCCTAATATTTTTATGTGGCTGGCAGCACTAATTCTCTCACCCTGTGCGTTGGTCCACTACAACAACTTGTTTCGTATTCGTGCTTCACAGTTACCTTGATCTTTGAATACTCCTCGATGGTACTTCGAACGATAGTTGCGTGTGCGACCGAGAGATTGCCGTGCAAGTTGAATGGTTGGGTTGCAACGCTATTACCACTGCAAAGAAATTTGAAGTTCTCTATGGATTTTGTCTTGGTCGTGATCATCTTCGGGAAAAAAGGATCGCATGCAGAATACATCAAGCATCCACGTCCAAGTTTTCCTTTTTCTTGTATTTTTTTCGAGGTGACCCTTCCATTCAGCAGGAATGAAAACCATTCCTCAAGGGGAACAGGAGTCACTGCATTCCTCAAGAGAAAGGAAAAACGACACAAAACTTCTACCCGAGAATAAAATAAAAGAAAATAAATATCACCGGTATGAAAGGCTCAACCACCACAATATACTTGTAGATATGACAAGAAATACAGCAAAAATGGACACCAGAGATAATAATTCGAACACTTTTGGATAATAATAAATCTGATGTCATGCATGTTCCTCAAATCAACTTCCTTCGGGAAATAACAACATCGTCAAAGGGAAAAATAAATCAACAACTTAGACTAAAATGTGCACCAAAATTGGTCAAACTAAAATAGAACATGCCACCAACTTGCAGCCAGCAAAATTCTCATCGAAACACCAACCTAGCACAACGAATCGACGATCGAAAGCACTAGCCAATCAGGCCTCCAAAGAGGAACTCCCTTATGATATTGGGAAGGTTTTTTAGCATATAAATACGAAAGTTGCCAGCATCCAAGAATTGTGAGCTCAATTCCAAACCTAAACAGATGGAGCTTCTTTTTTTTTTCCGGGAAAGGTGAAACACTTCATTCAATGCACAAGTCGGACAATTCGATCGTTCGTCGCGTTTTAGCTAAGAACCACTGCAGACGGATATAGCATATATAGCTTGCGTTCCTTCTCCTTCTAGATAGAAAATACTACCCATACATATTATATAGCATATATAGCATGTTGTGTCATTTAGCCCATTTTCGAGCCCACCATATTTGAATTCTACCTTAATTACTCGCGCTTACGACATATCGAGTAATGCTCCATAGAAATAATGGAATCAGCCAATGCCATCAGAGATATTTTATAACTAGGTCCACGTGTGCATCGAAATTGACCTGTTTCGAACCTATAACAGCTCGTCCGTAACTTTCGAGCCAAAAGGCGCAATTAAATTGAGGCTGAACGCACTTTGGTCATCATATTTGACAGTTTGACGGAACCGGTCCGCAATATTTTGCCGCGTATTCTTTCTTTGATTCATCTGTTATTTTTACCGCTTACAGTGACATTATTGGCTCTCATGACATTGATATCTCGGTGTTTTCTCACTTAAAAAAAAGGACACTGGTACCTTTGAATAAAATTTGTACAAAACTTTCCATATAATTAATCCCAGCTAATGGCATGCGACGTGCAAGTCAGAGGATCATTCATGCCATGATTCTTCTAAGATTTGTTGGGATGGGCGAAATGTTCAAGGTTGCGTTAATCCGTCATTTAATTCACCTTTTATCTAAGTCAGAGTAAGTTGATTTGATATGAGGTAAAATTATTTTATTTTTTTTATAAAATAATTTTAATCTTTCAAAATATTCAAACGGATTAACTCACTTATTCTATCATTTATTTTATTTTTTAATTTATTTTATAAATTTATTTCTCTTACCAAATGAGACCTAAGAGTAATACGAGGGAGAATAAATCATACATCAAAATATTACATTTCGCTGCAAGAAAATTGACCATTTCCCCATGATACAGGGGAACACTTTAAAAAATAGGAAAAATTGAAGGCAACGGTTGATTTTTCCACAATTTAGGTTGGACTTGTCACCATATAAGGTGGCCTTAAAATTTGTGGGCTCTAGGGACCATTGGCCATTGATCGTGATTCTTTATGAATAGAGGATTTGATTCAATAATCACACATAAGTAATTACGGAAAAGATATAAGAAAATTAATGATCTAATTCCACCATAAGAGGTGTATGTCTGGGAGGATGCAATGTTCTTGAATCTCTACTAGAATTACTGATAATACAGAGTCTCTATTTTTCTCTCTCTAGAATTGCGTGAAGAGGACCCTCGATAGTCGCTCTTCCCTATTTATAGCACAGGAAATATCCTAACAACGTAAAATCTTCCACAACTGTCTTTACGGATTCTCCAATACATCCATTATTTGGCTATTAATAGTGCTAGTAACGTCACTGTTACTGCTGACGTGGGCGTAGTGGGTGTTATCGCCACCTCTCTAACTCCCGTCAATGCGAGTCCTTCGGTAGGTCGGTCCTATCTGGATCTATTTGGGTAAAAGCGGATTTGGATTTGTCTGAGCGTTTGACCAGTATCTAGGTAACCGGATCATTTCTTGGGCTTCGTACAGGTTTTAAGTGTGAAGGCACTTTTTGCTCCTCATCATATGCCCCCACTCTCTAGCTAGCGGATGCTCCTGAGAGAGTAGTCAAGGTACTTAAAACTTCACAGTACACGATGCTCTCGGATGACTTCCCAGTTGTCTTTCAAGCGGGGTAAGCATTTGTCATGAAAGGGAAGTTTTAACTTCAGGCGAGCAAGGCACCTTTAATCATGTGATACATGACCATTGAAGTATTTATGGAACGTAGGCGTATCTCATCTGCGTTCCTGTTGGCCTTAAGAGGTCAACATATAATAATTAAGGGGAATGTATGCATGCTTCGCCTAACTTTCTGCGGGTCTCAAGAGGCTAGCATTTGGTGGAGGGAACATGGGCACATCTGCCTGAGTTCCTGTTGGGCTTAAGAGGTCAGCATTTAATGAACGAAAGATAGGCATATCTCCGCCTAAGTTCTTGCTGGCCTTAAGAGGTCGGCATCCTGGGTAGTAATGTGACATAAGCATCACCTTCTGTGAGTGGTAGTTGATTAGCTCATATTTGTAGGCTATTTAAGTATTTAACTACCTAGATATTAAGTTAATTTTAACATTTAGATAGCATACATTAGGATGTAAAGAATTTAATTCATATTTTTAGCTTAATTGGATAATTCATGTGTGGCATTCATATGTAAATGCATTTAGACTTAACCTAGAATTGCATGTATTTGATTAGTTAACTAATTAGGTGCATTACATACATTGTTTTAATTAACATAGAAGTTAGGAGTTATGTATAAATCAGCCTAATTATTTTATTATTATTATTATTATTCTCTTTGGTAAGTAGCCGCTCCACCTCCGCCTCCTCCTCTTGCACTCATTCATTTTTAACAGTTGCCAGCATTCACGAGGATCTTCTCTCGCCTCTTGTGATTTCAAATGAATTGGCTATAGCTACATGAGGGGGGAGGAGACGACGATGCTCTAGAGGCCTTCATTCCCTTTCCTCATTGTGCAGAGAACTTAGTTACTCGTTCACTCCATTACTACCGGTCTCAACCGTGGTGGACCTTCGCCACCGTGGGCATGCGGTGTAACGACCCGATTCCTGAATCCCTACGAGACATGAGAATTGGACCGACTCGACTAATCCCAATACCCAGTCGTCCAACGAGAAAGTAACCAAAAGAGCAGTAAAATAAACCACATTCACCATGTATATAACTAGCAGTAACAAAATACAGTGGTAAAGAAAGGAAATACTACGGCATACACTACCACAACAGTAGAGAAATAAACATGCACCTAACATGAAGCTTACATTAAAGAGAGTACAAGGAGCAATAGAAAACTACTCACTACAGCGGAAAGAAAAGTGCAGTAAGTACTACAGGTAACCCTACTGCACCCTACTAGGCCCAGCGCCCTTTGCAGCCGCTGACTCTAGTTGCTCAACACCTGGTCCTAAAAGGGCAACAAGGGAGACACGTCAGCAAAACACTGAGTAGAGTGGCAACTAAAAGCTAAAAGAAGCAGTAGAGTATACAGTAGCTGTTATATTTTTTTTACTTTCTTTCCTTATAATTTCCATTTATTCACTGTTGATTATTTCTCAGATCCTTCTCTTGATCTCGAATGTTCCTCGTAGGAAAGATCTTGATTGCAGTCTTTCCCGAAAGGTAGAAGTAACACGTGGTGCTCTCCTGGCTGGGCGAGTCCCCCGTGGTGGTCCTACCCTCAGTCAACCACCCCAAGGTCGATGACAGACGTAATGGTGACTACGGCACGCACGATAAACGCACGGGTAGCTACCCCGCACTGGCACGCAGTCAGTCGTTTCCGTTAACGGGTGCGCCCAAAGCACAGCATGGAACTAGTATAGGGCAGAGCCCTCTCAGTAACAGGGGCCCAGCCCCTCCACAGTCCGGGCACCCTCACCTGACTACCCTGGTTTGCCCAGTGGGCCTAACAAGTCGGTGTAGGTGAGCTAGGAGAACCCCGGGGCCCGTGGGATAGCTAGTACTCTCCCTACACTAGTATTTCTCCTCGGTACTGTGTACGCGAGGGCCAAAAGTCGGTATAAAGTGGCCAGACCTAACCCCGGGTCCTTGGGGCGGCTAGCTCCGCTTTGCACTAAACAGGGGGACAGTCGCTCTCCTTGGTACTCCGTACTCAAGGGCCAGCTCACTTCCCCAATTCTATTCCATTTCCTTTCTAGGAGTTCTACTCCTAATTCCCCGTAGGGTTCAAGCTCTTTTAACCCAGCCAATTTAGGTTTCACCGTTCCGGCTTTACGTTCATACAACCCATGTTTTCAAGCATATTTATTCATTCATAACAGGCAGCTGTTAACCAATTTAAAGGCAGTTATCATTTCCTTTCTACTTTTCCAAAACTGCAATGTTTGTATAGTCAACTAGTTTTCCAGTCCTAGGATTCATGCAATGCCCTAGGACCTATCATTCAATCTAGTTTTCCAATCCTAGGATTCATGCAATGCCCTAGGATCTATCATTCAATCTAATTTATCAGTCCTAGGGTTCATGAAATGCCCTAGACTCTATTAATTGTTTCATAATTGTACAAATTTTGTTAAATAAATTAAAGGGCTACTCTACCCGCGGAACCGGGAGTACTGGGGGCGTGGTCGGCAATCCCGCGGGCCTTTGCAATCCCCAGAGCAGCAACGGAACGGGGACCTAACACAAGGATCAACACAAGTAGTTTCTCAGAACAGTGCACAATTACTATAAACAGGTGGAGAAAATAAATCTGGAAAGAACGCAACTCAAAACACGGAAAACGGACTTCGAACGGGCCCTAAACAGGTCAAAAATGACGAATCTGTCCAAAACCAGACGCCTGGAACCTCTTCCAGACATCTTAAAAGGTGGATCATGTCGTACCTCAGTCTGCGTAGTCCTTCAAACGTCCAAAAGCCCATTGGATCGTCTGGCCTTAGTTTCCAGACGTACGATTGTCACCCCGGACGTCTGGAGTCACTATTCGTCGTCTGGTATTGTGGCCAGACGTCTGATTCGTGTGAAAAGGCGAGCCCTCGCGCCCTCCCGAACAACACCTGCGCACACACGCATCCGCTCTCATCACGAAAAGGTGCAGAGGGACACGGCGTACGGCTGCATGGCCGTACCCACGTAAAAGGAAAAAGGAAGGAAAATATGGTACCTGTCAGACGTCTGGGTCTTCCACTAGACATCTTATGCGTCGTCTGGACAAAGGTCCAGACGTCCGATTCTGGGAAATTTTCCCAGAATCAGGACCCTGTCGCTCTCCGCCTGCGACGTACGACCGCACCACGCCACGCTCGCCTGCTGCCCGAGTTGCAGTAGCTCCTCCGCGACACCCCACGCTCGTTGCTCTCCCGCCGGCCGGCTCTAGCTGCCCCGGCAAGCTCGCACTCTCGCGGTCGAGCTTCTTCTTCCTCTCGCAACAGCTTCTCTCCCCACACGCTCGCAGCAACCGCTCTACCGCTCTCGCTTGCTCGCGCTCTCGTTGGCAGGGAGAAGGAGAAGACGGGTGGAAGGGAGTGGGGTGGCGTGAGGGAGAGGAGGGGTATATGTAGGCACGAGGGGGCTCTGCAAGTCAGCGGGGGAAGAAAGAAAGAGAAGAGGGTGGCTGGGAATCAGTCTGCGCGCACTTGTGCGCAGATTCATTCTCGTACGCATGCAAAATTAATTTCCAGACGTCTGGGAAGGCGTCCAGATGCCTGATCAGATGTCTGGGCCGACTCCCAGACGTCTTAAAGTGGTCTTGGTGCCTCGGGTCTTAACGTGCGGGGTGACAGTCAACACCGCCATCGCAAAGCTCCGCATTACAACCTCACCGTGTAATCGCCAGATCACCTCCCACGACGACTGCCACCGTGCTCCATCTCCACCACTATCCACCATTCCGCTAATTTAGGACATTCGGGAACTTTCCCGGACATCCAAAACCCCTACACCTCTTCTCCTTTGTGCAACTGCACCAAGGTACTCATCTTCCACCTCAACGAAACCATCCACCACCATCATCAACAACTACCACTTGCAGCCCCAGTTGCTGCGCGCCACAAGCCCTTGCTGCATACACCGCCCAGCACCTCCGCCACGTCCATCCACTCCACGCGCTCATAGCAACTCAATGCACTTCACGCCCTGTAGAAACGTCGCGTGCAGCAAGTCCTTCACCGGCTCCCCGTGCAGCTGCACGCACGCACCCGCATGCTTGCCGCACGCACCACCAGTAGCAGCTCTGCCTGCACGCTACAGAGCGTTGTGCCTCTGCCTGCACCTCCCATGCTGTGCGCAGCATAGCCAACCCACTGCGTGCCTACACAGCCTCCGTCCCCCTCTTGCTGTTTCTTCGCCACGTTAGCAGCAGCAGCCACCCACTACGTGCCTACACGGCCTCCGCGTCCCCTCACCTTCAACAGTGCTGTGCATCTAGCTGCTTCATAGCAGCAGCAACCAACCCACCTCCACCGCCCCTCTCTGCTTCGTCCAGCCGACTCCGGCCACGCCACACCTCACCACCGCCATCGCCAGGTGCGTGTCGACCTTGCCCACCTCTAGTGAGCTTCTAGTGGTCAGCACCGGCTTCTCCTTGCGTGCGCGTGCTCGAGCACAAGATGCTCTATTTCTTGTGGCATTAATATTTACATTTCTTTGCCATTGGAAGAGTGGAATTTTTATTTAATAATATTTTAATCTAGTGATTTTGTGAGAACACCCTCCATCCTTCACGAAAACACAGTGTCAGCTTATTCATGTCTTGTTTTCTTAATTGAAAAGCAATTTTGATTCGATTTCTTTATGAAATTAATCATGAACATCGATTGTTGACTTGTGCGAGTTTGTAATAGGCCATTGCCTTCCTTTGGACATGACCTGCTCCTCATTGAGTGGTTAATTTTAATTGTTGACGATTGATTTTCCACTGCTCAATTTCTACTTCGACAACTTATTTCTTTGTGTGAGAATCATTCTTAAGGAAAATGATTCGTCAAATGGCATTGCATTCATTCATTTATTCACATTGATTTAAATTTTGAATCATATTTAACTCTAGATCTTTTTATTCTGGTGCGAGTGCAATGTTCTACGACACACATTCTACGACTCGCCATCACACTAACCATTGTGAGAGGTGACTCTTGACATCACTAGAGGGGAAATTATTCGAGCCATTTTGTAAGGAACTAGATTGCCAGGAGGGGAAGGACAAGAACGTGATGATCTTCTCCGCACATTTAATCTTTGAGTTGATTAGAGTAGGATTTAGACTTTAGACTTAAGTTTCCTTGCACATTTGGTTTAAGACCCTTATTCTAGGGTACATTTTAGGGGTTTGTTCCCCGACCTTCTTTTAGGCCCTTGTGTGGGTAATTGTTACGGGAGTCTATTCCCATTTATTTAGACTTAGGTTTTTACTTTCTTTTGTGGATTGATTTTATTTTTTTTGATTGTGCATAAGTATAAAAGAAAAAGAAAATAAATACGAGCTACCTGCTAAAAGCTGCCTACCCCTAGGTTGAATCATTTAGGATTGAATGAGCAGCTTCTAGATTTATTTTGCTTGCATTTGCGTGCATCTCATTGAAGATTGCTGGAGGCAAGGTATGTTCTCTTTTACTTTGTATCCATATATTCTTCACGCATTTGCATCTGAATGTAAAGACAAGACCACCTAAATTATTTTGAAAGAATTAACAAGTGGTCACATTTTCTGAAAAAGGACTTTAAGTTAAGGAGGAACACTAAAAACCAACGACTTGAATTGAGACATTGTACTGCAATTCAAAATTCAAAACTCAAAATTTTTACGGTGTATGCACACTTGTATCTCTTGCACCACAGCACGCATTTGGACACTCCCAGGTCTTGGAACTACTAGGACAAGAGCCCTCCTACCGTTTGATTCTGAAGTGTTTAGAACTTGAGATCAAAGGTTTTGTAAGTCCAAAGAGGGGGATATCCTATCACAGATTTTTGGGGGTAGTTAAGAAGCACCGCGAAAGCATAGCTTCAAAGGAAGGCTTAGGCCTACTTGCATCCCTCGAACTTCCATCTTTGGAGTTGCTCTATCATTTGAGATTTAGGGAAGAGTACTTAAGCTCTAACTAGGTCTTTTTAGGCATTTCGTAGGTCGACAATAGACGTGTAATTGATTGGACAACTTGCTTTGTCACCTACAATTTGAATTAAAGTCAAAAGCCTAAATTTGTAAAGACCTAACAATTCCTTTGAATTGTGTTTGTAGTGCATGCTTGGTGGGCGATCTCTTAGGAGACAACTTGTGTTTGATCCTGAACCTGAAAGAATCCTAAGAAGGGACCACCCAAGTGAAGAAATGGCTGGTCAAAGAAGCCTTAAGGAATATTTCATTCCAACCAATCAAACTGGCCCTACACTACGCAGACCTGGAGGGGACAATCCTTATGAGATCAAAAGCAGTATCATATCCTTGTTGCCCTCCTTTTATGGTACTGTTAAGGAAGACCCTTACAGGCATATAGAGGAATTCACCGAGGTCTGTTCCATGGTGAAGCTGCAGGGCATTACTGATAATGCTCAAATGCGGACTCTCTTTCCTTTCTCCCTCAAGGACAAAGCCAAGTATTGGTATCATACCCTAGATGATATTAACACTTGGGATGCCTTGAAGAAGGAGTTTCTGAAAAGGTACTTCCCCATGAGCAAAACTAATCACTTTAGGAGGGAAATTATAAGTTTTGTTCAAAAGGATAGGGAAGCTCTCCATGATGCATGGGAGCGCTTTAATGACCTGTTGAGACTTTGACCACATCACCAGGTGCCCAAGTGGCAACTGGTTGAAAGGTTCTATACCGGACTTAATGATTCGCACAGGCAGACTATGGATGGTGCTTGTGTAGGAACCTTTCTATCTAAGACTAAGGATGAAGTTTGGAACCTTTTTGATACTTTGAGTGAGAATTCTATTCACTTGAATTCTGCCTACATGGATAGAAAACCCACTCTCATGCAAAGAAAGTTGGAGGCAAATGAGGCAAGGGACACCCAGAATTTAGCATATTAGATTCAATCGTTGAATCAAAATATGGAAAGGCTTATGTCGAGCCCGGGCCAATTGACATCTAGCACCTCCACATCCCAAGCTTCAGAATGCTCCATTTGCCAAGGCAATACACATGTCACTATGGATTGCCACTTAGCCTCCCAATTCCCTAAGCTTGTATAAGCAGATCTGAATGCCGCTCAAGGGTTCCGTCCCAGACCTCATAATGACCCTTTTTTCCAACACTTATAATGAGGGATGGAGGAATCACCCAAACTTTCCCTAAATACAAGGGAATGTTTCAAATTCAGGGAATTATAAGCCACAACCCTTTCAAAATCAACAAATGAACCAACCTCAGACCTTTGCCCAACCTAAGACCTTTGAGATGGATGAATTGAAGCAATGTTGAGAACTATGCAAGAAAGTCAAAGTGCCATCATCCAATCTCATGACAAGGCTATACATGAAATGAAATTGTAGATAGGACACCTTGTTGAGGCCGTTAGACAGAGGGAAACTGGGAAGCTTCTCAGTGCTGCTAAGGAGAACCCTAAAGGAAAAGGGATTGTGTTTAGGGAGCATACCCAGGCGGTGACTATTCTGAGGAGTGGGAAAGAAATTTCCAAACCCGATGCTCCTATAGTCTCACCTTATGAAAAACCATCCACCTCGACTTTCGCCCCCATTGGAGAAGAATTGCCCAAATCTCCTCTGCTTGAAATCACCTCACCGGAAGAAGTTGCCCCCATTTTACCCCTTACCCGACATGACAACCCATCCACCCAGACACCGAGAGTGCCC
The DNA here is from genome assembly GCA_037157565.1 of Thalassia testudinum. Classification (NCBI taxonomy): domain Eukaryota; kingdom Viridiplantae; phylum Streptophyta; class Magnoliopsida; order Alismatales; family Hydrocharitaceae; genus Thalassia; species Thalassia testudinum. Next base: position 46,864,175 of record JAZHRO010000009.1, read on the forward strand.
TTTCCAGAGCACTTATCCACCTTTGGGCAGACTTCTGTTGGCTCATTTGGAGCCAAAGATAAGACAGATGAGATCATGAAAACTTTCAAGCAAGTGCAGATTAACTTGCCTTTGCTTGAGGCTATCAGGCAGGTTCCGTCTTATGCCCGCTTCTTAAAAGACCTATGCACGAAAGAGCGACAATCTAGAAACAAGTCCAATCAAAAGTTATCCTGCCTGATTCTGTTAGCTCAATTGTTCAACATGGCACACCCCCGAAACTTAAGGACCCAGGAGCCCCGTACATCTCAGTGGTCATTGGTGACTTACAGATAGATGAGGCTCTACTTGATCTGGGTGCAGGGGTGAAAATCCTTTCGAGCTACGTGTATGAACAACTTGGGCGAGGCATTCTAAAGCCTAACCCGGTAATCCTCCAAGTTGCTGATCGATCACTCAAGACACTGCGGGGAATTTTGGAAGACGTCCTTGTGAGAGTAGAAGATTTCTTCTTTCCCGTTGAATTCTTAATTTTGGACACTGACCCTACCAACAAGCCAACCAAGCCCTCCATCATTTTAGGCCTCCCTTTCCTTACAACTTTGCATGCTTCAATCAATTGCAATACTGGGGCATTAAAATGAGTTTTGGGAATAGGAAAATCTGGCTTAATGTGTTTGATGCTTATAAACAAGCCGAGCTTGAGGATTGTTCTCAAGTTGAGGTGATTAAAGAGACAACCCCTGCAATGTTATGTGATGACCCCCTTCAGCATGTCATGCTAAATGAGCATTCCCATCTCTTGGAGGAATGTGAAGGTGATATACTAGAACTTGAGGAGTTGCTGGGTGTTTCTGCTTAGTCTCTTTCCCCATCATCTCTGCCTAAGGTAGATCTGCTACTTGAGATGAGGACATCTATTATGAAACCCTCAACCATACAAGCCCCCGACCTTGAGTTGAAACCCCTCCCGGACACTTTCAAGTACGTCTTCCTGGGTGCCAAAGATACGCTCCCCGTTATCATTTCAACTGTGGTATCTGAAGCGCAGGAGGGAGCCCTAATTGAATGTTTGTCTAGGAACAAGGAAGCTATTGCTTGGAGCATTGCTGACATTAAGGGTATAGACTCTACACTCTGCATGCATCACATTTATACTGATGATTCCATCAAACCATTTAGGGACATGCAGAGATGTGTTAACCCTAATATGAGGGAGGTGGTTAAAAAAGAAATTATGAAGTGGTTGGACGCTGGGATCATATATCCTATTGCAAACAGTAAATGGGTAGGTCCTATTCATGTGGTGCCAAAGAAGAAAGGCTTTACTGTAGAATTTAATGACCAAGGTGAACAAGTTGTGACTAGACCCTTAACTGGATGGAGGGTCTATATTGATTACCGCAAGCTGAACACCGCTACCTTGAAGGATCACATTCCCTTGCCTTTTATTGATCAGATTCTCGAAAAATTGGTGGGGAATAAGTACTATTGCTTTCTTGATGGATATTCTGGGTACAACCAGGTTGTAGTCTTCCCTGATGACCAGGAGAAGACGACCTTCATGAGTCCTTACAATACCTTTGCTTTCTGGCATATGCCATTTGGACTATGTAATGCTCCGGCAACCTTCCAGCGGTGTATGATGTCCATTTTGTCAGACATGATTGACGAGTGTGTTGAAGTATTTATGGATGACTTCTTCATTTACGGCTCATCTTTCAACCGGTGTCTCCTACACCTAGAGAATGTGCTGAAGCAATGTAAGGAGACTGGTTTAGTCCTTAGTTGGGAGAAAAGCCACTTCATGGTACAAAAAGGAATTGTACTTGAGCATGTTGTGTCTGAGCGAGGCTTGGAAGTAGATAAAGCCAAGGTTGATTCTATTTCCAAACTTCCATTTCCCATGAATGTCAAACAGATTAGATCCTTTCTGGGCCACGCCGACTTTTATAGGTGCTTTATTAAAAATTTCAGTAAAATTTTTTAGGCCACTTTGTGACCTGTTGGCAAATGAATCTTCCTTCAATTTTGATTTAAAGTATGTCGAGGCTTTTCAAACTCTGAAGAAGGCCTTGATCTCTGCTCCTGTTCTCTGAGCTCCTAATTGGACACTCCCAGCTGATGTGTGATACTTCGAATTATGCAGTGGGAGCAGTCCTTAGACAAAGGGTTGAGGGAAGACCTTATGTGCTGCACTATGCCAGCAAGACTTTAACTGAACCACAACAAAACTACACCATTACTGAAAAGAAATTCCTTGCTATAGTTTTGCTCTGGAGAAGTTTAGGTCTTATCTTCTTAGGTCTAAGGTGGTTATTTTCACTGATCATGCGGCAGTGAAACATCTCATTGCTAAGAAAAATTCTAAGCCACATTTGATTAGGTGCATCCTACTCCTTCAAGAATTTGACTTGGAGATATGAGAAAAGAAAGGAGTAGAAAATGTTGTGGCTGACCACCTGTCTCGCCTTCCACTTGATGACTCTTCATCTGGAGACATCCGCGAGACATTTCCTGATGAAACCCTTATGGCAGTAACAACAACTTTACCTTGGTATGCTGATACCGTCAATTACTTGGTCATTGGAGACTCCTGGCTCTTGGGATGAGCAGAAAAGAAAGAGATTCATTTCCCAAGCTAGATACTTTCATTGGGAAGAGCCTGAATTACTTAGAATTGGACAAGACCAAGTACTGAGACGATGCGTGCCTGAAGAGGAGTAACAAAGCATGCTAAGTTTTTGCCATGAACTTCATTGTGGAGGACACTTTGGTGCTAAGAAAATTGCTTTTAAGGTTCTCCAATCCATTTTTTTATGGCCTTTGTTATTTAAGGATTTTCATAATTTTGTTAAGGCCTGTATTAGATGTCAACGGACTGGAACGATTGGGAAAAGGAATGAGATGCCTCAACACCCCATTCAACATGTTGAAAATTTTGATGTTTGGGGAATTGACTTTATGGGCCCCTTCCCTTCATCTCAAGGTTATGAATATATCTTAGTGGTCGTTGACTATGTCTCTAAATGGATAAAGGGCATTCCTACATGCACAAATGACCACTCAGTGGCATTGAAATTTGTGAAGGTCTATATCATATCCCGATTCGGTTGCCCTAAGACCATTATTAGTGATGGGGGACCTCATTTCAGGAATCATCACTTCAACCGGTTACTCAAAAGTTTAGGGTCACTCACAAGATTATTACCCCATACCACCCCAGATGAGTGGCCAAGTTGAAGTGTCGAATAGGGAGATAAAGAACATTTTAGAAAAGACCGTAAGACCTGATGGAAGGACTGGTCCCAAAAGCTCGATGATGCTTTATGGGCTTATCGAACGGCCCACAAGATCCCTTTGAGTACATCTCCTTTCCAGATTGTGTACGAGAAAGTATGCCATTTACCTGTTGAGCTAGAACATAGGGCACTGTGGGCTATCTGAAGTGTCAACATGGATTTAGAAAAAGTGAGTAAAGCACGACTTCTGGAATTAAGTGAGCTTGAGGAATTGAGAAATGATGTTTATGACACCTTTCAAGCTTGTAAAGAGAGAACTAAGGTCTTGCATGATAAGTATATCCTTAGAAAGACCTTTGAGCCCAATCAACAAGTCTGGCTTTTCAATTCTAGACTTAAGCTTTTCCCAGGAAAATTGAAATCACGTTGGGATGGGCCATACATAATCACCAAAGTGTTTCCGCATGGGGCTGTGGAGATCAAGAGCTCTTCCTCTTCAGCAATGCCCTTTACCGTCAACGACCAACGATTAAAACCATACATTACTTTGGATGGCCATTAGGTTGACAAGGTCACTCTTGAGGAGCCGTAGCTCCTGTCATTCTCCGCCTTAGGTAACATCTTCCTTTAACTATTTTGTTTCCAATGAGGACATTGTTTGAACCAGGCATGGGGGGTTAGGACCTGAGGCATTTGTTTATAGCATGTCTACATTTTGCATTCATGCATGTATATTATTTTTTTTTTTTTTAAATTGAGCTTAACTGGATGGGTTTGCATCTTTAAGCATAAGACCAAGACTTTAGGTTTGCCTTAGTTGACTCGAGGTATCTAATTATAGGAGTTAGGGTTGAACTACTAGCTTTAGACCCTTAGGGTCATTTGTGGACTTAAAAACTTAAGTAGGAGTTAAGTTGCGGATCATTCCTTAAGAGGTTGAGGAAGGAAAGATAGGGATTGAGTTAAAGGCTGGGTAGTACCTGGTGTCTTTTTCTATCTTTTGGTTTACGGGTCCTCTTAACCTAAGCATCCACATTTCACACACACGTGGTCTTGTGTAAATAGTGATCACCCTAATTCATTTCTTGAAGAAAATTTGGTTCTCTTAGTTTTGACTTAGGAGAAGCTTGAAGACACAATTTAATTGTAAGAGTTCCTGCCGCAGGAGAGGTGAAGTATATACTCACCTTGAGGATGCAATGATAACATGTCACCTCCTCGACGCTTGTCTCTTAGGATGTCCATCCTACTGGGGGTATGTAAGCTCATTGTGCAATTCAGGTACCATGGGCGGCCCTATCTCGAAGTGTCAATTGCCACAGGCCTAAATTCGCTTAAGAAATCCATGGACGATACTATCTCGAAGTGTCGATTGCCAGGAGTTCTTGGGGTCGCTATTGGCGATGCTATCTCGAAGCATCGAAAGCCAGGCACCCTTCGAGGTTCGGTGATGGGGACAATGAATCCGATAGAGACCATGTTGATAGCTGATCCAAGGTTAGACTTAGAGGAATCAAACAAATATATATATATTAAAAAAAAACCTTTCTTACTCCCTTTCTAGATTAGCAATCATACCAACCTCAAATAAATCATACCAATGCACATGCACGGATGCTTTAATCTCTGGGACCAATAAACCCTAGGGTAGAGTTAGAAATTAAGGAAACCTGTACCTGCAACTCGGCCTTAGCTGACCTAGATTGTAACTCAACAACTACTTGGGTACCTTATGATCTAGGGTTAGATGGTTCAACCTAATTTCTATGGAAAGGTCAACTGAGTTAGCTTGGATAATTTGAAGTGTTCAATTATGCTTGAATTTGATAGGGACTAGCAAAAATTAGGCATGGGGGTATTTGATTAGCCCATATTTGTGGGCTATTTAAGTATTTAAGTGCCTAGACATTAAGTTAATTTCAACATTTAGATAGAATACATTAGGATGTAAAGAATTTAATTCATATTTTTAGCTTAATTGCATAATTCAAGTGTGGCATTCATATCTAAATGCATTTAGAATTAACCTAGAATTGCATGCATTTGATTAGTTTACTAATTAGGTGCATTACATACAGTGTTTTAATTAACATAGAAGTTAAGGAGTTATGTATAAATAATCCTAATTATTTTATTATTATTATTATTCTCTTTGGCAGGTAACCACTCATCCTCCACCTCCGCCTCCTCCTGCGCTCATTCATTTTTAATAGCTGCTAGCATTCATGAGGATCTTCTCCCGCCTCTTGTGATTTCAAATGAATTGGTTGCAACTACAAAAGGGGGGAGGAGACAATGGTGCTCTGGAGGCCTACATTCCCTTTCCTCACTGTGCAGAGAACTTAGTTTCTCGTCCACTCCATTACCACCGGCCTCAACCGCAGCGGAGCTTCGCCACCGTGGGCATGCGGGATGACAGCCCGTACTGCCATCGCAAAGCTCCTTATTACAACCTCATCGTGTAATAACTAGATCACCGCCCAGAACGACCGCTACCACGCTCCATCTCCACCACTGTCCACCATTCCGCTCAATTAGGACGTCCGGGAACTTTCTCGGACGTCCAAAGCCCCTACACCTCTTCTCCTTTATGCAACTGCAGTAAGGAACTCATCTTCCACCTCAACGAAACCATCCACCACCATCACCAACAACTACCACCTGTAGCCCCAGCTGCTGCGTGCCATAAGCCCCTGCTACATACATCGCCTAGCACCTCCGCCACGCCCGTCCACTCCACGCGCTCATAGCAAGTTAGCACACTTCACGCCCTGCAGAAATGTCATGTGTAGCATGTCCTTCCCTGGCTCCCCATGTAGCTGCACGCATGCACCCGCGTGCCTGCCGCACGCACCACCAGTAGCAGCTCTACCCATGCGCTACAGAGTGATGCGCCTCCGCTTGCGCCTCCCGTGCTGTATGCAGCAGAACCAACCCACTGCACGCCCGCACGGCCTCCGCCCCCCTCTCGCTGTGCCTTTGCCATGCCAGCAATAGTAGCCACTGACTGCGCGCACGCACGGCCTCCGCGCCCCTTCGCCTTCAACAGAGCCGCGCATCTTCTTCACAGCAACAGCAACCAACCCACCGCCGCAGCCCCACTCTACTTCGTCCGATCGACTCCAGCCACACCACACCTCACCGCCACCACCGCCAGGTGCATGTCGACCTTGCGCACCTCCAGTGAGCTTCTAGCGGTCAGCATCGGCTTCTCCTTGTACACACGTGCTTGAGCATAAGATGATCTATTTCTTGTGGCATTAATATTTACATTTCTTTGCCATTGGAAGAGTGGAATTTTTATTTAATAATATTTTAATCTAGTGATTTTGTGAGAATGCCCTCCAACTTTCACGAAAACATAGTATCAGCTTATTCATGTCTTGTTTTCTTAATTGAGAGGCGATTTTGATTCGATTTATTTGCAAAATTAATCATGAACATTGATTTTTGACTTGTGTGAGTTTGTAATAGGCTATTGCCTCCCTGTGGACACGACCTGCTCCTCATTGAGTGGTTAATTTTAATTGTTGACGATTGGTTTTCCGCCGCTCAATTTCTACTTCGACAACTTATTTCTTTATGCGAGAATCATTCTTAAGGAAAACGATTCATTAGTGGCCAATCACAGTAGGAAATGAGTTTTGTCATGTTGTGTGATAGGACCGGCATTAATTGCCATCATGATGAGGCATAATGGCCTTAAATATCATACTTGTCAGCTATGTGATTGTTGCTATTACTGCAAAATGATACGCGTGTAGGGACATTTGTTATGACCCGGTTCCCAAATCCCTACAGGACACGAGATCGGACTGACTGGACTGATCCTAAGACCCAGTCTTCCAACGAGAAAGTAACCAAAAAGCAGGAAAGTAAATCACATCCACTACGCTAAGTAACTAACAGTAAAAAGGTATACTAGTAAAGAAGTAAAAACTACTACAGTACATATCACCACCACAACAGTAGAAAGTAATAAGGTGCAAGAACATAAAGTACAGTACGTAAAAGTACAGAACATAAAGGTACAGGAGTCTACTCACTACTACAAAAGGAGTACACAAAAGAACTACAGCTACTGGGCTCTACTGGGCCCAGCACCCTCTGTAGCCTGAGACTCGGGCTACTCAACAACTGGACCTGAAAAGGGGTTATAAGTACACAAAGTCAGCGAACATTGAGTAGAGTGGCAACCAACTAACTAAAGCAGTAAAAGTGGGCAGGTAGTTGTTTATTCCATTTACTTTATTTCATAATTTATTCCTTTTCACCCATTGGTTTATTTATCAGATCTCTTTCTTCATCTCGAATGTCCCTCGTGGGAACGATCTTGATTGCAGTCTATTCCGAAGAGTAGAAGTCGCACGTGGTGCTCTCCTGGCCGGGAGAGTGCCCTGTGGTTGTCCTTCACCCAGTCAACCACCCCAAGGTCACAGACAGACGTAACGGTGACTATGGCACTCGTGATAAACACGCGGGTAGCTACCCCACACTGACAAGCGATCAGTCGTTTTTGTTAACGAGTGTGCCCAAGTACAACACGGAACCAGTATAGGGACTAGCCTTCTCAGTAACAGGGGTCTACTGCCTAAGAACCAAACAGGGGTCTCGCCCCTCCATAGTCCGCGCACCCTCGCCTGACTACCCTAGTTTTCCCAGTGGGCCTAACAAGTCGGTGTAGGGTGGCTAGCTGAACCACGGGCCCCGTGGGGTGGCTAGCTCTCTCCCTACATTAGTAGCTCTCCCCGGTACAGTGTATGCGAGGGCCAAGAAGTCTATGTAGAGTGGCCAATCCTAACCCCGGGTACCAACCCAAGGGTGGCTAGCTCCGCTCTACACTAAATAGGGGATAGTCGCTCTCCTTGGTACTACGTACTCAAGGGCCAGCTCACTTCCCCACTCACATTTCCAGATCCATTCCATTTATTTCCAGGAGCTCTACTTCTAACTCCCCGTAGGGTTCATGCTCATATTTCTCACACCATTCCATACCAGGTTTCATCGTTCACATTTCCATTCCCATGTTATATACATGTAGTTCGTGTTTCTGTCATTCACATTTCCATTCTCAGGTTATATACATGCAGCTCGTGTTATATCATTCACATTTCCATTCTCAGGTTATACACGCAGTTCATATTATATCATTTAATGTATACCACAGGAAGGTCACATGCAACTATTAACTAGTACAGGTAATTCATGTTTCATAGGCAGTTGTTGTTCATTTAGAGGCAGTTGTTAACATTTCTATCTACTCATTCAAGACTGCAATTCAATCAAGCATACAGGTATTTTAAGTATTTCTCGTCCTAGGATTCATGCCACATCCTAGTTTCTAATAATTCATTCCACACATGCATTCAGGTTTGTATTTAAATTAGGGGGAAGCCACTCTACCAGTAAACCTAGGAGTATTGGGAGCGTGAACGACAGGCTCACATGCCTCAGCAAGTCTTGAACCCGCAACAGAATGAAATCCTATAACAAGGAACAATCATAAGGGTACTATCAAAATAGTATGGAAAGCCTTCTAACAAGCAAAGGAAAACACAAGGAAAACATTGGTATCTTATTTGCAGAAAACAGACCTCAAATGGGCCCTAAACCGGTCAAAATTAGGGTTTCTGACTCAAATCAGACGTTTGGAACAACTTCCAAACGTCTTAAAAGTGTTCAGTATCATACCTCAAGCTTTGTGTCAATCCTCAGATGTCCAGGAACTGTTCTAGACCATTTGGACCCAACTCCAGACATCCGACCACCCCTCCGGATGTCTGGAAGTGCTTCCAGCCGTCTGGTACGTCGCCCAGACATCTGAAATGCGTGAGCGGGCGTGCCCCGCGCCTTCCCAAAGCAAATCCTGTAATGCCACCATGCAATCTTTTCAAAAAGGCCATGCAACAGGGTAGCAGCGGAGCTGCCTGCTTGGCCGTATCCGTAAAGAGAATGTATCTTCGCGAAGCCCTCTCCTTAGACGTGTGGGATCACCTCTAGACATCTGCTTCGTTGTCTAGTCGCTACTCCAGACGTCTGATTCTGGGAAAAGCCCATAATCAGAACCTGCTTCCGCTCTCTCGCGTTGCACGTGGCTGCGCCTCAGCCCCTCGCCTGCAGCTCCGACTGCAGCAGTGTCAGGAAGGACTCCCCCGACGCACTCCTCTTTGCACAAATCGCTCCAGCCGTGCACTCTCGGCGTGCTCCCACGCCAGCTCGCGAACTCACTCTCCTCCTCTTCTCCTCACATTGCTCCTCCTCGATGCCGCTCTTGCTTGTGCTGGCTCTCTCTCGCTGGAGTGGAGAAGAAGAGGGGAAGGTGGCTGGTGTGAGGTGAACGAGAGAGGGGAAGGGGTTTTATAAGGTCGAGTGTTTAGGGTTTACTGAAGGCGGGGAGAGAGAGAAGAAGGGGAGGAAAATAAGAGTACTGTTTGCACGCAGTCCGCGCGCAAACGCGAGCTCGTACTCAAAATTTTTGATTTCCTGACATCTGGGAAGGTGTCCAGACGTTTGACTGACAGTCCAGACGTCTTAAAAGGCTCAGGACAAAACGGGTCTTAACATCATAACAAACTTAAAGGAAGTTTCATCCCCGAAACTTGATCTAACCAGGGTGCGGAAAAAAGAACAATATACGCATAACAATCTTAAAGAGGACCGAAACTGGTCTGAAAAGATGTACCCTCAAAAAGCTCCGGGTACCGCTCTTGCATCTCTGCCTCAGGCTCCCAAGTAGCCTCCTCGTACCTCTAGCTCCACAAAACCTTCACTAGGGGTACCTGCTTCCGTCTCAAACTCCGAACGGCTCTATCTAGTATCTTCATTGGTCACTCGGGGTAGGTTAGGTCGTCACCCACCTCGACACACTTGTGGCTCAGAATGTGACTGGGAGCGACAACGTACTTCCTAAGATTGGACACGTGGAATACATCGTGCACACCAAAAAGCTGGGGAGGAAGGGCAAGCCTGTAAGCAACGGGTCCTACCCACTCCAGGACCTCAAAGGGCCCCACATACCTTGGTGCGAGCTTCCCTTTCACCCCAAACAGCTGCAGGAATGCGTAGAAAGACGTGATCCCCAACCTCGAACCTCACCTCTCTGCGCTTCTGATCAGCATAACTCTTTTGTCTGGTCCAGATAGTGCGAACTCGTTTGTGAATCTACTCAACCACCTCCTGACTCTGCCGGATTAGCAGGGGCCAACCTCCCACTTGGTCCCCACCTCAACCCAACTCAAGGGCGCAGTACACCTCTGTTCGTACAGAGCCTCGTAGGGTGCCATGTTGATACTCGAGTGATAGCTATTATTATATGCAAACTCTGCCAGGGGTAAGTGCTCCTCCCAAGAACCCCTCCAGTCCAGTATACAGGCACGTAAAAGGTCCTGAAGTGTTGGTATCGTGCGCTTTGACTGTCTGTCCATCTGGGGGTGGTACGCCGTACTGAACCTCAACCGTGTCCCTAAAGCCTGCTGAAACTCAACCCAAAACTGGGATATAAAATGGGTATCTCGGTCGGATACAATCTCTCATAGAACTCCGTGCAGATGTACCATGTCACAGATATATCTCTCTGCCAACTACGCTGGGCCCCAGGTAACTCGGATCAACAAGAAATGTGCCGTCTTCGGCAATATGTCTACAATCACCCAGACTGCATCGTGTCCTCGCTGGGTAATGGGCAAGCCCACCACCAAGTCCATGGTGATGCTCTCCCACTTCCACTCTGGCACGGGAAGTAGCTGCAACAGTCCTGCAAGCCTCTGATGCTTGGCCTTCACCTGCTGGCACACTAAGCAATGCTGCACGAACTCACCTACATCCTGCTTCATCCCCCTCCACCAAAAGTCACGTCTCATATCATGATACATCTTCGTATTCCCGGGATGTATGGTGAACCTGGATCCGTGTGTCTCAGTTAGGAGCTCTCTCAACAACTCCTCGTCTCTAGGAAAGCACAAACGTCCCCTCATACGTAGCACCTCGTCTGTAAATGAGAAGTCTCCTGGGTCCCCTGACAATGTCCTGTCTCACAACGACTGTAGGTATGGATCTGTCATCTGTCCTGTGATGATGCGATCCATCAGCTCTGGTCTCGTCTGCCGTGTCACTGTCACTGACCTGCAGTGCCCCTGTAACTCTAGGGGTTGCCAACTGCCCAACTCCTCCTTGAGTCTCCAACTCTGTGCTTATAAGCTGGCCAAGTAGGCGGGCGCCTTCCGGCTCAAGGCGTCAGCCACCACGTTGGCCTTCCCCAAATGATAGGAGATGCTGCAGTCATAGTCCTTCCGGAGCTCTAACCAACGTCTCTGTCTAATTTTAAGCTCCTTCTGATCAAACAAATACCTGAGGCTCTTATGATCTGTGAATATCTCAAAAGTCTCACCTACATGTAGTGTCTCCATGTCTTCAATGCGAAGACGACAGCTGTTAGCTCTAAGTCATGGGTAGGGTAGCTTTGCTCATGGGGCTTCAGTTGCCGCGAAGCGTAAGCGACAACGTGACCTTGCTGCATGAGCACACCCTGTAACCCCTGCAACGAAGCGTCCGTGTACACAGCGAAACTACCACTGCTGTCTGGGATGGTAAGCACAGGATCCGAAGTTAGCCTCTCCTTCAACTCTTGAAAACATGCCTTACAAGCGTTTGTCCAAGAAAAGGGCATGTCCTTCCGGGTCAACTGTGTCATAGGACGCGCAATCTGGGAGAAACCCCTGATAAACCGCCGGTAGTAACCTACCAGTCCCAAGAAACTTTGGATCGCTATCATTGTACGTGGTCTCTCCCACCTGAGCACTGCCTCAACCTTGGCTGGATCCACAGCCAAGCCATTCCCTGAAATCACATGACCTAAGAGGGTCACCTACCTCAACCAAAACTCGCACTTGCTGTATTTAGCATACAGCCTACGTCGTCTCAACGTGTCCAAACCATCTGCAAGTGTTGTCCGTGCTGCGTCCGATCCCACGAGTAAATGAGCACATCATCAATAAGCACCACCATAAACTGATCCAGATACGGTCTGAACACTCGGTTCATCAAATCCATGAAAGCAGCGAGGGCGTTGGTCAGCCCAAACAGCATGACCAAAAACTCGTAGTGTCTGTACCGGGTGCAGAAAGCTATCTTGGAGACGTTGGTCTCCCTGATCCTCAACTGGTGGTAGCCAGATCTCAAATCTATCTTGGAGAACACCGTGGCACCTCGCAACTAGTCAAACAAATCATCAATCCTCAGTGGCGGATACCTGTTCTTGATGGTGACCCTATTCAACTGTCTGTAGTCCACACAAAGGCGTAGGGTACCATCCTTCTTCTTCACAAATAATACTGGGGCTCCCCACGGAGATGCACTGGGCCTCACGAAGCCCTTCTCCAAAAGGTCCTGCAACTGGGACTTAAGCTCTCGGAGCTCAAGTGGTGCCATCCTGTAAGGTGCTATGGAAATGGGGCTGGTCCCCGGTACTAGTAAGATCTCGAACTCGATCTCACGCTCGGGTGATAGTCCTGGTAGCTCCTTTGGAAACATGTCGGAGTACTCTCTGACCATCGGGATGCTCTGAAAGTTTGCCACGGGGCTGGGCTCTACCACTACACAAGCCAGAAAGCCCTCACACCCTTGGCCCAAAAGTCTCGCCGCCCGAAGTGCAGAAATGTACTTGAAGCCTCCGTCGACCGACTGTCCGTGAAACTCAAAGGAAGGCATCTCCGGCAAGGATAAGATGATCTTCCTCTCAAAATAGTTCACCAGAGCATGGTAAGCGGGCAGCCAGTCCATCACTAGAATCATGCCAAAATCCTCCATCGGTATCACAATCAGGTCAACGGGGAGGCTGTGTCCCCCAACACTAACCTTACAGTCTGTGTAAACCTCCTCAGCTACAAACAGTTGACCACCCAGACCTCTGATCACAAAAGGATCCTCTAACAATACATAGTCCTATCCCAAACTGACCGTAAAACTAACATCAACAAACGAGTGGGTGGCATCGAAATCATAAAGTGTGTAAACTAATCTACGGAAACTGTAACCATACATGCCACCACTGAACCTGAAGCTCTGGCGTCTCTGTGTGTCAGGACGTTGATACACCCCTCAGCTCTCAGTGCGGAAGAAGAAGCCATACTCTACGTCGGATGGGTAGCTGCTAGCTGGTACCCTCCTCGCGACTGCTATCCTCCCCCACGTGCCTGGGAACCACGACCTCCTACTCGTCCTCCAGCGCTCGGTGTGGGGATCATTTGCTAACCTCCAGCCTTAGACAAGCAGTCCCTCCTGATGTGGCCCGGCTTGCCACACTGGTAGCAAAGGGGAACTCGACTCCCGCCCTCGGTAGGTCCCTGCTGACGGTTGGGTAGGGGTCCAGTGCTAGCAGTTGGCTCTTATCGGGACCCCCCAAAGGCCACTGACGGCCCCGCAAAGTGAGACAGCTCTCCTGCGGGCGCCACGTGCCTCCTCTCTGATCGGCCCTGTGAGTAGTCTGACTAGTAGGGCCTCTTTCGTCCGCTGTCAGTGTCACGTGCGGTCGGGTTGGTCTCCTCATAGGTCATAGCTACCTCCACCACTCTCGAGAATGTGGGTAGCTTTAGGGGTTTGACATACCCCCAAATGGCAGGTCGAAGCCCCTCAGTGAACTTCCATAGGCGCTCCTCCTCAGTAGCCACAGCTGTTGCAGCGAAATGAAACAGCTCTAGAAAACACGTACGATATGCGCTGATGGTCATTGTCCCCTGGCGGAGAGTGTTAAACTCCCGCCTCCTCTGATCCTGCCACATCTGCAGGAAGTACTGCTCGCAGAAGAGGGTGACAAACTGGTCCCACGTCAGCTCTGCCCTCTCCTACCCTCTGACCGCCCTCCACCACCTGTGTGCCGCGCTCTCCAGCTGATACGTGGCAAAGGCCACACGGCACTCTGCATGGGGGCGAAGGGTGTCGAACACCTTCTTGATCTACTCAAGCCAGTCCTCTGCCTCAGTCGGGTCCTCATCCCCCTTGAAGGAGGGGGGCTTCAACTTCCGAAACTGCCCGGAAAGCTCGTAATGTCGCTGAAGTGGGGAAACGGGCACGCCTCCAGGCAGGGAGGGCTCAGGCTCGGAAGTGTCAGAGTGTGGTGGGGTGGTGGAGGACCACCCTCTCCCCCACGTCCAGCGCTGCGTTTGTCTCGTGGTCCCACAAAGGACTCCCCCTCCACGTCCCCAGGGAGAGGCGCCTGTGGAGGCGGGTGGAGCTCCTCTCATACTATCTCCCGTATCAGTTGGGCGAGGTCCTGAGCCTGAATGCCCGGAAGAAGTGGACACATCGGGCTCAACACGTTCGCCCCTCCGACCTCATCCACGACTGTGTCCGCGGCCTGCCTCAATGACTCCACGTCAAGGCATCTCCTGCAAGGAGACGTGAACAACAGAACCAAAAAGACGTCAACTCTAATGGACCTTCAGCAAAAGATCCTCATAACAGATATCAAAAGATAAGTTGTGGTGGCTACTTTAGTTACATGAACGTGAATTGGTTATTCTCAAGCTAGTTGGTTCATTTCTCAGGACGACCTTGCTCTAATACCATCTTGTTATGACCCGGTTCTCGAATCCCTACAGAACACGAGATCGGACCGACTGGATTGATCCCAAGACCCAGTCGTCCAACGAGAAAGTAACCAAAAAGTGGGAAAGTAAACCACATCCATTATACTAAGCAACTAATAGTAAAAAGGTACAGTAGTAAAGAAGTAAAAACTACTACAGTACATATCACCACCACAACAATAGAAAGTAACAAGGTGCAGGAACATAAAGTATAGAACGTAAAAGTACAAAACATAAAGGTATAGGAGTCTACTCACTACTACAAAAGGAGTACACAAAAGAACTACAGCTATTGGGCTCTACTGAGCCCAGCACCCTCTGCAGCCTAAGACTCGGGCTGCTCAAACCTGGACCTGAAAAGGGGTTATAAGTACACAAAGTCAGCGAACGCTAAGTAGAGTGGCAACCAACTAACTAAAGCAGTAAAAGTGGGAAGGTAGCTGTTTATTCCATTTACTTTATTTCACAATTTATTCCTTTTCACCCATTGGTTTATTTATCAGATCTCTTTCTTGATCTTGAACGTCCCTCGTGTGAACGATCTTGATTGCAGTTTTTTCCAAAGAGTAGAAGTTGTACGTGGTGCTCTCCTAGCCGGGAGAGTCCCCCGTGGTGGTCCTAAACCCAGTCAACCACCCTAAGGTCACGGACAGACATAACGGTGACTACAGCACACGCGATAAACGCACGGGTAGCTACTCCACACTGGCACGCGATCAGTTGTTTCCGTTAACGAGTGTGCCCAAGTACAGCATGGAACCAGTATAGGGCCTAGCCCTCTCAGTAACGGGGGTCTACTGCCTAAGAACCAAACAGGGGTCTCGCCTCTCCATAGTCCGCGCACCCTCGCCTGACTACCCTGGTTTGCCCAGTGGGCCTAACAAGTCGGTGTAGGGTGGCTAGCTGAACCACGGGCCCCGTGGGGTGGCTAGCTCTCTCCCTACACTAGTAGCTCTCCCCGGTACAGTGTACGCGAGGGCCAAGAAGTCCATGCAGAGTGGCCAATCCTAACCCTGGGTCCCAACCCAAGGGCGACTAGCTCCGCTCTACACTAAATAGGGGATAGTCGCTCTCCTTGGTACTACGTACTCAAGGGCCAGCTCACTTCCCGACTCACATTTCCAGATCCATTCCATTTATTTCCAGGAGCTCTACTTCTAACTCCCCGTAGGGTTCATGCTCATATTTCTCACACCATTCCATACCAGGTTTCATCGTTCACATTTCCATTCCCATGTTATATACATACAGTTCGTGTTTCTGTCATTCACATTTCCATTCTCACATTATATACATGCAGCTCGTGTTATATCATTCACGTTTCCATTCTCAGGTTATACACGCAGCTCATATTATATCATTTAATGTATACCACAGGAAGGTCACATGCAACTATTAACTAGCACAGGTAATTCATGTTTCATAGGCAGTTGTTGTTCATTTAGAGGTAGTTGTTAACATTTCTATCTACTCATTCAAGACTGCAATTCAATCAAGCATACAGGTATTTGAAGTATTTCTCATCCTAGGATTCATGCCACATCCTAGTTTCTAATAATTCATTCCACACATGCATTCAGGTTTGTATTTAAATTAGGGGAAGCCACTCTACCAGTAAGCCCAGGAGTATTGGGGGCGTGAACGATAGGCCCACATGCCTCAGCAAGCCTCGAACCTGCAACAGAATGAAATCCTATAACAAGGAACAATCACGAGGGTACTATCAAAATAGTATGGAAAGCCTTCTAACAAGTAAAGGAAAACACAAGGAAAACATTGGTATCTTATTTGTAGAAAACAAACCTCAAACGGGCCCTAAACGGGTCAAAAATGGGGTTTCTGACTCAAATCAGACATTTGGAACAACTTCTAGACATCTTAAAAGTGTTCAGTATCATACCTCAAGCTTTGTGCCAATCCTCAGACATCCAGGAACTCTTCTAGACCATCTGGACCCAGCTCCAGACGTCCGACCACCCCTCCGGACGTCTGGAAGTGCTTCCAGCCGTCTGGTACGTCGCCCAGACATCTGAAATGCATGAGCAGGCATGCCCCGTGCCTTCCCAAAGCAAATCCTGCATTGCCACCATGCAATCTTCTCAAAAAGGCCATGCAACAGGGTAGCACCGGAGCGGCCTGCATGGCCGTATCCGCAAAGAGGATGTCCCTTCGTGAAGCCCTCTCCTCAAACATTTGGGATTGCCTCCAGACGTCCGCTTCGTCATTTGGTCGCCACTCCAGACGTCTGATTTTGGGAAAAACCCAGAATCAGAACCTGCTTCCGCTCTCTCGCGTCGCATGTGACTGCGCCTCGCCCCCTCACCTGCAGCTCCGGCTGCAGCAGTGTCAGGAAGGACTCCCCCGACGCACTCCTCTTCGCGCATGTCGCTCCAGCCGTGCGCTCCCAGCGTGCTCCCACGTGAGCTCACGAATGACGAGCGTGGAAATTGCGTATTTTGAAATCGTTGGAAATCGTAGTATAGTTGCAAAAACCACTCGTCAAAGATATTTGTGAAAATGAAACTCTCGTAGATCTTTATTCTTTTTAGAACTTGAGTCCCGATCGTTCGTCTCTGGGAGGCGTGAAAACAAATCGAGATTTCGATCGGCTTTTATAACCTAAATCTAACCTAAGCTACTATTTTTGTCTTTTTGTGTTTTTGATTTTTTTTTTATTTCGAAAAGCGAATTGAAACTTAGATCTAGATAAACTAGCAAAAACCTAAGTGACTATGTGCATCTAAATGAGGCCATGGTGGCCGTGCATGGTGTGAACAAACCAAAGTATCATATAAGCAAGCAAACATGAGGACAATCAATCACAAAAACATTATCTATGCATAGAAATTTATCACACATCATCTACACTAGAAAGCATATAAATAGAAGAAAATCCCTCACGCTGGAAAGTTACCACTAGGGCCATCGGCCTTGTGTGAGGGTGTAAGCTAGACCTTGGGTATGCAAACCCGTCTACACGCCTACCAAAAGAGATGGCCAGCCACAAGAGGCTATGGGTGAGCCTTCATGGCCGTCCAAGAAGAAGAAGAAGATGGGGGCTAGTGCACCCAAGTGGAGAGAGGAGGGTGTTGCTCCCTTTCTCTACCAATGGCCGTCCTTGAAGCTTTGGAGAGAAGCTTCTCTAGCTAGCCGTCCATGGTGCCTTGGAGGAGGATGAGGAGGACGACCTTCAGGTTTTGGAGGGTGGAAGCAAGTTTAGAGTGGAGAGTATGGATGGGAGAGTGTATGGAGATTGTCTAATTTCGTAGCCCTCTCTTTGCCCTTATGGAAGGCTCCATTTGGTTGCCACTTTTGGTGGCTCCAAAATAGCAAATGCCATAATTTTTGGATCTAGGTTTGACACAAGTTTTTAAGGTTTCCAAGAGAGTGTGCATGGGTTTGGTGGGAGTAAAATGGGAAGGTGTGCGTGTGTGTGTTTTTCGTAGGGCTAGGTTGTGGGTTTTGGTAGGATTAGGTGCTAAATAGGTTGGGTCAATCTAGATTAAGTGGGTGTGGACCTAATTAGGCTTAGGAAAGTCTAATTGGGTAGGAGTGAACCTAATTAGGTCTCAGTCAAGTCTAACTAGATGTGTGCATGTGATTAGGCTAGGGTAACCCTAATGGGTATGAGTTAATTAGATCTTGGGTGGATCTAATTGGGCTCGGGTGCACCTAATCAACTGTAGATGCACCCAATTAGGTATGGGATGGTTCAATTGGGTTAGGGATAGGACAAGTAGGGCTATGGATAGTGGACTAGGCTTAGGAGGTCTCTACTTAGGTTTCCAAGGGTGTCCGGTGGGGTTCCTAGGTTAAAATAGGCAAGCTAGGGCTTCCAACACCCAAAATCAGGAACCAGACAGCAGTATCAGATGTCCAGGATAGTGGTCAGATGTCTTATACTACAAAATTGGACGTTTGGACACTAAATTAGACGTCCAATTCTGTGTCAGTATCAGTTTTGGCTTCCTGGATTGTTATTCTGCAGAAATCAGATGTCCAGCTAGATGTCTGGACGTCTTAAAAGGTGCTGGAGAGTGGGTTTTGTGTTTTCTAAGGTTGGTTTTGGTTCCTAAGTGTTTGGGAGAGGGATAGGAACATGGATAGTGCTATCCATGTTTGGGTTTTGAGGCTAAGGTGCCCTAATGGAGGTTGTTTTGGGTTTAGGAAGGCTGTCCTAGGGTTTCTAAGGGTAGGGATAAGGCTATGATGTAAACACATTTACACTACTTAAAATGTCTATTTAAGTATGTTCTTAAGCATAGGATTTCATTTCATGATATAAATATTGCATAACATGCATCATCTCGCATTTAGAGTAGTTTTAATAAAATGGAGGTTAATTGTCTCCTTTTATGTGCTTGGACAGGGCAAACATTTTATCGGGGCCTCGGATCAAAGATCCAACCGTATGGATGTGATTAGGGCGACGATTGGAGTTCAACGACTCCAAGATCGCCCTAATCAGGCATCCGTAGCATCAGATAGAGACCGGGGAACCCTAGAAGATCAAGGGCCAGGATGGTGTAAATCCATACTTCAGATGACAAATCCGACCACACGGATGAATTCGGATCGACGATCGCAGCCCAACGACACAAAAATCGAGTCAATCCGACATCCGTGGCACCATCTACAACTTCCAGAAGATGGACGGCCAAGATGGCACCACGTGGCGCCATCTCAGCCGCCCAAACGGCCGCTGGCATTTTGTGAAGGCCCCCGCCCAATCGCTCTCCGCCGTCAGATGGAGATCCAACGGCTGTGGCAAGCCCGGCGCTTAAAACGTGCTCTCGACCATCTGCGCCCCGCGGCGCAGCGGTCGAGCGCGCTTACGCGAGCGCGGGGCGCGGGTTCGAGCCGCGGTGAGGGGATTGGAGGCGCGGGTAATTGAGGCGCGTGGAGCGTCGGATGGAGATCGTGCGGTCGCGGGCGCCTGATAGCATCGACGCGCGATTGGACGCCCGCGCGTAATGCGCGATCGCACGCGCAGGTGGGCGCAATGCAGCGGGTGAAGGCGCGATTTTAAGCCGTCCGATCTCGCGATCGGACGGCTGAGACTTCGCGGACGTGCGAAGCCGTTGAGGGCACGAGTAAGCGAGGAGGCGTGCGCGAGCCGCCCACGTCGCCCACGTTAGGGGCTTTAGTGACAGATTTATTCGTCACTAAAGACCCCTCATTTACTATTTTGAACTTGTAATGTCCATTTTGCCCTCACTCCTTGCAACTATAAAAGGAGACCCCCTCCATACAAAATTTTCATCCCTTCTTTCTCCTCTCTACCCCTCCAAAGCTCAAGAGAAGCTTGTCCCACACCCGGGATGCTTCTCGCGAGATAAAGTCCAATTTTCGTTCCCCTTCGGAAGTGGATCCCGCGATGACGACGGTGTGCTGCTTCATTCCCGTTCTTCTGCTTCGTCCTCCTTCGTCCCGCTTCGTTCTCCTTCGTCCAGGTGTCGTCCCGTCCGGCTCGTCCTCCAAGCAACCGTCGAGGAGGATTTCTCTCTCCCTATTCTTTTTACCGCTTTCTAGTATAGATTTACTACTTTCTAGATTAATCTACTCATCCTCCAAGCGACCGTCGAGGAGGACATTTCTCCCTCCATTCTTTTAATGCTTTCTAGAGTAAATTTATCGCTTTCTAGAGTAATTATTTTATGCTTTCTAGTTGTAATGAACAATCTCTTTAATGCAAAAATTCCTTGTTTATTCTACATCTCATTTTGATTTCTCTGTGTAATATTCTCTTTCTCTCTTACTCTCTCTCTCTCTTCTATTTATTGTAAATAATTAGATAGTTCTAAATTGAATTATTCTGTAACAAATAAAAAGAAACGCGTAGTTTTTAAATCAAACGTCCGCCTCCCTGTGCTCGACCCGGAATTTTAATTTCGGTATAAATTTTATTTGTTGAACACGAATTCTTCGCTTTCGAACTACAACGACAGGTTTTCCAAAACCAATCTCGTTAGTGTAGGTTCGTAGCGTTCAACAGGCTATCCTCCTCACTCCTCTTATCTGGATCAGTCTTCTTCTTCCTTTATTGCTTTATTCCGCTATCTCCATCCTAGATCACTTTATTATCTGTAAATAGCAATAAAAACCATTAACTAGCAGGATATCTCATCTTATTCTAAATAGACTGATGCAATGCATGATATGCAAGATATGAGTGCAATATCCACAATTTAAGATAGGTTCATACATTATTTAGGTTGATTAGGACCTATGATTGCTGTGCAATCAGCGAACTCACTCTCGTCCTCTTCTCCTTACGTCGCTCCTCCTCGACGCCGCTCTCGCTCTCTTGCTCGCGCTGGCTCTCTCTCACTGAAGTGGAGAAGAAGAGGGGAAGGTGGCTGATGTGAGGAGAACGAGAGAGGGGAAGGGGTTTTATAAGGTCGAGTGTTTAGGGTTTGCTGGAGGCAGGGAGAGAGAGAAGAAGGGGAGGAAAACAAGAGTATTGTCTGCGCGCAACCCGCGTGCAGACACGAGCTCGTACTCAAAATTTTTGATTTCCAGATGTCTCACCAGACATCTTAAAAGGTTCAAGACAAAACGGGTCTTAAAGCATTTAATGCCCTAAATGATGACAAAAGGATATATCAATTTTGGTGGGATATTTTTAAATCCGCGTAGTAATCTATGAGATTTAGTTTTTTTGAAATCAATGCCCCCCAAGGGGGGAACTACCCTTAGGGTGGTTGTAGATAGGGGTGGGGTACACTTAATGCCCCACCTACCCTCTTACTGTGACAGAAATCCTTGCACGCCAACCTCTGCTACTTCTCTTACGAGCTGTGAGAGGATTCGTACGTCGGAACATCGTGTCCGAAGGATTAGCAAAGGCTAATCATGTCTGGGCTTGCAGGTTAGGGTAAGTTTGCCTCTTCCTCATTTGGCATCTCACCTGAGATGGAGTTGTATAATTTTCCTTCTAAATTTCGTAGCCGGAGAGCCATTAAGGTGTTCTTGGATGTTTATGGGCTCGGGGGGGTTACATACCAAGCTTGTGGATCTTAGACTCATTTGTGTTTCGATGGGATGAAGGAAATGTTCATACTTTATAGATATGCTATAGACCATGGTCTACGGGTACCTTTAAATCTGTTTTGGTTTCCTTCCTTTTGTATTATAAGCTTTCCCCCTTACAACTAAGCCTTCTACTGGCCTTTCCTTAATGCCTTTACCGTCATTTGTCTTCATCTGAGGATTGCTCCCTGCCTAGGTGTATTTCGCCTAATTTTTGGGCTCATGCCTCTTAAGGTGAAAAGGGGTAGGCTGCCTTCTAGCATGTATACCTTATACAACTGGCATACTAAATACCGGATCGTTGATGTTCCCAACAGTCTGAAGGATAAAGATCACCATTTCTTCTTTCTCTCTAACATTGAGGACCTACCTGTAACGACCCGGTTCCCGAGTCCCTACGAGACACGAGAACCGGACCGACTCAACTAATCCCAAGACCTAGTCGTCCAACAAGGAAGTAACCAAAAGAGCAGTAAAATAAACCACATTCAGCATGAATATAACTAACAGTAAGAAAGTACAGCAGTAAGGAAAGAAACTACCACAGTATGTACCATCACAACAGTAGAACAACATTCATAATATAATTTGAACTGCAGGTAAAGAAAGTACAGCGGAAACAAGAACTACTCACTACAACGTAACAAAAAGAGGTACAAGAGACAGTGGTAACTCTACTGGACCCTACTCGGCCCAGCGTCCTTTGCAGCCGCTGACCCTGGCTACTCAACACCTGGTCCTGAAAAAGGTAACGAGTGTAACACGTCAGCAAAACGCTGAGTAGAGTGGCAACTAAACTAAAGACAATAGTAGAGTGTACAGTAGCTGTTATGTTCGATTACTTTCTTTATTCACATCTTTCAATTGTCTCATTATTTCATTTATTCCCCAGATCTTTTTCTTGATCTCGAATGTTCCTCGTGGGAACGATCTTGATTGCAGTCTTTCCCAAAAAGTAGAAGTAGCACGTGGTGCTCTCCTGGCCGGGAGAGTCCCCCGTGGTGATCCTACCCTCAGTCAACCACCCCAAGGTCACTGACAGACGTAACGGTGACTACGGCACGCGCGATAAACGCACAGGTAGCTAACCCGTACTGGCACGCGTTCAGTCATTTCCGTTAACGGGTGCGCCCAAAGCACAGCACGGAACCAGTCCAGGGCAGAGCCCTCTCAGTAACAAGGGTCCAACCCCTCCACAGTAACCAAACCGGGGCCTTGCCCCTCCACAGTCCGCGCACCCTCGCCTGACTACCCTGGTTTGCCCCAGCGGGCCTAACAAGTCGGTGTGGGAGGCTAGCAGAACCCCGGGGCCCGTGGGGTAGCTAGTACCTCCCTACACTAGTAGCTCTCCTTGGTACTACGTACGCGAGGGCCGGCAAGTCGGTACAGAGTGGCCAGTCCTAACCCCGGGTCCCTGGGGCGGCTGGCTCCGCTCTGCACTAAACAGGGGGACAGTCGCTCTCCTTGGTACTCCGTACTCAAGGGCCAGCTCACTTCCACAATACTATTCCATTCACTTTCCAGGAGTTCTACTCCTACTTCCCCGTAGGGTTCCATCCTTTTTACTCAAACATCCAGGTTTCACTTTCCAGTTCCACATTCTTACAATCTATGTTCTCAACCACGTTATTTATTCACAACAGGCAGGTGTTAATTCAAATTACAGGCAGCTTTATATCTCTTTCCATTTTCCAAGACTGCAGTATTAAACATTCCACTAGTTTTCCCATCCTAGGATTCATGCCATATCCTAGGATCTATCATACAATCTAGTTTTCCAGCCCTAGGATTCATGCAACACCTAGGAGCTATCATTCCATCTATTTCTCATTCCTAGGATTCATGCAATGTCCTAGGTTCTATTTATGGTTCCATAATTTAACAGATTTTATTAATAACTTAAAGCCACTCTACCAGGTACAACGGGAGAAATGGGGGCGTGGTCGGGAATCCCGCGTGCCTCCGTGACCCCCGAGACTGCAACAGAATGGGGTCCTATCACAAGGATCAAACACAAGGAGTGTCTCAAAACAGTGTATGGCTACTGTAAACGGGTAGAGGAATTAATTCTGAAAAGAACGCAACTCGAATCGCGGAAAACGGAACCCTAACGAGCCCTAAACGGGTCAAAAACGACGACACTGTGCAAAATCAAACGTCTGGAACTTCTTCCAGATGTCTTAAAAAGTGGATCAGAGAATTACCTTGTTCAGTGTGGTTTCCCAGATGTCCAGAAGTCTGCGGGGACATCTGGCCTAGCTCACAGACGTCCGATGGTCACCTCGGACGTCTGGAGGTCGCTTCCGCCGTCTGGTACTACTGCCAGACGTCTGATTCGCGATGGATGGCGAATCACCGAGCCTGCACACACCCATCTCCCTCACTCAGTACAGTCAGTCAACAGGAAGGAAGAAGGAGACGGAAAACTCACCTTTCAGACGTCTGGATGGTCTTCCAGACGTCGCCCTCGCCGTCTGGCTATCAACCCAGACGTCTGATTCTGGAAATTTTTCCAGAATCAAGGCGCCACTCGCCCTCCGCTCGCAACGCCGCCCGCGTTGCACCTCGCGTGCCTGCTGCTCAGACCGCAGCAGTCCCCCCTCCGCGTCGCTCCGCGCCCCTTGCGCCCTCCGCCGACCGGCCCTAGAAGCCTCGGCGAGCTTGCCCTCACGGCAGAGCTCCGCTCTCGCACGCAGCACCTCCTCCGCACTCACTGCGGCTGCCGCTGCCGCCCTCGCGCTCGCGCTCACGCTCACTGGCTGAAGGAGAAGAGGGAGGAGACGGTGGTGACGGAAGTGAGGGGAGGCGTGGCCTTTTAAGGCCGTGCGAGGAGGAGAGAGGACGCGGTAGGGCGTCTGCAGCCGCAGGGAATAAACGAATATGCGGGTCTGCGCGCTCAGGCCCGCAGACGACCCGCACGTGTGGAAGATAACGGATTTCCAGACTTCTGGAAACGATCCCAGACGTCTTGTCCGATGTCTGGGCCACCTCCCAGACGTCTTAAAAGACGTCTGGGGCACGCGTTTGTTACACTACTCGTCCCTCACACCTGGTAAGGCTCGCCTGAGAGGGACTTACTACCTAAAGCCGTGGAACTTGACCACCCATCTAGGAGGGATGAACTTCAACCACGTATCTTCTGTTCACACATGGTGAGTGTTCTTCTATTTTAATTTCGATTCCTGCTTTTTATAAGACATCGAGTCTTATACGGTCATTTGTGCTCCTTAACAGATTGAAGCTCTTGGGACCTTCTTTGTCTTGACAAAAGACTCGCCATCAGACATCATCGATCCGGGAACCGCCATCGAGGCAGCTGAAATGGCCACTAAATGGGCCATGATTGCGATGGCAGAGTAGAGGAATTTTACCCGTCTGCTTACGGATGCTACTACCATTCGAGAGAGGGCGGAGAAGGCTGCTGAGGCTACATGAAAGTTCCGCTTGCAGCAATAGGTGGGTAGTGATAAATGTCAGTTTATCATCATTCTTATTCCCTAAAATAGATCTAGCTCTTAGGATTTTAACTCCGCAAATGAGTTTTCAGGCTGCATTTAGGCATTTACTTAGGATAGGCATGCATTGCATTTTATTATATCTTTAATATGTTTATCTGAGTGTCAGGGATAGGCAGAAAGTCAGATCCCGCAAACCTTGGCACTCAAAAAGGTAGAAAATGAAGAAGCTCCTATCAGCTGGATCTCAGCTAGGTCCAGCTCATCCCAATTGGATCCCAGCTTATTCTAGCTGGATCAACTCATCTTTTGCTCCATCCAACTTATCTCAGTTGAATGGTAGCTCAAGCTAGTTCACCTCAGCTCCATTTATCTCACCTTAGCTGGATGACAGCTCAAACTAGCTTAAGATGGTTGCTCCCAGCTCCATTCTAGCTCCTCTAGCTCAGAACAGTTCACTGGAAGCTCAACCTAACTAGGACTAGCTATTTCCATCAACTAGCTAAACCTAGTCAGCTGAAGATGACCTAAACCAGCTCAGGCTAGCTCAAGTCTATTTCTCGGAGGCTTAACTTAGCTCATCTTAGTTGGGTTGAGCTACTTGACCTAAGCTAGCTACTCCAGCTAGCTAGGTAATCTTTGGGAAGACCAAACCCAGCTCACCTCAGTTCATATCAACAGAAACTAGCTCATCTTAGCTTGGCTTAGCAGCTAGCAAAGAACTAGCAAGCTAAGATAGCTAAGGTAGCTCCTTGCAGTTCTCTTCAGCAGCCACCAGCTCCAGTGCAACCCAAAACAACTCCCTCCAGTTCCTTACCTCCAAAACCTTAGCTCCCTCTACCTCCTACCCTACTCATCTACTATCTTAGCTAGCTAAGCTAAGCTTGGCATCCCTACATAACCCTAAAACCCACCTACCTAAGCTCCACCAAATAACCCTAAACCTAGTCCACCTAAACTACCCATTCCTAATCCCTTTTGGCGCCAATCCATACACCTCCTTTCACCTGGCCACTTCCACCAAATGGTACCACTAGTTGGCACCAAAACCACCTACAACTAGCCTTAAAATTGGCACCAACCTTCCCTTGAAATCCAACCACACATCCACCAACCAACCACATCTAGGCCTTCCATTTTGGCACCAAAAGAGACATTCTAGAAGCCTTCCATTTTGGTGCCAAAACCTTGGTGTCCCTTCATGGTGGACGGCCACCAAGGGATGGCAACCACCAACATAACCACCTCCATGAGTCTCTCCATTTGGTGCCACCTATTCTTGGCCCTTGGATTACCTAACCACCACCTATATTCCATCCTAGCCACCCATCTTATCCACGCCAACCATCGCTCTCTCCACATCTATATATACCTTCCTAACCACCACCATACAATCATCTTCTCCATTTGTTAGGTCCACCCATAACCATCTACAACCTATGTCCAAGGAAGAAGAAGATCAAGGGGGCAACCTACCTGCCCCCTTGGTGCCTTCTTTCTTTATCTTCCTCTCCCTTGTGCCATGCCAAGGAGGAGATCTTCACACTTAAAGGGATGGCTAGGCAAGAGGAGGAACAAGGTGGTTGACGCCCACCTTGGAGGACAGCTTGGAGGAGGACTACTAGAAGAAGAAGCCAAGGAAAACTCTTTTCAAGTGTTGGGCAACCACACTTGGAGCAAGAGTCATCTAGAACTTCTACCAGAGGATCCCTCTCTTCTTCATCTTCCACTTTATCTTTTGTATTAGGTAGTAGTTTATTGTTTTTATAAGAAGCATTCCCCTACATGTACTCCAATTTCTAGCAATACAAAATTTCCATTGCCTTCCAAGTTCATGTTTTCAAGTTAGTGTGTTTTTCATGTTTTTGTAGTTGTAGTGCACATTACACTCTCCCCTTCTAACTACCCTAGGTGCACTTGCCTAGGGTAAGCTTAGAAGAGAGGGTTTCATTCCTGTCACTTAGGTTTAATTGATAGGCATAGCATAATTATCATCTCGTATTCCATTGCTCAATTGTTTTGAAAATTATAAAAATAACAAAAATAAAAAATCAGAAAAAGAAAAGTTTGGATTTGAGAGGCGAGAGAGAGAATCAATTCATGTGATTAATAATTTGGCCTCCTTCGACAACCCTAGATACTTCACTATCTAGGAATATAAATTTAAGAGTTGATCGATTTTACGTGTTACAATGATGACACTATTTTGTATTATTAACAAAACATGTATTGTTATTAATGAGACTTTAGATGACAAATTCGACCACACGGATGGATTTGGATCGACAATTGCATCCCAACAACACAAAAATCGACTCAATCCGACATCCATAACACCACCTATGAAGAAATGAAGATGAACGATCCTGGTGCTGCTACGTGTCACCATCAGAGCCACCTAGGGCCAAGGGCCACCGTATCCTCTTCCCATCTGCAGCATTAGATGTGGGCCATCGGATCTTCATCCAACGATCATACGAGCATTACGTGTCTTATTCAATTGGGAGGTCTTCTTGACATAAAGATCTCCATAGGTCATTGGTTGAGAGCCTTATCATAAAGAGAAGGTCGTGGGGTCGAATCCTTGCAACCCTCTTAATTTGTCAATTTTGCGCCAGCACGAAACCAGTAGGCGTGCGAATGCATGATTGCCAATGGGCGCGCAAAGGGTGTGGGCGCACAGCGGAGCAGCTCGTGTTTAGCGTGTGGGATTTGGCACCAGCGCATGCCACCATGCCCCAGCATGCGCAGATGCCTATTCTACTAGGCCAAACCCCCTTCCCTTAGCCTATAAAAGCCTCTACACCCCTCTTAGCCCACCATCTCTTTCTCTTCTTCCTACACCTCCTTCTAAGCTCTAAAGAGCTTGTCCTAAGCCCGGGATGCTCCATTAAAGTTGTAAAAATAATTTTTCTCGGATTCTCATCTTCATTCGTGGAGCATCCCATGGTCGTCTTCTCACCATGTTCAGGAAGCAGATCCTCACTGTGATGCTGTCCTACCCCACCCTCCTTCTTCTGGCTCCATTCTTATACATCCAGGCACCGTTAAAGCGAGTCGTCCTCCAAGCAGTTGTTGAAGGGGATTCTTATCACCTCTCTCTATCTTTTATTCTCTTTCTATTATAGTTTTAATTTCTTACTTGTAGTGAACTCTTGTTAGATATATATTGATATTTTCTCTCTCTCTCTTATTTTGCAAGTAAATTAGCTAGATTTTATTGACCTGATCTCTTTCCTTATAAAATATCAAAAAAATTACAAAAGATAAAAACACTAGAAATAAATAAAGCAAACGTGGATTTACGAAACAAAATGTTCACCTCCCCATGTTCAACCAAGGACTCACCTTGAGTTTTTGTCCTTTAATAGCATCATAGAGCCATTGATGGACTCTAAATGACATGATTGGAATAAGTCCCTCTTATTGCACTCATCATATCTATACTGAAGAGGACTCACTACCTTCTGGTGAGATGTGGAGAAGACTAAACCCGAATCTCCAGGAGGTCACGAAAAAGAAAATCATCAAGTGACTTGATGCTGGAATTATCTATCTCATCTCTGATAGCTGCTGGGTGAGTCCCATCCAAGTTGTGCCTAAAAAGGTAGGGCTCACCATGATTACAACTGAATATGGAGAAACCATCCTGACTCGAATTGTGAATTCATGGAGTCTACATAGCCTATCAGAAATTGACCTCCACGAAGAAAGACAATTTCCCTCTCTCGTTCATTGATCAGATCCTTGAGAAACTGGCAAGAAATCAGTTTTTCTATTTTTTGGATGGGTACTCTGGATATAACCAAGTGGCAATTCATCCTGAAGATCAGGAGAAGACCACCTGTACCTTCCCCTACAGTATGTACGCATTCCGTAGGATGCCATTTGGGCTATGCAATGCACCAGCCACCTTTCAACGGTGCATACTAGCCATATTCTCCGATATGGTGGGTAAATACCTTGAAGTCTTCACGGACGACTTCTTAGTATTTTTTCAAACCTTTGATGATTGCCCTTTGCACCTGGTTCAGATCCTCAAAAGATGCATCGACGTAAATTTGGTTCTCTCCTAGGAAAAGAGCCATTTTATGGTTCTTGAAGGCATTGTACTTGGATACCTCGTATCTAAGGTATCCAAGTTTACCGAGCCAAAGTGAATTTGATTTCCAAACTACCTGTACCATCCTCGATCAAAGATATCCAATCGTTCTTGGGGCATGTCAGTTTCTACTGGCGATTCATATCTGATTTCTCCAAAATTACGTGCCCCTTAACAAATCTTCTCTAGAAGGACACTCCTTTCGAGATGACAAGTGAGTGCATTCATGCCTTCAAGATTCCACGTAATCGAGTGACCCAAGCACGCAGTCGGAGCAGTGCTTGGGCAAAAAATCGATGGGAAACCAGTGGTAATATATTACGCTAGTAAGACACTAGATAAGGCTCAATGTAATTTTATGATTATGGAGAAAGAGCTGCTGGCAATAGTATTCGATCTGGGGAAATTTAGATCATACCTCTTGGGTTCCCATGTCATCATTTACTCAGACCATATGGCAGTGAGGCGTTTACTCGCAACGAAGGACACGAAATCGAGGCGGATTCGATGGATCTTGCTCCTGCAAGAATTTGACCTCGAGATATATGATAAGGCTGGGAAGCAAAATGTGGTAGCTAACCATTTGTCTTGCCTCCCTTCTTCGGTCATTGACCCTTTCGGACCTATTACGGAGCACTTTCGGATGAGCACCTTCTGACTATTGATATTGGACTTCCTTGGTATGCTGATATAGTTAATTATTTGGCATCACACCAGATTTCGTTTGATTGGCCAAAAGCCAAGAAAGACAAATTGATTTCAGATGCCAAATACTATGTCTGGGAAGATCTTTATCTCTTCTACATTGGTGTCAATGAAATCATCTGGAGATGCATTCCCGACTCTAAAATCAATGATATATTATCTTTTTTCCATGACTAGGCCTGCGGTGGCCACTTCTCTAGCCATAAAATCGCAATGAAAATACTCCAGAGTGGCTTCTATTGGCATACACTCTTCAAAGATGCACACAATTATTATAGGGCATGAGCTCATTGCTAAACCTTAGGCAACATGAGCCACCGCGACATGATGCCCTTGCACTCGATTCTAGTGTGCGAGATTTTCAACATCTAGGCTATTGATTTCATGGGTCGCTTCCCAAATTCAAACGGCTTTGAGTTTATTATTCTAGCTGTGGATTATGCCTCCAAATGGATCGAAGTTATTCTGACTTGAACCAATGATCACAAAGTTGTGATCAAATTCATTCATGAGCATATCTTCTCTCGATTCGGTGTCTCGCGTGCAATCATCTCTGATGGAGGGACCTACTTTGTGAATGTGCACTTCCAGTTCCTAAAGAAAAAGTATGGGGTTTCACATCAAATTTCAACTTTGTATCGGAAGATAAAGAAAATTCTACAAGTCATGATTCAACCTGATAGAAAGGACTGGTCTACCTGGCTTCCGGAAGCATTGTGGGCTTATAGGACTGTCCATAAAATCCAACTAGGAATGTCTCCATTCAGACTTGTGTAAAGGAAGGTATGTCACCTTCCTGTAGAGATGGAGCATAAAGCCTATTGGGTAGTACGAAAGTGCAATATGGATCTCAGGGAGGCTGGAATCCACCGTCGATTGCAAATGAGCAAGATCGATGAGTTATGTAATGATGTGTATGAAAACTCGCGTAGCTACAAAGAGTGGATCAAGGCCTTTCATGATAAGCACATATCATGAAAATCTTTCAAAAAGTCCTCTTCGATGACAAACTCAAACTCCTCCCAAGGAAACTAAGATCACAATGGACCAGACCTTTTCTAGTCTGGAAGATCTTTGGAAATGGAGCTATGGAAATCAACGGACTCAGCCAGGACTTCGACCCTTTTGTAGTAAATGGTCAAAGACAAACCATTCCTTGAACTCACTGATTTGAATCTAGGTACTGAATCTTTTGACCTCCATTCAACATGAGCCGCATTGCACCCAGCTGATGGTGTTAAGCTTAGTGCTTAACGGGAGGCAACCCATCATTTGAAAACCCAAGACCCTTCTTACCCATTTTTGAGATGAATTCATATTGTTCTTTAGGGTTTGTTACTTAGAACAACTGACACCACTTTCGATATTTATATCGGAGATTGAAATCATCCGTAACAGTCCTCCCGACTTGTTCACCCACCCATCTGAACCTATTCTAACATAAGAACTAAGCTAAACTCGAACCCACCTAATTTACAATAAGGACATTGCAAATGTTAGGCATAGGAGGGTATGAAAGTGCAAAACGATATGAAATTCGATTATGTTAAGGGGGTTTTGTACAAAAAAAACATATAAGTTGAATTGTAAATCGGGTTTGGGGAGGAAAAAGAAGGGAAAAAGGAGCAGAAAGGAAAAATCGTGTCAGTCCTAGCAATTGAGTATGAAACTTATATACCTAAGTTCTAGTCTAGATCAGATGATGAATTAAGACCTGAAGGGCTAAATCTTAGGAGATAAGTGAAGGGTACCGACTTTAGGCCTCTTGGGCCTGATTATGGGCTTAAACACTTACGTATTTGTTAAGATCTGGGCTATCCCTCAAGAGGTTGAACGAGCTGCGAGGCTGATATATTAAGTCCAAGTCTTAGGGATTATTCGACCCTATTGACTACCCTTTGGTTTACGAGACTTGGTAACCTAGGTACCCAAATATCACACACCGGTCTGGTTCAATGCACTTAACTAAGAATAATTCCAAAAAGTGTTCTATTTTGAAATTGTTTTCCTGAAGATCTAGCTTAGGAGAGGCTCAATGACAAGTTGATTGGACGAGTTCCCGATGCGGAGAGATGGAATAAAAATACTCCCCTTGAAGATGGTTATAACATATCGTCTCCTCAGTGCTTGTCTCCTAGGATATCCACATATCCTACTGGGGGCATGTAAGCATCTTATGCTATTTCAGGTGCCATGGGCAGTATTATCTCGAAATGTCGATTGTCAGGGCCTGGATTTAGTTACAAAATGCCATGGGCAGTGCTATCTCGAAACATCAATTGCCAGGGATCCTTCAAGGATTGATGATGGGGACAAGGAATTTGATACATATCATGTTTAGGGCTAATCCGATGCTGGGTATAGGGGAATTTAAAAATAAAAGAGAGAAAACTCTCAAAATAAATATCCCTTTCTCTCTTTTATCAAAAATGTACTCGCAAAGTGAACCTAGACTTACTGCACGTACATATGGGTGCTTTAATCACTGGGGTCAACGAACTTCGAGTAGTTTTTACGGGAATTAGAAACCTTCACAACGGACCCAAGGCTAAGGCTGGTCAGGTTTGGATCTTGGCTGGTACATAAGTACCTCTGGGCCTACTATTCGTATCTCGATCTAATTTTTAGAGATTCGACTCGGTAAGGCATCTTGACGGTTAAAATCCAGCTTAGAGATCTATTTAGTCCATGGGATTTTGCTAGAGACTCACAAAAGTTAGGCACGGGGGTATGATGGTAGCACCATCATTCATGTTAACAAGCTTAAATTACCCTAACTACAATAATAAATGCTTTTAAATATTCATCAAAAGATCATAACTCTATTATTAATTACATTTGAGAAGACAAGAAAATGAGTTAATTCTATCATTTAACATCCAATCACTACTGCAGATTAACTAAGGGGTTAATTAGGGCTTAATCTAAGGTCAAATGCACTTAATTTCCCAAGAAGTGGGCTTAAACTAATTGAATCAGGCTTTTCTACATTTTGAGGATTATTTTATTACAAAAAAATCCTAATTAACAGCCTCACTCAAATTTGAAGGGTTCTAGTAGAAATAAATATAATCCAAACATCTTAAAAATTATTGAAAGATATTCTAAGAGGTTTGGTACTTTCACTTTGACCAAAAATGGGAATTTATCTAATTTTAGGCTATTATGTAAATTTCCCAGTCAAATGTGGTTAAAACCCAAATTTTAAGTCGCCTTCAGATTCCTTAGGTTCAAATTAGGTTAACACCAAAATTTGAAACTAATCAGAGTCTATCTTGACCTAGTTTGCATTTTAACCCTTAAGATCCCTATCTATTACACCTAGGCCCTTATCTTTTGAAGTTCCTTTATAAATAGGCCACTAACATCTCATCTTCATTACCAAAAGACCCATACCACCATTGTCTTCAACATTCCGGAAGCTACTCTAGTTCTTTTAGGAAACCCAACGTGCAATCTTTTATTTGGGTAAATTAATTAAAGAAACTTCAATCTAAAATCACCAAAGTTGACAAATTTGTTCCTCAGATCTCAGCCGATTGACCAGGCTTTGTCTTGAGTTCAATCATGGATGATTTCATCGACGACGAACCCAAGTTCCTCAAACTCAAAAACCTACTTGAAACTTGCCTAAGCAGGACACATTCAGAGGGAAAACACATCTATATAAAGGGTCGAGTACTCATGAGTCAGGGTTGTCTCGTTTTTGGCGCAAATACCTCCTCTTTTTCTTCCTTCTTTGCCGCCATTGACGACAACCTGGAGCTTCTTCAACCTTGTTCTTCAGCCTCTCCCACACACAATCACTACAAAAAAATAGCCTTTAGTGGCATTTAATATTACCACTATAATCCTTTTATTTGCCATTATATGTAATTAGTGACACTTAAAATAATTGCCACCTTCGTTGGCATCACTAAAAGGCTAGCGGCAATTATACAATCGCAGCTAAATCAATGGTATTAGTGGCACTTTAATTGCCCTAAATAATGTTGTTAATGATCTTCTATAGTGACAATTTATTTGCCATTATTTTGCCACTATTGATTTATATTAGTAGCAATTTAACTTATGTTATTAGTGTCGCTATATCCATCATTTAATGGCTTTTTTTGTTACTAAATTGCCACTAGTTATTTACTTTAGTGACATTTTTTTTGGCCATTTAATTACCTCTATTGATATTATTTAGCAATAATTATTTGTCTCTAAATCGCCACTATTGATTTGCTTTAATGACACTTTCTTATGCCACTAAATCATCACTAATTATTTACTTTAATGACACTTTCTTTTTCCATTTATTTGCTGATGATAACGTCATCATCAGCCATATCTAGCTTTAATTAGTCATAATCCATTGATAAATGCTCCTACATAATCGTCAAAGAGCTATAACTCACTGCATATTCATTATGAGAAAAATGCATTAAAATAGGGGTAAATTTATAGTTTTAACAAAATATCCTAAATGCAGAATAATGATGGGTTTTCTCAGGGATTAATTAAAGGTCAAACGTTCATAAAAGTCTAATAGGAGGGTCTATGTAGAAAAAAATGGGTTTTCACATATTTCAAGAATTAATGGACATCTGAAATCCTAAAAATAGACCTGCTTAATTAACTGAGGTTCTGGCCAGGATAAAATTCACCTAAATCTTCTAAAATTCATATAAAAATATTCTATAAGGTTTGGTACTTTTGATTTGACCATTGGAACTCATTTTGACCTAAAATAGAGTCTCAGACAAGAAGTTGCCTTAATTTGGATTTTTGCACAAATTACCCAATCAAACTTGGTTAAAACCTATCCAACTTCACCATCAGATTCTTCGAGTCTAAATTATGTTTGTACCAAAATTTGGGCCCAATCAAAGATCATCTTGACCTAGTTTGCATTTTGGTCCAGTCTGATTCTTCTTCTCTCACTTAAACCCCTAGCCTTAAAATCTATTGCAGGAACCCCCCTAACTTTGTCATCTCATTCACATCTAAGTCCCTATTGCCATTAGGATTAGCTACAGCTCACTGATGAGATTCGAGCAAGATTCTCGCTCGTTTCTTAATCAAATAATCCCAAATTTGAAAGGGAGATTCCTTGAGGAATTCCCTTCTAAATGGGACCAGCCATGAATCCTAATTCGAGCCCAAATCCTCATGTGAACCTTACCAAGGTTCGCATGTCCTACTTGTGTGAAAACCATGGAGTTGTAAACTTGGATTCCAAGCTTGGAACTTCTCCTTAGGGCCTATAAAATAACCCAGGATGCCTGCCCTACCTCCTTGGCTCGTTTTTGGTCGGTTCCCCACCGTCTTCCCTTCTCCCCGGCCAAAGCTCTGTGAGCTTCGACGAGCCTCTCTGTCCACCTTCCTCGTCCGCCATCACGGACAATAGCTAGTAGATTTCTTTTCGTCTCACTCGTCCGCGTCTCGCAATACCAGTAAGTGCCTCTCAAACCCCCTCTTTCCTCGCCGTTCTCCAACCGGAGACTTCCCCTTCTCCGATGTTGACCAATCAAAGCCAATGCCTTCCCTTCCCTTTCAACCGTTAGTTTAGGGTTAGTTAGGTTCCCTTAGATCCTTAGGTTAATTCCCTCTATTTAAAACCCAAAAATCAACCCTCGACCTCACCGTCATTCACCTTGTTGAAGCGACGGGTGACTACGCTATTGGATTCGGTTTTGAAATCCTGTTGTTGTAGTTTGAATAGTGAAGAACTCATGTTCAACAAATAAAATTTATACTGGAATAGAAATCCCTGGTCGAACACAGGGAGGCAGATGCTTGATTAAAAATATGCATTTGTTTTATTTGTCACAAAATAGAATAGCTGATTGAAAACTATTTAACAAATAATAAATAGAAGAGAGAGAGATAATATTACAAATAAAAGCAAAAGGGATGTAGATAAACATGGATTTCATTATCAAAAATTGTTCATTACACTACTCATTACGACTAGAAAGCGGGAAATGATTACACTAAAAAGTAGTAAATCTATTCTAGAAAGTAGTAAAAAGAATGGATAGAGAGATATCCTACTTGACGATCGCTTGGAGGATGAGCCGGACGGGACGATGCCTGGAAGATGGGGAACGGAGCGGGAAGAAGGAGGATTAAGCGGGAAGAACGGGAATGAAGCAGCACGTCGTCGTCGTCGCGGGATCAGCTTCTCGAAAGCAGAGAGAGGACAACCGCAGGATGCTCCATAAAGGGGGACGAAGGTGGAAAAATTAAGATTTTTACTCTAGAGGAGCATCCTGGATTTTGGACAAGCACTTAGAGCTTTGGAAGGGGTGAGAGGAGAGAAGGAATGAGAATTTCATATCGAGGGGGTCTCCTTTTATAATTGCAAGGAGTGAGGGTAATTTAGTCATTACATGTTGAAAATCATTAATTCAGGACCTTTAGTGATGGATGAATCCGTCACTAAAGGCCTAAACATAGTTGTAGTGGGCGGCTCAAACACGCCCGCTCACCTCCCTGTGCCTCAACGCGCGTCCACGATCTTCCAATCTTGGCCGTTCGATCGTGAGATCAAACGGTTGTGAGCGCTCCATCGCCCGCCTCATCCGCGTGCCTCAACGCATGGGATGGTGCGTCACCTTGCTGCGTCAGATGGCGCATCCAGTTGATTGGGCGCACACAGCCGCCTGATCTCCATCGTGCGGTTGATTGCGCACCCGTGTGCCCGCTCCAAGAGAGGCACCCCGTGGCTTGAACCCGTGCCTCAACGAAGAGTTAAGGTGCTCGACCAACGTGTTGTGGGTGCGTTTGCGTCGAACGCTTAACTTAAGTGCTGGCGTTCCACAGCCGTTGGATCTTGATCCAATGGCAGAGAGGTGTTGGCGCTAAAGGCTTCAGCGGTTGCGTGCGGCCGGTTGGGCGACCGAGATGGCATCACGTGGTGCCATCTTGGTCGTCCATCTTCTGGGTGATGTAGATGGTGCCACGAGTATCGGATTGAGTTGATTTTCACGACGTTAGGCTGTGATCATCGATCCGAATCCATTCATCCAGTTGGATTTGTCGTCTGAAGTGCAGATTATTACCATCTTGGCCCTTGATCTTCTAGAGTTCCTCGATCTCTATCTGATGCTACGGATATCCGATTAGGGCGATCTTGGAGTCGTTGAACTCCAATCATCACCCTGATCAGATCCGTATGGTTGGATATTCGATCTGAGGCCTCAATAAACAGTCGCACTGTCCCTGGTCATAAAAGGAGACAATTAACCTCCATTTTATTCAGATTAATCTAAATGCAAGATGATGCATGCTATGCAACATTTATAGTATGTAATACAATTCCATGCTTAAGAACATGCATAAATAGACATTTTATGTAATATAAACATGTTTACATAACACCCCCATGCCTATCTTTTGCTAGTCCATAGCAAAAACTACATGCTATTTATAAAAGAATTAAGTTGGATTATTTGGGCATAAGTTATTTTCAACATTAAGAAAATTTTAACTTAGGATTTGAACTTTCAAAGACATAACAGAGCCTGGGTATCTGCCAAAATACAGACCGTCTCAAGCCCTCGCCTTATTCAAAGAAAAATTTCTTTTTCTCTTTTTCTTCTTTTCTAATTTTTTTTTGGATTTTTGAGTTAAGGGTTAAAGAGTGGCTTTCTACGACCATTCAACTCACCCAAGATTTGATGAGAACCCTAACTTCTAAACATCTTATTGTGAATGTGATAGACTTGTTGATCGACAATTAGAACGGACTTTGGGTTTCTACGCCTTTAGGTGACCTTAAAAAGAAAGTTCTGCCTAAAGGTGTATCTTTACGACCGGTAGCTTTCTCCCTACTTTTATTTTATGAGGTCAACACAAGGGTGAATCCAGTGTATATCTCCCCGGTTTATTCTACTTCTCCGCTTCTTCGTAAGTGTTTTGGGAATTTTAAGTGCATTTTTTGAGCTGGGTTCTGGACAACCGGTCGATGAGCTGTTACCACCGACAACTTGCCAACCATACTCGTGCGGTGAAGTGTGGCTTATTTCTTTTGTTTACTTTTTTTTCTTCTTTTCTCCTTTTCTTTTTCTTTTCTTTTTGACTTTCTTTTTTTCTCTTTTTTTTTTTTTAAGTAGGTGGCTTCCCTGGTCTAAGATTTACCTAAAGGCAGTAAGAAGAGAATGATCCAGTGACTGGGCCTTGGACAACCTACCTATGGGCTATTACCCACGATAACTTGCCAGCTATATCACCATAGAAAGTTCATTAGCTACCCAATTTCCATAAAAATCGTCGAACAGCGAGCCAGTGACAAGATAGTGTGTAGATGCTTAGACTTAAAGTTCCCTCAAATCAGAGAGTGGGTTGATAAGTCATGTACTTATCACCCAAACTTATTTACTCAAATTAAAATAGAATTATGGTTGGCAAGGACTCGAAAAACAAATCCACATTTTAGTAGATACCCGAGCTGATTAAGCCCAAAGACCTGAAGGGTCTTTGTGTTCAAATCCTAATGTAATATTTCCTAAGATTGAAGAGTCCTAATGTCCAAGTATTCCTTCCTAATTCAATTTTTTTTAACTAAATAAAAGAAAATAAAATGAATCTGCGGAGCTGACGAAATAATTCAACGATGAATATCCACCCCCCCATGCCTATCTAATGCAATGTCCTCATTGTATTAAAAAGGCATAAAATCGAGTGGAATAGAGTAGAAAGCACCTGAATTGCATGAATGACGGGTCCACTCCGAGATAAACAAAAGCTTTATACGTGCTGAATTTAGTACCTTCAGTTAGGCACACTATACAAAGAAGAGAAATAAAGAATTCACAGGTGCAGGTCAGAATCAGAATAAAAAGATGAAACCTCTAACATGCCAGCAGATGTCCACCAATGTGGACCAGATTGTGGTCAGACCCATACCCCATGATCAAGAATATCTAAGGTTTTGGATAAAAATGACCTAAAACCTAAAATTAGTATGCAAGTGGGGTCGGGCCTGCGATTTATGAGGATGCAACCCAAGACCAAAAAGTCGGGTTACAGAGAATCTGATATCAAAAGGATAATCAATGAATGTGTGCTTGGGTTGGACATCCTCAGAACAAATGTCATAAGGGTCTTGGTTTGATGATTTCAGATGAATTGGAACCCTTAGACGCAGTCTTCTACTTCCTCCAGAGTTTGCTCCCCAAACCAGAATTTCCCAACTTCTATTTTCCTCATTCAAAATGTCAATTTCTGGGACCTCCTGCATATTAATCACCCCATCTGAAATTTCCAAGTCTAAAAGATGTGGATGAATCAGAATTGACTTGGGTCTAGTTATCTCAAAAACAGAATCGTCAATAAGCTTAATGGGGTGTAACTGACAATCAGGGCATTGGATTGAATCCTCCAGAAGATGCGATTCTGGATTCATCATGTGAGCCCCAATAAGATCAGGTTCCTCAGTTATTGGGCCATCATACGATCTATTGGATTCCTTAGGCCCAATTGTCTCACAGAAATCGTATTTTGTAAACTCACGTGAGACTTCGCAACTTGATTCTTCACCATCAGAATCAAAGAAATCAAAATCCATATTAATGTACATCCCAAAATCATCCGCCACTTTCTGATCCATGGAGATATACGTTTTCTCGTACCCTGGCTCAAGGATTTCAGGTGAAGAAATCAGATCATCCTTAATTGGTTGCTTTAAATCAATCTGGTCAACCTTGTAACACATGTCCCCCCAACAGGTGCCTGAGCGGGTTCTGGCATTGTCTCTCCTGAAGGGAGTTCATCCTGGGAATCATCCCACGATTGAACTAAAGCAACCACAAATCTCATCCTCAATTTCGCTAACTTCCCAAGTAGAAACTCACTTGGGTTCTTATCCTTAACATCCTAGAGTCAATCCAACAAATACTTGTTCAAATCATCAATCATCTTAATTAGGGGCTCCAATCTTTCAATGCAAGGTATTGGCTGAACTTCTAAAGATTGTATGGTATTCCTCAAGTTACCCAAAACCTTATCTTGAATCCAGTTACCCTAAACCAAATGGCTTGTTTCAGGGTTGGGCGGGTTTGGGATCAGAGCAGAGGAGTTAATGAATTGAGATTCGTTATACCCTTCCTGATAATAGGTCATTTCGGATTATTCAAAAGGTGGTGATGACCTAAAGGCAATGTATTCAGAGGATGGGTAAGGATCAGTGTATCCTCCTTGATTGTAGATCGTATTAAGTTGTCCATGAAAGGGTAGCGATCTATAATTGATGTGGCTCTGAGAAGGATAGAAATCACAATCATAGTGTTCAGGGTTAGACCCTAAACATGGAGGTCTGGAACTGTATCCCCAATCTGAGTTATCCCAACTAACTGATGGTTGATTACAGTACAAGTCGAGATAATCGTCATGTTGAGGATAACTCATAATAGGAGGGAAAGAGAGGGAATGAGTATAAAATGTGGAAAGATTCATGATAGATAGGAGGAAGAAAGGTGCCCTACAATACAAGCAATGAAACCTGTCCTTAAGTGGGCTAGCCTAAAGACCTACAGACTCCCAGAACCCATGTTGAGATAAAGAAACGATTTGATCTACTTTTGTCTGTTCAATCCAACCAGTTAGAAGGAGGGACTGGGGAGAAGGTTCTTCCTTTGGCTTGTGCCTCCGGTTCCTAGTGTACCCCCCAGCTGCGATCGTTTGATTCTGCTCCCCTAGCTAGACATTAGATTGAACAATAGAAACAGACTAATTGAAAATAATCTCATTCTAGGCTCTGAAAAGAGAGTTGAATCCTTATGGCCAACATCTACTCTGTTTTATTTAGGGCTAAGTTTGAATGTGCTTTGGAATATGATGGGCCCTTTATCTGGGTTGTGCCCTTAATGATTGATTGATGTGTGTGTGCATGCACAACCAGTGATTTTCAAGCAAGATTATTTTTGATGCGGTGAATTTTAAGATTCAAATCTTGCTGAGTAGCTTTTAGGATTCAACTTTAGGCATTTTCAAACAAGTTTTGTTGGCACACCAGGTTTTGAAAGCACAGGTGAAGATGTTTTCCTTTGAAACTTAAAATAATGTGGAGTGCTTGGTA
Organism: Thalassia testudinum; assembly: GCA_037157565.1. Taxonomy (NCBI): domain Eukaryota; kingdom Viridiplantae; phylum Streptophyta; class Magnoliopsida; order Alismatales; family Hydrocharitaceae; genus Thalassia; species Thalassia testudinum. Next base: position 46,905,340 of record JAZHRO010000009.1, read on the forward strand.
AATCTCAAAGAGTTGAACCTATGCGGCAACTACTTGATGAGTTGATTTTAATTGAAGTGGTGCGGCCCAATCAACTCAAACAATTGGCCTGTTGCACCACTTAATTAGGCACACAAGTGATTACTTAATCTTATTTCTACTCAATTATGTGTTTGGATGTGTGTACCGGTTCTAAAGATTGGTTTACCGGTTGAGTTTGAAAATCAGATGAGGTTGCGTACCTTTGTGAGATTTTTTTTATTTTTCTTTTTAAATGCAGAGGTTGAGGTAGGTGTAGGTGTCAAACAAACAAACAAAACTGACCTTAGAGTTTATAAGAACACCTAGGTTGATTTATATTTGTGTTATTACGTGGTGGAATGTAAACTAATGGGTAGGAGGTGGGGAAAAACTTACAGAACCTTCAACAGTACTTTGCTCTAATTTATCATTTTTGCTCGTCTCAAAAGAGTACCTGCAGTCACAATAAGAAAGGAAAGAAGTGAGGTAAATGATTCGTATATTGGAAAATGCAAAAAAATCAAAGAGCATCACCTCCCCGGCAACGGTGCCAAAATGTTGAAGCAACGGGTTACTACGCTATTGCATTCGATTTTGAAAACCTGTCGTTGTAGTTTGAATAGCGAAGAACTCGTGTTCAACAAATAAAATTTATACCGGAATAGAAATCCCAGGTCGAACACAGGGAGGCAGACGTTTGATTAAAAATACGCGTTTGTTTTATTTGTCACAAAATAGAATAGCTGATTGAAAACTATTTAACAAATAATAAATAGAAGAGAGAGAGAATATTACAAATAAAAGCAAAAGGGATGTAGAATAAACATGGATTTCATTATCAAAAATTGTTCATTACACTACTCATTACGACTAGAAAGCGGGAAATGATTACACTAAAAAGCAGTAAAAAGAATGGATAGAGAGATATCCTACTTGACGATCGCTTGGAGGATGAGCCGGACGGGACGATGCCTGGAAGATGGGGAACGGAGCGGGAAGAAGGAGGATTAAGCGAGAAGAACGGGAATGAAGCAACACATCGTCGTCGTCGCGGGATCAGCTTCTCGAAAGCAGAGAGAGGACAACCGCAGGATGCTCCATGAAGGGGGACGAAGGTGGAAAAATTAAGATTTTTACTCTAGAGGAGCATCCTGGATTTTGGACAAGCACTTAGAGCTTTGGAAGGGGTGAGAGGAGAGAAGGAATGAGAATTTCGTATGGAGGGGGTCACCTTTTATAGTTGCAAGGAGTGAGGGAAATTTGGTCATTACATGTTGAAAATCATTAATTCAGGACCTTTAGTGACGGATAAATCCATCACTAAAGGCCTGAACGTGGCCGTATTGGGTGTCTCGCGCGCTCCCGTTCACCTCCCAGCGCCTCAACGTGCATCCACGATCTTCCAATCTCAGCCGTTCGATCGTGAGATCAAATGGCTGAGAGCGCTTCGTCGCCCGCCTCATCTGCACGCCTCAACGTGTGGGATGGCACGTCACCTCGCCACGTCAAATGGCGCGTCCAACTGATTGGGCGCGCACAGCCGCCCAATCTCCATCGTGCGGTCAATTGCGCACCCGTGCACCTGCTCCAAGAGAGGCACCCCGAGGCTCGAACTCGCGCCTCAACGAAGAGTTAAGGCGCTCGACCAACGTGTTGTGGGTGCGTTTGCGTCGAGCGCTTAACTTAAGCGCGGGCATTCCACAGCCTTTAGATCTTGATCCAATGATGGAGAGGCATTGGCGCTAAAGGCTTTAGCGGTTGCGTGAGGTCAATTGGGCGGCCCAGATGGCACCACGTGGCGCCATCTTAGCCGTCCATCTTTTGGGTGATGTAGATGGTGCCACGGGTATAGGATTGAGTCGATTTTCACGACGTTAGGTTGCGATCGTCGATCCGAATCCATCTGTGCAGTTGGATTTGTCGTCTGAAGTGCAGATTATCACCATCTTGGCCCTTGATCTTCTAGGGTTCCTCGATCTCTATTTAATGCTACGGATATCCGATTAGGGCGATCTTGGAGTAGTTGAACTCCAATCGTCACCCTGATTAGATCCGTATGATTGGATCTTCGATCTGAGGCCCCGATAAACAGTCGCCCTGTCCCTGACCATAAAAGGAGATAATTAACCTCCATTTTATTTAGACTAATCTAAATGCAAGATGATGCATGCTATGCAATATTTATAGTATGTAATGCAATTCTATGCTTAAGAACATGCATAAATAGACATTTTATGTAATATAAACATGTTTACATCACACCTTCATCTCCACCTCCGGCCGCACCTCCCATGAGGCTCTCCCATAGCCCCACAGCACCAAACGCCTCGCCAACATTTCCTACACCTCCGCCTCATCCACCCGCACAAAACCCCTCTATTTCACCATCTGCTCTCCCATGACTCCACCGAACACCACCTCCTCCGCACTTCATCTCTGCCTTTGTGAGCCCACATCACGCCTAAGTCTTCACGCAGGCACCATCACCATACTCGCCAACACTTGGGGAAGCTCATGAGCTATTTTAATGTGGCTGTGAGGCCATTTTTGTGACTTGTAGGTTTCCACCATCCACCGTTGTCGCCACCATTGTCTCCGTCTTCATTCTTCGAGCTCCAGGCCACACAAGCCCTAGGTTCCACCTCCAGGCACTGCATATTCACCCCAATAGTCTTCTTGGGTATTCAATTGAAGGACGCAATGAGGGAGCCTCTTCAATTGCTTGAAGACACCTCACCGCAGCAAAATGTAAGCAAGAAGGTGTGGGATTAGTCCCACCTCGAAAATGCAAGAGCCATTGCAGTGAAATAAATTGATTTTGTCAATAAGCCTTCTCTCCCAGTCACATGGGGGTCGAGTTCCTAGCACCTTACCCACTCATCGTACCTGCCTAAGCTCCTCACTCGGCTACTACCCACGTCGGTAGCCTTGGACTTGATATTGCATGATATGAATACTCGATTAGCCCAAGTTTGAGAGAAGAGGAGAGGAAGGAAAGAAAGAGAGAGTGGGGGAGGGGAGGGTTTTGCTCTCTGATGTTTAACTCTGTGCAGACACTTAGTCGCTAAGAGGGGTGTGTTCCTCTTGTGCCTGAGAAGGAAAGGCTGAAGGAACAAGGAAGGAAAGAGAAAAGAAGAAGGTGAAGGCCTTGAGAAGAAGGGAAGAAAGGAAGAAGAAGAAAGCCTGAAGAAGAGAAGAAAGGCTTGTGCGTGTATTGTAGCAATGACATTTAAGTCGTCTGATTTTCCAGAGAGACGTTTGATCACTATAGCATTCAAGCTACTGTTGGTTTATTTGATAGTTGGATGCATGCTTAACTTAAGGAGGATATAAGTGGTGATTCAAATCACCATTGTTTTTTATCCTCTCTTCTTTTTGTCCTCATATTCTTGAGATACATTGGATTTCATTGAATAGTTAATGTGATAGGTTTTCATTCATTGAATACCTTGTATTTGACTTATTTATTATGCTCATATATATATATTCATTTCGATTAGCGTGTGAATTGTAATGCTTGCTTCCTGTGTTCGATCTCAGACTTCATTTCTTGATTCTGAGTTATAAATTGTATTTGTTGAGAGAACTATTTAGGAGATTTTACTACAATGAAGCATATCTAAACTCTCCCTAAAAAGCCCTATCAACATTTTGGCACCGTTCCCTATCAACAAAGTGATTGAGGCTGCCCTTAGATATTTTGAAGATTATCCATCCAACATGATTCAGGTTAATATCCTAGAAACAACAAAATTCATTACGAACCATGTTAGCCTATTGCTTACTCAACTAAGAAATGGTTCAACCCAAGAGACCCTCATACCAGAATTCAATGAAGCTTATGAATTGCATAGAATAGAGGGTTTACATTGCCTTGCAAATCCATCACTCTAGGAGACACAGTAAGATATCATTGAGCAACATGCAGATATTCTAAATCTTTTAAGAGAACACATTTATGAGACATCTTGGAGTGATTCTAAAGCTTCCCCAGAGCCTAGGTTAGACATTCAAAATTGTTGTGGACCCCCAACCCAAAGGAATTTAGATTCAAACTTCATAATAATTGACATACCTGATCTTGATGAGGGTTGGGAGGATCCAATTGCAGGTGTTCTCGATTCTGAGCTAGCCTTAGAAAATCTTGAAGCTGGTCCATCAGGCTTAGATTTCCCCGACACCTATGATGATGAGCTTAAAATAGAATCTCTCGAGAGTATAAATCCCGAGCCTTATCTTATTAAGGTAACTCTTGAGAATGGTTCTGACATCCCAATAGAGCCCAGCCTAGATTCTAGTGATCCAATCCTTACCCTTAACCTAGAATCTGGATTAGAGCCTATTTGGGATAATCACGAGGCCCAATGTGATGAGAATTAGATTTTGAATCTAGATTATGATTCTGGGTCTGTATTTCATGAATACACCTCTCCAACCTCCTCAGAGACATAAATTGATTTTTCGAAAGTCACTCTAATCTATGATATAGAAACTGAGGGGTTGGAAGAGCTGGGACTCGTTTAGGTCTACCCTAGCAGCCAAGAACCCAAGCCTATGCCTAATAAGGACACCTTTTAAAGCTTGGAATCTAAAATTAGGTTAGATCCAATCAGGTTGCTGATTCTACACATCTTGATTCTTTCTATGGTGGAAACCTTTCTCTGGAATCGAGTTAAGAACATGATCTCTGCAAGTTCTTCGACAATTTCGAATCTTACTATGATTTTGAAGAACTGTTGTTTCTTAATGACTCCAAACCAGTTTACGACCTCAACGTCCACAACTCGTCCGTTGATTCTAACATTGAGGTCAATGATTTGAATCTCCATAATGCCACCTCTTCTACAGCACATACAAAACCTTCTCGAATCTGATTCCAACCCTAGCCCACCATCGGAATCAATTTCTACTATGATTCTCCTCTCTATGATCCAATGGCATATGATTCTCATCCATCTTTTGATCAGGATTCGGACATCGATCAGAATGCAAATCATGTCCCATCCTTCTCTGATCACTCTCGTAGGGATCTCACATCCTTCACAGATCCATTTGCATTTGAGGATCCCTACTCTGACCAGGCTGATTGGAATCAGCCAAACCCGCAATTCACACTACCATATCTTTTTGAGTCACGAAATACCTGGTGGGCTCTACATCTTTTGATTCACATCCATCAACCCACCAGACTGATTGGGTTTGGGCTGCATCATCAGGATATTGATCTCAACAAGCACCTGGTTGGACCAACTAAGCTTTTAATCAATGTGCTTGTTCTACAAATTTTTGTTGATTTGGCCACTCCTTATCCATGAACATCTTCTGCTCGGCTGAAGGCATTGAATTTACCGCTTAACGAGAGGCAACCCATCATTCAAAAAATCTAAGACCCTTCTGATCATCCTTTTGAGCTTCACGTCTATTGCACTTAGAGTTCAGAGTTTAGAACTGTCGACTCCACCTTTGGTATTTGTATCAAAGCTTGAAATTGTCCGCAACAATCATCCCGACCTGTTTACCCACCCTTTGAACCTGTTCTAATCCTTGAACCCAACTTATTTCATACCCTCCCATTTACAATGAGGACATTGCAAAACTTAGGCATGGGGGGCTGTTAAAATGCAAACAGATAAAAATTCAATTCTTTGAAGGGTTCTCTAACGGGAGGCAAGAGTACAAAATCTTTTTTAGTGACTTTCCAGATCATCAAAGTACATATTCCCCTCTTAAGGGTAATACAAGAGAAAAGAAAAGAAAAATATAGAAAAAATAAAAAAATAACGAGGATAATGAAATCTGAAGCACTTCATCAACCTAATTGAAATCATATGGAAAATCATAAAACTTTGGCATTTATCCCATGTTGCAATGCTTCTCTAGGGCTTCACATCATCCTTATTTGGAAGCCTAAGATCTTTAGCTATGCAAAATTCTTTTTGTGAAGACCAACAATTCAAGAAGCTTGTCTTGTTATGTCCGCTGCCTTGCTTCCTTGTGTTGTGATTGGAAGTTAACCTTTGTCATAGCTGTAGTAAATCCATTGCTAAGATTGTGCCATACATTCAGTAACTTCTATCTTTAGTAGCATTCTATCATTAAATTGATACTACATTATATATGCAAGTATTGTACCTATATAATCTTCACTTTACTCATTGCAAGCTCGATAACCCCTACCTCGAGGTTTTTACGAATAGTCTCCTTGGAAAGGTCCAAGCCCATGCTGTATGGAAAAAGAGATGGTCAACAAATGTGATTGGTTAGATGAGTAGACATGATATTCATCCAAACAAACCTAACAATTATCGGTTGCACACCAAGATAAATTTTTAATGATTCCGGTGTTAAAAATTCAAGGGGTCAGTTTATGAGCGGTGAATGACAATGCTTACTCCTAAAAATAAATTTATTTGAAAACTTGTGATACTATTTTATTGGTTTACTTCAAGCACATGCACATGAATATTTGTTCTGCTTTAACCAACTTAAATTACATTTAACATATGGCCAAAATGCAAGCATACCCTACTCATGAATTTTGCTACCACTCAAATTAAAAACTTTTTTTTGCCTTGTCAACACCAAAGATATGCTTCACGCTGGACCAATTTAAGTTCAAATGTATATTTAGGAGTTATTACAACTGAAATTACAACATAATAGTTCTATTAACACCTTTGGTATGATTAAAAGAGCTTCTGCAAATTCTACAATTGCCAGTTGCTCCCTAGACCCTAAAGTTGTAGCTAGGTATTCCAAGTATACAAAAAGTGTAGCTTCCACAACCCTACCACCAACAACCTATCAAAAAGAAACAAATAAATATCATTCACAAAGTGAAATATTTAGGATACTAGATTTCTTTCTTTGGAAGGGTAAGAATATTAGAATATTGAAAAATCTTAAGCCCCATTGAAATGATTGGTTAAACTAATTAGAAGTCCACCTTTTGGATGATCTAATTGCAAATAAATCCATATTTTAGATGATGAGGTCAAATTGCCAAGAGTTATAGTTCAAACATTTTCATGCAATCTAATCACAAGTAGATGATATAATATATGGCAACACCAAACAGTAGAATCTAACTTTATGGCGAAGGAAAAGACTCATTCATTCACATTCATTATAGCATGTCAACAACATAAGCATGCCACATTGCCTTTCTTTTTTGTATGTGTCTTGATGGCAGTGTGTGCTATCAAGAATTCATGAACACTAACCATATAGTTATCTTTGATTTTTTTCCCTTCTAGTATTGTCAACAAAAAATGGGCAAACCCTTTCTGAAAAAAAGAAAGGTAAATGCTTGCCAAGTTTTCAAAAAAAAAAAAAAACTTCCTAGTGCAAAGTCACAAACATCATCTTACAAATAGAGGACACTGTCAAAAGTTACCTATGTAAATACAATTTGATTTGCCTATTGAAAAAAAAAGCAAAAAAAATGATGCTCAACATTCCAAAAGAGAACACCAACCAAAGCAGGATTCAAACTACCATATTAGATTCCAAGGTTCTCTTCACAATGCAGAGGGCATCATGCAGGGAGTATTCCATTTCATCAGCATATAGTCGTTGGCACCTGAGTATCAAGGACACCTGGTATACAGAAAAATAAATTCATCCATGTATTATTGTCACAAATCTGTCTAAAATCTTGATACAAACCGCTCAAAATGCATCAATACAAATAATTATACCCTGGGACCCCCAAAAGCAACATGTACCACCCCACAACCATAATAACTACTTCCACAGCATCATGATTGACATTGAAACTTCAAGCTAACTAATGACTAGAACTTGCTAGTTAGGGTGCGTACAGAACTAACTACACTTGTGTTTTTTGTTCTCTTTGCCAAAATCACATCATCACCAGCAATACACTCCTCCATGACCTCATCACCATATCCAAAAAATGATGAGTCAAATGTTTCCTCCCCCTCCATATCAGTAAAGGTAGATACTTGCATAAATCAAGTAATAAACACTAGATCCAACATATGCTCTCCAAATAAAAATATGATAAAATTCTTTTCCCCAAAGGAAAAATGGCAGGATTGCAAGGAGGTAGAATTTTTCTTTTAGCCCTCTTGCTTTATTAGAAACAAGAACTCATGGTGGATGCATCTAAAGAAAAAATCTCTGATGCATCACCACAAGGAACATTAAAGCAAATATTTTTGGGAAAAATAACTGAAGAGTAACATTCCTTGTCAATTTTCAAAGAGTAGCATTCAAATAGTCACAATTTCCCTGTATTCAAGCAGCCAAAGTTCCTGATAATCAAATGCCGACAAAGCACATAAATAAATCCATAGAGCAAACTTAATTAAGTCCTTGATAACTTGCCTCCAAAGCGATGTCATCAATTCCTTTGGTTGTTAATATAACATTTGCTCCTGTTTTCAGAAGCTTCTCTATTCTTTCTTTCGTTATATTTGCTTCTTTGCACCAGAAAATAGAAACATTAATAGTTCAAAGGAATAGCACATACAATATAGTAGTGATACTAGACGACCACCCGTTAGACCATTTCAAGGAGTCTTTTGAAGGAAACTGTATAACAAAAAAAGGTAATTGCAACCTTATTTCATAGATTTATCTTATTGTCCATGGAAATTTTAGAAAATGGTTGGCACGAGCAGCTCTCCTGATCCTTGCAAGATCAAGACCATGTGTGCCGAAGTACATTGCTCCTACTCCCTGACAACTATATGTAGGCTTGCTAAAAGCTAGAAAATGGGTAGAATACTTGATATACAAAACCAGCACCTCCTGGGAAAGTTGTACCTTCTTCGAAGAGGATGCACCTGCACTTTTTAAGATTTCAAACTACAATTTTAAGTTGGACAACTCAAGATCTACCAATCTATCAAACTAAACTTTTCATGTTATCCAATTTTAGCAATCTAAAAGTCAGGCCTACCTCAGCCAACAGATATCCCCAGATGAATAACAATGAATAGATGTGCTTCAACATGTAGTTGACTATGGCTATAGCTTGTATATAGTATTTGTTCAAGACCTGCAAATTAACAATCTGGGCAAAACAAGCAAGACAGTAACTGCCAGTTAGCCATTCTCAGGCTCAACATCACTAGAATGGCCTTACACCAAAAGAAGATGGAGGTGACATGCCATTCAGCAGCAGCAGCAGCAGCAGGTGGTTCAGCAGTAGCTGCTGGTAGTTCAGAAGCAGCAGTAGTAGCTCTGTTAGTTCAACAGCAGCAGCTCTGCTAGTTCAGCTGCATCAGCAGCAGCAGATCAGCCACAGCAACTGATCAGCCACAACAACAGTTCAACTACAGTAGTTAAAGACTACATATAAATTCACCAAGCGAATTATAGAAAGAGATCGTGTCAACACTCAAGCAAATCCAACAACTCAGATTTATTCTTTTAATGCCTAATAAATTCACCAAGATGATGTTAATTTCAAACTTTTAGGCAAGGAAGAAAACCAAAAAAAAGACTTGGGTGGAAGGATGCTCACATCTGATAGCAGAGAACACATAGATTCAATGATAATCTGCAGTCCAAGTGTAGCCATTACAGATGAAAAAACAAGGTTTCCACTAACAAACATCTTCTTTGTCTTGAAATCCTTTGTACCAGAGAGTGCTCCTTTAAGTATGGTACATTTTATCTCCACCTAATAAGGAAAAATAAAGGCTATGACCACCCAAAGAGTAATTGACAAGGAAAAAAAGTTGTCAACATCCTATTTAAGTACACGGACTAAGAACAGATATACATAGTACACAAAGATAAGCAACAAACCTGCTTCCCATTGCTCACATGATACTCCTCTATCACCTTATCAACAACTGATGGATCAAGAACAGTGGTGAAACCAAACCTTTGAGGATGGCCTATTTTCCAAATCTTCTCTTTTTCATTTGTAAAGACAATTAGCTTACTTCCTATTTGGAAGGGAGAAGAGGTGTTAAAGAGGTGCACATAGTATGAAAATGAAAATTGTAGAGAAATAAACATCTCAATGAATGATGGGTAGCATCAATTCAATGGGCAGCATTAGATTGCAAAATCGATTCACCTTCGAAAGGGACTGATTTTAACAAAATCAACCTTCATCAGTTCACATTCTTTTAATGTGACCCATCAAAATAACTAATAAATATAAATATAGGTAGCCAACTAGTAACAAAATACTTCAGTAAATCAGCTCACATTCTTTTCCCAACTGTTTTGATTGGCAAAATATTTAGTTGCATTTATCACAAAAAAGATATTTCCAATTACAGCTTTTTTTGTTTCTATAATATTTAGCAAATAACTATAGTTGGAAATGATTACAAAAAAAGTAAAACTAAAAAGGAGGATACTAATGTGCACACATCTAATTGGTCTAAAATGCTTATTTATGCATGTTCCTAAGTCTATAGAAGCATCATGCATTATAAATATTGCAAAACATGCATCATCATGCATTTAGATTAGCTTATACAAATTCTAGGTTAATTTGCCTCTTTTTGTGATCAGGGGACAGGGCAATATTTATCAGGGCCTCGGATTGAAGATCCAACCGTACGGATCTGATTAGGGAGATGATCGGAGTCCAACGCCTCCGAGATCGCCCTGATCGAACCTCTGTAGCATCAGATGCAGTCAGAGGAAGATCAGAGGCCAAGGGTCAAGGTGGTGTAAATCCATACCACAGATGAAGAATCCAACCGCATGGATGGATTTGGATCGACGATCATAGCCCAACGGCATGAAAATTGGTTCAATCCGACAACCGTGGCACCCTACAAAACAAAGAAGATGGATAGCCATGATGGTATCACGTGGTGCCATCACAGCCGCCCAACATGGCAAGGCCCCTCCGCTCAACCGTTGAAGGCATATGTATCGCGCAATCTCAGCCGTTGATCCATGATCCAACGGCTGAGAGCATGCGTTCTTAAATTTGCAAATTCGATAAAGAAGTCGACGCAGCGCAGTAGTCGTGCACCTTACGCATGATGTGGGATGCGCATTCGATTCGTGGCGAGGGACGAAATCCGCGGGTGCCCATGGTAATCGAAATTCAACCACCGGATTTTTATCAGGCAGTCGCGAAGCTTCCACATGTCGCCTTCTCATGCATCAGATGATTGATCGCACCACATGCACGTGATGACGCGCCATCGTACGTGGGCGCTATATGAGGTGAAGACGAAGTGTGCACGTGCGATTCAAGCCGTCTAATCGAATGATCTGATGGCTAAGATGGATTTGGTGTGATGGAGCATGAACGACTGAAGGTGGGGCGGCGTCGACGTGGCAACATGTAGAGAGTTGCATCTTCATCGCACAACCAAAGATGAACGTGCAGCTACAACAACGTGCATCTTTGCGTCATTGTCACTAAAGGCAGTAGAGTCAATTTTTGTAAGATAAAATGCCCTTTTTACCCTCATATCTTCAACTATATAAAGGCCCTACATCCCCTCCTTATTTGACATCGCTTCTCTTCCTCTCTCACTCCCTCTAAAGATCTAAGAGCTGGTCCCATACCTGGGATGCTCCATTAGAGCTAGAGTAAAATAATTTTCCATCTTCTCACTCCCTTCGTGGAGAATCCAATGGTTGTCTTCTTGCCACCATTCGGGATGCGGATCCCGTTGCGTTGCCGCCCTGTTCCATCCTCTGTCCTCCAACTCCATTCTCCCTCGTCCAGCATCTCACCACCCTTTTCCAGGTGCTTCGTCAATGCGACTCGTCCTCCAAGTAGCGTCGAGGTGGATTTTCTCATCCCTCTCTTTTTACCGCTTTCTAGTGTAGATTTCCAGCTTTCTAGTTATAGAAATTAGTTGCAATGAACATTTGGCTATAAAACATTGGTTCTCTTTCTCTCTCTTTACTCTATATCATTCTCTCTCTCTTTTCTATTATTTATTCTTTAAGTAGAATAGTTGTGTAGATTTAATTTCGACCAGCTAATCTGCCTTGTGAAAATAATTATAAACATGATTTTTAATCAAACATATGCCTCCCCGTGTTCGACCCAGGGCTCACCAGAGTTTTGGTTATAAATTTTATCTGATAGTGGATTTTTATGCAACTACAATGATGTGTTTTTAACTCAATCTTTTAGCATATGAAATCTCGTTAATCAGATACCTATCCTCCTTGGACTTTAACTCTTGGGCATCTTCCCCAATTGGTTGATTGTGATAGGTCGGCATTAGCAGTTCAGCCGCAGCAATTTAGCAGCAGCAGTAGTAGTTCAACCGCAACAGCTGTAGTTCAGTAGCAGCAACACCACAACAGTGGTAGCAGCAGCTTCTACAGCAACAACACTTCAATAGCATTCACTACAACTTAAATATAAGGAGGCTTGGAAGACATTTATGTGATCTTTTGTATAGTTTGTGATTACTGGTTAACAATTTGATCTAGGAGCTTGTGATATTTAAGTGATCTCATAACAATCAAAAGAAGAGAAGATCAAAAGATCTGGATAAAAATAGAATGACTCAAGTCTCTTGATTCGTTGCACGATCTCACTTTGAAGAGGGCATATAAGCAATGCTTCTAGCAATCCTCTAGCAAATTCTATGATCACATAGTGATTTGATAGGTCCCATTATGTTAGATCTTGATTTGTTCTCGTGTTCCAATACACTTGCTGTAGTTCATCATAGGGAAATAAATAGAATGCATTGTCCCATGCCCCATTTGATCTCAATATGCATTCTCTACTAATTCAATATCCCATTCATTCCATAAAATTCAGATCAAGGTATCACAAAATACAATCATTCACCAGTTACTCTTGTGGTTGGATCCAAATAATCATTCCATCTTATTTCATATTAATTAAAAAGAAGAGGAGGAGGTAGAGATGATATGATGATGACAAGATGATCAAAAGTACAAAATAATGCAATGAGGAAAAGCAAGAGAAAGAAGCAATTACTAAAAAAGCAAGTCAAAGTCTTCAAAACAAAGGCTCTTATTAACCCACAAGTCTAGTAGGAAAAAATGCATCAAGCATTAATCTATAAGCACACTAAAATTATTAAAATTGATACACAAACTGATAGAAACTTTTTAAAGTAATTGATCATGACAACTAAACATCTTGTAACTTACATGCCAGAGAACCAAGGAGCCAAGGAAAATTGTTTTGTAAGCACCTGAGGCCAGCCAACTCATTGAAGTACAAATGTAAAATGATTGAAACTACATGTAACTCAAAAAATAAATGACTGGAGAATATGAGTTCTGAATATATCAAGCAGAATTACTTGCGTTCACCTGTTAGAATCATCAAATATGAAGTTGTTGGCTATCAAACTCCTAGATTCCTGAGAAGAAACAAAAAAAATTTCAAGTGCATATAGCAGTTCAAATGCTGAGGTATAGAAATACTAGATCCTAAGAATGTTCAAACAAGTTTTCCTTTTGCTACATATAATTTCAAATCTTTCTTTGACCCATGAAGGTAGGCTTATTGAGAGCTTATTGTCAGAAAGATCTTATCCCTGCCCTCTTCATATACCCATTGAACACAACTCATATTCCCAAATTCATTGGACAATCTATTATAGCAACCAAACTGAACCATTACTGTTCGACTAAAAACCATCAATCTTCTTACAACAAAACCACCAAATCTAAAAATAGTTGAACTTTAAAGCTGGATTCAATGCAACACCTTCAGATCTTCATTGTCAACCTGTTGCTTCTCGAAAATGCTCTAGGGAGTCAAAATTGATCGACGCCCCTAGACCATGCACCCACACAGATATAGCCTGATCAGATGTGCTGCTAACCAAGCATTGCCACACTTGATTAGAAGCTATTCATGCCACTATCACTACTCATCCCTGGCACAACTTCTCAAATCTAAAGCATGCCCCTCAAGCCATGCCGCTAACCTGATCTAAGCACCACCACAAATTGCAAATCTATTGCCATGAAATCAGAGATTCTTTCCAAATACAAGCTCCTAAAGTAACATGTTTTTTTTTTTTTTTTGCTATATACATACACAATAACAAGAATATAGCTCCTTTTAGTGTTATTTGAAGTTAAAATGACCTACTGAAAAGGTTATCTGCTGCTACTAATATATCCAAGACTCCAATGAGAAGAACAGAGCAAAATTTATAAGTGCCTATCTTAGAGTAATAAGGACAATACAAGGAAAGAAGGGGCTGCCTCATGTTAAAGTAAAGTTAAAACCAATTCACATGTGGCTTCCATGAATGATGTATAAATAGATACTGAAATAAAGCTTGGAATAAACAAGAAAAAAATCAAAACTCAATCAAATAGTAAAAACCCAAGTGGTAAAAGGTAACCACCAATTGTTAGAGATGATTTAAAACAACATTCAACCATCAAAAACCTCCTAAAAAAAAATGGAGATAAGACCAAGCAACAAAGCAATGACCTATCACAAGAACATGAGAAATAAAGTGAACACAAGAGAAACTAAGGATCTTATGATCCACCTTTGAAAGTAACTAGGTTTGAATCACAAGTGCAGTCGTCAGGAAATCATCCAAATTCAAGTGACCCATCATCAACTTCAAACTTTCTCAACAACTTGTAGATTTGATATAATACCATGCACCTCTTCCTACTATTACTACTCCCATGACAAAGGGCACAATCTTTAGGAATGGAATGGACACAACCCACGAAAAAGATGGCACTTTTGCAGTAGCTATCAACAAGCAAACAGACCTCTATAATGCTAACAACAAGATAGTCACCCTTCACTTTTCATGAAAACTAATAATCTTAACAACAAGCATAATTAAAAAATTAATTATGGACAATTAAACCTCTTAATGGTAATTTCTTTGCATTTTGTATTTTTCCCTTTCATTCATCTTCAAGCTCTATCTTGTGTATAGCTATTTAAACAAATCCTAAGAAAGCAAAACATCTTTTCTGTGCAAATACTACATCTGAGCTATTTGTATTTACCTCCTTGAAAACAGTATAAGTAGTGCCCTTCAAGGTCAATTACAAAATAGGAAAATAAAGTAAAAAAAGTGCAAATGTTTAAGTTTGAAAAAGGGACAATAGCAGCAACTACCTGTACTCCAATGAACAACTTGTACTGAAAATATCATTAGTAGCCACCATCCAAAATAATTCCTTAATAACAAACAATATCTGACTGAATGTTGTCTCATATTATAAAGCAATATACTATAATCATTCCACAAATAAAATAGAAGTCATTGTACATAACCTATAATCATTCTTTAGAGTTCAAGGCTAAACAACTAACATCACAATCAAGAAAAATACAAAACGTATTTTCAAAATTCAAAGGTAGGAAACCTAAACTAGACTCTAACCATATCTAAACTAGATAATGTGGGCAACATGTTCTTTTATCAATTCTTCATCTTTGAGTTCTCACGTCTATTAAAAATTCATGAAAAAAGATTAAGAAATAGTGTAAATTAGCAATCTAACAAGTATAAAAAGTTATAATGGTTGGTAAACTTATCCATTACCTTGGAATAGTAAGTCTTTTAGGCCACACAATGATTGAACCGGTAGCATCTCCTATAGTTTGATATTGCTCGTACAGCTTAATCAAAGGCTCATCTTCCTCAATTGCAACCTCAATAACATCCCCTATATATTTTGATCCAATTTGGATGCCTCCAATGCATTGGCTTGGATCAGTTATTTATACATGAGCAAGTGCAACTTCTACTTCAACAAAATCTATACTAAGCAATGAAACCTCCTGCAGTAATAAAAACTTAGAATCTATACTGGGTTATGATCACTTAGAATACGTAAAAACTTAAATTGTACCTGTCCTCTAGAAAAAGTAGATGCAACACTTGCATGTTGCCTTTTTGAAGTTCTTATCTCATTCCTTAAGGGGTTATCTTCTTGCCTTTCCTACAAATGACTACATGATTTATATGAACTAGATGCATGAATAAATAGGGTTATTGCTAAAAGTAAAGGAACCATACACAAAATATCTCAAAAGAATCCTTGATTTGCAAGTTTGGCCAGGTTAAAGAATTTAGCATTTCTTTTAAACTATTTATCTCTTGACATTGTGATGTCAACATTTCCTCCATCTTTTTCTCTTGAGCATCCACCTTTGCTTCAAGATTTTTCTCCCCTAAACGTTCTTCGCTTTACACTGCAGTTGTAATAGATGCTCCTAACCCATATCCATGAAAATATTTTTCTTTTCTAGTTCCAACTATGGTTGTGTAAACCTTATCAATGTGAGAAGGATCCTCTAACTCCTCTCCTTTCTCCATTGCATTTGTTAATTGTTCCTAAGCATCATCCAAAAAAAATAAGTAGAAAGTCCACGACTTGTAATAAGAGGAAGAAAAGAAACGGTAAAATTCCATATCAGGAAAGGAAGTCTTACAATTTTGTCTGCAACCTTAGCATTAATTGGTACACCATCTTTTTTCTTATGTGCAACTATGAACACTTCTGCACGAGTCACTTTTCTTCCAGTTTCCTTCTCTATCTAACAGATTCCAAGGTACAATATTAATCATTATATATAAGAGAAAATTTTAAATAAAAGGCATGTGAAATACTTCATGTTTCAGACATGCATAACTTTTGGTTCATGTTGTGTGGTTCATTTTTAATTTCAGCCTATTTGATTTATTCGTAGCAGAACACCCTTACAATACAAGTATATGACGATAAAATGTAATAATAAAATCAACCTGACAATAAACTACTAAATTTAGCAAAATTTACCTTGAATTTTTCAATATCCCAATACTCATTGAGAGATTTCCATTGTTCTTCTAAAACACAAGGATCATGATGTTGCATCCTCTCTTCAAATGCTATTAAGGCTTGTAATAAATTTCCTTTTGCTTGCCTTTAAAATCCCCCCATTTTTTTGCTATTGAATTCATGATCCATTTCTTCATCTTTATGTTAAAATCAAATTTATTCTACATGAATATTAAAGAAAAATGTCAACCCAATTTTCTTTCCTAAGATAAAGATATAAATGATCTAATATCATTAATAAATACCTGAACAAGTTCAAACATTGTCATCTTATCATTTAGAATCAACCTCTAATCTGCGCAATCTAAAGGACCGAGTTCTAAATTTCTAGCTATAGTTCCTAGAAAACTTTTCAAGTCGTTTGAGTAGGTCCAATGGGTTGGTTCAACTCATTCATATCTACAAAAATCTTATTTGTACACTTATTGCCCCACAACTTCAAGCATGTTGTGAGACCTTATTTTTTCTTTTTGATTACAATCCACTATTAACAATATAAAAAGAAATATTTTAAGTAAACAAACATTATGTTATTGAAAAGAAATATATCAATAACATGTAGGGAGCATAGAGAAATTAAAGACCATGACAATATATTGGAAAGAAAGAAAAACATGGTTTGCAAAAAAACATGTATGTTATCTTACCATTTTCACCGACTTTAGACTTCATGCTTTCCTCAGATCTCGCCTGAGACTCATAATACACTTGTTGAGGATCTAAGCCATGTGAAGATAATTTTCCCTTTTATTTTTACTGAACCTTTTTTCTTTGTACTCGTTGCTCATAGCGTTTCGAACCTTAAGACTTGTCCACATATGATTGAGCCACTCTTTGTATTTCTTTAAATCTTCTCGGTTCGCCACGTGATTGATTAATTGTGGCTAATTTTTTTTTTGATTTAGGTCCAACAGGTGGAGGAACTTTTCTAAAAAAGATATCTTGCCTTCTCTCATTTATCTTGAATTCACCTCTAACTCGCTTTCGGTTCAACATCCTGTAATTAAATAAGATTCAATAAACATTTAAAATAATTTTAAAATAGTAACTCACATTGATTCAAGTTGTCATCCTCAGTCTCAATGTCAAGAATGGTATCCATATTAATAGCATTTAAGTGTTGCTACTATATTTCTTTAGTGAATATGACACCATCCATACCATTTCTGATTACATTAACATTGTCATCATTCTCCAAAGAGTCTTCCATATGTGCATCTGTAGAAGTATTATATAATTGTCCGTCAATATGTGCATCTACGACATTATCTTTGATGTCATATGTGTCTCTAGGTCTTGTCTAAATCACAAAGTGCCAACCTTTGCGATTAGGATGCCAAACATAGAAAACTTGCCGAACTTAAGATTCTAGGACAAATGGATTATCTAAATAGCCAATTTGCTCCAAATTCACTAATGTAAGACCATGCTTCTTTTCTGCTTTAGATCATACCCATTGACACTTTAATAACATAGTTTTTATTTTCTCATAATAATTAATCTGGATAATATCTGTCAACACCCCATAGTAAGCAATAGGTCCTATTGTAGGGTTTGGATCATTTGCTTTCGAGAAGCACTCTATATCGGCTACTACTATTACTCCACTATTTTATGTTTTTCTATTTGCTTGTTTATGCTTTGTATGGAATCTAAAACCATTTATCATGTAGCCATTATAATAAACTCATATGTTGTGCGGTCCTCGAGCAAGCACCTTAAGCTCTTCTGGCACATGCTCTTTTTTTGCCTTTTCCTCAATCTACATACAAAAGCGAAAATGACAGTATTGACAATTAAGAAGGAACTCATCAAATTCAATAATGGGTAGCATACATGTTTCTTGAACTAACCAGGAAATGTATTACTGTGGAGATTATTCAATTCCTTTTTCAATAGGCGTTAATTTAATTTCAAATTGTCTTGATGCAACCTGCAGTTACTAAGTGAAAAATCAAACTATATATTATAAATTTCAACAAAATCAACCTACATAAGTTCCTACTTTTTAAATGGCAATACCGCATCATAATTTGATAATATATACCCATGTGCAAGATTCATCAAAGTAGGATCAAGAACTATTGGAGTTCCTTTTCCTATTGCATAGCCTGATTGTGAGAGTGCTGAAAATCCTTCATCCACGGTATCAAAGTCATCCTCAACATTTCTTGATAACTTATTGATCCTTGTCTCAACACCTTGCAAGTATCTAGAACAAAACGTAAGGCATTCATTTGCTAGATACCCTTTTGCAATGGAACCTTTTGGATGACTTTTATTGAGAACGTATCTTTTTAATGTGAAAAGGTACCTAGTAAAATAAAACTACATAAATTAGCATGTCAAGCAATTGATTAAGTAAATTACTTGAAAGAAAGGTTAATTACCTCTCAACGGGGTACATCCATCGATATTGAACAGGCCCAACTAACTTTGCCTCTATAGCTAAGTGTGCAGGCAAATGCATCATTATATCGAAGAATGAAGGTGGAAATATTTTCTCCATTTGGCACATCGTAACCACAGTTCTTTGTTCCAATTGCTTAATATGAGTTGGACCGATCTCCTTTGAGCATAGGTCTCTAAAGAAATTGCAAAATTCTATCAACACTAACCTCACATTCTCATTCTTTATAGCAACTACTAATGCCAATGGAAGTAGTTGTTGCATTAGAATATCATAGTCATGACTTTTCAAGCCTATTATATTCTGTGTGGATATACTTATGCATCTAGATATATTAGATACATACCTATCTGGAGCTTTTATTCCTTTAAGAAGTTTGAACATGTCAATTTTCCTTCTTTAACGAAACGTATGCAGAGGGTAGGTTTGTCTTGTTTCCCATAACAATTGGATGCAAAGCATGTCTGATATTCATTTCCTGCAAATCAAGCGGACTTTTTACATTATCCTTATTTTTTTTGTCCAATGTTAGTAATGTTCCCAATATACTTTCATAAACATTTTTCTCAATATGCATTAGATCAAGGTTGTGGTGTACAAGATTTCCTTTCCAATAAGACAAATCGAATAGAATACTTTTATTTATCCAATTAGGCATGTACTTGCTTTTGTTGTTAGGATGAATGCCAATGATATTAAGAATACCTTCCAATTGTGCCAAAAGTTCATTGGTAGACAATCTTTTAGATGGCTCCCCAAACTCTTGCTTACTATTAAAGGATGCCAATTGTCTTCGATACTTATGATTCATAGGAAGAAATCGTCTATGGCCCATTTAGACATTTTTTCAACTATAGTGAAGATATATTAAGTTAGTGTCCTTATTGTATGAAGGGTGATGTGCATACATCTAAATAGCCAAAAATGTCTATTAATGCATGTTTATAGTGTCATAGTAGCATCATGCATTGTAAATATTGCATAACATGTATAATCATGCATTTAGGTCAAATTGTATAAATTGTATAATAATTGTCTCCTTTTATGGCCAGGGACAGAGCAACTTTTAATCGGGGCCTCGAATCAAAGATTCAACCGTACAGATCTGATCAGGCCGATGATTGGAGTTCAACGACTCCAAGATCACCCTAATGGGACATCTGTAGCACCATATATAATCCGAGGAAGCCTAGAGATCAAGGGCCAAGATGGTACCAACCCACACTTCAAACGATAAATCCGACCGCACGAATGGGTTCAAATCAATGATCGCAGCCTAACGGTGCGAAAAATGGCTCAATTCGACATCCGTGGCACCTTCTACATGTCACAGAAGATGGATGGCCATGATGGCGCCACATGGCGCCATCACAGCTGCCTAAATCGGCCACAGCATTGCTTCTCATCTTCTGAAGGGACGACGAGGCAAGATCTGGGCCGTTGGATCTTGATCCAACAGTCGTGAGTGCACGCATTTAAATCGTAAGCACGACAAAGAAGAGCCGCGGGCGCAGTAGTTGAGCGGTGTTGTGCAAGAGTGGGGCGTAGGTTCGACTCGCAATCTACAGTATGCGAGCGGTTAATCTCAACCACACAATCAGCTACGGACGGCCCAGATCGCCCAAACGGGCGCACACGCGATCAGACGCACCACCTCACACCCAATCGCATGCGCAAGCGGTGCAACTAAAGCAGGCAAGGTGTGATCTGAGCCATCCAATCTCGCAATCGGACGGCTGAGATTTCGAGGACGTGGGCGAGCATTAAGCATGCGGTAAGTGAGGAGGCGGGCACGTGCATGAGGCTGTGGCGATGTGGGGCCTTTAGTGACGCTTAAATCCGTCACTAAAGACGCCCTCATTTAATGTTTTAAATATGTAATGACCAAATTGCCCCCTATCCTTGCAACTATAAAAGGAGACCCCTACCCTACGAAATCCTTATCCCTTCTTTCACCTCTCACCCTCTCCAAAGCTCAAGAAAAGCTTGTCCCACACCTGGGATGCTATGCTAGAGCCAAATCCAATTTTCTAGCCCTGTTCTCGAAGTGGATCATGTGACGATGACGACGTGCTGCCTCATTCCCACTTCTTCCTGCTTCGTCCTCCTTCTTCCCGCTATGTCCTCCATCTTCCAGGCATCGCTCCGTCCGGCTCATCCTCCAAGCATTCGTCGAGGAGGATAACATCTCTCTCCCTTCTTTTTAGTCGCTTTCTAGAATAGAATTTCCCACTTTCTAGTTGTAATCATTTCCCGCTTTGTAGTTGTAAAAACATTATTATTATATCAAGTGATTGTTCTCTCTCTCACTCTTTCTCTCTCTTATTGTTTATATTAATTCCATTATAATTATCTCATTTTCAAACAAAAACACAAAAAAAATATATAATTGCGGATTTAAGATCGCCATAGCCTCCCTATATTCGACCCGGAATTCTTAGAGTTTCAGTATAAATTTATCTGTTGACAAATTTCATCGCAAATCGAACTATAACGATGGGTTTTTCAAATCCAACTTCGATCGCGTAGTTTTCCACTCTCAACATTTTGGCGCTGTTGTCGGGGAGGCAACGATTTTCGATTTTCTTTTCGCATTTCGCACACTTTATTGTTTTATAACTTGCTTTATTTCTCATCTATTGTTTTGCAGGTACCTTAGCAAGGAATCTTTAAGCGATAGATCGGAGTAAAGTGCAGTTGAAGACAACTGTAAGTGCTCCCCATTCTTCCCCTTCCATAGATTCCATTTCACCACATTAATTCAAACTCCAATTAACCTAGGCGTTTGTATAAATCCTAGGATTAGTTTGGTTGCTTGGATTTCCACTCACATTCATCTCACCCTCATATAAAAAAATAACAAAAAGATATTTCTTGTGGAGTAAATCAACATACACCCACATTCAAGGCACATAACCTAATTAATTTTTATCTACTCAACTGGATTCTGATCTGTGGAACCGGTACACGCAAATCAACATATAAAAGAGTAGAAATCAGTCTAGGTTAAACATTTTATATGCCTAACTCAGTGGTGCAATATTGGCTAATTGTTTGAGTTGTTTAGGCCGCACCACTTAACCTAAAATCAACTCACCAAGTAGCTTCCCTTTAGGGTTTTCAATTTAGGTCAATACCAGGCACTCCACTTTACTTTTGATTTCAAAATGTAAAAGATCTTCATCCGTGCTTGAAAATCTGGTTTGCCTCGAAACTTGATTGAATTCACTTAATTCCAAACCCTAAAAGCTACTTAAGCAAGATTTGAACCTTAAAATCCACTCATCAAAAATAATCTTGCTTGAAAATCCTGGTTGTGCATGCACTCACACATACTCAATTGATCCTTAAGGACACAACCCATCATAAGCACTACAATCCTAAGCCTAAATAAAATCAAGTAGACATTGACCTTAAGGACTGATTCGCTCTTTGGGGCCCAGTCAGAGATTGCTTACGATTAACCTATTTGTACAGATCAATCTGATGTCTAGCTAGGGGAGTAGCGTCAAACGACCGCGGTTGGGGGTACACTAGGAACTAGAGCCGCAAGCTGAAGGAAGAACCTTCTCCCCAGTCCCTCCTTCTAACTGGTTGGATTGATTGGACGCAAGTAGAGTAAATCGTTTATAATCTTAGGGCGGATTCTGAGAGTTTGTAGATCCTTAGGTTACCCCACTTAAGGACAGGCTTGTTTTGTTATGCTGCAGGGTTCTTATCCCCAGTCCTTCCGACCTTTTCCAAGTTTATGCTGGGAAGGAGGTCATTGAATCTCCGGTTGGAAGGACCACTAGAGTATTCTAGGAGACATAGATTGGATTTTGGCCAAATTGATCCCTTGGCCGATCAACAGCCTCCTCTACCTCAGATTCCACAGGAGGTATTTCAAAGGCAGCTGGAACAAATGTAGAGAATGCAGGGCGTTCAGCCCTTGAAGGATTTTTATGATCCTTTAAATTACAAGGAACATCCTAGCATCCAGATTCCTGTCAGAGATGTAGAAATCAAGCCCTAAGTGTTAAGCCTGATCAAACATTTCCATAGGCTTGGCTCTGAAGACCCGTTTCAGCATTTGGAGGACTTGGCCACTTTGGTCTAGACCACCAAGGCGTGAAATGTGAATGAAGAGCAGATGATCATGAGACTCTTTCCCCACTCTCTTAGGGATAAAGCTGCTCATTGGTACAAGACCATAGGAAAGCCGATTGCAACATGGGATGATTTGAAATCG
Source organism: Thalassia testudinum (assembly GCA_037157565.1). NCBI lineage: Eukaryota > Viridiplantae > Streptophyta > Magnoliopsida > Alismatales > Hydrocharitaceae > Thalassia > Thalassia testudinum. The sequence continues at coordinate 46,928,757 of JAZHRO010000009.1, forward strand.
GCTTTCTTGAAGAAATTCTTCCCTGTCGGATGTACCAATGCTCTGAGATGGGTGATGTAACGACCCGATTCCCGAGTCTCTACGAGACACGAGAACCGGACCGACTCGACTAATCCCAAGACCTAGTCGTCCAACGAGGAAGTAACCAAAAGAGCAGTAAAATAAACCACATTCAGAATGAATATAACTAGCAGTAACAAAAATACAGCAGTAAGAAAAGGAACTACTACAGCATGTACCACCACAACAGTAGAACAACATTTATAACATAACATGAACTACGAGTAAAGAAAAGTACAGAGAGTAACAAGAACTACTCACTACAGTGGAACAAAAAGGGCACAAAAGAACAGTGGTAACTCTACTGGACCCTACTCGACCCAGCGTCCTCTGCAGCCGCTGACCCTGGCTGCTCAACCCTGGTCCTGAAATGTAACGAGTGTAACATGTCAGCGAAACGCTGAGTAGAGTGGCAGCTAAACTAAAGAAGCAGTAAAGTGTACAGTAGCTGTTTTATTTTCTTTCTTCCTTTATTTACGTTTTTCTATTGTTTCACAATTTGTCTATTTCTCAGATTCTTCACTTGATCTCGAATGTTCCTCGTGGGAACGATCTTGATTGCAGTCTTTTCCGAAGAGTAGAAGTAACAAGTGGTGCTCTCCTGGCTGGGAGAGTCCCCCATGGTGATCCTACTCTCAGTCAACCACCCCAAGGTCACTGACAGACGTAACGGTGACTACGGCACGTGTAGTAAACGCACGGGTAGCTATCCCACACTGGCACGCGGTCAGTCGTCTCCATTAACGGGTGCGCCCAAAGCACAGCACGGAACCAGTATAGGGCAGAGCCCTCTCAGTAACAGGGGTCCAACCCTCCACAGTAACCAAACAAGGGCCTTGCCCCTCCACAGGCCGCGCACCCTCGCCTGACTACCCTGGTTTGCCCAGTGGGCCTAACAAGTCGGTGTAGGTAAGCTAGCAGAACCCCGGGGCCTGTGGGGTAGCTAGTACTCGCTCTACACTAGTAGCTCTCCTCGGTACTGTGTACACGAGGGCCAACAAGTCGGTACAAAGTGGCCAGACCTAACCCCGGGTCCCTGGGGCGGCTGGCTCCGCTCTGCACTAAGCAGGTAACAGGTGCTTCCCCTGGCACTACGTATCCAAGAGACAACACACCTCTACATCTTTCCTTCTCAGTTCCATTTCATTCTCTTTCCAGGAGTTCTACTCCTAACTCCCCATAGGGTTCCAGCTCTTTTAACTCAGCACATTCAGGTTTCACCCTTTCAGTTTCACGTTCATACAACCCATATTCTCAATCATGTTCATTTATTCATAACAGGCAGCTGTTAAATCAATTTACAGGCAGCTATTATTTCCTTTCCATAATTTCCAAGACTGCAATATCTATATTCATTTCACTAGTTTTCCAGTCCTAGGATTCATGCCGTACCCTAGGATCTATCATTCAATCTAGTTTTCTAGCCCTAGGATTCATGCAATACCCTAGGATCTATCATTCAATCTGGTTTCTCATTCCTAAGATTCATGCAATGCTATAGGTTCTATTAATTGTTCCATAATTGTAACAAATTATGTTAATAATTTTTAAAGCCACTCTACCAGCTACAATGGGAGTACTGGGGGCATGGTCGGAAATCCCGCGCGCCTCCGCAACCCCCGAGACTGCAATGGAACGGGGTCCTAACATAAGGATCAAACACAAGGAGTTTCTCAGAACAGTATATAATTACTGGAAACGGGTAGAGGATCTTATTCCTAAAAGAACACAACTCGAAATGCGGAAAACAGACTCTGAACGGGCCCTAAACAGGTCGAAAACGATGAAACAGTCCAAAATCAGACGTCTGGAACCTCTTCCAGACGTCTTAAAATGTGGGTCAGAAGGTACCTTTGTTTTGCGTAATCCCTCAGACGTCCAGAAGCCTGCGGGGGAGTCTGGCTTAGTTCCCAGACGTCCGATGGTCACCCCGGACGTCTGGAAGTCCTTCCCGTTGTCTGGCACTGCGGGCAGACGTCTGATTCGCGTTGGATGGCGAATCTCAGAACCTGCATGTACCCACTCCTCGTTCTCAGTATGAACGGTCGCAGAAAAGGAAGAAGGACGAAAATAACTCACTTTCCAGACGTCTGGACAGTCCTCCAGACGTCTTCACCGTCGTCTGGTTGGAAGCCTAGACGTCTGATTCTAGAAAAATTTCCAGAATCAGAGCTCGACTCACTCTCTACCCGCGACGCACAGCCGCGCCGCGCTTCGTCCGCCTGCTGCTCGAGTTGCAGCAGCCCTCCAGCGACGCTCCACGCCCGCGGCTCCCCCGCTGGCCGGCTCTAACTGCCCTGGCAAGCTTGAGCCCTCACGGTCGGGTGTCTCCTCCCTTGCGCAGCACCTCCTCCCGCAACTCGTCGCGGCTGCCGCTGCCGCCGCTCGTTCGCGCTCGCACTCTCGCACCGGCTGGAAGAAGAAGAAGGAAGCGGAGGAGATGAGAGTGAGGGAGAGGGCGAGGGCCTTATAAGGTCACGCGGGGAGAGAGAGAGATAGAGAGAGTAGTCTGCGCCTGCAGGAGGAGAGAGGGAAAAAGGGGGAAGGTGCGGCGGTTGCAGGTCTGCGCGCGCCTACGCGCAGACGCAGCCCCGCACGCTATAGAAAAATAGATCCCAGATGTTTGGAAGGGGTTCCAGACGTCTGGTCAGACGTCTGGGCCACTTCCCAAACGTCTTAAAAAAACATCTTGGAAGGCGTTCGTAACAATATAACAAACTCAAAGGAAGTTTTGTCCCTGAAACTTGCGCTAACTAGGGTGTGGGAAAAACGTCATATAAAAACATAACAAACTCAAAGAGGACCGAAGCCGGTCCGAAAGATGTACCCGCGAAGAGCTCCGGGTACCGCTCCCGCATTGCCACCTCAGGCTCCCAGGTAGCCTCCTCGTACCGCTGACTCCTCCACAGAACCTTCACCAGGGGTACTTGCTTTCGTCTCAAACTACGGACGGCTCGGTCAAGAATCTGCACTGGCCGATCGGGGTAGGTCAGGTCGTCGCCCACCTCGACGCTCTCGTGACTCAGTACATGACTGGGATTGGCTACGTACTTTCGGAGGTTGGACACATGGAACACGTCGTGCACACCAGAAAGCTGAGGAGGGAGGGCAAGTCTGTAAGCAACAGGTCCAACCCACTCCAGGACCTCAAAGGGCCCCACGAACCTCGACGCGAGCTTCCCTCTCACCCCAAATCGCTGTAGGCCCTTCATGGGCGAAACACGAAGAAAGATGTGGTCCCCAACCTCGAACTGCACTTCTCTGCGTCTCCGATCCGTGTAGCTCTTCTGTCTGCTCCTGACAGTGCGGAGTCGCCTGTGGATCTGCTCGACTACCTCCTGACTCTACCAGATCAACCTGGGGCCAACCTTCCACTTGGTCCCCACCTCAACCCAACTCAAGGGTGCTGTACACCTCCGTCCGTACAGAGCCTCGTAGGGAGCCATGCCGATGCTCGAGTGATAGCTGTTGTTGTATGCAAACTCCGCTAGGGGCAGGTGCTCCTCCCAAGAGCCCCTCCAATCTAGTACACAGGCACGCAAAAGGTCCTCAAGTGTCTGTATCGTGCGCTCAGACTGTCCATCCGTCTGGGGGTGGTAAGCTGTACTAAACCTCAACTGCGTCCTCAGGGCCTGCTGAAACTCAGCCCAAAACTGGAACGTAAAGCGGGTATCCCGGTCGGATACGATTTCCCGCGGAACTCCGTGTAGTTGTACCACATCGCGGATATACCTCTCTGCCAACTGTGCTAGTCCCAAAGTGACTCGGATCGGCAAGAATCGTGCCGTCTTCGTCAGTCTATCCACAATTACCCAGACTGCGTCGTGTCCTCGCTGGGTAACAGGTAAACCCACCACCAAGTCCATGGTGATGCTCTCCCACTTCCACTCTGGCACTGGAAGCGGCTGTAGAGGCCCTGTAGGCCTCTGATGCTTGGCTTTCACCTGCTGACACACTAAGCACTGCTGCACGAATTCACCCACATCTCGCTTCATCCCCCTCCACCAAAACTCGCGTCTCAAGTCGTGGTACATCTTCGTGTTTCCGGGATGTATGGTGAATCAGGAACCGTGTGCCTCAGTCAGGAGCTCTCTCAACAGCTTCTCGTCTCTGGGAACGCATAATCGTCCCCTCAAGCGTAGCACCTGGTCTGTGAAAGAGAAGTCCCCTGGGTCTCCTGACAGTACTCTGTCGCACAAGGACTGCAAGGACGGATCGGCCATCTGTCCTGTGATGATGCGGTCTATCAGCTCTGGCCTAGTCTATCGTGTCACAGTCACTGCCCCACAGTGCCCCCGTAACTCCAGGGGTCGCCAACTGCCCACCTCCTCCAAAAGGCTCCAACTCTGTAACTGTAAACTGGCCAAGTGTGCGGGCGCCTTCCGGCTCAAGGCGTCAGCCACCACATTGGCCTTGCCCGGGTGATAGGAAATGCTGCAGTCGTAGTCCTTCAGGAGCTCCAACCAACGTCTCTGTCTCATGTTGAGCTCCTTCTGATCAAAAAGGTATCTGAGGCTCTTGTGATCTGTGAAAATCTCGAAGGTCTCACCGTACAAGTAGTGCCTCCAGGTCTTCAGCGCGAAGACGACAGCTCCCAACTCCAGGTCATGGGTAGGGTAGGTATGCTCATGGGGCTTCAGTTGCCGCGAAGCGTAAGCGACAACGTGGCCCCTCTTCATGAGCACACCTCCTAACCCCTGCAAGGAGGCGTCCGTGTACACAACGAACACTCCACTACTGTCAGGGATGGTGAGCACGGGAGCCGAAGTCAACCTCTCCTTCAGCTCCTGAAAACGCGCCTCACAGGCGTCTGTCCAAGTGAAGGGCACGTCCTTCCGGGTCAACTGTGTCATGGGACGCGCAATCTATGAAAAACCTCTGATGAATCGTCTGTAGTAGCCTGCCAGTCCCAGGAAACTGCGAATCTCAGTGACTGAACGCGGTCTCTCCCACCTGAGCACTGCCTCGACCTTGGCTGGGTCCACCTCCAAGCCATCTCCAGAGATCACATGACCTAAGAAGGTCACCTCCCTCAACCAGAACTCGCACTTGCTGTATTTGGCGTACAGCCTACGTCGTCTCAATGTGTCCAGAACCATCCGCAAGTACTGTCCGTGCTGCGTCCGATCTCGAGAATAGATGAGTACATCATCAATGAATACCACCATGAACCGGTCCAAGTACGGTCTAAACACCCGGTTCATCAGGAACATAAAATCAGCTGGGGCATTGGTTAGCCCAAACGGCATGACCAAAAACTCGTAGTGTCCATATCGGGTGCGGAAAGCTATCTTGGAGACATCAGTCTCCCTGATCCTCAACTGGTGGTATCCAGACCTCAAGTCGATCTTGGAGAACACCGTGGCACCCCGTAACTGGTCAAACAAGTCGTCGATCCTCGGCAGCGGATATCTGTTCTTGATGGTGACCCTATTCAGCTGTCGGTAGTCCACACAAAGGCGTAGGGTACCATCCTTCTTCTTCACAAACAGTACTAGGGCTCCCCAGGGAGATGCACTGGGCCTCACGAAACCCTTCTCCAAAAGGTCCTGCAACTAAGACTTGAGCTCTCGTAACTCAAGCAGTGCCATCCTGTATGGCACGGTGGAGATGGGGCTGGTCCCTGGTACTAGTGAGATCTCAAACTCGATCTCACGCTCGGGCGGTAGTCCTAGTAACTCGTCTGGGAACACGTCAGGGTACTCTCTGACCACCGGGATGCTCTGGAAGTCTGCCACAGGGCTGGGCTCTGCCACCACACAAGCTAGGAAGCCCTCACACCCCTGGCTCAAAAGTCTCACCGCCCGAAGTGCCGAAAATGCACCTGAAGCCTCTGTCCATTAGCTGTCCGTGAAACTCAAAAGAAGGCAACTCCGGCATGGAGAAGACAATCTTCCTCTCAAAACAGTCTACCAAGACGTGGTAAGCGGACAGCCAGTCCATCCCCAGAATTACGCCAAAGTCCTCCGTCTGTATCATAATCAGGTCAGCTGGTAGGTTATGTCCCCCGACGCTGACCTCGCAATCCGTGTACACCTCCTTAGCTACAAACAGCTGACCACTCGGACCTCTGATGACTAACGGATTCTCTAACAGCATATAATCCTGACCCAAACTAACTGCAAAACTGGCTGTGACAAACGAGTGTGTAGCACAGGAATCGAAAAGTGTGTAAACAAGTCTGCCGAAAACTGAAACCATACCTGCCACCACCGAGCCCAAAGCTCTGGCATCCCTGTGTGTCAGGGCGTTGATACGCCCCTTAGCTCTAGGTGCGGACGAAGCAGCCACACTCTACGTCGGACGGGCAAGTGCTGGCCGGTACCCTCCTCATGACTACTGTCCTCCTCCTCGCACCTGGGAATCGCGGCCTCCTATGCGCCCTCCAGTGCTCTGCGCGGGAAGTATCTGCTGACCTCCTGCCCTAGACGGGCAGTCCCTCCTGATGTGGCTCGGCTGGCCACACTGGTAACAGAGGGGAACCCGACTCCCGCTCTCAGTGGGTCTCTGCTGTCGACTGGGCGGGGGTCCGATGCTGGCGACTGGCCCCTGTCGAGGGCCCCCAAAGGCCACCGATGGCCCTGCAAAACGTGACGGCTCTCCCGCGGATGCCATGTGTCTCCTCTCTCGCCGGCCCTGTGAAAAGTCTGCCTAAAAGGGCCTCTTCCGCCCGCCGTCAGTGTCTCGCGCGGACGGGTTGGTCTCCTCGTAAGTCATGGCTGCCTCCATCACCCTCAAAAATGTAGGCAGCTTCAGGGGTTTGACATACCCCCAAATCGCAGGCCGGAGCCCCTCGGTGAACCTCCAAAGGCACTCCTCCTCAGTGGCTACCGCTGTCGCTGCAAAGCGGGACAGCTCCAGGAAACGCGTGCGGTACGCGCTAATGGTCATCGTCCCTTGGCAGAGTGTGGAACTCTTGACGCGAAACAAAACGAAACACGTCAATATGGAATGATACCTAACGGAAACGTCTAAGAGCTCATGTCAAAAGATATGTTGTGGTGGCTACTCTAGTTATAGACATGTGAATTGGTTATTTTCCAGTCAGTTGATTCACTTCTCGGGACGACCTTGCTCTGATACCATGTTGTAACGACCCGATTCCCGAGTCCCTACGAGACACGAGAACCGGACCGACTCGACTAATCCCAAGACCTAGTAGTCAAACGAGGAAGTAACCAAAAGAGCAGTAAAATAAACCACATTTAGCATGAATATAACTAGCAGTAATAAAAATACAGCAGTAAGAAAAGGAACTACTACAGCATGTACCACCACAACAGTAGAACAACATTTATAACATAACATGAACTACGAGTAAAGAAAAGTACAGAGAGTAACAAGAACTATTCACTACAGTGGAACAAAAAGGGCACAAAAGAACAGTGGTAACTCTACTGGACCCTACTCTGCCCAGTGTCCTCTGCAGCCGCTGACCCTGGCTGCTCAACACCTGGTCCTGAAAAGTAACAAGTGTAACATGTCAGCGAAACACTGAGTAGAGTGGCAGCTAAACTAAAGAAGCAGTAAAGTGTACAGTAGCTGTTTTATTTTCTTTCTTCCTTTATTTACGTCTTTCTATTGTTTCACAATTTATCTATTTCTCAGATCCTTCACTTGATCTTGAATGTTCCTGTGGGAACGATCTTGATTGCAGTCTTTTCCGAAGAGTAGAAGTAACACGTGGTGCTCTCCTGGCCGGGAGAGTCCCCTGTGGTGATCCTACTCTCAGTCAACCACCCCAAGGTCACTGACAGACGTAACGGTGACTACGGCACGCGTAGTAAACGCACGGGTAGCTATCCCACACTGGCACGCGGTCAGTCGTCTCCATTAACAGGTGTGCCCAAAGCACAGCACGGGACCAGTATAGGGTAGAGCCCTCCCAGTAACAGGGGTCCAACCCTCCACAGTAACCAAACAAGGGCCTTGCCCCTCCACAGGCCGCGCACCCTCGCCTGACTACCCTGGTTTGCCCAGTGGGCCTAACAAGTCGGTGTAGGTGAGCTAGCAGAACCCCGGGGCCTGTGGGGTAGCTAGTACTCTCTCTACACTAGTAGCTCTCCTTGGTACTGTGTACACGAGGGCCAACAAGTCGGTACAAAGTGGCCAGACCTAACCCCGGGTCCCTGGGGCGGCTGGCTCCGCTCTGCACTAAGCAGGTAAAAGGTGCTTCCCCTGGCACTACGTACCCAAGAGACAACACACCTCCACATCTTTCCTTCTCAGTTCCATCTCATTCTCTTTCCAGGAGTTCTACTCCTAACTCCCCGTAGGGTTCCAGCTCTTTTAACTCAGCACATTCAGGTTTCACCCTTTCAGTTTCACGTTCATACAACCCATATTCTCAATCATGTTCATTTATTCATAACAGGCAGCTATTATTTCCTTTCCACAATTTCCAAGACTACAATATCTATATTCATTTCTCTAGTTTTCTAGTCCTAGGATTCATGCCATACCCTAGGATCTATCATTCAATCTAGTTTTCCAGCCCTAGGATTCATGCAATACCCTAGGATCTATCATTCAATCTGGTTTCTCATTCCTAGGATTCATGCAATGCCCTAGGTTCTATTAATTGTTCCATAATTGTAACAAATTATGTTAATAATTTTTAAAGCCACTCTACCAGCTACAACGAGAGTACTAGGGGCGTGGTCGGAAATCCCGCGCGCCTCCGCAACCTCCGAGACTGTAATGAAACGGGGTCCTAACACAAGGATCAAACACAAGGAGTTTCTCAGAATAGTATATATTTACTGGAAACGGGTAGAGGATCTTATTCTGAAAAGAACGCAACTCGAAACACGGAAAACAGACTCCGAATGGGCCCTAAATGGGTCGAAAACGACGAAACAGTCCAAAATCAGACGTCTGGAACCTCTTCCAGACGTCTTAAAATGTGGGTCAGAAGGTACCTTTGTTCTGCGTAATCCCTCAGACGTCCAGAAGCCTGCGGGGGTGTCTGGCTTAGTTCCCAGACGTCCGATGGTCACCCCGGACGTCTGGAAGTCCTTCCCGTCCTCTGACACTGCGGCTAGACGTCTGATTCGCGTTGGATGGCGAATCTCAAAACCTGCACGTACCCACTCCTCGTTCTCAGTACGAATGGTCGCAGAAAAGGAAGAAGGACGAAAATAACTCACTTGCCAGACTTCTGGACAGTCCTCCAAACATCACTGTCGTCTGGTTGGAAGCCCAGACGTATGATTCTGGAAAAATTTCCAGAATCAGAGCTCGACTCACTCTCCGCCCGCGACGCACGGTCGCACCGCGCCTCGTCCGCCTGCTGCTCGAGCTGCAACATCCCTCCAGCGATGCTCCACTCCCGTGGCTCCCCCGCCGGTCGGCTCTAGCTGCCCCAGCAAGCTCGAGTCCTCACTGTCGGGCGTCTCCTCCCTCGCGCAACACCTCCTCCCGCAACTCGCCGTGGCTGCCGCTGCCACCGCTCGCTCGCGCTCGCACTCTCGCATCGGCTGGAAGAAGAAATAGGAAGCGGAGGAGATGAGAGTGAGGGAGAGGGAGAGGGCCTTATAAGGCCGCGTGGGGAGAGAGAGAGAGAGCGCAGCCTGCGCCTGCAGGAGGAGAGAGGGAGAAAGGGGGAAGGTGCGGCGGTTGCAGGTATGCGCGTGCCTACGCGTAGACGTAGCCCCGCACGCCATAGAAAAATAGATCCCAGATGTCTGGAAGGGGTTCCAGACATCTGGTCAGACGTCTGGGCCACCTCCCAGACGTCTTAAAAAAAACATCTTGGAAGGCGTTCGTAACAGGCGATTACTACTTTCACCATGCGGCCAGGGGAGCAGTTTCATGTTGCCTGGGAGCGATTCCAGGACTTATTGTAGAGGTGTCCACACCACGAGGTGTCGAAATGGTAGCTCGTTCATATCTTCTACCATGGGTTGATTGAGCAACTCAGAAATCACGTGGACGCTTCTTGCAGAGACAATTTCCTCAACAAAGATGCAGATAGCGTGCACGATTTGTTTAAGGAGATGAGTGAGAATTCTATAAATCATGCCTCCATGGATACTTTTAATCGGTCCCAACAACCCGGATCGAATGTTAATGAAGTCCACGACTCTCATTCATTCGATATGGAATTAATTTGCAATAAACTAGATAAGGTGGACTTGGCTACTAAAAGGATGGAGGAGTGGATGGCTGGAAACTCAATGAACAATTCTCGATCCACTCAATCCCAGAATTCGGGATTCCATTCACCACGAGCTCCTTCTGGACGAGAGTTCGTGAATCAACTTGATGCGGCTCAACCTATGAGCCAGCATTATTCGGAACCCCACGGGTTCCAAACTGGAGCCTTTGATCCCAGTTTTTCTGATCCCTCCTTTTCTTTCTCTCATCCTCACCCTATGAGGATGTCTATGCAGTACAGGAGAACGTTAGGTCCAACCCTTAGTCCAATGCTTATAATCCGGGTTGGAGGAATCGCCCTAACTTCTCCTGGAAAAATCGGGGGCAGCAGACCCAATTTTGACCCAGCAACTATGCTCCACAAAGACCAATGGGTCAGGGTCATGTTTATACTCAGCTACCCCCGAATCAGGTCAATCAACCAGCTTGGAATGCTCGTCAACCCATAGGACAGGTTGATTTGAATCGACAGATGGTAGAAATGCAAGGATCTATGCTCTGGCTCATTCAGCAAATGAAAACCTCACTCGACAACTTGCAAACCAGGTTAATTGCTAATTCTCATCAACCCAAATCTCTGCCATCTCAACTAGTACCCAACCCGCATAATATCCAGAATCCGGGCAATCAAGCCCAATGGTATAGGAATCAGAGGGACCGGCACACACATGCTCGGTGTTTGAGCAGGGTCCTTTCTCTTCTGCTTCTTCTTCAAATCAAAGGTTTTTGGCTAATGAAGTCCCTCCAATCTTTCCTAACCCTCCCCAAGACCCAAACCCGTATGCATCTGCTAATTCAGTTACCTTGAGGAGTGGAAAACAAACTCAGGATCCACAACCACACTATTTTGATTTATCAAATCCTAGAGAGCTTGAGAAAAGAAAGAACTCTGAAGAGGAAATCAAGGCTCAGGAACCTAATTCCAAAGATCTGACTCATGTTCCTTTTCCTAAGTCCTTGATTAAACCTAGAAAGAAGAAGCCTGTTGATAGTAACGAGGAGCTCTTGAATATATTCAAGAATGTTGAGATCAATATCCCACTCCTCGATGCTATCAAACACATACCAGCTTATGCTAAATTTTTTAAGGATTTACGCACACAGAAGAGTAAGTCGAGGGAATCTATTCCGAGGAAGGTGGTACTCTCAAAGCAAGCTAGTTCTATTATCCTACATCACCTTCCTCAGAAAAAGAGAGATCCAGGTGCTCCTTTGATTTCTTATGTCATTAGAGATTACACCTTTAATAGAGCACTTCTGAATCTAGGTGCATCTATTAACCTAATTCTGACTTCTCTTTACGAGAAGTTCGGATTAGGTGAACTTCGGCTGACTTCAGAAACGTTGCAGTTAGCATACCGTTCGGTCACAAATCCACGAGGCGTTATTGAAGATGTTATTGTTAAGGTTAAGGATTTCTATTTTCCTATAGATTTTCTTGTCCTTGACATGGATATACCTGAAAATTTAACATGCCCAGCATTTTGGGGCATCCATTCCTGGCTACCACTAAGGCTAATATCAACTATGAGAAAGGTAGCAAGGAAATCGCCTTTGGGGATTAGAAATTGAAATTGGATATTTTTAAAGTGATTAACAAATTTGAGGATTGTGGATTTATAGAGGAACTTGAGAAAGACAATATGAACATTGAAACTTGTATGGCGATTTCTGCAATCGAAAGTTCCTCCTATTGTGTTGATTTGACCCACAACCCTCTGCGGCAAACCCACCACATTTTGAAAAGGTTATTGATTTTATTCACTTTCATCCTCTTCCTCTTGATGAATCTCCTTCAGCATCAACTTTACCCTCAATCCAAAACCTGCCCCAGCTCGAACTGAAATCATTGCCTGAGAATTTGAAATATCAGTTTTTGGGACCTCAAAAGATGCTCCCTATGATTATCAGTGCCAGATTAACTAAGGAGCAAGAGATTAAACTGATCAAGGTCTTAAAGGAACATAAGGAGGCAATTGGTTGGACCATTCATGACCTTAGGGGGATTGAGCCATCTTACTGCAATCATAGAATATTCTTGGAAGATGGATCCTGCCCTTCTCGCCAAATGTAGAGGAGATTAAATCCTAATATGCGAGAAGTGGTCAAGAAGGAAATTATCAAGTGGCTCGATGTAGGAATCATTTATCTAATCTTTGATAGTCCTTGGGTAAGTCCCGTGCAAATTATTCCCAAGAAAGTCGGGATTACCGTTGTGACTAATGAGAAAGGAGAATCTGTCACAAATCGTTCAGCTAGCTCTTGGAGGGTTTGTATTGATTACAGGAAGCTGAACACAGCCACGAAAAAGGATCATTTCCCTTTGCCCTTTATAGATCAAATCCTTGAAAGACTAGCTGGGCAGAAGTACTTCTGTTTTCTAGATGGTTACTCGGGATACAGTCAAGTCCCTATCCATCCCGAGGATCAGGAAAAAATGACTTTCACCTGTCCCTACGGAACCTTTGCTTTCCGCAGGATGCCTTCCGATTTATGCAATGCACCCGTGACTTTTCAAAGGTGTATGCTAGCCATATTCTCTGACATGGTGGGAGAGTTTATGGAAGTCTTCATGGATAATTTTTCTATTTTTGGAGAATCGTTTGATTCTTGTCTAGATAATCTTGAAATGATTCTTAAAAGATGCATCAAAACAAGACTAGTCCTTAGCTGGGAAAAGAGTCATTTCATGACATAAGAAGGAACAATCTTGGGTCATGTAATCTCTAAACAGGGAATCGAAGTTGACAAAGCTAAGGTTGATGCTATCTCTAAACTTCCCCCTCCCACATCTGTCAAACAAATTCGATCATTTCTTGGTCATGTGGGGTTCTATAGGAGGTTCATCAAGGACTTCTCTAAGGTTGCTCACCCTCTGAGCAACCTTCTTGCCAAAGATACGCCGTTTGATTTCAACGAATCATGCCATAAGGCATTTGATTTTCTTAAAATGATAGTCACTTGTGCTCCGGTGTTGCAACCACCGGTTTGGACAGCCCCATTTGAGATCATGACTACCACTTCTAATTACGTGGTCGGAGCTGTTTTGGGTTAGAAGATTGACAGGAAGCCCTCTGTAATCTACTACGCTAGTAAAACTCTAAATGAGGCCTAGAGGAATTACAGTGTTATTAAGGAGGAATTACTAGCTGTAGTATTTGCTTTGGAGAAATTCAGGGCTTATCTCTTAGGGTTGAATGTCATAATATATACCGACCACTCGGCCTTGAGACATCTCTTGGCCGAAAAGGATGCCAAACCCTAGCTTATTTGATGGATTCTTCTGCTTCAAGAATTTGATCTTGAAATCAAGGATAAATCTGGGGCACAGAATGTGGTGGCAGATCATCTTTCGAGACTTCTGAGTGATTCTTCTCATCTGGATATTTCGATTGTTGATACTTTTTCGAACGAGCCTATCCTTGCAATATTAGGTGTCCAAACTCCATGGTTTGCAAACATCGTAAATTATTTGGCCGTTGGTCAAATCCCTCAGGATTGGTCCAAGAAATAACAAGATAGACTCAAATCTGAGGCCAAATATTACTTCTGGGAGGACCCTGAACTATATCACATTGGCTCTGATCAGATATTCGTCGATGTGTTCCAGAGATTGAATTCAAAAGTATACTCGAGTTCTGCCATGCATTTGCCTGTGGTGGACATTTCTCCGGGAAAAAGACGGTTGCAAAGATTTTGCAATCTAGATTTTATTGGCCGTCTTTATTCAAGGATGCCCAGAAATTCTCGAGGTCGTGTTCCCGATGCCAGGCACTTGGGAGCATAACCAAGAGAGACATGATGCCCCTAAACCTGATTCTTCCCATCGAAATCTTCAGCATTTGGGGCATCGATTTCATGGGACCCTTCCTCGCTTCATTTTGACACCAATACATTCTCATCGCTGTTGATTACGTGTCCAAGTGGATCGAGGCCATTCCCACCTGAACCAATGACCATAAGGTGGTCATCAATTTTGTCAAGAAGAACATCTTCAGTTGGTTCGGGATTCCGAGGGCCATCATCAGTGATGGTGGTTCTCACTTCACTAATGCCTAGTTTCGTAATTTACTAGCAAAATACGGGGTAAATCACAGAATCTCCACACCTTACCATCCCCAGACAAATGGAAAAGCCAAGTTCTTCAATCAGAAGATGAAGAATATTCTTCAGAAGATGGTTAGGCCTGATCGTAAAGACTGGACTCAAAAGCTTGAGGATGCTCTTTGGGCCTATCATACGATGTACAAAACACCTATCGGCATGTTACCATTTCATTTGGTGTATGGAAAGGCATGCCATTTACCCGTAGAAATTGAATAAAGGGCATTCTAGGCAATCAAATAGTGTAATCTGGGTCTGACTTTAGTTGAAAAGACTAGGAAACTCCAACTATCTGAGTTGGAGGAGCTTAGAAACGACACATACGAGAATGCCAAGATCTATAAGGCTCGAACCAAAACTCTTCATGACCAATTGATATCCTGCAAGAACTTTAAGCCGAACCAGAAGGTTTGGCTCTTTGATTCTCGACTTAAGCTCTTTCCTGGCAAACTTAGGTCAAAATGGAATGGCCCATTCATCATCAATCAGTTTTTTCCAGACGAGGCCATTTAGATTTCTGACCCAAAGACAGGTAATTCATTTAAAGTCAACAGTCAACGTCTGAAGCCTTTTATTGACCGTATTGTTCCAGAACCCATCTCAGACACGATTTCTCTCATCGTGTTGTGATTTCTTTGGGTGGACTTCGCCTAGCTAATGGCATTAAACTTAGCAGTTGTACTGTCTAACTCAGAGTTGACCTGAGCATCATATTCAAGTGATATCTTCTACATTCTACCTTCCTTTCATGTCTTTTATTCTTAATGCAGACATTGCATCAGCTAGGCATGGGGGGGTGGATTTATTTCTGAATCAATTTGTCAGCTTTGTGGAATTCTTGTAAATTCTACTTATTTTCTTATATAGATATATAAATTGAATTAGGAAAGAATACTTGGGCATTAGGACTTTTCAATCTTAGGAAATGTTACAGTAGGATCTGAACACCAAGACCCTTCAAGTCTTTGGGCTTAATCAGCTCGGGTATCCACTAAAATGTGGATTTTTTTATCGAGTCCTCACCATCTTGAATTCCATTTCAATTTTATTAAATAAGTTTGGGTGATAAGTACACGACTTATCAACTCATCCTCTGATTTGAGGGAACTTTAAGTCTAAGCATCTACACACTATTCGCACTGACTCGTTGTTCGGCGATTCTAACGGAAATTGGGCAGCTAATGAACCTTCTAGGGTGGTATGGCTGGCAAGGTATCGTGGGTAATAGCCCATAGGTAGGTTGTCTAGAGCCCAGCCATTGGATCATTCTTTTCCTTCTGCCTTTAGGTAAATCTTAGATCAGGGAAGCCACCTACTTAAAAAAAAAAAGAAAAAGAAAGAGAAAAGAAGAAAAGAAAAAAAAAAGCCACACTTCACTGCACAAGTATGACTGGTAAGTTATCATGGGTAACTGCTCATAAGTAGGTTATCCAGAACCCAGCTCAAGAAATGCATGTAAAAATTCCTAAAACACTTAGGAAGAAGCAGAGAAGTAGAATAAGCCAGGGAGATATACACTGGATTCACCCTTGTGTTGACCCCATAAAAAAAAATAAAAGTAGGGAGAAAGCTACTGGTCACCTAGGGGAATAGAAACCCGAAGTCCATTCTGATTGTCGATCAACGAGTCTATCACATTTACAAAAAGATGCTTAGATCTTAGGGTTCTCATCAAGTCTTGGGTGGGTTGAGTGGCCGTAGAAAGACACTCTGTAACCCTAAACTCAAAAATCCAAAAAAAATTAGAAAAGATGAAAAAGGAGAAAAAGAGATCCTTCTTTGAATAAGGCGAGGGCTTGAGGTGGTCTGCATTTTGGCAGATACCCGGACACTGTTGTGTCTTTGAAAGCTCAGGTCCTAAGTAAAAATTTCTTAATGTTGAAAATGACTTTTGCCCGAGTAATCCAATCCTAATTCTTTTATAAATAGTATGTAGCTTTTGCTAGGGACTAGCAAAAGATAGGCATGGGGGTGTGATATGCATACATCTAAATAGCCAAAAATGTCTATTAATGCATGTTCTTAGTGTCATAGTAGCATCATGCATTGTAAATATTATATAACATGCATAATCATGCATTTAGGTCAAATTATATAAATTGTATAGTAATTGTCTCCTTTTATGGCCAGTGATAGGGCAACTTTTAATCGAAGCCTCGGATCGAAGATCTGACCGTACGGATCTGATCAGGGCGACGATTGGAGTTCAACAACTCCATGATTGCCCTGATCGGACATCCGTAGCACCAGATATAATCTGAGGAAGCCTAGAGATCAAGGGCCAAGATGGTGCCAAACCACACTTCAAACGACAAATCCGACCACACAGATGAGTTCGGATCGATGATCGCAGCTTAATGGCATGAAAATTGGCTCAATCCAACATTCGTGGCATAGAAGATGGATGGCCATGATGGCGCCACGTGGTGTCATCACAGCTACCCAAATCGGCCGCAACATCGCTTCTCATCTTCTGAAGGCACGACGAGGCAAGATCTGGGCCGTTGGATCTTGATCCAACAGTCGTGAGCACGCACGCTTAAATCATAAGCATGACAAAGAAGAGCCACTAGCGCAGTGGTCGAGTGGCGTTGCACGAGAGTGGGGCAGGCGTTCGACTCGCAATCTGCAGCACGCAAGTGGTTAATCTTGACCCCGCGATCGGCTACGAACAGCCCAGATCACCCAATCAGGCGCATGCGCGATTAGACGCACCACCTCATGCCCAATCGCACGCGCAGGCGATGCAACTGAAGCGGGTGAGGCGCGATCTGAGCCGTTCGATCTTACAATCGGATGGCTGAGATTTTGAGGACGTCGGCAAGCGTTAAGCGTGCAGCAGGGGAGGAGGTGGGCATGCGTGCGAGGCTGCGATGACGTAGGGCCTTTATTGACACTTAAATCCGTCACTAAAGACCCCCTCATTTAATGTTTTAACTATGTAATGACCAAATTTCCCCCTATCCCTGCAACTATAAAAGGATACCCCTACCTTACGAAATCCTCATCCCTTCCTTCACCTCTCTCCCTCTCCAAAGCTCAAGAAAAGCTTGTCCCACACCTGGGATGCTATTCTAGAGCCAAATCCAATTTTCTCGCCCTGTTCTGGAGTGGATCCTGCGACGACGACGATGTGCTGCCTCATTCCCACTTCTTCCTGCTTCTTCCTCCTTCTTCCCACTCCATCCATCTTCCAGGCATCGCTCCGTTCGGCTCGTCCTCCAAGCATTCGTCGAGGAGGATAACATCTCTCTCCCTCCTTTTTAGTTGCTTTCTAGAATAGAATTTCCCACTTTCTAGTCGTAATCATTTCCCGCTTTGTAGTTGTAAAAACATTATTATTATATCAAGTGATTGTTCAGTCTCTCTCTTTCTTTCCATCTCTCTTATTTTTTATATTAATTCCATTGTAATTATCTCATTTTCAAACAAAAACACAAAAGGAATATATAATCGCGGATTTAAGATCGACGTAGCCACCCTGTGTTTGACCCAGAATTCTTAGAGTTTCAGTATAAATTTATCTGTTGACAAATTTCTTCACAAATCGAACTACAACGATGGGTTTTTCAAATCCAACTTCTATCGCGTAGTTTTTCACTCTCAACAAAGGGCATGCCATGTATCCTTTTGTTACCCATCCAGAGATATCATCGTAAGCAGGAAAATCATTAATGGTCAATAAAAGTGCAGTACGTAACTGGAATAACTCTTTTTTAGACACATCAAATGTTGAAACCCCAAGCCATAACTCCTGTAGCTCCTCAATTAAAGGTTGCAAAAAGATGTCTATATGAGCTTTCGAACTAGATTTACTAGGAATCAGTGTTAACAATATGAAATTGGGTTGTTTCATGCATAACCATGGAGGCAAATTCTAGGGTATCAAAATAACAGGCCATATGCTGTATTGAGATGACATAATTCCAAAAGGATTAAAACCATCGGTTGCCAAACCAAGTCGAACATTTCGAGGATCTGATGAGAAATCAAGATGTTTACTATTAAAGGTTTTCCATAATGGAGAATCTGTTGGATGTCTCATAATACCATCCTTTGAGCGATCTTCAACATGCCATCTCATCAGAGAAGTTTTCAATGACATAAACAACTTCTACAATCTAGGCTTCAATGGAAAATACCACATAACCTGGGCAGAAATTTTCTTACCTCATTTGCGATTTGCATCATCCTCCAGTTTATTACCACTTCCACTCCATCTAGAAATATCACATACTTTATAGCTGACATCATTTGCATTCTCTTTCCAATATAACATGCATTTGTTAGGACAAATGTCAATTTTCATGTAGTTGAGCCCAAGTGCAGATATTATCTTCTTAGCTTCATAAAGGGATGCTGGAAGTGTTTCTCCTTCTAGAAATGCTTGTTTTAGCTAATAACATGGTGAAAGATTTATTTGTCTAACCTCCAAGACATTTTATGTGAAACAAGTGGACAATAAATGATAACTTGTTAAAGTTTTTACATCCAGGGTATAGTTCTTGTTCAGCATCCTTAAGCAAGTTAAAGAATTCTTTTGCTTTGCTATCAGGACCACTTGAAGACTCATATTCCATGCGATCTGTGTCATTATGAAATTATGCAACCCAAAATTATCATATATCAACTCATTTATTTGATCATGTTCTTCATCTTCACTACTTTAAACATTACTTTCATTGACATCAGTGGGTACTTCCCCATGAAAAATCCATTGAACATATCCTTGTAGACAGCCATTGCGAATTAAATGCACTAATATTGCTTTCCTATTTGCACGACATAGGTTAGCATATGCTCTGCAAGAGCAAACAATGATGCCATCTTTTGGTGCTTTCGTAAAAGCAAAGTCAATAAATTGGATAACACCTGTCAAATGTTTAGTACTTGCTTGATCTTCTTCTAGGATCCAACTTTATCTGTTGTTTAACACTCAACCAAGTAATGAATACTTGAGGAGGTATTTTTCAAAGAGATTACAAATAAGATCCATCAATATCTACAATGAAATGAATCTTTCAAAGTAATAGGAATAATGAAAATAAAGTACCAAGAGCATCAAAACAAAACTTGACAAGATGAAAAAGTATGCATGCTTCTAAAAGTAAATGAGGGATACATTTACTACGAATGGATATTAGTAGGCAAAATTTGACAAGTTGAAACAACCATGTGAAAAATTTATCAAACTTTTCATGCAAGTGATATTTACTTGGACTCTATTTGCTCAAATTTATGCTCTCACACTATTAATGCTTTTCCTAGCAAGCTCACCATTTTTGACTTTTAACACCCCAATTTTCCCACCTGCCATAATCAACTTGTTCCTCTCCTGGAAATTGTAAGCTCACCTTCCTTATGTTTGGCTCCTCTGGTATCTTTTTTTGTTTCAATCCCATGCATTTGTCACACCTACATGGTTTCCTAGCAAGTAAGAAACTAATTTCAATGGAGTTTCAAGAGAAAAATATCCAACAGTGGGAAAAGCTACAAGTTGAAAGTTCTTTCTCTTACGAATCGACTTGTCTCTAAGGTCTCCAACCAACTTGGAAAAAGTTGATCTTGTGCGCACCCTTGTTGAGAAGCTTTCTTAATATCTACTTTTTGTCCCTACCAGTTCAGAATCCTCATATTCTTTTTCTTTTCAAATGAAAGAATCCTTGATCCTTTGACATTATTTTTTGAGAAAGGCATGTGCATATAACTAGTGCAAAGATAAGTGTGTGCTATCAGTAGCTAACCCACTTTGTCAAAAGTGTTACTAGGCTCTCTATATGGAATTCTTAACATAGAATCTTGCTCCCTTAAATAGAGGAGCATTCCTTTCCTACCATGTCGACCATAAAAAAGACATTGGAGCCCTCTTCACTTCAATCTCTAAATCCATGATCTAGGAGTCAAGCATTTGTGTAAGAGCCCCACCAAAATGATTTCTAGGAAGAGCTAACAAACATAATTTTTTGCATGACTTATTATTCCTTTCTGATGCGAAATACACGTGATTTGTAAAAGCGGGTTTTTAACGTCGTAACACACAAATTCGCATACGCTTTTAAATTTATATCCTAGATAGGGGAGTGTCTAGGGTCGTCCAAGGAGGCAAAAATTGCAATTCAATTCTCTTGCTAAAAGCACATCTCAACTTTCTTTTGGTATTTTAAATATATATATTTTTTTACGTTTTGAAATAATACGGGCAAAGTGAGAATTGTAACAAAAGAGTGCTAACACCTAAAATGCTAAGCTAAAACTTAAGAGATTAAAAAGTCCACTACCTAAGCTCACTCTAAGCAAGTGGAGGCCTAGAGTAATTAGGGAGTGGAAGTAGAATAAGTGCTAGAACAATAGTAACAATTGCAACAGAAAGCTAAAAAGAAGGCAATTTGATTAACTAGAATTTGTGTTCTTTTCAAGGACAAGTAGAGGAATGCTTCTACTAGAATTAAAAAAAATTTAAAAGCAATAAAAGAAACACAAATCCTCTCACAAAAATTGGTGAAGGGAGTCTTCTTGCTCCAAGCCTAGTTGCTCCTTGGCTTGAAAAGAGGGCCTCCTTCTTCTCCTTCCTTGAGAGCTCCTCCAAGGTGGGTGCTACCACCTTCAATGCTCTCCTCCAAGGGGTGGGCGTGCACCACCCTCAAAAGCTCCTCCAAGGTGGCATGTACCACCTTCAAGATCTCCTCCAAAGATATTCCTTGCCTGGCTTCTCCTTTGGCTAGCGTGGGCACAAGAGAGAAGGGAAGAGGGGAAGGCACAAAGGGGACAAAATATCCCCTTAATCTTCTTCTTCTTCTTCTCTCTTGGGCATGGGCTTCTAGGTAGAATATGAGAGTGAAATTGCTAGCCAAGGATGTCTTGAATGGTGGTGGGTAGTGGTATTTTTGTAGGGTAGGATGGGGGGTTAAGGTGCCTCTTGAAATGGAGGGCTAAGATGGAAGGATGGAGGTGGTTGGGGATCCTATGGCTAAGGGCATTTGGCGCCAACCCAAGGGACTCCTAGGGGGTGGTTATGGGTGGTGACACCCCTTGAAGTTGGCGCCAAAAGAGCTTCTAGAAGGAGGTCTTAGGTGGCTCCAAGAAAGGTTCTAGAAGGAGGGGTTATGTGGAGGGTGGAGATGGGTTTAAGGGGAGATGTGTGGTGGAGATGAAGGGGATTTTTGGAGGGAAAAGTGGCACCAACAAGGGGGTAGTTAGTGTGGTTTTGGCGCCACTTTTAGGTGTCTTTTGGAGGTGGTGGGTAGGCTAGGCTGGCGCCAAGTAGGTTAGCTTATGTGGAGCTAGTTGGGTGGAGTTGTTAGGTGGGTTTTTGGGGTGGTACAAGCCAAGGAAGTTGCAGCATAGCTAAGTTAAGCTAAGCTAGCTTAGCTAATGGAGGAGTAGAGGAGGAGGTGTTGGAGCTAGGGTTTGGAGGGAGGAGCTAGTTCTGAAGAATCTGGAGCTAAAGTGGAGCAAGCAACTGCTGAAGAGGTCAACATGGGGCTACTCTAGCTGGCTTAGCTTGCTAGTTCTTTGCTAGCTACTAAGCCAAGCTAAAGTGAGCTGGCTTCTATTGAAAGGAGCTGAGGTGAACTGGGTCTAGTGCTCTTGGGGAGGATTGAGCTGGTTGAGACAACTAAGGTAGCTTACCTCAATTAGCTTGAGCTAAGCTGGGTCCCCGGGAGCTGGACTTGGGCTTCCTGAGCTAGGATGAGTTCTTCTTTAGCTGGCTGGAGTTGAGTGGAGCTGGATGTAGCTAGATCTGAGCTGGGGTGAACTCCTGTCAACTCAGCTGAGCTAGCTAGAGCTCCTTATGGACTAGTGGGAGCTGAGATGAGCTAGACTTAGCTAAGTTGAGCTGGATCTGAGCTGACCTGAGCTAGGGTGAGCTAAGATAAACTCTCTTGAGCTGCCATTCAGCTGAGATTAGCTAAATGGAGTTAGGATGAGCTAACCCTAGTTCAAGTGAGCTAGGTTCCAGCTATGGTGAGCTGGATCAAGCTGAGTTCCAACTAGTCTGAGCTTCTCCTTCACCATTTGCCTTCTTGAGTTCTAGGGTTTTAGGGATCTGTATATCTGTTCATCCCTAACACTCATAAAAACATATCAAAAAGATAATAAAAAATGCAATGCATGCCTAACCTAATTTATGTCTAAATGCAGCCCAAAAACCCATTTGCGGAGTAAATTCCTAAGAGATAGGTTTGTTTTAATGCATAAAAATGATGATAAACTGGCGTTTATCACTTTCCATCCCAACTTCAAAAATCCCCCAACGTAACTCCACAACACACAACCAATTTAACCACATCAGAATTCAAAATCGCAGTAGACAGAGAATGAATTAAAGAAAGGAACATGATTACAATTCCCATCCTATGCAAATCACAGAAAGCTATTGCATAACATAGACCATAAATCCAAAATTTCAAGTCACAGGGGTGGAACTTGGGTAGGTGAACCTGACTTATCGTGAGCGACCCAAAGAAGTTCCCAAGGAGCACAGTGATGTACAGGCTTACCAGATTGACAGGGTGTAGTGGGCTGAGGTCAGTGACGAGCAGGACATTGATAAGGAGGGTAATACTTTGATGAGGATGTCGATGAGGGTGGGCACTCGAGGGTTTTGGTCACAAATGTTTTGCGTGACAGAGTTTGGGAGCACGACGGGAATCAGAGGGGAAAGGGGTGGCGGGGATCATGGGATGGTGAGGGACTTTGGGAGTGCTTGGGAAATCAGAGAGGAAGGGGTGGCAGAGATTGGGGGATGGTGCGATCGAGGGGAGATTGGACAGGAACCAGAGGGGAAGGGGGTGCTGAAGATCGTGGGATGATTGAGGGAGATTCATGAGTATTTGAAGGGAAAGGGTAGAAGGGTTGGCAAGCATGAGAAGGTTAAGTGAACTCGCATTTGGAATTTCTAATTAGTATTTTGAAAATTTTAATTAATTTTTTTATCTTAAAAAATTATATGATTTTAAAAGTCACATTATTATTGTCATAAAAAATAGTAATTTCGTAAAAGTATATTTTAAATTGTATCTTGGTGTATTAATTAACATAAGTTTTCAACATTGCTATCACATTGCTTTAATTTATGCCAGCATATTTCCCAACACAAAATGGAATTTTAAGGGTTTTTATATTTAAAGGGATAAGTTTGAGTTTGGCTTTTCCATCTTTATGTAATTAGAAGAAAAATGTTGAAGATGAAATATTGGCCTTCTTTCACTTACATCAATTTGTCATTCAACAGAAATATTATAGTAGCGTAATTAAGTGAAAATTATCACTAAATTAAAGAATATAATGACAACTATATTTGCCACTAATGCTAATTGTCACTTAGCAAAAATATTATAGTGGCGTAAGTAATAACTGCCACTAAATTGAAGACAATAGCGGTAAATAATGCTAATTGTCATTTGACAAAAATATTATAGTGGCGTAAGTAACAATTGCCACTAAATCAAAGGCAATAGTGGCAAATATATTTTCCACTAATAGTAATTGTTGTTTGACCAAATGTTATAGTGGCATATACAAAAAAATTACTGCTAAATCAAAGGAATTAGTGACAAATGCATTATATGCCACTATCTAATTTGCCACTAAAGGCCATTTTTTGTGTAGTGAATTGGTAGAGGGCTTCTCCTCTTCACGTCATCGCCAAGCTTCTAGACACAGAACTCGACCCAATTACCTTTTCGTCGACACCATCCTCCTTCATCCTCAGCTTCGGCGCACCTCTGGAAAGCTTTCTCGAGCCTCCTTTCATCCAATAGATTTAAGGCTTTCATTCATCCCCCTCACAATTAGCTTTAGGCTAATCCTCAGCTCTGAATTCCTGCTCTTTCTCCTTCTCCAACTCCAGCTACTTATTGCTCAGACTAAATTAGCTTAGGCGAAACCTTCCCCACACCTCCACAAATGTTTTGCCCAAGCTAATTTGAAGCTTGATCACCTACTTCACCACCTCTGACCATGTTCACCGAAGCTTCTTGAAGCTCCTTCAATTGGCCACCACTCACCTACGTTCACCAAATTATCCCCACCAACACGTTCGTCGTACAGCGAAGCTTCTAAGTGTTTTGATTGGGCCCTAGGCCATGTTCTCTTTGCAGGTCAACATCGCCGTCATCTTCCTCATCTCCGTCACCGATTGTCCGACTACCATCATCCATGCTTCTACTTTCAATAGGTGCGAAACAACATCAAGAACCCCATTGGGTCCTCAATTGAACAAGCCATCAGCTGCAGCCCCAAAAAATGAACCACTGTGCTTCACACAGCTGAAGCAAAAGAGGAGGGACTTTAGTCCCACATCGTGCAAAGAGGAATCAAAAATCTCTTCATAACCTTCTATGTTCTTCATCCTTCGCTTAGTAATCGGGGGTTAGGTCTCCACACATACTCAAACCCAAATGAACGCACCCTCGCTTGTGCTCACTCCACGCGAGCCTAGGACTAGATCCGGATCTAATTAGGGTTCGATTAAGAATGGAAGAGGGAAGGGAGGGGTTTTGCGCTGAGGAGAATTGGGCCTAAACTTTAAGGCATCTGAGGCCCATTATGAGATGTCTGATTAAAGGCTTTGGGGTTAAATTAAGCCTAAGTGTTAAGTTTATTCGTGGTTTCAACCACCACATTTTTAACCTTATAATAATTTATTTTTGACTTTTTTGAACTTAGATTTCTATATATTTTTGAGAGTGGAATACATTGCATATATTAATTTTGATATCAAATTATTGTGCTTATTATTAGTGGTTGAATTGCAATTATTTTGCTCCCTGCAAATGACCTCAAAAACTCACATTTCTCAAGCTTATAAATTTTAAGCATTGATTCGATTTCGTTGCTATACTATGACACTCATATTTTAATTCGATGGAAATTTGCTCGAACACTACTTAACCTATGGCTAGCATACCACAAAACCACTCTTCTCTACGAAAAGTGTTTTATCTCGCAAAGGAAACGAGAATTCACCACGTGAATACCCAACCAAATATAAAAGAACAAATACCTATGGAGCTCGAAAGTAAGGATTAAACCTAAGCTTCTATAGGCTGAGAAACTTGTCTTAGATGAAAGAGATTCGACGTGAAGTGCAGCAGAGTTTTGGTGCTCAGGAATGTATGGAATAAGGCTTCGAGAGCAATGGTAGAGTTTCTCTTCTTGTTGATTTCTATTTCTTTGACACAAATAGTGGTGGAAGTAGTATCTCTAGGTGTGTGTCTTAGGAAGGGTACTCTATTTATAGAGGTCCTACGAGGGGTTTAGAGGGCCTTGGAAGGCTTGGGTAGCCATTAGAAAAAGATCTCAAAAGATCAGGCTAAAATCCTAATGAAATCAGGGTCATCATGACTCTGACAGAGTTATCTGACGTCTAATATTCTGGTCAGATGTCTAGTAAGACATCTAATGACAATTTTGGACATCTGATTTAAAGGGTCAGGGTCTCTGATTCTATTGGATCTAAGTAGGGATCTTAGTGGACGTCTGAAGTGCAATTATAAGACGTCTAGTGATCTTATCGGATGTCTAATTTGAGAGGGTTTGGTTCTTGGAATTGGACTAGATCTAAAAAGGATTCTAGTGTATATTGGTCAGACGATAGGAAAAACGTCTGACATAATGTCTAGATGTCTGGTCTAAGGATTCTTTGCAGGAACTGATTTTCCTGAGAAGCTGACGGCTATATGGTCTGACAAATCAAGATTTGGGTTAGATCGAGGCTAATATCTCTTTATCAGACATCTGGATAGGTCTACATACATCCGATAATACTATTAAAATTATCAACAAGTGATCCTCGATGATTTTCTCCTGACAAGCCAACAGTCCTATTTTTTGGACATTTGGCAAGGTCATCAGACGTCTAGACTAAGGTCTAGACGTCTAAAGGTTATTGTCACAGATCTTTGTTTGCCCTGTAAGTCATTGAATGTATGGACAAAATGTGAGATGTCTTAAATTCTATGATCAAATGTCTGATGTCCATATTGGATGTCTGATCAGGCTATTTGATGCCTATTTTAGTTTTCTAAGTTTGTCTAACTGTCTTAGGGATGGAAAGGTATTCCTAAGACTAAGGTATGGTACTTTTGGGCTCTTTAAGAAGAATCTAATGAAATAAAAAACAAAGTACAAGTACAAAATACAAGAAGGAAAATATCTGCCATATTCTTCTTCTTCATGCTTTCGCTCCACGCGAAGCTCCATATTCTCTTCTCCTTCATTAAGCTCCTCCAATCAGCCATGGACGCGAGCATGAGCTCCTTCACACTTGTTTCCATTTGTATTTATCCTAAAATTTTAAACTCCATGCAAATGTTAAATAACAATTGTGTTTTGTTATCATCAAAATCAACGATCATGGTGCCTTTGCACTAACAATCTCCCCCTTTTTGATGATGATAAAGCCACAAATAATAATCAAAAAATTTCTCCCCCTTTTTGACATTATAAAAAATGTTTAATCAATTTTTAATCATTTTATCCTATACTCCTTAAAACATGCTCTTCTAATTTGGGTTAACTCCCCCCTTTTTTTTGTCATAATAAAACAGGAATTACATTCTCCCCTTTTTGACATAAGAAGATTACTATTCCATTAACTCCCTTTGTAATGTAAATATAGCTAAATTTATCTTTTAAGATCTCCGCTTTCTAATTGAAGGAAATCTTTCTCCCCCTTTTTGAAAGAATCTAAGAACATAAAAAGATGTTTATCTATCTCTACCTTATTGATGGACATATAGCACATATAAAATTTTTATCTCCCCCTATCTAGATGCTAAAAATCATCAAAATTAGGGTAAAGGGTTTTACCTAACTCACCATGGCCAATAAAATGGCCCTTGAGATGGATGCCAGAAATGACCAGGCTCCCATCCAAAACTTTGAGGTCCAAGCATCAGTGCCGGTCTCCAATCAAATGGTTGATGCATGGCGGTTCGATCATCTATTGGTCTCCTCGACGGTCTTCTTGTCTTCTTCCATGGTTTTGACTTTGGTCCACTTATCTTGAGTAGAATGTTCTCCAACTTGTAGGTCCAATCTTCGACATTGAAGTCTCCATCAAAACCTACAAAACAAGTTTCTAGTTGTTTTCTCGGTATCCAAGTTAACTTGGATCCAAGTTTGTTAGTGGGTCTCCTTGATGCGGATCTTTTCTCAACCTTATGTCTAGAGCTAACTTTTTTATTAGAAAAACTATCTAATTTACTCATCAAATTATTAGAGTTTTCCTTAATACATGCAAGGTCTTTTTCTATAACACTTATTTTGCTTCTCAAGATAGAGATTTCAGATTTAAGCAAACTATTCTCTTCAATCAAATTAGTGTTCTTTAAGATTAGGTCATGATTTTCTATCACAAGAGCATTCTTTTCACACTTAATGGAATTAAGAGAATTATTCAACTCTAGATCTTTTGCAACAAGATTTTCAATCTCATATTTTAAGGCAATAGAATCCTTTTTCAAGTTCTTATTTTCTACTTTCAATGTTCTACCAAGCTCATACAATTCTTCTAGTGGTTCTTGCATTCATCTAAAGTAAAAGAGTTTGCCTCATCTTTGTTGTTGTCTTCCTTCTCGCTATCATCCGCGATTGCCATGAATCCTTGAAAGCTAGATTTGCACGATTTTATAAATGGGGGTTTTAATGTCATTGCAATGTGTAAAACTGATCAGCTTTTAAATTTATGTTCCTAGATAGTGGTGGTATCTAGGGTCATCCAAGGAGGCCAATTTGCTAGTCAAATAAGTGATACTCTCTCTTGTCTCTCAAATCAACACTTCTCTTTTTGTATTTTGATTTTTATAAATTTTTATGTTTGAAAATAAGAGGGATATGAATGCGAGGATAAAACTACGCTAAAAAAACTTGCTTAAAAACTAGAACCTAAGTGAGAAGAGAAGTCTTCTCTTCTAAGCTCACCCTAGGCAAGTGTGCCTAGGGTAATTGGAAGAGAGATGTGATGCACTAAAATAAATAAAGTTACTTGAAATTGAAAATTCAAGAATGAAGAAAGAGACTTTGCTATTAAGAAGAAATGTTTACAAAGTACCTAGGGAGCTCAACTAAGTAGAGGTTCCACTTAGTTAATCCTTAGGTAGATGAATGCTTAATAGGAATTCAAGTGCAACAAAATAAAAGATAGAAAGTTCTCCTGAGTAGCTGAGGCAGCCTTCTCTCTAAGAATGGTGTCTCCCAGACTTGAAGAAGAATTCCTTCTAGCTCCTTGAGTTGGTCCTCTCAAATGTGGATGTTCTCCACCCTTCTTTCCTCCTGCCTAGCTGTCCTCCCTAGATGATAGCTTGCTCCTTGGCGTGGCACAAGGAAGGAGAGAGAAGAGGAAGAAGGCACCAAGGGAGCGGGTAGGTTACTCCCTTGATCTTCTTTACTCCTCCTTTCTTAGGCATGGGATGTATGGTGGCTATAGGTGTTTGATAGGAGGAAGAATTGTTGCTTTCAAAGGATGGTTTGAATGGTATGATGGGGGGTCTTTTTTTAGGAAAGTATAGATGGTGGTTAGGAAGCTTCCTTGGCGCCATGTGAAAGGGTGACAAGGAGGGTGGCTTGGATGGTGGCTAGGAAGCTTCCTCGAAGCCATGTGAAAGGGTGCCAAGGAGGATGGTTAGGAAGATTCCTTGGTGCCATGTGAAAGGGCACCAAGGAGTGTATTTTAGGCACCAATGGTTGGTGGTTTTAATGTAGGTGGACGGCCATTAAGGTGGAGAGGGAGTAGGGTAGGAGTCGGATTTGAGTTGGATCTAGCTGAGTTGAGATGGGGTCCAACTACTAGAGCTTCTATCTTCATAAATGTTCCAAGTGCCTTCCATATTGCCAGGGTTTCTCTAATTTCCAATGTATTCATCCTTAGCAATGAAATGGAAACTACACGAGATAATGTGAAATGAATGCTAATGTACGCTCTAAACCCTAAATGCACATGCATGCTAAATGAATGATCTAATGCAATGCAATGGACAAAATCTTAGGAACTAGATGTGAATGGATGCTAAGGATGATGATAAGCTGACGTTTATCACACTCCCATGCTTATCTTTTTGCTATTACCTTAGCAAAAATTGTGATTGCACAACATTATTTCTCAAGAAACCAACTTTTTTTGTTTTGAGGAAAAAGTTCAAGATAGGACCTTGGTTGATTTTTGGTTAAGGTAGGTACAAGGTTTATTAAGGATAAAACATCTGGACTTTGCTTTGGATTCAAAGATTAGACATATTAGGACCACTGTATCCTTTGAAAATTCACTGGTTAACTCCTTTTTAATTCAAATATCCTAAAACCATTTTTTGCTGTTAGGATTTCCCTAGCTCGTGAACTCGATCTGTAACTCGCAAGTTGATAAAAATTCAGGTGTCAGTGCTTTGTGATATGCCAACATTATTGGGATAAGATCATGTTATTGAAACTTTTTTTTTTCAATTATTTCCCCCATGCTTAGCCTTAGCTTAGTTCTACTACAGATGTGTTGGGATCATCATTCTCATTACCAATCCACGAGGAGGCTTTGGCGTCTGCACTTCGAGATAGTATCATCCAAGACACAGCCAAGAGCTCACAACCTCAAAACACAATGCGGTGTAAAGGGACGCTCCAAGCAAACTCAAGCTCTTGCACCAACGCTATGGGTAGAGCACCGTCTAAGACACCTGAGCAACAAAATGCACCTTAATGCTCCATATAAAGATTTCAAATATAGATATAGAGCAACGTCGAGGTGGTAACATGTTGACAACGCATACTCAAAGGAAGTATTTTTCCTTCTCGGTATTTTACTAAGATTTTGCAAGAGTTTTTAAATTATTTAGATGTTTTTGGGCTTGGGTAGTGTTGGCTTTGTGTGTGAATTGTTTGACACCAAGTTTTCAAAAGAAAAGGAAATTTTTGGATCGAGAGCTAAGTCAGGTACTATCCAGGTCGCTAAACAAAGTTAGGTTACTTGAATCATCAAGTGTTATGATGGAATTCTTTGCAAGATACCTAATCTAGTCTAGGTTTCTAGACCTGAAACGTCTAAAAATGAATCCGTAGCTTCATCCTTAGTTGTTAATGATTAAATGCTAGGTGTACCTAGTTTGAATTAAAGTTCAACCATTGATCCTTTCTTTCACTAAAAATTCTCAAAACATTTTTTTAGAAGTTATGCAAATAGAGTGCATATGCAGATGCAGATGATGCGAATGAAAAATATTTTAATGTTTTTTGGTTCTAAAAAATAATGAAATGCCTAACAAAATTGAAGTACCCCCCCATGGTTAAGGTTTGCAAGTCCCTTGCAAAAGGAAAAGAGTAGGAGAAGATATCACCTGAGAGAAGAAGTCAGAATAGAGGCAAAGTTTTGCAGAACCTGAAAAAGAAAATGAAAATGAAGAGGAAAATGTTCCTGAGTTACCTCCCAACCAATGTTGTCTTTAATGCCATTTAGTCAGGTGTTAAGTGATGCACGGAAGTTGGTCAATCGTGAAGATAGTTAGACATGTGAATGCCCTATAAAATGCAATCTTCCTCTTGGTCCCCTGAAAAGAAAATGGTGGAAGTAGGGTGACTAAAATGAGTGTGAAAATTGGAAGAAATACCTGAGTCTGTCCAAGGTTTCAGTTCAGGAAGAAGGCCATGCTCGAGTGGATCAAATGGTAGATCTAAGGGAAAGGGACTGGGGGAAAAGTTAGCGAGATGAAGGGTGGGTGAAGTTAGGGTGGAGGTTGAATTGAAGTTAGAGTGGGCAGGTGAGATGAAATTAGAGTAGGCAGGTCTGGTGAATAGTCAGGAAGTGATTTTGAGTGAATACAAGGATCCAAGTCTTTAATGTCACCGACCACCAATTCAGAGTCAGAATCCTCAAAAAAATTATGGTTGAGAAGAGAATCTATTAGCATTGTTTCCTCCACCAAATTAGATGTTTCAATATCTGAGTCCTCGAAGAAATCATCATCATGGAATTTCTTAGAGGATTTGAAAATATCTAGGGTAATTGTTTGGCTCGTGCAAGTGATGTCCATTTTACCCATATGACAATTTATATTTGCTTTTGCAGTGGCCAAAAAGGGTCATCTAGGAATGATAGGGCATTGATTAGAGATTTGGGTACCTCAATGTCAAGGACCAGAAAATCTATGGGGAAGACACAGTTCTGAACCTTGACAAGGACATCCTTAACAATCCCTTGAGGTTTGATCGCAGATCGGTCAGCTAATTGCAAGGTAACCTCGAAAGGCTTGAGATCACCGATCTTAAATTCCTCAAATAGAGCTGTGGGGATGATATTGACAGAGGCACCGAGATCAAGAAGGGCTTAGTTAAATGTAGTGTCATCAATACTCACATAAACCAAAGGCGCACCTAGGTCTTTCATCTTAGGAGGTAGCTTACTTTGTATGATAGAGCTTACTTTCTTCAAAAGATGAACTCTTCTTAGGTTTTTATTGTGCCTTTCTGGAGTACAGAGATCCTTCAAAAACTTAGCATATGCTGGGATATATTTGATTGCGACTAGTAGAGGGATGTTGATATGAACTTGCCCAAATAATTCCATGAGTTCCTTATTTGTGGGTGATAAACGCCAATTTATCATCATTCTTATGCATTGAAACAAACCTAGCTCTTAGGATCTTACTCCGCAAACAGGTTTTTGGGCTGCATTTAGGCATAAAATAGGTTAGGCATGCATTGCATTTTTTATTTATCTTTTTAATATGTTTTTGTGAGTGTTAGGGATGTACAGATATGCAGATCCTTAAAATCCTAGCACTCAAGAAGGAAAATGGTGAAGGAGAAGCCTAGACTAGTTGGAACTTAGTTCGATCCAGCTCACCACAGCTGGAACCTAGCTCACTTGAACTAGGGTTAGCTCATCCCAGCTCCATTCAGCTAATCTCAGCTGAATGATAGCTCAAGAGAGTTCATCTTAGCTCACCCTAGCTTAAGTCAGCTCAGATCCAGCTCAACTTAGCTGAGTCTAGCTCATCTCAGCTCCTATTAGTTCACAGGGAGCTCTAGCTAGCTCAGCTGAGTTGACAGGAGTTCACCCCAGCTCAGATCCAACTACATCCAGCTCCACTCAACTCCATCCAGCTGAAGAAGAACTCATCCCAGCTCAGGAAGCTCAAGTCCAGCTCCCGGGGACTTAGCTTAGCTTAGCTCAGTTGAGCTAAGCTACCTTAGCTGCCTCAACCAGCTTGATTCTCCTCGGGAGCACCAGACCTAGCTCACCTCAGCTCATTATGGTAGAAGCTAGCTTACTTTAGCTCGACTTAGTAGCTAGCAAAGAACTAGCAAGCTAAGCCAGCTAGAGTAGCTCCACGCCAGCCTCTTTAGCAGCAGCCAGCTCCAATTTCAGCTCCAGACTTCTCCTCTTAGCTCCTCCCTCCAAACCGTAGCTCCAACACCTTCTCCTCTACTCCTCCATTAGCTAAGCTAGCTTAGCTTAGCTTATCTTAGCTTAGCTTAGCTATGCTCCAACTTCCTTGGCTTGTACCACCCCAAAAACCCACCTAACAACTCCACCCAACTAGCTCCACCTAAGATCCACATAAGCTAACCTACTTGGTACCAACATAACCTACCCACCACCTCCAAAAGACACCTAAAATTGGTGCCAAAAACTACCCCTAACCACCCCCTTAATGGCACCACTTTTCCCCCCAAAACTTCCCCTCATCTCCACCACACAATTCCCCTTGAATCCATCTCCACCATCCACCTAACCCCCCTTCTAGAAGACCCCATGTTGGTGCCAAAATGGTGGTGTCTCTCCACCACCAAAAGACACCAACACCACCATAACCACCCCTTTTAACACCCCTTGGGTTGGCGCCAACTCACCTTAGCCATAGGATCACCAACCACCTCCATCCTTCCATCCCAGCCCTCCATTTCAAGGGTCACCTTAACCCCCCATCCTACCCTATAAAAAGACCACTACCCACCACCATTCAAGTCATCCTTGGCTATAAAATTCACTCTCATATTCCACCTAGAGGCCCACGTCCAAGAGAGAAGAAGAAGAAGAAGATTAAGGGGATATTCTGTCCCCTTGGTGCCTTCCCCTCTTCCCTTCTCTCTTGGGTCACGCCAGCCAAAGGAGAAGCCAGGCAAGGAAGATCTTTGGAGGAGATCTTGAAGGTGGTCCACACCACCTTGGAGGAGATTTTGAGGGTGGTGCACGCCCACCCCTTGGAGAGAGCATTGAAGGTGGAAGCTTCCACCTTGGAGGAGCTCTCAAGGAAGGAGAAGAAGGAGGCCCTCTTGTCAAGCCAAGGAGCAGCTAGGCTTGGAGCAAGAAGACTCCCATCTTCACCATTTTTGCAAGAGGATTTGTGTTTCTTTTCTTGCTTTTAGATTTGTTTAGTTCTAGTAGAAGCATTCCTCCACTTGTCCTTGAAAAGAACACTCATTCTACTCAATCAAATTGCCTTCTTTTAGCTTTTTATTGCAATTGTTACTTTTGGTTCTAGCACTTGTTTCACCTCTTCTTCCTAATTACTCTAGGCCTCCACTTGCCTAGAGTGAGCTTAGGAAGAAGATATTTCTATCTTTTAAATTTTAGTTAAGCATTTGTAGGTGTTAGTACTTTTCGTTACAATTCGCATTTTGCCCTCATCTTTTCAAAACAAAAAAAATTACATATTGAAAAATATCAAAAAGAAAGTTGAGATCTATCTATAAGCAAGAGGATTAATTTTACAATTTTTGCCTCCTTGGACTACCCTAGATACTCCCCTATCTTGGATATAAATTTAAAAGCGAAAGCGGATTCGTGTGTTACAATGACATCAAAAACCCGCTTTTACAAATCACGCGTATTTCGCTATCAGTGGGCTCAGATTTTTTTCTTCTATTGGTGGTGGAGTGGAGAGCTTGGGGAAAAGGGACAGGAGTCATGTCATGATAATCAATTTCTTTTCCTCCCTGAGTGATGGTGTTAGGAGAGTAGACTTGCACTAGGGTAGTGTGGGTTTCATCAAGTTGGTGTGAAGGCCCAGGATTAGTGATTGTTTTCCATTCCTCAAAGTAACTGCATTAGCAGTTTGGTTGTTCCTAGAAGGGGGTTGGGGGCTCTGATGTTGTGGGAAACCTGGTGAGTGCTATGATGCTAGGTTGATTGGAGGCTGATTAGTATGGTTCTGATTTGAGTGCCCACCCTAGTAGTGGTTCCTCTGATTGATAGGGTTGGGTATGGGATGGGAAGGCAGATGTCCTATAGGTCTCTAGGTCGAAGTAAACCCAATCTGATTATGGAGATTTGTAACAACATGGGTTCCCTTTGATGTTTGATTTTGCATCCCCTGTAGGGTTTTCATAACCTAGGCATTGATGTCTTCTTGGGATGGCCCAGGTTAATAGAAAATCTGGTTCTACCCATACCCTCCAAATTGGTTTTGTTTTTGAGAGGGCACCTGATTGGGCTAGGAGTGAGTTGGGTAATTCCTTCAATTGGAGTTGGAGGGAGTTCTAAATTGCTCCTGGAAGGCGAAAATACTCTCATTGGGGTTAGGATTTGGATAACTGCAAGTCCCTAGGGAACCATATAAAGCCTTAGAAAATTGGTTATACTCAGCAGGGATAGTATTGAGATTGTGCAAGTTCCTCTCTTTAGAATGCTAGGTGGGGTTGGATGTGGAACCTAGGTGGGTGTAGTAAGTCTTTCCTTGATTTTCTTTTGATTTAATTGCATCTGGTTGAGTCTGTGGGAAATCATCTGAAGGTCATCTTGGGTAGCAGGGATTGATTGAGTGATTATCTCATGAACACTGAACTATGAGTTGGTATTCCTACCAAAGGTGTTCATGGATGCATGGTTAAATGAGCTTTCACTCATTTCTTCAAAAAGATCATAGGCAGTCTCAGCATCTTTATTCAAAAAGTTGCCACCACATGAGGCATCGACGAAACGTCAAAGTTGATCTTCTAATCCATGGTAGAAGATCTGCATGAGCTGCCATAATGGAACCTCGTGGTGCGGGAAACTTCTTAAAAGATCTTGGAACCACTCCTAAGCATCATGTAAGGTCTCACCAGGTTTTCGTTGGAAGGTTGTAATAAATCATCGTAGGGAAATCGTATGACCAATGGGGAAGAATTTCTTTAGGAAAATGATTTTAAGCTGAGGCCAAGTGGTAATGGGTTTGCCAATGGTTTTGAGCCAGTATGCGACCTTGTCCTATAGGGAAAGAGGGAATAACTGCATCAGCCATAAATCCTCTTGCACATTGCGAGAATGGGTGCGAGGAGAGTAAGTTCCTCAAGGTGGCTAAACGGGTCTTCCTAAGGAAGGCCATAGAAGTGCTTGATTAAGGTCAGAACGACAAGATTAATCTCAAAGTCCCCTTCTGGTATGACCACCCTTGGTCTACCCTCATAATTGGAAGGATCATAAAAATTCTTAAGAGGAACGACAAGCTGCTGACGGGGTGGCAGGTTTTGGCCTTGGTTGGCTAGGTTCGTTATAGTCCTAGCCAAATGTTGTTGGTTTTCTTGTAGTTGAGCCAGTTGCTCAACCATCATGTGCTAGGGATTGGGTAGGGGGCCTTGGTTTTGTCCTTGTGGCATCTTAAGTAGTTCTAAGACGGGTAGGCTGGGGATGGGTAAGTCAAATAGTGGGTTAGATTGTGGATTTTGGGTGGAAGGGTTAGAAACAGGATTAGAGGTGGGATCAAAAGTGTTTTGTCGATGAGAGGTGGAAGCGGCATAGGACCTATTTTGGGGATTTTCCATTTTTGAAGAATGAAAATGAGAGGAAGAAAGTCTTTTTATGCGGGGGGGGCAGAATCAAGAGGTCCCTCCAAGTGTAGATTTTGGCACCACCACCCGTGCACGCAATGGAAGAATAGAGAGAAGAGGAAAGAAAGATGAGAAGAATAAGTCTGCAACCAAGCAAGAAAAATTCTAGACCTAACTTAAGGGTGACTTCCTAAAAATTACCTAAGACTTGGTCTACCTAACAAATAAGAAATCATTAGTTGATAGTCGTTCCCTCAACAAATCTAGCTAGACTAAATAAGGGGAGGGTTGGGCCCAAGCATGTCCTAGGAAAATCACTGGGGGCTTGTATAAACCCGCACCTGGTCATTTGACACAACCCCTAAATCTGGCACTACATATAGATGAAGGAATTGAAACCAAGGAAATCTTAAGACTTAGGTAGCAAGCTTAGGTTTGATGAAACCTTAGTGGTCAAATTGCTATAGCTTTTAATTAGGTCTAGGAGGCTAAAGTGCACAAGGAATGTGATGAACGTTAATTGGGGTAATACCTGATTATTTCAATTTTTTTGTGTGCAAAAATTAGGTGGGAAGTGAAGCCCAAGCCAAAATAATAGGGTTTGCAAACAAGGAATTTCTTTGGTTGAAGTGTTTTAGGGTTTTGATTAAGATTTAATGTCTTTTAAGATTCACTCTTATTAAAGATTCAAACAAGATTTTGATGTTCCAAAAAATAATAATAAACAAGCTACTGTTGGTGGAAGTCAATTCCTTTAAAATTGATGTAACTAAGAGAGAAAATAAAAAACCCTAAAGTTGGAATTTCTAGTTATGCAACTCCTAAAAAAGAATCTCTTTTTGAAATCCTTTTAGGTGGTGGTTCAAACAAGTCAAAAAACGCCACCACCTGATAGAAAATCAAAGGAGTCCAAAAACAATTTTTTTGTGATTTTATGAAATTGTTTGATAGTTTTTTGGAATTTTTTTCTTACTGGTGTCAAGAGTTAGAAATGATAGTTTCAAGGCATTGATTTTGTAGAAACTTCAAATGGCCTCAAAATTTTTTGAGAATTTTATATGATGTATATAATTTCTTAAGGTTTCCAGGAATATCAAATATGCCGAAATCTGATGAGTATAAAAGTTTATAAATTCACAGACAGTAAGAAAATAAGGTTTGACCCCTGTTCAATCCGTGAATTTTTTAATTATTTGTATTCAGCAAATTTGCTTGAAAATTGGACTCAAGGTTCCTGACTCAAAGGGACTTCCCTGAATGAAATATGATGATTTTAGGAAGCTCCTAAGTGCCCAAACCTAATTTTTGAAAATCAAGACAGAAGTTCAAATTTTCAAAAATCAGACACCAATAAGGTGAAGGTGGTGGTGGAAAAATCAAGCAAACAAGCAGCACAAAGTTTTAGGGTTCCACAACCCTCAATTTTTCTTGTCTTTGATTTTTTTGAAAATTTAAAGATTTTTTAAGAGATTTTGATGATGATACAAGAGATGGCTGGTGGTACTAACCTGAAGTACGTGGGAAGACAAGT
Organism: Thalassia testudinum; assembly: GCA_037157565.1. NCBI lineage: Eukaryota > Viridiplantae > Streptophyta > Magnoliopsida > Alismatales > Hydrocharitaceae > Thalassia > Thalassia testudinum. The sequence goes on from JAZHRO010000009.1 coordinate 46,966,351, forward strand.
TCACTTTAAGTTTCCTGCTGCAAACGAATCTGAATCCCGCTATCGCTCGTGGTTTGTACCTAAACAAAATACAAAACAAAATTCATGAAGACCTAATAAAGCAAGAGAGAGATAAAATATGTGACTAAGCCATGCCTCCCCGGCAACGGCGCCAAAAAGTGATGGTGAGATTTGCACAGTTTTATAAATGAGAGTTTTAATGTCATTGCAACATGCAAAATCGATCAGCTTTTAAATTTATATTCCTAGATAGTGGTGGTATCTAGGGTTGTATAAGGAGACCAATTTGTTAGTCAAATAAGTGATTCTCTCTCTCGTCTCCCAAATCAACACTTCTCTTTTTGTATTTTGATTTTTGTAAATTTTTATATTTGGAAATAAGAGGGATACAAATGCAAAGATAAAACTATGCTAAAGAAACTTTCTTAATAACTAGAACCTAAGTGAGAAGAGAAGTCTTCACTTCTAAGCTCACCCTAGGAAAGTGCACCTAGGGTAATTACAAGAGAGATGTGATGCACTAAAATAAATAAAGTTGTTACTTGAAATTATAAATTCAAGAATGAAGAAAGACGCTTTGCTATTAAGAAGAAATATTTACAAAGTACCTAGGGAGCTCAACTAAGAAGAGGTTCCACTTAGTTAATCCCTGGGTAGATGAATGCTTAACAGGAATTAAATAAAAGACAGAAAGTTCTCCCGAGTAGCTGAGGCAACCTTCACTCCAAGAATGGTGGCTTCCAGACTTGAAGAAAATTCCTTCTAGCTCCTTGTGTTGGTCCTCTCAAATGTGGACGTTCTCCACCCTTCTTTCCTCCTGCTTGGTTGTCCTCCCTAGATGGAAGCTTGCTCCTTGGCGTGGCACAAGGAAGGAGAGAGAAGAGGAAGAAGCATCGAGGGAGTGGGTAGGTTACTCCCTTGATCTTCTTCTCTCATTCTCCTTTCTTGGGTGTGGGATGTATGGTGGCTATAGGTGTTTGATAGGAGGAAAAATTGTTGCTTTCCAAGGATGGTTTGAATGGTATGATGGGGGTCTTTTTATAGGATAGTATAGATGGTGGTTAGGAAGCTTCCTTGGCACCATGTGAAAGGGTGCCAAGGAGGGTGGTTAGGAAGCTTCCTTGGCCCCTTGTGAAAGGGTGCCAAGGAGTGTATTTTAGGCACCAACGGTTGGTGGTTTTAATGTAGGTGGATGACCATTAAGGTGGAGAGGGAGTAGGGTAGGAGTTGGATTTGAGTTGGATCCAACTGAGTTGAGCTAGGGTCCAACTACTGGAGCTTCTATCTTCACAAATGTTCCAAGTGCCTTCCATACTGCCAGGGTTTCTCTGATTTCCAATGCATTCTTCCCTGGCAATGAAACGAAAACTACATGAGATAATGTGAAATGAATGCTAATGTATGCTCTAAACCCTAAATGCACATGCATGCTAAATGCAATGATATAATGCAATGCAGTGGACAAAATATGAGGAACTAGATGTGAATGGATGCTAAGGATGATGACAAATTGGCGTTTATCAATCCCATGTAAGCAATCTCTTGTTCAAAATTTTCTCCTTCCTCCTTCGAGCTTGAATCTTCCCATGTGGCTTGGACCGCCTTCTTCTTATTCTTCTTCTCTTTCTCCTTCTTTCATTCCCTAACCTTAAGAAACTTGAAAAATTTGTTAGCTAATAAATCGAGTTTCTCGTCATCGGAACTTACTGATGGTAACACCATCATGGGCCCTAACTAGCCACAATTAGCCAAGTTCAAATGGTAAATGCTCCTACTTAATCATTTGAGAGTCATAACTCCACAATGTTCAAATTTGAGAAGAAAAATAAGGAAACATGGTTAATTCTGTAGTTTTAACAACACATCATAAATGCAAATTAACCACAAGGTTTCTTAGGGGTTAATTAAATGTTAATTGAGCATAAAAGTCTAAAAAGTGGATACACACTAACTGAATCAGGATTTCACGCATTTCGAGGATGAAAATAGTATTGAAAACCCTAATTATCAAACCCACTTAAATTGAAGAGGTTATAGTTAGGATAAAATTAATTTAAACCTCCTAAAATTCATAGAAAAATATTCTAAGAGGTTTGGTACCTTTTATTTGACCATCTGAACCCATTTTGACTGATGGGAATTTACCTTAATTTAGGTTTCTGTGTAATTTACCTAGTCAAATGTGGTCAAAGCTCAAATGCAAGTTCACCATTAGATTCTTTGGGTCTAAATTAGGTTAATACCAAAATTTGGACCCAAGTAGAGTCCATCTTGACCTAGTTTACATTTTAGCCCCTAAAAACTTTATTTCTTATATTTGTAACCCTAAGTTTCGAGTTTATTGCAAATAGCCCCCTATCTTTGTCATCATTCTTTCAAAAAGGCCCCTATCGCCATGATCGTGTGAATAGAACTCCACATGAAGAAAGCGCCGACTTCAATCGAGGATTTCCCCTTGATTTGTCAGGCAAATCCCTCCAAAATTGGAGGGATTGTTGATTGGGAGATCCCTAACCCTCTGAGCACCATCAAAGATCCCAAATCAGACCGTGCACCTCCAGTGAACTCATGATTTCATAGGATCTTTCCTTGCCTCAATTGCAAGGAATTCACGAGGATTCCTTGTAATTGAAGGCTTGGATCGACTTTATTTAAACTCCCTTAGGTTCCAACATTCTCCTCAGCCAAGAGATGACCAAGAAACCCCTCCTTCTCTGGCCACTGCATCTTGAGCTCTGGTGAGATCTCTCCGTTCCCCTCCAACCGTCCAACCACCAAATTGGATGGCTGATAACGAGAATTATGCAATTTTTAAGATTAGGGTTTTAAGTCGCTGCAATGCATAAATTCGTTTCGCTTTTAAAAATTTATAAAACCTAGATAGGGAAGTATCTAGGGTCATCAAAGGAGGCAACATTTTGATAAATCAATCTATTTCTTGGAAATACGGAAATCACCTTTCTTTCTGGTCTTTTCAAATATATATTTTTTAGGTTTGTTGAAATAAAGGGGCAATTGCAAGATGGTGGTAGAAAAAGACTAAATCTAATTTAACTAATAGGTGACAAGAAAGACCTCTTCTCAAGCTCACCCTAGGTGCGTGAAGGCCTAGGATAATTGAGAAGAGGGAGTGAAAGTACTAAAGAAAAACTAAGGTAAAGAAGAAGATACACCAAGTAGAAAAGGCAACTTAATATTAAACAGATTTCTGTTTTACAATGTAGAGGAAAACTTCTACTACAAAAAGTAAAACTACAAAAAATAAAACACAAATCCTGGGTGATGATGGTGAAGAGGGAATGCTCCTTGCTCCAACTGTGGCTGCTCCCACAGTTAAAATGGGGTCCTCCTTCTCTTTTTTCTTGAACCAGAGATAGTCTCTTCCTAGCAAGCCCTTGAAGGGCATGCCTTCTCATTCCTAGAGTGGGTGACTCCCACTCCAAGAACTCCTCCTGAAGGTGGCATGGACCACCTTTGATTCCTCCTCCAAGGGTGGTAGTGTACCACCCTCAAATCCTCCACTTCCTAAGGTAGGCGTGTACCCTAGGTTGTCCTCCAATGCCTAGCTCCCTTCCTTGGCTGGCGTGGGCACAAGAGAGAAGAGAAGAGGGGAAGGCACCAAGGGGACATAGTATCCCCTTAATCTTCTTCTTCTTCTTCTCTTGACCTTCTATGTAGGTGGGAATATGGGTAGAAAAATTGTAGCCAAGGGTGGATTTTAATGGTGGTGGTAGGGGGTTTATATAGGAATGGTAGGGGGTTAAGGGTAGTTATAGGATGGATCGCTATGATGGGGGTTAGATGGTGGTTATAGGATCCTAGGGCTAGGGTTGTTGGCGCCAAAATGGAAGGGCATTTGATGGTTGGCACCAACCCTAAGTGGTAGCTAGGGTTAAGGGTTTGGTTAGGTGTGTTGTAGGGTGGAGATGGAGTTATATGGTGGTGGTTATGAGATGAGGGGCTAGGGTTATTTGCATGGACTTAAGGGGTGTGTGTAGGTGTGATTAAGGGAGAGTTTGTGCCAACTTTAGTGTGGTTAAAGGGGTAGGGTTGGCGTTGACATAAGGGAAGGCTAGGATAGCTTTTTATGGTGGTGGTTATGGGATTAAGGGTGGATATAGGTGGCGCCAAAATGGAAGGGTGTGGGTGGAGTTTTTGGCACCAAAATAGTGGTGGTTTAGGGTTGGTTATGGTGGCTTAGGCTGGTGCCACTAGTGGGCTTCTAGAAGGGGTTAGGTGTAGGGTTTAGATGGGGATAAAGGGAGAGGTGTAGGGCTAGGATAAGGGCTTGTGTTGGCGCCAAAATGAAGGGGTGGCTAGGGCATTTTGGCGCCAACTTGAAGGGGTGTTTAGGTTGGTAGTTATGGTGGGTTGGCGCCAAAAGGGGTTGGGTTAGATTAGGGTTGGTTAGGGTTAAGGTGAAGTGGACGGCCATGGAGGTTTTTGGTGGAGTAGAGTTTAGCTAAGCTAGCTTAGCTAGTAGAGTAGAGCTGGAGGAGCTAGGGTTTCATGGAGGAAAACTAAGGGAGAGTATTTTGGAGCTGGGGATGCTGAGGTAGCTTCAAGGGGAGCTCAACTACTGAGCTTAGCTACTTAGTTCTTATGCAAGTAGCCAAGCTTGGGTAGTTGAGCTCAGTTGAGTTGGCTCTAACCTAGCTGGAGCTAGGTTGAGATGGAATTGCCTCTGATGAGAACTCTAGAGCTAGCTAAGCTACTAGTTGACAAGTAGTAGCTCAGCTAGCTTAGAGTTAAGCTACTATGAGTTGGCCGGAGCTGAGCTTGAGCTGAGGTGAGCTGAGCTTGAGCTGAGGTGGACTCAAGTCAACTTAGTTGAGCTAGCTAGAGCTCCCAGTGAACTGGTGGGAGCTGAGATGAGCTAGACTCAACTAAGTTCTGGATCTGAGCTGACCTGAGCTAGGGTAAGCTAAGATGAGCTCTCTTGAGCTACCATTCAGCTAAGGTGAGTTGAATGGAGTTGAATGGAGCTAACCCTAGTCCAAGAGAGCTGGTATCCAGCCATGATGAGCTGGAATTAGGTAAGTCTTAGCCTAATTGAGCTTCCTCTTCAATAGTTGCCTTCCTGAGTGGTAGGGTTCTGGGGATCTGACTTTCTGCCAATCCCTAACACTCCAAGAAACATATCAAAAACAACATAACAAATGCAATGCATGCCTAACCTATTTTATGCCTAAATGCAACCCAAAAAACCCATTTGTGGAGCAAAATCCTAAGAGCTAGGTTTGTTTTAATGCATAAGAATGATGATAAACTAGCGTTTATCAATGACTCTCCGACTTCCCCACTTCCTCGCGACCATCGCCAGTCTCTCCTTCCTTGTCCTCGTCTCGCCGTCGCCTTCATCTTCTTCATGTAAGACTGACCAACGCTGGGCACCTCCATCCTTCTCTCTCTCCTTAAGCTACTTCTCTCCCTTCCTTTCTCTCTCTAACATAGGTTAATCCCCTTTAGACCTCAATTCAACCGCACAAACACTTACTTCCCCTCAGTCTTCCTCACGTTCAGCAAGAGCTCCAGCGAGCTAGCATCGGCACTACACGCACACACTCAACATGCCACCACCACCACTAACTTTCTCTCTACCCTTAGACTAAAAGCCCTAACTTTATTGGGCGTTTCAACCACCCAACAGCTCCGGCGAAGGAACCCACCATTACCACCGTCCACCACCTTTGCCCAAGCTCCACAGACCATGAAACAACATACAACCACCACCGTTGCACTCACCATCCTATGATGATCATCCTGAGCTATTTGATTGGGGCGATAAACCTGTTTTCTTGTCGCAGGTACGTCATCGGAGCTTCGCCGCCGTCATCTTCCTCAAAGCCGTCCGCTTGTGTTCGACCATCACATGACCAGTTACCACTCCCAATCAAAGCGACCTCATCTATCGAAGTCTTCTGTGATGAGTCCACTTTAGTGTACCCTTTAATTGCCTAAGTACATTTTACGCACATTTTCTTAGAGTTTAATTATTTAGAATTAGGTGTTAAATTACTCTATGGAAAAGATATGACTTAACGCATATCTTTATATTATGCAGGTACATGTGTGCAAAATCCCCAATATGCAGACTCATCGTACCCTCACCGTCTCCACCGCCAACCTTGTGCTATCCCTTGCCAGCCTCAACACACCGCTTCCCCACCTCCTCACTACTGTCGTTAAGCTGTTGGAGAAGGCCGAGTCTTCGAGAAAAATAACAGATCGAGGGAGAGTCGGTGGCAGAATATCTATAAAAGCACAGCCACAAACGGGCGATGGGGATCTCTCCTCTTCCTTCCCCCCTCCAGGGATCACCACCTCCACCACCGTCACCATGGCCTGGGTGAACATTGTGGAGATAGTGACCACTGTGGACCGTGCTTAGAGCTTGCATGCTTCTACCTTCGCCGAAGGCCTTGTGGTGACAACACACATCCTCCCACCACACATCACCATGCACTGCGCCCTCTCCCCTTCTCCTCCTCCTTCTTCTTCTTTGCTTTTCAACATGAACCCACAGCCAACACCACCATCACATGCCACCACAGCAACAACCGGCCACCATCTTCTTCTTATCACAACCTCACTGCACCCTCACGAGTTTCACCACCTCCATCCATCCCATTCATCTTCATCCCCTTAATCTCCAAACTCCCTCCTCTGTTTCACCATTACCAAGAACCCAATAACCCACCACTGCAGCCACACCTCCATGCAACAGTAGCTCAATAATCAACCATGCCTCACCTATCAACACCAATCGCCATCCTTCTCTATGCACCGATCAACCTCCTCGAGCCACTGATGCTATTGAAGGGATCTAGAGAGGATTTAGATTAAGTTATCATCGTTGTAGTGTAAAATCCTCAATTGATCTCTCAACAAATAAAATTTATTACTCGAAATCTAGAAATGAAGTCCGAGGTCGAACACAGGGAGTAAATATGGAATTCATGCACTAATCTTCAATTAAAAAATAAAAACGAGCATAATAAATGAAGCACTATAAAGATATTTCAATGCATATTAATCTGTCACATTAAATATTCAATGAAGCTCAATGCATTTCAAGACAAAAAAGATAGAAAAGATAAAATAATGGTAATTTAGATCACCAATTATTAGCCTTAATTAAGCACATATCAATTACTCAAATATTTGAAATAAGTGAACAGTGATCAGACGTCTGGATATCAAGCTAGACGACTTAACTGTCACCTGCTACAGTGCTTTCTCCTAATATTCAATTCTTCATCTGCTCTCTTCTTCTTTTCTTCTCTTTCTTTTCTTCTTTAAGACTTCTTCTTCAATCTCTGCCTTTACCTTCTTCTCTCTTCTTCTCTTCAGCATGGATCTTCTCCTCTTCTCTTCTTTCCTTCCCAACGACTAAGTGTCACTCAAATCCTTCAGGAGCAAAACCCTTCCCTCCCACACACTCTCTCTTTTTCCTTTCCTCCTCTCCTCTTCTCTTAGATAGCCAGGTAAACGGGTATGCGTAATCGGGTCCAGGGTTGTAGGCATGGGGTCGCAGCCGAGGAATGTATAGGTCGGGTCAAGTCGAGTGGGTGGGTGAGTGGGGACCTCAACCCCAAGTGTCTGAGGCAAATAGCCTTAGGGACAAATTCAATTTATGTGCACGTGGTTGCTTTTGTGTTTCCGAGGTGGGACTAATCCCATGGCTCTCTTTCACATGCGCCTGCAAGTGAAGGCGCCTTCAATTAAGGGAGCTATAGATGGCTTCATCCTCGATTACCACCTGGGCGAGTTCCTAGGATGAAGGCGTGGGTCCTGAAGGTGGCACGTAGGGCTCACATGACCTCGAACTAGAAGAACGTGGTGGCCGTAATGGTGGTGACGACGAAACCTGAGAATCAAGAATAAGGCCTCTCGACCACACTAAAACAGTTCATGAGCATCGTCGGAGGATGTGGAGTGAGATGGTGGTGGTTGCATGAAGAATTAGGGCGTGAAGTGGTCAGACGGAGGCGGAGATGGAGTGCAGAGGTGGGTTTGTTTAGTGGAACTTTAGAGTGGGCGAGAGGGTGGAATAGGAGAGGGTTTTGGTCGTAATGGTGGTGACGGCGAAACCTGAGAATCAAGAATAAGGCCTCTCGACCACATTAAAACAGTTCATGAGCATCGCTGGAGGATGTGGAGTGAGATGGTGGTGGTTGCATGAAGAATTAGGGCGTGAGGTGGTCGGACGGAGGCAGAGATGGAGTGCAGAGGTGGGTTTGTTTAGTGGAACTTTAGAGTGGGCGAGAGGGTGGAATAGGAGAGGGTTCTGGTTGGAGGTGCATGGCGGAGGTTTTGGGAGTGGTGGCGAGGTGGTTGGACGTGTGTGTGAGTGGAAAACATCGCCGGATAGGTGGCCAGAGCGGAGGAAGATGAAGGCGTGCGGTTAAGTCAAAGGGTGTTTTTGGGTTTTTGATAGTGGAAACTAACTTAAGGATCTATGAAAACTAATCTACCTACTCTAATTGGATGAAAGAGGAAGGGTCTACATCAGTTTTGGCAGGCCGGCGATGGAGAAGATGAAGCCTCCTGAGAAGGGCGGTAGCGAGGAAAGGGAAAGATGACCTTCACTTTGACCGGCGAGGTAGAGGATGGGTAGGCCAATTTGGTCGTTGGCTGCCCCTAGGAAGATGGGGAAGGCTGCCAGAGCTTGGTCGGAGAGGGGCCGGAGGTAGGGGTTTGAAGAGATTTTTGGCACCAAACCTTGCTAAGGAAGTAAGGTTTGCATCAGGGGGTCTTTTATAGGCCACAGGAGGTCCTTCCAAGCTCGGAAACCAAGCTTGGAAGCTTCCAAGCTCTGTCATTTTAGGAGACCCGAACCTTCAAAAGGTCCGTACGAGCGTTGGAGTAGGATTCAGTGCCTCGTACATGGCTCAAATGGAAGGCAACTTCATCAGGAATCCCCCTTTCTATTTTGGGAGAGATTCGTCAATCAATCAGGGAGAACTCTCCAATCGAAGGTCATCGGAGTAGGACTCCCTCCATGAGAATGGCAGAGGGACCTGATTACAAGGAATTATGACAAAGATAGGGACCCATTTGCAATTATTTCGAAAGCTAAGGGCATAAATGTGAGAGAAAAGAATCAGACTGGACTGAAATGCAAACTAGGTCAAGATGATCTCTGATTGGGTCCAAATTTTGGTACAAACCTAATTTTGACCTAAGGAATTTGATGGTGACGTTAGATTTTTCTTTTGACCACATTTGATTAGGTAATTTGTGCAAAAGCCCAAATTAGGGCAACTGTCCAACTGAGACTCTATTTTAGTTAAAATGGGTTCCAATGGTCAAATAAAACATTTCAAACCTTAGAGAATATTTTTATATGATTTTTAGAAGGTTTAGGTGAATTTTATCCTGACTAGAACCTCATTTAATTAAGCGGGCCTAATTTTAGGATTTCAGATGTCCATTAATTCTTAAAACGTGTGAAAACCTATTTCTGTCTACATGAACCCACTTATTAGGCATTTATGACCAATTGACCTTCATTTAACCCCTAGGAAACCCCATGATTGCTCTGCATTTGGGATATTCTGTTAAAACTACAGTTTTACCCCTGTTTTAATGTTTATCTCTCAGAATGGATGTGCAATGAATTACGGCTCTTTGGAGATTATGTAGGAGCATTTATCAATGGATTATGACTAATTAAAGCTAGATATGGATGATGGTGACATTATCATCATACCCCCATGCCTAACTTTTTCTAGTCCCTTAGCAAAATTTTATGGAATTAACTTGAATTCTAGACCATGCATTGATGTTCAAAGTCCTGATTTATTCTTCTTTTTAGAAATTAGGTCAGAATGTTAATAATAGGCCTAGAGGTATTCAAGTACCAACCAAGATCCATACCTGACCAGCTTTAGCCTCAGCCTACCGCGAAGGTTTCTAAGGCCCACAGAAACTATCCTAAGATTCGTTGGACCTAGCGGTTAAAGCACCCGTGCTTGTTACATGGTTGGTCCCGATTTAGTTTGCAGTGCATTTTTGTAAAAGAGAGGAATAGAAGAATTTTTACATTTTTGAAGAGTTTTCTCTCTCTTTTTCTTTTCTTTATTTCTAGCTTCGGATTGGCTCAAAAACATGGTCTATATTGGATTCCTTGCTCCCACCATCAATCCTCACAAGGTCCCTGGCTTTCGATGCTTCAAGATAGTGCCACCCATGGCAACCCCCAGAACCCTAGCTTTCGACACTTCGAGATAATGCTGCCCATGGTGTTCTGTAGCTAAATTCAGGCCCTGGTGATCAACATTTCAGGATAATCCCGCCCATGGCACCTAAACTAGAACAAGGTGCTTACATGCCCCTAGTAGGATATTTAGATATCCTAGGAGACAAGCACCAAGGAGACGGTATGTTATTGTGCATCTTCGAGGGGAATTTCCTGCCTCTCCACGTCGGGAACTCGTCCAAATCAACTTGTGTTGATAAGCTGCTCCTAATCTAGGTAGCTTTTTCAGAACTATGTAAATGCTTTTGCGTGATTTTGATTAATTAAGCGCACTGAACCAGACTTGTGTGTGGATTAGAGTACTTAGGTTATCGAGTCTCGCAAATCAGAGGTAAGTTAATGAGGTCGAATAATCCCTAAGCCTTAGACCTAATACGTAAGCTTCGCATTTTCCTCAACTTCTTAAGAACTATCAAAATCTTAACGAATACATGAATTTTTAAGCCCAAAAACAAGCCCAAGAGCCCTAAGATCAGCACTCATACTAATCTCCATGTCTCTCTATCATTTTAGGACTTAATTTTTTTTTTTGGATTTGGTTTAGAACTTAAGTAGATTCCATAATCATTTACTGATGACTATCCCTTTTTTGTTTCAAATTGTGGCTCCTTTTTGACATTTAAATCACCTCCCTTTTTCCTCCTCAAGAATGATATGCAATTATCTCTCAAAATTTCCTCTCCTTTATTTTTTTGTTCTTTTTCAATTTTATTATTATTATTTTTTATTTTTTTGGAATGAATAATTTTTGTGAGAACCCCTCAGAAACTTGATTTTTTTATGTGTTTGCACTTTAACACCCACCCATGCCTAAGCTTTGCAATGTCCTCATTGTAAACCAGAGGGTATGAAATCAGTTGGGTTCATGGTTTAGAACAGGGTTAAAAGGGTGGGTGAACGAGTCAGAATGACTGTTGCGGACGATTTCAAGCTTTGATACGAATATCAAAGGTGGGATCAGTTGTTCTAAATCTGAACTCTAAGTACAGTAGACGTGAAGATCAAAAGATGTTCAGAAGGGTCTCGGGTTTTTGGAATGATGTGTTGCCTCCTGTTAAGCGCTAAATTCAATGCCTTCAGCAGAGCAAAAGATGATCATGGAGGAGTGGTCAAATTAGATGAGTTTTGTAAAACAAACACCTTGATCAATAGCCTGGTTGGTCCAACCAGGTGCTTGCTTAGATCAACATGCTGATGATGCAGCCCAAACCAAATCAATCTGGTGGGTTGATGGATGTGAATCAAGAGATATGGAGCCCACCAGATGTTATGAGGCTCAAGAAGATATGGAAGTGAGAATCTAAGGTTTGGCTGAGTCGAATCAGCCTGGTCAGAGTAGGGATCCTCAAATGAAAAAGAGTCAGTGAAGGATGTAGGAACCCTACAAGAGTGATCAGAGAAAGATGGGACATGATTAGTAGTCTGATCGATGTTCGAAACCTGATTGAAAGATGAAGGAGAATCATATGCACTCGGATCATCGAGAGGAGAATTAGTGTAGAAGTTGATTCCTGTTACGTGTCGGGGTTGGGTTCGGATTCGAGAAGGTTCTGTATGTATTGTAGAAGAGGTGGTTTCTTTCAAATCATTGACCTCAGTGTCAGAATCAAAGGACGGGTAGTAGTCGCTGAGGTCGTAGAGAGGTTTGGAGTCATTAGGAAACAACAGTTCTCCAAAATTAGAGAAAGATTCGAAATCGTCAGAGAACTTGCGAAGATTGTGTTCTGAATTTGATTCCAGATTAGAAGTTCCACAATAGAAAGGATCAAGGTTTGTAGAAGCAACAACCTGACTTGGATCTAACCTGTTTTCATATTCCGAGCTTAGAAAGGTGTCCTGATTAAGCATGGGCTTAGGTTATTGGCTCTTAGGGTAGACCCAATCAATTCCCAACTCATCCAACTCCTCGATTACTATATCATAGATTGGCATAACTTTTGAAAAGTCAATTTGTGTCTCTGAGGAGGTTGTAGAGGTGTATTCATCAAGTACAGGCCCTGAATCGTATTTCAGCTTTGAAATCTGTGTCTCATCATATGGGGCCACATGATTATCCCAAATAGGCTTGAATCCATATTCTAGGTTAGGGTAGGGATTGGATCACTAGAATCTTGGCTAGGCTCTATTTGGATGTCATAATTGCTCTTGAGAGTCACCTTATCAGAATAAGGGGTGAAATTTACACCCTCGAGAGGTTCTGTTTTAAGCTCATCATCACAGGTGTCGGGAAAATCTAAGCTCGATGGACTAGCTTCTTGGTTTCCTAGGGCTGGTTCAGAATTGTGAACACCTGCAATTGGATCCTCCCAACTCATCTCAAGATTAGGTACGTCAATTATTATGAATTTTTAATCTAAATTCATTTGGGTTGGGGGTCCACAACAACTATGATCATCAAACCCAGGGTTTATGAAATTACGTAGATCACTAGAATCACTCCAAGATGTCTTATTAACTTCTGACAGGTATTTTTGATCAATGGATCTATATAACCTATTCAGCAATTCTCCCCATTTTTCTAAAAAAATATGGAGTTCTTCTGGAACTGAAGGATTTAGCCAATATTGCAGGCAATCATTGTTGTGTAATTTCACCAATTTAATGTGTTCTGCTAAGAGATCATCTCGGGTTGAACCGTGGTTTATTCGCATCCATATTATCTCCTTACGGTTCAAAATGTGGTCCATTGTTTTCTTGTATTTATCCTCAATGTCCCTATTAAAATATTCCTCATGGTGTCTGTAAGCATCCTCAATCATTTTGTCTTTGATGGTCATTTGGGACACAGGTTTCTTACCATGTCAGGTTGCATTTTCAAATTAGGTGGTGGAATCAAGATGTAGAATCAAACTCAGGTTAGATTGAAGTTGATCAGATTTAAAAGAGATTCCCAAGAAGGTCTAATGAGGTTTCTTAGGTCAAAAAGCTAATGACCTTCCTATGTATGTGCTCTATAGAAAAGATGAGAGACTGGATATTTTTGGACCTAATCAAGGCACCCAAGATTTTTGGATGACTAAGGCAATTTCAAGGTAGATAATACCTCTAAATCAAAAATTTGCACACCTGAGAAATACCTAGGTAGCCAGGAAGGGAGAGCCTCACAAAGACCCTCACGGTAGAGCATCCCCACGGGTTATAGGGTTTCCCCCACCCGACCTTTCTTGTCACTATGGTTCCAAGTAGACCGGAATGTACAGACTTAAGACCTTAAGTCTACCAGTTTTAGCCTAATTTGTGCCTTGAATTCCACTTGATTAGAAATTGATTTGACTTGTGCCCTAATTTGGAGGTTGATTGGCCCACAAAGTAGACCAACTTCAGCTGACCTATCCTAAAGATGGCAGAATGGACTCTAGATTAAGACCTAGAAATCACCCTGAATTGACTCAAGTTATTAGGTCCAAGATTTTAGGGTTCAAGTCAAATTAGAGCCTAATTTTAGGGTTCTACTTGATTAGATCTTTTCAAAAAGGGGCATGGGTAACACACAAATGCAGGAGGGTTTATTCTCATTAATGCAGGAAAATGTGAACTAGCACTTCAAAACCCTAATGTTGAAACCCTATTTGGCTCTCTTTCAAGTCCAATTAAATCTCAAATTATTCTCCCTAGACTTCAAATAAGAAGTGTGAAGTCCAAGGAAGATTAGAAATTATGCACAATCCCTAGTAGGTACAGAAAATCTAGGTAGGGATTTCTAAATAGAATTGCCCCAAGCTTTACTCAGATATGAAATTTTCGTAAATCAGGAAAACTTCCTTTTAAATGATGATTTACTAAGAAAATAAGGCAAGTAATTCCTAATTGATTTTGTTTCCTTTTCTCTCTTACAAGGATTAGGAGATTAGGGAAGAAGAGAGATTACTTGCCCTGGGAGTGGTTGTTTTGCACCGAAGATCACCTCATGATGTACCTCGTAAAATCACAAGAAACAAACAAGGGCAAGTTAGTGCTCAGATATAATCAGATAGAAACAAGAATAGCGGTGAATTGGCATTACTCTCTGGCAACGGCGCCAAAATGTTGAAGGGATCTAGAGAGGATTTAGATTAAGTTATCATCGTTGTACTGCAAAATCCTCAATCGATCTCTCAACAAATAAAATTTATTACTCGAAATCTAGAAATGAAGTCTGAGGTCGAACACTGGGAGCAAATATGGAATTCATGCACTAATTTTCAATTAAAATATAAATGAGCACAAAAAATGAAGCACTATAAAGATATTTCAATGAATATTAATCTGTCACATTAAATATTTAATGAAGCTCAATGAATTTCAAGACAAAAAGAATAGAAAAGACAAAATAATGATGATTTAGATCACTAATTATTAGCCTTAATTAAGCACATATCAATTACTCAAATGCTTGAAATAAGTGAATAGTGATTAGACATTTGGATATCAAGCTAGATGACTTAATTGTTGCCTACTACAGTGCTTTCTCCTTATTTTCAATTCTTCTTCTTCTCTCTTCTTTTCTTCTCTTTCTTTTCTTCTTTAAGACTTCTTCAATCTTTGCCTTTAGCTTCTCTCTTCTACTTGTAAGCACGACTCTTCTCCTCTTCTCTTCTTTCCTTCCCAACGACTAACTGTTTCTCAAATCCTTGAAGAGCAAAACCCTCCCCTCCCCTGCTCTCTCTCATTTTCCTTTCCTCCTCTCTTCTTCTCTCAGATAGCCAGGTAATCGGGTATGCATAACTAGGTCCAGGGCTGCGGGCGTGGGGTCGCAGTTGAGGAGTGTATAGGTCGGGCTGGGTCGAATGAGTGGGTCAGCGGGGGCTTCACTCCCAAGTGTCTGAGGCAGACAACCTTAGGAACAAATTCAATTTATGCACAGGCAGTTGCTTCTGTGTTTCCGAAGTGGGACTAATCTCACAACTCTCTTTCGCATGCGCCTGCAGATGAAGATGCCTTCAATTGAGGCAGCTGCAGATGGCTTAGTCCTCGATTGACCACCTGGGCAAGTTCCTGGGACGAAGGCTCAAGTCTTGGAGGTAGCACCTGGGGCTCACATGACCTCGAACTCGAAGAACGTGGTGGCGGTAATGGTGGGATGGTGGAGCGACAGCGAAACCTAAGAATCAAGAATAAGGCCTCTCAGCCACATTGAAATAGTTCAGGAGAATCATTGGAGGGTGTGGAGCGCGATGGTGGTGGTTGCATGAAAAATTAGGGCGTGAGGTGGTCGAATGGAGGTGGAGATGGAGTGTGGAGGTGGGTTTGTTTGGTGGAACTTTGGAGTGGGCGAGAGGGTGGAATAGGAGAGTGGTTTTGGTCAGAGGCTCACGGCGGAGGTTTTGGGAGCGTTGGCGAGGTTGTTGGACATGTGTGGTGAGCAGAAAACCTCATCAGAGAGGTGGCTGAAGCGAAGGAAGATGAAGGCGTGATGTTAAGTCGAAGGGTGTTTTTGGGTTTTTGATAGTGGAACTAACTTAAGGGTCTAAGGAAACTAATCTACCTACTCTAACTGGATGAAAGAGGAAGGGTCCGTGCCGATTTTGGTAGGTCGGAGACGGAGAAGATGAAGCCTCCTGGAGGGGCAGTGGTGAGGAAAGGGGAAGACAACCCTCGCTTTGACTAGCAAGGCGTGAAGGAATATGAGGAAGAGGATGGGTAGGCCAATTTGGTCGTTGGCTGCCCCTAGGAAGATGGGGAAGGAGGCCATCAGAGCTTGGTCGGAGAGGGGCCAGAGGTAGGGTTTTGAAGAGGTTTTTGGCCCTAAACCTTGCTAGGAAGTAGGGTTTGCATCAGGAGGTCTTTTATAAGCCATAGGAGGTCCTTCCAAGCTTGGAAGCTTCCAAGCTCCGTGGTTTTAGGAGACCCGAACCTTTAAAAGGTTCGCACGAGCTTTGGGGTATGATTCAGAGCCTCGTACATGGCTCAAATGGAAGGCAACTTCCTCAAGAATCCCCCATTCAATTTTGGTAGAGATTCATCAATCAACCAGGGAGAACTCTTCAATCAAAGGTCACTGGAGTAGGACTCCCTCCGCAAGAATGGAGGAGGGACCTGAGTGCAAAGAATGATGATAAAGTTAGGGACCCATTTGCAATTATTTTGAAAGATAAGGGCATAAATGTGAGAGAAAAGAATCTAATCGGACTGGAATGCAAACTAGGTCAAGACAATCACTGATTGGGTCCAAATTTTGGTCAAAACCTAATTTGGACCCTAAGAATCTGATGGTAAAGTAGGATTTTGGTTTTGACCATGTTTGACTGGGTAATTTGCATAGAAGCTCAAATTAGGGTAACTATCCAACTGAGACTATTTTATATCAAAATGGATTCTAATGGTCAAATCAAAGGTGTCAAACCTTAGAGAATATTTTTCTATGACTTTTAGAAGGTTTAGGTGAATTTTATCCTGACTATAACCTCAGTTAATTAAGTGGGTCTATTTTTAGGATTTCAGATGTCCATTAATTCTCGAAACGTGTGAAAACCCATTTCTGTCTGCATGAACCCACTTATTAGGCATTTATGACCAATTAACCTTCATTTAACCCCTGGGAAACCCCATGATTGCTTTGCATTTGGGATATTCTGTTAAAACTGTAGTTTTGCCCCTATTTTAATGTTTATCTCTCAGAATGGATATGCAATGAATTACAACTCTTTGGCAGTTATGTAGGAGCATTTATCAATGGATTATGACTAATTAAAGCTAAATATGGATAATGATGACATTATCATTAGATGCCCATGCTACCACCCTTGATGTCGAGCAGCCTTAATCGCGTCACTTGTGGCCACGTACCATCACCTGAGACCACATGCAACGGCCACCTTCTGCCATCCCACTCCCTAGTGCCACCACCAATGCACTCGTCTCCTCCCGCGGACCTCCTCCACCAAAGCAAGCGGCTGCCCATTCTCTCCTCCACACATGCGAGTAGGGGATTCCTTCCCCCTCTTTTGCTACAGTAAACAACCCATTAAAAATTACGTATCATGCCATTGTCATTCACTATTCATTTATTTAATGTCATATTTTATATCGTAATTGCATGCATACCCTCCAGTTTATTTGATTTTATATAGTGAATGATGAAAGAGATTGTTAAGAATGAGAGATAATTATTTTGATGCATTTTTCTCTCATGCCCTCCTCACTTTGTCTCTCTTTCTTATTTAATGGGATTTTTGTGAACATCAATGCCATGAAAGTATTATGAACATGAATTCCTCACTATGGAGACGACCTGATCTTGTGGTTAGATTTCGATTTATTTAAATATTTTGATAGTCGATTTTCCACCACGCGAACATTACAACGACACAACATTTTATGTAAAAATTTCATCGAAAGTGAAGATCGACCTGTCAGTCTACACCTACAATTGAGTGAAGGCAACAAAGCACCAGTAGCAATTCAAAGCAGCTTCAGCTGCTAACACACGTGAAGGAGAGGGTGCCCGATAGTCCCACATCGGGCGTGCCTAAAAAACATTTTGCTTTATATTATTTTTGTGACATTGTTGTGTATCCTTGACACTGAGGGGTGTTGTGACATTGTTGTGTGCGCGGGCCTGGTCCCTATACTCGGATCCTATATCCGACCTGAATACCCAATTATTGACCTGATTCTGGATTTGAAAAGAAGGAATTCTAAGGAGGGAGGGGGGAGGTTTTGCACTGTGGATTCTTGGGGTGCATGCCAACACTTAGCGAAATTGAGAGGCTGCTGAGATTTGTTACTTATGGTGTTTGACTCACAAGCCTAATGTCTAATTGTGGTCTGATTTCTGGGCACTGTGGAGATAGTGCACACTTGATTAGATGTGGATATCCTCGGATTAGTGGTTGAAAGCCACTATTGAAATATTTGGCTCCTGAGTACTATTGGGATTTCTGCTTAATTCTAGGGATAAATTGGTGGTTTCAACCACCATCTTTAGTCCTCTCTTTTTATTTTTTTGTCCCTAACTTTTAAGATACATTATTGCTCTTAATTGAATATCATTTTGATCATTTGATTCACCTGCATTATTTCTTAATATTGTGATTGGTGATCGATTTGCTATACTTGCTCCCAGTGAACAACCTTGAAACTCATCGTTTTCAAGCATTATAAATTTAAATGTCGCATTGATTTTTGTCACTATACTACAATGTGATATTTTTACGACGATTTTTGACGCAACACTTACCTCATTGTCGGAAGTGGCTTTGAAAGTGAGGTTCTTCATCTTGGGCTCCAATGTCTCCTCCTTCTTTTGCTTCATCTTATTCTCATAGGCCATAATCGCCTAGGAGGTCATCCATCTTGGGCTCCTCTACTTGGTGAGCTTCTTCAATGGTGGTGACCTTTTGCTCCCACTATGGTCTAAGGGAGCGTAGGAGCTTAGATTGAAGCCCTCCTTGAATGAAAGTCTTCCCTAGTGACTTGAGATTGTTCATTATAAGAGTGAACCTAATATGCATCACTTAAAGACTCATTATTTTTCATAGAAAAGGAATCAAATTCTTGTCAAAGTAAATTAATTTTAGATGTTTTTACCTTTGACATACCTTCATGAGTTACCTCGAGTGTGTGCCAAATCTCATATGCGGTTGAGCATTGCGATATCTGGTTGAACTCCTTCGGACTTAATGCGTAATACAATGCATTCAATGTCTTCATGTCAAGTGATAGCTCCTTGATTTGTTTCTTGGAGTATCCTCTTGCGGGCTTCTCCGAGATGTCATAGGGAGTCTCGCATCTCTCCCAAATCATGTAGTCGTTGGCTTGCAATCATATCTTCATGCGAAGCTTCCAATAAGCATAGTTGTTCCCATTGAAGAATGGTGGACGGGTGGTGGATTGTTCCTCTGCATGTCCCACTGCGAAGATGCTCCCCTTTATATTCTTGTCTGTTTGTTATGCCGATTTGCGAGCCCTGCTCTGATACCAAATATAATTCCAGACTAGGAGGGGGTGAAATCGTGCGTGATAAAAATTATGTGGAAATAAAATCAATCCAATCACATAAATAGCATTCACCACAAATGAGACAAGTATTTTTCAATGGAAACCCAAATCGGGTGAAAACAACCACCTAAGCCTCTTGACTTAGGATTTTCTAATCTACCAAGTAGGTTAAAATCCACTAACATACTACTTCAAGGAGGGTAGTACAACCTCTTACAACCACGCTACATAACCCGAGGGTAGCGTACCTCAAAACCACTTTTCTCCATGAAGAGTATTTTGTCTCGTGAAAAGGAGACGAGAATTCACCATGTGAATACCCAACCAAATATAAAAGGAAAACAAATATCTATAGAGCCCGAAATAAGGATTAAACCTAAGCTTTTATAGGCTGAGAAACTTCCCTTAGATGGAAGAGATTCAGCGTGAAGTGTAGTAGAGTTTTGGTATTGTCAAATGTATGGAATAAGGCTTGGAATGCAATGGTGGAATTTCTCTTCTTGTTGATTTCTCTTTCTTTGAGAAAATAGTGGTGGAAGTAGTATCTCTAGGTGTGTGTGTCTTAGGAAGGGTACTCTATTTATAGAGGTCCTAAGAAGAGTTTAGAAAACGTTGGACGGTTTGGGTAGCTGTTGGAAAAAGATCTCAAAGCACCAGGCCAAAATCCCAACGTAATTAGGGTCATCATGACTCTCACAGAGTTATTAGACATCTAATATGCTGGTTTGATGTCTGATGACAATTTTGGGCATCTAATTTAAAGGGTCAGAGTCCCTGATTCTATTTGATCTAAACAAGGATCTTAGTGGACATCTGAAGTGCAATTATAAGACGTCTGGTGATCTTATCAAACGTTTAATTTGAGCGAGTTTGGTTCCTGGAATTGGACCAGATCTAAACAGGATTCTAGTGTATATTGGTCAAACAATAGGTCAGATGTCTGACATAATGTTTGGATGTCTGGTCTAAGGATTCTCTACAGGAACTGTTTTTCCCGAGAAGCTAATGGCTATATGGTCTAACAAATCAAGATTTAGGTCAGATCTAGTCTAACATCTCTTTATCAGACGTCTGGATAGGTCTACGGATGTCTGATAATACTATTAAAATAATCAACAGGTGATCCTCAAAGATTTTCTCCTTACAAGCCAACGGTCCTATTTTTTTGATGTCTGGCAAGGTCATCAGACGTCTTCTAAGATGTCTAGACTAAGGGCTAAACGACTAAAGGTTATGGTCACAAATCTTTGTTTGCTACCTAAGTCATTGGATGGTTGGACAAAATCTCAGATGTCTTAAAGTTTACAATTTGACGTTTGTTGTCCGTATTGGACGTCTAATCAGGTTGTTTGTTGCCTATCGTAGTTTTCTAAGTTATTTTTATGATTGTCTAAGTGTCCTAGGACTAAGGTATGGTAATTTTAGGCTCTTTGACAAGAATCTATGGAAATAGAAGAGCAAAGTACAAGTACAAAATACAAGAAAGAAAATATCTATCATATTCTTCTTCTCCATGCTTTCGCTCCATCTTCTCTTCTCCATCAAGCTACTCCAATCAGGGATAGATGCAAGCTTGAGCTCCTTCACACTTGCTTCCATTTGCATTTATCCTGAAATCTTAAGCTCAATGCAAATGTTAAATAACAAGTGTTTTGTTACCATCAAAATCAACAATTGTGGTGCCCTTGCATCAACAGTCGTTGTGGGAGGGCAAGAAGGCGTTGGTGGAGGAACTGTGCACTTGGTCTATGGATAGGTTCCTATCTAAGTTTGACTGACAGAAAGTTGCCGGTCTAATCACGGACAAGGCTCCCACAGACCCGTCTGAGGACCAACCGCCTCCTAAATAAGAGGTGGACAAGCCGGGTACGTCAGGAACTGTGGAGCCACCTACTCTCCCTGTCAGCCCTTCTCACGCAGTTTCTTCACCCCCTTCAATTCCTAGAGCTGACATTTTTGAAGACTTGAAGTGAAGCCACATGATTTTGTAGTAGTGTTGTTGTTTCTATTTTCCCTTGTTAACTACTTTCTTTCTTTTCTTTTGTTTTTTTTTGTATGCCATGTGCCTGAGAAATGTAACTGACAACACTTACAATGAAATGAAAGGAAAAGTTTTTATCTTTATTGTCTTTTCTCTTTCTTTCTATGCATGATACAACGTAGATTACTCGCATGCCAAGTACGAGGGAATTCCTTGCCGCCTAAGGTCTGTAATTCGTAGAAGTCACCTAGACTATCTTCACAAATTTTGTAAGGTCCCTCCCATGGGATGTCTAACTTCCCGTTAGAGTGACTTCTCTTGGAGACTTCACTTTTCCGTAAGACTAAGTATCCTTCCAAGAACTTCTACTTGCACACTTGCCTATTGTAGGCGATTGCTGTGGCTTCCTTGTATTTAAGCATCACTTCTAATGCTTTCTCCCTTAGCTTGTCCATGAGGTCCAAGGCCAAGCAGACTTAATCATCATTGCCAGCAGGGTCATACAGTTGTGTCCAGTAGGTGGGGAGGATCGTCTCTATAGGTAGCCAGGCTTCCATGCCAAACACAAGATTGAATGGAGTGTGGCCTGTGGAAGTCTTTTGGTAGGTCCTGTAGCCCCACAATACGTCCAGCAGCTCGTCTGCCCACCTCCCTTTGGCTGAATCTAGTTGTATTTCAATGCTGACATAATGGTATGTTTAGCTACCTCTGCCTATCCATTTGCTTGGGGGTGACCCATGGACAAAAACTAGAGGCGAATATCTCAGCTGGTGAAAAATTCTTTGAATTTTTTGTAGCGAACTAAGTACCATCGGCTGAGACAATGCTCTAAGGTAACTTGTATTGATCTATGATGTTTTTCCAGACAAATGAGACTACCTGATAAACACCAGTTTATCATCATCCTTAGCATCCATTCACATCTAGTTCCTAAGATTTTGTCCACTGCATTACATTATATCATTGCATTTAGCATGCATGTGCATTTAGGGTTTAGAGCATACATTACCATTCATTTCATATTATCTCATGTAGTTTCCATTTGATTGCTAGGGATGAATGCATTGGAAATCAGAGAAACCCTGGCAGTATGGAAGGCACTTGGAACATTTGTGAAGATAGAAGCTCCAGTAGTTGGACCCCAGCTCAACTCAGTTGGATCCAACTCAAATCCAACTCCTACCCTACTCCCTCTCCACCTTAATTGCCGTCCACCCACCAACTATTAGTGCCTAACATACACTCTTCACATGGCACCAAGGAAGCTTCCTAACCAACCTCCTTGGCACCCTTTCACATGGCGCCAAGGACGCTTCCTAACCACCCTCCTTGGCACCCTTTCACATGGTGCCAAGGAAGCTTCCTAACCATCATCCAAGCCACCCTCCTTGGCACCCTTTCACATGGTTCCAATAAAGCTTCCTAACCACCATCCAAACTAGCCTATAAAAAGGCCCCCCATCCTAGCATTCAAACCATCCTTGGCAACCAAAAATTCTTCCTATAAAACACCTATAGCCACCATACATCCCATAGCCAAGAAAGGAGAAGCTCTTCACTAAGGAGGAGGGCCAGGCAGGAGGAAAGAAGGGTGGAGGATGTCCACTCTTGAGAGGAGAAACTCAAGGAGCTAGAAGGAAGTCTTCTTCAAGTTTGGGAGCCACCATTCTTGGAGCGAAGGCTACCTCAACTATTCGAGAGAATTTTCTATCTTTTATTTTGTTGCATTTTAATTCCTGTTAAGCATTCATCTACCTAGGGATTAACTAAGTGGAACCTCTGCTTAGTTGAGTTCCCTAGGTGCTTTGTAAACATTTATTCTTAATGGCAAAGTGCCTTTCTTCATTCTTGAATTTTCAATTTCAAGTAGCAACTTTATTTATTTTAGTGCATCACATCTCTCTTCTAATTACCCTAAGCACACTTGCGCAGGGTGAGCTTAGAAGAGAAGACTTCTCTTGTCACTTAGGTTCTAGTTGTTACGCAAGTTTCTGTAAACATAGTTCCATCTTCGCATTCGTATCCTGCTTATTTCCAACATAAAAATTTACAAAAATTAAAATACAAAAAGAGAAGTGTTGATTTAAGAGATGAGAGAGAGAGAATCACTTATTTGACTAAAAATTGGCCTCCTTGGATGACCCTAGATACCACCACTACCTAGGAATATAAATTTAAAAGCAAATTGGTTTTACGCATCTCAACGAACAAAAACCCACTTTTAACAAGCCGCATATTTTCCGTATCACTACCCTGTCAGTTGTTGGGCTAGCCATGGCCTCAATCTCAATCCACTTAGAGAAATAGTCCACCGCCACCAATATGAATCGCTTTTTAGCTGGGGTTGGTGAGAAAGGGCCTATGCAATCCATGCCCCATTTGACAAAGGCGATGGGTGACATGATAGGCTTTAACTTTCTAGGCAGCAAGTGGTGTAAGGTAGCAAACCCTGGCACTTGTCACACTTGCACACAAATTCCTTGCATCGCTGCTTCATCTGGGGCCAGAAATACCCCTCCTAGAACAGCCGGGCCAAGAGTACCTTGTACCATTCATGGTTCCAGCATATACCTCCCTGTGCTTCTTGGAGAGCTTGAGATGCCTCCTCTTTCGTAAGACAACGCAACAAGGGGGTGGAATACCCCCGCTTGTATAATTGCCCCTCTATCAAGGTGTACCTGGAAGCCTTCAGGCATAATGCCTTGGGTCATGGTTCCCCTGGGAGTAGCTCACCTATGTTCAAATAGGTGATGATAAGCATCATCCATGATATGGATCACTCGATCGTGAACATCTTAGGAGCAAGTACAGTTAGCTCCTTCAAAGTTTGAAGATAAGTATCCTCCTCTTGTTCAAGCAAGATTGCTGAGGCTAAGCGAGCTAAGGCGTCTGCCAGGTGGTTGTCGGATCGGGGTATCCGCCTGATCAAGACGGTTTTGAAATCCGACAGCTCCTCCATGACCTTGTCGGCATACAATCATATTTGGATCCCGAGCTTAGTATTCACCATTGAGTTGCTTGGCGACCAACTGGAAATCCATGTAGACTTCCAGCAAAGAGATGCCTCTTGATTGGCTAACATGGTCAGATCATATTCCATCTGATTGTTGGATGTTGGGAAGACAAGTTTAATGGTGTACTTATGAGTAACACCATCTACGGTAGTCAAGGCTATTCCAGCACTAGATTTGACTGTCATGGACTAGCCATCAACATACAGCTTCCAAGACAGAGTGAGGAAGGAATCCAGGTCTATAAATTCTTCTACAAAGTCTGCCAAGACTTGACCTTTGAATGAACTCCTTGGTTGGTACTAGACATCAAATTCCACCAACTCCATAGCCTACTTTTTCTATCGTACTGACCCCATGGGTTTATGTAACATTTGCCACAAGGGTAGTCAAACAAGACTACTGTGGTATTGGCTTGGAAGTACAGACGCAGCTTTCTGGCAACCATCACCAAAGCTAGTCTGAGTTTCTTAATAAATGTACACTTAGCTTTAGCGCCTTGATAGGTCTTGTTGATGAAATATACTGGTTGTTGCCCCCTTTCTCGTTCGCCTATTAAGACGGTGCTAATGGTGAACATGGATGTCGCAGGTATAAATAAAGAGATTCCCCAGGCTTAGGAGCTGTCAGGATAAGGGAACTTCTGAGCACTTCCTTTACTCCCTCTAAAGCCTTTTGGAAATGGGAAGTCCAATAGGCAGTCGTATAGCATTTTCCCTTTCTTATACACTCAAAGAAGGGAAGGCATTTGTTAGAAGATTGAGACAAGAATCGGCCTAAAGAGGTGATTTTTTCGACTAATGACTTTATCCCTTTTAGTGTACTTGGTGGTTCCAAGGCCACAATTGCCTAAATCTTGTCGGGGTTGGCTTCAATTCCTCTGCTGGAAACCAAGAACCTTAGGAATTTCCTGGCTGAACCCCAAATATACACTTCTCGGGGTTCAGGAGAAAACAAGTGTTCCTTAAGACATGGAACACTTCTGCCAAATATTGTAAGTATTGAGGGAAGTTTGATCCCTTCACTAACATAGCATCTATGTACACTTCAAATGATTTTCCTATTAAATGAGAAAAAATCATATTAACAAGGTGCTGGTATGTTGCTCCAATGTTTTTCAAGCCAAATGGCATGACTTTATACTGAAACAAACCCATATCTATTTTGAATGAGGTATGATGTCTGTTTGCCGGAACAAGGCTGGTCAGGTTGTACCCGTTGTAGGCATCTAAGAAGGACATGTGGGACTGATCACTATAAGAGTCTACCAGAGCATCCACTCTTGGCAAGGGGAATTCGTCCTTTGGGTAGGCTTCATTCAGGTTGGTGAAGTCTACGTACATTCACCATTTTCTGTTGGCATTCTTCACCATGATCACATTTGAGAGTCTTGCCGGGTACAAAGACTCCTCGATGAAGCCAGCTTCAAGGAGCTTCCAGACTTCAGCCTCAGTTGCTTACCACTGTTCGGCTAACTTGTGTCTACACACCTATTGACTGATTGGGCATCCACCTGAATATTGAGGTGTTGTTGAATCAAGGATGGGTCCACCCTTTGTAGGTCATTGGTGGACCAAGCAAATACGTCTGCATTGGTCCTGAGCAGAAGTAACAACTCTTGAACCTTGGAGGGATCAAGGTTTGCTCTGACCTTGACGAGCTTCGTAGCGTCATCAAGATACAGCTGGATAACCATAGCTGAAGAGCTCAATTGGAGCTCCAAAGTCGCTGACGGATTAACTGATCGATGATAAATCGTGTTGCATAAAAACAGTGATTTAATGGTGTCGTTATTGTAGTATAGTTGTCATAATGCAAACAAATGTCGTGTCATTTTTTTTATTTACATAATTCTTATTGGTTTATTCCAGGTTGTTCACTTGGAGGCAGTTATTGATATACATCACTCTCTATATTCCAAAAATGTTCTTTTATTCCAAAAATGTCATTTATATTTATAAAATGAATCAATGAATTAAAGAATAAATGAATTAGTCAATTATGTACAAAAGAATCAATTAATATTCACTACAATGCCTTATTCATATTTACAACTAAACAGGTATCGAAAACTATATATGATTACTCTATGTTAGTTATGTACAACTATCCTAAATAATACCTAAGTATAGGTACAAAAATAACTATTAATATATACTAGGCTAAATGTACTAACAAATAATAATAACTTTAATAACATATACTATATATATAACAACATACATAAGTGTCGCTATAGCCTTAGTAAAAGTATGTAAAACTTAAGGCAAAAGAACTATATTTTCTAACATATATACATACCTACAGTGACAGATCCATATGTCACTAAAGCCTTAAAAATTATATATATACATAAAAGGCTCATATGTATATTATCATATTTTACTCTATTATATATATATAATATACATACATACACAAATACATTTTATTTATATACATTACGTATTTATATTACATATACTTATATATATATGTATACATATACATAGTATACACAAAACACACACTTAGAATTTTTTGAGCTCGGATGTTCTCTTCGCTTAAGCTTTGGACCAAATTTTGGCTTTTAAATGGGCGAACCGGCTTTTTGTGGGATACACAGCACCCATATGGGTGGGTCCAGACCACTACTAATCCGATCCTAGTTCTTATTTAGATATTTTATGGTGCATTCTTTCATGCCCACAGTAGAACCATCACTAGACACGGGCTCCCAGCCTACATCTAAATCAATATGCTTAGTATGCTCAAAGAGGAGATGAGAGGTAATGATATTATAAGCGCTCGACACTGTGATGACTGAGAGGGCAGCATGCAGAAGACAACTTATATCACTACGTCTGCTTCAACACTCACGATGTGGCACCAAAGATGGTGCCCGAATTAAGCACGCATGCGTGTTGCTGAGACTAGGATTGGCCCTCGATTTGGGGGCCTTACCTAATTCCAAATTCCAAATAAATTATATATATAGAAAGCCCTCATATAGGTCTACTCAATTGTATAATTAATTTAGAATAATAACTTAATTAGTTATATTTAAAAATTACTTAAATTTACTGATTTTGCAAGTTAAATTAGGGCTTAATTACTTAGTTAATGTACAAATTAATGAATTGATAAGTCAATTGACCTTATAATTAGTTGTTTAACGTAAAAATGTATTTATTATACATTTTTATTTTATTTTAGGATGTTATTTTAATTTATGTACATTTAAATACACATTTTTAAGGGGTATATACATAATCAAGTTATAAATACTATAATACAGCATAAATATGTTACAAATAGGATGAAAATAATTAAATTAATAATTTACAACTTTACAATTTGAATTACTTCAGTAATAACTTAAATTACTAATTTATTTTATTTTAAGTTAATAATTTACTCAGTTAACTTAATTACTTACAATAAATACATAAATAAATTAATGTACAGGTATCATATAGTATATAATAGTTATCTAAATATGTATGTACAATGCCAGACACTATTATACAAGTATTCTTATTTATTTATAATTACCCTAGTATAAATACATTTACTCTAATATAAATTAATACACAATTATATAATAAGGTTATATATATAGTAAATCATCCTAAATACTTATTTAAATATATAATACAATTACAAGTTATTTATGTATATTATTTGCTTATATTACAATATTTACATATAGCTTAGTATGAAGCTATATTTACAAGTATAAATATAATATACATGGTATTTTTATGTATTTTGAACTTTTTTGGGTTTTTATGGCCTTTTTTTATTTTATAAAGGTAGGAGAAGAGAGAGATATGAATTCTTTTTATGATTTTTGAATGGTTTCTTTTATTAAGTTTCAAAGTAGACCGAACCGTTGGTATGTTTTGCTAAGCCAGGGGTTCGGAATACTTTGTAACTTTGCATACACCTAAAGATAATACTAATCCTACTCAAGACACCTTTGTTTTATTTTTTTTTATTTTTTGTACTTTTTTATGTTTTTACAATCTCACCCAATTTAGGCCTAATTGAATTTGAAACAAAGAACCTAAGACGAAAAAATGGACTCTAATGGCTGGAACTTTAGTTCAAACACTCAAAGACATTCCACACTCAATATGAAACATGATGGAACAATTAAACCAAATTTTGATCAATATTTTCATTAAAAACACTAATTGGACAGTTAAGTAACTTGACAAGTAGCTGACAATGACTTCAAACAAGGCTTTCATGTAATTTATGAAAAATTAAACTAAAACCCTTGTACATGAATGCTTGTAAATGTGGTTTGAACAGTATAACACATGTCAGCTCCTTAGATTCTTAATTCCAACCAAATTCCACTCACAATCTAGCCTATTCAGACCTTCTGCTGTTGTGAAAATAGCAGCTTCTGCTATTGATGTTGTTGCCCAATTAAGAAGCACATTGCTGCTTCTTTTCTATAGTCATCTACAACAGTAGCTACTAAAATCAAGTAGCTCATCAGCTGCTATTTCTTCCAACAATTACTAACTGCTAATGCCATTGAAATAAGCTTAGATCAAACCTGAAAAGATCTAATCTGAGGCACATGAATGCAAATTCAAACCTTCAAATTCACATCAAATTCATAAACCACTTGAAAATCAGGGATCAAATGCCATTCCAAACTTCCAAATCAAAAGAAAGCAGAATAATTGATGTCATTGATCAAATCCAAATCAAATAGGATCTAATCATTAAAAATTTACTTCTCGGCCTATGCAAATCTCTCAAACAAGATATGAAAGTCTTTAAAAACCTTTTTGTCATCAAATATCCATAAATCATCAGCTTGAATCTCATTTTGAATTTGATATAAACACGTTGGCCATTTGAGGCTTTTGATCTTGAAGTACTAAGGTGATATAATCACCTATACTTCTTATACACCATTAATTGGTGTTCAGGAAGATTAAGGAATTCTCAAAATGCAATGAATCATTGCTAGAGCCTCAAATCAGTGCAACTAATTTTCCTTGACCCTAGCTATCTTTGAAGAACAAAACTCGAAGTCTTGAATGAAAATTTGGGCAAAAAAACTATTCTTAGTACAAGTCCAATAAAAATAGTTCATGCCCAATGCCATTAATCCAATAAAACAAATATCGACTCAATTCAATCATTTAAATCTGATTAATACATGATTCCATCAGGAAATCTTCATTCAACTCCAAAACTCAAACCAGATCCAAACAATCAAATAAGCACAAATCAAGGCACAGTGAGGGTGATTGTGATGATGGATAAATCAATGAATGTGGATCATGAAGTGAAGAGGGAGATTTATGGATCGAAACGAAGGTGGAAAAACACCTATTTGATCCGAATTGATCAGAGAGGGTGAGATCAAATCTTAACTAAACTAATCCTAATCTATGCTAACCGATCTGTGAATTTTCCATCTAAACTACTCTTAATTGATCTACACTACACTACAAACACTATAATTATCCTAGAAAGCAGTAGATCCTACTCTAAGTGGAAGAATGAGATGCCTGGATCCACAACTGGTTGTTGTGGCGACGAAGGGAGATGTGAGGGTCTCCAGTAAGGAATGGGGTCCCTGGGTTGCAACTAGTCACTACAATAATGAATTGGAGGAGATACCACCCCTGTCACCGGTGGTCGACGAAGGAGGCAGAGGAACTAGAAATGTGGATGAAGGGATTAGCTCAAGGGGCAAGGGAGTCGATCCAAATCATGCGAGCTCAGGGACCATAGTTATATAGGCATTCGAGTAAATCATGGTAAAGCTAAGGTGGTTAATGTGTATACATCAATGTAACCTAAAATGTCTATTTATGCATGTTCTTAGTATCATAGAAGCATCATGCCTTTTAAATAGTGCATAACATGCATCATCATGCATTTAGGTCAATTTGTATAAATTGTATAATAATTTGCCTTTTTTGTGGCCAAGGACAAGGCAATATTTATCGGGGCCTTAGATTGAAGATCCAACCGTATAGATCTAATCAAGGCAACAATTGAAGTTCAAAGACTCCTATATCGCCCTGATTGGATTTCCATAGCATCTGATGTAGTCCGAGGAAGATCAGAGGTTAAGGGGCAAGGTGGTGTAAAATCCAAACTTCAGATGACAAATCCAACCATATGGATGGGTTCGGATCGATGATCGTAGCCCGAAAGTGTAAAAATTGGTCCAATCCGACATTCGTGGCACCACCTATAAGCAAAAGAAGGACGGTTGAGATGGTACCATGTAGTGCCATCCTAGCCATCCACGTCACTGCAGCCGTCGCCGTAGCACTCCTTCACAAAGTTCTCATTGATCTCCACCATCGGATCATCATCCAATGGTGGAGGGTGCTGGAGGAAGAAACCAAGAACTCGACAAAGTAGCGACTATAGCATAGCAGCTACGACCTCAAAATGTGAGCCGAAGGCGTGGGTTCGACTCTCCACATGCCTCAAATCAGGCGAACGAGCAGGAGCTAGCCAAATACACCCGTTGGATCTCAATCAGGCAATGAAGAGAGTGGCTACGTGGTGCCAGCCGAGCATGCGATTCTCCGACACATGATCTGACGCTGAGCTACACGCGCGATCATACGCGCTGGTGTTGTGTGCGATAAGGAGGCGAAGCGTGCGCACATCTTTACGGCTGAGATCTCAAGATCGTGGGAGCACGCCTCAACGCATGACCAGGTGGTGATGACGTAGCCGCCTCTGAGACATTGGATGCGGAGCAAGCAGCGGGGATGAGGCACATGGCTACAGCGATGAGAGTCTACAATGACGCACGTATCCATCATTAAAGGTCATAGAGTTTAATGTTGAAAATTAAAATGCCTCTTTTGCCCCTATGTATGCAACAATATAAAGGCCCTACGCCCTCCACATTTTCTTCATCCCTTCCATCTTCTCTCTCCCACTCTAAGAACTCAGAACTCAAGTTCTAAAGCTCACTCTAGTGCTCAAGCTACAGGAAGCTTTGCTAAAGTAAAAATACAAATTTGGAAAACCTTGCTTTGGGTTGGAGATGAGAGAGAGAGAGGAAGAGAGAGCGGTTGGCATCGGGCGGCGAGCGGCGGTGATGTGGAGGCATCTAGGGCTGAAGAAGGGGGTGAGTGGAAGATGTGGAGGTCGAGGAACTGGAGGAGAAGGGAGTGGGTCTGGCAGGAGAGGGCTGGTAGGACGACTGAAAACTATCCAAGAAGGTCCTGGAGGAGAATAAACGGTGACATCTTGTGTTTTAGATGTCGACAAAGGGGGCATTTGGCGGCGATCTGCAGAAACCCTTTCATTTTCTTAGCATGCAGGGGTGAAGTGCACAAATGTGATTCTTGCCCTAGGAGGCAACCACTGCATAAAAAGATGGCATTTTCGTGCCCTGGCTGGGTGGTGAAGAAAGAGTCCCAACTGCCACCGCCGCCAGCGTTTGGCAAGCATTCAATTGAAGTGGAGATACCGATATCTGAAGAGATCTCTTCCGTAGAGATCATGCTGAGGGGCACTTTGATTGGTGAGATTATGGCAGGCAAACCATCGATAGAAAGACTCCAAGATCTAGTATGTTCCCTAAACCTTATGTCTGCAGGCTGGAAGGTGGCTATGCTATCCCAATCTCATTTTCTGGTATATGGTTTGGGCATGATGGATGTTGAGAGACTGGGATTTCGTTCGAGCTCTTTCGAAGAGATTAATGTGATCTGGAGAATGGTGTCCCCCTTTGATGGGGCTCTCCCTGATCGGCCTCCTCAAAGAGTGGGTTATAGGAGGGTTCTTCTTGAGATTAGTGGACTGCCATTGCATTTGAGGTCTAAGGGAGTTGTTACTAAGATGGTTCTAGGCTTTGCTTCCATCTGTGAAGGGTCTGAAGTCATGATTGGAGAAGGGGACATCCGATCTCTTAGAATTGAGGCTGATGTCTTCAATGCTGGATCGATTCCTGACAGGGTTACAATCAGATGTGGGGGTTCCTCATGGCTTATTCGTCTAACAGTGGTTGGACAAGTGGCTGGACAGTTAGAACAAGGGCAGGTTAAGACGTCTGGGGCCAACACTGAGGAGAGGAAACAGGATGAAAGGGTGGGCCGCACTTCACCAGATGAAGCTCCTGAGTCCAAAAAGAGGAAGGACTGCCACCAGGACTATGCAGAGGTGGACATGATGCACATGGAAGAGGTTAATGCAATAGGAGGTTGTAGCCAAGCCTTGGTAGCCAAAGAGGACGGTTACATGGAGGTCGTTAATGTTCCTGAGAAAGAATCAGAGGTCCTTAGCAGCAAAGAGGAGGGGATGACAGGTATGGAATTGGTACTCAGAAATGACAGCAGAGCTCTCAAAGAGGTGAATCAGGTGCAGTTCTCAGTTCCTGCTGATCTGAAATTTGGTAGCGGATCCAATCAGAAAAGAGGTGTGGGTAGATCCCCTTATATGCTTAGAAGGAGAAGGAAGGAGAACTTGACCCCTATTCTGGAGCAGACCATTGTAAACTCAATCATGGTTGAGTTTGTGGGCTGTGTGGCCTAAGGGGAGCAATCTAGCAAGGGATGAGAGTGTTGACTTGGAATGTGCGTGGGTTGCGCAATAAGATGAGAAGGACTTCCTTGTGTAGATATCTCTCTGAGTGGGAGATTGATTGTGTTCTCATCCAAGAGACACATGTGGAGATGGAGAATGGTCAGGAATGGGATTGTTTTAAGCAATCTGGATGCACTGATGTTGTGGTCAAGGGTGCATCTGGAAGGTCTGGTGGAATGGCTTTTTGGTGGAGGAAGTCTTGTCTTTTGGTAATTGAAGTCATTCGTGACAGACACATGCTTACTTGCAGATGCCAATCTCCCCAAGGTGATATGGAATGGTATGTGTCATGCATTTATGGCCCTTGTGCGGCTGCAAATAGGTCTGGTCTTTAAGAGGAACTCTTTGCAATGCATCAAAGAGTGCAGGAGGTCCCTTGGCTTTTAGGGGGTGACTTTAATTGTCATCTCTCAAGTGATGACAGTCCTGGTGGGAGGTTGGACGGTTCAATGGCAGGCTTTCAAATGGTTGTGCAGAATCTAGGAGTGACAGAATATCCTATTAGTGGACTGGAGTTCACTTGGAGAAATGGCAGTGGACAGACTTCTAAGTTGGATAGATTTTTTGGTAGTCCTAGCTTGTTGGAGAGGCATCAATTATTAGTTGTTATGAGCCTTGATAGGCCTTTCTCTGATCACACTCCGCTAGTATGGGACAGTGGGACGAATTTTGACATTGGATCTTATTTCAAACTCAAGAGATCTTAGTTTAGGGAGGAGGGGTTTGTGCAAATGGTGTCTCAGTGGTAGCAGAACAAGGCAGTGCAAGGGTCTGCCACACAGTAGTTGGCTGCAAAGTTGACAGGCTTGTGTGACATGTTGAAAGAATATGGACAGGCAGTGGCATTGATCAGAGAACAAAGGAGGAGGGAGGCTCTAGCAGTGACCAGAGAATTGGATCTGAAGGAGTGCAGGCAGTCTATGAATCCCCAGGAGCAGCAGCAAAGACAGCAGATGTAGTCAGTAGTGGGGGAGGAGGATTTGAAAAGAGAAATGGACTGGCGTGAAAGATCTAGACAGCTATGGCTCAAAGTGGGTGATGCAAACACGAAGTTTTTTCATCTCGCGGCCAGTGCTAGGAGGAGATTCAATCTTATCTCATCAGTTAAAGGAGAAGAGAGAACTGTTACTTCTGTTAGTGAAATCAGAACTGAAGCAGGCAAATATTTTAAAGAATTGGCCAAGGTTGCACCAAGGGGCTCTTGGAGGATGGCATCGGTGGACTTCCCTAGTGTCAGTTGTGATCAGAGAGACATGTTAGTTACTCTTATATCTAAACAAGAAGTATTAAAAGAAATTAAAGACTTAAACAATGAAGGGGCCCCTGGTCCAGATGGGTTTCAGGTTTTCTTTTACAAAGAACTGTGGAGCGTTGTCAAAGTGGATGTATTGAAGGTTATTCATGAATTTGAACTGGGCAACTATGGTTTTGAGAGGTTGAATAAATCCTATATGTTCCTGCTTCCTAAAAAATCAAGTGTGGAGAAGTTTTCTGATTACAGACCCATTGCACTATCTAATTCTATTTACCTTATTATCAGTAAGATTATAGCCAATAGATTGTGGGAGGTATTGAAGGACTTGATAATGCCAGTCCAATCTGCCTTTCTTCCTAGGATATCGCTACAGGAGTCCTTCATTATGGTGCAGGAGATGGTAATGGGATGGTGTTGGTGCTAAAGCACCACGATCATTTGTTTTGATGATAACAAAACACGTGTTATTTAACATTTGCAATTTGAGTCCTAGTTTTCAGGTCAATTGCAAATGTGGACGTGTTTAGACGGAGTTCGAGCTCGTATCCAGGACAGATTGGAGGAGCTTGACGGAAAACAGAGGAGGTTTGCGTGGAGCGAAAGATTGGAGATGGAAGACAAGAAGAATAGGATAGATTCTTTTTTATCCTTTCATCTATCTCTTGTATTTATTTTCTTGCTCTTTTTGATTCCTTAGAACATTATGTTAAAGAGCCTCAAAGTACCCTAAAAGTAGTCCTAGGAACACCTGCACAACCCTAGGATACTTAGGTTTTCTGTAGAATACTTAGAAAACCAATATAGGGTTCAAATAGCACTTCCAGACGTCTAATTCCAAAATCAGACGTCTGATAAAGAATTTTAAGACGTCTGACTGCTGTTTCAGACGTCTGATAACTGTTAGGCTGGACATAGTTAGTTCTGTCTGATGAAATCAGACGTCCAGACCTTAGACCAGACGTCTTAGGAGACGTCTGATGACTTTGCCAGACGTCCAGTTAGTGGACCGTTGGCTGGCTTAGAAGACACTCAAGAATATGACCGTTAGAGCCTTATCAGACGTCCATAGGACTTTACAGACGTCTGATAAATGACCGTTTTGCCTCGGCTGACCCAAAATCTCTTCTCAGAGATTTTCTAGCCGTTGCAACGTTTGGAAATCAATTCCCAAAGTAAAAGTAGGTTTCCAGACGTCCAGACATAGTGCCAGACGTCCTGTATGTCGTCTGATGGACTTGCACAAAAACCCTGTTTAGATCTGATTCAAGTCAGGGAGAAACCCGCATAGAATCAGATGTCTGACCTTGAAATCAGACATCTTAAAGTGGCCTTCCAGACGTCTGATGCCAGAGTTAGACGTCTGATAACCCTGTTAAATGCAATCATTGTCCTGATTTCGGCCTGATTCTCTTGGGCTTTGCACCCAACGGCTATGGAAGCTTTTCCAAGCCTTCCAAAGCCTTCCTAAGGCCTCTATAAATAGAGGGGAACCCTTGTAACACAAATACACTTAGAGACTAAGAAACACACCTAGAGAGACATATACACACTAAGACACACACCTTGCAATACACTTTCAAACCTTTTGTGTCCAAAGAAATGACTCTCTTGCTCTCCAAGCTCAAGCTCCATTTTATTGAGAGCATCAACCGTTGCGCACCCGCTCTCCCGGCGTTGTTAACGAGAGTGACGTAGCGCCATCGCGTGGCACACGCACCGCGTCATCGTCGACGCACTCCTTGCAAAGGGGAGTTTCCTATTTCCTATAGAAGCTAGGTTTAATTATTTTGTTGGCTCTATAGGACTATTGTGTATTTTATCTTTGTCTTTTGGTTGGGTATTCGCTTTGCGAATTCCCGTCTCCTTCGTGGGACAAAATCCTTCTCGTGGAGAGAAGGGGTTGAGGAACGCTACCCTCGTACTTGTAGCGTGATTGTACTGAGGTTGAATCACCCTCGTTTAAAGTGATTCATTTAGTGGATTTTGATCAACTTGGTTGATCGGAAAATCCTAACTCGAGAGGGTTAGGTGGTGGTTTTCACCCGGTTTGGGTTTCCACCTAAAAATACCTGTGTACATTGTGCGATTGATTTTTGTGAGATTGCTTTATATTTTTATTTCCGCAATTTTATTACGTCACCCCTCCTGGTAGGGAACCTTCAGATGGCACAGGCGAAAGACCAAGCCCTTTTTATGGAAAGTAGACTTCTCCAAGGCTTATGATTCAATCTCCTGGTCGTATCTGTGGGAAATCCTTAAAAGAAGGAAATTTCCACCTCAGTTGATACAATGGATGAAGAGACGCATCACGACAGCCTCCTTTTCCCCATTGATAAATGGGAAACCATGCCAAACTTGGATTCAGCCCCAATGTGAAGTTAGACAAGGATGTCCACTTGCCCCTCTGATTTTTAATCTTGCAGTGGATACATTGGCAAGATATGCATGCAAATTGGCAGCGGATGGATTTATAAGGGGGTATTCAATGTCTAATAACAGGGCTTTAGCTCCCATCCTCCAATATGCAGATGACACTATTTTTTTTTGTGGAAGGGGCGAAGAGGGAAGCTCAAGCGCTTTTTCATATGGTTAATATTTTTGGTGAGATTTCTGGTCTTAGACTTCATGGAAACAAATCCTCCCTAGTCTATTTTGGGATGAATGGAATGATCCAGAATGACATCTCTACCACTTTGGATACACCTATGGTCTCATTGCCTATCAAATATCTGGGATTGCCTCTGAAATGCACTAAAATGAGGAAAGCAGATTGGTCCTTCCTATATGAAAAGGTGGCTACGAAATTGGAGGGTCGGAGTAGTCGATACCTATCAAAAGGGGGGAGGTATATACTACTGAATTCTATCTTTACATCGATTCCAATTTTTTTCTTCTCTATTTTCAAAGCCCTAAAGTCAATTTGGAAAAAACTTGATGTGATGCGCAAAAGATTCTTCTGGAAAGGGGCCTCTCACAAAGGGGCTTTTCTTCAACCCTTAAAATGGGATTCAATTCGCAAACCAAAAAAGATTGGTGGCATGGGTGTTAGATCCCTCAAGGAATTTAATGATGCTTTGTTGTTGAAGTGGGCCTTTCGACTGCTGCAGGGGGAAAAAATGTGGATAGAAATAGTTCAGGATAGCTATGGGGCTGCCAATGATGAGAAGAATTGCCTAAACCCCCATAAACCATCTCCATTTTGGTCTTCGGTGGTGCGTGCCCTGAGGGATAATTGGAACTTGTTCAAATTCGTACTAGGTGATGGGAAAAGCTTCAAATTCTAGCTGGAGAATTGGGTACCTGGGGGGGTGATTAAAGACAGATTCCCCCTTGCTTATGCAGTGGCGTTAGATAAAAATGCTATGGTGTCTGATTATTGGGATGTGGAGTCTGAGAAGTGGTCTTTAAATAATGCTATGTGGAATAATCATGAAACAAGAACACAAGCAGAGAATGAGCGTCTCATGCAAGAACTTGCTACCTTCAAACTCACGCCTCATGAGTATGACACATACAAATGGGAGGGTAAGTTTTCTTTCGCGACTGCCTATGACAAGTTGATTAACTCTTCCAGGATGGCGGAACTTGATGAGGTGGGGAAAAAGTTATGGAATTTAAAAATACCACTAAAGGTACAAATTTTTTTGTGGCTCTGCAGAAGGGACGGTCTGATTACTGGAGATCTAAGGCACAAGAGAATGGGAATTCCCACTCAGTTTTGCCACCTATGTGGGATGCATAATGATTCTACCACTCATATTTTTTCTTCATGTGTGATCACTAATTATATCTGGAGGAGAGTTTGTAATGATTCTCTTCCCACATGGGAGAATCTGTGGTGTTATCTTGTGGATGGGAATAAGCCATGTTTACCTATGGTGGCTGTGTTATGATTTGTATGGAGGGCTAGGAATGAGTGTGTTTTTCAGGAGACTCCAGTGAATGTGGATAAGATTGTAAATTATTGCTGGAGTCTCATACAGCAATGGGGTTCGAATATGTAATTGTGGTCATTTTTTATTAATAAAATCTCTCCCAATTTGCTATCGGTGACTCGATAGCATTCCTTTCTTTTTGAAAAAAAAAAATACAAATTTTTCCACCTCTCATCCCCTTTGCGAAGCTCTCACCAACCGTCTTCTCGCCCCCGTTCTGGAAGTGGATCCTGCAAAGCAAATGCCCTACCTCACCCTCGATTCTTCCAGATCCGTCCTCCATCTTCGCTCTTCTTCCAAGCAATGTTC
Organism: Thalassia testudinum; assembly: GCA_037157565.1. Taxonomy (NCBI): domain Eukaryota; kingdom Viridiplantae; phylum Streptophyta; class Magnoliopsida; order Alismatales; family Hydrocharitaceae; genus Thalassia; species Thalassia testudinum. Next base: position 47,004,599 of record JAZHRO010000009.1, read on the forward strand.
GCCCAGCTCATCCTCCAAGCAGCCGTCGAGGAGGATAACTTCTCACCCCATTCTCTTTATCGCTTTCTAGATTAGATTTTTTGCTTTCTAATTGTAGTTGAAATGACGTTATTGTTAGTATAAAAGTTGTTTTCTCTCACTATATACATACCTCTTTCTTTCTCTCTCTTTCTCTAGTTTTAGTGTTTATATCGTAAGTAGAATAGCGATCATTATGAATGTCTCATTTATAAACAAAAATTAGAAAAAAAATATAACTGTGGATTTCGATTCGACGTAGCCTCCCCGTGTTTGACCCAGGATTCATTCTAAGTTTTGGTAAAAAATTATCTGATTGACAAATTTTCTTGCGAATTGCACTACAACGACAGGTTTTCTAAAATAAAACATTTTCGCAATGAATTTCCACTACATCATTTTGGTGTCATTGCCGGGGAGGCAACAGGTCGATTTCTTTTCCGCATTCCGTGCACTTAATTACTTTCTAACTCTTTTTTATTTCTTCTCTATTGTCTTGCAAGTACCCCGACCAGGAATCTTCAAGTAGTAGAAAGGAGTAAAGTGTAGTTGAAGACAACTGTAAGTGCTCCCCCATTATTTCCCCCTCCATAGACTTCATTTCATCATCCTAATTAAAACCTTAATTAACCTAGGTGCTCTCATAAATCCTAGGATTAGTTTGGTTATTTTGATTACCACCTCCACTCACCTCACCCCCATTTTAAAAAAATCTAAAAAAAATATCACAGAGGTACACAACCTCTTCTAATTCTTCTTACTCAACCGATAATTAAATCTTTGGAACTGGTACACACAATCAAGCACATAATTGAGTAGAAATCATATTAGGTAACCACTTATGTGCCTAACTCAGTGGTGTTTTAAGGCCAATTGTTTGAGTTGTTTGGGCCGTACCAATTCATATAGAAACAAGTCATCAAGTAGCTTGCTCATTAGGGTTAACAATTAAGGTCAATACTAGGCACTCCACTTTATCTTGATTTCAAAGGAAAAGATCTTCACTCATGTTTGCAAATCTTGGTCTGCCTCTTGAATTTGATTGAAATCACCCTAATTCAAACCCTAAAAGCTACTTAAGTAAGATTTGAACTCTAAAAGCCACTCATCCAAATAATCTTGCTTGAAAACCCTGGTTGTGCACGCACTCACACTTATTCAATCAATCATTAAGGGCACAACCTATTTTAAGATCCCACCACATTCCAAACGCACTACTATCCCAGGCCTAATCTAAAATCATGTAGACGTTGGCCCTAGGACTCATCAGTCTGTTTCATGATATTTCTCATACTATGGTGCGAATTTATGATGTCTACTTTCTCTAGAAGGTGCTAAGTTGGGTGGCCTAATTGTCTAATGACTTAAGCAAGTAGGGGTTTGGCATAATTAGCAGCCTTCGGGACACTTTCCCCCTGTCTCGCCAACCTAACTTAACCAGCTTCTGGATTAAGGACAACACAAAATTCGTGTTGTGGTTTGAGTCTATTTTGGAGCATAGGTCCTTAGGCTACGCAACTTAAGGACAGGCTTGTATTGTTGTGCTGCAAGGTTCTTATCCCCAGTCCTTCCGACCCCTTTCTAGTTTATGCTTGGAAGGAGGTCATTGAGTCCCCACTTAGAAGGACCACTAGACCATTCAAGGAGGCACGGATTGAATTTTAATCCAATTGATCCCATGGCTAATCAACCACCTCCTTTGCCTCAGAATCCACAAGAGATGCTGCAAAGGCAACTAGAACAAATGCGGCAAATGTAAGAACGATTCCAACAAATGTATGGTCAGGGTGCTCAGCCCTTAAAGGATTTTTATGATCATTCAAATTACAAGGAACGTCCCAGTGTCCAGATTCTAGCCGGTGATGTAGAAATCAAGCCCAGGTGTTAAACCTGATCAAACATTTCCATGGGCTTGGCTCTGAAGACCCATTTTAGCATTTGGAGGACTTGACCACTTTGGTCTAGACCACCAAAGCTCAAAATGTGGATGAGGAGCAGATGATCATTAGGCTTTTCCCCCACTCTCTGAGAGATAAGGCCACGCATTGGTACTGGACTATTGGGAGGTCAATAGCAACTTGGAATGATCTTAAATCAGCTTTTCTAAAGAAATTCTTCCCAGTCGGGCATACCAATACTTTGAGACGGGCGCCTTCTACTTTAGTTCAGCCGCCAGGGGAACTGCTTCATGGTGCCTGGAACGATTCCATGATCTGTTACGGAAGCGTCCACACCACGAGGTGCCAAAATGGCAACTCGTGCAAATCTTTTATCATAGGTTGACTGAGAAACTCCATAACCATGTGGATGCTTCTTGTGGAGGCAATTTCCTCAACAAAGATGCAGATAGTGTGCATGAATTGTTTGAGGAAATGAGTGAAAATTCCATCAATCATGCCTCCATGGATACTTTTAACCGATCCCAACAACCCAGATTGAATGTTAATGAGGTCCATAACCCTCATGCATTCGAATGGAACTGATTTGCAATAAACTTGATAAAGTGGACCTAGCTACAAAAAGAATGGAAGAGTGGATGGCTGGAAACTCTACAAATACTTCTCGATCCACTCAATCCCAAAACTAGGGATTCCATTCATCATGAGCTCCTACTGGATGGGAGTTCGTAAATCAACTGGAAGCGGCTCAACCTATGAGTTAGCATTACTCGGAACCCCACGGGTTCCAAACTGGGGCCTTTGATCCTAGTTTCTCTGATCCCTCTCCTTCTTTCCCACCATCCTCGCCCTATGAGGATGTGTACCTGTATAGGAGAATGTTAGGTCCAACCCATATTCTAACTCTTATAATCCAGGTTGAAGGAACCACCCTGACTTTTCCTGGAAAAATCTAGGGCAATAGACCCAAATCCGACCCAGCAACTATGCACCGCAAAGACCAATGGGTCAGGGTCACATATACACTCAGCTGCCCCCTAATCAGGTTAATCAACTAACTTAGAATGCCTGTTAACCCGTAGGGCAGGCTGATTTGAATAGTCAGATGGTGGAGATGCAAGGATCCATGCTTCAGCTCATGAAACAAATGAAAACCTCGCTAGACAACTTGCAATCTGAGCTCATTGCTAATTCTTGTCAACCTGGATCTCTGCCATCTCAACCCGTACCCAACCCTCGCAACATACAAAATCAGGGCAATCAAGCCTAGGTGTACGGGAAATAGAGGAACCCATACGCACATGCTCAGGTGGTTGAGCAAGGTCCTTCCTCTTCTGCTTCTTCATCCAATCCAGGACATTTGGCTAATCAAGCCCCTCCTATCTTTCTTAACCCTCCTCAAGACCCAAACCTGTACGCTTCTGCAAATTCTGTTACATTGAGGAGTGGAAGGCAAACCCAGGACCCAAAATTACCCACTTCTAGTCAATCACACCCTAGTGAGCCTAAGGAAGGAAAGGAGAACACTGAAGAAGAAATCATGGCTTAGGAACCTAATTCCAAAGATCTAACTCCTGTTCCATTCCCAGAAGCCTTGCTTAAACCCAGGAAGAAGTCTATTGATAGTGACGAGGAGCTCTTGAAAATATTCAAGAATATTGAAATCAATATCCCACTCATCGATGCTATTAAACACATCCCGGCTTATGCTAAATTCTTAAAGGATTTATGTACCCAGAAGCGTAAGACGAGGGAATCTGCCCTGAGGAATGTAATACTCCGAACAGGCTAGTTCTATTATCCTACATCACCTTCCTCAGAAAAAGAGAGATCCTGGTGCCCCTTTGATTTCATGTGTTATCAACGATTACACTTTTGACAGGGCACTTTTCGATCTAGGTGCATCCATTAACTTAATTTTGACTTCTCTTTACGAAAAATTCAGATTAGGTGAACTTAGGCCGACCTTAGTAACACTGTAGTTAGCAGATCGTTCGATTACAAACTCGAAAGGCGTTATTCAGGATGTTATCGTCAAGGGTAAGGACTTCTACTTTTCTATAGATTTCCTTGTCCTTGACATGGATGTACCTGAAGATTTAAGGAACACGCCCATCATTCTAGGGCGTCCGTTCCTAGATACCACTAAGGCCAATATTAACTGTGAAAGCGATAGTATGGAAATCACTTTTGGGGATAGAAAAATGAGACTTGATATTTTCAAGGCAATTAACAAATTTGAGGATTGTGGATATGTTGAGGAACTCGAGGATGATAATTTGAATCTTGAGACTTGTATGGCTTTTACTGTCCTTGAGAATTCCTCTTGCACCAATGAACCCAACCCACAACCCTCTATGGCATACCTACCACACCCTGAAGAGGTTGCTGATTTTGTTCACTTCCAACCTCTTCCTTTAGATCATCCTGATGAATCTTCATCAGCATCCTTCTTACCCTCCATCCTAAACCCGCCCCAGCTTAAACTGAAACCATTACCTGAGAGTCTGAAATATGAATTTTTAGGACCTAGGAAAATGTTCCCTGTGATTATAAGTGCAAAACTGACTAAGGAGCATGAGATGAAACTGATCAAGGTCCTAAAAGCACATAAGGACGCAATTGGTTGGACCATTCATGACCTTAGGGGGATTGAGCCATCTTATTGCAATCATCAGATTTTTATGGAAGATGGATCTCACCCTTCTCTCCATATGCAGAGGAGATTGAACCCTAATATGTGAGAAGTGGTCAAGAAAGAAATTATCAAGTGGCTTGATGTAGGAATTATTTATCCAATCTCAGATAGTCCCTAGGTTAGTCCCGTGTAAATTGTTCCCAAGAAAGTCGGGATTACCGTTGTAACTAATGAGAAAGGTGAATCCATCACAACCAGTTTAACTTCCTCTTGGAGAGTCTGTATCGATTATATGAAGCCGAACACAGCCACGAAAAAGGATCATTTCCCTTTGTCCTTCATTAACCAAATCCTTCCCTGACCAAAAGTATTTATGTTTAATGGATGGTTACTCAGGATACAACCAAGTCCCTAACCATCCTGAGGATCAGGAAAAGATGACTTTCACCTATCCCTACAGAACCTTTGCATTTCGTAGAATGCCATTTGGGCTTTGCAATGCACCTGTGACTTTTCAAAGGTGTATGCTAGCCAATTTCTCAAACATGGTGGGAGAGTTTATGGAAGTATTCATGGACGATTTCTCCATTTTTGGAGATTCATTTGATTCTTGCCTGGCTAACCTAGATTGATCCTTAAGAGATGCATCAAAACATGGTTGGTCCTTAGTTGGGAAAAGAGTCACTTCATGACACAAGAAGGCATTGTCTTGGGTCATGTAGCCTCTGAGCGAGGAATTGAAGTTGATAAAGCTAAGGTGGATGCTATCTCCAAACTTTCTCCTCCCACATTTGTTAAACAAATCCGATCATTTCTTGGTGATGTGAGATTTTATAGGAGGTTCATCAAGGACTTTTTTAAGGTTGCTCAACCTTTAAGCGACCTTCTGGCCAAAGATACGCCGTTCAATTTTGACGAATCATTCCACAAGGCATTTGATTTTCTTAAAACGGTAGTCACTTGTGCTCTGGTGCTGCAACCACCGGTCTAGGCAGCCCCATTTGAGATCATGACTGACGCTTCTGATTATGCGGTCGGGGTTGTTTTGGGTCAGAAAATAGACAAGAAGCTCTCTGTCATTTACTATGCCAACAAAACTCTAGACGAGGCCCAGAGAAACTACACTGTTATCGAAAAGGAATTGCTAGTTGTATTTTTTGCGTTGGAAAAATTCATGACTTATCTCTTAGGATCTCATGTCATTATATATACCGACCACTCGGCCTTGAGACATCTCTTGGCCAAAAAGGATGCTAAACCCTAGCGCATTCATTGGATTCTTTTACTTCAAGAATTCGATCTTGAAATTAAAGACAAATATAGGGCACAAAATGTGGTGGTGGATCATCTTTCGAGTCTAGTAAGTGATTCTTCTTGTTCGGATATTCTGATTACTGATACTTTTCCGGATGAGACAATTCTCATAGTTTCAGGTGTCCGAACTCCTTGGTTTGTGGACATGGTAAATTATTTGATCATTGGTCAAATCCCCCTGGATTGGACCAAGCAACAACAGGATAGACTTATATCTAAGGCTAGATATTACTTTTGGGATGACCCTGAAATGTATCGCATCGACTCTGATCAGATTATTCGCCGATGTGTTCCGAAGAATGAGTTCCAAAGTATACTGGAGTTATGCCTTGCATCTGCGTGTGGTGGACATTTCTCCAAGAAAAAGTCGACTGCAAAAATTTTGCAATCTGGATTTTATTGGTTGTCTTTATTCAAGGATGCCTGGGAATTCTCGAGGTTGTGTTCCTGATGCCAGGCACTCAGGAGCATAGCCAAGAGAGACATGATGCCTCTAAACCCGATTCTTCCTATCGAAATCTTCGATGTTTGGGGTATCGATTTCATGGGACCTTTTCTCCCTTCATTTGGACACTAGTACATTCTCGTAGCTGTTGACTACGTGTCCAAGTGGATTGAGGCTATTCCCACCCAAACCAGTGAACACATGGTCATCGATTTTGTCAAAAAGAATATCTTTAGTCCGTTTGGAATTCCACGGACAATCATCAGCGATGGTGGTACTCACTTCACCAATGACTAGTTCCGCAATTTGCTTTAACCATAACCTAACTTCTTTGGCTGAACCCCACCTAGCTGATGGCACTAAACTCAGCACTTAAACAGTCTAACTCAAAGCTGACCAGAGCATCATGGAATATAGGTGATATTCTTCCATTCTGCCCTTTTTTTCATGCCTTTTATTTTCAATGAGGACATTGCTTGAGTTAGTCATGCAGGGGTGGATTAATTTTTTGAATCATATTATCAGCTCTGTGGATTTCTTGTAAATTTTTCTTATTTTCTCCTTTTTATTTAAAAAAATTAAATTAGAAAAGGAAAACTTGGGCTTGAGAATTTTTCAACCTTAAGAAATAATACAGTAGGACTTAAACACTTAGACCCTTTAGGTCTTCAGGCTTAATCAGCCCGGGTGTCCACTAAAACGTGGACTTTATTTCTTGAGTCCTCACCATTTGAAAATTCACTTCAAATTGGTTAAATAAGTTGGGGTGATAAGTACACGACTTATCAACCCACCCTCTGATTTGACGGGACTTTAAGTTTAAGCATCTACACACTATTTACACTAACTATTTGGCGATTTTAACGGAATTTGGTAGCTAACGAACCTTCTAGGGTGGTATGGCTGGCAAGTTGTCAGTGGTAACAACTTATCGGTCGGTTGTCCAGAACCTAACCACATGACCATTCTCTTCCTGCTGCCTTTAGGTAAATCTTAGATCAGGGAAGCCACCTACTCAAAAAGAAAAAAAATCAAAAAGGAAATAAATAGAAATAGGAACGAACAAAAGTAGAAAGAAATAAGCCACACTTAACCGCACGAATATGGCTGGTAAGTTGTTAGTGGTAACAGCTCATCGACCGGTTATCCAAAACCCAGCTCACAAAAATGCACGTTTAATTCCTAAACACTTAGGAAGAAGTGGAGAAGTAGAATAAGCCAGGGAGATATACAGTGGGTTTTCCCTTGTGTTGACCCCATAAAAATAAAGTAGGGAGAAAGCTATTGGTCGAATAGATATACCTTTAGACAGAATTTCTTTTCAAGGTCACCTAGGGGCGTAGAAACCCGAAGTCCATCCTAATTGTCGATCAGTAAGTCTATCACATTCACATAAAAAGATGCTTAGTACTTAGAGTTCTTTTCGAGTTTTAGGTGGGTTGGGTAGCCATAGAATGCTGCCTCAAAACCTTAAACTCAAAAATCCAAAAAGAATTAGAAAAAGAAGAAAAAGAAAAAGATCCTTTTGCTTTTGAACAAGGCGAAGGTTTGGGTGGTCTGCATTTCAGCAGACACCCGGGTGCTGTTGTGTCTCTGTATTCAGGTCTTAGTAGAAATTTTCTAGTGTTGAAAAATAACAATTGCAGAAGTAGCTTGATCCTAATTCTGTTTATAAATAGCATATAATTTTTGCTAGGGTCTAACAAAAGATAGGCATGGGGGTGTGATGTGTATACATCTAAGTAGCCTAAAATGTCTATATATGCATGTTCTTAGTATCATAAAAGCGTCATGCATTATAAATAGTGCATAACATGCATCATCAAGCATTTAGATCTATTTATATAAATTGTATAGTAATTTGCCTCTTTTTGTGGCCAAGGACAGGGTAATATTTATCGGGACCTCAGATTGAAGATCCAACCATAAGGAACTGATTAGGGTGACGATCAGAGTTCAATGACTCCAAGATCGCCCTGATCGGATTTCCGTAGCATCAGATGTAGTCCGAGAAAGATCAAAGGTCAAGGGCCAAGGTGGTGTAAAATCCAGACTTCAAATGACAAATCCAACCGCACGAATGGGTTCAGATTGACGATCGCAGCTCAACAACGCAAAAATTGGTCCAATTCGACATTCATGGAACCACCTATACAAAAGATGGTTGGCTCAAATGGCGCCACATGGTGCCATCCCATCTGTCCACGTCACCGCAGTCGTCATCGTAGCACTCCTTCACAATGATCAGACTGATCTCCATCGTCGGATCATCATCCAATGGTGGAAAGTGTTGGAGGAAGAAACCAAGAACTTAACAAAGTAGCAGCCATAGCACAACAGCTACGACCTCAAAATGCAAGCTAAAGGCGTGGGTTCGACTCTCCGCGTACCTCAAATCAGGAGAACGAGTAGGCCTGAGAAAAATACGCCCGTTGGATCACAATCGGGCGGTGAAGAGAGTGGCTACATGGTGCCACCCAAGCACAAAATAAGCCCACGTGCAATCTGACATCGAGCTACACGTGTAATTGTACACGTTGGCGTTGTGTGCACTGAGGAGGTGAAGCATGCGCGCATCTTTTAGGCCATCCAATCTCTTGATCGGACGATTGAGTTCTTGAGATCGTGGGAGCATGCCTCAAATCATGAAGATCAGGCAACGATGACATGGCCTCCTCTCAGATGTCAGATGCGGAGCAAGCGGCGGGGATGAGGCACGTGGCTATAGCGACGTGTGTCTACAGTGACGCATGCATCCGTCACTAAGGGTTGTAGAGTTTAACGTTGAAAATTAAAATGCCTCTTTTGCCCTTATGTATGCAACTATATAAAGGCCCTACGCCCTCCACATTTTCTTCATCCCTTCCATCATCTCTCGCCCTCTCTAAGAGCTAAGAACTCAAGTTCTAAAGCTCACTCTAGTGCTCCCAAGCTACGGGAAGCTCCGCTAGAGTAAAAATGCAAAATTTTCCACCTCTCATCCCCTTTGCGGAGCTCTCACCAGTCGTCTTCTCACCTTGATTCTAGAAGTGGATCCCGCGACACCAACGCCCTGCCTCAACCTCGGTTCTTCCATATCTGTCCTTCGTCCTCTGTCTTCACTCTCCTTCCAGGCGACATCCGTCCTGCTCATCCTCCAAGCAGCCGTCGAGGAGGATAACTTCTCACCCTTTTCTCTTTATCGCTTTCTAGATTAGATTTTCCATTTTCTAGTTGTAGTTGTAATGACATTATTGTTAGTATAAAATTTGTTTCTCTCTCTCTATATCTCTTTTGTTCTCTCTTTCTCTAGTTTTAGTGTTTATATTGCAAGTAGAATAGTGATCATTGTGAATGTCTCGTTTATAAACAAAAATTACAAAAATAAAAATAATTGCAGTTTTCGAATCGACATAGCTTCCCTGTGTTTGACCTAGGATTCATTCTGAGTTTTGGTAAAAAATTATCTGATTAACAGATTTTCTTGCGAATCGCACTATAACGATGAGTTTTCTAAAGTCAAACCTTTTTGCAACGAATTTATGCTACATCAATGGGATTAGATGATTAGGGCATTGACGGAATCGAGTATTCGATTTCCTAGTATCCAGGTAGCTGGATCCTTTCTTGGGCTTCGTGCAGAGTTTTAAGTGCGAGGGCACTTTTTGCCCCTCATCAGCCACAATTCCAAATGATTCATAAACAAGCTTTTTCCCATGGTTGTTTAAAATGTAGATAAAAGCTTGTGGCAACAATTTTTAACTGTAGCAAAAAGATCTTTTTGACATGATTTTTTAAATAGTGGACAAACGTAGCTTTTTGTCATGATTTTTAAGAACTGTGTGAAACAACAAATGGCAATGGTTAAGAGCCCTAAGGAAACACTAAGCAAAATTAAAACAAAAAAGCCTAAAATTGGAGGGAATGTGAAACCAACTTTACTAAAAGTTGATTTCACCACTCCCTCCTTCCCCCTCCCCTACACCTCCATGCTCTCCTCCTCCTCCTTGATCTACTCCACCATCACTGCATCTTCCGTGCTGTCACCATGCCCTCCACACCATCACTATGTCATCCTCCCCCTTCGGACCTCTACTACCCCTCCTTTGACTTCCTTTCTTGTCTAGTAAGTTCTCCTCTCCACCCCATAATCACCCTTTCCAATTGTCCCCCCCTCCCCCCATCCTTAGTCCCATCAATCTCTGATAAATGCCAATTTATCATTATTCTTATGCCCCAAAACTAACTTAGCTCTTAGGGTTTAACTCCGCAAGTAGGTTTTTCGGCTACATTTAGTCATTTTCCTAAGATAGGCATGCATTGCATTTTAATGTATTTTTGATGCATTTATCTAAGTGTCAGGATTAGGTAGAATGTCAGATCCCACACATCTTGGCACTCAGGAAGGTCGTAGATGAAGAAGAAGCTCCTATCAGCTGGATCCCAGCTTGATCCAGCTCATTTCAGATTGATCCCAACTAGATCCAACTCATCCCAGCTGGATCCCAACTCCTTCTAGCTGGATCAACTCACCCTTAGCTCCATTCAGCTCATCTCAGTTGAATGGTAGCTCTAGCTAGTTCACATTAGCTTCATTCAGCTCACCTTAGCTGGATGGAAGCTTAAACTAGCTCAAGTCTATTGATCCCAGCTCCTCCAACTTAGAAGAGTTCATTGGAAGTTTAACCTGACTAGGACTAGCTACTAGCTAGATCTGGTCAGCTGAAGATGACTTTAACCAGCTCAGGCCGACTCAAGTCCAGCTCCCGAAGGCTTAACTCAACTCAACTTAGTTGAGCTGAGCTACTTGACCTAAGCTGGCTACTCTAGCTAGCTCAGTAACCTCCGGGAAGACTAGACCCAGCTCACCTTAGCTCCCATCAGCAGAAGCCAGCTCATCTTAGCTTGGCTTAGCAGCTAGCAAAGAACTAGCAAGCTAAGACAGCTAAGGTAGCTCCTTGCAACTCTCTTCAGTAGCCACCAACTCTAGTACAGCTCAAGACAGCTTCCTCCAGCTCATCACCTCCAAAACCCTAGCTCCCTCTACCTCTTTCCCCAACTCTCTATTACCTAAGCTATCTTAGCTTAGCTAGTCCAACTCCATGGCACCAAAACCTACTACCCTACTACCTAAGCTCCACCAAAAAGACCACCTACTCCTACTCTATTTTGGTGCCAACTATCCCTTCCATCACCACCCTACATCCACCATCAAAACCCGTCTCCACCCTCCATTTTTTCCTTCCAAAATCAATACCTTCCAGAAGGTATTTTTGGAGGGAAAGCTAAGGCACCTCTTCATTTCCCTCCAATTTTTCCCTCCAAAAATATCCAAGCACCCCTTAATTTCCCTCCAAAAAACACCATAACCACCCTCCTTCCCATCCTATAAATACCCTACCCTACCACCACATAATTCCCATCTTCTCCATTAGTAGGTTCACCATTCTTCCACCCCATCTCCATGCCAAGGAAGGAGGGAAGAAGATCAAGGGGGCAATCTACCCGACCCCTTGGTGCCTTCTTCCCCTCCCTTCTTCTCCCTTAGCCACGCCAAGGAGGAGATCATCTTCAACACCAAGGAGATAGCTAGGCAAGAGAAGAAGCAAGGTGGTTGACTCCCACCTTGGAGGATAGCTTGGAGGACTACATCAAGGAAGAAGGAAGACCCTTTTCAAGTGCAGGGCAAATGCACTTGGAGCAAGGGCCATCCCAACTTCAACTAGAGGATCCCCCTTTCTTCTTCTTTATCTTCCACTCTACTTTTTGTATTAGCTAGCAGTTTAATGTTCTTGTAGAAGCATTCCTCTACCTATATTTGACTTTACTAGTAATACAGAAGTTATTCACCTTCCAATTTTCATTTTGTAGTTAGTGTGTTTTTCCATGTTGTTTTTGTAGTTGTAGTGCACACACTCTCCGCTTCTAATTACCCTAGGCACACTTGCCTAGGGTGAGCTTAGAAGAGACGACTCCATTCTTGTCACCTAAGGTTAGTTGTAGTATAATTAAGTCTTCGCATTTCGTTTCCTCAAACCTGATTATTTCTGAAAAATATAAAAACAACAAAATCAAAAATCACAAAAAAGAAAGTGCAGATTTGAGAAGCGAGAGAGAGAACCATTCATGTGATTAACAAAGTGAATTCCTTAGATGACCCTAGATACACCACTATCTATTTATTATAAATTTAAGAGTTGATTGCGGATTTACGTGTCTCAACAACACTATTTCGTATAATTAACAAACCGCATATTTTTCACATCAACCTCCATGCCTACTCCTCCTCCACCTTCATTGCCCCCCCACACCACCCCAACCACCACCTATCCCCTCTCCCCTTCAACACCCCTATCATCCACATCCCCTCCTCTTCCACTTCCCTACCTAATCTCCTCTTTCTTAATTATATGTATGTTATTTTTTGGTGATTAGGATATGAATGTAGTTTTTTTAGATGTGAATATTGTGTGGAATTAAATGTTAGGCATTTGATAATATGTTGTTGATTTAAGTAGATATTGATTATTTCTCAAAAAAAAGTAGATATTGATTAGTCCATGCTATTGGGTAAATGTTGATTAGAATTAAATGTTCTATTTATTGATTTAGAAAGAATGATAATAGTATCAAAACCTCCTTTTCCCTTTGGATGAATGCAAAATCAGTCATAAGATCAATTCTTATAATGAGTTCATCACAAGTGGAATCGAGAAAATATTTGATTCTCTTGGGGAAAATGCAATTAAACCAAACTATGAACCTAATAGAAAGGGAAAAGTAGATGGAAATATGTGACTATAACCTATGGAAAGTTCTCATTGGAGGCACCAACATTTTGAATACCATCTAAGGATTATGAAGGGAAGGGTTAAAATTAGTTTCAAGAGATGCATGACTTCAACATATGACTTATTGATCTCATATGAAGGCCGAAGTGAATATGCAAATGTAAAATTATTTCCTACAATTCAAGGGAATAGACAAAAAGCTCTTTTTCCTGGTTACATGGTTAGGTCTCTCCTACTAGCATTATTGGGGAAAAGGAAAGTTAACAAGAACGATGATTTTAGAAACAAAAGATTGTTGGAAATTTGTTCCACATCTTGTTTTGGTGTTAACAAAATTATTATGAATTAATGTTTGCAATTGAGTTCTTTTCAGATTTATGTGAAGATTAAGGCAAACAGGAAGTGATGGAGGCATGATGATGAGAAAGAGAAGATGATGACAAGGAGGAGGCAAGATGACAAGGATGAGTCGAGGAGATCATCTTCAACCTTTATTTTCTTAGTTTAGTTTTTTATTTATAGAATGTATGCCTCTTAACAAAGGAATATAACTTAGATCGTAAACATAATTAGAGATAAACTAGGATTAATATTGCGAGCATTTTCAAAGAACGTAATTGATTAAATCACTTAAAAAAGGTACTTGTTAACCCACAAGTACCGGTACTAAAGTTTAGTACCGGTACATGTGAGTTATAGATTTGGGTTTTTTCATAGAAATAAACCTGTACCCTACGAATACCGGTACTCATGATCAGCGCCGGTACTAGAGGTAACGAGTACCGATACTAATGATCAGTACCGGTACAAGTGGGTTACAGATTTGTGTTGAAAGTTTGAAACCCAAATCTAAAAGCAACAAGTACCGATACCCATACTTTAGTACCAGTATCAGGTAGTCATTGGCTCAAAACTGAACGGCTAGAAAATTAATTTTGATTATATGAACATTGGGATTTAAACCCCAACATCTAGTTGATGACCCACTAAGGTCCTAACTCTATAAATAAACCCTTGGATCCTTAGTTTGCACATTATAAAAGAAAATAAAAATTTCTAGAGCTATATTCCAAATTTCCACCAAATTTTCAAGAGAGAAAGAAGAAGCTTGCCATTCACTCTCTCTACATTCCTACAAGCTCAACGACGTGTTTTTGTCACGCATCTACGAAGCGATTCACGTCCATCCTAGGCTCTCAATTGGTATTCATTTTAATTATTGTTGGGAGGCACAGGAACTTTATTGTAAAATTTTATTTTTCTTACACCTGTGCTTTATTTGCTTTTGAGCTTGTTGCTCGTTGGGTTGTAACAAACCTATCTCTTGTACTTGGGTTGAGGTAACCCATTAATTACCTCGTTTAGTAAATTGATTTCCTCAGGATTGAGGGAATCGGGTTAAAAATCCTAAGCTGGGAGGCTTAGGTAGTGAAGTACCCAAGTAAGTGGGGAACCAATATACATTTTGTGTCCTTTGTGGTTTGAATTGATTGTACAAATCTTTCTTGTTATTACTAATATTGTGCTTGAGTGTTTGTGCACATAGCCATCCTATCTACTGGATCCTACAACTGGTATCAGAGCCAAGTTGCTACAAGACGTAACAAATCAACTCGCAATGGCATCTACATCAAAGTGCACCGAAGGACAGTCATCCACCCGTCCTCCCTATTTTGATGGGACGGACTACAGGTATTGGAAGAGGAGGATGCAAGTCTTCCTCAAAGCAATGACAAGGAGTCTTGGATTCTCATTCAAGAGAAGTACACGGATCTGAAGCCGCAGGAAGGCCTAGCTTGGACGGTAGATCAAAAGAAGAAGAATGTGGGTAATGCAAAGGCAATGAATGCATTTTATTGTGCATTATCAAGGGAGGAGTTCGACCAAATTTCAGCATGCGAGTCCGCATATGAAATTTGGAACTCTCTCAAGGTCACCTACGAAGGCACTCACAAGGTAAAGGAAACTCGTATCTCAATTCTAACTGAAAATTATGAGTGTTTCAGGATGACCAAAGGAGAAACGATCAAAGACATGTACACAAGGTTTGGGGAAATAGTTAATCCCCTAAAGAACCTTGGAGTGAAGTTTACGGAAGAGCAACTTGTAAGGAAGATCTTAAGATCTTCCTTACAAGTTGCTCTTCCGTGATCTCTTACAAGTGATTGGTCTCCAAAGACCACAGCCATCCAAGAGGCAAAGGACCTCTCCACTCTCCCCTTGGATGATCTAGTTGGGAGCCTTATGGCTTACGAAGTCCAACTAGAAAAATGAAGAAGAACAAGGAGGAGAAGATGTCTAGCAAAAGGAAGAATATTGCTTTTAGAGCAATCAAGGAGGACTCGGACTCAACAACATCAGAATCCGAAGACGATGAGATTGAAATGCTTACTAGGAAATTCCATAAATTTCTCAAGAAACAAGGTAAACAAGTAAATAAAATTTCTTCTAATATTATTTGTTATGAGCGCAAGAAGAGCCACTTGCGAAAGGATTACCCCTTAAACAAGAAGGAGAACAATAGGAAAGAAACAAAGGAGCTCAAGAAGAAGAAGAAAGCATTTAAAGCGACATGGGATGATAGCAACTCGAACATGGACACCGACTCCAATGAATCAGATGAAGACGAGGTCGCACACCTTTGTCTTGTTGCAACTTCAGAAGACACAGAAGAGGTAAACTCTAAATTTTCTTTTGAAGAATTATTAGAAGCTTATGAAGAACTATATCATAAAGCTAGGTTATTTAAAAAGGAAAATAAGGTTTTAAAAAATAATTATCAAACAATAGAAATAGATAAATCATGTTTAGAAATGGAATTAGAAATGTCAAAAGAGACTAACAATCAATTGTATGCAAAGATTTAGAACTAGAAAATATTTATGAGCACTTTGAAGAGACTTTAAATAATCTTAAAACAACTAGGCTAAACACTGAATTTTGTAATTCATTAAAATCAAATTTTCAAAGTAAAAAGAATATACAAAATAAATCACATGCACCTAAGCATGCATGGATGTATCAAAAGGCTAAAAATCCCAAGAATTATAGATCTAACACAAGAGAGGTCTATAAATCTCAGGGTTTGAAAGGTACTAACTTGAAAGGGCCCACAAGAAAATGGGTACCTGAGAAAGATATTTTACATTATTTTGCAGGAATAGATCAAAGAGATCAGTGGGTGCTCAAGGCACACAACGGAACATTTCAACCTTTCTATAGGTTGAATGAAGACCAAGAATGATGGTCTAATGGAGCTTGGTACCCACATTCATCATTTTACTATTGGTAAATTTTATGCTATGATATTCTTTACCCTTTCATTTTTTGATGGTTGACAAAAAGGGGGAGAAAGATAAAGGGCAAATAGTAATATTTTTAGGGGAGTATACATTAAGAGGGAGGATTAAATAATTATTTTTCCTTCATATAACATTATTAAAAATAATCTTATCTATTCGCAAGATAGTTTTGTCAACACCAGAAAGGGGGAGATTGTTGGAACTTTGTTCCACATCTTATTTTGGTGTTAACAAAATTATTATAAATTAATGTTTGCAATTGAGTTCTTTTCAGATTTAGGTGAAGATTAAGGCAAACAAGTGATGGAGGCATGATGATGAGAAAGAGAAGATGATGACAAGGAGGAGGCAAGATGACAAGGATGAGTTGAGGAGAAGAAGATCATCTTCAACCTTTATTTTCTTAGTTTAGTTTCTTATTTATAGAATGTATGCCTCTTAACAAAGGAATATAACTTAGATAGTAAAAATAATTAGAGATAAACTAATATTAATATTGCAATCATTTTCAAAGAACGTAATTGATTAAATCACTTAAAAAAGGTACTTGTTAACCCACAAGTACCGGTACTAAAGTTTAGTACCGGTACATGGGAGTTACAGGTTTGGGTTTCTTTATAGAAATAAACCTGTACCCTACGAGTACCGGTACTCATAATCAGTACCGATACTAATGATCAGGGTTGACCAGGTTGTTCTAGAGCAATCAAATAAGGATGAATTGATTTCTTCACCTGAGATCCTTGAGCCGAGGTACGAGGAAACATATGTCTCTGTGGAACAGAAACTAATTGATGATTTTGAGACATACATTAATGTGGATTTAGAATTCTTTGATTCTAAAGATGAAGAATCATTGTGCGAAGTCTCACATGAGTTTACAGAACACAATTTCAGTGAGACAACTGGGCCTGAGGAATTCGATAAGTCATTTGATGGCCCTAAAATTGAGAAATTTGATCTTGTTGGGGCTTGCATGGCAGATTCAGATCCTCATTTCATGGAGGATTCAATTCATAACCCCAATCCTCAATCACATCCCATTGAGCTTACTGATGATTTTGATTTTGAACTCACTAAACCCAAGTCCATTCTGATTCAGTCACATCTTTTAAACTTGGAAATTTCAGATGAGGTGATTAATATGCAGGAGGTCCCAAAATTTGAAATTCTGAATGAGGAAGATAGGAGTTGGGAAATGTTGATTTCGGAAGTCAATTCCGGAGGAATCAAACCACTGTGTCTAAGGGTTCCAATTTGTTTGAAATCCTTAACCTTCTATTAGGACACTTACGACATTTGTTCTGAGGATATGCAACCCAAGCACAAATTCATTGATTATCCTTATGGGCTTAATCTCTCTGTTATTCGACTTTTTGGACTTGGTTTGCATCCTCACAAATCACAGGCCCAACCCCGCTTGCATACTAATCTCAGGTTTTGGATAATTTTTATCCATAACCTTGATATACTCGACCATGGGGAATGGGTCTGCATCACAATCTGGTCCACATCTGTGGACATCTTCTACTGGCAGGTCCAAAGCTAAATTTTCTTATTTTGATTCTGACCTGCACCTGTGAATTCTTTTTTTCTTCTTTATTTGTATAGTGTACCTAGCTGAAGGCATTAAATTCAGCACGTATACAGTTTGTTTTATTTTGAAGCTGACCGGATAGTCACATAATTCAGGTGCTTTCTACTCTACTTTGCTCTGTTTCATATCTTTTTAATACAATGAGGACATTACATTGGATAGGCATGGGGGGGTGGATATTCATCTCTGAATTATTTCGTTAGCTTCGTAGATTCTTTTTATTTTCTTTTTATTTATTAAAAAAAATTATGGAATTAGGAAAGAGAACTTGGGCTTTAAAAAATTTTTAATCTTAGAGAATAAAACTGTATGACTTGAACACAAAAACCCTTCAGGTTTTCAGGCTTAATCAGCCCGAGTGTCCACTAAAATGTGGATTTTTTTATCGAGTCCTCGCCATTCTGAATTCAATTTCTAATTTGATTAAATAAGTTGGGGTGATAAGTACACAACTTATCAACCCACACTCTGATTTGAGGAGATTTTAAGTCTAAGCATCTACACACTATTTGCACTGACTCACTTTTCGATGGTTTTTAGGGAAATTGGGTAGCCGACGAACTTTCTAGGGTGGTATGGCAGGCAAGTTATCGTGGGTAACGGCCCATTAGTCGATTGTCCAGAGCCTAGCCACAGGACTAGTCTCTTCTTACTACCTTTAGGTCAATCTTAGATCAGGGAAGCCACCTACTTAAAGAAAAAAAAAAAAGAAAAATATCCAAAAAGAAAAGAAAAAAAAATAAATAGAAAAGGAGAAAAGAAAAAAAAGAAAAAAGAAATAAGCCACACTTCACTGCACGAGTATAGCTGGCAAGTTTTCATGGGTAACAATCCATTGGTAGGTTGTCCAGATCCCAGCCCAAGAAATGCACGTATAATTCCTAAACACTTAGGAAGAAGAGAAGAAGTAGAATAAACTGGAGAGATATACACTGGGTTTCGCCCTTGTATTGACCCCATAAAAATAAAAGTAGGGAGAAAGCTACAGGTCGAATAGATACACCTTTAGGCAAAATTCCTTTTTAAGGTCACTTAGGGGCGTAGAAACCCAAAGTCTGTTCTGATTGTCGATCATTGAGTCTAGCACTTCACACAAAAAGATGCTTAGAACTTAGAGTTCTCATCGAGTCTTAGGTGGGTTGAATGGCCATAGAAAGCTGCTCCGAAACCCTAAACTCAAAAATCTAAAAAAATTAGAAAAGAAGAAAAAGATCCTTCTTTGAATAAGGCGAGGGCTTGAGGTAGTCTGCATTTTGGCAGACACCCAGGAGCTGTTGTGTCTGTGTAGTTCAGGTCTTAGTTGAAATCTCTAAGTGTTGAAAAATATCTTTTGCCCAAGAAATCTAAACCTAATTCTCTTATAAATATTATGTAGTTTTGCTAGGTGCTAGCAAAAGATAGGCATGGAAGTGTGATGTAAACACGTTTATATCACATAAACCATCTATTTATGCATGTTCTTAGGCATATAGTTGCATCATACATTATAAATATTGCATAACATGTATCATCTTACATTTAGGTTAGATTGTATAAAATTTAGGTTAATTATCTCTTTTTATAGTTAGGTGACAGGGTGATATTTAATTGAGGCCTCGGATTGAAAATCCAACCGTACGGATCTAATCAGGGCGACTATCAAAGTTCAATGACTCCAAGATTGCCCCGATCGGACTTCCGTAATATCAGATGTAGTCTGAGAAAGATCAGAGGTCAAGGGGCCAAGATGGTGTAAATCCATACATTAGATGACAAATCAGACCGCACAGATGGGTTCGGATCGACGATCGCAACCCAACGGTGTGAAAATTAGTCTAATCTGACATCCGTGGCATCATCTACAAGGCACAGAAGATGAATAACCAAGATGGTACCACATGGTGCCATCTCAGTCGACCACACCGACCCAAGAATGCCCGCATGGCTCTCTCCTCAACCGCTCGATCAATCTCAGCCATTTGATCTCAAATCCAACGGTCGAGATTCAATCAATGTCGCGCCTCCTCTTTTGAAAGCTAATGCTCGAGCGCCCTCAGCTATTGGATCTTCATCCAATGGCCGAGGGTGCCTGAGTTCAAAACATAAACGTGACCATCCACCGCGATAGTGCAGCTGTAACACATCTGTGGGCGATGTAGAGATCGCATGATCGAATCACGCGTCGCCTCAAATCAAGGCCTGAGTGTAGGCATGGTCAATTTCAGCCATCAGATGAGGATCGAGCGGCAGCGGAAGTGGCTACATGGCCGCACGGATGGGCTCGACCCTGCGATCACATGTGCAAGCGTGCGATGAGGCGCAGTGCATTTATGCCGTTCGATCATGCGATCAGACAGCTGATATTGCACAGACATGCGTGAAGCATTAAGCATGCTGGAGAGGAAGAGGTGCGACAAGCGCGCGCACTAAGCCCACATTTGGGGTCTTTAGTGACACCTAAACCCGTCACTAAAGACTCTGAATTAATGCTTTCAAGTATAAAATGTCCAAATTGCCCTCAATCCCTACAACTATAAAAGGAGACCCCTACAACTTGAATTTCTCATCCCTTCCTTCACCTCTCTCCCTCTTCAAAGCTCTAAAGAAGCTTGTCCCAAACCTGGAATGCTCCTCTAGAGTTAAAAGCAAAAATTTTGTCGACTTCTCATCCCATACATGGAGCTCTCGTGGTCGTCTTCTCGCCCCTATTCCGGAAGTGGATCCCACTACGACGACATCCTACCTCACCCCCAATTCTTCTCACTTCATTCTCCATCTTCTATCTCCACTCTCCATCTTCCAGGCATCACCCATTCCGACTCGTCCTCCAAGCAACCGACGAGGAGGATAACTTCTCTCAACTTCTCTTTTACCACTTTCTAGAGTAGATTTTACTACTTTTTAGTTGTAATATTTCCCACTTTCTAGTTGTAAAAACATATCCATATTATAAAAGTGTTTTGTTCTCTCTCTCTCTCTCTTAGTTAGTATCGATTCACTGTGATTATCTCACCTTTAAACAAAAACAATTACAAAAATATAATCGCGGATTTCAAATTGACGTAGCCTTCCTATGTTCGACCCAAAACTCTTTTCGAGTTTCGATAAAATTATCTATTGACAGATTTCCTCGGAAATCGCACTATAATGACAAGTTTTCAAAAACTCAAACCATTTTGCATAGAATTTCCTATTCAACATTTTGGTATCATTACTGAGGATCATTCGTACAACATTTTGGCGTCGTTGCCGGGGAGGCGACGCTCTTTGATTTTTCTCATTTTCCCACCTTACTTATATTTTACCTCACTTCTCTCTTTTCTTATTGTGATTGCAGGTACTCTCATAAGGTGAGCAAAAGTGGTAGAGTGGAGAAAAGTGCTATTGAACTGTCTGTAAGTTCATCCCCACCTCCCCACCCACTAGATTTCATTCCATCACCTAATAACACAAACCCTAATTAACCTAGGAGCTTTTATAAACTCCAAGGTTAGTTTTGATTGTTTGTTTGTCACCTACACCTGCCTCGCCCTCCGCATATAAAGAAAAATAAAAAAAAAAATCTCACAGAGGTACACAACCTCTGTAGATTCTTCATACTCAACCGATAACCCGATCTTTGGGACTGGTACACTCATCAACACAATTGAGTAGAAATCTGATTAGGTAATCACTTGTGTGCCTAATTAACTGGTGCATCAGGCCATTTGTTTGAGTTGTTTGGGTCGCACCACTTCAACTAAAAATAACTCATCAAGTAGTTACCAAATAGGTTCAACTTTTAGGGATTTACCAGGCACTCCACATTCTTTTAAGTTTTAACGAAAAACAACTTTACCTGTGCTTTCAAAACCTGGTGTGCCAAATAAACTTCATTGAATATACCTAAAGTTGAATCCTAAAAGGTACTAAGCAAGATCTAAACCCTAAAATTCACCGCATCCAAAAATAATCTTACTTGAAAATCATTGGTTGTGCACGCACACACATATCAATCAATAATTAAGGGCACAACCCAGATAAATGGCCCATCACATTCCAAAGCACATTCAAACCTAGCCCTAATTAAAACAGAATAAGCATTGGCCTTAAGGATTGGACTCGCTCTTCGGAGCCCAGATCAAGTTTATTTTCGATTAGTATATTTCTACCATTCAATCTGATGTCTAGCTAGGGGAGCAGAATCAAATGATCACGGTTGGGGGTACACTAGGAACCGGAGGCGCAAGCCAAAGGAAGAACCTTCTCCCTAACCCCTCCCTCTAACTGGTTGGATTGATCGGAAAGAAGTAGATCAAATTGTTTCTTCATCTCTAGATAGGTTCTGGGAGTCTGTAAGTCTTTAGGCTAGCCCATTTAAGGACAGGTTTAATTATTTGTATTGTAGGGTGCCTTTCTTCCTCCCATCTGTCATGGATCCTTCCGCATCTTATTCGCACTTCCACTCCTACCACTACTTATTCCCAAAATGATTATTATTCCAACCAAACTTATTCTCATCCATCTTCTAGTTGGGATAACCCTGATTGGGGGTACAGTTCTGGACCTCCGTGTCTAGGGTCTAACCCTGGACACCATGATCTTGATTCTTATCATTCTTTAAGCTACATCGATTATAGATCACCACCCTCATTTGGACAACCTAATATGATCTACAATCAAGAAGGATATGATGATCCTTACCCATCCCCAGATTACACTACATATAGGTCATTACCTCCTTATGGACAACCTTAAATGACCTATTATCAAGGAAGGTATCAAGAACCTCAATTTGTTGACTCCCCTACACTGAACACAAACCTACCCAACCCTAAACCAAACCATTTGGTTCAGGTTAACCAGGTTCAAGATAAGGTGTTGGCTAACTTAAGGAATACCATTAAATCTCTAAAAGCTCAACCAACACCTTGCCCTAAAGAATTGGAGTCTCTGATTGAAATGATTGGCGATCTTAACAAGTATTTGTTGGATTTGCTCCAGGATGTTAATGATAAAGGCCCAGGTGAGCTTTTACTTGGGAAGTTATCAAAATTGAGGATGAGATTTGTGATTGCTTTAATCCAATCTTGGGAGGATTCCCAGGATGAACCCCTGATGGGAGAGCCGATGTCAGAATCCGCTCAGGCACCTATAGGGGGGACACATTTTACGAGACCAGGGTTGACCAGGTTGTTCTAAAGTAATCAAATAAGGATGAATTGATTTTTTCACTTGAGATCCCTGAGCTGGGGTACGAGGAAATGTATGTCTCCATGGAACAGAAAGTGATTGATGATCTTGAGACATACATTAATGCGGATTTAGAATTCTTTGATTCTAAAGGTAAAGAATCATTATGCGAAGTCTTACATGAGTTTACAGAACACGATTTCAGTGAGATGACTGGGCCTAAGGAATTTGATGAATTATATGATGGCCCTAAAATTAAGGAATTTGATCCTATTGGGGATCGCATGATGAATTCAGATCCTCATTTCATGGAGGATTCAATTGATAGCCCCGATCCTTAATCACATCCCATTAAGCTTACTGACAATTTTGATTTTGAAATCACTAAACCTAAGTCCATTCTGATTCAATCACATCTTTTAGACATGGAAATTTCAGACGGGGTGATTAATATGCAGGAGGAATCCAATCAGACTTTCGTAGCATTAGATGCAGTCTAAGAAAGATCACAAGTCAAGGGAACAAGATGGTGTAAATTCGTACATCAGATGACAAATCCAACCGCATGGATGGGTTCGAATTGATGATCACAGCCCAACGACATGAAAATTGGTCTAATCCGACATCCGTGGCACCTTCTACAAGGCATAGAAGATGGATGACTAATATGGTGCCACGTGGTGCCATCTCAGCCACCCACATCGGCCCAAGAATGCCCACATGGCTCTCTCCTCAATCGCTCAAGCAATCTCAGCCATTGGACCTCAAATCCAACAATCAAGATTCAATCAAGGCCGCACCTCCTCTTCTGAAGGCCAACGCTCGAGCGCCCTCAGCCGTTGGATCTTCATCTAACAACTAAGGGCGCTTAAGCTCAAAACATAAACGTGACCATCCACTAGGATAGTGTAGTGGTCGCTCCTTTGTGGGTGACATGGAGGTCGTGTGATCGAATCGCGCGGTGCCTCAAATCAAGGCCTGAGAGTGAGCGCGATCAATTTTAGCCATCAAATGAGAATCGAGCAAAATCAGAAGCAACTAGTGGCCGCACGGATGGGCTCAACTGCGCGAACACATGCACAAGCATTGCGTGCAAGATCGGATGATTGATATTGCACGGACGTGCGTGAAGCATTGAGCGCACAAGAGAGGAAGAGGTGCGGCAGGCGCGCACACTAAGCCCACGTTTGGGGTCTTTAGTGATGCTTAAATCCGTCACTAAAGACCTTGAATTAATGCTTCCAACTATTAAATGTCCAAATTGCCCTCAATCCCTACAACTATAAAAGGAACCCCTACCACTCGAATTTCTCATCCCTTCCTTCACCTCTCTCCCTCTCCAAAGCACCAAAGAAGTTTGTCCCAAACTCAGGATGCTCCTCTAGAGTTAAAAGTAAAAATTTTGTCCACTTCTCATCCCATTCGTGGAGCTTGATTAGCCTATATGTGTGGGCTATTTAAATGTGTAAATGCCTAGATATTAAGATATCCTTAACATTTTGCTAGCATATATTAGATGTAAATAAATTACTTCATATTTTTTAGCTTAATTGCATAATTAATTCATTGCATGCATTTAGAATTAACATAGAATTGCATGCATTTGATTAGTTAATCAATTAGGTGAATTACTTCCATTGTTTTAATTTAATATAGAAGTTAAGGGTTTGTGCATAAATAATCATAATATTTTATTATTTTCTTATTCTCTTCCTCCACAGGTAACGGCTGCTTCTCCACCTTGCGCACCCATTCACACATAGCTGCAGGCATTCATTTGCCATCAAGAGGATCTGATCCTACCTTTTTGTTTTCAAATTCATCACCTGCGGCTACGAAGGGAGGAGGAGATGACCATGCACGAGGAGACTTTGCCCTGACTCCACCACTATGAAGAGCTTTGAGCTCACCTCCACCACCACCACCGTGCATCTCCAAGGCCGAGCTCCACCACACCGTGGGTTGGTGAGGTGACAGTTCGCCATGCCAAGCTGGTGGACTCGTGCTAGGCACGCAACCATCACCATGCACCACCCTCATCGCCATCGCCAGCAACCACCACCGCACTAACACACTAGCAACCATTTTCACAATTTTAAGATGTCCGGGAAACTTCTCAGGTTCTGAAGCTTCTTTACCACCTTCTTCCTCTTCGTTTCTTCTTCCTTTGTTTCTCCTCCACTTCAACGAAACCCACCACCATCATCACCAACAGCGCACCATTACCCTTCTTCTCACCTGCGTGCAACCCAGCCCGCAGTAGCGCACCACCTTCAGCAAAGGCCGCGTGCAACCCAGCGTGCAGTAGCCGCGTGCGCATGCCCTTGTGCTCCCCCTCGCCTCCAACACACCGGCCAGCACCTCCGCCATGCCTGCAACAACACGGGTGCGGCCGCGTGTTCTCCAGTAGCACCTCTAGCGTGCAAAGCAGCAACTGCACCTTCTCCTCAGCCACACGCACGGCCACACACACCATCAGCAGCCAACGCCACCTCTATCTCCTCGTGCGGCTGCAGTAGAAACACTCGCACATGGAGCAGCCACCTAAGGAGCTGAACAAGTCGCTGGAACCCATCATCTTCCACAAATCCATCCTGCCACCTCGGGTCGCCTCACACTTAGCCTCCACCACCACCGCGAAGCCCTTACTTCACTTGTCCTCCACCGCGAGCCTCATCTCCAGCCATGACCTCCTTCGTATGCAAGCATAAGGGAAAGAAATCCCCTGTTTCCCTCTCAATTAAATTTTACATTTAATGCCATTGCCACTTTATATTAATATTTTATTATTGTGAACATTGCATTGAACTCCCTTTTGATTGTCACAAATACGATTTCAGCTTATGCTTTCATTTAAACACATATCTAATGCGATATTCGACACAATTTTCTTGGGAAATCAATAGTGAACATTGATTTTTGACTGATGCAAGTTTTAATAGGCCATTGCCTCCCTGTGGACATGACCCGCTCTTCTTGAGTGGTTTAATTTTAATTGTTTTGATTAGTCGATTTTCCACCACTTAGAAATACAACGACAAATCATATTAATCATCATTTTCAAAAGTGAAAATCGACTCGTCAAATGGTGCCATTGCCGAGGAGGCAATAGGATTAATTAAATCACATTCATTCATTTGTTCACATTGATTTAAATTTTGGAAGCATATTTAACTCTAAATCTTCTTTCTGTGACACACATTCTACTACTCGCCATCACACTAGCCATCGTGAGAGGTGACCCTTGACATCACCAGAGGAGAAATTGTTCGAGCCACCTTGCAAGGAACCAGATTGCCAAGAGAGGAAGGATGAGGATGTGACAATCATTGATCGCACGTGTTTCGTGAGTTTGAAATCAGGGTTACAAGTAACCTGTCATCGTAGTTGCAAAACTTGTGGTCAAATAAAATTTATACCGAAACTTCAAGGGAGTCCCAGGTCGAACACAAGGAGGCGACATTTACTTTAATTGAAAATCACGCTTCGATTTGTTTCTTTTTGGTATTTTAGGATTTTGTTATTTTTTTGGTATTTTTGTAAGAAGACAAGTAGAATGAATTACCAGAGATATGGAACAAATATGATATAGATATCACTTCAATTTCAATTATAATCAACTATGAAAGCATAAAAAGAGAGGGAGGTGAGAAGGAATCTCCCGAATCGGATGTTCGGCGAGATGACGGCACCTAGAGGAAACTCGGACGAAGGAGGTGAGGAGCAGGATGACAGAGGTGAGATGTAGGAGGACGTCGGGTAGAGGAAAGCTTCGGCATGTCTCCGGAATGGAGGTGAGAAGGCGAAGATGATCTGCTACCGGAATGGAGGTGAGAGGACGGCTCCAAGGCGACCTATGAATGGGATGGGAAGATGAATGAATATTTGGTGAGGCAGAGGTTTGCTACACTAATAGGAGCCTTGGGAGCTTGAGAACAAGCTCTAACAGAGCGTTGGTAGGTTTGCTAGAGCTTGGGAGTAGGTGGGAGTAGAGTAGGTAGAGATAAAGAGGAATGAGGGGTGTAGGGGTGTTTATATAGTGGAGGGAAAAAGAGAATCCCACGTACAGGCATTTAGTGACAGCTATAAGTGTCACTAAAGGCCTCTCGAGCTGTCGCTAAAGATCCGTGCCTCTTCATTGCTTTGGCTAGTGCACACACTACACAGGCCATTTAGTAACAGCTGCAAGTGTCACTAAAGGCTCGCTCTTCTGTCGTTCTAAAGTCCGAGCCCAACGCTCACACCTATAGCTATCAAAGGTGCGGCAATTGACAACCGTTGGATCAGATGCGGACAGCTGTGATTGCAAGAGGAGAGTGTGTGCCTGCCAGCATTTGAATTTCGCATCGCTGGCGCATGCACTGGACGTCGTTGGATGCTAAATCACATGGTCGAGGTGCACCTGCAGATCGCGCGTGCTTTGATTTGAATCGCGTGCCTCGCACGATTGTGGAGATCGAACGGCGAGCGCTGCTTGCTGTTGACTTAAAAGCATGCCCCAGATGGCATGCATGTGATTTGGCATGCGCCTTCGCGTTGGCGAGCGGCGTTGGATCACACGTGGGGAATCTTGACCGCTCGATTGCAATCGGGCGGCCCTATTGCATCTGACACTGTAGCGGGGCACGGCAAATCATTGCTCGATCTCATACTCGCTCTTTGAGAGTGCTCAACCTCACCGCTGCGCCACACCTACGGGTGTGTTGCAAAGAAGAATTGTGCCCGCGCGGTGAGGGCGGCCTCTCAGTCGTTGGATTTTCATCCAGCAACTGAGGTCACTCAATGGGTAGCCTTTGGAGATGTGCAGGTGGCTTAGGGTGCTCCAGATGGTGCCACATGGCAACATTTGGACCGTTCACCCTTCATTGCTTGCAGAGGATGCCACGGTGCTCGGATCGAGGTGATTTCTATGGTGTCGGACTACGATCGTCACTCTGGATCCATCTGTATAGTCGGATTTTTCATGAGAAGTCCATAAGGACGTTGCATTGCCTCCTAGCTATATAAAATAAAGGAATTAATATACAAAACATACAACTATCCTAAATGCCATGCAATGGATGTTATGCAATATTTATAACATGATATGTAATGTTAAGCCTAGGAACTATCATAAATAAGCAATTTATCATGAATTTATGTGTGTTTATCAATCATCTTTGCACATTCAGTCTTTGATTTGATTAGAGTAGGATTTAAGACTTTAGACTTAATTTTCCTTGCACATTTTGGTTTGAGACCCTTGTTCAGGGATATAGTTGAGGGGTTTGTTCCCCAACCTTCTTTTAGGCCCCTGTGTGGGTAATTTTTGCAGGAGTCTGTTCCCATTTATTTAGACTTAGGTTTTTACTTTCTTTCGTGGATTGATTTTATTTTTCTTGATTGTGCATAAGTAAAAAACAAAAAAACAAAAATATGAGTTACCTGCCTTAGGATGACCATTTAGGTGTGAATGAGCAGCCTCTAGATTTATTTTGCTTGCTTTTGCATGCATCTTGCATTGCTGATTGCTGAAGGGAAGGTACATCCTCTTTCTCTGCATTCTATATTGTTCATGCATGTGCATCTAGATTTAATTGGAAGACCACCTAATTGAATCGAAAAGATCTAACAAGTGGTCACATATTTTTCATTAAAAAAGGACTTTAAGTTAAGGAGGAACACTAAAAACTAAGAACTCGAGCTGAAAACCTGTCGTGCGTTTCAAAACTCAAACTCAAAATTTTATGGTGATTGCACACGTGTATGATTGTGCACCAAGGCACGCATTTAGACATTGCTAGGTTTTTGAGCCGTTAGGTAAGAACGCTCCTACCATTGGATTCTAAAGTGTTCAGAACTCAAGATCAAAGGTTTTGTAACTCCAAGGAGAGGGGTACCCTATCACGGATTTTTGAGGGTAGTTAAGAAGCACTGCGAAAGCAAAGCTTCAAAGGAAGGCTTAGGCCTACTTGCATCCCTCGATCTTCCATCCTTGGAGTACTTTACCAACTGAACTTTAGGGAAGAGCACCTAAGTTCCAACAAGGTCTTTTTAGGCATTCCGTAGGTCAACAATAAGAGTGTAAATTGATTGAACAAATTGATTTGTCACCTACAAGTGGACTTAAATCTCAAATTCCTAACTGATTAAAGACCTAAAAAGTCCTCTAATTTGTGTTTGTATTGAAAGGAATCTGATTGTGGTGTGAGCTAGAATGGACCACGTTGACTTTCATCCTTTCACATCTTACCCACACCCTTACCCCCACTCTGCAATCTTCGATCCCATATGCCGAGATGGTCCATCTTTTGATGGACAAAATGACAATCATTGGGATCCTTTTTACTCCTATTATAGGAGTATTGGCATGGTTAAGCCCCAAATCAGTGAGCAGAACCTAGGAGCAGGATTTGCCTTGCCCAATATCCCACACACCATAGAAATACCCAACCCACCCACCCTGAATAATTGTAATCATTGGATAGAAACTCCTAGGAACTATAAGCTTTAGCCGGACTTCTCTCCTTATAGTAACGATGACTTCTCCTCATTGAAGATGGAAATACAGAAAATGCAAGATGAAATGATTGAATTGTTAGGAGAATCTTCGAGAGTAGGCCAAAGAGAAAAAGAAGCAATTAGCCACCCAATCTACCCCATTGAGGATGAAGTGCACCCCTCTACGCTAGATGCATCTCCCATGGGAGAGCCACACCCTATGTTGGAGGGAAATTTTGGGGATTATGTAAGGGAGAATAGCTATTTTTTGAGGATTGATTTTGAAACCTCCCCACTAGATGACACTTCCTTGAGAGGTCCACGCCTTAAGTGGGAGGAGGATATGTATAAAAGTAGTTATGCATTGGATGAAGAAAGGTGGCAACCCGAGGAAGATGATGATCAGGTTGAGTATCCACCTGAATTATATTGGAGTGAAAAGAAGGGAATGATGGTACCATTGGAAGACCTCTACCTCGATGATAGTATTTTCGTGACATTTGATGAAGTGGGTCAAAATCAAGTTGTTAATCCCACCCTCCCTTCTGATCACGAGATGGAACTCAAGCTCACCCTTAGGGAACCTAACCCTCAAGAAATTCACCTATCTGAGGAGTTAGATGTTACCAGTGTAAACCATTTACCCCAGATAGAGTGCCCTAGGGGATCTACTGAGATTTTAGATGATTCTAGACCTCAGGTATATGATGAATCGTATGATGAGAAGGATGAATTATATGAGGAACCTACATTCAAGATTTGGAGTGACACTAAGGGTGATTATGTCTTAGTTGAAGAATTAGCCCCAAAGGATGTCACAAAGTTGACCAAATTAGGTTTCCTTAGCATACCCATTGATGATATCTCTCCTCATGATGAAATAATGGAAAATTTGGAAGCAACTTCTGAGATTAATGTGGATTCACATATATACTTCAGGGAGGATTTTAGTGAAGAACAAGAACCCAGGGATGAGATTGATAAGGTAATCCCTAAATCTATTGCTTCCAACTTGCCTTCATTTGATTCGGAGTCATCTTCTGATTTGCCTATGTCTGAAGGTGAAAATTTGACTCCATTTTCAAAAATGATCACTAATGAAGAGCAAGTAGATACTTGTGATATTACCAGAGATGTGATGTAAACACATTTACACTACTTAAAATGTCTATTTATGCATGTTCTTAAGCATAGGATTGCATTTCATGATATAAATATTGCATAACATGCATCATCTTGCATTTAGAGTAGTTTGAATAAAATGGAGATTAATTGTCTCCTTTTATGTGCTTGGACAGGGCAAACATTTTATCGGGGCCTCGGATCAAATATCCAACCGTGTGGATGTGATCAGGGCGGCGATTGGAGTTCAACGACTCCAAGATCGCCCTAATCAAGCATCCGTAGCATCAGATAGTGACTGGGGAACCCTAGAAGATCAAGGGCTAGGATGGTGAAAATCTACACTTCAGATGACAAATTCGACCGCACGGATGAATTCGGATCGACGATCGCAGCTCAACGACACAAAAATCGAGTCAATCCGACATCCATGGCACCATCTACAACTTCCAGAAGATGGACGGCCAAGATGGTGCCACGTGGCGCCATCTCGGCCACCCAAACGGCCGCCTACATTCCATGAAGACCACACACCCGTCCCCTCTCCACCGTTGCATCTCGATCCAACGGCTGTGGATGCGGCGCTTTAAAATCATCCTCGCGACCTTCTCGACGGCGTAGCGTAGCGGAGATGAAGTGCCGGGCGAAGCAGAGGTCGCGGGATCGAGTCTTGCGAGCCTCAAATCAGGCACAAGTGAGCGGCGCGTGGAGCGTCAGATTGCGATCCAACAGCTCCGCACGCCCAATAGCGCCGACACGCGATTGGACACGCAGCGTGGACGCGCGATCATACGTGGGTGGGCACGTAGAGTAGCTAGTGAAGATGCGTTTTAAGCCGTCCGATCTCGCGATCGGACGGCTGAGACTCAGCGTGCGTGCGATGGCGTTGGGTGAGCGGGCAGCTGAAGCGGCGCGCGTGGGCACGGAAGCTACGCCCACGTCGGGGCTTTAGTGACGGATTTATCCATCACTAAAGACCCCTCATTTATTGTTTTGAAGTTGTAATGTCCATTTTGCCCCCACTCCTTGCAACTATAAAAGGAGACCCCCCCCATACAAAATTTTCATCCCTTCTTTCTCCTTTCTACCCCTCCAAAGCTCAAGAGAAGCTTGTCCCACACCCGGGATGCTTCTTGTGAGATAAAGTCCAATTTTCGTTCCCCTTCGGAAGTGGATCCCGCGACGACGATGGCGTGCTGCTCCGTTCCCGTTCTTCTGCTTCGTCCTCCTTCATCCTGCTTCGTTCTCCTTCGTCCAGGTGTTGTCCCGTCCGGCTCGTCCTCCAAGAAATCGTCGAGGAGGATAACTTCTCTCTCCCACTCTTATTTACAGCTTTTCTAGTGTAGAATTTTCCTGCTTTATAGTGTAATTGATTTTCCACTTTCTAGTGTAACTTTTATTTAGTTTGATTATATAAACAATTGAAATATTGAATGCATGTTCTCTTTCTCTCTCTCTCTCCCTTTCTCTCTCTCTCTCTCTCTCTCTTTCTTTTAGTCTAATAGCTCCATTGTAATTATATCACCTTGCTTATCAAAAATCCTAAAAAAATATAATTGCGAATATAGATCAACGTAGCCTCCCTGTGTTCGACCTGGAATTCTTTTCGGTATAAATTTTATTTGTTGAACACAAATTCTTCGCTTTCGAACTACAATGACAGGTTTTCCAAAACCAAACACGTTACGTAGCGATTCGTAAACGTTCAACATTTTGGCACCGTTGCCGGGGAGGCAACGATTTCTGATCTTTTCTTCGCATTTCTTGCACTTTATTTATTTTTATAACTAGCTTTCTCTTATGTCTATTGTTTTGCAGAGACCTTCATCAAGGAATCAACAAGCGGTAGACTGGAGTAAAGTGCAGTTGAAGACAACTGTAAGTGTTTCCCCACTCTTTCCTCCTCCATAGATTTCATTCGCCACATTAAATCTAAATCCCAATTAACCTAGGTGTTTGCATAAATCCTAGGAATAGTTTGGTTGTTTGGATTTTCACTCACATTCATTCCACCCTCATTCATAAAAAAAATAACAAAAAAATAATCTTGTGGGGTAATTTTCAACAAACACGCAACACACACCGACATTCAAGGCACTTGATCAACTCGATTTGTTTTCTACTCAACCGGGTTCTGATCTGTGGAACCGGTACACACAAAGCAACACATAACAGAGTAGAAATTATTCTAGGTTAACCATTTTTGAGTGCCTAACTTAGTGGTGCATTTGTGGCCAATTGCTTGAGTTGTTTGAGCCGCACCACTTTATTTAAAACCAACTCATCAAGTAGCTCCTCCTTAGGGTTTTCAATCTAGGTATATTCCAGGCACCCCACTTTCTTTCTGATTTTAAAGGAAAACAATCTTCACCCATGTTTTACAACTTGGTTTGCCTAGAAACTTGATTGCAATTCACCTAATTTGAAACCCTAAAAGCTACTTAAGCAAGATTTGAACATTAAAATTCACGCATTATCAATAATCTTGCTTGAAAACCCTGGTTGTGCACGCACTTACACAAATCTCAATCAATCATTAAGGGCACAACCCATTGTAAGGGCCCATCACATTCCATAAGCACCACAATCCCAGGCCTTAATAAAATTGAGTAGACGTTGGCCTTAAGGTTTGATTCGCTCTTTAGGGCCTAGTCTGAGATTATTTTTGATTAACCTACTTGTACTGATTAATCTGATGTCTAGCTAGGGGAGTAGCGTCAAACGACTGCGGCTGGGGGGTACACTTGGAACCGGAGGCGAAAGCCAAAGGAAGAACCTTCTCCCCAGTCCCTCCTTCTAACTGGTTGGATTAAACAGACGCAAGTAGAGTAAATCACTTACAGTCTTAAGGCTGGTTTTGGGAGTCAGTAGATCCTTAGGCTACCCCACTTACGGACAGCCTTGTTTTGTTGTGCTGCAGGGTCCCTATCCCCAGTCCTTCCGACCTTCTCCTAGTTTATGCTAGGAAGACGGTCATTGAATCCCCGATTGGAAGGACAGTTAGAACATTCTAGGAGGCGCAAGTTAGATTTTGGTCAATTTGATCCCATGGCCGAACAACAGCCTCCTCTGCTTGAAAATCCACAGGAAGAATTTCGAAGGCAACTGGAACAAATGCAAAGAATGCAGGAATGGTTCCAGAGAATGCAGGGCGCTCAGCCCTTGAAGGATTTTTATGATCCTTCAAATTACGGGGAACGTCCCGGCGTCCAGATTCCAGCCGGTGACGTAGAAATCAAGCCTCAGGTGTTAAGCCTGTTTAAACATTATCATGGGCTTGGCTCCGAAGATCCGTTTCAGCACTTGGAAGATTTGACCACTTTGGTCCAGACCACCAAGGCTCGAAACGTTAACGAGGAGCAAATGATCATGAGGCTCTTCCCCCACTCTCTTAGGGATAAAGCCGCACATTGGTATAGGACAATAGGAAGACCAATTACAACTTGGAATGAGTTGAAATCGGCCTTTCTGAAGAAATTCTTCCCAGTTGGTCGCACCAATGCTTTGAGACAGGCAATCACTACCTTTACCCAACGGTCGGGGGAGCAGTTTCATGTGGCCTGGGAGCGATTCCAGGACTTATTGCGGAGGTGTCCACACCACGAGGTGCCGAAATGGCAACTCGTGCAGATCTTCTATCATGGGTTGATGAGCAACTCAGAAACCATGTGGATGCTTCTTGCGGAGGCAATTTCCTCAATAAAGATGCAGATAGTGCACATGATTTATTTGAGGAAATGAGTGAGAATTCAATTAATCATGCCTCCATGGATACTTTTAACCGGTCCCAGCAACCCAGATCAAATGTCAATGAAGTCCATGACTCTCATTCATTTGATATGGAATTGATTTGTAATAAACTTGATAAGGTGGACTTGGTTGCTAAAAGAATAGAAGAGTGGATGGTTGGCAATTCTATGAACAACTCTCAATCCACTCAATCCCAAAATTCGGGATTCCATTCCTCACGAGCTCCTTCTGGACGGGAGTTCGTGAATCAACTCGATGCGACTCAACCTATGAGTCAGCATTTTTCGGAACCCCATGGGTTCCCAACTAGGGCCTTTGATCCCAGTTTTTCTGATCCTTCCCTTTCTTTCTCTCCATCCTCACCCTATGAGCATGTCTGTGCTGTACAAGAGAATGTTAGATCCAACCCCTACTCGAATGCCTATAATCCAAGTTGGAGAAGCCACCCTAACTTCTCTTGGAAAAATCCGGGGCAACAGACCCAATTCCGACCCGGAAACTATGCTCCGCAACGACCAATGGGTCAGGGTCAAGTATATACTCAGTTGCCTCCGAATCAGGTCAATCAGCCAGCTTGGAATGCCCGTCAACCCTCAGGGCAGGCTGATTTGAACCGTCAAATGGTAGAGATGCAAGGATCTATGCTCCAACTCATGCAGCAAATGAAAAACTCGCTGGACAACTTGCAATCCGGGCTCATTGCTAACTCTCGTCAACCCAGATCTCTACCATCCCAACTCGTACCCAACCCGCGAAACATTATGAATTCGGGCAATCAAGCCCAAGGGTACGGAAATCAGAGGGACCCGCACGCACATGCTCAGGTGGTTGAGTAGGGTTCCTCGTCTTCTTCTTCTACAAATCAACAATTCATGGTCAATCAAGTCCCTCCAATCTTTCCTAATCCTCCCCAAGACCCAAATTCTTATGCTTCTGCAAATTCTGTAACTTTAAGGAGTGATAAGAAGACTCAGGATCCACAACCACATTATTCTGATCTTTTGAATCCTGAAGAATCTGAGGAGAGTGAGGAGAATTCTAGAGGAGAAATCAAGGCTCAGGAACCTAATTCCAAAGATCTGACTCATGTTCCTTTTCCTGAAGCCTTAACCAAAGGAAAGAATGTTAAGATCAATATCCCGCTCCTTGATGCTATCAAGCACATACCGGCTTACGCAAGATTTTTAAAGGAATTATGTACACAAAAACGTAAGTCGAGAGAATCTGTTCCGAGGAAGGTGGTACTCTCCGAGCAGGCTAGTTTTATTATCCTGCACTACCTCCCTCAGAAAAAGAGAGATCCTGGTGCTCCTTTGATTTCTTGCATTATCGGAGATTACACATTTGATAGAGCACTTTTGAATCTCGGTGCATCCATCAACCTAATTCCGACTTCTCTTTATGAGAAGTTTGGGTTAGGTGAACTTCGGCCAACTTCAGTAACGCTACAGTTAGTAGACCGTTCGGTCACAAACCCGCGAGGCGTTATTGAAGATGTTATAGTTAAGGTCAAGGATTTCTATTTTCCTGTAGATTTCCTTGTCCTTGACATGGATGTACCAGATAATCTGAGGAACACGCCCATCATTCTGGGGCGTCCATTCCTGGCTACCGCAAAGGCCAACATTAATTGTGAAAGCGGTAGCATGGAAATCGCCTTTGGGGACCAACGAATGAAATTGGATATTTTTAAGGCGATCAATAAATTTGAGGATTGTGGATTTATTGAGGAACTTGATGAGGATAATGTTAATATTGAAACTTGTTTAACAGTTTCTTCAATTGAAAGTTCCTCTTTGGTTGATGAATTTGACCCGCAACCCTCTAACCTGACATCTTCGGAAGAGGTTACTGATTTTGTTCACTCAAAATCTCTTCCTCTTGTTGAATCTTCAGCATCTACCCTACCATCAATCATTACCCCACCCCAGCTTGAATTGAAACCATTGCCCGAGAATTTAAAATATCAATTTTTAGGACCACAGAATACGCTCCCTGTGATTATTAGTGCTAAATTGACAAAGGAGCAAGAGATTAAATTGATTAAGGTCCTAAAGGAACATAAGGAGGCAATTGGTTGGACCATTCATGACCTCAGGGGGATCGAGCCATCTTACTGTAATCATAGAATATTTTTGGAAGATGGATCCCACCCTTCTCGCCAGATGCAGAGGAGATTGAATCCAAATATGCGAGAAGTGGTCAAAAAGGAAATCATCAAGTGGCTCGATGCAGGAATTATTTATCCAATCTCTGACAGTCCCTGGGTAAGTCCCGTTCAGATTGTTCCAAAGAAAGTCAGGATTACTGTTGTGACTAATGAGAGAGGAGAATCTGTCACAACTCGTTCAGCTTCCTCTTGGAGAGTTTGTATTGATTACAAGAAGCTGAACACAGCCACTAAAAAGGATCATTTTCCCCTACCCTTCATTGATCAAATCTTGGAATGCAATGCACCTGCGACTTTTCAAAGGTGTATGCTAGCCATATTTTCCGACATGGTGGGAGAGTTTATGGAAGTCTTCATGGATGATTTCTCTGTTTTCGGAGAATCATTTGACTCTTGTTTGGCTAATTTGGAAATGATTCTTAAGCGATGTATCAAGACACGACTGGTCCTTAGCTGGGAAAAGAGTCATTTCATGACCCAAGAGGGCATCGTTTTGGGTCATGTAATCTCTGAACGGGGAATTGAAGTAGACAAAGCTAAGGTTGATGCTATCGCTAAACTTCCTCCTCTCGCATCTGTTAAACAAATTAGATCATTTCTTGTCCATGCGGGATTTTATCGAAGATTCATCAAGGATTTCTCGAAGGTTGCTCGTCCTTTGAGCAATCTTCTTGCCAAAGAAATGCCGTTTGTTTTTGACGAATCATGCCAAAAGGCATTTGATTTTCTGAAAATGGCAGTCACCCGTGCTCAAATTTTGCAACCACCAATTTGGACAGCCCCATTTGAGATCATGACCGACCCTTCTGATTACACGGTCAGGGCTGTCCTGGGTCAAAAAATTGACCAAAAGCCCTCTGTCATTTACTATGCTAGTAAAACTCTGGATGAAGCCCAGAGGAATTACACTGTTACTGAAAAGGAATTACTAGCTGTAGTATTTGCATTGGAAAAATTCAGGGGTTATTTCTTGGGGTCTCATGTTATTGTTTATACCGACCACTCGGCCTTGAGACATCTCTTGGCAAAAAAGGGTGCTAAACCCCGGCTTATTCGTTGGATTCTTCTTCTTCAAGAATTTGATCTTGAAATCAAGGATAAAGCCGGGGTGCAAAATGTGGTAGCGGATCATTTGTCGAGACTCCTAGGTGATTCTTCTTGTCTGGACATTCCGATTGCTGACACTTTTCCGGACGAAACCATTCTTACAGTTTTAGGTGTCCACACCCCATGGTTTGCTGACATTGTTAACTATTTGGCCGTTGGTCAAATCCCCCAGGATTGGACCAAGCAACAACGGGATAGACTCAAATCTGAGGCCAAATACTACTTTTGGGAGGACCCTGAACTGTATCGCATCGGCTCTGATTAGATTATTCGCTGATGCATACCGGAGAATGAATTCAACAGTATACTCGAGTTCTGCCATGCATCTAGGTGTGGTGGACATTTCTCCGGGAGAAAGACGGCTGCAAAAATCTTGCAATCTGGCTTCTATTAGCCGTCTTTATTCAAGGATGCCCAGGACTTCTCAAGGTCATGTTCTCGATGTCAGTCACTCGGGAACATAACTAAGAGAGACATGATGCCCCTAAACCCTATTCTTCCTGTAGAAATTTTCTATGTTTGGGGCATCGATTTCATGGGACCCTTTATCCCTTCATTTGGACATCAGTACATTCTTGTTGCTGTTGATTATGTGTCCAAATGGATTGAGGCAATTCCCACCCGAACCAATGACCACAAGGTGGTCATCAATTTTGTCAAAAAAAATATCTTCAGTAGGTTCGGGATTCCAAGGGCTATCATCAGTGATGGTGGCACTCATTTTACTAATGCCCAATTCCGGAATTTATTGTTCAAATAGAGGGTTAACCATCGAATTTCCACACCTTACCATCCCCAAACAAATGGACAAGCCGAGATCTCCAATCGAGAGATCAAGAACATTCTGCAAAAAATGGTTAGGCCTGATCGCAAGGATTGGACTCAAAAGCTTGAGGACGCTCTTTGGGCCTACCGTACGGCATATAAAACGCCCATCGGCATGTCTCCATTCCGTTTGGTGTATGGAAAGGCATGCCATCTACCCGTAGAGATTGAACACAGGGCATTCTGGGCAATCAAACAATGCAATTTAGATCTAAATCTAGCTGGAAAGACTAGGAAACTCAAACTATCTGAGTTGGAGGAGCTTAGAAATGATGCTTATGAGAATGCCAAGATCTACAAGGCTCAGACCAAAGCTCTACATGATCAATTGATTTCCCGCAAGAGCTTTGAGCCAAACCAGAAGGTTTGGTTATTTGATTCTAAACTTAAGCTCTTTCCTGGTAAACTTAGATCTAAATGGAATGGCCCATTCATAATTGATCAGATTTTTCCTAATGGTGCCGTTCAGATTTCTGACCCAAAGACGGGTAACACCTTTAAAGTCAACGGTCAATGTTTGAAGCCTGTTGTTGACCGTAATATTCCAGAACCCGTCTCAGACTCTGTTGCTCTAGCCATTCTGTGACTTCTTTGGCTGGACTTCGCCTAGCTGACGGCATTAAACTCAGCAGTTGTACATATGACACAAGGCTGATACGAGCTTCATATCCAGGTGACATCTTTCATATTCTACCATTTCTTTCATGTCTCTTTTTCAATGAGGACATTGCATCAGCTAGGCATGGGGGAGTGGATTCATTCTTGAATTATTTGGTCAGCTTTGTGAAATCCATATAAATTATCTCTTTTCTTATTTAAAAAAAAAAATTAGGAAGGATTAGTTGGACATTAGGACTTTTCAATCCTAAGAAATTTTACATTAGGATCTGAACACAAAGACCCCTCAGGTCTTTGGACTTAATTAGCCTGTGTATCCACTAAAATGTAGATTTGTCTTTGAGTCCTCGCCATCTTAATTCTATTATAATTGTAACAAATAAGTTTGGGTGATAAGTATACGACTTATCAACCCGCCCTCTGATTTGAGGGAATTTTGAGTTTTAAGCATCTACACACTTTCTTTGCACTGACTCATTGTTCGGCAATTCTAACGGAAATTGGGTAGCTAATGAACCTTCTAGGGTGATATGGCTGGCAAGTTATCGTGGGTAACAGCCCATAGGTAGGTTGTCCAAAGCCCAGTCACTGGACCTTTCTTTGTTTACTGCCTTTAGGTAAATCTTAGACCAGGGAAGCCACCTACTTAAAAAAGAAAAAAATCAAAAAGAAAAGGAGAATAGAACCAAAAGAAATAAGCCACACTTCCTCGCACGAGTATGGCTGGCAAGTTGTCGGTGGTAACAGCTCATCGACTGGTTGTCCAGAACCCAGCTCAGAAAATGCACTAAAAATTCCCA
Source organism: Thalassia testudinum (assembly GCA_037157565.1). NCBI lineage: Eukaryota > Viridiplantae > Streptophyta > Magnoliopsida > Alismatales > Hydrocharitaceae > Thalassia > Thalassia testudinum. The sequence goes on from JAZHRO010000009.1 coordinate 47,044,604, forward strand.
AAACACTTAGGAAGAAGCGGAGAAGTATAATAAACCGGGGAGATATACACTAGATTCACCCTTGTGTTGACCCCGTAAAAAAAATAAAAGTAGGGAGAAAGTTACCGGTTGTAAAGATACACCTCTAGGTAGAATTCTTGTTAGGTCACCTAGAGGCGTAGAAATCCGAAGTCTGTTCTAACTGCCGGTCAATGAGTCTATCACAATCACAATAAGATGCTTAAAGCTTAGGGTTCTCATCAAATCTTGGGTGAGTTGAATGGCCGTAGAAAGCCATTCTTAAACCCTAAAATTTGAAAATCCAAAAAAAATTAGAAAAGAGAAAAGGAGAAAAAGAAAATTTTCTTTTAATAAGGCGAGGGCTTGAGACAATTTGTATTTTGGCTGATACCCGGGCACTGTTGCATCTTTGATAGTTCAGTTCCTAAGTAGATAATTTCTTAATGATTGAAAATAACTCAAGTCCAAATAATCCAACCTAATTCTTTTATAAATAGCATATAGTTTTTGCTAGGGACTAGCAAAAGATAGGCATGGGGGTATGATGTAAATACATTTACACTACTTAAAATGTCTATTTATGCATGTTCTTAAGCATAGGATTGCATTTCATGATATAAATATTGCATAACATGCATCATCTTGCATTTAGAGTAGTTTGAATAAAATGGAGGTTAATTATCTCCTTTTATGTGCTTGGACAGGGCAAACATTTTATCGGGGCCTCGGATCAAAGATCCAACCGTATGGATGTAATCAGGGCGGCGATTGGAGTTCAACTACTTCAAGATCGCCCTAATCAGGCATCCGTAGCATCAGATAGTGACTGGGGAACCCTAGAAGATCAAGGGCCAGGATGGTGAAAATCCACACTTCAGATGACAAATCCGACCGCACGGATGAATTCGGATCGACGATCGCAGCTCAACGACACAAAAATCAAGTCAATCCGACATCCGTGGCACCATCTACAACTTCCAGAAGATGCCCAAACGGTCGCCTACATTCCATGAAGACCGCGCACCCATCCCCTCTCCGCCGTTGGATCTCGATCCAACGGCTGTGGATGCGGCGCTTTAAAATCATCCTCGCGACCTTCTCGATGGCATAGCGCGGCGGAGATGAAGCGGTGGCCGAAGCAGAGGTCGCGGGATCGAGTCCCGCGAGCCTCAAATCAGGCGCAAGCAAGCGGCGCGTGGAGCGTCAGATTGCGATCCAACGGCTGCGCGTGCCTAATAGCGCCGACGCGCGATTGGACGCGCAGCATGGACGCGCGATCACAAGCGGGCGGGCGCGCAGCGTAGCGAGCAAAGATGCGTTTTAAGCCGTCCAATCTCGCGATCGGGTGGCTGAGACTCAGCGTGCGTGCGATGGCATTAGGCGTGTAGGCAGCTGAAGCGGCGCGCGTGGGCGCAGAAGCTATGCCCACGTCGGAGCTTTAGTGATGGATTTATCCGTCACTAAAGACCCCTCATTTATTGTTTTGAAGTTGTAATGTCCATTTTACCCCCACTCCTTGCAACTATAAAAGGAGACCCCCTCCATACAAAATTTTCATCCCTTCTTTCTCCTCTCTACCCCTCCAAAGCTCAAGAGAAGCTTGTCCCACACCCGGGATGCTTCTCGCGAGATAAAGTCCAATTTTCGTTCCCCTTCGGAAGTGGATCCCGAGACGACGACGGCGTGCTGCTCCATTCCCGTTCTTCTGCTTCGTCCTGCTTCGTTCTCCTTCGTCCAAGTGTCGTCCCGTCTGGCTCGTCCTCCAAGCAATCGTCGAGGAGGATAACTTCTCTCTCCCATTCTTATTTACAGCTTTTCTAGTGTAGAATTTTCTTGCTTTATAGTGTAATTGATTTTCCGCTTTCTAGTGTAACTTTTATTTAGTTTGATTATATAAACAATTGAAATATTGAATGCATGTTCTCTTTCTCTCTCTCTCTCTCTCTTTCTTTTAGTCTGATAACTCCATTGTAATTATATCACCTTGCTTATCAAAAATCCTAAAAAAATATAATTGCGAATATAGATCAACGTAGCCTCCCTGTGTTCGACCCGGAATTCTTTTTGATATAAATTTTATTTGTTGAACACGAATTCTTTGCTTTCGAACTACAACGACAGGTTTTCCAAAACCAAACACGTTAGCGTAGTGATTCGTAAACGTTCAACAAGATGCAAGGGACGCGATTGAAGAAATGGAAAGGTTGTTAGGTATGGACATTGAGCCGACTGGACATACCTTAGATCTTATGGCCATTCTGCAACCTCGAAACTTAGACACCCTAGACAATCCTTGGCTTAAAGTTATGCTCACTACCATTTTGACCACGGGGCTTAACAGACCAATATCTCTTGTAATGGGATATCGGCTATAGATTGATGATTTCTATGGTCAGTCCATTACCCTGGGGGTTTATCTCTGCACCATTCCTTCCCCATTCCTTTTGGAGGATCCTTGTCATCCTCCCCCTACCCCTTTAGAGATTGTTATGCCAGTTTATCCTTTAAAACCTCCTTTAGTGACCTAGGATGATTTCATTCCCATCATGGTTGGATGAGCATTTGCTATCGGGATTCATCATCAGCTCGCCAACATCCTAGGTTACTTATTTTCTAGGCCAGCATTACTTTGCTCATTGTTAGGGCCTATTTCCTTGGTTTTGGAACCTGACTTGCAGGTTCTTTGGCTACTCGAATGCCAACAAAATAACGGTAGCACAACTCCGACCCAAATAATATCCTTCTATGCAATGGGGACATTGCAGATTTTAGGCATGGGGGGGTGTACTTGGGGATATACATAGCATTTATACATTCATGCATTTAGTTAAAGCATTCTGCATTGCATACATTTGCATTGAAAAAACAAAAAAGAAAAAGGAAAAACAAAAAAAATTTCGCATTGAGCTTAACTGGCTGGGCCATGCATTCTTAGGCAGACCAGAGCTTTAGGTTAGACTAAGTTGACTCTAGTGTCTGAATTTAGAAGCTAAGTTGAGAAACTAGTTTTAGACCCTTAGGGTCCTTTGTGGACTTAAAAACTTAAGTAAGAGTTAAGTTGTGGATCATTCCTCAAGAGGTTGAGGAAGGAAAGCTAGGGATTGAGTTAAAGGTTGGGTAGTACCTGATGTCCTTTTCTACCTTTTGGTCTATGGGTCCTCGTAACCTAAGCATCCACATTTCACACAAACTTGGTCTTATGTAAATAATGATTACCTTAATTCCTTTCTTGAAGAAAATTTGGTTCTCTTAGTTTTGACTTAAGAGAAGCTTGAAAACACAATTTAATTGGAAGAGTTCCTACCACAGGAGAGGTAGAGTATATACTCACCTTGAGGATGCGATGATAACATGTCACCTCCTCGGCACTTGTCTCTTAAGATGTCCATCCTACCGGGGGCATGTAAGCGCATTGTGTGGTTCAGGTACCATGGGCGGCCCTATCTCGAAGTGCCAATTGCCATAGGCCTGAATTTGCTTAAAAAATCCATGGGCGATACTATCCCAAAGTGTCGATTGCCAGGAGTTCTTGGGGTCGCTATGGGTGATGCTATCTTGAAGCATCGAAAGGCAGGCACCCTTCGAGGTTCGGTGATGGGGACAGTGAATCCGACACAGACCGTGTTGATAGCCGATCCAAGGTTAGACTTAGAGGAATCAAGCAAAAATATATATATTACAAAAAAAATAAAAAAAAAAGAAAATCTCCTTCTTGGTTGGCAATCAAACCAACCTCAAATAACTCAGACCAATGCACATGCACGAATGTTTTAATCTCTGGGACCAATAAATCCTAAGGAAGAGTTAGAAATCAGGGAAACCTGTGCCTGCAACTCATCTTTAGCCAACCTAGTTTGTAACTTGGCAAGTACTTGGGAACCTTAAGTCTAAAGTTTGAACTTAACATGTTTCTAAAGTAAGACCGATTGGGTTGGCTAGTCCACTTGGAAAGCTAGGTTATTGCTTGATTTGCTAGGGACTAGCAAAAACTAGGCATGGGGGCATTTGATTAACCTATATTTGTGGGCTATTTAAATGTGTAAATACCTAGATATTAAGATATCCTTAACATTTAGCTAGCATATATTAGGATGTAATAAATTACTTCATATTTTTTAACTTATTGCATAATTCATTCATTGCATGCATTTAGAATTAACTTAGAATTGCACGCATTTGATTAGTTAATCAATTAGGTGAATTACTTGCATTGTTTTAATTTAACAAAGAAGTTAAGGGTTTGTGCATAAATAACCATAATATTTTACTATTTTCTTATTCTCTTCCTCCAACGGTAACAACTACTTCTCCTCCTCGCGCACCCATTCACACATAGCTGTAGGCACTCATTTGCCATGAAGAGGATCTGATCCCGCCTCTTTGTTTTCAAATTCATCATCTGTAGCTACAAAGGGAGGAGGAGATGACCATGCATGAGGTGACTCCGCCCCGACTCCACCACTGTGAAGATCTTCGAGCTCACCTCCATCACCACCACCGTACGTCTCCAAGGACGAGCTCCACCACACCGTGGGCCGGTGAGGTGACAGCTCGACGCACCAAGCCAATGGACTCATGCCAACACCGTGTGCATGCATCTTCGACGGCACGCAACCATCACCGTGCACCACCCTCACCGCCATCACCAGCAACCACCTCCGTACTAACACGCCAGCAATTATTTTCGTAATTTTAAGAAGTCTGGGAAACTTTCCGGAAGTCTGAAGCCTCTTTACCACCTTCTTCCTCTTCGTTTCTTCTTCCTCTGTTTCTCCTCCACTTCAACGAAACCCACCACCATTATCACCAACAGCACGCCACTGCCCTCCTTCTCACCCGCGCGCAACCCAGCCCACAGTAGCGCACCACCTTCAGTAGAGGTCATGCGCAACACAGCATGTAGCAGCCGCGTGCGTGTGCCCCTATGCTCCCCCTCGCCTCCAACACACCGGCCAACACCTCCGCCACACCCGCAGCAACACGCATGTGGCTACGTGTTGAACACAGAAATCTACGCGTTCGTAGTTGGATTAGAAAACCCGTCGTCGTAGTTTGAGTTGCGAAGAAATCCGTTCAACAGATAAAATTTATACCAAAAATCCGTAAAGAAGTTCCGGGTCAAACAAAGGGAGGCTACGTCGATCTCAAAATCCACAATTATATTTTTTTGTGTTTTTGTTTGAAGATGAAATAATCACAATTGAATCAATATAAACAATAAGAGAGAGAAAGGGAGGGAGAGAACAATCACTTGGCATTTGAATAATGTTTTTACAACTAAGAACGCAGGAAATGATTACACTAGAAAGCGGGAAACTGTTACAACTAGAAAGTGGGAAATTCTACTCTAGAAAGTGATAAAAGAAGGGAGAGAGATGTTATCCTCCTTGATGAATGCTTGGAGGAAGAGCCGGACATAGGCGACACCTAGAAGATGGAGGACGAGGGGGAAGAAGGAGGACAAAGTTGGAAGAATGGGAACGAGGTAGCACGTCGTCGTCGTCGTGGGATTCACTTCCAGAACAGGGGAGAAAGCTTGGATTTAGCTCTTGGGGAGCATCCCGAGTGTGGGACAAGCTTCTCTTAAGCTTTGGAGAGGAAGAGAGCAAAAGAAAGGGATGAGAATTTCGTAGGGTAGGGGTCACCTTTTATAGTTGCAACGATTGGGGGTAATTTGGACATTTTAACTTCAAAATATTAATTAAGAGACCTTTAGTGACAGAATTAAATGTCACTAAAGGCCCGTCGTGGGCAACGTGTGTGCGCAATGCACGCGCCTACTCCTCTTCCACGCCCAAAACGTACACCCATGTTCGGGCAATATCAGCCGTCCGATCTTTAGATCGGATGGCTTAAAGTCGTCCTCACAGTGCCCGTTCAAATGCCCCTACCGCAAGCCAATGCGTAAGATGAGGTGTGCAGACGCGAGTCATCGCACGCGTACGCGATCAACACTCCTCTTTGCGCCATGTCTTCACTTCTCATGTGCACGATCTTCATCTGACAGTCAAATTGCGTTCACTCCGCACCCACGCCTGATTTGAGCGCTCAGCAAAGTTCGAATGCGCGACTCGCACTTCACCCCCAACAGCATAACCAATGCGCTGTCGTTGAAGCTTTATCGCAAAGATGAATTAAGCGTGAGGATCCGTGGCCGTTGCATCAAGATTCGACGGTCCGAATTCGCTGTGCCCAAATGCCTTTTGAAGAGGAGAGCGGTGCTTCAGAGTTAATCCTGGCCATTGGATCAAGACCCAACGGCTAGGATCGCTCGATGGAGGGTCTTTGGAGATGCACCTGCGGTTCCTTGGGGTCGATCGAGCGACTGAGATGGCACCACGTGGTGCCATCTTGGCCATCCATCTTTTGTGTGTTGTAGACGGTGCCACGGGTGTCGGATTGGACCGATTTTTGCGCCGTTAGGTTGCGATCGTCGATCCAACCCATCCATGCAGTCAGATTTGTCATCTGAGGTCCAGATTAACATCATCTTGTTTCTTGAGCTTTAGGCTTCCTTGGTCTATATCTGATGCTACAGATGTTTGATCAGGGCAATCTTTAAGTCGTTGAACTCCAATCGTCGCCCTGTCCCTGACCATAAAAGGAGACAATTACTATACAATTTATACAACTTGACCTAAATGCATGATTACGTATGTTATGCAATATTTACAATGTATGATGCTAATATGACACAAAGAACATGCATTAATAGGCATTTTTTGCTATTTAGATATATGCACATCACACCCCCATGCCTATCTTTTGCTAGTCCTTAGCAAAAACTATATGCTATTTATAAAAGAATTAGGGTTGGATTACTCGGGCACAAGTCATTTTCAATATTAAGAAATTTTTACTTAGGACCTGAACTTTCAAAGACACAACAGTGCTAGGGTATCTGCCAAAATGCAGACCGCCTCAAGCCCTCGCCTTATTCAAAGAAAGATCACTTTTTCTCCTTTTTCTTCCTTTCTAATTTTTTTGGATTTTTGAGTTTAGGGTTCAGAGCGGCTTTCTACGGCCACTCAACCCACCCAAGATTTGATGAGAACCCTAAGTTATAAGCATCTTTTTGTGAATGGGATAGACTCGTTGATCGGCAATCAGAACGGACTTCGGGTTTCTACGCCCTAGATGATCTTAAAAAGAATTTTACCTAAAGGTGTATCTATACGACCGGTAGCTTCCTCCCTACTTTTATTTTTTTATGGGGTCAACACAAGGGTGAATCCAGTGTATATCTCCCCAGCTTATTCTACTTCTCCGCTTCTTCCTAAGTGTTTTAGGAATTTTTACGTGCATTTCTTGAGCTGGGATCAGGACAACCTACCAATGGGTTGTTACCCACGATAACTTGCTAGCTATACTCGTGCGGTGAAGTGTGGCTTATTTCTTTTTATTTCTTTTTCTTTCTTTTCTCCTTTTCTTTTTCTTTTTCTTTTAAGTAGGTGGCTTCCCTGATCTAAGATTTATCTAAAGGTAGTAGGAAAAGAATGGTCCAGTGGCTGGGCTCTGGACAACCTACCTATGAGCTGTTACCCACGATAACTTGTCAGCCATACCACCCTAGAAGGTTCATTAGGTACCCAATTTCCGTTAAAACTGCCAAACAACGAGTCAGTGACAAATAGTGTGTAGATGCTTAGGCTTAAAGTTCCCTCAAATCAGAGGGTGGGTTGATAAGTCATGTACTTATCACCCAAACTTATTTAATAAAAATAAAATAGAATTCCGAATGGCGAGGATTCGATAAACAAATCCACATTTTAGTGGATACCCAGTCTAATTAAGCCCAAAGACCTGAAGCGTCTTAGTATTCAGATCCTACTATAATATTTCCTAAGATTAAAAAGTCCTAATGCCCAAGTATTCTTTCCTAATTCTTTTTTTTTTTAAGAGAAAAATAGGTAGAATTTACAAGAATTCCATAGAGCTAACAAAATGATTCAGAAATGAATCCACCCCCTATGCCTAGTTGATGCAATGTCCGCATTGAGAATAAAAGACATGAAAGGAAGGGTAGAATACAGAAGATATCACCTGAATATGAAGCTCGGGTCAACTCTGAGTCAGACTGTACAACTATTGAGTTTAATGCCATCAGCTAGGTGAAATCCAGCCAAAGAGATCATAATATGACGAGAGCAATCGTGTCTGAGATGGGTTCTGTAACTATACGGTCAATAAAAGGCTTCAAACGTTGACCGTTGACTTTGAATGAATTACCCATCTTTGGGTCAGAAATCTGAACAGCCCCGTTTGGAAATATCTGATTGATAATGAATGAGTCGTTCCATTTCGACCTAAGTTTGCTAGGAAAGAGCTTAAGTCGAGAATCAAAGAGCTAGACTTTCTGGATCGACTCAAAACTCTTGTGAGAAATCAACTGGTCATGAAGAGCTTTGATCCGAGCCTTAAAAATCTTAGCATTCTCATACGCGTCATTTCTAAGCTCCTCCAACTCAGATAGTTGGAGTTTCCTGGTCTTCCTGGGTAAACTCAAATCTAGATTACATTGCTTGATTGCCCAGAATGCCCTATGTTCAATTTCTACGGGTAAATGGCACACCTTCCATACACCAGATGAAACGGAGACATGCTGATGGGAGTTTTATACGCCGTACGGTAGGCCCAAAGAGTGTCCTCAAGCTTTTGAGTCCAGTCTTTGAGATTAGGCCTAACCATTTTTTGCAGAATATTCTTGATCTCCCGATTGGAGATCTCGGCTTGCCCATTTGTCTGGGGATGGTAAGATGTGGAGATTCTGTGATTAACGTCGTATTTTGCCAGCAAAATATGGTTGGGCATTAGTGAAATGAGTGCCACCATCGCTGATGATGGCCCTCGGAATCCCGAACCGACTGAAGATGTTCTTGACAAAATTGATGACCACCTTGTGGTCACTGGTTCGAGTAGGAATAGCCTCAATCAACTTGGACACGTAATCAACAGCGACGAGAATGTACTGATGTCCAAATGAAGGGAGGAAGGGTCCCATGAAATTGATGCCCCAAACATCAAAAATTTCAACAGGAAGAATTGCATTTAGGAGCATCATGTCTCTCTTGGTTATGCTCCCAAGTGTCTGGCATCGAGAACACGACCTCGAGAATTCTTAGGCATCCTTGAATAAAGATAGCCAATAGAATCCAGATTACAAAATTTTTGCAATCGTCTTTTTCTTGGAGAAGTGTCCACCACATGCAGATGCATGGCAAAACTCGAGTATACTCTTGAATTCGTTCTTTGGAACACATCGGCGAATAATCTGATCAGAGCCAATGAGGTATAGTTCAGGGTCCTCCCAGAAGTAATATTTGGCCTTAGATTTGAGTCTATCCCGTTATTTCTTGGTCCAATCCTAGGGAATTTGACCAACGGCCAAATAATTAACGATGCCAGCAAACCACGGGGTTTGGCCACTTGAAACTGTAAGGATAGTCTCGTCCGAAAAAGTATCAGCAATAGAAATGTCCGGACGAGAAGAATCACTCATAAGTCTCGATAGATGATCCGCCACCACATTCTGTGCCCCGAATTTATCCTTGATTTCAAGATCAAATTCTTGAAGCAGAAGAATCCATCGAATAAATCGGGGTTTGGCATCCTTTTTGGCCAAGAGATGTCTCAAGGTCAAGTGGTCAGTATAAATTATGACATAAGACCCTAAGAGATAAGCCCTGAATTTCTCCAAAGCAAATACTACAGCTAGTAATTCCTTCTCAGTAATAGTGTAGTTCCTCTGGGCCTCGTCCAGAGTTTTACTAGCGTAGTAAATGACAAAGGGCTTCCTATCAATCTTCTAACCCAAAATAGCCCCGACCGCGTAATTAGAAGCGTCGGTCATGATCTCAAACGGGGATATCCAAACTAGTGGTTGCAACACCGGAGCACAAGTGACTACCATTTTAAGAAAATCAAATGCCTTATGGCATGATTCATTGAAATCAAACGGCATATCTTTGGCAAGAAGGTTGCTCAGAGGCCGAGCAACCTTAGAAAAGTCTTTGATGAACCTCCTATAGAATCCCACATGACCAAGAAATGATCGAATTTGTTTGACAGATGTGGGAGAAGGAAATTTAAAGATAGCATCAACCTTAGCTTTGTCAACTTCGATACCCCGTTCAAAGATTACATGACCCAAGACGATGCCTTCTTGTGTCATGAAATGACTATTTTCCCAGCTAAGGACCAGTCTTGTTTTGATGCATCTTTTAAGAATAATTTCAAGATTAGCCAAACAAGAATCAAACGATTCTCCGAAAATAGAGAAATCGTCCATGAAGACTTCCATAAACTCTCCCACCATATCAGAGAATATGGCCAGCATACACCTTTGAAAAGTCGCAGGTGCATTGCATAAGCCAAATGGCATCCTACGGAAAGCAAAGGTTCTGTAGGGACAGGTGAAAGTCATTTTTTCCTGATCCTTGGGATGGTTAAGGACTTGATTGTATCGCGAGTAACCGTCAAGGAAACAAAAGTACTTATGCCTGGCCAATCTTTCCAAGATTTGATTGATGAAGGGAAAAGGGAAATGATCCTTTTTCGTGGCTATGTTCAACTTCCTATAATCGATACAAACCCTCTAAGAGGAAGCTGAACAAGTTGTGACAGATTCTCCTTTCTCATTAGTCACAACGATAATCCCAGCTTTCTTGGGAATAATTTGCATGGCGCTTGCCCAAGGACTATCAGAGATCGGATAAATGATTCCTACATCAAGCCATTTGATAATCTCCTTCTTGACCACTTCTCGCATATTTGGGTTTAATCTCCTTTGCATTTGGTGAGAAGGGTGGGATCCATCTTCCAAAAATATTCTGTGATTGCAATAAGATGGCTCGATCCTCCTAAAGTCATGAATGGTCCAACCAATTGCCTCCTTGTGTTCCTTTAGGACCTTAATTAGCTTAATCGCCTGCTCCTTTGTTAATTTAGCACTAATAATCATAGGGAGCATCTTATGTGGTCCTCAAAACTGATATTTCAGATTCTCAGGCAACTATTTCAATTCAAGTTGGGGCAGGTTGATGATTGAAGGTAAGAAAGATGCTAATGAAGACTCATCAAGAGGAAGAGGTTGAGAGTGAACAAAATCAATAACCTCTTCAGAAGGTGGCGGGTTTGCCATAGAGGGTTGCAGGTCCAAATCATCATCAGAGGAGGAACTTTCAAATGCAAAAATCGTCATACAAGTTTCAAGATTCACATTATCATCCTCAAGTTCCTCAATAAATCTACAATCCTCGAATTTGTTAATTGCCTTAAAAATATCCAATTTCATTCTTTGATCCCCAAAGGCGATTTCCATGCTACCGCTCTCACAGTTAATGTTGGCCTTGGAGGTAGCCAGGAACGAATGCCCCAGAATGATGGGCATGTTCCTTAAATTCTCAGGTACATCCATATCAAGGACAAGGAAATCTACAGGAAAATAGAAATCGTTAATCTTGATAATAACATCTTCAATAACGCCTCACGGATTTGTGACCGAACGGTCTGCTAACTACAGCATTACTGAAGTCAGCCGAAGTTCACCTAATCCAAACTTCTCGTAGAGAGAAGTAGAAATTAGGTTAATGGATGCACCCAGATCCAGCAGTGCTCTATCAAAGGTGTAATCTCCGATGACATAAGAAATCAAAGGAGCACCTGGATCTCTCTTTTTCTGAGGGTGGTGGTGCAAGATAACAGAACTAGCCTACTCAGAGAGTACCACCTTCCTTGGAATAGATTCTCTCGACTTATGCTTTTGTGTACATAAATCCTTTACAAATTTTGCGTAAGCCATTGTATGTTTAATAGCGTCAAGGAGCAGGATATTGATCTCAACATTCTTGAAAATATTCAGAAGCTCCTCATTACTATCAACAGACTTCTTCCTTGATCTAATCAAAGCCTCAGGAAAAGGAACATGAGTCGGACCTTCAGAATCAGGTTCTTGAGCCTTGATTTCTTCTTCGAAGTTCTCCTTTCTCTCCTCAGACTTTCCAGGATTTGGTAGATTAGAATAGTGCGGTTGTGGATCCTAAGTTTGTTTTCCACTCCTCAAAGTAACTAAATTAGCAGATGCATATGGGTTTGGGTCTTGGGGAGGGCTAGGAAAGATTGGAGGGGCTTCATTAGCAAAAAACCTTTGATTTGAGGAAGAAGAAGAAGAAGGACCCTGCTCAACCACCTGAGCATATGCATGTGGGTCCCTCTGGTTCCCGTACCCATGGGCTTAATTGCCCGGATTCTGGATATTATGCGGGTTGGGTACAGGTTGAGATGGTAGAGATCCGAGTTGATGAGAATTAACAATGAACCTATTTTGCAAGTTGTCCAATGAGGTTTTCATTTGTTGCATGAGCTGGAGCATAGATCCTTGCATTTCTACCATATGTCAGTTCAAATCAGCCTGCCCTACAGGTTGATGGGCATTCCAAGATGGCTGATTGACCTGATTCGGGGGCGGCTGAGTGTAAACATGACCCTGACCCATTGATCTTTGCGAAGCATAATTGCTGGGTCGGAATTGGGTCTGCTGCCTTGAGTTTTTCCAAGAGAAGTTAGGGTGGTTCCTCCAACTCGGATTATAAGCATTGGAGTAAGGGTTGGACCTAACATTCTCCTGTACAGCATAGACATCCTCATAGGGTGAGGATGGAGAGAAAAAAAGGGAGGGATTAGAGAAACTAGGATCAAAGGCCCCAGTTTGGAACCCGTGGGGTTCCGAATAATGCTAACTCACAGGTTGAGCCGCATCAAGTTGATTCACGAACTCCCGTCCAAAAGGAGCTTGCGATGAATGGAATCCCGAATTCTGGGATTGAGTGGATCGAGAATTATTCATTGAATTTCCAGCCATCCACTCCATCCTTTTAGTAACCAAGTCCACCTTATCTAGTTTATTGCAAATCAATTCCATATCGAATGAATGAGAGTCGTGGACTTCATTAACATTCAATCTGGGTTGTTGGAACCGGTTAAAAGTATCCATGGAGGCATGATTGATCGAATTCTTGCTCATCTCCTCAAACAAATCGTGTGCGCTATCTGCGTCTTTGTTGAGGAAATTGCCTCCGCAAGAAGCGTCCACGTGATTTCTGAGTTGCTCAGTCAACCCATGGTAGAAGACCTACACGAGTTGCCATTTCGGCACCTCGTGGTGTGGACACCTCCGCAATAAGTCCTGGAATCGTTCCCAGGCAACATGAAACTGCACCCCCGGCCACTGGGTGAAGGTAGTAATTTCCTGTCTCAAAGCATTGGTACGTCCGACAGGGAAGGATTTCTTCAGGAAGGCCGATTTCAAATCATTCCAAATTGCAATTGGCCTTCGTATAGTCTTGTAACAATGAGCAGCTTTATCCCTAAGAGAGTAGGGGAAGAGCCTCATGATCATCTGCTCCTCATTCACGTTTCGTGCCTTGGTGGTCTGGACCAAAGTGGTCAAGTCCTCCAAGTGCTGAAACAGGTCTTCAGAGCCAAGCCCATGGAAATGTTTGATCAGGCTTAACACCTGGGGCTTGATTTCTATGTCTCTGGCAAGAATCTGGACATCAGGACGTTCCCCATAATTTGAAGGATCATAAAAATCCTTCAAAGGCTGAGCGCCCTAAATTCTCTAGAACCATTCTTACATTCTCTGCATTTGTTCCAGGTGCTTTTGAAATACCTCCTGTGGATCCTGAGGCAGAGGAGGCTGTTGATCGGCCATGGGATCAATTTGGCCAAAATCCAATCTACGCCTCCTATAATACTCTAGTGGTCCTTCCAATCGAGGATTCAATGACCTCCTTCCCAACATAAACTAGGAAAAGGTCAAAAGGACTAGAGATAAAAACCCTGTAGCACAACAAAACAAGTTTGTCCTTAAGTGGGGTAGCCTAAGGATCTACAGACTCTTAAAATCTGCCATAAGATTATAAACAATTTACTCTACTTGTGTCTGCTTAATCCAACTAGTTAGAAGGAGGGACTAGGGAGAAGGTTCTTCCTTCGGCTTGCGCCTTCGGTTCTTAGTGTACCCCCCAATCGCAGTCGTTTGATGCTACTCCCCTAGCTAGACATCAGATTGATCAGGACAAGCAGGATAATCGTAAACAATCTCAGACTGGACCCCGAAGAGTGAATTAGTCCTTAAGGCGAACATCTACTTGATTTTATTTAGGCCTGGGATTGTAGTGCTTATGGAATGTGGTGGGCCCTTAAAATGGGTTGTGCCCTTAGTGATCAATTGAGTATGTGTGAGTGCATGCACAACCAGGGTTTTCAAGCAAGATTATTTGTGATCAGTAGATTTTAAGGTTCAAATCTTGCTTAAGTAGCTTTTAAGGTTTAGAATTAGGTTTAATTCAATCAAGTTTGAGGAAAAGCAGGTTTTCAAGCACGGATGAAGATCACTTTCCTTTTGAAATCAAAAATAAAGTGGAGTGCATGGTATTGACCTGAATTGAAAACCCTAAGGGGAAGCTACTTGGTAAGTTGATTTTAGGTTGAGTGATGCGGCCCAAACAACTCAAACAATTAGCCACAATTGCACCACTGAGTTAGGCACACAAAATGATTAACCTAGATTGATTTCTACTCTTTTATATGTTGATTTGTATGTACCGATTCCACAGATCAAAATCCGGTTGAGTAGAAGAAAATCAATTAGATTAAGTGCCTTAAATGTGGGTGTATGTTGTGTGTTGTTTGATTTATCCCACAAAAGTATCCTTTTGTTGATTTTTTTTATGTGAGGGTGAAATGAATGTGGGTGGAAATCCAAGAAACCAAACTAATCCTAGGATTTATGCAAACACCTAGGTTAATTGGAGTTTGAGTTAATGTTGTGAAATGAAATCTATGGAGGGGGTAAAATGGGGAGCACTTACAGTTGTCTTCAACTACACTTTACTCCGATATACCACTTGACGATTCCTTGATCGAGGTATCTGCAAAATAATAGACAAGAGATAAAGCCAGTTAGAAAATAGTAAAGTGCGCGAAATGTGGAAAAAAAATCGAAAATCGTTGCCTCCTCGACAACAGCGCCAAAATATTGAACGTGGAAACCTACGCATTCACAGTTGGATTAGAAAACCTGTCATCGTAGTTTGAGTCACGAAGAAATTCGTTCAACAGATAAAATTTATACCAAAAATTTGTAAAGAAGTTCTAGGTCGAACACAAGGAGGCTACGTCGATCTCAAAATCCGTAATTATATTTTTTTGTGTTTTTGTTTGAAGATGAAATAATCACAATGGAATCAATATAAACAATAAGAGAGAGAGAAAGAGAGGGAGAGAACAATCACTTGGTATTTGAATAATGTTTTTACAACTAAGAAAGCAGGAAATGATTACACTAGAAAGCGGGAAACTGTTACAACTAGAAAACGGGAAATTCTACTCTAGAAAGCAATAAAAGAAGGGAGAGAGATGTTATCCTCCTCGACAGATGCTTGGAGGACAAGCCGGATGGAGGCGATGCCTGGAAGATGGAGGACGAGGCGGGAAGAAGGAGGACGAAGTTGGAAGAACGGGAATGAGGCAGCACGTCATCATCGTCGAGGGATCCACTTCCAGAACGGGAGAGAAAGCTTGGATTTAGCTCTTGAGGAGCATCCCAGGTGTGGGACAAGCATCTCTTAAGCTTTGGAGAGGAAGAGAGGAGAAGCGATGAGAATTTCATAGGGTAGGGGTCTCCTTTTATAGTTGCAAGGATTGAGGGCAATTTGGACATTTTAACTTCAAAATATTAATTAAGGGACCTTTAGTGATAGAATTAAATGTCGCTAAAGGCCCATCGTAGGCGACATGTGTGTGCTGCGCGCGTGCCTACTCCTCTTTTGCACCTAAAATGTATGCCCACATTTGGGCGATATCAGCCATCCGATCTCAAGATCGGACGGCTTAAAGTCGTCCTCACAATGCCCATTCAAATGCCCCTGCCACGCGTCCGTGCGTGCGATGAGGCGTGTAGAAATGAGTCATCGCGTGCATATGCAATCAACGCTCCTCTTTGCACCACATCTTTTCTTCTTGTGCGCACGATCTTCATGTAACGGCCGAATTGCATTCACTCCATGCCCATGCCTGATTTGAGCACTCAGCAGAGTTCGAACGTGCGACTCATGCTTCGCCCGCAGCAACATAACGAATGCACTGTTGTTGAAGCTTTGTCGCAAAGATGAATTAAGCACGCAGATCCGTGGCCATTGGATCAAAATCCGACGGTCTGGATTCGCTGCACCCAAATGCCTTTTGAATAGGAGAGCAATGCTTCAGAGTTAATCCTGGCTGTTGGATCAAGATCCAACGGCTAGGATCGCTCGATGGAGGGTCTTTAGAGATGCACCTGCTGTTCCTTGGGGTCGATCGGGCGGCTGAGATGGCGCCACATGGTGCCATCTTGGCCGTCCATCTTCTGTGTCTTGTAGACAGTACCACGGGTGTCGGATTGGATCGATTTTCATGTCGTTAGGCTGCGATCGTCAATCTGAACCCATTCATGTGGTTGGATTTGTTATCTGAGGTGCAAATTAACACCATCTTGGCCCTTAATCTTTAGGCTTCCTTGATCTATATCTGATGCTACAGATGTCTGATCAGGGCGATCTTAGAGTCGTTGAACTCCAATCGTTTCCCTGATCAGATTCATATGGTTGGATCTTTGATCAGAGGCCCTGATTAAAAATTGGCCTGTCCCTGACCATAAAATGAGAAAATTACTATACAATTTTTACAACTTTACCTAAATGCATGATTATGCATGTTATGCAATATTTATAATGTATGATGCTAATATGACACTAAGAACATGCATTAATAGATATTTTTTGCTATTTAAATGCATGCACATCACCGCGTGTTCTCCAGCAGCACCTCTAGTGTGCATAGCAACAGCTGCACCTTCTCCTCGACCACGTGCACGATCGCAGGTACCATCAGCAGCCAATGCCACATCCATCTCCTCATGCAGCTACAGCAGAAATGCTCGCACATGGAGCAGCACCTCAGGAGCTGAACAAGTCGCTGGAACCCATCATCTTCCACAAATCCGTCCTGCCACCTCAGGTCACCTCACACTTCGCCGCCATCGCCACCGCGAAGCCCTCACATCACTTGTCCTCCACCGTGACCTCCTTCTTGCACAAGCACAAGGGAAAGAAATCCATTATTTCCTCTCAAATAAATTTTACATTCAATGCCATTTCCACTTTATATTAATATTTTATTATTGTGAACATTGCATTAAACTCCCTCTTGATTGTCATAAATACGATTACAACTTGTGCTTTCATTTAAACACATATCTAATGCGATATTTGACATAATTTTCTTGGGAAATCAATAGTGAACATCGATTTTTGATTGATGCGAATTTTAATAGGCCATTACCTCCCTATGGACACGATCTACTCTTCTTGAGTGGTTTAATTTTAATTATTTTGATTAGTCTATTTTCCACCACTTAGAAATACGAAAAATCATCTTAAACATCATTTTCGAAAGCAAAAATCGACTCGTCAGAGCTCCTGTGGTCGTCTTCTCACCCCCATTCCGGAAGTAGATCCTACGACGACAACGTCTTGCCTTACCCCCAATTTTTCCCTCTTTGTTCTCCATCTTCCGTCTCCACTCTCTGTCTACCAGGCATCGCCCGTTCCGACTTGTCCACCAAGTAGCCAACGAGGAGGATAACTTCTCTCCACCTTCTCTTTTACTGCTTTCTAGAGTAGATTTTACTGCTTTCTAGTTGCAATATTTACAGCTTTCTAGTTGTAAAAATATTATCCATATTATAAAAGTATTTTGTTCTCTCTCTCTTTAAGTTAGTATCGATTCATTATGATTATCTCACCTTTAAACAAAAAAAATTACCAAAATATAATCACAGATTTCAAATTGATGTAGCTTCCCTATGTTCGACCCGGAATTCTTTTCAAGTTTCAGTAAAATTATCTATTGATGGATTTCCTCGCAAATCACACTACAACGACGGGTTTTTAAAACTCAAACCTTTTTGCGTAGAATTTCCGACTCAATAAAGCTATATTGTACTTATTTAATATCTTATGTAAATACGTATTTACCTTGTAATTAAATTAATCTAAATTATTTAATAAGTAGCTCTATATGTTAATTAAGTAATTATGACTTCAAGTTGTAATTTAGATCATTAATTTAGCCTCAATTGAACCCCTAATTATCTAAACAAAACACTATAGAGTCGTAAGCACAGCTGAAATAAGGCACTTGATTTAGTGCCACATCGAGCACTCGGGAAGCACCTGTGCCATATTTAATGAATGCTCTCCCATGGTTGTTTACCTGAGAATGGGGGATGGGCTCCTTGGTGAACGTGCGCTACATGTGCCTCATTTGATCTATACTATGCACGCGATTGTGTGTGACCTATAGAATGTGTCTAGAGTCCTAGAGCCCATAGGCTAATGTGCATGAGGCACAACCCACTAGGGGCAGGCCATTTGGGCGACCTGTGGGTGATTTAAGCATATTATGGGGCTGCCTATGCAACTGTGGTTTGGCCCTAGTGGTTGTTGATTCAGTTCGAGGTAGTCCCACTTAAAATAAACTAAGTGTTGAGAGGGCTAAGGGTTGAAATGTGCTAAGTGTTGAGAGTATTTAGAGAAGAAGAGAGGTTGAGGTCTATAGATACTTAGTGTTAGTGAATTAACTTATATATATAGAATTTTATAATGCTAATTAAATTTTTTTTTTTGCCTTGTGTTGTATATAGTTTTTGAGGTATTTCATTTGTAACTTTTCTTCTCAAATTCTTTCTACATAAATATGTGTATAATTAGTTTAGTATAAGTAATTAGATTTTTGTAGATATTCTTATATATAGCTATAAGATGTAAAATAATCTTTTTTTTTACTTTTGTGTTTATAATATTTGATGCATATTATAGTTATCAATTATTCTATTCTTGCCCCCAATGGGTGGCTCAGCTAGTAAGGCCCTTATACCACTATTGGGGGAATAGGGTCGTCGGTTCGAGTTTTACCAATGCTGAACTTACTTGGAGAACATGGAGTTGGGGCACTTGCAGCCTCCCAGGGACTACCTTGTAAGAGGGAACCTCTTCATAAAAAAAAAATTATTCTATTCTTTTTAATTCAAATGTTGTATATAGTTAATTTGGTTATAATTAAATAGACATTTAGTGTGTAAATAGAATTAACTGCAAATTAAACTAGCATAGAGCTAATTCGTGTTTTTGTGCCTTTACTTTGTAGATATTCTTAAGGCATTGTATTACTAACATTGATTCATTCGTTCTAACTTGTATATAATAGATTTAGACAACTTCTTTTGTATTGATTCTAACTCATTCATTTGTAAATAATACTTATATTTTTGGAATAAAAGATTGGTTTTGGATCATAGAGAGTGATGTATATTAATAACTGACTCCTAGTGAATGACTTGGAACAAAACTAGTAAAAATTATATATAAATAAAATGACAACCGTCTAAATTGCAACACTATACTACTAACATGATTGTGACATTAAATAACCATAATTAACATGCGATCCGGATGGTACATCATCAACCTCTAACTCTGAAGCTTTTCTAGTTAAAATATCACCAGTCTATTTTGCGTGAATCGAGAGTTTATAAAAACCACGTCGTAGTATAGTCTAAACATGCTCAATTAACTTCTAAAATTTGTAATTTCAAATATGAGTCTGAAGTCATTTGCAAGGAGCAAAAGATTGCGCAAATACCACTATTTAATTATTTACAAGTGAATTCAATTTGGCACACAAACTTGTAATAGAGGTGAATTATCTAAAAGCCAAGTTTCAACAAAACTCGCACCTTGATCTACAAAAGTAAGGGGATAAAATTGAACATAAGTTTATAAGCAATTCTACTAGTCCTGCAGGGAGGATCGGCGATGAACCCTAGGAGGCCCGGCGAGAGCGTCGCCGACATTGGCGGTTGGATGACCTGGAAATCGAGGTCATGGAGGAGGAAAGAGTGAGGTATCTAGGTGGCTGAAGGTGCTAGGGTAGTGGATAGGCATTTGATTTTCAATAGGTGGCCTACGAGCAACAGGGAGATTGTCTGCTTTAGATGTCGGCTATTAGAAGAAATCGTAGGTCACGTTTTTGTTATGAAAAGTGTCATAGTATAGTTGCAAAATACAATCCAACAAAGATATTGTTTTGTAAAAATAACGAGACTTTGAGTCTCGGTCGTTCGTCTCTAGGAGGCGTTCTTTTCACTTTTGAAATTGATCTTACTCTACTTTGTTTATAATCGCATGCCAGTTCGTGATTATTATGTATTTAGGTATGACCTGCTTAGTTGCAAGAATATTAGAAATCGGAAATAGGCAACTTGAATCACACAAAAAGAATGACAATTATTAAGCTCATGGTGATTTCAAACACATAAGAGATATATATATATATATAAAATGCAATTTCATTCATCATTGGAGAGTTGTTGCATAAGGAAATCTAGAGGAAAGCTTATACATGAATGCTTAAAAATTAAACCTAACTACTAGAAAAGGATTGCATACAAGAATCAACGGGGGGATTTCGCATGCATCATTGGGGGAGAAGTAAGACTACACTACTAAGCAGTGAATAAAAGCAGTAAATATATGAAAAGCTAAGCTACTAATCTAGCAGAAGGAAGGGCATTCGGAGGTGGTCTCCAATGGCCTTTGAGTGGCTGAGAGAAGGAGGGGCGGCCAATGGAGCTTAGGCCAGCCCTTGGAGAGAGGTTGGGAGTTGATTCAGCTTCCTAGCGTGGAGATGGTGGCCTCCATGGTGGTGTTCAACTCGTGGAGGTGGAGTGGAGATGGAAGTGGCTAGCCTAAGTGGAATGAGTGCCAAGGAAGTGAATGGGTGCAAATGGCCACCCAAGGGATCTTTTTATAGACCTAAGGGAAGCTCTCTAGAGAATTATGGAATTCTCTAGAGAAGCCTATGGTGGGAGCTCGTGGGAGAGTGAGAGAGAGAGGGTGGATGGTGGTTTTTAGATCCACCAAATGTGGATCTAAAAATTGAATGGCTCTTGGTTGCTAATATTGGCAACCAAGGCAACCACACATGGTAGAGAGTTCTAGAGAACTCTAGGCTAGATATTTTCGTGTGAATGGTGTGTGTGGGTGTGTGTGGGCATGTGTGGGTCGAAACTTAGGTGGCTAGGTTGATTAGGTTAGGTTCTAGTGGGTTTAGGTCAAGGTACGTCTCAAATTAGGGTTATAAACCCTAATTCACTAAGGTAAAGTGCAATTAAACTTAATACAAGTTTAATTGGGTGTGTGGAAACTTAATTGAGAGTAAAACAACTCAATTAATTTAGGTCTAGGTCAATTGGACTCTCACTAAGTCCAATTGGACAATGTGTGCTGAGATAAGGGCTCAATTGGACTCAATGAGTCCAATTGAATAGGCTGATGAAATTGACTAAGATCCAAGTCAACTAGGTTTAGTGAGAACCTAATTAGGTCCTTAAGGAGGTCTAGAGGTGATGTACTAGCGTTATGGCACCTTAATTTAGGTTCCTATGGGGTTGGAATTGGGTTTAGGGACCTAAAGATCCAAGATCAAAGCTTAAATCTCAAAACAGGAATTGGAGAGCAGTATCAGACGTCTAATAATAGAATCAGATGTCTTATACTCAAAAATCAAAAGTCCAAACTTGTTGTCTGGATGTCCAATCAGAGTCAGGAAGGATTTCGGGTTTTGTTTTGGGTATTCTGCAGAAATTGGACGTCTAACAAAGTGTCTAGACACCCAATAACACTGCAGAAGTGGGTTTGAAGTGTGCGGGAGTTGGCTAAGGGTCCTGGACGTCCTAAAACTTATCTAGACGTCCAGAGAAGGGTTGGAACTAGGATTTTAGGGCTTCCTAGGGTGCGGTGACCTAATCTAAGTGTGGCTAAGGCTTAGGGAAGTCTCTAGGCTATCCTAAGGCTAGGATGGACCTAAGCTCTTCATATTTTTCTGCTTTATTTCTACTTAATAGAATAGAAAACCTTTAACCCCCTTACATTATTATTCCTACATCTAAACTAGGCCTTCTACTCCAGCTCTGCTGCAACTCCCGTTATTCCTTATCCAGCTTCAAATCCAGATCCTGATCAGCTTATTCCCTGCAATCGACATAATGCACTTAATTAGCACATTATAACATTATTTTATGCATAGCTAAAGGAAAGCAGTGAAGATGCAGATAATGCGTATGCATGCATAAATAACCCTAACTTATGCTAAGTCCTAGCTTAATCTAGGCCAATTAAGACCTATGATTGCTGCGCAATCATCGGCACCGTGGACATATGGAGACAATATGCCGCCATCCTCTGCTTTGCTTGGCCTGTTGGGGTTTTGGCCACAAACGCGACTCCTGCACGACATACAACGGACAATCTAAAGGTAGGATGCGCACAAGTTCTTGGGCCAAGAAGGTGGAGGTGCAACCGCCTCTTCCACTTCCCCTACCTGCTTATGGGGGATCCCCCTTGGATGTGGAGATTCCCCTGACCAAGGACATAAAGGTGGCAGAGGTGGTGCTGCGAGGGGCCTTGATTGGGGAAGTGATGATGGGTAATCTGTCTCTGGAGAAAGCTCATCAACTGGTAAGATCTCTCTCTCTCTCGACAGATGTTTGGAAGATTGTGGTCCTCTCCCCTTCGCATTTTGTGCTCTTTGGATTGGGGGTGATGGATGTCGAATGTCTGCGTTTTCAATCGAGTAATCTGGGTGGGCTGGTGGTGATGTGGCATCTAGTTTCCCCTTTTAATGGTTCTCTGCCTGAGCGACCACCTCAAAGAACGACCTCTAGATCTGGCAATCTTGAAATCAAAGGTTTACCTTTACACTTAAGATCTAAAGCAGTGGTGGCAGCTATGATAGCTGGGTTTGCTTCTATGGCAGAAGATGTTGAGGTTGGTCTGAGTGAAGGTGATGGTAGTGTTTTGAATGTTTGGGTGGATGTCTGTAGGGCAGGGTTTGTTCTAGATAAGGTGATCCTCCGATGTGGGGGGAGCTCCTGGCTACTGCTCTTGAACTTCTGTGTGGCTAACTGGGATGAGAAATCACATCATAACCCTCCCTCTTATGCTGAGGTACTGCAAGCCAAAGCAGGATCGGTACTGTTGGATGGTGGAACACAGGAGAAGACACCTGAGCCTAGTAAGGGCAAGGATTTGGAAGATGGGATGGGTGTGATGATGGCAGAGAAGAAGATGGCTGAAATTCTGGAGGTTGGGAGGGTTACACCTGTGCTCAAAGGTGATATGGTTGAGGAAGAGAAAGAAGGAGAGGAGATGGCACTGATAAATGAGGATGCGGTTGAGGATTTGGAAGTAGGGGCTTCAAGAGCCTCTATTTCTAATGGTCTTGCTCTACAGGAGATTCCTATGAATTCCTTAAGCTTGCAGAGTAGCCCACCTGCAGTTGAGGGCTTGCAATTGGACTCAGGGACTCCATCCAAGACAAGTTTGGGGAGACCTCCCTACAAGCTCAAACTGAGAAGACACCACTCAACGTAAAAAATTGATGAGTGTGCTATTGCAGTA
This sequence comes from Thalassia testudinum, assembly GCA_037157565.1. Classification (NCBI taxonomy): domain Eukaryota; kingdom Viridiplantae; phylum Streptophyta; class Magnoliopsida; order Alismatales; family Hydrocharitaceae; genus Thalassia; species Thalassia testudinum. The sequence goes on from JAZHRO010000009.1 coordinate 47,068,165, forward strand.
GTGATGAAGGTAAGCAAAGTCTCTGCTGTGAAGAAGGGGGATGACCAGGTTGCTAAATGAGGATCCTTACATGGAATGTGCATGGGTTGCGCGATCAAAGTCGAAGGGCTTCTCTCCTAAGATATTTAAGAGAATGGGAAATTGACTGCGCCATCATCTAAGAAATGCATATTGATAATGAGGCTGACAAGGCGTGGGTTGAGATGAAAGCTAGGGATGCAAATGACACTGTGATGGTTAACTCTATTGGCAGATCTGGGGGTGTTGCTATATGGTGGAAGAAGCATGTGCTGCAGTTGGAGGAGGTCTCTTTGGCTAGGCACTTACTGACCTGCAAGTTCAAAAGAGCCCAGGGAGGATGTGAATTGTTTGTGTCAAGTGTGTATGGACCCTGTGACCCATGCAGGAGGCACAAACTATGGGAGGACTGGGATTTGGCTGCTGATTTTGTGAATGGGGCTGCCTAGCTTGTTGGAGGTGATTTCAACTGTGTGCTGATGGGATGTGATAGACCTAGTGGTGTCGCTGATAGTGCAACCACTGGTTTTCAGTTGGTGGTTCAGACCTTAGGCTTAAGTGAGTATCCTTCTTCTCGCTCTGAGTATACTTGGAGGAATGCGAGTGGCCTCATGTCCAAGATTGATAGATTTTTTGGCAATGCTGGGCTCCTAGATCTATTTCAGTTATCTTCTATCTGTGGCCTTGAACATCCCTTTTCTGATCACACTCCTTTAGTGTGGGACAGTGGTGAGCAAGTGATTGCTAGATCTTACTTCAAGTTCAAGAAGTCTTGGTTGAGGGAACCGGGGTTCAAAGAGATGCTTGAAGGATGGTGGAGGGCTAAGCAGGTTGAGGGCACTACTACCATCAAGCTAGCCTCCAAACTGTCGGCTATGAGAGAAATGTTAAAGGAATATGGAGATGTTGTTTCTATCATGAGACATCAGAGATGCAAAGAAGCTTTGAAGGAAGTCCAGAACCTCGACTCTAAAGAGGCCACTGGTCTAATGACTGAGCATGATTTCATTATCAGAAGGTGGTGGCAGGGGGTGGTGGCTGAAGAAGATCTGAAGTTGGAGATGGATTGGAGAGAACGTTCGAGACAATTGTGGCTTAAAGAGGGGGATGCAAACACCAAGTTCTTCCATTTGGCTACCAGCTCTCATAGAAGACTCAACCTGATATACTCAATTGTTAAAGATGGGCAGATAATTACTTCTATCTCTGATATCAGAACTGAGACTATCAGATACTTTAAAGACTACTCAAGGTCTGGTGGAAGGGGTACATGGAAAATTGCAGCTAGCGACCTACCCAAAATCTCTGAAGCGCAGTGTTCCAGCCTGACTGTAGCTATTTCTGAGCTTGAGACTTTAACTGCCATCAAGGATCTCAACAGTGAAGGCTCACCTGGTCCTGATGGTATTCAAGTATTCTTTTATAAAGAGATGTGGGATGTTGTGGGCACAGAAGTTATGGAAGTGATCAAAGAGTTTGAGGTTGGAAACTTTGGCTTTGAAAAAATCAATAGATCCTTCTTATTTCTATTGCCAAAGACTCAGGGGGCAGAAACTTTTCAGGAGTTCAAACCCATAGCCCTCTCAAATTCTATCTACTTGGTGATTAGTAAGATCTTGACCAATAGGCTACAGCTTGTCCTGCAAGAGTTGATTCACCCTGTTTAGTCAGCCTTCCTCCCTAACAGGTCTTTACAAGAATCTTTTATCATGGCCCAGGAGATGGTTTGTGGGTGGCACAAGAGGAAGTGTAGAGCTTTTATGTGGAAAGTTGACTTCCGCAAAGCTTATGATTCCATCTATTGGCCTTACCTTTGGGAAGTTTTTAAAAGAAGTGGTTTTCCTCCTAGTTGGATTAAGTGGGTGAAGAGGTGTATCACAACTGCCTCTTTCACTCCCTTGATAAATGGGAAGCCCTGTGGTGCATGGATTCAACCCCAATGTGGGGTCAGGCAAGGATGTCCTTTGTCACCTTTGGTCTTCAACCTTGCAGTTGACAACTTGGCTTGGTATGCTTGTGAACTTGTTGAAGCGAGTCTTGTTAAAGGATACTCCCTTTCTAGCAGGAGTGCTTTGGCCCCTATACTTCAATATGCGGATGATACGATTTTTTTGTGGAAGGATCCATTGATGAAGCTCAGGCTCTTTGCCATTTGGTCAACATTTTTGGGGACATCTCAGGCCTTAGGCTGAACAGAGAGAAGTCTAGTTTGGTCAGTTTTGGCTTACCTGAGGCTGAGCAAGGAGACATCTCTGCTATTTTGGGGACTCCTCGCATCAGCCTCCCTATCAGATATCTGGGTCTGCCCTTGAGGTGTTCTAGAATGAAGAAAAGAGATTGAAACTGTCTCTTTGACAAAATCTCTGTGAAAATGGCTGGATGGCATAGCAGCTTCTTGTCCAAGGGTGGCAGACTCATCTTGCTCAATTCAGTGATCACCTCCATTCTTGTATTCTACCTCTCTATCTTCAAAGCTCCTAAATCAGTGTGGAAGCGGCTAGATGTTTTGAGGAAGAGATTCTTTTGGAGGGGGACCAGGCATGAGGCCAGATTTCTGCAGCCATTGAAATGGGAATAGCTCTGCCAGCCAAAGGACAGGGGGGTCTGGGGATCAAATCTCTGAAACAGTTCAATGAAGCCTTGTTTCTTAAGTGGGCTATCAAATTCTTGCAAGGGGAGGTGAAACCATGGACTGAATTGATCAAGGATAGTTATGGTTCTTCAAATAGTGTGCTCAACAGACTGCAGCCCAGCAAATCTTCACCCTTTTGGAGCTCTGTGATTAAAGCCTTAGCTAATAGCTGGCATCTGCTGCAGCCGACTATAGGTGATGGTAGGACCTTCAGTTTCTGGAATGAAAGATGGTCTTTGCTGGGTGTTCTGAAGGAGATCTATCCAAGAGCCTTTGCAACAACTACTGATAAGGAGGGGTCGGTCAGCTGCATCTAGTCTAACAGCAAAAGCTGCTAGTTACTGAATGAAGAGGATTCCACAAGAAGGGGCACCCGGTTGTGGGAAGAAAGGAGAAATCTCATCTCAGACCTTGAGAGCTTTAAACCAAGACATGGAATGGATGATAATTATATATGGGATGGTATTTACACTGTGCACTGTGGCTACAACAAAATCATGGAGAATGGCAGTGGGGGGAGCTATGATGTCATTGACAAGAAGATTTGGCTCTTGAAGATCCCCCTTAAAGCACAAATTTTCCTCTGGTTGTGTAGGAGGGAGGGCTTGATAACAGGTGAACTGCGACATAGAAGAATGGGAGCTGCTTTTCACGAGTGTCACTTGTGTGGGATGCACACTGACAACCTTAATCACATTTTCTCATCTTGCCTGGTCATAGATGTTGTCTGGAGGAGGACTTGCTAGGAACCACTACCATCGTGGGATTCCATTTGGCATGGTTTTGTTGTGAGGGAGAGGCCGCATGTGTGCATGGCTATAACTCTCTGGTGTGTGTGGAAGGCAAGAAATGAGAGGCTTTTCCAGGAGAGATCGGTCTATTGTGAACATATTGTAAGAGAGTGTTGGTCCCTCATACATACATGGGGATCTAGGTTGTAAATCCTCTTACTTAGTTATATAATATATCTTCCCGGATTGTTATCGTAAGACGATAGCTTTCCTTTTTATCTCAAAAAAAAAAGGGGGATAAAATCTAAGATTCAACTACAAATGGTAAACATCAAAAGATATATTTTTTAAAATATTTTATTATTTAATGCTCAATTAAAAATAATCAAGTGTTAATAAGATTAAGCACTAAATAGTCAATAACACTAATGTCCGAACAAGATATTCCAATAAAAATCCATATAGAAATAAATCCTCAACTTATTCAAGTAAAATTACAAATCAATCCCTGGATGCTTGCAATCAGGTCCCTATGAAAATTTTTTTCCTACAATTAGGTCCTTGCCAACACCTTCATCTTTTCTTCTTTGTCGTCGATGAGATGCTGGGAAATGGATCCAGTCATTGGATTGGGATGAAAAATGGAAGAGGTGGTCGTGGAAGTCTCACCGACGTGTTAGTGGCTCTAATCGTCGATCGAAGTGGCGGCAGCGTCATGGGAAGTCATCGAAGTTGGAGAAGACGGCGGCTCTGACGAGCACTTCGACGAGTACCTACAAGTCAAAATATGGGTCGTTTGGCCCTGATTAAATGGCCATAAGCTCCAATGTGGCACGTCGGAGCAAAGCCCCGACTTTATTAGGCATGTGGGTGTGTGTGTGCATGGGGCGAAGAAGCCTTTTGAAGCCTCTAATGGTGGTGATGGTGGCGTGTTATAGAGGTTGTGAAAGATCAAATTGACGAGTCCCAAAGCTACAACAATCTAAGGAGAATAAAAGCCCTAAGCTAATTGGATCAAAAAGGGAGGGAATACCTAGGGTGTTAGCAAGCCTCCAAGCAAAGAAGGGGAGGGGCGGTTGGAGCATTTGAGGAGGTTTTGAAGGCCGAAACTTTGCGTGAAGCTTCGAGGAAGAATGGGGAGGAGAAGCCCTCAACCAATTTCGTTGGAGGAGCGGCGGACGAGCGAGACGAAGAAGCTCCAAGGTCCATCAATGGCGTGCGCAAGGGAGGAATGAGGATGGGGTGTTGGTGCACGATTTTTGGACAAACATTATCATTGAAGTATGACGATGCTTTATAGGAGGATGGCCACAAGAATTGAGGCAGATTTGCAACCCAAACACGGTGGGTTCCCACATGATTTCGTAAATATTTCGATCATGAATCACGAGGTCTATAGATGGAATTAGCGGTTGTGAATGGTGTCAACAGATGAGAGATTGAACGGGGATCAATCTCACCAAATTTGGTGGGATTTAGTCATCTGATTAAGGAGAGATATAGATCTCCAAAGTTTGCACAAAGCTCAAGTGATGGAGCCCGTTGGCTACTGCATCCATTGCTAGAGGTAGAGGAAGGCTAGTGTCATGATGACATCAGTTGGGGACCAGGAAGAAAGATCGACGGACCATATCGAAAGGGATTCAAAAGTTAAGGGTCATTATGCAAAGTAGGTGAAAATGAAGTCTAATTGGTCTCAACATTCTAAGGTAACCTAATTTAGACCCAAGGAATCTAATGGTGACTTAAATTTTGGGTTTTGTTGGAGTTTGACTTGTAATTTACATTTTAACCCAAAAATGTATTAATTGTTAACCTTGGTATTTGACTTATATCAAATTGAGTTCATTTTGTAAAATTGATTATTCTAGACCTCGAGGAATATTTTTTAATGATTTTTAGAAGATTTATTTTACATTTATTTTAATTAGAACTCCTTGAATTAAAGCGAGACTGAACTTAGGATTTGTTAAATGTAAATTGGCTTTTATTTCATAAAAATCCTAAATCAATCAATGCATGCTCACTTAATGGAAATTTGAGCTTAGTTGACCTTTAATTGAATGTAGATTCACTCTTAGTTAATCTACACTTGTATTTCTTCATTAAAACAACATAATTAACCAATTTTGATGGATGCGCTCCAATTCTTGATATTCTTTAGTTATATCCTTTTAATGATTAATTAGGTGAATTTATCCTTAGAACGTAGTTAATTTGAGTTAGATTAAAGAGGATGATTGTGTTACCATCATAGTCTATAAACTTGCTCCATTAAAAGGGAAACCATCTTCATCAAGGGAATCAATTTTACGAATTGTGCTTTCCATTCTTCCAAAAGACACTATATCCTTTGATTTTAGAAGCTTGGCAGTCACAAGTTCCTTATCAACTTTAGACTTGTAGCTCTTGAAATGCATAGTATGGAACATCCCTCATTCCAAGGATGTCCTATTCATCACCAATGAATCCTCTTGATTGTAACCTTAATGAGCATTTACATCAACAACAGCATTATGGCCATTGAAAATTTTCGATCTTGGCGATGCATGCTTCCCTCTTAAAGCTTTTAATCTTGGAAAGTCAATAAGATATATTAATGAGCATTTACATCAACAATAGCATTATGGCCATTGAAAATTTTCGATCTTGGCGATGCATGCTTCCCTCTTAAAGCTTTTAATCTTTGAAAGTCAATAAGATATAATTGGATTATGGCCAAAGCTAGATCTCGACAATTCATGTCACACCAAATGTATAACTTATGGAAAGGGATTATTCTTACAATAGTGTATAATTGCCTCTCCCAAGATTAGAAGCTTCTAAGTGGAAATATTCATTGCTGAGACATAAAATTTTGAATGGGCAGGATGTTATTGTCGTTGTAAATGTTCATCAAGGTTACAATCAAAGCTATTAAGGCATTAGGCAACTACAAGGTGACAAGCTCCTTAATTACTTGAGGTGAGAGGTGACAAAAAAGGCAATCACCCAATTAAATCAAGGTGGCAAGTCTATTTTATTTTTTAAAATATTAAACATGCCTAACTAACTCATATGGTAGCATTGAGTTTCATTAGAGAGTAATCTAAGTTTCAATTAGGAGGATTCATTAGTGATGAATAGGACATCCTTGGAATAAGGGATGTTCTGTACTGAGCATTTCAAGAGTTACAAGAGTTTGAAGTTGATAACAAGGATCTCAAGATTGCCATGCATTTAAAACCAAAGGACAAGGTGTCTTTTGGAAGAATGGAAAGCAAAGTTGGCAACATTGATTCCTTTGGTGATGATGGTTTCCCCTTTATCAGACCAAGTTTGCACATCAATGATATTATTATTGGAAACCTCTTTTTTTACTATTCATTTTTTTTTTTTAGAATCCTGGTTTTTTGAAGACCTAGTCTCTACCTTTTCATTTGTAATCCTTTTTCTAACACTCTCCTTTATCTCGTTAATAAGATTAGGGAGCTTTGTTATTATCCTACATTGGGTGAAATGGATTTTGATGTAGATGCCGACCTCTGCCTGATGTCTGGTCTTCCTTGTAGGATAATCAAGTAGGGACAAATTACATCCGAGATCTTGATTAGGAGATCGATCCTAGCCATCCTATTGATATGTGACTTGGCCAAATGCAACTTGCCGAAAGGTTTATAAGATCTTCTAAGCTCAACAATTTCTTAGACTTCAATGACAATCTCATACATGATGACACAACAACCAGAATTTTCTATGCAAACCATGTGTTCATTAAGCAAAACCCTTGGTGTTGAAGACAACATTATATAGGACACGAATTTATCCCAACCATCGGTTCCTTGCAAACAATTTCCAATTACCTGGAGATTGGTTGATGATTGAAGATGTTAGTAGTCTCCAATTTGAAAAGATAAGAACTAACATGTTTAGGACTAGTTCTTTACCATATCCTAGCCTGTTGAGCCTCCCATCACAATATCTGACTCATGTTGCAAGAGTAATATACCCTATCCTTGATTGTAATATTATGTATCAATGACATAACCATATGGTAGTTAAAAGACACATTTTACGATACTCACACTTCATACTAAGGGAGGAAAGAATAAACTAGAGTGAAGTTATATTACGACGAATGCATAATTACTCAAATTACCACCATTTCCCTTATGTTGCATTCGCATATAAATGAATGAGGATGCATGGATTCAGTGGGAACATCAAACATGGAATCATTCTAAGAGATTGATATTTTGATGAACACATGCGTCGCTTCATTGGATGTTTTTAGATTAGTGAAGCTGGCGATGATGGTGACAATGTTGATGATTAAGATAGTGACTTTGATCGAAAGGTGGTACAAAGTCATCCATGGGTCAAAATTTTTGAGATTTAAAGCTTGTCTACCTATGGTATATATTTTGTTCCTTCGGCATGTATTGGAGTTTATTTATGTTGAAGAACCACCAGTATGAGGCGTGGATACTTTGAGAATGTAAAGCAATTTGCATTAATGATAATGCATTTGACTTTTTTTCTTACAATTGCTAAGAAAATCTTCCATCACCTTAATATATACTTGTGGTTGTATGAATTTTTGTTACAATTAGTTTTTAACCCGTACGTTGTTATGGGAGTGTAAAAATTAATCACTGTAGGAGTGAAAACTCAATAATATAAAAGTCTAATATGATTTTCAATCGGTGCATCTTGGCTTTCAATCAGTGGAAAAATAGTACATTGTGTGCTGCAACATGTATTTTTTGGTGTATCTTGATTTTCGACTAATGGGAAAAAAAAATTGATCAGAAATCAGAACACACCACATGCTGCAAAATATATTACTCAGTGTATTTTGATTTTTAATCGATGTATTTTAATTTCCAATCGGTATCTTAGATTTGATTTATACTACTTAATTTTGTATATGTATTATTTCATATTCTCATAAAAATATACTCAATATTAATCTCCAATATGAAGAGATTGAATGTAAAAATAAATTTTAAAATAGACATCAATATTAAATATTGTGCAAAAAAAAAAATAAAAAGAAAAAAAATGAGAGAGATAACAAACGTATGGGGCGAGAGAGAGTGAAAGAAAGCAACGGTCAGAGTACCATGCTACAGCAATTGTCAGTACTTAAGCAGAACGTTAAAAAATAAATAAATAAATTTAAACAGTGCATCACATAGTTTTTCCCCTACGGGAATTAATAGTATTATAGATTATTCTTATATCATAAATTTTTAGATACATAATTTTGATGCACGTAAGACAAACAATAAGATATCGCACAATTAACTCATACGAAGTGTGTTAGGGGGATGATTGGAATTATGTCAATACACTTACCTATTTAAGATATGTGATCATATCATATGGACAACGTATTAAAGGATGTATTTCTCACATACATACATACATGATATGTTATCTTTATAAAATTCCACAAGTCTTGATAATCCTCAATTTGGAAGTGGTCTGAACTAAGTAGGGTCTTTGAAGATTTAATCATAATTTTAACACTTGTTACATATAACTCGTGTCTAGAAAAATTTTGGTGGCATTTTCCTGTACTTCTCTAGTATACCAACTAGCATTAGGTTCATTATTTAAGTGTCATTAAGTTGGTGTTAAAGGAATCAACCTAAGGTCAATCTTAGGGGATATACTATAGAAGTATGGAGAGATGCCGTCGAAATTTCTTTAGATACAATTTACATGTAATAAGTAACTTATTATTAAATCTTGAAGGATAGGCTATCAAGTGAAAACAATAACTAAACTGTGCATTACTCCGCTATCACCTTATCTAAATTAGGTTCATTGTCCTCCATCTTTAGGTTGCCACGGATAAGTCTTGGATTAACTTAAGGCATTCTAACTACTTCTTGAATAAAAATGGAGTCATTGTATTCCTCAATTAGACTTATCATGATGATAGGAAGCAGTATAGATGAGGAGACATATATGAGTTCATTTTTTGCCCATGCAAAAGGTGCCTAAACGACTTTCTAAATGATCGAAAAGCTGTAATGTAGTATGTGATTTGTGATGGCTGGTGAACACATTACATTTGTCTAAATAGCTCATAGAGAGATGATCCTTTTCTTGAAAGTTATGATGTACAAGTAAAATGTTACACGAAATGAGGATTGCATATGTCAAGAATGTGGATGGCAATGACACATTTAGAGATTGTAGTCAAAACTATGATGCATTTAAGGAAGAGGAGCCAATTGCTTCTAGAATCAATAGCATCTCTTGGTTGTGATTTCCTAGGATGTTTCAGAACAAGGCGATGAACAAGGCAACGTCACAATTAATGTTAGATGTATTGCAATTTATTGGAGAGTTGTTGAATAATCCTAAAGATTTTCCATGTTTGTGATACAGTGCAAAGGAGTAGTTTCATGTCGTTGGATTGAAGCGTGAGAAAATTAATACTTGTCAAAATGATTATGTTATACACAAAAGAGTATGCTTAGTTGGATAGTTTCCTATAGTGTGGCCAACTAAGATACAAAAGTGGTGGCAATTCAAATCCACATGGGAAGAAACAAGCACAAAAGACTCTACGTTACTTTCCCCTTATTCCTAGGCTACAACAGTTATATACATGTCTAGTAGGATTGCAAAATAGATGACATGACATCATGATAACAAGTCATGCGACGAACACATGCCTTATCTGCCAGATACCTAGGAATGGAATGCATTCAATAACAAATATGAGAAATTTGTGGAGGAGGCACGTCATATATCACGTTAAGGCTTATAAGTGATGGATTCAACCCTTTCAAAAATATGCATCCTTCATATTTGATTTGGCTAGTGGTGATTGTTATTTATAACTTGCCTCTTTGGATGTTCATGCGATAATCTTGTATAATGCTGACACTTCTTATCCAAAGCTCAAAGGCAATTGGAAATGCAATAGATTTGTACTTGGAACCTCTCATTGACGACCTCATAGAAAATATTTCTTTCAAATGCATGAATAATTATTGTGGATAATAAATGACTTTCCAGCCTATATGAATTTGTCTAGTTGGAGTACCAAGGGAAGCTGACACGCTCGATATGTATTGATGATATTCATCACCTATGTTTGCATTAAATCAATAAGCCTTGTTACTTAGACCATTGCAGATTTTTACCAATTGACCACAAATGGAAACTTTAATATTTAAGTATAGATTTGATGGAAAAGCATGTCAATACTAAAGCAAGAATCCAAAGAACCATTCGACCACTGCTACGATCAGGTTGCCATGGTATTAAGTGATGAAAAATTTACAACAAATTGGTGATATCCATTTCGATTGTACATTTAAGGGCAATCTTAAAGGCCGACGGAGTTTCAATATTAGAAAAAAGAACATTTTCTTTATGGAGCTCCCGTATTTGCAAAATCTTATAATCCATTATAAGTTTGACATAATGAGTATCAAGAAGAATGCTATGGATAACATCTTAGATATGCTAAACCTAATGGCTAATTCGTAGGATATGATGAAGACTTGAAATGATAGGAACAAGTTAGGTATTCATCCTAAGTTGCACATGACTGAATTCAAGGACGATAGGTACAAGTGGCCCTCTACATTGTATAACTTAAACTAGGATCAACAACAGAAGATTTTCTCTTTTCCGAAGAGTATAAGGGTTCCATATGATTACTTTTCACAGCTTTCTAGGTGTATTAACGAAGCACAGAAAAAAAAATAGTGGATTAAAAAGTCATGATTGCTAAGTGTATGTGTAAATCTTGTTTCCATTGACAATCCATGGGGTACTTCCTAAATCGATACTTGATGCCCTAATGGAGATGACTCGTTTCTTCAAGGCTATTTACTCCAAGGCATTGGATCCTCAATTGTTAGATTATTAGGATAAACAAAATGCAATTATACTTTGCAAGATCGAACAACTCTTCCCTCCTACTTTTTTTGATATCATGGTTCGTTTCACAGTTCAACTAGTTAATGAAGCTAGAATTGCTAGACAACTTGAGCATAGATGGATGTACTTGATGGAGCACTATCTTAAGAAACTTAAGGATTACATCCTCAAAAAAGCAAAGCCATAAGGTTTGATTGTCGAATGGTACCTTGTCAAAAAATGCATCAACTTCTATGAAATGTATATGCATGGTCTAGAGAATCGATTTCGTCAATTCAAAAGAAATGATGAAGGGTCAATTACTAAGAATATGAAAGAATGCATTTCTATATTTGACATTAATTTAGGGAAGGTCATTCCTCCAAACAGAGTATAAAATAATGCCTAAACATGACTGTCTATTAGACCACTTCTATATATTGAAACAGATCTCGGATGTCGATCCATTCTACAAGGAATTCAGATAATCTTCCTATACATATAGGCGTGAAGTGGATTTCCTTCCATGGTTTCAGAACCATGTACATGAATTGAAAGAAGAAGATTACCCAAGATGGGCAAAAGATTGACGTAATAGTCAGACACCATTGAGCCACGCACATTAGCATTTAGGATACATAATCAGTGGGTTCAAATTTAGACTGAAATCAGTTGATGATACAAAGGCCACACAACATTTTGGTATTCTTGTCAAATCCAACATACCAAGTGACTACAAAGTCTATTACAACCAAAATATTGAGATTATGAAGGTAGCCTTTCAATTCAATTGCAGAGTCATCTTATTTATGTTTGGCTGGTTTGATGTTTTTAGAGAAGACATCAGTTTCAAGGTTGACAAAAAGCATGGTTTAATTACCTCGAATAAGAACCTTAGGATCCTATAGACAATCGAATCATTTTCCTTGGCTTGCCAGATTGAAGAAGTCTTCTACGTACTTGACAATAGTTGAAGTCGATGGATAGTTCCTATAAGTTCATTGCCACATAACCTTTTCGAAAGCTAAAAAGATGAAGACCCCAAAGTAGATTCTAAAGCTTACCAAGACATTCTAGAATATGGTTAGTGTACCCCTTTGCATTGAAGGCTAATGATATTTAAGGTAAACTTAACTTCTGTACTTATTCAAAATATTCACATGCATTCATCCAATTTTTTCTTAAAATATTTTTTGCATGTACACATAAAGTTCATTTGCTTCTATTATGATCCATAAAAAATTCAATTGTGCTTATAATGATTTCTTGATGCTTGTAATTATTTCATGATTTTACACGTGTAGATGTCATAGAAGAAAGTGAAGGTAAGGAAGACCAAGAAGTCAGATTATGCTGATGTCACTTCTTCATTTCACCCCCTAGATGATTTGGCCCCTCACTAGCTATGAGGGTAACTATGAGACTGACTCCCAACTTCACTCCCACCTTCACACCTCCTTAAGACCATATTCAAGCTACAGCCATCCCAGTCCTGCCCCTCCCTCAGCTAGGCACATCACATGTTAAGCCTACCCCATCCCAAATACACCCCCCACATTGCAGCCCCACGTAGAGGCTCACCACATCCCTGAGACAAAGGGCACCATAGTTTATGGGGGCTATGATCCCACCCCATACTCCTGGCTAGCCTCCATATCAACAAAAGATGGGCCAATGTACTCAACCACCATCTTAGCACCTGCCCAAGGGTCAATTCTAATCCTCTCCACCTTCTCAACTGCCTCCCAAGTGTTAGTCCTAGTCATTTACTCCTTCTCAGCTCCCACCCAAGGGTCAATCCCAATCATCTACTCCTCAACTCCTACTCATGAGTCAATCCTAGTTGTCTACTCCTCAACTCCCACCTAAGGGTTAGGCCCAATCCTCTATACCTTCTCAATTCTCACCTAGGCCCAATACGAAGGGTAAGACAACAACACATGACCCCCCCATCTCTAGGTCTAGGTCCTAGCAAATGGATCGCCATGAATCTTAGGTTGAGGGACCTACCTATCCATCTACACCATCTCTTCCCAAACTTACTCCCATTCCTTTCACACAATCTCAACCCTCCCTACATACCCAAGACTAGATACCAGATTAGCTTACTAACATCAAGCAATACTCACGTGCAGATTTCCAACTGAATGCCAAGCAATAGAGTTAGGCAAGGACTATATAGTAGTATTTATACAAGTCTTTTTCTTAGACATGCATCTTATCATTATTAGTTTGTTATGGCTAGTTTCATTTTGTTTTGTTAAATGAAGGTGCAATAAATGAAGGTGCAAAACCAAAATCAGAAACAACAAGGAAGATGCATAATTTGGATTTGTAGCCCCTCCCTAAGGGTAACAGCATCATGATCAAGGTCAATTCATTGAGATTTGCACCTGACTACCCATGGTCGAATAGAAGATCTTCACCCTAGTCATGGCGATAGTGTCGTGTTGCTATTTTGACTAGAGGTAAGTCCATAAGGAACTCAATAAAAAATTCCTTTAAGAACTAGCGGTAAACATTTACTTTTTAGGTGTAATTCTTTATTTGAAACTATTTTTATATGTACATAATAATTGGTAACAATATATGTAGGGGACTTATGATTGGAGTCTGAGCTTGATGACCTCTAGATATATTCTCCAACATGCAAGGAGGGTGCTTCATAATTGAAGGGAGGATCTGAAAAGGAATGTAAGTATATATTTTAACTTGACATAATTAGACATATGCTTAAGAAGGTTCTAATATTATTTATGTACAATATTTAGCCTCTACACATATGAGGAGGCACTGAGGAATGTGCCTGTGGATGAGGAAGTATTGCTCACTCATTAAAGGGAGGCCTGCGAGCATTGGGCAAGTGAAGAGTGTAGGTCTTTCCCTATATTCTTTATTTACCTATCATTTTTTTCCATGTGTTGCTATTCAAACTCGTACTTTTCTATTATAGGAGTAGGTGGCAGAGAATAAATCCAACAAGGCAAAAGCTTTGACAATGACCCACTGCTTTGAAAGACAAATACATAAATGGTTCAAACTTTACATGATATCCTCAATTATTTTCATTTGAACCATGTTTTCTACATAGATAACATAGAACAAAAATCATACACAAATTACAAATACAACACTTAAAAAACAACTTATGTACTTAATGTGTAGTCCGAAAGTCATGATGGTGCCCATCTTTATCAAGATTCAGTCTATGAAGTAAGTCATTGCAAGGTTATCCCAGATGACCCCTGTATCTGGCTTGACCCCTTATACAAGGAAAGGCATGTAAGTTACTTAGAAAATCATTTGAATATAAGGTAGCAAGAAATTTAATCACTAGCACTTAACAATGTGATTCAACTATATGCACCTATCATAGCACATGGTGCAATTGATGCACCCTCCTAAGGCTGAGGGTATGGATGAGATAGTTCCAAAGCAAATGATTATTGAGAAGTCCTTTAGGAATGTCATGCCGCACAAGCATGGAGATTTTATTCTTAGTGTAGGGGCAAATCATACCATCAACTCGTGGTATGGAAGGAAGGGGTCATTATCATCATTAATCGAGTATAACGAGATGAGGATGAAGTTATGAGAAATGAAGAGCCAAAGGAGCTAAGATAGAAGGGGCTAGATGATGTTTGATCACAGTTGTCCAAGCTGATCAAGTTATCATTGCAACAACAAGAACAGATGAAGGTTTGGTTTGCTACATTCATCCCACCAGAGCATTCTTCATTCCACTTCCCACCTTAGCGCTTAGACGATGATGACTTTGTCAGCTTCGGGATTGGTGGGATCGATGCAAAGGCTTGGGGTACTTTTCTCTTTTGTTGAATATTTTTGGGCGGATCTTATATACTTCAATTGCTTTGTCATAGTGCATATACATATAGCTCATTTCATTTGTAAATACTTCCATTTTGTCTTTGAATTTCATGAATGAAATGCATGTGTGGATTTTATGATGGTGAATGACATATGGTCTTATAATTGAATGTGAGAGAATATAAATGTTTGATTTAGATTTGTTCACAAATGTACAAGTTATGTAGGTTTTACATCAAAAAAGAGAAATAAAATGAAATATCTTTTTCCATAAAAGTACTTTTACTCAGTTTTTACCAATGCTAATAGCTTTTTCCCACAATTTTAATTTTTATAACATTTAAAAATTGAATAAGAACATAGTTTTTACCAACATCTTTCAATTGTCAACATAAACCATTAGCGACAATTTAAGTAACTGTGTCAGATGTTTTATGCCTATGGTTCTTAAACCATCAACAAAAGGATCTTTACGCACAGTTTTAGAACCATGGCTAGAAACTAATGGCAACAATTTGAAACTGTGGGTAAAAAGGCCACGATTTCCCTCCAACATTTGCCATGTGTGCATTGGCCACAATTTTTAACCGTTGGTATAGCTATTTTCTTACTATTTGAAAATCTTGGCCAAAGGTCATGCAAAATCGTGGGAAAAGGGATCGTCCCCAGTTTGGGCAAGCAAGGACCTTTTCCCTTCAGTTTGGGTCAGGCCCATCGATAAAGGTCTATGGTTATGAACCTTTTATCGAAGTCACTTTGGCATGGTTTTAGGGGTTTTGCCTACAATTTTCAACCGTGAGGAAAACCTTGTTGTAGTGGTTGTTGTGTGATGCAAGATTTTATGTGATTTTATAAATGTGGGTTTATGTTGTTGAAATGCGTAAAACCAATCAACTCTTAAATTTATAATGCCTAGATAGGATGAGTATCTAGGGTCGTCTAAAGAGGCTAATTTGTTAGTCGCAAAAAGGATTATCTCTCTCGCCTCTCAAATCCACACTTGTCTTTTTGTATTTTCAATTTTGTTGTTTTTAGGGTTTTCAACAATAATTGGGCAATGGAATGTGATAACATTTACGCTAAAAGCTATGCCTATTAACTACTCCTAAGTGACAAGAAGAAACCCTTTTCTTCTAAGCTCACCCTAGGCAAGTGCGCCAAGGGTAATTAGAAGAAGATGGTGTGGTGCATTAAGTACTAAAACAAGAAAACACACTAACTAGAATACATGAATTGGAAGGCAAAGTTGAAACTTGTATTACTAGCAACTAGATGAAGTGTAGCTGAAGGCTTGTTACATGGAAGAAACACAAACACACTAGCTAATACAAGAAGATATAAAGATAAGGAAGAAGAAGAAAAAGTCCTCCGAAGATGATGGAGGAGGTAGGTCTTGCTCCAAGCACAACAGCTCCTATGCTTGAAAAGATCTCCTCCTTGCCTCCAAGTTGATACACCTCAAGGCTTTCCTCCAAGGTGGGCATCAACCACCTTGCTCCTCCTCTTGCCTGGCCATTCCTCCTAGATGAAAGTTTCATCCTCCTTGGCATGACACAAGGGAGAGGAAGAGAGAGGAAGAAAGCGCGAAGGGGGCGAGTAGGTTGCCCCCTTGATCTTCTTCTCTTCTTCTTCTTCCTTGGCCATGAGATGTAGGTGGTGTAGGTGGACTTAGAACTAAGGGAGGATGTCTTTAATGTGGTAGTTAGGAGGGTATATATAGGTGTTGAGATGGGTGGGATAGGTGTGGATTTAATGAATCGCTAGGATGGCATTTGGGAGGTGGTTAGGTGATCCAAAGGGGGAGGATGGGTGGCACCATATGAAGGGGTATATGTGGTGGTGGTTATGTGGTGCAAGGGCACTTAAAGGTGGCGCTAGTGGGCGAGATTTCATACATGAAAAGATTTGATTTGGAAACCTGTCGCAGTAGTGCATAGAAATCCGCTACCAGATAAAATTTATAGCTGAAGCTCAAGGTGAGCCCCGAGTCAAACACGGGGAGGCGAAAGTTTGATTTTGAAAACTATGTTTCGATTTATTTCTTTTTGGTGTTTTTATCTTTTACAATTTTTTTGTATGTTAATAGGCAAGAGATCATATCAATAAAATATTTATCTAACTAATCTACTTGCAAAATAAGGGAGAAAGAGAGAGAGAGAAAAAATATTTCATAGATCAAGCAATGTCTATTACAACTAATTAAAACTACACTAGAAAAGCAATAAAAGATAGAGAGAGGTGAGAAGAATCCCCCTCGATAGTCACTTGGAGGATGACTCGCTTTGACGGTCCCTAGATGAAGATGGTGAGGAGTTGGAGGAAGGAGAACGGAGCTGAAGGACGGAGAGCGGGACAAGACAGCATTGCAACAAGGATCTACTTCCCATATGTGGTGAGAGGACAGCCATGGGATGTTCCATGAAGGGAGGTGAGAAGCAGGAGAAAATATTTCTTTTCTACTCTAGAGGAGCATCCTGGGCTTAGGACAAGCTCTCTTTAGAGGCTTAGAGGTGATGAGGGAGAGAAAGGAAGAGAGGATCAAGAATGGGAGGGTGGTGGTTCTTTTGTAGTGGAGAAAAAGAGGCTAAATTGGTCATGAGTCGACAACGACAGTAAAGACATCATTAAAGCTCCAGCTCAATCATCATTGTAGCCAACCCTCACGCCTGCTGGCATCTGCGCACACGCACGTGCGGCATGTGTGCACTATTGGTGCTGAGGTTGAAGGAGCCATGGTCATTAGATCGAAAACGAATGGTTACAGTGGAGAAAAAGAGGCTAAATCGGGCATGAGTCGACAGCAACAGTAAAGACGTCATTAAAGCTCCGGCTCAATCGTCACTGTAGCCAGCCCTCGCTCCTGCTAGCGTCTACGCACACGCGCATGCGGCACACGTGCACTACTGGTGCTGCGGCTGAAGGAGCCATGGTCATTGGATCGGAAACGAATGGTCATGATCGTGCAAAGATCGCGCTCACGAATCGCGGCCAACCCCACGTATGATTGCACGAGTGCACGTGTCGAGGTCATCCAACTCATAGGGCTACGCCACATGGTGAATTCTCCACCACTCAATGGCCATCTAATGAACGCAATCGAATTGCGCCCACTCTCACGAAATCAGGCACTGCGGCCGGGCTTCAAATGCACGTTGGTGGCTTGAGAGCACCTCTCTTAACCACTATTCCATGTGCTCACAAGTGTCGAGAAGATGAATTTCACTGCTGAGGGCACGAAGGCATCCCAGCCATTAGATCTTGATCCAATGACTGCGATGCGAGGACAAGATGATGGGGTGGGGTGCCTGCTATAGCCCTTAGACGTTTCGAATGATGCCACATGGCATCATCTGGACCGTCCATCTTCAAATGCTCCTTGAAAGTGTTACGGATATCAGATTGGGTCGATTTTTGTGCCGTTGGGATGCGATCATTGATCCGGATCCATCCATGCAGTTGGATTTGTCATTTGAAGCTCCAAATTGTGTCACCTAATCCCTTAGCTGTTGATCTTCCTTGGACTACATAAAATGCTACGGGACTACGATCAAGACGATTTCGGAGGCATTGGACTCCAATCGTCATCCTAATCAGATCTGTACGATAGGATTGTCAATCTAGGGTCGTGAAATAAATCTCCTCTCCTAGCCACAAAAAGAAGCAAATTAACCTATGATTTATACAATCTATCCTAAATGCAAAATGATGCATGTTATGCAATGTTTATAATGTGGAATGAAATGTTAAGCTTAGGAACTCACATAAACAGGCATTTTATCATGAATAAATGTGTATTTGTCATACCCCCATGCTTATCTTTTACTAGTCCCTAGCAAAACTAAACTATATGCTATGTATAAACAAAGAATTAGGATTTAATTACTTAGGCCTAAATTGCTTATTAACAATAGAAAATTTCAACTGAGATCCTAAACTACGAAGACTCAACAGTACCTGGGTGCTTGCCAAAATGCAGACCACCCAAATCCTTGCCTTATTTTCAAGAGGGAAGATATATTTTTTTCTACTTTTTCTTCTTTTCTAATCTCTTGGATTTTTTGAGTTAAGAGTTTTGGGGCAGCTTTCTATAGCTACCCAACCTACCCAAGACTCGAAAAGTACTTTAAGTTCTAAGCATCTTGTCAAAAGTGATATGCTCACTAGGCGACTGTTAAAATAGACTTCAGGTTTCCATGACCCTAGGTGACCTAAAAATTTTGCCTCAAGGTTTATCTTTCTAATCGGTATCTTTCTCCCTACTTAAAAAAAAAAAAAATTTATGGGGTCAACACAAGGGTGAACCCAATGTATATCTCCCTAATTTATTCTACTTCTCCCTTCCTCTCTAAATGTTTTGGGAATTATTTGTGCATTTTTGTGAGCTGGGCTCTAGACTACCGGCTAATAGGTTGTTACCCACGACAATTTGCTAGCCATACTCGTGCGGTGAAATGTGGCTTATTTTTTTTTTCTTTTTTCTATTTTTTCTTTTCCTTTTTTTAGAATATATATATATTTTTCTGAGTAGGTGGCTTCCTTAATCTAAGATTTACCTAAAGCCAGTAGAAAGAGACTGGTCATGTAGCTGGGTGCTGGACAATCGACTAATGGGTTGTTAACCACGACAACTTGCCAACCATACGACCCTAGAAAGTTCATTAGCTACCTAATTTCCGTAAAAACTGCCAAAAATTGAGTAAGTGCAAATAGGGTGTAGATGCTTTAGACTCAAAGTCCCCTCAAATCAAAGAGTTGATTGATAAGTCATGTACTTATCACCCCAATTTATTAGCCAAATTAAAATAAAATTAACGTGGCGAGGAGTTGAGACACAGGTCCACATTTTAGTGGACACCCAGGCCAATTAAGCCTGAAGACCTGAAGAGTCTAAGTGTTCAGGTCCTAAAGTATCGTTTCCTAAAGTTAATAACTCTTGATGCCTAAGTTCGCTTCTCCTAATTCTAAATTTTTTTTTACTTTTTGAATTTTGATTTTTTTTTTAAGAAAAGAAATTCCACGGAGCTAACAAAATATTTTCAGGATTAAGTATCCACCCCCATGCCTAAATGATGCAATGTCCTCATTATAAAAATAAAGACATGAAAAGGGTAAAATAAATAGAATATCACCAAAATTTTGTGAAAATCTGGTCGACTCCATAGGGAAAGTGGAGTATACACACGTGCTAAGTTTATTTCCTTTAGCTAGGCATAATATACAAAAGGAAGAAATTAGGAACTGAGAAGTGCGAGTCAGGACCAGAATTAAAAGATTGATGTCCACAGATGTGGACCAGATTATGATGCAGGCTCATGCCCCAAGGTCGAGTAGTTCTAAGGTTCTAGATGAAAATCACCTAGAACTAGAGATTGTTGTGCTTGCGAGGCTGAGCCTGTGGTTTTGTAGTGTGCAACCCAAGTCTAAAGTGTCGGACAATGAGTAGATTTGGTTCAATAGGTTTGGATGTCCATTTAGAGTTCACCTCAAAAGGATAATCAATTATTCTGAGCTTGGGTTGCTCATCTTGAAAATCAAAAATGTCATAAGGGTCCTAGTATAAGGTTGGTGGTTTCAGACACAAAGGAACCCTTAGATCCAAAATTGTATTTCCCTCAGAATTAGCCTCCCAAATTTTCATTCCCAAATTTCTACCCTCCACAATTAGGATTTCCGAGACCTCCAGATCATTGTACACCCCATCTAAAATATCCATGTTAAACAATTGTGGCTAAATCAAAATTGACTTGGGTATGGTGATCTCAAGAATATCATCATTCAGCTCTTTCGAGTGTAGTTGAGGAATGAGGCTATTAATTGAATCATCCAATAACTCAGGATCAGAACCCTCCATGTTAGCCCCAACAGGATCACAATCTTTGATTATAGGGCTATTAAATGATTCATCATGCTCCTCGAGCCCGTTTGTCTCACTAAAATCATTTTCCTTAACTTCAAGTGAGACTTCACTAAGAGATTCCTCACCCTCAGAATTAAGGAATTCATGATCCTCATTTATATATGTCTTAAAATCATATGTTGTTCATTGGTCTATAGAGACATATTTTTCCTCGCTCCCTGACTCGAGGATCTCCGGTGAGAAAATCACATCATCCTCAATTGGTTTCTCTAAACCAATCTGGTCATCCCTGGTCTCATAAAATGTGTCCCCCCCAACTGGCACCTGAGCAGGTTCTAGCATTGGCTCTTCTGAAGGGGGTTCATCCTTAGAATCACCCCAAGATTGGACTAGGGCAACCATGGATTTCATCCTCAATCTCGACAATTTCCCAAGCAAAGACTCACCTGGGCCCTTATCCTCAACATCTTGGAGTCAATCCAATAACGAACTATTCAGATCATCAATTATTTGAATCAGGGGCTCCAATTCTTCATTGTGCGGTGTTAGCTGGGTTTCTAACAATCGTATGGTGTTCCTCAAATTAGCCAGCACCCTATCTTGGACCTGGTTCACCTGTACCGAATGGTTCGATTTAGGGTTGGGTGGGTTTGGGTTAAATCTAGGGGAGTCAAGAAATTAAGGTTCTTAAGGGCCTCCCTGATAATAGGTCATTTCAAGTTGTTCAAAGGGTGATGACCTATATTCAATATAACCCTGAGGAGGGTAGTTGCTATAATCATCATATTCTTCCTGATTATAGATTGGGTTAGTTTGTTCATAAGAGGGCGGTGATTTATAATCATTGTAGCTCTAGGAAGGATAATAATCATAATCGTGATGTCCAGGGTTAGGTCCTGGACATTAAGGTCCGAAATCATATCCCCAATCAAAGTTATCAAGACTATGGGATGGGTAGTCATAAGTCGAGTCAGAATAATAATCATCTTGGGGATAAGTGGTGGTAGGAGGGTAGGATTGGAAATGCAAGTGTAGTGTGGAAGAATACATGGTGAAGTAGGATGGAAGAAAGAAGATAAAAAGGTTCCCTACAGTACAATCAAACTAAACCTGTCCTTAGGTGGGTAGCCTAAAGACCTACAGACTCTTAAAATCCATCTTGAGATGAAAGAAATGATTTGGTCTACTTCTATCTGGTCAATCCAACCAGTTAGAGGGAGGGATTGGGGAAAAGGTTCTTCCTTTGGCTTGCACCTCCGGTTCCTTTGATACCCCCCAACCGTGGTCGTTTGATGCTACTCCCCTAGCTAGACATCAGATGGACCGATAGAAATAGATTAATAAAAAAAATCTCAGTTGGAGTCCGAAAGAGCGAGTTAATCCTTAAGGCCAACATTTACTCTGTTTTAATTAGGCTTGGGATGATTGTGCTCTTGGAATGTGATGGACCCTTGAGATGGGTTGTGCCCTTAAAGATCAAATAAGATGTGTATGCATGCACAACCAAGTTTCTCAAGCAAGATTGTAACGACCCGGTTCCCGAGTCCCTACGAGACACGAGAACCGGACCGACTCAACTAATCCCAAGACCTAGTCGTCCAACGAGGAAGTAACCAAAAGAGCAGCAAAATAAACCACATTCAGCATGAATATAACTAACAGTAAGAAAGTACAGCAGTAAGGAAAGAAACTACCACAGTATGTACCACCACAACAGTAGAACAACATTCATAATATAATTTGAACTGCAGGTAAAGAAAGTACAGCTGAAACAAGAACTACTCACTACAACGTAACAAAAAGAGGTACAAGAGACAGTGGTAACTCTACTGGACCCTACTCGACCTAGCGTCCTCTGCAGTCGCTGACCCTGGCTGCTCAACACCTGGTCCTGAAAAAGGTAACGAGTGTAACACGTCAGCAAAACGCTGAGTAGAGTGGCAACTAAAACTAAAGACAACGGTAGAGTGTACAGTAACTGTTATGTTCCATTACTTTCTTTATTCACATCTTTCAATTATCTCACTATTTCATTTATTCCTCAGATCTTTATCTTGATCTCGAATGTTCCTCGTGGGAACGATCTTGATTGCAGTCTTTTCCAAAAAGTAGAAGTAGCACATGGTGCTCTCCTGGCCGGGAGAGTCCCCCGTGGTGATCCTACCCTCAGTCAACCACCCCAAGGTCACTGACAGATGTAACGGTGACTACGGCACGTGCGATAAACGCACAGGTAGCTAACCCGTACTGGTACGCTGTCAGTCGTTTCCGTTAACGGGTGTGCCCAAAGCACAGCACGGAACCAGTCCAGGGCAGAGCCCTCTCAGTAACAGGGGTCCAACCCCTCCACAGTAACCAAACCGGGGCCTTGCCCCTCCACAGTCCGCGCACCCTCGCCTGACTACCCTGGTTTGCCCCAGTGGGCCTAAACAAGTCGGTGTAGGAGGCTAGCAGAACCCCGGGGCCCATGGGGTAGCTAGTGCCCTCCTAACACTAGTAGCTCTCCTCGGTACTACGTACGCGAGGGCCAGCAAGTCGGTACAGAGTGGCCAGTCCTAACCCCGGGTCCTTGGGGCGGCTGGCTCTGCTCTGCACTAAACAGGTACAGGTACTTCCCTTGGTACTACTTACCCAAGAGACAGTACACAACTACATCTCAGTTCCATTCCTTTCTCTTTCTAGGAGTTCCACTCCTAATTCCCCCGTAGGGTTCCATCCTTTTTACTCAAACATCCAGGTTTCACTTTCCAGTTTCACATTCTTACAATCCATGTTCTCAACCACGTTATTTATTCACAACAGGTAGCTGTTAATTCAAATTACAGGCAGCTTTATATCTCTTTCCATTTTCCAAAACTGCAGTATTATACATTCCACTAGTTTTCCCATCCCAGGATTCATGCCATATCCTACGATCTATCATACAATCTAGTTTTCCAGCCCTAGGATTCATGCAACACCCTAGGAATCTACCATTCAATCTATTTCTCATTCCTAGGATTCATGCAATGTCCTAGGTTCTATTTATGGTTTCATAATGTAATAGATTAAACTTAAAGCCACTCTACCAGGTACAACGGGAGAAATGGGGGCGTGGTCGGGAATCCCGCGTGCCTCCGCGACCCCCGAGACTGCAACGGAACGGGGTCCTATCACAAGGATCAAACACAAGGAGTGTCTCAAAATAGTGTATAGCTACTGTAGACGGGTAGAGGAATTAATTCCGAAAAGAACGCAACTCGAATCGCGGAAAACGGAACCCGAACGGGCCCTAAACGGGTCGAAAACGACGAAACTATGTAAAATCAGACGTCTGGAACTTCTTCCAGACGTCTTAAAAAGTGGATCAGAGAATTACCTTTTTCAGCGTGGTTTCCCAGACGTCCAAAAGTCTGCGGGGACGTCTGGCCTAGATCCCAGATGTCCGATGGTCACCCCGGACGTCTGGAGGTCGCTCCTACCGTCTGGTACTACAGCCAGACGTCTGTTTCGCGTTGGATGGTGAATCACCGAGCCTGCGCACACCCATCTCTCTCCCTCATTATGGTCAGTCGACAGGAAGGAAGGAGAAGACGGAAAACTCACCTTTCAGACGTCTGGACAGTCTTCCAGACGTCGACCCCGCCGTCTGGCTATCAGCACAGGCGTCTGATTCTGGAAATTTTTCCAGAACCAGGGCGCAACTCGCCCTCCGCTCGCGACGCCGCCTGCGTCGCCCCTCGTGCGCCTACTGCTCAAGCCACAGTAGGCCTCCCGCGTCGTTCCGCGCCCGCTGCGCTCCCCGCCGGCCGGCCCTGGCAGCCCCGGCGAGCTCGCCCTCACGGCTGAGTGCCGCTCTCGCACGCATCACCCCCTCCACGCTCACTGCGGCCGTCGCCGCCGCAGCAACCCCGCTCCCACTCTCGCGCTCGCTCTCGCACACTGGAAGGAGAAGAGGAAAGGGGTGGAGGCGACGGGAGAGAGCGCGTGGCCTTTTAAGGCCACGCGAGGTGGAGAGAGAGAGACTGCAGCGGCGAGAATCTGCAACCGTAGGAGCGAATATGCGGTCTGCGCGCTCAAGCGCGCAGACGACCCATGTGTGTGGAAGATAACGAATTTCCAGACGTCTGGAAACGATCCCAGACGTCTGGTCCGACGTCTGGGCCACCTCCCAGACGTCTTAAAAGACGTCTGGGGCACGTGTTCGTTACAAAGATGATTAAAGATGAGGTTGTTTTTAAAGTTCAAATATTGCTTACTAGCTTTTAGGGTTTAATTTTTAGGTATATTCAATCAAGGTTCAGTAGAACACTCCAAGTTTTGAAAACATGGGTGTAGATATATTCCTTAAAAATCAGAGATAATGTGGAGTGCCTAGTCCAACACTAAAAATCAACCTTAAAGAGCAAGTTACAGAATGAATCACTTTTATCTTTAGTGGTGCGGCCCAAACAAATCAATCAATTAGCCTGCTGCACCACTTAAGGCACACAAAAAATATCTAACCTATTCAGATTTCTAATCACTTATCTGTGTGTTAACTTTGAGTGTACTGGGTCTACAGGTCAGAATCCCGATTAAGTGATTAAATCAGAAAAGATGCACCTTAAGTCGAGAAATTTGTGGGTGTGTAAGGTGTGTAAATTTTAGTTGTCTCACAATCATTTTTTTTTTTAATTTTTTATATATATGGGGGGTAAGGTGAGCTGAAGTAACAATCAGGCAATCAAATCTATCCTAAGGTTTATAAAAGCACCTAGGTTGATTTGAGTTTGAGTTATTAGGTAATAGAATGGAAATCTAATGGGTGGGTGGTGGGGATATACTTACAGGACCTTTTAACTGCACTTTACTCCGATCTATTCCGCTTTGTCTCACCTTAGAAGGGTACCTGTAATCACAGAAACAAAGGAGCAAAGTGAGCTAAAAAGTTAAGTAAGGCAGAAAACATGGGAAAAATCAAAGAGCGTTGCCTTCCCGGCAACAGCGCCAAAATGGTAGCGAGATTTCGTACACAAAAAGATTTGATTTGGAAACCCGTCGTCGTAGTGCATAGAAATCCACTACCAGATAAAATTTATAACCAAAGCTCGAGGTGAGCCCTGGGTCAAACATGGGGAGGCGAACGTTTGGTTTTGAAAACTGCATTTCGATTTATTTCTTTTTAGTGTTTTTATCTTTTGTAATTTTTTTGTTTTTTAATAGGCAAGAGATCAGATCCACAAAATATTTACCTAACTAATTGTTGTAGGGAAAATTAGGAGTTTTATGGATATCGTCATCGTAGCACACTCCTAAATCACACAACAAACACTTAAATTTATAAACTCAAAATCAAATTAGAGTCTAAAGTCGTTCACAGGAAGCAAATGTGGAATTCACGCATTAATCTTCATTCAGAATAAATGAGCACAGTAAATTGAGCATCAGATAGAAGATATTCAATGAATAAACTGGCCAAATTAGCATTCAAACATAGATCAAAGTGTCTCATGAAATAGCAGGGGCAAAAAGAATGGAAGAAATCTAAAAGTGGTGATTTAGATCACCATTTTTATCCTTCTAATTAAGCATATACCCAAGTATTCAAATCATTCAACAATATCCTCAATCAATTAATCAACATTAACTTAGGTACTTAAATAATGTCACAGTAACCAGAATCAAAGACTTAATCAGACGTCGCCTATCAAAGCCAGACGAGTTAACCACACTGCCCCACATAAGGCACAAGGGCAACGACCTTCTCCTCTTCTTCAAGCCTTTCTCAAGACCAAGGCTTTTCTCTGAGACTAAGTGCAAGGCCTCTCTTTCTTCAACATGTGCCCAAGGAATTCAGAGCAAAACCCTCCCCCCTCCGCCTCATAGATCTCTCCTCTTCTCTTCTCTGTTAGATAATCGGGTATATGTTCGAGTAAGGAGGGTTATCAGGTCATGAATAGTGGCTAGACCCGCGGGCGTGACTGTCGGTGAGGCGTAGAAAGGCTCGTGAGCACAAGACTCGACCCCTCGGTGTTCTTGGGAGAAAGGCTTAGAACACAAAATCCTTTTTTACCGCACAAGCGGGTTGTTTACTTCCGAGGTGGAACTATGTCCCACCCTCTTTTGCTCGCACACAGCAACAGGTGGACCCGAAGAAATTGAAGGTATTGCTATGGCTTCATCTCTCGATTGGAGCCCTAGGAAGTGATTGCACAACAATCATAGGTCTTAAATGACCTAACTTAAGTTAGAACTTAGCATAACTTAGTGTAATCCATGCATTCAAGAGCATATTTGCATCTTTACTGCTGTATTTTAGCTATGCATAGAATAATGTTATAATGTGCTGATTAAGTGCATTATATGGTTTGTAGGCAATAAGAAGATCTGAAGCTGGATCTAAAGAATAAAGAGAAGCTGGTGCTACAATAGAGTCAGAGTAGAAGACTTAGGAATAAAGTAGAAAAATAATGTAGGGTTGAGGTATGCTACTCTACTTAGTAGAATTTAATGTAGAGTTAAATTATGAACTTAGGGCCAATCCTAGCCCTAGTAGAGTTAAATCACATATTTGTTCTATAACTTCGCAATTAATCCCTTGTTGGACCTTAAAGATGTCGATCTTTAATGTCTGGTTCCTGAATTTTAGTTCAATTTGGCCCTCCTCACAATTAATGTTGGCCCTAGAAGTGGCCAAAAAGGGTCTCCCTAGTATGATTGGTGTGTTCCTCAAATTTTCTGGTTCATCCATATCCAAGACTACGAAACTCACTGGGAAATAGAAATCTCGAACCCTAATAATGA
Organism: Thalassia testudinum; assembly: GCA_037157565.1. Classification (NCBI taxonomy): domain Eukaryota; kingdom Viridiplantae; phylum Streptophyta; class Magnoliopsida; order Alismatales; family Hydrocharitaceae; genus Thalassia; species Thalassia testudinum. The sequence goes on from JAZHRO010000009.1 coordinate 47,095,868, forward strand.
CATCCTCAAGAATTCCTTTAGGTGACTTAATAGATCGATCTACCAACTGTAATCTCACCTCTGTTGGTTTTAGCTCAGATTCCTCAAGATGGTCAAGCAGGGATGTAGGTATTAGGTTTATGGAGGCTCCTAGATCCAATAAAGCTCTATCAAATTGGATATCACCAATTGTAAAGGAAATCAGGGGAGTACCTGGGTCTTTTGCCCTAGGTGGGAACCTACTCAAAATGACAGAGCTGGCTTGCTCCGACAATATGATTGGGCTCCCACTTTTGGTTCGCGGCTTATGCTTAGGTGTACACACGTCTTTCAGAAATCGTGCATAAGCCGGTACGTGGCAAATCGCATCCATCAAGGGGATGTTTATATGGACCTGCTCAAAGAGCTTGACTAGGTCCTCTTTAGGTGCCACAGGTTTGGTTGTCCTCTTTCCCTTGGTCAAGGCCTTGGGAAATGGAACCTTGGATGGTTCTTCTAGAATAGGTTTAGGTTCTTGATCTGGGATAGGGGTATCCTGGATGACTATCCTAGGGATTGGGTTAGTACTACCAAGCTGAAAGTGGCTTGGGTAAGGTGGGTCCTATCTTGCTTTGCCACTACAAGTTGTTACTGAATTCAGTCCTGCCCGATTCGGGTTTGGTGTAGGTAAAATAGGTGGCTACTACTGAAATCCCGAGTATGATGTCGAAGCTTCCATCCCGTCGAGTGATGGAGCAGAAGGGGCCTAATAAACCATGTGGGCTTGGCCCGGATTTGGGTTCATAATTCGCCTCTGGTTCGACATGTTATTCGGGTTAGACAGAGGTTGCGAAGGGAGTGTACCAGGTTGGCGGGAATTTGCCATCTGGACGAGTTGATTGCTAACCTCTATGATCTCATCTTTGTGTTGTTTCTACATAGCCGCATTCGTCTTTTGAATGTCAGCCAGAGTCTGAAGGATAAGAGTCATTTGATCTCCTTGAGTTGGCCTAGATTGATAGGTGGGGTTGGGCCGAGGCTAAGGCGGATAATATGGACGAGGAGCTTGTGGACAGGGTTGATATGGTGGTCTCTGATTCTGATTTTTTCCTGCCCACATGAAATTAGGATAATTTCGCCCCAGGGTTATAGGTATTAGAGAATGGGTCATTCTGGATGGCGTTGAAGTCCTCGCAGGTCTGAGGGACCTCAGAAAAGTTAGAATACGAGGGTTCAAAGTTCCCCTAACTAGAATAGGTAGGTTCGGAGTTTCCTCCCGCCCTAAAGTCAGACGGGGGTGGATACGGGTCCATCCCCTGAGAAGATTGGTGATAGATGTTATGCACAACTTCCCTCCCAGAGGGTGGCTGTGCGAATGGGCTTTGCGTAGAGGTGGCTCGCTGCAAATGTCGAGTTAGCTCATCCACCTTCTTCTCTATAATAAAGACCTTGTCCAAACGACTGGCCATAAATTCCAAGTCGACAGAAGAAGACAGGCCCTGTGTCTCATGTGCTCCCCTTGGATTCGTCGATGCGCAGGCATTCGTCCAACTGAATATGCCCATGGAGTCATTATTAATGGAGTTCTCACACATATTCTCGAGAATCTCCCACACAGTGTCCTCATGTTTACCCATGATATTTCCTCCGCAAGTTGCATTGACGAATAATTGGATATCTTCACGAAGTCCCTGATAAAAGGACTGAACTTGTTCCCATTTAGGAACTTCGTGATGGGGACACTTTTGCATGAGATCCAAGAAACGATCCCATGCTTCGTGAAGTGGTTCTCCAGGCTGTTGTGTGAAGTGCATGATCTAGTGTCGTAAAGCATTCGTCCGATCAACTGGGAAGAACTTTTTCAGAAACTCGAATTGTAGTTCAACCCATGTGTTGATTGGATGCGTTTGAGCCTGATACCAGTGAGCTACTTTGTCCATGAGAGAGAAGGAGAACATTTTCATGAGAAGCATATCCCTATTCTAAACATCTGACCCAAAGGTCTGGGCCAGATGCTTGAGCTATTTAATGTGCTGGAAAGGATCCTCGGAATTAAGCCCATGAAATTTTTGAATAACATGAATCATGTTGGGCTTGAGTTCAGTATCAGGGCCTCCAGCCGGGATTTGGACTCGAGGTTCGATTGCCACCGCAACGGAATGTAATGAACTCGCATCATAGGATGCTGCAGTGGATTCACAAAGGCTTGGAATAAATCATTAAGGCGCTGAAGTTGATTCTCGAGGTTATTCTCTTCTGCGGGTTGTGCCATGATGATGGATGAAGAAGAATTAGGTTCAGATGAATTAGAAGAGATGTCTATCTGATGGGATTGCTGCACAAACATGGAAGTCAAGGCCTGACCTCGACAGGAGTGAATAACTAAAGGAGGCCTCAAGGATGGTCTTAAGGATCTCTTTCCAAACATGCATCGATGGATTGGATGAGAATAGAATGTGACGGATCCAATCAAGACACCCAAAAATTTTGGATGACTATAGAGGTTCAGGGCGGATGATACCCCTTAGTCAAAAAGTCGTCCACCTGAGAATTACCTGAGCAGCTAGAGAGGGAGAGTCCCGCGAAGACCCCTACACAGTAGAGTGCCCCCACTGGTTATAGGGTTTCCCCCACCCGACCTCTCTTGTCACTGATGTTCTAGGTAGACCAGAATGGGGACTTGACCTCTTAAGTCTACCAGTTTTAATTAAGAGCAAGGGTGCTTAGGATTTCACTTGAACTTTTAAGATGTATTGAGTGCAAAAGTGACCTAATTTAAAGATTGGTTGACCCAACAAGGTGGGTCAACTTCACCTATTTATCCTTTGAGAAGTTTTAGGTCCCTCTTTTAGGATTCAAGTGAGATTAAGAGTCTGATTTTTAGGGTTTGCTTGAATAGATCAATTTAACCAAGGCTTAGGCACACATTGTTTGGGAAAGATCAACTCTTGATTATGTAAGTGTGTCTCTAAAACCCTAACTTGGAATCCCTACTTGGCTCTTGTTTTGGTCCAATTTAGTTTGCCAAATGTGTATCTAGGGCTCAAACAAGAATGTGATAGCCCTAGTTACCTTAAATAGGTGCACAAATCAGGTTTTGTTGTTGAAATCAAATTAGGAAACTTGGTGAATTATCTAAGAATGGAAAGCAAGTAGCCCTAATTGATTTTATCCTTTTTAACCTTTTCAAAATGAGGGGCTTAAGAGAGAGAGAAATCAGAATTTACCTACCCTTAGTGTGTTTTGCTATGTAGCTGAACTTTCTTCAATGTATCTTCTCCCTGAAACAACCACAGCAAAAAGAGATATAGCAAGTTAGTACCAAATCAGGAATTGCAATCGAGAATTCTAAATTGTCCATTGGTCCCCGACAACGATGCCAAAATGGTTATCGTGCTAGATCGATGTTTTAAAAAGTGTTGCGTTGCAGTATAACCGAAATAGCGTTCAAGCAAATACAATTTTATTACTCGAATAAGTTTCGAAGTCGAACACAGGGAGCAATATGGTATTTAGAAATCAAGATCATAATTCAAACTAAAAGAAATTGCAATAATATCAGTATCAATGTGCAAAAATATGGGAGTAAAATGGTGATTTAGATCACTAAATACTCCTACAATATCACTAAGGAACTCAATGTATATGTATGCTAAGATCTGTTCTCTTCTTCTTCTTTTCTTCTTCTCTTTCTTTGCTTTCTCTGTCTTCCCCTTCTTCTTCTTCTCTTTCTCTGCTTTCTCTGATTCCTCCTTTCCTCTTCAGCTCTTTCTTTAGACCTGCCTCTTCTTCTTTCTTGGCTTTCTCAGCTACGACCTCTCCAAGCCTTCTTCTTCTTCTTCAGCTTTAGCTCAGGCTTCCTCTTCTTCTTCTTCTTCTTCCTTCTTTGTTTTTCAAAATCCGGCTAAGTGTCAGCCGAAAGTCCCTGCAGCAAAACCCTCCCCCTACCCGCGCGACTCACCTCTCTTTTTCTCACTTAGGATCTGCTCTCCCAGAGCCACGGGTATCCGGGTTATCGGGTCAGGCGCGTACTCGGGTCCAGGCTCATCGACGTGCGGTGGTGAGCGAGGAGTGCAGGTCAGGTAGGTAATCGGGTCGACCAAGTCCGCGGCAGCATGTCGTGGACAAGGCCGGGTGAGCGGGTGAGAGGTACCTCACCCCATGGATTTAAGGTGAACAGCTACTAGCACTTTTTCAATTTATGTGGGTGCGTGGCTTCAATAACTTCCGATGTGGGATTATCCGTGCCCCTCCTTTCTCGTGTGCCCGCAGCAGGGAGTATCCTTCCAATTGCAGCAAGACGCGAGGCTGCGTCTTCAATTGAGGACCTGGGACTATGCATGAGGCTCTTCCACGCAGCCTCAGACTTCAACCTGGACGTAGTGGCACCTGAGGCAGCCTCAAGCAAGCTCAAAGCTTGCTCGCCAATGGAGGACAAGGTTTGGTACCTGAAAATAGTGAAACGGCCTCTCGGCCACGTCAAAGCGCTCTGGGAGTATCGTCGGAGCACGGAGAATGTGATGGGGGTGGTGGCGTGGCGTGACAGTGGCCGTGAGTGCGTAGCTAGGTCAAACTGTGTGTGTGTGAGTGAGTGGAGAAGCAAATGAATAGAGGGTAAATGATCAGGGATGTGTGGTGAAGGTTTTGCGATGGTCGGCGAGGGTTTTGGTGGGTTGTGGAGGTGGGATGGCCTCACCGGAGGGGGTGGCCGGAGATGGAAAGGATGGAGGTGCAGAGAAGCGTCGGTGGTCGGATTTGGAAGATAAAGAGCAGGGAAGATAGTAGAGGGGATAGGGGACTTAGCTAGGAGGTTATGGATGAAGGGGGGCAGTGATGGCGTTGGGTTTGGTGTGGCCGACGCCGGAGACAAAGGCGGCTCCGGTGATGTAGGAACAGCGAGGACGAAGGAGGAAGTGGTGTCTGCTAGTACGGAGAGACGCGGATGAGAGTAGGGAGGATGAATCCGCCAAAGGTATGGCAGACTGATGACGAGAAAGGGCAGAGGGGATCATCAGATGTCGAGGAGCCTTCGGCCATGAGAGAGAGGAATTTGAGAGGATTCATGGTTGAATTCGAGCGTGGAGAATTCGGGAAGATCTGGGCTTCTTTAAATAAGGATCTGAGGGGCAGTTAGAGCTTGGGAAGCAAGATTCCCAAGCTTGGAAGGTCTCCAGATTTGGGAGCTTTCAAGAGACCCAAATCTCTCATGCATTTGCATGAGAGATTGGGAGGGAATCAGAGCATATGGACTGGTTCATATTGGAGAGAATTTCTCAGAAAATCTACCTTCCAATTTTGGAAGAGATTCTCCAAGCAATCAAGGAGAAATCTCCTGTCAAAGGTCGCCAGAGTAGGTTTCCTCCGCGATAATGGTAGAGGGACCTAATTGTGAAAATGATGAAGAAGTTAAGGGGCTATATGCAATGGTTTTTGAAAGTTGGGGGTATAAATGTAATCAGACAAGACCTTTTTGCAAACTAGGTCAAGATAAGTTCTCCTTGGGTCCAAATTTTGGTAAAAACCTAATTTGGACATAAGGAATCCAATGGTAAAGTTGGATTTTAGTTTTGACCACGTTTGACTGGGTAATTTATGTAAAAACCTAAATTAGGGCAAATATCTATCTGAGACTCCATTTTAGGTCAAGGTGGGTTCTAATGGCCAAATTGAAGGTACTAAACCTTAGAGAATATTTTTCTATAATTTTTAGAGGGTTTAAGTGAATTTTATCCTGACCAGAATCTTGGTTAATTAAACGAGTCTATTTTTTAGTGTTTCAAAAGTTATTTAATTCTCAGAACACACACAAACCCTTTTCTTTTTTATCTAACCCACTTATTATCTTATTAAGACCATTTGACCTTTATTCAGCCCTTGAGAAAATCCATGGTTGTACTGCATTCATGATAAGCTGGTGAAATTACAGTTTTACCACTAGTTTCTTTTTTTTTCTCTCAGAATGGTTATGCAATGAATTATGACATTTAGTTGGTTATGTAGGAGCATTTACTAACTTCATTGGGTCAAAATGAGCTAGTTAGGGCTCATGATGGTGTTCCCATCATACCCCCATGCCTAGCTTTTGCTAGTTCCTTAGCAAAATTTCAAGGTATTAACTTTGATTCTAGACCATGAAATATTTTGATACTCAAAACTTTGATGCGTGCTTCCTTTTGTAGATTAGGTTAGAATGTCGATAATAGGCCTAGAGGTACTCAAGTACCAACCAAGATCCGAACCTGACCAGCTCTTGCCTCAGTCTGCCGTGAAGGTTTCTATGGCCTACAGGAACTATCCTAAGGTTCGTTAAACTCCGCGGTTAAAGAACCCGTGCTTGTAACATGTTTTAGCCTTGGTTCAGTTTGCAGTACATTTTTGTCAGAGAGAGACAGAGGAATTTTCTTTATTTTTGGAGAGTTTTCTCTCTCTTTTCTTTTTATTTCTAGCTTCGGATTGGCTTCACAACACGATATGTATCGGATTCCTACTCCCCATCATCAATCCTTGAAAGGTCCCTAGCAATCGATGCTTCGAGATAGCACCACCCATGACAACACCCAGAACCCTGGCTTTCAAGATTTCAAGATAATCCCACCCATGGTGTTCTGTAGCTAAATCCAGACCCTAGCAATCGACATTTTGGGATAATGCCGCCCATGGCATCTGAATCAGCACAGGGTGCTTACATGCCCCCAGTAGGATATATAGATATCCTAGGAGATAAGCACCGAGGAGACGATATGTTATTTCGCATCTTCAAGGGGAATTTCCCTCCTCTCCGCATCGAGAACTCGTCCAAATCAACTTGTGTTGATCAGCCGCTCCTAATCTAGGTAACTTTTTCAAAACAATTTAAATACATTTGCGTGATTTTGATACTTAGGCGCATTGAACCAGACTGTGTGTGGATTGGGGTACTTAGGTTACCAAGTCCCGCAAACCAGAGGTCAGTTAACGAGGCCAAATACTCCCTAAGCCTTAGACCTAATACTTAAGCTTCTCATTTTCCCCAACCTCTTGAGGACTATCCAGATCTTAGCGGGTACTTGAATTTTTAAGCCTAGGATTATAGCCCAAAAGGCCTAAAATCAGCATTCCTACTAACCTCTTCTTTATTTCATGAGCACTTTTTGTCTTTCTTTTTCTTTCTCTTGATATGGTCTAGAACTAAGTCAATTCCTTAATTTCTTACTAATGACTACCTCTTTTTTTTCTTTTCAACTTGTGCTCCTTTTTTGACATTTTTATCTCCTCCCCTGATATGCCATCAAAATTTCCTCTCCTCTTAATTTTTTTTTCTTTTTCAAGAATTTTTTATTTTTTTGGTTTTTTTTTTGGAATATGTGATTTATTTGATGAAACCCTTTCTTATGAAGTGATTTTCACGGCATTTTGCACTTTCATACCCCTCATGCCTACGAATTGCAATGTCCTCATTGTAAATTAGGTGGGTTCGAGTTTAGCTTAAATCATTCATTAGAACAGGTTTTGGGTGGGTGAATGGGTTGGGATGACTGTTGCGAACTATTTCAAGCTCAAGTACATATACCAAAGGTGGAGTCAGCTGTTCTAATGGATGAACCCTAAAGTGCAATATGAGTTCAGCATAGGATGTGTAAAAAAGGTTTCGGGTTTTTCAAAAATGACGGGTTGCCTCCCGTTAAGCGCTAAGTTTAACACCATCAGCCAGGCACAATGAGCTTAGGGAGAATGGTGGGTAAAAGATGTCTCAGCCAAATTTGTATCGGTAAGTTCAATGAACGATTTAACTCTCTGACCGTTCACGACAAAAGGTTCTGAATCGTGGCTGAGTTGACTGATTTCGACAACTCCATTTCCAAAGATTCGTTGAACAAGGTAAGGTCTAATCCATTTTGATCTGAGTTTTCCTAGGAACAGTTTGAGTTTGGCATCAAAGAGTAGGACTTTCTGACCAGGGCAAAAGATCTTTCTGGATATGTGCTTGTCGTGAAAGGCCTTAACCCGCCCTTTGTAAATTCGCGAGTTCTCATACATGTCATGGCGTAATTCATCGATCTTGCTCATTTGAAGCTTTCTGTGGGTTCCTACCTTAGAAAAATCAAGATTGCAATTCCGTACTGCCCAATAGGCTTTGTGCTCCAATTCGACGGGGAGGTGACATGCCTTCCCGTACACCAATCTGAAGGGAGACATACCTAATTGGGTTTTGTGGGTGGTCCTATAAGCCCACAAAGATTTCGAAAGTCGGGATGACCAGTCTTTCCTATCAAGTCGAACAGTGACCTGGAGGATTTTCTTGATCCCCCGATTCGATAGCTCAGCCAGACCATTAGTTTGGGGGTGATAAGGAGTAGAGATTCGGTGTGACACCCCGTATTTGGTCATCAGTGACCTGAACTGAGCATTAGTGAAATGAGTCCCTCCATCAGAGATTATGGCACGTGGAATCCCAAACTGAGAAAAGATGTTCTGATGAATAAATTGGATAACCACCTTATGATCATTGGTTCGGATCATAATGGCTTCGATCCATTTGGACATGTAGTCAACAGCGAGCAGAATGTACTCGAAGCCGTCTGAAATAGGAAAGGGTCCCATAAAATCAATCCTCTAGACATCGAAGATTTCGCATACGAGAATCGATTGTAAGGGCATCATATCACGATGGCTCATGTTGCCTAAGGTCTAGCAACGAGTGCATGCCTTACAGTGATTGTGTGCATCTTTAAAAATCATGGGTCAATAGAAGCCGCACTTGAGGACTTTTGCTGCAGTTTTATGACTAGAGAAGTGTCCACCGCATGCCTGGTCATGGTAGAAGGATAAGATGCCCTGAATTTCTGCTTCCGGGACACATTGTCGGATGATTGGATCAGCACAGATGGGGAAGAGATACGGGTCTTCCCAAAAGTAGTACTTGGCATCAGAAATCAATTTGTCTTTCTTGGCCTTCGGCCAATCGGATGGGATCTGATATGATGCTAGGTAGTTTACTAGATCAACAAACCATGGAAGCCCCGTACTAATAGTCAGGAGGTGCTCATCAGGAAAATGCTCCGTAATGGGTCTAGAAGGGTCAATAATGTTAGAAGGAAGGTCGGACAAGTGATTAGCTACCACATTCTATTTTCCCACCTTGTCACGAATCTCGAGGTCAAATGCTTGCAACAGCAAGATCTAGTGGATTAATCGAGGTTTGGCGTCCTTCTTTGCAAGGAGGTGCCTCACAGCTGTGTGATCAGAGTAAATGATAACATGGGAGCCCAGAAGATACGATCTGAACTTTTCTAAGGCAAATACTATGGCTAGCAACTCTTTCTCAGTAACGTGTAGTTACGCTGAGCCTCGTCAAGTGTCATGCTAGCGTAGTAGATGACCACGGGTTTTCCGTCAATTTTTTACCCAAGTACTGCACCTACAGCGAAATCAGATGCATCTCAAAGGGTTGAGACCAATCAGGGGACTATAGGATTGGAGCTTGGGTAACCCAATCACGTAGGATATCAAATGCTTGAGTACACTCCTTGGAGATTTCAAAAGGAACATCCTTAGATAGTAGACTAGTCAAGGGGAGCGTGATCTTTGAGAAATCGAGAATGAATTGACAATAAAAATCGATGTGCCCCAGGAAGGATCGGATGTCTTTGACCGAGCTAGGCATAGGGAGTTTGGAAATCAGATTCACCTTGGCTCAATCAACCTGGATGCCTTTTTCGAAGATAAGATGTCCCAGGATAATTCCTTCAGGAACCATGAAGTGGTTCTTTTCCTAGGAAAGAACCAGATTCACGTCAATGCACCGCTTGAGGAGTTGGACCAAGTGAAGGAGGCAATCATCAAATGATTCGCCAAAAACTAAGAAGTCATCCATGAAGACTTCCAAATAATCACCTATCATATCTAAGAATATGGAAAGCATGCACCGCTGAAAAGTAGCGGGTGCATTACAAAGATCGAAAGGCATCCTTCGGAATGTGTATGTCCTGAAGGGGTAGGTGAAAGTGTCCTTCTCTTGGTCCTCTGGATGGATTTCCACCTAGTTATAGTTGGAATACTCATCCAAAAAGCAGAAGAATCTATTTCCCGCTACTTTTTCGAGGATCTGATCAATGGTAGTGGGAAATGATCCTTCTTTGTGGAGGTATTGAGTCTTCTGAAATCAATGCAAACTCTCCACGAATTTTCTACACGAGTCAGTATGATTTCTCCGATCTTAACTGTGATCACGGTGAGTCCTACCTTCTTAGGCACAACCTGGATTGGACTCACCCACCGACTGTTGGAGATCGGGTAGATGATCCCAGCATCTAACCACTTAATGATCTCCTTTTTCACGACCTCTTGCAAATTAGGATTCAGACGTCTCTGCATTTCACGGGAAGGTCGTGTGTCCTCTTCAGTATAGATTCAGTGTGCGTAGTAAGAGGGGCTAATGCCAGTCAAATCATCGAGAGTCCATCCAATGGCTCTTCTATGTTGCTGGAGAATAGAAATCAGACAATATTCCTGATCAGGTGTGAGTCTGGAGTTGATAATCATAGGAAACATCTGATTGGAACCCAAAAAGATGTACTTTAGATGCTTGGGAAGAGGCTTTAGTTCCAAAATAGGGTTATTAGCAGCAGCGGGTGGTTCAAGGTGGGTGTCAGGAGCAAGGGAAGGAGTTATGGGGGTGTCTAGGTTGAGTTTAGACTCCTATAATTGCAGGTTTTGATCCTCTTGTGGTTGATCAGAAGTAGTCAGGTTTTCCTCAATATACTGATCGTCAACCAGAACCTTGATATCACATATATGTTCTATAACTCCACAATTAATCCCTTGTTGGGCCTTAAAGATGTCGATCTTTAATGTCTGGTTCCTGAATTTTAGTTCAATTTGGCCCTCCTCACAATTAATGTTGGCCCTAGCAGTGCCCAAAAAGGATCTCCCTAGTATGATTGGTGTGTTCCTCGAATTTTCTGGAGCATCCATATCCAAGACTATGAAATCCATTGGGAAATAGAAATCCCGAACCCTAACAATGACATCCTCAAGAATTTCTTTAGGTGACTTAATAGATCTATCTGCCAACTGTAATGTCACCTCTGTTGGTTTTAGTTCAGATTCCTCAAGATGGTCAAGCAGGGATGTAGGTATTAGGTTTATGAAGGCTCCTAGATCCAATAAAGCTCTATCAAATTGGATATCACCAATTATACAGGAAATCATGGGAGTACCTAGGACTTTTGCCTCAAGTGGGAGCCTACTCAAAATGACAGAGTTAGCTTGCTCTGATAATACGATTGGGCACCCACTTTTGGTTTGCAGCTTATGCTTAGGTGTACACACATCTTTCAAAAATCGTGCGTAAGCCGGTACGTGGCGAATCGCATCCATCAAGGGGATGTTTATATGGACCTGTTCAAAGAGCTTGACCAGGTCCTCTTCAAGTGCCACGGGTTTGGTTGTCCTCTTTCCCTTGGTCAAGGCCTCGGGAAATGGAACCTTGGATGGTTCTTCTAGAATAGGTCTAGGTTCTTGATCTGGGATAGGGGTATCTTGGATGACTATCCTAGGGCTTGGGTTAGTACTACCTGGCTGAAAGTGGCTTGGGTAAGGTGGGTCCTATGTTGCTTTGCCACTACAGGTTGTTACTGAATTCAGTCCTGCTTGGTTCGGGTTTAGTGTAGGTAAAATAGGTGGCTACTGGTAAAATCCCGAGTATGATGTCGAAGCTTCCATCCTATCGGGTGATGGAGTAGAGGGGCCTGATAAACCATGTGGGCTTGGCTCGGATTTGGGTTCATAACGCACCTCTGGTTCAGCACGTTATTCGGGTTAGGCAGAGGTTGCGAAAGGAGTGTACCAGGTTGGCGGGAATTTGCCATCTGGGTGAGTTGATTGCGAACCTTTGTGATCTCATCTTTGTGCTATTTCTACATAGCCGCATTCATCTTTTAAATGTCAACCAGAGTCTGAAGGATAAGAGTCATTTGATCTCCTTGAGTTGGCCCAGATTGATAGGTGGGGTTGGGCCGAGGCTGAGGCAACTGATATAGATGAGGAGCTTGTGGACGGGGTTGATATGGTGGTCTCTGATTCTGATTGTTTCCCGCCTACATGAAATTTGGATGATTTCTCCATCCAGGGTTATAGGTATTAGAGAATGGGTCATTATGGATGGCGTTGAGGTCCTCGTAGGTCTGAAGGACCTCAAAAAAGTCAGAGTACGAGGGTTCAGAGTTCCTCCAACTAGAATAGGTAGGTTCGGAGTTTTCCTCTGACCCTAGAGTCAGATGGGGGCGGATACGGGTCTATCCCCAGAGAAGATCGGTGATAGATGTTATGCACAGCTTCCCTCTCAGAGGGCGGCTGTGCGAACGGGTTTTGCACAGAGGTGGCTCACTGCAGATGTTGAGTTAGCCCGTCCACCTTCTCAATAATAAAGACCTTGTCCAAACGACTGACCATAAATTCCAAGTCAACAGAAGAAGACAGGCCCTTGGATTCATCTATGCACAGGCATTCGTCCAGTCGAATATGCCCATAGAGTCATTATTGATGGAGTTCTCACACATATTCTCGAGAATCTCCCACATAATGTCCTTGTGTTAACCCATGATCTTTCCTCCGCAAGTTTTATTGACGAATAATTGGATATCTTCACGGAGTCCCTAATAAAAGGACTGGACTTGTTCCCATTTTGGAACTCCGTGATGTGGACACTTTCGCATGAGATCCAGGAAACGATCCCATGCTTCGTGAAGTGGTTCTCCAAGTTGTTGTGTGAAGTGCGTGATCTGGTGTCGTAAAGCATTTGTTTGACCAACTGGGAAGAACTTTTTCAGAAACTTGGATTGTAGTTCAACCCATGTGTTGATTGCATGCATTTGAGTCTGATACCAGTGAGCTGCTTTGTCCATGAGAGAGAAGGAGAACATTTTCATGAGAAGAATATCCCGATTCTGAACATTTAACCCGAAGGTCTAGGCCAGATTCTTGAGCTGTTTAGTATGCTGGAAAGGATCCTTGGAATTAAGCCCATGAAATTTTGGAATAGCATGAATCATGTTGGGCTTGAGTTCAGTATCAGGACCTCCAGCCAAGATTTGGACTCAAGGTTCGATTGCCACCGCAGCGGGATTGTAAAGATCTCACATCATAGGACGTTGCGGTGGATTCACAAAGGCTTGGAATAAATTATTAAGGCGCTGAAGTTGATTCTCAAGGTTATTCTCTTCTTCTGCGGGTTGTGTCATGATGATGGATGAAGGAGAATTAGGTTCAAATGAATCAAAAGAGATGTTTATCTGATGGGGTTGCTGCACAAACATGAAAGTCAAGGCCTGGCCTCGACGGGAGTGAATAACTAAAGGAGGCCTCAAGGATGGTCTTAAGGATCTCCTACCAAACATACATCGATGGATTGGATGAGAATAGAATGTAACGGACCTAATCAAGACACCCAAAAATTTTGGATGACTATAGAGGTTCGGGGCGAATGATACCCCTTAGTCAAAAAGTCATCCACCTGAGAATTACCTGGGCAGCCAAAGAGGGAGAGTCCTGCGATGACCCCTACACGGTAGAGCGCCCCACAGGTTACAGGGTTTCCCCCACCTGACCTCTCTTGTCGCTGATGTTCCAAGTAGACCAGAATGGGGACTTGACCTCTTAAGTCTACTAGTTTTAATTAAGAGAAAGGGGAATTCTCTTGAAAAATTATGAAGAGAGAGGAGAGAGAAGATCCGACGAAATTTGAATTCTCCTTTGGGTGGGATGTTCCGGCGAGGATGGCCGGCCGCCTGAGGGGGCCCGACGCCCGTGCCAATGGCTCTGATGGATGGGCGGTATGGCGCTCGCAGTCTTGGTGTAGGAATGTGCGTGGCGCCCAGGTGTCTAATGGAGTTAGGACTCTGGACAGGAGGGGCTATCAAGGTAGCTGGGGCCGAAGTCGGAGGGAGGTGATTTGTTTCAGATGTTGGCTTCGGGACACCTGGCGGCGACCTATCGACGGCCAGTGCTTTGTCTTGTTTGTGGAGGCTTTAGCCATAAGCGAGATGCTTGCCTGGAGACTTGTAGTGGTTCTAGGGGCAAGGTGTGCACTGCACCTTCACTTCCTAGGGGTGCGTCGCAGATGCCTCTTCCACCCCCCCCCCTTCAACTCTCGAGGGACACTATATGGATGTGGAGATTCCCCTGACCAAGGATGTTAAGGTAGCGGAGCTGGTACTGCGTGGTTCTTTTGTTGGGGAAGTGATGTTGGGTACCCTTTCGCTGGACAAAGTTCAGCAATTGGTGAGATCTCTTCCCTTATCAACTGATGCTTGGAAATTTGCGGTTATCTCTCCATTGGGGTTTGTGCTTTTTGATGTGGGTGTGGTATATGTAGAGAAGTACTATTTTCAGACTAGCAAATTGGGTAGATTATCAGTGATCTAGCGACTGGTATCTGCCTTTGATGGTTCTTTGCCTGAGTGTCCCCCTCAAAGAACAGGTTCCAGGTCTGGTTTTCTTGAGATCAGAGGTCTACCTTTGCATCTAAGGTCTAGGAAGGTGGTGGAAAATATGGTTGCTGGGTTCGCGTTTGTGGCTGAGGATGCTGTTGTTGGTCTGACCGAAGGAGATGCCAGTGCTCTGAAAGTGAGGGTGAATGTCTTCAGGGCTAGTTCCATCCCTGATAAATTGATTCTCAGGTGTAGGGGCAACTCTTGGATGCTCCTTTTAAACTTTCATGTGGCAAACAGGGAGGTTGAGTCAAGTCATCACCCCCCCTCTTATGCTGAGGTGTTGAAAACCAAAGCTCCTTCCTTGCAACCAAACTGTGCTAGTCAGGAGGTGATGGCAGAATGCACTAAAGGTATGGAATTGGTAGATGGGGTGGGGAGCTTGGGAGTTGAGGAGATGAGGACTAAAACTCTGGAGGATGTGGATGGAGTACCTCTGATCCAAGAGGTAGCTACAGTGGTGGCTGAAGAAGGGGTGGAAGTGAATGTGATTAATGAAGCAGTGGCTGAGGACCTGAAAACCCATACTAGTGATCCTGCTGATTCTGTTCTGGTGGACTCCTCTGTGAATTCCTTGGACCTGTAGAATTTCTCTCCTGTGGCTGATGTCGTGCACTTGAAGTCTAAGACTCCTACTGCTAGGATTGGGAAACCTCCCTACAAGCTAAGGCTAAGAAGGCACACTCCTACACAAAAAGTTGATGAATCTGTCATTGCAGCTGTGATGAAGGTTGGTAGAGCATTTGCAGCTAAGAAGGGGACAGACCTGACTCCCAAATGAGGATTCTTACCTGGAATGTGCGTAGGCTACGCAATAGAAGTAGGAGGGGGTCTTTGCTTAGATATTTGCGAGAATGGGAGATTGACTGTGCCATCCTCCAAGAGACACACATTGAAAGTGAATCTGACAGGGCATGGGTGGAGATGAGAGTCGGTCTTGCAAATGACCTTATGGTGATCAATTCCAATGGCAGATCTGGGGGAATTGCCATCTGGTGGAAGAAGCACTTGCTGTGTATGGAGGTTTCTGTGGCTAGGCATCTTTTGACTTGTAGATTCAAAAGAGGCCAGGGGGACAATGTTTTCTTTGTGACAGGCGTGTATGGTCCTAATGACCCTAGTAGGAGGCAGAAGCTGTGGGAGGATTGGAGCCTGGCTACAGATTTTATAAATGGGGGGTTTGGCTTGTTGGAGGGGACTTCAATTGTACTTTAATGGGGAGTGACAGGCCCAATGGGGTGGTGGATAGCTCTACCACTAGATTCCAATTGATGGTCCAAGCCTTGGGACTGTGTGAGTTCCCCTCGTCAGGTGCTGAATTAACTTGGAGGAATGGTAATGGGCTCATGTCCAAGATTGACAGGTTTTTCGGTAATGCTGAGCTAATGAATCTCTTCCAGATGTCCTTTGTTTGTGGTCTTGAACATCCCTTCTCTGACCATACACCCTTAGTATGGGACAATGGTGAACAGGTGGTGGCTGGTTCCTATTTCAAATTTAGGAAGTCTTGGCTGAGGGAGCCAGGTTTCAGAGACATGTTTGCTAGCTGGTGGAGGTCACAGCAAGGAGAAGGCATGGCTACCTTCAGATTGGCTTCCAAGATTGTGGCTTTGAAAGGCATGCTGAAGGAATATAGGGATATTGTCTCTATCCTCAGACATCAGAAGCGTCGTGAGGTCTTGCTGAAGATTCAAGAACTGGATACCAAGGAAGCTGTGGCTCAGCTGTCTGAGCTAGACCATGCAGATAGAAAGAGGTGGCAGGGGGTGGTGATTGAAGAAAACCTGAAACTGGAGATGGATTGGAGGGAACGATCAAGGCAGCTGTGGCTAAGTGAGGGGGATGCAAACACTAAATTCTTTCACCTGGCTGCCAGTTCTAGGAGAAGAACTAATTTGATCTCTTCAGCTGTTAAGTAGGGGCAGAGAATTACCTCCATCTCTGATATCAGAGCTGAGGCTATCAGGTATTTCAAGGAATCTTCAAGAACTGCAGGTAGGGGTAGTTAGAGGATGGCAGCTAGTGATTTACCCAAAATTAATGACTCAGAGGTCCAGCCTGATTGAACCCATGTCTGAAGCTGAAGTCTTGAAGACCATTAAGGACCTCAACTATGAAGGATCGCCTGGTCCTGATGGAATCCAAGTTTTCTTTACAAAGAATTGTGGGACATTGTGGGCACTGAGGTTATGGAAGTGATTAGAGAGTTTAAGTGTGGCAAGCTTTGAAAGAATAAATAGATCTTATCTGTTTCTTTTACCAAAGACCCCGGGTGATGAATCTTTTCAGGAATTTAGACCTATTTCCCTCTCTAACTCTTTGTACTTGGTGATTGGCAAGGTCCTAGCCAATAGATTGAGGCCTGTTTTGCAAGATATGATCCATCCTGCTCAATCAGCCTTCCTCCCTGGCAGATCTCTACAAGAATCATTTATCATGGCCTAAGAGATGATTTGTGGTTGGCATAAGAGAAAATGCAAGGCCTTCCTTTGGAAGGTTGACTTTCGTAAAGCTTATGACTCCATCAGTTGGCCTTATCTGTGGGATGTGCTCAAAAGAAGGGGCTTTCCTTCTACTTGGATCCGTTGGGTTAAAAGATGTATCACCACTACCTCCTTCACCCCTCTGATAAATGGAAAACCCTGTGGTGCGTGGATTCAGCCCCAATGTGGTATCAGGCAAGGATGTCCCCTGGCTCCCCTGATCTTCAATTTGGCAGTTGACAGCTTGGCTTGGTATGCGTGTAAGCTTGCTGAAGCTGGTCTTATTAGAGGATATTCCTTATCATGCAGGAGTAGTCTAGCTCCCATTCTTCAGTATGCAGATGATACTATTTTTTTTGTTGAAGGGTCTATGGATGAAGCATTGGCTCTACATCATATGATTAATATTTTTGGTGAGCTCTCTGGCTTGAGGTTGAATAGGGATAAGTCTAGTTTGGTCTGCTTTGGCTTACCTGAGGAGGAGAAAGATGCTTTAGCAGCTATTTTGATGACTCCCCTCATCAGTCTTCCTATCAGATATCTAGGGCTGCATTTGAGGTGTTCCAGGATGAAGAAGAGTGATTAGAACTGCCTTTTTGACAAGATCTCTGTGAAATTAGATGGATGGCATAGCAGTTTCCTTTCCAAAGGTGGAAGACTTATCTTGCTCAACTCGGTGATCACCTCCATCCCTGTTTTCTACTTTTCCATATTTAAAGCACCTAAGTCCATTTGGAAAAGGTTGGATGTGATGAGGAAGAGGTTCTTTTGGAAGGGAGCTAGACATGAGGGCAGATTCTTGCAGCCTCTCAAATGGGATCAGATTTGCTATCCAAAAGAGAGGGGTGGACTTGGGATTAAATCCCAGAAACACTTAATGATGCCTTGCTACTTAAATGGGCTGTTAAACTTTTGCAAGGCGATCTGAAGCCATGGACTGTCCTGATCAGAGACAGATATGGTGCATCCAACAGCATGTTGTCTAGACTTCAGCCCAGCTATCCTTCTCCTTTCTGGAAATCAATGACAAAGGCATTGGCTAATCATTTCCATCTGCTGCAACCGTCACTTGGAGATGGCAGGTCCTTCAGTTTCTGGAAGGAGGGGTGGTCTGAGCTGGGTGTCTTGAAGGAGCTCTATCAAAGAGCTTTTGCTGCAGTAGTCGAGAAGGATGCCACTGTCAGCAGAGTCTGGTCCTGCAGCAGCAGCAATTGGAATCTGACTGATGAGGAATCTAGTAGAAGAGCTACCCAGCTGTGGGAAGAAAGGAGAAGGCTAATCTCAGACCTTGAGAGCTTCAGACCTAGGCCTGGAATGGAGGACAAATACCTTTGGGAGGGGATTTATAGTGTCCAATCTGGCTATAATAGAATGTTAAGCCTTGAAGATGGATGGAAATGTGATTCCATTGACAAGAAGATCTAGTTGTTAAAAATTCCTCTCAAGGTACAGATATATCTCTGGCTATGTAGGAGAGATGGATTAATCACAAATGATCTACGCCACAAAAGGTTGGGAACTGATCACCATGTCTGTTTTTTGTGTGAGATGAATACTGACAATGTAAATCACCTCCTTTCTTCTTGCCTTGTCACTGATGCCATTTGGAGAAAGACATGTCAGGAGCCATTACTAGAGTGGGATTCTATCTAGCACAGGTTTGGTGTGAGAGGGAAGCCTCATGTTCACATAGCTGCCACTATTTGGTGTGTATGGAAGGCGAGGAATGAGAGACTTTTTCAGGAGAGGCCGGCATGCTGTGAAAGTATTATAAGAGAGTGCTGGTCCCTCATGCACTTTTGGGGATCTTTTTTGTAATTCCTCTTACATGTTTATATAATATACTGCTCCGGACTGCTATCGTAAGACGATAGCTTTCCTTTTTGTTTCAAAAAAAAAATTAAGAGTAAGGGTGGTTAGGATTTCACTTGAACTTTTAAGATGTATTGAGTGCAAAAGTCACCTAACTTAAAGATTGGTTTGACCCAACAAGGTGGGTCAACTTCACCTATTTTTCCTTTGAGAAGTTTTAGGTCCCTCTTTCAAGATTCAAGTGAGATTAAGAGCCTGATTTTTAGGGTTTGCTTGAATAGATCAATTTAACCAAGGCTTAGGCACACATTGTTTGGGAAAAATCAATTCTTGATTATGTAAGTGTGTCTCTAAAACCCTAACTTGGAATCCTTACTTGGCTCTTGTTTTGATCCAATTTAGTTTGCCAAATGTGGTATCCAGGGCTCAAACAAGAATATGATAGTTACCTTAAATGGGTGCACAAATCAGGTCTTGTTGTTGAAATCAAATCAATCAACTTGATGAATTATCTAAGAATGGAAAGCAAGTAGCCCTAATTGATTTTATCCTTTTTAATCTTTTCAAAATGAGGGGCTTAAGAGAGAGAGAAATCAGAATTTAGCTGGCCCTAGTGTGTTTTGCTATGCGGCTAAACTTTCTTCAATGTATCTTCTCCCTGAAACAACCACAACAAAAAGAGATATAACAAGTTAGTACCAAATCAAGAATTGCTATCGAGAATTCTAAATTTCCCGTTGGTCTCTAGCAACGGCGCCAAAATGTTTATCACGCTAGATCGATGTTTTAAAAAGTATTGCGTTGCAGTATAGCCAAAATAGCGTTCAAACAAATACAATTTTTATTACTCGAATAAGTTTCAAGGTCGAACACAGGGAGCAATATGGTATTTAGAAATCAAGATCACAATTCAAACTGAAAGAAATTGCAATAATAATAGTATCAATGTGCAAAAATATGGGAGTAAAATGGTGATTTAGATCACCAAATACTCCTACAATATCCCAAAGGAACTCAATGTATATGTATGCTAAGATCTGTTCTCTTCTTCTTCTTTTATTCTTCTCTGTCTTTGCTTTCTTTGTCTTCTCCTTTCTTCTTCTTCTTCTCTTTCTTTGCTTTCTCTATCTTCTCCTTTCTTCTTCTTCTCTTTCTCTGATTCCTCTTTTCCTCTTCAGCACTTTCTTTAGACCTGCCTCTTCTTCTTTCTTGGCTTTATCATCTACGACCACTCCAAGCCTTCTTCTTCTTCAGCTTTAGCTCAGGCCTCCTCTTCTTCTTCTGCTTCCTTTTCTTCTTCAGAATCCGGCTAAGTGTCAACCAAAGGTCCTTGCAGCAAAACTCTCCCCCTACCTATGTGACTCACCTCTCTTTTTCTCTCTTAGGATTTGCTCTCCCAGAGCCACGGGTATCCGGGTTATCGGGTCAGGCACGTACCCGGATCCAGGCTCACCGGCGTGAGGTGGTGAGCGAGGAGTGCAGGTCAGGCGGGTAATCAGGTCGACCAGGTCTGCAGGGGCATGTCATGGACGAGGCCAGGTGAGCAGGTGAGAGGGACCTCACCTCGTGGATTTGAGGCGAACAGCTACTAGCACTTTTTCAATTTATGCGGGTGAGCAGCTTCAACAGCTTCTGATGTGGGACTATCCGCACCCCTCCTTTCTCGCGTGCCCGCAGCAGGGAGTATCCTTCCAATTGCAGCAAGACATGAGGCTATGTCTTCAATTGAGGACCTGGGACTGTGTGCGAGGCTCTTCCGCACAGCCTCAGACTTCAACCTGGGCGTAGCAACACCTGGGGCAGCCTCAAGCAAGCTCGAAGCTTGCTAGCCAATGGCAGATAAGGTCTGGTACCTGAAAATAGTGAAACGGCCTCTCGACCACGTTAAAGTGCTCAAGGAGTATCACCGGAGCACGACGAACGTGATGGGGGTGGTGGCGTGGCGTGACAGTGGCCGTGAGTGCATATCTAGGTCAAACTGTGTGCATGTGAGTGGGTGTGTTCGGGGGTGCGTGTGAGTGAGTGGAGAGGAGAATGAATAGAGGGGAAGTGATCAGGGATGTGTGGTGAAGGTTTTGCAATGGTCGGCGAGGGTTTTGGTGGGCTGTGGAGGTGGGATGGCCTCGCCGGAGGGGGTGGCCGAAGATGGAAATGATGGAGGTGCGAAGAAGCGTCGGTGGTCGGATTTGGAAGATAAATAGCAGGGAAGAGAGTAGAGGGGATAGGGGACTTAGCTAGGAGGTTGATGGACGAAGGGAGGCAACGATGGCGTTGGGTTTGGTGTGGCCGACGCCGGAGACGAAGGCAACTTCGGTGTGGCAAGAACGGCGAGGACGAAGGAAGAAGTGACGTCTGCTGGTACAGCAAGACGCGGACGAGAGTAGGGAGGATGAATCCACTACAAGTATGGTGGACGGATGACGAGAAAGGGTAGTGGGGATCGTCGGGTGTCAAGGAGCCTTCGACCGTGAGAGAGAGAGAGAGGAATTTGAGAGGATTCACTGCTGAATTCAAGCGTGGAGAATTCAAGAGGATCTGGGCTTCTTTAAATGAGGATCTGAGGGGCGATTAGAGTTTGGGAAGCAAGCTTCCCAAGCTTGGAAGGTTGCCGGATTTGGGAGCTTTCAAGAGACCTAAATCTCTCATGCGTTCACATGAGAGATTGCGAGGGAATTAGAGCATATGGACGGGTTCATATTGGAGAGAATTTCTCAGAGAATCTCCCTTCCAATTTTGGAAGAGATTCTCCAAGCAATCAAGGAGAAATCTCCTGTCAAAGGTCGCCAGAGTAGGTTTCCTCTGCGATAATGGCGGAAGGACCTAATTGTGAAGACAATGAGGAAGTTAGGGGGCTATATGCAAGGGTTTTTGAAAGTTGGGGGTATAAATGTAATCAGACAGTACCTTTTTGCAAACTAGGCCAAGATAAGTTCTCCTTGAGTCCAAATTTTGGTACAAACCTAATTTGGACCTAAGGAATTCAATGGTGAAGTTGAATTTTGATTTTGATCACGTTTGGCTAGGTAATTTATGCAATAACCTAAATTAGGGCAAATATCTGTTTGAGGCTCCATTTTAGGTCAAGGTGGGTTCTGATGGCTAAATTGAAGGTACTAAACCCTAAAGAATATTCTCCTATAATTTTTAGAGGTTTTAAGTAAATTTTATCCTTACCAGAACCTTGGCTAATTAAGCAGGTCTCTTTTTTAGGGTTTTACAAGTTATTTAATTCTCATAACGCACACAAACCCTTTTTTGTCTGATCTAACCCACTTATTATCTTATTAAGACCATTTGACATTTATTCAGCCCTTGAGAAAACCCGTGGTTGTGCTGCATTCATGATAAGCTGGTAAAATTATAATTTTACCCCTAGTTTCTTATTTGTTTCTCATAGAATGGTTATGCAATGAATTATGACCTTCAGTTGGTTATGTAGGAGCATTTACTGACTTCATTGGGTCAAAATGAGCTAGTTAGGGCTCATGATGGTGTTCCCATCAGGATTCAATGAAAAAATCTGATTATATATATATGTTTGTTATGAAATCACAATGAGCTTCTTTACAAAATCTTTATTGTGATAGTGAAGTTTCCTGTTTTAATCTCTACATCTTTTTAGGAATAGCATGTCGTGCATGAATACGTAAATAATTATAAATCGACATGAGTTTTAGTGAGTAGAGAGAGAGATCAGAATCAGATTTTGCATTTCCATAATGCCTCCTTGAGATCGACCGAGACTCACCATCTCATTAATTTACAAGTATTTTTTATCAAGGGTTTTGCGTGACTATACTACGAACTACGACATATTTCAAAACACCCGCACAAACGACTTTGTCAAGAAGGCTCTTGAGACTGTGCCGCAATGTCTGGACGTGGTAGCAGGGTCGGAGCTGGTCGGAGTAAGGCGAACGGCACCAGAGATGATGGCGATGGCAGGCGATGACAGCGAGACCTACACTTCATGAATAGGGGCTCAAACCCCAATCAGATAGCTCCTAAGCTTCGCCAAGTGATGGCGAAGGTGATGGTGGGGTTCTTGTGATGTGTGAGTGCGAGTGGCAACCTGGCGAAGTCGGGGAAGAAGTGCGGTAATGGGTTTATTTGGTGGAGGTTTTGAGGGTGTAATCCCCTCAATTTCTTGAGGGGTTTTGGTCATGGAGGTGTGGTGGAGGTTGGGGAGGTGATGGCAGGTCCTTTGGAGGTCTGCAGAGAGCAGAAGGCTTCACCGAAGTTCGACTGGATGTGGGGAAGATGAAGGCATTGTGGGCGTGTTGGAGGTCAAAATAAGAGAGGAAGGAGTTGAACCTATTATAGAGAGAGGGAGAGGAAGAAGTTGATCTAGCTAAAGGACAAAGGGGATTAGGAGAGGCACCGGCTGTGATTGGCTGGTGCCAGAGAAGGAGAAACCTCCGATGTTGGAGCAGCGAGGAAGGAGATCTGGACACCCCTGCTGTGGCTAGCGACTAGTGGAAGGAGTTGAAGACATTCCCACTGCCTATGGTATGTGGAAGTGGGCGAAGAAGTCGGAGGGAGAGGAGTCACCAAAGCTACGGTGGAGGTGGCTGGAGAAGGAGAATTTTGTGAAGAAGTGCGGCCAAACCGAGCTAAGGAGCAAGGAATTGCAATGGGGAAGCTTGTATAGACCTCCTGAGCAATCTCTAGACAAGGAAAGGGCTTCTACAAGGCTTGAAATTGAAGGAGACACACCCATAAATCTCATGTATTCGCACAATCTTTTCCTTGCAATTTGGGAGCCAAGACCAGTCCCAATTAATTCTCGTAGTGTGAACATTAATCCCACTAAATTTGGTGGGATTTGATGATGATTTAAATATGTTTATGTGTGGTCAAAGTCGACCTGGAGGTCAGTTGACCTCCAATGGAGGCAAGGGTCATTCTGCAAAGAAGATGACAGAGTTAGGGACTGATATGCAAGGATTTTTGAAAGTTAGGGGCTTGTCTGAAAGGAACAAAGTTTAAATGGACTGAAATGCAAACTAGGTCAAGATGGACTTTAATTGGACCCAAATTTTGGTAAAAAACTAATTTGAACCCAAGGAATCTAGTGGTGAAGTTGGATTTCAATTTTGACCAAGTTTGATTAGAAAATTTGTGCAGAAACCTAAATTAGGGTAGAAATCTGTCTGTCACTCTATTTAAGGTCAAAATAGGTTCAGATGGTCAAATCAAGGATACCAAACCTCAATGAATATTTTTCTATGAATTTTAGGAGATTTAGATGAATTTTATCTTGAATGAAACCTTTGTAATTTAGGTGGGTCTAAAATTAGGATTTTGGGTGTTGTATTGGTTCTCAAAAAGCATGAAACCCCATTTCTATCTGTATGGACCCTCTTATTAGAATTTAATGCTCATTAGACCTTAGATTAACCCCTGGCAAACCCCGTGCTTACTCTCTTTTCATGATATGATGTTAAAATTATAGAATTAACCCTGATTAATGTTATTCTCTCATAATGGATATGCATGGAATTATGGCCCTCAGGTGATTATGTAGGAGCATTTGTCACTTGTTTATGATTAATTAAAGCTAGTTATGTTTCATGATGGTGTTACCATCATACCCCCATGCCTAACTTTTACCAGCCCTTAGCAAAATCTTACAGAAAGAACTAGATCTCTAGACTATGCTTTGATGTTCAGGTGCCTAATTTGTTCCACTTTCCAGAAATTAGGTCAGACTGCCAACAATAAGCCTAGAGGTACTCAAGTATCGACTAAGATCCAGACCTGACCAGCTTCAACCTGAGTCTGCAGCGAAGGTTTCTAAGGCCCGCAAAAACTACCCAGAGGTTCATCGACCCCAGCGATTAAAGCACCCGTGCATAGATGTAACATGTCCAGGTTTAGTTTACTAGTGCATTTTGATAAGAGAGATAGAGAAGGATTTTTCATTTGGAGAGTTTTCTCTCTTTTCTTTTTATTTTTCCCTAAATCCAGCCTCGAATTGGCCCTAAACACAGTTTGTATCGGATTCCTTGTCCCTACCATTAATCCTCGAAGGGTCCCTGGCTTTTGATGCTTCAGGATAGCACCGCCCATGGCAACCCCCTAAACCTTGGCTTTCGACACTTTGGGATAGTGCCGCCCATGATGTTCTGTAGTTAAATTCAGGCCCTGGCAATCGACATTTCAGGATAATCTCGTGCATGGCACCTGAACCAGCACAAGGTGCTTACATGCCCCCAGTAGAATATTTAGATATCTTAGGAGATAAGCACCGAGGAGACGATATGTTATTATGTGTCTTCAAGGGGAATTTCCCACCTTTCCATGCTGGGAACTCGTCCAATCAACTTGTGTTGTCGAGCCGCTCCTAAGTTAGATCTTTGAGATGGCTTTTCAGAACAAAATGCTTTTGGCATGATTTTCCTTATTAAGTGCACTGAACTAGACTTAGTGTATGATTTTGGGTGCTTAGGTTACCAAGTCCTGCAAATCAAAGGATAGGCAATGGGGCTGAATAATTCCTATGCCTTAGACCTACTACATCAGCTTCGCACTTTCCTCAACCTCTTGAGGACTAATCCGGATCTTAACAAATACGTGAATGTTTAAGCCCTAAAATAAGTCCAAGAGGCTTAAGATTAGTACTCATTACTAATCTCCCTATCTCTTATCATTTCAGAACTTAATCTTTCTTTTAATTAGGTCTAGAACTTAAGTAGATTCTATAATTAGTTGCTATGACTATCATTTTTGTTTTTGATTTTTGCTCATTTTTGACATTTGAATCTCCTCATCTTTTCCTCCTCAAGAAATATTTTCAATCATTTCTCAAAATTTTCTCCCCTTTCTCTTTTTCTTTTCATTTTTTATTATTTTTTTATCATTTTTGAACATGTATTTTTTTGTGAGAACCCCTAAGAGAATTAGATTTCCATATGTTTGCACTTTAACACCCCCCTCATACCTAAGTTATGCAATGTCCTCATTGTAAACTAGGAGGGTTTTAAATTAGCTTGGTTCAAGGATTAGAATAGGATCAAAGGGTGGGTGAATGGGTTGGGATGACTATTGCGAACGATTTCAAGCTTTGCTACAAGTGCCAAAGGTGGAGTCGGCTGTTCTAAAGTTGAACTCAAAAGTGCAGTAGGAGTGTAGCTCAAAAGATGATCAGAAGGGTCTCGGGTTTTTGGAATGATGAGTTGCCTCCCATTAAGCATTAAATTCAATGCCTTCACCTGAGCAAAAGGTGGTCAAGGAGAATGGGTGATAAAATCAGAGGAGTTTTGTAGAATAAGTACCTTAATAAGTAGCCTGGTTGGTCCAACCTGGTGCTTGTTCAGATCAACAGGTTGATGATATAGACCAAACCTAATTAGTCTGGTGGGTTAATGATGTGAATTAGTAGATGTGGAGCCCACCAGATATTTTGAGGCTCAAAGAGATGTAGAAATGAAAATCTAGGGTTTGGCTGAATCAGTTCAGCCTGATCAAAGTAGGGATCCTGAAAAGAAAATGGATCTATGGAGGATGTAGGAACCCTATGGGTGAGATCAGAGAAGGATAAGAAGTGATTAATGATCTAATCAATGTCTGATATCTGATCAAAAGATGGAGGTGAATCATATGCGACCGGATCGGAGAGAGGCGAATAAGAATAGAAGTTGATTCCGATAAGGGGTCGGGGTTGGGGTCGAATTGTGGAAGGCTCTGTATGCATATCGGAAGGTGTGGCTCCTTTGAGATCCAAATCATTGGCCTCAGCATCAAAATCAAAGAATGGATCATGGATGTTGAGGTCATAAACTGGTTTGTAATTGTTAGGAAACAAAGGTTCTCCGAAATCAGAGTATAATTCGAAATCATCGGAGAATTTGTGAAAACCATTTTCTGAACCTAATTCCAGATCAGGATTTCCACCACAGAATGAATCATGACGCGTAGAATTAACAACCTGACTTGGATCTAACCTAAGCTCAAAGAGGTGTCCTTATTAGGCATAGGCTCAGGTTCTTGGCTCCTAGCGTAGACCCAATCAAATCCCAACTCTTCCAACTCCTCTATTTCTGTATCATAAATCGGTGTAACTTATGATAGATCAATTTGTATTTCTAAGGAGTTTGGAGAGGTGTATTCATCAAATATAGGCCCAGAATCATGATTTAGATCTAAAATCTGATTATCCTTAAATTGGGCCTCTTGATCATCCCAAATAGGTTCAGATCTAGATTCTAGGTTAAAGGTAGGAATTGGATTACTAGAATCTGGACATGGTTCTATTGGGATGTCAGAATCACTCTCAAGGATTACCTTAACAGGATAAGGTTTGGGAATTACATCCTTGAGAGGTTCTGATTCAAGCTTACTACAGGTGTTTGAGAATTCAAGGCACGATGGACCAGCTTCATGGATCTCTAAGGCTGGTTCAGAATCAGGAACACCTACAATTGGATCCTCCCAACCAACATCAAGATCAGGTATGTCAATCTACACAAAGTTTGAATCTGATTCCATTTGGGTTGGGGGTCCGCAACAACCTCGATTTTCAAATTCGGGTTCTAAGAAATCATGTTGATCCTTAATGTTGTTCCAAGTTGTCTCATCAGTTTCTGAGGGGATATATGGGTATTTTTAATTGATAGCTTCATACACCATATTTAGTAATTTTCCACGTTCTTCCATGAGACCTTTTTGTTTTTCCATCAATAGGGGATTTGACCAACATTGTAGATATTCATTGCTATGTAATTTCCTCAATTCAATATATTCTAATAAGAGATCATCCCCGGTTGAACCATGTGTCATTTGTGTCAATATCATTTCAACACAGCTCATAATGTGGGTTGTTGTTTTTGAAACATTAACCTGAATGTGCCTAGATGGATTAGAGATTTTGTAATAATCATCATGATGTCTAAGAGCAACCTCGATCATCTTTTCTTTCATGCTCATTTAGGATTCAGGTTTTCTAAATATTCTTCCTAAATTGTCAAGTTGCATTTTCAAATCAAGTAGTGGATCAAGGTGTAGAATCAAATTCAGGTTCAGATTGAATCAATCAGATCAGATCAGATCAAAAATCCCACAGAAGATCAACTCTAATGAGGCCTCTAGGTCAACAACCTAGGGACCTTTCCTATGTATGTGCTCTAAAGTATAGATGAGGCACTGGCTATGAATTGAATCCAATCAAGGCACCCAAAGATTTTTGGATGACTAAAGTTGTTTCAAGGCGGATGATACCTCTAAATAAAAAATCCACTCACCCGAGAAGTAATTGGGTAGCCAGGAAGGAAGAGCCTCGCAAAGACCCCTACAGGATAAAGCATCCTCATGGGTTATAGGGTTTCCCCCACCCAACCTTCCTTGTCACTGCGGTTCCAAGTAGATCGAAATGTATGAATTGACACCTTAAGTCTACCAATTTTAGTCCTAATTTGTGCCTTGAATTTCACTTGAGTAGAAGTTGATTTAATTTGTGACCTAATTTGCAGGTTATTTGGCCCATAAAATAGACCAACTTCACCTGACCTACCCTAAAGGATTGAGGATGAAATCTGAGTCAAGACCCAAAAATTCACTCTGAATTGACTCTCAGGTTATTATGTCCAAAATTTTAGGGTTCAAGTGAATTTAGAGCCTGATTTTTAGGGTTTTCCTTGGATAGATCTTTTCAAACAACGGTTTGGGCAGCACACAAATGCGAGAAGATCAATTTCCTTTAGTGCATGCAAGTGTGTACTAGCAGTTCAAAACCCTAAAGTAGGAACCCTAATTGATTCTATTTCCAAGTCCAATTTGATCTCAACGGTAACACCTTAGACTTCAAACAAGAAAGTGAGCAGTCCAAGATGTTTAAAATTTAAGTGCAAATCCCTAGTAGGTACAGGAAATCAGGATAGGGATCTCTAAATAAATAGTCTCACTTCAATCAGATATCAATTCGAGTTCGCAAATTAGGAAACTTGCCTTTAAATGATAATTGCTAAGAAAATAAGACAGGTGCTTCCTAATTGATTTGTTTCCTTTTTCTCTTTCCCAAGATCAGGAGGTTGATTAGGGAAGAAGAGAAATTTTACTTTCCCATGGAGTGATTGATTGCACGGAAGATCTTCTTAAGATGTACCTCGCAAAATCACAAGCAAAGCAGATAGGGCAAGTTAGTGCTCAAATCAATCAAGAAAGATAAGACTGATGGTGAATTGCACACTACTCCTCGGCAATGGTGCCAAAATGTTATAGGAAAAATTAGGAGTTTTAAGGATATGGTCATCGTAGCACACTCCTAAATCACACGACAAACACTTAAATTTATAAACTCAGAATCTAATTGGAGTCTGAGGTCGTTCACAGAGAGCAAATGTGGAATTCACGCATTAATCTTCATTCAGAATAAATAAGCATAGTAAATTGAACATCAGATAGAAGATATTCAATGAATAAACTAGTGAGATTAACATTCAAACATAGATCAAAGTATCTCATGAAATAATAGGGGCAAAAAGAATAAAAGAAATCTAAAAGTGGTGATTTAGATCACCATTTTTATCCTTCTAATTAAGCATATACCCAAGTATTCAAATCATTCAACAATATCCTCAATCAATTAATCAACATTAACTTAAGTATTTAAATAATGTCACAGTAACCAGAATCAAAGGCTTAATCAGACATCGGCTATCAAAATCAGACGACTTAACCTTCACCGCACAGCCCCACAGAAGGCACAAGGGCAACGACCTTCTCTTCTTCTTCAAGCCTTTCTCAAGACCAAGGCATTTCTCTAAGGCTAAGTGTAAAGCCTCTCTTTCTTCAACACATGCCCAAGGAATTCAGAGCAAAACCCTCCCCCATCCTCCTCACAGATCTCTCCTCTTCTCTTCTCTCTCAGATAACTGGGTATATGTTCGGGTATGGTAGGTTATCGAGTCATGAATAGTGGCCAAACCTGCGAGCGTGATCGCAGACAAGGCGTGGAGAGGCTCGTAAGCAGGGGACCCGACTCCCCGGTGTTCTTGGGCAAAAGGCTTAGAACATAAAATCCTTTTGTATCGCACAAGTGGGTCATTTAATTTTGAGGTGGGACTATGTCCCACCCTTTTTTGCTCACGTGCAGCAGCAGGTGGACCTGAAGAAATTGAAGGTGCTGCTGTGGCTTCACGTCTCGATTGGAGCCTTGGGTTGTAGCATCTGGACATGGTAGCAAGGCTGGAGCTGGTCGAACCAAGGCGAACGGCATTGGAAATGATGGCAGCAGCAAGCAATGACGGCGAGACCTACACTTCAAGAATACGGGCTCAAAAGCCCCAATCAGATAGCTCCTAAGCTTTGCCGAGTGATGGTGAAGGTGATGGTGGGGTTCTTGTGACATGTGAGTGCGAGTGGTGACCTGGCGAAGTCGGGGAAGAGGTGTGGTGATGCGTTTGTTCGATGGAGGTTTTGAGGGTGTAATCCCCTCAATTTCTTGAGGGGTTTTGGTCATGGAGGTGTGGCGGAGGTTGTGGAGGTGATAGCGAGTCGTTTGGAGGTCTGCGGAGGGCGAAAGGCTTCGCTGGAGTTCGGTCGGATGTGGGGAAGAGGGGGGCATTGAGGGCGTGTTGGAGGTTGAAACAAGAGAGGAAGGAGTTGAAACTATTCTAGAGAGGGAGAGGAAGAAATTGAGCTAGCTAAAGGATGAAGGGGATGAGGAGAGGCATCGACTATGATTGGCCAGTGCAAGAGAAGGAGAAACCTCCGATGATGGAGTGGTGAGGAAGGAGATCTGGACACCCCTGTGTAGTTAGCAAGAAGCGGAAGGAGCTGAAGATGTTCCTGCTGCCTATGCTATGTGGCAACGAGCAAAGAAGTCAGATGGAGAGGAGTTGCCATAGCTACGGTGGAGGTGGTCGGAGAAGGAGAATTTTGTGAAGTGCGACCAAACTGAGCTAAGGAGCAAGAAATTGCAACGAGGAAGCTTTTATAGTGCTCCTGAGCAAGATCTAGACAAGGAAAAAGCTTCTACAAGGCTTGAGATAGAAGGAGAAATACCCATAAATCTCGTGCGTTCATACGAGCTTTTTCTTGCAATTTGGGAGCCAAGACCGGTCCCAATCAATTCCTCATAGTGTAAACATCAATATCACTAAATTTGGTGGGATTTGATAATGATTTGGATGGATTTAAGTGTGGTCAAAGTCGGCCTGGAGGTCGGTTGACCTCTAATGGTGGCAAGGGTCATTCTACAAAGAAGATGACAAAGTTAGCGAATGATATGCAATGATTTTTGAAAGTTAGGGGCTTGTCTGAAAGAAATAGAGTTTAAAAAGACTGAAATGAAAACTAGGTCAAGATGGACTCTGATTAGGCCTAAATTTTGGTACAAACCTAATTTGGACCCAAGGAATCTAGTGGTGGATTTTAGTTTTGACCAAGTTTGACTAGAAAATTTTGTGCAAAAACCCAAATTAAGGTAGAAATCTATCTATGACTGTTTAAGGTCAAAATATGTTTAAATGGTCAAATCAAGGATTCCAAACCTCAAGGAATATTTTTATATGAATTTTAGAAGATTTATATGAATTTTATCTTGATCGAAACCTTTGTAATTTAAGCGGATTTGAAATTAGGGTTTTGGGTGCTGTATTGGTTATCGAAACGCGTGAAACCCCGTTTTTGTCTGTATGGACAATTTTATTAGACTTTATACTCATTATACCTTAAACTAACCCCTGAAAAATCTCGTGGTTACTCTACTTTCATGATATGATGTTAAAATTGCAGAATTAACCCTAATTTAATGTTCTCTCAGAATGGATGTGCATGGAATTATGGCTCTCAAGCGATTATGTAGGAGCATTTGTCTCTTGATTATGATTAATTAAAGATAATTATGGCTTATGATGGTGTTACCATCAGTAATCTACTTGCAAAATAACAGAGAGAGAGAAAAAATATTTCATAGATCAAGCAATGTCTATTACAACTAATTAAAACTACACTAGGAAAGCAATAAAAAATAGAGAGAGGTGAGAAGAATCCCCTTCGATAGTTGGTTAGAGGACAACTCGCTTTGACGGTGCTTGGAAGAAGGTGGTGTGGAGTTGGAGGAAAGAGAACGAAGTTGGAGGATGAAGGGTGGGACAAGACGGTGTCGTGGTGAGGATCTACTTCTCGAATGTGGTGAGAGTACGGCCACGGGATGCTCCACGAGGGGAGGTGAGAAGCAGGAAAAAATATTTCTTTTCTACTCTATAGGAGCATCCTGGGCTTGGGAAAAGCTCTCTTTGCCTTAGAGGTGGTGAGGGAGAGAAAGGAAGAGAAGATCAAGAATGGGAGGGGTGGTGATCCTTTTATAGTGGAGGAGAAGAGGCTAAATCAGGCATGGGTCGACAGTGATAGTAAAGACGTCACTAACGCTCAAGCTCAATCATTATTGTAGCCAACCCTCGCACCCACTGGCATCCGCGCACACGCCCCTGCGGCGTGCATACACTGTTGGTGCTAAGGTTGGAGGAGCCACAGTTGTTGGATCATAAACAAACAGTCATGATCGCGCGATGATTGCCCTTATGGATCTCACCTAGCCTCACGTACGATAGCGCGTGATCATGTACGTTTACGGTTCGAGGTCATCTGCCTCACAGGGCTGCGCCACGTGGTGAATTCTCCACCGCTCGATGGCCATCCAACGAATGCAATTGAATCGCCTCCAAGCTCACAAAATCAGGCACTGCAGCTGGGCTTTGAATGCATGTTGGTGGCTTGTGAGTGCCTCTCACGACCACTATTCCACGTGCTCACAAGTGTTAAGAAGATGAATTTAGTTGCTGAGGGCGCGGAGGCATCCTAGTTGTTGGATTGTGATCCAACGACTGCGATGCGAGGGTGAGATGATGGGGCGGGGCGCCTGCAGTAGCCCTTAGGTGGCTCGGATGATGCCACATGGCATCATCTGGGCCATCCATCTTCAAATGCTCCTTGAAAATGCTACAAATATCGGATTGGATCGATATTTGTGTTGTTAGGCTGTGATTGTCGATTCGGATCTATCCATGTGGTTGGATTTGTCATTTGAGGCTCCAAATTGCATCACCTAATCCCTTGGCCGTTGATCTTCCTCAGACTGCATAAAATGCTACGAGAGTCCGATCAAGACGATTTCGGAGGCATTGGATTCTGATTGTTATCCTGATCAGATCCGTATCATCAGATCATCAATCCAAAGTCCTGAAATAAATTTCCTCTCCTGGCTGCAAAAAGGAGCAAATTAACCTATGATTTATACAATCTATCCTAAATGCAGAATGATGCATACTATGCAATATTTATAATATGGAATACAATGTTAAGCATAGGAACTTACATAAATAGACATTTTATATGAATAAATGTGTATGTATCAGGCACCAACCATGAAGAGAAGCCTCCATTTTGGTGCCACCAAGGAGGGTTCTAGAATGGGGTTAGGTGTAGGGTTAGGATGGATTGTGGAGGTAGGTGTATGGTGGAGATGAGGGGAGCTTTGGAGGGAAATTGTGGCACCAACTAAGGGTGATTATTGGGGTGGTTGGCACCACTTTTTGGTGGCTCTTGGAGGTGGTGGTGTGAAGGTTTGTGTGCATGGTGGCACCATGTTGGAGTGGAGGTAGGTTGCTAAGCTAGCTTAGGGTAGTGGTGGACTTAGGTTTAGGGCTAGGTTTAGCTAGCTTAGCTAGTAGATGAGTAGTGGATAGAGGAGGTAGAGCTAGGTTTTGAGAGGATGAGATGAGGAGGAGTTGCATCTGAGCTGTACTGGAGCTGAAGGCTGTTGAAGAGAGCTGCATGTGAGCTCCTTAGCTAACTTAGCTAGCTAGTTCTTTACTAACTACTAAGCCAAGGTAAGATGAGCTGGCTTTAGCTGATATGAGCTGAGGTGAGCTGCGTCTGGTCTTCCCGAAGATTACCTAGTTAGTTGGAGTAGCTAGCTTAGGTTAGGTAGCTAAGCTCAACTAAGTTGGGTTGAGCTGAGTCTCCGGGAGCTGGACTTGAGCTAGCCGGAGCTAGTTGAGGTCTTCTTCAACTGACTAGGCTTAGCTAGTTGATGGTAGTAGTTAGTCCTAGTCAGGTAGAGCTTCCAGTAAACTGTTTTGAGTTGGAGGAGCTGGAATGAAGTTGGGATCAACTATCATGAGCTAGTTTGAGCTGCCATCCAGCTGAGGTGAGCTGAATGGAACTGAGGTAAACTATCTTGAGCTACCATTCAGCTGAATGGAGCTAAGGATGAGTTGATCCAGCTAGAAGGAGTTGGGATCCAGCTAGGATGAGCTGGATCTAGCTGAGATCCAGCTGATTTGGGCTTCTCCTTCATCTTCTGCCTTCCAGAGTGCCAAGGTTTATGGGACATGACTATCTGCCTATCCCTGACACTTAAGTAAATGCATCAAAAAGATAATAAGATGCAATGCATGCCTAACCTAAGAAAATGACTAAATGCTTCCCGAAAACCCATTTGCGAAGTTAAAACCCTAAGAGTCAGATTAGTTTTAGGGCTTAGAATGATGATAAACTGACATTTATCATTGAGCAATGCCAATGCTTCAACTCTCCTCCTTGCCAATTCTTTCAAAGTGGGAGACGTTCAGCAAGTAATCCATGGTGCTTAAGACAAAAGTAGATTATCGTGGCAATCTTGAAATAAGGATAATATAACATCACACTAAAGCCACAATGTTAGTAAGTATTTGATGAGAACCTCATCATGAGCCATAACTAGCTCATTTTGACCTAATACAAAGGATAAAAGCTCCTACATATCTCAAGGAAAGGCTTAACTCAGAGAATTCTGAGTTTAAGAAGAAAACAAGTCATAAGGGGTAAAAATGCAATTTTACCAGTATAATATGCATACAGGGTAATTCAGGGCCCAAACAGAGGTCAAAGCAGCTTAATAAGAATAAAAGTGGGATGAAATGATCTAGCGAGGGCTACAGCAATTCCAAGAAACTAAATGATAATCTGTAACCCTAAAACAACCCATTTCAATTCACAAGGTTCGAGGCAAAGTAAAAATAGAATAAACCCTCTAAAATTCATAGAAAAATAATCTCTAGGGTTTAGAACCTTCAATTTGGCCTTCAGAACCCATTTTGACCTACATTGAGAACCATGCCCAATTAATAACTTAATTTGGGTTTTTGCGTAAATTGACCGGTCAAACAAGGTTTAATATAGAAATGAAATTCACCATCAGATTCCTTAGGTCCTAATTAGTCATGTATAAAAACTTGAGCCTAAGAAGAAACCTCCTTGACCGACTTTACACTTTGGTCCTCATATATTTACTCTTTGGCCCTCAACTTTTGAACCCTCGCATTTTGGCCCCTAACTCTCCTTCATTCTTTGCGATCAGGTCCCCCCTGCAAAACCTGCCAGCACCATGCTCCGGCGACCTTGCGCGGAGCATGGCGCCGCGCAGGGTGAGGTGGGGGACCTGGCAAGTAAACCGGGGGTGCCCTGCGTCGTCAGCCGTCACAGGGACACCCCCCTGGTCGTTATAACCCACCATACCGGCCGTGCGAACGCACGGACGGTATGGGTTCTTGTTTCCGGCCATCCTCCGGCGAGGGAGACACGTCGTCTCCCTCCGCCTTCCTCCCTGTTTGATCCCTATAAATACCCCCCGTTGCTCCACCGACCGGGGCAGCCTGGATCTGACGGAGAAAATCCCCAACTTTCCTCTCTTCTTCCTCCGGCAGACGCTCACCAGCTCCGGCGGTTTCCTCCCCCTCCACCTCTTCGCTCTGCCGCAATACCAGCAGCAGAGACTTCCTCCCCTGCTCTTCCCGCGCCACGCCGCACCCAGCTGGCGCCTCTCCGGCTCTCTACTCGCCGCCGCCCCTTTCCCTCAGCATCGTCTTCTCCGGCGACAGTCGATACGACTGTCGCCCTGTTCCTCCCCCTTCGTCCCTGCAAGTAAGCTAGAGCTACTCCCCTTCTTCTCCTCTTTCTTTCCCCGCTTTCAATTTATTCAATTAAGCCCTCGACCGACCCTGACCATCGTCACCCCCTTCGTCTCCGACCACCCTCCGGCGAGCCGCTCCCATCACCTCAGCGACCCACACGGCTCGCCGACCACCGCAGGACCTCCGCCTCCTCACCCTGATCAACCTCCGCCCTGCCACTTCCCCCACATCACCCTCTGCAACCCCACCGAACAGACCCATCCTCCGACCCACAGTCCGACCTAGGGCAGCCCTCGCACGCCGCCCTGCGCCTCGCCACCACCCACACGAGCTTCGCCGCACCCTGGCGAAGCTCCTGGCACTTTCTGATTAGGCCGAGAGGCCGTTTTCTTGTGAACAGACCACCCGACCTCCGCCGCCATTGCCGCGCGGGAGGAACTGCTTCCACCTGCAGCTACAGGCGCGCCACGCTCAGCGCCACGCCCAGATTCAACTCCCAAGCCTTGCGAGGCGTTTTGGCAAAACACCAGGCTCGCAGCTAAGGCAGAAAGCTTCGCGTGACGCCGCAATCTCCCGCTGATTTCCCCGCTGCGGGCGCGCAATTGAGGTGGGACATTTAGTCCCACCTCGGAAAAGCCTGAAGAGTCGCAGCGACATAAGATGCAAAAGTGCTGGAGGCTTACTGCCTCAGCACACGGGGTGAGGTCCCCTTCACCCGCCCGGTTACCCGGTCTCGTCCGCGCTCACGCCCCGCGGACCTGACCCGACCCGACCCGACTTAAGACTGACCTGCACTCCTCGCCCACCACGCACGCCGGTGGGCCTGGACCCGGGCCTGACCCGAACCCGGTTACCCGGCAGCTCTGGGAGAGCTTTCCCAAGAGTGGTTTCAGAGAGAGAGAGAGACGCGGGGGGGGGGGGGGGGAGGGTAGAGTAGGTTTTGCCTCTGACGAAAAACTCTGAAGTGTGCAGGCACAGGCGAAGAAGAAGACCCGCGGAAGAAGAAGGAAGCTGACTGTAGCAACAGGTAGTTAAGTCGTCTGATTTGGAAATCAGACGACGGCCTGAAGGGAAAAGAAGAAAGGAGGGGTGACGTCCCTGGCTGAAAAAGAAAAGAAGAAGCTGACACTTAGCCGCAGGGAGGAGAAACAAGAAGAAACCTTCACAGAAGAGACTGCAGAAAAAGAAGAAGAGAGACCAAGACAGAAACCAAGGAAGAAGAAGAAGGAGATCTGAAGAAAGAAAGAGGAGCATCACCTCTGCAGAACAAAGAAGAAGTAGGAGATCTGAAGAAAGAAAGAAAGAAGAACATCACCAGGAGAAAACAAAGAGAACAACAAATTCTTTCCCTCTCTCTTTCTTTATTTTGTAAAAGAAACATGTATATCTCTAGAATACAACTTGCTCCCTGAGTTCGACCTCGGGAACTCTTTTATTTTCCGAGTAAAAAATTTATATATTTGAAATGTTGGTAATAACTGGCTATACTACAACGTTATAACAAACTAAGACCCGGTTGCCGCAAGCATTTCATTTTGGCACCGTTGCCGGGGAGCAACGGCTATTCTAGAGGTAAACATTCCTGTTTCTTTTAATTTCTGATAATCTCCTCTCTTTTGTGCAGCTACAGGAACTCAAGAAGACAAGCAACCACACGACAACCACTCCGAAGACAGGTAAATTTTTCCTCTCACTATTAACCCCTAAACTCTAAAGAGGAAGAAAAGAAAAGAACAAGCAATATAGGGCTAACCTGTCTTCCATACTTAGTAACCATAAAGAGTTGCATGTTTTCAACTCATCACTCCTGCACACTATTAAGGGTATTTAAGGGCTAACACATTCTTGCTTGAGCCCTAATCGCCCAACAAAGAGTTAAATGGACCAAGTAGAGCCAACATAAGGTCAAACATTAGGATTTCAGTAGAGACACACCCCTTGAACAAGAATTGAGGAAATCCAAAAGAGGTGTGCCCAAGCCATTGATTGAAAATAATTAACAAGAAAAATCCTAAACAATTGGCTCTCTCTAAACACTTGAACCCTAAAAGAAAGGACCCAAAAAGCTCTCAAAGAAAACAAGAGGTAAAGTTGACCCCTTTGGGTTAACCAACCTTAAATTAGGTCACTCTTTGCACTTAAAAAGACTAAAGTTCAAGTGAAACCTTAAGCACCCTGATCTTAAAATTGGTAGACTTAAGAGGTCAAGATCCCCATTCTGGTCTACCTGGAACCGCAGTGACAAGAGAGGTCGGGTGGGGGAAACCCTGTAACCCGTGGGGACGCTCTACCGTGTAGGGGTCTTCGCGGGACTCTCCCTCTCTGGCTGCCCAGGTAATTCTCAGGTGGACGATCTTTCTGATCAAGGGGTCCATCTGCCCCGTACCTCTATAGTCACCCAGCACATTTTTGGGTGCCTTGATTGGGTCCAGCACCTTCTAAACTTACCTCTTCCAACTGTGCATGTACGGAAGGAGGTCTCTAAGACCACCCTTAAGACCTCCTTTAGAAATTCGCTCTCGTCAAGGCCAAGCCTCGACACCCGTGTTTGTGCAGCAACACCCTCACATTATTCTCTCTTCTGATTCAGAACCAAGTTCTTCTTCTTCCCCCATCATGGCTCAGCCAGTTGAGGAAGAAAATAATCTGGAACACCAGCTCCAGCGACTCAATGACCTCTTCCAAAACTTCGTGCACCCACCACAGCGTCCTATGATGCGGGACCACTACAATCCTGCTGCGGTGGCCATTGAGCCTCGAGTCAGAATCCCGACTGGAGGACCTGATTCCGAACTAAAGCCCAACATGATTCATGCTATACCTAAATTCCATGGGCTTAATTCTGAAGATCCCTTCCAGCACATCAAACAGCTAAAGCATCTGGCCCACACTTTTGGATCAGATGCGCAAAATCGGGATATTCTTCTCATGAAGATGTTCTCCTTTTCTCTTATGGACAAGGCTGCCCATTGGTATCAAACTCAGACCCGGCCGATCAACACTTGGGAAGAACTTCAATCCGAGTTTTTGAAAAAGTTCTTTCCCGTTGGTCGGACCAACGCCTTGCGCCATCAGATTACACACTTCACTCAACAATCAGGAGAACCTCTTCATGAGGCATGGGATCGTTTTCAGGATCTCATGAGGAAGTGCCCCCATCACGGAGTTCCTAAATGGGAACAAGTCCAATCTTTTTACCAGGGACTCCGTGAGGACATCCGCCTTTTCGTCAATGCAACTTGCGGAGGAAACATCATGGGTCAACATGAAGACACCGTATGGGAGATTCTCGAAAACATGTGCGAGAACTCCATCAACAATGACTCCATGGGATTATTCGACAGGACGAATACCCGCGCAGCAATGAATCTTAAGGGAGCACATGAGACGCAGGGCCTGTCCGCATCAGTCGACCTGGAATTAATGGCCAGTCGATTGGACAAGGTCTCAATCATTGAAAAGAAGGTGGATGAGCTGACTCAGCACTTGCAGCGAGCCACCTCTGCGCGTAACTCCTTTGCACAACCTCCTTCCACACAGGAGACTGTGCAAAACATCCTCCACCGATCTTCCCCTGGGATGGATCCATATCCATCCCCATCTGATTCTTGGATTGGAAGATCATCCGATCCTTTCTACACCAGCCGGGGGAACTCCATTCCTCCTTTCCCTGATTCTCAGGAGGTTCC
This sequence comes from Thalassia testudinum, assembly GCA_037157565.1. Lineage (NCBI taxonomy): Eukaryota > Viridiplantae > Streptophyta > Magnoliopsida > Alismatales > Hydrocharitaceae > Thalassia > Thalassia testudinum. Next base: position 47,135,173 of record JAZHRO010000009.1, read on the forward strand.
TCAGACCTGCGAGGACCTCAACGCCATCCAGAACGACCCATTCTCCAACACTTACAACCCTGGATGGCGAAACCATCCCAATTTTCAGTGGGCGGGAAATTCCCAAACCCAAAGACCACCTTTTCAGTCCCGCCCACAGCCCTCTCGTCACTACCAGCCGCCTCAGCCTCGGCCCAACCCTACTTATCCATCAGGGCCAAATCAAGATCAAATGTCCTTAATCCTTCAGACTCTGGCTGACATTCAAAAAACGAATGCGGCTATTCAAAAACAGCACAAGGACGAGCTTACAGAAGTTAAAACTCAACTGGCCCAGTTGGCAAATTCTCGCCAACCAGGCACACTCCCTTCCCAACCTCTTCCTAACCCAAATAACGTGCCAACCCAGAAGCGCGTTATGAATCCAAATTTAGGCCACGCCCAATGGATTTATCAAGCTCCTACTGCTCCATCTCCAGACGAGATGGAAGCCTCAACTTCTTATGCGGGGTCTCAGCAGCAGCCACCCCTCCTACCAAACCCAAACCAAAATCAGGCCGGATTAAATTCTGTAACAACACGTAGTGGTAAGACAACTCAAGACCCACATTATCCAAACCACTCCAAGCCTGATAACCATGACCCTAGGATAGTTATCCAAGGTACCGCTGTTCCAGATCCACAACCTGGACCTATCCTAGAAGAACCAACCAAGATCCCGTTTCCCGAGGCCCTGACCAAGGGAAAGAAGACCACAAAACCCGTGGCCCCTGAGGAGGACCTGGTCAAGCTCTTTGAGCAGGTCCACATAAACATCCCCTTGATGGATGCAATCCGCCACGTACCAGCTTACGCACGATTTCTAAAAAATATATGTACACCCCAGCGTAAGCCGCGAACCAAGGGAGGGAGCCCAATTGTTCTGTCAGAGCAAGCCAGCTCTGTAATCCTTAGTAGACTCCCACCCAAGGCAAAAGATCCTGGAACTCCCCTGATTTCCTGTAAGATAGGTGGTACCCAATTTGATAGAGCATTGTTAGACTTGGGTGCATCCATAAACCTGATACCCACATCCTTACTTGACCATCTAGAAGAATCTGAGCTGAAACCAACCGAGGTGACATTACAATTAGCAGATCGATCTATAAAGTCACCAAAAGGGATTCTCGAGGATGTTATCGTGAGAGTGCGGGATTTCTATTTTCCAGTGGACTTTATAGTCTTAGATATGGATGCACCTGAGAACCCTAGGGATACACCAATCATTCTAGGGAGACCTTTCTTGGCTACTGCTAGAGCCAACATCAGCTGTGAGGAGGGCCAAATAGAGCTTAAGTTTGGAGATCAAACACTGAAAATTGATATATTTAAGGCCCAACAAGGAATTAATTGCGGCGTCATCGAGCAAATTTGTGACATCAAGACTTTGGTTGATGAATCACACCTCCAGAATGACTCGATTGTGCCTCATCAACCACAGAAGGATCTTGACCCGCAAACAGAGGAGTTGAATCCAGATATGAACAACCCAGTAACTCCCACCCTTGAACCTCACATCTATACTGAACCACCCGCTGCTGCTGAAAACCCCATCCTCGAACTGAAACCCCTTCCCGCTCACTTGAAATACGTATTTTTGGGTTCTAATCAGACCTTTCCTGTGATTATCAATTCCAACCTCAGTCCTGAACAGGAATCCCGTCTGATTATTGTCCTCCAGCAACATCGCAGAGCCATCGGATGGACTCTCGATGATTTGACTGGAATAAGTCCCTCTTATTGTACTCATCATATCTATTCAGAAGAGGGCACACGACCTTCTCGTGAAATGCAGAGACGCTTAAACCCCAATCTGCAGGAGGTCGTGAAAAAGGAGATCATCAAGTGGTTAGATGCCGGGATCATCTACCCGATCTCCGATAGTCGTTGGGTGAGCCCAATTCAGGTCGTGCCCAAGAAGGCAGGACTCACCACTATAACGACTGAGACCGGAGAAATCATTCCTACCCGATTAGCCAACTCGTGGAGAGTCTGTATAGATTACCGTCGACTCAATTCCTCCACGAAGAAGGATCATTTCCCACTACCTTCATTGATCAAATTCTCGAAAAACTAGCGGGAAATAGGTTCTTCTGCTTTCTTGACGGGTACTCCGGTTATAACCAGGTGGCAATCCATCCTGAGGACCAAGAAAAGACCACGTTCACCTGCCCCTTCGGAACATACGCTTTCCGAAGGATGCCTTTCGGTCTTTGCAATGCACCCGCTACTTTTCAGCGATGCATGCTTGCCATATTCTCAGATATGGTAGGTGATTATCTGGAAGTCTTCATGGATGACTTTTCAGTTTTCGGAGCATCATTCGACGATTGCCTCCAACACTTGGTCCAGATACTCAGGCGGTGCATCGATGTGAATTTGGTTCTTTCCTGGGAAAAGAGCCATTTCATGGTGCCTGAGGGAATTGTCCTGGGACACTCAATTTCGGAGAAAGGTATCCAAGTGGATCGAGCTAAGGTTAATCTGATTTCTCACCTTCCTATGCCTAGCTCGATCAGGGACATCCGATCCTTTTTAGGGCATGTCGGTTTTTATCGACGATTTATCCCTGATTTTTCAAAAATCGCACGCCCCCTGACCACTCTTCTCTCCAAGGATGTTCCCTTCGAAATCTCCAAGGAATGCACTCAAGCATTTGAAATCCTGCGTGACCGAGTCACCCAAGCCCCGATCCTACAGTCCCCTGATTGGTCTCAACCCTTTGAGATCATGTGTGATGCATCCGACTTCGCTGTAGGAGCGGTTTTGGGGCAGAAAAATGACAAGAAACCTGTGGTCATTTACTACGCCAGCAAAACACTCGATGAGGCTCAGCGTAACTATACAGTTACTGAGAAAGAGCTGCTAGCTGTAGTATTTGCCCTAGAGAAGTTCAGATCGTACCTTCTGGGTTCCCATGTCATCATATACTCGGATCACACAGCTGTGAGGCATCTCCTTGCGAAGAAGGACGCGAAACCTCGATTAATCCGATGGATCTTGCTGTTGCAAGAATTTGACCTTGAGATTCGCGACAAAGCGGGAAAGCAAAACGTGGTAGCTGATCACTTGTCCCGTCTTCCTTCTGAAATAATTGACCCTTCCGGACCCATCACTGAACATTTTCCCGATGAGCACCTGCTGACTATTGGTACTAGCCTTCCATGGTTTGCTAATATTGTAAATTACTTGGCATCTCAACAGACCCCGTCCGATTGGCCGAAGGCCAAGAAAGACAAATTACGCTCCGATGCCAAGTATTACATTTGGGAAGACCCGTACCTCTTCCGCATAGGTGCCGATCAGATCATCCGGAGATGTGTCCCGGAAGGGGAAGTCAACAATATCCTCTCTTTCTGCCATGACCAGGCATGCGGTGGCCATTTTGCCGGGCATAAAACCGCATCAAAAGTCCTCCAGTGCGGCTTTTACTGGCCCACACTGTTCAAAGACGCATACAGTCATTGCAAGGCATGCAGTCGTTGCCAGACTTTGGGCAACATGAGCCATCGCGACATGATGCCTATGCAACCGATTCTAGTATGCGAAATCTTTGATGTTTGGGGGATTGATTTTATGGGCCCCTTTCCTGTTTCGGATGGTTTCGAATACATTCTGTTGGCTGTGGACTACGTGTCCAAATGGATCGAAGCCATACCGACCCGAACCTGTGATCACAAAATCGTTCTCAAATTCATTCATCAACACATTTTCTCAAGGTTCGGGATTCCTCGTGCAATAATCTCTGATGGGGGGACCCATTTCACAAATGCTAGGTTTAGGTCACTGATGACCAAATACAGGGTGTCTCACCGAATCTCTACTCCTTACCACCCCCAAACTAATGGTCTAGCTGAGCTGTCTAATCGGGAGATCAAGAAAATCCTGCAAGTCACTGTTCGACCTGACAGGAAGGACTGGTCGTCCCGACTTCCGGAAGCATTGTGGGCCTATAGGACCGCCCACAAGACCCAATTGGGCATGTCTCCCTTTAGACTGGTGTACGGAAAGGCATGCCACCTTCCCGTAGAACTGGAGCATAAAGCCTATTGGGCAATACGGAACTGTAATCTAGATCTTTCCAAGGCTGGGACCCACAGAAAACTCCAAATCAGCGAGATCGATGAATTACGCATAGACGCGTACGAGAACTCGCAAATCTACAAGGAGCGGGTTAAAGCCTTCCACGACAAACACATCTCGAGAAAGATCTTTCATCCTGGTCAAAAGGTCCTACTCTTTGATGCCCGACTCAAACTCTTCCCAGGAAAACTGAGATCTAAGTGGGTCGGACCATATTTGGTCCGACAGGTTTTTGGAAATGGAGCAATCGAAATCAGTCCACTCAGCCACGATTCTGAACCTTTCATCGTGAACGGTCAGAGACTCAAGCCGTTCATTGATGTAACTTCTACTGATTTGGCTGAGGCATCTTATATCCTCCTTTCCCCTTGAGCTTATTGCGCCCAGCCGATGGCGTAAAACTCAGCGCTTAACGGGAGGCAGCCCGTCATTCTCTTTGTAAACCTGAAACTTGTTCTGACACCTTTCAGCACTCGAAGTTCACCCTTGTAGACAGCCGACCCCAACTCAGATGTTTGCATCTGGGATTTGAAATCGTCCGCAAAAATTCAACCCGACCCATCCACTCATCCAAATTTCTGCCTTAAGGAATGAACTAAGACCCCCTAGGTTACAATGAGGACATTGCAAATCTTAGGCATGGGGGGGTATGAAAGTGCAAAACTTGTAAGAAAAGGTTTCAAACAAAAAAATTCACATATGCCAAAAACACCATAAAAATTAAAAAAAAAAAAAATTTTTTCGAAAAAGAATAAGAGGAAAAGAGAAGAAAATTTTGCGAAGGAGAAAAGAAACAAAATGAAAAAGGAGCACAAAATTATGAGAAAAAGTGATAGTCATTAGTAAGGAACTAAGGAATTAACCTAAGTTCTAGACCTCATTCAAGAAAAGTGCACAATAAGATTAGTAAAGAATGCAAACCTTAGGCATTCTTGAATAGACTCTTAGTACCCATTAAGATCTGGACACTCGTCAAGAGGTTGAGGAAAATGAAAAGCTGAAGTATTAGGTCTAAGGCTTAGGGAGTATTCGGCCTCGTTAACTAATTTTTGGTTTACGGGAATCAGTAACCTAAGCACCCTAATCTCACACACAGCCTGGTTCAGTAAGCGTAAAAATCAGAATCACGCAGAAGCGTCGCAAAAATCTGAAAAGAACACCTAGAATAGGAGCGGCAGATCAACACAAGTTGATTTGGACGAGTTCCCAGCGCGGAGAGGCGGGAAATCCCCTCGAAGATGCGTAACAAAATATCATCTCCTCGGTGCTTGTCTCTTAGGATATTTACATATCCTACTGGGGGCATGTAAGCACTCTGCTGGTTCAGATTCCATGGATGGCATTATCTCGAAGTGTCAATTGCCAGGGTCTGGATTCGGCCACGGAATACCATGGATGGGATTATCTCGAAATCTCAATAGCCAGGGTTCCGGGGGTTGCCATGGGCAGTGCTATCTCGAAGCATCGATCGCCAGGAACCCTTGAGGATTGATGATGGGAGCAAGGAATCTGATACAGACCATGTTGAAAAGCCAATCCTAGGCTAGAACTAAAAAAAAAGAGGGAGAAAACTCTCCAAACAGAAAAACTTTCTATCTCTCTCTTACAAAACGCACTGCGAACTGAGCCAGGGCTAAAATCATTTCAAGCACGGGTGCTTTAACCACGAAGTCCAATAAACCTTAGGTTAGTTCTTGTGGGCCTTAAAAACCTTTGCTAAAAGACTGAGGCTAAGGCTAGACAGATTTGGATCTTGATTGGTACTAAAGTACCTTTTAGGCCTATGGTCAGCATTCTAACCTAATCTATGCTCAAATAAAAAAAGGCACTTATATAAAACTATTAAAATTTCATGGTCTAGAACAAGAGTTGAAACCTTAAGTTTTTGCTAAGGGACTAGCAAAAGCTAGGCATGGGGGTATGATGAGAACCTCATCATGAGCCATAACTAGCTCATTTTGACCTAATACAAAGGATAAAAGCTCCTACATATCTCAAGGAAAGGCTTAACTCAGAGAATTCTGAGTTTAAGAAGAAAACAAGTCATAAGGGGTAAAAATGCAATTTTACCAGTATAATATGCATACAGGGTAATTCAAGGCCCAAACATAGGTCAAAGCAGCTTAATAAGAATAAAAGTGGGATGAAATGATCTAGCGAGGGCTACAGCAATTCCAAGAAACTAAATGATAATCTGTAACCCTAAAACAACCCATTTCAATTCACAAGGTTCGAGGCAAAGTAAAAATAGAATAAACCCTCTAAAATTCATAGAAAAATAATCTCTAGGGTTTAGAACCTTCAATTTGGCCTTCAGAACCCATTTTGACCTACATTGAGAACCATGCCCAATTAATAACTTAATTTGGGTTTTTGCGTAAATTGACCGGTCAAACAAGGTTTAATATAGAAATGAAATTCACCATCAGATTCCTTAGGTCCTAATTAGTCATGTATAAAAACTTGAGCCTAAGAAGAAACCTCCTTGACCGACTTTACACTTTGGTCCTCATATATTTACTCTTTGGCCCTCAACTTTTGAACCCTCGCATTTTGGCCCCTAACTCTCCTTCGTTCTTTGCGATCAGGTCCCCCCTGCAAAACCTGCCAGCACCATGCTCCGGCGACCTTGCGCGGAGCATGGCGCCGCGCAGGGTGAGGTGGGGGACCTGGCAAGTAAACCGGGGGTGCCCTGCGTCGTCAGCCGTCGCAGGGACACCCCCCTGGTCGTTATAACCCACCATACCGGCCGTGCAAACGCACGGACGGTATGGGTTCTTGTTTCCGGCCATCCTCCGGCGAGGGAGACACGTCGTCTCCCTCCGCCTTCCTCCCTGTTTGATCCCTATAAATACCCCCCGTTGCTCCACCGACCGGGGCAGCCTGGATCTGACGGAGAAAATCCCCAACTTTCCTCTCTTCTTCCTCCGGCAGACGCTCACCAGCTCCGGCGGTTTCCTCCCCCTCCACCTCTTCGCTCTGCCGCAATACCAGCAGCAGAGACTTCCTCCCCTGCTCTTCCCGCGCCACGCCGCACCCAGCTGGCGCCTCTCCGGCTCTCTGCTCGCCGCCGCCCCTTTCCCTGAGCATCGTCTTCTCCGGCGACAGTCGATACGACTGTCGCCCTGTTCCTCCCCCTTCGTCCCTGCAAGTAAGCTAGAGCTACTCCCCTTCTTCTCCTCTTTCTTTCCCCGCTTTCAATTTATTCAATTAAGCCCTCGACCGACCCTGACCATCGTCACCCCCTTCGTCTCCGACCACCCTCCGGCGAGCCGCTCCCATCACCTCAGCGACCCACACGGCTCGCCGACCACCGCAGGACCTCCGCCTCCTCACCCTGATCAACCTCCGCCCTGCCACTTCCCCCACATCACCCTCTGCAACCCCACCGAACAGACCCATCCTCCGACCCACAGTCCGACCTAGGGCAGCCCTCGCACGCCGCCCCGCGCCTCGCCACCACCCACACGAGCTTCGCCGCACCCTGGCGAAGCTCCTGGCACTTTCTGATTAGGCCGAGAGGCCGTTTTCTTGTGAACAGACCACCCGACCTCCGCCGCCATTGCCGCGCGGGAGGAACTGCTTCCACCTGCAGCTACAGGCGCGCCACGCTCAGCGCCACGCCCAGATTCAACTCCCAGGCCTTGCGAGGCGTTTTGGCAAAACACTAGGCTCGCAGCTAAGGCAGAAAGCTTCGCGTGACGCCGCAATCTCCCGCTGATTTCCCCGCTGCGGGCGCGCAATTGAGGTGGGACATTTAGTCCCACCTCGGAAAAGCCTGAAGAGTCGCAGCGACATAAGATGCAAAAGTGCTGGAGGCTTACTGCCTCAGCACACGGGGTGAGGTCCCCTTCACCCGCCCGGTTACCCGGTCTCGTCCGCGCTCACGCCCCGCGGACCTGACCCGACCCGACCCGACTTAAGACTGACCTGCACTCCTCGCCCACCACGCACGCCGGTGGGCCTGGACCCGGGCCTGACCCGAACCCGGTTACCCGGCAGCTCTGGGAGAGCTTTCCCAAGAGTGGTTTCAGAGAGAGAGAGAGACGCGGGGGGGGGGGAGGGTAGAGTAGGTTTTGCCTCTGACGAAAAACTCTGAAGTGTGCAGGCACAGGCGAAGAAGAAGACCCGCGGAAGAAGAAGGAAGCTAACTGTAGCAACAGGTAGTTAAGTCGTCTGATTTGGAAATCAGACGACGGCCTGAAGGGAAAAGAAGAAAGGAGGGGTGACGTCCCTGGCTGAAAAAGAAAAGAAGAAGCTGACACTTAGCCGCAGGGAGGAGAAACAAGAAGAAACCTTCACAGAAGAGACTGCAGAAAAAGAAGAAGAGAGACCAAGACAGAAACCAAGGAAGAAGAAGAAGGAGATCTGAAGAAAGAAAGAGGAGCATCACCTCTGCAGAACAAAGAAGAAGTAGGAGATCTGAAGAAAGAAAGAAAGAAGAACATCACCAGGAGAAAACAAAGAGAACAACAAATTCTTTCCCTCTCTCTTTCTTTATTTTGTAAAAGAAACATGTATATCTCTAGAATACAACTTGCTCCCTGAGTTCGACCTCGGGAACTCTTTTATTTTCCGAGTAAAAAATTTATATATTTGAAATGTTGGTAATAACTAGCTATACTACAACGTTATAACAAACTAAGACCCGGTTGCCGCAAGCATTTCAGTATTTTTAACATGAGAGATGATTTAAGGGAAAATCACTGTTGTGTAGGTCATGGAGGATATGAAGAAAGATAATGCTCACTTAGAAATTCAATGTTCCTAAAATTATCATGTAGATAATTTTAATAAGTTTACACTTAGATCCTATCACAACAAAAAGTTATGTAATGACACCCTTTGGAGGATACTTGGTGTATGGCTAATCCTTCATATTATATTGTTCAAGGAAGTTACCATCTATAGTCCCTTTGAAATATTTAATGGAACAAACTACAAATTTGGGTTTAGACAATCCCATAAAGTAGGTCTCTTGACAACTAACATGTTATGGTTGAACTAAATAATTCACAATTCAAATATAGGAGAATATGCCAAACTGTGGTCAAAGTTGATTGCGTTGAATATCAAATTAGGAATCAAACCAACCAAGGAGGAACTCAGCACAAGTGAATCTAGAAGGAAATTATGTCCTAAACTGATTGCATGCTTTACATTACCAAGGGCAAAGAGAACATAAAGTGCCATTACAAGAACCTTGGATGACATAGCAACCTTCCAGGTGCACCATTAATGAAACAAGGCTAGTCTTTGAATCTTAAGATATTGAGTCTCCTATACAATAGAAGAACCCTTTATATCGAATGACTAATTAAGTATGCATTCTAATCATTATAATATCTCAAGAAAGTTCCCTTTCTTGTGGATCACCTTAAGGATCTTCATATAAAAGATCTTCTAAGCAAACCAAAGAGTCAAATGCCAATTGGGTTTTTACACAAACTCCGTAGCTACTCAAACTACTAAGTAACCCCATATACTACATACTTTCTTTAAAGCAAAGAGATGGACTTCATTCTTGATTTATCAGCTATTTCTCATAGAACAAGGAAAGATAATAGTATTGAAAATCTTCTCATAGGATAAGATAAAGAAAACGCTCGCTCATAGATCTATCCCTAATAATTGAAAGGAAGCACCATCACTTTTTTGCACTAAGCTACTAATGATCCTACATAAATTGGACTTTTAGGAACTATATTTTAAGGGTAGATTTATTTTTTTTTTTAGACTAAATAGGTGTTGGAAACGGATAAGTTGTCTCCCATGATAGAACCTATTTTATGAGATGAATAGATTGTCTTTTAAATTTTCTCACATTCTCTTTTCTTTTGTTTTTTTAATTCAAAACGATTCGCAGCAAAGAGGGTACTGAAAGCATCCTCAGTTCCCATCCCCCGCCATGCCGTCTCCCTTTTTCCCCAAATCCCCTACGTTTTCAGGTTCATCCAAATTCTCCAAACCCTCTCTTTCCGTCAGATCTTCCTCTTGCGTCTATCTTCCTAATCATCCCACCCACCACTTCCAATTGATTGATTTAATGGCCATCCTCTGCACGTCAGGAATGATTTCAGGGGAGACGAGGGCGATGATCTTCACCCCAGGGACGTCGATTTCGTGGGGCAGTGTTTACCATCCATCACAGGGGTTTGAGATCGCTTGCAATGGACCATTTCTGGGTCGAGCTTTGTTGGAGGGTCTCCGATTTATTGGTGTGATCATCTCTCTGTCTCTCTCTCTCTCTCCCTCTCTGATGTTTTGAACAAAACTATCTTTCCCCTTGAAATGTATTATTGCAATCTATCACTAAGCACTGGAACCTCCATTATAGAGATGCATGCATTGCTCGAATTTCCGACATAGATGCTTATTGTTTGCAAAACAAAGAAAGTTTTAAGAATCGTCTCCTTTGAAACTGTACATGTTGCAATCTGTGTGTCGAGAATCCACTTGGGCAATGGCAAAGAGTGGAGAACTCATCGTTCTTGTTCGGGAACAACAAGGGCTTTGTTTGCGTCGATCTCTTTTGCAGCTTCTACTTGGTGCTTTTTGCCCAATATTCCTCTAGAGGAGGACCAAATACCATCGCCATCGGGGTCTATAGGAACCCTCTCCTTCGAAACAGCATCACATCGCCTCTACTCTCACTTCAGCCACTCCTGCTACCAGAGAGGGTGGTCTGTTTGAGCAGAGCCGGGTTTGTAGTGTGATCATCTATAGTTGCCGTGAGTTTATACGGTTATCCTCTTTTATTTGGTGTGATCATCTTAATCTTTTGTGATGGTTAGGTTTTTCAATTAATCATTGAAATGAGGACTTTGTTATATTTTCCTGTGGCCTTTCCTCAATTTTTTCAAAGACAAAGACCTGCAGTTAGTGATGAAAAATGTTTTGTTTTCTTTAAGATTGCATTTTCTCACCCCTTTCCTCCAAATCCATTCGAGCTTGACTACAAATTAGATGTCCTTTGTCCTTTGCTGAATTGATTTTCACCAATAGACCTACTCAAACCTATATTAATCTAACTTATCAAACCTCATAGCAAGTTACATTTCAACACATTATTCTCCTATCATATCTATCCCACTACTCACCTCAATGCACAACTAGGCACCTTAACCCTTCTTATTTGACGTACTAATTTCTCTCGGTTACAACTTGTCCTACTACCAATTATATCCTTAGGCCCCAATTGGCGTGGTTTTCAGTAGAGCAGTTATCCTACGTGGCAATCGTAAGTGCTACAATGTATGAACAATGCAAAAGTTTTATTCCCCATCCATCACATTTACCCCTCACTAATTATATCTACCTTCAGCAACTCACTCCCACCCATCACATCTGCATCCACCAATACACTCACCCATCACATCTATCTCACTAACCATTCCTAATACAAATAAAAATAAAAATAAATAATAACATATTAACTCAACTATCACATCCACACCCACTAATCCTCCTTTTACCCATCCCTCCTTACCACGTCTTAAACTTTACCTAATCTTAAATTTTAAACATCTACCAAATAGGACCTTATGGATCATATTTTTGAAGCTCATCGTAACAAAGCATAAATGAAAGAAGTGTGATTTTCCCATAAATGTGTTTCCATGGAGCTCTAGTTCTATGTGATGGAAAGCCTTTGGTCCTAAAAAATGACTTGCAAGTTTCATTTTTCTTTCTTATTGACATTGAATTTCATTATTGAATGACTATTCTATTTCCTATATAATTATACAAACAACAAAGGATACAAGATTTTCTCTTGGAGAGAGAATTCTTGGTTGAAATATTAAAATTAACTAGTAGAGGATTTATAGATGTACTCTATAAGAGTATCACTATGAAATTATCTTGAAAAGTAATGATGAAGAAACTCAGCTACCTAGACATGAAGCCACACGTCTCCTTCCTTGTGCTAACACAAAGAAATGGAGCATTAGAGGGGTAGCAATTAAGCAACTAGTAAAGAAGAAAAGGAAAATGGGGGTATATCTTTTTGGAAAAGGAAATCTTCCTAGGAAGGGCTAGTTTTAGTGAAAGGAAAGAGAATTTGATTAAGGGAAGGGGTGCAATTGGAGGAGGAGGACCTACTAATAGATGTTGGGATTTGCCCTTGCAAATCATGAAATTAAGGAAGTTAATGTATATCTAAATATGCTCTTGGTAATTAATGTTTGGTGCTTCTAATAGCGTCATTCAAAGGCATCAGAGTGTAAGGCCTATCCAAGAAGGTGCCTCTTATGACATCATCTCAAGGTGTCAGAGTATAGGTCCTAGCCAAGAAGGTGCCTCTTATGACGTCCCACAAGACATAGAAAGGGATGATGATTCCTATGTGTAGTTAGGCAAATCCGAAGTGGGATGCATGGAGTGATAGGTAGACTTGTGCCTTGACGAAAGTTCAGTTTTCTATAAAGAGTTACCTACTTGTTAAGCCAAATATCACATTCACAAATACTTGGTTCTTTCGATCCTATTCGAACCTTTGGGTGAATTTTCGAGTTGTAGAAACTTAAACTTAAGGCCTAAATCTGAGGTTGATCGAAGTCTGATAGGATTAGGCAGTTCGTAGTCTAGTCAATACCTTAGTGTTGTTGAATTTTTATTATTAAGATCTTACGTATATTTCTTTTGATTGGTGAAGACAGGTGCCTCTTGACTTATGATATCCTAGTTAGCTTAAACTCATATGTATTTTCATCATTTTGGTTTTGGCTTTGTAGGTGTGTTGACCGTAAATGCTTTAGAGATATAACTCCTCCATTGAAGCAACTTAGGTGTTTAAAATCTTATTGCATGTGGAAAATGCAACATAAATTCCTAAGAAAGTGAGTTAAGTTTTCTATTTTTATATTTTCCTTCATTTTGTTTTGCTCAAATACCAGTAAACTTCATAATAGGGGTGTGCTCGAGTCATAATTTCATATAAATTACATGTCTAATTATTGTTATTTTTTGAGTATTCATTTATAAAGTTAATAACTTTAGACATTTCTTTATATTTTATGAATAATGATATTTTATTTATTTTTTATCACAAATAAGGCAAGAAATGACCTACAAGTTGGCTTAGGGTCGAAGAGAATTTTTTATGAATCCATTTAGGCATTTGGATCAAGAAAAATCAAGAAAAATGCCTATTTGGCCTATATATATATATATATATATATATATATATATATATATGAGATAAAAGGTCAAAAATTAGAGTTTTAACATAATTAGGAGTTGTTTTCAACCTAAAATAATCATTTTATCCCTTTGTTATGAATTTTAAAGATTTTTGGGAGCTTCTAGAGGCTCTCAAATCTATAAATAAGCCTTAAGACTTGTAGGAAAGATCATTCTACATTTTACCTCTCCCTTTCTTCAAGGGCTTCCTACAAGCGAGTAACTTTCATTGGCCATCGATGCCCTTCCCAATCTTCATCTCCATCACCATCATCCACGCTCATCTGTGCACCTTTGTCTCACCATGAAGCCTCCTTGCCCAGTTCTCCTTTATTCCCTTTTATTTGTAATTTGTAGTTGTAGATCTAATCTAGTTGTAATTTCACATTTCTTTATTTAATTCAAGTTGCATTTAGTTGTTTTCTTTTAATTTCAATAGCCTAGTTTTAGACTTGTTTTATAATTCATGCATAGTTTATTTTCTATTTTGTAGTTTGTAATTTATTACGTAGTTTTTGAAAATTTTTGTATTAGTTCCTGCACCATAGGTTTAGTTTCCTGTTAAATTTCATGCTCAGATTTGATATAGGAAAAAGATAGCATTCATTTTCATTTTAATCCTCACATTATTGCAATCTAGGTCCTTGTAGTTCTTTAAAATTTTCTGTGTGTACTGTAGTGTGAATTTTGGTATGATTTTTGGTAGGATTCTTAGGTAGTTCTCATTCTTGTGGAATATTTTGAGAATTTTGGATTTGGGTGCAATTATTTTTTAGTATTTTTGTGTTTCAACCCTTATTTTGCAAGCTATCTCATAATTTTTAGGGTGAACTTCTATTCTTCTTCAAAAAATTCCTAAAAAATCCAAAAATTTTCTCGAAAATCCCAAAAAAATTTGTGTAGGACAATAGAAAGTGACTTGGACATTTGGACTTCCTAAAGATGACTTGAACTCTCATTGTATGCATTTCTAATTATTTTTTAGAGTTTGAATTTTTGTACACTATCGTGATTTAATTTCACACACAACGATGCTCTTATCACTTAGTGAATTTTCAAGTTCAGTTGACATTCTTACAAATCATTTGTTCTAACAAAAATAAGAAACAACAAAACGAAAACTACTTAGTCAGTATTGAACCCAACTATTCTTTACACTTAGGGTTGGACTTGCTAGGATTCTCTGAAAATACTTTGTTAAGAACTTCCTTATCAATGCTGGGGTCAGAAGATGAGTCAGACTTAGTTTTATCCTTTGATTTGTCATTCTCTTTCTTCTTTCTGAGTTCCTCAGCTTTTCTCCTCTTCTTTCATTCTTTTTTCAAAATCCTTACATTCATTGTGTGCGAGTGCAACACCTCAAAGATAGTCCTACATAGGAAACTCGTGAAAATGAGTAATGGGATATAAATGTTTAAGAATTACCACCTAACAACTTAGGTTTAAGCATTCTAAGTAGTTATTAAGGTTTATGGGACCATACCAAACAAGTTGTTAAGAATAGTTTTTCTCAATTACACTCTGATTAAGGCCCAAGTCATTACAAATGGCATTAGAGTCAAATGCCCTTTAATAGGAGGAAAGGGTTTCCCCTTGAGATAGCGAGAAAGTGTGTCTTTAGGTGGAGTTGTCACTACTACTAGGAGTACATTGATTAATTAAACCTTGACGAGGATGTCAGAGATAGCAAAAAAGTGCGTAGTTAGGCGAAGTTGCCATTACTACTAAAAGTACATTGATTGATTAAACTCTAAAGAGGATGTCAGAATTTCAAATAGGTGAGGTTGTAATTGTTAAGACCCAAGACATCAAACGCTTTTTAAGACGTTTGGGAATTGGTCCAGACGTCTGGACGCCTTCCTAGATGTTTGGAAATAAATTTTTGTAGCATATGATTGCGAGTCTGCACGCGTGCACGCGCAGACTGAACCCGCCTCCCTCTTTTCTTCTCTCTCTTCCCTCACCGTCCTGCAGACACCTTTCCCCACCCCCCCACGCCTTCAAATACCCTTCCCTCTCCCTCACTCATCACCCCACCGTTCCCTCCTTCCAGCCTGAGCACGAGAGAGAGAGAGAGCATGGGCAGCAGCTGCTGTCGGGGGCGTGAGAGAGGAAGAAGTGCAGCGAGAGGGGAGGGGGAGAGGCAGAGCGCGTGAGGAAGAGAGAGCGAGCTCGACGGAGCAGTGCAGGGCCGGCCGACGGGCGTGCAGCGGGAGCGTGGTGCTGGGGAGGTTACCCCGGTGCTGCTGCAACTCATGCAGCAGGCGGACGAGCGCGGCGCGACCGCGCGCAGCGGGAAGAAGGCGAGAAGGTTCTGATTCTGGGAAATTTTCCCAGAATCAGATGTCTGGACCTATGTCCAACCGACGCGGGAGACGTCTGGAGGGAGATCTAGACGTCTGAAAGGTATGATATTTCTCATCTCCTTCCTTTCGCGGATACGGCTATGCAGGCCGTTCCGCCGAAGGTTCTGCCTCATTGCCGTGTGGAGATCATTTACGTAAGCGTGCAGGTTTCGTTCGGGAAGGTGCAAGGACACGCCCTCCCACACAGATCAGACGTCTGGGCACAGCACCAGATGGCGGAGAGAGTCTCCAGACGTCCGGAGTGATAGTCGGACGTTTGGAACTAGGTCCAAACGGTTCAGCGGGATCCTGGATGTCCGAAGAACAACTCAGAGTAAGGTATGATCTGGACCACCTATTAAGACGTCTGGAAGGTGTTCCAGACGTCTGATTTGAGGCAGAGTTGTCATTTTGACCCATTTAGGGTCCGTTCGAAGTCCGATTTTCGCGTTTGAATTTTCTTTCTTCTCAGAATTAGTTCCTCAAGTTGTTTAAAATACTTTTATCCTGTTCTGAGTAGTTCCCTGTGATTTCTCTTTGTGTTAGGACCTCGTTCCGTTGCAGCTCTGGGGGTTGCGAAGGCACGCGGATCTGCTGGTCACGCCCCCATCACTCCCGATTTTGCGGGTAGAGTGGCTTCCCTTGATTATTTACCAACATTAATGCATCTCTGGGATAAATAATAGATTCTTGGGTATGACATGAATCCTAAGACTGGAAAACTAGATTGAATAATAGATCTGAGGATATGGTATGAATCCTAGGACTGGAAAACTAGATTGAATGATAGATCCTAGGATTGAAAAACTAGATTGAATGATAGATCCTAAGGTATGGCATGAATCCTAGGACTGGAAAACTAGATTGAATGATAGATCCTAGGGTGTGGCATGAATCCTAGGAACAGAAACACTGAAACGAATGTCGTGAACACATGAATTGCAGTCTTGGAAAAGTAAATAGAATAATGATAATTGCCTGTAATTGGATAACAACTGCTTGTATATGAATGGATATTAAATGTTGGAAACACGGGCTTTATGAGAATAAAACTGAAATAATGAAACATAGTATGGCTTGGCCTGAGAACCACGAGCATGAACCCTACGGGGAATTAGGAGTAGAACTCCTGGTAATAAATGGAATGGAATTGGAAAAGTGAATGGGAAAGTGTGTTGCCTTTGGGTACGTAGTACCAAAGGAAGCACATGTTACCTCCTAGTGCAGAGCAGAGCCAGTCGCCCTAGAGGCCCGGGGTTAGGTTTGGCCACTTTGTACCGACTTTTGGCCCTCACGTACACCGTACCGGGGAGAGCTACTAGTGTAAGGATGGAGCTAGCCACCCCACGGGCCCCGGAGTTCAGCTAGCCGCCCTACACCGACTTGTTAGGCCCACTGGGCAAACTAGGGTAGTCAGGCGAGGGTGCGTGGACTGTGGAGAGGAAAGACCCCTGTTTGGTTACTGTGGAGGGGCAAGACCCCTATTACTGAGAGGGCTTTGTCCTATACTGGTTCCGTGCTGTGCTTTGGGCGCATCCGTTAATGGAAACGACTGACCGCGTGCCAGTGCGGGGTAGCTACCCATGCGTTTATCGCGCGTGCTGTAGTCACCGTTACGCCTGTTAGCGACCTTGGGGTAGATGACTGAGGGTAGGACCACCACGGGGGACTCTCCTGGCCAGGAGAGCACCACATGCTACTTCTACTTTTCGGAAAAGACTGCAATCAAGATCGTTCCCACGAGGAACATTCGAGATCAAGAGAAAGACCTGAGAAATAAACCAAGAAAGAGGAAATAGATAAATAAAGGAAGAAAGTAAAAACAACAGCTACTTGTCCACCTTTACTGTTTTTCTTAGCTAGCTGGTTGCCACTCTACTTAGCGTTTCGCTGACGTGTCATATTTGTCACATTTTTCAAAACCAGGTGTTGAGCAGCCAGAACCTATAGTTGCAGAAGGTGCTAAGCCTAGTAGAACTCAGTAGTTTACTTGTGTTGTACCAATTCCTGCAGTAGTGAGTATTTTGTTACACACTTGTACTTTTTATTGTAAGCATCATATTTCTGTACCTGTTTAATTTTCTACTGTTGTGGTTATGTGTACTGTAGTAGTTCTTTTCTTTACTGCTGTACTTTTGTTACTGTTAGTTACTTGTATATTGAATGTAGTTTACTTTACTGTTTTTTTGTTACTTTCTCGTTGGACAACTGGATCTTAGGATCAGTCGAGTCGGTCCGATTCTCATGTCCTGCAAGGATACGAGAATCAGGTCATAACAGTAACACCCAAAAATAGTCTTACATAATAAACTCATGAACCAAGTAGTAAAATATAAATGATTGAAAATTACTATTTATCAGCTTAAATTTAAATATTTTAGATGATTGTCTTAGGTTTATAAGGCATATACCAAAATATTATTAAGAATAATTTTTCTCAATTAAATTTAAATTTAAACTTAGGTTGTTATAGCCAGCAATCTTAGCTATGTTCTTCATTAAGCTCAAATTAACACTTCACATTTCATAAGCCTACCAACATCAAATGGTATGAAGCTGATGGCTGACCCGGCACATTCAACAATTTGGAGACATACTTGGCTTAATAAATTCATCCGGATACTTCAATAATCTTCCTTATTCTATTTTCGTAAAAAGCCAAGCAATCTTGTATGGGTCCTCCATATCTTCAATTCTTTGGTTTAATCATTTGATTTCAACTTGACTTTCTATCTAAAGAATTCCACAAGTTTTAATAGTGCCTTCACTATCTTTTCACTTTTTCCTGAAACAACCGGCATCAAATTTATATTTCTCCTCCTCTTCTTCAACTTTCTTTTCCTCTTCTTGCAATTTCTTTCCCATCCCTTTCAAACAACTAGACTTCTAAACTAAAGCGCTTCTTAACTCCGACCTAAAGAAAGAAAGGACACTATACTGCTTCTAGCCAAGAAACTTAGACTTCTCTTTTTCTCATTCTTTTAGGGCAAACTTTACCTCTGCTGTTGACTCGTTGTCGAAACTTTGAGGGTTCATTTGTTTGGATTGAAAAAATTTGAAAGAAAATTATATAAGAATAGATTTTCTTATGCTAATATAAAATTATTATGAAAGACGCTTATAATAATTATATTCCATTTCCTCCTTTCTTTAAATATTAAATGTCAACTTTTTATTTCTTCTCATGACTCCAAATATTAAAAAAAAAAAATTTCTTCACTTATTTTATTAAATACCAATGTCGTATATAATATTTTAAATTTTCATTTTAAAATATATACCGGGAGTCTAAATCGGAGACCTTTTTTTTTTTTCTTTTTCTACTTCCTTCAGGGCAGCGGATGGTTGGCGCTAATACTGTCTTTTTCTTCCACAAAGTTAGCCGGTGGATCATCTCAAGGCCTGAACCAGCTAAGTCGGCCAACTTAATTGTCTGGCATCGAATATTCCTCTGTATAGCAGCAGCCTTTGGAATTCTTTAATCCGACCGCACCAGTAAGGCGACTCACGAAGGGCATAGGGGTTCTCCGTATGGAAATGCGAGTGAAGTGAGAGAACTTTAAATATATAATTCGAAGCGTTAGGTGTAACTCTAGAATCGTGACGCATCTGGAGAGATCCATCGGTTTGCTTCACAAAATTGACCCCGACATATTTAAAATGTTCTCAGCCATATTCTCTCTGAGGTGATAAGACTGAGAAAATTTTGCTATGGCCACCTCAAGCCCTCAGCATAGCCAGACAAGAATATAATAACAGGAGTTTTAGGGGAAGGTTACTTTGGACCTTTCCCCCCGTTACTTGGATTTTCTCTCCCGTTGTTGAGTCCTCCAAAATTTGTACTTGAACATGGAAAGGCTCATTGAGAATATAAATTTCTCTAACAAGTGAAACGCTGTAATCATAATCCACGGTGAAAATTATTTTTCAAGTAAAAATTATTTTTTATAGGTAAATTATTTTTGTAAAACCTTAAATTTAAAATAAATTACTTTTTACTTTCAAAATGAAAATCACTTTTCACTTTGGTGAAAAATTAAAAATATATTAATTTATTTTTATTTTCAATTAATATATTTTCATAAAAAATTAAAATATATAAATTAAAAATCACAATATATCGATATATTTTATTAAATAGAAAACACCCGTTACAAAATACATGCAAGACATTTGTTTCCTTTTTTAGTATGAGATAAGCCTTATTTTGTTGGGTAGAAGAGATTAATTGGTTGATGCCTACATGTATATTCGTACCTGGGGATTAGACGATGCCATTTCCACCGAAAATTGAGTTTATCATACTACTGGTACCTTTCCCCTTACCTATTTAATCGTCCAGATCGTCAAAAATGTCATCTAAATACTCTTGAGTAGCACCTCCCTATTCTTGGACATTTTCTTGGGGAGGATCCATGTATCCAAATCTCTGCAGCCTCATCAGTTTTGTCTCTTTAGGCACCTTCTTTTTCTTCTTCTAACTTGTCAATGTATCTTCGATGGGCCTTTTCTCCTACTTCTTTGAAGGAACAATCTTGGAGTCAGGATTTTTTGTGCCAATCTTGAATGAAGCTGCAAAAACACAGTGAGCCAGATCAGCACTCGGAAAGCTATTGATAAGGTCAGATTCTTATAAATAATTCATGTCGGTTGTTGCCTTTCATGTATTATTTATTGAGAATAAAGTATTATTTGTAGCATTGAGCATCTATATGTTTAAATTGATTTTTTATTGTATAATTTCATCTTTGTAGAGGGTAGTTGAATAGGAGATAATGAAATGCATGATGGATAGATGATTAATAAATAAATATTATTTTTATGTTCGTGACCTTATTCACATTTTACTCTTACTACCTCATTTGATCTATCCCAAGTATAGTGGCTTCTATTTAATTTGCTTAACATTCATATCACGGCCCCATCTCAGATTTCTGTAGGATTCGAGATCGGTTCACCTCGACTAATCTAAAGATCCAGTCGTCTGATAAGAAATAACTAAATTGTAATTTCCTACTAGGAGGGGGTGACGTAATAATTACGGAAATAAATATAAACAATTTCACAAAATATACAATCACACAAGTACACAAGTATTTTTAGGTGGAAACCCAAACCGGATGAAAACCACCACCTAACCCTCTCGAGTTAGGATTTTCCGATCAACCAAGTTGATCAAAATCCACTAAACCAATCACTTTAAACGAGGGTGATTCAACCTCAAATACAACCACGCTACAAGTGCGATAGTAGCGTTCCTCAACCCCTTCTCTCCGCGAGAAGGATTTTGTCCCTCGAAGGAGACGGGAATTCGCAAAGCGAATACCCAACCAAATAACAAAGATAAAAGAACAATAATCCTATAGAGCCAACAAAGTAATTTTAAACCTAGCTTCTATAGGAATTAGGAAACTCCCCTTTGAAAGGAGTGCGTCGACGACGCGGATGCGTGAACAACATGATGGCGCTATGTTGCTCTCGTGAACTACGGCAGAAGAGCGGGTGCGCAAAACTTGATGCTCTCAAGATGAAGAATTAGAGCTTGGAGAGCAAGAAAGTCTTTTTGGACACAAAAGAGTGTGAAAGTGTGTAGCTAGGTGTGTCTTAGTGTGTATTGGTGTGTAAAGGCTCCCCTCTATTTATAGAGGCCTTAGGAAGGCTTTGGAAGGCTTATAAAAGCTTCCATAGCCGTTGGGTACAAAGCCCAAGTGAATCAACCCGAAATCAGGAACAATCATTGCACTGACAGGGTTATCAGACGTCTAATTCTGGCATCATACGTCTGGAAGACCACTTTAAGACGTCTGGGAACAACATCAGACGTCTGATTTTAAGCGGGTTTCTTCCTGACTTGGATCAGATCTAAACAGGGTTCTAGCGCAAGTCCATCGACGACATACAGGACATCCGGCACTATGTCTGGACGTCTGGAAACCTACTTTTCCGTGGGAATGGATTTGCAACGGCTAGAAAATCTCTGAGAAGAGATTTTGGGTCAGCCGAGGCAAAACGGTCATTTATCAGACGTCTGGAAAGGCCTCTGGACGTCTGATAAGGCTCTAACGGTCATATCCTTGAGTGTATTCTAAGAGAGCCAACGGTCCACTAATTAGACGTCTGGCAAAGTCATCAGACGTCTCCTAAGACGTCTGGTCTAAGGTCTGGATGTCTGATTTCATCATACAGAACTAACTTGTCCAGCCTAAATGTTATCAGACGTCTGAATTAACAGTCAGACGTCTTAAAACACTTTATCAGACGTCTGATTTTGGAATTAGACGTCTGGAAACTCTGCTTGAACCCTACATTGGTTTTCTAAGTTCTCTACAGAAAACTTAAGTATCCTAGGGTTGTGCTGGTGTTCCTAGGACTACTATTAGGGTACTTTGAGGCTCTTTAACATAATTTTCTAAGGAAATAAAGAGCAAGAAAATAAAGACAAAAGTACATGAAAGGAATAAAATGGAATTCTATCCTATTCTTCTTGTCCTTCCATCTTCAATCTATCGCTCCTCTCGAATCCTCTCTGTTCTCCATCAAGCTCCTCTAATCCGTCCTGGATGCGAGCTCGAATTCCGTCTAAACACGTCTACATTTGTAATTGACCTGAAATCTAAGACTCCAAGTGCAAATGTTAAATAACATGTGTTTTGTTATCATCAAAATAAATGATCGTGGTGCTCTAGTACCAACAATCTCCCCCTTTTTGATGATGACAAAATCATAAATAAAAATGCAAAAAATCCTCCCCCTTTTTGACATTATCAAAAAGGTTTAATTGATTTCTTATAACTCCCCCTTAAAACATGCTCTTCTATAAATTTCTTTTAACAAAGGTAATGTCCTCCTCTTTTTCTTTTTATAACAACAAGATAGCTATTATTTTTCTCCTCCTTTCTAAAGGAAATTTAGCTACCTTATATCTCCCCCTTAAAAATTGACAATTAGCTTGTAATTTTTTTGCTCCCCCTATCTAAATGTTAATGATAAAAAGATAGGGTAAATGGTTTTTACCTCACCTACCATGGCCAATAAAATGGGCCAAATGGTGGTGGTGGATGCCACATCGGATGGGGCTCCCATCCGTAGCTTGGAGGCCCGGGCATTGACGTTGGTCTCCAATCTGGTGGTCGACGTGCGGCGGGTCCATCGTTTGTTCGCCGTCTCGTCGGTCTTCTTGTTCTCCTCCTTGGTCTACTCCTTGGTTCTCCCAACTTGAGTTGACCAACTTTGAGCTTGTAGGTCTAGTCCTTTGTGTTGTAGTCATCCCTGAAACCTACAAAACAAGATTCCAAATCTTCCTTCGGTATCCAAGTGAGCTTGGATCCGGACCTATTAGCGGGTCTCCTTGACGGAGATCCTTTCTCAACCTTAGGGCTATAAAAATTATCTACTTTATTGATTAATTTGTTGGAGTTTTCCATAAGATATGCGATTTCTTTTTCTATAATATCCATCTTAGTCTTTAAATCAGAAATTTCTATTTTTAGACCAACATTTTCCTCAATCAATTTATTATTTTCATTGATAAGGTTATGATTTTCTAATAATAGGTTATCATTTTTAGGACAAGCTTCTAGATCCTTAAGTTTTATTTCTAACCTATCATTTTCAGATTTAAGAAAGTTAAGATTCTTTTTCATGCTTTTATTTTCTATCTTAAATGCTTTACTAACTTCAAAAAGTTCATTAAAAGCTTCTTGTAAGTCGTAACTTACCTCGTTGTCTGAGTCACTTTCGCTTTCGCTGTCGCTTCCTCTGGCCATGAAACCGAAGCAAGTGGTTTCTTCTTCTACATACTTTTCTTCTTCTTCTTCCTCCGAGCTGGAATCATCCCATGTGGCTTGGAACGCCTTCTTCTTAGATCGCTTTTCCTTTTCCTTCTTCTTTTTCTTTTTGAGAAGAGGGCACTTTGGTCGTAGGTGCCCTTTCTCGTTGCAGTGGTAGCAACGTCTCGAGCTTTCCTTCTCCTTTTTCTCTTTCTTCTTTGACTCCCTACACAACTTGGAAAACTTTTTAAGTAAAATTCTAAAGTCTTCATCGTCGGAACTTACCTCGCTATCCGACGCGGCTTTGAAGGCGAGAGTCTTCTTCGGTTTAGGCTCCGGTGTATCCTTCCTCTTTTGCTTCAACTTTGTCTCGTAAGCCATCAGATTGCCTAGGAGATCTTCCATGTTGAGCTCCTCCACTTCGTTTGCCTCCTCGATGGCGGTGACTTTCTGTTCTCATTCTGGTCCAAGGGAACGAAGAAGCTTCCCTTGAAGCTCCCCCTTGATGAAAGTCTTCCCTAAAGCTTTCAAGTTATTTACAATGAGAGTGAACCTAGTGTTCATCTCACTTAAAGATTCGTTAGGCTTCATAGAAAAAGATTCAAATTCTTAAGAAAGTAAATTAATTTTAGAGGTTTTTACCTTAAAGGTACCTTCATGAGTTACCTCAAGTGCGTGCCAAATCTCGTATGCGGTGGCGCATTGCAAGATTCTGTTGAACTCCTCCGAGCTGAGCGTGCAATACAACGCGTTCATTCTTTTCGTGTTGAGCGAGAGTTCACGAATCTGCTGCTGCGAGTATCCTCCGGCGGGTTTTCTAGAATGTTGAAGGGGGTCTCACACCTGGCCCAGACCGTGAAATCGGTGGCTTGAAGCCACATCTTCATCCGCAGCTTCCAGTAAGGGTAGTTGCTCCCGTCGAAGAACGGCGGACGAGTCGTAGATTGGCCCTCAAAAATCCTTCTCGTGGAACTGCTTCCCTCCATAGATCTTCTTGCTTGGTTGTTACGCCGAAACAACAAGACCTGCTCTGATACCAATTGTAGATTCCTTACTAGGAGGGGGTGACGTAATAATTGCGGAAAGAAATATAAACAATCTCACAAAATAGATAATCACACAAGTACACAAGTATTTTTAGGTGGAAACCCAAACCGGGTGAAAATCACCACCTAACCCTCTCGAGTTAGGATTTTCCGATCAACCAAGTTGATCAAAATCCACTAAACCAATCACTTTAAACGAGGGTGATTCAACCTCAAATACAACCACGCTACAAGTGTGATGGTAGCGTTCCTCAACCCCTTCTCTTCGCTAGAAGGATTTTGTCCCTCGAAGGAGACGGGAATTCGCAAAGTGAATACTCAACCAAATAACAAAGATAAAAGAACAATAATCCTATAGAGCCAACAAAGTAATTTTAAACCTAGCTTCTATAGGAATTAGGAAACTCCCCTTTGAAAGGAGTGCGTCGGCGACGCGGATGCGTGAACAACACGACGGCGCTATGTTGCTCTCGTGAACTACGGTGGGAGAGCAGGTGCGCAAGGCTTGATGCTCTCAAGATGAAGAATTAGAGCTTGGAGAGCAAGAGAGTCTTTTTGGACACAAAAGAGTGTGAAAGTGTGTAGCTAGGTGTGTCTTAGTGTGTATTGGTGTGTAAAGGCTCCCCTCTATTTATAGAGGCCTTAGGAAGGCTTTGGAAGGCTTAGAAAAGCTTGCATAGCCGTTGGGTACAAAGCCCAAGTGAATCAACCCGAAATCAGGAACAATCATTGCACTGACAGGGTTATCAGACGTCTAATTCTGGCATCAAACGTCTGGAAGACCACTTTAAGACGTCTGGGAACAACATCAGACGTCTGATTTTAAGCGGGTTTCTTCCTGACTTGGATCAGATCTAAACAGGGTTCTAGCAGAAGTCCATCGACGACATACAGGACGTCTAACACTATGTCTGGACGTCTGGAAACCTACTTTTCCGTGGGAATGGATTTGCAACGGCTAGAAAATCTCTGAGAAGAGATTTTGGGTCAGCCGAGGCAAAACAGTCATTTATCAGACATCTGGAAAGGCCTATGGACGTCTGATAAGGCTCTAACGGTCATATCCTTGAGTGTATTATAAGAGAGCCAACGGTTCACTAATTGGACGTCTGGCAAAGTCATCAGACGTCTCCTAAGACGTCTGGTCTAAGGTCTGGATTTCTGATTTCATCAGACATAACTAACTTGTCCAGCCTAAATGTTATCAGACGTTTGAATCAACAGTCAGACGTCTTAAAACACTTTATCAGACGTCTGATTTTGGAATTAGACGTCTGGAAACTCTGTTTGAACCCTACATTGGTTTTCTAAGTTCTCTACAGAAAACCTAAGTATCCTAGGGTTGTGCTGGTGTTCCTAGGACTACTGTTAGGGTACTTTGAGGCTCTTTAACATAATTTTCTAAGGAAATAAAGAGCAAGAAAATAAAGACAAAAGTACATGAAAGGAATAAAATGAAATTCTATCATATTCTTCTTGTCCTTCCATCTTCAATCTATCGCTCCTCGCGAATCCCCTCTGTTCTCCATTAAGCTCCTCCAATCCGTCCTGGATGCGAGCTCGAATTCCGTCTAAACATGTCTACATTTGCAATTGACCTGAAATCTAAGACTCCAAGTGCAAATGTTAAATAACATGTGTTTTGTTATCATCAAAACAAATGATCGTGGTGCTCTAGCACCAACATAAATAACATGCATCAATACATAACCACATAAGTATAATAGCTAAGGAGAAAGAAAATGGTAACAAAAGGAGAAATAGAATAGTAATACTAAAATATTACATACCTTCAAGAACAGGAATACAGCCATCACAACAAAAAAATTAGTACATAGACGATAGAGAATACAGCGGAAAAGTATTGCAAAGTATAACAACAGAAACTCACTAGTAGTAGAAGCTACAACTGGACTCGACTAGGCCCAACGTCCTCAGCAGCTAGTGACTTGGGTTGCTCAAATCCCTGACCTGTATAATGTTATACATCTGGAGTCAGCTAATGCTGAGTAGAGTGGTAGCTAAAACATAAAATGCATTTAACAAGTAGCTTAACATATTACTTTCCGATCCCAATTATTTTATAACGATTTACTATGTAGAGATCTCTAATCAGGATTCATTACATTACTTAATCTTCTTGTTTCCTAGACGAACGATCTTACTTATAGTTTTCCCGTGATGTAGGATGAACACGTGTCACTCTCCTGGCCGGGAGAGTCCTTTCATGGTAGTCTTACACCTGGACTACCACCTCGAGGTCATAGTTGTGACGTAGCAGTGACTACGGCACACGTGATAAGTGCGTGGGTAGCTACCCTATACTGGTACACGATCAGTCGTTTCCGTTAGCGGGAACGCCCAACGTACAGTATGGAACAGCACAGGGCCGTGCCCTCTCAGAACAGAATAGGGGTCTTACCCCTTCACAGTCCGCGTACCCTCGTCTGATTATCCTGGTTTGCCCAACGGGCTAACAAGAGTCGGTGTAGGGTGGCCATGCCTAACCCCTGGCCCCTTGGGCGGCTAATTCCCCCCTACACTAAGTAGTTCGCCTTGGTACCACGTGCGCGAGAGTCGATAGGAGTCAATGTAGGGTGGCCAAACTCACCTCGGGGCTCAGCCCAAGGGTGGCAAGCTCCCCTTAACACTACAAGGGATAGTTGCTCTCTTCGATACTACGTACACGAAGGTCAGCCCACTTTCCTTAACGGCTGCCCATGAGCGGCAAATTCAGAACCATCCGGTTCTCCGTGCTACGGTATTCTTATCTCGTTCTATATTCCCCATAGGGTTTGTACATGAATTTCTCTACATCTGGTTATATATATATATATCTTAATCACAGTACAGGTTTGTTTATAATATGGTTCATTTCAGATAATACAGACATCTCATGATTTACTCAATCATGCATTTTTATCTAGGCGTAGTGTTCATGTCACAACCTAGGTTTCAATAGATGTATTCTAGAGCATACGTTTTATTTCTTCCTAAGGTTCATCTCACATCCTAAGGTTAACTAATTTCATGCATTTTATTAATCTTGGAGATTTATAGTTAGAACCACTCTACCAGGATAATCGGGTGGAATGGGGGCTCGTATAGCAGCTCCCGACATCTCCGCAAGTCCAGTACACTCGACGGATTAGAGACCTAAGACATGGATTGACATGTCAAAAAGGATTCAAGTGCTATAGATAAGGTACCATTACATGGAGAAAAGCGTATGGGAAACAAAGACGTTTTGTTTATGGAAAACTGACATCATTTGGGCCTTGTATGGGCCTAAAAGCACGAGGTCTGACAGAAATCAGACGTTTGGGAGAGATCCCAGACGTATTAAACCAACTCACAGGCATACCTCTCTCAGGGTGCCTCTATCGGACGTTTGGAACGCAGTGCCAACGTCCGAGGGTTCCGTTAGATGTTTGGAGATGCTCCCGGATGTCTGAAACTGCCTCAATCCTCGCTCCGTCGCGCCTCCTAACCTCTGACACAGGCGCACGCATTGTTAGGACTTGACAGAGAAATAACGGAAAAATAAATCTCTACCAGACGTCTCATAATACCTTCGGACGTCCTCCTCGACGTTTGGAGGTCACTCCGGACATCTGATTCGGTAGAAAAATGACTTCCGCGAAACCGCTCTGGGCTCTCCTTATTGTAGAAGCTGCAGCAGAGCACATGGCACCCTTCGCTCCCGCGCTCAAACTCACGATCTGCCCTCTACTCGTTGCTCTCTGCTCTCCGCTCACTGCTCTCCGCTCACTGGCTCAGTTGAAATGGCGTGAGACGAAGAGGAGGAGGGGGGTTTATAAAGGGAGAGGAGGTGAGGGGAAGGGCATGGGCGAGGGTGTGGTGCGGAGTGGCGTCGCAGGGAGGAGAGAGACGGTGAGGGAATATGCATGGCGTACGTACGGTACGCACCGAAGAGAAAAGATATTTTTAGACGTCTGACGATCTCTCTAGACGTCTAGACAGACATCTGGTGAGCATCCCAGACGTCTTAAAGGACAGAAAGGTGACGGGTTGTTTTAATATAACAAACTTAAAGGAAGTTTCATCCTCGAAACTTGAGCTAGTTAGGGTGCGGAAAACAACGTAGTAGCGTATAACAAACTTAAAGAGGATCGAAGTAGGTCCGAAGAGACATCCCTCAAAAAGCTCCGAGTACTGCTCTTGCATCGCCGCCTCAGGCTCCCAAATCGCCTCCTCGTACTGCTGTCTTCTCCACAGGACTTTGACCAGGGGTACCTCCTTCCGTCCCAGATTTCGGATGGCTTTGTCTAGTATTTGCATTAGCTTCTCGGGATAGGTTAGGTTGTCTCCCATTTCGATACTCTCGTGGCTAAGGACATGGCTAGGATTGGAGATATATCTCATGAGGTTGAAAACGTGAAACATGTCGTGCACTCCAGAGAGCTGGGGAGGAAGGGCAAGCTGATAAGCGACGGGTCCTACCCGTTCTAAGACTTCAAAAGGCCCCACAAATCTCGGTACAAGCTTCCCTCTCACCCCAAACCGCTGCAAGCCTTCCATGGGTGAAACACGGAGGAAGATGTGATCCCCAACCTTAAATTGTACCTCTCTACGCTTCAGATCAGCGTAGCACTTCTGCTTGCTCCTAACAGTATGTAGTTGTCGATGGATTTGCTTGATCACCTCCTGACTCTAGTGTATCAACCGGGGACCAACCTCCCACTTGGTCCCCACCTCAACCTAACTCAAGGGAGCCGTACACTTCCTCCCGTATAGAATTTCATATGGTACCATGCCGATGCTCGACTGATAACTGTTGTTGTATGTAAACTCTGGCAGGGGTAAATGCTCCTCCCAGGAGCCCCTCCAGTCCAGTATGCAGGTGCGTAGAAGGTCCTCAAGGGTCTGAATGGTGTGCTCCGACTGTCCGTCTGTCTGGGGGTGATAAGCTGTACTGAACCTCAGACGAGTTCCCAATGCCCACTGAAACTCTGCCCAGAACTGGGAAGTAAAATGAGTGTCTCTGTCTGAAATAATCTCGCGGGGGACCCCATGAAGGCGCACCACGTCTCTGATGTACTGCTCCGCCAACTGTGCTCAAAAGTGACTCAGATCGGTAGAAATCGTGCTGTCTTTGTCAATCTATCTACAACCACCTAGACTGCATCGTGCCCTCGCTGTGTCACAGGTAATCCCACTACCAGGTCCATAGTGACGCTCTCCCACTTCCATTCTAGCACGGGAAGTGGCTGCAATGGCCCTGTAGGCCTTTGGTGCTCGGCCTTCACCTGCTGGCATATCAGACACTGCTGAATGAAAAGACTCACATCTCACTTCATGCCCCTCCACCAGAAATCATGTCGTAGGTCGTGATACATCTTCGTGTTCCCGGGATGTATGGTAAACCTGGATTCGTGTGCCTTAGTCAGGAGCTCCCTTAACAGCTCCTCGTTTCTAGGAACGCACAAGCGTCCCCTCATATGCAGGACTCCGTCAGTGAACGAGAACTTTCCTGGGCTCCCTACCAATACTCGGTCTCGCTGTGCTCGTAGGTATGGGTCCGTCATCTGTCCAATCACGATGCGATCCATCAGCTCTGGTCGTGTCCGCCTCGCCACTGTCACTGCCCCGCAGTACCCCTGTGACTCCTGGGGTTGCTAGCTGCTCAACTCTTCCATGAGCCTCCAACTCTGTGCTCATAAGCAAGCCAAGTGGGAGGGCGCCTTCCAGTTCAAGGCATCAGCCACCACATTGGCCTTCCCTGGGTGGTAGGAGATGCTGCAATTGTAGTCCTTTAGGAGTTCCAACAAACGTCTCTGCCTCATGTTGAGCTCCTTCTGGTTAAACAGATATCTAAGGCTTTTATGGTCAGTGGAAATTTCGAACATCTCTCGGTAGTAGTTCCTCTAAGTCTTTAGTGTGAGGACAACTGCCGCCAATTCCAAGTCATGGGTAGGGTAGTTTTGCTCCTGAGGCTTCAGTTGTCGCGAAACGTAACCGACAACGTGACCCCGCTGTTGGTGCTAGAGCACCACGATCATTGTTTTGATGATAACAAAACACGTGTCATTTAACATTTGCATTTGGAGTCTTAGATTTCAGGCAAATTGCAAATGGAGATGTGACCAGACAGAGTTCAAGCTCGCATCCAGGATGTATTGGAGGAGCTTGATGGAAAACAGAGGAGATTCGCGAGGAGCGATAGATTGAAAAAGAAATGAGATGAAGAATAGGATAGATTTCCTTCTCTTGTACTCTTTGTAGTTTTCATTTCTTTTGTTGCTCTTTATTTTTGTTACTTAGATTCATGTTAAAGAGCCTCAAAGTACCGTAACAGTAGTCCTAGGAACACCGGCACAACCCTAGGATACTTAGGTTTTTTGTAGAGAACTTAGAAAACTAATATAAGGTTCAAACAGCATTTCCAGACGTCTAATTCCAAAATCAGACGTCTGATAATGTGTTTTAAGACGTCTGACTGTTGATTCAGACGTCTGATAACATTTAGGCTGGACTTGTTGTTCTGTCTGATAAAATCAGACGTCCAGACATTAGACCAGACGTCTTAGAAGATGTCTGATGACTTTGCCAGACGTCCAATTAGTGGACCGTTGGCTGGCTTAGCAAACACTCAAGGATATGACCGTTAGAACCTTATCAGACGTCCTTAGGCCTTTCCAGACGTCTGATAAATGACCGTTTTGCCTCGGTTGACCCAAAATCTCTTCTCAGAGATTTTCTAGCCGTTGCACTCTTTTGGAAATCCATTCCCACGAAAAAGTAGGTTTCCAGACGTCCAAACATAGTGCCAGACGTCCTGTATGTCGTCTGATGGACTTGCACTAGAACCCTGTTTAAATCTGATCCAAGTCAGGAAGAGACCCGCCCAAAATAAGACGTCTGACCTTATTTTTAGACGTCTTAAAGTGATCTTCCAGACGTCTGATGCCAGGATCAGACGTCTGATAACCCTGTCAGTGCAATCATTGATCCTGATTTTGGCCTGATTCTCTTGGGCTTTGCTCCCAACGATTATGGAAGCTATCCAAAGCCTTCCAAAACTTTCCTAAGGCCTCTATAAATAAAGAGGAACCTCTTGCACACCTAGATACACCAAGATACACCAAGAGACACAAGACACACCAAAGCAACACACTTTCTACTCTTTTGTGTCCAAAAGAAGCTCTTGCTCTCCAAGCTCAAGTTCTACATCTTTAAAGCATCAAGCCTTCGCGCACCCGCTTTCCCGCCGTAGTTCACAAGAGCGACGTTGCGCCGCCGCGTGGCTCACACACCCGCTCATCGATTCGATGCACTCCTTGCAAAGGGGAGTTTCCTAATTCCTATAGAAGCTTAGGTTAAAAATTACTTTGTTGGCCCTATAGGATTATTTGTTATTTTATCTTTGTTATTTGGTTGGGTATTCGCTTTGCGAATTCCTGTCTCCTTCAAGGGACAAAATCCTTCTCGTGAAGAGAAGGGGTTGAGGAACGCTACCCTCGCACTTGTAGCGTGGTTGTAATTGAGGTTGAATCACCCTTCTTTAAAGTGATTCGTTTAGTGGATTTGATCAACTTGGTTGATCGGAAAATCCTAACTCGAGAGGGTTAGGTGGTGGTTTTCACCCTGTTTGGGTTTCCACCTAAAAGTAATTGTGTACTTTATGTGTTTGTCTTTTTTGTGACATTGGTATTTTTTTCAATTCCGCATTTTTTACGTCACGCTGATCTCACCCCCTCCGAGTAGGGAACTACACCCGCTGCATGAGCATACCCCCCAACCCCTGTAATGAGACGTCTGTGTAGACGACGAATCCGCCACCGCTATCAGGGATGATGAGTACAAGATCTGAGGTCAGCCTCCCCTTCAGCTCCTGAAAGCAAGACTCACACTCGTCTGTCCAAGCAAAGGGTACGTTTTTTCGGGTCAACTGAGTCAAAGGACGTGCAATCTACGAGAATCCTCGGATAAACCGTCTATAGTAACCAGCCAATCCCAAGAAACTGCGAATCTCTGTCACCGTACGCAACCTCTCCCACCTGAGTACTGCCTCTATTTTGGCTGGATCCACAGCCAATCCATCCTCTGAGATCACATGGCCTAAGAAGGTGACCTATCTCAACCAGAACTCGCACTTGCTGTACTTGGCGTATAGCCTGTGCCGTCGGAAAGTATCCAAGACCATGTGGAGATGCTACTCATGTTGTGTCTGATCTCGAGAGTAAATGAGTACGTCGTCAATGAAAACCACAATGAACTGATCCAAATGCGGCTGGAAGACACGGTTCATTAGGTCCATGAAAGCGGTAGGGGCGTTGGTTAGCCCAAACGGCATGATCAAGAACTTGTAGTGACCATACCGCATATGAAAGGCTATCTTGGAGACGTCGATCTCCCTAATCCTCAGCTGATGGTAACCCGACCTCAGATCTATCTTGGAGAATACCGTAGCACCTCTCAGCTGGTTGAAGAGGTCATTTATGCACAGCAACGGGTACTTATTCTTGACGGTGACCCGGTTCAGCTGTCTGTAGTCGATGCACAGCCGAAGAGTACTGTCCTTCGTCCTCACAAACAGAACAGGGGCTCCCCATGGGGAGGCACTTGACCTCACGAAGCCCTTCTCTAGTAGGTCTTGTAGTTGTGACTTGAGCTCTCGCAGCTCGAGTGGGGCCATCTGGTACGGTGCAGTAGAGATGGGGCTGGTCTCTGATATTAGTGAGATCTCAAACTCGATCTCTCGCTCAGGTGGCAGTCCTGGCAGCTCCTCTGGAAGGACGTCGGGGTACTCTCAGACCACCGGAATACTCTGTAAGCTGACCACGGGGCTGGGCTCTAGTAGGACGCAAGCAAGGAAGCCCTCGCACCCCTGGCTCAGTAGTTTCGCTACCTGAAACGCGGAGATGCATCTGAATCCTTCGCCTACTGGCTGGTCATGGAACTCGAAGGGAGGCAACCGTGGTATGGAGAAAATAATTTTTCTCTCAAAGCAGTCTATAAAGGCATGATATGTGGCTAACTAGTCCATCCCCAAGATCACACCAAAATCCTCCATCAAAATCATGATCAGGTATATCGGAAGACTGTGTCCCCCCTATTGTGACCTTACAGTTAGTGAAAACCTCCTTGGAAACAAATACCTACTCACCTGGTCCTCTAATTAGGAAGGGCTCCTCTAAAAGTACACTGCCCGACCCCAAGCTGACAGCAAAATCCGCAGAAACAAATGAGTGTGTGGCACCAGAATCGAAAAGTGTGTAAACAAGCCTGTTGGAAACAGTAACCATACCTGCCACTACGGAGCCTGAAGCTCTAGCATCTCCGTGAGTCAGGGCATTAAAACACCCCTCAACCCACGGGGCAGAAGAAGCAGCCGTGCTCTGGGTCCGGCGGGGGGCAGCGGATCGTTACCCTCCTCGTGATTGTTGTCCTCCTCCTCGGGCCTGGTAATCGCGACCGCCAAATCGGCCTCCAGTGCTCGGTGCTGGGAGCGTCGGCTGCGCTCCGGCCTTAGATGGGCAATTCCTCCGTATGTGACCTAGCTGGCCACACTAATAGCAGAGGGGTATGCGACCTCCCTCTATCTGCTGTCCCTGTTGATGACTGGGCGGGGATTTGCTGCAGTCGGTTAGTCCCTGTTGGGGACCCCCAAAGGTCCCTGGTGGACGCACAGAACGGGATAGCTCCCGTGCAGGTGCCTGGTGCCTCCTCTCCCGTCGGCCCTGTGAGTGCTCTTGCGGGTGGGGCCTCTTCCATCCTCCATCGGTGTCTCGCATAGATGAGCTGGTCTCCTCGTAGGTCATGGCAACCTCAACTACGCGGGAGAAGGTAGGCAGCTTCAGGGGCTTCACATACCCCCGAATGGCAGGTCAGAGGCCCTCAATGAACCTCTACAGGCGCTCCTCCTCGGTAGACGTGGCTGTCGGGGCGAAGCGCGACAACTCCAGGAAACACGTACGATACGCACTAATCGTCATAGACCCCTGGCGGAGAGTGTGAAATTCCTGCCTCGTCTGAACCTGCCAGGTCTGTGTGAAGTATTACTCACAGAAGAGCACCACAAACCAGTCCCACGTCAGCTCTTCCTCCTATCCTCTGACCGCCCTCCACCACCTGTGAGTCGCACTCTCCAGCGGATACATGGCGAAGGCCATGCGGCATTCCGCAAGAGGACAGAGGGTGCCAAAGATCTCCATCTGCTCCAGCTAATCTTCTGCCTCAGACGGGCTCTCCTCCCCTTGAAGGAAGGGGGCTTCAGCTTCCTGAATTGGCTGAAGACCTCGTGGTGCAGTCACAATGTAGGAGTGGGTGCACCTCCAGGCAAGGAGGACTCGTGCCCCAAAGTGTTTGAAGAAGGTGGGGGCAGTGGAGGATCACCCCCTCCCCCTCTAGCTCGTCCAGCGCTGTGGTGGCTCGCCTGCCCCACAGAGGACTCCCCCTCCACATCCCCAGGAAGAGGAGGCTGATGGAGCTCCTCCCGGATGAGATCCCGGATCAGCTAGGCAAGGTTCGAGGCCTGAATGCCCAGAAGGAGAGGTGGAGCGACTTCGTCCTCAGCCATCGCTCGCCCTCCCCTGCGACCATGCCCTCGGCCACGACCACGTCCATAACCTGCCTCAAGAGCTCCCTGGCGAGGCATCTCCTGCACGGAGATCGAAAAGAAACAGGATTGTCGGTAACTATTTGGCTATGGAGGAGACGTAAGACTCGGAAATAACAATCAAGATAAAACGTTGTGATGGCTATCCTAGCTACATGTACAAGTGTGGTGATTTTCGAACTATTTGGTTCTTTTCTCGGGACGACCTTACTCTGATACCATTTTGTCATGACTCAATCCCAAATCCCTACAGGACCCGAGACTGGCTCACCTCGACTAATCCCAAGACCCAGTCGTCCAACAAGAAATAATCAAATAACATGTATCAATCCACAACCACACAAGTACAGTAGCTAAGCAGAAAGAAATTAGCAACAAAAGGAGAAATAGAATAGTAATACTAAAATATTACATGCTTTCAAGAACAGGAATACAACCATCACAACAAAAAAACTAGTACATAGATGATAGAGAATATAGTAGAAAAGTACTGCAAAGCATAACAATAGAAACTCACTAGCAGTAGAAAGTACAGCTAGGCTCGACTAGGCCCAACGTCCTCAGCAGCCGGTGACTTGGGCTACTTAAATCCCTGACCTGTACAAGGTTATACATCTGGAGTCAGCTAACGCTGAGTAGAGTGGTGGCTAAAACATAAAATGTATTTAACAAGTAGCTTAACATATTACTTTCTGATCCCAATTATCTTATAACGGTTTGCTGTGTAGAGATCTCTAATCAGAATCCATTACATTACTTAATTTTCTTGTTCCCTAGAGGAACGATCTTGCTTGCAGTTTTCCCGTGATATAGGATGCACACATGTCACTCTCCTGGTCGGGAGAGTCCATCCGTGGTAGTCCTACACCCGGTCTATCACCTCGAGGTCATGGTCGTGACGTAGTGATGACTACGGCACACGTGATAAGTGTGCGGGTAGCTGCCCCGCAGTGGCACGCGATCAGTCGTTTTCGTTAGTGGGTACGCCCAACGTACAGTATAGAATAGTACAGGGCCTTGCCCTCTCAGAACAGAATAGGGGTTTCGCCCCTCCACAGTCCACGTACCCTCGTCTGACTATCCTGATTTGCCTAACGGGTTAACAAGAGTTGGTGTAGGGTGGCTATGCCTAACCTTGAGCCCCCTGGGGCGGCTAGCTCCCCCTACACTAAGTAGCTCGCCTCGGTACCACGTACGCGAGGGCCGACAGGAGTTGACGTAGAGTGGCCAAACTCACCCCGGGGCTCAACCTAAGGGCGGCAAGCTCCCCTCTACACTACAAGGGATAGTTGCTCTCTTCGGTACTACGTACACGAAGGTCAGCTCACTTCCCTTAACGGTCGCCCGTGAGCGACAAATCCAGAACCATCCGGTTCTCCGTGTTACGGTATTCTTGTCTCGTTCTATATTCCTCGTAGGGTTTGTACATGAATTTCTCTACATATGGTTTGATATATATATATATATATATATATATATATAACAAGCAACTTAATCATAGTACAGGTTTGTTCATAATGTGATCAATTCAGATAATACAGAATGCTCATGATTTACTTAATCATGCATTTTTCTCTAGCACTAGTGTTCATGTCACAACTTAGGTTTCAATAGATGTATTCTAGAGCATACGTTTTATTTCTTCTTAGGGTTCATCTCACATCCTAGGTTTAACTAATTTCATGCATTTTATTAATCTTGGAGATTTATAGTCAGAACCACTCTACCAGGATAACCGGGTGGAATGGGGGCTCGTATAGCAGCTCTCGACGTCTTCGTAGGTCCCGTACACTCGACGAATTGGAGACCTAAGACATGGATTGACAGGTTAAAAAGGGTTCAAGTGCTACAGATAAGGTACCATTACATGGAGAAAAACGTATGAGAAACAAAGACGTTTTGTTTACAGAAAACCGACATCGTTTGGGCCATGTACGGGCCTAAAAACACGAGGTTTGACAGAAATCAGACGTTTGGGAGAAATCCCATACATCTTAAACCAACTCGCAGGCATACCTCTCTCGGGGTGCCTCTATCGGACGTCGGGAGCGTAGTGTCGACGTCCGAGGGTTCCATCAGATGTCTGGAGATGCTCCTAGACATCTGAAACTGCCTTGGTCCTCGCTCTATCGCGCCTCCCAACCTCTGACACAAGCACACGCATTGTCAGGACTCAACAGAGAAATAACGGAAAAATAAATCTCTACTAGACGTCTCATAATACCTTCGGACGTCCTCTCGGACATCTGGAGGTCACTCTAGATGTCTAATTCCGTGGAAAAATGACTTCCGCGGAACCGCTCTGGGCTCTCCTTGCTGCAGAAGCTGCAGCAAAGCAGCACGTCACCCTTCGCTCCCGCGCTCAGACTCACGATCTGCCCTCCGCTCATCGCTCTCTACTCTCCGCTCACTGCTCTCCACTCACTTGCTAGGCTGAAATGGCGTGAGACGAAGGGGAGGAGGAGGGGGGTTTATAAAGGGAGAGGAGGTGAGGGGAAGGGCATGGGCGAGGGTGTGGTGCGGAGTGACGTCGTAGGGAGGAGAGAGACGGTGAGGGAATAGGCATAGCGTACGTATGGTACGTGTCGAAGAGAAAAGATATTTTCATACGTCCGGTGATCTCTCCAGACGTCTGGATAGACATCTGGTGAGCATCCTGGATATCTTAAAGGATCGAAAGGTGACGGGTCGTTTCAATTCACCACTTGAAATAAATAATTACAATTCTAATTGCATATCCTCATGTTCAACATCAAATCAAAAGTGGTTTATCTCATGCACTCACTACCACATCTTCCTTACATAGCTCATGCACGCACAAGCCAATCCCATGCATTTCTTAGGTCGGACATTCAGCAACATTATTGCATACATACCACCTTTATTACCATTCATTTTGACCAACTCACAAACATTCACAAGTCACTCACCGATTACGCAACTCATGCACCACCCATGCATTTAACATCCTATAGCTCATGCATAGATCATCACAACTCACATACACACGATCATTCATGTTGAATAATCCACACATTCATCCACAGATCATGTGCAACTCATACACATACACAACCCATGCATGAGCAGTCACAGCCAACTCTTTCTCCAATTCATTACATTTCAATTACCTGCCATTTATTTCCATGATTTATTGTACCAACCCAACCCTCTAGTTTATAAATAAGATATCAGTCCCTCTCCTTACTTTGTACTTGGTCTCCCACCAATAATCCCACCTATACACTTCTTTCATAGGCTAGGTCTACCCACCTTATACCTTGACTTCCTTTTTCTATATATCTAGGCCATTTGTGGCCACCATCGTTGTCGCTACCACCTTCAACAACGACCACTCACACATCTCCGTCTATGCCGTTGTTGGCATCACCTTGTAACCCTGCATCATCGATGACTTTGTCTTTGTGTACCTTTCACAACCTTGTGTAACTTTTGAATCAAGGGAGACAGACATGATCATCATAACGATAGTTAGGTGCAGAGCTCGTGGCTTCATCTCGAAGGTCGTCATCCACGAATTCCACGCGGATTGAAGTTTGAATCCATCTTTACAAGGTTGTTCTTGTATCTTTTTAATATATGTTTGTGTTATCGAACTTGTGGTTTATTTCATATATCTTGTATTAACTTGATTTCGACAATGAAATAGCCACACTTCCTTTAATTAAAAGATTGAATTTTTATTTACAATTTTATACACAATTATATTAGTTAATTGATTTTTTATTGGACTAGTTAATATCAGAGTTAACCTATATCCATAATTTGTTTCACACAGGATACCTTAGGCCTAGAGCCAAATCCAAGTTAAGCTACAGCCTTAGGAAATAAATATTGGATAGATTAAGCTTATGAGAAATCTTTTTCACTAATTGGTTTACTAAAGATTGCAAATCAGTGATTTTATTTTCCTAGCATTAGTTTAATCACACAAAAATTTTCAAAAAAATTACATTATTGCTTGAATAATAAAATTAGTAATTTGTGATCTTAATTATTAGGACTAGTTTCGCCACTCATAGTCTCTGGATTTAACCCAATTCACCGCTTGCTACACAATTTTGATTTATCAATTCTTTTAAATTACATTTAAACTACAAGCGATCAACCAAAAACAAAAGTCATTTTTTATTTCCTTGTTCGTCAACGTTCCAGTGAAGCTCTTTGCAAGGCTTTGGCCTGTTCAAGTAGTCGGGATCTATGTCAGTGTACTTCGTGAAGATTGAGATGTACTTTTGAAGGGTTATGAATTGTGAAGCCAGCCTTGGGTCACTCTCAAAGATGAGTTTC
Organism: Thalassia testudinum; assembly: GCA_037157565.1. Taxonomy (NCBI): domain Eukaryota; kingdom Viridiplantae; phylum Streptophyta; class Magnoliopsida; order Alismatales; family Hydrocharitaceae; genus Thalassia; species Thalassia testudinum. The sequence continues at coordinate 47,174,510 of JAZHRO010000009.1, forward strand.
CACTTGGTTGTTGACTAGGGGAAAAAAGTACCCTCGAATGTGAAATTATGTGAAAAAGGCCACCAAAATATCCGACCACCCGAACAAGCCCGAATGCAATCGGGTCTGGAAAATCTGACTTACCTGAGGAATTAGCGCCAACCATCAATAAATGATGGCATCACTTGAAGATATGGTACCGATCGGTGATGGGTACGCTGGAAAAAGTCCAATGGGGTCATGCCACTAATAAATAATGCTTATAATAGTATAGTTGCCGTAATTAATGACCTGACAACACACGTACCTTGGCAATAAATATATCTGGTCAGGAGATCTTGCAAGGGAACAACTCCCAACACTATAAATAAGCTTAGAGAGGCCCTCAAGGATCTCTTTCAAGCAATCTAAGAGAAAAAGAGAGATTTGTATTCTCATTTCTATCTAATGCATATTTAGGAGCTTTGCACTTCCCCAAATGTACGTCCTTTCGTGGTGGAACTGAATTACTAGCCCTCCTATCTCATTATGATTGTTTGCCTTCAAATTGTTTAGTCGGGCCCTTCGATTACTTAGGAGGCCCGATCAATTGGTGCTGTATGTGGGAAGTGATTGTCAGTTGATAACGTTTCCTAGTTCTTGAGTCCTTCCAATGGCCCTCGCGACTCGCAACTCCTCCTACGGTGGCCCTGAGAAAGTACCGACCTAGCCAGAATCTAGTATCATAGTGTTTAAGAAGCACCCTCAGTCGGTTGGGCCAAGCAAGGAAAAGTAGGGAGTCCCTGGCCAGCTACTGGAGGGCCCCAAGCAAGACCCTCTCTTGGAGATCCAACTGAGAGAGGAAAAGTATCAGGTGAAGCTGGCGGCTCTTAGTGCTGAAGAGCTTTTAGTCGCCGAGAAACTCTAGGAGATCAGACATATCCGGGAGTTCGGCAAAATCCTGTTGGAGGCACCTTGCTAGTCGAACCTTGAAGACGAACAACTGAGGTGGCGTTGTACGGTGGAGGACGAAAATGCCTGACTGTGCGAACAGCTCAAAAAATTAAAATGAGAGCTTAGTAGCCAGAAAAGGGAATCTCCTCCTGACCCACCTGAAGTCCCTCACCTGCCTTCGGCAGGAGAGCATTTCGAGGCTCAACCTCTGGTGACCAGTAGCGGAGGCTCGATCCTTGAGATCGTCCACCAAGTCTCCAATGCCATGTGGCGTATACGCCCACAGGCATACGTCACCACCTACCCTTTCACTGAGGAGGTGATGATGGACCCCCTACCGGAGAATTTAAGCAGCCAGTCATGGCTCAATATGACGGAACGACGGACCCCAATAGCTTTGTTAGGAGTTACCGTCATATGATGCTGGTCCACGGCTGGCCCGACGAAGTACTCTATCAAGTATTCCCGTCCTATCTGTTCGGCATAGCTTATGAGTGATTCAACGAACTGCCGGCTGGACAGATCGCATGCTTCCAAGAACTGGTGGACAAGTTCTGCCAATACTTCGCTGGGAAGCAGAGGGTTAGAGACAACCTTGAGAGGCTCTTGAAGATTTCGACAACGGAAGAGCGAATCTTTCCGGTCCTACCTGAACCGGTTTAAGGCTCAATATTTTAAATATAAGCGGCCTTACGATGCCATTGCCATCCAATACTTCAAGTCAGGACTCCTGACTCAGACGTTTTGGTATGACATCGATGATTTCCCACCTAGGGATATGATAGAGCTCTAGGACAGAGCCACAAGGTTCGCGAAGCAGGATGATTCTTTCTGCTCCCGTAGTCGGCTGGCGGAGGGATGCAGAGATGACGCCAGCCCGGTCGAAGAGAGGTGGGCCTCCGGAGAGTCCGCCCCTATCTCCATCCGAGGAGGTTTGTTATGATACGGTTCCCGAATCCCTACAGGACACGAGACCTGCTCGACTCGACTAATCCCAAGACCCATTCGTACAACAAGAAATAACCAAAAAGCAGGAAAGTAAACCACATTCACTATGCTAAGTAACTAATAGTAAAAGAGTACAGCAGTAAAGGAAGTAAAAGGTGCTAATAGTACATATCACCACCACAATAGTAAAGCGGAAATAAAGTACAAAAACATAAATGGTAACAAGAGTCTAAACTCACTAACAAAAAGGAAGTAAAACAACAGGAAACTACTGCTGGGCTCGACTGGACCCAGCACCCTCTGCAGCCGGTGGCTCGGGCTGCTTAACTCCTGAACTTGTAAAGGGGTACGGGAAAAACGGAGTCAACGAACGCTGAGTAGAGTGGTCACCAAACTAACTAAAGCAGTAAAAGCTAACATGTAATTTATCTTTCCCAATTATTTTATTTTACAAGTCATTCCTTTTCACCCATTGGCTTACTTTTCATATCTCTTTCTTGATCTCACATGTTCCTCATGGGAACGATCTTGATTGCAGTCTTTTCCGAAGAGTAGAAGGCATACGTGGTTCTCTCCTGATCGGGAGAGTCCCCCGTGGTGATCCTACACCCAGTCAACCACCTCGAGGTCATGGACAAACGTAGTGGTGACTACGGCATGCGCGATAAGCGCACGGGTAGCTACCCCACACTAGCACGCGGTCAGTCGTTTCTGCTATCAGGTATGCCCAAAGCATAGCACGGAACAGTATAGGGCCTAGCCCTTTCAATAATAGGGGTCTAGCCCCTCAAAACCAAACTGGGGTCTCGCCCCTCCACAGTCCGCGCACTCTCGTCTGACTACCCCGGTTTGCCCAATGGGCCTAACAAGTCGGTGTAGGGTGGCTAGCTGAACCCCGAGCCCCGTGGGGTGGTTAGCTCTCTCCCTACACTAGTAGCTCTCCTCGGTACAGTGTACGCGAGGGCTAAGAAGTCGCTGTAGAGTGGTCAATCCTAACCCTGGGTCCCAACCCAAGGGTGACTAGCTCCGCTCTACACTAAACAGGGGACAGTCGCTCTCCTTGGTACCACGTACTCAAGGACCAGCACACTTCCCAGTCACATTTTCAGATCCATTCCATCTATCCACAGGAGCTCTACTCCTAATTCCCCATAGGGTTTATGCTCGTATTCACCATGTTCTATACCAGGTTTCATCATTCACATTTCCATTCTCATATTATACACATGCAGCTCGTATTTCCATCATTTAACATACACAAGTAATGTCACAAGTAACTGTTTAACTAGCACAGGCATTTCATATTTCATAGGTAGCTCTTATTTATTAACAGGCAGTTGTTTACATTTGTAGTTATTCATTTAAAACTGCAATCTCAAATACGCATTCAAACAGTGCAAGTACTTCTCGTCCTAGAATTCATGCTACATCCTAGGTTTCTAGTTATCCAATTTCACATATGCATTTAGGGTTCATAATTAAAATAGGGGAAATCACTCTACCTGACAATCCGGAAGTATTGAGGGCTTGAACGGTAGGCTCACGTTCCTCTGCAGGTCTCGAACATGCAACAGATCAAAGTCCTATACCAAGGGACATACCACAACGAAATGTTTAGAAGAGTATAAAAGGTCTTCTAACATGTAGAGGAACTCACAAGGAACCCACAGATATCTCGTTTGCATAAAACGGACCTTAAACGGACCCTAAACGGGTCAAAAATAAAATCGCAGACCTAAATCAAACGTCTGGCACAAGGTCCAGACGTCTTAAAAGTAACCAGAGTCTCACCTCAGGTCCCTGTGTTGACTTCAGACGTCCAGAACCCCTACTTGACCGTCTGGACCTAGCTTCAAATGTCCGACCTCTCCTCCAATCATCTGGGAGTGCTTCCCATCATCTGGTAAGCTGTCCAGACGTCCGAAATGCGTGGGAGGGCGTGTCCCGTGCCTTCCCGAAGCTATCTCTGCACGCGACAGGCGAATCATTCACTTTTAGCCATGTAGATCGAAGCTGTGGTGCGGCCCGCATGGCCGTAACCGCAAGAGGAACATACCTTCGCGGGACACTACTTTCAGACGTTCGGTGTCGTCACCAAACATCCAACCTATCGTCTGGACGACACGCCAGATATCTGATTCTGGGAAAATCCCATAATCAGAACGACCTCCTGCTCCTCGCCGTGCGCAGCCGCGGCCTCTCCTCCATGCCTACAGCTCCGGTTGCAGCAAGTGTCGGGGACGTCTCCCTTGACGCGCTCCTTCTCTTGCACGCACCGCTCCGGCCATGCGTCTTCCGGCGAGCTCCCACGAGCTCGCGAGCTCAAGCACTTCCTCTTCTCCTCATGCCGCCTCTCCTCCTCATCGCTCGCTCTCACGTCCTCTCTCGCGCTCGCCCCTCTCGCTGCAGTGGAGAGGAAGGAATGTGGCTGTGGTGGAGTGGGGAAGAGAGGAAGGGGGGAGAGGGGTCTTATATGTGTGTTAGGGTTTTGCAGGGAAGAAAGAAGAGAGAGAAGAGAGGAAAAAGGGCAGCCTGCGCACAGCCAGCGCGCAGACGTGAAGTTACGCACAAATTTTTAATTTCCAGACGTCAGGGAAGGGGTCCAGACGTCTGACCGACAGTCCAGACGTCTTAAAGGGCTCAGAACAGAACGGGTGTTTACATCATAACAAACTTAAAGGAAGTTTTGTCCCTGAAACTTGAGCTAGCTAGGGTACGGAAAAGGAAATATACACACATAACAAACTTAAAGAGAACCGAAGTCGGTCCGAAAGGACGTACTCTCAAAAAGCTTCAGATATCGCTCTCGCATCACCACCTCAGGCTCCCAAGTAGCCTCCTCGTACTGTTGGCTCATCCACAAGTCCTTCACCAGGGGCACCTGCTTCCATCTCAGATTCCAGATGGCTCTATCTAGTATCTGCATTGGTCTCTCGGGATAGGTCAGGTCGTCACCCACCTCGATACTCTCGTGACTCAGAACGTGACTCGGATCAGCGATGCCCTTCCTGAGGTTGGGGAGGAAGGGCAAGCCAATAAGCAACAGGCCCTACCCGCTCCAGGACCTCAAAGGGCCCCACAAACCTTGGCGCAAGCTTCCCTTTCACCCCAAAACGCTGCAGGCCTTCATGAGAGAAACACGAAGAAAGACGTGATCCCCAACCTCGAATTGCACCTCTCTGCGCTTCCGATCGTCATAACTCTTCTGTCTGCTCCTGACAGTGCGAAGTTGTCTGTGAATCTGCTCTATCACCTCCTGACTCTGCCGGATCAGCCTGGGGCCAACCTCCCACTTGGTCTCCACCTCAACCCAACTCAAGGACGCAGTACACCTCCGTCCGTACAGAGCCTCGTGGGGTGCCATGTCGATACTCGAGTGATAGCTGTTATTATATGCAAACTCTGCCAGGGGTAAGTGCTCCTCCAGTTTAGTACACAGGCGAGTAAAAGGTCCTCGAGTGTCTGTATCATGCGCTCTGACTGTTTGTCCGTCTAGGGGTGGTATAACGTACTGAACCTCAACCGTATCCCCAAGGCCTGCTAAAACTCAGCCCAAAATTGGGAAGTAAAACAAGTATCCCGATCTGATATAATCTCACGTGGAACTTCGTGCAGACGTACCACGTCACGAATATACCTCTCTGCCAACTGTGCTGGTCCCAAGGTGACTCGGATCGGCAAGAAACGTGCCGTCTTCGTCAATCTGTCTACAATCACCCAGACTGCGTCGTATCCTCACTGGGTAACGGGTAAGCCCACAGCCAAGTCCATGGTGATGCTCTCCCACTTCCACTCTGGCACAGGAAGTGGCTACAATGGCCCTGAAGGCCTCTGATGCTTGACCTTCACCTGCTGGCACACCAAACACTGTTGCACGAACTCACCTACATCTCGCTTCACCCCTCTCCACTAAAAGTCACGTCTTGGATCATGATACATCTTCGTGTTCCCAGGATGTATGGTGAACCTAGACTCGTGCGCCTCAGTCAGGAGTGCTCTCTCAACAACTTGTCCCTGGGAACACACAAACATCCCCTCATGCATAGCACCTCTTCTATAAAAGAGAAGTCTCCTGGGCCCCCTGACAGAACTCTGTCTCGCAACGACTGCAGGTACGGATCTGTCATCTGTCCTGTGATGATGCGGTTTATCAGCTCTGGTCTCATCTGTCGTGTCACCGTCACTGCCCCACAAAGCCCCTGTAGCTCTAGGAGTCGCCAACTGCCTAACTCCTCCATAAGTCTCCAACTCTGTGCCTGCAAATTAGCCAAGTATGCAGGAACATTTTAGCTTAAGGCGTCAGCCACCATGTTGGCCTTCCTCGGATGGTAGGAGATGCTGCAGTCATAGTCCTTCAGGAGCTCTAGCCAACGTCTCTGTCTCATGTTAAGCTCCTTCTGATCAAACAAGCACCTGAGGCTCTTATGATCCGTGAAAATCTCAAAGGTCTCACCGTAAAGGTAGTGCCTCCATGTCTTCAGCGCGAAGATAACAACTGCCTGCTCTAAGTCATGGGTAGGGTAGCTATTCTCATGGGACTTCAGTTGCCGCGAAGCGTAAGCGACAATGTGACCTCGCTGCATGAGCACACCCCCGAACCCCTACAGCGAAGCGTCTGTGTAGACCACAAAATCGCCACTGCTATCTGAGATGGTAAGCATAGGAGCCGAAGTCAGCCTCTCCTTCAACTCTTGGAAACATGCCTCATAAGCGTCTGTCCAAGCAAAGGGCACGTCCTTTCCGGTCAACTGGGTCATAAGACGTGTAATCTGCAAGAAACCCCTGATAAAACGCTGGTAGTAACTTGCCAGTCCAAAGAAACTGTGTATCTCTATCACAGTACGTGGCCTCTCACACCTGAGTACTGCCTCAACCTTGGCTGGATCCACAGCCAAGCCATCCCTTGAAATCACATGGCCCAAGAAGGTCACCTGCCTCAACCAAAACTCGCACCTGCTGTATTTGGCATACAGCCTGCGTCGTCTCAAAGTGTCCAAAACCATTCGCAAGTGCTGTCCGTGCTGTGCTTGATCCCGCGAGTAAACGAGTACATCATCAATAAATACCACAACAAACTGATCTAGATACGATCTGAACACCCGGTTCATCAAATTCATGAAGGCAGCGGGGGCGTTGGTCAGCCCAAATGGCATGACCAAAAACTCATAATGTCCGTACCGGCTGCGGAAAGCTGTCTTGGAGACGTCGGTCTCCCTAATCCTCAATTGGTGGTAGCCTGATCTTAGATCTATCTTGGAGAATACCGTGGTACCTCGCAACTGGTCAAACAGATCATCAATCCTCTGCAGTGGATACCTATTCTTAATGGTGACCATATTCACCTGTCTGTAGTCAACACAAAGGCACAGGGTACCATTCTTTTTCACAAATAACACCAGGGCTCCCCACGGGGATGCACTGGGCCTCACAAAGCTCTTCTCCAATAGGTTTTGCAGCTGTGACTTGAGCTCTCGCAGCTCAAGTGGTGCCATCCGGTATGGTGCCGTGGAAATGGGACTGGTTCCCAGTATCAGTGATCTCAAACTTGATCTCACGCTCAAGCGGTAGCCCTGGCAACTCCTCTGGAAACACGTCGGGGTACTCTCTGACCACCGAGATGCTCTGAAAGTCTGCCACGGGGCTGGGCTCTAGCACCAAACAGGATAGAAAGCCCTCACACCCCTGGCCCAAAAGTCTCGCTGCCCGAAGTGCAGAAATGCACCTGAAACCTTCGTCCACTGGCTGTCCGAGAAACTCAAAGAAAGGCATCTTCGGTATGGAGAAGACGGTCTTCCTCTCAAAACAGTCCACCAAGACGTGGTAAGCGGACAACCAATCCATTTCTGGAATCACGCCAAAATCCTCCATCGGTATCACGATAAGGTCAATGGAGAGGTTGTGTCCCCCAATGCTGACCTCACAGTCTGTGTAGACCTCCTCAGCTACAAACAGCTGACCACCCAGGCTTCTGATCACAAATGGATCCTCTAACAACACACAATCCTGTCCTAAACTAACAGCAAAACTCGTAGCAACAAACGAGTGCGTGGCGGTGGAATCAAAAAATACGTAAACTAATCTGCCGAAAACTATAACCATACTTGCCACCACTGAACCTGATGCCTTGGCATCTTTGTGTGTCAGGGCGTTGATACGCCCCTCAGCTCTCGGTGTAGAAGTAGCCACACTCTACGTCGGACGGGTAGCCGCTGGTCGGTACCCTCCCTGCGATTGCTGTCCTCCCCCACTTGCCTGGGAACCACAACTACCTGCTCGGCCTCTAGCACTCGGTGCGAGGAGCATCTGCTGCGCTCTAGCCCTAAACGGGCAATCCTTCCTGATGTGGCCCGACTGGCCACATTCGTAGCAGAGGGGAACTCGACTCCCTCTCTCGGTAGGTCCCTGCTGACGGCTAGGCAGGGGTCCAATGCTGACAGCTGGCCCCTGTTGGGGGCCCCCAAAGGCTATTGATGGCCCCGCAAAACGAGACGGCTCTCCTGCGGGTGCTGCGTGCCTCTTCTCTCGTTGGCCCGGTGAGTATTCTGGCTGGTAGGGCCTCTTCTGTCCGCTGTCGGTGTCTCATGTGGCCGGGTTGGTCTCCTCGTGTGTCATAGCTGCCTCCACCACTCTCGAGAAAGTGGGCAGCTTCAGGGGTTTGACATACCCCCGAATAGCAGGCCGAAGCCCCTCAATGAACCTCCACAGGCACTCCTTCTCAGTAGCTACAGCTGTCGCAGCAAAACGTGATAGCTCCAGGAAGCACGTGCGGTACACGCTAACAGTCATCGTCCCCTAACGGAGAGTGTGGAACTCCCGCCTCCTCTGGTCCTGCCAAGTCTATGGGAAGTACTGCTCGTAGAAGAGGGTCACGAACTGGTCCCATGTTAGCTCTCCCCTCTCCTGGCCTCTGACTGCCCTCCACCACCTGTGTGCCGCACTCTCCAGCTGGTACGTGGCAAAGGCCACGTGGCACTCCACAGGGGGGCGAAGGGTGTCAAATACCTTCTCAATCTACTCTAGCCAGTCCTCTACCTCAGACGGGTCCTCATCCCCCTTAAAGAAGGGGGGCTTCAGCTTCCGGAATTGTCCGAAAAGTTTGTAGTGCAGCTGTAGTGGGGGAACGGGCAAGCCTCTAGGCAGGAAGGGCTCGTGCTCAGAACTGTCAGAGTGCGATGGGGGCGGTGGAGGACCACCCCCTCCCCCTCGTCCAGCGCTGCGTCGGTCTCTCGACCCAACAGAGGACTCCCCCTCCACATCCCCAGGGAAAGGTGCTCGTGGAGGCGGGTGGAGCTCCTCTCGTACTATGTCTCGTATCAACTGAGTGAGGTCCTAGGCCTGAACACCTGGGAGAAGTGGCTAGTCAACTAGCACCTCGGGCCCGGCACGTCTGCCCTTCCAACCTCGTCCGCGGCCTGCCTCAAGAACTCCACGTTGAGGCATCTCCTGCAAGGAGATGTGGAAGACAGAACAAAAAGAAGTCAACTCTAACGGACTTCAGCGAAAGAACTCAGAACAGATGTCAAGCGGTACGTTGTGGTGGTTATTCTAGTTACATGCATGTGAATTGGTTATTCTCAAGCTAGTTGGTTCATTTCTCGGGACGACCTTACTCTGACACCATCTTGTTACGACCCGATTCCCGAATCCCTACAGGACACGAGATCGGCTTGACTCAACTAATCCCAAGACCTAGTCGTCTAAAAAGAAATAATCAAAAAGCAGGAAAGTAAACCACATTCATTATGCTAAGTAACTAACAGTAAAAGTGTACAGCAGTAAAGGAAGTAAAAGTTGCTAACAGTACATATCACCACCACAACAATAAAACGGAAACAAAGTACAGAAACATAAACGGTAACAAGAGTCTGAACTCACTAACAAAAAGGAAATAAAACAACAGGAAACTACTGCTGGTCTCGACTAGGCCCAGCACCCTCTACAGCCGGTGGCTCGGGTTGCTCAACTCTTGGATCTGTAAAGGGGTATGGGAAAAATGGAGTTAGTGAATGCTGAGTAGAGTGGTAACCAAACTAACTAAAGTAGGAAAAGCTAACAGGTAATTTATCTTTTCCAATTATTTTATTCTACAAGTCATTCCTTTTCACCCATTGGCTTACTTTTCAGATCTCTTTCTTGATCTCACATGTTCCTTGTGAGAACGATCTTGATTGCAGTCTTTTCCGAAGATTAGAAGGCACATGTGGTGCTCTCCTGGCCGGGAGAGTCCCCCGTGGTGATCCTACACCCAGTCAACCACCCCGAGGTCACGGACAGATATAGCGGTGACTACGGCACGTACGATAAGCGCACGGGTAGCTACCCCGCACTGGCACGCGGTCAGTCGTTTCCGTTAGCGGGTACACCCAAAGTATAGCACGGAACAGTATAGGGCCTAGCCCTCTCAGTAATAGGGGTCTAGCCCCTCAGAACCAAACAGGGGTCTCGCCTCTCCACAGTCCGCGCACCTTTGTCTGACTACCCTGGTTTGTCCAATGGGCCTAACAAGTCGATGTAGGGTGGCTAGCTGAGCCCCGAGCCCCGTGGGGTGGCCAGCTCTCTCCCTACACTAGTAGCTCTCTCTGGTATAGTGTACAAGAGGGACAAGAAGTCGCTGTAGAGTGGCCAATCTTAACCTTGAGTCCCAACCCAAGGGCAGCTAGTTCCACTCTATACTAAACAGGGGACAGTCGCTCTCCTTGGTACCACGTACTCAAGGGTCAGCATACTTCCCACTCACATGTCCTGATCCATTCCATCTATCCACAGGAGCTCTACTCCTAATTCCCCGTAGGATTCATGCTCGTATTTACCATATTGTTCCATACCAGGTTTCATCATTCACGTTTCCATTCTCATATTATACAAATGCAACTCGTATTTCCATCATTTAACGTATACAACAAGTAATGTCACAAGTAACTGTTTAACTAGCACAGGCATTTCATATTTCACAGGCAGCTCTTATTTATTAACAAGCAGTTGTTTGCATTTCTAGTCATTCATTTAAGACTGCAATCTCAAACATGCATTCAAATAGTGCAAGTACTTCTCGTCCTAGGATTCATGCCACATCCTAGGTTTCTAGTTATCCAATTTCACATATGCATTTATGGTTCATAATTAAAACAGGAGAAACCACTCTACCAGACAATCCGGGAGTATTGGGGGCTTAAACGGCAGGCTCACGTGCCTCTGTAGGTCCTGAACACGCAACAGATCAAAGTCATATACCAAGGGACATACCACAACGGAATGTTTAGAACAGTATAAAAGGACTTCTAACATGTAGAGGAACTCACAAGGAACCCACAGATATCTCGTTTGCGTAAAACAGACCTCAAACGGATCCTAAACGAGTCAAAAATAGAATTGTAGATCTAAATTAACGTCTGGCACAAGGTCTAGATGTCTTAAAAGTAACCAGAGTCTCACCTCAGGTCCCTACGTCGACTTCAGACGTCCAGAACCCCTACTTGACCATCTGGACCCAACTCCAGACGTCCAACCTCTCCACCAGTTGTCGGGGAGTGCTTCCGGTCGTCTGGTAAGCTGTCCAGACGTCCGAAACGCGTGGGAGGGCGTGCCCTGCGCCTTCCCGAAGCTATCTCTGCACGCGACAGGCGAATCATCCACTTTTAGCCATGCAAATCGAAGCTGCGGTGCGGCCTGCATGGCCGTAACCGCAAGAGGAACATGCCTTCGCGGAACACTGCTTTCACATGTCCGGTGTCGTCACCAGACGTCCAACCCATCGTCTGGATGGCACGCCAGACGTCTGATTCTAGGATAATCCCAGAATAAGAATGACCTCCTACTCCTGCTCACCGCGCGCAGCCGTGGCCTCTCTTCGCCTGCAGCTCCGACTGCAGTAAGTGTCGAGGACGTCTCCCTCGACGTGCTCCTTCTCCCGCACGTGTCGCTCCGGCCGTGCGTCCTCCGGCGAGCTCCCACGAGCTCACGAGCTCAAGCTCTTCCTCTTCTCCTCATGCCGCCTCTCCTCCTCGTCGCTTTCTCTCGCGCCCTCTCTCGCGCTCGACCCTCTCGCTGTAATGGAGAGGAAGGAAGGTGGCTGTGGTGGAGTGGGAAAGAGAGGAAGGGGGGAGAGGGGTCTTATGTAAGGGTGTGCTAGGGTTCTGCGGGGAAGAAAGAAGAGAGAGAAGAGAGGAAAAAGGGTAGCCTGCATGTAGCCAGCACGCAGACGTGAAGCTATGCACAAATTTTCAATTTCTAGACGTCTGGAAAGGGGTCCAGACGTCTAACCAAACGTATGACCGACAATTCAGACATCTTAAAAGGCTCAGAACAGAATGGGTCTTTACAAGGTTGCCACTTCAACAAGTACAAGGCTAGCTTTTTGGAGCGGAGAAATGATTGGCCAACCAAGGGCCAAAACAACGGGCCTCGCCAGCCTTAATGGGATTACTTTGATGTAAACACTTCCCTCGTCATGAACTAGGCAGAAGTGTTGACAGAAGTATGGTCTATAAAGAAAGACCTACTGCCTCTGCCCGAGCTGTTGAAGAAGAAGGCTAACTTCGGGCTCTGCTGTAAATACGACGAGGCCCAGTAGCACGCCACAGAAGACTGTCGGAACTTGTGGCACTAGATCGAGTCTCAAATCTGGCATGGAAATCTGGCCCACTTCATCAGATGAAGTGAGGACCAGGATAAGGGCAAAAACAAACTACCACAAGGAGAAGCTTCAGCACTTCCGTGAGATGAACATGGTCCTTATCGGGGGCCACGGGCCCGGTGACACCTCCACCCACCGCTTCGAGCAAACGGTGTCACCCCTGCTTCCCCTTGTCGAGTACCATCACCAGGTTCTGGTAGCTATGCCCGAATTACCCCAAAACACTCACTTCCCGCCCTCAACCAACGTAGAGGTGGAAGTTATTTTCGGGGTTAATGTCGCCCTGGATCGGCAACTCACCCCCTCCGAGCAAGCGGCTCATTACGCATTCCCCACTCTTCAATTGGGAGAGAAGAGTACGGTCAAGAAAGCGGTGTCCAAATTATTCGCCTTCCTGCCCGATCCAACAGAACACATTGACCCACTTCTAGTGATACTCCTCATGGCGAGGTAGCTGTAGCCCAGGCTCTTGGTTGACGAAGATAGCGCAATAGATGTCTTATTCTCAAAGATGCTACTCAAACTGGGCTCCTGGAGGAGCATCTCTCCCCATCGACTCATCTGGTCATGGGCATTGGCAACCACAAAGTAATGCTAAAGGGGGAGGTTAGCCTTCCCTTATCTGTCTATGACGAGGACAGGCACTTCAATCGAACATCTACCTTCATAGTAGCCAGGCTGACAGCAGCATTCGATGGAATCATTGGCTGCCTGTCGACCCACGCTTTCTGCTTAATCCCCTCCTCGTACTTTCAAATTGTTCTCTTCCACTCCCCTCGAGGACTAAGAATGACACATGGGGATCAAACGGCCGGGCAAGAGCTCCTAAGGATTGAGTTGGAATGGTCCTTGGAGCTAAGACCCTCCAAGCCACAGAAATGGGGGAAAAAGAGAAACCAAGTCCAGGGGATCTAGCAAGAGGAAAACCTGGTTGATCTGTTAGCGACTTCGGGACTACAGCTAGGCTCTTCAGCCATGGCTATACAGCTTTTTTCTCACGATGCCACTGAGCTCGTCGAGGTTGAAGCGGGCCTTGATTCCTCCGAGGTTTAACAGTTGCTTCTCCTGCTTAGGGCCAACGGGGACGTTTTCGCTTGGTCCGCCAACAACCTGTCGGGTCTTCATTGAAGAATCCCTGTACTTGGCTTGGCTCTTAAACGTGGTGATGGTGAAAAAAGCCAATGGGAAATGGCGCATGTGTGCAGACTTCACTAACCTTAATGAGGCCTACCTGAAGGATGAGTTCCCCTTACCAAGGGTCGATGCTCTGGTGGACTCCTATAGCGGATAGTCACACATGTCCTTCTTGGACACCTACAGTGGGTACCACCAAATCAGCTTTTCTCCAGCCGAAAGACCTCATACATTCTTTATCATCGATAATGGTCTATTTCAATATAAAGTCATGTCCTTTGGCTTGAAAAACATTGGAGCGACTTACCAGCGCCTTGTAAATACGATTTTCTCTAAAATAATAAGAAAGTCATTTGAAATGTATATAGATGATATGCTCATAAAAGGGTCTAGTTTTCCTCAGCACTTAGAATATTTAGCAGAAGTGTTCTAAATATTAAGGGACACCCGCCTTCGGTAGAACCTTGAGAAATGTATCTTCGGGGTCTCAGTTGGTAAGTTTCTGGGGTTCTTGGTCTCCAACAGAGGAATTGAAGCCAACCCCGACAAGATCCGGCGATCATGGACCTTCAGCCGCCAAGCACGCTAAAAGGAATACAGTCACTAGTCAGCAAAATCGCTTCTTTTGGCTGATTCTTGTCCCAGTCCTCTGACAAGTGCCTCCCCTTCTTCGAATGTATTAAGAAGGGTAAAGGTTATATTAACCCCCACTGGACTTTTCACTGCCAAAAGGCTTTGCAGGATGCCAAAGAGGTGCTTCGAAGCCCCCCTATCCTAACGGCCCCTAAGCCAGGAGAAGCCCTTTTTCTATATCTGGGAAGATCCCTGACTGTCGTCAGCATTGTCCTAGTTGGCGAACGAGAGGGAGCACAACAACTGGTATACTTTGTCAGCAAAACTTATCAAGGTGCAGAAGCTAAGTATACGGAGATCGAAAGGCTTGGGCTGGCCTTAGTGATCGCCGCTAGAAAGCTACACCCTTACTTCCAAGCCCATACCATAATTATTCTGTTTGACTACCCTCTGCGACAGATGTTACACAAGCTCATAGGATCAGCATGATAGATAAAATGGGCTATAGAATTGGCCAAGCTTGATATTCAATACCAACTAAGGTGGGCAATAAAGGGACAAGTCTTGGTGGACTTCATGGTTAAGTTCACGGACCCGGACACCTCCCTCACTCTGCCTTGGAAATTATATGTGGACGGCTCGTTAATGACAGCTGGGTCCGGGGCTGACATAGCCTTAACCATCCCAGATGGTGCTACTCATAAGTACGTCATCAAACTGATTTTCCCAGCATCAAATAACCAAGCAGAGTACAAGGCCATATTAGTCGGCATCTGAGTAGTCAAGTCAAAAGCTGTCTCCTCGCTCGAGGTTTACACCGATTCCCAGTTGGTTGCCAATCAGGTCAATGGCGAACATCAAGCTCGGGATCCGAATATGATCTTATACGCAGATAAGGTCAAGGAGTTGTCCGACTCCAAAATCATTTCGGTCAATCGGATACCTCGATCCAGCAACTCCTTGGCAGATGTCTTTGCTCGTTTGGCCTCAACTATCCCTCTTGACCAAGAAGATGATATCTGCCTCCAAACTTTTGAAGAGCCAACAGTGCTCACTCCCAGACTGTTCATAGTGGAACAATCCCCATCATGGATGACACCCATTGTTACCTACTTGGACACTAGCGAGCTGCCCTCAAGGGAACCGCGGTCAAGGGCATTTTGCCTGAAGGTCTCTAGGTACACTTTGATAGACGGGCAATTATACAAGTGGGGTTTCTCCACCCCCTTACTATGTTGCCTTACAAAGGAGGAAGCATCTCAAGTCCTCCAAGAGGCTCATGGTGGTGTTTGCGTCAACCACAAGGGGCATAAAGCCCTCTTGGCCTGGCTATTCCAGACGGGGTATTTTTGGCCCCAGATGAAGCAACAATGTAAAAACTTCGTCTGCAAGTGCGAAAGTTAGTCCCTGTAATGTCACCCATCCCCTTTGCAAAATGGGGATGAACTTCATTGGACCCTTCCCACCAGTGTCGACTCAGAAGCGGTTCATGTTGGTAGCGGTCGACTACTTTTCCAAGTGGTTCAAAGTTGAGACCATGGCTAGCCCGATGGCTGATAGGGTCATCTCCATCTGTAAAAATATTATAGCTTGATATGGGATACCCTAGTACATTATCATAGACAACTGTAGGTTCTAACAGAGGGGAGTGAGATTTACGTGAAAAATAAATAATGTGGAAATATAATAAAATCAATCTCACAAAAATAAAATCACAAGCACATAAGGGATTTTTAGGTGGAAACTCAAATCCGGGTAAAAACCACCACTTAAACTTCTTGGTTTAGGATTTTTCGATCGACCTAGTCGATCAAATCCACTATCCAAGTCACTTAAACGAGGGTGACTTAACCTCTTACAACCGACACTACTTAAACAAGGGTAGTGTGTCTCAAACCCCTCCTCTTCACGAAGAGTATTTTATCTTGCGAGAGAGACAGAAATTCCCAAAATGAATACCCAAATAAAGACAATTACAATATTCTATAGAGCTACAAAGTATGTATTAAATCTAGCTACTATAGGCAAAGAAAATTTTCCTTTGATGGAAGTATGTTGGTTGGCAATATGGGTGCTTGATCCACACAGGGCACAATGGCGCTTTCGTA
This sequence comes from Thalassia testudinum, assembly GCA_037157565.1. Taxonomy (NCBI): domain Eukaryota; kingdom Viridiplantae; phylum Streptophyta; class Magnoliopsida; order Alismatales; family Hydrocharitaceae; genus Thalassia; species Thalassia testudinum. Next base: position 47,190,818 of record JAZHRO010000009.1, read on the forward strand.
TGCAATGGTAGGAGAACGAGTGCACAGCAAAAATGGTGCTCTCTTGCGTAGGCTAGAAGATTTTGGAGAGCAACAACACTTCGATTCCTTTCTTCTTTTGAACACAATATGAGTGAAGTAGTGTTTCGTGCTGTGTCTAGCAAAGGAAGGGTTTTCCTCTATTTATAGATGCTTAGGAATCCTTAAGGTCTTGGAAGGCTTCTATAGCCATTGGGAATAAACTCAAGGCAAATCAGGCCGAAATAAGGGTCATTAATGATTCTGATAGGGTTATCAAACGTCTGGATCTATTATCAAATGTTTGAGTCAACGTCTGATCTAGGGATTGGTCGTCTAATCTAGAAGGGTAGAAAATTTGGACTGGGTTAGATTAAGACGGACGTCTAAAGAGGTGTTTTAAGAAGTCTGAGAATTTAATCAAACGTCTAATTCTAGGTGGATTTCCTTCCTGTTTTGTTAAGATCGAAATAGAGTTCCAGTGTTAAGTTGCACAGACGACAGATTAGACATCTGGCAATATATCTGGACATCTGGAAACACAAATCACTGCGGGAATGGATTTCCTGAGGCTCAAATGGCTATGAGGTCTGACAAGAAGTAATTAGGGTTAGATTTTAGCCTAACGTCTATTTATCCGACGTTTGAGATACTCTATAGACGTCTAAAAGTAGATGTAAATCATATTAAGGGTTAATCTTCTAAGATAAACCAATGGTCCTCTAGTTGGACGTCTAGCAAAGTCCTCAAACATCTTCTAAGACGTCTGGACTAAGGGCTGAGTGTTTGAAATTGGTAGACAGAGAGTGGGTTTCTAGCCTAAATATTTTGGACGTCTCATCAAATAGTCAAATGTCTTAAAGTCTAAGATCAGACGTCTGATGTCCAGATTGGACGTCTGATCAGGCTGTCTGATGCCTACTTTGATTTTCTAAGTTCTCTACGAGATGTCTAAGTATCCTAGGGTAGAGTAAGTGTTACTAGGACTACTATTTTGTTACTTTGGGCTCTTTAACAAATAATCTAAGCAATCTAAAAAGCAAAGAACAACAAATACGAAGTACAAGAACAGAATAAACTTCTATCGTATTCTTCATCTCTATGCTTCTTCAAGCTCTCATTCCAACCGAAGCTCCTTCTCCTCTATCAAGCTCCTTCAATCTGCCATGGATGCGATCTTGAGCTCCTTCACACTTGTATCCATTTACAATTATCCTGAAAACTTAAACTCAATGCAAATGTTAAATAACAAGTATTTTGTTATCATCAAAATAACAATCGTGGTGTCCTTGCACCAACAACAGCAGCACCCAGTTCGCCTATAGAAAATTCGAGGAATTCTGCATTAATTGGGATGTTCGCCTATGCCTTACATCAGTGTGACATCCCTGGGCGAACAGACAGGTGAAGGTTACCAACTGCACTATCATCTCATCGCTCAAATGCTAACTAGATTCAGCCAAAGGGAGATAGGCGAACGAGCTATTGGACGTACTATTGGGCTACAGGACATGCCAGAGGACTTCCACGGGCCACACACCATTCAACCTGGTGTAGGGCAAGGAAGCCTGGCTCCCTATTAGGATTGTCCTCCCCACCTATTGGACGCAACTCTACGACCCTGCCACCAATGATGATCAAATTCGCCTAGCCTTGGACCTTGTGGACAAACTAAGGGAAGAAGCATCTGAAACATCCCTTAATCATAAGGAAGCAGCCATGGCCACCTACAACAAGCGGGTCCGCAAAAGGGCATTCTCCGAAGGGAACTTAGTCTTGCAGAAGTGCGAAGTCTCCATACCAAGAAAATTGGGCGAAAAGTTATACGCCCCTTGAGAAGGCCTTACAAAATTTGTAAGAACAATCTAGGTGACTTCTACAAATTACAGACCTTAGGAGGCAAAGAAATCCCATGTACTTGGCATGCGAGTAACTTGCGATTATATCATGTATGAAAAGAAAATGCAAGTAATAAAAGCTTTTCTTTCATTCATTTTTTTTTTTATGGCGAGGAACCCTCTGTGCAACTAGAGGTAAACCCTAGGGGGCCCGTCCTGCTGGCGCAAGCCTCGGACGTCCGTCGGAGCACCCAGTGGGAAACACCGCCGCCTGACCCTATGCACGTATGGGCATGACACGAGCTCGAACCCGCGCACCCCGCATAGGGAGGGCTTACGGAGATAGGGCAACCCAACTAGGATACCTCTACAACCCTCTTTTCTTTCATTCATAGTGTTGTCCATCACATCATTCCAAAAAAGGAAAAAAAAAAGGAGAGCAAAATAGGGTTGCTCTCACTACTAAAGGATGCCCACTCCCGGTGTTTTAGGCGACGACGAGGCAACATAAGGGGAGCCACTTGATTGCACTGGCGATTTAGTGGCTTCGACGGACCCAACTGTGGCACCTCTTCCTCAGGGCTTGGGCTTCTTGGCTAGCTCACAGACTCCCCGCTATTACCCAGGTTCCCTTATAGGAGCCCTGTCTGTCGACCTTTTGATGCTCATACTCGGACAAAAATTGGTCCATAGACTAGCCACACAGCTCCTCCACCGAGGTACATCTACCCTCCAGCAGGACGTGTACCATGGCCAGGGTGTGCTTCCCCACCTCCTCTGCCAAGGTCTTCCGGTTCTCCACCATGGACGGATCGATAGAGTAGAACCTCATCACCATGTCAGGATCGAGCTTCGGTTGCCTAGCCTACTCTAACTCAAACATCGCCTTACCTCGCTCCTTCACAAGCTGCTAGGCCTTGTCGAGGTCAACTTTTAGAGCCTCTTCCCTTGCTAACATCTCAGCAAGTTTGTCAAGGGTTGCGCCCGAACTGAGACACTCCTCATGAAGAGCAGCCTCATAGCCCTCTACGATTGAAGAGCACTTAGCCCTTAGTACCTGCACCTCCTCCTTCAAGCAAAGGACGCTGGTGCAAGAGGCTTGCAAATGCTTGGATGAGCCCTACAAAGCCACAACATTAGCCTTAAGCGCTCCAATGAGGCTCTCCCTCATCTTCTCGCCGGAAGCAGCAATCTGCCCCAAACCTTGACGGGCCCTCCTCAACTCCTCTAGCTAGGAGACATGGCGGGTCACCAATTACTACGATTGCAACTTATTGAGGGCATCCTCTGCCCTCTTCTCTGCCTCCTCTTAGGCAGTAGCTGCCTCCCCCAAATGACAGGCAAGGTTGTGCTGCTCCGCTCTAGCCATGACGACCCACTGTGTGGTCATCTCAACTAACTTGGAGGACCTGCCAGGCTTAGTGGTGTCGGCGGGAGCACCCCTGTACGGGACAAACGTAGTCCCAAGAAGCTCGACCTGCCCAGAATCATGGGCGAGCGTAAAAAGGAAATCCCTTTCCAAACGATAGAAGGCAAGTAAGATAAGGCTTACCACTCGAAGGCAATAGAAGAACACATGGTTCAAGTGGATGCCTTCCGGCCGGAAGACAGCCCAAGATAAGGCACCCTCCAAGTGACAGATGACCTGCCTCTCCACGCTAAGCCCCCCACCCGAACTGCCTGCACCTCCCGAACTACTTGCTGGAATTGGAATTACCCGGCCTGGTGTAGGCCCTACACTAGTAGCTCCTACAACGAATCCCTTGGTAGATCCAATAACTTGCCCTATTATCCCAGGCGCCCCTCAGCTGAAGGGTCCACCAATATCCTCGACCCTTTCTAACTCTGCCTATAGTGTACTTGCATAAAAATGCTCCCACTAAAGAAGCCACCGGTCACGGCCACCTCCTTTGCCAACTGAGAGAAGGCACTGGCCGATCCGGACGAGGCATTGGATATACTCACTCCTTTCTCCTTGGCCATTGCTGCTGAACCAGCGGGTGGCAAGTCGAGGATTATACACCCTTCTAATGGCCTGAGCAGGCCTGAGGGGGCAGGCAAATCCACCAGGGCTTCCCCTACCTCAGCTTCGGTTGAACTATCACGAGCGAAAGGCACCAGTTCACGCCGCTTGGACCCCTGTTTCGACGCTTGAGAGGAGTCTCCACCTTCTCTTTGCTCCCCTCCTCTTCCTTCCTCTTGGGCTCCCTGGAGTAGGAGGAATGACTTCCCTCACTCCGCTCCACGGGCCTCTCCTCCCTGCAGTGCGACTGACTCCAGGAGAAACTGCTACCTCGATGCTTAGGAGTGTCTTGTTGAGCAAACCGGCCAAAGCCTGCAAAAAACAACAGAGCTGTCAAGCCATTAAGTAACAAGCGAGGGGGATACACGTTCTAAAGCTATCACCTCCCGCCTAATTACATGGTGTGGGATAGGAATTTGCAAACGACCACAAGGCCGCCCGGACGTCTTCCCGCTTGAGCTTCAAGTGGGCAATTGGCCCAAAATTAATAATTATATCTGCATCCACTTGAGCAGCCGGATTGAGCTCCTCAAGCCTAGGTTGCAGGTCCTTATCAAACAGACCTTGCCAAATATAGGGGATGCCGTGACCCTTCGGAAGGACAAAGAAAAAATGTTGGTTCTGCCCCTTCAAGTTGTCAGGTAAGTCAACCATCCAGTACTTTGTGTGTCGGCTATACAGCGTATCAGTATTGAACAGGGGCTTCCCCTTAACCTTAAGGGGCATAAGACCAAAGAGCAAGCGGAATAAACCCAGGCGGGGGACAATCCGCAAATGAAAACAGATAACTGTAAAGGCATTCAACACCGGCCAACAATTCAGGTTAAGTTGAGCGAGGGCCAGGCAGTAGTAACAAAGGAATGAACACAAGAAAGGATTCAACAGTATCCGAAGGCTATACTCAATAACATACTTACAAATGATGAACGAGTCCTTAGACCCATTCAAGCATAGGCAAGGGTGGAATAGAACTCCATCGAGTTCATGTTCACTCAGAAATGCCTTAATGGCGAAACGATTATGAAAGTTGGAAGCAATGGTGTAAAGCTCTCTCGTCTTAGGCGAGATGCCGGAAGAAGATGAGGTGGACTTACCCTTACCCGCGAGCCTAGACATCACGGATAACATCTCTGACACTTGTCGGGAAAAAAAGCTCCAAGAAAACCACCCCCTCGTGCCTCTCCTGAAAAGGACCCACACTAGCGACGAAGAGCGCTCACAAAGGGGTAGATGGGGCATCAACTATGCCCCACACCCCCTATTTATAACCCCCATACCAGGCAGTTCCCCCCTTACATGGTACAAATTCCAAACAAAACCAAATCCCGCAGATGCAATGCGGGATTCAAAAATACCCCTTTAAAGAAGGGATACCTTGGTAATCATTACTGGCATTAGATGCTCAGGCACGCATACCTCACACAGCATCCATATTGCTCATATCCTTGCCAAGCACGGTATGTTTGGCTCTTATGCCTCATCATGATGGCATTTAATGTCGACTTTGTTATGTAATAAGACAAAAATTAAATCCCATAGTAATTAGCCATTACTCGTGGTAATATAGCAGGCGAACATGCCTCAAACCGCCTCTTATGGCTGGCAATATAGCAGGCGGACGAGCCTCAAATCGCCTCTTAAGGCTGGTAATATAGAAGGCAGACATGCCTCAAGCTGCCTCTTAATGTCAACATTATAACAGGCGAACATGCCTTGAATCGCCTCTCTAACAGACGGCAAGACTAAGAGCACCTTGACCTCTTACAATTGCAACTCCCACTCCATAACAAATGCTTACCAGCTTAGACAAAAAAGCTAGGGCACCATTTGGGCGCATCACCTACTGTGAAATTTCAACTACTTTAGTTACTCTTTTAGTAGCCTCCGCTAGCTAAAGAGTAAGGGGTATATGATGAGGGATAAAAAGTACCCTCAGATGTGAAACTCTGCGAAAAAGCCTACCAAAAGGTCCGACCGCCCGGACAGGCCCGAATGCAGGTGAGTTCGCAAAATCTGACCCACCTAAGGATTCGGTGCCGACCAACAATAAATGATGGTAATGATGGCATTGCCTGAGGATCCAGTGCCGACCATCAATAAATGATGGCAATAATGACATCACCTGAGGATACAACGTCGATCGGTGACAAGGGAACTGCAGAAAAAGTCCAATGTGGCCATGCCACTAATAAATAATGGTTATAATAGCATAGTTGCCGCAATTAATGACCTGACAATATACGTACCTTGGCAACAGACATCTGGTTAGGAGATTTTGCAAGGAAATGACTCCCAGCACTATAAATAAGCTTAGAAAGGCCCTCAAGGACCTCTCTCAAGCAATCCGAGAGAAAATGAGATATTTGTATTCTCATTTCTATCTAGTGAATATTTGGGAGCCTTGCTCTCCCATCAGACATATACTCTTTCATGATAGAATTGGATTACCAACCCTCCTGTCTTATTGTGATTATTTGCCTTCAAATTATTAAGTCGAGTCCTCCAATTACTTAGTAGGCCTAATCGGTTGTAAAGCAAGGGAGATCAAGGTTATCAACAAAAAGACATTCATTCAATTCAGGCTTATTACTTTTTAGTTGGGTAATGAAGTTCTAGCTAGGAAACCTAACCATAAAATGGAAAGTACATGGCATGGTTCACCTAAGTTGAGGCAGATTCTAAACAAGGAACGAAACAGAGGAATAAACAAAATGATATTCTCAATGGGGCAAACAAAAAGAAACCCAAAAATGCAAGACCAACAATTCGAGGCAAGTAGAGAGAGAGAGAGAAATGTCGTAAAAAGACAAAATTGATTCACAATGGAGTTAATACAAATATGGAAGCCAGGCCAATCGAGAAGACGCCTCTTCCTCCTACTGACATGTATATCCACGTTGACGCTTCCTTTAAAAATGACCAAGCCGCTGTGGCTGTAGTTTGCATTACCAATGATGGCGCTTTTCTTGATGCAATGCCCACGGTCATAAAGGTCGGAACGATTGAGGATGCTAAGGTGAGGCGGTTGAACGAGGATTGAAGATGGTTGGAGATTAAGATTGTTATACCATAATTATTTTCAGCTATTGTCTTAACGTTGTTTTGACGTTGAAAGAGAAGCAAATTCAAATTGAAAGAAGAGAAGGATCATTAATTGATACCTTGACTACCTCCATAGAACTTCTACTCTCTTTATTTTACGCTCCATGAAGTGATATATGTTGTGCCCGTGATTTAGCAACAACCTGTAATCGGGGTTGGGGGGTAGGTGGTGGAGGATGCATGGAAGGTAGATGGTGTGATTTGTCACCTCCTTCATATATTGCTCATCATTTTGCTTGCCGTAATGAATCCTTAGCATTGCTCATTCAAACCAAAAAAAAAAACGAGAATCCTTAAATCGTTACCAATGGTAAGTTCATAAGTTGTAGACTTCTTAACTGTCAGTTTCTATGATTTCGAGAAGCGGGTTGGAGCACTCAGGCATGAGAAAGCAGATGGTGTGGGAGGAAGGACAAAGAAATAATTTTTTTTTTAGGTAAAACGTAAAGAAACGTTTAAAAATAAAATAAAATTAAAAATTAAAAAAATGTGTGTTGTAACAAATTTTTTGATGCATATTTCTTTTGTTTAATAAAATATATCAATGTATTTCAATTTCTAATTAGTTGTGTTAACTTTTCACCGAAACACATCAACTGAGTTAAAATATATTAGTTAAAAATAAAAATATACCATTATATTTTAGTTTTTTACCAATGGAAAATGAGTTTTTACTTGAAAAGTGAAAAGTAAATTTCACATATGAGTTTTAGGTTTAGGATTTAGCATTTAGGTTGAAGATTTAGGATTTATAAAAAGTGATTTTATCTATAAAAATTATTTTTTTACTTGGAAAGTGATTTTTTAGCTTTGGGTTTAGGATGTAAGATGTAGGGTTTAGAGAATCTACACCCTAAACACTAAACATTAAACCCCAAATCTAAAGGTCAAAAATCACCTTTCAAGTGAAAAATTACTTTTCATAGATGAAGAATTACTTTACATGAGTGAAAAATCGGTTGAAAATTAAAATGTGTCGGTATATTTTTATTTTGTATTTTACTTTTTAATTATTGAAAGATCAAAATACATCGGTTAAAAATAAAAAAACACCAATGTATTTTTATTGTCAACTGATATGTTTTGATGAGTGGGAGACGCATGTTGCAAAGTGCATTATAATGTATATTTTCATACTTGCACCCTCTTTTTTATATGAGGAAGGTAATGACAAAAGGTAATGTGCGATGGTTTTTGTATGAAAAAAATCACATTCAATCTCAAGTGCGCGTGAGATCGGATCCCTTTGTTTGATAGAAAAGCACGAAGGAAAGGTGCGAGACCCAGCGAAGGGCATAACCCGCTATATTATAAGGGAGGAGGCATTGATTCCTTCGTCAATTTTTACTTAGATATAAAACATCTTTTCACCAACGTCTCCCTCACCTACCATGGGCAACCATTTCACCCCCTTGCCCTCGCACTGACCGCATCTACCCTCCTCGCTCTCCCCCCTCTTTTGGTGTGAAGTAATCGCACGTCAGCTCGTGTTTCCAATAGTGACAGCCTCCTTCGCGGCACTCTTTCCTCGTCTCCAATCATCTTCAACTGTGGGGCGAGGGTCGCAGCGACGGCAGCATCCTGGTCATTGTGATTGATGAAGTGTGGCTCGTTATTGTTAAAATGCCTAAGTTAAGCTTAAATCTAGGTTGAACACTATCAAATTAACACAAAAAATAGGTTAAGTGTAGGAATTAATGAAAATGGCCTAAAACATTAATTCTGTGTTTAAAAATGCATAATCAAGTCAATTTGGAGATATTCTATGTATTAATTAAATATATGGATGATTCAAATGCCAATTGAATATAATTTTGAGCTTGAAAGTACAAATCAATTGTGGGATTATATTCTAATATGTTCAATTAACTTACCATAAAAATCTCATGGCATTTTGAGTTCGTTTGGAGCTTGGATTTAGTGTTTTTCACTTAGGTCCTTCATGTATTACATAGCCTTCACATATTCTTGACACAAAACCTAATAGGGGCTTACTTGTAAGCTTTCAGGGACTTGAGCATATTGTTTCTTCACCATTTATGGGCTAATGTGCTAAATTCCTACCGATTCGCACCTTAGGGCCTGTGTGCAAATTCTCTAATACACTTGATGCCTTCTCCTCACGCACTATTCATGCGCGAAGAACATGTGCAGCGTTAGCCATCCATTCTCCCAATCTTGATCTAACGGTCTATTTTGTACCAACTGGCCAATGTCAATGCCAAAAGCTAGATCTCATCTGATGGCCTAGGTTCATTCCAGTAGCTCACGCGCCCTCTAGAACAAATCCCCTCCCTTGAGACCCACCGACCTAATCCTTTTGATCTTGCTCACCACAGCTCCTATAGCTTATATAAGGACCCTTACACTCGAGCTGCGACCCTTATCAGTCCCCCACCCCCCCCCCCTTCGCGCTACTTCCTTGGGTTGATTGTTCATCCTTCTCCAGCTTCCTCTACCTTCTTCACTCCACCATTGGTGACAGCAGCCACACTCTCCCTCTCACTTCGTCCACATTGAGCTGGATCACATAACACCAGCAAACATCTCAGAAGCTCCACTAGTGGGCTTTTCAAGCGTTGGAGATCTTCTTCCCCAATTCGTCACCACTGACCACAGTCATGGTCTAGGAATCCCATTCTTCCCATTATAGTACATTTACTTGCTTTCTAGCTAGATTTATTTGCTTTCTAGGTAGATTTAGAGTAGATCACGATTCATGGTTTGATTGCATAAATTAGGAGTAGATTAGTTTAGATTTTAGTTATCCTCGATCCACTCTCTCCGATCAATCCTGATCAGAGAGGCCAATTCATCGATTCATTATGTTCATTTGATCTCCCTCAACATCTCACGATCACTTTCAATCCCTCCCCTTGTTTTAATTCATTGATCATCCCCTCCATTAGAGCAAAACTTAGATTTGAAGCTCTCTAGCTTTTAGATCTAAGTTGCACTCAAATTCACCAAAGGGTTCATCCATTCATTTCAAAAGATCACAAGGATCCTCCCTTGATTTGAATTGAGTTTGATTTGATCGTTTGAATTTGATTTGATTTTATAGCTCGATTGATGAATTTTTGGAGCAATGTGTTTTTAATTAGGTTTAATCGATCAAATTGAGTTTATATTAGTGTATTTATCAAGCTCGCACCCAAATTTTAGCATTTATCAAGCTCGCGCCCAAATTTTAGCATTGATGTTGTTTCCTACCTTTGCCCGGTAGCGATATGATTGCGCATAGGTCTTAATCAACCTAAATAATATTAGAAACCTAGCTTAATCTGAAAATATTGTATTCATATCATGCATATCATACATTGCATCATTTGATAGCATTGTACATAGAATAATGTGAGTTTATCTTGCTATTTAATGCTTCTATTGTTATTTGCAGGTACTGAAATGATTCAAGATGTGAGATAGGGTGGAATAAGGCAAGGAAGAGGCAAAGAAGAGAATAAGAAGAAAGAGGAAGAAGTTGAATCAAGACAATGGAGAGGAGGATATCCCCATCCATGACCTTAGAAACTCTAGGAAACTAGTTCCCAAAACCTATTTAGGATATCCAAGCACTTCGGAACCCAAACCTACCGTAGAAAATTGAAAACTCACTTTCCAACACACCTCTGGACGTCCAAATAGTGTGTCTGGATGTTTGATTTCTACAAGAAACCACTCCAAGAAGATAGAGCCTGCATTGCTTCAGTATTGACGTCTAATTTGTTCTTCAAAAGTTCAATTTTGGACTTTAAGACGTTTGACCTACTCTCTAAACATTTGATATGGCTCTCTAGTTCCTTTTTTTGGAACCAGAAGCTTGACTTGCCTCCTTTGATCTAGAAACCATACAATACACCTTAGGAAACCTATTTAGACACCTCCTAGGCCTATCCTACTACCTTTAACCCTAACTTAATTAGGCTACACCCAAATCTTAGTCCAAGAACCTAGTTAGGGATCTCCTAACCCAATCACACACACACAAACATCCCAATTAGACTCACCTAATCCCACCTAATCCTGACTAGACCCACCACCACTCAACGTAAATAAACCCACGCAGACATACCCACACCCAAACACACATCCATGCAAACACTCACAAGCACACTCACGCACACTTAATCACACATACACACATTTCTTCCACTTTACTCTAGAAACCACCTAAATATAGCCTATTCTAGAAACACATTCTTAGCCATTCTAATTTTAATAAACCCAACCTAAGCACCCACTACTAAAACCCCTTGGATGGCCACCTTAGACCCCATTAGTTCCCTTAGGCTCCACCTTCCTCTACCTCCATATCTCTCCAAGGCCATCCCCATAGTCCCTCTCCAAGGGTACTCCTCTCTCATGGACGACTAGCAAGGAGAGAAGCTCCTCTCCAAAGGCTTCTCAAGGATGGTGTAACGAGCGTGTGGCCCAGATGTCTTTTAAGACGTCTGGAAGGTTGTCCAGACGTCTGACCAGACGTCTGGGATAGTTTCCAGATGTCTGGAAATCTGTTATTTTCGACACACGCGAGTCGTTTGCGCGCCTGAGCGCGCAGACCGCATATTCACCCTTCCTCCCTCCTGCGGCTGCAGATTCCCCTGCCGCGAATCCTTCTCTCTCTTGTAACGGGCATGTGGCCCAGACGTCTTTTAAGATGTCTGGAAGATTGTCCAGACGTCTGACCAGACATCTGGGATAGTTTCCAGACGTCTGGAAATCCGTTATTTTCGACACACGCGAGTCGTCTGCGCGCCTGAGCGTGCAGACCGCATATTCGCCCTTCCTCCCTCCTGCGGCTGCAGATTCCCCTACCGCGAATCCTTCTCTCTCCTCCTCGCGCAGCCTTAAAAGGCCACGCCTCCCCTCCCGTCTCCACCGTCTCCTCCTTCTTCTCCTTCAGCCAGTGAGCGTGAGCGTGAGCGCGAGCGCAAGGGCGGCAGCGGCGGCCGCAGTGAGCGCGGAGGAGGTGCGGCGTGCGAGAGCGGAGCTCTGCCGTGAGGGCGAGCTCGCCGGAGCGGCTTGGCCGGCCGGCGGAGGGCGCAAGGGGCGCGGAGCGACGCGGAGAGGGACTTGCTGCGGTCTGAGCAGCAGACGCGCGAGGTGCGACGCGGGCGGCGTCGCGAGCGGAAGCCGGGTGGCGCCCTGTTCTGGAAAAATTTCCAGAATCGGACGTCTGGGTTGATAGGCAGATGGCGAGGACAACGTCTGGTGGCTCATACAGACGTCTGAAAGGTGAGTATTCCGCCTTCTTCTTCCTTCCTGTCGACTGACCGTACTAAAGGAGGGAGTTAGCTGTGCGCAGGCTCGCTGATTCGCCATCCTTTGCGAATCAGACGTCTGGAAGTTGTACCAGACGGCGGGAGTGACCTACAGACGTCCGGGGTGACCATCGGACGTTTGGGAGCTAGGACAGACGTCCCCGCAGACTTCTGGACGTCTGGGAAACCACGCTGAATAGGTAATTCTCTGATCCACTATTTAAGATGTCTGGAAGAAGTTCCAGACGTCTGATCTTGCACAGTATCATCTTTTTCGACCCGTTTAGGATCCGTTCGGGCTCCGTTTTCCGCGATTCGAGTTGCGTTCTTTTCAGAATTAATTCCTCTACCCGTCTACAGTAGCTATACACTATTTTGAGATACTCCTTGTGTTTGATCCTTGTGATAGGACCTCGTTCAGTTGCAGTCTTGGGAGTCGCGGAGGCACGCGGGATTCCCGATCACGCCCCCATTACTCCCGTTGTACCTGGTAGAGTGGCTTAAGTTATTAAAATCTGTTAAAGTATGAAACCTTAACTAGAGTCTAGGACATTGCATGAATCCTAGGAATGAGAAATGTATGGAATGATAGCTCCTAGGTGTTGCATGAATCCTAGGGCTGGAAAATTAGATTGTATGATAGATCCTAGGATATGGCATGAATCCTAGGATGGAAAACTAGCGGAATGTATAATACTGCAGTCTTGGAAAAATGAAAAGGAATATAAAGTTGTCTGTAAATTGAATTAACAGCTGCCTGTTATGAATAATGAAGCGTGGGTGAGAACATGGATTGTAAGAATGTGAAACTGGAAAGTGAAACCTGGATGTTTGAGTTAAAAGGATGGAACCCTACGGGGAATTAGGAGTGGAACTCCTGGAAAGAGAAAGGAATGGAACTGAGATGTTGTTCGTACTGTCTCTTGGGTACGCAGTACCAAGGGAAGTACCTGTACCTGTTTAGTGCAGAGTGGGGCTAGCCACCCCAGGGACCCGGGGTTAGGATTGGTCGCTCTGTACCGACTTGCTGGCCCTCGTGTACGTAGTACCGAGGAGAGCTACTAGTGTTAGGAGAGTACTAGCTACCCCACGGGCCCCGGGGTTCTGCTAGCCTCCTTCACCGACTTGTTAGGCCCACTGGGGCAAACCAGGGTAGTCAGGCGAGGGTGCGCGGACTGTGGAGGGGCAAGGCCCCGGTTTGGTTACTGTGGAGGGGTTGGACCCCGTGTTACTGAGAGGGCTCTGCCCTGGTTCCGTGCTGTGCTTTGGGCGCACCCGTTAACGGAAACGACTGACCGCGTGCCAGTGCGGGCTAGCTACCTGTGCGTTTATCGCGCGTGCCGTAGTCACCGTTACGTCTGTCAGTGACCTTGGGGTGGTTGACTGAGGGTAGGATCACCACGGGGGACTCTCCCGGCCAGGAGAGCACCACGTGCTACTTCTACTTTTGGAAAAGACTGCAATCAAGATCGTTCCCACGAGGAACATTCGAGATCAAGTAAAGGATCTGAGAAATAAATGAAATAGTGAGAAAATTGAAAGATGTGAATAAAGAAAGTAATAGAACATAACAGCTACTGTACACTCTACTGTTGTCTTTAGTTTAGTTTGCCACTCTACTCAGCGTTTTGCTGACGTGTTACACTCGTTACCTTTTTCAGGACCAGGTGTTGAGCAACCAGGGTCAGCGGCTGCAGAGGACGCTGGGTCGAGTAGGGTCCAGTAGAGTTTACCACAGTCTTTTGTACTTCTTTTGTTTCTGTTATAGTGAGTAGTTTTTGTTTCCGCTGTACTTTCCTTACCTGCAGTCCTTGTTATATGATAAATGTTGTTCTACTGTTGTGGTGGTACATACTGTAGTAGTTTCTTTCCTTACTGCTGTACTTTCTTACTGTTAGTTATATTCATGCTGAATGTGGTTTATTTTACTGTCTTTTGGTTACTTCCTCGTTGGACGACTAGGTCTTGGGATTAGTCGAGTCGGTCTGGTTCTCGTGTCTTGTAGGGACTCGGGAATCGGGTCGTTACAAGATGGTATCAGAGCAAGGTCATCCCGAGAAGTGAATCAACTGACTGGAAAATAACCAATTCGCATGTTTATAGCTAGAGTAGCCACCACAACATATCTCCTGACTTGAGCTCTTAGAAGTTTCGTTAGGTACCGTCTGTTTTGACGTTTCCGTGTTGTTTCGCGTCTCCTTGCAGGAGATGCCTCGTCGCAGGACTGGCGAGACTGGCCGCGGGCGCGGCTGAGGACGAGGTCGGCGAGGTGGACGTGCTGTCGTTGACGTCTCGGTGGACCAGCCACCACTCCCTGGCATCCAGGCCCAGGACCTCGCCAGACTAATTCGAGATATTGTACGAGAGGAGCTTCACCCACCGCCCCGAGCACCTCCTCCTGGGGTTGCAGAGGGGGAGTCTTCTGTGGGACCACGCGACGGACACGACGCTGGACACGAGGGAGGGGATGGGCCGCTGCCGCCCCCACCTTCCTCCGATACTTCTGTACCCGAGGCACCTTCGCCTGGATGTGCACCAGCACCTCCCCTACAGCGCCACTTCGAGCTTTTCGGACAGTTCCGGAAGCTGAAGCCCCCCTCCTTCAAGGGGGATGAGGACCCGACCGAGGCATAGGACTGGCTTGAGCAGCTGGAAAAGATCTTCGACACCCTTCGCCCCCCGGTGGAGTGCCGCATGGCCTTTGCCGCGTACCAGCTGGAGAATGCGGCACACCGGTGGTGGAGGGCGGTCCGGGGACAGCAGAGGGACGAGCCGACGTGGGATCAGTTCGTCACCCTCTTCTGCAAGCAGTACTTTCCCCAGACGTGGCAGGACCAGAGGAGGCGGGAGTTCCACACTCTCCACCAAGGGACGATGACTGTGAACGCGTACCGCACGCGTTTCTTGGAGCTGTCTCGCTTTGCAGCGACAGTGGTAGCCACTGAGGAGGGGCGCCTTTGGAGGTTCACCGAGGGGCTTCGGCCTGCGATCCAGGGGTATGTCAAACCCCTGAAGCTGCCTACGTTTTCGAGGGTGGTAGAGGCAGCTATGACTTACGAGGAGACCAACCCGTCCGCGCGAGAGACCGACAGCGGGCGGAAGAGGCCCTTTCAGCCAGACTTCTCACAGGGCCGGCGAGAACGGAGACACGTGGCATCCGCAGGAGAGCCGTCACGTTGTGCAGGGCCATCAGTGGCCTTTGGGGGCCCTCGACAGGGGCCAGTCGCCAGCACCGGACCCCCGCCTAGTCGACAGCAGGGACTCACTGAGGGTGGGAGTCGGGTTCCCCTCTGCTACCAGTGTGGCCAGCCGGGCCACATCAGGAGGGACTGCCCATCTAGGGCAGGAGGTCAGCAGATACATCCCGTGCAGAGCACTGGAGGGCGCGCAGGAGGCCGCGGTTCCCAGGCACGAGGAGGACAGCAGTCGCGAGGAGGATACCGGCCAGCACCTACCCGTCCGACGCAGAGTGTGGCTGCTTCGTCCGCACCTAGAGCTGAGGGGCGTATCAACGCCCTAATACACAGGGACGACAGAGCATCGGGATCCGTGGTAGCAGGTATGGTTGCAGTTTCTGGCAGACTCGTTTACACGCTTTTCGATTCCGGCGCTACGCACTCGTTTGTCGCAGCCAGTTTCGCAGTTAGTTTGGACCAGGATTATACACTGTTAGAAAATCTGTTCGTAATCAGAGGTCCGAGTGGTCAGCTGTTTGTAGCTGAGGAGGTGTACACGGATTGCGAGGTCAGCGTTGGAGGACATAGCCTGCCAGCTGACCTGATTATGATACAGATGGAGGACTTTGGTGTGATTCTGGGGATGGATTGGCTGTCCGCTTACCACGCCTTGGTAGACTGTTTTGAGAGGAAGATTGTCTTCTCCATTCCGGAGTTGTCTTCTTTCGAGTTTCACGGACAACCAGTGGACGAAGGTTTCAGGTGCATTTCGGCACTTCGGGCGGCGAGACTTTTGAGCCAAGGGTGTGAGGGCTTCCTAGCTTGTGTGGTGGCAGAACCCAGCCCCGTGGCAGACTTCCAGAGCATCCCGGTGGTCAGAGAGTACCCCGACGTGTTTCCAGACGAGTTACCAGGACTACCGCCCGAGCGTGAGATCGAGTTTGAGATCTCAGTAGTACCAGGGACAAGCCCCATCTCCACCGCGCCATATAGAATGGCACCGCTTGAGCTGCGAGAGCTCAAGTCCCAGTTGCAGGACCTTTTGGAGAAAGGTTTCGTGAGGCCCAGTGCGTCTCCCTGGGGAGCCCTGGTACTGTTTGTGAAGAAGAAGGATGGGACCCTACGCCTTTGTGTGGACTACCGACAGCTGAATAGAGTCACCATCAAGAATAGATATCCGCTGCCGAGGATCGACGATTTGTTTGACCAGTTGCGGGGTGCCACGGTGTTTTCCAAGATAGACTTGAGGTCTGGATACCACCAGTTGAGGATCAGGGAGACCGACGTCTCCAAGACAGCTTTCCGCACCCGGTACGGACACTACAAGTTTTTGGTCATGCCATTTAGGCTGACCAATGCCCCCGCTGCTTTCATGGACCTGATGAACCGGGTGTTTAGACCGTACTTGGACCAGTTTGTGGTGGTTTTCATAGATGATGTACTCATCTATTCTAGAGATCGGACGCAGCACGGACAGCACTTGCGGATGGTTCTGGACACTCTGAGGCGACGCAGGCTGTACGCCAAATACAGCAAGTGCGAGTTCTGGTTGAGGGAGGTGACCTTCTTGGGTCATGTGATCTCTGGTGACGGCCTGGCGGTGGACCCCGCCAAGGTCGAGATAGTGCTCAGGTGGGAGAGACCGCGTTCAGTCACTGAGATTCGCAGTTTCCTGGGACTGGCAGGATACTACAGACGGTTCATCAGAGGGTTTTCGCAGATTGCACGTCCTATGACACAGTTGACCCGGAAGGACGTGCCTTTCACTTGGACAGACGCCTGTGAGGCGTGTTTTCTGGAGCTGAAGGAGAGGTTGACCTCGGCTCCCGTGCTCATCATCCCTGACAGTAGTGGCGGGTTCGTTGTGTACACGGACGCTTCCTTGCAGGGGTTAGGAGGTGTGCTCATGCAGAGGGGTCATGTTGTCGCTTACGCTTCGCGGCAACTGAAGCCCTATGAGCATACCTACCCTACCCACGACCTAGAGTTGGCAGCTGTTGTCTTCGCGCTGAAGACCTGGAGGCACTACTTGTACGGTGAGACCTTTGAGATTTTTACAGATCACAAGAGCCTCAGATGTCTTTTTGACCAGAAGGAGCTCAACATGAGACAGAGACGTTGGTTGGAGCTCCTGAAGGACTACGATTGCAGCATCTCCTACCACCCGGGAAAGGCCAATGTGGTGGCTGACCCCTTGAGCCGTAAGGCGCCCGCATGCTTGGCCAGTCTACAGTTACAGAGTTGGAGCCTTTTGGAGGAGGTGGGCAGTTGGCGACCTCTAGAGTTATGAGGATATTGTGGGGCAGTGACGGTGACACAGCAGACCGGGCCAGAGCTGATGGACCGCATCATCACGGGACAGATGGCCAATCCGTACTTGCAGTCTTTGCGCGACAGAGTACTATCAGGGGACCCAGGGGACTTCTCTTTCACAGACCAGGTGTTACACTTGAGGGGACGGTTGTGCGTTCCCAGAGACGAGGAGCTGTTGAGAGAGCTCCTGACTGAGGCACACGGTTCCAGATTCACCATACATCCCGGAAACACGAAAATGTACCATGACTTGAGACGCGAGTTTTGGTGGAGAGGGATGAAGCGGGATGTGGGTTAGTTCGTGCAGCAGTGCTTAGTGTGCCAGCAAGTGAAAGCCGAGCATCAGAGGCCTGCAGGGCCGCTTCAGCCGCTTCCAGTGCCAGAGTGGAAGTGGGAGAGCATCACCATGGACTTGGTGGTGGGCTTACCTGTTACCCAGCGGGGACACGACGCAGCCTGGGTAATAGTGGATAGATTGACGAAGACGGCGCGATTCTTGCCGATCCGAGTCACTTTGGGACCAGCACAGTTGGCAGAGAGGTATATCCGTGATGTGGTGCGACTATACGGAGTTCCGCGGGAGATCGTATCCGACCGGGATACCCGCTTTACGTCCCAGTTTTGGGCTGAGTTCCAGCAGGCTTTGGGGACGAGGTTGAGGTTTAGCACGGCTTACCACCCCCAGACGGACGGACAGTCGGAGCGCACGATACAGACACTTGAAGACCTTTTGCGTGACTGTGTACTGGACTGGAGGGGCTCTTGGGAGGAGCACCTGCCCCTGGCGGAGTTTGCATACAACAACAGTTATCACTCGAGCATCGGCATGGCTCCCTACGAGGCTCTGTACGGACGGAAGTGTACGGCACCCTTGAGTTGGGTTGAGTTGGGGACCAAGTGGGAGGTTGGCCCCAGGTTGATCCGGCAGAGTCAGGAGGTAGTTGAGCAGATCCACAGACGACTCCGCACTATCAGGAGCATACAAAAGAGCTACGCGGATCGCAGACGCAGAGAGGTGCAGTTCGAGGTTGGGGACCACGTCTTCCTTCGTGTTTCGCCCATGAAGGGCTTACAGCGGTTTGGGGTGAGAGGGAAGCTCGCGCCGAGGTTCGTCGGGCCCTTTGAGGTCCTGGAGTGGGTTGGACCCGTTGCTTACAGACTTGCCCTTCCCCCGCAGCTTTCTGGTGTGCATGACGTGTTCCACGTGTCCAACCTCAGGAAGCACGTAGCCGATTCCAGTCACGTATTGAGCCACGAGAGCGTCGAGGTGAGCGACGACCTGACCTAACCCGAGCGGCCAGTGCAGATCCTAGACCGAGCCGTCTGCAGTTTGAGACGAAAGCAAGTACCCCTGGTAAAGGTTTTGTGGAGGAGCCAGCGGTACGAGGAGGCTACCTGGGAGCCTGAGGCGGCAATGCGGGAGCGATACCCGGAGCTTTTCGCGGGTACGTCTTTTCGGACCGACTTCGGTCCTCTTTTAGTTTGTTATGGTTATTTGGACATCTTTTTCCCGCACCCTAGTTGGCGCAAGTTTCGGGGACGAAACTTCCTTTGAGTTTGTTATATTGTAACGAGCGTGTGGCCCAGACGTCTTTTAAGACGTCTGGAAGGTTGTCCAGACGTCTGACCAAACGTCTGGGATAGTTTCCAGACGTTTGGAAATCCGTTATTTTCGACACACGCAAGTCGTCTGCGCGCCTGAGCGCGTAGACCGCATATTCGCCCTTCCTCCCTCCTGCGGCTGCAGATTCCCCTGCCGCGAATCCTTCTCTCTCCTCCTCGTGCGGCCTTAAAAGGCCACGCCTCCCCTCCCGTCTCCACCTTCTTCTCCTTCAGCCAGTGAGCGTGAGCGTGAGCGCGAGCGCGAGGGCGGCAGCGGCGGCCGCAGTGAGCGTAGAGGTGGTGCGGCGTGCGAGAGCGGAGCTCTGCTGTGAGGGCGAGCTCGCCGGAGCGGCTTGGCCGGCCGGCGGAGGGCGCAAGGGCGCGGAGCGACGCGGAGAGGGACCTGCTGCCGTCTGAGCAGCAGACGCGCGAGGTGCGACGCGGGCGGCGTCGCGAGCGGAAGCCGGGTGGCGCCCTGTTCTGGAAAAATTTCCAGAATCGGACGTCTGGGTTGATAGGCAGATGGCGAGGACAACGTCTGGTGGCTCATACAGACGTCTGAAAGGTGAGTATTCCGCCTTCTTCTTCCTTCCTGTCGACTGACCGTACTAAAGGAGGGAGTTGGCTGTGCGCAGGCTCGCTGATTCGCCATCCTTTGCGAATCAGACGTCTGGAAGTTGTACCAGACGGCGGGAGTGACCTACAGACGTCCGGGGTGACCATCGGACGTTTGGGAGCTAGGACAGACGTCCCCGCAGACTTCTGGACGTCTGGGAAACCACGCTGAATAGGTAATTCTCTGATCCACTGTTTAAGATGTCTGGAAGAAGTTCCAGACGTCTGATCTTGCACAGTATCGTCTTTTTCGACCCGTTTAGGATCCGTTCGGGCTCCGTTTTTCGCGATTCGAGTTGCGTTCTTTTCAGAATTAATTCCTCTACCCGTCTACAGTAGCTATACACTATTTTGAGACACTCCTTGTGTTTGATCCTTGTGATAGGACCTCGTTCAGTTGCAGTCTTGGGAGTCGCGGAGGCATGCGGGATTCCCGATCACGCCCCCATTACTCCCGTTGTACCTGGTAGAGTGGCTTAAGTTATTAAAATCTGTTAAAGTATGGAACCTTAACTAGAGTCTAGGACATTGCATGAATCCTAGGAATGAGAAATGTATGGAATGATAGCTCCTAGGTGTTGCATGAATCCTAGGGCTGGAAAATTAGATTGTATGATAGATCCTAGGATATGGCATGAATCCTAGGATGGAAAACTAGCGGAATGTATAATACTGCAGTCTTGGAAAAATGAAAAGGAATATAAAGTTGTCTGTAAATTGAATTAACAGCTGCCTGTTATGAATAATGAAGCGTGGGTGAGAACATGGATTGTAAGAATGTGAAACTGGAAAGTGAAACCTGGATGTTTGAGTTAAAAGGATGGAACCCTACGGGGAATTAGGAGTGGAACTCCTGGAAAGAGAAAGGAATGGAACTGAGATGTTGTTCGTACTGTCTCTTGGGTACGCAGTACCAAGGGAAGTACCTGTACCTGTTTAGTGCAGAGTGGGGCTAGCCACCCCAGGGACCCGGGGTTAGGATTGGCCGCTCTGTACCGACTTGCTGGCCCTCGTGTACGTAGTACCGAGGAGAGCTACTAGTGTTAGGAGAGTACTAGCTACCCCACGGGCCCCGGGGTTCTGCTAGCCTCCTTCACCGACTTGTTAGGCCCACTGGGGCAAACCAGGGTAGTCAGGCGAGGGTGCGCGGACTGTGGAGGGGCAAGGCCCCGGTTTGGTTACTGTGGAGGGGTTGGACCCCGTGTTACTGAGAGGGCTCTGCCCTGGTTCCGTGCTGTGCTTTGGGCGCACCCGTTAACGGAAACGACTGACCGCGTGCCAGTGCGGGCTAGCTACCTGTGCGTTTATCGCGCGTGCCGTAGTCACCGTTACGTCTGTCAGTGACCTTGGGGTGGTTGACTGAGGGTAGGATCACCACGGGGGACTCTCCCGGCCAGGAGAGCACCACGTGCTACTTCTACTTTTGGAAAAGACTGCAATCAAGATCGTTCCCACGAGGAACATTCGAGATCAAGTAAAGGATCTGAGAAATAAATGAAATAGTGAGAAAATTGAAAGATGTGAATAAAGAAAGTAATAGAACATAACAGCTACTGTACACTCTACTGTTGTCTTTAGTTTAGTTTGCCACTCTACTCAGCGTTTTGCTGACGTGTTACACTCGTTACCTTTTTCAGGACCAGGTGTTGAGCAGCCAGGGTCAGCGGCTGTAGAGGACGCTGGGCCGAGTAGGGTCTAGTAGAGTTTACCACAGTCTTTTGTACTTCTTTTGTTTCTGTTATAGTGAGTAGTTTTTGTTTCCGCTGTACTTTCTTTACCTGCGGTCCTTGTTATATGATAAATGTTGTTCTACTGTTGTGGTGGTACCTACTGTAGTAGTTTCTTTCCTTACTGCTGTACTTTCTTACTGTTAGTTATATTCATGCTGAATGTGGTTTATTTTACTGTCTTTTAGTTACTTCCTCGTTGGACGACTAGGTCTTGGGATTAGTCAAGTCGGTCTGATTCTCGTGTCTCGTAGGGACTCGGGAATCGGGTCGTTACAGATGGCTAGGAAGAAGGGTTCTCTACCCTCTCTTCTTCTCTTGGGCGTGTTCTCTCATCTCCACCGAGCTCCAAGGCTGCCAAAGCACTCCTTGCCGGAGCACCATCGGTGCCCTCCTTTTTAAACTCTATTCTCATTCTCGATTCTACTTCCCGCATTATATTATATATATATATCATCAAGCATGTCTCTAGGATTAGCTTTGTACTCACTATTCTGAACATGTTACTATTGTGAATATGTTTATAGATTTAAGTTTCTTTCATAATCAAATAAATTGTGGCGATTCCTCCAAATGTCAATGTTTATATGTTGCGCCATGTTAGTAATTAGGTTTATAGCTTTAGACTAGGAAAGAAACCAAGTTAGAAATTTTTTTTAGAATTTGCAATCACGTCTCCCTGAGTTCTACCGGGACTTACCATCTCGTTATATAATTTTTGTTTTGGTCAATTTCGCAAATACACTACAACTAAATCAATTAATTTTGCGATTTTCGACTTAACACGATAGCCAAGGAAAATCAGTTGCATTGATTTGAGGCCAAAGTAGTGACCTGATGAGCTCTGTAGCATCGCCTAGGGTATTTACACACCAATCAATGGTGTGCAGGTGTCCTTAATGACCATGTCACCTTGGGGAGCTTAGATTAATAGCCCACCTAGGCGACAACTCCATTCGATCTGATTTGTTTTAATCTGCATTTCATAGATTGAATGTAATTTGAGAGGTCTTAATGAAGTTTTGAATGCTCTTTTTAAGTGATTTAGATTCCCTTTTTGATCCCTTTCCTTCATGCTGTCTATAGCATAAGGGAAGAGATTGATTAGAGTTTTTGAAGATTTTGAGGTATTGGATCTGGTTTGCATGATTTTAGACCTTTCAGCGACACTTCACTTTGATTTTTACTGATTTGAACGAGATCTAAGTTTAATGGGTTTCATTGCCCAGGTTTTAGGTTGATTTTGATACCTAATATTTCAATTTGAGTTCTGATGGTTTGAATGGGGTTTTAAAATGATTTTTCACATTCTTAGATTTTACTTGAGTGATTCCTCAAGCTCTTGAATTCCAAAATCTTGATCTGAAATGTTTGGGTAGTAGCAACTACTTCATGTCGAACTAAACTATATGAGTGATTGATCTTGAGTCCTTAATGGATTTTTGGATGATCTGAGTTGTGCATTAAACTTTTGGAATGGAATTGATTGAGATTTATTTCTTAGGTGTACTTGGATTTACCTTGAATTACACTGGTTTGGTTTTAATTAGTTTGAATAAGTATTGGATAGTGTTGCCAGTAGCTGAACATGGAACTGGAAGAAGTTGATTTCAATAATTCTAATTTGATTCAAGTGCATGTATTGATAAAGTTTGATGTAGCAAGCCTTCATGTACATGGATAAACTTTACTTGGCTTGGGAAATGGTTGTAAATCAGTGTGTAAACTGATTGGGAATCTTTTGTCAGCTATATTGAATTTGTAATTGTCATAAGTTTTAAAATGATGAAATTCAATGAGAAATTCATGTTTTTAAGGTTGAATCTGATCTACTTTGTTGTTTGGATGTTTTTACTACATTCTCCTTGATTTTGGCATGCTTGAATGAATTCTAGGGCTTGAGTTCATGTCATACTCTCCATTTGAGCCTTCTTTTGTCCAGTTTGTAAATAGCATGAAAAATACAAAAATATTGTAAAAAAATAAAATAAAGGTATCTCTAGTTAGATTAGATTTTTTTTAGGTGTGTGTCAAGTTAGATTAAATTTCAAGTCCTATAATTAGGAAAACATACAAATAGAAACTTAAGTCTCCTTGAGTTTTAGAATAAAAGAACACACAAAAATACAAAAAGTCCTCTTCTTCTCTTCTCTCCTCTTCTCTTCCTTTATCTGTATAAAATACAAAAAAAAAATAAACATATGAAAAATTCCAACAATTCATAAAAATACCTATGTATATAGGTTTTAAACTTGTATGTAAGCTTAAATTAATTGTATATAATGACTTATATGTATATAACATATGTGAATAACTTATGTACTTATTCTATTAACTAAAGTAGATATTTATATTGAATTATACAACATATATTATAACAATATAATTATGTATTTATTTATTTATATTATATGTATATAATCCTTATGTAAATACAAATAGATATGTATATACTTATAATCATAATTATAACTGTATATGTAACCTAAGGTAATTATAATGTATAGTATTGTAGCCATATATATATATATATTTTTTTATTTATTTATATATTGTACATAATTGTTTTTATAAGTTAATTAGGTATATTAGTAAGTTAAAATAATTTTAAGTTAGTAATTTAATAAAATATTGAAGTAAATTATGTTGTATATTTGTATAATGTAATTTAAAATAATTTCAGTATATTTATAACTTATTTATACTATAGAATAATATTTATAATGTAAATATATGTAGATATGTATAAATCATGTATTTAAATGTACATAAATTGAAATAAATGAATAAAAATAAATTTAAAATCTATAATAATAAGTTAATAATGTATATTAACTAATTTATAAATCAATTGTACCAATGATTCATTAATTTGTACTTTAATTAAGGAATTAACTATAAAATCAATGTGTATTTATCTCTAACTTTAAGAATTTTTTAAATATAATTATAAGTGCAATTATTATAAATAAACTCTACCAATAGAAAGTTCTATGTATAGGTTTCATGTATATGTAATTTAATTTAAAAATAATTAATAATTTAGCACTTAAATTGAGGCCTAAAGTTGGCTTAAAATCTACCCTACAATGTGCCAAATTGGCGCATAAAGATGGTGCCACATCGTTACGTGCAAAGCACTTGTAATGCTATAAAGTTAATCGCACCCATAAGCGCAGCATGCCAAGAATAGGGGTCAGATCCCATAAAGATTAGTGAACCCGATATTATATGAGCATAGTGAGAGCTGTGTGTTAATAGTGTGTTTATATATGTGAGTAAATATAGTTATTGTTTTTGCCTTGAATATATTAGTATCTTTTAAGGCATTAGTGATGTTTATATATGTCAGTGTAGTATAAAGTATATGTTAGTGTATATATACTCTTTTTTGTGCTTATTTTAAGGTATTACTTAGTTATTAGTGTATATAATTACCCTAGCTAGATTAATTTAGATTAACTTTTAATGCCTTTCCATCTATTTATATGTTTGAGGTATTGTCAAAAACATTAATTAATTCATTCTAGTACATAATAAGCTTAGATTAGTTTATGTTTTTATTCTTTCATTTCTTATTCATTCATTTGTAAATGAGCTTAACATAAAAGATAATTTTTGAATAATAGAAAGTGATGTATATTAATAACTGTCTCATAAGCGAACGATCTTAAATAAATCAGTAAAAATTGTATGTAAATAAAATGACATCCGTTTGAATTACAATATTATACTACAATGCATTAATTAATTATAATTAACAAGCGATCCAGAGTATACATCAGTGACGCTTGGGCATGGCGACAAGGGCACCTAGTGGAAGTCGCATTGTGGTGTTAGGCTGTGCTTGAGGCTATTGCATGTCGTCTTACAACCTCAAACAGCTGGTGGAAGATTTCAACAAGACATTGATCATTCATCTCCGCTTCACCTTCCTGTCGATTGATGTCATTTTTTGATGTTGGGGGCACGTTAAAATTAGGCTCATCACGATTTGGTGGATGGTCGACTTGGTTCCAACAGCTCGTCACCTGTTAACGTAATTCGTCGACGATGTCAGCGATGCTTTGTCATATTTAGTGTGTGGTGCATGATCTACCTACATCGGAAATAAAAAATTGATACGTGCATTTCTCATATGTTTTTCATCCATTTACCTGCAGAGACCCAATAAACCAAATAAAAAGAAAGAAAATAGAAAAGAAGCATCTCTCGTGCAGTTTCCGTGCAAGTACCTGCACCACTCAACTAGATACGACAACGGAGTTGACGAACTGTGCTCACGAGTTATCACCGGTCAGCTACAAGCCAATAAATCACTCGGTCGTGATTAACCCAGATTCAATGTGGTCGCCAACACAAAAATGACCACGATTGACGAGGTGACAGGCAAAGATGAAACGATCAACACCTAATGGAAACCTTTCATCTAATAGAAGGCCTCTATGGAGATAGCCGCGTGAACAGTTGTAGTCGGTGCCTATTGGGTGCATCACCGTAGCCACGTGTCTAGAGACAATCATGCTGGAGCCACCCGCGACCAAAGACATTCCAACACTATCAGGACCACCACACGACCGGAGGTGACCGAAACTGACCAAGATGCCAAGAAACGGAGCAGGAAGCCACAAGCAGTCGCTGTCACGTGATATCTATCCAAAGAAAGGGTGGAGGGAGGCAGACATTTGTGTGGGGAGGGACAGCCGACATGGTGGCCAACCAGGCCCCCAAAGGGCGACAAGCGTAAGATTTTGACAAATAGAGAGGAGAGAAGGGGCAAAGCACCACGTAAAAGCGTCATTCCACTCATTCTTATGCCGAATGAAATATCCTAATAACTATTTGAAAATGCCAATGAAAGGCCCCTGCTGGTGGCTTGGAATTACCAACATTTGAATAGCTCCTGCCGAAGGTATAGAGTTCAAAAAAGATAACAGGGGCAAGTAACTGCTGACTTCTTCAAGGAAAAACTGACAAAATATCTATCTTTTATGGGTGCTTTTCCTAAACAATCAACATAATATTGCTAAGGTCACATTTGTTGGGGGTTATATGTGTGACGACCGGGAGCTCATCTATTGATTAAATTAGGTAGGAATCAAGGTGTCAAGTGCGAACAAAAAAATTAATATAAGATCATTATCATCAAGTATATAATTATAAAATATAAATACAGTCAAATAAATCATTAATAAAATATGAAATAAGAAACAACAAAATGTTGATCAAATAGATAATCTAAGTTTACAAGTCCACAAATCAAAAGAGATATGCATCGTTGTACTCGTGCATATGCATCTATAAATTGTTGAATGAGCACCAACCAAGGTACTAATACTAAAAGCACAGGTGTATATATGGGAGTGATCACAAAATTTTGCGAATGATTAATTCGCCGTCGTTGTGGAAATTATGATCATTTGAAATTTCAAAGTTAAAATAAATAAAGTTTAAGCTCAGTGAGAGAGTCCAGATCAATCCGTCTAAAATTGATTAATTACTATCCGAATTAATACTTTTTTGTATTTTTATTTTTCATAATTTTTCAATATTTTTAGAATAAGAAATAAACAACTCAACTAAAGATTGGGACTCAATTGCTGATAAAGGACCTAAATTACAACCGTGACCGAACATTTTCTTAAAAATTTAAAGGGATTTTTATATAGATGCTATTAACAATAATCAATATTATTTTCTTATTATCCATTTCTCATTATTGCTTTAAATGTCACTAAAAATGTGGCATTACATTTGTAATTCCTACTTAGAATCATTAAGTTTAATGTTGGTAGATTTAAAAGTAAAAAAAATTTATGTTTTTTACCTTGAATTTTTTTCACTCTTTTATTCTTTTCCCTCTTTCCCTCCTCTACCCTCTTTCATAGTTGTGGACAAGGTCACCATCGCCAACCTCCCCTCGTTATCCTCATCATCCACCACCCTCCTCCTCCTCCTCCTCCTCCTCACCCTCCTTCCTCCACCTCCTTCCCCTCCTCCTCATTGTCCCCCACTTGTAGATATCAAACTTGTCTAGTCTCTTGTAGTCGTGAGTAAAGATGGTGAGGTCATTGTAAGTGATGTCAGGACCAAAGTAGACCTTAGGGAGGTTGGCGATAAGGCAGGGGATTTGGTGGTTAGTGAAGGTAAAGATAGGGCAAAGGGAGGTGTCGTGGCAGCAGTGGATCTCTAGATCTTAGAGGGTCGAACAACGGTCGTCGTGGTAGAGGAAGGAGGGTGAGGAGGAGGAGGAGGGAAAGGGGGAAAAGGATAAAAGAGATGAAAAATTAGGTTTTTTGGGTAAAAAAATATAAAATTTTATTACCTTTAGGTCCACCATCATTAAATTTAATGGTGCTAACTAAAGGAAAATACTTGATGTATACACTTTTATACACCACCCTGTCCTTTTGAAAAAGAGTGTTATGTCCCCAGACACGTCATGTGGAATGGTGTTATATACCTCTCTCTAATGATATATAAAAATGTGTATATTTTTTTGTATGAAAATATTGTCATATTTTCAATGCATTTAAATTAATACTGAGAAGCGGATGACAAGAAAGTAATATTTATTATTCACAATGAACTTTAATTCTAAAACTCCTAAGAAAATTACTTAAGGTAAACAACTAATAAATTAAATTATCTACAAAATTTCACGTAAATCTAAACCATAGAAAGCACACAGTAAAATCTTGAATAAACTAGATGACTAAATTGTAACAATGTAACCGAATATTTCATATTTTCCTATCAAGAATTCATGGTCGAAATTTGATGAGAAACTAAAAAGCTTTGACGTAGATGCTTACCATAAAAACAGGAAAACAAGAGGACATCGCTGTGTACGTTGCATTGTACACCGGGCCGGACCCTGTTGGTAGAGGCGGGAAAGGGTCCTGTGTAGATGGCGGTGTCCGGCGGTGTCCACAAATCGCCATACATGAAACTGTAAGAAATTTTGGATGAGCCGATTTAACGGAGTAAATGTGAGAACAATAAAGAAATCAAAAGCTAATCGCCATGAGAGAACGCAAAAGAAAATATATTAAAGTTAATTACTAAATGGCAAGTAAAAATGCAAAGAGCTAAAAAGAACAGCTAAATAATACACTTTTATTAATAATATAATGTTCAAGAACAAGTTACTATCTAAAGGATTACCATTGACGAACAAGAAAATTAAATAGAAGCTATAGTGGATTACGGATATAAAAGTGTAAAACTTGACATATTTACGATACAATGATGTGGTACAGATGTAAAAATATTTTTATTATCATAAAATTATCAAAAATTATTTTATATCAATAAAAAATTATTTTATATTAATATAAAATCAATCCAAGATCATTTTATTTTAACGTAAAATCACTTAAAATTAATTTACACTGACATACTATGTTAACCCATTATAAAATATATTACATCATGTATTTTTATATATGTTGACATCTAAAAAGTATAATATTAAAAGGTAAAGAGAGAGAAAGATGCTGTCGCGGTGGAGATCGGAAAGGAACCGAAAATGAGAGATGGAGATGGAGATGGAGATGGAGATGGAGAAACGGAAAAGCATGGGAGATCACTTGCCCTGGGTCTAGACGGGGATGGAGAGTCATATGCGGGATCTAGATATGATTGGATCAGATTTCTCTTTTTTTAAGCTTAAGACAAGCATTTGATTGGAACATGGAAGACCTCTGATACAAAAGGACGCAAGTTAACATGGAAAGGAAAGAAAATGGAAGTTCAATTGCCCTTACAAAGAGAGGGGGGTTGTATCCCGTGTAAATGAGGGAACTCCATTAAAATGAAGGTAAATGAAACCATAGAGAGAAATGAAAATAAAAAAAACAAAAAAAAGAAGACGTCCCATATGGAATTCCAGTCGAGCTCCTCTAAGGCTTAAAAGTACCACAATCCCACATTCGTAGAAACAACGTCACCAGGATGTAATCCCGACGATCGACATGATCTGCGCTAGCGAAAAGACCAATACGCATCGGCATGCGACAAGGATTGGGAAATCTTGATCGTATAAAACCTAGGATCACATGTGATCTCAACTTGACAAAAAAGAAAGGTTGTCCCCTCCATTGATCAAGATTCTAGCACCACTGGTCGGCAAGAACACCACCCCACACCACACCATAGTGAACACCACGAGCCTCCCGCTGGGATGCTCCAGCAAGCACCACCCCTACTTCATCACAACGGCAAGCAACAACAAGTAGCGGCGACAGTGGGCAACAGCGAGTAATGGCAAGCCATCGACGGGTGCGCCACCCCCAAGCTGCTAATGCACTCGCAGAAGCCCTCCCTCAGCAGCACGCAGCACAATATAGTGAGGGAGAGCGACGTCAAATGGCGAGCATAGCACTACGAAGCATGGTGAGCACAATATAGCGAAGCAATAAAACAACGTCGAACGGTGAGATCATAGTTATGATCAAACAAGAAAGGGGGAGGCTGGGAGGGAAAGGGGAGAGGAGGGAGAGAGAGCGAGAGAAGGGGGGGGGGGGGGGGGGGGGGGGGGGGGGGGGGGGGGGGGCAACCTACATGAGGCGACCGATCAAGGCTTGTGACGTAGGGGGATTAGGTCTTCCTTTGAGGTGAGAGGCTAGGAGCGACTAGGGTTTGGGCGATCTCATGATCAGATTAGATTGGATTGATCTTTTTTGATGTTGATGGGGGACATTCATACACCCTTGGGGGCCCTTGGGACTCCAATTCCAATTAGGACTAAAGAATTATGTAATTACTAAAATTGGAATTTGATTAGGGTTAAAACTCCTATCTCACCTAGAATAGGATTTACGGCTCGAAAATCACGTCTCCCTCCTCTTTAGTTGTTCAAAGTCCTGCCCATTTAGGTCTCTTCTGCGAATACAATCTGGTGGGCTCATTTCAGATTTTGTATTAATTTTCTCTCGGTTCAGCCAGTTCGAGAGCCCAAAAGGGTGTTACTTGGGCTCATTTGCTGCCCAATCTATCTAGCGCCCACAAGAGATGGTTTCATTATATTATTATTATTAATTCTTCCGCCATAGGCTCTTGCCCAGCTGAGCGCTGACCTCTCGGGAGGGAATCTGAGATCGGAGGAATTTAAAATTTGCACGGTATCCTCTCATTGTTTTTTTTTTAAGAATAAATATTTCAAGGGCATGAAGACGCGTAAAGTCCATCACCTTCAACGAGAAGGTTATTTTCTATAAAAATAAGGGATAACCCTCTCATTGTTGAATTACTTCAAAAAATAATCCAAGAAAATCTGTTTTTGAGATGGAATTGAATACGTGGGTTTCTCATCCTAAGTTCCTTTCAAGTGAGGACCCCACAAATTCTAATAAAATGCAACTAAAGAACAATTGGACTTTATCATCGTTGAGTTTTTAAACACCGTCAAAAGTACACCCACACCCTCGAAATAATGAGGCAACCTCTAAATATGTTTTGCTGCTCTTATCTCCTCCACCCGTAATCCAAAAATGAAAAATAGCTTATTACTGCATGAATTATAAATATATAACGAAATTGTCATATTTATTAACTAAATAGTTTAGAATTAACCACAATTAGGTGCAAAATTTACATAAAATAAATATGTGATCAAAAAGAACAGGAGACATGTGATCACTCAATGGGATAACATTAGTTCAATAGTTTGAGCCAGAAGATATGAACTCACCTTGGATATCTCAGGATGAAACAATCTCATAAATGATCGTCTGCATCTAGTACATGGCATAGAATAAAAGATTCCCTCGGAGAAAGTAAACGGCTTAATTCTCCTCTTATAATATATATTACAAAGTGAATGCAAAAATATATGACCCCCAGTAGTCAGGAAAGTAACAGTAAGAATTATAATGGCGGGGTTATATATCTAGTCTTCTGACGTGAAGTCGTGATCCATTTACTTAATACCGCGAACTATTCCTTACTCGCTAATAATTGTCCCGTTGCTCCAAATTGTATCCCTAACGATGAACACAAAAAAATTATAAATAACATAAATTAAAACTAAAACTGAATTTCGCTAGTGTGGTAAAGATGATGTTAAAGAATGCGTTGTCCATGCTCTTTAGTGTTCTACTGACTCCTAAGTAGAATTATGGATAAAAGCAAGGAATAAACAACTTCTTAGTGGGAAATATTAAATAACAAAGCTAATTGTTGCTACTTTTTTTTTTATTTGTTTCTTATGGTAAGTATTTGTTTGTTATTGAGATTCCCTTGCCAATCTCTTCTCACTTCTGTATTTTATTCCATTACGTCTATCACAAGGGCTAACTAGTCTCTCAATCAACTTCATACCTATTTGTTTATAATAATTATGTATTGGGAACTAGTAATACTTGTATATATGGTCACTTTTCCATGAAGTCCCTGCATTCTACTCTGTGCATATAACCGGTGTGACCCTTCAGCTCATTGTCAACCACTAATAGAGTAGTATTAAGCTTCCCTAGGTCCGAGGAAACTAAATCATCATCCAATAGTACACCATTATGGTGCTACCCATTAAACCCTACGATCCCAAAACAAGACATAAGCATTCCTAAATAGATTTTGCAAACGAAGGTCTCCCATCTTACAACATTTGTTAACCTGAAGCATGTTATGGAAGAAGCATAATGGTGTCACTTGGTCTGGTCATATAAAACCCTAAAAAAAGTAGTGTCACATTGTATAGGGGGATTGGTGAGGATGGGCGATCGGCGATGGAGAGGGCGAGTGGTGGGCGATCGGCGATGGGCGGAGCGAGGTAGTGGGGCGAATCCATCCAGGGTGGGCGCAGAAGATGAATGGAAGACGTGGAGATCAAGGGCCTGGAGGAGAAGAGAGCGGTTGTGGCAGGAGAGGTTTTTTAGGTCGTCTGACCGTTCTCAAAGACGTCCTTGGAGGCGGAAGAATGGTGATGTTCTCTGCTTCAGATGCAGACAAAGGGGGCATGTGGCTGCGATATGTAAGAATGCTCAGATCTGCTTGGAGTGTAGGGGCGAAGGACACAAAAGCTATTTGTGCCCTAGGAGGTTCCCTTTGCAACAATGGCGGGCAGTCTCACGTCCTGTTTGGAGGGTCAAAAATGAACCTCGGCCGCCACCACCACCGATTTTGGGCAGGCATACAATTGAAGTTGAGATCCCATCTATGAAAGAGATCTCGGCTGCAGAGATCACACTGAGAGGTGCTTTGATTGGGGAGATCATGTCAGGTAGGCCTTCGATCGAAATGCTTCAGAACCTGGTACTTTCCTTAGATCTTTTGTCTGCGGGCTGGAAAGTTGCTCTATTATCCCCTTCTCGATTCTTGGTGTATGGTTTGGGCATGCTGGATGTTGAGCGATTAAGATTTCGTTCAAGTATCTTTAAAGATTTCATTGTGATCTGGAGAATGGTCTCTCCTTTTGATGGGGCACTATCTGAACGGCCTCCACAAAGAGTGTCCTCCAGGAGGGTCATCCTTGAGATCTCTGGACTACCACTGCACCTGCGGGTAAAGGGTGTTGTCTCCAAGATGCTAGCAGGTTTTGCATCAATCTGTGATGGTTCTGATGTTCTGATTGGAGAAGGAGACATTAGGTCGTTAAGAATTGAGGTGGAAGTTGCTAATGCTGGTTCACTTCCAGATTCAATCATTATCAGATGTGGGGGCACCTCTTGGCTTGTTAGGTTAGCTATTATTGGGCAGGTTGATTGCTGTCAAGATAATTCTCCTAAGGAGAAACCAATGTCTGGAACCAAAAATGAGGTGAGCAAACAATGTGATAGCTGTGGATGCAACCCTGCAGCTGAGGCTTCTGATCTCACAAAGAGGAAGGAGTGCCACTGTGCTATGGGTGAGAAGGATCAGATGGAAGATGTTGCAACACCTGCTGAAAATAGATCAGTGTTGATAGGCAAAGAGGGTGACTGTCTGGAGGTTGCTGAGACTGAAGTGGTAAATTCTGAGATGATCTGTAGTATGGAGTTGGGTAGTACAGAAAGGGAGTTGAGGCTTAAAGAACCAAGCCAGATGCAGCACCTGAGTCCTCCTGCAGTTGAGGTTCCTGAGCCCAAAAAGAGGAAGGACTGCCACTGTGTTATAACTGAGAAGGACCAGATGGAAGATGTTGCAACACCTGCTAAAAATAGATTAGCTCTGATAGTCAAAGAGGGTGATTGTTTAGGGGTTTCTGAGACTGTTTTGGCAGAATCTGAGATGAACTGCAGTGTGGTATTGGGCACTTTAGAAAGGGAGTTGAGGCTTAAAGGATGCAACCTTGAAGCTGTGGCTCCTGATCTCACAAAGAGGAAGGAGTGCCATTGTGCTATGGCTGAGAAGGATCAGACGGAAGATGTTGCAACACCTGCTGAAATTAGATCAGTGTTGATAGGCAAAGAAGGTGACTGTCTGGAGGTTGCTGAGAATGAAGTGGCAAATTCTGAGATGATCTGCAGTATGGAGTTGGGAAGTACAGAAAGGGAGTTGAGGCTTAAAGAACCAAACCAGATGCAGCACCTGAGTCCTCCTGCAGTTGAGGTTCCTGAGCCCAAAAAGAGGGAGGACTGCCATTGTATTATGGCTGAGAAGGACCTGATGGAAGATGCTGCAACACCTGCTGAAAATAGATTAGCTCTGATAGTCAAAGAGGGTGATTGTTTAGAGGTTACTGAGACTGACTTGGCAGAGTCTAAGATGAATTGCAGTGTGGAATTGGGCAGTTTAGAAAGGGAGTTGAGGCTTAAAGAGCAGAGCCAGTTACAGTTTGCTACTCCAACTGATTTGCAGTATGGCTGTGGGTCCAAACAAAAGAGAGGCGTGGGCAGATCTCCTTATGTGCTGCGAAGGAGAAGAAAGGAGCATCCTATTGTGGAGCAAGATATTGCTAAATCTATTATGGTAGAATATGTGGGCTGCAAGGTCAATGGGGATCTTTCAAGTGAAAAATGAGAGTTTTGTCGTGGAATGTGCGTGGGCTACGCAACAAGCAAAGAAGGGCTTCTCTTTGTAGATATCTCTCTGAATGGGAGATAGACTGTGCCCTTTTACAAGAGACTCACTTGGAGAGGGAGAATGGTCAAGAATGGGACTGTTTCAAACAATCTGGCCATAGTGATATTGTGGCTAAGGGTGCTACTGGTCGGTCTGGTGGTATGGCTTTTTGGTGGAGAAAGTCTGCCATTTCAGTAACTGAGATTTTTCGTGATAGGTTCTTAATTTCCTGCAGGTGTCAATCTCCCCAAGGTGATATGGAATGGTTTATATCATGTATTTATGGTCCTTGTGTAGCAGCAGAGAGGCTTGGCTTGTGGGAGGAACTTTATGCAATGCATCAAAGAGTGCAAGAGACTCCATGGCTGTTAGGGGGTGATTTCAATTGTTATCTTTCTGGTGATGACAATCCAGATGGGAGAATGGACAGTTCTTCAACAGGCTTCCAATTGGCTGTGCAGAACATGGGCTTGACTGAATTTCCCATCAGTGGTGTGGAATATACTTGGAGGAATGGAAGTGGACAGATTTCCAAATTGGACAGGTTCTTTGGCAGTCCTAGTTTGTTAGAGAGTTTTCAGTTATCAGCTGTTTTGAGCCTTGATAGACCGTTCTCTGACCACACGCCTTTGGTTTGGGACAGTGGGGTGAATGCAGACACGGGGTCATATTTCAAACTCAAGAGATCTTGGTTTAGGGAAGAAGGCTTTGTGCAAATGGTTTCTCAGTGGTGGCAGAGCAAGGATGTTCAAGGCACTGCCACACAGCAGTTGGCTGCGAAATTGGTTGGTCTGCGTGAAATGTTGAAAGAATATGGGCAGGCTGTGAACCTGATTAGAGACCAGAAGAGGAAGGAAGCCTTGACAGTCATCAGGGATTTAGATATGAAAGAGTGCAGGCTGAATTTGGACCAACAGGAGCAGCAATTGAGGCAGCAAATGCAAGCAATTGTGAGGGATGAAGACCTGAAAATTGAAATGGATTGGCGGGAAAAATCCAGACAGCTTTGGCTTAAAGAGGGTGATGCGAACACAAAATTTTTCCATCTTGCGGCCAGTGCTAGAAGGAGATTCAACCTTATTTCATCTATTAAAGTTGAAGAAAGAAATATTACCTCGGTTAAGGAGATCAGATCTGAAGCAACAAAATTTTTTAAAGAAGCTTCCAAGGCAACTCCAAGAGGTTCATGGAGGATGGCAGCAATGGATTTCCCTTGTGTAAATAATGAACAGAGTGGCATGCTTGTGACCCCTATTTCTGAACAGGAAGTGCTAAAGGCCATTAAAGATTTAAATAATGAAGGGGCTCCAGGTCCAGATGGTGTTCAGGTGTTT
Organism: Thalassia testudinum; assembly: GCA_037157565.1. NCBI lineage: Eukaryota > Viridiplantae > Streptophyta > Magnoliopsida > Alismatales > Hydrocharitaceae > Thalassia > Thalassia testudinum. Next base: position 47,226,790 of record JAZHRO010000009.1, read on the forward strand.
TTCTACAGAGAGTTATGGAATGTTGTTAAGGTGGATGTAATGAAGGTCATCCATGAGTTTGAAGTGGGTAACTCTGGTTTTGAGAGGCTAAACAAATCCTACCTGTTTTTGTTGCCCAAGAAATCAAGTGCAGAAAGTTTTTCTGATTACAGACCCATTGCGTTATCAAATTCCATCTACCTTATTATTAGTAAGGTTATTGCTAACAGATTGCGGGAGGTTTTAAAGGATTTGATTATGCCTGTTCAATCAGCTTTTCTTCCTGGGAGATCGTTACAAGAGTCATTCATTGTGGCGCAGGAAATTGTAATGGGGTGGCAAAGGAGAAAATCAAAGGCTTTCTTATGGAAAGTAGACTTCTCAAAAGCCTATGATTCTATCTGCTGATCATACTTGTGGGAGATCCTTAAAAGGAGGAAATTTCCACCCTTATTGATTCAATGGGTGAAGAGATGCATTACGACAGCCTCTTTTTCCCCATTGATAAATGGTAAACCGTGCCGTTCTTGGATTCAGCCCCAATGTGGAGTAAGGCAAGGTTGTCCTATTGCCCCTCTAATTTTTAATCTTGCGGTGGATACTTTGGCTAGGTTTGCCTGCAAATTGGCTGTGGATGGTTTTATAAGGGGGTATTCAATGTCTAATCATAGGGCTCTAGCTCCTATACTTCAGTATGCTGATGATACTATTTTTCTTGTAGAAGGGGGGAAGAAAGAAGCGCAGGCTTTGTTACATATGGTTAAATTGTTTGGAGACGTTTCTGGGCTCAGATTGAATGGAAGTAAATCTTCCCTGGTCTGTTTTGGGATGAATGATGGTTTACAGAATGAAATGTTCTAAGCTGAAGAAAGCAGATTGGTCTTTCCTCTTTGAAAAGATAGCTACAAAATTGGAGGGCTGGAGCAGTAGATACCTATCAAAAGGGGGGAGGTATCTATTACTGAATTCTGTTGTCACATCAATTCCTGTTTTCTTCTTCTCTGTCCTGAGAGCTCCAAATTCTATTTGGAAAAAGCTGGAGGTGATGCGGAAAAGATTCTTTTGGAAAGGGGCCTCCCATAAAGGGGCTTTCTTTCAACCCTTAAAATGGGAATTAATTTGCAAACCAAAGAAGCTGGGAGGCATGGGTGTCAGATCCCTTAAGGAATTCAATGAAGCTTTACTGTTGAAATGGGATGTTCGGTTACTGCAGGGGGAAAAAAAAACTTGGACAGAAATTATTCAGGACAGTTATGGGAGTACCAATGATGAGATAAATCGTCTTAACCCACGTAAACCATCCCCGTTTTGGCTTTCTGTGGTGCGTGCCTTGAAGGAAAATTGGAACTTTTTCAAATCTGTTTTAGGTGATGGAAAAAGCTTTAAGTTTTGGCTGGAGAATTGGGGGCACGGAGGGACGCTTAAAGATAGGTTCCCCCTTGCTTATGCTACTGCAGCAAATAAAAATGCAGTGGTAGCTGATTATTGGGATGTGGATTCGGAGCAGTGGCTGTTAAATATTGGCGGGAGGAATAATCATGAAACAAGAACACGTGTAGAGAATGAACGTCTCATGCAAGAGCTTGCTGCTTTCAAACCCATGCCTCATGAATATGATACATACAAATGGGAAGGTAATTTTTCTACTGCGGCTGCCTATGACAAATTGATAATGTCCTCCAGGATGGCGGAAGATGAAGAAATGGGGAAAAAGCTTTGGAAGTTAAAAATACCATTAAAGTTACAAATTTTCTTATGGCTGTGCAGGAGGGATGGTTTGATTACTGGAGATCTGAGGCACAGAAGGATGGGGACCCCAACCCAGTTTTGTTATTTGTGTGGGTTGCATAATGATTCTACAGATCATATCTTCTCTTCATGTGCTATCACTGATTATGTTTGGAGGAGAGTATGCAATGAGTCCTTACCCACCTGGGAAAATTTGTGGAGCTGTCTGGTAGATGGGAATAAGCCTTATATACATATGGTGGCGGTTCTGTGGGCGGTATGGAGGGCTAGAAATGAGTGTGTTTTTCAGGAGACCCCAGCTCATGTGGAAAACATTGTAAATTTTTGCTGGAGGCTCATACAGTACTGGGAGTCGAACTTGTAAATTATTTTTTTATTATCAATAATAGCTCTCCTGGTTTGCTATCGGTGATTCGATAGCATTCCTTTCTTTCAAAAAAAAAAAAAAAAATTTAGAAAATCAACTAGTGGATAAAAAAATTGGTAATTACTACTTGATGACCGGTGCTTAAGCATTTTTAGATGTTTGCCTTGGCTCCATTAGGCGTATCTCCAAGAAGTAATCAAGGTTATTTTTTTCATATCATTTACAATGACCTATGCTAAGACTTGAGCCCAATTACTCTTGATAACAAATGGTTATAGGCCTAATCGACCCATGGCAACGACTACAAATCCTTTGGCTTAAGTTTTCAAGTACTTTGTAATCTTATGTAGACCACTAGTTGGTTTCACCACTAATTAAGCACGTTTGGTGATGGTTTCAAACCTAACATTAGCAACAATTTTGAATACAACTATTGTCAATAAGTTCTTCAAGTTATCATGTTGGAAGGGCTATTAATGACGGTTGTACATCCATCAATAGAATCTTTTTGCAATGGTTTTTTAGAAACCATCGTTAAAAATAGGACAAGAAATAATAATTTAAACCCATTTTTACAAAAATCAAATTTGTAGAACAATTGGATTGGCTTTTGGCAATGATTTCAGAACGGTCATTAAAAATAAGAAAAGTAATATTTTAATCCATCTTGGCGATGGTTTCTCTCGAACCATCGCCAATAGTGAAAACCATCGCCAATAGTGATTATGAAATTGCAATTTCGCTCCCATGCTTCACCCTTCCCAACCCAACCCGATTGACCTCTCTCTCTCCTTCCCCTTTTGTTAACCCCCCTCCCCCCTGTCACCCACAACGATCTCCCCCCCAACAGCACCCTCCGCACCAGTTCGAGCCCAATTGTCTCCAGCCACCCCACGGGTGTCCTTCAGGTAACTCCTCTTCCTCCTCCTCCTATGTTGCCTTCGTTGCTTGCCCTTACTACTCCCTCCTTTGTCCCCGCCTCCCCTCCCTTGCACCCACCTCCTCCTCCTCCACCCTCCATCCCCCTCCTCCACCAACCACGCCACCCTCCCTCACTGTCCATTCCTCTACCTTGGCCTTCTGTCCTCTACCCCTACCTTATCATCCTTATCCTTATCCTCCACCCCCGCTTCCTCCTCCTCTGCCCTCGACCATAGACCTCCCCCTCCCCCTCCATTTTTGCCTACACCATCACCCTCACCACCCCCCCTTGCCATCCTCACTACCCACTACTCTGCCCTAGCCTCCCCTCCTCTGCCCCCATCTTCTCCTCTTCCCTCCATGCCCTTCTTCTTCCTCATCATCCTCCTTCACCCTGACCTCCTCCTCCCTCCACCATTGACCTCCTCTCCCTCTGGTATCGCATCCCCTTGTCACCCCCGTCGCCTCCCCTCCTTTGGCCCTATCTCCCCTCCTCCTCCAACCGCATAAGAAATCATATCTCGTTAATCTCATTATATGATATGATTATTGATGTTTTTATATTTTTTGTTTATGGATGGTGATAACTATATGTCCATTACTACAAGAATCTTCAACATTGCCGATGGTTAAAAATCGTCAGCAATGGTGATTCCATGTTGAAAAATTTGGTCAAGGAATGTTGCGTCGCGATTGCATTTTTTCGATGGGTTTATGACGTTACCGACAGGACAAAAGTAGCTCATAATCTGATGTGTGAGTGCTCTTCTTGTCCTTTTCAAATGGTGGAGAAAGGTTTTTCTTGACCATTTCACATTCACCATTGAGGTACATGTTAACCTCAACGGTGTTTACAATTGACGAGGATGTGCACATGCTTGTCAATTTACCTAAAACGGATGAGAATGTGCGCACCCTCGTCTGTTAGATAATAGTCGATTAATAATTATTCTCGTTCGTTAATGAAAAATGGATGAGGTTAATAATATTTTCGTCCATTATATACTGGTCGAGAATAAACCCAATATCGATGACAGGATATTGATGTCGGTTATATAACTGACGAAAATAATCTTTTTTTTTAATTAAATGTTTTAGCTATATGGAAGACCTCTAAATAATTTGAAATCTTATAAACAAGAATCACACAACCAAAACCAAGGCATTCATTCAAAATGAGAAAATGAGATTCAAAATCAAAATTTTATATACAAAGTAGATGTACAAATAATAATGTATGAAAATACAGAAATCAAGTTGGGACACCAATGCCTCCAGTATCACCTAAATCGTTGTCGTCCTCACAATGATCTCTAAACTAACTATATGAGGGGTGATCGATACTTCCTCGCTGAAGTACCCTTAGGAGCTCCTAAATAGTCTGAGTTGACTGCTGCAACTGCGCAGTTGACTCCTTGAATTGTGTCACGGAGTCCTTGATCTACGTAGTCAGCTCCTCAATCCGCTACTCCTCGTCTCGACGGCATAATGCCATAATCGCCTTTCTTATCTTCAGTACCTCAGCTGAAGAGGATGATGCCCCCTTTCTCTTATACCAGCTGGAGATGGTCTCACTCCTCCTTGCAGTATGTATGAACCCGTCATGCTCAGGTGGCATGATGGTTCAGGATGCTTCCTCTGTTAACAGTGGCTGCTAGATTATACCATAGTTGGCGTCTTCAAGAATATGTAATAAGTTGACCATATTATCCTGAAAAAATTAAATTACGTTAAGTGATATCATGTAAATTTAATTAAGAAATGAAATATAAACTTTTTGTAATTTAACTTATGTGTCTCTGCTTGAATGTGTCATGAAGCCACTATGTGTTTCCCTCATGACTCAGCTTGCTATGAGTGGCCTTATATACTCCAACGTGATCAAGCTGGACACTTTGATGCATGTGGGACTCTAATTAAAAAGAGTTATTTAAAACAAATTATAAATCTTATAAGGTTATAAAAAAAATAAAATATTAGAAATACTATGTATCAGGATTTTATCCCATCTATACTCCTACCTAAGACACGGGTTTTCGCTGGAGCTTTAGCCATATTTTCCTTATTCTTCTACGCCTACTCCTGAAATAAAGGTAGAATTTATTAAGTTCAAAATTAGTTAAATTATGATATATACAATACTTTTACCTGTGTCGCTGAATCATGCCAAGGCTTGCAAGCTTCCCTCAAAATGTCCAGCTGTATCATAAGAGGCCTATGATGCAATGCCACATCATGGGTCCTATTCTTATTAAACTAAAATATATATCTTTAATGTTAGAAATAATGCAATTAGGGTAAAAAAATGAAATATATAAAGTTAAAATTTTCTTTTACCTTACTCTTTATCTCTAATCTCCAATCTTTGTAGATCTTGGTCGCGTGCTTGAGGATATATTTAAGGACGTTCGGATCATTGCCCCAATGGAAGATCACTTACATTAGTAGGAAAACAGTAATTGCTATGTAATTTGAAATTATATAAATAAGTGTAAATAAGTAAGTTTTTATGAATTACCTCTGACTCTCGAAGGAACTGCCTCTTCATCTCTTTTGGCACGTTCCTTCAGTCGAAGTAGGAGAGTGGGATGATCGCCTTCGTTAGCATGCCAAGCTTGTTGATGAATGGAGGATAGCCCTCTGCTTCCTCCGCTAGTGTGATGGTGACTGATATGTGGATCCCATGCAGAAGTGTCTCTAGGTCCCTATTCCACGTTAGATCCCTTCCCTTACGTACCTACTTGAAAGACAAAATTATAACATAATATTAAATTACAAAGAAATAAAGAAATCGTACTATTTAAACTTTCATACCAGTACGATGAGGGCATGATGCAGAAGATCCCGGCTGGGAAGAATCTGGGTCAGCCGGTTGCTTTGGCTGACTATCCAGCCTAACATCCTCCTCATCGTATGAAGTACTGTCCTTCTCCTCATCGTCATCAATGGGTGTGTCTTGCACCTCGTACCTAGGATCCTCCTTGAGATCCGTAGGAGGTATCAGACTCTTCCCCTTCTCCTTCCCCTTCCCCTGACTCTGGAGATATCGAGCAACACCTCCAGGCCTCAAAAACTATTGGCAGGGTGCTTGGGGCTACTGACGAGGGGCCTGAGTCTAGTGCTGTTGGTGGGGGGTGTTTTGCATGCAGAATAGGTACGTAAAAAGAGTGTTCATCGTAGGTTTCTAAATAAGCCTACTAACTAGGCTAGTCTTCTTCAAATGAGCTGAAGTCCAAAACTCCAATTAGACATGCTCCGATCAACTTGAAATTTTGTACCTGCACATATCAAAATAAACACATCAAGGTATCAAATACAATTACTAAAAAAATTGCATAAAATCCCAAACGTATGCATTTTTTACAAAATGAGCTAAAATGCCTAATCCAACCTAATTGAATGCAATCTAACCCAAATTACACTTAGGCTAATATTAGTTAGTCATAATTAACATAAATAATTATGGAAATATCAGGGGGCCTGAGCCTGAGGCTTCTGGGAGGTGGCCCGATCCCTGCCACCCCTATTGGCCTTCTTCTTGACGTTCACCTGCGTAGAAATAAAATAAATAATTAGATATGCAAAAAAAATTCGATAACATTTCCCTTATATATTGTTATTTTTCAAAAATCTTGTACCTAGCAAATATAGAAATAAATGTAAATAAAAGAAACACGAAATAAAAACAAATGTCAAAGCAATGAAATCACATTCACTTTCCATTCCCTTCCTATTTCCCTTCCTCTTCTTCACATCCCTTCCCCCATCCATTTCCCTTCCTCCTTCCCATTCCCCTCTTCCTTTCCCTTCCTCCTCTTTTTCCTTCCCATTACCCCCTCCATTTCCCTTCCCCTTTCGCTTCCTCTCCTTCACATTCTCATTCCCCCCTCCATTTCCCTTCCTTTTCTTTTTCCTTCTCATTCCCCCTTCCTTTCCATTCCTCCTCTTTTTCCTTCCCATTCCCCCCTCCATTTTCCTTCCCCTTTCCCTTCCGCTTCTTCACATTTCCATTCCCCCTGTATTTCCCTTCCTCCTCTTTTTCCTTCCCATTCCCCCCTCCACTTCCCTTCCCCTTTCCCTTCATCTTCTTCACATTCCCTTCCACCCTCATTTCCCTTTCCCCTTCCTCTTCTCTACATTCAACACAAAACAATCAATATACATATGTCAAATATAAGTGGGTACACCCCACATAATCACAAAAAAAATAACATGCATCATGTATAGTGTGCACACCTCACATAATCACAAAAGAGAAAAGAGAATACATCATCCATACAGTGGGCACACCCCACATATAAAATAAACTTAACTGGGCACACCATACATGTAACATTAAAAGAGCATTTAGAAAAAAAATGTGATAGAAGAACCTCACCATAGTGATGAAACGGTGCAGAAATGATGTAGAAATGGTGCAAGAATGCGAGAAACCTATATAATAAGGCAATAAAATAAAATTTAGTTTTGAAAAACAAATGAACATAAGCTTTGGAAAAAATAAAAAATTTTAAGGACATTTAAACAAAACAGATAACTAAATATTTTTTTAATTATTTTCATTTCTAGGTTACGAATTAATACTTTTGGCAAATTATCTTATATATCATTATCAATTGCACCAGGGCCAACTTCTTCATCTTGTGGGTTTTGCTAATATACTTCATATTAAACATTTGGGCCAAGATCTTTTCTTGGATCGTATTGTTCATGCGGTAGAGCTCTAATGGGTATTATCCACCCATTTCTGCTATTATCAGGCACGTAGAATATTTGTACTACCTGACAAGCTAATGTGAATTATTCTAATGATTGAAGAATCCGATGATTCTTACTTAAACTCAAGAAATTTGAATATCTTTGAGGAAGGAGAAAATCCTTTGCCTCTACTCTTCGGTAAGAATGTATATAGCTTCTGGAAAGTGAGTCACCTTCTTGAATGTGCAACTCAAGACGGATACCCAAACTTTTTATATCATTCATTATTTTAACTATATCCTTTGGGTTGTCTGCTAAGTTTAATACATCTAAAATGTTGTTAATTACATTCTTCTCAATGTGGATAACATCTAAATTATGCTGCACAGTCAAATCCTGCTAATATGAAAGCTCCACAACAAATATTTTTTTCTTCCTAAATCATGAATGATGCAAGGAAGTCAAGTTATTTTTTAAAAGATGACCCAATTGTATTTCATCGAGCTGTTGCATTGTTTCCATGATTTTCACACTAGACAACCTAACAGAACCTGTACTCAGTTTATTTTTTGGATTCATTGACGAATACCAGCATACTTTACCATTAAAACTGTCTTTGAATTGTGACGTTCGTCATCTATGTTCAATGGGAAAAAATCTATGATGCCCTAAATAACAGAACTTCTTACTTTTAAGCAATCTCAAGTGATGAGTATCATTTATACAGATTAGACATGCAAACTTTCCTTTCGTACTCCATCCTGACAAATTAGCATATGTTGGAAAATCATTGATTGTCCATGATTGCACAGCAATCATGCAACCTAAATCACCTGAATTAAGCTAGATCCTAACATAACTTAGGAATAATGCATTCATAAGCATCGTAATTTTCACAATAGCTAGTTTATTAGTCATATAGATAATATCGTCATTTTATATACTAATGCGAGATGATTTTTAATTGCAGATGATTTGAAGCTGCGGATGTTAGATCAGATCGGACATATCTGATCAAGACGACAACGGGAATCCAACGCTTCTGAAATCATCATGATCAGACAACTAGAGTATCGTGTGCAGAACATAGAAGAACGAAGATCATGGAGCCAAAGGACAAAAATTTGAGCCTCAGATGAAAGATCCAACCACACAGATGGATCCGTATCAATGATCACAGTCCAATGGCGAAAAAATCAACTCGATCGGAGGTCTACATCACTAGATATAAAGAAAAGAAGATGAACGGCCATGATGGCACCATGTGGCACCATCACAGCCGCCCCTCACCACCGACCCATCTCTAAGGACCATCCTCGCCAACTCTCAACTGTTGGATGGCCATCCAACAGTCCACGATGCATCCACGCCGTCCATCCAATGGATAAGGACAAACGGACATAAATAGGAAACTATAACAGAACTCACAGAACTCATGCATAGCGCGTTGGCTCACGCACTTGCGCGGAAGCACAAGATGCACGTTCAAGCGATGCTGTGCGAAATTGAAGGAGTGCTGGCGCTAGCACAATTGCAGCGTTGATGGTGATCGAAGGGCAGAGGCACGACCATGTGGCACAATCTAAGTGCGCTGCGGCCGAACGCGTGATCCCACGGGTTTTGCAAAATTAGGAAGGCAAGGTGCACATGCTCAAGCCGCCCGATCTCACGATCAGATGGCTGAGATCGTTGGGCGCAATTCGAATTTGCGTAGGCGAGCACGAAAAGAGGAAATTGAGCTCGTGAGGAAAGCGCGATCGGACGACACTAAAATGAGGCTTGCAAGTGCGGAGAGAGAATCGTTGAAGAGGGCGCGCGAGGAGAAAGCAGGGTCATGCGATCTTGATCCAAGGGTGCAGCGAGAGCCACGTGTCAGTTAAAGAGTGAATCCACTTGATGGAGGCACATTGGAGGTTGTTTTGAGGCCTAATTAAGTCTGTTGATCTCCCGATCGATGGATCTGATTAATCCTAAAGTTGTTGCACGAAATAGGGGGCCAAAAGATCCTTTTTGCCCTTTATAAAAGCTATAAAAAAAGGTCAAAGCCCCTGTTGAACGTGTTTTTGTGAATCGCTACGCTAACGTGTTTGGTTTCGGAAAACCTGTCGTTGTAGTTCGAAAGTGAAGAATTCGTGTTCAACAAATAAAATTTATACCGAAAAGAATTTCGGGTCGAACACAGGGAGGCTACGTTGATCTATATTCGCAATTATATTTTTTTTTAGGATTTTTGTTAAGCAAGGCGATATAATTACAATGGAGCTATCAAACTATGAGAGAGAGAGAGAGAGAAAGAGAACATGCATTCAATATTTCAATTATTTATAAAAGTTACACTAGAAAGAGGAAAATCAATTACACTATAAAGCAGGAAAATTCTACACTAGAAAAGCTGTAAATAAGAATTGGAGAGAGAAGTTATCCTCCTCGACGATTGCTTGGAGGACGAGCCGGACGGGTCGACGCCTGGACGAAGGAGAATGAAGCAGGACAAAGGAGGATGAAGCAGAAGAACGGGAACGGAGCAGCACCCCGTCGTCGTCGCGGGATCCACTTCCGAAGGGGAACGAAAATTGGACTTTATCTCGCAAGAAGCATCCCGGGTGTGGGACAAGCTTCTCTTGAGCTTTGGAGGGGTAGAGAGGAGAAAGAAGGGATGAGAATTTCGTATGGAGGGGGTCTCCTTTTATAGTTGCAAGGAGTGGGGGCAAAATGGACATTACAACTTCAAAATAATAAAAGAGGGGTCTTTAGTGACGGATAAATCCGTTACTAAAGCCCCGACGTGGGCATCGCCTCCACGCCCACGTGCGCCTCCTCGGCTGCCCGCTCCTCAACGTCCACGCACGTCCAGCGCTTTTCAGTCGTCCGATCGCGAGATCGGACGGCTTAAGATGCGTCCGCGACCGCGCGCTACGCGCCCCCGCGCCCCTGATTGCGCGTCCAATCGCACGTCGACGCTATCGGGCGCACGCGGCCGTCCGATCTTCATCTGACGCTCCACGCGCCTCAATTGATCGCGCCCTCCAGCGCCTCGCCGAAGATCGAACCCGCGCCCCACTCTCGCGATAGCGCGCTCGACCACTGCGCTGTGGGGCGCGGATGGTCGAGCGGGCGCTTTTAAATGCGAGCGCCCACAGCCGTTGGATTAAGATCCAACGGCGGAGAGCGAGCGGGTGCGGAGCCTTCACAAGATGAAGCGGCCGTTTGGGCGGCTGAGATGGCGCCACGTGGTGCTATCTTGGCCGTCCATCTTCTGGAAGTTGTAGATGGTGCCACAGATGTCGGATTGACTCGATTTTTGTGTCTTTGGGCTGCAATCGTCGATCCGAATTCATCCGTGCGGTCGGATTTATCATCTGAAGTGCGAATTTACACCATCCTGGCCCTTGATCTTCTAAGGTTCCCGGGTCACTATCTGATGCTACGGATGCCTGATTAGGGCGATCTTGGAGTCGTTGAACTCCAATCGTCGCCCTAATCACATCCATATGGTTGGATCTTTGATCCGAGGCCCTGATAAAATATTTGACCTGTCCAAGCACATAAAAGGAGACAATTAACCTTCATTTTATTCAAACTATTCTAAATGCAAGATGATGCATGTAATGCAATATTTATATCATGAAATGCAATCCTTTGCCTAAGAACATGCATAAATAGACATCTTAAGTAGTGTAAATGTGTTTACATCATACCCCCATGCCTATCTTTTGCTAGTCCCTAGCAAAAACTATATGCTATTTATAAAAGAATTAGGTTAGATTATTTGGACTTGAGTTATTTTTCAATCATTAAGAAATTGTCTACTTAGGAACTGAACTTTCAAAGACACAATAGTGCCTGGGTATCAGCCAAAATGCAGACCGCTTCAAGCCCTCGCCTTATTAAAAGAAAAATTACTTTTTCTCTTTTTCTCTTTTCTAATTTTTTTTTATTTTCAAATTTTCGGGTTTAAGAGTGGCTTTCTACGGCCATTCAACTCACCCAAAATTTGATGAGAACCCTAAGCTTTAAGCATCTTATTGTAATTGTGATAGACTCGTTGACCGGCAATTAGAACGGACTTCGGATTTCTACGCCTCTAGGTGACCTAACCAAAATTCTACCTAAAAGTGTATCATTACAACTGGTAGCTTTCTCCCTACTTTTATTTTTTTTTACGGGGTCAACACATGGGTGAATCCAGTGTATATCTCCCCGGTTTATTCTACTTCTCCGCTTCTTCTTAAGTGTTTTGGAAATTTTTAGTACATTTTCTGAGCTGGGTTCTGGACAACCGGTCGATGAGCTATTACCACCGACAACTTGCCAGCCATACTCGTGTGGCAAAGTGTGGCTTATTTCTTTTTGTTCTTTTCTCCTTTTTTTTTTTTAAAGTAGGTGGCTTCCCTAGTCTAAGATTTACCTAAAGGCAGCAAACTAAGAAAGGCCCAGTGACTGGGCTCTGGACAACCTACCTATGGGTTACCCACGATAACTTGCTAGCCATATCACCCTAGAAGGTTCATTAGCTACCCAATTTCCGTTAAAATCGCTGAATAACGAGTCAGTGCAAAGAAAGTATGTAGATGCTTAAGACTTAAAATTCCCTCAAATCAGAGGGCGGGTTGATAAGTCGTGTACTTACCACCCAAACTTATTTACTCTAATTACGAAAGAATTAAGATGGCGAGGACTCAAAAACAAATCCACATTTTAGTGGATACACAGGCTAATTAAGTTCAAAGACCTGAGGGGTCTTTGTGCTCAGATCCTAATGTAAAATTTCTTAGGATTGAAAAGTCCTAATGTCCAACTAATCCTTCCTATTTTTTTTTTTAATTTTTTTAAATAAGAAGAGAGACAATTTACATGGATTTCACTCAAAAACAAATCCACATTTTAGTGGATATACAAGCTAATTAACTCCAAAGACCTGGGGGGTCTTTGTGTTCAGATCCTAATGTAAAATTTCTTATGATTGAAAAGTCCTAATGTCCAACTAATCCTTCCTAATTTTTTTTTTAAATTTTTTTAAATAAGAAGAGAGACAATTTACATGGATTTCACAAGGCTGACCAAATAATTCAAGAATGAATCCATCCCCCCATGCCTAGCTAATGCAATGCCCTCATTGAAAAAGAGACATGAAAGAAAGGGTAGAATATGAAAGATGTCACCTGGATATGAAGCTCGTATCAGCCTTGTGTCATATGTACAATTGCTGAGTTTAATGCTGTCAGCTAGGCGAAGTCCAGCCAAAGAAGTCACAGAATGGCTAGAGCAACAGAGTCTGAGACAGGTTCTGGAAGATTACGGTCAACAACAGGCTTTAAACGTTGACCGTTGACTTTAAAGGTGTTACCCGTCTTTGGGTCAGAAATTTGAACGGCACCATTAGGAAAAATCTGATCAATTATGAATGGGCCATTCCATTTAGATCTAAGTTTACCAGGAAAGAGCTTAAGTTTAGAATCAAATAACCAGACCTTCTGGTTTGGCTCAAAGCTCTTGCGGGAAATCAATTGATCATGTAGAGCTTTGGTCCGAGCCTTGTAGATCTTGGCATTCTCATAAGCATCATTTCTAAGCTCCTCCAACTCAGATAGTTGGAGTTTCCTGATCTTTCCAGCTAGATTCAGATCTAAATTACATTGTTTGATTGCCCAGAATGCCCTGTGTTCAATCTCTACGGGTAGATGGCATGCCTTTCCATACACCAAACGGAATGGAGACATGCCGATAGGCATTTTATATGCCGTACGGTAGGCCCAAAGAGCGTCCTCAAGCTTTTGAGTCCAATCCTTACGATCAGGCCTAACCGTTTTTTGCAGAATGTTCTTGATCTCTCGATTGGAGATCTCGGCTTGTCCATTCGTTTGGGGATGGTAAGGTGTGGAAATTCGATGATTAATCCCGTATTTGGCCAATAAATTCCGGAATTGGACATTAGTAAAATGAGTGCCACCATCACTGATGATAGCCCTCGGAATCCCGAACCTACTGAAGATATTTTTCTTGACAAAATTGATGACCACCTTGTGGTCATTGGTTCGGGTGGGAATTGCCTCAATCCATTTGGACACATAATCAACAGCAACAAGAATGTACTGATGTCCAAATGAAGGGATAAAGGGTCCCATGTAATCGATACCCCAAACATCAAAAATTTCTATAGGAAGAATAGGGTTTAGGGGCATCATGTCTCTCTTAGTTATGTTCTCGAGTGACTGACATCGAGAACATGACTTTGAGAAGTCCTGGGCATCCTTGAATAAAGACGGCCAATAGAAGCCAGATTGCAAGATTTTTGCAGCCGTCTTTCTCCCGGAGAAATGTCCACCACATCCAGATGCATGGCAGAACTCGAGTATACTGTTGAATTCATTCTCCGGTACGCATCGGGGAATAATCTGATCAGAGCCGATGCGATACAGTTCAAGGTCCTCCCAAAAGTAGTATTTGGCCTCAGATTTGAGTCTATCTCGTTGTTGCTTGGTCCAATCCTGGGGGATTTGACCAACGGCCAAATAGTTAACAATATCAGCAAACCATGGGGAGTGAACACCTAAAACTGTAAGAATGGTTTCGTCCGGAAAAGTGTCAGCAATTGGAATGTCCGGACAAGAAGAATCACCTAGGAGTCTCGACAAATGATCCGCTACCACATTTTGCACCCTGGCTTTATCCTTGATTTCAAGATCAAATTCTTGAAGAAGAAGAATCCAACGAATAAGCCGGGGTTTAGCATCCTTTTTAGCCAAGAGATGTCTCAAGGCCGAGTGGTCGGTATAAACAATAACATGAGACCCCAAGAGATAAGCCCTGAATTTTTCCAAAGCAAATACTACAGCTAGTAATTCGTTCTCAGTAACAGTGTAATTCCTCTGGGCTTCATCCAGAGTTTTACTAGCGTAGTAAATGACAGAGGGCTTTCGATCAATTTTCTGACCTAGGATAGCCCCGACCGCGTAATTAGAAGCATCGGTCATGATCTCAAAAGGGGCTGCCCAAATTGGTGGTTGCAAAATTGGAGCACAGGTGACTGCCATTTTCAGAAAATCAAATGCCTTTCGGCATGATTCGTCAAAAACAAACGGCGTTTCTTTGGCAAGAAGATTGCTCAAAGGACGAGCAACCTTCGAGAAATCCTTGATGAATCTTCAATAAAATCCCACATGGCCAAGAAATGATCTGATTTGTTTAACAGATGTGGGATGAGGAAGTTTAGCGATAGCATCAACCTTATCTTTGTCCACTTCAATTCCCCGTTCAGAGATTACATGACCCAAAACGATGCCTTCTTGAGTCATGAAATGACTCTTTTCCCAGCTAAGGACCAGTCGTGTCTTGATACATCGCTTAAGAATCATTTCTAAATTAGCCAAACAAGAGTCAAATGATTCTCTGAAAACAGAGAAATCATCTATGAAGACTTCCATAAACTCTCCCACCATGTCGGAAAATATGGCTAGCATTCACCTTTGAAAAGTTGCAGGTGCATTGCATAACCCAAAAGGCATCCTACGAAAAGCAAAGGTTCCGTAAAGATAGGTGAAAGTAGTTTTTTCTTGATCCTCGGGATGGATAGGAACTTGGTTATATCCCGAGTAGCTATCAAGGAAACAGAAGTACTTCTGTCCAGCTAATTTTTTCAAGATTTGATCAATGAAGGTCAGGGGAAAATGATCCTTTTTAGTGGCTGTGTTCAGCTTCCTGTAATCAATACAAACTCTCCAAGAGGAAGCTGAACGAGTTGTGATAGATTCACCTCTCTCATTAGTCACAACAGTAATCCCGGCTTTCTTTGGAATAATCTGAACGGGACTTACCTAGGGACTGTCAGAGATTGGATAAATAATTCCAGTATCAAGCCACTTGATGATTTCCTTTTTGACCACTTCTCGCATATTTGGATTCAATCTCCTCTGCATTTGGCGAGAAGGGCGGGATCCATCTTCCAAAAATATTCTATGATTATAGTAAGATGGCTCAATCTCCCTAAGGTCATGAATGGTCCAACCAATTACCTCCTTATGATCCTTTAGGACCTTAATCAATTTAATCTCTTGCTCCTTTGTCAATTTAACACTAATAATCACAGGGAGCGTATTCTGCGGTCCTAAAAATTGATATTTTAAATCCTCAGGCAATGGTTTCAATTCAAGCTAGGGTGGGGTAATGATTGATGGTAGGGTAGATGCTGAAGATTCAACAAGAGGAAGAGGTTTTGAGTGAACAAAATCAGTAACCTCTTCCGAAGATGTCAGGTTAGAGGGTTGCAGGTCAAATTCATCAACCAAAGAGGAACTTTCAATTGAAGAAACTGTCAAACAAGTTTCAATATTAACATTATCCTCATCAAGTTCCTCAATAAATCACAATTCTCAAATTTGTTTATCGCCTTAAAAATATCCAATTTCATTCGTTGGTCCCTAAAGGCGATTTCCATGCTACCGCTTTCACAATTAATGTTGGCCTTTGCGGTAGCCAGGAACGGACGCCCCAGAATTATGGTCGTGTTCCTCAGATTATCTGGTACATCCATGTCAAGGATAAGGAAATCTTTAGGAAAATAGAAATCCTTGACCTTAACTATAACATCTTCAATAACGCCTCGCGGGTTTGTGACCAAACGGTCCGCTAACTGTAGTGTTACTGAAGTTGGCCGAAGTTCACCTAACCCAAACTTCTCATAAAGAGAAGTCGGAATTAGGTTGATGGATGCACCGAGATCCAAAAGTGCTCTATCAAATGTGTAATCTTCGATAACGCAAGAAATCAGAGGAGCACCAGGATCTCTCTTTTTCTGAGGGAGGTAGTGCAGGATAACAGAGCTAGCCTGCTCGGAGAGTACCACCTTCCTCGGAATAGATTCTCTCGACTTACGCTTTTGTGTACATAATTCCTTTAAAAATTTTGCGTAAGCCGGTATGTGCTTGATAGCATCAAGGAGCGGAATATTGATCTCAACATTCTTAAATAAATTCAGAAGCTCCTCATTGCTATCAACAGAGTTCTTCTTCTTTGCTTTGGCTAAGGCTTCAGGAAAAGGAACATGAGTCAGATCTTTGGAATCAGGTTCCTGAGCCTTGATTTCTCCTCTAGAATTCTCCTCTCTCTCCTCAGATTCTTCAGGATTCAAAAGATCAGAATAGTGTGGTTGTGGATCCTGAGTCTTCTTACCACTCCTCAAAGTGACAGAATTTGCAGAAGAGTAAGAATTTGGATCTTGGGGAGGGTTAGGAAAGATTGGAGGGGCTTGATTGATCATGAATTGTTGATTAGCAGAAGAAGAAGACGAGGAAGCCTGCTCAACCACCTGAGCATGTGCATGTGGGTCCCTCTGATTTTCGTACCCTTGGGCTTGATTGCCCGAATTTATAATGTTTCGCGGGTTGGGTACGGGTTGGGATGGTAGAGATCCGGGTTGACGAGAGTTAGCAATGAGCCCGGATTGCAAGTTGTCCAGCGAGTTTTTCATTTGCTGCATGAGCTGGAGTATAGATCCTTGCATCTCTACCATTTGACGATTCAAATCAGCCTGCCCCGCGGGTTGACGGGCATTCCAAGCTGGCTAATTGACCTGATTCGGAGGCAACTGAGTATATACTTAACCCTGACCCATTGGTCGTTGCGGAGCATAGTTGCTGGGTCGGAATTGAGTCTGTTGCCCCGGATTTTTTCAAGAGAAGTTAGGGTGGTTTCTCCAACCTGGATTATGGGCATTCGAGTAGGGATTGGATCTAACATTCTCTTGTACAGCACAGACATCCTCATAGGGTGAGGATGGAGAGAAAGAAAGGGAAGGATCAGAAAAACTGGGATCAAAGGCCCCAGTTGGGAACCCATGGGGTTCCAAGAAATGCTGACTCATAGGTTGAGTCGCATCGAGTTGATTCACAAACTCCCGTCCAGAAGGAGCTCGTGAGGAATGGAGTCCCGAATTTTGGGATTGAGTGGATTGAGAGTTGTTCATAGAATTGCCAGCCATCCACTCTTCCATTCTTTTCGCAACCAGGTCCACCTTATCAAGTTTATTACAAATCAATTCCATATCAAATGAATGAGAGTCATGGACTTCATTGACATTTGATCTGGGTTGCTGGGACCGGTTAAAAGTATCCATGGAGGCATGATTAATTGAATTCTCACTCATTTCCTCAAATAAATCATGTGCACTATCTGCATCTTTATTGAGGAAATTGCCTCCGCAAGAAGCATCCACATGGTTTCTGAGTTGCTCATTCAACCCATGATAGAAGATCTGCACGAGTTGCCATTTCGGCACCTCGTGGTGTGGACACCTCCACAATAAGTCCTGGAATCGCTCCCAGGCCACATGAAACTGCTCCCCCAGCCGCTGGGTAAAGGTAGTGATTGCCCGTCTCAAAGCATTGGTACGACCGACTGGGAAGAATTTCTTCAGAAAGATCGATTTCAACTCATTCCAAGTTGTAATTGGTCTTCCTATTGTCCTATACCAATGTGCGGCTTTATCCCTAAGAGAGTGGGGGAAGAGCCTCATGATCATTTGCTCCTCGTTAACATTTCGAGCCTTGGTGGTATGGACCAAAGTGGTCAAATCTTCCAAGTGTTGAAATGGATCTTCGGAGCCAAGCCCATGATAATGTTTAATCAGGCTTAACACCTGGGGCTTGATTTCTACGTCACCGGCTGGAATCTGGACTCCGGGTCGTTCCCCGTAATTCGAAGGATCATAAAAATCCTTCAAGGGCTGAGCGCCCTGCATTCTCTAGAACCATTCCTGCATTCTCTGCATTTGTTCCAGCTGCCTTTGAAATTCTTCCTGTGGATTTTCAAGCAAAGGAGGCTGTTGTTCGGCCATGGGATCAAATTGACCAAAATCTAACTTGCGCCTCCTAGAATGTTCTAACGGTCCTTCCAATCGGGGATTCAATGACCGTCTTCCCAGCATAAACTAGGAGAAGGTCGGAAGGACTGGGGATAGGGACCCTGCAGCACAACAAAACAAGGTTGTCCTTAAGTGGGGTAGCCTAAGGATCTATTGACTCCCAAAACCAGCCTTAAGACTGTAAGTGATTTACTCTACTTGCGTCTATTTAATCCAACCAGTTAGAAGGAGGGACTGGGGAGAAGGTTCTTCCTTTGGCTTTCGCCTCCGGTTCTTAGTATACCCCCCCAGCCGCGATCGTTTGACTCTGCTCCCCTAGCTAGACATCAGATTAATCAGTACAAGTAGGTTAATCAAAATAATCTCAGACTAGGTCCTAAAGAGCGAATCAAACCTTAAGGCCAACGTTTACTCAATTTTATTAAGGCCTGGGATTGTGGTGCTTATGGAATGTGATGGGCCCTTACAATGGGTTGTGCCCTTAATGATCGATTGAGATTTGTGTAAGTGCGTGCACAACCAGGGTTTTCAAGCAAGATTATTGATAATATGTGATTTTAGTGTTCAAATCTTGCTTAAGTAGCTTCTAGGGTTTCAAATTAGGTGAATTGCAATCAAATTTCTAGGCAAAGCAAGTTGTAAAGCACGGGTGAAGATTGTTTTCCTTTAAAATCAAAAAGAAAGTGGAGTGCCTAGAATATACCTAGATTGAAAACCCTAAGGAGGAGCTACTTGATGAGTTGGTTTTAAAATAAAGTGGTGCAGCCTAAACAACTCAAACAACTGGCCACAAATGCACCACTAAGTTAGGCACTCAAAGATGATTAACCTAGAATGATTTCTACTCTGTTATGTGTTGCTTTGTGTGTACCGGTTCCACAGATCAGAACTCGGTTGAGTAGAAAACAAATCAAGTTGATCAAGTGCCTTGAATGTGGGTGTGTGTTGTGTGTTTGTTGAAAATTACCCCACAAGATTATCTTTTTGTTATTTTTTTTTTTTTATGGATGAGGGTGGAATGAATGTGAGTGAAAATCCAAATAACCAAACTATTCCTAGGATTTATGCAAACACCTAGGTTAATTGGGATTTGGATTTAATGTGGTGAATGAAATCTATGGAGGGGGAAAGAATGGGGGAACACTTACAGTTGTCTTCAACTGCACTTTACTCCAGTCTACTGCTTGTTGATTCCTTGATGGAGGTCTCTGCAAAATAATAGACACAAGAGAAAGCTAGTTAGAAAACAAATAAAGTGCAAGAAATGTGAAAAAAAAAGATTGGAAATCGTTGCCTCCCCAGCAACGGTGCCAAAATGTTGAACGTGTTTTTGCGAATCGCTACGCTAACGTGTTTGGTTTCGGAAAACCTGTCGTTGTAGTTCGAAAGCGAAGAATTCGTGTTCAACAAATAAAATTTATATTGAAAAGAATTCCGGGTCGAACACAGGGAGGCTACGTTGATCTATATTCGCAATTATATTTTTTTTTAGGATTTTTGTTAAGCAAGGCGATATAATTACAATGGAGCTGTCAAACTATGAGAGAGAGAGAGAGAGAAAGAGAACATGCATTCAATATTTCAATTATTTATAAAAGTTACACTAGAAAGCGGAAAATCAATTACACTATAAAGCAGGAAAATTCTACACTAGAAAAGCTGTAAATAAGAATGGGAGAGAGAAGTTATCCTCCTCGACGATTGCTTGGAGGACGAGCCGGACGGGACGACGCTTGGACGAAGGAGAACGAAGCAGGACGAAGGAGGATGAAGCAGAAGAACGGGAACGGAGCAGCACGCCGTCGTCGTCGCGGGATCCACTTCCGAAGGGGAACGAAAATTGGACTTTATCTCGCAAGAAGCATCCCGGGTGTGGGACAAGCTTCTCTTGAGCTTTGGAGGGGTAGAGAGGAGAAAGAAGGGATGAGAATTTCGTATGGAGGGGGTCTCCTTTTATAGTTGCAAGGAGTGGGGGCAAAATGGACATTACAACTTCAAAATAATAAAAGAGGGGTCTTTAGTGACGGATAAATCCGTCACTAAAGCCCCGATGTGGGCGCCGCCTCCGCGCCCACGTGCGCCTCCTCGGCTGCCCGCTCCTCAACGTCCACGCACGTCCAATGATTTTCAGCCGTCCGATCTCGAAATCAGACGGCTTAAGATGCGTCTGCGCCCGCGCGCTGTGCGCCCCCCGCGCGTCTGATTGCACGTCCGATTGCGCGTCCAATCGCACATTGATGCTATCAGGCGCGCGCGGCCGTCCGATCTTCATCTAACGCTCCACGCACCTTAATTGATCGCGCCCTCCAGCGCCTCGCCGTGGATCGAACCCGTGCCCCGCGCTCGCGATAGCGCGCTCGACCACTGCGCTATGGGGCGCGGATGGTCGAGCGGGCGCTTTTAAATGCGAGCGCCCACAGCCATTGAATTAAGATCCAATGGCGGAGAGCGAGCGGCCGCGGAGCCTTCACAAGATGAAGCGGTCGTTTGGGCGGCTGAGATGGCACCACGTGGCGCTATCTTGGCCGTCCATCTTCTGGAAGTTGTAGATGGTGCCGCGGATGTCGGATTGACTCGATTTTTGTGTCTTTGGGCTGCGATCGTCGATCCGAATTCATCCGTGCGGTCAGATTTATCATCTGAAGTGTGGATTTACACCATCCTGTCCCTTGATCTTCTAGGGTTCCCGGGTCACTATCTGATGCTACGGATGCCTGATTAGGGCGATCTTGGAGTCGTTGAACTCCAATCGTCGCCCTGATCACATCCATACGGTTGGATCTTTAATCCGAGGCCCTGATAAAATATTTACCCTGTCCAAGCACATAAAAGGAGACAATTAACCTCCATTTTATTCAAACTATTCTAAATGCAAGATGATGCATGTAATGCAATATTTATATCATGAAATGCAATCCTATGCTTAAGAACATGCATAAATAGACATCTTAAGTAGTGTAAATGTGTTTACATCAGCCCCCCTAGTTGAAGCATCTCCCTTTCATCAACTCCAGATATTCTCCACCTTCTCTGCAACTCTGCTCCAACCTAAATCCCGATGATCTGGATCTGAGGTGCTGCCACACCTTGCATAAGCATCCTACAAGCGACGTCGTCTCTCTGCCACTTTCTATCTCTCTCTCTCTCTCTCTCTCTCTCTGTTTCTATCTATCTATTTGTTTCTAGTAGCATTCTCTATTGTGAAAGTTTTATTTTAATTACAATAAAATTCTGATCTTCTGAATGCATGTATCTGATTCTTATACATATATACATATATAAATATCTGTTTAGAACAAATTCTTTTGAAAAGCTTCTGCATAAATTGTGATTGCCTTCCTGTGAACAACCCGGTACTCACCAATTTTATAAATATTATTTGTCGATGTGTTTTCACGCTATACTACAACTGAATTAACTTTTAAAACGTGATTTACATGCCAAACAAGTTGGTGCCATTGCCGGGGAGGCAACAGATATTTTTGAAGTCTTTCTTCATAGTTCTTATTTAAGATTTCTAACCTATTTTATTTGCATATGCAGGAAGTGTAGAAATCCAGCAAGAAGACGCAACAAACGGAGAAAGTGTGGGTTTGAATCTCAGGTAAGTGCCCGTAGGTTAGCTTAATTAGATTTAGGATTTCCTTGAACCTTAGGATTAGTTAGAATTTGTTTGCTTATTGAAAAAAGAAATCTCTCTTGACTTTCTTGTTGAAATAAAGTTTTATATTAAAAATTTAATTCCCAAGGATCCGTACGTCCAAAAATTCTCAAATTTTTACTGGACATGGGTTTCAAAGTTAGGAACAACATATCCAAGTTTTGCGCAAAATCAGAGTTATAGAAAAATTTTGCACTGATATGTTATTAATTCGGTTATTGTTCCTAATTTTTCAAAGTTCAAAATATCATAAGAATTTTTATACAACTCCGATTGACCTGAAATTTGTAGTACTGAATTTATAAGATAATCAATAATTTAGGAAAAATCTAAAAAAAATATTTCTTGCATGTTTGATTGCATGGATTACCCAATCACCAAATGGAGCTCAAAATTGACTGCAAAACCATTTTACCCTTTAAATCAGGAAAACATAGAAAATGTGTATTAAAAATTCTTGAAAAATATTTTCTGAGTGCCTAGTTAGTGGTGTAGTAGGACTAAATGATTACATTTCTTGGGTTGCACCACGAATCAGATTGTGGACTTAAAAGAAACATCTAGAGTTATCTGTGCTTAGGGTTCCACATTAAGAGTAGAGCACACCTGCATCTCCATACTTAAAGGAAATCTATCAAACAAATTGGGATTTGCAAAAGCTCTTGTGTGCCTCATTAGAACCTTGATTGAAGAGATTAGATCAAGTGAACCCTAAAATGCATTAACACAAGCATTTAAATCCTAAAATCCACTTCATCATAAAAAAATTGCTTGTGAACCCCTTGCCTGTGCACTGAAATCAATCTTAAGGGCAAACACCCCCCTAACGCCCATCATATTCCAAAAACACATCAAACCCAAGCTTAAAACTAAGTAGATGTGCCCTAGGCAGGACTAATAGACTTGGAGATTTGAAACTAGATTAGGCTAAAGTCAAGGCCTTGTCTACTTGGATCTGCTGGTGACAAGAAATGTCGGTGCGGTAACCGCATTAACCCTTAGTGGTGTCTCACCGTGCGGGTTGTCCTAAGAGGTCCCAACCTTCTGGCCAGCCAAGTAATTCAAGGGTTGATTTAACCCAATCGTGTTTTGGGAAGCCAGGATCAGATCTAATTAGGTTGACACTTTAAGGACCAGTTTGATTGCTTGCATTGAGTGGGCAGGGTTTCTCTCATCTGTCTTCTCCTCATCTATAGATATTCTTCTGGTGTACGCAAGGTAGAAGATCTCAAAATCCTGATTTGCTACCACCATTAAAAAGAACTCCTAGGAGAAGACCTATTTATCCAGGATCTGAATCTAAACCCTCTGGAATGGCTAGTCACCATGAGAAAGAAGAGATTGATGAACAAAATCTAAATCCTATGACTCTCTTACAAAGGCAAATCACTAAGCAAGGCCAACATCATGACCAACAGATGAAAGTTATAGTGCAGGCCATCACTTGACTCCAAAACAGAAGGGCAGACTGGCCCCTCCATGACTTTTATAACCCTCCTAATGCCTAACCTGAATCCTTTGTTAGGGTACCTTAGGATGGGGAAGATTTTTAACTCAAACCTTAGATCATTAACTTGATTCCCCACTTTCATGGTCATGAGTCAGATGACCCCTTCTACCACCTTGTAGAGCTCCTACACATAGGAAGAACCTTTGGCCCTAGGAACATAATGAAGGTACCCTGATGATGAAAATGTTTCCATTCTCCTTGAAAGATAGAGCTGCACATTGGCTGAGGACAATTGGTAGACCAATCCTAACTTGGGAAGACCTGAGAAGTACATTCCTAAAGAAATTCTTCCCAGTAGGAAAAACTAATACCCTTAGATGTGCCATAACAACCTTTAAGCAAAACCCCAGGAAAAAATTACATAAGACTTGGGAGAGGTTCAATGATTTAACTAGGAAATGCCCCCATCATGGGATTCTGAAGTGGCACTTGACCAATATTTTCTATTATGGGTTGAGTGATAGTCTGAAGAATTTCTAAGTCGAGATGCTGAGGGAGCCTTTCAATTGTTCGAGAATATGAGTGAAAATTCCCTCAACAATACCTCAATATTCACCTTTAACAGAGCTAATCGACTAAGGACGAAGTTTATGAAGTTAACAATAATTCAAACTTGGTTGATTTAGAGCTAATTGCACAACCATTAGATAAGGTGTAACTCATGAGAAAGAATGTGGAGAATTTGGATAAGAAGCTGGATAACCTTCTAAAGGGTTGGAATTCCTTAGGTACACAATCCAGATTAAATCCTATGCCTACCTAAGGAGTGCTTATATTAACCCACAACCAATTCCCCAACCTGCTAGATCAAGAATCATTGCACAACATCAATGACCTAACCATGGCTCCACCTATGAGCCAACTGTACTTGGACCCATCTCTTTCTGGGTACCAAGGAGGGACCTTGATGCCCTCAAATTCTGAAGGAGGTAGCCCGATGCCTAGTTATCCTGAGGATGTGAATACACTCTAGGGTTACATGTTCGACTCGCTTTGATCATTTCAAAAATACTTCACGTCATAGTATAATAATTAAAGTGAATCAAACATTTAAATTTATAATACTCGAATTAATCAAAAAGAAATCCGAGGTCATCTCTGGGAGCAATGAAATACGCAAATATCACTATTTTGGATTTCACATAATTAACCTTAAGAACTAGATCTCTTAGAACTATTCTTTTAATGCATAAAATTTAGTTCAAAATGATTTAAATGGAATCTAAAATCCATTACTAGAATTTAGGAAATTCAACTAATGCTTAGCAAAAGTTAACCTGAGAATAATGTGCTTAAGCATTCAAATAATTAATGTTGGAAAATATTATTTCAAAGGTGATCAAATAATCGAATAAATGAAACAAGAATTTAATATAAAAAGGGAGTCTTCAATGTAGTCCTTGTGTTGTTGCAATTAGGTCCCTGAAATCTTTCTTTTAGGTCCATATGAATTTCTATCATTTGCATAGAGGTCCCTGGAGTTTGTTTCCTTTGCAAATATGCCCCTATGAATTAGTTCTTATGCAAATTAGTCCCTGACTGCTTGTGAGTTGGTCCCTGGAAACCTTTCTTTTCTCTTGATCAGGCCCCTGCAACTTATTTCTTCTTGCAGATGGGTCCTAGCCCTTCTTCCTCCTTGCGTGAGAAGGCTACAGGGGCAACTTAGTGGAGCTCGACGTTGGAGATTCAGAACACGAATGCCCCTGAGATTTGGTCGCATAGCTTCCTTGGACCGCCTCGAAGCTTCTCGCGAAGATTGGTGGTCGTTGGCTCGGTGATCGGCGTGAACGACGTTGAGGAAGTCAGGGATGGAGTGGGTGGTTGGTTGGGCGTAGCGAGGCTTGAATCTCTCAACAAAAGAGTTTAGAAGCTTCCCTTAAGCGTGCTGAAGATAGTGGCGGTGTTGCTTGGTCGTGGCGAGGGCAGAGGAGGTCGAAGGGTGTCGAGGAAGGTGGGTGCTGCTAGCGGTGGTGGTTCGGTGCGAAGGATGTTGAAACTTCAATTCGAGGGGGCAGGAAGCTTCGCCCGGACCTACTAGAGGTGTTGGTAGTGGCTAATTGGCAAGAGGAGGCTGGAGGGGAGCCACCGAGGTCGAAGAAGGTTATGGCTGCAGGTGGTGCTCGACGAGGGGATTCGGCGAGTAATCAACCCAATAAACTTGGGGCTTTTACTCGCGGAGGTGTGATGAAGGTTGTGGGTTGGTCGGTGATGGAGGGTATCACACAAAGCAACGTGGAGGACGTCGCCGGAGCTACGTCGGACCATTTGCCGTCTGCGAGGAAGATGAAGGTGGCACGAGTGATGTTGTGGGTGTTTTCCTAATATAAAATGCCTAAACTAAGCTATAGAAACAGAGAGAGAAGAAGGGGTACCTAGGAGAGGGAGAGTGACGTTGGAGGAGGTGGGAACGGCTCGTCGGACTTGGAGAAGGAGGAGATGGCAAGGTGAGTTGGAGCCAAGGAAGAGAGTAGGAGAGTCGGTTCCTTGATGGGAAACACGACGACGATGAGGGAAGAAGAAACCCTCTACCAATTGCACAGTAGAGTAGCCGACGAAGGAAGTTGAGAAGCTCCAAGGTCGGCATTAATGGTGGCGCCCGAGGAGGAAGGAGGGGAGTTATGCTCGGCAAAATGCGATGAAATGAAATGGTGTAAGGTGAGGAAGGTTTATAGCATGCTAGCGCGCGAGGAAAAGGATGGAGGTTGCAGGAATGGCTCGTCGGAGTTGCGTGGCTGGTAGTCGCGGAGATGGAAGGTGAGGTAGTTGCTGGCAAGGGCATGTTGCAAAGAAATTGAAAGTTGAGGGGGCATTTATAAGGAAGTTAGGATTTTAGGACCAAAATGCAAAGTTGACCAAGATAAAGTCCAAATGAGCCCAAATTTTTATGGTAACCAAATTTGGACATAAGGAAGTTGACGGTGACTTCAATTTTTGATTTTGATATCATTTTCATGGTAAATTTACACTTAGACCCAAATTATACTAAATACTCGTTTATAATTCTGTTTTAGGTCAAAATGAGTTCCGATTGTCAAATTGTCTATGCCAAACCTTATAAAATATTTTTTAATTAATTTTTAGAAGGTTTATATTACATTTATTTCATCAAAACTATTTTAATTGAAGTGGGGTTGAAATTAGGATTTTTAATTAGAATTAACATTCAATTTGAATGTAAATCTTAAATTACTCAATATCAACCCACTTTTGGGACATTTAAGCTCAGTTAACATTTAATTTATCATAAGTTCACCCTACAGCTATTCTGCATTAATAATTATCTATGAAAATTATAGAATTATCCCTAATTTCTATTAATTCCTCTCTCTTCAACCCTGATTGAGTTATACCCTTTTAATATATTAATTAGGTGAATTTAACCTTAGAACTTATCCAAATTAGGTTAGATATAGAGGATGATGGAAATGCCATCATTACACTAGAAATGAGCCTTATTCAAACACTTACAACCTTGGATGGCGCAACCATCCTAACTTTGCTTGGTCAAGTCAGAAACCCACTCAGGGTCTGGGCAACCTAGTAGGTACACACAACCACACACATACCAGCCACAACCTACTCAGGAAAACCAACTCGATGATCTGAGCCTGGTTCTCAAAGAAATGAGAGAGATGAATATGAGACATAAGGAAGAAATGAATCAATTGAGGATAGAATTGACAGGACGATTGGACCAGCTAGTAGATGCTAGATAACACGGGATGCTACCATCCCAACCCGTCCCAAACCCAAGAAATTTCAATAGGGTTAACCAACACAACACAAAAGAGCAATAGGCACATATAATTCAACCTGCTCTCCAGCACCCACCTAGTTTTGCTAACCCTAATTAGGCTCCACCTATTTTGCAAAACCCACCTCAACTTTCTAACCCTAATGCTTTTGCTGGTGCAGTAACCTTGAGAAGTGGGAGACAGATCCAAGATCCTTACCCTTCTAAATCTAAATCAAAACAAGATCTTGAGGAGCCCAAATCTGACCTAGGAGATCAAGAAGACAAGGATCAGGACCCAAACACATAATTTCTCTCAAGCTCCCTTTCCCAAAGCCTTGAACAAACCTAGAAAAAAGAAAACCAATCCAAGGAGTGGCTTGATATTTTTAAACAAGTCCAGGTGGACATACCACTCCTTGAAGCTATTGAAAATTTCCCAACCTGTGAGAAATTTTTAAAGGAAATGTGCACACCTAAACACCAGGCCAAATCAACTAAAAGGGTAATGTTATCTAAACAAGCTAATATAGTTATTCTTAGAAACCTACCCCGAAAACGGAAAGATCCAGGAGCCCCTCTGATCTCATTTGTTATTGGAGATACTACTTTTGATAGGGCTCTGTTAATTTAGGTGCCTCCATAAATTTAATCCTCACTATGTTATACAAAAAATTTAACTTTGGAGGGTTAAAACCTACTGAGGTCACATTACAACTGGCTGATCGATCTGTGACCACACCACTGGGGATTGTTGAGGATATAATTGTCAAGGTCCATGATTTTTATTTTCTTGTGGATTTCTTGGTCCTTGACATGGAGGTACTAGAGAACTTGGAGAACACCTTGATAATTCTAGGAAGACCATTTTTAGCTACTACCAAGGCAAATATTGACTGTGAATCTGGCAGCATGGAAATCAAATTCAGGGATAAGAAGACAGAAATTAACATCTTTAAGGCCATCAAACAATTTGAGGATTGTGGAATGATAGAAGATTCTAGGGACAATACCATTGAATATTGTATGGAATTAGGAATAACCTAATATAATCCTACAGGCCTTAACACCCAAACCAATCAAGAGGTCAGCCCATTAATCACTGACTTGATTCTAAGATCTCTTGAGGGTGACTGTGATCCACCATTGGACCCTTTATCCCAAGGACCCAAACCTGAACTTAAACCTCTTCCAGATCATCTAAAATATTTTTTCTTGGGATCTGATCAGACTTACCCTTTAATCATTAGCTCTCATCTAACCTAAACTCAAGAAAAGCAATTGATTCAAGTGTTGGGAAGAAATAATAGAGAAATTTGTTGGATATTAGATGATCTGAAGGGAATCAGTCCCACTTACTGCACCCACAGAATCTATACTGAGGACAGATTGAGACCCTTCCAAGAAATGGAGAGACAGTTGAATCCTAACATGTAGGAGATAGTGAAAAAGGAAATAAACAAGTGGTTAGATGCAGGAATATTCTACCAAATCTCTGATAGCCCGTGGATTAGTCCTATACAAGTGGTTTCTAAAAAAGTCAGGCTAACTATGATTACTAATGATAATGGGGAATTGATTCCAACCCTCACAACTTCCACTTGGAGAGTTTGTATTGACTATAGAAAGCTAAATAGTGTAACCAAGAAAGACCAGTTTCCACTTCCCTTCATTGATCAAATCCTAGAAAGACTAGCTGGCCAACAATTCTTTTGTTTCTTGGATGGCTATTCCAGCTACAATCAAGTAGCTATCCACCTCGAGGATCAAGAGAAAACCACCTTCACATGTCCCTACGGAACATTTGCCTTCCGTAGAATGCCTTTCTGATTATGCAATGCACCAGCAATCTTTCAAAGGTGCATGCTTGCAATCTTTTCAGACATGGTGGGTGATTTCATGGAAATCTTCATGGACGATTTTTCTATGTTCGGGAACTCTTTTGAATCATGTCTGATCAATCTTGAAAAGACTTTACAAAAATGCATTGAGGTGAATCTTGTTCTTTCTTGGGAAAAGAGTCACTTCATGGTCAAGGAGGGCATAGTCCTTAGCCATGTTGTGTCTAAAAAGGGAATCGATGTGGATAAAGCCAAGGTGGACACTATAATCAAACTTTTGCCACCTTCAACAGTTAAGCAAGTAAGATCATTTCTTGGACATGTGGGATTTTGTCGTCGATTTATTAAGGACTTTTCTAAGGTGGTGAGGCCCTTAAGCAACTTGTTGGTAAAATATCAATCCTTTGATTTTGATTCAAATTGCTTAAAGGTTTTTAATCAACTAAAGGAGGCTATTACACAATCACCCATCTTACAATCTCCTAATTGGGATTAGATTCTCGAAATCATGACCGACGCCTCTGATTGTGCCATTAGGGCAGTCTTGGGACAAAAGGTAGACAAGAAACTATCTGTGATTTACTACACTAATGAAACTCTGGATGAGGCTCAAAGAAACTACACCACTACAGAAAAAGAGTTGCTAGCTGTAGTATTTGCTCTGGAGAAGTTTAGACCTTACCTACTGGAATCTCATGTCACAATCTTCACAAATCATACTGCATTAAGGCACCTAATGTCTAAAAGGACACAAAACCCAGATTAATCAGATGGATCCTTCTACTGTAAGAATTTGATTTAGAAATCAAAGACAAATCTGGTGCCCAAAATGTAGTAGCAGATCATCTCTCCAAAATCCTTATAGACTCTACAACTCCTCAACTCTATGATACTTTCCCTGATGAGACTCTCTTAACTATTTGCAAACTACCTTGGTTTGCAGATATTGTCAACTATTTGGCCATTGGAAAACTACCCATGGATTGGCCTAAGCATAAGCAGGATAAGTTGATTTCTGATGCCAAATACTACTTTTAAGAAGACCTGGAGCTCAAAGTTTGTGCAGATCAGGTTATCCACTGATGAGAACCTCATCATGAGCCATAACTAGCTCATTTTGACCCAATACAAAGGATAAAAGCTCCTACATATCTCAAGGAAAGGCGTAACTCAGAGAATTCTGAGTTTGAGAAGAAAACAAGTCATAAGGGGTAAAAGTGCAATTTTACCAGTATAATCTGCATACAGGGTAATTCAGGGCCCAAACATAGGTCAAAACAGCTTAATAAGAATAAAAGTGGGATGAAATGATCTAGCAAGGGCTACAGCAATTCCAAGAGACTAAATCTGTAACCCTAAAACAACCCATTTCAATTCACGAGGTTCGAGGCAAAGTAAAAATAGAATAAACCCTCTAAAACTCATAGAAAAATAATCTCTAGGGTTTAGAACCTTCAATTTGGCCTTTAGAACCCATTTTGACCTACATTGAGAACCATGCCCAATTAATAACTTAATTTGGGTTTTTGCGCAAATTGACCGGTCAAACAAGGTTTAAGATGAAAATAAAATTCACCATCAGATTCCTTAGGTCCTAATTAGTCATGTATAAAAACTTGAGCCTAAGAAGAAACCTCCTTGACCGACTTTACACTTTGGTCCTCATATATTTACTCTTTGGCCCTCAACTTTTGAACCCTCGCATTTTGGCCCCTAACTCTCCTTCGTTCTTTGCAATCAGGTCCCTCCTGCAAAACCCTGCCAGCGCCATGCTCCGGCGACCTTGCGCGGAGCATGGCGCCGCGCAGGGTGAGGTGGGGGACCTGGCAAGTATACCGGGGGTGCCCTGCGTCGTCAGCCGTCGCAGGAGCACCCCCATGGTCATTGTAGCCCCCCATACCGGCCGTGCGAACGCACGGACGGTATGGGTTCGTGTTCCGACCATTCTCCGGCGAGGGAGACACGTCGTCTCCCTCCGCCTTCCTCCCTGTTTCATCCCTATAAATACCCCCCGCTGCTCCACCGACCAGGGCAGCCTGGATCTGACGGAGAAAACCCCCAGCTTTCTTCTCTTCTTTCTCCGGCAGACGCTCACCAGCTCCGGCGGCTTCCTCCCCCTCCACCTCTTCGCTCTGCCGCACTACCAGCAGCAGAGACTTCCTCCCCTGTTCTTCCCGCGCCACGCCGCACCCAGCTGGCGCCTCTCCGGCTCTCTGCTCGCCGCCGCCCCTCTCCCTGAGCATCGTCTTCTCCGGCGACAGTCGATACGACTGTCGCCCTGTTCCTCCCCCTTCGTCCCTGCAAGTAAGTTAGACCTACTCCCCTTCTTCTCCTCTTTCTTCCCCCGCTTTCAATTTAGTCAATTAAACCCTCGACCGCTCCTGTTCACCCTCATCCTCTCCGCCTCCGACCACCCTCCGGCGAGCCGCTCCCATCACCTCAGCGACCCACACGGCTCGCCGACCACCGCAGAACCTCCGCCTCCTCACCCTGATCCTCTTCCGCCCCTCCACTTCCCACCAAACACCCTCTGCAGATCCACCGAACACACCCACTTCCTCGCTCACAGTTTGACCTAGGACGACCTGTTAGCTCCATCTCGCCCCCTGCAGACCCCCTGACCACCTTCGCCGTGCCACGGCGAAGGTCCCCCGCCTGTCTGATTTGGCCGAGAGGCCGTTCTTCTGTGACCAGGTGACTCGCCCGCCGTCGCCATTACTGCGCAGGCAGAGCTGCTTCACCTGCAGGTGCAGGCACGCCTTCGCCCAGGGTTGACTCCCAGGTTGCGCAGGGACTCTCCGCGAAACGTCCCTGGTTCACAGACGGGGCGAAGGCCGCGCGGGAAGCCACGATCGCCCACTGCTCCATCCGCGACGCGCGCTCAATTGGGGTGGGACATTTAGTCCCACCTCGGAACCTCTCGGAGGCGCGCGGACGCATAAAGGCAAAAAGTGCCTTATGCTGTCTGCCTCCTGACCACGGGGTGAGGTCCCTCTCACCCGACCCGACCCGGCCTCGTCCGTGACCACGCTCCGCGGACCTGGCCCGACCCGATTAGACTGACCTGCACTCCTCGCCCACCACGCACGCCGGTGGGCCTGGACCCGGGCCTGACCCGAACCCGATTACCCGGTAGCGCTCTGGGAGAGCTTCCGAAGAGTGATTTCAGAGAGAAAGAGATACGCGGGGGAGGGGGGTAGAGTAGGTTTTTGCCCTCTGATGCTGAACTCTTGAGTGTGCAGGCACAGGTGAAGGACTGCGGAAGAAGAAGAACTGAAGCGGCACTGTAGCATCCGCGGGTTAAGTCGTCTGATTGGAAAATCAGACGACGTCCTGAAGACAGGTGAAGACAAAGAAGAAGAAGAAATGAAGAGAAGCAAGAAGCAAGAAAAGAAGAAGAAGATCTGAAGAAAAAGAAAGAAAGAAAACAAGGAAGAACAGAAGACAGAAGAAGAAGAGCACGAGGGGAAGATCTGAAGAAAGCAGAAGAAGAAGAAGAAGAAGAAGAACAGGAAGAACAAAAGCCAAAGAGGAGATAAGACAAAGAGGAAGAAAGAAGAGAAGAAGAAGAAGCCAAATTTTCATCTCTCTCTCTCTCTCTCTCTCTTTATTTTTGTAATAGAACTTGTATATCTCTAGAATACAACTTGCTCCCTGAGTTCGACCTCGGGAACTCTTTCATTTTTCCGAGTAAAAAATTTTTTATATGAAACGTTGGTAACAACCGGCTTTACTACAATGTTATAACAAACCCGGTTGCCGTCACGTCTTCATTTTGGCGCCGTTGCCGGGGAGCAACGGCTATTCTAGAGGTAAACATTCCTGTTTCTTTTAAGTTCTGATAATCTCCTTTCTTTTGTGCAGCTACAGGAACTCAAGAAGACAAGCAACCACACAACCACCCCGAAGACAGGTAAAATCTTTTCTCTCACTATTAACCCCTACACTCTAAAGAGGAAGAAAAGAAAAGAACAAGCAATATAGGGCTAACCTGTCTTCCATACTTAGTAACCATAAAAAAGTTGCATGTTTTCAACTCATCACTCCTGCACACTATTAAGGGTATTTAAGGGCTAACACATTCTTGCTTGAGCCCTAATTGCCCAACAAAGAGTTAAATGGACCAAGTAGAGCCAACATAAGGTCAAACATTAGGATTTCAGTAGAGACACACCCCTTAATCAAGAATTGAGGAAATCCAAAAGAGGTGTGCCCAAGCCATTGATTGAAAATAATTAACAAGAAAAATCCTAAACAATTGGCTCTCTCTAAACACTTGAACCCTAAAAGACAGGACCCAAAAAGCTCTCAAAGAAAACAAGAGGTAAAGTTGACCCCTTTGGGTTAACCAACCTTAAATTAGGTCACTCTTTGCACTTAAAAAGACTAAAGTTCAAGTGAAATCTTAAGCACCCTGATCTTAAAATTGGTAGACTTAAGAGGTCAAGATCCCCATTCTGGTCTACCTGGAACCGCAGTGACAAGAGAGGTCGGGTGGGGGAAACCCTGTAACCCGTGGGGACGCTCTACCGTGTAGGGGTCTTCGCGGGACTCTCCCTCTCTGGCTGCCCAGGTAATTCTCAGGTGGACGATCTTTCTGATCAAGGGGTCCATCTGCCCCGCACCTCTATAGTCACCCAACACATTTTTGGGTGTCTTGATTGGGTCCAGCACCTTCTAAACTTACCTCTCCCAACTGTGCATGTACGGAAGGAGGTCTCTAAGACCACCCTTAAGACCTCCATTAGAAATTCGCTCTCGTCAAGGCCAAGCCTCGACGCCCGTATTTGTGCAGCAACACCCTCACATTATTCTCTCTTCTGATTCAGAACCAAGTTCTTCTTCTTCCCCCATCATGGCTCAGCCAGTTGAGGAAGAAAATAATCTGGAACACCAGCTCCAGCGACTCAATGACCTCTTCCAAAACTTCGTGCACCCACCACAGCGTCCTATGATGCGGGACCACTACAATCCTGCTGCGGTGGCCATTGAGCCTCGAGTTAGAATCCCGATTGGAGGACCTGATTCCGAACTAAAGCCCAACATGATTCACGCTATACCTAAATTCCATGGGCTTAATTCTGAAGATCCCTTCCAGCACATCAAACAGCTAAAGCATCTGACCCACACTTTTGGATCAGATGCGCAAAATCGGGATATTCTTCTCATGAAGATGTTCTCCTTTTCTCTTATGGACAAGGCCGCCCATTGGTATCAAACTCAGACCCGGCCGATCAACACTTGGGAAGAACTTCAATCCGAGTTTTTGAAAAAGTTCTTTCCCGTTGGTCGGACCAACGCCTTGCGCCATCAGATTACACACTTCACTCAACAATCAGGAGAACCTCTCCATGAGGCATGGGATCGTTTTCAGGATCTCATGAGGAAGTGCCCCCATCACGGAGTTCCTAAATGGGAACAAGTCCAATCTTTTTACCAGGGACTCCGTGAGGACATCCGCCTTTTCGTCAATGCAACCTGCGGAGGAAACATCATGGGTCAACATGAAGACACCGTATGGGAGATTCTCGAAAACATGTGCGAGAACTCCATCAACAATGACTCCATGGGATTATTCGACAGGACGAATACCCGCGCAGCGACGAATCTTAAGGGAGCACCTGAGACGCAGGACCTGTCCGCATCAGTCGACCTGGAGTTAATGGCCAGTCGATTGGACAAGGTCTCAATTATTGAAAAGAAGGTGGATGAGCTGACTCAGCACTTGCAGCGAGCCACCTCTGCGCGTAACTCCTTTGCACAACCTCCTTCCACACAGGAGACTGTGCAAAACATCCTCCACCGATCCTCCCCTGGGATGGATCCATATCCATCCCCATCTGATTCTTGGACTGGAAGATCATCCGATCCTTTCTTCACCAGCCGGGGGAACTCCATTCCTCCTTTCCCTGATTCTCAGGAGGTTCCTCAGACCTGCGAGGACCTCAACGCCATCCAGAACGACCCATTCTCCAACACTTACAACCCTGGATGGCGAAACCATCCCAATTTTCAGTGGGCGGGAAATCCCCAAACCCAAAGACCACCTTTTCAGTCCCGCCCACAGCCCTCTCATCACTACCAGCCGCCTCAGCCTCGGCCCAACCCTACTTATCCATCAGGGCCAAATCAAGATCAAATGTCCTTAATCCTTCAGACTCTGGCTGACATTCAAAAATCGAATGCGGCCATTCAAAAACAGCACAAGGACGAGCTTACTGAAGTTAAAACTCAACTGGCCCAGTTGGCAAATTCTCGCCAGCCAGGCACACTCCCTTCCCAACCCCTTCCTAACCCAAATAACGTGCCAACCCAGAAGCGCGTTATGAATCCAAATTTAGGCCACGCTCAATGGATTTATCAGGCCCCTACTGCCCCATCTCCAGACGAGATGGAAGCCTCAACTTCGCGTGCGGGATTTCAGCAGCAGCCACCCCTCCTACCAAACCCAAACCAAAATCAGGCCGGATTAAATTCTGTAACAACACGTAGTGGTAAGACAACTCAGGACCAGCATTATCCAAACCACTCCCAGCCTGATAACCATGACCCTAGGATAGTTAGCCAAGGTACCGCTGCTCCAGACCCACAACCTGGACCTATCCTAGAGGAACCAACCAAGATCCCGTTTCCCGAGGCCCTGACCAAGGGAAAGAAGACCACCAAACCCGTGGCCCCTGAGGAGGACCTGGTCAAGCTCTTTGAGCAGGTCCACATAAACATCCCCTTGATGGATGCAATCCGCCACGTACCAGCTTACGCACGATTTCTAAAGAATATATGTACACCCCAGCGTAAGCCGCGAACCAAGGGAGGGAGCCCAATTGTTCTGTCAGAGCAAGCCAGCTCTGTAATCCTTAGTAGACTCCCACCCAAGGCAAAAGATCCTGGAACTCCCCTGATCTCCTGTAAGATAGGTGGTACCCAATTTGATAGAGCATTGTTAGACTTAGGTGCATCTATAAATCTGATACCCACATCCTTACTTGACCATCTGGAAGAATCTGAGCTGAAACCAACCGAGGTGAC
The DNA here is from genome assembly GCA_037157565.1 of Thalassia testudinum. Classification (NCBI taxonomy): domain Eukaryota; kingdom Viridiplantae; phylum Streptophyta; class Magnoliopsida; order Alismatales; family Hydrocharitaceae; genus Thalassia; species Thalassia testudinum. Next base: position 47,263,136 of record JAZHRO010000009.1, read on the forward strand.
ATTACAATTAGCAGATCGATCTATAAAGTCACCAAAAGGGATTCTCGAGGATGTTATCGTGAGAGTGCGGGATTTCTATTTTCCAGTGGACTTTATAGTCTTAGACATGGATGCACCTGAGAACCCTAGGGATACACCAATCATTCTAGGGAGACCTTTCTTGGCTACTGCTAGAGCCAACATCAGCTGTGAGGAGGGCCAAATAGAGCTTAAGTTTGGAGATCAAACACTAAAAATTGATATATTTAAGGCCCAACAAGGAATTAATTGCGGCGTCATCGAGCAAATTTGTGACATCAAGACTTTGGTTGATGAATCACACCTCCAGAATGACTTGAGTATTCCTCATCAACCACAGAAAGATCTTGACCCGCAAACAGAGGAGTCAAATCCAGATGTGAACAACCCAGTAACTCCCACCCTTGAACCTCACATCTATACTGAACCACCCGCTGCTGCTGAAAACCCCATCCTCGAACTGAAACCCCTTCCTGCTCATTTGAAATACATCTTTTTGGGTTCTAATCAGACCCTTCCTGTGATCATCAATTCCAACCTCAGTCCTAAACAGGAATCCCGTCTGATTGTTGTCCTCTAGCAACATCGCAGAGCCATCGGATGGACCCTCGATGATTTGACTGGAATAAGTCCCTCTTATTGTACTCATCATATCTATTCAGAAGAGGGCACACGACCTTCTCGTGAAATGCAGAGACGCTTAAACCCCAATCTGCAGGAGGTCGTGAAAAAGGAGATCATCAAGTGGTTAGATGCCGGGATCATCTACCCGATCTCCGATAGTCGTTGGGTGAGCCCAATTCAGGTCGTGCCTAAGAAGGCAGGACTCACCACTATAACGACTGAGACCGGAGAAATCATTCCTACCCGATTAGCCAACTCGTGGAGAGTCTGTATAGATTACCGTCGACTCAATTCCTCCACGAAGAAGGATCATTTCCCACTACCCTTCATTGATCAAATTCTCGAAAAACTAGCGGGAAATAGGTTCTTCTGCTTTCTTGACGGGTACTCCGGTTATAACCAGGTGGCAATCCATCCTGAGGACCAAGAAAAGACCACGTTCACCTGCCCCTTCGGAACGTACGCTTTCCGAAGGATGCCTTTCGGTCTTTGCAATGCACCCGCTACTTTTCAGCGATGCATGCTTGCCATATTCTCAGATATGGTAGGTGATTATCTGGAAGTCTTCATGGATGACTTTTCAGTTTTCGGAGCATCATTCGACGATTGCCTCCAACACTTGGTCCAGATACTCAGGCGGTGCATCGACGTGAATTTGGTTCTTTCTTGGGAGAAGAGCCATTTCATGGTGCCTGAGGGAATTGTCCTGGGACACTCAATTTCGGAGAAAGGTATCCAAGTGGATCGAGCTAAGGTTAATCTGATTTCTCACCTTCCTATGCCTAGCTCGATCAGGGACATCCGATCCTTTTTAGGGCATGTCGGTTTTTATCGACGATTTATCCCTGATTTTTCAAAAATCGCACGCCCCCTGACCACTCTTCTCTCCAAGGATGTTCCCTTCGAAATCTCCAAGGAATGCACTCAAGCATTTGAAATCCTGCGTGACCGAGTCACCCAAGCCCCGATCCTACAGTCCCCTGATTGGTCTCAACCCTTTGAGATCATGTGTGATGCATCCGACTTCGCTGTAGGAGCGATTTTGGGGCAGAAAAATGACAAGAAACCTGTGGTCATTTACTACGCCAGCAAAACACTCGATGAGGCTCAGCGTAACTATACAGTTACTGAGAAAGAGCTGCTAGCTGTAGTATTTGCCCTAGAGAAGTTCAGATCGTACCTTCTGGGTTCCCATGTCATCATATACTCAGATCACACGGCTGTGAGGCATCTCCTTGTAAAGAAGGACGCGAAACCTCGATTGATCCGATGGATCTTGCTGTTGCAAGAATTTGACCTCGAGATTCGCGATAAAGCGGGAAAACAAAACGTGGTAGCTGATCACTTGTCCCGTCTTCCTTCTGAAATGATAGACCCTTCCGGACCCATCACTGAGCATTTTCCCGATGAGCACCTGCTGACTATTGGTACTAGCCTTCCATGGTTTGCTAATATTGTAAATTACTTGGCATCTCATCAGACCCCGTCCGATTGGCCGAAGGCCAAGAAAGACAAATTACGCTCCGATGCCAAGTATTACATTTGGGAGGACCCGTACCTCTTCCGCATAGGTGCCGATCAGATCATCCGGAGATGTGTCCCGGAAGGGGAAGTCAACAATATCCTCTCTTTCTGCCATGACCAGGCATGCGGTGGCCATTTTGCCGGGCATAAAACCGCATCAAAAGTCCTCCAGTGCGGCTTTTACTGGCCCACACTGTTCAAAGACGCATACAGTCATTGCAAGGCATGCAGTCGTTGCCAGACTTTGGGCAACATGAGCCATCGCGACATGATGCCTATGCAACCGATTCTAGTATGCGAAATCTTTGATGTTTGGGGGATTGATTTTATGGGCCCCTTTCCTGTTTCGGATGGTTTCGAATACATTCTGTTGGCTGTGGACTACGTGTCCAAATGGATCGAAGCCATACCGACCCGAACCTGTGATCACAAAATCGTTCTCAAATTCATTCATCAACACATTTTCTCAAGGTTCGGGATTCCTCGTGCAATAATCTCTGATGGGGGGACCCATTTCACAAATGCTCAGTTTAGGTCACTGATGACCAAATACGGGGTGTCTCACCGAATCTCTACTCCTTACCACCCCCAAACTAATGGTCTAGCTGAGCTGTCGAATCGGGAGATCAAGAAAATCCTGCAGGTCACTGTTCGACCTGACAGGAAGGACTGGTCGTCCCGACTTCCGGAAGCATTGTGGGCCCATAGGACCGCCCACAAGACCCAATTAGGCATGTCTCCCTTTAGACTGGTGTACGGAAAGGCATGCCACCTTCCCGTCGAACTGGAGCATAAAGCCTATTGGGCAGTACGGAACTGTAATCTGGATCTTTCTAAGGCTGGTACCCACAGAAAACTCCAAATCAGCGAGATCGATGAATTACGCATAGACGCGTACGAGAACTCGCAAATCTACAAGGAGCGGGTTAAAGCCTTCCACGACAAACACATCTCAAGAAAGATCTTTCATCCTGGTCAAAAGGTCCTACTCTTTGATGCCCGACTCAAACTCTTCCCAGGAAAACTGAGATCTAAGTGGGTCGGACCATATTTGGTCCGACAGGTTTTTGGAAATGGAGCAATCGAAATCAGTCCACTCAGCCACGATTCTGAACCTTTCATCGTGAACGGTCAGAGACTCAAGCCGTTCATTGATGTAACTTCTACTGATTTGGCTGAGGCATCTTATATCCTCCTTTCCCCTTGAGCTTATTGCGCCCAGCCGATGGCGTAAAACTCAGCGCTTAACGGGAGGCAGCCCGTCATTCTCTTTGAAAACCTGAAACTTGTTCTGACACCTTTCAGCACTTGAAGTTCACCCTTGTAGACAGCCGACCCCAACTCAGATGTTCGCATCTGAAATTTGAAATCGTCCGCAAAAATTCAACCCGACCCATCCACTCACCCAAATTTCTGTCTTAAGGAATGAACTAGACCCCCTAGGTTACAATGAGGACATTGCAAATCTTAGGCATGGGGGGGTAGGAAAGTGCAAAAACTTGTAAGAAAATGTTTCAAACAAAAAATTCACATATGCCAAAAATACCATAAAAATTAAAAAATTTTTCGAAAAAGAATAAGAGGAAAAGAGGAGAAGGAAAATTTTGTAAAGGAGAAAAGAAACAAAATGAAAAAGGAGCACAAAATTATGAGAAAAAGTGATAGTCATTAGTAAGGAACTAAGGAATTAACCTAAGTTCTAGACCTCATTCAAGAAAATAACTGAAAAGTGAACAATGAGATTAGTAAGAATGCAAACCTTAGGCATTCTTGAATAGACTCTTAGTACCCATTAAGATCTGGACACTCCTCAAGAGGTTGAGGAAAATGAAAAGCTGAAGTATTAGGTCCAAGGCTTAGGAAGTATTCGGCCTCGTTAACTAATTTTTGGTTTACGGGACTCAGTAACCTAAGCACCCTAATCTCACACACAGCCTGGTTCAGTAAGCGTAAAAATCAGAATCACGCAGAAGCGTCGCAAAAATCTGAAAAGAACACCTAGAATAGGAGCGGCCGATCAACACAAGTTGATTTGGACGAGTTCCCAGCGCAGAGAGGCGGGAAGTCCCCTCGAAGACGCGTAACAAAATATCATCTCCTCGGTGCTTGTCTCTTAGGATATTTACATATCCTACGGGGGGCATGTAAGCACTCTGCTGGTTCAGATTCCATGGATGGCATTATCTCGAAGTGTCAATTGCCAGGGTCTGGATTCGGCCACGGAATACCATGGATGGGATTATCTCGAAATCTCAATAGCCAGGGTTCCGGGGGTTGCCATGGGCGGTGCTATCTCGAAGCATCGATCGCCAGGAACCCTTGAGGATTGATGATGGGAGCAAGGAATCTGATACAGACCGTGTTGAAAAGCCAATCCTAGGCTAGAACTAAAAAGAAAAAGAGAGAGAAAACTCTCCAAACAGAAAAACTTTCTATCTCTCTCTTACAAAACGCACTGCGAACTGAGCCAGGGCTAAAATCATTTCAAGCACGGGTGCTTTAACCACGAAGTCCAATAAACCTCAGGTTAGTTCTTGTGGGCCTTAAAAACCTTTGCTGAAAGACTGAGGCTAAGGCTAGACAGATTTGGATCTTGACTGGTACTGGAGTACCTTTTAGGCCTATGATCAGCATTCTAACCTAATCTATGAAGACACTTATCTAAAACTATTGAAAACTTCATGGTCTAGAACAAGGGTTGAAACCTTAAGTTTTTGCTAAGGGACTAGCAAAAGCTAGGCATGGGGGTATGATGAGAACCTCATCATGAGCCATAACTAGCTCATTTTGACCCAATACAAAGGATAAAAGCTCCTACATATCTCAAGGAAAGGCGTAACTCAGAGAATTCTGAGTTTGAGAAGAAAACAAGTCATAAGGGGTAAAAGTGCAATTTTACCAGTATAATCTGCATACAGGGTAATTCAGGGCCCAAACATAGGTCAAAACAGCTTAATAAGAATAAAAGTGGGATGAAATGATCTAGCAAGGGCTACAGCAATTCCAAGAGACTAAATCTGTAACCCTAAAACAACCCATTTCAATTCACGAGGTTCGAGGCAAAGTAAAAATAGAATAAACCCTCTAAAACTCATAGAAAAATAATCTCTAGGGTTTAGAACCTTCAATTTGGCCTTTAGAACCCATTTTGACCTACATTGAGAACCATGCCCAATTAATAACTTAATTTGGGTTTTTGCGCAAATTGACTGGTCAAACAAGGTTTAAGATGAAAATAAAATTCACCATCAGATTCCTTAGGTCCTAATTAGTCATGTATAAAAACTTGAGCCTAAGAAGAAACCTCCTTGACCGACTTTACACTTTGGTCCTCATATATTTACTCTTTGGCCCTCAACTTTTGAACCCTCGCATTTTGGCCCCTAACTCTCCTTCGTTCTTTGCAATCAGGTCCCTCCTGCAAAACCCTGCCAGCGCCATGCTCCGGCGACCTTGCGCGGAGCATGGCGCCGCGCAGGGTGAGGTGGGGGACCTGGCAAGTATACCGGGGGTGCCCTGCGTCGTCAGCCGTCGCAGGAGCACCCCCATGGTCATTGTAGCCCCCCATACCGGCCGTGCGAACGCACGGACGGTATGGGTTCGTGTTCCGACCATTCTCCGGCGAGGGAGACACGTCGTCTCCCTCCGCCTTCCTCCCTGTTTCATCCCTATAAATACCCCCCGCTGCTCCACCGACCAGGGCAGCCTGGATCTGACGGAGAAAACCCCCAGCTTTCTTCTCTTCTTTCTCCGGCAGACGCTCACCAGCTCCGGCGGCTTCCTCCCCCTCCACCTCTTCGCTCTGCCGCACTACCAGCAGCAGAGACTTCCTCCCCTGTTCTTCCCGCGCCACGCCGCACCCAGCTGGCGCCTCTCCGGCTCTCTGCTCGCCGCCGCCCCTCTCCCTGAGCATCGTCTTCTCCGGCGACAGTCGATACGACTGTCGCCCTGTTCCTCCCCCTTCGTCCCTGCAAGTAAGTTAGACCTACTCCCCTTCTTCTCCTCTTTCTTCCCCCGCTTTCAATTTAGTCAATTAAACCCTCGACCGCTCCTGTTCACCCTCATCCTCTCCGCCTCCGACCACCCTCCGGCGAGCCGCTCCCATCACCTCAGCGACCCACACGGCTCGCCGACCACCGCAGAACCTCCGCCTCCTCACCCTGATCCTCTTCCGCCCCTCCACTTCCCACCAAACACCCTCTGCAGATCCACCGAACACACCCACTTCCTCGCTCACAGTTTGACCTAGGACGACCTGTTAGCTCCATCTCGCCCCCTGCAGACCCCCTGACCACCTTCGCCGTGCCACGGCGAAGGTCCCCCGCCTGTCTGATTTGGCCGAGAGGCCGTTCTTCTGTGACCAGGTGACTCGCCCGCCGTCGCCATTACTGCGCAGGCAGAGCTGCTTCACCTGCAGGTGCAGGCACGCCTTCGCCCAGGGTTGACTCCCAGGTTGCGCAGGGACTCTCCGCGAAACGTCCCTGGTTCACAGACGGGGCGAAGGCCGCGCGGGAAGCCACGATCGCCCACTGCTCCATCCGCGACGCGCGCTCAATTGGGGTGGGACATTTAGTCCCACCTCGGAACCTCTCGGAGGCGCGCGGACGCATAAAGGCAAAAAGTGCCTTATGCTGTCTGCCTCCTGACCACGGGGTGAGGTCCCTCTCACCCGACCCGACCCGGCCTCGTCCGTGACCACGCTCCGCGGACCTGGCCCGACCCGATTAGACTGACCTGCACTCCTCGCCCACCACGCACGCCGGTGGGCCTGGACCCGGGCCTGACCCGAACCCGATTACCCGGTAGCGCTCTGGGAGAGCTTCCGAAGAGTGATTTCAGAGAGAAAGAGATACGCAGGGGAGGGGGGTAGAGTAGGTTTTTGCCCTCTGATGCTGAACTCTTGAGTGTGCAGGCACAGGTGAAGGACTGCGGAAGAAGAAGAACTGAAGCGGCACTGTAGCATCCGCGGGTTAAGTCGTCTGATTGGAAAATCAGACGACGTCCTGAAGACAGGTGAAGACAAAGAAGAAGAAGAAATGAAGAGAAGCAAGAAGCAAGAAAAGAAGAAGAAGATCTGAAGAAAAAGAAAGAAAGAAAACAAGGAAGAACAGAAGACAGAAGAAGAAGAGCACGAGGGGAAGATCTGAAGAAAGCAGAAGAAGAAGAAGAAGAAGAACAGGAAGAACAAAAGCCAAAGAGGAGATAAGACAAAGAGGAAGAAAGAAGAGAAGAAGAAGAAGCCAAATTTTCATCTCTCTCTCTCTCTCTCTCTCTCTCTCTATTTTTGTAATAGAACTTGTATATCTCTAGAATACAACTTGCTCCCTGAGTTCGACCTCGGGAACTCTTTCATTTTTCCGAGTAAAAAAATTTTTATATGAAACGTTGGTAACAACCGGCTTTACTACAATGTTATAACAAACCCGGTTGCCGTCACGTCTTCATCCACCATTGTATTCCAGATGAGATCACAAGTGTACTAGAATTCTGCCACACTTTTGCTTGTGGAGGTTACTTATCAGGAAAAAAGACGGCAGCCAAGGTACTGTAGAGTGGATTGTATTGGCTGTCTTTATTCCGTGACTCATACAACTTCTGTAAGTCATGTATCAATTGCTAAACTTTAGGAAACATGACCAGGAAGGACATGATGCCCCTAAATCCAGTCCTTGAAGTCGAAATCTTTGATGTTTGAGGCATTGATTTTATTGGGACCTTTTACCAATTCATGTGGGTACCTGTACATTCTGGTGGCAGTTGATTATGTATCCAAATGGATTGAGGCCATCTTGACCTGAACCAATGACCATAAAGTGGTCATTGATTACACAGTAAATTATGCAATAAATATGCCATCTTATGTTATTTCCTAGCATTACCCATGCATCTTATGTAGCCATACCTGCATTTGTAAATATGTACTTGCATGCATTTATAAAGAGGGGACGAGAGTGAGAATAAATGGCCATTCAATCCACTTCTATAATTAACATCTTCATTGTGTGTTGCATTGTAATTTCTCCATTTTTTCATTTTTCTGATTGCACGGTTGCTGTGCACGTCGCCATGTACCCTACCCTGCTGCAGCATGGCAAGAGGCATGCACTCCTATAAAAGTCCATGCACCCTCCCCTATTGCACCGCCGGTCTCCACCCACAGATACACCCTCAGACCTACGCACGCAACACACACAACATCACACACACCCGCCGGCCTGTCCCTCTCCCTCTCCATACACAGCACCTCTTATCACAAGTTGAGAAGGGGTACACTGTGTGCAGGAGAGAGCTCACAGTGGTCCCAGACAACCACTGTGAGCTCCACCATCGCCCAGCTCCGTCATGAGCAGGTGGGCGTGGTGGATTCTTGTTTGTTTTCTTTGTTTGCATTTTCTTTCTTTTTCATTTTTTCGTTTGCAGTTTCTTCTCCGTCGCCAATAGAGCAGCAGAGCTTCAAGCTCTGAAGCTCGTGCACAACCATTGTGTGCACTCAGCCACCTCTGCATGCCTTCGCGTGCCTCAGGCAACCTTTCCGCGTGCTCTGCGCACGTCACTCCCGGTCCTCTCCCTTCTCCGCATGCCCTGTCTCACCTCCCCGCGTGCTGCACAGCCGGTTGCGTAGTTACAGAGCCGGTTGCTTTTTGCCCTCGGCATTGTAGCCGTGACCTCACGCAGCTATAGTGTGCAACTGGCTCATTTCTCACTTATCCGGTGACCATGCACGCTCTCTCTCCTCGCGTGACCTGTTCCAATTGGTCGCCCATGCTTGCCCTCGCCTGCGTGCCACTGCATGCACCCATGCGCCTACACCCGTGTGCTTGCACCACTGTGCCCGCGTGCAGCCCTTGCGCGCTGCGTGTTTCCTCGTGCCAGCATGCGTGCTCTTCAGACACCCCCACTCTCTCCAAACAATGCTCCAGCCCTCCAGACGCCTTAAACCACTCACCCTCGCTCTCACTCTCTCACACTCACACACACAGACACTCACACACTCACACGCATACACACATATATATGTATTCACATACTCTCATCCTTACATATACCTATATATATACATATATATATAGATAGATATACATATATATACATATATATATATACACACATATACACACATATATATAGTTATAGATACATATATATATACATATATATTCATATATCCACATATCCATATTCACTACTGATGAGAACCTCATCATGAGCCATAACTAGCTCATTTTGACCCAATACAAAGGATAAAAGCTCCTACATAACTCAAGGAAAGGCTTAACTCAGAGAATTCTGAGTTTAAGGAGAAAACAAGTCATAAGGGGTAAAAATGCAATTTTACCAGTATAATCTGCATTCAGGGTAATTCAGGGTCCAAACATAGGTCAAAGCAACTTAATAAGAATAAAAGTGGGATGAGATGATCTAGCAAGGGCTACAGAAATTCCAAGGAACTAAATGATAATCTGTAACCCTAAAACAAACCCACTTCAATTCACGAGGTTCAAGGCAAAGAAAAAATGGAATAAACCCTCTAAAATTCATAGAAAAATAATCTCTAGGGTTTAGAACCTTCAATTTGACCTTAGGAACCCATCTTGACCTACATTGAGAACCATACCCAATTAATAACTTAATTTGGGTTTTTGCGTAAATTAACCAGTCAAACAAGGTTTAATCTAGAAATAAAATTCACCATCAGATTCCTTAGGTCCTAATTAGTCATGTATAAAAACTTGAGCCTAAGAAGAAACCTTCTTGACCAACTTTACACTTTGGTCCTCATATATTTACTTTTTGGCCCTCAACTTTTGAACTCTCGCATTTTGGCCCCTAACTCTCCTTCGTTCTTTGCGTTCAGGTCCCCCCTGCAAAACCTGCCAGCACCATGCTCCGGCGACCTTGCGCGGAGCATGGCGCCGCGCAGGGTGAGGGGGAGAGCCTGGCAAGTAAACCGGGGGTGCCCTGCGTCGTCAGCCGTCGCAGGGACACCCCCTGGTCGCTGTAACCCACCATACCGGTCGTGCGAACGCACGGACGGTATGGGTTTCCATCTCCGGCGTCCTCCGGCGAGGGAGACACGTCGTCTCCCTCCGCCTTCCTCCCTGATTCGGTCCCTATAAATACCCCCGTCGCTCCACCGTTCTTCCCAGCTCGGATCTGACGGAGAAAACCCCCAACTTTCCTCTCTTCTCACTCCGGCAGACGCCCACCAGCTCTGGCGGTTCTTCCTCCTCCTCCTCTTCGCTCTGCCGCAATACCAGCAGCAGAGACTTCTTCCCCTGCTCTTCCCGCGCCACGCCGCACCCAGCTGGCGCCTCTCCGGCCCTCTGCTCGCCGCCGCCCCTTCCCCCGGGCATCTTCTTCTCCGGCGACAGTCGATACGACTGTCGCCCTGCTCCGGCTCCTTTCGTCTCCGTAGCTAGGTCAGAACTTCTCCCCATCTCCCCCTCTTTCTTTTCCTCACTGTCTTTTATTTGATTAAACCCTCGACCGCTCCTGTCCACCATCACCCCCTTCGTCTCCGGCCAAACTCCGGCGAGCCGCTCCCATCACCCCAGCAACCCACACGGCTCGCCGACCACCGCAGAACCTCCGCCTCCTCACCCAGATCAACCCCCGCCCTTCCACTTCCCCCACATCACCCTCTGCAACCCCACCGAACAAACCCATCTTCCGACCCACAGTCCGACCTAGGGCAGCCCTTGCACGCCGCCCCACGCCTCGCCACCACCCACACGAGCTTCGCCGCACTCTGGCGAAGCTCCCGGCACCTTCTGATTAGGCCGAGAGGCTGTTTTGCTGTGAACAGGTCACCCGACCTCCGCCGCCATTGCCGTGCAGAAGGAGCTGCTTCCGCCTGCAGCTGCAGGCGCGCCACGCCCAGATTCGACTCCCAGGCCTTGCGAGGCATTTCGACAAAGCGTCAGGCTGCAGCTGAAGTGAAGCCCTCGCGCGAAGGCCTCGCGTAACACCGCGATTACCAGCTGTCTCCTCCGCGTGGGCGCCAACTCGGGGTGGGACATTTAGTCCCACCTCGGAAATCTCTGAAGAGGCGCAGCGGTATAAAGTGAAAAAGTGCTGGAGGCTTATTGCCTCAGCACACGGGGTGAGGTCCCCTTCACCCGCCCTGTTACCCGGTCTCGTCCGCACTCACGCCCTGCGGACCTGGCCCGACCCGACTTAGACTGACCTGCACTCCTCGCCCACCACGCACGCCGGTGGGCCTGGACCTGGCCCGACCCGACTTAGACTGACCTGCACTCCTCGCCCACCACGCACGCCGGTGGGCCTGGACCCGGGCGCGACCCGTACCCGGCTACCCGGCAGCTCTGGGAGAGCTATCCTATGAGCGGATTCTGTGAGAGAGAGACGCGGGGGGAGGGTAGAGATAGGTTTTGCCCCTCTCTCTGATCAAGCTGTGTAAGTGTGCAGGCACAGGTGAAGAAGAAGGACCGCGGAAGAAGAAGAAAGCTAAGGGAGACACTGTAGCAACAAGCGGTTTAAGTCGTCTGATTGGAAAATCAGGCGACGTCCTGAAGGGAAAAGAAGAAAGAAGGAGAGACGACGTCCTGACAGGTAAAAGAAAAGAAGAAAGAAGAAGATCTGAAGAACAAAAGAATAAGGAAGAACAGCAGAAGAAGAAGAACAAAAGAACAAGGAAGAACAACACAGGTGAAGAAGAGGACCACAAGGAGATAAACACAAAAGAAGAACAGGAAGAACAAAAGCTAAAGAGGAGAAAGACAAAGAGAAAGAAAAGAAGAAAAGAAGAAGAACTCAAACTTTCATCTCTCTCCCTCTCTCTCTCTCTCTTTATTTTTTTTTTGTAATAGAACATGTATATCTCTATAATACAACTTGCTCCCTGAGTTCGACCTCGGGAACTCTTTTATTTTCCGAGTAAAAAAATTTATATATTTGAAATGATGGCAATAACTGGCTATACTACAACGCTATAACAATAAAACCCGGTTATCTCTCGAAGCCAACGTTTCAACTACCCTCATACCCGTGCACTGCGATAATCTCGGATAGGTTGTGTTAATATAGCGAGATTAGCATTGAAGTGAGTATAGTGGTTAACCTAAATCGAGCCTAACCATCTTTTTACGAAATTTTTAACCTGGCCTACTTGATTTTATCTTTCTCACTTTTAAGCCCAGGGTCGAACTAAGGGAGGCGAGGATTAAGGTGAATAAATTTCTACGCCTTCCTACAACGAATCTCTTCCGTTTGTTTATTATGTTTTCGTTACTTTTTTCTATTTAAGATTTTTTTCTGATAATTTTGTCCTTGAGGTACTCCCTTAAAATCAGGTCCTTGGCTTAGAGTCAAATTGTTCTTGGCTTTTAGCCAACTTAGGGTTCCAAAAACTGGCCTTGCTGATCCCAAGATCGAGTACCTGCAAGACAAGGATTATCTTTTCTTTTTTACTAATTTTTTAGCTTTTTAATAGCAGAAAACAAAGGAGAAATAGAAACAAGATAAATATAGTCTATATATGTATATATATATATTATATAGGGGTGGGGGTGGAAATGGTGTGTAGCACGGTGTCGAGTTGATCGACGTCTAGGAAAATGCAACCAATAGAACGAAGTGTCGCGTGGAGTGTAGGATGGATGGGTGGAAGTGTGTGTGGAGACGCTTTCTGTACGCAGGTATCGGGGAATATCAGCAACTGGTGCAGATATTCCGACGATATGACGTGAGGTGGAGTGTGTATGAAAATATATTTATATATATGTATATATGTAAATATATATCGATAGGGTGGTAATTATATAGGTGTATATGTGGATATATATATATATATCTATAGTAATATATGTATATAGATATATTAGTATAAGTATCTATATATATAGATATATGTAGATAGATATATATATCTCTATATATATATGTATATATATATGTATATATGTAATTATATCTATAGATATATATGTATATAGTGTTGGTGCTAGAGCACTACGATCATTTGTTTTGATGATAACAAAACACGTGTCATTTAACATTTACACTTTGAGTCCTAGATTTCAGGTCAATTGCAAATGGATACGTGATTAGACGGAGTTCGAGCTCGCATCCAGGACGGATTGGAGGAGCTCGATGGAAAACAGAGGAGATTCGCGAGGAGTGATAGATTGAAGATGGAAGGACAAGAAGAATAGGATAGAATTCTTTTTATTCCTTTCATGTACTTTTGTTGTTATTTTCTTGCTCTTTATTTCCTTAGAAAATTATGTTAAAGAGCCTCAAAGTACCCTAACAGTAGTCCTAGGAACACCCGCACAACCCTAGGATACTTAGGTTTTCTGTAAAGAACTTAGAAAACCAATATAGGGTTCAAACAGAGTTTCCAGACGTCTAATTCCCAAATCAGACGTCTGATAAAGTATTTTAAGACGTCTGACTGTTGTTTCAGATGTCTGATAACTATTAGGATGGACTTAGTGTTCTGTCTGATGAAATCAGACGTCCAGACCTTAGACCAGACGTCTTAGGAGACGTCTGATGACTTTGCCAGACGTCCAATTAGTGGACCGTTGGCTGGCTTAGTGAACAGTCAAGAATGTGACCGTTAGAGCCTTATCAGACGTCCATAGGACTTTCCAGACGTCTGATAATTGACCGCTTTGCCTCGGCTGACCCAAAATCTCTTCTCAGAGATTTTCTAGCCGTTGCAATGTTTAGAAATCCATTCCCCCAGAAAAAGTAGGTTTCCAGACGTCCAGACATAGTGCCAGACGTCCTATATGTCGTCTGATGGACTTGCGCTAAAACCCTGTTTAGATCTGTTTCAAGTCAGGAAGAGACCCGCCCAAAATCAGACGTCTGACCTTGAAATCAGACGTCTTAAAGTGATCTTCCAGATGTCTGATGCTAGAATTAGACGTCTGATAAGCCTGTCAGAACAATGATTGTTCTTGATTTCGGGCTGATTCACTTGGGCTTTGCACCCAACGGCTATGGAAGCTTTTCTAAGCCTTCCAAAGCCTTCCTAAGGCCTCTATAAATAGAGGGGAGCCTTTGACACACCAACACACACCTAGAGACACCAAGATACACAAGAAACACTTTGTAATACACTTTCCACTCTCTTGTGTCCTAGCTAGCTCTTGCTCTCCAAGCTCAAGTTCCATTCTCTTGAGAGCATCAAGCTTCGCACACTCGCTCTCCCGCCGTAGTTCACGAGAGCGAATTTGCGTCGTCGCGTGGCTCACGCACCGCGTCATCAACTCGATGTACTCCTTGCAAAGGGGAGTTTCCTAATTCCTATAGAAGCTAGGTTTAAAATTACTTTGTTGGCTCTATAGGATTACTTGTTTATTTTATCTTTGTTATTTGGTTGGGTATTCGCTTTGCGAATTTCCGTCTCCTTCGCGAGACAAAATCCTTCTCGTGGAGAGAAGGGGTTGAGGTACGCTACCCTCGTTTAAGTAGCGTGGTTGTATTGAGGATGAATCGCCCTCGTTTAAAGTGATTCGGTTTAGTGGATTTTGATCAACTTGGTTGATCGGAAAATCCTAACTCGAGAGGGTTAGGTGGTGGTTTTCACCTGGTTTGGGCTTCCACCTATAAATTCTTGTGTACGTTGTGCGATTGTTTTTTTGTGAGATTATTTACATTTCAATTCCGCATTTTTTTACGTCACACTGATCTTACCCCCTCCAAGTAGGAAACTACATATAGGTATGTATATATATATATATATGTGTGTATAAATATATATATAAATATATATAAATATATATATATATTTATGTATGTATGTATATCTACTTATATATAGTGTATAGGCATGAGTGTATATATATATATATATATTTATATAAGTATATATAGGTGTGTACAAGTATATGTGTGTGTGTACAGTTGAGTGTGTACAAGTGTGGTGTGTGTGTGTGTGAGAGAGAGTGGCTACTGGAGAGAGGGCGCTGGCGTTTAAGTCGTCTGGAGGCTGCAGCCGACGTCTGGTGGTGCGCGCAGGGGCATGCACACGCAGGCGCGCACAAGCACAGGCGCACAAGGATGCGCACGCGCGCTGGAGGGAGCGGACGTGAAGGAGATTGCAGCGCAACGCACTGCGTAACGCAGTGCACTGCGCTGCGGGCTGGAGTGGACGTGGACGAATACGTAGGCGCAGGTGCAGACGCGCGCAAGCGCTGGCGCAGATGTGAAGAAGCAGACGTGGGTGCGGGCGCTAGAGCGAGCGACGGGCTGGAGACGGTTGTGGCGCGGAGAGAGAGTGCGCGGTGACCGGATAAGTGAGAAACTTTCTGGTCATCGTATTGTAGCTACAGTGTTCCACAGAAACGCGTGAACAATAGCTACAGTGTTCCACAGAAACGCGTGAACAATAGCTACAGTGCTCGCGCGGCGCGGACAACCGGCTGCGGCCGGTTTGGCATTCGCAGGCATGCTAGAGCGAGCCTGCGCACGCAGAAGGAGCTGTGCCGGCTGCTGCAAGGGCGCGCGATGATCTGCGCACGAGCTGGGGTTTGTTGTGCCGTGCTGCTGCTGCTGCTAAGCTCCAGAGCTCGGGGTGGCGACAATGGCGTGAAGGCTTTGAGTAGTGGAAGCAGAGAAATGAACCACCACGCCCACCTACTCTTGGATGAGCTGGGCGGTGGTGGAGCTCGCAGTGGTGGTCGTGGACCACTGTGAGCGGCTCCTGCCCGCAACGTCTCCCTTCAGTGGAAGAGGTGCTGGGTATTGAGGGGAGAGGGGAGGATAATGGCCTGGAGGAAGGGGCTGCTGTGTGTGTTGGACCAGGCTGCCGTGCAAGGAAGATGGCTGTGCCTTTTTAAAGAAGAATGAGGCATGCACAGCCATGCCCTGGGCTGCATGTAAGACTAAGCATGCGGCTGGCAGAGCATGGTTTGGCAGAGAGTGGTGCGAAGAAGCCATGCCCTACAGCCGAGCGGAGAAGAAGAAATCCAAAGCCAATAAAAAATGAAGATGGTGAATTTACGAGGCAGCACTTGAGGAATACGTTAATTACAAGGCCAATAATTTACTTTCCTCCCCTCTCAAATAAATGCATGCACGTGTCAATTTTTACAAATGCAACTATGGCTACCTAATATTCACTGGCAATGCTAGGAAATAACACAAGATGGCATAATTGTTGGTGTATTTTTGTTGTGCAATCATACCCCTATGCCTATCTTTTGCTAGTCCCTAGAAAAATATTTTTGCATTGTATTTAGAAATGATCTTAAGCTGAAGATTTTTTTTTTTCCGAGGCGACACAAGTGTGTTTAACTGTTGGATATTGTGAGAACCAATTTTAGAGAAGACTACCAGTACTTTAAGTCTTACATGATATAGATCATCTCTCGACTAACCAGGACTCTTGATATTTAAACCTTAAGTACGATTTCCAAGACTCAGGAGGTTTTTACCGTACTCGAGAGCTCAAGAGATTATGGCTTGTGCATAGTGATGGATCAAGACTGACCAGATGAACATTAAGACTCAAGCCCAGGGTTTCACGAATTTTTAAGTGTAGGTTGGTCCCAGTTTCAGCTCATGTCTTCGGATTGGCCTTTAAAAAGATGACAGGAAACTCAACTCCCATTTTATTATATTTGTGGCTCAAAGAATATCTGGTAGAAACAGGGTATTTGTAACTTGCCTTGAAAAACCTTTGCAGGGAGAAGACTTTACAGACATTTATGAGATATACTAACTTATTTGCACTCTTTTTTTTTTTTTAACTAGTGTCAGTATATCTCTTACAACTTTATTTGGAGGAGCACACTTTTCTTTTTGGTGGGAGAGTTCCTTTTTGGTGGAAAGAGTCTCTCCTAAACACAAAACTAAAACCTGGGATAAAAAGTCTACCTGCGCACACAGGTAAGGACTCCACCTTCCCTAATGAACACTAGGGTTGGATCTTATGTTCACTTGGTCTTTCTTGATATGTGTAATGTGAACCAAGATTACTTAAGCTCTCGAGTAGAAGCAAACCAACGGATCATGTACTGGTGTCTCAGGTAGAAGAATATGTCCTTAGGAGAGATTCTAATCTGTCTTGTCAATGCTCAAGTGAATTAAGCCGAGCCTGAGCGAATCAAGCTTTTGTGGCCTGGAAAGTCTTCAAAACAATGGTTGAATATCCATAAACACTTATTGTATTTTTGTTTCAGCCTTCAGATCATTACTAAACACCATTTTTTTTATATATATACATATTTATAGATAGATGGAGACTGCATGATACCATAAAATACCCAGATCCTATGGATGCCTATCCACCCCCCCATGCCAAACGATGCTATGTCATATGCACACAAGGTAGGGTAGAGGAAGGACCAAAGATCGGGAAACGAGAGCTGAGGTGCAAGGTATACAGCAGGGTGGTAGCGTGGGTGGATGGTGGGTGGTGAAGTAAAATGGTGCAAAGTGCAATGTACGTGGCAGTGGCGGAGTGTTGTTGGGGTGCCTCCCAACGAGTGTTGAATTTAACGTCCCCAGCAGGACTCAGGATGAGGCACGACATTAGTTACCCTCCAGCAGGGCAACAGTTTCTCCAACGGGGGCAGGTTCATGAGTAAGATAAGGTTTCAAACGCTGCCCATTGACCGCAAATTTATGCCCAGATTTGGGATCTTCAATTTCAACGACCCCGTTGGGAAATGGTCTCGAGACTAGGAAAGGACCAGTCCATTTGGACTTCAATTTCCCAGGAAAGAATTTAAGCCGGGCATTGTAGAGCCAAACTTGCTGAGATGGCTCAAATTCTTTCCGCCAAATACGGCTGTCATGAAAAGCCTTAGTGCGTTGCTTAAAAGTTAAGACAGAATCATAGGCTTCACGACGGAGCTCTTCTAGCTCTTGGAGTTGGAGTTTCCTTTCTCGACCACATAAGTCTGGGTCGAGGTTACATTGGCGAATCGCCCAATAAGCGCGGTGCTCCAACTCCACGGGCAAATGACAAGGCTTCCCGTAAACGATTCTATAAGGAGACATACCTAGGGGAGCCTTGAAGGTGGTCCGATACGCCCAAAGTGTGTCAATTAGCTTGTCGGACCAATCCTTATGGTCAGGCCGAACCGTTTTCTAGAGAATCTGCTTGATTTGCCGGTTCGACACCTCTGCCTGGCCGTTCGTCTAAGGATGATATGGAGATGCGATACGATAGTGTACTCTGTATTTCCTCAGAAGTGCCTGAAAAGAAGCATGGGTAAAGTGGCTTCCTCCATCCGAGATAATGGCTCGAGGGATCCCGAAGCGTGCAAAGATGTGGTCTTTGACAAATCGAGTGGATATAACATGGTCAGCATGGCGCTTGGGAATAACCTCGATCCATTTTGAAACATAATCAACAGCCATGAGGATATATTCGAAGCCGTTGGAAGGAGGAAAGGGACCCATGAAATCAATTCCCCAAATATCAAAAATTTCAGCAGCTAGGATGGGTTATAAGGGCATCATGTCACGATGTGGCATTGACCCTAACGACTTGCACCTAGTGCAATGTTTGGAATAATTGTGTGCATCCTGGTGAAGGGAGGGCCAAAAGAAACCGCATTGCAACACCTTGACTGCAGTTTTCCTCCCAAAGAAATGGCCTTCACAGGCCTGATCGTGGCAGAAGGATAGCACACTAGGGATTTTGCTGTCAGGAATACAGCGATGGATAATCTGATCAGCACCTATTCGAAAAAGAAGTAGATTATCCCAGAAATAATACTTTGCTTCTGCCATGAGACGCTCGTGCTGGTTTTTAGGCCAGCCACGTGGAAGGGAACCAGAAGTAAGGTAATTGGCAATGTCGACATACCATGGTCCACTTGCCACATTAATTGCCAATAGGTGCTCATCGAGAAAAATCTCATTAATCGGCAGAGTAAGTCCAATATGGTCAGGGTCCAATCTAGAAAGATGATCAACCACAACATTTTGGGCTCCGGCCATATCGCGGATCTCAATGTCAAATTCTTGTAGCAGAAGGATCAAACGAATCAGTCTAGGCTTGGCATCCTTCTTGTGCATGAGATGGCGAATGGCCGTGTGATCGGTGAAAACAATAACATGTGAGCCCAAAAGGTAAGAGCGGAATTTCTCCAGCCCAAAGACGACCGCCAGTAGTTCTTTCTCAGTGGTAGTATAATTATGTTGGGACTCATCCAACGTCTTACTGGCGTAGTACACCACAAAGGGGTGTCTATCGCGTCTTTGTCCCAGGATGGCTCCGACAGAAAGATCGGAAGCATCACACATGAGTTCAAAGTCGAGGGACCAATTAGGTGGCTGGAGAACAGGGGCCTTGGTGATAGCATCACGCAGCTGCGTGAATGCTCGTATGCAGTCGAGGCCCATATTGAAGGATACATCAGTCGAAAGGAGAAGAGTTAAAGGTCGAGAAATCTTGGAGAAGTCTTTGATGAATCTCCTATAGAAACCGACATATCCCAGGAAGGAGCAGATTTGTTTGACAGAGCCAGGCACAAGTAAATCAGCAATCACATCAAGCTTAGCTCTATCAACCTCAATACCCCTGTCGGAGATGATATGCCCGAGAACAATTCCCTCGTGTACCATAAAATGACTTTTTTCCCAGGAAAGCACAAGGTTTACATCAATACATCTCCTAAGGATACGGGTCAGGTTGGCAAGACAGTCATCAAAAGAGGATCCAAAGATCGAAAAGTCATCCATGAAAACCTCGAGAAAGTCACCCACCATGTCATAGAATATCGCCAGCATACATCTTTGGAAAGTTGCTGGTGCATTACAAAGTCCGAATGGCATCCTTTTAAATGCAAAGGTGCTGAAGGGGCAGGTAAAAGTGGTTTTCTCTTGGTCCCAGGGGTCAATTGCCACTTGGTTATATTCTGAGAATCCATCCAAGAAATAGAAAATTTTATTTCCCGTTAACCGCTCCAAGATTTAGTCAATGAAAGGTAGCGGAAAGTGATCTTTCTTTGTTGCAGCATTGAGTTTCCTATAATCTACGCACACTCTCCAAGATGTAGGAGTGCATGTAGGGATGGATCCGCCCCTGTCATTGACACGGATGGTGAGTCCCACCTTTTTGGGCACGACGTGAATTGCACTCACCCAGGGGCTGTCGCTGATTTGGTAGATTATACCTGCATCCAGCCACTTAATAATTTCCTTCTTAACGACCTCCCTCATGTTAGGGTTGAGACGTCGCTGCATCTCGCGGGAAGGTCGAGCCTCGTCCTTCGTATATATACGGTGAGTGCAGTAGGAGGGGCTAATGCCAGTTAAGTCTGATAAAGACCATCCAATGGCTACCTTATGTTCCATAAGGACCTTAGTTTGCACTCTTGCTCCCAGGTCAGTTTTGAACTAATGATTACGGGGAGCGTTTCATTTGGTCCCAAGAAAACATACTTAAGTGTACTAGGTAGCTCTTTCTGCTCGGGAGTGGATGGTGAAAGATCTGGCATTTCTTGGGACGAGAGTGTCCCAAACAAATTAGAAGAAAATGATTCAGGAGGAAGAAGTTGGCCCTCAGATTGGCCAAGAAGAGGGACATCTTGGATAGATGGATCCAAAAAAGGATGCCCCAATGAGTGGTATGTGGGCTCAAGGTCCCAATGTGGGGATGTAGTTCCGCCTGATTTGGCCGGAAAGAAAGGGCAATCCAATTTTCAAGAGAGTGGACCGGCGGTGAGTAGCCCGAATATGACTCAGACCACGAGGTATGAGAAACGGAGAAAACCTCGTCAGAAGTCTAGTCAGGAGAAGGTATGGGACAAGGGAGGGATTGGGGAACGTCACAATATGTGTCAGTCAGGCAATCTTCAGTGTTTAAAAAATCCGCAGTAGTCAGAATAGGTCCCAATTAGTCCGATACATGTGCTGACGGGCATGTCCTCATCAGACGTGTCATCCTCGATGCAATCGCAATCAAAGTTCTTGGCTGCCTTGAAAATGTTAAGCTTGAGCTTTTCAGATCCAACGGCAATCTCAATACAGCCCGACTCGTAGTCGATATGGGTGCGGGCTGTGGCCAAGAAAGGTCGACCAAGGATGATCGGACAATCAGAAAGTGAGCTAGGAACTTCCATATCTAAAACAAGAAAGTCAACAGGAAAACAGAGACTGTTGACCCTAACCAACACGTCTTCCACCACACCCTTTGGAATTTTGACAGAACGATCTGCCAACTGTAACGTGACAGGGGTGGGTTTCAGATTTCCCAAGGAAAATTTTTCGAGCATGATGGTTGGTATAAGATGGATGGAAGATCCTAGATCAAGCAGGGCACGGTTAAAATTGCAGCCTTGGATGCTATAGGAAATAAGCGGTGTGCCCGGATCTTTCTGCTTCAGTGGTAGATTTGACAGTATTGCACAACTTGCATGAGGCGAGAGAACCACCGGATTCTTGGTTTCCTTTGACTATCGCCTGGGTGTAGTGTAGTCTTTGAAAAATCGGGCGACAGTAGGTATGTGGTCGATAGCCTCTAGCAGGGGTACCTTGATTTCAACATCCCTGAATAAATTACGCAGGTTATCAAAGGCCTGCATATCCTTCTTCTTGCCTTTTGGCTCCCTCAGTAGAGCCTCAGGGAATGGGACTGATTCTCGCACTAATTTGGGTGTATCGTCCTCTCGCGAATGCAGTGCACATCTCGAATGAGAGGGCGATGAATAAGATGGGCCAGGATCAGGTCGAGGCGGATCGACGGTTTGCTTACCGCTCCTCGTAGTAATCGCATTGGACGATGTGGGTCCAGTGGGATCATAAGGTGGAGGAGGGTTCGTAATAGGGACATAAGAGTGAGGTGCTGCAGCGGGATTAGCCTGAAATCCCGGTGGAATGCTCAGAGCCTGCAGAATCTGATGAACCTGCCCCTGAGAAGGTCGTACCTGTGGTTGAGGACCACGGGGTACGAAATTTTGCAGGTTAGGGGCAGGTTGGGCTGGGAGAGTGCCTGAGATCGAGTCGCCATGCGTAGTTGACTAATCTCAGCATTCTGCTGCGCCAATTGGTGCTGAAGAGAGGTCATGTTCTCTTCATGGTGCTTTGACATTTCTGTCATCATTCGCATCAATTTATCAAGAGGACTTGATGCGTGTTCTGTTTGCGGTATGTAAGGACCCGATGGTTGATTTGCCACAGGATTAGACTGGGCCCATGACGGGTGTGGACGGTCACATTGGTCCACCCACGGGGTTTTGGCGCTGCAGGTTGCTAGACCATGCAAAGTTCGAATGATTTCGCCACCCTGGGTTATAAGTGGCAGAGAACGGGTTGTTTCCAAGGGCGCAAGCGTCTTCTAAGGCAGAAGACGAGTTCGCATGTAAATACGCATCCGAGCACATGGAGGCTTGGTCGTTCATGTCGAAATACTGGCTTGTAGAAGCCAGATCCACATGACTTGCCGAATCGCTCGGCGCGACACTCGGTAAGGAAGATCTCATGGGGTTTCTGGAGATACGCCTGGTGTTGGAAGAATTAGGATTGTGACGAAGTGGTGAGGTGGGGGTGTTTGCCATAAAATGGGCGGGATTGGCCAGAAGCTCGTCCAGCTTCTTGTGCACGACGGAGACTTCATCCAATTTTTATGCGATAAGGCTAAGATCAGTGGATGAATGGGAGGGTCCCGTGTCAACTTCGTGAACATTACGGGGTAGGTTGGTACGATTAAAGGCGACAATGGAAGCATTGTTCATTGAGTTTTCGCTCATATTTTCAAATAATTCGAATGCTCCATTCTCATCTTTATTCATGAAATTCCCTCCGCAGGAAGCATCTGCAATCTGCTTCAAAGTCTCATTTAGCCCATAATAGAAAATCTGGGCTATATGCCACTTAGGCAGATCGTGGTGCGGACACATCTTGAGGAGGTCATTATATCTCTCCCATGCCTCATGAAACTGTTCGCCGTTTTGTTGCGTAAAGGAAGTGATAGCACGGCGAAGCGCATTGGTTCGCCCGATTGGGAAGAACTTCTTGAGAAACGTTGTTCGCATCTCTTCCCAAGAATGGATGGTTCTCCCAAGGGTGCGTAACTATTGCGAAGCTTTATCCCGCAACGAAAACGGGAACATTTTTATGAGGATAATTGGTAACCCGATGTTTCTTGGTTTGACAGTTTTAGCCAATCAGGTTAGGTCTTCCAAGTGGAGAAAAAGATCTTCACTTGCAAGACCATAGAAGTGAAAATTTATCAGGCCAATTATGTTGGGTTTCAATTCAAAGTCATCCTTGCCCATGGGGACCCGAATTTGTCCTATGGTCTCTGTAGCAGCGGGATTTTGATAGGAGCTAAGAGACTTAGGCTCCTCCCGTTCAGGAGGGTTCTGCATTTCCTCCAAGGTTTCCCTAATGGCTTCGATTTGCTCATTATACATTTCCATTTGGGCTTGGAGGCGGGTTATGGGATCCATGGTTCCACCACCTGGTGGGTTTTGAGGGTGGTTTCCTCCTTCGGGATTTAGGAGTGGGCGTGTAGCCTTGTTTGTGGAGGAGGAAGACGAGTCGGCTTCTTTCCTAGAATTATCAGACAATTCAAACAATTCAGGGTTTTGTGACCTCCTCCCAAACATGCACTACCGCAGGAAGAATTGGGGGGAAAAGAAGGGAAAAAGAGATGAGAGAAATGACTCCGCAAAGGTACACTTGATGACAAATCAAGACAATCAAATTCCTAACCTCTACAGTGTGCCCTTAGACCTAAAGATCTAAGTTACCTACTATCACGACCTACGGAACCAAATGCGAGCACCGCGAAACCACCGGGCCAGATTGAAAGGCCGTTTGCCCCAGTCTTAGACACCCGAAAGCACGCGGGAACCCTCACCAGCACGTAGGCGTTACATGCAGGTAGTTAGACCTCCAATCCTTAATAAGGGTCAATTTGCTACTAATTTTAATTAGAGGCTTAGGATCAAGTGCTTATGGAATGTGAAGGGCGTTGTTTATGGGTAATGCCCAAGTGGTTGATTTTATAAAGTGTGTAAACCAAGCATGCAACGGGGAAATTTCCCCGAATTGAAGTTTTAAGTTGGTGAATGGATTTTAGAGTTTCAACCTTAAGTAGTATGAATTTTAGGATTTCGCTTAATTACCAATTCAACCAATCTCTGGGTTTTGAGAAAATACAAGTTTTTTTCTAAGCCCAACAAACCCTTCTTCAATGTCAGTTGGTTAATGCATGCTAAAATGCCATGGGCTTCCCTAGATGGAGATTTCTATGTGTGGATGCACGAGTCAATTTTAAGTTATTGTGAAAGGGAGCCAAAGCACTTCAATTCAAGTGCTCCCAATCACCAAAATGATTTTCCACACACAAGGCTCAACCACAAGGTAAAGAAAATCAAATTATTGGGGTTGAAGTATTCGGGATCAAATCTTAGGCATGTGAAAAGTCGTGGTGGGGTTGGAATCAACTCAATTCCAAGTCTCCCCCACCAAAAGTGTGATCCCGAATTGTGGATGAATGAGTCAAGGAGGGATGGAAATCAATTGGTTTAATCTTGCCTCAAAGAATACTTCACACGGCAAAAGATTCAAGAATCAAGATTCTTGGATCTTTGCTATGCGAAGTTTGGTGGGAAATCCCGGGGTGGTGGGAGTGATGGCAAACAATCAAGCAAGTCATTTTTAATCCACTTGCCCCAAGAAATCCCAAGAAGTTTTTTTTTTCTTTTCTTTTTTTTTTTATTAAGGTGACTAAGTTGCTAAGAGAGAGTTACTTGTTCGGCAATGTGGGCGAAGCTCCAATGTGGTGTCAGCGACTTCTCGCTCTCGTTCCTACTTTGGATCTACCCACATCTTCGACTTCCTCTGCTTGCCTCCTCCTTGCAAGTGGTTCACCTACACACCAGCAAACAAAAACACCCATGAAGAGAAGGGTGTGAGAAGAGAAAACCAAAGGAATGGAGTAGAAACTTTACCTCAATGCACACTTCCCCAGCAACGGCACCAGAAAAAGTATGCGATAAGCTCGGATAGGTTGTGTTAATATAGCGAGATTAGCGTTGAAGTGAGTATAGTGGTTAACCTAAATCGAGTCTAACCATCTTTTTACAAAATTTTTAACCTGGCCTACTTGATTTTTTCTTGGTCACTTTTAAGCCCAGGGTCGAACTCAGGGAGGCGGGGATTAAAGTGAATAAATTTCTACGCCTTTCCTGTAACGAATCTCTTCCGTTCGTTTATTATGTTTTTGTTGTTTTTTTCTATTTAAGATTTTTTTCTGATAATTTTGTCCTTGAGGTACTCCCTTAAAATCAGGTCCTTGACTTAGAGCCAAATTGTTCTTCGCTTTTAGCCAACTTAGGGTTCCAAAAACTGACCTTGCTGATCGCAAGACCGAGTACCTGCAAGACAAGGATTATCTTTTCCCTTTTACTAATTTTTTAGCTTTTTAATAGCAGGAAACAAAGGAGAAATAGACACAAGATAAATATAGTCTATATATGTATAGATATATATATATTATATATAGGGGTGGGGGTGGAGGTGGAAATGGTGTGTAGCACGGTGTCGAGTTGATCAACGTCTAGGAAGACGCAACCAACAGGACGAAGTGTCGCATAGAGTGTAGGATGGATGGGTGGAAGTGTGTGTGGAGATGCTTTCTGTATGCGGGTATCGGGGAATATCAGCAACTGGTGCAGATATTCCCGCGATATGACACGAGGTGGAGTGTGTATGAAAATATATTTATATGTATATATATATAGATATGGTGGTAATTATATAGGTGTATATGTGGATATATATATATAGTAATATATGTATATAGATATATAGATATGTATATGTATATATATATATGTATTTATGTATATAGACATATTAGTATAAGTATCTATATATATAGATATATGTAGATAGATATATATATATATATATATATATCTGTATATATATGTATATATGTAATTATATCTATCGATATATATGTATATAGGTATGTATATATGTATATGTGTATAAATATATATATTTATGTGTGTATGTATATCTACTTATATATAGTGTATAGGTATGAGTATATATATATATATGTATATATATATATATTTATATTTATATAAGTATATATAGGTGTGCACAAGTGTGTGTGTGTGTACAGTTCAGTGTGTACAAGTGTGGTGTGTGTGTGTGTGAGAGAATGGCTGCTGGAGAGAGGGAGCTGGCGTTTAAGTCGTCCGGAGGCTGCAACCGACATCTGGTGGTGCGCGCAGGGGCATGCACGTGCAAGCGCAGGCATGCACAAGCACAGGCGCACAAGGATGCACACACGCGCTGGAGGGAGCGAGCGTGAGGGAGACTGCAGCGTAGCGCACTGCGTAACGTAGTGCACTACGCTGCGGGCTGGAGTGGACGCGGATGAATACGCAGGCGCGGGCACAGACGGGCGCAAGCGCTAGCGCAGATTTGAAGAAGCAGATGCTGGTGCGGGCGACGAGCTGGAGACGGTTGCAGCGCGGAGAGAGTGCGCGCGGTGACCGGATAAGTGAGAAACTTTCCGGTCACCGCACTGTAGCTACAGTGTTCCGCAGAAACGTGTGAACAGTAGCTACAGTGCTCGCGCAGCGCGGACAACCAGCTGCGGCCAGTTTGGTGTGTGCGGGTGCGCTGGAGCGAGCCTGCGCGCGCGGAAGGAGCTGCGCTGGCTGTTGCAGGGGCGCGCGGTGATCTGCGCGCGGGCTAGGGGCTGCTCCGCAGTGCTGCTGCTGCTGCTAAGCTCCAGAGCTCAGAGCGGCGGCAATGGCGTGAAGGCTTTGAGTGGTGGAAGTAGAGAAATGAACCACCACGCCCACCTGCTCTTGGATGAGCTGGGCGGTGGTGGAGTTCGCAGTGGTGGTCGTGGACCACTGTAAGCAGCTCCTACCCACAACGTATCCCTTCAGTGGAAGAGATGCTGCGTATGGAGGGGAGAGGGGAGGAGAATGGCCTGGAGGAAGGGGCTGCTGTGTGTGTTGGGCCAGGCTGCTACGCAAGGAAGATGGCTGTGCCTTTTTAAAGAAGAATGAGGCATGCACAGCCATGCCCTGGGCTGCATGTAAGACTAAGCATGCGGCTGGCAGAGCATGGTTTGGCAGAGAGTGGCACGAAGAAGCATGCCCTGCAGCCGTGCGGAGAAGAAGAAATTCAATGCCAATAAAAAATGAAGATGGTGAATTTACGAGGTAGCACTTGAGGAATACGTTAATTACAAGGCCAATAATTTACTTTCCCCCCCTCTCAAATAAATGCATGCATGTGTCAATTTTTACAAATGCAACTATGGCTACCTAATATGCACTGGCAATGCTAGGAAATAACACAGGATGGCATAATTATTGGTGTATTTTCGCTGTGCACTCATGCACTCACCCTTTCACCACGCATTGTATCACGAGAACATTCGCACTAGTTGTAGATATTTCCCGATACTCGTGCAAAGCAAGTGCTTCCACCCACATTCACACACACCTGCTCCACACTCTACACGGCACTTAGTCTTGTTGGTTACGTCTTGCTAGACGTGGGCCCACTTGACACCGTGCTACATTCCATCTCCATTTCCTCCTCCACCCCTATCTATATAATATAAATATATATATTCTATATCTACTATATCTATAGACATATATATATATTAAGCTAAGTATTTCTTTTCATTTCTTTCCTTGCAATTTAGTCTGCTTTCATTTGTCTTTTATTTCTTGCTATCAAAAAAAAGACTAAAAAAAAAAGTATAAAAGAGAAAAGATAATTCTTGTCTTGCAGGTACTTGATCTTGTGAGTAACAAGATCGATTTTGGAACCCTAAGTTGGCTTCTAGGCAAGGACCATTTGGCTCAAGGCCAAGGACTTCATTTTTGAGGGTGTGCCTCAAGAACAACAGTATCACAAAAAAAAAATTTAAAAGTAGAAAAATCAAAAACATAATAAATGCAAGGAAGAGATACATTTTAGGAAAGGCATAGAAACTCCTTGATCTCCTAATCCCCGCCTCCCTGAGATCGACCCTGGGCCAAAAGGTAACCAAGATAAAATCAAGTAGGCCAGGTTAAAAATTTTGTGAAGCTGGTGTAGACTCGATTTAGGTTAACTCACTATACTTATTTCAATGATAATATCACTATACTAATAAGACCTATTCGAGTTCACATCACGCTTTTTTGGCGTCGTTGTTGGGGAGGTGCTATTTGAAGTAAGTTTCTACTCTCTTCCTTTGATTTTCTCTTCTCCCACCCTTCTCTTTACGGGTGTTTTGTTTGTTTGTGTGCAGGTGTACCTGTTGTAAGGAGGAGACACATAGAGGAGGTCAGAGACGTGGGCAAATCCAAGGCGGGTGCGAGAGCGTGAAATTGCTGACACTGCAATTAGAGCTTTGCCCATGTTGCTGAGGAGGTAGGTGTCTTCCTCGTAGTAACTTAGGTCATTTTATCACCTTCAAAGAAAAGAGAAAAAAATCTAAAAATTCCAAAAATCTAAAAACATTTCTTGGGAATTTCTTGGGGCAAGTGGACTAAAATTCACTTGTTGATTGTTTGCTATCACCCCCACCGCCCCTTGATTTTTCGCAAACTTGGCATAGCGAAAATCCAAGAATCTTGATTCTTGCCTTTTTCATTGTGTGAAGTCTTCTTAGAGGCAAGATAAAAATTGAGTGATTGCCATCCTTCCTTGCCTCATTTATTAGCATTTCAGGATCACATTTTTTGGTGGGGAGTCTTGGAATTGAGTTGATTCCAACCCCACCACAACTTTACATCTGCCTTAAATTTGATCCCGAATATTTCAATCCCAACATTTTCATTTTCTTTACATCATTTGGTGGTTGAGCCTTGCGTGGATTATCATTTTAGTGATTGGGAGCACTTGAATTGAGTGTGTTGGCTCCCTCTCACATTAAGCTAAAATTGACTCGTGCATCCACACTTAGAAATCTCCATCTAAGAAAGCCCATTGCATTTTTAGCATGCATTAACTAATTCACATTAAAGAAGGGTTTGTTGGGCATAGAAAACTTGTATTTTCTGAAAACCCGGAGATTGGTTGAATTGGTAATCCAGTGGAATCATAATATCCATACTACTTGAGGTTGAAATTCTAAAAGCCATTCACCATCTAAAACTTCAATTCAGGAAGATTTCCCCATTGCATGCTTGATTTACACACTTAAAATCGACGCACTTGGGCATTACCCGTATACAACGCCCTTCACATTCCTTGAGCACTTGATCCTAAGCCTCTAAATTAAAATTGGTAGCAACTTGACCCTTCTTAAGGATTGGAGGTCTAACTACCTACGTGTAGCACCTACGTGCTGGTGTGGGTTCCCGCGTGTTATCGGGTGTCTAAGACTGGGGCAAACGGCCTTTCAATTTGGCCTGGTGGTTCTGCGGTGCTCTCATTTGGTTCCGTAGGTTGTGATAGTAGGTAACTTAGATCTTTAGGTCTAAGGGCACATTGTAGAGGTTAGGAAATTGATTGCTTTGATTTGTCATCAAGTGTGCCCTTATGTCGTTGTTTCTCTCATCCCCCTTTCCCTTCTCATCTCCCCAATTCTTCCTGTGGTAGTGCATGTTTGGGAGGAGGTCACCAAAACCATGAATTGTTTGAATTGTCTGATAATTCTAGAAGGGTAGAAACTAGTGAATCATCATCCTCCTCCACAAACATGGTTGCACGCCCACCCCCAAATCCCGAGGGAGGAAACCACCCCCCTCTAATCCCACCAAGTGGTGGAGCCATTGACCCATTAACCCACCTCCAGGCCCAAATGGAATTGTACAATGAGCAGATTGAAGTCATTAGGGAAACCTTGGAGGAAATACAAGACCCTCCCGAACGGGAGGAGCCTAGGTCTCTTAGCTCTTATCAGAATCCTGCTGCTATAAAAACCCGTGGGCATATTCATGTCCTCGTGGGCAGGGAGGATTTCGAACTAAAATCGAACGTAATCAGCCTAATTAACTTTCATTACCATGGATTAGCCAGTGAAGACCCTTTTCTTCACTTGGAGGACTTAACCCATTTAGATGAAACAATTAAACCAATAAATATCGGGTTGCACATCGTCCTCATGAAAATGTTCCCGTTTTCATTGCGGGACAAAGCAGTGCAATGGTTGCGCACCATTGGAACACCTCTCCGAACTTGGGAAGAGATGCGTACAACATTTCTCAAGAAAATTTTCCCAATTGGGCATACCAATGTGCTTCGCCATGCTATTACTTCTTTCACGCAACAAAACGGCGAGCAGTTTCATGAGGCGTGGGAAAGGTATAATGACCTCCTCAAGAAATGTCCACACCACGGTCTGCCTAAGTGTTATGTAGCCTAGATCTTCTATTATGGGCTAAATGAAACTTTAAAGCATATTGCAAATGCTTCATGCGGAAGGAATTTTGTGAATAAAGATGAGAATGGAGCATTTGAATTGTTTAAGGACATGAGTGAAAACTCAATGAACAATACCTCGATTATCGCCTTTAATTATACCAGCATGCCCCGCAATGTTCACGAAGTTGACAAGGGACCCTTTCATTCATCCACAAATCTCAACTTAATTGCACAAAAATTTGATGAAGTCTCCGTCGTGCACAAGATGCTGGACGAGCTTCTGGCCAACCCTGCCCACTTTATGGCAAACACCTCCACACCATCACTCCGTCACAACCCTAATCCTTCCAATGCCAGACTGATTCCCAAGAATCCTGTGAGACCTTCCTTACCGAGTATCACGTTGCGCAATTCAGTAAGCAATGTGGACCTAGCTTCTGTGAGCCAGTATTTTGACACGGAGGACCAAGCCTTCGTGTGCTCGGATGCATATACACATGCAGACTTGTCTTCTGGCTTAGAAGATGCTTGTGCCCTGGGGAACAACTCATTCTCTGCTACTTATAACCAGGGTGGTGAAATCATTCTAACTTCGCATGGTCCAATAACCCACAGCACCAAAACCACGTGGGTGGACCAATGCGATCGTCCACACCCATCATCCCAATGGCCCAGTATAATCCTGTGGCAAATCCGCCATCGGGTCCTTGCGTACCTCAAACTGAACACACATCAAGTCCTCTTGATAAATTGATGCGAATGATGACGGAAATGTCCAAGCACCATGAAAAAAACATGATCTCTCTTCAGCACCAATTGGCACAGCAGAATGTTGAGATCAGTCAATTACGCATGATGACTCAATCTCAGGGCACTCTTCCAGCCCAACCTATCCCTAACTCACGAAATTTTATACCTCGTGGTCCGTAACCACAGGTACGACCTTCTCAGGGGCAGGTTCATCAGATTCTGCAAGCTTCGAGCACTCCTTCGAGATTTCAGGTTAATCCTGCAGCAGCACATCACCCTTATGTCCCTATTGTGAACCCTCCTCCGCTTCATGATCCCACTGGACCCACGACATCCAATGCGATTACTATGAGGAGTGGTAAGCAAACCGTCGATCCACCTTGACCTGATCCTGACCCATCTTCTTCATCGCCCTCTCATTCGGGATGCGCACCGCATTCTCGTGAGGACAATACACCAAACTGGTGCCAAAATCGGTCCCATTCCCTGAGGATCTACTGAGGGAGCCAAAAGTCAAGAAAAATAATACGTAGGCCTTTGATAACCTACGTAATTTATTCTGCGATGTTGAGATCAAAGTACCCCTGTTGGAGGCTATCGACCATATACCAACTGTCGCCTGATTCTTCAAAGACTACACTACACCCAAGCGACAGTCAAAGAAAACAAAGAATCCAGTGGTCCTCTCGTCTCATGCGAGTTGTGCTATACTGTCAAATCTACCACCGAAGTAGAAAGATCCAGGCACACCGCTTATTTCATGTAGCATTCAAGACTGCAATTTTAACCATGCTCTGCTTGATCTAGGATCTTCCATCAATCTTATACCAACCATCATGCTCGAGAAATTTGCCTTAGGAAATCTAAAACCCACCCCTGTCACATTGCAGTTGGCAGATCGTTCTATCAAAATCCCGAAGGGTGAGGTGGAAGACGTGGTGGTTAGGGTCAACAATCTCTATTTTCTTGTTGACTTTCTTGTTTTGGATATGGAAGTTCCCAGCTCACTTTCTGATTGTCCGATCACCCTTGGTCAACCTTTCTTGGCCACAACCCACGCCCATATCGACTGTGAGTCGAGTTGCATTGAGGTCCCCATTGGCTCTGAGAAGCTCAAGCTGAACATTTTCAAGGCCGCCAAGAACTTTGATTGCGATTGCATCGAGGATGACACGTTTGATGAGGACATGGTCGTCAATGCATGTATCGGACTAATAGGGACCTATTCTGACTGTTGTGGATTGCCCCTGGACACAGACCATCACCTAGCAGACTTATACTGTGACGTTTCCCCATCCCTCCCCTACCCGTACTTTCTCCTAACCAAACTTTTGACGAGGTTTTCTCCGCTTCCCACACCTCATGGTCTGAGTTATATCCGGGCTACTCACAGCCGCTCCACCCTCTTGAAGATCGGATTGCCCTTTTCTTCCCGCCAAATCAGGCGGAAATGCGACTCCACACTGGGACCTTGAGCCCAAATGCTGATCACTGGGGCTCTCCTTTCTTGGATCCATCAATCCAAGAGGCCCCTCTTCTTGGCCAATTTGAGATCCAACTTCTTTCTCCTACCCTTCTTTCTTCTGATCCTTTTGGGACACTCTCGTCTCAAAAAATGCTAAATCTTTTACCATCCATTCCCGAGCTGAAAGAGTTGCCTGACACGCTTAAATATGCTTTTCTGGGACCAAATGAAATGCTCCCTGATTAGCCTATATTTGTGGGCTATTTAAGTATCTAAATGTCTAGACATTAAGTTAATTTTAACATTTAGATAGCATGCATTAGGATGTAAATAAATTAATTCATATTTTTAGCTTAAGTGAGTAATTCATGCATTTAGAATTAACCTAGGGTTGCATACATTTAATTAGTTAATTAATTAGGTGCAATATTTTAATTAACATAGAAGTTAAGGAGTTATGTATAAATAACCCCAATTATGTTATTCTTTTATTCTTCTTCTCCATTGCACAGGTAACTCCTCCGTCTCCGCCTCCTCCTCCTGCGCATCACATTGATTCTACGATGTATTGAATTTCAAATCTGTGTAGCCGTGGCTACAATAGAGAAGGAAGAGCTGCCGTTGAGGAGGAGGCCACCACCCATTCCACCACCGTGGGCCTCCACGGCCAAGCTCTGTCATACTGTGGGCCGGCGAGGTGACAGACCGCAGCCATGAGGATGGACTTGACCATCACCGTGCATGAGCTCCTTGAAGTTCGCCTACTCTGAGTGCATCTACTGATGCACAACTTGTTACCACTGTCATCAACCATCACCATCATCCACCTCTATCTTCTTCCCCATTCTCTATTTTTCCTCCACTCCACCAAAAAGAACCCAAAAACCTCATCACACCCGCTGCAGCACAAAGAGCTGCAACTCCTCCTGCCCGCACCTCAACCCTGCAAAGAGCGCCTACCCACTGCGTGCCCTCACCTCAGCCTGCGCATCGGCCACTGCCCGCGCGCCAACAGCCCCCCGCTCCATTAGACCATGCCCGCGCGCCCTTGTGTTCTGCAGCGTGCCCTCCAGCAGCGCCTGCAACCACCTAGCACCCCCACTCAGACCTCCTCGCGCCTCCTTGCAGAACCTGCAGCCGGCGCCATCAAACTCCACCGCACGCCCTTGCCTAGCGCGCGTTCTCCAGCGCACCCTTGCCTCATGCCTGCAATCCCCGTGCCTTCACCTCCACCTGCCCCCGCTACAGCGTCCGCGCTTTGCCCACTCCACGTGCCTGCAACCACACAGCCACAAGATCCCGCACGCCCAAGCGGGCTACAGAGCACCTGTGTGCCCACGTGCCCACGCCTCCGCGCACCTGCAGCGCCCCCAGCACCCGCACGTCGCGCCTCCTTGCGCCTGCAGCAAGCATGGCCAACAGCAACCTCTTCCACTGCTGCTACTTCTTTCCTCCGGCAGGTCGGCTCCAGCCATCTCGCAACTTGCCGCCGCCACCATTGCGGAGCCCTCGCTCCAACTAATCTACGTCCATAAGAGTTCTTCGAACAATCCTCTCTCCCATGTGCGAGGAGGAGAGAGGTAGAATCCTCTGATTCAACCTCAATTAATAATTACATTTCATGCCATTACCACAAAAAATGAATTTTGATTTATGATTATTTTATTATGGTGAAATTGCAACTTCATACTCATGCTTTCTTATAATTGTGTGGCTTTTGTTATTCACATCTTTTGACATTGGTTTTGGATTAAGATGTGCACAAATTTTCTCTAATGCATGTCAATTGGAAATTACATAGATTCATCACGTATTTATTGAATATTTCAGTGAGGAAAAATTGCACATATATCGTTACATTTTTAAGTTATTGTGTATCTACTTTTCGTCGCATTTCATGTCAGATTTGACTCTGGATTTCGCACTTGATTGAACGAATACGAGAAAAATATTCATGATTTTATTGCATCATTGCCTCCCTATGGACACAACTCGCTCTTCTGTGAGTGGTTTAATTTTAATTTTAATTATTTTGTTAAGAGATTTTCCACCACTTTGATCCTACAACAACAAATCATCTTAATAACATTATTCGAAAGTGAAAACTGACTTATCACTCCCCATAATTATTAGTTCAAAACTGACCAGGGAGCGAGAGTGCAAGCTAATGAAGGTCCTCATGGAACACAAGGCAGCCATTGGATGGTCCTTATCTGACTTAACTGGCATTAGCCCCTCCCACTGCACTCATCGTATATATATGGAGGAGACTCGACCTTCCCGTGAGATACAGCGACGTCTCAACCCTAACATGTGGGAAGTCGTTAAAAAGGAAATCATTAAATGGCTAAATGTTGGTATAATCTACCCGATCAGCAACAACCCCTAGGTGAGCCCGATTCATTCGTGTCCAAAAAGGTGGGACTTACTATCTGTGTCAATGATAGGGGCAAATCCATCCCTACACGCACTCCTACATCTTGGAGAGTGTGTGTAGATTATAGGAAACTTAATGCTGCAACAAAGAAAGACCATTTTCTTGTACCTTTTATTGACCAAATCCTGGAGCGGTTAGCGGGTAATAAATTTTTCTATTTCCTGGATGGATTCTCTAGATATAACCAGGTGGCTATTGACCCCCAGGACCAAGAGAAAACTACCTTCACTTGCCCCTTTGACACCTTCGCATTTAGAAGGATGCCATTCAAACTTTGTAACGCGCTAGCAACTTTCTAGAAATGTATGCTGGCGATATTTCATGATATGGTGGGTGACTTTCTTGAAGTCTTCATGGACGACTTTTCAATCTTCAGACCTTCATTTGATGATTGTCTAGCCAACCTAACCCGCATCCTTCGGAGATGTATTGATGTGAACCTCGTGCTTTCTTGGGAGAAAAGTCATTTTATGGTACACAAGGGGATTATTCTCGGTCACATCATCTCTGATAGGGGTATTGAGGTGGACAGAGCTAAGGTTGATGTGATTGTTGATTTACCTGTGCCTAGCTCTGTCCGGCAAATCCACTCCTTAGGACACGTCGATTTCTATAGGAGATTCATTAAAGACTTCTCCAAGATTTCTAAACCTTTAACTCATCTTCTATCGACTGACGTACCTTTTGATATGGGTCCCGACTGTATACAAGCATTCATGCAACTACGTGTTGCTGTCACCAAGGCCCCTGTTCTCTAGCCACCTAATTGGTCCCTCGACTTTGAACTCATGTGTGACGCTTACGACCTTGCAGTCGGAGCCATCCTTGGACAAAGACGTGATAGACACCCCATCGTGGTATACTACGCCAGTATGACACTAGATGAGGCCCAGTGTAATTATACGACTACTGAGAAAGAACTACTGGCGGTCTTCTTTGGGCTGGAGAAATTCCGCTCCTACCTTTTGGGCTCGCACGTTACTGTATTCACTGATCACATGGCTATTCGTCATCTCATGCACAAGAAGGATGGCAAGCCTAGACTGATTCGTTGGATCCTTTTGCTCCAAGAATTTGACCTTAAGATCAGCGATAAGGTCGGAGCCTAGGATGTTGTTGCTGATCATCTCTAGAGACTAGACCCTGACCACATTGGACTTACCCTGCCGATTAACGAGGTTTTTCCCGATGAGCACCTACTGGCAATTAATGTGGCAAGTTGACCTTGGTATGCTGACATTGCCAATTACCTTACTTCTGGCTCCCTTCCACGTGGCTGGCCTAAAAACCAGCACGAGCATCTCATCGTAGAAGCAAAGTACTATTTCTGGGATAACCCACTACTTTTTCGAGTAGGTGCTAATCAGATCATCCGTCGCTGTATTCCTAACAGCGAAGTCCCCGGTGTGCTATTCTTCTATCACGATTAGGCCTGCAGAGGCCATTTCTCTAGGAGGAAAACTGCAGCCAAGGTGTTGCAATGCGGTTTCTTTTGGCCCTCCCTTCACTAGGATGCACACAATTATGCTAAACGGTGCACTAGGTGCTAGTCGCTAGGGTCAATGTCACGTTGAGACATGATGCCCTCGCAACCCATCCTAGCTGTTGAAATCTTTGACATATGGGGAATCAATTTCATGGGTCACTTTTCTCCTTCCAATGGCTTTGAGTATATCCTCGTTGCTGTTGACTATGTTTCAAAATGAATCGAGGCTATTCCCACGTGCCATGCTAACCATGTCATATCTACTCGATTTGTCAAAGACCACATTTTTGCACACTTTGGGATCCCTCGAGCCATTATCTCTAATGGAGGAAGTCATTTTACCCATGCATCTTTCCGGGCACTTCTGAGGAAATATGGAGTCCACCATCGTATCGCATCTTCGTATCATCCTCAGACGAACGACCAGGCTGAGGTGTCGAACCAGCAAATCAAGCATATTCTGCAGAAAATGGTTTGGCCTGACCGTAAGGATTGGTCCAACAAGCTGATTGACGCACTTTGGGTGTATCAGATCGCCTTCAAGGCTCCCCTTGGTATGTTTCCTTATAAAATTGTTTATGGGAAGCCTTGTCATTTGCCCGTTGAGCTGGAGCACCACGCTTATTGGGCGGTTCGCCAATGTAACCTCGACCTAGACCTGTGTGGTTGAGAAAGGAAACTCCAACTCCAGGAGCTGGAAGAGCTCCGTCATGAGGCCTATGATTCTACCTTAACTTTCAAACAACGCACTAAGGCCTTTCACAACAACCGCATTCGGCATAAGGAATTTGAGCCATCTCAACAAGTTTGGTTTTACAATGCCTGGCTCAAATTCTTTCCAGGGAAATTAAAGTCCAAATGGACTGGTCCCTACTTGGTCTCGAGACCATTTCCCAACGGGGCCATCGAAATTGAAGATCCCAGATCTAGGCATAAATTTACGGTCAATGAGCAACGGTTAAAACCCTTTCTTAGTCATGAACCTGCCCCCGTTGGTGAAACTGTTACCCTACTGGAGGGTAACTGAATTCGTTCTTCACCTTAAGTCCAGCTGGGGATGTTAAATTCAACGCTCGTTGGGAGGCACCCCAGCAACACTCCACTTTCACCTACACATTCCATTTCACTTCACTTCGCACTTCTTCACTTTTCACTTCACCACCCACCATCCAACCGCCCTACCACCCTGCTATATACCTCACACCTAAACTCTCTTACAAAGACCCTTGGACCTTGCTTAACCCTACATGCATATGAGGACATAGCATCATTTGGCACGGGGAGTGGATAGGCATCCATAGGATCTGGGTATCATGCAGCTTGTGCATCCATCATACATATCCATCTATAAATATGTACATAGCCTAATTTAAAAAAAAAAAAAAGTGTGTGTAAAGTGTTTAGCAATGATCTGAAAGCTGAAACAAAAATACAATAAGTGTTTATGGATATTCAACCTCTGCTTTGAAGACTTTCCAGGCCACAGAAGCTTGATTCACTCAGCCTTGGCTTAATTCACTTGAACATTGATAAGATAGATCAGAATATCTCCTAACTTAAGACGTATTCTTGTACCTGAGTCACCAGTATAGGATTCGTTGGTTTGCTTCAACTTGAGAGTCTAAGTAATCTTGGTTCACACTACACATATTGAGAAAGACTAGGTAAACATAAGCTTCAACCCTAGTGTTAATTAGGGAAGGTGGAGTTCTTACCTGTGTGTGCAGGTAGACTTTTTATCCTAATCTTTAGTCTTGTGTTTAGGAGAAACTCTTTCCACCAAAGAAGTACTGACCTACCAAATAAATGTGCTCTTCCAAATAAAGTTGTAGGAGATATACTGACACTTGTTTCAAAAAGAAAAAAAAAAAAGAAAAAAATCTTACAGCTAAGTCAGTATATCTTCCAAATGTCTGTAAATTCTTCTCCCCAAAAGTTGTTCAGGGCACGTTACAAATATCCTATTCTACCATATATTCTTTGAGCCACAAAAACAATAAAAGTGGGGTTGAGTTTTTCCATCATCTTTTTGAGGGTTAATTCGAAGACATGAGCTAAAGCTGGGTCTAACCTATACTTAAAAATTTGTGAAACCCTAGGCTTGAGCCTTAATGTTCATCTGATCGGTCTTGATCCTTCACTATGCAAAAACCATAATCTGTTAGCTCTCGAGTACGGTAAAACCCTCTGAATCCTGGAAATCGTACTTGAGGTTTAAATATCAAGAGTCCAGGTTAGTCGAGAGATGGTCTATATCATGTACGACTTGAGTACTGGTAGTCTTCTCTGCAATTGGTTCTCACAATATCCAATTGATAAACACATTAATATTGCTTCAAAAAAAAAAAAATCTTCAGCTTAAGATCATTTCTAAATACGATACAATTGTTTTGCTAGGGACTAGCAAAAGATAGGCATGGGGGTATGATTACACAGTAAGTTACACCAATAAACATGCCATCTTATGTTATTTCCTAGCATTACCCATGCATCTTATGTAGCCATACTTGCATTTGTAAATATGTACTTGCATGCATTTATAAAGAGGGGACGAGAGTGAGAATAAATGGTTATTCAATCCACTTCTATAATTAACACCTTCATTGTATGTTGCATTGCAATTTCACCATTTTTTCATTTTTCTGATTTCACTGTTGCTGTGCACGTTGCCATGCACCCTACGCTGCTGCAGCATGGCGAGAGGCGTGCACTCCTATAAAAGTCCATGACCCTCCCCTGCTGCACCGCCGATCTCCACTCACAGATACACCCTCAGACCTGCGCACACAACACACACAACATCACACACACCCGCCGGCCTCTCTCTCTCCCTCTTCATACACAGCACCTCTTCTCACAAGTTGAGAAGGGGTACACTGTGTGCAGGAGAGAGCTTACAGTGGCCCCAGACCACCACTGTGAGCTCCACCATCACCCAGCTATATCGTTAGCAGGTGGGCGTGGTGGATTCTTGTTTGTTTTCTTTGTTTGCATTTTCTTTCTTTTTCATTTTTTTGTTTGCAGTTTCTTCTCCATCGCCAATAGAGCAGCAGAGCTTCAAGCTCTAAAGCTTGCACTCAGCCACCTCTGCGTGCCTTCGCACACCTCAGGCAACCTTTCCACGTGCTCTACGCACGTCACTGTCGGTCCTTGCCCTTCTTCGCGTGCCCTGTCGCACCTCCCTGCGCACTGCACAGCCGGTTGCGCAGCTACAGAGCCAGTTGCTCTTTGCCCTTGGCACTGTAGCCATGACCTCATGTGGCTACAGTGCGCAACTGGCTCGTTTCTCACTTATTCGATGACCACGTGTGCTCTCTCTCCTCGCATGACCTGTTCCAGCTGGTCGCCCGCACTCGTCCGCACCTGCGCGCCACTACGTGCACCCGTGTGCTTGCACCCGCGCTCTTACACCACTGTGCCCGTGCTTAGCCCTTGTACACTGCGTGTTTCTTCACGCCAGCACACGCGCGCGCTCTTCAGACACCCCCACTCTCTCTCTCTCTCCAGACGACGCTCCAGCCCTCCAGACACCTTAAACCACTCACCCTTACTCTCAAACTCACACACAAACACTCACACGCATACACACACACATATATATTCACATACTCTCATCCTTACATATACCTATATATATACATAAATATATATACATATTTATATATATATATAGATATACATATATATACATATATATATACACATATACACATATATATAGTTATAGATACATATATATATACATATATATTCATATATCCACATTCACTACCCACATACCCATGCACTCACCCTTTCACCATGCATCGTATCGCGGGAACATTCGCACCAGTTGTGGATATTTCCCGATACTCATGCAAAGCAAGCGCTTCCACCCACACTCACACACACCCGCTCCACACTCCATGTGACACTTAGTCTTGTTGGTTGTCTTGCTAGACATGGACCCACTTGACACCGTGCTACATTCCATCTCCATTTCCACCTCCACCCCTATCTAGATAATATAACTATATATATATTATATATCTACTATATATATAGACATATATATATTAAGCTAAGTATTTCTTTTCATTTCTTTCCTTGCAATTTAGTCTACTTTCATTTGTCTTTTATTTCTTGCTATCAAAAAAAGATCAAAAAAAAAGTATAAAAGAGAAAAGATAATTCTTATCTTGCAGGTACTTGATCTTGTGAGTAACAAGATTGATTTTGGAACCCTAAGTTGGCTTCTAACCAAGGACCATTTGGCTCAAGGCTAACGACTTCAATTTTGAGGGTATGCCTCAAGAACAACAGTATCACAAAAAAAAATATCTTAAAAGTAGAAAAACCGAAAACAAAATAAACACAAGAAAGAGATATGTTTTAGGAAAGGCGTAGAAACTCCTTGAACTCCTAATCCCTGCCTCCCTGAGATCTACCCTGGGCCTAAAAGTGACCAAGATAAAATCAAGTAGGCTAGGTTAAAAATTTTGTGAAGCTGGTGTAGACTTGATTTAGGTTAACTCACTATACTAATTTCAACAATAATATCACTATATTAATAAAACCCATTCGAGTTCGCATCAGTCATGGATTTGGTAAAAAAGAACATCTTTAGTCGATTTGGTGTGCCCAAAGCTCTGATTAGTGATGGCATGTCCCATTTCACTAACAACCAATTTAAGACCTTACTAGCCAAGTATGGAGTCACTCACAGAATCTCTACTCCATACCATCTGCAGACCAACAAACAAGCTAAATCTCCAATTGAGAAAATTAAAAAGATCCTTCAAAAGACGATACGTCCAGATCGGAAGGATTGGTCTACCAAATTGGATGATGCTCTCTGGTCCTACCGGACTACGTATAAAACTCCGATTGGAATGTCTCCATTCCATCTGGTCTACAGAAAATCCTGCCATGTGCCCATTGGGCTTGAACATAAAGCTTATTGGGCAATCAGAACATTTAACTTGGATCTCGATTGATCTGGATGACAAAGAAAACTCCAATTGACTGAATTGGATGAAATCCGAAATGATGCTTATGAGAGCATGAGAATCTATAAGAATAGGACAAAAGCTTTACATGATAAGTACATCTCCTGAAAAAGTTATCCCTAATCAAAAGGTTTGGTTATTTGATGCACGCTTGAAGCTCTTTCCAGAAAAATTAAGATCAAATTGGACAGGTCTCATGTTTCAAAAAAAAATTGGACAGGTCTCTTCATTGTAAGAAAAGTTTACCCTCATGTAGTTGTGCTTATCCTGGATCCCAAGATCGGCAATGAGATAAAGGTGAATGGTCAGAGATTGAAGCCTTTTATCACGCAAAATTGTGACCACATTCCTGATGGTCACATCAACCTTCTTAAATCTTCTTAAAGCTGAACTGAGTCCAGCAAATAATGTTAAACTTAGCACTGGCTGGGAGGCAACCCAGTACTCTGTACAGATAGCTCTACATCCTCTGCATCCATACTGACCTGGATTAACAAGCATAGTCAGGTGATATCCCCTCCTCTTTCTTATTATATTTTGATTTTCATGCATACATTTCAATGAGGACATTGTAATGAATAGGCATGGGGGTGGACATTGCATGTCTTATTTTTATGTCAAAAAAAAATTGCATTTAGGCATAAATAATTTTTATTAAAGTTTTATTAGGGATTTATTCTTAAGTTGATTCCTGAGTTTAGAATCTAGTACAATTTCACACTTACACGTAGAATTTGCAATGGATCCTCTGTGAAGACTAATAAACATCTTTAGTTTGTTGAGAAGAAGTAATGTTTCTTCTCTTAAGCCCTTGGACAATAATTATGGAGTCAGGCAAACTATCTTCTAACAGATCCACCAAACAAGTGTGATGTGAGAGTAGAAAGTCTACTAATGCTTTAAGGCTAGTACGAGGAATCTTAAACTCTGGATAATAAGACAATGATACTCGGAGTTAGGCATAGTTTTCGCTCTCAGTTTCTGCATACAAGTTCGTAGTGCGAATCTCTTGAAGGCTACCAAATAAGGCAAATATACAAAGAGTGGGTTCTGATAAAACTAGGACTCAGGTGAATGGTCACGACCATCCTTTACGGAATCCTCGATTGAAGGAGGGTATTAATGTTAAGGTCAGAAATACACTGTCCTATCCATTCCCTTCTTGGTGTCGAGAATAGGCACTTCCACCAAATAAGCCACCCAATATCCTCTTAAACACCCCTAATCTCGAATAATACCTTGTAAATAAAAATTCATATGCTATACTACATTGCATTAGTAGTATTTGAAAAGAAAGATATATATAAAAAAAAGGAAAAAAAATATATATACAAAGAAAAAATTTAGAAAAAGAAAAGAGTAAAAAAAAATGAGTTTATGAGTTTGAGTTTATTTTAAGTATAATGAGGCAACAACACCTATCACCCTCATGATCCACCAAATACAGCCTTTACCTACTTTTCTGTATTTTTGGCTGCCTGAATACGAGCTGAAGAATTCTGACTTAGTCTTAGAGTTATCAGAACCTAATCAAAGTGTTAATGCCAGGAGAGACACCAAATATACTGATAAATAGAGTGAGATTGTGAGCTTAAAAAGAAAGAAAAGAAAAGATATGATAAGAAAAAGGAAAAGAAAAAGAAAGAGAAAGAAAGCAAGAGAATGAGTACAAAGGAACTAAAGAGAGCACAGTTTCTCTACCTCTCTTTGAGTTGAATTATTTAATAATCTGGAAATCTAGGTTCTAAAGTACTAATCTATATGGGGCACCAGATGAGTGTGAACTACCAAACACAAATCTACTTGACTCAGAAATCTTCTACCTAAGCTAAAAATCGAGGTTGAATTTATAGATTATCTTATAACCCCGAGATAAGAAGCTTAGCTATCCCAATAGATTTTTACTAAGGGTCAAGTATGAGCTTTAGATGTGGATTGACTTTTCACTTGGATCCGTTGCATAGACTACAACAAAACACATTAACGTTCATTTGGATTACTAAAGCTTCAAATGAAAACAAAAGACATAAACCTCTAGTCAAACTCTTGATAAAAATTACTCATGTAGGACCACTTTGCATTTAGTCATGCATTTGCTAAGGACTAGCAAGATTTAGGCATGAAGTTGTGATTGCACAGCAATCATGCAACCTAAATCACTTAAATTAAGCTAGATCCTAACATAACTTAGGAATAATCCATTCATAAACATCGTAATTTGCACAATAGCTAGTTTATTAGTCATATAGATAATATTATCATTTTATATACTAATGAGAGATGATTTTTAATCTCAGATGATTTGAAGCTGCAGATGTCAGATCAGATCGAACAGATCTGATCAGGACGACAATGGGAGTCCAACGCTTCCGAAATCGTCGCAATCAGACAACCAAAGCATTGTGTGTAGACAATAGAAGAATGAAGATCATGGAGCCAAACGATAAAGATCCGAGCCTCAGATGAAAGATCCAACCACACGGATGGATCCAGATCATCGACCACAGTCCAATGACGCAAAAATCAACTCGATCGGAGGTCTACATCACCAGATATAAAGAAAAAAAGATGGACAGCCACGATGGCACCACATGGCGCCATCACAACTGCCCCTCACCGTCGGCCCATCTTTGAAGACCATCCTCGCTTGCTCTCAACAGTTGGATGGCCATCCAACAGTCTACGATACATCCACGTCGTCCATCAACGGATAAGGACAAATAGGCACAAATAGGAAACTATAATAGAACTCATGCGTAGCACGTTGGCTCACGCGCTTACGCAGAAGCGCGAGACGCACGTTCGAGCAGTGCTACGCAAAATTGAAGGAGTGCTAGCACGAGTGCAAGTACACCATCAAATAGCGATCGAAAGGTGGAGGCACTTCCTCGTGGCACAATTTAAGCTCGTCGTGGCCAAACGCGCGATCCCATGTGTTTTATGAAATTAGGAAGGCGAGGCGCACACGCTCAAGCCGTTTGATCTCATAATCAGACGGCTAAGATTGTTGGGCACGATTCGAATTCGCGCAGGCGAGCGCAAATAGATGAAATTGAGCGTGCAAGGAAAGCGTGAGTCGTCCGATCATGAGATTGGATGGCTAAGGA
The DNA here is from genome assembly GCA_037157565.1 of Thalassia testudinum. Taxonomy (NCBI): domain Eukaryota; kingdom Viridiplantae; phylum Streptophyta; class Magnoliopsida; order Alismatales; family Hydrocharitaceae; genus Thalassia; species Thalassia testudinum. The sequence continues at coordinate 47,307,822 of JAZHRO010000009.1, forward strand.
TGAGGCGCTTAGATGAGGCTTGCGGGTGTGCACGTAGAGAGAATCGTTGAAGCAAGCGCGCGAGGAGAAAGCGGGGTTGTGCGATCTTGATCCAAGGGAGCAGCGAGCGACACGTGTCATCCAGAGAATGAATCCACGCGATGGAGGTGCGTTGGAGGTTGTTTTGAGGCTTAATCAGCTATGTTGATCTCCCGATTGATGGATCTGATTAATCCTAAAGTTGTTACACCAGCTAGGGGGCCAAAAGACCCTTTTTGCCCTCCATAAAAGCTATAAAAGAAGGCCAAAGCTCCCCCAGTTGAAGCATCTCTCTTCCATCAACTCCAGATATCTTCCACCTTCTTTGCAACTCCCTGTCCCTCTATAACTCTGCTCCAACCTTCATCCCGGCGCTCTAGATCTGAGGTGCTGCCACACCTTGCACAAGCATCCTACAAGCAGCATCGTCTCTCTGCCACTGTCTATCTCTCTCTCAATCTATCTATCTATTTTTTTTTAGTAGCATTCTCTATTGTGAAAACTCTATTTTAATTGCAATAAAATTTTGATCTTCTGAATGCATATATCTGATTCTTATACATATATAAATATCTATTTAGAACAAATTCTATTAAAAAGCTTCTGCATAAATTGTAATTGCCTCCCTGCAAATGACCCGGTACTCACCGATTTTATAAATATTATTTGTCGATGTGTTTTCGCGCTGTACTATAACTGAATTAACTTTTAAAATGTGATTTACGTGCCGAACAGTCCACAATAATGATGTGTGCAACTAAAAGAAATCTTTCTTGTGTGCATCATATGTTTGAATGCCACTATACCACAAGACTTTTAGTTCATCAATCAACAGTTGGAGATAAACATCTATTGCATTTCCTGGTTGCTTGGGGCCTGGGATAAGGAGGATCAAGACCATAAATGTGAATCACATGCATAGCTAAGGAGGTAAATTAGAAGTTAACATGACCACCAGCTATATAGAATATGGTGGATACATGTTCTTGAATGGGTTGAATCCATCGCTTACAAGTCCCAATCTTACACTCGGTGCCTTCTCTACAAATGATGTGTGATTCTCGTTAAATATATTCCACTCCTTAGAATCTGTTCGATGACGAATGCGTCCATCTCTTGATTTATTCTCCTTGTGCCACGCCATCAATTTTGCTATTTTACTTGACATGAATAGGCATTGTAGCCTAGGGATCAGTGGAAAATAATGGAGAACCTTCTCCAGCCGTTTCTTTCTGCCTGTGTTTGTTGATTTACCCACCTTGTACATTTCCTCATCACATTCGGGATAATTACCTAATCCTGAGTACCTATTTCTGTACATGACATAATCATTTCGATATGCATCAATCTTCTCGCATTTCAGTCCAAGCCTACGTATTTGCTTCTTCACATCATACCATGACCCAGGGTACCCAATAGGATTATTTAACAGCTCCCCAATGGATTGAAGACCTCAGACATTAATTTCGCAATGGCTCTATTCATCACTTTCATTTGAAATAATTTTAGAACGAATAACAACTTCGAAATTGACATTATTCTAGGAGCAATAGGATCCTCTATTGTCTTGACTACATCGTAAAACTCATTACAATCTCTTAATGCTCCATCATTATCTGCATCCTTAGGATCAGCTACTCTCATATCATGTAACATTTCCTCTAATTCATCTTCCTAATTATCATCACTTTGTTATAAATCATCAATTATATCATTATCTGACTTCTCCTGTGATGTGGTCATCATAAACTGTCCAATTTACGTAATGTTGCCCTCAATCGTTACGTATCACATGCGTGAAACCAGTGTCTCAGTCATGAAAAAACTCATTCAAACAATGTCTACATGAGCATAAAATCAGCTCAAGAAATTCTCCTTGTTTAAATGCCTTCCTATCATCATTAAATGCACACTCTAGAAATGAAATCACTCCATTCTTGTATTCTCAGTAATTCAAATTCCTCAAACTAATCCATGACAACCTAAATTTCAATGTCAACCACTCAGAAGTTAGATTCAAATAAGGAAAATATGTGTATTTTAAAAATATTTTCACTTGATAGCTCATCCTTGAAGATTTGATCATAACTTTACTTCTTACATGCAACCAGTGTTTGGAGAAATTTTGCCAGCATTTCCCTGCACTTCTTCAGTATACCCCCAAGATTAACCTTAACTACATTTCTAATAGGTACCACTTAAGGTTGCTTTAGGAACGTAGCTAAGATCAATTGGTATACCAGAGAAGGGCTAGAAAATGCAACTGAAATTTCTCTAAATACTAGCTACATGCAAGAAGTAACCCTAAGTTATGATCAAATCTTCAAGGACTCTTTAGCCTAGTACTTCACTGAACTAAAGACGATCGAGTCTTATGGTATGCTATAAAAACAACACATTGTGCATGTAAGTGAAGTATATATACACTCATTATCCGTATAACATGATCATAAGTTTCGACGGGTAAATATTTTGATACAGTTATATCTCTCTCACAAACTATACCTTAGAAGTTAGAACTCCTATTGTTTGTTATCAGGTACATCTAAATTGGTGCAAGTCTGTGTATCTAAATTTAATTAATAAATTTCTTCACACCATGGAACATAAAAATACTAAGCCCTAAACTAAATGACTAAACCCAAAAACTATAAATTAAACCTAAACTCTAAATCATAAAAACAAAACCCTAAATCTTAATTCATAATTAAAACCCTAAATCGAAAATCAAAACCTGAAATCATAAATCCAAAACTCAAAACCTATAACCAAAACCTAAAATAAAAAATCATAAACCTAAACTAAAAACAAAAAACCTAAACTTAAACCATAAACAGAAAATCCTAAATCTAAAATAAAAATCCTATAACCTAAATCTAGAACTTAAAATCTAATACCAAAACCAAAAAAAAAAAAAAATCCTAAACCTAACCTTAAACATTAGACACTAAACCCTAAAACCTAATCTAAAAATAAATAACCATAATCATAAACCCTAGACACAAAATCATAAACCCAAAATGTAAAACCAAATCATAAATCCTAAACCTATACCTACACGCAAACTATAAGCTGAAAAATTTCGACAGAGTTTCCACTGCAATATCGGATTTGCCTCAAATCTTGCAAACACAAAAGTGCATCGCACACCCCACAAAGAACACTACATATGCAACAAACATATGTGGGCACACCCCACAAATAATAATTAGTAATAATTTAACTAAACCTAATTAAGTAAACATTTAACAAACATTCAACATAAACTAATAACATGTTAATTGTTTCAATGAAATGCAACTAAAAATAACTTGTAAAACATCTTAATTGCATTCACATATAAAAAACAAACATAAGTACTTAATAAAAAAAATTTTAACCTATTTTAGAGGAGGGGGAAGTGGTAGAGGATGGTGGTGGCCTGCAGGTGGTGGTGGTGTAGGTGGTGATGGGAGGAGGATGGGGCAGGTGGTGGTGGTGCCCGCAGGTGGTGATGGGAGGGAGGGCCAGCCACGTGGTGGTTGGTGGAGCTGGCTAGCCACGCGGCAAGGGTGGGGGAAGGGGCACGTGGTGAGGGAGGGGGAGGGCGACGAGGAGGCGGCGCCAAACGGGGAAATGGGGAGGGTGGCAGCGTCGAGGAGAGGAGGGGGTGGAGGAGGTGGATATTGACCACTTACAGAGGGGGGGCCGCTGGAGGACTTCCACTCTTAAGCAGCGTCGATCTGGTGCATTGCCATGATGGAGGGGGAGGAGTCATCGACGTCTACAGACGAAGATTGATTGGGGAAGAAAGGAAGGATGAGGGAGAAGTTGGGTATGCATTGAAGGGTTTTAATGGTCGATGAATGCATTTCAAAAATAACTTTTTAACATCGATGATTTCTGAGAAGACTATCGTCGACTATTTTATGATTACCGAAGAGTATAATATTATTGTCATCGAGTATAAATCGATGAGAACGGTCCCAACCATTCCACCTGCAGCTGTAGGTGAGAAAGTTAATAATCGAACTTTTGACAATCGTTAGATCTTAGAATGATCGAGAATATTGATATTCTCGATAGTGATATAACTGTCGAATATGTACTATCGAGAGCAGTACATTTTCTACTAGTGCATCTTGACAATAGATGATATAATTTGCTTGCTAGGTGGTGCACGAAATTCTCTGAGTGATAATGTATTCGTTTGTAGCGTGAAAATCGTGACAGTTTTAATTTGTTTTCAAACTCTAAATGGATTAAGTGTAGAGATGGGTGTTCAAGTCATCTCACAGGGAGACACATGATCTAACTGCTTCCTAACTAGGCCTAACTAATGTATTTTTTAATTTTTTGGATTTTTTTTTGTGTTTTAAATAGGGAAGAACTCTAAGGCAATTCAAGATAGGGACTGAATTGTAGAATCAAGACCTAAATGCAATTCACATGTAAATACTTTTTTGAAAATGGAAAGATCCTAATAAAATTACTGTGAAGATACTTCACATCTTAAATAATATTCCTACCAAATTTTGCATAAAACTAACATCTAGAAATTTCACAATAAATTTGGAAATAAAATGCAGAGGCAAAATTGCGACACAAAAGGATTCTAACGTAAATGAATTTTTAATTTTTTTCCTAGAACTAATTTTTGAGTATTCTAATATAATATGTAGGAATGCAATATACATTTTTTTAAAATTTTTGGATGCATGGAAATAGATGTAGAAATTCAGAAACTCAAATGTGAATATCTAAGGCAAATGTGAATCACATAAACATATAAACTTTGTTAGCATGCATTGAACGTTTAACTAGGAGGAAGGAAAGCACAAAAATAGTTTCTTTATTGATACTGAAACGTGCCCTGCAAATGACATTGACTATAAATGACTATTAAAATAAAGAAGAGAGTAAGGAGAAGAATAATGAAGAAAGGTGAGTAGTAGAGCGGAGATTGGAGTTGTTTGCTTGAAGAAGACCAAAGGAGGCCATCCAGGTGATTAAGAAGATTCTGGAGAAGCCCTGCTAAAGTTGGAGGGTGATTATGCGAAACTTGCTAAGTGATAAATGTGTTGTTATAGTGCAAGTTACACGATCACTGAAAATCAATTTTTTGAACTTGTAATGGAAAAAAATTGTCAAAATTGAGAGTCCAGGTCGTATCTCATGAACAATTTTAGCTATATTACTTCCTAACTAATCCTAATTGTGCATAAATTGTTTTAAAATTTTTGGAGATATTTTTCTTTTTTTTTGGGATTTTTCTCTGAGATTAGGGCAAATTAGCTATTTTGACTGCTTGTGTAATATGCTTGCCTAACCTAGACGAAATGGTGCCCTAAATTTCTACTGATTTTTACTAAGAATCTTGACTATATAATTAAACAACTACAATTTATTTTACATTAATTTGAGGTGTATAAAAATTCCTAAAATTTAGACAATCCTGAAAAATTAGGTTCTATTTTATCTTTGACCTCTTGATGATTCATGAATTTTATAAAAATATGGAGAATGATTTTGCATCAAAATTTTGCATAAATACTTCCTACTAGTGTCCTAAATTATTGAGAAAATTTGATGATTTTTGGAAGTGCATCTTTTGGTAGACAAATTTCGAAAATGGAATTGTGAGTCTACGCGAAAATACGGTGGATGTGAATTTGTGAAAACACTTAAAACACACCTTTTTTGGGTTTTTGGATTTTTTGATTGTTTTGGAGTTTTTGAAATAATAAAGTAAGTAAGAGAAATGACTAACAAGAAAGTAGAGAAGAGAGAAATGTAAAACAAAATATGAATTCATTGCTACTAATAATAATGCCTACAACTACATAAGCAAACTAAGAAGAAGAACAAAAAGGAGTAGAGGAAGAACGAATTAGCCATGGAGATTGCGAAGAAGATGGAAGCCCATGGAGATGATTGAGGGTGCCACCACAAATCTCGAGAAGTCAAGGAAAACTTGGAGAAGACTAGAGATAAGTCAATGAAGAAGTCGAAGTAGAATTTGAAGAAGAAATAATAGAAGTAGAAGGTGGAAGCAAGGGAGATTCTAATGAGAAAGGGGAATTCGTAAGAGGCTAAGGGACCTAATAGAGATTCTACAAGGTGTACGAAGGTAGAGAAAGGGGGACGTGTGGGGAAAAAGAAGAAGAAGAAGAAGAAGAAGAAGGGAGGAGGAAGAAGTAAAAAGGAGGAAGAAGAAGCTTCAAGGTAGAAGAAGCTGGGAGGAAGAAGATTGCTTTCGCAACATAGAGGCCTATGGTCTTTTATAGACAAGGGTGGATGTCCAAGGGTGGCTTGGAAGGTTTACTTGGAGACCAAGGTGGGGGGTTTATGGGTTTGTAGAGGATCTAGAAAGGAGGCAAATTCACACATTGATTTGTGTTCACATTGGATGTAATTGGTAGAAAATTAAGGATGTGATTGAAGCCTAATTTAAATTTATTGGATACCACATTTAATAAATTGATTCCAAAGAATGTCTAAGGCATTTTTAGGTGTAGAAAAACCATGTGGAAATTGGATAAGGTGAAGGTTTCTAGAAGATAGGATTAGGACTAGGATTAAGGTAGTATCACTAGGAGTGTGAGCTGAAAATTTTAGAAATAGGTTTAGGATGATGTTTAAGACTAAGGCTAGGGTTTATATATGGAGCTAAATAGAGTTGCTTTAGGGTTTAGGTCAAGGTTTAGAATTAGGATTTTGGGTATGGGCTAAATAGGGTTGGTTCTGACTTGGATTAGGGTTAGAGTTTTTATGGCCAGATTGGGTTCTTCTCCTCTCAATTTGAGCTCTGATGACCTGACTTCCAACTTCTCCTCCTCTTAAGCCTAGGTAAAGTATTCTTGCATAAAGTAGAATCTCAATCTAGCACAAAACAGGCTCAAATTCATAATCTTAATGCTAACATGCAAAGATGCAATTATATACATAATGACCTAAATCTAATGCAACTAACTCCCCCAAACCAACAAAACTAAGCATGTTATCATGTATTTTATGCTCACTTATTAGAGGGCGTGACAGAGTAGAGTAGAAAAACTTTAGGGTGGAGGAGTGGAGATGGCATGTAGGAGAAGGGAGAAGGGACTTAGAGTTTATATATATGGAGAGAGAGGGAGCATAGGAGAATTATGGAGAGATGGTGAGGGAGAGGGAGGGCGAGATGGTTTGCCATGGGAGGGACCAGGGTGGAAGGGTTATATTGAGGGGCATGTAGGGGTTGGCATGGGATTAATGGATGAAGGGCTATTGTTAGGGTTTGTTGGAGGGAGGAGGGCAGGGGGGCTAGTGTTACAATTAGGTGAGGTGGCTAGGCTTAGGTGGCTAGGTGTAAGTCGAGGAGAGGGCAACATGGGATAATGGTGATGTGGCATGATGAGGTGGCGTGAGGTGATTGGAGGGGAAGAGAGGATGTGTTTTGATGAAGTGGAGGGGGGGGGGGGGGGGGGGGGGGTTTGTGGACTATAGATGTAGGGCTAGGATTGGCTAGGGTTAGGGTTTGGTTATTGGAGGGAGTGGCATGGGGTTTTGAATAGGATTAGGGTTGTGTGGGCTTAGTGATGAGGTGGCCTATGATTATTGGTGGAGAGGGAGAGAGCATGCATTGATGCAATGGCACCATTTGTCAGCTTCCAATGTTCACTCCTCTCATGGCCCAGTTCCCTCAGGCACTCCTACAAAGAAAATGGACATAATAAATAGCTAGGCTCCAAGATACATCATCAATCGACCTAAAATGCTCTAATTCTAATGCAATTATGCATTGTAGCTACCCGACTAACATAAATTAAGCATGACATAGACACTAATTCATGTATTCATCGCATCCCCATATCTAACTTTTACTAGTCCTTGGGAAAAACAAAATGGAAAAACGAATTCAAGATGCAAAACCATCGTTGACAAAATACAATTGAGTTTGAGCTAGGAAATTATTATTAACGAGGAGGTATCAGTCCTTACCAATCAAAGGAAAATGTACATAAGATCTTAGCTACAAAAACTCAACATCACTAGAGTATCGACCAAAATGCAAGTCACCTAATCCCATCAAAATTCTATTAGTTGCAGTTTTTGGCCTCATGAGAAACTTTTTATGACTTGTCAATCCACCCAAGGTTTTAATAGAAACTGAAATTCTAAGCCTTTGTGCTTGTGGTGCTGACTCGACTAGTGGGCAACTCACTCTAGAAAGTCGAATTTTCCTTGAGACATGAGACTATTCTTTACTTCACCCAAACGTTGTTTTTGAATTTACCTTACTATAGATTGGTAACTTTCTCCCTCCCTTTTTCTTTCCTGAGGTCAACACAAGATGGAAATTAGTAAATATCACCCCAGTAATGCTATTTGGCATCCTTTTATTTCTCACTACCAAACTTACATTATTTTCTTTTTGTATTATTTGTTTTTCCTTTTCTTAATTTTTTTCCTTCCTCCTACTACTTTATCTCTCTTTCTTTTTTACTTCTTTTACTATTCATTTTTCTAGGGTAGGTGGCTCTTCTGAAACTGGTTCACAAATAAACACCGTACATCTGGGGAGCATACCCAGTGCAATGTGATAGCCATACCCCATGAGGGTCTATGAGACTAACTTCGATTTTGAAGAAGAGACCCTTAGATCCCACACCTCTTAGAAAACCTGGCTTTCTACTGCTAATTATCTACAAGCTAGTCAATGTGTGAGTGCAAAGGGTAAGATGCTTAGATTTCAAAATCACTCAAATCAAAGGGTGGTAAGATAAGTCACATACTTGTTACCCCATTGGCTTAATACCTTAGCTAACGAAATTCCTCGAGGACTCGAAAAATAAATTCACATCTTAGCAAATACTCAAGTTAATTAAGTCGAAAATGACCTGGAGAGTCTAAGTGAAAAGACCTTAATCATACTTTTCCTAAGGTTGGTAATTTCTAAATGCCTAAATTTCGTCATCCTTTCCTAGCTCAAGACTCTAAAAATATCAATTTTTTTTTGAAAATATGAAAAATCAATATGAGAGACAAACGAAAAATAGAGATAACCGAAATCAACAAAATTTAAACATCCCCCCATGCCTATCTTAAACATTGTCCTTAATGTAAGCACAATTCAATAAATAATTGAATTAGACAATGGGAGAAAAGAACAATACAACCTGATACTCGATGTTGATGTACTCTACCAATCTTAATTACTCTATACAACTACTCTAACTTAAGATGACATCAAGGACAATAATCAGTATTATCAATATTGAGTTGCCTTCCATCAAGCGTTGAGTTTAGGGTCTTCAGCCAGACTAAGTCAAAGGCCATCATCAACTAAGTTCAATCAGGGCCACCTTGTCAATCAGAGGTGATTGTGTCAGATTTTCATTGTAGGTTTTTAACCTTTGATCATTTATGATGAACGTCTGACCTATTTTGGATTAGAATCTTTATGACTCCATTTTCAAAAGGTCAAATAACTATATAAGGGCTATTCCATCAAGATCAGTGGCTCATCATAGCTAAAATGCCCAAGTTAAGCTAGAATCTAGAATAAACACTATCTGATTAACACAAGAAATGGCTTAAGTGTGGGAATTAATGAAAATGGCCTAAAACATCAATTCTGTGTTAAAATGCATAATTAGGTCTATTTTGAGAGATTCTATACTTAAATATATATAGGGCTATATTTAATGTCAATTGAACATCAATTTGAGCACAAAATCACAAATTAATTGTGGGATTATTTTCTAATATGTTCAAATAACTGATAAACGCCAGTTTATCATCATTTTTATACCCTAAAACTAATCTAGCTCTTAGGATTTTAACTCCGCAAATGGGTTTTCAAGTTGCATTTAGGCCTTTACTTAGGTTAGGCATGCATTACATCTTATTATCTTTTTGATGATTTACTTGAGTGTCAGGGACAGGTAGATAGTAAGATCCCATAAACCTTGGCACTCTGAAAGGTAGAAGATGAAGGAGAAGCCCACATCAGCTGGATCTCAGCTAGATCGAGCTCATCGTAGCTAGATCCTAACTCATTCTAACTGGATCAACTCATCCTTAGCTCCATGCAGCTCATCTCAACTAAATGGTAGCTCAAGCTAATTCACCTCAGCTCCATTTAGCTCACCTCAGCTGGATGGAAGCTCAAACTAGCTCCTGACAGTTAATCCCAGCTCCTCCAACTCAAAATACTTTACTGGAATCTCTACTTGACTAGGACTAACTACTGCCATCAACTAGATAAGCCTATTCAGCTGAAGAATACCTCAACCAGCTCAAGTCTAGCTCCCGGAGAGTCAACTCAGCTCAACTTAGTTGAGCTTAGCTACCTAACCTAAGCTAGCTACTTTAGCTAGCTAGGTAATCTTCGGGAAGACCAGGCCGAGCTCAACTTAGCTCACATCAACAAAATCCAGCTCATCTTAGCTTGGCTTAGTAGCTAGGAAAGAACTAGCTAGCTAAGCTAGCTAAGGAGATCACATGCAGCTCTCTTCAGCAGCCATCAACTCCAATACAGCTCAGATGCAGCTCCTCCTCAGCTCATCCTCTCAAAACCTAGCTCTGCCCCTCCTCTCCACTACTCATCTACTAGCCAAGCTAGCTTAGCTAGTCCACCTCCTTGGCTACCAAAACTTAGCTACCTACCTCCACTCCAATATGGCGTCACCATGCACACACCCCTTCACACCACCACCTCCAATAGCCACCAACCCCATAACCACCTTTAGTTGGCACCACAATTTCCCTTAAAAACCCCCCTCATCTCCACCATACACCTACCTCCACAATCCATCCTAACCCTACACCTAACCCCTTCTAGAACCCTCCTTGGTGACCCCAAAATGGAGTCTTTTCTTCATGGCTGGTGCTACCTTTAGGTGCCCTTCCACCACATAACCACCACCACATATACCCCTTCATATGGCGCCAACCATCCTCCCCCTTTGGATCACCTAACCACCTCCCAAATGCCATCCTAGCCATTCATTAAATCCATGCCTACCCCTCCCATCTCCACACCTATATATACCCTCCTAAATACCACATTAAAGATACCCTCCCTTAGTGTAATTCCACCCATATCCACCTACATAATTCGGCTAAGCAAAAGAAGAAAAGAAGATCAAGGGGGCAACCTACTCGTCCCCTTGGTGCGTTCTCCTCTATCTTCCTCTTGATTGTGCCATGCCAAGGAGGAGAAGCATTCCTCTAGAGGGACGGCTAGGCAAGGAGGAGATCTTCATCAAGGTGGTGGGCGCCCACCTTAGAGGAGGAGCAAAGACGAGGATACCAAGAGCAAGGAGGATCTCTCTTCATAGTGCAGGAGCAACCACACTTGGAGCAAGAGCATCTTCACTTCACTTAGAGGAGTTTTTCTTCTTCTATCATTTCTTCTTTTGCATTAGCTAGTTGTTAGTTTCTTTGTAACAAGAATTCCGCTATAAGTACTCTATTTTAATTAGCAATGCAAAAGATCTTTTCGTTGCCTTCAATTTCTTGCTCGTAGTTTGTAGTGCTTTCTTCTTACCTTTAGTGCACCACACTTCTACCCTCTAATTACTCTAGGCGCACTTGCCTAGAATGAGCTTAGAGGTGTAGATTTATTCTTGTCACTTAGGCATAGTCTTTAGCGTAGTTATCTTCGCTTACCGTTGCCCGATTATTTTGAAAACCTAAAAGTAACAAATCAAAAATACAAGTGTGGATTTGAAAGGCGAGAGAGAGAATCATTTTATGTGACTAAATACTCATCCTATCTAGGTATAATAAATTTAAGAGTTGATCTATTTTACGCGTTTCATTGACAAAAACCCACATTTATAAAATCACATAAAATCCATTTCAATAATGTGCCATAGAAACTTCATAACATTTTGACCTTCTTAGGGCCTTGAAATCAATGTTTTGCATATAGGTCCTTTATTTATAAATTAGCTTTCACATTTCCTTAAGTCAAAAGTTGCCAAGGACTGATTGCAAGCCGCCAGGGACATTGTTGTATTAATTTATAATCACTTATGGGCTCATGCATAATTGTTCTATTGGTTCACCCTTTTGGGCCTCAGTATAAATTACCCAATACACTTGATGTGACGCTCCTCTTCACTGTTCATATGTGAAGAACATGCGTGTCCAGAGCCATCCATCTCTATCTTCATCAGATCTACGGTGGATCCATCACCAACCAGCCAACACCAACGCCAAAAGCTTCGCGCCCATTTCTAGATCTGATCCTATGGTCAGCTTTCACCCTAATCGTGCACGCGCTCTCCAGATCCCATATCCACCCTTCACTCTCAACGACCATTACCTACACTCTCCAGTGGTCCTAGATCCCCAATGCCTATATAAACACCTACCTAGCCCTCCTATGCGAGCTACCAGCTCCCTCCAACATTCCCTGACTTGATCATTCTTCCTCTCTAGCATCTTCTTCCTCTTCATTTAGCTCAACCTATGATAGAGGTGGAATTATTCTCCCTCATTCAATCCTCGTCGTTAAGGATAACATGACACCTGAGGGTGACCCTGAGCTTTACTAGTAGGCTTTCATCGCTGGAGATCCTCCCACTTTTTCGCTACAGCCGCTAGCTGCAGTTCCTCTTAAAGGTCCTATTCCTCTTGTTAGATTAGGATTTTGTTGCTTTCTAGCTAGATTTACCTACTTTCTAGATAGATTTAGAGTAGAGTAGATAATGAAGATCATAATTCATGGTTTGATTTCTTTATATTAGCTTAGATTAGACTAGATAGAGTCTTTCTCCAAACCACCTCCTCTGATCAATTCAGATCAGAGGAGATGCATTCACACTCTCACTTCGTTCATTTTATCTCCGTCTTCACTTCACAAATCGTATTCAATCATTTTCCTTACATTTTAATCACTAATCACCCATTCACTGAGGCATCTATCAGATCTGATACTCTATAGCACTCAGAGCTAATTTGAGCACCAAATTCCATCTGAGGGTCATCCCACTCATTTCATTTGATCACAAAGGCCCTTCCAGTGCCTTGAATTGGATTTGATTTGGTTGATTGAATCGGATTTGATTTTTATGAATGATTGAGTAATTTCAAGAGTAATTGAGGTCCAATATGTTTTAATTGACTAAATTGAGTTTATATTTGTTTAATTGGATTGAATGCGAATGGCTTGAGCTATTTTAAGTGGATTTCTATTGTGATATGAGCTGATGCCCAATGTGATCCTTAGTTACTGTTTTTCTTCTCCATTATGGGTAGCTATTGCCAAGGAAATTAGATGCACTGAGGTGAGGCTGTAGCAATGACCTATTGGGCTTTATAGAATCACCCTAAGATCCTGAACAATAATTGATAGTGTAGAACCTCTAGGTGACCAAATCATCTCAATGGATCTAAATCAATCGCCCACATGGGTGACAATCTAATTTGATTGAAAATTGTTTTAAATCACTTATTAAAGGTTGAATGATGTTTTGAAGACATTGTGGAAGATTTGGAATCAATTTAAGGGATTTTAATGCCTTAGTAGTTCTTTCCTTTTTCATGTTGTCTATGACACAAGAGGGAGATCAATTAGTGTTCTCAAGGTTTATTGAGCTTCAATTGTATTTTTATTGAATTCTAGATTATCTAATGATCGTTTGTAATGATTTGCTGTGATATTTTAATGCTTCAAATCGGATCTAAGATGTTCCATCACCCAAGTCTAAGATTGATCTTGAGAGATAAGCCTTCAGTTACTGGCATGATACTTTGAGAAAGGATTTAAAGGAAATTTTAGATAATCAAAAATAGGATTTCTTGATTCTTTTGATATTAATAACTTCCATCTAAGTCTGAAATCCGCTGGTTCAAGTATGGCAACATCTGCTGACATTAGTGAGTCCAATTTGAAGGCCAATGCTTTAAATGGAGTTTTAAGTTATTTTGAATGATAATGGACATGTTCTGGATCAATAGCGCAAACTCCTATAGATTAGAGGTTTGTAAGAGTGAAGAATTGCATTCGGGACAATTGAATCTAATTTGACAACGGTAGTGACTTCTTCATAATTGAATGATAAAATTCAAGTCGGCTTAAGGCCAATTCTAATGTGTTTTTAAGTTCTAATGAGTGGTTTGATAGATTGTAATGTGAGAATTACTTATAACAAGCATTCATGTCCTATTTTTGGGTTTTAATTTAATCTGTACGCATTGTAAAATTTTCTAGAATCATTTGTCAACAACAATTGATCTTATTATCTATCCAAAATGGTTGAGATGATGGAATTCAATGCTAAATTCTAGTTTTATGTTGCAATCTGATTTCTATTAATGTTAGTAAGTTATTCATGTCTTATCTTTTATTTCCAACCACCTTGAATGAAGTTCTAGGCTTTAGGTTTCATATTCAAATCTCCATTAAGCCTAATTTTTCTAAAATTGTAAATACCATGAAAAATCCAAAATAATTGTAAATAAATAAAATGAATATGTCATGAGTTATTTGGGTTTAGTTCTAGGTGTGTGAGTCATTAGATTTAGGTTTTGAACTTATTAACTAGAAGAACATACTAGTAGAAGTCTAGGTCTTCTCTAGTTTAGAAATAAAGAAAAACACATAATAATACCAAAAAAAAGTCATTCTTCTTCTCTTCTCACCTTTCCTTCCTGTTCCCCTATCTCTATAAAACACAAAAACAAAATAAAAATATGAAAAACTTCAAAAAAACCCATAAAAATACCCATGTACATGATATTTATACTTGTAAATAATACTAAGTTAATTATATATAGTATCTAATATGTATATAAAATATGTAAATAACTTATGTACATATTCTATTTACTTAGGTAGATATTTATATTGAGTTATATAGTATGTATTATAATAATATAATTATATATTTATTTATTTATATTATATGTACATAACCCTGTTGTATTTATAAATAGCTATATGTATATACTTAGAATTATAAGTATAACGGTAGATATAACTTTAATTATAATATAAATAATATACTCCTATATTTATTTATTTAACTATATATTCACTACAAGGAAAAGTGTTAAAAGCGACGAATATTTTATAAAGATAAAGACCAATAAATCGTCATTATATAACCTGTCATTAAATAATTTATTCATCATCATATTTATCGTTATACGAACCATTGTTAAATTTATAACGATAATATATTCATTGACAAATTCAAACAATAAATAAAATCATCACTAAAATCATCACATACTTTAAATTTAGCAACGAATGTTTTCGTTATCTTTGCTTTCTTTTAACAAGGATTTTTTTCGTCTTTTGAAAAATATGTCAACAATTAATTTGTTACAACATATAAAGGATACAAAAATTTATTAATCCTTTAAAACACTCATAATATATCATACTTACACTTTATTTTGATTGCCTATAAAATAAAAAATTATTTCAAAATATCCATCAAAAAATTACTCAGAAATTAAGGTTTTCCTACAAAAACTTTATAGAAAATATACCTAAAAAATTATGCATAAATTTCATTACAAAATATATTTAAAGAGATCATAAAATTTAGTTTATTTTAATGATAAAAAACTAAAAACAATTCAACCTTAAATTTGTCAAAAGCTCTCTTTATTTCCATGGTAAGAAACTTTGTTTTTAACCATATATGAAACAAGTAACTAAAAATTGGATCACATTTTCTCTCTAAAGGACGAACTACCCTATCATTTCTCTATAAGTAAATCCAGAAACTTTGTTGCTTATACATTCAACAAAAACTTTAAGATCACCACCCAAAGGAAAGAATTCTAATCTAGCAGACATCACAAACTCTTTAAAATTTGCATGGACCGCTAACCTAACACAATGTCCATAATCTTGCAAATAAAATAAAAACATTAAAGTGAGACAAAAATAGAACTATAATATATTCTATCAACATCACAAAATCTCCTATTAATTAAAAGTCATTGTACACTAATAATAGAACTGACTACCATCCATTACTTCTTTTCACATATCTCATGGATTCTTTTTTTCTTAAGTTTTGCATAAAGATGCAACCTCCATTCAATTGCTTAGTCTAAATTTCTTCTTACAAGTAGACAACTTGACAAGAGTAATCCTTCAAGGGTTGCAAGCATACATCATTCTTTCAACTTTTAATAAAACTTGTGAGATATTTATTCCAATATCTTTTTCCATTCTTCTATTTAAGAACTAATCTTTGGTCAAGGTTTATTTGCAAACTGAAGGCTAATTAGATATTGAACTAATGGCATAGAATGAGATAACAAACATCCTATGTTACCTATCGTTTTGGAACAAATATGAGTTTGCAAGAAAATAGAGATGCTACTAGGGGGATTTGTAGCTCACTAGAAGAAAGAAATTCATTACCATTACATCAAGGATAATAATTTTAAAAATTTAATGCAAGGTTTAAATTTGTCAAAAATCCGATACAATTTCCCCTATTTGTTCAATATTTTCCCTACAATTTGTACCCACAACCAGTAACGGTGTATTTCGACCAAAAAATAAATAGGTGGGTACACCACACAACCAAACCATAGGATATTTTCATGCAGCAAATTTCTAAAGCTTCATATATTTTCTAGTACAAATTTGAATTTTCTGGATTTTCTATTGCCTACAAAGATTTACTTCACCCATTTAATCCAGTTCCTAAATTTATCTTGATCAAATCTATTGCGTTTCTTATATATCGGCAAGAAAATGTTTCACCCTTAGTCACGTGTACATTGCAAGCCAAGAAGCACTTGCTGATTGCCATAAAAGAACCAAACAAATACTAATTGAATGATCAGCTAAACAATTATTCCAATTTGAGCCCTAAGAAAAGGTGCATTCAAAATTAACACTAATTTTAACATTTTCTAACTAATGTAATTAACCAATTCATAGATTGTAACCTACAAAAACACCCAACAAGGTAATTGTTAGTAGTTTTAGAAAAAAGCATGCTTTCCAACAAATCATTCCTTGCAATCTCATCAAAACCATAATGTATCAATCATTTTGAAATAAAAAATAAATGCCCTCTATTAACTAGTAAACAACAAACACTCGAAAATCAGCCTTCCTTCAAGCTTCCTCCATGCTTGTGCAAAACCATCTCTTAGGGAAAATTTATGAATAACTTTGTCAAGTCAAGGTCGTGCATAAAATCCATGTTGTCAAAACTGAAGAACTAAATGAACCAAGAAAAAACAATCAAATACTTAACAAATCAAAATCTAGTTGCCATCAAGCAAATGGGAGGTGGCAAAATTGGAGATGTTTGACAATTACACAATCTACTTTAATTTTGAAAATTTTCTTTGAGAAAGTAGTTTAAGATGGAATACAAGGAGCTATCTACATGTCAACACAAATTGAACTTACACTCTGAAAAAGGTAATCTTGATCAATCCTCCTCCTACCAAGGATGACACCTAAAGTGCATATAGGATGCCATATCAAGCATGTGAAGTTTGAAATTATGCAACATAGTTTGAGACATGCTTGTTATTGATCAATTTCCAAGGGATCAAACACATACAGATGCCATTGATTCCAAAAGCTTAGACCCTCTTGAATTCACAAGCACTACCTACAAGTTGAGTACAAAATCATGGCAACCTAAAGAAGGAAAATAAAAAATGAATGGAAACCAAAAGGAAAGGGGGTTGTGGTGGTTAACAAAGACAAATCTAGGTACAGTTTGAAAAACCAATTGCTCTGCAATGATTCCATAGGAAACATAAATCATGATTTTGGTGAAGACTACTAATCTCAAGTCACCATCTTCCTCATGATTGATAAGATCAAATTTTGGAGAATACCTATAAGAACATATATTAGAAATTTCTAGTGTAAAATAAATACCTTACAAGAAATTCTAGGAAAAAAATATGTAGCTTTTTCAAAATAACTCCAGAAAATTTGAGGATAAAGAGCAAAATCACTTCATATCTGTTTGCTGAAAATTGCCTTCACGAAAGTCGGATGTCATGCTGCATCATTTGAAAGCTCCATAATGATATAGAAGTTTTACTTGATTTCTACTTCCATGAATTGCTGCTTGTTCTTGCAATAAACCCACCCTTGGTGACATAGTCCCAGATGACTGCATCAAGAAGAATCTACCTGATACAACTCAATAAGATGAAAAATTGTGTTAGGGAGTTGCTGAGGGACATGTACTCTCACCTTAAAATCACTAACTAATGCCATATCAAATAGAACTGAGAAGCTTAGCATGCTTCATTATGGAACTCAAGTTTCCTTTTGTCCATCTGAATTCCTGAAGATGGAACCAATTCAGTCATGCATGAAGTTTAGGAGCCTAAGTTTATGATGAAAATAAATTACTTTTGAATGGAACTGAAAATTTATCTTGAGGCTTTCTGAAATTTAAACTGTAACAGCAAGGCATCTCTATATAAACAGCTTCAAGAAGCTACTAGTGAAAAAATTACTGTTAAAATTATTATGCTTGTTGGGGAGTCTTTCTATTTTAGTTCAACCTTTATGAGCATGACAAGTTGCATACTATCCACCCAACCCTTGCAAAAGGAATCAATGTTATGCTCTCAAGGAAACAAAAATGGTTAAGTACTAGGTAGAAACTTGTATGGCAGAGATCCGTAACTAGGGAAGCAATTGCCAAAAAACAATGCCCTGCAAACTGCAGATTTAGATCACTTAAGGGATATCCTATGTTGTGATAGTAAATATCATGCAGCATAAGTTGAGCAATGGTATCAGCAGTAAAGCATGATTTGATGAGGGTGATAATTGGATGAGAAGTGGAAAGGTTTGGTTGGTTCCCACCAGTATCAAAACTAAATGACAAAGTAAAGAAACAAAAGTTATTCACAGAGAAGAACAACATAAGAGCCAGCCATGTGGGCTTTGACCTATAATGATCTTTATGAACAAGATCAAGTGCCCAAAGCTAGAACAAGATAACCAACAATGGTTTCATCATTTAGGTTTTAAAAGAGTATAAAGGTAAGTTCAATATTTGATATAGAATCAGAAGGATCACGTCACAAATATAGACGATGATTAAGCCATCAACAAAGTGCAACCACACCAACGTATTTCAATTAACCAACTCACAAGACATTTTTGTTCTTATCAAAGTTTCTAATAGTAGCCCTTTAAACAAAAAAGTTTTTAATATTACCAGAAAACCAGGAGATAGCAGCATATTGTGGAAATATAAAAGAATCCTAAAAGAAACCCCCTTAGCCATAGCAAAGCCCGAAACCCGAGTTGAAAGGTCGACTCATAATGCAACCAGGATGCCGTAGCAATTACTAAGTGATCATGATTTTTCTAACACAGGTAGTGGACAGAGTTTTAAGCAACACCGATGGTATGCATATTATCTTTATTGCAATAAAATCCTAACAATTCATCCCAGAAATTCTGAGGATCCATGTTCCAACCTAAAAGAAAAATAAAAAAATGCATGATCTTCGGTTAGGCTGACCCATTCATTTCATGATGGGCCTAGGTTTGAGCCAGTCAAAAGCATAACGGACCTGAACCAAACAGAAGTCCATACAAACTTTTGGGCCCACACGTGAAAATTTATTTTTTCTAAATATTCTTAAAGACAAAATAGAAAGGGGGAAAAAGCTAGAAGAAATGAATAAACCCAATCCACCCCACGTGGGCCAAACTCGAATTAAAATATTAAGAAGGTGAATTTTTATTTTTTAATATTAGCAACTCATTTTCCTCGGATGAGTGCCTAACGCTTTAGTGTTTTGAAACATCTCTCCCCTTTCACAGCATTAGTTACCAATTGGTTGGTGACTGTAATACCATTTTGCATATATGGAAAAAGGAAGGGAAAGGAAACATGAGAGAACCCTAGCATCCTATATCGACACAATAATGTTTATGCTCCTTAAGTCAGCTAAAGAACATATTCAATATGCATGACCTAAAGATATGTTAACATAATAACATCTACAATTTTTGAACTATCTAAAAGAGCCGATCAAAATATATAATTCAATTTCAAGCATAAACTATTTGGTTTGATGTAAAGTAGTAGCTATAAGTTCTGATGGAGGGGATGAGATTTATGTAATAAATAAGTAATGTAAAAATAATATAACCAATTTTACAAATAAAGCAATCACACAAGTACACAAAAATTTTTAGATGGAAATTCAAATCCGGATAAAAATCACCACCTAAGTCTCTCGACTTAGGATTTCCCAATCAACCTACTTAATCAAATCCACTAACATACTACTTCAACGAGGGTAGTACAATCTCTTACAAACATACTACTTTATACCCGAGGGTAGCGTAACATCAAAACGCATCTTCACAATGAGTAATTTGTCTCGTGAGGGATACAGGAATTTACAAGGTGAATACCCAACAAAGACAATATAACAATATCCTATAAAGCCTCAAAATAAATGTCTTAAACTTAGCTTTTATAGGAAATGGGTACTTCTCTGAGATGGAAGTGAAGTGCGCAACGGATCGATGCTCTCGAATGAAGATTGTGCGGATGGGAGAGCAATAGCACTTCTAGCACTTGGAACTTCTCATTCAAAGGCACAATATAAGTGAAAGTAGTATTCTTATGTGTTGATAGCTAAGGAAGGGTTCTCCTATATTTATAGATGACTTAAGAACCTTTACGAAGGTCTTGGAAGGCTTCTATAGCCGTTGGAAATAAACCCAAGATAAATCAGGCTGAAATCAGGGTCAATGATTTTGACATGGTTATTAGACGCTTAGTTCTAAGGTTGGACATCTAGTCCATTGTTTGATCTAGAGATTGATCGTCTGATCTAGAAAGATAGCAGATATGGACTGGGTTAGATCAAGACAGACGTCTAAAGAGGTGTTTTAAGACATCTGGGAATCTAATCAGACGTCTAATTCTAGACAGATTTCCTTCCTGTTTTGTCATGATCGAAATAGAGTTCTACTATTAAGTTGCACAGACAATAGATCGGACGTCTGGCAATAGGTCTGGACGTCTAGAAATACAAATCACTGCAGGAATGAGTTTTCCAAGACTCAAACGGCTATAATCATCTAATAAGAAGTAATTAGGGTCAGATCTTAGCCTAACATTTATTTATTAGACATTTATGATACTTTATGGACGTCTGAAAGTATATGTAAATTATATTAAGGGTAAATCCTTTAAGGTAAGCCAACAGTCCTTTAGTTAGACGTCTGACAATGTCCTCAGACGTATTGTAAGATGTCTGGACTAAGGGTTGAATGTCTGAAAGTGGTAGACAGAGAGTGGATTTCCATCTTAAGTGTTTTGCGAGTCTGATCAAATAGTCAGACGTCTTAAAGTCTAAGATCATGTCTGATGTCCAGATTGGACGTTTGATTAAACTTTCTGAAACCTATTTTGGTTTTCTGAGTTTACCTAAGTATTTGTCTAAGTATCTTAGGGTTGATTATGTAATCCTAAGACTACTATTTTGTTACTTTGAGCTCTTTAACAAATGATCGAAGGAAATAAAAACCAAAGAAAAAAAGACAAATACATAAAAAAAAATAGAAAGAATTTCTATC
This sequence comes from Thalassia testudinum, assembly GCA_037157565.1. Lineage (NCBI taxonomy): Eukaryota > Viridiplantae > Streptophyta > Magnoliopsida > Alismatales > Hydrocharitaceae > Thalassia > Thalassia testudinum. The sequence continues at coordinate 47,329,384 of JAZHRO010000009.1, forward strand.
CTATTATTCATCTTCTTCAAGCTCTCGCTCCACGTGAAGCTCCTCCATCAAGCTTCTCCAATCCACCAGGGATGCGAGCTTGAGCTCCTTCACACTTGTATCGATTTGCATTTATCATGAAAACTTAAACTTAATGTAAATGTTAAATAACAAGTATTTTGTTATCATCAAAATTAATGATTGTGGTGCACTTGCACCAACAATCTCCTTTTTGATGATGACAAAATCATAAATATTAATCCAAAAAATTCTCACTCTTTCTGACATTATCTAAAAGGTTTAATAAATTTTAATCATTTATCCTATACTCCCCTTTAAAACATTCTCTTTTAATTCCATCTTTCTCACATACAAGATAGCTATGTAATTATCTCCCCCTTTCTAGTGGAAATATAGATATGTTATCTTTTGAGATTTCCCCTATATAAATGAACTCTTTCTCCCCCTTAATGATGGATAGCTTGTAAATTTTTTCCTCTATCTAAATGCTACCAACTGAAATTAACATAAAGTAGAGAGCAAAGAATTTACCTCACTTATCAAGGCCAATAGCATGACCTAAATGGAGGTTGCCAAAATGGATGGAGCTACCATCCGAAGCTTGGAGGTCCGGTTATCGGAGTCGGTCTCCAATTGAACGATTGATGTGTAATGGTTCGATTACCCATCGATCTTCTTGTCGATTTTCTTGTCTTCTTTAATTTTGACGTCGGTCCACCTAGCTTGAGTAGACTGTCCATCCTATATGTCCAATCTCTCATATTGTAATTTCCCTTGAAACCTACAAAACAAAATTCTAATTGATCTTTCAATATCCAAGTTAGCTTGGATCGAGATTTGTTAGTGGGTCTCCTTAAAAGAGATCATGTTTCAATCTTATGACTAGTGCTAATTTTATCATTAGAGAAATTATCTAATTTATTCATCAAGTTATTAGAATCTTCCCTAAGACATGCAAGTTCTTTTTCTACGACATACATCTTAGTTTTTAAACTAGAAATTTTAGTTTTTATGTTAGTATTCTCCTCAATCAATCTACTATTTTCATTAATTAAGTTTTTATTTTCTAACAATAAATTATCTTTTTCAGAATTGTTACAACTAGAACTACTTTGTAGATCCTTAATTTTAATCTCTAATCTTTCATTTTCAGATTTTAAAAAATTAAGATTCTTTTTAATACTTTTGTTTTCTACTTTTAATAACTTACTAATTTCATAAAGTTCATTGAAAGCATATTGTAATTCAAAATTTACCTTGTTGTCATATTCATCCTCGCTATCGCTTGTGATGGCCATGAAGTCCATGTAAGCAACTTCATTCTTTTCTTCGGGATCTTCTTCCGAGCTCGAGTCATCCCATATACCTTGGAACGCCTTTTTTCTTATATTTCTTCTTCTTATCCTTCTTCTTAAGAAGGGGACATTTAAGTCGAAGATGTCTTTTTTCATTGCAATGATAGCAACGTCTCAGGCTATCTTGCTCCTTTTCCTTCTTCTCTTTCATTGAGTTCCTACAAAACTTAGAAAATTTCTTAAATAAAATCCTAAGGCCTTCGTCGTCGGAACTTACCTCACCATCCGAAGCGACTTTGAAGGCGAGGATCTTCCTTGGCTTCGACTCCGATGTGTCCTACTTCATCTTTGTCTCATAGGTCATGAGATTGCCTAAGAGATCTTCCATGTTAAGCTCCTTAACTTCACTCGCCCCCTCGATGGTGGTGACCTTTTGTTCACATTCCGATATGAGGGAACAGAGTAGCTTTCCTTGAAGCTCCCTCTTTATGAAGGTCTTCCCTAATGCTTTCAAATTATTCACTATGAGAGTGAACCTAGTGTTTATCTAACTTAAAGTTTTATTAGTCTTCATTGAAAAAGATTCAAATTCTTAAGATAAAATGTTAATTTTAGAAGCTCTTAACTTGGAAGTACCTTCGTGAGTTACCTCTAATGTATGACAAATCTCGATGAGGTGGCGCATTGCGAGATCTAGTTAAATTCCTTTAAGCTCAACGTACAATACAACGCATTCATTGTCTTCGCTTTGAGAGAAAGTTCTCGAGTTTGTTGTTGGGAGTAACTTGCCTAGAGCTTTTCCGGGATGACATATGGCACCTCACACCGTTGCTATATCGTGTAGTCATTTGCTTGGAGCCAAGCCTTCATCCGAAACTTCCAGTAAGGGTAGTTGCTTCCATCGAAGAATGACAGATAGGTAGTAGACTGCCCCTCGAATGTTCTCATCACAAGCATGCTTCCCTCCGTGCTTACTTGTCGGCATGTAACATCGAAGATGCGAAACCTACTCTGATACCAATTGTAGCTTCTGATGGAGGGAAGTGAGATTTGCATGTTAAATAAATAATGCGGAAATAATATAACCAATCTCACAAATAGAGCAATCACACAAGTATACAAGAATTTTTCGATGGAAACCCAAACTCGTGTAAAAGCCACCACTTAAGCCTCTCGACTTAGGATTTCCCGCTTGACCTAATAGATCAAATCCACTAACATACTACTTCAACGAGGGTAGTACAACATTTTACAACCGCACTACTTTATACCTGAAGGTAGCGTAACCTCAAAACTCCTACTCTTCACGAGAAGTATTTTGTTTTACGAGGGAAACGAGAATTCATACGGTGAATACCCAACAAAGACAATATAACAATATCCTATAGAATCTCAAAGTAAATGTCTTAAACTTAGCTTCTATAAGCAACGAGTACTTCTCTGAGATGGAAGTGAAGTGTACAGCGAATCGATGCTCTGGGGTGAAGATTGTATAGACAGGAAAGCAATGGCACTTCTAGCACTTGGAACTTCTCTTTCAAAGACACAATATGAGTAGAAGTAGTATTCTTAGGTTCCTATAGCTAAGGAAAGGTTCTCTATTTTTAGATGGCTTAGGAACCCTTAGGAAGATCTTGGAAAGCTTCTTTAGCCGTTGGGAATAAACTCAAGGCAAATCAAGCTAAAATTAGGATCATTAATGATTCTGACAGGACTATCAGACGTCTGATTCTAAGGTCAGATGTCTGGACCATCATCTAATCTAGGGATTGGTCGTCTAATCTAGAAGAGTAGAAGATTTGGATTGGGTTAGATCAAAATGGACGTCTAAAGAGGTGTTTTAAGACATCTGGGAATCTAATCAGACGTCTAATTCTAGACAGATTTCCTTCCTGTTTTGTCAAGATCGAAATAGGGTTCCAGTGTTATGTTGCACAGACGATAAATCGGATGTCTAGAAATATATCTTGACATATGGAAACACAAATCACTGCAGGAATGGATTTCTCAAAGCTCAAACGACTATAACCATCTGATAAGAAGTAATTAGGGTTAGATCTTAGGCTAACGTCTATTTAGCAGACGTTTGGGATATTCTATGGATGTCTAAAAGTATATGTAAATTATATTAAAAGTAAATCCTCTGAAATAAGCCAACGATCCTCTAGTTGAACATCTGGTAAGATCCTCAAATGTCTTCTAAGACGTCAGGACTAAGGGTTGGACGTCTGAAAGTGGCTGACAGAGAGTGGGTTTCCAGCCTAAGTGTTTTGGACATCTAATCAAACAGTTAGACGTCTTAAAGTCTAACATCAGACGTCTGATGTTCAGATTGGACGTATAATCAGGTTGTCTGAAACCTATTTTGATTTTCTGAGTTTACCTAAGTGTTTGTCTAATTATGCTAGGGTTGATTATGTGATCCTAGGACTACTGTTTTGTTACTTTAAATTTTTTAACAAATAATCTAAGAAAATAAAAAGTAAAGAACAAAAAGACAAATACATAGAAAAAACAGAAAGAACTTCTATCTTTTTCTTCATCTTCTTCAAGCTCTTGCTCCACGCAAATCTCCTCCATCAAACTCCTTCAATCCGCCATGGATGCGAACTTACTCTCCTTCACACTTATATCCAATTATATTTATCCTGAAAACTTAAACTCAATGCAAATGTTAAATAACAAGTATTTTGTTATCATCAAAATTAACGATCGTGATACCTTTACACCAATAGTAGCTTCCTAAAATGCAATATCATAAATTTCTGACTAGAATCTCAAAACATATAAAATTGCAAGGGAATGTTGCTTGAAAAGTTAAGCTAAACTTTCTCTACTTGAAAGTCCAATGCATATTTCCCTACTACCAAGACAAGTTTCCTTGAATTCTATCTCATGTTTGTACAATGATCTACAAAAGTAATAAGCAAGCATCATTCATATTCAAATCAATCACGGAGAACAGAAAAAAAAAAAAAAAGGCTTCACAAGGATATCGTACAGCCATGGGAATCTCATCCACTGAGATGTGCATCTTGCTTACTTCAAGATCCGCCACATCAGAGGCCCCATTTCACCTCTACACACAATTATACCAACACAAAACCACAAAAACACGTGTTCTATTACAATGCGATTTTGGGAACTTGATATCGCGAAAGCTAAGCAGTTCTTACCAGATGGAAGTCCGGCTCCACCACCTCAAATGCCAAAACCCCACACTCCTCCCCCATCTCGAGATCACTGTAGCCGTCGCTTCCCTGCCAAATATCCCAACACTGATTTAGTCGCTCCCCCACGTAACAACGCCTCCAACATCCTCTTTGCAAAATCCGAACTAACCTTCATCGAGCACACACTGAAGCGGCCGGGACTCAGTCAATCGACCTTTGTGTTCTCGATCAGGAGCTCTTGGATAAGATCAAGAACTCGAACTTGAAATGCAGCTTTTGATCGTGCTTGAACGCCTCATAAGACGCCGCAAATGGGAGTCGAATCGGCAATCAATCTTGACGGTAACTGGAGGAAAGGAAGGGGAGAACATACTTAAATGGGATCAGGGCAGTTGAGTCATATATGCACACCAAATCTCGTTAGAGCTTGGGGCTGCGATTGGTGGAGGATGGGGCGGTGGTGGTAGCGGTAGGGGCGATGGAGCGGCGATATCGATGCGGGTGGGAGCAATGGAACGGTGAGATCGGTGTCGGTGGGAGCGATGGAGCAACGAGATCGGCACCGGTGGGGGAGATGGAACTGCAACATCGCCGGAATGCCAAGGGGTGGGGTGGGCAGAGTACACCTTTGTAGAGTTGCGAGATCACCGGGGGGAAGGGGGGGTGTTGTGCGGGTGTCCGGTGGTGACAAGGGTTTAGGAGGGGGATTAAGGGGGCAGGAGGTTTTATGCTGGAAACATTGTAAATAGAGTCTTATCTTTTAAGCAAAAATAATAGTATAATAATGATTATTCGTTACTATTAAGAAAATAATGACAATAATTTTATTTTTTGATGGATAAGATTACCGATGAATATGTATAATTATTATTATTTTTAAAAATAATAAGGATGGATAATCTAAATCAATATTATATTTAAATATAATGATGAATACTATTAATTGTCATTATATTTTGTATTTTTTGTTATAGTGATTGTATATGTTTATATCCATAAGTTAATTAGTTATATTAGCAAGTTAATATAATTTAAATTAGTAATTTAATAAACTAATAAAATAAATTATGCTATATACTACTGTAGTTTGAAGTATTTTCAGTATATTTATAGTTTATTTATACTATAGAATAGTACTTATAATGTATATATCTATATAAATGAGCATTTAAATGTATATAAATATAAATAAGTCAATAAATATAAATTAAAAATATGTAATAATAAGTTAATAATGTAAATTAACTAATTTATAAGTAAATTATACCATTAAGTTATTAAATTATACTTTAATTCATGAATTCTGGCTGAAATTAAAGTGTATTTATTCATAACTTTAACGAGTTTTTAAATATATTTATACATTTAATTATTGTAAATAAACTATACTAATAGAAAGTTATATGTATAAGCTACATAATCATATAATTTAATCATATAATAATTATTAATTAAGCACCTTAACTAAATCGTGAAAATGGCAATAAAACATGCTAGCACACTGAATCGAGCATTGTTTATTAGTGCCACATTGGAGAACAGTGAGCGCGCAGTGCCATATAAAAGCATTCACATGTTGAGGCTTTGCGTCCAAGTATGGGGTTGAATCCCATATACCATTCATGGTCTTTGAACATGCATTGAGAGAGAGAGAGAGAGAGGAAGGGCTTGGAGCCTTTGTTTGGGTTGGGTTGAGTCGGTCTTGTGAGCTGGTATTAGCTCGAAACTATGCTAAAATACACATAATAAAAATTAACGGCCCAAGATTAGTAGTAGTTGACTGAGCCCCTAGTGGCCTATTGATCCTGCAAAGGGTTGGGCCTGCCAATTTAATAAAATTTTGGTTAAGTGTTAAGTTAACTAGTGTTGTGTGCGAGTTAAGTGTTAGTTTGTTAACTGTTAGCGTGTGTTGTGTAGTGTTGTAGAGTGGGTATGTGTGTGTTGTGTTAAATAGATGTTAGTATACTTGTTTAGTTAGTATATATATTATTTAGTATAAGTGTATATATGTATATTAGTATAGTATATATGTGTATGCGCATATAGAGTATATGCATTATATACTATAGGTATTAGTTTTGTCGTATTTTGTATATAATCATTTTTGAAGTTCTTTAGTAACTTTTACATATGTTAGCATACAGAGTTTATATATGTTAGTATAGATAGTCTTTTTGTGCCTATATTAAGGCATTCCTTAGATAGTATTGTACATAATCAACCTAGATTAGTTTAAAATAATTTTTGATGCCTTTATAACTATATATATCCTTGAGGCATTGTCATTAACATAATTCATTCATTCTTATACATAATTGACTTAGATTAATTCATTCTTTGATTCTTTCATTTATTATTCATTCATTTGTAAATAAACTTAACATTTTTTGAATTAAAGATGATTTTTGGATAATAGAGAGTGATGCATATCAATAACTGCCTTCTAGTGAATGACCTGGAATAAAATCAGCAAAAATTGTATATAAATAAATGACTTCTATCTGGATTGCGACACTATACTACAACGTGATTAATTAACCCTAATTAATAAGCAGTCCAGAATGGCCATCAATTTTTGACACAGTTGCTGGGGAGACAACTCTTTATATGCTAAAACTTGTCTTTTATTCTTTCTTTTGTATATATTTTTTATTTCTTTGTATATATTGATTCTTTTATGCAAATTCTTTTTGTATATACATTCTCTAATTCATTTTTTTCTATAATTTTCTTACTAATCATTTGTTCTTTTTGTAGCACTTGGGGAGGAGTGTTGCCTTCCTGGTGGAGATCTACTTCCTGGTGGAGTTTGCTTCCTGGAGGAGATGCTTCAGCTTCGACTTGACTTCCTGGCGAAGTCAACCTTGACCTGGAGCTACTATTTATTGCTTTCTTAGAGTAGTATAGCTATTAGGATTTGGGTTTAGGTAGATACTTAGGATTTGCTGTTAGGCATAAGTTGTGAAAGCTTATTCTCACACACCAGTTGTAATAATTTGGACTATGAACTTGTGATTTTCCTTCTCTATCACTTATCGATTTGATTTTCCAATTCACCTTCTTTTCGATTTGATTTTATTTGTTGCATTACAAAAAGCAAAAAAAAAATTAGAAGAATCAAAATGCAAAAAATATCTCATTACTTATTGTCTAACAACAGTATTACTATAGGCATTCCATCTTAGGTTTGCATCCTTCTTGTTAGATTTATTTGTTTGTCAAATTGCATAATTGTTGAGTGCTGGATCTAGCTACACTTTCTATCCCTCTTAGCTCCTGCCATCTCCTTTATTTGACTTAAGTAATCAAGACCATATCTTATTTTGAATTGACTAAAAAGCGAGACCATCTGCTTGTAATTCACTCCTAAGAACTCAAATCTTAATAAAAAGGTAGACTTAATAATTTTCTTGATACCTTGTATGTGATTTTTATCAATATTTTGTTGATTGTTTATCATGTACACACTACACAATCACATAAGGTACACAATACATGGATTCTATCTCATCTTTCTGTGCACCCATATGGATCTAGATTCGCATGTTGATCTTATCCAGATTCTGGATGGATTTAGAGCTCTGCGCTCTGTAGGTTTATCTTAGGACGCATACAATTGCATTGAGATATCTGTTTGCACACATCTATTTTCCGTAGCTAACCTTAGGAAAAATCTGTGATTTATCTCGCTTGATTGTATTGATTGGTCTTGACTTTGTGAGATTGAGACATATTAAGATTTCTGGTTTTTGATTTTGATTGAGATTGAGAGTACCTTCTTGTGAGTTTGTGATTGATTCTACCATGTGTTTTCAAAAATTGAGCTCATGGACAATAAGAGATCCCAAAACTAGCCACTTGTACCTCCCTTGGGTGCTGATATCCAAGCCACCATTTCCTCTTATGCCCTTCACTTCCAATCATTTACCTCCTGAGCCTCAAGCACATATCCACCACTCCATTCATCCTGAGGATGACCACGATTCTACGTAGTACGAGGATTTTGAAGATCATCCTCCTCACTTCGCACATCACCCACCTCCTCCAACTCCACTACACTTTCCACATCCTCCATACCCTAACTTCCCGAACCAACCTCAACCGAAGAAAGGTGCACCACCAAATCTACAACACCTATATAACGCACAAGTTCAAATAAATACCTTAACACAACAGGTGAACAGCTTACTCAAGCTGTTCATTTATTAGCAAACCCCCAACCCCAGGCTCATAGACCTCAACTACAGGATTACTATAATCCTACAATTACACCCCTTATTCATGTAGTCCAATTTCTTATTGGGGGTCGTGCTATTGAATTGAAGCCAAACATCATAGCTCTTATCCCTCACTTCTATGATCTTGCTTCTGAGGACTTTTTTTGGCATTTAGAGGAGTTGAAAAATCTTGCCCAGACCTTAGGTCCGTAGGGATATGATTAGCACACATTATTAATGAAAATGTTCTCCTTTTCATTAAAGGATAAGGCAGCCTTTTGGTATCTCACGCTTTCACGGACTACACCTATAGAGACATGGCATTCTTTGGAACATGAGTTCCTAAAGAAGTATTTCCTTGTAGACCACACCAATGCCTTGAAGCGGGCCATCACCACATTCATGCAAAATTTAGGAGAATAGATGCACAAGGCTTGGGAGAGCTTCCACAAGCTTATTAGGAAATCTCCCCACCATGGTGTCCCATGCTGGCAACAAGTCCAAATCTTCTACCATGGGCTCCATTATGACACATGGATTTTTGTTGATGCCTCTTGTGGAGGCAATTTCTTATGTCGAGATGAGGATTCTGCCTTCGAGCACTTCGAAGGTATGGTCAAGAATTCGATTAATAACGCTTTGATGAATATTTTTAATAGAAAATCCTTGCATTCCCATACTCACATCGGGGTACATGAAGTCCAATCCAGCACACATGACATGGAGATTGTGGCCAGTCAGTTGGATAAAGTGGGCTTAATAGAGAAGAAAGTAGATGAAGTGTAGAAATTCCTCTCTAAACGATCTTCTTCTTCTTCTTAGTGACTAGCACAACACACTTCTTCTTAGTTTCCTACAGGAAGAGAAACTATGAATAACCTTTCTGTGACACCAACACCACCTTTTGACTATTCACTTCACTATCCTTCACTACCACCATATCCTGATTTCCCTGCACTTCCCGGAGCTTCGGAGGAGCTCCATTCCATTCAGAAAAATCCCTATTCATAGACCTACAACCCTTGATGGCATAATCATCCAAATTTCTTATGGTTGAGAAATTCACAAAGACTTGATTATCAACAACCTTCTGTATCACCACTTCAAAACTTGACTTGAGCACCACCTCCACCACAACACAAATACCCTTCGAGTGCCTACCAACAGCCCCAACCAAGGCCCACCTGGTATTCTCAATTTGGGCTTACACAAGATGAGCAGTTGGGGTCTATCATGAAAGCACTTGCTGACATGCAACAACAGAATATTGTTATGCAGCAAAGATAGGACACGACATTAGCTAAGATTAGAGAGCAACTAGCACACCTGACTGCACCTTGTCAACCACATTCTTTACCATATCAGACTAAACCTAATCTTAGGAATGTACCTACCCAGAGGTATGTTCATCCCAATCCTCCAGAAGGCCAAGCACATGTCATATCACAAGCCTTGCACAATTATAAATCTTCTGCAATATACTCATATTAGCAACCACCTCTTCTTCCTAATCCTGATTCAACTTCCATATCTTAATTTATACATTGATTTGAAGAGGTAGAAGCTGTAGATTCTTCTTGATACTTTTGAACTTGGACCTTGAGCCAAGTCTTCTGATTTGATTCACATTCTCTACTTGGGCCTTGTACCAAGTATATTTATTCGAATTTTGATTATGATCTTGATTGATTATGAAGCTTACCTATCTTTGAGATTGTTAATTCTCTATCATTTTTCTCCTACATTATTTACACCTGATTCTAGGTTTACGCCTAGCTGAAGGTGTAAAACTTAGCACCTATGTTGTATATAGTTATTTTATCTTTCTTTGTTTTTCTTTCTTCCTTAGGTGTCTATCCTTGCAATCTTAGTCTGCATGTATAGTCACATTTGTCTTTCATTTCACTACTTAGCTTGACTTTCCACTGTGATTTATATTATACTTGAAATTGTCTGCATAGAGATTTTATTTCCTTATTCCGACTTCCTTCCATTACCTTAGTCTAAGTTATTAAAAAATAGAGCATGCATTTGTATCCACCCTAATCATTCAATGATGACAATGCATTATTTAGGCATAGGAGTGTAAATGGTGAAATCATTTACTAAAATATAATTATAGACACATCCTTTACTGTATATCGATAATACTATTAAAATTAAAAAAAATTAAAATTTTGAAAAAATTACAAAAAAAAATCACAAACTAATGTGAGAAATAAAAATTCCAAAAATACAATATTGGACCTATTTTATATTCATAGATTTAACGGAGAAGCACCATAATTTATGAAGGGAGATACAAGGAAAAAAAGTTTTATACCTATTTAATTATGATCTAAAGTTGAACCAAAAATAGAAAGTGTTTATGGACATTCAACCTTTGTTGGTTAGACTTTTCGGGTCACATAAGCTTGATTTGCTCAGGCTTAAGCTTAATATACTTAAGCTTTGACAAGATAGACCAATATCTCCCCTAACTTAGGACATATTCTTGTACCTGATTCACCGATTTAGGATTAGTTGGTTTGCCTTTGTTTAAGAGTCTAAGTAACCTTGGTTTACACTACACAGATTCAGGAAAGATCAGATGAACTTAAGTCTCAACCCTAGTGTTCATTAGGGAAGGTGCAGTCCTTACTTGTGCGTGCAGGTAGACTCTTTATCTCAGTTTTTAGTCTTGTGTTTAGGAGAAGCTTTTTCTACCAAAGTACTCATCCACCAAATAAGTGTATTCCAAATAAAGTTGAAGGAGACATACTGACATTTGCTTTCAGGAAAAGAAGAAAAATCAAGAAAAAATTTGAAAAATGAGAAAAAGCAAAAAAGTTAGAAAAAGTCAAAAAGAAAAGAAAAAGATATTCTTTTGAATAAGTCGGTATGTTCTCCAATTCCAGTTGTATATATCTGTACTTCCACTAAAAGGGTTGTTCCAAGGTGCTTTACAAATGCCCTGTGTTTCCACCAATTATTCTTTAAGCCACAAGCGTAATAAGTGTTGGGTTTGAGTCTTTAGTTATTTTGAGAGTCAATCCAAAAACATGAGCTGAAGCTGAGATCAACCTAAACTTAAGAAAAAGTGAAACCCTGGATTTGAGTCTTAGAGTTCATTTGGTTGGTCTTGATTATACATTGAGCACAACCATAACCCCTTGGTTCTTAAGCTTGGTAAAACCTTCTGAGTCCTGAACATCGTACTTAAGGTTTAAATATCAAGAGTCCTTGTTGGTCGAGAGATGGTCTATGTTATATAAGACTTGAGTTCTGGTTGTCTTCCTAAGCAATTGGCTCTCACAATGTCCACTACATAAACATAGTTGGTTTACTACAGAAAATTCAGCTTAAAGGTCATCTCTAAACACTTAACATTTTAAAATGGGTTAAATAGAAATCTCTTCACACTTACCTAGCTGATACTATATTGCTTTGCAACTTAATGAGTTGTTTGCTAAGGAACTAGCAAAACCTAAGCATGGGGGTCTGATGAGGTGTGGCTCATCATAGCTAAAATGTCCAAGTTAAGCTAGAATCTAGGTTAAGCACTATCAAATTAACACAAGAAATGGGTTAAGTGTGGGAATTAATGAAAATGGCCTAAAACATCAATTTTGTGTTAAAAATGCATAATTAGGTATATTTTTAGAATTTTATCCTTAAATATATATAGTTATATTTAATGTCAATTGAACAACAATTTGAGTACAAAATCACAAACCAATTGTGGGATTATTTTCTAATATGTTCAAATAACATGCCATAAAAGCTTCATAGCATTTTGACCTTGTTAAGGCCTTGAAATCAATGTTTTTCATATAGATCCTTTATTTGTAAATTAGCTTTCACATTTCCTCAAGTCAAAAGTTGCTAATGACTGATTTGCATGCCGCCAGGGACATTGTTGTATTGATTTATAATCACTTATGGGCTCATGCATAATTGCTCTATCGGTTTGCCCCTTTTGGGCCTCAGTATAAATTACCCAATATACCTGATTCGGTGCTCCTCTTCACTGTTCATACATGAATAACACGTGCGTCTAAAGCTATCCATCTCTATCTCCATCAGATCTACGGTGAATCCATTACCAACCGGCCAGCGCCACTACCAAAAGCTTCGTGCCCATTTCTAGATCTGATCCTAAGGTTAGTTTTCATCCTAATCGTTCACGCTCTCCATATCCCATATCCACCCTTCACTCTTAACGGCCATCACCTACACTCTCCAGTGGTCTTATTTCCCCAATGCCTATATAAACACCTACCCAGCCCTCCTACACGAGCTACCAGCTCCCTCCTACATTCCCTGAGTTGGTCATTCTTCCTCTTCATTTAGCTTCGCTTGTGATAGAGGTGGAATTATTTTCCCTCACTCAAATTGTGCTGTTAGGGATAACATGACACCTGAGGGTGACCCTGAGCTTCACTAGCAGGCTTTCATCGCTGGAGATCCTCCCCCTTCTTCGCTGTAGCCACCAGATGTGGTTCCTCTCAAAGGTCCCGTTCCTTTGTTAGATGAGGATTTTGTTGATTTCTAGCAAGATTTACCTGCTTTCTAAATAGATTTAGAGTAGAGTAGATAGTGAAGATCGTAATTCATGGTTTGATTTCTTTAGATTAGCTTAGATTAGACTAGATAGAGTCTTTCGCCAAACCACCTCCTTTGATCAATTCAGATTAAAGAAGATGAATTCATACTCTCACTACATTCATTTTATCTCCCTCTTCACTTCACAAATTGCATTCAATCATTTTCCTCACGTTATAATCACTATTCACCCATTCACTAAGGCATCTATCAGATCTGATGCTATATAGAACTCAGATATGATTTGAGTGCCAAATTCCATCTGAGGGCCATTCCACTCATTTCATTTAATCACAAAGGCCCTCCTAGTGCCTCGAATTGTATTTGATTTGGTTGATTGAATCCGATTTGATTTTTATGAATGATTGAGTAATTTCTAGAGCAATTGAGTTCTAACCTATTTCAATTGACTGAATTGAGTTTATACTTTTTTAATTGGATTGAATGCAAAGGGCTTGAGCTGTTTTAAGTGGATTTCTATTGTGCTCTGAGCTAATGCCCAATTTGATCTTCAGTTACTATTTTTCTTCTCCGTTTGGGGTAGCTATGGCCAAGGAAATCAGATGCACTGAGATGAGGCTGTAGCAATGACCTCTTAGGCTTTATAGAATCGCCCTGAGATCTTGAGAAATAATTGATAGTGTGCAAGAACTCTAGGTGATCAAATCATCTCGATGGTTCTAAATCAATCACCCACATGGGCAACAATCTAATTTGATTGAAAATTGTTTGAAATCACTTATTAAAGGTTGAATGATGCTTTGAAGATACTGAGGAAGATTTGGAATTGATTTTGAGGGATTTGAATGCCTTGGTAGTTCTTTCCTTCTTCATGTTGTCTATAGCACAAGAGGGAGATCAATTACGATTTTCAAGGTTTATTGAGCTTCAATTGGATTTTTGTTGAATTCCAGATTATCTAATGGTCATTTGCGATGATTTGCTATGATATTTTAATGCTTCAAATACTATATGGGATGTTGTTCCATCACCCATGTCTAAGATTGATCTTGAGAGATAAGCCTTCAGTTACTGGTTTGATACTTTGAGAAAGGATTTAAAGGAAATTTTAGATGATCAAGAACAGGATTTAATGATTCTTTTGATATTAAGAACTTCCATCTAAGTTTGAAATCTACTGGTTCAAGTATAGCAATGACAGCTACATTAATGAGTCCAATCTGAAGACCAATGCTTTAAAGAGAGTTTTAAGTTGTTTTGAATGATAATGGACTTGTTCTAGATTAGTAGAGCAGACCAATGTTTGCATTTAGGACCGTTGAATATAATTTGACACAATAGTAGTGGCTTCATTAGAACTGAAAGATAAAATTCAGGCCTACTAAAGGCCAATTCTGATATGTTTTTAAGTTCTGATGAATGGTCTGATAGATTGTAATGTGAGAATTACTTATAACAAGCATTCATGTACTGTTGGGTTTTAATTTAATCTGCAAGCATTGTAAAATTTTCTAGAATCTTTTGTGAGCAACAGTTGATCCTGTTATCTATCCAAAATGGTTTAGATGATGAAATTCAATGCTAAATTCTATTTTTATGTTGCAATCTGATTTCTATTGATGTTTGGAAGTTATTCACATCTTATCTTTTATTTCTAGCAGCTTTGAATGAAGTTCTAGGCTTTAGGTTTCAAATTCAAATCTCCATTAAGCCTCATTTTGCCTAAATTGTAATTACCATGAAAAATCCAAAATAATTGTAAATAAATAAAATAAATGTATCTTGAGGTAGCTTGGGTTTAGGTTTAGGTGTGTGATTCATTAGATTTAGGTTTTGAGCTTATTAGCTAGGAGAACATACCAGTAGGAGTCTCAGTCTTCTCTGGTTTAGAAATAAAGGAAAACACATAAAAATACCAAAAAGAGTTATTCTTCTTATCTCCTCACCTTTCCCTCATTTTCCCTATCTTTATAAAACACAAACTAAAAATCTAAAAAACTTCAAAGACCCAAAAAAATACCTATGTACATAGTATTTATACTTGTAAATAATACTAAGTTAATTGTATATAGTATCTTATATGTACATAAGCTATGTAAATAACTTATGTGCTTATTCTATTTATTTAGGTAGATACTTATATTGAGTTATTCTGTATGTACATAATCCTTATGTATTTATAAATAGCTATGTATATACTTAGAATTAAAATTATAACAGTAGATATAACTTAAAATAATTATAATGTACAATAATATACTCCTATATTTATTTATTTAACTGTATATTGTATATATTTATATTCATAAGTTAATTAGTTATATTAGTAAGTTAATATAATTTAAATTAGTAATTTAATAAACCAATGAAATAAATTATGTTGTATACTTGTATACTACAATTTGAAGTATTTTCAGCATTGTTTACGGGTGAGATCCATGTTTTAAAATCATTGCGTTGCAGTATAGTCAAAATTACACGAAAATAAATACAATTTATAACTCGAAAGATCGTTAAGAAAGTCTGAGGTTGAACATAGGGAGTAAGTAGGAATTCACACTCTAATCTTTAATAAATGTATAAATGAGCACAATAAATGAAGCACCATAAAGATATTTCAATTAATATTAACCTGTCACATTAAGTATTCAAGGAAGTTCAATGTATCGCAAGAATATGAGGACAAAAAGATAAGAGGATAAAAAATAATGGTGATTTGAATCACCACTTATATCCTTCTTAAGTTAAGCATGCATCCAACTATCAATTATATCAAATAAAGCAACAGTATCTTGAATGCTACAATAATCAGACATCTCTTTGGCAAATCAGACGACTTAAATGTCGTTGCTACGGTGCTCTGTAAAGAGCTTTCTTCTTCATCTCCCTCTCTTCTTCTTCAGCTCTTCTCCTCTTTTCTTCTCTTGCAAAGCCTTCTCCTCCTCCTTTCAAAGAGCACAAGGGTATTTCTCTAAGTGTCAAGCAATGCATAGAGGAGCAAAACCCCCCTACCCCGCTCTCTCTTTCTTTCCTTTCTTTCTCTTCTTTCTCAGAGGTCCGGGTAATCAGGTATTCGGGTATGTGTACCCGGGTCTAGGCTCATCGGGGTTGGTGATGAGCGAGTGAATAGGGCTTAGGTCGGGTCAGGTCGGTGAAGTGTAAGAGGGATCTCACCCTGGCGTACTTGAGGCGATAAGCCCAAGTGAGAAATTCAATATATGCGTGCGCGGTCACTTATCCACATCCGATGTGGGACTAAACGTCCCTCTTGCTTTTCGTGTGCACCTGCAGTGTGGCTTCCTCGTTCAATTGGTGTATCCGCTGTGAGGGTGCCTCCAATTAAGGTAGTAGGAGTGGGTGATGCCTTCGATTAAGGACCTGGAGAGGGTCCTGGAAGACTTTCGCATCACCTGGAGGTGCAACCTGGGGTGCGCGTGGCCTCGAACACAACTCTAAGCTTGCTTGGAGCTTCTTCATTAATGGCGGTGAAGGGTGAAGCCTAAAAAACACGCAAATGACCTCACGACCACATTAAACTTGCTCAGGAGGTTCACCGTGGTGCGGTGAGTGCAGTGGCGATGGTTGTGTGGTGCGAGAGCGTGTGTGGAGGTCGGTCGGACTCAGAGATGGTGGTGCGACATTGGGTTGTTCAGTGGGAAGCTAGGGTGAGCGAAAGGTGAAATTAGGAGAGGGGTTTTGATGGGCATGATGTGGCAGAGGTATAGAGGGTTTTGGCGAGGTGTGTGGTGTGGTGGAATGACGGGAAGCCCTCACCATAGTGGTGGCCGGAGGTGAGAACGATGACCATGTGAGTGTAGGTCAAGGGTTGATTGAGAGTTTTGAGGAGGAGAAAAGAATCTAGGGACCTAACTAAATCTAATTGACCTAATTTAATTGGATGAAAGGGAGGAAAAGGTGTTGGCTTTGATTGGCTGGCGTAGGGGACGAAGGAGTCTCCTATGTGAGAACAACAAGGAAGGGGCTAGGTGATGTCTGCTGGTACCACAAGACGTGGAAGAAGATGAGGAATGTGAATCCACCTACTATTATCTGTGAAGGTGGGCAAGGAAGGAGGGTGGAGAAGCTCACCAGAGCTTGCGGAGATTTTGGCCGAAGAGAGGGGAAGAAGGGAGGAATCCGGTCCAAAACAAGCTAAGGATCACGACCTTGCGACCTGGGTCCTTAAATAGGCCTCAAGAGAGCTTTCCAAGCTTGGAGAACAAGCTTGGAAGCTTCTAAGCTTCACGAAATATGAGAGCCCTTCTTTCAAATGATTCGCATTAGCCAATGAGAAGGAATTAGAGCCCAAGATGCGACTCAGATTGTAGGGAAATCTCTCAAGAGTCTCCCTTCTAATTTTGGAAGAGATTTGGGCAAGAAATCAAGGAGAAATCCTTGATTGAAGGTTGTCAAAGTTGGGTTTAGGAATCTGAAGGCGGCGGGGATCCATTTGTGAAGAAGATGATGAAGTTAGAGGGATATTTGCAAAGAATTTTGAAAGCTAGGGGTTTAAGTAAGAGAAGAAGAATCAGACTAGACCAAAATGCAAACTAGGTCAAGATAATCTCTGATTGGGTCCAAATTTTGGTACAAACCTAATTTGGACCCAAGAAATCTGATGGTGAAGTTGAATTTATCTTTTGACTAAGTTTGATTGGGTAATTTGTGTAGAAACCCAAATTAGGGCAATTGTCCGTCTGAGACTCTATTTTAGGTCAAATTGGGTTCCAATGGTCAAAGAAAGCATACCAAACCTTAGAGAATATTTTTCTATGATTTGTAGAAGGTTTAGGTGAATTTTATCTTGACCATAACCTCAGTTAATTAAGCAGGTCTGTTTTAGGATTTTAGATGTCATTTAATTCTCAAAACACGTGAAAGCCCATTTGTGTCTGTATTAACCAAGTTGTTAGAAATTTATGACCATTTGACCTTTAATTAACCTCTGGGAAACCCCATGATTTCTCTACAATTAGGATATTCTGTTAATACTGTAGTTTTACCTCTGTTTTCATATTTATCTCTCAGAATGGATATGTAGTGAATTATGGTCTTCTGGTAGTTATGTAGGAGAATTAATCTGTTGATTGTGACTAATTAAAGCTAGATATGGCTGATGATGATATTATAATTGTACTCCCATGCCTAAATTTTGCTAGTCTCTTAGCAAAACCTTATGAAATGAACTTGAATTCTAGACCATGCTTTGATGTTCAAAGTCCTGATTTATTCTTCTTTTTAGAAATTAGGTTAGAATTCTAATAGTAGGCCTAGAGGTACCTAAGTACCATCCAAGATCTGGACTTGACCAGCTTTAGCCTCAATCTATTGCGAAGGTCTCTAAGACTTATAGAAACTAACCTAAGGTTCGTTGGACCCAGCGGTTAAAGCACCCGTGCTTGTAACATGATTAGTCTAGGTTCAGTTTATAGTGAACTCTTGTAAGAAAGAGGGATAGAAGAATTTTTTGCATTTTTGGAGAGCTTTCTCTCTCTTTGTCTTGATTATTTCTAGCTTTAAATTGGCTCAAAAACATAGTTTGTATCGGATTTCTTGCTCCCATCATCAATCCTAGCAGGGTCCCTAGCAATCGATGCTTCGAGATAGCACCGCCCATGGCAACCCCCAGAACCCTTGCTTTCAACACTTTGGGATAGCACTGCCCATGGCATTTTGTAGCTAAATTCAGGCCCTGGCAATTGACATTTCAGGATAATTTCGCCCCTGACACCTGAATCAGCACAGGGTGCTTACATGCCTCTGGTAGGATATTTAGATATCCTAAGAGACAAGCACCAAGGACACGATATGTTATTATGCATCTTCGAGGGTAATTTCCCGCCTCTCTGCATTAGGAACTTGTCCAAATCAACTTGTGTTGATAAGCCGCTCCTAATCAAGGTAGCATTTTCAGAACAGAATAAATGCTTTTGCGTGATTTTGATTATTAAGCGCACTGAACTAGATTGTGTGTGGATTAGGGTACTTAGGTTACCGAGTCTCACAAACCGAAGGTCAGTTAATGAGGTCGAATACTCCCTAAGCCTTAGACCTAATACGTAAGCTTCGCATTTTCCTCAACCTCTTAACGACTATCAAGATCTTAACGGATACTTGAATGTTTAAGCCCTAAAACAAGCCCAAGAAACTTAAGATCAGTACTCATACTAATCTCTGTGTCTCTCTATTATTCTAGGACTTAATTTCTTTCTTTTGATTTGGTCTAGAACTTAAGTAGATTACATAATCATTTACTAATGACTATCACTTCTTGTTTCAAATTGTAGCTCCTTTTTGACATTTAAATCACCTCCTCTTTTACTCTTAAAAGATGATATGCAATTAATCTCACAAATTTCCTCCCCTTTCCATTTTTTTTTGTTCTTTTTCAATTTTTATTTTTTTGGTTTTTTGAATAAGTAATTTTTTGTGAGAATCCTTTACAAACTTGAATTTTTATGTGTTTGCATTTTAACACCCCTCCATGCCTAAGTTTTACAATGTCTTTATTATAAATCGAAGGGTATGAAATTAGCTGGGTTCAAGGATTAGAACAGGATCAAAAGGGTGGGTGAACAGGTCGGGATGACTGTTGCAGACGATCTCAAGTTTTATTACGAATACCAAAGGTAGAGTCGGCTGTTCTAAAATCGAACTTAGAGTGCAGTAGATGTGAAGCTCAAAAGGATAATCAGAAGGGTCTCAGGTTTTTGGAATGACGAGTTACCTCCCATTAAGCGCTAAATTCAATGCCTTCAGCCAAGCAAAAAGTGGTTATGGAGGAGTCATTAAATCAGCAGAGTTTTGTAAAATAAGCACCTTGGTCAATAGCCTTGTTGGTCCAACTAGGTGCTTGTTCAGATCAATAGGCTAATGATGCAGCCCAAACCCAATCAATCTAGTGGTTTGGTGGATGTGGATCAAGAGATATGGTGCCAACTGAATACTCTAAGGCTCAAGAAGATATGGAAGTGAAAATCACGGGTTTGGCTTATTACAATTAGCCTGGTCAGTCAAATGAAAAAGAGTCTGTGGAGGATGTAGGAACCCTATGAAAGTGATTAGAGAAAGATGGGGCGTGATTTGAAGTCTAATCGATATCCAAATCCCAATCAAAACATGGAGAATCATATGCAATCAGATCAAGAGAAGAATCATAGTAGAAGTTGATTCCAGTGGCGGGTCAGGGTTGGGATCAGATTCGAGAAGGTTCTGTATGTGTAGAAGAGGTGGCTTCAAGGAGAATTGTATGTGTTGAGGGCTCCTCTAGAAAAAGTTCAAAGGTCGGTTCATCTAGAGCGTCCTTGTAATGCTTATCGAAATCAAAGGTAAATGCCTGAAGAGTTCTTATAGGATTATGAAATTTTGAGTAAATAAAAGATTCGAATTCTAGATTATAGACACTTTCGGCACTTACTACTTCTGAGTCTTACAGATCATAAAGGAATGATTCCATCTCAATAAAATCTGATTTTGAATCAATGATCTTGGGGTCAGGGACCTCGGAGTCAGAGTCGAAAAATAGTTCATGGATGCTGAGGTTGTAGATTGGTTCAAAATCGTCAAGAAACAACGGTTCTCTGAAATCAGAGTAGGATTCGAAATTATCAGAGAATTTGCGAAGATTGTGTTCTGAGTTCGATTTCAGATCATAGGTTCCACCACATAAAGAATCAAGATAAGTAGAATTAACAACCTGCCTTGGATCTAACCTAGTTTCAAATTCTGAGCTTAAATAGGTGTCCTTATTAGGCATGGGCTCAAGTTCTTGGCTCCTAGGATAGACCCAATCAATTCCCAACTCATCCAACTCCTCGATTTCTGTATCATAAATTGACATGACTTCCGAGAAATCAATTTGTGTCTCAGAGGATTTTGGAGAGGTGTATTCATCAAATACAGGCTCAGAATCGTAATTCAAATTCGAAATCTATGTTTCATCACATGGGGCCTCATAATTATCCCAAATAGGCTCGAATTCAGATTCTAGGTCAAAGATAGGCCTTGGGTCACTAGGATCTAGGCTGGGCTATATTGGGATGTTAGAACCATTCTTGAGAATCACCTTAACAAGATAAGGCTAGAGATTTATATTCTCGAGAGGTTTTATTTTAAGTTCATCATTACAAGTGTTTGGGAATTCAAAGCTTGATGAACCAGGCTCTTGATTTTCTAGGGCTGGCTCAAAATCGAGAACACCTGCAAATGGATTCTCCCCACCCTCATTAAGATTAGGAATGTCAATTGCTATGAAATTTGAATCTGTAAAGACCCGTTCTATCTTGAGCCTTTTAAGACGTCTGGACCCCATCCTAGACGTCTGGAAATCAAAATTTTTGGGTACGAGCTTCGTGTCTGCGCGCAGACAGTACCCTCCTTCTCTTTTCCCTCCTCTCTCCTTCCAAACCGTAGCAAGCCTTATAAAAGGCCCCCTTCCCCTCTTCTTTCTTCCTCACTTCACCTAGCTAGCACCTCCTTCCCTTCCTCTCCACCCCAGCGAGAGGAGCGAGCGCACGAGAGAGAGAGAGAGAGCGCGAGAGTGGTGACGAGGAGGAGAGGCAGCATGAGGAGAGGAGGGAGAGCTTGAGCTCGCGAGCTTGAGGGAACTCGCCGGAGGGCGCATGGCTGGAGCAGCGCGTGCGGGAGGAGTGCGTCGGGAGAGTCGTCCCCGACATTGCTGCAGCCGGAGCTGTAGGCGAGAAGGAGAGCAGGAAGCGGTTCTGATTCTGGGATTTTCCCAGAATCAGACGTCTGGAGTGATGTCCAGACGACGGAGTGGACGTCTGGTGACGACACCAGACATCTGAAAGTAGATCTCCGCGTAGGTACGTTCCCTTTGCGGATACGGCCATGTAGGTGATTGCACCGCAAAAATATGCCTGCAATTGTGCCATCTTGTGCTATTTCCTAGCATTACCAATGCATATTAGGTCTCCATAGTTGCATTGTAAAAATACATGCATGCATGCATTTAATTGAGAAGGGAGGAGAATGAAATAAGTGGCCTTGCATTTTACATTTTTCCTCAAGTGCATCTTTGCAAAATTCCCATCTCTATTTTTATTTCCATTTGATTTTTTAAATCTTTCTCCCCACGGCTGCATGGAGCAATTTCTTCCTCGCGCGCCATTCCCTGCAGCTACCCTTCCCTGCGGCTGCCTCTCCCTGCCAAGCCATTCCAACCTCTCCCTGCAGCTGCATGAAGCCATTCCCAGCCATGCCATCTTCCTTTATAAAAGACCATGGCTTCTGTAACGACCTAATTCACGAATCCCTACGAGACACGAGAATCGGACCGACTCGACTGATCCCAAGACCCAATCGTTCAATGAGAAAGTAACCAAAAGAGCAGTAAAATAAACCACATGCAACATGTATATAACTAGCAGTAACAAAAAAAAGCAGTAAAGAAAAGAAATACTATAGTATACACCACCACAACAGTAGAGAATTAAACAGGTACATAAACATGAAGCTTACAACGAAAAGAGTACAGGGGTAACAGAAACTACTCAATACAACAGCAAAAAAAATGTAGTGGGTACTACAAGTAACACTACTGGGTTCTACTAGGCCCAGCGCCTCTGCAGCCGCCGACTCTGGCTGCTCAACACCTGGTCCTGAAAAGGTAACAAAGGTGACACGTCAGCGAAACGCTGAGTAGGGTGGCAACTAAAAGCTAAGAAGCAGTAACGTGGACAGTAGCTGTTATATTTTTAATTTCTTTCTTTATATTTTTTCATTTATTCATTATTTATTTATTTCTCAGATCCTTCTCTTGATCTTTGATTGTAGTCTTTTCCAAAAAGTAGAAGTAACACATGGTGCTCTCCTGGCCGGGAGAGTCCCCCGTGGTGGTCCTACCCTCAGTCAACCACCCCAAGGTCATTGACAGACGTAACGGTGACTACGGCACGCGCGATAAACGCACGGGTAGCTACCCCGCACTGGCACGCGGTCAGTCATTTCCGTTAACGGGTGAGCCCAAAGCACAGCACGGAACTAGTATAGGGTAGAGCCCTCTCAGTAACAGGGGTCCAGCCCCTCCACAGTAACCAAATAGGGGTCTTGCCCCTCCACAGTCTGCGCAGCCTCGCCTGACTACCCTGGTTTGCCCAGTGGGCCTAACAAGTTGGTGTAGGAAGGCTAGCAGAACCCCGGGGCCCGTGGGGTAGCTAGTGCTCTCCCTACACTAGTAGCTCTCCCCGGTATGGTGTACACGAGGGCCAAGAGTCGGTACGAAGTGGCCAGACCTAACCCTGGGTCCCTAAGGCAGCTGGCTCTCCTATGCACTAAGAGGTAACAGGTGTTTTCCCTGGTACTACGTACCTAAGGGACAACAAACTTTCCCATTCACTTTTCCAGCTCCATCCCATTTATTTCCAGGAGCTCTACTCCTAATTCCCCGTAGGGTTCATGCTCATGTTTCTCAAGCCAAGCCATACTAGGTTTCATCATTTCAGGTTGATTCGCATATAATACGTGTTCCAACATTCAACTTCTTTTTCTTTCCAATTTGTATACAAGCAGCTTGTATTTAATTTCAACCAACAGAAATTACATGCCACAGTTACTAGTAATAGTACTCTACATTCCACAGGCAGCTGTTATCCAATTTCAGGTAATTATCATTATTTTATCCACTTATCCAAGACTGCAATTCAGGCATTCAAGACATTTGTTTCCATGTTCTATGTTCCTAGGATTCATGCCACGCCCTAGGATCTACCATTTAGTCTAGTTTTCAGGTCCTAGGATTCATGCCATACCCTAGGATCTATCATTTAATCTAGTTTTCAGGTCCTAGGGTTCATGCCATACCTTAGGATCTATCATTTAATTCAGATATGCATTAATGTTTGTAATTAACTAAGGGAAGCCACTCTACCCGCAAAATCGGGAGTAATGGGGGCGTGATCAGCAATCCCCCGCGCCTCCGCAACCCCCAGAGCCGCAACGGAATGGGGTCCTAACACAAGGATCAACACAAGGAGTTACTCAGAACAGTATACAATTACTGTAAACAGGTAGAGGAAATAAATCTGGAAAGAACAAAACTTGAAACGTGGAAAACAGATTCCGAACGGACCCTAAATGGGTCAAAAACAACGAGTCTGCCCAAAATCAGATGTCTGGAACTTCTTCCAGACGTCTTAAAAGGTCGCTCAGGTCATACCTTGGTCTGCGCAGTCCTTCAGACATCCAGAAGCCCGCTGGACCGTCTGGACTTAATTTCCAGACGTCCGATTGTCACCTTGGATGTCTGAAGGCCCTGTCCGTCGTCTGGTGCTATGTCCAGACGTCTGATCTGTGTGGGATGGCGAGCCCTCGCGCCCTCCTGAACAAATCCTGGACACACACACACTCGCTCTCATTACGAAGAGGTGCAGAAGAACTCGGTGGACGGCTGCATGGCCGTACACGCGAAAGAAGGAGAAGATAACAAATATTGTACCTGTCAGACGTCTGGTCCTTCCTCCAGACGTCTGCTGCGTCGTCTGGACGTAAGTCCAAACGTCTGATTCTGGGAAATTTTCCCAAAATCAGGACCCTTTCCGCTCTCCGCTAGCAACGCACGGCCGTGTCACGCTGCGTCCGCCTGCTGCCTGAGCTGCAGCAGCTCCTCTGCGGCACCCCACGCTCGCTGCTCTCCCGCCGGCTAGCTCTAGCTGCCCCGGCAAGCTCGCACCTTCGCGGTCGAGCTTCTTCTTCCTCTCGCAGCAGCTTCTCCTCCCCACATGCTCGCAGCAGCCGCTGCTGCTGCTCTCGCTCGCTCGCTCTCTCGCTGGCAGGGAGAAGGAGAAGAAGGTGGTGGAGTGAGGGTGAGGGAGAGGGAGGCACTATTTGAAGGCAGCGCGTGGAGAGAGAAAAAGAGGAAGGTTGCGTCTGCAGGGAGGGAGAGGAAATAGAAGGAGGGTGGCGGGTTTAGTCTGCATGCGCATGCACGCAGATGTGAACCCGTACGCCGAAAAAATTTAATACCTGATGTCTGGGAAGGCTTCCAAACGTCTGGGCCACTTCCCAGACGTCTTAAATGATGCTTGATGCCTTGTTCGTAATAGCTTCTACCTTCAAGAAGGAAGCCTGGTCCCAGCCAAAAAAACCCACTGGTAGCTCCATCTCCTTCCAGGCTGTCCTCTCCTCCCTCTCCCTCCATACGCCGGCCCTCCTCCTTCGAGGAGACATTCGGTGGGCAGGAGCCCTCACTATGGTGCACACCACCACAGTGAGACCACCACCCAGCTCTTCAAAGAGTCGGTGGGCGTGGTGGCTGTCTTCACTGTTTTCTCCATTCCAGCCATTTCAGCCATTGCTGCAAGCTTCAAACTCGAAGCTCGGCGGTAGCAGCTGCGGCAGTAGCAACCCTTAGCCATTCCACGCAAGCCTGCAGACACCCTCGCACCTAGCCCGCGTCTACAGGCCCTCTCCGCCTCCCGCTTTCTCTGTCTTGTCTCGCTCGCTTCCGCCTGCAACCGGCCTCTGCACGCCTCTGCAGCGGCCGGCCAAGCGCTTCCTCGCACCCCTGCTAGCACATGCAAGCTTCCGCGCAAGCTACAGGCACCCTCGCCTCCCTCTCCGCGCGCTCTGTCATGAGCTCTCCGCGCTCGCAACCGGCCGGTGCAGACCCTCTTCCATGTGTGCCAGCCGCGAGCCGGCCACACTCACACCACCTACAGCTCCCGGTTGCACGGCGCGGACGATCACTATAGCCACTGTTCACGCGAGTCTGCGGGACACTATGGCTACAGTGGCATGACCGAAGAGTTCCTCACTTATCCGGTCACACGGCGCATCGCAACCGACCCTCGCCCGTGCGCTTGCCCGCCTGCGCGTCTACCCCAGCGTCGCCTGCACCAGCCCGCGTGTCTGCTTCACCCGCTCCCTTCGCCTGCGAGCGCCCATTCCAGCAACTCCACGCAGCGCTGGGCGCTGCCTTTCCTCTCTACGCCCAATCCTCTCCCACGCTCCTCTCTACGTAGACGCGCCTGCACGTGCACGCATGGAAGCTCCAGACGACACCGATGGTCTGCAGATGCCTTAAAACCTTCGGCCTTCACTCCAGAAGCGCGCGGCTACCATCTCTCCTGCCTTCTCTCTCCCGCTCTCTCTCTCTCTCTCACTCTCTCTCACCACACTCACAGCACTCTCTACACCGACGCTCACACACACCTACACTCACACTTCCACACAAACACACACACCTATATTCTATTGTATACACATATATATATATACGTATACTTATATATTGATATATATACATATATATATACTTATATTTATACATATAGTAGTATCTATATACTTATGTATTAGTATACATACATACATATATATGTATATATATATATATATATCTATATACTTATATATATACTTATATATATATATACATATATACATATACTTATATAAATATACATACATATATACATATATCTATACACACACACACACACACACACACATATATATATATATATAAATATACATATATCTATATATATATTACCTATATAGCTAAGTATAGATACATATATATATATATATATACATACATATATACACACCTACTTATATATACATCTATATATATATATCTAGTTAGATATATCTCTATATACATATATTACTATATACATATACACACATATATATTTACATCTATATAGTTATATATACATACTTATACATATATATATACATATATATCTATACATACTTCTATATATACATATACTTATATATATATACATATATATACCTATATATAACATACATATATATCGATAAATTTACATACATATATATATACATATTTTCACATTATTTACCATACGTGGTATCGCAGAAATATCTGCACCAGTTGCTGATATTCCCCGATACACGTATACAAAAAGAGTGTTCGCATCCATCTTCCACCATCCATCCTACACCTTGCACGTGGCACTTCGTCCTGTTGGTTGCGTCTTTCTAGACGACGACCGACTTGATACCGTGCTACACTCCATCTCCGCCTCCACCCCCACCTCTTTATATACATAATATATACCTATATATATATATACCATATTTACTTTATATCTGTTTCGCTTTCCTGATAGTAAAAAGATAAAAAAATATATAAAAGAGAAAAGATAATCTTTGACTTACAGGTACTCCGTCTTGCGAATAACAAGACCCGTCTTGGAACTCTGTTTTGGCTCAAAGCCAAGAACCTAATTTTGAGGGTGTGCCTCAAGGACAAAGATTACCAGAAAAAAATCTAAATAAGAAAAACACCAAAAACACAATAAACGAACGGAAGAGACTCGTTGTAGGAAAGGCGTAGAAACTTGACTTGTAACCCCACTGTCCTGAGTTCGACCTTGGGCCTAAAAGTGACAAGATAAAATCAAGTAGGCCAGGTTAAAAATTTTGAAAAAGAATGGTTAGGTCCAATTTAGGTTAACCACTATACATACTTCAACGATAAAATCATCATATTAACAACCTATCCGGGCTTGACAACATATCTTTTTGGGCACCGTTGCTGGGGAAGTGCGCCTTCAAGTAAGTTTCTATTCAATTCCTTTCAATTTTTCTCCTCTCTTCACGGGTATCTCTATTTTTGGTGTGCAGGTGAACCTGGTGCAAGGAGAAGGCAGGCAGACGAAGTCGAAGACGTGAGCAGATCCAAGGTGGGAACGAGAGTGTGAAGATGCTGACACCGCATTAGAGCTTTGCACACGTTGCCGAACAAGTAGGTTTTCTTTTCTTAGCAACATAGGTTAACTTGTAACCTTAATAAAAAAAACTAAAAACTAAAAAAAAAAAAACTAGAAAAACTTCTTGGGATCTCTTGGGGCAAGTGGATTAAAATTCACTTGTTTGATTGATTGTCTTCACTCCCACTGCCCCGGGATTTCCCGCCGTACTTCGCATAGCGAAAATCCAAGTATCTTGATTCTTGAATTCTTCGCCGTGTGAAGTATTCTTTGAGGCAAACACAAAAAGATCGATTGCACCACTCTTTGCCTCATTTACCTGTAATTCGGGATCACCTTTTTGGTGGGGAGACTTGGAATTGAGTTAATTCCAACCCCACCACAACTTTTCAACTTGCCTAAAATTCGATCCCAAATATTTCAACCCCAACAAATTGATTTTCTTTATCTTTTGGTTGGGCCTTATGTGGAAATTTTTCTGGTGATTGGGAGCACTTGAATTGAAGTGCTTTGGCTCCCTTTCACACTAATCTAAAATCGATTCGTGCATCCACACATAGAAATCTCCATTTAGGGTAGCCCATTGCATTTTAGCATGCATTAACTAATTGAAATTGAAGAAGGGTTTGTTGGGCTTAGAAGAAAACCTATATTCTTGCAAAACCTAGAGATTGGTTGAATTGGTAATTTAGAGAAATTCTAAAATTCATACTACTTAAGGCTGAACTCTAAAAACCATTCACCAAAAAAGGCTTCAATTCGGGGAGATTTCCCCGTTGCATGCTTGTTTTACACACTTTGAAAATCAATCACTTGGGCATTACCCGTAAACAACGCCTTCACATTCCAAAAGCACTTGACCCTAAGCTTCTAACTAAAATTGGTAGTAACTTGACCCTTCTTAAGGATTGGAGGTCTAACTACCTGCGTGTAGCGGCTATGTGCTGGTGAGAGTCCCCGCGTGCTATTGGGTGTCTAAGACTGGGGCAAACGGCCTTTCAACCTGGCCAGGTGGTTCCGCGGTGCTCGCATTCGGTTCCGGAGTTCGTGATAATAGGTAACTTAGATCTTTAGGTCTAAGGGCACACTGTAGAGGTTAGGAACTTGACTGTATTGATTTGTAATCAAGTGTACCTTTGTGGCGTCATTTCTCACATCTCTTTTCACTTCTTATCCCCCCAATTCTTCCTACGGTAGTGCATGTTTGGGAGGAGGTCAAAAAACCCTAAACTGTTTGAATTGCCTGATAAATCTAGAAAAGAAGCTGAATCATCCTCCTCCTCCATAAACATGGCTACACGCCCACCCCAAATCCTGAGGGAGGAAACAACCCTCAGAACCCACCAAGTGGTGGAGCCGTAGATCCCATAACCTGCCTCCAAGCCCAAATGGAAATGCATAATGAGAAAATTGAAGCCATTCAGGAAACATTGGAGGAAATGCAGAACCCTCCCGAATGGGAGGAGCCTAGGTCTCTTAGCTCCTATCAGAATCCCGCTGCTACAGAGACCATAGGACAAATTCGGGTCCCCATGGGTGGGGATGACTTTGAATTGAAACCAAACATAATTGGCCTAATAAATTTTCACTTTCATGGTCTTGCAAGTGAAGATCCTTTTCTCCACTTGGAAGACCTAACCCGACTGGCTGAAACTGTTAAACCAAGAAACGTCGGGTTACCTATAGTCCTCATGAAGATGTTCACGTTTTCATTGTGGGATAAAGCGTCGCAGTGGTTACGCACCCTTGGGAGAACCATCCACTCTTGGGAAGAGATGCGAACAGCGTTTCTCAAGAAGTTCTTCCCAATCAGGCGAACCAATGCGCTTCGTTGTGCTATCACCTCATTTACGCAACAAAATGGCGAACAATTTCATGAGGCATGGGAGAGGTATAACGACCTCCTCAGGAAGTGTCCGCACCACGGTCTGCCTAAGTGGCATATAGCCCAGATTTTCTACTATGGGCTAAATGAGACTTTGAAGCAGATTACAGACGCTTCCTGCGGAGGGAACTTTATGAATAAAGATGAGAATGGAGCATTTGAACTGTTTGAAAATATGAGTGAAAACTCGATGAACAATGCTTCCATTGTCACCTTTAATCGTACCATCCAGCCCTGAAATGTCCACGAAGTTGACATGGGACCCTCCCATTCATCCACTGATCTAAGCCTTATTGAACAAAAACTGGATGAAGTCTCTGTCGTGCACAAGAAGCTGGACGAGCTTCTGGCCAACCTCGCCCGTTCTATGGCAAACATCACCTCTTCACCACTTCGTCACAATCCCACTTCTTCCAGCACCAGGCTTATCCCAAGAAACCCCGTTAGACCTTCCTTACTGAGTGTTGCGCCGAGCGACTCGATAAGTCATGTGGACCTGGCTTCTGCGAGCCAGTATTTTGACATGGAGGACTAAGCCTCCGTGTGCTTGGACGCATACTTACATGTGGACATGTCTTCTGGCATAGAAGACGGTTGCGCCCTGGGGAACAACCCGTTCTCTGCCACATATAACCCAGGGTGGCGCAATAATCTGAACTTCGCATGGTCTAACAACCCGCAGCGCCAAAACCTCGCGGGTGGACCAATGCGACTGTCCGCACCCATCATCCCAAGGGCCCAGTCTAATCCTATGGCAAATCCGCCATCAGGCCCTTGCGTACCGCAAACCGAACACGCATCAAGTCGTCTTGACAAATTGATGCGAATGATGACGGAAATGTCAAAGTTCCATGAAGAGAACATGACCTCTCTTCAACACTAATTGGTGCAGCAGAATGCTGAGATCAGTCAACTACGCATGGCGACTCGATCTCAAGGCACTCTTCCCGCCCAACCTGTTCCAAACCCGCGAAACTTCGTACCCTGTGGTCCTCAACCATAGGTACAACCTTCTCAGGGGCAGGTTAATCAAATTCTGCAAGCTCCGAGCATTCCACAGGGATTTCAGGCTAATCCCGCTGCAGCACCGCACTCTTATATCCCTATTGTGAACCCTCCTCCGCCGTATGATCCCACTGGACCTGCATCGTCCAATGCTATCACTATGAGGAGTGGTAAGCAGACCGTCGATCTGCCTCGACCTGATCCTGGCCCATTTTCTTCTTCATCGCCCTCTCATTTGGGATGCGCACTGCATTCGCGAGAGGACGATACACCCAAATTGTTGCCAGAATTAGTCCCATTCCCTGAGGCTCTACTGAGGGAGCCAAAAGGCAAAAAGAAAGATACGCATGCCTTTGATAACCTGTGTAATTTGTTCAGGGATGTAGAAATCAAGGTACCCCTGCTCGAGGCTATCGACCACATACCTACTGTCACCCGATTTTTCAAAGACTACACAACACCCAGGTGACAATCAAAGAAAACTAAGAATCTGGTGGTTCGCTCGCCTCATGCGAGTTGTGCTATACTGTCAAACCTACCACCGAAGTAGAAAGATCCGGGCACACCGCTTATTTCCTGTAGCATCCAAGGTTGCAATTTTAACCGTGCCCTACTTGATCTAGGATCTTCCATAAATCTCATACTGACCATCATGCTCGAAAAATTTTCCTTGGGAAATCTGAAACTCACCCCTGTTACGCCATAGTTGGCAGATCGTTCTGTCAAAATCCTAAAGGGTGTGGTGGAAGACGTGGTGGTTAGGGTCAACAGTCTCTATTTTCCTGTTGACTTTCTTATTTTAGATATGGAAGTTCCTAGTTCACTTTCTGATTGTCCGATCATCCTCAGTAGACCTGTTTCCTAGATGGATTCTCAGGATATAACCAGGTGGCAATTGACCCCCGAGACCAAGAGAAAACCACTTTTACCTGCCCTTTCGGCACCGCATTTAGAAGGATGCCGTTCGGACTTTGCAACGCACCAGCAACTTTCCAGAGATGTATGCTGGCGATATTCCATGACATGGTGGGTGACTTTCTTGAGGTCTTCATGGATGACTTTTCGGTCTTTGAACCATCTTTCGACAAATGTCTTGCCAACCTGACTCGTATCCTTAGGAGAGGTATTAATGTAAACCTCGTGCTTTCCTGGGAAAAAGGTCATTTTATGGTGCACGAGGGAATTGTTCTCGGAC
This sequence comes from Thalassia testudinum, assembly GCA_037157565.1. NCBI lineage: Eukaryota > Viridiplantae > Streptophyta > Magnoliopsida > Alismatales > Hydrocharitaceae > Thalassia > Thalassia testudinum. Next base: position 47,361,407 of record JAZHRO010000009.1, read on the forward strand.
ATATCATCTCCGATAAGGGTATTGAGGTTGACAGAGCTAAGCTCGATGTCATTGCTAATTTACCTGTGCCTGGCTCTGTCAAACAAATCCTCTCCTTCTTGGGACACATTGGTTTCTATAGGAGATTCATCAAAGACTTCTCCAAAATTTCTCGACCCTTAACTCATCTCCTATCAACCGACGTACCCTTCGATATGGGCCCCGACTGTATACAAGCATTCACACAGCTGCGTAATGATGTCACCAAGGCCCCTGTTCTCCAGCCACCTGATTGGTCCCTCGACTTTGAACTCATGTGTGACGCTTCTGACCTTGCAGTCGGAGCCATCCTGGGACAAAGACGCGATGACACCCCTTCGTGGTGTACTACGCCAGTAAGACGTTGGACGAGGCCCAGCGTAATTATACTACCACTGAAAAATAACTACTGGTGGTTGTCTTTGGGATGGAGAAATTCCGCTCTTACCTTCTGGGCTCTCATGTTATTGTTTTCACTAATCACGTGGCCATTCGCCATCTCATGCACAAGAAGGATGCCAAGCCTAGACTGATTCGTTGGATCCTTTTGCTCCAGGAATTTGACATTGAGATCCGTGATAAGGCCGGAGCCCAGAATGTTGTGGCTGATCACCTTTCCAGATTGGACCTTGACCATATTGGACTTACTCTGCCGATCAATGAAATTTTTCCTGATGAGCACCTATTGGCAATAAATGTGGTAAGTGGACCGTGGTATGTCGACATTGCCAATTACCTTGCTTCTGGATCCCTTCCACGTGGCTGGCCTAAAAACTAGCGTGAGCGTCTCATGGCAGAAGCAAGGTATTATTTCTGGGATAATCCACTTCTTTTTCGAATAGGTGCTGATCAAATCATCTGTCGCTGTATTCCTAATAGCGAGTTCCCCAGTGTGCTATCCTTCTGCCACGATCAGGCCTGCGGAGGCCATTTCTCTGGGAGGAAAACTGCAGCCAAGGTGTTGCAGTGCGGTTTCTTTTGGCCCTCCCTTCACCAAGATGCACACAATTATGCCAAGCATTGCACTAGGTGCCAGTCGTTAGGGTCAATGTCACGTCATGACATGATGCCCTTACAACCCATCCTAGCTGCAGAAATCTTCGACATTTGGGGAATTGATTTCATGGGTCCCTTTCCTCCTTCCAACGGCTTCGAATTCATCCTCGTCGCCATTGACTATGTTTCGAAATGGATCGAGGCTATTCCTGTGCGCCGTGCTGACCATGTTATTTCCATCCGATTTGTCAAAGACCACATCTTCGCGCGCTTTGGGATCCCTCGAGCCATTATCTTGGATGGAGGAAGCTACTTTACCCATGCTTCTTTTCGGGCACTTCTGAGGAAGTACGGAGTCCACCATCGTATCGCATCCTCATATCATCCTCAGACGAATGGCCAGGCGGAAGTGTCAAACTGGCAAATCAAGCAAATTCTCCAGAAAACGGTTCGGTTTGACCGTAAGGATTGGTCCGACAAGCCTATTGACACACTTTGGGCGTATCGGACCGCCTTCAAGGCTTCCCTTGGTATGTCTCTGTATAGAATCGTTTACGGGAAGCCTTGTCATTTTCCCGTGGAGTTGGAGCACCACGCTTATTGGGCGGTTCGCCAATGTAACCTCGACCCAGACCTGTGTGGTCGAGAAAGGAAACTCCAACTCCAAGAGCTGGAAGAGCTCCGTCGTGAAGCCTATGATTCTGCTTTAACCTTTAAGAAACTCATTAAGGCTTTTCACGACAGCCATATTTGGCGGAAAGAATTTGAGCCATCTCAGCAAGTTTGGCTCTATAATGCCCGACTCAAATTCTTTCCTGGGAAATTGAAGTCTAAATGGACTGGTCCTTTCCTGGTCTCAAGACCATTCCCCAACGGGGCCGTCGAGATCGAAGATCCCAAATTTGGGTGTAAATTTATGGTCAATGGGCAGCGTTTGAAACCCTATCTGACTCATGAACCTGCCCCCATTGGAGAAACCGTTACCCTATTGGAGGGTAACTAATTCTTTGCCTCATGCTGAGTCCAGCTGGGGACGTTAAATTCAGTGCTCGTTGGGAGGCACCCCAACAACACTCACCATCCACCATCACTTTTCACGCCACTATCACGATCACTTCACTTTTCTCTTCACCACCCACCATCCACCCACCCTACCATCCTGCTGTATACCCTGCACCTCAGCTTTCATTACCCGATCTTTCATCCTTTCTCTACCTTTCCCTGCATGCATATGAGGACATAGCATTGTTTGGCATGGGGGGGTGGATAGGCATCCATAGGATCTGGGTATTTTATGGTATCATGTAGTTTCCACCTATTTATAAATATGCAAGAAAAAAAATATATATATATATATAAATGGTGTTTAGTAATGATCTGAAAGCTGAAACAAAAAAAAATACAATAAGTGTTTATGGATTTTCAACCTCTGTTTTGAAGACTTTTCAGGCCACAGAAGCTTGATTCGTTCAGGCTCGGCTTAATTCACTTGAGCATTGACAAAATAGATTGGAATCTCTCCTAACTAAGGACGTATTTTTGTATACTTGAGAGCTTAAGTAAACTTGGTTCACATTACACATATCAGGAAAGACCAAGTGAACATAAGATCCAACCCTAGTGTTCATTAGGGAAGGTGGAGTCCTTACCTGTACACGTAGGTAGACTTTTTATCTCAGGCTTTAGTCTTGTGTTTAGGAGCGACTCTTTCCACCAAAAAGAAACTCTCCCACCAAAAAGAAAAAAAAAAGAGAGTGTGCTCCTTCAAAAAAATGTTGTAAGAGATATACTGACACGTGTTTCAAAAAAAAAAAAGTCAGTATATCTCACAAATGTCTGTAAAGTATTTGCCCTACAAGAAGTTCTTCAAGGCAGGTTACAAATAACTTGTTTTCCTTTGAGCCACAAATATCAGAAAATGGGAGTTGAGTTTTTCGTCATCTTCTTAAGGGTCAATCCGAAAACACGAGCTGAAACTGGGACCAACCTGTACTTAAAGATTCGTGAAACCCTGGGCTTGAGTCTTAATGTTCATCTGGTCAGTCTTGATCCTTCACTATGCACAAGCCATAACCTCTTGAGCTCTCGAGTACAGCAAAAACCTCCTAGGTCCTGGAAATCGTACTTAAGGTTTAAATATTAAGAGTCTTGGTTAGTTAAGAGATGATCTATGTCATGTGAGACTTAAAGTACTTGTAGTCTTCTCTACAATTGGTTCTCACAATATCCAACAATAAACACACCTATAAAGCCTTAGAAGAAAATCTTCAGCTTAAGATCATTTCTAAATACTGTTTTGCTAGGGACAAGTAAAAGATAGGCATGGGGGTATGATTGCACCGCAAAAATATGCCTGCAATTGTGCCATCTTGTGCTATTTCCTAGCATTACCAATGCATATTAGGTCTCCATAGTTGCATTGTAAAAATACATGCATGCATGCATTTAATTGAGAAGGGAGGAGAATGAAATAAGTGGCCTTGCATTTTACATTTTTCCTCAAGTGCATCTTTGCAAAATTCCCATCTCTATTTTTATTTCCATTTGATTTTTTAAATCTTTCTCCCCGCGGCTGCATGGAGTAATTTCTTCCTCGCGCGCCATTCCCTGCAGCTGCCCTTCCCTGCGGCTGCCTCTCCCTGCCAAGCCATTCCAACCTCTCCCTGCAATCGCATGAAGCCATTCCCAGCCATGCCTTCTTCCTTTATAAAAGACCACGGCTTCTACCTTCAAGAAGGAAGCCTGGTCCCAACCAAAAAAACCCACCAGCTGCTCCATCTCCTTCCAGGCCCTCCTCTCCTCCCTCTCCTTCCATACGTCGGCCCTCCTCCTTCGAGGAGACACCCGGCGGGCAGGAGCCCTCACTGTGGTGCACACCACCACAGTGAGACCACCACCGCCCAGCTCTTCAAAGAGTCGGTGGGCGTGGTGGCTTTCTTCACTGTTTTCTCCAGCCATTTCAGCCATTGCTGCAAGCTTCAAGCTTGAAGCTCGGCGGCAGCAGCAGCAGCAGCCCCCAGCCATTCCGCGCAAGCCTGCAGGCGCCCTCGCACCCAGCGCACGTCTGCAGGCCCTCTTTGCCTCTCGCTTTCTCCTCCCTGTCGTGCTCGCTTCCTCCCGCAACCGACCTCTGCACGCCTCTGCAGCGGCCGGCCAAGTGCTTCCCCGCACCCCTGCTAGCACCTGCAAGCTTCCATGCAAGCTGCAGGCACCCTCGCCTCCCTCTCTGCATGCTCTGTCGCGAGCTCTCTGTGCTCGCAACCAGCCGGCGCAGACCCTCTTCCTCATGCACCAGCCCGTGCGCGCCAGCCGCGAGCTGGCCACACTCACACAACCTGCAGCTCCCGGTTGCACGGCGTGGACGACCACTGTAGCCACTGTTCACGCGAGTCTGGGTGACATTGTGGCTACAGTGGCGTGACCGGAGAGTTCCTCACTTATCCGGTCATGCGGCGCGCCGCAATCGGCCCTTGCCCGTGCGGGCGCCTGCCTACGCGTCTACCCCAGCGTCGCCAGCACCAGCCCACGCGTCTGCTTCGCCCGTGCCTGCGAGCGCCCGTTCCAGCAACTCTGCGCAGCGCTGGGCACTTCCTTTCCTCTCCGCGCCCAATCCTCCCGCGCGTTCCTCTCTGCACAGACGCGCCTGCGCGTGCGCGCATGGAAGCTCCAGATGACGCCGTTGGTCTGCAGACGCCTTAAAACCTTCGACCTTCACTCTAGAAGCGCGCGGCTGCCATCTCTCCTACCTTCACTCTCCCGCTCTCTCTCTCTCTCACTCTCTCTCACAACACTCACAGCACTCTCTACACCGACGCTCTCACACACCTACACTCACACTTCCACACAAACACACACACCTATACTCTATTGTATACATATATATATATACGTATACTTATATATTGATATATATATACATATATATATATATATATGCTTATATTTATACATATAGTAGTATCTATATACTTATGTATTAGTATATATACATGCATATATATGTATATATATATATATATACTTATATATATATATACATATATCTATACACACACACACATATATATATAAATATACATATATCTATATATATATTACCTATATAACTATGTATAGATACATATATTTATATATATATACATATATACACACCTACTTATATATACATCTATATATATATATCTAGCTACATATATCTATATATACATATATTACTATATACATATACACACATATATATTTACATCTATATAGTTATATATACATACTTATAGATATATATATACATATATATCTATACATACTTCTATATATACATATACTTATATATATACATATATACATATATATATACAGATATATACCTATATATAACCATACATATATATAGATAAATTTACATACATATATATATATATATTCACATTATTTACCATACGTGGTATCGCGGAAATATCTGCACCAGTTGCTGATATTCCCCGATACACGCGTACAAAAAGCATGTTCGCATCCATTTTCCACCATCCATCCTACACCTTACACGCGGCACTTCGTCCTGTTGGTTGCGTCTTTCTAGACGATGACCGACTCGACACCGTGCTACACTCCATCTCCACCTCCACCCCCACCCCTTTATATACATAATATATACCTATATATATATACTATATTTACTTTATTTCTGTTTCACTTTCCTGATAGTAAAAAGATAAAAAAATATATAAAAGAGAAAAGATAATCTTTGACTTGCAGGTACTCTGTCTTGAGAATAAGAAGACCCGTCTTGGAACTCTATTTTGGCTCAAAGCCAAGAACCCAATTTTGAGGGTGTGCCTCAAGGACAAAGATTACCAGAAAAAAATCTAAATAAGAAAAACACCAAAAACACAATAAACGAACGGAAGAGACTCGTTGTAGGAAAGGCATAGAAACTCGACTTGTAACCCCACTTCCCTGAGTTCGACCCTGGGCCTAAAAGTGACAAGATAAAATCAAGTAGGCCAAGTTAAAAATTTTGAAAAAGAGATGGTTAGGTCTGATTTAGGTTAACCACTATATACACTTCAACGATAAAATCATCATATTAACAACCTATCCAGGCTTGACAACAGTAGGCCGCTCCATAACTATGTTTTGCATGGCTAAATATAGGAGATTTTGCTGTCGCATGCAGAGATTGCTTTGGGAAGGTGAGGGACACACCCTTCCATGCGTTTCAAACATCTAGGCAGCTTGCCAGACGACTGGAAGCACTCCCAGACGTCCGAAGAGGAGATCGGACGTCTGGAGCTGGGTCCAGATGGTCCAGAGGAGGTCCTGGATGTCTGAGGTCGATGCAGAACCTGAGGTGCATTTCTGTTTACTTTTAAGACATCTAGACCTTGTGCCAGACGTCTGATTTGGGTCTAAACCCTATTTTTGACCCGTTTAGGGTCCGTTTGAGGTCCATTTTACGCAAACAAGTTATCGATGTTTTCCTTGAGAGTTCCTCTACTTGTTAGAAGGTCTTTTATACTGTTCTGAATGTTCCATGGTGATTATTCCTTGTTATAGGACTTCGTTTCGTTGCGGGTTCAGGGCTTGCTAAGGCACGTGAGCCTGCCGTTCGAGCCCCCAATACTCCTAGGTTGTCTGGTAGAGTGGCTTTCCCTAATTTAATTATAAACCTGAATGCATATGTGGATTGAATAACTATAACCTAGGATATGACATGAATTCTAGGATGAGAAGTTGCTTAGAAATGTTTGTATGAGTGTTTGATTTATAGTCTTGAATGATTAAAGAGAAATGATAACAACTGCCTGTTAATGAACAAGGGCTGCCTATGAAATACGAATTACCTGTGCTAGTTAAACAGTTACATGTGATATTACCTGTTGTAAAAGTGAATGATAGAAATACGAGCTGCATGTGTATAACCTGGAATGAAAATGTGAACGATGAAACCTGGTATGGAATGACATAAGAAATATGAGCATGAACCCTACGGGGAATTAGGAATAGAGCTCCTGGAAATAAATGGAATGGATCTAGAAATGTGAGCGGGAAGTGTGCTGGCCCCTGAGTACGTGGTACCAAGGGGGAGCGACTGTTCCCTTTTCAGTGTAGAGCGGAGCTAGCCACCCTTGGGTTGGGACCCAGGGTTAGGAATGGCCACTCTACACCGACTCCTGTTGGCCCTCGTGTACACAGTACCGGGGAGAGCTATTAGTGTAGGGAGGGAGCTAACTACCCCATGGGGGCCAGGGTTAAGCTAGCCAACCTACACCGACTTTACTTGGTCCTCTGGGCAAATCGGGGTAGTAAGACGAGGGTGCGCGGACTGTGGAGGGGCGAGACCCCTGTTTGGTTCTGAGGGATAGACCCATGTTGCTGAGAGGGCTAGGCCCTATACTGTTCCGTGCTGTACTTTAGGCGTACCTGCTAGCAGAAACGACTGACCGTGTGCCAATGCGGGTAGCTACTCATGCGCTTATCGCGCGTGCCGTAGTCACCGCTATGTCTAGACAGTGACCTCAAGGTGGTTGACTGGGTGTAGGATCATCACGGAGGACTCTCCCGGCTAGGAGAGCACCACGTGTGCCTTCTACTCTTTGGAAAAGACTACAATCAAGATCGTTCCCACAAGGAACATTCGAGATCAAGAAAGAGATTTGAAAATATAAACCAATTAGTGAAAAGGAATAACTTGTAAATTAAAGAATTGGAATAGCTAGTTTATCTGTTAGCTTTTACTGCTTTAGTTAGTTGGTTGCCACTCTACTCAACATTCGTTGACTTTATTACTCATAACCCTTTTCAAGTCTAGGTGTTGAGCAGCCCAAGTCTGCGGCTGCAGAGGGTGCTGGGCCCAGTAGAGCCCAGTAGCAGTAGCCTTCTTGTTGTAGTACTTTCTGTTGTAGTGAGTTTCAGACTCTTCTTACCTTTACGTTTCTGTACCTTGTTTCTATTTTTACTGTTGTGGTGGTGATATGTACTGTTAGCAGCTTTTCCTTCCTTATTGCTTGTACTCTTTTTACTGTTAGTTACATAGCATAGTGAATGTGGTTTACTCTCTTGCTTTTTGGTTATTTCTTGTTAGACGACTGGGTCTCGGGATCAGTCGAGTCAGGCTGGTCTCGTGTCCTGGAGGAATTCGGGAACCGAGTCATGACAGAATCTGAATTCATTTGGGTTGGGGGTCCATAACTATGATCATCAAAATTGGGATTTGGGAAATTACGTTGATCACTAAAATCACTCCAAAATGTCATATTAACTTTTGACAGGTATTTTTGATCAATGTATCTATATAACCTATTCAGCTTTTCTAAAAAATTCTGGAGTTCTTCCAAAACTGAAGGATTTGACCAATATTGCAGACAATCGTTGTTGTATAATTTCACCAATTCAATGTGTTCTGCTAATAGATCATCTCGGGTTGAACCGTGGTTTAGTTGTATCCATATTATCTCTATACGGTTCAAAATGTGGTTCATTGTTTTCTTGAATTTGTCCTGAATGTCCCAATTAAAATACTCCTTGTGGTGTCTATAAGCATTCTCAATTATCTTTTCTTTCATGATCATGTGGGATTCAGGTTTTCTAAACAGTCTTCCTAGATTGCCAGGTTGCATTTTCAAATTAGGTGGTGGACTCAAGATTTAGTGTCAAGACTCAAGTTAGACTGAAGTTGATCGGATTTGAAAGAGATTCCCAAGATCTAATGAGGTCTTAGGTTAAAAACCTAATGACCTTCCTATGCATGTGTCCTATAGAAAAGATGAGGGACTGGATGTTATTTGGACTTAATCAAGGCACCCAAAGATTTTTGGATGACTAAGGCAATTTCGAGGTGAATAATACCTCTGAATAAGAAATCTATACACCCGAGAAATACCTGGGCAACCAAGAAGGGAGAGCCCTGCAAAGACCTCTACACGGTAGAGCGTCCCCATGGGTTACAGGGTTTCCCCCACCCGACCTTCCTTGTCACTACGGTTCCAAGTAGATCGGAATGTACGGACTTAAGACCTTAAGTCTACCAATTTTAGCTTAATTTGTGCCTTGAATTTCACTTGATTAAGAAATTGATTTGACTTGTGACCTAATTTGGAGGTTGTTTGGCCTATAATGTAGGTCAACTTCACCTGACCAACCCTAAAGATGGCAAAATGAAATCTAGGTCAAGACCTAGAAATCACCTTAAATTGACTCTCAGGTTATTAGGTCCACAATTTTAGGGTTCAAGTGAATCTTAGAGCCTGATTTTTAGGGTTTTTCTTGCCTAGATCTTTTCAAACAGTGGCTTTGGATAACACACAAATGCGGGAGGGTTAATTCTCTTTAATGCAGGCAAAATGTGAGCTAATAGTTCAAAACCCTAATGTTGAAACCCTAATTTTCTCTATTCCAAGTTCAATTCAATCTTCAATTGTTCACCTTGGTCTTCAAGCAAGAAATGTGTTAGCCCAAAGTGATTTAGAAGTTAAGCGTGATCCCTAATAGGTATAGGAAATCAGGATGGGGAATATCTAATCAATATCGCCTCAAGCTTCAATCAGATATGAAAATTTTTTGCAAATCAGGAAACTTGTCTCTTTAATGATAATTACTAGAAAATAATACAGGTGATTCCTAATTGATTGTTTCATTTTTCTCTCTTCCAAGGATTAGGAGATTAGGGAGGAAGAGAGATTACCTACCCTGGGAGTGATTGTTTTATGCGAAAGATCACCTCGTGATGCAACTAGCAAAATCACAAGAAACAAACAAGGGCAAGTTAGTGCTCATATATAATCAGATAGATATAAGAATAGCGGTGAATTGCACGTTGCTCCCCGGCAACGGCACCAAAATGTTTACGGGAGAGATCGATATTTTAAAATTGTTGCATTGCAGTATAGTTGAAATCACACGAAAACAAATACAATTTATAACTAGAAAGATCGTTAAGAAAGTCCGAAGTTGAACACAGGGAGTTAGTAGGAATTCACACACTAATGTTTAATAAATGTATAAATGAGCACAATAAATGAAGCACCATAAAGATATTTCAATGAATATTAACCTGTCACATTAAGTATTCAATAAAGTTCAATGTATTGTAAGAATATGAGGACAAAAAGATAAAACGATAAAAAACAATAGTGATTTGAATCACCACTTATATCCTTCTTAAGTTAAGCATGCATCCAACTATTAATTATATCAAATAAAGCAACAGTAGCTTGAATGCTACAGTAATCAGACGTCTCTTTGGCAAATCAGACAACTTAAATGTTGTTGCTACAGTGCTTTGTAAAGAGCTTTCTTCTTTAGCTCCCTCTCTTCTTCGGCTCTTCTCCTCTTTTCTTCTCCTGCAAAGCCTTCTCCTCCTCCTTTCAGAGAGCACAAGGGTCTTTCTCTCATGGCTAAGTATCGAGCAACACATAGAGGAGCAAAACCCCCCTACCCTGCTCTCTCTTTCTTTCTTTTCTTTCTCTTCTTTCTCAGAGATCCGGGTAACCGGGTATTCGGGTATTCGTACCTGGGTCTAAGCTCACTGGGAGTGGTGATGAGGAGGAGTGAACAGGGCTTAGGTCAGGTCGGGTCAGTGAAGTGTAAGTGGGACCTCACCCCGGTGTACTTGAGGCGATAAGCCCGAGTGAGAAATTCAATATATGCATGCACAGTCACTTATCCACATTCGATGTGGGACTAAACGTCCCTCTTGTTTTTCGCGTGCACCTACAGTGTGACTTCCTTGTTCAATTGTTGGGATTGTAGAGCACGTATTTGATCAGAAATGCGTTGTAGTATAGTTGCGAAATACAATCAACAAAAATAATTTCTAAGATAACAAGACTTGAGTTCCGGTCATTCGTCTCTGGGAGGCATTTTGGAAATACAAATTCAAATTCGATCTCACTCGCTCTACTCGTTCAAAATCGCATGTCGATTTATACTAAATACGTATTGATACACAACATGCTATTGCCAGAAAATCAGAAATTGAAAGCATGCAACTTTAATCACACCAAAAGATGATAATCAGGCACATGGTGATTTTCAACATATAAATATATATAAATGTTTTCATTGAGGCATGATGGTTACAGCACAGGTAGCGGAATGCTTGTACAGGGAAATTTAAATCTAGGTAGCAAAAAACGACTGCATACATGAATTTATGGGGCGTTTATGCATGCATCATTGGGGGAGAATATGGAGTTACACTACTAAGCAGTAAATAAAGCATTAAATCTATGAAGAACTATAATCTAGTCTAGCAGAACTAAGGGCATTCAGAGGTAGGCTCTGATGGCCTTTGAATGGGTGAGAAGAGAAAGAGGGGCAGCCAATGGTGCTTAGGGCGGCCCTTGGAGAGAGGTTGGAGAAGTTGATCCTAGTCTAGGCTTGGCGTGGAGGTGGTGGCATCATGGTGGAGCTCGTGAACATGGAGGTGGAGGTGGTGATGGCTTATGGAAGGTGGAGCTATGCTAAAAGACCAAGATGGACCAAATAGCGGGGAAGCTCTCTAGAGAATTATGGAATTCTTTAGAGAGGCCTATGGGGGGAGCTCATGGGAGAGTGAGAGAGAGGATGGATGGTGGTTTTTAGATCCACCAAATGTGGAACTAAAAATTGAATGGCTCTTGGTTGCTAATTTTAGCAACCAAGGCAACAACACATGGTAGAGAGTTCTAGAGAACTCTAGGCTAGATATTTTCATGTGGATGGTGTGTGTGGGTGTGTATGGGTTGAAACTTAGGTGGCTAGGTTGATTAGGTTAGGTTCTAGTGGGTTTAGGTCAAGGTAGGTCTCAAATTAGGGTTGTCAACCCTAATTCACTAAGGTAAAGTGCAATTAAACTTAATACAAGTTTAATCGGGTGTGTGGAAACCTAATTGAGAGTAAAATAACTCAATTAAGTCAGGTCTAGGGCAGCTGGACTCTCACTGAGTCCAATTGGACAATGTCTGCTGAGATCAGGGCTCAATTGGACTCAATGAGTCCAATTGAATAGGCTGATGGAATTGACTAAGATCGAAGTCAATTAGGTTTAGTGAGGACCTAATTAGGTCCTTAGGGAGGTCTAGAGGTGATGTACTAGGGTTAAGGCACCTTAATTTAGGTTCCTAGGGGGTTAGAATTGGGTTTAGGGAGCTAGAGATCCAAGATCAAGGCTTGAATCTCAAAACAGGGTCTGGAGGGTAGTTCTGGACATCCAATAAAGTTATCAGATGTCTTATAATGAAAAATAAGAAGTCTAGACTTACTGTCTGGACGTCTAATCAGAGTCAAGAGGGATTCTAGGTTCTATCTTTGGTATTCTGCAGAAATTAGATGTTTGACCAAGTGTCTGGACGTCCAATAACACTGTAGAAGTGGGTTTGAGGTGTGCAGGAGTTGGCTAAGGGTTCTGGATGTCCTATAACTCATCTGGATGTCCAGATAGAGGCTAGAATTAGGGTTTTAAGATTTCTTAGGGTGTGGTGACCTAATCTAAGGGTGGCTAAGGCTTGGGGAATCTTCTAGGCTGTCCTAGGGTTAGGATGGACCTAAGTTCTTCATAATTTATTACTTTATTCCTACTTAATAGAATAGCATACCTTAACTCCATTACATTTTTATATATTGTATCTAATCTAGGTCTTCCGCTCCAGCTTTGCTGCAACACCAGTTATTCTTTATTCTTCAGATCCAGCTTTAGATCCAGCTTTAGATCTAGCTTCTGATCGGCTTAGTACCTGCAATTGACATAATACACCTAATCAGTACATTATAGCATTATTTTAAGCATAGTTAAAAGAAAGCAGTAAAGGTGCTAGTAATGCTTATGCATGCATGAATTACCATAACTTATGCTAAGTCCTAGCCTAATTTAGGTCAATTAAGACCTATGATTGCTGCGCAATCATACCCCCATGCCTAAATCTTGCTAGTCCCTAGTAAATACGAGACTAAATTATTCACAGAAGGGTCCCTAACGGATTGATTATTTTATCAAGTGTATGCCTAGAGAATTTTCTCCTTTTTGTTTTCATCTTATGCTCTAGAAATCTTGACAATCATGAAAGTGTAGCTATGTAGCTATTGCAATGGATTTGAGTGAAAAACTAATTCACCTTTAAAGCTTGTACTTGACCCCTAGTAAAACTTCTAGCGGGATAGGCGGATTTCTTCCCTCGGTGTATTCAAGATATTCTATGAATTCCACCGGACTTTAAGCTTAGGTAGAGAATCTTAGAGGGAAAAGATTATATATTTGGTGGCTCACTCTCGACTGGTGCTACATAGAGATTAGTACTATATAATCTAGATTGTCAAATTATTATGTAACTCAACTCAGAGAAAGACGAGAAAAACTATGCTCTCTTTTTGTTCCTTTGTATTCATTCTCTCTTTTTCTTTTTCTTTTTCTTTTCTTTTCTTTCTTTTTCTTAGAGCTCACAATCTCACCAGATTCATACATATGACCTGTATTTGGTGGTCTCACTTGGCATTAACACTTTAATTAAGTTCCCATGACTCTAACATTAAGTCAGAATTCCTCAGCCAATATTCGGGTGGTCAAAAACATAAGAAAGGTGGGTTAAGGCCATATTTGGTGGATCTCAAATTTATTTGGTGGTATTGTCTCAATGCAACTAAAATAAACACTAAATATTCACTCTTTTTTTCTTTGTTTTTTCTTCTTTTTCTAATTTTGTTCAATTTTTCTTTCTTTTCATCATTTTTTTTCTTTGTTTTCATTTTTTCTCTATTTTTTTTTTCAACACAACACAACTAGCACACATCCATGAACTTTATTGAGGAAACATTATTAGTAATTGGTGGTACTCAAGAGACATTGAGTAGCTTATTTAGTGGAAGTGCCTACTCACGGCACTGGGAGAGACGGATCGGATGGTGTATTTCTGACCTTGACATCAATACCCTCCTTCAACCGAGGATTCCGTAAAGAATTGCTGTAACCATTCACCTTAACCCTAGTTTTATGAAAACTCGCTCTTTGCATATTTGCCTTATTTGGTGGCTCTCAAAATTTCACGCAAAAATGCATACGCAGGATCCGAGAGCGAAAACTATGCCTAATCTCTAAGTATCATTACCTAATTATCTAGGATTCCAAATTCCTTACACTAATCTTAGAGCACTAGTATACTCTACTCTCACCTCACACTATTTGGTAGATTTTTGAAAGAAAATCTGCCTGACTCCCAAAACACTGTTTAGGGGTTCAGGAGAAGAAGCACTACTTCTGCTTGACAGACTAAAGATGTTTATCAGCTTTCATCGTAAATCCATTGCAAATTCTATGTGTGTGTGAAAAATTGTACTGGATTCTAGATTATAGGAATCAACTAGAGGATAAAATCCCTAATGTATTCTCTTAATAAGATAATCTTATTTACGGATGCACTATGTATATATGCTATAAACAAGTAACCTCTTATATTCATACTTCATTAAATTTCCCTTTTGGGTTACATTCAGCTTAACCCTAAATTTAGAACAAAAGGGTGAGCGAGTGAGTCGGAAGTGGCTGTTGCAGATGATTTTTAGCTCTAATGCAAGCATTGGAGGTGGAGTTGGTTGTTCTTATATTTAGGTTCCTAAAGTATGTTTGACATGCAGCTCTGGGGTTTTCCTAAATGTTGGCATAAAAATTTTCAGTTTTGTCGTATCTACCCCCCATGCCTAAGTTCTTGCATGTCCTCATGCATGAATATAAAAGAAAATGAATACAGCAAGGAGTAAGTGGGTAGAGATCACCTAGAATTGTTCCTGAAATTTTAACGTTCAGCACCGGCCAACCTGACAGTATGCAATATGCAAGAGAAATATGCTTAAAAGAAAAATATGCTATGTATAAAGTGAGTATGTATAAGGTGATGGATGAATGTGGGGTAGATGCTGTGTTTAACGCCTCCAGCTGGGCGAAAACTCAATCAGATGTATCAGTTCTTGCATAGGAGCCAGTCAAGATTAAGAGAAAGATGTGCTCATATGCTCCTAGAATCAGTGGTCCGGAGATGTGAACCAACTGATTCTGCACCCCTACTCCAAAAAGTCTAGCTATAAGAAAGTGTGGAGTGGTGGTGGAAGATAGAGGATAATCAGAGGGGGGGTCATGATGTTGATTTAGCTGATTTATCATGTCCCACAATTCAACAGGAAGTTGCTGAGGGAGTAGATCAACATGTATCTCAAAACCAAAATCTAAGTCATAGGGATCCTTAAAACGATAATTGCAACAAAGATCATGTCCTCTCTAGGCTCTGGATCATATGGGGGTATCCATGAAAGTAGAAGATCTGTGGAGAGATCACTGAAATCCTCGTCAGAAATTACTTCATCCTCATCAGTACTCATCTCTGATTCATCGGAGGCTGACTCTTCAGGCTCGAAGTCGAGCCATCCATTAGATTGACTAGGATGGTAGGTGCGTCCCCCGCTCATTCTGCTTAAAGCTTCACCCTCGTATGCATTGGGCTCCTCAGTAATTCCTACCTCAGGTAGCATATCCATTTCTTCGGTCAAAACATCCATAGCTACTTCTGGTCTTTGGATGTTAGGATCAGGGATAGAAAGTGTCATCTCAGAATCTCTAACATTTGAATTAGGTATGTAGGTGAAAGAAGAAGAGTGCAGATCAGAAGATGTTGGCTCTGGCACAGGTTCACATATAATGGGAAGTGGCCTAGATTGATCAGTAGTGTCACATGTAATGTTTGCCTCAAGATCCATATCCTTAAATGGATCTACTTCCCTTATCACGGTTGGGTTATCTAACCCAAGAGGTACCTCCCAGGATTCATGGTAATTCGATTATGGATCAGTCCTGGAGATATCTGTCTTTTCCTCAGTTTCTTGAATGGAGTTCTCAGATGAACCCATTCGTAACATTTCCTGCTCCTATCTCATATCCAAGCTAGATTCTTCTTTCCCTGAATTATCTTCAGGCATCTGCTCCCGAGAATCTCCTGTGTGTTCGTCTGACGTAGTCGTTTCAGATTCTTCAAGGTCTTCAAGGTTATTTTCCATTTGATATCTCAAAAGCAGTAGTTCTTGAGTTTCCTGATTTTGTCCAATTAGCCTTGTTATCCCTACTATTCCCTGAAGGAGCTCCATCACAGCTTATTGATACGGAATCCAGCTTTGTCTTTGGTTCGGCTCAGTGATAGCTTGGATTTCTTGTAGATAGGATGCGGCCTTTTCCTTAGCGCTAGCTATAGCTCTCTGTATTCTGTAATGCAGTCACATATTCACTGGTAGCTCTTCAAGGGTTCCAGGGGGTGAATCATGTCTACTCATATTCCATGGGTGAGATGCAGGAGTGTGAAATTCATATCCTGGGTCATAAGATGCAGTCCTTTGATGGACTGGCTAGTATGGGTCATAATATCTAGGGTTAGGATATGGGTTAACCATTTCGGTAACCCGAGAAGAAGGATCAGGCGAAGCGAAAAGTTGTCTTCACCACTTTGTGTTCTAATCCCAAGGTTGAGCTGATTCAGTGACCCAAGCTCTCAAATAAGCTCGTGGGTCCAGCTCTTCTGGATCCTGATTAGGTCCAGATCCAGGGTTAGCCATTGCGACTAAGCAGATAGAAGAAGAAGGTGGGGGAGAAGAAGGCCCAGGTGAAGTGACTTGCCTCCTTAGGAGCGACTCCCAAGGTCCAACCAATTGAGGTCTGAGTGACCTCCTTCCTCGCATACACCACCCAACCCCTGGGTTGGTGTAGCCAAGCCAGACAAGGCTACGGCCTTATCAATCAGATGGTCCTTATGATCAGATGACCAGATTTTTCATTTTAAGTTCGAATTCCCGAAGAAACATTCATCATACAACCGACTGAAAGTAATTCCTGCCTCTCAAGTTAACCTAGCCAGTCTGGTTACAAGGGGACTAAGGGGAAGGTTCTTCCTTCGGCTCATGCCTCCGGTTCCGTTACCCCCGAGCCCCGGTCATTTGACATTACCTCGTAGACTTAGTCACCAGGTTTGGCAAGAGAAGTTGAAGCCGCCCAATAGTATGGCAACGAATTTGGGTTTGCTTATGTGTTTTAAAATTAATTTCAACCCATTTTTGTTCAGTTGGGGCTTGTTGTGAGTGGCCCACAAGGTGAGCAAGCTCACCAGTTAAACACTAGACTTGACTAAGTCTTGGTTAGCCTAAATGTGGTCTCTAGAATGTAACCCTAAAGGTATAACCTAGGGTTCATGCAATTCTAGGTTTTTTTATTTCTTTTTCAGCAGACCATGAAATAAAAATACTTCTCTGGTGAAAATTGGAACGCAAACAAGTTGAAATTTTGGGAAATAGATTCCTATTTAAATTATCCTTTCATAGAATATTTTTTTGTAATTTTTTCTATTTCAACTGAATTTCTAGAGAATTTTAAATGTCAAGGGGTCAGATCTGAAATTTTAACCCCTGGTAGATTTCCTGCTTTGAAACAGTATCAGATGACCTTCAAAAATTCAAGAAAAATATGAAAATTAAAGCCAATGAGATTAGCTTTCAAACCCCACCATTTTTAGTCAAAAAAATTCGTGGATTACTCAGAATTGCTTTTTGAATTTTGAAAATTTTCAAATTTGGGTCAATCTGACCCCCTTGCATTTCGTGAATTTTTAAAAATTTTATACTTGAAATTTTTTCAAATGAGTGGTGTTGTTTGAAGGGTGGTTTAAAAATGAAGGTCTATCTCAAATTTCAAAATTTTTTTCTCATTAATGTTTTGGCATTTGAATTTTTAAATCGGAATCTGAAGCTTGGCCGAAAATCAAAGGGTGGTGGGGAAGCTTTTGAAAAGGTGTTTGAATTTGAAATTCAAACTTTCCACTAAAATAATTTTTTTTTTAAGAAAGATTTGCTTTTTTCAAAATATTTTCAAATTTTCTTTTTTTTTCTTGCTTTTTTTCAAAACTAACTAACTAATCCTAAGATTCAAAAAGGGAAACCTATTCTAACTACCTATTTTTTTATTTTTTTTCATGAAAATAAATAGGCTTTTTTTAAAAATGAAATTGCTATAAGGAAATCTAACCTAAGGTTCAAATCAAACCTAGGTTAAGAAAGATATGATGTGCACCTGGTATTTTTTTCCCATGCTCATTGTGTGCGTAAATCCCATTTTTCCCTGTTTTCCTGCACATCAAAAGACAAGCAGAGGAAGATTTATTAGTGATAATTCTAGAGATCAAAATAAAAAATGACGTTGCCTCCCCGACAACGGTGCCATTTGTTGGGATCGTAGAGCTCGTATTTGATCAGAAATGCGTCATAGTATAGTTGCGAAATATGATCAACAAAAATAATTTCTAAGATAACGAGACTTGAGTCCCGGTCGTTCGTCTCTAGGAGGCATTTTGGAAATGCAAATTCAAATTCAATCTCGCTCGCTCTACTCGTTCAAAATCGCATGTCAATTTATACTAAAGAGCATTGATACACGACATGCTATTGCCAGAATATCAGAAATTGAAAGCATGCAACTTTAATCACACCAAAAGATGATAATCAGGCACATGGTGATTTTCAACATATAAATATATATAAATGTTTTCATTGAGGCATGATGGTTACACAGGTAGCGGAATGCTTGTACAGGGAAATTTAAATCTAGGTAGCAAAAAACGACTGCATACATGAATTTATGGGGCGTTTATGCATGCATCATTGGGGGAGAATATGGAGTTACACTACTAAGCAGTAAATAAAGCATTAAATCTATGAAGAACTATAATCTAGTCTAGCAGAACTAAGGGCATTCAGAGGTAGGCTCTGATGGCCTTTGAATGGGTGAGAAGAGAAAGAGGGGCAGCCAATGGTGCTTAGGGCAGCCCTTGGAGAGAGGTTGGAGAAGTTGATCCTAGTCTAGGCTTGGCGTGGAGGTGGTGGCATCATGGTGGAGCTCGTGAACATGGAGGTGGAGGTAGTGATGGCTTATGGAAGGTGGAGCTATGCTAAAAGACCAAGATGGACCAAATGGCCACCCCTTAGGTCTTTTTATAGACCTAAGGGAAGCTCTCTAGAGAATTATGGAATTCTCTAGAGAGGCCTATGGGGGGAGCTCATGGGAGAGTGAGAGAGAGGATGGATGGTGGTTTTTAGATCCACCAAATGTGGAACTAAAAATTGAACAGCTCTTGGTTGCTAATTTTAGCAACGAAGGCAACAACACATGGTAGAGAGTTCTAGAGAACTCTAGGATAGGTATTTTCATGTGGATGGTGTGTGTGGGTGTGTATGGCTCGAAACTTAGGTGGCTAGGTTGATTAGGTTAGGTTTTAGTGGGTTTAGGTCAAGGTAGGTCTCAAATTAGGGTTGTAAACCCTAATTCACTAAGGTAAAATGCAATTAAACTTAATACAAGTTTAATTGGGTGTGTGGAAACCTAATTGAGAGTAAAATAACTCAATTAAGTCAGGTCTAGGTCAGTTGGACTCTCACTGAGTCCAATTAGACAATGTCTGCTGAGATCAAGGCTCAATTGGACTCAATGAGTCCAATTGAATAGGCTGATGGAATTGATTAAGATCCAAGTCAATTAGGTTTAGTGAGGACCTAATTAGGTCCTTAGGAAGGTCTAGAGGTGATGTACTAGGGTTAAGGCACCTTAATTTAGGTTCCTAGGGGGTTAGAATTGGGTTTAGGGAGCTAGAGATCCAAGATCAAGGCTTGAATCTCAAAACAGGGTCTGGAGGGTAGTTCTGGACATCCAATAAAGTTATCAGACGTCTTATAATGAAAAATAAGAAGTCCAGACTTAATGTCTGGACATCTAATCAGAGTCAAGAGGGATTCTAGGTTCTATCTTAGGTATTCTGCAGAAATTAGATGTTTGACCAAGTGTCTGGACGTCCAATAACACTGTAGAAGTGGGTTTGAGGTGTGCAGGAGTTGGCTAAGGGTTCTGGATGTCCTATAACTCATCTGGACGTCCAGATAGAGGCTAGAATTAGGGTTTTAAGATTTCTTAGGGTGTGGTGACCTAATCTAAGGGTGGCTAAGGCTTGGGGAATCTTCTAGGCTGTCCTAGGGTTAGGATGGACCTAAGTTCTTCATAATTTATTACTTTATTCCTACTTAATAGAATAGCATACCTTAACTCCCTTACATTATTATCTACTGTATCTAATTTAGGTCTTCCCCTCTAGCTCTGCTGCAACACCAGTTATTCTTTATTCTTCAGATCCAGCTTTAGATCCAACTTTAGATCTAGCTTCTGATCGGCTTATTACTTGCAATTGACATAATGCACCTAATCAGTACATTATAGCATCATTTTATGCATGGCTAAAAGAAAGCAGTAAAGGTGCTAGTAATGCTTATGCATGCATGAATTACCCTAACTTATGTTAAGTCCTAGCCTAATTTAGGTCAATTAAGACCTATGATTGCTTTGCAATCAGTGCACCTACAGTGTGGCTTCCTTGTTCAGTTGGCATGTTCGCTGTGAGGGCACCTCCAATTGAGGCAGCAATAGTGGGTGATGCCTTCGATTGAGGACCTGGAGAGGGTCCTAGAAGACTTTCGTGTCACCTGGAGCTGCTACCTGGGGCGCGCGTGGCCTCAAACACAGCTCCAAGCTTGCTTGGAGCTTCTTCGTTAATGGCAACGAAGGGCAAAACTTGAAAAACACACAAATGGCCTCACAAACACATTAAACTTGCTCAGGTGGTTCGCCGTGGTGTGGTGAGTGTGGTGACGATGGTTGTGTGGTGCGAGAGTGTGTGTGGAGGTCGGTCGGACTCAGAGATGGTGGTACAGAAGTGGGTTGTTCGGTGGGGAGCGAGGGTGAGCGAAAGGTGAAATTAGGAGAGGTGTTTTGATGGGCGTGATGTGGAGGAGGTGTAGAGGGTTTTGGCGAGGTGTGGTGTGTGGTGGAATGACATGAAGCCCTCACCGAAGTGGTGGCCGGAGGTGAGAACGATGACTGCGTGTGTGTAGGTCGAGGGTTGATTGAGAGTTTTAAGGAGGAGAAAAGAATCTAGGGACCTAACTAAACCTAATTGACCTAATTTAATTGGACGATAAGGAGGAAAAGGCACTGGCTTTGATTGGCAGACGTGGGGGATGAAGGGGTCTCATATGGGCGAATGGTGAGGAAGGGGCTAGGTGACGTCTGCTGGTAGCACAAGACACGGAAGAAGATGAGGAAGGAGAATCCACCTGCTATTATCCGTGAGGTGGACGAGGAAGGAGGGCGGAGAAGCTCGCTGGAGCTTGTGGAGATTTTGGCCAGAGAAGGGAAGAAGGGAGGAATCCAGTCCAAAACAAGCTAAGGAGCACGACCTTGAGACCTGGGTCCTTAAATAGGCCTCAAGAGAGCTTTCCAAGCCTGGAGACCAAGCTTGGAAGCTTCAAGAAATAGGAGACCCACTCCTTCAAATGATTTGCATGAGCCAATGAGAAGGAATTAGAGCCCAAGATGCGGCTCAGATTATAGAAAAATCTCTTAGGAGTCTCCCTTCCAATTTTGGAAGAGAATGAGCAATGAATCAGGGAGAACTCCTTGATTGAAGGTTACCAAAGTTGGGTTTAGCAGTCTGAAGGCAGCGGGGACCTATTTTTGAAGAAGATGAAGTTAGGGGGATATTTGCAAAGAATTTTGAAAGTTAGTGGTTTAAGTGGGAGTAGAAGAATCAGACTAGACCAAAATTCAAACTAGGTCAACATGATTTTTGATTGGGTCCAAATTTTGGTGCAAACCTAATTTGGACTGAAGGAATTTGATGGTGAAGTCAGATTTACATTTTGACCAAGTTTGACTGGGTAATTTGCAAAGAAACCTAAATTAGGGCAAATGTCCGTCTGAGACTTTAGTTTAGGTTAAATTGGGTTCCAGTGGTCAAACAAAGCATACCAAACCTTAGAGAATGTTTTTCTATGTTTTTTAGAAAGTTTAAGTGAATTTTATCCTGACCAGAACCTTAGTTAATTAAGCGGTTCTATTTTAGGGTTTCAGATGTCATTTAATTCTCGAAACATGTGAAAACCCATTTCTGTCTGTATTAACCAACTTGTTAGACATTTATGACCATTTGAGCTTTAATTAACCTCTGGGAAACCCCGTGATTGCTTTGCAATAGGATATTCTGTTAAAACTACAGTTTTACCCCTGTTTTCATATTTATCTCTCATAATGGATATGTAGTGAATTATGTTCTTCAGGCAGTTATGTAGGAGCATTAATTTGTTGATTTTGACTAATTAAAGTAAGAAATGGCTGATGACGTTATCATCAAGCATATTTATTGCTTATTTATATTGTTGAATAGTATTTATAATGTATATATCTATATATATGTATAAATGTGTATTTAAATGTATATAAATAGAAATAAATCAATAAAAATAAATTAAAAATCTGTAACAATAAGTTAATAATGTAAACTAATTTGTAAGTCAATTGTACCATTACATTATTAATTTATACTTTAATTGATGAATTAAGGCTGAAATCAAAGTGTATTTATTCATAACTTTAACGACTTTTAAAATATATTTATATATTTAATTATTGTAAATAAACTATACCAATAGAAAGCCTTATGTATAGGCTACATAATCATATAATCTAATTATAGAATAATTATTAATTAAGCACTTCAATTAAATCATGAAAATGGCAATAAAACACGTTGGCACGTTGAATCGAGCACCATTTGTTAGTTCCACATAGGAGAATAGCGAGCACGCAGTGCCATATAAAAGCATTCGCGTGTGTAGCACTACAGGAAAACTATGCTTTTGTGATGGTTGATTGCAATATATGGTAAATTTTTCTATAACAAAAGGATCTTTTTGTGACAATAATAGCACAGCCTTCTCAAAACTAAGTCATGATGTTTTTAGAGACCTAAATGACCCATCACAAATTAAAATGAGGAATAGGTGAGTCTTTTGCCACTAATCCACAAAAACAAGCTCTTTTCCTTTCCCGTAAATCCATAAAAACCCTCTTCCCTTTTCGTAGTCCCCTCACCCTACATCATCCTTGGCTGGACATCCATTGCTGCCGCACTTCCAACATCGACATTCGCCTCCTCTTATGCAACTCTACCTTTTCCTTCCACGCTTTCAGCATTTGCAAGGGCCACGCCTCCTCCAGAACTAGCCCTAGTTCACCTTCTCCTCCACACTCGGTGCCACTTCCACTACTCCCAACCCCCTTGGCAAGCCCCACAAGATCCACAAGTAGTACATGGCCTAGGGGGCACGATTCAACGAACCAAGTGGCATAGGTGGGGCCAGACTCAAAGGGAACGTGAGTGAGCATGGTTTCTCTCTAGGCATTTTGCAGTTGACTGAAATGACCTGTTGCCTTTTTGGGTGTTTAAGGAGTCTGGATGTGCCGTCAGATGTCTGGCAAGACATCTGGATGGAGGGTCAGACATCTGAAAGTAGAATAACCGTACCTGCTATTCTTTTTCCACGTGCACACATGCACGCAAACCCCTTCTCCTCACCCGAAACCCTAACCCTCCTCCTATTTAAACCCCACACCCGCGCCACTCTCCCCAACCCCACCGACCTCCACCTTCACTCTTCCCTCCAGCCGGCCGCCACCTTCCTCCCTTCCTTCCAATGCGGCGAGAGGAGAGGAAGAAGAGAGAGAGAGACGGTGCACGAAGGAGGAGGAGAGTGCAGCGGGAGCGTGGGAGGAGCTCGAGAGGAGGAGCTCACGAGGGACCCACGGGAGCTCGGAGGAGCTCGTGCGGGAAGAGTCGAGGGCACGGGCGAGGAGGAGGAGCTTGCGAGCAGGAGCCTTAGCCTCTTCCAGCTGCTAGAGGCACTGCTGCAACTCCTGCGGGTGAGCTTGCGAAGGAAATAGCTCGCAGGAGAGTTCTGCGTACTGGATATTTTCTAGTATCAGACATCTGGAGCATCCACGAGACGTCTGGAGTAGCAAAAGGACGTCCGGAGCTGAAGCCGGACGTCTGAAAGCACGCTTAGTGCTAAGGTATGTGCTTTTGTGTGGTTTACGGCCATGCAGTCCTCACCGTAGGGATTTGTCCAGCCTTATTTAGCTCTGCACATGTGTACGTAGGAGCAGAGCATTAGAAAGGCGTGGGGTGCGCCCTTCGAGGTGCTTTTGGACGTCTGGACACGTCACCAGACTTCTGACCATACCTCTAGATGACCGGAAGGAGGGTCCGACGTCTGGAACTCACCTCAGACGATCACGGAGGGGTCTGGACGTCTGAGGTAGCTGTAGGAAACCCAGGGTAAGTATTGACTTCTTTTAAGACGTTTGGGACTAGACCTAGACGTCTGATTTTGGACAGTGTGAGTGTTTTTGGCTCGTTTAGGGCCCAAACGGAATTGGATTTCCACAAACGAGGTACCGTTGTTTTCTGCTTGAGTTTCTCTACATGTTAATGTCACTCATATACAGTTTTGAACCTGTTTGATGTGATTGGTCATCTGTATAGGTCTCCAGCCAGTTGAGTATGTGGGAGCCGTGGAGGCGATGGGATCTGCGATCCGAGCCCCTATTCCTCCCGTGTTTTCCAGTATAGTGGTTTACATTAATATTATGATTTAAATAAATGAACTGCATGCTTAGAATAACTTGAATGAACCCTAGGATGAGAATGAACCTTAAGGCAGAAGCAGATGAGTATGGTTTAAGCTATATTGTATAGTTGAGAAACATGTAGAACCCTAGGGTGAGAATGAACCCTAGGGCAGGAACAAATGAGTATGGTTGAGCTACACTGTTTACTTAAGATGCTGGTAAAACCTTAAATGCTAGCAAATGTACTGGTTACTTAATATGATGCCTTGTCAGTAGAAAATCATGAGCTACCTGTTTTAAAGAATGGAAACGGAAATGTAAATAGAGAGATTTGAAAGTTTGGAATACGAAATGAAACAAATGCTAGCATGAACCCTATGGGAAAATAGGAGGAAAACTCCTGTAAACGAGAAGTGAGCTGGCCCTTGTGTACGTGGTACCAAGGAGAGCCACTATCCCTTTAGTGTAGAGGGGTACTATCCGCCCGTTGGGTTGAGTCTCAGGGTCAAGCTTAGACACTCTACACCGACTCTGTTTAGCCCTCATGTACATGGTACCGAGGTGAGCTACTTAGTGTAGGGAGGGAGCTAGCCACCCCAGGGGACCCAAGGTTAGGACTAGCCGCCCTACATCGACTCTTGTTAGGCTCATTGGGCAAATCGGGATAGTCGGACGAGGGTACGTGGATTGTGGAGGGGCGAGACCCCTGCTCTTTTCTATTCTGAGAAAGCAAGGCCCTGTACTATTCCGTGCTGTACCTTTAGGCGTACTCGCTAGCGGAAATGACTGACCGCATGCCAGTGTGGGATAGGTACCCGTGCACTTATCACGCATGCCGTAGTCACCGCTACGTCGCGACCGTGACCTCGAGGTGGTTGACTGGGTGTAGGATTACCATGGGGGACATTCCCGATCAGGAGAGAACCACATGTACCTCCTACATCATGGAAAATGCTGCAATCAAGATCGTTCTCGTGAGGAATAGGCCAGATCAAGAAATGATCTAAGTGAATAAAGGAACAAATTAGAAGTACTTAGTTGAACTAAATGAAAATGGATAGTTGTTTAATTGCATAAATTAATTGCTTGTCTTAATTACATGTAAATGGCTAAATTACCACTCTACTCAACGTTCGCTAACTCTGAAAATTTTATAACCTTGTTCAAGTCAAGGAGTTGAGCAGCCAGCTCCACCGGCTGCAGAGGGAGCTGGGCCCAGTCGAGCCCAGCCGTAGCTACGTTTCTTATTATTTTCCTTAGCTCCTGTTGTAGTAGTGAGTATTTTTGTTCTATGTAATACTGTTTCAGTTACTTTTCTGCTGTACTTTTCTCTGTCATAGTTTTGATGGCCTGTAAGTTTGATAGACTATTCGCTCTGTTTCTTTTACTGTCTCTTGTTTTCTTTCTGCTTAGTTACATTGCATGTGTGGATGTGAATTATTTCCTGCTTTTGGTTATTTCTCGTTAGACGACTAGATCTTGGGATTAGTCGAGGCAGGCCAGTCTCTGGTCCTGTAGGGATCTGAGATTGGGTTGTAACAAGATGGTATCAAAGCAAGGTCATCCCAAAAAATGGACCAAATGGTTTGAAATTTGGTCACCCACATGCATGTAACTAAGATAGCCATCACAACGTATCGATTTGATCTTCGCTTCAAGTCTTATCTCTTGATGTAATCTATTATCATTGACAGTTCATGCTCTTTTTCCTGTGTCTCCTTGTAGGAGATGCCTCGTTAGGGAGTTCCCGAGGCAGGCCACAGACGTGGCCGTGGGTGGGGTCGAAGGGGCAGACGTGTCGAACCTGAGGCATCAGCTGACCCACCTCTCCTTCCGGGCATTCAAGCCCAGAATCTCACCTAAATGATCCGAGATATCGTACAGGAGGAGCTCCAACAGCCTCCTCGGCCACCCCTTCCCGAGGATGTGGAGGGAGAGTCCTCCGTGGGGCAGGGGAATCGCCACAGCGCCGTACAAGTTGGAGGAGGGGGTGATCCTCCACCACCCCCACCACCCTCAAACACTTCTGAGCATGAGCCCTTCTTACCTAGAGGCATACCTGTTCCCCCATTGCAGCTCCATCATGAGCTTTTTGGCCAATTCCGGAAGCTAAAGCCCCCTTCCTTCAAGGGGGATGAGAGCCTGTCTGAGGCAGAGGGCTAGTTGGAGCAAATAGAGAAGGTGTTCGACACCCTCCTCCCTCCTGCAGAGTGCTGCGTGGCCTTTGCCACGTACCAACTGGAGAGTGCAACCCACAGGTGGTGGAGGGCAGTCAGAGGCCAGTAGGGGAGAGAGCCGACGTGGGACCAGTTCGTGACTCTCTTCTACGAGCAGTACTTCCTGCATACCTGGCAGGACCAGAGGAGGTGGGAGTTTCACACTCTTCGTTAGGGAGCAATGACAGTTAGCACGTACCGCACCCGTTTCCTAGAGATGTCATGCTTTGCCCCGATAGCTGCGTCTACTGAGGAGGAGTGCCTGTGGAGGTTTACTGAGGGGCTTTGACTTGCTATTCGAAGGTATGTGAAACCCTTGAAGTTACCCACTTTCTCTCATGTGGTTGAGGCAGCCATGACTTATGAGGAGACCAACCCAGCCACGCGAGACACTAACAGCAGACGGAAGAGGCCCTACCAGCTAGAGTACTCACAGGGCCGTCGGGAGAGGAGGCACACGGTGGTCGCAGGAGAGCAGTCTCATTTTGTGGGGCCACCAGTGGCCTTTGGGAGCCCCAGATAGGGACCCCCGCCTAGCCAGCACCAGCACCGGACCCCAGCCTAGCCACTAGCAGAGACTGACTAAGGGAGGAGGCTGTGTTCCTCTCTGCTAGCAGTGTGGCCAGTCGGGCCACATCAGGAGGGATTGCCCATCTAGGGCCGGAGCATAGCAGATGCTCCCCGCATCGAGTGTTGGAGGTTGAGCTGGCGGCCACAGTCACCAGGCACGTGGAGGAGGATAGCAATCACGAGGAGGGTACCGGTCAGCTGCTACCTGCCCAACCTAGAGCATGGCTGCTTCGTCTGCACATAAGGCTGAGGGGCGCATCAATGCCCTAACACTCAGAGATGCCAGGGCTTTAGGTTCTGTGGTGGCAGGTATGGTTACTGTTTTCGGCAAATTAGTCTATGTTCTTTTTGATTTTGGTGCCACACATTCCTTTGTCTCCTTGAGTTTTGCCATTAGTTTGGGATCGGGCAACGTACTGTTAGAGGTTCCGTTCCTGATTAGAGGTGCCAGGTGGACAATTGTTCGTAGTAGAGGAGGTCTTTACAGACTGCGAAGTCACTATAGGGGGACACATCCTTCCCGCTGACCTGATTATAATCCCGATGGAGGACTTTGGCATGATTCTAGGGATGGACTGGCTGTCTGCCTATCATGCTTTGGTAGACTATTTTGGGAGGAAGATCGTCTTCTCCATACCAGAGTTGCCTCCCTTTGAGTTTCACGGCCAGCCGGTGGACGGAGGTTTTGGGTGCATCTCTGTGCTTCGGGTAGCGAAACTTTTGGGCCAGGGGTGTGAAGGCTTCTTGGCTTGTGTTGTAGTAGACCCTAGCCCCATGGCCGACTTTCAGAGTATTTTGGTGGTCTACGAGTACCCCGACGCTTTTCCAGAGGAGTTGCCAGGACTACCGTCTGGGCCTGAGATCGAGTTTGAGATCTCACTAGTATCGGGGACCAACCCCATTTCTACTGCACCTTACAGGATGGCGCTGCTTGAGCTGCGAAAGCTCAAGTCACAGTTACAGGACCTGTTGGAGAAGGGCTTTGTGAGGCCCAATGCGTCCCCTTGGGGAGCCCCCGTGTTGTTTGTGAAGAAGGATGGTATTCTGTGACTTTGTGTCGACTACCGACAGCTGAATCGGGTCACCGTCAAGAACAAGTACCCGCTACCTCGTATCGACGACCTCTTTGACCAGTTGAGAGATGCCACAGTGTTTTCTAAGATAGATCTGAGGCCAGGTTACCATCAGTTGAGGATCAAGGAGATAGACGTCTCCAAGACAGCTTTCCGTACTCGGTATGGGCTCTACGAGTTCTTGGTCATGCTGTTCGGGTTGACCAACACCCACGTTGCTTTCATGGACTTGATGAACTGTGTTTCAAGGTCGTACTTAGACCAGTTTGTGGTGGTGTTCATCGACGACGTCCTAGTATACTCATGGGATCGAGTACAGCATGGACAACATTTACGTATGGTCCTGGATACCTTGAGACAACGCAGGTTGTATGCCAAGTACAACAAGTGCGAGTTTTGGCTGAGACAGGTGACTTTCTTGGGCCACATGATATCAGGAGATGGATTGGCTGTGGATCCAGCCAAGGTTGAGGTCGAGCTCAGGTGGGAGAGACCACGCATAGTGACAGAGGTACGTAGTTTTCTGGGACTGGCAGGCTACTATTGGTGGTTTATCAGAGGGTTCTCTCAGATCACACGTCCTATGACTCAGCTAACCTGGAAGGACGTGCCCTTTTCTTGGATCGACGAGTGTGAAGCGTGCTTTCAAGAGTTGAAGGAGAGACTGACTTCAGCTCCTGTACTGACCATTCCAGACAGTAGTAGCGGGTTTGTGGTTTACACCGATGCATCATTGCAGGGGTTGGGTGGTGTGGTCATGTAGAGGGGTCATGTTGTGGTTTACGCTTCGTAGCAATTGAAGCCCCATGAACATAATTACCCTACCCATGACTTAGAGCTGGCAGCAGTTGTCTTCACACTGAAGACATGAAGGCACTACCTGTATGGTGAGACATTTGAGATCTTCACTGATCACAAGAACCTTAGGTACCTATTTGACCAGAAGGAGATCAACCTGAGGCAGAGGCATTGGTTAGAGCTCCTGAAGGGCTATGACTATAGCATATCCTACTACCTAGGGAAGGCCAATGTGGTGGCTAACACCTTGAGCTAGAAGACGCCTGCCCACTTGGCTACCTTACAGGCATAGAGTTGGAGACTCATGGAGGAAGTGGGTAGTTGGCGACCACGGAAGTCACAGGGGTACTGCGGGGCAGTGACAGTGACGCGATAGGCACGACCAGAGCTGATAGATCACATCATTGCAAGATAGATGGTTAATTTATACTTACAGACATTGCGAGATGGGGTATTGACTGGGGACCTAGGAGACTTTTCCTTCTCAGACGAGATACTACACATGAGGGGATGTCTATGTGTTCCTAGAGACGAGGAGTTGTTGAGAGAGCTCTTGACTGAGGCGCACGGGTCCCGGTTCACCATACATCCCGGAAATACAAAGATGTATCATGATTTGCGATGCAACTTCTGGTGGAGAGGGATGAAGCAGGATGTTGGTGAGTTTGTCCAATAGTGCTTGGTATGCCAGCAGGTGAAGGATGAGTACCAGAGGCTTGCAGGGTCGTTACAGCCACTTCCTATGCCAGAGTGAAAGTGGGAGAGCATCACCATGGACTTAGTGGTGGGTCTACCAGTTACTCAGCAGGGACACAACACAGTTTGGGTGATAGTAGATCGGTTGACGAAGACGTCACGGTTCCTACCGATTTGAGTCACTTTTGGGCTAGCACAGCTAGCAAATAGATACGTCAGAGATGTGGTGTGTCTGCATGGAGTCCCTCATGAAATCGTATCCGACAGGGATACTTGTTTCACTTCCTAGTTCTGGGTAGAGTTTCAGCACGCATTGGGAACCCGTTTGAGGTTCAGCACCGCATACCACCCCCAGACCAACGGGCGATCGAAGCTCACCATATAGACACTCGAGAACCTCCTACGTGCTTGTGTACTAGACTGGAGAGGCTCCTGGGAGGAGCATTTGCCCCTGGTAGAGTTTGCATACAATAACAGCTATCATTCGAGCATTATCATGGCACCTTATGAGGCTCTATAGGGACGGAGGTGTACCGCACCCTTGAGTTGGGTCAAGGTGGGGACCAAGTGGGAGGTTGGCTCCAGGCTGATCCAGCAAAGTCAGGAGGTGATAGAGTAGATTCATAGGCGACTCTGCACTGACAGGAGCAGACAGAAGAGCTACGCCAATAGGAAGCGCAGAGAGGTACAGTTCGAGGTTGGGGATCACGTCTTTCTCCGTGTTTCTCCCATGAAGGGCTCGTAGTGCTTTAGGGTGAAAGGGAAGCTTACGCGAGGTTTGTGGGACCCTTTGAGGTTTTAGAGTGGGTTGGACCTGTTGCTTACTGGCTTGACCTTCCTCCCCAGCTCTCTGGAGTGCACGACGTGTTCCACATGTCCAACCTTAGGAAGTACGTCGCCGATCCCAGCCACGAGAGCGTCGAGGTAGGAGATGACCTGACCTATCTCGAAAGGTCAATACAAATACTAGATAAGTCATCCAGAGTCTGAGATGGAAGCAGGTATCACTGGTGAAAGTCTTATGGAGAAGCCAGCGATACGAGGAGGCCACTTCGGAGCCTGAGGCGGCAATGCGAGAACAGTACTCGAAGCTTTTTGAGGGTACGTCTTCTCAGACCTACCTTGATCCTCTTTAAGTTTGTTATGCACTTTTACGCTAATTTTCTGCACCCTACTTGGCTCAAGTTTCGGGGATGAAACTTCCTTTAAGTTTGTTATGTTGAAATGACCCATTACCTTTTTGGGTGTTTAAGACGTCTGGATGTGCCATCAGATGCCTGGATGGAGGGTCAGACGTCTAAAAGTAGAAGAACCGTATCTGCTATTCTTTTTCCACACGCAGACCCCCTCTCCTCACCCCAAATCCTCACCCTCATCCTATTTAAACCCCACACCCACTCCACTCTCCCCAACCCCACTGACCTCCACCTTCACTCTTCCCTCCAGCCGGCTGCCACCTTCCTCCCTTCCTTCCAGTGCGGTGAGAGGAGAGGAAGAAGAAAGAGAGAGAGATGGTGTGCGAAGGAGGAGGAGAGTGTAGCGGGAGCGTGGGAGGAGCTTGAGAGGAGGAGCTCGTGAGGGAGCCGCGGGAGCTCGGAGGAGCTTGTGCGGGAAGAGTCGAGGGCACAGCCGAGAAGGAGGAGCTTACGAGCAGGAGCTTTGGTCTCCTGCAGCCGCTGGAGGCACTGCTGCAGCTCCTGCGGGCGAGCTCGTGAAGGATGCGTACTAGATATTTTCCAGTATTAGATGTCTGGAGCATCCACTAGACGTCTAGAGTAGCAGAAGGACGTCCGGAGCTGAAGCCGGACTTATGAAAGCATGCTCATTGCTAAGGTACATGCTTTTGTGCAGTTTACGGCCATGCAGGCCTCACTGTAGGGATTTGTCCAACCTTATTTAGCTCTACGTGTGTGTACGTAGGAGCAGAGCATTGGAAAGGCGTATGCTGCGCCCTTAGAGGTGCTTTTGGACGTCTGGACATGTCGCCAGATGTTTGACCGTACCTCCAGACGACCGAAAGGAGGGTCCGACGTCTGGAACTCACCTCAGTCGATCACGGAGGGGTCTGGACGTCCGAGGTAGCTGCAGGAAACCCGAGGTAAGTATTGACATCTTTTAAGACGTCTGGGACTAGACCCAGACGTCTGCTTTTGGACAGTGTGAGTATTTTTGTCCCGTTTAAGGCCGAAACGAAATTGGATTTCCGCAAACGAGGTACCGTTGTTTTTCGCTTGAGTTTCTCTACGTGTTAATGCCATTCATATACAATTTTGAACCCATTTGATGTGATTAGTCATCTGTATAGGTCACCAGCCAGTTGAGTACGTGGGAGCCGTAGAGGCGACGAAATCTGCAATCCGAGCTCCCATTGCTCCCGTGTTTTCCAGTAGAGTGGTTTACATTAATATTATGATTTAAATAAATGAACTGCATGCTTAGAATAACTTGAATGAACCCTACGATGAGAATAAACCCTAGGGCAGAAACAGATGAGTATGGTTTAAGCTATATTGTATACTTGAGAAACATGTAGAATCCTAGGTTGAGAATAAACCCTAGGGCAGGAACAAATGAGCATGGCTGAGCTACACTGTTTACTTGAGATGCCAGTAAAACCTTAAATGCTAGCAAATGTACTGGTTACTTAATATGATGCCTTGTCAGTAGAAAATCACGAGCTGCCTATTTTAAAGTATGGAAACAGAAATGTAAATAGAGAGATCTGAAAGTTTGGAATATGAAACGAAATGAATGCTAGCATAAACCCTACAGGGAATTAGGAGGAAAACTCCTGTAGACGGGAAGTGAGTGGGCCCTTGTGTATGCGGTACCAAGGAGTGCCATTGTTCCTTTAGTGTAGAGGGGTACTAGCCACCTATTGGGATGAGCCCTGGGGTCAGCTCTAGACACTCTACACCGACTCTATTTGGCCCTCATGTACATGGTACCGAGGTGAGCTACTTAGTGTAGGGAGGGGGCTAGCCACCCTAGGGGTCCCGGGGTTAGGACTAGTCGCCCTACATCGACTCTTGTTAGGCCCACTAGGCAAACCGGGATAGTCGGACGAGGGTACGCTGACTGTGGAGGGGCGAGACCCCTGTTCTGTTATGTTCTGAGAGGGCAAGGTCCTGTACTGTTCCGTGCTGTACCTTTAGGTGTACCCACTAGCGGAAACGACTGACCGCGTGCCAGTGTGGGATAGCTACCCATGCATTTATCACGCGTGCTGTAGTCATCGTTACATCGCGACCGTGACCTTGGGGTGGTTGACTGGGTGTAGGATTACCACGGGGGACTCTCCTGGCCAGGAGAGCACCACGTGTACCTCCTACATCATGGAAAAGACTGTAATCAAGATCGTTCTCGTGAGGAACATGCCGGATCAAGAAATGACCTAAGTGAATAAAGAAACAACAAATTAGAAGTACTTGGTTGAACTAAATGAAAATGGATAGTTGTTTAATTGCATAAATTAATTGCTTGTCTTAATTACATGTAAATGGCTAAATTACCACTCTACTCAGCGTTCGCTGACTCCGGAAATTTTATAACCTTATTCAGGTCAGGGAGTTGAGCAGCCAGCACCACCGGCTGCAGAGGGAGCTGGACCCAGTCGAGCCCAGCCTTAGCTACGTTTCTTACTATGTTCCTTAGCTCCTACTGTAGTAGTGAGTATTTTTGTTCTATGTAATACTGTTTCAGTTACTTTTCCGCTGTACTTTTCTCTGTCATGGTTGTGATAGCATGTAACTTTGATAGACTATTCGCTTTGTTTCTTTTATTGTCTCTTATTTTCTTTCTGCTTAATTACATTGCATGTGTGGATGTGAATTATTTCCTGCTTTTCGTTATTTCTTGCTGAACGACTAGGTTTTGGGATTAGTCGAGGCAGGCAGATCTTGGGTCCTGTAGGGATCTGGGATCAAGTCGTAACATTGACAGTTTCTTACCCTCCTCTTGTTCCTCTCCCATCAGTAGTAGGAAATCACCAATCAAAGTGAAGGTTCCATCCTTTGTAGATCCAAAACTCTAGATTTTCGGTTTCCCGCAACTCTCCCACCTATGATCGTCGTTTCTCGTTCGATGTTGTAGTTAGAATGGTCAAAGCTCTTGCATAGAGGTGGAATCTACAAGAGGTAGGACCCAACCTTAAGTACTTCAACAGTAGTTTTGCATATGATCATGTTGCACCAAAGAACACTTCAATTGAATTGAAATATTGAATTTTGTTTATGGGACATGCTTCTATTGAAATCAAATTCCTTTTCCACAACACAACTCACCAAAATCAGCATTCTTTTTCCACACACACAACTCACCAAAATCAGCATCAGCATCCATCGAATTCGATTGGGATTCAACAAAAGTGAGGGCTTCCTTTCTCACCTTTGATTAGAGTAGTCTTAACTCCGATGAATGAAAGAAGTTTTTAGGAAGACCACTAATCTGGTGGACTTGGCAAACATTGTCTTAATTTCACAAAGTGATTAAGAAACACCATGCCTATCTGGAATTTTGAAATATTTTTCTTCCTTCTTTTTTTGTTGTTGGTGCTATTCAACTGTTCTGATAATTATTATTCGCTTCATAGTTGGGTTTCTTCTTCTTTGATTAGTGATTGAGATGCCTTTTTCTAATGTATCTGTTCATCTAATTATTTTGGTAGTGCAGGAACTTTCTACCAAGTGAAATGATCACCTCTGCAAAAGCTATCATGAATAATCTTCTTTATACCTATGGTTTTGTGTTAAATGGTGCAAGAGCATATCATACTTTCAGGAGGTAACCACCCCTTTCTCAACTTGCATCTGGCATCCTTTTTTGTACATTATGATCATCAACGAAAACTAAGGTTCATGTAGAACTGATGAGCCAAAGCCATTCATGTTTAAGTTTGATATCACATATTTGGATTGAAAGGGTTACTTCTTAGCTCCCATATCACTTTGGCTTGCCATTATCAATTGTTAGAGATTGGACTATATATTATGAAAGGTTTGAGATGTTGAAACTCTTAAATATGTTGTATTTGCCAACTTCTTTTCAGCTAACCCCCACTTTTAAGTTCAATGATTTAGGTTATTTTCTGCCTTCTTATCACCTTGCAATAAACTACGAAGACTTCAAGGTATTTTCTGAACCATATATTATGAGATGAGGTTTTTTAGGAAAGGAGAGTGATATGAGGTGTTTTCCTCATATCATAATATTTGAGAATGTGACCAAGATCCCCTATTTTGTTAATTTTTCAACATTTTGACTAGATGTAAATCTTTAGAGCTACACCTGATTGTAGTTGATGAAAATAAAAATGATGAAACTCCAATACCTTGAAAAAGGAATTATATGTGTTTTAGTATCCAAATCAACAAAATGCATCAACAGATGATGACATAACATAAGTGATCATACTTATATCTATGAAAGATAAGCCTGCTCCCATTGCTCCTTCCCTCATGCACACATGAATAGATGGAAATAAAGATCGCTCATGCAAGTTATTCTTGTTGTGCAGAAATTGAGAGTGGTATTGCTCTGCTAGTTTATCTAGATCATCTGCAATTTCTTCTGCAGAAGATAACTTTTGTTTCTTCAATTTGTTTTTCATTGTGTCTTCATGATGAGAGACCTTTTTCATCTTCCTTTACTCTGGCCTAATGCAAATTCCTTGGTAGGCATCTCTTCCAGGCTCAGAGGGTTTTTTCTGTACAAAAGAGCATATAACATAAGAATTTCTTTTTAATCCCCAGATAAAAGAATAAAACCTATGGTGAAATTCTTGCCGCAGGCTTCTTGCTCAATGGAGCTCGTAGGACTTCAATTGGGCTACCCATTTAATGGTCTAACCTCGAACCTTATTTGGAGAAATCTTGCCCTTTTTCTCTATGATGTGATTGATTCCCTTTTCTTTACTGTTGTCATTACCACGATCAACTTTTTTGGACTTCTTCCTTGCCTTCTTTTTGCAATCAGGCATTCCCGATGAAGGTTCTGCATTTCCTTGTCAGTTACTGTCATCGGGTTCTGTAATGATTTTTTTCCCTTCATTTTAGATGTGGATTTCTGAAGCCCCAACTTCTTTCTTGCCTTCGTTTTACTATTAGATAGTTCTGAGGAAGGTTCTTCATTTTTTGGCAGATTACTGCCATAGATTTTTCACGTGATATTTTTCTTTCATTTCAAATCTTGACTTTTGAAGCTTCAACTTTCACATATAATCCAAGGCAAACTCAACTATGGAATGATGTTTAGGACCAAGTGTCTCTAAAAGAGCACATATCATCATTAGATAGAAAAAAATAGCAAGTAATATGTTTTCTCTTCTAATAGCCAAATCTTCAAAACCGCAAACCTAATATACCAGGTAAATCTTAAAGGAATTAACCAATTAGGTTAGTTGATAAAGCAAATCTAGAGGCTAACCATCATGTTTAATTAAATGGTTGGACCTTTTTAATGGGTCCGTGAGCATCTGCACTAGTAAATATAGCAAAAACATTAAGCATGTTACTCATGAGAGGACAAAAACATATTACGCTAGGAACTCACCATATTTTCAAGACTTCTTCCAAAAAAGGCTACTAGTCCACATATCTCATCTACTAACGAGCTTGCTAGTCCTTATAAAAACTTGGCCTCAAGCTTATGTCAGTACTATATGTAGCATTTTGTCTATTCTTTAGAGAAAGTATGTCATTGTTAGAGTAGTCAGTTTGTATAATTTTATAGTTCTTGTTGGGCATTTATGTAGTCTTTGCCTAATGTGCAAGTGATATTTCAAATATCAACATAGGAAAGTCAAAGCCAACAACAACACCTAGATTTTATCTATTATTTATCATGTATTTGATAGTTACTTTGTAACAAGACATCCATCCACCTCAACATTGTCTCTGCAACATATTCTCTGTATACATGCTGATGATATACTGGCTATGCTCGTTTTCGTGACAAATTTTTGGTCTTACCAACCTTTTTGGGTGTTTAACTTTTAGGTTGAGTGGTATCTTCTTATAAGCACAGTACCTCTATATCTATCAATTATTCAAAGGTTCATTGATGTATGTGTGGCATCTTCATTTTTTCAGTCCCATGTATTAAAACTTAAGCCATTACAAACTTTGCCCATTCTTTTTGTTTCATTGGCTATTCATTTGCTCCTCTTTTCTATGTGAATCGACCCTCTTTTGGATCTTGCCATCATTCATTGTCTATTTTATCAGCCACTTTTATTGTTAACAAGAATGATGCCCTACCATGTGTATGTGTTCTTGTTTTCCTGAGTTCCCTTGACTTGCATCTGTCAATGGTCATTATTTCAACAATTTTTCTCCCCACTCATTTTTTTCTTGATTTGTTGATGGTAGGCTCTATTTGATGCTGTCTCAATTGAGAATATAAGACGTAGAACATTCCAGGGTAAGGTTGTCCATCATGCTCTCAGAGTTGTGATGGTGATCGTCAATTTTTGAGTTGGGCAACGATGTCATGGTTGATCACCATGTGCTCCTACGACTCTCATTACCTTTTAGGATGGTATCCCCTTATACAAATATTTGAACACAGTTAAATAGGTTTTTTCCTTTTGATCTTATCCACAATATACTATATATCTGGCATTGTGTTTCTTACGGTCACATTTTTATTCCCTTGGATTTTTAAAAGGCAAAATTGTTGGAAATTCATTCATATTCAAAACATACTTGAAATTTGAGCACGACTTTCTTCTCTAAAATAATGGTACCTTTTAATTGGAGGTGGATATGAATTGTTGTTTGTGTAATTTGCATATGAGTATACATGCAGGTAGAAATCTAGGTTGTACAACATAGTTAGCAACAAAGATAAGCTATAAGGAGGGTTCTAGACTTTATGTGCGAATGGCTGGGGATTGGGAAGACACTCTTTGTAGAAAGTCAAGGATCTAACTGCTAGAATGCCTTAAAAGGTTGGGGGGTACCTTTTCTTCTTGTTAGTTTTGATTCTATCTATCTAATAAAAAATTTCACATGAACTTTTATTTTATGCTTCTATCTTTAATGGCTCAAGGTGATGGCGATGAGTTTGTTGTAAATTATCCATGCTAGTTAAGTCTCAAGTGCATGCCAACTAAGAAGTCAAACAACGATCTATAAAGACCTAAGATTCAATGTGATTTACGTTTAAAGCTTATGCGTAGGGAGAATAGAGGTCTCATCATGTGTAATATAAAGGGTAGGTGGCTAAGAGTTGTAGGAAAAATGAAATTGAGTTGGAGGGTTGTGCCTACATTTCCAAATTGATTGGGTACCAGTAGACAACAATAGAAGAAGAAATAAGGATTGGCAAAAAATCAGAATCATTCTATTTTTTTCCTCTTGAATGAAAGATAATGCTTCTAAAATACGTGAATCCTCATATTCTCCTTTTCCATTTTTTACAAAGTTAGGGACTATGATGAGATTATCAACTTCTTGGTGAGAATGTAGATGTTGAGAATAAGCCCATTACTAAGCTCTATATGACGTCCTTTTTACTAAAGCTAAGGCTATAATGTATCCTTTGTGTGCACCATATGTATATTTGCATTGGTGGGGGATTATGACGCTTCTATAAAATTTTCTTGTAGCTCTAGGACTTGGAGGGTAACTTAAGATGATGTCGTTGATGAAGGAGGAGACCCTATGTATCTTCTATTTCTTTTTTATGGTATCTACTGTTGGTAAAAATGGTCTAATGGTCTTTTTCTGAAAAAAAGGGCAGAAGTTTTAGTTTGTACTTCTCTGATTGGAACAATAATTGAATTTTTTACTATTTACGATCTTAAGATCTTCAAAGTCCTTCTTGAAGCTTTTGCAATCAAACTAATCAATTAAATGGGGTTGGACTAGAGCAAAAAAAGAAGGTAGAAATTTATTTTAAGTCATATTGGACAACATTCAAGTCATGATCAACATCTTAATTTTACTATAGATCTGGTGATCATTATTGTAAAATTGGCATGACATGTCTTTAGTTTGATGCAGAATAATAATATATTAAATTATTTTGAATATAGATAAAGGTAATTTCCTGATGACATGATTGCATTTAATGATTCTTTGCTTATAGAGAAAAGCA
This sequence comes from Thalassia testudinum, assembly GCA_037157565.1. Lineage (NCBI taxonomy): Eukaryota > Viridiplantae > Streptophyta > Magnoliopsida > Alismatales > Hydrocharitaceae > Thalassia > Thalassia testudinum. Next base: position 47,400,373 of record JAZHRO010000009.1, read on the forward strand.
TTTGGGTAGTTATAATGATTCTTTGTGTTGATGCCTAATTAAAATAAATTCTAAAATAATGAGATCACATATTTAAATAGCAATCCAGACATGTAAGTATCTAACACTAGTCAAATCTTAACTAAACATGGATTAGATGTGGTTACTTTGCAGTTTAAGTGGACAAGTAGCTGATACCAGCCTATCAATCAGCCTTCTTGAGTGTTGATGCTCTCAGTCAGCCTTATTGAATGTCGAAGTTAAAACAATCTTCATGGATCTCTATCAATAAAACATCTATATTTTATCTTTGTAGGGAGACTGAGGAGAGGAACCTCAATTTTTTTGCCAACTTCTACATATCCAATGTTTTGAGAGAAACTTGCTATGGATAGGATGAGCTTGCAATAGGGAGACCTTTGTAGAGTCATTGGTGTATCTATTATACTCAATTTTGATGGTAGGTAGGTGTGCTAATTTGCCCTTGTTATGTTCCATTTATGATGGTAGGTGGCTACTGATTTGCTTTTTCAGTGATTTGTATGGGTGATTCTAATTGTTGTTTGTAGCATTACAGAGTACAGTGTGGACGATGCCATATCAGGCCTACATACATGTTGACACATGAAAATGCAACGGAGTTACTCTACTTAGGCCTTCAGAGGGGATTGAACTTCGAATCCTTTCTGAAGCTACTTCACTCTAGTTAAAATGGCATCTACAACAGGTAGTTCTCACCCTATTTTTAAATTGCCCATGAAAACTTTGTAGGAATTTTACCTATGACATTATGATCTTCTATGTAAGAATATAAGCTAGTGTTTCATCTAAGAAGAAATGTCTTCAAAATAATTGTCTCCAATAGATCATTCTAGCACTATTTCTAATTTTATTATGGAAACTTTGTAGACATTTCACCTATACCTAATTGTTTCATTCGAAAAGAAATGCCTTTTCAGAAATTCAACTCATTTCTTTGGATGAATACCTTAAGTGCTTCATTTGAAAAGAAATGCCCTTTTGAAAATTTAACTAATAGTTTTTTAGGGTGCAATAGTCCTACGATAGTGGCATATGTCAAGGTATCCAATCTAATGATCCTAAATCAACCAAAAATCTTTATGTTGAGGATTAAACAGACCTAGCAATGTGACTTGTCACGGAGATGATGCTGTTATGTGGGGGAGGGTGTAAATACTTTTGATTATTACAACAACATCCCTTTGCCTTACAGAGGATAACCACGATCAAATGTTTCAAGTTCATTGTTTGATAATCTCCCAGGAGGGCCTATTAGGAGCTTATCTTACATAAAAATATTACGTGAACTGTTGAAATGGATTTCATAAAGCTTCTACGTCTTGAAATTCTAGGAGTTTCTGGATATGTGCAATTCATTTCTCTTCGTTGGTGTATAGAAATGCTTACTTACCATCAGGTATCCCATGAAGTTTTAGGCTCCATGCTCAATGCCACTTGCATGCTTGGCACCGCCTCCACCACTCCCAACCCTCTATGCAAACCCCACAAGATCCACAAGTTGAAGTACCATTGTAGGAAGTAGATTGAGCAAATAAGGGTGACGTTTACGATAATGAGTTTGAGGATGAAGATGAAGATTATTTTTTAGATTAGTTTACATTATGGAAGAGATGTATTTATCTAATGTATGATGTGTGTATCATTTTGAATATTTTGAATTGGGAATGAATGAAGTGTATTTTTTGACTTAGGTGTGTGAATGTATACTTTTGTTATGCGTGGGAATGTTGCTATAATGATGAAAGAAAAGTTAATCATAGGAGGTTATATTATAGTAATTAAAAATTCTTCAATAGGTAAATAAAATTTTTTGTGATGATGAATAAAGGATTTTTGTGTTGGTATATATATTTTGTGACGATTTTTAAATGTCATAAGTTATCTTTTCAGACAATGAATGAAGGATTTTTGTGATAGTATGCATATTTTGTGATAATTTTTAAATGTCACAAATTTCGGCATCAAATTAGTTTTGTGAAATGGAACCAAAGAATTTGAAATGGTAAATTACTATCACAAATTTGTGATGTCTTTTAACCATCACGTAAAGTTTTTTGTTATAGTTATTAAGCGTCACGTAAGATCTTTCGTGATGATTTTTAATTGTCACAAATGATATCGATAAAACTTTTTGGGATGTTACTTTTTGTGACGATTTATGTTACCATCCCAAAAAAGTTTTTGTGACGGTAGTGGATGTTTTTGTGATAATATTATTCTGTTGTAATTGACATATTTTCTTGTCGTGTAGGCTTTGCATTCAAGTATGGGGTCGGATCCCATATACCATTCACAACCTTTGAACATGCATTAAGAGAGAGGAAGGGTCAGGAATCTGTGTTCTAGCTGGGTCGGGTCGGTCTTGTGGGTTGGTATTGGCTTGAAACTATGCTAAAACACAAATAATAAAAACTAAGGGCCCAAGATTAGTAGTGGTCAATCTGACCCCTCGTGGGCTATTGATCCTGCGAAGGGGTTGGGCTAGACAATTTAATAAATTTTTGGTTAAGTGTCAAGTTAACTAGTGTTGTGTGTGAGTTAAGTGTTAGTAAGTTTGCTAAGTGTTAGCATGTGTTGTGTAGTGTTGTAGAGTGTGTATGTGTGTGTTGTGTTAGATAGATGCTAGTATACTAGTTTAGTTAATATATATATTATTTAGTATAAGTGTATATATTTATATTAGTATAGTATATGTGTGTATGCGTATAAAGAGTATATGTATTATATACTATATATATTATTTTTGCCTTGTTTTGTATATAATCGTTTTGAAGGTTCTTTAGTAGTGCTTACATATGTTAGTGTACATAGTTTATATATGTTAGTATAGATAGTCTTTTCGTGCATATATTAAGGCATTACTTAGATAGTATTGTACATAATCAATCTAGGTTAGTTTATAATAGTTTTTTATGCCTTTTTTCCTGTATATATCCTTGAGGCATTGCCATTAACATTATTCATTCTTGTACATAATTAACTTAGATTAGTCCATTCTTTGATTCTTTCATTCATTATTCATTCATTTATAAATAAACTTAATGTATTTGGAATTAAAGATGATTTTTGGATTATGAAGAGTGATGTATATTAATAACTTCTTCCTAGTGAACGACTTGGAATAAAATCAGTAAAAATTATATATAAATAAATGACACTATACTACAATACAACTAATTAACCCTAATTAACAAGCAATCCAGAATGGCCATTAGAGTTTTCTAGGAAAGAGACTCAATCTTGCCTCAAATAGCTAAACTTTTTTATTAGGCTTGAAATGTTTTCGCACAAGATGCTGGCCATGAAAGACCTTAGGCTTTTCCTTATAAATTTGGGTACTTTCATAAGCTTCATTCTTGATTTCTCAGAGCTCACTTAACTGGAGCTTCCTATTTTTTCCTACTTGATCCAAATTGTAATTGTATTACTCAATGACCCAATAAGCTTAATGCTCCAGCTCAATAGGGAGATGGCAAGGATTGCCTAAGACAAGTTGGTATGGGGACATGCTAATGAGAGTTTTATAGCCAATCCGATAGGCCCAAAGTACATCATCAAGTCTAGTGGGCTAGTGCTTCCTATTGAGTCTAATTGTCTATTGTAGTCTATTGCAAGATTTTCTTAAACTCCCTTTTAGAGACTTTAGCATGGTTACTAGTTTGAAGGTGGTAAGGTGCTGCAATTCGATGCATCACCCCATTTTTCTCAAGTAAGGCTCGGAATTGGTCCTTAGTAAAGTGGGTCCCATCATCTTTTATGATTGCACGAGGCATTCCAAATCAAGCAAAGATATTTCTTTTTACAAAGTTAATCACAGTGGTACGATCATTAATCTGAGTAGGAATTGCTTCAATCCATTTTGAAACATAATCCACAGTAACTAATATGTATTCAAAGGCAAATGATGGTATAAAAGGTCCTATAAAGTCTATACCCCAGACATCAAAGATCTCAACAAGCATAATTGGGTTCAGAGGCATCATCTCCCTCTTGGTCATGATCCCTAAAGATTGGCAATGGGTGCAAGATTTGAAAAAGTTGTGAGCATCACTAAATAATGTAGGCCAATAAAACTTGTTTTGCAGCACTTTTACAGTAATCTTTTTCTCTGAAAAGTGTCTTCCACAAGCAGAATTATGACAAAAGTTTAGGACACTATTGATCTCATTCTTGGGAACACATCTTTTGATAATTTGATCAGCACTGTAAAGACCCGTTCTATTTGAGCCTTTTAAGACATCTGGATTGTCAGTCAGACATCTGGTCATATGTCTAGACCCCTTCCCAAACGTCAGGAAATTGAAAAATCTGTACGTGAAGTTGCTCCTGCACGTAGCCTGCATGCAGGCTGCTTTTCCTCTCTCTCCTCTTCTCTTTCTTCTCCCCCACCGAGCCCTAACCCACTCCCTATATAAGAGCCCTCTCCCCCTTCCTCTCCTCTCCACTCCACCACCACCACCTTCCTTCCTCTCCACTGCCGTGAGAGAGACGAACAAGAGAGAGGGAGCTAGAGAGAGGAGGAGGAGCGGCGTGAAGAGAAGGAGGTTGAGCTCACGAGCTCGGAGAGGCTCACCGGAGTGCGCATGGCTGCCGCGGTGCGTACGGGAAGAGTGCGTCGGGGAGCCATCCCCAACTTCCTGCAACGGCCAGAGTTGCAGCTGAGAGGGAGGAGCCGCGGTGGAGCGCGGCGAGGGGAGCGGGAGCTCGTTATGGTACTGGAAATTTTCCAGTATCAGATGTCCGGAGTGCCTTCCAAACGACGAGCTGGACGTCTGGTGACGACACCGAACGTCTGAAAGAGGGTTTTCGTGCAGGTACATCCTTCTTGCGGTTACGAGCATGCAGGCCGCACCGTGGAGCCTATTTGTTTGGCTAAATAGGGTTGCGCTGCTCTGTCGTGCGTAGGAGCAGCTTTGGGAAGGCACGTGGCACACCCTCCCACGTTTTTCAGACGTTTGGATAGCTTACCAGACGACCGGAGGCACTCCCAGATGACTGGAGGATAGGTCGGATGTCTGGAGCTAAGTCCAGATGGTCAAGTAGGAGTCCTGGATGTCTGAGGTCGACACAGGGACTTGAGGTGAGACTCTGGTGACTTTTAAGACATCTGGACTTTGTTCCAGACGTCTGATTTGGTTCTGCAGTTCTATTTTTGACCCATTTAGGGTTCGATCAGGATCTGTTTTACGCAAACAAGATATCTGTGGTTTCCTTGTGAGTTCTATATGTTAGAAGTCCTTATATACTATTCTAAATGTTTCGTTGTGATGTGTTCCTTGGTATAGGACTTCTACCTGTTGCATGTTTGGGGCCTGCAGAGGCACGTGAGTCTACTGTTCAAGCCCCCAGTACTCCCGGATTGTCTGGTAGAGTGGTTTCCCCTTGTTCTACTTATAAAATATGAATGCATCTATGAAATTTAGATAACTAGAACCCTAGGATGTGGCATGAATCCTAGGATGAGAAATAGTTGTACTGTTTGTATGCGTGTTTAAAATTGCAGTCATAAATGAATGAGCTGATTTGTAAACAACTGCCTATTAATAAATATGAGCTGCTTGTAGAATATGAAATGCCTAAGATAACTAAATAGTTATCTGTGATATCACTTGTTGTATATGTTAGTTTGTGGAAATACGAGCTACATGTGTATAATACGAGAATGGAAATTGTGAATGATGAAACCGGTATGGTATAATATGTTGAATATGAGCATGAACCCTACAGGGAATTAGGAGTAGAGCTCCTGTGGATAAATGGAAGGATCTGAAAATGTGTAACGACCCGATTCCCAAGTCCCTACGAGATACGAGAATCGAACCGACTCGACTAATCCCAAGACCTAGTCGTCCAACGAGGAAGTAACCAAAAGAGCAGTAAAATAAACCACATTCAACATGAATATAACTAATAGTAAGGAAATACAGCAGTAAGGAAAGAAACCACTGCAGTATATACCACCACAACAGTAGAACAACATTCATAACATAATATGAACTGCAGGTAAAAAAAAGTACAGCGGAAATAAGAACTATTCACTATAACGGAACAAAAAGGGGTACAAGAGAACAGTGGTAACTCTACTGGACCCTACTCGGCCCAGCGTCCTCTGCAGCCGCTGACCCTGGCTGCTCAACACCTGGTCCTGAAAGGTAACGAGTGTAACACGTCAGCAAAACGCTGAGTAGAGTGGCAGCTAAACTAAAGAAACAGTAAAGTGTACAGTAGCTGTTTTAAATTTTCTTTCTTCCTTTATTTACGTCTTTCTATTGTTTCACAATTTATCTATTTCTCAGATCCTTCACTTGATCTTGAATGTTCCTCGTGGGAACGATCTTGATTGCAGTCTTTTCCGAACAGTAGAAGTAGCACGTGGTGCTCTCCTGGTCGGGAGAGTCCCCCGTGGTGATCCTACTCTCAGTCAACCACCCCAAGGTCACTGATAGACGTAACGGTGACTACGGCACGCGCGGTAAATGCACGGGTAGCTAACCCGCACTGGCACGCGGTCAGTCGTTTCCGTTAACGGGTGCGCCAAAGCACAGCACGGAACCAGTGCAGGGAAGAGCCCTCTCAGTAACAGGGGTCCAACCCCTCCATAATAACCAAACAGGGGCCTTGCCCCTCCACAGTCCGCGCACCCTCGCCTGACTACCTTGGTTTGCCCCAGTGGGCCTAACAAGTTGGTGTGGGAGGCTAGCAGAACCCCGGGGCCCGTGGGGTAGCTAGTACCTCCCTACACTAGTAGCTCTCCTCGGTACTACATACACGAGGGCCAGCAAGTCGGTACAGAGTGGCCAGTCCTAACCTCGGTCCCTAGGGCGGCTAGCTCAGCTCTGCACTAAACAGGGGGACAGTCTCTCTCCTTGGTACTCCGTACTCAAGGGCCAGCTCACTTCCCCAATTCTATTCCATTCACTTTCCAGGAGTTCTACTCCTACTTCCCCGTAGGCTTCCAGCTCAGAACATCTAAGTTTCACCTTCCAGTTTCACATTATCACAATCTATGTTCTCAAACACGTTTATTTATTCAACAGGCAGCTGTTAATTCAATTACAGGTAGCTATTTGTTCCTTTCCATTTTTCCAATACTGCAGTATTCATCTGTTCCACTAGTTTTCCCGTCCTAGGATTCGTGCCGTATCCTAGGATCTATCATACAATCTAGTTTTCCAGCCCTAGGATTCATGCAACACCTAGGATCTATCATTCAATCTGTTTTTCATTCCTAGGATTCATGCAATGTCCTAGGTTCTATTTATGATTCCACAAATTAACAGGCTATACTTAAAAGCCACTCTACCAGGTACGACGGGAGTAATGGGGGTGTGATCGGGAATCCCGCGTGCCTCTGCGACCCCCAAGACTGCAACGGAACGAGGTCCTATCACAAGGATCAAACACAAGGAGTGTCTCAAAATAGTGTATAGCTACTGTAGACGAGTAGAGGATTTAATTCCAGAAAGAACGCAACTCGAAACGCGGAAAATGGAACCCGAACGGGCCCTCAACTGGTCGAAAACGACGACACTATGCAAAATCATACGTCTGGAACTTCTTCCAGACGTCTTAAAAAGTGGATCAGAGAATTACCTTGTTCTACGTGGTTTTTCAGACGTCCAGAAGCCTGCGGGGACGTCTGGCCTAGTTCCCAGATGTCCGATGGTCACCCCGGACATCTGGAGGTCGCTCCCGCCGTCGGGTACTACAGCCAGACGTCTGATTCACGTTGGATGGCGAATCACCGAGCCTGTGCGCACCCAACTCTCTCTCTCAGTACGGTCAGTTGACAGGAAGGAAGAAGACGGAAGAACTCACCTTTCGGACATCTGGATGGTCTTCCATACATCGCCCCTGCTGTCTGGCTATCAGCCCAGACGTCTGATTCTGGAAATGTTTCCCGAATCGGGCCGCGACTCGCCCTCCGCTCGCGACGCCGCGCCTCGTCGCACATAGTGCGCCTGCTGCTCGGACCGCAGCAGTCCCCCCCATGTCGCCCCGCGCTCGCTGCGCTCACCGCCGGCCGGCCCTGGCAGCCCCGGCGAGCTCACCCTCACGGCTGAGCGCCGCTCTCGCACGCAGCACCTCCTCCGCGCTCACTGCGGCCGCCGCTGCCGCTGCAACCTCGCACTCGCACTTGCTCTCACGCGCGCTCTCGCGCTCACTGGATGAAAAAGAAGAGGAAGGAGGCGGTGGTGACGGAAGAGAGCGTGGCCTTTTAAGGCCGCGCGAGGAGGAGAGAGAAGGAGCGCGGCAGGGGAATCTGCAGCCGCAGAAGGAATAAGTGAATATGCGGGTCTGCGCGCTCAGGCGCTGATGAGAACCTCATCATGAGCCATAACTAGCTCATTTTGACCCAATACAAAGGATAAAAGCTCCTACATAACTCAAGGAAAGGCTTAACTCAGAGAATTCTGAGTTTAAGGAGAAAATAAGTCATAAGGGGTAAAAATGCAATTTTACCAGTATAATCTGCATACAGGGTAATTCAGGGTCCAAACATAGGTCAAAGCAACTTAATAAGAATAAAAGTGGGATGAGATGATCTAGCAAGGGCTATAGAAATTCCAAGGAACTAAATGATAATCTGTAACCCTAAAACAAACCCACTTCAATTCACGAGGTTCAAGGCAAAGCAAAAATGAAATAAACCCTCTAAAATTCATAGAAAAATAATCTCTAGGGTTTAGAACCTTCAATTTGACCTTAGGAACCCATCTTGACCTACATTGAGAACCATACCCAATTAATAACTTAATTTAGGTTTTTGCGTAAATTGACCAGTCAAACAAGGTTTAATCTGGAAATAAAATTCACCATCAGATTCCTTAGGTCCTAACTAGTCATGTATAAAAACTTGAGCCTAGGAAGAAACCTTCTTGACCAACTTTACACTTTGGTCCTCATATATTTACTTTTTGGCCCTCAACTTTTGAACCCTCGCATTTTGGCCCCTAACTCTCCTTCGTTCTTTGCGTTCAGGTCCCCCTGCAAAACCTGCCAGCACCATGCTCCGGCGACCTTGCGCGGAGCATGGCGCCGCGCAGGGTGAGGGGGAGAGCCTGGCAAGTAAACCGGGGGTGCCCTGCGTCGTCAGCCGTCGCAGGGACACCCCCCTGGTCGCTGTAACCCACCATACCGGCCGTGCGAACGCACGGACGGTATGGGTTTCCATCTTCGGCGTCCTCCGGCGAGGGAGACACGTCGTCTCCCTCCGCCTTCCTCCCTGATTCGGTCCCTATAAATACCCCCGTCGCTCCACCGTTCTTCCCAGCTCGGATCTGACGGAGAAAACCCCCAACTTTCCTCTCTTCTCACTCCGGCAGACGCCCACCAGCTCCGGCGGTTCTTCCTCCTCCTCCTCTTCGCTCTGCCGCAATACCAGCAGCAGAGACTTCTTCCCCTGCTCTTCCCGCGCCACGCCGCACCCAGCTGGCGCCTCTCCGGCCCTCTGCTCGCCGCCGCCCCTTCCCCCGGGCATCTTCTTCTCCGGCGACAGTCGTATCCGGCCCCTTTCGTCTCCGTAGCTAGGTCATAACTTCTCCCCATTTCCCCCCCTTTCTTTTCCTCACTGTCTTTTATTTGATTAAACCCTCGACCGCTCCTGTCCACCGTCACCCCCTTCGTCTCCGGCCAAACTCCGGCGAGCCGCTCCCATCACCCCAGCAACCCACACGGCTCGCCGACCACCGCAGAACCTCCGCCTCCTCACCCTGATCAACCCCCGCCCCTCCACTTCCCCCACATCACCCTCTGCAACCCCACCGAACAAACCCATCTTCCGACCCACAGTCCGACCTAGGGCAGCCCTCGCACGCCGCCCCACGCCTCGCCACCACCCACACGAGCTTCGCCGCACTCTGGCGAAGCTCCCGGCACCTTTTGATTAGGCCGAGAGGCCGTTTTGCTGTGAACAGGTCACCCGACCTCCGCCGCCATTGCCGTGCAGAAGGAGCTGCTTCCGCCTGCAGCTGCAGGCGTGCCACGCCCAGATTCGACTCCCAGGCCTTGCGAGGCATTTCGACAAAGCATCAGGCTCGCAGCTGGGGCGAAGGCCTCGCATGAAGCCGCGATCGCCCGCTGCTTTCTCCGCTGCGGGCACTCAATTAGGGTGGGACATTTAGTCCCACCTCGGAAAACTCTGAAGAGGCGCAGCGGTATAAAGCGAAAAAGTGCTGGAGGCTTACTGCCTCAGCACACGGGGTGAGGTCCCCTTCACCCGCCCGGTTACCCGGTCTCGTCCGCGCTCACGCCCCGCGGACCTGACCCGACCCGACTTAGACTGACCTGCACTCCTCGCCCACCACGCACGTCGGTGGGCCTGGACCCGGGCGCGACCCGTACCCGACTACCCGGTAGCTCTGGGAGAGCTTTCCCAAGAGTGGCTTCTGTGAGAGAGAGAGACGCGGGGGGGGAGGGTAGAGTAGGTTTTGTCCTCTGACGTAAACTCTGAAGTGTGCAGGCACAGGTGAAGAAGAAGGACCGCGGAAGAAGAAGAAAGCTAAGGGAGACACTGTAGCAACAAGCGGTTTAAGTCGTCTGATTGAAAAATCAGACGACGTCCTGAAGGGAAGAGAAGAAGGAAGGAGAGACGACGTCCTGACAGGTAAAGGAAGAGAAGAAGGAAGGAGAGACGACGTCCTGACAGGTAAAGGAAGAGAAGAAGGAAGGAGAGACGACGTCCTGACAGGTAAAAGAAAAGAAGAAAGAAGAAGATCTGAAGAACAAGGAAGAACAGCAGAAGAAGAAGAACGAAAGAACAAGGAAGAACAACACAGGTGAAGAAGAGGACCACAAGGAGATAAACACAAAAGAAGAACAGGAAGAACAAAAGCTAAAGAGGAGAAAGACAAAGAGAAAGAAAAGAAGAAAAGAAGAAGAACTCAAACTTTCATCTCTCTCCCTCTCTCTCCCTCTCTTTATTTTTTTTGTAATAGAACATGTGTATCTCTAGAATACAACTTGCTCCCTGAGTTCGACCTCGGGAACTTTCTTTTATTTTTCCGAGTAAAAAAATTTATATATTTGAAATGATGGCAATAACTGGCTATACTACAATGCTATAACAATAAAACCCGGTTATCTCTCGAAGCCAACGTCTCATTTTGGCGCCGTTGCCGGGGAGCAACGGCTATTCTAGAGGTAAACATTCCTGTTTCTTTTTAGTTTCTGATAATCTCCTCTCTTTTGTGCAGCTACAGGAAATCAAGAAGACAAGCAACCGCACGACAACCACTCCGAGGACAGGTAAAATTTTTTCCTCTCGCTATTAACCCCTAAACTCTAAAGAGGAAGAAAAGAAAAGAACAAGCAATGTAGGGCTAACCTGTCTTCCATACTTAGTAACCATAAAGAGTTGCATGTTTTCAACTCATTAGTCCTGCACACTATTAAGGGTATTTAAGGGCTAACACATTCTTGCTTGAGCCCTAATTACCCAACAAAGAACTAACTGGACCAAGTAGAGCCAACCTAAGATTCAACATTAGGGTTTTAGAGACACACTACTTAAATCAAGAATGGAGAAAATCCAAAAGAAGTGTGCCTAAACCATTGATTGAACATACTTATTCAGAGAAACCCTAAACAATTGGCTCTCTAAACACTTGAACCCAAAAAGAAAGGACCCAAAAGCTCTCAAAGGAACAAGAGGTAAAGTTGACTCCTTGGGTCAACCAACCTTAAAATTAGGTCACTTTCTCACTCAAAATACCTAAGAGTTCAAGTGAAACCTTAAGCACCCTGATCTTAAAGTAAAAATTGGTAGACTTAAGAGGTCAAGATCCCCATTCTGGTCTACCTGGAATCTCAGTGACAAGAGAGGTCGGGTGGGGGAAACCCTGTAACCCGTGGGGACGCTCTACCGTGTAGGGGTCTTCGCGGGACTCTCCCTCTCTGGCTGCCCAGGTAATTCTCAGGTGGACGATCTTTCTGATCAAGGGGTCCATCTGCCCCGAACCTCTATAGTCACCCAACAATTTTTGGGTGTCTTGATTGGGTCCAGCACCTGCTTATCTCATCCAGCCCTTCAGTACTTTGCAGGAGGTCCTTGAAACTTCCTATAGAAATTCACTCTCCCCGAGGCTAAGCCTCGGCTCCCTTGTTTTTGCAGAAATCATTCACATAGCCCCTCTTTCCTCTGATTCTGAACAAAGTCCCCTTCTTCCATTAATTCAAACTTCTGATTCTATCTTGATTCCACCACCTGATTCGAAGATGCAGCCTAATTACCTAGCAAGACTACAATGTAAAAAACCTGAATATCTGAGATCCATGAAAGATAAAATGATTGAGGATGCCCTTGAAATCTATGAAATCAAATATAAACCCTCAACACCAATAGGAAACATTCAGGTTGATGTTCCAACAACCACAGCTTTCATCATAAACTGTGCCCAAATTCTATTGACTGAAATTTCAAAAGGATCAACCCGAGATATGCTCATGACAGGATACATTGAGATGGAAAAATTACACCAATCTGAATACCTTCAATGCTTGACAAATCCTGTACTTTGGGAACAACACCAAGATGCCCTTATGAAACGGGTAGAAATGATGAAATCAGTAGAACAAATTATCAACCAGAAATACCCATATATACCAGAAACAGAGGATGAACCATCTTGGAACAGTATTAAGGAACAATCCAGTTTCCCAGATCTCGGGATTGAGGCACAAAGTGGTTGTAAAATCCCAACCCAGATAGAAGACAATGTTGAATTAGGTTGGGATATTGCAGGAGAACACAATGATGAGCCAAACTTAGACCATGAATTGTCAAGCCTAGAATTTCAAAACTCCTGCAATAATGAGATCAGAACTGAACCTTCTGAGGGTATAAATTCCGCCCCTTATTTTGATAAGGTGACCCTCGAAGGTTATTCAGACTTAGGTTCTAATAATTATACCCACATCCTAAGCCTAGAACCTAGATCTGAAACTTATTGGGAAGATTATGAGGCCCCTTATGAGAAAGATCAAATTTTTACAGAATATGATTCCGGGCCTCTATTTGATGAATATCCCTCTCCAACATCCTCAGGAAATCTGATCGATTTTTCAGAAAACATGCCAATTTATGATACAGAAACTGAGGAGTTGGATGAGCAAGGTTTTAATGGGGTCTATCCTACCAGCTTAGAGCTTGAACAGAACATCTTTTTGAGCCCATAATTGACATATAGGCTAGAACCCAGTCAGGCTGCTGATTCCACATCTGATGATTTTTGCTGTGGTGGAATTCATGATCATGAATCTCATTTTCGCCAACTCTCCGACAATTTCAGATCTGACTATAATTGCGGAGAGATTCCCCTTCCTGAACACGCCAGGCCTATCTACGACCTCAGTTCACATGACTCTGACTCCGACTCTGAGGTCCTGATTCCCGAGATCACTGATAACACAGAATCATTCCTTTTCGATCCTCAGGAACCAAAAATAGAAAATGCCAAGAGTGATTACAACCAAGAATCCAAATTTTTTCTCGAATCCGATTCCTTTCATCCTACAGACACTCTTCCGGAATTTGATAGTTACCCAGAGGACTCTCTACAGAAAACCACCTATCATCTGTTTCTAGAAGAGCCCTCGTACACAATGGCCACCTCGTCCGCACACACAGAACGGATCAAAACCTCTCCCAAACCCCGACCCGCAACCGGACTCAATTTCTATTCAGATTCACCTCTCACCGAGCCGATTGCATTTCCACATCGGGTTTCGAACATTGATCAGACTACATACCACGCTCCATCATTCTCTGATCACCCCTGTAGGGTTTCCGCGTCATTCATTGATTATTCTACGGATCCCTACTCTGACCAGGCTGATTCGACTCAGCCAAACCCTGCATTTTCACTTCCACATTCATCTGAGCTTCGTAGTATATGGTGGGTTCCACACCTTTTTATCCACATCTATCAACCCACCAGATTGATTGGGTTTGGGCTGCATCATCAGCCTGTTGATCTGAACAAGCACCTGGTTGGACCAACCAGGCTCTTAATCAAGGTGCTTGTCTTACAAAACTCTGCTGATTTGACCATCCCCTCTCCATCGCATTTCCCGCTTGGCTGAAGGCATCAAATTTAGCGCTCAACGAGAGGCAGCCCGTCATTCTCTTTGAAAACCTGAAACTTGTTCTGACACCTTTTTGCACTTAAAGCTCACACTTTAGGACAGCCGACTCCACCTCAGGTGCTTGCATCTGGGATTAGAAATCGTCCGCAACAGTCACCCCGACCCATTCACTCATCAAAACATCTGTCCTAATGTATGAACTAAGTTAAATACAAACCCCTAGGTTACAATGAGGACATTGCAAATCTTAGGCATGGGGGGGTATGAAAGTGCAAAACTTGTAAGAAAAGGTTTCAAACAAAAAATTCACATATGCCAAAAACACCATAAAAATTAAAAATTTTTCGAAAAAGAATAAGAGGAAAAGAGGAGAAGGAAATTTTGTGAAGAAGAAGGAGAAAAGAAACAAAAGGAAAAAAGGAGCACAAAATTATGAGAAAAAGTGATAGTCATTAGTAAGGAACTAAGGAATTAACCTAAGTTTTAGACCTCATTCAAGAAAACAACTGAAAAGTGCACAATGAGATTAGTAAGAATGCAAACCTTAGGCATTCTTGAATAGACTCTTAGTACCCATTAAGATCTGGACACTCCTCAAGAGGTTGAGGAAAATGAAAAGCTGAAGTATTAGGTCTAAGGCTTAGGGAGTATTTGGCCTCGTTAACTAATTTTTGGTTTACGGGACTCAGTAACCTAAGCACCTTAACCTCACACACAGCCTGGTTCAGTAAGCGTAAAAATCAAAATCACGCAGAAGCGTCGCAAAATTCTGAAAAGAACACCTAGAATAGGAGCGGCCGATCGACACAAGTTGATTTGGACGAGTTCCCAGCGCGGAGAGGCGGGAAATCCCCTCGAAGATGCGTAACAAAATATCATCTCCTCGGTGCCTGTCTCTTAGGATATTTACATATCCTACTGGGGGCATGTAAGCACTCTGCTGATTCAGATTCCATGGATGGCATTATCTCGAAGTGTCAATTGCCAGGGTCTGGATTCGGCCACGGAACACCATGGATGGGATTATCTCGAAATCTCAATAGCCAGGGTTCCGGGGGTTTCCATGGGCGGTGCTATCTCGAAGCATCGATTGCCAGGAACCCTTGAGGATTGATGATGGGAGCAAGGAATCTGATACAGACCTGTTGAAAAGCCAATCCTAAGCTAGAACTAAAAATAAAAAGAGAGAGAAAACTCTCCAAACAGAAAAATCTTCTATCTCTCTCTCTTACAAAACGCACTGCGAACTGAGCCAGGGCTAAAATCATTTCAAGCACGGGTGCTTTAACCACAAAGTCCAATAAACCTTAGGTTAGTTCTTATGGGCCTTAAAAACCTTTGCTAAAGACTGAGGCTAAAGCTAGACAGATTTGGATCTTGATTGGTACTAGAGTACCTTTTAGGCCTATGGTCAGCATTCTAACCTAATCTAAGCTCAAATGAAAAAGCACTTATCTAAAGCTATTAAGAACTTAATGGTCTAGAACAAGGATTGAAACCTTAAGTTTTTTGCTAAGGGACTAGCAAAAGCTAGGCATGGGGGTATGATGAGAACCTCATCATGAGCCATAACTAGCTCATTTTGACCCAATACAAAGGATAAAAGCTCCTACATAACTCAAGGAAAGGCTTAACTCAGAGAATTCTGAGTTTAAGGAGAAAATAAGTCATAAGGGGTAAAAATGCAATTTTACCAGTATAATCTGCATACAGGGTAATTCAGGGTCCAAACATAGGTCAAAGCAACTTAATAAGAATAAAAGTGGGATGAGATGATCTAGCAAGGGCTACAGAAATTCCAAGGAACTAAATGATAATCTGTAACCCTAAAACAAACCCACTTCAATTCACGAGGTTCAAGGCAAAGCAAAAATGGAATAAACCCTCTAAAATTCATAGAAAAATAATCTCTAGGGTTTAGAACCTTCAATTTGACCTTAGGAACCCATCTTGACCTACATTGAGAACCATACCCAACTAATAACTTAATTTAGGTTTTTGCGTAAATTGACCAGTCAAACAAGGTTTAATCTGGAAATAAAATTCACCATCAGATTCCTTAGGTCCTAACTAGTCATGTATAAAAACTTGAGCCTAAGAAGAAACCTTCTTGACCAACTTTACACTTTGGTCCTCATATATTTACTTTTTGGCCCTCAACTTTTGAACCCTCGCATTTTGGCCCCTAACTCTCCTTCGTTCCTTGCGTTCAGGTCCCCCCTGCAAAACCTGCCAGCACCATGCTCCGGCGACCTTGCGCGGAGCATGGCGCCGCGCAGGGTGAGGGGGAGAGCCTGGCAAGTAAACCGGGGGTGCCCTGCGTCGTCAGCCGTCGCAGGGACACCCCCCTGGTCGCTGTAACCCACCATACCGGCCGTGCGAACGCACGGACGGTATGGGTTTCCATCTTCGGCGTCCTCCGGCGAGGGAGACACGTCGTCTCCCTCCGCCTTCCTCCCTGATTCGGTCCCTATAAATACCCCCGTCGCTCCACCGTTCTTCCCAGCTCGGATCTGACGGAGAAAACCCCCAACTTTCCTCTCTTCTCACTCCGGCAGACGCCCACCAGCTCCGGCGGTTCTTCCTCCTCCTCCTCTTCGCTCTGCCGCAATACCAGCAACAGAGACTTCTTCCCCTGCTCTTCCCGCGCCACGCCGCACCCAGCTGGCGCCTCTCCGGCCCTCTGCTCGCCGCCGCCCCTTCCCCCGGGCATCTTCTTCTCCGGCGACAGTCGTATCCGGCCCCTTTCGTCTCCGTAGCTAGGTCATAACTTCTCCCCATCTCCCCCCCTTTCTTTTCCTCACTGTCTTTTATTTGATTAAACCCTCGACCGCTCCTATCCACCGTCACCCCCTTCGTCTCCGGCCAAACTCCGGCGAGCCGCTCCCATCACCCCAGCAACCCACACGGCTCGCCGACCACCGCAGAACCTCCGCCTCCTCACCCTGATCAACCCCCGCCCCTCCACTTCCCCCACATCACCCTCTGCAACCCCACCGAACAAACCCATCTTCCGACCCACAGTCCGACCTAGGGCAGCCCTCGCACGCCGCCCCACGCCTCGCCACCACCCACACGAGCTTCGCCGCACTCTGGCGAAGCTCCCGGCACCTTCTGATTAGGCCGAGAGGCCGTTTTGCTGTGAACAGGTCACCCTACCTCCGCCGCCATTGCCGTGCAGAAGGAGCTGCTTCCGCCTGCAGCTGCAGGCGTGCCACGCCCAGATTCGACTCCCAGGCCTTGCGAGGCATTTCGACAAAGCATCAGGCTCGCAGCTAGGGCGAAGGCCTCGCATGAAGCCGCGATCGCCCGCTGCTTTCTCCGCTGCGGGCGCTCAATTAGGGTGGGACATTTAGTCCCACCTCGGAAAACTCTGAAGAGGCGCAGCGGTATAAAGCGAAAAAGTGCTGGAGGCTTACTGCCTCAGCACACGGGGTGAGGTCCCCTTCACCCGCCCGGTTACCCGGTCTCGTCCGCGCTCACGCCCCGCGGACCTGACCCGACCCGACTTAGACTGACCTGCACTCCTCGCCCACCACGCACGTCGGTGGGCCTGGACCCGGGCGCGACCCGTACCCGACTACCCGGTAGCTCTGGGAGAGCTTTCCCAAGAGTGGCTTCTGTGAGAGAGAGAGACGCGGGGGGGGAGGGTAGAGTAGGTTTTTTCCTCTGACGTAAACTCTGAAGTGTGCAGGCACAGGTGAAGAAGAAGGACCGCGGAAGAAGAAGAAAGCTAAGGGAGACACTGTAGCAACAAGCGGTTTAAGTCGTGTGATTGAAAAATCAGACGACGTCCTGAAGGGAAGAGAAGAAGGAAGGAGAGACGACGTCCTGACAGGTAAAGGAAGAGAAGAAGGAAGGAGAGACGACGTCCTGACAGGTAAAGGAAGAGAAGAAGGAAGGAGAGACGACGTCCTGACAGGTAAAAGAAAAGAAGAAAGAAGAAGATCTGAAGAACAAGGAAGAACAGCAGAAGAAGAAGAACGAAAGAACAAGGAAGAACAACACAGGTGAAGAAGAGGACCACAAGGAGATAAACACAAAAGAAGAACAGGAAGAACAAAAGCTAAAGAGGAGAAAGACAAAGAGAAAGAAAAGAAGAAAAGAAGAAGAACTCAAACTTTCATCTCTCTCCCTCTCTCTCCCTCTCTTTATTTTTTTTGTAATAGAACATGTGTATCTCTAGAATACAACTTGCTCCCTGAGTTCGACCTCGGGAACTCTCTTTTATTTTTCCGAGTAAAAAAATTTATATATTTGAAATGATGGCAATAACTGGCTATACTACAACGCTATAACAATAAAACCTGGTTATCTCTCGAAGCCAACGTCTCAGGCGCGCAGACGACCCGCGCGTGTCAAAGATAACAGATTTCCAGATGTCTGTCAACGATCCCAGACGTCTGTCAACGATACCAGACGTCATATACGACGTCTGGAAGTGATTCCAGACGTCTGGTCCGACATCTGGCCTACCTCCCAGACGTCTTAAAATACATCTGGGGCACGCGTTCATAACAATATAACAAACTCAAAGGAAGTTTCGTCCCCGAAACTTGCGTTAACTAGGGTGCGGAAAAGACGTCCAAATAACCATAACAAACTCAAAGAGGACCGAAGCCGGTCCGAAAAGACGTACCCGCGAAAAGCTCCGGCTACCGCTCCCGCATTGCCGCCTCAGGCTCCCAGGTAGCCTCCTCGTATCACTGGCTCCTCCACAAAACCTTTACCAGGGGTACTTGCTTCCGTCTCAAACTGCGGACGGCTCGGTCTAGAATCTTCACTGGCCGCTCGGGGTAGGTCAGGTTGTCGCCCACCTCGACGCTCTCGTGACTCAGTACGTGACTGGGATCGGCTACGTACTTCCTGAGGTTGGACACGTGGAACACGCCGTGCACACCAGAAAGCTGCGGGGGGAGGGCAAGCCTGTAAGCAACGGGTCCAACCCGCTCCAGGACCTCAAAGGGCCCCACAAACCTCGGCGCGAGCTTCCCTCTCACCCCAAACCGCTGTAAGCCCTTCATGGGCGAAACACGAAGGAAGACGTGGTCCCCAACCTCAAACTGCACCTCTCTGCATCTCCGATCCGCGTAGCTCTTCTGTCTGCTCCTGACAGTGCGGAGTCATCTGTGGATTTGCTCAACTACCTCCTGACTCTGCCGGATCAACCTGGGGCCAACCTCCCACTTGGTCCCCACCTCAACCCAACTCAAGGGTGCCGTACACCCCCGTCCGTACAGAGCCTCGTAGGGAGCCATGCCGATGCTCGAGTGATAACTGTTGTTGTATGCAAACTTCGCCAGGGGCAGGTGCTCCTCCCAAGAGCCCCTCCAGTCCAGTACACAGGCACGCAAAAGGTCCTCAAGTGTCTGTATCGTGCGCTCAGACTGTCCGTCCGTCTGGGGGTGGTAAGCCATACTAAACCTCAACCGCGTCCCCAAGGCCTTCCGAAACTCAGCCCAAAACTGGGACGTAAAGCGGCTATCCCGGTCGGATACGATCTCTCGCGGAACTTCGTGTAGTCGTACCACATCACGGATATACCTCTCTGCCAACTGTGCTGGTCCCAAATTGACTCGAATCGGCAAGAATCGCACCGTCTTCGTCAGTCTATCCACTATTACCCAGACTGCGTCGTGTCCCCGCTGGGTAATAGGTAAGCCCACCACCAAGTCCATGGTGATGCTCTCCCACTTCCACTCTGGCACTGGAAGCGGCTGAAGCGTCCCTGCAGGCCTCTGATGCTCGGCTTTCACTTGCTGGCACACTAAGCACTGCTGCACGAACTCACCCACATCTCGCTTCATCCCTCTCCACCAAAACTCGCGTCTCAAGTCGTGGTACATTTTCGTGTTTCCGGGATGTATGGTGAATCTGGAACCGTGTGCCTCAGTCAGGAGCTCTCTCAACAGCTCTTCATCTCTGGGAACGCACAACTGTCCCCTCAAGCGTAGCACCTGGTCTGTGAAAGAGAAGTCCCCTGGGTCTCCTGACAGCACTCTGTCGCGCAAAGACTTCAAGTACGGATCGGCCATCTGTCCTGTGATGATGCGATCTATCAGCTCTGGCCTAGTCTGCCGTGTCACCGTCACTGCCCCACAGTACCCTCGTAACTCTAGGGGTCGTCAACTGCCCACCTCCTCCATAAGGCTCCAACTCTGTAACTGTAGACTGGCCAAGAGTGCGGGCACCTTACGGCTCAAGGCGTCAGCCACCACATTGGCCTTTCCCGGGTGGTAGGAGATGCTGCAGTCGTAGTCCTTCAGGAGCTCCAACCAACGTCTCTGTCTCATGCTGAGCTCCTTCTGATCAAAATGGTATCTGAGGCTCTTGTGATCTGCGAAAATTTCGAAGGTCTCACCGTACAAGTAGTGCCTCCAGGTCTTCAGCGCGAAGACAACAGCTGCCAACTCTAAGTCGTGGGTAGGGTAGGTATGCTCATGGGGCTTCAGTTGCCGTGAAGCGTAAGCGACAACGTGACCCCTATGCATGAGCACACCTCCTAACCCCTGCAAGGAGGCGTCCGTGTACACAACGAACCCACCACTACTGTCAGGGATGGTGAGCACGGGAGCCGAGGTCAACCTCTCCTTCAGCTCCAGAAAACACGCCTCACAGGCGTCTGTCAAAGCGAAAGGCACGTCCTTCCGGGTCAACTGTGTCATAGGACGCGCAATCTGTGAAAATCCTCTGATGAATCGTCTGTAGTAGCCTACCAGTCCCAGGAAACTGCGAATCTCAGTAACTGAACGCGGTCTCTCCCACCTGAGCACTGCCTCAACCTTGGCTGGGTCCACTGCCACGCCGTCTCCAGAGATCACATGACCTAGGAAGGTCACCTCCCTCAACCAGAATTCGCACTTGCTGTATTTGGCGTACAGCCAGCGTCGTCTCAGAGTGTCTAGAACCATCCGCAAGTGCTGTCCGTGCTGCGTCCGATCTCTAGAATAGATGAGTACATCATCTATGAAAACCACCACGAACTGGTCCAAGTACGGTCTAAACACCCGGTTCATCAGGTTCATGAAAGCAGCAGGGGCATTGGTCAGCCCAAACGGCATGACCAAAAACTCGTAGTGTCCGTACCGGGTGCGGAAAGCTGTCTTGGAGACGTCGGTCTCCCTGATCCTCAACTGGTGGTATCCAGACCTCAAGTCGATCTTGGAAAACACCGTGGCACCCCGCAACTGGTCAAACAAGTCGTCGATCCTCGGCAGCGGATATCTGTTCTTGATGGTGACCCTATTCAGCTGTCGG
Organism: Thalassia testudinum; assembly: GCA_037157565.1. NCBI lineage: Eukaryota > Viridiplantae > Streptophyta > Magnoliopsida > Alismatales > Hydrocharitaceae > Thalassia > Thalassia testudinum. Next base: position 47,421,736 of record JAZHRO010000009.1, read on the forward strand.
TAGTCCACACAAAGGCGTAAGGTCCCATCCTTCTTCTTCACAAACAGTACCGGGGCTCCCCAGGGAGACGCACTGGGCCTCACGAAACCCTTCTCCAGAAGGTCCTGCAAATGAGACTTGAGCTCTTGCAGCTCAAGCGGTGCCATCCTGTATGGCGCGGTGGAGATGGGGCTGGTCCCTGGTACTAGTGAGATCTCAAACTCGATCTCACGCTCGGGTGGTAGTCCTGGTAACTCGTCTGGAAACACGTTAGGGTACTCTCTGACCACCGGGATGCTCTGGAAGTCTGCCACAGGGCTGGGCTCTGCCACCACACAAGCTAGGAAGCCCTCACACCCCTGGCTCAAAAGTCTCGCCACCCGAAGTGCCGAAATGCACCTGAATCCTCCATCCACTGGCTGTCCGTGAAACTCGAAAGAAGGCAACTCTGGAATGGAGAAGACGATCTTCCTCTCAAAACAGTCCACCAAGGCGTGGTAAGCGGACAGCCAATCCATCCCCAGAATCACTCCAAAGTCCTCCATCTGTATCATAATCAGGTCAGCTGGCAGGCTATGTCCCCCGACGCTGACCTCGCAATCCGTGTACACCTCCTCAGCTACAAACAGCTAACCACTCGAACCTCTGATTACGAACGGATTCTCTAACAGTGTATAATCCTGGTCCAAACTAACTTCGAAACTGGCTGCGAAAAACGAGTGCGTAGCGTCGGAATCGAAAAGCGTGTAAACGAGTCTGCCGGAAACTGAAACCATACCTGCTACCACCGATCCCGAAGCTCTGGCCTCCCTGTGTGTCAGGGCGTTGATACGCCCTTCAGCTCTAGGTGCGGACGAAGCAGCCACACTCTGCGTCGGACGGGTAGGTGCTGGCCGGTACCCTCCTCGCGACTGCTGTCCTCCTCCTCGCGCCTGGGAATCGCGGCCTCCTGCGCACCCTCCAGTGCTCTGCGCGGGGAGTATCTGCTGACCTCCTGCCCTAGACGGGCAGTCCCTCCTGATGTGGCCCGGCTGGCCACACTGGTAACAGAGGGGAACCCGACTCCCGCCCTCAGTGGGTCCCTGCTGTCGGCTAGACGGGGGTCCGGTGCTGGCGACTGGCCCCTGTCGAGGGCCCCCAAAGGCCACTGATGGCCCTGTAAAACGTGACGGCTCTCCTGTGGACACCACGTGTCTCCTTTGAGTTCTCCTAACAGGCCTAGTGTTACGGCGGAAATCTCGTTCCACCACCAACTCCCCTGTCGTACACTCGGAAGGGGGAGGAGGGGGTGGCGATGTGGATGGAAGCTGAAATTCTTCATGAACCACCTCTCAAATTAGTTGGACGAGGTCCGGAGACGGTACGCTCAGGAGAAGAGGAGGGGTAGTATGTACTCCAAGCTCGACACATCTGTCCCTCGGGCCCCGACCTCGGCCGCGCCCGCGACCCACCCTCCTAGTTCCACAACGAGGCATCTCCTACAAGGAGACGCGAAACAACGAAATACGTCAGTACGGAACAGTACCTAACGAAAACGTCTAAGAGCTCATGTCAAGAGATATGTTGTGGTGGCTACTCTAGCTATAGACATGTGAATTGGTTATTTTCCAGTCAGTTGATTCACTTCTTGGGACGACCTTGCTCTGATACCATCTTGTAACGACCCGATTCCCAAGTCCCTACGAGACACGAGAATTGGACCGACTCGACTAATCCCAAGACCTAGTCGTCCAACGAGGAAGTAACCAAAAGAGCAGTAAAATAAACCACATTCAACATGAATATAACTAACAGTAAGGAAATACAACAGTAAGGAAAGAAACCACTACAGTATATACCACCACAATAGTAGAACAACATTCATAACATAATATGAACTGCAGGTAAAGAAAAGTACAGCGGAAACAAGAACTACTCACTATAACGGAACAAAAAGAGGTACAAGAGAACAATGGTAACTCTACTGGACCCTACTCGGCCCAGCGTCCTCTGCAGCCGCTGACCCTGGCTGCTCAACACCTGGTCCTGAAAGGTAACGAGTGTAACACGTCAGCAAAACGCTGAGTAGAGTGGCAGCTAAACTAAAGAAACAGTAAAGTGTACAGTAGCTGTTTTAAATTTTCTTTCTTCCTTTATTTACATCTTTCTATTGTTTCACAATTTATCTATTTCTCAGATCCTTCACTTGATCTTGAATGTTCCTCGTGGGAACGATCTTGATTGCAGTCTTTTCCGAACAATAGAAGTAGCACGTGGTGCTCTCCTGGCCGGGAGAGTCCCCCGTGGTGATCCTACTCTCAGTCAACCACCCCAAGGTCACTGACAAACGTAACGGTGACTACGGCATGCACGGTAAACGCACGGGTAGCTAACCCGCACTGGCACGCGGTCAGTCGTTTCCGTTAACGGGTGCGCCCAAAGCACAGCACGGAACCGGTACAGGGCAGAGCCCTCTCAGTAATAGGGGTCCAACCCCTCCATAGTAACCAAACAGGGGCCTTGCCCCTCCACAGTCCGCGCACCCTCGCTTGACTACCCTGGTTTGCCCCAGTGGGCCTAACAAGTCGGTGTGGGAGGCTAGCAGAACCCCAGAGCCCGTGGGGTAGCTAGTGCCTCCCTACACTAGTAGCTCTCCTCGGTACTACATACACGAGGGCCAGCAAGTCGGTACAAAGTGGCCAGTCCTAACCCCTGGTCCCTGGGGCGGCTAGCTCAGCTCTACACTAAACAGGGGGACAGTCGCTCTCCTTGGTACTCCGTACTCAAGGGCCAGCTCACTTCCCCAATTATATTCCATTCACTTTCCAGGAGTTCTACTCCTACTTCCCCGTAGGGTTCCAGCTCAGAATGTCTAAGTTTCACCTTCCAGTTTCACGTTATCACAATCCATGTTCTCAAACACATTTATTTATTCAACAGGCAGTTGTTAATTCAATTACAGGCAGCTATTTGTTCCTTTCCATTTTTCCAAGACTGCAGTATTCATCTGTTCCACTAGTTTTCCCGTCCTAGGATTCATGCTGTATCCTAGGATCTATCATACAATCTAGTTTTCCAGCCCTAGGATTCATGCAACACCTAGGATCTATCATTCAATCTGTTTTTCATTCCTAGGATTCATGCAATGTCCTAGGTTCTATTTATGATTCCACAAATTAACAAGTTATACTTAAAAGCCACTCTACCAGGTACGACGGGAGTAATGGGGGCGTGATCGGGAATCCCGCGTGCCTCCGCGACCCCCAAGACTACAACGGAATGAGGTCCTATCACAAGGATCAAACACAAGGAGTGTCTCAAAACAGTGTATAGCTACTGTAGACGGGTAGAGGATTTAATTCCGGAAAGAACGCAACTCGAAATGCGGAAAACGGAACCCGAACGGGCACTCAATGGGTCGAAAACGGCGACACTGTGCAAAATCAGACGTCTGGAACTTCTTCCAGACGTCTTAAAAAGTGGATCAGAGAATTACCTTGTTCTGCGTGGTTTTTCAGACGTCCAGAAGCCTGCGGAGACGTCTGGCCTAGTTCCCAGATGTCCGATGGTCACCCCGGACGTCTGGAGGTCGCTCCCACCGTCGGGTACTACAGCCAGACGTCTGATTCGCGTTGGATGGCGAATCACCGAGCCTGCGCGCACCCAACTCTCTCTCTTAGTACGGTCAGTCAATAGGAAGGAAGAAGACGGAAGAACTCACCTTTCGGACGTCCGGATGGTCTTCCAGACGTCGCCCCCACCGTCTGGCTATCAGCCCAGACGTCTGATTCTGGAAATGTTTCCAGAATAAGGCCACGACTCGCCCTCCGCTCGCGATGCCGCGCCTCGTCGCACCTCGTGCGCCTGCTTCTCGGACCACAGCAGTCCCCCCGCGTCGCCCCACGCCCGCTGCGCTCCCCACCGGCTGGCCCTGGCAGCCCTGGCGAGCTCGCCCTCACGGCTGAGCGCCTCTCTCGCACGCAGCACCTCCTCCGCACTCACTGCGGCCGCCGCTGCCGCTGCAACCTCGCGCTCGATCTCGCGCTCGCTCTCACGCTCACTGGCTGAAGTAGAATTGGAAGGAGGCGGTGGTGACAGAAGAGTGTGTGGCCTTTTAAGGCCGCGCGAGGAGGAGAGAGAAGGAGCGCGGCAGGGGAATCTGCAGCCGCAGAAGGAATAAGCGAATATGCGGGTCTGCGCGCTCAGGCGCACAGACGACCAGCGCGTGTCAAAGATAACAGATTTCCAGACATCTGTCAACGATCCCAGACGTCTTATACAACGTCTGGAAGTGGTTCCAGACGTCTGGTCCGACATCTGGCCCACCTCCCAGACGTCTTAAAATACATCTGGGGCACGCGTTCATAACAAAATGTGAGTGGGAAGTGTGCTAGCCCTTGAGTATGTGGTACCAAGGAGAGCAACTGTCCCCTATTTAGTGTAGAGTGGAGCTAGCCGCCCTTGGGTTGGGACCCGGGGTTAGGATTGGCCACTCTACATCGACTTTTGTGGCCCTTGCGTACACTGTACCAGGGAGAGGTACTAGTGTAGGGAGGGAGCTAGCCACCCCACGGGGCCTGGGGTTCAGCTAGCCACCCTACACCGACTTGTTAGACCCACTGGGCAAACTGGGGTAGTTAAACGAGGGTGCGCAGACTGTGGAGGGGTAAGACCCCTGTTGGTTTTGAGGGGCTAGACCCCTGTTGCTGAGAGGGCTAGGCCCTATACTATTCCGTGCTGTACTTTGGGCGTACCCACTAGCAGAAACGAGTCACCGCGTGCCAGTGTGGGGTAGCTACCCTTGCACTTATCGCGCATGCCGTAGTCATCGCTACGTCTGTCTGTGACCTCGGGGTGGTTGACTGTGTGTAGGATTACCACGAGGGACTCTCTTGGCCAGGAGAACACCACGTGTGCCTTCTACTCCTCGGAGAAGACTGCAATCAAGATCCTTCCGACGAGGAACATGTGAGATCAAGAAAGAAATCTGAAAATAAACCAATGGATGAAAAGGAATTACTTGTAAATAAAATAATTGGAAAAGATAAATTTACCTTTTAGCTTTTATTGCTTTAGATAGTCTGGTTACCACTCTACTCAGCGTTCGCTGACTTCATTTTCTCATAACCCTTTACAGGTCTAGGAGTTGAGTAGCCCGAGTCACTAGCTGCAGAGGGTGTTGGGCCCAGTCGAGCCCAGCAGTAGTTTCTTACTGTTGTAGTACTTCTTTTCTGTTAGTGAGATTCAGACTTTGTTTTACTGTTCCTGTTATTGTACTTTTGTTTTACTTTCCTGTTGTGGTGGTGGTATGCACTGTTTAGTAGCTGTTACTTCCTTTACTTGTACACTTTTACTGTTAGTTACCTTGCATAGTGAATGTGGTTTATTTTCCTGCTTTTCGGTTATTTCTTGTTGGACAACTGGGTCTTGGGATTAGTCAAATTGAGCTGGTCTCAGGTCCTGTAGAGATTCGGGAACCAGGTCGTAACAAGATGGTATCAGAGCAAGGTCGTCTCGAGAAATGAATCAACTAGCTTGAGAATAACCAATTCACGTGCATGTAACTAGAGTAACCACCACAACGTACCATTTGACATCTGTTCTGAGTTCCTTTCGCTGAAATCCGTTAGAGTTGACTTCTTTTGTTCTGTCTTTCGCGTCTCCTTGCAGGAGATGCCTCGTTGTGGAGTTCTTGAGGCGGGCTGTGGATGTGGCTGTGGACGAGGTCGGAGGGGTGGACGTGCCCGGCCTGAGGTGCCAGTTGACCCGCCACTTCTCCCAGGTGTTCAGGCCCAGGACCTTGCTCAGCTGATCCGAGACATAGTACGAGAGGAGCTCCACCCACCTCCACGGGCACCTCTTCTTAGGGACGTGGAGGGGGAGTCCTCTGTGGGATTGAGAGACCGATGTAATGCTGGACGAGCAGAAGGGGGAGGGGGTGGTCCTCCACCGCCCCCACTGCACTCTGACACTTCTGAGCACGAGCCCTCCCTGCCTGGAGGCATGCCCTTTCCCCTATTGCAGCTGCACTATGAGCTTTTCGGATAGTTACGGAAGCTGAAGCCCCCCTCCTTCAAGGGGGATGAGGACCTGTCTGAGGTAGAGGACTGGCTGGAGCAGATTGAGAAGGTGTTTGACACCCTTCGCTCCCCTGCAGAGTGCCACGTGGCCTTTGCCACATACCAGCTGGAGAGTGTGGCACACAGGTGGTGGAGGGTAGTTAGAGGCTAGGAGAGGGGAAAGCCGACGTGGGACCAGTTCGTGACCCTCTTTTACTAGAAGTACTTCCTGCAGACTTGGCAGGACCAGAGGAGGTGGGAGTTCCACACTCTCCGCCAGGGGACGTTGACTGTTAGCGCGTACCACATGCGCTTCCTGGAGCTATCACATTTTGCTGCGACAATTGTAGCTATGGAGGAGGAGCGCCTATGGAGGTTCACTGAGGGGCTCCAGCCTACTATTCGGGGGTATGTCAAGCCCCTGAAGCTGCCCACCTTTTCGAGAGTGGTGGAGGCAGCCATGACGTACGAGGAGACCAACTCGGCCGCATGAGACACCGACAGCGGACGGAAGAGGCCCTACCAGCCAAAGTACTCACATGGCCGACGAGAGAGGAGGCACGCGGCACCTGTGGAAGAGCCGTCTCATTTTGCAAGGCCGTCAGTGGCCTTTAGGGGCCCCCGAAGGGTCAGCTGTCAGCACTGGACCCTTGCCCAGCCGTTAGCAGGGACCTACCGAGGGAGGGAGTCGAGTCCCCCTCTGCTACCAGTGTGGCCAGCTAGGCCACATCAGGAGGGACTTCCTGTCTAGGGCTGGAGCGCAGCAGATGCTCCCTACATCGAGTGCTGGAGGCCGAGCAGGTGGTCGTGGTTCCCAGGCACGTGGGGGATGGCAGCAGTCACGGGGAGGGTACTGACCAGCGGCTACTCACCTGACTCAGAGTGTGGTTGCTTCTTCTGCACCAAGAGCTGAGGGGCGTATCAACGTCCTGACACACAGAGACACCAGGACATCCGATTCAGTGGTGGCAGGTACGGTTACCGTTTCCAGAAGATTAGTTTACGTGCTTTTTGATTCTGATGCCACACACTCTTTTGTCGCTGTGAGTTTTGCTGTCAGTTTGGGACAGGACTGTGTGTTGTTAGAGGATCCATTTGTGATCAAGGTCCAGGTGGTTAGCTGTTTGTAGTTGAGGAGGTCTACGCAGACTGCGAGGTCAGTATTGGGGGACACAGCCTCCCCGCTGACTTGATTGTGATACCGATGGAGGATTTTGGCATGATTCTGGAGATGGATTGGTTGTCCGCTTACCACGCCTTGGTAGACTGTTTCTGGAGGAAGATTGTCTTCTCTATACTGAAGATGTCTTCCTTTGAGTTTCACGGACAGCTGGTGGACAGAGATTTCAGGTGCATATTGACGAGTCGGTTATTCGCTTTAAAGTCGTTTGCAGTTTTATGTGGTGGAAAAATCGACTAATCAATATTTAAAAAGAAATAACCACTCGCAGAAGAGTGGGTCATATCCACAAGGAGGCAGTGACGTATTTAAATTTGCACCAGTTAAAAACGTTGGTTCGTAGTTAGTTTGGACAAGCATCAAGCCAAAATTGCCTTCAGATTAAGGTTGAATCAAGAAATCATGCTGAAATAGCAATTCTAAGTAACTAGAGGTATTTGTCGCAATGCAGAATCAATAAAATATTATTAAAAATGACAATGGCAGAAAATGTAACTTTTAATGGCCATGTTACTGTAGCAAAACAGGGGATTTTTTTCCCCTTTGCCGTGCACGACGAGGAGTGTTCAGCCGGACGCGGGAAGCTCGGAGGAAGTCCCTTGGATCGAGGGCTTCGAAGCGGTGGTGGCGGCGGGTCACGCGGCGGCTGGAGCCGGCCGGACGAGCTCCGACGGAGGTGGCTGTAGTTGCTGTTGGCGGTGAGCGCGGCAAGCGGGAGCGCGCGCTGTTGGCGGAAGGCACTGCAGGCGCGGGGGGGTGCTGCAGGCGTGGGAGAAGGGCGACTCTGCCAGCTCTATTGCTACCTGCTGGCTAGAGGCGTGGGCGCGCACGCGGCCTGTTGGCGGTGAGCACGGGTGAGGTTGCAGGCGTGGGTGCGCGTGGGCAGTGAGGCATTGGCTGGAGGGCGTGGGTGAAGTACTGTAGGCATGGGTGCACGCTGCAGCCGGTGCTGCAGCTGGCTGGAGTGGATGCGAGAGTGAGCTGGTGAGGTTGCGGCTCAGGTGCTGGAGGTGAAGTGGGTGGACGGTGGTTGTTGCTGGAGTGGGGGGGTGGCTTCAGATGTCCGGGAAATTTCCCGGACGTCTTAAGTGACTAAGAAGGTGATTGCATAGAGGCTGCAGCGGTGGTTGTTGGTGACGACGGCGAGGGAGACGCACGCTAAGGTGCTCACGGTAATGCAGACGAGCTCCGGATGGCGGTGTGGCCTGTCACACCACACGCCCATGTTGGTGGAGACTCGTCGCCACTGTTGAGGTCGGCGGTGTGGAATGGAAGTGAGAAGATCTCTCTGCACAGTGGTGGGTCGTTGGTGGAGGCCTCCCTAGCTCGGCTGGCTCCCTCCTCCTTTTGTAGCCGCTTGCATAGATTTGAACGGAGAGGTGGGAGCAAATCCACATTCTCCGCTCGTCCTTGAATGCAGGCTTCATTGCGGCAGCTGGTGGCGTTGGAGCGGCAGCCGAAGGAAATGCAGCCGTTCCTGCAAGAAGAAAAAAGAAAATAATGTTAAAATATTATGGTTATTTATATACAGATCCTCAACTTTTATGTTAACGAAAACAATGTACCTAATTGGTTAACTAATTAGATGAATGCCATTCTAAGCTAATTCTAAATGCACTTAAAATATGAATGCAATGCATGGATTATGTAATTAAATTAAAATTATGAATTAATCTATTCACATCCTAATTTATGCTAAATAAATGTTAGAATTAACCTAATGTCTAGGCACTTAAATACTTAAATAGCCACAACTATGGGCTAATCACATATCTGCACTTCGGGCAGTGAGACTTTTGAGCTAGGGGTGTGAAGGCTTTCTAGCCTGTGTGGTGGTCGAGCCCAGCCCCGTGGTAGACTTTCAAAGCATCCCGGTAGTTAGAGAGTACCCCGACGTATTTCCAGAGGAGCTGCCAGGACTATTGATGAGTCCATTAAAATAGACTAATATTAAGCCTAAGTATATTTAATCGTATAGTTTAGGTGTGTTAATAATGGCAATTAAGTTATAGAATATTTGTACGCCTTATAATTTGAGTTTATAACATTCTATAACTTAATTATTTTGTTATTTTTATGTGCAGGTAAAAAAACCAGAAAGAACAAGGGTGGGGGATAATTTCCCCAAATAGCTGATTCTTTCCTCCCTCCCCTGTCGGACATTAGGGCAATCTTCTCCAACGCTCGCCGGCCAAAAATAGAAAGGGATTTGCAAATCCCTGTATTGGCGCACAGAGGGAGAGAGAGGACTTAAAAAGAGAAGAGGCGGCGTGCACAAGGAAGAAGTCTTTCCCCCTCGCGGGGAACTACTTCACCGTGGAAAAGGCCAACCCTGTGATCCAGAGAAAAAAGAAAAGCGTGCACTGTACCGCACTCATCCTCTTTCCCCTTGTGAGGAAAAAGTCTCTCCGCCCGCACACCGCCGCTGGTGCATCCTCCTTACGCACTGCAGGCAACCGCGCGCCAGCCCCAACACCCTCTCCATCGCCTGCAGACCTGCAAAACCACGCCGCCCTTAGGGCCCGCACGGCCTCCTTGCTGCGTCCCTGCAGCTCGCACGCAGGCGCGGCACCGCTCGTACCAGCGCTACTGAAGGTGCGTCCCTACGTCCCTCTTCGCCCGCTCGCTACTGATGGCACTGCGCGCCAGCACCCTCTCCTTGCTGCGTCCCTGCAGCCCGCATGCAGGCGCGGCACCGCTCGTACCAGCGCTACTGAAGGCGCGTCCCTGCGTCCCTCTCCACCCGCTCGCTCCTGAAGGCGCTAAATGCAGACCGCCGCGCCCTCACGCACAAGCCCGCACCTCTCCTCCAGCGCGCCCCACCGCCAGCTGCAGGCGCACTCCACCCTGCGCGCCTCCACGCCACCTGCAGGTGCTCCCTGCCCGCACACCAGCACTCGAACAGCCGCAGCAGCAACCACCCTCTTGCTCCACAGGCCGGAGCTCCGGCCACCACCACCGGCCGCCTCCGGCCACCTCCGCCGCCGCCGCTGCCACCGTCGAAAAGCTCTCGACCTCGCCGTCCTCTTGAGCCTTGCATCGACCCCCGCGGTTCTCTCTCTCTCTCTCGCGAGGAGGAGAGAGTAAGAAAGCTCTGTTTTTATCTTAATTAGAAATTACATTCAATGCCATTGCCACCAATTTGATTTTTTTTATTATTATTATATTATGGCAGAATTGCATTCAAGCACTCATAGTTCTTTCTAATTGCATGGTATTGATATTGGCTAGTTTAAAGATTGATTTTGGACTTGATTTAAGTACTAATTGTCTTTAGTACACATCATGTGAAAATTGCATTAATTCATCCTAAATTTATTGAGGATTTCTATGAGGGAAAACTGCACTTACACCCTTAACTTTTTAGGTTATGCATATCTACTTTCCTTCACATTTTAAGTCCAATTTGAAAAGGGATTTCGCACTATCTGAAATAACATTAAATAATTAAAGTATTGATTGCATCATTGCCTCCCTGTGGACACGACCCGTTGTTCTGCGAGTGGTTATTTTCATTGTTTTTTGATTACTCGATTTTTCCACCACTTAAATACTATAACGCTAAGCGAAAAGTCGACTGTCAAAATTGGCGCCGTTGCCGGGGAGGCAACAGACGCAATAGATTTACTTTATTATTTTTTAATCTTTTGAGTTGCGAAATTATCTAATCATTTTGATTATTGTGCAAGGAATCAGCCGAAGCGGCGAGGCGCAACAAAGCAGCGACAGCAACCACGAGTTAAGCCACACGAGGAAAAGACGAAGGAGACCAAGATCCTGTTTCGCAGAGGATTCTCCGTCGTCACAATTTAATTGTCTTTTCTCCCTTGTAATTTGGGGCTAAATTTTTGGGGGTTTGCCCCCACATTCTTTAGCTACTAGGGCTTATAGTATTTTTGGTGCATGCGTGATTATATTTTCTGTTTACTTGCTTTTAAAAACCAATAAAAAATATCGAGCTGCCTATTTAGAAGTTGCATGCCCTTAGGTGCGTGCATTTAGGGGTGATTGAGCAGCATATTAGATCTTATTATTGCATTGCAAGCATCTTAGCACGAAGATTGCTGGAGACAGGTATATCTTTCTAACTTTTGCATCCAGCTTCTGTTCACGCATTTGCATTCCAATTTAAATTCAAGACCACCAAATTATCTGAATTTACTAATTAAGTGGTCACATAACTAAAAGCAGAACTAATAATCAGATTCAACCCTAAAAGCAATTCACTTTTGATCTGATTCTACGGGACTTGTCTGTGATTTCAAAAAGAAATTACAAAGATTTGCGATGTGTTGCACACTTTTGACACTGAGCACGCACATTAGGCACTGCACTAAGGCTTGATCCCTTAAGGCTATAGGCACCGATCTCTTTATTGGTGCAGACCCTCCTATTGTGCTTTGTGGTAGTGGTGATACTATCTTTTGATCAAGTGTTTTGATACTTCACGGAGGGGGACACCCCTTAAAGGAACAAAAGGGTAGTTAAGGGGCACCGCATACGCATCGCCTCAAAGGAATGGTTCGCCCTACTTGCATCCCTTTATTCGTCCTTGGAGTAACTTCTCCCTTGATCACCTGGGAGTATCATCCAAGCAAAGTATAGGACCTAGGGCACTCGAAGGTTGAATTAAGGCACGTAATTGTAGTGAAAAACTTGTTTGGCCATTTATTTTAACTAATTCAACATCCACAATAAAGAAGGTTAAGATTTCAAGTCCACACCCCTCTTATACCACTTACGTGGGAACGGAGGGATAAGTCTTGATCTTTTGACTTATCTTTGGAGTGGAGGTTTGACTTACTCAATAATAAAATAAAAAAAAAATTGCTGAATTGTGTTTTGTATGCTTGGTAGACGCTCTCTTGAGGGTAGTCTAGTGTTTGATCTTGATCCCAAGAGAATTCTTAGGAGAGCTCACCTAGGAAAAGAAAGAGAAGAAATGACTGAGCAAGGAGCAAATCAACAAAGGACCCTAAGGGACTATTTTATTCCTACCAACCAACCTGCACAAGCACTAAGACGACCGGCAGGGGATAATCCGTATGAGATCAAGAGCAGTACCATATCTTCATTGCCCTCTTTTTATGGTACTACTAGGGAGGACCCCTACTGGCATTTGGAGGAATTCACCGAGGTCTGTTCCACGGTGAAGCTCCAGGACTTTACTGATAAAGCCCTGATGAGGACTCTATTTCCTTTCTCCCTAAAGGATAAGGCCAAGCACTGGTATCATACCCTCGATGCAAGGGTAAATGATTGGGCTACCCTTAAGGGAGAATTTTTAAAAAAGTATTTTCCTATGAGTAAAACTAACCATTACAGAAGGGAGATTATGGGTTTTACTCAACAAGAAAGGGAGCAATTTCATGAGACTTGGGAGCACTTTAATGACCTTCGTAGGTTATGCCCCCACCATCAAGTGCCAAGATGGCAGTTGGTCGAAAGGTTCTATAACAGATTATCTGAAAGGCATAGGCAAACCATTGATGCAGCCTGTGCATGAACCTTCATGACCAGAACTGAGGATGAAGCCTGGGCATTATTTGAAACTTTAAGCGACAACTCCATACATTTGTCCTCTGCGTATCAAGAAAGAAAACCATCAATCTTGCAGAGGAAGATAGAGGCCCATGAAGCTGGGGCTTCTCAGGATTTGGCTTATCAGATTCAACTATTGAATAAAAACTTTGATAGGCTTTTAGCAAACCCCGGCATGAACCCACAAGCAGCCTCTATTTTTCAGGCTTCAAGAGAATCCTCCATCTGCCAAAGCACAACGCACGCCACTGTGGAGTGCCATCAGGCAACCCAATCCCCTGAGTTGATTCAGGCCGACTTGAATGCAGCCCAAGGTTTCCGCCCCCCTCGCAATAACCCTTACTCCAACACTTATAATCCAGGGTGGCGGAACCATCCAAACTTCTCTTGGCAACAAGCTGATGCTTCTAACTCAGGGAATACAAGACCCTTACCTCCACAGCCCACATACCAACCTTCTTATGAAAACCCTCTTCCGAATAAGCCCTCTGAGATGGATGATCTGAAGGCCATGATGAAAGCGATGCAAGAGCATCAGAATATGGTCATCCGATCTCAGAATAAGATGATTACTGATATGCAATCCCAAATTGGATATCTTACCGAGGCAGTTAGGCAACGTGATCCGGGGAAGCTTCCTAGCTCTTCTGAGGAGAACCCTAAGGGAAAGGGGGTTGTATTTAGGGAGCATGCCCAAGCAGTGACCGTGTTGAGGAGTGGAAAAAAGATTGACAAGCCTGATAACACTCCTACGGTTACATCTCAGAATTCCCCTTCCACACCTGACCCGACTTCCATCTCACCCGAGGAAGAGCCACACCACTCTCCCTCACAAAAAATTATCCACAATGAGGTTGTCGTCCTACCACCACCCCTTTCCCGCCATGATGACCCCTCTACTCAAAAGTCGAGGGTGCCATATCCAGAGCACCTATCTGCTCCTGGGGAATCTTCTGTTGGCTCGTCTGGAGCCAAGGATAGGACGGAAGAGATTATGGATACTTTTAGGCAAGTCTAGATTAACTTGCCTCTGTTGGAAGAAATTAAACAGATTCCGTCCTATGCCAAGTTTCTGAAGGACCTGTGCACCCAGAAGCGTCGATCTAGGAAATAGGTCCAAACCAAGGTCATCCTGCCTGACCACATTAGCTCGGTTCTTTAGCATGGAACACCCCCCAAAATGAAAGATCCAGGGGCCCCGTATATTTTAGTGGTTATAGGTAACCAACACATTGACGAGGCTCTGCTCGATCTGGGTGCGGGGGTAAACATTCTACCGAGCTCTGTCTACGACCTGTTGGGAGGAGGAAAGCTGAAGCCTAGTCCAGTAATCCTCCAAGTTGCAGACAGATCACTTAAAACACCGCGGGGATTGTTGGAAGATGTCCTTCTGAGAGTGGAGGATTTCTTCTTCCCCATTGACTTTTTGGTACTTGATACTGACCTGTCTAATAAGCCCACAAAGACGTCCATTATTCTGGGACTCCCTTTTTTGGCCATAGCCAATGCCTCTATAAATTGTAGATCCGGGGCACTTAAAATGGGCTTTGGGAACAAGAAGATCCGGTTGAATGTTTTTGATACTTACAAGCAACCTGGATTTGAAGATTGTTCTCAGATTGAGGTCGTTGATGAAATAATTGAAGAGACTACTCCAGCACTCTTATGTAGAGATCCCCTTCAGAAGGTCATAACTCAGGACCATCCCTTGATTATCAAAGAAACTGAAAGGAAAATTCCCAAACTAGAAGAGTTGTTGGGGATACACACTAAGTCTCTGTATCCACCCTGGACTGTGAAGGTAGATCCACTGCCTGAAGCGAGGACATCTCAACTAAAACCCTCAATCCAAAAGGCTCCTGAATTGGAGTTGAAACCCCTCCCGAGCACATTGAAATATGCTTTCCTTGGCCCTAATAACATGCTCCCCGTTATTATCTCGTCTGCATTATCTAAATTGCAGGAGGGAGCTCTTCTTAAGTGTTTACAAAGGCACAAGGAAGCAATTGCCTGGACAATTGCTAATATTAAGGGTGTTGATCCCTCCCTTTGCATGCATCATATTTACACGGACGAGTCTGTGAAGCCTTTCCGAGACATGCAGGGAAGGCTCAATCCAAATATGCGGGAGGTTGTTAAAAAGGAGATTTTGAAATGGCTAGATGCAGGGATTATCTATCCCATTTCAGATAGTAAATGGGTCAGTTCGATTCATGTAGTTCCGAAAAAGGTAGGAATCACTGTGGAGGAGAATGACCAAGGAGAACTGGTGACCACTAGACCCTCAACTGGTTGGAGGGTCTGTATTGATTACCGCCGTTTAAACATGGCTACCCAGGAAGACCATTTCCCCTTACCATTTATCGATCAAATTTTGGAATGATTGGCGGGGAACAGGTACTTTTGTTTTCTTGATGGGTACTCTGGGTACAATCAGATAATTGTTTTTCCTGATGATCAGGAGCGTACCACCTTCACGAGTCCTTATGGCACTTTTGCATTCTGCCGAATGCCATTCAGGTTATGTAATGCTCCTGCCAGTTTCCAACATTGTATGATGGCTATCTTCTCTGATATGATCGACGAGTTCGTTGAAATTTTCATGGATGACTTCTCCATTTATGGCTCGTCATTTGACCTATGCCTTTCGCACCTTGATAAAGTCTTAACCCGTTGCGAAGAGGCAAAACTGGTGCTTAGTTGGGAGAAAAGCCACTTTATGGTCCAGCAGGGCATTGTGTTAGGGCATGTAGTTTCCGAGAAAGGATTAGAGGTGGACACTGCAAAAATCGATTCCATCTTTAAGCTTCCATTGCTCGCCAATGTTCGTCAGGTTAGATCTTTCCTTGGCCATGCTGGATTTTATAGGCGCTTCATTAGAGACTTCAGTAAAATCTCTAAGCCACTCTGCGACCTGTTAGCGAAGGATGTCTCCTTCGATTTTGATGATAGATGTGGCGAGGCTTTCCAAGCTTTGAAGAAAGCCCTCAATACCATGCCGATTCTCTAAGCGCCAGATTGGACCCTACCATTTGAGCTTATGTGCGATGCTTCTGATTTTGCAGTGGGAGCGGTCTTAGGTCAAAGGGTTGATGGCAAACCTCATGTGCTGCATTATGCCAGCAAGACCCTTACGGATCCTCAGCAAAACTACACGGTCATGGAAAAGGAATTACTTACTGTAGTATTTGCTTTGGACAAGTTTCGGTCTTATCTTTTGGGATCCAAGGTTGTGGTTCTCACTGATCATTCGGCCCTTAAGCATATTTTGGCTAAAAAGGACACCAAACCTCGCCTAATTCGTTGGATTTTGGTACTCCAAGAATTTGACCTGGAAATTAAAGACAAGAAAGGAGTTGAGAATGTGGTAGCAGACCATTTGTCTAGGATCCCTATTGAGGCATCAAACCCTGCTGGCGGTATTCAAGAGACTTTCCCTGATGAGTCTCTAATGGTCGTGGAAACTAAAACTCCTTGGCTCAATGACATAGTGAACTATCTGGTGACGGGCATCACCCCTAGTACTTGGGACAAGCAGAAGCGAGACAGGTTTATCGCCAATGCTAAATTTTATCACTGGGAGGAACCCGAGCTTTTTAGAATAGGCCCTGACCAGCTGTTTCGCCGTTGTGTCCTTGATGAGGAACAAAGAAGTGTTCTGAGTTTCTGCCATGACCTCCACTGTGGGGGACATTTTAGTGAGAAGAAGACTGCTCATAAGGTTCTTCAGTCTAGTTTTTGGTGGCCCACATTATTCCGAGATGCACATAAGTATGTGGGCGCATGTTTACGTTGCCAGCAGACGGGAACCATTGGAAAAAGGGATGAGATGCCCTAACAACCTATCCTCCCTATTGAAATCTTTGATATTTGGGGCATTGACTTCATGGGTCCCTTTCCTGTGTCCTTCGGATATGAATACATCCTTGTGGTTGTTGATTATGTATCAAAATGGATAGAAGCCATCCCCACGCGAACGAATGACCATTCTGTGGTCTTGGGCTTTATTAAGGCTAATATCATTTCTTGGTATGGGTGCCCAAGGACGATCATAAGTGATGGACCTCACTTTAAGAATGTACACTTCCCTAGACTACTCCAAAATTTGGGAGTAAATCACACGATAGCCACACCTTATCATCCCCAAACGAGTGGGCAAGTTGAAGTGTCTAATAGGGAGATTAAGAGAATTTTAGAAAAAACTGTCAGGCCTGATCGAAAGGATTGGTCTAAAAAACTAAATGACGCCCTTTGGGCCTATAGAATTGCATATAAGACTCCCTTGGGTATGTCTCCTTTCCGTCTTATCTACGAAAAAGCGTGCCACCTTCCCGTTGAAATCCAACATAAAGCTTATTGGGCCATTAAAAATGTTAAATTAAATCTGGATAAAGCGGGAAAAGCACGTATGTTAGAATTAAGTGAGCTTGAGGAGCTTCGTAATGAAGCTTATGAAACTTCTCAAGCTTACAAGCAACGTACAAAAGTCTTCCATGACAAGCACATCATTAGAAAGTCTTTTGAACCCAACCAGTGGGTATGGCTTTTCAATTCTAGACTTAAATTATTGCTTGGAAAGCTCAAGTCCCGTTGGGATGGGCCTTACGTTGTGATCAATACCTTCCCTCATGGAGCTGTAGAGATCAGAAACCCTATTTCAGGTGAGAACTTTAAAGTAAATGGCCAGCGACTTAAACCGTATATTACTCTTTCAGATGGCCAGGTTTTGGAAGCACTACGGCTTGAGGAGCCTTAGCTCCTCCCACTCTCCTCCTCAGGTGATATTCTTCTGTGTCTATATTTTTCCAATGAGGACATTGTCAGTCTTAGGCATGGGGGGATATAACCTGAGAATGTTTATAGTGTTTATAGCATTTATAAATATTTGCATACATATTTATTAAAAAAAAAAATCTTTTCTTGAGCTGATTGGGTTAGTCCCTAGCAAAATACCTTTATTGGAGGTTTTTCTTCCGAAATTATTTCTTAAGTCTAGAATCTAATACATTTATTTCACGTGCACGTAGACTTGGTAATGTATCCTTGAGGAAAACCAATGAGCATTTGTAGTCTACTGAACCCTTGGATAATTCATAGAGAGTCAGGCATACTATCTTCTAATAAATCCACCTCATATTTGTGAGAAGAAGTAGAGAGATTAATGGCGTGCTAAGTCTAGTGTAAGGACTCTTAAGTTTTGGATAATTAGATAATGATACTTCAGAGTTAGGCATAGTTTTCACTCTCTGTTCCTGTGTACATACTTTGAGTGAATTCCTAAGAGTCACCAAATAAGGCAGATACACAGAGATTGAGTCTTAATAAAGCTATAACTATGGTGGATGGTTACGACCCTCCTTCATAGAGTCCTCAGCTGAAGGAGGGTAATAGTGTCAAAGGTCAGAAATACGCCTGTCTTATCCATTCCTTTCTGGTGCCGAGAATAGGCACTTCCACCAAATAAGCCACACAACTTCCTCTTGACCATCATCATCCCTAATAATGCCTCCTAAATAAAAGTCCGTATTGTGTTGTGTTGATTGAGAAAGAAACAAAAATAAGAAAAAAAATATATATATATATATAAAAGAAGAGAAGAAAAGAGAAAAGAAGTAGAAAAAGAAGAAATAGAAAAAAAAAAGTTACATTCAAAAAAAAAAAAAGTCCAAGTGTATGATGTAACACTATTTCTAAGGCAGCAAACACCTATCGCGTTCCACCAAATATGACCCATACCTACCTTCTAGTATTTCTGATCGCCTGAATTCTGGTTGAGGACTCTAACTTAGTTGTAGAGTTATTAGGACTTTAATTGAAGTGTGGATGCCATGTGAGGCCACCAAATAGTGAGTATAATTTATAATTCTGGCGAGATTCGTGATCTCAGAAAGAAAGAAAAGAGAGAGTGCCCAAGAACATTAAGAGAGCACAGTTGTGTAGCCTCTCTCAGAGTTGACTTGCCTAATAGTCTAGAGAGCTAGTGTCTGCAGTACTAGACTATATGTAGCACCAGTTGAGTGTGTGCCACCAAATACAAATCCATTCAATTTGATATCTCCTACCTAAGCCAAACGCCGGGGTCAAATTACAGATTATCGTCTGCTTTATCCTTGAAGGAAGTGGTTGCCTATCTCGACAGAAATTTTTGCCAAGGGTGGTGTATGAACTCCCAATGTGAATCGGCTCTTTCACTTGGATCTGTTACCTAGGTTATCAGCACTTCACATTTGTCTGGATTTCTAAAGTTTTGAAATAAGAAAAGAAGTCTTTTGATTACTTCTATTATTCATTTTTTCTAGGGACTAGCAAATCTTAGGCATGGGGGTATTTGATGAGTCCATTAAAATAAACTAATATTAAGCCTAAGTATATTTAATCGTATAGTTTAGGTGTGTTAATAATGGCAATTAAGTTATAGAATATTTGTACGCCTTATAATTTGAGTTTATAACATTCTATAATTTAATTATTTTGTTACTTTTATGTGCAGGTAATAAAACCAGAAAGAAAAAGGGTGGATGGATAATTTCCCCAAATAGCTGATTCTTTCCCCCCTCCCTCGCCGGACATTGGGGCAATCTTCTCCAACGCTCGTCGGCCAAAAACAGAAAGGGATTTGCAAATCCCTAGATTGGCGCACGGAGGGAGAGAGAGGACTTGAAAAGAGATGAGGCGGCATGCACAAGGAAGAAATCTTTCCCCCTCGCGGGGAACTGCTTCATCGTGGAAAAGGCGAACCCTGTGATCCAAAGAAAAAAGAAAAGCGTGCATTGTGCCACACTCGTCCTCTTTCCCCTTGCAGGGAAAAAGTCTCTCCGCCCGCACACCGCTGCCGGTGCATCCTCCTTGCGCGTTGTAGGCAACCGCGCGCCAGCCCCAACACCCTCTCCATAGCCTGTAGACCTGCAAAGCCACGCCACCCACAGCGCCCGCACGGCCTCCTTGCTGCATCCCTGCAGCCCGCATGCAGGCGCGGCACCGCTAGTACCAGCGCTACTGAAGGCGCGTCCCTACGTCCCTCTCCGCCCGCTCGCTACTGAAGGCGCTGCGCGCCAGCACCCTCTCCTTGATGCGTCCTTGTAGCCCGCACGTAGGCACGGCACCGCTCGTACCAGTGCTACTGAAGGCGCGTCCCTGCAGCCCGCACACAGGCGCAGCATCGCTCGTACCAACGCTACTGAAGGCACGTCCCTGCGTCCCTCTCCGCCCGCTCGCAACTGAAGGCGCTAACTTCCAACCACCACACCCTCACGCACAAGCCCGCACCTCTCCTTCAACGCGCCCCACCGCCAGCTGCAGGCGCACTCCACCCGGCGCGCCTCCACGCCACCTGCAGGTGCTCCCTGCCCGCACACCAGCGCACGTGCGTGCCCGCTCGAACAGCCGCAGCAGCAGCCGCCCTCTTCCTCCACAAGTCGGAGCTCCGGCCACTGCCGCCTCCGGCCACCTCCGCCGCCGCCGCTGCCACCGTCAGAAAGCTCTCAACCTCGCCGTCCTCTTGAGCCCTACATCGACCCCCGCGGTTCTCTCTCTCTCGCGAGGAGGAGAGAGGAAGAAAGCTCTATTTTTATCTTAATTAGAAATTACATTCAATTCCATTGCCACCAATTTGATTTTTTTATTATTATTATATTATGGCAGAATTACATTCAAGCACTCATAGTTCTTTCTAATTGCATGGTATTGATATTGGCTAGTTTAAAGATTGATTTTGGACTTGATTTAAGTACTAATTGTCTTTAGTACACATCACGTGAAAATTGCATTAATTCATCCTAAATTTATTGAGGATTTCTGTGAGGGAAAATTGCACTTACACCCTTAACTTTTTAGGTTATGCAAATCTACTTTCCTTCACATTTTAAGTCCAATTTGAAAAGGGATTTCGCACTATCTGAAATAACATTAAATAATTATAGTATTGATTGCATCATTGCCTCCTTATGGACATGACCTGCTCTTCTGCGAGTGGTTATTTTCATTATTTTTTGATTACTCGATTTTTCCACCACTTAAATACTATAATGATAAGCGAAAAGTCGACCATCAACTATCGCCTGAGCGTGAGATCGAGTTTGAGATCTCACTAGTACCAGGGACCAGCCCCATTTCTACTGCACCATACCAGATGGCACCCCTTGAGCTGCGAGAGCTCAAGTCATAGCTACAGGACCTGTTGGAGAAGGGCTTTGTGAGGTCCAGTGCGTCCCTATGGGGAGCCCCTGTGTTGTTTGTGAAGAAGGATGGTACCCTGTGCCTATGTGTTGACTATAAATAGCTGAATAGGGTGACCATCAAGAACAAGTATCCGCTGGCAAGGATTGATGATCTGTTTGACCAGTTACGAGATGCCATGGTATTCTCCAAGATTGATCTGAGATCAGGCTACCACCAGCTGAGGATTAGGGAGACCGACGTCTCCAAGACAGCTTTCCGCACCCGATACAGACACTACGAGTTTTTGGTCATGCCGTTTGGGCTGACCAACGCCCCCACTGCCTTTATGGATTTGATGAACTGGGTTTTCAGATCGTATCTGAATTAGTTTGTGGTTGTATTTATCGATGACGTACTCGTCTACTCACGGGATCAGGCACAGCATGGACAGCACTTATGGATGGTTCTGGACTCTTTGAGACGGCGCAGGCTGTATGCCAAATACAACAAGTGTAAGTTTTGTTGAGGCAGCTGACTTTCTTGGGCCATGTGAGCTCAGGGGATGGTTTGGCTGTGGATCTAGCCAAGGTTGAGGCTGTGCTCAGGTGGGAGAGGCCACATACAGTGACAGAGATATACAGCTTCTTGGGATTAGCAGGTTATTACCGGTGGTTTATCAGGGGTTTCTCGCAAATTGCGCGTCCTATGACTCAATTGACCTGGAAGGACGTGCCCTTTGCTTGGACAGACGCTTGTGAGGCGTGTTTTCAGGAGTTGAAGGAGAGACTGACTTCAGCTCCTATGCTTACCATCCCAGATAGCAGTGGCGGTTTTGTGATCTACATGAACGCTTCGTTGCAAGGGTTAGGGGGTGTGCTCATGCAGCGGGGTCACGTTGTCGCTTATGCTTCACGGCAACTAAAGTCCCATGAGCATAGCTACCCTACCCATGACTTAGAGCTGGCAGCTGTTGTCTTCGTGCTGAAGATATGGAGGCACTGCCTTTACGGTGAGACCTTTGAGATTTTCACGGATCATAAGAGCCTCAGGTACTTGTTCGATCAGAAGGAGCTTAACATGAGACAGAGACGTTGGTTAAAGCTCCTGAAGGACTATGACTACAGCATCTCCTACCATCCGGGGAAGGCCAACGTGGTGGCTGACGCCTTGTGCCGGAAGGCGCCTGCCTACTTGGCCAGTTTGCAGGCACAGAGTTGGAGACTCATGGAGGAGTTGGGCAATTGGTGACCCCGAGAGTCACAGGGGTATTGTGGGGCAGTGACGGTGACACAACAGGCGAGACCAGAGCTGATAAACTGCATCATCACAGGACAGATGACAGATCTATACCTGCAGTCGTTGCGAGACAGAGTACTGTCAGGGGACCCAGGAGACTTCTCTTTTACGGACGAGGTGCTGTGCATGAGGGGATGTTTGTGCATTCCCAGGGACGAGGAGTTGTTGAGAGAGCTCCTGACTGAGGCGCATGGGTCCAGGTTCACCATACATCCTAGGAACACAAAGATGTATCATGATCTAAGACGTGACTTTTGGTGGAGAGGGATGAAGCGGGATGTAGGTGAGTTCGTGCAGTAGTGTTTAGTGTGCCAGCAAGTGAAGGCCGAGCATCAGAGGCCTGCAGGGCCGTTGCAGCCACTTCTTATGCTAGAGTGGAAGTGGGAGAGCATCACCATGGACTTGGTGGTGGGCTTACCTGTTACCCAGCGAGGACACTACGCAGTCTGGGTGACAGTGGACAGGTTGATGAAGAGGACATGTTTCCTGCCAATCCGAGTCACTTTGGGACCAGCAAAGTGTAGGTTTGGCCCTACTAGGAGGGGTGACGTAATAAAAAGCAGAAATAAAATAATATCATAGAATAAACAAACAATTGCACAAGTACACAAGTAATTTTTAGGTGGAAACCCAAACCGGGTGAAAACCACCACCTAACCCTCTCGAGTTAGGATTTTCCGATCAACCTAGTTGATCAAATCCACTAACCGAATCACTTTAAAACGAGGGTGATTCAACCTCAGTACAACCACGCTACAAGTACGAGGGTAGCGTTCCTCAACCCCTTCTCTCCACGAGAAGGATTTTGTCCCACGAAGGAGACGGGAATTCTCAAAGCGAATACCCAACCAAAAGACAAAGATAAAATAAAACAACAAGTCCTATAGAGCCAACAAAGTAATTATAAACCTAGCTTCTATAGGAATTAGGAAACTCCCCTTTGCAAGGAGTGCGTCAAGTTGATGACGAGGTGCGTGTGCCACGCGATGGTGCAACGTCGCTCTCGTAGACAACGGCGGGAGAGCGGGTGCGCGACGCTTGATGCTCTCAAGATGTAGAACTTGAGCTTAGAGAGCAAGATCTTTTCTGGACACAAAAGAGTGTGAAAGTGTGTAGCTAAGTGTATCCAAGTGTGTCTTGTGTTTCTCTTAGTGTCTCTAGGTGTGTAAAGGCTCCCCTCTATTTATAGAGGCCTTAGGAAGGCTTTGGAAGGCTTAGGAAAGGTTCTATAGCCGTTGGGAACAAAGCCCAAGAGAATCAGGCCGAAATCAGGATAATGATTACACTTGACAGGGTGATCAGACGTCTAATTCTTGCATCAGACGTCTGGAAGGCCACTTTAAGACATCTTATTTAAAGGTCAGTCGTCTGATTCTATGCGGGTTTCCTCCTGACTTGAATCAAATCTAAACAGGGTTTTTGTGCAAGTCCATCAGATGACATATAGGACGTCTGGCACTATGTCTGGACGTCTGGAAACCAACTTTTACTGTGAGAATTGATTTCCAAACGTTGCAACGGCTAGAAAATCTCTGAGAAGAGATTTTGGGTCAGCCGAGGCAAAATGGTCATTTATCAGACGTCTGGAAAGGCCTAAGGACGTCTGATAAGGCTCTAACGGTCATAATCTTGAGCGCCTGCTAAGCTAGCCAACGGTCCACTATCTGGACGTCTGGCAAGTCCATCAGACGTCTCCTAAGACGTCTGGTATAAGGGTCTGGACGTCTGATTTCATCAGACAGAACTAACTATGTCCAGCCTAACAGTTATCAGACGTCTGAAACAACAGTCAGACGTCTTAAAATACTTTATCAGACGTCGGATTTGGGAATTAGGTGTCTGGAAGTGCTGTTTAAACCCTATATTGATTTTCTAAGTATTCTACAGAAAACCTAAGTATCCTAGGGTTGTGCCGGTGTTCCTAGGACTACTGTTAGGGTTCTTTGAGGCTCTTTAACATAATTTTCTAAGGAAAATAAAAAGAGCAAGAAAATAAAGACAAGAGATACAAGAAAGGATTAAAAAGAATCTATCCTATTCTTCTTGTCTTCTATCTTCAATCTGTCGCTCCACGCGAACCTCCTCTGTTTTCCGTCAAGCTCCTCCAATCCGTCCTGGATGCGAGCTCGAACTCCGTCTAAACACGTCCACATTTGCAATTGACCTGAAATCTATGACTCAAATGCAAATGTTAAATAACACGTGTTTTGTTATCATCAAAACAAATGATCGTGGTGCTCTAGCACCAACAATCTCCCCCTTTTTGATGATGACAAAATCGTAAATAATAATGCATAAAAATCCTCCCCCTTTTTGACATTATCAAAAAGGTTTGATTGGTTTTACATTTCCTATAACTCCCCCTTAAAACATTCTCTTCTATGAATTTATTTTAACAAAGGTGATATTCTCCCCCTTTTTGTAACAACAAGATAGCTATTATTTTTCTCCCCCTTACTAAAGGAAAATTAGCTACCTTATATCTCCCCCTTAAAAATTGACAATTAGCTCATCATTTTTTAACTCCCCCTATCTAAATGATTATGATAAAAAGATAGGGTAAATGGTTTTACCTCACCTACCATGGCCAATAAAATGGCCCGAATGGTGGTGGTGGATGCCACATCGGATGGGTCTCCCATCCGTAGCTTGGAGGCCTGGGCATCGGCGCCGGTCTCCAGTCTGGTGGTCGACGTGCGGTGGGTCCGTCATTTGTTCGCCGTCTCGTCGGTCTTCTTGTTCTCCTCCTTGGTCTACTCCTTGGTTCTCCCAACTTGAGTTGACCAGACTTGAGCTTGTAGGTCCAGTCCTTTATGTTATAATTATCCCTAAACCCTACAAAACAAGATTCTAATTCCTTTTTCGGTATCCAAGTGGGCTTGGATCCGGATTTGTTAGCGGGTCTCCTTGATGGAGATCCTTTCTCAATCTTAGGGCTATAAAACTTGTCTACTTTGTTGATTAATTTGTTAGAATTTTCCCTAAGACATGCAATTTCTTTTTCTATAGTTTGCATCTTAGTCTTTAAATCATAGATTTCTAACTTTAGACTATCATTTTCCTCAATCAATTTATTATTTTCATTAATGAGGTTATGATTTTCTAATAATAGGTTATCATTTTTAGGACTAGCTTCTATGTCCTTAAGTTATTTTTCTAACCTATCATTTTCATTTTTAAGAAAGCTAAGATTCTTTTTCATGCTTTTGTTTTCTATTTTAAGTGATTTACTAATCTCAAATAGTTCATTAAAAGCTTCTTGTAAATCAAAATTTACCTCGTTGTCGCTGTCGTCGCTTCCACTTTCGCTGTCGCTGTTGGTTCCTCTGGCCATGAAACCAAAGCAAGCGGTTTCTTCTTCTTCTTCTTCCTCCGAGCTTGTCTCCTCATGAGTGCCTTCCAACCTCCTCCATATCTCGTGGGCGGTGGTGCACTCTTTGATTTTCTCGAACTCCTTCAGACTCAATGCGCAATACAGGGCATTCATTGCCTTTGCGTTGAGTGAAAGCTCTTGAATCTGCAGCTGCGAGTAGCCTCCCTGGGGTCGCTTCGGGATCTCGTATGGGGTTTCGCAACATCCCCATACCTCGAATTCAGTGGCTTGGAGCCACGTCTTCATCGTCAACTTCCAATATCCGAAGTCCCTCCCGTCGAAATAGGGTGGTCGGACGGTGGACTGCCCTTCGGAGATTCTGATTGCGGCTATGCTTCCCTCCATGATCTTCTTGCCTGGTTGTTACGCCGAAACAGCAAAACCTGCTCTGATACCAATTGTAGGTTTGGCCCTACTAGGAGGGGTGACGTAATAAAATGCGGAAATAAAACAATATCACAGAATAAACAAACAATCGCACAAGTACACAAGTAATTTTTAGGTGGAAACCCAAACCGGGTGAAAACCACCACCTAACCCTCTCGAGTTAGGATTTTCCGATCAACCTAGTTGATCAAATCCACTAATCGAATCACTTTAAAACGAGGGTGATTCAACCTCAGTACAACCATGCTACAAGTACGAGGGTAGCGTTCCTCAACCCCTTCTCTCCACGAGAAGGATTTTGTCCCACGAAGGAGACGGGAATTCGCAAAGCGAATACCCAACCAAAAGACAAATATAAAATAAAACAACAAGTCCTATAGAGCCAACAAAGTAATTATAAACCTAGCTTCTATAGGAATTAGGAAACTCCCCTTTGCAAGGAGTGCGTCAAGTTGATGACGCGGTGCGTGTGCCATGCGATGGCGCAACGTCGCTCTCGTAGACAACGGCGGGAGAGCGGGTGCGCGAAGCTTGATGCTCTCAAGATGTAGAACTTGAGCTTAGAGAGCAAGATCTTTTCTGGACACAAAAGAGTGTGAAAGTGTGTAGCTAAGTGTATCCAAGTGTGTCTTGTGTTTCTCTTAGTGTCTCTAGGTGTGTAAAGGCTCCCCTCTATTTATAGAGGCCTTAGGAAGGCTTAGGAAAGGTTCTATAGCCATTGGGAACAAAGCCCAAGAGAATCAGGCCGAAATCAGGACAATGATTACACTTGACAGGGTGATCAGACGTCTAATTCTTGCATCAGACGTCTGGAAGGCCACTTTAAGACGTCTTATTTAAAGGTCAGACGTCTGATTCTATGTGGGTTTCCTCCTGACTTGAATCAGATCTAAACAGGGTTTTTGTGCAAGTCCATCAGACAACATATAGGACGTCTGTCACTATGTCTAGACGTCTGGAAATCAACTTTTACTGTGGAAATTGATTTCCAAACGTTGCAACGGCTAGAAAATCTCTGAGAAGAGATTTTGGGTCAGCCGAGGCAAAATGGTCATTTATCAGACGTCTGGAAAGGCCTAAGGACGTCTGATAAGGCTCTAACGGTCATAATCTTGAGCACCTGCTAAGCTATCCAACGGTCCACTATCTGGACGTCTGGCAAGTCCATCAGACGTCTCCTAAGATGTCTGGTATAAGGGTCAGGACGTCTGATTTCATCAGACAGAACTAACTATGTCCAGCCTAATAGTTATCAGACGTCTGAAACAACAGTCAGACGTCTTAAAATACTTTATCAGACGTCGGATTTGGGAATTAGACGTCTGGAAGTGCTGTTTGAACCCTATATTGGTTTTCTAAGTATTCTACAGAAAACCTAAGTATCCTAGGGTTATGCCGGTGTTCCTAGGACTACTGTTGGGGTTCTTTGAAGCTCTTTAACATAGTTTTCTAAGGAAAATAAAAAGAGCAAGAAAATAAAGACAAGAGATACAAGAAAGGATTAAAAAGAATCTATCCTATTCTTCTTGTCTTCTATCTTCAATCTGTCGCTCCACGCGAACCTCCTCTGTTTTCCGTCAAGCTCCTCCAATCCATCCTGGATGCGAGCTCGAACTCCGTCTAAACACGTCCACATTTGCAATTGACCTGAAATCTAGGACTCAAATTGCAAATGTTAAATAACACGTGTTTTGTTATCATCAAAACAAATGATCGTGGTGCTCTAGCACCAACACAAAGTTGGTAGAGAGGTACATTCGTGATGTGGTACGTCTGCACGGAGTTCTACGTGAGATTGTATCCGACCGGGATACCTATTTTACTTCCCAGTTTTGGGCGCGCGTTGAGGTTCAGTACAACGTACCTGTAAAGACCCGTTTTGTTCTGAGCCTTTTAAGACTCTAGACTGTCAGTCAGATGTCTGGACCCCTTCCCAAATGTCTGGAAATTGAAAATTTTGTACACAACGTCGCGTCTACGCAGTGGTTGAGTGCAGACAGCCTTCCTCTTTTCTCTCTCTCTCTCTTCTTTCTCCTCCATCAAACCCTAGTGGCTCCACTATATAAGACCCCTCTCCCCCTTCCTCTCTTCTCCACTCCACCACCACCACCTTCCTTCCTCTCCATTGTAGTGAGAGGTATGAGCGAGAGAGAGGGCGCGAGAGCAAGGTGAGAGGAGGAGAGGCGGCGTGAAGAGAGGAGGAGCTTGAGCTCGCGAGTTCGTGGGAGCTTGCCGGAGGACACACGGACGGAGCGGCGCGTACGGGAGGAGTGCATCGAGGGAGCCATCGCCGACACCCTGCTGCAACCAGAGCTATAGACGAGGAGGAGCCGCAGCTGCACGCGGCGAGAGGAGCAGGAGCTCGCTCTGGTTCTGGGTTTCTCCCAGAATCAGACATCTGACGTGCCGTCCAAACGAGGGGTTGGATGTCTGGTGACAACACCGGACGTCTGAAAGTAAGGTTTCGCGAATGTATGTTCCTCTTGTGGTTATGGCCATGCAGGCAGCATCGCAGAGCCAATCTGTTTGGCTAAAGTGGGAGATTTGGTCTGTCACGCATAGGGACAGCTTTGGGAAGGTGTGAGGCACGCCCTCCCACGCGTTTCGGACGTTTGGACAGCTTACCAGATGATCGGAAGCACTCCCAAACGATGGGAGGAGAGGTCGGATGTCTGGAGTTGAGTCCAGACTGTCAAGTGGGGGTTCTAGACGTCTGAAGTCGACGTAGGAACTTGAGGTGGGACCCTGGTGACCTTTTAGATGTCTGGACCTTGTGCCAGACATCTGATTTAGGTCTACAGTACTGTTTTTGACCCGTTTAGGGTCCGTTTGAGGTCTCTTTTACGCAAGCAAGATATCTGTGGTTTCCTTGTGAGTTCCTCTACATGTTAGAAGCCTGATATACTATTCTGAATGTTCCATTGTGGTATGTTCCTTGGTATAGGACTTCGATCAGTTGTGTGTTCGGGGCTTGCAGAGGCATGTGAGTATGCCGTTCGAGCCCCCAGTACTCCCAGATTGTCTGGTAGAGTGGTTTCCCCTATTTTAATTATAAAACATGAATGCATATGTGAAATTAGATAAATAGAAACCTAAGATGTGGCATGAATCCTAGGACGAGAAATACTTGCACTATTTGTATGCATGTTTGAGATTGCAGTCATAAATGAATGACCAGAATTATAAACAACTGCCTGTTAATAAATACGAGTTGCCTGTGGAATATAAAATGCTTGTGATAGTTAAACAGTTACCTGTGACATTACTTTCTGTATATGTTAATTTGTAGAAATACAAGCAGCATGTGTATAATACGAGAATGGAAATGTGAATGATGAAACCTGGTATGGAACAACATGGTGAATATGAGCATGAACCCTATGGGGAATTAGGAATAGAGCTCCTGTGGATGAATGGAATGGATTTGGAAATGTGAGGGGGAAGTGTGCTGGCCCTTGAGTACGTGGTACCAAGGAGAGCGATTGTCTCCTGTTTAGTGTAGAGAGGAGCTAGCCGCCCTTGGGTTGGGACCTAGGGTTAGGATTGGTGACTCTACACCGACTTCTGTTGGCCCTCGCGTACACTGTACCGGGGAGAGCTACTAGTGTAGGGAGAGAGCTAGCCACCCCACGGGGCCTGGGGTTCAGCTAGCCACCCTACACCAACTTGTTAGGTCCACTGGGCAAATCGGGGTAGTCAGACGAGGGTGCGCGGACTGTGGAGGGGCGAGACCCCTGTTTGGTTCTGAGGGGCTAGACCCCTGTTACTGAGAGGGCTAGGCCCTATACTGTTCCATGCTATAGTTTGGGTGTACCCGCTAGTGGAAACGACTGACTACGTGCCAGTGCGGGGTAGCTACCAGTGCGCTTATCGCGTATGCCGTAGTCACCGCTACGTCTGTCCGTGACCTTGGGGTGGTTGACTGGGTGTAGGATCACCACGGGGGACTCTCACGGTTAGGAGAGCACCACGTGTGCCTTCTACTCTTTGGAAAAAACTGTAATCAAGATTGTTCCCACAAGGAACAAATAAGATCAAGAAAGAGATCTGAAAGTAAACCACTGGGTGAAAAGAAATGATTGGTAAAATAAAAGAATTGGAAAAGATAAATTTACCTGTTAGTCTTTACTGCTTTAGTTAGTTGGTTACCACTCTACTCAGCATTGGCTGACTCCGTTTACTCATAACCCTTTTCAGGTCCAGGAGTTGAGCAGCTTGAGTCACCGGTTGCAGAGGGCGCTGGGCCCAATTGAGCCCAGCAGTAGTTCTTACTGTAGTTGTACTTCCTTTTGCTAGTGAGTTTAGACTGTTGTTACCATTTTTGTTTCTGTACTTTGTTCTACTTTACTATTGTGGTGGTGATATGTACTGTTAGCAGCTTTTACTTCCTTTACTGCTTGTACTCTTTTACTGTTAGTTACTTAGCATAGTGAATGTGGTTTACTTTCCTGCTTTTTGGTCATTTCTTGTTGGACGATTGGGTCTTGGGATTTGTCGAGTCGAGCCGTTCTCGGATCCTGTAAGGATTAAGGAACCGAGTCGTAACAGTACTACTCCCAGACGGACAAGCAGTCAGAGTGCACTATATAGACACTTGAGGATCTTTTGTGTGCGTGTGTACTAGACTGGAGGGGCTCTTAGGAGAAGCACTTACCCTTGGCAGAGTTTGCATGTAATAACAGCTATCACTCAAGCATCGGCATGGCACCCTACGAGGCTCTGTACGGACGGAGGTGTACTGCGCCCTTGAGTTGGGTTGAGGTGGGGACCAAGTGGGAGGTTGGCCCCAAGCTGATCCGGCAGAGTTAGGAGGTGATAGAGCAGATCCACAGACAACCCCGTATTGTCAGGAGTAGGCAAAAGAGTTATGCTGACCGTAAGCGTAGAGAGGTGCAGTTCGAGGTTGGGGATCACGTCTTTCTTCACATTTCGCCCATGAAGGGCCTGTAGTGTTTTAGGGTGAAAGGGAAGCTTGCGTCGAGGTTTGTGGGGCCCTTTGAGGTCCTGGAGCAGGTAGGACCTATTGTTTACCGATTTGCCCTTCCTCCCTAGCTTTCTGGTGTGCACGACGTGTTCAACATGTCCAACCTTAGGAAGTACGTCGTAGATCCCAGTCACGTTCTGAGCCACGAGAGTGTCGAGATGGGTGACTGATAGCGATTTCACGCGATTTGTTAAAATACGTCGTTGTAACGCGTAAAACTGATCAACTCTTAAATTTATATTCCTATATAGGGGAGTATCTAGGGTCGTCCAAGGAGGCCAAATGTTTGCAATAGTGATTCTCTTACTTGGAATACAATCTCAACTTTCTTTTTGGTATTTTTCAATATATCATTTTTTTGTTTTAAATTAAGACAACATGCGGAATGGTGACGGGAAGGTGATTTACACTTCAATTTAAAATACTACTTCTAAGTGGCAAGTAGAGCCTTTCCCTAAGCTCACTCTAGGTAAGTGGAGGCCTAGAATAATTAGGGAGAGGGAGTGAGGAATGCTAAAAACAAGCAAATAGAAATGCAAACAAGAAATTGCAAAGAAGGCAACTAGATAATTAAAAAAAAGTGTTTAACAAAAATGCCTAGTAGAGGAATGCTTCTACTACTAGAAAATTGACATAAAGAAAGGAAAACACAAATCCTCTAGATAGATGGTGAAGAAGAGGGCTTCTTGCTCCAAGGTTGGTGGCTCCCAATCTTGAAAAGAGTCCTTTAACTCCTTCCTTGCAGTGCTCCGCCAAGGTGATGTCCTCCAAGGCAAGCCCTAAGGGGGTGTGCCCTAAGCTTCTCTCCAAGGGTGGACGTCCACCCTAGGTCCTTCTCCCTTGCCTGGCCGTCCTTCTTGAAGTGGAAGAGTCCTCCTCCTTGGCGTGGCCCAAGTTGAAGAGATTGGGGAGAAGAAGGCACCAAAAGGGCTGGTGATGTGCCCCTTTAATCTCCTTCTCTACTCCTCCTTGGACGTAGGTATAGGTGGATGTAGGTAGAAAAATACACTAATGGAGGATGGGAATTATGTGGTGGTAGGGTAGGGTATTTATAGGATGGGAAGGGGGGTGGTTATGGTGTTTTTTTTGGAGGGAAATGAAGGGGTGCTTGGTTATTTTTGGAGGGAAAAATGGGAGGGAAATGAAGAGGTGCCTTGGTTTTCCCTCCAAAAATACCTTCTAGAAGGCAATTTTGGAGGAAAAAAAATGGAGGGTGGAGATGGGTTTTGATGGTGGATGTAGGGTGGTGATGGAAGGGATAGTTGGCACCAAAATAAAGGAGTAGGTGGTCTTTTTGCTAGAGCTTAGGTAGTAGGGTAGTAGGTTTTGGTGCCATGGAGGTGGACTAGCTAAGTTAAACAGCTTAGCTAGCTTAGCTAGTAGGGAGTAGAGTTGGAGGCATTTGGAGCTAAGGTTTTCAGGGAGAAGAGCTAGAGGTAATCATCTTGAGTTGCACTAGAGCTGGTGGCTGCTGAAAAGAGTTGCAAGGAGCTACTGTAGCTGGCTTAGCTTGCTAGTTCTTTGCTAGCTACTAAGCCAAGCTAAAGCAAGCTGGCTTCTGCTAAAAGGAGCTGAGGTGAGCTGGGTCTAATGCTCCCGGGGAGGATCAAGCTAGGTGAGGCAGCTAAGGTATCTTAGCTCAACTGAGTTGAGCTAAGCTTAGTCCCCGGGAGCTGGACTTGAGCTTCCTAAGCTGGAATGAAGTCATCTTTAGCTGGCCGGAGTTGAGTAGAGCTAGATGTAGCTGGACCTGAGCTGGGGTGAACTCTAGTCAACTCAGTTGAGCTAGCTAGAGCTCCCTGTGGACTAATGGGAGCTGAGATGAGCTAGACTCAGCTAAGGTGAGCTCGATCTGAGCTGACCTGAGCTAGGGTGAGCTAAGATGAGCTCTCTTGAGCTGCCATTCAGTTGAGATGAGCTAAATGGAGCTAAGATGAGCTAACCCTAGTTCAAGTGAGCTGGAATCCAACTATGGTGAGCTAGATCAAGCTGAGTTCCAGTTAGTTTGAGCTTCTTCTTCACCAGTTGCCTTCCTGAGTGCTAGGGTTTGGGAGTTCTGACAATCTGCATATCCCTAACACTCACAAAAACACATTAAGAAGATAATAAAAAGGGCAATGCATGCCTAACCTAATTGATGCCTAAATGCAGCCCAAAAACCCGTTTGTGGAGCAAAATCCTAAGAGCTAAGTTTGTTTTAATGCATAAAAATGATGATAAACTGGCGTTTATTAGTGACGACCTGACCTACCCCGAGCGACCAGTGTAGATACTAGACAGAGCCGTTCAGAGTTTGAGATGAAAGCAGGTACCCCTGGTGAAGGTCTTGTGGAGGAGCCAGCGGTACGAGGAGGCTACCTGGGAGCCTGAGGAGGCGATGCGAGAGCGGTACCCGAAGCTTTTTGAGGGTACGTCTTTTCATACCAACTTCGATCCTCTTTAAGTTTGTTATGCATTTGTATTTCTCTCTCCGCACCCTAGCTAGCTCAAGTTTCGGTGACGAAACTTCCTTTAAGTTTGTTATGATGTAAAGACCCATTCTGTTTGAGCCTTTTAAGACGTCTGGACTTTTAGTCAGACATCTGGACCCCTTCCCAGACATCTGGAAATTGAAAAATCTGTACACGAAATTGCTCCTACACGCAGCCAGCATGTAGGCTGCTTTTCCTCTCTCTCCTCTTCTCTTTCTTCTCCCCCACCGAACCTTAACCCACTCCCTATATAAGAGCCTTCTCCCCCTTCCTCTCCTCTCCACTCCACCACCACCACCTTCCTTCCTCTCCACTGCCGTGAGAGAGACGAGCATGAGAGAGGGAGCTAGAGCGAGGAGGAGGAGCGACGTGAAGAGAAGGAGGAGGTTGAGCTTGCGAGCTCGGAGAGGCTTGCTGGAGTGCGCACGGCCGCTGTGGCACGTGCAAGAGGAGTGCGTCGAGGAGCCATCCCCGAATTCCTGCAGTGGCTAGAGCTGTAGCCGAGAGGGAGGAGTCGCGATGAGGGGAGCAGGAGCTCGTTCTGGTATTGGAAATTTTCCAATATCAGACGTCTAGAGTGCCTTCCAGACGATGGGATGGATGTTTGGTGATGACACCGGACGTCTGAAAGCAGGTTTTCGTGCAGGTACGTCCTTCTTGCAGTTACGGCCATGTAGGCCGCACCGCAGAGCCGATTTGTTTGGCTAAATAGGGTTGCTCTGCTCTGTCGTGCGTAGGAGCAGCTTTGGGAAGGCACGTGGCACACCCTCCCACGTGTTTCAGATGTCTGGATAGCTTACCAGACAACCGGAGGCACTCCCAGACGACTGGAGGATAGGTCGAACGTCTAGAGCTAAGTCCAGATGGTCAAGTAGGAGTCTTGGACGTCTGAGGTCGACGTAGGGACTTGAGGTGAGACTCTGGTAACTTTTAAGACGTCTAGACTTTGTTCTAGACGTCTGATTTGGTTCTGCAGTTCTGTTTTTGACCCGTTTAAGGTCCGATTGGGATCCGTTTTACGCAAACAAGATATCTGTGATTTTCTTGTGAGTTCCTCTATAAGTTAGAAATCCTTATATACTGTTCTGAGCGTTCCGTTGTGATGTATTCCTTGATATAGGACTTCGACCTGTTGCGTGTCTGGGGCTGTAGAGGCACGTGAGTCTGCCATTCGAGCCCCCAGTACTCCCAGATTGTCTGGTAAAGTGGTTTCCCCCTATTCTACTTATAAAATATGAATGCATCTATGAAATTTAGATAACTAGAACCTTAGGATGTAGCATGAATCCTAGGACGAGAAATAGTTGTACTGTTTGTATGCGTGTTTGAGATTGCAGTCATAAATGAATGAGCTGAATTGTAAACAACAGCCTGTTAATAAATACGAGCTGCTTGTAGAATATGAAATGCCTGAGATAACTAAATATTTACCTGTGATATCACTTGTTGTATATGTTAGTTTATGGAAATATAAGCTGCATGTGTATAATACGAGAATGGAAATTGTGAATGATGAAACCTGGTATGGTATAATATGGTGAATATGAGCATGAACCCTACAGGGAATTAGTAGAGCTCCTGTGGATAAATGGAAGGATCTGAAAATGTGAGTGGGAAGTGTGCTAGTCCTTGAGTACATGGTACCAAGGAGAGCGACTGTCCCCACTTTAGTGGAGAGCGGAGCTAGCTGCCCTTGGGTTGGGACCCAGGGTTAGGATTGGCCACTCTACACCGACTTTTGTGGCCATCGCGTACATTATACCGGGAAGAGCTACTAGTGTAGGGAGGGAGCTAGCCACCCCACAGGGCCAAGGGTTCAGCTAGCCACCGTACACAGACTTGTTAGGCCCACTGGGTAAACTGGGGTAGTCAAGCGAGGGTACGCGGACTGTGGAGGGGTGAGACCCCTATTTGGTTATGAGGGGCTAGACCCCTGTTGCTGAGTGGGCTAGGCCTTATACTATTCCGTGCTGTACTTTGGGCGTACCCACTAGCGGAAACGACTGACCATGTGCTAGTGCAGGGTAGCTACCCGTATGCTTATCACGTGTGCCGTAGTCACCGCTAAGTCTGTTTGTGACCTTGGGGTAGTTGACTGGGTGTAGGATTACCATGGGGGACTCTCCCGGCCAGGAAAGCACCACGTGTGCCTTCTACTCCTCGGAAAAGACTGCAATCAAGATCGTTCCCACGAGGAACATGCGAGATCAAGAAAAAAATCTGAAAGTAAACCAATGGATGAAAAGGAATTGCTTGTAAATAAAATAATTGGAAAAGATAAATTTACCTGTTAGCTTTTACTGCTTTAAATAGTTTGGTTATCACTCTACTCAGCATTTATTGACTCCATTTTCTCATAACCCTTTACAGGTCCAGGAGTTGAGCTGCCCAAGTCACCAGCTGCAGAGGGTGCTGGGTCCAGTCAAGCCCAGCAGTAGTTTCTTACTGTTGTAGTAATTTTCTGTTAGTGAGTTTCAGACTTTTTTTACTGCTCCTGTTACTGTACTTTTGTTCTACTTTCCTGTTGTGGTGTTGGTATGTACTGTTTAGTAGCTGTTACTTCCTTTACTGTTTATACGCTTTTACTGTTAGTTACCTTGCATAGTAAATGTGGTTTATTTTCCTACTTTTTGGTTATTTCTTGTTGGACAACTAGGTCTTGGGATTAGTCGAGTCGAGTCGGTCTCGAGTCCTGTAGGGATTCGGGAATCGGGTCGTAACAAGCACAAAGTATGTATAGTAGAGGATCCTCCTAAGAATAGTACTTACCTTCAGACAAGAATCTATCTCTCTTTTGCTTGGTCCATTAACGCACAAATTTTGTCAAGTGTTAATTGTGTCGTAGTGCGAAAATCACAACTGTTTTAATATTTATTTTTATCAAACTCTTAAGGAATCAATCATAAAGATAAGAGTCCGAGTCGCCCCACAAGAAGGCACAAGATGTAATTGCTTCCTAGCTAGACCTAATTACTGTATTTTTGGTAATTTTAATTTTTCATTTTTTTGGTATTTTAAAGGAATATTAAAATAGAGGTTGTAATGCAGTAGTAAAAACCTAAATGTAATTGAAGTAAAAATAATTTTTTGAAAATGTAAAATTTATAATAAAATTACTACAAGTACTTTATTCCTAACTAAGATTCTTACAAAATTTTACGTAAATCTAGCAACTAGAACATGCATAATAAATTTAGAAATAAACAGTAGGGATTAAATCATGACAATGTCAAAACTCGAACATAAATGATATTTCAATTTTAATAGAGAGCAAATTTTTGTACAAAATTTTTTACATAATATAATCTAAATTTAGAAACAAAATATGATTTTTTTTACATTTTTTGGATGTACAAAAATAAATGCAAAAATTTAGGATCTCGAATTAAGATTTAGGATCACGGAACTGTGCCAACATGCAATATTAACTAAAGGAAAGCAAATATAAACTATAATGAAGAATGGAACCAAAATAGATTTTTCTTTATTGATAGAAAATGTGAACAACTACAAATGACATCAAAAACTAGAAAAAGAACATGAACTGCAAATAACATAAAAAGAAAGACATATAAGAAGAAGAAAAAGAAGTAGAATATTGAAGAGCGAAGAAGACTGAGGACTTGTGGCGGAGGTGAAGAGTGACGCCAAATACCACCGAAGGTAGCTTGCTTGGAGAAGAACTAGAGGAGAAGCTTCGACAAGTAGGAGTAGAGGGGAGAGGTCTTAGCTGGAGAAGAAGGGAAGGGATAGGAGAGATACAACTAGGGTTTTTAAGGAGGAGATGGGATAGACATGGAGAGGGAGATGGGATAGTGGTGGACGACCTTGAGAGGTGGAGGAAGAGATGGGATCATTTGGCGTGGGATGGTGGTCTTATATAAAGGAGGGGGGAAAGGGTTGGCGCCACTTATGGGTGTTGGGGTTTAGGTTGTTGGAGGATTTTTTGCTGATGTTCCTAGGGTCTACCCTGATATTAATTGTTTATTTTTTGCTAACCTCTAAGAACAAGAGAATAGAGGTCATCTAGTCTTAACCTCTAATGTCTTTGGTCAAAAAATAACTGTCACACCAAAATTCCTTTCTACTATCACACAATGTCCAAACAAAGGTCATGCATTCAATACTCTTAAAGAAAAATTCACTACCTCTCAAATGCATGAAACACTTTTGCTCCGAAATTGTTAGGGAAAGTTTTTAGCTGCACCTAACATGACCTTGTTTGCTAGAGTCTTATTTAGAATGTTAGTGTGGAATTTAAGGGCCAAACATTCGGGATTCCATAAAATTATCATCGATATTTTACCTTTAATCTATGCTATCATTACAAGTTTCCCTGTCAACTAGAACACGGTATTCATTCATTTTCTTAGACCTCATTACCGTGCTTCTGCCCTTCCTCTTGATATACTTGTTTCTCATATACTTATCAAGAGTAGGGTTGATCTCTCAGACTTTACCCCACTTAGAAACGTGGTCTACTTCAAGTGGTCCACACTCAGGAAAATGGCAGTAAAGTCTATTAGAGAAGAATCCTCAAGTGATGATGAAGTTGATCTTAATGCTCAATCTTCTTCTCATCAAGTCCCTGACTCATCTTCTACATTTGTTCCTATGACTTATCATTATCCCAAAGCTGAAATGCCTTGGGTTAATTTGTCTCATGTACCTGGAATCGACCCCATCATGATTAACACATTCAACTATATTGGTTAAAATCTTACCAATCTTAACATTGGAATTCGTCACATGGAATGCAAGTTCCATGAGCTTTCCCTTTCTATTGAGTCCTCCCGTTTTGCTTCTTCCGCTCAACAACCTAATCAACGAAAGCGCACTCAAACAAAGGCACCCAAAGAATATAGTGAAAGATGACAAAAGCATTTTCAAGACCCATCTCATGTCTCTTCTCAAATGGAGGAAGAAGAGCCCATTCTTAGTGATGATGAAGAGGGAGAAGACAATGATGAAGATGAAGAAATTCCATATGTTGAAGATGAAGATGAAGAAGCTGATGATGAAGATGACGACGATGACGATGATAATGGCGATGGAAATGTCGTTGAGAAATATATTAGGAAAAGAGCTCGTAATTAGTTTAGTTTTTATTTTTATGTTATGTAGTTTGATGTCACAACGTTTCTTTCAACTTGTTGTATGAGACTAGTTACTTTTATGTTATGATGTGTGACTTTCAAATATGTTATTATGATGTATTACTTTCTTTTGCTTGATCATTATCGATGCATACTGCTATTCCTTTTGTTTGCTTGACAAAAGGGGGGAGAAATGGTAAATACTCATATTTAAAGGAAGCTTAGTTTGAGGGGGAGGTTTCACTCCTAGTGGAGTTTTTTATATTCCTTCTCTTATAAGGTTTCTATCTTTACAATATGGGTATTTCTTTTGTTTTGTTAACACCAAAAATGTAGAGATTGTTGGCACCCAGTTCCATTTCTCTTTTATATTTTGGTGTTAATAAAACTGTTTTAAATCTAATGAGTTCGTGAAGTGATATTTACAGGAAAATCACAAGATTATAGGAAGTGTGGATGATGACAAGGAAGAAGTTTCAAGTGAATGAAGATTTTGTTGATGTTTATTTATTATAATATAGAAATATGTATGTCTCCTAAACAAGAAAATTGATTCAGGAAGTAAAATTAAACTAGAGATAATTAGGTATTAAACTCACGATATATTGTTTGTTTGAAAAATTAAAATCATTTCTTAGTTATAGTAATAGTTTAATTGGATTTGAAAAACTCTAAAATTGATTAAAAGAGTTAATTCAAGGTACTTGTAGCAAGTACTGGTACTTTTCATATGTACCGAAACATGCAAAGCACAGGTTTGAGCCAGTCTCAAATTGTGAACAACAA
Source organism: Thalassia testudinum (assembly GCA_037157565.1). Lineage (NCBI taxonomy): Eukaryota > Viridiplantae > Streptophyta > Magnoliopsida > Alismatales > Hydrocharitaceae > Thalassia > Thalassia testudinum. Next base: position 47,461,024 of record JAZHRO010000009.1, read on the forward strand.
GTATCGATACTCATCATGAGTATCGGTACGAGGTGCTCACAGTTTGTGGACATTGATAGTGCTTGGACCTTACAAGTACCGGTACTTATCACTAGTACCGTTACATGTAGGTTATAATTTTTAAACATGTGAGTCACAAGTATCGGTACTCATGATAAGTATCGGTGCTTGGTGACATAGTTTGTACTCAACTATAAGCACTGAGTATTGGTACCTAGGCTTTGTTGTGGTGACTACTGAGTAACTATGAGCAGTTAATACTGGTATCACAACTTTAGTACCGTACCAACTAACCGTTGTGCCAAATCTGAATAGCTATTTTGTGATTAATCTTAACTCTAACCTTCTAATTATGTCCCAATGGTTGGGAAGTGTAGGGGGGCTGCTTAGTGGTCTATAAAAACACCTTTGAGAGCCATCCTTACTAGATACAAGAATCAAAAAAATCTTTCTTACTTTTAGATTTCATCTCTCTCCATTTTAGCTGCAAGCCTGATAGTGCTTATTGCTTTCAGCCTTCAAGAGGATCTCCAATTTGCAACAAATTCTTTTGGCGCTCTTTTAGTTGCCTTCAAATCATATTTGCGCATCAATTTTTATCACGCTAGATCTTACTATTAAATTTTGCTAAAGATATTCTTGTTGGAGACTTAGAATTTTAGTTGTAAGCTTTTACATTTCTTGCTTACACCTATAATATCATGTTCTTATTTGTTCTTGTAATTGGGTTGAGGTAACCCGTTAATTGCTTCATATTTAGTAAATTGATTATCTCCGGGTTGAGGGAATCGGGTTAAAAATCCTAAGTTGGAAGACTTAGGTAGTAGAGTAGCCAAGTGAGGGAAACCACTATATATTTAGTGTTCTATTTTTGTGGTTTGTATTATTTGCAATTTTTTTTACCATACTGTTTATCCCCCTTCTAATATATTTGTGTTCTTTAGATCCTACACTATCAACGAGTAATTTATTTATCACCATATTCATTGCTATAGGAGTTGTTGTTAAATCTACAATGAATAATATATTTGTTAATAAATTCAAACAATGAATAAAATCATCGCTAAAATCATCACATACTTTAAATTTAGCAACGAATATTTTCATTATCTTTCTTTTAATAAGGATTTTTTTCATTACCTTATAAAGAATATACTAATGATTAATTTGCCGTAATATAATATGTATATAAAAATTTATTAATCATCATATAGATATATATAACACTTATAATACTTCATACTTATAATTTATTTTGATTACCTATAATATCTACCAAAATATCCCTCACAAATTTGAATTGTACAATTGAAACCTTATAGAAAATATACCTAAAAAATTAAGGACAAGTATCATTGTAAAATATATTTGAGAAGACTAAAAGTTTATTTTATTTCCATGATTAACGAACTAAAAATCGTTCAACCACCTAAAATTTGTCAAACTTTTGGAATAACTACCAAGTTACTCAGAAGTATAACTACTACAGTGGACATGATTTATATAAAAAAGTCTCTTACATCAAATATTTTCCTTATGAATAAAAACAAATGAAAGCACATGTCTAACATGTTTTGTGAAGCTAGGTTACTTGTTCAACAATGGAAGAAAATTCAATCACCACATCCTTAGAAGGATATCACATAAGAAAATGACATTGCCCAGTAAAAAGAAGAAAGGAAAATGCTCATTATAATCATTTTCACTAAGCACCAATCTATATTAATAATGATTGAACTTTCAACATTAATGCAAGTATATGTAAAAGTAGATTAACATGTTAGAGAACAATTGCAAAATCAAAAATTTAAGAGAAGGTAGATATGAATTAACAATGATGACATTAGAGATTAAATGCCAGTAAAATGGAGGAACACATCTAAAAATTTCACATCAATAAAAAAATCAATACAAGTTTAAGCTAAAACTTTAACATCTACACGATAGAAACTTAGACTAAATCATGGATTCACTAACATGTGCAAAACGTACAAATAGCGAATTAAAACGACATGCGCCTTCTTTTTCAAATAAAAAAAGTGCACTTAAAAACAAGATAATTGTTCTCTTACATTACTCAAAATAACCATATAGCCATGAGAGTGATGCTTGCCCTAGATTTTCTCCTGATCCTTTGGACAATGTGTCAGAAGCTGTAAAATGACACAAGGCATAGACAAGATGGCTTGACATGTGTGAGAGATTTTGGGTAGGATAGAATGATCATAATAGTGGTATTAATTCTCACGATCTTTTAGACTTAGTTTGCAGTGGGGTTAACTTTTATTTTTGAGGGTTAACCCTATTTATCACAAGGGTTAACCTAACCCTATTTTATCTCTGAAATCCAGGATAAGCTAACTCAAGATTGATAAGGGTTGAGTTAACCTCCTTGCTAAGCTATGTTTTCTCTCTTCACCTCAACACATCATTCCCATCCTACCCTTTCTCCTCTCATGTTTGGTAGGTTAATATGTTTTAGTTAATAAATATTTTAATATAGTTAGTGCATAATTAAATAATTAACTTATTTTAACATATACTTAAATCATAATAATCTATCCAACCTAATAAATAATCATATTTTTACTATTATAAAATAATTAGTAGTATTGTAGTATAAATTAATTAGTGGCACGTAGTAATCTTTGCATTATAACGTATTTACTACTACAATGTAATTAGTGGTTGCTATGTAGAATATTTGCTTTACATAATAATAAAAATGATTATTCCTTTATCAAATTAGTTTGTAATAATTAATATATTATTAAAATTCATAACTACTACGTAACTATAATATTAATCTATTTATAATTTATATTACCACTATAAATTAATTAATGACTAATAAAATTACATCATGTTTCCTAATTAGCAAATAACATATTACTAATTATAATATAAGATAATTAGTATTTAATTAATAAAATAATTAATTAATAGCTACGTTTCATTAGTATAGACTATAATACTCTTCATCAAGTGATATTTGATTCTAAATTAAAATATCATCGATAACATTTAAAATATCATACATGATATTATATAAAAATGATTCATTAATAGATTTATATTATATTTATTTGATATAAAAAATAATTCACCAACTAATATACCAACCATTTTAAAGGTAAACATATCTTTTTCCACCTTAACCTCCATTTTAACCCTCATAACCAAGTTAACATCCATCTTTTACATCACAGGTTAACCCCCATTGCTAACATCTGTTCAATAAACACAAATAGAGGTTAACCCCTAATCTCAAGTAAACATAAACAAGGGTTATCCCCTGTTGCAAAAATGTTAACTCGTGTTAACTAACTCTACCATAAACTTACCCTTAGACTCCTCCCTAATGCAGTATGATAAATAGTGGTAATTCAAATCATGCTTGTGACTTTCCCAGGGAAGGATAGAAGCAAGAAGGAAAATATCCACTTAAATACACAAGAAAGCAAGCGCACCACACTTTTCCTACATATCCCATACACACACACAAAGCCTCCCGGAAACCCCCAAAACTATAGCATTTCAACCAGCCTTAAACCTATGCATGGTATTTGGACACTTGAACAACAATAACCCAGCCTTCTCCTTATCAATTCCACACACCTATGCATATTTCCAGAAGACTACCATGCTCACTTGGAGCCCTTATATATGGAGCTTGCACTATCACAGCCTCCCTGTTGTAATGTAGAAACTAAGCAACATGGAAACTGGCAGGTATATACCTTTCTACACGATCTAAGTTCAAAGTTTTATATTATAAGTAACTACTTTATTACCTTGCCGATGACTCCTTTATTATCTGAAAGAGAGAGAAAAATGGAAAAGGGTTCTTTGGTGATAGGAACCAATAAATCTCATCAAATATGTGGGTGATTCTTTGGGTCTTCCAGTTGATTACAGTTTACTGGAATGAGGCCCTTTGTGTACTTGCAGAGTACAACCAAGCTATCTGAAGCAGAAAAAAATAGATAAATAAAAAGTAAAAGGTCCTATTTTTCCACAAACAAGAAAAAATAAAGGACTCATTATGTCGCTGCTCTTCCGAAAAAAGAAAGGAAAGATCAAATTCTTCCTTTTCTTTCTCTATTTGTTCCAACAAGGAAAATAGTTTGAAGCTCTCGGAAAAGGAGGCCATAACACAGCCCCTGAGCTTAGACCTTTCAGTTAGCAATATATATCTGAAGAGTTGCACTTTGTTGTCCAAGATATATGTTCGATAGAGGTATTTCCTGAAGTAGTAACGTATTACATCTCTTGATTCTTTTCAACAAACTTTTGAGAGAAGAGGGTTTGCCGAAATGCTTGATCATCGCATTTGTTTATCAAACCAACAAAATGAGGCGGATTGGAAAAAAGTCCTTGCACATAAGAAATACAATCCCGCATTAATTATGAATAGGATGCGAGTTAGGAAACATAAAAGTTGACGTACAGCAGTGTGAACATGGTTCTCACTTGATCTATCTCTTTTTTATACAAAAGTACTGATATATGGTGGGATCCACTACTGTTGAAACTAACAAATCAATTTTATACAGGTGCAAACCACTCAAATCACCTTCGGAACCACCTTACATTGGTGCAAAATCACTTTACACCGATGGAAAACCACTTTCACATTCAAAATAATTTTGCATAGGTGCAAAACCACTGGTATAATCTTACTTTGAACTACTTTACACCGTTATAATCTTTTTTGCACTGACGTAAAATTAAATTCCAAGTGTTTCTTCACCTATGATAAGTGATTTTACACTTGAAAGGTGATTTTTCCATCTTAGGGTTTAGTCTTTAGTGTTTATAAATACTAAACCCTAAGGTGAAAAATTACATTTTAAGTGAAAAATCACTTCTCATACGTGAAATCACTTTCCATTAACCTAAGCTTTAAACCCTAAGTCATAAATCCAGAGGTCAAAATCACTTTGTATAGGTGTAAAATCATTTTGCATAGGTAAAATCACCTTTGCAATAATTTTGCACCGATGTAAAGTAAGATTTCACCATTGCAAAGATACCATAAAATAATTTATCACCAGTACAAAATCATTTTGCACCGATGCAGAATCACGTAAAATAATTTATCACAAATGCAAAGTTATTTATCACCTGTACATTTTCGGTTAAAGTGGTGTGGTAGTTTTTTTAAATGTGATAGGGCTTACTACATAAAAAATCTTACGTTCTTTTATTTCTTTACATTAAATATCAATTATCAAGTGGATCCACATCCAAATGGGAATACCCCTCCAATGGGAAAACCCCTCGTGTCAACTCCCGACCAAATGCTATCTAAAAGTGTTGCCTGAGCACTTGGTTTCCACTTCTAATATTATGAATCAAATAAACGGTAAATGAGATTGCCTTATGTAATCCTTGGGTGCCTCTCCAATAATTTTAGAACCAACCAGCAAAGCTTGATTTTAGTCAGGGATCCAACCAATCTGGATCTGACAGAGTTCTAGGAATCTCTGGACAAGGGACAACCTGAAACGGCTGATAGCCAAACTGATGCTGCCAACAATGTGATTGTCGATTCCCCTATTAACTCTTGCAAGGATACTCCTAATAACGTTTCCATTGACAGCCAGTCCAAGCTAATTAAGGATGTTGATCTTAGTAGAGAAATGGATTCTAGAGCACTATCAATGGATACTGATGCGGGTCTAGAGTCAGAATCTCCCTCTAATGAGACTATAGAGGATGGTGCATCTTCAGCTGTAGAGCCTTCAATAGCATTAACCACCCAAATGCATTCTGATGCAATATCCTGTGAAGTTTCTCCTCCCATGTGCTGAAGAGAGACCTTTAGAACCTGAATGTCCCCTGTTGCTAAATACTTCATGACAGGTCTGACACCCAATATCTTGTTTTCAGCATTGACTATAGTCCTGTATACAAATACTTCAGAACCTTCAGAAAAAGCATTGTTGCTGAATTCCCTTGTTGTAGGCCCCAGCACCCTTCAATGGGACTTAAATGCCACCCCCTGCTTCCAACCCTTCGCGCTTTACAATGGAGAATGGGAAAACCTAAAGTCTCCCCTCAAGCATCAACTACAATAGATTCAAAGCCTCTTTCCAGATCAAATATTTTTCCCCACCATCTGTTGAAGGATATCTTCAAAGTCATCCAGAATCCTAAGAATAAGAATGTAAACATTCAAATGTAGCTTTACAACTTTGGATAATGAACTTTCAACATTCTTTTTAATATATCACAGAATTAAACTTTCACCATTCTTCAATATTGGATAATGAACAAACTTAGCCTTACAAACAATCAGCATCACTACAGATTCTAGGTACCAAGTAACACCAAAGAAGCATTGTGTAGCATTGCAGCACTACATAGTATACAGATGGATCTTCTCCAAACTTCGAATCCATTTATGGGTGCACTACTAACAATGGATCCTAGATTCCAATATAGCTATACAGGTTGTTTGGAGGTGAAAGTTTGCAGGCGCTTGCCACGCAAGGCATCATCCCTCGTCATGGCTTCTACATGCCTGCTGGCGAAAATGTTCATGGACCTTATTCTATACCACTACCTCAAATGGAGCCTGAAAAACCAAATGGTAAACCTAATTCCATTCTTAACCGTCATAGAAATAGTCCAGATATCAGCCAAGCCAGAGGATGATGAGAGAAACATGCTATTAGATCAGATAAAACAAAAGGTTTGTGCTTTAACGTATTTTTCTAGTATGCCATGTGTAAAAATTAGTGCATTTTTCTACTCATTTTTTTCTTTTCTTTTATTATTATTTTAGTCTTTCAACCTTAAACCAACTGTTGTTACAAGGCCAAATGCTAAGGGACCTACAACAAACTTAAAGGTCGTGGCCATTCTAGAGAAAGCCAATGCTGAGAAGGAATGTATACACGCACTTAATGATTGCCATGGAAGCACAGGAATGAATTGGTATTTCCCATGGAAGCACCAAGCAAATACTTATTAAATGATCAGCTAAACAATGATCCCAATTTGAGTCCTGAAAAAAGGTGCATTCAAAATTAACACTAATGTTAGCCATCTCTAACTCATGTAATTGACTACATCATAGATTGTAACCTACCAAAAATATCCAACAGTCTATGTATAGTACTTTTAATAGAAGCTTACCATTCAAAATGCTCCAACAAAATTATGTTCGACAAGAACCTACTAGTGGCTTCTTTTTGCCGCTGGTTGATGGCTTCTTTAACAAATTGAGAACCTACAAAAAAAATTTAAGATCATTAACAAGAAAATTACTTAATAAAAAATACTTCATTACAACATATATTTCAATGTGTTTTACTTTGCAAAACATATATTCAATATGCTTATTCTTTATGTATTGATGCACCTAGCCTTACTGTCTAAAAGGAGTAGTAGTTAATGTTGTTCTTGTACCAATTCCTGTATCCATCCGTTATGTGTGCCTTATATTCCATACCCATTACCCACACCCATATCTAGATGATATACCACTTGATTGTGTAGAATTATCCTCCAATAACAAGACAACTTAAACATGAAACAAATGACGTCTAATAGAGAGGCATGAAAGTAGAAAATGGCACTTCCATACAGCCAGGATCTTGTCAAATTATGCATCTTGGTTCCCATTTTACCATTATTAATAGGCTGCAAATTAAGGTGAAATTATTCATGTCAGCTAGTGCCCTAAATCAATTTCTAAACAGAAATGGTCTAGACAACTTTAGAACATTGAACTACATGTGCTTCTTTTTCTATCAAGTATAAAAATGGAAGTAGATAGTGAAATGTAGAAGTGATTTTATCAAGAAGAGTTGGATTCTAGCCAAAGTAAGAGCCTTTGTTATAATGGAATGGAATAAAGCCGTCTAGAAAATAGGTGTCGTAGCAACCACCTCAGACGATATTTAAAGACAAAAATGATGTGTACAAATATACAAGTGTCCCCTCATGAATACATCAAGTGATGTAAACACATTTACACTACTTAAGATGTCTATTTATGCATGTTCTTAAGCATAGGATTGCATTTCATGATATAAATATTGCATAACATGCATTATCTTGCATTTAGAGTAGTTTGAATAAAATGGAGGTTAATTGTCTCCTTTTATGTGCTTGGATAGGACAAACATTTTATCGGGACCTCAGATCGAAGATCTAACCGTATGGATGTGATCAGGGTAACGATTGGAGTTCAACGACTCCAAGATCGCCCTAATAAGGCATCCGTAGCATCAGATAGTGATCGGGAAACCCTAAAAGATCAAGGGCCAGGATGGTGTAAATCTGCTCTACAAATGACAAATCCAACCGCACGGATGAATTCGGATCAACGATTGCAGCCCAACGATGCAAAAATTGAGTCAATTCGACGTCCGTGGCACCATCTACAACTTCCAGAAGATGGACAGCCAAGATGGCACCATGTGGCGCCATCTCGGTCGCCCAAATGGCCGCATACATTCTCTGAAGACCCCGCACCTGCTCCCTCTCCGCCGTTGGATCTCGATCCAACGACTGTGGGCAGCCGCGCCTAAAAGCATCCGCTCGACCATCCGCGCCTCGTAGCGTAGCAGTTGAGCACGCTTGTGGGAGCTGCAGCCGTGGGTTTGAACCGCAGTGAAGGGGAGAAAGGCGTGGGCGTGCGGGCGATGGCGGGCATTTGATCGTCATCGGACGGCCGTCTGTGCTTAATTGAGATCACGCACTATTGCACACGCGGCATCGCACGCGCCGAGTGGGCGCGCAGCAGCGGGCGATCACGCATCTTAAGCCGTCCGATCTCGCGATCGGACGGCTGAGAATTAAAGAACGTGCGTGGGCGTTGAGAAAGGGCGCAGCTAAGGAGTCGCGCGTGGGCGCGGGTGCTATGCCCACGTTGGGGCTTTAGTGACGGATTTATCCGTCACTAAAGACCCCTCATTTATTATTTTAAAGATGTAATGACCATTTTGCCCCCACTCCTTGCAACGATAAAAGGAGCCCCCCTCCATACGAAATTCTCATCCCTTCCTTCTCTTCTCTACCTCTCCAAAGCTCAAGAGAAGCTTGTCCCACACCTGAGATGCTTCTCGCAAGATAAAGTCTAAATTTTCGTCCCCCTTCGGAAGTGGATTCCACGACGACGACGGCGTGCTGCTCCATTCCCGTTCTTCTTCTTCGTCCTCCTTCGTCCTGCTTTGTCCTCCTTCATCCAGGCGTCGTCCCGTTCGGCTCGTCCTCCAAGCGACTGTCGAGGAGGATTTCTCTCTCCCTATTCTTTTTACTGCTTTCTAGTATAGATTTACTGCTTTCTAGTGTAGTTCTGTTCGTCCTCCAAGCATTCGTCGAGGAGGACATTTCTCCCTCCATTCTTTTAATACTTTCTAGAGTAAATTTATCATTTTCTAGTGCAATTGTGTTATGCTTTCTAGTTGTAATGAACACTTTCTTTAATGATAAATTCTCTGTTTATTCTACATCTCATTTTTTATTTCTATGTATAATATTCTCTCTCTCTTACCCTCTCTCTCTTTCTTCTATTTATTGTAAATAATTAGATAGTTTTAAATTGAATTACTCCGTGACAAATAAAAAGAAACGCGTAGTTTTTAAATCAAACGTCCACCTCCCTGTGTTCGACCCGGAATTTCAATTTCGGTATAAATTTTATTTGTTGAACACTAGTTCTTCGCTTTCAAACTACAATGACAGGTTTTCCAAAACCAAACACGTTAGCGTAGCAATTCGTGTGCTCAACATTTTGGCGTCGTTGCCGGGGAAGCGACGCTCTTTTGTTTCTCTTCACGTTTTCTAACTTACAAATCATTTACCTCACTTTTCTCCTTTCTTATTGTGATTGCAGGTACTCCTTCGAGACAGGCAAAAGCGGTAGATTGGAGTAAAGTCCTGTGGAAGGATCTGTAAGTTATCCCCCACCTCCCACCCATTAGATTTCATTCCACAACATAATAATTCAAACATCAATCAACCTAGGTTTTTTATAAACTCTAAGATTAGATTGTTTGTTGTTTGACACCCATACTTACCCCAACCCCCATATTAGAAAAGAAAAATAAAAAAAAATCTCACAGAGATACACAACCTCATCTGATTTCCAAACTCAATCGGTAAACCGATCTTAGGAGCCGGTACACACATTTAAACACATAATTGAGTAGAAATCAGATTAGGTAATCATTTGCATGCCTAATTAAGTGGTGTATCAGGTCAATTGTTTGAGCTGATTGGGCCGCACCACTTCAAATAAAATAAACTCATCAAGTAGCTGCCAATTAGGTTCAACTCTTAGGGATTTATTAGGCACTCCACATTCTTTTTAAGCTTTAAAGGAAAACATCTTCACCTGTGCTTTCAAAACCTGGTGTACTGTTGAACGTGACGAAGCTACGCTAACGTGTTCGGTTTTGGAAAACCCGTCGTTGTAGTTCGAAAGCGAAGGATTCGTGTTCAACAAATAAAATTTATACCGAAATAAGAATTCCGGGTCGAACACAGGGAGGCGAACGTTTGATTTAAAAACTTCGCGTTTCTTTTTATTTTGTCACGAAGAAATTTAATTTAAACTATCTAAGTATCTACAGCGAATAAAAGAGAGAGAGGGAGTAAGAGAGAGAGAAAGAATACTACACATGGAAATTAAAATGAGATGTAGAATAGACAAGGAATTAATCATAAAAGAGTTCATTCTTTACAACTAGAAAATATAAAACAATTACTCTAGAAAGCATTAAAAGAATGGAGGGAGAAATGTCCTCCTCGACGATCGCTCGGAGGACGAATAGACTACTCTAGAAAGCAGTAAATCTATACTAGAAAGCAGTAAAAAGAATAGGGAGAGAGAATCCTCCTCGACGGTCGCTTGGAGGACGAGCCGGACGGGACGACGCCTGGACGAAGGAGAACGAAGCGGGACGAAGGAGGACGAAGCAGAAGAACGGGAACGAAGCAGCACGCCGTCGTCGTCGCGGGATCCACTTCCGAAGGGGGACGAAAATTTGGACTTTATCTCGCGAGAAGCATCCCGGGTGTGGGACAAGCTTCTCTTGAGCTTTGGAGAGGTAGAGAGGAGAAGGAAGGGATGCAAATTTTGTATGGAGGGGGTCTCCTTTTATAGTTGCAAGGAGTGGGGGCAAAATGGACATTACATCTTCAAAATAATAAATAAGGGGTCTTTAGTGACGGATAAAACCGTCGCTAAAGCCCCGCCGTCGCCGTCGCCGCCGCGCCCACGCGCGCCCGCTCGGCTGGCCGCGCGCGTAACGCAGACGCACGTCCGTGTCGTCTCAGCCGTCCGATCGCGAGATCGGACGGCTTAGATCGCGTCTGCGCCCGCTGCGTAGCGCGCCGCCCGCGTGCAATCGCGCGCCCACCAGAGCGTCCAATTGCGCGTCGGCGCTATCGGGCGCGCGCGGCCGTTGGATCTTCATCCGACGCTCGTGCGCGCCCGCTCGCCCGCGCCTTCGACCCCCTCTCCGCGGCTCGAACCCGCGACCTCCGCTTCGCCCGCAGCTGCGTCGCCGCTGCGCTACGCGGGCGAAATGGTCGCGCGGACGTTTTTAAACGCGCGCGACCGCAGCCGTTGGATCGAGATCCAACGGCGGAGAGGAGACGGTGCGCAGTCTTCACAGGACTCCTGCGGCCGATTGGGCGGCTGGGATGGCGCCACGTGGCGCTATCTTGGCCGTCCATCTTCTGGAAGTTGTAGATGGTGCCACGGATGTCGGATTGACTCGATTTTTGTGTCGTTCGGCTGCGATCGTCGATCCGAATTCATCCGTGTGGTCGGATTTTCCATCTGAAGTGCGGATTTACACCATCCTGGCCCTTGATCTTCTAGGGTTCCCCGATCTCTATCTGATGCTACGGATGCCTGATTAGGGCGATCTTGGAGTCGTTGAACTCCAATCGTCGCCCTGATCATATCCATACGGTTGGATCTTTGATCCGAGGCCCCGATAAAATATTTGCCCTGTCCAAGCACATAAAAGGAGACAATTAACCTCCATTTTATTCAAACTACTCTAAATGCAAGATGATGCATGTAATGCAATATTTATATCATGAAATGCAATCCTATGCTTAAGAACATGCATAAATAGACATTTTAAGTAGTGTAAATGTGTTTACATCATACCCCCATGCCTATCTTTTGCTAGTCCCTAGCAAAAACTATATGCTATTTATAAAAGAATTAGGTTGGATTATTTGGACCTGAGTTATTTTCAATCATTAAGAAATTGTCTACTTAAGAACTGAACTTTCAAAGACACAACAGTGCCCGGGTATCAGCCAAAATGCAGACCGCCTCAAGCCTCGCCTTATTCAAAGAAAAATTTCTTTTTCTGTTTTTACTCTTTTTTTTTTTTTTTTTCTTTTTTTTTTGGATTTTCAAGTTTTAGGGTTTAAGAGTGGCTTTCTACGGCCATTCAACTCACCCAAGATTTGATGAGAACCCTAAGTTTTAAGCATCTTATTGTAATTGTGATAGACTCGTTGACCGGCAATTAAAACGGACTTCGGATTTCTACGCCTCTAGGTGACCTCAAAAAGAATTCTGCCTAAAGGTGTATCTTTACAACCGGTAGCTTTCTCCCTACTTTTATTTTTTAATGGGGTCAACACAAGGGTGAATCCAGTGTATATCTCCCCGGCTTATTCTACTTCTCCGCTTCTTCCTAAGTGTTTTGGGAATTTTTAGTGCATTTTCTGAGCTGGGTTCTAGACAACCGGTCGATGAGCTGTTACCACCGACAACTTGCCAGCCATACTCGTGCGGCGAAGTGTGGCTTATTTCTTTTTTGTTCTTTTCTCCTTTTTTAATTTTTTTTTTTTTTTTAAGTAGGTGGCTTCCCTGGTCTAAGATTTACCTAAAGGCAGCAAAAAGAGAAAGGTCAGTGACTGGGCTCTGGACAACCTACCTATGGGCTGTTACCCACGATAACTTGCCAGCCATATCACCCTAGAAGGTTCATTAGCTACCCAATTTCCGTTAAAATCGCCAAACAACGAGTCTGTGCAAAGAAAGTGTGTAGATGCTTAAGACTCAAAATTCCCTCACATCAGAGGGCGGGTTGATAAGTCGTGTACTAATCACCCAAACTTATTTACTCCAATTAAAATAAAATTCAAGTTGGCGAGAACTCGAAAAACAAATCCACATTTTAGTGGATATACGGGCTGATTAAGTCCAAAGACCTGAAGGGTCTTTGTGTTCAGAACATAATATAGTATTTCTTAAGATCAAAAATTTTCTTAAACCCAAATTCTCTTTCCTAATTTCGATTTTATTTTTTTTTTTAATAATAAAACAAATCTACGGAGCTGACGAATGAATTCAAAGATAAATATCCATCCCCCCATGCCTATCTAATGCAATGTCCTCATTGTATTAAAAAGACATAAAACAGAGTGGAAAAGCGTAGAAAGCACCTGAATTGCGTGGATATCGGGTCCGCTCCGAGATGAAAATGAAAAAGAACTGTATATGTGCTGAGTTTAGTGCCTTCAGCTAGGCACATTATACAAAGAAAAGAAATGAAGAATTCACATGAGCAGGTCAGAATTAGAATAAACAGAAGAATCCTCTGACCTGTCAGCAGAGGTCCACAGATGTGGACCAGATTGTGGTGCAGACCCACACCCCATAATCGAGAATATCTTAGGTTCTGGATAAAAATTACCCAAAACCTAAAATCAGAATGCAAGCGGGGTCGGGCCTGCGATTTGTGAGGATGCAACCCAAGGCCAAAATGTCGGGTTACAGAGAATTGAAGCTCAAAAGGATAATCGTTAAATGTGTGCTTGAGTTTGACATCCTCAAAACAAATGTCGTAAGGGTTCTGATTTGATGGTTTCAGTTTAAAAGGAACCCTTCGACTCAATCTTCCATTTCCTCCAAAATTGACTTCCCAAATCAGAATTTCCCAGCTCCTATCCTCCTCATTCGGCATATCAAATTCCATGACCTCTTGTATATTCATCACCCCGTCTGAAATCTCCAAGTCTAGATGATGTGGCAAAATCAAAATTGACTTGGGTCTAATTATCTCAGAATTAGAATCATCAATAAGCTCAACAGGGTGTAACTGATAATCAGGGCATTGAATTAATTCCTCCAGAAAATGCGATTCTGGATCCGTATCGTGTGCCCTAATAAGATCAGTTTCCTCAGTTATTGGGCTATCAAATGATCTATCAGATTCCTCAGGCCCAATCGTCTCACAAAAATCGTGATCTGAAAACTCGTGTGAGACTTCGCAACTTGAATCTTCACCATCAGGATCCGTATCAATGTATGTCCCAAAATCATTTGTCACTTTGCGTTCCAAGGAGACATACGTTTCCTCATAACCCGGCTCAGGGATTTCAGGTGAAGAAATCAAATCATCCTTAATTGGTTGTTTTAATTCAATCTGGTCAGCTTCGTAACACGTGTCCCCCCCAACAGGTGCCTGAGCGGGTTCTGTCATTGGCTTTCCTGAAGAGAGTTCATCCTGGGAATTATTCCAAGATTGAATCAAAGCAACCACGAATCTCATCCTCAATTTCGCTAATTTCCCAAGTAGAAACTCACCCGGGTTCTTATCCTTAACATCCTGGAGCCAATCCAACAAAGACTTGTTTAAATCATCAATCATTTCAATCAGGGGCTCCAATCTCTCAATGCAAGGTATTGGCTGAACTTCTAAAGATTGAATGATATTCCTCAAGTTAGCCAGAACCTTATCTTGAACCTGATTAACCTGAACCAAATGAGTTGGTTCAGGGTTGGGCGGGTTTGACATCAATGTAGAGGAATTAACGAATTGAGATTCGTTATACCCATCCTGATAATAGGTCATTTCAGATTGTTCAAAAGATGGAGATGACCTAAAGGCAGTGAAATCAGAGGATGGGTAAGGATCAGTGTATCCTTCTTGATTGTAGATCGCATTAGGTTGTTCATGAAAGGAGGACGATCTATAATCGATGCAACTCTGAGAAGGATAGAATTGAGAATCAAAGTGTTCAGGGTTAGACCCTAAACACGGGGGTCCGGAATTGTATCCCCAATCCAAATTATCCCAACTAACTGATGGTCGATTACAATACGAGTTGGGATAATCGTCATGTTGAGGATAATTTACAACAGGAGGGAAAGAGCGGGAATGCGTGAAATATGTGGAAGGATTCATGAGACACGGGAGGAAGAAAGGTGCCCTGCAATACAAACAATCAAACCTGTCCTTAAATGGGTTAGCCTACAGACCTACAGACTCTCAAAACCCGTCTTGAGATAAAGGAACGATTTGATCTACTTCTGTCTGTTCAATCCAACCAGTTAGAAGGAGGGACTGGGGAGAAGGTTCTTCCTTCGGCTTGCGCCTCCGGTTCCTAGTGTACCCCCCAGCCGCGATCGTTTGACTCTGCTCCCCTAGCTAGACATCAGATTGAACAGTAGAAACAGACTAATCGAAAATAATCTCGTTCTGAGTTCTGAAGAGCGAGTCCAATCCTTAAGGCCAACGTCTACTCTGTTTTATTTAGGGCTAGGTTTGAATGTGCTTTGGAATGTGATGGGCCCTTTAAATGGGTTGTGCCCTTAATGATTGATTGCTTTGTGTGTGCGTGCACAACCAGTGGTTTTCAAGCAAGATTACTTTTGATGTGGTGAATTTTAAGGTTCAAATCTTGCTTAGTAGCTTTTAGGATTCAACTTTAGGTGTTTTCAATCAAGTTTCATTGGCACACCAGGTTTTGCAAGCACAGGTGAAGATATTTTCCTTTAAAGTTTAAAAAGAATGTGGAGTGCCTGGTAGATCCCTAAGAGTTGAACCTAATTGGCAGCTACTTGATGAGTTGATTTTATTTGAAGTGGTGCGGCCCAATCAACTCAAACAATTGGCCTCAAATGCACCACTAAGTTAGGCACACAAAGATGGTTAACTTAGAATGATTTCTACTCTTTTATGTGTTGCTTTATGTGTACTGGTCCCACAGATCAGAACCCAGTTGAGTAGAAACAAATCAATTTGGTTAGGTGCCTTTAAATGTGGGTGTACATTGTGTATTTGTTGAAAATTACCCCACAAAATTTATCTTTTTACTTTTTTTTTTTATATAAATAAAGGTGGAATGAATGTGAGTGAGAATCCAAACAACCAAACTATTCCTAGGATTTATGCAAACACCTAGGTTAATTGGAATTTGGATTCAATGTGGCGAATGAAATCTATGGAGGGGGAAAGAATGGGTGATAACTTACAAAACCTTTCACAGCACTTTACTCCAATCTACTGCTTTTGCTTGCCTCAAAAGAGTACCTGCAATTACAATAAGAAAGGAGAAAAGTGAGGTAAATGATTCGTAAGTTACAAAACGTGAAGAGAAATCAAAGATCGTTGCCTCCCCGGCAACGGCGCCAAAATGTTGAACGTGACGAAGCTACGCTAACGTGTTCGGTTTTGGAAAACCCGTCGTTGTAGTTCGAAAGCGAAGGATTCGTGTTCAACAAATAAAATTTATACCGAAATAAGAATTCCGGGTTGAACACAGGGAGGCGAACGTTTGATTTAAAAACTTCGCGTTTCTTTTTATTTTGTCACGAAGAAATTTAATTTAAACTATCTAAGTATCTACAGCGAATAAAAGAGAGAGAGGGAGTAAGAGAGAGAGAAAGAATACTACACATGGAAATTAAAATGAGATGTAGAATAGACAAGGAATTAATCATAAAAGAGTTCATTCGTTACAACTAGAAAATATAAAACAATTACTCTAGAAAGCATTAAAAGAATGGAGGGAGAAATGTCCTCCTCGACGATCGCTCGGAGGACGAATAGACTACTCTAGAAAGCAGTAAATCTATACTAGAAAGCAGTAAAAAGAATAGGGAGAGAGAATCCTCCTCGACGGTCGCTTGGAGGACGAGCCGGACGGGACGACGCCTGGACGAAGGAGAATGAAGCGGGACGAAGGAGGACGAAGCAGAAGAACGGGAACGAAGCAGCACGCCGTCGTCGTCGCGGGATCCACTTCCGAAGGGGGACGAAAATTTGGACTTTATCTCGCGAGAAGCATCCCGGGTGTGGGACAAGCTTCTCTTGAGCTTTGGAGAGGTAGAGAGGAGAAGGAAGGGATGCAAATTTCGTATGGAGGGGGTCTCCTTTTATAGTTGCAAGGAGTGGGGGCAAAATGGACATTACATCTTCAAAATAATAAATAAGGGGTCTTTAGTGACGGATAAAACCGTCGCTAAAGCCCCGCCGTCGCCGTCGCCGCCGCGCCCACGCGCGCCCGCTCGGCTGGCCGCGCGCGTAACGCAGACGCACGTCCGTGTCGTCTCAGCCGTCCGATCGCGAGATCGGACGGCTTAGATCGCGTCTGCGCCCGCTGCGTAGCGCGCCGCCCGCGTGCGATCGCGCGCCCACCAGAGCGTTCAATTGCGCGTCGGCGCTATCGGGCGCGCGCGGCCGTTGGATCTTCATCCGACGCTCGTGCGCGCCCGCTCGCCCGCGCCTTCGACCCCCTCTCCGCGGCTCGAACCCTCGACCTCCGCTTCGCCCGCAGCTGCGTCGCCGCTGCGCTACGCGGGCGAAATGGTCGCGCGGACGTTTTTAAACGCGTGCGACCGCAGCCGTTGGATCGAGATCCAACGGCGGAGAGGAGACGGTGCGCAGTCTTCACAGGACTCCTGCGGCCGATTGGGCGGCTGGGATGGCGCCACGTGGCGCTATCTTGGCCGTCCATCTTCTGGAAGTTGTAGATGGTGCCACGGATGTCGGATTGACTCGATTTTTGTGTCGTTCGGCTGCGATCGTCGATCCGAATTCATCCGTGTGGTCGGATTTTCCATCTGAAGTGCGGATTTACACCATCCTGGCCCTTGATCTTCTAGGGTTCCCCGGTCTCTATCTGATGCTACGGATGCCTGATTAGGGCGATCTTGGAGTCGTTGAACTCCAATCGTCGCCCTGATCATATCCATACGGTTGGATCTTTGATCCGAGGCCCCGATAAAATATTTGCCCTGTCCAAGCACATAAAAGGAGACAATTAACCTCCATTTTATTCAAACTACTCTAAATGCAAGATGATGCATGTAATGCAATATTTATATCATGAAATGCAATCCTATGCTTAAGAACATGCATAAATAGACATTTTAAGTAGTGTAAATGTGTTTACATCATGTACCAACGAAACCTATTTGAAAACACCTAAAGTTGAATCCTAAAAGCTACTAAGTAAGATTTGAACCTTAAAATTCACCGCATCAAAAATAATCATGCTTGAAAGCCATTGGTTGTGCACGCATACACAAATCAATCAATCATTAAGGGTACAACCCATTTAAAGGGCCCATCACATTCCAAAGCACATTCAAACCTAGCCCTAAATAAAATAGAGTAGATGTTGGCTTTAAGGATTGGACTTACTCTTCAGAACCCAAAATGAGATTATTTTCGATTAATCTATTTCTACTGTTCAATCTGATGTCTAGCTAGGGGAGTAGAATCAAACGATCGTGGCTAGGGGTACACTAGGAACTGGAGGTGCAAGCCGAAGGAAGAACCTTCTCCCCAGTCCCTCCTTCTAACTGGTTGGATTGAACAGACAGAAGTAGATCAAATCGTTCCTTTATCTCAAGATGGGTTTTGGGAGTTTGTAGGTATGTAGGTTAACCCAATTAAAGACAGGTTTGATTGTTTGTATTGCAGGGTGCCTTTCTTCCTCCCATGTCTCATGAATCCTTCCACATATTTCACGCATTCCCGCTCTTTCCCTCCTGTTGTGAATTATCCTCAACATGATGATTATCCCGACTCGTACTGTAATCAACTATCAGTTAGTTGGGATAATTTGGATTGGGGATACAGCTCCGGACCTCCGTGTTTAGGGTCTAACCCTGAACACTTTGATTCTGATTTCTATCCTTCTCAGAGCTACATCGATTATAGATCGTCTTCCTTTCATGAACAACCTAATACGATATATAATCAAGAAGGATACATCGATCCTTACCCATCCTCTGATTTCACTACCTTTAGGTCATCACCATCTTTTGAACAATCTGAAATGACCTATTATCAGGAAGGGTATAATGAATCTCAATTCGTTAATTCTTATGCATTGATGTCAAACCTGCCCAACCCTGAACCAACTCATTTGGTTCAGGTTAATCAGGTTCAAGATAAGGTTCTGGATAACTTGAGGAATATCATTCAATCTTTTGAAGTTCAGCCAACACCTTGCATTGAGAGATTGGAGCCCCTGATTGAAATGATTGATGATTTAAACAAGTCTTTGTTGGATTGGCTCCAGGATGTTAAGGATAAGAACCCGAGTGAGTTTCTACTTGGGAAATTAGCGAAATTGAGGATGAGATTCATGGTTGCTTTGATTCAATCTTGGGATGATTGCCAGGATGAACCTTCTTCAAGAAAGCCAATGACAGAACCCGCTCAGGCACCTGTTGGGGGGGACATGTGTTACGAGGTTGACCAGATTAAATTAAAGCAACCAATTAAGGATGATCTAATTTCTTCACCTAAGATCCCTGAGCCAGGTTACGAGGAAATGTATGTCTCCTTGAAACAGAAAGTGACAAATGATTTTGGGACATACAATGATACGGATCTTGATTTCTTTGATGGTGAAGATTCAAGTTGCGAAGTCTCACGCGAATTTTCTGAACACGATTTCTGTGAGACGATTGGACCTGAGGAATCTGATAGATCATTTGATAGCCCAATAATTGAGGAAACTGATCTTAGGGCACACATTACGGATCCAGAATTACATTTTCTGGAGGATTCAATTCAATGCCCTGATTGTCAGTTACACCCCGTTGAGCTTATTGATGATTCTAATTCTAAGATAATTAGACCCAAGTCAATTTTGATTCTGCCACATCATTTAGACTTGGAGATTTCAGATGGGGTGATTAATATACAAGAGGTCCTGGAATTTGATATGCTAAATGAGGAGGATAGGAGCTGGGAAGTTCTGATTTAGGAAGTTAATTTTGGAGGAAATGGAAGATTGAGTCGAAGGGTTTCTTTTAAGCTGAAACCATAAATCAGAACCCTTACGACATTTGTTTCGAGGATGTCAAACTCAAGCACACATTCAACGATTATCCTTTTGAGCTTCAATTCTCTGTAACCCGACTTTTTGGTCTTGGGTTACATCCTCATAAATCGCAGGCCCAACCTCTCTTGCATTCTGATTTTAGGTTTTGGGTAATTTTTATCCAGAACCTAAGATATTCTCGATTATGGGGTGTGGGTCTGCACCACAATCTGCTCCACATCTATGGACCTCTGTTAATAGGTTAGAGGATTCTTCTGTTTATTCTGATTCTGACCTGCACTTGTGAATTCTTCATTTCTTTTCTTTGTATAGTGTGCCTAGATGAAGGCACTAAACTCAGCACATATACAGTTCTTTTTAGTTTTCATCTCGGAGCGGAATTGACATTCACGCAATTCAGGTGCTTTCTATGCTTTTCCACTCTGTTTTATGTCTTTTTAATACAATGAGGACATTGCATTAAATAGGCATGGGAGGGTGGACATTCATCTCTGAATTCATTCGTCAGCTCCGTAGATTTGTTTTATTTTATTTTATATAAAAAAAAATTTGAATTAGGAAAGAGAACTTGGGTTTAAGAAAATTTTCAATCTGAGGAAATACTACATTATGATTTGAACATAAAGACCCTTCAGGTCTTTGGACTTAATCAGCCCGTGTATCCACTAAAATGTGGATTTGTCTTTCGAGTCCTCACCATCTTAATTCTATCGTAATTGGAGTAAATAAGTTTGGGTGATAAGTACACGACTTATCAACCCGCCCTTTGATTTGAGGGAATTTTTAGTCTTAAGCATCTACATACTTTCTTTGCACTGACTCGTTGTTCGATGATTTTAATGGAAATTGGGTAGCTAATGAACCTTCTAGGGTGATATGGCTGGCAAGGTATCGTGGGTAACAGCCCATAGGTAGGTTGTCCAGAGCCCAGTCACTGGATCTTTCTCTTCTTGCTGCCTTTAGGTAAATCTTAGACAAGGGAAGCCACCTACTTAAAAAAAAAAAAGAAAAAAAAATCAAAAAGGAAAGGAGAAAAGAATAAAAAGAAATAAGCCACACTTCGCCGCACGAGTATGGCTGGCAAGTTGTCGGTGGTAACAGCTCATTGACCGGTTATCCAGAACCCAGCTCAGTAAATGCACTAAAGAAATTCCCAAAATACTTAGGAAGAAGCGGAGAAGTAGAATAAATCGAGGAGATATACACTGGATTCACCTTTGTGTTGACCCCGTAAAAAAAATAAAAGTAGGGAGAAAGCTACCGGTTGTAAAGATACACCTTTAGGTAGAATTCTTTTTGAGGTCACCTAGAGGCGTAGAAATCCGAAGTCCGTTTTAATTACCGGTCAACGAGTCTATCACAATCACAATAAGATGCTTAAAAGTTAGGGTTCTCATCAAATCTTGGGTGAGTTGAATGGCCGTAGAAAGCCACTCTTAAACCCTAACATTTGAAAATCCAAAAAAAAAAAGAAAAAAGAAAAAAAAGAAAAAAGAAAATTTTCTTTGAATAAGGCGAGGGCTTGAAGCGGTCTGCATTTTGGCAGATACTCGGGCCCTGTTGTGTCTTTGAAAGTTCAGATCCTAAGTAGATAGTTTCTTAATGATTGAAAATAACTCATGCCTAAATAATCCAACCTAATTCTTTTATAAATAGCATATAGTTTTTGCTAGGGACTAGCAAAAGATAGGTATGGGGGTATGATGTAAACACATTTATACTACTTAAGATGTCTATTTATGCATGTTCTTAAGCATAGGATTGCATTTGATGATGTAAATATTGCATAACATGCATCATCGTGCAATTAAGATACCGATGTGTTCCTTGTGAGTTCGTCTACTTGTTAGAAGGTTTTCCATATTGTTCTGATAGTTTCCTTGTGATAGGACTTCGTTCCGTTGTGGGTTCGGGGCTTGCTGAGGCACGTGAGCCTGCCGTTCAAGCCCCCAATACTCCTGGGTTTACTGGTAGAGTGGCTTCCCCCTAATTTAATTATAACCTAGATGCATGTATGGATTGAATGAGTAGAACCTAGGATATGGCATGAATCCTAGGACGAGAAACACTTGAAATATCTATAATAGATGATTGAATTGCAGTCGTGAATGAGTAGATAGAATGATAACAATTGCCTGTAAATAACTAATAGCTGCTTGTGAAATATGAAGTACTTGTGCTAGTTAACTGTTGCTTGTAACTTCCTGTTGTATACGTTAAATGACATAATATGAGCTGCATGTATATAACTTGAGAATAGTAATGTGAATGACGGAAATACGAGCTACCTGCGTATAACCTGAGTATGGAAATGTGAACGATAGCAATACAAGCTGCATGTGTATAACCGGAGAATGGAAATTGAAATGATGAAACCTAATGTGGCATGGCCTGAGGAATAAGAACATGAACCCTACGAGGAAATTAGAGTTGAGCTCCTGGAAATAAATGAATGGATATGGAAATGCTTTGGGAAGTGTGCTGACCCTTGAGTACGTGGTACCAAAGGGAGTGCATGTTACCTCTTAGTGTAGAGGGGTGCTTTTTGCCTTCGGGTTGAAACTCGGGGTGGGTTTGGCCACTTTGCATCGACTCGGTGGCCCTCGTGTACACTGTATCGGGGAGAGCTACTAGTGTAGGGAGAGAGTTAGCCACCTCACGGAGCCTGGGGTTCAGCTAGCCGCCCTACATCGACTTGTTAGGCCCACTGGGCAAACCAGGTAGCCAGGCGAGGGTGCACGGACTGTGGAGTGGCGAGACCCCGATTTGGTTACTGAGAGGGGTTAGACCCCTATTACTGAGAGGGCTAGGCCCTATACTGGTTCCGTGCTGTACTTTGGGTGCACCCGCTAACGGAAACGACTGACCACGTGCCTGTGCGAGGTAGCTACCCGTGCGTTTATCACACGTGCCATAGTCACCGTTATGTCTATCCGTGACCTTGGGATGGTTGACTGGGGGTAGGACCACCACGGGAGACTCTCTCGGCCAGGAGAGCACCACGTGCGACTTCTACTCTACGGAAAATACTACAATCAAGATCGTTCCCACGAGGAACATTCGAGATCAAGAAAGAGACCTGATAGATAAACCAAATGGTGAAAAAGAATAATTAGTTAAAGAAAGTAATTGAAAAATAACTACCTGTCCACTTTTACTGCTTTAGTTAGTTGGTTGCCACTCTACTCAGCGTTCGCTGACGTTGTGTACTCATAACCCCTTTTCAGGTCCAGGTGTTGAGTAGCCAGAGCCTATGGCTGCAGAGGGTGCTGGGCCCAGTAGTTGTAGCTCCCTATTATACTTCTTTCTATTGTAGTGAGTAGACTCTTGTACCTTTACGTTTTGCACTCTTACGTTCTGTACTTTATATTCTTGTGCCTGGTTACTTTTCTACTGTTGTGGTGGTGATATGTACTGTAGCAGTTTTTACTTCCTTACTGCTGTACCTTTTTACTGTTAGTTGCTTAGCATAGTGAATGTGGTTTACTTTCTTGCTTGTTGGTTACTTTCTCATTGGACGACTGGGTCTTGGGATCAGTCGAGTCGGTC
Organism: Thalassia testudinum; assembly: GCA_037157565.1. Taxonomy (NCBI): domain Eukaryota; kingdom Viridiplantae; phylum Streptophyta; class Magnoliopsida; order Alismatales; family Hydrocharitaceae; genus Thalassia; species Thalassia testudinum. Next base: position 47,484,658 of record JAZHRO010000009.1, read on the forward strand.
CGGTGTCGTGTCTTGTAGGGATTCAGGAACTGGGTCGTAACAAGATAGTATCAGAGCAAGGTCTTCCCGAGAAATGAACCAACTAGCTTGAGAATAACCAATTCACATTTTTGTAACTAGAGTAACCACCACAATGTACCGCTTGACGTCTGTTCTGAGTTCTTTTGCTGAAGTCCATTTGAGTTGACTTCTTCTGTTTTGTCTTCCGCGTCTCTTGTAGGAGATGTCTCGTCGGAGAGTTCCCGAAATGGGCCATGGAGGTGGCCGTGGACGAGCCCGGAGGGGCAAACGTGTCGAGCTTGGAGTTTGTGCTACCCTTCTCTCCTCCTGAGCGTACAGTCTCAAGACCTCATCCAGTTGATCCGAGAGGTCATTCGAGAAGAATTTCAGTTTCCGCCCACTCTGCCCTCCCCTCATCTCCTTTTTGAGGGTACAGAAGGGGAGTTTTTCATGGGATGGCAATGTCACCATATCACCAGGTGAGTCGGAAGAGCTCAAGGGAGGCACGCTGCGCCCGCAGGAGAGCTATCACGCTTTGCGGGCCGTCAGTGGCCTCTAGGGGCCCCTGACAGGGGCCAGTTGTCAGCACTGGACCCCCGCCCAACTGTCAGCAGAGACCTACTAAGAGAGGGAGTCAAGTCCCCCTCTGTTACTAGTGTGGCTAGCCAGGCCACTTCAGGAGGGACTACTCGTCTAGGGCTAGAGCACAGCAGACGCTCATTGCACCGAGAGCTGGGGGCCGATCGGGTGTCGTGGGTTCCAGGTACATGAGGGAGGATAGTAGTCGCGGGAAGGATACTGGCCAGATGTCACTAGCTCAGCCCCGGGCTGGACTATTTTATCTGCCCCCAGGACTGAGGGGTGTCACGACGTCTTGACTCACGGAGATGCCATAGCTTTAGTTTTTGCAGTGACAGGTATGGTTACAATTTTTGGTCTTTTTGGAGTACGTATTTCTTGTTTCTTGTACGATGTACTTTCTTGCTCCACAAGTTTATCACTACTTTGGGGTCTGATAGCACTCTATTAGGGGATTCGTTGTGATCAGAGGTCTGGGTGGTCGGCTATTTGTAGCTAGGGAGGTTTACACAAACTGTGAGGTCAGTCTTGGGGGGGGCATAGCCTCCCCACTGACCTGATTGTGATACCGATGGAGGACGTTGGTGTGATTCTTGGGATGGTTTGGCTGTTTGCTTACCGCGGTTGGGTGGACTGTTTTGAGAGGAAGATTGTCTTCTTCATATCAGAGATACCTTCTTTTGAGTTTCACGGACAGCCGGCGGATGGAGGCTTCAGGTACATTTCTGCACTTCAGGCGGTGAGACTTTTGGGCCAGGGGTGTGAGGGCTTTCTGGCTTGTGTAGTGGCATAGCCCAGCCCCGTGGCAGACTTTTAGAGCACCCCGGTGGTCAGAAAATACCCTGACGTGTTCCCAGAGGAGCTGCTAGGACTAACCCCCGAGCGTGAGATCGAGTTCGCGATCTCACTGGTACTGGGGACCAGCCCCATTTCTACAGCACCCTTACATGATGGCACCACTTGAGCTGCGAGAGCTCAAGTCCCAGTTGCAAGACCTTTTGGAGAAGGTCATTGTGAGGCCCAATGCGTCTCCATGGGGAGCTTCGGTATTATTTATGAAGAAGAAGGATGGTACCCTACACCTTTGTGTGGACTACAGACAGCTGAATAGGGTCACTATCAAGAACAGGTATCTGCTACCAAGGATTGATGACTTGTTTGACCAATTGCGAGGTGCCACAGTTTTCTCTAAGATAGACTTGAGGACTGGTTACCACCAGTTGAGGATCAGGGAGATTGACGTCTCTAAGACAACCTTTCGCACCCGGTATGGACATTGAGTTTTTGGTCATGCTGTTTGGGCTGACCAACACCCCTACTTTCATGGATTTGATGAACCGGGTGTTCAGACCGTATTTGGATCAGTTTGTGGTAGTTTTTATCAATGATGTGCTCATCTACTCGCGGGATCAGGCACAGCACGGACAGCACTTACGGATGGTTTTGGACACGTTGAGACGACATAGGCTATATGCTAAGTACAACAAGTGCGAGCTCTGGTTGAGGCAGGTTATTACCGGTGGTTTATCAGGGGTTTCTCACATATCACACGCCCTATGACACAGTTGACCCGGAAGGATGTGTCCTTTTCTTGGACAGACGCTTGTGAGACGTGTTTTCAGGAATTGAAGGAGAGGTTGACTTCAACTCCTGTGCTTACCATCCCAGACAGCAGTGGCGGTTTTGTTGTGTACACAGATGTTTCATTGTAGGGGTTAGGGGGTGTGCTCATGCAGCGGGTCACGTTGTCGCTTACGCTTCGCGGCAGCTGAAGCCCCATGTGCATAGCTACCCCACCCATGACCTAGAGTTGGCAGCTGTCGTCTTCGCGTTGAAGACTTGGAGGCTGATGAGAACCTCATCATGAGCCATAACTAGCTCATTTTGACCCAATACAAAGGATAAAAGCTCCTACATAACTCAAGGAAAGGCTTAACTCAGAGAATTCTGAGTTTAAGGAGAAAACAAGTCATAAGGGATAAAAATGCAATTTTACCAGTATAATCTGCATACAGGGTAATTCAGGGTCCAAACATAGGTCAAAGCAACCTAATAAGAATAAAAGTGGGATGAGATGATCTGATAAGGGCTGCAGCAATTCCAAGGAACTAAGTAATAATCTGTAACCCTAAAACAAACCCACTTCAATTCACGAGGTTCGAGGCAAAGTAAAAATAGAATAAACCCTATAAAATTCATAGAAAAATAATCTATAGGGTTTAGAACCTTCAATTTGGCCTTCAAAACCCATTTTGACCTACATTGAGAACCATGCCCAATTAATAACTTAATTTGGGTTTTTGCATAAATTGACCGGTCAAACAAGGTTTAATATAGAAATGAAATTCACCATCCGATTCCTTAGGTCCTGAAATGAAATGGTTCCGGTACAACCGGGTTTTATTGTTATAACGTTGTAGTATAGCCAGTTAATACCAACATTTCAAATATATAAATTTTTTTACTCGGAAAATAAAAGAGTTCCCGAGGTCGAACTCAGGGAGCAAGTTGTATTCTAGAGATACACATGTTTCTTTTACAAAATAAAGAAAGAGAGAGGGAAAGAATTTGTTGTTCTCTTTGTTTTCTCCTCGTGATGTTCTTCTTTCTTTCTTTCTTCAGATCTCCTTCTTCTTCTTCCTTGGTTTCAGTCTTGGCCTCTCTTCTTCTTTTTCTGCAGTCTCTTCTGTGAAGGTTTCTTCTTCCTTGGCTCTGCTGTACTTCTTCTCTGCAGCCTTTCCTCTTCTTCTGCCTTGCTCAGCCTCTTCTTTAGAGTTTCTTCTTGTTTCTCCTTCCTGCGGCTAAGTGTCAGCTTCTTCTTTTCTTTTTCAGCCGGGGACGTCACCCCTCCTTTCTTCTTTTCCCTTCAGGCCGTCGTCTGATTTCCAAATCAGACGACTTAAACTACCTGTTGCTACAGTAAGCTTCCTTCTTCTTCCGCGGGTCTTCTTCTTCGCCTGTGCCTGCACACTTCAGAGTTTTTCGTCAGAGGCAAAACCTACTCTACCCTCCCCCCCCCGCGTCTCTCTCTCTCTCTGAAACCACTCTTGGGAAAGCTCTCCCAGAGCTGCCGGGTAACCGGGTTCGGGTCAGGCCCGGGTCCAGGCCCACCGGCGTGCGTGGTGGGCGAGGAGTGCAGGTCAGTCTTAAGTCGGGTCGGGTCGGGTCAGGTCCGCGGGGCGTGAGCGCGGACGAGACCGGGTAACCGGGCGGGTGAAGGGGACCTCACCCCGTGTGCTGAGGCAGTAAGCCTTCAGCACTTTTGCATCTTATATCACTGCGCCTCTTCAGGCTTTTCCGAGGTGGGACTAAATGTCCCACCTCAATTGCGCGCCCGCAGCGGGGAAATCAGCGGGAGATTGCGGCGTCACGCGAAGCCTTCTGCCTTAGCTGCGAGCCTGGTGTTTTGTCGAAACGCCTCGGAAGGCCTGGGAGTTGAATCTGGGCGTGGCGCTGAGCGTGGCGCGCCTGTAGCTGCAGGCGGAAGCAGTTCCTCCTGCACGGCAATGGCGGCGGAGGTCGGGTGGCCTGTTCACAAGAAAACGGCCTCCCGGCCTAATCAGAAAGTGCCAGGGGCTTCGCCAGGGTGCGGCGAAGCTCGTGTGGGTGGTGGCGAGGCGCGGGGCGGCGTGTAAGGGCTGCCCTAGGTCGGACTGTGGGTCGGAGGATGGGTTTGTTGGGGGAAGCGTTACGGAGGTGTGGAGTGGCAGTGAGGGGGTGGGGGGTGCTCAGTGTGATGAGGCGGAGGTTCGGTGATGGTCGGCGAGGTGTGTGAGGCTGTGGAGCGATGGGAGCATCTCGCCGGAGGGTGGCCGGAGACGAAGGGGGTGACGATGGTCAGGGTCGGTCGAGGGCTTAATTGAATAAATTGAAAGCTGGGAAAGAAAGAGGAGAAGAAGGGGAGTAGCTCTAGCTTACTTGCAGGGACGAAGGGGGAGGAACAGGGCGACAGTCGTATCGACTGTCGCCGGAGAAGACGATGCTCAGGGAAAGGGGCGGCGGCGAGCAGAGAGCCGGAGAGGCGCCAGCTGGGTGCGGCGTGGCGCGGGAAGAGCAGGGGAGGAAGTCTCTGCTGCTGGTATTGCGGCAGAGCGAAGAGGTGGAGGGGGAGGAAACCGCCGGAGCTGGTGAGCGTCTGCCGGAGGGAGAAGAGAGGAAAGTTGGGGATTTTCTCCGTCAGATCCAGGCTGCCCGGTTGGTGGAGCAACGGGGGGTATTTATAGGGATCAAACAGGGAGGAAGGCGGAGGGAGACGACGTGTCTCCCTCGCCGGAGGATGGCCGGAAACAAGAACCCATACCGTCCGTGCGTTCGCACGGCCGGTATGGTGGGTTACAACGACCAGGGGGGTGTCCCTGCGACGGCTGACGACGCAGGGCACCCCCGGTTTACTTGCCAGGTCCCCCACCTCACCCTGCGCGACGCCATGCTCCGCGCAAGGTCGCCGGAGCATGGTGCTGGCAGGTTTTGCAGGGGGGACCTGATCGCAAAGAACGAAGGAGAGTTAGGGGCCAAAATGCGAGGGTTCAAAAGTTGAGGGCCAAAGAGTAAATATATGAGGACCAAAGTGTAAAGTCGGTCAAGGAGGTTTCTTCTTAGGCTCAAGTTTTTATACATGACTAATTAGGACCTAAGGAATCTGATGGTGAATTTCATTTCTATATTAAACCTTGTTTGACCGGTCAATTTACGCAAAAACCCAAATTAAGTTATTAACTGGGCATGGTTCTCAATGTAGGTCAAAATGGGTTCTGAAGGCCAAATTGAAGGTTCTAAACCCTAGAGATTATTTTTCTATGAATTTTAGAGGGTTTATTCTATTTTTACTTTGCCTCGAACCTTGTGAATTGAAGTGGGTTGTTTTAGGGTTACAGATTATCATTTAGTTTCTTGGAATTGCTGTAGCCCTTGCTAGATCATTTCATCCCACTCTTGTTCTTATTAAGCTGCTTTGACCTATGTTTGGGCCCTGAATTACCCTGTATGCAGATTATACTGGTAAAATTGCATTTTTACCCCTTATGACTTGTTTTCTTCTCAAACTCAGGATTCTCTGAGTTAAGCCTTTCCTTGAGATATGTAGGAGCTTTTATCCTTCGTATTAGGTCAAAATGAGCTAGTTATGGCTCATGATGAGGTTCTCATCATACCCCCATGCCTAGCTTTTGCTAGTCCCTTAGCAAAAACTTAAGGTTTCAACCCTTGTTCTAGACCATGAAGTTTTTAATAGTTTTAGATAAGTGCCTTTTTTATTTGAGCATAGATTAGGTTAGAATGCTGACCATAGGCCAAAAAGGTACTCTAGTACCAATCAAGATCCAAATCTGTCTAGCCTTAGCCTCAGTCTTTTAGCAAAGGTTTTTAAGGCCCACAAGAACTAACCTAAGGTTTATTGGACTTCGTGGTTAAAGCACCCGTGCTTGAAATGATTTTAGCCCTGGCTCAGTTCGCAGTGCATTTTGTAAGAGAGAGATAGAAAGTTTTTCTATTTGGAGAGTTTTCTCTCTCTTTTTCTTTTTAGTTCTAGCCTAGGATTGGCTTTTCAACACGGTCTGTATCAGATTCCTTGCTCCCATCATCAATCCTCAAGGGTTCCTGGCGATCGATGCTTCGAGATAGCACCGCCCATGGCAACCCCCGGAACCCTGGCTATTGAGATTTCGAGATAATCCCATCCATGGTATTCCGTGGCCGAATCCAGACCCTGGCAATTGACACTTCGAGATAATGCCATCCATGGAATCTGAACCAGCAGAGTGCTTACATGCCCCCAGTAGGATATGTAAATATCCTAAGAGACAAGCACCGAGGAGATGATATTTTGTTACGCATCTTCGAGGGGATTTCCCGCCTCTCCGCGCTGGGAACTCGTCCAAATCAACTTGTGTTGATCGGCCGCTCCTATTCTAGGTGATCTTTTCAGATTTTTGCGACGCTTCTGCGTGATTCTGATTTTTACGCTTACTGAACCAGGCTGTGTGTGAGGTTAGGGTGCTTAGGTTACTGAGTCCCGTAAACCAAAAATTAGTTAACGAGGCCGAATACTCCCTAAGCCTTAGACCTAATACTTCAGCTTTTCATTTTCCTCAACCTCTTGAGGAGTGTCCAGATCTTAATGGGTACTAAGAGTCTATTCAAGAATGCCTAAGGTTTGCATTCTTTACTAATCTCATTGTGCACTTTTCTTGAATGAGGTCTAGAACTTAGGTTAATTCCTTAGTTCCTTACTAATGACTATCACTTTTTCTCATAATTTTGTGCTCCTTTTTCATTTTGTTTCTTTTCTCCTTCATAAAATTTCCTTCTCCTCTTTTCCTCTTATTCTTTTTCGAAAAATTTTTTAATTTTTATGGTGTTTTTGGCATATGTGAATTTTTTTGTTTGAAACCTTTTCTTACAAGTTTTGCACTTTCATACCCCCCCATGCCTAAGATTTGCAATGTCCTCATTGTAACCTAGGGGGTCTTAGTTCATTCCTTAAGACAGAAATTTGGATGAGTGGATGGGTCGGGTTGAATTTTTGCGGACGATTTCAAATCCCAGATGCAAACATCTGAGTTGGGGTCGGCTGTCTACAAGGGTGAACTTCGAGTGCTAAAAGGTGTCAGAATAAGTTTCAGGTTTACAAAGAGAATGACGGGCTGCCTCCCGTTAAGCGCTGAGTTTTACGCCATCGGCTGGGCGCAATAAGCTCAAGGGGAAAGGAGGGTATAAGATGCCTCAGCCAAATTAGTAGAAGTTACATCAATGAACGGCTTGAGTCTCTGACCGTTCACGATGAAAGGTTCAGAATCGTGGCTGAGTGGACTGATTTCGATTGCTCCATTTCCAAAAACCTGTCGGACCAAATATGGTCCGACCCAATTAGATCTCAGTTTTCTTGGGAAGAGTTTGAGTCGGGCATCAAAGAGTAGGACCTTTTGACCAGGATGAAAGATCTTTCTCGAGATGTGCTTGTCGTGGAAGGCTTTAACCCGCTCCTTGTAGATTTGCGAGTTCTCGTACGCGTCTATGCGTAATTCATCGATCTCGCTGATTTGGAGTTTTCTGTGGGTCCCAGCCTTGGAAAGATCTAGATTACAGTTCCGTACTGCCCAATAGGCTTTATGCTCCAGTTCGACGGGAAGGTGGCATGCCTTTCCGTACACCAGTCTAAAGGGAGACATGCCCAATTGGGTCTTGTGGGCGGTCCTATAGGCCCACAATGCTTCCGGAAGTCGGGACGACCAGTCCTTCCTGTCAGGTCGAACAGTGACTTGCAGGATTTTCTTGATCTCCCGATTAGACAGCTCAGCTAGACCATTAGTTTGGGGGTGGTAAGGAGTAGAGATTCGGTGAGACACCCCGTATTTGGTCATCAGTGACCTAAACTGAGCATTTGTGAAATGGGTCCCTCCATCAGAGATTATTGCACGAGGAATCCCGAACCTTGAGAAAATGTGTTGATGAATGAATTTGAGAACGATTTTGTGATCACAAGTTCGGGTCGGTATGGCTTCGATCCATTTGGACACGTAGTCCACAGCCAACAGAATGTATTCAAAACCATTCGAAACAGGAAAGGGGCCCATAAAATCAATCCCCCAAACATCAAAGATTTCGCATACTAGAATCGGTTGCATAGGCATCATGTCGCGATGGCTCATGTTGCCCAAAGTCTGGCAACGACTGCATGCCTTGCAGTGATTGTATGCGTCTTTGAACATTGTGGGCCAGTAAAAGCCGCACTGGAGGACTTTTGATGCGGTTTTATGCCCGGCAAAATGGCCACCGCATGCCTGGTCATGGCAGAAAGAGAGGATATTGTTGACTTCCCCTTCCGAGACACATCTCCGGATGATCTGATCGGCACCTATGCGGAAGAGGTACGGATCTTCCCAAATGTAATACTTGGCATCGGAGCGTAATTTGTCTTTCTTGGCCTTCGGTCAATCGGACGGGATCTGATGAGATGCCAAGTAATTTACAATATTAGCAAACCATGGAAGGCTAGTACCAATAGTCAGCAGGTGCTCATCGGGAAAATGCTCAGTGATGGGTCCGGAAGGGTCAATTATTTCAGAAGGAAGACGGGACAAGTGATCAGCTACCACGTTTTGCTTTCCCGCTTTGTCGCGAATCTCAAGGTCAAATTCTTGCAACAGCAAGATCCATCGGATCAATTGAGGTTTCGCGTCCTTCTTCGCAAGGAGATGCCTCACAGCGGTGTGATCCGAGTATATGATGACATGGGAACCCAGAAGGTACGATCTGAACTTTTCTAGGGCAAATACTACAGCTAGCAGCTCTTTCTCAGTAACCGTATAGTTACGCTGAGCCTCATCGAGTGTTTTGCTGGCGTAGTAAATGACCACAGGTTTCTTGTCATTTTTCTGCCCCAAAACCGCTCCTACAGCGAAGTCGGATGCATCACACATGATCTCAAAGGGTTGAGACCAATCAGGGGACTGTAGGATCGGGGCTTGGGTGACTCGGTCACGCAGGATTTCAAATGCTTGAGTGCATTCCTTGGAGATTTCGAAGGGAACATCCTTGGAGAGAAGAGTGGTTAGGGGGCGTGCGATTTTTGAAAAATCAGGGATAAATCGTCGATAAAAACCGACATGCCCTAAAAAGGATCGGATGTCCCTGATTGAGCTAGGCATAGGAAGGTGAGAGATCAGATTAACCTTAGCTCGATCCACTTGGATACCTTTCTCCGAAATTGAGTGTCCCAGGACAATTCCCTCAGGCACCATGAAATGGCTCTTTTCCCAGGAAAGAACCAAATTCACATCGATGCACCGCCTGAGTATCTGGACCAAGTGTTGGAGGCAATCGTCGAATGATGCTCCGAAAACTGAAAAGTCATCCATGAAGACTTCCAGATAATCACCTACATATCTGAGAATATGGCAAGCATGCATCGCTGAAAAGTAGCGGGTGCATTGCAAAGACCGAAAGGCATCCTTCGGAAAGCGTATGTTCCAAAGGGGCAGGTGAACGTGGTCTTTTCTTGGTCCTCAGGATGGATTGCCACCTGGTTATAACCGGAGTACCCGTCAAGAAAGCAGAAGAACCTATTTCCCGCTAGTTTTTCGAGAATTTGATCAATGAAGGGTAGTGGGAAATGATCCTTCTTTGTGGAGGAATTGAGTCGACGGTAATCTATACAGACTCTCCACGAGTTGGCTAATCGGGTAGGAATGATTTCTCCGGTCTCAGTCGTTATAGTGGTGAGTCCTGCCTTCTTGGGCACGACCTGAATTGGGCTCACCCAACGACTATCGGAGATCGGGTAGATGATCCCGGCATTTAACCACTTGATGATCTCCTTTTTCACGACCTCCTGCAGATTGGGGTTTAAGCGTCTCTGCATTTCACGAGAAGGTTGTGTGCCCTCTTCTGAATAGATATGATGAGTACAATAAGAGGGACTTATTCCAGTCAAATCATCGAGAGTCCATCCGATGGCTCTGCGATGTTGCTGGAGGACATCAATCAGACGGGATTCCTGTTCAGGACTGAGGTTGGAATTGATAATGACAGGAAGGGTCTGATTAGAACCCAAAAAGACATATTTTAAGTGAGCAGGAAGGGGTTTCAGTTCGAGGATGGGGTTTTCAGCAGCAGCGGGTGGTTCAGTATAGATGTGAGGTTCAAGGGTGGGAGTTACTGGGTTGTTCACATCTGGATTTGACTCCTCTGTTTGCGGGTCAAGATCCTTCTGTGGTTGATGAGGCATACTTGAGTCATTCTGGAGGTGTGATTCATCAACCAAAGTCTTGATGTCACAAATTTGCTCGATGACGCCGCAATTAATTCCTTGTTGGGCCTTAAATATATCAATTTTCAGTGTTTGATCTCCAAACTTAAGCTCTATTTGGCCCTCCTCACAGCTGATGTTGGCTCTAGCAGTAGCCAAGAAAGGTCTCCCTAGAATGATTGGTGTATCCGTAGGGTTCTCAGGTGCATCCATATCTAAGACTATAAAGTCCACTGGAAAATAGAAATCCCGCACTCTCACGATAACATCCTCGAGAATCCCTTTTGGTGACTTTATAGATCGATCTGCTAATTGTAATGTCACCTCGGTTGGTTTCAGCTCAGATTCTTCTAGATGGTCAAGTAAGGATGTGGGTATCAGGTTTATGGATGCACCCAAGTCTAACAATGCTCTATCAAATTGGGTACCACCTATCTTACAGGAAATCAGGGGAGTTCCAGGATCTTTTGCCTTGGGTGGGAGTCTACTAAGGATTACAGAGCTGGCTTGCTCTGACAGAACAATTGGGCTCCCTCCCTTGGTTCGCGGCTTACGCTGGGGTGTACATATATTCTTTAGAAATCGTGCGTAAGCTGGTACGTGGCGGATTGCATCCATCAAGGGGATGTTTATGTGGACCTGCTCAAAGAGCTTGACCAGGTCCTCCTCAGGGGCCACGGGTTTTGTGGTCTTCTTTCCCTTGGTCAGGGCCTCGGGAAACGGGATCTTGGTTGGTTCTTCTAGGATAGGTCCAGGTTGTGGATCTGGAACAGTGGTACCTTGGATAACTTTCCTAGGGTCATGGTTATCAGGCTTGGAGTGGTTTGGATAATGCGGGTCTTGAGTTGTTTTACCACTACGTGTTGTTACAGAATTTAATCCGGCCTGATTTTGGTTTGGGTTTGGTAGGAGGGGTGGCTGCTGCTGAAATCCCGCATAAGAAGTTGAGGCTTCCATCTCGTCTGGAGATGGAGCAGTAGGGGCCCGATAAATCCATTGAGCGTGGCCTAAATTTGGATTCATAACGCGCTTCTGGGTTGGCACATTATTTGGGTTAGGAAGGGGTTGGGAAGGGAGTGTGCCTGGCTGGCGAGAATTTGCCAACTGGGCCAGTTGAGTTTTAACTTCAGTAAGCTCGTCCTTGTGCTGTTTTTGAATAGCCGCATTCGTTTTTTGAATGTCAGCCAGAGTCTGAAGGATTAAGGACATTTGATCTTGATTTGGCCCTGATGGATAAGTAGGGTTGGGCCGAGGCTGAGGCGGCTGGTAGTGACGAGAGGGCTGTGGGCGGGACTGAAAAGGTGGTCTTTGGGTTTGGGAATTTCCCGCCCACTGAAAATTGGGATGGTTTCGCCATCCAGGGTTGTAAGTGTTGGAGAATGGGTCGTTCTGGATGGCGTTGAGGTCCTCGCAGGTCTGAGGAACCTCCTGAGAATCAGGGAAAGGAGGAATGGAGTTCCCCCGGCTGGTGTAGAAAGGATCGGATGATCTTCCAGGCCAAGAATCAGATGGCGGTGGATATGGATCCATCCCAGGGGAAGATCGGTGGAGGATATTTTGCACAGTCTCCTGTGTGGAAGGAGGTTGTGCAAAGGAGTTATGCGCGGAGGTGGCTCGCTGCAAGTGCTGAGTCAGCTCATCCACCTTCTTTTCAATGATTGAGACCTTGTCCAATCGACTGGCCATTAATTCCAGGTCGACTGATGCGGACAGGCCCTGCGTCTCATGTGCTCCCTTAAGATTCGTCGCTGCGCGGGTATTCGTCCTGTCGAATAATCCCATGGAGTCATTGTTGATGGAGTTCTCGCACATGTTTTCGAGAATCTCCCATACGGTGTCTTCATGTTGACCCATGATGTTTCCTCCGCAAGTTGCATTGACGAAAAGGCGGATGTCCTCACGGAGTCCCTGGTAAAAAGATTGGACTTGTTCCCATTTAGGAACTCCGTGATGGGGGCACTTCCTCATGAGATCCTGAAAACGATCCCATGCCTCATGAAGAGGTTCTCCAGATTGTTGAGTGAAGTGTGTAATCTGATGGCGCAAGGCGTTGGTCCGACCAACGGGAAAGAACTTTTTCAAAAACTCGGATTGAAGTTCTTCCCAAGTGTTGATCGGCCGGGTCTGCGTTTGATACCAATGGGCGGCCTTGTCCATAAGAGAAAAGGAGAACATCTTCATGAGAAGAATATCCCGATTTTGCGCATCTGATCCAAAAGTGTGGGCCAGATGCTTTAGCTGTTTGATGTGCTGGAAGGGATCATCAGAATTAAGCCCATGGAATTTAGGTATAGCATGAATCATGTTGGGCTTTAGTTCGGAATAAGGTCCTCCAGTCGGGATTCTGACTCGAGGCTCAATGGCCACCGCAGCAGGATTGTAGTGGTCCCGCATCATAGGACGCTGTGGTGGGTGCACGAAGTTTTGGAAGAGGTCATTGAGTCGCTGGAGCTGGTGTTCCAGATTATTTTCTTCCTCAACTGGCTGAGCCATGATGGGGGAAGAAGAAGAACTTGGTTCTGAATCAGAAGAGAGAATAATGTGAGGGTGTTGCTGCACAAACACGGGCGTCGAGTCTTGGCCTTGACGAGAGCGAATTTCTAAAGGAGGTCTTAAGGGTGGTCTTAGAGACCTCCTTCCGTACATGCACTGTTTGGAAGAGGTAAGTTTAGAAGGTGCTGGACCCAATCAAGACACCCAAAAATGTGTTGGGTGACTATAGAGGTGCGGGGCAGATGGACCCCTTGATCAGAAAGATCGTCCACCTGAGAATTACCTGGGCAGCCAGAGAGGGAGAGTCCCGCGAAGACCCCTACACGGTAGAGCGTCCCCACGGGTTACAGGGTTTCCCCCACCCGACCTCTCTTGTCACTGCGGTTCCAGGTAGACCAGAATGGGGATCTTGACCTCTTAAGTCTACCAATTTTAAGATCAGGGTGCTTAAGGTTTCACTTGAACTTTAGTCTTTTTAAGTGCAAAGAGTGACCTAATTTAAGGTTGGTTGACCCAAAGGGGTCAACTTTACCTCTTGTATTCTTTGAGAGCTTTCAGGTCTTGTCTTTTAGGGTTCAAGTGTTTGAAGAGAGAGCCAATTGTTTAGGATTTTTCTTGTTAATTATTTTCAATCAATGGCTTGGGCACACCTCTTTTGGATTTCCTCAATTCTTGATTAAGGGGTGTGTCTCTACTGAAATCCTAATGTTTAACCTTATGTTGGCTCTACTTGGTCCATTTAACTCTTTGTTGGGCAATTAGGGCTCAAGCAAGAATGTGTTAGCCCTTAAATACCCTTAATAGTGTGCAGGAGTGATGAGTTGAAAACATGCAACTCTTTATGGTTACTACGTATGGAAGACAGGTTAGCCCTATATTGCTTGTTCTTTTCTTTTCTTCCTCTTTAGAGTTTAGGGGTTAATAGTGAGAGGAAAAATTTACCTGTCTTCGGAGTGGTTGTCGTGTGGTTGCTTGTCTTCTTGAGTTCCTGTAGCTGCACAAAAGAGAGGAGATTATCAGAAATTAAAAGAAACAGGAATGTTTACCTCTAGAATAGCCGTCGCTCCCCGGCAACGGCGCCAAAATGAAATGAAATGGTTCCGGTACAACCGGGTTTTATTGTTATAACGTTGTAGTATAGCCAGTTAATACCAACATTTCAAATATATAAATTTTTTTACTCGGAAAATAAAAGAGTTCCCGAGGTCGAACTCAGGGAGCAAGTTGTATTCTAGAGATACACATGTTTCTTTTACAAAATAAAGAAAGAGAGAGGGAAAGAATTTGTTGTTCTCTTTGTTTTCTCCTCGTGATGTTCTTCTTTCTTTCTTTCTTCAGATCTCCTTCTTCTTCTTCCTTGGTTTCAGTCTTGGCCTCTCTTCTTCTTTTTCTGCAGTCTCTTCTGTGAAGGTTTCTTCTTCCTTGGCTCTGCTGTACTTCTTCTCTGCAGCCTTTCCTCTTCTTCTGCCTTGCTCAGCCTCTTCTTTAGAGTTTCTTCTTGTTTCTCCTTCCTGCGGCTAAGTGTCAGCTTCTTCTTTTCTTTTTCAGCCGGGGACGTCACCCCTCCTTTCTTCTTTTCCCTTCAGGCCGTCGTCTGATTTCCAAATCAGACGACTTAAACTACCTGTTGCTACAGTAAGCTTCCTTCTTCTTCCGCGGGTCTTCTTCTTCGCCTGTGCCTGCACACTTCAGAGTTTTTCGTCAGAGGCAAAACCTACTCTACCCTCCCCCCCCCGCGTCTCTCTCTCTCTCTGAAACCACTCTTGGGAAAGCTCTCCCAGAGCTGCCGGGTAACCGGGTTCGGGTCAGGCCCGGGTCCAGGCCCACCGGCGTGCGTGGTGGGCGAGGAGTGCAGGTCAGTCTTAAGTCGGGTCGGGTCGGGTCAGGTCCGCGGGGCGTGAGCGCGGACGAGACCGGGTAACCGGGCGGGTGAAGGGGACCTCACCCCGTGTGCTGAGGCAGTAAGCCTTCAGCACTTTTGCATCTTATATCACTGCGCCTCTTCAGGCTTTTCCGAGGTGGGACTAAATGTCCCACCTCAATTGCGCGCCCGCAGCGGGGAAATCAGCAGGAGATTGCGGCGTCACGCGAAGCCTTCTGCCTTAGCTGCGAGCCTGGTGTTTTGTCGAAACGCCTCGGAAGGCCTGGGAGTTGAATCTGGGCGTGGCGCTGAGCGTGGCGCGCCTGTAGCTGCAGGCGGAAGCAGTTCCTCCTGCACGGCAATGGCGGCGGAGGTCGGGTGGCCTGTTCACAAGAAAACGGCCTCCCGGCCTAATCAGAAAGTGCCAGGGGCTTCGCCAGGGTGCGGCGAAGCTCGTGTGGGTGGTGGCGAGGCGCGGGGCGGCGTGCAAGGGCTGCCCTAGGTCGGACTGTGGGTCGGAGGATGGGTTTGTTGGGGGAAGCGTTACGGAGGTGTGGAGTGGCAGTGAGGGGGTGGGGGGTGCTCAGTGTGATGAGGCGGAGGTTCGGTGATGGTCGGCGAGGTGTGTGAGGCTGTGGAGCGATGGGAGCATCTCGCCGGAGGGTGGCCGGAGACGAAGGGGGTGACGATGGTCAGGGTCGGTCGAGGGCTTAATTGAATAAATTGAAAGCTGGGAAAGAAAGAGGAGAAGAAGGGGAGTAGCTCTAGCTTACTTGCAGGGACGAAGGGGGAGGAACAGGGCGACAGTCGTATCGACTGTCGCCGGAGAAGACGATGCTCAGGGAAAGGGGCGGCGGCGAGCAGAGAGCCGGAGAGGCGCCAGCTGGGTGCGGCGTGGCGCGGGAAGAGCAGGGGAGGAAGTCTCTGCTACTGGTATTGCGGCAGAGCGA
The DNA here is from genome assembly GCA_037157565.1 of Thalassia testudinum. Lineage (NCBI taxonomy): Eukaryota > Viridiplantae > Streptophyta > Magnoliopsida > Alismatales > Hydrocharitaceae > Thalassia > Thalassia testudinum. The sequence continues at coordinate 47,500,286 of JAZHRO010000009.1, forward strand.
AGAGGTGGAGGGGGAGGAAACCGCCGGAGCTGGTGAGCGTCTGCCGGAGGGAGAAGAGAGGAAAGTTGGGGATTTTCTCCGTCAGATCCAGGCTGCCCGGTTGGTGGAGCAACGGGGGGTATTTATAGGGATCAAACAGGGAGGAAGGCGGAGGGAGACGACGTGTCTCCCTCGCCGGAGGATGGCCGGAAACAAGAACCCATTCCGTCCGTATGGTGGGTTACAACGACCAGGGGGGTGTCCCTGCGACGGCTGACGACGCAGGGCACCCCCGGTTTACTTGCCAGGTCCCCCACCTCACCCTGCGCGGCGCCATGCTCCGCGCAAGGTCGCCGGAGCATGGTGCTGGCAGGTTTTGCAGGGGGGACCTGATCGCAAAGAACGAAGGAGAGTTAGGGGCCAAAATGCGAGGGTTCAAAAGTTGAGGGCCAAAGAGTAAATATATGAGGACCAAAGTGTAAAGTCGGTCAAGGAGGTTTCTTCTTAGGCTCAAGTTTTTATACATGACTAATTAGGACCTAAGGAATCTGATGGTGAATTTCATTTCTATATTAAACCTTGTTTGACCGGTCAATTTACGTAAAAACCCAAATTAAGTTATTAACTGGGCATGGTTCTCAATGTAGGTCAAAATGGGTTCTGAAGGCCAAATTGAAGGTTCTAAACCCTAGAGATTATTTTTCTATGAATTTTAGAGGGTTTATTCTATTTTTACTTTGCCTCGAACCTTGTGAATTGAAGTGGGTTGTTTTAGGGTTACAGATTATCATTTAGTTTCTTGGAATTGCTGTAGCCCTTGCTAGATCATTTCATCCCACTCTTATTCTTATTAAGCTGCTTTGACCTATGTTTGGGCCCCGAATTACCCTGTATGCAGATTATACTGGTAAAATTGCATTTTTACCCCTTATGACTTATTTTCTTCTCAAACTCAGGATTCTCTGAGTTAAGCCTTTCCTTGAGATATGTAGGAGCTTTTATCCTTCGTATTAGGTCAAAATGAGCTAGTTATGGCTCATGATGAGGTTCTCATCAGGTCCTAATTAGTCATGTATAAAAACTTGAGCCTAAGAAGAAACCTTCTTGACCAACTTTACATTTTGGTCCTAATCTATTTACTTTTTGGCCCTCAACTTTTGAACCCTCGCATTTTGGCCCCTAACTCTCCTTCGTTCTTTGCGTTCAGGCCCCTCCTGCAAAACCTGCCAGCACCATGCTCCGGCGACCTTGCGCGGAGCATGGCGCCGCGCAGGGTGAGGGGGAGGGGCTGGCAAGTCAACCGGGGGTGCCCTGCGTCGTCAGCCGTCGCAGGGACACCCCCCTGGTCGCTGTAGCCCACCATACCGGCCGTGCGAACGCACGGACGGTATGGGTTTTCATCTCCGGCCATCCTCCGGCGAGGGAGACACGTCGTCTCCCTCCGCCTTCCTCCCTGTTTTGATCCCTATAAATACCCCCCGTTGCTCCACCGACCGGGGCAGCTGGGATCTGACGGAGAAAACCCCCAACTTTCCTCTCTTCTCTCTCCGGCAGACGCTCACCAGCTCCGGCGGTTCCTCCCCCTCCTCCTCTTCGCTCTGCCACAATACCAGCAGCAGAGACTTCCTCCCCTGCTCTTCCCGCGCCACGCCGCACCCAGCTGGCGCCTCTCCGGCTCTCTGCTCGCCGCCGCCCCTTTCCCTGAGCATCTTCTTCTCCGGCGACAGTCGATACGACTGTCGCCCTGCTGCCCCCCCCCCTTCGTCCCTGTAAGTAAGCTAGAACTACTTCCCTTCCTCTCCTCTTTCTTTCCCCGGTTTCAATTTATTCAATTAAGCCCTCGACCGACCCTGACCATCGTCACCCCCTTCGTCTCCGGCCACCCTCCGGCGAGATGCTCCCATCGCTCCACAGCCTCACACACCTCGCCGACCCTCACCGAACCTCCGCCTCATCACACTGAGCACCCCCCACCCCTCCACTTCCACTCCACAGCTCCGTAACGCTCCCCCGAACAAACCCATTCCTCCGGTTGCAGTCCAACCTAGGGCTGCCACCAGACACCACCTTGCGGCTTGCCGCGCAGCTCCACACCTTTGCCGTGCCACGGCGAAGGTTCCCCAGTGGTTTGATCAGGCCGAGAGGCCATATTCGTGTCCGACAGGTTTTGAGGTTCGACCGCCATTAACGCACATTGAAGCAGCTTCTCCCGCGCTCCAGGCTTGAGGACTCCAGGTCTCCAGCTGCTGCGAATTACGGGGAGTCTTGCGAAGGCAGCCAGCTAGCAACCGACGCAAATCGAAGCCGCAGCTGCAGAAGCTAGGCCGCGGTCTCCCAGCAGGCGCACGCGAGGAGAGGCCTCCGTTTAGTCCCACATCGGTAAGCCTCACAACCTTTTCACCGTTTAAATTGATTTTGTGCATTAGCCTTACTGCCTCAGCACACGGGGTGAGGTCCCCTTCACTCGCCTGGTTACCCGGTCTCGTCCGCGCTCACGCCCCGCGGACCTGACCCGACCCGACTTAGACTGACCTGCACTCCTCGCCCACCACGCACGCCGGTGGGCCTGGACCCGGGCGCGACCCGTACCCGACTACCCGACAGCTCTGGGAGAGCTTTCCCAAGAGTGGTTTCAGAGAGAGAGAGACGCGGGGGGGGAGAGGGTAGAGTAGGTTTTGTCCTCTGACGTAAGCTCTGAAGTGTGCAGGCACAGGTGAAGAAGAAGGACCGCGGAAGAAGAAGGAAGCTGAGGGAGACACTGTAGCAACAGGCAGTTTAAGTCGTCTGATTTGGAAATCAGACGACGTCCTGAAGGGAAAAGAAGAAAGAAGGAGATCTGAAGAACAACAGAAGAAGGCGAGGCAGAGGAGAACACAAAAGAACAAGGGAAGAACTGAAAGAAGAAGATCTGAAGAAAGACAGAAGAAAAAGGAAGAGCAGGAACAGCTGGAAGAAGAAGAAGAGCATCACCACTGCAGAAGAAGAACATCACCTCTGCAGACAAAGAAGAAGAAGATCTGAGACGAGGAGAAACAAAGAGAAAAGAAGACAACGAATTCTTTCTCTCTCTTTCTTTATTTTTGTAAAAGAAACATGTATATCTCTAGAATACAACTTGCTCCCTGAGTTCGACCTCGGGAACTCTTTTCCGAGTAAAAAAATTTATATATTTGAAATGATGGCAACAACTGGCTATACTACGACGCTATAATAATAAAACCCGGTTGTCAACACAAACGCTGGGGCCATCATCATTTTTTGGCGCCGTTGCCGGGGAGCAACGGCTATTCTAGAGGTAAACATTCCTGTTTCTTTTTAATTTCTGATAATCTCCTCTCTTTTGTGCAGCTACAGGAAATCAAGAAGACAAGCAACCGCACGACAACCACTCCGAGGACAGGTAAAATTTTTTTTTCCTCTCGCTATTAACCCCTAAACTCTAAAGTGGAAGAAACGAAAAGAACAAGCAATATAGGGCTAACCTATCTTCCATACTTAGTAACCATAAAGAGTTGCATGTTTTCAACTCATTTGTCCTGCACACTATTAAGGGTATTTAAGGGCTAACACATTCTTGCTTGAGCCCTAATTACCCAACAAAGAACTAACTGGACCAAGTAGAGCCAACCTACGATTCAACATTACGGTTTTAGAGACACACTACTTAAATCAAGAATGGAGAAAAACCAAATGAAGTGTGCCCAAACCCTTGTCTGAAAATACCTATTCAAAGAAAACCTAAAACAATTGGCTCTCTAAACACTTGAACCCTAAAAGACAAGACCCAAAAGCTCTCAAAGGAAACAAGAGGTAAAGTTGACCCCTTGGGTCAACCAACCTTAAAATTAGGTCACTTTCTCACTCAAAATACTTAAGAGTTCAAGTGTAACTTTAAGCACCCTGATCTTAAACTAAAATTGGTAGACTTAAGAGGTCAAGATCCCCATCCTGGTCTACCTGGAATCTCAGTGACAAGAGAGGTCGGGTGGGGGAAACCCTGTAACCCGTGGGGACGCTCTACCGTGTAGGGGTCTTTGCGGGACTCTCCCTCTCTGGCTGCCCAGGTAATTCTCAGGTGGACGATCTTTCTGATCAAGGGGTCCATCTGCCCCGAACCTCTATAGTCACCCAACAATTTTTGGGTGTCTTGATTGGGTCCAGCACCTGCTTATGTCACCCAGTCCTTCAGTATTTTGCAGGAGGTCCTTGAAACCTCCTATAGAAATTCACTCTCCCCGAGGCTAAGCCTCGGCTCCCTTGTTTTTGCAGAAATCATTCACATAGCCCCTCTTTCCTCTGATTCTAAACAAAATCCCCTTCTTCCATCTCAATTCAAACTTCTGGTTCTATATCTTGATTCCACCGCCTGATTCGAAGATGCAGCCTAATTACCTAGCAAGACTACAATGTAAAAAACCTGAATATCTGAGATCCATGAAAGATAAAATGATTCAGGATGCCCTTGAAATCTATGAAATCAAATATAAACCCTCAACACCAATAGGAAACATTCAGGTTGATGTTCCAACAACCACAACTTTCATCATAAACTGTGCCCAAATTCTATTGACTGAAATTTCAAAAGGATCAACCCGAGATATGCTCATGACAGGATACATTGAGATAGAAAAATTACACCAATCTGAATACCTTCAATGCTTGACAAATCCTGTACTTTGGGAACAACACCAAGATGCCCTTATAAAACGGGTAGAAATGATGAAATCAGTAGAACAAATTATCAACCAGAAATACCCGTATATACCAGAAACAGAGGATGAACCATCTTGGAACAGTATTAAGGAACAATCCAGTTTCCCAGATCTCGGGATTGAGGCACAAAGTGGTTGTGAAATCCCAACCCAAATAGAAGACAATGTTGAATTAGGTTGGGATATTGCAGGAGAACACAATGATGAGCCAAACTTAGACCATGAATTGCCAAGCCTAGAATTTCAAAACTCCTGCAATAATGAGATTAGAACTGAACCTTCTGAGGGTATAAATTTCGCCCCTTATTTTGATAAGGTGGCCCTCGAAGGTTATTCGGACTTAGGTTCTAATAATTCTACCCACATCCTAAGCCTAGAACCTAGATCTGAAACTTATTGGGAAGATTATGAGGCCCCTTATGAGAAAGATCAAATTTTTACAGAATATGATTCCGGGCCTCTATTTGATGAATATCCCTCTCCAACATCTTTAGAAAATCTGATCGATTTTCCAGAGAACATGCCAATTTATGATACAGAGACTGAGGAGTTGGACGAGTTGGATTTTAATTGGGTCTATCCTACCAGCTTGGAGCTTGAGCCTAGACAGAATACCTTTTCAAGCCCAGAATTGACATATAGGCTAGACCCCAATCAGGCTGCTGATTCCACATCTGATGATTTTTGCTGTGGTGGAATTCATGATCATGAAACTCATTTTCGCCAAGTCTCCGACAATTTCAGATCTGACTATAATTGCGGAGAGATTCCCCTTCCTGAACACGCCAGGCCTATCTACGACTTTAGTTCACATGACTCTGACTCCGACTCTGAGGTCCTGATTCCCGAGATCACTGATAACACAGAATCATTCCTTTTCGATCCTCAGGAACCAAAAACAGAAAATGCCAAGAGTGATTACAACCAAGAATCCGAATCCGATTCCTTTCATCCTACAGACATTCTTCCGGCATTTGATAGTTACCCAGAGGACTCTCTACAGAAAACCACCTATCATCTGTTTCTAGAAGAGCCCTCGTGCACAATGGCCACCTCGTCCGCACACACAGAACGGATCAAAACCTCTCCCAAACCTCGACCCGCAACCGGACTCAATTTCTATTCAGATTCACCTCTCACCGAGCCGATTGCATTTCCACATCGGGTTTCGAACATTGATCAGACTACATACCATGCTCTATCATTCTCTGATCACCCCTGTAGGGTTCCTGCATCAACCACTGATTATTCTACGAGTCCCTACTTTGACCAGGCTGATTCGACTCAGCCAAACCCTGCGTTTACACTTCCACATCTATCTGAGCTTCATAGTATATGGTGGGTTCCACACCTTTTTATCCACATCTATCAACCCACCAGATTGATTGGGTTTGGGCTGCATCATCAGCCTGTTGATCTGAACAAGCACCTGGTTGGACCAACCAGGCTCTTAATCAAGGTGCTTGTCTTACAAAACTCCGCTGATTTGACCATCCCCTCTCCATCGCATTTCCCGCTTGGCTGAAGGCATCAAATTTAGCGCTCAACGGGAGGCAGCCCGTCATTCTCTTTGAAAACCTGAAACTTGTTCTGACAGCTTTTTTGCACTTGAAGTTCACACTTTAGGACAGCCGACTCCACCTCAGGTGCTTGCATCTGAGATTAGAAATCGTCCGCAACAGTCACCCCGACCCATTCACTCATCAAAACAGCTATCCTAATGTATGAACTTAGTTGAATAAAAACCCCTAGGTTACAATGAGGACATTGCAAATCTTAGGCATGGGGGGGTATGAAAGTGCAAAAACTTGTAAGAAAAGGTTTCAAACAAAAAATTCACATATGCCAAAAACACCATAAAAATTAAAAGTTTTTTCTAAAAAGAATAAGAGGAAAAGAGGAGAAGGAAATTTTGTGAAGGAGAAGGAGAAAAGAAACAAAATGAAAAAGGAGCACGAAATTATGAGAAAAGGTGATAGTCATTAGTAAGGAACTAAGGAATTAACCTAAGTTCTAGACCTCATTCAAGAAAATAACTGAAAAGTGCACAATGAGATTAGTAAGAATGCAAACCTTAGGCATTCTTGAATAGACTCTTAGTACCCATTAAGATCTGGACACTCCTCAAGAGGTTGAGGAAAATGAAAAGCTGAAGTATTAGGTCTAAGGCTTAGGAAGTATTTGACCTCGTTAACTAATTTTTGGTTTACGGGACTTAGTAACCTAAGCACCCTAACCTCACACACAGCCTGGTTCAGTAAGCGTAAAAATCAAAATCGCGCAGAAGCGTCGCAAAATTCTGAAAAGAATACCTAGAATAGGAGCGGCCGATCAACACAAGTTGATTTGGACGAGTTCCCAGCGCGGAGAGGCGGGAAATCCCTCGAAGACGCGTAACAAAATATCATCTCCTCGGTGCTTGTCTCTTAGGATATTTACATATCCTACTGGGGGCATGTAAGCACTCTGCTGGTTCAGATCCCATGGATGGCATTATCTTGAAGTGTCAATTGCCAGGGTCTGGACTCAGCCACGGAACACCATAGATGGGATTATCTCGAAATCTCAATAGCCAGGGTTCTGGGGGTTGCCATGGGCGGTGCTATCTCGAAGCATCGATCGCCAGGAACCCTTGAGGATTGATGATGGGAGCAAGGAATCTGATACAGACCGTGTTGAAAAGCCAATCCTAGGCTAGAACTAAAAAGAAAAAGAGAGAGAAAACTCTCCAAACAAAATAACTTTCTATCTCTCTCTTACAAAACGCACTGTGAACTGAGCCAGGGCTAAAATCATTTCAAGCACGGGTGCTTTAACCACAAAGTCCAATAAACCTTAGGTTAGTTCTTATGGGCCTTAAAAACCTTTGCTAAAGACTGAGGCTAAGGCTAGACAGATTTGGATCTTGATTGGTACTAGAGTACCTTTTAGGCCTATGGTCAGCATTCTAACCTAATCTAAGCTCAAATAAAAAAGCACTTATCTAAAGCTATTAAGAACTTCATGGTCTAGAACAAGGGTTGAAACCTTAAGTTTTTGCTAAGGGACTAGCAAAAGCTAGGCATGGGGGTATGATGAGAACCTCATCATGAGCCATAACTAGCTCATTTTGACCCAATACAAAGGATAAAGGCTCCTACATAACTCAAGGAAAGGCTTAACTCAGAGAATTCTGAGTTTAAGGAGAAAACAAGTCATAAGGGGTAAAAATGCAATTTTACCAGTATAATCTGCATACAGGGTAATTCAGGGTCCAAACATAGGTCAAAGCAACCTAATAAGAATAAAAGTGGGATGAGATGATCTGACAAGGGCTACAGCAATTCCAAGGAACTAAGTAATAATCTGTAACCCTAAAACAAACCCACTTCAATTCACGAGGTTCGAGGAAAAGTAAAAATAGAATAAACCCTCTAAAATTCATAGAAAAATAATCTATAGGGTTTAGAACCTTCAATTTGGCCTTCAGAACCCATTTTGACCTACATTGAGAACCATGCCCAATTAATAACTTAATTTGGGTTTTTGCATAAATTGACCGGTCAAACAAGGTTTAATATAGAAATGAAATTCACCATCAGATTCCTTAGGTCCTAATTAGTCATGTATAAAAACTTGAGCCTAAGAAGAAACCTTCTTGACCAACTTTACATTTTGGTCCTAATCTATTTACTTTTTGGCCCTCAACTTTTGAACCCTCGCATTTTGGCCCCTAACTCTCCTTCGTTCTTTGCATTCAGGCCCCTCCTGCAAAACCTGCCAGCACCATGCTCCGGCGACCTTGCGCGGAGCATGGCGCCGCGCAGGGTGAGGGGGAGGGGCTGGCAAGTCAACCGGGGGTGCCCTGCATCGTCAGCTGTCGCAGGGACACCCCCCTGGTCGCTGTAGCCCACCATACCGGCCGTGCGAACGCACGGACGGTATGGGTTTTCATCTCCAGCCATCCTCCGGCGAGGGAGACACGTCGTCTCCCTCCGCCTTCCTCCCTGTTTTGATCCCTATAAATACCCCCCGTTGCTCCACCGACCGGGGCAGCTGGGATCTGATGGAGAAAACCCCCAACTTTCCTCTCTTCTCTCTCCGGCAGACGCTCACCAGCTCCGGCGGTTCCTCCCCCTCCTCCTCTTCGCTCTACCGCAATACCAGCAGCAGAGACTTCCTCCCCTGCTCTTCCCGCGCCACGCCGCACCCAGCTGGCGCCTCTCCGGCTCTCTGCTCGCCGCCGCCCCTTTCCCTGAGCATCTTCTTCTCCGGCGACAGTCAATACGACTGTCGCCCTGCTGCCCCCCCTTCGTCCCTGCAAGTAAGCTAGAACTACTTCCCTTCCTCTCCTCTTTCTTTCCCCGGTTTCAATTTGTTCAATTAAGCCCTCAACCGACCCTGACCATCGTCACCCCCTTCGTCTCCGGCCACCCTCCGGCGAGATGCTCCCATCGCTCCACAGCCTCACACACCTCGCCGACCCTCACCGAACCTCCGCCTCATCACACTGAGCACCCCCCACCCCTCCACTGCCACTCCACACCTCCGTAACGCTCCCCCGAACAAACCCATTCCTCCGGTTGCAGTCCAACCTAGGGCTGCCGCCAGACACCACCTTGCGGCTTGCCGCGCAGCTCCACACCTTCGCCGTGCCACGGCGAAGGTTCCCCAGTGGTTTGATCAGGCCGAGAGGCCATATTCGTGTTCGACAGGTTTTGAGGTTCGACCGCCATTAACGCACATTGAAGCAGCTTCTCCCGCGCTCCAGGCTTGAGGACTCCAGGTCTCCAGCTGTTGCGAATTACGGGGAGTCTTGCGAAGGCAGCCAGCCAGCAACCGACGCAAATCGAAGCCGCAGCTGCAGAAGCTAGGCCGCGGTCTCCCAGCAGGCGCACGCGAGGAGAGGCCTCCGTTTAGTCCCACATCGGTAAGCCTCACAACCTTTTCACCATTTAAATTGATTTTGTGCATTAGCCTTACTGCCTCAGCACACGGGGTGAGGTCCCCTTCACCCGCCCGGTTACCCGGTCTCGTCCGTGCTCATGCCCCGCGGACCTGACCCGACCCGACTTAGACTGACCTGCACTCCTCGCCCACCACGCACGCCGGTGGGCCTGGACCCGGGCGCGACCCGTACCCGACTACCCGGCAGCTCTGGGAGAGCTTTCCCAAGAGTGGTTTCAGAGAGAGAGAGACGCGGGGGGGGAGAGGGTAGAGTAGGTTTTGTCCTCTGACGTAAGCTCTGAAGTGTGCAGGCACAGGTGAAGAAGAAGGACCGCGGAAGAAGAAGGAAGCTGAGGGAGACACTGTAGCAACAGGCAGTTTAAGTCGTCTGATTTGGAAATCAGACGACGTCCTGAAGGGAAAAGAAGAAAGAAGGAGATCTGAAGAACAACAGAAGAAGGCGAGGCAGAGGAGAACACAAAAGAACAAGGGAAGAACTGAAAGAAGAAGATCTGAAGAAAGCCAGAAGAAAAAGGAAGAGTAGGAACAGCTGGAAGAAGAAGAAGAGCATCACCACTGCAGAAGAAGAACATCACCTCTGCAGACAAAGAAGAAGACGATCTGAGACGAGGAGAAACAAAGAGAAAAGAAGACAACAAATTCTTTCTCTCTCTTTCTTTATTTTTGTAAAAGAAACATGTATATCTCTAGAATACAACTTGCTCCCTGAGTTCGACCTCGGGAACTCTTTTCCGAGTAAAAAAATTTATATATTTGAAATGATGGCAACAACTGGCTATACTACGACGCTATAACAATAAAACCCGGTTGTCAACACAAACGCTGGGGCCATCATCAGAGGCACTACCTGTACGGTGAGACTTTTGAGATATTCACGGATCATAAGAGTCTCAGGTATTTGTTGGATTAGGAGCTTAACATGAGACAGAGATGTTGGTTAGAACTCCTGAAGGACTATGACTGCAGCATCTCCTACCATCTCAGGAAGACCAACGTGGTGGCTGACGCCTTGAGCTGGAAGGCACCGACCCACTTAGCCAGTTTACAGGCACAGAGTTGGAGACTCATGGAGGAGTTGGGGTAGTTGGAGACCCCTTGAGTTACAGGGACATTGTGGGTCAGTGACTGTGACACGGCAAATGAGACCAGAGCTGATAGACTGCATTGTCACAAGACAGATGACAAACATGTACCTGCAGTCGTTGCGAGACCGAGTACTGTCAGGGGACCCTGGAGACTTCTCCTTTACTGACGGGGTACTGCGCATGAGGGGACGTTTGTGTGTTTCCAGAGACTAGGAGTTATTGAGAGAGCTTTTGATTGAGGCACACGGTTCCAGGTTCACCATACATCCTGGGAACACGAAGATGTATCATGATCTAAGATGTGACTTTTGGTGGTGGGGGATGAAGCGGGATGTAGGTGAGTTCGTGCAGTAGTGTTTGGCGTGCCAGCAGGTGAAGGCCGAGCATCAGAGGCCTGCAGGACCATTGCAGCCACTTCCTATGCCAGAGTGGAAGTGGGAGAGCATCACCATGGACTTGGTGGTGGGCTTGCCTGTTACCCAGCGAGGACACGACGTAGTCTGGGTGATTGTAGACAGATTGACGAAGACGGCACGTTTCTTGCCGATCCGAGTCACCTTGGGACCAGCAAGTTGGCGGAGAGGTACATTCATGACATGGTACGTCTGCATGGAGTTTCGCGTGAGATTGTATCCGACCGGGATACCCATTTTACGTCCCAGTTTTGGGTTGAGTTTCAGCAGGCCTTGGGGACATAGTTGAGGCTCAGCTCGGCGTACCACCCCCCAGACGGACGGACAGTCAGAGTGCACGATACAAATGCTTGAGGACCTTTTGCGTGCCTGTGTACTAGACTAGAGGGGCTCTTGGGAGGAGCACTTGTCCCTGGTAGAGTTTACATATAATAACAGCTATCATTTGAGTATTGGCATGACACCATAGGAGGCTCTGTACAGACGGAGGTGTACTGCACCTTTGAGTTGGGTTGAGGTGGGGACCAAGTGGGAGGTTGGCCCCTGGCGGATCCGACAGAGTTAGGAGGTGGTTGAGCAGATACACAGATGATTTCGCACTGTCAGGAGTAAACAGAAGAGTTATGCCGATCGGAAGCGTAGAGAGGTGCAGTTTGAGGTTGGGGGTCACGTCTTTCTACGTGTTTCGCCCATAAAGGGCCTACAGCATTTTGGGGTGAAAGGGAAGCTCGCGCCGAGGTTTGTGGGGCCCTTTGAGGTCCTGGAGTAGGTAGGACCCGTTGCTTACAGGCTTGCCCTTCCTCCCTAGCTTTCTGGTGTGCACGACGTGTTCCATGTGCTCAACCTCAGGAAGTACGTTGTCGATCCTAGTCACGTTCTAAGCCATGAGAGTGTTGAGGTGGGTGATGACCTGACCTACCCCGAGCAACCAATGCAGATACTAGACAGAGCCGTCCGGAGCTTGAGACGGAAGCAGGTACCCCTGGTGAAGGTCTTGTGGAGGAGCTAGAGGTACGAAGAGGCTACCTGGGAGCCTGAGGCGGCGATGCGAGAGCAGTACCCGGAGCTTTTTGAGGGTACATCTTTTCGGACCAACTTCGGTCCTCTTTAAGTTTGTTATGTGTTTATTGTTCTTTCCCACACCCTAGCTAGCTCAAGTTTCGGGGACAAAACTTCCTTTAAGTTTGTTATGATGTTAAGACCGGTGCTGTTTGAGCCTTTTAAGACATCTGGACTGTAGGTCAGACTTCTGGTCGGATGTCTGGACACCTTCCCAGACATCTGGAAATAAAAAATTTTGAGTACGAGCTTGCGTCTGCGCACGTGCTGCGCGCAGATAGTACCTTCTCATTTTCCTCCTTCTCTCTCTTCCTCCCTGCCTCTACGTAAACCCTAAACCCCACCTTATATAACCCCCTCCTCCTCTCTCATTTCCCCCACTTCTCAGCCACCAGCCACCTTCCTTCTTCCCACCAGCAAGAGAGCCGACGCGAGTAAGAGCGCGAGAGCAGCGTCGAGGAGGAGTGGCGTGAGGAGAGGAGAGTGAGTTTGCGAGCTCGCGAGGGAGCTCACCGGGAGCGCACGGCCGGAGCGGCACATACGCGAGGAGTACGTCGGGGGGGAGTCCTCCCCAATGTTGCTGCAGCTGGAGCTGCAGGCAAGGAGGGGTGAGCCGCGGCCATGTGTGGCACGAGTGTAGCAGAAGCAGGTTCTGATTCTGGGTTTTTCCCAGAATCTGACGTCTGAAGCAACGTCCAGATGACGGAATTGACGTCTGGAGGCGGTTCCAAATGACTGAGGTGAGAGTTTTGCGAAGGTACGTTCCCTTCGCGGATACGACCATGCAGACTGCTCCGCTGCTATCCTGTTGCATGCCTTTTTTTGAGAAGATTGCATGGTGGCGTGCAGGATTTGCTTTGGGAAGGTGCAGGGCACGCCCGCCCATGCATTTCAGACATCTGGACAACATACCAGATGACGGGAAGCATTTCCAGACGTCCGGAGAGGTGGTCGGACATCTGGAGCTGGATCCAGATGGTCCAGAAGAGTTCCTGGACATCTGAGGATCGATGTAGAGACTTAGGTATGTTACTGGACACTTTTAAGATGTCTGGAAGTTGTTCCAGATGTCTAATTTGAGACAGAAACCCTGTTTTGACCCGTTTAGGGTCCGTTTGAGTTCCGTTTTACGCAATTAAGATACTGATGTGTTCTTTGTGAGTTCCTCTACTTGTTAAAAGGTTTTCCATACTATTTTGATAGTTTCCTTGTGATAGGACTTCATTCCATTGCAGGTTTGGGGCTTGCTGAGTTACGTGAGCATGCCATTCAAGCCCCCACTACTCCTGGGTTTACTAGTAGAGTGGCTTCCCCCTAATTTAATTATAACCTAGATGCATGTATGGATTGAATGAGTAGAACCTAAGATATGGCATGAATCCTAGGACGAGAAACACTTGAAATATCTGTAATAGATGATTGAATTGCAGTCTTGAATGAATAGATAGAATGATAACAATTGCCTGTAAATAACTAATAGCTGCTTGTGAAATATGAAGTACTTGTGCTAGTTAACTGTTGCTTGTAACTTCCTATTGTATACGTTAAATGACATAATACGAGTTGCATGTATACAACTTGAGAATAGTAATGTGAATGACGGAAATACGAGCTACCTGCGTATAACCTGAGTATGGAAATGTGAACGATAGCAATACAAGCTGCATGTGTATAATCGGAGAATGGAAATAGAAATGATGAAACCTGATGTGGCATGGCCTGAGGAATAAGAACATGAACCTTACGAGGAAATTAGAGTTGAGCTCTTGGAAATAAATGAATGGATATGGAAATGCTTTGGGAAGTGTGCTGACCCTTGAGTATGTGGTACCAAGGGGAGTGCATGTTATCTCTTAGTGTAGAGGGGTGCTTGCTGCCTTCGGGTTGAAACCAGGGGTGGGTTTGGCCACTTTGCACCGACTCGGTGGCCCTCGTGTACACTGTATCGGGGAGAGCTACTAGTGTAGGGATAGAGTTAGCCACCCCATGAGGCCCGGGGTTCAGTTAGCTGCCCTATACCGACTTGTTAGGCCCATTGGGCAAACCAGGTAGTCAGGCGAGGGTGCACAGACTGTGGATGGGCGAGACCCCTGTTTGGTTACTGAGAGGGGCTTGACCCCTATTTTTGAGAGGGCTAGGCCCTATACTGGTTCCATGCTGTACTTTGGGCGCACTCGCTAATGGAAATGACTGACCATGTGCTAGTGCAAGGTAGCTACCCGTGCATTTATCGTGCATGCCGTAGTCACCGTTACGTCTGTCCATGACCTTGGGGTGGTTGACTGGGGGTAGGACCACCACGGGGAACTCTCCCGACCAGGAGAGCACCACGTGCAACTTCTACTCTACGGAAAATACTGCAATCAAGATCGTTCCCACGAGGAACATTCGAGATCAAGAAAGAGACCTAATAAATAAACCAAATGGTGAAAAAAATAATTAGTTAAAGAAAGTAATTGAAAAACAGCAGCTACCTATCCACTTTTACTGCTTTAGTCAGTTGGTTGCCACTCTACTCTGCATTCGTTGACGTTATGTACTCATAACCCCTTTTCTAGTCCAGGTGTTGAGCAGCCAGAGCCTACGGCTGCAGAGGGTGCTGGGCCCAGGAGAGCCTAGTAGTTGTAGCTCCTTGTTATACTTCTTTCTGTTGTAGTGAGTAGACTCTTGTACCTTTACGTTTCACACTCTTACGTTCTGTACTTTATATTCTTGTGCCTGGTTACTTTTCTACTGTTGTGGTGGTGATATGTACTGTAGCAGTTTTTACCTCCTTACTGCTGTACCTTTTTACTATTAGTTTCTTAGCACAGTGAATGTGGTTTACTTTCTTGCTTTTTAGTTACTTGTTGGACGACTAGGTCTTGGGATCAGTCGAGTCGGTCCGGTCTCATTTCCTGTAGGGATTTGGGAACCGGGTCATAACACTTAAGCACATAAAGTGAGTTATGAAGTTTACATACATAATCCGGATATTCACTATGTACAAAGCCTTGTGTTTGTAACATATAAACATCTTCTTCTAGATGACCATGTAAGAAGGCATTCTGTACATCTAGTTGTTGTATATACCGACCATGAGAGATAGCCAAAGATAGAAGTAATATAACAATAGAAGGCTTGATAACCGGGCTAAAAGTTTCAAAGCAATCTGTGCCCTCATGTTGATGGTACCCTTTGGTGACAAGACATGCCTTGTACCTTTCAATAGATCCATCTTGCTTTCTTTTAGTTTATACACCCATTTGTTGCCTAGAACATTCATACCAGACATTCTAAGAACAAGAGACCATGTTTTGTTTTGTAATAAAGCATTAATTTCATCTGTCAAAGCAACCACCCAAGATGGATTTTTACTGCATCAGTATAATAGGTTGGTTCTTGCTGCTGACAGTGTTGTATGAATGCGATTGGTAACAGATGGAGGGTACTCATATTTGTCTTGCGATTAACCATGCCATGCATATATCTAGTTACCATACTGTGGACGTTGTTCTAAGATTTTTGGAGTGCTGGCAGTGCAATCATTGGTTGCTGTAGAAGTTGAAATAGGTACACAAGGGGATACCGTAATAGGTACTACAGCGTCAGTGACGATGGGAACCAAGGCATCAGGAGCTGCGGCTGGTACTGGCAAAGTGGTTGTTTGTTTCCTTGGCATTATGGATGGTGGAATTGTAATATAAATAGGGCCTGAGGTAGTGGAAGTTGGTAGTTGATTATGGATCTCCTGGGTTTTAAACGGGAATACAAATTCATCAAAGCAAACATGTTTAGCAATGATGAATTTGGAAGTGGAAAGCTCATAGCAGATATAAGCCCTATACATAGAGGCATATCCCAGAAAAACATACAAAGATGATCTTGGTTCAAGTTTATGGTTGGAATAAGGCTTTAATAGCGGATAACACACACACCCAAATATTTTTTAAAAAGAGTAATCAGGGGGTGCATTGTATAGAATTTCATATGCAGGTAGTATGTTATTATTATTGGTTGGAAGCATGTTCACCAAATGAGCAACTGCCTTAAATGCCAAGGGCCAAATCTGATATATAGGGACAACACCATGAAACAATAGAGCTCGAGCTACTTCAGTGAGATGACGGTTCTTTCTTTTTGCACAATCATTTTGTTCAGGATTATAGGGGGCAGACACTCGATGAAGGATACCTTGAGATTGAAGCCATTTGCTCAACTTTTGATATTCTCCTCCCCAGTCGGAATGTAATGCTTTTATAGTGGTTCAAAATTGATTTTTAACAAACTTGTCGAATTGTAGGAAGATGGAGTGAACATCATATTTTTGTGCAGTTGGAAAAAGCCATACAAACTTACACTTGTCATCAATAAAAGTCACAACCCATTGATTGGGGTAGTCCAGACATCAGAGAAAACAACATCAAACAAAATTGTGCAAAAAGAGCCTATAGAGACTAAAGAAAGTCTATGTGCTTTACTTTGCATGCAAACATCACATATTGAAGAGTGCATATCGTTAGAAGGAAAATAGCCACAAGAAATATAATTTTCTTGACAATAGCAAGGTTAGCATGTCCCAACCTTGAGTTCCATAAGGATAATGAGGCTCTTTTACTGGAAGTAATTAATGCAATGGTTGGAGTGACTAAACTTAGCATATTTGAAGTAGTTGCAGGCATATGAGATGAAGGCCGTGTGAATGGCATTCTCAAGGAGGTGGGGAGGCAAAGCTGGTAGAGGCAATCACATGCTTGCCCTTGGAGAATGGTTACTCGACTGAAGCTATCCTTAACAAGGTAGGAATTAGCATGTAGTTCAAGAAAACAATCATTACCACGTACAAACTTCTGAATTGATAGAAGCTTTTTCTTGACTTTGGGCACATGCAGTATTTGATTAAGATAAAGCGGATGATTATTAATAAGAAGAGAGGTATTACCAATATGTGTAATGGCCTCACCTTCTCCATTATCAAATTTAACTTCCTCTGGACCATTGTAATCAGAGACAATATCAAAATTAGCCAAGGACTTTATGCCATGGTGCGTAGCACCAGAGTCAGGATACCATTGCTGAGAAGAAATATTAGGGGAATCTGAAAGTTGAACTTGAGGAGAAGTGGCATGATTGTAACGTTGATAAGAAGTAAGAGTTGAATGGTTAAGTCTTCCACAAATTTGACATTGCATCCCTGCCACTGAGTAGCCAGATCTTCTTGCATAAATACCAAACCCTCGACCAGATGAAGCATTGTGTGAGGTTGTGCCTAGACCTCTGACAAAACCACGACTTGAACCCCTAGAACGAGAACCTCTATGGCCTCCCCTAGGTGAGAATGAAGTATTATTTAGAATGGGGTCTATTTTAGGTTGGTGATGCAAGAGCCTTTATTCATGAGATAATAATAGCCTAATGGCTTCCTCATGTGATATTGTAGTTGCATTACTGATATGGGTAGACACAATGGGATCATATTCTTGTCCTAAGCCATTTAAAATGGCCAATAACAAAGCACATTTGTCCAAGACCTTGCCAGCAGCAGCAAAATTAATTGAAAGAACCTTGGCTTTGTTTATAAATTTAGAAAGGAGCATATCTCCTCTTTTAAGATTGGCTAATTCAAATTTGTACTGTAAGATGTAGGACTTGGTGTACGTAGTAGAGAAATTTTCTAGGGAAACCAAAACTGCTCGAGCAGAATTCAAGTCAAGCATCTATGATCATATTTCTTCCAAAATTGATGAAATCAACCAGCACAAAATCAATTGATCTTTCCTATTGCACGAGCTATAGGCCTCACTCAGAACAAGAGTTTTGAGGTGGCATCGGTTATATATTTGGGTGGAGGTGGGAAAGACCCATCAACAACTCCCATCAAGTCATAAACATGCAAAATGGGCACAAATTGAGCCTTCCATAGAATGAAATTCCTAGAGTCAAGCTTGTAGGGAATGCTGTGGTGGATGTTGACAGGGGGAGAGTCCCTAAAAACCAATGATTTCAATGAAATAGAATAAGTATTGATGTTGGAGCGAGCCATTGTGAAGAGTAGTAAATGCAGAAACACACAAGTAGCATGTCTAACCCACAATCACTGGGTAGGGGTATCACAGAACAATGAAAAGTTAAAAACACGTAGATATACTGGCACAGAAGAGAACAACAAATCGGAAGCAGAAAACCTCAATCGTGTAGAAGAGCAACAATCTCACAAAGAAAAAGAGGAAACACAATTAGAAGCAACAAGCATTAATCATGGCCTCAGGCCCTAAACGCGTAGCGGTGCGAGGTTGCTCTGATAGCATGTTACAATGGAATGGAATAGAGCTGTCCGGAAACGATATTTAAAGAAAAGAATGATGTGTACAAATATACAAGTGTCCCCTCATAAATACATCAATTACAGTTTTATCCTCAATGAGCTCACAACATTGAGTTGAATCTTCATGCTAAATGAACAAGGAACAATCTATGACTTCATAAATGGAATAAATTGGTTTTAAACCACTCGTGAGAGGAAAATAAATGAAATTTACACTTCTAACCAATGACAGCCATGAAGATATGAAACCAACCAATAAGAAACTAAACTATTTAAATAAGATATGAAAGCAGCATCAATGTGGAACTCAAGCATGACCCGTAAGCAAATTGTAACTTCTGCACCACTGTAAGCCCATCTACCTCATGCAATGCCACATTCCCTCTATCCACCATCAATCTTAGTTGAACCTCATCCAACACCTTCTTTACATTCTCCTCCATCAGTGGCAACACACCAATAGGAAACAAGCACTCGTCCCTCAATGCAACATAAAAATTTCCAACATGATCACCTCCTCACATTACAAAAGGAAATCACCAAAACCAATAAGGCATTCCATCAAGCATGTTAGGGAAAAAATGATCTAATTATTCTCTAAGAGCCTTAGTAAATTTATATAGAAAGGTACAAGGGAAAAATACCATAACATACCTACATACAAATAAGGAATTATAAATAAACTCCCAATGCAACTCAACACTCCCTTTCAAATTGGAGCATAAACATCGAGCATGCTCAACATAGAACATAAGGTCTCAAGTCACATCCTAGAGAGTACTTTTATGAAGATATCTACTATCTAATCTTCAGTGCCAATGTAGGGTGTGTAGATCTTCTTACTTGCAATGGCCTCTCCAATAAAATGACAAACCGCTTTAATATCCTTCGTTTGCTCATGAAATGTAGGGTTATTGGCAATGAAGGTGGCAACCTTATTGTTGCAATACATAGGAATAGGCTCTGAAACATAGATGTGAAAATCCTATAAAATAGATCAGACCCCTAGTAACACAAGTAGTGTGTGCCATGGCTCTATATTCTGATTCAACACTCAACCTCGAGATCACTGCTTGCTTTTTTCTCCCCCATGTGACAAGGTTGTGCAATACCCAATGGTGGAGTTCTTGTCCTCATGCACCCTAGCATAATCGACATCAGAATAATGATGTTATAGTTATCTCACATTGTAATTAGGGTTTTATATCGTAGTATAGTGTGTAAGACAACCAACATATTTTATAAATTTATACTAGTTTTGTGTCCAGGTTGTTTGCTGAGAGGCTTATTATAATTTAATTCACAAATTATTATCATAAATTATCTTGATTATGTTAATTAGGTTAATTATGCTTACTATCACTAGATATTCAATAATTAATACTTTAGGTTAACTTAAAAGTTCATAATGTACTTAAATAAATATACTTAACTTAGGCTAATAAATAGAATGTATATAATGTATAACATATATATAAGTTAATTAAACTCTTAATTTACTAATTCCTATTAACATTAGTTAGGTTATAATTACATTACATAAATTTATGAAGTTTAATTTACTTACTAATATAAATTACTTAATTTACTTATTAAATTAAGTATATGCATACTAATTAGGGATAATGACCTTATAACTCAGTAATACTTAAATTATATTAAGTTACTTAGGTTAGGCTTATATACTTTATATTTAACTTACTAAGTATTACTTATGTTAGTTAGTTATTGGTTA
Organism: Thalassia testudinum; assembly: GCA_037157565.1. NCBI lineage: Eukaryota > Viridiplantae > Streptophyta > Magnoliopsida > Alismatales > Hydrocharitaceae > Thalassia > Thalassia testudinum. The sequence continues at coordinate 47,520,520 of JAZHRO010000009.1, forward strand.
ATGAAGAATTTATATATATATTACGCACATGAAGTCAATTGCAAAAGAATACAATAGAAAATGGCAATTAACTTGCAAATGAAAATTAAACACAAAAAAATTAGAAGCATTAGAAACATGTTCTCAATTGCATAAACGATAAAAAAAAATTGCTCTTCATACAAGTGATGCATATGTTCAAACTCAATTCTTATCTAAGTAAAAGTTATTCTCTACTCTAAAAAAATTGGTGGCCTAAACAACCAAAATTGATCCACATATCGATGTTAGAAAGCCCGCAGGTCACCCCTCATGGGCAATCAAAGGTCAAGATATGCTCAATGGGAGGGGTAAGGGAGAGATGTGTATAGGGGGTCGACCCCCGTACTGGCAGACGAGGCTACGGACACGATTCATAATATATATAGTTGGCGCTTCTCTCACACTTGAGGTGGGACTATTTGAAGGCATTCTCCTTCAGCATATGGCTACCATCAGCTGCGACTTCACAACCACTTTATTACTTCACATTCAAAGCAGGATCTTCCCTAATTTAGCTCCAATGTAATCTTAAGGGTTAATCCAAAGTTTAGATCATCTCATAGGATTCTTCAGTACTAAATCATCATCTCAAAATAAGCATTGACTCAATAATGATCCACAGCTGCTTCACCTGCACTGAAGCTTCCAAAGCATGATTGCAGACCTTTATTGTTAATTAAAGAGCACCCTCTCATGGTTCTAACAAGTCACTTAGTGCCTTCCTAACATCTTAAACTACTTGCAGGCCCTTAGGAATAACTATAAGGCTAAGTCATAGACCTGGAGAACACTTCACAGCAATAAGGAACCCAAACATAGGGCTCCGCAATCATTACATGAACAACTCTCAAACACTTCAAAATTCCATTAGATTAGATCACATTCACTCCAAGTAGCTTCTACAATGTATTCAGGACCTAAAACCAAGCTTTAGAGCTTCTTAGCACTCATGGTGGATTGAGTTTGACCAAACTCAAGTCAAGAGTTGACTCTGAGCTTGAGGTCAGTTTAGACTAAATTAAGAATGTAGATGGACTCTATATGACTTATAGGATCTTCTGAATATAGGAAATGAGATAATTGAGCATTCGAAGAGGTTCCTAATGTCTGGCATCTCTAATCTCAGGTGAGGTTGTTCGTTAGTTCAGACTAGACATCAAACAACCTTGCATGAGGTTGTTTAGAACTCAGAAGAGTCTATAGAAGCTAATGGACTTACTGAGATGTTCTAATTGTGCTGGAATAGTGCTATACTTCCCCGTTGGAGCTAAGGAAGAAGAAGGAAGTTAGAGTGATTCAATCCTTGAAGCTTGAATGTAAGGGTAGGAATTAAAATTCTTAAGTATGAGAGAGTCGATTAGAGGTCGTTGGAAGTTGTTACAGTCACTCAAGTGCTAGTTTGAAGTCGCTGGAGATTAAGAAGACATTGGAGCATGGCGGAAAATCAACCGGAGTTTGATAGAATGGAATTCTCAAGAAATCAATTCGATCTTTAGTTTAAAAGGTTCCCAAGAACCTCAAGAAGCTCAAAAACTTTTCAATTGGATCGATGGAAGCCTGTAACAGTTGTGCAAACTGAAATTAATCAAAGGAAGAACTTGAGTTTGATAGAACAAAAGAAAGGATGAATGTATCAATTAATTGAGGTGAAATGATCCCTGAGGTGAGGCAGTGATGTACGAATGGTCTATTGGGTGGAAAAGGCTTGTCAGAGCTCCGCCATAGACGACAGAGGCTTAGCATGAGATAAAAATTAGGTGAATTGTGTAGTGGACAATTTAGGAAAAGAGAAGGTGGATTGGGGTTGTGGAGAGGTGAGGAGGGTTATTTTATGGTCAATGTGATGAAAGGAAACTAGATGACGTCATATTTGACGTCGTCGGATTCAGAGAAGGAGATGAGGAGATCAAGGTCTAAACTATGCGTAAACTACCATAAACTACCTAAACGTACTCTAATGAACTAGATAAAGAGTTAAAGCTACTTACTTGGATGATTGGTGAGAAGGGCTCTAGTGAGCAATTACCAGAGCTGAGAGATGAAGAGATTGGGTGAGAGGAGAGCTAGTGATGATCGAAGGCGGAGAGAGAGAGGTTGTGAGCATGACTTTGCGATTGGTAAGGTGGAGCACAGGAAGAGGGGTTGAGGGAGGCGATTAGATTCGTCGAAGCTGGTCCGAGAAGAGAGAGAAAACTCACTAAGGTATAGAACAAAGCCTGCTAACTGACTACGGTTAGAGGAGAAGGGTAGGGGCTTGATACCTCAAATCGAAGGTGAGAAGGGCTATTTATAGACTTCGGAGAAGGTGAAGGTGAATGTATTTGGACAAGAAATAGCTTAGATTCATTGGAGCAACCTGTCATCGTCTTCGACGATGGCGACCTTAAACACATGTCTTGAAATAGTTTATGGCTAATCCAAGCCATCGGATTAAAGGAATTTGTTAGGACAAAGCTTGGCATCCATAGAATAGACGGTTGGCCATTGGATGAGTGTTCATTGAAGACAGAGAAGAATACGCCCTTACACTGCTGTTGATGAAGAAGAAGAGAAGGATATGTACTCAGGACTTGCTTGCAAATAAAAAGGAGTAGAGTGAAATAAAAAGGGCTTAACTGTAATGCACACAAGGACTGAAATGTAAATCCTTAATTTAAAGGTGTAATTTAATTTATTTTGCTCCCAACTTTTTATAGGAGATTAAATGAATATAGAGGAATAATGTTATGGAGTTAATTTACATTTTAGTCCCTATTTGTGTTATATAATTTAATGCTTAACATTAAGGTTTATATTATTAACTTAGGTTATAAATTAAGTAGTAGCTTAATTAACTTAATTATAAATAACTTAGTTTATGATATTAAGTCCTTATTCTTAACTTAAATTAATTAGATACTTATTTGATAATAATAAGGCTTAATTAAGGTATATTTGAAGTCCAAGTCTATTATTATCTTATTTCATAATTAACCTTGTTTATATGATATTACTAACCAATTAACTAGGTAAACTAGCTATATTAAGTGAATTATAAGTCATGATGAGTACCTAATCAAATAGCCACACACATCAACATGCCTATTGTTCTGAAAGTGAAGCCCCTTCCCCAGGCCATGCTTTAAGTATCTCAATACATGACAAATTCCATCCCAGTGGAACTCCTTGAGTGCTTGCATAAATTGGCTCAGCCTTCCAACAGCAAAGGCAATGTTAGTCCTTGTAAATGTCAAGTATAACAACTTCCTAACCATGGCACGACATCTGGTCACATCATGCAACAAAGGACTATCTACATCTACAAGATGCAATGAGGCATCCATAGGCACACATGCTAGTTTGCACCTCAGCATGCTAGTCTCCTTCAGCATGTCAAGTACATACTTGCGCTGAGATGGTACAAATCCTCCTTTTATCGGTTGTACCTTAATACCAAGGAACTAATTAATGGAGCCTAGATCCTTGGTAACGAACTACGAATGTAGTAGAACTTTAGTATTCTCTATGCCTTTCCTATCACATCCAGTGAAAAGAATGTTATCAACATAAACAATAAGAATCACAGAACCTATCTCCCTGTGCAATGTGACTATTGTGTGATCTACAGAAGACTTAGCAAAGCCATGCTCTTGTAAGACTTTGCTAAATCTTTCAAACCATGCCCTTGGACTTTATTTCAAGACATAAAATGGCATTCTTTGGTTGGCAAACCTTCTGACACTCGCCTTGACTGATGAAACTTGGAGGCTGCTCCATGTAGACTTCCTCCTCCAAACTCCATAGAGAAATGTATTCTTGATGTCTAATTGATTGATAATCCAACTCTTGTTGATGACCACAGATAGGAAGATTCTAACACAATGAAGCCACGCCACAAGGGAGAAGGTCTCAAAACAATCTATCCCAAAGGTTTGTGTATAGCCTCTAGTGATAAGACAAGCTTTGTAATGCTCCACAGTACCATCGGGACAACATTTAAGTGTAAATACCTACCCCACAACAGTAACCCCTAGGATAGGTCAACTAGGTCCTACGTTCCATGAGATTGCAAGGCTGTTATTTCTTCTTCCATAGCAACTATCCAGGATGGATTCTGGAATACATCTTGATGATCTTGTAGTACTTGATGATTGTCCACAACTAAAGAGAGACATTGTCTTGCTTCAGATAAATGGTCAAGAGACATAAACTAACAAACACAATATTTGGCAGAAGATCATTGAGTATTTCGTTGAGCTATGGGAAGGTCCAGATCCATGCTATCAAAAGTAGAAGATACCTGGTCCTTAAATAAGTCACTGATAGTTGGAGAGCACTGAGCATGAATGATAGACAAAGGCTCATCTACTTGAGGAGTATCTGCAGACTTGCACTTAAAATGTTTAGGGAAGGTATCTATAACATCAAGATATCTAGGAAAAACACTAGCATCAGGTAGGTTTGCCTTCGGTATAAGAGGCTCAATGGGTTCAGGTGGTTTGGAAGGCATAGGAAGAGGTCTTCCTAGGTATAACTTGTGTGTAAGGCTCCCCCTTTTTAGGGAAATAAGGAATCTCCTCAAAAAATTTGATGTCTGTAGAGACATAGAAACATTTGTGCTATAGGGTTGTAACAGCGTATCCTTTTTGTGTCCTATAATAGCCCAACAAAATGCACTTGACTGATTGAGATGAAATTTCGTCCATCTTGAATAGATGAACAAAGCAAACACAACCAACACAATAGGAGTGATAGGAAACAAATCTTTGCTAGGAAACAAAACAGAGTGGGGGGTCTTACCACCTAAAATGATTGAGGACACTCGATTCACCAAAAAAGTAGCAATAAAAATTGCATCAACTCAAAACAATGAGGGAACATTCATTTGGAACATGACAGCACGAGCAACATCTAGAAGATGACAAAGTTTACATTTAGCCACCCCATTCTATTAGGAGGTATGAATGCATGAAGTTTGATGAATGATGCCAATTGATTGAAAAAATCAAGTAAGCTTGGCATTGACAAATTTGAGACCGTTATCACTCTTGAAAATTTTTATAACAGTGGAAAACTAAGCCTTTATTTCTTGAATAAAATTCTGAATAAGAACAAGAACTTCGAACTTCTCTTTCATCATAAAAACCTAGGACATCCTGGTATAATCATCAACTACTAAGAGAAAATACCAAAAGCCTCTAAGATTGTGGACCTTACACGGACCCCATACATCAACATGAATCAACTCTGACACAGACTTGGTACACTTATTTTGAAATGGAAAGGATGACCTATTGTGGTTGCCAAGTCTGCAAGCCTTACAATGAAAGGACTTTGGAAAGGACAAATCTGAAACTGACAATGTATTACGGACATACTAGGGTGGCCAAGGAAAAGTTGCCACCAAAGAGTAGTGGTGGCATAAACAGCAGCAATAGATAACAATGATGGAATGTGGAGGTAGTAAAGGTTGTTCTGGTCAAGTCCTCCACTAATCCGCCTCATCATCTGAAAGTCCTCCAAAAAAAAGTACTCGTCATGAAAAATAGCTCAACACCAAAGATCTTTGGTAATCTAACTAATAGACATCAAATTAAGTGCAAAATTTAGAGTATGCATAACATTAGACAGAGGCAGAATAAGAGACAGGGAAATATTCCCAAGTCTTGTAACTGGTGACAAACCACCATCTGCTACCTTAACCTAGAAGGGGGTAGCAAGATCTTGAAGAGAAGAAAATAAACCAGCATCACGAGTGATATGTGAAAGAGCACCTGTATCAGCAATCCAGGCTGGAGTATAAGAATTGATAGATATAGCAGAGGTGTTTGTGGACTTCTGAGCTAATGCCCTAGCTGAGGTGAAGGCATGGGAGGCAATAAACCTCTTGTACTCTGCCTTCGATATAGTAATCTAATCATCATCTTCATGTGTCTAAGTAGGGTCTTCTGTAGAGACCTGGAGAGCACGTGGGCCCATTCCCTGAGGAATGCTATGCTTCACTAAATAGTGATCAATAGTATGACCATTTCTATGATAATACTCACAAAAAGGGGTACTTCGTCCATGACCACGGCTGCCATGTGCAGTAGCACGGCTGATGTCCACACATCTAATATGCCTAAAATGCCTATTTATGCATGTTCCTAGGTCTATAGAAGCATCATGCATATAAATATTACATAGCATGCATCATCATACATTTAGATTAGTTTATACAAATTATAGATTAATTTGCCTCTTTTTGTGATCAGGGGACATATCAATATTTTTCTGGGTCTCGAATTGAAGATCTAGCTATACGGATCTGATCAGGGCAATGACCGGAGTCCAATGCCTTCAAGATTACCCTTATCGGACCTCTGTAGCATCAGATGCAGTTTGAGGAAGATCAGAGGTCAAGGGGAAAGGTGGTGCTAATCCGTACCACATATGACAAATACAGCCACACGGATGGGTTCGGATTGACGATCGCAGCCCAACGACGCAAAAATCGATCCAATCTGACATCCGTGACACCATCTGCAAGCATTGGAAAATGGATGGCCCAATGGTGCCATGTGGCACCATCCATGCCTCCCATGGTCACCGCAACCCTCCTCTTCACCAACATCCGCTTAATTTCCACCGTTGGATCATCATTTGAGGATGGAGCACGTCGGAGGGAGAATTCAAAAACTTGACCATCCCCGCTCGTAGTGCGTCGTTGAGTGTCTTACATGAAAGGCAGCGGAGTGAATCGAAACTCACCATGCCTCAAATCGAGCGAGTGCGCAGGCACGGCGAAATTCGGTCATTCAATCGGTGATGAGCTACAATGGTGAGCGCTACATGGCACATTCTCGTGCGTCGGATGGAGGAGCGTGCAGCACACGTGTGATGACGTGCGATTGTTCGTGCCATCGTACGCGTGCGTGCGCAGCAGCAGAAGATGAAGCGTGCTCATGCATTTTTGACCGTCCGATTGAACAATCAAAAGGATGAGAGAGATTGGGCGCGATGAGCGGTGCAACAGCTGAAGGCATGGAGGCACTGACGTGGCCGCGCTAGGTGCATCTGATCAGCGTGCAACAACTGATGTAAGCACATTTACACTACTTAAAATGTCTATTTATGCATGTTCTTAAGCATAGGATTGCATTTCATGATATAAATATTGCATAACATGCATCATCTCGCATTTAGAGTAGTTTGAATAAAATGGAGGTTAATTGTCTCCTTTTATGTGCTTGGACAGGGGAAACATTTTATCGGGGCCTCGGATCAAAGATCCAACCGTATGGACATGATCAGGGCGACGATTGGAGTTCAACGACTCCAAGATCGCCCTAATCAGGCATCCGTAGCATTAGATAGAGACCAGGGAACCCTAGAAGATCAAGGGCCAGGATGGTGTAAATCCGCACTTCAGATGACAAATCCGACCGCATGGATGAATTCGGATCGACGATCGCAGCCCAACGACACAAAAATCGAGTCAATCCGACATCCGTGGCACCATCTACAACTTCCAGAAGATGGATGGCCAAGATGGCGCCACGTGGTGCCATCTCAGCCACCCAAACTGCCGCTGGCATTTTGTGAAGGCCCCCTGCCCGATCGCTCTCCACCGTCAGATGGAGATCCAACGGCTGTGGCCGCCCGGCGCTTAAAACGTGCGCTCGACCATCCGCGCCCCGCAGCGCAGCGGTCGAGTGCGCTTACGCGAGCGTAGGGTGCGAGTTCGAGCCGCGGCGAGTGGATTGGAGGCGTGGGTAATTGAGGCGCGTGGAGCGTCGGATGGAGATCGTGCGGTCGCGGGCGCCCGATAGCGTCGACGCGCGATTGGACGCCCCGCGTAACGCGCGATCGCACGCGTAGGTGGGCGGGTTGCAGCGGGCGCGGACGCGATTTAAGTCGTCCGATCTCGCGATCGGACGGCTGAAAAGCGCTGGACGTGCGCGAGCGTTGAGGAGCGGGCAGCCGAGGAGGTGCGTGTGGGCGCGGCGGCGACGGCCACGTCAGGGCTTTAGTGACGGATTTATCCGTCACTAAAGACCACTTATTTATTATTTTGAAGATGTAATGTCCATTTTGCCCCCACTCCTTGCAACTATAAAAGGAGACCCCCTCCATACGAAATTCTCATCCCTTCTTTATCCTCTCTACCCCTCCAAAGCTCAAGAGAAGCTTATCCCACACCCGGGATGCTTCTCGCGAGATAAAGTCCAATTTTCGTTCCCCTTCAGAAGTGGATCCCGCGACGACAACGGCGTGCTGCTTCGTTCCCATTCTTCTGCTTCGTCCTCCTTCGTCCCTCTTTGTTCTCCTTCATCCAAGCGTCGTCCCGTCCGGCTCGTCCTCCAAGCAACTGTCGAGGAGGATTTCTCTCTCCCTATTCTTTTTACCGCTTTCTAGTATAGATTTACTGCTTTCTAGATTAATCTACTCGTCCTCCAAGCAATCGTCGAGGAGGACATTTCTCTCTCCATTCTTTTAATGCTTTCTAGAGTAAATTTATTGCTTTCTAGAGTAATTGTTTTATGCTTTCTAGTTGTAATGAACAATCTCTTCAATACAAAAATTCCTTATTTATTCTACATCTCATTTTGATTTCTCTGTGTAATATTCTCTTTCTCTCTTACTCTCTCTCTCTTCTATTTATTGTAAATAATTAGATTGTACTAAATTAAATTATTTTGTAACAAATAAAAAGAAACGCGTAGTTTTTAAATCAAACGTCTGCCTCCCTGTGTTCGACCCGGAATTTTAATTTCGGTATAAATTTTATTTGTTGAACACGAATTCTTCGCTTTCGAACTACAACGACAGGTTTTCCAAAACCGAACACGTTAGCGTAGGTTCGTAAACGTTCAACATTTTGGCGCCGTTGCCGGGGAGGCAATGATCTTTGATTTCTCTTCGCGTTTTGTAACTTATAAATCATTTACCTCACTTTTCTCCTTTCTTATTGTAATTGCAGATACTCTTTCGAGACATGCAAAAGCGGTAGATCAGAGTAAAGTGCTGTGGAAGGTTTTGTAAGTTATCCCCCACCTCCCACCCATTAGATTTCATTTCATCACATAATAACTCAAACATCAATCAACCTAGGTGTTTTTATAAACTCTAAGGTTAGATTGTTTGCTGTTTGACACCCATACTCACCCCAACCCCCACATTAAAAAGAAAAAAAGAGAAAAAATCTCACAGAGGTACACAACCTCATCTGATTTTCAAACTCAACCAGTAATCCAATCTTAAGAGCCGGTACACACATCCAAACACATAATTGAGTAGAAATCAGATGAGGTAATCATTTGTGTGCCTAATTAAGTGGTGCAACAGGCCAATTGTTTGAGTTGATTGGGCCGCACCACTTCAAATAAAATCAACTCATCAAGTAGCTGCCAATTAGGTTCAACCCTTAGGGATTTACCAGGCACTCCACATTCTTTTTAAACTTTAAAGGAAAACATCTTCACATGTGCTTGTAAAACTTGGTGTGCCAACGAAACTTGATTGAAAACACCTAAAGTTGAATCCTAAAAGCTACTAAGCAAGATTTGAATCTTAAAATTCACCACATCAAAAACAATCTTTCTTGAAAACCACTGGTTGTGCACTCACACACAAATCAATCAATCATTAAGGGCACAACCCATTTAAAGGGCCCATCACATTCAAAAGCACATTCTGACCTAGCCCTAAATAAAACAAAGTAGACGTTGGCCTTAAGGATTGGACTCGCTCTTCAGAACCCAGAACGAGATTATTTTCGATTAGTCTGTTTCTACTGTTCAATCTGATGTCTAGCTAGGGGAGTAGAGTCAAACGATCGTGGCTGGGGGGTACACTAGGAACTGGAGGCGCAAGCCGAAGGAAGAACCTTCTCCCCAGTCCCTCCTTCTAACTGGTTGGATTGAACAGACGGAAGTAGATCAAATCGTTCCTTTATCTCAAGATGGGTTTTGAGAGTCTGTAGGTCTTTAGGCTAACCTATTTAAGGACAGGTTTGATTGTTTGTATTGCAGGGCACCTTTCTTCCTCTCATGTATCATGAATCCTTCCACATATTTCACGCATTCCCGCTCTTTCCCTCCTGTTGTAAATTATCCTCAACATGACGATTATCCCAACTCGTATTGTAGTCGACCATCAATTAGTTGGGATAATTCGGATTGGGGATACAATTCCGGACCCCCGTGTTTAGGGTCTAACCCTGAACACTTTGATTCTGATTTCTATCCTTCTCAGAGCTACATCGATTATAGATCGTCCTCCTTTCATGAACAACCTAATACGATCTACAATCAAGAAGGATACACTGATCCTTACCCATCCTCTAATTTCACTGCCTTTAGGTCATCACCATCTTTTCAACAATCTGAACTGACCTATCATCAGGAAGGGTATAACGAATCTCAATTCGTTAATTCCTCTACATTGATGTCAAACCCGCCCAACCCTGAACCAACTCATTTGGTTCAGGTTAATCAAGTTCAAGATAAGGTTCTGGCTAACTTGAGGAATATCATTCAATCTTTAGAAGTTCAGCCAATACCTTGCATTGAGAGATTGGAGCCCCTGATTGAAATGATTGATGATTTAAACAAGTCTTTGTTGGATTGGCTCCAGGATGTTAAGGATAAGAACCTGGGTGAGTTTCTACTTGGGAAATTAGCAAAATTGAGGATGGGATTCGTGGTTGCTTTGATTCAATCTTGGAATAATTCCCAGGATGAACCCTCTTCAGGAAAGCTAATGATAGAACCTGCTCAAGCACCTGTTGGGGGGGACAAGTGTTATGAGGCTGACCAGATTGAATCAAAGCAACCAATTAAGGATGATTTGATTTCTTCACCTGAGATCCCTGAGCCGGGTTACGAGGAAACATATGTCTCCTTGGAACAGAAAGTGACAACTGATTTTGGGACATACATTGATACGGATCCTGATGGTGAAGATTCAAGTTGCGAAGTCTCACGTGAGTTTTCTGAACACGATTTCTGTGAGACAATTGGGCCTGAGGAATCTGATAGATCATTTAATAGCCCAATAGCTGAGGAAACTGATCTTATTAGGGCACACATTACGGATCCAGAATCGCATTTTCTGGAAGAATCAATTCAATGCCCTGATTATCAGTTACACCCTGTTGAGCTTATTGATGATTCTAATTCTGAGATAATTAGACCCAAGTCAATTTTGATTCTGCCACATCATTTAGACTTGGAGATTTCAGACAGGGTGATGAATATACAAGAGGTCCTGGAATTTGATATGCTGAATGAGGAGAATAGGAGCTGGGAAGTGTTGATTTGGGAAATTAATTTTGGAGGAAATGGAAGATTGAGTCGAAGGGTTCCTTTTAAGCTAAAACCATCAAATCAGAACCCTTACGACATTTGTTTCGAGGATGTTCAACTCAAGCACACATTCAACAATTATCCTTTTGAGCTTCAATTCTCTATAACCCGACATTTTGGCCTTGGGTTGCATCCTCATAAATCGCAGGCTCGACCCCGCTTGCATTCTGATTTTAGGTTTTGGGTAATTTTTATCCAGAACCTAAGATATTCTCGATTATGGGGGATGGGTTTGCACCACAATCTGGTCCACATCTGTGGACCGCTGTTGATAGGTTAGAGGATTCTTCTGTTTATATTAATTCTGACCTGCACTTGTGAATTCTTCATTTCTTTTCTTTGTATAGTGCGCCTAGCTGAAGGCACTAAACTCAGCACATATACAGTTCTTTTTCGATTTCATCTCGGAGCGGACATGACATTCACGCAATTCAGGTGCTTTCTACGCTTTTCCACTCTGTTTTATGTCTTTTTAATACAATGAGGACATTGCATTAGATAGGCATGGGGGGGTGGATATTTATCTCTGAATTCATTTGTCAGCTCCATAGATTTGTTTTATTTTCTTTTATATAAAAAAAAATCAGAATTAGGAAAGAGAATTTGGGTTTAAGAAAATTTTCAATCTTAAGAAATACTACATTAAGATCTGAACACAAAGACCCTTCAGGTCTTTGAACTTAATCAGCCCGTGTATCCACTAAAATGTGGATTTGTTTTTCGAGTTCTCGCCAACTTGAATTTTATTTTAATAGGAGTAAATAAGTTTGGGTGATAAATACACTACTTATGAACCCTCCCTCTGATGTGAGGGAATTTTGAGTCTTAAGCATCTACACACTTTCTTTGCACTGACTCACTGTTTGGCGATTTTTACGGAAATTGGATAGCTAATGAACCTTCTAGGGTGATATGGCTAGCAAGTTATCGTGGGTAACAACCCATAGGTAGGTTGTCCAGAGCCCAGTCACTGGACCTTTCTCTTTTTCCTGCCCTTAGGTAAATCTTAGACCAGGGAAGCCACCTATTTAAAAAAAAAAATCAAAAAGAAAAGGGGGAAAAGAATAAAAAGAAATAAGCACACTTCCCCGCATGAGTATGGCTGGCAAGTTGTCGGTGGTAACAGCTCATCGACCGGTTGTCCAGAACCCAGCTCAGAAAATGCACTAAAAATTCCCAAAACACTTAGGAAGAAGCAGAGAAGTAGAATAAACCAGGGAGATATACACTGGATTCACCCTTGTGTTGACCTCGTAAAAAAATAAAAGTAGGGAGAAAGCTACCGGTTGCAAAGATACACCTTTAGGCAGAATTCTTTTTGAGGTCACCTAGAGGCGTAGAAATCCGAAGTCCGTCCTAATTGCCGATCAATGAGTCTATCACAAATCACAATAAGATGCTTAAAGCTTAGGGTTCTCATCAAATCTTGGGTGAGTTGAATGGCCGTAGAAAGCCACTCTTAAACCCTAAAATTTGAAAATCCAAAAAAATTAGAAAAGAGTAAAAAGATAAAAAGAAATTTTTTTTTGAATAAGGCGAGGGCTTGAGGCGGTTTGCATTTTGGCTGATACCCGGGCACTGTTGTGTCTTTGAAAGTTCAGTTCCTAAGTAGACAATTTCTTAATGATTGAAAATAACTTTGGTCCAAATAATCTAACCTAATTCTTTTATAAATAGCATATAGTTTTTGCTAGGGACTAGCAAAAGATAGGCATGGGGGTATGATGTAAACACATTTACACTACTTAAAATGTCTATTTATGCATGTTCTTAAGCATAGGATTGCATTTCATGATATAAATATTGCATAACATGCATCATCTCGCATTTAGAGTAGTTTGAATAAAATGGAGGTTAATTGTCTCCTTTTATGTGCTTGGACAAAGGAAATATTTTATCGGGGCCTCGGATCAAAGATCCAACCGTATGGATATGATCAGGGCGACGATTGGAGTTCAACGACTCCAAGATCGCCCTAATCAGGCATCCGTAGCATTAGATAGAGATCGGGGAACCCTAGAAGATCAAGGGCTAGGATGGTGTAAATCCACACCTCAGATGACAAATCCGACCGCACGGATGAATTCGGATCGACAATCACAGCCCAACGACACAAAAATCGAGTCAATCCGACATCCGTGGCACCATCTACAACTTTCAGAAGATGGACGACCAAGATGGCGCCACGTGGTGCCATCTCAGCTGCCCAAACGGCCGCTGGCATTTTGTGAAGGCCCCCCACCCGATCGCTCTCCACCGTCAGATGGAGATCCAACGGCTGTGGCCGCCTGGCGCTTAAAACGTGCACTTGACCATCCGCGCCCCGCAGCGCAGCGGTTGAGCACGCTTACGCAAGCGCAGGGCGTGGGTTCGAGCTGCGGCGAGTGGATTGGAGGTGCGGGTAATTGAGGCGCGTGGAGCGTCAGATGGAGATCGTGCGATCGCGGGCGCCCGATAGCGCCGACGCGCGATTGGACGCCCTGCGTAACGCGCGATCGCACGCGCAGGCGGGCGGGTTGTAGCGGGCGCGGATGCGATTTAAGCCGTCCGATCTCGCGATCGGACGGCTAAAAAGCACTGGACGTGCGCGAGCGTTGAGGAGCAGGCAGCCGAGGAGGCGCGCGTGGGCGCGGCGGCGATGGCCACGTCGGGGCTTTAGTGACGGATTTATCCGTCACTAAAGACCCCTTATTTATTATTTTGAAGATGTAATGTCCATTTTGCCCCCACTCCTTGCAACTATAAAAGGAGACCCCCTCCATACGAAATTCTCATCCCTTCTTTCTCCTCTCTACCCCTCCAAAGCTCAAGAGAAGCTTGTCCCACACCCGGGATGCTTCTCGCGAGATAAAGTCCAATTTTCGTTCCCCTTCGGAAATGGATCCCGCGACGACGACGGCGTGCTGCTTCGTTCCCTTTCTTCTGCTTTGTCCTCCTTCGTCCCTCTTCGTTCTCCTTCATCCAGGCGTCGTCCCGTCCAGCTCGTCCTCCAAGCAACTGTCGAGGAGGATTTCTCTCTCCCTATTCTTTTTACCGCTTTCTAGTATAGATTTACTGCTTTCTAGATTAATCTACTCATCCTCCAAGCAATCGTCGAGGAGGACATTTCTCTCTCCATTCTTTTAATGCTTTCTAGAGTAAATTTATTGCTTTCTAGAGTAATTGTTTTATGCTTTCTAGTTGTAATGAACAATCTCTTCAATACAAAAATTCCTTATTTATTCTACATCTCGTTTTGATTTCTCTATGTAATATTCTCTTTCTCTCTTACTCTCTCTCTCTTCTATTTATTGTAAATAATTAGATTGTTCTAAATTGAATTATTTTGTAACAAATAAAAAGAAACGCGTAGTTTTTAAATCAAACGTCTGCCTCCCTGTGTTCGACCCGGAATTTTAATTTCGGTATAAATTTTATTTGTTGAACACGAATTCTTCGCTTTCGAACTACAACGACAGGTTTTCCAAAACTGAACACGTTAGCGTAGGTTCGTACACGTTCAACAACAGTGGAGATGGAAGCACGCAACTTCAGTAATGCTTATCTATAGTGACGCTTATAAACGTCACTAAAGGTCCTGATATTAATGTTAAAGCTTTGAAATGACCTTTTTTGCCCCGATATCGTCAACTATAAATAGGACCCTATGCTCCACCTTTTTCCTCATCCCTTTCTCTCTTCTTTCACCCCCTCCAAAGCTCTACGAGCTGGTCCCATACCTGGGATGCTCTACTAGAGCTAAAGTAAAATAATTTTCCATCTTCTCACCCCTTTCGTGGAGCATCTTGTGGTTGTCTTCTTGCCACCATTTGAGAAGCAGATCCTGCTGTGACGCCGCCCTGTTCCGTTCTCCATCCTTCAACTCCGTTCTCCCTCGTCCAGCATCTCACCACCCTCTTCCGGGCACACTGTCAATGCGACTCATCCTCCAAGCAGTCATCGAGGAGGATTTTCTCATCTCTATCTTTTTGCTGCTTTCTAGTGTAGTTTTGTTTCCTGTAAGTAGTTGTAATAGACTCTAGAAAAGTTAAATGCAATATTTGTTCATTCTCTCTCTATTTTCTCTTTCTTTGTATATTCTCTCTTTGTCTTCTATTCTTTAAATAGTTTAGCTTGTGTAGATTAATTTCAACTAGCTACTCTACTTCATGAAAATAATTCTAAACGTGATTTTTAATTAAACATTTGCCTCCCTGTGTTCGACTCGGGACTTACTTTGAGTTTCGGTAAAATTTTTCTAGTAGCAGATTTTTTATGCAACTACAACGGTAGGTTTTTAATTCAATTTTTTACACATATAAAATCTTGTCCATCATTTTAGCACTGTTGCCTAGGAGGTAACGCTCATTGATTTCCCACATTTTCCACCTTACTTATTGTTTACCTCACTTGTCTCCATTCTTATTGCGATTGCATGTACTCTCTCAAGGAGGGCAAAAGCGGTAGATTGGTGCAAAGTGCAGTTGAAGGGTTTGTAAGTATATCTCCACCACCCACCCCTTTGATTTCTTTCCACCACCTAATAACTATTATACGTGAATTTGTCATTGTTTAAGAAAATGCGTCGTAGTATAATCGAGAAATCATGATAAACACTAAAATTTATAACTCTAAAAGTACGAGGTCGTTCACTGGGAGTAATTCAGGAGCAATTCATCTTCACAAATCACAATTCTAAGCAAGATATAAGCAATTATAACCAAAAGAATGATCAAGAATGAAATATAAATAAAACCAACTGGCAATGTGCAAAAAGATTGGGCTAAAATGGTGATTTAAATCACCAATTTAACCCTAGAATATTAAGCTCAATTAAGATAAATATTTGCATAGTATCCCTCAACCAATTTCCACATCAACCAAGTATCAAATTTATCCATAGTAACTTAGAACCAATGCATTAGCAGAGATCAGACGTTGGTATAAGGCCTTAGACGCCTTAAGTTGCCTCAACAAGCACAACACCTAAGGAGGCAAAGGCACGAAGCCTCCTTCTCTTTCTTCAAGCCTTAAAAGAGGCAAGACACAACACAGCACCAACAGAGGCACAAAAGCCTCCCAGTAGCTAAGTATAGAGAGGGCAGGAGCAAGGGCAAAATCCCCCCTCTCTCTCTATTTTCTTTCTCTCAGGCTAGAGTGTAATCTGGTCAATAGTAGGGTATATGGATCCAGGTAAGGGACCAGGTCAACAGGCGTGGGTCGCGGACGAGGTGTGCGTAGCACGTGTGTGGAGGGACTTGACCCCTCGTGTATTGGGCGAGGGGTTGGTGGCAGCAAAATAAGATATACTGCTCAAGTGGTTCTTCCACCAACCAGGTGGGACTATGTTCCCCACCTCCCTCTGCGTGCAAGCTGCAGGGGTTGAGGACTTCAATTGATGGCGAGGGAGTGGCTAGCAGTTGCAATTGGCATCCTGGGTGAGAGCCTGGAGGTCTTCCGCAATGTCTGGGAAGGTTAGTGAGTAAGAACACCGCTTGAAGATGTTGGACAATGCCGGAGAGAGAGGTGCGGCGACGGTGAAACTTGCAAGCATGAATACGGGCTTGAAAGCCCTAGTAAAATGGCTCAAAAGCTTCACCGAAGCATGGCGAAGCTGGTAGCGGTGGTTTCGTGGAGTTTGGTGGAGCGTAGAGGTCAGGCGACCTCAGGGAAGGTGGTTGCAGGTGGTGGTGTTCAGGGGCGATTTTCGGTGGTCGCACGAGCAAATAGGAGAGGGGTTTTGATGAAGGGGCCACGGCAAAGCTCATGGAGGTGGCAGTGAGGGGTTTAGTGTAGTGTGGAGTGCGGAAGGCGTCGTCGAAGCTTCGCTGGAGTGGTGGAAGATGACAGAGTTGGGGGTGCGTTGGTGATTGATCCTATAGGATAAGGGGTTGGGAATGATTAGGATGAGGAGAGGAAGAGATAGAGTAACTTACAGAGGGAAATGGTGCAAGGAGGCGACTGGTGTTGGCAAATTGGAGCCGAAGAAGATGGAGTTGATGACGAGTTGGAGTGGCGACGAGGAGGGAGGAGGCTCTTGCTGTGGCTGGCAAGGAGCGGAATTAAGAGGAGAAGATAGAGGCTGTCCAATTTGATCGTTGGATGGCCAGAGGAGGAGGTCGTGGGAGGTCACCGAAGCAGAGTCTATGGGTGGTCGGAGAAGGGAGGAAGAGGGGTTTCTTAGGCCAAAACTCGCTAAGGAGAATGGCCATGCGTAGGGGATGCTTTTATAGGGCTTAGGGGGGCATTCCAAGCTTGGAAGCTCAAGACTTTCATGAAATAGGAAACCCTCATGTTCAAACCATTTGCATTAGGTTTTGGGCAAGAATCAGAGCCTAAGATGCGGCTCAGATTGAAGAGGATCTTCTCAAGAGTTCCCCTTCCAATTGTGGAAGTGATTGGGCATGAAATCAAGGAGAACTCCTTGATTGAAGGTCGGTGGTAAGCTACGTTCAAACAGCTATGGTAGTAGGGACCTGAATGCAAAGATAACTATAAACCTAAGGACCTATTTGCAAGAATTTCAAAAGCTAGGGGCTTGTGTGAGATAGGAAGAGTCTAACTGGATTGAAATGCAAACTAGGTCAAGATGAACTCTGATTGGGCCTAAATTTTGGTACAAACCTAATTTGGACCCAAGGAATTTGATAGTGAGTTGGAATTTGGTTTTGACCAAGTTTGACTAGGAAATTTGCATAAAAATCCAAATTAGGGCAACTTTCTGTCTGAGACTGTTCTAGGTCAAAATAGGTTCAGATGGTCAAACCAAGGTTATTAAACCTTATAGAATATTTTTATATGAATTTTAGAAGGTTTAGATAGAATTTATCCTGACCAGAACCTCCGTTATTTAAGTAGGTCTAAAATTAGGGTTTCGGGTTACTGTTAATTCTTGAAATGCATGAAAACCTGTTTCTGTTTGCATGAACCCACTTATTTTATTTTAATGCTCTTTTGACCTTTAATTCAACCCTAGCCAACCCCTTGGTTATTCTGTGTTCATGATTTGTTGTTAAAATTACATAATTAACCTTGGTTTCTTGTTCTCTTCTCAAAACATAATATGGTGGAGATATAACCTTTAGATGAATATGTAGGAGCTTTTATCTTTAGTTGTAGACTAAAATGGGCTAGTTAGGGCCTATGATAGTGTTCCCATCAATAATGCAAACCCTAATTAACCTAGGAGCTTGCATAAACCCTAAGGTTAGTTCTGGTTATTTGTTTACCACCTCCACCCACCTCACCCTCATATATGTATATATATATATATAATTTGCTTGTGGGATTTAATTAAACATACACACCTTATATTCCCACACACACCTAAGGCACCTTACTTTTGTTTGATTCAGTCACTTTACCGGGAATTTGACCAAAGGACCCAGTACACTTGCACGACTTATACAAATAAGTGATTAGAAACAGATTAGGCTTAAATTGTTTGGGTGCCTTAATCAAGTGGTGCAAGAGGCTAATTGATTGATCGAGCTGCTTGGGCCACACCACTTAAGATAAAAGTGATCAATTAGTAGCTGCCCTTAGGATTCAACTTTTAGGAATTAGCTAGGCACTCCACATTATTTTTGAGTTTTAAAGGAAGATATCTTCACCTGTGCTTTCAAAACTTGGTGTGCCAACTGAATCCTGATTGAATAAACCTAAAGTTGAACCTTAAAAGCTACTAAACAAGGTTGAACTCTGAAAGACACACCATCAAATAACCTTGTTTGAAAATCATAGGTTGTGCATGCACACACATCGAAACTGATCTTTAAGGGCACAACTTAGATAAAGGGCCCACCACATTCCCAAGCACATTCAAACCTAAGCCTGACTAAAATCAAGTAGACATTGCCCTTAAGGATTTGATTCACTTTTTGAGGCCCAAATCGAGATTATTTTCTATTAATCTGCTTCTACCGGTCCATCTGATGTCTAGTTAGGGGAGTAGTGTCAAATGACTACGGTTGGGGGTTATCAAAGGAACCTGAGGCGAAAGCCAAGGGAAGAACCTTATCCCTAATCCCTCCCTCTAACTGGTTGGATTGACCAGAAAGAAGACCAAATCATTTCCTTCATCTCAAGATGGGTTCTGAGAGTCAGGACTTTAGACTATTCCACCTAAGGATAGGTTCGATTGTTTGTACTGCAGGGCACCTTTCTTTTATCTTTCCTCCCTCTTTGCCATGGATCCTTCCACATCCTACTCGCATTTCCACTCTTACCCTCCTACCACTACTTATTCCTGAGATGATTATTATCCCAACCAAACTTATTCTCACCCATCTACTAGTTGGGATAATCCTGATTGGGGTTACAATTTTGAACCTCCATGTTCAAGGTCTAACCCTAAACACCATGATTTTGATTTTTATCCTTCTCTGAGCTATATTGATTATAGATCTCCACCCTTTGATGATCACCCTAACCCGATCTACAATTAAGAAGAATATCCTAATTGCAACTCTTACCCTCCCCAAGATTACACTGCATATAGGTCACCACCCTTCTTTGAACAACCTAAAATGACCTATTATTGATAAGGACACCAAGAACCTCAATTTGTTGATTACTCTGAATTGAACCCAAACCCACCCAACCCTAAACCAAACCATTTGGTTCAGGTAAACTAGGTCCAAGATGAAAGTCCCTACTAGGAGGGGGTGACGTAATAATTGCGGAAATAAATATAAACAATATCACAAAATAGGCAATCACAAAATGTGCACAAAGATTTTTAGGTGGAAACCCAAACCGGGTAAAAACCACCACCTAACCCTCTCGAGTTAGGATTTTCCGATCAACCAAGTTGATCAAATCCACTAACCGAATCACTTTGAACGAGGGTGATTCAACCTCAATACAACCACGCTACAAGTACGAGGGTAGCGTTCCTCAACCCCTTCTCTCCACGAGAAGGATTTTGTCCCACGAAGGAGACGGGAATTCGCAAAGCGAATACCCAACCAAAAGACAAAGATAAAAGAAACAATAGTCCTATAGAGCCAACAAAGTAATTAAACCTAGCTTCTATAGGAAATAGGAAACTCCCCTTTGCAAGGAGTGCGTCGACGATGACGCGGTGCATGTGCCATGCGATGGCGCTACGTCGCTCTCGTTATCAACGCCGGGAGAGCGGGTGCGCAACGGGAATGATGCTCTCAAGATGATGGAGCTTGAGCTTAGAGAGCAAGTGCTTCTTGGACACAAGAGAGTGGAAATACTTGATCTTAGTGTATTGCAAAGTGTTTCTTGTGTTTCTCTTGTTTCTCTTAGTGTGTATCTTGTGTGTGTTGTGTTGCAAAGGCTCCCCTCTATTTATAGAGGCCTTAGGAAGGCTTTGGAAGGCTTGGAAAAGCTTCCATAGCCGTTGGGTGTAAAGCCCAAGAGAATCAGGCCGAAATCAGGACAATGATTACACTTCACAGGGTTATCAGACGTCTAATTCTGGCATCAGACGTCTGGAAGGCCACTTTAAGACGTCTGATTCCAAGGTCAGACGTCTGATTCTATGCGGGTTTCTCCCTGACTTGAATCAGATCTAAACAGGGTTTTTGTACAAGTCCATCAGACGACATAGAGGACGTCTGGCACTAAGTCTAGACGTCTGGAAACCTACTTTTACCGTGGGAATTGATTTCCAAACGTTGTAACGGCTAGAAAATCTCTGAGAAGAGATTTTGGGTCAGCCGAGGCAAAACGGTCATTTATCAGACGTCTGTGAAGTCCTATGGACGTCTGATAAGGCTCTAACGGTCATATTCTTGAGTGTCTTCTAAGCCAGCCAACGGTCCACTAACTGGACGTCTGGCAAAGTCATCAGACGTCTCCTAAGACGTCTGGTCTAAGGTCTGGACGTCTGAATTCATCAGACAGAACTAACTATGTCCAGCCTAACAGTTATCAGACGTCTGAAACAACAGTCAGACGTCTTAAAATCCTTTATCAGACGTCTGATTCGTGAATTAGACGTCTGGAAAGTCTGTTTTAACCCTATATTGGTTTTCTAAGTGTTCTACAGAAAACCTACGTATCCTAGGGTTGTGCCGGTGTTCCTAGGACTACTATTAGGGTTCTTTGAGGCTCTTTAACATAATGTCTAAGGAAAATAAAGAGCAAGAAAATAAATACAAGAGATACATGAAAGGATAAAAAAGAATCTATCCTATTCTTCTTGTCTTCCATCTCCAATCTTTCGCTCCACGCGAACCTCCTCTATTTTCCGTCAAGCTCTTCCAATCCGTCCTGGATGCGAGCTCGAACTCCATCTAAACACGTCCTTATTTGCAATTGACCTGAAATCTAGGATTTTTATGCAAATGTTAAATAACACGTGTTTTGTTATCATCAAAACAAATGATCGTGGTGCTCTAGCACCAACAATCTCCCCCTTTTTGATGATGACAAAATCGTAAATAATAATGCATAAAAATCCTCCCCCTTTTTGACATTATCAAAAAGGTTTGATTGGTTTTACATTTCCTATAACTCCCCCTTAAAACATGCTCTTCTATTTATTTTTAACAACGGTAATGTCCTCCCCCTTTTTATAACAACAAGATAGCTATTATTTTTCTCCCCCTTACTAAAGGAAATTTAGCTAACTTGTATCTCCCCCTTAAAAATTGACAATAAGCTCATCATTTTTAACTCCCCCTATCTAAATGCTTATAAAAAGGATAGGGTTAAGAATTTTACCTCACCTACCATGGCCAATAAAATGGCCCGAATGGTGGTGGTGGATGCCACATCGGATGGGGCTCCCATCCGTAGCTTGGAGGCCCGGGCATCGGCGCCGGTCTCCAATCTGGTGGTCGACGTGCGGCGGGTCCGTCGTTTGTTCGTCGTCTCGTCGGTCTTCTTCTTCTCCTCCTTGGTCTACTCATTGGTTCTCCCAACTTAAGTTGACCAGCCTTGAGCTTGTAGGTCCAGTCCTTTATGTTGTAGTCATCCCTGAACCCTACAAAACAAGATTCTAATTCTTTTTTCGGTATCCAAGTGGGCTTGGATCCGGATTTGTTAGAGGGTCTCCTTGATGGAGATCCTTTCTCAACCTTAGGGCTATAAAAATTATCAACTTTGTTGATTAATTTGTTAGAATTTTCCCTAAGACATGCAATTTCTTTTTCTATAATGTTCATTTTAGTCTTTAAATCTGAAATTTCTAATTTTAGACTAACATTTTCCTCAATCAATTTATTATTTTCATTGATGAGGTTATGATTATCTAATAATAGGTTATCATCCTTAGGACTAGCTTCTATGTCCTTAAGTTGTTTTTCTAACCTATCATTTTCATTTTTAAGAAAAATAAGGTTCTTCTTCATGCTTTTGTTTTCTATTTTTAGTGATTTACTAATCTCGAATAATTCATTAAAAGCTTCTTGTAAATCAAAATTTACCTCGTCGTCGGAGTCGCTTCCGCTTTCACTGTCGCTTCCTCTGGCCATGAAGCCGAAGCAAGCGGTTTCTTCTTCTATGGTCTTTTCTTTTTCTTCCTCCAAGCTAGAATCGTCCCAAGTGGCTTGGAACGGCTTCTTTTTCTCCTTTTTGAGAAGAGGGCATTCTGGTCGCAGATGCCCTTTCCCGTTGCAGTGGTAGCAACGTCTCGGGCTTTCCTTCTTCTCCTTTTTCTCTTTCTTTAATTCCCTACAAAACTTGGAAAAATTTTTAAGTAAAATTCTAAAGTCTTCGTCGTCGGAACTTACCTCGCTATCCGACGCGGCTCTGAAGGCGAGAGTCTTCTTTAGTTTAGGCTCCGGTGTATCCTTCTTCTTCTGCTTCAACTTAGTCTCGTAGGCCATCAGATTGCCTAGGAGATCTTCCATGTTGAGCTCCTCCATTTCGTTCACCTCCTCGATGGCGGTGACTTTCTGTTCCCATTCCGGTCCAAGGGAACGAAGAAGCTTCCCTTGAAGCTCCCCGTTGATGAAAGTCTTCCCTAAAGCTTTCAAGTTATTTACTATGAGAGTGAACCTAGTGTTCATCTCACTTAAAGTTTCGTTAGATTTCATAGAAAAAGCCTCAAATTCTTGTGAAAGTAAATTGAGTTTAGAAGTTTTTACCTTAGAGGTACCTTCATGAGTTACCTCGAGTGTGTGCCAGATCTCGTATGCGGTGGCGCATTGCGAGATTCTGTTGAACTCCTCCGGGCTGAGCGCGCAATACAACGCGTTCATTGTTTTCGCGTTGAGAGAGAGCTCCCGGATCTGCTGCTGCGAGTATCCTCCGGCGGGTTTCTCTGGGATGTCGAAGGGGGTCTCGCACCTGGCCCAGACTGTGAAGTCGGTGGCTTGAAGCCACGTCTTCATCCGCAACTTCCAGTAGGTGTAGTTGTTCCCATCAAAGTAGGGCGGACGGGTTGTGGACTGCCCCTCGGAAATCCTGCTTGTGGAACAGCTTCCCTCCATGTGATCTTTCCGCAGATGTTACTCCTGTCGGCGGAAAACCTGCTCTGATACCAAATGAAAGTCCCTACTAGGAGGGGGTGACGTAATAATTGCGGAAATAAATATAAACAATATCACAAAATAGGCAATCACAAAATGTGCACAAAGATTTTTAGGTGGAAACCCAAACCGAGTAAAAACCACCACCTAACCCTCTCGAGTTAGGATTTTCCGATCAACCAAGTTGATCAAATCCACTAACCGAATCACTTTGAACGAGGGTGATTCAACCTCAATACAACCACGCTACAAGTACGAGGGTAGCGTTCCTCAACCCCTTCTCTCCACGAGAAGGATTTTGTCCCACGAAGGAGACGGGAATTCGCAAAGCGAATACCCAACCAAAAGACAAAGATAAAAGAAACAATAGTCCTATAGAGCCAACAAAGTAATTAAACCTAGCTTCTATAGGAAATAGGAAACTCCCCTTTGCAAGGAGTGCGTCGACGATGACGCGGTGCATGTGCCATGCGATGGCGCTACGTCGCTCTCGTTATCAACGCCGGGAGAGCGGGTGCGCAACGGGAATGATGCTCTCAAGATGATGGAGCTTGAGCTTAGAGAGCAAGTGCTTCTTGGACACAAGAGAGTGGAAATACTTGATCTTAGTGTATTGCAAAGTGTTTCTTGTGTTTCTCTTGTTTCTCTTAGTGTGTATCTTGTGTGTGTTGTGTTGCAAAGGCTCCCCTCTATTTATAGAGGCCTTAGGAAGGCTTTGGAAGGCTTGGAAAAGCTTCCATAGCCGTTGGGTGTAAAGCCCAAGAGAATCAGGCCGAAATCAGGACAATGATTACACTTCACAGGGTTATCAGACGTCTAATTATGGCATCAGACGTCTGGAAGGCCACTTTAAGACGTCTGATTCCAAGGTCAGACGTCTGATTCTATGTGGGTTTCTCCCTGACTTGAATCAGATCTAAACAGGGTTTTTGTACAAGTCCATCAGACGACATAGAGGACGTCTGGCACTAAGTCTAGACGTCTGGAAACCTACTTTTACCGTGGGAATTGATTTCCAAACGTTGTAACGGCTAGAAAATCTCTGAGAAGAGATTTTGGGTCAGCCGAGGCAAAACGGTCATTTATCAGACGTCTGTGAAGTCCTATGGACGTCTGATAAGGCTCTAACGGTCATATTCTTGAGTGTCTTCTAAGCCAGCCAACGGTCCACTAACTGGACGTCTGGCAAAGTCATTAGACGTCTCCTAAGACGTCTGGTCTAAGGTCTGGACGTCTGAATTCATCAGACAGAACTAACTATGTCCAGCCTAACAGTTATCAGACGTCTGAAACAACAGTCAGACGTCTTAAAATCCTTTATCAGACGTCTGATTCGTGAATTAGACGTCTGGAAAGTCTGTTTTAACCCTATATTGGTTTTCTAAGTGTTCTACAGAAAACCTACGTATCCTAGGGTTATGCCGGTGTTCCTAGGACTACTGTTAGGGTTCTTTGAGGCTCTTTAACATAATGTCTAAGGAAAATAAAGAGCAAGAAAATAAATACAAGAGATACATGAAAGGATAAAAAAGAATCTATCCTATTCTTCTTGTCTTCCATCTCCAATCTTTCGCTCCACGCGAACCTCCTCTATTTTCCGTCAAGCTCTTCCAATCCGTCCTGGATGCGAGCTCGAACTCCATCTAAACACGTCCTTATTTGCAATTGACCTGAAATCTAGGATTTTTATGCAAATGTTAAATAACACGTGTTTTGTTATCATCAAAACAAATGATCGTGGTGCTCTAGCACCAACAATCTCCCCCTTTTTGATGATGACAAAACCGTAAATAATAATGCATAAAAATCCTCCCCCTTTTTGACATTATCAAAAAGGTTTGATTGGTTTTACATTTCCTATAACTCCCCCTTAAAACATGCTCTTCTATTTATTTTTAACAACGGTAATGTCCTCCCCCTTTTTATAACAACAAGATAGCTATTATTTTTCTCCCCCTTACTAAAGGAAATTTAGCTAACTTGTATCTCCCCCTTAAAAATTGACAATAAGCTCATCATTTTTAACTCCCCCTATCTAAATGCTTATAAAAAGGATAGGGTTAAGAATTTTACCTCACCTACCATGGCCAATAAAATGGCCCGAATGGTGGTGGTGGATGCCACATCGGATGGGGCTCCCATCCGTAGCTTGGAGGCCCGGGCATCGGCGCCGGTCTCCAATCTGGTGGTCGACGTGCGGCGGGTCCGTCGTTTGTTCGTCGTCTCGTCGGTCTTCTTCTTCTCCTCCTTGGTCTACTCATTGGTTCTCCCAACTTAAGTTGACCAGCCTTGAGCTTGTAGGTCCAGTCCTTTATGTTGTAGTCATCCCTGAACCCTACAAAACAAGATTCTAATTCTTTTTCGGTATCCAAGTGGGCTTGGATCCGGATTTGTTAGAGGGTCTCCTTGATGGAGATCCTTTCTCAACCTTAGGGCTATAAAAATTATCAACTTTGTTGATTAATTTGTTAGAATTTTCCCTAAGACATGCAATTTCTTTTTCTATAATGTTCATTTTAGTCTTTAAATCTGAAATTTCTAATTTTAGACTAACATTTTCCTCAATCAATTTATTATTTTCATTGATGAGGTTATGATTATCTAATAATAGGTTATCATCCTTAGGACTAGCTTCTATGTCCTTAAGTTGTTTTTCTAACCTATCATTTTCATTTTTAAGAAAAATAAGGTTCTTCTTCATGCTTTTGTTTTCTATTTTTAGTGATTTACTAATCTCGAATAATTCATTAAAAGCTTCTTGTAAATCAAAATTTACCTCGTCGTCGGAGTCGCTTCCGCTTTCACTGTCGCTTCCTCTGGCCATGAAGCCGAAGCAAGCGGTTTCTTCTTCTATGGTCTTTTCTTTTTCTTCCTCCAAGCTAGAATCGTCCCAAGTGGCTTGGAACGGCTTCTTTTTCTCCTTTTTGAGAAGAGGGCATTCTGGTCGCAGATGCCCTTTCCCGTTGCAGTGGTAGCAACGTCTCGGGCTTTCCTTCTTCTCCTTTTTCTCTTTCTTTAATTCCCTACAAAACTTGGAAAAATTTTTAAGTAAAATTCTAAAGTCTTCGTCGTCGGAACTTACCTCGCTATCCGACGCGGCTCTGAAGGCGAGAGTCTTCTTTAGTTTAGGCTCCGGTGTATCCTTCTTCTTCTGCTTCAACTTAGTCTCGTAGGCCATCAGATTGCCTAGGAGATCTTCCATGTTGAGCTCCTCCATTTCGTTCACCTCCTCGATGGCGGTGACTTTCTGTTCCCATTCCGGTCCAAGGGAACGAAGAAGCTTCCCTTGAAGCTCCCCGTTGATGAAAGTCTTCCCTAAAGCTTTCAAGTTATTTACTATGAGAGTGAACCTAGTGTTCATCTCACTTAAAGTTTCGTTAGATTTCATAGAAAAAGCCTCAAATTCTTGTGAAAGTAAATTGAGTTTAGAAGTTTTTACCTTAGAGGTACCTTCATGAGTTACCTCGAGTGTGTGCCAGATCTCGTATGCGGTGGCGCATTGCGAGATTCTGTTGAACTCCTCCGGGCTGAGCGCGCAATACAACGCGTTCATTGTTTTCGCGTTGAGAGAGAGCTCCCGGATCTGCTGCTGCGAGTATCCTCCGGCGGGTTTCTCTGGGATGTCGAAGGGGGTCTCGCACCTGGCCCAGACTGTGAAGTCGGTGGCTTGAAGCCACGTCTTCATCCGCAACTTCCAGTAGGTGTAGTTGTTCCCATCAAAGTAGGGCGGACGGGTTGTGGACTGCCCCTCGGAAATCCTGCTTGTGGAACAGCTTCCCTCCATGTGATCTTTCCGCAGATGTTACTCCTGTCGGCGGAAAACCTGCTCTGATACCAAATGAAAGTCCCTACTAGGAGGGGGTGACGTAATAATTGCGGAAATAAATATAAACAATATCACAAAATAGGCAATCACAAAATGTGCACAAAGATTTTTAGGTGGAAACCCAAACCGGGTAAAAACCACCACCTAACCCTCTCGAGTTAGGATTTTCCGATCAACCAAGTTGATCAAATCCACTAACCGAATCACTTTGAACGAGGGTGATTCAACCTCAATACAACCACGCTACAAGTACGAGGGTAGCGTTCCTCAACCCCTTCTCTCCACGAGAAGGATTTTGTCCCACGAAGGAGACGGGAATTCGCAAAGCGAATACCCAACCAAAAGACAAAGATAAAAGAAACAATAGTCCTATAGAGCCAACAAAGTAATTAAACCTAGCTTCTATAGGAAATAGGAAACTCCCCTTTGCAAGGAGTGCGTCGACGATGACGCGGTGCATGTGCCATGCGATGGCGCTACGTCGCTCTCGTTATCAACGCCGGGAGAGCGGGTGCGCAACGGGAATGATGCTCTCAAGATGATGGAGCTTGAGCTTAGAGAGCAAGTGCTTCTTGGACACAAGAGAGTGGAAATACTTGATCTTAGTGTATTGCAAAGTGTTTCTTGTGTTTCTCTTGTTTCTCTTAGTGTGTATCTTGTGTGTGTTGTGTTGCAAAGGCTCCCCTCTATTTATAGAGGCCTTAGGAAGGCTTTGGAAGGCTTGGAAAAGCTTCCATAGCCGTTGGGTGTAAAGCCCAAGAGAATCAGGCCGAAATCAGGACAATGATTACACTTCACAGGGTTATCAGACGTCTAATTATGGCATCAGACGTCTGGAAGGCCACTTTAAGACGTCTGATTCTATGCGGGTTTCTCCCTGACTTGAATCAGATCTAAACAGGGTTTTTGTACAAGTCCATCAGACGACATAGAGGACGTCTGGCACTAAGTCTAGACGTCTGGAAACCTACTTTTACCGTGGGAATTGATTTCCAAACGTTGTAACGGCTAGAAAATCTCTGAGAAGAGATTTTGGGTCAGCCGAGGCAAAACGGTCATTTATCAGACGTCTGTGAAGTCCTATGGACGTCTGATAAGGCTCTAACGGTCATATTCTTGAGTGTCTTCTAAGCCAGCCAACGGTCCACTAACTGGACGTCTGGCAAAGTCATTAGACGTCTCCTAAGACGTCTGGTCTAAGGTCTGGACGTCTGAATTCATCAGACAGAACTAACTATGTCCAGCCTAACAGTTATCAGACGTCTGAAACAACAGTCAGACGTCTTAAAATCCTTTATCAGACGTCTGATTCGTGAATTAGACGTCTGGAAAGTCTGTTTTAACCCTATATTGGTTTTCTAAGTGTTCTACAGAAAACCTACGTATCCTAGGGTTATGCCGGTGTTCCTAGGACTACTGTTAGGGTTCTTTGAGGCTCTTTAACATAATGTCTAAGGAAAATAAAGAGCAAGAAAATAAATACAAGAGATACATGAAAGGATAAAAAAGAATCTATCCTATTCTTCTTGTCTTCCATCTCCAATCTTTCGCTCCACGCGAACCTCCTCTATTTTCCGTCAAGCTCTTCCAATCCGTCCTGGATGCGAGCTCGAACTCCATCTAAACACGTCCTTATTTGCAATTGACCTGAAATCTAGGATTTTTATGCAAATGTTAAATAACACGTGTTTTGTTATCATCAAAACAAATGATCGTGGTGCTCTAGCACCAACACAAGATAGGGTGTTGGCTAACTTAAGTAACACCATTCAATTTTTAGAAACTCAACCAACACCTTGCACTGAAGAATTGGAGCCTCTGATTCAAATGATTGATGATCTTAACAAGTATTTATTGGATTGGCTCCAAGATGTTAAGGATAAGGTCCCGAGTGAGTTTTTACTTAGGAAGTTGTCAAAATTGAGGATGAGATTTGTGATTGCTCTAGTCCAATCTTGGGATGATTCCCAAGATGAACCCCCTTCAGGAGAGCCAATGTTAGAACCCGCTCAGGCACCTGTAGGGGGGACAAATTTTATGAAATTGGGGTTGAACAGGTTGTTCTAGAGCAACCAATTGAGGAAGAATTGATTTCTTTACCCAAGATCCCTGAACCAAGGTATAAGGAAAAGTATGCCTCCATGGACCAGGAAATGATAGATGATTTTGAGAATTATATAAATGCGGATCTAGAATTCTTTGATTTTAAAGGTGAAGAATCTGTATGTGAAGTCTCACCTAAGTTTGAGGAAAATGATTTTAGTGAAACGACTAGGCCTGAGGAATTAGATGAATCACTTGATGGCCCTATAATTGAGGAAATTGATCCTGCTAGGGCTAGCATGGAGGATTCAAATCCTGATTTCATAAAGGATTCAATTCATAACCCCATTCCTCACACACACCCCATTGTGCATAATGATGATTTTGTTTTTGAGATCATTGGACCTAGTCAATTTTGATGAAGGCACAATTTTTGGACTTGGATATTTTATACAGGGATGATGACATTTATGAGGTACTGGAAACTGTGATTGTGGAGGATAGGAATTTGGAAATGAAGATCTGAGAATCCAATTTTGGGGGAAACAGAATTCTTGATCTAAGGGTTTCTTTGTGTCTGAAACCATCAACGTTTTACCAGGACCCTTATGATATTTGTGACTTTGAGGATGTGTAACCTAGGTGTAGATTAATGAATTATCCTTTCGAGTAAACTATTAATCGCAAAAATGAGACCATTAATTTAGATTTACCTATTTTTTGACATTTTAGACTTGGGTTGCGTACCACTAAATCATAGGCCTAGCCCCGCTTGCACAATGATCTCCAATTCTGCATAATTTTCATCCAGAACCTTAGAACCACTCGACAGTGGGGCATGTGTCTACACCACAATCTGGTCCGCATCTATGGACACTCTCTGCTGGCAGGTCCTGAGGTTAATCTTTTTCTTTTGATTCTAACCTGTAGTTGTGAATTCTTTATTTCTTCTTTGTTTGTATAGTGTACCTAGCTGAAACTTATCACATATACAGTCTATTTTCATCTCGAAGCTAACCTGTTAACCACAAAATTTAGGTGCTTTCTTCGCTATTCCGCTCGTTTTCATGTCTTTTTAATGCAATGAAGACATTGCATTAGATAGGCATGGGGGGGTGGATATATATTAATCTCTGAATCATTTTATTAGCTCTGTAGATTCTTTTTATTTTCTCTTTATTTAAAAAAAAAAATTAAATTAGGAAAAGAAAACTTGGGCATTATAGTTTTTCAACTTTATGGAATGATACAATAGGACCTGAACACTTAGACCCTTCAGGTCTTCGAGCTTAATCAGCTCGAGTATCCACTAAAATGTGGACTTGATTCTTTAGTCCATGCCATTCATAAATTTATTTTTAATTGGTTAAAAAAGTTAGGGTAATAAGTACATGACTTATCAACCCGCCTTCTAATTTAAGGGAACTTTAAGTCTAAGTATCTACACACTCTTTGCACTAACTCACTTTTTGACGATTTTAACGTAAATTAGGTAGCTAATAAACCTTCTAGGGTGGTATGGCTGGCAAGTTGTCGTGGGTAACAGCTCATTGGCCGGTTATCCAGAGCCCAGCCACACGACCATTCTCTTTCTGTAGCCTTTAAGTAAATCTTAGATCAGCGAAGCTACCTACTTAAAAAGAAAAAAATAAAAAAAGAGGAAAAAAATAGAAAAGTATCAAAAAACAAAAGGAGAAATAGAAAAGAAAAAGAAAAAAAAATCACACTTCACCGTATGAATATGGCTGGCAAGTTATCGTAGGTAATAACCTATTGGCTGGTTGTCTAGAACCTAGCTCACGAAATGCACAAATAATTCCTAAACACTTAGGAAGAAGCGGGGAAGTAGATAAGTTGGGGAGATATACACTGGGTTCACCCTTGTGTTAATCCCATAAAAATAAAAAATAGGGAGAAAGCTACCGATCAAATAGATACACCTTTAGGTAGAAAATTTTCATTAGGGTCACCCAAGGTTCATAGAAACTTGAAGTCCATTCTAATTGCCGAGCAGTGAGTCTATTGTAGGATCTGTAAATCACAAGCACACTAGAAGGGGGGATGAATAGTGTGGTAGACAAAAAAAATTGCAAGATAAAGCAAACCACAAAATGCACAAGATATATAGTGGTTCCCCTCACTTGGGTACTCCACTACCTAAGTCTTCCGACTTAGGATTTTTAACCCGATTCTCTCAATCAGGAGAGAATCAATTTACTAATACCTGAAGTAATTAATGGGTTACCTCAACCCAATTACAAGATATTAAAAAGAAATAAAGATACAGGTGTAAGAAAAATGCAAATAAAAGCTTATAACTAATCCCTAAGTCTCCAACAAGTATATTGCTTAATAAGAGTATGTAAATTAACCTAATGAGAATACTAAGGCATAAAACAAACGATTTATCAGAGAGGAACACGATCGCCTTTGATGACTTGTTGCAAGTGGAGAGTGGCCTTGAGAGGATTGCAATAAAATAAGCTCTTTTGCAGCTAGTAAATTGAGTCGGCTTCTTGGTTGTGTGCAAAAGACACTCAAAGAGTGCTTATATAAGCCACTAAACACCTTCCCTACGATTACTAGCCATTAGGGGCAATTTGGGAAGATTAAAGATAAGTTTAACTGCAAAATATCCATTCAGATTGGTCACAACGGTTAGTTGGTACCGGTATTGACTGCCTACAGTCAGCCCAACTAAGTCACTAGGTACCGGTACTCATGATGAGTACAGTACTTGTGACTCACAGATTTGGGTCCAGTGACCTACATGTACCGGTACTAGTGATTAGTACCAATACTTGTAAGGTCCAGGCAAAAACCAAGTTCACAAACTGTGACCAATTGGTATCGGTACTCACAATGAGTACCGGTACTTGTTGTTCAGAGTTTGGGACTTAGGCCCAAACCTATGCCTAGCATGTACCATTACTTATGACCAGTACCGGTACTTACTACAAGTACCAAATATTATAAGTGTAAGTCAATTTTTAGAGATATCCAACCTACTCTAAATGACTTTATTTTGAAAAAATCGATTTTGAGTTTTAAAACGAGTGAATGAATGATATTCTGAACCCTAATTATCTCTACTTTGATTTTAACTCCTAGATTATGTTTTACTTGTTGAGACATACAAAGATTCTAAACTACAATTAATATAACAAAAACTATAGTCTTCTAGTCTTCTTCCTTTATATGTGTTAAGACCCGTGCTGTTTGAGCCTTTTAAGACGTCTGGACTGTGGGTCAAACGTCTGGTAAGACATCTGGACACCTTCCCAGACGTCTGGAAATCAAAAAATTTGAGTACGAGCTCGCGTCTACGTGCATGCTGTGCGCAGACAGTACTCTCATTTTTCCTCCCCTTCTTCCCTCTCTCCCTGCCTCCAGCAAAACCCTAACCCACTAATCTATAAAACCCCCTCCTTCTCTCTCGTTTCTCCTCACTTCTCAGCCACCAGCCCCTTCCCCTCTTCTTCTCCACTCCAGCGAGAGAGGCAGCGTGAGTGAGAGAGTGCACGGGCGACGTCGAGGAGGAGGGGGGTGAGGAGAGGAGGAGGAGAGTGAGCTCGCGAACTCGTGTGAGAGCTCACCGGGAGCGCACGGCCGAAGCGGCGCGCGCGTGAAGAGGAGGAGTGCGTCAGGGGAGTACTCCTTGACACTGCTGCAGCCGAAGCTACAGGCAAGGAGTCGAGCTGCGGCCGCGCGCGGTGGGAGCGAGCGGGAGCAGGTGCTGGTTCTGGGTTTTTCCCAGAATTAGACGTCTGGAGTGACGTCCAGACGATGGTGCGGACGTCTGAAGAGAGATATCAGCAAAGGTGCATTCCCTTTGTGGATATGACCATGCAGGCCGCTCAGCTGCTATTCTTCTCATAGTCTTTTTGAGAAGATTTGGTGGATTACATGCAGGGTTGCTTCGGGAAGGCACGGGGCACGCCCGCCCAAGCATTTCAGACGTCTGGGCGACGTACCAGACGGCTGGAAGCACTTCCAGACGTCCGGAGAGGTGGTCGGACGACTGGAGCTGGGTCCAGATGGTTCAGAAGAGTTCCTGGACGTCTGGGGTGGACACAGAGACTAAGGTACGATACTAGATACTTTTAAGACATCTGGAAGTTGTTCCAGACATCTGATTTTGCGTCAGTAACCCTGTTTTGACCCGTCTAGGGTCTGTTTGAGGTCCGTTTTACACAAATGAGATACTGATGTGTTCCTTGTGAGTTCCTCTACTTGTTAAAAGGCTATCTATACTATTTTGATAATTCCCTTGTGATTGTTCCTTGCTATAGACTTCGTTCCGTTGTAGGTTTGGGGCTTGCTGAGGCACGTGAGCCTGCCGTTCAAGCTCTCAATACTCTTGGGTTTACTGGTAGAGTGGCTTAACCTAATTTAAATACAAACTTGAATGCATGCATGGCATGAATCTTAGGATGAAAAATACTGGAAATGTCTGTATTGGATGATTGAATTGCAGTCTTGACTAAGTAGATAGAAATGATAACAACTGCTTGTAAATGAATAATAGCTACCTGTGAAATATGAAGTACTTGTACTAGTGAACTGTTGCATGTAACTTTCCTGTTGTATACGTTAAATGACATAATACGAGTTGCATGTATATGAATTGAGAATGGTAATGTGAATAATGGAAATATGAATGATAGTAATACAAGCTGCATGTGTATAGCCTGAGAATGGAAATAGAAATGATGAAACCTGGTATGGTATGGCATGAGGAATATGAGCATGAACCCTACGGGGAATTAGGAGTAGAGCTCCTGGAAATAAATGGAATGGATCTGGAAATGTGAGTAGGGAAGTGAGCTAGCCCTTAAGTACTGAGTACCAAGGAGAGCGACTGTCCCCCTGTTTAGTGTAGAGTGGAGTTAGCCGCCCTTGGGTTGGGAGTCGGGGTTAGGATTGGCCACTCTGTATCGACTTCTTGGCCCTTGCGTACACGGTACCGGGGAGAGCTACTAGTGTAGGGAGAGAGTTAGCCACCCCACGAGGTTCAGGGTTCAGCTAGCCACCCTACACCAACTTGTTAGGCCCACTGGGCAAACCAGGGTAGTCAGGTGAGGGTGCGCGGACTGTGGAGGGGCGAGACCCTTGTTTGGTTCTTAAGGGCTAGACCTCTGTTACTGAGAGGGTTAGGCCCTATACTATTTTGTGCTATCCTTTGGACACACCCGCTAACAGAAACGACTGACCGCGTGCCAATGCGGGGTAGCTAACCGTGTGTTTATCGCGTGTGCCTTAGTCACCGTTACGCCTCTCTGTGACCTTGGGGCGGTTGACTGGGTGTAGGACCACCCCGGGGGACTCTCTCGGCCAGGAGAGCACCACGTGCGAGTTCTACTCTTCGGAAAAGACTGCAATCAAGATCGTTCCCATGAGGAACATTCAAGATCAAGAAAGAGATCTGATAAATAAGCCAATGGATGAAAAGGAATAAATTGTGAAATAAAGTAAATGGAATAAACAGCTACCTGTCCACTTTTACTACTTTAGTTAGTTGGTTGCCACTCTACTCAGTGTTCGCTGATGTTGTGTACTCATAACCCCTTTTTAGGTCCAGGTGTTGAGCAGCCAGAGCCTACGGCTACAGAGGGTGCTGGGCCCAGTAGAGCCCAGTAGTTGTAGCTCTTTTGTTGTACTCGTTTGTAGTAGTGAGTAGACTCTTGTACCTTTATGTTTTATACTTTTACGTTCTGTACTTTATGTTCCTGTACCTTGTTACTTTCTACTATTGTGGTGGTAATATGTACTGTAGTAGTTTTTACTTCTTTACCGCTGTACCTTTTTACTGTTAGTTGCTTAGCATAGTGAATGTGGTTTATTTCCTACTTTTTGGTTACTTTCTTGTTGGACGACTGGGTCTTGGGATTAGTCGAGTCGGTCCGGTCTCGGGTCCTGTAAGGATTCGGGAACCGGGTCATAACAATATGTTATCTTGTTGCTTGCATCCGTAGATTCTTTTGACCTGTAATACTTCATAAACACATTAGATTTTAAAATGGTTTTGTTAACACCAAAACATAGAAGAGAGATGGAACTAGGTTCCAACATCTATCATAGTCATAGAAAGATGGTTAGCACTTAGAGTTTTTTTCGAGTCTTGGGTGGGTTGGGTAGTGTTCGTGGCGTAGATCGCGTAAAAGATGAATACATCGTAGTATAGCGAAAAATACGTCTCGAAAAATAAAATTAACGGAACTGAGAATCCCAGTCGATCACAGGGAGGCAGAAAAATGCTTTTGATTTCATGCACTTGTTCTAAATTTAATTAGTAAATAGTAGAGATAATGAATCACAATATATATATATTATATTATGAATTGCATACATGGAACTGAAATAAATTATAACATGAACATGAACTACTTATGTAATAGAACGAGGGCACCACGGGTGGTTCGTGGTGGCCTTTTGAAGAGGTTGAGGAGAGCAACGACAATCCAACAGGGTGACCCAATGGATTTTTCAGACGGCGGTAGAGAAGACGAGAAGAAGAAGAGAGGTAGAAGAAGGAAGAAGAGAATGAGAGAGAGTTGTTTTTTTCCAAAGGGGGGCCTTTGGTCCTTTTATAACTTTTTTTTCTCATACAAATCCTTCCCCAAATCCTTCTTCTTGGTCGGTTTATTCTGGTGCTGCCACATGGTGCTCTCTGCACCCTCAGATCAGCATTGCATGGCTCCCACGCACCCGCACCGCTTCTTCGCATTTTCATCTTCAAATCCTGCCTCATCATCTCAACCATTCGATCTTACAATCGGACGGCTTAAACGCGTGTGCGTGCGAGCCATTGCTCCAGGCATTACCTTTATTATATTTATACTTAATTATATTTATATTAATCTATTATGGGTGGCGATGTGGCGCGTTCGTGGCCGTTGGATGAATATCCAATGACCCACGCTGCGAGGCGAGGTGCCTTCAGGGGTTGGGGGCGCGGCGAGGGGCGGCTGCGATGGTGCCACATGGCACTATCATGGCCATCCGTTCTTCTTCTCTTTATATCTGATGATGTAGGCCTCTGATTAAGTTGATTTCTGCAGTGTTGGACTCTGAATGTTGATCCGGATCCATTCGTACAGTTGGATTTGTCATATGAGGTTCGGATCTTATTCAATTTGCCCCTTGGCTCTTTCTTTTCTACGGACTCCCTAGGGTGCCACGGGAGTCTGATTGATGTGATCTTGGATGCATTGGACTCCCGTTGTTATTCCGAATAGATCCATAAGGTTGGATTGGTCATCTGTAGCCTTGGATTACCTTCCATCATTAATACCTCTCAAATAACATAGTTTAATACATAAAACACTTATATCAACTACGATGCAAAGTACGATACGTATGCATGCAGAATGTTCATGTTAAGCTAAGTTCTAGCTTAATTCAGGCGAGTTAGGACCTATGATTGCTGCGCAATCATACCCCCATGCCTAAATCTTACTAGTCCCCTAGTACAAGCTTTAAATGCATAATGTAGTAGCTTCTGCAATGGATCCAAGAGAAGAGTCGATATACATTTAAAGCTTGTACTAGACCCCTAGTAAAATTCTGTCGGGACAGACGAACCTCTTCTCTCGGGGTTATAAAATATTTTCTGATTTTGGCCTCGGTGCTTCATTTAGGTATGAGATGTTTGAGTTAACTGGATTGTATTTGGTGGCTCACTCTCTTCTGGTGCTTCTTAGAGACTAATATTTCAGAATTTAGATTTCCAGATTATTGAATAAATCAACTTAGAGAAGGGCTGGAACAACTATGCTCTCTTTAATCTTTTGTACTCTTCTCTCTTTTTTTCTTTTTCTTCCTGAGCTCACATCTCACCAGATTTGCAAATATATTTGGTGGTCTCACATGGCATGACACTTTAATTAGGTTTTGATAACCCTACGACTAAGTCAGACTTCTCAGCCCATATTCAGGCAGTCAGAAATACAGAAAAAGTAGGTTAAGGCTATATTTGGTGGTTCTTGAGGGTGGTAGGTGTTTTTGCCTCAAAACATTTCAAAACATTTAACTTGACTCACATACGCAACTGTTTTACATAACACCCCTTTTTTTTCTTTTGTTTTTTTTTTCTTCTTTTTTTTTCTTCTTCTCTCTTCTTTTTTTTTCGAGCAAACAACTCTTTTGTATGCAAATATATTTGCACAACGACATAACACGACATATTGCTGTATTTATTAGCACAACATAACACGACATACATACTTTTATATGTGAGGCATTCTTTGGGAATTTTGGGATGACCAAGAGGATTTTGGGTAGCTTATTTGGTGGAAGTGCCTCTTCTCGGCACCTGGTAGGGGACGGATAGGACGACATATTTCTGACCTTGACATCTGTACCCTCCTTCATTCGAGGATTCCGTAGAGGACGGTCATGACCATCCACCTCAGTCCCAGTTTTATCAGAACCCACTTTCTGTGTTTCTGCCTTATTTGGTGGCTCTCGTATGGAATTTCTCACAAATTTAGTACACAAGAACTGAGAGCAAAAACTTTTCCCAACTCCAAGTGTCATTATTCAATTATTAAAGATTCTTTATACTAGCCTTAGAGCACCAGTACTCTCTACTCTCACCTCACATATGTTTTGGTGGATCTACTAGAAGATAGTTCACCTGACTCCCTAATTACTATCCAAGGGTTCAGGAGAAGAAGCGATGCTTCTTTTCGACAAACTAGAAATGTCTATCGATTTTCACAGAGGATCCATTGCAAAATCTACATGCAAGTATGAAATTATATTGGATTCTAAGTCTAGGAATTTACTAAATAATAAATCTTTAATAAAACCTCTTGATAAAATGATCTAATCTCCCTAATTGTTGGTAGAAAATTTTCAATTTTTTATGAACTAGCCCCCCATGCCTAAGTGTTTACATGTCCTCATGCATGAATAAAAGAAATAAGGCCGGGTGTATGTGGATAGAAATCACCTGGAACTGCTTCTGAGTTATCATTTAGCTCACGCCATTGCTGCAATGCCATACACAATATGCAGAACAATATGCAAAACATTATGCGAAAATAAAATATGCTATGTATATATGGTATGTATATATGTATATGTGCTAAGTTCAATGCCTCCAGCTGGGCAAAACTCATCAGATGGATCAAAGACTGTAGGAGACAGACTAAAGATAGATAGGAAGATGTGTTCCACTGTCATCAATGGGCCACAACTTATAGTAGTCACCTATGAATACCAAGGCCACAAGGTCGGCAGAATAGAATCGCAAGGCCTGGAAATGGTTGTAGCCAGGTGCTACAAGAGAAATAATTTCGGGTGCTAGAGTGATAGGGAGCAAGTAGCAGGCATGCGGGATCCGGAGTGGGACACCAGTCATACGGGTCCTGAAAGTGGTAAAACAAGAATGGAGGGACCCGTGTGATGTAATCAGAAATGGTGTAAAGAACCATTTCGTGATTTGATCTGGGTGTTGGTGGTTGTAGAGTAGGTGTGTCGAATATGATTTTGTGTTCCATCCTAATAGCTATATTTTCACTCAAATCATTCTCATCCTTGGGTTGATCAGGAATCTCGTACGGATCGCCCAAATTCTGCTTGTGGTGTGAATCCTCAAACGTACTGGACGAAAATTTATTTTCCCCAAGGTGTGAAGAATCATAATATGGTAAAGTCTCGAATTCTTTCATTTTTTGCTCTGTGGCTTTAGTGAAATCCTCAATATCCAAAAGCGAAGATGTGAAAGAATCTGTGATAAATTTGTCTGACTCCAAATCTAAAAATTCCTCTAGATTTTTCAGATTATCCTGACAATCGGAAATGAAGTTTTTAGTAGATTCTTTCTTAGCTTCAATTGGATTCTCTAGTAATTCAAAATTATCCTCATGGATTTCAATATATTTATCATCTAAGCTTGTCATGAGGGGTTTAGGCAATTCCACTCCAGATATCTTATAATCCAAATCATGGGCCTCATTAAGTGTATATACCGAAGCGTCAGAATGTACCAAGCCTTGGGTGTCATGATCCTCTATCTTTATCTCCCAAGATTCAGGATTTTGAGATTGAAAATCGATCATGGGACTTTCCTCACTATTTTCTAGGCTAGGGCTCTCAACTAATTTCTTTTTAGATATGCCAAGAACATTTCCCTTAATTCCATCCAATATCTCATCTCTCACTTGAAAATCGCCTACATCATCTACTTCGGGCATGTGAGTTGAAGAATCCCTAAAAGTCATCTTAAGTTCCCTAAACTCCTCTAGGCTAGTTTGAACTTGGTGCTGCAAAAGGAGTATATCTTGAAGTGTGCGAGTTTGTTGATTCATTCTAGCCATAGATTCTAGTTAT
Source organism: Thalassia testudinum (assembly GCA_037157565.1). Taxonomy (NCBI): domain Eukaryota; kingdom Viridiplantae; phylum Streptophyta; class Magnoliopsida; order Alismatales; family Hydrocharitaceae; genus Thalassia; species Thalassia testudinum. The sequence continues at coordinate 47,560,506 of JAZHRO010000009.1, forward strand.
TTAAGGGCTTCCATTAGAGATTCTTCGGTTATAATCAAAGTCTGTCTCTGCCCTGGATCAGTAGTGATCTGAATTTGATGTAGATATCTCACAACTGTGTCCTTGTACTTTGCTGTTGTTTGTTGCAGTCTGAGAAGTAGTTGCGAGTCTATTGGTGGCTCCCTAGTGGCAATCTGTGTGGACATGGCCTCAGATGCGAGTCTTGGGGAAGATGGAGGGTTATAATAGATTTGGTCTGGGGAATCAGAAGGGTAGTGGGTGGGTTTAGTGCAGTTATAGGTTGCGGTTGATTCCGTAACCTTGAGTGGCTCACCATCCACCTGTGGTACATTCTCTCTGAATTCAGCGCCCCAAGAATTGATGTCTTGGGTTCTTTGTCTTTCATCCTGAATTGCTTTTCTTAAGTCTTCATATTCCCTTTTTCTGACCTCCTTTTCTTCCTGGACTATGTGAATCAATTCGGCAATCTGAGGGTTCTTGTGAGATGTAGGAGCTTGCCTTTGGTGGGACTGATCAAGATAATCAGTCATCATGATGAGATCCCGATCCCACATGGAGAGTGTCTAAGCGTTGCGAGATCTGTGTGGATGTCCAAGAGGTTGAGGTGGGTATATCCTAGGCCTGAGGAGCATGCGTATTGAATAATGAGGAGCAATCTCCCACTCATAAGATGTTGGGGCAGGAGACCCCTGATAATGGTAAGATGAGGAGTATGAGTCTATGATTAAGATCGTTAAAGGACACAAGAAGGGTCCTAGTGACCTTACACTAGTTACAAGGGACTAGTGGTAGAATAAGGCAAGGGCCTTGTAATCAAATTGGTCTTAAAATCAGATGACCAGATTTTTCGTTCAAGTTCAAGTTGAAGAAAATTCGGTAAGAGACCGACTGCAAGGAATTCCCGCCTCTCAGGCTAACCCGGCCAGGCTGGTTACAAGGGGACTACAAGGAAGGTTCTTCCTTTGGCTTTTGCCTCCAGTTCCGTTACCCCGTAGCTGTGGTCGTTTGACACTACCCCGCAGCCTTAGACACCAGGTTTGCAAGAGAGGTTGAAACTACTCAGTAGTTTCAAGCCAAATGCAGGTTATTTGATGTGTTCTTTGTGAATTTTAACCTATCTTTTCAATGTAGTATTTATGGTGGGCGGTCCAGAAGGTGACTCGCCTCACCGACTAACTTTTGGACTCATTAGGGTCCAAGTTAGTTCAATGTGATCCTATTGGCTCATGCGCTTCTAAGTTCTTTCAAATTAAAGACCACAAATCAAATATAAACTCTCAGGTAAAGATGGAATTCAAATGATTTTAAACTTGGCAAGAAGATTTCTTTTTCAATAAGCTTTTCAGAGTATTTTTTTCAAAATTTTTACTTTTTTCAACAAATAGTTATGAATTTTTAACTAGCAAGGGGTCAAATCTAGGATTTAGACCCTATATTGGTTATTCTATTCGAAACAGTACCAAATATGCTCAAAAAATTTTGTTGAAATATGATATTGGAAGCTAATTTGATTATCTTTCACACCCCACAAATTTCAAGTTAATCTGATCTGTATGATGGTCAGAATTGATTTTCAAAGTTCATAAAAGTTCTATTTTAAAGTAATCTGACACATATGTACTCTACGAATTTTTAAAATTTTCATAGATAGAATTTATTTTTGGGAATGGTGGCGTTGGAAAGGTAATTTTAAAATCTAATGCTAGTCCAAATTTCAAGATTTTTTGAGTGATATAAACGTGGCTATTGAATTTTGAAAATAACACTTACTTTCTAGCTGAATTTCTAATAGGAATGTGTTCACCTGATTTTCGCAGTGCCCGCTTTGATTCGTTCGCCGCTTCTTTAGTTTAATCATGCACACAAAAATAGTATGTTACGGATGAAATCAAAAGTCACCTTGTCTCCCCGGCAACGGCGCCAATTTGTTCGGGACGTAGATCGTGTAAAAGATGAATACGTCGTAGTATAGCACGAAATACGTCTCGACAAATAAAATTAACGGAACTGGGAGTCCTGGTCGATCACAGGGAGGCAGAAAAATGCTTTTGATTTCATAGACTTGTTCTAAATTTAATTAGTAAATAGTAGAGATAATGAATCACAATATATATATTACATTATGAATTGCATACATGGAATTGAAACAAATTATAACATGAACATGAACTACTTATGTAACAGAATGAGGGCACCACGGGTGGTTCGTGGTGGCCTTTTGAAGAGGTTGAGGAGAGCAACGACAATCCAACAGGGTGACCCAATGGATTTTTCAGATGGAGGCAAAGAAGACGGGAAGAAGAAGAGAGGTAGAAGAAGGAAGAAGAGAATGAGAGAGTTATTTTTTCCAAAGGGGGCCTTTGGTCCTTTTATAACTTTTTTTTCTCGTACAAATCCTTCTCCAAATCCTTCTTCTTGGTCGGTTTATTCTAGCCACATGGCGCTCTCTGTGCCCTCAGATCAGCATCGCACAGCTCCTACGCGCCCACACTGCTTCTTTGCATTTTTATCTTCAAATCTTGCCTCATCATCTCAGCCATCCGATCTTGCAATCGGATGGCTTAAACGCGCGCTGATCACGCCATTCAAATCCTATGCACAGTTCTCGCGCCTTCCAGATCTCGCAACAACCCGTGCAATCGCGCGTACCGCTCGCAGTGCACTCTGATCGCACCACGTGGTGCACTCTACACCCTCCAATTGCACATCCGCACTAGCATGCGCCCTCTCGCAACCGAACACCAATTTCTATGCAGCGCCAGGCTTGAACCCACGCCCCGCGTATACGCGGGCGCGCGCACGAGCCATTGCACCACGCACAACCTTTGTTATATTTATACTTAATTATATTTATATTAATCTGTTCTGGGTGGCAATGTGGTGCGTTCGTGGCTGTTGGATGAACATCCAACGGCCTATGCTGTGAGGTGAGGTGCCTTCAGGGGTTGGGGGCACGACAAGGGGCAGCTGCGATGGTGCCACGTGGTGCCATCGTGGCCGTTTTTCTTCTTCTCTTTATATCTGATGATGTAAGTGTCCGATTAAGTTGATTTCTGCACCGTTGGACTGCGAATGTTGATCTGGATCCATCCATACGGTTGGATTTGTCATCTGAGGTCCAGATCTTCTTCTATTTTCCCCTTGACTCTTTCTCTTCTATGGACTCCCTAGGGTGCTACGAGAGTCTGATTGATGCGATCTTGGATGCATTGGACTCCCGTCATTATTCCGAATAGATCCATAAGGTTGGATCGGTCATCTACAGCCCTGGATTACCTGCCATCATTAATACCTCTCAAATAACATAGCTTAATACATAAAACACATATATCAACTACGATGCAAAATATAATGCGTATGCATGTAAAATGTTCATGTTAAGCTAAGTTCTAGCTTAATTCAGGCAAGTTAGGACCTATGATTGCTGCACAATCAGGTAGCTATAGAAAGCTACCCCGAAACTTTAAACTCAAAAAATTCAAAAAATTTAGAAAGAAGAAAAAGAAAAAGGTGCATTTGCTTTTAAATAAGGTGAGGGCTTGGACGGTTAGCATTTTGGCAGGCAACTGAGCGTTGTTGAGTCTCTGTAGTTAAGGTCTTTAGAAGAAATTTCTTAGTGTTGAGAAATAATTATTGCCTAAGTAATTGATCCAAAATTTTTTATAAATAGCATGTAGTTTTGTTAGGGATTAGCAAAAGATAGGTATGGGGCTATGATGTGCACACATCTAATTAGCCTAAAATGCCTATTTATGCATGTTCGTAGGTCTATAGAAGCATCATGCATTATAAATATTGCATTGTTTGCATCATCATGCATTTATATTAGTTTGTACAAATTATAGATTAATTTGCCTCTTTTTGTGATCAAGGGACAGGTCAATATTTTTTTGGACCTCAGATTGAAGATCCAACCGTGCGATCAAATCAAGGCAATCACCAGAGTCCAATGCCTTCGAGATTGCCCCGATTAGACCTTCGTAGCATCAGTTGTAGCCTAAGGAAGATTAGAGGTCAAGGGGAAAGGTGGTGCAAATCCATACCTCAGATGACAAATCCAACCGCACGATGGGTTCGGATTGACGATCGCAGCCCAACAATGCAAAAATCGACCCAATCTGACATCCATGGCACCACCTATAAGCATTGGAAAATGAACGACCCAGATGACGCCATGTGGTGTGATTGCAAAATACGCGTGATTTGTAAAAGCGGGTTTTTAACGTCGTTGTAACACGCGAATCCGCTTTCGCTTTTAAATTTATATCCTAGATAGGGTAGTATCTAGGTCGTCCAAGGAGGCAAAAATTGCAAAATTAATCCTCTTGCTTACAGATAGATCTCAACTTTCTTTTTGATATTTTTCAATATGTAATTTTTTTTTGTATTTTGAAAAGACGAGGGCAAACTGCAGATTGTAGCAAAAAGAACTAACACCTACAAATGATTAACTAAAATCTAAAAGATAGAAATATCTTCTTCCTAAGCTCACTCTAGGCAAGTGGAGGCCTAGGGTAATTAGGAAGAAGAGGTGAAACAAGTGCTAGAACAAAAAACAACTGCAATAAAAAGATAAAAGAAGGCAATTTGATTGAGTAGAATGAGTGTTCTTTTCAAGGACAAGTAGAGGAATGCTTCTACTAGAATTAAACAATCTAAAAGCAAGAAAAGAAACACAAATCCTCTTGAAAAAATGGTGAAGTAGGGAGTCTTCTTGCTCCAAGCCTAGCTGCTCCTTGGCTTGAAAAGAGAGCCTCCTTCTTCTCCTTCCTTGAGAGCTCCTCCAAGGTGGAAGCTTCCACCTTCAATGCTCTCTCCAAGGGGTGGGCGTGCACCACCCTCAAGAACTCCTCCAAGGTGGCGTGGACCACCTTCAAGATCTCCTCCAAGATCTTCCTTGCCTGGCTTCTCCTTTGGTTGGCGTGACCCAAGAGAGAAGGGAAGAGGGGAAGGCACCAAGGGGACAGAATATCCCCTTAATCTTCTTCTTCTTCTTCTTCTCTCTTGGACGTGGGCTTCTTGGTGGAATATGAGAGTGAAATTGCTAGCCAAGGATGACTTGAATGGTGGTGGGTAGTGGTCTTTTTATAGGGTAGGATGAGGGCTTAAGGTGCCCCTTGAAATGGAGGGCTAGGATGGAAGAATGGAGGTGGTTGGTGATCCTATGGCTAAGGAGAGTTGGCTTGAAATGGAGGGCTAGGATGGAAGAATGGAGGTGGTTGGTGATCCTATGGCTAAGGAGAGTTGGCGCCAACTCAAGGGGTGTTAAAGAGGGTAGTTATGGTGGTGTTGGTGTCTTTTGGTGGTGGAGAGACACCACCATGTTGGCGCCAACATGGGGTCTTCTAGAAGGGGGGTTAGGTGGATGGTGGAGATGGGTTCAAGGGGGATTGTGTGATGGAGATGAGGGGAGATTTTGGAGGGAAAAGTGGTGCCATTAAGAGGTGGTTATGGGTAGTTTTTGGCGCCACTTTTAGGTGTCTTTTGGAGGTGGTGGGTAGGTTAGGTTGGTGCCAAGTAGGTTAGCTTATGTGGAGCTTAGGTGGAGCTAGTTGGGTGGAGTTGGTAGGTGGGTTTTTGGGGTGGTACAAGCCAAGGAAGTTGGAGCATAGCTAAGCTAAGCTAAGCTAAGCTAAGCTTGCTTAGCTAATGGAGGAGTAGAGGAGAAGGTAATGGAGCTAGGGTTTGGAGGAAGGAGCTGAGGAGGAGAAATCCGGAGCTGGAGTTGGAGCTGGGTGCTGCTGAAGAGGCTGGCATGGGGCCACTCTAGCTGGCTTAGCTTGCTAGTTCTTTGCTAGTTGCTAAGCCAAGCTAAAGTGAGCTAGCTTCTACCAAAATGAGCTGAGGTGAGCTAGGTCTGGTGCTCCCGCGGAGAATCAAGCTGGTTGAGGCAGCTAAGGTAGCTTAGCTCAACTGAGTTGAGCTAAGCTGAGTCCCCGGGAGCTGGACTTGAGCTTCCTGAGCTGGGATGAGTTCTTCTTCAGCTGGCTGGAGCTGAGTGGAGCTGGATGTAGCTGGATCTGAGCTGAGGTGAACTCCTGTCAACTTAGCTGAGCTAGCTAGAGCTCCCTGTGGATTAGTGGGAGCTGAGATGAGCTAGACTTACCTAAGTTGAGCTGGATCTGAGCTGACTTGAGCTAGGGTGAGCTAAGGTAAACTCTCTTGAGCTGCCATCCAGCTGAGATTAGCTAAATGGAGCTGGGATGAGCTAACCCTAGTTCAAGTAAGCTAGGTTCTAGGTGCGGTGAGCTGGATCAAGCTGAGGTGAGCTAGATTAGGCTGAGTTCCAGCTAGTTTGGGCTTCTCCTTCACCATTTGCCTTCTTGAGTGCTAGGGTTTTAGGGATCTATATTTCTGTACATCCCTAACACACAAAAACATATTAAAAAGATAATAAAAAATGGAATGCATGCCTAACCTATTTTATGCCTAAATGCAGCCCAAAAACCCGTTTGCGGAGTAAAATCCTAAGAGCTAGGTTTGTTTTAATGCATAAGAATGATGATAAACTGGCATTTATCACACCCCCATGCTTATCTTTTGCTAGTTTCTTAGCAAAACTTAAAACGGAATTTTTGGGAAATCTAATTTTTTTGACTTTTGAGGAGAAAAAGAGATTAATGGACCTTGGTAGATTAAAACACTGGAGGTACGGGATTTGTTGAAGATAAACATCAGGATTTATTTTTGGATCCAACCATTAGACAGAACGGGATCAATATATCTTCCAGAAAATTCACAAATTAACCCCTTGTTAATTCAGATGACTTGAAATGTTTGTTTTTAGGATTTTTCTGGCTCGTGAATCTGATTCGTAACTTGCAAAATCCTTTAAAACCTTATGTCTGTGCTTGTGAGAAGCCAACAATTATAAGGACGTGTTATTATTATTATATATATATATTTTTTTTTATATATATTTTTTTCTCCCCCATGCTTATTTTTAGCTTAGTCTTACAACAGATGTGTCGGGATCATCATTCCCGTTACCATTCCTCGAAGGGGCTCTGGCACCAGTACTTCGGGATAGCACTGTCCATGACACCACCCAGGAGCTCACAACCCCAAAACACGATGCGGTGAAAAGGGGCACTCCAAGCAAACTCAAGCTCTTGCTCCAACGCTATAGGTAGAGCACCGTCCAAGACACTTGAGCTGCTAAAATGCACTTTAATGCTCCGTCTAAAGATATGAAATATAGATATAGAGCAGCGCCAAGGCGGTAACATGTTGACATCGCGTCCTCAAAGAAGGTATTTTCCTTCTTCTCGGTGGTGGGAACTCAAACCAATGATCTACTTCAGACTTTTACTAAATCCAAACACGGGAGTTTTTCAAAATATTTTTAATTATTTTTAAGTGTTTGCTTGTGTGTGAAAATAGACATAAGAAGTTTCTTAAGATACGCAAGTTTTTGAATCAAAAACTAAGTCAAATACTTTCCGTATTACAAAATAGGATCAAGTCACCTGAACTATCATGAGTTCAGGTGGAATTTTAGAGAAGGATATCTGATCTAGTCTAAAATAGATCCTGGAATTCTAATGATCAGATCTATATCCTTATCCCTAGTTTATTAAAGATTAAATCCCATTGTACCAAAAGTGAATTTTTCGACCTTAGTCCCGATTTCAAAATTTTTCCTCAAAAAGTTTTCAACATTTTTATTTTTTTTTTGGGTATGCAAGCAAGAAATAAAGAAAATTGTATGCTTTTAGATTTTGAACATCCTAACTCGATCGTAAAAATTTAAAAACACCCCCCCATGCTTAAGAAATGCCATGTCCTCATGCATTAGGAGGGAAAAGGGATCACCTTATTGAAGAACGGTCGGGTTTAGGATGAACAAAACCTGGAAGAGGAAAAAAAAAAGGAAAGCAAGAAAAAAATTGATGGGTTACCTCCCATCCAGTGTTGTCTTTTACGCCATTCAGCCGGGCGTGATGTGCACTAATGATCAAGGGTGGCTGGCTCAGTAAAATTAAAAGATTCAGATGGAATTCTAGGCGTATGGTCAAAATAGGGCTTTAAACGCTGGCCATTGACTTGAAATGTCGAATTAGTTTTTGGATCAAAAAGGTCAACAGCGCCGTATGGATATGTTTTATGGACAATAAAGGGGCCGGTCCATTTAGATTTTAATTTGCCTGGAAAAAGATGTAATCTCGCATCGAAAAGCCAAACACGTTGATTAACGTCAAAGTGTTTCCGAACAATATATTTATCGTGAAATTTCTTTGTTCGGTCTTTATAAATCCTAGCATTTTCATAGGAAAAATTACGTAATTCTTCCAATTCAGTTAATTGTAATTTTCTATGGTTACCAGCGTCAGATAAATCCATATTGAGTTATTTTATTGCCCAAAAAGCCCTATGTTCTAATTCTACCGGGAGATGGCATGCCTTCCCAAAAATCAGACGGAAGGGAGACATGCCAAGTGGAGTTTTAAAAGCGGTACGGTAGGCCCATAAAGCGTCGTCCAATTTGGTGGACCAATCTTTACGGTCGGGCCTAACCGTCTTTTGTAAAATATTTTTAATTTCCCGGTTAGAAACTTCAGCCTGGCCATTAGTTTGGGGGTGATATGGTGTGAAAATTTTATGATTAACCCCGTATTTAGAAAGGAGGTGACGGAATTGTGAGTGGGTGAAATGTGAGCCTCCGTCACTGATAATGGCTTTTGGTATGCCGAATCTTGAGAAAATATTTTTCTTAAGAAATTCGACAACCACACGGTGATCACTAGTGCGGGTGGGTATTGCTTCTATCCATTTAGAAACATAGTCGACTGCAACTAATATATACAAATACCCACCAGAGTTGATGAACGGTCCCATGAAGTTGATGCCCCAAACATCAAAAATTTCAACTTCAAAAATAGGATTAAGGGGCATCATATCCTTTCGAGTCATGTTGCCGATGCTCTGGCAACGCACACAGGACCGAACGAAGTCATGAGCATCTTTGTGCAAGCTGGGCCAATAAAATCCCGCATTAAGGATTTTAGCTGCAGTTTTCTTGCCCGAAAAATGTCCGCCACAGGCCATTGAGTGACAATGTGTTAAGATATCATGGATTTCAGAATTGGGGACACATCGCCGAATGACCTGATCGGCACAAATGCGAAAAAGGTCGGGCTCCTCCCAAAAATAATATTTAATATCAGCAAAGAACTTATCCCATTTTGTTTTTGGCCAATCAGCGGGGATTTGTTCTGTTGCTAAGTAGTTTGCGACGGGCGCAAACCAAGGGAGGGTTGTAGCAGCTAAAATACTTTCATCAGGGAGCTGATCTGGCGGGGTCATTATGTCATTCGTCATAAGACGAGAGAGATGGTCGGCCACTACATTGTGCAATCCTGCCTTATCCTTGATTTCCAGGTCAAATTCTTGGAGCAGCAGAATCCAACGGATAAGGCGGGGTTTCGCATCTTTCTTTGTCAGCAAATATTTAATTGCTGAGTGGTCTGTATAAACAGTGACACGTGACCCCAACAGATAAGAACTAAAATTTTCTAAGGCAAATACAATGGCAAGAAGTTCCTTTTCAGTAACCGTGTAATTCCGTTATGCATCATCAAGGGTTTTGCTAGCATAATAGATCACAGCGGGCTTCTTGCCAATTCTTTGCCCTAGAACGGCCCCTACAGCAAAATCTGAGGCATCTGTCATTAATTCAAAGGGACTATTCCAATCAGGTCCCTGCAATATTGGCTCCTCAGTAACCTCTTTCTTCAACCTCAAAAAACTCTCCAGGCACTTATTATTAAAATCAAATGGCTGGTCTTTAGTAAGAAGCTGACTTAAAGGCTTGGAGATTTGGGAAAAGTTTTGTATGAATCGACGGTAGAAACCTACATGACCCAAAAAGGATCTGATTTGTTTGACAGTAGTGGGCGGTGGGAGCTTAGATATAGCATCTATTTTTGCTTTATCTACCGCGATTCCTTGTTTAGAAATAACATGGCCCAAGACAATACCTTCTTGGACCATGAAATGACTTTTTTCCCAGCTGAGGACCAAATTAACTTCTATGCACTTTTAGAGGGTTCTTTCAAGATTTTTGAGGCAATGGTCAAAAGAATCCCCAAAAATCGAGAAGTCATCCATAAAAACTTCTAAACATTCACCTACCAGGTCTGAGAAAATTGCAAGCATGCACCTTTAAAAAGTTGCAGGTGCGTTACAAAGATCGAAGGGCATTCTTCGGAAAGCAAAGGTTCTGAAGGGGCAGGTGAAAGTTGTTTTGTCTTGGTCCTCAGGATGAACTGCCACTTGATTATAGCCAGAATAACCATCCAAAAAATAGTAAAATTCCTATCCGGCTAACCGCTCCAAGATTTGATCAATAAAAGGGAGCGGGAAATGATCCTTCTTGGTGGCGGTGTTTAATTTTTGGTAATCTATACACACGCGCCAAGAAGAAGCGGTTCGAGTGGCTATATTTTCCCCATTTTCATTTGTGACAACTGTTAGTCCAGCCTTTTTGGGGACAACTTGAGTTGGACTAACCTAGGAGCTGTCAGAAATGGGGTAGATGATATCAGCATCCAGGCACTTAATAATCTCCTTTTTTACCACCTCCTGCATACTAGGATTCAAGCGCCTTTGTGGTTGGCGGGAGGGGCGAGAATCGTCCTCTAAATATATACGATGCGTACAATAGGACGGATGAATGCCTTTAAGATCAGAAGGGGTCCAGCCAATAGTTTTTCGATATTTACTCAAAACCTGGAGAAGTTTGTGCTCTTGTGCCTCGGTGAGTCCAGAATTTATAATCAGGGGCAGGGTCTGATTTGGACTCAGGAAGACATATTTAAGGGAATCGGGCAAAGGTTTTAATTCCAATTGTAGGCCCGGTTCCGAAAGAGTTTCTGCTTTGTGGGTTAAAGGTGAGGTGAGAGTGAAAGGGTCAGCTGGAATGTTAGCTGGTCGTGTGGTTGAGGTGGAAGGGTGAGACAAAGTAAATTGTTCAGGAACCGTATTTACAGCAAAACAGGAACCTAATTGGGAAATCTGCAATGTTTCCTCCACAATGTTTTCTATTTCTGAATCTGAATCATCAAAGAAATCTGGTTCCTGGAACCGCCTAGAGGCTTGAAAAATGTCTAGGGTTACAGATTCACCGCCACACATGATCTTCATCTTTCCAGAATCACAATCAATATTGGTGCGGGCGGTGGCTAAGAATGGTCTTCCAAGAATAATGGGGGCAAACTTAAGTGCTTCAGGTACCTCTATGTCCAGGACTAAAAAGTCTACTGCGAATAGACAATCTTTGACCCGGACAAGAACATCTTCAACAATTCCCCTTGGTTTAATCGTAGATCGGTCGGCTAATTGGAGAGTAACCTCAACAGGCTTCAATTCACCGATCTTAAATTCCTCAAAAATAACTGTGGGGATAAGATTAATTGAGGCACCAAGATCTAACAGAGCGCGATCAAATGAGGTATCATTAATGATAACTTGGATTAGGGGGGTGTCGGGATCTTTTCTCTTAAGAGGCAGTCGGCTCTGCACAACTGAGCTGACTGTCTCTGGAAGAATTACCTTTCCTAAATTCTTGGGCTGCCTTTTTGGAGTACATAAATCTTTTAGGAATTTTGCATAGGCAGGGATATACTTAATGGCATCTAGGATAGGGATATTAATTTCTACTTGCCCAAATAAATCCATTAATTCCTTCTCAGTGGGCTCGGATTTTGTCTTTTTCTTTTTAGAAGAGTGGAGGGCTTGTGGAAATGGGGCAGGGTTGCCCTGTTTTGCATGAATTGGTTCCTGAACAATAGGAGGGGAGGAGTTAATCTGTGTGTCATTAGAGCGGGTTTCTTTAACAGGCAGGGTATTGTGAGTGGTTTTCCCATTCCTCAAGGTAACTGCATTTGCAGTCTGGTTGTTTCTAGGATGAGGATGGGGGGCTTGGCTATTATTGAAACCCGGCGGAAGCTGAGGTGCTGGCTGAATAGGTTGACTATGATATCCACCTTGAAATTGATTCCTTTGATTGTTTGGGTTGGGCATGGGTTGGGATGGTAAATTTCCAATAGGTTGATGATCAAGAGTAACCTTAACTTGGTGTTGTAAATTGGTGATCATACGGGTTACTTCTGTCATTTGAGTCTGCATTCCTTGCAGAGTTTTCATGACCTGATTATTAATATCATCCTGGGATGGTCCAGGTTGATACAAAGGTTGCCCATAATTCCCAAAATAGTTTTGTTTGGGAAAAGGAATCGGATTTGGGTTTCTCCAGGAGTGATTCGGGTTAGTCCGCCAATTTTGATTGGAAGTGTTGGAGGGGTTTCTAAATTGCTCCTGGAGAGCATAAATATTTTCCGAGGTGGAATCAAAAATATTTTGGTCAAAATTCCTGGTTAAATCTTGCTGGAAATCAGCCGAGATTTACTGGCCAGCAGATGTGGCATCGATATTGTGTATATTTTCTCTTCGGAGAATGTGTGGGGGGTTAGTGTGTGGAGAGTGGACGTGTGGAGCTTATTTGTTTGTGAGCTTTTCTTCCATTTTCTTTTGGTGAATTTGCATCTGGTCCAGTCGTTGAGCTAACATATATAAATCATCTTGTGTGACTGGAACAGAGGTGGATTTGGAGTCAATTTCATGGACTCCGTGTCTGGGGTTTTGTGATCTGCCAAAAGTGTCCATTGAAGTCATGTTAAATGAGTTTTCACTCATTTCTTCAAAAAGAAGATAGACACTTTCGGTGTCTTTGTTAAGAAAATTGCCCCCACATGAGGCATCCACAAATCGTTTTAATTGATCTTCTAATCCGTGATAGAAGATCTGCACTAGCTGCCATTGTGGAATTTCATGGTGGGGACAACTTCTTAGAAGTTACTGAAATCTTTCCCAGGCTTCGTGGAGGGGTTCACCAATTTTTTGTTGAAAGGTCGTTATAGATCTTAATGCATTTGTTCGACCGATCGGAAAATTTTTTTTAAGAAAAGCACTTTTTAATTGGGGCCAGGTGGTAATAGGACGCCCAACTGTTCTAAACCAATGTGATGCTTTGTCTTTAAGAGAGAGAGGAAAGAGTCTCATTAACCACATGTCTTCCTGCACATTGCGGGAACGAGTGGTTTGAGCGAGGACAGTTAATTCCTCGAGATGACAAAAAAGGTCCTCTCTTGGAAGACCATGAAAATGCTTGATAAGGTTTAGAATGGCGGGTTTGATTTCGAAATCCCCTTATGGTATGACCACCCCTGGTCTTTCCTCATAATTGGAAGGATCATAGAAATCCTTAAGAGGAACGACAGGCTATTGGCGGGGTGGTGGATTTTGTCCTTGATTAGCTAGGTTCGTGATAGTCCTAGCTAGATCTTCTTGATTTTGTTGTAGTTGAGCCAAATGGTCGACCATTAATGCAAAGGGATTTGTATTATGGGTTATAATTGGAGGGCCACCTGGCCCTGTTGGTATTTCTGGTTGCTCCAAGTTAGGAAGGTGAGGGAGGGTGGAGTCAGCTTGTGGGTCGGCTGACGGGTTAGAAGTGGAAGCAGAATTTTTTTGACGGCTTCCTGGGTTTTCCATTTTTTTAGAAGACGAGGGGGAAGAAAATAATGATTTCTTGCTGCGGGGGGCGAAATCAGATGGTCCCTCGAGCTGTGGCTTTTGGGACCGTTGCCCGTGCATACACTACTTGGAAGATTTGGAGGGGAGGAGAAGAGATAGAGATGAGAGAAAGTGTGCAAATCAAACAAACAAAACTAGACCTAACTTAAATGTGACTCCCTAATAACCTAAGACTTGGTCTATATAGGAAATAAGTAGTCAATAGTGAATACCCGTTCTGTCAACAAATCTAGCCAAGTTGCTTTAGGGGAGGTTTGGGCCCAAACGTTTCCCAGGGAAGACCCCAGGTGCTTATACAAACCCGCGCCTGGTCATTTGACACAGCCCCTCAGCCTGAACACCAGATACAGATGACAGAATTGGTATTAACTAAAGAGAACTTAAGACCTAAATAGCAAGCCTAAGTTGGTAAAGCCTTAGGGGTCAAGTTGCTACAAATTTTAATTAGGTCTAGGATGCTATAGTGCACACGGAATGTGGAGGGCGTTTATTGGGTTGTTGCCCTATTATTTGATTTTTTATGTGTGTGCAGGAATTGGAGAGTGGCTCCAATGAAAATCAAGTTGTCACACAATTTTCTTGTATTTATGTCTTTTAGGATTTAATTTAATCAAATGTGTTTTAGGGTTTTTCTAATTAAATTTTCAAAAAAGTTTGAAAATCCACAATCAAAGGAAAACAAGTTATATGGGTGATTGTATATTTCCTTTTAATTGAGTCTCTAAAAAGAAAGAAGAAACCCTAAGCCAATTATCCCTAAGATAGAAGTTTTACTACCAATGAATTATTTTTAGGCTTTCAGAATTAAGTAGTGGTCCAAACAACTCAAACAACACCACTACTTTGAATAAAATCAAACAAGAATTCCAAAAAAGATTTTTGTAAGATTTTAAGAATTTGTTTGATAATTATTTTAAATTTTTAATTGTACTGGTGTCAAAGTCCAGAAATGATACCCATGGGTATTGTGGACTTTTCAGTATTACCACAGACCTCAAAATTTTTTTGTAATTTTATATGATGTGTAAAATTTCACAAGGATTCCAGAAAACTAAAATTCACAAAAATTGGATGAGTATAAAATTTCTAAAAATTCACGGACAGTAGCAAAATAGGAAGATTAAAGGGTGTGACCCCTCTGCAATCCACGAATTTTTAAAAATTCAATACAACTCCAATTGATCTGAAATTTATAACGGATGTTCCAAACTTAATTGGGGATCATTCTTTGAAATTTTATGATTTTAGGAGGCCTGTGGTGTTAGGAATCGATTTTTCAAGTCCGGATAGAAATTTGGACCTGAAAAACAGAACACCAATACTTGCAATGGAGTGGTGTTAAAGAAGCATACAAGCAAACAATGGATTTTATAATGCACCACTCCACTTAATTAAGTTGTTTGGGATCCTGAAAGCCAAGTTTAATATATTTTGGTAGTTTTAATTAATTATGTGACCAGAAAGAGGAACCAACCTGAATTTCGCGGGAAGAAAAGGAACTTTGAGCTCTCGCTTCCAGATTCCTGCCTTCCCGCTGTAGTTCCTGCACACACAAAAGAAAGAAAGAGAAGGGGATGAGATCCACTTTAAGCAAGAGAAAATTAATTAAAGCAAAGTCGTGCCTCCCCGGCAACGGCGCCAAAAAGTGATTGCGAAATACGCGTGATTTGTAAAAGCGGGTTTTTAATGTTGTTGTAACACGCGAATCCGCTTTCGCTTTTAAATTTATATCCTAGATAGGGGAGTATCTAGAGTCGTCCAAGGAGGCAAAAATTTCAAAATTAATCCTCTTGCTTACAGATAGATCTCAACTTTCTTTTTGATATTTTTCAATATGTAATTTTTTTTTGTATTTTGAAAAGACGAGGGCAAACTGCAGATTGTAGCGAAAAGAACTAACACCTACAAATGATTAACTAAAATCTAAAAGATAGAAATATCTTCTTCCTAAGATCACTCTAGGCAAGTGGAGGCCTAGGGTAATTAGGAAGAAGAGGTGAAACAAGTGCTAGAACCAAAAACAACTACAATAAAAAGCTAAAAGAAGGCAATTTGATTGAGTAGAATGAGTGTTCTTTTCAAGGACAAGTAGAGGAATGCTTCTACTAGAATTAAACAATCTAAAAGCAAGAAAAGAAACACAAATCCTCTTGAAGAAATGGTGAAGAAGGGAGTCTTCTTGCTCCAAGCCTAGCTGCTCCTTGGCTTGAAAAGAGAGCCTCCTTCTTCTCCTTCCTTGAGAGCTCCTCCAAGGTGGAAGCTTCCACCTTCAATGCTCTCTCCAAGGGGTGGGCGTGCACCACCCTCAAGAACTCCTCCAAGGTGGCGTGGACCACCTTCAAGATCTCCTCCAAGATCTTCCTTGCCTGGCTTCTCCTTTGGCTGGCGTGACCCAAGAGAGAAGGGAAGAGGGGAAGGCACCAAGGGGACAGAATATCCCCTTAATCTTCTTCTTCTTCTTCTTCTTCTTCTCTCTTGGACGTGGGCTTCTTGGTGGAATATGAGAGTGAAATTGCTAGCCAAGGATGACTTGAATGGTGGTGGGTAGTGGTCTTTTTATAGGGTAGGATGGGGGCTTAAGGTGCCCCTTGAAATGGAGGGCTAGGATGGAAGAATGGAGGTGGTTGGTGATCCTATGGCTAAGGAGAGTTGGCGCCAACTCAAGGGGTGTTAAAGGGGGTAGTTATGGTGGTGTTGGTGTCTTTTGGTGGTGGAGAGACACCACCATGTTGGCGCCAAAATGGGGTCTTCTAGAAGGGGGGTTAGGTGGATGGTGGAGATGGGTTCAAGGGGGATTGTGTGGTGGAGATGAGGGGAGATTTTGGAGGGAAAAGTGGCGCCATTAAGGGGTGGTTATGGGTAGTTTTTGGCGCCACTTTTAGGTGTCTTTTGGAGGTGGTGGATAGGTTAGGTTGGTGCCAAGTAGGTTAGCTTATGTGGAGCTTAGGTGGAGCTAGTTGGGTGGAGTTGGTAGGTGGGTTTTTGGGGTGGTACAAGCCAAGGAAGTTGGAGCATAGCTAAGATAAGCTAAGCTAGCTTAGCTAATGGAGGAGTAGAGGAGAAGGTAATTGAGCTAGGGTTTGGAGGAAGGAGCTGAGGAGGAGAAATCTGGAGCTGGAGCTGGAGCTGGGTGCTGCTGAAGAGGCTGGCATGGGGCCACTCTAGCTGGCTTAGCTTGCTAGTTCTTTGCTAGTTGCTAAGCCAAGCTAAAGTGAGCTAGCTTCTACCAAAATGAGCTGAGGTGAGCTAGGTCTGGTGCTCCCGGGGAGAATCAAGCTGGTTGAGGCAGCTAAGGTAGCTTAGCTCAACTGAGTTGAGCTAAGCTGAGTCCCCGGGAGCTAGACTTGAGCTTCCTGAGCTGGGATGAGTTCTTCTTCAGCTGGCTGGAGCTAAGTGGAGCTGGATGTAGCTGGATCTGAGCTGGGGTGAACTCCTGTCAACTTAGCTGAGCTAGCTAGAGCTCCCTGTGGACTAGTGGGAGTTGAGATGAGCTAGACTCAGCTAAGTTGAGCTGGATCTGAGCTGACTTGAGCTAGGGTGAGCTAAGGTGAACTCTCTTGAGCTGCCATCCAGCTGAGATTAGCTGAATGGAGCTGGGATGAGCTAACCCTAGTTCAAGTAAGCTAGGTTCCAGCTGCGGTGAGCTGGATCAAGCTGAGGTGAGCTGGATCAAGCTGAGGTGAGCTGGATTAAGTTGAGTTCCAGCTAGTCTGGGCTTCTCCTTCACCATTTGCCTTCTTGAGTGCTAGGGTTTTAGGGATCTATATATCTGTACATCCCTAACACTCACAAAAACATATTAAAAAGATAATAAAAAATGCAATGCATGCCTAACCTATTTTATACCTAAATGCAGCCCAAAAACCCGTTTGCGGAGTAAAATCCTAAGAGCTAGGTTTGTTTTAATGCTTAAGAATGATGATAAACTGGCGTTTATCATGGTGCCATCCAAGTCGCCCATGGTCACCGTAGACTTCCTTCTTTACCAACGTCAGATTCATCTCCACTGTTGGATCATCATCCAATGGTGGAGAGAGTTGGAGGGAGAATTCAAAAACTCGACCATCCATGCTCGTAGCGGGATGATCAAGTGCCTTACGTGAAAGGCAGCAACATGAGATCGAAACTCACCGTGCCTCAAATCGAGCGAGTGAGTAGGTGCGGCGAAATTCAGTTGTTCGACCTGTGATGAGCGGCAGCAGCAAATGCTACGTGGCACATTCTCGTGCGTTGGATGGAGGAGCACGCTGCACGCATGCAATGATGCACGATCGTACTCGCCATTGTACGTGCACACGTGTAGTGGAGAAAGATGCAGAGTGCTTCCACATTTTCGATCATCTGATCAAACGATAGGACGACTGAGAGAGATTGGGCATGGTGATCGACACAACAACTGAAGGCGTGGAGGTGCTGATGTGGCTGCACGAGGTGCGTCTAATCAACACGCAATGGCGGAGATGGTAGTGCATGTCTTCAGCAATGCTTATCTACAGTGACGCTCATGAACGTCACTAAAGGTCCATATATTAATGTTAAAACTTTGAAATGATCTTTTTTGCCCCCCATATCCTCAACTATAAATAGGGCCCTACGCCCCACCTTTTTCCTCATCCCTTTCTCTCTTCACTCACCCCCTCCAAAGCTCTACGAGCTGGTCCCATACCCAGGATGCTCCACTAGAGCTAGAGTAAAATAATTTTCCATCTTCTCACCCCCTTCATGGAGCATCCTGTGGTTGTCTTCTCACCACCATTCGAGAAGCGAATCCCGTTGCAACGCTGCCCCATTCCATCCTCGGTCCTCCAGCTCCATTCTCCCTCGTCCAGTATCTTACCACCCTCTTCCGCGCACACCGTCAACGTGGCTCGTCCTACAAGCAGCTGTCGAGGAGAATTTTCTCATCCCTATCTTTTTACCACTTTCTAGTGTAGTTTTCTTTTCTTTAAGTAGTTGTAATAGACTCTAGAAAATTTAAATGCAATATTTGTTCATTCTCTCTCTATTTTTCTCTTTCTTTGTATATTCACTCTTTGTCTTCTATTCTTTCAGTAGTTTATCTTGCCTAGATTAATTTCAACCAGCTACTATACTTCATGATAATAATTCTAGAAATGATTTTTAACCAAATGTTCTCCTCTCTGTGTTCGACCCGGGACTCACTTTGAGTTTTGGTAAAATTTAGTTGATAGTATATTTTTTACGCAACTACAACGACAAGTTTTTAACTCAATCTTTTATGTGTATAAAATCTCGTTCATCAACAGCCACAACCACCTTGACCTCCAAGAGCAAGATTCCCTCGACCACGACCTATAGTAGCCATGGAGGAAGAATATGACATAGGTACATGGTCAAGGACTCTAATCTCGACAGATGAGCATAGATCTGAGCTAGAGTAGGAATCTCATCCATCATCATAAATTGTTCCTTGACCCTCTTGTACTTAGGGCCAAGACCAGATAGAAGTTGAATGGATCGAATTACCTCCCATTATTTCTCTATGGCAGCCACATCGGTAGATATGGGCTGATGTATGCTCTGTTCATCCCATAAATTCTTCGTTGTATCATAATACTCTGCTAGGGTAATGGAACCCTTCCTGAGTGTATGTATGCCGTTTACAACACAATAAAGGTGATTGATGTTGGTATTGTGAGAGTGTATCTCATGCAACACTCCCCACATCTTCTTGGCTGAAGTATATGCCATAGCCTACTTGCAATCATCTGGGTCATGCTATTCAAGAGTCCTATAGCCACCCAATTGTTGTCTGCCTCCCAAGCTACAGACTACACAGCGGTGGGATCTGATGAACCAAGAAAAGGATGTAGATCAAAGTAAGAAATTGGATCTATCCAACTTGATAGAAGTCCCTTGCATGTGTGGGGAAGTGTTCGTTGTGGATAATTTCCCCATCGAGTCACTTATAGTGTCCTTTGACTCTACCATGTATGCTCGATCGTGGAATCACTCTCCTAATATGCTATGGTCTCAAAATCAGATCATGTGCTCCTTAAAGAAGCACAATAAGAGCTTGAAAAATCATTTTTCATACCATTCAACGCATAGTTGTGCTTATTGGGGCATGATAACACCCCAAATAGGGTAGCCTCTTCCTCCTAAGTGGTTGTCGGTGAAGAAGGAGAAAGGAGGGTGCACAACACCCTTGCCAATCAAATTAGGAGCTCCCACATTGATGAAGAGGCCTACAGCGTTGCAACAAGGGGTGCAACCCTTATGGTGGCAATAGCAGAGTTGCTAGAGGTCTGCGATGGCCCCTAGTAGCACTACAAGCGAGGGGCAATGCCTTAGGTGACGTCGTAAGAGGCCCCCAGGTGCTAAGAGGCAACGCTAGGAGGAGAAAGATCATCGGTGGCAGCAATTTGGAGTGTAGAGGGAGGAGAAAGCCACTAGAGGTGGTGCTGAGAGAGGAGAAGCACTGGCTAGGAGGTTAGTGGCGCGGAGAGAAAGGGCTACGGTTTCGGTGGATGTGTCAGAGGGCTAGGGTTGGTGGGATATCAAACCACCAATTTAAGATAGTTGCTCTGATAACATGTTGGAAAAAATAAATGATCTAATTATTCTCTAAGAGCCCTAGTACTTTTATATAAAGAGGTACAAAGGAAAAATACCATAACACCTGCATACAAATAAGCAATTATAAATAGGCCCCCAATATAACTCAACAGGGCACCTAGTCTAAGTCTTCATTCCTACACAACCAAACCACGCTTTCACAAAGGTCCCACACCAAACTTGTCCCCATGGAAGGAGTTGCACCTCCCTCCAACTCCCTCCTACCACCACCACCTCTATGTTGGCCACCACCACTACTAGCCACCCCTTCCCCTCCTTGACCACCAACCCCTCCTTCGCCCCTCTTCCTACTCCCCTCCACCTCCTTTCCTAATCACCTCATATTGTCCTCCATTTGCAACACAGGGCAATCGGATGACATAGAGGGATCAACGATTTATTGGAGATGGTGACAATGGTGGCACATTGAGGATGGGGATCAATGGTTGTGGATTATGAGAGAGCTTGTTGGATTGGTGTTGGAAGAGATTAGGGATTGATGGTGGTAGAGGGATCAAGGAGCATGCAAGAGAGTTTGTTGGATCGGAGAGGAGATTGGGTGCTATCCCTACAAATAAGTGCATGAGGGGGGAGGAGGGGGCATGGATTGGTGAGAGTTTATATTGGGGTTTTGAAAAATTATAAAACATATCCTTTATTATCTATTTAAATTTTGAAGAGGATGACAAGGATTTCTTTCATTGTTAATAAATGTATAAGGATCAATCAAAACAATCGATGTTTTTTTTAAAAATGTTGCCCAAACGAATAACAAAAAATATTGTTATATTTAATGTAACGACGAACGCTGCTAAGTAACGGTATTTACTGGTTACCTTACATACATTTTGTTGTAATGTTGCTGCCGTATTTCCATAACATGCACTAGTTTTATGCCATAAATACTTTATCATTAACGTGGTAATAGTTGTCCACAAGACATGCTGATATTAAAGCTTTTGAAAAAGTGGTATACGTGCGCATAGATGCACATACACGCCATTTCCTTCCATTTTTTCCTTAGTTTAAGTTTTGGCCTATATCTTGGATTCTCCAGCTACCTAAACTTGTTAGCCTTGACCAGCTAACTAAACTTTTACGTAGACGAACTTCCTTTTAAACAAAGTACATCTTTATTTCCATGTACCTTGATCTTGATTGGATATACTTAATTTGATATGGTCCCTTTTCATGGTATTCATGTGCGCACTTTCCACCTAACAAACACTAGTTATAAGAAGCATAAGCATTCGCAAAGCCCATAGTATCCAATAGAATTACTAAAACATGAAAATAATATAACAAATAATTTCTAGAACCGAAAATAAACTACTTATTTGTCTAGAAAATCCACAAATAATTACATGACGATGAATAGGTTGAATTTGGCCTTTCTTTAAAAAAGTTTGGAATCTTACTATGGCACCCATAGTGGAAAAGTTCGCGTCACGCTTTTCCTGAATGTAATATCGGACGGTCAGATCGATCCAAATTGTCTTAAAAAGAACTGACAGGTGGAAAGGAGTCAGTAAATCCCCTTTGCAGAAGACTCAACAAAATAGTAATTATTGTGGGATACATGCATGTCATATTTGGGATTTACTTTTTTTGTATATGCGATTTCATGTTTAATTTCGAGGGTTTAAAAGTCCGATCGTATGGTTAAGTTTTAATTTTGATTTTTAGTAGTTCAATGGTTGATTTGAATGGGTTGAATCGGTGAAGATGTTATTATTAAAATTAGATTGATTATGTTTAACTTTGATTTGTATTACTTCAATCGAGTTGAATCAGATTTAATTAAAATTTAATATATAAAAAATTAAATATAGCTATCAAGGCACAATATTTTTTTAACAAATAATGTGTAATTTGTAGTCTTCAATGCAAGTATTTGTGCAAAGATTGTTCAAATGATGAAAAGTGATTTGAATCCTAGGGAAGAGCATTAGTTGTGTGACCTATCCGAGCTTTGTTCCTTGAAGATTTTATATCTATACACAATTTTTGGTTGTTAATGGATTTCTTCTATTCTCATGTGAGCATATATGAAAAATACTATAATTTTCATAACATCGGTTAGAAATGTGCTAGACACCAAAGCTCAATTGATTTGATGAGATCTTTTGAGCTCACTTAAGTTGCTTGATAGCAGATTGAAAATGAGTATGGACATGAAAGTAGGGCATTCAATGTTGTTGGAACCAGAAGAAGAGTGGAGAATTTGGAGATCATATCATGGACATGTTCTTTTTTCTAGGAAACAAAAACATATCTCCCCTTGGATCAATTTGAGCTTTAATTTTTTCCTCCATGAAACGCTCCTTAGTGCCTAAAACTATTCCACCTACAACAAAGGTTGAATTTCCTACTACAAGATTTTGTTCATCTTATATTCATTTAATCTTAGTTTCACCCTTTTTGGGTTCCTTACATGCAATGGCCACTTGAAGTTAGAAATCTCTGTGTGAGCAAAGATATTGGGAGACCTCTCTATCTTTTATGGTGGTGGTGGTAAACCTCACAGATGTTGGAATCACATTTGTAAACCTCCTTACAGATGTTGGAAGGAAAGGAAGTTTATCGGCTGTCGGGAAGGAGGGCGTGCTGCGGAGGGCAAGAGGCGTTGCGGAGGCCTTGGATCAGTTTGAGCTTTGATTTTTTCCTCTATGAAACGCTCCTTGGTGCCTAAAACTATTCCACCTACAACAAAGGTTGAATTTCCTACTACAAGATTTTGTTCATCTTATATTCATTTAATCTTAGTCTTACCCTTTTTGGGTTCCTTACATGCAATGGCCACTTGAAGTTAGGAATCTTTTTGTGAGCAAAGATATTGGGAGATCTCTCTATCTTTTATGATGGTGGTGGTAAACCTCACAGATATTGGAATCACATTTGTAAATCTCCATACAGAAGTTGGAAGAAGAGGAAGTTTATTGGTTGTCGGGAAGGAGGTTGCGCTGCGGAGGGCCGGAGGCTTTGCGGAGGCATTGCTGTGTTACAGAGGTTGGAGATGGTTGGGTGAGAACAGAGGGTGCTCATATGGTGGGTTTGGGGTGGTGAGGCTTTCGATGGAGGAGGAAGGTGGGGGGTGAGGTGAGAAGGTGACGTCGTTGGTGGGGGGGGTGTGGTGTGGGTTGTGGCGGTGGCGAGGAGAGAAAGGGGAAAAAGGTGGGGAGGAGGAGCGACGCACGTAGAAAAAGGTCACTCATTTTCATTTTTTCTTTTTTGATGTGAGACAGGTAGATGAACTGACTCTAGTTCATCGATAGGGTCGATTAAGTTGAGTTTTGACTAATTTCACCGATCCAAGACACTCAATTCAAAAATTTATAGATTCAATTAATTCATCATCACTTCTCAATCCAATCGATTGGATTGACTGAACCAATTATTAAAACCTTGAATAAAATAAAGTACTCAATTCATTAAGAAAATTAATTCTTCGACTCGAGGCAACATGAATGATTTTTTATTTTATATATATATATATATATATATATATATATATATATATATATATATATATATATATATGCATTTCTCTATTCCGTGTATGATGTCATGATTAGATCACCGAATAGAGTGAAGACGTTGTTTATTACTTTCTTATTGTATACGAATAGAAAAGCCAAACCATTTGCCATTTTAAAATAGCAGTGGGTGGCTGATAATCATAGAATATGCTGCAGATAGCGTAGTTATCCAAATAAAAAAGAAAACCCCGAGGCGATTATTTTACGTTTTGAGAGAAAAGGGTGTATATTGCTATTTATTTAGGTGCAATTGACACAATACATTGCCGTATGCACTTATTTTTTAAGATGCTTCACGTTATTTTATTTTTTAATTTCCTGTAAAGGTACTCTTTCTCTTGAATATGTTAGTACTTGTAAGCTTTTTTTCTCTAGAAATGTTCTCCTGCAACGTACTTATCTCGAAAAATTTTGTTTAGATTTTAGCAATAGTATTCATATAGAAGACTTTTTGCAGAGAATAATGAGATTGCTTTCGATGTCGATCTCGAATTTACTAGAATCTTCGGTAAAGTTCCTTTTTTTCTTTTCTCAACCGTTTCATGTGAAAGTCAGTGTAAAGGAAGCCAGATACCCATCGATTAAGTCAGATTGTCAAAGGAAGGATCACCGAAATATGTATAGTACTCCATAGACAAATAAGAGAGACAATTGAATTCCCATCAAGTGCCCCAACTCAAACATGGTTTAAGGGTTGTTATCCATGATTCTATAACCATTCCCTGATTTTTTAAGTTAGTCAAGTTACACCTTTATTCATTCCTGAGCTCCAGCTGTTTGCTTTTGCTCTCGCATGAGGCAATCAACTTGTTCTTAACGAATAAAAGTTATATATATTTGACATCAATTGACTAATGAGATATCTTCCCCTTGGCCCAATGGAACCTGATATTGTAAAGGGTTAACTTTTTGAATGGCCTGATTCTAGCTACTGTAGCTACCGTACGCATACTTCTGCAAAGAGAGAAATCACAAATTGAGATCAAGCTAAACTTGTGCTCAAAGCACGTCGTGAATGGAGTAGAATAGTAGATGCAAGTATGTCACTATTATATATTTATGAACAGATACGTAGCATATATGCGTGGAATCCTATTCATAAGTGAAATAATACAATAATAAGGTAATAAAGATAAAAGGATGCGAATATGAAAATACGTGTTATAATGCATTTTACAATATCTTCAAACACATTAATTGCCATGCAAGTCTTAACATTATATGGATATCCTAGAGTTCCTCAATATATCTATAATCCTCAAATTTATTTATCATCTTAAAATATCTAGTTTTAACTTTCTATCTCCAACGGCGATTTCCATGCTACCACTCTCACAATTTATATTGGCCTTGATGGCAGTTAGGAATGGATGGCCCAGAATGATGGACGTGTTCCTCAGTTCTTCAGGTACATCCATCTCAAGGATTAGAAAATCTACAGGAAAATAAAAAGCCTTGACCTTGATGATAACATCTTTAATAATACCTTTCAGGGTGGTGATCGAGCGGTCCACTAATTGCAACGTTATTGAGGTCGACCTAGGTTCACCTAGCCTAAACTTTTCATACAGGAAAGTCCGGATTAGGTTAATGGATGCACCTAGATCTAACAATGCCCAATCAAAAGTATAATCCTCGATAACACATGAAATCAAGAGGGCACTTGGATCTCTCTTCTTCTGAGGAAGGTGATGTTGGATAACAGAACTAGCCTACTCGGAGAATATCACCTTCCTTGGGGTGAGTTCCTTTGGCTTACACTTTTGGGTACACATCTTTCAAGAACTTCACGTAAGCTAGGATATGCTTAATAGCATCGAGGAGCGGGATATTAATTTTCACACTTTTAAATATATTCAAAATCTCCTTGTTGCTATCTATAGATTTCTTCTTGGATTTTAATAAGGCATCAGGGAATGGGATATGGATAGGATCCTTTGTTTTGGGTTCCTAAGCCTTAGTCTCTTCTTCGGCTTTCTCTTCCTTAGGCTCACTAGGGTTTGGTTTACTGGAAGAGGGTAGTTTGGGGTCCTAGATTTGCCTTCCACTCCTTAAGGTAACAAAATTTGCAGAAGCATAAGGGTTCGGGTCTTGGGGAGGGTTAGGAAAGATAGGAGAGACTTGGTTAGCCAGATAACTAGAGTTAGAAGAAGAAGAAGAAGAAGAAGAAGAAGAAGGACCATGCTGAACCACTTGAGCATCCGTGTGCGAGTCCTTCTGATTCTTGTACCCGTGGGCTCTATTACCATAATTTTGAACATTTCGTGGATTGGGTACAGGTTGAGATGGAAGAGATCCAAGCTGTCAGTTATTAGGAATGAACCCGAATTGCAAGTTGTCCAGCGAGGTCTTCATCTGTTGTAGAAGCTGGATCATAGATCCTTGCATCTCTACCATCTGTCAATTCAAATCAGCTTGCCTTATTGGTTGTTGGGCATTCCAAGATGGATGATTGACCTAATTTGGGGGCAGCTGGGTGTATCCATGACCCTAACCCATAGGTCTCTATGGTGTATAGTTGTTGGGTCGCGTCTGGGTCTACTGCCCTTGATTTTTCCAAGAAAGTTAGGGTGGTTCCTCCAACTCGGGTTCTAAGTGTTAGAATATGGGTTGGACCTAGCATTCTCCTATACCGCATGCACATCCTCATAGGGTGACGATGGTGAGAAAGAACGATCAAAGAAACTGGGATCAAAGGCTCCAGTTTGGAACCCATAAGACTCCGAGAAGTGCTGGCTCATAGGTTGAGCCGACTCGAGCTGATTCTAAAACTCCCATCCCATGGGAGCTTGTGATGAATGGAATCCTGAGCTCTAGGATTGAGTGGATCTAGAACTATTTCTAGAGTTTTTAGCTATCCACTCTTCCATTCTTTTTGCAACCAGATCCACCTTATCTAACTTATTGCAGATAAATTTTATATTAAATATATGAGAATCTTGAACCTCATTGGCATTTGATCTGGGTTGTTGGGAACGTTTGAAAGCCTCCATGAAGGTGTGGTTTATCGAGTTCTTACTCATTTCCTTGAACAAATCGTATGCATTATGTCTTTGTTGAGGAAATTGCCTTCGTAGGAAGCATCCACGTGATTACGGAGTTGATCCGTTAATCCATGATAGAATATTTGCATGAGTTGCCATTTCGTCACCTTGTGGTATGGACACTTCTGCAATAAGTCTTGGAATTGCTCCCAAGCACCATGGAGCAGTTCCTTCGACCATTGGGTGAAAGTGGTAATCACTTGTCGCGGAGCAAAGGTGTGCCCGACTGGGAAGAATTTCTTCAAGAGGGCCAATTTAAGATCAGTCCATGTAGCTATTGGTCTTTCAATTGTGCAGTACCAATGTGCGACCTTATCCCTGAGTGAGTAGGGGACAAGCCTCATGATCATCTACTCATCCACATTCTTGGCTCTAGTGGTTTGAACCAAAGTTAGATCCTCCAAGTGCTAGAATGGATCCTCGGAGACAAGCCCATGAAAATGTTTAATTAGGCTTAATACCTGGGGCTTGACCTCTACGTCTCCTGCGATGATCATAACATCGGGATGATCCCTGTAATTTGAAGGATCACAGAAATCCTTCAAGGGCCGAGCACCCTGACCATCCATCCATTGGAACCATTCTTGCATCTGTCGTAACTGGTCTAACTGCCTCTGAATCAGCTCTTATAGGTTCGGAGAAGGGGGAGGTGGTTGCTGTTGAAATTGTAAATCGCCGATTTGATTAAAATAGCATCGTAATATAGTTATGAAATATGATTCAACAAAAATTAAGTAACAAGACGATGAGTCCCGGTCGATTTCAAGGAGGCGTTTAGAAAGCGAAATTGATTTTGATTTCCTTACATGCATAAAACTGTACCTCGGTCCAACTCCGGTGAGCATTCCAAGCTTGGAAGCTTGCTTTCCAAGCTCCAATTGACCTTTACTGCCTATAAAAGGAACCCCAGGGCCTTCCCGTCCATCCTAAGCTTGATTCTGGCTGGATCTACCCTCATTTCCTCCCTCTTATTCCAACTGAAAGGCTCCTCAAGCTTCAGTCACTCCCTCTGCTGATCCTCGTCGTCAGATTGCAATATCGGTGGCGGATTCTTCTTCCTCATCTTCCTCCGTGTCGTGCAATACCAGCCGCCGTCGCTTTCTCTTCGTCGTCATCGCCGTCCCACTCCACCGGAGTCTTTCTTCCCCGACACCGACCGATCAAAGCCGGTGGCGCTCTCCCCCTTTCGTCCATTAGATTAGGGTTAGTTTAGTTAGTTTAACATCTTAGGTTAGTTTTACACCCCAAAAACTCAAAAATATCCCCTCGACACACACTATCACCCTCGTCTTCCCTGTCTCCGGCTACTCCTCCGGCAAGGCACTCCCATTGCTACACCACTCCATAGGCCTTGCCATCCATCCCACAACCTTCGCCATGACTCCACCAATCAAACCTCTCTATCTATTTGCTATTCCACCCACTAAAACCCTTCGTCGACCTACCCACCTTCTCATGGCCATCTCTGTCACCGTCTGGCCACCTCACGCACTATCACACCACGCTGGACCCACCACCACATTTGTCGTGCCACGGCGAAGCTATTGAACTCATTTGACAAGGTCGAAAGGCCGTTCTTTATGTTTTAGGTCAGCAGGTCCCCAATGCCATTAATGATAAGCTCGAGCGAAGCTTGAAGCTCTCTTCGGCACCTGCAGCTTTGTGTGCCACCTCCAGGTGACATGGAACACTTCCAGGCACACACCCAGGACTTCAATTAGGCAAGAGAACCACTGCTACTACTTTAATCAACAGTGCCTTCACCTGCTGCAGCACACGAGCAGAAGGACGGGGACATAGTCCCACATCGGGCATAGAAGAACATCCAGCAGCGCATAAAAGGAAAATGTGATTGGGGCTTATCGCCTCAAGTCACTTGGGGGTGAGGTCCCCCGCATGCACCCTTCACCTGCCTAGCCCGTGACACCACCACGCTATGATGTAAACACATTTACACTACTTAAGATGTCTATTTATGCATGTTCTTAAGCATAGGATTGCATTGCATGCTATAAATATTGCATAACATGCATCATCTTGCATTTATAGTTTGAATAAAATGGAGGTTAATTGTCTCCTTTTATGTGCTTGGATAGGGCAAACTTTTTATCATGGCCTCGGATCGAAGATCCAACTGTACAGATGTGATCAGGGAGACGATTGGAGTTCAACGACTCCAAGATCGCCCTAATCAGGCATCTGTAGCATCAAATAGTGACCGGGGAACCTTAGAAGATCAAGGGTCAGGATGGTGTAAATCCACACTTCAAATGACAAATCCGACCACATGGATGAATTCGGATCAACGATCGTAGCCTAACGACGCAAAAATCGAGTCAATCCGACACCCGTGGCACCATCTACAACATCTAGAAGATGGATGGCCAAGATGGTGCCACGTGGTGCCATCTCGGTCACCCAAATGCCCGCATGCAACCATTGAAGCCTCCGCATCTGCCCCCTCTCCGCCGTTGGATCTCGATCCAACGGCTATGAACGGCTACACCTCAAAACGTCCGCTCGACCATCCGCGCTCCGTAGCGCAGCAGTCGCGAGGCGCTCCACATTCACAAGACGCGGGTTCGAATCACGATCTGCGGGCACGCGCGATTAAAGGCGATTGCCCAATCGGCTATGGGCAGCTCAGATCTTCCAATAGCGCCCACACGCTATTTCATGCGAGGCAAGGACGCGCCATCAAACGCGGGCGGGCACGCAGCGAGGAGCGGGGGAGGTGCATCTTAAGCCATCTGATCTTGCGATCGGACGACTGAGATTTGTTGAACGTGCGGATGCGTTGAGAGAGAGAGCAGCTGAGCGGGCGCGTGTGGGCAGTGGCCACTGCGCCCACATTGGGGCTTTAGCGACGTTTTTATCCGTCACTAAGGACCCCTTATTTAATGTTTTAAAGATGTAATGACCAATTTGCCCCCACTCCTTGCAACTATAAAAGGAAACCCCCTCCACATGAAATTCTCATCCCTTCCTTCTCTTCTCTACCTCTCCAAAGCTCAAGAGAAGCTTGTCCCACACCCGGGATGCTTCTCGCGAGATAAAGTCCAAATTTTCGTCCCCCTTCGGAAGTGGTTCCCGTGACGACGACGTGCTGCTCCGTTCCCGTTCTTCTGCTTTGTCCTCCTTCAGCTTGCTTCGTCCTCCTTCGTCTAGGTGTCGTTTTATCCGACTCGTCCTCCAAGCGACTGTCGAGGAGGATATCTCTCTCAATATTCTTTTTATTGCTTTCTAGAGTAGTTCTGCTCGTCCTCCAAGCGATCATCGAGGATGACATTTCTCCCTCCATTCTTTTAATGCTTTCTAGAGTAAATTTATCGCTTTTTAGTGTATATGTTTTCATGCTTTCTAGTTGTAATAGTGAAGCAAACAATCTCCTTGATGATGAATTCCCTATTTATTCTACATCTCGTTTTGATTTCTATTTGGAATATTCTCTCTCTCTCTAACTCTCTCTCTCTCTTCTATTTATTGTAAATAATTAGATAGTTTTAAATTGAATTACTTTATGACAAATAAAAACAAACACGTAGTTTTTAAATCAAATGTCCGCCTCCCTATGTTTGACCCGGAATTTCAATTTTGGTATAAATTTTATTTGTTGAACACGAGTTTTTCGCTTTCAAACTACAACGACAGGTTTTCCAAAACCAAACACATTAGTGTAGCAATTCAACGTTCAACATTTTAGCGCCGTTGCTAGGGAGGCGACGATCTTTGATTTTTCTTTGCGTTTTCTAACTTACAAATCATTTACCTCACTTCTCTCCTATCTTATTGTAATTGCAGGTACTCTTTCAAGACAGGAAAAAGCGGTAGATCAGAGAAGAGTACTGTGAAAGATTTTGTGAGTTATCCCTCACCTCCCACCCATTAGATTTCATTTCACCACATAATAATACAAACATCAATCAATCTAGGTATTCTTATAAACTCTAAGGTTAGATTGTTTGTTGTTTCACACCCACCCCAACCCCCACATTAACAAAATTTTTTTTTAAAAAATCTCACAGAGGTACACAACCTCATCTAATTTTCAAACTCAACTGGTAAACTGATCTTTGGAGCCGGTACACACATTCAAACACATAATTGAGTAGAAATCAGATTAGGTAATCACTTGTGTGCCTAATTAAGTGGTGCAACAGGTCAATTGTTTGAGTTGATTGGGCTGCACCACTTCAAATAAAATCAACTCATCAAGTAGCTGCCACTTAGGATCAACTCTTAGGGATTTACTAGGCACTCCACATTCTTTTTAAGCTTTAAAGGAAAACATCTTCACCTGTGCTTTCAAAACCTGGTGTGCCAACGAAACTTGTTTGAAAACACCTAAAGTTGAATCCTAAAAGCTACTAAGCAAGATTTGAACTCTAAAATTCACCACATCAAAAAAATAATCTTGCTTGAAAACCATTAGTTGTGTACGCACACACAAATCATTTAATTATTAAGGGCACGACCCATTTAAAGGGCCTATCACATTCCAAAGCACATTCAAACCTAGCCCGAAATAAAACAGAGTAGACGTTGGCCTTAAGGATTGGACTCGCTCTTCAGAACCCAAAACGAGATTATTTTCGATTAGTCTGTTTCTACTGTTCAATCTGATATCTAGCTAGGGGAGCAGAATCAAACGATCGTGGCTGGGGGGCACACTAGGAACCAGAGGAGCAAGCCGAAGGAAGAACCTTCTCCCCAGTCCCTCCTAACTGGTTGGATTGAACAGACAGAAGTAGATTAAATCGTTCCTTTATCTCAAGACGGGTTTTGGGAGTCTGTAGGTCTGTAAGCTAACCCACTTAAGGACAAGTTTGATTGTTTGTATTGCAGGGTGCCTTTTTTCCTCCCGTCTTTCATGAATCCTTCCACATATTACATGCATTCACACTTTTTTCCTCCTATTGTGAATTATCCTCAACATGACGATTATCCCGACTCGTATTGTAATCAACCATCAGTTAGTTGGGATAACTAGGATTGGGGATACAGTTCCGGACCTCCATGTTTAGGGTCTAACCCTGAACACTTTGATTGTGATTTCTATCCTTCTCAGAGCCACATCGATTATAGATTGTCAACTTTTTTTGAACAACCTAATACGATCTACAATCAAGAAGGATACACCGATCCTTACCCATCCTCTAATTTCACTGCCTTTAGGTTATCACCACCTTTTGAACAATCTGAAATGACCTATTATCAGGAAGGGTATAACGAATCTCAATTTGTTAATTCCCCTGCATTGACCCCAAACCCACCCAACCCTGAACCAACTCATTTGGTTCAGGTTAACCAGGTTCAAGATAAGGTTCTGGCTAACTTGGGGAATATCATTCAATCTTTAGAAGTTCAGCCAATACCTTTCATTGAGAGATTAGAGCCCCTGATTGAAATGATTGATGATTTGAACAAGTCTTTGTTGGATTGGCTCCAAGATGTTAAGGATAAGAACCTAGGTGAGTTTCTACTTGGGAAATTAGCGAAATTGAGGATGAGATTCGTGGTTGCTTTGATTCAATCATGAGATGATTCTCAGGATGAACCCTCTTCAGGAAAGCCAATGACAGAACTTGCTCAGGCACCTGTTGGGGGGGATATGTGTTACGAGGCTGACCAGATTGAATTAAAGAAACCAATTAAGGAAGATCTGATTTCTTCACCAGAGATCCCTGAGCTGGGGTACAAGGAAACATATGTCTCCTTGAAACAGAAAGTGACATATGATTTTGGGACATACATTGATACGGATCCTGATTTCTTTGATGGTGAAGATTCAAGTTGCAAAGTCTCACACGAGTTTTCAGAACACGATTTTTGTGAGACTATTGGGCTTGAGGAATCTAATAGATCATTTGATAGCCTAATAATTGAGGAAACTGATATTAGGGCACACATTACGGATCCAGAATCACATTTTCTGGAGGATTCAATTCAATGCCCTAATTATCAGTTACACCCCGTTGAGCTTATTGATGATTCTATTTCTGAGATAATTAGACCTAAGTCAATTTTGATTCTGCCACATCATTTAGACTTAGAGATTTCAGATGGGGTGATTAATATACAAGAGGTCCTGGAATTTGACATGCTGGATGAGGAGGATAGGAACTGGGAAGTTCTGATTTGGGTAGTTAACTTTGGTGGAAGTAGAAGACTATGTCGAAGGGTGCCCATTAAGTTGAAACCATCAAATCAGAACCCTTACAACATTTGTTTTGAGGATGTCAAACCCAAGCACACATTCAACGATTGTCCTTTTGAGCTTAATTTCTCTGTAACCTGACTTTTTGGTCTTGGGTTGCATCCTCATAAATTGCAGGCCTGACCCCGCTTGATTCTAATTTTAGGTTTTGGGTAATTTTTATCCAAAACCTAAGATATTCTAGATTATGGGCGATGGGTCAGCACCACAATCTGGTCCACATCTGTGGACATCTATTGATAGGTCAGAGGATTCTTTTGTTTATTCTGATTCTGACCTGCACTTGTGAATTCTTCATTTCTATTCTTTGTATAGTGTGCCTAGTTGAAGGCACTAAACTCAGTACATATACAGTTCTTTTTAGTTTTCATCTCGGAGCAGACCTGACATTCAAGCAATTCAGGTGCTTTCAGTGCTTTTTCACTCTGTTTTATGTCGTTTTGATACAATGAGGACATTGCATTAGATGGGCATGGGGGGTGAATATTCATCTCTGAATTCATTCATTAGCTTCGTAGATTTGTTTTATTTTCTTTTATTAAAAAAATTCAGAATTAGGAAAGAGAACTTGGGTTTAAGAAAATTTTCAATCTTAGGAAATACTACATTATGATTTGAACACAAAGACCCTTCAGGTCTTTGGACTTAATCAGCCTGTGTATCCACTAGAATGTGGATTTGTTTTTTGAGTTCTCGCCAACCTGAATTTTATTCTAATTGGAGTAAATAAGTTTGGGTGATAAGTACACGACTTATCAACCGGCCCTTTGATTTGAGGGAATTTTGAGTTTCTAGCATCTACATACTATCTTGTCACTGACTCGTTATTCGACGATTTTAACGAAAATTGGGTAGCTAATGAATCTTCTAGGGTGATATGGCTGGCAAGTTATCATGGGTAATAGCTCATAGGTAGGTTGTCCAGAGCTAAGTCACTGGATCTTTCTCTTTTTGCTGCCTTTAGGTAAATCTTAGACCAGGGAAGTCACCTACTTAAAAAAAAAAAAAAATTTCAAAAAGAAAAGGAGAAAAGAAAAAAAGAAATAAACCACACTTCTCGCACGAGTATGGCTGGCAAGTTGTCGGTGGTAATAGCTCATCGATTGGTTGTCCACAACCTAGCTCAATAAATGCACTAAAAATTCCCAAAACACTTTGGAAGAAGCGGAGAAGTAGAATAAACTGGAGAGATATACATTGGATTCACCCTTGTGTTGACCCTGTAAAAAAATAAAAGTAGGGAGAAAGCTACCGGTTGTAAAGATACACCTTTAGGTAGAATTTTTTTTGAGGTCACGTAGAGGCGTAGAAATCCGAAGTCCCTTTTAATTGCCGGTCAACGAGTCTATCACATTCACAGTAAGATGCTTAAAACTTAGGGTTCTCATCAAATCTTGGGTGAGTTGAATGGCCGTAGAAAGCCACTCTTAAACCCTAAAATTTGAAAATCCAAAAAATTAGAAAAGAGGAAAAAGAGAAAAAGAAAATTTTCTTTGAATAAGGCGAGGGCTTGAGGCGGTCTGCATTTTGGCAGATATTCGGACACTTTTGTGTCTTTGAAAGTTTAAATCCTAAGTAGACAATTTCTTAATGATTGAAAATAACTCATGCCCAAATAATCCAACCTAATTCTTTTATAAATAGCATATAGTTTTTGCTAGGGATTAGCAAAAGATAGGCATGGGGGTATGATGTAAACACATTTACACTACTTAAGATGTCTATTTATGCATGTTCTTAAGCATAGGATTGCATTGCATGCTATAAATATTGCATAACATGCATCATCTTGCATTTTGAGTAGTTTGAATAAAATGGAGGTTAATTTCTCCTTTTATGTGCTTGGACAGGGAAAACTTTTTATCAAGGCCTCGGATCGAAGATCCAACAATACAGATGTGATCAGGGCGACGATTAGAGTTCAACGACTCCAAGATCGTCCTAATCAAGCATCTGTAGCATCAAATAGTGACTGGGGAACCCTAGAAGATCAAGGACCAAGATGGTGTAAATCCGTACTTCAAATGACAAATCCTACCACACGGATGAATTTGGATCAATGATCGCAGCCTAACGACGCAATAATCGAGTCAATCCGACACCCGTGGCGCCATCTACAACATCCAGAAGATGGACGGCCAAGATGGCGCCACGTGGTGCCATCTCTGCTGCCCAAACGGCCACATGCAACCACTGAAGCCTCCGCATCCGCCCTCTCTCCGCCGTTGGATCTTGATCCAACGGTTGTGAACGACTGCACCTCAAAACATCTACTCGACCATCCGCGCTCCGTAGTGCAGCGGTCACGAGGCGCTCCACGTTCACAAGACATAGGTTTAAATCGTGATCTGCGGGCGCGCGCGATTAAAGGCCACCGCCAGACCGGCTGCGGGCGGCTTAGATCTTCCAATAGTGCCCACGTGCTATTTCACGTGAGGCGAGGACGCGCCATCGAACGCGGGCGGGCGTGCAGCGAGGAGCAGGGGAGGCGCATCTTAAGCCGTCAGATCTCGCAATCGGACGGCTGAGATTTGTTGAACGTGCGGATGCGTTGAGAGAGAGAGCAGCTGAGTGGGCGCGCGTGGGCAGTGGCCACTACGCCCACGTTGGGGCTTTAGCGACGGTTTTATCCGTCACTAAAGACCCCTTATTTAATGTTTTAAAGATGTAATGACCAATTTGCCCCCACTCCTTGCAACTATAAAAGGAGCCCCTCCACACGAAATTATCATCCCTTCCTTCTCTTCTCTACCTCTCCAAAGCTCAAGAGAAGCTTATCCCACACTTGGGATGCTTCTCGCGAGATAACGTCCAAATTTTCATCCCCCTTCGGAATTGGATCACGCGACGACGATGACGTGCTGCTCCATTCCCGTTCTTCTGCTTCATCCTCCTTCCTCCTGCTTCGTCCTCCTTCGTCCAGGCGTCGTCCCGTACAGCTCGTCCTCCAAGCGACTGTCGAGGAGGATATCTCTCTCCTTATTCTTTTTACTGCTTTCCAGTATAGATTTACTGCTTTCTAGAGTAGTTCTGCTCATCCTCCAAGCGATCGTCGAGGAGGACATTTCTCCCTCCATTCTTTTAATACTTTCTAAAGTAAATTTATCGCTTTTTAGTGTAAATGTTTTCATGCTTTCTAGTTGTAATAGTGAAACAAGCAATCTCCTTAATGATGAATTCCCTGTTTATTCTACATCTCATTTTGATTTCTGTTTGTAATATTCTCTCTCTCTCTTACTCTCTCTGTCTCTTCTATTTATTGTAAATAATTAGATAGTTTTAAATTGAATTACTTTGTGACAAATAAAAACAAATGCATAGTTTTTAAATCAAATGTCCGCCTCCCTGTGTTCGACCTGGAATTTCAATTTTGGCATAAATTTTATTTGTTGAACACGAGTTCTTCACTTTCAAACTACAACGACAGGTTTTCCAAAACCTAACACGTTAGCGTAGCAATTCGACGTTCAACAGTGGGCCTGGCTTCGACTCTTTTACCCGCATATGCCTGCGCACACCTCGGCTACTGATGGGAACACCATCATGAACCCTAACTAGCTCATTTTGACCCAAAGAAGAGAACAAAAGCTCCTACATAACCAACTGGAGGTCTCAATTCCATGAAAAACTATTCTGAGAGAAAAGCAAGAAATAAGGGTAAAACTGTCATTTTACCATTGCAGTACAACAACAGGTTTTCTCATGAGCTAAACATAGGTCAAATGGTCTTAACAAGATAAAAAGTGGTTGGTTCAGACAGAAAAGGGTTCATGTGAATTTTGGGAATTAAATGACTTCTTGTAACCCTAAAATAGACCCACTTGATTTAACAAGGTTCTGGTCAGGATAAAATTCACCTAAACCCTCTAAAAATCATAAAAAAATATTCTCTAGGGTTTAAAACCTTCAACTTGGCCATTGGAACTTATTTTGACCTAGAATGGGGTCCCAGACAAATATTTGCCCTAAATTTAGTTTTTGCATAAATTTTTCAGTCAAACATGGTCAAAACTAAAATCCAACTTCACCATTGGATTCTTTATGTCCAAATTAGGTTTGTACCAAAATTTGGACGTAAGGGGAATTCGTCTTGACCCACTTTGCAAATAGGTCCAACCCAATTGCATTTCGATCCCTATCTTTTGAAAACCTCTGCAGAAACCCCCTAGCTTCTTCTTCATTCTTTGCAATTAGGTTCCTCTGCCATTATAGCGGAGGGAATCCTACTCCAGCGAGATTTCAAAGGTAAGAACTCTCTGATCTCTCAGAGAACCCCCTTCAAAATTGAAAGGGAGATTCTCTGAGAAATCTCCTCCAGTATGAACCCAATTTAAGGCTCTATTTGTACCCAATCTTTCATGTGAATGCATGAGAGATTTGGGTCTCCTTCAAGTTGCCTTCTTTGGTGAGCTTGCCATGCTTGGAAACTTGGCTTCCAAGCACAAATCCATCCTCCAGGGCCTATATAAGCAGACCCAAGTCACCTCGCATCTCCCACACTTGAAATTGGTCGGAAAATCCCTCAAATTTGTTTCTTCCTCCTCTGGCCAGTGGCTCAGCAAGCTTCAGCGACCTCCCTCTCTTTCCTTCATCGCCTAGCCACAATACCAGTGGTAGGTTTCTCTTCCTCCTGCTCGTCCGCGTCGCGCTGCACCTGCCGATGCCTCTGCAGCCCCTTCGTCGTTGCCGTCCTCCCCCCACTGAGTGCTTCGTCTCCAACGATGCCATTACGAGCCGTTTGCCATCTTTGCCTCCCCCTTCATCTCATTACTCCCAGATAAGTTCCCTTCTCCCTTCTAATCCTTTTTCCCTCTTTATTTCTCAAAAACACACCTCAACGCACTCAATCACCATCACCCCTTCCACCTCTGGCTAGACCTCTGGCAAGGCATCCCCGTCACTCCGCACCTCCATCTGCCTCGCCAACCATCCTATAAGCTCCGCAACACTTCACTGAACATAAACCCTCACTCCATACATGCTATCACTCACCTACAAGGGCCCTCGAACACACCCACTCACATGCACATAGGGTGCCCTAGGCATGTGTACTCTGGTAGTCCCATGCCATGCCGACAGTACACTTGCCATGCCTCGGCGAAGCCTCCTGAGCTTCTGACGTGGCCGCAAGGCCGTTTGCATGATTACAGGTTCGGAGGGTTGCCACCTTTGACGCAAGCAAGAAGCTTGCTTGCGAGCTCTCTCTAGGTCTGCCCGCTTCAAGCCAATAGTCCCAAGTGGCACGGAATACTTCCGCGCACAGCTCCAAGCAGGCAATTGGCACTGAAGGTCGAAGCATCAGCTACAATCAAGTGAAGTTCCCTACTGCGGATGCACACGAAGGGAGGTGGGAAGATAGTCCCACCTTGGAAACTCTTGACCACCCGCAGCTGAATAAATTGCAAAAGTGCATAGGTGATGATAGACTCATCATGATCTCTAATTACCCTTAATTAACTAGTATTCCTAGTTAATTAGCTAAGGTCATGAATATATAAGGGTTAATTATGAAATAAGGGATATATAGTAAAGGACATTAAAATAAGTTAAAAATGATGTTTTATCATTCAATTAAAATTATTAACAATCAAGTTAATAATTGGACTCGAAATTTTATTAACCATTTCCTTAATTAATAAGTTAAGAAACTTAAACGTAATGTATACCTAAGTATATAATAACTTAAGTAAGTTTACCTAATTTAATAAATTGACTTAAAAAGGTCAAAAAGGTAAATTTAAGGTGAAAACATAATATTTACCTTATTTACTAACATATATAAAATGTTGAAAAAGATCTAAGGTAAAATAAACATTCAAAATTTAAGTTTACATTTTAGTCCTTAAAACTGATTGCAAAAATTGGGTCCTTAATTTTCACATAGGTCCTTAAGTTTCATTGCATATAAGTCCTTGTCACCTTCTTCTTCTTCAGCCGAGTGGATGGCTGACGACGGAGAGTGCCTCTACCGCGCGATCACTTCCTTGCCAACATCATCCTTCCTTCTCCAAGCTCTCGGAGCTTGCGCTCACCACTCCATCTTCATCCATCAATCTCGATTAATCAGAAATCCTAATTTCTGGTGGGAGTTAACCTCACCGTCGTTGGAGACGATGCCGGAGGTTAAGCTCCTCAAGCTTCTTCGTCCAGACTTCGCCACTCTCTTCATCGCCAACCACTATAAATACCTCCTCACCCCTCCGATTTCTCTCAAGTTGGCTCCATTCCCTCTTCTAATACTGCAGCCGACTTCGATAGGCTATTCTCTCCGTAACTCCGTCGACCTTCCACACCACTCTCCAACTTCCTCCATCCATCTTGATTAGCCGAGGAGATCCGCCGAGGTCGGCCGCGTCTCTGGACACAGGCAATAACCAAGGAGATCCTCTGCTCCATCGAAATCCGCTCGCCGGAGATCTTCTCCTGAAACCCTCTGATTTCGTCGTCCGCTATGAACCTTCGGCGGAACCCTATTGACCCCTTCGTCCAGGTAATGGTAGACTAGGAGTAGGAGTAGGGTAGTTTAGTTTAGATAATTAGGTAAGTAGTTAGTTGTAATTTTAGATTTCAAATGTTCATCTTCTCTGACTCCGGCGAGCTCCTTAAGCTCGCCAGAGCCTTAATTTCGTCTTTTAAACTTGCTGATCACCTTCTTCCTTCATCCACGATTATTTCTATCACATTTAAACACTAATTTGATCACTTAATCGCCTAATTCACTTTCACCTCCACCGACTACTGTCGCTGTCCATGGCGGCAGTAATTGGCTTAGATTCACATCCAATGGATCCTCCATCACTTACTCATCACTAAAGGATCCTAAATATCATCTTAATTTGATTAATTATTGTATATAACTTCAAAGCCTAATTTTATCTAAGTTCCTGAGCTCGCTGTCAATGGTGGCTTAGGAACAGTTTAAATTAGAAATTATGTATTTATTTATCTTTGCAAGTATCTGTTGACTTGTCTCCACTCAATTGAGTGGAAAAACAAGTCCTGAGCCTAATCCAACTCAGATTTTATGAAAAATGAATTTATTGTTAAACCTTAATTCTAATGAGCAAATGAAGAATTAATTGAGTCCCTGAGGTTCCTTGTAACCTCAGGAACCTTCTCAGATTAAAAATGGCATAAATTTTCATTCTGTACACACTTTACACCTTCTTCTGGACTCAACGGAGCTTCGGCGAGCTCCAACGAGTCAAAATTGAGTTTCAGCTTACTAAGCTTAGTGAGAAGCTCCAGATCAATGATTTAATGATCACTGATTGCTTTGAAGTTGTTTATTTGAGGATTAAGTGTCTAGAGTTCAGATTGAGTCTTCATCTTCTCCAACTCCGGCAGAGTTGGAGAAGTTTGTTAGTTAGGTTTAAGTTACATTTAAGGTGTCTAGAAGCTTCAGTGCAATGCACTGAAGCTGTTCATGACCTCATTCCATTGTAGAAACCTTCCAAATACTCTGACAAACATACCACATTAGGAGCTTAGGCGACAAACCTGGAACCCTAATTTTTAGGGTTAAACCACCTGTTAAAGAGGTTGAATGTGTTCCTGAGGAAGAAAGGATTCTAATTTGGGCTTTAATTTCACCTGAAAAGGCTTTAATCAGAAAGTCAAATTTTAAGCCTTTCAGTCAAACCTTAGTATGAAATTTTGATTCTGAGCTCAATTTGAGGAATTAATTAGATAGAATTGTTTCTGAGATCTTGTTGAATGATATTAGAGTGAATTAAATGAGCTCAGATGAGTGATTTGGTGAGAATTCAAACCCTACCAGTTTGGGTTGTTTTCGAACCCAAACTGATAGTAGTGGTTGTTTGATGAGATTTGATCTTAAATCCTGCCCAGATCAATTTGTAACAACCCTTAGAACTTGTTTCAATCAATTAAGAATGTTCTTCTGTGTCTGTACACCTATTTTAAGTCTGAAATTTGTTCTCTGAAGCTTTCAGAGAAGCTTCAAGCTTCTCTACTATTCCTGAAGCTTTAAGAGCTTGAAAACTCACTCCAGCAACTGCGGAATCATATGTAGAACCTATTTAGAGCCT
The DNA here is from genome assembly GCA_037157565.1 of Thalassia testudinum. Taxonomy (NCBI): domain Eukaryota; kingdom Viridiplantae; phylum Streptophyta; class Magnoliopsida; order Alismatales; family Hydrocharitaceae; genus Thalassia; species Thalassia testudinum. The sequence goes on from JAZHRO010000009.1 coordinate 47,601,532, forward strand.
TACCGAGAGAGGCAAGTCCATCTGTGGACTTTGTGAAGCCTTATTCCATTTCCATGCAGTTTTACTCGTAGGAACCCCCTAAATTCACCTTTCAAATTGAAGAGGCAAACATCCTCTTAACTTAAAATTGAACCTGCAACCTTGTAGATCTACCTTAGAGCTTTCCATCAGGCTTTGAATCACTTGGAACAGAGCTCAGAGCTAGGAGAAATCGTCAATTGAAGTCGGGTTTGGAGGGGGGAAACATAGTCCCACATCGGTAAACCACGAGCAAGTGAATAGGAACAAAAGGAATTTATTGCATGGGCTATTCAGTTGTCAAGCGCTCGACGTGATCTGAACATCTGACCTTTATGAGCATATATGTGTGTGTGTGTGCCTGCGGGTGTGCGCCCGAGTGGGCGTGTGCGAATTTGGCCCTGGGAGGTGGTTGAGCCGGAGTGGCTCGAATCTGTGAACCGAAAAATAAACCAAAATTGGACACTAATGAAATCAGGCGAGGACCGAGTAGGGTCTGGTCCCACCTTGATCTCAGGGTGCTGTGTATCCTCGAAAAGACCTCGTCGCAAATAAAAAAATAAATTTTGGTTAAAGAAGAAATAAACCCGGTTCAGCTAAGAAGAGAAAGAAAAGAGAATGAAGGAGCTAATGGCTAAGGAAGCTAAGGAAAGAAAGGAGAAGCTAAGGCATAAAGGCTGTGGTTAACAAGCATGAAGACTAAGGAGGAGGCTTAAGGAAATACTAAGGGAAGAAGAATGCAGAATAGGAGAAGAAAAGAAAGAGAGCTCGAGAGAGAGTTAAAACAATAAAGAAAATAAAGAAAAGAATTTATTTTTCTTGCATTATTTTAAATTTCTTCTTGTTAAATGTTGTAATAAGGCAAGTTTTAATAGAACTTTATATTGCCTTAATTTCTTTAAAATAAATTGGAAATTAACATGTTTACTTACTAATAAAGTAAATCATTTGAGTAAATATGTTTTCTTATGGGATTTTGCTTGTTATTCCATTCTAATCAATTTTTAGCAAAATTCATGTTCTTAAAATTAACTTAATATACCTCCTATACTTAAAAAGAAAAATAAAGATAACTAGTGAATTTAAGTTGAATTATACCTCCTAGCGAATGACCTGGACTCAACCAGTAAAAATTTCTAAAATGTTAGGTTAATTCGACCCTATACTACACAACCGACACAATTTTGAGTTAACCTAAGTTACTTTTCTCTACTCTTAATTAAGTGAAATTAACTTAATTAACTGAGTTGAGTAAGGAACGTATCAATAGGCATTATCGCCTCCTAACCACGGGATGAGGTCCCACTCACCTTCACCCGCCTCGTCCGTTACCTGACCTCCACAGACTTGGCATGACCCGTTTACGCAACCTTGCACTCCTTGCCCACCACTGCACGCCAGTGGGCCTGGTCCTGGGCACGTTTCCAACCCGATTACCCGAGACGGTGGCTCTGGGAGAGCGAACCTAAGAGTGAAAGAGGAGAAGAGATCACGTGCGAGTAGGGGTAGGTTTTGCTCTTGCAGGGAAAGGAGAAGAAGAAGACAAGGGTTGAAGCCAAGGAAGAAGGAGAGGAAGCTAAGGAAGGAGAAGACAAGGTTGAAGAGGAAAGAGCCGAAGAGAAAGAAAGAGAAGGAAGGACTGAAGGTAGAAGGAGTCGCCAAAGAAAGAGAAGGAGAAGAAGCTGAAGGAAGAAGACTAAAGCCAGAGATAGAGAAGAAGGTAGAGAAAGGCTAAGGCACGAAATCAGAAGAAGAAAGAGAAGAAAGAAGAAGCCAAGGCAAGGAGCGGCCAAGGAGAAAAGAAGAATAGAGAAGATAAAGAGAAAGAGAAAAGAAGAAAGAAATCAGAGGAACACTGTAGCACTTCATTTTTAAGACATCTGATTACAAAATCAGACATCCAATTCTTCACAAGTCCTCAACTATATTTTTGCTACATTTGTTGTTATTATCCATATACTCATTCTCTATATATTTCATTAGATTTTTGAGTAATATTATCTGTTCAAATTGCATTCATTGAGCTTAGTGCATGAATTCCATTTGCTCCCTGTGTTCGACCTCGGACTTAAACTTCGAGTAATAAAATCTATTTGTTTTCAAAGCGATTTCGACTGTACTACAACACTTTACTTTAAAACTCGATTTTGCCTTGACAACATTTTGGTGCCGTTGCCGGGGAGCAACGTGCAATTCATCACTAGTCTCTACATTTTTTTGGTTATATTTGAGCACTTACTTGCCCTATTTGTCTTATTGTGATTTTGCGAGGTATTTCACGAGGAGATCTCCCGCGCAAATCAACCACTCCAGGGCAGGTAACTTCCCTATTCTTCCCTAATCAACCTCCTAATCTTGGGAAGATAAAAAGGAAACAATCAAATTTGGAATCACCTGCCTTATTTTTATAGTAATTATCATTTTAAACGCAAAGTTTCCTAATTTGCGAAATTTTTTTCAAATCTTATTGAAGTTGAAGCGATTTCTTGAGATCCTACCCCAAAATTCCTATGACTATTAGGGATCACGCTTAATTTTTAAATCTCCATGGACTACATAGTTCTTGTTTGAAGTCCAAAGAGAACTGTGAAAATCAAAAAGGACCTGGAAATAAAGCCAATTAGGGTTTCTACATTGGGGTTTTGGAGTGCTAGTTCACACGTGCCAGCATAAAAGGAAACAAACCCACCCGCATCTGTGTGCTACCCAAGCCCTTGATTGAAAGGATCTAATCAAGACAAACCCTAAAATCAGGCTCTAAAATCACTTAAACCTTAAAATCCTTGGACCTAATAACCTGGGAGTCAAATCAGGGTGATTTCTAGGTCTTGACCTAGAGTCATTCTACCATCTTTAAGGCAAGTCAGGTGAAGTTGGACTACATTGTAGGCCAACTAACCTCCAAATTAGGTCACAAGTCCATATAACTACTAGTTCAAGTGAAATCAAAGGCACAAGTTAGGATATAAAACTGGTAGACTTAGGAGGTCAAGTTATCCATTCTAGTCTACCTGGACCCTCAGTGACAAGAGAGGTCGGGTGGGGGAAACCCTGTAACCCATGGGGGCACTCTACCATGTAGGGGTCTTTGCGGGACTCTCCCTCTCTAGCTGCCCAGGTAATTCTTAAGTGGACGATTTTCTGATTTAGTGGTATCATCTGCCCCAAACCTCCATAGTCATCCAAACATCTTTGGGTGCTTTGATTGGGTCAACAACACATCCAGTCCCTCATCCCTTCTAGTTAGAGCACACACATAGATTTTTTGTTGGGGGCCTCTATTCAGATCTAATCACTTCATTCAAAGACTTGAATTCTGATTCTACATCTTGATTCCACCATCTGATTCAAATATGCAACCTAGTTACTTAGGAAGACCATTCAAGAAGCCTGAAGCACGAAGAACCATGAGAGGTAGAATGATTGAGGATGCCCTTCAAATTTTATGATATTGAATACAAAACCTCAAAACCAATAGAAGGCATTCAGGTTAGTGTACCAACAACAACAACCTTCATCATAAACTATGCTCAATTGTTATTAACAGAAGCTACAAAAGGATCAACCCGAGACATTCTCATAACAGGATACATTAAGATAGAAAAATTACATAACTTTGAATACCTCCAATGCATGACAAATCCTGTACTTTGGGAAAAACACCAAGATGATCTTGAAAAATGGGAAGAGATGATGAGATTGTTGAAACAAGTTATTGATCAGAAATACCCATACATACCCCAAAAAGTTCATGAAACATCTTGGAATAGTATTGAGGATCAATCCGATTTCTCAAATCCTAAGTTTGAGGCACAAGGTTGTTGTGGATTTCCAACCCAGATGGAATATAACATGCCTGATCTTGAATTAGGTTGAGAAGTCCCAATTGCAGGAGAACACGATTTTGAGTCAGCCATAGAAAACCAAAATCCTGGTTCACCAAGCATAGAATTCCAAGCCTCCTGTAATGATGAGATTAAAACAGAACCTCTTGAGGGTGTAAATCCCATCCCTTATTCTGATAAGGTGACCCTTGAAGGTAATCTTGACCTATATTCTAGTTATTCAACTCATCCTTAGCCTGGAATTTAGATCTGAAACTTATTGGGAAGATTACAAGGCCCCGTATGACGAAGATCAAAGTTTAAATGAAGAGTATGATTTTGGGCCTTTATTTGATGAATATCCCTCTCCAATATCCTCAGAGATACAGATTGATTTTTTAGAAGTCAGGCCAATCTACGATACAGAAACCGAGGAGTTGGTGGAGTGGGGGTTTAATTGGGCCTTTCCTACAAGCCTAAAACTTGAGCCTAGACTAGATAAGGACACCTCTTTGAGTTCAGAATCAAAGAATAGGCTAGACCCAAGTTAGTTTGCTGAGTCTACATCGTGTGATTTATTTTGTGGTGGAACCTCTGATCTCGAATCAAACTCAGAACTTGATTTTTGCAATTTCTCTGACGATCTCAAATCTTACCATGATTTCGGAGAACCTTTGTTTTCTGACTACGACGAACCAATCTACGACCTCAACTCACATGATTCACTCTCCAACTTCGACTCTGAGGTCCCAGACCCCGAGATCACTGATTTGAATTCAGGTTCCAGTGAGATGGAATCATTTCTTTTCAATCCTCGGGAATCAAAACCAGAAAATGTCGAGAGTGACTGCAACCCAGAATTTGAATCTTTTCTTAATCCTGATTTTCCTCATCCTATAAACACTCTTCAGGCATTCACTTTTGAATTTGATAGCTACTATGAGGACTCTCTAAATGAACCCACTAGTAATTCCTTTGTAGAGGAACCCTCATACACAATTCTTATTGAAGCTACCTCCTCCGCATATACAGAACCTATCCAAACCCGTTTTCAACCCCGTCCCGCAACCGGACTCAATTTTTATTCTGATTTCACTCTTACTGAGCCGATTGTAGATGATTCGCCTCCACATCTCCATTGGGTTTTGGACATTGATCAGACTGCAAACCATGCTCCATCATCCTCTGATCACTCTTGTAGGCTTTCCGCATTATCCATTGATTATTTTACGTATCCCTACTCTGACCAGGCTGATTCGACTTAGCCAAACCCTGAATTCACACTTCCACATCATTCCGAGCTCCATAGTATATGGTGGGTTCACATCTCTTGATATACATTTATCAACCCACCAAATTGACTGGGTTTAGGCTGCATCATCAGCCTGTTGATCTGAACAAGCACCTGGTTGGACCAACTAGGCTCTTGATCAAGGTGCTTGTTCTACAAAACTCAGCAGATTTAACCACTCCCTCTCCATACCATTTCCCACTCAGCTAAAGGCATTGAATTTAGCGCTTAACGGGAGGCAACCCATCATTCCAAAAACCCTAGATCCTTCTGATTATCCATCTGTGCTTCACGTCTATTGCACCCTGAGTTTGATTTTCTTAGAATAGTCGATCCCACCTCTAGTACACGTGCCGGAGCTTGAAATTGTCTGCAATAGTCATTCTTGACCTGCTCACCCATATGATAAATCCTGTTCTAAATCCCTGAACCCAACACTATTTCACACCCTCCATTTACAATGAGGACATTGCAAAACTTATGCTTAGGGCGGTGGTAAAGTGCAAACATACAAAAATCAAAAGTTCAGAAGGGTTCTCACAAAAAAATCTCATATGCCAAAAATACCAAAAAAAATAGAAAATTGTGAAAAAGAACAAAAAAAAAGGAAAAGAAAATTTTGAGGCCATACAAACATGAGGAGAAAAAGGGGAAAAGTGAAAAAAGTCAAAAAAGGAGCACAAAATGAAAAGAAAAAAGAAGAGATGGTCATTAGTAAGAAATTAAGGGATTAACTAAGCTCTAGACCATATCAAGAAAAAGAAAATGAAAGGAAAAAGTGCTAATGAGACACAAAAGGGATTGGCAGGAATGCTAATTTTAGGCCTCTTGGGCTAGACTCCTAAGCTTAAAAATTCAAGTATCCGCTAAGATCTAGATAGTCCTAAAGAGGTTGGGGAAAATGCGAAGCTCAAGTATTAGGTCTAAGGCTTAGGGAGTATTCAGCCTCATTAACTGGCCTCTGGTTTGCGGGACTCGATAACCTAAGCACCCCAATCCACACACAGTCTGGTTCAGTGCGCATAAATATCAAATCATGCAAAAGCGTTTAATTATTCTGAAAAAGTAGCCCAGATTAGGAGCAGCCGATCAACACAAGTTGATTTGGATGAGTTCCCAGCATGGAGAGGTGGGAAATTCCCCTCGAAGATGCATAACAACACATCGTCTCCTCGGTGCTTGTCTCCTAGGATATTTACATATCCTACTAGGGGCACGTAAGCACCCTACTGGTTCAGATGCCATGGGCGGCATTATCACGAAATGTCGATTGCCAGGGTTTGGATTTGGCTACAGAATGCCATCGGCAGGATTATCTCGAAATCTCGAAAGCTAGGGTTCAGGGGGTTACCATGGGTGGTGCTATCACGAAGCATTGATTGCCAGGGACCTTTGAGGATTGATGATGGGGATGAGGAACCTGATACAGATTATGCTGAGAAGCCAATCCAAAGTTAGAAATAAAAAGAAAAGAGAGAGAAAACTCTCCACACAAATAAACCCTCTGTCTCTCTCTTACAAAAAAAAAAATGCACTACAAACTGAACCAAGGCTAAAATATGTCTCAAGCATGGGTACTTTAACCACGGAGTCCAACGAACCTTAGGATAGTTCCTGCGGACCTTAAAAACCTTCGCGAAGGATCGAGGCTAGAGCTGGTCAGGTTCAGATCTTGGTTGGTACTTGAGTACCTCTAGGCCTACTGTCAGCATTCTAACCAAATCAAAAAGAAAAAGAAAAGCACTCATCATAAATTGTGAAAGAAATTCATGGTCTAGAACAAAAGTTAAAACCTTAAAATTTTGCTAAGGGAAGCTAGGCATGGGGGTATGATGGGAACACCAACATAAGCCCTAACTAGCTCATTTTAACCTATAAAAGAGAATAAAAACTTCTACATAACCACGTGAAGGGCTTAACTCAAGGAATAATTGGTTTGAAAGAAAAGCAAGAAACAAAGGGTAAAACTGTAATTTTACCATTACAGTACAACAATAGGATTTCTTAGGGGCTAAACATAGGTTAATTAATCTTAACAAGATAAAAAGTGGGTTAGTTCAATCAGAAAAGGGTTAATGTGAAATCTGGGAATTAAATGACTTCTTGTAACCCTAAAATAGATCCACTTAATTTAACAAGGTTTTGGTCAGGATAAAATTCAACTAAATCCTCTAAAAATCATGGAAAAATATTCCCTAGGATTTAGAACCTTTAATTTAGCCTTTAGAACCTATTTTGACCTAAACAGGGGTCCTAGTCAAATATTTGCCCTAAATTGGGTTTTTGTGTAAAATTCCTAGTCAAACGTGATCAAACCTAAAATCCAACTTCACCATTATATTTCTTAGGTCCAAATTAGGTTTATACCAAAATTTGGACCTAAGGGGAGTTCACCTTGACCTATTTTGCAAAATAGTCCAACCTAATTACATTTAGACCCCTAGCTTTTGAAAACCATTGCAAAGAAGCCCTTAACTTTATCATCGATATTTGCAATTAGGTCCCTCTACCATTACAGTGGAGGAATCCTACTCCGTCAAGGATCTAAGGGGGAGTTCTTGATTCCTCAGAGACTCCCTCTCAAATTTGAAAGGGAGATTCTTTAAGGAATTCTCGATCATATGAACACAATCTCCAACCCTGATTGCCACCCAATCTCTCATGTGAACACATGAGAGATTTGGGTATCTCTCACCTTCCATGTCTGGCAAGGCTGCCTATGCTTGGAAGCTTGCCTTCCAAGCATAAGGCCCTCTGCCAGAGGCTATTTAAAGGTCCCCTAACCTTGCCATTCATCCCTAGCTTGGTTTGGCCGAAGATAAACCCTCAATTTTGTCTCTTCTCCTCCGGCCAGACACCCAGCGAGCTCCGGCAACCTATCTCTCCTCCTCTCGTCGCTTTGCCACCAAACTAGTGGCAGAGTTGCCCTTTCCTCCGTCATCCATGTTGCGCCATACATGCGCATACGCCTGTATCCTCCTCGTCGTCGCCGTCCCCTTCTAACTGGGATCTTCGTCTCCGGCGGCGGTAGATATGTTCCATCCTCCATCTCTTCCCCCTTCATCCTTAAACTAGGTCAGATACTTCCCCTTTCTCTCCTCTTCCTGCTTCTCCCTCTCTATTTCTATTTTCACCCCTTGTTGCTCACAGACCACTACCATCGTCTCCACCTCTAGCAGACCACCGAGGAGGTGCTTTCATCATTCCACGCACCCATCCACCTCACCAAACACCTCAGAAGCTCCACCACGACTCACTAATCACTTCCCCCCTTTCCATTGACCACTACACGCTCCACAATCTTCCCCCGAACAAACCCATCCCCACGGCCACAGAACGACCTAGGCATGAATGCCCAGGCTGCCCCATGCCACGCCAACCATCGAGGCACTTTCGCCATGCCACAGCGAAACCCCCTGTGTGATTTAACGAGGCTGTAAGGCTGTTTGACTTGAGTACAGGTTTGGACCTTGGCTACCATTAGAGTAGGCTTGAAGCAGCAAGCAACCTTCACTCCAGGCAGCCTCGCTCCAGGCTCTAGGTCCCAGGCAATGCGGGCACTCTTTGCGAACCACTCACGCCCAGCGGTTGGCTTTGGAGACTCTGCAGCATTAGCAATTGAATGCGACTCCTATGGGCGCATGCAAGGAAGCAGGTGGGACTTTTAGTCCCACCTCAGTAAGTTTAGAGCAGGTGGTGTGGCATAAATTGAAAATGTGTCAGGGGCTTATCACCTCCTGACACAGGGTGAGGTCCCACTCACCTTCCCATGCCTCGTTCGCAATACAATACTCCGCAGACCTGGTAGCCTGACCCGATAACCCGTGCACACCTCGAGCACCACCCATGCCAGTGCGCCTGGTTTCGGGCGTGCTAACCCAACCCATTTACCTGAGATGGCTCTGGGAGAGCGAGCCTAAGAGAGAAAAGAGAGAGAGTTCGCGGGGGAGGGTAGGGGTAGGTTTTGCACTTGCACGGAAAGGAAGAAGTGAGCTAAAGAGGAAGGATGAAGCTGAAGGCAAAAGGCATGGCAAGGACTGAAGGAGGAAGCTGAAGAAGGAAGCTAAGGAGAAGAAGCTGCAGAGGAAGCTAAAGCAAAGAAGCTAATGAAGGAGAAGGCACGGCTGAAGAAAAGGCAAAGTTGAAGAAAGAAGAAAGAAGAGAAAGCCAAGGCAGGAAGAAGAAGATAAAGAAGAAAGAAGCCAACGACAAAGGAAAGAAGAACAGAGAAGCCAAAGAAGAGAAAGACAGAGAAGAGAAAAGAAATCAGAAAAGAAGCAAAAGGCAGAAAAATAAGAAGCACTGTAGCATTTGATTTTAAGACATCTGATTCTATAATTGGACTTCCAATTCTTTCCAAAGTTCTCTTATATATATATTTTCTAGCTACATTTGATTAACCATATACTCTTGCTTTACATTTTGAATTAGATTTTGAGTAATTTTATGTGTTCAAATTGCATCGATTATTGAGATTAGTGCATGAACTCCATTTGCTCCCTGTGTTCGACCTCGGGCTTAAACTTCGAGTAATAAAATTTATTTGTTTTCAAATCAATTTCAACTATACTACAATAAATTACTTTAAACCCGATTTCACCTTGTTAACACTCCGCACCTCCATTCACCTTGCCAACCATCCCATAAGCTCCGCAACACTTCACTGAACATAAACCCTCACTCCATACACGCTATCACTCACCTACAAGGGCCCCCGAACACACCCACTCACATGCACACAAGGTACCCTAGGCACGCGCACTCCGGCAGCCCCATGCCACGCTGACAGTACACTCGCCGTGCGTCGGCGAAGCCTCTTGAACTTTTTGACGTGGCCACGAGGCCGTCTGCATGATTACAGGTTTGGAGGGTCGCCGCCATTAATGCAAGCGAGAAGCTTGCCTACGAGCTCTCTCTAGGTCAGCCCTCTCTAGGTCAACAGTCCCAGGTGGCGCGGAATACTTCCGCGCACAACTCCAGGCAGCCAATTGGCACTGAAGGTCGAAGAATCAGCTACAATCAACTGAAGTTCCTTACTGCGGACGCATGCGAAGGGAGGTGGGAGGATAGTCCCACCTCGGAAACTCTTGACCGCCAGCAGTTGAATAAATTGCAAAAGTGCATAGGCTTTATCGCCTCCTAACCACGGGGTGAGGTCCCACTCACCTTCACCTGCCTCGTCTATGACCCAACCTCTGCAGACCTGGCGTGACCTGTTTACTCGACCCTGCACTCCTCGCCCACCACCACACACCGGTGGACCTGGTCCTAGGCGCGTACCCAACCCGATTACCTGAGACAGTGGCTCTGGGAGAGCGAACCTAAGAGAGAAAGAGACGAGAGCATGCGTGGGTAGGGGTAGGTTTTGCTCTTACAGGGAAAGGAGAATAAGAAGAAGCCAAGGGTTGAAGCCAAGGAAGAAAGAGAGGAAGCTAAGGAAGGAAAGGACAAGGTTGAAGAGGAAAGAGCCGAAGAGAAAGAAAGAGAAGGAAGGACTGAAGGCAGAAGAAGAAGGAGCTGCCAAAGAAAGAGAAGGAGAAGAAGCTGAAGGAAGAAGACTAAAGCCAGAGACAGAGAAGAAGGCAGAGAAAGGCTAAGGCACGAAATCAGAAGAAGAAAGAGAAGAAAGAAGAAGAAGCCAAGGCAAGGAGCGGCCAAGGAGAAAAGAACAGAGAAGATAAAGAGAAATTGAAAAGAAGAAGCAGAAGAAAGAAATCACAGGAACACTGTAGCACTTCATTTTTAAGATGTCTAATTACAAAATCGGACGTCCAATTCTTCACAAGTCCTCAACTATATTTTTGCTACATTTGTTGTTATTATCCATATACTCATGCTCTATATGTTTCATTAGATTTTTGAGTAATATTATGTGTTCAAATTGCATGAATTTTATTTGTTCCCTGTGTTCAACCTCGGACTTAAACTTCGAGTAATAAAATCTATTTGTTTTCAAAGCGATTTCGACTGTACTACAACACTTTAGTTTAAATCTCGATTTCGCCTTGACAACAACTACTACCCCATGCCAGCAGCCCTGGTCCCGGGTGCGCACTAGACCGATTACCCAATAACCCGGTACTGTGCATGGCCTTGGGAGGGCGTTAAAGAGGAGAACCTTGAGAGAGGAAGAGGAGAAAGAGAGAGAGAGTGGGGCTAGGGGGTTTTGCTATTGCCAGCACTTGTGCGACACTCAGTTGATTTTAGAGGATAGTTTCCCCCTTGTGCATCAGAAGGGCCAAAGAAGAGAACAGGCAGAAGAAGAGAAGCCATAGAAGAAAGGCCAAGGCAAATAAGAAGAAGGAAGAAGAGGAGATGTTCTGAAGGCTTGTGCTTGCCTTCCGTTAAGATGTCTGATTGCTTTCCTATTTTTGGTTGATTTGAATTGATGGTTGAATGCATGCTTAAACTTTAGAGGATATAAGTGGTGATTCAAATCACCATTATCTTTTATTCTTTTTCTTTTTATCCTCATATTCTTGGGATACATTAGATTTCACTAAATATTTAATGTGACAGGTTATTATTCATTGAAAATCTATATTTTGCTCAATTTTTTATGCTCATTTAGATTTTTTGTTGAGATTATCGGACTTCATTCGAGTTATAAATTTTATCTATTTTGAGCGATTTTGTCCTATACAACTACACATCTCTTAAACAACGACGAATTTGTGCATAAACATTTTGGCGCTGTTGCTGGGGAGCAACGCGTAATTCACCTCTATTCTCTATATTTTTATATTTGAGCACTAACTTGTGCTATTTGCTTTATTGTGATTTTGCGAGGTACTTCACGAGGAGATCTTCCACGCAAATCAACCAATCTAGGGCAGGTAACTTCCCTATTCTTCCCTAATCAACCTCCTAATCTTGGGAATTCTTCATTGTTTAAGAGATGAATTGTAGTATAGGAAAAAATCGCTCAAAACAGATAAAATTTATACTCAAATGAAGTCCTAGGTTGTTCGCTAGGAGCAAATATAAAATTCACATGCTAATCTTCAACAAATAATGTAAATGAGCACAAGAAATTGAGCAAAATATAGATTTTCAATGAATAATAACCTATTACATTAAATATTCAGTGAAATCCAATGTATCCAAGAATATAAGGATAAAAAGAAAAAGAATAAAAGACAATGTTGATTTAAATCACCATTTATATCCTCTAAAGTTTAAGCATGTATTCAACCATCAATTCAAATCAACCAACAGTAGGCAAGCAATCAGACGTCTTAATAGAAGGCAAGCACAAGCCTTCTCTTTTTCTTCAAAACCTCTCTTCTTCCTTCTTCTTCTTTCTCTGCGTGCACAGGGGGGAAACTCACCTTTGAAATAGACTAAGTGTTGAGAACACTAAAGAGCAAAACCCCCCTTAACCCCGCGCTCTCTCTCTCTTTCCCTTCTCCTCTTCCTCTCTCAGGGTTCTCCTCCTTCACGCCCTCCTAGGGCCATGCACAGTACCGGGCTGTTGGGTAATCGGTCTAGAGTGCACCTGGGACCAGGGCTACCGACGTGGGGTAGCAGCCAAGGTATGTGTGGGCATAGGCGGGTTAATGGGTCGGATCAGGCCCGTGTTCACCGTATCATGGGTGAGGCGTGTGAGGGGCATGTGTAAGGGACCTCACCCCCTATGTGTCGAGGAAAACAACCGTTGACACAAAATCAATTTGAGTCACTGTGTCTGGTCTTTAGCAAACGATGTGGGACTAAAGTCCCACACCTTCCTTCGCACACAGCAGGAAGCAGCTGGAGGTGGAAGTTTGCTTCAATTAGTAGCAGTTGTAGCTTGGGGTCTTTAATCCAAGACCTAGAGTAGATCCTGGGATGTAGCCACATCGATTGAGAGTGGCACCAGGTCGTCTCAACGCCAGAGGAGCTCGGTCGTGGTTGGGGATGGTGGGGGCAGCGGCGGCGAACTGGAGAAGACCTGAAACACGAATACATGCTCAAAGGCCCCAGTTAAATGGCTACTGTGGCACGGCAGAGGTGATGGTGACGGTCTTATGGAGGATGGTGGTGTGTAGAGGGTGGTCGGTGACGGAGAAGACGACGTAAAGGTGCATTATTCGGTGGGAAGTTTGGGAGGTGGAATAGACATAATAGGAGAGGGGTTTTGATGGGTGAGTCATGGTAAAGCTTATGAAGTGGTTGGCGAGACGGATGGAGGGGTGTAGCAACGAGGATGCCTCTCCGGAGGAGTGGCTGGAGATGGGGAAGATGAGGGTGATAGCGTGTGTTGAGGGGATACTTTTAGGTTTTTGGGAATAAGGAATTAACCTAAAAGAACTAAAGATCTAATCTAACCCTAATCTAATAGACAAAGGGGGGAGAACGGCACCAATGTTGGTAGGCCGATGCCGGGGAAGAAAGTACTCCGGTAGATAGGACGGCGACAATGACAGAGGGAGAGTGACGACGGTTGGTATTGCACGACGTGGAGGAAGATGAGGAAGAAGAATTTACCGTCAGTATTGTGGTCGGTCGACGAGGATAGGCAAAGGGAGTCACCAGAGCTTGAGGAGCCTTTCGACCGAAATAGGAGGGAGGAAATGAGGGTAGATCCAACCAAAATCAAGCTTGGGATCGATGACATGCATTGGGGGTCTTTTTATAGGTCTCTAGAGGGCGATTAGAGCTTGGAAACTAAGCTTTCCAAGCTTGGAAGGCCACCAGAGTTGGGAACTTGAAAGATATCCAAATCTCTCATGCATTTGCATGAGAGATTGGGAAGGTTGTTGGACTCAAAATCGGATTCATTGGAAAGATAACTTTTCAAGGAATCTCCCTTCCAATTTTGGAAGGGATTCATTGATCAGAGAAGGAGTTCTCTTCAATCAAAGGTCATCGGAGAAGGATTCCTCTGGGATAATGGTGGAGGGAGCTAATTGCAAAGAGTGACGACAAAGATAGGGGCCTATTTGTAAGGAATTCAAAAGATGAGGGGCTCGGAGATAAAGAAAGTCAAACTTGGACCAAATTGCAAACTCAGTCAACATGATCTCAAATTGGGCCCAAATTTTGGTACAAACCTAATTTGGACCCAAAGAATCCAATGGTGAAGTTATATATTGGTTCTGACTACATTTGACTGGAGAAATTGCATAATTACTCAAATTAGGGCAAAAGTCTATCGAGACTCAATTTTAGGTCAAAATGGGTTCTGATGGTCAAATTGAAGGTACCAATCCCTAGAGAATATTTTTATATGATTTTTAGAGGGTTTATGTGAATTTTATCCTAACCAGAACCTCAGCAGATTAAGTAGGTCTGGTTTTAGGGTTTCAGATGTCATTTAATTCTCGAAACACATGAAAACCTATTTTTGTCTACACGGACCCACTTGTTAGTCATTTAAGACCATTTGACCTTTATTTAACCCCTGAGAAAACTCGTGATTGTACTGCATTTGAGATATACTGTTAAAGCTGTAGTTTTACCCCTATTTTACTGTCTTTCTCTCAGAATGGATTTGCAGTGAATTACATCTCTCTAGCAGTTATGTTGGAGCATTTATTCCTTGATTATGACTAAATAAAGCTAAATATGGCTGAGTTATCATCACTTGGTCTCTATGGCGTGAGTTAAAGATGCACCAGTTGCTTTATTTACGCGAAAAATGTGTGCGTGCGTTAGATAGATCACAAATGTAAAGATGTGAGTTGGTGTGTGCACGACCTTGATACTGTGATGACGACTAGTGGAAAACATATTGATCGGTAATTCATTTATATCTTCGAGGATGGACATTTGTTGCAATATAATATGAGATTAAATTAGGCAACTGATGATCACAAGAGAGATAATGCAATTGGAGATTTCATTTCATCAAGAATTGTCATCATTACAAGTAGCGACATGCTTCTACATGAAAGCTTAAAGCATAATTTCTAGCTAGCAGAAATTGGATGCATGCATGGATCAAGTGAAAGATTATGCATGCATCATTAAGATAGAGGATGACTACCTACTGAGCAGGAAATTAATGTGAAGTTTAAACTATGAAGAATAACTTATCTAAGAGAACTTAGGGCATTGGAGGTGGTCTCCAATGGCCTGTGTGGCTTGAGGTGGTAGGAGGGAAGAGAGGGATGGCCAATGGTGGGTAGGTCGGCCTCTTGAGAGGTGGTGGAGAGTTGCTCTAGCCTTGGACGTGAGGTGGAGTGGTGGAGATGATGTAGCTCATGGAGATGGAGGTGCACATGGAATGGAGCTAAATGCTAGATGGCTAGATAGCTAGCTTGGGTGCATGGCCATCCAAGAGGGTCTTTTTACAGACTCTTGGGTGGCCAAGGGAGTAGACCTCTAGAGAATTATAGAATTCTCTAGAAGTAGGCTTAGGTGGTGGCTAGAGAGGTAGGGAGTGGCTCTTCTTAGATCCACTTTCTAAGGAGGTAAGTTGTAGACTCCTTAAAGACTATTTTTAGTCTTCAAGGTGGTGCCACCTTTGGAAGACTCTAGAGAACTCTAGAGTTGGTGGCTATGTGTGTGTGTGTGAGTGACTAGGTGGGTGTGTGAGTGGTCTAGGTCGAGTCTTATAGGCCTAGGTGATTAGGTTTAGGTAGGCTCCTAGAATTAGGGTTATAAACCTAATACTAAAGTGAATATGCAATTAAACTTATCACAAGTTTAATTAAGTGAATGTATGTCTAATTGGGAGAGAAAATACCCAATTAGGTTAGGCTTGAGTCAATTGGACTCTCATTGAGTCCAATTAGACTTGTGTTGGTTGAGATCTGAGCTCAATTGGACTTTATGAGTTCAATTGACTAGGTGAGTGTGATTGACCTAGATCCAAGTCAATTGGGCTTAGTGAGAATCTAATTAGGTTCTTAGGAGGGTCTTGGGGTGGTGTACTAGGCTTAGGGCACCTTAATTTAGGTTCCTTAGGGTATAGAATTGGGTTTAGGGGCTTAGGAAATCAAGATCCAAGCTTGATCTCAAAAACATGGATTGGAGATGGGTTCCAGACATATGATTTTATAATTAGATGACTTGTACTTCAAAATCAGAAGTGCAGAACTCTGGTTTGGATGTCCAATGTTGTGTCAGGGAGGAGTTTAGGTTCTGTCTTGGAATTCTACAGAAATTGGACATCTGACACTTTGTCTGGACGTCCAATTTTCCAGTAAAATTGGATTCTAGGTTAGTGGTTTATGTCTAAGGGCTCTAGATGTCCAATAGCCTACCTGGACGTCCAAATATAGGCTGGAATGGAGGTTTTGAGGTATCCTGGGCTGAGGTGACCTAATCTAAGGGTGGCTAGGGTTTAGAAGGGTGTTTAGGGCTATCCTAAGGCTAGGAAATGTTTTATGTTCATAATTTAACTCCTACATTAAAATTCTACTTAGTAGAGTAGTATACCTCTCACTACATTATTTCTTCCTCTTCATTCTAGGGTTTCTACTCTAGCTCTTCTGCAGCTCTAGCTTCTTCCCTACTTCAGATCCAGCTTCAGGACATCTCCTGAACTTCTTATTGCCTACAATCCAAACAATGCACTAATCAGTACATTATAGCATTATTTTATGCATATCTAAATAAAATAGAAAAGATGCAATGTATGCTATTTATGCATACATTATACTACAATTATGGTAAGTTCTAACTTAATTTAGGTCATTTAAGTCTTATGATTGTTGCGCAATCAGTTGTTGGTTAGCCATGGGATTTTCTTACCTAAACTCAACCTATGACTTCAAGAATGGTCTAAATGTCATTCCAATTAAGGATGCAATGACCTCCTTTCAAGTATGCACCGGAAGGAAATTGAAAGAATGGGAAAATGGTGCCCTATAGCGTAAAAAATATAGGCTTGTCCTTAAGTTGGGTAGTCTAAAGACCTATGCTCTAGAGATAAATGCTAACTACAAAATGAATTTTGTGCTGTCCTTAATCCAAAAGTTGATTAAGTTGGGCTGGTGTAGCAGGGGAAGCATGTCTCGAAGGCCACTAATTATGCCAAATCCTTGCTCGCTTAAGTTTTTTGCCAATTAGGCCCCCCAACTTAGCACCTTCTAGGAAAAATAGATGTTACTAATTCGAAATGCGGTATAGAGAATACCTTGAAATGGATTTAATGAATCCTAAGAGCAATGTCTACTCAATTTTAATTAAGGCTTGTGATAATAGTGCTTTTGGAATGTGATGGGCCCTTAAATGGGTTGTGCCCTTAATGATCAATTTTAATGTGTGTGTGTGCACAACCAGGGGTTTTCAAGCAAGATTATTTTAGGTGAGGAGGGTTTTAGGGTTTAAATCTTGCTTAGTAACTTTTAGGATTCAAATTTCAGGTATATTCAATCAGGTTCAGTGAGGTAAACCAAGTTTTGAAAGCACCGGTGTGAGTATATTCCTTTAAAAATTAGAAATAAAGTGGAGTGCTTGGTTTAATCCCTAAAAATTGAATCCTATGGGGCAAGCTACTAGATGACTTTGTTTTAGATAAAGTGGTGCAGCCCAAACAGGTCAAACAATCGACCAATTGCACCACATAATTAAGGCACACAAGAATAGTCAACCTATTCAGATTTTTACTCGTGTGTATTGGGTTTGAGTTTATCAGGTCCACTGGTTGGATTCCAGTTATGGGGCAGAATCAAAGTGAAAGTGTGCCTTAGGTTGAGAATTGTGAGTGTAAGTGTGTATAATTCAAATAATTCTCACAATTAGAGAAGAATTTGTTTTGTATTTTTTGTTAAATGTAGGTACGTGAGGTGGGTGAAGGTGACAAACAGACAACCACTTCTAACCTAGGGTTTATGTAAGCTCCTAGGTTGGTTTGTGTTTGAGTTATTTATGTAGACACATTTATTTCACATAAATTGTCTATTTATGCGTGTTCCTAGGCTTATAATTGCATTCAGTATTATAAATATTGCATAGCAGGCATCATTCTGTATTTAGAATATATTAGACAAATTATAGCTTAATTTTCTCTTTTTAAGGTCAGGGGACAAGGCAACGACACTTTGGGGCATTGGATTGAAGATCCAACATATGGATCTGATTAGGGCAACGATCAGAGTCCAATGCCTCTGAGATGTCCCTTATCGGACCTTCGTAGCATCAATTGCAGTCCGAGGAAGATCAACGGCCAGAAGGCATGGTGATGCAATTTGAAGCCTCAAATGACAAATCCAACCACACAGATGGGTTTAGATTGACGATTGCAGCCCAACAATGCAAAAAATCAACCTAATCTGACATCCGTAGCATCACCTATGAAGAAAAGAAGATAGACGGTATAGATGGCACCATGTGGCACCATCCAAACTGCTTGCTGCACCTTGCCCAACTTTTTAAAGCACCGTAACCACTGATTTGAGGTGTTGGATCGCCATCCAACGGTCTAAATCTTGCCATGTCGATCCAAACCTAGCGCTTACACATGCGACCCTTAAAACATAAACATGACAAAGAGAGGCTGGTGGCATAGAGGGCGAGCGCTCTACCTGGAGAGCGCGGCGTGGGGTTGAATCTGTGCGAGAAGATTAAATTTGCTGAACGCAATAACAGGGGCAATTCGCCTATTGGATGGCCATCCAGTGACAACGGCGGCGACCACATGGCGGCACGGATGAGTAGCCATCATCCATGCGCGTGATAACGCATGATCTGATGCTCCAAGCGCCAGATCTGAAGGTGTAATGGGGATGGATTTTAACTGTCCGATGTGGATTGAGCGATTGAGAATGCACGACCCTTCGCGCGTTGAGAAATGTTTGAAGGCGAGAAGGCACTTGATGTGGCGTGATGTGGACCGTCGGATCAGAGATGGATGGTTCTCCTTTGACGTGTTCTTTAGAAATGCGTAGCATTTAGTGATGTGTATAAATGTCACTAAAGGCCCTACATTTATTTTAAAGGCCTTAAAAAGACCCTTTTGCCCCCATGACAACACCTATAAATAGCCATCTCCTCTTCACCTTTTCTTCATCCACTCTCTTCTCTTCTCATCTCTTCTAGAGCTCTAAGGGCTGGTCCCATACCCAGGATGTTCCACTAGAGCTAGACTAAAATAATTTTCCATTTTCTCATCCCTTCGTGGAGCGTCCGTGGTTGTCCTCTCGCCAACATTCGGGAATTGGATCCCTCTGCGACGTCGCCCTGCTTCGTCCTCCTTCCTTCAGCCCTATTCTCCCTCGTCTCACATCTCACCACCCTCTTCCGAGTGCTCCGTCAATGTGGCTCGTCCTCTCTAGGTGTGAGAAACACAGAAAAAATTAAAGTGCATTGCCTCCCCAATAACGATCCCAAAATAATGATTGAGAAAATTCATGCAAAGAAGAATAGTTAGGGTCTCCGGAAAGAGAAACCCATGTCCTTGTATTTTTACAGAAAAATCTGACCTACGAAATAATATTTATAACTGGAAAGGTGAGTCCCGGGTTGAACATAGGGAGGCAATGCTTGATTTTTCTGCAAATCCATGTTGGTTTATTTATTTTTGCTATTATTCACCTTTTGTAATTTTTGTGGAATTTTATATAACAGAAGATTAGGTTAGAATAATCTCTAACTACTCTACTTAGAAATAATTAAAGAGAGAAGAGAGAGGGAGAGACAGAAACCAATATTTATAATAGCTAATCAAATGTTTGTTACAGAAAGTGATGTGGGAAAATAAATCTATTCTATAAAAGCGGTAAAAGAGAAAGAGATAAAAGAATCCCCATCGATAACTGCATGGGGGATGAGTGGCACCCAAACGAAGACGGTGAAAAGATGAATGAGGGAGGACGGAGCTGGACGAGGAGGAGATGAGGCAGGGAGGATTTGCTTCCTTGAACAGGGATGAGAGGACAACTGGCGGGAGCTCTACGAATGGGGTAAGAAGAAGGGAAAAAATTATTTTTTATCTAATCTCGAGTGGAGCTTCCTAAGGCCTGGGACTCGCTCAAGAGGGGCACTTGAGCTCTAGAGAGGGGTAGAAGAGCATAGGAAGGGATGAATGGCCAAGGAGGGGGGGTAGCAGGTTTATATAGGCCTTGTGCCAAATGATTTGGCACGTAGCGCATCAAATGTAGCATGCACACATTACACCTGCGCATGATTGCACAGCAAGCTACGTGAATAAATATGCCATCTTATGTTATTTCCTAGCATTACCCATGCATCTTATGTAGCCATACTTACATTTGTAAATATTCACTTGCATGCATTTATAGAGAGGGGACGAGAGCGAGAATAAATGGCCATTCAATCCACTTCAATAATTAACATCTTCTTTGTGTGTGTGCATTGCAATTTCACTACCCCCATTTCTATATTCCACGGCTGCTGTGCACGTCTCCTCACCGCCCTCATGCCAGTTGCGTGGGCAGAGGCGTGCACTCTTTCTATAAAAGAGCATGCACTCTCCCTTGCTGAAGTAGTCGGCCCTTCACCCGCAGACACACCCATCTCCACCCTCAGACAACACACACAACACCACACACACCCGCCGGCCACTCTCCTTCCCTCTCCCTCTCCATATACAATTTCTCTTCTCACAAAATGAGAAGAGGCACACTGTGTGCAGGAGAAGTTCACAGTGGTCTCAAGACCCCACTGTGAGCACCACCACGGCCCATCTCCTTCATGAGCAGGTGGGCGTGGTGGTCTCCCTTTTTTTTGTGTTATTTGCGTAATCACCTTTGTTTTCTGATTTCATTTTTTAAGTTTTGTTTTTCTTCGTTTCTTCGCCCTCGTCGCCATTGTTGCAGAGCTTCAAGCTCTGAAGCTTGGCCTGCACCTTCGCGTGCCTCCACGCACCTTCGTGGACGTGCACAGAACCCAGCTTCCCTTCCTGCATGCGTATGCATGCTCTACGACTTCTCCGCACGTTGCACTGCCTCCACCCGGTCACTGCTCCCTGTGCTACACTGTAGTGCACTTTTCATCACAGTCTACGCGACACTGTAGCCATTACCGCCTCCACCCGATGACCCTACACCCATGCCTCACCTCTCAGCACGTGCCCTTGTGCGCTATGTGGTGCGCCCGCACATCCCCATCATGCTCGCGCATGGAAGCGGTCCACGCCACTCGCCAAATGATGCGCGACGCCTCCGGATGTCTTAACTCACCCTCCCAGCACGTAGCCCTTGTGCATTGTGGCTCTGCAAGCAGACCTTGTGCGCTGCACGTGCGGCATCCCTCCCCCTTTGCGTGCAGTGCCGTGCTCCTTCAGTGCCTGCACTGCGTGCCTTCCTCCTGCATACACACACACCCTGACGCACACACACAGACACACACACACCTGTACGCCTACATATATACATATATATGCTCACACACTCTCACCCTTACATATCTATATATACATAAATATATATATCTTTAAATAAATAAATAAATAAATAAATATATATATTCCTATACATATATATATATATCCATATAGTTATAGCTACTTATATATACACATATCCACATTCTCCCATGCACACATTCACCTCACATCTACTACCCACATACCCGTCTACTCACCCCTTCACCGAGCATCGTATCGCGAGAATATTCACACCAGTTGCCAATTTTTCCCGATACCCACGCAAAGCAAGTGCTTCCACCCACATTCACACACACCTGCTCCACACTCCACGTGGCAATTAGTCTTGTTGGTTGCGTCTTGCTAAATGTGGAATAACTTAACACTGTGTTACATTCCATCTCCATTTCCACCTCCACCCCTATCTATATAATATATAAATATATATATATATTCTATATCTACTACAAATATATACATATATATATACTCAGCTAAGTATTTCTTTTCATTTTTTTCTTTGCAATTTATTCTACTTTCATTTGTCTTTTATTTCTTTCTATCAAAAAGACCAAAAAAAAAGTATAAAAGAGAAAAGATAATTCTTGTCTTGTAGTTACTCGATCTTGTGAGTAACAAGATTGATTTTGGAACCTTAAGTTGGCTTCAAGCCAAGGACCATTTGGCTCAAGGCCAAGGACTTCAACTTTTTGAGGGTGTGCCTCAAGAACAACATTATCACAAAAAAATCTTAAAAGTAGAAAAACCAAAAACATAATAAACGCAAGGAAGAGATACATTTTAGGAAAGGCGTAGAAACTCTTTGATCTCTTAATCCCCGCCTCCCTGAGATTGACCTTGGGCATAAAAGTGACCAAGATAAAATCAAGTAGGCCTGGTTAAAAATTTTGTGAAGCTGGTGTAGACTCGATTTAGGTTAACTCACTATACTAATTTCAATGATAATATCACCATATTAATAAGACTTATTCGAGTTTGCATCATGTCTTTCTGGAGTTGTTGCCGGGGACGCGCTATTTGGAGTTTCTACTCTCTTCCTTTGATTTTCTCTTCTCCCACCCTTCTCTTCACGGGTGTTTTGTCTGTTTGTGTGCAAGTGTACCTGTTGCAAGGAGGAGACATGCAGAGGAGGTTGGAGACGTGGGCAAATCTAAGGCAGGTGCATGAGCGTGAAGTTGCCGACGTCGCATTGGAGCTTCGCCCACGTTGCTGAGGAGGTAGGTGTCTTCCTCTTAGTAACTTAGGTTATCTTGTCACCTTAAAAAAAAAAGAGAAAAAAATATAAAGATTCTAAAAAACCTAAAAACACTTCTTGGGAATTTCTTGGGGGCAAGTGGACTAAAACCCACTTATTGATTGTTTGCTATCACCCCCACCGCCCCTTAATTTCCCGCAAACTTCGCATAGCAAAAATCCAAGAATCTTGATTCTTGCCTTTTTCGTTGTGTGAAGTCTTCTTAGAGGAAAGATAAAAATTGATTGATTGTCATCCTTCCTTGCCTCATTTATTAGCATTTCGGGATCACATTTTTGGTGGGGAGTCTTGGAATTGAATTGATTCCAACCCCACCACGACTTTGCATTTGCCTTAGATTCGATCATGAATATTTCAACCCCAACATTTTCATTTTCTTTACATCATTTGGCGGTTGAGCCTTGTGTGGATTATCATTTTAGTGATTGGGAGCA
The DNA here is from genome assembly GCA_037157565.1 of Thalassia testudinum. Lineage (NCBI taxonomy): Eukaryota > Viridiplantae > Streptophyta > Magnoliopsida > Alismatales > Hydrocharitaceae > Thalassia > Thalassia testudinum. The sequence goes on from JAZHRO010000009.1 coordinate 47,624,633, forward strand.
CTTGAATTGAGTGTGTTGGCTCCCTCTCACATTAAACTAAAATTGACTCGTGCATCCACACTTAGAAATTTCCATCTAGGGAAGCCCATTACATTTTTAGCATGCATTAACTAATTCACATTGAAGAAGGGTTTGTTGGGCATAGAAAACTTGTATTTTCTGAAATCCTGGAGATTAGTTGAATTGGTAATCCAGTGGAATCATAAAATCCATACTACTTGAGGTTGAAATTCTAAAAGCCATTCACCATCTAAAACTTCAATTCAGGGAGATTTCCCCGTTGCATGCTTGATTTACATACTCTTAAAATCGACGCACTTGGGCAATACCCATATACAACTGTTGAGAGTGCTGGATCAGTATTTAAGAGTATTGCGTTATAGTACAACCGAAAAAGCATTCAAAACAAGTACAATTTTATTACTCATATATATTCCGAGGTCTAACATAGGGAGCAAATGGAATTCATGCACTAATCTCAATAATAAATGCAAATTGAACACATAATACTACTCAAAATCTAATTAGGAGTGTAAAGCATGAGTATATGAAGGGTAAAAATAATTGTAGACAAAATAATTGAGAGCATATAAAAATTGGATGTCAGATTTTGCAATCAGACATCTTAAAAGTTGTGCGCTACAGTGCTTTACTTTGATTTCTCTTTCTTTGCTTCTTTTTCTTCTTCTCTCCTTCCTTTGTGAGCCTTCTTCTTCAGCTTCTTCCTTCTTCTATGTCTTCTCCTTCCTTCTTTCTCTTGTTACCTTTCTTTGATTTCTACTTCCTTCTTTCTGTCTTTAGCCTTCTCTTCCTTAGCTTCTTCCTCCTTCCTTCTTTGCTTTGCCTTAAGCCCTGTGGTGCTCCTCTTCTCCTTCCTTTTCTGCCCGACCTCCTCTTCTTCCTCTCTGATTTGGCTAAGTGTCAAGCTAAACTTTCCAAGGCAAAACCCCCCTTTCCCTGCGTAGCTTTCCTCTCTTTCTCTCTTCTATATTTCAGGTTCGCTCTCCCAGAGCCACAACTGATTAGGGTAATCAGACCTAACATAGACCCGGGTCCAGACTCACCGGTGTGGGTGGTGAGCGAGGAGTGAGTCGGTCAGGTAAACAGGTTGTAGCTAGGTCTGCGTGGGTAGTGCAGCGGAGGAGACCGTAAGAGGGGGGGAGGAGGACCTCACCCTCAATGTTGGAGGCGATAAGCCTCTAACACAGAATCACTTTATGCACATACAGGTGCCTTTCCTTTTTAGAGGTGGGACTAAATGTCCCACCTTCTTCCGCATGCTACAGCAGCAGATGGTGCTACCAATTGGCGAAGCTGCAGAGGCTGGAGTCTTTGTGCGAGGGCTTAGACGTGTGCGGGCTTCAAATCCGCACAACCTGGGAGTCTCACTTGGAGCAACGCAAGGCCTGGAGTGCAGCAAGCGAGCTTCAAGCTCCCTCAGTAATGGCAGACCAGGGCCTGAACCTAAGATCACAAAGAACGGCCTCGCGGCCACGTCAAATCTCTCAGGGAGATTCGCTGAGGCCGGTGAAGGTGCTGCGGTGGTTGGTGTGGCGTGTGGGTGGCTATGATGGCATATCTAGGGCTTCCTGTGGGCGTGTAAGTGGGTGTGTTCAGGGGTGCATTTGGGTGGTCGTTGGAGTGAATGGAGTAGGGGGAATTGATCAGTGAGGCATTGCGGACGTTGTAGGGTGGTTTGCGAGGTGTATGGAGGTGCGGAGCGATGGGGGCACCTCGCTAGATGTATCACCGGAGGTGGAGAAGGTGACGGTGGTTAGTGGTGTCAAGGGTTGGTTTAGGGAAATAAAGAGAGGGAAAGAGAGTGCGGAGGATAAGGAGCTTAAGAAACCTAATATAAGGGATGAAAGGAAAGGGGATCCCATACCGATATGGTCGTCGAATGCGGGGAAGACAAATACCTCCGTAGGTGAGGCGGCGGCGAAGATGGGGCAGAGGCGACATCGACTGGTGTTGTGCGACACGGATTAATGAGAGGAAGATAAGCTGACCACTGGTATTGTGGTTGGGCAATGAGATAGCGAGGGAGAAGCTGCCGGAGTTTGCGGAGGGTTGCGGCCGACGAGGAGAGAAGAATGTGAGGGAATCCGGCCTAATTCCAAGCTGAGGAGACTCGGTTGAATCTGGGGAGTCTTACATAGGTCTTTGGAGAAGGATTTGTGCTTGGAAGCCAAGCTTCCAAGCAAGGCAGGGTGGCCGAAGTTGGCAACTTCAAAAGGCCCAAATCATTCATGCATTCACATGAGAGATTAGGTAAGAATTAGGGCAACAAACTGGGTTCATATTGGAGGAGATTACCTAGAGAATCTCCCTTCCAATTTTGGGAGGGATTCTCTGAGCAATCAAGGAGAAACCTCCTTTCAAAGCTCGTCGGAGTAGGATTCCTCTGCTATAATGGCGGAGGGACCTATTTGTGAAGATGATAAGAGAACTAACGGGCTGATTGTAAGGGTTTTCGAAAGATAGGGGTAAAAATGTAATTAGGTTGGATCTATTTGCAAAGTAGGTCAAGATGAGTCCCCCTTAGGTCTAAATTTTGGTACAAACCTAATTTGGATCTAAGGAATCCAATAGTGAAGTTGGATTTTGGGTTTGACTACATTTGACTGGGAATTTATGTAAAACCCAATTTAGGGCAAATATCTGTCTGAGACCCCATTTTAGGTTAAAATGGGTTCTAATGGCCAAATTAAAGACCTTAGAGGATATTTTTCTATGATTTTTAGAGGGTTTAAGTGAATTTTATCCCGACCAAAAGCTTGGTTAATCAAGTGGGTCAGTTTTAAGGTTTCAAGAAGTCATTTAATTCACAAAACATATATAAACCCTTTTTTGTTTGATTGAACCCACTTATTATCTTGTTAAGACCATTTGACCTGTGTTTAGTCCGTGAGAAAACCCGTTGTTGTACTGCATTGGTAAAATTACAGTTTTAACCCTAGTTTCTTATTTTACTCTTAAAATGGTTTTGTAGTGAATTAGGACCTTTAGTTAGTTATGTAGGAGCATTTATTCTCTTCATTAGGTCAAAATGAGCTAGTTAGAGCTCATGATGGTGTTCCCATCATACCCCCATGCTTAGCATTTGCTAGTCCTTTAGCAAAATTTTAAGGTTTTAACTTTGATTCTAGACCATGTAAAATTGTGATGTATGCTTTCTTCTGTGGATTAGGTTAGAATGCCGATAGTAGGCCTAGAGGTACTCAAGTACCAACCAAGATCTGGACTTGACCAGCTCTAGCCTCAATCTACCGCGAAGGTTTTTAAGGCCCGTAGGAACTATCCTAAGGTTCGTTGAACTCTGCGGTTAAAGCACCCGTGCTTGTAACATATTTTAGCCTTGGTTCAGTTTGTAGTACGTTTTTGTAAGAGAGTGACAGAGGAATTTTCTTTGTTTGGAGAGTTTTCTCTCTCTTTTCTTTTTATTTCTAGCTTCGAATTGGCTTCACAACATGGTTTGTATCGGATTCCTAGTTCCCATTATCAATCCTCGAAGGGTCCCTGGCAATCGATGCTTCAGGATAGCACTACCCATGGCAACCCCCAGAACCCTGGCTTTCGAGATTTCAAGATAATTTCGCCCATGGCGTTCTGTAGCTAAATCCAGACCCTGGCAATCGACATTTTGTGATAATGCCGCCCATGGCATCTGAACTAGCACAGGGTGCTTGCATGCCCCTGGTAGGTTATGTAGATATCCTAGGAGACAAGCACCGAGGAGACGATATGTTATTGCACATCTTCGAGGGGAATTTCCCACCTCTCTACACCGGGAACTCATCTAAATCAACTTGTGTTGATCGGCCGGTCCTAATCTAGGAAACTTTTCAAAATAATTTAACGCATTTGCATGATTTTGATATTTATGCGCACTAAACCAGACTGTATGTGGATTGGGGTGCTTAGGTTATAGAGTCCCGCAAACCAGAGGTTAGTTAACGAGGCCGAATACTCCCTAAGCCTTAGACCTAATACTTAAGCTTTGCATTTTCCCCAACCTCTTGAGGATTATCCAGATCTTAGTGGATACTTGAATGTTTAAGCCTAGGAGTATAGCCCAAGAGGCCTAAGATCAGCATTCCTACTAATCTCTTCTGTGTTTCATTAGCACTTTTATTTTTCATTTTCTTTTTCTTTTGATACAGTCTAGAACTAAGTTAATTCCTTAATTTATTACTAATGACTATCTCTTTTCTTTTTCTTTTCAACTTGTGCTCCTTTTCGACAGTTTTCACTTTTCCCCTTTTTCTCCTCAAGGTTTGTTTGGCCTCAAAATTTTCTCTCCTCTCAAAATTTTTTTCTTTTTCATAATTTTCTATTTTTTTTTGGTATTTTTGGAATATGTGAATTTTTGTGAGAACCCTTCCGAACTTTGATTTTTGTATGTTTGCACTTTACCACCCCCCATTCCTAAGTTTTAAATGTCCTCATTGTAAATGGAGGGTGTGAAATAGGTTTGTGTTTTAGGAATTACAATAGGATTTATCGGGTGGGCGAATGGGTCCGAGATGACTGTTGCGGATGATTTCAAGCTATGTCATGTGTATCAGAGGTGGGATCGACTGTTTTAAAATTGAACTCAGGGTGCAATAGATGTGAAGTACAGAACGATAATCAGAAAGATCTCAGGTTTTTGGAATGACGGGTTGCCTCCCGTTAAGTGCTAAATTCAACGCCTTCAGCCGAGCGGGAAATAGTATGGAGAGGGAGTGGTCAAATCAGTTGAGTTTTGTAGAACAAGCACCTTGATCAAGAGCCTAGCTGGTCCAACCAGATGCTTGTTCAGATCAACAGGCTGATGATGTAGCCCAATCCCAAACAATTTGGTGGGTTGATAAATGTAGATCAAGAGGTATGGAACCCACCATATGCTTTGGAGCTCGGAGTGATGCGGAAGTGTGAATCCAGGGTTTGGCTGAGTCGAATCAACCTGATTAGAGTAGGGATTTTTAACATAATCAATGGATGATGCGGAATCCCTATAGGAGTGATCAGAGAATGATGGGGCATGATTTGTAGTCAGATCAATGTCTGAAACCTGATAAAAATGTGGAGGCGAATCATCTACAATCGGCTCAGTAAGAGGGGAATCAGAATAGAAATTGAGTCTGGTTCCAGGTCGGGGTTGAAAACGGGTTTGGATAGGTTCTGTATATGTAGAGGAGGTGGCATCAATAAGAATTGTGTATGAGGGCTCCTTTAAGAAGGAATTAAAGGTGGGTTCATTTAGAGAGTCCTCATAGTAGCCATCAAATTCAAAAGTGATTGCCTGAAGAGTGTTTATAGGATGAGGAAAATCTGAATCAAGAAACAATTTGAATTCCGGATTGTAGTCACTCTCGACACTTTTTGGTTTTGATTCCTGAGGATCGAAAAGAAAGGATTCCATCTCAATGGAACCTGAATTTAAATCAGTGATCTCAGGATCAGGGACCTCATAGTCAGAGTCAAAGAATGAATCATGTAAGCTGAGGTCGTAGATTGTCTCATAGTTGTCAGGAAACAACAGTTCTCCGAAATCATGGTAAGATTCGAGATCGTCGGAGAAATTGCAAGAATCAAGTTCTGAATTCGATTCAAGATCAGAGGTTCCACCACAGGATAAATCACAAGATGTAGACTCAGCAACCTGACTTGGGTCTAGCCTATTCTTAGATTCTGAGCTAAAAAAGGTGTCCCTATTAGGTCTAGGCTCGAGTTCTAGGATTGTAGGGAAGACCCAATCAAAACCCCACTCTTCCAACTCCTCGATGTCTGTATCGTAGATTGGCGTGACTTTCAAAAAATCAATCTGTATCTCTGAGGATGTTGGAGAGAGACATTCATCAAATACAAGCCCAGAATCATAATCCCAATTCAAAATTTGATCTTTGCCATACGGGGCCTTGTCAACATTCTGAAAAGATTTAGATCCAGATTCTAGGCTAAGGATGCAGGTTGAATTACTAGAATCTAGGTCAGAATTGTCTTCGAGGGTCACCTTATCATATTAAGGGGTGGGATTTACACCCTCGAGAAGTTCTGTTTTCATCTCACCATTATAGGAGTCTCGGAATTCTATGCTTGGTGAACCAGGATTTTGGTTTTCTAGGGCTAGCTCAAAATTGTGTTCTCCTGCCATTGGGACTTCCCAACCTCATTCAAGATCAGGCATGTTATATTCCATCTATGTTGGGAATCCACAACAACCTTATGTCTTAGACCCAGGATTTGGGAAATCAGGTTGGTTCTCAATATTATTCCAAGATGTTTCTTTAACTATTTGGGGTATGTACGGGTATTTTTGATCGATAACTTGTTTCAACAATTTCATCATTTATTCCCATTTTCCAAGATCATCTTGGTGTTTTTCCCAAATTACATAATTTATCATGTATTGGAGATATTCAAAGTTATGCAAGTTTTCTATCTCAATGTATCCAATTATGAGAATATCCCGGGTTGATCCCTTTGTTGCTTTTGTTAATAACAATTGGGCATAGTTTATGATGAAGGCTATTGTTGTTGATACACTAACCTGAATGTCTTCTACTAGTTTTGAGGTTTTGTAATCAATCTCATAAAATTCAAAGGCATCCTCAACCATTCTATCTCTCATGGATCTTTGTGATTCGGGTTTCTTCAATGGTCTTCCTAAGTAACTAGGCTGCATATTTGAATCGGATGGTGGAATAAAGATGTAGAATCAAATTTTAAGTTTGGATCGAAGTGATTTGATTTGAAAGAGATTCCCAATGAAAATATGTGTGTGTGCTCTAAATAGAAGGGATGAGGGATTGGATGTGATGTTGACCCAATCAAGGCACCCAAAGATTTTTGGATGACTATAGAGGTTCGGGGCAGATGATACCCCATAGTCAAAAAGTCGTCCACCTGAGAATTACCTAGGCAGCCAGAGAGAGAGAGAGTCCCGCAAAGACCCCTACACGGTAGAGTGCCCCCACAGGTTACAGGGTTTCCCCCACCCGATCTCTCTTGTCACTGAGGGTCCAGGTAGACCAGAGTGGATAACTTGACCTCTTAAGTCTACCTGTTTTATATCCTAATTTGTGCCTTTGATTTCACTTGAATTAGAAGTTGTTTTGACTTGTGACCTCATTTGGAGGTTGGTTGGCCTACAATGTAGCCCAACTTTACTTGACCTGTCCTAAAGATCGCAGAATGACTCTAGGTCAAGACCTAGAAATCACCCTGATTTGGCTCCCAGGTTATTAGGTCCAAGGATTTTAGGGTTCAAGTGAGTTTAGAGCCGGTTTCTAGGGTTTTTCTTGATTAGATCTTTTCAATCAAGGGCTTAGGTAGTACACAAATGCGGGTGGGTTTGTTTCCTTTTATGCAGGCAAGTGTGACTAACACTTCAAAACCCTAATTGGCCTTATTTTCAATTCTTTTGATTTTCAAAAATGTTCTCCTTGGACTTCAAACAAGAAGTGTGTAGTCCAAGAAGATTAGAAATTAAACATAGTCCCTAATAGGCACAGGAATTTTGGGGTAGTATCTCTAAATAGAATCGCTTCAACTTCGATAAGATTAAAAAAAAATTTCGCAAGTCAGAAAACTTGCCTTTTAAATGATAATTACTATAAAAAGAAGGCAAGTGATTCCTAATTGATTGTTTCCTTTTTGTCTTCTCAAGATTAGGAGGTTGATTAGGGAAGAATAGAGAAGTTACTTGCCCTGGAGTGGTTGATTTGCGCGGGAGATCTCCTTGTGAAGTACCTCGCAAAATCACAATAAAGTAAATAGGGAAAGTCAGTGCTCAAATATAATCAAATAATGCAGAGAATAGTGGTGAATTGCGTGTTGCTCCCCGGCAACGGTGCCAAAATGTTGAGAGCATTGGATCGGTATTTAAAAGTATTGCGTTGTAGTATAGCCAAAAAAGCGTTCAAAACAAATACAATTTTATTACTCGAATATATTCTGAGATCGAACACATGGAGCAAATGGAATTCACGTGCTAATCTCAACAATAAATGCAAATTGAACACATAATACTACTCAAAATATAATTAGTAGTGTAAAGCATGAGTATATGAAGGGTAACAATAATTGTAGACAAAATAATTGAGAGCATATAAAAATTGGATGTCTGATTTTGCAATCAGAAGTCTTAAAAGTTGTGTGCTACGGTGCTTTGCTTTGATTTCTCTTTCTTTGCTTCTTTTTCTTCTTCTCTTCTCTCCTGCCTTTGAGAGCCTTCTTCTTCAGCTTCTTCCTTCTCTATCTTCTCCTTCCTTCTTTCTCTTCTTAGCTTTCTTTGGTTTCTCCTTCCTTCTTTCTATCTTTAGCCTTCTCTTCCTTAGCTTCTTCCTCCTTCCTTCTTTGCTTTGCCTTAAGCCCTGCAGTGCTCCTCTTCTCCTTCCTTTTCTGCTTGACCTCCTCTTCTTCCTCTCTGATTTGGCTAAGTGTCGAGCTAAACTTTCCAAGGAAAAACCCCCTTCCCCTGAGTAGCTTTCCTCCTTTTCTCTCTTCTCTATTCCAGGTTCGCTCTCCTAGAGCCACAATCGGTTCGGGTAATCGGACCTAACAAAGACCCAGGTCCAGGCTCACCGGTGCGGGTGGCAAGCGAGGAGTGAGTCGGTCAGGTAAACGGGTCATGGCCAGGTCTGCGTGGGTAGTGCCGCAGACAAGACCGTGAGAGGGGGCAAGAGGATCCCACCCTCAGTGTTGAAGGTGATAAGCCTCTAACACAAAATCAATTTATGCGCATATAGGTGTCTTTCCTTTTCCGAGGTGGGACTAAATGTCCCATCTTCTTCCACACACTACAGCAGCAGATGGCACTACCAATTGGTGAAGCTGCAGGGGCTGGAGTCTTTGCGCGAGGGTTTGGATGCATGTGGGCTTCAAATCCGCATAGCCTAGGAGTCTCACCTGGAGCAGCGCAGTGCCTGGAGCACAGCAAGCAATCTTCAAGCTCCCTTAGTAATGGTGGACCAGGGCCTGAACCTTAGATCACAAAGAACGGCCTCGTGGCCACGACAAATCGCTCAGGGAGCTTCGCCAAGGCATGGTGAAGGTGCTGCGGTGGTTGGCGTGGCGTGTGGGTGGCTATGGTGGCGTATCTAGGGCTTCCTGTGGGCGTGTAAGTGGGTGTGTTCGAGGGTGTGTTTGGGTGGTTGATGGAGTGAATGGAGTAGAGGGAATTGATCAGTGAGGCGTTGCGGAGGTTGTAGGGTGGTTGGCGAGGTGTATGGAGGTGCGGAGCGATGGGGACACCTCGCCAGATGTATCGTTGGAGGTGGAGAAGGTGACGGTGGTTAGTGGCGTCGAGGGTTGGTTTAGGGAAATAAAGAGAGGGAAAGAGAGTGCGGAGGATAAGGAGCTTAAGAAACCTCATCTAAGGGAGGAAAGGAAAGGGGATGCCACACCGGTATGGTCACCGGACGTGGGAAGACGAATACCTCCGTAGGTGAGGCGGCGGCGAAGACGGGGCAAAGGCGACGTCGGCTGGTGTTGCGCGATGCGGATGAATGAGAGGAAGACAACCCGACCACTGGTTTTGTGGTTGGGCGATGAGATATCAAGGGAGAAGCCAGCAGAGCTTGCGGCCGACGAGGAGAGAAGAATGCGAGGGAATCCGACCCAATTTCAAGTTGAGGAGACTCGGTTGAATTTGGGGAGTCTTAAATAGGTCTTTCGAGAAGGATTAGTGCTTGGAAGCCAAGCTTCCAAGCAAGGCAGGGTCTTTGGAGTTGGCAACTTCAAAAGACCCAAATTTCTCATGCGTTCGCATGAAAGATTAGGTAGGAATTAGGGCATCAAATTGGGTTCATATTGGAGGAGATTACTCAGAGAATCTCCCTTCCAATTTTGGGAGGGATTCTCTGAGCAATCAAGGAGAAGCCTAGTTTCAAAGTTCGCTGGAGTCGGATTCCTCCGCTATAATGGTGGAGGGACCTATTTGTGAAGATGATAAGAAATCTAGGGGGCTGATTGTAAGGGTTTTCGAAAGGGGTAGAAATGTAATCAGGTTGGCTCTATTTGCAAAGTTGGTCAAGATGAGTCCCCCTGAGGTCCAAATTTTGGTACAAACCAAATTTGGACCTAAGGAATCCAATGGTGAAGTTGGATTTTAGGTTTGACCACATTTTATTGGGCAATTTATGCAAAACCCAATTTAGGGCAAATATCTATCTGAGACCCCATTCTAGGTCAAGATGGGTTCCAATGGCCAAATTGAAGATACCAAATCCTAGAGGATATTTTTATATGATTTTTAGAGGGTTTAAGTGAATTTTATCTTGACCAAAAGCTTGGTTAATCAAGTGGGTCAGTTTTAAGGTTTCAAGAAGTCATTTAATTCACAAAACATATATAAACCCTTTTTTATTTGATTGAACCCACTTATTATCTTGTTAAGACCATTTGACCTGTGTTTAGTCCTTGAGAAAACCCGTTGTTGTACTGCATTGGTAAAATTACAGTTTTAACCCTAGTTTCTTATTTTACTCTCAGAATGGTTGTGTAGTGAATTAGGATCGTCAGTCAATTATGTAGGAGCATTTATTCTCTTCATTGGGTCAAAAGGAGCTAGTTAGGGCTCATGATGGTGTTCCCATCAACAATGCCCTTCACATTCCTTGAGCACTTGATCTTAAATCTCTAAATTAAAACTAGTAGCAACTTGACCCCTCTTAAGGATTGGAGGTCTAACTACCTACGTGTAGCTCATACGTGTTGGTGTAGGTTCCCGCGTGCTATCAGGTGTCTAAGACTAGGGCAAACGGTCTTTCAATCTGGCCCGGTAGTTCCACGGTGCTCTCATTTGGTTCCGTAGGTTGTGATTTTGGTGTAGGTTCCCATACGGCGTTGTTTCTCTCATCCCCTTTCCCTTCTCATCTCCCAAATCTTCCTGTGGCAGTGCATGTTTGGGAGGAGGTCACAAAACCTTGAATTGTCTGAATTGTTTGATAATTCTAGAAGAGTAGAAACTGGTGAATCGTCATCCTCCTCCATAAATATAGCTGCACGCCCACCCCCAAATCCCGAGGGAGGAAATCACCCCCCTTCAACCCTACCAGGTGGTGGTGGAGCCGTAGACCCCATACCTTGCCTCCAAGCCCAAATGGCACTGTATAATGAATAAATCGAGGCCATAAGGGAAACATTGGAGGAAATGAATCGCCCTCCCCTTGAAAGGGGGGAACCTAGGTCTCTTAGTTCTTATCAAAATCCCACTACTACAGAGACCATTGAGAAAATTTGGGTCCCCATTGGCAGGGATGATTTTGATTTAAAACCTAATGTCATTGGCCTAATTAACTTCCACTTCCATGGTCTTGCAAGTGAAGATGCCTTTCTTCATTTGGAAGACTTAACCCGATTAGTAGAAACTGTTAAACCAAGAAACATTGGGTTATCAATAGTCCTCATGAAAATGTTCCCATTTTTGTTGTGGGACAAAGCATTACAATGATTGCACACTCTTGGGAGACCCATCCACTCTTGGGAAGAGATGTGAACAGCATTTCTCAAGAAATTCTTCCCAATAGGGCAAACCAATGCACTTCGCTGGGCTATAACTTCATCCGTGCAACAAAACGGCAAGCAATTTCATGAGGCTCGGGGGAGGTATAATGACTTCCTAAGGAAGTGCCCACACCATGTGATTAGCCCATATTTGTGGGCTATTTAAGTATTTAAGTGCCTAGGCATTAGGTTAATTCTAACATTTATTTAGCATAAATGAGGATCTAAATAGATTAATTCATATTTCTAATTTAATTACATAATTCATGCATTACATTCATATTTTAAATGCATTTAGAATTAACTTAGAATGGCATTCATTTAATTAGTTAACCAATTAGGTACATTGTTTAAGTTAACATAAAAGTTGAGGGTTTGTATATAAATAACCATAATATTTTAATAACATCCTTTATTCTTCTTCTTTTGAGCAATGGCTCCGCTGCCACTGCAACGCCTCCTGCTGCACTTAAGCCTCATTCATGGATTAGCAGAGAAGGTGGATTTGCTCCCGCTTCTCCATTCAAATTCGTGCAGGCAGTTACAAAAAGAGGAGAGAGGCTACCGAGCGAGGTAGGCCTCCACCCCCAACCCACATTGTGTAGAGAGTCCCTCTCTTCCATTCCATACTGTCGGCCTCAACCGCGGGGACGACCTTCCACCACCGTGGGCGTGTGGTGTGACAGGCCACACCACCATCTAGGGATCGTCTGCATTACCGTGAGCACCTCGCCGTGCACCTCCCTCGCCATCATTACCAACAACCATCGTCGCAGCTACTGCAATCACTCTTCAGCCACTTAAGATGTCCGGGAAGTTTCACTGGACGTCTGAAGCTTCTACCTACCCACTCCAGCAACAACCACACTCGCCCACTTCACCGCCAACCACCTGCCCTCGTCCACACACCTGAAGCGCCAGCCCTCATCAGCACGCCCTCCAGCCTTCGTGCGCACCTGCACCCACCGCCAACAGTGCACTGTTGACGTGTTCTAGATCGTGTTTTAACAGTTAGTTACGTCGTAGTATAGGTGATCAAGCGTCGTCAACAAATAAAAGTTTTACTACTCGAAAACCTAAGTATCTGAGGTCGAACACGGGGAGCAATTGGGATTTACTATTAATCTCAAGAATGTAATTGAACACTTAATTACTCAAAATGTAATTCAAATATAAATGCATGAGTTTGAAAAGTAATTGTGGTAAAAAGAAGAAATTGGACTTCTGATCATGGGATCAGACGTCTTAAAAATGTGTTTCCCTTCTCTTATTTTTTTCTTTTGATCTTCTTCCTTTCTTCTTCTTTGAGCTTCTTCTTTCTTTTCTGTAGTGCTTCTTTTCTTCTTATTTTCTTCTGCCTTGCTTCTTTCTTCTCCTGCAGTATCTTTCTCCTTACGGGTCTTCTTCTTCTTCCTTGGCTCTGCTTCCTTTGCTTCAGTTCTGTTTGCCTTCAGTTCCTCTTCTTCTTCAGTTCTTCTTCTCTTTTTCCTTTGCCTCTTCCTTTTCTTCTCTTTTTCCTCTGCAAAGGCTTCCTTCCTTCTGCTTCTTCTCCTTAGTGGCTAAGTGTTGGCTTCTTCCTTCCCTGCATAAACCACAGCAAAGAAAAACCTAACCCTCTACCCGCACCTGTGCGTCTCTCTCTCTATGTGTTAACCACTCTCAGCACACTCTCACAGAGCCAGGTAAATGGGTTGGATCTCGCGCTCGGGTCCAGGCGCATCGACGTGAGGGTTGTTGGTGCTAGAGCACCACGATCATTTGTTTTGATGATAACAAAACACGTGTTATTTAACATTTGCAATTTGAGTCCTAGATTTCAGGTCAATTGCAAATGAGGACGTGTTTAGACGGAGTTCAAGCTCGCATCCAGGACGGATTGGAGGAGCTTGACGGAAAACACAGGAGGCTCGCGTGGAGCGAAAGATTGGAGATGGAAGACAAGAAGAATAGGATAGATTCTTTTTTATCCTTTCATGTATCTCTTGTACTTATTTTCTTGCTCTTTTTGATTCCTTAGAACATTATGTTAAAGAGCCTCAAAGTACCTTAAAAGTAGTCCTAGGAACACCTGCACAACCCTAGGATACTTAGGTTTTCTGTAGAATACTTAGAAAACCAATATAGGGCTCAAACAGCATTTCCAGACGTCTAATCCCAAAATCAGTCGTCTGATAAAGAATTTTAAGACGTCTGACTGTTGTTTCAGCCGTCTGATAACTGTTAGGCTGGACATAGTTAGTTCTGTCTGATGAAATCAGACGTCCAGACCTTAGACCAGACGTCTTAGAAGACGTCTGATGACTTTGCCAGACGTCCAATTAGTGGACCGTTGGCTGGCTTAGAAACCACTCAAGAATATGACCGTTAGAGCCTTATCAGACGTCCATAGGACTTTACAGACGTCTGATAAATGACCGTTTTGCCTCGGCTGACCCAAAATCTCTTCTCAGAGATTTTCTAGCCGTTGCAACGTTTGGAAATCAATTCCCACAGTAAAAGTAGGTTTCCAGACGTCCAGACATAGTGCCAGACGTCCTGTATGTCGTCTGATGGACTTGTGCAAAAACCCTGTTTAGATCTGATTCAAGTCAGGGAGAAACCCGCATAGAATCAGACGTCTGACCTTGGAATCAGACGTCTTAAAGTGGCCTTCCAGACGTCTGATGCCATAGTTAGACGTCTGATAACCCTGTCAAATGCAATCATTGTCCTGATTTCGGCCTGATTCTCTTGGGCTTTGTCCCCAACGGCTATGGAAGCTTTTCTAAGCCTTCCAAAGCCTTCCTAAGGCCTCTATAAATAGAGGGGAGCCTTTACACACCAAAAACAACAAGAGACACTTATAAAAACACCAAGAGAAACAAGAGACACACCTAAGCAACTTAGTTCCACTCTTTTGTGTCCAATTGAAGCCCTTGCTCTCCAAGCTCTAGTTTCATTCTCTTGAGAGCATCATTCCCTTCGCGCACCCGCTCTCCCGCCGTTGTCTACGAGAGCGACGTAGCGCCATCGCGTGGCACACGCACCGCGTCATCGTCGACGCACTCCTTGCAAAGGGGAGTTTCCTATTTCCTATAGAAGCTAGGTTTAATTTTGTTGGCTCTATAGGACTGTTGTTTTATTTTATCTTTGTATTTTGGTTGGGTATTCGCTTTGCGAATTCCCGTCTCCTTCGTGGGACAAAATCCTTCTCGTGGAGAGAAGGGGTTGAGGAACGCTACCCTCGTACTTGTAGCGTGGTTGTATTGAGGTTGAATCACCCTCGTTCAAAGTGATTCGGTTAGTGGATTTGATCAACTAGGTTGATCGGAAAATCCTAACTCGAGAGGGTTAGGTGGTGGTTTTCACCCGGTTTGGGTTTCCACCTAAAAATTACTTGTGTACATTTTGTGATTGCTTATTTTGTGAGATTGTTTATACATTTTTATTTCCGCATTTTATTACGTCACCCCTCCTCGTAGGGAAACCTTCAAGGGTGGTGCGTGAGTGCTAAGGACAGGATCGGGTTGGGTTGCCAGATCCGCGTGGTGAACTCGTGGACGAGGCGCAGTGGTAAGGTGAGGGACCTCACCCCAAGTGCGTTCGGAGGCAACGAGCTGATATGACAAAATCAATATAATCCACGCCAGCGCTTTGTAAGTTAACGATGTGGGACTAATCTTCTAAATCTACTTTGCGCGCGCCCGCAGGAGTCCATCCTTCAATTGCCACAACTACGGACTTTGCAGCGCCTCTTGCTGGAGCAGAAGTCTTCGCAATACCTCCCCGAGTCAGCTGCTCCTGGAGCCCTGCAGTCTTGTGACCTGGAGCGAGCTTGGAGCTTCTTCAAGTTACCGTCAATGGCGGCCGAGGCGTGAAACTTGTCAGACACGAAAAGAGACTCGCAGCTTAATCAAATCACCGAGGGACCTTCGCCGTGTCACGGCGAAGGTGAAGCACTAGGTGGCAAGCCGCGGGGTGGCCTAGGCATGCGTGCCTAGGTCGCCCTGTGGTCGGACGGGTGGGTGTGTTCGGGGGGCTGTTGGGTAGGTGTAGAGGGACTATGGATGGGTGGAGGTTACTCAGTGAGGTGAGGTGGAGGTTATGTGATGGTCGGCGAGGCGTGTGGGGCTGCGGAGCGATGGGAGCATCTCGTCGGAGGGTGGCCGGAGATGAGGAAGGTGGTGGTGAACAACGATGGTCGAGGGATGTTTGATGAAATAAAATGAGGGAGATGAAAGAGGGGGTAGAGAGGAAGAGTTTTAACCTAACTAAAGGGACGAAGGGGACGAGGAGGCGGCCGGCAGTACCTGCTGTCGTCAGAGAAGAAGACGTCCAGTGGGGGAAGACGGCGGCGACGACGGGGCTAGGGCAGCTCGCGCGGGTGTTGCGCGACGCGGAGGAGGATGAGGAAGACGGCTATGGCATTGGTTTTGTGGCAGAAAGAAGAGGAAGAGGAGGGGGGCTCGCCGGAGCTCGCTGGACCTCTTAGCCGGAGGAGTGGAATTTGAGGTGGAATCCCGGCCAAGTCGAGCTGAGGAGGTGCGGCCGGAGTTAGGGTTTAATTTATAGGTGCTGGCCGTGCTTTTGGTGCGTGGAGGGCATGTCTTCTGTCACCGACGTCTCACCGGAGAAGGAAGGTAATTAGATACCCAAATCTCTCGTGCGTTCGCACGAGAGATTGGGTGCAAATCCGGGATCATGATCGGGCTTAGATAGAAGGGGATTCCTCAGAAAATCTCCCTTCCAATTCTGGGAGGGGATCTCTGAGGGATCAAAGAGTATTCCCTCTCTAATCCTCGTTAGAGCAGGATCTCTCCCCAATAATGGTGGAGGGAATTGATTGTAAGATTGGCGAGGAAGTAAGGGGGGTTTATGTGATGGTTTTCAAAAGATAGGGACCAAAATGTGATTGGGTGTACTAAATTGCAAAGTAGGTCAAGATAACCTTCCCTTAGGTCCAAATTTTGGTAGAAACCTAATTTTGACCTAAGGAATCCAATGGTGAAGTTGGATTTTAGGTTTGACTACGTTTGACTGGAAATTTTGCGTAAAACCCAAATTAGGTCAATTGATGAGCTAGGACCCTATTCTAGGTCAAACTAGGTTCCAAAGGGCAATTTGAATGTTCTAAACCCTAGGGGATATTTTTCCATGATTTTTAGAGGGTTTACTTGATTTTTATCCTGATCGAAAACTTGTTGAATTAAGCAGGCCTGTTTTAGGGTTACAAAATGTCATTTAATTCCTGGATTGCACATGAACCCATTTCTGATTGAATCAACCCACTTTTTATCTCACTTAGACCATTTGACCTATGTTTTGCCTCTGAGAAATCCCGTTTATGTACTGTAATGGTAAAATTGTAGTTTTAACCTTTATTTCATGTTTTCTTCTCAGAACACTTCTTCCTTCAATTAAGCCCTCTTCTAGGTTTTGTAGGAGCTTTTATTCTCTTTATTAAATTAAAATGGGCTAGTTATGGCTCATGATGAGGCTCTCATCATGTGCGCACTCGCTTGCAGCCTTCCTGCGCCTGCGTGCCTTCCGCCTGCAGCCTTCCCGCGCCTGCAGTCTCCCCGCCACTACCTGCAGTGCTGCACCAGTGCGTGCGCACACCCGCACCTTCCGCCAACAGCAGCATGCCCACTCCTCCCGCCAGCGTGCAGCACCGGCTGCAGTGCTCACCCACACGCCTGCAGCAGAGCCGCCCTCCTCCAGTGCACCTCCAGCGCACTGCAGAACGCGGGCCACCTCCGTGTGCACCCTGCAGTAGCAGCAACCGCATACGCCAGCAGCGCCACCTCCGCGCGTGCACAGTCCCGTGCAACACCTCCCGCCAGGACACCAGTCGCACCTACGCACGCTCACTTCACCTCCAATAGCTGTAGCACCGTTGGCAGCCACCTTCTTCAGAGCTCCGTCCGGCCGGCTCCGGCCACCGCGCGACTTGCTGCCACCACCGCTGCGAAGCCCTCGGTCTAAAGAACTTCCTCCGAGCTTCCTGCGTCCGGCCGTCCACTCTTCTTCGTGCACGGCCAAGGGAAATAAATCCCCTATTTTGCTACAGTATCCATGCCATTAATAATTACATTTTCTGCCATTGTCATATTTTAATGATATTTTATTGAATCTGGATTGCAACAAATATCCTCTAGTTATTAAGAATTGCTATTTCAGCATGATTTCTTGATTCAACCTTAATCTGAAGGCAATTTTGGCTTGATTCTTGTCTAAACTAACTACGAACAAACATTTTTAACTGGTGCGAATTTAAATACGTCATTGCCTCCCTGTGGATACGACCCGCTCTTCTGCGAGTGGTTATTTCTTTTTAAATATTGATTAGTCGATTTTTCCACCACATAAAACTATAAATGACTTTAAAGCGAACAATCGACTCGTCACCATGGTCTTCCAAAGTGGCACATAGCCCAAATCTTCTATTATGGGCTAAATGAGACTTTGCGACAGATCATCGAAACTTCTTGCGGAAGGAACTTTATGAATAAAGATGAGAATGGAGCATTTGAATTCTTTGAGAACATGAGTGAATACTCAATAAACAATGCCTCCATTATCGCCTTTAATCGTATCAGCATGCCCCGTAATGTTGACGAAGTTGACACTGGACCCTCCCATTCATCCACAGATCTCAACTTAATTACACAGAAATTGGATGAAGTCTCCATCGTGCACAAGAAGCTGGACGAGTTCTAGCCAACCCCGTCCGCTCTATGGTGAACACCTCCACACCATCACTCCGTCACAACCTTAATCCTTCCAATGTCAGGTTTATTCCAAAGAATCCTGTGAGATTGTCCTTACCAAGTATTGCACCGAGCGATTCGGTAAGCAATGTAAACCTGGCTTCTGCGATCCAATATTTTGACATGGAGGACCAAGCTTCTGTGTGCCCGGATGCATATACACATGCAGACTCGTCTTCTGGCTTAGAAGACGCTTGTGCCCTGGGGAACAACCCGTTCTTTGCTACTTATAACCCAGGGTCGCGAAATCATCCTAATTTTGCATGGTCCAGTAACCTGCAGCACCAAAACCCCGTTGGTGGACCAATGCAGCTGTCTGCACTGGTCATCCCAAGGGCCTAGTATAATCCTATGGCAAATATGCCATCGGGTCCTTGCGCACCTCAAACAGAACACGCATCAATTCCTCTTGATAAATTGATGCGAATGATGATGGAAATGTCTAAGCGCCATGAAGAAAACATTAACTCTCTTCGGCACCAATTGGCATAGTAGAATGCTGAGATCAGTCAACTACACACGATGACTCAATCTCAGGGCACTCTTCTAGCCCAACCTGTTCCTAACCCATGAAATTCTGCACCCCGTGGTCCGCAACCATAGGTATGACCTTCTTAGGGGCAGGTTCATCAGATTTTGCAAGCTCCGAGCACTCCACCGGGATTCCAGGCTAATCTCGCAACAGCACCTCACCCTTATGTCCCTATTGTGAATACTCCTCTGCCTTATGATCCCTCTAGACCTACGACGTCTAGTGAGATTACTACGAGGAGTGGTAAGCAAACCATCTATCCCGCTCGACCTGAACCTGGCCCATCTTCTTCATCGCCCTCTCATTCGGGATGCGCACAACATTCTCGTAAGGATGAAACACCCAAACTGGTGCCAGAATTGATCCCATTCCTTGAGTTTCTAATGAGGGAGCCAAAAGACAAGAAAAATAATATGCAAGCCTTTGATAACCTACGTAATTTATTTAGGGATGTTGAGATCAAAGTACCCCTGTTGGTGGCTATCGACCATATACCCACTGTCGCTCGATTCTTCAAAGACTATACTACACCCAGGCGACAGTCAAATAAAACAAAGAATCCGCTGGTCCTCTTGTCTCATGCGAGTTGTGCTATACTGTTAAATCTACCTCCGAAGCAAAAAGATCTCGGCACACCGCTTATTTCATGTAGCATCCAAGGCTGCAATTTTAACCATGCTCTGCTTGATCTAGGATATTCCATCAATCTTATACCAACCATCATGCTCGAGAAATTAGCCTTAGGAAATCTGAAACCCACCCCTGTCACATTGCAGTTGGCAGATCATTCTGTCAAAATCTCGAAGGGTGTGGTGGAAGACGTGGTGGTTAGGGTCAACAGTATCTGTTTTCCTGTTGACTTTCTTATTTTGGATATGGAAGTTCCTAGCTCACTTTCTAATTGTCTGATCATCCTTGGTCGATCTTTCTTGGTGACAACCCATGCCCATATCGACTGTGAGTCGAGTTGCATTGAGATCGCCGTTGGCTCCGAGAAGCTCAAGCTAAACATTTTCAAGGTCACCAAGAACTTTGATTGCAATTGCATCGAGGATGACACATCTGACGAGGACATGATCTTCAGTGTCAGTGTGTGTATCAGACTAATAGGGACCTATTTTGACTGCTGTGGATTGCCCCTGAACACAGATCATTGCCTGACAGACGTACACTGTGATGTTTCCCCAACCCTCTCCTTACCCATATCTTCTCCTGACCAGACTTCTGACGAGGTTTTCTCTGCTTCCCATACCTCGTGGTCTGAGTCATATCCGGACTACTCACCATCGGTCCACCCTCTTGAAGATCGGATTGCCCTTTCTTTCCTGCCAAGTCAGGCGAAAATGCGACTCCACACTGGGACCTTGAGCCCAAACGCTGATCACTGGGGCTTTCCTTTCTTAGATCCATCAATTGAAGATGCCCCTCTTCTTGGCCAATTTGAGGGCTAACTTCTTTCCCCTACCCTTCTTTCTTCTGATCCTTTTGGGATACTCCCATCCCAAGAAATGCCAAATCTTTTACCATCCACTCCCGAGTTGAAAGCACTACCTGACATGCTTAAATTTGCTTTTCTTGGGCCAAATGAAATGCTCCCTGTAATTATTAGTTCAAAACTGACTAGGGAGCAAGAGTGAAAGCTAATGAAGGTCCTCATGGAACACAAGGCCGCGATTGGATGGTCCTTATCTGACTTAAGTGGCATTAGCCCCTCCTACTGCACTCACCATATATATATAGAGGAGGAGGCTCGACCTTCCTGCGAGATGCAACGACGTCTCAACCCTAACATGCGGGATGTCGTTAAAAAGGAAATTATTAAGTGGCTGGATGCGGGTATAATCTACCCGATTAGCGACAGCCCCTTGGTCAGCCCGATTCATGTCGTGCCCAAAAAGGCAAGACTCACCATCCGTGTCAATGACAGGGGCGAATCCATCCCTACACGTACTCCTACAACTTGGAGAGTGTGTGTAGATTATAGGAAACTGAATACTACAACAAAGAAAGACCATTTTCAACTACTTTTTATTGACTAAATCTTGGAGCGGTTAGTAGGAAATAAAATTTTCTGTTTCCTGGATGGATTCTATGGATATAACCAGGTGGCTATTGACCCACGGGACCAAGAGAAAACCACCTTCACCTACCCCTTTGGTACCTTCGCATTTAGAAGGATGCCATTCAGACTTTGTAACGTGCCAACAACTTTCCATAGATGTATGTTGGTGATATTTCATGATATGGTGGGAGACTTTCTTGAGGTCTTCATGGATGACTTTTCGATCTTCGGACCTTCATTTGATGATTGTCTAGCCAACCTGACCCGTATCCTTCGAAGATGTATTGATGTGAACCTCGTGCTTTCTTAGGAGAAAAGTCATTTTATGATGCATGAGGGAATTATTCTCGGTCACATCATCTCCGATCGGGGTATTGAGGTGGACAGAGCTAAGCTTGATGTGATTGTTGATTTACCTGTGCCTAGCTCTGTCAAGCAAATCCGTTCCTTCTTAGGACACGTTGGTTTCTATAGGAGATTCATCAAAGACTTCTCTAAGATTTCTAGACCTTTAACTCATCTCCTATCAACCGACGTACCCTTTGATATGGGCCCCGATTGTATATGAGCATTCACGCAACTACGTGATGCTGTCACCAAGGCCCCTATTCTCCAGCCACCTGATTGGTCCCTTGACTTTGAACTCATGTGTGACACTTCTGACCTTGCAGTCAGAGCCATCCTGGGACAAAGACGTAATAGACACCACTTCGTGGTGTACTACAGTAGTAAGATGCTGGACGAGCCTAGCGTAATTATACGACTACTGAGAAGGAACTACTGGCGGTAGTCTTTGGGCTGAAGAAATTCCACTCTTACCTTCTGGGCTCGCATGTTACTGTATTCACTGATCACATGGCCATTCATCATCTCATGTGCAAGAAGGATGCCAAGCCTAGACTGATTCATTGGATCCTTTTTCTCCAAGAATTTGACCTTGAGATCCGTGATAAGGCTGGAGCCTAGAATGTTGTTGCTGATCATCTCTCAAGACTGGACCCTGACCACATTGGAGATACCCTGCCGATTAATGAGGTTTTTCCCGATGAGCACCTACTAGCAATTAATGTGGCAAGTGGACCTTGGTATGCTGACATTGCTAATTACCTTGCTTTTGGCTCCCTTCCACGTGGTTGGCCTAAAAACTAGCGTGAGCATCTCATTGCAGAAGCAAAGTACTATTTCTGGGATAATCCACTACTTTTTCAAGTAGGTGCTGATCAGATCATCCGTCGCTGTATTCCTGATAGCGAGGACCCTAGTGTGCTATCCTTCTGTCATGATCAGGCCTGCAGAGGTCGTTTCTCTGGGAGGAAAACTGCAACCAAGGTGTTGCAGTGCGGTTTCTTTTGGCCCTCCCTTCAGTAGGATGCACACAATTATGCTAAACGGTGCACTAGGTGCCAGTTGCTAGGGTCAATGTCACGTTGTGACATGATGCCCTTGCAACCCATCCTAACTGTTGAAATCTTTGACATATGGGGAATTGATTTCATGGGTCCCTTTCCTCCTTCTAATGACTTTGAGTACATCCTCGTTGCTGTTGACTATGTTTCAAAATGGATCGAGGCTACTCCCACGCGCCATGCTGACCATGTCATATCTACTCGATTTGTCAAAGATCACATTTTTACGTGCTTTGGGATCCCTCGAGCCATTATCTCTGATGGAGGAAGTCATTTTACCCATGCTTCTTTTTGGGCACTTCTGAGGAAATATGGAGTCCACCATCGTATCTCATCTCTGTATCATCCTTAGACGAACGGTCAGGTTGAGGTGTCAAATCGACAAATCAAGCATATTCTCCAGAAAACGTTTGGCCTGACTGTATGGATTGGTCTGACAAGCTGATTGACGCACTTTGCACATATCGGACCACCTTCAAGGCTCCCCTTGGTATGTCTCCTTATAGAATTGTTTACGGGAAGCCTTGTCATTTGCTTGTGGAGCTGGAGCATCGTGCTTATTGGGCGGTTCGCCAATGTAATCTCGACCTAGACCTGTGTGGTCGAGAAAGGAACTCTAACTCCAAGAGCTGGAAGAGCTTTGTTGTGAAGCCTATGATTCTGCCTTAACTTTCAAACAACGCACTAAGGCCTTTCACGATAGCCGCATTTGGCGGAAGGAATTTGAGCCATCTCAGTAAGTTTGGCTTTACAATGCCCGACTCAAATTCTTTCTAGGGAAATTAAAATCCAAATGGACTGGTCCCTTCTTGGTCTCGAGACCATTTCCCAATGGGGCAGTCGAAATTGAAGATCCCAGATCTGGGCATAAATTTACAGTCAATGAGCAGTGGTTAAAACCCTTTCTTACTCATGAACCTGCCCCCATTGGTGAAACTATTGCCCTGCTGGAGGGTAACTGACTTCGTGCCTCACTCTGAGTCCAGCTAGGGGCGTTAAATTTAGCGCTCGTTGGGAGGCACCCCAGCAACACTCCTCCACTTTTTCCTACACATTCCAT
The DNA here is from genome assembly GCA_037157565.1 of Thalassia testudinum. Taxonomy (NCBI): domain Eukaryota; kingdom Viridiplantae; phylum Streptophyta; class Magnoliopsida; order Alismatales; family Hydrocharitaceae; genus Thalassia; species Thalassia testudinum. The sequence continues at coordinate 47,647,935 of JAZHRO010000009.1, forward strand.
TTCACTTCACTTCACTTCGCACTTCACTTTTCACTTCACCATCCACCATCCACCCACCCTACCACTCTGCTGTATGATTGCGCAGCAATCATAGGTATTAATTGACCAAAATTAGTCTAGGACTTAGCATAAGTTAAGGTAATTCATGCATGCATAAGCATTATTTGCACCTTTACTGCTTTCTTTTAGCTATGCACAAAATAATGCTATAATGTACTGATTAAGTGCATTATGTCAATTGCAGGTAATAAGCTGATCAGAAGCTAGATCTGAAGCTGGATCTAAAGCTAGATCTGAAGAATAAAGAATAACTGGTGTTGCAACAGAGCTGGAGTGGAAGACCTAGATTAGATGCAGTAGATAATAATGTAAGGGAGTTAAGGTATGCTATTCTATTAAGTAGGAATAAAGCAGTAAAATATGAAGAACTTAGGACCATCCTAGCCCTAGGATAGCCTAAAAGCTTCCCCAAGCCTTAGCCACCCTTAGATTAGGTCACCGTACCCTAGGAAACCTTAAAACCCTAATTCCAACCTCTATCTGGACGTCCAGATAAGTTATAGGACGTCCGGAACCATTAGCCAACTCCCGCACACCTTAAACCCACTTCTGCAGTGTTATTGGACGTCCAGACACTTGGTCAGACATCCAATTTCTGTAGAATACCCAAGATAGAACCTAAAATCCCTCCTAACTTTGATTGTACGTCCAGACAACAAGTATGGACTTTTGATTTTTCACTATAAGATGTCTGACACTATTATTGGACGTCTAGAATTGCCCTCCAGACCTTATTTTGAGATTCAAGCCTTGATCTTGGATCTCTAGGTCCCTAAGCCTAATTCCAACCCCATAGGAACCTAAATTAAGGTGCCCTAACCATAGTACATCACCTCTAGACCTCCTTAAGGACCTAATTAGGTCCTCACTAAACCTAATTGACTTGGATCATAGTCAATTCCATCAACCTATTCAATTGGACTCATTGAGTCTAATTGAGCCCTGATCTCAGCACACACCATCCAATTGGACTCAGTGAGAGTCCAATTCACCTAGATCTAACTTAATTGAGTTATTTTGCTCTCAATTAAGTTTTCACACACCCAATTAAACTTGTATTAAGTTTAATTGCACTTTACCTTAGTGAATTAGGGTTTACAACCCTAATTTGAGACCTACCTTGACCTAAACCCACTAGAACCTAACCTAATCAACCTAGCCACCTAATTTTTGATCCACACACACCCACACACACCATCCACATGAAAATACCTAGCCTAGAGTTCTCTAGAACTCTCTACCATGAGTTGTTGCCTTGGTTGCTAAAATTAGCAACCAAGAGCCATTCCATCCATCCATCTCTTGGCAATATTCACTTTCATTTAGGTTAGCTACATTCACTTCCACTCCACCTCCATTAGTTGCTCACCATGTCTACTACCATCTCAACACCAGGATGCTAGATCACCTCTCCAACCTCTCTCCAAGGGGTGGCCTAAGCACCATTGGTCGCCCTTCCTTCTCCACTAAACCATTCAAAGGCCATCGGAGCCCACCTCTGAATGCCTTTATTTCTGCTAGATTAGTAGCTAGTTCTTCATAGTTTACATGATTTACAATTTTTTATTCTCCCCCAATGATGCATGAAAAATCACCCCATAGATTCCTATATGCGATCGTTTTCTGTTAGCTAGATTGATGTTTTTAAGCTTTCCTCTAGTTCCATGTTGCAAACACTCTCTTGAATGAATGAAAGAATTTTTTATATATATATATGTCTATGTGTTGAGAATCACCATGAGCTTGTTCCAATATATTTTGTGTGATTAAAGTTTCCTACTTTTGCTTTCTGATATTCTTGCAACTAAGCATGTCGTGCTTAAATACGTAATAACCATAAACCGTCATGCGATTTTAAGCAAGTAGAGCTAGAAAAGATCAATTTCATATTTGCATAAACGCCTCCCAGAGACGAACGACCGAGACTCAAGTCTCGTTATCTTTACAAAAATCATTCTTGACGAGCATTTTAGCACGACTATACTATGATTTCCGACAACTTTAAAATATGCGAAAATGGCTACTGTCAAATGGCACCATTGTCGGGGAGGCAACGTCATTTTTTATTTTGATATGTAGAATTCTCATTGACAAATCTTCCTCTAATTTATTTTTGGATGTGCAGGACAACATGAAAAAATGGGAATCTATGCACACATCAAGCGCGAGAAAAAAATCAGGTGCACATCTCATCTTAGATTAGGATTTCCCATTCTGAACCCTAAGTTAGATTTCTTTTGAAAAAAAAAGAAAGAAAAAAACCTATTTATTTTTGTGAAAAAGAAAAAAAATCAAAGAAAAAATCTAGGTAGTTAGATTAGGTTTCTTTTTGAATCCTGGGTTAGTTTTGGAAAAGCAAAAAATATATATATTTGAAAATCCTTTGAAAAAAAATCCTTCTTTAAAAGAAAGAAAAAATTTTTCAAATTTTTTTTGTAAAAAGAAAAAGAAATCATTTTTGTGGAATGTTTGAATTTTAAACTCAAACACCTTTTAAAAGCTTTCTCACCACCCTCTGATTTTCAGCCAAACTTCAAATTTTGATTTAAAAATTCAATTGCCGAAAAATTAGTGAACAAAAAATTCTGAAATTTGGGCTAAACCTTCATTTTCAAACAATCTTTCAAACAACACCATTCATTTAGAAAAATTCCAAGTACAAAATTTGTAAAAATTCATGAACTATAAGGGAGTCAGACTGACCTAGATTTGAAATTTTTCAAAATTCAAAAAGTAATTCCAAGTATTTAGAGAATTTGTTTTGACTAAAAATGATGAGGTTTGAAAACTGATCTCATTAGCTTTAATTTTCATATTTTTCCTTAATTTTTGAAAATCATTTGATATTGTTTCAATTTGAAAAATCGAGTAGGGGTTAAAATTCTAGATCTGATCCTTTGACATTTAAAAATCTCTATAAATTCTGTTGAAATAGTAGAAATTATAAGAAAATATTCTTTGGAAAGATAATTGAAAAAGGAATCTACTTGCCAAATTTTAACTTATTCTGATTCCAGTTTTTGTCAGAGAATTGGTCTTAATTTCGTGGTCTGCTGAAGAAGAAAAAAATAAAAAAATCCTAGAATTGCATGAACCCTAGGTTACATCTTTAGGGTTACATTCTGGAGACCACATTTGGGCTAGCCTAGACATAGTCAAGTCTAGTGCTTAGCCGGTGAGCTTGGTCACCTTGTGGGCCACTCACCACAAACCCCAACTGAAGAAAAACGGGCTAAAATTAATTTTAAAACATGAAATCAATTCGAATCTGTTGTCATACTACTAGGTGTTTTCGATCTCTCTTTCCAAACTTGGTGACTAAGTCTACGGGGTAGTGTCAAATGACTGTGGCTAAGGGGTAACGGAACCGGAGGCGTAAGCCAAAGGAAAAACCTTCCCTTTAGTCCCCTCGTAACTAAACTGGCTGTGTTAGCTTGAGAGGAGGAAATCACTTTCAGTCGGTTGCACGATGAATTTTTTTCTTTAGGAATTAGAACTTAAAATGAAAAATCTGGTCATCCGATCATAAGGACCATCTAATTGATAGGGCTTTAGCCTTGTCTGGCTTGGCTACACCAACCCAGGGGTTGGGTAATGTATGCCAGGAAGGAGGTCACCCAGAGCTTGATTGGTTGGACCTTGATAAATTCCAGTTTATCATCATTCTTATTCATTAAAACAAACCTAGCTCTTAGGATTTTGCTCCACAAATGGGTTTTTGGGCTGTATTTAGGCATTAACTAGGTTAGGCATGCATTGCATTTTTTCTTGTCTTTTTAATGTGTTTTTGTGAGTGTTAGGGATGAACAGATATACGGATCCCTAAAACCCTAGCACTCAAGAAGGCAACTGGCGAAGAAGAAGCTCAGACTAGCTGGAAATCAGCTTGATCCAGCTCACCACAACTGGAATCCAGCTCAGTTGGACTAGGGTTAGCTCATCCTAACTCTATTCAGCTCATCTTAGCAGAATGGTAGCTCAAGAGAGCTCATCTTAGCTCACCCAAGCTTAGGTTAGCTTGGATCCAGCTCAACTTAGTTGAGTCTAGCTCATCTTAGCTCCCACTAGTCCATAGGAAGCTCTAGCTAGCTCAGCTGAGTTGACTGGAGTTCACCCCAGCTCAAGTCCAACTACATCCAGCTCCGCTCAACTCCAGCTAGCTGAAGATGAATTTATCCTAGCTCAGGAAGCTCAAGACCAGCTCCTAGGGACTCAGCTTAGCTCAAGGTATTTGAGCTAAGCTACCTTAGCTATCTCAACCAGCTCAATCCTCCCTGGGAGCACTAGACCCAGCTCACCTCAGCCCCATTCAATAGAAGCCAGCTTAGTTTAGCTTGGCTTAGCAGCAAGCAAAGAACTAGCAAGCTAAGCTAGCTAGAGTAGCCCCATGTTGACCTCTTCAGTAGCTGCCAGCTCCAATTCAGCTCTAGACTCTGCATATCCAGCTCCTCTCCTTAAACCCTAAGCTCCACATGCATACTCCTCTACTCCATAGCTAGCTAAGCTAGCTTAGCTTAGCTTACCATAGCTAGCATCCAGCTCCTTGGCCATCCTCCAGCTTCAACTTAACCCTAGCTAGCTCCACCAACTAACCTTACCTAGTCCACCTAAGCTACCTAACCTCTACTCTATTTTGGCGCCAAGATGGGCACCTCCTAGCCCCTCAACTACACCCAAATGACACCTTATTTTGGCGCCAAAATACTCTTCTATAAGCCCTCCATTTTGGTGCTAAAACACCCCCATATCATGGCCTTACACATACCCTACAACCTATCCTAGCCATCCACCTAATCCCTCTTCTAGAAGCCTTCATGGTGGCACCAAAACCAAGGCACCTCTCCATGGTTGGTGCCACCTTTAGGTGGCCCTTCACCACCATAACCACCACCTTCACACCCCCCTACTTGGCGCCAACTCTCCTTAGCCCTAGGATCACCTAACCACCTCCATTCTCCCATTTTAGCCATCTATCTCAAGAGCCACCTTAACCCCCTCATCCTACCCTATAAAAAGACCAACACCCACCGCCTTACAACCCATCCTTGGCTAGCAAAATACCTCTCATATTCTACCTAAAGCCCATGCCCAAGAGAGAAGAAGAAGAAGAACATTAAGGGGATATTCTGTCCCCTTGGTGCCTTCCCCTCTTCCCTTCTCTCTTGTGCCCATGCCAGCCAAAGGAGAAGCCAAGACAGGAAGACCTTTGGAGGAGGTCTTGAAGGTGGTCCACACCACCTTTGAGGAGAGCTTGAGGGTGGTGCATGCCCACCCTTGGAGGAAAGAATTGAGGTGGAGAGCATCCACATTGAAGGAGCATTCAAGGAAGGAGAAGAAGGAGACCTTCTTTTCAAGCCAAGGAGTAGCTAGGTTTGGGGCAAGAAGACTCCCTTCTTCATCAGATTCTGCAAGAGGATTTGTGTTTCTTTTTATTTCTTTTATATTTTTCATTTCTAGTAGAAGCATTCCTCTACATGTTTTTGTAAAAAGAACACAAATTCTACTAAATCAATTTGCCTTCTTTTCAATTTTTATTGCAATTGCTTTGTCTTTGTTGTAGCACTTTTTCACTTCCACTTCCTAATTACTCTAGGCCTCCACTTGCCTAGAGTGAGCTTAGGGAGGGGTCATATTTGTCTCTTAGGTTTTAGCTTAGTGATTATAGGTGTTAGCTACTTTTTCATCAACAATTCACATTTTGCCCTCATTATTTCAAAACATAAAAATTACATATTTAAAATACCAAAAAGAAAGATTGAGTTTCCCTTAAAAGCAAGAGATTTGAATTGCAAACTTGCCTCCTTGGATGACCCTAGATACTCCCCTATCTAGGAATATAAATTTAAAAGCATATGCGATTTCGCATGTTACAGCTACTTTAAAAACCCTAATTACAAATCACGCGATTTTTTGCATCAGACCTTGGGATCCACTCCCAAGGAGGTGAGTCACTTCGCCCGGGCCATCTTCTCCCCCACCCTCTTCTTCTATCTACTTAGCCGCAATGGCTAACCCTAGACCTGGACCTAGACTGGGTTAGGATGCTAGTAACCTAGACCCGATGGCTCATCTGGAGGCGCGGGTTGTTGAATTTGAGGAGTGGCATTAGTAGAGCATGGATCGTATCTTGACGACGCTTGACAGAATGCAGCATCCACCGCGGGGAGAATAACTTTGGGATTTCTATGATCCAGTCGCACCGATCATCGCACCCTTAGTTAGGATTCCCGTAGGCGGAGACGCGTTTGAGCTCAAGCCCTATGTGATCAGTTTGATTAGTACTCATTTTTATGGAAACTCAAGCGAAGATCCATTCCAGCACTTAGAGGACCTGAGTCAACTCGCAGAAATGATTCGACCCAAGAATGTTGATCTTGGGATTGTTTTGATGAAGCTTTTTCCATTTTCTCTAAGGGACCATTGGGAAGCCGATTGGAACCTGACCAAAATTATAACGTGAATTCCTGCAAAAGTTCTTCCCGATCGATCGAACGAACGTGATGAGGCATGCTATCATGACTTTCTCCTAAGGAGCTAGGGAGAAGTTGCATGATGCCTGGGATCGATTTCATGACCTTCTCCGGAAATGCCCGCACCATGGTATACCTAGATGGCACCTAGCTCAGATCTTTTACCATGGGCTGGATGACACACATCAGTATCTGGTCGATGCATCTAGTGGTGGGAATTTCCTCGCGACAGATGAGAACAACGCATTTGAGTTGTTCGAATCTTTGGCGGAGAACTCGATGAATGCCGCGTCCATGAACCAATTCAAGCGGCCTGGTCAGCAGCGGGTTGGTGTCCATGAGGCTCACATTGAGTCTAGTCGAGCTGACATGGATATCATCGTCAAGCAGCTGGATAGAATAAACCTGATCGAGAAAAAGATTGACCAAATTAGTCAGGGTCAATCTAACCTAAACTCTGCTGCTACAAGACCCTCTTATGCACCCCGAGCCCCCTTACTCGAGTTAATCTACTCACTCGGGATGCATCTTCTCCTTATTTACGAGATCCTGCATATCAGGATCCCATAAACAATCGCGATCTGGCACCATATGACCAGGGTTACGCACTACCCACAGATTATAATACATATCCCCTTGATGGATATACGTCTCAAACATCTTCGGCCTACAAGGACGTCGGTGCTATTCAAGGATACGGGCGTAATAACCCATATTCAGAGACGTATAACCCTGGTTGGTGCCAGCATCCGAACTTCTCCTGGTCTAGTAACTCATAGAGACCACATCAAGATCCACACTACTAGACCAAGCAATACAAGAATGCACAAAACACATACCCTAGGCAGCAGCCATTCTCACATTAGCAGCAACCTCGTTCTATATACCAGCCGCTGCACCAAGCTGCCAGTCACCCTCTAAAGCGGGCTGACCCTTTGGAGGCACTGAAAGAGGAGCTACAAGAATTGATGAGGAAATCTACACCGGATAGCTTGCAGATAATGAAGGCGATGGCTGACCAGATACAGACTATACAGAACACACAAAACCAGCTGTTGCAGGAGCATAGGACTTAGGGAGCCTTTCCCTCCCAACCTGCCCTGAACCCTCGGTATGTGCAGAACCAAGGTACCCTACCTAGGTTTTAGGCACCATAGGGACAGGCACACGCCATATTACATGCGCCTCCTGCACCACCTGGTTATGCTCAAGGCCAGCCTCCTTTGATGCAAAACCCTGCATACTCTGCCCCTTCCACTCCCCTACCACCTCATGGACAACAAGCTGATGCAAATGCTATCTCATTGAGGAGTGAAAGGAAGACATTTGACCCACCATATAGGTAGGTGTGTCTTGATTTTTCTCACCCTTTGCCGCAGGTGGGTTTGACTCCATCTCAGGAGCCACCTACGGTAGATAAGGGTAAAAGGCCACTTGACCCTGAGATTCCCATCCAATTTCCTGAGGCTCTGATGTGAAATGTAGTATGGAAGAAGGACACTGATTGCACAGCACTACGAAAAATATTGACTCAACCTATTTAGCACCTAATCCTACCAACACCCACAACCTAGCACTACGAAAAATATACACCCACACACACACACGCACACCTTCCCATTTTACTCCCACCAAACCCATGCACACTCTCTTGGAAACCCTAAAAACTTGTGTCAAACCTAGATCCAAAAATTGTGGCATTGGCTATTTTTGGAGCCACCAAAAGTGGCAACCAAATGGAACCTTCCATAAGGGCAAAGAGAGAGCTACGAAATTGGACAATCTCCATACACTCTCCCATCCATACTCTCCACTCTAAACTTGCTTCCACCCTCCAAAACCTTAAGGCCATCCTCCTCATCCTCCTCCAAGGCTCCATGGACGGCTAGCTAGAGAAGCTTCTCTCCAAAGCTTCAAGGACGGCCATTGGTAGATAAAGGGAGCAACACCCTCCTCTCTCCACTTGGGTGCACTCGTCCCCATCTTCTTCTTCTTCTTGGATGGCCATGAAGGCTCACCAATAGCCTCTTATGGCCGGCCATCCCTTTTGGTAGGCGTGTAGATGGGTTTGCATACCCAAGGTCTAGCCTACACCCTCACACAAGGCCGATGGCCCTAGCGGCAACTTTCCGGCATGAGGGATTTTCTTCTATTTATATGCTTTCTAGTGTCGATGATATGTGATAATTTTTTTTTTATGCATAAATAATTTCATGATGTTTCTATGATTGATTGTCCTCATGTTTACTTGCCTATATGATACTTAGGTTTGATCATACCATGCACGGACACCATGGCCTCATTTAGATGCACATAGTCACTTAGGTTTTTGCTATTTTATCTAGATCCAGGTTTCAATTCACTTTTCAAAATAAAAAAATCAAAAACAGTAAAAGACAAAAATAGTAGCTTAGGTTAGATTTAGGTTATAAAAGTCGATCCAAATCTCGATTCGTTTTCACCCCTCCCAGAGATGAACGACCGGGACTTAAGTTCTAAAAAGAATAAAGATCTATGCGAGTTTCGTTATCACAAATATCTTTGACAAGTGATTTTTGTGACTATACTACGATTTCCAATGATTTCAAAATACGCGATTTCCAAGCTCGTCAAATGACACCGTTGCTGGGGAGGCAATGCACGAGTTTAGATTTGGATTTGTTTAACATTTCATTGTTTTGATTGTAGGGGTGTCAAGATGAGGATCCACGCACACATCGACCCATGGTGAAAACCGCAGGTATATTCTTCATCTTCCATTTGTTGCTTTCTTAGGTTAGTAAAATATATATATATATAAATTCAAATTTTCAGATTTGAATTAAAAAAAAAAAAAAAAAATCTTTGGTGTGTGTTTTAACTTGGAAACTATTTTAAACACACCAAAAATCATATTTGGAAATCCGGCCACCAAATATTGACAACTTAAAAAAATTTATTTCCATCAAATTAGTAGTCCAAAAATCTTGGGATTTCGTATGATATTAGGTTTTCAAATTAGCTTTCAAGCACCACCTTTTATTTGGAAAAATTCACACTGTAGGAATTTTAAAAATTCTCACAGTGGAAGGGGGTCAGAACACTCTGCACTCTGATTTTTTTTATAACTTTAAATGTTAATTCTGACCTCTACATAAATCAGATCTCTTTGAAATTTGTGGGATTAGAAAGCCACTGAAACCTAGTTTTTTCTATGAATTTTCAAGAATTTTTGTATTTTCTTTGATATTGTTTCAAACTACACTTCTCGTAGGGGGTCCATCTAGTTTGTTTGACCCCCTAGAACATAAAAATTCATGAAAAATTGCAAGAAACAGTAAAAATATAAAAAAAATATTCCCTAAAAATTTATTGAAAAAGGAAGATCTCTACGAAATTTCATATTATTTTTCTTCAATTATTGATTTAGGGAGTGATTTCAAGTCAGACTAAGGTTAGACTGCAGATTTTAGAAGAAGCACAAACCCTAGGTAATTCACATTAGGGTTTAAATTTAGACACTCAAAACAAACCTTTTTAAGCCTGATTTGGGTGTGATTGCATGAGAAGGATTTGCTATGATTGGTTGTCTTCCCCTCACCCACTTGAATTGAAATTGATCTACATTTCAACTTAGGCAACCAATTAGGTCTATTTCACTTAGTAGTGGTGCATTAGGACCATTGTTTTCCTTGATTGGGTTGCACCACTTCTACCTTATTGGACTTAAAAGCATCATATAGACCTATCTGATATTAGGGTTTCCACACTAGGGTAGAGCACATTTGCATGCCATACTTAAAGGAAATTCATATAACAATTGGGACTTGCAAAACCTGTTGTGTGCTTCACTACAACCTTGTTTGAATTGACCTAAACAAGGAAACATTAAAAGAAAAAAAAATTAATACAAGCACTTGAACCATAAAAGCCACTACACCAATTAAAGCTTGTATTGCAAACCCTTTGTTTGTGCACTTCACACTCTAAATCCAATTTTAAGGGCAACACCCCCAATCGCCCAATCACATTCCAAGAGCACTCTAAGCCCAAGCCTAAAACTAAGTAGACGTGCCCTAGGCAGGACTAAATTACTTGGTAATTGAAATTTGATTGGGTAAAAACCAAGGCCTTGTCTATTTGGACCAACTGGTGATAAGAAAGGTTGGTGCAGTAATCGCGTTAACCTTTAGTGGTGTCCTGCCGTGCGGGGTGTCCTAGGGGGTCCCACCAATCTGGCCAGCCAAGTAATTCAAGGGTTGGTTCAATCCAGTTCCATCTCAGGATACCAAGTTTAGATCCAATTAGGGTACACAATTTAAGGCTAGCTTGTTTGCTTGATTTGGGGCTCTTTCATCTTTCTTCCTAGGCCTTTGCCTTAATTCCACCAGCCCCTTGTAGCTGGTTTAGTCTTCCTGAGGAAGCCTATCTCTTATCTCTATCCACATCTTTTCTCAAATATCCATGAAACCATATCATTCTTTTGACCCTCAGGGTCCTCCATCTCCCAACCCAACCATGATTTCAACTCCTCCTAGTTGGGAGACTCATCCTAACCAGCTGGGATATGATTATCCTTATCCCCTAGCTTATTTAGAACCTAAGCCTCATGGATCCGACCCTTATCTAGATCAGAACCAATTGAAAGCCATAGTTGCTGAATTCTGAGAATATAACAAGGACTATACAGATCAATGTGCCAAGCTCCTGGAGTAAATTAGACAATCCCAGGCATAATCTCAATCTTATCACTCCTCCCAAGGACATGACACTTGGAACAACCAGCCTAGTGGGTCTAGTGACCCATATTTTGGATCCACTAGCTACTCTACTGATTCTTGCTACCATGGGGAGGCATCCTGGACTCAACCAACCCAAAAGGCACCTTTGGACCTAATCTATGATTTGGGTAGATCAATTGAGGAATGCATTATTTCTGATACACCTGTACCTGATGAGATATCTCTAAGGAATTGGAATAATGGATCACAAGTACAGGACCACATAACAGGTTCTCAATCAACTCCCTCTATAGTCAGCCCCACTCAGGGCGATACACCCATTGATTCATATCCAGATTCGTATAACCCGGAGTGGAGAAACAATCCTGATCTTTCATGGCCACCACAGAGACTGACTCAGACTGAACATCAATCTTGGCCAACCCAATATTCCACTCAAACCACTTTAGGGCAACCATCTAGTTCAGCCCAACCCGCAACCACCCTTGAAGATATCATGAACATTTTGTTGGACTTTGATAAGAAAAATGAAGAAAGGTTGACTAAGTTGGAAAATCAAGTGAAATCTTAAGGGGATCAAATCAAGAGACTTCAAGAATCACTTTATCCTCGGATGCAAATGCCTTTTCACTCCTATTCTCCACCTATTCTTCTGACCCATCCTCCAATCTATCATACATGCCACTGTGCGGGGGCCAAATCTGTGGCCTCTAAAAGGAAGAGAAAAGCTAAGAGCCCACCCAAACAACTTGATTTGGGCTCAACCAAAAATCATAAGACCAAACCCACATCCAGCTCTGACTCAGACTCAAGGGACAAAAATAAGAAAAAGGCTTCTGAAGTTGATTTGACCTATTTACCCTTTCCTGTGGCCTTAAAGAAAGAGTCACAAAAGAAAAAAATGACTTACACACCTAAAGAGGTGGTTTTATCAGCTAACATAAGTGCATTTGTTTCTGGCACTCTACCACCCAAAATGACTGACCCTGGAAAACCCTTCATATCTTGTGCCATAAAGGGATTCACCTTCAACAAAGCCCTTGTGGATCTAGGGTCTTCCATTAGCTTGATTCCTACTTCCCTTTTTGACCGCACCAGACTTGGAGATCTGCACCACACACTTGTCACCATTAGAATGGCAGATGGCTCCATCAAGCTACCTAAAGGGGTAGTTCAGGATGTGATTATTAAAGTGCAAGGTCTTAGCTTTCCGATCGATTTTATTGTTTTGGACATGGATATACTGGAAAAGCTAAGTAATTCACCCATTATTCTGGGTCGACCTTTCTTGGCAACGGCCAATGCACGGATTGATTGTTACTCAGGATGTATGGAAATGAGTAGCGGCAATGAGAAGATTCACTTTGATATGTATGCAGCCGCTAAGAAAACAAAGTCAGGGTACTTTCTTGATGACATGGAAAGTGAGTCGGAGGGTAATTTGGAAGAAACTATGGCAATTGACACCTAGGTAGAACCACACGACCTGAATCAACAATCCACTAGATCACATAAGTCACCCTCCCTGCCAGATCAAATCATTGATAGTATGGTTGACTATCTTGATCGACCTAGCCCAATTCAAACCCCTACCCCTTGCAATGAATCCCACATTACTCAATTGATCAAAATGATTCATGAAATAAAAGAAGCTAGTGTAAGAGAATATGATGATATAAGGAAAGAGCTTCATAGAATCTGGGATGAGCAACAAAAACTAGAAATGTTTGAATTTGGGTCAGGTGTGTCACAACCGATTTGCGATTCGGTGGTGGTCATGCAGGATTTTGTTGATCAAACACCCGAGGTGGATGATATTGATAACCCTATGGAAGTTGAGAATGGAGATTTATTTGAGAATCTTGATCTTGATTTAGGGCCTGAGTACCAATCATTTCATTTTGAGGAACCAAGCATGAAGGGACCTGAATATGATTTTGTTGTATTTGAGAATACCCATGGAGACATTGATGAATTAATTCAAATGATCTCATACACAGAACAAAAAAATAAAAAAGACTGTAACAACTCCTCAATCAATGATTCAGCTCATTCCACTTTCATGGAGGGACTCACTACTAAATCTAATGACCAATTTCATCTAAGTGAGAAGGAAATATCCCCTTAAGAAAAAGATATTCAAGAGATTGAAATACTGTTGGGGATAACATATGATGAGTTATCAGAGGAAGCTAAAAATTTTGGGGAATCATGTGATAATTGGGAATTGGCATTGGTAAATTTGGAAGTGATAAAGAAGAAGACGAGACCCAAACATCTTTGGTAGAGACAGAGACTGATCACTAGACCTTGATTTCCAGATCTGACCACACTACTTGGGTCATGCCTTCCATTCATCACCATTATCAGGACCCATATGATTTCACCCCACACGACTCCACCCATACCCCTACCACCCACATTCTCCATCACCTCTTCGGGATGCCTTCATATTCATTTCTTCCAAGCACCCGTATTTATTTGTCTTTCTTCTATAGCATCTGGCTATAGTTAATCCCAAGCCCCATCTACATATTTTTTCGATTATTTGGACTTGGAATTCATGGACAGCTGGTTCGCATTTGCAGTGCACTGTTGGCGAATGTGACTAAAATTCTTATCATTTTACTCGCCATTCTCAATACTGTATTGGTATATCCTTTTTGAGTGTACGCCCAGCTGGAGGCGTTAATCTCAACACTTATATATAGCATATTTTATTTATCATATTTTTCCTGCATATTCAATTTCAGGTGTTAGAACAAGTGGAACGTCAAAATTCAGGAGCCATTTCAGGTGAATTCTACCCATGTACTCCCTGTCTTAATTTATTTTTTGTTATATTCATGGATGAGGACATGCAAGAACTTAGGAATGGGGGGGTAGATAAAACAAAACTAAAAAATTTTTATGCCAACACTTAGGGAAAACCTCGGAGCTACATGTAAAATGCACTTTAGGATCGTAAATAAAAGAACAATCGACTCCACCTCCAATGCTCACATTGGAACTAGAAATCATTCGCAACAGCCACTTTCAACTCACCCTCTCACCTTTTGTTCTAAATTTAGGGTCAAGCTGATTGTAACCCGATACGGGAATTTCATGAAGTACGAATATGCGAGGTTACATGTCTATAGCATATATACATATTGCATTCATGAATAAGATTATTTTATTAAGAGAATGCATTAGGGATTTTATCCTTTAGTTAATTCCTGTAATTTGGAATCCAATATAACTTTTCACACACACGTAGAATTTGCAATGGATTCACGGTGAAGGCTGATAAACGTCTTCAGTCTGTTGAGAAGAAGCAGTGCTTCTTTTCTTGAACTGCTGGATAGTGTTTTGGGAGTCAGGCTGATTTTCTTCCAAAAATCCACCAAATAGTCTGAGATGAGAGTAGAGTGTATTGGTGCTCTAAGATTAGTGCGAGGAATCTGGAATCCTAGATAATTAGGTGATGATACTCTGAGATTAGACATAGTTTTCGCTCTCGGTTCCCATGTATACATTTTTGTGCGAAATTTTGAGAGCCATCAAATATGGCAAATACGCGGAGAGTGAGTTTCCATAAGACTAGGGCTAAGGTGGATGGTTACAACCATTCTCTACGGAATCCTCAGCTGAAGGAGGGTATTGATGTCAAGGTCAGAAATACACCATCCTATCTGTCTCTCCCGGTGCCATGAGTAAGCACTTCCACCAAATAAGCCACCTAATGTCTTTTGAGTACCACTAATCCCTAATAATGCCTCCTCAATAAAGTTCATGGATGTATGCCAGTTGTGTTATGCTGGAAAAAAAAAAGAATGATGAAAAGAAAGAAAAAATTGAAAAAAAAAAAGAAAATGAAGAAAAAGGAAAGAAAAGAATGAATATTTAGTGTTTATTTCATCGAGGCAATACCACCAAATAAAATTGAGATCCACCAAATATGGCCTTAATCTATTTTTCCGTGTTTCTGACCGTCTGAATACTGATTGAGGAATTCTGACTTAGTGTTAGGGTTATGAGAACTCAATTAAAGTGCTAATGCCTAGTGAGACCACCAAATACAGACTGTATATGTGAATCTGGTGAGGTTGTGAGCTCTAGGAAAGAAAAGAAAAAGAAAAGAGAAAGAGAGAATGAATACAAAGGAATAAGAAGAGTGCATAGTTTTTCTCGTCTTTCTCTAAGTTGAGTTACTTAGTAATCCGAGAATCTAGATTCTGTAGTACTAGTCTCTATGTAGCACCAAGTGAGAGTAAGCCACCAAATATATAATCTTTTCCCTTAAACTCTCTACCTAAGCATAAAGCCGGGGTGGAATTCATAGAATATCTTGAATACCCCGAGGGAAGAAGTCTGCCTATCCCGCTAGAATTTTTACTAGGGGTCAAAGTACAGGCTTTAGAGGTGAATAAGGTCTTTCACTCGAATCCGTTGCAAAAGCTACGTAGTTGCACTTTCACATTTGTCTGGATTTCTAGAACATAGGATGAAAACAAAAAGGAGAAAAATCTCTAAGCATACACTTGATAAAATAATCAATCCCTTAGGTACCCTTATGTGAATAATTTAGTGTTGCATTTGCTAGGGACTAGCAAAGTTTAGGCATGGGGGTATGATTGCACAGCAATCATGGGTCCTAATCAACCTAAATAATGTTTGAACCTAGCTTAAATTGTGGATATTGCACTCATATCTTACATATCATGCATTGCATCAGTCTATTTAGAATAAGATGAGATATCTTGCTAGTTAATGGTTTTTATTGCTATTTGTAGATAATAAAGTGATCCAGGATGGAGATAGTGGAATAAAGTAATAACGGAAGAAGAAGACTGATCCAGATAAGAGGAGGAGGATAGCCTTATCCCTACCCTTAGAAACCCTAGGACAGCCTTCCCAAATCCAAAACAACCTCCATTAGGGCACCTTAGCCTCAAAACCCAAACATGGATAGCACTATCTATGTTCTTATTCACCCTATCCCGCTCCCAAACACTTAGGAACCAAAACAAACCTTAGAAAACCTAAAACCCACTCTCTAGCACCTTTTAGGACGTCCAGACATCTCTCTGGATGTCTAATTTCTGCATAATAACAATCCAGGAAGCCAAAACTCATACTGACACAGAATTGGGCATCTAATTTAGTGTCCAGACGTCCAATTTTGTAGTATAAGATGTCTGACCACTATCCTGGACATCTGATACTGCTATCTGGTTCCTGATTTTGGTGTTGGAAGCCCTAGCTTGCCTATTTTGACCTAGGAACCCTACCGAACACCCTAGGAAACCTAAGTAGAGACCTCCTAAGCCTAGTCCACTATCCATAGCCCTACTTGTCCTATCCCTAACCCAATTGAACCATCCCATACCTAATTGAGTGCTTTTACAGTTGATTGGGTGCACTCGATCCCAATTAGATCCACCCAAGATCTAATTAACTCATACCTATTAGGGTTACCCTAGCCTAATCACATGCACACATCCAATTAGACTTGACCTAGACCTAATTAGGTACACTCCTACCCAATTAGACTTTCCTAAGCCTAATTAGGTCCACACCCACTTAACCTAGATTGACTCAACCTATTTAGCACCTAATCCTACCAAAACCCATAACCTAGCACTACAAAAAATACACACCCACACACACACACGCACACCTTCCCATTTTACTGCCACCAAACCCATGCACACTCTCTTGGAAACCCTAAAATCTTGTGTCAAACCTAGATCCAAAAATTGTGGCATTGGCTATTTTTGGAGCCACCAAAAGTGGCAACCAAATGGAACCTTCCATAAGGGCAAAGAGAGAGCTACGAAATTAGACAATCTCCATACACTCTCCCATCCATACTCTCCACTCTAAACTTGCTTCCACCCTCCAAAACCTTAAGGCCGTCCTCCTCATCCTCCTCCAAGGCTCCATGGATGGCTAGCTAGAGAAGCTTCTCTCCAAAGCTTCAAGGACGGCCATTGGTAGATAAAGGGAGCAACACCCTCCTCTCTCCCCTTGGGTGCACTCGTCCCCATCTTCTTCTTCTTCTTGGATGGCCATGAAGGCTCACCCATAGCCTCTTGTGGTCGGCCATCTCTTTTGGTAGGCATGTAGATGGGTTTGCATACCCAAGGTCTAGCCTACACCCTCACACAAGGCCGATGGCCCTAGCGGCAACTTTCCGGCATGAGGGATTTTCTTCTATTTATATGCTTTCTAGTGTAGATGATATGTGATAATTTTTTTTTATGCATAAATAATTTTATGATGTTTCTATGATTGATTTTCCTCATGTTTACTTGCCTATATGATACTTAGGTTTTATCATACCATGCACGGCCACCATGGCCTCATTTAGATGCACATAGTCACTTAGGTTTTTGTTATTTTATCTAGATCCAGGTTTCAATTCACTTTTCAAAATAAAAAAATCAAAAACACTAAAAGACAAAAATAGTAGCTTAGGTTAGATTTAGGTTATAAAAGTCGATCCAAATCTCGATTCGTTTTCACGCCTCCCAGAGATGAACGATCGGGACTCAAGTTCTAAAAAGAATAAAGATCTATGCGAGTTTCATTATCACAAATATCTTTGACAAGTGATTTTTTGTGACTATAGTACGATTTCCAACGATTTCAAAATACGCCATTTCCAAGCTCATCAGACATGCAGAATCTTGAGGACCTGAAGTCAATGTTCAAGGAAGTACATATTCAGGTCCCTCTCCTCGAGGCAATTGATCACATCCCCATTGTCGCTAGGTTCTTCAAGGACTATTGTACCCCGAAGTGACAGCCTAGAATTGGGCGACAGGTGGTACTGTCAAAAGAAGCTAGTGTTGTGATTCTAGCTGACTTGCCACCGAAAAAGAAAGACCCTGGTACCCCACTCATATCCTACTTCTTGCAGGATTCTCCATTTGATCGGGCCCTTCTAGATCTGGGTTCGTCCATTAACCTAACTCCCACTGTCGTATTTGATCGATTTCGATTTGGGGAGTTAAAGCCTACCTTGGTCACGATTCAGCTGGCTGATAAATCAATAAAAACACCGAGGGGGTGGTCGAGAACGTGATCGTAAAAGTCCACGGATTCTACTTTCCCACAGACTTGTTCATTCTCGATATGGAGGTTCCTCCTAATCTCCGAGATGCACCAATCATTTTGAATCACCCATTTCTAGCGACAGCCAGAGCAAACATTGATTGTGCATCCAGGTGTATGGAGATAGTCTTAGGTAATGAGCGACTTCGACTTGACATATTCAGGGCATCAAGGAATTTTGACTGTGATCGCATAGAGGAGGATGGTGAAGACGAAGATTCGGCATACTGTGGTAACATTTGGCTCCTTTGTGACGACCCAATGTCTCATTCGTCTGCACTATCAGGGTTCTTGGACCTTGATCCACATGGGACTGAGACCACTGACTGCACATATCTCCCCGAGGATCCGATTGTTTAGGGTGTGTTTCTGACCACAGCACCCTTGAATCTAGCTATCCTGATTCGTATACTACTGGATCGCCCCTATTGTTACAAGAAGACGTGACCACAGCTAATGAGTTTCCTGTTAATGTAGTCACAACTGATTATCTCACAGGAAGTGAATCAGCGGGAATTCACATGCATATGGATCAGCAGATTCCCACCTTCGAGCCTGCTCCTATTCCCATTTTTGACTCTGACCTACCCGTGATTGAATTGAAGCCCTTACCTGACTCACTTAAGTATGTGTTCTTGGGTGAAAGTGAGCCATACCTAACCATTATTAGTGCCCACTTAACCCAAGAATAAGAGCATCAATTGATTTCTACGCTACAAGACCATAGAGCTGCTATACGGTGGAGCATTGCTGATCTTCGCGGTATTCGCCCCTCATATTGCACTCATCACATCTACACGGATGAGCGGGTGAAACCTTCGAGACAACCTCAAAGAAGGCTAAACCCGAATATGCTAGAGGTTGTTAAGAAGGAGATCATCAAATGGCTAAATGCAGGTATTATATACCCAATCTTTGACAGCCAATGGGTAAGTCTGATCCAGATAGTGCCAAAGAAAGCAGGAATCACCGTAGTGAAAAATGATAAAGGCCAATCCATCCCAACCCGCACTGCGACATCTTGGCAGGTCTGCATCGACTATAGGAAACTGAACATGGCTACCCAGAAGGATAACTTTCCTTTGCCTTTCATTGATCAGATCTTGGAACGGTTAGTCAGAGCAGTTTCTTTTGCTTTCTGGATGGATACTCCGGGTATACTCACGTAGAGATTAGCCCAGAAGATCAAGACAAGACCACATTCACATACCCCTTTGGAACATTTGCTTTGAAGCGGATGCCCTTTGGCATCTACAATGCACCAGCAACATTTTAGCATTATATGCTGGCCATCTTCTTTGACATGATTGGGGACTATGTGGAGGTGTTCATGGATGACTTCTCCATTTTTGGAGATGATTTCACATCTTGTCTTGATAACCTCACCAAGATCCTGAAATGGTGTATTGAGGTAAACCTAGTACTATCCTGGGAGAAAAGCCATTTCATGGTGAGGGATGGCATAGTACTAGGACACAGGATCTCTAAAAATGGACTCAAGGTTGATCAAGATAAATCTGAGATTATTTCCCACTTACTGCCACCTAGCTCGGTCAAGCAGATCAGATCATTCTTGGGTCATGTTGGCTTCTATCGGAGATTTATACGCGATTTCTTGAAAATTGCACAACCTTTGACGAATCTCCTTATTGCGGATGCCCCATTTGAATTCGACACCTCGTGTCTCAGCACCTTCGAGACTTTATGAAGCATTGTCACTGATTCCCCGATTCTCCAACCACCTGACTGGTCACTTGATTTTGAGATGATGTGCGATGCTTCTGATTTTGCTGTTGGTGCTGTTTTGGGCCAGCGTCGGGAGAAACAACCTTTTGTCATATACTATGCTAGCAAGATGCTAAATGAGGCTCAGCGCAATTATACTATCACCGAAAAGGAATTGCTAGCAATAGTATTTGGGTTGGAGAAATTCAGATCTTATTTATTAGGGTCCAAAGTCATCATCTTCATTGACCACTCTGCCCTCCGACATTTGCTGGCAAAGAAGGATGCCAAGCCCCGATTCATTAGATGGATCCTTCTATTGCAAGAATTTGATATTGAAATCCGTGACAAAGCTGGAAAGCAGAATGTTGTGGCAGATCACCTATCCAGACTGGACCAGGCCACATTCCTTATTCCCTATATCCATGAGCAATTTCCTGATGAATCCCTTTTGGCAGTTTACTCTGTTGAGTTCCCCTTGTACGCGGATATCGTAAACTATCTTGTCGCAGGCAAGATTCTTGCGAACCCATCCAAGGACCAGAAACTCAAATTCATTGCGGAGGCCAGATTCTACCTCTGGGATGACCCACTACTCTTCTGCATTGGAGAGGATCGGATTATTCGAAGATTTATCCCAGATTCTGAGATCCCCAGTGTGTTATCATTTTGCCATAATGATGCTTGTGGTGGTCATTCCTCGGGACGGAAAACTGCTGCAAAAGTTGTGGTCGGGATTTTTCTGGCCAACCATTTTTAGAGATACACACGAATACGCCCAACACTGCAAACGATGCGAGTCGGTCGGTTCTATGACCAGGAGAGACATGATGCCACTCCAGCCCATCATGGTTGTAGAAGTGTTCAATGTCTGGGGCATCGATTTTATGGGCCCTTTTCCAAACTCGCATGGCTTCGAGTATATATTACTAGCCGTTGACTATGTCTCGAAGTTGGTTGAGGCCATCCCGACGAGACTGGCTGATCATAAGACTCATTTCTTCGTACGACAATACATCTTTGCGAGATTCGAAATACCCCGCACTCTGATTAGCGATGGGGAAAGCCACTTCATCCACGCCCACTTCATGACATTATTAAAGAAATACGGGGTACATCACCGTATAGCCACCCCGTATCACCTGCAGACCAATGGGCAGGCTGAAGTGTCTAACCGTCAGATCAAGCTGATTCTCCAGAAGATGGTTAAACCAGACAAGGACTAGTCTGATAAATTAGTTGATGCACTCAGGACATATTGGACCATGTACAAGGCCCCACTCGGAATGTCACCATATCGTATGGTATATGGCAAGGCCTGTCACCTTCCGGTAGAGTTGGAACATCACGCCTTTTGGGTGGTGAGAAAATGTAACCTTGACCTCGATGCAGGAGGTCAAGAACGGAAACTCCAGATCAGCGAATTAGAAGAGATCCGGTGGGAGGCCTATGAGAATGCATTGATATACAAGGACAAGACCAAGGCCTTTCATGACCGCCACATCCAGAGAAAAACATTCTTGGCCAACCAGCAAGTCTGGTTGCTCGATTCACGATTAAAACATTTCGCAAGGAAGCTCAAGTCCAAGTGGACTGGCCTATATGTTGTGAATCACCGATATCCTAATGGGGCGGTCCAGATCAGGGACCCAAAATCTGGGCATATATCTACGGTAAATGGCCAGCGTCTCAATCCATTTTTATCCCAGGAACCTCCTCCAATTGACGAGATCGTTCATCCTATTGAGGACGTGTGATTGAGTTTTTGCCTAGCTGGAGGCGTTAAACTTAGCATCTACTCCGCATCCATCACCCTATACATATTCATTTTTATATATAGCATATTTTCCTTTAAGCATATTTTCTTTCTCCATATAGCATACTGTCAGGTTGGCCGGTGATGAATGTATAATTTTAGGAGCAATTACAGGTGATTTCTACCCATTTACTCCCTGTTGTATTTATTTTCTTTTATATTCATGCATGAGGACATGCAAGAACTTAGGCATGGGGTGGTAGATAAAATAAAAACTGAAAAATTTTTATGCCAACATTTAGGAAAAACCTCAGAGCTGCATGTCAAACGTACTTTAGGACCCTAAATAAAAGAATAACCGATTCCACCTCCAATGCTCTCATTGGAGCTAGAAATCGTCTGCAACAGCCATTTTCGACTCACCCGCTCACCTCTTGTTCTAAATTTAGGGTCAAGCTGAATGTAACCCGATACGGGAATTTCATGAAGTACAAATTATACGAGGTTACTTGTTTATAACATATATTCATATTGCATTCATGAATAAGATTATTTTATTAAGAGAATGCATTAGGGATTTTATCCTCTAGTTGATTCCTGTAATCTGGAATCCAGTACAACTTTTCACACACACGTAGAATTTGTAATGGATTCACGGTGAAGGCTGATAAACATCTTTCGTCTGTCGAGAAGTAGTGCTTCTTTTCCTAAACTCCTGGATAGTGTTTTTGGAGTCAGGTAGATTTTCTTCCAAAAATCCACCAAATAGTGTGAGATGAGAGTAGAGTGTACTGGTGCCCTAGGATTAGTACAAGGAATCTAGACTCCTAGATAATTAGGTGATGATACTCTGAGATTAGACAGTGTGAAATTTCGTGTGAAATTTTGAGAGCCACCAAATAAGTCAAATACGCGGAGAGCGAGTTTCATAAAACTAGGGCTAAGGTGGATGGCTACGACCATTCTTTACAGAATCCTCAACCGAAGGAGGGTATTGATGCTAAGTTCAAAAATACACTGTCCTATCCATCTCTCCCAGTGCCGTGAGTAGGCACTTCCACCAAATAAGGCACCCAATGTCTCTTGAGTACCACCAATCCCTAATAATGCCTCCTCAATAAAGTTCATGGATGTGTGCTAGTTGTGTATATGTTGAAAAAAAAAATGATGAAAAGAAAGAAAAATTGAAAAAAATTAGAAAAAGAAGAAAAAGCAAGAGAAAAAGAGTTTGTGAATATTTAGTGTTTATTTCATTTGCATTGAGGCAATACCACTAAATAAATTTGAGATCCACCAAAGATGGCCTTAACCCACCTTTCTTGTGTTTTTGATCACCCAAATACTGGTTGTGGAATTCTGATTTAGTGTTAGAGTTATGGGAACTCAATTAAAGTGTTAATGCCAAGTGAGACCACCAAATATAGGTCATATGTGTGAATCTGGTGAGATTGTGAGCTCTGAGAAAAAGAAAGAAAAGAAAAGAAAAAGAAAAAGAAAAAGAGAGAATGAATACAAAGGAACCAAAAGAGAGCATAGTTTTTCTCATCTTTCTCTGAGTTGAGTTACGTAATAATTTGGGAATCTAGATTCTGAAATACTAACCTCTATATAGCACAAAGTGAGAGTGAGCCACCAAATAAACACCCGTATCCCTCAGACATCCTCTACCCAAGCTTAAAGCTGGGGTGGAATTCATAGAATACATTGAATACCTCGAGGGAAGAAGTCCGCCTATCCCGCTAGAATTTTACTAGGGGTCAAGTACAGGCTTTAGAGGTGAATTAGTTTTTCACTCGAATCCGTTACAAAAGCTACATAGCTACACTTTCACGATTGTCTGGATTTCTAGAGAATAGGATGAAAACAAAAAGGAGAAAAATCTCTACGCATACACTTGATAAAATAATCAATCCCTTAGGGACCCTTCTGTTAATAGCTTAGTCTTGCATTTGCTAAGGACTAGCAAAATTTAGGCATGGGGGTATGATTGCGTAGCAATCATAGGTCATAATTGACCAAAAATTTAGGCTAGGACTTAGCATAAGTTAGGGTAATTCATGCATGCATAAACATTATTTGCACCTTTACTATTTTATTTTAGCTATGCATAAAATAATGCTATAATGTATTGATTAAGTGCATTATGTCAATTGCAGGTAATAAGCTGATCAGAAACTAGATCTGAAGCTAGATCGGAAGAATAAAGAATAACTAGTGTTGCAGTAGAGGTGGAGTGGAAGACCTAGATTAGATGTAGTAGATAATAATGTAAGGCAGTTAAAGTATGCTATTCTATTAAGTAGGAATAAAGCAGTAAAATATGAAGAACTTAGGACCATCCTAGCCCTAGGACAGCCTAGAAGCTTCCCCAAGCCTTAGCCACACTTAGATTAGGTCACCGCACCCTAGGAAACCTTAAAACCCTAATTCCAACCTCTATCTAGACGTCTAGATAAGTTATAGGATATCTAGAACTCTTAACCAACTCCCGCACACTTTAAATCCACTTCTGCAGTGTTATTGGACGTCCAGACACTTGGTCAGACGTCCAATTTCTGCAGAATAGCCAAGACAGAACCTAGAATCCCTCCTGACTTTGATTGGACGTCTAGACTACAAGTATAGACTTTTGATTTTTCACTATAAGACGTCTGACACTATTATTGGACATCTAGAACTGCCCTCCAGACCCTGTTTTGAGATTCAAGCCTTGATCTTGGATCTCTAGGTCCCTAAACCCAATTCCAACCCCATAGGAACCTAAATTAAAGTGCCCTAACCGTAGTACATCACCTTTAGACCTCCCTAAGGACCTAATTAGGTCCTCACTAAACCTAATTGACTTGAATCTTAGTCAATTCCATCAACCTATTCAACTGGACTCATTGAGTCCAATTGAGCCCTGATCTCAGCACACACTATCCAATTGGACTCAGTGAGAGTCCAATTGACCTAGACCTGACTTAATTGAGTTATTTTACTCTTAATTAACTTTTCACACACCCAATTAAACTTGTATTAAGTTTAATTGCACTTTACTTTAGTGAATTAGGGTTTACAACCCTAATTTGAGACCTACCTTGACCTAAACCCACTAGAACCTAATCAACCTAGCCACCTAAGTTTCGATCCACACACACCCAGACACACTATCCACACAAAAATACCTAGCCTAGAGTTCTCTAGAACTCTCTACCATGTGTTGTTGCCTTGGTTGCTAAAATTAGCAACCAAGAGCCATTCAATTTTTAGATCCACATTTGGTGGATCTAAAAACCACCATCCATCCTCTCACTCTCACTCTCCCATGAGATCTCACCATAGGCCTCTCTAGAGAATTCCATAATTCTCTGGAGAGCTTCCCTTAGGTCTATAAAAAGACCTAAGGGGTGGCCATTTGCACCCATCCATCTCTTGGCATTATTCACTTCCATTTAGGCTAGCTACATTCACTTCCACTCCACCTCCACGAGTTGCTCACCATGGCTACACCATCTCCATGCCAGGATGCTGGATCACCTCTCCAACCTCTCTCTAAGGGTCGGCCTAAGCACCATTGGCCGCCCCTCCTCCTCTCAACCATTCAAAGGCCATCGAAGCCCACCTCTGAATGCCCTTATTTCTACTAGATTAGTAGCTAGGTCTTCATAGTTTACATGATTTTATTACTGCTTAGTAGTGTAGCTCTTTACTCTCCCCTAATGATGCATGCAAAATCCCCCCATAGATTCCTGTATGCGATCATTTTCTGTTAGCTAGATTGATGTTTTTAAGCTTTCCTCTATAAGCTTTCCTCTAGTTCCATGTTGCAAACACTATCCTGAATGAATGAAAGAAATTTTTCTATATATATATGTCTATGTGTTGAGAATCACCATGAGCTTGTTGTAATATATTTTGTGTGATTAAAGTTGCCTGCTTTTACTTTCTGATATTCTTGTAACTAAGCATGTTGTGCTTAAATACGTAATAACCATAAACCACCATGCGATTTCAAGCAAGTAGAGCTAGAAAAGATCAATTTCATATTTGCATAAATGCCTTCCAGGGATGAACGATCGGGACTCAAGTCTCGTTATCTTTACAAAAATCATATTTGACGAGCGTTTTAGCATGACTATCCTACGATTTCCGACGACTTTAAAATGCGCAAAAACTGCTACTGTCACTATATACCTCACACCTCAGCTCTTGTAGCAAGACCCTTGGACCTTGCTTAACTCCGCATGCATATGAGGACATAGCATCATTTGGCATGGGGGGGTGGATAGGCATTCGTAGGATCTGGGTATTATAGGGGTATCATGCAGCTTTTGCATCCATTATACATATCCACCTATAAATATGTACATAGCCTAATTCAAAGAAAAAAAAAATGAAAACATTTGTAAAGTTTTTAGCAATGATCTGAAAGCTAAAACAAACATACAATAAGTGTTTATGGATATTCAACCTCTGCTTTGAAGACTTTTCGGGCCACAGAAGCTTGACTCACTCAGGCTTGCCTTAATTCATTCGAGCATTGATAAGATAGATTAGAATCTCTCTTAACTTAGGACGTATTCTTGTACCTGCGTCACTAGTATAGGATTTGTTGGTTTGCCTCTACTTGAGAGTCTAAGTAATCTTGGTTCACACTACACATATCGAGAAAGACCAGGTGAACATATGATCCAACCTTAGTGTTCATTAGGGAAGGTGGAGTCCTTACTTTTGCATGCAGGTAGACTTTTATCCCAGTCTTTAGTCTTGTGTTTAGGAAAAACTCTTTCCACCGAAAAAGTACTCACCGACCAAATAAGTGTGCTCTTCCAAATAAAGTTGTAGGAGATATACTGACACTTGTTTCAAAAAGAAAAAAAGGAAAGAAAAAAAAATCTTGCGAATAAGTCAGTATATCTTCCAAATGTCTATAAATTCTTTTCCCCAAAAGTTTTTCAGGGCACACTACAAATACCCTATTTCTACCATATATTCTTTGAGCCACAAACATAATAAAAGTGCGGTTGAGTTTTTCCATCATCCTTTTGAGGGTTAATCCGAAGACATGAGCTGAAGCTGGGACCAACCTCTACTTAAAAATGTGTGAAACCCTGGGCTTGAGCCTTAATATTCATTTGGTCAGTCTTGATCCTTCACTATGCACAAACCATAATCTCTTAGCCCTAGAGTACGGCAAAACCCTTTGAGTCCTGGAAATCGTACTTAAGGTTTAAATATCAAGAGTCTAGGTTAGTCGAGAGATGGTCTATATCATGTAAGACTTGTGTACTAGTAGTCTTCTCTGCAATTGGTTGTCACAATATCCAACTGATAAACACATTAATGTTGCTTCAAAAAAAAAGGAAAAAAAGAAAAAAAAAATCTTCAGCTTAAGATCATTTCTAAACATAATACAAATGTTTCGCTAGGGACTAGCAAAAGATAGGCATGGGGGTATGATTGCACAGCAAGCTACGCCAATAAATATGCCATCTTATGTTATTTCCTAGCATTACCTATGCATCTTATGTAGCCATACTTGCATTTGTAAATATTCACTTGCATGCATTTATAGAGAGGGGAAGAGAGAGAATAAATGGCCATTCAATCCACTTCAATAATTAACAACTTCTTTGTGTGTGTGCATTGCAATTTCACCACTCCCATTTCTATATTCCACTGCTGCTGTGCACGTCTCCTCACGGCCCTCATGCTAGTTGCATGGGCAGAGGCATGCACTCTTTCTATGAAAGAGCATGCACCCTCCCCTACTGAAGTAGCTGACCCTTCACCTGCGAACACAACCATCTCCACCCTCAGACAACACACACAACACCACACACACCCATCGGCCACTCTCCCTCTCCCTCTCCATACATAGTTCCTCTTCTCACAAGTTGAGAAGAGGCATACTGTGTGCAGGAGAAGTTCACAGTGGTCTCAAGACCCCACTGTGAACTCCACCACCGCCCAGCTCCTTCGTAAGCAGGTGGGCGTGGTGGTCTCCCTTTTTTTTGTGTTATTTGTGTACTCGCCTTTGTTTTCAGATTTCATTTTTTTAGTTTTATTTTTCTTCATTTCTTCACCCTCGTCGCCATTGTTGTAGAGCTTCAAGCTTTGAAGCTCGGCCTGCACCTCCTCGCACCTCTACGCACCTCCGCATGCGTGCACAGAACCCAGCTTCCCTTCCTACGTGCGTATACATGCTCTGAGCTTCTCTGCGCGTCGCACCGCCTCCACCCGGTCACTGCTCCCCGCGCTACACTGTAGCCACTGGCAAGTTTCTCACTTAGCAGGCAACTTTGCATTCTCTCTCCTGCCATTACCGCCTCCACCTGGTGACCCTGCGTTTGCGCCTCACCGCTCAGTGTGCGCCCTTGTGTGATGCATGCTACGCTCGCACATCCCCAGCACGCCCGCGCGTGGAAGCAGCCCATGCCCACTAGCCAGACGATGCGCGACACCTCCGAACATCTTAACTCACCCTCCTAGCATGCAACCCTTGTGTGCTGCGGCTTTGTGCGTAGACTTTGTGCATTGTGCGTGCGGCGTCCCTCCCCCTTTGCGTGTAGTGCAGTGCTCCTTCAACGCTTACACGGCGTGCCTTCCTCCCACATACACACACACCCTGACACACACACTCACAGACATGCACGCACCTACACGCCTGCATATATATATATATACTCACACACTCTCACCCTTACATATCTCTATATACATAAATATATATATATATATATATGTTTAAATAAATAAATAAATATATATATATGTTTTGTGTCACAAAGCGAGATCGTAAGGTTTAAAATAATCACGTTGCAGTATAGTCGAAATCACTTTGAAAATAAATATAATTTTTATTACTGGAATAAGTCCGCTGTCGAACACAGGAAGCAAATTGGTATTTAGAAATCAAGATCACATTTCAGAATTAAAAGAATTTGCAATAATAGCAGTAGCAATGTGCAAAAATATGGGAGTAAAATGGTGATGTAGATCACCCAATACTCCTACAGAATCACCAAATAACTCAATGCATTTGCAATGAAATGAAAGTGATGATCTGTCATCTGATGAAGGAATCAGATGACTTAAAGTGTCTAATCCTTCTTCTTTGCTTCTTCTCTTCTTATTTCTTTACTTTCTTTGAGTCTTCCTTTCTTTTTTTTGCTTCTCTGCAGCTATGTACTTTTCTTCCTCTCTTCTTCTTTAGCTTTTGCCTTTGGCCTCATCTTCTTCTTCTTCTTCTTCCTTCTTCTTCCTTTGCCTTTGCTTTCTCTATCTTCTCCTTTCTTCTTACTCTGCGATCCTTCTCTTTCTCTTCAGCTTCTTCTTTGGCCTCTTCTTTCTTCTTCTTCTTCTTCTTCTTCCTTCTACCTTCAACCCTGGCCTCCTCTTCTTCTTCAGAATCTGCTAAGTGCCGGCCAAAGATCCCTGTAGCAAAACCCTCCCCCTACCTGCGCGACACTCCTCTCTTCTTCCTCTCTTAGGATCTGCTCTCCCAGAGCCGCATAGGTATTCGGGTAATCGGATCTAGCATATACCCGGGTCCAGGTTCACCGGCATGCGTGGTGAGTGAGGAGTGCAGGTCGGGTCGGGTCAACCAGGTCCACGGGTGAGGTGTCACGGACGAGACCGGGTGTAGATGAGAGGGACCTCACCTCGTGGTAACTTAGGCGAACAACTTACAACACTTTTGCAATTTATTTAGGTGTGGGTGCCTCTTCATTTCCGAGGTAGGACTATCCGCACCCCCTTTCCTCGCATGCCTAAAGCAGAGATTGATCTTCCAATTGCAGCTGCTGCGAAGGCTCTCGACTTCAATTGAGGTCCTGGAACCATGCGCGAGGTAATTCCGCACATCCTGGGGCTTTAGTCTAGGACAGCAGCACCTGGGGCAACCTCAAGCAATCTTCAAGCTTGCTTACCAATGGTGGATGGAGCCTGTAACTTGAAGTCAGTAGAACGGCCTCGTGGCAATGTCAAATCACTCAGGGAGGATCGCTGGAGCACTGTGAATGTGCTAGAGGGGGTGGTGTGGCTTGGCAGTGGCCGTGAGTGCGTGCCTAGGGCAGACTGTGTGCGTGTGAGTGGGTGTGTTCGGGGGGTGATTTGGGTGGATGGCAAGGTGAATAAGGAGAGGGGAAGTGATCAGTGAAGTGTGGTAGAGGTTTTGCGAGGGTTGGCAAGGGTTTTGGTAGTTTATAGAGGTGGGATGGCCTCGTCGAAGGTGGTGGTCGGAGATGGAGGAGATGGAGGTGCGAAAGGCATTAGTGGGGGATTTTGGGAGATAAAGAGAGAGGAAGAAAATAGAGGGAACAGGGAACTTAGCTAGGACGTTAAGGGACGAAGGGGGTGAGCGAGGGCGTCGGGTCTGGTGTGGTCGACACCGGAGATGAAGGCGGCTCTGGTGAAGTGGGAACAGTGAGGATGAAGAGGGAGTGGTGTCTACTGGTACGGAGAGACACAGACAAGAGCAAGGAGGAGGAATCCGCCGTAGGTATGGTGGTCGGATGATGAGAAAGGGTAGGAAAGGTCATCGGACATCGAGGAGCCTTCTGCCGTGAGGGGAAGAGAAGAATTGAGGGTATTCATGGCCGAATTCGAGTGTGAAGAAGTCGCGGAGATCTAGGCTTCTTTAAATAGGGCTCTGAAGGGCGGTTAGGGGTTGGAAAGCAAGATTCACAATCTTAGAAGGTCGCCGGAGATGGGAACTGTTAGGATACCCAAATCTCTCATGCGTTCGCATGAGAGATTGGGAGGGAATCAATGCTCATCAATGGGTTCAGATGGGAGAGAATTTCTTAGAGGATCTCCCTTCCAATTTTGGAGGAGATTCTCTGAGAAATCAAAGAGATCTTCTCTGTCAAAGGTAGCCAGAATAGGTTTCCTCCACGATAATGGTGGAGGGACCTAATTGTGAAGACGATGAGTGATGTAAACATGTTTATATTACATAAGATGTCTATTTATGCATGTTCTTAGGCATAGAATTGAATTACATATTATAAATATTGCATAGCATGCATCATCCTTCATTTAGATTAGTTTGAATAAAATGGAGGTTAATTGTCTCCTTTTATGTTCAGGGACAGGGTAAATTTTTATCGAGGCCTCAGATCGAAGATCCAACCATATAGATTTGATCAAGGCGATGATTGGAGTTCAACGACTCCAAGATCACCCTAATCAGACATCTATAGCATCAGATAGAGACCGAGGAACCCTAGAAGATCAAGGGCCAAGATGGTGTGAATCCATACTTCAAATGAAAAATCTGACTGCATGGATGGATTTGGATCGGTGATCGCAGCCTAACGGCGCAAAAATCTACTC
Organism: Thalassia testudinum; assembly: GCA_037157565.1. Classification (NCBI taxonomy): domain Eukaryota; kingdom Viridiplantae; phylum Streptophyta; class Magnoliopsida; order Alismatales; family Hydrocharitaceae; genus Thalassia; species Thalassia testudinum. Next base: position 47,679,089 of record JAZHRO010000009.1, read on the forward strand.
AATCCGACAACCGTGGCACCATCTACATCATCCAGAAGATGGATAGCCAAGATGGCGCCATGTGGCACCATCTCAGCCGCCCAACCAGCCGCTGCACCTATCACTCCTCTTCTTCAATTTGATCGCCGCTTCTCCGCCATTGGATGATCATCCAACGGCTGTGGACGCGCGCGCACAAATCGCAAGTGAGACACAAATGCACTTGTAGCACGTTGGTTGAACACGCTTACGCGATGAAGAGGCGGGCGTTCGAGCCTTGTGGAGAGGGATCTGAGGCATGGGTGAGCAGGCGTAACGACCACTTGATCGCGATCGAGAGGCTGTGAGCGCCCGATAGTGGCCACGTGCTATTGCACACTTGTGCGTAATGCGAGATCGCACATGGCGAGCGCATGATGAGGAGGCGCGGCGAGGATGCGTCTCAGCCATTCGATCTCATGATCGAATGGCCGATATTTCAAGAACGTGATTAAGCGTTGTGCATGAGGAGGCGAGCGGGCGTGCACGTCGCCCCCACTACGCCCACGTTCGGACCTTTAGCGACGGATTTATCCGTCACTAAAGGTCCTGAATTAATGTTTCTCAAATTAAAAAGACCAATTTTCCCTCACTCCTTGCAACTATAAAAGGAGACCCCCTCCATACGAAGTTTTCATCCCTTCTTTCTCTTCTCTCCCTCTCCAAAGCTCAAGAGAAGCTTGTCCCACACTCGGGATGCTTCTCAAGAGATAAAGTCAAAATTTCGCCCCCATTTCGGTAGTGGATCTCGCGACAACGATGACGCGCTGCCCCATTCCCATTCTTCTCGCTTCGTCCTCCTTTGTCCTGCTCCATTCCTTGTCTTCCAGGCGTCATCCCATTCGGCTCGTCCTCTGAGCGACCGTTGAGGAGGATATCGCTCTCTCTCCATTCTTTTTAATGCTTTCTATTGTAGATTTACTGCTTTCTAGTGGAATCATTTTCTGCTTTCTAGTCGTAATGAGTGGTGTAACAAACAATCACTTTGATAATGAATTCCATGTTCATTCTGCATCTCTTTTTATTTTTGTTTGTAATATTCTCTCTCTCTTCTATTTATTGTAAATAGATAGATAGTTTCTAATCAATTATTCTGCTTTGTGACAAATAAAATAAATGCATATTTTTAATCAAACGTCCGCCTCCCTGAGTTCGACCTGGGATTTCTATTCCGATATAAATTTTATTTGTTGAATACGAGTTCTTCGCTTTCAAACTATGACGACAGGTTTTTTTCAAAACCAAATACGATAGCATAGTAACTCGTAGTGTCAACACTTTGGCGTCGTTGCTAGGGAGGCAATGCTCTTTGATATTTTTTTGTGTTTTAGAACTTACGAATCATTTACCTCACTTCTCTCCTTTCTTATTGTGATTGCAGGTACTCTTTTGAGACGAGCAAAAGCAGTAGAATGGAGCAAAGTGCTGTTGAAGGTTCTGTAAGTTATCCCCCACCTCCCACCCATTAGTTTTCATTTCACCACATAATAACACAAACATCAATCAACTTAGGTGTTCTTATAAACTCTAAGGTTAGTTTTGTTTGTTTGTCTGACGCCTACACCTGTCTCAACCTCCACAGTTAAAAAAAAAAAAATAAAAAAAAATCTCACAAAGGTACACAACCTCATCTACTTTTCAAACTCAATCGGTAAATCGATCTTTGGAACTGGTATACACATCCAAACACATAATTGAGTAGAAATCAGATCAGGTAAACACTTGTGTGCCTAATTAAGTGGTGCAACAGGCCAATTGTTTGAGTTGATTGGGTCGCACCACTTCAATTAAAATCAACTCATCAAGTAGTTGCCGCTTAGGTTCAACTCTTAGGGATTTACCAGGCACTCCAAATTCTTTTAAGTTTCAAAGGAAAACATTTTCACCTGTGGTTTCAAAACTTGATGTGCCAACAAAACTTGTTTGAAAATACCTAAAGTTGAATCCTAAAAACTACTAAGCAAGATTTGAACCCTAAAATTCATCGCATCAAAAGTAATCTTGCTTGAAAACTACTGGTTGTGCATGCATACACACATCAATCAATCATTAAGGGCACAACCCAGATAAAGGGCCCATCACATTCCAAAGCACATTCAAACCTAGCCCTAAATAAAACAGAGTAGACATTGGCCTTAAGGATTCGACTCAATCTTTGGAGCCCAGAATGAGATTATTTTCAATTAGTCTATTTTTACTGTTCAATCTGATGTCTAGCTAGGGTAGCAGAATCAAACCATCGCGGCTGGGGGGTACACTAGGAACCGGAGGTGCAAGTCGAAGGAAGAACCTTCTCCCCAGTCCCTTCTTCTAACTAGTTGGATTGAACAGACATAAGTAGATCAAATCGTTTCTTTATCTCAAGATGGGTACTGGGAGTCTGTAGGTCTTTAGGCTAGCCCACTTAAGGACAGGTTTGATTGCTTATATTGCAGGGCACCTTTCTTCCTCCCGTATCTCATGAATCCTTCCACGTTTTATACGCATTCCTGCTCTTTCCCTCCTGTTTTGAGTTATCCTCAACATGACGATTATCCTGACTCATACTGTAATCAACCATCAGTTAGTTGGGATAATTTAGATTGGGGATACAGTTCTAGACCTCTGTGTTTAGGGTCTAACCTTGAACACTATGGTTGTAATTTCTATCCTTCTCAGAGCCACATCGATTATAGATCGCCACCCTTTCATGGACAACCTAATACGATCTACAATCAAGGAGGACACACTGATTCTTACCCATGCTATGATTACATTGCCTTTAGGTCATCACCACGTTTTGAACAATCCAAAATGACCTATTATCAGGAAGGGTATAACGAATCTCAATTCGTTAACTCTGCACTGATCCCAAACTTGCCCAACCCTGAACCAACTCATTTGGTTCAGGGTAGCCAGGTTTAAGATAAGGTTATGGCTAACTTGAGGAATATTATACAATCTTTCGAAGTTCAGCCAATACCTTGCATTGAAAATTGGAGCCCCTGATTGAGATGATTGATGATTTGAACAAGTATTTGTTGGATTGGCTCCAGGATGTTAAGGATAAGAACCCGAGTGAGTTTCTACTTGGGAAGTTAGTGAAATTGAGAATGAGATTTGTGGTTGCTTTAGTTCAATCGTGGGATGATTCCTAGGATGAAACCCTTTCAGGAGAGCCAAGGTCAGAACCCGCTTAGGCATCTGTCGAGGGGGACACGTGTTACGAGGCTAACTAGATTGAATTAGAGCAACCAATTAAGGATGATCTAATTTCTTCACCTAAAATCCCTAAGCCAGGGTATGAGGAAACGTATGTCTCCATGGACCAGAAAATGACAGATGATTTTGGGACATACATTGATACAGATTTTGATTTCTTTGATTCTGATGGTGAAGATTCAAGTTGCGAAGTCTCATGCGAGTTTACAGAACACGATTTCTGTGAGACGATTGGGCCTGAGGAATGTGATAGATCATTTAATAGTCCAATAACTGAGGAAACTGATCTTATTGGGGCTCACATTACGGATCTAGAATCGCATTTTCTGGAGGATTCAATCTAATGCCCTGATTGTTAGTTACACCCCATTGAGCTTATCGATGATTCTATTTTTGAGATAACTAGACCCAAGTCAATACTGATTCAGCCACATCTTTTAGACTTGGAAATTTCAGATGGGGTGGTTAATATGCAGGAGGTCCCGGAATTTGACATTCTAAATGAGGAGGATAGAAGCTGGGAAATTTTGATTTGGGAAGCAAATTCTGGAGGAAATAGAAGACCGAGTCTAAGGGTTCCAATTCATCTGAAACCATCAAACCAAAACCCTTATGACATTTATTCTGAGGATGTCAACCCAAGCATACATTCATTGATTATCCTTTCGATATTGAATTCTTTGTATTGGGTTGCATCCTTATAAATCGTAGGCCCGACCCCGCTTGCATACTGATTTTAGGTTTTGGGTAATTTTTATCCAAAATCTTAGATATTCCCAATTATGGGGTATGGGTCTGCACCACAATCTGGTCCACATCTGTGGACATCTGTTGGCAGGTCAAAGGTTTCTTCTTTTTATTCTGATTCTGATCTACACCTGTGAATTCTTTATTTCTCTTCTTTGTATAGTGTGCCTAACTGAAGGCACTAAATTCAGCATGTATACAGTTTTTTTTTATCTCGAAGCGGACCTGACATTCACGCAATTCAGGTGCTTTCTACTCTATTCCACTCTATTTTATGTCTTTTTAATACAATGAGGACATTGAATTTGATAGGCATGGGGGGTGGATATTCATCTCCGAATTTATTCGTCAGCCTCGTAGATTTGTTTTATTTTCTTTTATTTATATATACAAAAAAATGGTGGAATTAGGAAAGAGAACTTGGGTTTAAGAAAATTTTCAATCTTAGGAAATACTATATTATGATCTGAACACAAAGACCCTTCAGGTTTTCGGACATAATCGGCCTGTGTATCCACTAAAATGTGGATTTATTTTTCAAGTCCTCTCCAACCTAAATTCTATTTTAATTTGAGCAAATAAGTTTGGGTGATAAGTACGCGACTTATCAACCCGCCCTCTGATTTGAGGGAACTTTAAGCCTAAAGCATCTACATACTATCTTGTCACTAACTCGTTAATCGACGGTTCTAACGGAAATTGGGTAGCTAATGAACCTTCTAGGGTGATATGGCTGGCAAGTTATTGTGGGTAATAGTCCATAGGTAGGTTTTCCAGAGCCCAGTCACTGGACCATTCTCTTTTTGCTACCTTTAGGTAAATCATAGACCAGGGAAGCCACCTAATTAAAAAAAAAATAATAAGAAAAAAGAAAAAGAAAGTCAAAAAGAAAAGAAAACGAAAAGGAGAAAAGAAAGGAAAACAAAAGAAATAAGTCACACTTCGCCGCACGAGTATGGCTGGCAAGTTGTCGGTGGTAACAGCTCATCGACCGGTTGTCCAGAACCTAACTCAATAAATGCATTGAAAATTCCCAAAACACTTAGGAAGAAGCGGAGAAGTAGAATAAACTGGGGAGATATACATTGGATTCACTCTTGTATTGATCCCATAAAAATAAAAGTAGGGAGAAAGCTACCGGTTGTAAAGATACACCTTTAGGCAGAATTCTCTTTTTAAGGTCACCTAGAGGCGTAGAAATCCAAAGTCCATTTTAACTGCCGATCAATGAGTCTCACATTCACAATAAGATGCTTAGAACTTAGGGTTCTCATTAAATCTTAAGTGAGTTGAATGGCCGTAGAAAGCCACTCTTAAACCTTAAACTCGAAAATCCAAAATAAAAATTAGAAAAGAAGAAAAAGAGAAAAAGAAAATTTTCTTTGAATAAGGCGAGGGCTTGAGGCGATCTGCATTTTGGCAGATGCCCGGGTGCTGTTGTGTCTTTGAAAGTTCAGATCCTAAGTAAACATTTTCTTAATGATTGAAAATAACTTATGCCCAAATAATCCAACCTAATTCTTTCATAAATAGCATATAGTTTTTGCTATGGACTAGCAAAAGATAGGCATGGGGGTATGATGTAAACATGTTTATATTACATAAGATGTCTATTTATGCATGTTCTTAAGAATAGAATTGCATTACATACTATAAATATTGCATAGCATGCATCATCTTGCATTTAGATTAGTTTGAATAAAATGGAGGTTAATTGTCTTCTTTTATGTTTGAGACAGGGAAAATTTTTATCAGGGCCTCGGATCGATGATCCAACCATACAAATTTGATTAGGGCGACGATTGGAGTTCAATGACTCCAAGATCGCCCTAATCAGACATCTGTAGTATCAAATAGAGACCGAGGAACCCTAGAAGATCAAGGGCCAAGATGGTGTGAATCTGCACTTCAGACGACAAATCCGATTGCACGGATGGATTCAGGTCGACGATCGTAGCCTAACAGCGTGAAATCGACTCAATCTGACAATCGTGGCACCATCTACATCATCCAAAAGATGGATGGCCAAGATGGCACCACGTGGCACCATCTCAGTCGCCCAACCGGCCACTGCACCCGCCGCTCCTTCTCTTTTTCAATTTGATCCCCGCTTCTCCGCTGTTGGATGATCATCCAACGACTGTGGATGCGCATGCACAAATCGCAAGCACGACACAAACATGCTTGTAGCACGTTGGTCGAATGCACTTACGCGATGAAGAGGCGGGCGTTTGAGCCTTGTGGAGTGGAATCTGAGGCACAGGCGAGCAGGCGTAACGACCGCTCGATTGCGATCGAGCGGCTGCGAGCACCCAATAGCGCTCACGCGCTATTGCACGCTCGTGTGTAACGTGAGATCGCACGCGGCGAGCGCACGATAAGGAGGCACGGCGAGGATGCGTCTCAGCAGTTTTATCTCACGATTGAACGGCTGAGATTTCAAAAACGTGATTGAGCGTTGCGCATGAGGAGGAGAGCAGGCACGCGCATGCCGCCCCCACCACACCCACGTTCGGACCTTTAGCCATGGATTTATCCATCACTAAAGGTCCTAAATTAATGTTTTTCAAATTAAAAGGACCAATTTGCCCTCACTCCTTGCAACTATAAAAGGAGACTCCCTCCATACGAAATTTTCATCCCTTCTTTCTCTTCTCTCCCTCTCCAAAGCTCAAGAGAAGCTTATCCTACACCGGAGATGCTTCTTAAGAGATAAAGTCAAATTTTTGCCCCCGTTTCGGAAGTGGATCCCGCGATGATGATGACGTGCTGCCCCATTCTTGTTCTTCCTACTTCATCCTCCTTCGTCCTGCTCCGTTCCCCGTCTTCCAGGCGTCGTCCCTTTCGGCTCATCCTCCGAGCGACCGTCGAGGAGGATATCTCTCTCTCCATTCTTTCTAATGCTTTCTAGAGTAGATTTACTGCTTTCTAGTGGAATCATTTTTTGCTTTCTAGTCTTAATGAGTATGTAACAAACAATCTCTTTGATAATAAATGCCATGTTCATTCTACATCTCCTTTTATTTTTGTTTGTAATATTCTCTCTCTCTCTTCTATTTATGGTAAATAGATAGATAGTTTCTAATCAATTATTCTGCTTTGTGACAAATAAAACAAATGTGTATTTTTAATCAAACGTCCGCCTCCCAGAGTTCGACCCGGGATTTCTATTCCGGTATAAATTTTATTTGTTGAACACGAGTTCTTTGCTTTCAAACTACGACGATAGATTTTTTCAAAACCAAATACGATAGTGTAGTAACTCGTAACATCAACAATGAGAAAGATAGGGGCCTGTTAGCAAGGGTTTTTGAAAGTTAGGGGTAGAAATGTAATTAGATAGGACTTTTTGCAAATTTGGTCAAGGTGAACTCATCTTGGGTCCAAATTTTGGTACACACCTAATTTGGACCTAAGGAATCCAATGGTGAAGCTGGATTTTGGTTTTGACCATGTTGACTGGGTAATTTATGCAAAATCTCAAATTAGGGTAAATATCTGCTTGAGACCCCATTTTAGGTCAAAATGGGTTCTAATGGCCAAATTGAAGGCACTAAATCATATAGAATATTGTTATATGATTTTTAGAGGGTTTAAGTGAATTTTATCCTGACCAGAACCCTGGTTAATTAAGTGGGTCCGTTTTTAGGGTTTCAAAAGTCATTTAATTCACAGAACACACAAATCCTTTTCTGTTTGATCCAACCCACTTGTTATCTTGTTAAGACCATTTAACCATTATTTAGCCCTTGAGAAAACCCATGGTTGTACTACATTGGTAAAATTGCAGTTTTACCTCTTATTTCTTGTGTTTCTCTCAAAAAGGTTATGCAATGAGTTATGACCTTCAGTTGGTTATGTAGGAGCATTTATTGACTTCATTGGTTCAAAATGAGCTAATTAGGGCTCATAATAGTGTTCCCATCAATATATATATTCCTATACATATATATATCTATATAGTTATAGCTAGTTATATATATACATATATACTTATATATCCACATATCCACATTCTCCCATACACACATTCACCTCACATCTACTACCCACATACTCATGCAGTCACCCCTTCACCGTGCATCGTATCACGGTAATATTCGCACCAGTTGCCAATATTTCCCGATACCAGTGCAAAGCAAGCGCTTCTACCTACACTCACACACACCCGCTCCACACTCCATGTGACAATTAGTCTTGTTGGTTGCATCTTACTAGACGTGGACCAACTTGACACCGTGCTACATTCCATCTCCATTTCCACCTCCACCCCTATCTATATAATATATAACTATATATATATTCTAAATCTACTACATATACATACATATATATATACTAAGCTAAGTATTTCTTTTCATTTCTTTCCTTGCAATTTATTCTACTTTCATTTGTCTTTTATTTCTTGCTATCATAAAGACCAAAAAAAATAAAGTATAAAAGAGAAAAGATAATTATTGTCTTGCAGGTACTCGATCTTGTGAGTAACAAAATTGATTTTGGAGCCCTAAGTTGGCTTCAAGCCAAGGACCATTTGGCTCAAGGCCAAGGATTTCAATTTTTTGAGGGTGTGCCTCAAGAACAACATTATCACAAAAAAATCTTAAAAGTAGAAAAACCAAAAACATAATAAATGCAAGGAAGAGATACGTTTTAGGAAAGGCATAGAAACTCCTTGATCTCCTAATCCTCACCTCCTTGAGATCGACCCTGGGCCTAAAAGTGACCAAGATAAAATCAAGTAGGCCAGGTTAAAAATTTTGTGAAGTTGGTGTAGACTCGATTTAGGTTAACTCAGTATACTAATTTCAATGATAATATCACCATATTAATAAGATCTATTCGAGTTCGCATCAGCGCACAGCTCGGCCTTCACGCATAGCGCATGCATTGTTGTCACCATGTAGGCACAGCAAGGAGCATCCTCAGTCATTCATCTTTGATCGGAGGGCCATGATTTACGTGCCATCAAGGCCTCAGATCGCACTGTATCATGATCACGTGTTGTCGCTCGAACACATGGCACAATCTTAGGTATCAATCACACGCATTAGCGCCCATTCACGCGGCCACGTGGCCCAATCATCTCCATCCAATTTTGATCGTGTGACTGGAATTGTGAGAGGGGCGCACTCTTGATTTGTGAAGCATCGCCTTGTGTCGATGTGGCTTCATCTGGTCTGTCCACTTATGATTGAGTGGACGCAATTGAATCCCTCGGTGCTAAGGAGGTGCGCAATTTAGGTCTTGAACGTGCATCAGTTGGATACGAGTGCATAGCGTAAATACTGAGCTATCAAACGTCAGATCTCATCTGGACCGTTCATGCACGATCGTGTGGTTTTGATGTGAAGGCAGTGAAGGATCGATGTGGCGAGCTCCTAGCCGTTGGATTAAGATCCAACGACCCAAATCAGAGGGCGTGGCTGAGGAAGAGGGGCAACGGGTGGTGTTGGGTGGCCATGGGTGGTTAGGATGGTGCCACATGTCACCATCTAGACCACCCATCTTCTCTTCACACGTGACACTACAGATGTTGGATTAGGGCGATTTCAACGTTGTTGGGCTACGATCAACGACCCAAATCCATCCATATGGTTGGATTTTTCGTTTGAGGCATGGAATTGTGTCATCCTATCACCTTGTTGTCGATCTTCTGTGGCTTGTAGGGAATGCTACAGATGTCTGTTCAGGGCAATTTCAGGAGCGACTCTCATAGTCAATCTGAGGCCCAAAAATGTGTCACCCTATCCCCTAGCCATTAAAATAAGAAAATTAATATATAAATTATTGAATATACTCTAAATGAATGATGATGCATGTTATGCAATATTTACAATGTTAAATGCATCTACTAGCCTAGAGACATGCACAAATAGGCATTTTATCTTAAATAAATGTGTGTCTATCACTCTCCCTCAATGCAAAGATGATGAATGAGTTGTATTGTACATTGATTCAAGAGGAGTTCAATCGAATTTTGCAATGCTCAACTGCATACGACATATGATACACTTTAGAGGTAAGTCATGAAGGTACATCAAAGGTAAAATCTTTAAGATTAATTTGCTTTCTCAAGAGTTTGAATCCTTTTCTATAAAAGATAACGAAAATTTAAATAAGAGGTAGTCTAGGTTCACATTTATTGTGAACAATCTTAAGTCTCTTTGGAAGACCTTCATTGAAGGAGGGCTCCAATTGAAGTTGCTTCGTTCCCTCAGACCCGAATGGGAACAAAAAGTAACCATAATCGATGAAGCTCACAAAATTGAAGAGCTCAAGATGGAGGATCTACTTGGAAATTTCATGGCATATGATAACAAGATGAAGCAAAGGAAGAAGCAAGTCACTCTAAAGCTAAAGATGAAGAATCTTGCTTTCAGAGTCGCATTGGATGGCAAGGTAAGTTCTGATGACAAGGAACTTGAATTCCTGGCTAACAAATTGTCCAGGTTTCTCCAGTTTAAGGAATGAAAGGTGAAGGAGAAGGAAAGGAAGGAGAGATCAACTCGTTGCTATCATTGTAACAAGAAGGGGCACATTAGACCGAAATACCCTCTCTTGAAGAAGGATAAAAAGAAGGAAAATAAACAAAAGAAGAAGGTGTTCTAAGCTATATGGGACTACACTAGCTTAGAGGAGGAAGAAGAGCTGAAAAGTTCCAAGGAGGAGATCACTTGCATGGGCTTCATGGCAATCGCAAATGATAGCAAGAAGGAAGACAACAACAAAGAAGAGGTAAACCTTTTACTCTTGATGAATTGCAAGAAGCCTTAGAAGATCTTTATGCCCTTAGTAATTCATTATAATTAGAAAATAAAAATATGAAAAAGAGTTCTAGCACCTTAAAATTTGAAATAGATAGTCTTATTGCTAAAGATTAAGATTTGAATGCCTCTTTTAGTTCCAGTAAGTGTGAAAAGAATGCTCATGTCTTGGAAAACCATGATCTAATCTTAAAGAACACTAGATTGATTGAAGAAAATAGCTTACTAAAATCTGAAACTTTAATTCTAAAAGGAAAGATGAGTATTATTGAAAAAGATCTTATTTTCCTTAAAGAAAAATCAGATGAATTGCTAGATGAGTTTGCTAGAATCACTAAAGGAAAGACTAAGATAAATGCTAATTCTAGAAATAAGCACACCAAGAGTTTTCATGCACAAAGGCCTAAGGTTTGGAATCCAAATGGAGCCTAACCTTAGTCGTGAAAGGTTTTGGAATGGATCCAAGAAATTATCTTTATTAAATACATCAAGGAGGAATGAAGATACTTAGACAGCTAAATGGGTATGGAGGTTGGAACCCACACCAATGGAGGTAAAACCTTTTTGATTTTGATGATCTAGTTAGCATCAAGATAGGGAGAGAAATTTAAAGTTATATGATATAATTACATTGATAAAGGGGGAGATTATCCTTAGCAATAGTTGATTTGAGAAATGAATGTATTTAAGGGGATATTTAAAACCTTATGGAGCTATATTTACATTAAAAAGGGGGAGATCACTAGTAACCCTTGAATTTTTTAAATGTGACATAAAAGTGAATGTCATTAAGAACAATGAGCATATTTCCTAAATTATGCCAAAAAGGAGGAATTAACTTATTTTTAGAAGAGCATGTTTTAAGAGGGAGGTATAAGATAAGTTAATTAAAATTGATCAACCCTTTTTGATAATGTCAAAAAGGGGGATATTTTTTTAGTATCATTTATGATTTTGTCATCATAAAAAAGGAGATTGTTGGTACAAAGGCACCAAGATCATTGATTTTGATGATAACAAAATACTTATGATTTAGCATTTATATTGAGTTTAAAGTTTCAGATTAAATGCAAATGATAGCAAGTACGAAAGAGCTCAAGCTCAAGATCATGAAGGAGCTTGATGGAGGAGAAAAGAATCAAGGAGCATAAAGATGGAACATTGGAGTCAAAGCTTGAAGATCAAGAGCATGAAGAATATGATAGTTTTATGTTTTGAATGTATTTGTATTTGTGTATTTCCTTGATCTTTTTATTTCCTTAGAAATTTGTTAAAGAGCCCAAAATATAGCACCTTAGGTCTTAGGTACACTTACACAATCTTAGGACACTTAGGCAAATCCTAGAATCAACTTAGAAAACCAAAACCAAAATCAAACGGCGAATTCCCGTGAGACAAATACTTTTCATGAAGAAGATTTGTTTTGAAGTACACTACCCTCAAGTTAAAGTAGTGTGGTTATCAATTGAGGTTGTATCACCCTTGTTGAAGTGATGTGTTAGTGTATTTGATCTACTCAATAGATTGAAAAATCCTAAGTTGAGAGACTTAATTGGTGGTTTTTACTTAGGTTGAGTTTCTACCTAAATATCCTCTTGTTTTGTGGTGAATGCTTACGTGATTACATTTTATTATATCAAATTTTAATTTCACTATTCATCCTCCCTTCTAGTGGAATTTCAGTATTTAGATCTAATTTGACTTTGTCAAAAGCCATTTTGATTCATGTACAATCTCCATGCCATTCTCATTAAAACAACTAGATTCATTAATCTGGTAGATCTGAATCCATGCCCCCTAAATGCTTAGGAGTACAAATAGAGCTCCATGCCTTTATATATAGATCCCTCTTATCATCTGAAAAGCCCCACCAAAAATCTCTTGCTAAGTTATCCAAAATCGTATAAAACTTTTTAGATAATAATATTATAGACATAAGGTGAATTTGAATAGAAGCTAAGGCAGACTGTAGAAGTACACTCCTACCAGCTTGTGATAAAACCTTTTCCTTCCATCCCACTAATTTGTTGGCATATTTAGTGATTAATAGGTCCTTCAGTTTTGTTTGATTAGCATAGTCAAGTATTGGACACCCAAGATAGAGCTCATTAGTAACCATGGGTCTGACCTGCAAAGTTTCCATTGTTTCCTTTTGATATTCCTTCCCCTATCCATTGCTGAAAAAAAGATTAGATTTTGAATATTTGATTTTTTGGTTTGAACATTTTTCATATTCATATAGTATTATTTTTAAGTTGAATTGCCTCCATTGCTGTGGCTCGAGCAAACAAAATAGTTTCATCTGCAAACATCAAATGTGTTATCGGCTTAGCATTCTTGTGCAAATTATAGCCAGAAATATTTCTATTGTACAACCCCTATTCTAATTCTCTAGAAAGGTATTTTGAGCAAAGGATAAATATATAGGGTGATATGGGACATCCACATCTTAGACCATGAGTTGGAAAAATTATGTTGGTTGGAATACCATTGATAAGCACCTAAAAGGTGGCAGACTTTATACAAGAGATAATAAGCTTGATCAAAGGAGAAGGGATGTGTAGTTGCTTCAAACAAAATTGCACGAAGTCCCATTAGATTCTATCAAAAGCCTTCTCCATATCCAATTTAATAATCATGGATCCTTTGCTTCTCCTTGAATTCCTTATAGCATGCATCACTTCTTTAGCTAGAACCATATTATCTGCAATTTGCCTTTGTGATGAAAAACCTGCTTGATTTGGAGAGACCAGCATTTTCAGAATTGGTTTGATTCTTTTTGCTGTAAGCTCGGCAACCAACTTATAAAGTGTATTTGTGAGACTTATAGGCCAATAATCTCTAGGATGCTTTGGTGTGTGGAACTTTGGGGCGAGCGCAATATAGGTACGACTCATTTGCTTTGGCATCTACTATCCAGTGAAATAAGTCTATACAAAAGATATAACATGTTCTGTAACCATTTCCCAACTTCTTTGATAAAATAGTGCTAGAAGACCATCAGGTCCTGGACTTTTGCATGGATGCATAGAAAAAAGAATGTTACAGATTTCACCCTCATTAGGAAATTGCAAACACCATGATGCTCGGCAAAATCATGAGGGAAAGAGATTAGGTTTTCAGAGAAAACCTGCATTGTAGTATTCGCGAACAAAAATTCAAGATCGAATAATATTTGTAACTAAGATGGTGAGTCCTAGGTCGAACACGGGGAAGTAACGTTTGATTTTTCAGGAAAATAGCATTGATTTACTTATTTTTGGCATTTTCAGCTTTTGTAATTTTTTTTGGCATTTTTAGATGGATAGGATAACAATTGAAATTATCTAGCTACTCTACCCAAAGCGAAGACACACACACACAGAACAACTATTTTAAAATTAGAATAATGTTTATTATTGCTAATTGCAGAAAATAAATTTAAACTATGAAAGTGACAAAAGAGAAAGAGAGAGAGAATCCCCCTTGATAGTTGCTTGGGGGCAAGCCACATCAATGGCACCCAGATGTTGGTGGTGAGAAGATGAAGGAGAACGAAGCTGAAAGAAGAGGGACGAGGTAGGACAACATTATAGTGGGATCTGCTTCCTAGAATGGTGGTGAGAGAATAACCAACGGGAGCTCCACAAAGGGGAGTGAGAAGTGGGAATGAAAATTATTTTTTAATTCTCTAGTGGAGCATCCTGGGGCTTGGGACATGCTCAAGAGTTTGTCTTGAGCTCTAGAGAGGGTGAGGGAAGTATAGGAAGGGATGGGTTGAGAATGGGGGCGTAGGGAGGTATTTATAGGCTTAAGGAGGGCTTTGCCAAATGATTTGGAACGAGAAGGGCTTCAATGCCATGCGCAGCGCATAGGTCGGGCGTGCACTGCGGGCACAACACGAGTGCATACGCTAGCACTGTGTAGGTGTGGCGAGGAGAGTCCAGAGCCATTCGATCATGGATGGAGGGTGGAGATTGCACATGAGCTACACCTTCAGATCGTTCTCTCCCCGTGTGTGATGGCACATGATTGCGCCTGAGCTCATCCATGAAGCCACGTAGATGCCTCCACTCCGTTTGATCCGCATCGTGCGAACAAGAATGCGTAATGGTGCGCTTGCTGAGGGATGAGGCACGATTGAGCACCGATGTGGCTGCTCTCCCACGTTCATCTTGCATCGAACGGAGGAATGTCCAATTACGTGTGCGTTGAGGAGAGGGGCACAGAGGGATTTGAACACACGTCCCTCTAATGAGAGGGCACGCCTTTGCCACTATGCTGTAATCGGAGGGGCATGTTCTCCACCATTGGATCTCAATCCAATGGTTGAGATCGCCCCCTTGATTTGGCTTTAGAGAGTGGAGGGTGCAGTGCTGGTATTTACCTCAGCCCTTGGATGAAGATCCAACGACTGAGATTAAAGATGGTAGGTGGCATTGGGCTGCTTGATGGCACCACGTGTCACCATCATGGCCATCCATCTTCTTTCTTTTGTAGGTGACGCTACGAATGTCCGATCAAGGCGATTTTCATGTCATTTGACTACGATCGTCACCCTGAACCCATCCATATGGTTGGATTTGTCATTTGAAGCTTTGATTTGTGTTAGCTTGTCCCCTCGCCATTGATCTTCTCTGGATTTAAAAATGATGCTACGAAGGTCTAATTGCGGCAATTTTGGAGGTGTTGGACTCCAATTGTCACCCTGATCAGATTCGTATGGTTAAATCTTCAATCTAAGGCCTAGAAATGTATTGCCTTGCCCCCTGATCAAATAAATAGGTAAATTATTGTACAATTTACATAAATTATTCTAAATGCGTAATGATGCATGTTATGTAATATTTATAATGCTAATTACATGTACAAGCCTAGGAATACACATAAATAGGCATTTTATGCTAAATAAATGTGTCGACATCACACCACCTGCTTTCCACCCCCGAAGTCCAATCATTTGAATTGAATAATTCAGATGGGCTAAACTCATTTAATTGCGAGGTGAATAACCCCTTGTAGAAATTAAAAAGCAATCTTTGATCTTCCCTTGATCCTCTGTGTCTTCTCCATTTGGCAAGGTAAGGAAGTTTATATAATTTTTCCTCCTATTTTGTGAATATAGGTGATAAAACTTAGTGTTTTTATCCCCAATTTGCACCAAATTATGTCTAGATCATTGAAACCAATATATCTCTTCCTGAATCAAGACCTCCTCATACTGTCTTTGCAATTCATTTTGACGTTGGCAATTGGAATGTTCAAAAGAATTTCCTTGCAAATCAAACATCTCCTGTTGAATTTTTATTTTTCTTTGTTTCTAATTTACTTTAGCCTTCAAGTGACAATTTTGAAGCTCCAGGTAGCAGATTTACATCTATCCCATATTAGAAGCCTATCATTTGAAGTTTCTCTTTTCCAACCTTTCCTAACTACATCCTGATAGTCTTTTCTTAAGAACCATTTAGCTCCCATTCATAAGACCCTAGTAGCTTGCTTTGTCTTTCTTATCAACCTCAATTGAATAGGGCTATGATCACTACCTAGAGTAGGGAGGGGGTTGCATCGAAAATCATCGTATTTGGGAAAATATCTCATCATAGTATAACAACGAAAATCAATACAACATTTAAATTTATAATGCTTGAAAAATCGTGAGTTCCGAGGTCATTTGCAAAGACTAATTGTAACAAATTAATCCACTATTCACAATATTCTGAGAAAATAATGCAAGTGAATTAGATAAAAAATGATATTCAATAGAGAGTAAGAATGTATATGTAAACATGTTTATATCACATAAATCATCTATTTTTACGTGTTCTTAGATATAAAGTTGCATCATACATTATAAATATTGCATAACATGCATCATCATGCATTTAGATTAGGTTGTATAAGTTTTAGGTTAATTTCTCCTTTTTATGGTCAGGTGATAGGACGATATTCAGTTGGGGCCTCAGATTGAAGATCAATCGTACAGATCTGATCAGGGCGATGATTGGAGTTCAACGACTCTAAGATCGCCCCGATTGGACTTTCATAACATCGGATGCAGTCTAAGAAAGATCAGAGGTCAAGGGACCAAGATGGTGTAAATCTGTATATCAGATGACAAATCTTATCTCACGGATGGGTTCAGATCGATGATCGCAGCCCAACAACGCAAAAATTGATCCAATCCGACATTTGTGGCACCATCTAAAAGTCACAGAAGATGGACGACCAAGATGGCACCATGTGGTGCCATCTTAGCCGCCCATACCAGCCGCTGCCCCTCTCTCCTCAACCGTGCAGACGATCTCAGCTGTTGGATCAAAATCCAATGGCTGAGAGAGCTCATCCTCAAAACCTAAATGCGCCTCAAAACAAGGTGTGGCGCAACGGTCTTGATGCTACCCTTGGAGCTGAGATCGTGAGATCAAGCCCCGCTGTGCCTCAAATCGTGCAGGTGAGTAGGTGCAACTCCAATTGAGCTGTTAGATCTTGATTATGCAGCGGAAGATGCGAGACGTGGCAGCACGGATGGGTGCAGATCGCGTACACGTGCGATGATGCGCATTCGAATGCTCGATCAGACACAGGCACGTGATGAGGCGCGGATGCATCTTAAGCTAGCCGATCTTGCGATCGGGTAGTTGAGCTCACGAGATCGTGGGCTTAAGCGTTGAAGAAAAGAAGATGAAGGCACAGGTGCGATGCGATCTGAGCCGTCAGATGTGAGATGTTCGGTTGCGATCTTGCATGCGTGATGAAGGCATTTTGAACATTGAAGGTGAGGAGGCGGTAGGTGCGAGCGCACTAAGCCCATGTTTGGGGTCATTCATGATGCTTAAATCCATCACTAAAGACATGAATTAATGTTTTAAAGCATAAAATGACCAAATTGCCCTTAATCCCTACAACTATAAAAGGAGACCCCTACCACTCGAATTCTTCATCCCTTCCTCTCTACTCTCACCCCCTCCAAAGCTCTAAGAGCTTGTCCCAAACTCGGGATGCTCCTTTAGAGTTAAAAATATAATTTTTTCACCTTCTCATCCTATTTGTGGAGCATTCTACGGCTATCTTCTCACCGTTGTTCGAGAAGCGGATCCCACTGCGACGTTGCCCTACTCCATTCTTTGTCATCCATTGTTCTCCTTCGTCCTGCATCTCACTACCTTCATCCGAGAGCTTCGTCAACGCAGCTCGTCCTCCAAGCAGCCTTCGAGGAGGATAACTTCTCTCCACCTTCTCTTTTACCTCTTTCTAGAGTAGATTTACTGCTTTCTAGTGTAACAAGTAGTTGTAGTGATTAGTTGTAATAGACATCATTCTGTGGTTATGAAATATCTATTTATTCTATCTCTATTTTGTCTTTATTTGTAATATTCTCTCTATCTTCTATTCATTATTCTTTAAGTAGATAGCTAGTTTTGATTCAATTCAACCAATAAATCTGCTTCGTGACAATAAAACAAACACGGTTTTTAATCAAACATCCACCTCCCTGTGTTTGACTCGAAATTCCTTTTGAGTTTCCATAAAATTTATCTGTTGACGATTTTTCTCTCAAAACACACTATAATGATGGATTTTCAAAACTCAAACTCTATTTGCGTAGATTTTCCACTTCAACATTTTGGCACCGTTGCCAGGGAGGTGACGCTCTTTGATTTTTCACGTTTTCCAACCTTACTTATCTCTTAGCTCACTTCTCTCCTTTCTTATTGCGATTGCAGGTACTCTAGAGACAGGTAAAAGCGGTAAATTGGAGTAAAGTATTGTTGAAGGGTCTATAAGTTTACCCCCACCTCCCCACCCACTAGATTTCATTCCATTACCTAATAACACAAACCCTAATTAACCTAGGGGCTTGCATAAACTCTATGGGTAGTTTTGATTGTTTGTTTGTCACCTCCACCCACCTCATCCTCCGCATATAAAAGAATTTTTTTTTTAAAAAGGATTTCACAGAGGTACACAACCTCTTTTGATTCTTCATACTCAACCGATAACCCGATCTTTGGGATTGGTACACTCATCAACACATAATTGAGTAGAACTCAGATTAGGTAATCATTTGTGTGCCTAATTAAGTGGTACATCAGGCCAATTATTTGAGTTGTTTGGACCGCACCACTTCAACTAAAAACAACTCATCAAGTAGCTGCCACATAGGTTCAACTTTTAGGGGTTTACCAGGCACTCCACATTCTTTTAAGCTTTAAAGGAAGACATCTTCACCCTGTGCTTTCAAAACCTGATGTGTCAACTGAACTTGATTGAATATACCTAAAGTTGAATCTTAAAAGCTATTAAGCAAGATTTAAACCCTAAAATTCACCACATCCAAAAATAATCTTGCTTGAAAATCATTGGTTGTGCACGCGCACGCATATCAATCACTCATTAAGGGCACAACCCAGATAAGGGGCCCATCACATTCCAAAGAACATTCAAACCTAACCCTATTTAAAATAGAGTAGACGTTGGCCTTAAGGATTGGACTCGCTCTTCGGAGCCCAAATCAAGATTATTTTCGATTAGTCTGTTTCTACCGTTCAATCTAATGTCTAGCTAGGGGAGTAGAATCAAACGATTGCGGGGGTACACTAGGAACCAGAGGCGTAAGCCAAAGGAAGAACCTTCTCTCTAGCCCCTCCCTCTAACTAGTTTGATTGACCAGAAAGAAGTAGATCAAATCATTTCTTTATCTTAAGATGGGTTCTGGGAGTCTGTAGGTCTTTAGGCTAGCCCACTTAAGGACAGGTTTGATTGTTTGTATTACAGGGTGCCTTTCTTCCTCCCATTTGTCTTGAATCCTTCCACATTCAACATGCATTCCCGATCTTACCCTCCTGATACATCTTATCCCCAATATGATGATTATTATCCCAACTTGTGTTATAATCAGCCATCTACTAGTTGGGATAACTCGGATTGGGGATACAATTTTGGACCTCCATGTTCAGGGTTTAACCCTAAATACCATGATTATGATTTCTATCATTCTCCGAGCTATAATGATTACAGATCTCCACCCGTTAATGATCAATTTAACCTGATCTACAATCAAGAAGGATATCCTGATTACAACTCTTACCCTCCCCCAGATGACAATGCATATAGGTACCACCCCTCTTTGAACAACCAGAAGTGACCTATTATCAGGGAGGGTATCAAATACCTTAATTCGTTGACTCCCCTGGGCTGAACCCAAACCTGCCCAACCTTGAACCAAACCATTTGGTTCAAATAAACTAGGTCCAAGATAGGGTGTTGGCTAACTTAAGGATACCATTCAATCTTTAGAAGCTCAGCCAACACCTTGACTGAAGAATTGGAGCCTCTGATTGAAATGATTGACGATCTTAACAAGTATTTGTTGGATTGGTTCCAGAATGTTAAGGATAAGGACTCGGGTGAGTTTTTACTTGGGAAGTTATCAAAATTGAGGATGAGATTTGTGATTACTTTAGTCCAATCTTGGGAGGATTCCCAAGATGAACCCCTGATAGAAGAACCGATGTCAGAATCCTCCCAGGCACCTATAGGGGGGACACGTTTTATGAGACCAGGGTTGACCAGGCTATTCTAGAGTAATCAAATAAGGATGAATTGATTTCTTCACCTGAGATCCCTGAGTGAATTGATTTCTTCACCTGAGATCCCTAAGCCAGGGTACGAGGAAATGTATGTCTCCGTGGAAAAAAAAGTGATTGATGATTTTGAGACATACATCAATATGGATTCAGAATTCTTTGATTCTAAAGGTGAAGAATCGTTGCGTAAGGTCTCACCTGAATTTGAGGAAGATAATTTTAGTAAGACAAATGGGCCCGTGGAGGATGATAAATCATTTGATGGCCCAATAATTGAGGAAATTGATCTTGTTGGGGCTCATATGGAGGATTCAGATCCTCACTTTCTGAAGGATTCAATTCATACCCCCGATCCTCAATCACACCCCATTGAGCTTACTAATGAGTTTGATTTTGAGATCACTAGGCCCAAGTCAATTCTGATTCAGCAACAAATCTTGGACTTGGACATTTTAGATAGGGTGATTAATATACAGGTGGTTCTGGAATTCAAAATTCTAATTATGGAATTTGGAAATGATGATATGGGAAACCAATTCCAGAGGAAGTAGAAGACTGAGTCTAAGAGTGCCTATTTATCTGAAGCCACCAACCTTCTACTAGGACCCTTATGAAATCTTTGATCCAGAGGATGTCCAACCCAAGCGCACATTCATTGATTATCCTGCTGAGCTTGATTTCTCTATAATCCAGCTTTTTGGACTTGGGTTTCATCCTTACAAATTATAGGCCCGACCCCGCTTGCATATTGATCTCAGGTTTTGGATAATTTTTATCCAGAACCTTAGATATACTCGACTATGGGGTATGAGTCTGCACCATAATTTGGTCCACATCTGCGGACATCTGCTGGCAGGTTCTAAAGTTAATCTTTTTATCCTGATTCTAACCTGCACTTGTGAATTTTTTATTTCTTCTTCCTTGTATAGTGTGCCTAGCTGAAGGCACTAAATTTAGCACGTATAGAGTTTCTTTTCATCTCGAAGCCAACCTGTTATTCATGCAATTCAGGCGCTTTCTACTCTACTCCACTCAGTTTCACGTATAGAGTTGCATTAGATAGGCATGGGGGGTGGATATTCATCTCTGAATTATTTTGTTAGCTCTGTATATTCTTTTTGTTTTCTTTTTATTTATTTAAAAAAATTTATGAAATTTGGGCTTTAGAAAATTTTCAATATTAGAGAATAAAACTATATGACTTGAACACTAAGACTGTTGGCTCGCTTCGACCGTGTTTCAAAATAGAATGTGTCGTAGTACAATTGATTAAACTAAGATGAACATTTACAATTTATGTAACTTGAAATAAATGTATTCCGAGCTTGTTCGCTAGGAGCAAGCTAATGCGTGAAAACCATTATCTAAATTATGTACAATTGAACTTGTACTAAATGTGAATTTTCAAAATAAACAGGTTCGATTTTTGCACTTAGTTCTATGAATCAAGATATGAACCCAAACTCTCATGCAAAAAAAATAATTCAATGCTCAATAATATAAATCAATCAAGTTTGAAAGCAATTAAGCACTAAATACTCAGTTATCAAGAATGTTTGAGTAGGTAATTGCAATAGAAGCTTATTTAGAATCAAAATGTGAGTCAATCAACAAAAGTCGCAAATTGGTCCTTGTAATATCACATTTGGGTCCATGCTAAATTACACTTTAGTCCCTACAGAATGTTTTCTCTTTCAAGTCTACCCTTGCCACCATCAGGAGCTTAGGCTCCTTCTTCACGTTGATGGAGCCTGTTGATGCTTGCCTGAGTGAGGTCAGCCAGGAGATCTAGCCATTGGATTGGGCTTGCAAGAGCTGAAGGTGGTTATATGGAGATCGCTGACTTGATGGTGGCTTCTGATCATCAGTTGGAGCAGCTTCGACGATGGAAATGGAGACGGTGATCGCAGCTCTGGTGGAGGTTGAGAGAGGTTGTCGATGGATGAAACTCCCTGCTAAGTGTTGTGGAGTATTTAGCATGGCTTTGAGGAGCTTCACGCAAAGCTTGGCCATGCAAGGAGGGTGGAGGAGGTGCGCCTATGTCAGATAAGATGGGTGCCGTCGGTGGTGGTGGTTCAGCACGAAAGGTGTCAAAACTTCAATTCGAGGGGACAGGAAGCTTCACCTGGATTTGTTGGAGGTGTTGGCGGTGGCTATTTGGTGACAGGAGGCTAGAGGAGGGCCACTGAGATCAGAGAAAGTGGTGGCTGTCGGTCGAGTCTGGTGGAGCGAGGGGTGCATCGAGACCCCAAGTAAGTTTGGGGCTTTTGTTCCTCAGGGTGTTGCAAAGGTTGTGGGGTGGTCGATGATGGAGGGCATCGCACGGAGCAGTGTGGAGGACATCGCTGGAGCTACGTCGGTCTTTGGTGTACCCGAAGAAGAAGACGATGGGGCGGATGTTGTTTGTGGGTGTTTTCCTAATCTAAAATGCCTAAACTACACTATAGAAATAGAGAGAGAGGAAGGGGTACCTAGGAGAGGGAGAGTGATGCCGGAGGAGGTTGGGCATTGACCGGCCAGACCTTGAGAAGAAGAATACTCTGGCGATGTGATTAGAGTGATGAGGAGAACAAGGAAGCCAGCTTCAATGGCGAGAAGCTCGGCGAAGATTTGGGGAGGATATCCGCAGCCTCTATTGATGGAGAGGCACAACGACGAAGGGAGGTTGAGGAGCTCCAAAGGCCTCATCAATGGCAGCATTGGAGGATGAAGGGAAGAGGTATGCTCGCCAAAAACTCGACGAATCAAATCATAAAGGCATGGCCTTGCTTTAAAGGAGCTCGGCTGCGACGAAGGAGGCAAGATTGCAGCCCAATCAAGATTGAGATGGCGTTGCAAAAACATGCTTTGGCGACAACTTCGGCCGAGGATCGCAGCTTCCCTAGTTGGCGAAATGAGTTGGAAAAAGCATGAGGATGTGCAGGAATGATAGGTGATCATCCTGCCAATTTTGGCGAGATTCCACAACATGAATCGATCGCAATCCATGGCCAAAGTCATGGCCAGAGAGAAGATGTTGCTGCTGCTGGTAGGGACTAAAAAGTGAAGAAGATGAGGTTTTTAGGGGGCTTTTTGCAAGAGATTAAGTTCTGAGGGTCCAAACTGCAAACTTGGCCAAGATGAAGTCAGAATAAGTCGAAATTTTTATGGTAACCTAATTTGGACATGAGAAATTTAATGGTGACTTAAATTTTAGGTTTGGTGATGCTTGCATGGTCAATTTACGTTTAGACCGAAAATGTATTAAAAACCCACCTAGGTCCCTATTTGAGGTCAAAAAGGGTTGGGATTGTAAAATTGATTGATACAAACCTCATGGAATATTTCTCCATGATTTTTAGATAGTTTGATTATATTTATTTTTATTAGAACCCTGTTAATTTAAGTGAGGCTAAAATTAGGATTTTTATTTGAGATTTAGCCTTCAATCTTAATAAAACCCTGAACCAGCAAATGCAGGCCCACTTATTGGGAATTTGAGCTCAATTGACCTTTAATTTATTGTATGTTTACCTTTAGTTAATTTGCATTTGTATTAATCTATTAAAATAACAAAATTAACTGATTTCAATGTCATTCCTCTGAATTCTTCATGTTGATAAGTTATACCCTTTTGTTGGTTAATAAAATGAATTTATCCTTAGAACTTAGAAAAATTAAACTAGTTATGAAGGATGATGGTGATGCCATCAATGACCTTCAGGTCTTCGGGCTTAATCAGCCTGGTGTCCACTAAAATGTGGGCCTGTTTATCGAGTCCTCGCCATTCTGAATTTAATTTCAAATTAGTTAAATAGGCTAGAGTGATAAGTATACGACTTATCAACCTACCCTCTGATTTGAGAGGATTTTAAGTCTAAGCATCTACGTACACCTTGCATTGACTCACTTTTCGACGATTTTAATGAAAATTGGGTAGCTAATGAACTTTTTAAGGTGGTATGGTTGGCAGGTTATCATGGGTAACAACCCATTGGTTGGTTGTCTAGAGCCAAGCCACACGACCATTCTTTTCCTGCTACCTTTAGGTAAATCTTAGATCAGGGAAGCCACCTACTTAAAGAAAGAAAAGAAAAAGAAAAATATCAAAAAAAAAAGAAAAGGAGAAAAGAAAAGAAAAAAGGAAATAAGCCACACTTAACCGCACGAGTCTAGCTGGCAAGTTACCGTGGGTAACAGCCCATTGGTAGGTTGTCCAGATCCTAGCTCAAGAAATGCATGTATAATTCCTGAACACTTAGGAAGAAGCGGAGAAGTAGAATAAGCCGGGGAGATATACACTGGGTTCACCCTTTTGTTGACCCCACAAAAATAAAAGTAGAGAGAAAGCTACCAGTCAAATAGATACACCTTTATGCAGAATTCCTTTTTAAGGTCACTTAGGGGCGTAGAAACTCGAAGTCCATTCTGATTACTGATTAATGAGTCTATCACATTCACGAAAAAATGCTTAGAACTTAGAGTTCTCATCAAGTCTTGGGTGGGTTGAGTAGCCATAGAAAGCTGCTCTGAAACCCTAAACTCAAAAATCCAAAAAAGTTAGAAAAGAAGAAAAGAAGGAAAAGATCCTTCTTTGAATAGGGCGAGGGCTTGAGGTGGTCTGCATTTTGTCAGACACCCGGGCGCTGTTGTGTCTCTGTAGTTTAGGTCTTAGTTGAAATCTCTAAGTGTTGAAAAATAACTATTGCCCAATAAATCTGGTGTAATTCTCTTATAAATAGCATATAGTTTTGCTAGGGACTAGCAAAAGATAGGCATGGTGGTGTGATGTAAACATATTTATATCATATAAACCATCTATTTTTGCATGTTCTTAGATATAAACATGCATCATACTTTATAAATATTACATAACATGCATCATCATGCATTTAGATGAGGTTGTATAAATTTTAGGTTAATTTCTCCTTTTTATGGTCAGGTGATAGGGAGACATTTAATTGGGGCCTCAGATTGAAGATCCAATTGTATGGATCTGATCAGGGTGATGATTGGAGTTCAACAACTCTAAGATCGCCCCGATCGGACTCCTGTAGCATCAGATGCAATCTGAGAAAGATCAGAGTTCAAGGGGCCAAAATGGTGTAAATTCGTACATCAGATGACAAATCCGATCGCACGAATGGGTTCGAATCGACGATCACAGCTTAATAGCGCGAAAATCGATCCAATCCAACATCCGTGGCACCATTACAAGTCACAGAAGATGGACGGCCAAGATGGTACCACATGGTGCCATTTCAGCTACCCATACCAGCTCATGACCCGCCGCTGCCTCTCTCTCATCAATCTTGCAGATGATCTTAGCTGCTAGATTAAAATCGAATGGCTGAGAGAGCTCATCCTCAAAACTTAAATGCACCTCAAAACGAGGTGTGGTGCAACAGTCTTGACGCTACCCCTGGAGCTGAGATCACGAGATCAAGCCCTGCCCCACCTCAAATCGCGTGGGCGAGTGGGTGCGGGTCAAATTGAGTTGTCAGATCTTGATCATGCAGTGGAAGATGTGCAACGTGGCAACAAGGGATGGGTGCGGATCGCGCACGTGCACGATGACATGCATTTGAATGCTCGATTAGACGCAGGTGCGCGATGAGGCACGGATTCATCTTAAGCCGTTTGATCTCTAGATCGAACGGTTGAGATCGCGAGATCGTGGACTTAAGTGTTTAAGAAGAGAAGATGAAGGCACGGGCACGATGCAATTTGAGCCGTCGGATGTGAGATGGACGGCTGAGAGCTTGCGTACGCGATGAAGGCATTTTGAACGCTGAAGGTGAGGAGGTGGCAGATGCAAGTGTACTAAGCCCACGTTTGGGATTTTTAGTGACGCTTAAATCCATCACTAAAGACCCTGAATTAATGTTTTAAAGCATAAAATGATGAAATTTCCCTCAATCCCTACAACTATAAAAGGAGACCCCTACCACTCGAATTCTTCATCCCTTCCTTTCTTTTCTCACCCCCTCCAAAGCTCTAAGAGCATGTCCCAAACCTGGGATGCTCCTCTAGAGTTAAAAATATAATTTTTCCACCTTCTCATCCCATTCGTGGAGCATTCTATTTGGGAAGCGGAAACTGCTGCGACGTCGCCCTGCCCCTTTCTTCGTTGTCCGTCGTCGTTCTCCTTCGTCCCGCATCTCACCACCTTCGTCTGGGTACTTCGTCAATGCAGCTCGTTGATTGCGCAGCAATCATAGATCTTAATTGTCCTATATTAAGCTAGGACTTAGCATAAGTTAGGGTTATTCAGGTGCACATCATCTTCTTCTAGATTAGGTTTCCTTTTTGAACCCTAGGATTAGATTTGTTTCCATAAATTTCCTTTGAAAAAAAAAACTTATTCATTTTCATGAAAAATAAAAAAAATAAAGAAAATAAAAAATCTTGATTAGGTTTATTTTGAATCTTAGGTAGTTTGAAAAAAAAAAAGTAAAAAGAAAAATTATTTTGAAATCCCTTAAAAAAATTTCCTTTCTGAGAAAAAAAAGAAAAAAAAACGTGCAAATTTTTCAAGAAAAAAAAAATTGTTGGTGGAAAGCTTGGATTTCAAACTCAAACCCTCTTTAAAAGCTTTCCCACCATCCTTTGATTTTTGGCTAGATTTCAAAGTCTGATTTAAAATTCGATTGCCAAAAAATTAGAGAGCAAAAAATTCTAAGATTCGGGTTAAACCTTCATTTTCAAGCCATTTTTTAAACACCACCATTCCTTTGAAGAAATTCCAACTATACAATTTTTAAAAATTCGTGAAGTGCAAGGGGGTCAGACTGACCCAGATTCAAGAATTTTCAAATTTCAAAAAGCAATTTTGAGCAATCCGCAAATCCATTTTGACTAAAAATGGTGGGGTTTGAAAGCTAGTCTCATTGGCGTTATTTTCCATTTTTCCCCGAATTTTTGAAGGTCAATTGATACTGTTTCAAAGTGAAAAACCAACTAGGGTTCAAAATTCCAGATCTGACCTTTTGACATTCAAAAATTCCTAAAAATTTGGTTGAAATAGTAAAAATTTTAAAAAAATATTCTCTGGAAATCTAATTGAAAAAGGAATCTACTTGCAAAATTTCAAGTTAATTGGATTCCAATTATTGTCAAGAAATAAATAGTACTTTTTTGGTCTGCTGAAACAGAACAAACCCTAGAAGTGCATGAACCTTAGGTTGAATCTTTTGGGTTAAAACTTAGAGAGCACACTTTGGGCTAACCTAGACTTAATCAAGTCTAGTACTTAGCTGGTGAGCTCAGTCACCTTGTGGGCCACTCACCAGGAGAAAACCCCACTAAAGAAAATGAGCTAAAATCAATTGTAAAACATGAAATCAACTGGAATTCGTTGTCATACTACTGGGTGTTTGCAACCTCTTTTGCCAAACCTGGTGACTAAGTCTGCGGGGTAGTGTCAAACAACTGTGGCTCGGGGGTTAATAGAACCTGTGGCGTAAACCAAAGGAAGAACCTTCCCTTTAGTCCCCTCGTAACCAGACTGGCTGGGTTAGCTTGAGAGGTGGGAATCACTTTCAGTAGGTTGAACGACGAATTTTTCTTCAAGAATTCGACATCTAACGAAAAATCTGGTCACCTGATCCACAAGGACCATTTGATTGATAGGGCCTTAGCCTTGTCCTACTTGGCTACACCAACCCAGGGGTTGGGTTGTGTATGCAAGGAAGGAGGTCACTTAGACCTCACTTGGTTGGACCTTGGGAGCCACTCCCAAGGAGGTGAGTCACCTTGCCGGAACCATCTTCTCCCCCCACCTCTTCCACTCCCTAAGCCACCATGGATAATCCTAGACCTGGACCTAAACTGGGTCAGGATATTGATGAGCTGGACTCACGAGCTTATCTGAGAGCTCGGGTCAGCGAATCAGCTCAACCTTGGGATCAGAACCCAAGGTGGCGAAGGCGACTTTTCACTTCGCCTGATCCTTCTCCTTGGGTTACCAAAATGGTTAACCCATATCCTAACCCAGGATATTATAACCCATACCAATCAGTCCCTCAAAGGACCGCATCTTATAACCCAGGATATGGATTTCATACTCTTGCTTCTCACCCATGGAATATGGGTAGACCTGATTCACCCCCTAGAACTCCTAAAGAGCTACCGGTGCATATGCGACCGCATTACAGAATACAGAGAGCTATAGCTAGCGCTGAGAAGGCCGCATTCTACCTGCACGAAATCCAGGCTATCATTGAGTCGAACCTAAGACAAAGCTGGATTCCGCATCAACAAGCTATGATGGAGCTCCTTCAGGAAACAAAAGAGATAACAAGGCAAATGGGACAAAATCGGGAAACTCAAGAACTACTGCTTTTGAGATATCAAGTGGAAAACAACCTTGAAGACCTCGAAGAATCTGAAACAAATACGCTAGAAGAACACATAGAAGATTCTCAGGAGCAGATGCCAGAAGATCACTTAGGGGAAGAAGAATCTAGCTTGGCTATGAGACAGGAGTAGGAAGTATGCCGAATGGGTTCATCTGAGAACTCCATTCAGGAAGTTGAGGAGGAAAGGACTGATATCTCCAAGACTGAGCCACAATCGGATTATCCTGAATCCTGGAAGATACCTCATGGGTTAGAAAACACAACTGAGATAAGGGAAGTAGATCCATTTGAGGATATGGATCTCGAAGCAAACGTTACATGCGATACTACTGATCAATCTAGGCCACTTCCCACTGTAGGTGAACCTACTCTAGAGCCAACATCTTCTGATCTGCACTCTTCTTCTTTCACCTACATCCCTAATTCAGATGCTAGAGATTCTGAGATGACACTTTCTATCCCTGATCCTGACATCCGAAGACCAGAGGTAGCTATGGATGTTTTGACCAAAGAAATAAATATGCTACCTGAGGCAGGAATTACTGAGGAACCCAATGCATATGGGGGTGAAGCTTTGAGTGGAATGAGCTGGGGATGCACCGATCATCCTAGTCAATGGCTCAACCTCGAGCCTAAAGAGTCAGCCTCTGATGAATCAGAGATGAGTACTGATGAGGACGAAGTAATTTCTGACGAGGATTTTAGTGACCTCCCCACAGATCTACTTTCACGGATACCCCCATATGACCCAGAGCCTGGAGAGGGCATGATCTTTGATGTCAATTATCATTACGAGATCCCTATGACTTAGATTCTGGTTCTAAGATACATGTTGATCTACTCCCTCAGCAACTTCCTGCTGAATTGTGGGACATGATAAATCAGCTGAATCAACATCATGATCCCCCCTCTGATTATCCTCTATTCTCCACCACTACTCCACACTTTCTTATAGCTAGACTTTTTGGAGTAGGGGTGCACAATCAGCTAGTTCGCATCTCTACACCACTGATTTTGGGAGCATACGAGCATATCTTTCTCTTAATCTTGGCCGGCTCCTTTGCTAGAAATGATACATCTGATTGAGTTTTCGCCCAGCTGGAGGCGTTAAACTCAGCATCTATCCCACATTCATCCATCACCCAATACATATTCATTTTTTTACATAGCATATTTTTCTTTTAGTGTATTTTCTTTCTGCATATTGCATATTGTCAGGTTGGTCGATGCTGAATGTATATTTTCAGGAGCAAGTCCAGGTGATTTCTACCTATTTACTCCCTGCTATATTCTCTTTTATATTCATGCATGAGGACATGCAACAACTTAGGCATGGGGGGGTAGATACAGTAAAACTGAAAAAATTTTTATGCCAACATTTAGGAAAACCTTGGAGCTGCATGTAAAACGTACTTTAGGACCCTAAATAAAACAACATCTAACTCCAACTCCAATGCTCGCATTGGAGCTAGAAATCGTCTGCAACAGCCACTTCCGACTCACTCGCTCACCTTGTGTTCTAAATTTAGGGTCAAGCTGAATGTAACCCGATACGGGAATTTCATGAAGTACAAATTATAAGCGGTTAATTGTTTATAGCATGTATACATATTGCATTCATGAATAAGATTATTTTATTAAGAGAATGCATTGGGGATTTTATCCTCTAGTTGATTCCTGTAATCTAGAATCCAGTATAATTTTTTCACACACGTAGAATCTGCAATGGATTCACGATGAAGGCTGATAAATGTCTTTAGTCTGTCGAGAAGAAGCAGCGCTTCTTCTCTTGAACCCCTGGACAATGTTTTGGGAGTCAGGCAGATTTTCTTCCAAAAATCCACCAAATAGTGCGAGATGAGAGTAGAGTATACTGGTGCTCTAAGATTAGTACAAGGAATCTAGAGTCCTAGATAATTAGGTGATGATACTCAGAGATCAGACATAGTTCTCACTCTCGATTCCTATTTATACATTTCGTGTGAAATTTTGAGAGCCACCAAATAAGGCAAATACGCGGAGAGCGAGTTTCATAAAACTAGGGCTAAGGTGGATGGTTACGACTATTCTATACGGAATCCTCAGCCTAAGGAGGGTATTGATGCCAAGGTCAGAAATACACCGTCCTATCCGTCTCTCCCGGTGCTGTGAGTAGGCACTTCCACCAAATAAGCCACCCAATGTCTCTTGAGTACCACCAATCCCTAATAATGCCTCTTCAATAAAGTTCATGGATGTGTGCTAGTTGTGTTATGTTGAAAAAGAAAAAAGAGAAAGAAAAAGAAAAAGAAAAAAAAAGTGATAAAAAGAAATGATGAAAAGAAAGAAAAAATTGAAAAAATTAGAAAAAGAAGAAATAGCAAAGAAAAGAGTGAATATTTAGTTCAGTTGCATTGAGGCAATACCACGGAATAAATTTGAGATCCACCAAATATGGCCTTAACCCACCTTTCCTGTGTTTCTGATCGCCCGAATAATGGCTAAGGAATTCCGACTTAGTGTTAGGGTTATGCAAACTCAATTAAAGTGTTAGTGCCAAGTGAGACCACCAAATACAGATCATATGTGTGAATCTGGTGAAATTGTGAGCTCTAAGGAAAGAAAAGAAAAAGAAAAAGAGTAAGAGAAAATGAATACAAAGGGATCAAAAGAGAGCATAGTTTTTCTCATCTTTCTCTAACTTGAGTTACTTAGTAATCTGGGAATCTAGATTTTGTAGTACTAGTCTCTATGTAGCACCAAGTGAGAGTGAGCCACCAGATAAATAATCTTTTCCCTTAGAGGTTCTCTACCTAAGCCTAAAGCTGGGGTGAAATTCATAGAATATTTTGAATACCCCGAGGGAAGAAGTCCGCCTATCCTGCTAGAATTTTTACTAAGGGTCAAGTACAGGCTTTAGAGGTGAATTAGTTTTTCACTCAAATCCGTTGCAAAAGCTACATAGCTGCACTTTCACGATTGTCTGGATTTCTTGAGCATAGGATGAAAACAAAAAGGAGAAAAATCTCTATGCATACACTTGATAAAATAATCAGTCCCTTAAGGACCCTTGCTGTAAATAATTTAGTCTTGCATTTGCTAGGGACTAGCAAGATTTAGGCATGGGAGTATGATTGCGTAGTAATCATAGGTCTTAATTGACCTAGATTAAGCTAGGACTTAGCATAAGTTAGGGTTATTCACGCATGCACAAGCATTATCTGCATCTTTACTGCTTTACTTTAGCTATGCATAAAATAATGATATAATGTGCTGATTAAGTGCATTATGTCAATTGCAGGTAATAAGCAGATCTGGAGTTGGATCTGGAGTAGGATTTGAAGCTGGATTAGGAATAACGGGAGTTGCAGCAGAGCTAGAGTAGAAGGCTTAGATTAGATGTAGGAGTAAAAATGTAAGGGAGTTAAAGGTTTTCTATGCTATTAAGTAGGAATAAAGCAGTAAAATATGAAGAGCTTAGGTCCATCCTAGCCCTAGGATAGCGTAGAGACTTCCCCAAGCCTTAACCACCCTTAGTTTAGGTCACAACACCCTAGGAAACCCTAAAACCCTAGTTCCAACCCTTATCTAGACATCCAGATAAGTTATAGGACATCTAGGACCCTTAGCGATCTCCCGCACACCTCAAACCCACTTCTGCAGTGCTATTGGACATCCAGACACTTTGTTAGACGTCCAATTTTTGCAGAATACCCAAAATAGAACCCAAAATCCCTTCTAACTCTGATTGGACATCCAGATAACAAGTCTGGACTTCTAATTTTTGAGTATAAGATGTCTGACACTATTATTAGACGTCTGATACTACTCTCCAGTTCCTGTTTTGAGATTCAAGCCTTGATCTTGGATCTCTAGGTCCCTAAACCCAATTCCAACCCCATAAGAACCTAAATTAAGGTGCCCTAACCCTAGTACATCACCTCTAGACCTCCCTAAGGACCTCATTAGGTCCTCACTAAACCTAATTGACTTGGATCTTAGTCGATTCCATCATCCTATTCAATTGGACTCATTGAGTCCAATTGAGCCCTGATCTCAGCACACACTGTCCAATTGGACTCAGTGAGGGTCCAATTGATCTAGACCTAAATTAATTGAGTTGTTTTACTCTCAATTAAGTTTCCACACACCCAATTAAACTTGTATTAAGTTTAATTGCACTTTACATTAGTGAAATAGGGTTTATAACCCTAATTTGAGACATACCTTGACCTAAACCCACTAGAACCTAACCTATCAACCTAGCCACCTAAGTTTTGACCCACACACACCCACATACACCATCCACACGAAAAGACCTAGCCTAGCGTTCTCTAGAACTCTCTAGAATGTGTGGTTGCCTTGGTTGCCAAAATTAGCAACCAAGAGCCATTCAATTTCTAGATCGACATTTGGTGGACCTAAAAACCACCATCCATCCTCTCTCTCTCACTCTCCCACGAGCTCCCACCATAGGCCTCTCTAGAGAATTCCATAATTCTCTAGAGAGCTTCCCTTAGGCCTATAAAAAGACCTAAGGGGTGGCCATTTGCACCCATTCACTTCCTTGGCATTCATTCCACTTAGGCTATCCACTTCCATCTCCACTCCACCTCCACGAGTTGAGCACCACCATGGAGGCCACCATCTCCACTCTAGGAAGCTGGATCAGCTCCCCAACCTCTCTCCAAGGGCCGGTGTTGAACGTTTACGAACCTACGCTAACGAGATTGGTTTTGGAAAACCTGTCATTGTAGTTCGGAAGCGAAGAATTCTTGTTCAAAAAATAAAATTTATACCGAAAATAATTCCGGATCAAACACAGGGAGGCTACGTTGATCTATTTTCGCAATTATATTTTTTTAGGATTTTCTTTAAGCAAGGCGTTATATTACAATGGGGCTATCAAACTATGAGAGAGAGAGAGAGAGAAAGAGAGAGAGAGAGAGAAAGAGAACATGCATTCAATATTTCAATAGTTTATAAAAGTTACACTAGAATGCAGAAAATCAATTACACTATAAAGCAGAAAATTCTACACTAGAAAAGCTGTAAATAAGAATGGGAGAGAGAAATTATCCTCCTCGACGATTGCTTGGAGGACGAGCCGGATGGGACGACGCCTGGACGAAGGAGAATGAAGTAGGACGAAGGAGGACGAAGCAGAACAACGGGAACGAAGCAGCACGCCGTCGTCGTCGCGAGATCCACTTCCAAAGGGGAACGAAAATTGGACTTTATCTCGCGAGAAGCATCCCAGGTGTGGGACAAGCTTCTCTTGAGCTTTGGAGGGGTAGAGAGGAGAAAGAAGGGATGAGAATTTCATATGGAGGGGGTCTCCTTTTATAGTTGCAAGGAGTGGGGGCAAAATGGACATTACAACTTCAAAGCAATAAATAAGGGGTCTTTAGTGATGGATAAATCCGTCACTAAAGTCCCAACGTGGGCGTAGTGGTCGGCTCGCGCACGCCTCCTCGCCTGCTCATGCTCTCAACGGCCACTCACGTTCGCCTCTTTTCAGCCGTCCGATCGCGAGATCGGACAGCTTAAATAGCATCCGCGCCCGCTACGTAGCACGCCCCCCGCGCGTCTGATTGCACGTTCGATCGCGCGTCCAATCGCGCGTCGACGCTATTGGGTGCGGGCAGCCGTTGGATCTCCATCTGACGCCCATCCGCGCCCGCTCACCTACGCCTTCCACCCCCTCACCGCGGCTCGAACCCGCGACCTCTGCTTCGCCCACGGCTGCGTCGCCGCTGCGCTACGCGGACGAAATGGTCGCGTGGACGCTTTTAAGCGCGAGCGACGACAGTCATTGGATCTCCATCTGACGGCAGAGAGCGATCCGGCGGGGGCCTTCACAAAATGCAAGCGGCCGTTTGGGCGGCTGAGATGGCACCACGTGGCGCCATCTTGGCCGTACATCTTCTGGAAGTTGTAGATGGTGCCACGGATGTCGGATTGAATCGATTTTTGTGTCGTTGGGCTGCGATCGTCAATCCGAATTCATCCGTGTAGTCGAATTTGTCATCTGAAGTGCGGATTTACACCATCCTGGCCCTTGATCTTCTAGGGTTCCCAGGTCACTATCTGATGCTACGGATGCCTGATTAGGGTGATCTTGGAGTCGTTGAATTCCAATCGTCGCCCTAATCACATCCATACAGTTGGATATTTGATCTGAGGCCCTGATAAAATATTTGCCTTGTCCAAGCACATAAAAGGAGACAATTAACCTCCATTTTATTCAAAGTATTCTAAATGCAAGATGATGCATGTAATGCAATATTTATATCATGAAATGCAATCTTATGCTTAAGAACATGCATAAATAGACATCTTAAGTAGTGTAAATGTGTTTACATCATACCCCCATGCCTATCTTTTGCTAGTCCCTAGCAAAAACTATATGCTATTTATAAAAGAATTAGGTTAGATTATTTGGACTTGAGTTATTTTTCAATTATTAAGAAATTGTCTACTTAGGAACTAAACTTTCAAAGACCCAACAGTGCTCGGGTATCAACCAAAATGCAGACCGCTTCAAGCCCTCGCCTTATTAAAAGAAAAATTTCTTTTTCTCTTTATCTCTTTTCTAATTTTTTTTTTATTTTCAAATTTTCGAGTTTAAGAGTGGCTTTCTACGGCCATTCAACTCACCCAAAATTTGATGAGAACCCTAAGCTTTAAGCATCTTATTGTGATTGTGATAGACTCATTGACCGGCAGTTAGAACGGACTTCGGATTTCTACACCTCTAGGTGACCTAACCAGAATTCTACCTAAAAGTGTATCTTTACAACTGGTAGCTTTCTCCCTACTTTTTTTTTTTTTACGGGGTCAACACAAGGGTGAATCCATTGTATATCTCCCCGGTTTATTCTACTTCTCCACTTCTTCCAAAGTGTTTTGGAAATTTTTGGTGCATTTTTGAGCTGGGTTCTGGACAACCGGTCGATGAGCTGTTACCACCGACAACTTGCCAGCCATACTCATGCGGCGAAGTGTGGCTTATTTCTTTTTGTTCTTTTCTCCCTTTCTTTTTTTTTTAAGTAGGTGGCTTCCCTAGTCTAAGATTTACCTAAAGGCAGCAAACTAAGAAAGGTCTAGTGACTGGGCTATGGACAACCTACCTATGGGCTGTTACCCACGATAACTTGCCAGCCATATCACCCTAGAAGGTTCATTAGCTACCCATTTTTCGTTAGAATCGTCGAACAACGAGTCAGTGCAAAGAAAGTGTGTAGATGCTTAAAACTCAAAATTCCCTCAAATCAGAGGGCGGGTTGATAAGTCGTGTACTTATCACCCAAACTTATTTATTCCGATTATAATAGAATTAAGATGGCGAGGACTCAAAAAAAAATCCACATTTTAGTGGATACCCAGGCTAATTAAGTCCAAAGACCTGAGGGGTCTTTGTGTTCAGATACTAATGTAAAATTTCTTAGGATTGAAAAGTCCTAATGTCCAACTAATCCTTCCTAATTTTTTTTTTATAAGAAGAGAAACAATGTACATGGATTTCACAAGGCTGACCAAATAATTCAAGAATGAATCCACCCCCCCATGCCTAGCTGATGCAATGCCCTCATTGAAAAAGAGACATGAAAGAAAGGGTAGAATATGAAAGATGTCACCTGGATATGAAACTCGTATCAGCCTTGTGTCATATGTACAATTGCTGAGTTTAATGCCGTCAGCTAGGCGAAGTCCAGCCAAAGAAGTCACAGAATGGCTAGAGCAACAGAGTCTGAGACGGGTTCTAGAAGATTACTGTCAACAACAGGCTTTAAACGTTGACCGTTGACTTTAAAGGTGTTACCGGTCTTTGGGTCAGAAATCTGAACGGCACCATTAGGAAAAATCTGATCAATTATGAATGGGTCATTCCATTTAGATCTAAGTTTACCAGGAAAGAGCTTAAGTTTAGAATCAAATAACCAGACCTTCTGGTTTGGCTCAAAACTCTTGCGTGAAATCAATTGATCATGTAGATCTTTGGTCCGAGCCTTGTAGATATTGGCATTCTCATAAGCATCAGTTCTAAGCTCCTCCAACTCAGATAGTTGGAGTTTCCTGGTCTTTCCAGCTAGATTTAGATCTAAATTGCATTGTTTGATTGCCCAGAATGCCCTGTGTTCAATCTCTACGTGTAGATGGCATGCCTTTCCATACACCAAACGGAATGGAGACATGCCGATGGGTGTTTTATACATCGTACGGTAGGCCCAAAGAGCGTCCTCAAGCTTTTGAGTCCAATCCTTACGATCAGGCCTAACCATTTTTTGCAGAATGTTCTTGATCTCTCAATTGGAGATCTCGGCTTGTCCATTCGTTTGGGGATGGTAAGGTGTGGAAATTCGATGATTAACCCCGTATTTGGCCAATAAATTCTAGAATTGGGCATTACTAAAATGAGTGCTACCATCACTGATGATAGCCCTCGGAATCCCGAACCTACTGAAGATATTTTTCTTGACAAAATTGATGATCACCTTGTGGTCATTGGTTCGGGTGGGAATTGCCTCAATCCATTTGGACACATAATCAACAGTAACAAGAATGTACTGATGTCCAAATGAAGGGATAAAGGGTCCCATGAAATCGATGCCCCAAACATCAAAAATTTCTACAGGAAGAATAGACTTTAGGGGCATCATATCTTTCTTAGTTATGTTCCCGAGTGACTGACATCGAGAACACGACCTTGAGAAGTCCTGGGCATCCTTGAATAAAGACGGCGAATAGAAGCCAGATTGTAAGATTTTTGCAGCCGTCTTTCTCCCGGAGAAATGTCCACCACACCCAGATGCATGGCAGAACTCGAGTATACTGTTGAATTCATTCTCCGGTATGCATCGGCAAATAATCTGATCAGAGCCGATGCGATACAGTTCAGGGTCCTCCCAAAAGTAGTATTTGGCCTCAGATTTGAGTCTATCTCGTTGTTGCTTGGTCCAATCCTGGGGGATTTGACCAACGGCCAAATAATTAACAATGTCAGCAAACCATGGGGAGTGGACACCTAAAACTGTAAGAATGGTTTCATCCGGAAAAGTGTCAGCAATCGGAATATCCGGACAAGAAGAATCACCTAGGAGTCTCGACAAATGATCCGCTACCACATTTTGTACCTCGGCTTTAGCCTTGATTTCAAGATCAAATTCTTGAAGAAGAAGAATCCAACGAATAAGCCGGGGTTTAGCATCCTTTTTAGCCAAGAGATGTCTCAAGGCCGAGTGGTCGGTATAAACAATAACATGAGACCCCAAGAGATAAGCCCTGAATTTTTCCAAAGCAAATACTACAGCTAGTAATTCCCTTTCAGTAACAGTATAATTCCTCTGGGCTTCATCCAGAGTTTTACTAGCGTAGTAAATGACAGAGGGCTTTTGGTCAATTTTCTGACCTAGGACAGCCTCGACCGCGTAATCAGAAGCGTCGGTCATGATCTCAAATGGGGCTGTCCAAATTGGTGGTTGCAAAATTGGAGCACAGGTGACTGCCGTTTTCAGAAAATCAAATGCCTTTCGGCATGATTCGTCAAAAACAAACGGCGTTTCTTTGGCAAGAAGATTGCTCAAAGGACGAGCAACCTTCGAGAAATCCTTGATGAATCTTCGATAAAATCCCACATGGCCAAGAAATGATCTGATTTGTTTAACAGATATGGGATGAGGAAGTTTAGCGATAGCATCAACCTTAGCTTTGTCCACTTCATTTCCCTGTTCAGAGATTACATGACCGAAAACGATGCCTTCTTGGGTCATGAAATGACTCTTTTCCCAGCTAAGGACCAGTCGTGTCTTGATACATCGCTTAAGAATCATTTCTAAATTAGCCAAACAAGAGTCAAATGATTCTCCGAAAATAGAGAAATCATCCATGAAGACTTCCATAAACTCTCCCACCATGTCAGAAAATATGGCTAGCATACACCTTTGAAAAGTCCCAGGTGCATTGCATAACCCAAAAGGCATCCTAAAAAAAGCAAAGGTTCCGTAGGGACAGGTGAAAGTAGTTTTTCCTGATCCTCGGGATGGATAGGAACTTGATTATATCCCGAGTAGCCATCAAGAAAACAGAAGTACTTCTGCCCAGCTAATTTTTCCAAGATTTGATCAATGAAGGGCAGGGGAAAATGATTCTTTTTAGTGGCTGTGTTCAACTTCCTGTAATCAATACAAACTCTCCAAGAGGAAGCTGAACGAGTTGTGACAGATTCACCTCTCTCATTAGTCACAACAGTAATCCCGGCTTTCTTTGGAACAATCTGAACGGGGCTTACCTAGGGACTGTCAGAGATTGGATAAATAATTCCTGCATCGAGCCACTTGATGATTTCCTTTTTGACCACTTCTCGCATATTTGGATTTAATCTCCTCTGCATCTGGCGAGAAGGGAGGGATCCATCTTCCAAAAATATTCTATGATTACAGTAAGATGGCTCGATCCCCC
The DNA here is from genome assembly GCA_037157565.1 of Thalassia testudinum. Taxonomy (NCBI): domain Eukaryota; kingdom Viridiplantae; phylum Streptophyta; class Magnoliopsida; order Alismatales; family Hydrocharitaceae; genus Thalassia; species Thalassia testudinum. The sequence continues at coordinate 47,718,167 of JAZHRO010000009.1, forward strand.
TGAGGTCATGAATGGTCCAACCAATTGCCTCCTTATGTTCCTTTATGACCTTAATCAATTTAATCTCTTGCTCCTTTGTCAATTTAGCACTAATAGTCATAGGGAGCGTATTCTGCGGTCCTAAAAATTGATATTTTAAATTCTCAGGCAATGGTTTCAATTCAAGCTGGGGTGGGGTAATGATTGATGGTAGGGTAGATGCTGAAGATTCAACAAGAAGAAGAGGTTTTGAGTGAACAAAATCAGTAACCTCTTCCGAAGATGTCTGGTCAGAGGGTTGCGGGTCAAATTCATCAACCAAAGAGGAACTTTCAATTGAAGAAACCGTCAAACAAGTTTCAATATTAACATTATCCTCATCAAGTTCCTCAATAAATCCACAATCCTCAAATTTGTTTATCGCCTTAAAAATATCCAATTTCATTCGTTGGTCCCCAAAGGTGATTTCCATGCTACTGCTTTCACAATTAATGTTGGCCTTTGCGGTAGCCAGGAATGGACGCCCCAGAATGATGGGCATGTTCCTCAGATTATCTGGTACATCCATGTCAAGGACAAGGAAATCTACAGGAAAATAGAAATCCTTGACCTTAACTATAACATCTTCGATAACGCCTCGCGGGTTTGTGACCGAACGGTCCGCTAACTATAGCGTTACTGAAGTTGGCCGAAGTTCACCTAACCCAAACTTCTCATAAAGAGAAGTCGGGATTAGGTTGATGGATGCACCAAGATCCAAAAGTGCTCTATCAAATGTGTAATCTCCGATAACGCAAGAAATCAAAGGAGCACCAGGATCTCTCTTTTTCTGAGGGAGGTAGTGCAGGATAACAGAGCTAGCCTGCTCGGAGAGTACCACCTTCCTCGGAACATATTCTCTCGACTTACGCTTTTGTGTACATAATTCCTTTAAAAATTTTGCGTAAGCCGGTATGTGCTTGATAGCATCAAGGAGCGGAATATTGATCTCAACATTCTTAAATAAATTCAGAAGCTCCTCATTGCTATCAACAGACTTCTTCTTCTTTGCTTTGGCTAAGGCTTCCGGAAAAGGAACATGAGTCAGATCTTTGGAATCAGGTTCCTGAGCCTTGATTTCTCCTCTAGAATTCTCCTCTCTCTCCTCAGATTCTTCAGGATTCAAAAGATCAGAATAGTGTGGTTGTGGATCCTGAGTCTTCTTACCACTCCTCAAAGTGACAGAATTTGCAGAAGTCTAAGAATTTGGGTCTTGGGGAGGGTTAGGAAAGATTGGAGGGGCTTGATTGACCATGAATTATTGATTAGCAGAAGAAGAAGAAGAGGAACCCTGCTCAACCACCTGAGCATGTGCGTGCGGGTCCCTTTGATTTTCGTACCCTTGGGCTTGATTGCCCGAATTTATAATGTTTCGCAGGTTGGGTACGGGTTGGGATGGTAGAGATCCGGGTTGACGAGCATTAGCAATGAGCCCGGATTGCAAGTTGTCCAGCGAGTTTTTCATTTGCTGCATAAGTTGGAGCATAGATCCTTGCATCTCTACCATTTGACGGTTCAAATCAGCCTGCCCTGCAGGTTGATGGGCATTCCAAGTTGGTTGATTGACCTGATTCAGAGGCAACTGAGTATATACTTGACCCTGACCCATTGGTCATTGCGGAGCATAGTTGCTGGGTCGGAATTGGGTCTGTTGCCTCGGATTTTTCCAAGAGAAGTTAGGGTGGTTTCTCCAACCTGGATTATAGGCATTCGAGTAGGGGTTGGATCTAACATTCTCTTGTACAGCACAGACATCCTCATAGGGTGAGGATGGAGAGAAAGAAAGGGAAGGATCAGAAAAATTGGGATCAAAGGCCCCAGTTGGGAACCCATGGGGTTCCGAGAAATGCTGACTCATAGATTGAGTCGCATTGAGTTGATTCACGAACTCCCGTCCAGAAGGAGCTCGTGAGGAATGGAATCCCGAATTTTGGGATTGAGAGTTGTTCATAGAATTGCCAGCCATCCACTCTTCCATTCTTTTAGCAACCAAGTCCACCTTATCAAGTTTATTACAAATCAATTCCATATCAAATGAATGAGAGCCATGGACTTCATTGACATTTGATCTGGGTTGCTGGGACTGGTTAAAAGTATCCATGGAGGCATGATTAATTGAATTCTCACTCATTTCCTCAAATAAATCATGTGCACTATCTGCATCTTTATTGAGGAAATTGCCTCCGCAAGAAGCATCCACATGGTTTCTGAGTTGCTCATTCAACCCATGATAGAAGATCTGCACGAGTTGCCATTTCGGCACCTCGTGGTGTGGACACCTCTGCAATAAGTCCTGGAATCGCTCCCAGGCCACATGAAACTGCTCCCCTGGCCTCTGGGTAAAAGTAGTGATTGCCCGTCTTAAAGCATTGGTACGACCGACTGGGAAGAATTTCTTCAGAAAGGCCGATTTCAACTCATTCCAAGTTGTAATTGGTCTTCCTATTGTCCTATACCAATGCACAGCTTTATCCCTAAGAGAGTGGGGGAAGAGCCTCATGATCATTTGCTCCTTGTTAACGTTTCGAGCCTTGGTGGTCTAGACCAAAGTGGTCAAATCCTCCAAGTGCTGAAACGGATCTTCGGAGCCAAGCCCATGATAATATTTAATCAGGCTTAACACCTGGGGCTTGATTTCTACGTCACCGGCTGGAATCTAGACGTAGGGACGTTCCCCGTAATTCGAAGGATCATAAAATTCCTTCAAGGGCTGAGCGTCCTGCATTCTCTGGAACCATTCTTGCATTCTCTGCATTTGTTTCAGCTGCCTTCTAAATTCTTCCTGTGGATTTTCAAGCAGAGGAGGCTGTTGTTCGGCTATGGGATCAAATTGACCAAAATCTAACTTGCGCCTCCTAGAATGTTCTAACGGTCCTTTCAATCGGGGATTCAATGACCGTCTTCCCAGCATAAACTAGGAGAAGGTCGGAAGGACTAGGGATATGGACCCTGCAGCACAACAAAACAAGGCTGTCCTTAAGTGGGGTAGCCTAAGGATCTACTGACTCCCAAAACCAGCCTTAAGACTGTAAGTGATTTACTTTACTTGCGTTTGTTTAATCCAACCAGTTAGAAGGAGGGACTGGGGAGAAGGTTCTTCCTTTGGCTTTCGCCTCTGGTTCCTAATGTACCCCCCAGCCGCGATCGTTTGACTCTGCTCCCCTAGCTAGACATCAGATTAATCAGTACAAGTAGGTTAATCAAAAATAATCTCAGACTAGGCCCTGAAGAGCGAATCAAACCTTAATGCCAACATCTACTCAATTTTATTAAGGCCTGGGATTGTGGTGCTTATGGAATGTGATGGGCCCTTACAATGGGTTGTGCCCTTAATGATTGATTGAGATTTGTGTAAGTGCGTGCACAACCAAGGTTTTCAAGCAAGATTATTGATAATGTGTGAATTTTAGTGTTCAAATCTTGCTTAAGTAGCTTTTAGGGTTTTAAAATTGGGTGAATTGCAATCAAGTTTCTAGGCAAACCAAGTTGTAAAACACGGGTGAAGATTGTTTTCCTTTAAAATCAGAAAGAAAGTGGAGTGCCTGGAATATACCTTGATTGAAAACCCTAAGGAGGAGCTACTTGATGAGTTGGTTTTAAAATAAAGTGGTGCGGCCCAAACAACTCAAACAACTGGCCACAAATGCACCACTAAGTTAGGCACTCAAAGATGATTAACCTAGAATGATTTCTACTCTGTTATGTGTTGCTTTGTGTGTACCGGTTCCACAGATCAGAACCCGGTTGAGTAGAAAACAAATCAAGTTGATCAAGTGCCTTGAATGTGGGTGTGTGTTGTGTGTTTGTTGAATATTACCCCACAAGATTATCTTTTTGTTATTTTTTTATAAATGAGGGTGGAATGAATGTGAGTGAAAATCCAAACAACCAAACTATTCCTAAGATTTATGCAAACACCTAGGTTAATTGGGATTTGGATTTAATGTGGTGAATGAAATCTATGGAGGGGGAAAGAATGGGGGAACACTTACAGTTGTCTTCAACTGCACTTTACTCCAGTCTACCGCTTGTTGATTCCTTGATGGAGGTCTCTACAAAACAATAGACACAAGAGAAAGCTAGTTAGAAAACAAATAAAGTACAAGAAATGCGAAGAAAAGATCGGAAATCGTTGCCTCCCCGGCAACGGCGCCAAAATGTTGAACGTTTATGAACCCATGCTAACGAGATTGGTTTTGGAAAACCTGTCGTTGTAGTTCGGAAGCGAAGAATTCGTGTTCAGCAAATAAAATTTATACCGAAAATAATTCCAGGTCGAACACAGGGAGGCTACGTTGATCTATTTTCGCAATTATATTTTTTTATGATTTTCTTTAAGTAAGGTGTTATAATTACAATGGGGCTATCAAACTATGAGAGAGAGAGAGAAAGAGAGAGAGAGAGAGAAAGAGAACATGCATTCAATATTTCAATAGTTTGTAAAAGTTACACTAGAATGCAAAAAATCAATTACACTATAAAGCAGAAAATTCTAGACTAGAAAAGCTGTAAATAAGAATGGGAGAGAGAAATTATCCTCCTCAACGATTGCTTGGAGGACGAGCCGGACGGGATGACTCCTGGATGAAGGAGAACGAAGCAAGACGAAGGAGGATGAAGCAGAAGAACGGGAACGAAGCAGCACGCCGTCGTCGTCGCGAGATCCACTTCCGAAGGGGAACGAAAATTGGAGTTTATCTCGCGAGAAGCATCCCGGGTGTGGGACAAGCTTCTCTTGAGCTTTGGAGGGGTAGAGAGGAGAAAGAAGGGATGAGAATTTCGTATGGAGGGGGTCTCCTTTTATAGTTGTAAGGAGTGGGGGCAAAATGGACATTACAACTTCAAAATAATAAATAAGGGGTCTTTAGTGACGGATAAATCCGTCACTAAAGCCCCAACGTGGGTGTAGTGGCTAGCTCGCGCGCGCCTCCTCTCCTGCTCACGCGCTCAACGGCCACGCATGTTCGCCGCTTTTCAGCCGTTCGATCGTGAGATCGGACGGCTTAAATCGCGTTCGCGCCCGATGCGTAGCGCGCCCCCACTCATCTGATTGCGCGTTCGATCGCACGTCGACGCTATCGGGCGCGTGCAGCCGTTGGATCTCCATCTGACGCTCGTCCGCGCCCGCTCGCCCGCGCCTTCCACCCCTTCACCGCGGCTCAAGCCCGCGACCTCTGATTCACCCGCGGCTGCGTCGCCGCTGCGCTACGCGGACGAAATGGTCGCGCAGACACTTTTAAGCACGAGCGACGACAGCCGTTGGATCTCCATCTGACGACAGAGAGCGATCGGGTGGGGGCCTTCACAAAATGCAAGCGACCGTTTGGGCGGCTGAGATGGCACCACGTGGCGCCATCTTGGTCGTCCATCTTATGGAAGTTATAGATGGTGTCACGGATGTCGGATTGACTCGATTTTTGTGTCGTTGGGCTGCGATCGTCGATCCGAATTCATCAGTGCGGTCGGATTTGTCATCTGAAGTGCGGATTTACACCATCCTGGCCCTTGATCTTCTAGGGTTCCCGGGTCACTATCTGATGCTACGGATGCCTGATTAGGGCGATCTTGGAGTCGTTAAACTCCAATCGTCGCCCTAATCACATCCATATAGTTGGATCTTTGATCTGAGGCCCTGATAAAATATTTACCCTGTCCAAGCACATAAAAGGAGATAATTAACCTCCACTTTATTCAAAGTATTCTAAATGCAAGATGATGCATGTAATGCAATATTTATATCATGAAATGCAATCCTATGCTTAAGAACATGCATAAATAGACATCTTAAGTAGTGTAAATGTGTTTACATCAGCCGGCCTAAGCTCCATTGGCCGCCCCTCCTCTCATCCACTCAAATTCCATCGGAGACCACCTCTGAATGCCCTTCCTTCTGCTAGATTAGTAACTTAGCTCTTCGTATATTGACTACTTTCATTTACTGCTTAGTAGTGTAGTCCTTATTCTCCCCCAATGATGCATGCAAAATCCCCCCGTAGATTCCTGTATGCGATCATTTTCTGTAGCTAGATTTATATTTTTAAGCATTTCTGTACAAGCTTTCCTCTACAAGTTCATGTTGCAAACACTCTCCAAATGAATGAATGAAAAATATATTTTCTATATACATATGTCTATGTGTTGAGAATCACCACGAGCTCATTATAATATCTTTTGTGTGATTAATGTTGCCTGTTTTCAATTCCTGATATACTTGCAACTAAGCATGACGTACTTCAATACGTAATAATCATAAACCGGCATGTGATTTTAAACAAAGTAGAGCGGTAAAAGATCGAATTCGAAAGTAAAACAAATGCCTCCCAGAGACGAACTACCGGGACTCAAGTCTCGTTATCTTTAGAAAATAATTTATTTGTTTGTTTGTATTGCGCACTATACTACGACATTTTCCTAGCAAAAATGCGCTCTACGAACTTTGAACACTCGTCCTCCAAGTAGCTGTCGAGGAGGATAACTTCTCTTTACCTTCTCTTTTATCGCTTTCTAGAGTAGATTTACTACTTTCTAGTGTAACGAGTAGTTGTAGTGATTAGTTGTAATAGACATCATTTTGTCGTTATGAAATATCTATTTATTCTATCTTTATTTTGTCTTTATTTGCAATATTTTCTCTCTCTTCTATTCATTATTCTTTAAGTAGATAGCTAGTTTTTATTCAATTCGACCAATAAATATGCTTCGTGACAAGAAAACAAACACGATTTTTAATCAAACATCTACCTCCTTGTGTTCGGCTTAGAATTTCTTTTGAGTTTCGGTAAAATTTATCTGTTGATGATTTTTCTCGTAAAACACACTACAATGATGGCTTTTCAAAACTCATCTTTTTACGACAATTTTCTGCTTCAACAATATATCTTAAATGTAGGGAGAAAATATAAAAAGAGAGGACTAAAAATGGTGGTTGGAAATTGGGTGGTTAGTGCATGTTGAATGGCTAAACAGCGACTGTGGGGGTAGCGATGAATGAGTTAGTCCGGCCGAGCATTCCAACGATCAAAAACTTTAATAACCTTGGGGCTTTTAATCGTTGGGTCGTGAAGAAGGTGTAAATGGTCATGGAAAGTAGTTTGGTGGACTAGGGCGTCGGCGTGAGCTCGTAGAAGCTCATGTTGAAGGTGATGAAGATGACGGTGGTACTGTGTGTGTGGTGGCTAAACCTAGGGACTAAGGACCTAGAAATATTCTAAAGAGGGAGAGAAAGAGTTTAGGGGACTTAGCAAAGCGTGAAGGAGTGAGATGCGTCTAGCATTGGGCGGTTGGATGCAAAGAAGAAGGTGTAGTCCAGTGAAGGAGAGTGGCGATGACGAAGGCTGAGGTAGCTCCTATGTGGCAGGTGAGGAGCGGAAGAGAAACAGAGAGGAAGGAGGGCCATCCAGGTTGGAAGTTGGATGCCTGAAGGAGGAGGAGGAGTGGGGTCACTGGAGTCGAAGACGATGATGGCCGGAGGAAGAGGAGGAAGGTTGTTTCCAGTCCAATCTTAGCTGGGATGCACTGGGGAAGTTCGAGGGGTTTAAATAGAACCTCTTCAGCCCCTCAAAGAACCAATTCAAGCAAGTTCAACTTGCTTTAGGGTCGGTTTTCAAGCTTGGAAATCCCAAGCTTCACTGGCGAGATTTCGGTGTTGATTGATCTTCAGACATGGCCCAAAAGATTGGCCATGCTCTAATTGATGTTCACACCAATTTTGGTTTAGATTGGTGAAGGCTTGATGGGTCAAATTGGCTTGCAAATCTTCTCGACCATGGGTTAGGTTCTGTTCACACATTCAATGGTGGTAGGGGCCTAAATGTAAGAATGAAAGAAAGTTGGGGGGCTGCTTGTAATGAACTTGAAATTTAAAGGTACAAATGTGAGAAATAGAGTTTTTAAGGGCTAAAATGCAAAGTAGGTCAACATGAACTTTGATTGGGCCTAAATTTCGATGTTAACCTAATTTGGACATAAGGAATTTAGTGGTGAAATTGGATTTGAGTTTTGACCATGTTTGACTGGGAAAATTGAATAAAATACCAAATTAGGGTAAATTCCCCTTTGAAACTCTATTCTAGGTAAAAGTGGGTTCAGATGGTCAAACGAAAGGTACCAAACTTCTTAGAATATTTTTCAATGATTTTTAGAAGATTTAGATTAATTTTATCCTAACCAGAACCTTTTCAATTTAAGTGGGATTGATAATTAAGGTTTTCAATACTATTTTGGCCCTTAAAATGTGTGAAACCCTAATTCAGTCAGTGTTGATCCACTTTTTGGACTTTTATGCTCAATTGACCTTTAATTAACCCCTAAGTAACCTTGTGGTTAATCAACATTTGTGGTGTGCTATTAAAACAGTAGAATTAACCATGTTTCCTTATTTTCTTCTCAAATCAGATTATTGCAGAATTTTGACCCTTAGATGATCAAGTAGCAGCATTTACCATTTGAACCTAACTAACTGTGACTATTTAGGGTCCATGATGTTGTTACCATCAGGGAGGTGGAGCATCTCTGTATTAGGATATTGTAGACTCCAATTACCCGAAGCGAACACCCTCTCTAGTCTTTCTTTTATTAAAAATTGAGGTTGACGCTTGTTGGACCAAGTAAAAGCTTGACCTGAGAAACCAATATCCAACAACCCAAGCTTAGTAATGAAATTTTGTAGATGAAAAAATTCCCTTGAGGGAATAGTAGAACCTCCGATCTTGTTAGCCACACATAGAATGGAATTGAAATCCCTAATACACACTAGATTATCATCCAAATTTTCCAGTAGCTTCCCATCTTCTTCCAAAATTTTCTCCTACCATTCTATTTTGGTGTGTCATAATGCAAGCCAAATGGCAAGAAAAACCATCCAGAAAAGTTTTCAAAATAATACAATGTGATTTTGAATATATTAAATCTATAACTAGATTATCACAATAAAGTAACCCCAAGCCTCCTGACCTTCCTTCAGCATCAACAGAAAAATAAGCATAGTCATGAAATGTTGATCCTATTCTCTGAAAACACCTCTTCTTAACATGAGTTTCAGATATGAATGCTATGTCTTCATTTTTTTTTGTTATCAATGATTTTAGATGTCGAGTTGCAAAGGATGATCCCAAACCTCTGCAATTCCAAGCAGGTACATTCATGGAGGCTGAGGCAGTTGATCCAGCTCAACTACCTGAGGCCATGATTGACATCTTTTACCATCAAGATTATCTTCATTACTGACTTCTTCTACTAGCCATTTCCTTTTAACATGCAACAGAGAAAGTCTTACCTTTAATTTTAAGATCCTTGGAAATTTTCTTGAATCTTTTCCTCTGTGTAGCGAAAATCAGAGGTTCATGTTTTAAAAACTGATCAGCCATTATAGAGTCTGATTGGAAAGCATCAGCAACTTGACTTGCAAGGCCCATCAGAAATACTACACCAAATTGGCAACGACACTAACAAGGAGCATCTGACTTCACTTCTTTAGACAAGTCTCCCAGATCACCAATCTTCGACAGCCAAAAAACATAAAAAATACTCCACCAATCGGTAGCAGCACCAATAGGAAGGATCACTAATCTTCGACAATTGAAGAACCTTGGCGGACCTTGAACAGCAACGAATAGGCTAAAGGAACCAGGCACAAGCCACTCCTTAAAACACTTGCTCCGGTTGTAGCCTAAGCCTTGAACCTCTTCGATGAGCCCTGTTCCCAATTAGAAGGTGCAAGAAGCCCCCTTTTGGATGTGGCCTCAAATCCCTCTCCCTCTACCATAGATTTCCAGCAGGAACGGAAGCCCTGGGAGACCCTTTCATCCCACGAAGTATCTCGAGTGTGAGAGAAGCAAGCAGGCACCACTATCATGAGAATAGAGACTCACCTAAGTGGGGAACGGAGACACCATGTCAGTGGCCAAAACCAAGAATCGAGGTCCACCTTAGTGGGGAACAAAACAAGGTGGTGTTTTAACAGTTGTGAGTTACTCATGCATTCCCAATTTCATTCCATACTACTTTTTGATAAATGCACTCTCTCCATTGAAGCTGAGGAAGGACTGACGATGTACATATGTCTCCATTCAATGACTATATTTCTATTCTCATTCCATTATAAACTAATTTGTGGTTGAAATCAAAATCATTTGACTTCAACTTTCTCTCCCCAAGTAATCGTTGCAAGAGGTATTTCTAATTCATGTGATATATATATTTTTTAATTTTGAGAGGAAGAAAGAATAGCTCATCTACGTGATGCCTATTCAACTTATTAATAATTAAGAAATCAATTACATATCACTTGACCAATCATTTTCCCACCCCTAGACTCTCACAATCTCACAGGACCACGCTTTCTCTTGTCGAAAAACAAGGTTATTGCATGCTAGTCACATGGCCTAAAGCACTGTTGTTGCTTTCCATAGATCCTACCTCTGATCTGTCAAGAACTGGCACAATCTTTCCTAGGAAAGTGGGTCGACCCCATAGACCTCTCTCCACATGGCTCGAGTGAAGGGGTAATCACAAAAATGATGGGGTATGATGTCCTCCACCTCCATACAACGCTCACAGAGCTAGGGTTCCACCCCCATGAGGGTCCAACGAAGCTGCCCAATGACTAGGCCCTCTTGTTGTGAGAGCCACAAAAAGAGTCTCACCTTGAGGGGCACCCAGATACCCCAAAATCTAGCACAGTCTGCATCCATCTGGTCTATGGGATCAATGTCAACAAGCTTCCTGTAGGTACAGTGGGCAGAGAAAGTGCCATGCCTCTAGGAGTACTCATCGTGACTTTCTCTGGGTCTAAATTTCTGCAAGTGCATGAGCATGTCATCCCTCTGGACGACAGATAGAAGGGCGAGACCGCTAGAGGAAAGATACCTCATTCCTTCATGCTTAATTCATGTGATATTGAGTAATATGATTTTCATTTAATTGCAAAGGGAAACCTCTCTCTTGAACGTTCTCTATGCATTTATGTTCTTTCTATTATAAACTACTTTTATTAGTACAATCGAAATCGTTTGTCTTAAAATTTTGCTGCCAACATAGGTATTGTCGAGCTATTTCTGATTCATGAGATTTTGAATAAATTGATTTTAAATTAATTGCATAGGGAAACCATGCTATAGAAGCAATATTGTCTAATATCATCGATTAGCTACAATTTGAGATATTTACAGAAAACATATTACGGAGGAAAGGTGGGTTGAACTATAACATCACAAAGTTCACATACATTTGAATCATAAAAAGAAAATGCCTGAACTCTATCCTTCTCAACCTTTCCATAGTATAAGTTCAAAAGGAAATAAATTTTAAATGGGAATAGCATGCAAAAAGGAAGGAGACAATAAATAGAAAAGGTTAATTCAAGAAAAACTTCGGCCAAGTTGTACAAAAGTACCATTTAATTAAGTGGGGATAACAATTGAACTCCTTTTAAAAGTGCAAACTAAAGTAGAGTTGTGCCCCCAACTTCCACTAAAGTAAATTAAAGTTTTCAATAACAAGCACAATTGTGATGAAATGTTTTATCTAATCAACTGTTAGAGGCTAATTTTGTTGGGTAAATTTGCTCTTTTGTCCATTACCTTACCTCGTGCGTGGAGAGTGCGCTTCATTCTTCACTATTAATATTATAGAAGAAATGGTTGCTTTTAAATTAAAAAACAATTCTCAAAGTGAAAAGTTTTGAACTTATTAATTAATGGAAATCGAAATCGATAAGTAAATTTAGTCCAATCGTGTTTAGCAACAGAGTGATTAACTTTATTGGAAATCTAAAATTTGGTAATAATTTACAATATGTCTACCCCTTAGTGGGGAACACAACGAGGCGAAGAACAAAAGTAAGTACAAAGAACAATTATGAATGAAAATAAAAATAAAACAAGTAATAGGTTATGGGCCAATAATGCCTTTAATGGGAATCAGCAGAGAAGGGAAAATTACTATAAATCAAAATTATAGGATGGTATAGCCCACCTCCCCTGAGGATCATTTTAATCCTTGTGAAATTATCTACTGGTAGTCTTTTTGCTGATTTCTTTTTATGCCATGCTTGTCTTTGCGAAGCCACCGGTTTTTTTTGGTATTTTTCGATTATGTTCTCACGTGTGTTTCACTGACAATAGGGGTGGAAGTGTAATGGACAGATACTAGCAATGCAATATGTAGATTAGTTTTCATCATTCGTACATGATTCCCTTATGGAAGTTTTATCTTTTTTTCAATTTCCATGTGGGATATAATACAAATGTAACGATTCTTCTTAAACTAGTCCCAATATGGTTTAACAAACTTACACTAGCATGAGGGTTACTAACTCCCAAAGCCCAAAGAGGAGAGCCAAATGGGAAGCCACGGAAGATAGACTTCTATTGGATATTCTCTTTGAAGTGAAGGTTCGAGGAGATTTCTATATTAGCAAATCATTCAATTCCCCAAGTTAGAATTGGATAGGAGGAGCATAAGATTAGAAGTGGAACACCCACTACTAAGACTCAGTTGTAAGGTAGGTGGAAGCAGTTTAAGGAAATGCATCTAAAGTGCCTCATGTTAAGAACTCTAAGTGGTTAGGGGTGATATGAAAAGAACAATCAGCTGATAAACGTTAATTTATCATCATTCTTATATATTAAAATAAATCTAGTTCTTAGGATTTTGCTCCACAAATGAGTTTTTAGGTTGCATTTAGGCATCAATTAGGTTAGGCATGCATTACATTTTTTATTATGTTTTTGATGTATTTTTGTGAGTGTTAGGGATAAACAGATTGTCAGATTCGTAGAACCCTAACACTCAGGAAGGCAACTAGTGAAAGAGAAGCTCAAACCAGTTGGAGCTCAGCTCTATCCAGCTCACCATAGCTGGAATCCAGCTCACTTGAACTAAGGTTAGCTTATCCTAGCTCCATTCAGCTCATCTCAGGTGAATGGCAGCTCAAGAGAGCTCATCTTAGCTCACTTTAGCTCAAGTCAGCTTAGATCCAGCCCAACTTAGCTGAGTCTAGCTCATCTCAGCTCCCATCAGTTCACTGGGAGCTCTAGTTAGCTTAGTTGAGTTGACTGGAGTTCACCTCAGCTTAGGACTAGCTACATCCAGCTCGACTCAACTCCAGCTAGCTGAAGATGACTTCATCTTAGCTTAGGAAGCTCAAGTCCAGCTCCCAAGGACTCAGCTTAACTCAACATAGTTGAGCTAAGCTACCTTAGCTACCTTAACTAGCTAGATCCTCCCCGGGAGCATTAGACCTAGCTCACCTTAGCTCATTTCAGCAGAAGCCAGCTTGCATTAGCTTGGCTTAGTAGCTAACAAAGAAATAGCAAACTAAGCCTACTAAAGTAGCTCCATGCCACCCTCTTCAGTAGCTGCTGGCTTTAGTTCAGCTCCAGACTTCTTCTGTCTAGCTCCTCCCCTCAAACCCTAGCTCCAATTGCCTACTCCTCCACCCTACTACTAGCTAAGCTCCAACTCCCTTGGCCATCCACCGCCCTACACCTACCCCTTCAAGCCATCACCACCATACACCTACCCACCTTCTAGAAGCCTCCCATAGTTGGTGCCAAAACCATGGCACCTCTCCATGGTGCCACCAACCTATGGTGCCTTTCCACCACCATAACCACTACCACCACATCCATTAGGGTGGCACCAAACACCCTACACCTTAGGATCCCTAACTACCATCCTAAACCTAATCCTAGCCTTCCACCTAAGGCTACGCCAACCACTACCTTTCTACCCTGTAAATACCCCATTTAACCACCACTAAAACACATCCTCCATTAGTGTTAACTCTACCCTAAATCAACCTATAACTCACGACCAAGATGAAGAAGGAAGGAAGGAGATTAAGGAGCTATCCCTTGCCTCCTTGATGCCTTCTTCCTCTCCATTCTTCTCCTTGTGCCACGCCAAGAGGAGGAGCAATCTCTACATCATGGAGGACGGCCAGGCATTGGAGGAGATACTAGGGTGGTCCACGCCCACCCTTGGAGGAAAGAATTGAGGTGGAGAGCATCCACCTTGGAGGAGCCATTCAAGGAAGGAGAAGAAGGAAACCTTTTCAAGCCAAGGAGCAGCTAGGCTTGGAGCAAGAAGACTCCCCTTCTTCACCAGATTTTGCAAGAGGATTTGTGCTTTTATTGCTTTTATATTTTCCATTTTAATTAAAAGCATTCCTCTGCATGTTTTTGTAAAACACAAATTCTATTAAATCAATTTGCCTTCCTTTCATTTTTGTTGCAATTATTTTCTTTGTTTCTAGCACTCTTAACTCCCTCTCCCTAATTACTCTAGGCCTCCACATGCCTAGGGTGTGCTTAGGGAGAGGAATTAATTGTCACTTAGGTTTTAGCTTAGTGATTGTAGGTGTTAGTTGCTTTCCCGCCAACAACTCTCATATTCGCCGTTATTTCAAAACTATAAAAATTATAAATTTGAAAAAATCAAAAAGAAAGTTGATTTCCATTTCCAAGCAAGAGACGTATTTTGAAAACATTTAGCCTCCTTGGACGACCCTAGATACTTCCATATCTAGGTTTAAAAATTTTAAAGCGAAATGGTTTTGTGTGTTACAATGTCTTAAAAAACCCTAATTATAAACCACGCAAAAACCCGATCACTTTTTGCCGTCCTTGCCAGGGAGGCACGGCTTTGCATTCATTTATTTCTCTTGCTTGAAGTGGATCTCATCCCCTTTCTCTTTTTCTCTCATGTGTGCAAGCGTTGCAGGAAAGAAGCAGGATTTTGAAGCTTGAAGTACCTTGTCTTCTTGCGGAATTCTAGGTTAGTGATTCCAAAACTGGTCACACTTCTTTTAAAAACTGCTAAGAAAATACTAAACCAGGCTTTTAGGACTCTAAATATCCTAATTAAGTGGAGTGGTGCATATTCAAACCTGTTTGTTGCTTGTTTGCACTAATTAATACCACTCCACTTCAATTGTTGGTGTTCTGATTTTCGGGTCTAGACTTCTGTCTGAACTTAAAAAATCAATTCCAACACCATAGGCATCCAAAAATCTTGAAATTTCACCTAGTAATTCCAAATCAAGTTGGGAACACCTATTCCAAATTTCAAATTACTTGGATTTGTATTTAATTTTTAAAATTCATAGACTACTGATGGGTCACACCCTTTAATCTTCCTATTTTGCTACTGTCCATGAATTTTTAGAATTTTTATACTCATCCAATTTTTGTGAAATTTAGCATTTTGGAATCCTTGGAAAATTCTACACATCATATAAATTCACCAAAATTTTTAGAGGCCGGTGGTGGTACTGAAAAATCCAAAATATCCACGGGTATCATTTTTGGACTTTGACACTAGCACAAAGAAATTTCTTTTAAAAATATCAAACAAATTCCTAAAATCCTAAAAAAATATTTTCTGAAATCCTTATTTGATTTTCCATAAAGTAGTTGTGTTTTTTGATTTGTTTGGACCACTACCTTAAACAGAAAGCCTAAAAATGAACTCACTGGTCGTAAAATTCCTGTAGTAGGATTCAAGTGATTAAGGTTTTCTTTTCATTTCTAGAGACCAACAACTTAAAGGAAATTGATCTTCGTCGATACAACCGGATTTTTTTTTGTTTGATTGAATCTCAAACTTGTTTGAAGCCTTAAAAAGGAAACCCTAAAACACATTAACCTAAATCAAATCCTAAAATACAGAAATTCATTCAAAATTGTGTGACAACTTGTTTGCTATTGGAATCACTTTCCAATCTTATATACACCAAAAATTGAAATAATAGGACAATACCCAAATCAATGCCCTCCACATTCCGTGTGCGCTCTAGTCTCCTAGACCTAACTAAAAATTGTAGCAATTTGACCCCTAAGGTTTCATCAACTTAGGCTTTCTATATAGGTTTCAAGTTTTATCTAGTTAATACCAATTCTGTCATTTATATCTGGTGTTAGCCCGAGGGGCTGTGTCAAACGACCAGGTGCGGGTTTACACAAGCCCCTGGGGATTTTCTTGGGAAATGCTTGGGCCCAACCCTCCCGTTATGCAACTTGGCTAGATTTGTTGGTAGAATGGGTATTCACTATTGATTTCTTATTTCGTAGGTAGATCAAGTCTTAGGTTATTTTTTTAGAGAGTCACATTTAAGTTAGGTCTAGAATTTTGTTTGTTTGAATTGCACACTTTCTCTCATCCCCATCTCTTCTCCTCCCCTCCCATTCTTCCATTTTATGCACGAGCGACAGTCTCAAAATCCTCACTTGGAGGGACCATTTGATTTTGCCCCCCATGCAAAAAGGCTGCTTTTTCCATCTTCTTCATTTAAAAAAATGAAAATCAATAAAATAGGTCCACTAACCCTTCCACTTCTATCTCTAATCCCACTTCTAATCCCAATTCTGACCCTTCCACCCAAAACCCCCCACCTTTGACTTCCCACATTTGGAGCTTCCTAATGTTGATTTGCCTCAATCACAACATTAAGCCCCCCCACCTGATCTCTACACCTTGATGGCTGAGCAGATTCCTCAACTTAATGCCAATCAATAAGTGTTGACTAGGAATATCCAAAACCTAGCCAGCCAAAGCCCAAACCCACCACCCCGTTAGCAGCCTATTGTTCCTCTAAAAGATTTTTATGATCCTTCCTATTATGAGGAAGGACTAGGGGTGGTCATCCCTGAAGGGGAGTTTGAGATCAAGCCGATAGTTCTGAACCTGATTAAACATTTCCATGGCCTTCCTAAGGAAGACCCATTCAGTCACCTTGAAGAGCTAACTCTTCTTGCACAAACAACTTGTTCCCAAAATGTGTAAGAAGATCTATGGCTGATGCGGCTATTTCCATTATCTCTTAAAGATAAGGTCGCTTACTGGTTCAGGACCATTGGCCATCCAATCACCACATGGCCTCAGCTCAAGAGCACCTTCCTCAAGAAATTCTTTCCCATAGGTCGTACTAATTCCCTACGAAGATCTATTACGACCTTTCAACAAAAATCTGGTGAGACTTTCCTTGATTCTTGGGAAAAATTTCAAGATCTCCTAAGAAGTTGCCAGCACCACAAGATTCCTTTGTGGCAGCTCATGTAGATCTTCTATCATGGATTAGAAGATCAAATCTGACATTTCGTCGATGCCTCGTGTGGCAACAATTTCTTGAATAAGGATGTTGAGAGTGCCTACGACTTATTTGAAGAAATGAGTGAAAACTCATTTAATCAAGCTTCCGTGAACACATTTTGCAGAACTTCAAAACTATAGTTCGGTGTTCATGAAGTAGGCACTCAATCTATTCCTGTAACCCAAGATGATCTTCAAATGCTTGCATAAAAACTCGACCAGATGCACATTAATCAAAAGAAAATTAAGGAAAGACTTGCCACACCAACCCAAGCTGCACACATTCTACATCTGACCCAACCTAACATTCCACAAAGAGAAAATTTACACAATCTCAACACTACCCTTGCTGATTAATACCAATATTCTGAGGCTTTCTATGACTCATTGGGGAATTACAACTATCCAAATGCTAACCCCACTCAAAGTGTTTTTTCCCACTAGGAGCAATTTAGAAATTCTTCCAACTGGAAGAATTACCCAAGTCACTCCTGGAATAACCTGGTTACTCCCCAACCTTCAAATCAATTTAACAGGTATGGGTTGAATCCAACCTTTCATCCTGGGCCATCCCAACAAGACATCAATTCCTAGATGATGAGAACCCTGCAGGAAATACGGACTAAGATGACAGAAGTAACCCACACTATCACAAATTTGAATAATCTAATTGGGGTTACTCCAACTCAAAGACCTGCAGGGCATTTGCCCTCCCAACCCATGCCCAATACTAATCACTAGAGGAACCGATATCTAGGCAGAAATCCAAACTACTCAAATCAGCCTCCTACTAATCCACCACCTCAACAGCCTCCTAAGTTTCCAAAACAACAGGTCCCCCACCTCCTCCAAATAATAATCCGACTGCACATGTAGTTACATTGAGGAGTGGGAAAACCACCACTAATCCCAGGCCTTCACAAAAACCTTGTGAAATCCCCATCCCTATGCAAATTGACTTTGAATACCCCCAATAGGAAGAAAAAGAACCACAAAAATATCAGGACACGACTCCTATTTCTTTTCCACAAGCTCTCCACCTCACCACCAATCGAAAAAAGAAATTTGAGCCCACCACAGAAGAACTCGTTGATCTATTCAGGCAAGTTCAAATCAATATCCCTCTCCTAGATGCAATCAAGTATATACTTGCCTACGCCAAATGTTTGAAGGGGATTTGTACTCTGACAAGGTAGGCCAAAAATCTAAGACAGGTACATCTTTCAGAGATAATAAGCTCTGTCATAAAGAACAAGCTGCCTCCTAAGATGAAAGATCCGGGAGCACCATTAATTTAAGTAATTATTGATGACATTACTTTTGATTGCGCCCTCCTTGATCTTGGTGCCTCAGTTAATATCATTCCCATGATTTTATTTGAAGAATTTTAGATCGGTGAACTTAAACCTATTGAGGTTAACCTTCAATTAGTCGACTGATCTACAATTAAACCTGGTGGGATTGTTGAGGATGTTTTAGTCAAGGTCCAGAATTGTGTCTTCCCCACAGACTTTCTAGTCCTTGACATTGAGGTACCCGAATCTTTAATAAATGCCCCCATAATCCTTGGATGACCCTTTTTGGCTACTACAAAGGCAAATATCAATTTCCACATAGGCAAAATGGATATCACCTGCGAAGGCCAAATTATCACTCTTGATATTTTCAAATCCTCCGAGCGATGCCATGATGATAACTTTTTTGAGGACTCAGATACTGAAATTTCAAATTTGGTGGAGACTATGTTGGTAGATACCCTTCCTGACCATAAATTTTTCGAGGAATCTGACTAAGAATCTGTGGTTGTCGAACTCTTTTATTCGGAGACTTGTCTTCAACAACAATCCATTCCTGATGACCCCCCTGATCATTCCCCTAACCCACCCACTCTACTTTCACCCCACCCTTCCACACTAACTTCACCCACCCTTTACCATTCTTCCCCCAAACCCTTTATAATGGACCTACCACCTGACCAGCTTGAGTATGGCATTCTTCTTAAATTAAAACCTTAGCCAGACTCAGGTCACACTTATTATTTTCCATCAAATTTTGATCCCTATTTTTCTTGCACTCAACTTTCTAGGGATCTGGAAGAAGACACATTTTTTGCGGGCATCCAAGTGTTTAACTATTTACATGATTGTCCGTCTTCCATGCATACGTTCATGCCCGGCTGAATGGCGTAAAAGATAGCACTGGATGGGAGGTAACCCATCATTTTTCCTGCTTTCTTTTTCCCTTTCTTTTTCCAGGTTTTGACCATCCTAAACCCAACCACCTTTCACTAAGGTGATCACTTCTTCCTCCTAATGCAAGAGGACATTGCATATCATAAGCATGGGGGGGTGTTTTCAAAATTTTGACAATCGATTTTGTATTTTCAAAACCTAAAAATATGCATTTTTTCTTTTGTCATTTTCTTATTTTTTTCTTGCATACCCAAAAAATAAAAATGTTGAAAACTTTTTGACGAAAATTTTGAAATCAGGACTAAGGTTGAAAACTCACTTTTGGTACAATGGGATTCTATCTTTAACAAACTAGGGATATGGATCTTATAATTAGAATTTCAGGATTTATCTTTAGATTGGATAAAATATCCTTCTAAAAAATTCCACCTAAACTCATGATAGTTTAGGTGACTCGATTCTCTTTTGTAATAAGAAAAGTATCTGGCTTAGTTTCTGATTCAAAAACTTGCATCTCGTGTAAAATTTCTTGTGTCAAATTTTACACACAAGTCAACACCTAAAAACAACTAAAAATTAGAAAAACCCCCTTATTTGGCCTTAGTAAAAGTCTGAAGCAGATCATTGGTTTGAGTTCCCACCATTGAGGAGGAAAATGCCTCCTTTGAGGACACGATTGATTAGCCCATATTTGTGGGCTGTTTAGGTATTTAAGTGCCTAGACATTAAGTTAATTTTAACATTTAGATAGCATACATTAGGATGTAAATAAATTAATTCATATTTTTAGCTTAATGGCATAATTCATGTGTGGTATTCATATCTAAATGCATTTAGAATAAACTTAGAATTGCATGCATTTGATTAGTAACCAATTAAGTGCATTACATGCATTACTTTAATTAACATAGAAGTTAAGGATTTGTGCATAAATAATCCTAATATTTTATTATATTATTCTTCTTCTTCCTCCATAAAAATGGCTCCGTTTCCTCCTCTTGTGGTCATTCACTCCAGCCATAGCTGCAAGCATTCATCCTACATGAAAAGTTGATCTGGAGCCTTCAATGCTCATGCTCCATTTCAAATCCATGCAGTCATAGCTACAAAGGAGGAGGAGCGGCTGCCATGCTCTGGGAGACTCCGCCCCGACTCCACCACTGTGAAGAGCTTCAAGATCACCTCCATTACCACCACCGTGCGTCTCCAAGGTAGAGCTCTGTTCTGACTCATATAGCACGTGTTTGATAAGAAAAAGCATCGTAGTATAGTGCACAACATGATCAACAAAAAATATTTCTATGGAAACGAGACATGGAGTCTCGGTCATTCATCTCTAGGAGGCGTTTATGGAAATGCAGAATTGAAATGGATCTCTTTCACTCTGCTTGTTTAAAACCTCATGCCGGTTTATGGTGATTTACGTATTGATGTACGACATGCTAGTTGTCAAAAGATAGTAATTAAAACATGTAGCTTCAATCACACCAAAAGATGATAACTAGGAACATGGTGATTTTCAACATATATATATATATATATATAAAAGATGATGATGATATCAGAGTTGCAGAGCACAGGTAGAGAAATGCTTGTACTGGGAAATAAAACTACTCGCTACCAGAAACGACTGCATACATGAATCTATAGGGGGATTTTGCATGCATCATTTGGGGAGAAGGAACTACACTATTAAGCATTAAATAAAGCATATAACTATAAGAAGAACTATAATCTAATCTAGTAGAAATAAGGGCAATCGGAGGTGGCTCCGATGGCCTTTGAGTTGGTTGAGAGGAGAAGGAGGGGTGGCCAATGGTGCTTAGGCCGACCCTTGGAGAGAGGTTGGAGAGGTGATCTAGCATCTTGGCGTGGAGGTGGTGGTGGCCATGGTGAAGCTACTCGTGGACATGGAGGTGGAGTGGATGTGGAATGAAACTAAGCTAAATGGAAGCCAAGAGTGAATGGGTGCAAATGGCCACCCCTTAGGTCTTTTTATAGACCTAAGGGAAGCTCTCTAGAGAATTATGGAATTCTCTAGAGGGGCCTATGGTGGGAGCTCATGGGAGAGTGAGAGAGAGAGGAAGGATGGTGGTTTTTAGATCCACTAAATGTGGATCTAAAAATTGAACGGCTCTTGGTTGCTAATTTTAGTAAGGCAACAACACATGGTAGAGAGTTCTAGAGAACTCTAGGCTAGGTATTTTCGTGTGGATGGTGTGTGTGGGTGTGTCTAGGTTGAAACTTAGGTGGCTAGGTTGATTAGGTTAGGTTCTGGTGGGTTTAGGTCAAGGTAGGTCTCAAATTAGGGTTGTAAACCCTAATTCACTAAGGTAAAGTGTAATTAAACTTAATACAAGTTTAATTGGGTGTGTGGAAACCTAATTGAGAGTAAAATAACCCAATTAAGTTAGGCCTAGGTCAATTGGACTCTCACTGAGTCCAATTGGACAGTGTGTGCTGAGATTAGGGCTCAATTGGACTCAATGAGTCCAATTGAATAGGCTGATGGAATTGGCTAAGATCCAAGTCAATTAGGTTTAGTGAGGACCTAATTAGGTTCTAAGGTAGGTCTAGAGGGGATGTACTAGGGTTAGGATACCTTAATTTAGGTTCCTATGGGGTTAGGCTTTAGGCTTAGGTAGAGAATCTTAGAGAGAAAAGATTATATATTTGGTGGCTCACTCTCGACTGGTTCTACATAGAGATTAATACTATAGAATCTAGATTCCCAAATTATTACGTAAATCAACTCAGAGAAAGGCGAGAAAAACTATGATCTCTTTTGATTCCTTTGTATTCATTTTCTCTTACTCTTTTTCTTTTTCTTTTCTTTTCTTTCTTTTTCTTAGAGCTCACAATCTCACCAGATTCACACATATAACCTATATTTAGTGGTCTCACTTGGCATTAACACTTTAATTGAGTTTCCATAGCCCTAACACTAAGTCAGAATTCCTTAGCCAGTATTCGGGGTGTCAGAAACACAAAAAATAGGTTAAGGCCATATTTGGTGGATCTCAAATTTATTTGGTGGTATTGCCTCAATGCAAATGAAATAAACACTAAATTTCACAAACTCTTTTTTTTCTTGCTTTTTCTTCTTTTTCTAATTTTTTTTCTCTCTCTTTTTTTTCCTTTTTCTTCTTTTCTTTTTCTATGTAAATTTTTTCAACACAACACACGCTAGCATACATTCATGAACTTTATTGAGGAGGCATTATTAGGGATTGGTGGTACTCAAGAGACATTGGGTGGCTTATTTGGTGGAAGTGTCTACTCACGGCATCGAGAGAGATGGATAGGATGGTGTATTTCTAACCTTGGCATCAATACCCTCCTTCAGCCGAGGATTTCGTAAAGATGGCCGTAACCATCCACCATAGCCCTAGTTTTATGAAAACTTGCTTTCCATGTATTTGCCTTTTTTGGTGGCTCTCAAAATTTCACAAAAAATGTGTGCGCATGAACCGAGAGCGAAAACTATGCCTAATCTCTGAGTATCATCACCTAATTATCTAGGATTCCAGATTCCTTGCACTAATCTTAGAGCACCAGTACACTCTACTCTCATTTTACACTATTTGGTGGATTTTTGGAGGAAAATCTGCCTAGCTCCCAAAACACTGTCTAAGGGTTCAGGAAAAGAAGCACTGCTTCTTCTCGACAGACTAAAGATGATTATCAGCCTTCACCCTGAATCCATTGCAAATTCTACGTGTGTGTGAAAAATTGCACTGAATTCCAGATTATAGGAATCAACTAGAGGATAAAATATCTAATGCATTCTCTTAATAAAAATCTTATTCATGAATGCAATATGTATATATGCTATAAACAAGTAACCTCTTATATTTGTACTTCATGAAATTTCCCTTATCGGGTTACATTCAGCTTGACCCTAAATTTAGAATAAAAGGTGAGCAAGTGAGTCGAAAATGGTTGTTGCAGACGATTTCTAGCTCTAATGTGAACATTGAAGGTGGAGTTGGTATTCTTTTATTCAGGGCCCTAAAGTACGTTTGACATGCAGCTCCGGGGTTTTTCTAAATGTTGGCATAAAAATTTTCAGCTTTGTCGTATTTACCCCCCCATGCCTAAGTTCTTGCATGTCCTCATGCATGAATATAAAAGAAAATAAATATAGCTGGAAGTAAATGGGTAGAAATCACCTGGAATTGCTCCTGAAAGTTTAACGTTCAGCATCAGTCAACCTGACAATATACAATATGCGAAAAGAAAATATGCTTAAAAGAAAAATATGCTATGTATAAAAATGGTTATGTATAGATGATGGCAGAATGTGAGGTAGATGCTGAGTTTAACACCTCCAGCTGGGTGAAAACTCAATCAGATGTATCGGTTCTAGCGCAGGAGCCAGTCAAGATTAAGAGAAAGATGTGCTCATATGCTCCTAGAATCAGTGGTCCGGAGATGCGAACCAACTGATTGTGCACCCCGACTCCAAAAAGTCTAGCTATAAGAAAGTGTGGAGTGGGGTAGAAAATAGAGGATAATCAGAGGGGGGATCATGATGTTGATTCAGCTGATTTATCATGTCCCACAATTCAGTAGGAAGTTGCTGAGGAAGTAGATCAAACTGTATCTCAGAACCAGGGTCTGAGTCATAGGGGTCTTCATAACGATAGTTGACATCAAAGATCATGCCCTCTCCAGGTTCTGGATCATATGGGGGTATCTGTGAAAGTAAAAGATTAGTGGGGAGGTCACTGAAATCCTCGTTAGAAATTACTTCGTCCTCATTAGTACTGATCTCTGATTCATTGAAGGCTGACTCTTCAGGCTCGGAGTCGAGACATCCATTAGATTGACTAGGATGGTAGGTGCATCCCCAACTCATTCTGCTCAAAGCTTCACCCTCATATGCATTGGGTTCCTCAGTAATTCCTCCCTCAGGTAGCATATCCATTGCTTCGATCAAAACATCCATAGCTACTTCTGGTCTTTGGATGTCAGGATTAGGGATAGAAAGTGTCATCTCAAAATCTCTAATATTCGAATTAGGGATGTAGGTGAAAGAAGAAGAGTGCAGATCAGAAGATGTTGGTTCTAGCACAGGTTCACCTATAATGGGAAGTGGCCTAGATTGATCAGTAGTGTCGCATGTAATGTTTGCCTCAAGATCTATATCCTCAACTAGATCTACTTCCCTTATCTCAGTTGGGTTTCCAAACCCATGAGGTATCTCCCAGGATTTAGGATAATCTGATTGTGGCTCAGTCCTAGAGATATCAGTCCTTTCCTCCTCAATTTCCGGAATGGATTTCCCAGACGAACCCATTTGGCATACTTCCTACTCCTGTCTCATATCCAAGCTAGATTCTTCTTCCCCTAAATGATCTTCCATCATCTGCTCCCGAGAATCTTCTGTGTGTCCTTCTGGCATAGTCATTTCATATTCTTTGAGGTCTTCAAGGATATTTTCCACTTGATATCTCAAAAGTAGTAGTTCTTGAGTTTCCCGATTTTGTCCAATTAGCCTTGTTATCCCTGTTGTTCCTTGAAGGAGCTCCATCACAGCTTGTTGATACGGAATCCAGCTTTGTCTTTGGTTCGGCTCAGTGATAGCTTGGATTTCGTGTAGGTAGAATGTGGCCTTCTCCTTAGCACTAGCTATAGCTCTTTGTATTCTATAATGTGGTTGCATATGCACCAGTAGTTCTTCAGGGGTTCCAGGGGGTGAACTAGGTCTACCCGTATTCCATGGGTGAGAAGCAGGAGTGTGAAATCCATTTCCTGGGCTATAAGATGTGGTCCTTTGAGGGACCGGCTGGTATGGATCATAATATCCAGGGTTAGGATATGGGTTAACCATTTTGGTAACCCGAGGAGAAGGATCAGGCGAAGTGAAAAGTCATCTTCTCCACCTTGGGTTCTGATCCCAAGGTTGAGCTGATTCAGTGACCCAGGATCTCAGATAAGCTCGTGGGTCTAGTTCTTCTAGATCCTGATTAGATCCAGATCTAGGGTTAGCCATTGTAGCTAAGCAGATAGAAGAAGAGGGTGGGGGAGAAGATGGCTCGGGTGAAGTGACTCGCCTCCTTGGGAGTGACTCCCAAGGTTCAACCAGTCGAGGTCTGAGTGACCTCCTTCCTTGCATACACCACCCAACCCTTGGGTTGGTGTAGCCAAGCTAGACAAGGCTAAGGCCCTGTCAATCAGATGGTCCTTGTGATCAGATGACCAGATTTTCCATTTTAAGTTCTAATTTCTGAAGAAAAAAATTCGTCGTATAATCGACTGAAGTGATTCCCACCTCTCAAGCTAACCCAGCCAGTCTGGTTACAAGGGGACTAAGGGGAAGGTTCTTCCTTCGACTTTCACCTCCAGTTCTGTTTACCCCCGAGCTGCGATCGTTTGACACTACCTCGCAGACTTAGTCACTAGGTTCGGCAAGAGTGGTTGAAGACACCCAGTAGTACAACAATGAATTTGGGTTACGTGTTTTGAAAAATAATTTTAGCCCAATTTTCTTCAGTTGGGGTTTGTGGTGAGTGGCCCACAAGGTGACCAAGCTCACCAGCTAAGCACTAGACTTGACTAAGTCTAGGCTAGCCCAAATGTGGTTTCTAGAATGTAACCCTAAAGGCATAACCTAGGGTTCATGCAATTTCTAAGGTTTTTTGTTTTTTCTTCTTCAATAGACCACGAAATTAAGATCAATTCTCTGATAAAAGTTGGAATCATAATAAGTTGAAATTTGGAAAATAGATTATCTTTTCAGAGAATATTTTTTTATAATTTTTACTATTTCAACCAAATTTATAGAGATTTTTAAATGTTAAGGGGTCAGATCTGGAATTTTTACGACTGGTTGATTTTCCACTTTGAAATAGTATCAAATGTTCTTCACAAATCAAGGAAAAATATGGAAATTAAAGCCAATGAGATTAGATTTTAAACTCCACCATTTTTAGTCAAAATAGATTTGTGGATTGCTCCGAATTGCATTTTGAATTTTGAAAATTGCCAAATCTAGGTCAGTCTGACCCCCTTGTACTTTGTGAATTTTTAAAAATTTTGTACTTAGAATTTTTTCAAATGAGTAGGCCCATTTGAAAGATGATTTGAAAATGAAAATATAGCCCAAATTTTAGAATTTTTTTCTCATTAATTTTTTGGCAATTGAATTTTTAATTCAAAATTTAAAATCTGGCCGAAAATAAGAGGGTGGTGGAGAAGCTTTTGAAAGGGTGTTCGAATTTGAAATTCAAACTTTCCACCAAGACAATTTTTTTTTCAAAAACTTTTGAAATTTTTCTTTTTGAAGGAAAACCTTTTTTTTCAAAAGAAAAAAAATTTTTTTTTTTTTTTAAAGTAAACTAACCTAAGATTCAAATGGAGACCTAATCTAACTACCTAGACCTTTTTTTTATTTTTTTTTCACGAAAATAAATAGGCTTTTTTTTATTCAAATGAAATTGCTAGAAGGAAATCTAACCTAGGGTTTAAAAGAAATGGAAATCCTAATCTAAGAGGGGATGTGCACCTAATGATTTTTCTGCACTCGATGTGTGCGTAGATCCCATTTTTCCTATTTTCCTGCACATCAAAAGACAAGCAGAGGAAAATTTATCAGTGATAATTGATGCAAAAAATCACATGATTTCTAATTAGGGTTTTTAAAGTCATTGTAATACGTGAAAATGCATACGCTTTTAAATTTATATTCCTAGATAGGGGAGTATCTAGGGTCGTTTAAGGAGGCAAGTTGCAAATCAAAATCCCTTGCTTGAAAACATGGAAATCACCTTTCTTTTCGGTCATTTAAATACATTTTATGGATTTTTGAAATAACAGGAATACTTGAATTTTATTGGCGAAAGAGACTAACACCTATAATTACTATGCTAACACCTAGGTAACAATTAATTCCTCTCCCTAAGCTCACTCTAGGCACATGGAGGCCTAGAGTAATTAGGGAGAGGGAGTGAAAAGTGCTAAAGAAACAAAGTAATATAATGCAATAAAGATTGCGAAAAGAAAGCAACTTTAAACTAGGACCAAAAACTGTTTTACAAGGAACTCTAATAGAGGAAAGCTTTTACTGCAACTATCAAGGTACAACAAAAATGAAATAAAACTAATGGTCCTGATGATGATGATGGTGAAGAAGGGGTGGAGGCTTCTTGCTCCAAGCCTGGTAGCTCCCGGGCTTGGAAAGAGTCCTCCAACTCCTTCCGTGTAATGCTCCTTCAGATGGTGTCCTCCAAGGTGGAAGCTACCACCATCAATTCTCCTCCTCCAAGGGTGGACATCTACCCTTGGTCCTTCTCCTTTTCTTGGCCATCCTCCTTGAAGTAGAATGGCTCTCCTCCTTGGCGTGGCACAAGTTGAAGAGAGTGGAGAGAAGAAGGCACCAAAGGGGCGGGTCATGTGCCCCCTTAATCTTCTTCTCTACTCCTTGGCCATAGGTGTAGGTGGATATAGGTAGGATAAAAAACTAATGGAGGATCCTTTTTATGTGGTGATATGGTGGGTTTATATATAGGTGGAGAGGGGGGTAGTTGGCGTGAATAGGTGGCGGGCTAGGATGGAGTTTGGTGGTGGTTATGGGCGGTTAGAATAATCCTAGGGCTAGGGTCAGTTGGCGCCAACTAAAGGGGTGCCATGGGGTGGTTATGGTGGTGAAAGGGCACCTATATTTGGCGCCAACTATGGTGCTTCTAGAAAGTAGGTGAGGTGGATGGTGGAGAAGATTTTAAGGAGAGGTGTATGGTGGAGATGAAGGGAATTTTGGAGGGAAAGTTGGTGCCAAAAGGGAAGGGTTCTAGAAGGTTATTTTGGTGGGAAAATAGGTGGCTTTTGGTAGTGGTGATGGGGTGAAGGGGTGTGATGGTGGTGGCGCCAACTTGGAGTAGGATGCTAGCTTAGGTGAGCTCAGTTGGTGGAGCTAGCTAGGGTTGAGTTGAAGGTGGTGGATGGCCAAGGAGCTGGATGTTAGCTAAGCCAAGCTAAGCTAGCTTCGCTAGCTATGGAGTAGAGGAGGAGGTATTGGAGATAGGGTTTGTGGAGAGGAGCTGGGCAGAAGACATCTAGGGCTCAACTGGAGTTGGCAGCTGCTGAAGAGGTTAGCATGGAGCTACTTTAGCTGGCTTAGCTTGCTAGTTCTTTCTTAGTTGCTAAGCCAAGCTAAAGTAAGCTGGGTTTTGCTGAATTGAGCTAAGGTGAGCTGGGTCTGGTGCTCCCAGGGAGGACTGAGCTGGTTGAGGTAGCTAAATTAGCTTAGCTCAACTGCTTCTGGGGAGGACTGAGCTGGTTGAGGTAGCTAAATTAGCTTAGCTCAACTAAGTTGAGCTAAGTTGAGTCCTCGGGAGCTGGACTTGAGCTTCTTGAGCTGGAATGAATTCATCTTTAGATGGTTGGAGTTGAGTGGAGCTGAATGTGGCTGGACCTAAGCTGGGGTGAACTCCAGTCAACTCAGTTGAGCTAGCTAGAGCTCTCTGTGGACTAATGGGAGCTAGGATGAGCTAGACTCAGCTATGTTGAGTTGGATAAGAGCTGACCTAAGCTAGGGTGGGCTAAGATGAGCACTCTTGAGCTGCCATTTAGCTAAGATGAGCTGAATGGAGCTAGGATGAGCTAACCCTAGTTCAAGTGAGTTGAATCCCAACTATGGTAAGCTGGATCAAACTGAGTTCCAGCTGGTGAGAGCTTCTCCTTCACCAGTTGCGTTCTTGTGTGCTAGGGTTCTAGGGATCTGGCAATCTGTTTATCCCTCACAAAAACACATTGAAAATGCAATAAAAAATGCAATGCATCCCTAACCTAATTTATGCCTACATGCAACCCAAAAACCCATTTGCGGAGCAAAATCCTAAGAGCTAAGTTTGCTTTAATGCATAAGAATAATGATAAACTAGCATTTATCATACCCCCATGCTTATCTTTTGCTAGTCTCTTAGCAAAACTTTAATTTTTACAAAACAAATTTTTGGGTAATCTAATTTTTTTGACTTTTGAGGAGAAAGAGATTATGGCACATAGGTTGATCCAAACACAGGTGGTATGGGATTTGTTAAGGATAAATATCGGGATTTGTTTTTGGATCAAAAAATTAGACAAAATGGGATCAATATATCCTCAAAAAAATTTGCAAATTAACCCCTTGTTAATTCAGATGACTTCCAATTTATATTTTTAGGATTTTTCTAGCTCTTGAATCTGATTTGCAACTTGCAATATCCTTTCAAACCTTGTGTTTGTGCTTGTGAAAGGCTAACATTATAAGGGCGTGTTTTTGGTTTAAAACTTTTTTTTTCTCCCCCATGCTTATTTTTAGCTTAGTCTTACAACAGATGTGTCGGGATCAACATTCCCATTACCAATTCTTGAGGGGGCTCTAGCACCAGTACTTCGGGATAGCACTGTCTATGACACCACCCAGGAGCTCACAACCCCAAAACACAATGCGGTGTAAAGGGGTGCTCCAAGCAAACTCAAGCTCTTGCTCCGACACTATGGGTAGGGCACCGTCCAAGACAGTTGAGCTGCTAAAATGTGCTTTAATGCTCCATTGAAAGATATGGAATATAGATATGGAGCAGCGCCGAGGCGGTAACATGTTGACATTGCGTCTTTAAAGGAGGCATTTTCCTCCTTCTCGGCGGTGGGAACTCAAACCAATGATTTGCTTCAGACTTTTACTAAGTTCAAACAAGGGAGTTTTTCTGATTTTTAGTAGTTTATTTGTTGGCTTGTGTGTGAAATTTGACACAGGAACTTCCGCAAGAGATGCAAGTTTTTGAACCAGAAACTAAGCCAGATGCTTTCCATATTGCAAAAGAAGATCAAGTCGCCTGAACTATCATGAGTTTAGGTGGAATTTTAGAGAAGGATATCTGATCTAGTCTAAAAATAGACCCTGAAATTCTAATGATAAGATCCGTATCCTCATCCCTAGTTTGTTAAAGATAAAATCCCATTGTACCAAAAGTGAGTTGTCAACCTTAGTTTCGATTTCAAAATTTTCCTCAAAAAGTTTTCAAGATTTTTATTTTTTGAATTAATTTTTTTTATTTTTTTGTGTATGCATGAAAGAAATTAAAAATGACTAAAGAAAAATGCATGTTTTTAGGTTTTGAAAATCCTAAATCGATCGTCAAAATTTTAAAAACACCCCCCCATGCTTATGATACGCAATGTCCTCATGCATTAGGAGGGAAAAGGGATCACCTTAATGAAAAGCGATCGGGTTTAGGATGGTCAAAACTTGGAAAAAGAAAGGAAAAAGGAAAGCAGGAAAAATGATGGGTTACCTCCCATCCAGTGCTATCTTTTATGCCATTCAGCCGAGCGTGAAGGTATGCACGGAAGATGGAAAATCATGTAAATAGTTGGACACTTGGATGCCCACATAAAATATGCCTTTGTCTGGATCGCTAGAGAATGGATTAGTGGAAATATAAGGATCAAATTTGGATGGAAAATGATAAGTGTAGCCCAACTCTGGCCATGATTTTAAATCAGGTTGGATGCTAAACTTGGGCTGGTCTGGTGGCAGGTCCATAGGAAAGGGGTCGGGGAAGGGATGGGGAGGATTTCTTGAAGTTAGTGTGGAAGGGTGGGGTAATGGAAGAGTGGGAGGGTCAGGATAATCAGGGAGTTCATCAGGAAGGGTTTTTTGGTCAAGACAAGTTTCCATATCATAGATTTTGCCGACCACTGATTATGAATTGGAGTCCTCAAAAAGATTATGGTTGGTAAGGGTACCTATCAACATTATCTCCACCATATTGGAAATTTTCGTATCTGAGTCCTCAAAAAAGTTATCATCATGGAATCTCTTGGTGGATTTGAAATTATCTAAAGTGATAGTTTGGCTGGCGCAAGTGATATCCATTTTTCCTGTGTGGCAATTGATATTTACCTTTGCAGTGGCCAAAAGAGGTTGTCTAGGAATTATTGGGGCATCCAGTAATGATTCAGGTACCTCAATGTCAAGGACCAGAAAGTCTATAGGGAAGACACAATTTTGGACCTTGACCAAAACATCCTTGACAATCCCACAAGGTTTGATTGTAGATCGGTCGGCTAATTGCAGGGTAACCTCGGCAGGTTTTAATTCACCGATCTGAAACTCTTCAAATGAAATCGTGGGAATGATATTAACTGAGGCACCAAGATCAAGGAGGGTGCGATCAAAGTTAGTATCATCAATAATCACTGAAATTAATGGCCCCCTTAGATCTTTCATCTTAGGAGGTAGCTTGCTTTGTATGACAAAGCTTACTGTCTCTGAAAGTTGTACCTGTCCTAGGTTTTTGGCCTGCCTTTTAGGAGTATAGATCTTCAAAAATTTAGCGTAGGCAGGTATCTATTTGATGGCATCTAGGAGAGGTATATTGATTTGAACTTGTCCAAATAGATCCATGAGTTCTTCTATGGTGGGCTCAGATTTCTTTTTTCTATTGGTGGTGGGGTGGAGAGCTTGTGGAAAAGGGATAGGAATCATGTCTTGAGATTTTTGTATTTCTTTTTCTTCCTGATGGGGAGGTGGGGAATCAATTTGCACAGTGATGGGGATTTCACCAGGTTTGTGTGAAGGCCCGGGATCAGTGGTGGTTTTCCCACTCCTCAACGTAACTGCATGTGCAATCGGATTATTATTTGGAGGATGTGGGGGGGCCTGTGGTTGTGGAAACCTGGGAGGCTGCTGAGGTGGTGGATTAGTAGGAGGCTGATTCGGGTAGTGTGGATTTCTGCCCGGATATTGGTTCCTTGGGTGATTAGGGTTGGGCACGGGTTGGGAAGGAAGATGTCCTGTAGGTCTTTGAGTGGGAGTAACCCCAATCTGATTGTTCAAATTTGTGATGGTGCAGGTTACTTCCGTCAAGTTTGTCTGCATGTCCTGTAGGGTTCTCATCATCTGGGCATTGATATCTTGTTGGGATGGCCCAGGATGAAAGGTTGGATTCGACCCATACCCATTGAAATGATTTGGTTTGGAAGGAACCTGATTATCCCAGGAGTAGTTCGGGTAATTTTTCCAATTGGAAGAATTTTTAAAGGGCTCCTAGATGGCAGGAATATTTTGAGTGGGGTTAAAATCTGGGTAGTTGTAATTCCCCAAAGAATCATAGATAGTCTCCGAATATTGGTAATAATCAGCAAGGGTAGTGGTGAGATTGTGCAAAATTTCTCATCTTGGAAGGTTAGGTTGGGTTAGATGTGGATTGTGTGGGGCTTGGGTTGATGTGGCAAGTCTTTCCTCAATTTTCTTTTGATTAATATGCATCTGGTCAAGTTTTTGAGTGATCATTTGAAGACCATCTTGGGTGGCAGGGATAGATTGAGTGCCTACTTCATGAACATCAAATTGCAGGTTTTGAGTTCTGCCAAATGTGTTCATGGAAGCTTGATTAAATGAGTTTTCACTCATTTCTTCAAAAGGATCATAGTTACTCTCATCATCCTTTGATCTTCTAAACCATATAGAAGACATGCATGAGCTGCCACAAAGAAATCTCATGGTGCAGGCAACTTCTTAAAAGATCTTGGAATCTCTCCCAAGAGTCATGGAAACTTTTGCCAGATTTCTGTTGGAAGGTCGTAATGGATCTTCATAATGAATTAGTATGACCTATGGGAAATAATTTCTTGAGGAAGGCGCTCTTGAGTTGAGGCCAAGTTGTGATACGTCGGCCAATGGTCTTGAAGCAATAAGCGGCCTTATCTTTAAGAGATAATGGAAATAGCCGCATCAACCATAGGTCTTCTTGCACATTTCGGGAATGGGTTGTTTGTGCAAGAAGAGTCAGCTCTTCAAGGTGGCTGAAAGGGTCTTCCTTAGGAAGGCCATGGAAGTGCTTAATCAAGTTTAGGATTGCTGGCTTGATCTCAAAGTCCCCCTCTAGTATGACCACCCCTGGTCATTCCTCATAATAAGACAGATCATAAAAATCTTTTAGAGGAATAACAGGCTGCTGATGGGGTGGTGGGTTTGGCCTTTGATTGGCTAGGTTTTGGATGTTCCTAGTTAATGTTTGTTGATTGGAATTTAATTTAGCAATCTGCTCAACCATCATTGTTAAGAGATCAGGTAGGGGGTCTTGATGTTGTGATTGAGGCAAATCAATATTACGGAGCTCCAAGTGTTGGAAGTCAAAGGTGGGGGGGTTATGGGTGGAAGGGTCAGATTTAGGGTTATTAGTGGGGCTAAAGGCGGGATTAGAGGTGGAAGTGGAAGGTTTAATGGACCTATTTTGTTGATTTTCCATATTTTTAGAAGAAGATAGAAAAAGTGGTCCTTTTGGGCAGGGGGCGAAATCAAATGGTCCTTCTAAGTGCAGATTTTGAGACTGTCGCCCGTGCATAAAATGGAAGAATGGGAGGGGAGGAGAAGAGATGGAGATGAGAGAAGTGTGCACACAAGCAACCAAATTCTAGACCTAACTTAATTGTGACTCCCTAGAAATTAACCTAAGACTTGGTCTACCTAGGAAATAAGTAATCAACAGTGAATACCCATTCTGTCAAGAAATCTAACCAAGTTGCTTAAGGGGAGGTTTGGGCCCAAGCGTTGCCTAGGAAAATCCCTAGGTGCTTGTACAAACCCGCGCCTGGTCGTTTGACACTACCCCTCAACCTGAACACTAGATATAGATGATAGAATTGATATTAACTAGAGAAAACTTAAGTCTTATATAGCAAGCCTAAATTGATGAAACCTTAGGGGTCAAATTGCTACAAATTTTAGTTAGGTCTAGGGTGCTAGTGTGCACACGGAATGTGGAGGACATTGTTTGGATTGTTGCCCTGTTATTTCAATTTTTTTTTGTGTGTGCGCAGGAATTGGAAAGTGGTTCCAATTTCAAACAATTTGTCACAAAATTTTTTGTGTTTTTGTCTTTTAGGATTCAATTTAATTGAATGTGTTTTAGGGTTTCTCTTTTCAAATGTTCAAACAAGTTCGAAACTTCCACAATTGAAGGAAAACAAGTTGTATTGGGGATGATGTGTTTCCTTTATGTTATGGAACTAAAAAGAAAGAAAGAAACTTGAATTGGATTTGAACCCTAATATAGAAATTTAACTACAGATGAATCTTTTTTAGGCTTCCTGATTAAGTAGTGGTTCAAACAATACAAACAACACCACTACTTTATGTAAAATCAAACAAGGATTCCAAAAAAGATTTTTTTTAAGATTTTAAGAATTTGTTTGATATTTTTTTTGAATTTTTATTTGTACTGGTGTCAAAGTCCAGAAATGGTACCCGTAGGTATTTTGGACTTTCTGCACCACCATTGGCCTCAGAAAATTTTGGTAATTTTATGTGAGATGTAGAATTTCACAATGATTCTAGGAAGCTAAATTTTATAAAAATTGGATGAGTATAAAAATTCTAAAAATTCACGGATAGTAGCAATATAGGAAGATAAGAGGGCGTGACCCCTCGATAGTCTACAAATTTTTAAAAATTAAATACAAAGCCAACTGATTTGAAATTTGGAACAGACGTTCCTAACTTGATTTGGAATCACTATGTGAATTGTCAAGATTTTAAGAGACCTGTGGTGTTGGGAATTGATTTTTGAAGTCCAGACAGAAATCTAGACCCGAAAAGCAGAACACCAACACTAGGATTGGAGTGGTGTTTAATGAAGCATACAAGCAAATAATGGATTTTTATGGGCACTACTCCACTTAATTAAAATGTTTAGGATCCTGAAAGCCAAGTTTAATAATTTTTTGGTAGTCTTTTAGCCTAAATGTGACAGGAAATGGGGGACCAACCTGAAATCGTGGGAAGAAAAGGAACTTTAAGCTCTTGCTTCCAAATTCCTGCTTTCTTCCTGTAGTGCTTGCACACACAAGAGAAAAGAGAGATAAGGGGATGAGATCCACTTCAAGCAAGATAATCAATTAAAATGCAAAGCCACTCCTCCCTGGCAACGGCGCTAAAAAGTGATGCGAAAAATCGATTGATTTGTAATTTCGGTTTTTAAAGTCGTTGTAACATGCGAAATCGCATACGCTTTTAAATTTATATTCCTAGATAGGGCAGTATCTAGGGTTGTCCAAGGTGGCAAGTTGCAAATCAAAATCCCATGCTTGAAAACACGGAAATCACCTTTCTTTTTGGTCTTTTAAATATATACTTTTTTATGGATTTTTGAAATAACAGGAATACTTGGATTTTGTTGGCGAAAGAGACTAACACCTATAATTACTATGCTAACACCTAGGTGACAAATAATTCCTCTCCCTAAGCTCACTATAGGCATGTGGAGGCCTAGAGTAATTAGGGAGAGAGAGTGAAAAGTGCTAAAAAATAAAGTAATATAATGCGATAAAGATTGCGAAAAGAAAGCAACTTTAAACTAGGACCAAAAACTATTTTACAAGGAACCCTAATAGAGGAAAGCTTTTACTACAACTATCAAGGTACAACAAAAATGAAATAAACTAATGGTCCTGATGATGATGATGGTGAAGAAGAGGTGGAGGCTTCTTGCTCCAAGCCTGGTAGCTCCCGGCTTGAAAAGAGTCCTCCAACTCCTTCCTTGTAAAGCTCCTTCAGATGGTGTCCTCCAAGGTGGAAGCTACCACCTTCAATTCTCCTCCTCCAAGGGTGGACGTCCACCCTAGGTTCTTCTCCTTTGCCTGGCCGTCCTCCTTGAAGTAGAATGGCTCTCTTCCTTGGCATGGCACAAGTTGAAGAGAGTGGGGAGAAGAAGGCACCAAAGGGGCAGGTGATGTGCCCCCTTAATCTTCTTCTCTACTCCTTCTTCTTGGCTGTGGGTGTAGGTGGATATAGGTAGAATAAAAAGCTAATGGAGGATCCTTTTTATGTGGTGATATGGTGGGTTTATATAGAGGTGGAGAGGGGGGTAGTTGGCGTGAATAGGTGGAGGGCTAGGATGGAGTTTGGTGGTGGTTATGGGTGGTTAGAATGATCCTAGGGCTAGGGTTAGTTGGCGCCAACTAAATGGGTGCCATGGGGTGGTTATGGTGGTGAAAGGGCACCTATATTTGGCACCAACTATGGGGCTTCTAGAAAGTAGGTGAGGTGGATGGTGGAGATGATTTTAAGGAGAGGTGTATAGTGGAGATGAAGGGAATTTTGGAGGGAAAGTTGGCGCCAAAAGGGAAAGGTTCTAGAAGATTATTTTGGATGGAAAATCGGTAGATTTTGGTAGTGGTGATTGGGTGAAGGGGTGTGATGGTGGTGGCGCCAACTTGGAGTAGGATAGCTTGCTTAGGTGAGCTTAGTTGGTGGAGCTAGCTAGGGTTGAGTTGAAGGTGGTGGATGGCCAAGGAGCTGGATGCTAGCTAAGCTAAGCTAAGCTAAGCTAGCTTAGCTAGTTATGGAGTAGAGAAGGAGGTATTGGAGCTAGTGTTTGTGGAGAGGAGTTGGGCAGAAGACATCTGGAGCTGAATTGGAGTTGGCAGCTGTTGAAGAGGTTTGCATGGAGCTACTCTAGCTGGCTTATCTTGCTAGTTCTTTGCTAGCTGCTAAGATAATCTAAAGTAAGCTGGCTTTTGCTGAATTGAGTTGAGGTGAGCTGGGTCTGGTGCTCCTAGGGAGGACTGAGCTGGTTGAGGCAGCTAAGGTAGCTTAGCTCAACTAAGTTGAGCTAAGCTGAGTCCCCGGGAGCTGGACTTGAGCTTCCTAAGTTGGAATGAATTCATCTTCAGTTGGCTGGAGTTGAGTGGAGATGGATGTAGCTGGACCTGAGCTGGGGTGAACTCTAGTCAACTCAACTGAGCTACCTAGAGCTCCCTGTGGACTAATAGGAGCTGAGATGAGCTAGACTCAGCTAAATTGAGCTGGATCAGAGCTAACCTGAGCTAGGATGAGCTAAGATGAGCTCTCTTGAGCTACCATTCTGCTGAGATGAGCTGAATGGTGCTGGGATGACCTAACCCTAGTTCAGGTGAGCTGAATCCTAGCTATGGTGAGATGGATCAAGCTAAGTTGCAGCTGGTGTGAGCTTCTCCTTCACCAGTTGCCTTCCTGAGTGCTAGGGTTCTAGGGATCTAGCAATCTGTTTATCTTTAACACTCACAAAAACACATTAAAAATGCAATAAAAAAGTAATGCATGCCTAACCTTATTTATGCCTAAATGCAACCCAAAAACCTGTTTGCGGAGCAAAATCATATGAGCTAGGTTTGTTTTAATGCATAAGAATAATGATAAACTAGCGTTTATCAATAATTCAAGAGATCGAAATAAAAAATGACGTTGCCTCCCTGGCAACGGCGCCATTTTGTTGTGACTTGTATAGCGTGTGTTTGATAAGAAAAAGCATCGTAGTATAGTGCACAATACGATCAACAAAAAGTATTTCTAAGGATAACAAGACTTGGAGTCCCGGTCGTTCATTTCTAAGAGGCGTTTATGGAAATACAGAATTGAAATTGATCTCTTTCCCTCTGCTTGTTTAAAATCTCATGCCGGTTTATGGTGATTTACGTATTGATGTACGACATGCTAGTTGCCAAAAGATAGTAATTAAAACATGCAACTTCAATCACACCAAAAGATGATAACTAACAACATGGTGATTTTCAACATATATATTTATATATATAAAAGATGATGATGATATCAGAGTTGCAGAGCACAGGTAGAGGAATGCTTGTACTGGGAAATAAAACTACTCGCTACCAGAAACGACTGCATACATGAATCTATGGGGGAATTTTGCATGCATCATTGGGGGAGAAGTAAGGAACTACACTATTAAGCAGTAAATAAAGCATATAAATCTAAGAAGAACTATAATCTAATCTAGGAGAAATAAGGGCATTCGGAGGTGGCTCCGATGGCCTTTGAGCTGGTTGAGAGGAGGAGGGGTGGCCAATGGTGCTTAGGCCAACCCTTGGAGAGAGGTTGGAGAGGTGATCCAGCATCTTGGCGTGGAGGTGGAGTGGATGTGGAATGAAACTAAACTAAATGGAAGCCAAGAGTGAATGGGTGCAAATGACCACCCCTTAGGCCTTTTATAGACCTAAGGGAAGCTCTCTAGAGAATTATGGAATTCTCTAGAGAGGCCTATGGTGGGAGCTCGTGGGAGGGTGAGAGAGAAAGGATGGATGGTGGTTTTTAGATCCACCAAATGTGGATCTAAAAATTGAATGGCTCTTGGTTGCTAATTTTAGCAACCAAGGCAACAACACATGGTAGAGAGTTCTAGAGAACTCTAGGCTAGGTATTTTTGTGTGGATGGTGTGAGTGGGTGTGTGTGGGTCGAAACTTAGGTGGCTAGGTTGATTAGGTTAGGTTCTGGTGGGTTTAGGTCAAGGAAGGTCTCAAATTAGGGTTGTAAACCCTAATTCACTAAGGTAAAGTGCAATTAAACTTAATACAAGTTTAATTGGGTGTGTGGAAACCTAATTGAGAGTAAAATAACCCAATTAATTTAGGTATAGGTCAATTGGACTCTCACTGAGTCCAATTGGACAATGTGTGTTGAGATCAGGGCTCAATTGGACTCAATGAGTCCAATTGAATAGGCTGATGGAATTGACTAAGATCCAAGTCAATGAGGTTTAGTGAGGACCTAAGTAAGTCCTTAGGGAGGTCTACAGGTGATGTACTAGGGTTAGGGCACCTTAATTTAGGTTCCTATGGGTTAGAATTGGGTTTAGGGGGCTAAAGATCCAAGATCAAGGCTTGAATTCCAAAACAGGAACTGAAGGACAGTATTAGACGTCTAATAAAGTTGTCAGATGTCTTATATTGAAAAATTAGAAGTCTAGACTTCTAATTTTTCAATATAAGACATCTGACAACTTTATTAGACTTGTTGTGTGGACATCCAATCATAGTTAGGAGGGATTCTAGGTTCTATTTTGAGTATTCTGTAGAAATTGGACGTCTGACCAAGTGTCTAGATGTCCAATAACACTGTAGAAGTGGGTTTAAGGTGTGCAGGAGTTGGCTAAGAGTTCTAGATGTCCTATAACTCATCTGGACGTCTAGATAGCGGCTAGAATTAGGGTTTTAAGGTTTCCTAGGGTGCAGTGACCTAATCTAAGGGCAGCTAAGGCTTGGGGAGGCTTCTAGGCTATCCTAGGGCTAGGATGGACCTAAGTTCTTCACAATTTATTGCTTTATTCCTACTTAATAGAATAGCATACCTTAACTCCCTTACATTATTATCTACTACATCTAATCTAGGTCTTCCACTCTAGCTCTGCTGCAACACCAGTTATTCTTTATTCTTCAGATCCAGCTTTAGATCTAGCTTCTGATTAGCTTATTACCTACAATTGACATAATGCACCTAATCAGTACATTATAGCATTATTTTATGCGTAGCTAAAAGAAAGAAGTAAAGATGCAAATAATGCTTATGCAAGCATGAACTACCCTAACTTTTGCTAAGTCCTAGCCTAAATTAGGCCAATTACAACCTATGATTGCTGTGCAATCAAGCTCCACCACACTGTGGGCCGACGAGGTGACAACTCACCACGCCAAGCCAGTGGACTTGTGCCAACACCGTGCACGTGTGTCTACGATGGCCATGCAACCATCACCATGCTTCACCACTGTGCACCCTCCCTTATCCACCATCAACACCACTGTAGCCATGCACAAGTAGCCATCCTTGCACGTTCAAGACGTCTGGGAATGTTCCCAGACGTCTGAAGCCCCTACAGCACCACCTCCATCTTCACTTCCCTTTCACTTGTTCTTCTTCTTTTCCCTCTGTTTTCCCTCCAAAAATAAAAAGACCCAAACCACCTCGTTGCCCCCCTTCGCAGTGCCCCCGGCAAACCCTTTGCTCCAACTACGTGCAACCTTTGTGTGCAAGCCCTTCATCGCCCAACCCTCGGCACACATCTCCTGCCCATGCCCAACCGCACTTCACGCCCAACAAGGATGCCGTATGCATCACCTCCTTCGTCGGCTCCCTATGCAACTGCATGCACGCACCTGCGTGCCTGTCGCACGCACCATCTGCAGCAGACCACCTCTCTTGGCTGTACGAGCCACTCCCACAACAAGAAAGGCCGTTGCCAAAACCCACCTCCACCACTACTTCGTTTGGCCACCAGCAGCCACCATTCATTGTGCCAACGACTCTGCCACGAGGCCCTCGCTCCACTCTACCTCTGGTGCACTCCTTGCAACCTCCTCTCTCTCTCTCGTGCAAATTCAAGAGGAGTAAATCCCCTGTTTTTGCATAGTAACCTTTCAATTTCTTATTACATCTTTTGCCATTGCAAGGATAATATTTATCATTTAATTAATAAGATATTGTGTGGATTTATATGAATGCCTCTCCTATTTCTTTTATGACTATTTCAGCTGAAATCCTTGTTATACCCTTAATCTAATGGGGGTGTTGGTTCGATTTCTTGAGGAAATTATTCGTAAATAATAATATTTTGAATTGTGTGAGTTTTAATAGGCCACTGCCTCCCTGTGGATACAACTCGCTCTCTCGAGTGGTTTATTTTAATTTAATGCTTTGATTAGTTGA
Source organism: Thalassia testudinum (assembly GCA_037157565.1). Taxonomy (NCBI): domain Eukaryota; kingdom Viridiplantae; phylum Streptophyta; class Magnoliopsida; order Alismatales; family Hydrocharitaceae; genus Thalassia; species Thalassia testudinum. Next base: position 47,758,935 of record JAZHRO010000009.1, read on the forward strand.
TTTTCCACCACTTAGAAATACAAACGACAAATCATTTTAACTATCATCTTGTTAAGCAAAAATTGACTCATCATGCTAGGGAGGCAACAGGCTTGCTAAACTTGCATTTATCCATTTATTTGTTTACATTTTATTTGAGGCATATTTAATCTGTTCTATCTGATTTGGTGCAAGGTATGTGTATTTGGAGACATCTTGTCGCACCAGCCTCAGAGATTAGGCGATCCTTGTCGTTGTCAGTAGAGTCGCAACACTGGGAGAAGGAGCATCATACCCACCTCTACAACGCCTTGTTGGACCTTGTTTCCATCACTAGAGGAGATATCTGGAGGACCACATCCTCATCTCATCCATTCAGCTGTAGATAGAATTTAGATTTTAGAACTTTATTTTCTTACACATACATTTGGTTTGAGACCCTTGTTCTAGGGTCCAGTTGAGGGGTTTGTTCCCCGACCTTCTTTTAAGCCCCTGCATGGGCAATTTTTCGGGAGCATGCTCCCTTTTCTTTAGATCTAGGTTTTCTTTTGTGGGTTGTTTATCCTTTATTTGTTTGTGCATAAGTAGCCAAAAAAAAATAAAAAATCATGAACTTCCTGCTAGAAGCTGCATGGCCTAGGACAACCATTTAGGTGTGTATGAGCAGTCTCTAGATTTATTTTGCATTTGCGTGCATTTCATTGCTGATTGCTGGAGGCAAGGTACATTTTCTTTTCCTTGCATTCTATCATATTCACGCATTTGCATCTGGATTTAATTGCAAGATCACCTAATTGAATTGTAAAGATCTAACAAGTGGTCACATATTTTTTGAAAAAAGGACTTTAAGTTAAGGAGGGACATTTAAAAACCAAGGACTTGATTTTCAAACTTGGCATGCGATTCAAAATTCAAAATCTTTTGCGGTGTATGCACACTTGTATCTTGTACATCGAGGCATGCTTTTAGACACTTCTTAGGTTTGGAACCACTAGGACTAGGGCCTCCTATTACTGGGGTTTAAAGTAACCCAAACTTTAGTTTAGAGGTGAAGTTGCCTCCAAACCTTGCGGAGTGAGGGTAGTTAAGAAGCACTGCGAAAGCAATGCTTCAAAGGAAGGGCTTGACCCTACTTGCATCCCTCTTTGCTATGTGTGGTGGTGACTAAACTTTTTGGGCTTTAGGGAGGATCTCCTAAGTCCTAGTTAGGTCTTCTTAGGCGTATCGTAGGCCGACAAGAAGGCGTGTAGCTATTTAGATAACTTGATTTGTCACCTATAGGTGGACTTAAATCTCAAAAGCCTAACTGATTAAAGACCTAAAAAGTCCTTTGATTTGTGTTTGTATTGGGAGGAATTTGATTGTGGTGTGAGTTAGAATGGACCACGTTGACTTTCTTCCTTTCACATCTTGCCCACACCCTTACCCCCACTCTGCGATCTTTGATCCCATACTCCGCGATGGTCCATCTTTTGATGGAAAAAATGACAACCAGTGGGATCCTTTTTACTCCTATTATAGGAGTATTAGCCTGGTTAAGCCCCTAATCAATGAGCAGAACCTAGGAGTGGGATTTGCCTTGCCCAATATCCCACACACCATACAAATACCCAACCCACACTCCCTGAATGATTATATTGGTTGGATAGAAACTCCTAGGAACTATAAGCTTGAGCCTGACTTCTCTCCTGATAGTAATGATGACCTCTCCTCCTTGAAGATGGAAATACAGAAAATGCAAGACAAAATGATTGAATTATTAGGAGAATCTTCGAGAGTAGGCCAACAAGAAAAAGAAGAAATTAGCCACCCAATCTACCCCATTGAGGATGACGAGCACCCCTCTACGCTAGATGCATCTCCTGTGGGAGAGCCACACCCTAAGTTGGAGGAGAATTTTGGGATTATGTAAGGGAGAATAGCTACTTTTTGACGATTGATTGTGAAACCTCCCCGCTAGATAACACTTCCTTGAGAGGTTCACACCTTAAGTGGGAGGAGGATATGTATGAAAGTAGCTATACATTGGATGAAGAAAGGTGGCAACCTGAGGAAGATGATGATCAAGTTGAGTATCCACCTGAATTATATTGGAGTCAAAAGAAGGGAATGATGGTACCATTGGAAGATCTCGACCTAGATAACAGTATTTTTGTGACATTTGATGAAGTGGGTCAAAATCAAGTTGTTAATCCTGCCCTCCCTTCTGATCACAAGACGGAACTCAAGCCCACCCTTAAGGAACCTACCCCTGAAGAAATTCACCTATCTAAGGAGTCCAATGTTACCAGTGTAAACCATGTACCCCAGATAGAGTGCACTAGGGGATCTGCGGAAATGTTAGATGGATTTAAACCTCGGGTGAATGATGAATTGATGGTTGAGGAGGATGAAATAAGGAAATGTAAGGAACCTGAACTTAGGATTTGGAGTGATATTAAGGGTGATTATGCTTTATTTGAAGAATTAGCTCCCGAAGATGTCACGAAGTTGATCAAATTAAGTTTCATTAGTACACCAATTGATAATACTCTTCCTCATGAAGATAAAATAATGGAAAATGTGGAAGCAACTTCTGAGATTTATGTGGATTCACATTTAGACTTCGGGGAAGATTTTAGTAAAAAACAAGAACCCAGGGATGACGTTGATAGGATAATCCCTAGATCTGTTGCTTCCAACTTGCCTTCATTTGATTCGTAGTCACCCTCTGATTCGCTTATGTCTAAAGGTGAAATGTTGACTGCGTACGTTGAAATGATCACTGATGAAGTGCAGGTAGATACTTATGATAGTACAAGGGATGCAGTTGAGGAATTGAAAAGATTGTTAGGGATGGACACCGAGCCAACTAAACCCACCCTAGATCTTATGATCATCCCACAACCTCCTGGTTGGGCGAGCATTTGCTATCGGGATTCATCATCAGCTTGCCAACATCCTAGGTTACCTATTTTCTAGGCCAACATTACTTTGCTCATTTTTAGGGCCTATTTCTGTAATCCTTGAACCTAATTTGCAGGTTCTTTGGTTACTCGACTGCCAACTAAATAACGACAGACCAACTCTGACCCAGGTAATATCCTTCTATGCAATCGGGACATTGCAGATTTTAGACATGAGGGGGTGTACTTGGGGATATACATAGCATTTATACATAGTGCATTTATGCATTGCATTCATTTGCATTGATTTTTAGAAAAAAAATTTTCGCATTGAGCTTAACTAGCTGGACCCTGCATTCTTAGGCATAAGACTAGAACTTTAGGTTAGACTAAGTTGACTCTAGGTGTCTGACTTTAGAAACTAAGTTGAGCTACTAGCTTTAGACCCTTAGGGTCCTTTGTGGACTTAAAGACTTAAGTAGGAGTTAAGTTGCGGACCATTCCTCAAGAGGTTGAGGAAGGAAAGCTAGGGATTGAGTTAAAGGTTGGGTAGTACTTAGTGTCTTTTTCTACCTTTTGGTTTACGAGTCCTCATAACCTAAGCATCCACTTTTCACACACACTTGGTCTTGTGTAAATAGTGATCACCCTAATTCATTTCTTGAAGAAAATTTGGTTCTCTTAGTTCTTACTCAGGAGAAGCTTGAAAACACAATTTGATTGGAAGAGTTCCTGCCGCAGGAGAGGTGGAGTATATACTCACCTTGATGATGCGATGAGAACATGTCACCTCCTCAGCACTTATCTCTTAGGATATCTATCCTACTGGGGGAATGTAAGCGCATTGTACGATTCAAGTACCATGGGCGGCCCTATCTCAAAGTGCCGATTGCCACAGGCTTGAATTCGCTTAAGAAATCCATGGGCGATACTATCTCGAAGTGTCAATTGCCAGGAGTTCTTGGGGTTGCTATGGGTGGTGCTATCTTGAAGCATCGAAAGCCAAGCACCCTTTGAGGGTTGGTGATGGGGACAATGAATCCAACACAAACCGTGTTGATAGATGATCCAAGGTTAGACTTAGAAGAATCAAACAAAAATATATATATTACAAAAAAAGAAAATTCCTTCTTACTCTCTTTCTAGGTTGGCAATCATCCCAACCTCAAATAAATCAGACAAATGCACATGCACGGATGCTTTAATCTCTAGGACCAATAAACCCTAGGGTAGAGCTAGAAATCAAGGAAACATTTGCATGCAACTCATCCTTATCTGACCTAGTTTGTAACTTAGCAACTACTTGGGAACCTTAGGTCTAAAGTTTGAATTTAATATGTTTCTAAAGGAAGACCAATTGGGTTGGCTAGTTCACTTGGAGAGCTGAGTTATTGCTTGAATTTTCTTGGGACTAGCAAAAACTAGGCATGAGGGCATTTGATTAGCTCATATTTGTGGGCTATTTAGGTATTCAAGTGCCTAGACATTAAGTTAATTTTAACATTTAGATAGCATACATTAGGATGTAAATAAATTAATTCATATTTTTAGCTTAATGGCATCATTCATGTGTGGCATTAATATCTAAATGCATTTAGAATTAACTTAGAATTGCATGTATTTGATTAGTAACCAATTAAGTGCACTACATGCATTATCTTAATTAACATAGAAGTTAAGGATTTGTGCATAAATAATCCTAATATTTTATTATTTTATTCTTCTTCAGTAGCAATGGCTCCATTTCCTCCTCCTACGGTCATTCACTCCAGCCACAGCTACGAGAATTCATCCTCCAAGAAAAGTGGATTTGGAGCCTTCAACGCTGACGCTCCATTTCAAATCCATGCAGCCATAGCTACAAAGGAGGAGGAGCGGCTGCCATGCTTTGGGAGACTCTGCCCCGACTCCACCACTGTGAAGAGCTCAAGATCACCTCCATCACCACCATCGTGCATCTCCAAGGTCGAGCTCTACCACACTGTGGGCCGGTGAGGTGATAGCTCACCGCGCCAAGTCGGTGGACTCGTGCCAACATAGTGCGCGTGTGTCTTCGATGGCTACGCAACCATCACCGTGCTTCACCACTATGCACCCTCCCTTGTCCACCATCAACACCACCGCAGCCATGCACTAGCAGCCATCCACGCATATTTAAGATGTCTGGGAATGTTCCTAGACATCTAAAGCCCCTATAGCACCACCTCCATCTTCACTTCCCCTTCACTTCTTCTTCTTTTCCCTCTATTTTCCCTCTAAAAAAAAAAGACCCAAACCACTTCGCCGCCCCCTCACCTCCAGCGCACATGCCTCCTCATTACTCCCCCAATGCACCCTATACTCCAACCGTGCGCGACCTTCGCGTGCAAGCCTTTGCCGCCCGATCCTCGTCGCATAGCTCCTACTCGTGCCCAACTGCACTTCACACCCAGTAGGGATGTCGCGTGCATCACCTCCTTCGTCGATTCCCCATGCAGCTACACGCACGTAGCTGCGTGCCTGCCGCACGCACCACTAGCAACAGCACCACCTCTCCCAGCCGTGAGAGCTACTCCCACAATAGAAAAGGCCACCTTCGGAACCCACCTCCACCACCATTCCGTCCGGCCACCAGCGACCGGCATTTGCTGTGCCAATGACTTCGCTGCGAAGCCCTTGCTCCACTCTACCTCCAGTGCGCTCCTTGCGGCCTACCTCTCTCTCGCTCGTGTGCAAAGTAGAGAGGAGTAAATCCCCTATTTTTTAGCTGTAACAGTTCAATTTCTTATTACATCTTTTGCCATTGCGAGGATAATATTTATCATTTAATTAATAAGATATTGTGTGGATTTATATGAATGCCCCTCCTATTTCTTTTTATGACTATTTCAGTTGAAATCCTTATTATACGCTTAATCTAATGGGGGTGTTGGTTCAATTTCTTGAGGAAATTATTTCTTAAACAATAATATTTTGAATTGTATGAGTTTTAATAGGCCATTGCCTCCCTGTGGATACAACCTGCTCACTTAAGTGGTTTAGTTTAATTTAATACTTTGATTAGTCGATTTTCCACTAGTTAGAAATACAAATGACAAATCATTTTAACTATCATCTTGTTAAGCAAAAATTGACTCACCAGCGATGTCAACATGTTATCATCTCGACGCTACTGTATATCTATATTACATATCTTTAGATGGAGCATTAAAGCACATTTTTGCAGCTCAAGTGTCTTGGACGGTGCTCCATCTATGGTGTTGGAGCAAGAGATTGAGTTTGCTTGGAGCGGCCCTTTGCACTGCATTGTGTTTGGGGGTTGTGAGCTCCTAGGTGGTGTCATGGATAGTGCTATCTCAAAGTACTGGTGCCAAAGCCCCCTCAAGGATTGGTAACGGGAATGATGATCCGGACACATTTGTTGTAAGACTAAGCTAAAAATAAGCATGGGAGAGAGAGAGAGAGAAAAATTTTAAACCAAAAACACACCCTTATAAATGTTGGCTTTTCACAAGCACAGACACAAGGTTTTAAAGGTAATTGCAAGTTGCAAATCAAATTCAAGAGTCAGAAAAATCCTAAAAGCAAAAATTTTGAGTATCTGAGTTAACAAGGGGTCAATTTGTGAATTTTTTGGAGGATATATTGATCCCATTTTTGTCTAATTTTTTGGATCCAAAAACAAATCCTGTACCTCCTGTGTTTGGATCAATCTATGTCTCGTAATCTCTTTCTCCTCAAAAGTTGAAAAAATTAGATTTCCCCAAAATTCCATTTTGCAATAATTAAAGTTTTGCTAAGAGACTAGCAAAAGTTAAGCATGAGGGTGTGATAAACGTTAGTTTGTCATCATTCTTATGCATTAAAACAAACTTAGCTCTTAGGATTTTGCTCCACAAATGGGTTTTTGGGTTGCATTTAGGTGCCAATTAGGTTAAGCATGCATTGCATTTTTTATTGTGTTTTTGATGTGTTTTTGTGAGTGTTAGGGATAAACAGATTATTAGATCCCTAGAACCCTAGCACTCAGGAAGGCAGATGGTGAAGGAGAAGCTCAAACCAGTTGGAACTCAACTCTACCATAGCTGGAATCCAGCTCACTTGAACTAGGGTTAGCTCATCCTAGCTCCATTCACTCATCTCAGCTGAATGGCAGCTCAAGAGAGCTCATCTTAGCTCACCTTCCCTCAAGTTAGCTCTGATCCAGCCCAACTTAGCTGAGTCTAGCTCATCTCAGCTCCGATCAGTTCACTGGGAGCTTTAGCTAGCTTAGTTGAGTTGATTGGAGTTCACCTCAGCTCAGGACTAGCTACATCCAGCTCCACTCAACTCCAGCCAGTAGAAGATGACTTCATCTTAGCTTAGGAAGCTCAAGTCTAGCTCCCGGGGACTCAGCTTAGCTCAACTTAGTTGAGATAAGCTACCTTAGCTACCTTAACTAGCTAGGTCCTCCCCGAGAGCATCAGACCCAGCTCACCTTAGCTCCTTTCAGCAGAAGCGAGCCTACTTTAGCTTGGCTTAGCAGCTAGCAAAGAACTAGCAAGCTAAGCTAGCTAAAGTAGCTGCATGCCACCCTCTTCAGTAGCTTCCAACTCCAGTTTAGCTCTAGATTTCTTCTGTCCAGCTCCTCCCCTCAAACCCTAGCTCCAATTGCCTACTCCTCCACCCTACTACTACCTATGCTCCAGGTCCCTTGGCCATCCACCACCCTAAAACCCTACCTAACTAGCTCTACCAACTAAGCCCACCTATGACCACCTAAGCTAGCTCCACCTCTACTCAAAGTTGGTGCCAACCCTCACCACTCTTCACCCCTCAACCACCACCAAAGGGTACCAAGAAGTTGGCTTCAAAACCACCCTAACTACCCCCCTTTTTGGTGCCAACTTCACCTCCCATATCCAACCTACACCTATCCCTTCAAGCCATCACCACCCTACACCTACCCACCTTCTAGAAGCCTCCCATAGTTGGCACCAAAACCATGGCACCTCTCCATGGTGGCACCAACCTATGGTGCCTTTCCACCACCATAACCACCACCACCACATCCCTTAAGGTGGCACCAAACACCCTCGACCCTAGCATCGCTAACTACTATCCTAAACCTAATCCTAGCCTTCCACCTAAGGCCACGTCAACCACCACCTTTCATTGGCCTCAAGGTTAAACTTACACTTCTGCACTGCCCAAAGGCCTTTCCATACACCATGCGATATGGCGACATTCCGAACGGGGCCTTGTACGTGGTCCAATATGCCCATAGCGCATCAATCAACCAATCGAACCAATCCTTCCTATCAGGTCTAACCATCTTTTGAAGGATAAGCATGATTTGATGGTTTGATACTTTAGCCTACCCATTGGTCTGTGGATGATAGGGGTAGCAATGCAATGCTGCACCTCGTATTTCTTCAATAATGACCTGAAATAGGCATGGATGAAGTGACTAACCCCATCGCTTATCAAGGCGCGGGGAACTTCGAACCTCACAAAAATGAATTCCTAGACGAAGGATATAATAGTCTTATGATTAGCTTGTTTTGCCGGGATAGCTTCTACCCACTTTGGGACATAATCTACTGCGAGGAGCATGTACTCAAAACCATGAGAATTCGAGAAGGGTCCAAAAAGTCGATGCCCTAGACGTTGAACACTTCTACGATGAGAATAGATTGGAGAGGCATCATGTCACTCCGGGTCATAGAACCGACCGACTGGCATCGCTTACAGCACCTGGCAAACTTGTGTGTATCTCTAAAATTGGTTGGCTAGAAAAATACCGATTGCAAAATCTTTGCAACGATCTTTCAGCCCGAGAAATGACCCCCATAAGCATCTTAGTGGTAGAAGGATAACACATTAGAGATGTCCGAATTAGGGGTGCATCTTCGGATGATCTGATTAGCCCCAATGTGAAAGAGTAGTGGGTCATCCCAAAAATAGAATTTAGCCTCTGATATAAATTTGAGTTTTTGATCCTTGGATAATCTTGCAGGTAGCCTACCTACGATGAGATAGTTTGCTATTTTAGCGTACCAAGGAAACTCAACAAAGTTAATAGATGCCAGAGAATCATTTGGAAATAAATCTGATATCAGCGGAGAGTACGGAATATAGTCTGGGTCTAATCGAGACAAGTGATCTGCCACAACATTATGTGCTCCGGCTTTGTCGCAGATCTCGACATCAAACTCTTGCAAAAGAAGGATCCATTTGATAAGGCAGGGTTTGGCATCCTTCTTTGCCAACAAATTCCAGAGGGTGGAATGGTCAGTGTAGATGATAACTCTGGACCCAAGTATGACCTGAATTTCTCCAACCCGAATACCATAACTAGCAATTCTTTCTCAGTGACTGTATAGTTATGCTGAGCCTTGTTCAGCATTTTGCTAGCGTAGTATATTACAAATGGATGACGCTCCTAACGTTGGCCAAGAATGGCTCCGATAGTGAAGTCGGAGGCATCACACATCATCTTGAAGTCGAGAGACTAGTCGGGAGGTTGGAGAATAGGTGCACTTGAAACAGCGCTTCGCAAGGTCTTAAAAGCGCTGAGACACGGGGAGCCGAAATCAAAGGGAGTGTCGATTACCAGAAGATTCGTTAATGGACTAGCAATTTTTGAGAAATCTCGAATGAATCTTTGATAAAATCTGACATGCCCTAAGAATGATCTGATTTGCCTAACCGAACTAGGCGGAGGTAATTGTGAAATGATTTCAGACTTAGCTCAGTCGATCTCGAGTCATTAAAGGAGATCCTATGGCCTAGTACGATGCCATCCCTTACCATAAAATGGCTTTTTTCTCATGAAAGTACTAGGTTAACTTCTATACATCTCCTCAGGATCTTTGTGAGGTTATCAAGACAAGATGACAAATCATCTCCAAACACGAAGAAGTCAACCATGAACACTTTTACGCAGTCCCCAATCATGTCTGAAACGATGGCCATCATGCATTGCTGAAAGGTAGCTAGTGCATTGTAGAGGCCGAAGGGCATTTGCTTAAAAGTGAATGTTCAGAAGGGACACGTAAAAGTCATCTTGTCATGATCTTCCAGGTTGATCGCTACTTGATTGTACCCGGAGTATCCATCCAAAAAGCAGAAGAAACAACACCCAACTAGTCGTTCTAAAATCTGATCAATAAAGGGTAAAGGAAAATGATCCTTTTTGGTAGCCGAGTTTAGCTTCCTGTAATCAATGTATACCCGCCAAGAAGTCATGGTGCGGGTTGGGATGGATTCACCCAATTCATTTTTTATCACGGTGAGTTCTACCTTTTTGGGCACAATCTGAATGGGACTCACCCATTAGCTGTCGGAAATTGGATAGATAATGCCTGCATCCAGCCACTTAATGATCTCCTTCTTGACAACCTCCAACATATTTGGATTTAGGCATCTCTGAGGTTGTCTCGATGGTCTCACCCCTTCATCAGTGTAGAGATGGTGAATGCAATATGAGGGGCAAATCCCGTGGAGATCAGCAATGCCCCAACCGATAGCAGCCCTATGTGCTTGCAGAATGGAGATCAACTAGTGTTTCTGGTCCAGAGTCAAGTGAGCATTGATAATCACGGGATACGTCTCACTTTCTCCCAGAAACACATACTTGAGCGAATCAGGTAAGGATTGTAATTCTAGTAGCAGAGGGTTGGGAAAGGGTTTATGTAGGAGAGGAGAGGAAACAATAGCGAAAATCTGCTGATCCTGACTAATAGAGAATCCATCCACAGTGGTCACGTAATCCTGTCTTAAGATATCAGTGTTAGATAGGACAAGATAGTCAGGATTAGGGGTATTGGAAGCAGATGAACACCCATGACAATTAGATCCATGGGATGAAATGTGTATGTCATTAGCCTCAGTGATGTGTGGATCGTGATCTAAGACCCCTGATAGTGAAGATGAATGTGCCATTGGGTCGCTACAGAGGAACCCAATGTTCCCACAGAAAGCCGAATCTTCATCTTCACTATCCTCCTCGATTAGATCACAATCGAAGTTCTTTGATGCCTTGAAAATGTCCAGTCTAAGCTTTTTGTTCCCTAGGGCAATCTCCATGCATCCTGATGCACAGTCGATGCTCGTATGGGCGGTTGCCAAGAATAGGAGACCTAGAATAATTGGTGCATCATGGAGATTAGGAAGAACCTCCATATAAAGAACAAAAAAGTTCGCTGGAAAGCAGAATCCTTGGACTTTCATGACCACATTTTCAACCACCTCCCTCAGCATTTTCATCGATTGGTCAGCCAACTGTATGGTAACCGAGGTGGGCTTTAACTCCCCGAATTGAAATCGATCAAATATTGCGATAGGAGTTAGGTTGATGGGCGACCCCAAGTCAAGAAGGGCCCTATCAAAATGGGAATCCTGCAAAAAGTAGGAAATCAGTGGTGTGTCCAGGTCCTTTTTGGGCAGTAAGTCGGCTAAGATAACAGTGATGGCTTCCTCAGATAATACTGGCTACCATCCGATTTTCTGCTGTTGCTTCGGAGTACAGTAGTCCTTAAAGAACCTAGCAATAGCAGGGATGTGATCTATTGCTTTGAGGAGAGGGACCTGAATGTGAACTTCCTTGAACATAGATTTCAGGTTCTCGAAATTTCGTGTATCCTTTTTTTGTGCTGAATCTTGCGTCAGAGCCGCGGGAAAAGGGACAGGAATCTCAGGGTCTAGGGGCTTCTTTCCTTTATCTAATGAAGATGGCTTGTGAGAGAAAGAGGGTTGTGAGCCATCTTACAGTAGAGAGCAGGAGAAATCATTATCCGCTTGCTTAGGTAGCAGTTCCTGTGTAGTCTTTCCGCTCCTTAAGGTGATATCTTTTGCATCTGCATGCTATCCATGAAGGGGTAGAGGAGCGGCTTGGCCTAAAGACACAGGGTTTGGAAACAGAGGTGGCTGATCGAGCCCATAACTAGGTGGTGCAGGAGGTGCTTGCAGAACAACATGTGCCTACCCCTGTGGTGCTTGGAATCTAGGTAGGGTGCCCTGATTCTGCACATATCTCGGGTTTGGGATAGGTTGGGAGGGCAAACTTCCTTATGATCTATGCTCCTTCATCATCTGGTTTTGCATGTTTTGTATGCTCTGAATTTGGTTAGCCATTTCCTTCATTATTTGTAGGTTGTCATGAGTGGATTTCCGAATTGATGCCTACAATTCCTCCTTCAGAGACTCCAAAGGGTCGGCCACTTTGGAGGATAGTTGGCAGCTTGGTGTAGCAGCTAATAAATAGAACGGGTTTGTTGCTGTTGAGATGGGAATGGCTACTTCCTAGGATACATGTTCTGCACATTCCTATATTGTCTGGTTTGGTAGTGTGGAGCTTGACTTGGTCTCTGTGGGTTACCAGACTAGAAGAAATTAGGATGCTGGAGTCAACCAAGTTATACATCTTAGAATATGGGTTGTTACGCCTGTAACCCTGAATAGCCTTGACATCTTCATAGGTCGAAGACGTCTCAGATGTAAATTCATCAAAAGAATACATACTCGCATCATCATGCGGTGCGTAACCCTAATTGTATGACTCCAGATCCACATTGTTTACAGGTTCTTGGTATGCAGGATCTCACGGAGATGGAGAGAAAACATCCCGAGTGAATGGATATGTACGACCAAAGGGGGCTCGAGATGCTTGAGAGGACTAAGATGGAGCAGTGCTGCCAGAAGATCCAGATCTCGCTCGCATTAATTCATCGATCTTCTTATCGAGCAAATCCACCTTATCCAGCTTTTTGGTGATAATGTCCATGAAGGCTCGGGCATAATCGGCTTGAGCTTTGTGAACTCTGACTCATTACTGTCCAGGTCGCTGGAACTGGTTCATTGAGGCAGCATTCATGAGTTCTCTGCTAAGGACTCGAACTATTCAAATTCGTTGTTCTCATCCTTCATGAGGAAATTCCCACCACTAGATGCATCGGTCAGGTACCGATGTGTGTCATCCATCCCATGGTAAAGACTTAAGCAAAGTGCCATTTGGGTACACCATGGTGTAGGCACTTCCTGAGAAGATCGTGGAATCTATCCCAGGCATCATGCAGCTTCTCTCCAGGGCCTTGGGAAAAGGTCGTGATAGTGCACCTCATAGCATTTGTTCGACCGATCGGGAAGAACTTTTGGAGGAATTCACGGTGTAATTCCTCCCAGGCTCTAATTGGCCTCCCGATAGTCTTGAACTAACAAGTAGCTTTATCCTTGAGAGAAAAAGGAAAAAGCTTCTTGTGAACAATTCTAATATCTACATTTCTGGGTTGAACTGACTTTGCAATCCGACTTAGATCTTCAATGTGTTGGAGGGGATCCTCATTCGAGTTTCCATGGAAATGAGTCTGAATCAGACTTATGATATTCAGCTTCAACTCGAATGTGTCTTCACCCATGGGAATCGAGACCTGAGGTGCTATAATTGTTGTTGTCGGATCATAGAAGTCCTGTAGTTATTCTCCACGTGGTGATGCTGCATCCTGTCAAGTGTTGTGAGAATCCTATCAATGCTTTGCTCGTATTTTTGTTCCGTTTCCATGACCCTGGATTCCAGACGAGCCATTGGGTCCTGATTCTGAGGGTCCTGACCAACTTGAGGACTAGGATTACCCATCTTAGCTAATCGAGTGGAAGAAGGTTGAGAAGTAAGGTCAGGCGAGAATCGCCATTGCCACCTTGGGTTCAGCTCCCAAGGTCCTACAAGTTTAGGTCCTAACGACCTTCCTTACATACACCAACTCAAAGGGTTAGTGTAGTCAAGCAGAATAAGGCTAAGGCCTTATTAATCAGAGTGGTCCTTTAGATCAGATGACCAGATTTTTCGTTTAAGTTTGTGTTATTAAAAAAAATTCTTCAAGAGACCGGCTGCAAGGAATTCCCACCTCTCAGGCTAACCCGGCCAAGCTGGTTACGAGCGGACTACGAGGAAGGTTCTTCCTTTAGCTTTTGCCTCTGGTTCCGTTACCCCACAGCCATGGTCGTTTGACGCTACCCCGCAGCCTTAGACACAAGGTTTTGTAGGAGAGGTTGGAACTACCCAGTAGTTTCAAGCCAAATGCAGGTTAGTTGATATATTTTCATGAATTTTAACCTGTTTCTTCAATTTAGTAGATGGTGGGTAGTCCACAAGGTGACTCGCCTCACCGACTAACTCTTGGGCTTGTCGAAGTCCAAGTTAGTCTATGTGATCCTATTGGCTCATGCACTTCTAAGTTTTTTTCAAATTGAAGACCACAATTCAATTGCATATTCTTAAATAAGATGGAATCCAAATGATTTGAAACTTGGCAAGAAGATTCCTTTTTCAATAAGCTTTCAAAGAGTATTTTTCCAAAATTTTTACTATTTTCAACAAGAAGTTATGAATTTTTAATAAATCAGGGGTCAAATTTGGGATTTAGATCCCATGTTGGTTTTTCTGTTGGAAATAATATCAAATATGCTCCAAAAATTTTGTAAAAATATAATAATGAAAGATAAATTTATTTATCTTTCAAACGCCACAAATTATGAGTAAATCCAATTTGTATGTTGGTCAGAATTGATTTCTAAAGTTCATAAAAGTTCTATTTTCAAGCAATCTGACTTGTATGTACTCCATGAATTTTTAAAAATTCCACAGAAGGAATTTCTTTCTGGGAATGGTGGCGTTGGAAAGATAATTTTTAAAAATTTCAGGATTTTTGGAGCATTAGAAACACGGCTATTGAATTTTAAAGATGACACTTAATTTCTGGCCAAGTTTCTAATAAGAATGTGTGCACCTGATTTCCACAGTGCTTACTTTGCCTCATTTTCTGCTTTGTGTCATTGTACCTGCACATAAAAATACTATGTTGGAGATGAAATCAAAAGTCACCATGCCTCCCCGGCAACGACGCCAATATGTTCGGGGCATAGATCGTGTAGAAAATAACTGTGTTGTAGTATAGTGCGAAATACATCTCGACAAATAAATTAACGAAACTAGTGAGTCCCGGTCGATCACAGGGAGGCAGAAAGTGCTTTTGATTTCATGCTCTTGTTCTAAATCTAATTGGTAAATATCATAGATAATGAATCACAATATATATATTTATCAATCAAAGAGTTTGAACATGAATTGTATACATGCAACTATAACTAAACAAATTCTAAGCATAGACATAAACTGTCTATGTAGTAGAACAAGGGCACCACGGGTGGTTCATGGTGGCCTTCTGGAGAGGTTGGGAAGAGCAGCAACGATCCGCTGAGGTGGCTCAACGGATGCTTCAGACGAAGATGTAGAGATGGAGGCAGAGAAGACGGGAAGAAGAAGAAGGTAGAAGAGTTGTAGGAGGAAGAAGAAGAAAAACATGGAATACCTTCAAAGGGGACCCTTAGGCCTCTTTTTATAGCTTTTGTGAAGGGTATTTAGGGCATTGGAGCCCTTAATTCCATGCAGAAGCTTTAAATTAATTAGATCTATTGATTGGGAGATCAATGGTCCAGATTAAGCCTTCCAAATCCTTCTCCTATTCACGGTTTAATTTGGTGCTAACACGTGGTGCAATGTGCGCCTTTGATCTACATATGACGGTCTCTACTCACCCGGTGCTCATCTCTACCTCCGCACGCCCACTGTTCGTCGCTTAATCGGGCCTCAACTCTTAAGCCTTCTCAGCCGTCCAATCTTTTGATCGGACAGCTTAAAGAGTGTGCGCCTCGCCCTCTCGATTCCTAAGGCACGCGTCATCACATGCATCTTCATCTGACACCCTTGCACCCACCACGCATCCGCACCTGATTCGCCCGATGAAGATCCTACGATTGAATTTCATCCACGCACTGCCGGCTCCCACATCGCGACTCGAACCCGCATCGCATGTTGGTTGTTAAGTGCGCTCTCCACTGTGTTACGCATGTGGTTTGTTGCGGTTTCCAAATCTTCGCACAGCTGTTCTCAGCCATTGCATAGATATAAAACGGTCGAGATCGCTTCCTCATCTGAAGAAGCAGCTGGAGGTAGGTGGCATGGATGCTTCGCGACCGTTGGATGATGATCCAATGGCCCATGTCTTTCCTTCCAAGATTTGGGCACGGTGAGGGGCGGTTGCGATGGTACCACGTGGTGCCATCATGGCCGTCCATCTTCTTCTCCTCATATTTGATGATGCAGGCCTCCGATTTAGTTGTTTTTTGCACCATTGGACTGCGAACATCGATCTGGATCCATCCATGCGATTGAATTTGTCATTTGAGGTCCCGATATTCTTCAATTTGCCCCTTGGCTCTTGCTTCTTCTGCGGACTCCCTAGGGTGCTACGAAGGTCTGATTGATGCAGTCTTGGAAGCGTTGGACTCCCATCGTCGTTCTAAATAGATCCATAAGGTTGGATTGGTCATCCGCAGCCCTGAATTACCTGCAATTATTAATACCTCTCAAATAACACATTATTATGCATAAAACATATAAATCATCTAAGATGCAAAGTACGATGTGTATGCATACAGAATGCCCATGTTAAGCTAGGTTCTACCTTAATTCAGGCGAATTAAGGCCTATGATTGCTGCGTAATCACATTCCTCTACATGTTTTCGTAAAACACAAATTCTATTAAATCAATTTGCCTTCCTTTCATTTTTGTTGCAATTGTTTTCTTTGTTTCTAGCACTCTTCACTCCCTCTCCCTAATTGCTCTAGGCCTCCACATGCCTAGGGTGAGCTTAGAGAGAGGAATTAATTGTCACTTAGGTTTTAGCTTAGTGATTGTAGGTGTTAGTTGCTTTCCCGCCAACAACTCGTGTGTTCGTTGTTATTTCAAAACTATAAAAATTATAAATTTGAAAAGACCAAAAAGAAAGTTGATTTCCATTTCCAAGCAAGAGATGCACTTTTACAAACATTTGGCCTCCTTGGACTATCCTAGATACTTCCATGTCAAGGTATAAAAATTTAAAAGTGGTTTTGTGTGTTACAATGATATTAAAAAACCCTAATTATAAACCATGCAAAAACCCGATCACCAGCCTATTCCACCAAGTTCAGAAGCTTGGAACGAGGTATCACAATTTACCTATAGAAAACTTTACTCAATCCTACCACGATATACTTATTAACAAGGACTTCACCCTTTCTATGTGCAATTAGACTACTCATATCAAGTGTTCAAGACCAAACCTTTTATGTTGTTCGACCTTGTGCATCAATTCAAAGGTTTAGATGGAGTAAATGGATCTCTAGCACAATCATCCAACCACGTAGTGAGTTCATCATCATAGAAGAAATATGTAGTTGATGCTGGAACTGAGGTCAACCTAGATGAGGAGACTGTGATAACAGGAACTCACATTAGGGTGCATTCACATTCTAGTGGGGGGAAGCATGGGGGTGGAGAGAGTAGTCAACCCCCGTATGAGTTATTTCAGTGGGTGGATGACCTATCATACTAGATGAGGGTGAATCAGTCACTTGATAGCTAAAATCGATTGATGGAGGAGCTCAACCTACTTCGCCAGTGTAGGCCAAAGCTGACAATACAACAAAGTTGTGCATGGTTGATGTCTTCCGAGATTGAGATATGTTGACATACTTCCTTTCTCTTAGAGAGTGGTATGAGAACCTAGTATTTTGGGTTGACATGCAGTTGTCTTGATGGTTACCAGTATCTCTCTTACCTTCATACTTAAAACAATGGACGATATGTTATAGTAGGTTATCTTTCGATGTTGGTAGTCGCTTCTACATAGGCATTTCCTCTATCTAGTTCTTCTAGAAAACTTTGTGTCTAATGTAGTAGTAGTGCTAGTAGTTATTCTTACTTTATTCGTTAGAATATGTGTTGTCCTATCCATTAGTTGTTTTTGGAGTTCTCATATTTTATGTTGTTATGTTGCATGATATGGATGCTTAGTTTGATTTTTCCCTTAGGTGGACATTTGGTTTTCTATGTTAAAATTTCATATCTATCTACTTGAGATGAACTACACCGTTAAGGCATGTTAGGGTAAAACCTTGTGTTGTACTTTATATTGTGGATGACCATAACAATGGATGTCCATGGTCCATAGGTTTAAATGGAGGAAAACAATGACTCATTCATTTTTGAATTGTATGAGACCATTCCTCTCACTATAAGAAGAAAGGGTATTGTCGTCGTTCAGAAACCAATGGCAAAGTCCTTTTTACTGACGCTAGATAGTGACGGCAATGCTTGAGTCATTTCATTTTCTTGACAATTATAAAACTAATCTGACTGTAAATTGCCTGCACACCATCAACTCAAGGAGGACTTCTGCCATCATTTGTTAGCCAATGATGTTTGTCTTTACCGTCACTTCTTAAAAAAGTGGCGGCAAAGAGTCATTTGGTTTTCCAGGCTTTGCACGCCAAAGTCTTGTAATTGCATCGTTTAATGTGATGTGCCGTCAGTTTTATAAGCGATGGCGTATTAGGATGCGACAACATATTCTTTAATAATAGACAACAAAGAGGTGGGTATCCTACCATGCCCTGACCTCTGATGCCATCAAATATTACTTAATTGGCATTGCTTTAATAACCAATGGCAATGGAAGTTATCTTTTTCTAAATCTTGAAAATACGTACATTATCCAAATGTGAAATACCTGCATGTTCATTGCTAAAAACCTAAATTTATACGTGATGATAATTAGGCTGAAAGGGAGACATGCGAACTTTATAACAATGTAAAGCTGAATTTCAAAATGTA
Source organism: Thalassia testudinum (assembly GCA_037157565.1). Lineage (NCBI taxonomy): Eukaryota > Viridiplantae > Streptophyta > Magnoliopsida > Alismatales > Hydrocharitaceae > Thalassia > Thalassia testudinum. The sequence continues at coordinate 47,777,474 of JAZHRO010000009.1, forward strand.
TAACAAGTTTGATTTCAAACTATATGGAAGAAGATAAATGATACACCATCTCGAAGCACATAATAAGATACAACAGGAAGAGAAGAGAACCTATTGTTTACAAATGATGAAAAGAAGTAAACGTATAATACACGACCAGCCCCACATACCCAAAATGCTAGTGAACCTAAAGAAGAAAATCCCGAAAATAAAAATGCTAGTTACCTATCCACTAGTCCCACCCATATCATCATCATCCAGATGATGGGTGGTGTGAAATGAAGACAGATGCTGTGACTGTCCCTTCTCCTGAAGAAGAAGTGGAAGCTGTTGAATAGTTGTATCTGTCTTCCTCAGCTGAGTCTGCATTACATCCATCTTATTCAATTGTGTTTTCGTTTCAACCAATCTTACTCAATTGAGATTGCATGGCATCAATCTGATCTTTCATCTGTGTCTCTCTTGTCCCTCTCCTCATCTTGCTGTTGTAGTGTCTCATTCATTTTCTTCAGCTGATCGACGACACCAGATGACGATGCTCCTTTCCTCCCATACTAGCTTAATAAGGTGTTTCCCCTCCCTACGCTACGAACGAAACCATCATGGTCGGGTGGCATCACTATCTTGAATGCTTCCTATGGATCCATAGGGTGTTGGATGCTCTCCAAGTTTTTGTTAGAGGGGGGATGCACCAAGTTTATCATTTTCTCCTAAACATATTTAAAATTATGATTTGAATAAGATAGAAAAAGTTATAATTATTTTATGATTTATACAACTTACGTGTCTCTGCTAGTATAAGTCATGAATCCACTTTTGAGCACCATCACTTGCAACCTTGCTATGATTAATCTCATAAATATCCATCTATTAGCCTCCTTTCCCTCATTCATAGCAGACCAAAAATTTAATCAGGATAAAATTCTCAAAAATCATCTCCAAATTAAATAACTTTTAAGTACTTGATGAGTTATGGCTCATCATAGCTAAAATGCCCAAGTTAAGTTAGAAACTAATCCAAAGCACTATTAATTAACTCAATAAAAGGGTTAAGTGTGGGAATTATGGAAAATGACTTAAAACACTCAATTCATGCTAAAAAAGAAAAATTAGGTCATAATTAAAGAGATTTTGTACCTAGATTGTAAACGGCTGAATTTAATGTTAATTGAATAACAAAATGAGCTCAAATTCACAAATCAATTGATGGAGTAATTTCTAATATGTTCAAACCACATGCCATAAAAATTACAAAGCATTCTAACCTCATTAGGGCCTTGGATTTAGTGTTTTACGTTGAGGTCCTTCTTATACAATTAAACCTTCACATTCTCTAAAGCCTAAATTTTGTAGGGACTTATTTGAAAACTATCAGGGATCGTTTGGTAATACATATCTGCCACTTATGGGTTCCTATGTTATTTTTATACCGCTTCACTTGAAGGGCTCCTTAAGCAATTTCTCTAAAAGACCTGCAACTAAGCTCTTTCTCAGTTGCTCACAAATGAATTACATGGGCTTTGAGGACTGTTCATTCTTTCCACTGTTGATCCAATGGTGGATCTTGGTCCAACTTGCTAGCACCAGTGCTCAATCCTTCGCACCATAAAATAGATCTCCTCTAGCGACTACTTTTCATTCTAATCCTTTTCCCACCTCTCAGAAGCCTCCACAGTCGTCGATGCCCAATGTCCTTCACCTACACTACACAATCACCCAGCCTATCCTTCACCTATATAAGGATCAACCCAGGGCCCTGCGTGAACCATTAGTTCCCTCCCCCCAGAGCTGATCGTCATCCACCTTCTAGTTCTTCCTCTTCATCTACAGCTTGTGACAGAGGTCAAATTCCCTTCCACCCTTTGTCCATGACACTTGGGATCACATAACACCTGAAGGCATCCTAGAGCTCCCTTGATCTAGAGCTTGAAAGTTTTTCTGTGGATCGAATGAATACTAGAGGGGAGGGGTGAATAATATTGCTTTTTGAAATAGTAAAAAATAAATTCACAACAAAGTCAAGCACAATTTACACCTGGATTTAGAGTGGAAACCCAAATCAAGTGAAAACCACTACCTAAGCTCTCAGCTTAAGATTTTCCTAACTAGTCAAGAATAGTCAATCCACTATAATACCACTTGAATGAGGGTGGCACAACCTCTTTACAACTACTTCTCCTTTTATCTTGAAGAGAAGAACAATAAGAACAACACAGATCTTTCCAACACCTTGGAATCCGTTAATCAAAAACAACAAGGTTGAATAACAATAAATATATCTATGGAACCTTAATAAAAGATCAAACTAGGAATTTAGCACAGGTTTGAAACGACGTGCTTTTGAATGACGTGAATAGCGATGTGTAGAACACTTGAAAGAAGCATGAGAAGCTCTAATTTTTGAGAGTATTTCTATTGAAAGTTATGTTTTTAAAGAGCTGCATACGGCCTCTATTTATACTAAAAAGTTGGCCTAAAAAGGAAGTCAAATTGGTCGATCAATTAAAGTATATTGGTCGATCAAAAAGCTATTTGGTTGATAATTAATTTATTTGATTGATCACTAGTTGGTCGATTAATTAGCTTGGTTGGAAGAAATAGGATTTTGATCAACTTCCTAAGAATGATTGGTTTGATTGATTAACAAATTTGGTTGGTCGATCAATCGATTTTGGTCGATCAAGAGGGATTATTGGTCGATCAATAACTTTAAAAGTTGGTTTTCAAAGAAGTGCGAAAATCTATTTGATTGTTTTATTTTTTAGGTTCCTTACAATGATATCCTGGACTCAAACAAAAAGGAAAAAGACACAAATCAACAACCTTCTGAACTTGATTCGAAAGAGAAGCTTTAATCTGAGATGGTTCCAAAATATTAGTGTAGCAATAAACATAATTTTGGTGCATCAAAATAGAGGCACTTACAGAGGTTTTAATCATTGGAAGTCCCCCTCACCTCCCTTCATTGCCATAGCCACTGGCTGTGGTTTTCCTCAAGTCCCATTCGTCCGTTAGATTAGGATTTAATGCTTTCTTAGTGTAGATTAGATTAGATCAGATAGCTTAGAGTAGAATTTAGTTGTTTAATTGCTTAGAATAGTGTAGAGTAGTATTAATTGTAGTGCATTGAATATCCACCCTCTTGGATCAATTCCGATTAGGGAGGAAGACTCACACCTTCACATCACTTCACTCTCCTTCCCCTTCATTCCATGATCACCTTCACATGTTTACCTCATTGTTTTAATCACCAGATCACCCCTTCCATCAATGCTGCCGTGAGACCTGAAGATTAGTACGTCCAGGTAACACGGTGCACTAAAACCCATCAGAGGGTCATCCATTCACTTCGTGAATCCATAGAGCCCTTCCCCTGAGCTAAATTGAATTTGATTTGATCGATTGGAGTTGATTTGATTTTTGTGGCTGATTGAAGAATTTTGGGAGCAATTATGTTTTAATTGATTTTAATCAATCAAATTGAGTTTACATTTGCTTAATTGGACTGATTGCAATTAGATTGAGCTGATTAGACTGAGTTTTTAATTTATCAATTACTTTCATCATACCTAATTTCCATCTCAGTTCCTGATTTTTGTTCTTCACTAGATAGCGAGTGAACGGTCCCAAGCTCGGAACCTTTCTAGGTCACTAATGGGGCTTAAATTGCATAGGTGATATTTTAGGAATTGGGGTCCCAAAACCCATATTTTTCTATGGGTGTCCGGTTGTGAATCTAAGGACACCATAGCAATCCTTGAGTTGAGATGAACGTAATTTATGAATGTAATTTAAATCACTTGTATGTATACTTTTGGTATGTGAATTGTGGGGTATGGCCACATATTTAATTTTTTCATCTTAAATCTATTGTGTTAAATGTGGGTGTGCCCACTGATATAGACAAATTATTAAGGGTAAAATGCCTGTTCATGCATGTTCCTAGGCTTATATTTGCATTTCATGTTATAAATATTGCATAGCATCCATCATTCTGCATTTAGAGTAGTTGTATATAATGTTGGTTAATTGCATCCTTTTTGTGATCAGGAGAGGAGAATATTTATTTCGGAGTCTCGGATTGACAATCCGACCATACGAATCTGATCAGCATGACGATTGGAGTCCAACGCCTTCAAAATTGCCTCGATCGGGCTCTTGTAGTACCATATGCAATCCAAGGAAGATCAACGCCTGAGGGACTCGGTAACACAATTCAGAGCGTCAAACGATAAATTTGACTGCATGGATGGATGTGGGTCGACAATCGCAGCCCAACGGCATGAAAATCAATTCAATCCGACCTCTGTAGCATCCCCTACAAAGGAAAGATGGACGGCCCAAATTGCACCACTTGGCGCAACTCAGGCTACCCATGTGTACGCACGCGCTACCGCATGCGCACAGCAGCGTCGGTGCATGCCCGTGCGAAGGCATGCACGCACAAGCGCAGCGGCACGCGTAGCAACGTAGTGCACGTAGGGAGGCAGCGGCAGCAGCGCTGCGTATCGAGCATGGGTGCGCAACTAGGGTGCGTATAGCTCGCGCCAGTGGTGCGGTAGTAGGGGCGCGTGAGTGGGATCTTCAGCGATGTTTGTGGTGGATCTTCATCTATGTTTATGATCATCACTAAATGTCCTGTATACGAATTTGATTCTTTCCTCCACTATAAAAGGACCCCTACCCCTCCCAATTTTTTTCATCTCTTCCTTTCTTCCTCTCACCACCTTCAAGGCTCTAGAGAGAGCTTGTCCCAAGCCCAGGATGCTCTTCTAGAGTAGAAAACCAAATAGTTTTCCCTACCCTCATCTCCATCTGTGGAGCATCCCGTGGCTGTCCTCTCACCGCCCTTCGGGAAGAAGATCCTCACAGTGACGTCGACCTACCCCATCCTCCATCCTCCGGCTCCGTCCTCCTTCGTCCCGCTCCTCACCACCTTCCTCCAGGCAACGTCAGAGCCAGTCGTCCTCTGAGTGACCATCAAGGGGGATTTTTGTCACCTCTTTCTATCTTTTTTGCTTTCGTAGTGTAGTTTTCCTACTTTCGTAGTTGTAGCAAATAGTTGTTGATGAATAGATGATTGTTTCTCTCTCTCTCTTTCTCTCTCTCTTATATTTTCGGAAGTAGATAAAGTTTTCGTAGCCCTAATCTCTTGCTTGATAAAAATACAAAAAAATTAGAAAAGCAAAAAAATGACAAAAAGAAATAAAAGTGAAGCATGGATTTTATAAAATCAAACGTTTGCCTCCTCGTATTCGTCCTGGGACTCACTTTTTGAGTTTCAGTTATAAATTTTATTTGATATATGCATTTTGCGAGCTGTGACGACAGGTCCTCCAAACTCCCAATTCTAATACGTGAAACACGCATCGATCACCCACATACATAGTTGATGTCTTGTAATTTTTTTGCAGGAGGTGGAAATTTTTTAATATTATAAGGGAAACTTTGTCAAATTTTTTTGATTTTGAGTTTAGTTTCAGGGTTTATGGTACTTAAATTTATCATTTACAAATTTAAGTTTACGGTTTAAGCTCTTTGATTTAGGTTGGGATATTGATTTATGATCTTTGGGTTTAGAGTTTAGGATATTTGATTTTAGGGTTGTGAGATTAGAGCTTGAGTTATATGTTATATATATATTGGATTTAGAGTTTAAGGCATTGGGTTTAACTTTTCCACTTTAGAGTTTAGGAAATTTGCTCATAAGGTTTTGAAATTTAGATTCATGAGTTTTAAGGCTTTAAGTTAAGAGTTTACAATTATAGGATTTTGGCTAAGATTTATGGTATGTGAATTGGGTTTAGGTTTTGTATAATCATTATTTGTGTTGTGATTTAAATGTGGGGTTGTGATATCAAGTTTTTGGTTTTGAGTTTTGTTTCTTTATTTTGTATCATTATTTGTTTAGCTAGGGTTTTGATTTTAGGGTTTTTGTTTTAGGATTCTAGCATTTTGAAGTTATGATTTTCTGTTAAGGGTTTAGGGTTTTAAGTTGCAATTTTAGGTTACGATTTAACTAGCATTTTTGGTTATTGTTTCCCTTTATTAATATAAAAAAGTAAATTAAAATTGTTAAATGTTTTATTATCAAGTTTTAGATTATATGCTTTAGTCTCACACACTTGCACAAATTTAGAAGCACTTCATGACAAACAATAGGAATTATAACCCCTAGGTAACAGGTTGTGGGAGGAATATATTTTTTGTTCAAATACTAGCCCATTGAGACTTATGATCATGTTATAGGGACGATGTAGAGTGTGTGTATACCTCACTTACAAAAACGATGCGCTGTCTTTACAACATTGCATAAGCGTCGTCGTCCTTAGTTCAGAGAAGTTCTGAGCTAAGGGAGGTCCTTGAAGATTTGATTATAACTTAAGATTATTTGTTACATGTAACTAGTGTACATAAATTTTAGATGGATTTTCTCGCTCTTCTCTGGTATACCAACTAATCTTAGCTTCGTTCCTAAAGTGCCCTTTACTGGGAGCTATTGGGAACATAGTTAAGGTTAGTTTTGGGTGGCATACTGGAGAAGTATGGGGAGATGCTGCCAAAATTTCTTCAGACACTAGTTGCATGTAACAAGTAACATTGTGATGATATCTTCGAGGATGGGCTATCAAGTGAAAATCTTCTTTAAAATACAAATACCTTCCTCATATTTGCTCCTAACCTGTAGGTTATTTGCAATAAAATTTTAGGTTATCATGAACAAGTCTTGAATTAGTCTGAGGAATTTGGATTACCCGAAGTATAAGAGTGGAGTGATGTCATTCCTAGATTGGGCCTTCCATGAAGATAGGAAATAATACAGACATGGAGATTTTTTGGAGAAAATATTATGTCCGTGTAGGAAGTGTTTCAATGGATTCGTCTAGGATAAGAATATAGTTCTAGAACATGTGATCTATAATGGTTGGTGGCAGCATTACACGAAGTGGACTACACATGGAGAGGAACCAGCACAAGATGACACACAGAATATAGTGAAAGTGTAACATTTTGATGACAAGGAAGATGATGATAATCAAATTGATGAGATGCTGCATGAGATGAGAGGGTTTGCTCCTGATATTAGAAATGATGAGGAAGGACTTGATAGCTGTAATCAATTTTATGATGCAATGAAGGTAGTTGAGGAGCCTATCACATGTGGAATAAGTTCAATGTCGAGGCTGTCCTTCCTGTTGAGATTAGTGATGGGAACACCATCATATGCCCAAACTAGCCACTTTTGGTCAGGTTTGAGAGATAAATGCTCCTACATAATCATCTGAGGGTCATAATTCCATGATATTCTGATTTAAGAATAAAATAAGAAATTAAGGTTAATTCTGTAATTTTAACAGCACATCTTGGATATAGATTAACTAAGGGGTTTTTCATGGGTTAATTAAAGGTCAAATAAGCTTTAAAGTCCAACGAGTGGGTCCATGTAGATAAAAATGGGGTTTCACGCATTTCGAGAACTACAACAGCACACAAAGTCCTAATTTCAGACTTGCTTAAATTAAGGAGGTTATAGTTAGGATAAAATTCATTTAAACCTCCTAAAATTCATAGATAAATATTTTTAGAGGTTTGGTACCCTTAGTTTGACCATCTAAATCTATTTTGACCTTAAAAAGAGTTGTAGACGGAATTCTACTTAATTTGGGTTTCTCTGCAAATTTCCCAATCAAACGTGATAAAAAATGAAATCCAACATCATAATTAGATTCCTTGGGTAAAAATTAGGTTGGTACCAAAATTTGGGCCCAATCAGAGTCCAGCTTGACATAGTTTGCATTTCAGTCCATTAAATCTTTATTTTTCTTAGTTAGACTCCTAAGTTTCAAAATTCATTGTGTTTAGGTCCCTAACTTCTCATCTTTCTTGAAAAAAGGCCCCTACTGCCATTGTTGGTGTGAAAGCTATGCAGTCAACCTTCAAACAAGGAAATCTTCTTGATTCTTCAATCAAATCCTCAAAAAATTGGAAGGAACAATCTTGAGGAGATCCTCTTTTGATTGAACCGCCTCTTGATCTCTGGTTTGCACCGTAGAGCTCGTGCAAACTCCATGAAATCAAGGATTCGTATCCTCGATTTCTCAACCCAATCAATCTCTTTTCCTCATCTAGAGCTTGATTTGAAGCTTTATAAAAGCTTCCCTACGCACGGCCGTCCTCTCTAGCTTAGACAAGGCCAAGAACCACCTCTTCTTCTATCCTCTGGTCGACGTCTCTTCGAGCTCCAGTGAGCCTCTCAGCCTCCTTCATCAAGCCGGTCAATGGTCAAATTGACTGTCTTAGCATCTCTCTCTCTTCTTTGGGATCGCGTCCAGCCAAAGATCGGTCGCTTCCAACCTCTCCTGCCTCGTTGATTCCTTACTACCATCTTCACCTTCTCCAGCACCTACCCATCATAGTCGACCGCCTTCACACGCTCTCCCTTTCTCTGAGTATCCCTTCTCTCCTCCTCTCACCTTCCAGACTATCTCCAACCCTTCAAAACCTAGAAACAACCACTGCACCACCCTCAGCCCTGTCATCTTCCCCACATTCGGCACTAGCTTTAGTGAGCTCAGTCGGTGCCATAGACCATCAAACACACCACCACCACCTCCTACACCTTCACTACACCTCACTAAGTAAAATCCCTAAATATATTTAGGGCTTTACACTCTCCATCTCCCTGTTGAACACTATGCCCTCCGCACATCGTCTTCGACCTCGACAATCCACCTCCGTGTACCACACTTCATGAAAACACTCCCACAACACTTGCCTCCACACGGCAAAGCTTTTTAGCTTATTTAATAGTGTCGCAAGGCCATACTTTGTTCCTCAGGTACCTGCCGGAGCTCTGCAACCGCCTTCATCTTCCCCGACACCGATCGCCCATCTCTGGCCCTCACTCAACCTGCTACGGCTCTCAATCGAAGCGGCTTTAGGTTTGAAGCCTCCCAGGTCTGCAATTGAAGCAGTAGGCATCAGTTGCTTCCCCAATTCCTCGAGGACTTCGGCTGCAGAACGTGAGGATTTCACGTGCAGAAAGCCCTAGAACTTAGTCCCACATCGTAAGGGACAGAACTTGCGCAGCGTATAAAACGCAAAAGTGCTCTGAGTTTTTCACCTCCGAGAGCATAGGGGTGAGGTCCCTATGCATGCATGCCTAAATGCACTCGCACCCACATGCGCTCGCTCACACGCCCTCACCCACGATCATGGCAGCGGGTCTAGGCTTGGCTCCGATTACCCGGATCCATATTGGTTTGAAGGAAGAAGAATCTAAAGGAGGGAGGGGGAGGGTTTTGCACCTCAGGATTCGTGCCCTCTCCTCTCTCAACAGTTAGCCTTTGAGGGCTTTGTGCGAGGCCCTTGTGCCTCTGTTGTGTTTATTCTGCTGACTTCTTAAGGCGTCTGAGGTCGTGGCTTGATATTGGTTACCGTGGTGATATTTTATTGAGATAACTGATTATGGTTACTGTCGGTTTATTTAAGTTGATTTATGAGCTTAAACTTAAGGGTTAATTTGGTGATTTAAATCACCATTTTAACTCAATCTTTTTGCACCGATCTTTATTGAAGTATTATTTTGAGCATTTCATTGGTTCAATTGCATATTATTATTGCTTTTGCGATTAGTGAATTGAAATTGTCATATTTGCTCCCTATGAATGACCTCGAACTCGAAATTGATTTTGAGCTTTACAAATTTAAGTGTTTGATGCAATTTTCATCCTATGCTATACGCATATTTCTCAACATCGATGATTTCACATGAACAATTATTTCATATGAAAGTTATGAATAGAGTTACAATGAAAATGATGTCGAAGGTGCTTCAGTTTATACGAGAGTTGTTGAATAATCCTAGCGGTGTGCCGGAGTCATGGTATGAAGCCAAGAAGCAAATCCACGTCTTTGGTATGAATTGTGAGAAGATTCACGCATGTCCCAATGACTGCGTGTTATATAGAAAGGAGTATGCTAGCTTGACTTCCTACCTGGAATGTGGTAAGGAAAGATATAAAGGAGAGAGGAAACAAGCCAGAAAGGTTCTTCGTTACTTTTCATTAATTCCAAGGTTCCAACAACTATTTTTTTCTAGTAGGACTGCAACGTCAATGAGGTGGCATCATGAAAAAAAGTCAGGAGACGGTCTTATTCGCCATCCAACTGATTCAGAGGAGTGGACAAACTTCGACAGCAAACATTTATCTTTTGCAGAAGATTCACATAATGTCAGATTGGGACTTGCAAGTGATGGGTTTAATCTATTTAAAAACATGTATCCGTCGTATTCTATATGGCAAGTCGCGATTGTTACTTACAACTTACCTCCCTAGCTATGCATGTGATCCTCATTTATGATGTTGACCATCTTAATCCTAGGTCTTAAGCAACTAAGAAATGTAATTGACATCTATTTGCAGTCGTTAGTAGATAAATTGAAACAATTATGTCATGATGGTGTTCAGACGTATGATATAAAGAATAAAGAATTCTTTCAGATGTATGGGGCTTTGCTGTGGACCATTAATTGAAGGATCCTGTGGGAGTGGGTGAGATTTGCAGGATATAATATAAAATGCGGAAGCAAAATAAAACAATCTCACAAAAAGCAATCACACAATTTACACAAGTGAATTTTTAGGTGGAAACCCAAATCGGGTAAAAACCACCACCTAACCCTCTCGAGTTAAGATTTTTTGATCGACAAAGTTGATCAAATCCACCAACCGAGTCACTTAAAATGAGGGTGACTCAACCTCAATATAACCATGCTATAAGTACGAGGGTAGAGTTCCTCAAACCTCTCCTCTTCACGAGTAGTATTTTGTCCTTCGAAGGAGATGGAAATTCGCAACGCGAATACCCAACCAATTTACAAAGATAAAAACATAAACCTATAGAGCCACAAAGTAAAAGATTGAAACTCGCTACTATAGGTGAAGGAACTTCCCTTTGCTGGGGGTGTGTCAACTTGATGATGCGGGTGCATAAATCACGTAATGGCACGACGATGCTCTCGAAACGATGGTGGGAGAGCAGGTGCGCAGCGAGAAGGTAGCTCTCAAGATGTAGAATGGTGGTTTGGAGAGCAGGATCTCTTCTAAAGTGTTTTGGACACAAAATAGTATGGAAATAATATTTCTTAGCGTATTTTTACAAGGCAAGGGGCCTCTCCTATTTATAGATGGGTTAGGAAGGCCTAGAAAGGCTTTGCAAGCCTTAAGTAGCCATTGGGGATCATCCTAAGGCAAATCAAGTTGCAATTAGAATAATTAATGATTCTGACAAGGTCATCAGACGTCTGGTAAAACTATCAGACGTCTGGAAGTCATGTTTATGACGTCTGGAAACTAGATCAGATGTCTAATTCTAGATGGGTTCCCTTACTAACTTGCATCAGACCTAAATAGGGTTCTAGTGTAAATTAATCAGATGACATATAGGACGTTTGGCACTAGGCTTGGACGTCTAGAAACCTAATTAACTATGGGAATGGATTTTCCAAGGCACAAACAGCTATAACCCTTATCAGAAGTGATTTTGGCTCAATCGAGGCTAACGATCACTTATCGGATGTTTGAGGTCCTCTACGGACGTCTAATAGAAGCCTAAAGGTCATTTCTCAATGATCATATTGTGAAGGCCAATGTTCCACTAATTGGACGTCTGGCCAAGACATCAGATGACTACTAAGACATTTGGACTAAGGGTCGGTCATATGAAATCAACAGACAGAAAGTTCTAAGACCAGCTCTAAAAGTTTGAAAGTTTGATACAACATTCAAACGTATTAAAGTCCAAGATCAAACGTCTGATTTTTAGATTGGTTGTCTGATCAGGTTGTCTGAAGCCTATCTTGGTTTTCTAAGTTCTTTAAGAGTTGTCTAAGTGTCCTAGGGTTTATAAGGTTTTCTTAGGACTATAGATTAGTTCCTTTGAGGCTCTTTAACATATATATAGACACAAAGAATTAAGAGTAAAAGAATTACAAAAGAATACATGAAAAGAGTATCTATTCTGTTCTTCATCTCCTTCTTCAAGCTTTCGCTCCTTGCAAAGCTCCTTCTCCGACGAGCTCCTCCAATCCACCATGGATGCAAGCTCTAAGGTCCTTCACACTTGTATCCATTTGCAATTATCCTGAAATCTTAAACTCAAATGCAAATGTTAAAACACAAGTGTTTTGTTATCATTAAAATTGACGATTGTGGTGCCCTTGCACCAACATTAGTGACTTCCTAGCGTATGCGAATCTTTTTGGATGGAGTACAAAAGGGATGTTTGCCTGCCCAATATGTATGGATATTTAGGGCACCGTGGATTTCTTCCAATTGAGCACAGATGGCGAGGTGCACAGTTTAAGGATAGGTTTGATGGTACAACTTGTCAGTATTCCAGTAGGAATCCAAGAAATAAGTTGTCGACAAATTCCATTTGATTATCAAGGACTAAACTAATGGCAAAATTATAAAAGCTTACCAATGCATGACTAGGTCGCCCCTTTAGAAAAGATGTGACAGCTTTGAAGGACTCTGGTTTTAAGAAGAAAAGCATCTTCTTCATGGAGCTTCTGTATTGAAAAGATCTTATAATACGTCACAATCTTGATGTAAAGCATATTGAGAAAAATGTCATGGACAACATCTTAGATGTGTTGAATTTAACAGAGAATCCCAATGACACATTAAGATGGAGAAATGACATGAAGAAACTAGGTATCCATCTTGAGCAACATGTCACAGAAGGAAAAGAAATGCCACCAGCAATGTATAGTCTACAACAAGGACAGAGGGCTAACATATTCTCTTTTTTGAAAGGAATTCGAGCTCCAGATAGGTTTTCTTCATAGCTCTCACACTGTGTGAATGAAGTTCAGAAGAAGATCAGTGGATTGAAAAGTCATAATTCACATGTTTACATGCAAATTTTGTTTCTGTTAGTTATTCGTGGAGTGTTGCCAGATCCAGTGGTTGATTCATTCACGGAGATGAGCTGATTTTTTAAAGTCGTTTTCTTGAAGACGTTGAACTGTGAAAGTCTAGACTATTGAAATGATTAATTTGTAATTACACTTTGCAAAATGGAATAATTTTTTACCCCAGCTTTCTTGGACATCATGGTGCATCTAATGGTACATCTTGCAAATGAAGCATTAGTTGGTGGACTTATATAGTATAGAGGGATGTACCAGTTGAGCGATTTCTGAAGAAGCTAAAAGATTACATTTTAAATAAAACCAAGCCAGAGGGGTCAATTGTTTAAGGTTACCTTTTATAAGAATGCATAAACTTCTGTGCTATGTACATGGACAATATCGACAATAGATTTAATTGACTACAGAGGAATTTTGATGGGGGATTGATGAGAGCCTCATCATGAGCCATAACTAGCTCATTTTGACCCAATAAAGAAGATAAAAGCTCCTACATAACCTAGAAGATGGCTTAACTGAAGGAACAAGTGCTCTGAGAAGAAAGCATGAAATAAAGGTTAAAACTGCAATTTTACCATTGCAGTTCATAAACGGGATTTCTCAGAGGCAAAACATAGGTCAAATGATCTAAATGAGATAAAAAGTGGGTTGAGTCAATCAGAAATGGGTTTATGTGCAATCTAAGAATTAAATGACACTTGGTAACCCTAAAACAGACCCGCATAAATTAACAAGGTTTCGGTCAGAATAAAAATCTGGTAAACCCTCTAAAAATCATGGAAAAACATTCTCTAGGGTTTGTAACACTTAATTTGGCCCTTGGAACCCAGTTTGACCTAGAGTAGGGTCCTAGCTCTTCAAGTAACCTAATGTGGGTTTTTACGCAAAATATCCAGTCAAATGAGGTCAAACCTAAAATCCAACTTCACCATTAGATTCCTTAGGTCAAAATTAGGTTTGTACCAAAATTTGGACCTAAGGGGAGGTCATCTTGACCTACTTTGCAATTCAGTACACCCAAATCACAATTTGGTCCCTATCTTTTGAATATCTTTGCAGAGAGCCCCCTAAGTTCTTCGCCCCCTTTGCAATCCGGTCCTTCCGCCATTGTTAGGGCAGAACCGAGCTCTGACGAAGTTTAGAGAGGGATTCCTCTCTGATTCCTCAGAGATTCTCTCCCATAAATGGAAGGGAGATTCTCTGAGGAATTCCCTTCCATTTAAGGCCGATCACAACTGCTGGTGTGAACCCAATCTCTCGTGCGAATGCACGAGAGATTTGGGTATCTTAACTTCTTTCCATCTCCGGCGACAAACCTCAGACGCTGGCGTGCCCTCCACGCTCTACACACCCGGCCCAACGTCTATAAAAGAGACTACACCTCCGGCCGCTCGATCGAAGCTTGATTTTGACGAAGATCCCCTCCAAATTCCCTCTCTCCCATCTCCGGCCAAACGACCCGCAAGCTCCGACGACCTCCTCCCCTCCTTCTCGTCGCTCTACTGCCAGACCAGCAGTTGAGTCAACTCCGCCACTTCCTCCCGCGTTGCGCTGTACCACGCGCGCGTGCCCCTGACCTCATCTTCGTCGTCGCTTCCTCCCTCAGGGTCCTTCTTCCCCGACGATGGCAGTTATGCACCGTCCTCTCCGCCTCCTCCCTTCGTTCCATACCACTCCAGATACCTTCTCCCACCTCTCCTCTCTCTTTTCCCCCTGCTATTTTATCTGATTACCCCTCGACAGTGCCTAACCACCTCCATCGTCCTCGCCTCCGACCGCCCTCCGGCAAGCTGCCCACACCACTCCGCCCCTCCACACGGCTCGCCAACCCCCTCGTGAGCTCCGCCTCACCACCAGGAACTCACTTCACCCCACCACTGCCACTCCAGACCTCCACAATCACCCCCCGAACAACCCAACATCTCCGGCCACAGGTTGACCTAGGCACGCACGCCTAGGCCGACCTGCAGCCTGCAGCACTGCCCACAGCCTTCGCCGTGCCACGGCGAAGGTTTCTAGCCAATTTGATTGGCCCAATAGGCCGTTCTTGTGTGTGACAGGTTTAAGCTCCGGCCGCCATTATCTGCCGAAGCAGCAAGGAGCTTGCAGCAGCTTCAAGTACCAGGACTCCCAGGCTGCAGGTGCAGCAGACTCACGCGAGTGTCGCGAAGTGAGTGAGGCTAGCAAGTCGCACAGAGAGGCAGCAGTTGGAGCAATCGCGCGACGAAAGCTCTGCGGGCGCAAAAGCAGGACCGACCAGATAGTCCCACATCGTGGGATTGCAAAACACAGGTATCATATAAGTTGTTTTTGTGTTTTAAGCCCATTGCCTCCGTAAGCACAGGGGTGAGGTCCCTCACCTGCCCTCACCCGCCTCGTCCGCGGCTTGACCTCGCGGATCTGGCAGGATCCGACCCGACCTAAACCTACGCACTCCTCGCACATCACCACTTGCCGGTGCGCCTGGCCCCAGGTGCGAATCCGACCCGACTACCCGTGTGGCTCTGGGAGAGCATCCTTGAGCGAATTGCCTATGAGAGAGAGAGACGCTTGGGTAGAGGGACAGGGGTAGGTTTTGCTTCGGCTGTGGTGTGTGTAGGAAGGAAGAAGCAAAGGAAGCAGCTGCAGAACAGGAAGAGAAGAAAGAAGAAGAGGCTGTAAAAGCAGAAGCTTTCGTAGAGAGGCCAAGTGAAGAAGAAAGAAGGCAAGGAAGAAGGAAGAGAAGAACGAAGAGAGGCCAAGTGAAGAAGAAGAAAGGCAAGGCATAAGAAGAAATAAGAGAAAAGAAACAAAGGCAGGAAGAAGCCTGCACAAGACAAGAAGCAAAGGCAGAAAGAGAGAAGAGCAACGAAGAAGAAGAGAGAAAGGAGATTACATTTAAGACGTCTGATACAGAAATCAGACGTCCAATTCTATTTTTATTTCACAAATCCTTTTTAAAATTCTCTCTTTGAATCAATCCTTTTCATTTAACAGTTTTATTGTTTGGTTTTAAAAAGTACTGAGCTTGCTCCCTGTGTTCGACCTCGGATACTTTAGTTTTTCGAGTAATAAAATTCCTTATATTTGTTTAAATGTTTTGTCGGTTATACTACAACGTGATATACTTTAAACCCGCACAAAAACGTGAGAACATTTTGGCGTCGTTTCCGGGGAGCAACAGGCACTTTTAAAGCTTTTGATTACAACTTTTCTATCTAATATCTGACTTAACTTCTCTCTTTTGTTGTGTTCAAGCAGGGAAAGGAAAACAAAAAGGAAAGAACAATAACTGCACAACAGACTCTCCAAGGAATAGGTAATTTCCATAAGTCCTCTCTCTTAACCCTCTCAAAATCTAAAAAGGAAAAAAAAGAGAAAAATCAACTTAGGGCTACCTGTTTCATATTTAGTAACTCATTAAGTTGCCTGATTTTCATTTGAACATATTTTTGTCTGTTCATCCAACTAAGGCAACTAGGGCTAAAACTTTCTTGATTGAGCCCTAGGTGCTAATTTCTAAAGCAACTAAATTGGACCCAATAGAGCCAAGTTAGGGATTGCAAAGCTAGGGTTTTTAGAGACACATCTTCTCTTAAATAAAGAAACAAATTTTCAAAAAAGAGGTGTGCCTAAACCGTGTTTGAAAAGATCTATACAAGAGGAACCCTAAGCAAATCAGGCTATTAATCCATTTGAACCATAAAAAAAAGGACCTAAAAACTCTCAAAGGAACAAGAGGTGAAGTTGATCCCTTGGGTCAACGAACCTTAAAATTAGGTCACTTTTTTACACTCAAAATACTTAAAAGTTCAAGTGGAACATTAAGCACCTTGCTCTTAAAATAAAAAAAAGGTAGACTTAAGAGGTCAAGGTCCCCATTCTGCTCTACCTAGAACCGCAGTGACAAGAGAGGTCGAGTGGGGGAAACCCTGTAACCCGTGGGGACGCTCTACCGTGTAGGGGTCTTTGCGGGACTCTCCCTCTCTGGCTGCCCAGGTATTTCTCAGGTGGGCGATCTTCTGATCCAGGGGTCCATCTGCCCCGAACCTCTATAGTCACCCAACAATTTTTGGGTGTCTTGATTGGGTCCAGCACCTTCTAATCTCATCACATCTTTCGGTGCATGTTCAGTAGGAGGTCCTTAAGACCACCTTTAAGACCTCCTCTAGAAATTCACTCTCGTCGAGGCCAAGCCTCGACGCCCTTGTTTGTGCAGCAACCCCACCACATAAATCTTTCATCTGATTCAGATCCTGATTCTCCTTCTTCTCCCATCATGGCACAACCCATTGAAGAGGAGAACAACCTTGAACACCAACTTCAATGCCTTAATGATCTCTTTCAGAACTTTGTAAACCCACCACAGCGACCTATGATGCGAGATCACTGTAATCCCGCTGCGGTGGCAATCGAACCCCGAGTACGAATCCCAATTGGAGGACCTGATTCTGAACTGAAGCCCAATATGATTCATGCCATACCGAAGTTCCATGGGCTTAACTTTGAGGATCCATTCCAACACATCAAACAACTCAAGCATCTGGCCCAGACCTTCGGGTCAGATGTACAAAACCGAGATATCCTACTCATGAAAATGTTTTCATTTTCCCTCATGGACAAGGCCACACATTGGTATCAAACTCAAACCCGTCCGATCAACACATGGGAGGAACTGCAGTCCGAATTTTTGAAAAAATTCTTCCCCGTTGGCCGGACGAATGCCTTGCGCCACCAGATCACTCATTTCACTCAACAACTGGGAGAACCTCTTCACGAAGCTTGGGATCGATTCCTAGATCTCATGCGAAAGTGCCCCCATCACGGAGTTCCTAAGTGGGAACAAGTCCAGTCTTTTTACCAGGGACTTCGTGAGGATATTCGTTTATTCGTCAATGCAAAGTGCGGAGGAAACATCATGGGTCAACATGAGGACACGGTGTGGGAGATTCTCGAAAACATGTGCGAGAACTCCATAAATAATGACTCCATGGGCTTATTCGATAGGACGAATGCCAGCGCATCGACGAATCTAAGAGGGACACATGAGATGCAGGACCTGTCCAGTTCCATCGACTTGGAACTGATGGCCAGTTGGCTGGACAAGGTTTCTATCGTAGAAAAGAAGGTGGATGAGCTAACTCGACATTTGCAGCAAGCCACCTCTGCGCAAAACTCTTTTGCATGACCTCCTCTGGCAAGGGAAACTGTGCAAAACATCTATCACCAACCTGCCAAGGGAATGGACCCATATCCACCCCCGTCTGCCTCTCGGACTGGAGTAACCTCCGATCCATTCTACTCGAGTTGGGGGAACTCTGAACCCTCGTATTCTGACTTTCCCGAGGTTCCTCAGAACTGCGAGGACCTCAACGCCATCCAGAATGACCCGTTCTCCAATACCTACAACCCTGGATGGCAAAATCATCCTAACTTTCAGTGGGCGGGAAATTCTCAAAGACCACCATATCAACCCCGTCCACAAGCCTCTCATCATTTCAGCCGCCTCAGCCTCGGCCCAATCCCACCTACCAATCCGGGCAAAACCAGGATCAAATGACTCTTATCCTTCAAGCACTGGCTGACATTCAAAAGACAAATGCGGCAATGCAAAAACAGCACAAGGACGAAATCACAGAGGTTCGCAACCAACTGGCCCAGATGGCAAATTCCCGCCAACCTAGAACCCTTCCTTCGCAACCTCTGCCCAACCCAAATAACGTGCTAACCCAGAAGCGCGTTATGAATCCAAATTCAGGCCAAACACATGTGATTTATCAGGCCCCCGCTACTCCATCACCAGACGGGATGGAGGCTTCAACATCTTATGCGGGATTTCAGCAGTAGCCACCCCTCCTACCTAACCCAAATCAGGCTGGGTTGAACTCTGTAACAACACGTAGTGGTAAAATAACCCAAGACCCACATTATCCGAACCACTCCAAGCCTGATAGTGGCCAAGACCCTAGGAGTTATCCAAGATACTACTGTCCCAGATCAAGAACCTGGACCTATCCTAGAGGAACCAACTAGGATCCCATTTCCTGAGGCCTTGACCAAAGGAAAAAGAATAACCAAACCCGTGGCTCCTGAGGAGGATCTGGTCAAGCTCTTTGAACAGGTCCAGATAAACATCCCGTTGATGGATGCAATCCGCCACATACCGACTTACGCAAGATTCTTGAAAGACATATGTACACCTAAACGTAAGCCGCGAACCAAGGATGGGAACCCAATCGTACTATCAGAGCAAGCCAGCTCTGTCATCTTGAGCAAACTCCCACCCAAGGCTAAAGACCTAGGAACTCCCTTGATTTCTTGTAAAATTGGTGAAACCCAATTTGATAGAGCCCTACTAGATCTAGGTGCCTCCATAAATTTAATACCTACATCCCTCCTTAACCACCTTGAAGAATCTGAACTTAAACCCACTGAGGTGACATTGCAGTTAGCCGATCGATCCATCAAGTCACCCAAAGGAATACTCGAGGATGTCATTGTTAGGGTAAGAGATTTTTATTTTCCAGTGGACTTCATAGTACTAGACATGGATGCACCTAAGAACCCAAGGGACACACCAATCATATTAGGGAGACCCTTTTTGGCCACTTCTAGGGCCAACATTAACTGCGAAGAGGGCCAGATAGAATTAAAATTTGGGAATCAAAACATGAAGATTGACATTTTCAAGGCCTAGCAAGGGATTAATTGAGGGGTTATAGAGGAAATATGTGATGTCAAAGCCGTGGTTGATGAATTGCATATAGAGGACAACCTGATTATTCCTGATCAACCACTAGAGAATCAAAAACCGCTAACAGAGGAGTGCGAACATGATCTAGATACACCTATGACTCCTACCATTGCTCCTGATGCAAACCCCGAACCACCCGCTGCTGCTGACAACCCTGTCATGGAACTCAAACCCCTTCCCGAACATCTGAAGTACGTCTTTCTGGATTCAAATCAGACGTTTCCTGTGATTATCAATTCTCGACTCACACCTGACCAGGAACTCCGTTTGATTTCTTTTCTCCAGCAACATCGTAGAGCCATTGGATGGACTCTCGATGATTTGACTGGTATAAGCCCTTCATACTACACACATCGAATCTACACAGAAGAAGGCTCACGACCTTCAAGAGAAATGCAAAGACGCCTAAACCCTAACCTACAGGAGGTCGTGAAAAAGGAGATCATAAAGTGGTTAGATGCAGGGATCATCTACCCGATCTCCGACAGTCGTTGGGTGAGTCCAATACAAGTGGTGCCTAAGAAGGTAGGACTTACCATCATCACGACTGAAATCGGAGAAGTCATTCCTACCCGAATAGCTAACTCGTGGAGAGTCTGCATTGATTACAGATGACTCAATTCCTCCACAAAGAAGGATCATTTCCCACTACCGTTTATTGATCAAATCCTCAAAAAACTAGCGGGAAATAGGTTCTTCTGCTTTCTTGACGGGTATTCCGGTTAAAATCAGGTGGCAATCCATCCAGAGGACCAAGAAAAAACCACATTCACCTGCCCCTTCGGGATGTACGCGTTTCGAAGGATGCCGTTCGGTCTCTGCAATGCACCTGCAACTTTTCAGCGGTGCATGCTTTCCATATTCTCAGATATGGTAGGTGATTATCTGGAAGTCTTCATGGATGATTTTTCAGTTTTTGGAGAATCGTTTGACGATTGCCTCCAACACTTGGTCCAAATACTCAGGCGGTGCATCGAGGTGAATTTGGTTCTTTCCTGGGAAAAGAGCCATTTCATGGTGCCTGAGGGAATTGTCCTGGGACATCTAATCTCGGAGAAAGGCATCCAAGTGGGTCGAGCTAAGGTTAACCTGATTTCCAAGCTTCCTATGCCTAGGTCGATTAAGGACATCCGATCTTTTTTGGGGCACGTCGGTTTCTACCATCGATTCATTCCGATTTCTCAAAAATTATGCGCCCCCTGACCAACCTTCTCTCCAAGGATGTGCCTTTCAAAATTTCCAAGGAATGCACTCAAGCATTTGAGATCCTACGTGACCGAGTCACCCAAGCCCCGATCCTACAGTCCCCTGATTGGTCTCAACCCTTTGAGATCATGTGCGATGCATCTGACTTCGCTGTAGGAGTGGTTTTGGGGCAGAAAATTGACGGGAAACCTGTGGTCATTTACTACGCCAGTAAAACACTAGATGAAGCTCAGCGTAACTATACGGTTACTGAAAAAGAGCTGCTGGCCGTAGTATTTGCCCTGGAAAAATTCAGATCATACCTTCTGGGTTCCCGTGTTATCATATACTTGGATCATACGGCTGTGAGGCATCTCCTTGCTAAGAAGGACGCGAAACCTCGATTAATCCGATGGATCTTGCTATTGCAAGAATTTAACCTCGAGATTCGCGACAGGGCGGGAAAGCAAAATGTGGTAGCCGATCACTTGTCCCGCCTTCCTTCTGAAATTATTGATCCTTCCGGACCTATTACAGAACATTTTCCTGATGAGCACCTCTTGACTATCAATACAAGTCTTCCATGGTTCACTGATATGTTAATTACCTGGCATCACATCAGATTCCGTCCGATTGGTCGAAGGCCGAAAAGGACAGATTGCGTTCCGATGCCAAGTACTACCTATGGGAAGACCCATATCTATTCCGCATTGGTGCTGATCAGATAATCCGACGGTGCGTTGCGGAAGTGGAAATCAAAGACATACTCTCATTCTGCCATGACCAGGCATGCGGTGGACGTTTCTCTGGACATAAAATCGCAGCAAAAGTCCTCCAGTGTGGCTTTTACTGGCCCACAATTTTCAAGGATGCATACGATCACTGTAGGGCATGTTCCCGTTGCCAGACTCTGGGCAACATGAGCCATCGAGACATGATGCCTCTACAGTCGATCTTGGTATGCGAAATTTTTGATATTTGGGGGATTGATTTCATGGGACCCTTTCCGACCTCGGATGGCTTCGAATACATCTTACTCGCAGTTGACTATGTTTCCAAGTGGATAGAAGCCATTCCGACCCGAACCAACAATCATAAAGTCGTTATAAAATTCCTCCATCAAAACATTTTCTCAAGGTTCGGGATTCCGCGTGCTATAATTTCCGACGGAGGGACCCATTTTACAAACGCTCAGTTCAGGTCACTGATGACCAAATACAGGGTGTCGCACCGAATCTCTACTCCTTACCACCCCCAAACTAATGGTCTAGCTGAGCTATCTAACCGAGAGATCAAGAAGATCCTTCAGGTTACTGTTCGACCTGATAGAAAAGATTGGTCTTCTCGGCTTCCGGAAGCATTGTGGGCCTATAGGACCGCCCACAAGACCCAATTAGGAATGTCTCCCTTCAGACTAGTGTACGGGAAGGCATGTCACCTCCCCGTCGAGTTGGAGCATAAAGCCTATTGGGCAGTACGGACCTGTAATCTTGACCTTTCCAAGGCTGGAACCCACAGAAGACTTCAAATGAGCGAGATCGATGAGTTATGCCGCGACGTGTATGAGAACTCGCGAATTTACAAAGAACGGGTTAAAGCTTTTCACGACAAACACATTTCTAGAAAGGTCTTTCATCCTGGTCAAAAAGTTTTACTCTTTGATGCCCGACTAAAACTATTCCCAGGGAAGCTAAGATCCAAGTGGGTCGGACCCTACCTAGTCTGACAAATCTTTGGAAATGGAGCCATTGAAATCAGCCCACTCAGCCACGATTCTGAACCCTTTGTCGTGAACGGTCAGAGACTCAAGCCATTCATTGACATGACTGATATAGATTTGGCTGAGTCATCCTTTACCCTCCATTCCTCTTGAGCTCATTGCACCCAGCCGATGGCGTAAAACTCAGCGCTTAACGGGAGGCAACCTGTCATTCTTTGAAAAACCCGAAACCTTTTCTGACATCTCTATACAGAACTCATATTGCACTTTAGGGTTCATCCATTATAACATCCGACTTCACCTCAGGTATACCTACCTGAGATTAGAAATCGTTCGCAACAAGTCACTTCGACCCATTCACTCACCACACACCTGTCCTAATGCATGAACTAAGCTGAATTCGAACCCACCTAATTTACAATGGGGACATTGCAAATCTTAGGCATGGGGGGGTATGAAAGTGCAAAATGTCAGAAAATTCATATCAAGAAAAGGGTTTCATAAAAAAAAAAAGAAGACTTGATAGAGGGGAGGAACAATTCAGGGTCATACAAATGAGAGGAAGAAAAGAAAGCAAAATGACAAAAAGGAGCACAAAAGGAAAATAAAAAGAAATAGTCATTAGTAAAAGATTAAGGGGTTAACTGAAGTTCTAGACCGAATCAAGAAAAAGAAAAGAAAAGTGCTACGGAGATATAACAAGAGGTTAGCAGGAACACTGGTCTTAGGCCTCTTGGGCTAGTATCTTTAGCTTAAAAATTCACGTATCCATTAAAATCTGGATAGTCCTCAAGAGGTTGAGGAAAATGCGAAGTTTGAGTATTAGGTCTAAGGCTTAGGAAGTATTTGGCCTCGTTAACTAACCTCCGGTTTGCGGGATTCGGTAACCTAAGCACCCCAAATTCACACACAGTCGGGTTCAGTGCGCATAAACATCCAAATCACGCGAAAAGTATTGAATGTTCTGAAAAAGTCACCTAGATTAGGAGCGGCCAATCAACACAAATTGATTTGGACGAGTTCCCAGCGCGGAGAGGCTGGAAATTCCCCTCGAAGATGCGTAACAACATATCATCTCCTCGGTGCTTGTCTCTTAGGATATTTAAATATCCTACTGGGGGCAGGTAAGCACTCTGCTGGTTCAGATACCATGGGCGGCATTATCACGAAATGTTGATCCCCAGGGGATGAATTCGGCCACGGAACGCCATGGGCGGGATTATCTTGAAATCTCGAAATCCAGGGTTCTGGGGGTTGCCATGGGCGGGATTATCTCGAAATCTCGAAAGCCAGGGACCCTTGAGGATTGATGATGGGGATGAGGAATCCAATACAGACAGTGTTGAGAAGCTAATCCGAAGCTAGAAATAAAAAGAAAAGAGCGAGAAAAGCTCTCCAAATAAATAAATCTTCTATCTCTCTCTTACAAAAACGCACTGCAAACTAAACTTAGGCTAAAAATATCTCAAGCACAGGTGCTTTAACCGCGGAGTCCAACAAACCCTAGGTTAGTTTTTGTGGGCCATAGAAACCTTTGCAGAGGACTAAGGCAAAAGCAGAACAGGTCCAGATTTTGGTTGGTACTTGAGTACCTCTAGGCCTATTGTCAGCATTCCGACCTAATCACAAAAGGAGAAGCACTTATCATTGTTGACAGACACTCAGGGTCTAGAATGGAAGTTAAAACTTTGAAATTTTGCTAAGGGACTAGCAAAAGCTAGGCATGGGGGTATGATGAGAGCCTCATCATGAGCCATAACTAGCTCATTTTGACCCAATAAAGAAGATAAAAGCTCCTACATAACCTAGAAGACGGCTTAACTGAAGGAACAAGTACTCTGAGAAGAAAGCATGAAATAAAGGTTAAAACTGCAATTTTACCATTGCAGTTCATAAACGGGATTTCTCAGAGGCAAAACATAGGTCAAATGGTCTAAATGAGATAAAAAGTGGGTTGAGTCAATCAGAAATGGGTATATGTGCAATCTAAGAATTAAATGACACTTGGTAACCCTAAAACAGACCCGCATAAATTAACAAGGTTCCGGTTAGAATAAAAATCAAGTAAACCCTCTAAAAATCATGGAAAAACATTCTCTAGGGTTTGGAACACTTAATTTGGCCCTTGGAACCTAGTTTGACCTAGATTAGGGTCCTAGCTCTTCAAGTAACCTAATGTGGGTTTTTACGCAAAATGTCCATTCAAACGAATTCAAACCTAAAATCCAACTTCACCATTGGATTCCTTAGGTCAAAATTAGGTTTTTACCAAAATTTGGACCTAAGGGGAGGTCATCTTGACCTACTTTGCAATTCAGTACACCCAAATCACAATTTGGTCCCTATCTTTTGAATATCTTTGCAGAGAGCCCCCTAAGTTCTTCACCCCCTTTGCAATCCGGTCCTGCCGCCATTGTTAGGGTAGAATCGAGCTCCGACGAAGTTTAAAGAGGGATTCCTCTCTGATTCCTCAGAGATTCTCTCCCAGAAATGGAAGGGAGATTCTCTGAGGAATTCCCTTCCATTTAAGGCCGATCACAACCACTGGTGTGAACCCAATCTCTCGTGCGAACGCATGAGAGATTTGGGTATCTTAACTTCTTTCCATCTCCGGCGACCAACCTCAGACGCTAGCGTGCCCTCCAAGCTCTGCACACCCGGCCCAGCGTCTATAAAAGAGACTACACCTCCGGCCGCTCGATCGAAGCTTGATTTTGACGGAGATCCCCTCCAAATTCCCTCTCTCCCATCTCCAGCCAAACGACCCGCAAGCTCCGGTGACCTCCTCGCCTCCTTCTCGTCGCTCTGCTGCCATACCAGCAGTAGAGACAACTCCGCCACTTCCTCCCGCGTCGCGCTGTACCACGCGTGCATGCCCCTGACCTCATCTTCGTCGCCGCTT
The DNA here is from genome assembly GCA_037157565.1 of Thalassia testudinum. Taxonomy (NCBI): domain Eukaryota; kingdom Viridiplantae; phylum Streptophyta; class Magnoliopsida; order Alismatales; family Hydrocharitaceae; genus Thalassia; species Thalassia testudinum. The sequence continues at coordinate 47,802,933 of JAZHRO010000009.1, forward strand.
CCTCCCTCAGGGTCCTTCTTCCCCGACGACGGCAGTTATGCGCCGTCCTCTCCGTCGCCTCCCTTCCTTCCAGACCACTCCAGATACCTTCTCCCTCCTCTCCTCTCTCTTTTCCCCCTGCTATTTTATCTGATTACCCCTCGACAGTGCCTAACCACCTCCATCGTCCTCGCCTCCGACCGCCCTCCGGCGAGCTGCCCACACCACTCCGCCCCTCCACACGGCTCGCCAACCCCCTCGTGAGCTCCGCCTCACCACCAGGAACTCACTTCACCCCACCACTGCCACTCCAGACCTCCACAATCACCCCCCGAACAACCCAACATCTCCGGCCACAGGTTGACCTAGGCACGCATGCCTAGGCCGACCTGCAGCCTGCAGCACCGCCCACCGCCTTCGCCATGCCACGGCGAAGGTTTCTAGCCAATCTGATTGGGCCAATAGGCCATTCTTATGTGTGACAGGTTTAAGCTCCGGCCGCCATTATCAGCCGAAGCAGCAAGGAGCTTGCAGCAGCTTCAGGTACCAGGACTCCCAGGCTGCAGGTGCAGCAGACTCACGCGAGTGTCGCGAAGTAAGTGAGGCTAGCAAGTCACATAGAGAGGCCAGTAGCTTCAGTCCCTCACCTGCCCTCACTCGCCTCGTCCGCGGCTTGACCTCGCGGATCTGGCGGGATCTGACCCGACCTAAACCTACGCACTCCTCGCGCATCACCACTTGCCGGTGCGCCTGGTCCTGGGTGCGAATCCGACCCGACTACCCGTGTGGCTCTGGGAGAGCATCCTTGAGCGAATTTCCTGTGAGAGAGAGAGACGCTTGGGTAGAGAGACGGGGGTAGGTTTTGCTTCGGCTGTGGTGTGTGCAGGAAGGAAGAAGCAAAGGAAGCAGCTGCAGAACAGGAAGGGAAGAAAGAAGAAGAGGCTGTAAAAGGAGAAGCTTTCGTAGAGAGGCCAAGTGAAGAAGAAAGAAGGCAAGGAAGAAGGAAGAGAAGAACGAAGAGAGGCCAAGTGAAGAAGAAGAAAGGCAAGGCATAAGAAGAAATAAGAGAAAAGAAACAAAGGCAGGAAGAAGCCTGCACAAGACAAGAAGCAAAGGCAGAAAGAGAGAAGAGCAACGAAGAAGAAGAGAGAAAGGAGATTACATTTAAGACGTCTGATACAGAAATCAGACGTCCAATTCTATTTTTATTTCACAAATCCTTTTTAAAATTCTCTCTTTGAATCAATCCTTTTCATTTAACAGTTGTCTTCTTTGGTTTTAAAAAGTACTGAGCTTGCTCCCTGTGTTCGACCTCGGATACTTTAGTTTTTCGAGTAATAAAATTCCTTATATTTGTTTAAACGTTTTGTCGGTTATACTACAACGTGATATACTTTAAACCCGCACAAAAACGTGAGAACAGGGATACAACGAATTAAATGATGATTCTTTAATAATTTTTGACACCAGGGGAAGTGATGATAATGTTATCGTCAGCCATATCTGACTTTATTTAGTCATAATCAACAGATAAATACTCCTACATAACCGCTAAAGAGCCCTAATTCACTGTATAGTCATTATGAGAGAAATGCATTAAAATAGGGATAAAACTACAGTTTTAATAGAATGTCCTAATTGCAGAACAATCACAGGGTTTCCCAGGGATCAATTAAAGGTCAAATGTTCATAGATGTCTAATAAGAGGGTTCATGCAGATAGAAATGAGTTTTCACGTGTTTTGAGAATTAAATGATATCTGAAATTCTAAAAACAAACTTTCTTAATTAAATGAGGTTTTGGTTAGGATAAAATTCACCTAAACCTTCTAAAAATCATAGAAAAATATTCCCTAAGGTTTGGTACCTTTGATTTGACCATTGGAACCCAATTTGACTTGAAATAGAGTCTTAGACAAATAATACCCTAATTTAGGTTTTTACATAAATTATCTAGTCAAACTTGGTCAAAACATAAATCCGACTTCACCATCAGATTTCTTGGGTCCAAATTTAGTTTGTACCAAAATTTGGGCCCAATCAGAGATCATTTTGACCTAGTTTGAATTTTGGTCCAGTCTGACTCTTTCTCATTTATGCCCTTAACTTTCAAAATATTTGCATAAAGCCCCCCACCTTTGTCATCATCTTCACGCAAAATCCCTTGCCGCCATTGACGTCAAACCCGACCTCCAAGCAACTTTGACTGGCCTGAATCCTACTCTAATGGCAATCAAATCCCACCAAAATTGGTGGGATTGATGTTCACACATAGGAAAACAATTTGGGATCAATTTGGAGTCCCAAGTCTCCATGGATTGCTCTTGCGAATGCATGAGAATTAGGGGTTCCTTTCCTTCAACCCCAAGCCATGGATTCCCTCTTTCCTGATCCAAAGCTTCCCCTGAAGCTCTATAAAGAGCCGGTGTGCACAACCTTCTCTCCTTAGCTTGTTTTTGGCCTAAGAATCTCCTTCTTCCCTCCTCTTTAACTGAATTCTCCACAAGCTCCGATGACTTCCTTCTACCTTCTTCCTTGTCCACTCTCACAGACCATAGTGAGTGGATTTCTCTCCCTCACCTTCCTCTGCACGTCGCAATACCAGCGGTTGCCGCCTATCTCCCCTCGTCGTCGATGCCTCTATCCCCAGAGGCTTCATCTTCCCCACATTCGGCATACCACCGGCGTGGGCAAATCCCCCCTTTCATCTATTAGTTTAGGGCTAAATTAATTCCCCTAGTTCCCTAGGTTTTATCCCACTACCCAAAATCCAAAAACATCCCTCGACGCCGACGTTCGCCAGTCATCTTCCTCCGCTCTGGCCATCCCTCCGGTGAGGTCCTCTGCATGCTACACACATCCAAAAGCCTCGCCAACAACTCCACAACCTTCGCTAGCTCACGGCCATCAAAACCCCTTACTTATTCCACCCTTTCGCCCACTCACAACTGCCAGTGAACAAACCCACCTTCACACTTCATTTCCATCACCTACTGACCACTCCACACACTCCCAAACCCCACAGATGCCTCCATCATGTTCCATGACCTACGGTGATTCTCCTAAGCCTTTTAACGAGGGCTTTTTGCTCGCACTTTGTGTCTCAAGTATAACGTCAAAGCTCCACCGCCGTGTCATCCCACCGGCATTGTTCTTTGAGTTCAAGGCATCAGAAGCCCCAGGTCTCCATCCCAGGAGTTGCAGATTCACCCCAAGAGTCTTCCTGGGCAGTCAATTGAAGGAAGTAGTGAAAGGCACCTCTCCAATTGAATGAAGGGACCACCTACTGCTGCTGCTGTTCGCGAGAGGAGAGGCCCATGGGATTAGTCCCACATCGTGGGAATTGAACGCAACTTCAGCGCATAAATTGTTTTTGTGATTGGGGCTTATCGCCTCCAAACATGGGGTGAGGTCCCTTCACTTTACCTGAATACCTGACTACCTAAACCTCACTCCTTGGCTGTGACCTTACGCACGTAGCCCTAAACCTGGGTTACCATATACCCGATTACCCGTTAAACTTGGATCAGAGAGAAGAGAAGGAAGGAAAAAGAAAGAAAGAGAGAGCGAGGGAGGGGGTTTTTGCCCTGAAGGAAGGAGACTCAACACTTAGCCGTTGAGAAGGGTTTGCTTCCCTTGTGCATAAGGAAGAAGAAGGGGTTGGAGAAGAAAGGGTTGTGCTAGAAGGGGAAGACTTGAGAAGGAGAGAATAAGAAGAAGCTAAGGCATAAGAAAGGAGAGAAGAAGAAGGGGAAGACTTGAGAAGGAGAGAATAAGAAGAAGCTAAGGCATAAGAAAGTAGAGAAGAAGAAGGGGAAGACTTGAGAAGGAGAGAAGAAGAAGCTAAGGCATAAGAAAGGAGAGAAGAAGGGAGAAGGTCCTGAGAAGGAAAAGCTAAGGAAGAGGAAGGAGAAAACCCTTAGTCGTGCCTAAGAAGAAGAGAATGGCTAAGGAAGAAAGGCAGAAGAAAGAAGAAGACCAGAAGGCTTGAAAGAAAGCTAAAGGAGTCCAGTGCATGAGAAGAAGAAAAGGAAAGAGAGGCCTTAAGGAAAGCTTGAAAGAAGAAAGGAAAGATAGAGGGAAGAAGAATAGAAGCTTGAAGAGTACTATAGAGGTAACAATTAAGTTTGACTTAAATATCAGACATCTGAGTACTATTCATTTATTTAATATTATTGAGTAATTGATATACATGTGCTTAGGCTAATAATTAGTGATTTAACTCACTATTATTTTGTTCTAGGTATGTTTCTATCATAAGATAACTCTTCATATACTCATATTTTACATTAGAAATCAATTTTGAGTAGTTATCATTCATTGAATATTATTATTGTGGTTATTCCTGTGCTTATTTATATTTTAATTGAGGATTAGCATGTGAATGCAACACTTGCTCCCTATGTTCGACCTCGGATTTCATTTCAAGATTTTCAAGTTATAAATGTATTTCTTTTTGAGCGATTTCAACTATATTGCAACGTAATGATTTTATAACATCGATCTCGTGGTTCAACAGGAAGGCCTATTCTGCACACAACACAGAATGATTGATTTAATGGATCGACAGTTCGCTCACTTGTATATCTTGAAACAGATTCCCGATGTTGATCCTCACAGTTATCTCACTTGTGCATCTTAAATTCACAGAATGAGGTGAAGACTATTTAAATTCAACGACTTCAAGATTGCCCCGATCGGACTTCCGAAGCATCAGATGCAGTCTGAGAAAGATCAGAGGTCAAGGGGTCAAGATGGTGTAAAAATTCGTACATCAGATGACAAATCTGATCACACGGATGGGTTCAGATCGACGATCGCAGCCCAACGGCGTGAAAATTCATCCAATCCGACATCCGTGGCACGATCTACAAGACATAGAAGATGGATGGCTAAAATGATGCCACATGGTGCCTCCCAGCAGCCCAACCGACACAAGGACCCACCGCTGCTCTCTCTCTCATCAACCGTGTAGACTATCTCAGCCATTGGATCAAGATCTAAGTTTAGTAGGAAAGGCTAGGAAGCTCCAACTATCTGAGTTGGAGGAGCTTAGAAACAATGCGTACGAGAATTCCAAAATCTATAAGGCTCGGACCAAAGCTCTTCATGACCAACTGATTTCCTGCAAGAGCTTTGAGTCGAACCAAAAGGTCTGGCTCTTTGATTCTCAACTGAAGCTCTTTCCCAGCAAGCTTAGGTCAAAGTGGGATGGCTCGTTCATCATCGATAGAATATTTCACAATGGAGCCATTGAGATCTCTGACCCAAAGACGGGTAATTCTTTTAAGGTCAACGGACAACGTCTGAAACCTTATGTTGACCATGTTATTCCAAAACCTGTGTCCAATAAGGTTGCTTTAACCTTAATGTGACTTCTTGGGCTGGACTTCGCTTAGCTGATGGCATTAAACTCAGCACTTGTATAGTTTGACTTAGAGCTGATCCAAGCATCATGGAATACAGGTGATATTTACTTCATTCTAACTTGCTTCTCATGCATTTTATTTCCAATGTGGACATTGCATCAGCTAGGTATGGGGGGGTGGATTCATTTCTGAATCACTTTGCTAGCTTTGTGGAATTCTTGTAAATTCTACTTATTTCTCTCTCAAAAAAGAAATTGAATTAGGAAAGAATAATTGGCCATTAGGATTTTTCAACCATAAGGAATAATACAGTAGGATATGAACACTTAGACACTTTAGGTCTTTGGGCTTAATCAGCCCGGGTGTCCACTAAAATGTGGATTTATTTATCGAGTCCTTGCCATTCTAAATTTACTTCAATTTGATTAAATAAGTTGGGGTGATAAGTACATGACTTATCAAACTGCCCTCTGATTTGAGGGGGTTTTTAAGTCTAAGCATCTACACACTATTTGCACTGACTCTCTTTTCGACGATTTTAACGGAAATTGAGTATCTAATGAACCTTCTAGGGTGATATGGCTGACAAGTTATTGTGGGTAACAACCCATTGGTAGGTTGTCCAGAGCCCAGTCACACAACCTTTATTTTCCTGTTGCCTTTAAGTAAATCTTAGATCAGGGAAGCCACTAATAAATTTACATCCAATGATGATATTTCCATCAACTAGAGTTAGTTTTGAGGATATGTGTGTTAATGACATACCATAATGGGCTTGGGAGCATTGCATGCACGAAGAATTAAGATTGCTTATAATCAATGTTTAATGGCTATGTGTACAAGTGCATGTTGAAACAGGCCTTAGATGAGCAATCAGACTGTACGGATGGATTCAGATCGACCAATGGAGTCCAATGGACTTGAAATCAGTTAAATCCAACATCTAGAGCTTCCCCAACAAGCCCAAGAAGTTCTAGCCATTGATCTGATGATCAACGGCCCACAATCAGCCACGTGGTGCCATCCAGCGCATGCATGCACCCTGCTCTTCTTCATCGCGCACGCAAGGAGCATTCTCGACCGTCCAATCTCCAATCGGACAACTGAGCACCCACGCAAAGCCTCGACAAAGCGCGGAGGCATCGCAGGGGTCAGTGCCTCTCCTTATGAGTCTTCGATGCACGATTGAACCTCACTAGCCGCATCCGCACATGCAATAAAAATTAATCTGTTGTTGAACGCGTGGACAACAAAGATGAAAGCTACGTGGCATGATCTAGCACGGCCAAGCACAGACGTGCACGATCACACGCGCCCAATGTGCGCATGGTGCGATCCAAGCATTTGGTCATGCGCAATCTCGGCATTGAGGCATGATCGAATGACTAACGCTTTCCCATCGAGTGAAGGGCGTGAAGGTAGCACCCTGACAAGTGCGATGAAATTGCATATTTTGAAATTGTTTGAAATCGTAGTATAGTCTCAAAAATCACCTGTCAAAGGTATTGGTGATAGCGAAACTCGCGAAGATTTTATTCTTTTTAGAAGTTGAGTCATGGTTGTTCATCTCTGGGAGGCGTGAAAACGAATCGAGATTTGAATTGGCTTTTATAACCTAAATCAAACCTAATATTTTTTGTCTTTTTGTCTTTTGCACTTTTTTTTTGTGTTTTTGATCTTTATTTTGAAAAGCAAAATGAATCCAAGATCTAGATAAACTAGCAAAAACCTAAGTGACTATGTGCATCTAAATGAGGTCATGGTGGTCGTGCATGGTGTGATCAAACCTAAGTATCATATAGGCCAGCAAACATGAGGACAATATCAATCATAGAAACATCATGAAATTATTTATGCATAAAAGATTATCACATATCATCTACACTAGAAGGCAAATAAATAGAAGAAATCCCTTACGTCGGAAAGTTGCCACTAGGGCCATCGGCCTTGTGTGAGAGTGTAGGCTAGACCTTGGGTATGCAAACTAGTCTACACGCCTACCAAAAGAGATGGTCGGCCACAAGGGGCTATGGGTGAGCCTTCATGGTCATCCAAGAAGAGAAGAAGATGGGGACGAGTGCACCCAAGTGGAGAGAGGAGGGTGTAGCACCCTTTCTCTACTAATGGCCGTCCTTGAAGCTTTGTAAAGAAGCTTCTCTAGCTAGCCACTGATGGAGCCTTGGAGGAGGATGAGGAGGACGGCCTTAAGGTTTTGGAGGGTGGAAGCAAGTTTAGAGTGGAGAGTATGGATGGGCGAGTGTATGGAGATGGTCCAATTTCGTGGCTCTCTCTTTGCCCTTATGGAAGGCTCCATTTGGTTGCCACTTTTGGTGGCTCCAAAAATAGCTAATGCCACATTTTTTGGATCTAGGTTTGACACAAGCTTTTAGGGTTTCCAAGAGAGTGTGCATGGGTTTGGTGGGAGTAAAATGGGAAGGTGTGTGTGTGTGTGTGGGTGTGTATTTCTCATAGGGCTAGGTTGTGGGTTTTGGTAGGATTAGGTGCAAAATAGGTTGGGTCAATCTAGATTAAGTGGGTGTGCACCTAATTAGCTTAGGAATGTCTAATTGGGTAGGAGTGAGCCTAATTAGATCTAGGTCAAGTCTAATTAGATGTGTGCATGTGATTAGGCTAGGGTAACCCTAATAGGTATGAGTTAATTAGGTCCTGGGTGGATCTAATTGGGCTCGGGTGCACCCAATCAACTTTAGATGCACCCAATTAGGTATGGGATGGTTCAATTGGGTTAGGGATAGGACAAGTAGGGCTATGGATAGTGGACTAGGCTTAGGAGGTCTCTACTTAGGTTTCCTAGGGTGTCCAGTGGAGTTCCTAGGTCAAAATATGCAAGCTAGGGCTTCCAACACCAAAATGAGGATCCAGAAATTAGTATCAGACATCTAGGATAGTGGTCAGATGTCTTATACTGCAAAATTGGATGTTTGGACAATAAATTAGATGTCCAATTCTGTGTCAGTATGAGTTTTGGCTTCCTGGATTATTATTCTGCAAAAATCAGATGTCCAGCCAGATGTTTGGACGTCCTAAAATGTGTTGGAGAGTGGGTTTTAGGTTTTCTAAGGTTGGTTTTGGTTCCTAAGTGTTTGGGAGAGGGATAGGGTGGATAAGAACATGGATAGTGCTATCCATGTTTAGGTTTTGAGGCTGAGGTGCCCTAATGGAGGTTGTTTTGGGTTTGGGAAGGCTGTCCTAGGGTTTCTAAGGGTAGGGGTAATGCTATCCTCCTTACTCCTCTTATCTGAATCAGCCTTCTTCTTCCTTTATTGCTTTATTCTACTATCTTCATCCTGGATCAGTTTATTATCTGCAAATAGCAATAAAAAACCATTAACTAGTAGGATATCTCATCTTATTATAAATAGACTGATGCAATGCATGATATGCAAGATATGAGTACAATATCCACAATTTAAGCTAGGTTCAGACATTATTTAGGTTGATTTGGACCCATGATTGCTGTGCAATTATACCCCCATGCCTAAACTTTGCTAGTCCCTAGCAAATGCAAGACTAAATTGTACACATAAGGATATCTAAGGGATTGGTTATTTTATCAAGTGTATGCTTAGAGATTTTTCTCCTTTTTATTTTCATCCTATGTTCTAGAAATCCAAACAAATGTGAAAGTGCAGCTACGTAGCTTTTGCAATGGATTCAAGTGAAAAACCTGATTCACCTCTAAAGCTTGTACTTGACCCCTAGTAAAAATTCTAGCGGGATAGGCAGACTTCTTCCCTCGGGGTATTCAAGATATTCTATGAATTCCACCCCTGCTTTAAGCTTAGGTAGAGAATCTTAGAGAGAAAAGATTATATATTTGGTGGCTCACTCTTGATTGGTGCTACATAGAGATTAGTACTAAAGAATCTAGATTCCCAAATTATTAAGTAACTCTGCTCAGAGAAAGAAGAGAAAAATTATGCTCTCTTTTGGTTCCTTTGTATTCATTCTCTCTTTCTCTCTCTCTCTCTCTCTCTCTTTTCTTAGAGCTCACAATCTTGCCAAATTCTCCCGTATGATCTGTATTTAGTGGTCTTACTTGGCATTAACACTTTAATTGAGTTCTCATAACCTTAACACTAAGTCGGAATTCCTCAGCCAGTATTCGAGCAGTTAGAAACAAAGAAAGATAGATTAAGGCCTTATTTCGTGGATTTCATTTTTATTTGGTGTATTGCCTCAATGTAATAGAAATAAACACTAAATGCTACTAACTCTATTTTTGCATTTTTCTTTTTCTAATTTTTTTTTCTATTTTCTTTTTCTAATTTTTCTACTTTTTTTTCATCATTTTTATTTTTTACAAATCACTACTATGAAAAACTGCACATGACATGTGTGACTTTCTATTCAAGAGGCATTATTAAGGATTGGTGGTACTCAAGAGACATTGGGTGGCTTATTTGGTGGAAGTGCCTACTCACAGCACTGGGAGAGACGAATAGGACGATGTATTTCTGACCTTGACATCAATACCCTCCTTCAGTCGAGGATTCCGTAAAGAATGGTCCTAACCATCCACTTTAGCCATAGTTTTATGAAAACTCACTCTCCGCGTATTTGCCTTGTTTAGTGGCTCTCAAAATTTCGCACAAAATGTCTACGTAGGATCTGAGAGCGAAAATTATGCCTAATCTCTGAGTATCGTTACTTAATTATCTAGGATTCCATATTCCTTACACTAATCTTAGAGTACCAGTACACTCTACTCTCATCTCACACTATTTGGTGGATTTTTGGAAAAAAATCTGCTTGACTCCCAAAACACTGTCCAGGGGTTCAGGAAAAGAAGCACTACTTCTTCTCAACAGACTAAAGACGTTTATCGGCCTTCACCGTGAATCCATTGCAAATTCTACGTGTGTGTGAAAATTGTACTAGATTCCAGATTACAGGAATCAACTAAGGATAAAATCCTTAATACATTCTCTTGATAAAAATCTTATTCATGAATGCAATATATATACGTGCTATGTGTAACCATTCAAAAGTTGCACTTTGAAAATTTCCCTAATTCAGGTTATATTAAGCTTGACCCTAAATTTAGAACGAAAAGGTGAGTGGATGAGTCGAAAGTGGCTGTTGCGGATGATTTTTAGCTTCAATGCGAGCATTGGAGGTGGAGTTGGTTGTTCTTAATTTAAGGACCCTAAAGTGCAATTAGCATGATGTACGAAAGGCTTTTCCTAGGTGTTGGCAGAAAAATTTTCAGTTTACAATTACTACCCCCCCATGCTTACTTTCTTGCATGTCCTCATGCATGAATATAACAAAAAATAAATTAAGACAAGGAGTAAATGGGTAGAATTCACCTGGAATGACTCCTGAATTTTGACGTTCTACTTAGTCCAACACTTGAAACTGAATATGCAGGAAAAATATGACAAATAAAATATGCTATATATAAGTGCTAAGGTTAACACCTCCAGCTGGGTGTACACTCAAAAAGGATATACCAATACAGTATTGAGAAAGTAAAATGATAAGAATTTTAGTCTCATTAGCCAATAGCGGACCGCAAATGCGAACCAGCTGTCCATGAATTCCAAGTCCAAATAATCAGAAAAATATGTAGATGGGGCTTGGGATTATCTGCATCCAGATGCTACAGAAGAAAGACGAATAAATACGGGTGCCTGGAAGAAATGAATATGAAGGCATCCCGAAGAGGTGATGGAGAATGTGGGTGGTAGGGGTATGGGTGGAGTCATGTGGGGTGAAATCATATGGGTCCTGATAATGGTGATGAATGGAAGGCATGACCCAAGTAGTGTGGTCAGATCTGGAAATCAAGGTCCAGTGATCAGTCTCTGTCACTACCAAAGATGTTTGGGTCTCATCTTCTTCTTTTATCTCTTCCAAATTTTCCAATGCCAATTCCTAATTATCACATGATTCCTCAAAATTTTTAGCTTCTCTTGAATATCTTTTTCATAAGGGGATATTTCCTTCTCAGTTAGATGAAATTGGTCATTAGATTTAGTAGTGTGTCCCTCCATGAAAGTGGAATAGGCTGAATCATTGATTGAGGAGTTGTTACAGTCCTTTTGATTTTGTTGCTCCATGTATGAGATCATTTGAATTAATTCATCAATGTCTCCATGGGTATTCTCAAATACAACAAAATCATATTCAGGTCCCTTAATGCTTGGTTCCTCAAAATGAAATGATTGGTACTCAAGCCCTAAATCAAGATCAAGATTCCCAAATAAATCTCCATTCTCGAATTTAATACGATTATCAATATCATCCACCTCGGGTGTTTGATCAACAAAATCCTACATGACCACCACCGAATCACAAATTGGTTGTGACACACCTGACCCAAATTCAAACATTTTTTATTTTTGTTGCTCGTCCCGGATTTTATGAAACTCTTTCTTTATATCATCGTATTCTCTTGCACTAGCTTCTCTTATTTCATGAATCATTTTGATCAATTGAGTAATTCAGGATTCATTGCAAGGGGTAGGGGTTTGAATTGGGCTAGGTCGATCAAGATAGTCAACCATACTATCAATGATTTGATCTGGTATTGAGGTTGACTTATGTGATCTAGTGGATTGTCAATTCGGGTCAAGTGGTTCTACCCAAGTGTCAATTGCCATAGTTTCTTCCGAATTACCCTCTTTCTCACATTCCATGTCATCCAGAAAATACTCTGACTTTGTTTTCTTAGCGGCTGCATAAATATCAAAGTGAATCTTCTCATTGCCGCTACTCATCTCCATACATCCTGAGTAGCAGTCAATCCGTGCATTGGCCATAGCCAAGAAAGGTCGACCCAGAATGATGGGTGAATTACTTAGCTTTTCCGGTATATCTATGTCCAAAATAATAAAATCGATCGGAAAGCTAAGACCTTGCACTTTAATAATCACATCCTGAACTACCCCTTTAGGTAGTTTGATGGAGCCATCTGCCATTCTAATGGTGACAGGTGTGTGGTGAGGTCAAAAAGGGCGGTAGGAATCAAGCTAATGGAAGTCCCTAGATCCATAAGGGCTTTGTTGAAGGTGAATCCCTTTATGGCACAAGATATGAAGGGTTTTCCAAGGTTAGTCATTTTGGGTGGTAGAGTGCCAGAAACAAATGCACTTATGTTAGCTGATAAAACCACCTCTTTAGGTAGTCTTTTTCTTATTTTGTGACTCTTTCTTTAAGGCCTCAGGAAAGGGCAAATAGGTCAAATCAACTTCAAAATCCTTTTTCTTCTTTTTGTCCCTTGAGTCTGAGCCAGAGCTGGATGTTGGTTTGGTCATATGATTTTTGGTTGAGCCCGAATCAAGTTGTTTGGATGGACTCTTAGCTTTTCGCTTCCTTTTAGAGGCCACAAATTTGGCCCCTGCACAATGGCATGTATGATAGATTGGAGGAGGGGTCGGAAGAATTGGTGGAGAATAGGAGTGAAAAAGCATTTGCTTCTAGGGATAAAGTGATTCTTGAAGTCTCTTTATTTGATCCCCTTGAGATTTCACTTGATTTTCCAACTTAGTCAGCCTTTCTTCATTTTTCTTATCAAAGTCCAATAAAATGTTCATGATATCTTCAAGGGTGGTTGCAGGTTGGGTTGGACTAGATGGTTGCCCTAAAGTGGTTTGAGTGGAATATTGGGCTAGCCTAGATTGATGTTCAGTCTGAGTCGGTCTCTATGGTGGCCATGAAAGAGCAAGATTGTTTCTCCACTCTAGGTTATACGAATTTGGATATGAATCAATGGGTGTATCACCCTGAGTGGGGCTAACCGTAGAGGGATTTGATTGAGAACCTATTATGTGGTCCTGTACTTGTGATCCATTATTCCAATTCCTTAGAGATATCTCATCAGGTACAGGTGTATCAGAAATAGTGCATTCCTCAATTGATCTACCCAAATCACAGATTAGGTCCAAAGGTGCCTTTTGGGTTGGCTGAGTCCAGGATGCCTCCTAATGGTAGCAAGAATCAGTAGAGTAGCTAGTGGATCCAAAATATGGGTCACTAGACCCATTAGGCTGGTTTTTCCAAGTCTCTTGTTCCTGGGAGGAGTGATAAGATTGAGATTGTGCTTGAGATTGTCTAATTTGCTCTAGAAGTTTGGCACATTAATATGTAAAGTCCTTATTATATTCCCAGAATTCAGCAACTATGGCTTTCAATTGGTTCTGATCTAGATAAGGGTCGGATCCATGAGGTTCAGGTTCTAAATATGTTGGGGGATAAGGATGATCATATCCCTGCTGGTTAGGATGAGTCTCCCAACTAGGAGGAGTCGAAATCGTGGTTGGTTTGGGAGATGGAGGACCCTGATGGTCAAAAGAATGATATGGGTTCATGGATATTTGAGAGAAGATGTGAATAGATATAAGAGATAGTCTTCCTTAGGAAGACACAACCAACTACAAGGGGCTGGTGGAATTAAGGTAAAGGCCTAGGAAGAAAGATGAGAGAGGCCCAAATCAAGCAAATAAGTTAGCCTTAAATTGTATACCCAAATTGGATCTAAACCTGGTATCCTGAGATGGAACTGGGTTCAACCAACCCTTGAATTACTTGGTTGGTCAGATTGGTGGGACCCCCTAGGACACCCCGCACGGCAGGACACCACTAAAGGTTAACGCGATTATCGCACTGACCTTTCTTGTCACCAGTTGGTCCAAATAGACAAGGCCTTGATTTTTACCCAATTAAATTTCAGTTACCAAGTAATTTATTCTTGCCTAGGGCACGTCTACTTAGTTTTAGGCTTGGGCTTAGAGTGCTCTTGGAATGTGATTGGGTGATTAGGGGTGTTGCCCTTAAAATTGGATTTAGAGTGTGAAGTGCGTAGACAAAGGGTTTGCAATACAAGCTTTAATTGGTGTAGTGGCTTTTATGGTTCAAGTGCTTGTATTAATTATTTTTCTTTTAAGGTCACAATAGGTTTTGCAAGTCCCAATTGTTATATGAATTTCCTTTAAGTATGGCATGCAAATGTGCTCTACCCTAGTGTGGAAACCCTAATATCAGATAGGTCTATATGATGCTTTTAAGTCCAATAAGGTAGAAGTGGTGCGACCCAATCAAGGAAAACAATGGTCCTAATGCACCACTACTAAGTGAAATAGACCTAATTGGTTGCCTAAGTTGAAATGTATATCAATTTCAATTTAAGTGGGTGAGGGGAAGACAACCAATCACAACAAATCCCTTCTCAAGCAATCACAATTAAATCAGGCTTAAACAGGTTTGTTTTGGGTCTCTAAATTTAAACCCTAATGTGAATTACCTAGGGTTTGTACTTCTTCTAAAATGTGCAGTCAGACCTTAGTTTAACTTGAAATCACTCCCCAAATTAGTAACTGAAAAAAATAATATGAAATTTGGTAGAGATCTTCCTTTCTCAATAAGTTTTTCAAGAAATATTTTCTAAAGATTTTTATTGTTTCATGAAAATTTTCACAAATTTTTATGTTCTAGGGGGTCAAACAGACCGGATGGACCCCCTACGAGAAGTGCAGTTTGAAACAGTATCAAAAGAAATCCAAAAATTCTTGAAAATTTATAGAAAAGACTACATTTCAGTGGCTTTGCAACCCCACAAATTTCAAAGAGATCTGATTTATGTAGAGGTCAGAATTAATGTTTAAAGTTATAAAGAATCAGAGTGCAGACTGTTCTTACCCCCTTCCACTGTGCAAATTTTTCCAAATAAAAGGTGACACTGGAAAGCTGGTTTGAAAACCTAATATCAGACTGAATCCCAAGATTTTTGGACTCCTAATTTCATGGAAATAAATTTTTGAAAATTGTCAATATTTGCTGGCCGAATTTCCAAATCTGATTTTGGTGTGTTTAAATAGTTTACAAGTTAAAACACACACCAAAGAAAGAATTTTCTTTATTCAGATCTAAAATTTTGAATTTGAATTTTTACATATATATATTTTTTATTTTTTATTTTCTAACCTAAGGAAGGAACAAACTAGGGGACGAAAAAAATACCTACAGTCTTCACCACGGGTCGATGTGTGCGCGGATCCTCATCTTGCACCCTACAATCAAAACAAATAGAAGTTAAGCAAATCCAAATCTAAAATTGCATGTTGCCTCCCCGGTAACAGCGCCATTTGACAAGTGCGATGAAATCGTGTATTTTGAAATCGTTGGAAATTGTTGTATAGTCGCAAAAACCACTTGTCAAAGGTATTTGTGATAACGAAACTCGGTAGATTTTATTCTTTTTAGAGCTTGAGTCTCGGTCGTTTGTCTCTGGGAGGCGTGAAAACGAATCGAGATTTGAATCGGATTTTATAACCTAAATCTAACCTAATATTTTTTGTCTTTTTGTCTTTTGCACTTTTTTTTGTGTTTTTGATCTTTATTTTGAAAAGCAAAAGGAAACCTAGATCTAGATAAACTAGCAAAAACCTAAGTGACTATGTGCATCTAAATGAGGCCATGGTGGCCGTGCATGGTGTGATAAAACCTAAGTATCATATAGGAAAGCAAGCATGAGGACAATATCAATCATAGAAATATCATGAAATTATTTATGCATAAAAGATTATCACATATCATCTACATTAGAAAGCAAATAAATAGAAGAAATCCCTCACGCTGGAAAGTTGCCACAAGGGCCATCGGCCTTGTGTGAGGGTGTAGGCTAGACCTTGGGTATGCAAACTAGTCTACACGCCAACCAAAAGAGATGGTCGGCCACAAGAGGCTATGGGTGAGCCTTCACGGTCGTCCAAGAAGAGAAGAAGATGGGGACGAGTGCACCCAAGTGGAGAGAGGATGGTGTTGCACCCTTTCTCTACCAATGGCCATCCTTGAAGCTTTGGAGAGAAGCTTCTCCAGCTAGCCATCCAAGGAGCCTTGGAGGACGATGAGGAGGATGGCCTTAAGGTTTTGGAGGGTGGAAGAAAGTTTAGAGTGGAGAGTATTGTTTGTCGCGCTTTTGTGCGGTTTGTTAAAAGATAATATCGCGTTGTAATATAGCCGCTAAAGCGTTCAAAACAAATAAAGATTTTTATTACTCGAAAACCGGAGTATCCGAGGTCGAACACAGGGAGCAATCTCAGTACTTTGTAAAACCCAAGAATACAACTGTTACATGCAAATATAATTGATTCAAAGAGTTTTTAGAAAAAGTAGAATTAGACGTCTGATTTATGTATCAGACGTCTTAAATGTGGTCTTTCTTTCTTTCTTCCTTCTTCTCCTTTCTGCTTCTGTATCTTTCCTTCTGCTTTGCCTTTCTGATCTCTTTGCAATCTTCCCTTGTCCTTCTTCTTCTTCTCTGCGAAGACTTCTAATCTTTCTGCTTTCCTTCTCCTGCGAAGGCTTCTTTCTTCTTCTGTCTTCTTCTTTGGCTTGCTTGTGCTTCTTCTGCAGCGGCCAAGTCCATCTCCTGCGTTCAACCTGCCTGCACAGGAGCAAAGCCTAACCCTTCTCCCTCTACCCGCGCGTCTCTCTCTCTCAAGCAATTCACTCGGAGCTGCTCTCCCAGAGCCACAGGCATTAATCGGGTCGGATCGTACCCGGGACCAGGCGCACCTGAAGGTGGTGTGATGCGCGAGGAGTGCATAGGTCTAGGTCGGGTCGGATCCGCCAAGTCCGCGTGGTCAGGTCGCGGACGAGGCAGGTGTGGGGTCAGTGAGGGACCTCACCCCTGTGCTTACTGAGGCGATAAAGCTATATCACAAAAACTCTTTATACCATACCTGTGCCTTGAGATTCCACGATGTGGGACTAATGGTTTCGTCCTTCCCTCACGCGCGCCCGCAAACTCTCGTGTGCAATTGCCCACGCTGAAGGCCCTGCTGGTGCTCCTTGCTGAACTCAGTCACCTCGCGACACTTGCGAGAGCCTGCTGCACCTGTCGCCTGGGAAGCCTGACGCCTGCTACTGCTCCAAGCTTCCTGCTGCTTCGGCTGTTAATGACGGCCGGGGTGTTCACCTGAGATTCCACAGAACGGCCTATTGGCCCAATCAGAATAGCTGGAAACCTTCTCCGTAGCACTGCGAAGGCGATGGGTGATGCTGCAGGTTGCCGGTCGGCCTAGGCGTGCGTGCCTAGGTCAACCTGTGGCCGGAGATGGTGGGTTGTTCGGGGGGTGGTTATGGAGGTCTGGAGTGGTAATTGTGGGGTGGAGCGAGTTCCTGGTGGTGAGGCGGAGCTCCCGAGGTGGTTGGCGAGTCGTGTGGAGTGGCGGAGTGGTGTGGGCGACTCGCCAGAGTGAGGTCGGAGGCGTGGAAGATGAAGGCGGTTAGGTACTGTCGAGGGGTAATCAAGTAAAATAGTTGGGGGAAAAGAGAGAGGAGAGGGTGGAGAACGTATCTGGGGTTGTCTGGAGGGAAGGGAGGCGGCGGAGAGGACGGCTCGTAACTGCCGTCGTCGGGGAAGAAAGACCCTGAGGGAGGAAGCGGCGACGAAGACGAGGTCAGAAGCGCACGCGCGGGGTACAGCGCAACGCGGGAGGAAGCGGCGGAGAGGACTCTGCTGCTGGTATGGCAGCAAAGCGACAAGAAGGAGGGAAGGAGGTCGCCGGAGCTTGTGGGTCGTTTGGCCGGAGATGGGAGAGGGAGGAATTTGGAAGGGATCTCCGTCAAAATCAAGCTTAGCCTCTTCGGCCGGAGTTGTGGGTTCTTATATAGGCGCTGGATTGGGTGTGCAGGGCGTGAAGGGCACGTAATTGCCTAAGGTTGGTCGCCGGAGATGGAAAGGAGTTTGGATACCCAAATCTCTCGTGCGTTCGCACGAGAGATTGAGTTCACACCAGCGATTGTAATTGACTTTATAAGGAAGGGAATTCCTCAGAGAATCCTCCTTCCATTTCTGGGAGGGAATCTCTGAGGGATTAGAGAGAAATCCCTCTCCAAACCTCGCCGGAGCTCGGTTCTGCCCTAGCAATGGCGGCAGGACCGGTTTGCAAAGGAGGCGAAGAACCTAGGGGGTTCTCTGCACGGTATTCAAAAGATAGGGACCAATTTGTGATTTGGGTGTACTAAATTGCAAAGTAGGTCAAGATGACCTCTCCTTAGGTCCAAATTTTGGTACAAACCTAATTTTGACCTAAGGAATCCAATGGTGAAGTTAGATTTTAGGTTTGACCTCGTTTGACTGGACATTTTGCGTAAAAACCCAAATTAGGTTAATTGAAGAGCTAGGACCCTAATCTAGGTCAAACTAGGTTCCAAAGGCCAAATTAAGTGTTCTAAACAGTAGAGTATGTTTTTCCATGATTTGTAGAGGGTTTACTTGCTTTTTGTTCTGATCGAAACCTTGTTAATTTAAGCGGGTCTGTTTTAGGGTTACCAAGTGTCATTTAGTTCTTAGATTGCACATGAACCCATTTCTGATTGACTCAACCCACTTTTTATCTCATTTATACCATTTGACCTCTGTTTTGCCTCTGAGAAATCCCATTTACGTACTGCAATGGTAAAATTGCAGTTTTAACCTTTATTTCATGTTTTCTTCTCAGAGTACTTGTTCCTTCAGTTTGGCCTTCTTCCAGGTTATGTAGGAGCTTTTATCTTCTTTATTGGGTCAAAATGAGCTAGTTATGGCTCATGATGAGGCTCTCATCATACCCCCATGCCTAGCTTTTGCTAGTCCCTTAGCAAAATTTCAAAGTTTTTACTTCCATTCTAGACCCTGAGTGTCTGTCAACAATGATAAGTGCTTCTCCTTTTCTTTTGTGATTAGGTGGGAATGCCGACAATAGGCCTAGAGGTACTCAAGTACCAACCAAAATCCGGACCTGTTCCGCTTTAGCCTCAGTCTTCTGCAAAGGTTTCTACGGCCCACAGAAACTAACCTAGGGTTTGTTGGACTCCGCGGTTAAAGCACCCGTGCTTGAGATATTTTTAGCCTAAGTTCAGTTTGCAGTGCGTTTTTTTTTTTTTTTTGTAAGAGAGAGATAAAAGATTTATTTGTTTGGAGAGCTTTTCTCTCTCTTTTCTTTTTATTTCTAGCTTCGGATTAGCTTCTCAACACGGTCTGTATCGGATTCCTCGTCCCCATCATCAATCCTCAAGGGTCCCTGGCTTTCGAGATTTCGAGATAATCCCGCCCATGGCAACCCCTGGAACCCTGGCTTTCGAGATTTCGAGATAATCCCGCCCATGGCGTTCCGTGGCCGAATCCAGACCCTGGCGATCGACATTTCGTGATAATGCCGCCCATGGTATCTGAACCAGTAGAGTGCTTACATGCCCCCGGTGGGATATTTAAATATCCCAAGAGACAAGCACCGAGGAGACGATATGTTGTTACGCATCTTCGAGGGGAATTTCCCACCTCTCCGCGCTGGGAACTCGTCCAAATCAATTTGTGTTGATTGACCGCTCCTAATCTAGGTGACTTTTTCAGAACATTAAACGCTTTTCGCGTGATTTGGATGTTTATGCGCACTGAACCAGACTGTGTGTGAATTTGGGTGCTTAGGTTACCGAATCCCGCAAATCGGAGGTCAGTTAACGAGGCCGAATACTTCCTAAGCCTTAGACCTAATACTCAAGCTTCGCATTTTCCTCAACCTCTTGAGGATTATCTAGATTTTAATGGATACGTGAATTTTTAAGCTAAAGGTACTAGCCCAAAAAGCCTAAGGCCAGCGTCCCTGCTAATCTCTTGTTATATCTCCGTGGCACTTTTCTTTTCTTTTTCTTGATTCGGTCTAGAACTTCAGTTAACCCCTTAATCTTTTACTAATGACTATTTCTTTTCATTTTGTGCTCCTTTTTGTCATTTTTTCTTCTTTTCCTCCTCTCATTTGTATGACCTTGAATTATTCCTCCCCTCTATCAAGTCTTTTTTTTTTTTTTATGTGAAACCCTTTCTTGATATGAATTTTTCTGACATTTTGCACTTTCATACCCCCCCATGCCTAAGATTTGCAATGTCCCCATTGTAAATTAGGTGGGTTCGAATTCAGCTTATTTCATGTATTAGGACAGGTGTGTGGTGAGTGAATGGGTCGAAGCGACTTGTTGCGAACGATTTCTAATCTCGGGTAGGTATACCTGAGGTGAAGTCGGCTATTCTAATGGATGAACCCTAAAGTGCAATATGAGTTCCGCATAGAGATGTCAGAAACGGTTTCAGGTTTTTCAAAGAATGACGGGTTGCCTCCCGTTAAGCGCTGAGTTTTACGCCATCGGCTGGGCGCAATGAGCTCAAGAGGAATGGAGGGTAAAGGATGACTCAGTCAAATCTATATCGGTCATGTCAATGAACGGCTTGAGTCTCTGCCTATTCACGACAAAGGGTTCAGAATCGTGGCTGAGTGGGCTGATTTCAATAGCTCTATTTCCGAAGATTTGGCGGACTAGGTAGGGTCCGACCCACTTGGATCTTAGCTTTCCTGGGAATAGTTTGAGTCGAGCATCAAAGAGTAAAACTTTTTGACCAGGATGAAAGACCTTTCTAGAAATGTGTTTGTCGTGAAAAGCTTTAACCCGTTCTTTGTAAATTCGCGAGTTCTCATACGCGTCGTGGCGTAATTCATCGATCTCGCTCATTTGAAATCTTCTGTGGGTTCCAGCCTTAGAAAGGTCGAGATTACAGGTCCGTACTGCCCAATAGGCTTTATGCTCCAATTCGACGGGGAGGTGACATGCCTTCCCGTACACTAGTCTGAAGGGTGACATTCCTAATTGGGTCTTGTGGGCGGTCCTATAGGCCCACAATGCTTCCGGAAGCCGAGAAGACCAATCTTTTCTATCAGGTCGAACAGTAACCTGAAGGATCTTCTTGATCTCTCAGTTAGATAGTTCAGCTAGACCATTAGTTTGGGGGTGGTAAGGAGTAGAGATTCGGTGTGACACCCCGTATTTGGTCATCAGTGACTTGAACTGAGCGTTCATAAAATGGGTCCCTCCGTCGAAAATTATAGCACGCGGAATCCCGAACCTTGAGAAAATGTTTTGATGGAGGAATTTTATAACGACTTTATGATTGTTGGTTCGGGTCGGAATGGCTTCTATCCACTTGGACACATAGTCAACTGCGAGTAAGATGTATTCGAAGCCATCCGAGTTCGGAAAGGGTCCCATGAAATCAATCCCCCAAATATCAAAAATTTCGCATACCAAGATCGGCTGTAGAGGCATCATGTCTCTATGGCTCATGTTGCCCAGAGTCTGGCAATGGGAACATGCCTTACAGTGTTCGTATGCATCCTTGAAAATTGTGGGCCAGTAGAAGCCACACTGGAGGACTTTCGATGCGGTTTTATGTCCAGAAAAATGTCCACCGCATGCCTGGTCATGGCAGAATGAGAGTATGTCTTTGATTTCCACTTCCGTGACGCACTGTCGGATTATCTGATCAGCACCAATGCGGAAAAGATACGGGTCTTCCCATAGGTAATACTTGGCATCGGAACGCAATTTGTCCTTTTTGGCCTTCGACCAATCGGGCGGAATCTGATGTGATGCCAAGTAATTAACAATATCGGCGAACCATGGAAGACTTGTACTGATAGTCAGGAGGTGCTCATCAGGGAAATGTTCTGTAATAGGTCCGGAAGGATCAATAATTTCAGAAGGAAGGCGGGACAAGTGATCAGCTACCACATTGTGCTTTCCCGCCTTGTCGCGAATCTCGAGGTCAAATTCTTGCACTAGCAAGATCCAGCGGATTAGTCGAGGTTTCGCGTCCTTCTTGGCAAGGAGATGCCTTACAGCTGTGTGATCCGAGTATACGGTAATACGGGAACCCAGAAGGTATGATCTGAATTTTTCCAGGGCAAATACTATGGCCAGCAGCTCTTTCTTAGTAACCGTATAGTTACGCTGAGCCTCATCCAGTGTTTTGCTGGCGTAGTAAATGACCACAGGTATCCCGTCAATTTTCTGCCCCAAAACCGCTCCTACAGCAAAGTCAGATGCATCGCACATGATCTCAAAGGGTTGAGACCAATCAGGGGACTGTAGGATTGGGGCCTGGGTGACTCGGTCAAGTGGGATTTCAAATGCTTGAGTGCATTCCTTGGAAATTTCGAAAGGTACATCCTTGGAGAGAAGATTGGTCAGGGGGTGCGCGATCTTGGAGAAATCAGGGATGAATCGACGGTAGAAACCGACGTGCCCCAAAAAAGATCGGATGTCCTTAATCGAGCTAGGCATAGGGAGCTTGGAAATCAGGTTAACCTTAGCTCGATCCACTTGGATGCCTTTCTCTGAGATTAAATGTCCCAGGACAATTCCCTCAGGCACCATGAAATGGCTCTTTTCCCAGGAAAGAACCAAATTCACCTCGATGCACCGCCTGAGTATATGGACCAAGTGTTGGAGGCAATCGTCAAATGATTGTCCAAAAACTGAAAAGTCATCCATGAAGACTTCCAGATAATCACCTACCATATCTGAGAATATGGCAAGCATGCACCGCTGAAAAGTTGCAGGTGCATTGCAGAGACCGAACGGCATCCTTCGGAACGCGTACGTCCCGAAGGGGCAAGTGAATGTGGTCTTTTCTTGGTCCTCTGGATGGATTGCCACCTGATTGTAACCGGAGTACCCGTCAAGAAAGCAGAAGAATCTATTTCCTGCTAGTTTCTCGAGGATCTGATCAATAAACGGTAGTGGGAAATGATCCTTCTTCGTGGAGGAATTTAGTCTTCTGTAATCAATGCAGACTCTCCACGAATTAGCTATTCGGGTAGGAATGACTTCCCCGGTTTCAGTCGTGATGATGGTAAGTCCTGCCTTCTTAGGCACCACTTGTGTTGGACTCACCCAACGACTGTCGAAGATCGGGTAGATGATCCCTGCATCTAACCACTTAATGATCTCCTTTTTCACGACCTCCTGTAGGTTAGGGTTTAGGCGCCTTTGCATTTCTCTTGAAGGTCGTGAGCCTTCTTCCGTGTAGATTCGATGTGTGCAGTATGAAGGGCTTATACCAGTTAAATCATCTAGAGTCCATCCAATGGCTCTACGATGTTGTTGGAGAACAGAAATCAAACAGAGTTCCTGGTCAGGTGTGAGTCGAGAATTGATAATCACAGGAAACGTCTGATTTGAATCCAAAAAGACGTATTTTAGATGTTCAGGAAGGGGCTTGAGTTCCGTGACAGGATTGTCAGTAGCAGCGGGTGGTTCGGGGTTTGTATCGGGAGCAATGGTAGGAGTCATAGGTGTGTCTAGATCATGTCCGCACTCCTCTGTTAGCGGTTTTTGATTCTCTAGTGGTTGATCAGGAATAATCAGGTTGTCCTCTATATGCAGTTCATCAACCACGGCTTCGACATCACAAATTTCCTCTATCACCACGCAATTAATCCCTTGATGGGCCTTGAAAATGTCAATCTTCAGATTTTGATTCCCAAATTTTAATTCTATCTGGCCCTCTTCGCAGTTTATATTGGCCCTAGCAGTGGCCAAAAAGGGTCTCCCTAATATGATTGGTGTGTCCCTTGGGTTCTTAGGTGCATCCATGTCCAGTACTATGAAGTCCACTGGGAAATAAAAATCTCGTACCCTAACAATGACATCCTCGAGTATTCCTTTGGGTGACTTGATGGATCGATCGGCTAACTGCAATGTCACCTCAGTGGGTTTAAGTTCAGATTTTTCAAGGTGGTCAAGGAGGGATGTAGGTATTAAATTTATGGAGGCACCTAGGTCTAGTAGGGCTCTATCAAGTTGGGTTTCACCAATTTTACAAGAAATCAAGGGAGTTCCTGGGTCTTTAGCCTTAAGTGGGAGTTTGCTCAAGATGACAGAGCTGGCTTGCTCTGATAGTACGATTGGGTTCCCATCCTTGGTTCGCGGCTTACGTTTAGGTGTACATATGTCTTTCAAGAACCTTGCGTAAGCCGGTATGTGGCGGATTGCATCCATCAACGGGATGTTTATCTGGACCTGTTCAAAGAGCTTGACCAGATCCTCCTCAGGAGCCACAGGTTTGGTTGTCCTTTTTCCTTTGGTCAAGGCCTCAGGAAATGGGATCCTAGCTGGTTCCTCTGGGATAGGTCCAGGTTCTTGATCTGGGACAGTAGTATCTTGGATGACTACCCTAGGGTCTTGGCGATTATCAGGCTTGGAGTGGTTCGGATAGTGTGGGTCTTGTGTTGTTTTACCACTGCGTGTTGTTACAGAGTTTAATCCGGCCTGACTTTGGTTTGGGTTAGGTAGGAGGGGTGGCTGCTGCTGTAATCCTGCATAAGATGTTGACGCCTCCATCCCGTCTGGTGATGGAGTAGCAGGGGCCTGATAAATCAAATGTGCGTGGCCTGGATTTGGATTCATAACGCGCCTCTGGGTCGGCACGTTATTTGGGTTGGGCAGAGGTTGCGAAGGAAGGGTGCCAGGTTGGCGGGAATTTGCCATCTGGGACAGTTGGTTGCGAACCTCTGTGATCTCGTCCTTGTGCTGTTTTTGCATTGCCGCATTCGTCTTTTGAATGTCAGCCAGTGTTTGAAGGATAAGAGTCAGTTGATCCTGATTTTGCCCGGATTGGTAGGTGGGATTGGGCCGAGGCTGAGGCGGCTGATATGGACGAGGAGCTTGTGGGCGGGGTTGATACGGTGGTTTTTGAGAATTTCCTGCCCACTGAAAGTTAGGATGATTTCGCCATCCAGGGTTGTAGGTATTGGAGTATGGGTCATTCTGGATGGCGTTGAGGTCCTCGCAGTTCTGAGGAACCTCAGGAAAGTCAGAATACGAGGGTTCAGAGTTCCCCCAACTCGAATAGAAGGGATCAGAGGTCACTCCAGTCCTAGAGGTAGACGGGGGTGGATATGGGTCCATCCCCTTGGCAGGTTGGTGATAGATGTTTTGCACTGTTTCCCTTGCCAGAGGACGTCGTGTAAAAGAATTTTGTGCAGAGGTGGCTTGCTGCAAATGTCGAGTTAGCTCGTCTACCTTCTTTTCTATGATAGAGACCTTGTCCAACCGACTGGCCATCAGTTCCAGGTCGACAGAAGTGGACAGGTCCTGCGTCTCATGTGTCCCTCTTAGATTCGTCGATGCGCGGGCATTCGTCCTGTCGAATAAGCCCAAGGAGTCATTGTTTATGGAGTTCTCGCACATGTTTTCGAGAATCTTCCATACCGTGTCCTCGTGTTGGCCCATGATGTTTCCTCCACATGTTGCATTGACGAATAGACGAATATCCTCACGGAGTCCCTGGTAAAAAGACTGGACTTGTTCCCACTTAGGAACTCCGTGATGGGGGCACTTTCGCATGAGATCTAGGAATCGATCCCAAGCTTCATGAAGAGGTTCTCCTGGTTGTTGAGTGAAATGAGTGATCTGGTGGCGCAAGGCATTTGTCCGGCCAACAGGGAAGAATTTTTTCAAAAATTCGGACTGTAATTCCTCCCATGTGTTGATCGGGCGGGTCTGAGTCTGATACCAGTGTGCAGCCTTGTCCAAGAGGGAGAACGAAAACATTTTCATGAGTAGGATATCCCGATTTTGTACATCTGACCCGAAGGTCTGGGCCAAATGCTTGAGTTGTTTAATGTGTTGGAATGGATCCTCAGAGTTAA
Source organism: Thalassia testudinum (assembly GCA_037157565.1). Classification (NCBI taxonomy): domain Eukaryota; kingdom Viridiplantae; phylum Streptophyta; class Magnoliopsida; order Alismatales; family Hydrocharitaceae; genus Thalassia; species Thalassia testudinum. The sequence goes on from JAZHRO010000009.1 coordinate 47,828,772, forward strand.
GCCCATGGAACTTCGGTATGGCATGAATCATATTGGGCTTCAGATCAGAATCGGGTCCTCCAATTGGGATTCGTACTCGGGGTTCGATTGCCACCGCAGCAGGATTATAGTGATCTCGCATCATAGGTCGCTGCGGTGGGTTTACAAAGTTCTGAAAGAGATCGTTCAAGCGTTGAAGTTGGTGTTCAAGGTTATTCTCCTCTTCAATGGGTTGTGCCATGATGGGAGAAGAAGGGGAATCAGGGTCTGAGTCAGATGAAAGATTTATGTGGCGGGGTTGCTGCACAAACAAGGGCGTCGAGGCTTGGCCTCGACGAGAATGAATTTCTAAGGGAGGTCTTAAAGGTGGTCTTAAGGACCTCCTACCGAACATGCACTGAAAGATGTGATGAGATTAGAAGGTGCTGGACCCAATCAAGACACCCAAGAATTGTTGGGTGACTATAGAGGTTCGGGGCAGATGGACCCCTGGATCAGAAGATCGTCCACCTGAGAAATACCTGGGCAGCCAGAGAGGGAGAGTCCCGCAAAGACCCCTACACGGTAGAGCGTCCCCACGGGTTACAGGGTTTCCCCCACTCGACCTCTCTTGTCACTGCGGTTCCAGGTAGACTAGAATGGGGATCTTGACCTCTTAAGTCTACCTTTTTTTATTTTAAGATCAAGGTGCTTAATGTTCCACTTGAACTTTTAAGTATTTTGAGTGCAAAAGTGACCTAATATTAAGGTTGGTTGACCCGAGGGATCAACTTCACCTCTTGTTCCTTTGAGAGCTTTTAGGTCCTTCCTTTTATGGTTCAAATGGATTATCAGCCTGATTTGCTTACGGTTCCTCTTGTATAAATCTTTTCAAACACGGTTTAGGCACACCTCTTTTTGGAAAGTTTGTTTCTTTGTTTTAGAGAAGATGTGTCTCTAAAAACCCTAGCTTTGCAATCCCTAACTTGGCTCTAGTGGGTCCAATTTAGTTGCCGTAGAAATTAGCACCTAGGGCTCAATCAAGAAAGTTTTAGCCCTAGTTGCCTTAGTTGGATGAACAGATAAAAATATGTTGAAATGAAAATCAGGCAACTTGATGAGTTACTAAATATGAGACAGGTAGCCCTAAGTTGATTTCCCTCCTTTTTTTAGATTGTGAGAGGGTTAAGAGAGAGGACTTATGGAGATTACCTGTTCCTTGGAGAGTTTGTTGTGCAGTTGCTATTCTTTCCTTTTTGTTTTGCTTTCCCTGAATGAACACAGCAAAAGAGAGAAGTCAAGTCGGATATTAGATAGAAAAGTTGTACTCAAAAGTTTTAAAAGTGCCCGTTGCTCCTCGGCAATGGCGCCAAAATGTTTGTCGCGCTTTTGTGCGGTTTGTTAAAAGATAATATCGCATTGTAATATAGCCGCTAAAGCGTTCAAAACAAATAAAGATTTTTATTACTCGAAAACCGGAGTATCCGAGGTCGAACACAGGGAGCAATCTCAGTACTTTGTAAAACCCAAGAATACAACTGTTACATGCAAATATAATTGATTCAAAGAGTTTTTAGAAAAAGTAGAATTAGACGTCTGATTTATGTATCAGACGTCTTAAATGTGGTCTTTCTTTCTTTCTTCCTTCTTCTCCTTTCTGCTTCTGTATCTTTCCTTCTGCTTTGCCTTTCTGATCTCTTTGCAATCTTCCCTTGTCCTTCTTCTTCTTCTCTGCGAAGACTTCTAATCTTTCTGCTTTCCTTCTCCTGCGAAGGCTTCTTTCTTCTTCTGTCTTCTTCTTTGGCTTGCTTTTGCTTCTTCTGCAGCGGCCAAGTCCATCTCCTGCGTTCAACCTGCCTGCACAGGAGCAAAGCCTAACCCTTCTCCCTCTACCCGCGCGTCTCTCTCTCTCAAGCAATTCACTCGGAGCTGCTCTCCCAGAGCCACAGGCATTAATCGGGTCGGATCGTACCCGGGACCAGGCGCACCTGAAGGTGGTGTGATGCGCGAGGAGTGCATAGGTCTAGGTCGGGTCGGATCCGCGTGGTCAGGTCGTGGACGAGGCGGGTGTGGGGTCAGTGAGGGACCTCACCCCTGTGCTTACTGAGGCGATAAAGCTATATCACAAAAACTCTTTATACCATACCTGTGCCTTGAGATTCCACGATGTGGGACTAATGGTTTCGTCCTTCCCTCACGCGCGCCTGCAAACTCTCGTGTGCAATTGCCCACGCTGAAGGCCCTGCTGGTGCTCCTTGCTGAACTCAGTCACCTCGCGACACTTGCGAGAGCCTGCTGCACCTGCCGCCTGGGAAGCCTGACGCCTGCTGCTGCTCCAAGCTTCCTGTTGCTTCGGTTGTTAATGGCGGCCGGGGCGTTCACCTGAGATTCCACAGAACGGCCTATTGGCCCAATCAGAATAGTTGGAAACCTTCGCCGTAGCACGGCGAAGGTGGTGGGTGATGCTGCAGGTTGCCGGTCGGCCTAGGCGTGCGTGCCTAGGTCAACCTGTGGCTGGAGATGGTGGGTTGTTCGGGGGGTGGTTATGGAGGTCTGGAGTGGTAGTTGTGGGGTGGAGCGAGTTCCTGGTGGTGAGGCGGATCTCCCGAGGTGGTTGGCGAGTCGTGTGGAGTGGCGGAGTGGTGTGGGCGGCTCGCCATAGTGAGGTCGGAGGGGAGGAAGATGAAGGCGGTTAGGTACTGTCGAGGGGTAATCAAGTAAAATAGTTGGGGGAAAAGAGAGAGGAGAGGGTGGAGAACGTATCTGGGGTTGTCTGGAGGGAAGGGAGGCAGCGGAGAGGATGGCTCGTAACTGCCGTCGTCGGGGAAGAAAGACCCTGAGGGAGGAAGCGGCGACGAAGACGAGGTCAGAAGCACGCGCGCGGGGTACAGCGCGACGCAGGAGGAAGCGGCGGAGAGGACTCTGCTGCTGGTATGGCAGCAGAGCGACAAGAAGGAGGGAAGGAGGTCGCCGGAGCTTGTGGGTCGTTTGGCCGGAGATGGGAGAGGGAGGAATTTGGAAGGGATCTCCGTCAAAATCAAGCTTAGCCTCTTCGGCCGGAGTTGTGGGTTCTTATATAGGCGCTGGACTGGGTGTGCAGGGCGTGAAGGGCACGTAATTGCCTGAGGTTGGTCGCCGGAGATGGAAAGGAGTTAGGATACCCAAATCTCTCGTGCGTTCGCACGAGAGATTGAGTTCACACCAGCGATTATAATTGACTTTATAAGGAAGGGAATTCCTCAGAGAATCCTCCTTCTATTTCTGGGAGGGAATCTCTGAGGGATTAGAGAGCAATCCCTCTCCAAACCTCGCCGGAGCTCGGTTCTGCCCTAGCAATGGCGGCAGGACCGGTTTGCAAAGGAGGCGAAGAACCTAGGGGGTTCTCTGCACGGTATTCAAAAGATAGGGACCAATTTGTGATTTGGGTGTACTAAATTGCAAAGTAGGTCAAGATGACCTCTCCTTAGGTCCAAATTTTGGTACAAACCTAATTTTGACCTAAGGAATCCAATGGTGAAGTTGGATTTTAGGTTTGACCTCGTTTGACTGGATATTTTGCGTAAAAACCCAAATTAGGTTAATTGAAGAGCTAGGACCCTAATCTAGGTCAAACTAGGTTCCAAAGGCCAAATTAAGTGTTCTAAACCCTAGAGTATGTTTTTCCATGATTTGTAGAGGGTTTACTTGCTTTTTGTTCTGATCGGAACCTTGTTAATTTAAGCGGGTCTGTTTTGGGGTTACCAAGTGTCATTTAGTTCTTAGATTGCACATGAACCCATTTTTGATTGACTCAACCCACTTTTTATCTCATTTATACCATTTGACCTCTGTTTTGCCTCTGAGAAATCCCGTTTACGTACTGCAGTGGTAAAATTGCAGTTTTAACCTTTATTTCATGTTTTCTTCTCAGAGCACTTGTTCCTTCAGTTAGGCCTTCTTCCAGGTTATGTAGGAGCTTTTATCTTCTTTATTGGGTCAAAATGAGCTAGTTATGGCTCATGATGAGGCTCTCATCAAGTATGGATGGGAGAGTGTATGGAGATGGTCCAATTTCGTGGCACTGTCTTTGCCCTTATGGAAGGCTTCATTTGGTTGCCACTTTTGGTGGCTCCAAAAATAGCCAATGCCACATTTTTGGATCTAGGTTTGACACAAGTTTTTAGGGTTTCCAAGAGAGTGTGCATGGGTTTGGTGGGAGTAAAATGGGAGGGTGTGCGTGTGTGTGTGGGTGTGTATTTTTCGTAGGGCTAGGTTGTGGGCTTTGGTAGGATTCGGTGCTAAATAGGTTGGGTTAATCTAGATTAAGTGGGTGTGGACCTAATTAGGCTTAGGAAAGTCTAATTGGGTAGAAGTGAACCTAATTAGATCTAGGTCAAGTCTAATTAGATGTGTGCGTGTGATTAGGCTAGGGTAACCCTAATAGGTATGAGTTAATTAGATCCTGGGTGGATCTAATTGGGCTCGGGTGCACCTAATCAACTATAGATGCACCCAATTAGGTATGGGATTGTTCAATTGGGTTAGGGATAAGACAAGTAGGGCTATCGATAGTGGATTAGGCTTAGGAGGTCTCTACTTAGGTTTCCTAGGGTGTCCGGTGGGGTTCCTAGGTCAAAAAGGCAAGCTAGGGCTTCCAACACCAAAATCAGGAACCAGACAGCTGTATCAGACATCCAGGATAGTGGTTAGATGTCTTATACTACAAAATTGGATGTTTGGACATTAAATTAGATGTCCAATTCTATGTCAGTATGAGTTTTGGCTTCCTGGATTGTTATCCTACAGAAATCAGACGTCCAGCCAGATGTCTGGATGTCCTAAAATGTACTGGAGAGTGGGTTTTAGGTTTTCTAAGGTTGGTTTTGGTTCCTAAGTGTTTGGGAGAGGGATAGTGTGGATAAGAACATGGATAATGCTATCCATGTTTGGGTTTTGAGGCTAAGGTGCCCTAATGGAGGTTGTTTTGGGTTTGGGAAGGTTGTCCTAGGGTTTCTAAGGGTAGGGATAAGGCTATCCTCCTCACTCCTCTTATCTGAATCAGCCTTCTTCTTCCTTTATTACTTTATTCCACTATCTCCATCTTGGATCAGTTTATTATCTACAAATAGCAATAAAAGACCATTAACTAGTTGGATATCTCATCTTATTCTAAATAGGCTGATGCAATGCATGATATGCAAGATATGAGTGTAATATCTACAATTTAGGCTAGGTTCAGACATTATTTAGGTTGATTAGGACCCATGATTGCTGTGTAATCACACCCGTAGGGGTGGGGGGGAGGGGGGAACGTGGCGCGCCTTCAGCTATCCGATGGCTATCCATGCCTTGGATTCGATGGCTGAGGACGCGCAGGCGTGGATTGAAGGAAGAAGCACGTGTGCACACTTGGACCAACTGGTGAGGGGCTTCACCGGCACCTTTGGAATGGGTTTAGCAATGTCTTGGGCGTCGCTAGAACCCTTACCTAGTTTGGAAATCCCTTCTTCTCTATATAAACCTCCTCAACCACCCCATTCAAGAGTATTCAATTCTCATTCACTCTCCATGCAATACTAGCCCTCTCCTAGCTCCCCCAAACACTCCATATCTGCCCCTGGAGTTGTCAAGCCACCGACAGAGACCCCCCTCCACCACCGTGGTCGCCTCGCCTCCTCCTCGCACTCTCTTTTACTCTAGTTTTATGTTGCACCATTTTAAGCTTTCATCTATTGTTATATTTGTAAACAATCTCTAATTGTATGTTATATGTTGATGTTGCTTCTTATATCATAGTTCACTTCTCCTTAAGTGATCGTCATGTTTTAAACACAAGTTCTAACCCTACTCTCTCTCTCTTTCGCTCTCGTTTTCGCAAGCAAACCATGCTACCATTTCTGATTTCAATCCTCCCTGAGATCGACACTTGGACTCACAAATCCATATCTTAATTTAAAATCGACAACACGAGAGCATGATACAATGACATAATTAAACCAACGCGTTCCGTGCATGTCAGTTGTTGCTGGGGAGGCAACGGATTTCTTTTGTCGTTTTCATCCCACATTAATATTCACATCTTCTGACTCATTTTTCTCTCTCTACTTGATTGGTTACAGGAACTCGATGCCTTGGCGATGGAGGAGCAAGATCCAAGATAGTAGACGAGGAGTAAAGTCCTGTGAAGGCTGTTGTGAGTATTACTCCACCCATTGAATGTTTGCTTGCTAAAAAAAAATACAAAAAGAAATATAAATATAAAATTGGTTTGGTGAATGGCTACTTGACCCACATTCCAAACTCATCACTCAACCAAAATAAAAATACACTCTAATGTTCTTGAAGAGATAATCTTTTTGGAGTGTTCTTTCTTTTGAGTGGTATTTGTGAAGCCACCATGACTTGACTTGGGCTGCACCACTCACCATAATTAAAATTAACTCACCTGGTAGAATTGCATGAACACTAGGGTGAATACACTAGGGTTGATTTTCTAGGGCCACATCATTCTAAAGGAAATCGACTTTCGCCTGTTGTGTACAAAACTTTGTGTGCCCACTTGAACCTTGCTTGAAAACATTAAGGAACTTCAACCCTAAAAAGCATTAAAGCAAGGATAAATCATTAAAAGACGCCACATCCTAAAATCCTTGCTTAAGAACCATGTTTAGTTAAGTGCACACACATGCTCAATCGGAGTAACTAAGAGGATGCCTCATCACATATCATGAGCACAAGCACTAACCTGACCCTCATTAAAATTGATTAGACATGCCCTAGAAAGGACCAATCTAAGTCTTGGAGGAGTAATTGGGTTTTTCAAGTGCTTAGCCTTAATTCCTATCATGGAATCTAGTGTCTAGGCTGCGGGGAAGTGTTAAATGACCGTGGTTGTGGGGTCTACAAAATCGACGGCGCAAGCCAAAGGAAGAACCTTCCCCTCAATCCCCTCGTAATCAACTTGGCCAGATTAACTTTGGGAAGGGGGTTAAGTACTTGAAAGTTTAATTATTCTCTCTAAGGCTTTTTAGGTCACCTAGGTCTACACCATAAGGACTAGACTTGCTTGATCATTTGTGCACACACACTTCTCTCACCTGTTCTTCTCTCACCCCTCCACCTTTTCCCAACCATGGATTTCAATGCCTATCCATCTTGCCCAAACTATCCCCAACATGATTTGTATTCTAACCCAGGTAGACCGTATCAACAGCTTACTTGGGGTAACCAGCCACCTAGTTGGAGATATAACCCAGAATGGCCCCCTTGCATCAACTATCCCAATTGTAACCAACCCGCACCAACCTCTTATTGGGATACATCCAACCCACCCACCCAGGGGTACGATCCAAACCTTAGGGATCCTTATCTCGATTCGCCTCATGATGACTCTCCAGTTAGGTCCCACCCACTCACTAAGCACTTTGATGGGACCTACACACTAGGAGAACACCAAGATCCCTGCCCTTCCCAGGACTATAACCAAGAAAGGTCATCTGCATTCAAAGATCTCTCCTACATGACCTTTAGATTGGAAGGGCTTCTAGACAAATGGAAAACAAAGGATGATCAGAAACCTGGGCAAATCAAGAATGATCAACCTTTGATTTGGTCTCTTGATGAAGAATCCGACTAGAAGGAGGACTTAGAACCTCAATTATTCTAAAGTAAAACTAAACAGAGAATGGTTCCTCTTGAAGAATTGGACCTTGAAAATGATAGAATAGAGGACCCACCCAAGAAATTAACCCCAAGTGTAAATTCCAGTGCACATCCTCAACCACACCTTCCTAGCCCTAATTTGAAGGAAGAAATCCAAGGGAAACCGAATGACACCCTGTTAATTCTTGATAACCTCTAGTTAGAGTTACACAGACAGAATCAATAATTGATTAAAGGGCAACAAGCCATGATGGATATGTTCCAACAACTGGAGGAAGAGGGCCAAAGAAAACTGTTGAAAATAACTCTGTTCATGGAATTTGTGAAGACCCTGCCATGATCAATTGGACTACACCTATTTACCCAAAATTGGTTCATTCCACCATTGATACTCCCCAGGAGTTGGACAACTCTATAGAAAATGTCATTGAGGACTCCTCAGAACAAGATTTGAGGAGAGTTGAGGATACACATCAGGAGGAAACTGAGAATTTGGGGGGCGATGTTGTGGAAGCCAAATCTAATCTTCCTAAGGGAAGAGATTCTGTGGAAAAGACATCCAACATTTGAGATGGGAAATGGGATTGTAATTTCGAAATAATCGATTTTGAATTAGTTGAAACCCCCGTCACAAATTTAGAGGAGGGCCAAGAGAAGGAATCTGAGCTAGAGGATGAAATCATCCCTACCTCTGAAGCAACCTTGAACATTGAGTCTGATATAAAAGAGGTTGAAGAGAATATTCTTGGGGTCAAGGACTTAGAGGGAATATGCAATGAAACCCTAGTTGAATAAGGGATGGATCTTTCTCTGGAGAGAGACCTCATGCTTGATTTTAGGGCTCATTATGAAACTCTTGATTTTATTACATGCCCTACCAGAAGAGAAATCCTGCAACTCGAATGTAGTAGAATTGATACATCTTTGAGGGTTTACAATTTTATAGGGACACAAGCTGAGTATAAAACCTACATCTTCAGTGTTCGGCATTTTAGATTTGGGGTGTGCTTGTCTATATCAACTTCTCTGCATGCCCGCAGACTAAGAGAGGAACAAAGACAGGCATGCATGTTACATTTGTTGTAGAGTTCCCATCCCTTTGGGATGGGACTCCACCACAACCAAGTTCGCATCTGTAGACTTCTAATTTTGGGTCTTGCTGATTTCGTCTGCACCTTCTTGACCCAGACAATGCTTGTTTGTGCATTATGCCCAGCTAAAGGCACTAAACTCAGAGCTTCCTGGAAGGCAACCCAAAAGATTCAGACTGATCAGGTACACGGTGGCACTTAGGTGATTTCATTCTGTATCCCCTTGCATACATTTATTTGCCAATGAGGACATTGTCCAACTTAAGCATGGGGGGTGGGTAATTCGCATTCTCTGAGTTTATATTATCAGCCTGAATTATATATATATATATATATATATATAAAGAGAAAATTAGGAAGGAAAACTTAGGCCTTAGGAGCTTGTTAACTGTAGGAAATAATACAAGAAGAACCTGAATACTTAGACTTTTCAGGCCTTCAGACTTAATCAGCCAAGGTGTCCACTAAAATGTGGATTTAGCCCCAAATCCTCACAACCTTAATTTACATTAATCTGATCAATAAAGTAAGGTGATAAGTATACAACTTATCAACCTACCCTCTGACTTAGAGGGACTTTTGGTCTAAGCATTTGCACACATTTTTGCACTGACTCACTCCTCGGAGATTCTAATAGAAATTGGGTAGCTAATGAACCTTCTAGGGTGGTATGACTAGCAAGTTGTCGTGAGTAACAGCCCATTGGCCAGTTGTCCAGAGCCCAGCCACAGGACCTTTCTCTTTTATTATTGCCTCTAGGTAAATCTTAGATCAAGGAAGCCACCTACTAAAACAACAAAAGAAAAAGAAAAGAAAAAGGGAGAAATAGAAAAATAGAAAAAGAATAAAAAGAAAGAAAAGATAAATAAGCCACACTTCACCGCACGAGTATAGCTGGTAAGTGGTCGTGGGTAATAGCCCATTGGCTAGTTGTCTGGAACCCAGCTCACTAAATGCATGAAAAAACCCAAAAAACTTAAGGAAGAAGAGAGGAAGTAGAGCAATCCAGGGAGATACACTAGAAGCACCCTTGTGTTGACACCACACAAAATAAAAGTAGGGAGAAAGCTACCGATCAGACAGATACACCTTTAGGCAAGCATTTCCTTTTACGGTCACCGAGGGGCGTAGAAACCCGAAGTCTATTTTAATTACCATTGAGTGAGTTTATCACAATATTCACACCAAGATTCTTAGCACTTAGAGTCTTTTTCGAGTTATGGGTGGGCTGGGTAGCCGCAAAAGGTTACCTACACACTCTCAACTCCAAAAATCTAAAAAAATTAGAAAAGATGAAAAAGAAAAAATATATATATCTATATATATATGCTTTAAAGCGAGGACTTGGGTGGTTTACATTTTGGAAGACACACGGGCGTTATTTAGTCTCTGTGGATTAGGCTCTTAGTATATATTTCCTCCTGTTGACAAGCAACATATGTCTAACAATCAATTCCTAATTCCGATTGAAAATAACGGCTAAGATAAACCTTGCTAGGGACTAGCAAGGGATGAGCATGGGGTATGATAACTCTACATCCAATGATGATAATTCCATCAACTAGAGTTAGTTTTGAGGATATGTGCGTTAATGACATACCATAATGGGCTTGGGAGCATTGCATGCATGACAAATTAAGATTGCTTATGATCAATGTTTAATGGCTTGTGTACAAATGCATGTTGAAACAGGCCTCAGATGAGAATCAGATCACATGGATGGATTCAGATTGATGAATGGAGTCTAACAAACTCGAAATCAATAAAATCTGACATTCGGAGCTTCCCCAACAAGCCTAAGAAGTTCTGGTCATTGATCTGACGATCAACCACCCACAATCGGCCATGTGGCACCATCCAACACACGCACCCTACTCTTCTTCATTGCGCACACAAGGAGCATTCTCAGTCGTCCAATCTCCCATTGGATGGTTGAGCACCCACGCAAAGCCTTGACAAAGGGTGGAGGCATCATAGCAGTCAGTGCCTCTCCTCACACACCTTCGATGTGCGATCAAACCTCTCCAACTGCATTCATGTGCACAATAAAAATTCAGCTGTGGATCCACTCACGAACGACAAAGATGGAAGCTACGTCTTTTTCTTGATCTAGCACGCCCAAGCACAAACGCGCACGATCACGGGCGGCCAACGCGTGCAAGGCACGATCCAAGCATCCGGTCATGCACAGTCTCGGCTGCTAAGGCACAATCAATCGATTGACATGTTTTAAACGGCTTGTGCAATCTATTGTTGTATTTGTAAACGATCTCTAATTGCATCCTATATGTTGATGTTGCTTCTTATATCATAGTTCACATCTCCTTAAGTGATTGTCATGTTTTAAATGCAAGCTCTAACACTACTCTCTCTCTCTCTCTCTCTCTCGTTTTCGCAAGCAAACCATGCTACCATTTTGTGACACCTAAAGTGACTAAAACTAATCTAATTTCAAGCTTCCCTAAGATCGATACTTGGACTCACAAATCCATATCTTAATTTAAAATCGACGATGTGAGTGCATGTTACAATGACATAATTAAACCAACGTGTTCCGCGCACGTCAGCCACCTACTTAAAGAAAGAAAATAAATAAGCCACACTTCATCGCACGAGTATGGTTGGCAAGTTATCGTGGGTAATAAACCATTGGTTGGCTGTCCAGATCCCAGCTCAAGAAATGCACGTATAATTCTAAAACACTTAGGAAGAAGTGGAGAAGTAGAATAAGCTAGGGAGATATGCACTGGGTTTGCCTTTGTGTTGACCCCATAAAAATAAAAGTAGGGAGAAAGCTACCAGTCGAATAGATACACCTTTAGGAAGAATTTCTTTTCAAGGTCACCTAGGAGCGTAGAAACCTAAAGTCTATTCTAATCGCTGACTAGTGAGTCTATCACATTTCACACATAAAGATGCTTAGAACTTAGGGTTTACTTCGAGTCTTGGGTGGGTTAAGTGGCCGTAAAAAGCTACTTCGAAACCCTAAACTCAAAAATCTAAAAAAAAAAAAAAAAAAAGAAAAGAAGAAAAAGATCCTTCTTTGAATATGGTGAGGGCTTGAGGTGGTCTGCATTTTGGTAGACACCCAGGCACTGTTGTGTCTTTGAAGAATAACTTTTACCCAAGAAATCTGACCTAATTCTTTTATCAATAGCATATGATTTTTGCTAGGGACTAGCAAAAGATAGGCGTGGGAGTGTAATGTGTATGCATCTGAATAGCCTAAAATGTCTATTTATGCATGTTCTTAGTGTCGTAGAAGCATCATACATTATAAATATTGCATAACATGCATCATCTTGCATTTAGGTTAGATTGTATAAATTTTAGGTTAATTCTCTTTTTATGGTCAGACGATAGGACGATATTTAATCAGGGCCTCAAATTGAAGATCCAATCATACGGATTTGATCAGGGTGATGATCGAAGTTCAAAGACTCCAAGATTACCTTGATCGGACTTCCATAGCATTAGATGCAATCTTTGAAAGATCAGAGGTCAAGGGGTCAAGATGGTGTAAATTCATACATCAGATGGCAAATCTGACCACATGGATGGGTTCGGATCGATGATTGCAGCCCAATGACATGAAAATCTATCCAATCTGACATCCATGGCACCATCTACAAAACATAGAAGATGGACGGCTAAGATGGCATCACGTGGCACCATCCTAGCTGCCTAACCGGCCCAAGGACCCACTGCTACTCTCTCTCTCCTCAACCGTGTAGACGATCTTAGTTGTTGGATTAAGATCCAACTACTGAGAGAGCTCTTGCCTAAATCCAAAGCGTGCCTTAAAAGATGGCTTGGCCCGTTGGTCTCGAGCCCGTGGGCAACGCGGAGGTCGCGGGTTCAAGACCGCATGCTCCTCAAATCGAGGGCGCAAGAGGGCGTATGGTCGTGCGTGCTTCGCATATTAGAAACAGGGGTTACAAGTAACCTATCATCGTAGTTGCAAAACACGTCGATCAAATAAAATTTATATCGAAACTCCAAGGGAGTCCAGGGTCGAACACAGGGAGGCGACGTTTTCTTTATTGAAAATCGTGCTTCATTTCGTTTCTTTTTGGTATTTTAAGGTTTTGATATTTTTTTGTATTTTTGAAATAAAGGAAATCAAGCAAACGTATCACAAGATAGAGTGAAACAAATATGATATATATGTCAATCCAATGTCGATTACAATGAACTATAAAAGCATAAAATGAGAGGGGGGTGAGAGGAAATCTCCCGAATCGGTTGTTCGGCGAGACGACGGTACCTGGCAGAAGCTCGGACGAAGGAGGTGAGGATCGGGACGACAGAGGTGAGATGTTGGAGGATGTCGGGTTGAGGAAAGCTTCGGCGTAGCTCCGGAATGGAGGTGAGAAGATGGAGTTGATCTGCTACCGGAATGGAGGTGAGAGGACGGCTCCAAGGTGACCTATGAAGGGAGATGGGAAGTTGGAGGAGTATTTGGTGGGGCAAAGTTTCGCTACACTAATAGGCACCTTGGGAGCTTGAGAACAAGCTCTAATGGAACGTTGGTAGGCTTGCTAGAGCTTGGGAGTAAGTGGGAGTAGAGTAGGTAGAGATGGCATGGAAGGGAGGGGGTGAAGGCCCTTTTATAGTGGTGGAGAAGAGGCCAAAAATGGATAAAGGACCTCTAGCGACCTCCAGACCGTCGCTGGAAGCGTTGCTATAGACAGCTCACCTCCACCCACGCCCATAGCTGGCTCTCCTGGCTTGCAATGAAACAGTGATGGCTGTAAGCGTCGCTGTAGGTCAGTCCAACTGTCGCTGAAAGCTGGCGCCAACCGCCCCTTACGCCCACGCCGCCTGCCCCGCTCCTCATGCGCACTGACCGCGCGTGCCCAACTGCGTGCACGTGTGCTGTACACTGGCGTGCACGCTTGCAATGTGCTGGCCCGCGCGTACATGCGTGCACTACCGTTGCCGCTGCGCTGCGCTCCAAGTGCCACCTAATTGCAAATTGGAGGGGCTGCGGGGAATCGAACCAGCGCCCCTCCTTTGCAAACCGCTGTGTCAACCAGTACGCCACGTCGCCCTTTGTGTCTCGAGGAAGAAATCTAGCCGTTGGATCTTGATCCAACAGCTAGGATTAACAGTGTAGATGATGAGGGAGAGTGGGCGGTGGCTACTGGCTGGGTTTGGGAGGCCTGGATGGCACCACGTGGCACCATCTGGGTCGTCCGTCTTCTTTTTCTTGCAGAGGGTGCCACGGTGCTTAGATCGGGATGATTTTTGCAATGCCGGACTGCGATCGTCGCTCCGGATCCATCCGTACGGTCAGATTTTCCATTAGAAACCCATATGGATGTTGCATTGCCCCCTGGCCATATAAAATGAAGGAATTAATATATAAAATATACTACTATCCTAAATGCCATGCAATGGATGTTATGCAATATTTATAACATGATATGCAATGCTAAGTCTAAGAACTATCAAAAATAAGCAATCTATCTTGAATTTATGTGTGTTCATCATACCCCCATGCTTACTTTTTGCTAGTCCCTAGCAAAATTAAACTACATGCTATGTATAAAATCAAAATTAGGATTAGATCGCTTAGGCCTAAGTCGTTTACTAACAATAGAAAATTTCAACTAAGGTTCTAAACTACGAAGACTCAACAGTACCTAGGTGTCTGCCAGAATGTAAACCGCCCACGTTCTCGCCTTATTTGAGAAGGGAAGAAATATATATTTTTTTATTTTTCTTCTTTTCTAATTTTTTTGTACTTTAGGAGTTTGAGAGTTACGGGATAACTTTTTACGGCTACCTGACCCGCCCAAGACTCGAAAAAGATTCTAAGTACTAAGCATCTTTGTGAAAAAGTGATAGACTCACAAAACGGCTGTTAAGATGGACTTCGGGTTTCTACGACCCTAGGTGACCATGCTTAAAGGTTTATCTTTACGATCGGTAGCTTTCTCCCTACTTTTATTTATGGGGTCAACACAAGGGTGAATCTAGTGTATATCTCCCCGGTTTATTCTACTTCCCCGCTTCTTCCCTAAGTGTTTTGGGAATTATTGTGCATTTATTTTTTTGTGAGCTGGGTTCTAGACAACTGGCCGATGAGCTGTTACCATCGACAACTTGCCAGCCATACTCATGCGGTGAAGTGTGGTATTTGTTTTTTGTTTTGTTTTTATTTTTTTTATTTTCTCCTTTTCTTTTTCTCCTTTTTTTTTATTTTCTTCTTGAGTGTTTCTCTTTTTTTTTTTTTTTAATAAGTAGGTGGCTTCCTTGATCTAAGATTTACCTAAAGGTAGTACAACGAAAATGGTATTGTGACTTGGCTCTGGAAAACCGGCCGATGAGCTGTTACCACCGACAACTTGCCAGCCATACCACCCATGTCGATCCATTAGCTACCCAATTTCCATAAAAAACCACCAGAAAGTGAGTCAGTGCGAATAGTGTGTAGATGCTTAGCCTTAAAATCCCCCCAAATCAGAGGGTGGGTTGATAAGTCAAATACTTATCATCTCAATTTATTTACCAACTTAAAATGAATTTTAATTGACGAGGACTCGAGACTAAGTCCACGTTCGAGTGGACACTCAGGCTAATTTAAGCCCAAATACCTTAAGAGTCTAAGTGTTTAAGTCCGATCGTATCATTTCCTAAAGTTAATAACTTCCAAATGCCTAAGTTATCTTTTCCTAATTTCTTTCTTTTTTTTTTTAATTTTCATTTTTTTTTATTTTATAAGAAACTAAAAGAAATTCTACGGAGTTAACATAATGATTTCAGGAATTGATTATCCACCCCCCCATGCCTAAATGATGCAATATCCTCATTGTAAAAATAAACACAAGAAAAGGGCAAAGTAAATAGAACATCACCTGAGTGTCATGAAAATCTAGTCAGCTCCGTAGAGAGAAGGGTGTATACACACGTGCTAAGTTTAATGCCTTCAACTAGGCATAGCATACATACAAAGAAGAGATTGAGAATTTACAAGTGCGGTTCAGAATCAAATTAAAATATTGATCCTGAAACTCGCCAGCAGAAGATGTCCACAGACATGGACGAGATTATGGTGCAGACCCATGCCCCAAGGTCGAGTGGTTCTCAGGTTCTCGATGAAAATCACCCACAACCAAAGGTTGTTAAGCTTGCGGGGCTGGGCCTGCGGTTTTGGGGTGTGCAACCCAGGACCAAAGTGTCAGACAACGGGTAAAGATGGTTCAATAGGTGCGGTTGTCCACTTAACATCTAGCTTAGAAAAATAATCAGTTATTTCGAGCTTGGGTTGCATCTGAAAGATATCGTAAGGGTCCTGGTAGAAAGTAGGTGGTTTTAGGTCAATTGGAACCCTTAGATCCAAACTTGTTTTTCCCTCAAAATTGACCTCCCAAATTTTCATTTCAACATTCCCATCCTCCAACATCAAGTGCTCAAGCTTCAAGACCTCTAGCATATTATTCACCCCGTATGATTCTCCCAAGTCCAGAAATCGTGGCTGAATCAAGATTGACTTGGGCACAAAGATCTCAGAAGTCAGCTCTTCGAGGTGCAGATGAGGACTGGGGTCATTGATTGAATCATCAAGATTCGTATCCTCCAAGTTAACCCCAACTGAATCCAAATCTTCAATAATTAGGCTATCAACTGGTTTGTCAGATTCCTCAAGCCCATTTGTCTCACTAAAATCCTCTTCCTTAAGTTCAACTGAGACTTCACCAAAAGATTCTTCACCCTCAGAGTCAAAGAATCCATGATCCTCATTTATATATGTCTCAAAATCATATGTCATTTCATGGTCCATGGAGACATTTTTCCTCGCTCCCTAGCTCGGGGATCTCGGGTGAATCAATCGGATCATCCTCAAATGGTTGCTCTAGCCCATCCTGGTCATCCCTAGTCTCAGAAAATGTATCCCCCCCGACAGGCGCTTGAGTGGGTTCAAACATTGGCTCTCCTGAAGGAGGTTCATCTTGAGAATCATCCCAAGATTTGACTAGTGCAACCACAAATTTCATCCTCAACCTCGATAATTTCCCAAGAGGAAACTCACCCAAGTCCCTATCCCTAACACTTTGGAGCAAATCCAATAGAGAACTATTAAGTTCATCAATCATTTTGATCATAAGCTCTAGTGCTTCAGTGCATGGTGTTGGCTGGGCTTCTAAAGATTGTATAGTGTTCCTCAAATTAGCCAACACCCTATCCTGGATCTAGTTCACCTGAACCGACTAGTTCGGTGTAGGTTTGGGTGGGTTTAGGTTAAATCTAGGGGAGTCAAGATATCGAGGTTCTCGAGTCCCTCCTTGAAAGTAGGTCATTCTAGGTTGCTCAAAGGATGGTGGCGACCTATATTCAGTGGAATACTGGGGAGGGTAGGTGTTATAATCGTGATATCCTTCCTGATTGTAGATCGGGTTGGTTTGGTCATCAAAGGATGGAGATCCATAATCATTATTGCTCTGGGAAGGATAATAATCATAGTCTTATTGTCCAGGGTTAGGCCCTGGACACTGAGGTCCAGATTCATATCCCCAATCAAAGTCATCCCGGCTAGTGGATGGGTAATTACAAGTCAAGTCGGGATAGTAATCACCTTGGGGATAACTGGTGGTAGGAGGATAGGATGTGAAATGTGTGTAGGATGTGGAAGGGTACATGGTGAAGTAAGGAGGGAAATCAGAAGTGAAAGGAGCCCTGTAATACAAAAATACAAGCCTGTCCTTAGTTTGGGTAGCCTAAAGGTCTACTGACTCTCAAAATCCGTCCTAAAATTATGGACGATTTACTCTACTTATGTCTAGGTAATCCAACCAGTTAGAAGGAGGGACTAGGGAGAAGGTTCTTCCTTTGGCTTACGCCTCCGGTTCCTAGTGTACCCCCTAGCCGCGGTCGTTTGACGCTACTCCCCTAGCTAGACATCAGATTAACTAGTATAAGCAGGTTAATCGTGAATAATCTCAATCTGGATCCTGATGAGCGAATGAGTCCTTAGGGCCAACGTCTAATTGATTTTAGTTAGGCTTGGGAAATTGGTGCTCTGGAATGTGATGGGCCCTTAATGGGTTGTGCCCTTAATGATTTGTTTGAGAACGTGTGAATGTGCACAACCAAGAGGTTTTCAAGCAAGATTATTAATGATGAGGTGAGTTTAGGATTCGAATCTTACTTAATAGCTTTTAGGATTCAAATATTAGGTGTTTTCAACCAAGTTTTGTGAGGCAAACCAAGTTTGTTGTTGAAAGCACGCGTTCAAGTATTTTCCTTTAGAAGTCAAGAAAAATATGGAGTGCCTGGCTTGACCTTATTATTGAATCCTATGGGGCAGCTAGAAAATGAACCTCTTTTAGATTAGGTGGTGCGGCCCAAACAATTCACTCAATTGGCTCAAATGCACCACCGATTAAGGCACAAAAAAAATGGTTAACCTAATATGATTTCTACTCTTTTATGTGTTGAATTCGTGTACCGGGTCCACAGGTCGGAAGCCCGGTTGAGTAGATGAAAAATCAAGTCTGATTATGTGCCTCAAATGTGGGTGTATAGAGTGTGTAAATTGATTTGTCCCATAGAAATATCTTTTCTTTTTTATATATAAGATGTGGGTGAGATGGGTGGAGGTGGCAAACAAGACAAACAGAGTCTATCCTAGGGTTTATGCAAACACCTAAGTAGATTAAGTCTTGATTATGACTGTGGCGAAATGAACTAGTGGGGGGGAAGTGGGGGACACTTACAGAGTACTTTACCCGCACTTTACTCCAATCTACCACACTTGGATCTCCATGCTAGGGTACCTGCAAGACGGTAGATCAAAAACAAGTAGGGTTAGTGCTATGTAAATGCAAAGAAATGCAATAAACAATAAAGTAAATTCTGTTGCCTCCCCGGCAACGGCGCCAAAATGGTCGTGTGTGCTTCGCGTGTTAGAAACAGGGGTTACAAGTAACCTATCGTCGTAGTTGTAGAACACGTCGATCAAATAAAATTTATACCGAAACTCCAAGAGAGTCCCGGGTCGAACATAGGGAGGCGACATTTTCTTTATTGAAAATCACGCTTCATTTCATTTCTTTTTGGTATTTTAAGGTTTTGATATTTTTTTGTATTTTTGTAATAAAAGAAATCAAGCAAATGTATCACAAGATAGAGATCTGGAACAAATATGATATATATTACTTCTAATGTCAATTACAAGAAACTATGAAAGCATATAAAAAGAGGGAGGTGAGAGGAAATCTCCCGAATCGGCTGTTCGGTGAGACGACGGTGCCTGGCGGAAGCTCGTATGAAGGAGGTGAGGAGCGGGACGACGGAGGTGAGATGTTGGAGGATGTCGGGTTGAGGAAAGCTTCGACGTAGCTCTGGAATGGAGGTGAGAAGACGGAGTTGATCTGCTACTGGAATGGAGGTGAGAGGACGACCCCAAGGTGACCTATGAAGGGAGATGGGAAGTTGGAGGAGTATTTGGTGGGGCAGAGTTTCGCTACACTAATAGGCACCTTGGGAGCTTGAGAACAAGCTCTAATGGAGCGTTGGTAGGCTTGCTAGAGCTTGGGAGTAGGTGGGAGTAGAGTAGGTAGAGATGGCTTGGAAGGGAGGGGGTGAAGGCCCTTCTATAGTGGTGGAGAAGAGGCTAAAAATGGATAAAGGAGCTTTAGCGACCTCCATACCGTCGCTGGAAACGTTATTGTAGATAGCTCACCTCCACCCACGCCTATAGCTGGCTCTGCTGTGCGTTGGCGTGCGTGTGCTGACCCACTCTTCACGCGCGCGCTACAGCGATTCATTGCCAACGCTATAGCACACATTGTGGTAGGTCAGTCCTGCCTCGCTCTTCACGCGTACTGATCGCGCGCGCCCAGCTATGTGCACGTGTGCTGTGCGTTGGCGTGCGCGCTTGCAATGCGCTGGCCCGTGCGTGCGTGCGCGCACTACCGCTGCTGCTGCCGCTGCACTACGCTCCAAGTGCCCGCCCAATTGCAAATTGGAGGGGCTACGGGGAATCGAACCCGCGCCCCTCCTTTGCAAACCGCTGCGTCAACCAGTGCGCCACATCGCCCTTTGTGTCGCGAGGAAGAAATCGGTGCAGACGCTTCCCAGCCGTTGGATCTTGATCCAACGGCTAGGATTAACGGTGTAGATGATGAGGGAGAGTGGGCGGTGGCTGCTGGCCAGGTTTGGGCTGCCTGGATGGTGCCACGTGGCACCATCTGGGCTGTCCGTCTTCTTCTTCTTGCAGAGGGTGCCACGGTGATTAGATCGGGATGATTTTTGTGATGCCGGACTGCGATCGTTTCTCCGGATCCATTCGTACGGTCGGATTTTCCATCGAAGCCCGTATGGATGTCGCATTTCCCCCTAGCCGTTGATCTTCCTCGGGCTTAATGTGATGCTACAGGACTCCGATCTGGATGATTTTAGAGGCGTTAATCTCCGATCGTCGTCCCGATCAGATATGTATGGTCTGATCGTCCATCCGAGGCCCTGAGATAAATCTCTCTTCTCCTGACCATAAAAAGGACCTAATTAACCAAAAATATCAACAACTACTCTAAATGCAAAATGATGCATGCTATGCGATATTTATATCATGATATGCAATGCTAAGCCTAGGAACTATCACAAATAAGCATTTTACAATGAATTTATACATGTTTATCAGCGTAGGCCAATTAAGGCCGTTGGATTGAGGATGAGCGGTGGTAAGAGCACTAAGTGTCTCACCTAGGTGGTGTGATTCATGCACGCGTGATCAGACGCACCGTTGCATGCCTGATTGTACACGTAAGTACGTGGTGTAGAGCAGATGTGGATGATCTTAAGTTGTCTGATCTCGCGATCGGACTGCTGAGGTTGTCTGGATGTTCTTATGCGTTGAAACAAAGGAAGAGGAGGGGGTGGCGCATGCGCGTGAGCTACGGCCACGTTCAGGGTCTGCAGTGACGCTTAAATCTAACACTAAAGACCCCTATATTAATGTTTTAAGGTTAAAATGACTTATTTGTCCCCAACCTCTATACCTATAAAAAGGCTTACGCCCCCCACATTTCATTCATCCCTTCATCTCTCTCCCTCTCCAAAGCTCTAAAGAAGCTTGTCCCAAACCCGGGATGCTCCTCTAGAGTTAAAAGCAAAAAATTTGTCCACTTCTCATCCCGTTCGTGGAGCTCCCATGGTCATCTTCTCGCCCCCATTCTGGAAGTGGATCCCATAATGACAACGTCCTGCCTTACCCCCAGTTCTTCCCACTTTGTTCATCATCTTCCATCTTTTCTCTCCGTCTTCCAAGCGTCGCCCATCTCGGCTCATCCTCGAAGAAGCTGACGAGGAGGATAACTTCTCTCTACCTTCTCTTTTACTACTTTCTAGAATAGATTTTACTGCTTTCTTGTTGTAATATTTCATGCTTTCTAGTTGTAAAAACATTATCCATTTTATAAAAGTGTTTTGTTCTCTCTCTCTCTCTCAGTTAGTATCGATTCTTTGTGATTATATCACCTTAAAAAAAATTACAAAAATATAATCGCGGATTTCAAATCGATGTAGGCTCCCTGTGTTCAACCCGGAATTCTTTTCGAGTTTCAGTAAAATTTATTTGTTGACAGATTTCCTTGCAAATTGCACTTCAATTACGGGTTTTCAAAACTCAACCTTTTTAAATAGATTTTTTGCTAGAAGATTAAGGTATAGGAGCATTTATTTTCTAATAAACTCAATTTAAATTTAGTTACTTTTTTAATAATATTTGTTTATATTTTTTCATTTTATCATTTACATTTTCTAATATATGTTTGCTTAATTATATTTTTATTTATGTGCAGATGAGGCCATGGAGGAGGGGGGTTGTCAGGGGTAGCCACCACCTACACATGAGGTTAGGGAGGAGGCACAGTCTCAGCCTCCTTTTTCCCAGCCTTCTCCCAGTACCCATTATGCCCAGATTCCCTCCCACTATCTCTAGTACCTCCCTTCACATATTTTAGCCCAGTACTATTGCACTTTTTGTAGAGGTCAGTCATCAGCACTAGATACCCATGATATTGAGGTGAATCCTCAACTTCAGACTCATCCTAAGGAGTTGTTAGGGTAGTAGGGGGCTGTGGCTGAGGAGGTACAACAGCCGTTTGAGCATCTAGATAATCAAGCTGGAACATCGCAAGAGCCAGATACTCAGGCTAACACATCACAGCAGTCTGATACTCAGGTAGGCACCATTGTTGGTAAGAATTTAAAATAATTTCATTCAAAATCTTACTATATTTAATTTCACTTATTTAATCTTTTACAATATGCTTATTCATGTTTCAGCTGGGAAAAACACATGAGGTCCAACATGAAATGCGGACCTCGATAGACTACTTGAGGGCACTAGGATTATGGTGTCCATTACTACAGTTGGAGAAGTGAAGAACTACCCTAGCTATACAAGCTGGTTAGTCACGATTATTAAGGCAACTGTGCCACTTTCCGACTTCGATTGGAGGAGGGTCGCCAAGGAGTCGAAGGCATCCATTATTCGGGAGTTAAATGTATAAATGTGAAATTCATTCATTTATAATTATAAGAATTATAATCAATTTATATATTATTGAATACAGGGCACTTTTGATTGGGGCGATAATTCCAATGCACCTAAGGCTATCCAAAAACATTCAGGTAGGATACATAGTGGATAAAGAGAGGAGAGGAAGAATACAATAAGAAATTATTTTAGATTCTAAATTTATTTAATTATTTATACATAATTAAAATTTTATAAAAAAATTTTGTAAAATTATTTCAATTTTTTAACAATAATTAGTATGAGGAGGCATCGAGAAATGTGCCTCCTACAATTATGCCTTCCATTTGGAGGGAGTGTTGCGAGCACTGTAGTGATCTAGTGGTAGAGGTAAATAAATAGTCTCAAATTTTATTTTTATACTCAGTTTATAATGAATAATTACATAATATTTTAGTAATAAAATTTATATTTCTTACAGGAGCAAATTGACGTGCTACGGACATGTGTGTTTAAAAGGATCGTTATAGTTTACGTTCACAATGTCGATTTTAAATGAAGAAACGGACGTGAGTCCGAGTGTCGAACTTAGGGAGGCGTGAAAATCGAATTTTTCTTGTCACTTAGTGTTACGGAAATAACGGGTTTTTGGTTGTGAGAAGATGCGAGAGAAAAGCGAGTGAGAGAGAGAGAGAGTAGGGTTAGAGTCTTTTAAATGATGTCAATCACTTAGATCAAAATGGAAAATAACATCAAAACTATATTTAACACGCAATTCAAGTTTTACAAATACAACGATAGCTAAATGCTTAGACAAAAGGAAAGTAAAGCTAGAGTAAAGGGAGAGGAAGAGAGAGAGAGGGGAGATGGCGAGGCGGCAACGGTGGTGGAAGAAGTCTCCGTCGGTAGCTCATCGACTCCGTTGACTACAAGAGATGCTAAGGGAGGCTAGGAGGGTGATACAACACTTGCTAAGTGAATTGAATGCCTTCCATGGGTGGTTGGAAGGGGTTTAAATAGGGAGAAGGTCTTTCCAAATGAAGAAGGGGCTTTAGCGACGTCTGGGACGTCACCAGACATCGCTAAAACCCTTCCCAAAACATTGGTGAAGCACCCTGCCCAGTGGTCGCATGCACGCATTGATCCTTCTCTTCATGCATGATCCATGCACATGCATTGTAGGCCGTTCGATCGAAGATTGGATGGCTGAGATCTCACGAAGGGCACGCTTGGATCGAACCTCAAGTGCGCGTGAGCATGGGCATCGTTGACCGGCGTATGTGTGGATAATCGACGCCTGAGGACGCACCGCATAGCATTATCGAGACCGCTCAATGGCAATCGGGCGATCAAATTTGAGCGCGCGGATGAAATCAGCAGATGGGCTGCGGTAGGCGATTCGAACCCGCACGTCCTTCATGCGAGGTGGGGGTGCGACAGTTGCGTTGCAGGCGCGGATGGTCGTGCCTCTTCACCACTCGTCAACAGTTCGATGGAGATCGAATAGTTGAGGTTAGATCTTGTGTGATGGGGTGACGTCGCACAGCGGGCAAGGGTGCTCTTGATGCTGCCACGTGGCCACCTCATGGCCGTTGATTATCAGATCAACGGTCAGAACTTCTTAGGTCATTTGTGGGAGCTCTGGATGTCGGATTTAGTTGATTTCAAGTCTGTTGGACTCTGTTCGTTGCTTTGAATCCATCTGTGTGGTCTGATTACTTATCTGAGGCCTGTTCTGTCATGAACATATAGAAATGGCCATTAATACTGTTTAATAAGCAATCTCAATGTGCGATGCATGCCATTCTCCCATACCCATTTATGATGTGTTATTTGTGCACATTACCCTTAAGATAAACCCCAATTGACAGAATTATTACCCCAAGATGTAGTGTTATCACAAATCAAGAAGAATAAGGCTAACAGGGCCCAAGCTCCTGCCTCGACCCACTGGTTGGGTCGAATGAGTATTGATTCATTATAGGATAGATATGTAAGTTTATTAATTTAGTATTTGAAATAAAATTAAAATAATTTAGTTAAATTAAAATAAGATGAAAATAATACTTCATTTTCAGGTGGAGATGCACGAGGGTACTCAAATCGAGTGGGAGTCTATGAGCACACTCATAGTAAACAAACACTTGACCTAAATGCATGGATACTTCTAACATACCGGGAGACACATGTAAGTAAATAAAAGTCAGTTAAATTAATTTCAATTATAAAAAAACTAATTGCAAATATATATATATATATATATTTACAGGGTCGTATGATGGATTTGATCCATCCTCTTGAGGTCATGGACGAGACCTCTGGGAATGTTCTGTGGACCCCTCTCACACCAAAGGAGGCCTTCAGGACCGTGATGCCTCCATAGCACAGAGGCTTCGTCCATAGCGTAGGGAGGAGTGTGATGATCTCCTCGTGGTATGGTAGGAAAGGTTCCTCGTCATCCACCCATGATGATAGTATATGCATCAAGCTTCAGACCTTACAATGTCAAGATGTGGAGCAAAAGAAAAGGTTGGAGGAGGTCACCGCCCAGTTGCAACCTGCTACTCGTAGGATGGAGTGCCAAGAGGAGTTGTTAGAGTAGCATAACAAGCAGTGGGAGGAGGTATTATCCTATCCTCGACGAGGGGTGGTGGACCTGATCATTCGTTGTTCCACATTCCAAGGCATGGCAACAACAATGATGGCGGTTCTGGAGCTGGTGGCGTAGGTGCCACAGCATAATGTATATGTGTTTATATTGTTCCTGTTCATGTTATTGTTGTAACAATGAAGGGGTGAGTGTAAAAATTGGAAAAGAGTACATTCCAATGAAAGATGCTTTTAAGTACTTGGGATCTATTTTCCAACTAGATGGTGGAATTGATGGACATGTTACACATTGAATTGATGCAGGGTGGTTGAAATGGAGGGGTACATCTGATGTTCTCTGTGATAAGAGGGTTCCTTTAAAATTCAAAGGAAAGTACTATTGAACTATAGGCATGTGCAGAAGATGTCTGTGGCAAAAATGATGTTAAGTTGGATGTGTGGTCATATAAGAATGGACCGTATTTCAAATGAGATTATTCGAGAAAAGGTTAGGGTGGCATCGATAGAGGATAAAATGAGAGAGACATGACTAAGATGGTTTGGATATTTGCAAAGAAGGTAACTAGATGCTCTAGTCAAGAGATGTGAGAAGTTGGAGGCCGAACCTACTAAGATGAGGGGAGGAAGACCAAACAAGTGTTGGAGGAAAACTGTTAAGTATGATCTCAATTATTTTAATTTAAGTCCTGAAAAGGCTCACAATCGATCTATGTGGAGGCAAAGAATCCATATAGCCGACCCCACTTACTATGGAAAAAGGTTTGGTTGCTGTTGTTGTTGTATAATTGCTTTCTATTGAATGTTTTGAATAATTTACATTATTTTCATGCATTTCTGATATCTTTTGTGTAATTACATTAAAAAATATGTAAAGCATTCTTGGTGACAGTTTAACAATCGTCGTTAATGCTTGTATGGCAGCAGCTCCAAGAACTTTTATTAATCGATTAATAACTTGGGTCACTTGACATTTGGCAACGGTTATTAAACCATCCAAGAGGGGACGATTTCGCGAGAACCGTCCATAAAAGTATGAAAATTTTTGGTGCATAAATTGGGTTCCCGCCAAGAAAATTAGCAACGGTTTAATTGATAGCCATTACCAATTTAGTTTAGGGATGGTTTTAAAATCATCAAATTCCACTTCCATGTTCTCCTACGTGCGCTAAAATGAGAAGGGATTATAATTGTTGCGTAATAAAACAATGATACGATATACTGTGACGGTGGGTGGCGATGGTTTATAAGGTTTTGGCGATGATTTAGAACCATTGCAAAACCCATGTACTATTGTAGTGCAACGAAGGGTAGCATGCCTTGTTTTGATTTTTTTTGAAAAATCATGTCTTAAGACTCAAAATGCGCACGTTTCGATAAAACAAGTATACTAAGTGAAAACGATGTTAGATTGATGAACCGTCTGTGGCGTTGGATTCCTCATGAAAAATTCTAAAGAATGGGATCATCAAAAATGAATTTTGGCTGAGTTGAATAGATCGTTCTTGGGTAGGAGATGAATGGGTTAGGAAAATAATAGAATCAAAACCTTATTATATAAGGGACTAGGGTTCTTAGAAAACCCCCATCCCTTCATTTGTGAATCCCCAAACCTACATCCCAGCCACCATTTTCAAGCAATGATGATAACGTCACCCTCAGCCATATCTAGCTTTAATTAGTCACAATCAAGGAATAAATGCTCCTACTTAACAGCTAGAAGAACCCTAATTCACTGCAAATCCACTCTGAGAGAATAATAAGAAAACAAGGGTAAAACTGTAGTTTTAAAATCTCATCTAAATTGCAGAACAATCCTGGGGTTTCTCAGGGGTTAATTAAAGGTCAAATGGTCATAATTGTCTAAAAAGTGGGTCCATGCAGACAGGAATGGGTTTTCACGCATTTTAGGAATTAAATGACATCTAAAATCCTAAAAATAGACCCACTTGATCTACTGAGGTTCTGGGGAAGATAAATTTACCCAAACCCTCTAAAGTTCATAGAAAAATATTCTCTAGGATTTGGTACCTTTAATTTGACCATCATAATCCGTCTTGACCCAAAATGGAGCCATAGATAGACTATTACCCTAATTTAGGTTTTTGCATAAATTACTTAGTCAAACTAAGTCAAAACCAAAATCTAACTTCACCATTGGATTCCTTAGGTACAAATTAGATTTTTACCAAAATTTGGGTCCAATTAAAGATCATCTTGACTTAGTTTACAATTTGGTTATGTTTGACTCTTTTCTCTCACACACATGCCCTAGCTTTCACAATCCTTACAAATAGGC
This sequence comes from Thalassia testudinum, assembly GCA_037157565.1. Taxonomy (NCBI): domain Eukaryota; kingdom Viridiplantae; phylum Streptophyta; class Magnoliopsida; order Alismatales; family Hydrocharitaceae; genus Thalassia; species Thalassia testudinum. The sequence goes on from JAZHRO010000009.1 coordinate 47,855,857, forward strand.
CCCTATCTTTGTCGTCACTCTTTGCAATAGGTCCCTCCTCCATTATCACAAAGGAATCCTTCTCCGACGACCTTTGATTGAGGAGAACTCCTCTAATCAATGAATCTCTTCCAAAATTGGAAGGGAGATTCCTTGAGGAGTTCTCTTTCAAACGCACCTGACCTTGAATCCTATAACCTTCCTAATCTCTCATGCGAATGCATGAGAGATTTAGGTATCTCTTGAGTTTCCAACTCCTTCGAGCTTTTCAAGCTTGCAAAGCTTGATTCCCAAGCTTAAATTGACTCCCTGAGGCCTATATAAAGACCCCCAGGGCCTGCCCAAACTCTTACGCTTGCTTTTGGCTGGAAATCCCCCTCCTTCCTCCCTCCTCTTCAAACAAAAGACTCCACGACATCCAACAATCTTCTCCAACTTCCCTCGTCATTCGTATACAATACCAACAACCGATTTGCCTTCCTCTCCTTCTGCTCTTGGTCATACCAGCTGGAGCTTCTCCCTCGTCGTCGTCGCCGCTTCTACCCCATCGGAGAGTTCTTCGCCTTGGATGCCGATGTACCCCTAGCAAGGAGCTCTCCCCTTTTTCATCCATTAGTTTAGGAGTAGTTTAGTTCTCTTAGACTTTTAGGTTAATTCTCCCCTTCTTAACTCTTGTTTCAACTCCTTGACATCGCCGTTCACCCCCATCTTCTTCGCGTTCGGCCACACCTCCGGCGAGGTGCTTCCATCGCTACACACATCCACACACCTCGCCACCATGCCCTACACCCCCGCCTTGACTCCACGAACCAAACCCCCCTCTTATTTCGTAATTTTCACCTCCCAAACTACTCACCGAACAAACCCACCTCTTTCTACCTAATCCGCCTTCGCCATGCTCACCCACAACCTCTCGCAACATGCGACCACCACTGTTACACTCCACATTGTCTGGTGATGCTTCCTGAGTTGTTTTGACAAGGTCGAGAGGCCATCTTTTGATTTTAGGTACCCGCTCCTTCATCGCCATTGACAGAATCTGTAGGTTCGGAGCCTACGAGGAGGGGTGACGTAATAAAATGCGGAAATAAATATAAACAATATCACAGAAAATCAATCGCACAAGTACACAAAGATTTTTAGGTGGAAACCCAAACCGGGTGAAAACCACCACCTAACCCTCTCGAGTTAGGATTTTCCGATCAACCTAGTTGATCAAATCCACTAATCGAATCACTTTAAAACGAGGGTGATTCAACCTCAGTACAACCATGCTACAAGTACGAGGGTAGCGTTCCTCAACCCCTTCTCTCCACGAGAAGGATTTTGTCCCACGAAGGAGACGGGAATTCGCAAAGCGAATACGCAACCAAAAGACAAAGATAAAATAAATAACAAACCTATAGAGCCAACAAAGTAATAAACCTAAGCTTCTATAGGATTTAGGAAACTCCCCTTTGCAAGGAGTGCGTCGACGATGATGCGGGTGCGTGAGCCACGCAACGGCGCAACTTTGCTCTCGTAGACAACGGCGGGAGAGCGGGTGCGCGAAGGTTTGATGCTCTCAAGATGTAGAACTTGAGCTTAGAGAGCAAGAGCTTCTTGGACACAAGAGTGTGAGAGTGTATTACAAGGTGTCTCTTGGTGTGTATCTTGTGTCTCTAAGTGTGTCTCTTGTCTGTCTAGGTGTGTAAAGGCTCCCCTCTATTTATAGAGGCCTTAGGAAGGCTTTGGAAGGCTTAGAAAAGCTTCCATAGCCGTTGGGTACAAAGCCCAAGTGAATCAGCCTGAAATCAGGAACAATCATTGTTCTGACAGGCTTATCAGACGTCTAATTCTAGCATCAGACGTCTGGAAGTTCACTTTAAGACGTCTGATTCCAAAGTCAGACGTCTGATTTTGGGCGGGTCTCTCCCTGACTTGGATCAGATCTAAACAGGATTTTTACGTAAGTCCATCAGACGACATATAGGACGTCTGGCACTATGTCTGGACGTCTGGAAACCTACTTCTACTGTGGGAATTGATTTCCAAACGTTGCAACAGCTAGAAAATCTCTGAGAAGAGATTTTGGGTCAGCCGAGGCAAAACAGTCATTTATCAGACGTCTGGAAAGGCCTAAGGACGTCTGATAAGGCTCTAACGGTCATATTCTTGAGTGTTTGCTAAGTCAGCCAACGGTCCACTAGTTGGACGTCTGGCAAAGTCATCAGACGTCTCCTAAGAAGTCTGGTCTAAGGTATGGACGTCTGATTTCATCAGACAGAACTAACTATGTCCAGCCTAACAGTTATCAGACGTCTGAAACAATAGTCAGACGTCTTAAAATACTTTATCAGACGTTTGATTTGGGAATTAGACGTCTGAAAGTGCTGTTTGAACCATATATTGGTTTTCTAAGTATTCTACAGAAAACCTAAGTATCCTAGGGTTGTGCCGGTGTTCCTAGGACTACTGTTAGGGTTCTTTGAGGCTCTTTAACATAATTTCTAAGGAAATAAAGAGCAACAAAAGAAACGAAAAATACAACAAGTACAAAAGAAGGAAATCTATCCTATTCTTCATTTCCTTCCATCTTCAATCTTTCGCTCCACGCGAACCTCCTCTGTTTTCCGTCAAGCTCCTCCAATCCGTCCTGGATGCGAGCTCGAACTCCGTCTAAACACGTCCACATTTGCAATTGACCTGAAATCTAGGACTCAAATTGCAAATGTTAAATAACACGTGTTTTTTTATCATCAAAACAAATGATCGTGGTGCTCTAGCACCAACAGAATCTTCAAGCTTGCTAGAAGCTTGCTCTAGGTCTTGCTCGTTCCAGGTCACAGCCCTAGGAGATGCGGACACCTTCCAAGAAGCGACCCGGGCCTCTAATTGGGAGCATCATGCTCTCCTTCAGCTTCGATTGGGAGAGCACTCCAATAGCAGCTGTGCGAAGAACCACTAGATTTAGTCCTACCTCGTGGGGCACAGCGCCCCCTGTAGTGAATAAAAAGAATTTGTGATTGGGCCTTAGTGACTCAAGACACTTGGGGGGTGAGGTCCCCTGCACACCCCTTCACACCTCCTTGTGACACTACTCCACATAGGCCTGGTTTGATTACTCGCCTAAGCGTCACACCTCAGCTGCTACCCACTACAGGCAACCCTGGTCTCGGGTATGCTCTAATCCAAACCTGAATACCCGGTTATCCCTAGAAGAGGAAGAAGAAGAGAAAGAGAGAGTGTGCAGAGCATGGGAGGGTTTTGCTATGGAGAAGAATGGCTAACACTTAGCCATATGAGAAGTTGTTCCCCTTGTGCGTGAGAAGAAGAGGAGGCTGAAGAAGAACAGTAGAAGAAAAAGAAAGAAGGAGCATTGTAGCAACGCACTTTAAATCATCTAATTGTAAAATCAGACTTCTGGTTATCTGTTTCTTAATTTGATTATATTCAGTAAATACTATAGATGTGTTAGGCTAATAATTGGTGATCAAAATCACCATTATTTTGTCTAGAGTTCTTTTTATCTTCTCATATACTCATGTTATACATTGCAAATTAGTTTTCGAGTAATTAATTATGCTGATTTATGTTATCTATTGAGATTAGTGCGTGAATTCCATATTTGCTCCTAGCGAATGACTAATAAGACGATTTTCGCTTTTGAATAATGTGAATAAGATGATTTGTCATTTTAGTAACAAAGTGGTGGAAAATCGCTTAACAAAACAATTACAATAAAAATTAACCACTCACAGAAGAGCAGGTCGTGTCCACAAGGAGACAATGATACAATAAATTCACGAATATTTTTCTCGTATTCGTTCAATCAAGTGAGAAATCCATAGTTAAATTTGACATGAAATGCGACGAAAAGAAGACACACAATAACTTAAAATTGTAGGGTTATATGTGCAATTTTTACTCACTGAAATATTCAATAAATATGTGTTAAGACCCGTGCTATTTGAGCGTTTTAAGACATCTGGACTGTGGGTTAGACGTCTGGTCAGATGTCTGGACACCTTCCCAGATGTCTGGAAATTAAAAATTGAGTACGAGCTCGCATCTGCGTGCAGTCTGCGCGCAGACAGTACTCTCGTTTTTCCTCCCCTTCTTCTCTCTCTCCCCGCCTCCAGCAAAACCCTAACCCACTAATCTATAAAACCCCTTCCCCTCTCTCATTCTCCTCACACCAGCCACCTTTCCCTCTTCTTCTCCACTCCAGCAAAGAGCCAGTGAGAGCGCGAGAGTGGCGTTGAGGAGGAGCGACGTGAGGAGAGGAGGAGAGTGAGTTCGCGAGCTTGCGTGGGAGCTCGCCAGGAGTGCACTGCCGGAGAGGTGTGCTCGCGAAGAGGAGTGCGTCGGGGGAGTCCTCCCCGACACTGCTGCAGCTGGAGCTGCAGGCGAGGAGTCTAGCCGCGGCCACGCAAGGCAGGAGCGAGCGGGAGCAGGTGTTGATTCTGGGTTTTTCCCAGAATCAGACGTCTGGAGTGACGTCTAGACGACAGAGCGGACGTCTGGAGTCGGTTCCAGACGTCTGAAGAGAGAGATCAGCGAAGGTACATTCTCTTTGTGGATACGACCATACAGGCCACTCCGCTGTTAGCCTATTGCATGGCCTTTTTGAGAAGATTGTGTGTTGGAATTGCAAGATTTGCTTGGGGAAGGCGCGGGGCACACCCGCCCACACATTTCAGACGTCTGGGCGATGTACCAGACGGCTGGAAGCACTTCTAGCCATCCGGAGAGGTGGTCAGATGGTTGGAACTGGGTCCAGATGGTCCAGAAGAGTTCCTCAATGTCTGGGGTGGACGTAGAGACTTAGGTATGTTACTGATCACTTTAAGACGTCTGATTTGAGTTAGAAACCTTATTTTTGACCCGTTTAGGGCCCACATGAGGCCTGTTTTCTGCAAATAAGATACCAATGTTTTCCTTGTGTCTTCCTCTACTTATTAGAAGGCTTTCCATACTATTCTAATAGTTCCCTTGTGATTGTTCCTTGTTATAGGGCTTCATTTTGTTGCAAGTTTGGGGCTTGTTGAGGCACATGAGCCTGCCGTTCAAGCCCCCAATACTCCTGGGTTTACTGGTAGAATGGCTTTGCCTAATTTTAAATACAAACCTGAATGCATGTGTGGAATGAATGATTAGAATCTAGGATATGGCATGAATCCTAGAATGAGAAATGCTGGAAATGTCTGTATTGGATGATTGAATTGCAGTCTTGAATGAGTAGATAGAAATGATAACAACTGCCTGTAAATGAATAGCAACCGCCTGTGGAATATGAAATACTTGTGCTAATTAACTATTGCATGAAACTTTCCTATTGTATACGCTAAATGACATAATACAACTGCATGTATATAAATTGAGAATGGTAATGCGAATGATGGAAATACGAGCTACTTGTGTATAAACTGAGCATGGAAATGTGAACGATGGCAATACAAGCTGCATGTGTATAACCTAAGAATGGAAATAGAAATGATGAAACCTAGTATGGGATGGCATGAGGAACATGAGCATGAAGCCCATGGGGGATTAGGAGTTGAGCTCCAGGAAATAAATGAATGGATCTAGAAATGCATTGGGAAGTGTGCTGGCCCTTGAGTACATGGTACCAAGGGGAGCGCATGTTACCTCTTAGTGTAGAGGGGTGCTTGCCGCCTTCGGGTTGAGACCAGGGGTGGGTTTGGCCACTTTGCATCGACTCGGTGGCCCTCGTGTATACTGTACTGGAGAGAGCTACTAGTGTAGGGAAAGAGCTAGCCACCCCACGAGGCTCGGGGTTCAGCTAGCCACCCTACACCGACTTGTTAGGCCCACTGGGTAAACCAAGGTAGTCAGGCGAGGGTGCATGGACTGTGGAGGATCGAGACCCCTGTTTGGTTCTTAGGGGCTAGACTCCTGTTACTGAGAGGGCTAAGCCTTATACTAGTTCCGTGCTGTACTTGGGTGCACCAGTTAACGGAAATGACTGACCGCGTGCCAGTGTGCGGTAGCTATCCGTGCATTTACCGCGTGTGCCGTAGTCACCATTACGTCTGTCCATGACCTTGGGGTGGTTGACTGGGTGTAGGACCACCAGAGGGGAATCTCCTAACCAGGGGAGCACCACGTGCAACTTCTACTATTCGAGAAAGACTGCAATCAAGATCGTTCCCACGAGGAACATTCGAGATCAAGAAAGAGATCTGATAAATAAGACAATGGGTGAAAAGGAATAAATTATGAAATAAAGTAAATGGAATAAACAGCTACCTATCCACTTTTACTGCTTTAGTTAGTTGGTTGCCACTCTACTCAACATTCGCTGACTTTGTGTACTCATAACCCGTTTCAGGACCAGTTGTTGAGCAGCCAGAGACTACGACTGTAGAGGGTGTTGGGCCCAGTAGGGCCTAGTAGCTGTAGTTCTTTTGTTGTACACCTTTTGTAGTAGTGAGTAGACTCTTGTACCTTTATGTTCTGTGCTTTTGCGTTCTGTACCTTATGTTCCTGTACCTTGTTACTTTCTACTATTGTGGTGGTAATATGTACTATAGAAGTTTTTACTTCTTTACTGTTGTACCTTTTTACTGTTAGTTGCTTAGCATAGTGAATGTGGTTTACTTTCCTGCTTTTTGGTTACTTTGTTGTTGGACGACTGGGTCTTGGGATTAGTCGAGTCGGTCCGATCTCGGGTCCTGTAGGGATTCGGGAACCGAGTTGTAACAATATGTGATGAATCTCTGTAATTTTCAATTGACATGCATTAGAGAGAATTTGTGCACATCTTAACCCAAAACAAATGTCAAAAGATGTGAATAACAAAAGCCAAGAAATTATGAGAAAAGATGAGCATGAAGTTGCAATTTTACTCAATATTTCAAATATTAAAATAAAAATGAAAGTTTGGCAATGGCATTCAAATGAAAATATTAATTAACCCAAAAATAGAGGATTTGGTTCCTTTGTGCGTGCACGAAGAGGAGGCGATGGCAGTCCGCAGGAAGCTCGGAGAAGGATAAGTGTGGCGAGAGCTTTCCGATGGTGGTGGTGGCACTCCGAACGGCTGTCGGTGGTCGCTGGTCGGAGTGGAAGAGGCTGTAGGCGGTGAGACTCTCTGGCCAGCCGTCGGGTGGTCGATTGGTGCGACTGGAAGAGTGGTTGTGCTCGGGGAGTCGGAACGAGTCCGATGGAGTTCCTGACGCAAAGTTTTGAGGCCAGATTTTATGGCTGCATTTGTGGTGGCTTTGGGTACCTTAGTCGGCAGAGAAGAAGAAGAAGAAGGAGGAGGAGGAGGAGCTAGGCATGTGCACAAACGGCGACACCGGCTGGAGTAGAGCATGCTATGCGGCGCTGCTAGTGCGCAAGGTCGGTTGCTGCTACTGGGCACGCGGCTTGCGCTGTGGAGAGTGCGCGATAGTTGCTGCAGGAAGCGTGCGCACGCACCAGCAGCGAGCATGGGAATGGTGCTGGAGGGCATGCTGCTGTGCGTGCTACGTGTGGTGGGGCAGTTGAGGAGCGGGGGTGCGTACGCACATAGAGGGGCGAGAGGCTGCTACGTGCGGTAGGGGCACGTGCGGCTGGCGGAGCGTGGGTGCACGCAAGGTGCGTACTGCAGGAGGTGCGTGGGTGGGGAGTTGGGGAGGTGCGTGCAGCAGCTGGGAGCTGTGCGTGGAAGGGATGATGAAGCATGGTGATGTAGGGACTCTTGGCGGTGTGGGCTATCACACCACACGCCCACGGTGGTGGAGTCGCACTGCCACGGTTGAGGCCGGTGGTGAGGGGTGGATGAGAAATGTAGTTCTCTACGCAGTGAGGAAAGGGGTGGTGGCTTCTTCCTGAACGGTAGCCATTCCTCCTCCTTTGTAGCCACAGCTACAAAGATTTGAAATTCAAAAGGCCATCGTCGAGTCAATGCTGGACGAGTGAATGCGCAGGAGGAGGAGGCAGAGACTAGTTACCTGCAAAGGAGATGAAAAAAATAATAAAATAATTAGGATTATTTATACATAACTCCTTAACTTCTATGTTAATTAAAATAGTTTATGTAATGCACCTAATTAATTAACTAATCAAATGTATGCAATCCTAAGTTAATTCTAAATGCATGAATTATGTACTTAAGCTAAAAATATGAATTAATTTATTTACATCCTAATGTATGCTATCTAAATGTTAAAATTAACTTAATGTATAAATAGTTAAATACTTAAATAGCCCACAAGTATGGGCTAATCAAATACTCCCATGCCTAGTTTTTGCTAGTCCCTAGCAAATCCAAGTAAAAACCTAGCACTCCAAGTAGACTAACCAACCCAAATGGTCTTCCTTTAGAAACATGTTAAGTTCAGACTTTAGACCTAAGGTTCCCAAGTAGTTGCTAAGTTACAGACTAAGTCGGCTAAAGACGAGTTGCAGTTACAAGTTTCCCTGATTTTTAACTCTACCCTAAGGTTTATTGATCCTTGAGATTAAAGCATCCATGCATGTGCATTGGTCTGAGTTATTTGAGGTTGGTATGATTACCAACCTAGAAAGGAAAAAGGATTTTAGATATATATATATTATTGTTTGATTCCTCTAAGTTTAACCTTGGATCAGCTATCAACACGGTTTGTGTTGGATTCATTGTCCCCATCATCGTACCTCGAAGGATGCCTGGCTTTCGATGCTTCGAGATAGCACTGCCCATAGCGATCCTAAGAACTCCTGGAAATCGACACTTCAAGTTAGTATCTCCCATGGATTTCTTAAGCGAATTCAGGCCTGTAGCAATCGGCACTTCGAGATAGGGCTGCCCATGGTACCTGAATCGCACAATGCGCTTACATGCCCCTAGTAGGATGGATATCCTAAGAGACAAGTGTCGAGGAGGTAACATGTTATCATCGCATCCTCAAGGTGAGTATATACTCCACCTCTCCTGCGGCAGGAGCTCTTCCAGTCAAATTGTGTTTTCAAGCCTCTCCTAAGTCAAAACTAAGAGAACCAAATTTCTTTTAAGAAATGAATTAAGGTGATCACTTACTTACAGAAGACCAAGTGTGTGAAATTTGGATGCTTGGGTTACAAGGACCCGTAAACAAAAAGGTAGAATAAGACTCCCGGTACTACCCCACCTTTTAACTCAATCCTTAGCTTTCCTTCCTTAACCTCTTGAGGAATGGTCCGCAACTTAACTCCTACTTAAGTTTTTAAGTCCACAAAGGACCCTAAAGGTCTAAAGCTAGTAGCTCACTTAGCTTCTAAAGTTCGACCCTAGAATCAACTTCGTCTAACCTAGAGTTCTGATTTGCTTAAGAATGCAGGGCCCAGCCAGTTAAGCTCAAATTTTTTTTTTTTTAGCTACTTATGCACAAACAAATTAAGGATAAACAATCCACAAAATAAATTAAAAACCTAGATCTAAAGAAAAGGGAACAGGCTGCCAAAAATCAGCCCCAATTACTACATGGGCGAGAAAATAGAAATAAAACTTGTGACAATGGAGAATCCCTTATGGAAGCGGGATCCAGGTCTCTTGCATCTTCCCTGCATGTAGGCGTCGCTCAAGGTCAACATCATCTCCCAGATGTGCCTGTCACCTCCACAAATTCCTTGCACAGAAAAGATAATCCTTGTGCAGATCACCGTGCAATGAGAAATAATCCGAAATAAAAATCAGGTGAAATTATTACGTCTGTTGCCTCCCTGGCAATGGCTCCATTTCATAAGATGGTTTTCTCTTTCGAATAATGTGAATAAGATGATTTGTCGTTTTAGTAACAAAGTGGTGGAAAACTGCTTAACAAAACAATTACAATAAAAATTAACCACTCACAAAAGAGAATGTCATGTCCACATGGAGACAATGATGCAATAAATTCACGAATATTTTTCTCGTATTCGTTCAATCAAGTGTGAAATCCATAGTCAAATCTGACATGAAATGCGACGAAAAGAAGACACATAATAACTTGAAAATGTAAGGTTATATATGCAATTTTTTCCTCACTAAAATATTCAATAAATATGTGATGAATCTCTGTAATTTCCAATTGACATGCATTAGAGAGAATTTGTGCACATCTTAACCCAAAACCAATGTCAAAAGATGTGAATAACAAAAGCCAAGCAATTATGAGAAAAGATGAGCATGAAGTTGCAATTTCACTCAATATTTCAAATATTAAAATAAAAATAAAAGTTTGGCAATGGCATTCAAATGTAAATATTAATTAACCCAAAAACAGGGGATTTGGTTCCTTTGTGCATGTGCGAAGAGGAGGCGATGGCAGCCCGTGGGAAGCTCGGAAAAGGATAAGCGGGATGAGAGCTTTCTGATGGTGGTGGTGGAACTCCGAACGGTTGTTGGTGGTCGCTAGCCAGAGTGGAAGAGGTCGCCAGTGGTGAGGCTCTCCGGCCGGCTGTCGGGTGGTTGATTGGTGCGGCCGGAAGCGTGGTTGTGCTCGGGGAGTCGGGGCGAGTCTGATGGAGTTCCCGATGTGAAGTTTCGAGGCTGGATTTGATGGCTGCATTTGTGGTGGCTTTGGGTACCTTCGTCGGTAGAGAAGAAGAAGAAGGAGGAGGAGGAGGAGGAGCCAGGCGTGTGCATAGACGGCGACACTGGCTGGAGTAGAGTACGCTATGCACGTGCTGCTGTTGGGCGAGACTAGTTGCTGCTGGTGGGCACGCGGCTTGCACTGTGGAGAGTGCGCGACAATTGCTGCGGGAAGTGTGCACAAGCAACAGCAGCGAGCACGGGAATGGTGCTGGAGGGCATGTTGCTGTGTGTGCTACGTGCAGTTGGGGGCTGAGGCGCGGGGGTGCATATGCACGCAGAGGGGCTGGCGGCTGTTGTGTGTGGCAGGGGCTCGTGCAGCTGGTGGAGTGCAGGTGCGCGCAAGGTGCGTATTGCAAGAGGCGCGTGGGTGGGGAGTTGGCGAGGTGCGTGCAGTAGCTGGGAGCTATGCGTGGAAGGGAAGATGAAGCACGATGATGTAGGGACTCTTGGCGATGTGGGCTATCACACTACACGCCCACGGTGGTGGAGTCGCACTGCCGCGATTGAGGCCGGTGGTGAGGAGTGGATGAGAAACGTAGTTCGCTACGCAGTGATGAAAGGGGTGGTGGCTTCTTCCTGAACGGTAGCCATTCCTCCTCCTTTGTAGCCATAGCTACAAAGATTTGAAATTCAAAAGGCCACCGTCGAGTCAATGCTGGATGAGTGAATGCGTAGGAGGAGGAGGCGGAGACGGAGCGGTTACCAGCAAAGGAGAAGAAAAAAAATAATAAAATAATTAGGATTATTTATACATAACTCCTTAACTTCTATGTTAATTAAAATAGTGTATGTAATGCACCTGATTAATTAACTAATCAAATGTATGCAATCCTAGGTTAATTCTGAATGCATGAATTATGCACTTAAGCTAAAAATATAAATTAATTTTTTACATCCTAATGTATGCTATCTAAATGTTAAAATTAACTTAATGTATAGACACTTAAATACTTAAATAGCCCACAAATATGGGCTAATCAACGACCTCGGACTTCATTTCTAACATTCTGAGCTTATAAATTTTATTTGTTGTTTGATTTATTGTGGATTTCAAACTACGATGACAATACTTTGATTTAAAACCCTGATAGATCGATCACAACATTTTGGCACCGTTGCCGGGGAGCAACATGCAATTCACTGCTATTCTCTTGCTATATTTGATTATATTTGAGCACTAACTTGCCCTGTTTGATTTCTTGTGATTTTGCAAGGTATATCATGAGGCGATCTTCCACGCAAAACAACCACTCTAGGGCAGGTAACTTTTGTATTCTTCCCTAATCAACCTCTTAATCTTGGGAAGACAAAGAAAAGGAAACAATCAATTAGGAATCACCTGTCTTATTTTTATAGTAATCATCATTTAAAGTGGCAAGTTTCCTGATTTGTGAACAAATTTCATATTGAAGTTTGAGGCAATTTTGTTAAAGATTCCCATCCTTAATTGCCTGTACCTATTAGGGATCATGCTTAATTCCTAAATCACTTTGGGCTCACACATCTTCTTGCTTGGAGCCCAAGGTGAACAATTGGAGATCAACTAGACTTGGATTATAGCTAATTAGGGTTTCAATTTTAGGATTTTGGAGTGCTAGTTCACACTTACCTGCATAAAAGGAAATAACCCTCCCGCATTTGTGTGCTACTGAAGCCCTTGGTTGAAAAGATCTAATCAACAAAAATCCTAAAAATCAGGCTCTAAATTCACTTGAACCCTAAAACCCTTGGACCTAATAACATGAGAGTCAATTCAAAGTGATTTCTAGGTCTTGACCTAGATTTCATTTTGCCATCTTTAGGGAAAGTCAGGTGAAGTTGACCTACATTGTGGGCCAACCAACCTCCAAATTAGGTCACAAGTCAAATCAACTTCTAATCAAGTGAAATTCAAGGCACAAATTAAGACTTAAAATTGGTAGACCTAAGGTCTTAAGTTCATACATTTCGGACTACCTGGAACCATAGTGATAAGGAAGGTTGGGTGGAGGAAACCCTGTAACCCGTGGGGACACTCTACCATGTAGAGGTCTTTGCAGGGGCTCCCTTCCTGGTTGCCCAGGTACTTCTCGGGTGTGCGAATTTCTGATTCAGCGGTTCATCCACCTCGAAACTACCTTAGTCATCCAAAAATCTTTGAGTGCCTTGATTGGGTCAAATTTCACATCTAGTCTCTCATCTTTTCTATTAGAGCACACACATAGGAAGGTCCATATGTTTTTAACCTAAGAGACCTCTTTAGATCTTAATGGGAATTTCTAATTTGATCTAATCAACTTCAAATCTAATCTTGAGTTTGATTCTGCATCTTGATTCCACCACTTGGTTAAAAAATGCAGCCTGGCTATATAGGAAGATTGTTTAAGAAACCTGACTCCCAAATGAGCATGAAAGAAAAGATAATTGAGAATACTTATAGAAACCATGAAGAATATTGTAAAAGGAACATTCAGGATAAATTCAAGAAAACAATGAACCACATTTTGAACCGTATAGAGATGATATGGATACAACTAAACTACTGTTCAACCCAGGATGATCTCTTAGCAGAACACATGGAATTGGTGAAATTACACAACAATGATTGTCTACAATATTGGTCAAATTCCTCAGTTTTGGAAGAAATCCAAAATTTTTTGGGAAAATGGGGAGAATTTCTGAATAATTTGTATAGATCCATCAATAAAAAATACACGTCAGAAGTTAAGATGACATCTTGGAGTAATTCCAGTAATCTATGTAATTTCCCAAATCTCGGGTTTGATGATCAAGCTTGTTATGGACCCCCAACCCAAATGGCACCTGATTTAAATTATGAACAAATTGACATTCCTCATCTTGAGACTAGTTGGGAGGATTTGATTATAGGTGTTCACAATTTTGAGCCAGCCCTAGAAAATCAAGAGCCTGGTTCATCGAGCTTAGATTTCCCAGACACCTGTGATACTAAGATTGAATCAGAACCTCTCGAGGGTGAAAATTCCATCCCTTATTCTAATAAGGTGACTCTCGAGAGGAATTCTGACATCCCTGTAGAGCCCAACCTAGATTCTAGTAATCCAACTTACACCCTTAACCTAGAATCTGGATCTAAGCCTTATCGGGATGATTACATGGCCTCGTGTGATGGAAATCAGATTTTGAATCTAGATTATGATTCCGAGCCTATATTTGATGATTGCACCTCTTCATGCTCCTCGGAGACATAGATCAATTTTTCAGAAGTCATGCTAATTTACGATATAGAAATTGAGGAGTTGGAAGAGTTGGGACTCGATTGGGTCTATCCTAGGAGCCAAGAACCCGAACCCATGCCTAATAAGAACATCTTTTTTAGTTCAGATTCTGAGAATAGGCTAGATCCAAGTTAGGTTGCTGATTGTACATTTCTTCATTTATTCTATGGTGGAACCCTTGATCTCGGATCAAATTTAGAACATGATTCTTGCAAGTTCTCTGATGATTTCAAATCTTACCCTAATTTTAGAGAATTGTTGTTTCTTGACAACTCTAAGCCAATCTATGACCTTAGCATACATGATCCATTCTTCAACTCTGACTCTGAGGTCCCTGATCTCAAGATCATTAATTCAAAATTAGGTTCCACTGAGATGGAATCATTCCTTTTTTATCCTTAGGAATCAGAAACAGTAATTTCTAGGGTGTCTGCAATCCAGAGTTCGAATCTTTCCTTGACTCAAATTTCCATAACCCTCTAAACACTCTTTAGGCATTTACATTTGATTTTGACGACCATTATGAGGACTCTCTAGATGAACATACCTTGGAATCCTTCCTAGAGGAGCCCTCACACACAATTTTTATTGATGCCACCTCTTCTACACATATAGAGCCTTCCAAAATCCATTCTCAATCCCGACCCACAACTAGACTCAATTTTTACTCTAATTCTCCTCTCGAGGAGCCAGTTGTAAATGATTCTCCTCCATCTTTTAATCGGGTATCGGATATCAATTAGACGGCAAATTACTTGCCATCTTTCTCTGATCACTCCCATAGGGTTCTGACATTTTTCACTGACCATTTTTTATTGGAGGATCCCTACTATGACCAGACTTATCTGATTTAGCCAAACCCTAGCTTTTCACTTCCATAACTACTTGAGCTCCACAACATATGGTGGGTTCCGCATCTATTGATTAACATCTATCAACCCACCAGATTGATTGGGTTTGGGCTACATCATCAGCCTGTGGATCTGAACAAGCACCTGGTTGGACCAACCAGGCTATTGATCAAGGTGCATGTTCTACAAAATTCATCTGATTTGACCACTCCTTCTCCATGACCATTTTCTACTCTACTGAAGTCATTGAATTTAGCACTTAACAGGAGGCAACTTGTCATTCCAAAAACCTGAGATCCTTCTGATTATCCCTTTGTACTTCACACCTATTGCACTTCGAGTTCAGTTTTAGAACAGTCGACTCCACCTATGGTACTCTTATCAGGCTTGAAATTGTCTGCAACAGTCATCCCGACTTGTTTGCCCACCCGATTATCCTATTCTAATCCCTGAACCCAACCTGATTTCATGCCTTCCGATTTACAATGAGGTCATTGCAAAACTTAGGCATGGGGGGGTGTTAAAGTGTAAGCATACAAAAATTCAAAGTTCTGAACGGTTCTCATAAAAAAATACTTAGTCCAAAAAAAAAAAAGAAAATTTTGAAAAGATCAAAAAAATGGAGAAAGGGGAGGAAATTTTGAGAATTAAATGCAAATCATCTCGAGAGGAAAAGAGGAGGTGATTTAAGTGTCAAAAAGGAGCATAATTTGAAGCACAAAAAGAGAGTCATTAGTAAAAGAATATGGAATCTACTTAATTTTAGACTAAATCAAAAGTGCTACAGAAACATGAAGATTAGTATGAGTGTTGATCTTAAGCCTCATGGGCTGTGCTTAGGCATCAAAATTCATGTATCCGTTAAGATTCGGATAGTCCTCAAGAGGTTGAGGAAAATGCAAATCTTAAGTATTTGATCTAAGGCTTAGGGATTATTTACCCTCGTTAACTGACCTCTGGTTTGCGGGACTCGGTAACCTAAGCAACCTAATCCACACACAGTCTGGGTCAGTGCGCTTAATTATCAAAATCACACAAATGTGTTAATTCTATTATGAAAAAGCTACCTAGATTAAGAACGGCTTATCAGCACAAGTTGATTTAGATGAGTTCTTGGCACGGAGAGTTGGGAAATTTCCCTTGAAGATGTGCAACAACATATCGTCTCCTCGGTGCTTGTCTCCTAAGATATCTAAATATCCTACTAGGGGCACGTAGGCACCTTATGCTAATTCAGGTGCCATGGGCGAGATTATCCCAAAATGTAGATTGCCAGGGCTTGAATTTAGCTATAGAATGCCATGGGTGGAACTATCTCAAAGTGTCAAAAGACAGGGTTTTGGGGGTTGCCATGGGAGGTGCTATCTCAAAGCATTGAAAGCCAGGGACCCTGCGAGGATTGATGGTGGGAGGTAGGAATCCGATATAGACTGTGTTGTAAATCCAATTTGAAGCTAGAAATAAAGAAGAAAAAGAGAGAAAACTCTCCAAAAAATGCAAAAATTCTTCTCTCTTACAAAATGCACTGTAAACTGAATCGGGACTAACCATGTTTTAAGAACGAGTGCTTTAACCGCGGAGTTCAACGAACCTTAGGTTAGTTCCTGTGAGCCTTAGAAACCTTCACGGTAGATTAAGGCTAAAGCTGGTCAGGTCCGAATCTTGGTTGGTACTTGAGTACCTCTAGGCCTATTGTTGGCATTCTGACCTAATCTAGAGAGAAAGCACATAACAGAGTTCTGAGCATAAAAAGGCATGGTCTAGAATTCGAGTTAATTCCATGAGATTCTGCTAAGGGACTAGCAAAAGTTAGGCATGGGGGTATGATGATAATGTCATCATCAGCCATATCTAGCTTTAATTAGTCATAATCACGGAATAAATGATCATACTTAATGGCCAGAAGAAGCCTAATTCACTGTAAATCCATTCTGAGAGAATAACAAGAAAACATGGGTAAAACTGCAGCTTTAACAGCACATCTCAATTGAAAAACAATCATGGGGTTTCTCAGGGGTTAATTAAAGGTCAAATGGTCATAATTATCTAAAAAGTGGATCCATGCAGACAGGAATGGGTTTTCATGCATTTCAGGAATTAAATGGCATCTAAAACCCTAGAAACAGACCCACTTAATCTTCTAAGGTTATGGTTAGGATAAAATTCCCCCAAACCCTCTAAAATTCATATAAAAATATTCTCTAGAGTTTGGTAGTTTCAATTTGACCATCAGAACCTGTCTTGACCCAAAACGGAGCCATAGACAGATTATTACCCTAATTTAGGTTTTCGCATAAATTACCTAGTCAAACTAGGTCAAAACAAAAATCCAACTTCACCATTGGATTCCTTAAGTCCAAATTAGGTTTGTGCCAAAATTTGGGTCCAATCAGATATCATCTTGACCTAGTTTGCAATTTGATTCTGTATGACTCTTTTCTCTCACACACATGCCCCTAACTTTCAAAATCCTTACAAACAGGATCCTATCTTTTTCATCAATCTTTGCAAATAGGTCCCTCCTCCATTATCGCAAAGGAATCCTTCTCCGGTGACCTTTGATTGAAGAGAACTCCTCTGATCAACAAATCCCATCCAAAATTGGAATGGAGATTTCTTGAGTTCTCGTTCCAACACACCCGACCTTGAATCCTATAACCTTCCCGATCTCTCATGCGAACACATGAGAGATTTGGGTATCTCTTGAGTTTCCAACTTCGTCGAGTTTTCCAAGCTTGCAAAACTTGATTCCCAAGCTTAAACCAACTCCTTGAGGCCTATATAAAGACCCTCAGGACCTGCCCGAACTCTCATGCTCGCTTTTGGTCGGAAATCCCCCTCCTTCCTCCCTCCTCTCTAGCCGAAAGACTCCATGACATTTGGCAATCTTCTCTGACTTCCCTCATCGTCCGCACGCAATAGCAGCGACGGATTTGCCTTCCTCTCCTTCTTCCGCTCTTGGTTGTACCGGCAGGAGCTTCTCCCTCGTCGTCATTGCTGCTTCTACCTCACCGGAGAGTTCTTCTTCTTTGACACTGATGTTCTTTTAAATTCTCAACATAGTTAATTAAGTTAATTAGACTTAATTAAGTGTAAGAGAAAGTAACTTAGGTTAACTTGAATTAATGTCGATTGAGTAGTATAGGGTCAAGCTAACCTAACATTTTAGATTTTAATTCTTTTTTAACTGGTTGAGTCTAGGTTGTTCACTGGGAGGCATAACTTAATTTAATTCACCATTTAATCCTAAGCATTAATTACTACTTACTTAATCAATTAGAATTATAATTACAATATTTTAAGATCATGAATCTTGCACAAAGATATTTAATTAAAAACATGCAACATTCCATAAGACAAACATATTTACATATGAGATCAATTATTCAAAACAAGTAAACATGTTTATTTTTAGTAATTTATTTTCATTTAGAAAAGATTTAAGGCAAGTAAAAGAAATGTAATTAAGTATAAGTGCCTTATTTATCAATTAAGCTCAAAGGAAATTGTATTAGAGTAAAATACAAAAATTGGACGTCTTAAAAAAATGAGCTTGAATTATGAGACATCTAAAACTTTGATTTTCCTTTTATTTGCTTTCTTCTCTCTTCAGCTTTCATTCTTTCTCTTTTCTTCTACCAACTCTTTCTTTCTTTCTTTATTCTTTTCTTTTGTTCTCTGTTTACTTCTCTTTCCTTTTCCTTTACCTTTTCTATCTGTTTACCTCTCCCTTTAACTTCACAAGCTCTTCTCCTCTTCTTCTCTTGAATTCCTTAAGTTGCTTAACTTCTTCCCTTCTCTTTCTTTTCCTTTTTTTCATCTTAACTGTGCAATGTGCGTCTGAACCACGTTTTGAACCAAAAATTGATTTATGGTTGGCGGCTCGGATCGGTCGGGGATACACAGCACCCCTCTCAGGGTGGGACTAGACCCTACTGGATCCAAGCTTGGTTTATTACATTTGGTTTATTTCCGATTTAATCATCACATATGCACAGTCTCCGGCCTCCCAAGCTCACACGCCCACTCACGGGCCCACATTCGCTTGCCCAGGGGCGCACACACACCATATGCTCTTTATGTGCCTTGCGCTGATGATCGAATGGCTTATGACACTTTTTACTTTTATCCCATGACGCGTGCTCTGTTCTTACCGATGTGGGACTATTCTTATCCCTTCTAGACTAGACTTTGGCTGGAGGCATAGGCCAACTTAGAGCTCCAAATCAAGCAAGCTATAGCCCATTGGAAAGCTCTAGAGTAGATCTACATGATTGCATCATCAATTTGATGCTGAGGATAGATTCTACCCTTCGATTTGAAGGGCGAAGATTGGTTGATGACACTGCCATTTTGGCCTACAGATAAATAACACAGGTGTAAGGACCTGTAGACATGGTCTTTGACCTTAGATGAGGTACTAAAATGATTCAAGAGCTAATTCCGCTCCTAAAGGTGAAGAAAGGAGGTTTAGGAAAGCTTTTGGAAGGTGGAGAAACTCAAAAGTTTCAAGCAGAAGCTCAGAGCTTCAAATTAAGCTCTAAAAAGCTTCACAGACAGCTAAAGGGTGGCTGTATCTAATTCAACAACTCTGAAGATTGTTAAGACTCTATCTGGGTAGCATTTGCAATTGAAATTCATCAAAATGTCACTGAAGTCAGTATTGGGTTAAAATGAATTCAAACTGAGCAGAAGTTGGATTCTTCTAAAACCTTGATTAAAACTCATTCAAATTGAATCAAATCTATCTAAAATCATCCCAGAAGTAATTTAAACTCATCAATTTCTTGAATTGAAACCTAAATCATTAGATCAGACCTAATTTTGACCACTGAACCTCAAAATCTGACTTTCATCATAAAGTATTCTCAGATGAAATTAACACTTTGAATCATCTCTATTTGATTTCAGGAATTTGTTCAAGGTCTCAAAAGGAAGTTTTGACCTAGAAACCTAGGGTGTCAGTTCTGTCACCTGGGCTCTAAAATTAGTTTGTCTGACAGAACAAACTAAGGCCTATTTGAATGAAAGGTCTTCAAATTTGACATTAGGGCATCCATCTGGTGTTTCTAAACCTTTAAAATTAAGCTTATCCCTATTGGACAGACTTCTCCAATTCTACCGAAGTTGGAGAAGACAAAGGTCTAGATCTTGCTCCAATCTTTAAAAATTAAAACTACATATTGCAGAATAATCATTGAGCCTCAAATAAGTGATCTTGAGCTTCTAAGGGAGTTTTTTAGGCTGAAGAGTACATCTTGACTCGTCGGAGCTCATCGGAGCTCCGGTGAGTTTAGTCAATGGCTAAAAAAATAGTAAACATCATCAAAACATGCCATAATTGTTCTGAAAAGTTTCCTGAGGTCACAAGAAGAGTACATCTTGACTCACCGGAGCTCCAATGAGCTCCGGTGAGTTTAGTCAATGGCTAAAAAATAGTAAACATCATCAAAACATGCCATAATTGTTCTGAAAAGTATCCTGAGGTCACAAGGAACCTCAGGAACACATTAATTTCTTCAATTAATGATTATACAGAAAGATAAGCATTGAATTCATAGTGAGTGTAATCTGAGTTCAATAGAACTCAGGGCATGTTCTCTCACTCAGTTGAGTAGAGAGATCATGTCAGTGAAATGTGGCAAAGGTGAATAGGTGATTAATTAGGTGGATACACTCCTCTTCAGCCACCATTGACAGTGAGCTCAGGAGGTTGAATGTATTTTAGGCATTTTAGTTATAGGTGATTATTAATCCAATTAGAGTGAGGATAGGGGCCCTTAAATGATGATTAAGTGATGGAGGGCCCCAGTGGAGGTAAATTACCCTCAGATACTTCCGCCATGGATAGCGGAAGCAGTTGGTGAAGGTGGAGATGGATTAGGCGATTAGGTGTTCAAATTAGGGAATTAAAGTGTTAGAGATGATCATGGAGGATTAAGGAAGATGATCGATGAAATTAAAAGACAAAAGAGTGCTTCAGTCAAGCTCAAAGAGCTTGCCGAAGCTGAGGAAGATGATGGGAAATCTAGCATTAAATCTAACTAACCTACCTAATTAACTACTCTAGTTACACTAGTTACCTAACCTACTATTACTTGGATGAAGGGCACAGAGGATCTCCGTCGAAGGATTTTAATGGAGGAGAAAATTAGAGGGCAGAGGAAGAAGTCCGACGAGTGTAGGCGAAGCGTAGAAGTAAAGCCTGACGTTAGCACTACATCAGAGGACTCAGCGAACAACAGCGGAGATCAGGAGCAAGAGAAGATGAACGAAGGAAGACGGAGGAAGCGGAGGAAGGTCGCTGAATTTTGGAGTGAATAGCCTATCTGCTAGCTCAGTGGGGGGAAGAGGGAAGGGAGCCAACCTCTTGAAATCAAAGAGGTGGAGGGGTATTTATAGGTAATCAGAGAGGAGGATGAATCTAGACGGAAAGAGGTCTAGGAGTGAAGTAACCACCAGCGTCTTCTCCGATGCCGGTGAAGTTAACTTCAAACTCTAAATAGGATTTAAGCATCATTTAGACCGATGGATGACAAGAGGACATTGAGCGTAAGCTCCAATAGCTTGGCAGGGAAGGGCGGATGTCGGATGGACGATGATTGGCAGGTGTGGATACCTCTTGTCATTAGCCGTCGAAGAGGCTGAAGAAGAAATGAAGAGGAAGAAGATGTTTATAGGGACCTATCTGCAATGAAAGATAAGGACCTAAGTGAAGAAGGACTTGATTGAAATAAAACTTAGGGAATAAAATGTAAACTAAGGTTTTCAAGGTTTATTTTAATTTAAATCCTTTTCAACTTTTTATATATGATTATAAATTAGACAAATAATATATTTAAACCTTGGATTTACGTTTTTGACCTTTTTAGCTTAATTTATTTAATTAAGTAAAGTTACTTAAGTTATTACATACTTAGGTATAAGTTATACATAAGTTAGTTAACACATTAATTAGGTAAATAATTGATCATATTTTGAACCCATTTATTAATTAAATTATAAATAATATTAATTGGCTTAATAATATAGCATTTTAAACTTATTTTAAGGTCCTTTAATATTTTATCCCTTATTATATAATTAACCCATATATTTACATATTCCTAGCTAATTAACTAAGAAGACTAGTTAATTAGGGGTAATTAGAAGCCATGATGAGCCTCTCATCATACCCCCAAGTCAAAGTTTTGCTAGTCCCTAGCAAAATTAACTAGAAATATGATGATTTAAACACTTTGGTTTAAATTAATATAAATAGAAACTAAGTAGAGGAATGCTTAGGTCAAAATTTTGAATATTCATTTTTTTTTAGATTTTATGTATATATAGATAGGTATCCATAAATATACAAAGCATTATGTGAGAATCTCCTTACTTAGACTTATAACTTAAACAACTTCTCAAAACACACTCTATTAAAAATAGAGTTTTTAACGAGAATTTTATCAAAAATTAGAATCGCAAAAACCACTTATTCTTTGTAAACATTCTAAACCCTAGAAACTCAGAATTCAAAGTGATTTAAAAAAATAAAGCTTAAGAGTTGGAAATTAAATTTTAACTCAAAAACTAAATAGACTTAAGTTAATCCTTAAGTTATGAAATCTAATTTTATCAATCTAAGTTTTAGCAAATTAGCCAGATACTCATTATTAACCAAACTTAGAGTAGTAAAACCCTAATCTATCGGCCTACAGCACCAAGGACAGACTTCTAGACCTAGGGTTTTGTCAATCTTTCTCCTTTAGGTCTCAACTGCAAGTCCTCAAAACCTGATTTCTTAGGCTTCACTGCCCAATACAAAGGTTTAGTAGCTTTGATTTTAAAGCATCCGTGCTTGTGAAGACAATTGTCCTAAAGGCATCCAAATTTGCAAAAATCTAGATCTTAAGACATCAATTTCCAATCTAGGTTATTCCAATTCAAGCCTTTGGCTTGGCCTTACTCAGGTTTGGTTGCTTTCTCTTCACCAGTTTTCTATTTCGAGGTCAACACTTTTTGTGTATATTCCCCCGGTGGAGCATTGGATCTCTTATTCCTAATTTTTATCTCCATATTTTTTTTCAACTTTTTCTATAGGATGTAACACCCATATGTAGCGAGGTGTTCTTTTATTTGATGGAAGGAAAGGTAGCATCCATTTGTACCAAGATGCTTTATTTGGTAAAAAAAAATTGCATAAGTACCCATTTGTAACGAGGTACTTAACTGTAGGATGTTTTATTTTATTTTTATTTCTTTTTCTTTTTTTTCTTTTTCTCCCCCTTCTCATTTTTCTTACTAACATTATACTCCAAATCCTTCTTCTAGGTGAGTGGCACATCCTTCACCCTTTCAAGAGCCGCCCCATGGAAATCATTGGACTAAAGAGGATTTAGAATCGATCTCTTAACCTCTATATTTTCACAGTCTCAGATGCCAACAAGACAACTCTATGTGTGTGAATTTTGGATGCTTAGATTACTTAGCTCTCAAACCAGAGTTTGGACAATAAAGCCATTCACTCTCAGGTCCTTTAAACTTTTAGTTTCCTCCTATAGGATCTGTCAAGACATAACTCACCAAGTCTAGCCGAATGTCCTTAGTTGATTAAGCTAACTATAGCCTGATAGACCTTAAGACTAAGATTCTACTAACTCTTAACATAATTAATTCTGAATATTTGACCTTTTTACTTAACTTGATGATAAAAATCAATGTTCAAAAAGCAAAAGGATTACTTAGTCTAATTGATTAAAAAGTTACAATTTAATTCCAAAACTTAAGTTTTGAACTTAATACACCTTAGTTACTTAATTTCAGGGTAAAGAAGAAAAAAAACAAATCCTTAGGATTTAAAGATTCTAACTTAAATAAAAATTCCGTTTAAAATTTCGCAAACAACAGTATGTTCTAAAAAATGTTATAAGTAAAAATCTAAATAAGGATTTAATGCTCTTATAAAATAATTTTTACAATATATATTTTTATTTTATCTTTGGTTTTTGACCTAAAAGAAAAGTTAAGATCTTAATTACTAATATAAGTAAGTATAAATATCTTTTTTTTATATCTTCTTTTTCTTCTTTTCTTTTTTATAGATGTAAAACCCCTTTATTATTTTTATAATTTTATAATTTTCAAATTTTTATATTTTTTATATTTTTATTTTTTGTTGTATAAAATTTTCCAATTTTTATGAATTTTTCAAAATCTTTCAAATTTTTATGGCATTTGTTATTTTTTTAAAATTTTTGGTATTTCCATTTTTTATGTGTTTTTTTATATATTTTCTCTACAAATACACTTGAAGTGAAAATTTCACTTCACACCCCCCCAAGCCAAGATTTCACAATGTCCTCATTGTAAGAAGGGTGAAAAAGATATTATACTTCACTTAGTGTAGGGTGACGAAAGGAGTCGGATAGAGGAGATCAAAGATCTTTGTGCGGACGATTTCTATTCTGACCAAAGGTCAGAGTGGTCGGTCGGACTAAGTGAAGGTAATCAGTGTAGAATGAAGTGAAAAATCAGATACAGATTCAAGTGTATAGGAAGGGAAAAGTGTAGAAAATAGGAAACAACTATATACAAGGTGTGAATGGAAAGATGACAAACCCTAATGGAGCATGTAACAGTCTCCAACAAGACCCAAAGCATGTGATTCCAAGAAAGGTTTTAAGCGTTGACCATTAACTTTGAAGGGTTGATCATTGTTGGGTTCGGTGATTTTGACAGCTCCATTGTTGCATACTCTAACAACAATAAATGGTCCTTGCCATTTAGACCTAAGTTTCCCAGGGAAGAGCTTCAAACAGGCATCAAAAAGCAACACCTTCTGACCAGGTGTAAAAGATTTGTGGGAAATGTGTCTATCATGGAAGGCTTTAAGTTTTTCCTTATACAGCTTTAAACTCTCATAGGAATCATAATACAATTCCTCAAGTTCACTAAGCTGCAACCTACGATGATCACCAACCTTCGTGAGGTCTAAGTTACAAGCTTTAATTGCCCAATAGGCCTTGTGTTCGATTTCTACGGGAAGATGACAGGGTTTCCCATAAACAAGTCTGCATGGTGACATACCTATTGGTGTTTTGTGGGCAGTCCTATAAGCCCACAAAGCCTCATCTAAATGGGAAGACCAATCCTTCCTATCAGGTCAGATTGTCATTTGAAGGATCTTTTTAATCTCCCGATTAGAGACCTCAGTTTGCCATTGGTTTGGGGATGATGAGGTGTAGAAATACTATGTGTAACCCCATATTTTCTAAGTAAATTCCTAAACTAGGCATTATTAAAATGGGAACCACCGTCAGAAATGATAGTGTGAGGTACCCCAAAACGAGAGATAATACGACTCTGAATAAAAGGAATGACAACTCAATGATCATTTGTGCATGTGGGTATGGCTTCAATCCAGCAAGAAACATAATCAATGGCAAGTAAAATATACTCGAAGACAAAAGAGGATGGAAACAGACCCATAAAGTCTATGCCCCAAATATCAAAGATTTCACAGACAACAATCGGATTCAGAGGCATCATGTCTTTTTGGGACATGCTACCAAGAGTTTAGTAGTGACTACATGCCTTACAATATGACTGTGAATCTACAAATAAAGTGGGCCAATAAAACCCGCATTGCAAAACTTTTGCAGCGGTCTTACTACCAGAAAAATGACCACCACAAGTGTGGTCATGACAAAAAGAAAGGATAGAATCAATCTTAGAAGAAGTAACACAATGCCTGATGATTTGATCATTGCAGAGTCGGAAAAGATACGGATCTTCTCAGAAATAATATTTGGCTTCTGATTTGAGTCGTGATTTGCGATTCTTGTCCCAGTCTGGTGGGAATTGATGTGTAATCAAATAGTTAACAATATCTGCATACCAAGGAAGATCTGAGGATATAGTCAAAAGATGTTCATTAGGAAAGTGTTCAGTGATTGGAGGAGATGATTCAATAGTATCAAAACGAAGGCAGGAAAGATGGTCAGCAACAACATTCTGTCATCCCGCCTTATCATGAATTTCTAGGTCAAACTCTTGCAAAAGCAAGATCCATCTGATCAACCTAGGTTCCGTGTCCTTTTTAGATAGAAGGTATTGAATAGCTGAGTGATCAGAGTACACAATGATTCGAGATCCAAGTTTATAAGATCTGAACTTGTCTAATCCAAATACTATCGCTAGTAGTTCCTTTTCCGTAACTGTGTAATTCCTTTGTGCCTCATTCAAAGTTTTACTAGCGTAGTAAATTACTACCGGATTCTTCTCAATTTTCTATCCCAAAATAGCTCCAATTGCATAATCTGATGCATCACACATGATTTCAAATGGTAAATCCCAATTAGGTGGCTGCAAGATCGGAGCCTGTGTAACTCTATCTCTCAATGTTTCAAATGCAGAAATATACTCCTTACTCATCTCAAAAGTCGTATCCTTTGTGAGGAGGTTTGTGAGTGGTCGAGAAATCTTTGAAAAGTCGAGTATAAATCTTCTATAAAATCCCACATGCCCGAGAAAAGATCTAATGCCTTTGATTGAGTCAGGAATTGGAAGATTTGTAATTTGATTGATCTTGGCTTGATCTACTTGGATACCTCGCTCAGACACAAGGTGGCCAAGTATAATGCCTTCTGGAATCATAAAATGGCTCTTCTCCCAACTGTAGAAAAGATTCACTTCTATACATCTCTTGAGAATCTTCGTCAAATTATCGAGATAGATATCAAATGTTTCACCGAAGACTGAAAAATCATCCATAAAAACTTCCATATATTCACCCACCATTTCGATAAAAATGGCTAACATGCAATGCTGAAAAGTCGCGGGTGCATTGCAAAGCCTAAATGGCATTCTTTGGAAAGCAAAGGTTCCGAAGGGGCAGGTGAAAGTCGTTTTCTCTTGATCTTCGAGATAGATTGCTACCTGCTTATATCCAGAGTAACCATCCAAAAAGCAGAAGAACCTATTACTAGCTAATCTCTCAAGGATCTGATCAATGAATGGCAAAGGAAAGTGGTCCTTCTTTGTAATTGTGTTGAGCTTGCGATAGTCGATAAAAACCTGCCACGAATTTCCAATTCGTGTGGGAATGGTTCCTCCAGATTCAGTCTTGATTATGGTGTCCTGCCTTTGTAGGTATCACTTGAATTGGACTCACCCAAGGTTTATCAGATATAGGGTAAATAATGTTAGCATCTAGCCACTTAATGATGTCTTTCTTTACAACCTCCTTTAAATTCAGATTTAAATGTCGTTGAGCTTCTCTTGAAGGTCGTGCCCCATCTTCAATATAGATGCAATGAGTACAAAAATTAGGGCTAATCCCAGTGAGATTGTGTAAAGTCCACCCAATTGCCTTCTTGTGATCTCGTAAAACCTTGATCAATTTTGATTCTTGTGTTTCAGAAATCTAAGAGTTAATGATTACAGGATATGTTTGATCAAGTTCTAGATAAACATATTTAAGATTATCAGGCAATGGTTTCAATTCTAATGCAGGAGTAGAATCAACAGCAGGATTTGGGGCAGGATTTTCGATTGTAAAGAGTGAATTAAATGAGTCATGAGATTCAGATTCCGGATCGAGTATAGATTGTGATAGTGGGTTTTCATTTTGAGGGTAAAAGATATCAAAAGATGTGTTCTCTAGTTCTAAGGAACTAAGGTCATCGTCAAAAACTGAAATAGATCTAATTTCCTCAATCCAAATTGCAATCCAATCCTCTAGAAGCTCTAAATATATCCAATTTAATTGTCTTCTCCCCAAATTTCAACTCAATCTTTCCAGATTCACAATCTATGTTGGGCTTTGCAGTGGCCAAAAAGGGTCTCCCTAAAATAATTGGGGTATCTCTATTGTGTTCGGGTACTTCCATATCAAGTATAATAAAATCCACCAGAAAATAAAAGTCCCAAACTCTTACAATATATCGTCCAACATTCCTTTAGGTGACTTAATAGATCTATTAGCTAATTGTAAAGTCACATTGGTAGACATAAGGTTTTCTATTTGGAAATGTTTTACCAAAGATGAAGGAATGAGGTTAATAGATGCTCCTAAATCTAGGAGGATTCTATCAAAACACTGGTCCCCAATTATATAGGAAATAAATGGAGATCTTAGATCTTTCTTTTTCAAAGGAAGTGTAATCGAGATGATAGAGCTCACATGCTCTGAGAGTACCATAGTGCTTCCTTTCTTCGGCTTATGCTTAGGAGTACACAACTCCTTAAGAAATCTTGTGTAAGTCGGAATGTGTTCGATAGCATCTAGGAGTGGGATATTAATGTGTAGCTGTTCAAAACTTTTAATTAAATCCTCATCTAATGTAACAGGTTATTTTTGTTTCCTAGTCTTCTTCAAAGCTTCAGGAAATGGGACTTGGATTTCCTATTTTACTGAAGTATTTCCCAGATCTCGCGAATTAGCGGGAATTATGGGATCGGGTTCTGCACCTCTTACAGGTGTAGAAACAAGGTTCATTCTAGATGTACTAGGGTCTTGGGATAGGTTCCTTGGATAAACTGGATCCCTAGTGGAAGTTCCACGGTGGGTTGTAACAGAGTTATTACCCGCATGTGAAGAGGAAGCTGATGAAGAAGATGCTTGTTGATGCTAGAAAGATGGATTAAAAAGTAAAGGCTGATTTCCTTGATTTAGAAATGATTGATGTTGATTAAGATACTGATAATCATGATTAGCAGAGGGTGGATTTTGATTCAAATTTTGATTTAGATTTTGATTCAGGGGTAATTGATTAAGGAAATGGACATGTCCCTGATTCGGATTTTGAACTCCCGGGTGTGGTCTCTGCTGAATATTCCTAGGGTTTGGAACTAGCTGGGATGGAAGGGCCCCTAGCTGACAAGATTCAGCTAACTGCATGATTTGGCCCCTAAGATCAGCCAATTATGCCGAACATTGCCGTTGGACTTCAGTAAGAGCCTTAGCATTCTATTGCTAGCTCTTAGTCACAGCTCGCAAAATCTAGTCGAGCTGCGAATCTCTATTTGGCTCTGCGAGGTTCTGCGAACTCGTGTAAAATGGCCTCACGTTAGGTTGCTGAAATGGCAACGTAGGTGGGTTTTGCCTTGTCAGAGTCAGATATGAAGGTCTTTGTGAATGCTCTGACTAAGAGAAATTGGGGTGATTACGCCATCCAGGATTATAGGAATTAGAATATGGGTTTGATCTTGGTGCATATCCCTAAATGGCATTCAAATCTGAAGGATAAGGTGTGTTTTCCACAAAAATAGGAAGTGGGGAAAGAGGTGGGAAAGATTGTGGGACAATGGTCCCTCCTTGGGTTGGTGTAGGAGTAGATAGAAAACCCAAGGAAGGTGGATCTCTGGAATCCAGGTTATTCACAAATTCACTCCCCGTGGGAATTTGCGAAACAGGTAAATGTGTGGGATTTTGCATAGCGAGTAGAGGTGAAAGAGATTTCATTGTGTTTTGGACCTCGTCGAGATGCTTTGCTATGATGTTGACTTTGTCCAGTTTTTCTACAATAATCTCTAAATCCTTGAAACTGGATAGATTTCTGATCTCGGGAATGCCCTTATGGAGATTTTGATGTGCTGTATTAGTGTCCCGCGTGAATTGCGACATAGATGCGTTATTGATCGAGTTTTCCGCCATCCCTTTAAATAGTTTTGAGGCGGATTCTGCGTCGCAATTTAGAAAATTCCCTCCATAAGAGGCATCGACTAGATTGCGAATGCCCTGTTGCAATCCATAATAAAAGGTGTGAATTAGTTGCCAATGAGGGATGTCATGATGTGGGCATTTCCTTTGTAATTCATCAAAGCATTCCCATGCTTCATGAATTGGTTCTCCTTGGTTTTGAGTAAAAGTCGTGATAGCTCGCCTTAAAGCATTGGTGCGACCAATAGGGAAGAATTTCTTTAAAAATGCAGATTCGAGTTCAGCCCAAGTTGAGATAGTTCTTACAATAGTTTTATACCAATATACAGCTTTATCCTTGAGGCTAAAGGATAACATTTTCATGAGTAGGATTTCCCTATTTTGATTTCGAGGTCCAAGAGTTTGAGATAGGTTCTTTAGATCTTCAATATCCTTGGATGCAAATCCATGGAAGTGTGGGATT
The DNA here is from genome assembly GCA_037157565.1 of Thalassia testudinum. Taxonomy (NCBI): domain Eukaryota; kingdom Viridiplantae; phylum Streptophyta; class Magnoliopsida; order Alismatales; family Hydrocharitaceae; genus Thalassia; species Thalassia testudinum. Next base: position 47,885,552 of record JAZHRO010000009.1, read on the forward strand.
AGACCTATAATGTTTGGCATTAATTCTGGGTCATTTTCCCCAATGGGAATCCTAACATTAGGCTCTACTTGTGCATTAGATGGACTATAATAGTCTCAGAGTAGAGGCTTAGGATGGGGGATCGGCAAATCAGGGATATCAAAACTCGCCTTAGGTCGAGGTGGAGGATGGGCTTGCAAATTCTGTAGATTATGGAGAGCAGTCATCAACAAATTAATTTGGCTGTTCTACTCAAGTATTTGGAGATTCTGGCGGTTCATGAACATCAAAAGGTGGTATCTCGCCCTAACCAGAAGAAGAAGGGATCTTGGGATTTTGATTCTGCAATGGGTCCATAGGATCAAATGCAGAAAAAATAGATGAATCAGATGGGAAATTAATTTGTTGCTTAGATGCAACCGATCTAGGTATACCTATCAATGGAGATACAAGAGGCAGTTTCAGGGATCGCGTCTTGTGCATAAACCAAAAAAAATGTGCAAAGGAACACTCATGCCACTAAAATAATGGCAAACAAGACCCGCAAAACAGCGCGAAAAAGTGGGTTTTTCTCTTCTTTCAAAGGAAAGAAGAGAGTCCTAGAATACGCAAAATAATTTGGATGCAAACAAGTATAATATTAGTATCAAAATACGCATCCTAAACCCGTGTCTACGCAAGTGTGTATCCTTAAAGCTCAAAGGTCTAAGGTCTAAGATCGAGACTACTCACTATAGGCTCCCCAGGGCTCTAGTAGTGAGACAGACTTGTTGATCTTCGACCAAAGCCCTAAGAGGTGCAAAAAGAAGAGGTAGAAAATTCAGACTCGTGTGACTCTAGTGATCGCGCTGTGTGCACGATAGCATGCAACAGACGATAGCGAAAAAATTCCGCATGGATTCCGCAAACAGATTTAAGTCATAAATTTTATTATCTTCTTTTTACTTAGTCTTTTTCAAAAATATGATAGAAAGAAGTAAAGTGACCACTTTTTTAGGTATTTTCAACAAAAATATGGTCTTGTTTATTATGTCCAAGACATGGATCTACGTGGGTTTTGCATGTTTTCCCACTGATGCGAGAAAAATAGTAAAAAAAGACTTTTCCCAAGTCAGATTGCAATAAGAAATAGCAGGTATATGTACTCCTAAGAGTGTATGCCTAAAATATGCTGTTGCTAGTCAAAAAGTATGCGTATTTTTGTATTTTTTAATTTTTTAAATTAACTAAATGTAGAAATACAAACTACACTAGAGACTAAGAAAGAAATATTCACAATGGTATTTATAATGACCAGAAAAGAAATAGAGAATAGAAAAAAAAAGAAAACCCGCCTCCTTTCTTGAGAATGCCAGTAGAGGTAATCCTGAAAAGAAGTCAGAAAATAGAACAAAACAAAACTAATTAGTACAAAATAAAGCAAATAAAACAAAAATAGTAATGGCGAATATAATCTACAGTTACCCCCCGACAACGGCGCTATTAAAAAGTTCGTTTAAATTCAAAACATAGTTAATTAAGTTAATTAGGGTTAATTAAGTGCAAGAGAAAGTAACTTAGGTTAACTTGAATTAATGTTGATTAAGTAGTATAGGGTCAAGCTAACCTAACATTTTAGATTTTAATTCTTTTTTAACTGGTTGAGTCCAGGTCGTTCACTAGGAGGCATAACTTAATTTAATTCTCCATTTAATCCTAAGCATTAATTACTACTTACTTAATCAATTAGAATTATAATTACAATATTTTAAGATCATGAATCTTGCACAAAGATATTTAATTAAAAACATGCAACATTCCATGAGACAGACATATTTACATATGAGATCAATTATTAAAAACAAGTAAACATGTTTATTTTTACTAATTTCTTTTCATTTACAAAAGATTTAAGGCAAGAAAAAGAAATGTAATTAAGTACAAGTGCCTTATTTATCAATTAAGCTCAAAGGAAATTATATTAGAGTAAAATACAAAAATTGGACGTCTTAAAAAAATGAGCTTGAATTATCAAACATCTAAAACTTTGAGTTTCCTTTTATTTGCTTTCTTCTCTCTTCAGCCTTCATTCTTTCTCTTTTCTTCTTTTGCAAACTCTTTCTTTCTTTCTTTATTCTTTTCTTTTGTTCTCTGTTTACTTCTCTTTCTTTTTCCTTTACCTTTTCTGTCTATTTACCTCCCTTTAACTTCGCGAGTTCTTCTCTTGAATTCTTTAAGTTGCTTAATGTCTTCCCTTCTCTTTCTTTTCCTTTTCTTCATCTTAACTGTGCAATGTACGTTTGAACCACGTTTTGAACCAAAAATTGGTTTTATGGTTGGCAGCTCGGACCAGTCGGGGATACACAGCACCCCTCTCAGGGTGGGACCAGACCCTACTGGATCCAAGCCTAGTTTATTACATTTGGTTTATTTCTGGTTTAATCATCACATATGCGCAGTCTCCGGCCTCCCAGGCCCACATGCACACGCTTGCTGACGGGCCCACGTTCACACACCCATAGGCGCACACACACCCAGACACATGCACCGCACGCACCCACACACACCATATGCTCTTTATGCGCCCTACGCTGATGACCGAATGGCTTATGACACTTTTTACTTTTATCCCATGACACGTGCTCTGTTCTTACCGATGTGGGACTATTCTTATCCCTTCCAAACCAGACTTTGGTTGGAGGCACAGGTCGACTTAGAGCTCCAAATCGAGCAAGCTATAGCTCGTTGGAAAGCTCTAGAGTAGATCTAAATGATTGTAGCATCAATTTGATGCTGAGGACAGATTCTACCCTTCAATTTGAAGGGCAAAGATTGGTGGATGATGTAGCCATTTTGGCCTACAGATAAACAACACAGGTCTAAGGACTTGCTGACATGGTCTTTGACCTCAAATGAGGTACTAAAAAGATTCAAGAGCTAATTCTGCTCCTAAAGGTGAAGAAAAGAGGTTCAAGAAAGCTTCTGGAAGGTGGAGAAACTCAAAAGCTTCAAGCAGAAGCTTTAGAGCTTCAAATTAAGTTCTAAAAGGCTTCACAGACCGCTGAAGGGTGGCTGTATCTAATTCAACAACCTCTGAAGGTTGTTAGGACTCTATCTAGGCAGCATTTGCAATTGAAATTCATCAAAAAGTCACTGAAGTCAGTATTGGGTTCAAATGAACCCAAACTAAGCAGAAGATTGGTGGTTGATAAATGCCAGTTTATCATCATTCTTATGCATTAAAACAAACCTAGCTCTTTGAATTTTTCTCTGCAAAGGGGTTTTTGGGCTGCATTTAGGCATTAATTAGGTTAGGCACGCATTGCATTTTTTATTATCTTTTTAATGTGTTTTTGTGAGAGTTAGGGATAAACAGATTAACAGATCCTTAGAACCCTAGCACTCAGGAAGGCAACAGGTGAAGGAGAAGCACAAACTAGCTGGAACTCAGCTTGATCCAGCTCATAATAGCTGGAATCCAGCTCACTTGGATTAGGGTCAGCTCATCCAAGCTCAATTCAGTTCATCTCAGCTGAATGATAGCTCAAGAGAGCTCATCTTAGCTCACCCCAGCTTGGGTCAGCTCAGATCTAGCTCAACTTAGCTGAGTCTAGCTCATCTCAGCTCCCATTAGTCCACAGGGAGCTCTAGCTAGCTCAGCTGAGTTGACTGGAGTTCACCCCAACTCAAGACTAGCTACATCCAGCTCCACTCAACTCCAACCAGCTGAAGATGAATTCATCGCAGCTTAGGAAGCTCAAGTCCAGCTCCTGGGGACTCAGCTTAGCTCAACTTAGTTGAGCTAAGCTACCTTAGCTACCTCAACTAGCTTGATCCTCCCCGAGAGCACCAGACCTAGCTCACCTCAGCTCATTATAGTAGAAGCCAGCTTACTTTAGCTTGGCTTAGCAACTAGCAAAGAACTAGCAAGCTAAGCCAGCTAGAGTAGCTCCATGCCACCCTCTTCAGCAGCTGCCAACTCCAGTTCAAGCTCCAGGCTTCTCCTCCTCAGCTCCTCTCTTCAAACCCTACTCCAATACCTCCTCTACTCCATAGCTAGCTAAGCTAGCTTAGCTTAGCTTAGCTTAGCTATCAACTAGCTCCTTGGCCATCCTCCACCTTCAACTTAACCCTAGCTAGCTCCACCAATTAAGCTTACCTAGTCCACCTAAGCTACCTAACCTCTACTTTATTTTGGCACCAAGATGGACACCTCCTAGCCCCTCAACTACACCCAAAAGACACCTTGTTTTGGCACCAAAATACCCTTCTAGAAGCCCTCCCTTTTGGTGCCAAAACACTCCCACATCATGGCCCTACACATAACCCTACAACCCATCCTAGCCGCCCACCTACCCCTCCTTCTAGAACCCTACTTGGCGCCACCTAAGCCCCCCTTCTAGAGGCCATTTTGGCGCAAACTTCAAGGGGTGCCACCACCCATAACCACCACCTAGGTGCCCCTTGGGTTGGCGCCAATTACCCTTAGCCATAGGATCCCCAACCACCTCCATCTTCCCACCTTAGCCCTCCATTTCAAGAGTCACCTTAACCCCTCATCCTACCCTATAAAAGGACCACTACGCACCACCATTCAAACCATCCTTGGCTAGCAAATTTCTTCTCTTACTCTACCTAGAGCCCACGCCCAAGAGAGAAGAAGAAGAAGAAGAAGATTAAGGGGATATACTGTCCCTTTGGTGCCTCCCCTCTTCTCTTCTCTCCTGTGCCCACGCCAGCCAAAGGGGGAGCCAGGTAAGGAAGACCTTTGGAGGAGGTCTTGAAGGTGGTCCATGCTACCTTGGAGGAGAACTTGAGGGTGGTGCGTGCCCACCCTATGGGGAAAGACTTGAGGTTGAGAGCATCCACCTTGGAGGAGCTTTCAATGAAGGAGAAGGAGACCCTCTTTTCAAGCCAAGGAGCAGCTAGGCTTGGAGCAAGAAGACTCCCTTCTTCACCAGATTCTACAAGAGGATTTGTGTTTCTTCTATTGCTTTTATATTTTACATTTCTAGTAGAAGCATTCCTCTACTTGTCTTTGTAAGAGAACACAAATTCTGCTTAATTAAATTGCCTTCTTTTTAATTTCTTATTGCAATTGTTACGTTTGTTCTAGCAGTTGTTCTACTTCCATGCCCTAATTACTCTAGGCCTTCACTCGCCTAGAGTGAGCTTAGGTAGTGGACATTTTCATCTCTTAAGTTTTAGCTTAGCAATTTTAGGTGTTAGCACTTTTCTGTCACAATTCGTGCTTTGCCCTTATTATCTCAAAACTAAAAAAAATTATATATTTAAAATACCAAAAAGAAAGTTGAGATTTATTTTCTAAGCAAGAGAATTGAATTGCAACTTTGCCTCCTTGGACGACCCTAGATACTCCCCTATCTAGGAATAGAAATTTAAAAGTGTATGCGATTTCACGTGTTACAACTTTAAAAATCGCTTTTACAAATCATGTTAAATTTCACCTCACTTTTTGGCACCGTTGCCAGGGAGGCATGGCTTTGCTTAATCATTTTATCTCTTTCTTGAAGTGGATCTCATCCCCTTCTCTTTCTTTTCTCTAGTGTGTGCAGGAACTATAGCAGAAAAGCAGGAATTTGGAAGCGAAAGCTCAAAGTTCCTTTTCTTCCCACGGATTTTCAAGTTGGTTCTCTTTTCTGGTCACATAGTTAATTAAAACCACCAAAACAATATTAAACTTGGCTTTCAGGATCCCAAACATCTTAATTAAGTGGAGTGGTGTCCACTAAAATTCATTGTTTGATTGAATGTTTCATTAACACCACTCCATTTCAAGTATTGGTGTTTTATTTTTCGAGTCTAGATTTATGTCTAGACTTGAAAAATCAATTCCTAACACCACAAGCTTTATAAAATCATAAAATTTCGTACAATGATTCCAAATTAAGTTAGGAACATCTGTTCCAAATTTCAAATCAATTGGCTTTGTATTTAATTTTTAAAAATTCGTTGATTGCAGAGGGGTCACACCCTCTAATCTTCCTGTTTTGCTACTATCTGTGAATTTTTAGAATTTTTATACTTATTCCATTTTTATGAAATTTAGTTTTCTGGAATCCTTGTGAAATTTTACACATAATATAAAATTACCAAAAGTTTTTGAGGTCAGTAGCAATAGTGAAATGTCTAAAATACCCACATATATCATTTTTGGACTTTGCCACCAGTACAAATAAAAATTCAAAACAATTATCAAACAAATTTCTAAAATCTTACAAAAATCTTTTCTGGAATCTTTGTTTGATTTTACATAAGGTAGTGGTGTTGTTGCATTGCTTGGACCACTACCTATTCAGAAAGCCTAAATAAATATTTATTGGTAGTAATTTTCTATATTAGGGTTCAAATCCAATTAGGGTTTCTTTCTTGCTTTTTAGTCCCACAACATAAAGGAAATACACCATCACTAATACAAATTGTTTTTCCGTTGGTTGTGGAGTATCAAACTTGTTTGAACATTTAAAAAGAAAAACCCTAAAACACATTCAATTAAATTGAATCCTAAAAGATAAAAATACAAAAATTGTGTGACAACTTGATTTGCATTGGAACCACTTTCCAATTCTTGCACACACACAAAAAAATCGTAATAATAGGGTAATAACCCAAATTAACGCCCTCCACATTCCGTGTGCACTATAGTATCCTAGACCTAACTAAAATCCGTAGCAACTTGACCCCTAAGGCTTCATCAACTTAAGCTTGCTATATAGGTCTTAAGTTTTCTTTAGTTAATGCTAATTCTGTCATCTATATCTGGTGTTCAGGCTGAGGGGCCATGTCAAACGACCAGGCGTGGGTTTGTACAAGCACCTGGGGTTTTTCCTGAGAAACGTTTGGGCCCAAACCTTCCCTTAAGTAACTTGGTTAGATTTGTTGACAGAATGGGTATTTACTATTGATTACTTATTTCCTACGTCGACCAAGTCTTAGGTTTATTTTTAGGGAGTCACACTTAAGTTAGGTCTAGCTTTGGCTGTTTGATTTGCACACTTTCTCTCATCTCTTTCTCTTCTCCTCCCCTCCAATTCTTCCAAAACATTGCATGCACGGGAGACGGTCCCAAAAACCACACCTTAAGGGACCATCTGATTTCGCCCTCCACAGTAGAAAATCATTGTTTTCTTCTCCCTCCTCTTCTAAAAAAATGGAAAACCCAAGAAGCCAACAAAAATATTCTGCTTCCACTTCTAACCCGTCAACCGACCCACAAGCTGACTTCCCCCTCCCTCACCTCCCTAATTTGGAGCAACCGGAGATTCCAACAGGGCCAGGTGGCCCTCCAATTCTAACTCAAAATCCAAACCCCTTTGCCTTGATGGTCGACCACTTGGTTCGACTACAACAAAATCAAGAAGATTTGGCTAGGACTGTCACGAACCTAGCTAACCAAGGGAAAAATCTTCCACCCCACCAACAACCTGTCGTTCCTCTTAAGGATTTCTATGATCCTTCCAATTACGAGGAAAGACCTGGGATGGTCATACCACAAGGGGATTTTGAGATCAAACCAGCCATTCTAAACCTTATCAAACATTTTCATGGTCTTCCAAGAGAGGACCCCTTTTGTCATCTCGAGGAATTAACTGTCCTCACTCAAACCACTCGTTCCCGCAATGTGCAGGAAGACATGTGGTTAATGAGACTTTTTCCTCTCTCTTGTTGAACGTCGGGTTGCTACGTTGGCATGTTTGGTTTTGGAAAGCCTGTTGTTGTAGTTTGAAAGCGAAGAACTCATGTTCAAAAAATAAGATTTATACCGAAATTGAAATTCCGGGTCGAACACAGGGTGGCAGACGTTTGATTTAAAAACTACGCGTTTGTTTTTATTTGTCACGAAATAATTCAATTGATTAGAACTACTTACAATAAATAAAAGATAGAGAGAGAGAGAATAAGAGAGAGAATAATACAAACAAAAATCAAAAGAGATATAGAATGCACATGGAATTCATTATCAAAAGTGATTATTCATTACACTAAATATTACGACTAGAAAGCGAGAAAATGATTACACTAGAAAGCGGTAAATCTACTCTAGAAAGCAGTAAAAGAATGGAGAGAGAAATATCCTCCTTGACGGTCGCTTGGAGGATGAGCCGGACGGGACGACGCCTGGACGAAGCAGGACGGAGGAGGACGAAGTAGAAGAACGGGAACTGGGCAGCACGTCGTCGTCATCGCGGGATCCACTTTCGAATAGGGATGAAAATTTGGACTTTATCTCACGAGAAGCATCCCGGGTGTGGGACAAGCTTCTCTTGAGCTTTGGAGAGGGAGAGAAGAGAAGGAAGGGATGAGAATTTCATGTGGAGGAGGTCTCCTTTTATAGTTGCAAGGAGTGGGGGCAAATTGGTCATTAGATCTTTAAAAACATTAATTCAGGACCTTTAGTGACAGATAAAATCGTTGCTAAAGGTCAGGACGTGGGTGTAGTGGGCGGCGTGCGCGTGCCTACTCGCCTACTCGCATGTGCAACGCTTGCACACATTCAGCCATCCTCAGCCGTCTAATCGCAAGATCGGATGGCTCAAATCGCGCTACGCCTGCCTCCTCAATGCACGCCTGATCGCATGCGATGCCGTGCTACCACCGCGTGTGCAATAGCGCGTGGCCACTATCGGGTGCTTGTGATCATTCGATTAGGATCCGACGATTGATTGAAGGCGCGCCCCTCGCTCCAGATTCTGCGTGGCGAGGCTCGAACGCGTGCTCTCGCTTCGCGTTAGAGTGCTCGACCAACACGCTGGGGGTGCGTTTGTGTCGAGCGCCTAACTTCAGCGCGGCGTGTCAGAACTGTTGGATCTTGATCCAACGGTGGGGAAGGGTGGATGCGGGGTCTTCAGTGGGTGTGTGCGGGCAATTGGGCGGCCAAGATGGCGCCACGTGGCACCATCTTGGTCGTCCATCTTCTGGCTGTTGTAGATGGTGCCACGGGTGTCGGATTGACTCGATTTTTGCACCGTTAGGCTGCAATCGTCGATCCGAATCCATTCGTGTGGTTGGATTTGTCGTTTGAAGTGAGGATTTACACCATATTAGCCCTTGATCTTCTAGGGTTCCCTGATCACTATCTAATGCTGTAGATGCCTGATTAGGGCGATCTTGGAGTCGTTGAACTCCAATCGTCGCCCTGATCACATCTGTATGGTTGGAACTTCGATTCGAGGCCCCGATAAAAAGGTTGCCCTGTCCAAGCACATAAAAGGAGATAATTATCCTCCATTTTATTCAAACTACTCTAAATGCAAGATGATGCTTGTTATGCACTATTTATAGCATGCAATGCAATCCTTGTTGGTGCTAGAGCACCACGATCATTTGTTTTGATGATAACAAAACACGTGTCATTTAATATTTGCACTTTGAGTCCAAGATTTCAGGTCAATCGCAAATGGATACGTGATTAGGCGGAGTTCGAGCTCGCATCCAGGATGGATTGGACGAGCTTGATGGAAAATAGAAGAGATTCGCGAGGAGCGATAGATTAAAGATGGAAGGAAATGAAGAATAGGATAGATTTCCTTCTCTTGTACTTGTTGTATTTTTCGTTTCTTTTGTTGCTCTTTATTTCCTTAGAAAATTATGTTAAAGAGCCTCAAAGTACCCTGACAGTAGTCCTAGGAACACCTGCACAACCCTAGGATACTTAGGTTTTCTGTAGAACACTTAGAAAACCAATATAGGGTTCAAACAGAGTTTCCAGATGTCTAATTCCCAAATCAGACATCTGATAAAGTATTTTAAGACGTCTAACTGTTGTTTCAGACGTCTGATAACTGTTAGGCTGGACATAGCTAGTTCTGTCTGATGAAATCAGACGTCCAGACCTTAGACTAGACGTCTTAGGAGACGTCTGATGACTTTGCCAGATGTCCAATTAATGGACCGTTGGCTGGCTTAGCATACACTCAAGAATATGACCGTTAGAGTCTTATCAGACATCCATAGGACTGTCCAGACGTCTGATAAATGATCGTTTTGCCTCGGCTGACCCAAAATCTCTTCTCAGAGATTTTCTAGCTGTTGCAACGTTTGGAAAATCCATTCCCACAGTAAAAGTAGGTTTCCAGACGTCCAGACATAGTGCCAGACGTCCTATATGTCGTCTGATGGACTTGCGCTAGAACCCTGTTTAGATCTGATTCAAGTCAGGAAGAGACCCGCCCAAAATCAGACGTCTGACCTTGAAATCAGATGTCTTAAAGTGAACTTCCAGATGTCTGATGCCAGAATTAGACGTCTGATAAGCCTGTCAGAATAATGATTGTTCCTGATTTCGGGCTGATTCTCTTGGGCTTTGTTCCCAACGGCTATAGAACCTTTCCTAAGCCTTCCAAAGCCTTCCTAAGGCCTCTATAAATAGAGGGGAACCTTTGCAACACAAATACACACCTAGACACACTAAGAGAAACAAGAGACACACCTAAGCAACTTAGTTCCGCTCTTTTGTGTCCAAGAGAAGCCCTTGCTCTCCAAGCTCTAGTTCCATTCTCTAGAGAGCATCAAGCGTTGCGCACCCGCTCTCCCGCCGTAGTTCACGAGAGCGAAGTTGCGTCGTCGCGTGGCTCACGCACCGCGTCATCAACTCGATGCACTCCTTGCAAAGGGGAGTTTCCTAATTCCTATAGAAGCTAGGTTCATAATTACTTTGTTGGCTCTGTAGGACTTCTTGTTTATTTTATCTTTGTTATTTGGTTGGGTATTCGCTTTGCGAATTCCCATCTCCTTCGCGAGACAAAATCCTTCTCGTGGAGAGAAGGGGTTGAGGTACGCTACCCTCGTTTAAGTAGCGTGGTTGTATTGAGGTTGAATCACCCTCGTTTTAAAGTGATTCGATTTAGTGGATTTTGACAACTTGGTTGATCGGAAAATCCTAACTCGAGAGGGTTAGGTGGTGGTTTTCACCCGGTTTGGGTTTCCACCTAAAAATACTTGTGTACTTGTGTGTTTGTTTATTTTGTGAGATTGTTTATATTTATTTCCGCAATTATTACGTCACCCCTCCTAGTAGGGAACTTTCAATCCTATGCTTAAGAACATGCATAAATAGACATCTTAAGTAGTGTAAACGTGTTTACATCATACCCTCATGCCTATCTTTTGCTAGTCCCTAGCAAAAACTATATGCTATTTATAAAAGAATCAGGTAGGATTCTTTGGGCTTGAGTTTATTTTTAGTCATTAAGAAAATGCCTGCTTAGGATCTGAACCTTCAGAGACTCAACAGTGCCCGAGTATCTGCCAAAATGCAAACCGCCTCAAGCCCTCACCTTATTCAAAGAAAAATTTTCTTTTTCTCTTTTGGATTTTCAAATTTTAGGGTTTAAGAGTGGCTTTCTATGGCCATTCAACTCACCCAAGATTTGATGAGAACCCTAAGTTCTAAGCATCTTATTGTGAATGTGATAGACTCGTTGACCGGCAGTTAAAATGGACTTCGGGTTTCTACGCCTCTAGGTGACCTTAAAAAGAGAATTCTACCTAAAGGTGTATCTTTACAACCAGTAGCTTTTTCCTTACTTTTCTTTTTACGGGGTCAACACAAGGGTGAATCCAGTGTATATCTCCCCGCATTATTCTACTTCTCCGCTTCTTCCTAAGTGTTTTGGGAATTTTCAGTGCATTTATTGAGCTGGGTTCTGGACAACCGGTCGATGAGTTGTTACCACTGACAACTTGCTAGCCATACTCGTGCGGCGAAGTGTGGCTTATTTCTTTTTTTTTCTTTTCTCCTTTTCTTTTTGTTTTTCTCTTTTTAGGTAGGTGGCTTCCCTGGTCTAAGATTTACGTAAAGGCAGCAAAAAGAGAAAGGTCTAGTGACTGGGCTCTGGACAACCCACCTATGGGTTGTTACCCACGATAACTTGCCAGCCATATTACCCTAGAAGGTTCATTAGCTACCCAATTTCTGTTAAAATCATCGAACAACGAGTCAATGCAAAGAAAGTGTGTAGATGCTAGAAACTCAAAGTTCCCTCTGATCAGAGGGCGGGTTGATAAGTCGTGTACTTATCACCCAAACTTATTTACTCCAATTAAAATATAATTTAGGTTGGCAAGGACTCGAAAAATAAATTCACATTTTAGTGGATACACGGGCTAATTAAATCCAAAGACCTGAAGGGTCTTTGTGTTCAAATCATAATGGAGTATTTTCTAAGATTGAAAATTTTTTTAAACCCAAGTTCTCTTTCCTAATTCAATTTTTTTAATATATATAAAAGAAAATAAAATAAAATAATGGAGCTGACGAATAAATTCAGAGATGAATATCCACCCCTCATGCCTATCTAATGCAATGTCCTCATTGTATTAAAAAGACATAAAACAGAGTGGAATAGCGTAGAAAGCACCTGAATTGCGTGAATGTCAGGTCCGCTCCAAGATAGAAACTAAAAAGAACTGTATAAGTGCTGAGTTTAGTGCCTTCAGCTAGGCACACTATACAAAGAAGAGAAATGAAGAATTCACGGGTGTAGGTCAGAATCAGAATAAACAGAAGAATTCTCTAACCTGTCAGCAGAGGTCCACAGATGTGGACCAGATTGTGGTGCAGACCCATACCCCACAATCGAGAATATCTTAGGTTCTGGATAAAAATTACCCAAAACCTAAAATCTATATGCAAGTGGGGTAGGGCCTGCAATTTATGAGGATGCAACCCAAGATCAAAAAGTCAGGTCACAAAGAATTAAAGCACAAAAGGATAATCATTAAATGTGTGCTTAGGTTGGACGTCCTCAGAACAGATGTCGTAAGGGTTCTGGCTTGATAGTTTCAGCTTAAAAGGAACCCTTCGACTCATTCTTCTATTTCCTCCAAAGTTAACTTCCCAAATCAGGACTTCCCAACTCCTATCCTCCTCAATTAGAATGTAAAATTCTGAGACCTCTTGCATGTTAATCACCCTGTCTGAAATCTCCAAGTCTAAATGATGTGGTTGAATCAGAATTGACTTGGGTCTAATTATCTCAGAAACAGAATCATTGATAAGCTCAATGGGGTGTAACTGACAATCAGGGCATTGAATTGAATCCTCCAGAAAATGCAATTCTGGATCCATAATGTGAGCCCTAATAAAATCAGTTTCCTCAGTTATTGGGCTATCAAATGATCTATTAGATTCCTCAGGCCCAATCGTCTCACAGAAATCTTGTTCAGAAAACTCGCGTGAGACTTCGCAACTTGAATCTTCACCATCAAAGAAATCAAGATCCGTATCAATGTATGTCCCAAAATCATCTGTCACTTTCTGTTCCGTGGAGACATACGTTTCCTCGTACCCCGGCTCAGGGATCTCAGGTGAAGAAATCAGATCTTCCTTAATTGGTTACTTTAATTCAATCTGGTCAGCCTCGTAACATGTGTCCCCCACAACAAGTGCCTGAGCGAGTTCTATCATTTGTTTTCCTGAAGGGAGCTCATCTTGGGAATCATCCCATGATTGAATCAAAGCGACCACGAATCTCATCCTCAATTTCGCTAATTTCCCAAGTAGAAACTCACCTAGGTTCTTATCCTTAACATCTTGGAGCCAATCCAACAACGACTTGTTCAAATCATCAATCATTTCAATCAGGGGCTCCAATCTCTCAATGCAAGGTATTGGCTGAACTTCTAAAGATTGTATGATATTTCTCAAGTTAGCCAGAACCTTTTCTTGAACCTGGTTACCCTGAACCAAATGAGTTGGTTCAGGGTTGGGCGGGTTTGGGGTTAATGCAGGGGAATTAACGAATTGAGATTCGTTATACCCTTCCTGATAATAAGTCATTTCAGATTGTTCAAAAGATGGTGATGACCTAAAGGTAGTGTAATCAGAGGATGGGTAAGGATCAGTGTATCCTTCTTGATTATAGATCATATTAGGTTGTTCATGAAAGGATGATGATCTATAATCGATGTGGCCTTGAGAAGGATAGAAATCACAATCAAAGTTTTCAGGGTTAGACCCTAAACACGGAGGTCCGGAACTGTACCCCAATTCGAGTTATCCCAACTAACTGATGGTTGATGACAGTATGAGTCGGGATAATCGTCATGTTGAGGATAATTCAAAACAGGAGGGAAAGAGCGGGAATGCGTGCAATATGTGGAAGGATTCATGGAAGACGAGAGGAAGAAAGGTGCCCTGCAATACAAACAATCAAACCTGTCCTTAAGTGGGCTAGCCTAAAGACCTATAGACTCCCAAAACCCGTCTTGAGATAAAGGAATGATTTGATCTACTTCTGTCTGTTCAATCCAACCAGTTAAAAGGAGGGACTGGGGAGAAGGTTCTTCTTTCAGCTTGCGCCTCCAGTTCCTAGTGTACCCCCCAGTCGCGATAGTTTGATTCTGCTCCCCTAGCTAGACATCAGATTGAACCATAGAAACAAACTAATCGAAAATAATCTCGTTCTGGGCTCTGAAGAGCGAGTCTAATCCTTAAGGCCAATGTCTACTCTATTTTATTTAGGGCTAGGTTTGAATGTGCTTTGGAATGTGATGGGCCATTTATATGGGTTGTGCCCTTAATGATTGATTGATTTGTGTGTACTTGCACAACCAGTGGTATTCAAGCAAGATTATTTTTGATGTGGTGAATTTTAGGGTTCAAATCTTGCTTAGTAGCTTTTAAGATTCAACTTTAGGTGTTTTCAAATAAGGTTTTGTTAGCACACTAGGTTTTGCAAGCACAGTTGAAGATGACTTCCTTTAAAACTTAAAAGAATGTGGAGTGCCTGGTAAATCCCTAAGAGTTGAACCTAATCGGCAGCTACTTGATGAGTTAATTTTAATTGAAGTGGTGTGGCCCAATCAACTCAAACAATTGGCTTGTTGCACCACTTAATTAGGCACACAAGTGATTACCTAATCTAATTTCTACTCAATTATGTGTTTGAATGTGTGTACCGGCTCCAAAGATCGATTTACCGGTTGAGTTTGAAAATCAGATGAGGTTGTGTACCTCTATGAAATTTTTTTTTAATTTTTCTTTTTTTTTAATGTGGGGGTTGGGGTGAGTATGGATGTCAAACAACAAACAATCTAACCTTAGAGTTTATAAGAACACCTAGGTTGATTGGTGATTGTGTTATTATGTTGTGGAATGAAATCTAAGGGGATAACTCACAGAACCTTTAACAGCACTTTTCTCTGATCTACCGCATTTGCTTGTCTCAAAAGAGTATCTGTAATCACAATAAGAAAGAAGAGAAGTAAAGTAAATGATTCGTAAGTTGTAAAAACTTGAAGAAAAATCGAAGAGCGTCGTTCCCCGGCAACGGCGCCAAAATGTTGAATGTCGGGTTGCTACGCTAACGTGTTTGGTTTTGAAAAACCTATCATTGTAGTTTGAAAGCGAAGAACTCATGTTCAACAAATAAGATTTATACCGAAATTGAAATTCCAGGTCGAACATAGGGAGGCGGACGTTTGATTTAAAAACTACGCATTTGTTTTTATTTGTCACGAAATAATTCAATTGATTAGAACTACTTACAATAAATAAAAGATAGATAGAGAGAGAGAATAAGAGAGAGAATAATACAAACAAAAATCAAAAGAGATATAGAATGCACATGGAATTCATTATCAAAAGGGATTGTTCATTACACTAAATATTACGACTAGAAAGCGGGAAAATGATTACACTAGAAAGCGGTAACTCTACTCTAGAAAGCAGTAAAAGAATGGAGAGAGAAATATCCTCCTTGACGTTCGCTTGGAGGACGAGCCGGACGGGACGACGCCTGGATGAAGGGGTATGAAGCAGGACGAAGTAGAAGAACGAGGCAGCACGTCGTCGTCGTCGCGGGATCCACTTCCGAACGGGGAGAAAAATTTGGACTTTATCTCACGAGAAGCATCCCAGGTGTGGGACAAGCTTCTCTTGAGCTTTGGAGAGGGAGAGAAGAGAAGGAAGGGATGAGAATTTCGTGTGGAGGGGGTCTCCTTTTATAGTTGCAAGGAGTGGGGAAAATTGGTCATTACATCTTTAAAAACAATAATTCAGGACCTTTAGTGACAGATAAAATCGTCTCTAAAGGTATGAACGTGGGTGTAGTGGGCGACTTGCGCGCGCCTGCTCGCCTGCTCGCGCGTGCAACACTTGCGCACATTCAGCCATCCTCAGCGATCAGACGACTCAAATTGCGCTATGCCTACCTCCTCAGCGTGTGCATGATCACGTGCGATGCCACATTACCGCCGCCCGTGCTATAGCGCGTGGGCACTATCGGGCACGCTCGATCATTCGATAGCGATCCGACGGTCGATTGAAGGTGCACCCCCCGCTCCAGATTCCATGTGGCGAGGCTCGAACGCGCGCTCTTGCTTCACGTTAGGGCGCTCGACCAATGCGCTGGGGGCATGTTTGTGTTGAGCGCCTAACTTCGGCATGGCATGTCACAGCTATTGGATCTTGATCCAACTGCAGGGAAGGGTGGATGCGGGGGCTTCAGCAGGTGTGTGCGGGCGATTGGGTGGCCGAGAAGGTGCCACGTGGCACCATCTTGGTTGTCCATCTTCTGGCTGATGTAGATGGTGCCACAGGTGTTGGATTGACTCAATTTTTGCGTCGCTAGGCTGCAATCGTCGATCAGAATCCATCCGTGTGGTTGGATTTGTTGTTTGAAGTGCAGATTTACACCATCTTAGCCCTTGATCTTCAAGGGTTCCCCGGTCACTATCTGATGCTACAGATGCCTTATTAGGGCGATCTTGGAGTCGTTGAACTCTAATCGTCGCCTTGATCACATCTGTATGGTTGGATTTTCGATCCGAGGCCCCAATAAAAAGTTTGCCCTGTCCAAGCACATAAAAGGAGATAATTATCCTCCATTTTATTCAAACTACTCTAAATGCAAGATGATGCATGTTATGCACTATTTATAGCATGCAATGCAATCCTATTCTTAAGAACATGCATAAATAGACATCTTAAGTAGTGTAAACGTGCTTACATCATCTCTCTTAAAGACAAAGCATCTGATTGGTTTATAACAGTTGGGCGCCCTATTACCACCTGGCCCCAATTAAAAAGTGCTTTTCTCAAAAAAAAATTTTCGATCGATCGAACTAATGCGTTAAGAAGATCCGTAACGATCTTTCAACAAAAAATTGGTGAACCCCTCCATGAAGCCTGGGAAAGATTTCAAGAACTTCTAAGAAGTTGTCCCCACCATGAAATTTCACAATGGCAATTAGTGCAGATCTTCTGTCATGGATTAGAAGATCAATTGAAACGATTTGTGGATGGCTCATGTGGGGGCAATTTCCTTAACAAGGATGCCGAAAGTGCCTATCTCCTCTTTGAAGAAATGAGTGAAAACTCATTTAATATGACTTCAATGGACACTTTTGGTAGAACAAAAAACCCCAGATACGGAGTCCATGAAATTGACTCCAAATCCACCTCTGTTCCAGTCACTCAAGATGATCTATATATGTTAGCTCAATGACTGGACCGGATGCAAATTCACAAAAATAAAATGGAAGAAAAGCTCACAAATAAACAAGCTTCACATGTTAACTCTCTACACACTAACCCTCCACAACTTCTCCAAAGAGAAAATCTGCACAACATTGATGCCACATCTGCTGGTCAGCAACTTCCAGCTAATTTCCCATAGGATTTGACTGGGAATTTTGATCAAAATATTTTTGATCCCACCACAGAAAATATTTATTCTCTCCAGGAGCAATTTAGAAACCCCTCCAACACTTTCAATCAAAACTGGAGGACTAACTCGAATCACTCTTGGAAAAACCCGAACTCGATTCCTTTTCCCAAACAAAACTATTTTGGAAATTATGGGAAACCTGTGTATCAACCTGGACCATCTCAGGATGATATTAACAATCAAGTCATGAAAATTCTGGAAGAAATGCAAACTCAAATAACAGAAGTAACCCGGATGATTACCAACTTCCAACACCAAGTTAAGGTTACTCCTGATCATCTACCTATTGGGAATTTTCCTTCCCAACCCATGACCAACCCAAATAATCAAAGGAATCCGTTCCAAGGTGGATATCCCAGTCAACCCATTTACCAGCACCTTAGCATCCATAAGGTTTCAATAACAGTCAGGCTTCCCGTCCTCATCCTAGAAATAATCGGATTGCAAATGTAGTTACTTTGAGGAATGGGAAAACCACTCACAATCCCCTGCCTGTTAAAGAAACCTGCTTTAATGAAACACAGATTAACTCTTCCCCATCTCCATCTCATATTGTTCAGGAACCAATTAATGCAAAACAGGGAAACCCTGCTCCATTTCCACAAGCCCTCCACTCTTCAACAAATAAGAAAAAGAAGAAATTTGAGCCCACTGAGAAGGAATTAATGGATTTATTTGGGTAAGTTGAAACTAATATCCCTCTCCTAGATGCCGTAAAATACATCCCTACCTATTCAAAATTCCTAAAAGATTTGTGCACTCCAAAAATGCAGCCCCGAAATTTAGGACAGGTGATCCTTCCTGAGACAGTTAGCTCAGTTGTGCAGAGTCGATTGCCTCTCAAGAGAAAAGATCCCGGTGCCCCCTTAATTCAAGTTATCGTTAATGATACCTCTTTTGATCGCGCTTTGTTGGATCTTGGTGCCTCAATTAATCTTATCCCACAATTGTTTTTGAGAAATTTAAGATCGATGAATTAAAGCCTATTGAGGTTACTCTTCAATTAGCCGATCGATCTACAATTAAACCAAGGGGAATTGTTGAGGATGTCCTTATCTGGGTCAAAAATTGTCTATTTGCAATAGACCTTTTAGTCCTGGACATAGAGGTACCAGAAGCACTAAAGTTTACCCCCATAATTCTTGGAAGACCATTCTTAGCCACCACCTGCGCAAATATCGATTATGATTCTAGAAAAATGAAGATCATGTGTGGCGGTGAACCTGTAACCCTAGACATTTTTCAAGCTTCTAGGCGGTTCCAAGAACCAGATTTCTTTGATGATTCGGATTCAGAAATAGAAAACATTGTGGAGGAAACTTTGCAGATTTCCCATTTAGGTTCCTGTTTTGTCATCAATACAGTTCTTGAACCACACATTCAGCTAACCCTCCGCTGACCCTTTCACTCTCACCTCACCATTAACCCATAAAGTAGAAATTCTTTCGGAGCCGGGCCCACAATTGGAATTAAAACCTTTGCTCGACTCCCTTAAATATGTCTTCTTGGGTCCTAATCAGACCCTACCCCTGATTATAAATTCTGGAATTACAAGGGCACAAGAGCACAAACTTCCTCAGGTTTTGAGTAAATATCGAAAAGCTATTGGCTGGACTCTTTCTGATCTTAAGGGTATTCAACTGTCTTATTGTACACATCGTATATATTTAGAGGACGATTCTCGCCCCTCCCACCAACCACAAAGGCGCTTGAACCCTATTATGCAAGAGGTGGTAGAAAAGGGAGATTATTAAGTGGCTTGATGCGGATATCATCTGCCCTATTTCTTACAGCTCCTGGGTTAGTCCAACACAAGTTGTGCCCAAAAAGGCTGGACTACCAGTTGTCAATAATGATAATGGGGAGAATGTAGCCACTCGAATCACCTCTTCTTGTCTCGTGTGTATTGAATACAAAAAATTAAACACTGCCACCAAGAAGGACCATTTCCTGCTCCCCTTTATTGATCAAATCTTGGAGCGGTTAGCTGGATGGGATTTTTACTATTTTTTGGATGGTTATTTCGACTATAATTAGGTAGTGGTTCATCCTGGGGACTAGGACAAAACAACTTTCACCTGCCCCTTCAGAACCTTTGCTTTCCGAAGGATGACCTTTGATCTTTGCAATGCACCTGCGACTTTTCAAAGGTGTATGCTTGCAATATTTTCAAACCTGGTAGGTGAATGCCTAGAAGTCTTTATGGATGACTTCTCTATTTTTCGAGATTCTTTTGACCATTGTCTCGAAAACCTTGAATGAACCCTCCAAAAATGCATAGAAGTCAATCTGGTCCTCAGTTGGGAAAAAAGTCATTTCATGATCCAGGAAGGTATTGTCTTGGGCCATGTTATTTCAAAACAAGGAATCGCGGTAGATAAAGAAAAAGTAGACGCTATATCTAAGCTCCCATGGCCCACTGCTGTCAAACAGATCAGATCCTTTTTAGGTCATGTGGGTTTCTACTGTCGATTTATACAAAATTTTTCCCAAATCTCCAAGCCCTTAAGTCAGCTACTCACTAAAGACCAGCCATTTGATTTTAATGATAAGTGCCTGGAGAATTTTTTGAGGTTGAAGAAAGAGGTTACTGAGGCACCAATTTTACAGGGTCCTAATTGGAATAGTCCCTTTGAATTAATGACAGGTGCCTCAGATTTTGTTGTAGGGGCCGTTCTAGGGCAAAGAATTGGCAAGAAGCCCGTTGTGATCTATTATGCTAGCAAAACTCTTGATGATGCACAATGGAATTACGTGGTTCCTGAAAAGGAACTTCTTGCCATTGTATTTGCCATAGAAAAATTTAGATCTTA
This sequence comes from Thalassia testudinum, assembly GCA_037157565.1. Lineage (NCBI taxonomy): Eukaryota > Viridiplantae > Streptophyta > Magnoliopsida > Alismatales > Hydrocharitaceae > Thalassia > Thalassia testudinum. Next base: position 47,906,016 of record JAZHRO010000009.1, read on the forward strand.
TCTTTTGGGGTCACATGGCACTGTATATACCGACTACTCAGCAATTAAATATTTGCTGACAAAGAAAGATGCGAAACCCCGCCATATCCATTGGATTCTGCTGCTCCAGGAATTTGACCTGGAAATCAAGGATAAGGCGAGATAGCATAATGTAGTGGTCAACCATCTCTCTCGTCTTATGACGAATGACGTAATGACCCACCTGATCAGTTCCCCGATGAAAGCATTTTAGCTCCTACAACCCTCCCTTGGTTTGCGCCCATCGCAAACTATTTAGCAACAAAATGACTCCCCACTGATTGGCCAAAAACAAAATGGGATAAGTTCTTTGCTGATATTAAGTACTATTTTTGAGAGGAGCCTGACCTTTTCCGCATTTGTGCCGATCAGGTCATTCGTCGATGTGTACCCGATTATGAAATCCATGATATTTTGACACATTATGACTTAATGGCATGTGGTGGACATTTTTCGGGCAAGAAAACTGCAGCTAAAATCCTTTATGCGGGATTCTATTGGCCCAGCTTGCACAAAGATGCTTATAACTTTGTTCGGTCCTGTGTGCATTGCCATAGCATCGGCAACATGACTCGGAAGGATTTGATGGCCTTTAATCCTATTTTAGAGGTTGAAATTTTTGATGTTTGGGGCATTGACTTCGTGGGACCGTTCATCAACTCTGGTGGGTATTTATATATACTAGTCGCAGTTGACTATGTTTCCAAGTGGATAGAAGCAATACCCACCCGCACTAGTGATCACCATGTTGTTGTCGAATTTCTTAAGAAAAATATTTTCTCAAGATTCGGCATACCAAAAGCCATTATCAGTGACGGAGGTTCACATTTCACTCACTCACAATTTCATCACCTTCTTTCTAAATATGGGGTTAATCATAAAATTTCCACACCTTATCACCCCCAAACAAATGGCTAGGCTGAAGTTTCTAACCAGGAAATTAAAAATATTTTACAAAAGACGGTTAGGCCCGACCGTAAAGATTGGTCCACCAAATTGGACGATGCTTCATGGGCCTACCGTACCGCTTTTAAAACTCCGCTCGGCATGTCTCCCTTCCGTCTAATATTTAGGAAGGCATGCCATCTCCCGATAGAACTCGAACATAGGGATTTTTGGGCAATAAAACAACTCAACATGGATTTATCTGACGTCGGTATTCATAGAAAATTACAATTAACTGAATTGGAAGAATTACGTAATTTTTCCTATGAAAATGCGAGGATTTATGAAGACTGAACAAAGAAATTTCATGATAAATACATTGTTCGAAAATACTTTGATGTTAATCAACGCGTTTGGCTTTTTGATTCTCGATTACGTCTTTTTCCTGGCAAATTAAAAGCTAAATGGATCGACCCCTTTATTGTCCATAAAACTTATCCATACAGCGTTGTTGATCTGTTTGATCCTAAAACTAATACAACATTTCAAGTCAACGACCAACGTTTAAAGCCCTATTTTGATCATACGCCAAATCTTCCGTCTGAATCTTTCGATTTCACTGAGTCAGCCACCTTTGATCGCTAATGCACACTACGCCCGGCTGAATGGCGTAAAAGATAGCACTGGATGGGAGGTAACCTATCATTTCTTTTCCTTCTTTCCTTTTTCCTTCTTCTTTCAGGTTTTGACCATCCTAAAACCGATCGCCCTTCGCTAAGGTGATCCCTTTTCCCTCCGAATGCATGAGGACATTGCATATCTTAAGCATGGGGGAGTGTTTTTAAAATTTGATGATCAATTTAGGATTTTCAAAACCTAAAAACATGCATTTTTCTTTATTTTATTTTTCTACTTGCTTACCTAAAAAAATAAAAGTGTTGAAAACTTTTTAAGGAAAAATTTTGAAATCAGGACTAAGGTCGAAAAACTCACTTTTGGTACAGTGGGATTTAATCTTTAACAAACTAGGGATGAGGATGTGGATCTGATCATTAGAATTTTAGGGTTTATTTTAGACTAGATCAGATATCCTTCTCTGAAAATTCCACCTGAACTCATGATAGTTCAGGTGACTTGATCCTATTTTGTAATGTGGAAAGTATTTGACTTAGTTTTTGATTCAAAAACTTGCATGTCTTAAGAACTTCTTATGTCCATTTTTACACACAAGCCAACACTTAAAAACAACTAAAAATCAGAAAAACTCCCTTATTTGGATTTAGTAAAAGTCTGAAGCAAATCATTGGTTTGAGATCCCACCACCGAGGAATAAAATGCCTCCTTTGAGGATGTGATGTCAACATGTTACCAACTCAGCGCTGCTCCATATCTATATTTCATATCTTTAGACGGAGCATTAAAGCACATTTTAGCAGCTCAAGTGTCTTGGACGGTGCTCCACCTATAGTGTCGGAGCAAGAGCTTGAGTTTGCTTGGAGCGCCCTTTTACACCGCATTGTGTTTTGGGGTTGTGAGCTCCTGGGTGCTGTCATGGATAGTGCTATCCTGAAGTACTGGTGCCACAGCCCCCTCGAGGATTGGTAACGGGAATGATGATCCCGACACATCTGTTGTAAGACTAAGCTAAAAATAAGCATGGTGGAGAAAAAAAAAATTCTAAACCAAAAACGTGCCCCTATAAGTGTTGGTTTTTCATAAGCACGGACACAAGGTTTTAAAGGATTTTGCAAGTTGCGAATCAAATTCATGAGCCAGAAAAATCCTAAAAACAAAAATTTCAAGTCAGCTGAATTAACAAGGGGTTAATTTGTGAATTTTCTAGAGGATATATTGATCCCATTTTGTTTAATGGTTGGATCCAAAAATAAATCATGATGTTTATCCTTAACAAATCCCATGCCTCCTATCTTTAGATCAACCAAGGTCCCTTAATCTTTTTTTTCCTCAAAAGTCGAAAAAATTAGATTTCCTAAAATAATTCCGTTTTCCAAAAGAAAGTCAAAGTTTTGCTAAGAGACTAGCAAAAGATAAGCATGGGGGTGTGATAAACGTCAGTTTATCATCATTCTTATGCATTAAAACAATCCTAGCTCTTAGAATTTTCTCTGCAAATGGGTTTTTGGGCTACATTTAGGCATTAAATAGGATAGGCATGCATTGCATTTTTTCTTGTCATTTTAATGTGTTTTTGTGAGTGTTAGGGATGAACAGATATACAAATCCCTAAAACCCTAGCACTTAAGAAGGCAAATGGTGAAGCAGGATCTCAGACTAGCTGGAACTCAACTTGATCCAGCTCACCATAGCTGGAACCTAGCTCACTTGGACTAGGGTTAGCACATCCTATCTCCATTCAGCTAATCTCAGCTGAATGACAGCTCAAGAGAGCTCATCTTAGCTCACTCTAGCTCAGGTCAGCTCAGATCCAGCTCAACTTAGTTAACTCTAGCTTATCTCAGCTCCCACTAGTCCACAGGGAGCTCTAGCAAGCTCAGCTGAGTTGACTGGAGTTCACCCCAGCTCAGATCCAGCTACATCCAGCTCCACTCAACTCCAGCCAACTGAAGAAGAATTTATCCCAGCTCAAGAACCTCAACTCCAGCTCCCGGGGACTCAGCTTAGCTCAACTTGGTTGAGCTAAGCTACCTTAGTTGTCTCAACCAGCTCAATCCTCCCCGAGAACACCAGACCCAGCTCACCTCAGCTCCATACAACAGAAGCCAACTCACTTTAGCTTCACTTAGTAGCTAGCAAAGAACTAGCAAGCTAAGCCAGCTAGAGTAGCACCATGTTGACCTCTTCAGTAGCTGCCAGCTCCACTTTAGCTCCAGATTCTTCAGATCCAGCTCCTCTTTCCAAACCCTAGCTCCAACACCTCCTCCTCTACTCCATAGCTAGCTAAGCTAGCTTAGCTTAGCTAGCAATCAGCTCCTTGGCCACCCTCCACCTTCAACTAAACCCTAGCTAGCTCCACCAACTAAGCTTACCTAGTCCACCTAAGATACCTAACCTCTACTCTATTTTGGTGCCAAGATGGACACCTCCTAGCCCCTCAACTACACCCAAAAGACACCTTGTTTTGGCACCAAAATACCCTTCTAGAAGCCCTCCCTTTTGGTGCCAAAACACCCCCACATCATGGCCGTACACATAACCCTACAACCCATCCTAGCCACCCACCTACCCCTCCTTCTAGAACCCTACTTGGTGCCACCTAAGCCCCCCTTCTAGAAGCCATTTAGGTGCCAAAACACCCCCACATCATGGCCGTACACATAACCCTACAACCCATCCTAGCCACCCACCTACCCCTCCTTCTAGAACCCTACTTTGTGCCACCTAAGCCCCCCTTCTAGAAGCCATTTAGGTGCCAACTTCACGGGGTGCCTCCACCCAAAACCACCACCTAGGTGCCCCTTGGGTTGGCGCCAATTACCCTTAGCCATAGGATCCCCAACCACCTTCATCTTCCCATCTTAGCCCTCCATTTCAAGAGTCACCTTAACCCCTCATCCTACCCTATAAAATGACCACTACCCACCACCATTCAAACCATCCTTGGCTAGCAAATTTCTTCTCATACTCTACCTAGAGCCCACGCCCAAGAGAGAAGAAGAAGAAGAAGATTAAGGGGATATTCTGTCCCTTTGGTGCCTTCCCCTCTTCCCTTCTCTTTTGTGCCCACGCCAGCCAAAGGAGGAGGTAGGCAAGGAAGACCTTTGGAGGAGGTCTTGAAGGTGGTCCATGCCACCTTGGAGGAGAACTTGAGGGTGGTGCGCGCCCACCCTAGGAGGAAAGACTTGAGGTGGAGAGCATCCACCTTGGAGGAGCTTTCAAGGAAGGAGAAGAAGGAGACCCTCTTTTCAAGCCAAGGAGCAGCTAGGCTTGGAGCAAGAAGACTCCCTTCTTCACCAGATTCTATAAGAGGATTTGTGTTTCTTCTATTGCTTTTATATTTTACATTTCTAGTAGAAGCATTCCTCTACTTGTCTTTGTAAGAGAACATAAATTCTGCTTAATTAAATTGCCTTCCTTTTAATTTCTTGTTGCAATTATTACTTTTGTTCTAGCACTTGTTCTACTTCCACTCTCTAATTACTCTAGAGTGAGCTTAGGTAGTGGACATTTTCATCTCTTAAGTTTTAGCTTAGCAATTTTAGGTGTTAGAACTTTTCTGTTACAATTCATGCTTTGCTGTTATTATTTCAAAACTAAAAAAATTTATATATTTAAAATACCAAAAAGAAAGTTGAGATTTATTTTCTAAGCAAGAGAATTGAATTGCAAATCTACCTCCTCGGACGACCCTAGATACTCCCCTATCTAGGAATAGAAATTTAAAAGTTATGCGATTTTGCATGTTATGACTTTAAAAACAGCTTTTACAAATCACGCTAAATTTCGCATTTGTGGTGCTGCGCGCTGCTGAAGGAGGCGTGGAGGCATGCAGAGAGGCTACTAGTACGCAGCTACTAGAGGCACAAGAGGGCTGCGTGCTTGGCTACGCGCTGGCCGTAGGTGCTAGAGTTGCAAGGGTGACTGTTGAATGTTGGGTTGCTACGCTAACGTGTTTGGTTTTGAAAAACCTGTCGTCATAGTATGAAAGCGAAGAACTCGTGTTCAACAAATAAAATTTATACCAGAATGAAAATCCCGAGTCGAATAAATGGAGGCAGACGTTTGATTTAAAAACATGCGTTTGTTTTATTTGTCACGAAGTAATTCAATTGATTAGAATATCTAACTATTTACAATAAATAGAAGAGACAGAGAGAGAGAATAAGAGAGAGAATATTACAAATAAAAACCAAAACAAGATGTAGAATAAACATGGAATTTCATCATCAGAATGATTGCTCATTACACTAGAAAGCGGGAAAATGATTACACTAGAAAGCAGTAAATCTACTTTAGAAAGCATTAAAAGAATGGAAGAAATATCCTCCTCGATGGTCGCTTAGAGGATGAGCCGGACGAGATGACGCCTGGACAAAGGAGGACAAAGCAGGATGAAGGAGGACGAAGCGGAAGAACAGGAATGGGGCAGCACGTCATCGTCGTTGTGGGATCTGCTTCCGAAAGGGGACGAAAAATTGACTTTATCTCGCGAGAAGCATCCTAGGTGTGGGACAAGCTTCTCTTGAGCTTTGGAGAGGGAGAGAAGAGAAGGAAGGGATGAGAATTTCGTATAGAGGGGGTCTCCTTTTATAGTTGCAAGGAATGAGGGCAATTTGGTCATTACAACACTAAAAACATCAATTCAGGACCTTTAGTGACGGATAAAACCGTCGCTAAAGGTCCGAACGTGGTTGACATGGGCAGCGCGCGCACCCGCTCACCTTCTTGTGCATAACACACGCACATGTCCAGTTGATCTCAACCGTCCGACCACCAGATCGGACGACTTAAATCCCGCTACCGCCCACCCGCATGCGATTCCACGTGAGGTGCGGCATGCGATACGGCGTGAGCGCAATTGCACACATGCGACCGTTCGATCGTGATCGAGTGGCCAATCGTGCCCGCTCGCCTGCACCTCTTGCCTGCTCCTTGCATTTTGATCGCACGCCACCCAGTCGCGATAAAGCCTTCGCCCACTGCGCTACGTGCTTGGATGGGCAAGCGGGCAACTTTGTAGCGTGCGATCTGGACCGTTGGATCAAGATCCAATGGCCCAGATTGCACGTTGGATCTTCTTTGGAGAGGAAGCGGCGATCCTGAGGGCCAGTTGGATGGCTGAGATGGCGCCACATGGCACCATCTTGGCAGTCCATCTTCTGGATGATGTAGATGGTGCCACGGGTGTCAGATTGAGTCGATTTTCACGCTGCTAGGCTGTGATCATCGATCCGAATCCATCTGTGTGGTTAGATTTGTTGTTTGAAGTGTGGATTCACACCATCTTGGCCCTTGATCTTCTAGGGTTCCCCGATCTCTATCTGATGCTACAGATGTCTAATTAGGGCGATCTTGGAGTCGTTGAACTCCAATCGTCGCCCTGATCACATCTGTACGGTTGGATCTTCAATCCGAGGCCCCGATAAAAAATTTTCCCTGTCCATGAACATAAAAGGAGACAATTAACGTCCATTTTATTCAAACTAATCTAAATGCAAGATGATGCATGTTATGAAATATTTATAGTATGTAATGCAATCCTACGCTTAAGAACATGCATAAATAGACAAGTAGTGTAAACATGTTTACATCAGTGATGAAGGCACTGAATGGGCGGGTGCGCAGAGGTGCTGGCGGGGCCCGTGTAGGTTGCACGCGCGCAGAGGAGAAGGCATGCCTGCTGGAGGTGATGCGGGCTGCTGTTGTGCACATGGAGGGCTATGCGAGCTGGGTGTGCCAGAGGGGCGGTGTGCGTGGAGGCACGAGGAAGGCTGCCCACGCTAGATGTGCGCGAAGGGTGGTGCGCGTGGAGGCGCAGCAAGGGTGGCGAGGCGCGAAGGCGATGGGCACGCGGGAATGGCACAGCTGCAGGTGGTGAGGTGAGCGCAGGCAGTGGAGGCACGTGCTGTTGGTGTTTGGGTTATTTTTGGTGATGGAAAAATAGAGGAAGGAAAAACAAAGAGGAAGGTGGAGGTCAGATGTCTGGGATCATTCCCAAACGTCTTAATTGGCGTGGATGGTTGTTGGCGATGGTTGCTGGCAGTGGTGGCTGGTGCTAACTGCGTGGCCTTCAAGCACACGCTCGCGGTAAACTGCACAAGCCATGAATGGCACGGTGGTCTATCACCCCACCTGCCCACTGTAGTGTGGACTTGCGCACACGGTTGAGGTCGGCGGTGGTGATGTGAAGAAGCTCAAAAGCTTTGCGCAGTGGTGGGTCGAGATGGTGGTGGCCTCTAGAGCCCGGTTGATGCTCTCCCTTTGTTATAGCTACAGAGGAGTGCGGACGCAGGCAGATGTTGGTTGAAGAAGAAGCCACGCAGATTGTGGGAACAAAGATCCATGATTGTCGCTTGTGCATTTAGCCAGTGCAATTCTCCTACATGCATCCGTTGGTGATAAAATAAAGAAATTAAATGAGGGTTATTTATTTATAAGCCCTTAAAAGAAATGTGAAATAAAATAATGCATGTAATGCAACCTAAAAGATTAACTATTCTAATGCATGCTATTCTAAATGAATTCTAAGTATGAATGCAATGCATGAAATATGTAAATAAATGAATAATTAGACTAATCTATTTACATCTTATTGTATGCAATTTATATTCCAATATTAATCTAATTCCTAGGTATTTAAGTAACTAATTAGCCCACAAATATGGGCTCATCAAATGCCCCCATGCCTTGTTTTTGCTAATCCCTAGCAAATTCAAGCAATAACCCAACTCTTCAAGTGGATTCACCAACCTAATCAGTCTTCCTTTAGAAACATGTTAAGTTCAGACTTTAGACCTAAGGTTCCCAAGCAGTTGCTAAGTTACATACTAGGTCGGCTAAAGACGAGTTGCAGGTATAGGTTTCCCTGATTTCTAACTCTTAGGTTTTCTTGGTCCTAGAGATTAAAGCATCCGTGCATGTGCATTGGTTTGAGTTATTTGAGGTTGGTTTGATTGCCAACCAGGAAAGAGAGTAAGAAAGAGATTTTTTTTTAATATATATATATATATCTTTGTTTGATTCCTCTAAGCCTTAACCTTGGATAAGCTATCAACACGGTCTGTGTCGAATTCATTGTCCCCATCACCAAACCTTGAAGGGTGCCTGGCTTTCGATGCTTTGAGATAGCACCGCCCATAGCGACCCCAAGAACTCCTGGCAATCGACACTTCGAGATAGTATCGCCCATGGATTTTTATAGCAAATTCGGGCTTGTGCAATCGACACTTCGAAATAGGGCCGCCCATGGTACCTGAACCACACAATGCACTTACATGCCCCCAGTAGGATGGATATCATAATAGACAAGCACCGAGGAGGTGACATGTTATCATTGCATCCTTAAGGTGAGTATGTACTCCACCTCTCCTATAGCAGGAACTCTTCTAATCAACTTGTGTTACTAAGTCAGAACTAAGAGAACCAAAATTTTCTCCAAGAAAGGAATTAGGGTGATCACTTATTTACACAAGACCAAATGTGTGTGAATTGTGGACACTTTGGTTATGAGGACCCGTAAACCAAAAGGTAGAAAAAGACATCAGGTATTACCCAACCTTTAACTCAATCCCTAGCTTTCCTTCCTGAACCTCTTGAGGAATGATCTGCAACTTAACTCCTACTTGAGTTTTTAAGTCCACAAAGGACCCTAAAGGTCTAGAGCTAGTACTTCAACTTAGCTTCTAAAGTGAGACACCTAGAGTCAACATAGTCTAACCTAAAATTTTGGTCTGCCTAAGAATGCAGAGCTCAGCCAGTTAGGCTCAATAATGTAAAATGTTTCTTTTTTTTTCTTTTTTCTTTTTAATAAATGTATGCAATGTAGAATATTTAAACCAAATGCATGAATGCACTATGTATAAATGCTATGTACAGATGCCTTAGGTCCTATCCCCCCATGCCTTGTTCAAATAATGTCCGCATTGAAAGTAGAATGACCAAGGGAAGATATTACTTGAGGCGGGAGAGAAAGGAGCTAAGGCTCCTCGAGAGTGACCACGTCAACCAGATGGCCATCCAAATTTACATAAGGTTTAATCGTTGGTCATTGACAGTGAAGGGTGGTGCTGAAGAGGAAGGGTTCTTGATCTCCACAACCCCATGCGGAAATACTTTGGTGATAATATAAGGCCCATCCCAATGTGATTTTAATTTTCTAGGGAACAACTTAAGTTTGGAATTGAAAATCCAGACTTGTTGGTCAGGCTCAAAGGTCTTTCTAAGGATATATTTATCATGCAAGACCTTAGTTCTCTCTTTATAAGCTTGGGAGGTGTCATAAGCATCATTCCTCAGTTCCTCAAGCTCAGTCAACTCTAGTAAACGTGCTTTACCAGCTTGCTCTAAATCCATGTTAACACTTTGGATAGCCCAAAGTGCCCTATGTTGAAGTTCAACGGGTAAGTGGCATGCTTTCCTATACATAATCCAGAAGGGAGACATACCCAAAGGGGTTTTGTAGGTCGTTCGATAAGCCCATAAAGCATCATCAAGCTTTTGGGACCAGTCCTTCCTATCTGGTCTAACAGTCTTTTCTAAAATGTTCTTGAGCTCCCTATTTGACACTTCAACCTGGCCACTAGTCTAAGGATGGTAAGGGGTAGCAATCTTCTGAGTTACTCCTAGACTCCTGAGTAGCTGAATGAAGTGATGGTTCCGGAAATGAGGTCCCCCATCACTTATAATTGTCTTGGGGCAGCCAAAGTGAGATTTGATATTGTGCACGTAGGAATGGCCTCTATCCACCTGGAGACGTAATCCATTGCCACCAAGATATATTCAAATCCATGGGACGAAGGGAAGGGACCCATGAAGTCTATCCCCCAAACATCAAAAATTTCCACAGGTTGGATAGGGTGTTGGGGCATCTCATTCCTCTTCCCAATCGTTCCAGTCCGTTGACATCTGAGATAGGCCTTAACAAAATAATGGGAATCCTTAAATAAAGAAGGCCACCAAAAATTGGACTGGAGAACCTTAAAAGCTATTTTGTTAGCACCAAAGTGTCCTCCACAATGAAGCTCATGGAAAAATCTCAACACACTCTGTTGCTTTTCAGGCACACATCATCTCCAAACTTGGTCTTGTCCACTATGAAATAATTCTGCCCCTTCCCAATGAAAGAATCTAGCTTGGGAAATGAATCACTTCCATTTTTACGCATCCCAAGAGCCAGGGGTTTCTCCAGTGACCAAGTAATTAACTGTATCCGCATACCAGGGTGAAGTCAGTGTTACCACCATAATGGTTTCATTGGGAAATGTCTTACGGATGTCTCCAGATTGAGAGTCATCAAGGGGAAGGCAAGACAGGTGTTCAGCCACTACATTTTCCACTTCTTTCTTTTCGCAAATCTCCAAGTCAAACTCTTGAAGGAGTAGAATCCATCTAATTAAACGTGGCTCAGAGTCTTTCTTGGCAATGAGATGTTTCACTGCCGCATGATCAGTAAAAATGACCACCTTGGATCCAAGAAGATAAGACCTAAACTTCTCCAGAGCAAAAACTACAGCAAGTAATTCCTTTTCAGTGACTGTGTAGTTTTGCTGTGGTTCAGTTAAAGTCTTGCTATCATAGTGTAGCACATGTGATCTTCCCTCAACCCTCTATCCAAGAACAGCTCCCAGTGCATAATCTGAAGCATCACACATCAGCTCAAATGGGAGTGTCCAATCAGGAGCTCGGAGAATAGGTGCAGAGGTCAAGGCCTCCTTTAGCGTATGAAAAGCCTTAGTACACTTTGAATCAAAATCAAAGGAAGATTCCTTCGCCAATAAGTCACAAAGTGGCCTAGAAATTTTGTTGAAATTCTTAATGAATCACCTATAAAAACCTGCATGGCCCAGAAAGGATCTAATCTATTTGACATTCGTAGGCAATGGAAGTTTGGAAATAGAATCAACTTTAGCCTTATCTACTTCCAATCCTCTTTTAGACACAACATGCCCAAGTACAATGCCTTTCTGTACCATGAAGTGGCTTTTCTCCCAGCTAAGGACTAAACCAGTCTCCTTACATCTCTTCAACACATTCTCTAAGTGTAGGAGACACTGGTCAAAAGATGAGCCGTAAATGGAAAAGTCATCCATAAAAGCCTTGACGCACTCGTTAATCACGTCCGAGAAAATGGACATCAAACACCGTTGGAAAGTTGCAAGTGCATTACATAATCCAAATGGCATATGCCTAAATGCAAAAGTGCTGTAAGGACTAGTAAAAGTTGTCTTATCCAGACCATCAGGGAAGATTGCAACCTGGTTGTACCCAGAATATCCATCTAAACAGCAGAAATACTTGTTCCCTACCAATCTCTCAAGGATATGATCAATAAATGGCAAGGGAAAGTGATCCTTCTGGGTAGCAGTGTTCAATTTGTGGTAGTCAATGCAGACCCTCCAACCAGTTGAGGGTCTAGTCACTACTTGTTCACCCTAGTCATTTGTTTCTACCGTGAAGCCCGCCTTCTTTGGCACCACATGGATTGGACTAACCCATTTTCTATCTATGATGGGATAAATGATCCCAACATCCAACCACTTCAGAATCTCCTTTTTAACCACCTCCCTCATGTTGGAGTTAAGACGTCTCTGCATGTCTTGAAAGGGTTTGATGGAATAATCAGTATAAATGTGATGCATGCAGAGTGTAGAGTCTATACCCTTAATATTAGCATTGTCCAAGCTATGGCTTCCTTGTGCCTTGATAAACAGTCTAACAAAGCTCCCTCTTGCATTTCAGATAGTGTAGACGAGATGATTACAGTGAGTGCATCATTTGGCCCAAGGAATACATACTTGAGAGAGTCAAGGAGGGGTTTTAGTTCAAGGTCGGGGTCTTGTATGGTTGAGGGTTTCAAAATAGAAGTCCCCATCTCAGGTAGCAGATCTACCTTAGGCAGACATGATGGGGAAAGAGACTCAGTAGAAACTCCAAGCAATTCCTCAAGTTCTAGTACATCCCCTTGACATTCCTCCAAGAGATGGGAATGCTCATTTAGCATGACATGCTGAAGGGGGTCATCACATAAAATTGCAAGAGTTGTCTCTTCAATCATATCATCTACCACCTCAACTTGGGAACAATCCTCAAATCTAGCTTGTTTATAAGCATCAAACACATTCAATTGAATTTTCCTGTTCCCAAAGCCCATTTTTAACACCCTAGTGCGACAATTAATTGAAGTATTAGAAGTCGTAAGAAAAGGGTGGCCCAAGATGATAGAGGGCTTGTTTGGTTTGTTGGTAGGGTCAGTGTCCAGTACTAGAAAGTCAACAGGGAAAAGGAAATCCTCCACTCTCACGAGGACATCTTTCAGTAGGCCTCGTGGTGTCTTCAAAGAACAGTCTACAACTTGGAGGATTACAGGGGAAGGCTTCAGATTGCCTCCTCTAAGTTGTTCATATACGTAGCTCGGAAGGATGTTCACCCTCTCACCTAGATCAAGCAGAGCCTTGTCTATTTGTAGGTCGCCAATGATCACTAAGATGTAAGGACCTACTAGGTCCTTAAGATTCGGGGGTGTCCCATGTTGTATAATTGAGCTAACAGAATCAGGCAGGACAACCTTTGATCGGACCTGTTTCCTTGATTGCCACTTTTTCGTGCACAAGTCCTTAAGAAAGCGGGCATAGGATGAAATCTGCCTGATAGCTTCAAGCAAGGGCAAGTTAACCTGCACTTGTTTGAAAGTCTCCGTTATTTCGTCTATCCTATCTTTGGTTCTAGATGAGCCAGTAGAAGTTTGCCCAGAGTCAGATAAGCACTCTGGAAAGGGCACTCTTGGTCTCTGGGTGGAAGGGTTGTCATGTTAGGTAAGTGGGGGAATGGGGACAACCTCTTCCAATGAGGTGATTAGCAGAGAAGAGTTGGGCTGCTCTTCTCCAGTGAGGTCGAAAGTCGGGGTGGATGGTTTTTCAGAAGGTGGGACTATAGGAGCATCAGGTTTGGAAATTTCTTTCCCACTCCTCAGAATAGTCACCACCTGGGCTTCCTCCCTAAAAACAACCCCTTTCCCTTTAGGGTTCTCCTCAGATGAACTAGGAAGCTTTCTAGTCTCTCTTTTACTCATGGCCTCGACAAGGTGTCCAATTTGTGATTTCATCTCAATGATTGCCTTGTCATGAGATTGGATGATCATGCTTTGATTCTCTTGCATGGCTTTAAGCTCATCCATCTCAGAAGTCTTGGATGGTTGGGAAGGCATAGGAGGTTGATTATACTATTGAGTCTGAAAGGGTTGGGGTCTGTAATTCCATGAATTAGAGATATTCCCTTGTCTCCATGAGAAAATGGGGTGGTTTCCCCATCCCTAATTATAAGTATTGGAAAAAGGGTCATTATGAGGTCTGGGTCGAAACTCTTGGGCGGCATTCAGGTCCACCTGTACAAGGTCATGTAATTGGGAGACCAAATGACAATCCACAGTAGCATGCGTATTGCCATTGCAAATGGAGCATTCAGAAGCTTGGGAAGCAGAGGCATTTGGCGTGAGTTAGCTAAAGTTTGACATAAGTCTTTCCATGTTTTGGTTCAACAATTGAATCTGGAAGGCCAAATTTTGGGTATCCCTAGCCTCATTTGCCTCCATCTTTCGCTGCATAAGAGTGGGTTTCCTATCAAAATAGGCAGAATTTAAATGGATAGAATTCTCACTCAAGGTCTCAAAAAGATCCCAAGCCTCATCTTCAGTTTTTGTAAGAAAGGTTCTTGCACAGGCTCCATCCACTGTTTTCCTATGCTTGTCATTTAATCTAGTGTAGAACCTTTCTACAAGTTGCCATCTTGGCACTTGATGATGGGGACATAAGCGTAACAAATCTTTGAAATGCTCCCATGCATCATGAAATTGTTCTCCATCTTGTTGAGCAAAACTTATGATTTCCCTCCTATAGTGATTAGTCTTGCTCATGGTGAAGTATTTTTTCAAAAACTCTCCCTTCAAGGCTTCCCAAGTATCCACTCTACCATCTAAAGTGTGATACCAATGTTTCGCCTTATCCTTGAGGGAGAAAGGAAAGAGGGTTCGCATTTGGGCATCATCAGTAACACCCTGCAATCTCATCGTGGAATAGACCTCGGTGAATTCCTCTAGATGCCTGTAAGGATCCTCCCTAGAAGTACCATAGAATGAAGGCAACAGAGATATGGTACTACTCTTGATTTCATATGGATTATTCACCCCAGGTCTTCTCACCGTATGTCCAGGTTGGTTGGTAGGGATAAAATAATCTCTCAAAGATCATTGGTTTTCCACAATTCTATTCTCTCCTTCCTTGGCCATCTCTCTTCTCTCTTGGTTGGCTCTCCTAAGGATCCTTTCAGGTTTTGAATTAAACATAAGTTGTCTCCTCAGAGATCGCCTACCAAGCATACACAAACAAACACAATTCAAAAGGACTTTTATGTTTTTAATCAATTAAGGCCGTTGAGATTTTAGTCCAATTGTAGATGACAATACAAATTGCTCAAACAATTACGTGCCTATTGTCAACTTACGAAATGCCTTAATGAAGACCTAATTGGAACTTAGGTGCTCTGCCCTAAAGTTCAAATGGTAAAGTACTTCAAGGACGAAAGATCGAGGGATGCAAGTAGGCCTAAGCCTTCCTTTGAAGCTGTGCTTTTGTGGTGCTTCTTAACTACCCTCAAAAATCCGTGATAGGGTATCCCCCTCCTTGGAGTTACAAAACCTTTGAGCTTAAGTTTCAAACACTTTGGTATCCAATGATAGGAGAGTTTTTTCCTAGCAGCTCAAAAACCTAGGAGTGTCTAAATGCGTGCTTTGGTGCAAGGATCAAACAAGTGTGCATACACCGAAAAAGTTTGAATTTTTTTGAATCACAACACAATGTCTCAAATCAACTCCTTGGGTTTTATTTGTTCCTCCTATTGATTAGTCCTTTTTCAGAACATGTGACTACTTGTTAAATCGTTTCAAGACAACTTATGTGGTCTTGGAATTAAGTCCAAAATGCAATGTGTGATCAGAATATGGATGCAACGTAAGAGAATGCATACCTTGCTCCCAACAATCAACGATACGAGAATGCACACAATGCAAATAAATAAATCTAGAGGCTGCTCATACAGACCTGAATGGTTCATCCTAAGGGCAGGCAGCTTCTAGCAGGTAGGTCATTTTTTGTTTGTTTTTTTTTTAAACTACTTATGCTCAATCAAGAAAAAATAAAATAAATCCGCAAATGAAAATAAAAACCTAAATCTAACGAAAAAGGGAACAAACTCCCAAAAATTACCCAACACGGGACTAAAATAAAATCAGGGAACAAACCCCTAAAACTGCACCCCAGAGCAAGGGTCCCAAATCAAATGTATGTGAAGTCTAAACTAAATCTAAACTAATTTAATATACCATCTATTCTATCTATTCGGAATGGAGGAGTTGATGCTTGCAGCTTCCTTAAAATGTTCTCTTCTAAATTGTGGCTCAAGGTCCACCTCAGTTGTGCGCACGGCGGCTATGTTGCTCCTAATGTGTGGCCAACGAATGGTGTCGAGGGTTGCCTAATCTCTAAGGCTAGTGCGGCAAGATGTAGAAGATATGTGTACATCGCACCAAAAAGATCGAAGTTAAAAATGCCTCAAAAATAATGTGTGATCAAATAAATAGATAAATGCGAGTCTAACAAGGTTGTTGCCTCCCTGGCAATGGTGCCATTTCACGTGCCGATTTTCCACTTTCGATTAAGTTTCACACATGAAATAATGCATTGTTGTAGTATGCAAGTGGTGGAAAAATTAACTAATCAACAATTAAAATAACCACTCAATTAGGAGTGGGTCATATCCACAGGGAGGCAATGGCCTATTTAAACTCGCAAGGGTCAGAAATCGATGTTCACTATTAATTTCATCGAGAAATCAAGCCAAAATAGCTTTTCAAATGAGATAATAAGGCTTTAAAATGCTGATATTGTATTTATGAGAAAGAGGGAGGTTCTTTACATAAATCACTAGAATAATTTAATCAGAAAATGAAGTTCATAATGTCATGAATCGTAAAAACTAATTGGTGCATTACTGTAGCAAAATAGGGGAAACTCCCCCTTGTCCGTGCACGAGGAGGAGGATGTGGCCGAAGGTGCGAAGCTCGGAGGTAGATCTCTAGATCGAGGGCTTCGCAGTGGTGGCGGCAGCAAGTTGTGAGGTGGCCGGAGCCGGCTGGACAGAGCTTCGGTGAAGGTGGGTTCTGGCGGTGGCTATTGGCTGCACTTGCTGAAGGCGTGCGGATTGCTGGAGGCACGCAGGTGGTGCTGCGCGCTGCTGAAGGAGGCGCTAAAGCATGTGGAGAGGCTGTAGGTGCGCAGCTACTAGAGGAGCGAGGAGGGCTACGTGCTTAGCTACGCATTGGCCGCAGGTACTGGAGCTACGGGGGTGATGGAGGCACTGAAGGGGCGGGTGCGCGAAGGTGCTGGCAGGGCACATGCAGGCCACGCAAATGTAGGGGAGAAGGCATGCCTACTGTAGGTGATGTGCGCTACTACTGTGCGTGCGAAGGGCTACGCGAACTGGGTGCGCTAGAGTGGCGGTGCGCGTGGAGGTGCGAGGAAGGCTTCGCGCGCTGGCTGTGAAGGAAGGGTGGTGCACGTGGAGGTGTAGCATGGGTGGCGAGGCACGGAGGCGATGGGCATGTGGGAATGGCGCAGCTGCAGGTAGTGACATGTGCGCGGGTAATGGAGGCATGTGTTGTTGGTGTTTGGGTTGTTTTTTGGTGGAGGAAAAATAGATGAAGGAAAAACGAAGAGGAAGGTGGAGGTCAGATGTCTAGGATCATTCCAAGATGTCTTAACTGACGTGGATGGTTGCTGGTGGTGGTTGCTGGCAATGGTGGCTGGTGCTAACTGCGTGGCCTTCAGGTACACACTCACGGTAAACTGCATAAGCCATGGATGGCATGACGGTCTGTCACCCCACCTGCCCACGGTAGTGTGGACTTGTGCACACGGTTGAGGTCGGCGGTGGTAATGTGAAGAAGCTCAAAAGCTCTGCGTAGTGGTGGGTCAAGATGGTGGTGGCCTCCAGAGCCCAGTTGAGGCTCTCCCTTTCTTATAGATGTAGAGGAGTGCAGACGCAGGCAGACGGTTGAAGAAGAAGCCACGTAGATCGTGGGAACAGAGATCCATGATTATCGCTTGTGCATTTAGCCGACGCAATTCTTCTGCATGCTTCTGTTGGAGATAAAA
Source organism: Thalassia testudinum (assembly GCA_037157565.1). Lineage (NCBI taxonomy): Eukaryota > Viridiplantae > Streptophyta > Magnoliopsida > Alismatales > Hydrocharitaceae > Thalassia > Thalassia testudinum. Next base: position 47,923,760 of record JAZHRO010000009.1, read on the forward strand.
TAAAGAAATTAAATGAGGGTTATTTATTTATAAGCCCTTAAAATAAATGTGAAATAAAATAATGCATGTAATGCAACCTAAAAGATCAACTATTCTAATGCATGCTATTCTAAATGAATTCTAAGTATGAATGCAATGCATGAAATATGTAAATAAATGAATAATTAGACTAATCTATTTACAACTTATTGTATGCAATTTATATGCCAATATTAATCTAATTCCTAGTCATTTAAGTAACTAATTAGCCCACAAATATGGGCTCATCAAGGGACAGCTGATAAATGCCAATTTATCATCATCCTTCATATCCACTCAGGTCTAGCTCCTAGCGTTTTGTCAATTGCATTGCATTATCTCATTGCACTTAGCATGCATTTGCATTTAGGGTTTATAGCATGCATTAGCACTTTTCTTGCATTATCTCATGTAGTTACCATTTGATTATTAGGGATGAATTCTTTGGAAATCATAGAAACCTTGGTAGTGGGAAAGCAAAAGGAACAAGTGGGAAGGTAGAAGCTCAACTCAGTGGAATCCAACTCAATTCCAGGTCGTCACAACTCACAGTAGCTCATTTCTACTTGGCTTAGCTATTAGTCATGGACTAGCCAAGCTAAGGCAGTTGAAGAGTCATCATTCAACTTCAGCTAGCTCATCTCAGCTCCAGAAGGGATTTGGCCAGCTCAAGCCAGCTCTACTTAGCTCTACTTAGTTGCTCAGCTAGAAAGCTAGTTGCGGAGCTCTCAGGCAACTCTTCATCAACTTCACTAGGCTCTAGGGTAGCTCATGTCAGCTCAGGGAAGCTCCTTCCAGCTCCTCCTCCACTTAGATCAGCTACTAGATAGCTTAGCTTAGCTAGCTCATCCACTACTCAACTTAGCTCAACTACTAGCTAGCTTAGCTTAGCTAGCTCATCCACTACTCAAGCTCTCGCCTCCACTCCTTACTCCCACCACTATATGGCCGTCCACCCTAACTAAAAATCACCCAAAATACCACCAAAAATTCCCCCTTGGCACCCCTTCACTTTGGCCCCAAGGCTACCCCATGACACCTCTTAACTTGGTGCCAAAACCACCTCCAAGACACCCTTTCATGGCTGGCCACAAAGGCTTCTAAAAGCCTCCATCTTGGTGCCAGCCATCAGCCCCCATCTCCACCATTAAACCACCATAGACTATCATCCCAACCACTCATTATTCAACCTTCTAGAAGGCTCCTCCTTGGTGCCAAAATACAAGCACCCTTTCATGGTGGACGACCACCAAAGGGTGCCACACCACCATTAACTCCCATCCACACTTGGCACCAACTTGACCCATTAAATCCTAACCCTACATCCCCTCCAACACCTCATCCTAACCCTCCACTTAGGTGCCAACCTGCCACCTTCTACATGGCCCATCTTGGCATCGACTCTAGGTGTCTGTACACCCCTCAACTGACCACCTAAAGAGCCCATTCTACCCTCCAACCACCACCTATACTTGCCTTTGAAAAGACCCCCCATCCTACCATTCTAACACTTCCTTGGATAGCAAAAATACTTCCTATATTCTACCCATATCCTACCCCCAAGGAGGAGGAGAAGAGAGGTGATCAAAGGGAACACCTACCTTGTCCCTTTGGTGTTCTCACCTTCTCCTATCTACTTCCTTGGTTCCATGACAACGAGAACATCCACTCAAGGAGGATGGCTAGGCAGGGAGGAGCTAAGGTGGAGGATGTCCACCTTGGGAGGAGAAGCATTCAAGGACTAAGGAGCATTCTCTTTAGGCCTAGGAGCTGCTGAGTCTAGAGTGAGGATTCTTTCTGCATTTTGGGAGAAGGTTCTTCATTCTTTTTTTTGTCATCTTTGCTATAGTAGTTTAAGCATTCCTCTACTTGGGGATTAATTATGTGGTTCCATTCACACAATTGAGGTCCCCAAGTACCTTGTAATTTTAACTACATTTTAAATTAAAGTACTTTTCTGTATCTAGCTTCCATTTTTATGTTCTTTAAATTCTAGCTTTTTGTTAGTAGCTTAGTGCACCACATCTCCTTTCTAATTACTTTAGGTGCACTTGCCTAGGGTGAGCTTAGAAAGGTAGATTCCAAAAATAGAAGTGTTGATTTGAGTAGGCAAGAGAGAGAACAACTATTTGAATAATAAATTGGCCTCCTTGGAGGACCCTAAATACTCACCATATCTAGGTTAAAAATTGTAAAAGTTGATTGCAAACTTACGCATTACAACGACACTATTTCTCATATTCAACAAAGCGCGTACCTTCAATAACAACAGCTCTTTGGCTGCCCAAGAAATCATCTTAGTTTGGTGTCAAGTCTCCTCTCTCTAGTAAGAAGAGAGGGGCTGGTTTGGGACACTCACGTGTGACTTTTTTGTGGTGGTTTTACAAGGGAGGTTGACATAGACGAGGCAGGACCATTTGTGCATCGTTGAGGTGCACAAGTTCCGGGCAGTTTTGCAAGGTAGAGTGTTTTTCTACCTTTGGCTAGTAGATAGGACTAGTTTTACCTACTTACTTATATGCCATGATAATGATGGATTGAATATAATTGTCTACTTCTGGATTTGATTTACGAACATGAGATATAATACATTATTATTGTGCTTGATTAAATGAAATATGCTACCTGTTACATATGTTCGATAAATGATATATATATACCTGTGGTATGATATGAAATCAAAATGAATATGAATATTGTTGTTTGCTCTCTATGGAAATGATATGATGTGATATAACATTATTGTTTATGCTAAATTGAATTGAGATAAGAGGATGTATGCATGTTAAATGTTCTTGTAGTTAAGATAGAACAGGATATGTTGAATCATCACTAAACCATAGGAATACATATAGTACAACATAGATGTAAAGACATTGACACTTTGATTCATATATGAAACCATCAATGGTAGAGATGTGATTTTGAAGCCATGATTGGTTGGGAATTACATAATTGGAAAGTAATGTGCATATGACAACTCGAACATAATTACATGTTGGGTGTAATATGGGTAATCATAAATATATGAACCATGTTTTGGTGGACACTTGGATATCCTTGAATATAATGGGAATGAAATTATGAGATGATAATTAAGGAAAGGACTAGTAAGTAATTATGATGGTGGCTTGTCGAAGCTAGGGAAATAACAATGTTATGGGACTCATGACATGAGTCAGAAATGATAAAGAGATATGAGGATAGTATGATAATGATATGGAAACTTGGTGCATGAGAGGCACTTAAGTATTATAATGTGAATCATATGGTACTTGGGATAATCATGTGGTACATGCACTACTAGAAAAAGGTAATTTGCTGTCAGTTATTTTCCATCGGTTGGGGAAGAGATGGCAAAAATATTTTTGTCATCCTTCTTGATATAAGTGACAACAAATACCACACTAAAATTGAGCGCCTCTGATGAAAACACATTTAATTAGGATAAACTGCCTATTTATGCATGTTCCTAAGCTTAGATATGCATTCCATGTTATAAATATTGCATAGCATGTATCATTTTACATTTAAAGTAATCTGTATAAATTTTAGGTTAATTGTGTCCTTTTATGGCCAAGAGAGAAGGATATTTAATTCAGAGCCTCAGATTGACGATCCGACCATACCGATCTAATCAAGACTACGATTGGAATCCAATGCCTACAAAATCGTCTTGGGCGAAGTTCCATAGCACCTTATGCAGTTTGAGGAAGATTAATGTCCAAGGAACTAGGTGACGCAATTCGAAGCTCCAAATGATAAATCTGACTGCACGAATGGATTCAAGTTGACGATTGCAGCCCAATAGTGCAAAAATCCACTCAATCTGACTTTTGTAGTAGCCCCTACAAAGGAAAGAAGATAGACAGCCCCGATCGCACCATGTGGCACTATCCAGGCCACCCATGGGTGCGCATGCACCACCTTACACACATAGCGCATGGATGTGCATAGTCGCGTGAGCACATGTAGTGCACCGGTGCACACAGCAGCGCTAGGGCGTAGTGCACGGAGGTGCGCAGCAGCTAGCGCATGCGACGGTAGAAAGTGCTAGTGGCCACGCGCGACAAGGGTGCGCAAAGCACGTGCGCGAGCGCCGTGCGTGGGGCGTGTGAGCTGGAGCTTTAGCGATGCTTGCAGCGGATCTTTAGCAACGTTTATGGTTGTCACTAAATGTCCAATGTATGAAATGGATCCTTTTCTCCACTATAAAAGGACCCCTACCTCTCCCATTCTTCATCTCTTCCTTTCTTTCCCTCACCACCTCCAAGGATCTTTGGAGAGCTTGTGCCAAGCCCAGGATGCTCCTCTAGAGTAGAAAACCAAAATATTTTCCCACCTCTCAACCCCATTTGTGCAGCATTGATGAGAAGCTCATCATCATCTCTAATTACCCCTAATTAACTAGTCTTCCTAGTTAATTAGCTAGAAATATGTGAATATATGGGTTAATTATCAAATAAGGGATAAATAGTAAAGGACCTTAAAATAAGTTTAAAATGCTATATTATCATCCAATTAATATTATCAATAATTTAATTAATAATTGAACTCGAAATATTATCAATGATTCATCTAATTAATGTGTTAACTAACTTAAGTATAATATATATACCTAAGTATGTAATTACTTAAGTAACATTACTTAATTAAATAAATTATTCTAAAAGGTCAAAAATGTAAATTCAAGGTCTAAATATAATAATTATGTTATTTATAATCATATATAAAATGTTGAAAAAGATTTAAATTAAAATAAACCTTGAAAACCTGAGTTTACATTTTAGTCCCTATATTTTATTTCAATTGGGTCCTTATTTTCCATTTAGGTCCTTAGTTTTCACTACAAACAAGTCCCTGAACTTCTTTTCTTCTTCAACCGTCTGCACGGCTGACGACAAGAGGTGCATCCACCACCTGATCACCGCCCATCTGTCGTCATCCCTTCTCCAAGCTCCTGGAGCTTACGCTCACCATCTCCTTTTCATCCACCGGTCTGGATGATGCTAAAATCCTATTTTAGGTTTGGAGATAACCTCACCGGCGTTGTAGAAGACGCCGATGGTTACTCCCCTCCTAGCCACTTCATCTAGATTCCACCTCCATCTCAGTCGCCGCCACCTATAAATACCCCTTCACACCCTTGATTTCCACCAAGTTGGCTCCCTTCCCTCTTCTTCACTAAGCTGACTTCGATAGGCTATTCTCTACAAACTCCGACAAACTTCCTCCGCCTCATCAGACTTCCTCCATCCATCTTCAATAGCTCTGGACCTCCGCCGAGGTCAGTCAAGTCTTCTGATAAGTGCTGACTAGGAGCTCTCCTCTACTTCACCTCACAACCACCCGCTGGAGATCTTTCGACAGCCCTCTGATTCCCTCCTCCGTTATGAACCATCGATAGAGATCCTCTATCCCCTTCGTCCAGGTAATAGTAGACTAGGTAGGTAGATTAGTTTAGTTAGTTAGTTAGGTAGATTAGGTAGCTATAATGTTAGATTTCATACTCGTCTTCCACAACTCCGGCGAGCTCCTTGAGCTTGTCAGGAGTAATGATTTTGTCTTTTTAAGTCACCGTTCACCTTCTTGAATCTTCTATGGACATTTCTATTGTCTTTAATTACTCAATAGATCACTTAATCACTTAAACCACCTCCACCTCCAGCAACTACTTCTGTTGTCCATGGCAGTAGTAGTTGAGTTAATTACACCTTTACTGGGTCCTCCATCATCTATTCATCACCTAAGGACCCTAAACTTCACTTTAATTTGAATAATTACCCCCTATAATGTAAACGCCCAATTTTAATTAAGCTCTTGAGCTCGCTGTCAATGGCAGCTCAAGAGTAGTTCAAATCATTAATTAACTATGTATATTTCATCGCAATTATCTGTTGACTTGTTTTCTCCACTCAATTGAGTGGGAAAACAAGTCCTGAGCCTAATCCAACTCAGATTTTATGTAAAATGAATTCACTATTAAATCTTTACTCTAATGAACAATTGAAGGAATTAATTTGTTCCTGAGGTTCCTTGTGACCTCAGGAACCTTTCTGAATCATTAATGGCATAATTTCACATTATTGTATACATTTCACCTTTTTATGGACTCACCGGAGCTCCGGCGAGCTCTAGCGAGTCAAAACAAGTTCTTCAGCCTATTAAACTTGGTGTGAAGCTCTAGATCAATGAATTGAGGTTCACTGATTATGCTGAGGTAGTTTCTTTGAGGTTTAACTGTCTGGAGTTGCTGATAGGTTTTCATCTTCTCCAACTTTAACTGAGTTATAGAAGTCTGACAATTAGGTTTCAGTCACAATTCAGAGGTCTGAAAGCATTAGTGTTGTATCCTGAGTTCATTTCTATGCTTAAACCACTGTAACAAACCTTGGTTTGTCCTAACGAACAAACACCTTTTGAAGCTCAAGCGACGAGCCTAGAACCCTAGGAATTTTATGTAGATTCTTCCCTACCAGGAGGGGTGACGTAATAAATTGCAGAATAGAATATAAACAATCTCACAAAAAATTCAATCACACGAGTACACAAATATTTTTAGGTGGAAACCCAAATCGGGTGAAAACCACCACCTAACCCTCTCGAGTTAGGATTTTCCGATCAACCAAGCTGATCAAATCCACTAAACGAATCACTTTAAACGAGGGTGATTCAACCTCAATTACAACCAGGCTACAAGTGCGAGGGTAGCGTTCCTCAACCCCTTCTCTTCACAAGAAGCATTTTGTCCCACGAAGGAGATGGGAATTCGCAAAGCGAAAACCCAACCAAATAACAAAGATAACAAATAATCCTATAGAGACAACAAAGTAATTTTAAACCTAGCTTCTATAGGAATTAGGACACTCTCCTTTGTAAGGAGTGCGTCGAATTGATGATGCAGGTGCGTGAGCCATGTGACGGCGCAATGTTGCTCTTCGTAAACGACGGCGGGAGAGCGGGGTGCAAAGGCTTGATCTCTCTAGAGGAAGAACTTGAGCTTGGAGAGCAAGGGCTTCTTTTTGGACACAAAAGAGTGGAAAGTATGTTTCTTGGGCGTATATTGGTGTGAAAAGGCTCCCCTCTATTTATAGAGGCCTTAGGAAGGCTTTGGAAGGTTTAGGAAAGCTTCCATAGCCGTTGGGTGCAAAGCCCAAGACAATCAGGCTGAAATCAGGGACAATGATTGCATTGACAGGGTAATCAGACGTCTAATTCTGGCATCAGATGTCTGGAAGACCACTTTAAGATGTCTGAAAATAAGGTCAGGCGTCTGATTTTGGGCGGGTCTCTTCCTGACTTGAATCAGATCCAAACAGGGTTCTAGCACAAGTTCATCGGACGACATACAGGACGTATGGCACTATGTCTAGACGTCTGGAAACCTACTTTTTCGTGGGAATGGATTTGCAACGGCTAGAAAATCTCTGAGAAGAGATTTTCGGGTCAGTCGAGGCAAAACGGTCAATTATCAGACATCTGGAAAGGCTTAAGGAGGTCTAATAAGGCTCTAACGGTCACATCCTTGAGTGTATACTAAGAGAGCCAACGGTCCACTAATTGGATGTCTGGCAAAGTCATCAGACGTCTCCTAAGACATCTGGTCTAAGGTATGGACGTCTGATTTCATCAGACAGAACTAACTATGTCCAGCCTAAATGTTATCAGACGTCTTAAAACATATTATCAGACGTCTGGAAATTCTGTTTGAACCCTATATTGATTTTGTAAGTTTTCTACAGAAAACCTAAGTGTCCTAGGGTTGTGCCGGTGTTCCTAGGACTACTGTTAGGGTACTTTGAGGCTCTTTAACATAATGTTCTAAGGAAATAAAGAGCAAGAAAATAAAGGCAAAAGTACATGAAAGGAATAAATAGAATTCTATCCTATTCTTCTTGTCCTTCCATCTTCAATCTATCTCTCCTCGCGAATCTCCTCTGTTCTCCATCAAGCTCCTCCAATCCGTCCTGGATGCAAGCTCGAATTCCGTCTAATCACGTCTATATTTGCAATTGACCCGAAATCTAAGACTCCAAGTGCAAATGTTAAATAACACGTGTTTTGTTATCATCAAAACAAATGATCGTGGTGGTCTAGCACCAACAATCTCCCCCTTTTTGATGATGACAAAACCATAAATAATAATGCAAAAAATCCTCCCCATTTTTGATATTATCAAAAAGGTTTGATTGATTTTAAATTTTCTATAACACCCCTTTAAAACATGCTCTTCTATAAATTTCTTTTAACAAAGGTAATGTCCTGCCCATTTTTTATAACAACAAGATAGCTATTATTTTTCTCCCCCTTTCTAAAGGAAATTTAGCTACCTTATATCTCCCCCTTAAAAATTGACAATTAGCTCATAAATCTTTTTAACTCCCCCTATCTAAATGCTAATGATGAAAAGATCGGGTGAAGAATTTTTACCTCACCTACCATGGCCAATAAAATGGCCCAAATGGTGGTGGTGGATGCCACATCGGATGAGACTCCCATCCGTAGCTTGAAGGCCCGAGCATTGGCGCCGATCTCCAATCTGGCGGTCGACGTGCGGCGGGTCCGTCGTTTGTTCGTCATCTCGTCAGTCTTCTTGTTCTCCTCCTTGGTCTACTCCTTGGTTCTCCCAACTCGAGTTGACCAGCCTTGAGCTTGTAGGTCCAGTACTTCGTGTTGTAATTATCTCTGAACCCTACAAAATAAGATTCCAAATTTTTCTTCGGTATCCAAGTGAGCTTGGATCCGGATCTGTTAGCGGGTCTCCTTGACGGAGATCCTTTCTCAATCTTAGGGTTATAGAAATTATCTACTTTGTTGATTAATTTGTTGGAGTTTTCCCTAAGACATGCAATTTCTTTTTCTATAATATTCATCTTAGTCTTTAAATCAGAAATTTCTATTTTTAGAATAACATTTTCCTCAATCAATTTATTATTTTCATTGATGAGGTTATGATTTTCTAGTAATAGGTTATCATTTTTAGGACTAGCATCTAGATCCTTCAGTTTTATTTCTAACCTATCATTTTCAGATTTAAGAAAACTAAGATTCTTTTTCATGCTTTTGTTTTCTATTTTTAGTGATTTACTAAGCTCATACAACTCATTAAAAGCATCTTGTAAATCAGAATTTACCTCTTTGTCTGAGTCACTTTTGCTTTCGCTGTCGCTTCCTCTGGCCATGAAACCAAAGCAGGCGGTTTCTTCTTCTTTTTCTTCTTCTTCCTCCGAGCTCGAATCGTCCCAAGTGGCTTGGAACGCCTTCTTCTTAGACTTCTTCTCCTTTTCCTTCTTCTGCTTTTTGAGAAGAGGGCACTCTGGTCGTAGGTGCCCTTTCTCGTTGCAGTGATAGCAATGTCTCGAGCTTTCCTTCTCCTTTTTCTCTTTCTTTGATTCCCTACAAAACTTGGAAAATTTTTTAAGTAAAATTCTAAAGTCTTCGTCATCGGAACTTACCTCGCTATCTGACGTGGCTTTGAAGGTGAGAATCTTCTTCGGTTTAGGCTCCGGTGTATCCTTCTTCTGCTTCAACTTTGTCTCTTAGGCCATTAGATTGCCTAGGAGATCTTCCATGTTGAGCTCCTCCACTTCGTTCGCCTCCTCGATGGCGGTGACTTTCTGTTCTCACTCTAGTCCGAGGGAACGAAGAAGCTTCCCTTGAATCTCTCCCTTGATGAAAGTCTTCCCTAATGCTTTCAAGTTATTTACAATGAGAGTGAACCTAGTGTTCATCTCACTTAAGGATTCGTTAGATTTGATGGAAAAAGCCTCAAAATCTTGTGAAAGTAAATTTAGTTTAGAAGTTTTTACCTTAGAGATACCTTCATGAGTTACCTCGAGTGTGTGCCAGATCTCGTATGCAATGGCGCATTGCGAGATTCTATTGAACTCCTCCGAGCTAAGTGCGCAGTAAAGGGAATTCATGGTCTTTGCATTTAAAGAGAGCTCACGAATCTGCTGCTGTGAGTATCCTCCGGCGGGTTTTTCTGGGATGTCGAAGGGGGTCTCGCACCTGGCCCATATTGTGAAATTAGTGGCTTGAAGCCACGTCCTCATCCGCAACTTCCAGTAGGGGTAGTTGCTTCCGTCGAAATAGGGTGGTCGGACGGTGGACTGCCCCTCGGAAATCCTGCTCGTGGAATTACTTCCCTCCATGATCTTCTTGCTGGGTTGTTACGCCGAAACAGCAAGACCTACTCAGATACCAATTGTAGATTCTTCCCTACCAGGAGGGTTGACGTAATAAATTGCAGAATAGAATATAAATAATCTCACAAAAAATTCAATCACACGAGTACACAAATATTTTTAGGTGGAAACCCAAATCAAGTGAAAACCACCACCTAACCCTCTCGAGTTAGGATTTTCCGATCAACCAAGTTGATCAAATCCACTAAACGAATCACTTTAAACGAGGGTGATTCAACCTCAATTACAACCACGCTACAAGTGCGAGGGTAGCGTTCCTCAACCCCTTCTCTTCACAAGAAGGATTTTGTCCCACGAAGGAGACGGGAATTCGCAAAGCGAATACCCAACCAAATAACAAAGATAACAAATAATCTTATAGAGCAAACAAAGTAATTTTAATCCTAGCATCTATAGGAATTAGGAAACTCCCCTTTGCAAGGAGTGCGTCGAACTGATGACGCGGGTGCGTGAGCCACGCAACGGCGCAATGTCGCTCTTCGTGAACTACGACGGGAGAGCAGGTGCGCAAAGGCTTGATGCTCTCTAGATGAAGAACTTGAGCTTGGAGAGCAAGGGATTCTTTTTGGACACAAAAGAGTGGAAAGTATGTTTCTTGGGTGTATATTGGTGTGCAAAGGCTCCCCTCTATTTATAGAGGCCTTAGGAAGGCCTTAGAAGGCTTAGGAAAGCTTCCATAGCCGTTGGGTGCAAAGGCCAAGAGAATCAGGCCAAAATCAGGGACAATGATTGGATTGACAGGGTAATTAGACGTCTAATTCTGGCATCAGACGTCTGGAAGACCACTTTAAGACATCTTAAAATAAGGTCAGACGTCTGATTTTGGGCGGGTCTCTTCCTGACTTGAATCAGATCTAAACAGGGTTCTAGTGCAAGTCCATTAGACGACATACAGGACATCTGGCACTATGTCTGGAAGTCTAGAAACCTACTTTTTCGTGGGAATGGATTTGCAACGGCTAGAAAATCTCTGAGAAGAGATTTTCGGGTCAGTCGAGGCAAAACGTTCAATTATCAGACGTCTGGAAAGGCTTAAGGACGTCTGATAAGGCTCTAACGGTCATATCCTTGAGTGTATGCTAAGAGATCCAATGGTCCACTAATTGGACCTCTGGCAAAGTCATCAGACGTCTCCTAAGACATCTGGTCTAAGGTACGAACGTCTGATTTCATCAGACAGAACTAACTTTGTCCAGCCTAAATGTTATCAGACGTCTGAATCAAAAGTCAGACGTCTTAAAACACATTATCAGACGTCTGATTTTGGAATTAGATGTTTGGAAATTCTGTTTGAACCCTATATTGGTTTTCTAAGTTTTCTACAGAAAACCTAAGTGTCCTAGGGTTGTGCCGGTGTTCCTAGGACTACTGTTAGGGTACTTTGAGGCTCTTTAACATAATGTTCTAAGGAAATAAAGAGCAAGAAAATAAAGACAAAAGTACATGAAAGGAATAAATAGAATTCCATCCCATTCTTCTTGTCCATCCATCTTCAATCTATCGCTCCTCGCGAATCTCCTCTGTTCTCCATCAAGCTCCTCCAATCCATCCAGGATGCGAGCTCGAATTTTGTCTAATCACGTCTACATTTGCAATTGACCCGAAATCTAAGACTCCAAGTGCAAATGTTAAATAACACGTGTTTTGTTATCATCAAAACAAATGATCGGGGTGCTCTAGCACCAATAATCTCCCCCTTTTTGATGATGACAAAACCATAAATAATAATGCAAAAAATCCTCCCCCTTTTTGACATTATCAAAAAGGTTTGACTGATTTTAAATTTTCTATAACTCCCCCTTAAAACATGCTCTTCTATAAATTTCTTTTAACAAAGGTAATGTCCTCCCCATTTTTTATAACAACAAGATAGCTATTATTTTTCTCCCCCTTTCTAAAGGAAATTTATCTACCTTATATCTCCCCCTTAAAAATTGACAATTAGCTCATAAATCTTTTTAACTCCCCCTATCTAAATGCTAATGATGAAAAGATCGGGTGAAGAATTTTTACCTCACCTACCATGGCCAATAAAATGACCCAAATGGTGGTGGTGGATGCCACATCGGATGGGACTCCCATCCGTAGCTTGAAGGCCCGAGCATTGGCGCCGATCTCCAATCTGGCGGTCGACGTGCGGCGGGTCCGTCGTTTGTTCGTCATCTCATCAATCTTCTTGTTCTCCTCCTTGGTCTACTCCTTGGTTCTCCCAACTCGAGTTGACCAGCCTTGAGCTTGTAGGTCCAGTACTTCGTGTTGTAGTTATCTCTGAACCCTACAAAACAAGATTCCAAATTTTTCTTCGGTATCCAAGTGAGCTTGGATCCGGATCTGTTAGCGGGTCTCCTTGACGGAGATCCTTTCTCAACCTTAGGGTTATAAAAATTATCTACTTTGTTGATTAATTTGTTGGAGTTTTCCCTAAGACATGCAATTTCTTTTTCTATAATATTCATCTTAGTATTTAAATCAGAAATTTCTATTTTTAGAATAACATTTTCCTCAATCAATTTATTATTTTCATTGATGAGGTTATGATTTTCTAGTAATAGGTTATCATTTTTAGGACTAGCATCTAGATCCTTAAGTTTTATTTCTAACCTATCATTTTCAGATTTAAGAAAACTAAGATTCTTTTTCATGCTTTTGTTTTCTATTTTTAGTGATTTACTAAGCTCATACAACTCATTAAAAGCATCTTGTAAATCAGAATTTACCTCGTTGTCTGAGTCACTTTTGCTTTCGCTGTCGCTTCCTATGGCCATGAAACCAAAGCAGGCGGTTTCTTCTTCTTTTTCTTCTTCTTCTTCCTCCGAGCTCGAATCGTCCCAAGTGGCTTGGAACGCCTTCTTCTTAGACTTCTTCTCCTTTTCCTTCTTCTGTTTTTGAGAAGAGGGCACTCTGGTCGTAAGTGCCCTTTCTCATTGCAGTGATAGCAATGTCTCGAGCTTTCCTTCTCCTTTTTCTCTTTCTTTGATTCCCTACAAAACTTGGAAAATTTTTTAAGTAAAATTCTAAAGTCTTCGTCGTCGGAACTTACCTCGCTATCTGACGTGGCTTTGAAGGCGAGAATCTTCTTCGGTTTAGGCTCCGGTGTATCCTTCTTCTGCTTCAACTTTGTCTCGTAGGCCATTAGATTGCCTAGGAGATCTTCCATGTTGAGCTCCTCCACTTCGTTCGCCTCCTCGATGGCGGTGACTTTCTGTTCCCACTCTGGTCTGAGGGAACGAAGAAGCTTCCCTTGAATCTCCCCCTTGATGAAAGTCTTCCCTAATGCTTTCAAGTTATTTACAATGAGAGTGAACCTAGTGTTCATCTCACTTAAGGATTCGTTAGATTTGATGGAAAAAGCCTCAAACTCTTGTGAAAGTAAATTTAGTTTAGAAGTTTTTACCTTAGAGGTACCTTCATGAGTTACCTCGAGTGTGTGCCAGATCTCGTATGCAATGGCGCATTGCGAGATTCTATTGAACTCCTCCGAGCTAAGTGCGCAGTAAAGGGAATTCATGGTCTTTGCGTTTAAAGAGAGCTCACGAATCTGCTGCTGCGAGTATCCTCCGGCGGGTTTTTCTGGGATGTCGAAGGGGGTCTCGCACCTGGCCCATATTGTGAAATTGGTGGCTTGAAGCCACGTCCTCATCCGCAACTTCCAGTAGGGGTAGTTGCTTCCGTCGAAATAGGGTGGTCGGACGGTGGACTGCCCCTCGGAAATCCTACTCGTGGAATTGCTTCCCTCCATGATCTTCTTGCTGGGTTGTTACGCCGAAACAACAAGACCTACTCAGATACCAATTGTAGATTCTTCCCTACCAGGAGGGTTGACGTAATAAATTGCGGAATAGAATATAAACAATCTCACAAAAAATTCAATCACACGAGTACACAAATATTTTTAGGTGGAAACCCAAACCAAGTGAAAACCACCACCTAACCCTCTCGAGTTAGGATTTTCCGATCAACCAAGTTGATCAAATCCACTAAACGAATCACTTTAAACGAGGGTGATTCAACCTCAATTACAACCACGATACAAGTGTGAGGGTAGCATTCCTCAACCCCTTCTGTTCACAAGAAGGATTTTGTCCCACGAAGGAGATGAGAATTCGCAAAGCGAATACCCAACCAAATAACAAAGATAACAAATAATCCTATAGAGCCAACAAAGTAATTTTAAGCCTAGCATCTATAGGAATTAGGAAACTCCCCTTTGTAAGGAGTGTGTCGAACTGATGACGCGGGTGCGTGAGCCACGCAACGGCGCAATGTCGCTCTTCGTGAACTACGGCGGGAGAGCAGCTGCGCAAAGGCTTGATGCTCTCTAGATGAAGAACTTGAGCTTGGAGAGCAAGGGCATCTTTTTGGACACAAAAGAGTGGAAAGTATGTTTCTTGGGTGTATATTGGTGTGCAAAGGCTCCCCTCTATTTATAGAGGCCTTAGGAAGGCTTTGGAAGGCTTAGGAAAGCTTCCATAGCCGTTGGGTGCAAAGCCCAAGAGAATCAGGCCGAAATCAGGGACAATGATTGCATTGACAGGGTAATCAGAAGTCTAATTCTGGCATCAGACGTCTGGAAGACCACTTTAAGACATCTTAAAATAAGGTCAGATGTTTGATTTTGGGCGGGTCTCTTCCTAACTTGAATCAGATCTAAACAGGGTTCTAGCGCAAGTCCATCAGACGACATACAGGACATCTGGCACTATGTCTGGAAGTCTGGAAACCTACTCTTTCGTGGGAATGGATTTGCAACGGCTAGAAAATCTCTGAGAAGAGATTTTCGGGTCAGTCGAGGCAAAACGGTCAATTATCAGACGTCTGGAAAGGCTTAAGGACGTCTGATAAGGCTCTAATGGTCATATCCTTGAGTGTATGCTAAGAGAGCCAACGGTCCACTAATTGGACGTCTCCTAAGACATCTGGTTTAAGGTATGGACGTCTGATTTCATCAGACAGAACTAACTATGTCCAGCCTAAATGTTATCTGACATCTGAATCAACAGTCAGATGTCTTAAAACTCATTATCAGACGTCTGATTTTGGAATTAGACGTCTGGAAATTCTGTTTGAACCCTACATTGGTTTTCTAAGTTTTCTGCAGAAAACCTAAGTGTCCTAGGGTTGTGCCAGTGTTCCTAAGACTACTGTTAGGGTACTTTGAGGCTCTTTAACATAATGTTCTAAGGAAATAAAGAGCAAGAAAATAAAGACAAAAGTACATGAAAGGAATAAATAGAATTATATCCTATTCTTCTTGTCCTTCCATCTTCAATCTATCGCTCCTCGCGAATCTCCTCTGTTCTCCATCAAGCTCCTCCAATCCGTCTTGGATGCGAGCTCGAATTCCGTCAATCACGTCTACATTTGCAATTGACCTGAAATCTAAGACTCCAAGTGCAAATTTAAATAACACGTGTTTTCTCATCATCAAAACAAATGATCGTGGTGCTCTAGCACCAACATTTTAGTTGAAATAACTTTTTAAGGGTTTGAATCTGTTCCTATGATTGAAGAGAAGATATTTGAGGCTTTATTTTCATCTGGAAATGTTCAACTCAGAAAGTCAAAATTTGAGGCTTTACAGTCAAACTTGAGTCTGATCCTTGGATTCTGGATTCAGTCAGACGAATTGATGAGTTCAAATTGTTTCTGTGATGATTGTGAATGATTTAGATGAGATTTGAGTGAGCTCTAATGGATTATAAAATAGAAATTGAATTCTGTTTAGTTTGGGTTATTTTTGAACCCAAACTGACGATAGTATCATTTTGATGAGATTTGAATACAAAATCTACCAGATGGATTTGTAACAACCTGTAGAGGTTGTATAATTTGATTAATTAGGCCTTTATCTGTCTGTTAGGACTTTCAGAGCCTGAATCTTAGTTCTAAAGCTCTCTGAGAAGCTTTTAGCTTCTATGCCTCTACTGAAGCTTCTGAACCTTCACCAGCAGCTGCGGAATCATCCCTTGAACCTATTGAGCACTTCATCTGGAAGTTAAAGTCCAGTCTATGGACTTTAGAACCATAACTCCACTCTGCAGGCGATTTTAAACGTGGCAAACACAGAACCTTCACCCTTTAAATCAAAGAGCTTAACTTCCCCTTTGTATCAAATTGACACTTCAATTCTGTAGAACAACTTAAGAGCTTTCCAACAAGCTTTTATTTTCTTGGAATGGAGCTTTGAGCTATCTAGAATCAACGTTTGAAGTTCGATCTGGGAGGGGGAAACTTAGTCCCACCTCGGTAGAATCTGAGCGGCTGCATGGGTATAAAACGTTTTTGTGTTATGGCCTCTTCAGTCGACAATGCACGACGCAAGGTTACGAATGAGCATTGGGTGTGTGTGTGGGCGCGTATGTGCCTGGGTGTGTGTGCGCCTGTGGGCGTGCGAGTGTGGGCTCGTGAGGGCGTCAGCATGGGCCTGGGAGGCCGTGAGCTGGTTTGGCTCAAGACTATGAACCGAAAATAAATCGAACTAAAATAAACCAGGCTTGGACCTAGTTGGGTATGGTTCCACCCTAAGAGGGGTGCTATGTATCTCCGACCAGTCCAAGCTACCAATAAAAAAACCTAATTTTTGGTTAAAAAGAAAAAAAATCGATTCGATTCAGAAAGAAGGTTTGCGAGAGTTCTAAAGGATGCTGAGGGCTCGGAAGGAAGAAATACTAAGGCTAAGAAGAAAAGGAAAAGAAGCGAAGGAAAGGAAGAGAAGGAAAAGAAAGGGAGAGGTTGTAAGGAAAAGCAAGTTCGAACAGACACTAAAGAGACAAGGTAGAGAAGGAAGAGAAGAAAGAAAGAAAAGAAGATGTGAGCTTGAGAAAAGATAAGAAAAAGATTAAGAAGATTAGAAAAATAAGTAAAAAGAGAAAGAGAAAGAAAGAGAAAAATGTAAAAGAAGAAGAAGAGAAGAAAGAGGCTGAAGACAAAGAAGAGAAGGAAATGATTCAATTTCTTACATATTTTTAATTCCTTTTTGAGTTTAATGTTGTAATAAGGCATACTTTTATTAGTAATACTTTCAATTGCCTTAATCTCTTGAAAATAAAATGAAATAAACATGTTTACTTGTTTGTCAAAGAAGATCATTTGTGTAAATATGTTTTCTTATGGAATTTTGCATAGTCTTTTTAACTTGAAATCATTAAGCAAAGTTCATGTTCTTAAAATAAACTTAATTATACTTTCAATGAGTAGCTTAGACCTAATGGTGAATTCTAAATAAGCTATGCCTCCCAACGAACGACCTGGACACAACCAGTTAAAAGAAATAAAATCTAAAATGTTAGGTTAACTTGACCTTATACTACTCAATCGATACAAATTCAAGTTGACCTAAGTTACTTTCTTCTGTACATAATTAAGCACAATTAACTTAATTAACTGTATTGAGGAGAGGACGCATCAAGCATCTCGTGGCCATCCTCTCACCACATTCCGGAAGAAGATCCTTGTCGCGATACCGTCCTGCCCTATCCTCCTTCCTCCGCCGTCGTTCTCCTTCCTTTAGCTTCCCGCCACCTTCATCCATGCAACATCAGAGCGAGTCCTCCTCCAAGCGACCCTCGAGGGGTACTCTTCTCAACCCATTCTATCTTTTACTACTTTGTAGTGTACTTTTCAACTTTCATATCTGTAGCAAACATTATTTATCTAAATATTGATATTTTCTCTCTCTCTCTCTCTCTCTTTCTTACTTTGCAAGATAATTATGTTGTTGACCTAATCTCTTGTCTTGTAAAAATTTCAAAAAAATTACAAAAGATAAAAAAAATAACAAAAATAAATAAAAGGAAACGTAGATTTCTCAAAACCAAACGTTTGCCTCCCCGTGTTTGATCCAAGACTCACCTCGAGTTTTCATTATAAATTTTATCTGGTTAGCGGATTTCTACGCACTACAATGACGGGTATCCAACTCAAATCTTTTCGCATACGGAATCACGCTCACCTTTTTGGCACCGTTGCCTAGGAGGAATGCTCTTTTGTTTTTATCGCATTTTTCGCCTTACTTAACTTTTTAGCTTACTTTGCTCCTTTCTCTCTGTGATTACAGGTACCCTTCCAAGGCGAGCCAAATTGGAATGGATTGGAGTAAAGTGTAGTTAGAAGGTTATGTAAGTGTATCCTTGATGACTCTACAATGTTCAGTGTTAATACTAACAATTAGAGTCAATTTCGAGGGTACTTATGCGATAATGTCAAATTATAGTAGGTTCGAAAGCATTGCATGCTTTCTGCATTATTTCAAGTTAAAGATCACTTAGAATCAATGTTTAATGACCATGTGCACAAGTCCATTTTGAAATAGGTCTCATATGAGCGATCGGATCGTACGGATGGATCCGGATCGACAAACGGAGTCCAACGAACTCGAAATCACTTCAATCCGACCCTCTTAGCTCCCACAACGAGCTCGAGAAAGATCAATGGCCAGGGGGCAATGTGACATCCTTATAGGCTTCAGATGAAAAATCTAACCATACGGATGGATCCAAAGCAATGATCGCAGTCCGACAACGTGGGAATCATCGCGATCCGAGCATTGTGGCATCTCCTACAGCAGAAAGAAGATGGACGGCCCAGATGATGCCACCACCCAATGCTGGCCATGAATGCCCAGCACTGGCTCCTCTTCATCCTCATCATCAAATCTTGACCATTGGATCAAGATCCAACAGCCGAGAAGCCACCTCCACTGCATGCCTTTGGATCCTCCTCACGACCATATCAAGGGCATGGCATGGTGGTCCTGAGAGGAGATCTCAAGGAGAGGGTGCGGATTCAAATCCCCGTGACTCCCCCCTCAAGCTCAATTGAAGCAGTGGCAGCGTAGTAGCAGTATGCACGTGAGCGTGCATGCATGGAGAGCAATGATGCACAGCGCAGCGCCGGCACGTGCGCATGGTACGGTGCACGGTGCGGCATGTGGTGCGCGGGCCAATGTGTGCATTGAAGGTGTGAGGGTGGGGGCTACGGCGACGCATGCGGCTGGTCTTTAGTGATGCTTACAGCTGTCATGGTTGACCTGAGGGCAATTTTTGGCCGTCTCCCTCCATTATAAAAGGGCCTACCCCCCTCCACTTTTGCCAAGCTTCCACCCACAAGATACCACCACCTTTTAGAGCTCCAAGCAAGGTCCCAAAGCCGCCGAGCCTTCGACGAAAGCCCCTCCACCATCGTGGCTGCCTCGACACGTTCTTCATCCTTGTTCTTATTTTTATTTCAATTTATAGTGTAGTTCATCTATTTTGTTAGACATTCATCTACATTATGTTGATTACACATTTGATAAGAGGTTGCTAATACATTGATCTTATGATATCTTGAGCATGGTTCTTTAACCCTTCTCTCTCTCTCTCTTTCTCTCACTTTTTCTCAAATCAATATTCAACCGAACAAATGACATATTTATGTGACACGAAAGCAAGTATTTGATCTAATTATTGCCTCCCTATGTTCGACACTCGGACTCACCTCTGATTCTTTATTTAAAATTGTCGTCGTAAGCTCACTACAACGAACGATTTTATAGAAATGCATCCAGCGAATGTCAGTTTTTGGTGTCGTTGCCGGGGAGGCAGTGGATCTCTTATTCACTTTCATCTTCATGGTTAGTATTCATACATGTGTTATCTAACTTTCTATTCTCCCTCTTCTTATGGTTGTAGGACCTCGTGCATCGGCAACAGGAGGAGAAAGAGTCGGTTGGATCAAAGGAAGCTCAAGACGAAGACCCCCATCGACCCGAAGGCTTGATCTTGTCTTCCCATGATCTAAAGGTAACTTCTTATCCTAAGAAAATGAAAAAATGATGGTGTTCTAAAAAAAAACTCTCTTTTGTTTGCAAAGAAAAACATCACCACTAAGTCTTCAACTTAGTAACTTCGAAAAATCATTTTCTAGACTTGGGCTGAGGACACGATTAAAGGGCCCTCAACTCTTTTAAAACTTTTAAGAAAAATCTCAGAGGTGTTCCTTCCAGCAGGTGGAATTCGTGTCAAATTTCATAGCCAAACTCTTTGTGGTTTGGACGTGAAAAATTCTCTACTAGAAGTGCACAAGGTTGTCCTAATTTGTGAAGATCTATAGGTTGTTCTTTCTACTGTGAACTCCATGTAGCTAGGATTTGTGAGAAATTTATATTTATGGAAAGATCTTAAAATTATCTTCACTTCATCTGGTGACTACCTTTGCATTTGAAATTGATTAGTGCCTGTTCTGATCAAAATCTTAAACTTGCGCACTAATCTAGAAGTTTTGGACAGAGTGACCCTCTCTTGAAAAAATGTGAATTTGGGTTGTCTATCGCCCTCAAAAAATTTTGAAATTAATTTTGTTGAAAAGATCATTCTATTTCAATCAGGATAGGTCATTGCTTGTTTTTATTAGACCCTTCTTGACAAAATCTTAAAAGTGATTCATTGAATAGAAGCTGCACACCCTAGGATTTTCAACACTAGGGAGTTTTTTATTTTATAGCCACACAAAGGGCCTTAAAGAAAATCAATCTTCAACCATGTGACTATAAATTTGTGCCTTGTTTGAATGTGTAAACAAGTGGAATTTTAAAATCCACTAAAGCAAGGTTCAAATTTTGAAAAAAACCTACACATCTAAATCTTGCTTGCTAAAGAATACTTGTTTTGGCATTGGGTCCTTGCACCCAATTGTGCACAGACATGACCTAGATAGGACCATTCTAAGTTCTGGAAGTGTGATTGGGTTTGTAATTCTTGTCCTTAATTTCCATTGTGGAATCTAGTGTCTAGGCTGTGAGGAAGTGTCAAACGATCACAGTTGTGGGGTACAAAGGAACCAGTGGTACAAGCCAAAGGAAGGACCTTCCCTTCAATCCCCTCGTAATCAACTTGGCTGGATTAACTTTGGGAAAAGAGGTTTAAGTGCTTGTAGATTAGATCACTCTCTTCAGGATTTCTAGGTCACCTAGGTCTACACTGAAGGGCCTAGTTTTGCTTGTTTGATTATGCACACCTAATTCGTTCATCCCTCTACTTCTTCCAAACCATGGATTTTAGTGCCTATCCTTCATTTCCAAACTATCCCCAACATGATTTGTATGCTAACCCAAGTGGGTTGTATCCACAGTTTACTTGGGATAATCAACTACCAAGTCGGGGACTTAATCTAGGACCTGAGTACCCAAAATACCTCCCTTATCCCAACTATCCCAATTTCACCCAACATGCATCAACTTCCTATTGGGATACTTCCAACCCACCCACTCAGGGGTATGATCCAAACCTTGAGGATCCTTACCTTGATTCTCGTTTTGATGGCTCTTCTTTTAGGTCCCATCCACCCACTAATCAATTTGATAGGACCTACACTCTAGGAGAACACCAAGACTTCTACCCTTCCCAGGACCATAACTAAGATAGGTCATCTGAATTGAAGAATCTCTCCTACTTGACCTATGGATTGGAAGGGATTCTAGAAAAATGGAAATCAAAGGATGATCATAAATCTAGGCAAATCAAGAATGATCAAACCTTACTTTGGACCCCTGATGAAGAATCCAACTAGGAGGAGAACTTAGAACCTCAATTATTCTGGAGTAGGACTAAACAAAAAATGGTGCCTCTTGAAGAATTGGACCCTGAAAATGATAGAATAGAGTCTCACCTAAGAATTTAAACCCCAGTATGGATTCTAGTACACACCCTCAACCATACCCTCCTAACCATGATTTGAATGCTAAGGAGGAAATCCAAGGGAAACCTAATGGCACTCTGTCAATTCTTGATAACCTTCAGTTGGAGTTATATAGACAGAATCAAGAATTGATTAAGGGGAAACAAGCCATGATGGATATGTTCCAACAATTGGATGAAGAGGGTCAACAGAAAGTGATGAAAGAAACTTCTTTCTCAGAACAATGGAAGAAGGTCCTGTGATAATTGATTGGACCACACCTAGTTGCCCTAAATTGGTGTAGTCCACTATCAACACTTCCCTAATGTTGGAAAGCATTGAGGACCCTTTGGAACACAAACAAGTAGAAAATAAGGATGAATCTAAAAATTTGAATGATAAGGTCGAGGTTGATGTCCCAGAATTTAATGATAATAATTTAGTTATAGGGACATCAAGATTTGGGGATGGGGAATCTAACTCTGAACACCTTGATTATGAAATACCTAAAGACCCCATCATGGATTTAAAAGAAAGGCAATGGGAAGAACTGTGGTATGAAATGAATGATGAAATTAGCTCCATCACAAGTCCTTCCCTAATGATTGAATATGATTTGGAAGAGATGAACAGGATCTCAGGCTCCAATGCCGATGAGGAATTAGACGGGGAAATCATGATTGAGGATGGGGAGGATTTTAACTTTGAACAACCCGAATCAATCATGATTGATCAAACACATTCTTTTGTAGCTAACCCAAGTCTCAAAAGTATTAGTGTAACCAATGTGGAGTTCGCTAAACATTTGGAGTCCAAACTTTCAGAAGAAGAAGAAAACATTTCGTTGAAATCAAGTTTATGGATGGACATTGAAATGACCCCACTTGAGGACAACAAAATCAAAGAGGGAAATATTGACTGCAGGGGTCCTGAGTTGATCAAACCACCGACCTTTTATCACGACCCCCATGACCTTCATGACTTAAATCTAAGGAGGAATAAAAACCTTATGATTCATCATCACATCGAACCTAATTTTCTAAGGACAAGAACTACTTCCGACAATCTAAATGTCCAACTTTATGCATTAGGGTTACATCTGTTTACACAAACTTTTGTTCTGCATGACCACAAACTAAGAGAGGAACAGACACGGGCATGTATGTTACACCAATTGCAAAGTTCCCATCCCTTAGGGATGAGACTCCACCACAACCTAGTCCGCATTTGCAGACTTCAGACTCTGGGTCTGGCTGATTTTGTTTTCACCTTCTTAACCCAGACCATTCAAGTAATTGATCCTTTATTGTCTGTGTACTATGCCCAACTGAAGGCACTAAACTTCGAGTTTCCTGGGAGGCAACCTAGAGGATTCAACATGACTAGATTAGCTGTTGAAACTCAGGTGATTTCTTTCCTCACTTCCTTGCATACATTTATTTTCCAATGAAGACATTGTCCAATTTAGGCATAGAGGGGTGGTAATTCGTATGTTCTGAGTACATTTTGTCGGCTTGATTAAAAAAAAAATTAGGAAAAGAAAACTTAGGTATTAGAAACTTGTCGACTCTAGGAAATGATATGTTAGGGACCTGATCACTTAGATTCTTCAGGTCTTAGGACTTAATCAGTCCAGGTGTCCACTAAAATGTGGACTTGGTCTCTAATCCTCACCACCTTAATATATATTAATTTAGTCAATAAAGTGGGGTGATAAGTACACGACTTATCAACCCACCCATGATTTGGGGGGATTTTAAGTCTAAGCATCTACACACATTTTACACTAACTCATTCATCGGCGGCTCTAACGAAAATTGGCTAACTAATGAACTTTTTAGGGTGGTATGGCTAGTAAGTTATCGTGGGTAATAGCCCATTGGCAGGTTGTCCAGAGCCCAGCCACAAGACCATTCTCTTTCACTACTGCTTTTAGGTAAATCTTAGATCAGGAAAGTCACCTACTTAAAAAAAAAGACAAAAATAGGAAAATGGAAAAGGAGAAAAGAAAAAAAAGAAATAACCCACACTTTACCACACGAGTATGGTTGACAAGTTATCGTGGATAATAGCCCATTGGTCGGTTGTCCAGATCCAAGCTCATAAAATGCACAAGAATTCCAAAACACTTAAGGAAGAAGCAGGGAAGTAGCATAATCTGGGGAGATATACACTGGATTTGCCCTTTTGTTGACCCCACAAAAATACAAAATATGGAGAAAGCTACCAGTAAGATAGATACACCTTTAGACAACATTTTCTCTTTCGGGTCACCTAGGGGCATAGAAACCCGAAGTCTGTTTTAATTGTCATTGAGTGAGTCTATCACTTTCACAACAAGATGCCTAGTAGTAAGAGTCCTTTTGAAGTCTTGGGTGGGTTAGGTAGCCGTAGAAAGTTACACTAAAATCTTCAACGCCAAAAATCCGAAAAATTAGAAAAGATGAAAAAGAAAAAAAAATGTATTTACTTCTATATAGAATAAGGCAAGGACTCGGGCGGTCGACATTTTGGCAGGCAACCTGGGCACTGTTTAGTCTGCGATTTAGGTTCTTAGTAGAAATTTCCTCCAGTCGACAAGCAACTTCTACCTAAGCAATTAATTCCTAATTTTAGTTGTAAATAGCATTTAGATTAAACCTTGCGAAGGGACTAGAAAGGGGTGGACATGGGGGTATGATGACTGTACAATTTTCAGTGTTAATATTATCAATTAGAGTCAATTTCGAGGGTAGTTGTGTGATAATGTCAGATTATAGTAGGTTCGGGAGCATTGCATGCTTTCTGGATTATTTCATGTAAAGATCGCTTAGAATCAATGTTTAATGACCATGTGCATAAGTCCATTTTGAAGCAGGTCTCGTATGAGTGATCAGAGTGTACGAATGGATCAAGATTGATGAACGGAGTCCAACAAACTCAAAATCACTTTGATCCGAACCCCATAGCTCCCACAATAACCCTGAGAAAGATCAAAGGCCAGGAGGCAATGTGACATCCTTATGAGCATCGGATGAAAAATACGACCATATGGATGGATCCGAAGTGATGATTGCAATCCGGCAATGTGGGAATCATCACGATCCGAGCATCGTGGCATCTCCTACAATAGAAAGAAGATGGACAGCCCAGAGAAGCCAGTGCTGGGAGTTCATAGCTGGCATTGGGTGGCCCAGATGGTGCCACGTGCCACCATCTAGGCCACCCAACGCCAGCCATGAATGCCCAGCACTAGCTCCTCTTTATCCTCATCATCAAATCTAGACCGTTGGATCAAGATCCAATGGTTGAGAAGCCACCTCCACCGCATGCCTTTGGATCCTCCTCAACACCATATCAAGGGCATGGCGTGGTGGTCTTGAGAGGAGATCTCAAGGAGAGGGTACGGGTTCAAATCCCTGCAACCCCCCCTCAAGCTCAATTGAAGTAGCGACAGCAGCATGCTTGCACACGCGCTCGTGCATGGAGAGCAGTGATGCACAGCGCAGCGCCAACACATGCACGCGGTGCAACATGAGGCACACAAGCTAGCGTGTGTGTTGAAGGTGCGAGAGCGAGGGCTATGACGACGCATGTGGCAGGTCTTCAGTGACGCTTGCAGCTGTCACTGTTGATCCGATGATGATTTTTGGCCTTCTCCCTCCATTATAAAAGGTCCTACCCCCCTCCACTTTTGCCACACTTCCACCGACGAGATACCACCACTATCTAGAGCTCCAAGCAAGGTCCTGAAGTCGCTGAGCCACCAATGGAAGCCCCTCCACCGCCGTGGCTGCCTCGACGCGTTCTTCATCCTTGTTCTTATTTTTATTTCAGTTTATAGTGTAGTTCATCTATTTTGTTAAGCATTCATCTACATTATGTTGATTAGACATTTGATAAGAGGTTGCTGATACATTGATCTTATGATATCTTGAGCATGTTTCTCTAACCCTTCTCTCTCTCTCTCTCTTTCTCTCTCTTTTTCTCTAATCAATTTTAAAGCGAACAAACGACATATTTATGTGACATGAAAGTGAGTATTTGATCTAATTATTGCCTCCCTATGTTCGACACTCGGACTCACCTTCGATTCTTTATTTAAAATTAACGTAGGCATTAGGAGTTGTTAACTTTAGGAAATGATACTTTAGGACCTAAACACTTAGACTCTTCAGGTCTTCGGGCTTAATCAACCCGGGTGTCCACTCGAATGTGGACTTGGTCTTGAGTCCTCGCAAAGTAATTTTATTCTAATTTGGTCAATAAATTGAGGTGATAACTATACGACTTATGAACCCGCCCTCTAATTTGAGGGGACTATAAGTCTAAGCATCTATACACTATTTGCACTGACTCACTTTCCGGCAATTTTAACGAAAATTTGGTAGGTAATGAACCATCTAGGGTGGTATGGCTAGCAAGTTGTCAATGGTAACAGCTCATCGGCTGGTTGTCCAGAGCCTAACCACACAACCATTCTTTTCCTGCTGCCTTTAGGTAAATCTTATATCAAGGAAGCCACCTACTTAGAAAAAAAAAGGAAAAAAAGGAGAAAAAAATAAAAATAAAAATAAAATAAAATAAGCCACACTTCACCGCACGGGTATGGCTAGCAAGTGGTCGGTGGTAACAACTCATCGACCTGTTGTCCAAAGCCCAGTTCACAAAAAAAGAACAAATAATTCCCAAAACACTTAGGGAAGAAGCAGGAAGTAGAATAAACCAGGGAGATATACACTGGGTTCGCCCTTATGTTCAACAACAACAACAACCAAACCTTTCCCCACACTAAGTGGGGTCGGCTATATGGATCTTTGCCTCCACACATATCAATTTTCAGCCATTTTAGGACTTAAATTAAAGTAATTGAGGTCATACTTAATAGTTTCCTTCCAACACTTGTTTGGTCTTTCTCACCCCCTCTTAGTGGGTTCAGCCTCCAACTTCTCGCATCTCCTAACTAGAGCATCTAGTGGCCTTCTTTGTAGATGTCCAAACCACCTTAGACATGCCTCTCTCATTTTATCCTCTATCGGTGCCACCCTAACCTTATTTCTAAATATCTCATTTGAAATACTGTCCTTTCTTGTATGACCACACATCCATCTTAACATCTTCATTTCTGCAACAGACATCTTCTGTACATGCCTATAGTTTATAACCCAGCATTCAGAACTGTACAACATGGCTGGTCTTACCACAGCTCGATAGTATTTTCCTTTGACTTTTAAAGGAACCCTCTTATCACAGAGAACACCAAATGCACCCCTCCATTTCAACCACCCTGCATTAATTCTATGTGTAACATCTCCATCAATTCCACCATCATGTTGGAAAATGGATCCCAAATACTTAAAAACATCTTTCATTAGAATTCACTCTTCTCCAATTTTTACATCAATCCCTTCATTGTTCCCTCTACTACTAAACTTGCATTCCATATACTCAGTCTTCGTCCTACTTATGCATAATCCTTTATCTTCCAGGACTTCTCTCCAAAGCTCAAGTTCTCTGTTCACTCCATCTCTTGTCTCATCAACCAACATAATGTCATCAGCAAAAAGCATACACCAAGACACCTCAACTTGGATATGCTTCGTCAACTCATCCATGACCAAGGCAAAAAGATAAGGGCTTAAAGTTGAACCTTGATGCAGGCCAATGGTGATATCAAAGTAGACCATCAAATCATCCTTAGTCTTTACACAAGCTGTTGCTCCATAGCACATATCCTTTATGAGGATGATATATATAACTGGCACTTGTCTCTTCTCCAAAATTCTCCACAAGATATCTCTTGGGACAAAATCATAGGCCTTCTCCAAAATAATAAAAATCATATGTAAATCCTTTTTCTTGACTTTGTATGTCTCCATCATACGTCTCAAGAGATGTATTGCCTCAATAGTAGACCTGCCTGGCATAAAGCCAAACTGATTTTCAGTTACCATAGAGACTTGCCTCACCCTTCTTTCAATTATTCTTTCCCAAAGTTTCATCGTATGACTCATCAACTTAATACCTCTATAGTTGGAATAATCATGTATGTCACCCTTGTTCTTGTATAAAGGTACCACAAAACTTTTCCTCCATTTCTCTGGCATCTTCTTGCCTCTCCACACAGTATTAAATAAATTTGTGAGCCAAGTTATACCCCGTTCTCCCGTCATTCTCCAAACATCTATAGGAATATCATCAGGCCCAACAACCCTCCCACAAAAGGGTTCGCCCTTATGTTAACCCCATAAAAATAAAAAGTAGGGAGAAAGTACCGGTCAGATAGATAAACCTTTAGGTAGAAATTCTTAAGGTCACCTAGGGTCATAGAAATTTGAAGTCTGTTTTAACGGCTACCTAGTGAGTCTATCACTTTTTCACAAGATGTTTAGAACTTAAAAGTTCTTTTCGAGTCTTGGGCAGGTCGGGTAGCCGTAAAAAGTTATTCTAAAACTCTCAACTACAAAATTCCAAAAAAATTAGAAAAGAAGAAAAAGCAAATAAAAATAGTATCTAAAGTATCTTCCCTTTTCAAATAAGGCGAGGACTTAGGCGGTTTGCATTCTGGCAGACACACGAGCAGTATTGAGTTTTTGTAATCAGGTTCTTAGTTGAAATTTTCTAATGTAATCAAAAAAATCTTGCCTAAGTAATCAAATCCTAATTTTGTTTTTATACATAACATTTAGTTTGATTTTGCTAGGGACTAGAAAAAGATAGGCATGGGGTTATGATGAAGACATTTAATTAGGATAAACTGCCTATTTATGCATGTTCCTAAGCTTAGATATGCATCCATGTTATAAATATTACAAAGCATACATCATTCTGCATTTAGAGTACTCTGTATAAATTTTAGGTTAATTGTATCCTTTTATGGCCAGGAGAGGAGATTTAATACGAAGCCTTAGATTGACGATTTGATCGTATGAATCTGATTAGGACGACGATCGGAGTCCAACGCCTTTGAAATCTTCTTGCTCAGAGTCTCATAGCATCTTATGTAGTCCGAGGAAGATCAACGGCCAAGGGAACATGTGTTGCAATTCGGAGCTTCAAACAACAAATTCGACCGAATGGATGGATTCGGGCTGACGATTGCAGCTCAGCGACGCAAAAATCGACTCACTCCGACTCTTCTAGCAACCCTTACAAAGGAAAGAAGATAGACGGCCTAGATTGCGCCACATAGTGCTATCCAGGCCGCCCATGGGCACACATGCACCACCGCACGTGCATAGCGCATGGGTGCACATAGCAACGTGAGCGCATGTAGCGCACCAGTGCACGCAGTAGTGCAGACTGTGTAGTGTGCAGAGGTGCATAGTAGAGGGCATGCGTGAAGCGTGTAGCGCTTGGAGGCAGTGAGCTCCAGTGGGCGTGCTCGACATGGGTGCGCAGAGCGTGTGTGCGAGCTCAGCGCGTGGGGTGCATGAGCTGGAGCTTTAGCGATGCTTACAGTGGATCATCAGTGACTTTTATGGCTGTCACTAAATGTTATATGTACAAAATGGATCCTTTCCTCCATTATAAAAGGACCCCTACCCCTCCTATTCTTCCTCATCTCTTCCTTTCTTTCCCTCACCACCTCCAAGGCTTTAAAGAGAGCTTGTCTCAAGCTTGGGATGCTCCTCTAGCGTAGAAAACCAAATTATTTTCTTGCCTCTCACCCCCATTTGTGGAGCATCCTATGGCCGCCCTCTCACCACCTTCTAGAAGAAGATCCTCGCTGCGATGCCATCCTGCCCCTTCCTCCTTCCTCCACCATCGTTCTCCTTCCTTCAGTTTCCTACCACCTTCATCCAGGCAATGTTAGAGCGAGCCGTCCTCCAAGCGACCGTCGAGGGGGACTCTTCTCAACCCATTCTATCTTTTACTGCTTTGTAGTGTAACTTTCCACTTTCATATCAGTAGCAAACATTGTTTAGTTAAATATTAATATTTCTCTCTCTCTCTCTCTTACTTCGCAAAATAATTATGTGGTCGACTTGATCTCTTATCTTATAAAAATTCCAAAAGAATAACAAAAGATAAAAAACTACAAAAATAAATAAAAGTGAAATGCGGATTTCTCAAAACCAAACATTTACTTTCCTGTGTTCGACTCAGGACTCACTTCCAGTTTCGGTTATAAATTTTATCTGGTTAGCATATTTCTACGCACTACGACGACGGGTTTCAAACTAAAATCTTTTCGCATACGGAATCATGCTTACCAGCCTCTACCTCATCCAAAAAGTAATATGTAATTAATATTTATTGTCGATTATTATAAAAAGCGATGACAAATGTCAGGTTAAAATTTCACCTCAAATTTTGGGCACGAGATTTGGGATTAAATTAGACATTTGCCATTGCTTAGTAATTAAACCGATGGCAAAGGTCAGACCATCTACACTCTTGCAGAGCCCTCTCCACCCCCACACTACACGCAACTCCCCCGCAACGCTCCTCCTCCTCCTCGTGTTCCTTCTAGTCATCCGCCTCCTCTTCGTCGACGTCCCTTCATCCTCCACGCAGCACCCTCTGACCCCTCATCTCCTCCTCCTCATCTTCCTCCTCCTCCTCGCCCCTCTCCTCTTCCTACTCCTTTT
Source organism: Thalassia testudinum (assembly GCA_037157565.1). Taxonomy (NCBI): domain Eukaryota; kingdom Viridiplantae; phylum Streptophyta; class Magnoliopsida; order Alismatales; family Hydrocharitaceae; genus Thalassia; species Thalassia testudinum. The sequence continues at coordinate 47,954,214 of JAZHRO010000009.1, forward strand.
CCTCGTTACCCCACCCCCTTCTCCTCCTCCTATGCCAACTCCTCCTTGCCCCCAGCTCCTCCTCTCCTCCTCCCCATCTCCTTTTGCCCTCCTCCTGCTCCGCTCACCCTCCTTATCCTGACCTCCTCCTCCTTCCCTCCACCTATCCCCTCCTCCTCCCCTCCTTCTCCTCCTACCTCCCTCCTCATTATCCCCTCCCCTTCCCCCTCTCCTCCTACCCCTCTTCTCCTCCTCCTCCTCCTCCTGCCCTCCTTGTCGTCTCCTCCTTGCCCCCCTCCTCCTCCTCATCTGTTCTCCCTCTCCCCTACTTCCTCCTGCTCCCCTCCTCCTCGTCCTTGTCTCCTCCATTCCACCTCCTCCTCCTAGCCATCCTCATCTCCTCTCATGCACCCCCCAATCTCCTCCTCCTCACTGGCCATCTCCTTGCCCTCCTCTTGCTCCTTTACAATAAATGTATAGAATTATATATGAATAATTATATTCTTTCATATATATATATATTGTTTGAATAGAATGAAACTTGTTTCAATTCACATTTCCTTGTAAGTAGTTCTTCATCAAGTAGCTTTATTACAAAAAAAAAAAGCTTTATAAAATTGAAATTTGCATTTTCTTGTACTTATATACTGGAGCTTTATATTACAATCCATTAGCGATGAGCTTGATTCAAACTCATGTGTAAGGGTAAAAAAGATTTTACCCAATATGTTGTAATTTGTTATTGATCAACATGTATTATGCATACATATATTTAGAAAAGTAAAGTTATTGATCAGTCTGAGTCCTTATCAAACAAAAATTTAGATTCAAATGCACTCAAGTTGGGTTTATGATGTTTGATGGCCATAATGGAACTGCAACAACAATATATTCTAAAGAGAACTTATTAAGTCATATGTAATGGCAGCAATTCCTCATGAGCTTGGAAGGGAATAGTGGCTTAAAGCTCTACCTTGTGCATTAGTAGCAGGTTTTGTGAAGATTGATAAAGAATTTCAAAGAGAGGTGATTACCTAAGCTGATATCTTCTTTTCTCAGCTAATTTGTAGCATACCTCTTTTCAACAACAACAAAAATTGAGACCATTTTTTTGAGTAAAGATAATAACCATCTTAATTTAGCTAAATGCATAAATCCCATAAGTTGACATTTGGAAATGAACTAAAGCCCTTACCTGACTTACTCAAATACGTGTTTTTGGGTGATAGTGAGACATACCCTGTTATTATTAGTGCTCACTTGACCCTGGAACAAGAGCATCAATTGATTTCAATTTTACAAGATCATAGGGCTGTTATTAGGTGGAGCATTGCTAATCTCCATGGGATTCGCCCCTCATTTTTCACTCATCATATTTACATGGATGAGGGGGTGAAACCTTCGAGACAACCTCAAAGGCAGCTGAATCCGAATATGCTCGAAGTTGTTAAGAAGGACATCATTAAATGGTTGGATGCAAGCATTGTATATCCGATTTCTGATAGACAGTGGGTGAGTCCTATCCAGATGGTTCCTGTTAGTCGCTCCAAAACGGGTTTTAAAATCATCACGTTGTAGTACAGTTTGAATCAGTGCGAAAAATAAATCAAATTTATACTCGAAAGAAATCTGAGGTCGAACACAGGGAGCAAGTAACAATTACTCTCAAGATTGCAATTCTATCAATGAATAACAATGAATTCAAGTAAGAATGATATATATGATAAAGAAACTGTCAATGAAGCAAAATGATTAGGGTAAAATGGTGATTTGAATCACCAATTACCCTTCACAATAATAGCAAATATCTCAATAGTATCACCAAGGAAATAAATCCTCAAATGTATGCAATCAGACAATGGAGGCTTATATCAAATGACTTAAATAGCCGGTCGCTACAGTGCTTCCAAGGGACTCAAGGGTCTCTTCTTCCTTTTTCTCTTTGGCCCTTCCTTCTCCTTTCTTTCTTTGCTCTTCTTCAGCTGTTCTCCTTCTCTTCTCACGACTGTGTCGCACACATGTCAATGAGAGCAAAACCCCCTGTCCCCATGCCCTCTCTCTCTCTCTTTCTCTCTCTGGGTTCTGCTCTCCTTGAGCCTTCCACAATAACGGTATTTGGGTATTTGGATCAAGTGCGTACCTGGGTCCAGGCTCATCGGCAGTGGGTGGTGAGCGAGGAGTGAGAGACTTAGGTGGGTAATTAGGTGAGTGCCAGATCGAGTATTGTCATGGGCGAGGCAAGTGTCGGGTGAGATGGGACCTCACCCCCTTGTGTCTGAGGTAATAAGCCCCAGGCACAAATTCAATTTATTCTACTGCACTGCTTTTAAAACCCACGAGGTGGGACTAAATCAGTCCCCTCTCATCATGTGGGTTACTGCAGCAATGCTCTCCCAATTGAGGAAGCTGCCATGAAGATGCATTGAATTGGCATTGAAGAAGACTCCCTCGGTGATAATTAGAGACCTGGAATAGCTCCTGGGTCTTGTCTGTGGCACCTGGAGGTAACAACTGATGCTTGCGCGACCTGGAGCTCGAAGAACGTGGTGGCAATGGAGGAAGTAGCAGAGCTTCAGCGAGGATACCTAGAAATAAGAATACGGCCTTGAGGCCAAGTCAAAATAGTTCAAAACCTTCGCTTGACGTCATGGAGTGCAACGGTGGTGGTGGCATGTCGTGAAGGTGGTCGATGAGGCCTGTCAACCTCGCCAAGGGTAGACAGAGGAGTGTGAGTTCGGTGGAGGTTTCGGAGGAGCAATCGTCTTAACTAGCTTAGGGCTTTTTCTCCTAAGGTCGAGGTGGAGGTGTAGAGCATGGTAGCGGCAACGTAGGTGTCTGTGGTGGCTGTTGGAGCTTGCTGGTTGTATGCCGGTGATGGGAACACCATCATGAGTCATAACTAGCTTATTTTGATCTAATTAAGTCAGTAAATGCTCCAACATAACTGCCAGAGAGCCATAAGTCTCTGCATAACCATTCTGAGGGAAATACAAGAAAATAGGGTTAAAACGGTAGTTTTACCATGATATCATGAATGCAGTACAATCACAGGTTTTCCTGGGGGTAATTAAGGGTCAAATGGTACTAAAAGTCTAACAAGTGGGTTAGAACAAACAGAAAAGGGTTTGCAAGTGTTTTGAGAATTAAATGACTTTTGAAACCCTAAAAATAAACTTGCTTAATTAATTGAGGTTCTAGTCAGGATAAAATTCACCTAAACCCTATAAAATTCATAGAAAAATATTCTCTAGGGTTTAGAACCTTCAATTTGACTATCAGAACACATCTTGACCCAAAACATAGTCTCAGACAGACATTGGCCCTAATTTTAGTTTTTGCATAAATTACCCAGGTAAACTTGGTCAAAACATAAATGTAACTTCACCATTGGATTCCTTGGGTCCAAATTAGGTTTGTACCAAAATTTGGGCCCAATCTGAGATTATCTTGACTAAGTTTGCATTTTGGTCTAGTCAGACTCTTTCTATCTCATCTAGACCCTTCACTTTTGAATTTTCTTATAAATAGTCCCCCACTTCTTTACCTTCCTCACAAGTAGGTCCCCATGCCATTTTTGGAAGGTGAAACCTTCACTGTTGAGTTCTGAGCAAGGATTTGTCACTCAATTCTCAATCAATCCCTCTTAAAATTGATATAGGGATTCCTTGGAAAGTTTCCTTCCATTTGAGCCATTCCTTGTGCTCTAAGTCCTTCCCAAAAGGTCGTATGAACCTTTCAAAGGTTCTGGTATCCTTTGTCTCAACCACCTTCCAAGCTTGAAAGCTTCTTTCCAAGCTTGGAAGGGCTTCCTATGGCCTATAAAAGGGACCCTAGTGCACTGTCGTGCTCTTCAGCAAGTTTTGGCCTAAGAAACCCTCCTCTACTCCATCTCCGGCCACCTTCAAACTTAGCTTCGCTGACCCTCTCTGCTCTCCTCCTCTGGCCATCCAATTATCAAATTGGATGGCTAACTATCTTCCCTTAATCTTCGTGAACCTCTCCTGCCAACGAGAGGTCATGCCCCTACCTCAATCGACATTGTTGCCTCGCCACACTATCTTCCTTCTCCAGCTTCGGTCGACCAACATCGGAGCCCTCCACCTCCCTGCTCTCTCACTAAGTCCTTCTTTTGGTCCCTCTCTCTTTCTATTTCATTTCCCTACCCTCACAAACACACAACCGCCAACTACCATCGCTCACTTCCATCTTCTCCGTCTCCGATCACTCCTCTAGCAAGGCATATCTGCCACTATACTCTATCTACCTCGCCAACCACCCCATAACCTTCGCTATTCCACCAAGAACAAAAGCCCTCTCCTATTTCACTCCATCACTCACCCAAACATGCCCCTAAACAACCCTCCTTCGCATGGCCATCTTCATCACCGTCAGGCCTCCACCCTCACTCTCACCACACGTTGCACCCACCATCACACTCGCCACTCCACGACGAACCTACTAAGCCATCTGACACGGCTGAGAGGCCCTTTTCTTGAGTTTTAGGTCTCTAGCCATCACCACCATTACCGCAAAGCTTTGAAGGAAGCTTGAAGCTTTGTTCGGCACCTACAACTCCAAGCACCACCTCTAGGTGACATAGATTGCCTTCAAGTCTCATCCTTAGGCCTCAATTGGAAGCCACACCTTCAGCAGTTGCCTTGATTGGAAGGCAATCCAGCCGCAGTCACATGCAAAGAAAGGGCACTATCTTTAGCGCCACCTCAGAAGCTGAAGGGTGTATAACACCGCATAAATTGAATTTGTGTCTAAGGCTATTTGCCTCAGACATTGGGGGTGAGTGATGAGAAATTTAGCATGATTTATAAAGGTGGGTTTTTAAGTCGTTGTAACATGCGAAATCACATACGCTTTTAAAATTTATAACCTAGATAGGGGAGTATCTAGGGTCATCCAAGAAGGCAATATGCTTGCAATCAAATCTCTTGCTTAGAAAATAAATCTCCACTTTCTTTTTGGTTTTTTTCAATATATCATTTATTTTCTATTTTGTAATTGAAATAATAAGGATTTTGAATTAATGAAAACTACTCCTAATAGTAACCCTAGGTGATAAGAGCTACCTTCCTTCTAAGCTCACCCTAGGCATGTGAAGGCCTAGGGTAATTAGAGAGGGAGGGAAGTGAGTGCACAAAAGGGAAATTTAAATTGCAATCAAGAGAAACAAATCTAATGAAGGCAACTTGTATAAAATTGAGGAATTGTTTAACAAGAATCTAGTAGAAGAATGCTTAAACTACTAGAATTGAAAATGCATGTAATGAAAACACAAAAATCCTCTGAAATGATGGTGAAGATGGCGAGGCTCTTGCTCCAATTGCAGCTACTCCCGCAATTAAAAAGAGCTCCTTCTCCTTGCAAAATTCTTCAAGGTGTAGCTTCCTTAGCAAGCCCTAAAGTAGGGGGCGTGCCAAGGCTTTCCTCCAAGGTAGCGTGGACCACCTCTAAGCTCTCCTGCAAGGTGGTGTCGACCACCTTCATGACCTCCTCTAAAGGTCTTCCTTGCCTGGCTTCTCCTTTGGCTGGCGTGGGCACAAGAGAGAAGGAAAGAGGGGAAGGCACCAAGGGGGTAGAGTGTCCCCTTAATCTTCTTCTTCTTCTCTCTTGGGCATGAGCTATAGGTAGAATATAAGAGGTATTTTGCTAGCTAAGGATGGGTTGTAAGGTGGTGGGTGTTGGTCTTTTTATAGGGTAGGATGAGAGGGTTGAGGTGACTCTTGAGATGGATGGCTAAGATGGGAAGATGGAGGTGGTTAGGTGATCTTATGATGGAGAATAGTTGGCGCCAAGTAGGGGGGTGTGAAGGTGCTGGTTATGGTGGTGAAGAGACACCTAAAGGTGGTGCCAACCATGAAGGGATGCCTTGGTTTTGGCGCCATCATGAGGGCTTCTAGAAGGGGGGTTAGGTGGATGGTCGAGATGGGTTCAAGGGAAGATATGTGGTGGAGATGAAGGGGGTTTTGGAGGGAAAAAGTGGCGGAAATTGGTGGGAGGTTATGGGAGGTTTTGGTGCCACTTTGTAGTGTCTTTTGGAGGTAGTGGGTGGCAATAGCTATTTTTACGTATTTTAAAGTCGTCGAAAATCGTAGTATAGTCACGCGAAAATGCTCGTCAAAAATGATTTTTGTAAAGATAATGAGACTTGAGTCCCGGTCATTCGTCTCTGGGAGGCGTTTATGCAAATCTAAAATCAATCTTTTCTAGCTCTACTTGCTTAAAATCGCATGGAAGTTTATGGTTATTACATATTTAAGCACGACATGCTTAGTTACAAGAATATCAGAAAGTAAAAGTAGGCAACTTTAATCACACAAAATATATTGCAACAAGCTCATGGTGATTCTCAACACATAGACATATATATATAGAAAATTTTCTTTCATTCATTCAAGAGAGTGTTTGCAACATGGAACTAGACGAAAGCTTATAGAGGAAAGCTTAAAAACATCAATCTAGCTAATAGAAAACGATCACATACAGGAATCTATGGGGGGATTTTGCATGCATCATTGGGGGATAGTAAAGAGCTACACTACTAAGCAGTAATAAAAGCATGTAAACTATGAAGAATTAGCTACTAATCTAGCAAAAATACGAGCATTCGGAGGTGGGCTCCGATGGCCTTTGAATGGTTGAGTGCAGAAGGAGGGGCGGCTAATGGTGCTTAGGCCAGCCCTTAGAGAGAGGTTGGAGAGGTGATCTAGCATCCTGGCGTGGAGATGGTGGTAGCCATGGTGAGCAACTGTCGAGCGTGGAAATCACGTATTTTGAAATCGTTGGAAATCGTAGTATAGTTGCAAAAACCACTCATCAAAGATATTTGTGATAACGAAACTCTCGTAGATCTTTATTCTTTTTAGAACTTGAGTCCCGGTCGTTCGTCTCTGGGAGGTGTGAAAATGAATCGAGATTTGGATCAGCTTTTATAACCTAAATCTAACCTAAGCTACTATTTTTGTCTTTTTGCATTTTTGATTTTTTTTTTATTTCGAAAAGTGAATTGAAACCTAGATCTAGATAAACTAGCAAAAACCTAAGTGACTATGTGCATCTAAATGAGGCCATGGTGGCCGTGCATGGTGTGAACAAACCAAAGTGTCATATAAGCAAGGAAACATGAGGACAATCAATCACAAAAATATTATCTATGCATAGAAATTTATCACACATCAACTACACTAGAAAGCATATAAATAGAAGAAAATCCCTCACACCGGAAAGTTGCCACTAGGGCCATCGACCTTGTGTGAGGGTGTAGGCTAGACCTTGGGTATGCAAACCCATCTACACGCCTACCAAAAGAGATGGCCGGCCACAAGAGGCTATGGGTGAGCCTTCATGGCCATCCAAGAAGAAGAAGAAGATGGGGGCTAGTGCACCCAAGTGGAGAGAGGAGGGTGTTGCTCCCTTTCTCTACCAATGGCCGTCCTTGAAGCTTTGGAGAGAAGCTTCTCTAGCTAGCCGTCCATGGAGCCTTGGAGGAGGATGAGGAGGACGGCCTTGAGGTTTTGGAGGGTGGAAGCAAGTTTTAGAGTGGAGAGTATGGATGGGAGAGTGTATGGAGATTCTCTAATTTCGTAGCCCTCTCTTTGCCCTTATGGAAGGCTCCATTTGGTTGCCACTTTTGGAGGCTCCAAAAATAGCAAATGCCACAATTTTTGGATCTAGGTTTGACACAAGTTTTTAGGGTTTCCAAGAGAGTGTGCATGGGTTTGGTGGGAGTAAAATGGGAAGGTGTACGTGTTTGTGTGGGTGTGTGTTTTTCGTAGGGCTAGGTTGTGGGTTTTGGTAGGATTAGGTGCTAAATAGGTTGGGTCAATCTAGATTAAGTGGGTGTGGACCTAATTAGGCTTAGGAAAGTTTAATTAGATTTGTGCATGTGAATAGGCTTGGGTAACCCAAATAGGTATGGGTTAATTAGATCCTGGGTGGATCTAATTGGGCTCGGGTGCACCTAATCAACTGTAGATGCACCCAATTAGGTATGGGATGGTTCAATTGGGTTAGGGATAGGACAAGTAGGGCTATGGATAGTGGACTAGGCTTAGGAGGTCTCTACTTAGGTTTCCTAGGGTGTCCGGTGGGGTTCCTAGGTCAAAATAGGCAATCTAGGGCTTCCAACACCCAAAATCAGGAACCAGACAGCAGTATCAGACGTCCAGGATAGTGGTCAGACGTCTTATACTACAAAATTGGACGTCTGGACACTAAATTAGACATCCAATTCTGTGTCAGTATGAGTTTTGGCTTCCTGGATTGTTATTCTGCTGAAATCAGATCTCCAGCCAAATGTCTAGACGTCTTAAAAGGTACTGGAGAGTGGGTTTTGTGTTTTCTAAGGTTGGTTTTGGTTCCTAAGTGTTTGGGAGAGGGATAGGTGTAGATTCGTCCCTACCAGGAGGGGTGACGTAATAATTACGGAATTGAAATATAAAATAATCTCACAAAATATCAATCACACGAGTACACAATTATTTTTAGGTGGAAACCCAAACCAGGTGAAAACAACCACTTAACCCTCTCGAGTTAGGATTTTCCGATCAACCAAGTTGATCAAAATCCACTAAACGAATCACTTTAAACGAGGGTGATTCAACCTCAAATACAACCACGCTACAAGTGTGAGGGTAGCGTTCCTCAACCCCTTCTCTTCACAAGAAGGATTTTGTCCCTCGAAGGAGACGGGAATTCGCAAAGCGAATACCCAACCAAATAACAAAAATAAAAGAACAATAATCCTATAGAGCCAACAAAGTAATTTAAACCTAGATTCTATAGGAATTAGGAAACTCCCCTTTGAAAGGAGTGCATCGGCGACGCGGATGCGTGAACAACACGACGGCGCTACGTCGCTCTCGTGAACTACGACGGGAGAGTGGGTGCGCAAAGCTTGATGCTCTCAAGATGAAGAATTAGAGCTTGGAAAGCAAGAGAGACACAAAATGGTTTGAAAGTGTATTGCTTGGGTGTGTGTTGTGTTTCTAGGTGTGTGTTTGTGTGCAAGAGGTTCCCTTCTATTTATAGAGGCCTTAGGAAGGCTTTGGATGGCTGAGGAAAGGCTCCATAGCCGTTGGGTGCAAAGCCCAAGTGAATCAACCCGAAATCAGGAACAATCATTGCACTGATAGGGTAATCAGATGTCTAATTCTGGCATCAGACGTCTGGAAGACCACTTTAAGACGTCTAATTTCAAGGTCAGACATCTGATTTCGTGCGGGTTCCTTCCTGACTTGAATCAGATCTAAACAGGGTTCTAGCGCAAGTCCATCAGACGACATACAGGATGTCTGGCACTATGTCTGGACGTCTGGAAACCTACTTTTTCGTGGGAATGGATTTGCAACGGCTAGAAAATCTCTGAGAAGAGATTTTCGGGTCAGTCGAGGCAAAACGGTCAATTATCAGACGTCTGGAAGGACTTAAGGACGTCAGATAAGGCTCTAACGGTCATATGCTAAGAGAGCCAACGATCCACTAATTAGACCTCTTGCAAAGTCATCAAACATCTCCTAAGACGTTTGGTCTAAGGTCTGGACGTCTGATTTCATCAAACAGAACTAACTATGTCCAGCCTAAATGTTATCAGACGTCTAAATCAACAGTCAGACGTCTTAAAACATATAATCAGATGTCTGATTTTGGAATTAGACGTCTGGAAATACTGTTTGAACCCTATATTGGTTTTCTAAGTCCTCTACAGAAAACCTAAGTATCCTAGGGTTGTGCCGGTGTTCCTAGGACTACTGTTAGGGTACTTTGAGGTTCTTTAACATAATTTTCTAAGGAAATAAAGAGTAAGAAAATAACGACAAATGTACATGAAAGGAATAAAATGGAATTTTATCCTATTCTTCTTGTCCTTCCTTCTTCAATCTATCACTCCTCGCGAATCCCCTCTGTTCTCCATCAAGCTCCTCTAATCTGTCTTGGATGCGAGCTCGAATTCCATCTAATCACGTCTGCATTTACAATTGACCTGAAATCTAAGACTCCAAGTGCAAATGTTAAATAACACGTGTTTTATTATCATCAAAACAAATGATCATGGTGCTCTAGCACCAACAATAGGAACATGGATAGTGCTATCCATGTTTGGGTTTTGAGGCTAAGGTGCCCTAATAGAGGTTGTTTTTAGTTTGGGAAGGTTGTCCTCGGGTTTCTAAGGGTAAGGATAAGGCTATCCTCCTCACTCCTCTTATCTGGATCAATCTTCTTCCTTTATTGCTTTATTCCACTATCTCCATCCTGGATCACTTTATTATCTGTAGATAGCAATAAAAAAAACATTAACTAGCAGGATATCTCATCTTATTTTAAATAGACTGATGCAATGCATGATATGCAAGATATGAGTGCAATATCCACAATTTAAGATAGGTTCAGACATTATTTAGGTTGATTAGGACCTATGATTGCTGTGCAATCATACCCCCGTGCCTAAACTTTTCTAGACCCTAGCAAATGCAAGACTAAATTATTTACAGCAAGGGTCCCTAAGGGATTGGTTATTTTATCAAGTGTTTGCATAGAGATTTTTCTCCTTTTTGTTTTCATCCTATGCTTTAGAAATCCAGACAATCGTGAAGGTCCAGCTATATAGCTTTTGCAACGGATTCAAGTGAAAACTAATACACCTCTAAAGCCCGTACTTGGCCCCTAATAAAAATTCTAGCTGGATAGGCGGATTTCTTCCCTCAGGGTATTCAAGATATTCTATGAATTTCACCCTGGCTTTGGGCTTAGGTAGAGAATCTTTGAGGGAAAGGATTATATATTTGGTGTCTCATTCTCACTTAGTGCTACATAGAGACTAGTACTACAGAATCTAGATTCCCGGATTACTAAGTAAGTCAACTCAGAGAAAGACGAGAAAAACTATGCTCTCTTTTGATTCCTTTGTATTTATTCTCTCTTTTTCTTTTTCTTTTCTTTTCTTTTCTTTTCTTTCTTTTTCTTAGAGCTCACAATCTCACCAAATTCACACATATGATCCGTATTTGGTGGTCCCACTTGGCATTAACACTTTAATTGAGTTCTCATAACCCTAACACTAAGTCGGAATTCCTCAGCTAGTATTCAGGCGGTCAGAAACGTGGAAAAATAGGTTAAGGCCTTATTTGGTGGGTCTCAAATTTGTTTGGTGGTATTGCCTCAATGCAAATGAAATAAATACTAAATATTCACAAACTCTTTTTCTCCCTCTTCCAAATTTTTTTTCTTCTTTTTCTAAGTTTTTTTTTTCAATTTTTCTTTCTTTTCATCATTCTTTTTCTTTTTCTCTTTTTTTTCTTTATTTATTTTTTTTTTTCAGCATAACACAACTGGCATACATCCATGAACTTTATTGAGGAGGCATTATTAGGGATTGGTGGTACTTAAGAGATATTGGGTGGCTTATTTGGTGGAAGTGCCTACTCACGGCACCGGGAGAGACGGATAGGATGGTGCATTTCTGACCTTGACAGCAATACCCTCCTTCAGCCGAGGATTCCGTAAAGAATGGTCATAACCATCTACCTTAGCCCTAGTTTTATGAAAACTCGCTCTCCGCGTATTGGCCTTATTCGGTGGCTCTCAATATTTCACACAAAAATGTATACACTGGAACCGAGAGCGAAAACTATGCCTAATCTCTAAGTATCATCACCTAATTATCTAGGATTCCAGATTCCTTGCACTAGTCTTAGAGCACCAGTATACTCTACTCTCATCTCACACTATTTGGTGGATTTTTGGAAGAAAATCTGCCTGACTCCCAAAACACTATCCAAGGGTTCAAGAAAAGAAGCACTGCTTCTTCTCGACAAACTGAAGACGTTTATCAGCCTTCACCGTGAATCCATTGCAAATTCTACGTGTGTGAAAAGTTGTATTGGATTCCAGATTACAGGAATCAACTAAAGGATAAAATCCCTAATGCATTCTCTTAATAAAATAATCTTATTCATGAATGCAATATCTATATATGCTGTAAACATGTAACCTCATATAATTTGTACTTCATGAATTTCCCGTATCAGGTTACAATCAGCTTGACCCTAAATTTAGAACAAAAGGTGGGCGGGTGAGTCAGAAGTGGTTGTTGCGAACGATTTCTAGCTCCAATGAGAGCATTGGAGGTGGAGTCGGTTGTTCTTTTATTTAAGGTCCTAAAGTACATTTTGCATGCAGCTCCGAGATTTTCCTAAGTGTTGGCAAAAAAATTTTTTTTTTTCAGTTTTTCTGCATCTACCCCCCTATGCCTAAGTTCTTGCATGTCCTCATGCATAATGTAAAGGAAAATAAATGTTGCAGGGAGAGAATGGATAAAAATCACTTGTAATTGCTCCTGAAATTATATTCTACACCGGCCAACCTGTTAACATGCAATATAGACAAGGGAAATATGCTAAAACAAAAATATGCTATGTATAAAAATGGTTATGTATAGATGATGGTGAAATGGTATTTATACGTGCTGAGTTTAATGCCTCCAGCTGGGCGTACACTTCAAAAAGGATATACCAATACAGTATTGAGAATGGTGAGTAAAATGATAAGAATTTTAGTCTCATTCGCCAATAGCGGACCGCAAATGCGAACTAGCTGTCCATGAATTCCAAGTCCAAATAATCGGGAAATTATGTAGATGGGGCTTGGGATTATCTGCAGCCAGATGCTACAGAAGAAAGACAGATAAATACGGGTGCCTGGAAGGAATGAAGGTGAGGGCATCCCGAAGAGGTGATGGAGAATGTGGGTGGTAGGGGTATGGGTGGAGTCGTGTGGGGTGAAATCATATGGGTCCTGATAATGGTGAGGAATGGAAGACATGACCCACATAGTGTGGTCAGATCTGGAAATCAAGGTCCAGTGATCAGTCTCTGTCTCTACCAAAGATGTTTGGGTCTCATCTTCTTCTTTTATCTCTTCCAAATTGTCCAATGCCAATTCCCAATTATCACATGATTCCCCAAAATTCCTAGCTTCCTCTGATAACTCATCATATGTTATTCCCAATAATCTTTCAATTTCTTGAATATCTATTTCATAAGGGGATATTTCCTTCTTCTCACTTGGATGAAGTTGGGCATTAGATTTAGTAGTGAGTCCCTCCATGAAAGTGGAATGGGCTGAATCATTGATTGAGGAGTTGTTACAGTCTTTTTGATTTTGTTGCTCCGTGTATGAGATCATTTGAATTAATTCATCAATGTCTCCATGGGTATTCTCAAATACAACAAAATTATATTCATGTCCCTTAATGTTTGGTTCCTCAAAATGAAATGATTGGTACTCAGGCCCTATATCAAGGTCAAGATTCTCAAATAAATCTCCATTCTCAGCTTCCATAGGGTTATCAATATCATCCACCTCGGGTGTTTGATCAACAAAATCCTGCATGACCACCACCGAATCGCCAATTGGTTGTGACACACTTGACCCAGATTCAAACATTTCTGATTTTTGTTGCTCATCCCAGATTCTATGAAGCTCTTTCCTTATATCATCATATTCTCTTGCACTAGCTTCTTTTATTTCATGAATCATTTTGATCAATTGAGTAATCTGGGATTCATTGCAAGGGGCAGGGGTTTGAATTGGGCTAGGTCGATCAAGATAGTCAACCATACTATCAATGATTTGATCTGGTAGGGAGGGTGACTTATGTGATCTAGTGGATTGTTGATTCGGGTCGTGTGGTTCTACCCAGGTGTCAATTGCCATAGTTTCTTCTGAATTACCCTCCGACTCACTTTCCATGTCATCCAGAAAGTACCCTGACTTTGTTTTCTTAGTGGCTGCATACATATCAAAGTGAATCTTCTCATTGCCACTACTCACCTCCATACATCCTGAGTAACAGTCAATCCGTGCATTGGCCGTAGCCAAGAAAGGTCGACCCAGAATAATGGGTGAATTACTTAGCTTCTCCGATATATTCATGTCCAAGACAATAAAATCGACTGGAAAGCTAAGACCTTGCACTTTAATAATCACATCCTGAACTACCCCCTTCGGTAGTTTGATGGAACCATCTGCCATTCTAATGGTGACAGGTGTGTGGTGCAGATCTCCAAGTTTGGTGCGGTCAAAAAGGGCAGTAGGAATCAAGCTAATGGAAGACCCTAGATCCACAAGGGCTTTGTTGAAGGTGAATCCCTTTATGGCACAAGATATGAAGGGTTTTCCAGGGTCAGTCATTTTGGGTGGTATAGTGCCAAAAACAAATGCACTTATGTTAGCTGATGAAACCACCTCTTTAGGTGTGCAAGTCATTTTTTTCTTTTGTGACTCTTTCTTTAAGGCCTCGGGAAAGGGTAAATAGGTCAAATCAACTTCAGAAGCCTTTTTCTTCTTTTTGTCCCTTGAGTCTGAGTCAGAGCTAGATGTGGGTTTGGTCTTATGATTTTTGGTTGAGCCCAAATCAGGTTGTTTGGTTGGGCTCTTAGCTTTTCTCTTCCTTTTAGAGGCCACAAATTTGACCCCCACACAAGGGCATGTTTGATAGATTGGAGGAGGGGTCGGAAGAATAGGTGGAGAATAGGAGTGAAAAGGCATTTGCATTCGGGGATAAAGTGATTCTTGAAGTCTCTTGATTTGATCCCCTTGAGATTTCACATGATTTTCCAACTTAGTCAGCCTTTCTTCATTTTTCTTGTCAAAGTCCAACAAAATGTTCATGATATCTTCAAGGGTGGTTGCGGGTTGGGCTGGACTAGATGGTTGACCTAAAGTGGATTGAGTGGAGTATTAGGCTGGCCTAGATTGATGTTCAGTCTGAGTCGATCTCTGTGGTGGCCATGAAAGATTAGGATCGTTTCTCCACTCAGGGTTATACGAATTTGGATATGAATCAATAGGTGTATCGCCCTGAGTGGGGCTGACTACAGAGGGAGTTGATTGAGAACCTGTTATGTGGTCCTGTACTTGTGATCCATTATTCCAATTCATTAGAGATATCTCATCAGGTATAGGTGTATCAGAAATAGTGCATTCCTTAATTGATCTACCCAAATCATGGATTAGGTCCAAAGGTGCCTTTTGGGTTGGTTGAGTCCAGGATGCCTCCACATGGTAGCAAGAATCAGTAGAATAGCTAGTGGTTCCAAAATATGGGTCAGTAGACCCACTAGGCTGGTTGTTCCAAGTCTCTTGTCCCTGGGAGGAGTGATAAGATTGAGATTGTGCCTGAGATCGTGTAATTTGCTCCAGAAGCTTGGCACATTGATCTATATAGTCCTTGTTATATTGCCGGAATTCAATAACTATGGCTTTCAATTGGTTCTGATCTATATAAGGGTCAGATCCATGAGATTCAGGTTCTAAATAAGTTGGGGGATAAGGATAATCATATCTCAGATGGTTAGGATGAGTCTCCCAACCAGGAGGAGTCGAAATCATGGTTGGGTTGGGAGATGGAGGACCCCGAGGGTCAAAAGAATGATATGGGTTCATGGATATTTGAGAGAAGATGCGAATAAAGATAAGAGATAGTCTTCACATCAAATCCATTCTTATGCAATCACACCCAAATCAGGCTCAAAAAGGTTTGTTTTGAGTCTCTAAATTTAAATCCTAATGTGAAGTACCTAGGGTTTGTGCTTCTTCTAAAATCTACAGTCAGACCTTAGTCTGACTTGAAATCACTGCCCAAATCAATAACTGAAGAAAAATATTATGAAATTTGGTAGAGATCTTACTTTTTCAATAAATTTTTCAGAGAATATTTTTTTCAATATTTTTACTATTTCATGTAATTTTTCACGAATTTTTATGTTCAAGGGGGTCAAATAGACCAGATGGACCCCCTGCGAGAAGTTTAGTTTGAAACAGTATCAGAAAAAATCCAAAAATTCTTGAAAATTCATAGAAAAAACTAGGTTTCAGTGGCTTTCCAACCCCACAAATTTCAAAGATATATGATTTATGTAAAGGACAGAATTAACATTTAAATTTATAAAAAATCAGAGCATAGACTGTTCTGACCCTCTCCACTGTGAAAATTTTTAAAATTTTTGTAGTGATAATTTTTCCAAATAAGAGGTGGCACTGGAAAGCTAGTTTGAAAACCTAATACCAGACCAAATCCCAAGATTTTTGGACTCCAAATTTTACAGCAATAAAATTTTGAAAATCGTCAATATTTGCTGGCCGAATTTTCAAATCTGATTTTGGTGTGTTTAAATAGTCTCCAAGTTAAAACACACACCAAAGAAAATGATTTTTTTTTTAATTCAGATCTGAAATTTTGAATTTGAATTTATATATAGATATATTTTTTTTTCTTCTTTTTCTTTTTTTCTAACCTAAGGAAGCAATAAACTAGAGGATGAAGATACCTGCGGTCTTCACCACGGGTCGATGTTTGCGTAGATCCTCATCTTGACACCCTACAATCAAAACAAACAGAAGTTAAGCAAATCCAAATATAAACTCACGTGTTACCTCCTCGGCAACGGCGCCATTTGTCGAGCGTGGAAATCACATATTTTGAAATCGTTGGAAATCGTAGTATAGTTGCACAAACCACTCGTCAAAGATATTTGTGATAACGAAACTCTCGTAGATCTTTATTCTTTTTAGAACTTGAGTCCCGGTCGTTCGTCTCTGGGAGGTGTGAAAACGAAACGAGATTTGGATCGGCTTTTCTAACCTAAATCTAACCTAAGCTACTATTTTTGTCTTTTTGTGTTTTTGATTTTTTTTTTATTTCGAAAAGCGAATTGAAACCTAGATCTAAATAAACTAGCAAAAACCTAAGTGACTATGTGCATCTAAATGAGGCCATGGTGGTCGTGCATGGTGTGAACAAACCAAAGTGTCATATAAGCAAGCAAACATGAGGACAATCAATCACAAAAACATTATCTATGCATAGAAATTTATCACACATAATCTACACTAGAAAGCATATAAATAGAAGAAAATCCCTCACACTGGAAAGTTGCCACTAGGGCCATCGGCCTTGTGTGAGGGTGTAGGCTAGACCTTGGGTATGCAAACCCGTCTACACACCTACCAAAAGAGATGACTGGCCACAAGAGGCTATGGGTGAGCCTTCATGGCCGTCCAAGAAGAAGAAGAGGATGGGGGCTAGTGCACCCAAGTGGAGAGAGGAGGGTGTTGCTCCCTTTCTCTACCAATGGCCGTCCTTGAAGTTTTGGAGAGAATCTCCTCTAGCTAGTCGTCCATGGAGCCTTGGAGGAGGATGAGGAGGACGACCTTGAGGTTTTGGAGGGTGGAAGCAAGTTTTATAGTGGAGAGTATGGATGGGAGAGTGTATGGAGATTCTCTAATTTCGTAGCCCTCTCTTTGCCCTTATGGAAGGCTCCACTTGGTTGCCACTTTTGGTGGCTCCAAAAATAGCAAATGCCACAATTTTTGGATCTAGGTTTGACACAAGTTTTTAGGGTTTCCAAGAGAGTGTGCATGGGTTTGGTGGGAGTAAAATGGGAAGGTGTACGTGTGTGTGTGGGTGTGTGTTTTTCGTAGGGCTAGATTGTGGGTTTTGGTAGGATTAGGTGCCAAATAGGTTGGGTCAATCTAGATTAAGTGGGTGTGGACCTAATTAGGCTTAGGAAAGTCTAATTAGATGTGTGCATGTGATTAGGCTAGAGTAACCCTAATAGGTATGAGTTAATTAGATCCTGGGTGGATCTAATTGGTCTCGAGTGCACCCAATCAACTGTAAATGCACCCAATTAGGTATGGGATGGTTCAATTGGGTTAGGGACAGGACAAGTAGGGCTATGGATAGTGGAATAGGCTTAGGAGGTCTCTACTTAGGTTTCCTAGGGTGTCCAGTGGGGTTCCTAGGTCAAAATAGGCAAGCTAGGGCTTCCAACACCTAAAATCAGGAACCAGACAGTAGTATCAGACATCCAGGATAGTGGTCAGATGTCTTATACTACAAAATTGGACGTATGGACATTAAATTAGACATCCAATTCTATGTCAGTATGAGTTTTGGCTTCCTGGATTGTTATTCTGTAGAAATCAGACGTCCAGCCAAATGTCTGGACGTCTTAAAAGGTGCTGGAGAGTGGGTTTTGTGTTTTCTAAGGTTGGTTTTGGTTCCTAAGTGTTTGGGAGAGGGATAGGAACATGGATAGTGCTATCCATGTTTGGGTTTTGAGGCTAAGGTGCCCTAATGGAGGTTGTTTTGAGTTTGGGAAGGCTGTCCTAGGGTTTCTAAGGGTAGGGATAAGGCTATCCTCCTCACTCCTCTCATCTGGATCAGTCTTCTTCTTCCTTTATTGCTTTATTCCACTATCTCCACCCTGGATCACTTTATTATCTGTAAATAGCAATAAAAAAAACATTAACTAGCAGGATATCTCATCTTATTCTAAATAGACTGATGCAATGCATGATATGCAAGATATGAGTGTGATATCCACAATTTAAGATAGGTTCAGACATTATTTAGGTTGATTAGGACCTATGATTGTTGTGCAATCAGCAACTCGTGGAGGTGGAGTGGAAGTGAATGTAGCTAACCTAAATGGAAGTGAATAATGCCAAGAGATGGATGGGTGCAAATGGCCACCCCTTTGGTCTTTTTATAGACCTAAGGGAATCTCTCTAGAGAATTATCTAATTCTCTAGAGAGGCCTATGGTGGGATCTCGTGGGGGAGTGAGAGAGAGAGGATGGATAGTGGTTTTTAAATGCACTAAATGTGGGTCTAAAAATTCAATGGCTCTTGGTTGCTAATTTTAGCAACCAAGGCAACAACACATGGTAGAGAGTTCTAGAGAACTCTAGGCTAGGTATTTTCATGTGGATGGTGTGTGGGTCGAAACCTAGGTGGCTAGGCTGATTAGGTTAGGTTCTATTGGGTTTAGGTCAAGGTAGGTCTCAAAGTGGGGTTCTAAACCCTAATTCACTATGGTAAAGTGCAATAAACTTAAAACAAGTTTAATTGGGTGTTTGAAAACTTAATTGAGAGTAAAATAACTCAATTAAGTCAGGTCTAGGTCAATTGGATAGTGTGTGCTCAGATCAAGGCTCAATTGGACTTAATGAGTCCAATTGAATAGGCTAATGGAATTGACTAAGATCCAAGTCAATTAGGTTTAGTGAGGACCTAATTAGGTCCTTCAGGAGGTCTAGAGGTGATGTACTAGGGTTAGGGCACCTTAATTTTGGTTCCTATGGGGTTGGAATTGGGTTTAGGGACCTAGAGATCCAATATCAAGGTTTGAATCTCAAAACAGGAACTGGAGAGCAGTTCCAGAAGTCCAATAAAAGTGTCAGACGTCTTATAGTGAAAAATCAGAAGTCCATACTTGTTGTCTGGACATCCAATCAGAGTCAGGAGGATTCTAGGATCGGTCTTGGCTATTCTGCAGAAATTAAATGTCTGACTAAGTGTCTGGACGTCCAATAACACTACAAAAGTGGGTTTAAGGTGTGCTGGAGTTGGCTAAGGGTTCTAGATATCTTATAACTTATCTGGATGTCCAAATAGAGGTTAGAATTAGGGTTTTAAGGTTTCTTAGGGTGCAGTGACCTAATCTAAGGGTGGCTAAGGCTTGGGAAAGCTTCTGGGCTATCCTAGGGCTAGGATGGTCCTAAGTTCTTCATATTTTACTGTTTTATTCCTACTTAATAGAATAGCATACCTTAACTCCCTTACATTATTATCTATTACATCTAATCTGTGTCTTCCGCTCTAGCTCTACTGCAACACTTGTCATTCCAGCTTCAGATCTACCTTATGATCAGCTTATTACCTGTAATTGACATAATGCACCTAATCAGTACATCATAGCATTATTTTATGCATAGCTAAAAGAAAGCAGTAAAGATGGAAATAATGCTTACGCATGCATGAATTATGCTAACTTATGCCGACTCTTAGCCTAATTTAGGTCAATTAAGACCTACGATTGCTGCGCAATCATACCCCCATGCCTAAATCTTGCTAGTCCCTAGCAAATGCAAAACTAAATTATTCACAGAAGGGTCCCTAAGGGATTGATTATTTTATCAAGTGTATGCCTAGAGATTTTTCTCCTTTTTGTTTTCATCCTATTCCCTAGAAGTCCAGACAATCGTGAAAGTGTAGCTATGTAGCTTTTGTAACAGATTCGTGTAAAAACTAATTCACCTCTAAAGCCTGTACTTGACTCCTAGTAAAAATTCTAGCGAGATAGGCAGACTTTTTCCCTTAGGGTATTCAACATATTATATGAATCCCACCCCGGCTTTATGCTTGGGTAGAGGATGTTTGAGGGAAAAGATTATATATTTGGTGGCTCACTCTTGACTGGTGCTACATAGAGATTAGTACTATAGAATCTAGATTCCCAAATTATTACATAACTCAACTCAGAGAGACGAGAAAAACTATGCTCTCTTTTGATTCCTTTGTATTCATTCTCTCTTTTTCCTTTTCTTTTCTTTTTCTTAGAGCTCACAATCTCACCAAATTCACACATATGACCTATATTTGGTGGTCTCACTTGGCATTAACACTTTAATTGAGTTCCCATAACTCTAACACTAAGTCAGAATTCCTTAGCAGTATTTGGGCAGTAAGTCAGAATTCCTCAGCAGTATTCGGGCGGTCAGAAACACAAAAAAATAGGTTAAGGCCATATTTGGTGGGTTTCAAATTCATTTGGTGGTATTGCGTCAATGCAACTAAAATAAACACTAAATACTTACACAATCTTTTTCTTTGCTTTTTCTTCTAAATTTTTTTTTCTTCTCTTTTTCTCTTTTCTCTTTCATTCATTTTTTTTTCAAGATAACGCAACTAGCACACATCCATGAACTTTATGGAGGAGGCATTATTAGGGATTGGTGGTACTCAAGAGACATTGGGTGACTTATTGATTGCGCAGCAATCATATGACTTAATTGACCTAAATTAGGCTACAACTTAGCATAAGTTAGGGTAAGTCATGCATGTAAAAGCATTATCTGCATATTTACTGCTTTACTTTAGCTATGCATAAAATAATGTTATAATGTGCTGATTAAGTGCATTATGTCGATTGCAGGCAATAAGTTGATCAGGAGCTAGATCTGGAGCTGGATCTGGAGTAGGATCTGAAGCTGGATCAGAAATAACAGGTGTTGCAGCAAAGCTGCAGTAGAAGACTTAGATTAGTTGTAGGAATAATGATGTAAGGGAGTTAAGGTTTGATATTCTATTAAGTAGGAATAAAGTAGTAAAATGTGAAGAGCTTAGGTCCATCCTAGCCCTAGGATAGCCTAGAGACTTCCCCAAGCCTTAGCCACCCTTAGATTAGGTCACAACACCCTAGGAAGGCCCAAAACCCTAGGTCCAACCCTTATCTGAACGTCCAGATGAATTATAGGACGTCTAAAAATCTTATCCAACTCCCGCACACCTTAAACCCACTTCTGCAGTATTATTGGACGTCCAGACACTTGGTCAGACGTCCAATTTTTGCAGAATACCCAAGACAGAACCTTGAATCCTTCTTGACTCTGATTGGACGTCCAGGCAACAAGTCTAGACTTCTGATTTTTGAGCATAAGACGTCTGACACTATTATTAGATGTCTGATACTGCTCTCCAGTTCCTGTTTTGAGATTCAAGCCTTGATCTTAGATCTCTAGGTCCCTAAACCCAATTCCAACCTCATAGGAACCAAAATTAAGGTGCCCTAACCCTAGTACATCACCTCTAGACCTCCCTAAGGACCTAATTAGGTCCTCACTAAACCTAATTGACTTGGATCTTAGTCAATTCCATCATCCTATTCAATTGGACTCATTGAGTCCAATTGAGCCCTAATCTCAGTAAACACTATGCAATTGGACTCAGTGAGAGTCCAATTAACCTAGACCTAAATTAATTGAGTTGTTTTACTCTCAATTAAGTTTCCACACACCCAATTAAACTTTTATTAAGTTTAATTGCACTTTACCTTAGTGAATTAGGGTTTATAATCCTAATTTGAGACATACCTTAACATAAACCCACTTGAACCTAACCTAATCAACCTAGCCACCTAAGTTTCGACCCACACACACCCACACACACCATCCACATGAAAATATCTAGCCTAGAGTTCTCTATAACTCTCTACCATGTGTTGTTGCCTTGGTTTCCAAAATTAGCAACCAAGAGCCATTCAATTTTTAGATACACATTTGGTGGATCTAAAAACCACCATCCACCCTCTCTCTCTCACTCTCCCATGAGCTCCCACCATAGGCCTCTCTAGAGAATTCCATAATTCTTTAGAGAGCTTCCCTTAGGTCTATAAAACGACCTAAGGGGTGGCCATTTGCACCCACCCACTTTTTGGCCATACTTGCTTGGCTCCATCCACCTCCACTTAGGCTAGCCACCACCATCTCCACTCCACCTCCACTAGCTGAGCACCACCATGAAGGACACCATGCCGGGATGCTGGATCACTCCTCTCTCTCTCCAAGGGCTGGCCTAAGCTCCATTGGCTGCCCCTCATTCTCCTCCCGGCCACTCCAAGGCCATCGAAGACCACCTCTGAATGCCCTTCTGTTCTACTAGATCTAGATTAGTAGTTTATGCTCTTCATAGTTTTACTGCTTTTAATTATTGCTTAGTAGCATAGCCCTTATTCTCCCCGAATGATGCATGCAAAATCCCCCCGTAGATTCTTGTATGGGATCATTTTCATATAGCTAGATTTATATTTTTAAGCATTTTTGTACAAGCTTTCCTCTATGTTTCATGTTGCAAACACTCTCCAAATAAATGAATGAAAAATATATTTTCTATATATATATGTCTATGTGTTGAGAATCACCATGAGCTCATTGCAATATCTTTTGTGTGATTAATGTTGCCTATTTTTAATTCCTAACGTTCTTGCAACTAAGCATGTCGTACTTAAATACGTAATAATCATGAATCAGCATGTGATTCTAAATAAAGTAGAGTGGTAAAAGATCGAAGTCAAAAGTAAAACAAATGCCTCCTAGAGATGAATGATCGGGACTCAAATCTCGCTATCTTTAGAAAATAATTTTCTGTTTGATCGTATTGCGCACTATACTACGACGTTTTCCTAGCAAAAATGCACTCTACGACTGCCAAACACTTATTTAGTGGAAGTGCCTACTCACGGCATCAGGAGAGTTGGATAGGATGGTGTATTTCTGACCTTGACATCAATACCCTCCTTCGGTCGAGGATTCCATAAAGAATGGTTGTAACCATCCACCTTAGCCCTAGTTTTATGAAAACTCACTCTCCGCGTATTTTCCTTATTTTGTGGCCCTCAAAATTTCACACAAAAATGTATACGCAGGAACCGAGAGTGAAAACTATGCCTAATCTCAGAGTATCATCACTTAATTATCTAAGACTCTGGATTCCTTGTACTAATCTTAGAGTACCAGTACACTCTATTCTCATCTCACACTATTTGGTAGATTTTTGGAGGAAAATCTGGCTGACTCCCAAAACACTGTCCAGGGGTTCAGGAAAAGAAGCACTGCTCTTTCTCGACAGACTAAAGACGTTTATCATCCTTCACTGTGAATCCATTGCAAATTCTACGTGTGTATGAAAAATTATACTGGATTCCAGATTACAGGAATCAATTAGAGGATAAAATCCCTAATGCATTCTTTTAATAAAATAATCTTATTCATGAATGCAATATGTATATATGCTATAAGCAAGTGACCTTGTATAATTTGTACTTCATGAAATTTTTCCTTTCATGTTACATTCAGCTTGACCCTAGATTTAGAACAAAAGGTGAGCGGGTGAGTCGAAAGTGGCTGTTGCGGACGATTTTTAGCTCCAATGCGAGCATTGGAGGGGGAGTCAGTTGTTCTTTTATTTAGGATGCTAAAGTACATTTGACATGCAGCTTCGAGGTTTTCCTACGGGTTGGCATAAAATTTTTTCAGTTTTGTCATATCTACCCCTCCATGCCTAAGTTCTCGCATGTCCTCATACATGAATATAAAAGAAAATAAGTACAACTGGGAGTAAATGGGTAGAAATCACCTGGAATTACTCCTGAAATTTTAACGTTCAGCATCAGCCAACCTGACAATATGCAATATGCGAAAAGGAAATATGCTAAAAGAAAAATATGCTATGTATAAAAATGGTTATGTATAGATGATGGTAGAATGTGGGATATGCTATCTATACGTGCTGAGTTTAACGCCTCCAGATGGGTGAGAACTTACTCAGATATATCAGTTCTAGCATAGGAGCCGGTCAAGATTAACAGAAACATGTGCTCATACGCTCCTAGAATTAGTGGTCCAGAGATGCGAACCAACTGATTGTGCACCCCTACTCTAAAAATTCTAGCTATAAGAAGGTGTGGAGTAGTGGTGGAAAATAGAGGATAATCAGAGGGGGGGATCATGATGTTGATTCAGCTGATTTATCATGTCCCATAATTCAGTAGGAAGTTGCTGAGGGAGTAGATCAAAATGTATCTTAGAACCATAATCTGAGTCATAGGGATCCTCATAACGATAATTGACATCAAAGATCATGCCCTCTCCAGGCTCTAGATCATATGGGGGTATCCGTGAAAGTAGAAGATCTGTGTGGAGGTCACTAAAACCCTCATCAGAAATTACTTCATCCTCATCAGTACTCATCTCTGATTCATCGGAGGCTGTCTCCTCAGGCTCAGAGTCAAGACATCCATTAGATTGACTAGGATGGTAGGTGTGTTCCTAGCTCATTCTACTCAAAGCTTCACCCTTGTATGCATTGGGCTCCTCAGTAATTCCTACCTCAGGTAGCATACTTATTTCTTCATTCAAGTCATCCATAGCTACTTCTGGTCTTCGGATGTTAGGATCAGGGATAGAAAGTCTCATCTCAAAATCTCTAGCATCCAAATTAAGGATGTAGGTGAAAGAAAAAGAGTGCATATCGGAAGATGTTGGCTCTAGCACAGGTTCACCTATAATGTTTGCCTCAAGGTCCATATCCTCAACTGGATCTTCTTCCCTTATCTCAGTTGGGTTTTCTAACCCATGAGGTATCTCCCAGGATTTAGGATAATTCGATTGTGGCTCAGTCCTGGAGATATCAGTCCTTTCCTCAATTTCCTGAATGGAGTTTTCAGACGAACCCATTCGGCATGCTTCCTGCTCCTATCTCATATCCAAGCTAGATTCTTCTTCCCCTAAATTATCTTCTAGCATCTACTCCCGAGAATCTTCTATGTGTCCTTCCAGCATAGTCATTTCAGATTCTTCAAGGTCTTCAAGGCTATTTTCCACTTGATATCTCGAAAGCAGTTCTTGAGTTTCCCAATTTTGTCCAATTAGCCTTCTTATCCCTGCTGTTCCCTGAAGGAGCTACATCACAGCTTGTTGATATGGAATGCAGCTTTGTCTTTGGTTCGGCTCAGTGATAGCTTGGATTTCGTGTAGGTAGAATGCGGCCTTCTCCTTAGCATTAGCTATAGCTCTCTGTATTCTGTAATGCGGTCGTATATGCACCGATAGTTCTTCAGGGGTTCCAAGGGGTGAATCAGGTCTACCCATATTCCATGGGTGAGAAGCAGGAGTATGAAATCCATATCCTAGGTTATAAGATGCGGTCCTTTGAGGGACCGACTGGTATGGGTCATAATATCCAGGGTTAGGATATGGGTTAACCATTTCGGTAACCCGAGGAAAAGGATCAGGTGAAGCAAAAAGTCATCTTCGCTACCTTGGGTTCTGATCCCAAGGTTGAGCTGATTCAGTCACCTGGGCTCTCAGGTAAGCTCATGGGTCCAACTCTTCTGGATCTTGATTAGGTACAGATCTAGGGTTAGCCATTGCGGCTAGGTAGATAGAAGAAGAGGGTGGGGGAGAAGATGGCATGGGCGAAGTGACTCGCCTCCTTGGGAGTGGCTCCCAAGGTCCAACCAGTCGAGGTCTAAGTGACCTCCTTCCTTGCATACACCACCCAACCCCTGGGTTGGTGTAGCCAAGCCAGACAAGGCTAAGGCCCTGTCAATCAGATGATCCTTATGATCTTGTGACCAGATTTTTCACTTTAAGTTCAAATTCCTGAAGAAAAATTCATTGTACATCCAACTGAAAGTGATTCTTGCCTCTCAAGCTAACCCATCCAAGAGGTTGAAAGCACCCAATAGTACGACAACGAATTTGGGTTGATTTCATGTTTTAGAATTGATTTTTAGCCCATTTTTCTTCAGTTGGGGTTTTTGGTGAGTGGCCCACAAGGTGACTAAGCTCACCGGCTAAGCACTAGACTTTATTAAGTCTAGTTTAGCCCAAATGTGATCTCTAGATTGTAACCCTAAAGATGTAACCTAGGGTTCATTTAATTCTAGGGTTTTTTTGTTTTTTTGTTTTGTTCTTCTTCAGCAGACCAAAAGAATAAAAATAGTTCTCTAAACAAAATTGGAATCAAATTAAACTGATTTGGCGAGTAGATTCCTTTTTCAATTATCTTTTCAGAGAATATTTTTTTTATAATTTTTACTATTTCAACTGAATTTATAGCGATTTTTAAATGTCAAGGGGTCAAATTTGGAATTTTGACCCCTGGTCAATTTTTCAAATTGAAACTATACCAAATGATCCTCAAAATTTTGAGAAAAATATGGAAATTAAAGCCAATGAGATCAGTCTTCAAACCCCACCATCTTTAGTCAAAACAGATTCATAAATTGCTCGAAATTGCTTTTTGAATTTTGAAAATTTTCAAATCTAGGTCAGTCTGACCCTGTTGTACTTCGCAAATTTTCAAGAATTTTGTACTTAGAAGTTTCTCAAATGAATGGTGCCATTTGAAAGATGTTTGAAAATGAAGGTATAACCTAAATTTCAGAATTTTTTGCACATTAATTCGTTGGTAATTGAATTTTTAAATTGGACTCTGAAATCTGGCCAAAAATCAGAGAATGGTGGGAAAGCTTTTAAACGGTGTTTGAGTTTAAAATTCAAACTTTTCACCAAAAAATTTTTTTTAAAAGGAAATTTTGAATTTTTTTTTCAAGAAAGATTTTTTTTTCAAAGGATTTTCATTTTTTTTTTTTTACTTTTTCAAAACTAACCTAGGATTCAAAAAGAAACCTAATCTAACTACCTTGATTTTTTTTCCTTTTCTCACGAAAATAAATAGGATTTTTCTTTCTTTTTTTTTCAAATGAATCTAACTTAGGGTTCAGAAAGGGAAATCCTAATCTAAGATGAGATGTGCACCTGATTTTTTTTAATATGCACTCGTTGCGTGCGCAGATTCCTGTTTTTCTTATTTTCCTGCACATAAAAAGACAAGCAGAGGAAGATTTGTCAGCAACAACTCAAAAGTTCAAAATCAGAAATGACATTGCCTCCCCAGCAACGATGCCATTTGACAGTAGCCATTTTTCATGCATTTTAAAGTCGTCGGAAATCGTAGTATAGTCACGCTAAACATTCGTCAAAAATAATTTCTAAAGATAACGAGGCTTGAGTCTCAGTCGTTCGTCTCTAGGAGGCCTTTATGCAAATCTAAAATCGATCTTTTCTAGCACTACTTGCTTAAAATCACATGGTGGCTTATGGTTATTACATATTTAAGCACGACATGCTTAGTTGCAAGAATATCAGAAAGCAGGAAACTTTGATCATACAAAATATATTACAACAAGCTCATGGTGATTCTCAACACATAGACATATATATATATAGAAAAATTTCTTTCATTCATTCAAGAGAGTGTTTACAACATGGAACTAGAGGAAAGCTTATAAAGGAAAGCTTAAAAACATCAACCTAGCTAACAGAAAATGATCGCATATAGGAATCTATGGGGGGATTTTGCATGCATCATTGGTGGAGAGTAAAGAGCTACACTACTAAGAAATAATAAAAGCATGTAAAATATGAAGAACTAGCTACTAATCTAGCAGAAATAAGGCCATTCGGAGGTGGGCTTCGATGGCCTTTGAATGGTTGAGAGGAGGAGGGGCAGCCAATGGTGCTTAGGTCGGCCCTTGGAGAGAGGTTGGAGAGGTGATCCAGCATCCTGGCATGGAGATGGTGGTAGCCATGGTGAGCAACTCATGGAGGTGGAGTGGAAGTGAATGTAGCTAACCTAAATGGAAGTGAATAATGCCAAGAGATGGATGGGTGAAAATGGCCTCCCCTTAGGTCTTTTTATAGACCTAAGGGAAGCTCTCTAGAGAATTATGGAATTCTCTACAGAGGCCTAGGGTTGGACAACATGGGAGAGTGAGAGAGAGAGGATGAATGGTGGTTTTTAGATCCACCAAATGTGGATCTAAAAATTGAATGGCTCTTGGTTGCTAATTTTAGCAACCAGGGCAACAACACATGGTAGAGAGTTCTAGAGAACTCTAGCATAAGTTTTTTTGTGTGGATGGTGTGTGTGGGTGTGTGTGGGTCAAAACTTAGGTGGTTAGGTTGATTAGGTTAGGTTCTAGTGGGTTTAAGTGAAGGTAGGTCTCAAATTAGGGTTATAAACCCTAATTCACTAAGGTAAAGTGTAGTTAAACTTAATACAGGTTTAATTGGGTGTGTGAAAACTTAATTGAGAGTAAAATAACTCAATTAAGTCAGGTCTAGGTCAATTGGACTCTCACTAAGTCCAATTGAATAGTGTGTGCTGAGATCAGGGCTCAATCAGACTCAATGAGTCCAATTGAATAGGCTGATGGAATTGACTAAGATCCAAGTCAATTAGGTTTAGTGAGGACCTAATTAGGTCCTTAGGGAGGTCTAGAGGTGATGTACTAGGGTTAGGGCACCTTAATTTAGGTTCCTATGGGGTTGGAATTGGGTTTAGGGACCTAGAGATCCAAGATAAGGGCTTGAATCTCAAAACAGGAACTGGAGAGCAGTTCCAGACGTCCAATAAAAGTGTCAGATGTCTTATAGTGAAAAATCGGAAGTCCAGACTTGTTGTCGAGATGTCCAATCAGAGTCCAGTGGGATTCTAGGTTCTGTCTTGGCTATTCTGCAGAAATTGGATGTCTGACCAAGTGTCTGGATGTCCAATAACACTGCAAAAGTGGGTTAAGGTGTGTGGGAGTTGGCTAAGGGTTCTGGACATCCTATAACTTATCTGGACGTCCAAATAGAGGTTGGAATTAGGGTTTTAAGGTTTCCTAGGGTGCGGTGACCTAATCTTTGGGTGGTTATGGCTTGGGGAAGCTTCTAATCTGTCCTAGGGCTAGGATGGTCCTAAGTTCTTCATATTTTGCTGCTTTATTCCGACTTAATAGAATATCATACCTTAACTCCCTTACATTATTATCTATTACATCTAATCTAGGTCTTCCTCTCCAGCTCTGCTGCAACACTAGTTATTCCAGCTTCAGATCAAGCTTCAGATCTACCTTATGATTAGCTTATTACCTGTAATTAACATAATGCACCTAATCAGTACATCATAGCATTATTTTATGCATAGCTAAAAGAAAGCAGTAAAGATGCAAATAATGCTTATGCATGCATGAATTATCCTAACTTTTGCTAAGTCCTAGCTTAATTTTGGTCAATTAAGACCTATGATTGCTGTGCAATCAGTGGGTAGGCTAGGTTGGCGCGAAGGTGAGGTGAAAGTAGGGTTAGCTTATGTGGATCTTAGGTGGAGCTAGTTGGTGGAGTTATTAGGTAGGGTTTTTAGGTGGTAAAAGCCAAGGGAGCTGGAGCATAGCTAAGCTAAGCTAAGCTAGCTTAGCTAGTAGTGGAGTAGAGGAGGAGGTATTGGAGCTAGGGTTTGAAGAGATGAGCTGATGAGGAGAAATCTGGAGCTGAATTAGAGCTGGCAGCTACTAAAGAGGTTAACATGGGGCTACTCTAGCTAGCTTAGCTTGCTAGTTCTTCTCTAGCTGCTAACCCAAGCTAATGTGAGCTAGCTTCTGTTGAATGGAGCTGAGGTGAGCTAGGTCTGGTGCTCCCGGTGAGGATTGAGCTGGTTGAGACAACTAAGGTAGCTTAGCTCAACTGAGTTGAACTAAGCTGAGTCCTAACATTAAGTTGGATGGGAGCTGAGTCCTAACACTGAGTCTTATGGACTAATGGGAGCTGAGATGAGCTAGACTCAGCTAAGTTGAGCTGGATCTGAGCTGACTTGAGCTAGGGTGAGCTGAGATGAGATCTCTTGAGCTGCCATTTAGCTGAGATGAGCTGAATGGAGATAGGATGAACCAACCCTGGTCCAAGTGAGCTGGATTGCAGCCATGGTGAGCTGGATCAAGCTGAGTTCCAGCTAGTTTGAGCTTCTCCTTCACCTATTGCCTTCCTGAGTGCTAAGGTTTTAGGGATCTTTTAATCTGTTCATCCCTAACACTCACAAAAACACATTAAAAAGATAAGAAAAAATGCAATGCATGTCTAACCTAATTTATGACTAAATGCAATCCCAAAAACCCGTTTGCGAAGCAAAACCCTAAGAGCTAGGATTGTTTTAATGCAAAAGAATGATGATAAACTGGTTTTTATCAGTAAGGTCCTTGCTCACCCTCTCACCTACGCCTTGCCCGTGACCCATCCCCCACGGGCTTGTTGCAGACTCGACCTGTCTAACCCGTATCCACTCCTCGGCTGCGATCACGCCCGCAGCCCTGAACCCGAGTACGTTCTAGGTCAAAAACCCGATAACTCAGTATTGTGGATGGCTCTGGGAGAGCATGACCCAGAGAGAGAAAGAGAGAGAGCATGTGGGGGTAGGGGATTTTGCTATAGGGAGTAATGGCTGACACTTAGTCGTTTGAAGAACCTTCCCCCTTTATGTGAAGGAGAACTGAGAAGAAAGGTAGGAAGGCAAGAAGAAGAGGTGAAGACCTGAGTAAGAAGAAAAGAGAAGGAAAGGGAGCCACATAAGAAGAGAAAAAGAAGGAGAAGAGTAGAAGAACAGAAGAAAAAGAATAAAAAGAAGAGAAGATAAGGTAGGAGAAGCAAAGCACAAAAAGAAAGAAAGAAGAAGAGAGACCCTTGAGTCTCGAAGCAGCACTGTAGCACCAGGCTGTTTAAGTCGTCTGATACATCTGATTACATATATTTGAGGCTTTGATTTAATTGCTACTTGTGAGGAGTAATTGGTGATTTAAATCACCATTTTACTCCATTCTTTTTTCACATTGATACCTGACATTATTCTTGCTGCAATCTCTTTCCATTTGAGTTTTGAATTCCATATTGCTCCCTGTGTTCGACCTCGGACTTAAAATTCAAGTAATAAATATTATTTATTTTCAAAGAGATTTTGGCTATACTATAACATAGTTTTTTAAACCTCAATTTCGCTCGACAACATTTTGGCACCGTTGCCGAGGAGCAACGCGCAATTCAGATCTCTTGATTACAATATTCGAGTCAATACTAACTTGCTCTATCTCTTTTGACTTTGATCTATTTCAGGTTCCATTGAGGAAGATCGGCCACATATCAACCACTCCAGGGACAGGTAAAACTCCATTCAAATCCTTCTAAACCCCTGATTATGAAAAAGCTAAAAAAAAAAGGAAGAAATCAATTAGGGCTACTTGCATTATATTCTTAGATTAATCATCAAGTTGCCTGATTTGATACATTCTATTTAGACAAAATCCAAATCCTGATCTGTGCACCCATTTGAAACTAAGGTATCTAGGGCTATCACATTCTTGTTTGAGCCCTAGGTACCACATTTTGGCAAACTAAATTGTACCAAATCAGAGCTAATTAAGGATTCCAGTTTAGGGTTTTAGAGACAGACTTGCTTAATCACGAGTTGATCTTTTCAAAACAATGTGTGCCTAGACCTTGATTGAACTGATCTATACATGCAAAACCCTAAAATTAGGCTCTTAAATTCATTTAAACACTAAAAGAGGGACCTAAATTTCTCAAGAGTTAACCAATCTTCAAATTAGGTCACTTTTCACAAAAACATCTTAAAAGTTCAAGTGAAATCATAAGCACCCTTGCTCTTAATTAAAATTGGTAGACTTAAGAGGTCAAGTACCCATTCTGGTCTACCTGGAACATCATTGACAAGAGAGGTCGAGTGGGGGAAACCCTGTAACCTGTGGGGGTGCTCTACCATGTAGGGGTCTTTGCAGGACTCTCCCTCTCTGGCTACCTAGGTAATTCTCAGGTGGACGACTTTCTGACTAAGGGGTATCATCCGCCCCGAACCTCTATAGTCATCCAAAATTTTTGGGTGTCTTGATTGGGTCCATCACATTCTACCTCTCATCTACTCCATTGGTGCATGTTCGGGAGGAGGTCTCTTAGGCCATCCTTGAGGCCTCCTTTAGCTACTCATTCCCATTGAGGCCAAGCCTCGACCTCCTTGTTTGTGCAACAACCCAATCTAATTGATATCTCTTTTAATTCATTTGAACCTGATTCTCCTTCATCCATCATCATGGCACAACCGACAGAGGAAAATAATCTTGAAAATTAGCTTCAGCGCCTCAATGATCTATTCCAAGCCTTTATGAACCCACCATAGCATCCAATGATGTGAGATCACTACAATCCCACTACAGTGGCAATCGAACCTCGAGTACAAATCCTCACTGGAGGTCTTGACACTGAACTCAAGCCCAACATGATTCATACCATTCCCAAATTCTACGGGCATAATTCCGAAGATCCCTTCCAGCATATCAAGCAACTTAAGCATCTGGCCTAAACCTTCAGGTTAGAAGCTCAAAATCGGGATGTTCTACTCATGAAAATGTTCTCCTTCTCTCTCATGGATAAAGTTGCTCACTGGTACCAAACCCAAATGCATCCAATCAGCAACTGGGCAGAACTTCAATCTGAGTTTTTGAGAAAGTTCTTCCTTATTGGTCGGACAAATGCTTTATGGCACCAGATCACACATTCACACAACAAGCAGGAGAACCACTTCACGAGGCATGGGATTATTTTTTGGATCTCATGTGAAAGTGCCCCCACCACGAAGTTCCTAAATGAGAACAAGTCCAGTCTTTTTACCAGGGACTTTGTGAGGATATTCAATTATTCGTCAATGCGACCTACAGAGGAAACATCATGGTTCAACACGAAGGCATCTTGTGGGAGATTCTCGAGAATATGTGTAAGAACTCCATCAATAATGAATCCATGGGCATGTTCGACCAGACGAATGCCCATGCATTGATGAATCCAAAGGAAGCACAGGAGACGCAGGGCCTATCCTCTTCCATTGACTTGGAACTGATGGCCAGTCATCTAGATAAGGTCTCTATTATTGAGAAGAAGTTGGATGAGCTAACTCGACACTTACAACGAGCCACCTCTGCGCAAAACCCATTCTCGCAACCACCCTCCAACAAGGAGGCTATGCAACATCTATCACCGACCTTCTCAAGGGATGGACCCGTATCCACCCCCTTCTGATTCTGGTTTCGGAGGAAACTCTGGACCCACCTACTCTAGTTGGGGGAACTCTGAACCCTCGTATTTTGACTTTTTCGAGGTTCCTCAGACCTGCAAGGACCTCAACGTCATTAAGAAAGATCCATTCTCTAACACCTACAACCCTGGATGGCGTAATCATCCTAATTTCATGTGGTCAGTCAATAATGAAAATCAGAGACCTCAATATCAACCCCGACCACAAGCTCCTCATCCATATCAGCAGCCTTAGCCTTGGCCTAACCCAACTTATCCATCTGGGTCGACTCAGACAGATCAAATGACTCTTATCCTTTAGACTCTAGCTGACATTCAGAAGATGAATGTGGCTATGCAAAAATAGCACAAAGACGAGATCACAGAGGTTCGCAATCAACTTGTCCAAATGACAAATCCTCTCCAACCTGGTGCACTTCCTTCACAACCTCTGCCTAATTCGAATAACGTGATGAACCAGAGGCGTGTTATGAACCCAAATCAGGAACAAGCTCGCTTTGTTTATCAGGCCCCTTCTACTCCATCACCTGACGGGATGGAGGCTTCGACATCATATGCAGGTTACCAGCAGCAAGCACCTCTTCTACCCATACCAAACCAGAAACAGGTGGGATTGAATTCTGTTACTACCCGCAGTGTCAAAATAACACAGGACCCACCTTATTCAAGCCACTCCCAGCCTGGTAATATAAACCCTAACCCTAGGATAGTCATCTAGGATACCTCTATCCCAGATCAAGAACCTGGACCCATTATAGAGGAACCAACTAAGGTCCCATTTCCCGAGGCCTTGACCAAGGGAAAAAGGATAACAAAAAATGTGGCACCTAAGGAGGACCTAGTTAAGCTCTTTGATCAGGTCCATATAAACATCCTCTTGATGGATGAGATACGCCATGTACCGGCTTATGCACGATTTTTGAAATACGTGTGTACACCTAAGCGTAAGCCATGAACCAAAGACGGGAACCTGATCGTACTGTCGAAGCAAGCCAGCTCCATCATTTTGAGTAAACTCCCACCTAAGGCAAAAGACTCAGGCACCCCTCTGATCTCCTGTGCAATTGATGATATACAGTTTAACCGAGCTTTATTAGACTTACGAGCCTCCATAAATTTAATACCTACATCCCTACTAGATTACTTCGAGGAATCTGAGCTTAAACTGATAGAAATAACTTTACAACTAGTCGACCTATCAAATTAAGTCACCAAAAGGAATTCTCGAGGATATCATAGTTAGGGTACATGATTTCTATTTTCCAGCGGATTTCATTGTCTTAGAAATGGATGCTCTTGAGAATGTGAAGAATACACCGATCATACTAGGGAGACCCTTTCTGGCCACTGTTAGGGCCAATATCAATTGTGAGGAGGGCTAAATTGAATTAAAATTTGGGAGCAAGACACTAAAGATCAACATCTTTAAGGCCCAACAAGGAATCAGCTGTGGAGTCATAGAACAGATTTGCGATATCGAAGTTGTGGTTGATGACTTTATCAAGGAAAAATCGACTATTTCTGATCAACCACAAGAGGATCAGAACCTGCAATTAGAGGAGCCTGAACTCAACCTAGACACACCCATAGCTCCCTCTTTTTCTCCCGACACCAACTGATGTAAACACAATTACACTACTTAAAATGTCTATTTTTGCATGTTCTTAAGCATAGGATTGCATTTCATGATATAAATATTGCATTACATGTGTCATCTTGCATTTAGACTAGTTTGAATAAAATGGAGGTTAATTGTCTCCTTTTATGTGCTTGGACAGGGCAAATATTTTATCAGGGCCTCGGATCAAAGATCCAACCGTATGGATGTGATCAGGGCAACGATTGGAGTTCAACGACTCCAAGATCGCCCTAATCAGGCATCCGTAGCATCAGATAATTGACCTGGGAACCCTAGAAGATCAAGGGCCAGGATGGTGTAAATCCGCACTTCAAATGATAAATCCGACCGCACGAATGAATTCGGATCGATGATCGCAGCCCAACGACATAAAAATCAAGTCAATCCGACATCCGTGGCACCATCTACAACTTCCACAAGATGGATGGCCAAGATGGTGCCACGTGGCGCCATCTCAGCTGCCCAAACGGTCGCTTGCAATTTGTGAAGGCCCCCACCCGATCCCTCTCCGTCGTCAGATGGAGATCCAACGGCTGTGGTCGCTCGCGCTTAAAAGCATCCGCGCGACCATTTCGTCCGCGTAGCGCAGCGGCGACGCAGCCGCGGGCGAAGCAGAGATCGCGGGTTCGAGCCGCGATAAGGGGGTGGAAGGCGCGGGCGAGCGGGCGCGGACAAGCGTCACATGAAGATCCAACGGCTGCGTGAGCTCAATCAGAACGACGCGCGATTGGACGCCCGCGCGTAACGCGCGATCGCACCTGGGCGGGCGCGAACGCGATTTAAGCCGTCCGATCTCGCGATCGGACGGTTGAAAAGCGCTGGACGTGCGTGAGCGTTGAGGAGCGGGCAGCCGAGGTGGCGCGTGTGGGCACAACGGCGACGGCCACGTCGGGGCTTTAGTGACGAATTTATCCGTCACTAAAGACCCCTTATTTATTATTTTGAAGATGTAATGTCCATTTTGCCCCCACTCCTTGCGACTATAGAAGGAGACCCCCTCCATACGAAATTCTCATCCCTTCTTTCTCCTCTCTACCCCTCCAAAGCTCAAGAGAAGCTTGTCCCACACCCGGGATGCTTCTCGCGAGATAAAGTCCAATTTTCGTTCCCCTTCGGAAATGGATCCTGCGACGACGACGGCGTGCTACTTCATTCCCGTTCTTCTGCTTCATCCTCCTTCATCCTGCTTTGTTCTCCTTCGTCCAGGTGTCGTCCCGTCCGGCTCATCCTCCAAGCAACCGTCGAGGAGGATTTCTCTCTCCCTATTCTTTTTACCACTTTCTAGTATAGATTTACTGCTTTCTAGATTAATCTACTCATCCTCCAAGCAATCGTCGAGGAGGACATTTCTCCCTCCATTCTTTTAATGCTTTGTAGAGTAAATTTATCACTTTGTAGAGTAATTATTTTATGCTTTCTAGTTGTAATGAACAATCTCTTCAATGCAAAAATTCCTTGTTTATTCTACATCTCATTTTGATTTCTCTGTGTAATATTCTCTTTCTCTCTTACTCTCGCTCTCTCTTCTATTTATTGTAAATAATTAGATAGTTCTAAATTGAATTATTCTGTAACAAATAAAAAGGAACACGTAGTTTTTAAATCAAACATCTGCTTCCCTGTGTTCGACTCGGAATTTTAATTTCGGTATAAATTTTATTTGTTGAACACGAATTCTTCGCTTTCCAACTACAACGACAGGTGTTCCAAAACCGAACACGTTAGCTTAGGTTCGTAGCGTTCAACATTTTGGCGCCGTTGTCGGGGAGGCAACGATTTTTGATTTCTCTTCGCGTTTTGTAACTTACAAATCATTTACCTCACTTTTCTCCTTTCTTATTGTAATTGCAGGTACTCTTTTGAGACAAGCAAAAGCGGTAGATTGGAGTAAAGTATTGTGGAAGGTTTTGTAAGTTATTCCCCATTCTTTCCCCCTCCATAGATTTCATTCGCCACATTGAATCCAAATTCCAATTAACCTAGGTGTTTACATAAATCCTAGGAATAGTTTGGTTGTTTGGATTCTCACTCACATTCATTCCACCTTCATTTATAAAAAAAAAAACAAAAAGATAATTTTGTGGGGCAATTTTCAACAAATACACAATGTACACCCACATTTAAAGGCACTTAACCGAATTGATTTATTTCTACTCAACCGGGTTCTGATCTGTGGAATCGGTACACATAAAGCAACACATGAAAGAGTAGAAATCATTCTAGGTTAACCATCTTTGTGTGCCTAACTTAGTGGTGCATTTGTGGCCAGTTGTTTGAGTTGTTTGGGCCGCACCACCTCAAATAAAATCAACTCATCAAGTAGCTGCCAATTAGGTTCAACTCTTAGGGATTTACCAGGCACTCCACATTCTTTTTAAGCTTTAAAGGAAAACATCTTCACCTGTGCTTGTAAAACTTGGTGTGCCAACGAAACTTGATTGAAAACACCTAAAGTTGAATCCTAAAAGCTACTAAGCAAGATTTGAATCTTAAAATTCACCACATCAAAAACAATCTTGCTTGAAAACCACTGGTTGTGCACTCACACACGAATCAATCAATCATTAAGGGCACAACCCATTTAAAGGGCCCATCACATTCCAAAGCACATACAAACCTAGCCCTAAATAAAATAGAGTAGACGTTGACCTTAAGGTTGGACTCGCTCTTCAGAACCCAGAACGAGATTATTTTCGATTAGTCTATTTCTACTGTTCAATCTGATGTCTAGCTAGGGGAGTAGAGTCAAACGATCGCGGCTGGGGGTACACTAGGAACCGGAGGCGCAAGCCGAAGGAAGAACCTTCTCCCCAGTCCCTCCTTCTAACTGGTTGGATTGAATAGACGGAAGTAGATCAAATCGTTCCTCTATCTCAAGACGGGTTTTAAGAGTCTGTAGGTCTTTAGGCTAACCTATTTAAGGACAGGTTTGATTATTTGTATTGCAAGGCACCTTTCTTCCTCTCGTGTATCATGAATCCTTCCACATATTTCATGCATTCCCGCTCTTACCCTCCTGTTGTAAATTATCCTCAACATGACGATTATCCCAACTCGTATTGTAATCGACCATCAGTTAGTTGGGATAATTCGGATTGGGGATATAATTCCGGACCCCCGTGTTTAGGGTCTAACTCTGAACACTTTGATTCTGATTTTATCCTTCTCAGAGCTACATCGATTATAGATCGTCTTCCTTTCATGAACAGTATAATACGATCTACAATCAAGAAGGATACACCGATCCTTACCCATCCTTTGATTTCACTGCCTTTAGGTCATCACCATCTTTTCAACAATATGAAATGACCTATTATCAGGAAGGGTATAACAAATCTCAATTCATTAATTCCCCTGCATTGAGCCCAAACCCGCCCAACCCTGAACCAACTCATTTGGTTCAGGTTAACCAGGTTCAAGATAAGGTTCTGGATAACTTGAGGAATATCATTCAATCTTTAGAAGTTCAGCCAATACCTTGCATTGAGAGATTGGAGCCCCTGATTGAAATGATTGATGATTTAAACAAGTCTTTGTTGGATTGGCTCCAGGATGTTAAGGATAAGAACCCGGGAGAGTTTCTATTTCGGAAATTAGCAAAATTGAGGATGAGATTCGTGGTTGCTTTGATTCAATCTTGGAATAATTCCCAGGATGAACCCTCTTCAGGAAAGCTAATGGTAGAACCCGCTCAGGCACCTGTTGGGGGGGACACTTGTTACGAGGCTGACCAGATTGAATTAAAGCAACCAATTAAGGATGACCTGATTTCTTCACCTGAGATCCCTGAGCCGGGTTACGAGAAAACGTATGTCGCCTAGGAACACAAAGTGACAACTGATTTTGGGACATACATTGATACGGATCCTGATTTCTTTGATGGTGAAGATTCAAGTTGCGAAGTCTCATGCGAGTTTTCTGAACACGATTTCTGTGAGACAATTGGGCCTGAGGAATTTGATAGATCATTTAATAGCCCAATAACTGAGGAAACTGATTTTATTAAGGCACACATTACGGTCCAGAATCACATTTTCTGGAAGAATCAATTCAATGCCCTGATTATCAGTTACACTCTATTGAGCTTATTGATGATTCTAATTCTGAGATAATTAGACCCAAGTCAATTTTGATTCTGCCACATCATTTAGACTTGGAGATTTCAGACGGGGTGACGAATATACAAGAGGTCCTGGAATTTGATATGCTGAATGAGGAGGATAGGAGCTGGGAAGTGTTGATTTGGGAAATTAATT
This sequence comes from Thalassia testudinum, assembly GCA_037157565.1. Lineage (NCBI taxonomy): Eukaryota > Viridiplantae > Streptophyta > Magnoliopsida > Alismatales > Hydrocharitaceae > Thalassia > Thalassia testudinum. The sequence continues at coordinate 47,993,423 of JAZHRO010000009.1, forward strand.
TTGGAGGAAATGGTAGATTGAGTCGAAGGGTTCCTTTTAAGCTGAAACTATTAAATCAGAACCCTTACGACATTTGTTTCGAGGATGTCAAACCCAAGCACACATTCAACGATTATCCTTTTGAGCTTCAATTCTCTGTAACCCGACTTTTTGGTCTTGGGTTGCATCCTCATAAATCGCAGGCCCGACCCCGCTTGCATTCTGATTTTAGGTTTTGGGTAACTTTTATCCATAACCTAAGATATTCTTGATTATGGGGTGTGGGTCTGCACCACAATCTGGTCCACATCTGTGGACCTTTGCTGACAGGTCAGAGGATTCTTCTGTTCATTCTGATTCTGACCTGTACTTGTGATTTCTTCATTTCTTTTCTTTGTATAGTGTGCCTAGCTGAAGGCACTAAACTCAGCACTTATACAGTTCTTTTTCATTTTCATCTTGGAGCAGACTTGATATTCACGCAATTCAGGTGCTTTCTTCGCTTTTCCACTCTGTTTTATGTCTTTTTAATACAATGAGGACATTGCATTAGATAGGCATGGGGGGGTGGATATTTATCTCTGAATTCATTCGTCAGCTCCGTAGATTTATTTTATTTTGATTAAAAAAAAAATCAAAATTAGGAAAGAGAATTTGGGTTTAAGAAAATTTTCAATCTTAGGAAAAACTATATTAAGATCTGAACACAAAGACCCTTCAAGTTGTTGAACTTAATCAGCCCGTGTATCCACTAAAATGTGGATTTGTTTTTAAGTCCTCGCCATCTTAATTCTATTATAATCGGAATAAATAAGTTTCGGTGATAAGTACACGACTTATCAACCCGCCCTCTGATTTGAGGGAATTTCGAGTCTTAAGCATCTACACACTTTCTTTGCACTGACTCGTTGTTCGGCGATTTTTATGGAAATTGGATAGCTAATGAACCTTCTAGGGTGATATGGCTGGTAAGTTATCGTGGGTAATAGCCCATAGGTAGGTTGTCCAGAGCCTAGTCACTGGACCTTTCTCTTTTTCCTGCCCTTAGGTAAATCTTAGACCAGGGAAGCCACCTATTTAAAAAAAAAAAATCAAAAAGAAAAGGAGAAAAGAATAAAAAGAAATAAGCCATACTTCCGCACACGAGTATGGCTGGCAAGTTGTCGGTGGTAACAGCTCATCGACCGATTGTCCAGAACCCAGCTCAGAAAATGCACTAAAAATTCCTAAAACACTTAGGAAGAAGTGGAGAAGTAGAATAAATCGGGGAGATATACACTGGATTCACCCTTGTGTTGACCCCGTAAAAAAAAAAAATAATAATAATAATAAAAGTAGGGAGAAAGCTACCGGTTGTAAAGATACACCTTTAGGCAGAATTCTTTTTGAGGTCACCTAGAGGCGTAGAAATCCGAAGTCTGTCTTAATTGCCAGTCAACGAGTCTATCACAAATCACAATAAGATGCTTAAAGCTTAGGGTTCTCATCAAATCTTGGGTGAGTTGGATGGCCATAGAAAGCCACTCTTAAACCCTAAAATTTAAAAATTCAAAAAAAAAAATTAGAAAAGAGTAAAAAGAGAAAAAGAAAATTTTCTTTGAATAAGGCGAGGGCTTGAGGCGGTCTACATTTTGGCTGATACCCAAGCGCTGTTGTGTCTTTGAAAGTTCAGTTCCTAAGTAGACAATTTCTTAATGATTGAAAGTGACTCAGGTCCAAATAATCCAACCTAATTCTTTTATAAATAGCATATAGTTTTTGCTAGGGACTAGCAAAGATAGGCATGGGGGTATGATGTAAACACAATTACACTACTTAAAATGTCTATTTTCACATGTTCTTAAGCATAGGATTGCATTTTATGATATAAATATTGCATTACATGCGTCATCTTGCATTTAGAATAGTTTGAATAAAATGGAGGTTAATTGTCTCCTTTTATGTGGTTGGACAGGGAAAATATTTTATCAGGGCCTCGGATCAAAGATCCAACTGTATGGATGTGATCAGGGCGACGATTGGAGTTCAACGACTCCAAGATCGCCCTAATCAGGCATCCGTAGCATCAGATAAGTGACCCGGGAACCCTAGAAGATCAAGGGCCAAGATGGTGTAAATCCGCACTTCAAATGATAAATCCGACCGCACGGATGAATTCAAATCGATGATCGCAGCCCAACGACACAAAAATCAAGTCAATCCGACATCCGTGGCACCATCTACAACTTCCAGAAGATGGACGGCCAAGATGGTGCCACGTGGCGCCATCTCAGCTGCCCAAACGGCCGCTTGCAATTTGTGAAGGCCCCCGCCCGATCGCTCTCCACCATCAAATGGAGATCCAACGGCTGTGGTCGCTCACGCTTAAAAGCATCCCCGCGACCATTTCGTCCGCGTAGCGCAGCGGCGACGCAGCCGCGGGCGAAGCAGAGGTCGCGGGTTCAAGCCGCGGTGAGGGGGTGGAAGGCACGAGCGAGCGGGCGCAGACGAGCGTCAGATGAAGATCCAACGGCTGTGCGCGCTCAATCAGAACGACGCGCGATTGGACGCCCGCGCGTAACGCGCGATCGCACACTGGCGGGCACGGACGCGATTTAAGCCGTCCGATCTCACGATCGGACGGCTGAAAAGCGCTGGACGTGCGCGAGCGTTGAGGAGCGGGCAGCCAAGGAGGCGCGCGTGGGCGCGGTGGCGACGGCCACGTCGGGGCTTTAGTGACGGATTTATCCGTCACTAAAGACCCCTTATTTATTATTTTGAAGATGTAATGTCCATTTTGCCCCCACTCCTTGCAACTATAAAAGGAGACCCCCTCCATACGAAATTCTCATTCCTTCTTTCTCCTCTCTACCCCTCCAAAGCTCAAGGGAAGCTTGTCCCACACCTGGGATGCTTGTCGTGAGATGAAGTCCAATTTTCGTTCCCCTTCGGAAGTGGATCCCGCGACGACGACGGCGTACTGCTTCGTTCCCGTTCTTCTGCTTCATCCTCCTTCGTCCCACTTCGTTCTCCTTCGTCCCGGCGTCGTCCCATCCAGCTCGTCCTCCAAGCAACCGTCGAGGAGGTTTTCTCTCTTCCTATTCTTTTTACCGCTTTCAAGTATAGATTTACTACTTTCTAGATTAATCTACTCATCGTCCAAGCAATCATCGAGGAGGACATTTCTCCCTCCATTCTTTTAATGCTTTCTAGAGTAAATTTATCGCTTTCTAGAGTAATTATTTTATGCTTTCCAGTTGTAATGAACAATCTCTTCAATGCAAAAATTCCTTGTTTATTCTACATCTCATTTTGATTTCTCTGTGTAATATTCTCTTTCTCTCTTACTCTCTCTCTCTTCTATTTATTATAAATAATTAGATAGTTCTAAATTGAATTATTCTGTAACAAATAAAAAGAAACGTGTAATTTTTAAATCAAATGTCCGCCTCCCTATGTTCGACCAGGAATTTTAATTTCGGTATAAATTTTATTTGTTGAACATGAATTCTTCGCTTTCGAACTACAACGACAGGTTTTCCAAAATCGAACACGTTAGCGTAGGTTCGTAAACGTTCAACACCAACCTTGAACCACCCGCTACTGCTGACAACCCAGTTATGGAATTAAAGCCTCTTCCCGATCATCTCAAGTACATCTTTTTGGGTTCCAATCAGACGTTTCCTGTGATTATCAACTACTGACTCACACCTGATCAGGAAACACACCTGATTTCTGTTCTCCAGCAGCGTCGAAGAGCCATTGGATGGACTCTTGATGATTTGACTGGCATTAGTCCTTCATACTGCACACATTACATCTACACTGAAGAGGGCTCACGACCATCCTGTGAAATGCAGAGATGCCTAAATCCAAATCTGCAGGATGTTGTGAAAAAGGAGATCATCAAGTGGTTAGATGCAAGGATCATCTACCTGATCTCCGACAATCGGCGGGTGAGCCCAATCCAAGTTGTGTTTAAAAAGGCAGGGCTCATATCATCACAACTGAAACTAGAGAAACCATACTGACCGGTATATCAAACTCGTGGAGAGTCTGCATTGATTATAGAAGACTCAATTCCTCCACAAAGAAGGATCATTTCCCACCACCATTCATTGATCAGATTCTCGAGAAACTAGCAGGAAATTGATGCTTCTGCTTTTTGGATGGGTACTCCAGTTACAACTAGGTCACAATCCATCCCGAGGACCAAGAGAAGATCACCTTCACCTGCCCCTTCGGAACATACGCATTCCAAAGGATGTCGTTCCGTCTCTATAATACACCTGCTACTTTTCAACAGTGCATGCTTCCATATTCTCAGATATGGTAGGTGAATACCTTGAAGTCTTCATGGATGACTTCTCGGTATTTGGAGAATCATTTGATGATTGCCTCCTGCACTTGGTCCAAATCCTCAGGCGGTGCATCGATGTGAACTTGGTTCTTTCTTGGGAAAAGAGCCACTTCATGGTACCTGAGGGAATTGTCCTAGGACATCTCATCTCTGAAAAAGGCATTCAGGTTGATCGAGCCAAGGTGAATCTGATTTCCAAACTCCCTATGCTTGGCTCGATCAAAGACATCTGCTCCTTCTTAGGTCACGTCGATTTTTACCGTCGATTCATTCCCGATTTCTCGAAAATCATGTGCCCCCTGACTAATCTTCTATCTAAGGATGTCCCCTTTGAAATCTCCAAGGAGTGCGCTCAGGCGTTTGAGATCCTGTGTGATCGAGTTATCCAAGTACCTATCCCGCAGTCCCCTGATTGGTCTCAACCCTTTGAGATCATGTGTGATGCATCTGATTATGCTGTAGGGGTAGTACTTAGGTAGAAAATAGATGGAAAACCTATGGTCATCTACTACGCTAGTAAGACACTTGACGAGGCTTAACGTAACTATACAATTACTGAGAAAGAGCTACTAGCCATAGTATTTGCCTTGGAAAAACTTAGACCATATCTTTTAGGTTCCCAGGTTATCATATACTCAGATCACATTGCAGTGAGACACATACTTGCGAAGAAGGATGCGAAACCTTGACTAATCCGCTGGATCTTCCTGTTGCAAGAATTCGATCTTGAGATTTGTGATAAAGTAGGAAAATAGAACATGGTAGCTGACCACTTGTCTCATCTTCCTTCTTCCGTCATCAACCTGTCTGGTCCAATCACCAAGCATTTTCCGGACGAGCACTTGCTAGCCATTCACAATCTCCCTTGCTTTGTTGATATTGTAAACTACTTGGTTACGGGGAAAGTTTCGCTAGATTGGATGACTTCCAAGCGGGACAAATTGATTGCCTAGTCCAAGTACTATATTTGGGAGGAACCATATCTTTTCCACATCGACAATGATCAAGTGATCTGGAGATGCATTCCTGACAACGAGGTTAATGACGTAATGTCATTCTGTCATGACCATGCCTGCGGTAGCCATTTCTCTGGGCGTAAAACTATAGCGAAAATTCTCCAGTGTGGGTTCTTTTAGCCCACTTTGTTCAAGGGCGCACTGACATATTATAGGGCAAGCACTCGTTGTCGAACCCTCAGCAACATGGGCCAGCGGATATGATGCCCTTGAACCCGATTATTGTGTGCGAAATCTTTGACATATGGGGAATTGATTTCATGGAACCCTTTCCCAGATCTAACGGCTTCAAATATATTCTACTCACTGTTGATTATGTCTCTAAATGGGTCGAAGCCATCCCCACGAGAATGAGTGATCATAAAGTTGTCTTCCGATTTATCCAGGAGAACATCTTTACCAGAATTGGGGTTCCTAAGGCCATCATCAGCAATGGTGGGTCTCATTTTACCAATGTGTGCTTCTAGTCCCTGATGAAAATGTACTGGGTGTCGCATCGTATCTCGACTCCTTACCACCCCCTGACTAATGGACTGGTAGAACTATCGAATTGAGAGATCAAGAAGATCCTTCAGGTCACTGTTCGACCTGATAGAAAAGATTGGTCTACTCGCCTTCTAGAAGCCTTGCGGGCCTATAGGACCACCCACAAAACCCAATTAGGCATGTCCCCCTTAATATCAGTGCACGACAAGGCATGTCACCTTCCTGTCGAGATGGAGCACAAGGCTTATTGGGCAATACGGAAGTGCAATCTGGATCTAGTGAAGGCTGGAATACACCGCTGGTTGTAATTAAGCGAGATGAAGGAACTATGCAATGATGCGTACGAGAAATTGTGTATCTACAAAGAGCGAGTTAAAGCCTTCCGACAAGAGCTGTTTTCGTGCATTTTAAAGTCGCTGGAAATCGTAGTATAGTCGCACTAAAATGCTAGTCAAAAATGATTTTTGTAAAGATAATGGGACTTTGAGTCTCGGTCATTCATCTCTGTAAAGCATTTATTCAAATTTGAAATTGATCATTTATTGCTCCACTTGCTTAAAATTGCATGGCGGTTTATGATTATTACGTATTTAAGTACGACAAGCTTAGTTTCAAGAATATCAGGAATTAAAAGCAGGCAACTTTAATCACACAAAATATATTGCAATAAGCTCATGATGATTCTCAACACATAGACATATATATATATATATGGAAAAATTTCTTTCATTCAGGAAGGTGTTTGCAACACAGAATGTAGAGGAAAGCTTATAAAGGAAAGCTTGAAATTATAAATCTAGCTAATAGAAAATGATCGCATACAGGAATCCATGGGGGGATTTTGCATGCATCATTGGGGGAGAAAAAGAGATAAATGAAAGCATATAAATATGAAGAACTAGCTACTAATCTAGCAGAAAGAAAGGGCATTCAGAGGTGGGCTCCGATGGCCTTTGAGTTGTTGAGAGGAGGGGCAGCCAATGGTGCTTAGGCTAGCCCTTGGAGAGAGGTTGGGGAGATGATCCAGCATCCTGGTGTGGAGATGGTGGTTTCCAGGGTGGTGATCCTCGTGGAGGTGGAGTGGAGGTGGAATGTAGCTAACCTAGATGGATGAGTGCCAAGAATGGGATGGGCGCAAATTGCCACCCCTTTGGTATTTTAATAGACCTACGGGAAGCTCTCTAGAGAATTATTGAATTCTCTTAAGAGGCCTATGGTCGGAGCTCATGGGAGAGTGAGTGAGAGAGGATGGATGGTGGTTTCTAGATCCACCAAATGTGGATCTAAAAGTTGAATGGCTCTTGGTTGCTAATTTTAGCAACCAAGGCAACAACACATGGTAGAGAGTTATAGAGAACTATGGGCTAGGTATTTTCGTGTGGATGGTGTGTGTGGGTGTGTGTGGGTCAAAACTTAGGTGGCTACGTTGATTAGGTTAGCTTTTAGTGGGTTTAGGTCAAGGTAAGTCTCAAATTAGGGGTGTAAACCCTAATTCAATGTGGTAAAGTGCAATTAAACTTAATAAAAGTTTAATTGGGTGTGTAAAAACTTAATTGAGAGTAAAAAAACTCAATTAAGTCAGGTATAGGTCAATTGGACTCTCACTGAGTCCAATTGGATAGTGTGTGCAGAGATCAGGGCTCAATTGGACTCAACGAGTCTAATTGAATAAGCTGATGGAATTGACTAAGATCCAAGTAAATTAGGTTTAGTGAGGACCTAATTAGGTCCTTAGGGAGGTCTAGAGGTGATGTAATAGAGTTAGGGCACCTTAATTTAGGTTCCTATGGGGTTGGAATTGGGTTTAGGGACCGAGAGATCCAAGATCAAGGCTTGAATCTCAAAATAGGAACTGAAGAGCAGTTCTAGATGTCAAATAAAAGTGTTAGATGTCTTATAGTGAAAAATCAAAAGTCCAGACTTGTCTAGACGTCTAATCAGAGTCAAGAGGGATTTTGGGTTTTGTTTTGGGTATTCTGCAGAAATTGGACGTCAGACCAAGTGTCTGGACGTCTAATAACACTGCAGAAGTGGGTTTAAGGTGCGCAAGAGTTGGCTAAGAGTTTTGGACATCCTATAACTCATCTAGACGTCTAGATAAAGGTTGGAATTAGGGTTTTAAGGTTTTTTAGGGTGCGGTGACCTAATCTAAGGGTGGCTAAGGCTTGGGGAAGTCTCTTGGCTATCCTAGGACTAGGATGGACCTAAGTTCTTCACATTTTACTGCTTTATTCCTACTTAATGGAGTAGCATACCTTAACTCCCTTACATTATTATCTACTACATCTAATCTAAGTCTTCTGCTCCAACTCTACTGCAACACCCATTATTCCTGCTCCAGCTTCAGATCCATCTTATTACCTATAATTTACATAATGCACCTAATCAGCACATTATAGCATTATTTTATACATAGCTAAAAGAAAGCAGTAAAGATATAGATAATGCTTATGCATGCTTGACTTACCCTAACTTATGCTGAGTCCTAGCCTAATTTATGTCAATTATGACCTATGATTGCTGCGCAATCATACCCCCATGCCTAAATCTTGCTAGTCCCTAACAAATGCAAGACTAAATTATTCACAGCAAGGGTCCCAAAGGGATTTATTATTTTATCAAGTGTACCCATAGGGATTTTTCTCTTTTTTGTTTTCATCCTATGCTCTAGAAATCCAGACAATTGTGAAAGTGCAGCTATGTAGCTTTTGCAACGAATTCGAGTGAAAAACTGATACACCTCTGAAGGCTGTACTTGACTCCTAGTAAAAAAATTCTAGCAGGATAGGCGGACTTCTTCCCTCGGGGTATTCAAGATATGCTATGAATTCCACCCTGGCTTTAGGCTTAGGTAGAGAATCTCTGAGGGGTATAGGTGTTTATTTGGTGGCTCACTCTCGCTTGGTGCTACATAAAGATTAGTACTGCAGAATCTAGATTCCCAAATTATTACGTAACTCAACTCAGAGAAAGACAAGAAAAACTACTCTCTCTTTTGATTCCTTTGTATTCATTCTCTCGTACTCTTTTTCTTTTTCTTTTTTTTCTTTTTCTTAGAGCTCACAACCTCACCAAATTCACATATATGATCTGTATTTGGTAGTCTCACTTGGCATTAATACTTTAATTAAGTTTCCATAACCCTAACACTAAGTCAGAATTTCCTAGCCAGTATTCAGGCGGTCAGAAACACAAGAAAGGTGGGTTAAGGCTATATTTGGTGGTATTGGCCTCAATGTAACTGAACTAAATATTCACTCTTTTTTCTTTGCTTTTTCTTCTTTTTCTAATTTTTTCAATTTTTCTTTCTTTTCATCATTTTTTTTTTCATTTCATTTTTTTTATCTTTCTTTTTTTTTTCTTTTTCAACATAACGCAACTAGCACACATCCATGAACTATATTGAGGAGGCATTATTAGGGATTGGTGGTACTCAAGAGACATTGGGTAGCTTATTTGGTGGAAGTGCCTACTCAAGGCACCGGGTGAGATGGATAGGACAGTGTATTTCTGACCTTGACATCAATACCTTCATTCAGCCGAGGATTCCATAAAGATTGGTCGTAACCATCCACCTTAGCCTTAGTTTTTTGAAAACTCACTTTTCACGTATTTGCCTTATTTGGTGACTCTCACAATTCACACAAAAATGTATACCCAGGAATCGAGAGCGAAAACTATGCCTAATCTCTGAGTATCATCACCTAATTATCTAGGATTCCAGATTCCTTGCACTAATCTTAGAGTACCAGTACACTCTACTCTCATCTCACACTATTTGGTGGATTTTTGGAGGAAAATCTGCTTGACTCCCAAAACACTATCCAGGGGTTTAGGAAAAGAAGCACTGCTTCTTCATGACAGACTAAAGACGTTTATCAGCCTTCACCGTGAATCCATTGCAAATTCTACGTGTGTGTGAAGAGTTGTGCTGGATTCCATATTATAGGAATCAACTAGAAGATAAAATCCCTAATGCATTCTCTTAATAAAATAATCTTATTCATGAATGCAATATGTATATATGCTATAAACAAGTAACCTCGTATAATTTGTACTTTGTGAAATTCCCGTATCGAGTTACATTCATCTTGACCCTAAATTTAGAATAAGAGGTGAGCGGGTGAGTCGGAAATGGCTATTGCAGACGATTTCTAGCTCCAATGAGAGCATTGGAGATGGAGTCAGTTGTTCTTTTATTTAGGATCCTAAAGTACGTTTGACATGTAGCTCCAAGCTTTTTTTACATGTTGGCATAAAAATTTTCAATTTTGTCTTATCTACCCCCCCATGCCTAAGTTCTTGCATGTCCTCATGCATGAATATAAAAGAAAATAAATACAGTAGGGAGTAAATGGGTAGAAATCACCTGGAATTGCTCCTAAAATTTTAACGTTCAACACCGATCAACCTGACAGTATGTAATATGCAGAAAGAAAACACGCTAAAAGAAAAATATGCTATGTATAAAAATGAATATGTATAAATGATGGATGCAGAGTAGATGTTGAGTTTAACGCCTCCAGCTGGGCGAAAACTCAATCAGATGTATCAGTTCTTGCATAGGAGTCGATCAAGATTAAGAGAAAGATGTGCTCATATGCTCCTAGAATCAGTGGTCTGGAGATGCGAACCAACTGATTGTGCACCCTGCTGAACGCTGCGAGTTGCTATGCTAACGTGTTTGGTTTTGAAAACCTGTCGTTGTAGTTTGCAAGCGAAGAACTCATGTCCAATAAATAAAATTTATACCGAAATAGAAAGCCCTAGTCGAACTTAGGGAGGCAGACGTTTGATTTAAAAATACACGCTTGTTTTATTTGTCACAAAGCAAAATAATTGATTAGAAACTATCTAACTATTTACAATAAATAGAAGAGAAAGGGAGAAAATGAGAGAGAGAGAATATTACAAACAAAAACCAAAAAGAGATGTAGAATGAAAATGAAATTCATTACCAAAAGGATTGTTCGTTACATTAAATATTACGACTAGAAAGCGGGAAAATGATTACACTAGAAAGCAATAAATCTACTCTAGAAAGTAGTAAATCTATTCTAGAAAGCAGTAAAAAGAATGGGGAGAGAGATATCCTCCTCGACGGTCACTTGGAGGATGAGCCGGATGGGACGATGCCTGGATGACGGGGAACGAAGCAGGACGAAGGAGGACGAAGCAAGAAGAATGGGAACAGGGCAGCACATCATTGTCGTCGCGGGATCCGCTTCTGAAAGGGGGACGAAAATTTGACTTTATCTCGCGAGAAGCATTCCGGGTATGGGACAAGTTTCTATTGAGCTTTGGAGAGGGAGAGAAGAGAAGGGATGAGAATTTCGTGTGGAGGGGGTCTCCTTTTATAGTTGCAAGGAGTGAGGGTAATTTGGTCTTTTAAATCCCAAAACATTAAATAAGGGGCCTTTAGTGACAGATAAAACCATCACTAATGCCCATCACGGGAGACGTGTAGCGGAGCGCGTGTGCCCGCTGGCCTTCTCGCGTGTAACGCGAGTTCACGTTTAGCTGATCTCACGATTGGACGGCTTAACTCGCTCCTCCGCCCGCCTCCTTTGCGTGCAGCGTCCGCGTCTGATCCCGCGTTACGTGTGGGCGTCCGATGAGATGTCAGCGCTATTATGCGCGCGTGACCACTCGATCGCGATCGAGAGTCAATCGCGCCCGCTCACCGCACCTCAGCAGCTGCTCATGAGGAGTCCAACGTGCGCCCCGCCTTCTTGCGAGCGCGTTCGACCAACGCACTATCAGCGCGTTTGTGTCTCGCTTTGAGTTTGTGTGCACATGCTTACATCCGTTAGATGTGCATCCAACGGCGAAGAATCGTCGAAGAAGAGAGGGCGCAGCGGGTGTAGCGGCCGATTGGGTGGCTGAGATGGTACCATGTGGCGCCATCTTGGCCGTCCAATTTTTGGATGATGTAAATGGTGCCACGATTGTCGGATTGAGTCGATTTTCACATTGTTAGGCTGCAATCGTCGATCCGAATCCATCCGTGCAGTTGGATTTGTCGTTTGAAGTGCAGATTCACACCATCTTGGCCCTTGATCTTCTAGGATTCCCCAGTCCCTATCTGATGCTACAGAGGTCTGATTAGGGCGATATTGGAGTCGTTGAACTCCAATCGTTGCCCTGATCACATCTGTACGGTTGGATCTTCGATCCGAGGCCTCGATAAAAAGTTTTCCCTATCCATGAACATAAAGGAGACAATTAACCTCCATTTTATTCAAACTAATCTAAATGCAAGATAATGCATGTTATGCAATATTTATAGTATGCAATGCAATCCTATGCTTAAGAACATGCATAAATAGACATCTTATGCAGTGTAAACATGTTTACATCACACCCCCATGCCTATCTTTTGTTAGTCCCTAGCAAAAACTTTATGCTATTTATAAAAGAATCAGGTTGGATTATTTGGACTTGAGTTATTTTCAATCATTAAGAAAATGTTTACTTAGGATCTAAACTTCCAAAGACACAACACTGCCTGAGTATCTGCGAAAATGCAGACTGCCTCAAGCCCTCGCCTTATTTAAAGAAAATTTTCTTTTTCTCTTTTTCCTCTTTTCTAATTTTTTTGGATTTTCAAGTTTTAGGGCTTAAGAGTGGCTTTCTACGGCCATTCAAGTCACCCAAGATTTGATGAGAACCCTAAGTTCTAAGCATCTTATTGTGAATGTGATAGACTCGTTGATCGGCAGTTAAAAATGAACTTCGGATTTCTATGCCTCTAGGTGACCTTAAAAAGAGAATTCTACCTAAATGTGTATCTTTACAACCTTAGCTTTCTCCCTACTTTTCTTTTTACGAGGTCAACACAAGGGTGAATCTAGTGTATATCTCCCTAATTTATTCTACTTCTCCACTTCTTCCTAAGTGTTTTGGAAATTTTTAGTGCATTTATTGAGTTGGGTTCTGGACAATCGGTCGATGAGCTGTTACCAGTGAAAAATTATCAACCATACTCATGCGGCGAAGTGTGGTTTATTTCTTTTTTTTTCTCCTTTTCTTTTTCTTTTACTTTTTTTTTTTTGACTTTCCTTTTTCTCCTTTTAAGTAGGTGGCTTCCCTGGTCTAAGATTTACCTAAAGGCAGCAAAAAGAGAAAGGTCCTGTGACTGGGCTCTAGACAACCTACCTATGGGCTGTTACCCATGATAACTTGTCAGTCATATCACCCTAGAAGGTTTATTAGCTACCCAATTTCCGTTAGAACCGTCGATTAATGAGTTAGTGACAAGATAGCGTGTAGATGCTTTAAGCTTAAAGTTCCCTCAAATTAGAGGGTGAGTTGATAAGTCATGTACTTATCACCCAAACTTATTTACTCCAATTAAAATAGAATTCAAGTTGGCGAGGACTCGAAAAATAAATCCACATTTTAGTGGATACACGGGCTGATTAAGTCCAAAGACCTAAAGGATCTTTGTGTTCAGATCATAATGTAGTATTTCCTAAGATTGAAAATTTTCTTAAACCCAAATTCTCTTTCCTAATTCCACTTTTGTTTTTAAGAAAATAAAACAAATCTACGGAGCTGATGAATAAATTCAGTGATGAATATCCACACCCCATGCCTATCTAATGCAATGTCCTCATTGTATTAAAAAGACATAAAACAGAGGAATAGAGTAGAAAGCACCTGAATTGCGTGAATGTCAGATCCACTCCGAGATAAAAAAACTAAAGAGAACTGTGTACGTGCTAAATTTAGTGTCTTCAGCTAGGCACACTATACAAAGAAGAGAAATAAAGAATTCACAGGTGCAGGTCAGAATCAGAATAAACAGAAGAAACCTCTGACCTATCAGCAGATGTCCACAGATGTGGACCAGATTGTGGTGCAGACCCATACCCCATAATCGAGAATATCTTAGATTCTAGATAAAAATTACCCAAAACCTAAAATCAGTATGCAAGCGGGGTCGGGCCTACGATTTATGAGGATCAACCCAAGACCAAAGAGTCGGGTTACAGAGAATTCGAAAGGATAATCAATGAATGTGTGCTTCAGTTGGTCATCTTCAGAACAAATGTCGTAAGGGTCCTGGTTTGATGGTTTCAGGTTAATTGGAACCCTTCGACTTAGTCTTCTACTTCCTCCAGAACTTGCTTCCCAAATCAAAATTTCCCGGCTCCTATCCTCCTCATTCAGTATGTCAAATTCCAGGACCTCTTGCATATTAATCACCCTATCTGAAATCTCCAAGTCTAAATGATGTGGCTGAATCAGAATTGACTTGAGTCTAATTATCTCAGAAACAGAATCATCGATAAGCTCAATGGGGTGTAACTGACAATCAGGGCATTGAATTGAATCCTCCAGAAAATGTAATTCTGGATCCGTAATATGAGCCCCAATAAGATCAGTTTCCTCAATTATTGGTTTATCAAATGATCTATCAGATTCCTCAGGCCCAATCGTCTCGCAGAAATCATGTTCTGCAAACTCGTGTGAGACTTCGCAACTTGAATTTTCACCATCAGAATCAAAGAAATCAAGATCTGTATTAATGTATGTCCCAAAATCATGTGTCACTTTCTGTTCCAAGGAGACATACATTTCCTCGTACCCTGGCTCAGGAATCTCAGGTGAAGAAATCAAATCATCCTTAATTGGTTGCTCTGATTCAATCTGGTCAGCCTCGTAACACGTGTCTCCCCCAACAGGTGCCTGAGCGGGCTCTGACATTGGCTCTCCTGAAGGGAGTTCATCCTTTTTTTTTTTTGAAAGAAAGGAATGCTATCGAATAACTGATAGCAAACCAGGAGATCTATTATTAATAATAAAGAAATTATTACATGATCGAACCCCAATGCTATGAGACTCCAGCAAAAATTTATAATATTATCCACATACACTGGGGTCTCCTGAAAAACACTCATTTCTAGCCCTCCAAACTGCCCATAACACAGCCACCATATGTAAACATGGCTTATTCCCATCCACAAGACAGCGCCACAAATTCTCCCATGTGGTTAGAGAGTCCCATAACTATCCTGAATAATTTCTATCTAGATTTTATTTTCTCCCTGCAGCAACCGAACGAGCCACTTCAATAGCAGAGCTTCATTGAATTCCTTAAGGGATCTAACACCCATACCTCCCATCTTTTTTGGCTTGCAAATTGATTCCCACTTCAAAGGTTGAAAAAAAGCCCCTTGATGAGAGGCCCCTTTCCAAAGAATCTTTTCTGCATCACATCTTGCTTTTTCCAGATAGAGTTCGGGACTTGAAGGACAGAGAAGAAGAATACTGGAATCGAAGTGATGACGGAATTCAGTAATAAACACCTCCCCCCTTTTGATAGGTATCTACTGCTCCAGCCCTCCAATTTCGTAGCTACCTTTTGAAAAAGGAAAGACCAATCTGCTTTCTTCATCTTAGAAAATTTTAATGGCTGACCCATATATTTAATAGGGAGTGGAACCACAGGTGTACCCAGAATGGTGGAGATGTCATTCTGTAACACACAGTTCATCCCAAAGTAGACCAGGGAGGATTTATTTCCATTCAGTCTAAGACCAGAAATCTCACCAAAAATCTTTACCATATATAAAAGTGCTTGCGCTTCTCTCTTCCCCCTTCCACAAAAAAATAGTATCATCTGCATATTGAAGTATAGGTGCTAGAGCCCTATGATTAGACATTGAATACCCCCTTATAAAACCATCCACTGCCAGTTTGCAGGCAAATCTAGCCAAAGTATCCACAGAAAGGTTGAAAATCAGAGGAGCAATTGGGTAGCCTTGCCTAACTCCACACTATG
This sequence comes from Thalassia testudinum, assembly GCA_037157565.1. Classification (NCBI taxonomy): domain Eukaryota; kingdom Viridiplantae; phylum Streptophyta; class Magnoliopsida; order Alismatales; family Hydrocharitaceae; genus Thalassia; species Thalassia testudinum. Next base: position 48,009,033 of record JAZHRO010000009.1, read on the forward strand.
GTAGAATCCAAGAACGACATGGTTTACCATTTATCAATAGGGAAAAAGAGGCCGTCGTAATGCACCTCTTCACTGATGTAAACACATTTACACTACTTAAAATGTCTATTTATGCATGCTCTTAAGCATAGGATTGCATTTCATGATATAAATATTGCATAACATGCATCATCTTGCATCTAGAGTAGTTTGAATAAAATGGAGGTTGATTGTCTCTTTTTATGTGCTTGGACAAGGAAAACATTTTATCGGGGCCTCGGATCAAAGATCCAACCATATGGATGTAATCAGGGCGACGATTGGAGTTCAACGACTCCAAGATCACCCTAATCAGGCATCCGTAGCATCAGATAGTGACTGGGGAATCCTAGAAGATCAAGGGCCAGGATGGTGTAAATCCACACTTCAGATGACAAATCCAACCGCACGGATGAATTTGGATCGACGATCATAGCCCAACGACGCAAAAATTGAGTCAATCCGACATCCGTGGCACCATCTACAACTTCCAGAAGATGGACGACCAAGATGGCTCCACGTGGCGCCATCTCAGCCGCCCAAACGGTCGCATGCAAACTCTGAAGCCCCACACCCGCTCGCTCTCCACCGTTGGATCTTGATCCAATGGCTCTGGTCAGCTGTGCCTAAAAGCATCCGCTCGACCATCCGTGCCCCGTAGCGTAGCGGTCGTGTGCGCTTATGGGAGCAGCGGGCGCGGGTTCAAGCCGCAGCGAAGGGCTGGAAGGCGCAAGCGATTGAGCGCGGGTAGGCATTGGATTGCGATCGGACGGCCGCGCGCGCCAGATAGCTTTCACGCGCGATTGAACGTGCGGCATGGACTCGCGATTGCACGCACCAGGCGGGCGCACAACGAGCGGGCGGAGATGCGTCTTAAGCCGTCCGATCTCGCCATCGGACGACTGAGAGCTGATGGACGTGCGTATGCGTTGAAGAAGTGGGTAGTCGTGGAGGCGCGCGTGCGCCCTTTAGTGACGGATTTATCCGTCACTAAAGACCCCTCATTTATTATTTTAAAGTTGTAATGTCCATTTTGCCCCCACTCCTTGCAACTATAAAGGAGACCCCCTCCATACGAAATTCTCATCCCTTCCTTCCCCTCTCTACCTCTCCAAAGCTCAAGAGAAGCTTGTCCCACACCTGGGATGCTCCTCGCGAGATAAAGTCTAAATTTTCATGCCCCTTCGGAAGTGGATCCCGCGACGATGACGGCGTGCTGCTCCGTTCCCATTCTTCTGCTTCATCCTCCTTCATCCTGCTTCATTCTCCTTCGTCCAAGCATCGTCCCGTCCAGCTCGTCCTCCAAGCAATCGTCGAGGAGGATAACTTCTCTCTCCCATTCTTATTTACAGCTTTTCTAGTGTAGAATTTTCCTACTTTATAGTGTAATTGATTTCCCGCTTTCTAGTGTAACTTTTATTTAGTTTGATTGTATAAATAGTTGAAATATTGAATGCATGTTCTCTCTCTCTCTCTCTCTCTCTTTCTTTTAGTCTGATAGCTCCATTGTAATTATATCGCCTTGCTTATCAAAAATCCTAAAAAAAATATAATTGCGAATATAGATCAACGTAGCCTCCCTGTGTTCGACCCGGAATTCTTTTCGATATAAATTTTATTTGTTGAACAGGAATTCTTCGCTTTCAAGCTACAATGATAGGTTTTCTAAAACCAAACACGTTAGCGTAGCGATTCATGCATTCAACATTTTGGCGCCGTTGCCGGGGAGGCAACGATTTCCGATCTTTTCTTCGCATTTCTTGCACTTTATTTGTTTTCTAACTAGCTTTCTCTTGTGTCTATTGTTTTGCAGAGACCTCCATCAATGAATCAACAAGCGGTAGACTGGAGTAAAGTGCAGTTGAAGACAACTGTAAGTGCTCCCCCATTCTTTCCCCCTCCATAGATTTCATTCGCCACATTAAATCCAAATTCCAATTAACCTAGGTGTTTGCATAAATCCTAGGAATAGTTTGGTTGTTTGGATTTCCACTGACATTCATTCCACCCTCATTCATAAAAAAAATAACAAAAAGATAATCTTGTGGGGTAATTTCCAACAAACACACAACACATACCCACATTCAAGGCACTTGATCAACTTGATTTGTTTTCCACTCAACCGGGTTCTGATCAGTGGAACCGGTACACACAAAGCAACACATAATAGAGTAGAAATCATTCTAGGTTAACCATTTTTGAGTGCCTAACTTAGTGGTGCAATTGTGGCCAATTGTTTGAGTTGTTTGGGCCGCACCACTTTATTTAAAACCAACTCATCAAGTAGCTCCTCCTTAAGGTTTTCAATCTAGGTATATTCCAGGCACTCCATTGTCTTTCTGATTTTAAAGGAAAATAATCTTCACCCGTGTTTTACAACTTGGTTTGCCTAGAAACTTGATTGCAATTCACCTAATTTGAAACCCTGAAAGCTACTTAAGCAAGATTTGAACATTAAAATTCACTCATTATAAATAATCTTACTTGAAAACCCTGGTTGTGCACGCACTTACACAAATCTTAATCAATCATTAAGGGCACAACCCATTGTAAGGGCCCATCACATTCCATAAGCACCACAATCCCAGGCCTTAATAAAATTGAGTAGACGTTAGCCTGAAGGTTTGATTCGCTCTTCAGGGCCTAGTCTAAGATTATTTTTGATTAACCTACTTGTACTGATTAATCTGATGTCTATCTAGGGGAGTAGCGTCAAACGACCGTGGCTGGGGGGTACACTAGGAACCAGAGGCAAAAGCCAAAGGAAGAACCTTCTCCCCAGTCCCTCCTTCTAACTGGTTGGATTAAACAGACGCAAGTAGAGTAAATCATTTACAGTCTTAAGGCGGGTTTTGGGAGTCAGTAGATCCTTAGGCTACCCCACTTAAGGACAGCCTTGTTTTGTTGCGCTGCAAGGTCCCTTTCCCCAGTCCTTCCGACCTTCTAGTTTATGCTGGGAAGATGGTCATTGAATCCTTGATTGGAAGGACCGTTAGAACATTCTAGGAGGCGCAAGTTAGATTTTGGTCAATTTGATCCCATGGCTGAACAACAGCCCCCTCTGCTTGGAAATCCACAAGAAGAATTTCGAAGGCAGCTGGAACAAATGCAGAGAATGCAGGAATGGTTCCAGAGAATGTAGGACGCTCAGCCCTTGAAGGATTTTTATGATCCTTCAAATTACGGGGAATGTCCTAGCGTCCAGATTCCAGTCGGTGACGTAGAAATCAAGCCCTAGGTGTTAAGCCTGATTAAACATTATCATGGGCTTGACTCCGAAGATCCATTTCAGCACTTGAAAGATTTGACCACTTTGGTTCAGACCACCAAGGCTCGAAATGTTAACGAGGAGCAAATGATCATGAGGCTCTTCCCCCACTCTCTTAGGGATAAGGCCGCGCATTGGTATAGGACAATAGGAAGACCAATTACAACTTGGAATGAGTTGAAATCGGCCTTTCTGAAGAAATTCTTCCCACTCGGTCGTACCAATGTTTTGAGACGAGCAATCACTACCTTTACCCAGTGGCCGGGGGAGCAGTTTCATGTGGCCTGGGAGCGATTCTAGGACTTATTACGGAGGTGTCCACACCACGAGGTGCCGAAATGGAAACTCGTGCAGATCTTTTATCATGGGTTGAATGAGCAACTCAGAAACCATGTGGATGCTTCTTGCAGAGGCAATTTCCTCAATAAAGATGCAGATAGTGCACATGATTTATTTGAGGAAATGAGTGAGAATTCAATTAATCATGCCTCCATGGATACTTTTAACCGGTCCCAACAACCTAGATCAAATGTCAATGAAGTGCATGACTCTCATTCATTTGATATGGAATTGATTTGTAATAAACTTGCTAAGGTGGACTTGCTTGCTAAAAGAATGGAAGAGTGGATGGCTGGCAATTTAATGAACAACTCTCGATCCACTCAATCCCAAAATTCGGGATTCCATTCCTCACGAGCTCCTTCTGGACGGGAGTTCGTGAATCAACTCGATGCGACTCAACCTATGAGTCAGCATTTTTCGGAACCCCATCGGTTCCCAACTGGGGCCTTTGATCCCAGTTTTTCTGATCCTTCCCTTTCTTTCTCTCCATCCTCACCTTATGAGGATGTCTACGCTGTACAAGAGAATGGTAAATCCAACCCCTACTCAAATGCCTATAACCCAGGTTGGAGAAACCAACCTAACTTCTCTTGGAAAAATCCGAGGCAACAGACCCAAAAGAAAGTTGAGATTTGTATTCCAAGCAAGAGAATCACTTTTGCAAACATTTGGCCACCTTGGACGACCCTAGATACTCCCCTATCTAGGATTATAAATTTAAGAGTTGATCGATTTTACGCGTTACAATGATGTAATTAACAAACCACGTGAAACCGCTATCACTTTTTGGCGTCGTTGCCGGGGAGTCATGGCTTTGCATTAATTAATTTTCTCTTGCCTGAAGTGGATCTCATCCCCTTCTCTTTCTTTCTTTTGTGTGTGTAGGAATTACAGCGGGAAGGCGGGAATCTGGAAGCGAGAGCTCAAAGACCCTTTTCTTTCCGTGAAATTTAGGTTGGTTCCCCTTTCTTGTCACATTTAGGATAAAAGACTACCAAAAAAAAATATTAAACTTGGCTTTCAGGACCATAAACAATTTAATTAAGTGGAGTGGTGCCCATATAAAATCCATTGTTTGCTTGAATGCTTCTTTAGCACCACTCCATTGCAAGTATTTCTATTCTATTTTTCGGGTCCAGATTTCTATCCAGACTTGAAAAATTGATTCCTAACACCACAAGCCTCCAAAAATCATAAAATTTCACACAGTGATACCCAATTAAGTTAGGAACATCTGTTCCAAATTTTAGATCAATTGGATTTATATTTAATTTTTAAAAATTCGTAGACTGCAGAGGGGTCACACCTTCTAATCTTCCTGTTTTGCTACTGTCCGTGAATTTTTAGAATTTTTAGAATCATCCAATTTTTGTGAAATTTAGCTTGATGGAATCCTTGTGAAATTTTACAAATCATAAAAATTTTCTGAGGTCGGTGGTAATACTGAAAAGTCCAAAATACCCATAGGTATCATTTCTGGACTTTGACACCAGTACAATTAAAAATTCAAAAAAATTATCAAACAAATTCCTAAAATCTTACAGAAAACTTTTCTGGAATCCTTGTTTGATTTCACTCAAGGTAGTGGTGTTGGTTGCATTGATTGGACCACTATCTATTCAGAAAGCCTAAAAATAACTCATTGGTAGTTAAATTTCTGTCTTAGGGACAATTGGCTTATGGTTTCTTTCTTTCTCTCTAGAGACTCAATTTAAAGGAAATATACAATCACCCATACAACTTGTTTTCCTTTGATTGTGGATTTTCAAAATTGTTTGAAAATTTAACTAGAGAAACCCTAAAATACATTTAATTAAATCAAATCCTAAAAGACAAAAATACAAAAAAAAATTGTGTGACAACTTGATTTGCATTGGAGCCACTCTCCAATTCCTACACACACACAAAAAAATCAAAATAACAGGGCAACATCCCAATAAACGCCCTCCACATTTCATGTGCGCTTTAGCATCCTAGACCTAATTAAAACTTATAGCAACTTGACACCTAAGGCTTTATCAACTCAGGCTTGTTATTTAGGTCTTAAGTTTTCCTTAGTTAGTACCAATTTTGTCATCTATATCTGGTGTTCAGGCTGAGGGGCCGTGTCAAACAACCAGGCGCGGGTTTGTACAAGCACCTAGGGTTTTCCCTGGGAAATGTTTGGGCCCAAACCTCCCCTTAAGCAACTTGGCTAGATTTGCTGATAGAACGGGTATTCGCTATTGACTACTTATTTCCTATATAGACCAAGTCTTAGGTTATTATTAGGGAGTCACATTTAAGTTAGGTCTAGTTTTATTTGTTTGAATTGCACACTTTCTCTCATCTCTTTCTCTTCTCCTCCCCTCCCGTTCTTCCATTTTATGCACAGGCGACGGTCTCAAAATCCGCACTTGGAAGGACCATTTGATTTCGTCCCCACGCAAAAAGACCACTTTTTCTGTCTTCTCCTGAAAAAATGGAAACACAACAAAATAGGTCTACTGACCCTTCCACTTCCACCTCTAACCCCACCATTAACCCTAATTCTAACCCTTCCACCCAAAACCCAACCACCATTAACTTCCCACACTTGGAGCTCCCTAATCTTGAGTTGCCCCACACACAACATCAAGACCCCCTACCTGATCTTTTAAAATTGATGGCCGATCAGATCAATAAATTAAATTCCAATCAACAAACATTGACTAGGAACATCCAAAACCTAGCCAACCCAAGGCCAAACCCACCAGCTCGTTAGCAGCCTGTTGTTCCTCTAAAAGATTTCTATGCTCCGTCTTATTATGAGGAACAACCAGGGGTGGTCATACCGGAGGGGGACTTTGAGATCAAGCCTGCCGTCCTGAACCTAATTAAACACTTTCATGGCCTTCCTAAGGAAGACCCTTTCAGCCACCTTGAAGAACTAACTCTTCTTGCACAGACAACCCGTTCCCGAAATGTGCAAGAAGACATATGGCTGATGCGGCTTTTCCATTATCTCTTAAAGATAAGGCCGCTTATTGGTTCAGGACCATTGGCCGACCCATCACAACATGGCCTCAACTCAAGAGTGCCTTCCTCAAGAAATTCTTTCCCATAGGTCATACCAATTCCTTACGGAGATCTATTATGACCTTTCACCAAAAATCTGGTGAAACTTTCCATGATTCTTGGGAAAGATTTCAAGACCTTTTAAGAAGTTGCCCACACCACGAGATTCCTTTATGGCAGCTCGTGCAAATCTTCTATCATGGATTAGAAGATCAAATCCGACATTTTGTCGACGCCTCGTGTGGCGGCAACTTCTTAAATAAAGATGATGAAAGTGCCTTTGACCTATTTGAAGAAATGAGTGAAAACTCATTTAATCAAGCTTCCATGAACACATTTTGCAGAACCCAAAACCCGCAGTTTGGTGTTCATGAAATAGGCACTCATTATATCCCTGTCACGCAAGACGATCTTCAATTGATCGCTCAAAAACTTGACCAGATGCATATTAATCAAAAGAAAATTGAGGAAAGACTGGCCACATCAACTCAAGCTCCACACCCACATCTAACCCACCCTAACTTTCCACGAAGAGAAAATTTGCACAATCTCAACACTGCTCCTGCTGATTATTCTGAGGTTGCCCATAATTCACTGGGGAATTACAACTATCCAGATCTTAACCTCACTCAAAATATTTCTGCCATTCAGGAGCCCTTTAAAAATTCTTCCAATTGGAAAAATTACCCGAACTACTCCTGGAATAATCAAGTTTCTTCCCAACCATATCATTTTAACAGGTATGGGTCGAATCCAAACTTCCATCCTGGGCCATCCCAACAAGATATTAATGCCCAGATGATGCGAACCCTGTAGGATATGCAAACAAAAATGACGGAAGGACTCACACCATCACAAATCTGAACAATCAGATTGGGGTTACTCCTACGCAAAGACCTGCAGGACATCTCCCGTCCCAACCCATACCCAACCCTAATCACCAAGGGAACCATTATATGGGTAGAAATCCACACTATCCAAATCAGCCTCCTCCTAATCCACCACCTCAGCAGCCGCCCAGGTTTCTGCAACCACAGGCCCCCCCACCTCCTCCAAATAATAATCCGACTGCACATGCAGTTACTTTGAGGAGTGGGAAAACCACCACTGACCCCGGGCCTTCACACAAACCTGGTGAAATACCTGTGCAAATTGACTCCCCACCTCCCCATCAGGAAGAAAAAGAAAAACAAAAATCTCAAGACAAGATTCCTATCCCTTTCCCGCAAGCTCTCTACCCCACCACCAACAAAAAAAAGAAATCTGAGCCCACTACAGAAGAACTCATGGAGCTATTTGGGCAAGTTCATATCAATATTCCTCTCCTAGATGCCATTAAATATATACCTGCCTATGCTAAATTTTTAAAGGAGATTTGTACTGCTAAAAGGCAGGCCAAAAATCTAGGACAGGTGCATCTTTCGGAGACAGTAAGCTCTGTCATACAGAGTAAGCTGCCTCCTAAGATGAAAGATCCGGGGGAACCTTTAATTACTGTAATTATTGATGACAATACATTTAATCGTGCCCTCCTTGATCTTGGTGCCTCAGTTAATATTATTCCCACAAGTTTATTCGAAGAATTTCAGATCGGTGAATTAAAACCCATCGAGGTTACCCTGCAATTAGCCGACCGATCTACAATCAAACCTCGTGGGATTGTTGTGGATGTTTTAGTCAAGGTCCAGAATTGTGTCTTCCCTGCAGACTTTCTGGTTCTTGACATTGAGGCACCTGAATCATTACTGGACTCCCCAATAATCCTTGGATGCCCCTTTTTGGCCACCGCAAAGGCAAATATCAATTGCCACACAGGCAAAATGGATATTAACTGTGCAGGCCAAACTATCACTTTAGATATTTTTAAATCCTCCAGGAGATTCCATGATGATAACTTCTTTAAGGACTCAGATACTGAAATTTCCAACATGGTGGAGGAGACAATGTTAATAGATACCCTTACCGACCACAATTTTTTTGAGTACTCTGATTCAGAGTCAGTGGTCGGCAAAATCTGTGATCCAGAAACTTGTCTTGACCCTAAATTTATTCTTGATACCCCCCTAAGCACCCTAACCCACCCACTATTCACGCACCTAACTTTTCCACACTAACTTCACCCAATCCTCACCATTCCTTCCCCGACCCCTTTCTTATGGACCTGCCACCAACCCCGCCCGAGTTTGGCACCCAACCTGATTTAAAACCATTGCTAGACTTGGGCTACACTTATCATTTTCCATCCAACTTTGATCCCAATATTATTTCTAATCAATTTTCTAGGGATCTAGAAGAAGACACCTTTTTTGCGGGCATCCAAGTGTCCAATTATTTACATGATCTTACGTCTTCCGTGCATACCTTCACGCCCGGCTGAATGGCGTAAAAGATAGCACTGGATGGGAGGTAACCCATCATATTTTTCTTGCTTTCCTTTTTTTTCTTCTTTTTCTAGGTTTTGTTCATCCTAAACCCGACCGTTCTTCACTAAGGTGATCCCTTTTTCCCTCCTAATGCATGAGGACATGGCATATCTTAAGCATGGGGGGGTGTTTTTAAATTTTTATGATCGATTTAGGATGTTCAAAACCTAAAAACATGCAATTTTCTTTAATTTATTTCCTGCTTGCATACCCAAAAAAATAAAAATGTTAAAAACTTATTGAGGAAAAATTTTGAAATCGGGACTAAGGTCGAGAAATTCACTTTTGGTACAATGGGATTTAATCTTTAACAAACTAAGGATGAGGATATGGATCTGATCATTAGAATTCCAGGGTCTATTTTAGACTAGATCAGATATCTTTCTATAAAATTCCACCTGAACTCATGATAGTTCAGGTGACTTGATCCTATTTTGTAATACGGAAAGTATTTGACTTAGTTTCTAATTCAAAAACTTGCATGTCTTGAGAAACTTCTTGTGTCAATTTTCACACACAAGCCAACACCTAAAAATAATTAAAAATTTGAAAAACTCCCTTGTTCGGACTTAGTGAAAGTCTGAAGCAGATCATTGGTTTGAGTTCCCACCGCCGAGAAGGAGGAAAATACCTCCTTTGAGGATGCGATGTCAACATGTTACCGCCTCGGCGCTGCTCCATATCTATTTTTCATATCTTTAGACGAAGCATTAAAGCGCATTTTAGCAGCTCAAGTGTCTTGGATGGTGCTCTACCTATAGTGTCGGAGCAAGAGCTTGAGTTTGCTTGGAGCACCCCTTTTCACCCCATCATGTTTTGGGGTTGTGAGCTCCTGGGTGGTGTCATGGACAGTGCTATCTCGAAGTATTGGTGCCAGAGGCCCCTCGAGGAATGGTAACGGGAATGATGATCCCGACACATCTATTGTAAGACTAAGCTAAAAATAAGCATGGGGGAGGGGAAAAAAAAAAAATATATATAATAATAACACGTCCTTATAAATGTTGGCTTTTCACAATCACAGACACAAGGTTTTAAAGGATTTTGCAAGTTGCGAATCAGATTCATGAGCCAGAAAAATCCTAAAAACAAACATTTCAAGTCATCTGAATTAACAAAGGGTTAATTTGTGAATTTTGTGGAGGATATATTAATCCCGTTCTATCTAATGATTGAATCGAAAAACAAATCCAGATGTTTATCTTTAACAAATCCTGTACCTCCTATGTTTTAATGTACTAAGGTCCCTTAATCTCTTTTTCTCCTCAAAAGTAAAAAAAAATTAGATTTCCCAAAAATTCTGTTTTAAGTTTTGCTAAGAGACTAGCAAAAGATAAGCATGGGGGTGTGATAAATGCCAGTTTATCATCATTCTTATGCATTAAAACAAACCTAGCTCTTAGGATTTTACTCCGCAAACGGGTTATTGGGCTGCATTTAGGCATAAAATAGGTTAGGCATACATTGCATTTTTTATTGTCTTTTTAATATGTTTTTGTGAGTGTTAGGGATGTACAGATATATAGATCCCTAAAACCCTAGCACTCAAGAAGGCAAATGGTGAAGGAGAAGCCCAGACTAGCTGGAACTCAGCCTGATCCAGCTCACCTCAGCTTGATCCAGCTCACCTCAGCTTGATCCAGCTCACCGCAGCTGGAACCTAGCTCACTTGAACTAGGGTTAGCTCATCCCAGCTCCATTCAGTTAATCTCAGCTGAATGGTAGCTCAAGAGAGTTCATCTTAGCTCACCCTAGCTCAAGTTAGCTCAGATCCAGCTCAACTTAGCTGAGTCTAGCTCATCTCAGCTCCCACTAGTCCACAGGGAGCTCTAGCCAGCTCAGCTGAGTTGACAGGAGTTCACCTCAGCTCAGATCCAGCTACATCCAGCTCCACTCAATTCCAGCCAGCTGAAGAAGAACTCATCCCAGCTCAGGAAGCTCAAGTCCAGCTCCCGAGGACTCAGCTTAGCTCAACTCAGTTGAGCAAAGCCACCTTAGCTGCCTCAACCAGCTTGACCCTCCCCGGGAGCACCAGACCCAGCTCACCTTAGCTCATTGTGGAAGAAGCCAGCTCACTTTAGCCTAGCTTAGCAGCTAGCAAAGAACTAGCAAGCTAAGCCAGCTAGAGTAGTTCCATACCAGCCTCTTCAACAGCAGCCAGCTCCAGTTTCAGCTTCTGACTTCTCCTCCTCAGCTCCTCCCTCCAAACCCTAGCTCCAACACCTTCTCCTCTACTCCTCCATTAGCTAAGATAGCTTAGCTTAGCTTATCTTATCTAGCAACCAGCTCCTTGGCCATCCACCACCTTCAAAGACAACCCTAGCTAGCTCCACCAACTTAAGCCTACCTAAGCTAGCTACTCTACTCAAGTTGGCGCCACCTCCTAGCCATCCCTTCACCCCATTATCACCACCGAAAGACACCTTAAGTTGGCACCATAAACTACCCCTAACTACCTCTATATTGCCGCCAACTTTCAGCCCTTAATCCACCCTACACCTACCCACATAAGCCATCCTAGCCATCCACCTACCCCTCCTTCTACAATCCTTCTTGGTGCCAACTTAGATCACCTTCTAGAACCCTTTTTGGCGCCAACTTCAAGGCATGTCAACACCCATAACCACCCCCTTGGTGTCCCTTAAGGTGGCGCCAACACACCTTGGCCATGGGATCTTTAACCACCTCCATCTCTTCATCGTGGCCTTCCATTTCAAGGGTCACCTTAGCCCCTTTCCTATTCTATAAAAACCCACCACCTACCACCATAAAGGGGCATCCTCCATTAGTGTAATTTGCTACCTAAACCACCTATACCTACGGCCAAGAAGAAGGAGTAGAGAAGGAGATTAAAGGGGCACATCACCAGCCCTTTTGGTGCCTTCTTCTCCCCACTATCTTCAACTTGGGTCACGCCAAGGAGGAGGACTCTTCCACTTCAAGGAGGATGGCCAGGCAAGGGAGAAGGACCTAGGGTGGACGTCCACCCTTGGAGAGAAGTTTTAGGGCACGCCCCCTTAGGGCTTGCCTTGGAGGACATTACCTTAGCGGAGCACTGCAAGGAAGGAGTTGAAGGAGTCTTTTCAAGATTGGGAGCCACCAACCTTGGAGCAAGAAGCCCTCTTCTTCACCATCTATCTAGAGGATTTGTGTTTGCTTTTCTTTATTTTAATTTTTCTAGTAGTAGAAGCATTCCTCTACTAGGTTTTTATTGTAAAATACTTTTCGTCAATCTAAGTTGCCTTCTTTGCAATTTTCTATTTTGCATTTCTACTTGCTTTGTTTTTTTTTTAGCATTGTTCACTCCCTCTCCCTAATTATTCTAGGCCTCCACTTACCTAGAGTGAGCTTAGGGAGAGGCTCTACTTGCCACTTAGAAGTAGTAGTTAAATTTGAAGTGCAAATCACCTTCCTGCCACCATTTCGCATGTTGTCTTAATCCAAAAACAAAAAAAATAATATATTGAAAAATACCAAAAGAAAGTTGAGATTTGTATTCCAAGCAAGAGAATCACTTTTGCAAACATTTGACCTCCTTGGACAACCCTAGATACTCCCCTATCTAGGATTATAAATTTAAGAGTTGATCGGTTTTGCGCGTTACAACGACGTAATTAACAAGCCGCGTGAAACCGCTATCACTTAATTAGCCTGTGTATCCACTAAAATGTGGATTTGTCTTAGAGTCCTCACCATCTTAATCCTATTATAATTGGAATAAATAAGTTTGGGTGATAAGTACACAACTTATCAACCCACCCTCTGATTTGAGGGAATTTTTAGTCTTAAGCATCTACACACTTTCTTTGCACTGACTCGTTGTTCGGCGATTTTAATGGAAATTGGGTAGCTAATGAACCTTCTAGGGTGATATGGCTGGCAAGTAATCGTGGGTAACAGCCCATAGGTAGGTTGGTCAGAGCCCAGTCACTGGACCTTTCTCTTTTTGCTGTCTTTAGGTAAATCTTAGATCAGGGAAGCCACCTACTTAAAAAAAAAATCAAAAAGAAAAGGAGAAAAGAACAAAAAGAAATAAGCCACACTTCCCCGCACGAGTATGGCTGGCAAGTTGTCGGTGGTAACAGCTCATTCACCGGTTGTCCAGAACCCAACTCAGTAAATGCACTAAAAATTCCCAAAACACTTAGGAAGAAGCGGAGAAGTAGAATAAACCAGGGAGATATACACTGGATTCACCCTTGTGTTGACCCCGTAAAAAAATAATAGGGAGAAAGCTACCGGTTGTAACGATACACCTTTAGGCAGAATTCTTTTTGAGGTCACCTAGAGGCGTAGAAATCTGAAGTCCATTTTAATTACCGATCAACGAGTCTATCACAATCACAATAAGATGCTTAAAACTTAGGGTTCTCATAAAATCTTGGGTGAGTTGAAAATCCAAAAAAATTAGAAAAAAAAGAGAAAAAGAAACTTTTCTTTGAATAAGGCGAGGGCTTGAGGGGATTTGCATTTTGGCTGATACTCGGGCGTTGTTGTGTCTTTGAAAGTTCAGTTCCTAAGTAGACAATTTCTTAATGATTGAAAATAACTCAGGTGCAAATAATCCAACCTAATTCTTTTATAAGCAGCATATAGTTTTCGCTAGGGACTAGCAAAAGAGAGGCATGGGAGTATGATGTAAACACATTTACACTACTTAAAATGTCAATTTATGCATGTTCTTAAGCATAGGATTGCATTTCATGATATAAATATTGCATAACATGCATCATCTTGCATTTAGAGTAGTTTGAATAAAATGGAGGTTAATTGTCTCCTTTTATGTGCTTGGACATGGCAAACATTTTATCGGGGCCTCGGATTAAAGATCCAACCAAATGGATGTGATCAGGGCGACGATTGGAGTTCAACGACTCCAAGATCGCCCTAATCAGGCATCCGTAGCATCAGATAGTGACTGGGGAACCCTAGAAGATCAAGGGCCAGGATGGTGTAAATTCGCACTTCAGATGACAAATCCGACTGCACGGATGAATTTGGATCGACGATCGTAGCCCAACAACGCAAAAATCGAGTCAATCCGACATCCATGGCACCATCTACAACTTCTAGAAGATGGACGGCCAAGATGGCACCACGTGGTGCCATCTCGGCCGCCCAAACGGTCGCATGCAAACATTGAAGCCCCGCACCTGCTCGTACTTCGTCGTTAGATGTTGATCAAACGGCTGTGGTCAGCCACGCCTACAAGCATCCGCTCGACCATCCGCGCCCCGTAGCGCAACGGTCGAGCACGCTTACGCGAGTGGCGGGCGCGGGTTCGAGCCGCAGTGAAGGGCTGGAAGGCACAGGCGATTGAGCGCGGGTGGGCATTGGATCGCGATCGGACGGCCGCGCACGCCTGATAGCGTTCACGCGCGATTGAACGCGGGGCATGGACGCATAATCGCACGCGCCAGGCGACGCACAACGAGCGGGTGGAGATGCGTCTTAAGCCGTCCGATCTCTCGATCGGACGGCTGAGAGCTGATGGACGTGCGTATGCGTTGAAGAAGCAGGCACGCGTAGGCGCGGGAGCTACGCCCACGTTGGGGGCTTTAGTGACAGATTTATCCATCACTAATGACCCCTTATTTATTATTTTAAAGTTGTAATGTCCATTTTTCCCCCACTCCTTGCAACTATAAAAGGAGATCCCCTCCATACGAAATTCTCATCCCTTCCTTCTCCTCTCTACCTCTCCAAAGCTCAAGAGAAGCTTGTCCCACACTTGGGATGCTCCTCGCGAGATAAAGTCTAAATTTTCGTCCCCCTTCGGAAGTGGATCCCGCGACGACGACGGCGTGCTGCTCTGTTCCCGTTCTTCTGCTTCATCCTCCTTCGTCCTACTTCGTTCTCCTTCGTCCAAGCATCGTCCCGTTCGGCTCGTCCTCCAAGCAATCGTCGAGGAGGATAACTTCTCTCTCCCATTCTTATTTATAGCTTTTCTAGTGTAGAATTTTCCTGCTTTGTAGTGTAATTGATTTCCCGCTTTCTAGTGTAACTTTTATTTAGTTTGATTGTGTAAATAGTTGAAGTATTGAATGCATGTTCGCTTTCTCTCTCTCTCTCTCTCTTTCTTTTAGTCTGATAGCTCCATTGTAATTATATCGCCTTGCTTATCAAAAATCCTAAAAAAAATATAATTGCGAATATAGATCAACGTAGCCTCCCTGTGTTCGACCCGGAATTCTTTTCGGCATAAATTTTATTTATTGAACACGAATTCTTCGCTTTCAAGCTACAACGACAGGTTTTCTAAGACCAAACATGTTAGCGTAGCGATTCGTGCGTTCAACATTCACCCACTGTATCAGTAAAGGTGGAAACTTCCTTCTTCTAAGAATCTCCCACAAGTATGACTAGGAGATTGAGTCATAGGCCTTAGAAAAATCTACTTTCCATAAAAAAGCCTTGGACTTTCTCCTATGCCAACCTATTACCATCTCCTACGCAACAATGAAAGACTCTTGTAATGATCTCCCAGGAAGAAAAGCTGACTGAACAGGCATTATCAAGTCCTTTAAAACCTCCTGCAATCTGTTAGCTATAACCTTATAAATAATAAGGTAGATGGAATTAGATAGGGAAATGGGTCTATAATCAGAAAATCTCTCCTCACCTAATTTCTTAGGAAGCAAAAACAAATAGGATTTGTTCAACCTCTCAAATCCAGAGTTGCCCAGTTCAAATTCATGAATAACCTTTAAAACATCCACCTTAACAACACTCCATAGCTCTCTGTAGAAGAACACCTAAAATCCATCCGGACCAGGAGCACCTTCATTATTTAAATCTTTAATAGCCTTTAGTACTTCTTGTTCAGATATAGGGGTGACAAGCATGTCTCTCTGATCATCACTATCACAGGGGAAGTCCATTGATGCCATCCTCCAAGAACCTCTTGGAGCATCCTTGGAAATTTCTTTAAGAAACTTACTTGCTTCAGTTTTGATTTCACTAACAGAGGTAACAGTTCTCTCTTCAACTTTAATAGATGAGATAAGATTGAATCTCTTAGCACTGGCCGCAAGATGGAAAAACTTTGTGTTCGCATCACCCTCTTTGAGCCATAGCTGTCTTGATCTTTCACGCCAATCCATTTCTATTTTCAGATCCTCATCCCCCACTGCTGCTTGCATCTGCTGCCTCAGCTGCTGCTCCTGGTGGTTCAAAGCTTGCCTGCATTCTTTCAGATCCAGGTCCGTGATTATTGCCAGAGCTTCCCTCCTCTTTTGTTCTCTGATCAGAGTCACAGCCTACCCATATTCCTTCAGCACATCACGTAGGCTTGATAATTTTGCAGCCAGCTGCTATGTAGCAGTACCTTGCACTACCTTGTTTTGCCACCACTGGGATACCATTTGCACAAAACCTTCTTCCCTAAACCAAGATCTCTTGAGTTTGAAGTATGATCCAATGTCTGAATTCATCCCACTGTCCTAAACAAGTGGAGTGTGGTCAGAGAAAGGCCTATCAATGCTCATAACTGCTAATAATTGATACCTCTCCAATAAGCTTGGACTGCCAAAAAATCTATCCAATTTGGAAACCTGTCCACTGCCATTCCTCCAAGTAAACTCCACACCACTGATGGGGTATTCAGTCAGTCCCATGTTCTGCACAGCCATTTGGAAGCCTGCCATAGAGCTGTCCACTCTCCCATTTGGGTTGTCATTACCTGAGAGATAACAATTGAAATCACCCCCTAGCAACCATGGGGTCTCTTGCACTCTTTGATGCATTGCAGATAGCTCCTCCCACAAGCCAACCCTATCTGCAGCCATACAAGGACCATAAATGCACGATATAAACCATTCCATATCTCCTTGGGGAGACTAACATCTGCAAGAAAGCATGTACCAGTCGTGAATAATTTCAGCTACTGAGATGGAAGACTTTCTCCACCAAAAGGCCAATCCACCAGACCTTCCAGAGGCACCCTTAACCGCAACATCGCTGCGGCCAAATTGCTTAAAACAATCCCATTCCTGACCATTCTCCATCTCCAAGTGTGTCTCTTGAATGAGAGCACAGTCAATCTCCCATTAAGAGAGATATCTACACAATGAAGTCCTTCTCTGTTTATTGCGCAACCCACGCACATTCCAATTCATCACTCTCATTCCTCATTGGAATGACTCCCTTGGGCCATACAACCCACAAATTCGACCATAATAGAATTAGCAATATTTTTCTCCTCAATAGGGGGCAAGTTCTCCTTCCTTCTCCTTCTCAACATGTAGGGAGATCTACCCACACCTCTTTTCTGATTGGAGCCACTGCCATACTTCAGATCAGTAGGAATAGAGAGCTGCATCTGGTTTGCCTCTTTGAGCACCAGATCTCTTCCTGTCCTACCCACCTCTTTACTGCTATGCATCTCTGAATCTGTCATAGAATTCTCAGTAACCTCCAGACAACCATCATCTTTGATTATCATGGCTTGTCTGCAATCATCAGCTGTATCAACCTCTTCCATCTGATCCTTCTCAGCATAGACCAAGTGACAATCCTTCATCTTTTTAGGCTCAAGAGCATCAATAGGAGGAATGCGGCCACACCTATCACTTTGTTTCCTCACCTCAGTGTTGGCTCCAGGCATCAGTCCTTCCTCAGACGACTTAACCTGTCCTTGTTCAACCTGCCCAGGCACCTGTCCAAGAACTGCTAGCCGAACAAGCCAAGAAGTGCCCCCACATCTGATTGTGACCATATCAGGAATGGAACCAGCACTGATGACATCAACCTAAATTTTAAGAGATCTGATGTCCCCCTCTCCAATCAAAATTTCAGATCCATCATAGATGGATGCAAAGCCTGCTAGCATTTTAGAAACGACCCCCTTTAATCTCAAATGTAGCGGCAGTCTAGAAATCTCAAGAAGAATCCTCCTAGAGTTCACTCTTTGCGGAGGTCGATCAGGGAGAGCCCCATCAAAGGGAGATACCATTCTCCAAATCATAATGAAATCTTCAAAGGAGCTCGAACGAAATCTCAATCATTCTACATCCAACATACCCAAACCATATACCAAGAATCGAGAATGGGATATCATGGCTACCTTCCAACCCACAGACAAGAGATTTAAGGAACATACCAGGTTTTGAAGCTTATCTATCGATGGTTTTCCTGCCATGATCTCGCCAATCAAAGCACCCCTCATCATGATCTCTGCAGATGAGATCTCTTCAAAAGTCGGGATCTTAACTTCAATTGAGTGCCTACCCAGAAACGGCAGCGGTGGCGGTCGGGTTTCATTCTTCACCCTCCAGATAGGGTGCGAGAATACCCTCTTTGTCTGCATAGGAATCCTCCTAGGGCACGACTTGCGTTTGTGCCCTTCACCCCTGCATGCCAAGTAGATCAGAGGGTTTTTACAAATCGCTGCCATATGTCCCCTTTGTCTACATCTGAAATAGAGAACGTTGCCGTTCATCCTCCTCCAGGGTCGTCTTCGAACGTTTTCAGACGTCCTAAGGAACCTCTCCTACCAGACCCGCTCCCTTCTCCTCCAAGCCCTCGATCTCCACGTCCTCCACTCGCCTCTTGCTCCAACCATGGATGGCTCCACCCCACTACCACCTGCCGCCCGACGTCGATCGCCCTCTCTCCCTCTCTCTCTCATTTTTTCGTGATCTCTTGGAATAGTATTGACAAAGGGAGTTCATCCTGGGAATCATAACCACGATTAAACTAAAGCGACCATAAATCTCATCCTCAATTTCACTAACTTCCCAAGTAGAAACTCACCCGGGTTCTTATCCTTAACATCCTGGAGCCAATCCAACAAATACATTCAAATCATCAATCATTTGAATAAGGGGCTCCAATCTTTCAATGGAAGGTATTGGCTGAACTTCTAAAGATTGTATGATATTCTTCAAGTTAGCCAGAACCTTATCTTGAACCTGGCTACCCTGAACCAAATGAGTTGGTTCAGGGTTGGGCGAGTTTGGGATCAGTGTAGGGGAATTAATGAAATGAGATTCGTTATACCCTTCCTGATAATAGGTCATTTCGGATTGTTCAAAAGGTGGTGATGACCTAAAGGCAGTGTAATCAGAGGATGGGTAAGGATCAATGTATCCTTCCTGATTGTAGATCGAATTAGGTTGTTCATGAAAGGATGGTGATCTATAATCGATGTGGCTCTGAGAAGGATAGAAATCACAAACAAAGTGTTCAGGGTTAGACCCTAAACACTGAGGTTTGGAACTATATCCCCAATCTGAGTTATCCCAACTAATTGATGGTTGATTATAGTACGAGTCGGGATAATCGTCATGTTGAGAATAATTCAAAACAGAAGGGAAAGAGCGGGAATGCGTATAATGTGTGGAAGGATTCATGATAAACAGGAGGAAGAAAGGCACCCTGCAATACAAGCAATCAAACCTATCCTTAAGTGGGCTAGCCTAAAGACCTACAGACTCCCACAACTTGTCTTGAGATAAAGGAACGATTTGATCTACTTCTGTCTGTTCAATCCAACCAGTTAGAAGGAGGGACTGGGGAGAAGGTTCTTCCTTCGGCTTGCGCCTTCGGTTCCTAGTGTACCCCTCAGCCGCGATCGTTTGATTCTGCTCCCCTAGCTAGACATCAGATAAACAGTAGAAATAGACTAATCGAAAATAATCTTGTTCTGGGCTCTGAAGAGCGAGTCGAATCCTTAAGGCCAACATCTACTCTATTTTATTTAGGCCTAGGTTTGAATGTGTTTTGGAATGTGATGGGCCCTTTATCTGGGTTGTGCCCTTAATGATTGATTGATGTGTGTGTGCGTGCACAACCAGTGATTTTCAAGCAAGATTAATTTTGATGCAATGAATTTTAGGGTTCAAATCTTGCTTAGCAGCTTTTAGGATTCAACCTTAGGTATTTTCAAACAAGTTTTGTTGGCACACCAGGTTCTGAAAGCACAGGTGAAGATGTTTTCCTTTAAAACTTAAAAAGAATGTGGAGTGCCTGGTAAATCCCTACGAGTTGAACTTATGTGGCAGCTACTTGATGAGTTGATTTTAATTGAAGTGGTGCGGCCCAATCAACTCAAACAATTGGCCTGTTGCACCACTTAATTAGGCACACAAGTGATTACCTAATATGATTTCTACTCAATTATGTGTTTGGATGTGTGTATCGATTCCAAAGATCAGTTTACCAGTTGAGTTTGAAAATCAGATGAGGTTGTGTACCTCTGTAGGATTTTTTTTTATTTTTCTTTTCAAATGTGGAGGTTGAGGTGAGTATGGGTGTTAAACAACAAATAATCTAACCTTAGAGTTTATAAGAATACCTAGGTTGATTGATGTTTGTGTTATTATGTGGTGAAATGAAAACTAATGGGTGGGAGGTGGGGGATAACTTATAGAACCTTCAACAGCACTTTACTCCAATCTACCACTTTTGCTCGTCTCAAAAGAGTACCTGCAATCATAATAAGAAAGGAGAAAAGTGAGGTAAATGATTCGTAAGTTGGAAAAAAATGCGAAGAAAAATCAAGGTGCGTCGCCTCCCCGGCAATGGTGCCAAAATGTTGAAACACTGCGAGTTGCTACGCTAACGTGTTTGGTTTTGAAAACCTGTCATTGTAGTTTGCAAGCGAAGAACACGTGTTCAACAAATAAAATTTATACCGGAATAGAAATCCTGGGTCGAACTCAGGGAGGTGGATTTTGATTTAAAAATACACGTTTGTTTTATTTGTCACGAAACAGAATAATTGATTAGAAACTATCTAACTATTTGCAATAAATAGAAGAGAAAGGGAGAAAATGAGAGAGAGAATATTACAAACAAAAACCAAAAAAAGATGTAGAATGAACATGAAATTCAATACCAAAAGGATTGTTCGTTACACTAAATATTACGACTAGAAAACGGGAAAATGATTACACTAGAAAGCAATAAATCTACTCTAGAAAGCAGTAAATCTATTCTAGAAAGTAGTAAAACGAATGGGGAGAGAGATATCCTCCTCGACGGTCGCTTGGAGGACGAGTCGGACAGGACGACGCTTGGATGATGGGGAACGGAGCAGGACAAAGGAGGACGAAGAGGGAAGAATGGGAACGGGGCAGTACATCATTGTCTCCACGGGATCCGCTTCCGAAAGGGGGACGAAAATTGGGTCTCCTTTTATAGTTGCAAGGAGTGAGGGCAATTTGGTCATTTAAATCTCAAAACATTAAATAATCGGTCTTTAGTGACGGACAAAACTGTCGTTAAAGCCACATCGTGGGCGATGTTTGGCGGAGCGTGCGTGCCCTCTCACCTTCTCGCACATAACGTGCGTTCACGTTCAGCTGATCTCATGATTGAACGGCTTAACCCACTCCTCTGCCTGCCTCCTTTGCGTGCAACGCCAGCGTTTGATCTCGCATTACACGCGGGCGTCTGATGCAACGTCAGTGCTATTGCACATGCGCAACCGCTTGACCACGATCGAGCGATCAATCGCGCTCGCTCACTGTGCCTCAGCAACTGCTCGCGAGGAGTCGAACACGCGCCCCGCCTTCTCACGAGCGTGTTCGACCAATGCGCTATCAATGCATTTGTGTTGCACTTTGAGTTTGTGTGCGCACGCTTACAACCATTGGATGTGCATCCAACGGTGGAGAATCGACGAAGAAGAAAGGGCACAGCGGGTGTAGCAGCAGATTGGGTGGCTGAGATGGCACCACGTGGCGCCATCTTGGCCGTCCATCTTCTAGATGATGTAGATGGTACCACGATTGTCTAATTGAGTCGATTTTTGCACTGTTAGGTTACGATCGTCGATCTGAATCCATCTATGTGGTTGGATTTGTCATTTGAAGTGCTGATTCACACCATCTTGGCCCTTGATCTTCTAGGGTTCTCCAGTCTCTATCTGATGCTACAGATGTCTGATTAGAGCGATATTAGAGTCGTTGAACTCCAATCGTTGCCCTGATCACATCTGTACGGTTGGATCTTCGATCCGAGGCCCCGATAAAAAGTTTTCCCTGTCCATGAACATAAAAGGAGACAATTAACCTCCATTTTATTCAAACTAATCTAAATGCAAGATGATGCATGTTATGCAATATTTATAGTATGCAATGCAATCCTATGCTTAAGAACATGCATAAATAGATATCTTATGCAATGTAAACATGTTTACATCACACCCCTACTCCAAAAAGTCTAGCTATAAGAAAGTGTGGAGTGGTGGTGGAAAATAAAGGATAATCAAAGGTGGGATTATGATGTTGATTTAGCTGATTTATCATGTCCCACAATTCAGCAGGAAGTTGCTGAGGGAGTAGGTCAACATGTATCTCAGAACCAGAATCTGAGTCATAGGGATCCTCATAACAATAATTGACATCAAAGATCATGCCCTCTCTAGTCTCTGGGTCATATGGGGGTATCTGTGAAAGTAGAAGATCTATGGGGAGGTCACTAAAATCCTCATCAGAAATTACTTCGTCCTCATCAGTACTCATCTCTGATTCATCGGAGGCTGACTCTTCAGGCTCGAGGTCGAGCCATTGACTAGGATGATAGGTGCATCCCCTGGTCATTCTACTCAAAGCTTCACCATCATATGCATTGGGTTCCTCAGTAATTCCTACCTCAGGTATCATAACCACTTCTTTAGTCAAAACATCCATAGCTACTTCTGGTCTTCCAATGTTAGCATCAGGGATAGAAAGTGTCATCTTAGAATCTATAACATCTGAATTAGGTATGTAGGTGAAAGAAGAAGAGTGTAGATCAGAAGATGTTGGCTCTAGCACAGGTTCACCTACAATGGGAAGTGGCCTAGATTGATCAATAGTGTCGCATGTAATGTTTGCCTCAAGATCCATATCATCAATTGGATCTACTTCCCTTATCTCAATTGGGTTATCTAACCCAAAAGGTGTCTCCCAGGGTTTAGGATAAACTGATTGTGGCTCAGTCCCGGAGATATCAGTTCTTTCCTCAGTTTCGTTAATGGAGTTCTTAGATGAACCCATTCAACATACTTCCTACTCCTGTCTCATATCCAAGCTAGATTCTTCTTCCCCTGAGTGATCTTTCAGCATCTGCTCCCGAGAATCTACTGTGTGTTCTTCCAGCGTAATCATTTAAAATTCTTCGAGGTCTTCAAGGCTATTTTCCACTTGATATCTCAAGAGCAGTAGTTCTTGAGTTTCCCAATTTTGTCCAATTAGCTTTGTTGTCTCTGCTGTTTCCTGAAGGAGCTCCCTCATAGCGTGTTGATGCGGAATCCAACTTTGTCTTTGGTTCGGCTCAGTGATAGCTTGGATTTCATGTAGATAGAATGCGGCCTTCTCCTTAGTGCTAGCTATAGCTCTCTGTATTCTATAATGCGGTCGCATATGCATCGGTAGCTCTTCAGGGGTTCCAGGGGGTGAATCAGGTCTACCCATATTCCATGGGTGAGATGCGGGAGTGTGAAATCCATATCCTGGGGTATAAGATGCGGTCCTTTGAGGGACCGACTGGTATGGGTCATAATATCTAGGGCTAGGATATGGGTTAACCATTTCGGTAACCCGAGGAGAAGGATCAAGTGAAGTGAAAAGTCATCTTCGCCACCTTGGGTTCTGATCCCAAGGCTGAGCTGATTCAGTGACCTGGGCTCTCAAATAAGCTCGTGGGTCCAGCTCTTCTAGATCCTGATTAGGTCCAGATCTAGGGTTAGCCATGGTGGCTCTGGGAGTAGAAGAGGTGGGGGGAAAGGATGGTCCCGACGAGGTGACTCGCCTCCTTGGGAGTGGCTCCCAAGGTCCAACCAAGTGAGGTCTAAGTGACCTCCTTCCTCGCATACACCACCTAACCCCTGGGTTGGTGTAGCAAAGCAAGACAAGGCTAAGACCCTGTCAATCAAGTGGTCCTCATGGATAAGATGACCAGATTTTTCATTTTAGGTTTTAATTCCTGAAGAAATTCATCGTATAACTGATTGAAAGTGGTTCCTGCCTCTTAGCTAACCCAACCAAGAGGTTGACAACACCCAGTAGTACATCAATGAATTCGGGTTTTATTTCGTATTTTAAAATTTATTTTAGCCCATTTTCTTCAGTTGGGGTTTTCTATTGGTGAGTGGCCCACAAGGTGACCAAGCTCACCGGCTAAGTGCTATACTTGATTAAGTCTAGGTTAGCCCAAGTGTGGCCTCTAAATTGTAGCTCTAAAGATTTACCCTAAGGTTCATGCACTTCTAGGGTTTTGTTTTGTTTTAGCAGACCACAAAAGTAAGGTTCGTTCTCTGATAACAATTCGAATCCAGTTAGCTTGAAATTTTGCAAAAAGATTCCTTTTTCAATTAGCTTTCCAGAGAATATTGTTTTTGGAATTTTTACTATTTCCACCAAATTTTTAGGGACTTTTGAATGTCAGGGGGTCAGATGTGGAATTTTGACCCCTGATCAGTTTTTCGCTTTGAAATAGTACCAATTCACCTTCAAAAATTTGGGAAAAATATGGAAAATAAATTCGATGAGATCAACCTTCAAACCTCACCTTTTTAGTCAAAATAGATTCGCGGATTGCTCGAAATTATTTTTTGAAATTTGAAAAATCTCGAATCTAGGTCAGTCTGACCCCCATGCACTTCACGAATTTTTAAAAATTTTATACTTGGAGTTTTTTCAAAAGTACATTGGTGTTTGAAAGATGGTTTGAAAATGAAGGTTTGGCTCGAATTTCAGAACTTTTTGCTTACTAATTTTTTGAAAATCAAAATTTTAAATCAGACTTGAAATCTAGCCGAAAATCAGAATATGGTGGAAAAGCTTTTAAAGAGGGTTTTGGGTTTGAAATCCAAGCTTTCCACCAAAAATGTTTTTTTTTCCAAAAACTTTTGCAAAATCTTTTTTTTTCATAAAGGAATTTTTTTTTCTTTCGGAGGGTTTTCAAATATATATATATTTTTTTTTTTTGCTTATTTTTTCAAACTATCCTAGGATTCAAAAGAAACCTAGTCTAGATTTTTTTGATTTTTTTTGATTTTTTTTCTTTTTCTCACGAAAATGAATAAAAAAGTTTTTTTTCAAAAGAAATTGCAGAAAATAAATCTACTCCTAAGGTTCAAAGGAAAACCTACTCTAAAAAGGAGATGATCTGCACCTAGATTTGTTTTCTGCACTCGTTGTGTGCACAGATCCCGTTCTTCTTCTATTTTTCCGGCACATCTAGAAACAAAGTAGAGGCAAATTTGTCATTGATAGTTTCAATGATCGAAGTCAAAGAAAATGATGTTGCCTCCCCAGCAACGGTGCCATTTCACAAGAGCCGTTTTTGCGCATTTTAAAGTCGTCGGAAATTATAGCATAGTCATATGTTAAAATGCTCGTCAAAAATGATTTTTGTAAATATAACAGGACTTTGAGTCCCGATCGTTCGTCTCTGGGAGGCATTTATCCAAATTTGAAATCGATCTTTTATCGCTCCACTTGCTTAAAAATCGCATGGCGGCTTATGATTATTACGTATTTAAGTACGACATGCTTAGTTGCAAGAATATCTGGAATTAAAAGCAGGCAACTTTAATCGCACAAAATATATTGCAATAAGCTCATGGTGATTCTCAACACATAGGCATATATATATATATGGAGAAATTTCTTTCATTCATCCAGGAAGGTGTTTGCAACACAGAATGTAGAGGAAAGCTTATAAAGGAAAGCTTGAAATTATAAATCTAGCTAACAGAAAATGATCGCATACAGGAATCTATTGGAGGATTTTGCATGCATCATTGGTGGAGAATAAGAGCTACACTACTAAGCCGTAAATGAAAGCAAATAAATATGAAGAACTAGCTACTAATCTAGTAGAAAGGAAGGGCATTCGGAGGTGGGCTCTGATGGCCTTTGAGTGGCTGAGAGGTGGGGTGGCCAATGGTGCTTAGGCCGGCCTTTGGAGAGAGGTTGGGGCGATGATCCAGCATCTTGGCGTGGAGATGGTGGCTTCAATGGTGGTGCCCCTTGTGGATGTGGAGTGGAGGTGGAATGTAGCTAACCTAGATGGATGAGTGCCAAGAATGGGATGGGTGCAAATGGCCACCCCTTAGGTCTTTTTATAGACCGAAGGGAAGCTCTCTAGAGAATTATGGAATTCTCTAGAGAGGCCTATGGTGGGATCTCATGGGAGAGAGAGAGCGAGAGAGGATGGATGGTGGTTTTTAGATCTACCAAATGTGGATCTAAACATTAAATGGCTCCTGGTTGCTAATTTTAGCAACCAAGGCAACAACACATTGTAGAGAGTTCTAGAGAACTCTAGGCTAGGTATTTTCGTGTGGAGGGTGTGTGTGGGTGTGTGTGGGTTGAAACTTAGGTGTCTAGGTTGATTAGGTTAGGTTCTAGTGGGTTTAGGTCAAGGTAGGTCTCAAATTAGGGTTGTAAACCCTAATTCACTAAGGTAAAGTGCAATTAAACTTAATACAAGTTTCATTGGGTGTGTGAAAACTTAATTGAGAGTAAAATAACTCAATTAAGTCAGTTATAGGTCAATTGGACTCTCACTGAGTCCAATTGGATAGTGTACGCTAAGATCAGGGCTCAATTGGACTCAATGAATCTAATTGAATAGGCTGATGCAATTGACTAAGATCCAAGTCAATTGGGTTTATCGAGGACCTAATTAGGTCCTTAGGGAGGTATAGAGGTGATGTACTAGGGTTAGAGTACCTTAATTTAGGTTCCTATGGGGTTGGAATTGGGTTTAGGGACCTAGAGATCCAAGATCAAGGCTTGAATTTCAAAATAGGAACTGGAAAGCAGTTCCAGACGTCCAATAAAAGTGTCAGACGTCTTATAGTGAAAAATCAAAAGTCCATACTTGTTGTCTGGATGTCCAATCAGAGTCAAGAGGGATTTTGGGTTCTGTTTTGGGTATTCTACAGAAATTGGACGTCTGACCAAGTGTTTGGACGTCCAATAACACTGCAGAAGTAGGGTTAAGGTGTGCTGGAGTTGGCTAAGGGTTCTGGATATCATATAACTCATCTGGACGTCCTATAACTCATCTGGACGTCCAGATAAAGGTTGGAATTAGGGCTTTAAGGTTTCCTAGGGTGCAGTGACCTAATCTAAGGGTGGCTAAGTCTTGGGGAAGTCTCTAGGCTATCCTACGGTTAGGATGGACCTAGGTTCTTCACATTTTACTGCTTTATTCCTACTTAATATAGTAGCATACCTTAACTCCCTTACATTATTATCTACTAAATCTAATCTAAGTCTTCTGCTCCAGATCTACTGCAACACCCATTATTCCTGATCCAGCTTCAGATCCAGCTTCAGATCCAGCTTATTACCTGTAATTGACATAATGCACCTAATCAGCACATTACAGCATTATTTTATACATAGTTAAAAGAAAGCAGTAAAGATGCAGATAATGCTTATGCATGCATGAATTACCCTAACTTATGTTGAGTCCTAGTGTAATTTAGGTCAATTAAGACCTATGATTATTGTGTAATCACCTTCCACGATAGGCACATTGTGCGAAATCTTTCCACCCTGGCCAGAAAGTTCTACTCTTTGATGTCAAACTCAAACTTTTCCCAAGAAAACTCATATCAAAATGGATTGGACCATTCTTGGGGAGATGAATCTTTGGAAATGGAGCTATTGAAATCAGCCAACCTAGCCTTGATTTAGAACCCTTTATTGTGAACAATCAGCGACTCAAGCCGTTCATTGAACTCACTGATGCAAATAGGGCTGAGGTATCTTTTGATCTCAATTCTCCCTGAGCTTATTGCATCCAGCTGATGGCATTAAAATTAGCGCTTAATGGGAGGCAACCCGTCATCTTTTTAAGAAACTTGAAACCCTTCTTGACACATCATATGCTGAACTCATTTTGCACTTTAGGGTTCATCCATTAGAATAGCCAACTCCACCTCTAGTACCCATATCCGAGCTTGAAATTGTTTGCAATAATCATCCTGACCCATCCACCCATTCAAAACATGTTCTAATGAATGATCTAAGCTAAACTCGAACCCACTTAATTTACAATGAGGACATTGCAAATCGTAAGCATGGGGGGGTATTAAAGTGTAAAATGCTGTGAAAATCACTTCACAAGAAAAGGTTTCATAAAAAAAAATCACATATTCCAAAAACCAAAAAAATAAAAAAATTGAAAAAGAACAAAAATGGGAGAAGGGAGGAAATTTTGAATTGATTGCATATCATTTTTAAAGAGAAAAGGGGAGGAGATAAAAATGACAAAAATGAGCACAATTTGAAAAGAAAAGAGAAAAAGAGAGTCATTAGTACAAGATTAAGGAATTGACTCAATTCTAGACCAAATCAAAAAGAAAGAAAATGAAAGACAAAAAGCGCTAAGAGACAGAAAAGATTAGTAGGAACGCTGATCTTAGGTCTCTTGGGCTGCGATCCTAGGCTTAAAAATTCAAGTATCCACTAAGATCTGGATAGTCCTCAAGATGTTGGGGAAAATGCGAAGCTTAAGTATTAGGTTTAAGGCTTAGGGATTATTCGACCTTGTTAACTGACCTTTGGTTTGCAAGACTTGGTAACCTAAGCACCCCAATCCACACACAGTCTGGTTCAGTGTGCTTAAGTATCAAAATCATGCAAATTCGTTAAATCTATTCTGAAAAAGTTACCTAAATTAGGAGCGGTTGATCAACACAAGTTGATTTAGACAAGTACGCAGCGTGGAGAGGCGGGAAATTCTCCTCAAAGATGCATAATAATATATCATCTCCTCGGTTCTTGTCTCCTAGGAAATCTAAATATCCTACCCAGGGCATGTAAGCACCTTATGCTGGTTCAGATGCCATGGGCAGCATTATCACGAAATGTCGATTGTCAGGGTTTGGATTTAGCTATAGAATGCCATGGGTGAGATTATCTCAAAATCTCGAAAGCCAAGGTTCTGAGGGTTGCCATGGGTGGTGCTATCTCGAAGCATCGATTGCCAAGGACCCTGCAAGGAATGATGGTGGGAACTAGGAATCCGATACAGACCATGTAGTAAATCTAATTCGAGGCTAGAAATAAAAAGAAAAGAGAGAGGAAACTCTCCAAAAATAAAAGAAAATTCTTCTGTCTCTCTATTACAAAAATGCACTGCAAACTGAACCTGGGCTAAAACATGTTATAAGCATAGGTGCATTAACCGCAAAGTTCAACGAACCTTAGGTTAGTTCTTGTGGGCCTTAGAAACCTTTGCGGTCGACTGAGGATAGAGCCGGTCAGGTCCAGATATTGGTTGGTACTTGAGTACCTCTAGGCCTACTATCGGCATTCTGATCTAATCTATAAAAAAAAACACGCATCAGAGTTTTGAGCATAGAAAGGCATATGGTCTAGAATTAAAGGTAATTTCATAAGATTTTGGTAAGGGACTAGCAGAAGCTAGGCATGGGGGTATAATGGGAACACCATCATGACCCATAACCAGCTCATTTTGATCAATTAAGTCAGTAAATGCTCCTACATAACTGCTAGAGAGCCATAAGTCACTGCATAACCATTCTGAGGGAAATACAAGAAAATAGGGTTAAAACTATAGTTTTACCATCATATCATGAATGCAATACAATCACAGGTTTTCCCATGGGGTAATTAAGGGTCAAACGGTACTAAAAGTCTAACAAGTTGGTTAGAACAAATAGAAAAGGGTTTACATGTGTTTCGAGAATTAAATGACTTTTGAAATCCTAAAAACAGACCTGCTTAATTAACTGAGGTTTTGGTTAGGATAAAATTCACCTAAACCCTCTAAAATTTATAGAAAAAT
The DNA here is from genome assembly GCA_037157565.1 of Thalassia testudinum. Lineage (NCBI taxonomy): Eukaryota > Viridiplantae > Streptophyta > Magnoliopsida > Alismatales > Hydrocharitaceae > Thalassia > Thalassia testudinum. The sequence continues at coordinate 48,038,883 of JAZHRO010000009.1, forward strand.
ATTCTCTAGGGTTTGGAACCTTCAAATTGACCATCAGAACCCGTCTTGACCCAAAATAGAGTCTCAGACAGATATTTACCCTAATTTGAGATTTTGCATAAATTACCTAGTCAAACTTAGTCAAAATCTAAATCTAACTTCACCATTGGATTCCTTGGGTCAAAATTAGGTTTGTACCAAAATTTGGGCCCAATCTGAGATCATCTTGACCAAGTTTGCATTTTGGTCCAGTCAAACTCTTTCTATCTCATCTAGACCCTTAACTTTTGAATTTTCTTATAAATAGCCCCCCAAATTCTTTACCTTCTTCACAAGTATGTCCCCATACCATTTTTGGAAGGTGAAACCTTCATCATCAAGTTTCGAGCGAGGATTTCTCGCTTTATTCTCAATCAATCCCTCTCAAAATTGATACGGGGATTCCTTGGGAAGTTTTCTTCTGTTTGAGCCATTCCTTGGGCTCTAAGTCCTTCCCAAAAGGTCGTGCGAACCTTTCAAAGATTTGGGTATCCTTTGTCGCAACCACCTTCCAAGCCTCAAAGCTTCTTTCCAAGCTTGGAAGGGCTTCCTATGGCCTATAAAAGAGACCCCAGTGCATGGCCGTGCTCTTCAGCAAGTTTTGGCCTAAGAAAACCTCTACTCCATCTTCGGCCACCTTCAGACTTAGCTCCGATGACCCCTCTCCGCTCTCCTCCTCCGGCCGTCCAACCATCAAATTGGACGATCAACTATTTTCCCCTCATCTTCGTGAACCTCTCCTGCCAACGAGAGGTCGTGCCTCTACCTCGGTCGACATCGCTGCCTCACCCCACTATCTTCCTTCCCCGACTCCAGTCGACCAGCACCGGAGCCCTCTGCCTCCCTACTCTCTCTCTAAGTCCTTCTTTTTCTCCCTCTCTCTTTTTATTTCATTTTCCTACGCTCACAGACACACAACCGCCAACCGCCGCCGCTCACCTCCATCTTCTCCGTCTCCGACCGCTCCTCTAGCGAGGCATATCCGCCACTATACTCCTCCATTTGCCTCGCCAACCACCCCATAACCTTTGTCGTTACACCACGAATAGAAGTCCTCTCCTATTTCGCTCCACCACTCAACCAAACATGCCCCCAAACAACCCACCTTCACACGGCCGTCTCCATCACCGTTAGGCCTCCACCCTCACTCTCACCACACGCTGCACCCATCACCACACTCGCCACTCCACGGTGAACCTACTGAGCTATCTAGCGTGGCCGAGAGGCCCTTTTCCTAAGTTTCAGGTCTCCAGTCATCACTGCCATTACTGCAAAGCTTCGAAGGAAGCTTGAAGCTTCATTCGGCACTTGTAGCTCTAGGCGCCACCTCCAGGTGACACGGATTGGCTTCAAGTCATCCTCAGGCCTCAATTTGAAGCCACACCTTCAGTAGTTGCCTTGATTGGAAGGCAATCCAGCTATAGTCGCACACGAAGAAAAGGCATTATCTTTAGTGCCACCTTGGAAGCTGAAGGGCGTATAACACTACATAAATTGAAGTTGTGTCTAAGGCTCCTTGCCTCAAACACTAGGGGTGAGGTCCTCGCTCACTCGCTCACCTGCACCTCGCTCGTGACTTGTCCCCCGCGGGCCTAGTGCAAACCTGACTCACCTAACCCATATCCACTCATCGACTGCGATCATTCCCACAGCCCTGGACCTGGGTGCGCTCTAGGTCCAAAACCCGATAACTCGGTACTATGGAAGGCTCTGGGAGAGCTTGACCCATAGAGAGAAAGAGAGAGAGCGAGCGGGGGCAAGGGGGTTTTGCTATAGGGAGTAATGGCTGACACTTAGTCGTTCGAAGAACCTTCCCCCTCTGTGTGAAGGAGAACTGAGAAGAAAGGCAAGAAGGCAAGAAGAAAAGAGAAGGAAGGGGATCCGCATAGGAAGAGAAAAGGAAGAAGGAGAAGAGTAGAAGAATAGAAGAAGAAGAACAAAAAGAAGAGAAGACAAGGCAAGAGAAGCAAAGCATAGAAAGAAATAAAGAAGAAGAGAAACCCTTGAGTCTCCAAGCAGCACTGTAGCACTAGGCTATTTAAGTCATCTGATACATCTGATTACATATATTTGAGGCTTTGATTTAATTACTATTTTGTGAGGAGTAATTGGTGATTTAAATTATCATTTTACTCCATTCTTTTTGCACATTGATACCTAACATTATTCTTGTTGCAATCTCCTATATTTTTTATTCAAATTGCTATCTTGAGTTTTGAATTCTATATTGCTCCCTGTGTTCAACCTCGGATGTAAAATTCAAGTAATAAATATTATTTCTTTTCAAAGCGATTTCGGCTATACTATAACGCAATTTTTAAACCTCTACTTTGCTTGTCAACATTCAGTGAGGTGGAAGATGAAGTTGCGGAGGGTGGTGCGGAAGTCGAAGTGGAGTGTCGGAGATGTTGTCGTGATGTGGAGAAGGTGACGAGTCGATAGAGATAGGTAGTGGACGACGGGGATCAGAGTTAGCACCGGTTGTGGTACGACTTGCGTCAGAGAAGAAGATAGCTTCGGTGGGGTTGGACAGCGAGGACGAAGGAGATAGAGGCACCGGCAGGTATTGCTCGATGTGGAGGAAGACGAGGAAGGAGTATTTTCCATCGATATTGCGGTCAGACGATGAGGAGAGGTAGGGAGAGCCATTGGAGCTCAAGGAGCCTTCGATCGGATTAGAAGGGAAGAAATTGGGGTAGATCCGATCGAAATCGAGCTTGGGGAGAACGGTCTGCCCTGGGGAGTCTTATATAGGCCGTTAGAGGGTGGTTAGAGCTTGGGAAGTAACCTTCCCAAACATAGAAGGTCGCCAGAGTTGGAAACCCAACTCTTTGAAGGATTCGCATGAGGATTTGGGCAATTTCTAGGACTTCGGATCTGGCTAAAAAGGAAGTTAGTTTCTTAACGAATTCCCCTTTCAAATCTGAGAAGGATCTGTCAAGAAATCAAGGAGATCTTGCCAAATGAAGCTCGCCGAAGTTGTAGGAATAGGATTTTGGTGCAGTAGGGGCCTTTTTGTGAAGAAGACAAAGAAGTTATGGGCCTATTTGTAAGAAATTCAAAAGTTGAGGGGCCATGTGAAATAAAGAAAATCAGACTTAGACCAAAATGCAAACTAGATCGAAACAATCTCAGATTGGGCCCAAATTTTGGTACAAACCTAATTTGGACCCGCGGAATCCATTAGTGAAGTTGGATTTTGGTTTTGACCTCATTTGACTGATTAATTTATGCAAAAACCCAAATTAGGGCAAAGGTCTGTCTATGGCTTTGTTTTAGGTCAAAATAGATTCTGATGGTCAAATTGATGGTACCAAACTCTAGAGAATATTTTTGAATTTTAGAGGGTTTAGGTGAGTTTTATTCTGATTGGAACCTCAGTTAATTAAGTGGGTCTATTTCTAGGATTTCAGATGTCATTTAATTCCTGTAATGCAAGAAAACCCATTTCGTTCTGCATGAACCCCCTTAATATACTCTAAAGCACATTTGACCTTTCTTCAACCCCTGAGAAAACCCGTGGTTATTCTATTTTTGTGATAGAATGGTAAATTTATAGAAATAACCCTGTATTCTTATTTTCTTCTCAAATCAATGTTTTGTGCCCTTAAGACCTTCTAAAGGATATGTAGGAGCTTTTATTGACTTAATCAGATCAAACTGAACTAGTTATGGCTCATGATGGTGCTTCCATCATACCCCCATGCCTAGCTTTTTCTAATCCCTTAGCAAAACCATCTGAATCGAACTAGTTATCTAGGTCATATTTTAATCGTCAGTATGTCTTACTAGGCCGCATCTTTAGGAATCAAATATTAATACCAACAATAGGCCTAGAGGTACTCAAGTACTAGCCCAGATCCCGACCTGACTAGCTTTCGCCTCAATCTTCCACGAAGGTTTCTAAGGCCCATAGGAACTAACCTAGGATTCATTGGACCCAGCGGTTAAAGCACTCATGGTTGAAACATGGTTAGTCTGGTTTAGTTTGCCAATGCATTTTCAGAGAGACATAGAAGGAGAATTTGATTTGTGGAGAGCTTTCTCTCTCTTTTTTTTTCATTATATTTTTCCTTAGGTCCATCCTCAGATTAGCCCTAAACATGTTATGTATCAGATTCCTTGTCCCCACCATCAATCCTCGCAAGGTCCCTAGCAATTGATGCTTTGGGATAGCACCGCCCATGGCAACCCCTAGAACCCTGCCTTTCGAGATTTTGGGATAATCCTACCCATGGTGTTCTATAGATAAATCAGATCCTAGCAATCGACACTTCGTTATAATGCCACCCATTGCATCTGAACCAACATAGGGTGCTTAATGCCCCTAGTAGGATATTTAGATATCCTAGGAGACAAGCATCGAGGAGACAATATGTTATTGTGCATCTTCGAGGGGAATTTCCCGCCTCTCCACGCTGGGAACTCGTTCAAATCAATTTGTGTCTTCGAGCCGCTCCTAATCTAGATCTTAGAACCTTTTTTAGAACAGATTAAATGCCTTTTTCCATGGTTTATCCTTAGAGCGCACTGAACCAGACTGTATGTAATTTAGGGTGCTTAAGTTATCAAGTCCCGCAAACCAGAGATCAGTTAATAGGGTCGAATACTCCCTGAGCCTTAGACCTAATACATAAACTTTGCATTTTCCGCAACCTCTTGACGATTAATCCGGATCTTGACAAGTACGTGAATGTTTAAATCTAATATAGATCCAAGAGGCCTATGGTCATTATTCGCCACTAATCCCATAAGCTTCAGCCTTTCAGGACTTAATTCATCATTCGATCCAACCTAAAGGGACTCAGTTTTATTTTCTTTTTCTTTGTGCTCCTTTCTTTTCATTCTTTTCTCAAAATGACTCCTCTTTTTCTCCCCTTTTTTTTATTCTTTTTCATTTTTTTTTGAAATATGGAAATTTTTTGATGAAACCCTTTCTTGTGAAGTGATTCTCAAGGCATTTTGCACTTTAATACCCCCATGCCTATGATTTTCAATGTCCTCTTTATAAATTAGGTCGGTCCGAATTCAACTTAGATCGTTCATCAGAATAGGTGGGGATGGGTCGGGGTGATTGTTGTGGAGATTTCAAGCTCTGGTAGCTCTGGTACGAGTACCAGAGGTGGAGTCAGCTATTCTAATGGATGAACCCTAAAGTGCAATATGAGTTCAGCACGAGATAGGTCAAGAAGGGGTTCGGGTTTTTTCAAAGAGATGATGGGTTGCCTCCTGTTAAGTGCTGAGTTTAACGCCATCATCTGGGAGCAATATGCACAGGGGGAATGGAGATCAAAAGTGACCTCAGCCAAGTTCATATCAGTGGGTTCAATGAATGGCTTAAGTCGCTAGCCATTCACAATAAAAGGTTCAGAATAAAGGTTGGGTTGACTGATTTCAATGGCTCCATTTCCAAAAATTCGTCGGATAAGATATGGTCCAATCCATTTCGATCTGAGTTTGCCTGGGAAGAGTTTTAGTTTGGCATCAAAGAGTAAGACCTTCTGACCAGGGAGAAAGATCTTTCTAGATATGTGCTTGTCGTGAAAGGCCTTAACCCGCTCTTTGTAAATTCGCGAGTTCTCGTACACATCATTGCGTAGTTCATCAATCTTGCTCATTTGAAGCTGTCTATGGGTTCCTACCTTAGAAAGATCTAGATTACACTTTTGTACTGCCCAATAGGCTTTGTGATCCAACTCAACCATGAGGTGACATGCCTTTTTGTACACCAATCTGAAGGGAGACATGCTTAATTGGGTCTTATGGGTGGTCCCATAAGCCCACAAGTCTTCCAGAACTCAGGACGACCAATCTTTCCTGTCAGGTCGAACAGTGACCTAAAGGATTTTCTTGATCTCCTAATTTGATAGCTTAGCTAGATCATTGGTTTAGGGGTGATAAGGAGTAGAGATTCAGTGCGACACCCGTACTTGGTCATTAGTGATCTGAACTGAGCATTTGTGAAATGGGTCCCTCCATCAGAGATAATGGCACGTGGGATACCGAAGCAAGAAAAGATGTTCTGATGAATGAATTTGATTACCACCTTGTGATCATTGGTTCGGGTCAGGATGGCTTTGATCCATTTGGACACATAGTCCACAGCAAGAAGAATGTACTCGAAGCGGTCTGAGATAGGGAAGGGTCCCATGAAATCAATCCTCCAAATATCAAAGATTTCGCATACGAGAATCGGCTGTAAAGGATAATATCATGGTGGCTCATGTTGCCCAAGGTCTGGCAACGAGTGCATGGCTTACAGTGATCGTATGCATCTTTGAAAATCATGGGCCAGTAAAAGCCGCACTGGAGGACTTTTGCAGTAGTTTTATGTTCAGAGAAGTGTCCGCCATAGGCTAGGTCATGGTGGAAGGACAAAATGCCTTGAATTTCTACTTCTAGGATGCACTGTCTGATGATTTGATCAGCACCAATGTGGAAGAGGTACGAGTCTTCCCAGATGCTGTACTTGGCATTGGAAAGCAATTTGTCCTTCTTGGCCTTCAATTAATCAGACGGGATCTGATGTAATGCCAAGTAGTTCACCAAATCAACGAACCAAGGAAGTCCCACACTGATAGTCAAGAGGTGTTCATCAGGAAAGTGTTCTATGATGGGTCTGGAAGGGTCGATAATGTCCGGAGGAAGGTGGAACAAGTAGGCAACTACCACATTCTAGTTTCCCACCTTGTCGTGAATCTCGAGGTCGAATTCTTGCAATAGCAAGATCCAGTAGATTAGTTGAGGTTTTGCATCCTTCGGAGGAGGTGCCTCACTGCGGTGTGATGCAAGTATATGATAACACGGGAACCAAAAGATACGATCTGAATTTTTCTAGGGCAAATACTACAGCTAGTAGCTCTTTCTTGGTAACTGTGTAGTTACGCTGAGCCTCATCAAGTTCTTGCTAGCATAGTAGATGACCACGGGTTTCCTATCTATTTTTCGCCCAAGTACCGGACCTATAGCATAATCAGATGCATCGCACATGATCTCAAAGGGTTGTGGCCAATTAGGGGGTTGCAGGATAGGTGCTTGGGTAACTCGATCATGTAGGATCTCAAATGCATGAGTGCATTCCTCGATGATTTTGAAGGGGACATCCATTGAGAGAAGATTAGTTAGGGGGCATGCGATTTTCGAGAAATCGAGAATGAGTCGGCAGTAAAAACTGACATGCCTTAGAAATGATCAAATGTCCTTCACCGAGCTAGGCATAGGGAGCTTGGAAATCAAATTCACCTTGGCTCAATCAACCTTGATGCCTTTTCCAGAGATGAGATGTCCCAGGACAATTCCCTCAGGTACCATGAAGTGGCTCTTTTCTCAAGAAAGAACCAAATTCATGTCAATGCATCCTGAGGATTTGGACCAAGTGCAAGAGGCAATCATCAAATGATTCCCCAAATACCGAGAAGTCATCCATGAAGACTTCCAGGTATTCACCTACCATATCTGAGAATATGGCAAGCATGCATTGGTGAAAAGTAGCGAGTGCATTGCAAAGATCGAATGGCATCCTTCGGAATGAATACGTCTTGAAGAAGCAGGTGAAGGTAGTCTTCTCTTGGTCCTCAGGATAGATTGCAACCTGGTTATAACCAGAGTACCCATCCAAGAAGCAGAAGAATCGATTTCCCGCAAGTTTCTCAAGGATATGATCAATGAACGGTAGTGGGAAATGATCCTTCTTCGTGGAGGTATTGAGTCTTCTGTAATTAATGCAGACTCTCCATGAGTTCGCTACACGGGTGGGTATAGCTTCTCTAGTTTCAGTCATGATCACGGTGAGTCCTACTTTCTTAGGCACAACTTGGATTGGACTCACCCACCGACTGTCAGAGATCGGGTAGATGATCCCTGCATGTAACCACTTGATGATCTCCTTTTTCATGACATCCTGCAAGTTTGGATTTAGGCATCTCTGCATTTCACAGGATTGTTGTGGGCCCTCTTTGGTATAGATTTGATGTGTGCAATATGAGGGGCTAATGCCAGTCAGATCATCGAGAGTCTATCCAATGGCTCTCCGATGCTACTGGAGGACATTAATCAAGCGTGTTTCCTGATCAGATGTTAGTCAGGAGTTGATAATCACAGGAAATGTCAAATTGGGACCCAAAAAGACATATTTGAGATGGTCAGGGAGGTGTTTCAATTCCATAACTAGATTATCAGCAGCAGCAGGTGGTTCAAGGTGGGTGTCGGGAGCAAGGGAAGGAGCTATGGGTGTGTCTAGGTTAGGTTCAAGCTCCTCTAATTGCGGGTTTTGATCTTCTTGTGGTTGATCAGAAATACTCAGGTTTTCCTCGATACATAGGTTGTCAACCACGGCCTCGACATTGCAAATTTGTTCAATAACTCCACAATTAATTCCTTGTTGGGCCTTAAAGATGTCGATCTTTAGTGTCTTGCTCCCAAATTTTAACTCAATTTGGCCCTCCCCACAATTAATATTGGCCTCAGCTGTGGCCAGAAAAGGTATTCCTAATATAATCGGTGTAGTCTTCAAGTTCTCAGGAGCATCCATGTCTAAGACGATAAAATCCATGGGAAAGTAAAAATCGTGTACCCTAACTATGACATCCTCGAGTACTCTTTTGGTAACTTAATAGATCAATCAGCTAACTGCAAAGTCATCTCTGTTATTTTAAGTTCAGATTCCTCAAAGTGGTCTAGTAGGGCTATAGGTATCAAATTGATGGAAGCTCCTAGGTCTAATAAGACTCGGTCAAATTGTATATCCCAGATAGCACAGGAGATCAGAGGGGTTCCTAGGTCTTTTGCCTTAGGTGGGAGTTTTCTCAAAATGATGGAGCTGGCTTGCTCCGATAGTACGATTGGGTTCCCGCATTTGGTTCACAGCTTATGCTTGGGCATACACACTTCTTTCAGGAATCTTGCTTAAGCCGGTACATGGTGAATCGCATCCATCAAGTGGATGCTTATATGGACCTGCTCAAAGAGCTTGACAAGGTCTTCCTCAGGTGCCACGGGTTTGGTTGTCTTCTTTCCCTTGGTCAAGGACTCGGGAAATGGAACCTTAGATGGTTCCTCTAGAATTGGCTCAAGCTCTTTATCAGGGATGGGCGTGTCTTGGATGACTAATCTAGGGTTAGGGTCTACAGGCTCAAGCATGTCGTGGCTAGGAAAAGGTGGGTCTTGTGTTGCTTTGCCACTACGGGTGGTGAAGAAATTTAATCCTGCCTGATTTTGGTTTGGATTGGGCAAAATAGGTGTCTGCTGCTGAAATCCTGAGTATGAAGTTGAAACATCCATCCTGTCAAGTGATGGAGCAGAAGAGGTCTGATAAACAAAGTGAGCTTGGCCTTGATTTGGGTTCATAATGCACCTCTGGTTCGGCATGTTATTCAGGTTTGAAAGAGGCTAAGAAGGAAGTACACCAAGTTGGCGAGCACTTTCCAGCTAGGACAATTGATTGAGTAGCTAAGAGATCTCTTCTTTGTGTTATTTTTGCATGTCAACCAAGGTTTGAAGAATCAAAGATGTCTGATCTTCTTTAAGGGGTCCAGATTGGAAATTTTGATTAGGCTTGGTTGAGTGGGTTGATACGGTCACTGATTCTGTGGTTGGGGTTGGAATTGGGATCTCAGATTTAGGTTATTTCCCGACCATGAAAAGTTAGGATGATTACGCTATCTAAGGTTGTAAGTGTTGGAGAAAGGATTATTCTGGATGGCATGGAGATCCTCGCAGGTTTGAGGATCTCTGAGATAATCTGGGTACGGGGGTTCAGAGTTCTCCCAATTGTGGTGGGTTGACTCGGAGTTGCCTTCGAAGCCGAAATCAGATGGGGGTGGATATGCATCCATTCCTGGGGAGTGGTAGATGTTGTGAGCAACCTCCCTTTCGGTGGGTGGGTGCGCGTATGTGCTTTGAGGTGTAGAGGTGGATTTGTGTAGATGACGAGTGATGTCGTCCACCTTCTTTTCGACAATGGAGACCTTATCCAATTGACTGGCTACCAACTCCAGATAAACGGATGCAAAAAGGCCTTGAAATTTGTGTACCCCTCGATTGTTTGTCAATGTGTGGGTGGACGTCTGGTCATATGCACCCAGTGACTCATTGTTTAAAGAGTTCTCGCACATGTTTTCAAGAATCTCCTAGATCGTGTCCTCATGTTGACCCATGATGTTACCACCATAGGTTGCATTGACAAATAGCTTGATGTCTTCACGAAGTCTGTGGTAAAAGGATTGGACTTGTTCCCACTTCGAAACTCCATGATGGGGCACTTACGCATGAGATCCAGAAAGTGATACCATGCCTCATGTAGAGATTCTCTCTCTCCTTACGAGAAGTGCGTGGTTTGGAGCTGCATCATGTTTGTATGACCAATGGGGTAGAATTTTTGTAAGAAGGCAGTCTGAAGTTCTCCCCATGTGTTGATCGTGTGTGGTTGAGTCTGAAACCAGTGAGCGGCTTTGTCAGCCAGAGAGAATGAGAAGAGTTTTAAGAGTAATCCATCCCAATTCTGTACATCTGCCCCAAAAGTGTGGGCCAAATGTTTTAGGTTTTTGATGTGTTGGAAAGGATCCTCGGAGTTCGAGCCATGAAATTTTGGGGTCATATGAAGCATGCTAGGCTTGGGGTCTACCTCGGGTCCTACGGTAATGTTGATTCGAGGTTCAATCTCCACTATTGCGGGATTATAGTGATCTCGTATTTGAGGTCGCGGCAGTGGGTTGATGATGGCATTGATTTGATTTTTTAAACCATGGACTTGTTGCTCAAGGTTAGGTTGATCTTCTTGGTGATCCATAGTTGATAAGGGGGAAGTAGGTTCTGAATCAAAAGACATGTCAATGTGATCAGTTTGTTGCACAAACACCGAAGTCAAGGCTTGACCTTGGCAAGAGTGAATGACTAATGGAGGCCTCAAGGGTGGTCTTAAGGACCTCCTCCCGCACATGCACCAATGGAGTAGATGAGGGATAGCAGGTGATGGACCCAATCAAGACACCCAAAAGATTTCGGATGACTATAGAGGTTTGAGGTAGATGATACCCCTAAGTCAGAAAGTCGTCCACCTGAGAATTAGCTAGACAACCAGAAAGGGAGAGTCTTGCGAAGACCCCTACAAGGTAGAGTGGCCCCACAAGTTACAAGGTTTCCCCCACCGACCTTTCTTGTCACTGAGAGTCCAGGTAGACCAGAATGGGGACTTGACCTCTTAAGTCTACCAGTTTTAGATTAAGAACATGGGTGCTTATGATTTCACTTGAACTTTAGAGAATTTTTGTGCAAGGTGACCTAATTTGCAGATTGGTTGACCCCTCAAGGTGGGTCAACTTCACCTGTTTTGTCCTTTGAGAAATTTTGGTCCCTCTTTTAATGTTCAAATGAAATTAAGAGCCTGATTTTAGGGTTTGCTTGAATAGATCAATTCAATCAAGGCTTAGGCACACACTATTTGGAAAAGTTGATTCTTGTTTAAGCACGTGTGTCTCTAAAACCCTAAACTGGAAACCCTAATTGGCTCTGATTGGTTAATCAAATTTGTCCAAATGTAGTACCTAGGGCTCAAGCAAGAAAGTGATTGCCCTAGATACCTTAAAACCTAAGTAGGTGCATAAATCAGGGTTTTGATTATTTTTCTAGAAAGTATCAAATTAGGCAACTTGTGATGATTAATCTAAGAATAGAATGCAAGTTGAACCTAATTGATTTGTTTGTTTTTTTTGTAGCTTTTTCAGAAACAGGGGCTTAGGAGAAATTCGATGGAGTTTACCTACCCCTGGCATGTTCTGATGTGCGGCTGGTCTTCCTCCAATGAATCCCTGTCACAGATCACAGTCAAAAGAGATAGAGCAAGTTAGCATCAAATCAGATATTGCAATCAAGAGATCAAAATTGCACGTTGCTCCCTGACAACGATGCCAAAATATTAGTCACTCCGAAATGGATTTTAAAATCATCACATTGTAGTAAGTTCGAATCAGTGTAAAATAAAATAAAATTTATGCTAGAAAGAAATCCGAGGTCAAACAAAGGGAGCAAGTAACAATTACTCTCAAGATTGCAATTCTATTAATGTATAACAATGAATCCAAGCAATAATGATATATATGATAAAGCAAATGTTAATGAAGCAAAAAGATTAGGGTAAAATGGTGATTTGAATCACCAATTACCCCTCACAATAATAGCAAATATCTCAACAGTATCAACCAAGGAAATAAATCCTCAAATGTATGCAATCAGACAATGGAGGCTTGTATTAGATGGCTTAAACAATCGGTTGCTACAATGCTTCCAAGGGACTCAAGGGTCTCTTCTTCCTTTCTTCTCTGTGGACTCTTCTTCCTTTTTCTCTTTGGCTCTTCCTTCTCCTTTCTTTCTCTACTCTTCTTTAGTTTCTCTCCTTCTCTTCCTGCGACTAAGTGTTGCATAGGTGTCAGTGAGAGCAAACCCCCTATCCCTGTGCTCTCTCTCTCTTTCTCTCTCTGGGTTCCGCTCTCCCAGAGCCTTCTATAATAATGGGTATTTGGGTATTCGGATCAAGCGGGTACCTGGGTTCAGGCTCACTGGCAGTGGGTGGTGAGTGAGGAGTGAGAGGCTTAGGCGTGTAATCGAGTGAGTGCCAAACCCGTGTGTATTGTCACGAGCGAGGCAAGTGTCAGGTGAGATGGGACCTCACCCCCTTGTGTCTGAGGCGATAAGCCCCAGGCACAAATTCAATTTATTCCACTACGCTGCTTCTAAAACCTCTGAGGTGGGACTAAATCAGTCCCCTCTCTCTTCGTGTGGGCTGCTGCTGCAATGCTCTCCCAATTGAGGAAGCTGCCGTGAAGATGTTTTGAATTGGCATTGAAGAAGACTCCCTCAGTGATAATTGGAGACCTGGAACAACTCCTGGGTCTCATCCATGGCATCTGGAGGTAACACCTGATGCCTACGTGATCTGGAGCTTGAAGAATGTGGTGGTGATGGCGGAAGTAGAGGAGCTCCGGCAAGGACACCTAAAAACCAGAATACGACCTTGAGGCCAAGTCAAAATATTTTAGAACCTTCGCCGAATGTCGTGGACTGCAACGGTGGCGGTGGCGTGCTCTGAAGGTGGTCGATGAGGCCTATCGACCTCGCATAGGGTAGACGGAGGAGCATGAGTTCGGTAGAGGTTTTGGAGGAGCAATTGACCTAACTAGGTTAGGGCTTTTGCTCCTAAGGTTGAGGTAGAGGTGTAGAGTGTGGAAGCGACGGTGTAGGTGGTCTTTGGTGGCCACTGGAGCTCGTCGATGGTACACTGGCGTGGTGGAAGATGAAGTCGTGGAGGGTCGTATGAAAGTCAAAGCGGAGTGTCGGAGGTGCTGCCATGACGTGGAGAAGTTGAGGTGTCGATAAAGATAACTAGCGGACAATAAGGATCAGAGTTGGTGCCGGTTGCGGTATGGCCGACGCCAAAGATGAAGATAGCTTCAACAGGGGTTGGATGGTGAGGACGAGGGAGATAGAGGCATTGGCTGGTACTGCTCAATGCGGAGGAAGATGAGGAAGGAGTATCTGCTATCGGTATTGCGGTCAAACGACGAAGAGAGGCAGGAAGAGTCGCCAGAGCATGAGGAGCCTTTCGGCTGCATTAGAAGGGAAGAAATTAAGGTAGATCCAATCAAAATAGAGATTAGGGAGAACGATCTACCTTGGGGAGTCTTATATAGGCCGTTAGAGGGTGCTTAGAAGGTAGCCAAAGTTGGAAACCCAACTCTTTGAAGGATTCACATGAGGATTTGGGTGATTTCTAGGACTTTGGATTTGACTAAAAAGGAAGCTAGTTTCTTGACGAATTCCCCTTTAAAATTTGAGAAGGATTCTTCAAGAAATCAAGGAGATCTTGCTAAATGAAGCTCTCTGAAGTTGTAGGAATAGGATTTTGGTGCGACAGGGGCCTTTTTGTAAGAAATTCAAAAGCTATGGGGCCATGTGAAATAATGAAAATTAGACTTGGACAAAAATGCAAACTAGATCGAAACAAACCTAATTTGGACCCGAGGGATCTAATGATGAAGTTGGATTTTGGTTTTGACCTTGTTTGACTGGGTAATTTATGCAAAAACCCAAATTAGGGCAAAGGTCAGTTTGTGGCTCTGTTTTAGGTCAAAATAGGTTCTGATGGTCAAATTGATGGTACCAAACCCTAGAGAATATTTTTATATGAATTTTAGAGGGCTTAGGTGAATTTTATCTTGACCGTAACCTCAGTTAATTAAGTGGGTCTGTTTTTAGGATTTCAAATGTCATTTAATTCCTATAACGCATGAAAACCCATTTTATTTTGCATGAACCCCCTTAATATACTCTAAAGCACATTTGACCTTTCTTCAACCCCTGAGAAAACCCGTGGTTATTCTGCTTTTGTGATAGAATGATAAATTTGTGGAAATAACCCTGTATTCTTGTCTTCTTAAATCAATGTTTTGTGTCCTTAAGACCTTCTGAAAGATATGTAGGAGCTTTTATTGACTTAATCAGACCAAACTGAACTAGTTATGGCTCATGATGGTGTTCCCATCAATGCCCAAGAGAGTGGGACTCACTATCATAAAAAATGGTAAGGGTGAATCCATCCCAACCTGCATCGTGACTTCATGGTGGGTTTACATTGACTGCAAGAAACTGAACTCGGCTACCAAGGAGGATCATTTTCCTTTATCGTTTATTGATCAGATCTTAGAACGATTAGCCGGGAGCAGTTTTTTTTGCTTTTTGGATGGATACTCCTGGTATAATCAAGTAGCGATTAACTTGGAAGATCAAGACAAGACCACTTTCACATGTCCCTTTGGAATATTTGTTATTAAGTGAATGCCTTTTTGCCCCTTTGGATGCACTAGTGACATTTTAGCATTGTATGATGGCCATTTTCTCCGATATGATTGGGGATTATATGGAAGTATTTATGGACGACTTCTCCATTTTCGGTGATGATTTTTCATCTTGTCGTTATAACCTCACAAAGTTCCTGAAGAGGTGCATTGAAGTAAACCTAGTAGTATCATGGGAGAAAAGCCATTTTATTGTGAAGGATGGCATTGTACTAGTTCACAGGATCTCATTTAACGGACTTGAGGTCTACCGAGCTAAATCAGAAGTCATATCTCGATTACCTCCGCCTAGCTCGGTTAAGCAAATCAGATCATTCTTAGGTCATGTCGGATTTTACAGAAGATTATTCGTGATTTCTCGAAAATCGCACAACTGTTGACGAATCTTCTAGTAGCCAACATCCCATTTGAATTCAATTCCTCATGTCTTAGCACTTTCGAGACTTTATGAAGCGTTGTTTCTAATTCCTCAATTCTCCAACCACCTGATTGGTCTCTCAATTTTGAGATTATGTGCGATGCATTTGATTTTGCTGTTGGAGCTGTTCTAGGCCAACATCGAGAGAGCTACCCTTTTGTGATTTACTATGCTAGCAAGACGTTGAATGAGGCTCAGCGTAATTATATGTTACTGAGAAAGAACTACTAGTAGTAGTATTTGGGTTGGAGAAATTTCGATCATATTTGCTTGGGTCCAAAGTGATAATTTTCACAAATCATTCTGCCCTTCGACATTTGCTAGCAAAGAAGGATGCCAAAGCCCGGCTTATCTGATGGATCCTTCTTTTGCAAAAATTTGATGTCGAAATTCGTGACAAAGCTAGAGCGCATAATGTTGTGGCAGATCACTTATCTCAATTAAATCCAGCCCACATCCCTTATTCCTCGCCTATTTCATATCAATTCCCAGATGAGTCTCTTTTGGTGATTAATTCTCTTGAGTTTCCTTGGTACACAGATATCGTACAAGGACTGGAAACTCAAATTCATTTCTGAGGCCAAATTTTATTTTTGGGACAACCCCTTGCTCTTCCACATTGGAGCCGATCAAATTACCAAGAGATGCATTCCCGACTCTAAAATTTCTAGTGTGTTATCTTTTTGCCACCGTAAGGCTTGTGGTGGTCATTTCTCGGGCTGAAAAATTGCTGTGAAGATTTTGCAGTAGGGTTTTTGTATCGACCATTTTCAGAGATATACACGAATTTGCCAAGTGCTGCAAGCAATGTCAGTCGGTCGGTTCTACGACATGATGCCTCTCCAACCCATTTTGATTGTAGAAGTGTTCGACTGCGGGGCGTCGATTTTATGGGCCCTTTTCCGAACTTGCATGGCTTCAAGTACATACTTCTCATTGTTAATTATGACTCAAAGTAGGTTGAAGCCATCCCAACGAGATGGGTCAATCATAAGAACGTCATCTCTTTTGTACAGGAATTTATTTTTGTGAGATTCGGTGTACCCCATGCTCTGATTAGCAATGGGGGCAGTCACTTCATCCATGTTCATTTCATGTCACTATTAAAGAAATACGGGGTGCATCACCGTATTGCCACAAACGGGCAGGCAAAGGTGTCTAATCATCAAATCAAGCTAATTCTCTAGAAGACGGTTAGACTAAAAAGGAAGGATTGGTTTGATTGATTGATTGATGCTCTTTGGGCATATCAAACCGCATACAAGGCCCCACTCGAATTGTCACCACACTGTTGGTAATGGGGCGAAATCAATTTTTAAAAGATGTTCGTTGCAGTATAAATGAACTTGCCTCAAAAACAAATAAGAATTTATTACTTAAAAACCTAGGTATTCGAGGTCGAACGCAGGGAGCAAATTGGTATTTAAAAACTAAAATCACAACTTTCAATTTTATAAAATGCAATGACCAATCAAAGTTATGAAGTAAAAATGAGGTCAATGTATAGAGAAGCTCAAAAAATATCAGGATGGATGTCTGATGTAAAAATCAGACGTCTTAAGTATTTGATTCTACAGTGCTTTCACTATTCTTCTCCTTTTGATTTCTGGCCTTGTCTTTTTCTTTCTCTCTTCTTTCTCTTTCTCTGCAACCACTCTTCTTCTTTTGCCTTCTTCTTTCTTCTTTTTCTTCTCTTGTTTCCTTAGCTTTCCTCTGCCTTTATTCTCTGCTTGGCCGCACCACTACTTCCTTCTTCCTTCTGCTTTCAACCCTTGGCTTCTCCTTTTCTTCTTCTGCCTCTGCTTCTGGCATCAAGTCTTTCTTCCTTCTCCTTCCTCTGCTTATGCGACTAAGTCCTTCCTTCCTTAGCCGCTCCTGGCTTCAGCTTCTTCCTCTTCTTCAGCTGCTGCCTCCTCCTGCTTCTTCTTTCCCTACACAGCATAGAGCAAAATCTACCCTTACCCTCCCCTGCATCGCTCTCTCTATTTATCTCTTGGGTTCGCTCTCCCAGAGCCAGGTAATCGAGTCGAGTTTCACGTGCCCAGGTCCAGGTGCACTGGGAGTGGGTGGTGCGCGAGGAGTGCAGGGTATACGGTTCGGGCACCAGGTCCGCGTGGGTGTGCATCGCGGACTAGGTGGGGGCGTGGACGAGGGTCCTCATCCAGTGTTACATGAGGTGCTAAGAAGAAAACACAAAAACAATTTAAACGACTTATCGCGCGCTTGAGTTTCCGAGGTGGGACTAAAGTCCCACCCGCTTCCGGTGTAGGAGGAAGGTCCGTCCAATTGGGGAGCTGCAGGAGATGCAGGCCCTGATTGCCAAGTGTGAAAGACTCATAGAGGGATTCCGTGCACCTGGGATGCACCTGCTTGGAGTTGGTCGTCCTGGAGCAAGCGAGCAAGGTCCTTCACACCTTCACTAATGGTGGCAGAGGTGTGAACCTGAAATGCATGCACACGACCTCGCGACCTTGTGAAACAACTTCGGAAGCTTTGTCGTGTCACGACGAAGGTGAGGTGGGGTTGGTTGGCTGCGGAATGGCCTAGGCATGTGTGCCTAGGTCGCTCTATGGCCGTGAAGGTGCGTGTGTCAGGTGAGGGTGTATGGCGTGTGTGGCGATTGGTGAAGGGGCGTTGGATGATCAGTGAGTGATGGCAAAGGTGATGAGGTAGGTGGCGAGGCATGTGGAGTGGGCGAGTGATGGATTCGCCTCGCTGGTGGCCGGCCAGAGATGAGGGAGACGGAGGTGGACAGTGGCTATCAAGGGGTGTTTTACAAAATTGAATGAGGGAAAATGAAGAGTGGTGGGAGAGGGACTTATCTGCATGTAGCTGGACGAAGGGGAGGTAGAGGGGATGAGAGGCACGTATGTGCCATCATCGGGGAGGAAGGCCCTGAGGCGAGGATGACGGTGACGAGGAAAGGGTCGGAGAGGCGCGCGCGGGTACAGCACGACGTGGAAGAGTGAGACGAAGATAACTCTGCCACTGGTATGGTGGTAGACTGACGAGAGGAGGGAGGAGGGATCACCGGAGCTTGTGGGCAGTTGGCTGGAGATGAGGGAGGAAGAAATTAAGGATGTATCTTAGGCCAATTTAATCTTAGAAGATGCGGCAAGGATCGAGGTTCCTTTTATAGCTGTTGGCCGAGCCCTTGGTGCTTGGAAGGCAAGCCTCCAAGCGCAATGATCTTGTTGGAGATGGAAGGTGCACAAGACACCCAAATCTCTCGAGTGTTCGCACGAGAGATTTGGTGTAACTCCGATGTTGGGATCCTGTTCAGATGGTGGAGAAATCCTTAGAAAATCTCCCTTCCAAATCTGGGAGATCTTTGAGGATTCGGGGAGATATCCTCCTCAAGTCCTTGTTGGAGTGGGATTCCTCCGCTGTTATGGCGGAGGGACCTGAATACAAAGGTGGCGAGGAAGATAGGGGGGTTTGTGCAAGGGTTTTCAAAAGTTAGGGGCTAGAATGTAATTGGGTGGACTATTTTGCAGAGTAGGTCAAGATGACCTTCCCTTAGGCCCAAATTTCAGTACAAACCTAATTTCAACCTAAGGAATCCAATGGTGAAGTTGAATTTTAGGTTTGAAAATGTTTAACTGGATATTTTGCACAAAAACCCAAATTACGTCAGATATTAAGCTAGGACCCCTATCTAGGTCAAAATAGGTTTCAAAGGTCAAATTGAAGGTTCTAAGCCATAGGGGATATTTTTCCATGAATTTTATAGGGTTTATTTGATTTTTATCTTGACCAGAACCTTGTGAAATTGAGTGGGTTTGTTTTAGGGTTACAAAATGTTTTTTAATTCTTAAATATCATAATAACCCTTTTCTGACTGAACCATCCCACTTTTCCGCTTATTAAGTCCAATTGACCTATGTTTAGCCCCTGAGAAATCCCATTGATGTACTGCATTGGTAAAATTGTAGTTTTATCCTTTAGCTAATCTTTCCTTCACAGAATAGTAATCCCTTGAATTAAGCCTTCCTTTATGTTATATAGGAGCTATTGTTCACTTTCTTAGTTCAAAATGAGCTAGTTAGGGCTCATGATGAGGTTCTCAACCATCTGGCCTGGATTTGCAAAGGAAGGGTGCCAGGTTGGCGAGAATTTGCCATCTGGGCAAGTTGATTGCGAAACTTTGTGATCTCATCCTTGTGTTGTTTCTGCATTGCCACATTCATCTTCTGAATGTCAACCAATGCTTGAAGGATAAGAGTCATTTGATCTTGGTTTGGCTGAGATTGATAGGTGGGGTTGGGCCGAGGCTGAGGCTACTGATATGGACGAGGAGCTTATGGACGGGGTTGATAAGGTGGTCTTTGAGTCTGAGAATTTCCCATCCACTAATAGTTGGGATGATTTTGCCATCCAAGGTTGTAGGTATTGGAGAATGGGTCATTCTGGATGGTGTTGAGGTCTTTGTAGATCTGAGGAGCCTCAGGAAAGTCAGAATACAAGGGTTCAGAGTTCCCCTAACTAGAATAGAGTGGATCGGAGGTCCCTCCAGTCTGAGAGTCAAATGGGGGTGGATACGGGTCCATCCCCTAAGAAGATTGGTGATAGATGTTTTGCACAGTTTCCCTCGCAAGAGGTGGCCATGTAAAAGAGTTATGCACAGAGGTGGCTCGCTGCAGCTGTCGAGTAAGCTCATCCACCTTCTTCTCTATGATAGAGATCTTGTCCAACTGACTAGCCATCAGTTCCAAGTCGACGGATGTGGACAGTGTTGGAACCTTGTTCCACATCTTATTTTGGTGTTAAAAAAATTATTATGGATTAATGTTTGCAATTGAGTTCTTTCAGATTTAGGTGAAGATCAAGGCAAATAGGAAATGAAGGAGGCTTAATGAAAAGAAGATCATGATAAGGAGGCAAGATGACAAGGAAGAACCAAGGAGGAGAAGATCATCTTCGACCTTTAGTTTTTCTAGTTTAGATTTTTTATTTATAGATTGTATATGCCTCTTAACAAAGAATCATAACTCAGATTGTAAAATCAATTAGAGATAAATTAGGATTTATATTGTGAACATTTTCAAAGTACGTAATGAATTAAAAAACTTAAAATAGGTACTTGTAAGAAAGTACCAGTACTGTTCATTAGTACTGGTATTTGCAAGGCACAGGTTTAAGAATTCATCTCAAACTGTGAACAAGTACCGGTACTAACCATGAGTACCGATACATGTTGGCCACAGGTTGAAGCCTTAATTCTAGCCTGAACCTTACACCGATACCCATGATGAGTACCGGTACAGGTAGGTTACTGTGCCCAAGACATTATAAACCTGGGAGTCACAAGTACCAGTACCAATGATGAGTACCGGTACCAAGACTCATGTACTGGTGGCAGTGAGCTACTAGTACCGGTACAAGTACTTTAGTACTGTTACCAGCTAACCGTTGGTCCAAAACAGAACGGCTGGAATATTAATTTTGATAATGTGAACGTTGGGATTTAAACCCCAACGTCTAGTAGACGACCCATTAAGGTCCTAACTCTATAAATAAACCCTTGGACCCTTAGTTTGCACAAAGGAAAAGAGAAGAAAAATTCTTAGAGCTATATTTCAAATTTCCACCACATTTTCAAGAGAGAAAGAAGAAGCTTGCCATTCACTCTCTACATTCTTGCAAGCTCAATGACGTGTTTTTCTCACGCATCTACGAAGCAATTCATGTCCATCCTAGGCTCTCAAATTTGTATTCATTTTAATTATTGTTGAGAGGCATAGGAATTTTTGTTGTAAGAGTTCTCTTTCTTACACCAGTTCTTATTTGTTCTTGAGCATTTGCTCGTTAGGTTGTAACAAACCCATTTTTGTACTTGGGTTGAGGTAATCCATTAATTACCTCAGTTTAGTAAATTGATTTCCTCAGGGTTGAGGGAATCAGGTTAAAAACCCTAAGATGGGAGGCTTAGGTAGTGGAGTATCAAAGGGAGGGGAACCACTATACATATTATGCCAATTTTCTGTGGTTTGATTGATTGTACAAATTGTCTTATTATTACTGATTTTGTGTTTGAGTTTTTGTGCTCATAGCCATATATCCTATATCTTTAGATCCTACAAGTGGTATCAGAGCTAAAGATCCTAACAGACAAATCCTACATCTCATGTGCTCCCCTAAGATTCGTCGATGCGTGGGCATTTGTCCGGTCAAATAAGCCCATGGAGTCATTATTGATGGAGTTCTCGCACATATTTTTGAGAATCTCCCACACCGTGTCCTCATGTTGACCCATGATGTTTCCTCCGTAGGTTGCATTGACAAATAATCGAATGTCTTCACGGAGTCCCTGGTAAAAAGGCTAGACTTGTTCCCATTTAAGAACTATGTGATGGAGGCACTGATGCGAAATTTGGCATGATTTGTAAAAGTGGGTTTTTAACTTGTTGTAACAAGCCAAATCGCATACGCTTTTAAATTTATATTCCTAGATAGGGGAGTATCTAGGGTCGTCTAAGGAGGCAAATTTGCAATTCAACTCTCTTGCTTAGAAAATAAATCTCAACTTTCTTTTTGGTATTTTAAATATATAACTTTTTTTAGTTTTGAAATAATGAGTGCAAAATGCGAATTGTGACGGAAAAGTGCTAACACCTAAAATTGCTAAGCTAAAACTTAAGAGATAAATATGTCCACTACCTAAGCTCACTCTAGGCAAGTGGAGGCCTAGAGTAATTAGGGAGTGGAAGTGAAACAAGTGCTAGAACAAAGATAACAATTGCAACAAGAAATTAAAAAGAAGGCAAATTAATTTAGCAGAATTTGTGTTCTTTTACAATGACAAGTAGAGGAATGCTTCTACTAGAAATGGAAATTATAAAAGCAATAGAAGAAACACAAATCCTCTTCTATAATTTGGTGAAGAAGGGAGTCTTCTTGCTCCAAGCCTAGCTACTCCTTGGCTTGAAAAGAGGGTCCCCTTCTTCTCCTTCCTTGAAAGCTCCTCCAAGGTGGATGCTCTCCACCTCAAGTCTTTCCTCCTAGGGTGGGTGTGCACCACCCTCAAGCTCTCCTCCAATTTGGCATGGACCACCTTCAAGACCTCCTCCAAAGGTCTTCCTTTCCTGGCTCCTCCTTTGGCTGGCGTGGACAAGAGAGAATGGAAAAGGGGAAGGCACCAAGGGGACAGAATATCTCCTTAATCTTCTTCTCTCTTAGGTGTGGGCTTTAGGTAGAATATGAGAGGAAATTTGCTAGCCAAGGATGGTTTGTAAGGTGGTGGGTGGTGGTTTTTTATAGGGTAGGATGAGGGGTTAAGGTGACTCTTGAGATAGAGGACTAAGATGGGAAGACGGAGGTGGTTAGGTGATCCTAGGGCTAAGGAGAGTTGGTGCCACCAAAGGGGTGTAAGGGGGGTAGTTATGGGCGGCCAAGGTACACCTAAAAGTGGTGCCAACCATGGAGATGTGCCATGGGTTGGTGCCAACTTCTAGGCTTCTAGAAGGGGGTTGAGGTGGATGGTGGAGATGGCTTGGTGGGGTTATGTGTAGGGTGGATATGTGGGTTGAGGTTGGCGCCAAAAGGGAGGTAGTTAGGGTTAGTTTTGCCACCAACTTTAGGTGTCTTTTGGTGGTTAGTTGAGGGGTGAAAGGTGGTGAAGAGGTGGCACCAACTTGAGTAGAGGTGGAGCTTACCTTAAGTAGGCTTAGGTGGACTTGGAGTGGTAGGTTAAGTAGGTGGAGTTAGGGTTAGGTTTTTGGTGCATGGAGGTGGATGCTAACTAAGCTAAGCTTAGCTAAGCTAGCTTAGCTAGCTATAGAGTAGAGGAATATGCATGTGGAGCTTAAGGTTTGAGGAGAGGAGCTGGATATGTAGAGTCTGGAGTTGAATTAGAGCTAGCAGCTACTGAAGAGGTCAACATGGGGTTACTCTAGCTGGCTTAGCTTGCTAGTTCTTTGCTAGCCACTAAGCCAAGCTAAAGTGAGCTGGCTTCTGTTGAATGGAGTTGAGGTGAGCTGGGTCTGGTGCTCCTGGGGAGAGTTGAGCTGGTTGAGACAACTAAGGTAGCTTAACTCAATTAGCTTGAGCTAAGCTAGGTCCCCGGGAGCTGGACTTGAGCTTCCTAAGCTGGAATGAATTCATCTTTAGCTGGCTGGAGTTGAGTGAAGCTGGATGTAGCAGGATCTGAGCTAGGGTGAACTCCAGTCAACTCAGCTGAGCTAGCTAGAGCTCCCTGTGGACTAGTGGGAGCTGAGATGAGCTAGACTCAACTAAGTTGAGCTGGATCTGAGTTGACCTGAGCTAGGGTAAGCTAAGATGAGCTCTCTTGAGCTGCCATTTAGCTAAGATTAGCTGAATGGAGTTAGAATGAGCTAACCCTAGTCCAAGTGAGCTAGATTCGAACTATGGTGAGTTCCAGCTAGTCTGAGCTTCTTCTTCACCAGTTGCCTTCTTGAGTGCTAGGGTTTTAGGGATCTGTATATTTGTTCATCCTTAACACTCAGAAAAACACATTAAAACGACAAGAAAAAATGCAATGCATGCCTAACCTAGTTAATGCCTAAATGCAGCCCAAAAACCCGTTTGCGGAGCAAAATCCTAAGAGCTAGGTTTGTTTTAATGCATAAGAATGATGATAAACTGGCATTTATTAGGCACTTCTACATGAGATCCAAGAATTAATCCCATGCCTCATGAAGAGGTTCTCTCGATTGTTGAGTGAAATGAGTGATCTGGTGGCGTAAGGCATTTGTTCGGCCTACGGGGAAGAACTTCTTCAAAAATTCAAACTGAAGTTCATCCCTTGTGTTGATCGGACGAGTCCGAGTTTGATACCAATGAGTAGCCTTGTCCATGAGGGAGAAAGAAAACATCTTCATGAGTAGAATATCCCAATTTTGTGCATCTAACCTGAAGGTTTGGGCCAGATGTTTGAGCTTCTTAATGTATTGGAATGGATCCTTAGAGTTAAGCCCATGGAATTTTGGTATGGCATGAATCATATTGAGCTTGAGTTCAGAATCACGACCTCCAGCCGGATTCAGACTCGAGGCTCGATTGCCACCGCAGTGGGATTATAGTTATCTCGCATCATAGGATGCTGCGGCGGGTTTACAAAGTTTTGGAAGAGATCATTTAGGTGCTGAAGTTGGTGCTCAAGGTTGTTCTCTTCTTCAATGGGTTGTGCCATGATGGAAGAAGATGGAGAACTTGGTTCTGAATCAGAGGAAAGATCTATGTGGTAGGGTTGCTGTACAAATAAGGGCTTTGAGGCTTGGCCTCGGCAAGAGTAAATTTCTAAAGGAGGTCTTAAGGATGGTCTTAAGGACCTCCTACCAAACATGCACCGAAGGATTTGATGAGATTAGAATGTGCTGGACTCAATCGAGACACCCAAAAAATGTTGGGTGACTATAGAGGTTCGGGGCGGATGATACCCCTTAGTCAGAAAGGTCGTCCACTTGAGAAATACCTGGGCAGCTAGAGAGGGAGAGTTCCGCAAAGGCCCCTACACAGTAAAGCATCCCCACGAGTTACAGGGTTTCCCCCACCCGACCTCTCTTGTCACTGATATTCCAAGAAGACCAGAATGGGGACTTGACCTCTTAAGTGTACCTTTTTTAATTAAGATCAAGGTGCTTAGGGTTCCACTTGAACTTTACGTCTTTTGAGTGCAAAAAGTGACCTAATTTTAAGGTTGGTTGACCCAAAGGATCAACTTCACCTCTTTGTTCCTTTGAGAGCTTTTAGGTCCTTTCTTTTAGGGTTCAAGTGAATTAAGAGCTTGATTTTCTTAGGGTTTCTCTTGGATAAATCTCTTCATACAAGGCTTAGGCACAGCTCTTTTTGAAAATTTTTTATTCTTTGCTTTAAGAGAAAATGTGTCTCTAAAAACCCTAGCTTTGTAATCCTCAAGTTGGCTCTACTTGGTCTACTTTAGTTGCCTTAAAAATGGTATTTAGGGCTCAATCAAGAAGGTTTTAGCCCTAGTTACCTTAATTGGATGTGCATTTCAAAATATGCTGAAATGAAAATCAGGCAACTTTGGTGAATTACTAAATATGGAAGCAGGCAGCCCTAGATTGATTTTTCTTTGTTTTTTTTCCTTTTCGGACTTTGAGGGGATTAAGAGAGAGGGCTAATGAAAGTTTACCTGTTCCTTGGTGTGATTGTTGTGCGGCTGCTTTTCTTTCCTTTTCTTCCCCTGAAACAAACATAGCAAAAGAGAGAGATTAAGTCAATACTGAATCAAAGGTTGTGATCAAAGTTTCTAAAATGCCCGTTGCTCCTCGGCAACAGCGCCAAAATGTTAACGGGGTGAAATCAATTTTTAAAAGATGTTCATTGCAGTATAAATGAAATCACCTCGAAAACAAATAAGAATTTATTATTCGAAAACCTAAGTATCCGAGGTCGAACATAGGGAGAAAATTGGTATTTAAAAACTAGAATCACAACTTTCAATTTTATAAAATGCAATGACCAATCAAAGTTATGAAGTAAAAATGAGGTCAATGTATAGAGAAGCTCAAAAATATCAGGATGGACGTCTGATGTAAAAATTAGATGTCTTAATTATTTGATTCTATGTGCTTTCACTATTCTTCTCCTTTTGCTTTCTAGCTTTGGCTTATTCTTTCTCTCTTCTTTCTCTTTCTCTGCGGCCACTCTTCTTCTTCTGCCTTCTTCTTTCTTCTTCTTCTTCTCTTGTTTCCTTAGCTTTCCTCTGCCTTTATTCTCTGCTTGGCTGCACCTCTGCTTCCTTCTTCCTTCTGCTTTCAACCCTTGGCTTCTCCTTCTTTTCTTCTTCTGCATCTGCTTCTGCCTTCAAGTCTTTCTTCCTTCTCCTTCCTCCGCTTCTACATCTAAGTCCTTCCTTCCTTAGCTACTCCTGGCTTCAGCTTCTTCCTTTTCTTCAGCAGCTGCCTCCTCCTTCTTCTTTCCCTGCACAGCATAGAGAAAAACCTACCCCTACCCTCCCCCTCATCTCTCTCTCTCTATTTCTCTCCTGGGTTCGCTCTCCCAGAGCTAGGTAATCGGGTCGAGTTTCACATGCCCGGGTCCAGGCTCACAGACGTGGGTGGTGTGCGAGGAGTGCAGGGTATGTGGGTCAGGCACCAGGTCCGCATCGGTGTGTGTCGTGGATGAGGCGGGGGCATGGGCGAGGGACCTCACCTCGTGTTACTTGAGGTGCTAAGAAGAAAACACAAAAACAATTTAAATGACTTACCGCGCGCTTGAGTTTTCGAGGTAGGACTAAAGTCCCACCTACTTCTGCTTGCGCCTATAGGAGGAAGGTCCATCCAATTGGGGAGTTACAGGCGATGCAGGCCCTAATTGCCAGGTGCAAAAGAGTCGTAGAGGGATTCTGCACACTTGGGATGCGCCTGCCTGGAGTGGGTCATCCTGGAGCAAGCGAGCAAGGTCCTTCACACCTTCGCTAATGGCGGTGGAGGCACGAACCTGAAATGCACGCACACAGCCTTGTAGCCCTGTCAAACAACTTGGGAAGCTTCTTCGTGTCATGGCAAAGGTGAGGCGAGGGTTGGCTGGCTGCGGAACGACCTAGGCATGTGTGCCTAGGTCACTCTGTGACCGTGAAGGTGCATGTGTCAGGTGAGGGTGTAGGGCATGTGTGGCGGTTGGTGAAGGGGCGTAGGATGATCAGTGAGTGATGGCGAAGGTGATGAGGTAGGTGGCGAGGCATGTGGAGTGGGGGAGTGACGGATTTGCCTTGCCGGTGGTCGGCCGGAGATGAGGGAGACAGAGGTGGACAGTGGCTATCGAGGGGTGTTTTATGAAATTGAACGACAAAAAATGAAGAGTGGATGCAGAGGGACTTATCTGCATGTAGCTGGATGAAGGGGAGGCAGAGGGGACGAGCGGCACGTATGTGCCGTCGTCGGGGAGAAAGGCCCTGAGGCGAGGATGACGGCGATGAGGAAGGGCTCGGAGAGGCATGCGCGGGTACAGTGCGATGCGGAACAGTGAGACGAAGATAACTCTGCCACTAGTATGGTGGCAGAGCGATGAGAGGAGGGAGGAGGGATCGTCAGAGCTTGAGGGTAGTTGGTCGGAGTTGAGAGAGGAAGAAATTAAGGGTGTATCTTAGGCCAATTCAAGCTTAGAAGATGTGGCAAGGATCGGGGATCCTTCTTTAGCTGCTGGCCGAGCCCTCTGCACTTGGAAGGCAAGCCTCCAAGAGCAAAGATCTCACCGGATATGGAAGGTGCACAAGACACCCAAATCTCTTGAGTGAGAGATTTGGTGTAACTACGATCTTAAGATCCTGTTCAGACGGTGAAGAAATCCTCAGAGAATCTCCCTTCCAAATCTGGGAGATCTCTGAGGATTCGAGGAGATATCCTCCTGAAATCCTCATCGAAGTGGGATTCCTTTGCTGTAATGGCGGAGGGATGTGAATGCAAAGACTGGAGAGGGAGATAGGGGGGAATGTGTAAGGGTTTTCAAAAGTTAAGGGTCAGAATGTAATTGAGTGGACTATTTTGCAAAGTAGGTCAAGATGACCTTCCCTTAAGCCCAAACTTTGGTAAAAACCTAATTTAGACCTAAGGAATCCAATGGTGAAGTTGGATTTTAGGTTTTACCATGTTTTACTGGATATTTTGCACAAAAACCCAAATTAGGTCAAATACTAAGCTAGGACCCCTATCTAGGTCAAAATAGGTTTCAAAGGACAAATTGAAGGTTCTAAACCCTAGGGGATATTTTTCCATAAATGTTAGAGGGTTTAGTTGATTTTTGTCCTGACCAGAACCTTGTGAAATTGAGTGGGTTTTTTTTATGGTTACAAAATGTCATTTAATTCTAAAATCTCACAATAGCCCTTTTCTGATTGAACCATCCCACTTTTCCTCTTATTAAGTCTAATTGACCTATGTTCAGCCCCTGAGAAATCTCATTGATGTACTGCAATGGTAAAATTGTAGTTTATCCTTTAGTTCATGTTTCCTTCCCTGAACAGTAATCCCTTGAATTAGGCCTTTCTTTAGGTTATGTAGGAGCTTTTGTTCACTTTCTTAGGTCAAAATGAGCTAGTTAGGGATCATGATAAGGTTCTCATCAACTGTATAATGTATGGAAAGGCCTGTCACCTTCCTGTTGGAATGTAATTTCTACACTAAAAGTTTGACTTTGAAAATCCGTCGTTGCAGTCGTGTAAAAATCTGTCAAATAGATAATTTAATCGAGACTCAAAGTGAGTCCCAAGTCGAACACTGGAAGGCAAACATTTGATCAAAAATTGCATAGGAATTATTGTGACAAAAGGAAATTAGCTGGTTGAAATTAATCTATTAGCTATTTTACTTGAAGAATAATTAATAGAAGAGAGAGAAAGAATAATACAAATAAAGAGAAAATAGGGAGAGTATAAACAAATATTTCATAATGATAGAAACATGTTCATTACATCTATGTGCTACACTAGAGAGCAGGAAATCTACACTAGAAAGCGATAAAAGAGAAGGGGATGAGGAATTATCCTCCTCGACGGCTGCTTGGAGGACAAGCTGCGTTAACGGGGCTCCCAGACAAAGGAGGTGAGATGCTGGATGAAGGAGGATGAAGCTGGAGGATGAAGGATGGAGCAGGGCACCGTCACAATGGGATCCGCTTCCCAAATGGCTGGGAGAGGACAACCACGGGTGCTCCATGAATGAGGGTGAGAAGATGAAAAAAATTATCCTTTTAACTCTAATGGAGCTTCCCGTGTTTGGGACGAGCTCGTACAACTTTGGAGTAGGTGAGAGAAGAAAAGAAGCGATGATGGACAAAGAGGGGTATATGTGCCTTTATATAGTTGAGGTCCAAGGGCAAAAAGGGCATTTAATCTTTCAGAAATTAACTCTGCTACCTTTAGTGACTAATACATGCGTCACTGTAGATGTACATCACTGTAGCCACACCTCAATGAGGGTCGTCCATCGCGCATCCAACGCTCCACATGCTGCCACGTCGATGTTGCCCCGCCTTTAGCCATTCATGCCTTTAATCACATACACATGATCTCAGCCGTTCGATCGCACATTGGATGCCTTAGATTTGATCACGTCGCTTCCTCTTTGCACGTTAAGAGGTGACGCGGCCACTTCATCACTGTTGGATGAGTGATCAATGGCTCAGAATGCGCATCTGCGCACCTTTACCAATCACACCTCCCCCACATGTGATCTCTCATGAGATCAGGCATCTAATCGTGTGTCCATCCAATTTGTTGATCTGAGCTGCACGTTCTTGATTGGAGGGCCGGATTTCTCTCTCGCGCATGAGGTGGAAGCACAGAGAGGTGGCTCGAGCGGGTGCCCTACTTGTCATGGAGGTTCTTATCCACTATGCTATGTGCATGGATTGATGAGAAGCTGATCAGATGGGTAAGCGGTTGTGACCGTTGGTTCATGGATTTATGGTTCAAATCGCGTGATGGGAGATCTATTGAAGATGTGAGGGTACGGCGAGAATGCATCCTGACCATTGGATCAATGATCCAACAGCTGAGATGCATTGATCATCAGATGAAGAAGAGTTGTGGCGACCGTGGGTGGCTGGGATGGTGCCATGTGGCATTATCTAAGCCATCTATCTTATATTGCTCATAGGTGGTGCCATGGAAGTTGGATTGGACCAATTTTTTCACTGTCTAGCTGTGATCATCGATCCAAACCCATCTGTGTGGTTGGATTTGTCATATGAAGTTTGGATTTTCCACCACCTTGGCCCTTGATCTCTGATCTTTCTCGTACTGCATCTGATACTACGAAGGTTCGATCAGGGTGATCTCGGAGTCGTTGAACTCCGATCGTTGCCCTGATCAGATCTGTATAGATGGATCTCAAATTCAAGGCCATGAAATTATCTTGCAATGCCCCTTGACCACAAAAAGGAAAAATTGACCTATAATTCATACAATCTAACGAAAATGCATGATGATGCATTTTATACAATATTTATAATGCGTGATGCTTCTATAAAACTAAGAACATGCATAAATAGGCATTTTAGGCCAATTAGATGTGTGCACATCATGCCCCATGCCTATCTTTTGCTAGTCCCTTGCAAAACTACAAGCTATTTATAAAATAATTAGGGTCAGATTTCTTGGGCAAAAGTTATTTCTCAACACTATGAAGTTTCAACTAAGACTTGAACTACAAAGGCATAACAGTGCCCTGGTGTTTGCCAAAATGTAGACCGCCAAAGCCCTCACCATATTTAAAAGCAAAAGAATCTTTTTCTTTTTCTTCTTTTCTAATTTTTTTTTATTTTTGAGTTTAGAGTTTCAAGGCAACTTTCTATGGCTACCCAACCCACCCAAGACTCGATAAGAACACTAAGTGCTAAGCATCTTTTTATGTGATGTGATAGACTCACTGATTGGATATTAGAACGAACTTTGGGTTTCTATACCCCTAGAAAAGCAGTTCTGCCCAAAGGTATATCTATCTAACTGGTAGCTTTCTCCCTACTTTTTATTATTTTGAGGTCAACACAAGGGCGAACCTAGGGTATATCTCTCCAGCTTATTCTACTTCTCCGCTTCTTCCTAAGTGTTTGGAATTATACGAGCATTTCGTGAGCTAAGTTCTGGACAATCAGTCAATGAACTGTTACCATGGACAACTTGCCAGCCATACTCGTGTGGTGAAGTGTAGTTTATTTCTTTTTTTCTTCTTTTCTATTTCTCAATTTTTTTATTTTTTGGATAATTTTTTTATTTTTTATTTTTAAGTAGGTGGCTTCCCAGATCTAAGATTTACCTAAAGGCAGCAAAAAGAGAATGGTTGTGTGGCTGGGCTCTAGGTAACCGTCCAATGAGCTATTACCATCGACAACCTGCCAGTCATACCATCTAATGACTCTACAATTACAAGTGTTAATAACATCAATTAGAGTAAGTTTCGACGGTACTTATGCGATAATGTTAGATTATAATGGGCTTGGGAGCGTTGCATGATCTTTACATTTTAATCGCTTACAATCAATGTTTAATGATCATGTGCACAAGTCCATTCTGAAATAGGTCTCAAATGAGCGATCGGATCATACAAATTTATTGAGATCAACAAACAAAGTCCAATGGACTCTAAATCACTTGGTTCTGACCTCCGTAGCTCCCACAACAAGCCCGAGAAAAATCAATAGCCAGGGGGCAATGCGACACCCTTATAGGCCTCAGATGAAAAATCCGACCGTATGGATGGATCCGAAGTGACGATCGCAGTCTGGCAACTCGAAAATCATCTCGATCTGAGCACCGTGGCACCCTCTATAATAGAAAGAAGATGGACAGCGCAGATGGCACCACGTGGTGCAATCCAAGCCACCCCTCACGCTCCCAGCAGCCATAGCCTCTTCCCTCCATCACACCTCATGCTCCATCTCAGCTGTTCATCCTTCATCCAACGGTTGGAGAGGTGTGTGCAAGGAATGCTCGCCATAACATCTCTTGGCCTTGGCTCAAAATTGTGAAGGTGCCTTTCAAAGAGAGGGTGCGGGTTCGAAACCCGTTGCCCCCTCAATTGGGTGCTTGATCAAGGCACACGGCAGAGCGAGCAGTGCACAAATGCAAGTGTTGGCATGTACACGGCTGCACAATAGCAAGTGCAAGGTAGCAGCAACGCTAAGACCAGCGTGTGCTAGCATGCACCCGCGACATGGTGCACGAGGTGCGCGGTACAACGCAGAGCATTGAAGGCGTGAGGGTAGGGGCTACGGCGACACTTGTGGCGGGTCTTCAGTGACGTCTTTGAATGTCGCTGTTGACCCAAGGATGATTTTGGCCTTCTCCCTCCATTATAAAAGGGCCTACCCCCTCCACTTTTGCCAAGCTTCCACCTATGAGATACCACCACCTTCTAGAGTTCTAGGCAAGGTCTTGAAGCTGCCGAGCCACCGACGGAAACCTCTCCACCACCGTGGCTGGGTCGACGCATTCTTCACCCTTATTCTTATTTTTATTTCAGTTTATAGTGTAGTTCATCTATTTTGTTAAACATTCATCTACATTATGTCGATTACACATTTGATAAAAGGTTGTTGATACATTGATCTTATGATATCTTGAGCATGGTTCTTTAACCATTCTCTCTCCCTCTCTCTCTCTTTATCTCTCTTTCTATCTCTTTTTCACAAATAGATTTTCAAGCAAACAAACGACGTATTTATGTGACACAAAAGTGAGTATTTGATCTAATTATTGCCTCCCTATGTTTGACACTCGGGCTAACCTCCAATTCTTTATTTAAAATTGACGTCGTAAGTGCACTACAACGACCGATTTTACACAAACACATCCAGTGAACGTCAGTTTTTGGCACCGTTGCCATGTAGGTAGAGGATCTCTTATTCACTTTCATCTTCTTGGTCAATATTCATATGTATGTTATCTAACTTGCTTTTCTCCTTCTTTTTGGGGTTACAAGACCTCGTGCATCAGCAACGGGAGGAGAAAGAGTCGATTGGATCAAAGGAAGCTCAAGACAAAGACTACCATCAACCTGAAGGCTTGACCTTGTCTTCCCATGATCTAAAGGTAAATTCTTATCCTGAGACCAAGAAAAAATAGTGGTGTTCTAAAAAAAAGAACTCTCTTTTGTTTGTCGAAGAAAAACACCACCACTAAGTCTTCAACCCAGTAACTTTGAAAAATCATTTTCTAGACTTGGGTTGAGGACACGATTAAAGGACCCTATACACCTCTCAAAATTTTGAAAAAAGTCTCAGAGGTGTCCCTTCCAGTAGGAGAACTCCCATACAAATTTCATAGCCAAACTCATTTGTGGTTTGGCTGTGAGAAATTAGCTACTGGAAGTGCTCAAGGTTGTCCTAAGTTCTGGAGATCTGTATGATGTTCTTACTGTAACAAACTCCATGCAGCTTGGATTTGCAAGAGATTTATATTTCTGGAAAGATCTTAAAATTCTCTACACTTCATCTGAAGAACAGTTTTTCATTTGAAATTGATTAGTGATTGTTCTGAACAAGATATTAAACTTGCGCACTGATCTAGAGGTTCTAGGTAGATTGACCCCCTCTTGGAAAAATGTGAATTTGGGTAGTCTACTGTCCTTAAAAAATTTTGAAATTGATTTCGTTGAAAAGATCATTCGATTTTGGTCAAGATAGGGTCATTGATTATTTTTATTGGACCCTTCTTGACAAAAGCTTAAAAATGATTTTTTGAATAGAAGCTGCACACCCTAGGATTTTCCACACTAGGGAGTTTTTGATTTTATAGCCACACAAAGGGCCTTAAAGAAAATCAATCTTCACCAACCGTGTGACTATACATTTGTGCCCTGTTTGAATGTGTAAACAAGTGGAATTTTAAAATCCATTAAAGCAAGGTTCGAATTTTTAAAACCACACATCTAAATCTTGCTTGATAAAGAACACTTATTTTGGCATTAGGTCCTTACACCCAATTGTGCACAGACGTGACCCAAATAGGACCAATCTAAGTCCTGGAAGTGTCATTGGGTTTGTAAGTTCTTGGCCTTAATTCTCATTGTGGAATCCGGTGTCTAGGCAATGGGAAAGTGTCAAACGACTGCGGTTGTGGTGTACAAAGGAACCAGCGAAGTGAAACAAAGGAAGAACCTTCCCTTCAACCCCTTTGTAATCAACCTGGTCAGATGGATTAACTTTGGGAAAAGAGGTTTAAGTGCCTCCAAATTCAATCACTTTCTTTACGGCTTCTAGGTCACCTAGGTCTCCACTGTAGGGCCTAGTTTTGCGTGTTTGATTGTGCACACTTATTTTTCTCATCCCTCTACTTCTTCCAACCCATGGATTTTAATGCTTATCCATCCTACCCAAACTATCCCCAACATGATTTGTTTTCTAACCCAAGTAGATCGTATCAACAGTTTACTTACGATAGCCAACCACCTAGTTGGGGACTTAATCCAGGACCTGAGTACCAAGAACACCCCTCTTGTTCCAACTATCCCAATTTTAACCAGACTACACCAACCTCCAATTGGGATAGTTGCAACCCAACCACCTAGGGGTACGATCCAAACCTTGGGGATCCATATCTTGATTCTCCTTGTGATGACTTTTCTTTTAGGTCCCACCCACCCACTAACCAATTTGATGGGACCTACGCTCAAGGAGAACACCAAGGCTCCCACCCTTCCCAGGACCATAACCACGATAGGTCATCCGGATTCATGGATCTTTCCTACTTGACCTATGGATTGGAAGGGATTCTAGAAAAGTGGAAATCAAAGGATGTTCATAAACCTAGGCAAATCAAGAACGATCAAACTTTGACTTGGACCCCTGATGAAGAATACAAGTGGGAGGAGGACTTAGAACCTCAATTATTTTGGAGTAGGACAAAACAGAAAATGGTTCTTTTTTGAAGAATTGAACCCTGAAAATGATAGAATAGAAGACCCACCCAAGAACTTAAACCCCAGTATGGACTCTAGCACACATCCTCAACAATACCCTCCCAATGTTGATTTAAATACTAAGGAGCAAATGCAAGGGAAACCTAATGAGACCCGATTAGTTCTTGATAGCCTTCAGTTGGAGTTACAAAGATAGAATCAAGAATTGATTAAAGGGCAAGAAGCCATGATGGATATGTTCCAACAACTGGAGGAAGAGGGCCAAAGAAAACTGTTGAAAACAACCCCTCTCACTGAGTCCAGGAAGCAAGGCCCCGTAATGATCAATTGGACTACATCTAGTTGCCCAAACTTGGTTCAATCCACCATTGATACGCCTCCATTGTTGGACAACTCATTAGAAAATGTCATTAACGATTCCTTGGGGAAGGTTGAGGGCAAAAATCAAGAGAAAATTGAGAACTTAAGGGTTGATGTTTGTGAATCCAAATCCAATCTCCTTGAGGAAAGGATTTGGTGAAAGCAACATCCAAAACTAAAGATGGGGAATCAAATTCTGAAATAATTGGTTTTGAATCATTTGAAACTCTTATCACAAGTTTAGGGGAGGGCCAAAGGAATGAATCTAAGTCTGAGTTGGATGATGAAATTGGCCCTACCTCTACTGCAACCTTGGAAATGGAGGCTGATGAGAAAAAAGGGTGAAGATAATATTCTAGGGGTCAAGGAATTGGAGGGTATGAGCAATGACACCCTAGTTGAAGAAGGGATGGATTTTTCTTTAGAGAGCGACCTCATGCTTATGGCCTATTATGAAACTCTTGATTTTGCTACGTGCCCTATCAGAATTGAAATCCTGCAACCTGAATGCACTAGAATTGATATACCTTTGGGGGATTACAATATTAAACAGACACAAGCTGATTTCAAAACCTATGTTTTTAGTGTCCGGCATTTTAGATTCGGGTTGCACTCGTCCAAATCAATTTCTCCGCATGCCTACAAACTAAGAGAGGAACAGACACGAGGATGCAAGGTACACTATTTGTAGAGTTCCCATCCTTTAGGGACGGGATTCCACCACAGCCTAGTTCACATCTGTGGACTTCAGGCTCTGGGTCTAGCTAATTTTGTTTTCACCTCCTTGACCTAGACCAGTCTTGTTTGTGCATCATGCCCAGCTGAAGGCACTAAACTCAAAGCTTCCTAGGAGGTAACCCAGAGGTTTCAAGCTGATCAGATTCACGATTACAACTCAGGTGATTTATTTCCATACTCCCTTGCATACATTTATCTTTCCAATGAGGACATTGTCCAACATAGGCATGGAGGGGTGGTAATTCTCAAGATCTTAGTACAAATTGTCAGTTTGAACTAATTTTAATTCATTTTGTTAAAAAAAAATAAATTAAATTAGGAAACGAAAACATAGGTATTAGAAGCTTGTCAACTTTAGGAAATAATACGTTGGTGACCAATCGCTTAGACTCTTCAAGTCTTCAGACTTAATCAATCTAGGTGTCCACTAAAATGTGGACTTGGTCTCGAGTCCTCACCACTATAATTTATCTTAATTTGATCAATAAAGTAGGGTGATAAGTATACGACTTATTGGCTTGCCCTCTGATTAGGGGGATTTTTAGTGTAAACATCTGCACACGTTTTGCGCTGACTCACTCATTGGCAGTTCTAACAGAAATTGAGTAGCTAATGAACCTTCAAGGGTGGTATGGTTAGTAAGTTGTTGTGGGTAACAGCGCATTGGCAGGTTGTCTAGAGCCTAGTCACAGGACCATTCCCTTTCACTGCTACCTTTAGGTAAATCTTAGACCAGGAAAGCCACCTACTTAAAAAAAAAGATAGAAATAAGAAAATAGAAAAGGAGAAATGAAGAAAAAAGAAATAAGCCACACTTCACTACACGAGTATGGCTGGAAAGTTGTTGTGGGTAATAGCCCATTGGCCGGTTGTCCAGATCCTAGCTCATAAAATGCACAAGAATTCCAAAACACTTAAGGAAGTGGGGAAGTAGCATAATCCAGGGAGATATACACTGGATTCGTCCTTTTGTTGACCCCACAAAAGTAATAAGTGGGGAGAAAGCTACTAGCCAGATAAACACCTTTAGGCAACATTTTTCTTTCGGGTCACCTAGGGGGGTAGAAACCCGAAGTCCATTTCAATTGCCGTTGAGTGTGTCTATCACTTTCACATTAAGATGCTTAGAACTAAGAGTCCTTTTCAAGTTTTGGGTGAGTTAGGTAGCTGCAAAAAGTTATCCTGAAATCCTCAACTCCAAAAATTTAAAAAAAAATAGAAAAGATGCAAAGAAAATATATATATATATATATACTTTGCTTGCATATAGAATAAGGCATTTCCGGGCGGTCGACATTTTAGCAGGCAACCCGGGCACTGTTGAGTCTTAGAGAGTTAGGTTCTTAGTAGAAATTTCCTCCAGTTGGCAAGCAACTTCTACCTAAGCGATCAATTCCTAATTTTAGTTGTAAATAGCATTCAGATCAAGGTGGACATGGGTGCATGATGACTCTACAATTACAAGTGTTAATAACAACAATTAGAGTAAATTTCGAGGGTACTTGTGTGATAATGTTAGATTATAATGGGCTTGGGAGCATTGCATGCATATTGCATGATCTTTACATTTTAATCGCTTACAATCAATGTTTAATGACCATTTGCACAAGTCCATTTTTAAATAGATCTTCGATGAGTGATCGAACCATACAGATGGATCCAGATCGACGAATGTAGTCCAATGGACTCTAAATCACTTTGATCCGACCTCCGTAGCTCCCACAACAAGCATGAGAAAGATCAACGGCCAAGGGGCAATGCGACATCCTTAGAGGCCTCGGATGAAAAATCTGACCATACGGATGGATCCAGAGTGACGATTGTAGTTCAGCAACATAGGAATCATCTCGATCTGAGCACCGTGGCACCCTCTACGATAGAAAGAAGATGGACGGCACAGATGGCACCACGTGGCACCATCCAGGCCACCCCTCACACTCCCAGTAGCCATGGCCTCTTCCCTCCATCACACCTCATGCTCCATCTCAGCCGTTCATCCTTCATCCAACGGTTGGAGAGGCGTATGAAAGGAATGGTCTCCACAACATCTCTTGGCCTTGGCTCATTAGCCGTGAAGGCACCTCTCAAAGAGAGGGTGTGGGTTTGAAACCCACTGCCCCCTCAATTGGGTGCTTGAGCAAGGCACGCGATAGAGTGAGTAGCGTGCGCATGCACGTGTGGGCGTGTACACAGCTGTGCAGCAGCAGGTGCGGGGTAGCAGCAACGTGGAGACCAGCCTATGCCAACATGCGTGCGCGACATGGCACGCAAGGCATGCGACACAGTGTAGAGCATCGAAGGCTCGAGAGTGGGGGCTACGATGACGCTTGCAGCAGGTCTTCAGTAACATCTTTGAATGTCGCTGTTGACCCAAGGATGATTTTTGGCCTTCTCCCTCCATTATAAAAGGGCTTACCCCCCTCCACTTTTGCCAAGCTTCTACCTATGAGATACCACCATCTTCTAGAGTTCCAAGCAAGGTCCCGAAGCTGTCGAGCCACCGACAGAAGCCCCTCCACCACCATGGCTGTCTCGACAAGTTCTTCATCCTTGTTCTTATTTTAATTTCATTTTATAGTGTAGTTCATCTATTTCGTTAAACATTCATCTACATTATGTCGATTACACATTTGATAAAAGGTTGTTGATACATTGATCTTAGCATATCTTGAGCATGGTTCTCTAACCCTTCTCTCTCCCTCTCTCTCTCTCTCTTTTTCTCTTTATCTTTCTCCCTCTCTCTCTCTTTCATAAATCGATTTTCAAGTGAACAAACGACATATTTATGTGACACGAAAGTGAGTATTTGATCTAATTATTGGCTCCCTGTGTTAGACACTCAGACTCACCTTCGACTATTTATTTAAAATTGATGTTGTAAGTGCACTACAATGAATGATTTTGTGCAAACGCGTCTAGCGAACGTCACCACCCTAGAAGGTTCATTAGCTACCCAATTTTTGTTAAAACCATCAAAAAGTAAGTGCAAATAGTGTGTAGATGCTTAGGCTTAAAGTCCTCTCAAATCAGAGCGTGGGTTAATAAGTCATGTACTTGTCACTGTTGTACGGGAATTCTTTGCAGAAAGATTTGAGTTTAGAAAACTAGTCGTTGTAGTGTGATTTGCTAGAAAATCCATCAATCAAATAATTTTTAACCGAAACTCTGAATGATTCCCGGGTAGAACACATGGAGGCTTTGTCAATTTGAAATGCGCAGTTATATTTTTTTGTAATTTTTGTTCATAAATGAGAAATTCATAATGATTGCTATTCTATTTGCAAAATGAGCACTACAACTAAAGAGAGAGAGATGACAAAAAGCCCATTTTCACGCATTTGAAAGTCGTCGGAAATCGTAGTATAGTCGTGCAAAAATATTCGTCAAAAATTGATTTCTAAAGATAACGAGACTTGAGTCCCGGTCATTCGTCTCTGGGAGGCATTTCTTTTACTTTTGAAATTGATCTTACTCTACTTTGTTTAGAATCGCATGCCAGTTCGTGATTATTACATATTTAGGTATGACATGCATAGTTGCAAGAATATTAGGAATCAAAAATAGGTAACTTGAATCACACAAAAAGAATGACAATTATTAAGCTCATGGTGATTTCAAACATATAGAGACAAATATATATATAAGCATTTTTCATTCATTCAGCGGGAGAGTCGTTTGCAACATAAAACGTAGAGGGAAGCTTGTACATAAATGATTGAAAGTTAAATCTAGCTACCAGAAAATGATCGCATATAAGAATCAATGAGGGGATTTCGCATGCATCATTGGGGGAGAAATAAGACTACACTAATAAATAGTAAATAAAAGTAGTAAATATACAAAGAGCATAATATAAATCTAGCATAATGGAAGGGCATTCAGGGGTGGTCCCCGATGGCCTTTGAGTGGTTGAGAAAAGAAGGAGGGGCGGCCAATGGAACTTAGGTCGACCCTTGGAGAGAGGTTGGGGAGCGGATCCAGCTTCCTGGCATGGAGATGGTGGCCTCCATGATGGTTCTCAACTAGTGGAGGTGGAGTGGAGATGGAAGTGGCTAGCCTAAGTGGAATGGATGGCAAGGAAGTGAATGGCTGCAAATGGCCACCCAAGGGGTTTTTTTATAGACCTAAGGGAAGCTCTCTAGAGAATTATGGAATTCTATAGAGAGGCCTATGGTGGGAGCTCGTGGGAGAGTGAGAGAGAGAGGGTGGATGGTGGTTTTTAGATCCACCAAACGTGGATCTAAAAATTGAATGGCTCTTGGTTGCAATTTTTGGCAACAAAGGCAACCACACATGGTAGAGAGTTCTAGAGAACTATAGGCTAGATATTTTCGTGTGGATGGTGTGTGTGGGTGTGTGTGGGTCTAAACTTAGGTGGCTAGGTTGATTAGGTTGGGTTCTAGTGGGTTTAGGTCAAGGTAGGTCTCAAATTAGGGTTATAAACCAAAATTCACCAAGGTAAAGTGCAATTAAACTTAACACAAGTTTAATTGGGTGTGCAGAAACTTAATTGAGAGTAAAACAACTCAATTAAGTCAGGTCTAGGTCAATTGGACTCTCACTGAGTCCAATTGGACAGTGTGTGCTGAGATCAAGGCTCAATTGGACTCAATGAGTCCAATTGAATAGGCTGATGGAATTGACTAACATCCAAGTCAATTAGGTTTAGTGAGGACCTAATTAGGTCCTTAGGGAGGTCTAGAGGTGATGTACTAGGGTTAGGTCACCTTAATTTATGTTCTTATGGGGTTGGAATTGGGTTTAGGGACCTAGAGATCCAAGATCAAGGCTTAAATCTCAAAACAGGAATTGGAGAGTAGTATCAGACATCTAATAATATAATCAAACGTCTTGTACTCAAAAATCAGAAGTCCATTCTTGTTGTCTGCACGTCCAATCAGAGTCAGGAAGGATTTCAGGTTCTGTTTTGGGTATTCTGCAGAAAATAGACATCTAACAAAGTGTCTAGACATCCAATAACACTGCAGAAGTGGGTTTGAAGTGTGCGGGATTTGGCTAAGGGTTCTAGACATCTTAAAACTTATCTAGACGTCCAAAGAAGGGTTGGAACTAGGGTTTTAGGGCTTCCTAGGGTGTTGTGACCTAATCTAAGGGTGGCTAAGGCTTGGGGAAGTCTCTAGTCTATCCTAGGGCTAGGATGGACCTAAGCTCTTCACATTTTACTACTTTATTCCTACTTAATAGAATAGAAAACTTTTAACCCCCTTACATTATTATTCCTACATCTAAACTAGGCCTTCTGCTCCAGCTTTGCTATAACTCCTGTTATTCCTGATCCAGCTTCAGATCCAGCTCCTAATCAGCTTATTCCCTGCAAGCGACATAATGCAGTTAATTAGCACATTATAACATTATTTTATACATAGCTAAAAGAAAGTAGTAAAGATGCAGATAATGCATATGCATGCATGAATAACCCTAACTTATGCTAAGTCCTAGCCCAATTTAGGTCAATTAAGACATATGATTGCTACGCAATCAAGAGAGAAACACATAGGGAGAGAAATAACTTTTATACTCAAAATAATGTTATTAACACTACAACTAGAAGGCAAGAAATTTAATCTAGAAAGCGATATAGAGAAGGAGGAGAGAAGTTAACCTC
The DNA here is from genome assembly GCA_037157565.1 of Thalassia testudinum. NCBI lineage: Eukaryota > Viridiplantae > Streptophyta > Magnoliopsida > Alismatales > Hydrocharitaceae > Thalassia > Thalassia testudinum. Next base: position 48,080,229 of record JAZHRO010000009.1, read on the forward strand.
CTCGATAGTTGCTTAGAGGATGAGCCGGACGGACGTCACCTAGAAGGAGAGTGAAGACGGATGACAGAGGTCAGATCTGGAAGATCTAGTGGTGAGGCAGGGCGTCAGCGTCAGGGAATCCACTTCCAGAATGGAGGCAAGAAGGTAGCTGGTGAGAGCTCTGCGAAGGGGATGAGAGGTGGAAAATTTATTTTTAACTCTAGAGGTGCTTCCCATAGCTTGGGAGCACTAGAACGAGCTTTAGAACTTGAGTTCATAGCTCTTAGAGAGGGAGAGAGATGATGGAAGGGATGGAGAATATGTGGTGGGCATAGGGGCCTTTTATAGGTGAGGTTCAAGGGAAAAAAGGGCATTTCATCTTTGAAAAATTAACTCTGCTGCCTTTAGTGACACATGCACACGTCACTGTAGGTAAGCGTTGGTGAAGAAGTGTGCCTCATCTTCATCGCTCGCTTCTGATTGAGCGCTCCACAATGCACCACATTGACGTCGCCTTGCCTTCAAGCATTGAAGCCTTCTCCCATATGTCGGCTGATCAGGACCATTCGATTGAGATCGAACGGTTGTCTTCGCTAGCTAAACACGCCTTCAAAACGTGCACCTACACGTCTTGGATTGAGATCACCTGTCCGATCATGTGATTGGATGGCTTAAAAGCCACGTTTTATGCGCTCGGCACCCACATTTGATCGAGCATCTCAGATGTGAGTGAGAAGTCGGATCATCATGCGCATCTACCTAATTAGCTGATTCGATCCATTTGCAGCTGATCAGGCAGTCGAGTTAATTTTGCACATAACTCTGATTGCAAATTGAATGCATAATGCGCTCGACCACTGTGCCAAGTCCTCTCTTTGGTCGAGTTGCGCATTGAGGTGTCGCAAGATCTAGACCGTTGGATCTCAATCTAATGGCTGGGATGTGTTGGCCATCATGTGAAGAGGTGAAGCGAGAGACTTGGGCTGGCGTTGGGTGGCTGGGATACCGCAACGTGGCACCATCCTTGTCGTTCATCTTCATATGCTCATTGGTGGTGCCACGGATGTTGGATTGGACTAATTTTCATGCCATTAGGCTACGATCGTCGATCCGAATGCATCCTTGAGGTTGGATTTGTCGTCTAAGGTACGGATTTACACCACCTTGGCCCTTGACTTCTGATCTTTCTTGAATTACATGTAATGCTACGGAGGTCCAATCGAGGTGATCTCGGAGTCGTTGAACTTTGATAGTCGCCCTGATCAGATCTGTACATTTGGATCTTCAATCTAAGGCTTCGATAAATGTTGCCCACTCCCTGACCACAAAAAGAGGTGAATTACTATACAATTTATACAAATTGACCTAAATGCCTGATGATGCATGTTATGCACTATTTATAATGCATGATGCTTCTATGATACTAGGAACATGCATAAATAGACATTTTAGGCTATTTAAATGTATACACATCACACTCCCATGCCTATCTTTTGCTAGCCCTAGCAAAAACTATATGCTATTTATAAAAAGGATCAAATTACTTGGGAAAAAGTTATTTTTCAACACTAGGATCAAATAACTAAGGACATGAACTACAGAGACACAACAGCGCTCGAGTTTTTGCCAAAATGCAAATCGCCCAAGCCCTCTCCATATTCAAAAGCAGAAGTATCTTTTTCTTTTTCTTCATTTCTATTTTTTTTGGATTTTTAAGTTTAGGGTTTCGAGACAGCTTTCTATGGCTACCCAACCCACCCAAGACTCAAAGAGAACTCTAAGCACTAAGCATCTTTTTGTGCGAAATGTGACGACTCACTGATCAACAAACAAAACGGAATTCGGGTTTCTATGCCCCTAAGTGACCTTGAAAAGGAATTTTGCCTAAAGTTGTATCTATATGACCGGTAGCTTTCTCCGTACTTTTATTTTTATGGGGTCAATAGAAGGGTGAACCTAGTGTATTTTTCCTCAGCTTATTCTACTCTACTTCTTCCTAAGTGTTTGGAATTAAACGTGCAATTTTGTGAGCTGGGTTCTGGATAATCGGTCGATAAGCTGTTACCATTGACAACTTGGCAGCTATACTCATATGGTGAAGTATGGCTTATTTCTTTCTTCTTTTCTCTATTTTTTTATTTCTTTTTCGTTTATTTTTTATTTTTGGATACTTTTCTTTTTCTTGCTTTTTTTTTAAGTAGATGGCTTCCCTGATTAAGATTTACCCAAAGGCAGTAAGAAGAGAATGATCGTGTGACTTGGCTCTAGACAACTGACCGATGAGTCATTACCACCAACAACTTGCTAGCCATACCATCTTAGATGGTTCATTAGCTACCCAATTTCATAAAAATCACCGAAAAGTGAGTCAGTGCAAATAGTGTGTAGATGGTTGACTTGAAGTCCCCTCAAATCAGATGGCGGGTTGATAAGTCGTGTACTTATCACCCTAACTTATTTAACCAATATGAAATGAATTTTTGAATGACGAGGACTTGAGAAACAAGTCCATATTTTATTAGACACCTAGGCTTATTAAGCTTGAAGACTTGAAGGGTCTAAGTGTTTAGATCGTACTGTATTATTTCCTATGGATGAAATTTCTAAAGCCCATGTTTTCTTTTCCTAATTCAATTTTTTTTAATAAAAAGGAAAAATAAGGAAAATTTACAAGAAATCCACAGAGTTGATAATATGATTCAAAAAGTGAATCCACCCCGCCATGCTTAACTCATGTAATGTCCTCATTGAAAATTAAAGGCATGAGAAAAGGGCAGAATGGAAAAATATCACATGTATTTCATGATTCTCTAGTTAGCTCTGAGTCAGACTATACAAGTGCTGAGTTTAATGCCATCAACTAGGCGGAGTCTAGCCAAAGAGAAGCAGATTAAGGTTAAAGCAACCTTGTCTACAATGGGTTCTGGAATAACTTAGTCAACATAAGGTTTTAGATGCTGTCCATTGACCTTAAAAGAATTACTCGTCTTTGGGTCAAAAATTTGAATGGATCCATTTGGGAATATCCGATCAATGATGAATGGGCCGTTCCACTTTGACCTATGCTTGCTGGAAAAGAGCTTAATTCGAGAATCAAAGAGCTAGACCTTCTAGTTCGACTCAAATCAATTTCAGGAAATTAGCTGGTCATGAAGAGCTTTGGTCCTAGCCTTATAGTTCTTAGCATTCTCGTATGCATCATTTCTAAGCTCTTTCAACTTAGATAGCTGGAGTTTCCTGGTCTTTCCAACTAAACTTAAATCAAAGTTCCATTTCTTGATTACCCAGAATGCCCTATGTTCAATCTCAACAGGTAAATGACATGCCTTTCCATACACCAGATGAAATGGTGACATGCCGATAGGTGTCTTGTATACCATACGATAGGCCCAAAGAGCATCATGAAGCTTTTGAGTCCAATCTTTTCTATCAGGCCTAACCATCTTTTGTAGGATGTTCCTGATCTCTCGATTGGAGATCTCGGCCTGTTCGTTCGTTTGGGGGTGGTACGGTGTGGGAATTCTATGATTCTTCCCATATTTCACCAGTAAATTATGGAACTAGGCATTGGTGAAGTGAGTACCACCATCGCTAATGATGGTCCTTGGAATCCGAAACTGACTGAAGATGTTTGTCTTGACAAAATCGATGACCACCTTGTGGTCATTGGTTTGGGTGGGAATAGCCTCAATCCACTTGGATATGTAGTCAACAGCTACGAGAATGTACTAGTGTCCAAATGAAGGGAGGAAGGGTCCCATGAAATCGATGTCCCAAACGTCGAAGATTTCGACAAGAAGAATCAGGTTTAAAGGCATCTTATCTCTCTTGGCTATGCTCCTAAGTGCCTAGCATTGAAAACATGACTTGAAGAATTCTTAGGCATCCTTGAATGAAGACAACCAATAAAATCCAGATTGTAAAAATTTTTGCAGCCATCTTTTTCCCAGAGAAATGTCCACCACACGCTGATGCATGGCAGAACTCAAATATACTTTGGAACTCATTCTCCGGCACACATCAGCGAATAATTTGATCAGAGTCGATGCGGTACAGTTCAGGGTCATTCCAAAAGTAATATTTGGCCTCAGATATAAGTCTATCCTATTGTTGCTTGGTCCAATCCTGGGGGATTTGACCAACGGCCAAATAATTTACCATGTCTGTAAACCAAGGGGTTGGAACACCTAAAACTGTAAGAATAGTCTCATTCGGAAAAGTATCAGTAATCGGAATATTTGGATGTGAAGAATCACTTAGGAGTCTCGAAAGATGATTTACCACCACATTTTGCACCCTGGATTTGTCTTTAATTTCAAGATCGAATTTTTGAAGTAAAAGAGTCCATTGGATGAGCTGGGGTTTGGCATCCATTTAGGTCAAGAGATGTCTCAAGGTTGAGTGGTCAACATAAATAATGACATGAGATCCTAAGAGATAAGCCCTAAAATTTTCCAATACAAATACTACAGCTAGCAATTCCTTTTCAGTAATAGTGTAGTTTCTCTGGGGCTCATCTAGAGTTTTTCTAGCATAGTAGATGACAGAGGGCTTCTTGTCTATTTTCTGACCCAAAATAGCCTCGATCGCGTAATTAGATGCATCAGTCATGATCTCAAATGGGACTATCCAGACCGGTGGTGGCAGCACCAGAGCACAAGTGACTGCCACTTTAAGAAAATAAAATGCCTTGTGGCATGATTCATCAAAATCGAACGGCATATCTTTGGCCAAAAGTTTTCTCAAAGGTTGAGCAACATTAGAAAAATTCTTAATAAACCTCCTATAAAATCCCACATGACCAAGAAATGATTGGATTTGTTTAACAGATGTGGGAGGATGAAGTTTTGAGATAGCATGCACCTTTGCTTTATCAACCTCAATTTCCCACTCAAAGACTACAAGGCCTAAGACGATGCCTTCTTGTGTCATGAAGTGACTCTTTTCCCAGCTAAGGACCGACCATGTTTTGATGCATCTCTTAAGGATCAATTCTAGGATAGCCAAGCGAGAATCAAACAAATCTCCAAAAATGGAGAAATCATCCATGAATACTCCCATAAACTCTCCCACCATGTTTGAAAAAATGGCTAGCATACACCTTTGAAAAGTCGCAGTGCATTGCAAAGCCCGAATGGCATTCTATAGAATGCAAAGGTTTCGTAGGGACAGGTGAAAGTCATGTTTTCCTGATCCTCGAGATAGATAGGGACTTGGTTGTACCCTGAGTAACCATCCAGGAAACAAAAATACTTTTGCCTGGCTAACCTTTCAAGGATTTGGTTGATGAAAACCAAAGGGAAATGATCATTTTTCGTGGTTGTGTTCAGCTTCTTGTAATCAATATAGACTCTCCAAGAGGAAGCTGAATGAGTTGTGACAGATTCACCATTCTCGTTAGTCACAACAGTAATATCGGCTTTCTTGGGAACAACTTGCATGGGACTAACCCAAGGACTATCCGAGATTGGATAAATGATTCCTATGTCGAGCTACTTAATGATTTCCTTCTTGACCACTTCTTGTATATTAGGGTTCAATCTCCTCTGCATCTGGCGAGAAGGGCGGGATCCATCTTCCATAACAATTCGATGATTGCAATAAGATGGTTCAATCCCCCTAAGGTTATGGATGGTCCAACCAATTGCCTGCTTATATGCTTTTAAGACCTTGATTAGTTTCATCTATTGCTCCTCAGTCAGTTTTGCCCTTATAATCACAGGGAGAGTTTTCTTTGGTCCTAAACATTCATATTTTAGACTCCTAGACAATGTTTCAGTTCAAGCTAGGGTGGGTTTAGGATAGAGGGTAAGGAAGATGCTGATGAAGATTCATTAGGACAGTCTAATGGAAGAGGTTGGAAGTGAATAAAATCAACAACCTCTTCAGAGTGTGGCACGTCTGCCACAAAGGGTTGTGGGTCGGGTTCATTGGTGCAGGAGGAATTCTCAAGGACAGTAAAAGCCATACAAGTCTCAACATTCAAATCATCATCCTCAAGCTCCTCAATATATCAACAATCCTCAAATTTGTTAATCGCCTTAACAATATCAAGTTTCATTTTTCTATCCCTAAAGGCGATTTCCATATGACTGCTTTCACAGTTAATATTGGCCTTAGCAGTAGCCAAGAATGGATGCCTTAGAATGATAGGCGTGTTCCTTAAATCTACAGGTACATCCATGTCAAGGACAACGAAATTTACAGGAAAGTAGAAGTCCTTAACCTTAATAATAACATCCTCAATAACACCTTTTAGGTTTGTGACTGAACGGTCTGCTAACTGCAGCGTTACTGAGGTTGGCCTAATGTTGACGGGATCTAGATAAGAGTTTAAGTGTGTCTCATTGTAGTAAAATCTCCTAAATAGAACTCTTCAACAAATACAATTTATAAGCTTGGAAATCTAGAAATGAAGTCCGAGGTCGAACACAAGGAGCAAATAGGAATTCACATGCTAATATTTAATTACATATAAATTAGCATAGAAAATTGAGAAAAATATGGATTTTTAGTGAATAATAACCTATCACATTAAGTATTCAATGACGCTCAATGTATTTAAAGAGGATAAAAAGATATCTTCACAAAATAATGGTGACTTAGATCACCAATTATTAGTCTAAGCACATATATATCAAATGCTCAATCAATGTTAAATAAATGAATAATACTCAGATGTCTAATATTCAAATCAGACGACTTAAATGTTCTATGCTACAGTACTCTTCTTCTGTTCATCTTCTTCTTTGATCTCAGCTTCCTCTCTTCTTCTGCCTTCCCTTTAACTTCTTCTTTCTCCTCATTTCTTCTCTGGCATGGTCTTCTTCATTCCTTTCTCTCTCTTCCTTAGCCTTTCTCTTCTTTCCTTCTTTCTCCTCTTTTTCTTCGTTTCTTCATGCACAAGGGGTATGCATCCTTCCTCAGCGACTAAGTGTCGCTCAGTACCTTCAAGAGTAAAACCCTTCCCTTCCATGCACTCTCTCACTTTTCTCTTTCCTTCTTCCACTTCTCTTTCTCTGAAATCCAGTTTAATCGAGTAATTAGATCATGTACCTGGGTCCAAGGTTGCGGGCGTGGGTTGCAGTTGAGGAGTGAGAGGGCTTAGGTTAAGCAGGTATGCAGATATGGTGTTGGGGACCTCACCCCCGGTGTGGTTGAGGGGATAAGCCCCAGCACAAAAAATAATTTATGCACACATGGCTACACATCTCCCATCGATGTGGGACTAAACCCACTCTTTCTCCTCACGTAGTTGCTGAAGGTGATGTCTTGCCAATTGGATGATTTATGCACACATGGCTACACATCTCCCATCGATGTGGGACTAAACCCACTCTTTCTCCTCACGTAGTTGCTGAAGGTGATGTCTTGCCAATTGGATGAGCTGCAGAGGGTGTGGTCTTCGATTAACCACCTGAACGTATGATTGGGATTACTCCACGCATCTTGGAGCAACAGTTGGGGCTTGTGTGGCCTCGAACACGTAGAACGGGGTGGCGAAGATGGCGACGGTGGCGGAGCTCCAATGAAACCTGAGAATCATTAACACGGCCTCAACCACATTAAAAGAGTTCATAAGAATCGTTGAGGCTTGGTGAGTGTGGTGGTAGTGGTTGTGTGGTACAAGAGCGTGTGTGGAGGTCGGTCGGTGATGAAGATGGCGTGCGAAGGATGGGTTATTCGATGGGGAGTTTGAGTGGTTAAGAGGATGAAATAAGAGAGGGGCTTTGATGGGCATGGTGTGGTGGATGTTGTGGAGTTGTCTGTGAGGTGGTTGGAGGTGTGTAGCATGTAGAGTCTCACCAGAGGTGCAACTGAAGGTGGAGACAAAGATGGATTGCGGTGAGGTCGGGGGGTAATTTTTAGGTTTTGAATATAGAAAAGGACCCAGAGAATTAACAGGGAACTAATTAACCTATTTTAAGTGGACTAAAGGGACAGAGAGGCATCAACTTTGATTGGCCGGAGTCGTGGAAGGAGAACTCTCCGGAGGGGTGAACGGTGTGGAAAGAAGGGGTTTGAGGGGCTCCGACACGTATCGCGAGGAGAGGAAGAAGTTGGGGAAGACAAACTCGCCAACTATTGTCCATGACGGTGAGCGAAGAGGTTAGATGGAGAAGCTCACTGGAGTTGGTGGAGGTAGAGGTCGAGGAGATGGGAAGAAGAGGGAACTGACCTCTAAACCAAGCTAAGGAGGTAAGGCATGCCCTGGACGTGCTTTTATAGGCCCTAAGAAGGAGTTTTAAGCTTTGAAACAAGCTTGTAACTCCATGATTTTCGCAAGTAGGACATGTGGATTCAAGGAGTTCGCATGTGCTCCATGAATAGATTTGGAAGGTAGGAGTAGGTCTAGATGATCAGGGATTTCCTCAGGAATCCTTCTTTCAATTTTGGAAGGGTTTGGCCACAAAATCAGGGAGTAACTTTGATTAAAGGTCACCACGAAGTGGGTTAAGGAGTTGGCCTGAAGGAAGGCAGCAAGGACCTACTTGTGAAGAAGATGACAAAATTGGGGGGTTATTTGTAAGGATTTCAAAAGCTAGGGTTTTAAGTGAGAGAAGAAGAATTAGATTGGACCAAAATGCAAACTAGGTCAATATGATCCTTGATTGAGCCCAAATTTTGGTACAAACTAATTTGGATACAAGGAATCTGATGGTGAAGTTAGATTTTCATTTTGACCAAGTTTAACTAGGTAATTTGCCCAAAAACCCAAATTAGGGCAACTGTTCAACTGAGACTCTCTTTTAGGTTAAAATGGGTTCCAATGGTCAAATCAATCATACCAAACCTTAGGGAATATTTTTCTATGACTTTTAGAAGGTTTAGGTGTTAAGTGCGGAAAACTACTCAATCGAAGTTGGTTTTAAAAAACCCATCGTTGTAGTTTGATTTGCGTAGAAATCCATCAACAAATAAATTTATACCAAAATTCTAAGAATTCTGGGTTGAACACAGGGAGGCTACATCGATCTAAAATCCGTGATTTATATTTTTTTGTGTTTTTGTTTGAAAATGAAATAATTACATTGGAATTGATATAAACAATAAGAGAGAAAGAGAGAGAGAATAATCACTTGATATAATTAGAATGTTTTTACAACTATAAAGCGGAAAATGATTACAACTAGAAAGTAGAAAATTATATTCTAGAAAGCTATTAAAAAGAAGGGAGAGAGATGTTATCCTCCTTAACGAATGCTTGGAGGATGAGCCAGTCGGAGCGACGCTTGGAAGATGGAGGACGGAGCTGGAAGAAGGAGGACAAAGCAGGAAGAAGGGGGAAGGAGGCAGCACATCGTCGTCATCGCGGGATCCACTTCCAGAATGGGGGCGAGAAAATTAGATTTTGGCTCTAGAGTAGCATCCCGGGTGTGGGACAAGCTTTTCCTGAGCTTAAGAGAGGTAGAGAAGTGAAGGGATGAAGAAGTGGAGGTCGGGTCTCCTTTTATAGCTGTAGGAATTGAGGGCAGATTTGTCATTTCAAGCTTAAAACATTAATATTAGGTCTTTAGTGATAGATTTATCCGTCACTAAAGGTCTGATTGTGGTCGATTTGCACGCGCCGCACGTGCCTCCCAGCCTACCATGCTCAAAATGCCTACATACGACTTTCAAATCTTAGCCCTCCGATCGCGAGATCAGACGGCTCAAATTTCTCCTCGAGCACCTTCATTTGCACCTTCACCGCTCACCCACATGAGATCGGGCGTAAGCACTATGTGTCAAATCACGCATACGCACTATTGGATGATCCGCGTCACCTGCAACCGATCACATGGTGGTGATTACTCGCCCATGCGCTGCGAATGGCGAGTCGAATGCATGTCGAGCGCTCGTGCAACGCCGCTCGATCGCTGTGCTGGGGTGTTTGCTTTGTCGTGGTTACGGATTACGTGCTCATGGTTTACGGCCTTCGGATCAAGATCCAATGGCCTAGATCGTGTGTTGGAAGGCCTTTGGAGATGCAGCGGTTGTTCTTAGGGCCGATTAGGCGACTGGGATGGTGCCACGTGGCGCCATCTTGGCCGTCCATCTTCTTCATGTTGTAGATGGTGCCACGGATGTCGGATTGAGCCGATTTTCGCATTGTTATGCTACAATCATCGATTCAAACACATTCGTGCAGTCGGATTTGTTGTCTAAAGTGTGGATTGGCACCATCTTGGCCCTTGATCTTTAGGCTTCCTCAGTCTCTATCTGGTGCTATGGATGTTCGATCAGGGCGATCTTGGAGTCGTTGAACTCCAATCATCGCCCTAATCAGATTCGTACAATTGGATCTTCGATCTGAGGCCCTGATTAAAAATGGCCTTGTCCCTGACCATAAAAGGAGACGATTACTATACAATTTATACAACTTGACCTAAATGAATGATTATGCATGTTATGCACTATTTACAATGTATGATGCTAATATGACACTAAGAACATGCATTAATAGACATTTTTGGCTATTTAGCTATATGCACATCACACCCCCATGCCTATCTTTTGTTAGTCTCTAGCAAAAACTACATGCTATTTATAAAAGAATTGGGGTTGAATTACTTGGGCATAAGTCATTTTCAACATTAAAAAATTTTTACTTAGGACCTAAACTTTCAAAGACACAACAGCGCCTAGGTATCTGCCAAAATGTAGATCGCCTCAAGCCCTCACCTTATTCAAAGAAAGAGCTCTTTTTCTCCTTTTTCTTCTTTTCTAATTTTTTTGGATTTTTGAGTTAGGGTTATAGAGTGGCTTTCTATGGCCGCTCAACCCACCCAAGACTTGATGAGAACCCTAAGTTATAAGCATCTTTTTTGTGAAAGTGATAGACTCGTTGATTGGCAATCAAAATGGACTGCAGGTTTCTACGCCCCTAGGTGACCTTAAAAGGAATTTTGCCTAAAGGTGTATCTATACAACCGGTAGCTTTCTCCCTACTTTTTTTTTATGGGGTCAACACAAGGGTGAATCCAATGTATATCTCCCTGGCTTATTCTACTTCTCTACTCCTTCCTAGGTGTTTTAGGAATTTGATGTGCATTTCTTGAGCTAGGTTCTCGACAACCTACCAATGGGTTGTTACTCACGATAACTTGCCAGCCATACTCATGCAGTGAAGTGTGGCTTATTTTTTTTATTTTCTTTTTCTCCTTTTCTTTTTCTTTTTCTTTTCTCTTTTTTTTTCCTTTTACACTTTCTTTTTCTCTTTTTTAAGTAGGTGCCTTCCCTAGTCTAAGATTTACCTAAAGGTTGTAGGAAGAGAATGGTCCAGTGGCTAGGCTCTGGACAACCTACCTTTGGGCTGTTACCCATGATAACTTGCCAGCCATACCACCTTAGAAGGTTCACTAGCTACCCAATTTCTGTTGAAATTGCCGAACAACGAGTCAGTGACGAATAGTGTGTAGAAGCTTTAGACTTAAAGTTCCCTCAAATCAGAGGGCGGGTTGATAAGTCATGTACTTATCACACAAACTTATTGAATAAAATTAAAATAGAATTTAGGATGGCGAGGACTCGATACACAAATCCACATTTTAGTAGATATTCGGGCCGATTAAGCCCAATGACCTGAAGGGTCTTAGTGTTCAGATCCTACTATAATATTTCCTAAGATTGAAAAGTCCTAATGCCTAAGTATTCCTTCCTAATTCAATTTTTTTTTTGTATATATAAGAAAACAAGTAGAATTTACAAGAATTCCACAGAGCTGACAAATTGATTCAGAAATGAATCTGCCCCCATGCCTAGCTGATGCAATGTTCGCATTGAAAATAAAAGACATGAAAGGAAGGTAGAATGTAGAAGATATCACCTGAATATGATGCTTGGGTCAGCTCTGAGTCAGACTATACAACTGTTGAGTTTAACGCCGTCAACTAAGTGAAGTGTAGCCAAAGAGATCAAAACATGATGAGGGCAACCGTGTCTGAGACGGGTTCTGGAACAATACAATCAATAAAAGGCTTTAGACATTGACCGTTGACTTTGAATGAATTACCCGTCTTTGGATTAGAAATCTGAACGGCCCCATTTGGAAAAATCTGATCGATGATGAATGGGTCATTCCATTTTGATCTAAGTTTGCCAAGAAAAAGCTTAAGTCAAGAATCAAAGAGCCAGACCTTCTGGTTCGGCTCAAAGCTCTTGCAGGATGTCAATTGGTCATGAAGAGTTTTGGTTCAAGCCTTGTAGATCCTTGCATTCTCATATGCGCAATTTCTAAGCTCCTCCAACTCAGATAGTTGGAGCTTCCTAATTTTTGACTAAACTTAAATCCAGCTTGCACTGCTTGATTGCCTAGAATGCCCTATGTTCAATTTCTACGGGTAAATGGCATGCCTTTCCATACACCAGACAAAACGGTGACATGCCGATAGGCATTTTGTGCGTTGAACGGTAGTCCCAAAGAGCGTCCTCAAGCTTTTGAGTCTAGTCTTTACGATCAGGTCTAACTGTCTTCTGAAGAATATTCTTGATCTCTCAATTGGAGATCTCGACCTGTCCATTCGTCTGGGGAGAGTAAGGTGTGGAGATTATGTGATTTACCCCATATTTTTCCAGTACATTATGAAATTGGGCATTAGTGAAGTGAGAACCACCATCGCTAATGATGGCCCTCGGAATCCCGAACCAGCTAAAGATGTTCTTCTTGACGAAATCGATGACCACCTTGTGGTCATTGGTATGGGAGGGAATGGCCTCGATCCATTTGGACACGTAATCAACAATGATGAGAATGTACTGATGTCCAAATGAAGGGAGGAAAGGTCCCATAAAATCGATGCCCAAAACATCGAAGATTTCGAAAGGAAGAATCGGGTTTAGGGGCACATGTCTCTCTTGGTTATGCTCCCAAGTGCCTGGCATCGAGAACACGACCTTGAGAATTCCTTGGCATCCTTGAATAAATGCGGCCAAAAGAATCTAGATTGCAAAAGTTTTGCAGCCGTCTTTTTCCCAGAGAAATGTCCACCACACGTAAATGCATGGCAGAAGTCGAGTATACTTTTGAATTCACTCTCCAGAACAGATCAGCAAATAATCTGATCAGAGCCAATGTGATATAGTTCAGGGTCCCCCCAGAAGTAGCATTTGGCCTCAGATTTGAGTCTATCTCATTGTTGCTTGGTCCAATCCTGAGGGATTTGACCAACGGCCAAATAGTTTACGATGTCTGCAAACGATGGAGTTTGGACACCTGAAACTGTAAGGATAGTCTCGTCCAGAAAAGTATCAATAATCAGAATATCCGGACGAGAATATTTACTCAGGAGTCTCGAAAGATGATCTGCCACCACATTTTGTGCCCTAGATTTATCATTGATTTCAAGATCAAATTCTTGAAGCAGAAGAATCCATCGAATAAGCCAAGGTTTGGCATCCTTTTTGACCAAGAGATGTGTCAAGGCCGAGTAGTCAGTATAAATTATGACATGAGACCCTAAGAGATAAGCCATGAATTTCTCCAAAGCAAATACTACAGCTAGTAATTCCTTCTCAGTAACAGTGTAATTCCTCTAGGCCTCGTCCAGAGTTTTACTAGCGTAGTAGATGATAGAGGGCTTCCTGTCAATCTTTTGACCCAAAATAGCCTCGACCGCATAATCGGAAGCATCGGTCATGATCTCAAATGGGGTTGTCCAAACCGGTGGTTGCAACACCAGACACAGGTGACTACCATTTTAAAAAAAGCAAATGCCTTACGGCATGATTCGTTGAAATCAAATGGTGTATCTTTGGCTAGAAGGCTTCTTAGAGGGCGAGCAACCTTAGAAAAGTCCTTGATGAACCTCCTATAGAATCCCACATGACCAAGAAATGATCGAATTTGTTTGATAGATGTGGGAGGAGGAAGTTTAGAGATAGCATGAACCTTAGCTTTGTCAACTTCGATACCACATTCAGAGATTACATGACTCAAGACGATGCCTTCTTGTGTCATGAAATGCCTCTTTTCCCAGCTAAGGACCAGTCTTGTTTTGATACATATTTTAAGAATCATTTCAAGATTAGCCAAACAAGAGTCAAACGATTCTCCAAAAATAGAGAAATCGTCCATGAAGACTTCCATAAACTCTCTCACCATGTCAGAGAATATGGCCAGCATACACCTTTGAAAAGTCACAGGTGCATTGCATAAGCCGAATGACATCCTACGGAAAGCAAAGGTTCCGTAGGGATAGGTGAAAGTCATTTTTCCTGATCCTTGGGATGGATAGGGACTTGATTGTATCCTGAGTAACCATCAATGAAATAGAAGTACTTCTTCCTGGCTAGTCTTTCAAGGATTTGATCGATAAAGGGCAAATAGAAATGATCCTTTTTCGTGGCTGTGTTTAGCTTCCTGTAATCAATACAAACTCTCCAAGAGGAAGCTGAACAAGTTGTGACAGATTCTCCTTTCTCGTTAGTCACAATGGTAATCCCAGCTTTCTTGGGAACAATTCGCACGAGACTTACCCAAGGACTATCAGAGATCGGATAAATGATTCCTGCATCGAGCCACTTGATAATTTCCTTCTTGACCACTTCTCTCATATATGGGTTTAATCTCCTCTGCATTTGGCAAGAAGGGTGGGATCCATCTTCCAAAAATATTCTGTGATTGCAATAAGATGGCTCGATCCCCCTAAGGTCATGAATGGTCCAACCAATTGCCTCTTTGTGTTCCTTTAGGACCTTGATCAATTTGATCTCCTGCTCCTTAGTTAATCTGGCACTGATAATCATAGGGAGCATCTTTTGAGGTCCCGAAAACTGATATTACAAATTCTCAAGCAATGGTTTCAGTTCAAGCTGGGGCGGGTTTTGGATTGAAGGTAAGGATGATGCTGATGAAGATTCATCAAGTGGAAAAGGTTGAAAGTGAATAAAATCAATAACCTCTTCAGAATATGGCAGGTTTGCCACAGAGGATTGCAGTTCAGATCTTTCACAATAGGAGGAACTTTCAATTGCAGAAACTGCCATACATGTTTCAATATTCAAACTATTTTCCTCAAGTTCCTCTATAAATCAATAATCCTCGAATTTGTTAATTGCCTTAAAAATATCCAATTTAAATTTCTAATCAACAAAGGCGATTTCCATGCTACCGCTTTCACAGTTGATATTGGCCTTTGTAGTAGCTAGGAACGGATGCCCAGAATGATGGGCATGTTCCTCGGATTTTCAGATACATCCATGTCAAGGACAAGGTAATCTATAGGAAAATAGAAATCCTTAACCTTAACAATAACATCTTCAATAACTCCTCACGGATTTGTGACCGAACAGTCCGCTAACTGCAGCGTTATTGAAGTTGGCCAAAGTTCACTTAATCTGAATTTCTCGTAAAGAGAAGTTGGAATTTGGTTAATAGATGCACCTAGATCCAAAAGTGCTCTATCAAAAGTGTAATCTCCGATGACACAAGAAATCAAAGGAGAACCTGGATCTCTTTTTCTGAGGAAGGTGATGCAGGATAATAGAACTAGCCTGCTCGGAGAGTACCACCTTCCTCGGAACAGATTCCCTCGACTTATGCTTCTGTATGCATAAATCCTTCAAAAATTTAGCATAAGCCAATATGTGCTTGATAGCATCGAGGAGTAGGATATTGATCTCGACATTCTTTAATATATTCAAGAGCTCCTCGTTACTATCAATAGGCTTCTTCTTCCTAGGTTTAATCAAGGCCTCAGGAAAAGGAACATGAGTCAGATCTTCACAATCAGGTTCCTGAGCCTTGATTTCTTCTTCGGAGCTCTCCTTTCTCTCCTCAAACTTTCCAGGATTTGGTAGATCAGAATAGTGTAGTTGTGTATCCTAATTTTGTTTTCCACTCCTCAAAGTAATTGAATTAGCAGATGCATACAGGTTTGGGTCTTGTGGGGGGTTAGGAAAGATTGGAGGGGCTTCATTAGTCAAAAACCTTTGATTTGAAGAAGCAGAAGAGGAAGGACCCTGCTCAACCACTTGAGCATGTGCGTGTGGGTCCCTCTGATTCTCGTACCCATGGGCTTGATTGCTCGGATTTTGGATATTACGTGGGTTGGGTATAGGTTGAGATGGCAGAGATCCGGGTTGATGAGAATTAGCAATGAACCTGTTTTGCAAGTTGTCCAACGAGGTTTTCATTTTCTACATGAGTTGGAGCATAGATCTTTGCATTTCTACCATCTGTCGATTCAAATCAGCCTGCCCTATGGGTTGACGGGCATTCCAAGATGGCAGATTGACCTGATCCGAGGGCAGCTGAGTGTAGACATGACCCTGACCCATTGGTCTTTGGAGAGCATAATTACTGGGTCGAAATTGGGTCTGTTGCCCGGGTTTTTCCAAGAGAAGTTAGGGTGGTTTCTCCAACTCAGATTATAAGCATTGGAGTAAGGGTTGGACCTAACATTCTCCTGTACAGTAGAGACATCCTCATAAGGTGAGGATGGAGAGAAAGAAAGGGAGGGATCAGAGAAACTGGGATCAAAGGCCCCAGTTTGGAACCTGTGGGGTTCCGAATAATGCTGACTCATTTGTTGAGCTGCATCAAGTTGATTCACGAACTCCAGTCTAGAAGGAGCTTGCAACGAATGGAATCTCAAATTCTGGGATTGAGTGGATCGAGAATTGTTCATTAAATTTCCATACATCCACTCCTCCATCCTTTTAGTAACCAAGTCCACTTTATCTAGTTTATTGCAAATCAATTCCATATTGAATGAATGAGAGTCGTAGACTTCATTAACATTCGATCTGGGTTGTTGGGACCAGTTAAAAGTATCAATGGAGGCATGATTGGTCGAATTCCCGCTCATCTCCTCAAACAAATCGTGTATGCTATCTGCATATTTGTTGAGGAAATTGCCTCCGCAAGAAGCATCCACATGATTTCTGAGCTGCTCAGTTAACCCGTGGTAGAAGATCTGCACAAGTTGCCATTTCAGCACCTAATGGTGTGGACACCTCCGCAATAAGTCCTAGAATCGCCCCCAGGCAACATGAAACGACTCCCCCGATTGCTAGGTGAAGGTAGTAATCGCCCGTCTCAAAGCATTGGTACGTCCAACAGGAAAGAATTTCTTCAAGAAAGTCGATTTCAAATCATTCCAAGTTGCAATTGGCCTTCCTATAGTCCTGTACCAATGAGCAGCTTCATCCCTAAGAGAATGGGGCAAGAGCCTCATGATCATTTGCTCCTCATTCATGTTTCCTGCCTTGGTGGTCTGGACCAAAATGGTCAAGTCCACCAAGTGCTGAAACGGGTCTTTAGAGCCAAGCCCATGGAAATGTTTGATCAGGCTTAACACCTGGAGCTTGATTTCTACGTCTCCGACAGGAATCTAGACGACAGGATGTTCCCCGCAATTTGAAGGATCATAAAAATCCTTCAAGGGCTGAGTGCCCTGCATTCTCTAGAACTATTCTTGCATTCTCTGCATTTGTTCCAGCTACCTTTGAAATACCTCATGTGGATTCTAAGGCAGAGGAGGCTGTTGATCAGCCATGGGATCAATTTGGCCAAAATCCAATCTACGCCTCCTAGAATACTCTAGTGGTCCTTCCAATCAGGGATTCAATGACCTCCTTCCTAGCATAAACTAGGAAAAGGTCGGAAGGACTGGGGATAAGAACCTTGCAGCACAACAAAATAAGCCTATCCTTAAGTGGGGTAGCCTAAGATCTACAGACTCTCAGAATCCGCCGTAAGATTATAAATGATTTACTCTACTTGCGTCTGCTCAATCCAACCAGTTAGAAGGAGGGACTGGGGAGAAGGTTCTTCCTTCGGCTTGCGCCTCTGGTTCCTAGTGTACCCCCAAGTCATGATCGTTTGACGCTACTCCCTTAGCTAGACATCATATTGATCAGTACAAGCAGGTTAATCGTAAACAATCTCAGACTAGACCTCGAAGAGCTAATCTGTCCTTAAGGCCAACATCTACTTGATTTTATTTAGGCCTGGGATTGTAGTGCTTATGAAATGTGGTGGGCCCTTAAAATGGGTTGTGCCCTTAATGATCAATTGAGCATGTGCGAGTGCATGCACAACCAGGATTTTCAGGCAAGATTATTTGTGATGAGTAGATTTTAAGGTTCGAATTTTGCCTAAGTAGCTTTTAGGGTTTAGAATTAGGTTTAATTCAATCAAGTTTAAGGCAAACCGGGTTTTCAAGTACGGGTGAAGATCACTTTCCTTTTGAAATCAAAAATAAACTGAGTGTCTGGTATTAACCTAAATTGAAAATCATAAGGGGAATCTACTTGGTGAGTTGATTTTAGGTTAAGTGTGGCCCAAACAGCTCAAACAATTGGCCAAGATTACACCACTGAGTTAGGCACACAAAATGATTAACCTAGGCTGATTTCTACTCTTTTATATGTTGATTTGTGTGTATCAGTTCCACATATCAGAATCCGATTGAGTAGATGAAAATCAATTAGGTTAAGTGCCTTGAATGTGGGTGTATGTAGTGTGTATGTTGAATTACCCCACACGAGATATCTTTTTGTTGATTTTTTATACGCGGGTGAGATGAATATGAGTGGAAATCCAAGCAACCAAACTAACCCTAGTATTTATGCAAACACCTAGGTTAATTGGAATTTGAATTAATGTGGTGAAATGAAATCTATGAAGGGGGAAGAATGGGGAGCACTTATAGTTGTCTTCAACTGCAGTTTACTCCAATCTACCACTTGCAGATGCCCTATCAAGGTACCTGCAAAATAATAGACAAGAAATAAAGCAAGTCAGAAAACAATCAAGTGCGTGAAATACGGAAAGAAATTGAAAATCGTTGCCTTCCCGGCAACGGTGCCAAAATGTTGAGTGCGGAAAACTACGCGATCGAAGTTGGTTTCGAAAAACCCATCATTGTAGTTCGATTTGAGTAGAAATCCATTAACAAATAAATTTATACCAAAATTATAAGAATTCTGGGTTGAACACAGGGAGGCTATGTCGATCTAAAATCCGCGATTTATATTTTTTTGTGTTTTTGTTTGAAAATAAAATAATTACAATGGAATTGATATAAACAATAAGAGAGAGAAAGAGAGAGAGAGAGAACAATCACTTGATTTAATTGGAATGTTTTCACAACTATAAAGTGGGAAATTATTACATGTAGAAAGTAGAAAATTCTATTCTAGAAAGCTATTAAAAAGGAGAGAGATGTTATCCTCCTTTACAAATTCTTGGAGGACAAGCCGGACGGAGCAATGCCTGGAAGACGAAGGACGGAGCAGGAAGAAGGAGGATGAAGCAAGAAGAAGCAGGAACAAGGTAGCATGTCCTCATCGTCGCGGGATCCACTTTCGGAATGGGGGTGAGAAAATTGGATTTTGGCTCTATAATAGGATCCCGGGTGTGGGACAAGCTTTTCTTGAGCTTGGGAGAGGTAGAGAAGTGAAGGGATGAAGAAGTGGAGGTCGGGTTTCCTTTTATAGTTATAGGAATTGAGGGAAAATTTGTCATTTCAAGCTTAAAACATTAATATTAGGTCTTTAGTGATGGATTTATCCGTCACTAAAGGTTTGAATCCATCACTAAAGGTCTGATCATGGCCGACGTGCGCACGCCGTGCGCACCTCCCTGCCTGCCGCGCTCAAAATGCCTACGCACGTATTTCAAATCTTAGCCATCCGATCGCGAGATCGGACGGCTTAGATTTCTCCTCACGTGCCTTTGTCTATGCCTTCACCGCGTGCCCGCGTGCAATCGGGCATATGCACTGTGCCTCAGATCGTGCATGCGTGCTATTGGATGATCTACGCCACTTGCAGCCAATCGCACGGTCGCGATTACTCGCCTGCATGCTGTGGATGGTGAGTCGAACGCGCGTCGTGCGCTTGCGCAACGTCGCTCGACCGTTGTGCTACAACGCTTGCTTTGTTGCGGTTATCCATTACGTGCATGCACTTCATGGCTGTTGAATCAAGATCCAACAACCCAGATCGTGCGTTGGAAGTCCTTTGGAGATGTAGCGACGGTTCTTAGGGCAAATTGGGCGACTGGGATGGCTCCACGTGGCGTCATCTTGGTCGTCCATCTTCTGCGTGTTGTAAATGGTGCCACGGATGTCGGATTGAGTCGATTTTCATGTCATTAAGCTACGATCATCAATCCAAACTCATACGTGTGGTCGAATTTGTTGTCTGAAGTGTGGATTGGCACCATCTTGGCCCTTGATCTCTAGGCTTCCTCGATCTCTATCTAGTGCTACAAATGTCCAATTAGAGCGATCTTAGAGTCGTTGAACTCCAATCGTCGCCCTAATCAGATCTATACGGTTGGATCTTTGATCCGAGGCCCCGATTAAAAATAGCCTTGTCCCTGACCATAAAAGGAGACGATTACTATACAATTTATACTACTTGACCTAAATGCATGATTATGCATGATATGCACTATTTACAATGTATGATGCTAATATGACACTAAGAACATGCATTAATAGACATTTTTGGCTATTTAGATGTATTCACATCATTAGGTGAATTTTATCTTGACCATTATCTCAGTTATTTAAGCGGGTCTGGTTTTAGGGTTTCAGATGTCCATTAATTCTCGAAATGCATGAAAACCCATTTCTATCTGCATGAACCCATTTATTAGGCATTTATGATCATTTAACCTTTCATTAACCCCTGAGAAAACCTATTCTACGGCCACTCAACCCACCCAAGACTCGAAGAGAACCCTAAGTTCCAAGCATCTTTGTGTGAAATGTGATAGACTCACTGATCAGCGATTAGAACGAACTTTGGGCTTCTACGCCCCTAGGTGACCTTCAAAAGAAATTTTTCCTAAAGGTGTATCTATTCGACCAGCAGCTTTCTCCCTACTTTTATTTTTATGGGGTTAACACAAGGGTGAACCCAATGTATATCTCCCTAGCTTATTCTACTTCTCCGATTCTTCCTAAGTGTTTTAGAATTTTACATGCATTTCTTGAGCTGGGTTCTGGACAACCTACCAATAGGCTATTACCCACGATAACTTACCAGCCATACTCGTGCAGTGAAGTGTGGCTTTTGATAGCGATTTCACGCGGTTTGTTAAAATACGTCGTTGTAACACGCGAATCCGCTTTCGCTCTTAAATTTATATTCCTAGATAGGGGAGTATCTAGGGTCGTCCAAGGAGGCCAAATGTTTGCAATAGTGATTCTCTTGCTTGGAATATAATCTCAACTTTCTTTTTGGTATTTTTCAATATATCATTTTTTTGTTTTAAATTAAGACAACATGCGGAATGGTGACGGGAAGGTGATTTACACTTCAATTTAAAATACTACTTCTAAGTGGCAAGTAGAGCCTCTCCCTAAGCTCACTCTAGGCAAGTGGAGGCCTAGAATAATTAGGGAGAGGGAGTGAGGAATGCTAAAAACAAGCAAATAGAAATGCAAACAAGAAATTGCAAAGAAGGCAACTAGATAATTAAAAAAAAGTGTTTAACAAAAATGCCTAGTAGAGGAATGCTTCTACTACTAGAAAATTGACATAAAGAAAGGAAAACACAAATCCTCTAGATAGATGGTGAAGAAGAGGGCTTCTTGCTCCAAGGTTGGTGGCTCCCAATCTTGAAAAGAGTCCTTCAACTCCTTCCTTGCAGTGCTCCGCCAAGGTGATGTCCTCCAAGGCAAGCCCTAAGGGGGCGTGCCCTAAGCTTCTCTCCAAGGGTGGACGTCCACCCTAGGTCCTTCTCCCTTGCCTGGCCGTCCTCCTTGAAGTGGAAGAGTCCTCCTCCTTGGCGTGGCCCAAGTTGAAGAGAGTGGGGAGAAGAAGGCACCAAAAGGGCTGGTGGTGTGCCCCTTTAATCTCCTTCTCTACTCCTTCTCCTTGGGCGTAGGTATAGGTGGATGTAGGTAGAAAATACACTAAGGGAGGATGCCCAAAAATGGTGGTAGGTGGTGGCTTTTTATAGAATAGGAAGGGGGCTATGGTGACCTTTGAAATGGATGGCCAAGATGAGTTGATGGAGGTGGTTGGAGATCCCATGGCCAAGGAGAGTTGGCGCCACCTTAAAGGGCACCAAGGGGTAGTTATGGGTGTTGACACCCTTTGGTGTTGGCGCCAAAATGGACATTCTAGAAGGTCATTAGGTGGCGCCACCTTAAGGTTCTAGAAGGGGGGGTATGTGGATGGCTAGGATGGCTTATGTGGGTAGGTGTAGGGTGGATTAAGGGGCTGAAAGTGGCGCCAATATAGAGGTGGTTAGGGGTGGTTTTTGGCGCCAACTTGAAGTGTCTTTTGGTGGAGATAATGGGGTGAAGGGATGGCTAGGAGGTGGCGCCAACTTAAGTAGGGTAGCTAGCTTAGGTAGGCTTGAGTTGGTGGAGCTAGCTAGGGTTGATTTTTAAGGTAATGGATGGCCAAGGAGCTGGTTGTTGGCTAAGATAAGCTAAGCTAAGATAAGCTAAGCTAGCTTAGCTAATGGAGGAGTAGAGGAGAAGGTGTTGGAGCTAGGGTTTGGAGGGAGGAGCTGAGGAGGAGAAGTCTGGAGCTGGAGCTGGCTGCTGCTGAAGAGGCTGGCATGGGGCTACTCTAGCTGGCTTAGCTTGCTAGTTCTTTGCTAGTTGCTAAGCCAAGCTAAAGTGAGCTAGCTTCTACCAAAATGAGCTGAGGTGAGCTAGGTCTGGTGCTCCCGGGGAGAATCAAGCTGGTTGAGGCAGCTAAGGTGGCTTAGCTTAACTGAGTTGAGCTAAGCTAAGTCCCTGGGAGCTAGACTTTAGCTTCCTGAGCTGGGATGAGTTCTTCTTCAGCTGGCTGGAGCTGAGTGGAGCTGGATGTAGCTGGATCTGAGCTGGGGTGAACTCCTGTCAACTTAGCTCAGCTAGCTAGAGCTCCCTGTGGACTAGTGGGAGCTGAGATGAGCTAGACTCAGCTAAGTTGAGCTGGATCTGAGCTGACTTGAGCTAGGGTGAGCTAAGGTGAACTCTCTTGAGCTGCCATCCAGCTGAGATTAGCTGAATGGGGCTGGGATGAGCTAACCCTAGTTCAAGTAAGCTAGGTTCCAGCTGTGGTGAGCTGGATCAAGCTGAGGTGAGCTGGATTAGGCTGAGTTCCAGCTAGTCTGGGCTTCTCCTTCACCATTTGCCTTCTTGAGTGATAGGGTTTTAGGGATCTATATATCTGTACATCCCTAACACTCACAAAAACATATTAAAAAGACAATAAAAAATGCAATGCATGCCTAACCTATTTAATGCCTAAATGCATCCCAAAAACCCATTTGCGGAGTAAAATCCTAAGAGCTAGGTTTGTTTTAATGCATAAGAATGATGGGGCTGGGATGAGCTAACCCTAGTTCAAGTAAGCTAGGTTCCAGCTGCGGTGAGCTGGATCAAGCTGAGGTGAGCTGGATCAAGCTGAGGTGAGCTGGATTAGGCTGAGTTCCAGCTAGTCTAGGCTTCTCCTTCACCATTTGCCTTCTTGAGTGCTAGGGTTTTAGGGATCTATATATCTGTACATCCCTAACACTCACAAAAAAATATTAAAAAGATAATAAAAAATGCAATGCATGCCTAACCTATTTAATGCCTAAATGCAGCCCAAAAACCCATTTGCGGAGTAAAATCCTAAGAGCTAGGTTTGTTTTAATGCATAAGAATGATGATAAACTGGTGTTTATCACACCCCCATGCTTATCTTTTGCTAGTCTCTTAGCAAAACTTAAAACGGAATTTTTTTTGGGAAATCTAATTTTTTCGACTGTGGAGGAGAAAAATGGACCTTGGTAGATTCAAAACACTGGAGGTACGGGATTTGTTAAAGATAAACATCGGGATTTATTTTTGGATTCAACCATTAGATAGAACGGGATCAATATATCTTCCAAAAAATTCTCAAATTAACCCCTTGTTAATTTAGATGACTTGAAATTTTTGTTTTTAGGAATTTTTTTGGCTCATGAATCTGATCCTCAACTTGCAAAATCCTTTAAAACCTTGTGGCTGTGCTTGTGAAAAGCCAACATTTATAAGGGCGTGTTCATTTATTTAATTATTTATATATATATTTTTTTTTTTCTCCCCCATGCTTATTTTTAGCTTAGTCTTACAACAGATGTGTCGGGATCATCATTCCCGTTACCATTCCTCGAGGGGGTTCTGGTGCCAGTACTTCGAGATAGCACTGTCCGTGACACCACCCAGGAGCTCACAACCCTAGAACACGATGCGGTGAAAAGGGGCGCTCCAAACAAACTCAAGCTCTTGCTCCGACACTATAGGTAGAGCACCGTCCAAGACACTTGAGCTGCTAAAATGCGCTTTAATGCTCCGTCTAAAGATATGAAATATAGATATGGAGCAACGCCGAGGCGGCAACATGTTGACATCGCGTCCTTAAAGGAGGCATTTTCCTCCTTCTCGGCAGTGGGAACTCAAACCAATGATCTGCTTCAGACTTTCACTAAGTCCAAACAAGGGAGTTTTTCAAATTTTTAGTTATTTTTAAGTGTTGGCTTGTGTGTGAAGAGTGACACAAGAAGTTTCTCAAAACATGCAAGTTTTTGAATCAGAAGCTAAGTCAAATAATTTTCATATTGCAAAATAGGATCAAGTCACCTGAACTATCATGAGTTCAGGTGGAATTTTATAGAAGGATATCTGATCTTGTCTAAAATAGACCCTGGAATTCTAATGATCAGATCCATATCCTCATCCTTAGTTTGTTAAAGATTAAATCCCATTGTACCAAAAGTGAATTTTTCGACCTTAGTCCCGATTTCAAAATTTTTCCTCAAAAAGTTTTGAACATTTTTTTTATTTTTTATTTTTTTGGGTATGCAAGCAGGAATTAAACAGAAATACATGTTTTTAGGTTTTGAAAATCCTAAATCGATCGTAAAATTTAAAAACACCCCCCCATGCTTAAGATATGCCATGTCCTCATGCATTAGGAGGGAAAAGGGATCACCTTAGTGATGACGGTCGGGTTTAGGATGAACAAAACCTGGAAAAAGAAGAAAAAAGGAAAGCAAGAAAATGATGGGTTACCTCCCATCCAGTGCTATCTTTTACGCCATTCAGCCGGGCGTGAAGGTATGCACGGAAGACGTAAGATCATGTAAATAATTGGACACTTGGATCCCCGCAAAAAAGGTGTCGTCTTCTAGATCCCTAGAAAATTGATTAGAAATAATATTGGGATCAAAGTTGGATGGAAATTGATAAGTGTGGCCCGAGTCTGGCCATGGTTTTAATTCAGGTTGGGTGCCAAACTCGGGCGGGGTTGGTGGCAGGTCCACAAGAAAGGGGTCGGGGAAGGAATGGTGAAGATTGGGGGAAGTTAGTGTGGAAAAGTTAGGTGCGTGAATAGTGGGTGGGTTAGGGGGGGTATCAGGAATAAATTTGGGGTTAAGACAAGTTTCCGGATCACAGATTTCGCCGACCACTGATTCTGAATCAGAGTCCTCAAAAAAATTGTGGTCGGTAAGGGTATCTATTAACATTGTCTCCTCCACCATATTGGAAATTTCAGTATCTGAGTCCTCAAAGAAGTTATCATCATGGAATCTCCTGGAGGATTTAAAAATATCTAAAGTGATAGTTTGGCCTGCACAGTTGATATCCATTTTGCCTGTGTGGCAATTGATATTTGCCTTTGCAGTGGCCAAAAAGGGGCGTCCAAGGATTATTGGGGAGTCCAGTAATGATTCAGGTGCCTCAATGTCAAGAACCAGAAAGTCTACAGGGAAGACACAATTCTGGACCTTGATTAAAACATCCTCGATAATCCCACGAGGTTTCATTGTATTTCGGTCGGCTAATTGCAGGGTAACCTCGACGGGTTTTAATTCACCGATCTGAAATTCTTCGAATAAACTCGTGGGAATAATATTAACTGAGGCACCAAGATCAAGGAGGGCGCGATTAAATGTAGTGTCATCAATAATTACAGAAATTAAAGGCGCCCCCGGATCTTTCATCTTAGGAGGCAGCTTACTCTGTATGACAGAGCTTACTGTCTCTGAAAGATGCACCTGTCCTAGATTTTTAGCCTGCCTTTTAGGAGTACAAATATCCTTCAAAAATTTAGCATAGGCAGGTATATATTTGATGGCATCTAGGAGAGGAATATTGATATGAACTTGCCCAAATAGCTCCATGAGTTCTTCTGTAGTGGGCTCAGATTTCTTTTTTTTGTTGGTGGTGGGGTAGAGAGCTTGTGGGAAAGGGACAGGAATCTTGTCTTGAGATTTTTGTTTTTCTTTTTCTTCCTGATGGGGAGGTGGGGAGTCAATTTGCACAGGTATCTTACCAGGTTCGTGTGAAGGCCCGGGGTCAGTGGTGGTTTTCCCACTCCTCAAAGTAACTGCATGTGCAGTCGGATTATTATTTAGAGGAGGTGGGGGGCCTGTGATTGCAGAAACCTGGGCGGCTGCTGAGGTGGTGGATTAGGAGGAGGCTGATGTGGATAATGTGGATTTCTGCCCATATAATGGTTTCCTTGGTGATTAGGGTTGGGTATGGGTTGGGACGAAAGATGTCCTACAGGTCTTTGCGTGGGAGTAACCCCAATCTGATTGTTCAGATTTGTGATGTTGCGGGTTACTTCCGTCATTTTTGTTTGCATATCCTGCAGGGTTCGCAGCATCTGGGCATTGATATCTTGTTAGGATGGCCCAGGATGGAAGTTTGGATTCGACCCATACCCATTAAAATGATATGGTTGGGAGGAAACTTGATTATTCCAGGAGTAGTTCGGGTAATTTTTCCAATTGGAAGAATTTTTAAAGGGCTCCTGGATGGCAGAAATATTTTGAGTGGGGTTAAGATCTGGATAGTTGTAGTTCCCCAGTGAATCATGGGCAACCTCAGAATAATCAGCAGGGGTAGTGTTGAGATTGTGCAAATTTTCTCTTTGTGGAAAGCTAGGTTGGGTTAGATGTGGGTGTGGAGCTTGAGTTGAAGTGGCTAGTCTTTCCTCAATTTTCTTTTGATTAATATGCATCTGGTCGAGTTTTTGAGCAATCAATTGAAGATCGTCTTGGGTGACAGGGATAGATTGAGTGCCTATTTCATGAACACCGAACTGCGGGTTTTGGGTTCTGCAAAATGTGTTCATGGAAGCTTGATTAAATGGGTTTTCACTCATTTCTTCGAACAGGTCATAGGCACTTTCTGCATCTTTATTTAAAAAGTTGCCGCCACACGAGGCGTCGACAAACTGTCGGATTTGATCTTCTAATCCATGATAGAAGATTTGCACGAGCTGCCATAAAGGAATCTCGTGGTGCAGGCAACTTCTTAAAAGGTCTTGAAATCTTTCCCAAGAATCATGGAAAGTTTCACCAGATTTTTGGTGAAAGGTCGTAATAGATCTTCGTAAGGAATTGGTACGACCTATGGGAAAGAATTTCTTGAGGAAGGCACTCTTGAGTTGAGGCCATGTTGTAATGGGTCGGCCAATGGTCCTGGACCAATAAGCGGCCTTATCTTTAAGAGATAATGGAAAAAGCCGCATCAGCCATATGTCTTCTTGCACATTTCGGGAACGGGTTGTCTGTGCAAGAAGAGTTAGCTCTTGAAGGTGGCTGAAAGGGTCTTCCTTAGGAAGGCCATGAAAGTGTTTAATTAGGTTCAGGACCGTAGGCTTGATCTCAAAGTCCCCTTCTGGTATGACCACCCCTGGTCGTTCCTCATAATAAGATGGATCATAGAAATCTTTTAGAGGAACAACAGGCTGCTGACGGGGTGGCGGGTTTGGCCTTGGATTGGCTAGGTTTTGGATGTTCCTAGTCAATGTTTGTTGATTGTAATTTAATTTATTAATCTGATCGGCCATTAATTTTAAAAGATCAGGAAGGGGGTCTTGATGTTCTGTGTGGGGCAACTCAAGATTAGGGAGCTCCAAGTGTGGGAAGTTAATGGTGGGTGGGTTTTGGGTGGAAGGGTTAGAAGGGTTAGTGATGGGGTTAGAGGTAAAGTTAGAGGTGGAAGTGGAAGGGTCAGTGGACCTATTTTGTTGTGTTTCCATTTTTTCAGGAGAAGAAGATAGAAAAAGTGGTCTTTTTACGTGGGGGGCGAAATCAAATGGTCCTTCCAAGTGCGGATTTTGAGACCGTCGCCCGTGCATAAAATGGAAGAACGGGGAGGGGAGGAGAAGAGAAAGAGATGAGAGAAAGTGTGCAATTCAAACAAACAAAGACTAGACCTAACTTAATTGTGACTCCCTAATAATAACCTAAGACTTGGTCTATATAGGAAATAAGTAGTCAATAGTGAATACCCGTTCTATCAACAAATCTAGCCAAGTTGCTTAAGGGGAGGTTTGGGCCCAAACGTTTCCCAGGGAAAACCCCAGGTGCGTGTACAAACCCGCGCCTGGTCGTTTGACACGGCCCCTCAGCCTGAACACCAGATATAGATGACAGAATTGGTACTAACTAAAGAAAACTTAAGACCTAAATAGCAAGCCTAAGTTGATAAAGCCTTAGGGGTCAAGTTGCTACAAATTTTAATTAGGTCTAGGATTCTATAGTGCACACGGAATGTGGAGGGCGTTTATTGGGATGTTGCCCTGTTATTTTGATTTTTTTTTTTTTTGTGTGTGCAGGAATTGGAGAGTGGCTCCAATGAAAATCAAGTTGTCACACAATTTTTTTATATTTTTATCTTTTAAGATTTGATTTAATCAAATGAGTTTTAGGGTTTTTCTCTTTAAGTTTTCAAACAAGTTTGAAAGTTCACAATCAAAGGAAAGACAAGTTGTATGTGTGATTGTATATTTCCTTTTAATTGCGTCTCTAAAGAGAGAAAGAAACCCTAAGCCAATTATCCCTAAGATAGAAAATTACTACCAGTGAATTGATTTTTGGCTTTCTGAATTAAGTAGTGGTCCAAACAAGTCAAACAACACCACTACTTTGAATAAAATCAAACAAGGATTCCAGAAAAGATTTTTGTAAGATTTTAGGAATTTGTTTGATAATTTTTTTGAATTTTTAATTGTACTTGTGTCAAAGTCCAGAAATGATACCTGTGGGTATGTTGGACTTTTCAGTATTACCACCGACCTCAGAAAATTTTTATGATTTTATATGATATGTAAAATTTCACAAGGATTCCAGAAATCTAAATTTCACAAAAATTGGATGAGTATAAAAAATTAAAAAATTCGCGGATAGTAGCAAAACAGGAAGATTAGAGGGTGTGACCCCTCTGCAATCCATGAATTTTTAAAAATTAAATACAAATCCAATTGATCTGAAATTTGGAACAGATGTTTCAAACTTAATTGGGAATCACTATATGAAATTTTATGATTTTAGGAGGCCTATGATGTTAGGAATCGATTTTTCAAGTCTGGACATAAATCTGGAACCGAAAAATAGAACACCAATACTTGCAATGGAGTGGTGTTAAAGAAGCATACAAGCAAACAATGGATTTTAAAATGCACCACTCCACTTAATTTAAGTGTTTAGGGTCCTGAAAGCCAAGTTTAATATATTTTTGGTAGTTTTAATTATTTATGTGACCAGAAAGAGGAACCAACCTGAATTTTCACGGGAAGAAAAGGACCTTTGAGCTCTCTCTTCCAGATTCCTGCCTTCCCGCTGTAGTTCCTGCACACACAAAAGAAAGAAAGAGAAGGGGATGAGATCCACTTCAAGCAAGAGAAAATGAGTTAATGCAAAGCCGTGCCTCCCCGGCAACGGTGCCAAAAAGTGATAGCGATTTCACGCGGTTTGTTAAAATACATCGTTGTAACACGCGAATCCGCTTTTGCTCTTAAATTTATATTCCTAGATAGGGGAGTATCTAGGGTCGTCCAAGGAGGCCAAATGTTTGCAATAGTGATTCTCTTGCTTGGAATATAATCTCAACTTTCTTTTTGGTATTTTTCAATATATCATTTTTTTGTTTTAAATTAAGACAACGTGCGGAATGGTGACGGGAAGGTGATTTACACTTCAATTTAAAATACTACTTCTAAGTGGCAAGTAGAGCCTCTCCCTAAGCTCACTCTAGGCAAGTGGAGGCCTAGAATAATTAGGGAGAGGGAGTGAGGAATGCTAAAAACAAGCAAATAGAAATGCAAACAAGAAATTACAACGAAGGCAACTAGATAATTAAAAAAAAGTGTTTAACAAAAATGCCTAGTAGAGGAATGCTTCTACTACTAGAAAATTGACATAAAGAAAGGAAAACACAAATCCTCTAGATAGATGGTGAAGAAGAGGGCTTCTTGCTCCAAGGTTGGTGGCTCCCAATCTTGAAAAGAGTCCTTCAACTCCTTCCTTGCAGTGCTCCACCAAGGTGATGTCCTCCAAGGCAAGCCCTAAGGGGGCGTGCCCTAAGCTTCTCTCCAAGGGTGGATGTCCACCCTAGGTCCTTCTCCCTTGCCTGGCCATCCTCCTTGAAGTGGAAGAGTCCTCCTCCTTGGCGTGGCCCAAGTTGAAGAGAGTGGGGAGAAGAAGGCACCAAAAGGGATGGTGGTGTGCCCCTTTAATCTCCTTCTCTACTCCTTCTCCTTGGGCGTAAGTATAGGTGGATGTAGGTAGAAAATACACTAAGGGAGGATGCCCAAAAATGGTGGTAGGTGGTGGCTTTTTATAGAATAGGAAGGGGGCTATGGTGACCTTTGAAATGGATGGCCAAGATGAGTTGATGGAGGTGGTTGGAGATCCCATGGCCAAGGAGAGTTGGTGCCACCTTAAAGGGCACCAAGGGGTAGTTATGGGTGTTGACACCCTTTGGTGTTGGCGCCAAAATGGACATTCTAGAAGGTCATTAGGTGGCGCCACCTTAAGGTTCTAGAAGGGGGGGTATGTGGATGGCTAGGATGGCTTATGTGGGTAGGTGTAGGGTGGATTAAGGGGCTGAAAGTGGTGCCAATATAGAGGTGGTTAGGGGTGGTTTTTGGCGCCAACTTGAAGTGTCTTTTGGTGGAGATAATGGGGTGAAGGGATGGCTAGGAGGTGGCGCCAACTTAAGTAGGGTAGCTAGCTTAGGTAGGCTTGAGTTGGTGGAGCTAGCTAGGGTTGATTTTTAAGGTAATGGATGGCCAAGGAGCTGGTTGTTGGCTAAGATAAGCTAAGCTAAGATAAGCTAAGCTAGCTTAGCTAATGGAGGAGTAGAGGAGAAGGTGTTGGAGCTAGGGTTTGGAGGGAGGAGCTGAGGAGGAGAAGTCTGGAGCTGGAGCTGGAGCTGGCTGCTGCTGAAGAGGCTGGCATGGGGCTACTCTAGCTGGCTTAGCTTGCTAGTTCTTTGCTAGTTGCTAAGCCAAGCTAAAGTGAGCTAGCTTCTACCAAAATGAGCTGAGGTGAGCTAGGTCTGGTGCTCCCGGGGAGAATCAAGCTGGTTGAGGCAGCTAAGGTGGCTTAGCTTAACTGAGTTGAGCTAAGCTAAGTCCCTGGGAGCTAGACTTTAGCTTCCTGAGCTGGGATGAGTTCTTCTTCAGCTGGCTGGAGCTGAGTGGAGCTGGATGTAGCTGGATCTGAGCTGGGGTGAACTCCTGTCAACTTAGCTCAGCTAGCTAGAGCTCCCTGTGGACTAGTGGGAGCTGAGATGAGCTAGACTCAGCTAAGTTGAGCTGGATCTGAGCTGACTTGAGCTAGGGTGAGCTAAGGTGAACTCTCTTGAGCTGCCATCCAGCTGAGATTAGCTGAATGGGGTGGGATGAGCTAACCCTAGTTCAAGTAAGCTAGGTTCCAGCTGCGGTGAGCTGGATCAAGCTGAGGTGAGCTGGATTAGGCTGAGTTCCAGCTAGTCTGGGCTTCTCCTTCACCATTTTCCTTCTTGAGTGCTAGGGTTTTAGGGATCTATATATCTATACATCCCTAACACTCACAAAAACATATTAAAAAGACAAGAAAAAATGCAATGCATGCCTAACCTATTTAATGCCTAAATGCAGCCCAAAAACCCGTTTGCGGAGTAAAATCCTAAGAGCTAGGTTTGTTTTAATGCATAAGAATGATGATAAACTGGCGTTTATCAGCTTTTTTTTCCTTTTTCTTTCCTTTTCTCCTTTTCTATTTTTTTTCTTTTTGAATTTTTTTTTCATTTTTTTAAATAAATAATAGGAAGAATAAGTAGAATTTACAAGAATTCCACAGAGATGACAAAATGATTTAGAAATGAATCCACCTCCCCATGCCTAGTTGATGCAATGTCCTCATTCAAAATAAAAGGCATGAAAGGAAAGGTAGAATGTAGAAGATATCACCTGAATATTATGCTTGGGTTAGCTCTGAGTCAGACTGTACATGTGCTGAGTTTAATGCCATCATCTAGGAGAAGTTCAGCTAAAGATCCTGATATTAGTAGAGCAACCGTGTTTGAGATGGGTTCTGGAACAATACGATCAACAAAAGGCCTCAGATGTTGTCTGTTAACTTTAAAAGAATTACTCATCTTTGGGTCAGAGTTCTGAACAGCTCCGTTTGAGAATATTTGATCGATGACGAACGGGCCATTCCATTTTGACCTAAGTTTGCCAAGAAAGAGCTTAAGTTGAGAATCAAAGAGCCAGACCTTTTGGTTCAGTTCAAAGCTCTTGCGGGATATGAATTAGTCATGAAGAGCTTTGATCCAAGCCTTATAGATTTTGGCATTCTCGTATGCATCGTTTCTAAGCTCCTCCAACTCAGATAGTTGGAGTTTCCTGGTCTTTTTGGCTAAACTCAAGTCCAAATTACATTGCTTGATTACCCAGAATGCCTTATGTTCAATCTCTACAACAAATGAAATGGTGACATGCCGATAGGCATTTTGTATGCCGTACAGTAAGCCCAAAGACCGTCCTCAAGCTTTTAAGTCCAATCTTTACGATCAGGCCTAATCATTTTCTGCAGAATATTCTTGATCTCCCGATTGGAGATCTCGGCCTGTCCATTCGTCTGGCGGTGGTAAGGTGTGGACATTCTATGATTTACCCTGTAATTTTCCAGTAAACTACGAAACTGGGCATTAGTGAAATGAGTACCACCATCGTTGATGATGGCCCTCGGAATCCCAAACCGACTAAAGATGTTCTTCTTGACAAAATCGATGACCACCTTGTGGTCATTGGTTCGGGTGGGAATGGCCTCAATCCACTTGGACACATAATCAACAGCGACGAGAATGTACTGGTGTCTAAATGAAGGGAGGAAGGGTCCCATGAAGTCAATGCCCCAAACGTCGAAGATTTCGACGGGAAGAATAGGGTTTAGAGGCATCATATCTCTCTTACTTATGCTGCCAAGTGCCTGGCATCGAGAACATGACCTCGAGAATTCCTGGGCATCCTTGAATAAAGACAGCCAATAGAATCCAGATTGCAAAATTTTTACAGCCGTCTTTTTCCTGGAGAAATGTCCACCACATGTAGATGCATGGTAGAACTTGAGTATACTTTGAAATTCATTCTCCGGAACAGATCAGTAAATAATTTGATCAGAGCAGATGCAGCATAGTTCAGGGTCCTCCCAGAAGTAATATTTGGCCCCATATTTGAGTCTATCTCATTGTTGCTTGGTCCAATCCTGGGAGATTTGACCAACGGCCAAATAATTTACAATGTCTGCAAACCATGGGGTTTGGACACCTGATACTGCAACAATGATTTCGTCTGGAAAAGTATCAGCAATTAGAATATCCAGACGAGAAAAATTGCTTAGAAGTCTCGAAAGATGATCCGTCACCACATTCTGTGCCTCGGATTTATCTTTGATTTCAAGATCAAATTCTTGAACCAGAAGAATCCATTGGATAAGCCAGGGTTTGGCATCCTTTTTGGCCAAGAGATGTCTCAAGGCCGGGTGGTCGGTGTAAATTATGACGTGAGACCCTAAGAGATAAGCCCTAAATTTCTCCAAAGCAAATACTATAGCTAGCAATTCCTTCTCAGTAAAAGTGTAATTCCTCTAGGCCTCGTCCAGAGTTTTGCTAGCATAGTAGATGACAGAGGGCTTTTTGTCAATCTTTGGACCCAAAATAGCCTCAATCGTGTAACCAGAAGCGTTATTCATGATCTCAAATGGGGCTATCCAAACCAATGGTTGCAACACTGGAGCACAAGTGACTTCCATTTTAAGAAAATCAAATGCCTTATGGCATGATTTGTTGAAATCAAATGGCGTATCTTTGGCGAGAAGGTTGCGCAGAGGGCGAGCAACCATAGAAAAGTCCTTGATGAACCTCTTATAGAATCCCACATGACCAAGAAATGATCGAATTTGTTTAACAGATGTGGGAGGAGGAAGTTCGGAGATAGCATCAACCTTAGCTTTGTCAACTTGAATTCCCCGTTCAGAGACAACATGACCTAAGACGATGCCTTCTTGTGTCACGAAATGGCTCTTTTCGCAGCTACGGACCAATTTTATTTTGATGCATCTTTTAAGGATCACTTCAAGATTAACTAAGAAAGAATCAAACGATTCTCCGAAAATAGAGAAATCGTCCATGAAGACTTCCATAAACTCTCCCACCATGTCAGAGAATATGGCTAGCATAAACCTTTGAAAACTAGCAAGTACATTGCATAAGCCAATTGGCATTCTACAGAAAGCAAAGGTTTTGTAGGGACAGGTGAAAGTCATTTTTTCCTGATCCTTGGGATGGATAGGGACTTGATTGTATCCCTAGTAATCGTCTAGGAAACAGAAGTACTTTTGGCCTGCTAGTCTTTCAAGGATTTAATTGATGAAGGGCAAAGGGAAATGATCTTTTTTCATGGCTATGTTCAGCTTCCTGTAATCGATACTGACCCTCTAAGAAGAAGCTGAACGAGTTGTGACAAATTCTCCTTTCTCATTAGTCACAATGGTAATCTTGCCTTTCTTGGGAACAATTTGCACGGGACTTACCCAAGGACTATCTGAGATCGGATAAATGATTCCTGCATCAAGCCACTTAATTATTTCCTTCTTTACCACTTCTCCCATATTAGGGTTTAATCTCCTTTGCATTTGGTGAGAAGGGCGGGATCCATCTTTCGAGAATATTCTGTGATTGCAGTAAGATGGGTCAATCCCCCTAAGGTCATGAATGGTCTAACCAATTGCCTCCTTGTGTTCCTTTAGGACCTTAATCAATTTAATCTCCTGCTCCTTAGTTAATCTAGCACTGTTAATCATAGGGAGCATCTTTTAAGGTCCCAAAAACTGATATTTCAAACTCTCAGGCAATGGTTTCAGTTCGAGCTAGGGCAGGTTTAGGATGGAAGGTAGGGATGATGCTGATGAAGATTCATCAAGAGGAAGAGGTTGAAAGTGAATAAAATCAATAGCCTCTTCAAAATGTGACAGGTTTGCCACAGAGGGTTGCGGGTCAGATCCATCACAACAGGAGGAACTTTCAATTACAGAAACCGCCATACATGTTTCAATATTCAAGTTATCTTCCTCAAGTTCCTCTATTAATCCACAATCCTCAAATTTGTTAATCACCTTAAAAATATCCAATTTCAATTTCTGATCCCCAAAGGCGATTTCCATGCTACTGCTCTCACAGTTGATATTAGCCTTAGTGGTAGCCTGGAACAAATGCCCTAGAATGATGTGCATGTTCCTTAAATTCTCAGGTACATCCATGTCAAGGACAAGAAAATCTACAGGAAAATAGAAGTCCTTAACCTTAACAATAACATCCTCAATAATGCCTCTCTGATTTGTGACCGAACGCTCTACTAACTGCAGTGTTACTGAGGTTGGCCAAAGTTCACCTAATCCGAACTTCTCACAAAGAGAAGTCAAAATTAGGTTAATGGATGCACCTAGATCCAGAAGTACCCTATCAAAGGTGTAAT
Organism: Thalassia testudinum; assembly: GCA_037157565.1. Taxonomy (NCBI): domain Eukaryota; kingdom Viridiplantae; phylum Streptophyta; class Magnoliopsida; order Alismatales; family Hydrocharitaceae; genus Thalassia; species Thalassia testudinum. The sequence goes on from JAZHRO010000009.1 coordinate 48,115,935, forward strand.
GTCCATTGACACAAGAAATCAAAGGGGCACCTGGATCTCTCTTTTTCGGAGGATAGTGATGCAGGATAATAGAACTAATCTGCTAGGAGAGTATCATGTTCCTCAAAACAAATTCCCTTGACTTATGCTTCTATGTGCATAAATCCTTTAAAAATTTAGTGTAAGACGATATGTGTTTGATAGCATTGACGAACGAGATATTGATTTCGACATTCTTGAATATATTCAAGAGCTCCTCGTTACTATCAACAGGCTTCTTCATCCTAGGTTTAATCAAGGCCTCAAGAAAAGGAACATGAGTCAGATCTTTGGAATCAGGTTCTTGAGCCTTGATTTCTTCTTCAGAGTTCTTTCTCTCCTCAGGTTCTCCAGGATTTGGTAGATCAGAACAAGGTAGTTTTGGGTCCAAGGTTTGCCTTCCACTCCTTAAGGTTACAGAGTTAGCAGATGCATAAGGGTTTGGGTCTTGGGGAGGGATAGGAAAGATTGGAGGGCTTCATTAGCCAGAAACCTCAGATTTGATGAAGCAGAAGAGAAAGGACCCTGCTCAACCACCTGAGCATGTGCGTGTAGGTCCCTCTGATTCCCGTACCCCTAGGCTTAATTGCCCGAATTCTGTATATTAGCAGGTTAGGTACAGGTTGAGAGGGCAGAGATCCGAGTTGATGCGAATTAGCAATGAACCCGATTTGCAAGTTGTCTAGCGAAGTTTTCTTTTGCTGCATGAGCTGGAGCATAGATCCTTTCATCTCTTCCATCTGACGGTCCAAATCAGCCTGCCCTACAAGTTGACGGGGATTCCAAGCTAGCTGATTGACCTGATTTGGGGGCAACTGAGTGTAAACATGACCCAGACCCATTGGTCTTTGCGAAGCATAGTTGCTGGGTTGGAATTGGGTCTACTGACCTGGGATTTTCCAGGAGAACTTAGGGCGGTTCCTCCAACCAGGATTATAGGCATTGGAGTAAGGGTTGGATCTAATGTTCTCCTATACAGCATAGGCATCCTCATAGGGTGAGGATGGAGAGAAAGAAAGGGAGGGATCAGAGAAATTGGGATCAAAGGCCCCAGTTTGGAACTCGTGGGGTTCCGAACAATGATGGCTCATAGGTTGAGCCGCATCCAGTTGATTCACGAACTCTCGTCCAGAAGGAGCTCGCGAAGAATGGAATTCCAAATTCGGGGATTGAGAGGATTGAGAATTGTTTGTAGAGTTTTCCACCATCCACTCCTCCATCCTTTTGGTAACCAAGTCCACCTTATCTAGTTTATTACGAATCAGTTCCATATCGAATGAATGAGAGTCGTGGACCTCATAACATTCGATCTGGGTTGTTGGAACCAGTTAAAAGTATCCATGGAAACATGATTGATTGAATTTTCACTCATTTCCTCAAACAAATCGTGCGCGCTATCTACATCTTTATTGAGGAAATTGCCTCCACAAGAAGCGTCCACGTGATTTCTGAGTTGCTCAGTCAACCCATGGTAAAAGATCTGCACGAGCTGCCATTTCGCCACCTTGTGGTGTGGACACTTCCGCAATAAGTCCTGTAATCGCTCCTAGGCAACATGAAACTACTCCCTCGGCTGCTAGGCAAAGGTAGTAATCGCCTGTCTCAGAGCATTGGAACATCCGACAGGGAAGAATTTCTTCAGGAAAGCCGATTTCAAATCATTCCATGTTGCGATCAGCCTTCCTATGGTCCTATACCAATGAGCGGCTTTATCCCTAAGAGAGTGGGGAAAGAGCCTTATGAACATCTACTCTTCATTCATGTTTTACGCTTTGGTGGTCTGGACCAAAGTGGTCAAGTCCTCCGAATGTTGAAACGGGTGTTCAGCGCCAAGCCCATGGAAATGTTTGATCAGGCTTAACACTTGAGGCTTGATTTCTAAGTCTCTGGTAGGAATCTGGATGTCGGGACGTTCCCATAATTTGAAGGATCATAAAAATCCTTCAAGGGCTGAGTGCCCTACATTTGTTCTAGCTACCTTTGAAACATCTCCTATGGATTCTGAGGTAGAGTAGGTTGTTGATCAGCCATGGGATCAATTTGGCCAAAATTCAATCTATGCCTCCTAGAATGATCTAATGGTCCTTCCAATCGGGGATTTAGTGACCTCCTTCCAAGCATAAACTAGAAAGAGGTCGGAAGGACTGGGGATAAGGACCCTACAGCATAACAAAACAAGCCTGTCCTTAAGTTGGGTAGCTTAAGAATCTATAGACTTTCAAAATTGATCTTAAGATTATAGATGATTTACTCTGCTTGTATCCAGTCAATCCAACTAGTTAGAACGAGGGATTGAGGAGAAGGTTCATCCTTCGACTTGTGCCTCCAATTCCTAGTGTACCCCCCAGCCATGATCGTTTGATTCTACTCCCCTAGCTAGACATCAAATTTACTGGTACAAGTAGGTTAATCGTAAACAATCTCAGTCTGGGTCCCAAAGAGCGAATCAGTCCTTCAGGTCAACGTCTACTTGATTTTACTTAGGCTTAAGATTGTAGTGCTTATGGAATGTGGTGAGCCCTCAAAATGGGTTGTGCCCCTAATGATCAATTGAATATGTGTGAGTGTATGCACAACTAGGGTTTTCAAGCAAGATTATTTGGATGAATGGATTTTAGGGTTCAAATCTTGCTTAACTAGCTTTTAGGGTTTAGAATTAGGTGAGTTTAATCAAGCTTCAGAGGCAAACCAGATGTTCAAACAAAGGTGAAGATCTTTTCATTTTGAAATCAAAAGGTAAAGTGAAGTGCCTGGTATTGACCTAAATTGTAAGCCCTAAGGGGAAGCTACTTAACTAGTTGATTTTAAGATGAAGTGGTGCAGCCCAAACAACTCAAACAATTGGCTGAACTGCACCGCTGAGTTGGTCACACAAGATGATTAACCAAGACTAATTGCTACTCTCTTATGTGTTGATTTACGTGTACCGGTTCCACAGGTTAGAATCCTGATTTAGTAATAAAAATCAAATTAGGTTATGTGCCTTGAATGTTAGTGTGTGCAGTGTGTATGTTGATTTATCCCACAAGAATTATCTTTTTGTTTTTTTTTTTACGAAGGTGAGATGAGTGGGGGTGGAAATCAAAGCATCCAAACTAATCCTAGGGTTTATGCGAACACCTAGGTTAATTAGGGTCTGAATTAAAATTGTGGAATGAAATCTACAGAAGGGGGAAGAATGGAGAGCACTTATAGTTGTCTTCAACTGTACTTTACTCCTTTCTACAGCTTGAAGATTCCTTGTTGAGGCACCTGCATAACAATAGAAGAGAAATAAAAGCAAGTTGAAAAAATAATAAAGTGCGTGAAATGCAAAAAGAAAATCGAGAATCGTTGCCTCCCCAGCAACGTCGCCAAAATGTTGTAGCAGAAATCATCGCAAAGGAGATTGGATTTTAAAAAACCTATCGTTGTAGTATGATTTACGAAGAAATCCGTCAACAGATAAATTTACCAAAATTCGTAAAGAGATTCAGAGTCAAACACAGGGAGGCTACATCGATCTAAAATCCATAATTATATTCTCTTTTTTTTGAAACAGAAAGGAAAGCTATCGTCTTACGATAGCAATCCGGAGCAGTATATTATATAAACAAGAGAAATTACAAAAGAGATCCCCAAAAATGTATGAGGGACCAGCACTCTCTTACAATTCTTTCACAGCACACCGACCTCTCCTGAAAAAGTCTCTCATTTCTCGCCTTCCACACACACCACAGAGTGACAGCCATTTGTACATGTGGCTTCCTTCTCATACCAAACCCATGCTAGATGGAATCCCAATCTGGTAGAGGCTCCTAACATGTCCTCCAAATAGCATCAGTGATAAGGCAAGAAGAAAAGAGATGATTTGTATTGTCAGTATTCATCTCACACAAATAACAAACCTGATGATCAGTTCCCAACCTTCTATGTCGTAAATCACTTGTGATCAGTTCATCTCTTCTGCATAGCCAAAGAAATATCTGTACCTTACGGGGAATTTTTAGAAGCTAGATCTTCTTGTCAATGAAGTCACAGCTCCACCAACTTTCATGGTTTAAAATTCTGTTGTAGCCAGTTTACACATTATAAATCCCCTCCCAAAGGTACATGTCCTCAACTCCAGGCCTAGGCCTAAAGCTCTCAAGGTCTGAAATTAACTTCCTCCTTTCTTCCCACAGTCAGATACCCCTCCTACTGGAATCCTCCTCAATCAGATTCCAGCTGCTGCTTCTGCAAGACTAGACCCTGCTGACCGTAGCCTCCTTGTCAGATGTTGCAGCAAATTCCCTTGGATAGAGCTCCTTCAAGAAACCCAACCCTGACCGCCCCTTCTTCCAGAAGCTGAAGGTCCAGCCATCCCTAAGAGTCGACTGCAGCAGGAGGAAGTGATCAGCCAAAGCTCTTGTCACTGATTTTCAGAAAGGAGAAGGACTGCTGGGCTGAAGTCTGGACAACACACTATTGGAAGCACCATAGCTATCTCTAATCAGGACAGTCCATGGCTTCAGGTCTCCTTACAAGAGTTTAACAGCCCACTTAAGTAGCAAAGCATCATTGAAGTGTTTCAGAGACTTAATCCCAAGTTCGCCCCTATCTTTTAGAAGGCAAATCTGCTCCCATTTGAATGGCTGCAAGAATCTGCGCTCATGTTTAGCTCCCTTCCAAAAGAACCTTTTTCTCAACACATCCAACCTTTTCCAAATGGAGTTAGGTGCTTTAAATATCGAAAAGTAGAAAACAGGGATGGAGGTGATCACAGAGTTGAGCAAGATAAGTTTTCCACCTTTGGAGAGGAAACTGCTATGCCAGCCATCCAATTTCACTGAAATCTTGTCAAAGAGGTAGCTCCAATCTCTCTTCTTCATTCTAGAGCACCTCAGAGGTAGCCCCAAGTATCTAATAGGAAGACTGATGCGGGGTGATGAGAGCCTCATCATGAGCCCTAACTAGCTCATTTTTTCCAAAGAAAGAGAATAAGAGCTCCTACATAACCTAGAGAAGGGCTTAATTCAAGGAATAAGTGTTCTGAGAAGAAAACATGAAATAAGGGTTAAAACTGTGATTTTACCATTGCAGTACATAAACGGGATTTCTCATAGGCAAAACATAGGTCAAATGATCTAAATAAGATAAAAAGTGGGTTGGTTCAATCAGAAATGGGTTAATGTGCAGTCTAGGAATTAAATGACATTCTGTAACCCTAAAACAGACCTGCTTAATTCAACAAGGTTTTGGTCAGGTTAAAAATCAACTAAACCCTCTTAAATTTGTGTAAAAGTATCCCCTAGGGTTTAGAACCTTCAATTTGACCTGTGGAACCTATTTTGACCTAGATTAGGGTCATAGCTCATTAATTAACCTAATTTGGGTTTTTGTGCAAAAAATCTAGTCAAACGTGGTCAAACCTAAAATCCAACTTCACCATTAGATTCCTTAGGTCCAAATTAGGTTTTTACCAAAATTTGGACCTAAGGGGAGGTCATCTTGACCTACTTTGCAAAATAGTACACCCAATTACATTTTGGCCCCTATCTTTTGAAAACCATTACACAAAACCCCCTAACTTCCTCGCCACACTTACAAACAGGTCTCTCAACCATTAATGGGGAGAAATCCTTCTTCAGCAAGGAAGGGAGGGGGAGTACTGGTGTAGACCCGGATAGGTGGTGTTAATATGGTGATTTAATCGTTGAAATGAATATAGTGGTTAACCTAAATCAAGCCTAACCATCTCTTTACAAATTTTTTTTTTTAACCTGGCCTACTTTATTTTATCTTGGTCACTTTTAGGTCCAGGGTCTAACTCAGGGAAGTGGGATTAGAGGTGAATAAGTTTCTACGCTTTTCCTACAACGAATCTCTTCCGTTCATTTATTATGTTTTTGGTATTTTTCTCTTTAATATTTTTTTCTGATAATTTTTGTCCTTGAGGTACACCCTCAAAATCAGGTTCTTGGCTTTGAACCAAATTAGGGTTTCATAACTGGTCTTGCTATTCGCAAGATTGTGTACCTACAAGTCAAGGATTATCTTTTCCCTTTTATAAATTTCTTTTTATCTTTTCAATTGCAGAAAAGAGAAATAGAAATAAGATCAATATAGTATATATATATGTATATGTTATATATGTATATCGGGGTGTGGGTGGAGGTGGAAATGGCGTGTAGCACGGTGTCTAGTCGATTGTCATCTAGAAAGACGCAACCAATAGGACGAAGTGCTGTGTGGAGTGTAGGATGGATGGGTGGAAGATGTGTGCGAAGATGCTTTCTGTACGCATGTATCGGGGAATATCACCAACGGGTGCAGATAATCCTGGGATACAACGTGTGGGATTTGATATGAAAAAAAAAATATATATATATATGTGTATATATGTAAATATATATCTTTATGTATATAGATAGATATGGTTATAATTATATAAGTGTATATGTAGCTATATATGTGTGTATATATATATAGATATGTAAATATATGTATATATATATGTATATAGTAATATATGTATATAGTTATATATATGTGTATATGTATATATATATTGATGAGAACCGCATCATGAACCCTAACTAACACAATCTAACCTAGATATGCGAGAAAAAGCTCCTACATAACTCAAAGAAAGGCTTGACTCAGAGAATTATGAGTTTAAGAAGAAAATAATTCATAAGGGGTAAAAATGCAATTTCACCAACACAATCTGCAAACAGGGTAACTCAAGGTCCAAACATAGGTCAAACTAACCTAATAAGAAGGAAAGTGGGATGATCTGATCCAACAAGGGCTACAGCAACTCTAAGGAATTAAATGACATTCTGTAACCTTAAAACAAATCAACTTCAATTCACGAGGTTCGAGGCAGGGTAAAAATTGACTAAACCCTCTAAAATTCATAGAAAAATAATCTCTAGGGTTTAAAACCTTTAATTTGACCTTGGAAACCCATTTTGACCTACATTAAGAACCATGCCCAATTAATGATTTAATTTAGGTTTTTACGTAAATTGGCCTGTCAAACAAGGTCTGACCTAGAAATAAAATTCACCATTAAAATCCTTAGGTCCAATTTAGTCATGCATAAAAACTTGAGCCTAAGAAGAAACCTTCTTGACCGACTTTGCAATTTGGTCCTCATCTATTACTTTTTGACCCTCAACTTTCGAAACCCTTGCATTTTGGCCCCTATTTTCTTCGTCGTTCTTTGCATTCAGGTCCCTCCTTCAAGTATCTGCGTAGCGCCATGTTCGGCGACTTTGCGCGGAGCATGGCGCCACGCAGGGTGAGGGAGGTGTCCTCCAGATTGAATCTGGTGTTCCCTGGGACGTCTGCTGTCGCAGGGACACCGCCATGCCATCTGTCGACACCCACGCCTTCTGTGCGAACGCACGGAAGGTATGGGTCACACTTCCGGCCATTCTCCGACGAGGGAGGCACGACGCTGTTTGCACCTCAAAACACGCCTATAGGGACGCCTTCTTATGCTATTTTCTAGCATTAACTATGTATATTATAATCCTATAGTCGCATCTGTAAAAATACTTGCATTCATGCATTTAATTAAGAGGAGGGAAGATTGGAATAAAAGGGCTTCATAATTTACATTTTCCTCAAGTGCCTCTTTACAAAAATCCATCTCTTCTATTTTTTATCTCCACTTGATTTTTATTTTTTTCTCTTACGGCTGCAACTGCCACGCTGCCCATTCCTCCCATCTCCCGCTGCAGCAACCTCTTCTCCGCTGCCTCTCCCTGCCGTCCTTCCCGCTGCTGCAACTTCCCGCGCCTCTCCCTGCAGCAGCCACTCTCCAACGCCTCTCCCTGCTGCTGCCATGCCTCCCCGCCATGCTCTCCTCCTCTATAAAGCAGCAGCTCTTCCTCGCGACGAAGGCAGGGGGGGAACATTGCTGCAATACGCAGCTGCGGCTGGCTGCAGCAAGAAAGAATCACACCAGCAGGCCGCCACCTTCCTCTCCTCCCTCTCCCCTCCATACGCCGGACCTCCTTCGAGGAGAAACCCGACGGGCAGGAGCTCACTGTGGTGCACACTACCACAGTGAGACCATCACCGCCCAGCTCTTCAAAGAGCCGGTGGGCGTGGTGGCTCTCTGTTTTCATTTGTTTTCCGTTCCTGCCCTTCCCGCCATTGCTGCTTCTTCAAAGTCTGAAGCTGGAAGCAGCAGCAGCAGCTAAGCGGAAGCAGCAGCAGCAGCTAAGCGGCGGCAGCAGCAGCAGCAGCGGCAGCGGCCCCCGCAGCTTCCGCGAGCGTCTGCAGGCGCCCCAGCCCCTCTGCACGCGCCTGCAGGCCTTCCCCGCCTCCGTTCGTCTGCTCTCCTGCCAGCTCTCTCCTGCTCTCTCTCTCTCCCATTCTCTCTCTCTCTCTCTCTCACTCTCTCTCACAACACTTTCTCACACACTACACCGACGCACACAGACATCTACACCAACACTTTCACACACACACACTCACACACTAATAGTAACTTATATACATATATATATATATATATATATATATATATATATATATATATACATATACATATATCTATATATATATACTTATATATACATAGTATATCTATATAGTTATGTATACATACATATAATATAATATATATATGCATATACATATATAATATATATATATATATATATATATATATATATATATATACACATACTCATATACATATATATATATATACATATCTATATACTTATACATATACACATATATATATATACATATATATCTAGATACATATATACCTATACACATATATATATATACATATATATATAGATACATATATACCTATATACATATATATATATATATCTATTTAGTATTATATATATATACTTATATACATATATACATAGCTATATACATATATACATATATATATATATATATATATATATATACACCTATATATATATATATATCTATATATATCTATACATATATAATTATACATTTATATACATATATATGTACATATATTTTCACGTTATTTATTATATGCTGTATCGCGGGGATATCTGCACCAGTTGCTGATATTCCCTGATACACGCGTACAAAAAAAAGCGTGGTCCCATACATCATCCATCCTCCATCCACACTCCACGCGGCACCTAGTCGTGTTGGTTGCGTCTCTCTAGACGTCGGCTGACTCGACATAGTGCTACACTCCATCGTCACCTCCACCCCCACCCCTTTATATATATACTACATATAAATATATATCTATAGCTACTATATTTACTTTCTATCTGATAGCTTCCTTAGTAAAAAGATTAAAAAAAAAAAAGGTATAAAAGTGAAAAGATAATCTTTGATTTGCAGGTACCCCATCTTGCAAGTAGCAAGATGTGTTTTGAAACTCTGTTTTGGCTAAAAGCCAAGGACACAATTTTGAGGGTGTGCCTCAAGAACAAGGATTACCAGAAAAAAAACCTAAATAAGAAAAATACCAAAAACAGAATAAACGAACGGAAGAGACGCGTTTTAAGGAAAACGTAGAAACTCGACTTGAACCCCACTTCCCTGAGTTCGACCCTGGGCTTAAAAGTGACAAGATAAAATCAATTAGGCCAGGTTAAAAATTTTGTAAAGAGATGGTTAGGTCTGAATTAGGTTAACCACTATACACATTTCAACGATAAAAATATCATATTAACAACCTATCCAGGTCGACCATCATAGCTTTTCTGGCGCCGTTGCCGGGGAGGTGCGCTTTCGAGTAAGTTTCTATCCAATTCCTTTAAATTTGTCTCTTCTCTCTTCACGGGTATTATTGTTTTTGGTGTGCAGGTGAACCTGGTGGAAGGAGAAGAAGGCTAACGAAGTCGAGGACGTGAGCAGATCCAAGGCGGGAACGAGAGCGTGAAGACGCCGACATCGCATTGGAGCTTCGCACACGTTGCCGAACAAGTAGGTTTTCTTTTCTCATCAAATTAGTGTTAACTTGCCACCACAAAAATAAAAAAAAAAATTTAAAAACTAAAAATTAGAAAAACTTCTTGGGATTTCTTGAGGGCAAGTGGATTAAAATTCACTTGATTGATTGGTTGTCTTCACTCCCACTGCCCCGGGATTTCCCGCCTTACTTCGCATAGCGAAAATTCTAGAATCTTGATTCTTAGATTTTTCGCCATGGGAAGTATTCTTTGAGGCAAAGAAAAAGATTGCTTGTATCCCTCTTTTGCCTCAATTATCTTTAATTCAGGATCACTTTTTTGGTGGGGAGATTTGGAATTGAGTTGATTCCAACCCCACCACGACTTTTCAAACTTGCCTGTGATTCGATCCTGAATACTTCAACCCCAAAAATTTTATTTTCTTTATCTGTTGGTTGAAGCCTTGTGTGTGGATATCTTTCTAGTGATTGGGAGCACTTGAATTGAAGTGCTTTGGCTCCCTTTCACATTGGTATAAAATTGATTCGCGCATCCACACATAGAAATCTCCATTTAGGGTAGCCCATTGCATTTTAGCATGCATTAACTAATTGATAATTGAAGAAGGGTTTCTTGGGTTTTAGAAGGAAAACCTGTATTTTTGCAAAAAACCCGGAGATTGGTTGAATTGGTAATTCAGCAAAACCCTAAAATTCATACTACTTAAGGCTGAACTCTAAAAAACCATTCGCCAATAAAAACTTCAATTCGGGGAGATTTCCCCGTTGCATGCTTGTTCTTACACACTCTTAAAATCAATCACTTGGGCATTACCCGTAAACAACGCCCTTCACATTCCAAAAGCACTTGACCCTAAGCCTCTAATTAAAACTGGTAGTAACTTGACCCTTACTAAGGATTGGAGGTCTAACTACCTGTGTGTAGCGACTACGTGCTGGTGAGAGTTCCCGCGTGCTATCGGGTGTCTAAGACTGGGGCAAACGGCCTTTCAATCTGGCCCGGTGGTTCCGCGGTGCTCGCATTCGGTTCCGTAGTTCGTGATAGTAGGTAACTTAGATCTTTAGGTCTAAGGGCACACTGTAGAGGTTAGGAACTTGACTGTATTGATTTGTAATCAAGTGTACCTTTGCGGCGTCATTTCTCTCATCCCTTTTCCCTTCTCATCTCCCCAATTCTTCCTGCGGTAGTGCATGTTTGGGAGGAGGTCACAAAACCCTGAACTATTTGAATTGACTGATAAATCTAGAAAACAAGTCGAATCGTCCTCCTCCTCCACAAACATGGCTGCACGCCCACCCCCAAATCCCGAGGGAGGAAACCGCCCTCAGAATCCACCAGGTGGTGGAGCCTTAGAACCCATAACCCGCCTCCAAGCCCAAATGGAAATGTATAATGAGCAAATCGAAGCCATTCGGGAAACATTGGAGGAAATGCAGAACCCTCCCGAACGGGAGGAGCCTAGGTCTCTTAGCTCTTATCAGAATCCCGCTGCTACAGAGACCATAGGACAAATTCGGGTTCCCATGGGCGGGGACGACTTTGAATTAAAACCAAACATAATTGGCCTAATCAATTTTCACTTTCATGGTCTTGCAAGTGAAGACCCATTTCTCCACTTGGAAGACCTAACCCGACTTGCTGAAACCGTTAAACCAAGAAATGTCGGGTTATCTATAGTCCTCATGAAGATGTTCCCGTTTTCATTACGGGATAAAGCGTCGCAATGGTTACGCACCCTTGGGAGAACCATCCACTCTTGGGAAGAGATGCGAACAGCATTTCTCAAGAAGTTCTTCCCAATCGGGCGAACCAATGCGCTTCGCCGTGCTATCACTTCATTTATGCAACAAAACGGCGAACAATTTCATGAGGCATGGGAGAGGTATAACGACCTCCTCAGGAAGTGTCCGCATCACGGTCTGCCTAAGTGGCATATAGCCCAGATTTTCTACTATGGGCTAAATGAGACTTTGAAGCAGATTGCAGACGCTTCCTGCGGAGGGAACTTTATGAATAAAGACGAGAATGGAGCAGTCGAGCTGTTTGAAAATATGAGTGAAAACTCGATGAACAATGCTTCCATTGTCGCCTTTAATCGTACCAGCCAGCCCCGAAATGTCCACGAAGTTGACACGGGACCCTCCCATTCATCCACTGATCTAAGCCTTATTGCACAAAAACTGGATGAAGTCTCCGTCGTGCACAAGAAGCTGGACGAGCTTCTGGCCAACCCCGCCCGATCTATGGCAAACACCACCTCTTCACCACTTCGTCACAATCCAAGTTCTTCTAATACCAGGCTTATCCCGAGAAACCCCGTTAGACCTTCCTTACCAAGTGTCGCGCCAAGCGACTCGGTAAGTCATGTGGAACTGGCTTCTGCGAGCCAGTATTTCGACACGGAGGACCAAGCCTCCGTGTGCTCTGACGCATATCTACATGCGGACGCGTCTTCTGGCATAGAAGATGCTTGCGCCCTGGGGAACAACCCGTTCTCTGCCACTTATAACCCAGGGTGGCGTAATCACCCGAACTTTGCATGGTCCAACAACCCGCAGCGCCAAAACCCCGCGGGTGGACCAATGCGACCGTCCGCACCCGTCATCCCAAGGGTCCAGTTTAATCCTATGGCAAATCCGCCATCAGGCCCTTGCGTACCACAAACTGAACACGCATCAAGCCCTCTTGACAAATTGATGCGAATGATGACGGAAATGTCAAAGCGCCATGAAGAGAACATGACCTCTCTTCAGCACCAATTGGCGCAGCAGAATGCCGAGATCAGTCAACTACGCATGGCGACTCGATCTCAGGGCACTCTTCCCGCCCAACCTGTTCCAAACCCGCGAAATTTCGTGCCCCGTGGTTCTCAACCACAGGTACGACCTTCTCAGGGACAGGTTAATCAAGTTCTGCAAGCTCCGAACATTCCACCGGGATTTCAGGCTAATCCTGCTGCAGCACCACACTCTTATATCCCCATTGCAAACCCTCCTCCACCGTATGATCCCACTGGACCCGCATCGTCCAATGCTATCACTACGAGGAGCGGTAAGCAGACCGTCGATCCGCCTCGACCTGATCCTGGCCCATCTTCTTCTTCGCCCTCTCATTCGGAATGCATACCGCATTCGCGAGAGGATGATGCACCAAAACTTGTGCCAGAATCAGTCCCATTCCCTGAGGCTCTACTAAGGGAGCCAAAAGGCAAAAAGAAAAATACGCAGGCCTTTGACAACCTACGTAATTTGTTCAGGGATGTAGAAATCAAGGTACCCCTGCTCGAGGCAATCGACCACATACCTACTGTCGCTCGATTTTTCAAAGACTACACAACACCCAGGCGACAGTCAAAGAAGACTAAGAATCCGGTGGTTCTCTCGCCTCATGCGAGTTGTGCTATACTATCAAACTTACCACCGAAGCAGAAAGATCCGGGCACACCACTGATTTCCTGTAGCATCCAAGGCTGCAGTTTTAACCGTGCCTTGCTTGATCTAGGATCTTCCATCAATCTCATACCGACCATCATGCTCAAAAAATTTTCCTTGGGAAATCTGAAACCCACCCCTGTCACGTTACAGTTGGCAGATCGTTCTGTCAAAATCCCGAAGGGTGTGGTGGAAGACGTGGTGGTTAGGGTCAACAGTCTCTGTTTTCCTGTTGACTTTCTTGTTTTAGATATGGAAGTTCCTAGTTCACTTTCTGATTGTCCGATCATCCTCGGTCGACCTTTCTTGGCCACAGCCCGCGCCCACATCGACTGCGAGTCGGGCTGTATTGAGATTGCCGTTGGATCTGAGAAGCTCAAGCTTAACATATTCAAGGCAGCCAAGAACTTTGATTGCGATTGCATTGAGGATGACACGTCTGACGAGGACATGGCCGTCAGCGCGTGTATCGGACTAATTGGGACCTATTCGGACTGTTGCGGATTACCTATAAACACTGATAACTGCCTGACCAACGCATACTGTGACGTTCCCCAATCCCTCCCTTGTCCAGTACCTTCTCCTGGCCAGACTTCTGACGAGGTTTTCTCCGCTTCCCATACCTCGTGGTCTGAGTCATATCCGGGCTACTCACTGTCAGTCCACACTCATGAAGACCGAATTGCCCTTTCTTCCCCGCCAAATCAGGCGGATTTACAAATCCACACTGGGACCTTGAGCCCATATACTTCTCACTGGGGCTATTCATTTTTGGATCCATCTATCCAAGAAGCCCCTCTTCTTGGCCAATCTGAAGGCCAGTTTCTTCCTCCTAACTTGTTCCCCTACCCGTCTGGGACACTCTCGTCCCAAGAAATGCCAGATCCTTCCCCATCCACTCCAGAGCTAAAAGTGCTGCCTAATACACTCAAGTATGTTTTCCTGGGACCAAATGAAACGCTCCCTGTAATCATCAGTTCAAAATTAACCATGGAGCAGGAGTGCAAACTAACTAAGGTCCTCCTAGAACACAAGGCAGCTATTGGATGGTCTTTATCAGACTTATCTGGTATTAGTCCCTCCTACTGCACTCATCGTATATATACGGAGGAGGAGGCTCGACCTTCTCGCGAGATGCAGCGACGTCTCAACCCTAACATGCGGGAGGTCGTTAAGAATGAAATCATTAAGTGGCTGGATGCGGGTATAATCTACCCGATCAGCGATAGCCCCTGGGTGAGTCCGATTCACGTTGTGCCCAAAAAGGCAGGACTCACCATCCGTGTCAATGACAGGGGCGAATCCATCCCTACACGCACTCCTACATCTTGGAGAGTGTGTGTGGATTATAGGAAACTCAATGCTGCAACCAAGAAAGATCACTTCCCGCTACCATTTATTGACCAAATCCTGGAGCGGTTAGCGGGAAATAAATTTTTCTGCTTCCTGGATGGATTCTCAGGATATAACCAGGTGGCAATAGACCCCCGAGACCAAGAGAAAACCACTTTTACCTGCCCTTTCGGCACCTTCACCTTTAGAAGGATGCCGTTCGGACTTTGTAACGCGCCAGCAACTTTCCAGAGATGCATGCTGGCGATATTTCATGACATGGTGGGTGACTTTCTTGAGGTCTTCATGGATGACTTTTCAGTCTTTGGACCATCTTTCGACGAATGTCTTGCCAACCTGACTCGCATCCTTAGGAGATGTATTGATGTAAACCTCGTGCTTTCCTGGGAAAAAAGTCATTTTATGGTGCACGAAGGAATTGTTCTTGGACATATCATCTCCGATAGGGGTATCGAGGTTGACAGAGCTAAGCTCGATATCATTGCTGATTTACCTGTGCCTGGTTCTGTCAAACAAATCCGCTCCTTCTTGGGACACGTCGGTTTCTATAGGAGATTCATCAAAGACTTCTCCAAAATTTCTCGACCCTTAACTCATCTCCTATCAACCGACGTGCCCTTCGACATGGGCCCTGACTGTATACAAGCATTCACGCAACTGCGTAATGCTGTCACCAAGGCCCCTGTTCTCCAGCCGCCTGATTGGTCCCTCAACTTTGAACTTATGTGTGACGCTTCAGACCTTGCAGTCGGAGCCATCCTGGGACAAAGACGCGATAGACACCCCTTCGTGGTATACTACGCCAGTAAGACGTTGGACGAGGCCCAGCGTAATTATACTACCACTGAAAAGGAACTACTGGCAGTCGTCTTTGGGCTGGAAAAATTCCGTTCTTACCTTCTGGGCTCTCACATTATTGTTTTCACTGATCACGCGGCCATTCGCCATCTCATGCACAAGAAGGATGCCAAGCCTAGACTGATTCGTTGGATCCTTCTGCTCCAGGAATTTGACATTGAGATTCGTGATAAGGTCGGAGCCCAGAATGTTGTGGCTGATCACCTTTCCAGACTGGACCCTGACCATATTGGACTTACTCTGCCAATTAATGAAGTTTTTCCTGATGAGCACCTATTGGCAATAAATGCGGCAAGTGGACCGTGGTATGCCGACATTGCCAATTACCTTGCTTCTGGATCTCTTCCACGTGGCTGGCCTAAAAACCAGCGTGAGCGTCTCATGGCAGAAGCAAAGTATTATTTCTGGGATAATCCACTTCTTTTTCGGATAGGTGCTGATCAAATCATCCGTCGCTGTATTCCTGACAGTGAGTTCCCCAGTGTGCTATCCTTCTGCCACGATCAGGCCTGTGGAGGCCATTTCTCTGGGAGGAAAACTGCAGCCAAGGTGTTGCAGTGCGGTTTCTTTTGGCCCTCCCTTCACCAGGATGCGCACGCTTATGCCAAACATTGCACTAGGTGCCAGTCTTTAGGGTCAATGGCACGTCGTGACATGATGCCCTTGCAACACATCCTAGCTGCGGAAATCTTCGACATCTGGGGAATTGACTTCATGGGTCCCTTCCCTCCATCCAACGGCTTCGAATTCATCCTCGTGGCCGTCGACTATGTTTCAAAATGGATCGAGGCTATTCCCGCGCGCCGTGCTGACCATGTTATCTCCACCCGATTCGTCAAAGACCATATCTTTGCGCGTTTTGGGATCCCTCGGGCCATTATCTCGGATGGAGGAAGCCACTTTACCCATGCTTCTTTTCGGGCACTTCTGAGGAGATACGGAGTCCACCATCGTATCGCATCCCCGTATCATCCTCAGACGAACGGCCAGGCGGAAGTGTCGAACCGGCAAATCAAGCAGATTCTCCAGAAAACGGTTCGGCCTGACCGTAAGGATTGGTCCGACAAGCTGACTGACGCACTTTGGGCGTATCGGACCGCCTTCAAGGCTCCCCTTGGTATGTCTCCATATAGAATCGTTTACGGGAAGCCTTGTCATTTGCCTGTGGAGTTGGAGCACCGCGCTTATTGGGCGGTTCGCCAATGTAACCTCGACCCTGACTTGTGTGAACGAGAAAGGAAACTCCAACTCCAAGAGCTGGAAGAGCTCCGTCGTGAAGCCTATGATTCTGCTCTAACCTTTAAACAGCGCACTAAGGCTTTTCATGACAGCCATGTTCGGCGGAAGGAATTTGAGCCATCTCAGCAAGTTTGGCTCTATAATGCCCGACTCAAATTCTTTCCTGGGAAATTAAAGTCCAAATGGACTGGTCCTTTTCTGGTCTCAAGACCATTCCCCAATGGGGCCGTCAAAATCGAAGATCCCAAATCTGGGCGTAAATTTACGGTCAACGGGCAGCGTTTGAAACCCTATCTGACTCATGAACCTGCCCCCGTTGGAGAAACCGTTGCCCTGCTGGAGGGTAACTAATTCTTTGCCTCATTCTGAGTCCAGCTGGGGACATTAAATTCAGCGCTTGTTGGGAGGCACCCTAACAGCACTCACCATCCACCATCACTTTTCACACCTCTATCGCAATCACTTCACTTTTCTCTTCACCACCCACCATCCACCCACCCTTCCACCCTGATCTATACCCTGAACCTCAGCTCTTGTTACCCGATCTTCCTCTGCCTTTCCCTGCATGCATATGAGGACATAGCATTGTTTGGCATGGGGGGGTGGATAGGCATCCATAGGATCCGGGTATTTTATGGTATCAGACAATTACCACCTATTTATAAATATGCAAGAAAAAAAAAAAAAAAAATATATATATATATATATAGTAATAAATGGTGTTTAGTAATGATCTAAAAGCTGAAACAAAAATACAATAAGTGTTTATGGATATTCAACCTCTGTTTTGAAAAATTTCCAGGCCACAGAAGCTTGATTCGCTCAGGCTCGGCTTAATTCACTTAAAGCATTGACGAAATAGATCAAAATCTCTCCTAACTAAGAACGTTTCTTGTACCTGAGACACAGTACAGGATTCGTTGGTTTGCTTTTTCTTGAGAGCTTAAGTAAACTTGGTTCACACTACACATATCAGGAAAGATCAGGTGAACATAAGATCCAACCCTAGTGTTCATTAGGAAAGGTGGAGTCCTTACCTGTGCGTGCAGGTAGACTTTTTATCCCAAGTTTTAGTCTTGTGTTTAGGAGTGGCTCTTTCCACCAAAAAGAAACTCTCCCACAAAAAAAAAAAAAAAAAAAAAAAAAAAAAAAAGTGTGCTCTTTCAAAATGTGTTGTAAGAGATATACTGACATATGTTTCAAAAAAAAAAAAAAAAAAAAAAAAAAAAGATGTTGCAAAAGAATCAGTATATCTCATAAATGTCGGTATAATTTGTTTTTCAAAAATGGGAGTTGAGTTTTCCGTAATCATCTTAAGGGTCAATCCGAAAACACGAGCTGAAATTGGGACCAACCTGTACTTAAAAATTCGTGAAACCCTGGGAGTGAGTCTTAAGGTTCATCTGGTCAGTCTTGATCCTTCACTATGCACAAACCATAACCTCTTGAGCTCTCGAGTATGGAAAAACCTCCTGGGTCCTGGAAATCGTACTTAAGGTTTAAATATCAAGAGTCCTGGTTAGTTGAGAGATAATCTTTGTCATGTAAGACTTAAAGTACTGGTAGTCTTCTTTACAATTGGTTCTCACAATATCCGATAATAAACACACCGATATCATCTCAGAAGAAAATCTTCAGCTTAAGAACATTTCTAAATACGGTTTTGCTAGGGACTAGCAAAAGATAGGCATGGGGGTATATGTTTGCACCTCAAAACACGCCTATAGGGACGCCTTCTTATGCTATTTTCTAGCATTAACTATGTATATTATAATCCTATAGTCGCATCTGTAAAAATACTTGCATTCATGCATTTAATTAAGAGGAGGGAAGATTGGAATAAAAGGGCTTCATAATTTACATTTTCCTCAAGTGCCTCTTTACAAAAATCCATCTCTTCTATTTTTTATCTCCACTTGATTTTTATTTTTTTCTCTTACGGCTGCAACTGCCACGCTGCCCATTCCTCCCATCTCCCGCTGCAGCAACCTCTTCTCCGCTGCCTCTCCCTGCCGTCCTTCCCGCTGCTGCAACTTCCCGCGCCTCTCCCTGCAGCAGCCACTCTCCAACGCCTCTCCCTGCTGCTGCCATGCCTCCCCGCCATGCTCTCCTCCTCTATAAAGCAGCAGCTCTTCCTCGCGACGAAGGCAGGGGGGGAACATTGCTGCAATACGCAGCTGCGGCTGGCTGCAGCAAGAAAGAATCACACCAGCAGGCCGCCACCTTCCTCTCCTCCCTCTCCCCTCCATACGCCGGACCTCCTTCGAGGAGAAACCCGACGGGCAGGAGCTCACTGTGGTGCACACTACCACAGTGAGACCATCACCGCCCAGCTCTTCAAAGAGCCGGTGGGCGTGGTGGCTCTCTGTTTTCATTTGTTTTCCGTTCCTGCCCTTCCCGCCATTGCTGCTTCTTCAAAGTCTGAAGCTGGAAGCAGCAGCAGCAGCTAAGCGGAAGCAGCAGCAGCAGCTAAGCGGCGGCAGCAGCAGCAGCAGCGGCAGCGGCCCCCGCAGCTTCCGCGAGCGTCTGCAGGCGCCCCAGCCCCTCTGCACGCGCCTGCAGGCCTTCCCCGCCTCCGTTCGTCTGCTCTGTCGCCCGCCTCTGCGCCCGCAACCGGTCGCTGCGCTCCTCAGCAGCGGCCGGCCAAGCGTCTTCCCGCTCCCTGCCAACCTCTGCAAGCGTCCGCGCGCGCCTGCAGACCTCCTCCGCGCCCGCCTGCAGACTCCCCGCCTCCCTCTCTGAGCGCGCTGTCGCGAGCCTCCGCGCTCGCAGCCGGCGACGCAGACTCCTCTCCTCCTCTGGGCGAAGACGCGCCCGTGCGCCCGCGACCATCAGACGACGGTCTTCACCTCCGGACGTCTTAACTCGCCTCCTGCAGTGCGGCTGCCTCCGTTCTCTCCTCTCCTGCCAGCTCTCTCCTGCTCTCTCTCTCTCCCATTCTCTCTCTCTCTCTCTCTCACTCTCTCTCACAACACTTTCTCACACACTACACCGACGCACACAGACATCTACACCAACACTTTCACACACACACACTCACACACTAATAGTAACTTATATACATATATATATATATATATATATATATATATATATATATATACATATACATATATCTATATATATATACTTATATATACATAGTATATCTATATAGTTATGTATACATACATATAATATAATATATATATGCATATACATATATAATATATATATATATATATATATATATATATATACACATACTCATATACATATATATATATATACATATCTATATACTTATACATATACACATATATATATATACATATATATCTAGATACATATATACCTATACACATATATATATATACATATATATATAGATACATATATACCTATATACATATATATATATATATCTATTTAGTATTATATATATATACTTATATACATATATACATAGCTATATACATATATACATATATATATATATATATATATATATACACCTATATATATATATATATCTATATATATCTATACATATATAATTATACATTTATATACATATATATGTACATATATTTTCACGTTATTTATTATACGCTGTATCGCGGGGATATCTGCACCAGTTGCTGATATTCCCTGATACACGCGTACAAAAAAAAGCGTGGTCCCATACATCATCCATCCTCCATCCACACTCCACGCGGCACCTAGTCGTGTTGGTTGCGTCTCTCTAGACGTCGGCTGACTCGACATAGTGCTACACTCCATCGTCACCTCCACCCCCACCCCTTTATATATATACTACATATAAATATATATCTATAGCTACTATATTTACTTTCTATCTGATAGCTTCCTTAGTAAAAAGATTAAAAAAAAAAAAGGTATAAAAGTGAAAAGATAATCTTTGATTTGCAGGTACCCCATCTTGCAAGTAGCAAGACGTGTTTTGAAACTCTGTTTTGGCTAAAAGCCAAGGACACAATTTTGAGGGTGTGCCTCAAGAACAAGGATTACCAGAAAAAAAACCTAAATAAGAAAAATACCAAAAACAGAATAAACGAACGGAAGAGACGCGTTTTAAGGAAAACGTAGAAACTCGACTTGAACCCCACTTCCCTGAGTTCGACCCTGGGCTTAAAAGTGACAAGATAAAATCAATTAGGCCAGGTTAAAAATTTTGTAAAGAGATGGTTAGGTCTGAATTAGGTTAACCACTATACACATTTCAACGATAAAAATATCATATTAACAACCTATCCAGGTCGACCATCAGACGCCTCCCTGCGCCCATCCCTGCACCCACCCCTCCGCCACCGCCTTTATAAAGGCCAGCCGATTCTCCCAGCTTGGTCCTGACAGAGAAAACCCTAACCCTTCCTCTCTTCCCACTCCGACAGAAACCCACCAGCTCCGGCGGCTCCTCCTCCTCCATCTCGTCGCTCTACTGCAATACCAGCCTGATCTTCCCACGTTGCACCATACCTAGCGCGCGTCCTCCTGCTCTCTTCCTCGCCGCCACTCTCCCCCTCTGGGTGTTTCTTCTCCGGTGAGAGTCGGTACGACTGCCGCCCTGCTCCGACCCCCTTCATCCCTATAGGTAAGTAACAGTTATTTCCCTTCCTCCCCTCTTTCTTTTCTCCAACTTAATTCGCTCAATTACCCCTCGATCGCACCTGACCGCCCTCACCTTCTCCATCTCCCGCCACTCTCCAGCGAGTTGCCCCCGTCAATCCACCGCTCCACACAACTCGCCACCTACCCCAAAAGCTCTGCCTCACCTAACCCGACACCCCCTGCCCCTCCACTGCCACTCCACACCTACACAACACTGGCCCGATCAAACCCATTTTTTCGGTTGCAGTCCAACCTAGGGCCGCCGCCAGGCACCGCCCTGCAACCTGCTATACCCCACATTACCTTCGCCGTGCCACGGCGAAGGTCCTCCTGTGGTCTGATTAGGCCAAGAGGCCCTGTTTGTGTTCGGCAGATCTTCAGCCCCGGCCGCCATTGGCGACAAGGCGAGGAACTTCCAAGCGAGCTCCAGGCCCTGAAGCAGCAGGATTCCAACTGAGGCAGACTGGAGGGACTTGGGTGAAGGCAAGGAGCAGGTCTATGAAAAGAAACCAGGGCGTTGCTGCTGAGGCCAGGTCGCATCCGTCCTGCGGGCGCGTGCACGCGAGGGACAAAGTTTAGTCCCACATCGTGGGATTTCGAAGCACTGCACCCATTTAAGTTGATTTTGTGTTTTCACTTAAGCGCCTCAGAACATAGGGTGAGGTCCCCTCGCCCACTCGCCCGCCTAGTCCACGACCCACGCCACGCGGACATGGACGACCCATTTACCCGGCACTCCTCGCGCACCACCCACGCCGGTGCGCCTGGTCACGGGTACGCTACCCGACCCGATAACCCAACTCTGGGAGAGCTTCCTATGAGCGGTTTACACAGAGAGAGAGAGACGTGTGGGTAGAGGGAAGGGCTAGGTTTTGCTGTGCCTCGTGCAGAACAGGGTGCGAAGGAAGAAGGTTCACCACTTGGCCGCAAGAAGAAGAAGAGGAGCGGAAGAAGAAGCTCTGAAGAAGCCTTGCAGCTGAGCAAGGCAGAAGACCAAGGAAGAAGAAGCAACGAAGGAAGAAAAGAGAGGGGAAGCACTATAGCATACCGCCATTTAAGTCATCTGATTGCGATATCAGACGACGGATAAAGCCTCAGAGGAGATAAAGCAGAAGAAGAAAGAAAGATGATAAAGAAAAGAAGAAGAACTGAAGAAAGGAAATGGAAGACAAGCAGAGGAACTGAAGACAACAAGAAGACCAAGGAAGAAGGCCCGTAAAGAAGTAAAGAGAAAGAAGAGAAGAAGAAAAAGCCAAAAGATAGAAATCTATTTCTCCCTCTCTCTCTCTCTTATTTTTGTAATAAAGAAACATTGTACTTCTAGAATTCCAGTAGCTCCCTGAGTTTGACCTCGGGAAACTATTTCCGAGTAAAATGTTAATGGTAACGACAACCGTAGCTGTCTTATTTTATACCACAACGACATTACTATAATAAGCATTAAAACAAACAAGACTAGCCGCGGTTGCGAAAACGTCACCATATATATATATCTATATGTATGTATAAGTATATGTATATACATATGTATATATTTATATATATGTATCTATACTTATACTAAGTTATATAGGTACTACTATATGTATAGATATAAGTATATATATATACGTATATAAATATATATATATATAAATATATATATGTATGCATATATATATATAAGTATATAGTAGTGTATAAGTGAGTGGGTATGTGTAAGAGAGTGTGTGTGTGTGTATGTGTTTGCAGGAGGGAGTGAGAGAGTGCTGTGAGAGAGCGAGAGAGAGAGAGAGAGCATCTACTGGCGTGAAGAAGCGGCGAGTTAAGTCGTCCGGATGCTACGGCTGATGTTTGATGTCCACGTGCAGGCGTAGGCACGTAGGCGCACGAAGGTGCGCGCACGCAGGAGGAAGTGAGCTCGAGGGAGGGAGGTGTAGCGCAGCGTGCTGAGGACCACAGCGCACCGCACTGCACACTGAGATGAACGCGGGCGAAGACGCATGCGCAGATAGGTGCGGGCACTGGCGTATGCGGGAGCGGGTGCGCGCGGACGGGCTGGCGCCGATAGCCGCGCGGAGAGAGAGCGTGAGGTAGCCGGATAAGTGAGAAACTTTCCGGTCACCGCACTGTAGCTACAGTGTTTCGTTGAAACGCGTGAACAGTAGCTACAGTGCACGCTCGGCTCGCGCAACTGGGTGCTGCCGGTTCAGCGTGCGTGGTGGCTATGGAGCAGGTTGGCGCGCGTGCGGAAGCAGCTGCACCAGCTGCTGGCATGTGCGGAGACCTGCGTGCGGGCGAGCGGTGGCCGACGCCTTGCTGCAGCTGCAGTTGAGCTTCAAAGATTGACTCTACGGCAATGGCAGAAATGGCTGAAACGACGAAATCAGAGCGGTCAACCACCACGTCCACCGGCTCTTTGATGAGCTGGGTGATGGTGGGACTCACAGTGGTGGTTGTGCACCACTGTGAGCTGCTCCTTCTCGCAGCGTGGCTCTTTAGGAGGAAGAGAGGCTGCGTATGGAGGGGAGAGGGGAGGAGATGACCTGGAAGGGAAGCTGCTGTGTTGGGTGGACCAGGCTCAGCCGCAAAGAAGATGGCTAGGCTCTTTTTAAAGAGGAAGGAGGTAAGCACAGCCATGCCCTGGCTGTGCATGGCTGGCAGGGAGTGGCTGTGCAAAGCATGGCACGAAGAAGATCAAGCCATGCTTTGCAGCTGCGGAGAAGAAATTCAAAGTCAAATAAAAATAAAAATAAAGATGGTGAATTTGTGAGGCAGCACTTGAGGGAAACGTTAATTTCAAGGCCATTTTATTCACTCTCCTCCCCTCTTAAATAAATGCATGCATGCATTTATTTTTATAAATGCGACTATGGCTATCTAATATTGACTGGCAATGCTTGGAAATAGCACAAGATGGTACAATTGTTGGTGTATTTTTGCTATGCAATCATACCCCCATGCCTATCTTTTGCTAGTCTCTAGCAAAACATTTTTGTATTTAGAAATGATCTTATGCTGAAGATTTTCTTCTGAGGTGACATAGGTGTGTTTATTTGTTGGATATTGTGAGAATCAATTGTAAAGAAGACTGCCAGTACTTTAAGTCTTACATGACATAGACCATCTCTCAACTAACCTGGACTCTTGATATTTAAACCTTAAGTATGATTTCCAGGATCCAGGAGGTTTTTGCCGTACTCGAGAGCTCAATAGATTATGGCTTGTGCTTAGTGAAGGATCAAGACTAACCAGATGAACATTAAGATTCAAGCCCAGGGTTTGACGAATTTTTAAGTACAAGTTGGTCCCAGTTTCAGCTCATGTTTTCGGATTGACCCTTAAAAAGATGACGGAAAACTCAACTCTCATTTTATTACATTTGAGGCTCAAAGAAAATAGGGTATTTGTAACTTGCCCTGAAGAACTTTTGTAGGGGGAAGACTTTACAGATATTTGCGAGATATACTGACTTATTTGCATCATTTTTTTTTTGAAACACGTGTCAGTATATATCTTACAACATTATTTGGTGGAGCACACTTTTCTTTTGGTGGGAGAGTTCCTTCTTGGTGGAAAGAGTCTCTCCTAAACACAAGACTAAAGACTAGGATAAAAAGTCTACCTATGTGCACAGGTAAGGACTCCACCTTCCCTAATGATCACTAGTGTTGGATCTTATGTTCACCTAGTCTTTCTTGATATGTGTAGTGTGAACCAAGATTACTTAGGCTCTCTAGTAGAAGGAAACCAATGGATCCTATACTGATGTCTCAGGTACAAGAATACGTCCTTAGTTAGGAGATATTTCGATCTATCTTGTCAATGCTCAAGTGAATTAAGCCGAGCCTGAGTGAATCAAGCTTCTATGGCCTAGAAAGTCTTCAAAATAGTGGTTGAATATCCATAAACACTTATTATATTTTTGTTTCAGCCTTCAGATCATTACTAAACACCATTTTTTTTTTTTACATATTTATAGATAGGTGGAAACTGCATGATACCCTAAAATACCCAGATCCTATGGATGCCTATCCACCCCCCATGCCAAACGATGCTATGTCCTCATATGCATGCAGGGTAGGGTAGAGGAAGGATGAAAGATCGGGTAACGAGAGCTGAGGTGCAGGGTATACAGCAGGGTGGTAGGGTGGGTGGATGGTGGGTGGTGAAGTAACAAGTGAAGTGAGCGTGACAGAGGCAGAGTGTTGTTGGGGTGCCTCCCAAAGAGCGCTGAATTTAACGTCCCCAGCTGGACTTAGAATGAGGCACAAAATTAGTTACCCTCCAGCAGGGCAACAGTTCCTCCAACGGGGGCAGGTTCATGAGTAAGATAGGGTTTCAAATGCTTCCCATTGACCGAAAATTTATGCCCAGATTTGGGATCTTCAATCTCAATAGCCCCGTTGGGAAATGTTCTCGAGACCAGGAAAGGACCAGTCCATTTGGACTTCAATTTCCCAGGAAAGAATTTAAGCTGGGCATTGTAGAGCCAAACTTGCTGAGATGGCTCAAATTCCTTCCGCCGAATACGGCTGTCGTGAAAAGCCTTAGTGCATTGCTTGAAAGTTAAGGCAGAATCATAGGCTTCACGACGGAGCTCTTCCAGCTCCTGGAGTTAGAGTTTCCTTTCTCGGCCACACAGGTCTGAGTCGAGGTTACATTGGCGAACCGCCCAATAAGCACAGTGCTCCAGCTCCACGGGCAAATGACAAGGCTTCCCATAAATGATTCTATAAGGAGACATACCAAGGGGAGCCTTGAAGGCAGTCCGATATGCCCAAAGTGCGTCAATCAGCTTGTCGGACCAATCCTTATGGTCAGGCCGAACCGTTTTCTGGAGAATTTGCTTGATTTGCCAGTTCGACACCTCTGCCTGGTCGTTCGTCTAAGGATGATACGGGGATGCGATATGATGGTGAACTCCGTATTTCCTCAGAAGTGCTCGAAAAGAAGCATGGGTAAAGTGGCTTCCTCCATCTGAGATAATGGCTCGAGGGATCCCAAAGCGGGCAAAGATGTGGTCTTTGACAAATCGAGTGGATATAACATGGTCAGCACGTCGCGTGGGAATAGCATCGATCCATTTTGAAACATAATCAACAACCACGAGGATGAATTCGAAGTCGTTGGAAGGAGGAAAGGGACCCATGAAATCAAGTCCCTAAATGTCGAAGATTTCCGCAGCTAAGATGAGTTGTAAGGGCATCATGTCACGACGTGACATTGACCCTAACGACTGGCACCTAGTGCAATGCTTGGCATAATTGTGTGCATCCTGGTGAAGGGAGGGCCAAAAGAAACTGCTCTACAACACCTTGGCTACAGTTTTCCTTCCAGAGAAATGGCCTCCGCAAGCCTGATCGTGGCAGAAGGATAGCACACTGGGGAATTTGCTGTCAGGAATACAGCGACGGATGACTTGATCAGCACCTATTTGAAAAAGAAGTGGATCATACCAGAAATAATATTTTGCTTCTGCCATGAGACGCTCTCACTGGTTTTTAGGCCAGCCATGTGGAAGGGATCTAGAAGCAAGGTAATTGGCAATGTCGGCATACCAAGGTCAACTTGCACATTAATTGCCAATAGGTGCTAATCGGGAAAAATCTCATTAATCGGTAGAGTAAGTCCAATATGGTCAGGGTCCAGTCTAGAAAGATGATCAGCCATAACATTCTGGGCTCCGACCTTATCGCAGATCTCAATGTCAAATTCTTGGAGTAGAAGGATCCAACGAATTAGTCTAGGCTTGGCATCCTTCTTGTGCATGAGGTGGCGAATGGTCGCGTGATCAGTGAAAACAATAACGTGTGAGCCCAGAAGGTGAGAGCGAAATTTCTCCAGCCCAAAGATGACTGCCAATAGTTCTTTCTCAATGGTAGTATAATTACGCTGGGCCTCGTCCAACGTCTTACTGGTGTAGTACACCACGAATGGGTGTCTATCACGTTTTTGTCCCAGGATGGCTCCGATTGCAAGGTCGAAAGCGTCACACATGAGTTCAAAGTCGAGGGACCAATCAGGTGGCTGGAGAACAGGGGCCTTGGTGACAGCATTACGCAGCTGTGTGAATGCTTGTATGCAGTCGGGGCCCATATCGAAGGGTATGTCGGTCGATAGGAGTTAGTTAAAGGTCGAGAAATCTTGGAGAAATTTTTGATGAATCTCCTATAGAAATCGACGTGTCCCAGGAAGGAGCAGATTTGTTTGACAGAGCCAGGCACAGGTAAATCAGCAATTACATCAAGCTTAGCTCTGTCAACCTCGATACCCCTATCGAAGATGATATGCCCTAGAACAATTCCCTTGTGTACCATAAAATGACTTTTTTCCCAAGAAAGCACGAGGTTTACATCAATGCATCTCCTAAGGATACGGGTTAGGTTGGCAAGACAGTCATCAAAAGATGGTCCAAAGACCGAAAAGTCATCCATGAAGACCTCGAGAAAGTCACCCACCATGTCATGAAATATCGCCAGCATACATCTCTGGAAAGTTGCTGGCACGTTACAAAGTCCGAACGGCATCCTTCTAACTGCAAAGGTGCCAAAGGGGTAGGTAAAAGTGGTTTTCTCTTGGTTTTTGGGGTCAATTGCCACCTGGTTATATCCTGAGAATCCATCCAGGAAACAGAAAAATTTATTTCCCGCTAACCGCTCCAGGATTTGGTCAATGAAAGGTAGCGGAAAGTGATCTTTCTTAGTTGCAGCAATGAGTTTCCTATAATCTACACACACTCTCCAAGATGTAGGAGTGCATGTAGGGATGGATTCGCCCCTGTCATTGACATGGATGGTGAGTCCCACCTTTTTGGGCACAACGTGAATCGAACTCACCCAGGGCTATCGCTGCTCGGGTAGATTATACCCGCATCCAACCACTTAATAATTTCCTTTTTAACGACCTCCCACATGTTAGGGTTGAGATGTCGCTGCATCTCACAGGAAGGTCGAGCCTCCTCCTCCGTATATATACGGTGAGTGCAGTAGGAGGGGCTAATGCCAGATAAGTCTGATAAAGACCATCCAATGGCTGCCTTGTGTTCCATAAGGACCTTCGTTAGTTTGCACTCTTGCTCCCTGGTCAATTTTGAACTGATGATTAT
Source organism: Thalassia testudinum (assembly GCA_037157565.1). Taxonomy (NCBI): domain Eukaryota; kingdom Viridiplantae; phylum Streptophyta; class Magnoliopsida; order Alismatales; family Hydrocharitaceae; genus Thalassia; species Thalassia testudinum. Next base: position 48,144,443 of record JAZHRO010000009.1, read on the forward strand.
GGGGTGCGTTTCATTTGGTCCCAAGAAAACATACTTAAGTGTACTAGGCAGCTCTTTTAGCTCGGGAGTGGATGGTGAAAGATCTGGCATTTCTTGGGACGAGAGTGTCCCAGGCTGATCGGAAAACAAGTCAGGAGGAAGAAGTTGGCCCTCAGATTGGCCAAGAAGCGGGGCTTCTTGGATAGATGGATCCAAAAAGGAATAGCCCCAGTGAGTAGTATGTGGGCTCAAGGTCCCAGTGTGGAGTTTCAAATCTGCTTGATGTGGCAGGAAAAAAAGGGCAATCCGGTCTTCAAGGGTGTGAACCGACGGTGAGTAGCCCGGATATGACTCAGACCACGAGGCATGGGAAGCGGAGAAAACCTCGTCAGATGTCTGGTTAGGAGAAGGTACGGGAATAGGGAGGGATGGGGGAACGTCACAATATGTGTCGGTCAGGTAATCGTCAGTGTTTACAGGTAATCCACAGCAGTCAAAATACGTCCCTATTAGTCCGATACATGCACTGATGGCCATGTCCTTATCAGACGTGTCATTCTCGATACAATCGCAATCAAAGTTCTTGACTGCCTTGAAGATGTTAAGCTTGAGCTTCTCAGATCCAACGGCAATCTCAATACAGCCTGACTCGCAGTCGATATGGGCACGGGCTGTGGCCAAGAAAGGTCGACCAAGGATGATCGGACAATCAGAACGTGAGCTAGGAACTTCCATATCTAAAATAAGAAAGTCAATAGGAAAACAGAGACTGTTGACCCTAACCACCACGTCTTCCACCACACCCTCCAGAATTTTGACAGAACGATCTGCCAACTGTAACGTGACAGAGGTGGGTTTCAGATTTCCCAAGGAAAATTTTTCGAGCATGATGGTAAGTATAAGATTGATGGAAGATCCTAGATGAAGCTGGGCACGGCTAAAATTGCAGCCTTGGATGCTACAGGAAATAAGCGGTGTGCTCGAATCTTTCTGCTTCGGTGGTAGATTTGACAGTATAGCACAACTCGCATGAGGCGAGAGAACCACCGAATTCATAGTTTTCTTTGACTGTCACCTGGGTGTTGTGTAGTCTTTGAAAAATCGGGCGACATTAGGTATGTGGTCGATAGCCTCGAGCAGGGGTACCTTGATTTCAACATCCCTGAACAAATTATGCAAGTTATCAAAGGCCTACGTATCCTTCTTCTTGCCTTTTGGCTTCCTCAATAGAGCCTCAGGGAATGGGATTGATTCTGGCACCAATTTGGGCGTATCGTCCTCTCGCAAATGCGGTGCACATCCCGAATGAGAGGGCAATGAAGAAGACGGACCAGGATCAGTCGAGGTGGATCGACAGTCTGTTTACCGCTCCTTGTAGTGATCACATTGGATGTTGTGGGTCCAATGGGATCATAAGGCGAAGGAGGGTTCGCAATAGAGACATAAGAGTGAGGTGCTGCAGCGGAATTAGCCTGAAATCCCAGTGGAATGCTCGAAGCCTGTAGAATTTGATGTACCTGCCCTTGAGAAGGTTGTACCTGCAGTTGAGGACCACAGGGTATGAAATTTCACGGGTTGGGAATAGGTTGGGCTGGGAGAGTGCCCTGAGATCGAGTCGCCATGCGTAGTTGACTGATCTCAGCATTCTGCTGCGCCAATTGGTGCTGAAGAGAGGTCATGTTCTCTTCATGGCACTTTGACATTTCCGTCATCATTCGCATCAATTTATCAAGAGGACTTGATGCATGTTCTATTTGTGGTATGCAAGGACCCGCTGGCGAATTCGCCATAGGATTAGACCGGGCCATTGGGATGATGGGTGTGAATGGTCGCATTGGTCCACCTGTGGGGTTTTGGCGCTGCGGGTTGTTGGACCATGCGAAGTTCGGATGATTTCACCACCCTGGGTTATAAGTAGCAGAGAACGGGTTGTTCCCCAGGGTGCAAGCATCTTCTATGCCAGAAGACGCGTCCGCATGCAAATATGCTTCCGAGCACACGGAGGCTTGGTCCTCCGTGTCAAAATACTGGCTCGCAGAAGCCAAATTCACATGACTTACCGAATCGCTCGGTCCGACACTTGGTAAGGAAGGTCTTACGGGGTTTCTAGGGATAAGCCTGGTGTTGGAAGAATTGGAATTGTGATGAAGTGGTGAGGTGGGGGTGTTTGCCATAGAACGGGTGGGGTTGGCCAGAAGCTCGTCCTGCTTCTTGTGCACAACGGAGACTTCATCCAGTTTCTGTGCGATACAGCTGAGATCAGTGGATGAATGGGAAGGTCCCGTGTCAACTTCGTGGATGTTACGGGGCAGGCTGGTACGATTAAAGGCGACAATGGAAGCATTCTTCATTGAGTTTTCGCTCATATTTTCAAATAATTCGAATGCTCCATTCTCGTCTTTATTCATGAAGTTCCCTCCGCAGGAAGCATCTGCAATCTGCTTCAAAGTCTCATTTAGCCCAAAGTAGAAAATCTGGGCTATATGCCACTTAGGCAGATCGTGGTGCGGACACTTCCTGAGGAGGTCATTACATCTCTCCCATGCCTCATGAAACTATTCATCGTTTTGTTGCGTAAATGAAGTGATAGCACGATGAAGTGCATTGGTTCGCTCGATTGGGAAGCACCTCTTGAGAAATGTTGTTCGCATCTCTTCCCAAGAGTGGATGGTTCTCTCAAGGGTGCGTAACCACTACGACGCTTTATCCCGCAATGAAAATGGGAACATTTTCATGAGGACTATAGGTAACCCAATATTTCTTGGTTTAACTGTTTCAGCCAATCGGGTTAAGTCTTCCAAGTGGAGAAAAGGATCTTCACTTGCAAGACCATGGAAGTGAAAATTTATCAGGCCAATTATGTTAGGTTTCAATTCAAAGTCATCCCCGCCCATGGGGACTCGAATTTGTCCTACGGTCTCTGTAGCAGCTGGATTCTGATAGGAGCTAAGAGACCTAGGCTCCTCCCGTTCGAGAGGGTTCTGCATTTCCTCCAATGTTTCCCTAATGGCCTCAATTTGTTCATTATACATTTCCATTTGGGCTTGGAGGCGGGTTATGGGATCCAAGGCTCCACCACCTGGTGGGTTTTGAGGGTGATTTCCTCCCTCGGGATTTAGGGGTGGGCGTGTAGACATGTTTGTGGAGGAGGAGGACGATTCGGCTTCTTTTCTAAATTTATCAGACAATTCACACAGTTCACGGTTTTGTGACTTCCTCCCAAACATGCACTACCGCAAGGAAGAATTGGGGGGATGCGAAGGGAAAAGGAGATGAGAGAAATGACGCCACAAAGATACACTTTATGACAAATCAATACAATCAAATTCCTAACCTCTACAGTGTGCCCTTAGACCTAAAGATCTAAGTTACCTACTATCACGACCTACGGAACCGAATGCGAGCACCGCGGAACCACCGGGCCAGATTCAAAGGCCGTTTGCCCCAATCTTAGACACCCGATAACACATAGGCGCTACACGCGGGAACCCTCACCAGCACGTAGGCACTACACACAGGTAGTTAGACCTCCAATCCTTAATAAGGGTCAAGTTGCTACCAGTTTTAGTTAAAGGCTTAGGATCAAGTGCTTCTGGAATGTGAAGGGTGTTATTTATGGGTAATGCCCAAGTGATTGATTTTACAAAGTGTGTAAACCAAGCATGCAGCGGGGAAATCTCCCTGAATTGAAGTTTTAATTGGTGAATGGTTTTTAGAGTTTCAGCCTTAAGTAGTATGGATTTTAGGATTTCTCTGAATTACCAATTCAACCAACCTCCAGATTTTGAGAGAATACAAGTTTTCTTCTAAGCCCAACAAACCCTTCTTCAATGTCAATTGGTTAATGCATGCTAAAATGCAATGGGCTTCCCTAGATGGAGATTTCTATGTGTGGATGCACGAATCAATTTTAGATTAGTGTGAAAGGGAGCCAAAGCATTTCAATTCAAGTGCTCCCAATCACCAAAATGATTTCCACACACAAGGCTCAACGATAAGATAAAGAAAATGAGATTGTTGGGGTTGAAGTATTCGGGATCGAATCTTAGGCACGGGAAAGGTCGTGGTGGGGTTGGAATCAACTCAATTCCAAGTCTCCCAACCAAAAAGGTGATCCCGAATTGCAGATAAATGAGGCAAAGAGGGATGGCAATCAATCTTTTATTTTTGCCTCAAAGAATACTTCACATAGCAAAAGATTCAAGAATCAAGATTCTTGGATTTTCACTATGCGAAGTTTGGCAGGAAATCCTGGGGCGGTGGGAGTGATTGCAAACAATCAAACAAGTGATTTTTAATCCACTTGCACCAAGAGATCCCAAGAAGTGTTTTTAGTTTTTTATTTATTTATTTATTTTTATTAAGGTGACAAGTTAACCTAAGTTGCTAAGAAGAAAGACCTACTTGTTCAGCAATGTGTGGGAAGCTCAAGTGCGGTGCCGGCGACTTCACACTCTCGTTCCTGCCTTGGATCTACCCACGTCTCTGACTTCATCTGCCTACCTTCTCCTTGCAACTGGTTCACCTGCACAGCATCAAACAAAAACACCCGTGAAGAGAAGGGTGTGAGAAGAGAGAAATTAAAGGAATGGAGTAAAAACTTACTTGAATGCGCACTTCCCCGGCAATGGAGCCAAAAAAGAGTGTGGTGTAGCTCGGATAGGTGGTGTTAATATGGTGACTTAATCGTTGAAATGAGTATATGGTTAACCTAAATCGAGCCTAACCATCTCTTTACAAAATTTTTTTAACCTGGTCTACTTGATTTTATCTTGGTCACTTTTAGTCTCAAGGTCGAACTTAGGGAAGTGGGATTAGAGGTGAATAAGTTTCTACACCTTTCCTACAACGAATCTCTTTCATTCGTTTATTATGTTTTTGGTGTTTTTCTCTTTAATATTTCTTTTCTGATAACTTTTGTCCTTAAGGTACACCCTCAAAATCAGGTTCGTGGCTTTGAGCCAAATTAGGGTTTCAAAACTAGTCTTGCTATTCGCAGGACTAAGTACCTGCAAGTCAAGGATTATCTTTTCTCTTTTATAAATTTTTTTTTATCTTTTTAATTGCAAAAAAGAGAAATAGAAATAAGATCAATATAGTATATATATATGTATATGTTATATATGTATATAGGGGTGGGGGTGGTGGAAATGGCGTGTAGCACGGTGTCTAGTCGATCGTCGTCTAGAAAAACGCAACCAACAGGACGAAGTGCCACGTGGAGTGTAGGATGGATGGGTGGAAGATGTGTGCGAAGATGCTTTCTGTACGCATGTATCGGGGAATATCAGCAATGGGTGCAGATATTCCGCGATACAACGTGTGGGATTTGATATGAAAAAAATATATATATATATGTATATATGTAAATATATATCTATATGTATATAGATAGATATGGTTATAATTATATAAGTGTATATGTAGCTATATATGTGTGTGTATATATATATATATATGTATATATATATATAAATATGCAAATATATGTATAGATAGATGTATGTATATGTATATGTATATATATATATTTATAATTAGATATATGTATGTATGTATATATCACTATATATAAATATATGTATATAGTAATATATGTATATAGTTATATATATGTGTATATGTATATATATATATATATGTATTTATAATTATAGATATATATATATATGTATGTATATTTGTATATATATATGTATAAGTATATGTATATATATATGTATCTACACTTATACTTAGTTATATAGGTTCTACTATATGTATAGATATAAGTATATATATATATGTATATAAATATATATATGTATGTATATATATATAAGTATATAGTAGTGTATAAGTGAGTGGGTGTGCGTACGAGAGTGTGTGTGTGTGTATGTGTTTGCAGGAGGGAGTGAGAGAGAGAGAGAGAGCGTTTGATGGCGTGAGGAAGTGGCGAGTTAAGTCATCCGGATGCAGCGACTGACGTTTGATGTCCACGCGCAGGCACAGGGGTGTAGGCACGAGAAGGTGCGCGTACGCCCGAGGAAGTGAGCGTGAGGGAGGGAGATGTAGCGCAGCGTGCTCGGACCGCAGCACACCGCGCTGCACGTTGAGATGAACGCGGGCGAAGACGTGGGTGCAGACGGGTGCGGGCGCGCACGGACAGGCTGGCACCGGTAGTGGCGCAGAGAGAGAGCGCGCGGTGACCAGATAAGTGAGAAACTTTCCGGTCACCGCACTGTAGCTACAATGTTCCGCTAAAACGCGTAAACAGTAGCTACAGTGCGCGCTCGGCTCGTGCGACCGGGTGATGGCGGTTCGGCATGCACGGTGGCTGTGGAGCAGGTTGGCGCGTGCGCGGAAGCAGCTGCCCGTGCTCGGAGACCTGGGTGCGGGCGAGCGGTGGCTGGCGCCTTGCTGCAGCTGCGGTTGAGCTTCAAAGCTTGACTCTGCGGCAATGGCGGAAATGGCTGAAATGACGAAATCAAAGCGGTGAACCACCATGCCCACCGGCTCTTTGATGAGCTAGGCGGTGGTGAGACTCATAGTGGTGGTTGTGCACCACTGTGAGCTGCTCCTACCCGCAGTGTGGCTCTTCAGGAGGAAGAGAGGTTACGTATGGAGGAGAGAGGGGAGGAGACAGCCTGGAAGGGAAGCTGCTGTGTTGGGTGGACTAGGCTCAGCTGCAAAGAAGATGGCTAGGCTCTTTTTAAAGAGGAAGGAGGCAAGCATAGCCATGCCCTGGCTGTTCATGGCTGGCAGGGAGTGGCTGTGCAGAGCATGGCACGAAGAAGATCAAGCCATGCTTTGCATAGCCACTCCCTGCCAGCCATGCATAGCCAGGGCATGGTTGTGCTTGCCTCCTTCCTCTTTAAAAAGAGCCCAGCCATCTTCTTTGCGGCTGAGCCTGGTCCACCCAACACAGTAGCTTCCCTTCCAGGCCATCTCCTCCCCTCTCCCCTCCATATGTAGCCTCTCTTCCTCCTAAAGAGCCACACTGCGGGTAGGAGCAGCTCACAGTGGTGCACAACCACCACTGTGAGTCCTACCACCACCTAGCTCATCAAAGAGCCGGTGGGTGTGGTGGTTCACTGCTCTGATTTAATCCTTTCAGCCATTTCCGCCATTGCCACAGAGTCAAGCTTTGAAGCTCAACCGCAGCTGCAGCAAGGCGCCAGCCACCGCTCGCTCACACACAGGTCTCTGCGCATGCCAGCAACTGGTGCAGCTGCTTCCATGCACGTGCCAACCCACTCCACAGCCACAGCGCACACCGAACTGCTAGCACCCGGTCGTGCGAGCCAAGTGCGCATTGTAGCTACTGTTCACGCATTTCAGCGGAACACTGCAGCTATAGTACGGTGACCGAAAAGTTTCTCACTTATTCGGTCACCCGACGCTCTCTCTCCGCGCCGCTACCGGCGCCAGCCTGTCTGTGCGCGCCCGCTCCTGCGTATGCTAGCGCCCGCACCCGTTGGCCCGCGTCTTCACCCACTTCTTTGCCCTCGTTCATCTCAGCGTGCAGCGCGCTATGCTACACCTCCCTCCCTCACGCTCACTTCCTCCAGCGTGCACGCACCTTCGCGCGCCTACGCGCCTGTGCCTACGCGTGGACATCAGACGTTGGCCGCTGCATCCGGACGACTTAACTTGCCGCTTCTTCACGCCAACAAATGCTCTCTCTCTCTCTCGCTCTCTCTCACAGCACTCTCTCACTCCCTCCTGCAAACACATACACACACACGCATACTCTCGTACGCACACCCACTCACTTATACACTACTATATACTTATATATATATACATACATATATATATTTATATATATATATATATTTATATACATATATATATATACTTATATCTATAAATATAGTAGTACCTCTATAACTAAGTATAAGTATAGATACATATATATATATACATATAATTATACATATATATATATACAAATATACATACATATATACATATGTCTATAATTATAAATACATATATATATATATACCTACATAATATATGTAGATACTTATACTAATATATATATATATATATATATACATATACACATATATAAAACTATATACATATATTACTATATACGTATAAATATATATATATCTATATCCATATATAGTGATATATATTTACACATATATAGCTACATATACACTTATATAATTATAACCATATCTATCTATATACATATAGATATATATTTACATATATACATATATATATATATATATTTTCATATCAAATCCCACACGTTGTATCGCAGGAATATCTGCACCCGTTACTAATATTCCTCGATACACGCGTACAGAAAGCATCTTCCCACACATCTTCCACCCATCCATCCTACACTCCACGCAGCACTTCGTCCTGTTGGTTGCGCCTTTCTAGACGATGATCGACTAGACACCGTGCTACATGCCATTTCCACCTCCACCCCCACCCCTATATACATATATAACATATACATATATATATACTATATTGATCTTATTTCTATTTCTCTTTTCTGCAATTAAAAAGATAAAAAAAAATTTATAAAAGAAAAAAGATAATCCTTGACTTGCAAGTACTCAGTCTTATGAATAGCAAGGCCAGTTTTGAAACCATAATTTGGCTCAAAGCCAAGAACCTGATTTTGAGGGTGTACCTCAAGGACAAAAATTATCAGAAAAAAATATTAAAGAGAAAAACACCAAAAACATAATAAACGAACGGAAGATATTTGTTGTAGGAAAGGCGTAGAAACTTATTCACCTCTAATCCTACTTCCCTGAGTTTGACCCTGGGCTTAAAAGTGACCAAGATAAAAATCAAGTAGGCCAGGTTAAAAAAAAAAATTTGTAAAGGGATGGTTAGGCTCGATTTAGGTTAACAACTATATGCATTTCAATGATAAAATCACCATATTAACAAAACCTATCCGGGTCTCGATCACACACTCTTTTTCTGGCACCGTTGCCGGGGAGAAGAAATTCAAAGTCAAATAAAAATAAAAATAAAGATAGTGAATTTGCGAGGCAACACCTGAGGAAAACGTTAATTTCAAGGCCATTTTATTCACTCTCCTCCCCTCTCAAATAAATGCATGCATGCGTTTATTTTTACAAATGCGACTATGGCTATCTAATATTCACTGGCAATGCTTGGAAATAGCACAAGATGGCACAATTGTTGGTGTATTTTTGTTGTGCAATCAAGTACTCCCTGATTCCTCAGAGATCTCCTCCTAGATTTGGAAGGGAGATTCTCTGAGGAATTCCCTTCCATTTGAGCTCAATTGCAATCTTTTATTTGCATCCAATCTCTCGTGCGAATGCACAAGAGATTTGGATCTCCAACTGCCTTCCTTCTTCGATGAGAAGTCAGTGGTAGAAGGCTTGTCCTCCACACACCAGAAGCTCGGCCAGCAACTATAAACGGACCCTCTGTCCTCTGCGAATCTCTCAAGCTTGATTTGGCCGTAGACTCCCTCAGAATTCATCTCCCCTCTCCAGTTAAGTAGCTCGCAAGCTCCGACGATTCTTCCTCCTCCCTCTCGTTGCTCTGCTGCCATACCAGCGGCAGGGTTCACTTCACCTCATTCTTCCGCGTTGCGCTACACCAGCGCATGCCTTCCTAATCTCTTCCTCGTCGGCATTGTCTCCCCCTCAGGGCCGTCTTCTCCGATGACGGCACAAATGCACTGTTCGTCTCCTCTGCCTCCCCTTCACTCCAAGTACCCTAGATAAGCTCCTCATCTTCTACTCTTTCTTTTCCCTCAATCTATTTCACAAAACACCCCTCGACAACCACTGCCCATCCGCATCTTCCCCATCTCCAGCCAACCTCCGGTGAGACGCACCCATCACTCCACACCTCCACATGTCTCGCCACCAACCTCAACACCTCTGACATTGACCGCTGAACATTTTCCACCCACTCACAGACCGCCACATGCACTTTACGCTTCCACCAACCACACCCATGCCTGTGCGCCTAGACCTGGGCACGCGACTGACCCGAGAACCTAGCTCTGGGAGAGCGTACTGAAGAGAGATACACAAAGAGAGAGAGAGATGCGCAGGGAGGGTAGGGGAATAGGTTTTTCTATGTGGTGATTGTGCAGGAAGAGGAAGCTAAGGGAGGAAGAAGTGCAGCAAGAAAAGGAATCAGGACTTAGCCACAGCAAGAGAAGGAGAAGAGAGACGTGCTGTAGCAGAGGAGCGACAGACTAAGAGAAAGAAGAAGAAGAGAGAGATCAAGGGCAGACGAAGAGGAGAAGCTAGAAAGAGCGACCAAGCAAAGGAAGAGGAGGAAGAAAAAGAATAAGGAAACTTAAAAAAGATAAGGCTAGAACTTAGCCGCAGGAAGAGAATTGAGAAGAGAGAAAGCAAAGGAAGGAAAAAGAAGAGGAGCAGGAGTGGCTAAGGAAGAAAAAGGAAAGGAGAACAAGCAGTAGACTGAAGGCCAATTATAGTCTGAAATTTTAAGACCTCTGATACAGTATCAGACGTCCAATTCTTTTTGAAGCATTTTCTCCATAACATTATCTTGTCATTTTTGTTGAACTAGTTATTGCTTCTTATTAAAAGTTGTGTTCTCAAATTTTAGAATACCCAAATTGCTCCCTGTGATCGACCCCGGATACTTTGATTTTTGAGTTATAAATTTTATTTGTTTTCACGGAGAGTTTATCTATATTACAACGAGATATCTGTTAAAACACAATCTAGCCGCGTAAACACGAGGGGTCCTCAAAACAGCAACTAAAGCTCCTTGCTCCTCCTCATGTAAGCCAAAGCAGACCAAACTAGATTTATCCCTATTCAACCTCAAGCCAGAGAGCTCACCAAAGATATTAATCATATGATGCAAAGCCAGTGCTTCATCCACAGACCCCTCTACAAAAAAAATCGTATCATCTGCATACTGAAGAATGGGAGCCAAATTACTCCTACAAGACAAAGAGTACCCTCTAATAAGACCCACTTCAGCAAGCTTACAAGCATACCAAGCCAACTTGTCAACTGCCAGGTTGAAAATCAGGGGAATCAGGGGACATCCTTGCCTGATACCACACTAGGGCTGAATCCAAGACCCACAGGTCTTCCCATTTATCGAGGGGGTGAAAGAGGCAGTGGTGATACATCTTTTCACCCAATGAATCCAAGTAGAGGGAAAGCCTCTTCTTTTAAGCACATTCCAAAGATAGGGCCAACTGATGGAGTCGTAAGCTTTGTGGAAGTCAACCTTCCAAAGAAAAGCCTTGCATTTTCTCTTGTTCCATCCACAAATCATCTCATGGGCCATGATAAAGGATTCTTGTAGAGATCTGCCAGGGAGGAAGGCTGATTGAGTAGGATGGATCAATTCTTGCAAAATAGGCCTCAATTTTTGGTATTTTTGTTTTTTCTTTTTTTTTTTTGAAACTAAGAGGAAAGCTATCGTGCTACGATAGCAATCTGAAGGGAATTTTATTTCATACTATTTAAAAATAAATATGTAGAACTACACATTGGATCCCCATCTATATATGAGGGACCAGCACTCATTTACAATTTGCACACAGCATACTGGTCTCTCCTGAAATAACTTCTCATTTCACGCCCTCCATACACACCACAAAGTCACAGCCATGCGCATATGTGGTCTTCCAGGTGTTGCAAACCTCTGCCATAGGGAGTCCCATGAGGAAAAAGGTTCTTGACACATTTTTCTCCATATCATATCCGTTACCAGGCATGAAGAGAATATGTGAGATAAATTATTAATGTGCAACTCGCATAGATAGCATTCGTTTAATGTTTCCCCCATTCTTTAATGTCTAAGATCTCCTATGATCAGACCTTCCCTCCTGCACAACCATAAAAAAATTTATACTTTGAGTGGGATCTTCAATAACCATAGCTTCCTATCGACAAGGTCACTTTCCATACTCTTGCTAGATCTAATTATTTCTCCATATGCCTGCTAGGTAGTGTAAATGCCATTCCAAACATATGTGTCCTCCACGCCAAGCCTTGGACTGAAGTTCTACAGAACTGAAATAAAATTCTGCCTTTCCTCCCATAGATGGGTACCCTCTCTGCTAGTTTCAGTTTCATCCAGAGTCCAGCAATCACTAGTTTCAGACCAAAAGCTACTGACTGAAGCATCTTTGTCTACTGTAACCGAGTATGCTCTTGGATAGGAGTCTTTCAAAATGCCCAGCAATGACCATTGTTCATTCCAAAAGCAAAACTCATGGCCATCTCCAAGCTTCAGCTGCACCAAATGCTAATTGTTTTTGATAGCTTGAATAACCGATCTCCAAAAAGGGATGGTCTGACTGGGAATAGTCTCTTTAACATACTGTTAGTGCAGCCATAACAGTCCTTAACAAGTTCGGTCCACAACTTTTCCTTGCCATCAAAAATCTTGATCACCCATTTGATTAAAAGGGCCTCATTGAATTCTTTAAGAGCCTTGATCTCCAATCCACCCTCTTCCTTTGGCCGGCATATGTGTTCCCACTTCATAGGCTACATGAATCTCCCCTCATGTCGAGCCCCCTTCCAAAAGAATTTCTTTTGCATTACATCTACAGGTTTCCAAATAGACTTCGAGGCTTTGAAGAGGGAGAAATAGAACACTGGGATAGAAGTAATAATTAAGTTTAATAGGATCAATCTTTCCCCTTTTGACAGAAATTTGCTACTCCATCCTTCCAACTTAACAGAGATCTTGTCAAAAAGAATATTCCAGTCACTCTTCCTCAGTTTTGAGCACCGCAGTGGCAGTCCCAAGTATTTAATTGGCAGTTTTGAGCGATGTGTTCCCAACGTAGGTGATAGTGTTTCTTGCTCCTGTTCATTCAGGCCAAAGCATATAAAAGTAGATTTCTCCCTATTTAACTTCATACCTGATATGTCTCTAAAGATCTTCACCATGTGTCCTAGAGCATGAGCTGCAGCAGTTGTCCCCTCCACAATGAAGATCGTGTTGTCTGCATATTGTAAAATAAGGGCCATAGCCCTCCTATTGGATAGAGAATAACTTCTTATAACACTAGCCTCTATTAGTTTACATGCATATCTAGTGAGCCCATCAATTGCAAGATTAAATATCAAAGGGGCTAATGGACACCCTTGTCTAACCCCACATTGAGGTTGAATCCAAGCTCCACAGGGTTTCCAATTGATCAGTGGAGAGAAGGAAGTGGTTGCAATACACCGCTTCATCCACTGGATCCAAAGGGGAGGGAAACCTCTTCTTTTAAATACTTCCCAAATGTAAGGCCATGAGACAGAGTCATATGCTATTTGGAAATCCACTTTCCACATAAAGGCTTTGTACTTCCTTCTATGCCACCCACACACCATTTCCTGGGCCATAATGAACGATTCCTGAAGAGATCTGTTAGGTAGAAAGGCTGATTGGACAGGGTGGATCAAGTGCTGCAGAACAATCCTCAGTCTATTAGCCAATATTTTGCTCACCACTAAGTAAATGGAGTTCGATAGAGTGATTAGTCTAAAATCAGAAAATTTCTCAGCCCCCTATATCTTTGGCAACAGAAAGAGAGGATTTATTGATCTTGTTAAAGCCTGCATTTTCCCTCTCAAACTCTCTAATAACCTCCATCACCTCATTGCCAATCACACTCCACATTTCCTTATAGAAGAAAACTTGAATACCATCTGGTCCGGGGGAGCCCTCATTGTTTAATTCTTTTATGGCATCTATAGTTTCTTTTTCAGTGATAGTAGTCGTCAGCTTGGAAGCCTGATCAATTGAGACTCTAGGAGCATCACTCATAGCCATCCTCCAGCAACCTCTCTCTGCTGCCCGTGATGAGTCCCTATAATACTTGATAGCCTCCACTCTAATTTCTTGCATAGATGATAGTCTTTGCCCATCTTTGAGGATGGATAAAATAAAGTTAACCCGTCTACGAGAACTGCCTGCGAGGTGAAAAAATTTTTTGTTGGTGTCCCCCCCTTGAGCCAAAGATGTCTAGACCACTCCCTCCAGTCCATCTCCTGTTTGAGGTCCTCCTCCATTGCCACACCTTGCCACATTCTTCTAGCTTCAAGATCATCATCAGATAGTGGACCTGCTACCTCCTTAGAATCCAAGATCTAGATTTTATTTAGAGCCTCCAAACACCTCTGTTGCCTTAGAGCAGACACCGCAGCTCCATACTCTTTCAAAATTGTGCGTAGAGCTAATAGCTTGGAAGCAAGTCTAATAGTGGCTGAGCCCTCCATCTGTTTGGTCCTCCACCATGAACCAATCATCTCACGAAAACCAAGTTCTCTCAGCCACGATCTTCTAAGCTTGAAGTAGGAGCTTGTTTGAACCTCTTCCCAACTGTCCCAGACCAAAGGAGTGTGGTCTGAGAAGGGGTGTTCCAGGCTAGCAACGGCAGAGAGTTGGAACCTATCGAGGAGAGTAACATTCCCAAAGAATCTGTCAATCTTTGACATAAGACCATTGCCATTTCGCCAAGTGAATTCAGCTCCTGAGGATGGGTACTCGTTCAAACCAAGAGATTGGATCACCATCTGAAATCCAATAGAAGTACTATCCATCACCCCATTTAGCCTGTCATTCCCTGTCAGTACACAGTTGAAGTCCCTACCTACTAGCCAAGCATCCCCTTGCACAAGCTCTGCAGCTGCTGCGCAATCATCCCAAAGTTCCTGCCTCATCAAAGCAACACATGGAGTATAAACACCGGTAATATAAATGCCATCTTGCCCTTGATTTCTTTGGAACTTACAGGTCACCAGATGACGAGCTTTGTGTACTTCTAGCAGATGTAACCAGGCCCTTCACCATATAGCAATGCCACCAGACCTGCCATGTGCATTGAGCATCACACACTCATTTGCCCTCGCAACCTTCATATCATTCCAAACCCTATCAGATTCATTCTCAATGTGAGTCTCTTGTATTATCGCACAATTGATCTCCCACTCTCTCAAATATCTCATCAAAGAAGCCCTCCGGCTCTTGTCACGCAACCCACGCACATTCCATGTAAGGACTCTCATCATTTTTTTTGAGAACCCTCCCTCTTTTGGTTTTGACTCTTACTAACCTGCATAATCACAGCCACTGCATTTTCATCCAGGTTCAGGTCTGATTTCAGCCTCCTCTGCCTGAGCCTGTAGGGCGATCTGCCCACACCAACCTTGGTAGCTGGTCCAGTACTGAACTTTAGGCCTTCCACATCTTCTAAATTCGATTGGGTTCTCAAGAAATTATTTGAGATCTCTTTCAAGACTTGTAGCTCAATTTTATCAGTCGTTGGCTGTGGATCACCCACAGCCTCAATCATGGTCGTCATTGCCTCTTTCCTGTCTGATTCTACCTACTCTGCATCCATCATCTCCCCCATTTCCCCAAGGTGGTGGTCCTTACATTTTTTTGATGCCAGTGCCTCATCTGGGGAAAGCCTACTCGGCACATGTACATTCGTCTCTTCAACAACCTACATATAAGATGTCTTATCCTGCCCCTTCCCCACAACATTATCACCCACTGTGAATCTCAAGATCAGCAACCAAGAGCTACCCCCGCATTGAAGGATCAATCTATCTGGGGCCGATCCTGCCTTGAAAACATCCACCATGACATTAAGAACCCGACCATCACCCTCCATCAAACCAACATCTACATCTTCAGCCACTATAGCAAACCCAGAAATCATGGTCGCCACCACCTCTCTTGATCTCAAGTGAAGCAGTAGACCTTTAATCTCTAGTCTCCTCGATCTAGAGCCTGTCCTCTAAGGCAGCCTCTCCGGCAAAGCTCCATCAGAAGGAGAGACTAATCTCCATATCACCATCAACCCCTCAAAAGAACTCAACTGAAAACGCAGGCGTTCAACATCCATCATCCCCAAGCCAAAAAGCACAAATCGTGTGGGGGATAGAAAAGCAAATTTCCAACTGTTGGTCGATGGGGATAAAGAGCTTACCAGCTTTTAGAGCTTCTCTGAGGATGGGTTGCCGGTCATTACCTCTCCGATCAGAGCCCCTCTTAGAACCAGTTCTACCGTTCTGATGTCCTCTGTCATAGGGACTTCGACATCAATTGTATGACCCCCATATGTAGGAGGAGGCAGCGGTGGTGGTGGCTGTGCCCTTTCATTCGAACCTCCGAGGTGCATATTAGACCCACCCTTCATCTGCCCACTATTGGCCTTACACAAGTCCTACTTATGGCCATGTCCTCCACACGCAAGGCACACAACGGCATACCACCACCATATGACCTCGACACCCGCATCTGAAGCAGACAATCTCCCTATTGCCCCATGACCTACCCCTGTTTGTCCTCCTCATACCCTCCTCCCATCTACCATTGGCCATGAAACCTCTCCTTTCTTTCCTTCTCCAAGCCCTAGATCTCCACATTGTCCTCCCTCAGCATCATGGTTCCTCCCGCCTGTCGCCCCATGCTCCCCCTCCTCATCACGGTTCAATGCTCTAGATTATTGTAAGCCTTTACCTACATTCTTGGTATTTTTGTTTTAAAAGCGAGATAATCACAATGAGTTTCATATTAACACTAAGAGAGAGGGAGAGAATAATCACTTTGCAACTAAATATTATTTTCACAACTAGAAAGTAGGAAATGATTACAGCTAGAAAGCAATAAAGAAGGGAGAGAGATGTTATCCTCCTCGACGGTTGCTTGGAGGATGAGTCGGACAAGACGACGCCTAGAAGACGGAGGACGAAGATGGAAGATGAAGAATGGAGCAGGAAGAACTGGGGGTGAGGTAGGGCATCGTCGTCATCGTGGGATCCACTTCCGGAATGGGGGGAAGAAACCTTTGATGTTGTTTCTAGAGGAGCATCTCGGGTTTGGGATAAGCTTCTTTAGAGCTTTGGACAAGGAGAGAGGTGAAGGAAGGGATGATTGAAATGTGGGGGGCATAGGCCTTTTTATAGGTGTAGAGGTTAGGGGCGAAAAGGTCATTTTATGTTAAGAACATTAATGCAAGGGCCTTTAGTGACGGAATTAAGCGTCACTAAAGGCCTGAACGTGGGCGACGTGCAAGCCTCCCGCATGCGCCTCTTCTTCTTCTCTACACAAATACTTCATCACATCCAAGCATTCTCAGTCGTCCGATCTTAAGATCGGACGGCTAAGACTGCTCCTCGCCTGCTTCAACTTCAGCGTAACAGTGCACGCGTGTGTGATTGCACATGTGATTACGCGTCATCACACGTGTGCGCGATCCACGCACCCAATGCTACCACGTCGTTGCTTGATCAGCCGTTCACATTCCATCTGACGGCCGAATTTGGCCCGTGCACGTCGCTCGCTCGATTTAAGGAGGGCGGGGCTCAAACCTGCGCCCTATTCATTATGGATGGCATCGAGACCAACGCGCCAAGCTGCCCTTTGAGGTGCACTTTGGAATGAAGCGCACTTACACTCAGTCGTTGGATCAAGATCCAATAGCTGAGATCAACCGAGCGGGTGAGGAGAGAGAGAGGGCACGGTAGTCCTCACCAATTTGGCTGGGCTGATTTGGGCGGTCGAGATGGTGCCACGTGGTGCCAACTTGGCCATCCATCTTCCATGACTTGTAGAAGGTGCCATGGATGTCAGATTAGGCTGCTTTTCACGTCATTAGGCTGCGATCATCGATCTAAACCCATCCGTGCAGTTGGACTAATCATCTGAAGTGCGGATTGACACCATCTTGACCCTTGATCTCTTACCTTCCTCGAATTATATCTGATGCTACGGAAGTCCGATCAGGGCGATCTTGGAGTTGTTGAACTCCAATCGTCATCTTGATCAAATCTGTATGGTTGGATCTTTGATTTGAGGCCCCGATTAAAAGTCGCCTTGTCCCTGGCCACCAAAAAGAAGAAATTACTATACAATTTGTATAATTTGACCTAAATGCATGATGATGCATGTTATGCAGTATTTACAATGCATGATGCTAATATGATACTAAGAACATGTATTAATGGACATTTTTGGTTATTCAGATGTATGCATGATTGCACAGCAATCATGGGTCCTAATCAACCGAAATAATGTTTGAACCTAGCTTAATTTGTGAATGGCACTCATATCTTGCATATCATGCATTGCATCAGTCTATTTAAAATAAGATGAGATATCCTGCTATTTAATGATTTTTATTACTATTTGCAGGTAATAAAGTGATCCAGGATGGAGATAGTGGAATAAAGCAATAAAGGAAAAAGAAGACTGATTCAGATAAGAGGAGTGGGGAGGATAGCCTTATCCCTACCCTTAGAAACCCTAGGACAACCTTCCCAAACCCAAAACAACCTCCATTAGGACACCTTAGCCTCAAAACCCAAACATGGATAGCACTATCCATGTTCTTATCCACCCTATCCCTCTCCCAAAAACTTAGGAACTAAAACCCACCTTAGAAAACCTAAAACCCACTCTCCAGCACCTCTTAGGATGTCCAGACATTTGGCTGGACATCTAATTTCTGCAGAATATCAATCCAAGAAGCCAAAACTCATACTGACACAGAATTGGACGTCCAATTTAATGTCCAGACATCCAATTTTGTAGTATAAGACGTCTGACCACTATCTTAGACATCTGATATTGCTCTCTAGTCTGTGATTTTGGTGTTGGAAGCCCTATCTTGCCTATTTTGGCCTAGGAACACCACCAGACACCCTACGAAACCTAATTTGAGACCTCCTAAGCCTAGTCCACTATTCATAGCCCTACTTATCCTATCCCTAACCCAATTGAACCATCCCATACCTAATTGGGTGCATCTACAGTTGATTGGGTGCACTTGAGCCCAATCCACCTAGGATCTAATTGACTCATACCTATTAGGGTTACCCTAGCCTAATCACATGCACACATCCAATTAGACTTGACCTAGACCTAATTAGGTTCACTCCTACCCAATTAGACTTTCCTAAGCCTAATTAGGTCCATACCCACCTAATCCAGATTAACCTATCCTATTTAGCACCTAATCCTACCAAAACCCACAACCTAGCCCTACGAAAAACACTCACCCACACACACCCACACACATCTTCCTATTTACCCCTACCAAACCCATGCACACTCTCTTGGAAACCCTAAAACTTGTGTCAAACCTAGATCCTAAAAATGTGGCATTGGCTATTTTTGGAGCCACCAAAAGTGGCAACCAAATGTAGCCTTCCATAAGGGCAAGAAGAGAGCCACGAAATTCATTCACTCTCCCATCCATTCTCCTCCCACTTGTGACACCCTTCCACCCTCCTAAACCCTAGGGTCATCCTCCCCCTCCAAGGCCCCCTCCTTGGACGACTAAAGAAGAAGCTCCTCCAAGGCATCTTCATGTGGGCGGCAAGAAGGAGAGCACTAGGGTGCAACACTCTCTTCTCTTCTCTTCACTTGGGTGTGTCCTTTCTTCTCCATAGAGAGGACTCACCCTCTCTTTCTTCTTCTTTTTCGATGGCCATGAAGGCTCACCCATAGCCTCTTGTGGCTGGCCATCTCTTGTTGGTAGGTGTGTATACGAGTTTGCATACCCAAGGTCTAGCCTACACCATAACACAAGGCCGATGACCCTAGTGGCACCTTCCTGTCATGACGAATTTCTTCTATTTAAATGCTTTCTAGTATAGATATTGTGTGACATTATTTTGAGTATTCTATGCATGAATAATATTGTGTGATCATCGCTTCTGTGATTGTCTTCAAGTTTGTTTGCCTATTGCTTTTCAAAACAAAAATCAAAAACACAAAAAGACAAAAGAAAAATATTAGGTTAGATTAAGCCGATCTAAATCTCAACTTGTTTTCACGCCTCCCAGAGAAGAACGATTGGACTCAAGTTTTCAAAGGAATAAAATCCATCGAGTTTCGATATAAATATTTTTGCCAAGGGGATTTCGTGACTATACTACGACATTGTTTTCCAAAAACTAGTGATTTCTATGCTTGTCAAATGGCACCATTGCCGGGGAGGCAACACGCGAGTTTAGATTTGGATTTGCTTAACTTCTACTTGTTTTGATTGTAGGGTGTCAAGATGAGGATCCGCGCACGCATCGACCCACGGTGAAGACCATAGGTATTTTCATCATCCTCTAGTTTGTTGATTTTTTAGGTTAGAAAAAAAAATTATATATATAAAAATTCAAATTCAAATTCTCGGATTTGAATTTACAAAAAAAAAAAAAATTGGTATGTGTTCTAACTTGGAAACTATTTAAACACACCAAAGTCTGATTTGGAAATTCAACCAGAAACTGTTGACGATTTTAAAAAATTTATTACCATCAAATTAGGCATCCAAAAATCTTGAGTTTCAACCTGATCTTAGGGTTTCAAACAAAATTTCTAAATCCACCTTTTATTTGAAAAAATTCGTACTGTACGAATTTTAAAAATTCGTATAGTGAAAAGGGGTTAGAACAGTCTATACTTTGATTTTATTCAACTTTAAATAGTAACTCTAACATCTACATAAATCAAACTGACATGAAACTTGTGGGGTTGGAAAGCTACTGAAACTTAGTTTTTTCTATAAAGTTTTAAGAATTTTTGTATCTCCCTTGATATTGTTTCAAACTGCATTTCTTGTAGGGGTCCATCTGGTCTGTTTGACCCCCTAGAACGTAAAAATTCGTGAAAAATTGAATGAAATAGTGAAAATCTTAGAAAAATATTCCCTAAAAAACTTATTGAAAGAGGAAAATCTCTACCAAATTTCATCTTATTTTGATTTATTTACTAATTTGGGGAATGATTTCAAGTCAGACTAAGGTTTGACTACAGATTTTTAGAAGCACAAACCCTAGGTGTTTCACATTAGGGTTTAAATTTAGAGATCCAAATGTTGAATGCAGAAAACTACGTGATCGAAGTTGGTTTCAACAAACCCGTCGTTGTAGTTTGATTTGCGAAGAAATCTGTTAACAAATAAATTTATACCGAAATTCTAAGAATTCTGGGTCGAACACAGGGAGGCTACGTCGATCTAAAATCCGTGATTTATATTTTTTTGTGCTTTTGTTTGAAAACGAAATAATTACAATGAAATTGATATAAACAATAATAGAGAGAAAGAGAGAGAACAATCACTAGATATAATCAGAATGTTTTTACAACTACAAAGCGGGAAATGATTACAACTAGAAAGTAGAAAATTCTATTCTAGAAAGCAATTAAAAAGAAGGGAGAGAGATGTTATCCTCCTCAACGAATGCTTGGAGGACGAGTCAGACGGAGCGATGCCTAGAAGATGGAGGATGGAGTGGGAAGAAGGAAGACGACGTAGGAAGAAGCGGGAACGGGGTAGCACGTCGTCGTCATCGCAGGATCCACTTCCAGAACGGGGGTGAGAAAATTAGATTTAGCTCTAGAATAGCATCCCGGGTGTGGGACAAGCTTCTCTTGAGCTTTGGAGAGGGAGAGAGGTGAATGAAGGGATGAAGAATATGTGGGGGTCATAAGGCTATATATAAGTGTAGATTGGAGGGGGAAAAAGGTCTTTTGCCATCAAAACACTAATGTCAGGCCTTTAGTGACGGATTTATCCATCACTAAAGGTCTGATTGTTGGTGACGTGCGCACCTCCCACGTGCGCCTCTTCTTCTTCTATGCGCGAACACCCCATGCACGTTCTCGCAATTTTAGCCGTCTGATCAAGAGATTGGACGGCTTAAATGCCATCGCACCCAACCTTCAGCACGTATGATCGCACGTTCAATAGTGCGTGTGACGCTTTCCTTCAACCTTTGAGCGCCTGACGCGGACGGATCAGAGCCATCCAAGCAAGATCGGACGATTCTAATTGAAATTGGATTCGCGCTCAAGATAGGTGGCACTGGGATTCGATCCTACGTTCTAAGGCGAGCGAACGTCTTATCCACTATGTTGCGCGCATGGATTGGTGAGGAGACCACTCGTACACCGCGTGATTTGGATCATTGGATCTCGATCAAACGGTCAAGAATGCGTTCTCTTTAGCATCAAATGGTGAGGGTGCCGGTCTGAGATCCAATCTCAACTGTTGGATCGATAATCCAATGGTTGAGAGGCATTGATCGAAACGTGAAGAGGTGATGAGCGTGTCTTGGGCCGAATTAGATGGCTGAGATGGCACCACATGGCATTATCTTTGCCGTCCATCTTCTACGTGGTGTAGATGGTGCTACGGATGTCGGATTGGATCAATTTTTGCATCGTTAGGCTACGATCATCGATCCGAACCCATCTGTGCAGTCGGATTTGTCGTCTGAAGTGTGGATTGGTGCCATCTTGGCCCTTGATCTTTAGGCTTCTTTGATCAAGGCAATCTTGGAGTCGTTGAACTCCAATCATCGTCTTGATCAGATCCGTACGGTTGGATTTCGATCCGAAGCTTCGATTAAAAGTCGCCCTATTACCTGACCACAAAAAGGGAAAATTAACCTAAAATTTACACAACCTAACCTAAATGCCAGATGATGCATGTTATGAAATATTTATAATGTATGATGCAACTATAATACTAAGAACATGCATAAATAAACATTTTAGGCTATTCAGATGCATTCGCATCACCAAAACAAACCCATTTTAGCTTGATTTAGGTGTGATTACATGAGAGGGGATTTGCTTTGATTGGTTGTCTACCCCCTCACCCACTTGATTTGAAATTGATTTACATTGCAACCTAGGCAACCACTTACATCTATTTCATTTAGTAGTGGTGCATTAGGATCATTGTTTCCCTTGATTGGGTCGCACCACTTCTACATTGTTGGACTTAAAAGCATCATATAGACCTATTTGATATTAGGGTTTCCACACTAGGGTAGAGCACATTTCCATTCCACACTTTAAGGAAATTCATATAACAAATTGGGACTTGCAAAACTTGTTGTGTACTCCACTACAACCTTGTTTGAATTGACCTAAACAAGGAAACCCTAAAAGAAAAAAATTAATACAGGCACTTGAACCATAAAATCCACTAAACCAATTAAAGCTTGTATTAAAAATCCTTTGTTTGTGCACTTCACACTCACAAATCTAATTTTAAGGGCAACAGCCCCAAATGCCTAATCACATTCCAAGAGCACTCTAAGCCCAAGCCTAAAGCTAAGTAGACGTAACCTAGGTAGGACCAAATTACTTGGTAACTAAAATTTAATTGGGTAAAAATCAAGACCTTGTCTATTTGGACCAACTAGTGATAAGAAAGGTTGGTGCGGTAACCGCGTTAACCTCTAGTGGTGTCCTGTCGTGCGGGGTATCCTAGGGGGTCCCACCATTCTGGCCAGCCAAGTAATTCAAGGGTTGGATTAACCCAGTTTCATTTCAGGATACCAAGTATAGGTCCAATTATGGTATACAATTTAAGGCTAGCTTACTTGCTTGATTTGTGGCTCTCTCACCTTTCTTCCTAGGTCTTTGCCTTAATTCCACCAGCCCCTTGTAGCTGGTTGTGTCTTCCTAAGGAAGACTATCTCTTATCTCTATCGGCGTCTGATGAGAACCTCATCATGAGCCATAACTAGCTCATTTTGACCCAATACAAAGGATAAAAGCTCCTACATATCTCAAGGAAAGGCGTAACTCAGAGAATTCTGAGTTTGAGAAGAAAACAAGTCATAAGGGGTAAAAGTGCAATTTTACCAGTATAATCTGCATACAGGGTAATTCAGGGACCAAACACAGGTCAAAACAGCTTAATAAGAATAAAAGTGGGATGAGATGATCTAGCAAGGGCTACAGCACTTCCAAGGAACCAAATGATAATCTGTAACCCTAAAACAACCCACTTCAATTCACAAGGTTCGAGGCAAAGTAAAAATAGAATAAACCCTCTAAAATTCATAGAAAAATAATCTCTAGGGTTTAGAACCTTCAATTTGGCCTTTAGAACCCATTTTGACCTACATTGAGAACCATGCCCAATTAATAACTTAATTTGGGTTTTTGCGCAAATTGACCGATCAAACAAGGTTTAATATGAAAATGAAATTCACCATCAGATTCCTTAGGTTTTAATTAGTCATGTATAAAAACTTGAGCCTAAGAAGAAACCTCCTTGACCGACTTCACACTTTGGTCCTCATATATTTACTCTTTGGCCCTCAACTTTTGAACCCTCGCATTTTGGCCCCTAACTCTCCTTCGTTCTTTGCAATCAGGTCCCTCCTGCAAAACCCTGCCAGCACCATGCTCCGGCGACCTTGCGCGGAGCATGGCGCCGCGTAGGGTGAGGTGAGGGACCTGGCAAGTAAACCGGGGGTGCCCTGCGTTGTCAGCCGTCGCAGGAGCACCCCCCTGGTCATTGTAGGCCACCATACCAGCCGTGCGAACGCACGGACGGTATGGGTTCCTGTTCCGACCATTCTCCGGCGAGGGAGACACGTCGTCTCCCTCCGCCTTCTTCCCTGTTTCATCCCTATAAATACCCCCCGCCGCTCCACCGACGAGGGCAGCTTGGATCTGACGGAGAAAACCCCCAACTTTCCTCTCCTCTCCCTCCGGCAGACGCCCACCAGCTCCGGCGGTTCTTCCTCCTCCTCCTCTTCGCTCTGCCGCAATACCAGCAGCAGAGACTTCTTCCCCTGCTCTTCCCGCGTCGCGCAATACCGGCGCGCGCTGCCTCTGCCCCGTCGTCTCCGCCGTCCTCCCCCCACTGGGCATCGTCTTCTCCGGCGACAGTCGATACGACTGTCGCCCTGTTCCTCCCCCTTCGTCCCTGCAAGTAAGTTAGAACTACTCCCCTTCTTCTCCTCTTTCTTTCCCCGCTTTCAATTTAGTCAATTAAGCCCTCGACCGACTCTGACCACCTTCACCCCCTTCGCCTCCGACCACCCTCCGGCGAGCCGCTCCCATCACCTCAGCGACCCACACGGCTCGCCGACCACCGCAGGACCTCCGCCTCCTCACCCTGATCAACCTCCGCCCTGCCACTCCCCCCACATCACCCTCTGCAACCCCACAGAACAGACCCATCCTCCGACCCACAGTCCGACCTAGGGCAGCCCTCGCACGCCGCCCCGCGCCTCGCCACCACCCACACGAGCTTCGCCGCACCCTGGCGAAGCTCCTGGCACTCTCTGATTAGGCCGAGAGGCCGTTATCTTCTGAACAGGCCACCCGACCTCCGCCGCCACTGACGCGCAGGAGGACCTGCTTCCACCTGCAGCTACAGGCGCGCCACGCTCAGCGCCAAGCCCAGATTCACTCTCAGGCCTTGCGAGGAGTTTTGGCAAAACACCAGGTTCGCAGCCGAGGAAGAAAACTCCGCGTGACGCTGCCATCTCCTGCTAAATTCTCCGCGACGGGCGCTCAATTGGGGTGGGACATTTAGTCCCACCTCGGAACTTCTCGGAGGCGCGCGGACGCATAAAGGCAAAAAGTGCCTTATGCTGTCTGCCTCCTGACCACGGGGTGAGGTCCCTCTCACCCGACCCGGCCTCGTCCGTGACCACGCTCCGCGGACCTGGCCCGACCCGATTAGACCGACCTGCACTCCTCGCCCACCACCGCACGCCGGTGGGCCTGGACCCGGGCCTGACCCGAACCCGATTACCCGGTAGCTCTGGGAGAACTGTCCCAAGAGTGGTTTCAGAGAGAAAGAGAGACGCGGGGGGGGGAAGGGTAGAGTAGGTTTTGCCTCTTGACGAAAAACTCTGAAGTGTGCAGGCCAAAGAAGAAGAAGAAGACCCGCGGAAGAAGAAGTGCAGGCGAAGAAGAAGGAGCTGCACTGTAGCAAATGCTCAATTAAGTCGTCGAAGCACCGGGCCAGACGACGGAAAGTCAGCTGCCAGAGCAACACAGAAGGCAGGCTGAAGAAGAAGGAAGGGAGACTTAGTAGCCGAAGGCAGAAGCACCACGATTGCAGAAGAAGAAGAAGAGAGGTCAAGGCAGAAAACCAAAGAAGAAGAACAAGGAGCTCTGAAGAAAGAAGAACATCACCAACGGAAGAACAGCAGGAAGAAGAAGAAGAGCACCACCATTGCAAGAGAAGAATATCACCTGAACAGAGAGAAAGAAGGAGATCTAAAGAAAGAGAGAAAGAAGAGCACCCCCCTCTGCAGAACAAAGAGAACAACAAATTCTCTCTCTCTCTTTATTTTTGTAAAAGAAACATGTATATCTCTAGAATACAACTTGCTCCCTGAGTTCGACCTCGGGAACTCTTTTATTTTTCCGAGTAAAAAAATTTATATTTGAAATGTTGGTAATAACCGGCTTTACTACAACGTTATAACAAAACTCACAAACCCGGTGAAAAAACCGACGTTTCATTTTTGGCGCCGTTGCCGGGGAGCAACGGCTATTCTAGAGGTAAACATTCCTGTATTTTTTTTAAGTTCTGATAATCTCCTCTCTTTTGTGCAGCTACAGGAACTCAAGGAGACAAGCAACCACACAACCACTCCGAAGACAGGTAAATTTTTCCTCTCACTATTAACCCCTAAGCTCTAAAGAGGAAGAAAAGAAAAGAACAAGCAATATAGGGCTAACCTGTCTTCCATATTTAGTAACCATAAAAGTTGCATGTTTTCAACTCATTATTTCTGCACACTATTAAGGGTATTTAAGGGCTAACACATTCTTGCTTGAGCCCTAATTACCCAACAAAGAATTAACTGGACCAAGTAGAGCCAACCTAGGATCCAACACTAGGGATTTAGAGACACACTCCTTAAGCAAGAATTGAGAAAACCAAATGAAGTGTGCCCAAGCCCTTGTCTGAAAATACCTATTCAAAGAAAATCTAAAACAATTGGCTCTCTAAACACTTGAACCCTAAAAGACAGGACCTAAAAAGCTCTCAAAGAAAACAAGAGGTAAAGTTGACCCCTTGGGTCAACCAACCTTAAATTAGGTCACTCTTTGCACTTAAAAGACTAAAGTTCAAGTGAAAACCTTAAGCACCCTGATCTTAAAATTGGTAGACGTAAGAGGTCAAGATCCCCATTCTGGTCTACCTGGAACCGCAGTGACAAGAGAGGTCGGGTGGGGGAAACCCTGTAACCCGTGGGGACGCTCTACCGTGTAGGGGTCTTCGCGGGACTCTCCCTCTCTGGCTGCCCAGGTAATTCTCAGGTGGACGATCTTTCTGATCAAGGGGTCCATCTGCCCCGAACCTCTATAGTCACCCAACAATTTTTGGGTGTCTTGATTGGGTCCAGCACCTGCTTATCTCATCCAGCCCTTCAGTATTTTTCAGGAGGTCCTTGAAACCTCCTATAGAAATTCACTCTCCCCGAGGCTAAGCCTCGGCTCCTTTGTTTTTGCAGAAATCATTCACATAGCCCCTCTTTCCTCTGATTCTGAACAAAATCCCCTTCTTCCATCTTGATTCAAACTTTGATTCTATTCCACCACCTGATCCAATTATGCAGCCTAATTACCTAGCAAGACTACCATTCAAGAAACCTGAATATCGGAGATCTATGAAAGATAAAATGATCGAGGATGCCATAAAATTCTATGAAAAAGAAGAAAAAAACTCAACACCAATAGGAGATATTCAGGTTGATGTCCCAACAACCACATCCTTCATCATAAACTGTGCCCAAATTCTATTGACTGGAATTTCAAAAGGATCAACCCGAGACATGCTCATGACAGGATACATTGAGATGGAAAAATTACACCAATCTGAATGCCTTCAATGCTTAACAAATCCTGTACTTTGGGAACAACACCAAGATGCCCTTATAAAACGGGTAGAAATGATGAAATCAGTAGAACAAATTATCAACCAGAAATACCCGTATAAACCAGAAACAGAGGATGAACCATCCTGGAACAGTATTAAGGAACAATTCAGTTTCCCAGATCTCGGGATTGAGGCACAAAGTGGTTGTAAAATTCCAACCCAAATAGAAGATAGCATTAAAATAGGTTGGGAAGTTGCAGGAGAACACAACGCTGAGCCAACCCTAGGCCATGAATCACCAAGCTTAGAACTCCAAGACTCCTGCAATGACAAAATTAGAATTGAACCTCTGGAGGGTATAAATTCCACCCCTTGTTTTGATAAGGTGACCCTCGAAGGTTATTCGGACTTAGGTTCTAATAATTCTACCCACATCCTAAGCCTAGAACCTAGATCTGAAACTTATTGGGAAGATTATGAGGCCCTTTATGAGAAAGATCAAATTTTTACAGAATATGATTCCGGGCCTCTATTTAATGAATATCCCTCTCCAACATCCTCAGGAAATCTGATCGATTTTTCAGAAAACATGCCAATTTATGATACAGAAACTGAGGAGTTGGATGAGCAAGATTTTAATGGGGTCTATCCTACCAGCTTAGAGCTTGAACAGAACATCTTTTTGAGCCCAGAATTGACATATAGGCTAGAACCCAGTCAGGCTGCTGATTCCACATCTGATGATTTCTGCTGTGGTGGAATTCATGATCATTTTCGCCAACTCTCCGACAATTTCAGATCTGACTATAATTGCGGAGAGATTCCCCTTCCTGAACACGCCAGGCCTATCTACGACCTCAGTTCACATGATTCTGACTCTGACTCTGACTCTGGGGTCCTGATTCCCGAGATCACCGATAACACAGAATCATTCCTTTTCGATCCTCAGGAACCAAAAACAGAAAATGCCAAGAGTGATTGCAACCAAGAATCCAAATTTTTTCTCGAATCCGATTTCTTTCACCCTACAAACACTCTTCCGACATTTGATAGTTACCCAGAGGACTCTCTACAGAAAATCACCTATCATCCGTCTCTAGAAGAGCCCTCGTACACAATGGCCACCTCATCCGCACACACAGAACGGATCAAAACCTCTCCCAAACCCCGACCCGCAACCGGACTCAATTTCTATGCAGATTCACCTCTCACCAAGCCGATTGCATTTCCACATCGGGTTTCGAACATTGATCAGACTACATGCCATGCTCTATCATTCTCTGATCACCCCTGTAGGGTTCCTGCATCAACCACTGATTATCCTACGGGTCCCTACTCTGACCAGGCTGATTCGGCACAGCCAAACCCTGCGTTTACACTTCCACATCCATCTGAGCCTCATAGTTTATGGTGGGTTCCACACTTTTTTATCCACATCTATCAACCCACTAGATTGATTGGGTTTGGGCTGCATCATCAGCCTGTTGATCTGAACAAGCACCTGGTTGGACCAACCAGGCTCTTAATCAAGGTGCTTGTCTTACAAAACTCTGCTGATTTGACCATCCCCTCTCCATCGCATTTCCCGCTTGGCTGAAGGCATCAAATTTAGCGCTCAACGGGAGGCAGCCCGTCATTCTCTTTGAAAACCTGAAACTTGTTCTGGCAGCTTTTTGCACTTGAAGTTCACACTTTAGGACAGCCGACTCCACCTCAGGTGCTTGCATCTGAGATTAGAAATCGTCCGCAACAGTCACCCCGACCCATTCGCTCATCAAAACAGCTATCCTAATGTATGAACTTAGTTGAATAAAAACCCCTAGGTTACAATGAGGACATTGCAAATCTTAGGCATGGGGGGGTATGAAAGTGCAAAAACTCGTAAGAAAAGGTTTCAAACAAAAAATTCACATATGCCAAAAATACCATAAAAATTAAAAAATTTTCGAAAAGGAATAAGAGGAAAAGAGGAGAAGGAAAATTTTGTGAAGGAGAAAAGAAACAAAATGAAAAAGGAGCATAAAATTATAAGAAAAGTTGATAGTCATTAGTAAGGAACTAAGGAATTAACCTAAGTTCTAGACCTCATTCAAGAAAATAACTGAAAAGTGCACAATGAGATTAGTAAGAATGCAAACCTTAGGCATTCTTGAATAGACTCTTAGTACCCATTAAGATCTGGACACTCCTCAAGAGGTTGAGGAAAATGAAAAGCTGAAGTATTAGGTCTAAGGCTTAGGGAGTATTCGGCCTCGTTAACTAATTTTTGGTTTACGGGACTCAGTAACCTAAGCACCCTAATCTCACACACAGCCTGGTTCAGTAAGCGTAAAAATCAGAATCACGCAGAAGCGTTGCAAAAATCTGAAAAGAACACCTAGAATAGGAGCGGCCAATCAACACAAGTTGATTTGGACGAGTTCCCAGCGCAGAGAGGCGGGAAATCCCCTCGAAGATGCGTAACAAAATATCATCTCCTCGGT
The DNA here is from genome assembly GCA_037157565.1 of Thalassia testudinum. Classification (NCBI taxonomy): domain Eukaryota; kingdom Viridiplantae; phylum Streptophyta; class Magnoliopsida; order Alismatales; family Hydrocharitaceae; genus Thalassia; species Thalassia testudinum. The sequence continues at coordinate 48,174,521 of JAZHRO010000009.1, forward strand.
GCTTGTCTCTTAGGATATTTACATATCCTACGGGGGCCATGTAAGCACTCTGCTGGTTCAGATCCCATGGATGGCATTATCTCGAAATGTCAATTGCCAGGGTCTGGATTCGGCCACGGAATACCATGGATGGGATTATCTCGAAATCTCAATAGCCAGGGTTCCGGGGGTTGCCATGGGCGGTGCTATCTCGAAGCATCGATCGCCAGGAACCCTTGAGGATTGATGATGGGAGCAGGGAATCTGATACAAACCGTGTTGAAATGCCAATCCTAGGCTAGAACTAAAAAGAAAAAGAGAGAGAAAACTCTCTAAACAGAAAAACTTTCTATCTCTCTCTTACAAAACGCACTGCGAACCGAGCCAGGGCTCAAATCATTTCAAGCACGGGTGCTTTAACCACGAAGTCCAATAAACCTTAGGTTAGTTCTTGCGGGCCTTAAAAACCTTTGCTAAAAGACTGAGGCTAAGGCTAGACAGGTTTGGATCTTGATTGGTACTAGAGTACCTTTTAGGCCTATGATCAGCATTCTAACCTAATCTATGAAGGCACTTATCTAAAACTATTGAAAACTTCATGGTCTAGAACAAGGGTTGAAACCTTAAGTTTTTGCTAAGGGACTAGCAAAAGCTAGGCATGGGGGTATGATGAGAACCTCATCATGAGCCATAACTAGCTCATTTTGACCCAATACAAAGGATAAAAGCTCCTACATATCTCAAGGAAAGGCGTAACTCAGAGAATTCTGAGTTTGAGAAGAAAACAAGTCATAAGGGGTAAAAGTGCAATTTTACCAGTATAATCTGCATACAGGGTAATTCAGGGACCAAACACAGGTCAAAACAGCTTAATAAGAATAAAAGTGGGATGAGATGATCTAGCAAGGGCTACAGCACTTCCAAGGAACCAAATGATAATCTGTAACCCTAAAACAACCCACTTCAATTCACAAGGTTCGAGGCAAAGTAAAAATAGAATAAACCCTCTAAAATTCATAGAAAAATAATCTCTAGGGTTTAGAACCTTCAATTTGGCCTTTAGAACCCATTTTGACCTACATTGAGAACCATGCCCAATTAATAACTTAATTTGGGTTTTTGCGCAAATTGACCGGTCAAACAAGGTTTAATATGAAAATGAAATTCACCATCAGATTCCTTAGGTTTTAATTAGTCATGTATAAAAACTTGAGCCTAAGAAGAAACCTCCTTGACCGACTTCACACTTTGGTCCTCATATATTTACTCTTTGGCCCTCAACTTTTGAACCCTCGCATTTTGGCCCCTAACTCTCCTTCGTTCTTTGCAATCAGGTCCCTCCTGCAAAACCCTGCCAGCACCATGCTCCGGCGACCTTGCGCGGAGCATGGCGCCGCGCAGGGTGAGGTGAGGGACCTGGCAAGTAAACCGGGGGTGCCCTGCGTTGTCAGCCGTCGCAGGAGCACCCCCCTGGTCATTGTAGGCCACCATACCGGCCGTGCGAACGCACGGACGGTATGGGTTCCTGTTCCGACCATTCTCCGGCGAGGGAGACACGTCGTCTCCCTCCGCCTTCTTCCCTGTTTCATCCCTATAAATACCCCCCGCCGCTCCACCGACGAGGGCAGCTTGGATCTGACGGAGAAAACCCCCAACTTTCCTCTCCTCTCCCTCCGGCAGACGCCCACCAGCTCCGGCGGTTCTTCCTCCTCCTCCTCTTCGCTCTGCCGCAATACCAGCAGCAGAGACTTCTTCCCCTGCTCTTCCCGCGTCGCGCAATACCGGCGCGCGCTGCCTCTGCCCCGTCGTCACCGCCGTCCTCCCCCCACTGGGCATCGTCTTCTCCGGCGACAGTCGATACGACTGTCGCCCTGTTCCTCCCCCTTCGTCCCTGCAAGTAAGTTAGAACTACTCCCCTTCTTCTCCTCTTTCTTTCCCCGCTTTCAATTTAGTCAATTAAGCCCTCGACCGACTCTGACCACCTTCACCCCCTTCGCCTCCGACCACCCTCCGGCGAGCCGCTCCCATCACCTCAGCGACCCACACGGCTCGCCGACCACCGCAGGACCTCCGCCTCCTCACCCTGATCAACCTCCGCCCTGCCACTCCCCCCACATCACCCTCTGCAACCCCACCGAACAGACCCATCCTCCGACCCACAGTCCGACCTAGGGCAGCCCTCGCACGCCGCCCCGCGCCTCGCCACCACCCACACGAGCTTCACCGCACCCTGGCGAAGCTCCTGGCACTCTCTGATTAGGCCGAGAGGCCGTTTTCTTCTGAACAGGCCACCCGACCTCCGCCGCCATTGACGCGTAGGAGGACCTGCTTCCACCTGCAGCTACAGGCGCGCCACGCTCAGCGCCAAGCCCAGATTCACTCTCAGGCCTTGCGAGGAGTTTTGGCAAAACACCAGGTTCGCAGCCGAGGAAGAAAACTCCGCGTGACGCTGCCATCTCCTGCTAAATTCTCCGCGACGGGCGCTCAATTGGGGTGGGACATTTAGTCCCACCTCGGAACTTCTCGGAGGCGCGCGGACGCATAAAGGCAAAAAGTGCCTTATGCTGTCTGCCTCCTGACCACGGGGTGAGGTCCCTCTCACCCGACCCGGCCTCGTCCGTGACCACGCTCCGCGGACCTGGCCCGACCCGATTAGACCGACCTGCACTCCTCGCCCACCACCGCACGCCGGTGGGCCTGGACCCGGGCCTGACCCGAACCCGATTACCCGGTAGCTCTGGGAGAGCTGTCCCAAGAGTGGTTTCAGAGAGAAAGAGAGACGCGGGGGGGGGAAGGGTAGAGTAGGTTTTGCCTCTTGACGAAAAACTCTGAAGTGTGCAGGCCAAAGAAGAAGAAGAAGACCCGCGGAAGAAGAAGTGCAGGCGAAGAAGAAGGAGCTGCACTGTAGCAAATGCTTAGTTAAGTCGTCGAAGCACCGGGCCAGACGACTGAAAGTCAGCAGCCAGAGCAACACAGAAGGCAGGCTGAAGAAGAAGGAAGGGAGACTTAGTAGCCGAAGGCAGAAGCACCACGATTGCAGAAGAAGAAGAAGAGAGGTCAAGGCAGAAAACCAAAGAAGAAGAACAAGGAGCTCTGAAGAAAGAAGAACATCACCAACGGAAGAACAGCAGGAAGAAGAAGAAGAGCACCACCATTGCAAGAGAAGAATATCACCTGAACAGAGAGAAAGAAGGAGATCTAAAGAAAGAGAGAAAGAAGAGCACCCCCCTCTGTAGAACAAAGAGAACAACAAATTCTCTCTCTCTCTTTATTTTTGTAAAAGAAACATGTATATCTCTAGAATACAACTTGCTCCCTGAGTTCGACCTCGGGAACTCTTTTATTTTTCCGAGTAAAAAAATTTATATTTGAAATGTTGGTAATAACCGGCTTTACTACAACGTTATAACAAAACTCACAAACCCGGTGAAAAAACCGACGTTTCAGCGTCTTTTCTCAAATATCCATGAACCCATATCATTCTTTTGACCCTCAGGGTCCTCCATCTCCCAACCCAACCATGATTTCGACTCCTCCTAGTTGGGAGACTCATCCTAACCAGCTGGGATATGATCATCTTTATTCCCCAGCTTATTTAGAGCCTAAACCTCATGGATCTGACCCCTATCTTCATCAGAACCAATTGAAAGCCATAGTTGCTAAATTTTGGGAATATAACAAGGACTATGTTGAATCGTTTTGCGAAGCATGATCGTAGTTTTAAAAAGACATCCGTTGTAGTATATTTGAAATCACCGCAAAAATGATTAACAATTTATTTATTCGAAAGTCAAAATATCCAAGGTCGAACTCAAGGAGCAATTTGGTATTTTAGAAACTAAAATTACAACTTCGAAAGATGTTCAATAGTGCAATTAAATGTCTATGAAAGCTAAAAAGAGAATATGCAAAAAGAGGAGAGATTGAATGTTTTCTTTTCTTCTTCTCCTTTTTCTCTCTGGTGTCTTCTTTTGTGGATCAGACATTTGATTCAGAATCAAACGTCTTCGCATTGCTATACTGCTTGCCCTTTCTCTTTCTGATTTTTGCTTTCTCTTTCTTTCTTCTTTCTCTGCTGTGGCTGTGCTTTTCTTTCGCTTCTTCTTTTGTTCTTTATTTTTCTTCACTTGGCTTTCCTCCTTCCTATCTTCTTTTTCTGCAACTCCTTCTTCTTCCTTCTCCTCTGCAGTCTTCTTCTTCTTTTTCTTCTCTTCCTCTACCATTCCTCTGCCTTAAGTTCTCCTTCCTTATCTTTTCCTCTTTAGCCGCACCTTCTACCTTGAGTTCTCCTTCCTTCTTCTCTGCCTCAGCTTCTCTGTGGCTGCAGTGCCATCTTCCTTCTCCTTAGCTGCTCCTTCCTCTCCCTTCACCTTCTTAGCTTTCTTCTTTTCCTTGCACACATGAGAGAGTGCAAAACCTATCCCCTACCCTCCCCCGTGACTCTCTCTCTCTCTTTTTCGCTCTTAGGAATGCCCTCCCAGAGTCAGGTAATCGGGTCGGGTCAAGCGCACCTGGGTCCAGGCACACCGGCGTGGGTACTATGCATGAGGAGTGCGTGGGATAGGTAATCGGGTTGGGTGCTAGATCTGCCGGGGCAGGTCGCGGATGAGGCGTGAGCGAGTGAGGGAGAGGGACCTCACCCCTATGTTCTGAGGCGAAGAGAAAGAAACACAAAAATAATAAAAACCACTCACCCACACTAGTTGTATCCGAGGTGGGACTAAAGTCCCACCCACTTCTTCGCACACCTGCAGGTGTTTTCTTCACCTAATTGCCGCTGCTGTGAACCCTCTCAAGGCCACTCACTTGGCTGGATGAGTGCATGAGTCCAACCTGCACCTCCTGGAGCTGGGGGCCAGGAGCGAAACGGCTTGGAGCGAAGCTTGCAACAAGCTTCATAGCTGCTTCAATGGCAGCCGAGGTCGAAAACCTATCCACAGCAATACGACCTCGCGGCCATGTTAGATGCCTTGGGAAGCTTCGCCGTGTCACGGCGAAGGTGAGTCAGAGGTTGGTTGGCCGTGGAACAGCCTAGGCGTACGTGCCTAGGTCGGACCGTGGCCGTGTTTATGGGTGTATTTGGTGGGCGTTTAGGGAGGTGATGGCTGTCATTGAAAGGGTGGAAAGTGTTCAGTGGATGGTGGTGGTGCTTTTGAGGGGTTCGACAAGGTGGATGGGTGTGGGGAGATGACGGAGACACCTCGCCGATGGTCTGCCAGAGGCGGAGAAGATGGTGGTGGTCTGTGGTTGTCGAGGGCTTGGAAATAAAAATAAATAAGGGGAAAACGAAGAGGGAGAGAGGGGAATAATTTTGACCTAGCTAAGTGGACGAAGGGTGGTAGGAGGTGGATGGCTCGTTCCCACCATCACTAGAGACGAAAGCCCTGAGATGGAGAGGCGACAACGATGAGGAGGTCAGAGAGGCTCGCGCGGGTATGGTGCGATGCAAAGGAGCGAGGCGGAGATGACTCTACCATTGGTATGGTGGCAGAGTGATGAGAGGAGGGAGGAGATGTTGCTGGAGCTTGCAGGTTGTTTGCCGAAGGTGAGGGAGGACAAATTTTGGGGTTTTCTCAGGCCAAATCAAGCTTGCTCCATTTGGTCGGGCCTGGTACTTCTTATAAAGGCATGGGCCAAGGCTTAGTCGCATGGTGGCGGCCAAAAACCCTCACCGGAGGCATGGTTGGGAGTGATACCCATACCTCTCGAGCGTTCGCACAAGAGGTATGGGGCGATTCAGGGCATGGGGAGCTACTCAGGTGGTAAGGGGTTTCGCAGAGGACTCCCCTTTCAAATCTGGTAGCAGCTCCCTGGGGAAGCGAGGAGAAATCTTCCTCAAAACCTCACCAGAGGTATGGGTCTCTGCTACAATGGTAGAGGGACCAGAATGTAGAAAGTGACGAGAAAGTTGAGGGGGTTTTCACAAGGGTTTCAAAAGTTAGGGGCCAGAATGTAATTGGGTGGACCATTTTGCATAGTAGGTCAAGAAGACCTTCCCTTAGGCCCAAATTTTGGTACAAACCTAATCTGGACCTAAGGAATCAAATGCAGAAGTTGGATTTTAGGTTTGACCACGTTTGACTTGACATTTTGCACAAAAATCCAAATTAGGTCAAATATTGAGCTTGGACCCCAATCTAGGTCAAATAGGTTTCAAAGGCCAAATTGAAGGTTCTAAACCCTAGGAGATGTTTTTCCATGAATTTTAGAGGATTTAGTTGATTTTTATCATGCCTGGAACCTTGTGAATTTAAGTGGATTTATTTTAAGGTTACAGAATGTCATTTAATTCTTAAATTTCACCATAACCCTTTTCTGACTGAACCATCTCACTTTTTCTCTTATTAAGTCCAATTGACCTATGTCTAGACCCTGAGAAATCCTGTTGATACACTGCAATGGTAAAGTTGCAATTTTACCCTTTGCTTCATGTTCTCTTTCCAGATTAGTGATTCCTTGAATTAGGCCTTTCTCTTGGTTATGTAGGAGCTTTTGTTCTCTTTTTTACATCGAAAAGAGCTAGTTAGGGCTTATGATGAGGTTCTCATCATACCCCTATGCCTTGCTTTTGCTAGTCCCTTGGAAAAAATTTAAGGTTTTGACTTCTATTCTAGACCATGAATTTCTTTCACTAATTATGATAAGTGCTTTATCTTCTTTTCCTTTGGTGATTAGGTCGGAATGCCTTCGACAGTGGGCCTAAAGGTACTCTAGTACCAACCAAGATTCGGATCTAACCATCTTTAGCCTCGATCCTCCGCGAAGGTTTTTAAGGCCTGTAGGAACTACCCTAAGGTTTATTGGACTCCGTGGTTAAAGCACCCGTGCTTGAGACATAGTTCAGTTTGCAGTGCATTTTTGTAAGAGAAAGACATAGGATTTGTTTGTTTGTAGAGTTTTCTCTCTCTTTTCATTTTATTTCTAGCTTCGGATTGGCTTCTCAACACGGTTTGTATCGGATTCTTCGTCGCCATCATCAATCCTCAAAGGTTCCTGGAAATAGATGCTTCATGATAGCACCACCCATGGTAACCCTCAGAACCATGGTTTTCGAGATTTCGAGATAATTCCGCCCATGGCGTTCCGTGGCCGAATCCAAACCCTGGTCATTGACATTTCGTGATAATGCCACCCATGGTATCTGAACCAACAGAGTGCTTACATGCCCCCGGTAGGATATGTAAATATCCTAAGAGATAAGCACCGAGGAGATGATATATTGTTACGCATCTTCGAGGGGAATTTCCCACCTCTCCATGTCAGGAACTTGTCAAAATCAACTTGTGTTGATCGGCCTCTCCTAATCTAGGCAACATTTTCAGAACATTAAAACGCTTTTGTGCGATTTTGATAGTTACGCATACTGAACCAGACTGTGTGTGGATTGGGGTGTTTAGGTTACCGACTCCCGCAAATCGAAGGCCAGTTAACGAGGCTGAATACTCCCTAAGCCTTAGACCAAATACTTAAGCTTTGCATTGTCCTCCACCTCTTGAGGATTATCTAGATCTTAGCGGGTACTAAGAGTCTAACCAAAAAGGCCTAAGGTCAGTGTTAACACTAATCTCTTTTTGTGTCTCTTCAGCACTTTTCTTTACTTTTCTTAATGTGGTCTAGAACTTTGGTTAATCCCTTAATCTCTTACTAATCACTATCTGTTTCTTTTTTCATTTTGTGCTCCTTTTTTGTCAATTTGCTCTTTTTCCTCCTCCTGTTTTGTATAGCCCACAATTTTCTCTCCTCCTTAGTTTTTTTTTTTCAAATATGTGATTTTTTGTTGAAACCTTTTCTTGATATGAGTTTTCATACTTTTTTGCACTTTTCATACCCCCCCATGCCTATGATTTACAATGTCCCCATTGTAAATTAGGTGGGTTCGAATTCAGCTTAGTTCATTCATTAGGACAAGTGTTTGGTGAGCGAACGGGTCGAGGTGACTATTGCGGACGATTTCTAAACTCGAGTACGAGTACCTGAGGTGGAGTCAGCTGTTCTAATGGATGAACCCTAAAGTGCAATATGAATTTAGCAAAGAAATGTTAGGAAAGGTTTTGGGTTTTTCAAAGAATGACGGGTTGCCTCCCATTAAGCACTGAGTTTTACACCATCGGCTAGGCGCAATGAGCTCAGGGAGAATGGAGGGTAAAGGATGTCTCAGCCAAATCTGTATTGGCCATGTCAATGAACGGTTTGAGTCTCTGACGGTTCACGACAAAGGATTCAGAATCATGGCTGAGTGGATTGATCTCAATGGCCCCATTTTCAAAGATTCGTCGAACTAAGTATGGTACGATCCACTTATAATGTAGTTTTCTTGGGAACAATTTCAGTCAGGCATCGAAGAGTAGGACCTTTTGACCAGGGTGAAAGATCTTTCTAGATATGTGCTTGTCGTGAAAGGCTTTAACCCGCTCTTTGTAGATTTGCGAGTTTTCATACGCATCGTGGCATAATTCATCAATCTCGCTCATCTGAAGCTTTCTATGGGTTCCAGCCTTAGAAAGATCTAAGTTGCAGTTCCATACTGCCCAATAGGCGTTATGCTCCAATTCGACGGCAGGTGACATGCCTTCCCATACACCACTCTGAAAGGAGACATGCCAAATTGGGTCTTGTGGACGATCCTATAGGCCCACAAAACTTCTGAAAGCCGGGATGACCAATCCTTCCTGTCAGGTTGAATAGTAACCTTGAGGATTTTATCGATCTCCCGGTTTGATAGCTCAGCTAAACCAATAGTTTGGGAGTGGTAAGGAGTAGAGATTCGGTGCGACACCCCGTATTTGGTCATCAGTGACCTAAACTGAGCATTTGTTAAATGGGCCCCTCCATCAGAAATGATCGCACGTGGAATCCCAAACCGTGAGAAGATGTTTTGGTGAATGAATTTGATAATGACTTTGTGATCATTGGTTCGGATCGGAATGGCTTCGATCCATTTGGACACATAGTCAACAACGAGTAAAATATATTCGAAGCCGTCCGAGATAGGGAAGGGTCTCATAAAATCAATCCCCCAAATGTCAAAAATCTCGCATACCAAAATCGGCTATAAAGGCATCATGTCACGATGGCTCATGTTGCCCAAGGTCTGGCAACGGTTACATGCCTTACAGTGATTGTATGCATCCTTGAAAATTGTGGGCCAATAAAAGCCACACTGGAGGACTTTTGATGCAGTTTTATATCCTGAAAAATGTCTACCACATGCCTGGTCATGGCAGCAAGAAAGTATGTCATTGATTTCCGCTTTCGTGACACACCGTCGGATAATTTGATCAGCACCAATGCGGAATAAATATGGGTCTTCCCAAAAGTAATACTTGGCATCAGAATGCAATTTGTCCTTCTTGGCCTTCGTCCAATCAGATGGGATCTGATGTGATGCCTAGTTTACTATGCCAGCAAACCATGGAAGCCCTGTATCGATAGTCAGGAGGTGCTCATCAAGAAAATGCTCCATGATGGGTCCGGAAGGGTCAATGATCTCAGAAGGAAGGTGGGACAAGTGATCAGCTACCACATTCTGTCTTCCTGCTTTGTCATAAATCTCGAGGTTAAATTCTTGCAATAGCAAGATCCATCAGATTAATCGAGGTTTCGCGTCCTTCTTTGCAAGGAGATGCCTCACAACTGTGTGATCTGAGTAGATAATAACATGGGAACCCAGGAGGAAGATCTGAATTTCTGTAGGGCAAATACTACGGCTAGCAGCTCTTTCTTAGTAACAGTGTAGTTACATTGAGCCTCGTCAAGTGGTTTGCTAGTGTAGTAAATGACCACGGGTTTCCCGTTAATTTTCTGCCCCAAAATCGCTCCTACAACGAAGTCAGATGCATTGCACATGATCTCAAAGGGTTGAGACCAATTAGGGGATTGTAGGATTGGAGCTTGGGTAACTCGATCACAAAGGATCTCAAATGCTTGAGTGCATTCCTTGGAGATATTGGAAGGTACATCCTTGGAGAGAAGAGTGGTCAGGGGGCATGCGATTTTCAAAAAATCAGGGATAAATTGATGGTAAAAACTGATGTGCCCTAGAAAAGATTGGATGTCCTTGATCAAGCTAGGCATAGGGAGTTTGGAAATCAAGTTAACCTTGGCTCAATCGACTTGTATGCCTTTCTCTGAAATTAGATGTCCCAGGATGATCCCCTCAGGCACCATGAAGTAGCTCTTTTCCTAGGAAAGAACCAGATTCACGTCAATACATCGCCTGAGTATTTGAACCAAGTGCTGGAGGCAATTGTCAAATGATGCTCCAAATACTGAAAAGTCATCCATGAAGACTTCCAAATAATCACCTACCATATCTGAGAATATGGCAGGCATGCACCGTTGAAAAGTCGTGGGTGCATTGCAAAGACCGGAAGGCATCCTTCAAAATGCATATGTCTCAAAGGGGCAGGTGAATGCGGTCTTTTCTTGGTCCTCTGGATGGATTGCCACTTGGTTATAACTAGAGTACCCGTCAAGAAAGCAAAAGAACCTATTTCCTGCTAGTTTTTCAAGGATCTAATCAATAAATGGTAGTGGGAAATGATACTTCTTCGTGAAGGAATTGAGTCTTCTGTAATCTATGTAGACTCTCCACAAGTTGGCTATACGGGTCGGTATGACTTCTCCAGTTTCAGTCGTGATGGTGGTGAGCCCTGCCTTTTTAAGCACAACTTGGATTGGACTCACCCATCGACTGTCGGAGATCGAGTAGATGATCCCTGCATCTAACCACTTAGTGATCTCCTTTTTCACAACCTCCTACAAATTAGGGTTCAAACGTCTCTACATCTCTTGCGAAGGTCGTGCACCCTCTTTGGAGTAGATATGTGGGTGTAATAAGAGGGGCTTATGCCAGTCAAGTCATCGAGAGTCCATCCAATGGCTCTACGATGTTGCTGGAGAATAGTAATCAGACGGGATTCCTAGTCAGATGTGAGTTTTGAGTTTATAATCACAAGAAACATCTGATTGGAACCCAAAAAGACGTATTTCAGATGATCCGGGTGGGGCTTGAGTTCCAGAACGGGATTATCATCAGCAGCAGGTGGTTCGGGGTGTGTGTCAAGAACAAGGGTAGGAGTTATGGATGTATCTAGATCAGGTTCAGACTCTAATTGCGGGTTTTGATCTTCTTGTGGTTGATCAGGGATAATCAAGTTGTCCTCAATATGCGGTTCATCAACCATGGCTTTGATATCACATATTTGTTCTATAACACCACAATTAATCCTTGTTGGGCCTTAAAGATGTCAATCTTTAGAGTTTGGTTTCCAAATTTCAATTCTATTTGGCCCTCCTCACAGCTTATGTTGGCCCTAGCAGTGGCCAGAAAAGGTCTTCCAAGTATGATCGGTGTATTCCTCGGGTTCTCAGGTGCATCCTTATCTAGAACTATAAAATCCACTGGGAAGTAGAAATCCCGTACCCTAACAATGACATCCTCGAGTATTCCTTTAGGTGACTTGATGGATCAATCGGCTAACTGTAATGTCACCTCTATCGGTTTAAGCTCAGACTCTTCAATGTGGTTAAGGAGGGATGTAGGTATTAGGTTTATGGAGGCACCTAGGTCTAGCAAGGCTCTGTCAAATTGGGTTTCACCAATTTTACATGAAATAAGGGGAGTGCCTGGGTCTTTTGCCTTGGGTGGGAGTTTACTCAAGATTACAGAGCTGGCTTACTATGATAGTATGATCGGACTCCCACTTTTGGTTCATGGCTTACGCTTGGGTGTACACACGTCTTTCTAAAATTGTGCGTAAGCTAGTACGTGGCTGATTTTATCCATCAAGGGGATGTTTATCTGGACCTGTTCAAAGAGCTTGATCAGATCCTCCTCAGGAGCCACGGGTTTGGTAATCCTTTCTCCCTTGGTCAAGGCCTCGGGAAATGGAACCTTGGTTGGTTCCTCTAGAATAGGTCCAGGTTCTTGATCTGGGATAGGGACATCCTGGATAACTCTCCTAGGACTTGGTTCACTACCAGGCTTGGAGTGGTTGGATAAGGTGGGTCTTGAGTTGTTTTACCACTACGGGTTGTTACGGAGTTTAATCCTACCTGGTTCGTGTTAAGGGTTGGTAAAATGGGTGGCTACTATTGAAATCCCCTGGAAGATGTCAAAGCTTGCATCCTGTCAAGTGATGAAACAGAAGGGGCCTGATAAATCATATGTGCGTGGCCTAGATTTGGGTTCATAATGAGCCTCTGGGTTGGCACGTTATTTGGGTTCGGTAGAGATTGCGAAGGAAGTGTGCCTAGTTGGCGGGAATTCACCATCTAGGCTAGTTGGTTGCGAACCTTTGTGATCTCGTCCTTGTGTTGTTTTTGTATTGCCGCATTCATTTTCTTAATGTCAGCCAGTGTTTGAAGGATGAGAGACATTTGATCTTGGTTTGTCCCAGATTGATAGGTGGGATTGGGCCGAGGGGCTTGTGGACGGGGTTGATAAGGTAGTCTTTGATTCTGGGAATTTCCCGTCCACTGGAAATTGGGATGATTTTGCCATCCAGGGTTGTAGGTGTTGGAAAATGGGTCATTCTAGATGGCGTTGAGGTCCTCGCAGGTCTGAGGAGCCTCAAGGAAGTCAGAGTATGGGGGTTCAGAGTTCCCCCAACTAGCATAGAGTGGATCGGAGGTCCCTCCGGTTCGGGAGTCAGACGAGGGTGGATACGGGTCCATCCCCTGAGAAGATCGATGATAGATGCTTTGCATAGTTTCCCTCACGAGAGGTGGCTGTGCAAAAGAGTTCTACACAGAGGTGGCTGATGTAAACACATTTACACTACTTAAGATTTCTATTTATGCTTGTTCCTAAGCATAGGATTGCATTGCATGCTATAAATATTGCATAACATGCATCATATTGCATTTAGAGTAGTTTGAATAAAATGGAGGTTAATTGTCTCCTTTTATGTGCTTGGACAGGGCAAACTTTTTATCGGGGCCTCGGATCGAAGATCCAACCGTACGGATGTGATTAGGGCGACGATTGGAGTTTAACGACTCCAAGATCGCCCTAATCAGGCATCCGTAGCATCAGATAGTGACCGGGGAACCCTAGAAGATCAAGGGCTAGGATGGTGTAAATTCGTACTTCAAATGTCAAATCAGACCGCACGGATGAATTCGGATCGACGATCGTAGCCTAACGACGTAAAAATAGAGTCAATCCGATATCCGTGGCACCATCTACAACATCCATAAGAGAGATGGCCAAGATGGCACCACGTGGTGCCATCTCGGTCGCCCAAATGACCGCATGCATCCATTAAAGCTTCCGCATCCGCTCCCTCTCCGCCGTTGCATCTCGATCCAACGGCTGTGAACGGCCGCACTACAATTCATCCACTCGACCATCCACGCCCCGTAGCGCAGCGGTCGAAGGCGCTATCGCGTTCACAAGCTGCGGGTTCAAGCCGCAGCGAAGGGGTGAAGGGCGCGGGCGAGCGAGCCTGGGCGTGCGTTGGATAGTCATCGAGCGGCTCAGATCTCCCAATAGCGGCCACGTGCTATTGCACGCGCGACGTCACGCGGCATCGTACGCGCTGGGCGGGCGTGCAGTAGCGGGCGAAGGTGCATCCTAAGCCATCCGATCTCGCGATCGGACGGCTGTGGATGAATGAACGTGGGCGGGCGTTGAGCGTGCGCAGCTGAGGAGGCGCACGTGGGGAGCGCCCACTGCACCCACGTTGGGTCTTTAGCGACGATTTTATCCATCACTAAAGACCCCTCATTTAATGTTTTAAAGATGTAATGACCAATTTGCCCCCACTCCTTGAAACTATAAAAGGAGACCCCCCCCATACGAAATTCTCATCCCTTCCTTCTCTTCTCTACCTCTCCAAAGCACAAGAGAAGCTTGTCCCACCCAGGATGCTCCTCGCGAGATAAAGTCCAAATTTTTGTCCCCCTTCGGAAGAGGATCCCGCGACAACAATGCCGTACTGCTCCGTTCCCATTCTTCTGCTTTGTCCTCCTTCGTCCTGCTTCGTCCTTCTTCGTCCAGGCGTCGTCCCGTCCGGCTTGTCCTCCAAGCGACCGTCGAGGAGGATATCTCTCTCCCTATTCTTTTTACTACTTTCTAATATAGATTTACTACTTTCTAGTGTAGTTCTGCTCGTCCTCCAAGCATTCGTCGAGGAGGACATTTCTCCCTCCATTCTTTTAATGCTTTCTAGAGTAAATTTATCGCTTTCTAGTGCAATTGTTTTATGCTTTCTAGTTGTAATAGTAAAATGAACAATCTCCTTAATGATAAATTCTCTGTTTATTCTACATCTCATTTTGATTTCTGTGTGTAATATTCTCTCTCTCTCTTACTCTCTCTATCTTCTATTTATTGTAAATAATTAGATAGTTTTAAATTGAATCACTTTGTGACAAATAAAAACAAACGCATATTTTTTAAATCAAACGTCTGCCTCCCTGTGTTCGACCCGGAATTTCAATTTCGGTATAAATTTTATCTGTTGAACACAAGTTCTTCGCTTTCAAACTACAACGACAGGTTTTCCAAAACCTAACACGTTAGCGTAGCAATTCGTAAGTTCAAAATTTTGGCGCCGTTGCAGGGGATCGAACCCGAGTCACCTGTGTGACAAGCAGGAATACTCACCACTATACGTTCAACATTTTGGCACCGTTGCCGGGGAGGCGACGCTCTTTGATTTCTCTTCACGTTTTCTAACTTACAAATCATTTACCTCATTCTTTTCCTTTCTTATTGTAATTGCAGGTACTCTTTCGAGATAGGCAAAAGTGATAGATTGGAGTAAAGTGTTGTGGAAGGTTTTGTAAGTTATCCCGCACCTCCCACCCATTAGATTTCATTTCACCACATAATAACACAAACATCAATCAACCTAGGTGTTCCTATAAACTCTAAGGTTAGTTTGTTTGCTGTTTGACACCCACACCCGCCCCAACCCCCACATTAAAAAAAAGAAAATTTTAAAAAAAATCTCACAGAGGTACACAACCTCATCTGATTTTCAAACTCAACCGGTAAATCGATCTTTGGAGCCGGTACACACATCTAAGCACATAATTGAGTAGAAATTAGATTAGGTAATCACTTGTGTGCCTAATTAAGTGGTGCAACAGGCCAATTGTTTGAGTTGATTGGGCCGCACCACTTCAAATAAAATCAACTCATCAAGTAGCTGTCACTTAGGATCAACTCTTAGGGATTTACCAGGCACTCCACATTCTTTTTAAGCTTTAAAGGAAAACATCTTCACCTGTGCTTGCAAAACTTGGTGTGCCAACAGAACTTGTTTGAAAACACCTAAAGTTGAATCCTAAAAGCTACTAAGCAAGATTTAAACCTTAAAATGCACCACATCAAAATATAATCTTGCTTGAAAACCATTGGTTGTGCATGCACACACAAATCAATCAATCATTAAGGGCACAACCCATTTAAAGGGCCCATCACATTCCAAAGCACATTCAAACGTAGCCCTAAATAAAACGAGTAGACGTTGGCCTTAAGGATTGGACTCGCTCTTTAGAACCCAGAATGAGATTATTTTCAATTAGTCTGTTTCTACTGTTCAATTTGATGTCTAGCTAGGGGAGCAGAATCAAACGATCACGGCTGGGGGTACACTAGGAACCGGAGGCGCAAGCCGAAGGAAGAACCTTCTCCCCAGTCCCTCCTTCTAACTGGTTGGATTGAACAAACGGAAGTAGATCAAATCGTTTCTTTATCTCAAGACAGGTTTTGGGAGTCTGTAGGTTAACCCAATTAAGGACAGGTTTGATTGTTTGTATTGTAGGGTGCCTTTCTTCCTCCCGTGTATCATGAATCCTTCCAGATATTACACGCATTCCCGTTCTTTCCCTCCCGTTGTGAATTATCCTCAACATGATGATTATCCCGACTCGTACTGTAATCAACCATTAGTTAGTTGGGATAACTCGGATTAGGGATATAGTTCTGGACCTCCTTGTTTAGGGTCTAACCCTGAACACTTTGATTCTGATTTCTATCCTTCTTAGAGCCACATCGATTATAGGTCGTCATCCTTTCATGAACAACCTAATACGATCTACAATTAAGAAGGATACACTGATCTTTACACATCCTCTGATTACACTGCCTTTAGGTCATCACCACCTTTTGAACAATCTGAAATGACCTATTATTAGGAAGGGTATAACGAATCTCAATTCGTTAATTCCCCTGCATTGAGCCCAAACCCGCCCAACCCTGAACCAACTCATTTGGTTCAAGTTAACCAGGTTCAAGATAAGGTTCTGGCTAACTTGAGGAATATCATACAATCTTTAGAAGTTCAGTCAACACCTTCCATTGAAAGATTGGAGCCCCTGATTCAGATAATTGATGATTTGAATAAGTCTTTGTTGGATTGGCTCCAGGATGTTAAGGATAAGAACCCGGGTGAGTTTCTACTTGGGAAATTAGCGAAATTAAGGATGAGATTCGTGGTTGCTTTGATTCAATCATGGGATGATTCCCATGATGAACTCCCTTTAGGAAAACCGATGACAGAACCCGCTCAGGCACCTGTTAGGGGGGACACGTGTTACGAGGTTGACCAGATTGAATTAAAGCAACCAATTAAGGGTGATCTGATTTCTTCACCTAAGATCCCTGAGTCGGGGTACGAGGAAATGTATGTCTATTTGGAACAAAAAGTGACAAATGATTTTGGGACATACATTGATACGGATCCTAATTTCTTTGATGGTGAAGATTCAAGTTGCGAAGTCTCACGCGAGTTTTCTGAACACGATTTCTGTGAGACGATTGGGCCTAAGGAATCTGATAGATCATTTGATAGCCCAATAACTGAGGAAACTGATCTTATTAGGGCACACATTACGGATCCAGAATCGCATTTTCTGGAGGATTCAATTCAATGCCCTGATTATCAGTTACACCCCGTTGAGCTTATCGATAATTTTGTTTCTAAGATAATTAGATCCAAGTCAATTCTGATTCTGCCACATCATTTAGACTTGAAGATTTCAGACGGGGTGATTAACATGCAAGAGGTCTCAGAATTTAACATTCGGAATGAGGAGGATAGGAGCTGGGAAGTTCTGATTTGGGAAGTTAACTTTGGAGGAAATAAAAGATTGAGTCAAAGGGTGCCTATTAAGCTAAACCATCAAACCAGGACCCTTACGACATCTGTTCTGAGGATGTTCAACCCAAGCACACATTCAATGATTATCCTTTTAAGCTTGAATTCTCTATGACCCGACTTTTTGGTCTTGGGTTGCATCCTCATAAATCGCATGCACGACCCCGCTTGCATTCTGATTTTAGGTTTTGGGTAATTTTTATCGAGAACCTAAGATATTCTCGATTATGGGGTATGGGTCTGCACCACAATCTGGTCCACATCTGTGGACCTCTGCTGATAGGTCGGAGGATTCTTCTGTTTATTTTGATTCTGACCTGCACTTATGAATTCGTCATTTCTCTTCTTTGTATAGTGTGCCTAGCGAAGGCACTAAACTCAGCACATATACAGTTCTTTTTAGTTTTCATTTCGGAGCAGACCTGACATTCACTCAATTCAGGTGCTTTCTACGCTATTCCACTCTATTTTATGTCTTTTTAATACAATGAGGACATTGCATTAGATAGCATGGGGGGGTGGATATTCATCTCTGAATTCATTCGTCAGCTCTGTAGATTTGTTTTATTTTCTTTTATTAAAAAAAATTGGAATTAGGAAAGAGAACTTAGGTTTAAGAAAATTTTCAATCTTAGGAAATACTACATTATGATTTGAACACAAAGACCCTTCAGGTTTTTGGACTTAATCATCCCATGTATCCACTAAAATGTGGATTTGTTTTTCGAGTTCTCGCCAACCTGAATTTTATTTTAATTGGAGTAAATAAGTTTGGGTGATAAGTACACGAGTTATCAACCTGCCCTCTGATTTGAGGGAATTTTGAGTTTCTAGCATCTACACACTATCTTGTCACTAACTCATTGTTCGGCGATTTTAACGAAAATTGGGTAGCTAATGAACCTTCTAGGGTGATATGGTTGGCAAGTTATCGTGGGTAACAGCCCATAGGTAGGTTGTCCAGAGCCCAATCATTGGACCTTTCTCTTTTTCCTGCCCTTAGGTAAATCTTAGATCAAGGAAGCCACCTATTTAAAAAAAAAAATCAAAAAGAAAGGGAGAAAAGAAAAAATAATAATCATAAATAAACCACACTTCTCGCACGAGTATGGCTGGTAAGTTGTCGGTGGTAACAGCTCATCGACTAGTTGTCCAGAACCCAGCTCAATAAATGCACTAAAAATTCCCAAAGCACTCAGGAAGAAGCAGAGAAGTACAATAAACTGGGGAGATATACACTGGATTCACCCTTGTGTTGACCCCATAAAAAAAAAAAAGTAGGGAGAAAGCTACCGGTTGTAAAGATACACCTTTAGGCAGAATTTTTTTTAGGTCACCTAAAGGCATAGAAATCCGAAGTCCGTTTTAATTGCCAGTCAACGAGTCTATCACAATCACAATAAGATACTTAAAACTTAGGGTTCTCATCAAATCTTGAGTGAGTTGAATGGCCGTAGAAAGCCACTCTTAAACCCTAAATTTTTAAAATCCAAAAAAATTAGAAAAGAGTAAAAAGAGAAAAAGAAATTTTTCTTTGAATAAGGCGAGGGCTTGAGGTGGTCTGCATTTTGGCAGATACTCGGGCACTGTTATGTCTTTGAAAGTTCAGATCCTAAGTAGACAATTTCTTAATGATTGAAAATAACTCAGGCCCAAATAATCCAACCTAATTCTTTTATAAATAGCATATAGTTTTTGTTAAGGACTAGCAAAAGATAGGCATGGGGGTATGATGTAAACACATTTACACTACTTAAGATGTCTATTTGTGCATGTTCTTAAGCATAGGATTGCATGGCATGCTATAAATATTGCATAACATGCACCATCTTGCATTTAGAGTAGCTTGAATAAAATGGAGGTTAATTGTCTCCTTTTATGTGCTTAGATAGGGCAAACTTTTTATTGGGGCCTCGGATCGAAGATCCAACCGTACGGATGTGATCAGGACAATGATTGGAGTTTAACGATTCTAAGATCGCCTTAATCAGGCATCCATAGCATCAGATAGTGATTGGGGAACCCTAGAAGATCAAGGGCCAGGATGGTGTAAATCCACACTTCAAATGTCAAATCCGACCACACGAATGAATTCGGATTGACGATCGCAGCCTAACGATGCAAAAATTAAGTCAATCCGATATCTGTGGCACCATCTACAACATCCAGAAGATGGACGGCCAAGATGGCACCACGTGATGCCATCTTGGCTGCCCAAATGCGCGCATGCATCCATTGAAGCTTCCACATCCGCTCCCTCTCCACCGTTGGATCTCGATCCAACGACTGTGAACGACCGCACCACAATTTGCCCGCTCGACCATCCGCACCCCGTAGCGCAGCGGTCGAAGGCGCTATCGCGTTCACAAGCCGCGGGTTCAAGCTGCAGCGAATGGGAGAAGGGCGCGGGCTAGCGAGCACGGGAGTGCGTTGGATCATCATCGGGCGGCTCAGATCTCCCAATAGCGGCCACGCACGACGTCACGCGACATCGTACGCGCTGAGCGGGCGCGCAGTAGCGGGCGAAGGCGCATCCTAAGCCGTCCGATCTCACGATCGGACTGCTGTGGATGAATGAACGTTGGAGGGCATTGAGTGCGAGCAGCTGAGGAGGCGCACGTGGGAAGCGCCCACTACACCCACGTTGGGTCTTTAGCGACGGTTTTATCCGTCACTAAAGACCCCTCATTTAATGTTTTAAAGATGTAATGACCAATTTGCCCCCACTCCTTCCAACTATAAAAGGAGACCCCCTACATATGAAATTCTCATCCCTTCCTTCTCTTCTCTACCTCTCCAAAGCTCAAGAGAAGCTTGTCCCACACCCGGGATGCTCCTCGTGAGATAAAGTCCAAATTTTCGTCCCCCTTCGGAAGTGGATCCAACGATGACGACGGTGTGCTGCTCCGTTCCCGTTCTTCTGCTTCATCCGCCTTCGTCCTACTTCATCCAGGCGTCGTCCCGTCCGGCTCCTCCTCCAAGCGACCGTCGAGGAGGATATCTCTCTCCCTATTCTTTTTACTACTTTCTAATATAGATTTACTGCTTTCTAGTGTAGTTTTGTTTGTCCTCCAAGCATTCATCGAGGAGGACATTTCTCCCTCCATTCTTTTAATGCTTTCTAGAGTAAATTTATCACTTTATAGTGCAACTGTTTTATGCTTTCTAGTTGTAATAGTAAAATGAACAATCTCCTTAATGATAAAGCTTCTAAAAATGCTCGTTGCTCCCCGGCAACGGTGCAAAAAAATGTTGAACCATTTTGCAAGGCAAGATCGTGGTTTTAAAAAGACATCCATTGTAGTATATTTGAAATCACCGCAAAAATGACTCAATTTATTTACTCGAAAGCCAAAATATCCGAGGTTGAACTCAGGGAGCAATTTGGTATTTTAGAAACTAAAATTACAACTTCGAAAGATGTTCAATAGTGCAATTAAATGTTTATGAAAGCTAAAAAGAGAATATGCAAAAAGAGGAGAGATTGAATGTTCTCTTTTCTTCTTCTCCTTTTTCTCTCCGATGTCTTCTTCCTTTGTGGATCAGACGTTTGATTAAGAATAACACGTCTTAAACTCGCGTTGCTACAATGCTTGCCCTTTCCCTTTCTGATTTTTGCCTTCTCTTTCTTTCTTCTTCCACTGCTGTGGCTGTGCTTCTCTTTGGCTTCTTCTTCTTTTATTCTTTATTTTTTTTCACTTGGCTTTCCTCCTTCCTGTCTTCTCCTTCTGCAGCTCCTTCTTCTTCCTCGGCCTCTGCAGTCTTCTTCCTCTTTTTGTTCTCTTCCTCTACAGCTCCTCTACCTTAAGTTCTCCTTCCTTCTCTTTTCTTCTTCAGCTACACCTTCCGCCTTGAGTTCTCCTTCCTTCTTCTCTGCCTCAGCTTCTCTGCGGCTATAGTGCCATCTTCCTTCTCCTCCTTAGCTGCTCCTTCCTCTTCCTTCACCTTCTTAGCTTTCTTCTTTTCCCTGCACACACGAGAGAGTGCAAAACCTATCCCCTACCCTCCCCTGCATCTCTCTTTCTATTTCACTCTTAGGAATGCTCTCCCAGAGCCAGGTAATCAGGTCAGGTCAAGTGCACCTGGGTCCAGGTGCACCGGCGTGGGTGTGATGCGCGAGTGCATGGGATAGGTAATCGGGTCAGGTGCTAGATCCGCGGGGGCAGGTCGCGGACGAGGCATGAGTGAGTGAGGGTGAGGGACCTCACCCTTGTGTTCTGAGGCGAAGAGAAAGAAACACAAAAATAATAAAAACCACTCACCCATGCTGGTTGTATCCGAGATGGGACTAAAGTCCCACCCGCTTCTACGCGCACCCACAGGTGCTTTCATCACCTAATTTCCACTGCTGCGATCCCTCTCAAGGTCGCTCACTTGGCTGGATGAGTGTGCGAGTCCAACCTGCACCTCCTGGAGCTGGGGACCTAGAGCGAAACGGCCTGGAGCGAAGCTTGCAACAATCTTCACAGCTGTGTCAATGGCAGCCGAGGTTGAAAACCTGTCAATAGGAATTTGGCCTCACAGCCCTGTCAGATGCCTTGGGAAGCTTCGCTGTGTCATGGAAAAGGTGAGCTGGAGGTTGGTTAGCTACGGAACGGCCTAGGCATGTGTGCCTAGGTCGGACTGTGGCCGTGTTTATGGGTGTGTTCGGTGGGCATTTAGGGAGGTGGTGGTGGTCAATGAAAGGGAGAAAAGTGCTTAGTGGATGGTGGTGGTGCTTTTGAGGGGTTCAGCGAGGTGGATGGGTGTGGGGAGATGATGGTGACACCTCGCCGATGGTCTACCGGATGTGGAGAAGATGGTGGTGGTCTGTGGTTGTCGAGGGGTTGGAAATAGAAATAAATAAGGGGAAAATGAAGAGGGGAGAGAGGGGAATAATTCTGACCTAGCTAAGTGGACGAATAGGGGTAGGAGGTGGATGACTCGTTCCCACCATCGCTGGAGACGAAAGTCCTGAGATGGAGAGGCGACGATGCCGAGGAGGTTAGAGAGGCCCGTGCAGGTACGGCGTGATGCGGCGGAGCGAGGCGGAGATGACTCTGCCACTGGTATGGTGGCAGAGTGACGAGACGAGGGATGAGATGTCGCCGGAGCTTGCAGGCTGTTGGCTGAAGGTGAGGGAGGATGAATTTTGGGGTTTTCTCAAGCCAAATAAAGCTTGCTCCATTCGGTCGGACCTAGTGCTTCCTATAAAGGCATGGGCCGAGGGTTAGGCGCATGGTGGCGACCAAAAACCCTCACCAGAGGCACGGTCAGGAGTGATATCCATACCTCTCGAATGTTCGCACGAGAGGTATGGGGCGATTCAGGGCATGGGGAGCTGCTCAGGTGGTAGGGGGTTTCGTAGAGGACTCCCCTTTCAAATCTGGAAGCAGCTCCCTGGGGAAGCGAGGAGAAATCCTCCTCGAAACCTCATCCGAGGTATGGGTTTCTACTGCAATGGCAGACGGACTAGAATGCAGAAAGTGATGAGAAAGTTGAGGGGGTTTTCGCAAGGGTTTTCAAAAGTTAGGGGCCAGAACATAATTGGGTGGACCATTTTGCAAAGTAGGTCACGATGACCTTCCCTTAGGTCCAAATTTTGGTACAAACCTAATCTGGACCTAAGGAATCCAATGGTGAAGTTCGATTTTAGGTTTGACCACATTTGACTCAACATTTTGCATAAAAACCCAAATTAGGTCAAATATTGAGCTTAGACCCCAATCTAGGTCAAACAGGTTTCAAAGGCCAAATTGAAGGTTCTAAACCCTAGGAGATGTTTTTCCATGAATTTTATAGGATTTAGTTGATTTTTATCCTACCTAGAACCTTGTAAATTTAAGTGGGTTTATTTTAGGATTATAGAATGTCATTTAATTCTTAAATTTCACCATAACCCTTTTCTGACTGAACCATCTCACTTTTTCTCTTATTAAGTCCAATTGACCTATGTCTAGACCCTGAGAAATCCCGTTGATGCACTACAATGGTAAAATTGCAATTTTACCCTTTGCTTCATGTTCTCTTCCCAAATTAGTGATTCCTTGAATTAGGCCTTTCTCTTGGTTATGTAGGAGCTTTTGTTCTCTTTTTTATGTCGAAAAGAGCTAGTTAGGGCTTATGATGAGGTTCTCATCAGACTATACAGATCAATGTGCCAAGCTCCCAGAGCAAATTAGATGATCTCAGGCACAATCTGAATCTTATCAATCCTCCCATGAACAAGAGACTTGGAACAACCAACCTAGTGGGTCTAGTTACCCATATTTTGAATCCACTAGCTACTCTACTGATTCTTGCTTTCGTAGGGAGGCATCCTAGACTTCACCAACCCAAAAGGCACCTTTGGACCTAATCCATGATTTAGGTAGATCATTTGAGGAATGCACCATTTTTGATACACCTGTACCTGATGATATATCACTAAGGAATTGGAATAATGGATCACAAATACAGGACCACATAATAGGTTCTCAATCAACTCCCTCTATAGTCAGCCCTACTCAGGGCGATAAACCTATTGATTCATATCCGAATTCGTATAACCTTAAATGGAGTGACAACCCTGATCTTTCATGGCCACCACAAAGATTGGCTTAGACTGAACATCAATCTAGGCCAACCTAATATTCCACTCAAACCACTTTAGGGCAACCATCTAGTCCAGCCCAACCCGCAACCACCCTTGAGGATATCATGAACATTTTGTTGGACTTTAACAAGAAAAATGAAGAAAGGCTGACTAAGCTAGAAAATCAAGTGAAATCTCAAGGGGATCAAATCAAGAGATTTCAAGAATCACTTTATCCCTGTATGCACACTCCTATTCACCACCTATTCTTTCGACCCCTCCTCCAATCTATCATACATGCCATTGTGCCAGGGCCAAATCTGTGGCCTCTAAAAGGAAGAGAAAAGCTAAGAGCCCACCCAAACAATCTAATTTGGTCTCAACCAAAAATCATAAGATCAAACCCACATCCAACTTTGACTCAGACTCTAGGGACAAAAAGAAGAAAAGGGCTTCTAAAGTTGATTTGACCTATTTACCCTTTCCTGAGACCTTAGAGAAAGAGTCACAAAAGAAGAAAAAGACTTGCACACCTAATGTGGTGGTTTTATCAGCCAACATAAGTGCATTTGTTTCTGTCACTCTACCACCCAAGAAGACCGACCTTGGGAAACCTTTCATATCGTGTGCCATCAAGGGATTCTCCTTCAATAGAGCCCTTGTAGATCTAGGGTCTTCCATTAGCTTGATTCCTACTACCCTTTTTGACCACACCAAACTTGGAGATCTACACCATACACCCATCACCATTAGAATGGTAGATGGCTCCATCAAAACACCTACGGGGGTAGTTTAGGATGTGATTATTAAAGTGCAAGGTCTTAGCTTTCCAGTTGATTTTATTATCTTGGACATGAATATACCAAAGAAGCTAAGTAATTCACCCATCATTCTAGGTCAACCTTTCTTGGCTACAGCCATTGCATAGATTGACTGTTACTCAGAATGTATGGAGATGAGTAGCAGTAATGAGAAGATTCACTTTGATATTTATGCAGCTGCTAAGAAGATGAAGTCAGGGTATTTTCTGGATGACACAGAAAGTGATTCAGAGGGCAATTCGGAAGAAACCATGGCAATTGACACCTGGGTAGGACCACACAACCCGAATCAAGAATCTACTAAATCACAAGAGTCACCCTCAATACAGGATCAAATCTTTGATAGTATGGTTAACTATCTTGACCGACCTAGCCCAATTCAAACCCCTACCCCTTGCAATGAATCCCAGATTACTCAATTGATCAAAATGATTCACGAAATAAAAGAAGCTAGCGCAAGAGAATATGATGATATACGAAAAGAGCTTCATAGAATCCAGGACGAGCAACAAAAATCAGAAACATTTGAATTTGGGTTAGGTGTGTTACAACCGATTTGTGATTCGGTGGTGGTCATGCAGGATTCTATTGATCAAACACCCGAGGTGGATGATATTGATAATCCTATTGAAGTTGAGAATGGAGATTTATTCGAGAATCTTGATCTTGATTTAGGGCCTGAATACCAATCATTTCATTTTGAGGAACCAAGCATTAAGGGACCTGAATACGATTTTGTTGTATTTGAGAATACCCATGGAGACATTGATGAATTAATTCAAATGATCCCATACACGGAGCAACAAAATCAAAAAGACTGTAACAACTCCTCAATCAATGATTCAGCCCATTCCACTTTCACGGAGGGACTCACTACCGAGTTTAATGACCAATTTCATCTAAGTGGGAAGGAAATATCCCCTTATGAAAAGGATATTCAAGAGATTGAAAGATTGTTGGGGATTTCATATGATGAGTTATCAGAGGAAGCTAAAAATTTTGGGGAATCATGTGATAATTGGGAATTAGAATTGAAAATTTTTGAAGAGATAAAAGAAGAAGATGATACCCAAACATCTTTGGTAGAGATAGAGACTGATCACTAGACATTGATTTCCAGATATGACCACACTACTTGGGTCATGCCTTCCATTCATCACCATTATCAGGACCCATATGACCTTACCCCACACGACTCTACCCATACCCCTACCACCCACATTCTCCATCACCTCTTTGGGATGCCTTCACCTTCATTTCTTCCAGGCACCCGTATTTATCTGCCTTTCTTCTGTAGCATCTGGTTGCAGATAATCCCATGCCCCATCTACATATTTTTCCGATTATTTGGGTTTGGAATTCATAGACAACTGGTCCGCATTTGCAACCCGCTGTTGGTGAATGAGATTAAAGTTCTTATCATTTTACTCGCCATTCTCAATACTGCATTGATATATTCTTTT
Source organism: Thalassia testudinum (assembly GCA_037157565.1). NCBI lineage: Eukaryota > Viridiplantae > Streptophyta > Magnoliopsida > Alismatales > Hydrocharitaceae > Thalassia > Thalassia testudinum. The sequence continues at coordinate 48,200,451 of JAZHRO010000009.1, forward strand.
TCAGTGTATGCCCAACTGGAGGTGTTAATCTCAACACTTATATATAGCATATTTTCCTGCATATTCAATTTTAGGTGTTGGAATAAGCGGAACATCAAAATTCAGGAGCTATTCTAGGTGATTTCTACCCATTTACCCCTGTCTTAAGTAATTTTTATTATATTCATGCATGAGGACATGCAAGAAAGTGGGCATGGGGGGGTAGTAATTGTAAACTGAAAATTTTTCTGCCAACACCTAGGAAAAACCTTTCGTACATCATGGTAATTGCACTTTAGGATCCTTAAATTAAGAACAACCGACTCCACCTCCAATGTTAGCATTGGAGCTAAAAAATATTTGCAACAGCCACTTTCGACTCATCCATTCACCTTTTTGTTCTAAATTTATGGTCAAACTGAATATAACCCGAATTAAGGAAATTTTCAAAGTCCAACTTTGAAAGGTTACAAATAGCATTTATATATTACATTCATGAATAAGACTTTTATCAAAAGAATGTATTAGGGATTTTATCCTCTAGTTGATTCCTGTAATCTGGAACCCAGTATAATTTTCATACACACATAGAATTTGCATTGGATTCACGGTGAAGGCTGATAAATGTCTTTAGTTTGTCTAGAAGAAGCGGTGCTTCTTTTCCTAAACCCTTAGACAGTGTTTTGGGAGTTAGGCAAATTTTCTTCCAAAAATCCACCAAATAGTGTGAGATGAGAGTAGAGTGTACTGGTGCTCTAAGATTAGTGTAAGGAATCTAGAATCCTAGATAATTAAGTAATGATACTCAGAGATTAGGCATAGTTTTTGCTCTAGGATCCTGCGTATATATTTTTGCATGAAATATTAAGAGCACCAAATAAGGCAATTATGCGGAAAGAGTGTTTTCATAAAACTAGGCTAAGGTGGATGTTTACAACCATTCTTTACGGAATCCTCGACTGAAGGAGGGTATTGATGTCAAGGTCAAAAATACACCGTCCTATCCATCTTTCCCGATGCCATGAGTAGGCACTTCTACCAAATAATACACCCAATATCTCTTGAGTTCCACCAATCCCTAATAATGCCTCCCCAATAAAATTAATGAATGTGTTGTGTTAGAAAAATTATACATATGAAAAATAAATTAAAAAAATTAAAAAAATTAAAAAAATGAGAAAAAGAAAAAAATTGAAAAAGAAAAAAGTTAGAAAAAGAAGAAAGAGCAAAGAAAAAGAGTGTGCGAATATGTAATGTTTTCAATTGTATTGAGGCAATACCACCAAATAAAATTGCGATCCACCAAATAAGGCCTTGATCCACCTTTTCTGTGTTTCTGACCACCCGAATACTGGTTGAGGAATTCCAACTTAGTGTTAGGGTTATGGAGCTCAATTAAAGTGTTAATGCCAAGTGAGACCACCAAATACAGGTCATATGTGTGAATCTGGTGAAATTATGAGCTCTAGAAAAAAAAAAAAAGAAAAAAAAAAGAAAAAAGAAAAATAAAAAGAGAGAATGAATACAAAGGAACAAAAAGAGAGCATGATTTTTTTTTACGTCTTTCTCTAAGTTGAGTTAATAATTTGGGAATCTAGATTCTATAGTACTAATTTCTATGTAATACCAAGTGAGAGTGAGCCACCAAATAAACACCTGTATCCCTCAGACATTCTCTACCCAAGCTTAAAGTCAGGGTGAAATTCATAGAATATCTTGAATACCCCGAGGGAAGAAATCTGCCTATCCCACTAGAATTTTACTAGGGGGCAAGTATAGGCTTTAAAGGTGAATCAGGTCTTTCACTCAAATCCATTGCAAAACCTACATAGCTACACTTTCACCATTGTCTGGATTTCTAGAACATAGGATGAAAACAAAAAGGAGAAAAATCTCTAGGCATACACTTGATAAAATAATCAATCCCTTAGGTACCTTTATGTGAATAATTTAGTCTTGCATTTGCTAGGGACTAGAAAAGTTTAGGCATAGGGGTATGATTGCACAGCAATCATGGGTCCTAATCAACCTAAATAATGTATGAACCTAGCTTAATTTGTGGATATTGCAATCATATCCTGCATATCATGCATTGCATCAGTCTATTTAGAATAAGATGAGATATCCTGCTATTTAATGCCTTTTATTACTATTTGCAGATAATAAAGTGATCCAGGATGAAGGAGATAGTGGAATAAAGCAATAAAGGAAGAAGAAGACTGATCCAATTAAGAGGAGTGAGGAGGATAGCCTTATCCCTACCCTTAGAAACCCTAGGACAACCTTCCCAAACCCAAAACAACCTCCATTAGGACACCTTAGCCTCAAAACCCAATCATGGATATCACTATCCATGTTCTTATCCACCTTATCCCTCTCCCAAACACTTAGGAACTAAAACCCACCTTAGAAAACCTAAAAGCCACTCTCCAACACCTTTTAGGATGTCCAGACTTCTGACTAGACTTCTGATTTCTACAGAATATTAATCCAGGAAACCAAAACTCATACTGACACAAAATTGGATGACCAATTTAATGTCTAGATGTCCAATTTTGTAGTATAAGACATCTGACCACTATCCTAGATGTTTGATATTGATCTTTGATTCTTGATTTTGGTGTTGGAAGCCCTAACTTGCCTATTTTGACCTAGGAACCCCACCAGACACCTTAGGAAACCTAATTAGAGACCTCCTAAGCCTAGTTCACTATCCATAGCCCTACTTATCCTATCCCTAACCCAATTGAACCATCCCATACCTAATTGGGTGCATCTACAGTTGATTGGGTGCACCTGAGCCTAATTAGATCCGCCCAGGATCTAATTGACTCATACCTATTAGGGTTACCCTAGCCTAATCACATGCATATATCCAATTAGACTTGACCTAGACCTAATTAGGTTCACTCCTATCCATTTAGACTTTCCTAAGCCTAATTAGGTCCATACCCACCTAATCCAGATTAACCTATCCTATTTAGCACCTAATCCTACCAAAACCCACAACCTAGCCCTACGAAAAACACACACCCACACACACACACACACACACACATCTTCCTATTTACCCCTACCAAACCCATGCACACTCTCTTGGAAACCCTAAAACTTGTGTCAAACCTAAATCCTAAAAATGTGGCATTGGCTATTTTTGGAGCCACCAAAAGTGGCAACCAAATGGAGCCTTCCATAAGGGCAAGAAGAGAGCCATGAAATTCATTCACTCTCCCATCCATTCTCCTCCCACTTGCGACACCCTTCCACAAGGTCATCCTCCTCCACCAAGGCATCTTCATGTGGGCGGCAAGAAGAAGGAGAGCACTAGGGTGCAACACCCTCTTCTCCTCTCTTCACTTGGGCATGTCCTTTCTTCTCCATAGAGAGGACGCACCCTCTTTTTCTTCTTCTTTTTAGATGGCCATGAAGGCTCACCCATAGCCTCTTGTGGTCATCCATCTCTTGTTGGTAGGAGTGCAGACGGGTTTGCATACCCAAGGTCTACCCTACACACTCACACAAGGCTGATGGACCTAGTGGCACCTTCCCGGCATGAGGGATTTCTTCTATTTAAATGCTTTCTAGTATAGATATTGTGTGACATTATTTTGAGTATTCTATGCATGAATAATATTGTGTGATCATCACTTCTGTGATTGTCTTCAAGTCTGTTTTCCTATCACTTTTCAAAATAAAAATCAAAAACTCAAAATGACAAAAAAAAATATTTGGTTAGATTAGGCCGATCCAAATCTTGACTTGTTTTCACACCTCCAGAGACGAACGACCAGGACTCAAGTTTTCAAAGGAATAAATCCATCGAGTTTTGATATTATAAATGTTTTTGTCAAGGGGATTTCGCGACTATACTACGATGTTGTTTTTCGAAAACTCGCGATTTCTACACTTGTCAATGCACATCAAACTCCACCTCTCAAAGCCAACACAACCTTGGACTTATACGCCCCATGCCTAAGTAAAGTTGCCTCTCAAGGTCAGCATAGGCTCTAGCTCATACATCCCACGCCTAAGTAAGGTCACCCCTCAAGGCTAGCATAGGCTTGGGCAGGCTGGCACAGGCTCGGGCTCATACGCCCCATGCCTATGTAAGGCAGGCACAGGCTCAGGCTCTCACGCCCCACACCCAAGGAACACCGCCTCCTAAGGCCGACATAGGCTCGGGCTCATATGCCCCACACCATAGTAATGCTGCCTCCTAAGGCTGGCACGTGCTCAAACTCACATACCCCACGCCCAAGGAACGCCGCCTCCTAAGGCTGGCATGGGCTCGGGCTCATACTCCCCACACCCAACCAATGCTGTCTCCCAAGGGTGGAATAGGCTCGAGCCCAAGCACCCCACATCCAGCCAACGTTGCCTCTCTGTAAGCACCTCTATTTTAATGCACCAAAATTATGTTTATTACTAAGACTGACATTTCAGGACTATCTTGGATTGAAGCCTCTGTTCAAGACACAAGTTTAGATGGTTGCCGATGTGCGTCTTTTCCATTTATTTGAGTCTAGGACTTTATTGCATGGAACCTCAAATAAAACTCAAAAATGATTTTTTCATGTATCTTTTCAAAACCAAAGTTTAGGGTTATTGATCGACCAAACTTATTAATTGATCGTCCAAAACACTTTGATCGACCAACCTACTTATTTGACCAATCAAATCTATCCATTTTAGGAAGTTGAGAAAAATCCTCTTGATCGACCAACCAAGATAATTGATCGACCAACAAGTGATCGACCAACATTGTTAATTGATCAACCAATTAACCTTAATTGATCGACCAATTTTATTTCCTATTTAGGAAAATCTTTTTGTATAAATAGAGGTCGCTCGCTGCCCATTCCTTTACAACTTTTAAATAGAAACACCATTCAAAAAATAGAGCTTCTCATACTTATTGCAAAAGGCTTTCACACCCCGTTCTTCATGCTCTTCGAAAAGCACGACGCCTCGAACCTCTGCAAAAAATCAATTTGATCATTTATTGAGTTCCATAGAAGTTATTCTTGTTTTATTATTTTGTTGTTTTGATTTACAGATTCCAAGACTGTTTGGAAGATCCGTGGTTGTTGTTTTTTCTTCTCTTTAGGATAAAAAGAGAAGTGGTTGTAAGAGGTTATGCCACCCTCATTCAAGTGGTGCAAATAGTGGATTGACTAGCTTGTACTAGTCGAAAAAATCATAAGCTAGGATGCTTAGCAAGTGATTTTTACCTGGATTGGGTTTCCACTATAAATCAGGTGTACTTTGTGCATGAATCTCTCTTGTTTTATTTTTTAATCTGATTTATATTTTCAAAGTAGTACTATTCACCCCACCCCTCTAGTATTTAGTTGCAATCCATAAGAAATTCTCCAACCCACATTTGGTATTAGAGCCAAGTTGTCCAGAATGATGTCAAAGTCTTCTGTCGACACATATGCTGAGGGGCAATTTGCTGTTTGTCCTCCACTTTTCGACGGGACAAACTATGGCTATTGGAAGACTAGGGTGCAGATTTTCCTTGAATCCATGGACTTTGAGGTATGGGATGTCATTGCATCCAAATACACTCGTACTGAAATCAGGGAAGGAGTGGTGGTGACACCAGACCATAAGAAGATGGCCACCCACAATGCCAAAGCAATGAATGAAATCTTTTGCGGAATTTCAAAAGCCGAATTCAAGTGCATCTCTGCATGCAAAACAGCATACGAGATCTAGAGCATACTAAAAGTCACACACAAAGGAACAACTAAGGTAAAGGAAACTAGAGTTAATTTGTTAACCCAAAATTATGAGCTTTTCAAAATGAAGAAGGGAGAATCCATCAAAGAGATGTTCACAACATTTATGTAGATAAACTCTCTAAGAAACCTAGATCAGGAGATCAAGAATGAAGCATTGGTGAGAAAGATACTCCGATCACTCACCAGCGACTGGGAAACCAAGACCACAGCTATATTTGAATCAAAAGATCTATCTACCCTCAAATTAGATGATCTTATCGGAAGCTTGATGGCCTATGAAGTTCAACTTCAACACATGAAGGAGTAAGAAGATGAAGGAACCAGAAAGAAGATCATAGCCCTTGAAGCCACTCAAGAATCTGAAGAAACCTCAAGTGGAGAAGAGGACGAAGACATAGCACTCCTATCCAGAAAATTCAGAAAGTTTTTTAAGGACAAGAATAACTAGAGGAAGAAGAAAGAAGGAAGAAACAACGATGTAGTCGTTTGTTACAACTTCAAGAGAAAGGGACACATCAAGAAGGATTGTCTACTTCTCAGGAAGGAATCTGAAAAGATGAAGTACTTCAGTAAAGATGGAAAGAAGAAAGCCTTTACTACAACTTGGGATGAGGTAGACTCAAGTTCAAGAGAAGAAGAAACATTAGTAGAAGAAGCTCTTCTTGGTTTGATGGCGCTAGAAGATGAGATAACCTCCTTTACTCAAGATAAACTATTAGAAGCATTCTTTGAATTGCATGATAAAGCTACATCAATAAATTAGAAAACAAAAAACTAGTAAAGATACTAGACAAAGAGAAAGCACAAAAAGAAGCACTTGACAATCAAAACAAAGAGCTATCTGCTGAAATTACAACACTAAAATCTCAAATAAACCACTTAAAAATAGACATAGATAAATTGAAAGAAAACTCTGCTGTTCTACTAAATGACCTGACTAAATTCATAAATAGAAGTAGAAATCTGCACAAATTGTTAGGAACACAAACCCAAAGCACCACAAAGTTTTGGTTAGGCTATATACCAAAGAATAGCCATGAAGCATCTAGTTCCAGTCAAAACAAAGAGAAAGGTAGCTTGCCAAAATAGGCAATGAAAACTAACCACCATGGACCCAAGTAAAAGTGGGTTCCAAAAAGCATTTTGCAATCTTGTTTTGTAGCCTCAGTAGATTATAAGAAGTGGACTTTCCAACAAATCAATGGAACATTGAAGCCACTATACCAAACGAAGCCTCACAATTGCAAATCAATGATAGGAAAGAGAAGAAAGAAGGTGGATTATGGATAGCAGCTGTTCTAAGCACATGATCGGTGAGGAAGACCTATTCCTACAACTCAACCTTTAGGAAGGTGGTACGGTCACATTCGAGAACAACCACAAGGGTTGTATTATTGATACTGGAAAATTGGTAATTCTTCTACCTCTATTGGAAATGTGCACTTAGTTAAAGGTTTAAAACACAATTTATTAAGTGTAGGCCAAATATGTGATAAGGGGAACAAAATTATGTTTACATCAAAAGGTTTTAAAATTCATGATAAAGATACAAATCAAGTTATTCTTAAAGGAAATAGACACAAAGATATTTACATCATAAGCTTCGACAAATGCGATAGTCTTGCATGTCTAGTCATATCTAACGAAGAAGGAACTCTTTGGCATAAATGGCTAGGTCATGTTCACATCGGAAACATTAGTAAACTTGTGAAACATGAACTTGTCAAAGGTCTGCCAAGGATCAACTTCAAGAAAAGCAAAGTTTGCAATTTTTGTCAAGTCAGTAAACAAACCAAAAACCCTTTTAAGCCAAAAAGGATGGTTAGAACTTCTCAACCCTTGGAGCTACTTCACTTAGACTTATTCGGACCAACCAAATCTGATAGCCTAAGCGAGTGCAGATATTATTTAGTCATAATTGACGACTTCTCTAGATTTACCTGGGTATCTTTCTTAAAGAGCAAGGACTTGACCTTAGATGCCTTTAGCACACTAGTTAGAAGATTACAAAATGAAAAAGGATCAGAAGTAATTAGAATCAGAAGTGATCGTGGTAGAGAATTTGAAAATGAATCTTTCTCGAATTTTTGTGATCAATATGGAATTAAACATGAGTTTGTCTTCCCTAGAGCTGCACCGTAGAATGGTGTAGTTGAGAGGAAAAATAGGACCTTACAAGAGTGTGCCCGCACAATGCTATGCGAGTCAAAGCTGCCTTGATATTTTTGGGCTGAGGCTGTAAACACTGCTTGTAATATCCAAAATACAACCTTGATCAGACCAATTCTAAAGATGACACCCTTTGAACTCTATCATGAAAGAACACCTAGAATTTCCTACTTCAAGATTTTCGAATGTCGATCTTTTATACTTAACACTAAAGATAATCTTGATAAGTTTGATGCAAAAATCTCATAAGGGATTTTCCTAGGTTATTCAACCAGAAGTAAAGCCTATAGTGTTTTTAATAAGAAGAATTTTGTTGTTGAAGAAACTATGCATGTATCATTAGATGAAACATTAGTTCAACCAAATTCTTCCATGATTGATGATGATACAATAGATGATCCTTCAAACATTCCAAAAGATATTATTTCTAATGAACTACCTAAAGATATCTCTTTTGTAAAAGATCATCCTAAAGAACTAGTAATAGGAGAATTATCAAAAGGGGTTCAAACTAGATCTTCCCTTAACACATTAGCATTTACAGCTTTTGTATCTCAATTAGAACCTAAAGACATTAAGGAAGCCTTCTTGGATAATTATTGGATTATTGCTATGAAAGATGAGCTAAATCAATTTAGAAAAAATCAAGTATGGGAACTTGTTCCAAAACCTAAGCAACAAACTATTATTGGAACCAAGTGGATTTTTAGGAACAAACTTGATGAATCAGGACATGTAGTTAGAAATATAGCTAAACTTGTGGCTCAAGGATAGAATCAAGAGGAAGGAATAGATTTTGATGAAACATATGCACCTGTTGCCCAACTTGAATCTATTAGAATGTTGCTAGCTTTTGCAGCCCATATGGAATTCAAGCTTTTCCAAATGGATGTCAAAAGTGCCTTTTTAAATGGATTCATTAAGGAGGAAGTCTTTGTTAAACAACCTCTAGGATTTGAAGATCCATATCATCCAGAACAAGTATACAAATTAAACAGAGCATTATATGGATTAAAACAAGCTCCATGAGCTTGGTATGAAAGATTAAAAACATACTTTTCTTTTTTTTAAAACTGAAAGGAAAGCTATCATACTACGATAGCAATCCGGGAGAGCAGTATATTAATAATAAGAAATATAGAGAGGTCTACAAATTAGATCCCCATCAATGTATGAGGAACCAGCACTCATTTACAATTTGTACACAGCAAACTAGTCTTTCCTGAAATAGTCTCTCATTCCTCGCTCTCCACACACACCAGAGAGTCATCGCCATGCGTAAATGTGTCTTCCCAGTTATCCCAAAACCATGCCATAAAGATTCCCATGATGGAAGAAGCTCATTGCGTGTTTTTCTCCAAATTGTCTTAGTGATCAAACAAGAGGAAAACAAATAATTCAAATTGTCAGTGTGCATCCCACAGAGATGGCATTCATGCAAAGCTGTCCCCATCCTCCTATGCCTAAGGTCTCCAGTTATCAGACCATCCCTTCTACATAACCAGAGGAATATTTGTACCTTGAGAGGGACCTTCAATAGCCATAGTTTCTTATCAATATAATCACCTCCCATACCACTGTTGGAACTCCTAATTTTTCCATAGGCTCATTGAGTCATATAGATGCCATTCCATGCATAAGTATCCTCCACACCAGGTCTTGGACAACTGGTCTGTAGGTCTGAAATTAGGAGTTGCTGTTCTTCCCACAATCTGGTCCCCTCCCTGCATGCCTCTGATTTAGCCAGCTGCCAACATCTACCAGATTCAGACCAAAAGTTATTTACCACCCCATCCTTATCAGTAGAAGCCAAGTAGACCCTTGGATAAGCCTCCTGTAGGGTGCCCAATGACATCCACTGCTCTTCCCAGAAACTGAAGTGCCTGCCATCTCCCAGAACCTACTGCAATAAGTGCCAATTATCTCTGATAGCTTGACTAACAGATCTCCAAAATGGGGAGGGTTTGGAGGGGTATAATCTGTTCAGAGCACTATTGGAGTAGCCATAGCCATCATTAATAAGTTCAGTCCATAACCTTTCCTCCCCATTTAAAATTTTGATAGCCCATTTAATCAATAAGGCTTCATTAAACTCTTTAAGTGCTTTAATCCCCAGTCCACCTTCTTCCTTGGGGTGACACAGATGCACCCATTTCAGTGGTTGCATGAACTTACCCTCACGTCGCACACCTCTCCAAAAGAATTTCTTTCTCATCAAATCCAACTGTTTCCATATGGATTTCAGAGCTTTGAAGATGGAAAAGTAAAAAATTGGAATGGAAGTGATAATAGAATTTAACAAGATTAACCTTCTACCTTTAGATAGGAACTTACCATTCCATCCTTCCAGCTTAACAGAAATCTTGTCAAAGAGGGCATTCCAATCACTCTTCCATAGCTTTGAATACCTCAATGGCAGTCCCAAATATCTGATTGGCAGATTTGACAGAGGAGTTTCCAACATGGCTGATAGTGCATATTGATCCTGCTCATTCATGCCAAAACATATTAGGGTGGATTTCTCCCTGTTTAATCTCATGCCAGACAGATCCCCAAAGACGTTCACCATATGTCCTAATGCTTGGGCTGCAACAGTTGTCCCCTCAACAAAGAATATTGTGTCATCTGTGTATTGAATTACAAGGGCCATAGCTATTCTGTTAGACAGTGAGTATCCTTTGATGACACCAGCCTCAGCTAGTTTATAGGCATATCTAGCCAGTCCATCCACAGCAAGGTTGAAGACTAGTGGGGCTAATGGGCATCCTTTCCTAACACCACATTGTGGCTGAATCCATGCCCCACATGGTTTGCCATTGATCAAAGGAGAAAAAGAAGAGGTTGTGATACAGCGCTTCATCCATTAGATCCATAATGACAGGAACCCTCTTCTCTTAAAGACCTCCCAGAGATACGACCATGAAATAGAGTCATAAGCCTTCCGGAAATCAACTTTCCAGAAAAACTTTACATTTCCTTCTGTGCCAGCCACACACCATCTTGTGAGCCATAATAAACAATTCCTGCGAGGATCTATTAGGGAGGAATGCTGATTGGACAGGATGAATCAGATTCTATAAGACTGACCTCAACCTATTTTCCAGTATTTTACTCCCCACCAAGTAAATTGAGTTTGAGAGTGAAATAGGCCTGAAATCAGAGAAACTCTCTACTCCTTGGACCTTTGATAGCAAAAAAAGAAAGGACCGATTGATCTTATCAAAGCTCGAATTCCCTCTCTCAAATTCCTTGATGACCTCCATCACCTCCTTGCCGACCAAGCTCCACAACTCCTTATAAAAGAAGACTTGGATGCCATCAGGTCCAGGGGAGCCCTCACTATTTAGCTCTTTTATGGCATCCATAGTTTCTTTCTCAGTTATGGCATCAATCAATCTGTAAACCTATTCCTCAAAAAGTTTAGGTGCATCAGTCACTGTTGAAATGTTTTTTCGAAACGCTTCGCTAACGTGTTCAGTTTCGGAAAACCTGTCGTAGTTCGAAAGTGAAGAATTCATGTTCAACAAATAAAATTTATACCGAAATGAAAATTCTGGGTCAAACACAGGGAGGCGGACGTTTGATTTAAAAATTTCGCGTTTCTTTTTATTTGTCATGGAGTAATTCAATTTAAACTATCTAATTATTTACAATTAATAAAAGAGAAAGAGAGAGGGTAAGAGAGAGAGTATTATACATGGAAATCAAAATGAGATGTAGAATAAACAAAGAATTTCTCATAGAAGAGACTGTTCATTACAATTAGAATGCATAAAACAATTACACTAGAAAGCGATAAATTTGCTCTAGAAAGCATTAAAAGAACGGAGGGAGAAATGTCCTCCTCGACGGTCGCTCGGAGGATGAGTAGATTAATCTAGAAAGTAGTAAATATATACTAGAAAGCAGTAAAAAGAATAGGGAGAGAGAAATCCTCCTCGACAGTAGCTTGGAGGACGAGCCGGACAGGACTACGCCTGGACGAAGGAGAACAAAGCAGGACGAAGGAGGACGAAGTAGAAGAACGGGAATGAAGCAGCACGCCGTCATCGTCGCGGGATCCACTTCCGAAGGGGAACGAAAATTGGACTTTATCTCGCGAGAAGCATCCCTGGTGTGGGACAAGCTTCTCTTGAGCTTTGGAGGGGTAGAGAGGAGAAAGAAGGGATGAGAATTTCGTATGGAGGGGGTCTCCTTTTATAGTTGCAAGGAGTGGGGGAAAAATGGACATTACAACTTCAAAACAAAAAATAAGGGGCCTTTAGTGACGGATAAATCCGTCACTAAAGCCCCAACCTGGGCGTAGCTTCCGCACCCACGCGTGCCTCCTCGGCTGCCCGGTCATCAACGTCCATGCACGTCCAGCGCTTTTCAGCCGTCCGATCGCGAGATCGGATGGCTTAAGATGCGTCCGTGCCCGCTGCGTTGCGCGCCCCCCAAGCGTCTGATTGCGCGTCCGATTGCGCGTCCAATCGCACGTCGACGCTATCGGGCGTGCGCGGCCGTCCGATCTCCATCTAACGCTCCACCCGCGCCCAATCACCGCGCCCTCCAGCCCCCTCTCCACGGCTCGAACTCGCACCCGGCGCTCGCGATAGCGCGCTCGACCACTACACTATGGGGCGCGGATGGTCGAGCGGATGCTTTTAAAAGCAAGCACCCACAGTCGTTGGATTAAGATCCAACGGCGAAGAGCGATCAGGCGCAGGGCCTTCACAAGATGAAGTGGCCGCTTAGGCGGCTGAGATGGTGCCACGTGGCACTATCTTGGCCGTCCATCTTCTGGAAGTTGTAGATGGTGCCAGGGATGTCTGATTGACTCGATTTTTGTGTTGTTGGGCTGCGATCGTCGATCCGAATTCATCCGTGTGGTCGGATTTATCATCTAAAGTGTGGATTTATACCATCTTGGCCCTTGATCTTCTAGGGTTCCCGGGTCACTATCTGATGCTACGGATGCCTGATTAGGGCGATCTTGGAGCCGTTGAACTCCAATTGTCACCCTGATCACATCCATACGGTTGGATCTTTGATCCGAGGCCCCGATAAAATGTTTCCCTATCCAAGCACATAAAAGGAGACAATTAACCTCCATTTCATTCAAACTACTCTAAATGCAAGATGATGCATGTAATGCAATATTTATATCATGAAATGCAATCCTATGCTTAAGAACATGCATAAATAGACATTTTAAGTAGTGTAAATGTGTTTACATCATACCCCCATGCCTATCTTTTGCTAGTCCCTAGCAAAAACTATATGCTATTTATAAAAGAAGTAGGTTGGATTATTTGGACTTGAGTTATTTTTCAATCATTATGAAATTGTCTACTTAGGAACTGAACTTTCAAAGACACAACAGTGCCCGGGTATCAGCCAAAATGCAGAACGCCTCAAGCCCTCGCCTTATTAAAAGAAAATTTTCTTTTTCTCATTTTCTCTTTTCTAATTTTTTTGATTTTCAAATTTTCGGGTTTAAGAGTGGCTTTCTACGGCCATTCAACTCACCCAAAATTTGATGAGAACCCTAAGCTTTAAGCATCTTATTGTGATTGTGATAGACTCATTAACCGTCAGTTAGAACAGACTTCGAATTTCTACGCCTCTAGGTGACCTCAAAAAGACTTTTGCCTAAAGGTGTATCTTTACAACTGGTAGCTTTCTCCCTACTTTTATTTTTTACGGGGTCAACACAAGGGTGAATCCAGTGTATATCTCCCCAGTTTATTCTACTTCTCCGCTTCTTCCTAAGTGTTTTGGGAATTTTTAGTGCATTTTCTGAGCTGGGTTCTGGACAACCGGTCGATGAGCTGTTACCACCGACAACTTGCCAGCCATACTCGTGCGGCGAAGTGTGGCTTATTTCTTTTTGTTCTTTTCTCCTTTTCTTTTTGATTTTTTTTTTTTTTTATATAAATAGGTGGCTTCCCTGGTCTAAGATTTACCTAAGGGTAGGAAAAAGAGAAAGGTCCAGTGACTGGGCTCTGGACAACCTACCTATGGGTTGTTACCCATGATAACTTGCCAGCCATATCACACTAGAAGGTTCATTAGCTTCCCAATTTCCGTTAAAATCGCCAAACAACGAGTCAGTGCAAAGAAAGTGTGTAGATGCTTAAGACTTAAAATTCCCTCAAATCAGAGGGCGGGTTGATAAGTCGTGTACTTATCATCCAAACTTATTTACTCCAATTAAAATAAAATTCAAGTTGGCAAGAACTCGAAAAATAAATCCACATTTTAGTGGATACACGGGCTGATTAAGTTCAAAGACCTGAAGGGTCTTTGTCTTCACATCTTAATATAGTTTTTCCTAAGATTGAAAATTTTTTTAAACCCAAATTCTCTTTCCTAATTTTGATTTTTTTTTTAATCAAAATAAATCTACGGAGCTGATGAATGAATTTAGAGATAAATATCCACCCCCCATGCCTATCTAATGCAATGTCCTCATTGTATTAAAAAGACATAAAACAGAGTGGAAAAGCGAAGAAAGCACCTGAATTGCGTGAATGTCAGGTCCGCTCCGAGATGAAAAATTAAAAAGAACTGTATATGTGCTGAGTTTAGTGCCTTCAGCTAGGCACACTATACAAAGAAAAGAAATGAAGAATTCACAAGTGCAGGTCAAAATTAGAAAAAATAGAAGAATTCTCCGACCTGTCAGCAGAGGTCCACAGATGTGGACCAGATTGTGGTGCAGACCCACACCCCATAATCGAGAATATCTTAGGTTCTGGATAAAAATTACCCAAAACCTAAAATCAGAATGCAAGCGGGGTCGGGCCTGCGATTTATGAGGATGCAACCCAAGACCAAAAAGTCGGGTTACAGAGAATTGAAGCTCAAAAGGATAATCGTTGAATGTGTGCTTGAGTTGAACATCCTCGAAACAAATGTCGTAAGGGTTCTGATTTGATGGTTTCAGCTTAAAAGGAACCATTCGACTCAATCTTCTATTTCCTCCAAAATTAACTTCCCAAATCAGAACTTCCCAGCTCCTATTCTCCTCATTCAACATATCAAATTCCAAGACCTCTTGTATATTCATCACCCCGTCTGAAATCTCCAAGTCTAAATGATGTGGCAGAATCAAAATTGACTTGGGTCAAATTATCTCAGAATTAGAATCATCAATAAGCTCAACAGGGTGTAACTGATAATCAGGGCATTGAATTGATTCCTCTAGAAAATGCGATTCTGGATCCGTAATGTGTGCCCTAATAAGATCAGTTTCCTCAGTTATTGGGCTATCAAATGATCTATCAGATTCCTCAGGCCCAATCGTCTCACAGAAATCATTTTCAGAAAACTCGCGTGAGACTTCGCAACTTAAATCTTCACCATCAGGATCTGTATCAATGTATGTCCCAAAATCAGTAGTCACTTTGTGTTCCAAGGAGACATACGTTTCCTCGTAACCTAGCTTAGGGATCTCAGGTGAAGAAATCAGATCATCCTTCATTGGTTGTTTTAATTCAATCTGGTCAGCCTCGTAACACGTGTCCCCCCCAACAGGTGCCTGAGCAGGTTCTGCCATTGGCTTTCCTAAAGAGGGTTCATCCTGGGAATTATTCCAAGATTGAATCAAAGCAACCACGAATCTCATCCTCAATTTCGCTAATTTTCCAAGTAGAAACTTACCCGGGTTCTTATCCTTAACATCCTAGAGCCAATCCAACAAAGACTTGTTTAAATCATCAATCATTTCAATCAAGGGCTCCAATCTCTCAATGCATGGTATTGGTTGAACTTCTAAAGATTGAATGATATTCCTCAAGTTAGCCAGAGCCTTATCTTGAACCTAATTAACCTGAACCAAATGAGTTGGTTCAGGGTTGGGCGGGTTTGACATCAATGCAGAGGAATTAACGAATTGAGATTCGTTATACCCTTCCTGATGATAGGTCATTTCAAATTGTTGAAAAGATGGTGATGACCTAAAGGTAGTGAAATCAGAGGATGGATAAGGATCGGTGTATCCTTTTTTATTGTAGATCGTATTAGGTTGTGCATGAAAGGAAGACGATCTATAATCGATGTAGCTCTGAGAAGGATAGAAATCAGAATCAAAGTGTTCAGGGTTAGACCCTAAACACAGGGGTCCGAAATTGTATCCCCAATCCGAATTATCCCAACTAACTGATGGTTGATTACAATACGAGTTGGGATAATCGTCATGTTGAGGATAATTCACAACAGGAGGGAAAGAGTGGGAATGCGTGAAATATGTTGAAGGATTCATGAGACACAGGAGGAAGAAAGGTATTCTGCAATACAAACAATCAAACCTATACTTAAATAGGTTAGCCTACAGACCTACAGACTCCCAAAACCTGTCTTGAGATAAAGGAACAATTTGATCTACTTCTGTCTGTTCAATCCAACCAGTTAGAAGGAGGGACTAGGGAGAAGGTTCTTCCTTCGGCTTGCACCTCCGGTTCCTAGTGTACCCCCCAGCTGCGATCGTTTGACTCTGCTCCCCGAGCTAGACATTAGATTGAACAGTAGAAACAGACTAATCGAAAATAATCTCATTCTGAGTTCTAAAGAGCGAGTTCAATCCTTAAGGCCAACGTCTACTCTGGTTTATTTAGGGCTAGGTTTGAATGTGCTTTGGAATGTGATGGGCCCTTTAAATGGGTTGTGCCCTTAATGATTGATTGATTTGTGTGTGCGTGCACAACCAGTGGTTTTCAAGCAAGATTATTTTTGATGTGGTGAATTTTAATATTCAAATCTTGCTTAGTAGCTTTTAGGATTCAACTTTAGGTGTTTTCAAACAAGTTTCATTGGCACACCAAGTTTTGCAAGCACGGGTGAAGATATTTTCCTTTAAAGTTTAAAAAGAATGTGGAGTGCCTGGTAAATCCCTAAGAGTTGAACCTAATTGACAGCTACTTGATGAGTTTATTTTATTTGAAGTGGTGCGGCCCAATCAACTCAAACAATTGGCCACAAATGCACCACTAAGTTAGGCACTCAAAAATGGTTAACCTAGAATAATTTCTACTCTGTTATATGTTGCTTTGTGTGTATCGGTTCCATGGATCAGAATCTGGTTGAGTAGAAAACAAATCAAGTTGATCAAGTGCCTTGAATGTGGGTGTGTGTTGTGTGTTTGTTGAAAATTACCCCACAAGATTATCTTTTTGTTATTTTTTTATGAATGAGGGTGGAATGAATGTGAGTGGAAATCCAAACAACCAAACCATTCCTAGGATTTATGTAAACACCTAGGTTAATTGGGATTTGGATTTAATGTGGCGAATGAAATCTATGGAGGGGGAAAGAATAGGGGATAACTTACAAAACCTTCCATAGCACTTTACTCCAATCTACCACTTTTGCTCGTCTCAAAAGAGTACCTGCAATTACAATAAGAAAGGAGAAAAGTGAGGTAAATGATTTGTAAGTTACAAAATGCGAAGAGAAATCAAAGAGCGTCGCCTCCCCGGCAACGGCGCCAAAATGTTGAAACGTTTTTTCGAATGGCTTCGCTAACGTGTTCAATTTTGGAAAACCTGTCGTTGTAGTTTGAAAGAGAAGAATTCGTGTTCAACAAATAAAATTTATACCGAAATGAAAATTCCGGGTAGAACACAGGGAGGCGAACGTTTGATTTAAAAACTTCGCGTTTCTTTTTATTTGTCACGAAGTAATTCAATTTAAACTATCTAATTATTTACATTTAATAAAAGAGAAAGAGAAAGGGTAAGAGAGAGAGAGAGTATTATACATGGAAATCAAAATGAGATGTAGAATAAATAAAGAATTTCTCATAGAAGAGACTGTTCATTACAATTAGAATGCAAAAACATTTACACTAGAAAGCGATAAATTTACTCTAGAAAGCATTAAAAGAATGGAGGGAGAAATGTCCTCCTCGACGGTCGCTCGGAGGACGAGTAGATTAATCTAGAAAGCAGTAAATCTATACTAGAAAGCAGTAAAAAGAATCGGGAGAGAGAAATCCTCCTCGTCGATTGCTTGGAGGACGAGCCGGACAGGACGACGCCTGGACGAAGGAGAACGAAGCAGGACGAAGGAGGACGAAGCAGAAGAACGGGAATGAAGCAGCACGCCGTCGTCATCGCGGGATTGACTTCGGAAGGGCAACGAAAATTGGACTTTATCTCGCGAGAAGCATCCATGGTGTGGGACAAGCTTCTCTTGAGCTTTGGAGGGGTAGAGAGGAGAAAGAAGGGATGAGAATTTCGTATGGAGGGGGTCTCCTTTTATAGTAGCAAGGAGTGGGGGAAAAATGGACATTACAACTTCAAAACAATAAATAAGGGGTCTTTAGTGACGGATAAATCCGTCACTAGCCCCAACGTGGGCGTAGCTTCCGCACCCACGCGCACCTCCTCGGCTGCCTGCTCATCAACGTCCACGCACGTCCAACACTTCTCAGTCGTCCGATCGCGAGATCAGACGGCTTAAGATGCGTCTGCTCCCGCTGCGTTGCGCGCCCCCCGCGCGTCTGATTGCACGTCCAATCGTGCGTCGACGGTATCGGCCACGCGCGGTCGTCCGATCTCCATCTGACGCTCCACCCGCGCCTAATCACCGCGCCTTCCAGCCCCCTCTCCACGGCTCGAACTCACACCCGGTGCTCGCGATCGTGCGCTCGACCACTACGCTATGGGGCGCAGATGGTCGAGCGGACACTTTTAAAAGCGAGCGCCCACAGCCGTTGGATTAAGATCCAATGGTGGAGAGCGATCGGGCGCGGGGCCTTCACAAGATGAAGCGGCCGCTTGGGCAGCTGAGATGGCACCACGTGGTGCTACCTTGGCCGTCCATCTTCTGGAAGTTGTAGATGGTGCCACGGATGTCGGATTGACTCAATTTTTGTGTCATTGGGATGCTATCGTCGATCCGAATTCACCTGTGCGGTCGGATTTATCATCTGAAGTGAGGATTTACACCATCTTGGCCCTTGATCTTTTAGGGTTCTCGGGTCACTATCTGATGCTACGGATGCCTGATTAGGGCAATCTTGGAGCCGTTGAACTCCAATCGTCGCCCTGATCACATCCATACGGTTGGATCTTTGATCCGAGGCCCCAATAAAATGTTTGCCCTGTCCAAGCACATAAAAGGAGATAATTAACCTCCATTTTATTCAAACTACTCTAAATGCAAGATGATGCACGTAATGCAATATTTATATCATGAAATGCAATCCTATGCTTAAGAATATGCATAAATAGACATTTTAAGTAGTGTAAATGTGTTTACATCACTCACCATCATCCTCCACATGCCTCTAGCTGCAGCCTGCGAAGCATCCCTATAGTATCTGATGGCTTCCAATCTAATTCTTGCATAGAGGAGATTCTTTGACCATTCTTGACTATGGAAGAGATTATGTTCGTCCTTCTATGAGAGTTGGCTGGGAGATGAAAATATTTAGTGTTGGCATCACCCTCCATCAGCCAAAGTTGTCTTGATCTCTCCCTCCAATCCATCTCATATTTCAAATCTTCCTCCGCCACCACTCCTTGCCACATTCTTCTATCAGCAAGTCCTTGGTCAAACAGAGGTCCTACTACCTCTTTTATATCCAAGCCCTTGATCTTCTCCAAACGTCTTTATTGTCTCAATGTAGATATCACAACCCCATATTCTTTAAGCATTTTGCTCAAATCAACCAGTTTAGAAGCAAACTTGACAGTAGCTAACCCTTCCAATCGTTTGGCTCTCTACCACATCTCAATCATCTAAACAAAACCCGGTTCACGCATCCATGACCTTTTAAATTTGAAATAAGAGCCAGCCTGAATTTGTTCCCCACTATCCCAAACTAGGGGGTATGGTATGAAAAAGGACGTTCCAGCCCAGAAACTGTTGATAGATGGTACATTTCAAGGAGATTGCCATTTCCAAAAAATCTATCAATATTTGACATAAGGCCACTACCATTTCTCCAAGAAAACTCAGCATTAGAAGATGGGTATCCACTTAAACCTAGATTTTGGACCAACAATTGGAATCCAAGGGATGCACTATCCACAACACCATTTGGCCTATCTCTTTTTGTTAACACACAGCTAAAATCCTCCTCGCACCAACCAAGCAACCCCTTGTATAAGTTCTGCAGTTGCAACCCAGTCATCCCATAATTCTTGCCTCATCGATCCAAGACATGGCCCATATACACCTGTGATGAAATACACATCTTCCCCCTGACATCTTTTGAACTTACATGTCACCAAATGCCGAGCTTTATGCACCTCCAGCAACTAAAGAGAAGCCTTTCTCCACCATAGAGTGATCCCACTTGATCTGCCTTGGACATTGATAGACACACATTCAGTCATCCCCGCATTCTTTAAGTCAGTCCAGGCCCTGTCCTCTTCGTTCTCAATGTGTGTTTCTTGAATAATGACACAATCAATCTCCTACTCTCTCAGATACCTTGAGAGGGAAGCCCTTCAGCTCTTGTCATGCAACCCACACACATTCCATGTGAGGAATCTCATCGTCCTCCAAGAGAATCCCCCCTATTTGCATCCTGGGCCCTACCAACCTTCATAATAGCATCCACCGAGTTTTCATCAATTTTTACAGCCGTGGTCTATTGAATGTCGGAGGACTACGCTATCGAGTTGGTTTTGGAAACCTGTCGTTGTAGTTTGAGTAGCGAAGAACTTGGGTTCAACAAATAAAATTTATACCATAAAAGAAACCCCGGGTCGAACTCAGGGAGGCTACGTCTATCAAAATTCACAATTATATTTTTTTTGTTTTTTTGTTTAAAGAGTAGAGTAATTACAATGAAATGGAATCAATATAAACAATAAGAGAGAGAGAGAACATTCACTTGATGTTGTAAAATGTTTGTAAAATTAGGAAAGCAAGAAATTACACTAGAAAGCAGGAAAATTATTACAACTACAAAGCAGGAAAGTTCTACTCTAGAAAGCAGGAAAAAGGAATGGGAGAGAGAAGTTATCCTCCTCGATGATCACTTGGAGGATAAGTCAGATGAGATAATGCC
Source organism: Thalassia testudinum (assembly GCA_037157565.1). Classification (NCBI taxonomy): domain Eukaryota; kingdom Viridiplantae; phylum Streptophyta; class Magnoliopsida; order Alismatales; family Hydrocharitaceae; genus Thalassia; species Thalassia testudinum. The sequence goes on from JAZHRO010000009.1 coordinate 48,221,355, forward strand.
TAGAAGACGAGGATCAGAGCAGCAAGAAGGAGGTCGAAGTAGGACGAATGGGAACGAGGTAGCACGTCATCGTGGTCGTGGGATTTGCTTCCGGAATGGGGGCGAAAATTTGATTTTAGCTCTTGAGGAGCATCCCAGGTGTGGGACAAGCTTCTCTTGAGCTTTGGAGAGGGAGAGAAGAGAAGGAAGGGATGATAAATTCGTACAGAGGGGGTCTCCTTTTATAGTTGCAAGGAGTGGGGTCATTTTGGACATTTTGATTTGAAAAACAACAATATGGGACCTTTAGTGACAAACTTAAACGTCACTAAAGGTCCTTCATGGGCGACGTGTGTGCCCGCTGTGCATGCCCTCTCCTCTTCTCCACCCAAAACGTATACGCACGTACGTACGATATCAGCAGTCCAATCAAGAGATCAGACGGCTTAAACCATCCTCGCTCGAGCCTCGTGCCCGTGTACAATCACGCGTCAACGCCATGTGTCTGATCACGTGTGGGTGCTATCGCTGGCTCAATGCCACCTGATCTTCATCGTACGGCTACACTCGCTCACCCACTCCATGCGCGCTCTTCAATTTGTGGTGTAGCTCGACTTGAACATGCAACCTTCGTCTCACCCACAGCAGCGTGACTACTGCGCTGCAGCTATTGCTTCGTCACAAAGAGGATTTTAGCACGTGGATTCGTGGCTGTTGGATCGAGATCCAATTATCCAGATCCACAGCGCTCTTTCACTTGATGAAGATGAAGCAGCCAATCAGATTCAATCCTGGCCATTGGATCAAGATCCAACGGTTAGGATCGTGCGATGGAAATCCCTTGGAGATGCAGCAATGGTTCCTCGGGGTAGATTGGGCAGCTGGGATGGCACCACATGGCGCCATCCTAGCTGTCCATCCTCTAAGTGATGTAGATGGTGCCACAGGTATCGGATTGGACCGATTTTCGCACCGTTAGGTTGCGATTGTCGATCCAAATCCATCTGTGCGGTCAGATTTGTCGTTTGAGGTTCATATTAACACCATCTTGGACCATGATCTTTAGGGTTCCTCGATCTCTATCTGGTGCTACGGATGTCTGATTAAGGTGATCTTAGAGTTGGAACTCCAATCGTCACCCTGATCAGATCCGTACGGTTGGATCTTCGATCCAAGTTCCCAATCAAAAGTTCTCTATCCTTGACCATAAAAAGGAGACAATTACTGTACAATTTATACAACTTGATCTAAATGCATGATTATGCATGTTATGCACTATTTACAATGTATGATGCTAATGTGACACTAAGAACATGTATTAATAAACATTTTAGGTTATTCAGATGTATGCACATCACACCCCCATGCCTATCTTTTGCTAGTCCCTAGCAAAAACTACATGCTGTTTATAAAAGAATTAGGTTGGATTACTTAGGCATAAGTTATTTTCAACATTAAGAAATCTTTTACACAGGAACTGAACTTTCAAAGATACAATAGCACCCAGGTATCTGCCAAAATGCAGACCACCTCAAGCCCTCACCTTATTCAAAGAAAATTTTCTTTTTCTCATTTTCTTCTTTTCTAATTTTTTTGGATTTTTGAGTTTAGGGTTAAAGAGTGGCTTTCCACGGCCATTTAACCCACCCAAGATTTGATGAGAACCCTAAGTTCTAAGCATCTTATTGTGAATGTGATAGACTCATTGATCAGCAATTAGAACGGACTTCGGGTTTCTACGCCTCTAGGTGACCTTAAAAAGAGAGTTCTGCCTAAAGGTGTATCTTTATGACCAGTAGCTTTCTCCCTACTTTTATTTTTATGGGGTCAACACAAGGGTGAATCCAGTGTATATCTCCCCAACTTATTCTACTTCTCCGCTTCTTCCTAAGTGTTTTGGGAATTTTTAGTGCATTTCTTGAGCTAGGTTCTGGAGAACTGGTCGATGAGTTGTTACCACCGACAACTTGCCAGCCATACTCGTGCAGCAATGTGTGGCTTATTTCTTTGGTTTTCTTTTTTTTCTTTTCTCCTTTTCTTTTTCTTTTCTTTCTGACTTTCTTTTTTTTCTTTGTTTAAGTAGGTGGCTTCCCTGGTATAAGATTTACCTAAAGGCAGTAAGAAGAGAATGGTCCAGTGACTAGGCTCTGGATAACCTACCTATGGGCCGTTACCCATGATAACTTGCCAGCCATATCAAGCTAGAAGGTTCATTAGCTACCCAATTTCTGTTAAAATCACCAATCAACAAGTCAGTGAAAAGATAGTGTGTAGATGCTTTAGACTTAAAGTTCCCTCAAATCAAAGGACGGGTTGATAAGTCGTGTACTTATCACCCAAACTTATTTAATCAAATTACAATAGAATTCAAGATGGCGAGGACTCGAAAAATAAATCCACATTTTAGTGGATACCCAGGCTAATTAAGCCCAAAGACCTGAAGGGTCCTAGTGTTCAAATCCTAATGTAATATTTCCTAAAATTGAAAAGTCCTAATGTCCAAGTATTCCTTCCTAATTCAATTTTTTTTTATGTATATATAAGAAGAGAAATAGAATTTGTGAGAATTTCACAGAGCTGACAAAATGATTCAAAAATGAACCCACCCCCCATGCCTAGCTGATGCAATGTCCACATTGAGAAAAAGAGACATGAAAGGAAGGGTAGAGTACGGAAGATATCACCTGATTATGAAGCTTGGGTCAGCTCTGAGTCATATGTACAACTGCTGAGTTTAATGTCATCAGCTAGGCAAAGTCCAGCCAAAGAAGTCACAACATGACTAGAGCAACCGTGTCTGAGACGGGTTCTGAAAGAGTACGGTCAATAATAGGCTTCAGACGTTGACCGTTGACCTTGAATGAATTACCCATCTTCGGGTCAGAGATCTAAACATCTCCATTTGGAAAAATCTGCTCGATAATGAACGGGTCGTTCCATTTCAACCTAAGTTTGTCGGGAAAGAGCTTAAGTCAAGAATCGAATAACCAGACCTTCTGGTTCGGCTCAAAGCTCTTGCAGGAAATCAATTGGTCATGTAGAGCTTTGGTCCAAGCCTTGTAGATCTTGGCATTCTCATATGCATCATTTCTAAGCTCCTCCAACTTAGATAGTTGGAGTTTCCTGGTCTTCCCGGCTAAACTCAGATCTAGATTACACTGCTTGATTGCCCAAAATGCCTTATGTTCAATCTCTAAGGGTAAATGGCATGCCTTTCCATACACCAGAAAATGGAGACATGCCGATGGGTGTTTTATACGACTTACGGTAGGCCCAAAGAGCGTCCTCAACCTTTTGAGTCTAGTCTTTGCGATCGGGCCTAACCATTTTCTACAGAATATTCTTGATCTCCCGATTGGAGATCTCGGCCTGTCCATTCATCTGGGGATGGTAAGGTGTGGAGATTCGATGATTAACCCCATATTTAGCCAACAAATTACGAAATTGGGCATTAGTGAAATGAGTGCTACCATCACTGATGATGGCTTTCGGAATCCCAAACTTGCTGAAGATGTTCTTCTTGAAAAAATCGATGACCACCTTATGGTCATTGGTTCGAGTGGGAATCGCCTCAATCCATTTGGACACGTAATCAATAGCAACGAGAATGTACTGATGTCCAAATGAAGGGAGGAAGGGTCCCATGAAATCGATGCCCCAAACGTCAAATATTTCGACAGGAAGAATTAGGTTTAGGGGCATCATATCTCTCTTAGTTATGCTCTCGAGTGCCTGGCATCGGGAACACGACCTTGAGAAATCCTGGGCATCCTTGAATAAAGATAGCCAATAGAATCCAGATTGAAAAATTTTTGCAGCCATCTTTTTCCCAGAGAAGTGTCCACCACATGCAGATGCATGGCAAAACTCGAGTATACTATTGAATTCATTCTTCGAAACACATCGGAGAATAATCTGATCAGAGCCAATGCGATACAGTTCAGGATCCTCCCAGAAGTAGTATTTAGCCTCAGATTTGAGTCTATCCCATTGTTGCTTGGTCTAATCCTAGGGGATTTGACCAATGGCCAAATAATTAACAATGTTAGCAAACCACGGGGTTTGGATGCCTGAAACTGTAAGGATGGTTTCGTCCGGAAAAGTATCAACAATCGGGATGTCCAGATGAGAAGAATCACTCAGAAGTCTCGACAGATGATCCGCCACCACATTCTGTACCCCGGATTTATCCCTGATTTCAAGGTCAAATTCATGAAGCAGAAGAATCCAACGAATAAGCCAGGGTTTGGCATCCTTTTTGGGCAAGAGATGTCTCAAGGCTGAGTGGTCAGTATATATAATGATGCCAGACCCTAAGAGATAAGCCTTGAATTTCTCCAAAGCAAATACTACAACTAGTAATTCCTTCTCAGTAATAATGTAATTCCTCTGGGCCTCGTCCAGAGTTTTGCTAGCATAGTAGATGACAGAGGGCTTCCTGTCAACTTTCTGACCCAAAACATCCCCAACCGCGTAATCAGAAGCGCCGGTCATGATCTCAAAAGGGGTTGTCCAAACAAGTGGTTGCAGCATCGGAGCACAAGTGATTGCCGTTTTGAGAAAATCAAATGCCTTACGGCATGATTTGTCAAAATCAAATGGCATTTCTTTGGTGAGAAGATTGCTCAGAGGATGAGCAACCTTTGAAAAGTCCTTGATGAATCTTCTGTAGAATCCCACATGACCAAGAAATGATCGAATTTGTTTAACAGATGTGGGAGAAGGAAGTTTAGCAATAGCATCAACCTTAACTTTATTCACTTCAATTCCCCATTCTAAGATTACATGACCGAAGACAATGCCTTCTTGTATCATGAAATGACTCTTTTCCCAGCTAAGGACCAATCTTGTTTTGATGCATTATTTAAGAATCATTTCAAGATTAGCTAGACAAGAGTCAAACGATTCTCCAAAATAGAGAAATCGTCCATGAAGACTTCCATAAACTCTCCCACCATGTTAAAGAATATGGCCAGCATACACCTTTGAAAAGTCACAGGTGCATTGCATAAACCGAATGGCATCCTACGGAAAGCAAAGGTTCCGTACGAGCAGGTGAAAGTAGTTTTTTCCTGATCCTTGGGATGGATAGGAACTTGGTTGTATCCCGAGTAGCAATAAAGAAAACAAAAGCACTTCTGCCTGGCTAATCTTTCCAGGATTTGATCAATGAAAGGTAGAGGGAAATGATCCTTTTTCGTGGCTATGTTCAACTTTCTGTAATCGATACAAACCCTCCAAGAGGAAGCTGAACGAGTTGTGACAGATTCTCCTTTCTCATTAGTCACAACGGTAATCCTGGCTTTCTTGGGAATAATCTACACGGGACTTACCCAAGGACTATCAGAGATCGGATAAATGATTCCTACATCGAGCCACTTAATAATCTCCTTCTTGACCACTTCTCGCATATTTGGATTTAATCTCTACATCTAGTGAGAAGGGCAGGATCCATCTTCCAAAAATATTCTATGATTGCAATAAGATGGCTTGATCCCCTAAGGTTATGAACGGTCCAACCAATTGCCTCCTTGTGTTCCTTCAGGACCTTAATCAGTTTAGTCTCCTGCTCCTTTCTTAATTTAGCACTGAAAATCACAGGGAGCATCTTGTGTGGTCCTAAAAACTGATATTTCATATTCTCAGGCAATGTTTTCAGTTCAAGCTGGGGCGGGTTAATGATTGAAGGTAAGGAAGATGCTAATGAAGACTCATCAAGAGGAAGAGGTTGAGGGTGAACAAAATCAATAACCTCTTCAGAAGATGGTGGGTCTGCCATAGAGGGTTGCGGGTCGAATTCATTATCAAAGGAGGAACTTTCAAATGCAGAAACCATCATACAAGTTTCGATATTCACATTATCATCTTCAAGTTCCTCAATAAATCCACAGTCCTCAAATTTATTAATCACCTTAAAAATATCCAATTTCATTCTTTGATCCCAAAAGGTGATTTTCATGCTACCGCTTTCACAGTTAATGTTGGCCTTAGCAGTAGCCAGGAACGGATGCCCCAGAATGATGGGCGTGTTCCTCAGATTTTCAAGTACATCCATGTCAAGCACAAGGAAATCTACAGGAAAATAGAAATCCTTAACCTTAACAATAACATCTTCAATAATGCCTCACAGATTTGTGACCAAACGGTCTGCTAACTACAACATTACTGAAGTCGGCCGAAGTTCACCTAATCCAAACTTCTCATAAAGAGAAATCAGAATTAGGTTGATGGATGCACCCAGATCTAGCAGTGCTCTATCAAAAGTGTAATCTCCGATGACTCAAGAAATCAATGGAGCACCTAGATCTCTCTTTTTCTGAGGGGGTGGTGCAGGATAACAAAACTAGCCTACTCGGAGAGTACCACCTTCCTCGGAATAGATTCTCTCGACTTACGCTTTTGTGTACATAAATCCTTTAAAAATCTCGCGCAAGCCGATATATGCTTGATAGAGTCGAGTGGAATATTGATCTCAACATTCTTGAAAATATTCAGAAGCTCCTCATTACTATCAACAGACTTCTTCTTCCTTGATCTGCTCAAGGCTTTAGGAAAAGGAACATGAGTCGGATCTTTGGAATCAGGTTCCTGAGCCTTGATTTCTTCTCCAAAGTTTTCCTTTCTCTCCTCAGGTTCTTCAGAATTCGGTAAATTAAAACAGTGTAGCTGTGGATCCTGAGTTTGTTTACCACTCCTCAAGGTAACAGAATTTGCAAATGCATACGAGTTTGGGTCTTGGGGAGGGTTAGGAAAGATTGGAGGGGCTTCATTAGCCAAGAATCGTTGATTTGCAGAAGAAGAAGAAGGACCCTGCACAACCACCTGAGCATGTGCGTGTGGGTCCCTTTGATTTTCGTACCCATGGGCTTGATTGCCCATATTTAGGATATTTCGAGGGTTGGGTTTGGGTTGAGATGGTAGAGATCTGAGTTGACGAGAATTAGCTATGAGCCCAGTTTGCAAGTTGTCCAACGAAGTTTTCATTTGCTGCATGAGCTAGAGCATGGATCCTTGCATTTCTACCATTTGTCAGTTCAAATCATCCTACCCTACGGGTTGATGGGCTTTCCAAGTTGGCTGATTGACCTGATTTGTGCGTAACTGAGTATAAACATGACCATGACCCATTGGTCGTTGCGGAGCATTGTTGCTGAGTCAGAACTGGGTCTACTGCCTCAGGTTTTTCTAGGAGAAGTTAGGGTGGTTTCTCTAACCCAGATTATAAGCATTGGAGTTGGGGTTGGATCTAATATTCTCCTGTAAAGCACAAACATCCTCATAGGGTGAGGATGGAGAGAAAGAAAGGGAAGGATCAGAGAAACTAGGATCAAAGGCCCCAGTTTGGAACCTGTGGGGTTCTGAATAATGCTGGCTCACAGGTTGAACGGCATCAAGTTGATTCACAAACTCCCGTCTAGAAGGAGCTCACGATGAATGGAATCCCAAATTCTGGGATTGAGTGGATCTAGAGTTGTTCATTGAATTTCCAGCCATCCACTCCTCCATTCTCTTAGCAACCAAGTCCACCTTATCAAGTTTATTACAAATCAATTCCATATCGAATGAATGAGAGTCGTGGACTTCATTAACATTCGATCTGGGCTGCTGGGACCAGTTAAAAGTATCTATGGAGGCAAGATTGATCGAATTCTCGTTCATTTCCTCAAACAAATCGTGCATGCTATCTGCATCTTCGTTGAGGAAATTGCCTCTGCAAGAAGCGTCCACATGATTTCTGAGTTGCTCAGTCAACCCGTGGTAGAAGATCTACATGAGTTGCCATTTCGGTACCTCATGGTGTGGACACCTTTGTAATAGGTCCTGGAATCACTCCCAGGCCACATGAAAGTGCTCCCCCATCCGCTAGGTAAAGGTAGTGATTGGCCGTCTCAAAGCATTGGTACATCCGACAGGGAAGAATTTCTTCAGAAAGGTCGATTTCAACTCATTCCAAGTTGCAATTGGTCTTCCAATAGTCCTGTACCAATGAGCAGCTTTATCCCTAAGAGAGTGGGGGAAGAGCCTCATGATCATTTGCTCCTCATTCACGTTTCGCGCCTTGGTGGTCTGGACCAAAGTGGTCAAGTCCTCCAAGTGCTGAAATGGGTCTTTAGAGCCAAGCCCATGAACATGTTTGATCAGGCTTAACACCTAGGGCATGATTTCTATGTCTCCAGCAGGAATCTAGACACCGGGATGTTCCTCGTAATTTGAAGGATCATAAAAATCCTTCAAGGGCAGAGCGCCCTGCATTCTCTGAAACCACTCTTGTATTCTCTGCATTTGTTCCAACTGCCTTCGAAATACCTCCTGTTGATCTTGGGGTACAGGAGGCTATTGATCGGCCATGGGATCAATTTGGCGAAAATCCAATCTCTGCCTCCTAGAATACTGTAGTGGTCCTTCCAATTGGGGATTCAATGACCTTCTTCCCAGCATAAACTAGGAAAAGGTTGGAAGGACTGGGGATAAGAACCCTGTAGCACAACAAAATAGGCCTATCCTTAAGTGGGGTAGCCTAAGGATCTACAGACTCCCAAAACCCGCCTTAATATTATAAACGATTTACTCTACTTGTGTCTACTCAATCCAACCAGTTAGGAGGGACTAGGGAGAAGGTTTTTCCTTCGGCTTGCGCCTCCGGTTCCCAGTGCACCCCCCAGCTGTGGTGGTTTGACGCTACTCCCCTAGTTAGACATCAGATTGATTAGTACAAGTAGGTTAATCGTAAACAATCTCAGAGTAGGCCCCGAAGAGCGAATCAGTTCTTAAGGCCAACATCTACTCGATTGTATTGGGGCCTGGGATTGTAGTGCTTATGAAATGTGGTGGGCCCTTAAAATGGGTTGTTCCCTTAGTGATCAATTGAGTATGTGTAAGTGCGTGCACAACCAAGGTTTTCAAGCAAGATTATTTGTGATGAGTAGATTTTAATGTTCAAATCTTGCTTAAGTAGATCTAGGGTTTAGAATTAGGTTGATTTCAATCAAGTTTGAGGCAAACCAGGTTTTCAAGCACGGGTGAAGATTGCTTTCCTTTTAAAATTAGAAATAAAGTGGAGTGCCTGGTATGAACCTAGATTGAAAACCCTAAGAGGAAGCTACTTGGTGAGTTGGTTTTATGTTGAGTGGTGCGGCCCAAACAACTCAAACAATTGGCCACAATTGCATCACTAGGTTAGGCACACAGAAATGGCTAACCCAGAATGATTTCGACTCTTTTATGTGTTGATTTGTGTGTACCAGTTCCACAGATTAGAATCCGGTTGAGTAAAAGAAAATCAATTAGGTTAAGCGCCTTGAATGTGGGTGTATGTTGTGTGTATGCTGAATTACCCCACAAAATTATCTTTTTGTTTTTTTTTTATATGTGAGGGTGAAATGTGAGTGTGAGTGGAAATCCAAACAACCAAACTAATCCTAGGATTTATGCAAACACCTAGGTTAACTGGAATTTGAATTTAATGTGATGAAATGAAATCTGTGGAGGGGGAAGAATGGGGAGCACTTACAGACATCTTCAACTGCATTTACTTCAATCTACAGCTTGACGATTCCCTGATAGAGGTATCTGCAAAACAATAGACATGAGAGAAAGCAAGTTAGAAGACAATAAAGTGCATGAAATGCGAAAGATCGGAAAATCGTTGCCTCCCTAGCAATGGTGCCAAAATGTTAAACGTCGGAGGACTACGCTATCGGAGTTGGTTTTGAAAACCTGCCATTGTAGTTTGAGTAGCGAAGAACTCGGGTTCAACAAATAAAATTTATACTAAAAAACAAATCTCGAGTCGAACTCAGGGAGGCTACGTCGATCAAAATTCATAATTATATTTCTTTTTGTGTTTTTGTTTAAGGAGCAGAGTAATTACAATGAAATGAAATCAATATAAGCAATAAGAGAGAGAGAGAACATTCACTTGATGTTGTAAATTGTTTGTACAACTAAAAAAGTAAGAAATTACACTAGAAAGCAGGAAAATTCTACTCTAGAAAGTAGGAAAAAGGAATGGGAGAGAGAAGTTATCCTCCGTGACGATTGCTTGGAGGATGAGCCGGACGAGACAACGACTGGAAGACGAGGATCGAAGCTGGAAGAAGGAGGTCGAAGCAGGAGGAACGGGAATGAGGCAGCACGTCATCATCGTTGTAGAATCTACTTCCAGAATGGGGGCGAAAAATTGATTTTAGCTCTTGAGGAGCATCTTGGGTGTAGGACAAGCTTCCCTTGAGCTTTGGAGTGGGAGAGAAGAGAAGGAAGGGATGAGAAATTCGTATTGAGGGGGTCTCCTTTTATAGTTGCAATGAGTGGGGGCATTTTGGACATTTTAATTTGAAAAACTTTAATGTGGGACCTTTAATGACGAACTTAAACGTCACTAAAGGTCCATCGTGGGCGACATGTGCGCACGCCGCGCGCGCCTGCTCCTCTTCTCTGCCCAAAACGTATACACACATACGTGCGATATCAGCCATCCGATCAAGAGATCGGACGGCTTAAACCATCCTCAATCGCGCAGCTTGCCTGCGTGCAATCACGCATCAGCGCCGCGCATCTAATCGCACGTGGGTGCTATCGCTCGCTCAGCGCTGCCCGATCTTCATCGCACGACTTCGCTTGCTCGCCCTCTCCATGCGCGCTCTTCAATTTGAGACGTAGTGCTACTCGAATGAGCGACCTTCGTCTCGCCCACAGCAACGCGATCGCTGCACTGCAGTTGTTGCTTTGTCACAAAGAGGATTTTAGCACGTGGATTCGTGGCCGTTGGATCGAGATCCAACAATCTTGATCTACTGCGCTCTTTTACTTGATGAAGATGAAGCGGCTGATCAGATTCAATCCTGGGATCATGCGATGGAAGTCCCATGGAGATGCAGCAATGGTTCCTCGGGGCCGATTAGGTGGTTGGGATGGTGCCACGTGGTGCCATCCTGGCCGTCCATCTTTTGATCGATTTAGATGGTGCCACTGGTATCAGATTGAATAGATTTTCGCACCGTTAGGCTGCGATCGTCGATCCGAATCCATCCATGCAGTTGGATTTATCGTCTGAGGCGTAGATTAACACCATCTTGGCCCAAGATCTTTAGGGTTCCTCAATCTCTATCTGGTGCTACGGATGTCCGATTAGGGCGATCTTGGAGTCATTGAACTCCAATCATCACCCTGATCAGATCTGTATAGTTGGATCTTTGATCCGAGGTCCCGATAAAAAGTCGCCCTATCCCTGACCATAAAAAGGAGGCAATTACTCTACAATTTATACAACTTGATCTAAATGCATGATTATGTAGGTTATGCACTATTTACAATGTATGATGCTAATGTGACTCTAAGAACATGCATTAATAGACATTTTAGGTTAATCAGATTTATGCACATCATGGTCGATCTTCTCTATCTAGGTTTATAAGGAGATTTACCCACACCTCCTTTGGTATTTGTCCCAACTCCAAATTTCAGACCTTCCATTTCATTTGACTTGGATTGGGGTTTCCTAGAAGTATTTGAAATCTCTTACAGGATCCTCTCTTCTGCTACATCTAACAAAGGTTGAGTTGCTACCCCATCCTCCACCATAGCGTGTTCCATTAGCGCCAACTCCATTGCTTCCTCCTTCTCCCCAAGATGGTGATGATCCTTATGCTTCATGGGCATAGGTGCCTCATCAAGGGTCATCCTACCTGTCTGCTGCCCTGCATCCACACCAGTCACCTCCTCAAAAGACGGCTTATCTTAACAATTCTCCCCATCACTATCGCCCATTGTGAAGCTTATTGCCAGAAGCCAAGAGCTCCCCCCACATCAGAGAATTATCCTTTCTAGGACAAAACCTGCTTTGAAGACATCCACCAAGACACTCATAACCTGCCCATCTCCTTCCATTAAACCAACCTCCGCATCTTCAACTAGAGTAGCAAATCCTGCAATCATGGTCTTCACCACCTCTTTCTATCTCAGATGTAAAGGCAGACCCTTGATTCTTAGCCTTCCCAATCTAGAGCATGTCCTTTGGGGTGGTTGTTCAGGCAAGGATCCATCAAAAGGAGAGACCAGTCTCCAAATCACCATTAATCCATCAACAAAACTTGATCGAAAATGCAGACGTTCAACATCCATCATCCCTAAATTAAAAAGCACAAACCATGTGGGGTAGAGGAATGCAACTTTCGAATCATCAGTCGACAGAGATAGAGTCCTTACCAACTGACGAATATTGTCCAAGGAGGGAGTAGCGGTCATCACCTCTCCTACCAGAGCTCCCCGTAGCACCAGTTCAACGATTTTGATTTCTTCTGTCATGGGTACCTCAACATCCACCGTATGACCCTCATAGGTAGGAGGAGGTGGCGGTGGTGGCCTCCTAAAGTTTGCTACCCTTGGATGCAGGTTGAACCCGTCCCTCTCCTGCTCTCTATTGGTCACACAAGAATCCCGCTTGTGGCCATGTCCTCCATACGCAAGGCATACAATTGGATGACGGCAAACCACCGCCATGTGCCCTCGGCGTCGACATCTGAAACACAAAACCTCCTTATTGCCCCAATGCCTCCCCCTGTTTGCACTCCCCATACTCACTCCCCATCTTCCAGCATCCTCAGCTCCTCTTCTTTCCTTCCGTCTCCAAGCCCTGGACCTCCAAGTTGTCCAGCCTTCACCATCACGATTTCTCCCTCCATTCGCCCTAGGATCGCCCAGCATAACTCTCTTGCACTAAGTGAGTTCTTAAAAACATACTTAATTGACAATGAGTTTAAAATTGGTCAAATCGATCCAACTTTATTTACAAAAAGAAAACAAAATGACCTCCTAATAATTCAAATATATGTAGATGATATCATTTTCGGTGCTACTAATGATCTACTTTGCCGAAAATTTGCAAAGGTTATGTAAGATCAATTTGAGATGAGTATGATGGGAGAACTTAAGTTCCTCCTAGGTCTTCAGATTGATCAACTATCATCCAAAATCTTCGTATCTCGAACAAAATACACAGTAGAGATATTGAAGGAATTCTCAATGGACAAAGTCAAAGGTAAAGAAACACCGATGACAGCTTCTACCCAATTAAAAACTGATGACACAGGTAAGTCAGTAGATCACAAACTTTATAGGAGCATGATAGGATCTCTATTATACTTAACTGCAAGTAGACCTAACATTCTATTTTGCACTTGCTTATGTGCTCGTTTTCAAGTAAACCCTAAGGAATCACATCTAAATGCTATTAAAGGATCCTTAGATATCTAAACAACACACAATACTTAGGACTCTTCTATCCAAAGACAGACACATTGGAATTATATTCCTTTTGTGATGCTGACTATGCAGGTAACTTCACAGACTGAAAGAGTAATAGTGGAACCTGTCAATTTCTCGGAAATTCCCTAGTCTCTTGGTTCTCTAGAAAACAAAACATTGTATCTCTATCCACAACTAAAGTAGAATATGTAGCAACATCCTTAGCATGTTCACAACTATTGTGGATGAAATAAACTTTAAAAGACTTTGGCTTAACTTTTAAAAATAACAAAATCTTTTGTGACAACACTAGTGCAATCAACTTATCCAAGAATCTAGTACAACACTCTAGGACTAAACATATTGATATTAGATATCACTTTCTTAGAGATTATGTCTAAAAAGGGGATATCAACTTAGAATTTATTAGCACAGAAAAACAGCTAGCCGATATATTCACAAAACCTTTATCAATAGATAGGTTTAATCAAATTTGTTGTTTACTAAGTTTATCTAGATTAAAAGAGCTTAATTAAGTAGCCTAAGAAAAAACTTATTTTTCTTGTTTTGCTCGATCAATTTTAAATTTGATTGACCAACCTTTGATCGATCAAAACTATTATTTGATCTACCAAAACTTGAATTTGCCTAATAGGAATTTTCCCTCCACTGTTTTCTCTTTTTGATCGATCAACTAAAATTTTTGATCTACCAATCTATTTAGGCAGGAATTTTCCCTACAAACTTTTAAACCTTGATCGACCAAATAATTATTTTGATCGATCACTTCTTGTTTTGATTGACCAAAATCTAATTTTGATCAACCAAACTAGGTGAATTCTATTTTGCGATTATGATCTTTTTACCTCATTTTCCATTTGCAATCATCATTTACCGTACCTAATTTACGTAATTAGTTGCCTTAAGGGTTCTTAACTATTTTGCTAATCATGTTCTCTTTAAAAACTCCTCATTTTTACCTTTAAACCTATTTTTTTACCCATCATATATGGTTTGCACATCTTGCAAATGCTACCCCACAACATCCGTCCACCTCTAATCGACCAACTCGCCACCACAGCTGACATCATCACACACGGCCTCCTCCGTGCGTGGGTCCTTCATGCACTAGACCTCACAAGTGTGTGCCCGATCGTCACCTCCTTGCACCTCCATGCTCGCACAACTTCGACCTCCTTGCATGCCCTCCATCCGACCTCCATTTTGATCGATCAACTTTGGTTCAATCTCGGTACATTCTAAACCTTGAATACATCTATCCCTTTGGATTTTTCTTCTATTTAAAATGTGCTTTGACTCACTCTCACTTGTTTGATCTTATTTTCATATTTTTTCTTGCAAAATCATGTAGCATACATGAGTTTATCATCTGGTCAAACACCTTTTTTTTCTGGTCTGAGGCCTTTTGGTCGACCAAACCCTTTGGTTGATCGACCAATTGTCCAGTTCTTTCTTGGTCGACCAACCGACATTTTTGATCGGCCAACTATATTTTTTCCAGCACCTCACGATGGCACCCAAATGTGCTTGAGGATCTTCTAGTCATCGTGATGATACTTTCGATCGCTTTTTTATTACCGAGGCTGCTTGTGATCGATTTTCTTTATTTGCTAAGTTCTCTCCACACGTCGGACAACCTATTGACTTCACCTATTTCAAGTCTATCTTCCTTGAGATCCGTGAAAAATTTGCATACCATCAAATTTTGCATCTATTTGAGCAGAACTTTTATGCAAGTTCCAAGTATAGCCGCATTCCCGATGTTGATCCCATGGCCTGTCACCTATTTTATGCCAATCTCAAAGATATAGGTGAAGCCTCCAACATCGACTTGACTTCAAACGTCTATGGGATAGAGTTTCTGGTCAATGTGGATGTTGTAACAAAGATTCTTGGTTGTCCTTCTGTTGGACCTACTTTTCTTGAGTTACATCGGCAGATTCAGTCCGATACTATCAGGGAGACCCTGCTCACTCCTTCTCATTTTGACTTGGGTCGTCCTGCCAAGTCACCCGTTTTTAGACGTTTGCCTCACTTTCTGAATCGTGTTTTCTTATGGAACTTTATGTCTAAGTCCACATCTTTTGAAAACTGCCCTGCTATAATGCTGATCACCCTCTATGCCTTTATGAAGAACAAACAGTTCAATTGGAACCATTTGATTTTGTATCTTATTAGTAAACCACCCAGCAGCTCCTTCCAGTTTGGGAAACTTTTATCCCATAGCTTTCTTCATTTCAATGTACCCATGGACATCAATCATAAATAGTTTATTACTCATGTCTCCATTTTTGATAAACTCACTTATGCGAAGATGGAGCAAGCACAAGGAGCTCACGATGAGGGTGCATCACAGGAGCAGCAGCAGCAGCAATAGCAGACCACAGTACCTTCTCCGTTCTTGCCTTATGAGCACTTCACTATGACATGTCCACCTCCAGTGTGATCTTCACCCTCTTTCTATGATCAGGACTGGAGCCTCTTAGATAGATAGATTTCAGGTAGGGACTTTGTCACTATTCAGGATGTAACCAGTGGCATTTCTTTGATGATGCATAGGCAGAGAGAGACAGACATGGTTTTGATGAGGCACACACATCAGGTATCAGATTACCTGAATGCTCAGAGTCAGTTTTTGGATAGACTTGGAGAGTCTATTCATAACACTCAACAGTAGCTTCACCGACCTCCTCGACCTCGTCGTTCGACTACCATGACTTCTGCAGCACCTCCTCCTCCTACTTCATCAGCTTCACCAGCAGCACCACCAGTTGACTAGCAGATTACTCCTCCTCGTAGGACAACCAGGCATTTGACACCACGATCGTCAGCTCAACGACGCCTTTGCCTTAGTTAGCCTGCATCTTCTGAGAGATTAGACTCACTGGTTCTCAAGCTAGATACTGATCTTCAGAGAACCATGGACGCATTTATGGCATCGTTAGATGCTTAGTTATTATATTTGCTTTCATTTTTTTTATGGCTTGTATCAGTTTATTCTAGACTCAGTTCTATGTTATCTTTTCTAATCATTTTATTATGAAGATTGCATGAATATTATCTCCTTCAGTTATATTAATAGCTCTCTCAATGAATGTTATTATATTGATGCTTATATTACTTGTTTAAGGTAGAGTTAATTGTGAAATAACTGCCAACACGTTTACTTTTTGCTAAAACAAAAAGGGGGAGATATTATGCAAAGTTATTTTCAAATTCATAATTATAATTTTGTTGTCATAAAAAAGGAGGAGAATGTAAGCACCTCTGTTTTGATACACCAAAATTATGTTTATTACTAAGACTGACATTTCAGGACTATCTTGGATTGAAGCCTCTATTCAAGATACAAGTTCAGAAAGTTGCTGATGTGCATCTTTTTCATTTATTTGAGTCTAGGACTTTATTGTAAGGAACCTCAAATAAAACTCAAAAATGATTTATTCGCGTATCTTTTCAAAACCAAATTTTAGGGTTATTGATGGACCAAAACACTTTGATCAACCAACTGACTTATTTAACTAATCAAATCAGTCTATTTTAGGAAGTTGAGAAAAATCCTCTTGATCGACCAACCAAGATAATTGATCGACCAACAAGTGATCGACCAACATTCTTAATTGATCGACCAAAGTACTTTTTGATCGACCAATTAACCTTAATTGATTGACTAATTTTATTTCCTATTCAGGCGAAACCTTTTGTATAAATAAAGGTCACTCGCAGCCCATTCCTTTACAACTTTTAAATAGAAACACCATTCAAAAAATAGAGCTTCTCATACTTATTGCAAAAGACTTTCACGCCCTATTCTTCATGCTCTTCGAAAGACACAAGCCTCAAACCTCTGTGAAAAATAGGTTTGATCATTTATTGAGGTTCCATAGAAGTTATTCTTGTTTTATTATTTTGTTGTTTTGATTTGCGGATTCCAAGCCTGTTTGGAAGATCCGTGGTTGTTGTGTTTGCTTCTCTTCAGGATAAAAAGAGAAGTGGTTGTAAGAGGTTGTGCCACCATCGTTTAAGTGGTGCGAATAGTGGATTGACTAGCTTGTACTAGTCAGAAAAATCCTAAGCTGGGAGGCTTAGGTAGTGGTTTTCACCTGGATTGAGTTTCCACTATAAATCAGGTGCACTCTGTGCTTGAATCTCTATTATTTTATTTTTTAATCTGATTCATATTTTAAAAGCAATACTATTCACCTCTCCCCTCTAGTATTTAGTTACGATCCACAGGATATTCTCCAACCCTTACTCTCAAGGCTGGCATCAGTTAGGGCTCATTAGCCCCAAATCCAACAAGTGCTGCCTCATGAGGCCAACATAAATTTAATATCGCATGCCCCAATGTTCAACCTTGACACATGCTACCTCCTAAGGCCAGTGTGACCTCGAGTTGATATGCCCCATGCTCAAGCAACACCGCCTCCTAAAGCCAACGCATGCTCGGGCTCATATGCCCCTAATAAGGGACCTCTTCCAAATGACTAAAAGGAGACAAAAGCCACCCAACTCCTCCATCATAAATGTTCTCCCCACTGCAACACAATAGGAAGAACATCTTAGGGAATCAACTACCATGGAGCTTTGGCCACTCTCACTACTCTCTCAGCAGTTCACACTAGCTAGAGAGTGGAGGCATATGATGAGGGGCAAAAACTTCCCTCGGATCCAAAACTCTACACATAAATAGACAAAGGATCCAGCTACCCGACTAAAGGGTAAATAGGCAGAATCAATACCGTTCACCTTGCCTAAGACCATCCGAATCCCAACAGGAACCCACCCAGCCTACCAAAATATTCGGTGCAATAATGACAGAAGATACAATAAAATGGACCTGACTACCTATGCCCTGATAGCAGATAAGTAGCCTGACAGTAGGGGTACTAGAGGCCATCAAGGAAGGTTTCTTCCCCATGTTATAAATAGAGAGAGTGGCCCCCAGTGAAAGGGGGTTGTCCCCTAGAAAGGGAGAGCAAATCTTGTAATTCTTGAGATTATAGTACATAGTTGAGAGCACCAACCTCCCCCTAGATGTACACCACTTGTAGTGGAAGTGGGTCACCAAATCCATGTTTTCTTGTGTACTTACTGGTTGACTGTCGAACTTCCCTCCTATGCGATGGATGGTAATGGCTAAATAGTGCCTCCTACCTAAATAAATCTTTTGGTGGCCTTCCAAGGC
This sequence comes from Thalassia testudinum, assembly GCA_037157565.1. NCBI lineage: Eukaryota > Viridiplantae > Streptophyta > Magnoliopsida > Alismatales > Hydrocharitaceae > Thalassia > Thalassia testudinum. The sequence continues at coordinate 48,239,785 of JAZHRO010000009.1, forward strand.
CCATCACTCCACAATTTTGTTCTAATGATGATCTTAAAGAAGAAAGGACCATCAAGTCAAACATGATAGATCATCAACCATGTCATGCTCCCAAAGTTTTGAAACACTCTTGGAGGTGGGAGCTACGCCTCTAATCCCCTTCATTATCAGTCCCCTAGAACATGAACTAAAATCACTTCCTGTCACTCTAAAGTATGCTTATCTAAGGCCTAACAACATTCTATTGATTATTAAAGCCTTAAATCTGATTAAGGATCAAGAATCCCAACTAGTAGAGATGATTTCAGAGCATAAAGAGAGCATGGGTTGGACCTTTTTTGACCTTGAGGGTATTGATCTAACCCTCTACATACATCTCATTCAATGGGATGACAATGTGTTGGATGCTTTCGTCGAGTGTTAAGAAATATATGCATCATAGTATAGTCGACAAAATCACACAAAATAATTAAATTTATAAAGCTCACAATCAAAAGTGAGTCCGAGGTTGTTCGCAGGGAGTAAATGGAATTTACGCACTAATCTCAATTTAGAAATGATGAGCACGGTAAATTAAGCACAATAAGAGATATGCAATGAATAAATTGCTCAGATTGATATTCAAATATACGGAAATGTATCTCAAAAGATCCTTGGGATAAAAAAAATTAAAGAAGCAAAACAATGGTGATTTGAATCACAATTAAATCCTCTTAATTAAGCATGCATCCCAAATATTCAATTCATTCAAATAAATCAACAGTGCCTCAATCAGATAATCCACATCAACTTAAGCACTTTAAATGTCAAGCATAGAATTTCACAAGACGTCGGCCTCCTTTCTCAGACAGCTTTAGTGCTAAGGTACTAAGCCTCAGTAAGCATGATGAGAAGCTCATTATGGTCTCTAATTACCCCTAATTAACTAGTCTTCCTAGCTAATTAGCTAGGATTATGTGAATATATGGGTTAATTATTAAATAAGGGATAAATAGTAAAGGACCTTAAAATAAGTTAAAAATGTTATATTATCATCCAATTAATATTATTAATAATATAATTAATAATTGGACTCAAAATATTATCATTAATTCAGCTAATTAATGTGATTAACTAACTTAAGTATAATATATACGTATGTAATAACTTAAGTAACATTAAATAAATTATTCTAAAAAGGTCAAAAATGTAAATTCAAGGTCTAAATATAATAATTATCTTAATTATAATCATATATAAAAAGTTGAAAAAGATTTAAATTAAAATAAACCTTGAAAACCTGAGTTTACACTTTGGTCCTTACATTTTATTTCAATCGGGTCCTTATTTTCCATTTAGGTCCTTAGGTTTCACAGCAAATAGATCCCTAAACTTCTTCTTCTTCTCTTCTTCACCCGACTGAACGACTGACGACTGAAGGTGTAGCCACCACTTGATCACCGCCAATCCGACGTCATCTCTTCTTCTCCAAGCTCCTGGAGCTTGCGCTCACCATCCCATTTTCATCCACCAGTCTGGATGACGCCTAAATCCTAATTTAGGGTTGGAGATAACCTCACCGATGTCGGAGAAGATGCCTATGGTTATTCTCCTCCTAGCCACAAATACGTCCAGATTCCACCTCCTTCTCAGTCGCCATCGACTATAAATACCCCTTGACACCCCTGATTTCCACCAAGTTGGCTGGCTTCCCTCTTCTTCACTGAGCCAACCCAATAGGCTATTCTCTCTACAACTCCGGCAAACTTTTTCTGCTTCATTCGACTTCCTCCATCCATCTTCAACAGCTCTGGAACTCCGCTGAAGTTAGCTGCATCTTCCGACAAGTGCTAACTAAGGACCTATCCTCTACTTCACCTCACAACTGCTGCCGGAGATCTTTCAACAACCCTCTGATTTCCTCCTCTATCATGAGCCATCGACAGAGATCCTCTAACCCCTTCATCCAGGTAACAGTAGATTAGGAGTAGGGGTAGGAGTAGGTTAGTTTAGTTAGTTAGTTAGTTAGGTAGGTTAGATAGTTGTAATGTTAGATTTAGAATTCATCTTCCTCAACTCCGGTGAGCTCCTTGAGCTTGTCAGGAGCACTAATTTCTCCTTTTTTAGTCACCTTCCATCTTCTATATTCCATGATCATTTCTATCACCATTAATTACTATCTGATCATTAATTCACCTAAACCACTTCCACCTTCACCGACTACCACTGTCTATGGTAGCAGTAGTTGACCTTATTTCCACTTTCATTGGATCCTCCATCACCTATTCATCTTCTAAGGATCCTAATCATCACTATAATTCGATTAAATGCCACATATAATGTAAACGCCTAAATCTAATTAAGCTCCTGAGCTCGCTGTCAATGGCAGCTCAGGAGTAGTTGAAATTTTTAATTATATATATATTTATGATTGCAATCATCTGTTGACCTATTTTCTCCACTCAATTGAGTGGGAAAACAAGTCCTGAGCCTTAACCAACTCAGACTTCATATAAATTGAATTCACTGATAAATCTTTATTTTAATGATCAATTGAAAAAATTAATTTGATCCTGAGGTTCCTTGTGACCTCAGGAACCTTTTCAAATCGTTAATGGCATATTTGCTTGTTCGAAATCACAAATTCACTTTTTCTGGACTGACCAGAGCTCCAGCGAGCTCCGGCGAGTCAAAACTGTTCTTTAGCCAGTAGAACTTGATGAAAAACTCCATATCAATGAATTAAGGTTTTCTTATTATTCTGAGAGTGTTTATTTGAGATTTGAATGTCTGGAGTTGTTGTTAGGCATTCATCTTCTCCAAGTTCGACAGAATTGGAGAAGCCTGACAGATAGGATTAAGAAGCATTTAATGGGCCTAGAAGCTTCAGTGCTGTGCACTGAATCCATTTCTATGTTTAAATCACTGTAACAACCTCTGGGTTGTTTTGACGAACAAACCACTTTAGAAGCTCAAGTGACGAGCTTAAAACCCTAGGAATTTCAGTTAAAACACCTATTTAAGGGTTTGAGCATGTTCCTGAGATTGAAAGGACGTTATTCAAGGTGTTAATTCCCTAAGAAAAGGTCTAAAACAAAAAGTCAAAATTTGAGGTTCTAAAGCCAAACCTTAGTTTGATTCCTTGATTATGGATTCAATCTGATGCATTGATGAGTTTAAATTGATTCTAAGATATCTGTGAATCATTTTAAAGTGATTTAGTTGAGCTCTGATGTATAATTCAATTGGATTTCAATTTCTGCCAGTTTGGGTTGTTTTTGAACCCAAACTGATGGCAGTTGATTTTTGATGAGATTTGATTGTAAATTCTACCTAGATGAAGTTATAATAGTCTCTAGAAGTTGTTTTAAATGATTAAACATGTCTTAAGATGTCTGTTAGGACTTTTCAAAGTCTATTTAACACTTCTTGAAGCTTCCAGAGAAGCTTCAAGCTCCTGTATACTTCCTGAGCTCCTGAGAGCTTGATATCATCACTAGCAGTTGCGGAATTCACTTTATAACCCATTTAGAACATCAACTGATAGTTAAAATCAACTCTGTAGACTTAGAGTAAAGAAAACCATTGTCCAGGCCATTTTATACCATAGAAAACTAGAATCTTCGCCCTTCAAATCGAAGAGCATAACTTCCCCTTCACATTAAATTGACACCTCAATCTTGTAGAGCAACTCAAGAATTTTCCAGCAAGCTTTTATTCGCTTGGAATGGAGCTCTAAGCTGTTAGGAATCGACGTTTGAAGTTTGCTCTAGGAGGGGAAATGTTAGTCCCACATCGGTTAGAACTGAACAGGCGCTTGGGTATAAAACTCCTTTGTTGTATAGGCACTTCAGTCGTCAACGCTCGGCGCATGGTTACCGATTGATCATGAATGAGCATTGTGTGTGTGGGCATGTATGTGGTCGCGAGTGTGTGCTCCTGTGGCGTGCGAGAATGTGGGCCTTGGGAGGGCATGTGTGAGGCCTGGGAGGTTGTGAATCGGTTTGGCTGGAAACTCTGAACCGGAAAATAAATCGAACTAAATGAATTATTCTAGGAGCTAGTAGGGTCTCGTCCAACCCTTAAAAGGGTGCTGTGTATCCTCGAATGGTCCAAGCCGCCAACTAATAAACCTAATTTTTGGTTGAAGAGAAAAAAACCCAGTTCGACTCAGAAGGAAGAAGTGCTGAAGGAAGAAAGGTTAAGGAAAGTTGCTAAGGAAAAGGCCAAGGCTCAGAAAGAAGGAAATGCTAAGGTTAAGTGCCGAAGGCTCGAAAGGCTAAGGAAATGCTAAGGGAAGATGTTAAGGAAAAATGCTAAGGTAAAAGCAGAAGGAGCAAAGGAAAGGTAAGAGAAAGGAGAAGGAAGAGAGGAGAATTCGTAGAAGAAAGAGAAGGCTGAACAGGCATTAAGAGACAAGGCAGAGAAGAAAGGGAAGAAAGAAAGGAAAGAGGAAGAAGAGAAGAGCTCGAGAAAAATAAGAGAAAGAATTAAGAGAAAAGAAAAAGATTAAGAGAAGAATAAAAGATAAGTAAAAAGAGAAAGAGAGAAAGAGAAAAGGTAAAAGAAAAAGAAGAAAGCGAGAGAGAGGCTGAAGATAAAAAGAAAAGAGATAGTTTAATTTCTTGCATTATTTTTAATTCCTTTTTTCTTTCAATGTTGTAATAAGGCATATTTCAATTAGAAAAACTTTCTATTGCCTTAATTTCTTTGAAATAAATAAAAATTAACATGTTTACCTATTATTAAAGAAATATCATTTGTGTAAATATGTTTTCTTATGGAATTTTGCATATTTCTTAAATTTAAATCATTAGGCAAAATTCATGCTGTTAAAATTAACTTAATTATACCTCCTATGAGTTGTTTAAACTGATTGTGAATTCTAAATAAGCTAAACCTCCCAGCGAATGACCTCGACTCAACCAGCTAAAAGTAATAAAATCTAAAATGTTAGGTTAACTTTACCTTATACTACTCAACCGACACAAATTCAAGTTAACCGAAGTTACTTTCTTCTACACATAATTAAGCATAATTAACTCAATTAACTGTGTTGAGGAAGAACACGATCATTTTAATGGCGTCGTTGCTGAGGAGGTTACATTTTAATTCATCAAAACATTCCCTGGTATAATGGTAATCATTTTGGTGCCATAGGAGGTAACTGTAATTATATTCACCATTTTTACTGTTTTTAATGTTTTGATTTAATTAGTTTTGTTTTTGTTTTATTTTTTGTCTTCTTTTCAGGTTTACCTCTATGGGTAATCTTAGGAAGAGGGTAGGTTTTCTTAGTTCTATTTTTATTATAAATACCATTGTAAGTATTTCATTTCTTGGTCTATAGTTAGTTTGAATTATTGCATTTAGTTAGATAAAAAATTAAAAAATACAAAAATACATACCTTTCTGACTAGTAGCAGCATAATATAGACATACACTCTTAGGAGTGCATTTTATCTGCTAGTACTTTTCGATCTGACTCAGGAAGTTTCTATTGTTTTTCTCGCATCAGCGGAAAAACACGTGAAAAATAACCGCATAGATCCCTATCATGGAAATATTAACAAGACCACATATATTCTTTGAAAATACCTTAAAAAGTGGTCACTTTAATTCTTTGGATCATATTTTTTTGAAAAGATTAAGTAAAAAAAGAGTAAAATAAAAATTATAACTTAATCTGTTTGTAGAATGCATGAGGGTTTTATCACTATCGTCTGTTGAATGCTATCGCACACACAGCGCGATCACTAGAGTCACACGAGTCTGAATTTTCTATCTCTCCTCTTTGCACCTCTGAGGGCTTTGGTCGAAGATCAACAAGTCTATCTTACTACTAGAGCCACGGGGAGCCAGTAGTGAGCGGTCTCGATCCTAGACCTTAGACCTTTGAGTCTTAAGGATACGCACTTGCATAGACACAGGTTTAGGACACATATTTTGATACTGTTACTATACTTGTTTGCATCCAAAGTGTTTTTGCGTATTCTAGGAATCTCTTCTTTCCTTTGAAAGAAGAGAAAAACCCATGTTTTTTGCGTTGTTTTGCGGGTTTTTTTGTGCCGCTATTTTCTGGTGGTGTGAGTGTGCCTTTGCACATTCTTTCATTTTATGGACAAGAGGCGATCCTTGCATATGCTTCTTGTAACTCCTTTGACAGGTGATCCAAGACCGGTTGCAGATAAGCAACCACTTATATTCCCGACTGATTCATCTATGGAACAATTACAAAATCATAATCCCAAGATCCCTTCTTCTTCTGGTCAAGGGGAGATGCTGCCTTTTGACGTTCATGAGGTGCTCCTGAACCAGAATCTTAGGATGCTTGAACAAAATAAACAAATTGATCTTTTAACAGTAGCCTTAAGTAATATGCAGAATCTTCAAACCCATCCTCCACCTCTTCCTGAGGCAGGTTTTGATCTTCCTGATTTACCGATCCCTCGTCCAAGGCCTCTACTCAGAGACTACTATAATCCATCTAATGCACAAGTAGAGCCTAATGTTAGGATTCCTATTGGGGAGAATGATCCAGAATTAAAGCCAAATATTATAGGTCTAATCTCATGTTTTCATGGATTTGCATCCGATGATCTATTTCAACATATTGAAGATCTTAAGAATCTATCTCAAACTCTTGAACCTCGAAATCAAATAGGGAAATCCTACTTATGAAAATATTCTCTTTTAGCCTTAAAGATAAAGCAGCTTATTGGTATAGAACTATAGCAAGACCAATCTCAACTTGGGCTGAACTCAAATCTACATTTTTGAAGAAATTCTTTCCTATTGGTCAAACAAATGCTTTAAGGCGAGTAATCACAACGTTTAATCAAAATCAAGGAGAACCAATTCATGAGGCATGGGAGCACTTTCATGAATTACAAAGGAAATGCCCACATCATGACATCCCTCCTTGGCAACTAATGCATATCTTCTACTATGGATTGCAAGAGGGCATTCGCAATCTAGTCAATGCCTCTTGTGGAGGGAATTTTCTAAATCGCGACATAGAATTCGCTTCATAATTATATGAAAGGATGGTGGAAAACTCGATCAACAATGCATCTATGTCGTAATTTACGCGGGGCACGAATACGACTCATCAAAATCCACACAAGGGCATTCACGAGATCGGTAATCCATCTAGTTCAAAAGATTTGGAAATTATTGTAGAGAAACTGGACAAAGTCGATATCGTAGCAAAGCATGTCAACGAGGTTTGAAATACGATGCAAACTCTTACACCTCTACTTGCTGTGCAGAATCCTGCGCTTTCATCTGTTTCGCAAATTCCCACAAGGAGGGAATTTGTGAATAATCTAGATTCTAGAGATCCATCTTCCTTGGGTTTTCTATCTACTCCTGCACCAACCCAAGGTGGACCTTTGTCCCACAATCTTACCCACCCTTTTCCCTACCCTTTCCTATTGCAAAAAACACGCCATATTTTTTTGGATTACATGCTATCTAGGAAAATATTCCAAGATTAAATCCATATTCCAATACCTATAATCCTTGATGGGGAAGCCACCCAAATTTCTATTGGGCTGATCAAAATCAAAATCAAAGACCACCTTGTCCAAATCAAACCCATTTAAACCCACCTCCATTGCCTCCTCAGCAACCAAATGTGAGGCCTAATCCTTTGGGTATGCAAAATTACTCTAGGCCTATTAGAGATATACAGATAGACCAAATTTTGAGAGCTGTGTCAAAGAGTCAGCGACAAAATGCTAAAGCTCTTGCTGAGATCCAAAGGCAATGTAAGGTAGAGTTGGTTGATTTACGAAATCAAATCACGCTTTTGGCCGAATCTTCTCAGCCAGGTACTCTTCCATCTCAGCCAATTCCGAATCCTAGGAATTTCCAAAACCCTAGGCAACATCAAGGCCAAGTCCATTTCATTAATCTGGCCTTTGATTCTAATCACAACCCATCCTCTATACTTTCTGAAAATAATCCACCAAACCCGCATCAGCAGCCTTTATTGTATCAAAATGACCCAACTATTATTGAGAATCAAAATTGACTCTGCTGATTTTCTCAATTTGGTTGGAATCATTTCTTTTATTGCCTCAATCTTTAATATTTTACATCTCAATCTAAATCAGACCTAATTTTCACGAAATTCACTCTGATCTTTCTAAGATTTTTTTATCTGATTTTAGTTCTACGAGATCTATTCTGGGCAATTTTAGGATGAGTTTTTACCAGGTAGTTTTTATCTGTTTTTCTATTTTTGAACCAATTCTTTCATGACTCCTTTGTTTTTATTATACTTTTTTTTTACGAGTTCTTTACTAGGGTTTACACCTAGCTGAAGGCGTAAAACTTAGCATTTTGTACATAGAAGTACACTTTTTCTGATTTTTCACTTCATCGTATGCTGATTACCTTCATTTAATCTGACATCCACTTTGACCTTTGGTCGGACTTGAAATCATCTGCACAGAGATCTGTCATCTCCTCTATCCGACTCCTTCCATCACCCTATATAATATCTTTTCACCCTTCTTACAATGAGGACATTGTAAAATCTTGGCTTGGGGGGGTGTGAAGTGAAATTTTCACTTCAAGTGTATGTGTAGAGAAAAAAAGATAAAAAAACACATAAAAATTAAATACCCACGAAATTTTAAAAAATAGAAATACCAAAAATTATAAAAACTTCAAAATACAAAATTTCATAAAAATTTGAAAAATTTTGAAAAAAATTCATAAAAATTGGAAAATTTTATAAACATAAAAATGAAAATATATAAATACAAAAATTTGAAAATTGAAAATTATAAAAATAATAAAAGGGGCATTTTCATCTAGAATAAAGAAGAAAAGAAGAAAAAAATATATATATTGTAACGACTCGATTCTCGAATCCCAACAAGACACAAGAATCGGACCGACTCGACTGATCCCAAGACCCAGTCGTCCAACGAGAAAGTAACCAAAAGAGCAGTAAAATAAACCACATTCACCATGTAAATAACTAGCAGTAACAAAATATAGCAGTAAAGGAAAGAAATACTACAGTATACACCACCACAATAGTAGAGAAATAAACAAGTACATATACGTGAAGCTTACAATAAGGAGAGTATAGGGGGTAACAGAAGCGACTCACTACAACGGAAAGAAAAGTACAGTGGGTACTACAAGTAACACTACTGGGCTCTACTAGGCCCAACGCCCTCTGCAGCCGCCGACTCTGGCTGCTCAACACCTAGTCCTGAAAAGTAACAAGGGTGACACGTCAGCGAAACACTGAGTAGAGTGACAACTAAAAGCTAAAAGAAACAATACGGTGGATAGTAGTTGTTATATTTATTATTTCTTGCTTTCATTTTTCCATTTATCCACTATTGATTTAATTCTCAGATCCTTCTCTTGGTTTTGAATGTTCCTCGTGGGAACGATCTTGATTGCAGTCTTTCCCTAAAAGTAGAAGTAACACGTGGTGCTCTCCTGGTTGGGAGAGTCCCCCGTGGTGGTCCTACCCTCAGTCAACCACCCCAACGTCGCTGACAGACGTAACGGTGACTATGGCACGCGTGATAAACGCATGGGTAGCTACCCCACACTGGCACACGGTCAGTCATTTACGTTAACGGGTGCGCCCAAAGCATAGCACAGAACCAGTATAGGGTAGAGCCCTCTCAGTAACAGGGGTCCAGCCCCTCCACAGTAATCAAACAGGGGTCTTGCCCCTCCACAATCCGCGCACCCTTGCCTGACTACCCTGGTTTGCCCAGTGGGCCTAACAAGTCGGTGTAGGAGGGTTAGCAGAACCTCGGGGCCCGTGGGGTAGCTAGTGCTCTCCCTACACTAGTATCTCTCCTCGGTACTGTGTACACGAGGGCCAAAAGTCGGTACAAAGTGGCCAGACCTAACCCCAAGTCGCTGGGGCGGCTAGCTCCGCTCTGCACTAAATAGGGGGACAGTTGCTCTCCTTGGTACTCCGTACTCAAGGGCCAGCTCACTTCCCCAATTTTATTCCATTCACTTTCCAGGAGTTCTACTTCTAATTCCCCATAGGGTTCATGCTCTTTTAACTCAGCCAATTTAGGTTTCACTGTTCCAGCTTTATATCCATATAACCCATGTTCTCAACCGTAATTATTCATTCATAATAGGCAGCTGTGAACCAATTTACAGGCAATTATCATTTCCTTTCAACTTTTCCAAGATTGTAATGGTTATATATTCAACTAGTTTCCCAGTCCTAGGATTTATGCTGTACCCTAGGATCTATCATTCAATCTAGTTTTCCAGTCCTAGGATTCATGCAATACCCTAGGATCTATCATTCAATCTAATTTTTCAGCCCTAGGGTTCATGCAATGCCCTAAACTCTATTAATTATTTCACAATTGCATAACTTTTGATAAAGAATTGAAAAGGCCACTCTACCCGCAAGATCAAGAGTATTGGGGGCATGATCGGCAATACTGCGTCCCTCCGCAACCCCCAGAGCCGTAACGGAATGGGGTCCTAACACAAGGATCAACACAAGGGGTTACTCAAAATAGCATACAATTACTATAAATAGGTAGAGGAACTAAATCTGGGAAGAATGAAACTTGAAATGTGAAAAACGGACTCCGAACGGACCCTAAATGGGTCAAAAACGACGAGTCTGCCCAAAATCAGACATCTGGAACTTCTTCCAGACGTCTTAAAAGGTCGATCAGGTCATACCTTGGTCTGCGCAGTCCTTCAGATGTCCAGAAGCCCACTGGATCATCTAGACTTAGTTTCCAGACATCCTATTGTCACCTCGAACGTCTGGAGGTCCTCTCCGTCGTTTGGTACTATGCCCAGACGTCTGATCGGTGTGGGATGGTGAGCCCTAGCGCCCTCCCGAACAATTCCTGCATACACAAGCCTGCTCTCATCATAAAAAGGTGCAGAAGAACGCGGCGGACGGCTGCTTGGCCGTACACGCATAAAAAGGAGAATTAGGAAAATATTGTACCTGTCAGATGTCTTCTGCATCTTCTGGACGTAAGCCCAGACATCTGATTCTGGAAAATTTTCCCAGAATCAGGACCCTTTTCGCTCTCCGTCCGCGATGCACGGCCATGCCGCGCCGCGTCCGCCTGCTGCCCGAGCTGCAGCAGCTCCTCCGTGACACCCCACGCTCGCTGCTCTCCCGCCGGCTGACTCTAGCTGCCTCGGCAAGCTCATACCCTCGCGATCGAGCTTCTACTTCCTCTCGCAACAACCCCTCCTTCCCGCACACTCGCAGTAGCCGCTACTGTTGCTCTCGCTCGCTCGCGCTCTCGCTGGCAGGGAGAAGGAGAAGAAGAAGGTGGTGGACTGAGGGTGAGGGAGAGGGGAAACGTATTTGTAGGCAGCGTGGGGAGAGAGAGAGTGGAAGGCTGCGTCGTCTGCAGGGAGTGAGAGAAAGAGAAGAACGAAGGCGGCGGGTTCAGTCTGCGCGCGCACGCATGCAAATGCGAACCCGTACGTCGAAAAAATTTAATACTAGACGTCTGGGCCAGTTCCTAGACATCTTAAATGACTCTTGATGCCCAGGTCGTGACATATATATATATATATATCTTTAATTAAGAGCTTAATTTTTCTTTTAGGTCAGAAACTAAAAGATATATATTAAGAATACATATGGTATATATATTTAAGAGCATTAAATTCTTATTTAGACTTTTACTTATAACATTTTGTAAAAACATGATTTTGTTTTCAAAATTTTTAAAAAAGATTTTATTTGAATTAGAATCCTTAAATCTTTAAGCTTTGATTTTCTATTCTTACCCTAAAATTAAGAAACTAAGGTGCATTAAGTTTTAAACTTAAGTTTTGGAATTAAATTGTAACTCTTTAATCAATTAGATTAAGTAATCCTTTTGCTTTTTGAAAATTTGATTTTATCATAAAGTTAAGTAAAAAGGCTAGATATTCAGAGTTAATTCAGTAGTGAGTTAGTAGAATTTTAGTTTACAAGTCTTTCAGACTAAAGGACATTTGGCTAGACTTAGTAATTTTTGTCTTGACAGATCCTATAGGAGGAAACTTAAAATTTATAGAACCTGAGAGTGAATGGCTTTGTTGTCTAACCTCTGGTTTGAGAGCTAAGTAACCTAAACATCTAAAATTCACACACATATAATTGTCTTGTTGGAATTTGAGACCGCGAAAATACAGAGGTTAAGATATCGATTCTGAATCATCTTTAGTCCGAGGATTTCCACAGGGCGGTTCTTGAAAGGGTGAAGGATGTGCCAGTCACCTAGAAAAAGGATTTGGAGAATAAAGTTAGTAAGAAAAATGAGGAGGAGAAAAATAAAATAAAATAAAATAAAACACCATGCAGTTAAGTGCCTTGTTACAAATGGGTACTCATGTAGTTTTTCCACATAAAAATAAAGCATCTCGATATAAATAGATGCTACCCTTCCTTCCATCAAATAAAAGAACACCTCACTACATATGGGTGTTCTAACCTATAGAAAAAAGTTGAAAAAATATGGAGATAAAAAAATTAGGAATAAGAGACCAAGTGGTCCACTGGGGAGATATACACAAAAAGTGCTGACCTTGGGATAGAAAGCTGGTAAGGAGAAAGCAACCAAACCTAAGTAAGGCCAAGCCAAAGGCTTGAATTGGAATAATCTGGATTGGAAATTGATGTCTTAAGATCTGGATTTTTACAAATTTGGATGCCTTTAGGACAACTCTCTTCACAAAGCATAGATGTTTTAAAATCATAGCTACTAAACCTTGGTATTGGGCAATGAAGCCTAAGAAATCAGGTTTTGAGGATCTACAATTGAGACCTAAAGGAGAATAATTGACAAAATCCTAGGTCTAGATGTTATCCTTAGTGCTATAGGCTAGTAGATTAGAGTTTTACTACTCTAAGTTTGATTAATGATGAGTATCTGATTAATTTGCTTAAACTTAAATTGATAAAAATCAAATATCATAAACAAAGGATTAACTTAAGTCTATTGAGTTTTTGAGTTAAAATTTAATTTCGAACTCTTAGGTTTTGTTTTCTTAAAACACTTTGTATTCTAAGTTTTTAAGGGTTAAGAATGGTTATAATGAATAAGAGATTTTTGGGATTCTAATTTTTGATAAAATTCTTGTTAACATTCTTTTTAAAGTGTGTTTTGAAAATGTTTTGAGTATAAGTCTAAGTAAGGAAATTTTCAAAAAATGCTCTATATATTAATTATTTATATTAAATCTAAAAAAAATTCTCTAACCTAAGCTTTCCTCTACTTAGTTTTTATTTATGTTAATTTAAACCCAAGTGCTTTAAATCATCATATTCTTAGTTAATTTTGCTAGGGACTAGAAAAACTCTGGCTTGGGGGTATGATGAGAAGCTCATCATGGTCTCTAATTACCCCTAATTAACTAGACTTCCTAGCTAATTAGATAGGATTATGTGAATATATGGGTTAATTATTAAATAAGGGATAAATAGTAAAGGACCTTAAAATAAGTTTAAAATTCTATATTATCATCCAATTAATATTATTAATAATCTAATTAATAATTGGATTCGAAATATTATCATTAATTTTGCTAATTAATGTGATTGACTAACTTAAGTATAATATATACGTATGTAATAACTTAAGTAACATTAAATAAATTAATCTAAAATGGTAAAAAATGTAAATTCAAGGTATAAATATAATAATTGTCTTAATTATAATGATATATAAAAAGTTGAAAAAGATTTAAATTAAAATAAACCTTGAAAACCTGAGTTTACATTTTGGTCCTTACATTTTATTTCAATCGGGTCCTTATTTTCCACTTAGGTCCTTAGGTTTCACTGCAAATAGGTCCCTAAACTTCTTCTCTTCTTCACCCGACAGAACGGCTGACGACTGAAGGTGTAGCCACCTCTTGATCACCACCAATCTTCTTCTTCAAGCTCCTGGAGCTTACGCTCACCATCCCATTTTCATCCACCGGTTCGGATGACGCCTAAATCCTAATTTAGGGTTAGAGATAACCTCACTGACGTCGGAGAAGACGCTGGTGGTTATTCTTCTCCTAGCCACAAATACGTCCAGATTCCACCTCCTTCTCAGTCGCCGTTGACTATAAATACCCCTTGACACCCCTGATTTCCACCAAGTTGGCTCCCTTCCCTCTTCTTCATTGAGCTGACCCAATAGGCTTTTCTCTCCGCAACTCCAGCAAACATTCTCCGCTTCATCCGACTTCCTCCATCCATCTTCAACAACTCTAGAACTCCGCCGAAGTCAGCCATGTCTTTTGACAAGCACTGACAAAGGAGCTATCCTTTGCTTCACCTCATAACTACCATAAGAGATCTTTCGACAACCTTCTAATTTCCTCCACCATCATGAGCCATCGACGGAGATCCTCTAACTCCTTTGTCCAGGTAATAGTAGACTAGGAATAGGAGTAGGAGTAGGTTAGTTTAGTTAATTAGTTAGGTAGGTTAGATAGCTGTAATGTTAGATTTAGAATTCGTCTTCCTCAACTCCAACGAGCTCCTTGAGCTTGTCAAGAGCATTAATTTCATCTTTTTTAGTCACTTTCCATCTTCTTCTATATTCCACGATCATTTCCATCACCATTAATTACTATCTGATCATTAATTTTCCTAAACCACTTCTACCTCCACCGACTACTTCTGCTATCTATGGAAGCAGTAGTTGACCTTATTTCCACTTTCATTGGATCCTCCATCACCTATTCATCTTCTAAGGATCCTAATCATCACTATAATTCGATTAAATACCACATATAATGTAAATGCCTAAATTTAATTAAGCTCCTGAGCTCACTGTCAATGGCAGCTCAGGAGTAGTTGAAATTTTTAATTATATGTATATTTATGATCGTAATCATCTGTTGACTTGTTTTCTCCACTCAATTGAGTGGGAAAACAAGTCCTGAGCCTTAACCAACTCAAACTTCATATAAATTGAATTCACTAACAGATCTTTATTCTAATGATCAATTGAAGAAATTAACTTGATCCTGAGGTTCCTTGTGACCTCAGGAACCTTTTCAAATCGTTAGTGGCATATTTTCTCTTTCTGAATCACAAATTCACTTTTTATGGATTCACTGGAGCTCCGGCGAGCTCTGACGAGTCAAAACTGTTCTTCAGCCTATAGAACTTGATGAAAAACTCGAGATCAATGAATTAAGGTTTTCTAATTATTCTGAGAGTGTTTATTTGAGATTTAAATGCCTGGAGTTGTTGTTAGGCATTCATCTTCTCCAACTCCAGCAGAGTTGGAGAAGTCTGACAAATAGGATTAAGAAGCATTTAATGGGTCTATAAGCTACAGTGCTGTGCACTGAATCCATTTTTGTGTTTAAATCACTGTAACAACCTTTGGGTTGTTCTGATGAACAAACCACTTTAGAAGCTCAAGTGACGAGCTTAAAACCCTAGGAATTTCAGTTAAAACATCTATTCAAGGGTCTGAGCATGTTCCTGAGATTGAAAGGATGTTATTCAAAGTGTTAATTCCCTGAGAAAAGGTTTAAAATAGAAAGTCAAAATTTGAGGTTCTACAATCAAACCTGAGTTTGATTCCTTGATTATGGATTCAATCTGATGCATTGATGAGTTTAAATTGATTCTGAGATATCTGTGAATGATTTTAAAGTGATTTGGTTGAGGTCTGATGTATAATTCAATAGGCTTTCAATTTCAACCAGTTTGGGTTGTTTTTGAACCCAAACTGATGGCAGTAGATTTTTGATGAGATTTGACTGTAAATTTTGCCCAGATGAAGTTATAACAGCCTCTAGAAGTTGTTTTAAATGATTAAACATGTCTTAAAATGTCTGTTAGGACTTTTCAAAGTCTGTTTAACACTTCTTGAAGCTTCCAGAGAAGCTTCAAGCTCCTGTATACTTCCTGAAGCTCCTGAGAGCTTGATATCATCACTAGCAGCTGCAGAATTCACTTTATGACCCCATTAGAACATCAAATGATAGTTAAAATCAAGTCTATAGACTTAGAGCAAAGAAAACCACTGTCTAGGCTATTTTATACCATAGAAAACTAGAATCTTCGCCCTTCAAATCGAAGAGCATAACTTCCCCTTCATGTTAAATTGACACCTCAATCTTGTAGAGCAACTCAAGAGCTTTCCAACAAGCTTTTATTCGCTTGGAATGGAGCTCTGAGCTGTTAGGAATCGACATTTGAAGTTTGCTCTGGAAGGGGAAATGTTAGTCCCACATCAAATAGAATTGAACAGGCGCTTGGGTATGAAACTCTTTTGTTGTATAGGTACTTCAGTCATCAGCGCTCAGCGCATGGTTACCGATTGAGCATGAATGAGCATTGTGTGTGTGGGTGCGTATGTGCCTGCGAGTGTGTGCGCCTGTGGCGTTCAAGAATGTGGTCCCTGGGTGGGCATGTGTGAGGCGTGGGAGGCCGTGAACCAGTTTGGCTGGAAACTCTGAACTGGAAATTAAATCAAACTAAATGAATCAGTCTTGGACCTAGTAGGGTCTGGTCCTACCCTAAAAAGGGTGTTGTGTATCCTCGAATGGTCCAAGCTGCCAACTAATAAACCTAATTTTTGGTTGAAGAGAAAAAAGCCTGGTTCGGCTCAGAAGGAAGAAGTGCTGAAGGAAGATGGTTAAGTAAAGTTGCTAAGGAAAAGGCCAAGGCTCAGAAAGAAGGAAATGCTAAGGTTAAGTGCTGAAGTTTCGAAAGGCTAAGGAAATGCTAAGGGAAGATATTAAGGAAAAATGCTAAGGTAAAAGCAGAAGGAGCAAAGGAAAGGTAAGAGAAAGGAGAAGGAAGACAGGAGAATCCGTAGAAGAAAGAGAAGGCTGAACAGGCATTAAGAGACAAGGCAGAGAAGAAAGGGAAGAAAGAAAGGAAAGAGGAAGAAGAGAAGAGCTCGAGAAAAATAAGAGAAAGAATTAAGAGAAAAGCAAAAGATTAAGAGAAGAATAAAAGATAAGTAAAAAGAGAAAGAGAGAGAGAAAAGGTAAAAGAAAAAGAAGAAAGAGAGAGAGAGGTTGAAGATAAAAAGAAAAGAGATAGTTTAATTTCTCGCATTATTTTTAATTCCTTTTTGCTTTTAATGTTGTAATAAGGCATATTTCAATTAGAAAAATTTTCTATTATCTTAATTTCTTTGAAATAAATAGAAATTAACATGTTTACTTGTTATTATAGAAAGATCATTTGTGTAAATATGTTTTGTTATGGAATTTTGCATATTTCTTAAATTTAAATCTTTAGGCAAAATTCATGTTGTTAAAATTAACTTAATTATACCTCCTATGAGTTGTTTAAACTGATTAGTGAATTCTGAATAAGCTAAACCTCCTAGTGAATGACCTGGACTCAACCAGTTAAAAGTAATAAAATCTAAAATGTTAGGTTAACTTGACCCTATACTACTCAACCGACATAAATTCGAGTTAACCTAAGTTACTTTCTTCTACACATAATTAAGCACAATTAACTTAATTAACTATGTTGAGGAAGAACACGATCAATGCACACAAGGGAGCTTTCTCTTCTTCAAGCCTTCATAAGCACAGTACTAGAGCAAACTTCCTCAAAGGCTAAGTCTCGAAGCCTCTTCCTTCACAACAAGCCTATTTGAGTGCTAAATCAGGGTTTTAAAATCACTTCATTGCAATATAGCCGAAAATAGTGCGTGAACAAATATAATTTATAACTCGAATACTAGTCCAAGGTAAACGTAGGGAGCAAGTGTTACAATTAATCTCAAGACCACAATTTGAGCACAAGATAATAATATTTAATGAGAAATTCAAGCAATAATAATGTATATATAATGACAGGGGTCAATAGTGCAAAAAGATTAGGGTAAAATGGTGATTTGAATCACCAATTACCCTAATTACAATAATAGAAAATATCTCAATAGTATCAGCCAAATTTAATCCACGCAAGCTAAGTGCATAGTGCACTGTGTCAAACAGATCAGACGATGGAGCTTTCAATCAGATGGTTTAACCGTCCAGATGCTACAGTGCCTGGAGGGCACTCTTCTTCCTTACCTTTCCCTCCTCGGGCTCAAGGAAAGGCACAACATAGAGGCATGGTTGCCTCGTAGAGACTAAGTGTTGAGAGGGGTTCACTGAAGCAAACCCCCCCACCTCCTTCTCTATTTCTCTTTCTTTCTTCTCTTCTCTCTCTGACTGGGCAAACCAAACCAGACCGTGGTAACTGAGTAAATGGACCAAGGCCTAGACTCGCATGCATGGGTGGGGACCTCACCCCCTGTGTGTGCTGAGGCAAGCAATCAGTATCAAAAAATCAATTTAAGTGCGTTTGGGGCTTCTTCGCTCTACAAGGTGGGACTATCCCACGCAGCTTCATCATAATGCAGCAGCAACTGAAGACTTGTCTGACTAGGGTCGAGGATGCGACTGTGGAGTCCAATTGATCGCCTGGAGAGCTTCCTGAGAGTCAGCTGCAACAGCTGGAGGTGGAATATGGAGGGGTTACGGCCGAAGGACTGCAGCTAATGTCGGAAAACTCAGGGGTTGTGGTGGAGGTCCGGTAGTCACCTGAAAAGCAAAAAATAGCCTTGTGGCCATGTAAAATATGCCTAAGAGGATCGCTTAAGGATGGCGAACAAGATGGTGATCTTGGTGGTGCGCATGGGTGAGTGAGGAGGTCGAACGACCTCGAGATGATAGTGCGGTGAGCGTGGAGTTCTACAAAGGGTAGGAGTGATCAATCCCCTCAATTTCTTGAGGGGTTTTGTTCACGTGAATGAGGTGAAGGTCGTATGCTTGTCAGCAAAGTGTTTGGAGCAGTGGAGTGAGTGGAGAGCTTCACCGGAGGAGTGGCCAGAGTGGAGTAAGATGAAGTCGCGAAGGGCAAAACGGTGGTCAAGTTGGAGCATAGTGGTACAGTGATGATGTGTAGACACTAGAGAGTTGATGAAGCTAACTAACGGATGAAGAGGAACGGAGATGGCACCGGTTGTGGTATGGCCAACGCCAGAGGAGATGGAAACTCCATTGAGGTAGACGGCGATAAAGATGGGGTTAGGAAGCATCGCACAGGTATGTTGAGACGCGGAAGACGATGGGGAAGAAGAACCGGCCACCTATGTTATGTGGTGGCCAACGAAGGAGCTAGGGATAGGAATTCACCGGAGCAAGCTCAGAGCGAGCTGGAGGTAGAGGAAGGAAAAAAATTTCTGGCTTAAAAACTTGTTAAAGAAGAGGGGAATGCCCAGGAGGTCTTTTATAGGCCAAAGGGCGAGTTTCCAAGCTTGGAAACCAAGCTTTGAAAGCTTGAAATTTATAGAATAGGTTTAGGATTTCCAAGAGTTCCCATGAACTCTTGGACGAGATTTGGAAGGCAAGACCTACCTCAGATTGAAGAGAAACTCCTCAAAAATCTTCCTTCCAAATTTAGAAGGATTTCGTCGTGAAATTAGGGAGAATCTCTTGATTGAAGGTCAACGATTCGTGCGTTCACACAATACTGGTGGCAGGGGCATTTTTGTGAAGAAGACAAGGAGGTTAAGGGGGTTTTTGTTATAAATTCAAAAGCTGAGGGGTTATTTGAGAGAATAAGAGTCAGACTTGGACTAAAATGCAAACTAGGTCGAAATAATCTCATATTGGGCTCAAATTTTGATACAAATCTAATTTGAACCCAAGTAATCCAATGGTGAAGTTGGATTGTGGTTATAACCTAATTTAATTGGGTAATTTATGTAAAAACCTAAATTATGGCGATAGTCTGTCTGAGACTCTATTTCAGGTCAAAATGGGTTCAGATGGTCAAATCAAGGATGCCAAACCCTAGAGAATGTTTATTTATGATTTTTAGAGGGTTTATGTCAATTTTATCTCGATCAGAACCTCAATTAATTGAGTCTCTTTTTAGGGTTTCTCTTATCCATTAATTCTTGAAATGCGTGAAAACTCGTTTCTGTCTACATGGATGCACTTATTAGGCATTAATGAATAAATGACCTTTAATAAACCCCTAGCATACCCCATGGTTATTCTGTATTTGTGATAAGAGGGTACAATTGCATAAATAACCCTATTTTCATCTTTTCTTCTCAAAACAATTCATCCTACTCAAGAGACCTTCTGACTGATATGTAGGAGCTTTTATTAACTTTATAAGCCTAAATTGAGCTAGTTATGGATCAAGATGGTGTTCCCATCATACCCCCATGCATAGCTTTTTCTAGTCTCTTAGCAAAATTCTATGAATCAAACCAGCTATGTAGGTTAAATGTAACCGTCAGGATGCCCTACTAAGCTGCATCTCTAGGAATCAGATCTTAATACCAACAATAGGGCTAGAAGTACTCAAGTACCAACCCAGATCCAGACCTGACTAGCTTTCGCCTCAGTCTGCCGCGATGGTTTCTAAGGCTCGCAGGAACTAACCTAAGGTTCGTTGTACCTAGTGGTTAAAGCATCTGTGCTTGAAACATGGTTATTCCAAGTTCAGTTTGCCAGTGCATTTTGTAGGAGAGAGATATAGAAGGAGAATTTTATTTGGGGAGAACTTTATTTCACTTTTTCTTTCCATTATATTTTTCCTTAGATCCATATTTGGATTGGCCCTAAACACAGTCTGTATCAGATTCCTTGTCCCCGCCATCAATCCTCACAAGGTCCTTGGCACTCGATGCTTCGAGATAGCATCGCCCATGGCAACTGTTGGAACCTTGTTCCACATCTTATTTTGGTGTTAACAAAATTATTGTGGATTAATGTTTGTGATAACACCACACAAGGAGGTAATAATTATGTTGAATATAGCCCATCTTTAGAATAAAAGGCACAACATAAGTAGAATAGGAGCATTGCATGCATCATGTACTAAGATTGCTTATAAACTGTATTAATGGCCATTTGTGTAAGCATTTGTCAAAGCAGGCCTCAGATGAGCAATCGGACTGTACGGATGGATTCAGAGCGACGAACGGTGTCCAACGGACTCAAGATCGGCCAAATCCGACATCTGGAGCTCCTACAATGGGCCCAAGAAGTTCTGACCGTTGATCTGGAGATCAACGGCCCAGATTGTGCCACATCAGCCCGCCCCAACGCACGCACGCCTTCAGCCAACCAAGGAAAAATCTCGGTCGTCGATCTTTGATCGAACGGCCGAGATTCGCGCGCCTGCCCGCGGTCACCGCAACAAAAGCGCGGGCGTGGCGCAACGGTTAGCACGCACGCCCGCATCCATGCGACGCGCTTTCGAGCCACGCGAGGGGGGATTTGAAGGAGGGCGAAGGGCGCGGAGAAATTGGGCCACCCGATCAGCAGCGGGCGGCCAGGATCTTGCCACACTGCGCGACCGTAGCGCACGAGCGCCCACGTGCGCGCGCACGCCAGGCGGAGACGTGCGCGCACACGCACGCCCGAGGTGCGATCTCAATGTAGGCGAGGAAGACTCTCAGCCGTCTGATCTTCGATCGGACGGCTCTCGTTCAGCAGCCAGGGATCGTGCGAGGAGAAGGAACGGGGCGGGCAGCTGACCGGCGGCGAGAGGGCTACATCGACGCTTTTGGAAGCGATTTTAGAGACGCTCTGGAAGTCGCTAAAGCCCCTTCTTCTTTTAGGAAGCCCCTAACTCTATTTAAACCCCCTCCAACCACCATTCAAGGCATTCACTCCCCTTGCAACTACTCCACTCCTCTCTTAGCTAGCCTTAGGCACTCTTGTAATCACCGGAGACGACGAGCCGCCGACGGAGCGTCCTCCACCGCCGTGGCTGCCTCGTCGCTCTCCACTCTAAACTCTCTCTCTATCTCGCTCTCGCTTTTCAAAATCGCATCTTTCGCAAGCAAAACTTCGCCTTTTCCGTGACAACAAGTGATAAACAAAAATCTGATTTCCACGCCTCCCTGAGACCGACACTCGGACTTACCTCCGTTTACTTCTTTTAAAACTGACGTATCAAGTACGACTATAACGACACCTCTTAACACACACGCACAAAGACACGTCAGTTTTTGGCGCCGTTGCCGGGGAGGCAACGGATTTGTTTAATCACCTCCATTCCACACTCATTCTCACATCTTCTAATGCCCTATTTTCCTTTTTACTTGACGGTTGTAGGAATTCGACGCATGGACGGCGAAGCGACGCATTCCACGACGGTAGCAAGGGAGTAGGCACCTCGAGGACCGATAGTGAGTAACCTGTCTCTCATTGTTTGCTTGCGTGAAAAAGCTAAAAAATTGTAAAAACTGAAAAAAAATTGGCGTGGTGTATGATTACTTGACCCACATCCTTAACACATCACCCCACAAAAAAAAATGTACGCTCTAACATTCTGAATAAATTCTTGGAGTGTTCTTTTCTTTTTCTTGAGTGGTGTTTGCGAAGCCACCGTGAATTGACCTAGGCCGCACCACTCAACCCTAAAACTGACTCATCTAATAGAAGCTGCATGATCATCAGGATGAGTACACTAGGGTTTTAGAGCCTCTACAAAAGAAAAGGAAATCTACTTTCACCAAGTTGTGTGCAGAACTTGACGTGCCCACTAAAACTTGTTTGAAAACATTAAGACACGTCAACCCTAAAAAGTACTAAAGTAAGGATGAAACACTAAAAGACACCACATCTTAACAAATCCTTTCTTGAAAACCATGTTTTGCTAGAAGCACACACTTTGAAAGTGGAAAATTAAGAGGCACCACCCCAATCAATGCCTCATCACATCACCCTAAGCACAAGCACTATCCTAACCCTTTAAAATTGAGTAGACGTGCCCTAGGCAGGACTGAGTTAAGTCTCAAAAGGCAAGGTTTTGTTCGCTAGGCACTTGGCTTTCATTCCCTTGGTAGAATCTGGTGACTAGGCTACGGGGCAGTGTCAAACGACCGCGGTTGTGGGGTCTATGGAACCGGAGGCACAAGCCAAAGGAAGAACCTTCCCTGCAATGCCCTCGTAATCAACCTAGCCAGATTAGCCTTGGGAAGGGGAGTCCAGTGCTTACGGACTTAATCACCCTTTATGAGATTTCTAGGTCTCCTGAGGAATACACCATAAGGACTAGGCTTGGGTGCTTGATTGAAACACATTTCTCGCATCTGTCACCCTCCGCATCCCCTCCTGTTCTTCTCTAGTGTATGCACAGGAGGCGCTCACTGCATCCCGAGTTGTGTGTTTTGGGGCAGGAATCTAGGCGACGTAATTCTATTGAAAACATGGCTGAACCTAGGGTAGATGAGGCTGAGAATCAACCCCCACCAGATGCTATGGCCATCATCCAAGCTCAAATCAATGCTAACCATCGGCTTCAACAACAACAAATCCACACCATCATGCAAGCCATACAACGGTTACAGAACCCACA
Source organism: Thalassia testudinum (assembly GCA_037157565.1). Taxonomy (NCBI): domain Eukaryota; kingdom Viridiplantae; phylum Streptophyta; class Magnoliopsida; order Alismatales; family Hydrocharitaceae; genus Thalassia; species Thalassia testudinum. The sequence continues at coordinate 48,263,081 of JAZHRO010000009.1, forward strand.
AGAACGACCGCCACTTGATTTACCGCCATTTCAGGACCAGCCAAGACCTCTCCGTGATTTTTATAACCCTTTTGCTATTAGAGTCGAGCCCCACCTTAGGATCCCCGAGGGGGGAGATGATTTTGAGCTAAAACCGAATGTCTTAAGTCTGATCCAGAGCCACTTTCATGGAAGCTCAAATGAGGACCCCTTTCAGCACCTAGAGGATCTCGATCGCATAGCATGACCAATGAAACCTAGGAACATTAGCCTTGACATTGTTCTAATCAAGATGTTCCCTTTCTCATTAAGAGACAAGGCTTCTCATTGGCTTAGAACCCTAGGTAGACCCATCACCACCTGGGAAGAACTGAGGCATGCATTTTTAAAGAAATTCTTCCCCATAGGAAAGACCAATGCCCTCAGAAGAGCTATTACTACCTTCACACTCCAGGGTGGGGAACAATTTCATGAGGCGTAGGAAAGATTTAATGAACTTTTGAGGAAATGCCCACACCACGAAGTTCCAAGGTGTAAATTGGCCCAGATCTTCTACCACGGTCTGGACAGCAACCTACGGAACTTCGTTGATGCCTCATGCGGGGGAAACTTCCTAAACAAAGATGAGGAGAGCGCATTTGAGCTCTTTGAGTCTATGAGCGAGAATTCGCTCAACAATGCCTCCATGAACCAGTTTAACAGGTCCAGTCAACCCCGTGGCGGAATTTATGAGGTGCAAGCAAATTCTGGAATGGTTGACATGGACATCATTGCCAAAAAGTTGGATCGAGTGGAATTGGTGGACAAAAAGATTGATGAGCTATTGAATCAGACCAGGAACCCCTTGCAGACTTTCTCCCTAGCAAAGGGAGCACATAATGTTGACCTGGTCCAGCCCTTCACCCAACTGAACCTGGAACAACCCCTGACCACGTTCCAGGGAGGGACCTTTGCTCCCTCGACCATTGATTACTCCCTTCCCTCTTCATCAACATCGGCTATCCTAGAAGATGTGCAAGCCGTCCAAGGTTATGAGAAACCTGACCCTTTCTCCAACACTTACAACACCGGCTGGCGTAACCACCCCAACTTTGGTTGGACAAACCAGAAACCACCGCAATTCCAAAACCATCCCAGGCCAAACCAACAGCCACACTTGCCCCCCTATCAACAAGGACCACCAGTTAGACCCCAATATAACCAGAATAGGGTGGCCCCTCCCCCACAAAACCAAATGGATACCTTAATAAAGATGATGGCTGACATGAACCAGAAACATCAGGAGGAAATGGCCTTGGTAAAGGGACAGTTAAGCCAACTCTTGGACTGTAAACAACAAGGATCTCTTCCTTCCCAAACACAACTGAACCCGCGAAATATAATTAACAGAGGCCCCAATTCACAAGGGTTCCGAAGCAACGCCGGGCAGGCTCACATGGTCCAGCCAGCCCCGCAAACACCTCCTGGGTTTGGCGCTTCTTTTTCCTCGTCTCCTCAAGGATCACCCCATGGCCCCAATGCCTCTGCGAATGCGGTGACCTTGAGAAGCGGCACCAAAACCCAGGATCCCAAATGGCCGACTCCCCCCGAGACTTTACCAGTTGAAATACCCGACTCAGAAGAGGCACCAACCAAGGACCCAGACATGGAACCAATCCACATTCAGACACCCTACCCTAAGGCCTTGGAGACAATCAAGAAAAAGAAGAATACTGTGGAAACTGAGGAGCTGTTGGAAATTTTTAAGCAAGTACAGATTAATATTCCGCTCCTAGAAGTCGTTAAACACATCCCTGCTTACGCCAAGTTCTTAAAGGATGCCTGTACACCCAAGCGTAAGTCGAAACCGCAAGCACCTAGGAAGGTTGTACTTTCTGAGCAAGCAAGTTCCATGATATCAAGCAACCTTCCACTCAAGCGAACTGACCCAGGAGTGCCCCTGATTTCCTGCAATATCGGGGACATGACATTTGATAGAGCACTCCTGCACCTAGGTGCTTCTATCAATCTAATTCCAACAACCCTGTACCACCAATTTGGTTTTGGGGAGCTGACACCAACTCCTGTCACCATCCAGCTGGCTGATAGATCTGTGAAAACCCCGAAGGGGGTTGTCGAGGTCGTAATTGTACGGGTCAAGGACTTATATTTCCCGATCGACTTTTTGGTGCTTGACATGGAAGTCCCTGAAAAATTACAGAATGCACCCATAATTTTAGGCAGACCTTTCTTAGCTATGGCTAAAGCAAACATTGATTGCGACAGGGGATGTATGGAAATCGCCTTTGGGGACAGGAAAATGCAATTGGATATCTTCCAGGTGATAGTCTTTTGATTGCGATTACATTGAGGAACATGATCCCGTGGAAACTTTAATCGAGGAATGCCTCACCCTCAGTTCTGTCTCAGACCACCAAACCCGTAGTTCTGACCTGTCACCATCATTACTTGTGGACCTCTGTAAGGCTGAGTATCATCACATGACACCATTTGAAGAGATCGATGTTGATCAACTACTGCCCTTTCCCTTCCCATCGACTGTGGTCCCACCCGCACCCGAACTTAAACCATTGCCTGAGAATCTCAAGTACGTCTTCTTGGGACCTAACCAAACCTTCCCAGTGATTATTAATTCTCATCTAACCAAGGATCAAGAACTCAGGTTGACTACGACCCTTTCAGAACATCGGGCTGCCATTGGTTGGACCATTTCGGATTTAAGAGGAATTAGCCCCACCTATTGCACCCACAAGATTTACCTGGAAGATGGGGCCCGACCTTCCCACCAGATGCAGAGACGTTTAAACCCTAACATGCGGGAGGTTGTTAAAAAAGAAATCATCAAGTGGCTTGACGCCGACATCATCTACCCTATCTCTGATAGCCCCTGGGTGAGCCCCACTCAAGTGGTTCCAAAGAAAGCTGGGCTCACCGTTATCACCAATGATCATGGCGAATCCATCCCCACCCGTACCACTACCGCATGGCGGGTGTGTATTGATTATAGGAAGCTTAATGAAGCCACTAAGAAGGACCACTTCCCCTTGCCATTCATTGACCAAATCCTTGAAAGATTGGCAGGGCAGAAGTATTTTTACTTCCTGGATGGATATTCAGGATATAACCAAGTCGCAATTGCTCCAGAAGATCAGGAAAAGACCACATTCACTTGCCCGTATGGCACGTTTGCATTCCGTCAAATGCCGTTCGGGTTATGCAACGCAGCTGCGACATTCCAGCGTTGCATGCTAGCCTTTTTTTCAGAAATGGTGGGTGAATACTTGGAGGTCTTTATGAATGATTTCTCTGTATTCGGGAATTCATTCAACCATTGTCTAAGCAACTTGGAGAAAATCCTGAAATGATGTATCGAGGTTAACTTGGTGTTAAGTTGGGAAAAGAGCCATTTTATAGTTCAAGAAGGAATTATCCTCGGTCACATCGTCTCGCATAGGGGTATCGAGGTAGATCGAGCTAAGGTTGATTTAATTTCCAAACTTCCTCCACCTAGTTCGGTCCGGCAGATTCGCTCCTTCCTAGGACATGTTGGCTTCTACCGAAGGTTCATCGAAGACTTTTCCAAGCTTTCAAAACCCCTGACCGACCTTCTAGCCAACGACGCTATATTCCACATGTCTCCTGATTACATCCAAGCTTATCACACTCTCCGGGACTTAGTCTCCACCGCACCTGTACTTCAACCCCCAGACTGGTCCCAGGACTTTGAGATTATGTGTGATGCATCAGATTTTGCCATAGGCGCTGTCCTAGGACAAAGGCAAGATAAGAAGCCCGTGGTGATCTACTACGCGAGCAAAATGTTGGACGAGGCCCAACGTAATTATACCGTCACAGAAAAAGAGTTGCTCGCTGTAGTATTTGGACTTGAAAAATTCCGCTCATACTTGCTGGGATCCCACGTGACTATTTACACTGACCATTCAGCCATCCGGCACCTGTTGGCCAAAAAGGACGCAAAGCCCAGGCTCATCAGATGGATCCTGCTTTTGCAGGAATTTGACCTGGAAATCCGAGACAAGGCCGGATCGAAAAATGTGGTGGCTGACCACTTATCGAGACTTCATCCAGACCACATTGGACCCCCCCTACCTCTATCTGATACCTTCCCTGATGAACACATCCTAGCCGTGTAATATAAGAAAATGCCATGGTATGCCGACTATGTTAATTACCTGGTTATAGGACAAACCCCGCACAGCTGGTCTAGACAGCAACAGGATAGGTTCTTGGCTGAGGCCAAGCACTATTTCTGGGATGATCCCATGCTGTTTCGCCTCTGTGCTGATCAGATCATCAAAAGGTGTATCCCTGAAGATGAAGTTCAGAGTGTGCTTTCCTTTTGTCATGACCAAGCATGTGGTGGCCATTTCTCTGGAAAGAAAACAGCTACAAAAGTGTTGCAGTCTGGATTTTACTGGCCGTCCCTATTTAAGGATGCACACATCTTTGCCAAAACTTGCTCACGCTGCTAAACACTGGGGACCATGACCAAGAAAGATATGATGCCCCTTCAGCCCATTTTGATTGTCGAAATCTTCGATGTTTGGGGTATCGATTTTATGGGCCCCTTTCCACCATCCAACGGCTTCGAGTACATCCTAGTCTCAGTAGACTATGTTTCCAAATGGATTGAAGCTGTCGCCACCCGACGATGCGATCACAAGACTATCATGGAATTTGTGAAGAAGAACATCTTTTCCCAGTTTGGAATACCCAAGGCCATGATCAGTGATGGTGGAAGCCATTTTATCCATTCCCAATTCCATGCCCTACTTAGAAAATACGGGGTAAACCACCGCATTGCCACCCTGTATCATCCACAAACAAATGGGCAGACTGAGGTCTCCAATAGACAAATCAAGAACATTTTACAAAAGACTGTGAGACCTGACAGGAAAGACTGGTCCACATGATTTGATGATGCCCTGTGGGCATATAGGACCGCTTTCAAGACCCCGATAGGCATGTCGCCTTCTCACCTGGTCTTCGGCAAGGCCTGCCATCTTCCTGTCAAATTGGAACACCGGGCTTACTGGGCTATCAAGCAGTGTAACATGGATCCCTAGTTAGCCGGTGCGCAGAGGACCCTGCAATTGTCTGAGCTCGAAGAAATCCGTCGGGACGCCTTTGACAATAGTCGACTGTATAAGGAGAAAATGAAAGCCGTTCACGACCGACTCATTCATAGAAAAACCTTTGAACCTAACCAGCAAGTTTGGTTGTTTGATGCCCGCCTAAAACTCTTCCCAGGGAAACTCAGGTCCAAATGGACAGGACCATTTCGGGTGGTTAAGCCCTATTCTAATGGGGCGGTTGAAATCGCTAATCTTAACACTGGGCACACTTTTACAGTTAATGGTCAAAGATTGAAGCATTTCCTGGCCCAGGTACCCCCCAAGGAAAGTGTCACCCTCGTTGAGGGCTGACACCGAGCATCGCCCAGCTGGAGGCATTAAACTCAGCGCTTCCTAGGAGGCAACCAAGAGGATTCAAACTGATCTAGTAGTTCACGTCACTCAGGTACTATCTTTTTGAACCCTTTTGCATCATGTATCTGCCAATGAGGACATTGTCCAACTTAAGCATGGGGGGGGGGGGGGGGTAAATTGCATAATCCTGAGCCCAATTAATCAGTCTGAATGAATAAATTAAAAAAAAAAAATTAGGAAGAAAACTTAGGCATTAGAAACTTGTCAATAGTGGGAAATAATATAGAAAGAACTTAAACACTTAGACTTTTCAGGCCTTCAGGCTTAATCAGTCCTAGTGTCCGTTAAAATATGGATTTAGCGGCAAATCCTTGCAACCTTAAGCTATTCTAATCCACCTACTAAATAAGGTAATAAGTATACGACTTATTAACTCACCCTCTAACTCAGAAAAACTTTGAGTCTAAGCATCTGCACACATTTTTGCATAGACTCACTTCTCGGAGATTTTGACAGAAATTGGGCAGCTAATGAACTCTCTAGGGTGGTATGGCTGGCAAGTTGTCGTGGGTAACAGTCCATTGGCAGGTTGTCCAGAACCCAGCCATAGGCCATTTCTTTTTCATTACCTTTAGGTACATTTGAGATCAGGGAAGCCACCTACAAAAAAAAAAAAGAGGAAAAGAAGAAAAGAAAATAAACCACACTTCACAGCACAAGTATGGCTGGCAAGTGATCGTGGGTAACAGTCCATTGGTCGATTCTCCAGAGCCCAGCTCAATAATTGCACAAAAAAAAAAGACCAAAACACCTAAGGAAGAAACGGGGAAGTAGTACAAGCCGGGGAGATATACACTGGAAAAATCCTTGTGTTGACCCCAATTAAAACAAATGTAGGGAGAAAGCTACCAATCGAACAAATACACCTTCAGGCAAATTTGTTTCCTTTTCCGGTCACCTAGAGGCGTAGAAACTCCAAGTCTGTCTCAATTACCGTTAAGTGAGTCTATCACAACATTCACACCAAGATTCTTAGCACTTAGGGTTTTGACCGAGTTTTGAGTGGGTTGGGTAGCCGTAAAAAGTTACCAACCCACACTGAATTCCGAAAAAATTCTTAAAAAATTATATATATACGTATGTATAGTTATATACATTAAAGCAAGGATTCGGGCAATTCGTATTTTGGCAAACACCCGGGCGTTGCTTAGTCTTTGTGGATTAAGATCTGCGTATATTTCCTCTTATTGACAAGTAACGAAGTGCCTAAGCAATTACTTCTTGAATTCTGCAAGGGAATAAAGACCAGAATAAACCTTGCTAGGGACTAGCAAAGAGTAAGCATGGGGGTATGATAACACCACACAAGGAGGTAATAATTACGTTGAATATAGCCCATCTTTAGAATAAAAGGCACAACATAAGTAGAATAGGAGCATTGCATGCATCATGTACCAAGATTGTTTATAAACTGTATTAATGGCCATTTGTGTAAGCATTTGTCAAAGTAGGCCTCAGATGAGCAATCGGACCGACGGATGGATTCAGAGTGACGAACGGAGCCCAACGGACTCAAGATCGGCCAAATCCGACATCCAGAGCTCCTACAATGGGCCCAAGAAGTTCTGACCGTTGATCTGGAGATCAACGGCCCAGATTGTGCCACGTCAACCTGCCCCCACCGCACACACGCCTTCAGCCAACCAAGGACAAATCTCGGCCGTCGATCTTCGATCGAACGGTCAAGATCTGCGCGCCCGCCCGCGGTCGTCGCGACAAAAGCGCGGGCGTGGCGCAACGGTTAGCGAGCACGCCCGCATCCACGTGACACGCGTTCGAGCCGCGCGGGGGGGGATTTGAAGGCAGGCAAAGGGCGCGGAGAAATTGGGCCGCCCGATCAGCAGCAGGTGGCCAGGATCTCGCCACGCGCGTGCACGCCAGGTGGAGATGCACGCGCACACGCGCGCCCGAGGCGTGATCTCAGCGCGGGCGAGGAAGACTCTCAGCCGTCTGATCTTCGATCGGACGGCTCTCGTTCAGCGGCCACGGATCGTGTGAGGAGAAGGAACGGGGCGGGCGGCTGACCGGCAGCGAGAGGGCTACACCGACGCTTTTGGAAGCGGTTTTAGCGACGCTCTGGATGTCGCTAAACCCCCTTCTTCTTTTAGGAAGCCCCTAACTCTATTTAAACCCCCTCCAACCACCATTCAAGCCATTCACTCCCCCTTGCAACTACTCCACTCCTCTCTTAGCTAGCTTTAGGCACTCTTGTAATCGCCGGAGATGACGAGCCACCGACGGAGCCTCCTCCATCGCTGTGGCTGCCTCGTCGCTCTCCACTCTAAACTCTCTCTCTCTATCTCTCTCTCGCTTTTCGAAACTGCATCTTTCGTAAGCAAAACTCCGCCTTTTCCGCGACAACAAGTGATAAACAAAAATCCGATTTCCACGCCTCTTTGAGACTGACACTCGGACTCACCTCCGTTTACTTCTTTTAAAACCGACGTATCAAGTGCGACTATAACGACACCTCTTAACGCACATGCACAAAGACACATCAGTTTGCCATTGAGTGCTTTTCAGATTTAGGTGAAGATCAAGGTAGACAGGAAATGATGGAGGCATGATGATGAGAAGAAGAAGATCATGATATGGAGTAGGCAAGATGACAAGGAAGGATCGAGGAGAAGAAGATCATCTTCGACCCTTTGATTTTTAGCTTAGGTTTTCATAGAATGTATGACTCTTAACAAAGGAATACAACTTAGATCATAAAATTTATTAGAGATAATTTAGGATTAATATAGCGATTATTTTCAAAGAACATAATTGATTAAATCACTTAAAAAAGGTACTTGTTAACCCACAAGTACCGGTACTAAAGTTTAGTACCGGTAAATGTGAGTTATAGGTTGGGTTTTCTCAACAACAAACCTACACCCTACAAGAACTGGTACTGGAGGCAACAACTACGGTACTCATATTTTAGTACTGGAACCAACTAGCCATTGGCTCAAAATAGAATGGTTGGAATATTTATTTTGTTAATATGAACATTGGGAATTAAATCCCAACGTCTAAGAGTTGTTCCCCTGAGGTCCTAAACTCTATAAAATGAGTCTTGGACTCTTTATTTGCACACAAGATATACAAGAGACATAAGAGAAAATTCTAGAGCATATAATTCATATTTTCCACCACATATTCAAGAGAAGATATCGCCTTTGCTGCTTTCCAATCATGCTATGGGTTTGCAAACACATTGACGTGTTTTGTTCACATAATTCAACGTGATTTGTGTCCTTCCTAGGTTCTCAAACTGGTATTATCTTATATATATATTTGTTGAGAGGCTTAGGTTTTAGTTGTAAGAGTCTTTTTCTTTTACATCTATTATTTCATTTGTACTTGAGCTTGCTACTAGTTGGGTTGTAACAAACTCGTTGTTGTAATTGGGTTGAGGTAGCCCATGAATTACCTCAGTTAGTAAATTGATTTCCTCGGGGTTGAGGGAATCGGGTTAAAAACCCTAAGCTGGGAGGCTTAGGTAGGGAGTACCCAAGTGAGGGGAACCACTATACATCTTGTGCATATTTTGTGGATTGATATCTATGCAAATCTTTTTTGTATTACTAATATTTTGTTTAAGTATTTTTGGGTGTAGCCATCTATTCTATTAGATCCTATCAGCAACCTCTAGAACACTAGCTTTCGAGATTTCAGGATAATCCCGCCCATGGCATTCTGTAGCTAAATCCAGACCCTACTAATTGACATTATGTGATAATGCCGCCCATGGCTTCTGAACCAACACAAGGTGTTTACATGCCCCCAATAGGATATTTAGATATCCTAAGAGACAAGCACCGAGGAGATGATATGTTATTGCACATCTTCGAGGGGAATTTCTCGCCTCTCCGCACCGGGAACTCGTCCAAATCAATTTGTGTTTTCAAGTTGCCCCTAATCTAGATCTTAGGACCATTTTCAGAATAGAAGCAATGCCCTTTGGCATGATTTCATTATTTAAAGCGTATTGAACCAGACTGTGTATGATTTAGGGTGCTTAAGTTATCAAGTCCCGCAAACCAGAAGTTAGTTAACGAGGCCAAATACTACCTAAGCCTTAGATCTAATACATAAGCGTTGCATTTTCCCCAACCTCTTGAAGTCTAATCTGGATCATGACAAGTATGTGAGTGTTTACATCTAATTAGATCAAAGAGGCCTAAGGTCGGTATTTGCCACTAATCCCTTAAGTTTTAGTCTTCCGGATCTTAATTCATCATTCGATCCAACCTAGAAGTTAGGTAAGTTTCATATTACTTTGAAGGGACTCAATTTCTTTCTTTATCCTTTTGCTCCTTTCTTCTCTCTTTTTAATTTTTCTTCCCTCCTTTCCTTATTTTTCTTAAAAATGGCTTTCCTTTTTCCTCAACCTCCTCTCTCTTTCTCTCTCTTTTTTTTTCGTGAAACCCTTATTGTGAATTGATTCTCATGATGTTTTGCACTTTAATACCCCCCCATGCCTATGATTTGCAATGTCATCATTGTAAATTAGGTGGGTTCGAGTTTAGGTTAAATCGTACATTAAAGCAGGTTCAAAGGGTGGGTGGAAGGGTCGAGATGACTGTTGTAGACGATTTCAAGCTTTGGTACGAGTATCAGAGGTGGAGTCGTCTGTTCTAATGGATAAACCCTAAAGTGTAATATGAGTTCAGCAAAGAGATGTGTCAAAAGGGTTTCAGGTTTTTCAAGAAAATGACGGGTTGCCTCCCGTTAAGCGCTGAGTTTATTGCCATCAGCCGAGTGCAATAAGCTCAGGGAGAATGGAGATCAAAAGACACCTCAACCAAGTTCGTATCAGTGAGTTTAATGAACGGCTTGAGTCACTGGCCATTCACGATGAAAGGTTCAGAATCAAGGCTGGGTTGACTGATTTTGACAACTCCATTTCCATAGATTCGTCTTACCAAGAATGGTCCAATCCATTTTGATCTGAGTTTACCTGGGAAAAGTTTTAGCTTGGCATCAAAGAATAGGACCTTCTGACCAGGATGGAAAGTTTTCCTAGATATGTGTTTGTCATGAAAAGCCTTCACCCACTCTTTGTAGATTCACGAGTTCTCATACGCGTCATTGTGTAGTTCCTCGATCTCGTTCATTTAAAGTTGATGGTGGGTTCCGGCCTTAAGTAGATCTAGATTACACTTCCGTACTGTCCAATAGGCTTTGTGCTCCATCTCGACGGGGAGGTAACATGCCTTCCCATACAAAAATCTGAATGGAGACATACCTAATTGGATTTTGTGAGCAGTTCTATAAGCCCACAAAGTGGCCGGAAGCCAGGTCGACTAGTCCTTCCTGTCAGGCCGAACAGTGACCTAAAGGATTTTCTTGATCTCCCAATTAGACAGTTCAGCCAATCCATTGGTTTGGGGGTGATAAGGAGTCAAGATTCTGTGTGACACCCCGTATTTGGTCATCAGGGATCTGAACTATGCATTTGTAAAATGGGTGCCTCCATCAGAGATAATAGCGTGCGGGACACCAAACCAAGAGAAGGTATGTTGATGAATGAACTTGATTACCACTTTATGATCATTGGTTTGGGTCGGGATAGCTTTGATCCATTTAGACACGTAGTCTACAGGGAGGAGAATGTATTAGAAGTCGTCCGATTTAGGGAAGGGTCCCATTAAATCAATCCCCTACATATCAAAGATTTCACATACGAGAATCGGCTATACAGGCATCATATCATGGTGGCTCATGTTGCCTAAGGTCTGGTATTGAGTGCATGCCTTACAGTAGTCGTATGCGTCTTTGAAGATCATGGGCTAATAAAAGCTACACTAGAGGATTTTAGTTGCAGTTTTATGTCCAAAGAAGTGTCCGCCGCAGGCCTGGTCATGGTAGAACAAAATGTCCTGAATTTTCGCTTCTGGGATGCATCGTCTGATGATCTGATCAGCACCAATGCAAAAGAGTATGAGTTTTCCTAGATGTAGTACTTGGCATCTGAAAGCAACTTGTCCTTCTTGGCCTTCGTCCAATCAGACTGGATCTGATGTGATGCTAAGTAGTTAACTAAATTAGCATACTAGGGAAGTCCTGTACCAATAGTCAGAAGGTGCTCATTAAGAAAGTGTTCTGTGATTGATCCGGAAGGGTCGATGATATCAGAAGGAAGGCAAGACAAATGATCAGCTACCACGTTCTGTTTTCCCCCCTTGTCGTGAATCTCGAGGATGAATTCTTGCAACAACAAGATCCAGTGGATTAGTCGAGGTTTCGTGTCCTTCTTTGTGAGGAGGTGCCTTACTGCAGTGTGATTGGAGTATATCATAACACGGGAACCCAAAAGATAGGATCAAAATTTTTCAAGGCCAAAGACTATAGATAACAGCTCTTTCTCAATAACTATATAGTTACGCTGAGCCTTGTCAAGTGTCTTGCTAACGTAGTAGATGACCATAGGTTTCCCATGTATTTTTTGCCCAAGTACCGCACCCACTGCGTAGTCAGATTTATCGTAGATGATCTCAAAGGGTAGTGACCAGTCAAGGGATTGCAGGATTGGTGCTTGGGTGACTCGATCACATAGGCTCTCAAATGCATGAGTGCACTCCCCGATGATTTCAAAGAGGACATCCTTTGACAACAGATTAGTCAAGGGGAACATGATTTTCGAGAAATAGGGAATAAAATGATGGTAAAAACCGACGTGCCTCAGAAAAGAGTGAATGTCCTTGATCGAGCTAGGCATGGGTAGCTTGGAAATCAAATTAACCTTAGCTCGATCAACTTGGATGCCTTTTTTAGAGATGAGGTGACCCAGGACAATTCCCTCTAGAACTATAAAATGGCTCTTTTCCCAGGAAAGAACTCAATTCACGTCAATACAACGCCTGAGGATTTGGACCAAGTGTAGGAGGCAATCATCAAAAGATTCCCCAAATACCAAGAAGTCATCCATGAAGACTTCAAGGTATTTACCTACCATATCTGAGAATATGGCAAGCATGCACCATTGAAAAGTAGCGGGTGCATTGCAGAAACTGAACGACATCCTATGGAACGTGTACATTCCAAAGGGCTAGGTGAAGGTAGTCTTCTCTTGGTCCTCAGGATGGATTACCACTTGGTTATAATCGGAGTACCCATCCAATAAACGAAAGAATCAATTCCCTACCAATTTCTCGAGTATCTGATCAATAAATGGCAGTGGGAAATGATCCTTTTTTGTGGAGGCATTTAGTCTTCGGTAATCAATACAAACTCCCTACGAGTTTGCAATGCAAGTCGGTATAGTTTCTCCGATTTCCGTCGTAATGATGGTTAGTCCTGCCTTTTTGGGCACAACCTGGATTGGACTCACCCAACAACTGTCAAAGATTGGGTAGATGATACCTGCATCTAGCCACTTGATGATCTCCTTTTTCACAACATCCTGCAGATTCGGATTCAGGCATCTCTGCATTTCATGGGATGGTTGTGAGCCCTCTTCGATATAGATGTGATGTGTGCAATATGAGGGGATGATGCCAGTCGTGTCATTGAGAGTCCAACCAATGGCTCTCCGATGCTACTGGAGGACAAAAATCAAGCAGGTTTCCTGATCAGAGGTAAGGCGGGAATTGATGATCACAGGAAATGTCTGATTAGAACCCAAGAAGACATATTTGAGATGGTCAGAGAGGGGTTTCAACTCCATGACTGGATTTTCAGCAGCAGCAGGAGGTTCAAGGTGAGGTTCAGGAGCAACAGTAAGAGCTAAAGGTATCTCTAGGTTTGGTTCAGGCTCCTCTAAGCATGGGGTTTGATCCTCTTGTGGTTTATCATCAGAGAGAAGTAGGTTTTCCTCAATACATGGGTTGTCAACCATGGACTAGATGTCACAAATTTGTTCGATAACCCTACAATTAATTCCTTTCTGGGCCTTAAAGATGTCAATCTTTAGTGTCTTATTCCCAAATTTTAACTCAATTTAGCCTTCCTCACAATTGATATTAGCCCTAGCTATGGCCAAAATAGGTCTCCCTAAAATGATCAGTGTGTTCTTCAAGTTCTCAGGAGCACCCATGTCCAAAACTATAAAATCCATGGGGAAGTAGAAATCTCATACCCTAACTATGTTATCCTCGGGAAAAAACAACTACTAAAAAAAAATGAGAGAGAGGGCGAGAGAGCGATCAGCGTCGAGCGGCGGGCGGTGGTGTGGTGGAGGCATCTAGGTCTAGAGAAGGAGGTGGGTGGAAGACGTGGAGGTCAAGGAATTGGAGGAGAAGGGAGCGGGTCTGGCAGGAGAGGGTCGGTAGGATGTCTGAAAAGTTTCCAAGAAGGCCCTGGAGGAGATTGAACGACGACGTTCTCTACTTCAAATGTAGACAAAGGGGGCATTTGGCGGCAATTTGTAGAAACCCTTCGATCTGCTTGGTGTGCAGGGGCAAAGGTCACAAACGCAAGTCATGCCATAGGAGGATTCCACTGCAGACAAAGAGGGCATTCTCGCGCTCTGTCTGGATGGTGAAGAAAGAAGCTCGACTGCCACCGTCGCCGGCATTGAGCAGGCATTCAATCGAAGTTGAGATCCCAATTTCTGAAGAGATCTCATCTGTAGAGATCATGCTGAGGGGTGCTTTGATTGGCGAGATTATGGCAGGCAAACCATTGATAGAAAGGCTTCAAGACCTGGTATGTTCCCTAAATCTCTTGTTTGCAGGGTGGAAGGTAGCCATGCTTTCCCAATCTCGATTTCTAATATATGGTTTGGGTATGTTGGATGTTGAGCAACTGAGATTTCGTTCGATCTCCTTTGAAGAATTTATTGTGATTTGGAAAATGGTGTCCCCCTTTGATGGGGCTCTCCCTAATCGGCCTCCTCAAAGAATGGGTTCTAGGAGGATTCTTCTTGAGATTAATGGACTGCCGCTGCATCTGAGATCTAAGGGAGTTGTTACTAAGATGTTAACAGGCTTTGCATCCATCAGTGAAGGGTCTGATGTCCTGATTGGAGAAGGGGACATCCGATCTCTTAGAATTGAGGCTGATGTCTTCAATGCTTGCTCAATTCCTAACATGGTTACAATTAGGTGTGGGGGCTCCTCATGGCCTATTCGACTAACAGTGATTGGACAAGTGCCTGGGCAGTCTGAACAAGGGCTGGTTAAGATGTCTGGAGCTTGCACTGAGGTGAGGAAACAGGATGAAAGGGTCGGCCGCACTTCACCTGATGAAGCTTCTGAGTCCAAAAAGAGGAAGGACTACCACCAAGATTATGTAGAGGAGGACCTGATGGAAGAGGTTGGTGCAGTTGGAGATTGCAACCGAGCCCTGATAGTTAAAGGGGATGGTTACATGGTGGTTGCTGAGAATTCTGTGATAGACTCAGATGTGCTTAGCAGCAAAGAGGAGGGCAGGACAAGAAGGGAGCTGGTACTCAAAAATGGCAACAGAGCTCTCAAAAAGGCAAACCAGATGTAGCTCTCAATTCCTATTGATCTGAAATATGGCAGTGGATCCAATCAGAAAAGAGGTGTGGGTAGATCTCCTTATATGCTTAGAAGGAGAAGGAAGGAGAATTTGCCCCCTATTAAGGAGTAAAATATTGCAAACTCAATTATGGTGGAGTTTGTGGGCAGCATGACTCAAGGGGATCAATCTGGCAAGGAATGAGAGTGATGACTTGGAATGTGCGTGGGTTGCGCAATAAGATGAGAAGGTCTTCCTTGTGTAGATATCTCTCTGAGTGGGAGATTGATTGTGCTCTTATTCAAGAGACACACTTGGAGATGGAGAATGGTCAGGAATAGGATTGCTTTAGGCAATCTGGTAGCAGTGATGTTGTAGTAAAGGGAGCATCTGGAAGGTCTGGTGGAATGGCCTTTTGATGGAGAAAGTCTTGCCTTGTGGT
Organism: Thalassia testudinum; assembly: GCA_037157565.1. Classification (NCBI taxonomy): domain Eukaryota; kingdom Viridiplantae; phylum Streptophyta; class Magnoliopsida; order Alismatales; family Hydrocharitaceae; genus Thalassia; species Thalassia testudinum. The sequence goes on from JAZHRO010000009.1 coordinate 48,278,426, forward strand.
AACAGAAGTCATTCGTGACAGGTACATGCTTACTTGCAGATGCCAATCTCCCCAAGGTGATATGGAATGGTTTGTGTCTTGCGTTTATGGCCCTTGTGTGGCTGCAGACAGGGCTGGTCTGTGGGACGATCTTTCAGTAATGCACCAAAGAGTGCAGGAGGTCCCTTGGCTCTTAGGGGGTGACTTAATTGTTATCTCTTGAGTGATGACAGTCCTAATGGGAGGTTGGATAGTTCAATGGCAGGCTTTCAAATGGTTGTGCAGAGTATGGGTCAAACAGAATACCCTACTAGTGGCATGGAGTTCACTTGGAGAAATGGCAGTGGGCAGATTTCTAAATTGGGCAGGTTTTTTGGCAATCCTATCTTGTTGGAAAGGCATCAGTTATCTGTAGTTATGAGCCTTGATAGGCCTTTCTCTGATCATACTCCACTTGTATGGGACAGCGGGACAAATTCAGACATTGGATCATATTTCAAACTCAAGAGATCTTGGCTTAGGGAGGAAGGTTGTGTGCAAATGGTGTCTCAGTGGTGGCAGAACAAGGCCGTGCAAGGGTCTGCTACACAGCAATTAGCTGGAAAATTGTCAGGTCTACGTGACATGCTAAAAGAATATGGACAAGCTGTGGCTCTGATCAGAGAACAGAAGAGGAGGGAGGCTCTGGCAGTAATCAGAGACTTGGATCTGAAGGAATGCAGGTAGCCTTTGAACCTCCAGGAGCAGCAGCAAAGGCAGCTGATGCAATCTGTAGTGGGGGAGGAGGATCTAAAAATAGAGTTGGACTGGCATGAAAGATCCAGACAACTATGGCTCAAAGAGGGTGATGTGAACACGAAGTTTTTTCATCTTGTGGCCAGTGCTAGAAGGAGATTCAATCTTATCTCATCAGTTAAAGTAGAGGAGAGAACTGTTACTTCTATTAGTGAAATCAGAACTGAAGCAGGTAAATATTTTAAAGAAATATCCAAGGCTGCTCCAAGAGGCTCTTGGAGGATGGCATCGGTGGATTTCCCTTGCATCAGTTGTGATCAGAGAGACAAGTTAGTTACTCCTATATCTGAACAAGAAGTACTAAAAGCAATTAAAGATTTAAATAATGAAGGGGCACCTGGTCCGGATGGGTTTCAGGTTTTCTTTTACAAAGAATTGTGGAGTGTTGTCAAGGAGGATGTATTGAAAGTTATTCATGAATTTGAACTGGGCAACTCTAGTTTTGAGAGGTTGAACAAATCCTATCTGTTTCTGCTTCCTAAAAAATCAGGTGCAAAGAGGTTTTCTGACTACTGACCCATTGCACTATCTAATTCCATTTACCTTATTATCGGTAAGATTATTGCCAATAGACTGTGGGAGGTTTTGAAGGACCTGATAATGCCAGTCCAATCTGCTTTCCTTCCTGGGAGATCACTACAAGAGTCTTTCATTATAGCGCAGGAGATGGTAATGGGCTGGCATAGGAGAAAGACCAAGGCCTTTTTATGGAAAGTAGATTTTTCGAAGGCGTATGATTCAATCTCCTGGTCGTATCTGTGGGAAATCCTTAGAAGGAGGAAATTTCCACCTTTACTGATACAGTGGGTGAACAAATGCATCACGACAACCTCTTTTTCCCCATTGATAAATGGGAAACCATGTCATTCTTCGATCCAGCCTTAGTGTGGAGTTAGGCAAGGATGCCCACTTGCCCCTCTGATTTTCAATCTCACAGTGGATACTTTGGCAAGATATGCTTGCAAACTAGCAGTGGATGGATTCATAAGGGGGTACTCAATGTCTAATAATAGGGTTGAGCTCCCATACTTCAATATGCAAATGACACTATTTTTTTTGTGGAAGGGGGGAAAAGGGAAACGCAAGCGCTTCTACATATGGTAAAGATTTTTGGGGAGATCTCTGGTCTTAGACTTAATGGAAACAAATCCTCCCTGGTCTATTTTGGGATGAATGGAATGTTACAGAATGACATCTTTACTATTCTTGGTACACCTGTGGTCTCACTGCCTATCAAATATCTGGGTTTGCCTTTGAAATGTTCTAAATTGAAGAAAGCAGATTGTCTTTCCTATATGAAAAGGTGGCTACGAAATTGGAGGGCTGGAGCAGTAGATATCTATCAAAAGGGGGGAGGTATATATTGCTGAATTCTGTCATCACTTCGATTCCAATTTTCTTTTTCTCTGTTCTCAAAGCCTCGAAGTCAATATGGAAAAAACTTGATGTGATGCGCAAAAAATTCTTCTGGAAAGGGGCCTCTCACCAAGGGGCTTTTCTTCAACCTTTGAAGTGGGATTCACTTTGCAAGCCAAAAAAGATTGGTGGCATGGTTGTTAGATCTCTTAAGGAATTCAATGATGCTCTGCTGTTGAAGTGGGTTGTTCGGTTGCTGTAGGGGGGAAAAAATGTTGACAGAAATAATTTAGGACAGTTATGAGACTGCCAATGATGAGAAGAACCGTCTAAACCCCCATAAACCATCTCCCTTTTGGTCTTCAATGGTGCGTGCCCTGAGGGACAATTGGAATTTTTTCAAATTTGTATTAGGTGATGGGAAAAGTTTCAAATTCTGGCTGGAGAATTGGGTACTTGGGGGGTGTTTAAAGATAGGTTCCCCCTCGGTTATGCAGCGGCCTTGAATAAAAATGCAGTGGTGTCTGATTATTGGGATGTGGAATCTTAGAAGTGGTCTTTTAATAATGATATGTGGAATACTCATGAAACATGAACACGAGCAAAGAATGAACGTCTCATGCAGGAACTTGCAGCCTTCAAACCCATGCCTCATGAATATGACACATACAAATAGGAGGGAAAATTTTCTACTGCGGCCGCTTATGACAAGCTGATAGTGTCCTCCAGGATGGCGGAATTTGATGAGATGGGGAAGAAGCTATGGAACTTAAAAATACCACTGAAGATACAAATTTTTTTGTGGCTTTGCAGAAGGGACGGTCTGATTACTAGAGATTTGAGGCACAGGAGAATGGGTACTCCCACTCAATTTTGCCACCTATGTGGGATGCATAAAGACTCTAGCATTCATATTTTTTCTTCATGCGTGATCACTGATTTTGTCTAGAGGAGAGTTTGTAATGATTCTCTCCCCACTTGGGAGAATCTATGGTGCTATCTAGTGGACGGGAATAAGCCATGTTTACATAAGGTAGCTGTGTTATGGTCTATGTGGAGGGCAAGGAATGAGTGTGTTTTTCAGGAGACCCCAGTGTATGTGGATAATATTATAAATTTTTGCTAGAGTCTCATATAGCATTGGGGCTCGATCATGTAATTCTTTCATTTTTATTAATAAAAGCTCTCCTGGTTTGCTATATGTGATTCGATAGCATTCCTTTCTTTCTCAAAAAAAAAACTATGTTATCCTCGAGAATTCCTTTTGGTGACTTAATAGATCGATTAGCTAACTTCAATGTTACCTCTGTCAATTTGAGCTCAGTTTCTTCAAGGTGGTCAAGTAGGAATGTAGGTATTAGGTTTATGGAGACCCTTAGATCCAATAATGCAAGGTCAAATTGAATATCACTTATTGTACAGGAGATCAGAGGGGTACCGGGATCTTTTTCCTTAGGTGGGAGCTTACTCGAAATGATGGAGCTGGCTTGCTTCAATAATACGATCGGGCTCCCGCCTTTGGTTCGGGCTTATGCTTTGGTGTACATACATCTTTTAGGAATCTTGCGTAAGCCAGTACGTGGCGAATTGTATCCATCAACGGGATGTTTATTTGGACCTACTCAAAGAGCTTGATCAGGTCCTCCTCGAGAGCCACGAGTTTGGGTTTCTTCTTTCCCTTGGTCAAGGCCTCGGGAAATGGAACCTTAATTGGTTCTCCTAAAATTGGCTCAGGCTCTTTATCAGGGATCGGGGTGTCCTGATGACCAATCTAGGTTTAAGGTATACAGCTTCAGGTGAGTTATAGCTAGGAAAAGGTGGGTCCTATGTTGCTTTGCCACTATGGGTGGTGACGGAATTTAATCCTGCCTAATTCTAGTTTGGGCAAGAGAGGATAGGTGTCTGCTGCTAAAATCCAGAATAATAGGTTGAAGCACCCGTCCCATCAGGGGATGGAGTAGAATGTGCCCGATAAACAAAGTAGGCTTGGCCCTGATTTGGATTCATAACGCACCACTGGTTTAGTATGTTTTTTGGATTTAGAAGAGGCTGAGAAGGGAGTGCACTCGATTGGTGAGCACTTGCCAGCTGGGCCAATTTATTTCGCAGCTCAGAGATCTCTTCTTTATGTTGCTTTTGCATGTCAACCAAGGTCTAGAGAATCAAAGATGCCTGATCTTCCTTAGTTGGTCTAGATTAGAAATTTTGATTGGACCTTGGTTGAGTGGGTTGATAGGTGACAGAAGCCATTTTCACACATTTTAAAGTCATCGGAAATCGTAGCATAGTCATGCTAAACACTCGTCAAAAATAATTTCTAAAGATAACGAGACTTTGAGTCTCGGTCGTTCATCTCTGGGAGGCATTTATGCAAATCTGAAATTGATCTTTTCTAGCTCTACTTGCTTAAAATCACATGGTGGTTTATGGTTATTACGTATTTAAACACGACATGCTTAGTTGCAAGAATATCAAAAAGTAAAAGCAGGCAACTTTAATCACACAAAATATATTGCAACAAGCTCGTGGTGATTCTCAACACATAGACATATATATATAGAAAATTTTCTTTCATTCATTCAAGAGAGTGTTTGCAACATGGAACTAGAGGAAAGCTTATAGAGGAAAGCTTAAAAACATCAATCTAGCTAATAGAAAATGATCGCATACAGGAATCTACGGGGGGATTTTGCATGCATCATTAGGGGAGAGTAATGAGCTACACTACTAAGTAATAAATAAAAGCATGTAAACTATGAAGAACTAGCTACTAGTCTAGTAGAAATAAGGGCATTCAGAGGTGAGCTCCGATGGAATTTGAATTGTTGAGAGGTGATCCAGCATCCGGGCATGGAGATGGTGGTGGCCATGGTGAGAAACTCATGGAGGTAGAGTGGAGGTGGAATGTAGCTAACCTAGATGGAAGTGAATGTGAATGAATGCCAAGAAATGGATGGGTGCAAGTGACCACCACTTAGGTCTTTTAATAGACCTAAGGGAAGCTCTCTAGAGAATTATGGAATTCTCTAGAGAGGGCTATGGTGGGAGCTCATGGGAGAGTGAGAGAGAGAGGATGGATGGTGGTTTTTAGATCCACCAAATGTTGATCTAAAAATTGAATGGCTCTTGGTTGCTAATTTTAGCAACCAAGGCAACAACACATGGTAGAGAGTTCTAGAGAACTCTAGCCTAGGTATTTTTGTGTGGATGGTGTGTGTGATTGTGTGTGGGTCGAAACTTAGGTGGCTAGGTTGATTAGGTTAGGTTCTAGTGGGTTTAGGTCAAGGTAGGTCTCAAATTAGGTTGTAAACCCTAATTCACTAAAGTAAAGTGCAATTAAACTTAATACAAGTTTAATTAGGTGTGTGAAAACTTAATTGAGAATAAAATAACTCAATTAAATTAGGTCTAGGTCAATTGGATTCTCACTAAGTACAATTGGATAGTGTGTGCTAAGATTAGGGCTCAATTGGACTCAATGAGTCCAATTGAATAGGCTGATGGAATTGACTAAGATCCAAGTCAATTAGGTTTAGTGAAGACCTAATTAGGTCCTTAGGGAGGTCTAGAGGTGATGTACTAGGGTTAGGGCACCTTAATTTAGGTTCCTATGGGGCAGGAATTGGGTTTAGTGACCTAGAGATCCAAGATCAAGGCTTGAATCTCAAAACAGGAACTGGAGAGCAGTTCCAGACATCCAATAAAAATGTTAGATGTCTTATAGTGAAAAATCAAAAGTCCAAACTTGTTGTCTGGACGTCCAATCAGAGTCAGGAGGGATTCTAGGTTTTGTCTTGGCTATTCTGCAGAAATTGGACGTCTGACCAAGTGTCTGGACGTCCAATAACACTACAGAAGTGGGTTTAAGGTGTGTGGGAGTTGGCTAAGAGTTATGGACGACCTATAACTCATCTGAACATCCAGATAGAGGGTAGAATTAGGGTTTTAAGGTTTCCTAGGGTGTGGTGACCTAATCTAAGGGTGGCTAAGGCTTGGGGAAGCTTTTAGACTATCCTAGAGATAGGATGGTCTTAAGTTCTTCATAATTTACTGCTTTATTCCTACTTAAATAGAATAGCATACCTCAACCCCTTACATCATTGTCTACTACATCTTATTCTAAGTGTTCTCCTCCAACTTTGCTGCAACACCAGTTATCCTTTATTCTTCTGATCCAACTTTGGATCCAGCCTTAGATCTACCTTCTGATCAGCTTATTACCTGTAATTGGCATAATGCACCTAATCAGCATATTACAGCATTATTTTATGCATAGCCAAAATAAAACAGTAAAGATGCAAATAATGGTTGTGCGTGCATGAATTACCCTAACTTATGCTAAGCCCTAGCCTAATTTAGGTCAATTAAGACCTATGATTACTGCACAATCATACCCTCATGCCTAAATCTTGCTAGTCCCTAGCAAATGCAAAACTAAATTATTCACAGAAGGGTCCCTAAGGGATTGCTTACTTTATCAAGTGTATGCCTAAAGATTTTTCCCTTTTTGTTTTCATCCTATTCTCTAGAAATCCAAACAATTGTGAAAGTATAGCTATGTAGCTTTTGCAATGGATTCGAGTGAAAAACTAATTCACCTCTAAATACTGTACTTAACCCCTAGTAAAATTCTAGCAGAATAGGCGGACTTCTTCCCTCGGGGTATTCAAGATATTCTATGAATTCCACCCCAACTTTAAGCTTGGGTAGAGGATGTTTGAGGGATACGGGTGTTTATTTGGTGGCTCACTCTCAGTTAGTGCTACATAGAAATTAGTACTTTAGAATCTAGATTCCCGGATTATCAAGTAATTCAACTCAGCGAAAGACGAGAAAAACTACTCTCTTTTCTGGTTCCTTTGTATTCATTCTCTCTTACTCTCTTTTTTGTTTCTTTTTTTTCTTTCTTTTTCTTAGAGCTCACAATCTCACCAAATTCACACATATGACCTGTATTTGGTGGTCTCACTTGGCATTAACACTTTAATTGAGTTTCCATAACCCTAACACTAAGTTAGAATTCCTCAGCCAGTATTCGGGCAGTCAGAAACACAAGGTGGGTTAAGGCTATATTTGGTGAATCTCAAATTTATTTGGTGGTATTGCCTCAATGCAACTAAAATAAACAATAAATATTCACTCCTTTTTTCTTTGCTTTTTCTTCCTTTTCTAATTTTTTTCAATTTTTCTTTCTTGTCATCATTTTTTTTCTTTTTTCTCTCTTTCTTTCTCTTTTTTTTTTTCAACATAACAGAACTAGCACACATCCATGAGCTTTATTGAGGAGGCAATATTAGGGATTGGTGGTACTCAAGAGACATTGGGTGGCTTATCTGGTGGAAGTGCCTACTCACAGCACCGGGAGAGATGGATAGGATAGTGTATGTCTAACCTTGACATCAATACCCTCCTTTAGCTGAGGATTCCGTAATGAGTGGTCGTAACCATCCACCTTAGCCCTAGTTTTATAAAAACTTGCTCTCTCCGTATTTGCCTTATTTTGTGGCTCTCAAAATTTCACACAAAATGTATACATAGGAACCGAGAGCAAAAACTATGTCTAATCTCAGAGTATCATCACCTAATTATCTAGGACTCTAGATTCCTTGTACTAATCTTAGAGCACCAGTACACTCTACTCTCATCTCACACTATTTGGTGGATTTTTGGAGGAAAATCTGCCTGACTCCCAAAACACTGTCCAAGGGTTCAGGAAAAGAAGCACTGCTTCTTCTCGACAGACTAAAGACGTTTATTAGCCTTCACTGTGAATCCATTACAAATTCTACGTGTGTGTGAAAAGTTGTACTGAATTTCAGATTACAGGAATCAACTAGAGAATAAAATCCCTAATGTATTCTCTTAATAAAATAATCTTATTCATGAATGCAATATGTATATATGCAATAAACAAGTAACCTCGTATAATTTGTACTTCGTAAAATTACCGTATCGGGTTACATTCAGCTTGATCTAAAATTTCAGAATAGGAAGGGTGAGTGGGTGAGTCGAAAATGGCTGCTGCGGATGATTTCTAGCTCCAATGCGAGCATTGGAGGTGGAGTCGGTTGTTCTTTTATTTAGGATCCTAAAGTATGTTTGACTTGCTGCTCTGAGGTTTTCCTAAATGTTGGCATAAAAATTTTCTATTTTGTTGTATCTACCCCCCATGCCTAAGTTCTTGCATGTCCTCATGCATGAATATAAAAGAAAATAAATACAACAAGGAGTAAATGGGTAGAAATCACCTGTAATTGCTCCTGAAATTATACATTCAGCATCGACCAACCTAACAGTATGCAATATGCAGAAAGAAAATATGCCTAAAGAAAAATATGCTATATATAAAAATGAATATGTATAGGGTGATGGATGAGGAGTAGATGCTGAGTTTAACGCCTCCAGCTGGGCAAAAACTCAATCACACGTCCTCAATAAGATGAATGATCTCGTCAGTTGGAGGAGGTTCTTGGGCCAAAAATGGCTTGAGGCGCTAGCCATTTACCGTAAATATATGCCCAGATTTTGGGTCCCTGATCTAGACCGCCCCATTAGGATATGGGTGAATCACAACATATGGGTCAGTCCACTTGGACTTGAGCTTCCCTGCGAAAAGTTTTAATCATGAATCAAACAACCAGACTTGCTAGTTGGGCGTGAATGTTTTCCTCCAAATGTGGTGGTCATGAAAGGCCTTGGTCTTGTCTTTGTATATCGATGCGTTCTCATAAGCCTCCCACTGGATCTCTTCTAATTTACTGAGCTGGAGTTTCCGTTCTTGACCTCCTGCATCGAGGTCAAGGTTACATTTTCGCACCGCCCAAAAGGCGCGGTGTTCCAGCTCTATAGGAAGGTGATAGGCCTTGCCATATACCATACGATATGGTGACATTCCGAGTGGGACCTTGTATGCGGTCCGATATGCCTAGAGTGCATCAACTAGTTTATCGGACTAGTCCTTCCTGTCTGGTCTAACCGCCTTCTAGAGAATCAGCTTGACCTGACGGTTAGACACTTCCACCTGCCCATTGGTCTGCGGGTGATATGGGGTGGCTATACGGTGATGTACCCCGTATTTATTTAATAATGACCTGAAATGGGAGTGGATGAAGTGGCTTCCCCCGTCGCTAATCAGAGCACGGGTTATTTTGAATCCCGCGAAGATGTATTGTCGTACGAAAGAAATGACGGTCTTATGATTATCCCGTCTCGCCGAGATGGCCTTGACCCACTTCGAGACATAGTCAACGGACAGTAATATATATTCGAAGCCATGCAAGTTTGGAAAAGGAACCATAAAATTAATGCCCCAGACGTCGAACACTTCTACAACCATGATGGGCTAGAGTGGCATCATGTCTCTCCTGGTCATAGAACAGACCGACTGGCATCGTTTACAGTGTTAGGTGTATTTGTGTGTATCTCTAAAAATAGTTGGCCAGAAAAATCCTGACTGCAAAATTTTTGCAGCAGTTTTCCATCCCGAGAAATGACCACCACAAGCATTATTGTGGCAAAAAGATAACACACTAGGGATCTCTGAATTTGGGATGCATCTTCGAATAATTTGATCCGCTCCAATGCGGAAGAGCAGTGGGTCATCCCAGAGGTAGAATTTGGCCTCCGCAGTGAATTTGAGTTTCTGGTCCTTAGATAGGTTCGTGAGAATCTTACCTGCAGCAAGATAGTTCGCGATATCCACATACCAGGGGAACTCAACAGAGTGAACTGCCAAAAGGGATTCATCGGGAAATTGGTTGTGGGTAGGCAGGGAATAAGGAATGTGGGCTGGGTCCAGTCTGGATAGGTGATCTGCCACAACATTCTGCTTTCCAGCTTTGTCACGGATTTCAATATCAAATTCTTGCAATAGAAGGATCCATCTGATGAGCCGGGGTTTGGCATCCTTCTTTGCCAACAAATGCCGGAGGGTGGAGTGGCCAATGAAAAGGATGACTTTGGACCCTAATAAATAAGATATGAATTTCTCCAACCCAAATACTATTGCTAGCAATTCCTTTTCAGTGACAGTATAATTACGCTGAGCCTCATTCAGCATCTTGCTAGCATAGTAACAAAAGGTTGTTTTTCCTAATGCTAGCCTAAAACAGCACTGACAACAAAATCAGAAGAGTCGCACATCATCTCGAAATCAAGTGACCAGTCAGGTGGTTGGAGAATCAGGGAATCAGAGACAGCGCTTCGTAAAGTCTCAAAGGTGCTGAGACATGAGGTGTCGAATTCGAATGGGGCATCGGCAACAAGGAGATTTGTCAAAGGTTGTGCAATTTTTGAGAACTCGTGTATAAATCTCCGATAGAAGCCGACGTGACCCAAGAATGATTTGATCTGCTTGGCTGAGCTAGGTGGCGGTAAGTGGGAAATAATCTCAGATTTAGCTCGATCGACCTTGAGTCCATTTTTAGAGATCCTGTGCCCTAGTACTATGCCATCCCTCACCATGAAATGGCTTTTCTCCCAGGATAGTCTAGGTTTACCTCAATACATCGTTTTAGGATCTTGGTGAGGTTATCAAGACAAGATGTGAAATCATCTCCGAAAATGGAGAAGTCATCCATGAACACCTCAACATTGTCCCCAATCATGTCAGAGAAGATGGCCATCATACAATGCTGAAATGTTGCTGGTGCGTTGCAGAGGCCAAAGGGCATCCGCTTGAAAGCGAATGTTCCAAAGGGACATGTGAATGTGGTCCTGTCTTGATCTTCTGGGCTAATCACTACTTGATTATAATCGGAGTATCCATCCAGAAAGCAAAAGAAACTGCATCTGGCTAACCGTTCCAAGATCTAATCAATGAAAGGCAAAGGAAAGTGATCTTTCTGGGTAGCCATGTTCAGTTTCCTATAGTCGATGCAGACCTACCAAGATGTCACAGTGTGGGTCAGGATGGATTCGCCTTTATCATTTTTCACCATGGTGAGTCCTGCTTTCTTTGGCATTATCTGGATCGAACTCACCCATTGGCTATTAGAGATTGGGTATATAATACCTGCATCTAGCCATTTGATGATCTCCTTAACAACCTCTAGCATATTCAGGTTTAGCCTTCTTTGAGGCTGTCTCGAAGGATTCACCCCCTCATTCGTGTAGATGTGATGAGTTCAATATGAGGGGCGAATACCGAGGAGATCAGCAATGCTCCACCCTATAGCAGCACTATGGCCTTGTAGTGTAGAAATCAATTGATGCTCCTGTTCTTGGGTTAAGTGGGCACTAATAATGACCGGGTATGTCTCACTTTCGCCCAAGAACACATACTTATGTGAGTCAAGTAAGGGCTTCAATTCAATCATGGGTGGGTCAAAGTCAGAAATGCGGATAGGAGGAGCAAACTCGAAGGTGGGAATCTGTTGATCCGTGTGCATGTGAATTCCTCCTGATTCGCTTCCTGTGAGATAATCGATTGTGACTACGTTAACGGGAAACCCGTTAGCTATGGTCACGTCTTCTTGTAAGAACAGGGGCGATCCAGTAGTGTACGGATCAGGATAGCAAGATTCAAGGGTGCTATGGTCAGAAACACACCCTAAAGAATCGGATCCTCAGGGAGATATGTGCAGTGCAGTGGTCTCAGTCCCTTGTGGATCGAGGTCCACGAACCCTGATAGTGCAAACGAATGAGACATTGGGTCATCACAAAGGAGCCCAATGTTACCACAGTATGCCGAATCTTCATCTTCACCATCATCCTCCATGCGATCATAGTCAAAATTCCTTAATGCCCTGAATATGTCAAGTCAAAGTCGCTCATTACCTAGGGCTATCACCATACACCCTGATGCACAATCAATGTTTGCTTGGGCTATCGCTAGAAATGGGCGACCCAAAATGATTGTTGCATCTCGGAGATTAGGAGGAACCTCCATATCGAGAATGAAAAAATCTGCGGGAAAGCAGAATCCACGGACTTTTATGATCACGTTCTCAACCACCCCCCTCAATGTTTTTACAGATCTATCAGCCAGCTAAATCGTGACCAAGGTAGGCTTTAACTCCCCAAATCGAAATTGATCAAATACGGCAGTGGGAGTTAGGTTGATGGATGAACCCAGATCTAGAAGGGCCCAATCGAATGGAGAATCTTGCAAGAAGCAGGGTATTAGTGTGGTACCGAGGTCTTTCTTTTTCGGCGACAAGTCAACTAGAATCACGGTGCTAGCTTCTTTTGATAGTACCTCCTGTCGTCTAATTCTAGGCTGTCACTTCGGGGTACAATAGTCCTTGAAGAACCTAGCGACAATAGGGATATGATCAATTGCCTTGAGGAGGGGGACCTGAATATGTACTTCCTTGAACATTGACTTCAGGTCCTCAAAAATCCGCGTGTCCTTTTTTTCGTACTACATTTCGCATCAGAGCCTATGGAAAAGGGACGGGAATCTCAAGGTCAAGTGGCCTCTTACCCTTATCTGCCATAGGTGGCTCCTGAGATGAAGGAGTCGAACCCACCTGCGATGAAGGGTGAGAAAAATTAGGACCTGCCTGCCTATGTGGTTGGTCAAATGAAACAGCATTTGCATTGGCTTGCTATCCATAAGATGGTGGGGGAGCGGAAGGGGCAGAGTATGCGGGGTTCTGCATCAAGGGCGGTTGGCCTTGAGTGTAACCAGGTGGTGCAAGAGGCACTTGTAATATGGCGTGTGCCTATCCTTGTGGTGTCTGAAACCTAGGCGAGGTGCCTTGGTTTTGCAAATACCGAGGGTTCGAGATAGGTTGGGAGGGCAAGGCTCCCTGAGTCTTATGATCCTGCAATAGCTGGTTTTGCGTGTTTTGTATAGTCTATATCTGGTCAGCCATCGCCTTCATTATCTACAAGCTATCCTGTGTAGATTTCCTCATCGATTCTTGTAGCTCCTCTTTCAGTGCCTCCAAAGGGTCAGCCCGCTTTGGAGGGTGACTGGCAGGTTGGTGCAGTGGCTGGTATAAGGAATGGGGTTGCTGCTGCTAAGACGGGAATGGCTGCTGCCTAGGGTATGTGTTTTGCTCATTCCCGTATTGCCTGGTCTAGTAGTGTGGATCTTGATGTGGTCTCTATGAGTTACCAGACAAGGAGAAGTTCTGATGCTAGAGCCAACCAGGGTTATACGTCTCTGAATATGGGTTATTACGCCCGTATCCTTGAATATCACTGACGTCCTCGTAGGCCGAAGATGTCTGAGATGTATATCCACCAAGGGGATACGTATTATAGTCTACTGGTGGTGCGTAACCCTGGTCATATGGTGCCAGATCGGGATTGTTTATGGGATCCTGATATGCAGGATCTTGTAAATAAGGAGAAGATGCATCCCAAGTGAGTAGGTTAACTCGAGTAGGGGGGGCTCGGGGTGCATAGGAAGGTCCTGGAGCAGTAGAGTTCAGGTTAGATTGACCCTGACTAATTTGGTAAATCTTTTTCTCAATCAGGTTTATTCTATCCAGCTGCTTGATGATGATATCCATGTCGGCTCGAATAGACTCGGCATGAGCCTCATGGACACCAACCCGCTACTGACCAGGCTGCTAGAACTGGTTCATGGACGCGGCATTCATCGAGTTCTTAGCCAAAGATTCGAACAACTCAAATGCGCTGCTCTCATCTTTCGCGAAGAAATTCCCGCCACTAGATGCATCGGCTAGATACCGATGTGTGTCATCCAGCCCATGGTAAAAGATCTGAGCTAGGTGCCATCTGGGTATACCATGGTGCAGGCATTTCTGGAGAAGGTCATGAAATCGGTCCCATGCATCACGCAACTTCTCCCTAGCTCCTTGGGAGAAAGTCATGATTGTGCATCTCATCGTGTTCATTCGACCGATTGGGAAGAACTTTTCTAGGAATTCACGTCGTAAATCCGACCAAGTTCCAATTGGCTTCCCAATGGTCTTGAACCAGTATGAAGCTTTGTCCCTCAGAGAAAATGGGAAAAGCTTCATCAAAACAATCCCAAGATCAATATTCCTGGGTCGAATCATTTCTGCAAGTCGACTTAGGTCCTCTAAGTGCTGGAACAGATCTTCGCTTGAGTTTCCATAAAAGTGAGTGCTGATCAAATCGATCACATTGGGCTTGAGCTCAAACACGACTCCACCTACGGGAATCCTGACTAAGGGTGCGACAATCGGTGTGGCTGGATCATAGAAATCCTGAAGTTGTTCTCCTCGCGATGGATGCTGCATTCTGTCAAGCATCATCAAGATACGGTCCATGCTCTACTAATGCCGCTCCTCAGATTCAACAACCCGGGCCTCCAGATGAGCCATCGGGTCCAGATTACCAGCATCTTGACCCGGTCTAGGACCAGGTCCAGGATTAGCCATTGCGACTAAGGGAGTAGAGGAAGTGGGGGGAAAAGATGGTCCTGGCGAGGTGACTCGCCTCCTTGGGAGTGGCTCCCAAGGTCTAAGTGACCTCCTTCCTTACATACACCAGCAACCTTGGGTTGGTGTAGCCAAGCCAAACAAGGCTAAGGCCATGTCAATCAGATGGTCCCTATGATTGGGTGACCAGATTTTTCATTCTAAGTTCGAATTCCTGAAGAAAAATTCGTTGTACAACTGACTGAAAGCGATTCCCGCCCCTCAAGCTAACCCAGCCAAGAGGTTGAAAGCACCCAGTAGTACAACAATGAATTCGGGTTGATTTCTTATTTTAGAATTGACTTTTAGCCCATTTTTATTCAGTTGGTGTTTGTGGTGAGTGGCCCACAAGGTGACCAAGCTCACCGGCTAGGCACCAGACTTGATTAAGTCTAGTCTAGCCCAAATGTGGTCTCTAGATTGTAACCCTAAAGATGTAACCTAGGGTTCATGCAATTCTAGGGTTTTTTTTGTTCTTTTGTTTTGTTCTTCTTCAGCAGACCACAAGAATAAAACAAGTTCTCCAAACAAAATTGGAATCCAATTAAACTAAAATTTGGTGAGTAGATTCTTTTTTCAATTATCTTTTCAGAGAATATTTTTTTTAATTTTTCATATTTCAACCGAATTTATAGAGATTTTTAAATGTCAAGGGGTCAGATCTGGAATTTTGACCCTTAATTGATTTTTCAAATTGTAACAGTATCAAATGTTTTTCAAAAATTCAGGAAAAATATCAAAATTAAAGCCAATGAGATCAAATTTCAAACCCCACTAGTTTTAGTCAAAACAGATTTGCAGATTGCTCGAAATTGCTTTTTTGAATTTTGAAAAATCTCAAATCTGGGTCAGTCTTACCCCCTTGCACTTCGAGAATTTTTACAAATTTTGTACTTGGAATTTTTTCAAAAGAATGGTGGTATTTTGAAAGATGGTTTGAAAATGAAGTTCTAGCCCAAATTTCAAAATTTTTTGTTCACTAATTTTTTTGGAAATTGAATTTCTAAATCAAAATTTAAAGTATGGCTGAAAATCAGAGGGTGGTAAGAAATCTTTTGAATGGGTGTTTGAATTTGAAATTCAAACTTTCTACCAAAATAATTTTTTTTTTCAAAAACTTTTGAAATTTTTTTTTCAAGAAGGACTTTTTTTTTCAAAGGATTTTCAAATATATATATATATATTTTTCTTTTTCAAAACTAACTTAGGATTCAAAAAGAAACCTAATCTAACTACCTAGATTTTTTTTTACTTTGATTTCTTTTTCTTTTTCACAAAAATGAATAAGCTTTTTTTTTTCTTTTTTCAAATGAAATTGCTAGAAGCAAATCTAACCTAGGGTTCACAAAAAAAAATTAGACTAAGGCAGATATGATGTGCACCTGGAATTTTTCTCCTGTGCTCGTTGTGTGCGCAGATCCCATTTTTTTCTTATTTTTCCTACACATCCAAAGACAAGCAGGGGAAGAATTGTCAGTGATAGCTCAAAAGATCAAAATCAAAAAATGACGTTGCCTCCTCCGCAACGGCACCATTTGACAAAAGCCATTTTCGTACATTTTAAAGTCATCGGAAATCGTAGTATAGTCGTGCTAAACACTCGTCAAAAATAATTTCTAAAGATAACGAGACTTTGAGTCCCGGTCGTTCATCTCTGGGAGGTGTTTATGCAAATCTGAAATCGATCTTTTCTAGCTCTACTTGCTTAAAATTACATGGCGATTTTTGATTATTACGTATTTAAACACAACATGCTTAGTTGCAAGAATATCAGAAAGTAAAAGCAGGCAACTTTAATTACACAAAATATATTACAACAAGCTCATGGTGATTCCTAACACATAGACACATATATATAGAAAATTTTCTTTCATTCATTCAAGAGAGTGTTTGCAACATGGAACTAGAGGAAAGCTTATAGAGGAAAGCTTAAAAACATCAATCTAGTTAATAGAAAATGATCGCATACAGGAATCTATGGAGGGATTTTGCATGCATAATTGGGGGAGAGTAAAGAGCTACACTACTAAGCAGTAAATAAAAACATGTAAACTATGAAGAACTAGCTACTCGTCTAGCAGAAATAAGGGCATTAGGAGGTGGGCTCCGATGGCCTTTGAATGGTTGAGAGGAGGAGGGGCGGCCAATGGTGCTTAGGCCGGCCCTTGGAGAGAGGTTGGAGAGGTGATCCAGCATCCTGGAGTAGAGATGGTGGTGGCCATGGTGAGCAACTCATGGAGATGGAGTGGAGGTGGAATGTAGCTAACCTAGATGGAAGTGAATGTGAATGAATGCCAAGAAATGGATGGGTGCAAATGACCGCCCCTTAGGTCTTTTTATAGACCTAAGGGAAGCTCTCTAGAGAATTATGGAATTCTCTAGAGAGGCCTATGGTGGGAGCTCGTGGAAGAGTGAGGGAGAGAGGATGGATGGTGGTTTTTAGATCCACCAAATATGGATCTAAAAATTGAATGGCTCTTGGTTGCTAATTTTAGCAACCAAGGCAACAACACATGGTAGAGAGTTCTAGAGAAATCTAGCCAAGGTAGTTTTGTGTGGATGGTGTGTGTGGGTGTGTGTGGGTCGAAACTTAGGTGGCTAGGTTGATTAGGTTAGGTTCTAGTGGGTTTAGGTCAAAGTAGGTCTCAAATTAGGGTTGTAAACCCTAATTCAATAAGGTAAAGTGCAATTAAACTTAAGACAAGTTTAATTGGGTGTGTAAAAACTTAATTGAGAGTAAAATAACTCAACTAAGTCAGGTCTAGGTCAGTTGGACTCTCACTAAGTCCAATTGGATAGTGTGTGCTGAGATTAGGGCTCAATTGGACTCAATGAGTCTAATTGAATAGGCCGATGGAATTGACTAAGATCCAAGTCAATTAGGTTTAGTGAGGACCTAATTAGGTCCTTAGGGAAATCTAAAGGTGATTTACTAGGGTTAGGGTACCTTAATTTAGGTTCCTATGGGGCTGGAATTGGGTTTAGGGACCTAGAGATCCAAGATCAAGGCTTGAATCTCAAAACAGGAACTGGAGAGCAGTTCCAGACATCCAATAAAAGTGTTAGATGTCTTATAGTGAAAAATCAAAAGTCCAAACTTGTTGTCTGGACGTCCAATCATAGTCAAGAGGGATTCTAGGTTCTGTCTTGGCTATTCTGCAGAAATTAGACGTCTGACCAAGTGTCTAGACGTCCAATAACACTACAGAAGTGGGTTTAAGGTGTGCGGGAGTTGGCTAAGAGTTATAGACGACCTATAACTCATCTGAACATCCAGATAGAGGGTAGAATTAGGGTTTAAAGGTTTCCTAGGGTATGGTGACCTAATCTAAGGGTGGCTAAGGCTTGGGGAAGCTTCTAGGCTATCCTAGGGCTAGGATGGTTCTAAGTTCTTCATAATTTACTGCTTTATTCCTTCTTAAATAGAATAGCATACCTCAACCCCTTACATTATTCTCTACTACATCTTATTCTAGGTCTTCTGCTCCAACTTTGCTGCAACACCAATTATCCTTTATTCTTCTGATCCAGCTTTAGATCCAACCTCAGATCTTCCTTCTGATCAGCTTATTACCTGCAATTGGCATAATGCACCTAATCAGCATATTATAGCATTATTTTATGCATAGCCAAAAGAAAGCAGTAAAGATGCAAATAATGCTTGTGCATGCATGAATTACCCTAACTTATGCTAAGTCCTGGCCTAATTTAGGTCAATTAAGACCTATGATTGCTACGCAATCAATAGGGATGCAGGTTTTATGGTCGAGATTGGAATTGAGTCCTTGGATTTGGGTTATTTTCCAACCACGCAAAGTTTGGATGATTATGCCAACCAGAGTTGTAGGTATTTGAGAAGGGATTATTCTGGATAGCGTGGAGATGCTCGTAGGTCTGAGGATCCCCAGAATAATCAAGGTGTGAGGGTTTAGAGTTCCCCCATTTGTGGTAGGCTGGCCCGGAGTTTCCTCTGAAGCTATAATCAGACGGGGGTGGATACGCATCCATCCCCGGAGAGTGGTAGACATTGGGTGTAGCTTCCCTACCTGAGAGCGGGTGTGTATATGTGTTTTGTGGTGCAAAGGTGGTCATGTGTAGATGTCGAGTGATGTTGTCCACCTTCTTCTCAATGATGGTGACCTTATCTAATTGACTGGCTGCTAACTCCAAGTCAACAGATGTGGAAAGGCCTTGAGATTTGTGTACCCCCGATTGTTTGTCAATGCACAGGTGGACGTCCGGTAGTATGCACCCAATGACTCATTGTTTAGGGAGTTCGCACACATATTCTCAAGAATTCCCTAAATCTCGTCTTCATGCTAACCCATGATGATGCCACCACAGGTTGCATTGACAAATAGCTTGATATCGTCACGAAGCCCGTGGTAAAAGGATTGGACTTGTTCCTACTTTGAGACTCCGTGATGGGGGCATTTGCGCATGAGATCCAGAAAATGATCCCATGCCTCATGTAGAGATTCTCTCACTCCTTGGGAGAAGTGCATGATTTGGTGTCGCATAGTGTTTGTGGAACTAATGGGATAGAATTTTTGCAAGAAGGTGGTTTGAAGTTCTTCCCATGTGTTGATCGTGTGAGGATAAGTTTGAAACCAGTAGGCAGCTTTGTCTGCCAAAGAAAAGGAGAAGATCTTCAAGAGTAAGCCATCTCAATTCTACATGTCTACCCCAAAGGTGTTGGCCAAATGTTTCAGATTCTTGATGTGTTGCAAAGGATTCTCAAAGTTCAAGTCATGGAATTTTGGAGTCATGTGAAGCATACTAGGCTTGAGCTCCAACTCGGGTCCTCCCACAGGGATATTGTTTCGTGGTTCGATCTCCATTGCCATGGGATTGTAGTGATCTCGCATTTGAGGAAGCGGCGGTGGGTTGATGAAGGCATTGAACTAATCTATGAAATCAAAGAATTGTTGTGGTTCAAAGTTAGGTCATTCTGGCTGATCCATTGTTGTGATTGGAGGTTCGGGCTTAGAATCAAAGGAAATGTCAATATGATCAGGTTGTTACACAAACACAGAGGTCGAGGCTTCGCCTCAACAAGAGTGAATAACTAATGGAGGCCTCAAGGTTGGTCTTAAGGACCTCCTCCCAAATATGCACCGATGGAGAAGATGAGAGATAGAATGTTAGATGGACCCAATCAAGGCACCCAAAGATTTTTGGATGACTATAGAGTTTCGAGGTGGATGATACCCCTGGATCAGAAAGTCGTCCACCTGAGAATACTTGGGCAGCCAGAAAGGGTGAGTCTCGCAAAGACCCCTACACGGTAGAGCATCCCCATGGGTTACAGGGTTTCCCCCACCCGACCTTCCTTGTCACTGAGGGTCCAAGTAGACCAGAATGGTGACTTGACCTCTTAAGTCTACCAATTTTAAGTTTAGAGCAAGGTGCTTATGATTCCACTTGAACTTTAAGATATTTTTGTACAAGGTGACCAAATTTGAAGATTGGTTGATCCCACAAGGTTGGTCAACTTCACCTGTTTGTCCTTTGAGATTATTAGGTCCCAACTTTTAAGATTCAAGTGGATATTTAGAACATAATTTTAGGGTTTTCTTGATTAGGTCAATTCAAACAAGGCTTGGGACACACACAAGTTGGAAGAATATATTCTTGATTAAGCAAGTGGAGTCCTCAACCCTAGAATAGAAATCCTATTTTGGCTCTAATTGATCCAATTAGGTCTATCCAAATTTGGTACCTTGGGCTCAAGTAAGAACGTGATAGCCCTAGATACCTTAACCCTTAAGTAGGTGCAGAAATCAGGGTTAGGGTTTGTCTACAAAAGAATCAAATTAGGCAACTTGTGAGGATTGATTCTAAGAATAGAATGCAAGTTGATCCTAATTGATTTTTTTTCTTTTTTAGCTTTTCAGAATCAGGGGCTTAATGGGGATAGAAAATGAGATTACCTACCCCTGGAGTGGCTGTTGTGCAGTTGATCTTGCTCCTTGGTTAAATCCCTGTACACAATCACAATCAAAAGAGATAAATCAAGTTAGTATCGAGTTAGGAATTGTAATCTAGAGATCATTTTGGCATCGTTGCCCCAAAATGTTTGCATGCTAAATTGGGGTTTTAAAATCACTTCGTTGAAATATAGTCGAAAATAGCACGTGAACAAATATAATTTATAACTCAAATATAAGTCCAAGGTTGAATGCAGCGAGCAAGTGTTGTAATTAATCTCAAGATCACAATTTAAGCACAAGATGACAATATTTAATGAGAAATTCAAGCAATAATAATGTATATATATTAACAAGGGTCAATAGTGCAAAAAGATTAGGGTAAAATGGTGATTTGAATCACCAATTACCCTAATTATAATAATAACAAATATCTCAACGGTATCAACCAAATTTAATCCATGCAAGCCAAGTGCACAGTGCACTGTGTCAAACAGATCAGACGATGGAGCTTTCAATCAGACGACTTAACCATCTAGATGCCACAATGCCCAAAGGGCACTCTTCTTCTTCCTTTCCTTTCTCTCCTCAGGCTTAAGGGAAGGCACAACACAGAGGCACGGTTGCCTTGTAGAGACTAAGTGTTGAGAGGGTTCAATGAAGCAAAACCCCCCCCACCTCCTTCTCTATTTCTCTTTCTTTCTTCTCTTCTCTCTCAGATTAGGCAAACAAGACCAGACCCCGGTAACTGGGTAAACGGATCGACGCCCAGACCTGCATGGTGTGAACCTCAGGTGAGGGCATGCGTATAAGTGTGAGTGGGTGGGGACCTCACCCACTGTGCATGCTGAGGTGAACAACAGGTATCAAAAAATCAATTTAAGTGCAATTGGGGCTTCTTTGCTCTATGAGGTGGGACTATCCCACGCAGCTTTGCCGTGATGCAGCACCAGCTAAAGACTCATCTGATTGGGGTCGAGGATGCAGTTGTGGAGTCCAATTGATCACTTGGAGCGCTTCTTGAGAGTTAGCCACAACACCTGGAGGTGGAATCTGGAGGGGTTATGGCTGGAGGACTGCAGCTAACATCGGAGAACTTGGGGGAGGCAACAAAGGTCCGGTGGTCACCTGAAAAGTAGAAAATGACCTAGCGGCCACATTAAATATGCTCAGGAGGATTGCTTGAGGATGACGAACATGATGGTGATCTTGGTGGTGCGCATAAGTGAGTGAGGAGGTCAAATGACTTCGAGACGATAGTGCAATGAGCGTGGAGTTCGGTAGAGGGTAGGAGTGATCAATCCCTTCAATTTCTTGAGGAGTTTCTTCACGTGGATGAGGCGAAGGTCGTAGGCGTGTCGGTGAAGTGTTTGGAGCAGTGGAGTGAGCAGAGAGCTTCGCCAGAGGAGTGGCTAGAGTGGAGGAAGATGAAGTCGCGGAGGGCAAAGCAATGGTAGAGTTGGAGTGTAGTGGCATGGTGATGATGTGTAGACGCTAGGGAGTTGATGAAGCTAACTAACGGACGAAGAGGAATGGAGATGGCACCGGTTGTGGTATGGCTGGCGCTGGAAGAGATGGAAACTCCGATGAGGTAGACAGCGATGAAGACAGGGTTAGGAAGTGTCGCACGGGTATGTTGAGACGTGGAAGACAACGAGGAAGAAGAACCAGCTGCCTGTGGTATGTGGCAGCCGGTGAAGGAGCTGGGGATAGGAATTTGCCAGAGCAAGCTTGGAGAGAGCTGGAGGTAGAGGAAGGAAAATGATTTCCAGCTTAAAAACTTGCTAAAGAAGAGGGGAATGCCCAGGACGTCTTCTATAGGACAAAGGGTGAGCTTCAAAGCTTGGAAACCAAGCTTTGAAAGCTCGAAACTCACACAATAGGATTAGGATTTCAAAGAGTTTGCATGAACTCTTGGACGAGATTTGGAAGGCAAGACATGCCTTAGATTGAAGAGAAACTCCTCAAGAATCTTCCTTCCAAATTTGGAAAGATTTCATCGTGAAATCAGGGAGAATGTCTTGATTAAAGGTCAGCAGTTTGTGGGTTCACACAGTAATGGAGGCAGAGGCATTTTTGTGAAGAAGACGAAGAAGTTCGAGGGTTTTTGTAATAAATTCAAAAGCTGAGGGGTTATTTGAGAAAATAAGAGTTAGACTTGGACTAAAATGCAAACTAGGTCAAAATAATCTCAGATTGGGCTCAAATTTTGATACAAACCTAATTTGAACCCAAGGAATTCAATGGTGAAGTTAGATTTTGGTTTTAACCTATTTTTACTGGGTAATTATGAAAAAACCTAAATTAGGGCAATAGTTTGTCAGAGACTGTTTCAGGTCAAAATGGGTTCAAATGGTCAAATTAGGGATGTCAAACCCTAGAGAATGTTTTTCTATTATTTTTAGAGGGTTTATGTGAATTTTATCTTGACTATAACCTCAGTTAATTAAGCGAGTCTATTTTTAGGGTTTCAATTGTCCATTAATTCTTGAAATTCGTGAAAACTCGTTTCTGTCTTCATGGACCCACTTATTAGGCATTAATGACTAAATGACCTTTAATAAACCCTTGGCATACCTCATGGTTATTCAATATTTGTGATAAGATGGTAAAATTGCATAAATAACCCAGTTTTCATCTTTTCTTCTTAAAACAATTCATCATACTCAAGAGATCTTCTGACTGATATGTAGGAGCTTTTATTGAATTTATAAGCCCTAATCGTGCTAGTTATGACTCATGATGGTGTTCCCATCAAAGCCTCGAGGAGCTTAACCTCGCAGCAAAACCCTCCCCCTTCCTCTTGCAAATCCTCTTTTCTTTCCTCTAAACTGGGCCTAATTGGGTCAAGAATCAAATAATTGGGTCATGGGTATAGGTCCAAGTCCACCGACATATTTGGCGAACGAGGGTGCTCGGGCTTGTGAGTGAGGGACCCGACCCCTCGTGACTTGGGCAAATGGTGTAAGGCACTTTTGCCTTTTATACCACACAATTTGTTCTTCCACTTACAAGGTGGTACTAAGTCCCACCCTCTTCTCTTCACACGTAGCAGCCGTGTAGATCCTTTGGTTGATGGTGCTGCAATTGCTAAGAAGCCCAATTGAAGCTCTAGATGGTGTCACGATTTGATTTTGCATCACCTAGACGTGGAGTTGATGGCAATGATGGTCGAATGATGTGTGATGGCACCGGGGAAGGCAATGGCGATAGCGAGCAATCGGAGAAACTTGAAACACATAAGTACGAGCTCTAGGCCCCAATCAGATAGTCCATAAGCATCATCGAAGGATGGCGAAGGTGGTGGCGGTGTTGATTTGGTGTGGGAGTGTGTAAGGTGGCCGGCGAAGGAGTGTATGGAACCCTCAATTTCTTGAAGGGTTTTGATGACGAAGGTGAGGTGAAGGCTGTGGAAGCGACGCGAGGGTGTTTGGTGGACTGTGGAGTGCGGAAGGCTTCGTCGGAGCATTGCTGGAGCAAAGGAAGACGATGGAGTTGAGGGAGAATCGGCAGTCGAATCTAATACCTAAAGAGAGGGAAATGAAGTAGAGAGAGGGAAGAAGCTAAGGGACCTAAACTAATGGAGGAAAGGGAAGGGATGGCGCCAGCTTTGAATGGTCGGTGCCAGAGAAGAGAATTCCTCTGGCGATAGAGCAGCGAGGAAGAAGGGGACCTGGGAGCTCCTGATTTGTCCATCGACGAGCGGAGACGATCGCGCTGCCTATGGTATGTGGCAGCGGATGAGGAAGTCAGAGGGAAGGATGTTGCAGGAGCTACAGCGGAGGTGGCTAGAGAGAGGGATTTTGTGAAGAAATGCGACCAAACCGAGCTAAGGAATGCAAAATGTGGTTCAGGAGCTTTTATAGAGCTCCCAACCGAGCTTTAGATAAGGAAATAAACCCAAATTGGCTTGTGATTGAAGCACAAGACACCCACAAATATCATGTGTTCGCACAAACACATCCTTGTGATTTGGGAGCCAAGATCAATCCCAATCGATTCCTTATAGTGTGAACACCAATCCCACCAAATTTGGTGGGAATTGGTGATGATTTGAATAGGATTTGAGGTAGTCAAAGTTGGCTTGATGGTCAGTTTAACCTCCACTAGTAGCAAGGATATTTTTGTGAAAATGACAACAAAGTTAGGGACCGACTTGCAAATATTTTGAAAGTTAGGGGATTGTATGAAAGAAATAGAGTTTAAATGGACTAAAATGCAAACTAAGTCAAGATAGGCTCTGATTGGGCCCAAATTTTGTTACAAACCTAATTTGGACTTAAGGAATCTAATGGTGAAGTTGGATTTCAGTTTTGACCAATTTTTATTGGGTAATTTATGAAAAAACCAAATTAGTGAAGAATTCCGTCTATAACTCTATTCAAGGTCAAAATAGGTTGAGATGGTCACATTAAGAGTACCAAATCTCTAGGAATATTTTTCTATGAATTTTAATAGGTTTAGATGAATTTTATCATAACCAAAACCTCTTTAATTTAAGCGGATATGAAATTAGGATTTTATGTTATGAATAAATTCTCGAAATGTGTGAAACCCCGTTTCTATCTGTATGGACCAACTTATTGGACTTTTGTGCTCATTTGACCTTACATTAACCCCTACAAATCCTGTGGTTACTCTGCTTTCATGATGTGATGTTAAAACTGCAGAATTAACCTTGATTTAATATTTTCTTCTCAAAATAGATTTGTATGGAATTATGGCTCTCAACCAACTATGTAGGAGCATTTTTCTCTTGATTTTCAATAAATAAAGCTAGTTATGGCTCATGATAGTGTTACCATCATACACCCATGCCTAACCTTTGATAGTCCTGAGCAAATTCTTATGGAAAGAACTTAAATCTCTATACCATGTTTTGATATTCAGATACTTGATTTTTGCCTCTCTAGAAATTAGATCAGAATGCCAATAATAAGCCTAGAGGTACTCAACTATCAGTCAAGATCCAGACATGATCAACTTCAACTTGAGTCTGCCGTGAAGGTTTCTAAGGCCTGCAAAAAACTACCCAGAGGTTCGTCGAACCCAACGATTAAAGCACCCTGCGTAGAATGTATTAAGTCCAGGTTCAGTTTGCCAGTGCATTTTTAGTAAGAGAGAGATTGAGGGATTTTTCATTTGGAGAGTTTTCTCTCTTTTCTTTCACTTTTTCCCTAAATCTAACCTCAGATTGGCCCTAAACATGATCTATATCGGATTCTTGTCCCCACCATCAACCCTTGAAGGGTTTTGGGCTTTCGATGGTTCAGGATAATACTACCCATGGCAACCCCCAGAACCCTAGCTTTCGACACTTCGAGATAATGCCTCCTATGGTGTTCTGTAGCTAAATTCAGGCCTTGGCAATTGACATTTCGAGATAATCTCACCCATGGCACCTGAACCAGCACAAGGTGTTTACATACCCTCGGTAGGATATTTAGATATCCTAGGAGACAAGCATCGAGAAGACGATATGTTATTAAACATCTTCAAGGGGAATTTTCCACCTCTCCGCGTCGAGAACTCAGCCAATCAACTTTTGCTATTGAGCCACTCCTAAGTTAGATCACCGAGATGGCTTTTTAGAACAGAACACTTTTAGCATGATTTCTTTATTAAGCGCACTAAACTAGACTAGTGTGTGAATTTGGGTAATTAGGTTACCAAATCCCGCAAACCAAAGGATAGGAAACGGAGCAGAATAATCCTTAAGCCTTTGACCTACTACATCAGCTTTGCACTTTCCTCAAACACTTGAGGACTAATCCAGATCTTAACAAATACATGAATGTTTAAGCCCTAAAACAAGCCCAAGAGGCCTAAGATCAACACTCGTACTAATCTCCTTATCTCTATCATTTAAGAACTTAATATTTGTTTTGATTTAATCTAGAAGTTAAGTAAATCCCATGATCATTTGCTATGACTATCTTTATTTATTTTTTATTTTGCTCCTTTTTGACATTTGAATTTCCTCCTCTCTTTCCTCCTCAAGGAATATTTTCAATCAATTCACAAAATTTCCTCCCCTTTCTCCATTTTTTTTATTTTTCATTTTCTATTTTATTATTATTTTTGAATATGTAAATTTTTTTTTGTAAGAACCCCTAAAAGAATTGAATTTCCATGTGTTTGCACTTTAACAATCCCCTATGCCTAAGTTTTGCAATGTCGTCATTGCAAACCAGGAAGGTACAAATTTAGCTTGGTTCAAATTTTAGAACAGGGTCAAAGGGTGGGTGAACGGGTCGAGATGACTGTTGCGAATGATTTCAAGCTTTGATACAAGTACTAAAGGTGGGGTCGGCTATTCTAAAGTTGAAATCAAAACTGCAGGAGTGTAGCTCCCGTTAAGAATGATCAGAAGGGTCTCGGATTTTTGGAATGATAGGTTGCCTCTCGTTAAGTGCTAAATTCAATGCCTTCAGCTGAGTAGAAGGTGGTCAAGGAGAAGGGGTGGTCAAATCAGAGTAATTTTGTAGAACAAGCATCTTAATAAGTATTCTGGTTGGTCCAACCAGGTTCTTGTTCAAATCAACAGGCTAATGATGCAGTCCAAACCCAATCAGTCTGGTGGGTCGATGGATGTGAATCAGTAGATGTGGAACCCATGAGATATTTTGTGGCTCAAAAAGGTGTAGAAATGAAAATCCAGGATTTGGCTGAATCGACTTAGCCTGATCAAAGTAGGGATCCTCAAAAGAAAATGGATCTATAAAAGATGTAGGAACCCTATGGGTGAGATTAGAGAAGGATAAGAAGTGATTCTCGATCTAATCAATGTCCGGTACCGGATCAAAAGATGGAGGTGAATCATATGCAACTGGATCAGAGAGAGGTGAATCAGAATAGAAGTTGATTCCGATGGTAGGTCGGGGTTGGGATCGGATTTTGGAAATCTTTGACTTTGTGATAGAAGGTGTGGCTTTTTCAAAAACTAGGTGTGGTGAGGGCTCTTCTAGAAATGATTCAAAGATAGGTTCCTTTAGAGAGTCTTCTTGATGCTCATTCAAATCAAATGTAAATTCCTGGAGAGTGCTTATAGGATCATGGAATTCTGAGTCGGTGAAAGATTCAAACTCTGGATTGTGGACACTTTCAGCACTTACTATTTCTAATTCTTTTAGATCAATAAAGAATGATTCCAACTCAATGGAATATGATTTTAAATCAATGATCTTGGGATCAGGGACCTCAAAGTTAGAATCAATGAATGGGTCATAATGATGAGGTCGTAGATTGGCTCGTAATCATCAAGAAACAATGGTTCTCCGAAATCAAAGTATGATTCAAAATCATTGGTGAATCTACAAAGATCAGATTCTGAACCTGATTCCAGATTGGGATTTCCACCATAGGATAAATCATGATGCATAGAATCAACAACCTAACTTGGAGCTAACCTAATCTCAAATTTCGAGCTCAAAGAGGTGTCCTTATTAGGCATAGGCTCGAGTTCTTGGCTTCTAGGATAGGCCCAATCAAATCCCAATTCTTCCAACTCCTCTATTTCTGTATCGTAAATCGGTATGACCTCCGAAAAAGCAATTTGTAATTTTGAGGAGTTTGGAGAGGTGTAATCATCAAAAATAGGCTTAGAATCATAGTCCAGATCTAAAATCTGATTATCATCACATTGGACCTTTTGATCATCCTGAATAGTCTCAAACCTAGATTCTTGGTCAAGGGTAAGAATTAGGTCACTAGAATCTGGACTTCGTTCTATTGAGATGTCAAAATTACACTCAAGGATTACCTTAATAGGATAAGGTTCGAGAATTATATCCTCTAGAGGTTCTGATTCAAGCTTACTACAGGTGTTTGGGAAATCAAGGCATGACAGACCAACTTCATGGCTCTCTAAGGCTAGTTCAGAATCAAGAACACCTACAATTGGATCCACCCAACCAACATCAAGATTAGGTATGTCAATCTGCACAAAGTTTGAATCCAACTCCATTTGGGTTGGGGGTCCACAACAACCTCCATTTTCGAACCTGGGATTTAGGAAATCATATTGATCCTCAATGTTGCTCCAAGGTTTCTCATCAATTTCTGAGGGGATGTATGAGTATTTTTGATTGATGGCTTCATACACCATATTCAGCAATTTTCCACATTTCTCCATGAGACCTTGGTGTTTTTCCAAAAGTGGGGGATTTGACCAACATTGTAGATACTCGTTGCTATGTAATTTCCCCAATTCAATATATTCTAATAAGAGATCATCCCGAGTTGAACCATGTATCATTTGTGTCAATATCATTGCAACATGGTTCATAATGTGGGTTGTTGTTTTTAAAACATTAACCTGAATGTGCCTAGATTGATATGAGATTTTGTAATACTCATCATGATGTCTAAGAGTAGCCTCGATCATCTTTTTTTTCATGCTTATTTGGGATTCAGGTTTCCTAAATATTCTTCCTAAATTGTTAGGTTGCATTTTCAAATCAGGCGGTGGATCAAAATGTAGAATCAAATTCAGGTTTAAATTGAATAAATCAATCAGATCAGAAATCCCCAAGAAGATCAACTCTAATAAGGCCTCTAGATCAATAACCTAGGGACCTTACTTGCGTATGTGCTCTAAAGAATAGATGAGGGACTGTATATGAATTGGACCCAATCAAGGCACCCAAAGATTTTTGGATGACTAGGGCTGCTTCGAGGTGGATGATACCTCTGAATCAAAAGTCCACACACCCGAGAAATACTTGAGCAGCCAGGAAGGGAAAGCCCTGCAAAGAACCCTACACGGTAGAGCATCCCCACGGGTTATAGGGTTTCCCCTACTTGACCTTCCCTGTCACTACGGTTCCAAGTAGACCAGAATGTATGAATTGAGACCTTAAGTCTACCAATTTTAGTCCTAATTTGTGCCTTGTATTTCACTTGATTAGAAGTTGATTCAATTTGTAACCTAATTTGGAGGTTGCTTACCCTACAAAGTAGACCAACTTTACTTGACCTACCCTAAAGATGGAAGATGAAATTTGGGCCAAGACCCAAAATCACCCTGAATTGATTCTCAGGTTATTAGGTCCAAAGTTTTAGGATTCAAGTGAATTTAGAGCTTGATTTTTAGGGTTTTCCTGAATAGATCTTTTCAACAAAGGTCTTAGGTAGCACACCAATGCGAGAATGTCAATTTCCTTTAATGCATGCAACTGTGTACTAACACTTCAAAATCCTAGAGTGGAAACCCTAATTAGTTCTATTTTCAAGTCCAATTTGATCTCAAATGTAATACCATGGACTCAAACAAGAAAGTGAGTAGTCCAAGATGTTTAGAAAATTAAGCATAAATCCCTAATAGGTACAGGAAATTAGGATGGGGAATCTCTAATCAAATCATTTCAACTTCAACCAGATATCAAGCAAGTTCACAAACCAGGAAACTTTTGCCTTCAAATGATAATTACTAGAAAAATACGGCAAGTAGATCCTAATTCATTTGTTTCCTTTTTCTCTTTCCTAAGATTAGGAGGTTGATTAGGGAAGATGAGAAATTTTACCTACCCTTGGAGTGGTTGATTGCATAGAAGATCTCTTCATGATGTACCTCGCAAAATCACAAGCAAAACAAATAAGGCAAGTTAGTGCTCAAATCAATCAAGAAAGATAAGACTAATTGTGAATTGCACGTTGCTCCCCGACAACGGTGCCAAAATGTTGGATTCTTTTGTCGAGTGTGAAGAATATATGCATCGTAGTATAGTCGACAAAATCACACAAAACACTTAAATTTATAAAGCTCAGAATCAAAAGTGAGTCGGAGGTCCTTTGCAGGGAGAAAATAGAATTCACACACTAATCTCAATTCAACAATGATAAGCATAGTAAATTAAGCATAATAAGAGATATGCAATGAATAAATTTCTCAGATTGATATTCAAATATGAGGCAATGTATCTCAAAAGATCCTTGGTATAAAAAGAATTAGAGAAGCAAAACAATAGCGATTTGAATCACCAATTAAATCCTCTTAATTAAGCATGCATCCCAACTATTCAATTCATTCAAATAAATCAACAGTGCCTCAATCAGATAATCCACATCAACTTAAGCACTTTAAATGTCAAGCACAGAGTTTCACCAGGCGTCAGCCTCCTTTCTGAAACAACTTAAGTGCTAAGGCACTAAGCCCCAATAAGCACACAAGGGTGCTTCCTCTTCTTCAAGCCTTCACAAGCACAATACCAGAGACAACTTCCTCAGAGGCTAAGTCTCGAAGCCTCTTACTTCAGCACGTGCCCCGAGGAACTTAACCATGCAGCAAAACCCTCCCCCTTCTTGCAAATCCTCTTCTCTTTCCTCTCAACTGTGCCTAATTAGGTCAAGAATCGGGAATCGAGTCAATAGTATAGGTTCAGGTCCGCCGGCGTGTATGGCGTGTTAGTTCAACCTCTCATATATAATATTTTTATGATTTTACAAAGTGAAGAAAAAGAAATAAAATATATGCATAGCATATTTTTCTCTGTAATAATAAAATTGCAGGTTTCATGGAGTTTTCCAAGACGGAAGATTAAAAGCGTGAAGACTAAGTAGCATATGTATTGTCATAGGCCAAAGGCTTTTTATGTAAACTTTCAAAGGTTGTAATCATTATTTTATTTGAGTCTAGAGATGTTGTAAAGAGCCCCAAAACATAACTTATAAATAGCTAACTTAGGCCCTTTACACTTAGGATAAATTAGAAACAAAAACCTACCACTAAGACTCAAACCAGACATCCATAACAAATGTCAGACGTTTGATTTTCAACCTTAAGACGTCTGACAAGTGTTTCAGACGTCTAATTACCTAGAGCATTTCCTTTAGTTTCTGACCTCATAAACATCTGTCGAAGCAACCCTCCATCAGACATCCATAACCTCATCCAGACGTCTAATACTTTACCTAGATGTTCTCAAAATAACTATTAGACTCAAGCTCCCATCTTCCTTCTGAATATAACGGGCAAAATACATTTTCAGACGTCTGGACATGCCTCCAGACGCCTACCTTGGACCGTTGCTCATTTATTTCTGTGTGAATCTCATTAAGAACCAAAGATCTTCTGTTAGATTTGCTAGGCAAGACCATTTTAGGTTTTCAGACATCTAGGGAATCCCACAGATGTCCATACAGACATCTGTTCCTTCAGATCTAGAACCCTATTTGGATCTGGTCAAAACAGGAATGAATCCACACATAATTAGACGTCTAATAATTCTATCAGGCGTCTTATGTGAAAATATCAAACGTCCTTATTTCGATCCAATGAAACCAGTACAGCCTGGCTAATAGTATCAGACAACCATAATTGTAATCAGATGTCTTATAAGACGTCTGACCCTAAAATTAGATGTCTGATATTGCTGTCAGACTCATCATTACCCTGAATTGTGGTGGATTTTGTCCCAATCTCTTGGGATTTGCCTCCAACAGTTAGGAGATCTCTCCCAAGTATTCTTGAAGGTTCCAAACTTTCCTATAAATAGACTACAATCCTCTTAGGCAAGACACACCTCTTGAGATTCAATTCCCTTAGAAAAATCACTTGCTCACTACTCTTAGCCTCCTCTTGCCCTTGTGCTGTACCAACACTCTGATTAAAGGGCAAACCCACACTCCCGGTTCACTTCGTTATGCAAATTCTCAGGTAGTTCTCTTTATCTTTAATACATTAGGAAGTAATCAAATTATTGGGGTGCTCTATAGGTGTTGTTTAATTCTTACTTTTGTATTTTGGGTATCCGGCCTATCAGGTCCCCGTCTCTTCATTGTGAAGGGAGAAAACTCTATTTAGGGATCAGAGGTGGGATTTGTAATTTCTTTTTTGAAAAAGAAAGGGGAGCTACCGTCCTACGATAGCTGTCCGGAACAGCATATTATGTGCAAAGCAAGGGAGATTACAAAAAGGATCCCCAAGAGTGTATAAGGGACCAGCATTCTCTTACAATACTCTCACAACTTACTGGCCTCTCCTGAAAAAGTCTCTCATTCCTTGCCTTCCATACACACCAAATAGTAGCAGCCATGTGGACATGTGGCTTCCCTCTCACTTCAAACCCATTACAGATAGAATCCCACTCTGGTAATGGCTCCTGACAAATTTTTCTCCAGATGACATCAGTGACAAGGCAAGAAGAGAGGAGGTGATTTACATTATCAGTGCTCATCTCACATAAAAAACACACATGATGATCAGTACCCAACCTTCTGTGGCGTAGATCACTTATGATTAACCCATCTCTCCTGCATAGCCAAAGGAAAATTTGTACCTTGAGAGGAATTTTTAACAACCATATCATCTTGTCAATGGAATCATACCTCCATCCCTCTTCAAAGTTCAACATTCTGTTATAGCTAGATTGGACACTATAAATCCCCTCCCACAAATATCTGTCCTCCATTCCAGGCCTAGGTCTGAAACTTTCAAGGTCTGATATAAGCCTTCTTTTTTCTTCCCACAATCGGGTAGCTCTTCTACTAGACTCCACACCATCCAGATTCCAACTACTGCTGCTGCAGGACCAGACCTTGCTGACTGTGACATCCTTGTCAACTGCTGTAGCAAAAGCTCTTGGATAAAGCTCCTTCAAGACACCCATTTCAGATCATCCCTCCTTCCAGAAACTAAAAGATCTTCCATCTCCAAGTGATGGTTGTAGCATATGGAAGTGATCAGTCAATGCTTTAGTTACAGATTTCCAGAAAGGTGATGGTCAGTTGGGCTGAAGTCTGGATAGCTTGCTGTTGGAAGCTCCATATCTATCTTTAATCAGAGCAGACCACGGTTTCAGATCACCTTGCAGCAGCATAACAGCCCATTTGAGCAGCAAGGCATCATTAAAATGTTGCAGGGACTTGATCCCAAGACCACCCATCTCCTTAGGATAGCAGATCTGATCCCACTTGAGAGGCTGCAAGAAATTGCCCTTATGTCTAGCTCCCTTCCAAAAGAATCTCTTCCTCATCACATCCAATCTTTTCCAAATGGACCTTGGTGCTTTGAAGATGGAAAAGTAGAAGACAGGGATGGAGGTGACCACCGAGTTGAGCAAGACAAGTCTTCCTCCTCTAGACAGGAACCTGCTATGCCAGCCATCAAGTTTCATAGAAATCTTGTCAAAAAGGCAGTTCCAATCACTTTTCTTCAACCTGGAAAACCTCAAGGGCAGCCCAAGATATCTGATAGGAAGATTGATGCGGGGAGTCATCAAAATGGCTGCTAAGGCTTCTTACTCCTCCTCAGGTAAACCAAAGCAAACCAAAACCAGATTTGTCTCTATTTAACCTCAATCCAGAGAGCTCACCAAAGATATTAACCAAATGATGCAGAGCCAATGTCCATCCATGGATCCTTCAACAAAAAAAATAGTATCATCTGCTTACTAAAGAATGGGAGCCAAATTATTCCTACAAGATAGTGAATATACTCTGACAAGACCAGCTTCAGAAAGCTTACAAGCAAACCAAGCTAAACTGTCAACTGCCAAATCAAAGATCAATGGAGCCAGGGGACATCCTTGCTTAATGCCACACTGAGGCTGAATCCATGCACCACAGGGTTTTCCATTTATTGGAGGGGTAAAGGAGGTAGTGATAATACATCTTTTAACCCAGCCTATCCAAGCAAAGGGAAAGCCCCTTCTTTTAAGCACATCCCAGAGATAAGGCCAACTAATGGAATCATAAGCCTTACAAAAATCAACCTTCTAAAGGGAGGCCTTGCATCTTCTCTTATGCCAGCCACAAACCATCTCTTGGGCTAAGATGAAAGATTCTTGTTGAGATCTACCAGGGAGGAAAGCAAACTGAGTAGGATGGATCAAATCTTGCAATACAGGCCTCAATCTATTAGCCAGGACCTTGCCAATCACCAGGTACAGGGAGTTAGAGAGGGCAATGGGTCTAAATTCCTGGAAGTATTTAGCACCCGGGGTTTTTGGCAGAAGAAACAGATAAGATCTATTAATTCTTTCAAAGCCAAAATTGCCACTTTGAAATTCTCTAATCACTTCCATAACCTCTGTTCCCACAATGTCCCACAGCTCTTTGTAAAAGAGCACTTGGATTCCATCAGGACCAGGCGATCCTTTACAGTTGAGATTTTTAATGGCCTTCAGGACTTCAGCTTCAGATATGGGTTCAATCAGGCTGGACCCCCGAGACTCATTAATCTTGGGTAGATCACTAGCTGTCATCCTCCAATTGCCCCTACCTGCAGCTCTTGAAGATTCCTTGAAGTATCTGACAGCCTCAGCTCTGATATCAGATAAGGAGGTAATTCTCTGCCCCTCTATAACCATTGAAAAGATCATATTTGTTCTTCTGCTAGAGCTAGCAACCAGGTGAAAGAATTTGGTGCTTGCATCCCCCTCACTTAGCCATAGCTGCCTAGAATGCTCCCTCCAATCCATCTCCAATTTCAGGTCTTCTTCAATTACCACCCCCTGCCATCTTCTTCTATCAGCAAGGTCCAGCTCAGACAAATGGTCCACAGCTTCCTTGGTATCCAGCTCTTGAATTTCCAGCAAGGCCTCATGACGCTTCTGATGTTTGAGAACTGAGATAATATCTCCATATTCCTTCAACATACCTTTCAAAGCCATAAACTTAGAAGCTAGTCTAGAGGTGGCCATGCCTTCACCCTGCTGTGACCTCCACCAGCTGGCAAACATGTCTCTGAACCCTGTTTCCCTCAGCCAAGATTTCCTAAATTTAAAGTAGGATCCAGCCACCACCTGTTCACCATTGTCCCACACCAAGGGTGTATGGTCAGAAAATGGGCGTTCAAGACCACAAACAAATGACATCTGGAAGAGATCCATCAGCTCAGCATTGCCAACAAATCTGTCAATCTTGGACATGAGCCCATTACCATTCCTCCAAGTGAATTCAGCCCCTGATGAAGGAAACTCACACATCCCCAAGGCCTGGACCACAGTTGAAATCCAGTGGTGGAACTGTCGACCACGCCATTAGGTCTGTCACTCCCCACTAAAGTACAATTAAAGTCCCCTCCAACAAGCCAAGCCCCCCCACCTACAAAGTCTGCAGCCAGGTTCCAATCCTCCCACAGCTCCTACATCCTGTTAGGATCGTTTGGCCCATACACACCTGTCACATAGAAGACATTGTCCCCCTGGCCTCTTTTGAATCTACAGGTTGGAAGGTGCCTAGCCACAGGTGGGATTTGTAATTGAGGTACACTACCCTCATTTAAGTAGTGTGGTTAGTGGATTGATCACTTTGTGATAGAAAATCCTAAGTCAAGGGATTGGCTTAGGTGGTGGTTTTCACCCATCTTGGGTTTCCACCTAAAAATCTGGTACCTCTTTTTGTGATTGAATTTTTTATGTTACAATATTTAATAAATTCACTATTCACCCCCCTCTAGTGCAATTTCATTTGGTATCAGAGCAGGTTTTCCACTTTCAGGAGTAACATCCGCAGAAATATCACATGGAAGGGAGAGTCATTTCCACTGGCAGATCTGAGGGGCAATCCACCACCCAACCACCACTCTTCGAAGGGTCAAACTACACTTACTGGAAGCTGAGAATGAAGATGTGGCTTCAAGCCAACGATTTCTCCGTTTGGGAGAAATGTGAATCCACATATGTCATTCCCGAGAAACCAGAAACAGGATACATAGTGGAGCAGATTCATCACCATTGACTGAATGCTAAGGCAATGAACTCACACTACTACGCACTCATCTCGAAGGAATTCAACCGCATTAGCCAATGCAAAACCGCCCATGAGATATGGAGAACCTTAGAGGTAACTCACGAAGGTAAGTCTAGAGTTAAATCCTCAAAGATTAACTTGTTAACGCAGGAATTCAAAGCCTTTTCTATGAAGGAAAATGAAAGATTTGGGGACATGTACACCCGATTCAAGTTAATCATGAATAACCTCAAGTCACTAGGAAAGACATTTATAAAGGGGGAGCTTCAAGGGAAGCTCCTTCGCTCCCTTGGACCTGAGTGGGAGCAAAAAGTAACAGCAATAGAAGAAGCCAACCAAGTAGAGGATCTAGACATGGAAAATCTACTTGAGAATCTTATGGCTTATGAATCAAAAATGGAGCAAAAGAAGAAATCTATCTCATCGGAGCCAAAGAAGAAGACTTTAGCCTTCAAAGTTACATCGGATGATGAGGTAAGTACCGATGATGAAGAATTCATTTTATTAGCTAAAAAGTTTAAAAAGTTTCTCAGAAATAGAAAAGAGATCAAGGGAAAGAAAAGAGAGGAAGAACCTCTAGTTTGCTATAATTACAAGAAGAGAGGTCACATAAGGAAAGATAGCCCCTTACTCAAAGGGGATGATGAGAAGAAATCCAAGAAGCCTTCCGACTACAAGAAGATCTCCAAGACCAAGGGATTCAAGAAGAAGGCATTCCAAGCAACTTGGGATGACTCCACCTCTGAAGAAGAAGAGGAGGAGCAAATAAATGAAGAAACGTCATGCTTAGGATTAATGGCAACAAAAGATGCTTCTGAATCTAAATCTGAAGAGCCTGAGGTAAACACCTATTCTCTAGATGAATTACAAGATGCCTTTGATTCACTATATCTAGATCTTAAGAAAACAAAAACATAAAGCAAAGTTTTAAAAGAAGAAAACTTAGAAAATAAGAAATTAATCAATGATCTTAAAGACAAGAATCTAATTCTTATAAAAGAAACCACTGCCTTAAATATTCAAATAAAAAACCTAATGATTGAAAAGGAGTCATTAACAAATGATTTGTATATGGCAATGAGTGAACAAAAATTTCTAGATCGAGAAGAATTACTCGACAAAATCCATGTGCTTGAAAAATCAAACTCCTTTAAAAAGGATGAAAATAGCTTACTTAGAGTAGAGATTAGGGGACTAGAAGATAAACTAGACCTAATGAAAATAGAGATAAATCACCTTAAAGAAAAATCAAATCAACTTCTTGAGGACCTAGCCAAATTTACAAATGGGAAAGATAACTTGGATAAGCTCATTGCCCATCAAAAACCTTCCTCAAGTAAATTTGGATGAGGCTTTTATGAACCTAGTCAAAGTGAGCCAAAAAAGGATCCTCCTCTAAAGGAGACCACTAACAAATATGGATCCACATTGCAATGGATACCAAAAAGACAACTCTCACTTTGTTTTATAGGGATGAAAGGACATTATAATGTCAAAATTTGGATATACAAAATGAAGAATGGACAACTCAAATTAGAGAGACCTATAGAAACACCAAGTCACAAATGAAGATCTTTTGTAGGAGGAAAGAGGTCTACAAGAAAGAAGACAAGGAGACCACCGCCATCAAGGAGGCCGATGGGTGATGGACTCTGAATGTTCCAAACATATGACAGGAGACAAGCACCTATTTTTGGACCTCCAACCTATGGATGGAGAAACGGTTACATTTGGCAACAATCACAAGGGCCATATTATTGGCCTTGGTAAAATAGGTAACCCTCTCTCTCCCATCTCAAATGTTTCTCTAGTTAAAGAACTAAAATATAATCTTTTAAGTGTCAGTAAAATTTGTGATAAGGGATTTAAGGTAGCATTTACTTCAAAAATGTTTGAAATTATGCATGCATTAACCAATGAAACCCTTTTTAAGGGAACTAGATTTAAAGACATTTATATCATAGAATTTGATAAAGATAGCACTTATGAATGTCTTGTAGCAAATAATGAGTTAAGTATATGGCATAGAAGACTAGGACATGTTCATATGAAGCTAGTTCAAAAACTAGCCAAACATGAACTAGTCCGAGGTCTTCCTAAAGGAAAATTTTTAAATGAGCTTTTCTGTGATTCATGTAAATTAGGTAAAATTATGAAATCTAGTTTTAAAAACAAAGAAGTTATATCCACATCATGACCTTTAGAACTACTTCACCTAGATCTATTTGGACCAACAAAATATGAGAGCCTTAGTGGATGCAAATATTGCCTTGTGATTGTAGATTATTTTTCGAGGTTTTCATGGGTCTCCTTCTTGAGATCCAAAGGAGTATTTTCCGCTTTTATATTTTTTTGTAGGAAGGTTCAAGCATAAAAAGGCTACCAAATCACTCGTATCTGTAGTGATCATGGGGACGAGTTTGAAAATTCCTTGTTTGATGATTTTTGTCAAGAGCATGGTATTGCTCATGAGTTTTATTTTCCCCAAACACCTCAACAAAATGGGTTGGTTGAGTGAAAGAACCGTACTCTTCAAGAGTGTGCTCAAACATTGCTCATAGACTCGAGGTTATCAAAGTACTTTTGGGCCAAGGCGGTTAACACGGCTTGTTATGTGTTAAATCATGCCTTAATTCGATTCGGGTTGCCAAAAACTTGTTTTGAATTATACTATGAGAAAATACCCAAAATTAGTTATTTTAAAGTTTTTGAATGTTGGTGCTTTGTTTTCAATACCTGCTCTAATTTAGATAAATTTGATGCCAAAGGTGAAGAAGACATCTTTATTGGTTATTCCTCACGTAGTAAGGCATATCGGATCTTTAACAAGACCACATTAATAGTGGAGGAAACCCTCCATGTTTCCTTCGATGAATCTCCTTACTCTTCCTCTATTGACCAAGCCAATATGGAAGATGAAGATAATTTTTCTATTGATGTGTCTAACATTCCAAACTCTAATATACATAATCTTCCAGAAGATTGGATATATCAAGCAGATCATTCTGAAAGTCAAGTCATTGGATGTGTTTCCGATGGCATTAAAACTCGATCTCATTTTAGTTGCTCTTTTGGTCTCCGCCTTTGTATCTCAAGTTAAACCCAAGAGTGTCGAGGAAGCATGCTTCGAAGAACCTTGGATGATGGCCATGCAGGAGGAACTCAACCAGTTCCAAAGGAATGAAGTCTGGGATCTAGTACCTAAGCCTAAAGGGAAAATGGTAATAGGTACCAAATGGGTATTCCGGAACAAGTTGAATGAATCCGATATGGTCATTAGGAACAAGGCTCGGTTGGTAGCACAAGGGTACAACCAAGAAGAAGGAATTGATTTTGATGAGACCTATGCTCCCGTAGCTCGACTCGAATCAATTCGCATACTTCTTGTTTATGCCACCTTCCTTGGCTTTAAACTCTTTCAAATGGACGTTAAGAGCGCGTTTCTTAACGGATTCATTAAGGAGGAAGTTTTCGTAAAACAACTTCCTAGTTTTGAGTCTCATGATAAGCCTAATTTTGTCTATAAATTAAATAAGGCACTATATAGTCTAAAGCAAGCTCCTAGAGCTTGGTATGAGAGGCTCAAAGACTATTTGTTAAATGCAAAATTTTCTATAGGGGAAGCTGATTCCACATTATTCATTAAAAGAAGAGGAAGAGAGATTTTATTAGTTCAAATATATTTAGATGATATTATATTTGGTGCTACTAATGAATCTGTGTAGAAAGTTTTCAAAAATTATGCAGGAAGAATTTGAAATGAGTTTGATGGGTGAACTCAGGTTTTTCTTGGGCTTACAAATCACTCAACTTGAATTTGGAACCTTTGTGTGTCAATCAAAATACACAAAGGAGATGCCAAAAAAATTTGAAATGACGAAAAGTAAAGGGAAGAACACTCCTATGAGTGTCACAACTTCCCTAGACTTGGACGAATCAGGTACACCCATAGATCAAGAGCTCTGTCATAGCTTGATTGGATCTTTACTGTATTTAACTTCCAGTAGACTTGCCATTTTATTTAGTACCTGCTTATGTGTAGGTTTCAATCAAACCCTAAACAATCACACTTAAATGCTATAAAATGAATATTTAAATATCTCGTTGACACATCTGATTATGGCTTATTCTACCCTAGGAGTCCACAATTCAACTTAGTCACATATAGCGATGCAGACTACACAGGTAGCTGCATCGGTAGGAAGAGTATTGGTGGGACGTGCCAATTCTCGGGTAAATCACTAGTCTCTTGGTTCTCAAAGAAACAATCTAGTGTAGCCCTATCAACTATGGAGGCTGAATACATAGTGGCCGCTCTAGCATGTTCCCAAGTGCTTTAGATGAAAAATACTTTGAAGGATTTTAACTTGATATTTAATAAAATAAAAATATTATGTGATAATATTAGTGCTATCAACCTCTCGAAAAATCCTGTACAAAACTTATTGATGTTCAACATCACCTTTTGAGAGATAATGTACTTAAGGGAGAAATCGAGGTTGAATTTATTTGTACTGAATTGTAATTGGCTGATATTTTCACTAAACCTTTGAATTATGATCGTTTTAATTATATACGTAGGAGACTAGGCAAATGTAAGCTAAGTGATAATTGAAGAATTTAGTGATTTAATGAAATTTCTTTTGTCATGAACATAGAAGGAGCCTTGACTTTACCAAGTTAAGAGCCTTCATACATAGTTCAAACATCAAAATGCACATTCTGTGCAATATCAGACATTTGATTAACACCTCAGACGTCTTATAATTAAAAATTCGACATCTGAAGATATGGGACAGACGTCGATTTTATATCTCAAAAAAGCTAATAAAAGAGCTATTTCAGATGTCCGTCATCATTCACAGACGTCTAGACCATCGTCCACGTGTGTTGACAAACGTCTATCTTTGCATCAGAATATGTATTATGATGTCTGGATTCAGACATCTGATTATATAGTTAGATGTCGTATAGGTCATCTAATAATGAAATCAGACGACAACCTGTAGCTTTAGAGTGAAATCTAGGAAGGTCTGTCTGCAGAAATCAGACGCCTAATTTTAGATTTAGACATCCTGTAGGTCGTCTGATACAGAGATCAAGCGACAACTTGGAGAATAAACCATTTTCCAGGGAGGTATGTCTGTAAAATTCAGACATCTAATTTTAAAATTAGTCATCCGATAAGTTGTGTGATGGTTAAAACAGACGATGCCATCAAAAGGGTTAAAATCCCAAAGGTCCAATCCCAAAGTCTGGCAACGTCTCCAGACATTTGATCTGGTAAAAATCTGCCGCTTCGCGTCTGTTCCTTGAATGGTTTGCAATGCAAATTTCCCAACCTCAGGGGGAGACTTGCTCAACCCCTTAGGATATAAAATCCCAGTCGCAAGGTCCCACTTCCTTTCTCTGAAATCCCTAAGGTCTCTCTCTCCCGCCCGACGAACAACAGCTGCAGTTGGCACTGATCCTCTCGCCACTAGATGACCACTCTGCCTCCTCGACGACTAGCGGCGCTGCTACTACCCTGCATGTGTCCCCACTCCTCCGCACGTCTGGAGACCCTCCCCTATGGGTATAACTTCTCAAACCCTTAGGGCATCTCCACGGGCTTTGCCCAAGTCTGGCTTTGCTCAAGTTTATTCATAGCACTCATCTTGTCTTCTTTGATGATCAACTCGATTTATTTTTTTCTATCATGTCTTTGTTTGCCCTAGGACCTAAAACCCTAGAACAAAACCTATTTTTTTTATGGAGCATAAATGTTCACCTCTTTGATTATGGCAAGGGTATTACCTCAAGTGATTCAAGTCGACATCGTAGTGGCTTGAATTCAAAGGTATATTGCCACAACATCATGGCAGGTTGTATTACCTCAAGGCATACTGCCACACATTTTTTTCTTGTATCAATGTGGTTTGCATGTATGGCATTATTGGTTGAATGACTGGTGTGGCATGTTGTTTGCATGTATGTTTTTGCAGGTGTTCTATCCTAAAAATACCAAACCCCTCCTTCCAAAACCCAACCACCCATACCACCCAAAATGCCTCCCTGTCGGAAGCAAGCCGAGGGCTCTTCCACCTCCTCCTCCACCTATTTGGCTGACCAACTGCGTGGCGACATCGCTAGACAGCGATTTCATCACTTCGCAAATGCCAAAGTCAAGTGCCCTTGCTTCATTGTATGGAATGATTTTGCCCATCTAAACCTTCAGGAACACTTTGAAACCCTCCATCTCTTCCATTATTTTGACCAACAATTCCATTCTGGTGTTGGAACTATTGGTGTGTTTCCCGATCTTGTCCGACATTTCTACGCCAACATCATTGAAGACTATAGCAACGATGAACTTGAATTACATACCCGCTTATTTGGGCGTGAAATCCATATCACCTTAGACTCTATTTCCGCCCTTCTTGCCATCCCTAATGAGGGTAATGACTTCAATGACATTCTGAGGCAATATGACTCAGAAGTCATAAATCAAGAATTAGTCCTACCTGAAAAATATGTTGAAAATCTTGGCACCCTACCATGCAAAAACATCAAACCTCTTCCCCGATTACTATCTCGCATTTTTTAGTGGGACCTTCTAAACATATCAGGAGGTTTTGATTATATCTTGTGCCAACACAAGGCGCTCATTTTTGCCACCGTACGTCACATTCCCTTCAACTATTGCCGCCTCATTGTTCGTGTTATGAATGAGGACCACGGGGCATCTCTACCGTTTGGGTCCATTTTATCCAAAATTTTTGCAAGCCATCGGATCTCCATAAATGACCAAGCTATTGACAAAAAAATTGAGCCCTATAATCGGGCCACAGCTGCCAAGATGCACATACTTAAGGAGCATCTTGAGCCAGCCAAAGAGCCCGCTGAAGAAGAGCCCCTTCCACCCTTTCCGGATTTCCATGAAGAACATCCACTTCAAATAGAAGGTCCTTGCTCAAGCTTTGACGAGGCATGGGATCCCGCCACAGATTCCCTCTCCTCCGGCATCTCCCTCTTGTTGTAACGAACCAGCGAGATGTACACCTATACGGGGAGTATGCGTCGCGACATCGATAAACTTCATTCTAACGTTCAAAATCTGCAGATAGGACACGGACCTGCTTGCCGCCGCCGCCATGATCAAGAAGGCTAGTTTAGTTCTTCTATTTGTCTTTCTTTCTATCTTCCACGTTGGTTTATATTAAGGGGCCTTGACCCTATACTTGAATATTTTGGGAACAATAGCTAGTCTATGCTTAGGGCACCTACATTCCTTTCCTAATTACTTTACTTTAATGCTTTGTCATTTTTTATTCAACATGCAGTTTTATTAATGCTCTCCACTTTATAAATGTCATACTTGTAGTTTAAGTATCAACCCCCTTTCAGAACCCTTCATGATGATATTCAAAAAGGGGGAGAAGAATGTAGGTAAGAACTTAGGGAATAACATAAAAAATTACGAAAAAACTTCTCAAAGTAGGTATAGACTACTAAGTACAACTTTCAGGGGAAGAAAATAAGAACCTACAGGTATATTTTGAAAATCATCAAAAAAGGGGGAGATTGTTAGTTCAACCTCTCATATATTTGATGATTTTACAAAATGAAGAAAAAGAAATAAAAGATAAGAATAGCATATTTTTCTATGTAATAACAAAATTGCAGGTTTCATGGAGTTTTCCAAGATGGAAGATTAAAAGCGTAAAGACTAAGTAGCATAAGTATTGTCATAGGTCATAGGCTTTTTATGTAAACTTTCAAAGGTTGTAATCTTTATTTTATTTGAGCCTAGAAATGTTGTAAAGAGCCCCAAAGCAAACTTATAAATAGCTAACTTAGGCCCTCTACACTTAGGACAAATTACAAACAAAAACCTAACACTAAGACTCAAATCAGACATCCATAACAACTGTCAGACGTCTGATTTTCAACTTTAAAACATCTGACAAGTGTTTCAGATGTCTAATTACCTAGAGCTTTGCCTTTAGTTTCTGACCTCATAAACATCAGTCGAAGCAACCTTCCATCAGACATCCATAACCTCATCCAGAGTCTAATACTTTACCTGGACATCCTTAAAATAACTGTTAGACTCAAGCACCCATCTTCCTTCTGAATATAATGGGCAAAATGCATTTTCAGATGTCTGGACATGCCTCCAGACGCCTACCTTGGACCGTTGCTCATTTATTTCTGTGCGAATCTCATTAGGAACCAAAGATCTTCTGTTAGATTTGCTAGGCAAGTCCATTTTAGGTTTTCAGACATCTAGGGAATCCCACAGACGTCCATACAGACATCTGTTCCTTCAGATCTAGAACCCTATTTGGATCTGGTCAAAACAGGAATGAATCCACACATAATTAGACGTCTAATAATTCTATCAGGCGTCATATGTGAAAATATCAGACGTCCTTATTTCGATCCAATGAAACCAGTAC
Organism: Thalassia testudinum; assembly: GCA_037157565.1. Classification (NCBI taxonomy): domain Eukaryota; kingdom Viridiplantae; phylum Streptophyta; class Magnoliopsida; order Alismatales; family Hydrocharitaceae; genus Thalassia; species Thalassia testudinum. Next base: position 48,322,983 of record JAZHRO010000009.1, read on the forward strand.
AGCCTGGCTAATAGTATCAGACAACCATAATTGTAATCAGATGTCTTATAAGATGTCTGACCCTAAAATTAGATGTCTGATATTGCTGTCAAACTCATCATTACCCTGAATTGTGGTGGATTTTGTCCCAATCTCTTGGGATTTGCCTCCAACAGTTAGGAGATCTCTCCCAAGTATTCTTGAAGGTTCCAAACTTTCCTATAAATAGACTACAATCCTCTTAGGCAAGACACACCTCTTGAGATTCAATTCCCTTAGAAAAATCGCTTGCTCACTACTCTTAGCCTCCTCTTGCCCTTGTGTTGTGCCAACACTCTGATTAAAGGGAAAACCCACACTCCCAGTTCACTTCCTTCTACAAATTCTCAGGGAGTTCTCTTTATGCTTAATAGATAAGAAAGTAATCAAATTATTAGGGTGCTCTATAGGTGTTGTTTAATTCTTACTTTTGTACTTTGGGTATCCGGCCTGTCGGGTCCCCGTCTCTTCATTGTGAAGGGAGAAACCTCCATTTAGGAATCGAAGGTGGGATTTGTAATTGAGGTACACTACCCTCGTTTATGTAGTGTGGTTAGTGGATTGATCACTTTGTGATCAAAAATCCTAAGTCAAGGGATTGGCTTAGGTGGTGGTTTTTGATGAGAAGCTCATCATGGTCTCTAATTAGCCCTAATTAACTAATCTTCCTAGTTAATTAGCTAGAAATATGTGAATATATGGGTTAATTATTAAATAAGGGATAAATAGTAAAGGACCTTAAATTAAGTTAAAAATTTTATATTATCATCCAATTAATATTATTAATAATCTAATTAATAATTGGACTCAAAATATTATCAATAATTAATTTGTTAACTATCTTAAGCATAATATATACCTAAGTATGTAATAACTTAAGTAACATTAAATAAATTAATCTAAAAAGATCAAAAATGTAAATTCAAGGTATAAATATAATAATTGTCTTATTTATAATCATATATAAAATGTTGAAAAAGATTTAAATTAAAATAAACCTTGAAAACCTAAGTTTACATTTTAATCCTTACATTTTATTTCAATTGGGTTCTTATTTTCCACTTAGGTCCTTAGGTTTCACTGCGAAGAAGTCCCTAGACTTCTTCTTCTCTTCTTCACCCATCTGGACGGCTGACAACTGAAGGTGCAGCCACCACCTGATCATCGCCAATAAGATGTCATCCCTTCTCCAAGCTCCTGGAGCTTGTGCTCACCATCCCCTTTTCATCCACCGGTTTGGATGATGCCTAAATCCTATTTTAGGGTTGAAGATAACCTCACCGGTGTCGGAGAAGACGCCGGTGGTTATTCCCCTCCTAGCTACAAATTCGTCCAGATTCCACCTCCTTCTCAGTCGCCGTCAACTATAAATACCCCTTCTCACCCTTGATTTCCACCAAGTTGGCTCCCTTCCCTCTTCTTCACTGAGCTGACCCAATGGCTATTCTGTCCAAAACTCTAGCGAACTTCCTTTGCCTCATTCGACTTCCTCCATCCATCTTCAATAGCTTTGGATCTCCACCAAAGTCAGCCGCATCTTCTGACAAGCACTGACTAGGAGCTCTCCTCTGCTTCACCTCACAACTGCCGCTGGTGATCTTTTGACAACCCTCTGATTTCCTCCTCCATTATGAGCCGTCAACGGAGAACCTCTATCCCCTTCGTCCAGGTAACAGTAGACTAGGTAGGTAGGTTAGTTTAGTTAGTTAGTTAGGTAGCTTAGGTAGTTGTAATGTTAGATTTAGCTTTCATCTTCCTCAACTCCGACAAGCTCCTTAAGCTTGTCAGGAGCGAAAATTTTGTCTTTTTAAGTCACTGTCCATCTTCTTGAATCTTCCATGAGCATTTCTAACACCTTTGATTACTAATTTGATCATTAAATCGCTTAAATCACTTCTACTTCCACTGATTACTTCTGTTGTCCATGGCAGCAGTAGTTGACCTATTTTCCACTTTCATTGGATCCACCATCACCTATTCATCTCCTAAGGATCCTAATCATCACTTTAATTTGAGTAATTACCACATATAACCTAAATGCCTAAATTTAATTAAGCTCTTGAGCTCACTGTCAATGGCAGCTCAGGAGTAGTTTAAATCCTTAATTATATATATATTTATGATCGCAATCATCTGTAGATTTGTTTTCTCCACTCAATTGAGTGGGAAAGCAAGTCCTAAGCTTAATCCAACTCAGACTTTATAAAAATTGAATTCACTGTTAAATATGTATTTTAATGATCAATTGAAGGAACTAACTTGTTCCTGAGGTTCCTTGTGACCTCAGGAACCTTTTCAAATCTTTAAAGACACAATTCCACATTTTGTATACAATTTCACTCTTTTTCTGGACTCACCGCAGCTCCGGCGAGCTCCAACGAGTCAAAACTAGTTCTTCAGCCTGTAGAACAGAGTGAGAAGCTCCAGATCAATGAATTGAGGTTCACTGATTATGTTGAGATTATTTACTTGAGATTTGAATGTCTAGAGCTTGAGATAGGTCTTCATCTTCTCCAACTTCGGCAGAGTTGGAGAAGTCTGACAGTTAGTTTTAAGATGCATTTAATAGGTCTGGAAGCTTCAGTGCTGTGCACTAAATTCATTTCCATGCTTAAACCAGTGTAACAACCTCTGATTTGCTCTGACGAACAAACTACTTTAGAAGCTCAGGCGACGATCTTAAAACCCTAGGAACTTCAGTTAAAACACCTATTTAAGGGTCTGAGCATGTTCCTAAGATTGAAGGGATGTTGATTAAGGTGTTAATTCCCTGAGAAAAGGTTTAAATCAGAAAGTCAAAATTTAAGGCTTAGCAGTCAAACATGAGTCCGAATCTTGAGTTCTAGATTCAATCTAACGAATTGATAAGTTCAAGATGTTTCTGGAATGCTTGTGAATGATTTAAAAGAGGTTTGGATGAGCTCTGATGGATAATTAAGTAGAATTCAATTTCTATCATTTTGGGTTGTTTTTAAACCCAAACTGATGACAGTGGATTTTAGATGAAATTTGAATGCAAACTCAGCCATATGAAGTTATAACAACCTCTAGAAGTTGTTTTAATCAATTAAATAGGTCTTTAGTTGTCTGTTAGGACTTTTCAAAGTCTGAATAATAGTCCTGAAGCTTTTAGAGAAGCTTTAAGCTCCTGCACACTTCCTGAAGCTTTTGAGAGCTTAATATCTCCACCAACAGTTGCGGAATTCACCTCCTAACCTATTTAGCACTTCATCTGGAAGTGAAAGTCCAGTCTGTGGACTTAGAGTTAAGGAATCCACTTTCCAGGCCATTTTAATCGTAGAAAACCAGTATCTTTGCCCTTCAAATCGAAGAGCATAACTTCCCCTTTGAATTAAATTGACACTTCAATCCTGTAGACCAACTCAAGAGCTTTCCAACAAGCTTTGCTTGGAACGGAGCTCTGAGCTAGGAGAAATCGTCACTTGAAGTTTAGTCTAGGAGGGGATAAGTTAGTCCCACCTCGGGTAGATCTGAATGGCCGCATGGCTATAAAACTATTTTGTGTTATAGCCACTTCAGTCAACAAGTGCACAGCGCAAATGAAATGAACGAGCATTGGGTGTGTGTGTGGGCGCATATGTGCCCGAGTGTGTGCACCTGTAGGCATGCGAGTGTGGGCCCTGGGAGGGCGTGAGCGAGGCTTGGGAGGCTGTGAGCCGGTTTGGCTTGAAACTTTGAATCGAGAATAAATCGAAGCTTAATAAACCAAGCTTGGACCTAGTAGGATCTGGTCCCACCCTGAGAGGGGTGCTGTGTATCCCCGAATGGTCCAATCCACCAATAAATAAACCTAATTTTTGGTTGAAGAGAAAAAAACCTAGTTCGGCTCAGAAGGAAGAAAGGCTAAGGAAAAATGCTAAGGTTATGAAGGATGTTAAGGAAGAAAGGCCAAGGCTCAGAAAGAAGGATATGCTAAGGGAAGATGCTAAAATGCTAAGGAAAATGCTAAGAAGGAGCAAAGCTAAGGAAGAGAAAGGAGAAGGAAGACAGGGAGAATTCATAGAAGGAAAAGAGAAAGGCTGAACAGACACTAAAGAGACAAGGTAGAGAAGAAAGAAAGAGAAGAAAGAAAGAAAAGAAAGGAAGAAGAGAAGACTTGTGAAAGAGAAGAGCTCGAGAAATGTAAGAGAAAAATAAGAGAAAGAATAAAGAGAAAGATAAGGAAAAGATTAAGAGAAGATTAAAAGATTAGTAAAAGAGAAAGAAAGAAAGGTAAAAGAAGAGAGAGAGGCCGAAGATACAAAGAGAAGAAAAGAAATGGTTTAAATTCTTGCATTATTTTTAATTCCTTTTTGAGTTTAATGTTGTAATAAGGCATACTTTTATTAGTAAAACTTTCTATTGCCTTAATATCTTTGAAATAAAAAGAAAATAAACATGTTTACTTGTTGTTAAAGAAGATTATTTGTGTAAATATGCTTTCTTATGGAATTTTGCATAGTTCTTAAATTTAAAATCATTAGGCAATGTTCATGTTGTTAAAATTAAACTTAATTATACCTTCTATGAGTAGCTTAGACTGATTGGTGAATTCTAAATAAGCTATACCTCCCAGCAAATGACCTAGACTCAACCAGTTAAAAGAAATAAAATCTAAAATGTTAGGTTAACTTGACCCTATACTACTCAATCGACACAAATTCGAGTTAACCTAAGTTACTTTCTTCTACACATAATTAAGCACAATTAACTTAATTAACTGTGTTGAGGAGAGGACACATCAGTTTTCACCAGTCTTGGGTTTCCACCTAAAAATCTAGTGCCTCTTTCTATGATTGAATTTTTTGTGTTACAATATTTAATAAATTCACTATTCACCCCCCCTCTAGTGCAATTTCATGGCGAACGAGGGTGCTCGGGCATGTGAGTGAGAGACCCAACCCCTCATGACTTGGGCAAACAGCTTAAGGCACTTTTGCCTTTTATACCACACAATCCATTCTTCCACTTAAGAGGTGGGACTAAGTCCCACCCTCTTCTCTTCGCATGTATCAGTCATGCAGATCCTTCAATTGATGGTGCAGCAGTTGCTGGGAAGCCCAATTGAAGCTCAGATGGTGTTCCAATTTGATTCCACATCACCTGGACGTGGAGTTGATGACGATGATGGTCGAATGATGTGTGACAGCATCAGGGAAGACGACAACGATGGCAAGCGGTTGGCAAAACTTGAAACGCACAAGTACAGGCTCTAAGCCCCAACCAGATAGTCCATTAGCATCGCCAAAGGACGACGAAGGTGGTGACAGTGTCGATTTGGTGTGGGAGAGTGTAAGGTGACCGAACGGAGTCAGATTTTGCAAGCGAATGGTGGGTTGTCCGGTGGAGCGAAGGAGCGGATGGAACCCTCAATTTCTTGAGGGGTTTTGATGGCAAAGGAGAGGCGAAGGTTGTGGAAGTGACACGAGGGTGTTTGGTGGACTGTTGAGTGCGAAAGGCTTCACTGAAGCATTGTTTGAGTGGAGGAAGATGATGGAGTTGTGGGAAAACTGGTAGTTCAATCTAATACCTAAAGAGAGGGAAATGAAGTAGAGAGAGGGAGGAAGCTAAGGGACCTAAACTACTGGAGGAAAGGGAAGGGATGGTGCTGGCTTTGATTGGCCAACATCGGAGAAGAGAATTCCTCTAGTGATAGAGCAACGAGGAAGAAGGGGACCTGGGAGCTCCTGATTTGTCCATCAAGGAGCAGAAGGAGATAAAGACGATCCCACTACCTATGGTATGTGGCAGTGGGCAAAAAAGCCAGAGGGAAGGACATCGCCAGAGCTGCGATGGAGGTGGCTGGAGAGAGGGATTTTGTGAAGAAATGTGGCCAAACTAAGCTAAGGAATGCGGCATGAGGTTCAGGAGCTTTTGTAGAGCTCCTGACCGAGCTCTAGATCAGGAAACAAGCCTAAATTGCCTTGTGATTGAAGCACAAGACACTCACAAATTTCATGCGTTCATACGAACTCATTCTTGCGATTTGAAAGCCAAGGCCGATCCCAATTAATTCCTTATAGTGTGAACACCAATCTCACCAAATTTGGTGGGATTTGGTGATGATTTGAATAAGATTTGAGGCGATCAAAGTTGGCCTGAATGTTAGTTTGACTTCCAATGGTGGCAAGGACCTTTCTGTAAAATGATGACAAATTTAGAGATCGATTTGCAAATATTTTGAAAGTTAGGGCCTTGTATGAAAGAAACAGATTTTAAATGAACTAAAATGCAAACTAGGTTAAGATGGACTTTGATTGGGCCTAAATTTTTTTGCAAACCTGCTTTGGACCCAAAGAATCTGATGGTGAAGTCAGATTTCAATTTTAACCATGTTTGTCTGGAAAATTTGTGTAGAAACCCAAATTATGGCAGAATTCCATCTATAACTCTGTCCAAGGTCAAAATAGGTTCAAATGGTCACACCAAGGATACTAAACCTCTAGGAATATTTTTCTATGAATTTTAGGAGATATAGATGAATTTTAACCTAATCATAACCTCTTTAATTTAAGCAGATCTAAAATTAGGATTTTGTGTTATGAATCAGTTTTCTAAATGTGTGAAACCCCGTTTCTATCTGTATGGACCCACTTATTGGACTTTAGTGCTCATTTGACCTTAGATTAACCCTTGCAAACCCTATGGGTACTCTGCTTTCATGATGTGATGTTAAAACTACATAATTAACCCTGATTTAATGTTTTCTACTAAAAATGAATTTATATGAAATTATGGCTCTTAGGCAACTATGTAGGATCATTTGTCTCTTGATTTTCACTAAATAAAGCTAGTTATGGCTCATGATAGTGTTACCATCACAATGCCAAGCCTACCTAAGAAATGTAGAGGAAGATTAACCCTAATATGAAAGAGATCGTAAAGAAGGGAGTGATGAAGTGGCTCGATGCGAGTATTATTTACCCAATCTATAATAGCTAGTGAGCTAGTGCAACTTTGGAGGTTCCAAAGAAGGTTGGAATCATTGTTGTAGAGAAAGACAAGGGTGAATTGGTACCTACCCATACTGTTTCTAGATGGTAAGCTGTGTATTGATTATCGGAAGCTGAATGCGGCAAATGAGAAAGATCATTTCGCACTTCAATTTCTAGATCAAGTGATAGAACTAATCAAAAGAAAGTATTTCTACTTTTTGGATGTCTATTCTGGGTACAATCAAATCTCGGTCAACCTAGATGACCAAGAAAAGATGACGTTCACAAGCCCCTATGGAATTTTTGCATTTCGATGTTTGCAATTGGGTTATGCAATGTCCTAGCCATCTTTCAAAGATGTGTGCGTGCTTTATTCAATGACTTGGTAGATTGGTTTGTTGAGGTCTTTATAAATGATTTCTTAATATTTGGGATCTCATTTGATGGCTATCTCCAAAACCTAGAGAATGTTTTGACCTAATGTAAAGAGACAAATCTAGTTCTATGCTGGGAAAAGAGAAATTTTATGGATTGTTAATGGATTGTCCTTGGCCATATAATCTTTAAGAATGGGATCAAGGTAAACATGGAAAAAAATTGAGGCTAGAAAAAAATTGAGGCTATCTCTAAGTTACTTCCCCCATGAAATGTCAAGCAAATCTGCTCTTTCCTAGGCCATGTAGGGTTTTATCACCAATTTATTAAAGACTTTAGTAAAATTATGAGACCCTTGACTACTGTCTTGGCTAAGAACACTCCTTTCGAATTCACCAATGAATGCCATAGGGCATTCAATCATCTACAGGAGGCCTTTACCGCAACCCCAGTGCTTGGAACACTAAATTGGAATCTGTCATTTGAACTAATGTGTAACACCTTTGACTATGCCACTGTTTCAAGATAGTGAGAAGAGAAGAAATCATATGTTGTTTACTACGCTAGTTGATCTCTTTCATATGCCCAACTGAATTTACCATGACTAAGAAAAAGGCTTCTCGCAGTTGTCTTTGATCTCAAGAGATTTTGCTCCTACATGCTTGGATCTAAGGTTATCATGTTCACAGATCACTTTGCCTCAACCCATCTACTATCCAAAAAGAACACAAAACCTAGACTCATCTAGTGGATCTTGCTACTACAAGAATTTGATTTAGAGATTCGTGACCAGAAAAGTGTAAAAACATAGTAACAGATCACTTGTCTTGGATTTGACAAGAACCCTCCAATCCTAGTAAGAGAATCAAGGATGCATTTCCTGATGAGCAACTATTCTCTATGGATGCTATCTTGCCCCCTTGGAATGATCACATTACAAATAATTTGGTGGTAGGACATCTACCTAAAGGACTTACCCCGTCTCAAAAGGAGAAGTTTCTTACCTTTTCCAAATCATACTTTAGGAAAGATACTGAACTATTCAAATATTGCAAGGATCAAATTATAAGATGTTGTGTCCCAAAATCTGAGCAAAGGAGAATTCTGGAATTCTGCCACAATATAACATGCGAAGGGCACTTTTAGTGCCAAAAAGCTAGCAACCAAGGTGTATCAATATGGATTTTTTTGGACGACCATTTACAACAATGCCAATCACTTCTACCAAGCATGATTGTGTTTCCAGCAGACTAGCAACATCTTTAAGAAGGATGAAATGCCCCATAACTCAACTCAAGTAGTTGAGATCTTTGATATTTGGGGCATCAATTTCAAGGGCTCTTTCCCATGCTTAATTGAAACAAATATGCTTTAGTGGCAATTGATTATGTGTCTAAGTGTATTAAAGCCATCCTTGCAAAACCAAACAATCATAAAGTAGTCCTTTAGTTCATTGAAAGCAACATTCTTTCTAGATTTGGATTCCCAAGGACAAATAAGTGACGGAGGACCTTATTTTAGGAATAACCACTTCTCCTCACTATGGAAGGACACTCTATCACCCACAAGATTGCACTCCATACCACCCTCAAATGTTTAGGTAGGTAGAGATTTCAAATTAGGAGATCAAAAAGATCTTAGAGAAGACAATTAGGCCATATCACAAGGACTAGTCCTAGAGGCTCAATGATTCCTTATGAGCATATTGTATTTCCTAGAAAATGCTGATTGATATGTCTCCTTAGAAATTAGTCTATGACAAAGCATGACACTTATTTGTCAAGCCCGAGCATAAGGCTTGTTGGGCTATAAAGACCTTCAATTTTGATATAGCCAAATATGGTTCACATTGGAGACTATAGTTACTAAGTTAAAAGCATTATGCAATGATGCATATGAGAACTGGTAAACTTATACTTAATTAGATAATCCCTGCTTAATTTATACTGGTTTGAGGGTTTTTAGACATAATTATATTCGGTTAGTACATTATAGTTATTAATGCATTATAATGTCACTACAACAAAAAATACCTAAGGTGATGTTTGTTTTTATCAAACATCATTAACTATTACTATGTTAATTTATTAATGTAATCAAATCTATAATTGTAAGATTATTGCCTTTTTAAACGTCACTAAATAAATGTTAAACAAATTTACGAGTTCGACCCCCTTTTCCTATGATTTTCTTCTTTCCTAAAACTAAAAAATCTTTCCCCACCTACCCCTTCGAATGTCACAAAATCAACACAAATAACTAATTTACGAATCCCACCTTCGACCTCCTCGTCCAAGCCATCGCCGTGCCTCGTGGTCCTCCTAGACCTCCTCGTCTACTACCGTCGAGGTTAGTACTATTTATCATGATCTAAAGTTTGTAGAAGTTGATTTGTTTAATACTACTAGAAGAATAGCTTAGAGATCTTGATTAGGGTAGGTTTGGTAGGTTTGTATAGGTTCTAAAGGAGCAACAATAGGTGAAGAAGGCATAACTCCATCTTTGGAGGAGCTTTTGGCAACTTCCTTGGCAAGTAATTGCCTATATAGATCAGTAGTTCTTGATGTATACTTTGCTTCAATCTTTCCACCATCTGTCCAACCATGCTACTTAAAAAAAACTTGCACTTTGTTGTTTCCCCCAAATGCCATTGTTTTAACTATTCTGAAGTCCATGAATCTAAATTTGTAGAACTAACAACAGGATACAACATTAATCAACCAAGCCTTATAGATGCTAGCAATTCCTAGCCAAACAATCAAGAAATAAACCCCCATGCATAGATAAATAAAGGATGTGTCTCTACTCTACTTTGTTATGGAGAATACCGGATTATGCAAAACAAAAGGAACACCTTCCTAACCAATAACTTGGGAGACACTAGCTGAGGCAAAAGAAATGGTATTAACTTGGCAGAAGAGAAGGCTAAAAGTTACTGGAAGTAAAGCAATCTTCAATAAAATTATACTAATCTCATTGATAACAATGTTAACTACAACTCTAATCACACGATTGTCACATGAGTCATAGTGGAAAATAAAGTGCAAGAATTGAGGCAGGAATTGCTTTGAAAAAAGTAGAAATTAAAAAACAAAAAATACATAAATAATAAGCATGGTTCCAAAATCAACATACACAACATGGATTATCAAAAGTCACTCGACACAGAAGGCCCAAGTAAGCAACCATCTAGTTAAGAATAAGAAAAGGTCATGAAGGTTTCAATGCTTCAGATGCTTCTATAGCTACCCATTCATAATTGTGATTTTTTTGATTCAGACATATTGTGGCCTAATTTTGAAGCTCTGAGCTCCCACGTGTAACCAGTTTAAAACACCTATAGCATTTCAATTTAATTGGTATTGGCAAGCTTGCGAATAGATTGGCCAGTGGAAACCAAGATTGCTTTCCAGAGGGGTTTAGTTGGTACCCTCAAAATATCCGTTATCTTCTATCCTTTTTGTTTTATTTATCTGCATTCATGATGCCAATGAAGATAGCCTTGGAGATAGATAAGATTAGACAAAGATCTTTTTGAAAGAGGTTAGGAGTAGGTTCCAGATCATACAAACGGTATTTGGAAGGAGACTCGCAAGCCAACAGCACGAGTCTTTGGGGTGTTAGATAGAGAATAGGATTTTCTCATGGTGGTGATGAAGGCATGATATGGCGGGAAATTGGGTTGTGTAGATAGATTGCTTCCTGTTTGGTCTCTTTAGAGAAATCCAATAAAAAAATGATTGCCTCCTGTTAGGGGAACATGTGCCTTTTGAAAGGGTTATGAATGTGGCACTACTCCTAAGGATTTTTTTTGTAGAGCTTGGCAGTGGAACTTCATTTAGCTTGTTATGGATGATTGGTTGACATGAGGGGCCCTGGCTGATCGATTTCCAAGATTGATCATTCTTGCTTATGATATTAGGGAAAAGGTGGCAAATTACTAGGGCCCTAGAGGGAATATCTGGACACCCCTACTTGCAGCCTCCTCTCTGATTAGAGGATGGAGGACTTCTTGCAGCTTCAGTTGGAGATCTCTATGATTAAGCCATAGCCTCATGTTCTTGATTGTTGCTCATGGGCAGAAGAAGAATTCACTGTTAGATCAGCATATAGATATTTGCTACCCCATGTGCAATAGAGAGAGGAGCAATTGTGCAGAGACTGCAAACTCATTTGAAAGACAAAAATGCTGTTGAAGATTAAAATTTTTCGTTTGGCAACTGCATAGAAAGAGGCTACTGACGAAGGATTTCAAGAGAAGGATTACACCCCAAGATGGTATTACTTGTCCCCTGTGTGGGGTTGCACAAAGAGGAGAACATTGTTCGCAATGGGCTTTGGTTTGAGTTTGGGTTTTTTCTCTTTTATCTCAGAAATGTATGATCTTTGTTATATATGAACCACTGGTGTTTCTCCTCTCTTGTAAATTATACATGCATTGTCAAAACAATCATGACTGTTATCAACATCTACCAGTCCTTGGTGTTGGTAGGGGCAAGGAGTAATTTGGTTTGTCTTTTAGGGTCTACCGTCATTAATAGTTGTGCAAAACTTGGGCTTTGGGGATTGAAAGTAGGAGAATTAACCTAATATAGTGCATCAACAGGGGCATGTGTGGGGGTTTTTTCTTGGTTGTTGGAATGGGCATTGTGGGATTGTAACCCTACCATAGTAGGAAGGGAAGTTTGGTCTACTGCTAATGTTGGAGAATGGGATGAAGGTGTTTTTTAGCAAGTGGAGAGGGTACTATGGTTGTTTTTAGAGCCTCTATAGAGTAAGTGGCGGATGTTGACTTAGGGACGTGGGGAGTAGGTACATGACGTACATTAAGGTATGGCCTTACTTCAGAGAACTCACCTTCAAGAAAAAAGTTGATTGGACGTGGTGGTCTTCTTTTTTCCTCCAATTCCTCCGAAGGAACTCGCTCACCGGTGCAAGTCGGTAGTTTGTCCATTGTAGAATAATCAACCTCCTCCATACAATTAAGAGTCAAGTATTTCCCTGATGGGAACTTTCTAAATATATAATTAAACCTTTGGATTCAAAATTTATGAAGTCTTTGAATTATATCAAGCAATACTTTCAGAAGTTTGCTTTATGGCTGATTGGCAATGGGCAAAAGTGAATATTTGATGTTACGACCCGATCCTAGCTCCCTACGGGACCAGAGATCGGCTCGTCTCGATTAAATCCAAGATCCAGTCGTCTAACAAGAAATAATCAAAAGCAAAAAACATTCTACAACCACACATGTAATGTAACTAAGCAGAAATAAGTAAGAGACAGTAATGGAAATCAAAATGAGAAGTCTCAAAGATATTACATGTCACAAACGGAAGAGTACTATAACATACATAGTCATCACAGCTAGAATAGAAAGAAATATAATAAGAACATAGCAGGAACAACTAATACATACTAAAGGTACTCACTACTACAAAAGTCTCTGCAATGGAAAAGAGAAAAACACTACAGCTGGGCTCAGCTGAGCCCAACACCCTCGGCAGCTGGTGGCACTGGTTGCTCAACTCCCTAACCTGAACATGGTTATATAATCCATGGTCAGCTAACTCTAAGTAGAGTGGTAGTTAAGCCATTTACATGCAATTTTAACATAAAGAAACAAGCAAATAACAAATCATTCATTTCCATTTATCTCAACTAAGTGTTTCTGATTCGATTTTTCTAATAAGGATCCACAACATTTCTTAATCCTCTTGTTCCCTAAGGGAAAGATCTTGATTGTAGTTTATTCTGCGATGTAGGATGTACATGTGGTACTCTCCTAGCCAGGAGAGCCCCCGTGGTAGTCCTACACCCGGTCTACCACCTTGAGGTCACAGTCGCAATGTAGCAGTGACTACAGCATGCACGATAAGTTCACGGGTAGCTACCCTGCACTGATACGCGGTCAGTCATTTTCGCTAGCGGGTACGCCCAAATGTACAACACAAAACAGAACAGGGGTCTCGCCCCTCAGAGCAGGGGTCTCACCCCTCAACAGTCTGTGTACCCTCGCCCAACTATCCCGATTTGCCTAGTGGACCTAACAAGAGTCGATGTAGGGTGGCCAGTCCTAACTTCGGGCCCCATGGGGCGGCTAGCTTCCCCCTACACTAAAGTAACAAGAGTCGGTGTAGGGGGTCATTCTTAACCCCAGGTCTCAACCCAAGGGCAGCTAGCTCCCCCTACACTAAAGTGATGGTAGCTCTCCTCGGTACCACGTACACGAGGGCTAGCTCACTTTCCATGAAAAAGGGATAGTTTCTCTACTCGGAACCATGTACTCGAGGGTCAGCTCACTTCCCTCCTACATACGATATTCGTCCCGTATACGTGAGTTCCTCTTCTAGTTCCCCGTAGGGTTCATGCATTGTATTCATTTCATTTTGTTTCACGACATGCATGTCTCGTTGTTCACATTTCGATTCTCAACCATATAATTGGTAGCTCGTGACTTAATAACTAAAAGAAGCATCACATCATTTAACTATTCATTTGCTAGCAAGAAGGGTTCTAACATGCATTTCAGAATAAACCGTGTGGGTCAAGCAATGTTCATTCACTCAATTCCACCCTAAGGTTCATTTCATATCCTAGGGTTCAATCAATTCATTCTAAGGTAGCATGCATTTTGATTAATTAAGTCACAGTATTAAGAAAAACCACTCTACCAGGATACATGGGTGAAATGGGGGCTTAAATCGCAAATCCCCTCATCTCTGTAGGCCCCGTATACTCTATTGGCTAGAGACCTATACAATTGACCAAATCAAATCAAACGAGTTCAAAATAGTGTATGAGTGACACAAACACATAGAGAACTCCGAACTGAAACCAACCATACTTCATTTGAGCAAAATCGACTCCATTTAGGCCCTGAACTGGCCAAAATGTGCATTCTAACTGAAATCAGACATCTGGGACTAGATCCAGACATCCTAAATGACCACAGAGACTCACCTTACTTTCCTACACTAATTTTGGACGTTTGGAACCCTCACGGTCATTCTGGGGTCCTTTAAGATGTCTGTCAGTGCACTTAGACATCTGAGATGGTTATCAGACGTCTGTAGAGACATCCAGACATCCTAAAGCACCTCGAAGGAAGCACTATACGCCTTTCCAACATCCTATACCTGGCATGCGCATGCGATTTTAAATGCAACATGTAAAAAAAACTACGTACGTGCTTGCAGGTGAATACAGAGCACATACCTCGGCACTCTGCGTGTTGTCAGACATCCAGTGCCAGCTCCAGACATCCTAAGGCTCCTCTAGACACCTGAATAGAGTCCTAGACGTCTAATACTGCAGAAAAATGATTCTGCAAAACACCTTGCGAGCCTTCTCCCCGTGCGACCCTCCACCTCAGAATCGCAGCTGTTACTCCAGCAACTGCAGGAGGTTATGAAGCTCCTCTCCATGAGCTCCCTTAGCCGCACCTCCTCTCTCGAGATTGTCCTCGCACCTCCGGCTCCTCCCCTCGCCCATTCTCCCTCTCTCTTTCGAGCTCCTCACTCTCCCTCTCCCTCGCCCATGCTCTCCCTCTCTCCTTCTCCTCCATCTCGAACTCCCCTCCTTCCCCACTCATGGCTACTAGTGGCCATGGTGGTGGAGGAGTGAAGGTGGAGGTGGTGGTGTGGAGATGGAGAGGGTGGTGGTGGTGTTAAATAAGGAGAGGGTTAGGGTTTTGTGAGGGAGGTGTGTGCATGGGTGTGTTTTGTGGGAAGTGAGAGAGAGGGACAAATTGTGAAATCTCCCCTGCAAAGTTCCCTCCTTCCTCGCAAAGCCCACAAACTTAAATCCAGGGGGTTTAAAATTTCGTTTACACCCCTACCCTTTCGGGAAAACCTCGAACAACCCTTGGAAAGGATCATTTCATTTGGTCTGACCGTTGGTTATGAAGTATGGATGTTCAGATTTGGCCAAAAAATAATGAAGCTTTAAGAAGGAAAAAGGTAGAAGAATTTCTAACTGGAGAATCGAAATGCTGGGATGAGTTAATAGAAAGAATGTTTGAGGGCGAGTTGCTCCAAGAAATTAAAATAACCCCGATACATGAAGGAGAAGACGTACTAATCTGGAAATCGAATCCTATGGGAGAATTTTAGATTAAATCTACTTATCAAACTTTACTAGCTAAATGTGAAGTTGATTCCATGGTTGGGGATGATCAGATTAGATGCTGCAAGAGATTATGGATAATTTCAGAATTAGCACCAAAGACAAAGATTTTTTTGATAACCACCCCTATAATCCTTTGTAAATAATGTTGACAAAATTGAATAAAAAAATAAAATTTTGCATCCTAGACCAATGTAAGTCTTTCCCATTATATTTTCCTCTTTCTCTTCATCTCCCTCCAATCAACTATGAACTCTCTACTTAAATCATATCAACTTAGCTATAATTGAATTATATTATAGGATTTTGCTAGATGTAGGGTGTACCCACATATTATTTTTTATTTAAATGAATGGATGTTGGGTGTGCCCACTTGTGTGCTTTTTTTTTTTAATGTGGGGTGTGCCTACTTATATTTGTTTTATTATTTTGTTATACAGGTTTATAGAAAAACATTAAATTTTAAGGGAAAATTCTATTGAATTTTTAAAAGTTTTTTTAATGTTCAAATTAGTTGTTGTTTAGATACACACTTGCTAAACAAAATAAATGCACGTAAGGTCAAACATTAGATATTCTAACCGCTAAGGTAAAAGTCCTCTGAGTCAAATTCTATTAAATTACTCGCCCATTGAGACTTACGATCATGTTATATGGATAATGCAGTCATGTATGTATACCTCACTAACATGCATGATGCGTTGTCTTTGTAGCATGCCATATGTCTTGATCGACTTTAGTTCAATGAAGTACTAAACCAAAGAAGGTCCTTGAAGATCTGATCACAACTTAGGTTTACTTGTTACATGTAACCTTGTGCAATGAAATTTTGGTTGCTTCTTCCTGCCCTTCTCCAGTATACCAACTAACCTTATGTAGTTTCCTGTGGTACTCTTAATTAGGTGCTAACAAAAATCTAGTTAAGGTTAGTATTTAGGGGTATACTGGAGAACTGTAGGGAAATGTTGCCAAAATCTAATAAGCTCTCAAAACTAGTACATATCATTTATGATCAAGAACCAAAATCTAGACCTCTTTTCTAAAATCATAAAGTCAAGAACACAAGTAGTTAAACTCAACAAGAAGAGGGTTCACCACAATGTTATGACAAAAAATAATTAACATTCAAGCTCTAAATAAAATAATCACGTAATGGGAAATAAAATGTATTGTGGAGACAAAGCTACACATAATAAATAGGTTCATTTTTTTAAGCCTAAGAGTAGAGCTCTTGTTATAAGGCCATGAGCACGTACCCACCCAACCCAAGCTTATATGTTCATGAGAAGCTTTATCCCACAAAAAGCAAGATATACGGTAGCGTAGAAAAAGTTGATGCTGATTTCTTTCTTCCCATCCATGAAAAACACATGGACATTTCTCCATCGGTAGAAAGTGATAAAAAATGTTGTCTTGTTGGAAGAGAGTTTTAACTTGTGATTTGCCAGCCAAGGTAATTCCAAGTACTAGGGCTATTTGCACAAGCTTAGACAAATGCCACATTTTTTCTTCTTGTCTTGGATGGTTAACAATGTCAAAATCCTTGGATTTGTGACATCTTATTTTAACAATGATGAGCAATGATGTGAATCTAAGTTCTAAGGTGGTTTCTCCAGTAGTAAGCAGTAAGCATGGCCTAAATACCCAGATATTTATGTATAACTCCCATGTTGTAAATGTGTTCCTTTGTGTTGTTCTGAGTTGGTTTGTCTCATAAGCTATACCTGTGCTCTGTGTAGAAAAAAAAGCCTCAAATATCTAAACACCACTACAATCTCTAATTGGTGCTGCTGGCTTAAACACATCAAATTGAGCAATAATGAAGACATGTTGTAAATGTGCATTAATCCAATAATGCACATCAAATTGAGCTTAATTAACACAAGATGCTAGCTTAATTACATTTACTACTCTACATGTGGCCAATGACAATTCAAAAGTTTTTTTTAGCAGCAATAAAGTAGCAGTTGCTCCTAAACCTACTACTGCAACTGTTGAACTTGCCACTGCTACTGCTATTGAAGAATATGCTAATGAAGAATTCACTGCTACTGCTTTACCTTTTCAAACAAAAAAAAAATGATGTTATTTATATACCTCCATGTTCTTTATGTTACTCCTGCTACTCCTAATAGTCTCTTTAGAGTTCTTTGCTTAGGTCATAATAACTGAAATTGAAAACACAACGAAGACAAGAAAAAGTAGAGCTCAAGCTTCAAATAATTGAAGTGCTGCCTAATTGAAAAATTCATAAGGTGTGCTCATTTTTGGATGACAAGCACTACTATCATATCAAATCTTTTTGCATCATTTCTAGATGAAAGGAGGAGCTTATTAAAATTTGTAATGGTTAGGCCTTTGTGGTGTTCCCCTATGAGTAGTTTATAATGTTAGTGAAAAATGGACAGAGAACCTAAAGCACTAAAACATTAATCGAAAAAGTGCATCTGTAAGTAGGCTATCGTGTATTGTGTAAGTGTTTATATGGTAATAAAAGCATGACCTTTATTAGTGGGCATCATTCCTTCAGAAAAAAAATGGAAACAAGTGGTTTTTATGAGAAAATGGAAAAGGGCATGATATACCTTTCACAGAAATACAGGAAAAGACCAAATCAATTGGGGTAAGCATAAGGGGGGCTAAGTTTAACTATCTTGCCATGATCATACAGTCTTGGGCTTCGAGGCAAAGTTGATTAACCTGAGGTTCTGCAACCTGTAAAAAAAGAGATACTTTGCCAAGTGAAATAAAAAAAAATATATTGAAGTAAAAATATTCAAGTAGATACTATTTCTTTTTCTATACAAACTATAATTGCAGTTTTTCATAATGTTTACAGCTAGAGTTACAGGATTTAGTTATCCATGTGCAAGGTATCCTTATTTGGTGCACCTTCAATTCTCTGGGTCTTTGATGTGTAGATATCATCAGCCATTGATGATTCTTTTGTGCTGGAAATTTCTGTAGCATCGTCTTCAATCATCACACCATACTTCATTTCAACCTTCATACTACTCCCATCTTCAAGCACATTCAGTTCTCCAGAGACTTGAACCTTCAAGTAGCAAGCATCCATGGCTCATCATGGCTGAGACTTGAACCTTCAACCCCATTGATCTTGCTCCATGTTGATCCCACTCTTCATCCTCATCGTGGTTCCCTTACACATTGTTATTAATCTCACATTCAGCTTGAGGGATATATTAAAAATATATTGTTTGATTTTGATTTGGTAATACTTTGTTCACTTACAATTTTGTTAATTGTCAATTCCTCTCATTTCCATGGGGGTTTCAAGACTTGCAGTTAGGGAGATGTTGTTGTGCTGGTGTTTTAATTTCATCGAATAATTTGATTTTGCTTTGTGACACTAGTTGATTAGTTTTCAATGGCTTCAAGGATTAAACATATCCATGGGTCAAAGATATTGGACATGGTTTTGGAATTTATTCATTACTTATGAGAAAACAAATTAAGCAAAGCTCAAAGTTCTTAAGACTACCACATAAAAGAACAAAAAAGAAATCTGTTTTGCATTCCCTCCACCTATAGTCATAACACATATTAGTATTGAGACACTAAGTCAAGGACGATGGTTTTACACCCTCCTATCCTAAATTTACGGGTCCACCACCAGAGAACAACCACTTCCATTTGAAAAAGCACCTTGCAATATCAACCATTACTTGATCTCTTCACCCAACCTCTTGAGCAATAAAAGGTCAGAGACCAATCACATTGATAGATCTTAAATCCATATATTTTCAGAAGAACAAAATTGAGGATACAGGTTTGTTTTCTTTCCATCTTCCATTTTTCTTCATATTTTCCCATTCAATACATCTACGTAGACATTGCCCTGTAGCTTCAAGTATCAAAGAGGGCATAGTTTGCAGGAAAGTGGGTGCTTATAGAATGTTCAATCAAGGACAAGATTAAGCAAAAGGATAAAAAAAAGAGGAATATATTTTGTTATTTATTTTGTTATTTATTATTTCGCTGTTACTTTAATTTCTTCTTATAGTTTCAGTTGTAAAAATTTTTCATTATTTCAATAATAAAAGTCATTATTTGTGGTTTTCTTTACGGTTGCACTTTCTGTCATTACATTAGTTATGATTGATTGCGATGATTATTTGTTTTCGTGGATTAAATTCGTTTCTTGATTTTCCGTTACAATTTCTGTTCATCGTAAGAATCCATAAAAGCTATATTTGGTTCCTGATTTCTATTTTTAATTCACGTCCAAATTTCAAAGAAAATTTCGTTGTATACAAAAATTAATTCACAATTTACGTAATGATCTAGGCATTAACACATATTAGTCCATGAAATTACTTTCCAATTTTCCTATGCACAATATACTCATTATTTTCACATAAAATTTGGTAGATGCCTTATTAATTTAGGCCATAAATTAAAATAATTAATTTTATTAGAATTTTTAAATATTTTGAAAAATATTTATTCTCAATTTTCAGTTAGGTCCATTTTGTTACAATTTAATCCTTAATATGCCTTATCCCTTTCTTTATTATTATAAAAATATCAAAAAAATATAAAGACCTTAAAAGTTACAAAAATAGTAATTAAGTTCATTTAGGAGTTGATTATACATTTGGACTCCCTACTTTATTAAATCTTTCATGAATTTAATTTCTATAAACGTAAAACGATCATGAAATTTACGCTACGATGACACGTATTATCCATAGCGATTTTCGTCAATCACAAACTCAAGGATATATAAGGAGAAGGCTAAGACCTTTCATGATAATCATATTTCTGAAAATAGTTTAAGTCCAAGTTGAAATGTTTGCTCTTCGGCCCTAGGTTGTAACTTTTCCTTAGTAAATTAAAATTTTGATGGAAGGCTCCCTTATTGGTCGAGAGAATGTTTCATTATTGAGTGATTATGATCAGCGAGCCAATCAATGAGAACACTTTCAATGTCTATGTCCAAAGACTCAAGTTATATATTGAGAATAACACAGATTATCAACTTATCGAAGCAATTTGGCTATTAGACCCAACTCACTGACATCATTATGTCTACCCAGAAACATTAAACTTAGTTCTTGTTAGGTGGCAATCTGACACATTTTGGACTATATATAGTAGGATTTAAGTTAGCTTTGCAAATGCCTGGAGGTAGGCGTACTTGAATGCCACAAGTTAGAGAGATTTCAAGTGATATATATCTTTACTCTTCTTAAGAATATTTATGGGTATACACTAGGTGCATTGTATGAAATAGGTATGAGGGGAGGATTCTTTTTGCTGAGTTCATTTTTATCTAGTCTTCGGTAGTTCTGTTGTGAGAGTCATGAGTTAGGTAAGAATGATCATATTAAGGTTTCAAAACTCACTCATCATAGGGGTGCATGCTTGGGATCTTGTCAGCTATACACTTCAAGTTGTTTCTCAACTTAATCAACTTAAGCATTTACGAAGATATGAATTTGTTTTCCCAGTCCTTGAGGAGCCTTGTTAGTCAAGGTATTGGCTAATGGGTAAAGAATATACGGCTTGTTTTTGTTCATCTTTTGGATTAGATATTTTTGAAGTTTAAACATCTAACATTTATAGTTACACATTGCCTAACTTGTGGGTGATTATTGATTGCATCATTATTTTTATATCTATTTCATGCTTAATTGTTGCTAATTTTGAGCCATTTAGATTGTAGATAAGTTAGTTTAGTTTTGCATATTTGCATTCGTTATTTTAGTATGATCACAAGCATATCATTATGAATAACACACATTTCATACTTTATAAGTTGATTTTTTTGATATTGTAGGTATCCAAGAGGTCACTAGGAAATTTCTGTGGTGATTAAGGACTCAACTATGATGGGGAGAGTGTTCGAATTCATGAGAGGTTCTTTTTGTCAAGAAAGTGCAATAAAAGAACTTGCCAAGGCCAGCTCCTATGGTCATGGCCCCACATTGGTGGGGTTGGGAGGACGAGATCGAATCCTTACTTTACTTGGAGGCGTCGATGCAAGGCTTGCATCTCTCTCGATTTGCCTACAAAGTATACTGGGTCATCAAAAAGCAAAAAAGTGCAACAAAAGAGACTTGTGGGGAAATTTTTATGCATGTAAGAGCATTAGTGTAATTTTCTAGCAAATCGGTGAGATTTGGGAAGTCAAATATGATGACTAAGGATAGATATGTGATAAAATTGGAGGAAAATGAATTTCAACAAGCAAATTCCATGCTTGTAAGGACCTCTAAACGATACTCATATCGCCAAAAGGGTCTCTCTTTTAATATTTACAAAAGAATGACGACGGATGGAACTCTCCTTTAAGTCGGCGTACTAGAATCAGAAGATTGGCAACATCCGAGAAAAACAATAAAAGGAAAAATGGAAAGGGAGGGGAAACTACGAGGAAATTCGCATTGGTCACGAGTGGAGTTGGACTCCAATGCAATTTGTCAAGACAAACAGGGAAGGGGAAGTTATCTGTACGTTGAAGATGGGGATATTGACAGTTACGTGGAAGTTGGATTGAAATGACCGATCGAATGATGACGTGGCTTGGAATTTTTGGAATGAGGGAGCAGACACTCACGCACGCGAGTACGGAAAACAAAAAAATGATCGAGCTGCTTCGTGGCGTTAACTTGCTTTGCAAGATTAATCTCAACGGTAGGTAAGCTTTGGGATGAGATTGGACGGAATCGAAGGCGTGCACAATTGACGAGATTCGCGGCGCAAATGGGAGATTCGAAATTGAGGGGCGCCGAGTCGAACGCGGGATAGATTGGAGAGCAAGTCAGCCCGGCTAGCGAGAATCATGGGCCGGAGATGCAGCGAGAAAAAAAAGGGTAAAATAAAAAATAATAACGGCAGTTCAAGAAGGCATATTTGAGATTAAAAATCCCATTTCAAATGGGATTCTTTATTAATTTCGAAATTTGGCTATACTAATCCGAACTTAAGTTTCCAAAATACTTTCATGCCTTCATAAATATCCCTTGTGGCATTAGGAGTTAAGTTGTACTTCAATTTTACATATTCTTGGAGTATGTGTTCTCTTCATCAATGTGGAAATGTCGTTGTGTTTTTTGTTTTGATCTACACGTGCACTGCTACATCAAGATTATACCTGCGGTGTCATCTTTGAAAGTGGACCTTATCCACGTTGTTCCGGAACATCTAGGTGGCAGGCAAGTGCTCCAACATGTACGAAGGGTAAAGGATACTGTTGTTAACACACCTCATAATTTAGGACTTGCTTTTCTTACTATATTTCCATGCTCCTATTACTTGTGTACATTGATGTTATATTTATTACGAGTTTATGCATCAGAATTCATTTTCTATATCTCTTCAACCCTTGGAATACTTCTGTAGTATGTTTACATTGTATATCGTGCATGGAATGTAATTTGCTTTGTTTTTTTGGTTTCCAATTGGTTAGTTTGATTGATGTAAACCAATTAGTTAGTTAATCTCGAGTTTGTTATATTTACAAAACGTCCATGTATGTGTGCGCTAGTAGCAAATTATCAGGGATAGTAGACCCTACAAAGGTTCAAACTTAGAAATTCGTGTTTTCAAAAGCTAAACTATTGGATGGGAGAGAACTTTTGTTATAACATAAGCTATTTAGGATGATTAGTTGATCATTAGATTAGTGTAGGGACATTAGATTTTTATTTGTAATTTTAATCTCGAATTTGTGAAAAATCAATAAATATAGTGGATTTTGTGGGAACTATTCCATGTGCAAAATCTTTACATACTTTTTTGGTAATTTTTTTTGTCAAAACTAGATTTAATTACCTTTCATATGCCATGTATTTTATTTAAAAATCATTTGTATAAAAAAAGATAAACTTCACAAAATTGACCATATCTAGATTTGCGTGAATATTTGATAGGACGAAATTCATGAAATACTATGAATTTTGTACTTAATTAATTTACATGAAATTTATTCTATTTGATACTTGATTTGTACAAGTTTATTCAAAAAAATTATCAAATTTTTATATGAAGATTTGACTAGGTTTTTAGGTGTGCTTTGTTTGACAACGTAGTCTAAAAGTGTCATCATTTTTGCAGCAAGTCTTGTAAAATTGTTTCATGAGCATCCAGATCTTTAAAACATAGTTTTAACCGATAGATTAATTCATAAAATAGAGTTTTTAACATAATCCACCTCCTCGTGGATCGACCATTGCCCTATCTACTTTAGTTAAGATAAGTTAGGAATTCTTTTAAATTGAGTGCGGTAAGGATGCATGACATCAATTATCAATAAAAGGCTATGTTTTCAAAGCGGTGTAAGATTTGAGGGTTTGACCTTTAAGATCAAACTTAATTTCTATGTAACTTTGAGACACCTGTAGGCATGGATATTCCATTACACTTGGTATGCTCTCCAACCGTAAGGTATTCAAGATCCCCACCTGGCACATTGATCTCCACTTATTCCCATTGAGGAGATGGATCTAAACCAAATTTTGGAAGGAGACCTATATATATCAAAAAGGAAGAAAGAGAAAATGCAAAATGAAATTATAGATATTTAAATATTCACTACTTCGAATTAGGTTAAGTGCCTAATGAGGGAAGGGAAAATCCCCTCATGAATAAATAAGGATAAGCTAAGTGTTGCAATACAAGGCCCATTAAGAGGCTTATGATGGCCATGCAACAAAAAGCATAAAGAACTTGTATCAACCAGACTAGCAAGTTCAAGCAAATCCAAACCCTATTACAACAAAATAGTCAAACTAGAATAGCATGTTTACGATCAACTCGACAAGTTTGACTAAATAAATAAATAGATAGCGAGATTGGGCTAATAAGCCTACAATCGATTCGGTAGTTAAATAAATAGATGGATAGTCAAACGTCCATTTTGACTGTTGGAATCATGTTCCACATCTTAATTTGATGTTAATAAATTATGTCAGATTAATGCTTGCAATTGAGTGACATTTCAGATTTTGATAGAGATCAAGGGAAAATAGAGAAAGATTACAAGGAGGCATTTATGATGATGATGGAAGACTATCTTCAAAGAAAATCCAAGATTTTGAGTCATCAATTAAAATAGAATAGTTATCATTTTATCTTAGAATGTATGCCTCTCAAAAAAGAAACATGAATTAGTAAGTAAAAATCATATAAAGATAAACTAAGATAAAATATTATGATCGTTTGATTTTGTTTCATAAAATATACTGTTCAAAATATTATTTTTTTTAATGTTTAAATTGTTGCAAAAGTAGACTAATAATCAAATTGAATGCATGTTTAAAAAGGTACTTGTAACCCACAAGTATCGATACTAAATATTAGTATCGGTACATGTGATTTATAGGTTTGGATTTCTCAAAGAAACAAACCTGTTCCTCACAAGTACCGATACTCATGAGCAGTATCAGTACTGTAGGCAATGAGTATCGGTGCTCATGATTAGTATCGGTACCAATGGGTTACAGATTTGTATTAAATATTTAAAACTCAAATATGGAAGCAACGAGTACCAGTACCCATACATTAGTATCAATACCAATTATTTGTTGGGTTAAATTTGAATGGCTAAAAAATTATTTTTGGGATTATGAATGTTGGGATTTAAACCCAAATGTCTACTAGAAAAATTTCTATGATCCTAACTCTATAAATATACCCTTGGACCCTTAATTTGCACATAAGAAATACAAGAGAAAATCCTAGAGCTAGATTTCCATATTTCCACCTTATTTCTCAAGAAAGAAGAAAGAAGCTTGTCATCCACACTCACTACATTCTTGTAAGCTCAACAATGTATTCTTAAGGCTATTCTCACATAATTATGAAGCAATTCATATCTTACCTAGGCTCTCAAATC
This sequence comes from Thalassia testudinum, assembly GCA_037157565.1. Lineage (NCBI taxonomy): Eukaryota > Viridiplantae > Streptophyta > Magnoliopsida > Alismatales > Hydrocharitaceae > Thalassia > Thalassia testudinum. The sequence goes on from JAZHRO010000009.1 coordinate 48,348,300, forward strand.
GGTATACTCCTTTTAATTGTTGTGAGAGGCTTAGGTGATTTGTTGTAAGATTTTATCTTTCTTACACCAGTTCTTATATTATATTGAGCTTGTTGCTCATTGGGTTGGAATAGCCTATTTGTTGCACTTGAGTTGAGGTAACCTATTAATTACCTTAGTTAGTAAATTAGTTCCCTCGGGGTTGAGGGAATTAGCTTAAAAATCCTAAGTTGGGAAGCTTAGGTAGTGGAGTACCTAAGTGAGTAGGGAACGATTATATATCTTGTATTCATCTTTATGGTTTGATTGTGCAAGTACTTTTTTATTACTAATATCCACTTATAGTGTGTTTATGCGCATAGCTTTATGATCCTACAGGTGGTATTAGAGCGCATCGTGAAAAGACATCACAAATCTAACTCGCAATGGCATCAACCTTAAGATGCACCGAAGGACAATTATTGATCCATCCTCCCTATTTCGATGGGACGGACTATGGGTATTGGAATAAACAGATGCAAGTCTTCCTCAAGGCGTTGGATGAGGAGTCATGGAATCTCATTCAATCAAAATATGCAGATGTAGAGGAATAAGGAGTGGAGCTAGATCAAACGTAAGCAACGCAAAGAAGATGAACACACTTTATTGCACATTATCGAAGGAGGAATTCAACCGTATCTTGGCTTGTGAGTTTGCATACGAGATATGGAATACGCTCCAAGTAACATATGAAGGCACAAACAAGGTAAAAGAAACTCATGCTTCTATTCTAACTAAAAATTATTTGTGTTTCAGGATGAAAAAGGTGAGTCGATCAAATCAATGCACACAAGGTTTGGGGAGATTGTAAATCCCATGAAGAACCTTGGAGTAAAGTTCACGGAGGAGAAGGAAGATCTTGAAATCTCTTACAAGTGATTGGTCTCCAAAATCTATAGCAATTCAAGAGGCAAAAGATCTTTCAATCCTTCCACTTGATGATTTGATTGGAAGCCTCATGGTGTATGAGGTACAATTGGACAACATGAAGAAAAATGAGGAGAAACCTATAAGCAAGAAGAAGAATCTTGCTTTCAAAGCAATCAAGGAGGACTCGGATTCAAACACCATGAAATTGGAAGATGATGAAGAGATGGAGATGCTTACAAAGAAATTTTAAAATATTCTCCAGAAGCAAGGTAAGAAAGTCCATAAAATTTTAACTGATGTTGTTTGTTATGAGTGCAAGAAAAAAGGGCACTTGCGAAAAGATTGCCCTATAAATAAGAAAAAGGAAGACAAGAGCAAGGAAACAAAGAGGCAACAACAAGAAGAAGAATTTCAAGAAAGCTTTCACAGCAACATAGGAAGATAGTGACTCTGACATGCTCCAATGAATCGAATGACAACGAGGTCGCACATCTTTACTTGGTAGCCACTATGGAAGATAATGATAATGAGGTACATTCTAGCTGTTCTCTCAATGAGTTGTTAGAGGCTTATGAAGAACTATATCATAAGGTTAAGTTGTTTAAAAAGGAAAATTAAAGTTTGTGTAGTCATTATTGAACATTAGAGATAAAGAAAGCATGCTTAGCAACTAAATTGTCTTTATCAAAAAATATCAATAATCAATTGCATGAAAAAATTATAGATCTTGAAAATTAGTATGAACATTTTGATGACACACTAAATCACTTAAAGACTACGATTAGCTTCAATATTAAGTTTTGTGATGAATTGAGAAAAAATGGAGTGCACCTAGACATGAATATTATCAAAAGACTGAGAATTATAAACCTAACACTTCAAAATGGGTTTATAGATCTCATAATTTGAAAGGTACTAATCTGAAAGGACCCATAAGAAAATGGGTATCTAGAAAAGATGTTTTACAGGAATAGATTGATGAGATCACTATGATCAGTGGGTGTTCAAGACACATAATGAAACACTTCAACCTCTCTACAAAATGAATGAAGATCAAGAGAGATGGACTAGTGGATCTTGGTACAAACAAGGATCATTTCACTATAGGTAGCTTATTCCATATGGTACGTAATATCAACACCCCTATATTTTTAATTCTTTTTTATGCTTGACAAAAAGGGGGAGATAAATAAAAATAAAGAGGCAAATAGTCATCCTCTTAGGGGGAGCACATATTGAGGGGGAGTATTCACTAGATTAATTTATTTCATTTCATTTTTTTAAAAAGATAGTTTTATCAACGCTAAAAAGGGGAGATTGTTGGATCCATGTTCCAGGTATTGTTTTGGTGTAAAAAAAATTTGTTAGATTAATGTTTGTAATTGAGTCACATTTCAGATTTTGATATAGATCAAGGGCAAATAGAGAAAGATGACAAGGAGGCATTGATGATGATGATGGAAGACTATCTTCAAAACAAATCCAAGATTTTGAGTCGCCAATTAAATAAAATAATTATCCTTTTATCTTAGAATGTATGCCTCTCAACAAAGAAACAAGAATTAGATCGTAAAAATCATATAGAGATAAATTAGATCGTTCGATTTCTTTTAAAGAAAGTTTTGTTCAAAAGAGTATTTTTTCAATGTTTAAATTATTTTCAAAAGTAGACTAATAATCAAATTGAATTCATGTTTAAAAAGGTACTTGTTAACCCACAAGTACTGGTAGTAAAGTTTAGTACCGATACATATGCGTTATAGGTTTAAGTTTTTTCAAAGAAACAAACTTGTATCCCATGAGAATTGGTACTCATGATCAGTACCGGTACTGAAGGAAATGAGTACTGGTACTCATGATTGGTACTAATAAATGCTAGTTTATCATCATTCTTATGCCCTAAAACAGACCTAGCTCTTAAAGTTCTAACTCTATAATCGGGTTTCTAGGCTTCATGTAGGCATTCTCCTAGGTTAGGCATTGATTGCACAACAATCATAGACCCTAATTCACCTGAATTAAAGTAGAACCTAGCTTAACATGGGCATTCTGCATGCATACACATCGTACTTTGCATCATAGATGATTTATATGTGTTATACATAATAATGTGCTATTTGAGAGGTATTAATAATTGCAAGTAATTCAGGGTTGCAAATGACTGATCCAACCTTATTGATCTGTTTAGAACGACAACGGGATCCAACGCTTCCAAGATCTCATCAATCAGACTTTCGTAGCACCCTAAGGAGTCCACAAAAGAAGCAAGAGCAAAGGGGAAAATTGAAGAATATATGGACCTCAGATGACAAATCCAACCACACAAATGGATTTGGATCGATGTTCACAGTCCAACGGTACAAAAATCAACTCAATTGGTGGCCTACATCATTAGATACAAGGAAAAGAAGATGGACGGCCATGATGGCACCACGTGGTGCCATCGCAACCACCCCTCACTACACCCCAGTCTCTGAAGATCACCCTTTGCGCATTGTGGGCCGTTGGATCTCCATCCAACTCCTACGAACGTGCCACATTGCCCGCCTTCAACCGCTTCATCAAGCGAGGATGAGATCTCGATCGTTGGATTTCCATTCAACAGCTGAGGGCAGCTGCACACAAGATGGCAACTGCAACAACTCACGCCCGTAGCATAGCGAAAAGCACGCAACAACCAACGCACGACATGGGTTCGAGTTGCAATGTGGGAGTTGGCCATGCATGATGAAATTCAACCATTCAATCTTCATCAAGCGGCGAAAGGCACGGGCGCATGGCAGGTGCAGGGGAGTCATATGAGGATGCGCATGATGACGCGTGCTTAGGATTTGAGAGGGTGCAGCACACACTCTTTTAAGCCATCCGATTGAGAGATTGAACGGCTGAGATGGATTAGGAGTTGAGGTGCGATTAAAGGCTGTGCGGTGGGCGAGCAAAGGAAGTGGCGAGCGTGGGTGAGCGGAGACTGTGAGATGAAGATTCAAGGGTGCACATTGCACCACGTGTCAACACTAGATTAAAACTGTGAATGGAGAAGGATTTGGAAGGCTTAATCAGGATTGTTGATCTCCCGATCAACGGATCTGATCAACCTAAGGCCTTTGCACGGAATTAAGGGCTCCAATGCCCTAAATACCCTTCATAAGAACTATAAAAAGAGGCCTAGGGGTCCCCTTTGAAGGCATTCCATGGTTTTTCTTCTTCTTCCTCCTTCTACAACTCCTCTACCTTCTTCTTCTTCCTATCTTCTGTACCTTTGTCTTTGCATCTCATCCGAAGCGTCTGTTGGGCCACCTTGATGGATCGTTGCTGCTATCCTCAACCTCTCCAGAAGGCCACCACGGACCACCTGTGGTGCCCTTGTTTTGCTACCTAGATGGTTTATGTTTATGCTTAGAATTTGTTTAGTTCTAGTTGCATGTATGCAATTTATGTTCAAACTCTTTGCTTGATATATATATATTGCAATTCATTGTCTTTGCTATTTAGTAATTAGATTTAGAACAAGAACATGAAATCAAAAGTGCTTTTTGCCTCCCTGTGATTGACTAGGACTCACCAGTTTTGTTAATTTCTTTGTCGAGATGTATTTCGCACTATACTACAACGCATTTATCTTTTACGCGATCTACGCCCCGAACAAATTGGCACCGTTGCCAGAGAGGCATGGCAACTTTTGATTTCATCTCTAACATAGTATTTTTTGTGTAGGTTGAACCACACGAAGCTATGAACAAGGAAAAGTGAGCACTGTGAAAATTAGGTGCACACATTCTTGTTAGAAACTTGGCCAGAAATTAAGTGCCATCTTTAAAATTTAATAGTTGTGTTTCTCATGCTCCAAAAATTCTGAAATTTTAACTGGAACTAGATTTTCAAATTATCTTTTCAATGCCACCTTTCCCAAAAAGAAATTCCATCTGTAGAATTTTTAAAATTCATGGAGTACATATGGGTTAGATTGCTTGAAAATAAAACTTTTTTGAATTTTAGAAATCAATTTTGACCAGCATACAAATCGGATTTACTCATGATTTGTGGGGTTGGAAAGATAATTAAATTATATTTCATTATCATATTTTTATAAAATTTTTGGAGCATATTTGATATTGTTTCCAACAGAAAAATCAACATGGGATCTAAATCCCAGATTTGACCCCTGGTTTGTTAAAAATTCATAACTACTTGTTAGAAATATTAAAAATTTTTGAAAAATACTCTCTGAAAAGCTTATTGAAAAAGGAATATTGTTACCAAGTTTTAAATCATTTGGATTCCATCTTACTTGAGAGTATACGTTTGAATTGTGGTCTTCACTTTGAAAAAAAAATGTAGAAGTGCATGAGCCAATAGGACCACATAGGCTAACTTGGACTCCGACTAGGCCAAGAGTTAGTTGGTGAGGTGAGTCACCTTGTGGACCTCCCATCATTTACTAAATTGAAGAAATAGGTTAAAATTCATGAAAATATATCAAATAACTTGCATTTGGCTTGAAACTATTGGGTAGTTCCAACCTCTCCTACAAAACCTATTGTCTAAGCTACGGGGTAGCGTCAAAGGACCATGGCTACGGGGTAACAGAACTAGAGGTGAAAGCCGAAGGAAGAACCTTCCTTGTAGTCCCCTCGTAACTATCCTTGTCGAGTTACCCTAAGAGGCAGGAATTCCTTGTAGTCGGTTTCTCGTCAAATTTTTTTTCAATATCACAAACTTAAACGAAAAATTTGGTCATCTGATTTAAAGGACCACTCTGATTAAAAAGGCCTTAGCCTTGTTTTGCTTGACTACACCAACCCTTTGAGTTGGTGTATGCAAGGAAGAAGGTCGTTAAGACTTAAACTTGTGGGACCTTGGGAGCCAAACCCAAGGCGGCAAAGGCGATTCTCGCCTGACCTCTATTCTCAACCTTCTTCCACTTGATTAGCTGAGATGGCTAATCCTAGTCCTCGAGTTGGTCAGGACCCTCAGAATCAGGACCCAATGGCTCGTCTGGAAGCCAGGGTTGAGGAAATGGAACAAAAATACGAGTAGAGCATCGACAAGATTCTCACAACACTTGACAGGATGCAGCATCCACCATGCGGAGAACAACTGCGAGACTTCCATGATCCGACGGAAACAATTATAGCACCTCAAGTCTAAATTCCCGCAGGCGGAGACGCATTCGAGTTGAAGCCGAATATCATAAGTCTGATTTAGACTCATTTCAATGGAAACTCGAATGATGATCCCTTCCAGCACATCGAAGATCTGAGTCAGATTGCAGAGTCAATTCGACCCAGGAATGTAGATATTGGAATTGTTCTCATGAAGCCTTTTCCTTTTCCTCTCAAGGATAAAGCTTCTTATTGGTTCAAGACTATCAGGAGGCCAATTGGAGCCTGGGAGGAATTGCGTCGTGAATTCCTCTAAAAGTTCTTCCCGATTGGTCGAACAAATGCTATGAGGTATGCAATCACGACCTTTACCCAAGGCCCTAGAGAGAAGCTACATGATGCTTGGGATAGATTTCACTATCTTCTCAGGAAGTGCCCACACCATGGTGTACCCAAATGGCACCTCGCTCAAGTCTTCTACCATGGACTAGATGACACACATCGATATCTGGTTGATGCATCTAGCGGTGGGAATTTCCTCGTGAAGGACGAGAACAACACATTTGAACTATTCGAGTCCTTAGCAGAGAACTTGATGAATGTCGCCTCAATGAACCAGTTCTAGCGACTTGGACAGCAACGAGTCAGTGTCCACGAAGCTCAAGCAGAGTTTGCTTGAGCAGAAATGGGCATTATCACCAAAAAGTTGGATAAGGTGGATCTGTTCGATGAGAAGCTTGATGAATTAATGCAAGTGAGATCTGGATCTTTAGGTAGCACTACTCCCTCTTACTCCTCTCAAACATCCCGAGCCCCCTCTACTCGTACATATCCGTTCACTCGGGATGTTTTCTCTCCATCTCTGCGAGATCTTGCATACCAAGAACCCATGAACAATGTGGATCTAGCACTGTACAATCAGGGTTATGCACCACATGACGATGCGAGTGTGTATTCTTTTGATGAATTTACATCTGAGACATTTTTGACCAACAACGGTGTCAATGCTATTTAGGGTTATGGGTGTAACAACCTGTATTCTGAGATGTATAACCCTGGTTGGCACCAGCATCCCAATTTCTCCTGGTATGGTAACCCACATAGACCGAGTCAAGCTCTACACTTCAGACCAGACAATACGGGAATGCGCAGAGCACGTATCCTAGGTAGCAGCCATTCCCGTCTCAACAGCAACAAACCCGTTCTATGTATCAATTGCTGCACAAAGCTTCCAACTATCCTCCAAAGCGGGCCGACCTTTTGGAGTCTCTAAGGAGGAATTGCAGGCATCAATTCGAAAGTCTACTCATGATAACCTGCAAATAATGAAAGCAATGGCTGACCAAATTTAGAGCATACGAAACATGCAAAACCAGGTGATGTAGGAGCATGGGTCACAGGGAGCTTTGCCCTCCCAACCTATCCCAAACCCGAGATATGTCCAAAATCAGGGTGCCCTACCTAGATTCCAAGCACCACAGGGTAGGCACATGCTATCCTGCAAGCACCTCCCATAGCACCTAGTTATGGGCTCGATCAGCCATCTCTATTGCCAAACCCTGTGTATTCAGGCCAACCCGCTCCTTTGCCCCTTCATGAATAGCACGCTGATGCAAAAGCTGTCACCTTAAGGAGTAGAAAGACTACACAGGACCCACCACCTAGGCAAGCGGGTAATGATTTTTCCTACGCTGTACCGCAAGATGGCTCACAACCCTCTTCCTCTCACAAGCCATCTTCATTAGATAAAGGAAAGAAGCCCCTAGACTCTGAGATTCTCGTCCCTTTTCCCATGGCTCTAACGTAAGATTCGGCATGGAAAAAGGATACGTGGAATTTCAAGGACCTGAAATCTATGTTCAAGGAAGTTTACATTTAGGTCCCTCTCCTCGAAGCAATAGATCACATCCCTGTTGTTGCTAGGTTCTTCAATGACTACTGTACTCTAAAGTGACAATAGAGATAGGCGGTATTATCTGAGGAAGCCAGCGCTGTTATCTTAGCCGACTTACCACCCAAAAAAAACTTGGGCACACCACTGATTTTCTGCTTTTCACAGATCTCCCCTTTTGATAGGGCCCTTCTTAACTTGGGGTCATCAATCAACCTAACTCCCACCGAAGTATTTGATCAATTTTGATTCGGGGAGTGATGAGAACCTCATCATGAGCCATAACTAGCTCATTTTGACCCAATACAAAGGATAAAAGCTCCTACATAACTCAAGGAAAGGCTTAACTCAGAGAATTCTGAGTTTAAGGAGAAAATAAGTCATAAGGGGTAAAAATGCAATTTTACCAGTATAATCTGCATACAGGGTAATTCAGGGTCCAAACATAGGTCAAAGCAACTTAATAAGAATAAAAGTGGGATGAGATGATCTAGTAAGGGCTACAGCAATTCCAAGGAACTAAATGATAATCTGTAACCCTAAAACAAACCCACTTCAATTCACGAGGTTCAAGGCAAAGCAAAAATGGAATAAACCCTATAAAATTCATAGAAAAATAATCTCTAGGGTTTAGAACCTTCAATTTGACCTTAGGAACCCATCTTGACCTACATTGAGAACCTTACCCAATTAATAACTTAATTTGGGTTTTTGCGTAAATTGACCAGTCAAACAAGGTTTAATATAGAAATAAAATTCACCATCAGATTCCTTAGGTCCTAATTAGTCATGTATAAAAACTTGAGCCTAAGAAGAAACCTTCTTGACCAACTTTACACTTTGGTCCTCATATATTTACTTTTTGGCCCTCAACTTTTGAACCCTCGCATTTTGGCCCCTAACTCTCCTTCGTTCTTTGCGTTCAGGTCCCCCCTGCAAAACCTGCCAGCACCATGCTCCGGCGACCTTGCGCGGAGCATGGCGCCGCGCAGGGTGAGGGGGAGAGCCTGGCAAGTAAACCGGGGGTGCCCTGCGTCGTCAGACGTCGCAGGGACACCCCCCTGGTCGCTGTAACTTACTATACCGGCCGTGCGAACGCACGGACGGTATGGGTTTCCATCTCCGGCGTCCTCCGGCGAGGGAGACACGTCGTCTCCCTCCGCCTTCCTCCCTGATTCGGTCCCTATAAATACACCCGTCGCTCCACCGTTCTTCCCAGCTGGGATCTGACGGAGAAAACCCCCAACTTTCCTCTCTTCTCACTCCGGCAGACGCCCACCAGCTCCGGCGGTTCTTCCTCCTCCTCCTCTTCGCTCTGCCGCAATACCAGCAGCAGAGACTTCTTCCCCTGCTCTTCCCGCGCCACGCCGCACCCAGCTGGCGCCTCTCCGGCCCTCTGCTCGCCGCCGCCCCTTCCCCCGGGCATCTTCTTCTCCGGCGACAGTCGATACGACTGTCGCCCGCTCCGGCCCCTCCTCCTCCTGCTAAGTAGGTAGAACTCCGCCTCTTCCTCCCCTCTTCCTTTTCCTCACTTTAAACATCTACTGTCGCCCTCGATTCCGACCCCTCACCCTCACCTTCTCCGCCTCCGGCCATCTTCCGGCGAGCCGCTCCCATCACTCCAGCAACCCACACGGCTCGCCGACCACCGCAGAACCTCCGCCTCCTCACCCTGATCAACCCCCGCCCTTCCACTTCCCCCACATCACCCTCTGCAACTCCACCGAACAAACCCATCTTCCGACCCACAGTCCGACCTAGGGCAGCCCTTGCACGTCGCCCCACGCCTCGCCACCACCCACACGAGCTTCGCCACACTCTGGCGAAGCTCCCGGCACCTTCTGATTAGGTCGAGAGGCCGTTTTGCTGTAAACAGGTCACCCGTCCTCCGCCGCCACTGCCGTGCAGAAGGAGCTGCTTCCGCCTGCAGCTGCAGGCGCGCCACGCCCAGATTCGACTCCCAGGCCGTGCGAGGCATTTCGACAAAGCGTCAGGCTGCAGCTGAAGCGAAGCCCTCGCGCGAAGGCCTCGCGTAACGCCGCGATTACCAACTGTTTCCTCCGCGCAGGCGCCAACTCGGGGTGGGACATTTAGTCCCACCTCGGAAAACTCTGAAGAGGCGCAGCGGTATAAAGTGAAAAAGTGCTGGAGGCTTATTGCCTCAGCACACGGGGTGAGGTCCCCTTCACCCGCCCGGCTACCCGGTCTCGTCCGCGCTCACGCCCCGCGGACCTGGCCCGACCCGATTTAGATTGACCTGCACTCCTCGCCCACCACGCACGCCGGTGGGCCTGGACCCGGGCGCGACCCGTACCCGGCAACCCGGCAGCTCTGGGAGAGCTTTCCCAAGAGTGGCTTCTGTGAGAGAGAGACACGGGGGGAGGGTAGAGATAGGTTTTGCCCCTCTCTGATCAAGCTGTGTAAGTGTGCAGGCACAGGTGAAGAAGAACCGTGGAAGAAGACGAAGGCTGAAGGAAGGAGGATCACCGAGCGGCACTGTAGCAGCGGCGGTTTAAGTCGTCTGATTGGAAAATCAGACGACGTCCTGAAGGCAAGGAAGGAGAAGGAAGGCGAGGCAGAGGAGAACGCAGAGAGGCCAAGACAAGAACTGAAAGAAGAAAAAGAGCACGAGAAGAAGATCTGAAGAAAGGAAAAGAAAGGAAAGAAAGAAGAAGAAGAAGAATAGGACCGCTCTGCAGAAGAAAGAAAAGAAGAAAAAGAAGAAGAACAAAAAGAAGAGAGCAGAAGATCTGAGAAGGAAGAAGAGGAGAAGCAAAGAGAAAAGAAGAAAAGCCAACAAATTCTCTCTCTCTCTCTTTCTTTATTTTTGTAAAAGAAACTTGTACCCCTAGAATACAACTTGCTCCCTGAGTTCGACCTCGGGAACTCTTTATTTCCGAGTAACAAATTGTATTAAACTGGTAATCACCTCCCTCTATACTATACTACGACGAAATAATAAAACTATAGAGGAAGGAATCCCCACCAGGGAGTTAAAGCCCACCTTGTTTACCATATAGTTGGCTGACCAATCGGTGAAAACACCAAGGGGGGTGGTTGAAAATGTGATCGTGAAAGTCCAAGGATTCTGCTTTCTAGCAGACTTTTTTGTTCTTGATATGGAGCTTCTGATAACTCTACATCTAATGATGATAATTCCATTAAGTAAGTTTTGAGGATATATGTGCGTCAATAATATACCATAATGGGCTTAGGAGTATTGCATGCATGACAAATTAAAATTACTTATAATTGATATTTGATGGCCATGTGTACAAGTGTATATTGAAATAGGCCTTAAATGAGCAATTGAACCATATGGATGGATCCAGATCGACGAACGGAGTCCAACGAACTCAATTGCCTCAATCCGACATCCGGAGCTCCCACAACAAGCCCGAGAAGTTGTGACCATTGATCTAAGGATCAACAGCCACAAACCTGCCATCTGTCGCATGATCGCTTGCCACAAGCCACTGTCGCTTCTCTTCATTGCGGGCAAAAGCCACTTTAGGCCATCCGATCAAAGATCGGACGATTGAGGATCCGCGAGCTTTGACTACACGGCATCTTCGACGCACCCAAATGTCTTCAAGATCTGACCATTGGATCTCCATCCAACGGTCGGCATCTCACGTGCTCAACTCACTTGCCTCACCATCTCGAGGAGGCAGCGTAACGGCCGAATGCTCGCATTCGCAACTAGCAGCGAGCGTTTGACTCCCGTTGAGCCTTAAATCATGTTCAGTGCGCATCACGGGGAAAACTAGACTGTTCGATCAACGTCGAGCGATGAGGATGGAGGCTACATGGTGCTCTGGATGCACGTGGATGATCACGCTCGCGATAACGTGCGAGGCATGCACTCCTCAAGCGCGATCCACAGCGTGCACTTACGTGAAATCTCAATCGTCCAATCTTCGATCGGACAGCTCACAGTGAAGGTATACGGATCGCTGGCGTGGCTTGAGAAGAAGAAGAACGCATGCCTCAAAGGACCGGCAGCTAGAGGGCTTCAGCGATGTTTTTGGAAGGGGTTTAGCGACATCCTAGGCGTTACTAAATCCCCTTACCTCAATTAGAAGCCCTTTTCTCCTATTTAAACCCCTTCAACCACGCCATTCAAGGGCATTGAATACACACACACACCTTCCACCCTACTCCTAGCTCCTTCCTAGCTTCACTAAGCATACTTCACACTCGGAGTAGTCAAGCCACGGACGGAGCCCTCCCCCACCGTCATGGCCACCTTGCCTTCTCCTCTCTCTCTCTTTACCCTAGTTTCATATTTCTTTGTTTAAGCTTTTAGCCATTGTTGTATTTACAAAAAAACTCAAGTTGTATGGTAAATGTTAATGTTGATGTTGTTTCTTATATAGCTCTCATCTTATTTGAATGAATGTCATGATTCAAAGACAAATTCTAACCCTACTTTCTCTCTCTTTCTTTCCCATTTTCTCTCAAGCAAACCAAGCTTCATGTAACAACTAAAAGCAACTAAGTAATCTGATTTTATGCCTCCTTATATTCAACACTTCGACTCACCAAATCCAATCTTTAATTAAAACCGACATCACGAACGCATGTTATAATGACACAATTGAACAACCGTGTCCTGTGCACGTCAGTTTTTTTCACCGTTGCCGGGGAGGCAATGGATTTCTTTTGTTGCTTTCATCCCGCATTCTTATTCACATCGTCTAACTCATTTTTCTCCCTCTACTTGATTGATTGCAGGAACTCGATGCGTAGGCAGTAAAGGAGCATGATTCGCGATGGTAGAGATGGAGTAGAGTGCGGCGAATACCATTTGTGAGTATCTCTCCACCCTTTGGTTGCTTGCGTACTTAAGAAAAAGAAGAGAAAAATGTAAATATAAAAAAATTGGCGTGGTGAATGACTACTTGACCCACATCCCAAATTCATCACCCAACAAAAAAAATATACCCTAACATTCTTAAGGAGATAATCTTTTTGAGTGTTCTTTATTCTTTTGAGTGGTGTTTGTGAAGCCGCCGTGATTTAACTTGGGTCACGCCACTCACCATAACTAAAATCAACTCACATGGTAGAACTGCATGAACACTAGGGTGAACTCATTAGGGTTGCTTTTCTAGGGCCACATCACTCTAAATGAAATCGACTTTCGCTCGTTGTGTGCCCACTTGAATCTTGTCTGAAAACACTAAGGCACTTCAACCCTAAAAGGCACTAAAGTAAGGACAAACATTAAAAGACACCACATCTTAAAATCCTTGCTTGAGAACCATGTCTTGTGCACTCACACTTAAATTGGTTAACTAAGAGGCACAACCCCAATCAACGCCTCATCACATATCTTGAGCACAAGCACTAGCCTAGCCCCTCATTAAAATGGAGTAGACGTGCCCTAGGCAGGACTTGTTTAAGTCATGGAGGTGTGATTTAGTTTGTTGGGCATTTGGCCTTCATTCCCCTTGTAAGATCTGGTGTCTAGGCTGTGGGGAAGTGTCAAACAACTGCGGTTGTGGGGTCTACGGAACTGGCGGTGAAAGCCAAAGGAAGAACCTTCCCCTTAATCCTCTCGTAATCAACTTGGACAGATTAACATTAGGAAAGGTGGTTAAGTGCTTATAGGCTTGATCATTCCCTTTGAGGCTTCTAGGTCACCTAAGGTATACACTGTAAGGACTAGACTTGTCTACTTGTTTGTGCACACAGTTCTCGCATCTGTTTCTCTTTGCATCCCTCTCCGTTCTTCCCTAGTGCATGCACAAGAGATGATCACTGCATCCCAAGTTGCTTGTTTTGGATAGGGAAATCAGGAGGAGAGTTGATTTTACACAAAAAATGGCTGAACCAAGAATTGATGAGGTTGAGGACCATCCCCCACCCAATGCTATGGCCATCAGTCAGGCCCAGATCTCTACTGACCGCCAACTACAACAACAATAAATCCAAATCATCATGCAAGCCATACACAATTGCAAAACCCTCAAGGACAACCCCCATTGAACCTACCTAACCCGCCACAACCTCCGGAGGGCCAACCTAGGCCCCTCTGTGACTTTTACGATCCACCTACTATTCGGATCGAACCCCATCTTAGAGTCCCTGAAGGGGGAGATGATTTTGAGCTGAAACCTAATGTCCTCAGCCTGATTCAAAGCCACTTTCATGGAAGCTCAAATGAGGATCCTTTCCAACACCTAAAGGACCTTGACCAGATCGCCCGAACTATGAAACCCAGGAACATCAGCTTAGACATTGTTTTGATTAAGATGTGCCCTTTCTCCTTAAAAGACATGGCATCTCACTAGCTTAGAACCTTAGGGAGACCCATCTCCACCTAGGATGAACTAAGGCATGCATTCTTGAAGAAATTTTTCCCCATAGGTAAAACTAATGCCTTCAGAAGAGCCATTACCACATTTACACTACAAGGTGGGGAACAATTCCATGAGGCGTGGGAACGATTTAATGAATTATTGAGGAAATGCCTACACCACGAGGTTCCAGGGTGGCAATTGGCCCAGATCTTCTACCACGGTCTGGACAGTGAAAGGGATGTGTTCGGACCTAGTTAGGTTGTGTTAATATGGTTATTTTATCATTGAAGTGTGTATAGTGATTAACCTAAATCGAGCCTAACCATCTCTTTACAAAATTTTTTACCTGGCCTACTTGATTTTATCTTGGTCACTTTTAGGCCCAGGGTCGAACTCAGGGAAGTGGGGTTAGAAGTCAAGTTTCTACGCCTTTCCTACAACGAATCTCTTCTGTTTGTTTATTGTGTTTTTGGTGTTTTTCTATTTAGATTTTTTTTCTGATAATTCTTGTCCTTGAGGCACACCCTCAAAATTAGGTTCTTGGCTTTGAGCCAAATCAGGGTTCCAAAACAGATCTTGCTATTCGCAAGACAGAGTACCTGCAAGTCAAGGATTATCTTTTCTCTTTTATATATTTTTTTTGTTTATATTTTTAATGGAAAGAAAGAGAAATATAGTATATATATATGTATAAAGGGGTGGGGGTGGAGGTGGAGATGGAGTGTAGCACGGTGTCGAGTCGGTTGTCGTCTAGAAAGACGCAACCAACAGGACGAGGTGCCGCGTGGAGTGTAGGATGGATGGTGGAAGATGTGTATGATCACGCTTTTTGTATGCGTGTATCGGGGAATATCAGCAACTGGTGTAGATATTCCCGCGATACAACGTATGGTAAGTAATGCGAAAATATATATATATGTATGTGTATATGTAAGTATATCTATATATATATGGTTATAAATATATAGGTATATATGTAGTTATATATATATATATATGTATAAATGTAAATATATATAAGGATATATATATATGTGTGTGTATATGTATGTATATAATACTATATAGATGTATATATATATGTGTATGTATATATAGATATATGTATATTTAGTTATATAGATATATATGTATATATGTATGTATATTTGTATATATATATATATATATATATATATGTATGTATGTATACTAATACTTTAAGTATGTAGACACTACTATATGTATAGATATAAGTATAGATATAGTGTATAGGTGAGAGTGTGTGTGTGCGAGAGTGTGAGTGTGTGTGTATGTGTTTCTGCAGAGAGAGAGGGAGAGGGTGCTGTGTGAGAGAGAGAGAGAGTTGGAGTTGCCATGGTTAAGGCGTCTGAAGCTTCAGGCCCGACGTCTGGAGTCCATGCGCGCACGTGCAGGCACGTCTGCATGCAGAGAGGCACACGCTGAAGGGGGATTGGCGCGGAGAGGACTGCAGTGCACAGCTCTACGTGGAGAGCTGGAGCGGGTGCACGCAGACGTACGCGAGCGAAGACGCTGAAGCTAGTGGGCGCTGGCAGAGGACCGCATGTAAATGCGTGGGCAGGCGCTAGAGCGGACTCGGGGCAGGACACGAGCGTGGGCTATGGCCGGTAGTGGCACACTGGGTGACCGGATAAGTGAGAAACTTACCGGTCACCCCACTGTAGCCATAGTGTCGTGCTGAAATGCGTGAACAGTGGCTACAGTGGCCAGGCGAGCCGCGCAACCGCTTGCGCCCGATGCTGTGAGTGCGGGTGGCATGGATGGATCGGTGCGCGTGCGGAAAAGTGGCGCTGGTTGCTGGCGAAGGAGCGGCGGTTTGCTACAGGGCACGCGGAGAGGGCTGGGTTGCAGGTGAAGGGTGCGACAAGGCACGCGGTGGCCTACGGGTGTTGGCTGGCGTGCGCGGTGAAGCTTGGCCGACCACTGCAGGGGCACGTAGTGGCCAGTTGCAGGCGGAAAGACGAGTGCAGTGCAAAGAAGCGGGAGGCGAGGGCACCTGCAGGCGCGTGCTAGAGGTGAGGGTGGCCTGCAGGCGTGCGCTGGAGGGCCTTGTGGCTACTGCCGCCTTGTTGCTACTGCTGCGTGCGGAGCTTTGAGCTTCAAAGCTTGAAGCTCCTGCTCCAATGGCTGAAGTGGCTTGGACGTTGAAACAGGGAAGAGAAGACCACCACGCCTACCGGGTCTTTGATGAGCTGGGCGGTGGTGGTCTCACGGTGGTGGGTGTGCACCACAGTGATGGACTCCTGCCTGTAGAGTGGCTCCTCAGAGGAGAAGGTCCTACGTATGGAGGGAGAGGGGAGGAGACGGTCTGGAAGGAAAGAAGGCTGCTGTGTTTTTTGGTTGGACTAGGCTCTCTTTGCAAGAAGGAGCTGAGCTCTTTTTATAGAAGAAAGCATGCACAGCCATGCCCTGGCTGTGCATGCGGCTGCAGGGAGTGGCTTGCATGGCTTGGTAGGCTGCTGTGCAGAGCATGGCGTGAGGAAAAAGAGGCCATGTCTTGCAGCCACATGAAGAAGAATTTCAAAGTCAAATAAGAATAAGAAATAAAGATGGTGAATTTTGCAAAGCAACACTTGAGGAAAAATGTAATTGCGAGGTGATTTTATTCACTTTCCTCCCCTCTCAATTAAATGCATGCATGCATGTATTTTTACAAATGTGACTAGGGATACCTAATATGTACTGGTAATGCTAAGAAATAGCACAAGACGACACAATTACAGGTGTATTTTTGCGGTGGAATCATACCCCCATGCCTATCTTTTGCTAGTCCATAGCAAAACATTTTTTTGTGTTGTATTTAGTAATGATCTTTAAGCTAAAGATTTTCTTCTGAGGCGACATAGGTGTGTTTATTGTTGGATATTGTGAGAACCAATTGCAGAGAAGACTACCAGTACTTTAAGTCTCACATGACATAGATCATCTCTCGACTAACCAGGACTCTTGATATTTAAACCTTAAGTATGATTTCCGGGACCCAGGAGGTTTTTGCCATACTCGAGAGCTCAAGAGGTTATGGCTTGTGCATATTGAAGGATTAAGACTAACCAGATGAACATTAAGACTCAAGCCCAGGGTTTCACAAATTTTTAAGTAAAGGTTGGTCCCAGTTTCAGCTCGTGTCTTCGGATTGACTCTTAAAAAGATGATGGAAAATTCAACTCCCATTTTTTGACATTTGTGGCTCAAAGAAAACATGGTATTTGCGATATGCCCTGAAGAACATTTTTAGGGTAGAGACTTTACAGACATTTGCGAGATATACTGACTTATTTGCATTTTTTTTTAAAAAGAAAACACGTGTCAATATATCTCTTACAACATTATTTGGAGGAGCACACTTTTTTTCTTTTTGGTGGGAGAATTCCTTTTTGGTGGCAAGAGTCTGTCCTAAACACAAGACTAAAGCCTGGGATGAAAAGTCTACCTGTGCGCACAGGTAAGGACTCCACCTTCCCTAATGAACACTAGTGTTGGATCTTATGTTCACCTGGTCTTCCTTGATATGTGTAGTGTGAACTAAGATTACTTAGGCTCTCAAGTAGAAGCAAACCAACGGATCCTGTACTGGTGTCTCAGGTACAAGAATACGTCCTTAGTTAGGAGAGATTCTGATCTATCTTGTCAATGCTCAAGTGAATTAAGCCGAGCCTGAGCGAATCAAGCTACTGTGGCCTGGAAAGTCTTCAAAATAGAGGTTGAATATCCATAAACACTTATTGTATTTTTGTTTCAGCCTTCAGATCATTACTAAACACCATTTTTTTTTCTTTTTCTTACATATTTATAAATAGGTGGAAGCTGCATGATACCATAAAATACCCAGAACCTATGGATGCCTATCCACCCCCCCATGACAAATGATGCTATGTCCTCATATGCATGCAGGGAAAGGTAGAGAAAGGACGAAAGATCGGGTAACGAGAGCTGAGGTGCAGGGTATACAGCAAGGTGGTAGGGTGGGTGGTGAAGTGAAAAGTGAAGTGATCGTGATAGTGGCATGAAAAGTGATGGTGGATGGTGAAAGGTCTGACATTTCTTGGGACGAGAGTGTCCCAGGAGAATTGGAGCACAAGTCAGGAGGAAGAAGTTGGCCCTCAGATTGACCAAGAAGAGGGGCTTCTAGGATAGATGGATCAAAAAAGGAATAGCCCCAGAGAGAAGCATGTGGGTTCAAGGTCCCAGTGTGGATTTGCAAATCCCCCTGATTTGGCGGGAAAGAAAGGGCAATCCGATCTTCGAGAGTGTGGACCGACGGTGAGTAGCCCGGATATGACTCAGACCACGAGGTATGAGAAGCGGAGAAAGCCTCATCAGAAGTCTGGTCAGGAGAAGGTACGGGAATAGGGAGGGATGGGGGAAAGTCATAATATGTGTTGGTCAGGCAATCGTCAATGTTTACAGGTAATCCGCAGCAGTCAGAATAAGTCCCAATTAGTCCGATACACGTGCTGATGGCCATGTCCTCGTCAGACGTGTCATCCTTGATATAATCGCAATCAAAGTTCTTGGCTGCCTTGAAGATGTTAAGCTTGATCTTTTCAGATCCAACGGCAATCTCAATACAGCCCGACTTGCAGTCGATATGGGCGTGATAAACTAAAAGTGATAGCGAAATACGCGTGATTTGTAAAAGCGGGTTTTTAATGTCATTGTAACACGCGAATCCGCTTTCCTTTTAAATTTATATCCTAGATAGGGGAGTATCTAGGGTCGTCCAAGGAGGCAAAAATTGCAAAATTAATCCTCTTGCTTACAGATAGATCTCAACTTCCTTTTTGATATTTTTCAATATGTAATTTTTTTTGTTTTGAAAAGACGAGGGCAAAATGCGAATTGTAACGAAAAGTACTAACACCTACAAATGCTTAACTAAAATTTAAAAGATAGAAATATCTTCTTCCTAAGCTCACTCTAGGCAAGTGGAGGCCTAGAGTAATTAGGAAGAAGAGGTGAAACAAGTGCTAGAACCAAAAGTAACAACTGCAATAAAAAGCTAAAAGAAGGTAATTTGATTGAGTAGAATGAGTGTTCTTTTCAAGGACAAGTAGAGGAATGCTTCTACTAGAACTAAACAAATCTAAAAGCAAGAAAAGAAACACAAATCCTCTTGCAAAAATGGTGAATAAGGGAGTCTTCTTGCTCCAAGCCTAGCTGCTCCTTGGCTTGAAAAGAGGGCCTCCTTCTTCTCCTTCCTTGAGAGCTCCTCCAAGGTGGAAGCTTCCACCTTCAATGCTCTCTCCAAGGGGTGGGCGTGCACCACCCTCAAAATCTCCTCCAAGGTGGCGTGGACCACCTTCAAGATCTCCTCCAAAGATCTTCCTTGCCTGGCTTCTCCTTTAGCTGGCGTGACCCAAGAGAGAAGGGAAGAGGGGAAGGCACCAAGGGGACAGAATATCCCCTTAATCTTCTTCTTCTTCTTCTCTCTTGGACATGGGCTTCTAGGTGGAATATGAGAGTGAATTTGCTAGCCAAGGATGACTTGAATGGTGGTGGGTAGTGGTCTTTTTATAGGGTAGGATGGGGGGTTAAGGTGCCCCCTTGAAATGGAGGGCTAGGATGGAAGGATGGAGGTGGTTGGTGATCCTATGGCTAAGGTGAGTTGGCGCCAACCCAAGGGGTGTTAAAGGGGGTGGTTATGGTGGTGTTGGTCTCTTTTGGTGGTGGAGAGACACCACCATTTTGGCGCGAACATGGGGTCTTCTAGAAGGGGGGTTAGGTGGATGGTGGAGATGGATTCAAGGGGAATTGTGTGGTGGAGATGAGGGGGAATTTTGGAGGGAAAAGTGGCGCCATTAAGGGGGTGGTTAGGGGTAGTTTTTGGTGCCACTTTTAGGTGTCTTTTGGAGGTGGTGGGTAGGTTAGGTTGGTGCCAAGTAGGTTAGCTTATGTGGAGCTTAGGTGGAGCTAGTTGGGTGGAGTTGTTAGGTGGGTTTTTGGGGTGGTACAAGCTAAGGAAGTTGGAACATAGCTAAGCTAAGCTAAGCTAAGCTAGCTTAGCTAATGGAGGAGTATAGGAGAAGGTGTTGGAGCTAGGGTTTGGAGGGAGGAGCTGAGGAGAAGTCTGGAGCTGAAATTGGAGCTGGCTGCTGCTGAAGAGGCTGGCATGGAGCTACTCTAGCTGGCTTAGCTTGCTAGTTCTTTGCTAGCTACTAAGCCGAGCTAAAGTAAGCTAGCTTCTACCATAATGAGCTGAGGTGAGCTAGGTCTGGTGCTCCCGGGGAGAATCAAACTGGTTGAGGCAGCTAAGGTAGCTTAGCTCAACTGAGCTGAGCTAAGCTAAGTCCCCAGGAGCTGGACTTGAGCTTCCTGAGCTGGGATGAGTTCTTCTTCAGCTGGCTGGAGTTGAGTGGAGCTGGATGTAGCTGGATCTAAGCTGGGGTGAACTCCTGTCAACTCAGCTGAGCTAGCTAGAGCTCCCTGTGAACTAGTGGGAGCTGAGATGAGCTAGACTCAGCTAAGTTGAGCTGGATCTAAGCTGACTTGAGCTAGGGTGAGCTAAGATGAACTCTCTTGAGCTACCATTCAGCTGAGATTAGCTGAATGGAGCTGGGATGAGCTAACCCTAGTTCAAGTGAGCTAGGTTCCAGCTGTGGTGAACTGGATCGAGCTGAGTTTCAACTAGTCTGGGCTTCTCCTTCACCATTTGCCTTCTTGAGTGCTAGGGTTTTAAGGATCTGCATATCTGTACATCCCTAACACTCACAAAAACATATTAGAAAGACAAATAAAAAATGCAATGCATGTCTAACCTAATTTATGCCTAAATGCAGCCCAAAAACCCGTTTGCTGAGTAAAATCATAAGAGCTAGGTTTGTTTTAATGCATAAGAATGATGATAAACTGGCATTTATCACACCTCCATGCTTATCTTTTGCTAGTCTCTTAGCAAAACTTTAATTTTTTTGGAAAACGGAATTTTTGGGAAATCTAAATTTTTTGACTTTTGAGGAGAAAAAGAGATTAAGGGACCTTGGTAGATTAAAACACAAGAGGTATGGGATTTGTTAAAGATAAACATCAGGATGTGTTTTTTGAATTCAATCATTAGACAGAACGGGATCAATATATCCTCTAGAAAATTCACAAATTAACCCCTTGTTAATTCAGAGGACTTGAAATGTTTATTTTTAGGATTTTTCTGGCTCATGAATCTGATTCGCAACTTGCAAAATCCTTTAAAACCTTGTGTCTGTGCTTGTGAAAAGCCAACATTTATAAGATCATGTTATTATTATTATTATTTTTTACCCTCATGCTTATTTTTAGCTTAGTCTTACAACAGATGTGTCGGGATCATTATTCCCGTTACCATTCCTCGAGGGAGCTCTGGCGCCAGTACTTCGGGATAGCACTGTCCATGACACCACCCAGGAGCTCAAAACCCCAAAACACGATGCGGTGAAAAGGGGCTCTCCAAGCAAACTCAAGCTCTTGCTCTGACGCTATAGGTAGAGCACCGTCCAAGGCACTTGAGCTGCTAACATGCGCTTTAATGCTCCATCTAAAGATATGGAATATAGATATGGAGCAGCGCTGAGGCGATAACATGTTGACATCGCGTCTGATGAGAACCTCATCATAAGCCATAACTAGCTCATTTTGACCTAATACAGAGAATAAAAGCTCCTACATAACCTTAGAAAGGCTTGGCTCAGAGAGATTCTGAGTTTGCAAAGAAAACATAAACTGAGGGGTAAAAATGCAATTTCACCAATCCAATCTGAAAACAGGGTAACTCAGGGTCCAAACATAGGTCAAAACAACCTAATAAGAAGAAAAGTGGGATGAAATGACTCAACAAGGGCTACAGCAACTTCGAAGAATTAAATGATATCCTGTAACCCTAAAAACAAATCCACTTAAATACACGAGGTTCGAGGCAAAGTAAAAATAGAATAAACCCTCTAAAATTCATAGAAAAATAATCTCTAGGGTTTTAGAACCTTCAATTTGGCCTTAGGAACCCATTTTGACCTACATTGAGAATCATGCCAAATTAACAACTTAATTTGGGTTTTTGCGTAAATTGATCGGTCAAACAAGGTTTAATCTAGAAATAAAATTCACCATCAGAATCCTTAGGTCCTAATTAGTCATGTATAAAAACTTGAGCCTAAGAAGAAACCTTCTTGACTAACTTTACACTTTGGTCCTCATACATTTACTTTCTGGCCCTCAACTTTTGAACCCTCACATTTTGGCCCCTAACTCTCCTTCGTTCTTTACGTTTAGGTCCCTCCTGCAAAACTTGAGTAGCACCATGCTCCGGCGACCTTGCGCGGAGCATGGTGCCGCGCAGGGTAAGGGAGGGAGCCTGCCAAGTAAAATGGGGGTGCCCTGCGTCGTCAACCGTCGCAGGAACACCCCCCTGATGGCTGCAACCACCCATACCGGCCGTGCGAACGCACGGACGGTATGGGTATCCTTCCTCCGGCGTCCTCCAACGAGGGAGACACGTCGTCTCCCTCTGCCCTCCTCTCTGGTTCTGCCCCTATAAATACCCTCGTCGCTCCGCCATTCTTCCCAGCTCGGATCTGACGGAGATACCCCCTCACTTCCTCTCTTCCCACTCCGACAGACGCCCCCTTGCTCCGGCGGCTTCTCCTCCTCCTCCTCGTCGCCCTACCGCACTACCAGTAGCAGGGTTGCCTTCCCTGGCTCTTCCCGCGCCGCGCCGCACCCAGCGCGCGCTTCTCCGGCCCTCTCCTCGCCGTCGCTCCTTCCCCTGGGCAGCTTCTTCTCCGGCGATAGTCGATACGACTGTCGCCTGCTCCGACCCCTCCTCGTCTTGCTAAGTAGGTATAACTTCTCCTCTTCCTCCCCTCTTCCTTTTCCTCACTTTAAACCTTTACTGTCGCCCTCGATTCCGACCAATCACCCTCACCTTCTCCACCTCCGGCCACACTCCGGTGACCCGCTCCCATCACTCCAGCAACCCACACGGCTCGCCGACCACCGTAGAACCTTCGCCTCCTCACCCTGATCAACCCCCACCCCTCCACTGCCACTCCACACCTCCATAACGCTCTCCCAAACAAACCCATTTCTCCGGTTGCAGTCCAACCTAGGGCTGTCGCCAGACACCGCCTCGCGGCTTGCCGCACAGCTCAACACCTTCGCCGTGCCACGGCGAAGGTTCCCCAGTAGTTTGATTAGGCCGAGAGGCCATATTCGTGTCCAACAGGTTCTGAGTCTCGATCGCCATTGACGCCACATTGAAGCAGCTTCTCCCGCGCTCCAGGCTTGAGGACTCCAGGTTTCCAGCTGCTACAGATTAAGGAGACTCCTGCAAAGGCAGCCAGCAAGCAACCGACGAAAATTGAAGCTGCAGCTGCAGAAGCAAGGCTGCGGTCTTCCAGCAGGCTCACGCAAGGAGAGGCGTCAGTTTAGTCCCACATCGGTAAGCCTCGCAATGCTTTCACCGTTTAAATTATTTTTGTGAATAAGCCTTATCGCCTCCGAACGCACCGGGGTGAGGTCCCGCGCCCACTCACCCGCCTGATATGCGAGCTCACCACGCGGATCCGGCGGACCCGACTCGACACCCCACCTACGCACTCCTCGTGTACCACTCACACCGGTACACCTGGTCACGGGTACGAAGCCTGACCCGATTATCCGGCAGCTCTGGGAGAGCTATCCTACGAGCGAAGTCTGAGAAAGAGAGAGACGTGCGGGTAGAGGGAAAGGGGTAGGTTTTGCGTTGGTTGTGGTGTGTGCAGGAACAGGCCGAGGCAGAGAAGAAGAAGACCGACGAAGGAAGACTGAAGGAAGAAGACGGAGGAGCACCAAGCAGCACTGTAGCAGTAGCGGTTTAAGTCGTCCGATTGGAAAATCAGATGACGTCCTGAAGGCCAAGTGGAGAAGCAAAAATTAGAAGAAGAGAAGGATAGGATCGTCCAACCAAGAAGAGGAAAGACAAGAAAAAGAAGAAAAGGAAGAAGAAGAAGATCTGAAGAAAAAGAAAGAAGAAGAGAAAACAAGGAAGAACAGAAGACAGAAGAATAAGAGCACGAGAGGAAGATCTGAAGAACAGAAGAGAGAAGACAAGAAGAACAGGAAGAGAAGAAAGAAGAGACAAAGAGGAAGAAAGAAGAGAAGAAGAAGAAGCCACCAAATTTTTCATCTCTCTCTCTCTCTCTTTATTTTTTGTAATAAAGAATTTGTACTTCTAGAATACGACTTGCTCCCTGAGTTCGACCTCGGGAACTCTTTTATTTTCCGAGTAAAAAATATATGTAATGATGGCAATAACTATCTGTACTACAACGCTATTTCTATAACAAAACCTAGTTAAAGCTACGACCATCACTTTGGCATCGTTGCCGAGGAGCAACGGCTATTCTAGAGGTAGACATTTCTGTTTCTTTTTAGTTCTAATAATCTCCTCTCTTTTGTGCAGCTACAGGAAATCAAGAAGACAAGCAACCGCACGACAACCACTCCGAGGACAGGTAATTTTTTCCTCTCGCTATTAACCCCTAAACTCTAAAGAGGAAGAAAAGAAAAGAACAAGCAATATAGGGCTAACCTGTCTTCTATACTTAGTAAACCATAAGAAGTTGCGTGTTTTCAACCCATTATTCCTACACACTATTAAGGGTATTTAGGGGCTAACACATTCTTGCTTGAGCCCTAATTACCCACCAAAGAACTAACTGGACGAAGTAGAGCCAACATAAGATTCAACATTAGGGATTTAGACACACACTTTTAAGCAAGAACTGAGAAACCCTAAAAGAAGTGTGCCCAAGCCATTATCTGAAAATACCTATCCAAAGAAACCCTAAAATAAGATTGGCTCTTTAAACACTTGAACCCTAAAAGACAAGACCTAATAAGCAAAACTAGCAGGTAAAGTTGACCATTTGGGTCAACTAACCTTCAACTTAGGTCACTCGTTGTACTCAAAACACCTAAGAAGTTCAAGTGAAACCTAAGCACCTTGCTCTTGAATTAAAAGTGGTAGACTTAAGAGGTCAAGATCCCCATTCTGGTCTACCTGGAACCGCAGTGACAAGAGAGGTCGGGTGGGGGAAACCCTGTAACCCGTGGGGATGCTCTACCGTGTAGGGGTCTTCGCGGGACTCTCCCTCTCTGGCTGCCCAGGTAATTCTCAGGTGGAAGATCTTTTTGATCAAGGGGTCCATCTGCCCCGCACCTCTATAGTCACCCAACACAATTTTTGGGTGCCTTGATTGGGTCCAGCACTTTCTAACCTCCTCCACTCCAACAGTGCATGAACGGTAGGAGATCCTTAAGACCACCCTTAAGATCTCCTTTAAGAATTCACTCTCGTCAAGGCCCAGCCTTGACTCCCGTGTTTGAACAGCAACCTAACCCCATCATTCTCTCTTCTGATTCTGAATCAAACCCTTCTTCTATCATGGCTCAGCCAGTTGAGGAAGAAAACAATATGGAGCACCAGCTCCAGCGACTCAACGACCTCTTCCAAAACTTTGTGCACCCACCACAGCGTCCCATGATGCGGGACCATTATAATCCTGCTGCGGTGGCCATCGAGCCTCGAGTCAGAATCCCGACTGGAGGACCTAATTCTGAATTAAAGCCCAATATGATTCATGATATACCTAAATTCCATGGGCTTAATTCTGAAGATCCCTTCCAGCACATCAAACAGCTAAAGCATCTGGCCCAAACTTTCGGGTCAGACGCACAAAATCGGGATATTCTTCTCATGAAGATGTTCTCCTTTTCTCTTATGGACAAGGCCGCCCATTGGTATCAAACTCAGACCCGGCCGATCAACAATTGGGAAGAACTTCAGTCCGAGTTCCTAAAAAGGTTCTTTCCTGTTGGACGGACCAATGCCTTGCGCCATCAGATTACACATTTCACCCAACAAACAGGGGAACCTCTCCATGAGGCATGGGATTGTTTTCAGGATCTCATGAGAAAGTGCCCCCATCACGGAGTTCCTAAATGGGAATAGGTCCAATCTTTTTACCAGGGACTCCGTGAGGACATCCGTCTTTTCGTCAATGCAACCTGCGGAGGAAATATCATGGGTCAACATGAAGACACCGTGTGGGAGATTCTCGAAAACATGTGCGAGAACTCCATCAACAATGACTCCACGGGATTATTCGACAGGACAAATACCCGCGCATCGACGAATCTTAGGGGAGCACATGAGATGCAGGGCCTTTTCGCATCAGTCGACCTGGAATTAATGACCAGTCGATTGGACAAGGTCTCGATTATCGAAAAGAAGGGAGATGAGCTGACTCAGCATCTGCAGCAAGCCACCTCTGCGCATAACCCTTTCGCACAGCCTCCTTCCACAAGGGAAACTGTGCAAAACATTCTCCATCGATCTTCTCCTAGGATGGACCCATCATCCGAATCTTTGCTCGGAGGTCCTTCCGATTCCTTCTACACCTTCCAGGGGAATTCCATTCCCTCTTTCTCTAACCCTCTGGAGGTTCCTCAGACCTGCGAGGACCTCAACGCCATCCAGAACGACCCGTTCTCCAACACCTATAATCCTGGATGGCGAAACCATCCTAACTTCCAGTGGGCGGGAAATTCCCAAACCCAAAGACCATCCTTCCAACCCCGCCCACAACCTCCTTGTCCTTACCAGTCGCCTCAGCCTCGGCCCAACCCTACTTACCCATCTGGGCCGAATCAAGATCAAATGTCCCTTATCCTTCAGACCCTGGCTGACATTCAAAGAACGAATGCGGCTATCCAAAAACAACATAAGGACAAACTTACAGAGGTCCGAAACCAATTGACCCAGTTGGCAAACTCTTGCCAGCCAGGTACTCTTCCTTCCCAACCTCTGCCTAATCCTAATAACGTGCCAACCCAGCGGCGTGTTATGAACCCAAACCCGGGCCATGCCCATATGATTTATCAGGCCCCCTCTGTTCCTTCACCCAACGGGATAGAGGCCTCCACTTTGCAGGTTACCAGCAGCAAGCTATCTTACCCAATCCCAACCAAAACCAGGCAGGACTTAATTTCGTAACAACCCGTAGTGGTAAGGAAACCCAAGACCCACCTCATCCGAACCACTCCAAGCCTGGTAGTGATCCCAAGCCTAGGACAGTAATCCAGGACGTCCCCACCCCTATCCCAGATCCACAACCTGGACCTATCCTAGAAGAACCAACCAAGATCCCGTTTCCCGAGGCCTTGACCAAAGGAAAGAAGACCACCAAGCCTGTGGCACCTGAGGAGGACCTGGTCAAGCTCTTTGAGCAGGTCCACATAAACATCCCCTTGATGGATGCAATCCGCCACGTACCAGCTTACGCACGATTTTTAAAGAATGTGTGTACACCCCAACGTAAGCCGCGAACCAAGGGTGGGAGCCCAATTATTCTGTTAGAGCAAGCCAGCTCTGTAATCCTCAGTAAACTCCCACCCAAGGCAAAAGATCCTGGTACTCCCCTGATTTCCTACAAGATAGGTGATACCCAATTTGATAGAGCTTTGCTAGACTTAGGTGCATCCATAAACCTGATACCCACATCCTTACTTGACCATCTAGAAGAATCTGAGCTAAAACCAACCGAGGTGACATTACAATTAGCAGATCGATCTATAAAGTCACCAAAAGGGATTCTCGAGGATGTTATCGTAAGAGTGCAGGATTTCTATTTCCCAGTGGACTTTATAGTCTTAGATATGGATGCGCCTAAAAACCCTAAGGATACACCAATCATTCTAGGGAGACCTTTCTTGGCTACTACTAGAGCTAGCATTAGTTGTGAGGAGGGCCAAATAGAGCTTAAATTTGGAGATCAAACCTTAAAAATTGATATATTTAAGGCCCAACAAGAAATTAATTGCGGTGTCATCGAACAGATTTGTGACGTTAGGATTTTTGTTGATGAATCACACCTCCAGAATGACTCGATTATGCCTCATCAACCACAGAAGGATCTTGACCCGTAAACGGAGGAGTTGAATCCAGATAAAAACAACCCAGTAACTCCTACCCTTGAACCTCACATCTATACTGAACCACCCGCTGCTGCTGATAACCTTATCCTCCAGTTAAAGCCTCTTCCTGCTCACTTGAAATACATCCTTTTGGGTTCCAATCAGACCCTCCCTGTGATTATCAATTCCAACCTCAATCCCGAACACGAATCCCGTCTGATTGCTGTCCTCCAGCAACATCGCAGAGCCATCGGGTGGACTCTCGATGATTTGACTGGAATAAGCCCCTCTTATTGTACTCATCATATCTATTCAGAAGAGGGCGCACGACCTTCTCGTGAAATGCAGAGACGTTTAAACCCTAATCTGCAAGAGGTCGTCAAAAAGGAGATCATCAAGTGGTTAGATGCCGGGATCATCTACCCGATCTCCGATAGTCGTTGGGTGAGCCCAATTCAGGTTGTGCCTAAGAAGGCAGGACTCACCACCATAACGACTGAAATCGGAGAAATCATTCCTACCCGATTAGCCAATGCGTGGAGAGTTTGTATAGATTACCGCCGACTCAATTCCTCCACGAAGAAGGATCATTTCCCACTACCCTTCATTGATCAAATTCTCGAGAAACTAGCGGGAAATAGGTTCTTCTGCTTTCTTGACGGGTACTTCGGTTATAACCAGGTGGCAATCCATCCTGAGGACCAAGAAAAGACCACGTTCACCTGCCCCTTCTGAACGTATGCTTTCCGAAGGAGGCCTTTCGGTCTTTGCAATGCACCTGCTACCTTTCAGTGGTGCATGCTTGCCATGTTCTCAGATATGGTAGGTGATTTCCTGGAAGTCTTCATGAATGACTTTTCAGTCTTTGGAGAATCTTTTGATGATTGCCTCCAACACTTGGTCCAGATACTCAGGCGATGCATTGAGGTGAACTTGGTTCTTTCCTGGGAAAAGAGCCATTTCATGGTGCCTGAGGGAATTGTCCTGGGACATCTAATTTCAGAAAAAGGCATCCAGGTGGATCAAGCTAAGGTGGATCTGATATCTCGCCTTCCTATGCCTGGCTCGATCAGGGACATCCGTTCTTTTTTAGGGCACGTCGGTTTTTACCACCGTTTCATTCCAGATTTCTCGAAAATCGCACGCCCCTTGACTTCTCTTCTCTCTAAGGATGTACCCTTTGAAATCTCCAAGGAATGCACACTAGCCTTTGAAAACCTACGTGACCGAGTCACCCAGGCACCTATCCTACAATCCCCTGATTGGTCTCAACCCTTTGAGATCATGTCCGATGCATCTGATTTCGCAGTAGGAGCGGTCCTGGGGCAGAAAGCTGACGGGAAACCCGTGGTTATATACTACGCTAGCAAGACACTTGACGAGGCTCAGCGTAACTATACGGTTACGGAGAAAGAGCTGCTAGCCGTAGTATTTGCCCTTGAAAAATTCCGATCGTATCTTCTGGGTTCCCATGTCATCATTTACTCGGATCACACGGCTATAAGGCATCTCCTTGCCAAGAAGGACGCGAAGCCCCGACTAATCCGTTGGATCTTGCTGTTGCAAGAATTTGATCTTGAGATTCACGACAAGGCGGGAAGGCAGAATGTGGTAGCCGACCATCTGTCTCGTCTTTCTTCTGAGATCATCGACCCTTCCGGACCCATCACGGAACACTTTCCTGATGAGCACCTGCTTACTGTTGGTACTAGACTTCCATGGTTTGCTGATATAGTAAACTACTTGGCATCTCATCAGACCCCGTCTGATTGGCCGAAGGCCAAGAAAGACAAATTGTGTTCTGATACCAAGTATTACATTTGGGAAGATCCGTACCTTTTCCGCATAGGTGCTGATCAAATTATTCGGAGATGTGTCCCGGAAGAGGAGGTCTGCAATATCCTCTCTTTCTGCCATGACCAGGCATGCGGTGGCCATTTCTCAGGGCATAAAACCGCATCAAAAGTCCTCCAGTGTGGCTTCTACTGGCCTACACTTTTCAAAGATGCATATAGTCACTGCAAGGCATGCAGTCGTTGCCAGACTTTGGGCAACATGAACCGTCGTGACATGATGCCTTTGCAGCCAATTCTCGTATGCGAAATCTTTGATGTTTGGGGAATTGATTTTATGGGCCCCTTTCCTGTTTCGGATGGTTTCGAGTACATTTTGCTTGCTGTGGACTACGTGTCCAAATGGATCGAAGCCATACCAACCCGAACCTCTGATCACAAGATTGTTCTTAAGTTTATTCATCAAAACATTTTCTCAAGGTTCGGGATTCCCCGTGCTATAATCTCTGATGGGGGGACCCATTTTACAAATGCTTAGTTTAGATCACTGATGGCCAAATTTGGGGTATCCCACCGAATCTCTACTCTTTACCACCCCCAAACAAATGATCTAGCTGAGCTGTCAAATCAGGAGATCAAGAAAATCCTGCAAGTCACTGTTCGGCCTGACAGGAAGGACTGGTCTTCCCGACTTCCAGAAGCATTGTGGGCCTATAGGACCGCCCACAAGACCCAATTAGGCATGTCTCCCTTTAGACTGGTGTACGGAAAGGTGTGTCACCTTCCCGTAGAACTGGAGCATAAAGCCTATTGGGCAGTAAGGAACTGTAATCTAGATCTTTCCAAGGCTGGAACCCACAGAAAACTCCAAATCAGCGAGATCGATGAATTACGCCTAGACGCGTATGAGAACTCGTGAATCTACAAGGAGCGGGTTAAAGCCTTCCATGACAAGCATATCTCGAGGAAGATCTTTCATCCTGGTCAAAAGGTCCTACACTTTGATGCCCGACTTAAACATTTCCCGGGAAAACTGCGATCCAAGTGGGTCGGACCATATTTAGTCTGACAGGTTTTTGGAAATGGAGCAATTGAAATCAGTCCACTCAGCCACGATTCCGAACCTTTCATCGTGAATGGTCAGAGACTCAAACCGTTCATTGATGTGACTTCTACTGATTTGGCTGAGTCATCTCTCATCCTCCATTCTCCGTGAGCTTACTGCGCCCAGCCGATGGCGTAAAACTCAGCGCTTAACGGGAGGCAGCCAGTCATTCCCTCTGAAAATCTAAAACCTTTTTTTTCTGACACCTTGGTGCACTTAAGGTTCACCCTTTAAGACAGCCGACTCCACCTCAGATGCTTGCATCTGAGATTAGAAATCGTCCGTAGAATTCATCCCGACCCATTCACTCACAAAAATATCTGTCTTAAGGAATAAATTAAGTAAATAAAAACCCTAAATCACAATGAGGACATTGCAAATCTTAGGCATGGGAGGGTATAAAAGTGCAAAACTTGTAAGAAAAGGTTTTAAAACAAAAAAAATTCACATATGCCAAAAATACCTTAAAAATTAAAAATTTTTCAAAATGAGAAAGAAGAATAAGAGGAGAAAGGAAATTTTGTGGAGAAGGAAAAGAAACAAAATGAAAAGGAGCACAAAAAAATGAAAAAAAAAGAGTAATAGTCATTAGTAAGAAGCTAAGGAATTAACCTAAGCTCTAGACCATTTTTCAAGAAAAGAAATGAAAAGTGCATGATAAGATTAGTAAGAACGCAAACCTTAGGCATTCTTGATATACTCTTAGTACCCATTAAGATCTAGACAACCCTCAAGAGGTTGAGGAAAATGAAAAGCTTAAGTACTAGGTCCAAGGCTTAGGGAATATTTGACCTCGCTAACTAACTTCTGGTTTACGGGACTCAGTAACCTAAGCACCCCAACCTCACACACTGCCTGGTTCAGTAAGCATAAAAAAATTCAAAATCACGCAGAAGCGTCGCAAAAATTCTGAAAGTACACCTAGAATAGGAGCGGCCGATCAACACAAGTTGATTTGGACGAGTTCCCAGCGCAGAGAGGCGGGAAATCCCCTCAAAGATGCGTAACAAAATATCATCTCCTCGGTGCTTGTCTCTTAGGATATTCACATATCCTACCGGGGGCATGTAAGCACCCTGTTGGTTCAGATTCCATGGATGGCATTATCACGAAATGTCAACTGCCAGGGTCTGAATTCGGCCACGGAACACCATGGATGGGATTATCTCGAAATCTCAATAGCCAGGGTTCTGGGGGTTGCCATGGGCGGTGCTATCCCGAAGCATCGATCGCCAGGAACCCTTGAGGATTGATGATGGGAGCAATGAATCTGATACAGACCGTGTTGAAAAGCCAATCCTAGGCTAGAACTAAAAAGAAACAGAGAGAGAAAACTCTCCAAACAGAAAAACTTTCTATCTCTCTCTTATAAAATGCACTACGAACTGAACCAAGGCTAAAATCATTTCAAGCACGGGTGCTTTAACCACAAAGTCCAATAGACCTTAGGTTAGTTTTTGTGGGCCTTAAAAACCTTTGCTAAGGACTGAGGCTGAGGCTAGACAGATTTGGATCTTGATTGGTACTAGAGTACCTTTTAAGCCTATGGTCAGCATTCTAACCTAATCTAAGTTTAAATGAAAAAGCACTTATCTGAAGCTATTAAGAACTTCTTGGTCTACAACAAGGGTTAAAACCTTAAGTTTTTGCTAAGGGACTAGCAAAAGCTAGGCATGGGGGTATGATGAGAACCTCATCATAAGCCATAACTAGCTCATTTTGACCTAATACAGAGAATAAAAGCTCCTACATAACCTTAGAAAGGCTTGGCTCAGAGAGATTCTGAGTTTGCAAAGAAAACATAAACTGAGGGGTAAAACTGTAATTTCACCAATCCAATCTGAAAACAGGGTAACTCAGGGTCCAAACATAGGTCAAAACAACCTAATAAGAAGAAAAGTGGGATGAAATGACTTAACAAGGGCTACAGCAACTCCGAAGAATTAAATGACATCCTGTAACCCTAAAAACAAACCCACTTAAATACATGAGGTTCGAGGCAAAGTAAAAATAGAATAAACCCTCTAAAATTCATAGAAAAATAATCTCTAGGGTTTAAAACCTTCAATTTGGCCTTAGGAACCAATTTTGACCTACATTGAGAACCATGCCCAATTAGCAACTTAATTTGGGTTTTTGCGTAAATTGACCGATCAAACAAGGTTTAATCTAGAAATAAAATTCACCATCAGAATCCTTAGGTCCTAATTAGTCATGTATAAAAACTTGAGCCTAAGAAGAAACCTTCTTGACTAACTTTACACTTTGGTCCTCATACATTTACTTTCTGGCCCTCAACTTTTGAACCCTCACATTTTGGCCCCTAACTCTCCTTCGTTCTTTGCATTTAGGTCCCTCCAGCAAAACCTGAGCAGCACCATGCTCCGGCGACCTTGCGCGGAGCGTGGCGCCACGCAGGGTAAGGGAGGGAGCCTGCCAAGTCAAATGGGGGTGCCTTGCGTCGTTAGCCGTTGCAGGAACACCCCCCTGATGGCTGCAACCACCCATACCGGCTGTGCGAACGCACGGACGGTATGGGTATCCTCCCTCCGGCATCCTCCAGTGAGGGAGACACGTCGTCTCCCTCCGCCCTCCTCTCTGGTTCTGCCCCTATAAATACCCCCGTCGCTCCGCCGTTCTTCCCAGCTCGGATCTGACGGAGATACCCCCTCACTTCCTCTCTTCCCACTCCGATAGACGCCCCCTTGCTCCGGCGGCTTCTCCTCCTCCTCCTCGTCGCCCTACCGTACTACCAGCAGCAGGGTTGCCTTCCCTCGCTCTTCCCGCGCCACGCTGCACCCAGCGCGCGCTTCTCCGGCCCTCTCCTCACCGTCGCTCCTTCCCCTGGGCAGCTTCTTCTCCGGCGACAGTCGATACGACTGTCGCCTGCTCCGGCCCCTCCTCGTCCTGCTAAGTAGGTATAACTTCTCCTCTTCCTCCC
This sequence comes from Thalassia testudinum, assembly GCA_037157565.1. Lineage (NCBI taxonomy): Eukaryota > Viridiplantae > Streptophyta > Magnoliopsida > Alismatales > Hydrocharitaceae > Thalassia > Thalassia testudinum. Next base: position 48,382,272 of record JAZHRO010000009.1, read on the forward strand.
CTCTTCCTTTTCCTCACTTTAAACCTTTACTGTCGCCCTCGATTCCGACCAATCACCCTCACCTTCTCCACCTCCGGCCACACTCCGGTGACCCGCTCCCATCACTCCAGCAACCCACACGGCTCGCCGACCACCGCGGAACCTTCGCCTCCTCACCCTGATCAACCCCCACCCCTCCACTTCCACTCCACACCTCCATAACGCTCTCCCAAACAAACCTGATTAGCCCATAGTTGTGGGCTATTTAAGTATTTAAGTGCCTACATATTAGGTTAATTCTAACATTTATTTAGTATAAATTAGGATGTAAATAGATTAATTCATAGTTTTAATCTAATTACATAATCCATACATTACATTCATATCTTAAGTGCATTTAGAATTAGCTTAGAATAGCATTCATCTAATTAGATAACCAATTAGGTATATTGTTTTTATTAACATAGAAGTTGAGGGTCTATACATAAATAACCCTAATATTTTAATAATATTTGTTTTATTCGTCTTCTTTCAGAACGGCTGGCTGCCGCTCCAACGCCCGCGTGATGCAGTGAAAGCCATTCAAGGGGGAGCGGATACGGTGGATCTGGTCGGCGGCTGATTTCAAAATTGTTCAAGACACTACAAAAGGAGCACGGAGGCAGCCGAGCTCGGGAGGCCTCCGCCACCGACCCACCACTGTGCAGAGAGATCCTCTCTCTTCCACTCCACACTGCCGGCCTCTACCGTGGCGGCGAGTCTCCACCACCGTGGGCGTGTGGTGTGACAGGCCACACCGCCATCCGGAGCTCGTCGCATCACCGTGAGCACCCTAGCGTGCATCTTCCTCGCCGTCGTCGCAGACCACCACCACCTAGCTACTGATCAGCCACCCTCTCAGTAACTTAAGACGTCTGGGAAATTTCCCAGACGTCTGAAGTTACCCGCTCACCTCCACTTCCTCAGCCTGCACTCTCCAACCGGCCACCAAACCGCCTGCGCCCTCCACCGCTCACCGGCTGCTGACCTGCGCACGCCTGCAGATCAGCCCGCGCTCTCCTCCAACGCCTGCAGACCAGCCTGCAGCATCCTCCAACAGCCGCCTGCAGCTTCCACCGCACACGCCAACAGTCCGCAGACCACCGCAGCCACGCCTCCGCGCGCAAGCGCCCTCCGCAGACCCTCCGCGCGCCCACGCACAACCGCCTGCAGACCACCGCAGCCACGCCTCCGCGCGCCAGCGCCCTCAGCAGGCCCTCCGCGCGCCCACGCACAGCCATCTGCAAACCGCCAGCAACCGACCTCTGCAGCTTCCACCGCACACGCCAGCGCCCGCCTGCAGACCACCGCAGCCACGCCTCCACACGCCAACCGCCTGCAGACCACCGCGCAAGCCCCTCCTGCAGACCACCGCCACGCCCCCGCGCGCCAGCGCCCTCCGCAGACCCTCCGCGCGCCCACGCACAACCGCCTGCAGAACCGCCAGCAACCGACCTCTGCAGCTTCCACCGCAGCCACGCCTCCGCGCGCCAGCGCCCTCAGCAGACCCTCCGCGCGCCCACGCACAGCCATCTGCAAACCACCAGCAACCGACCTCTGCAGCTTCCACCGCACACGCCAGCGCCCGCCTGCAGACCACCGCAGCCACGCCTCCGCGCGCCAGCGCCCTCCGCAGACCCTCCGCGCGCCCACGCACAACCGCCTGCAGCACCTCCGCCGGAGCTCGTCCGGCCACCTCCGGCCGCCGCGCGACTCGCCGTCACCACCGATTCGAAGCCCTTGATCCAAGGGACCTCCTCCGAGCTTCCCGCGTCCGGCCATCGGCTCCTCGTCGCGCAAGACAACGGGGAAGAATTCCCCTGTTTTGCTACAGTAAAGCGTTGATTAAAATTTACATTTTCTGCCATTGCCAGATTTTATTCATATTCTATTCACTCTGCATTGCGGAAAATATCCTGTAGTTTATCATAATTGACATTTCAGCATTATTTCTTGCTTAAACCTTAATCTAAAGGCAATCTTGGCTTGGTTCTTGTCCAAATTGACTCCGAACAAACATTTTTAAGTGGCGCGAATTTTAATACGTTATTGCCTCCCTGTGGAAACGATCCGCTCCTCTGCGAGTGGTTATTTCTTCTTAAAAATTGATTAGTCGATTTTTCCACCACATTAAACTACAAACGACTTAAAAGCGAAAGATCGACCCGGTCAAATGGCGCCGTTGCCGGGGAGGCAACAGACGCAATAATTTCGCCTAATTTTATTTTGATTATTTGTCAATTGCACAGAGATTTGACCATTCATTATTTTCTTTTCTGTGCGAGAAATTTTGTGCAAGAATCAGCCACTGTGAGAGGCGACCCTTGACGTCGCCAGACGAGAAGTGGACAAGCAATTTTGAAAGGAGGAGAAGGACGAGGACGCGACGGACACCACTGTATTTAATCGCTAATTTAATTAGAATAGAATTAAGACTGAAGACTTAATTTTTCATTACAGTTAGTTTGAAACCCTTGTTCTGGGGCATATTTTGAGGGTTTGTTCCCTGATTTTATTTTGGACCCGTGTTGGGTAATTTTTGGGAGCCTGTTCCCTTTTCTTTAGATTTAGGTTTATTTTTTCTTTTATTTGCTTGTGCATAAGTAGTTCTAAAAAAAAAATAGAAAAAAGAAAAAAAAACGAGCTGCCTGCTAGAAGTTGCCTGCCCTAGGACGAACCATTTAGGTCTGTATGAGCAGCCTCTAGATTTGCTTTTCTGCATTGCGTACATTTTTGCATCGAAGATCGCTGGAGGCAAGGTACGCATTCTCTTACTTTGCATCCTATTTTTGATCACGCATTGCATTTGGGATTTAATGCGAAGACCACCTAATCTGTACTGAATAAATCTAACAAGTGGTCACATATTTTCTTTAGAAAAAGGACTAATTAAAGGAAGGACATTTTAAAAACCAAGGATTTGATTTTCAAACCTGGCGTGCGATTCAAAGTTCAAAATCTTTTACGGTGTATGCACACTTATTTCACTTGCACCACGGCACGCTTCTAGACACTCCTTAGGTTTGGAAATACTAGGACAAGAGCCCTCCTTTCGTTGGATTCTGAAGTGTTCGGAACTTGAGATCAAAGGTTTTGTAAATCCAAAGAGGGAGATACCCTGTCACGGATTTTTGGGGGTAGTTGAGGAGCACCGCGAAAGCACAGCTTCAAAGGAAGGCTTAGGCCTACTTGCATCCCTCGATCTTCCGTCTTTGGATTTACTTGACCATTTGAGATTTAGGGAAGAACACCTAAGCTCCAACTAGGTCTTTTTAGGCGAGCCGTAGGTCGACAATAGGCGCGTAAATTGATTGAACAAATTGTATTGTCACCTGCAATCTGACTTAAAATCAAAAGCCTAAATTGGGAAAGACCTAAAAGGTCCTTTTTGAATTGTGTCTTGCTTGGGGAATTCTGATTGAAGTGTGAGTTAGAATGGACCACATTGATTTTCATCCTTTCACATCTTGCCCCCACCCTCACCCCCACTCTGCATCCTTTGATCCCAGACGCCGAGATGGTCCATTCCTTGATGGACATAATGACAATCATTGGGATCCGTTTTACTCCTATTATAGGAGTATTGGCCTAGTTAAGCCCCAAATTAGTGAGCAGAACTCAGGAGCGGGATTTGCTTTGCCCAATATCCCACATACCAAAGAAATACCCAACCCACCCTCCCTGAAAACTTATAATGGTTGGACAAACACTCCTGGGTACTATAAGCCTGAGCCTGACTTCTCTTATGATAAAAATGACCTCTCCTCTTTGAAGATGGAAATACAGAAAATGCAAAATGAAATGAGTGAATTGTTAGGAGAATCTTTGAGAGCAGGCCAACAAGAAAGAGATGAAATTAGCCACCCAATCTGCCCCATTGACAATGACGTACACCCCTCTACAATAGATGCATCTCCCGTGGGAAAGCTACACTTTAAGTTGAAGGGAAATTCTGGGGAGAATAGCTACTTTTCGAGGATCGATTTTGAAACCTCCCCATTAGATGACACTTCCTTGAGAGATCTACACTTTAGGTGGGAGGAAAATACACATGAAAGTAGCTATGCATTGGATGAAGAAAGGTGGCAACCCGAGGAAGATGATGATAAGGTTGAGTATCCACCTGAATTATATTGGAGTCAAAAGAAGGGAATGATGGTACCATTGGAAGACCTCGACCCAGATGATAGTATTTTCGTGACATTTGATGAAGTGGGTCAAAGTCAAGTTGTTAATCCTACCCTCCCTTCTGATCATGATATGGAACTCAAACCCACCCTTAGGGAACCTAACACTAAAGAAATTGACCTATCTGAGGAGTCTGATGTAACCAATGTAAATAATTTACCTCAGATAGAGCACCCTAGGGGATCTGCTGAGATATTAAATGATTCTAGACCTCGGGTACATGATGAATTGTGTGATGAGGAGGAAGATGAATTATATGAGGAACCTACATTCAAGATTTGGAGTGACACTAAGGGTGATTATGTATTATTTGAAGAGTTAACCCCTGAGGATGTCACAAATTTGACCAAATTAGGTTTCCTTGGCACACCCATTGATGATATTTCTCCTCATGATAAAATGATGGAAAATTTGGAAGCAATTTCTAAGATTTATGTGGATTCACATATAGACTCCGAGGAAGATGTGAGTAAAGAACAAAAACCCGGGGATGACATTAATAGGATAATCCCTAGATCTGTTGCTTCCAACCTGCCTTCATTCACTTCGAAGTCACCCTCTGATTCTCTTATAACTGAAAGCGAAATTGTGACTCCTGATGAAGAGCAGGAAGATCCACGTGATGGTGCAAGGAATGCTAGGGATGAAATTGAGGATTTAGAAAGAGTGTTTGGGATGGACACCAAGCTGATTAAACCCAATCTAGATCTTATGGCCATCCCACAACCTCGTAACTTGGACACCCTAGACGATCCTTGCCTTAGAGAATTGCTCAGTTTTGTTCTGACTAGGGGGCTTAACAGACCAATATTTTCTGTAATGGAGTATCGGGTATGGATTGATGATTTCTTTAGTCAGTCCATTACCCTGGGGGTTTATCTCTATACCATTCCTTCCCCATTCTTTTTGGAGGATCCTTGTCATCCTACCCCTACCCCTTTGGAGGTTATTTTAACTGTTTATCCTTTAGAACCTCTTCTGGTGACCTGGGAAGATTTCATTCCCATTTTAGTTGGGCGAGCATTTGCTATCGGGATTCATCATCAGCTCGCCAACATCCTAGGTTACCTATTTTCTAGGCCAACTTTGCTTTCCTCATTTTTAGGGCCTATTTCTGCAATTCTTGAACCTGATTTGCAGGTTCTTCGGCTATTCAGCCCAGCTTTGACCCAGGTAATATCCTTCTATGGAATGAGGACATTGCAGATTTTAGGCATGGGAGGGTGTACTTGGGGATATACATAGCATAATTGCATACATTTGTACATATAAAAAAAAAAAAAAAGTTTTGAGCTTAACTGGCTAAGTCCTGCATTCTTAAGCAAATCAGAACTCTAGCGTAGACTAAATTAATTCTAGGGTCAAACTTTAGAAGCTAAATAAGCTACTAGCTTTAGACCTTTAGGGTCCTTTGTGGACTTAAAAACTTAAGTAGGAGTTAAGTTGCGGACCATTCTTCAAGAGGTTGAGGAAGGGAAGCTAGGGTTTGAGTTAAAAGGTGGGATAGTACCTGGAGTCTTATTCTACCTTTTGGTTTACGGGTCCTTGTAACCCAAGCATCCAAAATTTTCACACTTGGTCTGGTTCTCTTAGTTTTGGCTTAAGAGAGGCTTGAAAACACATTTTGATTGGAAGAGTTCCCGCCGCAGGAGAGGTCGAGTATATACTCACCTTTAGGATGCGATGATAACATATTACCTCCTCGGCGCTTGTCTCTTAGGATATCCATCCTACTGGGGGCATGTAAGCGCATTGCGCGGTTCAGGTACCATGGGCGGCCCTATCTCGAAGTGCCGATTGCCATAGGCCTGAATTCGCTTAAGAAATCCATGGGCAATACTATCTCGAAGTGTCGATTGCCAGGAGTTCTTGGGGTCGTTATGGGCGGTGCTATCTCGAAGCATCGAAAGCCAGGCACCCTTCGAGGTATGGTAATGGGGACAATGAATCCGACACAGACCGTGTTGATAGCTGATCTGAGGTTAGACTTAGAAGAATAAAAAAAAAAAAAAAAAAAAAAGTATATATATTAAAAAAAAAAAAAAATCCTTTAACTCAAATAACTCGGACCAATGCACAAGCACGGATGCTTTAATCTCAGGGATCAATAAACTTTAGGGTAGAGTCAGAAATCAGGCAAACTTGTGCTGGCAACTCGTCTTTAGCCGACCTAGTCTGTAACTTAGCAACTACTTAGGAACCTTGGGTTTAGAACCTGAACTTAATATGCTTCTGAAGGAAGACTAAGTGAGTTGACTAGTCTACTTAGAGTGCTAGGTTTCGCTTAATTTTGCTAGGGACTAGCAAAAACTAGGCATGGGGGTATTTGATTAGCCCATAGTTGTGGGCTATTTAAGTATTTAAGTGCCTACATATTAGGTTAATTCTAACATTTATTTAGTATAAATTAGGATGTAAATAGATTAATTCATAGTTTTAATCTAATTACATAATCCATACATTACATTCATATCTTAAGTGCATTTAGAATTAGCTTAGAATAGCATTCATCTAATTAGATAACCAATTAGGTATATTGTTTTTATTAACATAGAAGTTGAGGGTCTATACATAAATAACCCTAATATTTTAATAATATTTGCTTTATTCGTCTTCTTTCAGAATGGCTGGCTGCCGCTCCAACGCCCGCGTGATGCAGTGAAAGCCATTCAAGGGGGAGCGGATACGGTGGATCTGGTCGGCGGCTGATTTCAAAATTGTTCAAGACACTACAAAAGGAGCACGGAGGCAGCCGAGCTCGGGAGGCCTCCGCCACCGACCCACCACTGTGCAGAGAGATCCTCTCTCTTCCACTCCACACTGCCGGCCTCTACCGTGGCGGCGAGTCTCCACCACCGTGGGCGTGTGGTGTGACAGGCCACACCGCCATCTGGAGCTCGTCGCATCACCGTGAGCACCCTAGCGTGCATCTTCCTCGCCGTCGTCACAGACCACCACCACCTAGCTACTGATCAGCCACCCTCTCAGTAACTTAAGACGTCTGGGAAATTTCCCAGACGTCTGAAGTTACCCGCTCACCTCCACTTCCTCAGCCTGCACTCTCCAACCGGCCACCAAACCGCCTGCGCCCTCCACTGCTCACCGGTTGCTGACCTGCGCACACCTGCAGATCAGCCCGCGCTCTCCTCCAACGCCTGCAGACCAGCCTGCAGCATCCTCCAACAGCCGCCTGCAGCTTCCACCGCACACGCCAACCGCCTGCAGACCACCGCGCAAGCGCCGACCTCTGCAGCTTCCACCGCAGCCACGCCTCCGCGCGCCAGCGCCCTCAGCAGACCCTCCGCGCGCCCACGCACAGCCATCTGCAAACCGCCAGCAACCGACCTCTGCAGCTTCCACCGCACACGCCAGCGCCCGCCTGCAGACCACCGCAGCCACGCCTCCGCGCGCCAGCGCCCTCCGCACACCCTCCGCGCGCCCACGCACAACCGCCTGCAGCACCTCCGCCGGAGCTCGTCCGGCCACCTCCGGCCGCCGTGCGACTCGCTGTCACCACCGATTCGAAGCCCTTGATCCAAGGGACCTCCGCCGAGCTTCCCGCGCCCAGCCATCGGCTCCTCGTCGCGCAAGACAACGGGGAAGAATTCCCCTGTTTTGCTACAGTAAAGCGTTGATTAAAATTTACATTTTCTGCCATTGCCAGATTTTATTCATATTCTATTCACTCTGCATTGCGGAAAATATCCTGTAGTTTATCATAATTGCCATTTCAGCATTATTTCTTGCTTAAACCTTAATCTAAAGGTAATCTTGGCTTGGTTCTTGTCCAAATTGACTCCGAACAAACATTTTTAAGTGGCGCGAATTTTAATACGTTATTGCCTCCCTGTGGAAACGACCCGCTCCTCTGCGAGTGGTTATTTCTTGTTAAAAATTGATTAGTCGATTTTTCCACCACATTAAACTACAAACGACTTAAAAGCGAAAGATCGACCCGGTCAAAACCCATTTCTCCGATTGCAGTCCGACCTAGGGTTGTCACCAGACACCGCCTCGTGGCCTGCCGCACAGCTCAAAACCTTCACCGTGCCACGACGAAGGTTCCCCAGTAGTTTGATTAGGCCGAGAGGCCATATTCGTGTCCAACAGGTTCTGAGGCTCGATCGCCATTGACGCCACATTGAAGCAGCTTCTCCCGGGCTCCAGGCTTGAGGACTCCAGGTTTCCAGCTGCTGCGGATTAAGGAGACTCCTGCAAAGGCAGCCAGCCAGCAACCGACGAAAATCGAAGCTGCAGCTGCAGAAGCAAGGCCGCGGTCTTCCAGCAGGCGCACGCGAGGAGAGGCGTCAGTTTAGTCCCACATCGGTAAGCCTCGCAACGCTTTCACCGTTTAAATTATTTTTGTGAATAAGCCTTATCGCCTCCGAACGCACCGGGGTGAGGTCCCGCGCCCACTCACCCGCTCGATACGCGAGCTCACCACGCGGATCCGGCGGACCCGACTCGACACCCCACCTACACACTCCTCGTGTACCACTTACACCGGTACACCTGGTCACGAGTATGAAGCCCGACCCGATTATCCGGCAGCTCTGGGAGAGCTATCCTACGAGCGAAGTCTGAGAAAGAGAGAGACGTGCTGGTAGAGGGAAAGGGGTAGGTTTTGCGTTGGCTGTGGTGTGTGCAGGAACAGGCCGAGGCAGAGAAGAAGAAGACCGACGAAGGAAGACTGAAGGAAGAAGACGGAGGAGCACCAAGCAGCACTGTAGCAGTAGCAGTTTAAGTTGTCCGATTGGAAAATCAGATGACGTCCTGAAGGCCAAGTGGAGAAGCAAAAATCAGAAGAAGAGAAGGACAGGATCGTCCAACCAAGAAGAGGAAAGACAAGAAAAAGAAGAAAAAGAAGAAGAAGAAGATCTGAAGAAAAAGAAAGAAGAAGATAAAACAAGGAAGAATAGAAGACAGAAGAAGAAGAGCACGAGAGGAAGATCTGAAGAACAGAAGAGAGAAGACAAGAAGAACAGGAGAAGAAAGAAGAGACAAAGAGGAAGAAAGAAGAGAAAAAGAAGAAGCCACCAAAATTTTCATCTCTCTCTCTCTCTCTTTATTTTTTGTAATAAAGAATTTGTACTTCTAGAATATGACTTGCTCCCTGAGTTCGACCTCGGGAACTCTTTTATTTTCCGAGTAAAAAATATATGTAATGATGGCAATAACTAGCTGTACTACAACGCTATTTCTATAACAAAACCTAGTTAACGCCATGACCATCAGCGTCCTCAAAGGAGGTATTTTCCTCCTTCTCGGCGGTGGGAACTCAAACCAATGATCTGCTTCAGACTTTTACTAAATCCAAACAAGGGAGTTTTTCAAAATTTTTAATTCTTTTTAAGTGTTGGCTTGTGTGTGAAAATAGACATAAGAAGTTTCTCAAGACACGCAAGTTTTTGAATCAGAAACTAAGTCAAATACTTTCCGTATTACAAAATAGGATCAAGTCACCTGAACTATCATGAGTTTAGGTGAAATTTTAGAGAAGGATATCTAATATAGTCTAAAATAGACCCTAGAATTCTAATGATCAGATCCATGTCCTCATCCTTAGTTTGTTAAAGATTAAATCCCATTGTACCAAAAGTGAATTTTTTCGACCTTAGTCTCGATTTCAAAATTTTTCCTCAAAAAGTTTTCGACATTTTTTTTTTGGGTATGCAAGCAAGAAATAAATAAAAGAAAATTGCATGTTTTTAGGTTTTAAACATCCTAAATCGATCGTAAAAATTTAAAAACACCCCCCCATGCTTAAGATATGCCATGTCCTCATGCATTAGGAGGGAAAAGGGATCACCTTAGTGAAGAACGGTCGGGTTTAGGATGAACAAAACCTGGAAAAAGAAGAAAAAGGGAAAGCAAGAAAAAAATGATGGGTTACCTCTCATCCAGTGCTGTCTTTTACGCCATTTAGCCAGGCGTGATGTGCATTAGTGATCAAGGGTGGCTGGCTCAGTAAAATTAAAAGATTCAGACGGAATTTTAGGCGTATGGTCAAAATAGGGCTTTAAACGATGGCCATTGACTTGAAATGTAGAATTAGTTTTTGGATCAAAAGGTCAACAGCGCCGTATGGATTTGTTTTATGGACAATAAAAGGTCCGGTCCATTTAGATTTTAATTTTCCAGGAAAAAGACGTAATCTCGCATCGAAAAGCCAAACACGTTGATTAACGTCAAAGTGTTTCCGAACAATATATTTATCGTGAAATTTCTTTGTTCGATCTTTATAAATCCTCGCATTTTCATAGGAAAAATTACGTAATTCTTCCAATTCAGTTAATTGTAATTTTCTATGGTTACCGGCGTCAGATAAATCTATATTGAGTTGTTTTATTGCCCAAAAAGCCCTATGTTCTAATTCTACCGGGAGATGGCATGCCTTCCCAAAAATCAGACGGAAGGGAGACATAACAAGCGGAGTTTTAAAAGCGATACGGTAGGCCCGTAAAGCGTCGTCCAATTTGGTGGACCAATCTTTACGGTCGGGCCTAACCATCTTTTGTAAAATATTTTTAATTTCCTGGTTAGAAACTTCAGCCTGGCCATTAGTTTGGGGGTGATATGGCATGGAAATTTTATGATTAACCCCATATTTAGAAAGGAGGTGACGGAATTGTGAGTGGGTGAAATGTGAGCCTCCGTCACTGATAATGGCTTTTGGTATGCCGAATCTTGAGAAAATATTTTTCTTAAGAAATTCGACAACCACATGGTGATCACTAGTGTGGGTGGGTATTGCTTCTATCCATTTAGAAACATAGTCGACTGCGACTAAAATATACAAATACCCATCAGAATTGATGAACGGTCCCATGAAGTTGATGCCCCAAACATCAAAAATTTCAACCTTTAAAATCGGATTAAGGGGCATCATATCCTTTCGAGTCATGTTGCCGATGCTCTGGCAACGCACACAGGACCAAATGAAGTCATGAGTATCTTTGTGCAAGCTAGGCCAATAAAATCCTGCATTAAGGATTTTAGCTGCAGTTTTCTTGCCCGAAAAATGTCCGCCACAGGCCATTGAGTGACAATGTGTTAAGATATCATGGATTTCAGAATCAGGGACACATCGTCGAATGACCTGATCGGCACAAATGCGGAAAAGGTCGGGCTCCTCCCAAAAATAATATTTAATATCAGCAAAGAACTTATCCCGTTTCGTTTTTGGCCAATCAGCGGGGATTTGTTCTGTTGCTAAGTAGTTTGAGATGGGTGCAAACCAAGGGAGGGTTGTAGTAGCTAAAATACTTTCATCGGGGAACTGATCTGGCGGTTTCATTATGTCATTCGTCATAAGACGAGAGAGATGGTCGGCCACTACATTGTGTAATCCCACCTTATCCTTGATTTCCAGGTCAAATTCCTGGAGCAGTAGAATCCAACGGATAAGGCAGGGTTTCTCATCTTTCTTTGTCAGCAAATATTTAATTACTGAGTGGTCTGTATAAATAGTGACATGTGACCCCAATAGATAAGATCTAAATTTTTCTAAGGCAAATACAATGGCAAGAAGTTCCTTTTCAGTAACCGTGTAATTCCGTTGTGCATCATCAAGGGTTTTGCTAGCATAATAGATCACAACGGGCTTCTTGCCAATTCTTTGCCCTAGAACGGCCCCTACCGCAAAATCTGAGGCATCTATCAATAATTCAAAGGGGCTATTCCAATCAGGTCCCTGCAATATTGGCGCCTCAGTAACCTCTTTCTTCAACCTCAAAAAACTCTTTAGGCACGTATTATTAAAATCAAATGGCTGGTCTTTAGTGAGAAGCTGACTTAAAGGCTTGGAGATTTGGGAAAAGTTTTGTATGAATCGACGGTAGAAACCCACATGACCCAAAAAGGATCTGATCTGTTTGACGGTAGTGGGCGGTGGGAGCTTAGATATAGCATCTATTTTTGCTTTATCTACCGCGATTCCTTGTTTTGAAATAACATGGCCCAAGACAATACCCTCTTGGATCATGAAATGACTTTTTTCCCAGCTGAGGACCAGATTAACTTCTATGCACTTTTGGAGAGTTCTTTCAAGATTTTTGAGGCAATGGTCAAAAGAATCTCCAAAAACAGAGAAGTCATCCATAAAGACTTCTAAACATTCACCTACCAAGTCTGAAAAAATTGCATGCATGCACCTTTGAAAAGTCGCAGGTGCGTTGCAAAGACCGAAGGGCATTCTTCGGAAAGCAAAGGTTCCAAAGGGGCAAGTGAAAGTTGTTTTGTCCTGGTCCTTAGGATGAACCGCTACTTGATTATAGCCAGAATAACCGTCCAAAAAATAGTAACATTCCCATCCGGCTAACCGCTCCAAGATTTGATCAATAAAAGGGAGAGGGAAATGATCCTTCTTGGTGGCGGTGTTTAATTTTCGGTAATCTATACACACGCGCCAAGAAGAAGCGGTTCGAGTGGCTATATTTTCCCCATTTTCATTGGTGACAATTGTTAGTCCAGCCTTTTTAGGGACAACTTGAGTTGGACTAACCCAGGAGCAGTCAGAAATGGGGTAGATGATATCAGCATCCAGCCACTTAATAATCTCCTTTTTTACCACCTCCTGCATACTAGGATTCAAGCGCCTTTGTGGTTGGCGGGAGGGGCGAGAATCGTCGTCTAAATATATACGATGCGTACAATACGACGGATGAATGCCTTTAAGATCAGAAAGGGTCCAGCCAATAGCTTTTCGATATTTACTCAAAACCTGGAGAAGTTTGTGCTCTTGTGACTCGGTGAGTCCAGAATTTATAATCAGGGGCAGGGTCTGATTTGGACCCAGGAAGACATATTTAAGGGAATCGGGCAAAGGTTTTAATTCCAATTATAGGCCCGGTTCCGAAAGAGTTTCTACTTTGTGGGTTAGAGGTGAGGTGAGAGTGAAAGGGTCAGCAGGAATTTTAGCTGATCATGTGGTTGAGGTGGAAGGGTGAGAAAAAGTGGATTGTTCAGGAACCGTATTTACAGCAAAACAGGAACCTAATTGGGAAATCTACAATGTTTCCTCCACAATGTTTTCTATTTCTAAATCTGAATCATCAAAGAAATCTGGTTCTTGGAATCGCCTAGAGGCTTGAAAAATGTCTAGGGTTACAGATTCACCGCCACACATGATCTTCATCTTTCCGGAATCACAATCAATATTGGCGCGGGCGGTGGCTAAGAATGGTCTTCCAAGAATAATGGGGGCAAACTTAAGTGCTTCAGGTACCTCTATGTCCAAGACTAAAAAGTCTACTGCGAATAGACAATTTTTGACCCGGACAAGAACATCTTCAACAATTCCCCTTGGTTTAATCGTAGATCGGTCGGCTAATTGGAGAGTAACCTCAATAGGCTTCAATTCACCGATCTTAAATTCCTCAAAAATAACTGTGGGGATAAGATTAATTGAGGCACCAAGATCCAACAGAGCGCGATCAAATGAGGTATCATTAATGATAACTTGGATTAGGGGGCGCCGGGATCTTTTCTCTTAAGAGGCAGTCGGCTCTACACAACTGAGCTGACTGTCTCTGGAAGAATTACCTTTCCTAAATTTTTGGGTTGCCTTTTTGGAGTACATAAATCTTTTAAAAATTTTGCATAGGCAGGGATATACTTAATGGCATCTAGGATAGGGATATTAATTTCTACTTGCCCAAATAAATCCATTAGTTCCTTCTCAGTGGGCTCGGATTTTGTCTTTTTCTTTTTTGAAGAGTGGAGGGCTTGTGGAAATGGGGCAGGGTTGCCTTGTTTTGCATGAATTGGTTCCTGAACAATAGGAGGAGAAGAGTTAATCTATGTGTCATTAGAGCGGGTTTCTTTAACAGGCAGGGTATTGTGAGTGGTTTTCCCATTCCTCAAGGTAACTGCATTTGCAGTCTGGTTGTTTCTAGGATGAGGATGGGGTGCCTGGCTGTTATTGAAACCCGGTGGATGCTGAGGTGCTGGCTGAATAGGTTGACTAGGATATCCACTTTGGAATTGATTCCTTTGATTGTTTGGGTTGGGCATGGGTTGGGATGGTAAATTCCCAATAGGTCGATGATCAGGAGTAACCTTAACTTGGTGTTGTAAATTGGTAATCATGCGGGTTACTTCTGTCATTTGAGTCTGCATTCCTTGCAGAGTTTTCATGACCTGATTACTAATATCATCCTGGGATGGTCCAGGTTGATACAAAGGTTGCCCATAATTCCCAAAATAGTTTTGTTTGGGAAAAGGAATCTGATTCGGGTTTTTCTAGGAGTGATTCGGGTTAGTCCTCCAATTTTGATTGGAAGTGTTGGAGGGGTTTCTAAATTGCTCCTGGAGAGCATAAATATTTTCCGAGGTGGAGTCAAAAATATTTTGGTCAAAATTCCCGGTCAAATATTGCGGGAAATCAGCCGAAAATTGCTGGCCAGCAGATGTGGCATCTATATTGTGTAGATTTTCTCTTCGGAGAATGTCTGGGGGGTTAGTGTGTGGAGAGTGGACGTGTTGTACTTGTTTGTTTGTGAGCTTTTCTTCAATTTTCTTTTAGTGAATTTGCATCTGGTCCAGTCGTTGAGCTAACATATATAAATCATCTTGTGTGACTGGAACAGAGGTGGATTTAGAGTCAATTTCATGGACTCCGTGTCTGGGGTTTTGTGATCTGCCAAAAGTGTCCATTGAAGTCATGTTAAATGAATTTTCACTCATTTCTTCAAAGAGAAGATAGGCACTTTCGGCGTCTTTGTTAAGAAAATTGCCCCCACATGAGGCATCCACAAATCATTTTAATTGATCTTCTAATCCATGATAGAAGATTTGCACTAACTGCCATTGTGGAATTTCATGGTGGGGACAACTTCTTAGAAGTTCCTGAAATCTTTCCCAGGCTTCGTGGAGGGGTTCACCAATTTTTTTGTTGAAAGGTCATTATGGATCTTCTTAATGCATTCGTTCGACCAATCGGAAATTTTTTTTTAAGAAAATCACTTTTTAATTGGGGCCAGGTGGTAATAGGACGCCCAACTGTTCTAAACCAATGTGATGCTTTATCTTTAAGAGAGAGAGGAAAGAGTCTCATTAACCACATGTCTTCCTGCACATTGCGGGAACGAGTGGTTTGAGCGAGGACAGTTAATTCCTCGAGATGACAAAAAGGGTCCTCTCTTGGAAGACCATGAAAATGCTTGATAAGGTTTAGAATGGATGGTTTGATTTCGAAATCCCCTTGTGGTATGACCACCCCTGGTCTTTCCTCATAATTGGAAGGATCATAGAAATCCTTAAGAGGAACGACAGGCTGTTGGCGGGGTGGTGGATTTTGTCCTTGATTAGCTAGGTTCGTGACAGTCCTAGCTAGATCTTCTTGATTTTGTTGTAGTCGAGCCCAATGGTCGACCATTAATGCAAAGGGATTTGTATTTTGGGTTATAATTGGAGGGCCACCTGGCCTTGCTGGTATTTCTGGTTGCTCCAAGTTAGGAAGGTGAGGGAGGGTGAAGTCAGCTTGTGGGTCGGCTGACGGGTTAGAAGTGGAAGCGGAATTTTTTTGACGGCTTCCTGGGTTTTCCATTTTCTTAGAAGACGAGGGGGAAGAAAACAATGATTTCCTGCTGCGGGGCGCGAAATCAGATGGTCCCTCGAGGTGTGGTTTTTGGGACCGTCGCCCGTGCATGCACTACTTGGAAGAATTGGAGGGGAGGAGAAGAGAAAGAGATGAGAGAAAGTGTGCAATTCAAACAAACAAATCTGGACCTAACTTAAATGCGACTCCCTAATAATAAACCTAAGACTTGGTCTATGTAGGAAATAAGTAGTCAATAGTGAATACCCGTTTTGTCAACAAATCTAGCCAAGTTGCTTAAGGGGAGGTTTGGGCCCAAACATTTCCCAAGGAAAACCCCAGGTGCTTGTACAAACCCGCGCCTGGTCGTTTGACACGGCCCCTCAGCCTGAACACCAGATATAGATGACAGAATTGGTACTAACTAAAGAAAACTTAAGACCTAAATAGCAAGCCTAAGTTGGTAAAGCCTTAGGGGTCAAGTTGCTACAAATTTTAATTAGGTCTAGGATGCTATAGTGCACACGGAATGTGGAGGGCATTTATTGGGATGTTGCCCTATTATTTTGATTTTTGTGTGTGTGTGCAGGAATTGGAGAGTGGCTCCAATGAAAATCAAGTTGTCACACAATTTTCTTGTATTTATGTCTCTTAGGATTCAATTTAATTAAATGTGTTTTAGGGTTTTTCTCTTTAAATTTTCAAACAAGTTTGAAATCTCACAATCAAAGGAAAGACAAGTTATATTGGTGATGGTTAATTTCCTTTAATGTGAGTCTCTAAAAAGAAAGAGAGAAACCCTAAGCCAATTATCCCTAAGATAGAAAATTACTACCAATGTATTGATTTTTGGCTTTCTGAATTAAGTAGTGGTCCAAACAAGTCAAACAACACCACTACTTTGAATAAAATCAAACAAGGATTCCAAAAAAGATTTTTGTAAGATTTTAAGAATTTTTTTGACAATTGTTTTGAATTTTAAATTGTACTGGTGTCAAAGTCCAGAAATGATACCTGTGGGTATTTTGGACTTTTCAGTATTACCACTAACCTCAGAAAATTTTTATGATTTTATATGATGTGTAAAATTCCACAAGGATTCCAGAAAGCTAAATTTCGCAAAAATTGGATAAGTATAAAAATTCTAAAAATTCACGGACAGTAGTAAAACAGGAAGATTAGAGGGTGTGACCCCTCTGTAGTCCACGAATTTTAAAAGATTAAATACAAATCCAATTGTTCTGAAATTTGGAACAGATGTTCCTAACGTAGTTGGGAATCACTATATGAAATTTTATGATTTTAGGAGGCCTTGGTATTAGGAATCAATTTTTCAAGTCCGGACAGAAATCTGGACCCGAAAAATAGAACATCAATACTTGCAATGGAGTGGTGTTAAAGAAGCATTCAAGCAAACAATGGATTTTATATGAACACCACTCCACTTAATTAATTTGTTTGGGATCCTGAAAGCCAAGTTTAATATGTTTTTGGTAGTTTTAATTAATTATGTGACCAGAAAGAGGAACCAACCTGAATTTCGCAGGAAGAAAAGGAACTTTAAGCTCTCGCATCCAGATTCCTGCCTTCCCGCTGTATTTCCTGCACACACAAAAGAAAGAAAGAGAAGGGGATGACATCCACTTCAAGCAAGAGAAAATTAATTAATGCAAAGCCATCCCTCCCCGGCAACGGTGCCAAAAAGTGATAGCGAAATACGCGTGATTTGTAAAAGCGGGTTTTTAATGTCATTGTAACACGCGAATCCGCTTTCGCTTTTAAATTTATATCCTAGATAGGGGGGTATCTAGGGTCGTCCAAGGAGGCAAAAATTGCAAAATTAATCCTCTTGCTTACAGATAGATCTCAACTTCCTTTTTGATATTTTTCAATATGTAATTTTTTTTGTTTTGAAAAGACGAGGGCAAAATGCGAATTGTAACGAAAAGTACTAACACCTACAAATGCTTAACTAAAATTTAAAAGATAGAAATATCTTCTTCCTAAGCTCACTCTAGGCAAGTGGAGGCCTAGAGTAATTAGGAAGAAGAGGTGAAACAAGTGCTAGAACCAAAAGTAACAACTGCAATAAAAAGCTAAAAGAAGGTAATTTGATTGAGTAGAATGAGTGTTCTTTTCAAGGACAAGTAGAGGAATGCTTCTACTAGAACTAAACAAATCTAAAAGCAAGAAAAGAAACACAAATCCTCTTGCAAAAATGGTGAATAAGGGAGTCTTCTTGCTCCAAGCCTAGCTGCTCCTTGGCTTGAAAAGAGGGCCTCCTTCTTCTCCTTCCTTGAGAGCTCCTCCAAGGTGGAAGCTTCCACCTTCAATGCTCTCTCCAAGGGGTGGGCGTGCACCACCCTCAAAATCTCCTCCAAGGTGGCGTGGACCACCTTCAAGATCTCCTCCAAAGATCTTCCTTGCCTGGCTTCTCTTTTGGCTGGCGTGACCCAAGAGAGAAGGGAAGAGGGGAAGGCACCAAGGGGACAGAATATCCCCTTAATCTTCTTCTTCTTCTTCTCTCTTGGACGTGGGCTTCTAAGTGGAATATGAGAGTGAATTTGCTAGCCAAGGATGACTTGAATGGTGGTGGGTAGTGGTCTTTTTATAGGGTAGGATGGGGGGTTAAGGTGCCCCCTTGAAATGGAGGGCTAGGATGGAAAGATGGAGGTGGTTGGTGATCCTATGGCTAAGGTGAGTTGGTGCCAACCCAAGGGGTGTTAAAGGGGGTGGTTATGGTGGTGTTGGTCTCTTTTGGTGGTGGAGAGACACCACCATTTTGGCACGAACATGGGGTCTTCTAGAAGGGGGGTTAGGTGGATGGTGGAGATGGATTCAAGGGGAATTGTGTGGTGGAGATGAGGGGGAATTTTGGAGGGAAAAGTGGCGCCATTAAGGGGGTGGTTAGGGGTAGTTTTTGGTGCCACTTTTAGGTGTCTTTTGGAGGTGGTGGGTAGGTTAGGTTGGTGCCAAATAGGTTAGCTTATGTGGAGCTTAGGTGGAGCTAGTTGGGTGGAGTTGTTAGGTGGGTTTTTGGGGTGGTACAAGCCAAGGAAGTTGGAGCATAGCTAAGCTAAGCTAAGATAAGCTAGCTTAGCTAATGGAGGAGTAGAGGAGAAGGTGTTGGAGCTAGGGTTTGGAGGGAGGAGCTGAGGAGGAGAAGTCTGGAGCTGAAATTGGAGCTGGCTGCTGCTGAAGAGGCTGGCATGGAGCTACTCTAGCTGGCTTAGCTTGCTAGTTCTTTGCTAGCTACTAAGCCGAGCTAAAGTAAGCTAGCTTCTACCATAATGAGCTGAGGTGAGCTAGGTCTGGTGCTCCCAGGGAGAATCAAGCTGGTTGAGGCAGCTAAGGTAGCTTAGCTCAACTGAGCTGAGCTAAGCTAAGTCCCCAGGAGCTGGACTTGAGCTTCCTGAGCTGGGATGAGTCCTTCTTCAGCTGGCGGGAGTTGAGTGGAGCTGGATGTAGCTGGATCTTAGCTAGGGTGAACTCCTGTCAACTCAGCTGAGCTAGTTAGAGCTCCCTGTGAACTAGTGGGAGTTGAGATGAGCTAGACTCAGCTAAGTTGAGCTGGATCTGAGCTGACTTGAGCTAGGGTGAGCTAAGATGAACTCTCTTGAGCTACCATTCAGCTGAGATTAGCTGAATGGAGCTGGGATGAGCTAACCCTAGTTCAAGTGAGCTAGGTTCGAGCTGTGGTGAGCTGGATCGAGCTGAGTTTCAACTAGTCTGGGCTTCTCCTTCACCATTTGCCTTCTTGAGTGCTAGGGTTTTAAGGATCTGCATATCTATACATCCCTAACACTCACAAAAACATATTAAAAAGACAAATAAAAAATGCAATGCATGCCTAACCTAATTTATGCCTAAATGCAGCCCAAAAACCCGTTTGCGGAGTAAAATCCTAAGAACTAGGTTTGTTTTAATGCATAAGAATGATGATAAACTGGCGTTTATCAGGGCACAGGCTGTGGCCAAGAAAGGTCGACCAAGGATGATCGGACAATCAGAAAGTGAGCTAGGAACTTCCATATCTAGAACAAGAAAGTCAACAGGAAAATAGAGACTGTTGACCCTAGCCACCACGCCATCCACCACACCCTTTGGGATTTTGACAGAACGATCTGCCAACTATAAGTGACAAGGGTGGGTTTTAGATTTCCCAAGGAAAATTTTTTGAGCATGATGGTGGGTATAAGATTGATGGAAGATCCTAGATCAAGCAGGGAACGGTTAAAATTGCAGCCTTGGATGCTACAGGAAATCAGCGGTGTGCTCGGATCTTTCTACTTCGGTGGTAGATTTGACAGTATAGCACAACTCGCATGAGGCGAGAGAACTACCGGATTCTTGGTTTTCTTTGATTATCGCTTTGGTGTTGTGTAGTCTTTGAAAAATCAGGCGATAATAAGTATGTGGTCGATAGCCTCGAGCAAGGGTACCTTGATTTCTACATCCCTAAACAAATTACGCAGGTTATCAAAGGCCTGCGTATCTTTCTTTTTACCTTTTGGATCCCTCAGTAGAGCCTCAGGGAATGGAACTAATTCTGGCACCAATTTGGGTGATCGTCCTCTCGCCAATGCGGTGCGCATCCCGAATGAGACGGCGATGAAGAAGACGGGCCAAGATCAGGTCGAGGCCGATCGACGGTCTACTTACCGCTCCTCGTAGTGATTACATTGGACGATGCTGGTCCAGTGGGATCATACGGCGGAGGAGGGTTCACAATGGGGACATAAGAGTGAGGTGTTGCAGTGGGATTAGCCTGGAATCTCGGTGGAATGCTCGGAGCCTACAGAATTTGATGTACCTACCCCTGAGAAGGTTGTACCTGTGGTTGAGGACCACGGGGTATGAAATTTCATGGGTTTGGAATAGGTTGGGCGGGAAGAGTGCCCTGAGATCGAGTCGTCATGCATAGTTGACTGATCTTAGCATTCTGCTGCCCCAATTGGTGCTGAAGAGAGGTCATGTTTTCTTCATGGCACTTTGACATTTCCGTCATCATTCGCATCAATTTATCAAGAGGACTTGATGCGTGTTCTGTTTGCGATACGCAAGGACCCGATGGCGGATTCGCCATAGGATTAGACTGGGCCCTTGGGATGATGGGTGCGGACGGTCGCATTGGTCCACCCGTGGGGTTTTGGCACTGCGGGTTGCTGGACCATGCGAAATTCGGATTATTTTGCCACCCTGGGTTATAAGTGGTAGAGAATGGGTTGTTCCCCAGGGTGCAAGCATCTTCTATGCCAGAAGACGTGTCCTCATGTAAATATGTGTCCGAGCACACGGAGGCTTGGTCCGCTGTGTGAAAATACTGGCTCATAGAAGCCAGATCCACATGACTTACCGAGTTGCTCGACGCGACACTCGGTAAGGAAGGTCTTACGGGGTTTCTTGGGATAAGCCTGGTGTTGGAAGAATTGGGATTATGACGAAGTGGTGAGGTGGGGGTGTTTTCCATAGAATGGGCGGGGTTGGCCAGAAGCTCGTCCAGCTTCTTGTGCACGACGGAGACTTCATCTAATTTCTGTGCGATAAGGCTGAGATCAGTGGATGAATGGGAGGGTCCCGTGTCAACTTCGTGGACATTTCGGGGTAGGCTGGTATGATTAAAGGAGACAATGGAGGCATTGTTCATTGAGTTTTCACTCATATTTTCAAATAATTCGAATGCTCCATTCTCATCTTTATTCATAAAATTCCCTCCGCAGGAAGCATCTGCAATCTGCTTCAAAGTCTCATTTAGCCCATAGTAGAAAATCTAGGCTATATGCCATTTAGGCAGACCATGGTGCGGACACTTCTTGAGGAGGTCATTACACCTCTCCCATGCCACATGAAATTGTTCGCCGTTTTGTTGCGTAAATGAAGTGATAGCACGGCGAAGCACATTGGTTCGCCCGATTGGTAAGAACTTCTTGAGAAACGTTGTTCGCATCTCTTCCCAAGAGTGGATGGTTCTCCCAAGGGTGCGTAACCACTGCGACGCTTTATCCCGCAATGAAAATAGGAACATTTTCATGAGGACTATTGGTAACCCTATATTTCTTGGTTTAACAGTTTCAGCCAATTGGGTTAAGTTTTCCAAGTGGAGAAAAGGATCTTCACTTGCAAGACCATGGAAGTGAAAATTTATTAGGTCAATTATGTTAGGTTTCAGTTCAAAGTCGTCCTCGCCCATGGGGACCCGAATTTGTCCTATGGTCTCTGTAGCAGTGGGATTCTGATAGGAGCTAAGAGACCTAGGCTCCTCCCGCTCGGGAGGGTTCTACATTTTCTCCAATGTTTCCCTAATGGCTTCAATTTGTTCATTATACATTTCCATTTGGGCTTGGAGGTGGGTTATGGGATCTAAGGCTCCACCACCTGGTGGGTTTTGAGGACGGTTTCCTCCCTCGGGATTTGGGGGTGGGCGTGCAGCCATGTTTGTGGAGGAGGAGGACGATTCGGCTTCTTTTCTAAAATTATCAGGCAATTCACATAGTTCAGGGTTTTGTGACCTCCTCCCAAACATGCACTATCGCAGGAAGAATTGGGGAGATAAGAAGGGAAAAGAGATGAGAGAAATGACAGCGCAAAGGTACACTTGATGATAAACCAATTCAATCAAATTCCTAACCTCTACAGTGTGCCCTATCACGAACTACGGAGCCGAATGCTAGCACCGTGGAGTCACCGGGCCAGATTGAATGGTCGTTTGCCCCAGTCTTAGACACCTGATAGCATGTGGGAACCCTCACCAGCACGTAGGCACTACACGTAGGTAGTTAGACCTCCAATCCTTAATACGGGTCAAGTTGCTACCAATTTTAGTTAGAGGCTTAGGATCAAGTGCATTTGGAATGTGAAGGGCGTTATTTACGAGTAATGCCCAAGTGATTGATTTTTAGAGTGTGTAAACCAAGCATGCAACGGGGAAATCTCCCCGAATTGAAGTTTTAATTGGTGAATGGTTTTTAGAGTTCAGCCTTAAGTAGTATGGATTTTAGGATTTCGCTGAATTACCAATTCAACCAATCTCCGGGTTTTGAGAGAATACAAGTTTTCTTCTAAGCCCAACAAACCCTTCTTCAATGTCAGTTGGTTAATGCATGCTAAAATGCAATTGGCTTCCCTAGATGGAGATTTCTATGTGTGGATGCACGAATCAATTTTAGATTAGTGTGAAAGGGAGCCAAAGCACTTCATTTCAAGTGCTCCCAATCACCAGAAATAATTTCCACACAAAAGCCTCAACCAAAAGATAAAGAAAATCAATTTGTTGGGGTTGAAGTATTCGGGATCAAATCTTAGGCAAGTTGAAAAGTCGTGGTGGGGTTGGAATCAACTCAATTCCAAGTCTCCCCACCAAAAATGTGATCCTGAATTTGCAAATAAGTGAGGCAAAGAGGGGTGCAATCAATCTTTTTATGTTTGCCTCAAAGAATACTTCACACGGTGAAAAATTAAAGAATCAAGATTCTTGGATTTTCGCTATGTGAAGTAAGGCAGGAAATCCCGGGGCGGTGGGAGTAAAGGCAATCAATCAAACAAGTGAATTTTAATCCACTTGCCCCAAGAGATCCCAAGGAGTTTTTCTATTTGTTTAGTTTTTAGTCTTTTTTTTTTAAAGGTGATAAGTTAACCTAGGTTGATAAAAAAGAAAGACCTACTTGTTGGGCAATGTGTGCGGAGCTCCAGTGCGGTGTTGGTGTCTTCATGCTCTCGTTCTCGCCTTGGATCTACCCACGTCTCTGACTTCGTCTGCCTGCCTTCTCCTTGCAACAGGTTTACCTGCACACCAAAAATAGAGACACCCGTGAAGAGAGAAGAGAAAAAATGAAAAGAATGGAATAGAAACTTACTTGAAGGTGCACTTCCTTAGCAACGGCGCCATTTGAAAGGGATGTGTTCGGACTCGGTTAGGTTGTGTTAATATGGTGATTTTATCGTTGAAGTGTGTATAGTGGTTAACCTAAATCGAGCCTAACCATCTCTTTACAAAATTTTTTACCTAGCCTACTTGATTTCATCTTGGTCACTTTTAGGCCCAGGGTCGAACTCAGGGAAGTGGGGTTAGGAGTTAAGTTTCTACGCCTTTCCTACAACGAATCTCTTCCATTCGTTTATTGTGTTTTTGGTAATTTTTTATTTAGATTTTTTTTCTGATAATTCTTGTCCTTGAGGCACACCCTCAAAATTAGGTTCTTGGCTTTGAGCCAAATCAGGGTTCCAAAATGGGTCTTGCTGTTCGCAAGATGGAGTACCTGTAAGTCAAGGATTATCTTTTCTCTTTTATATATATTTTTTGTTTATCTTTTTAATGGAAAGAAAGAGAAATATAGTATATATATATGTATAATGGGGTGGGGGTGGAGGCGGAGATGGAGTGTAGCACGGTGTCGAGTCGGTCGTCGTCTAGAAAGATGCAACCAACAGGACAAGGTGCCGCGTGGAGTGTAGGATGGATGGTGGAAGATGTGTGTGTCCATGCTTTTTGTACGCGTGTATCGGGGAATATCAGCAACCGGTGCAGATATTCCCGCGATACAACGTATGGTAAGTAATGTGAAAAAATATATATATATGTATATATGTAAATATATCTATATGTATATATGGTTATAAATATATAGGTATATATGTAGTTATATAAATATGTATATATGTAAATATATATAAGTATATATATATATGTATGTAACTATATGTATAGATAGATATATGTATAGATATATATATATATATGTATATATAGTTATATAGATATATATGTATATATGTATGTATATTTGTATATATATATATATGTATAAGTAGGTGTGTATATATATATATATATATATATATATATATATGTATGTATGTATGTATACTAATACTTTAAGTATATAGATACTACTATATGTATAGATATAAGTATATATATATATATGTATATAAATATATATAGATATAAATATATATATGTATATATATATATATATATATATATATATAAATATAAGTATATAATAGTGTATAGGTGAGAGTGTGTGTGTATGTGTTTCTGCAGAGAGAGAGGGAGAGAGTGCTGTGAGAGAGAGAGAGAGAGAGAGCTGGAGTTGGTGTGGTTAAGGTGTCAGAAGCTTCTGGCCCGACGTCTGGAGTCCTCACGCGCACGTACAGGAGCGTCTGCGCGTAGAGAGGTGTGCGCTGAAGGGAGATTGGCGTGGAGAGGACCGCAGCACACAGCGCTGCAAGGAGAGCTGGAGCGGGCGCACGTAGGCGTACGCGGGCGAAGACGCTGAAGCGGGCGGGCGTTGGTGGAGGACCTCACGCAGACGTGCGGGCGGGCGTTGGAGCGGACTCGGGGCGGGTTGCACGAGTGGGCTGTGGCCGGTAGCGGTGCGTCGGGTGACCGGATAAGTAAGAAACTTACCGATCACCCCACTGTAGCCACAGTGTCGCGTTGAAACGCGTGAACAGTGGCTACAGTGGCCGGGCGAGCCACGCAACCGCTTGCGCCCGGTGCTGTGAGTGCAGGTGGCATGCATGGCTCACGCACGTGGAAGAGTGGCGTCGGTTGCTGGCGAAGTAGTGGCAGTTTGTGACAGGGCGCGCAGAGAGGGCTGGGTTGCAGGTGAAGGGCACGACAGGGCACGCGGTGGCCGGTTGCGGGCGGAAAGACGAGTGTAGTGCGAAGAAGCGTGAGGCGAGGGTGGCCTGCAGGCGTGCGTTGGAGGGCCTTGCGGCTGCCGCCGCCTTGCTGCTACTGCTGCGTGCAGAGCTTTGAGCTTCAAAGCTTGAAGCTCCTGCTCCAATGGCTGAAGTGGCTTGGATGTTGAAACAGGGAAGAGAAGACCACCACGCCCACCGGCTCTTTGATGAGCTGGGCGGTGGTGGTCTCACGGTGGTGGGTGTGCACCACAGTGATGGACTCCTGCTCACAGAGTGGCTCCTTAGAGGAGGAGGTCCTGTGTATGGAGGGAGAGGGGAGGAGACGGCCTGGAAGGAAAGAAGGCTGCTGTGTTTTTTGGTTGGACCAGGCTCTCTTTGCAAGGAGTCGAGCTCTTTTTATAGAAGAAGAAAGCATGCACAGCCATGCCCTGGCTGTGCATGCGGCTGCAGGGAGTGGCTTGCATGGCTTGGCAGGCTACTGTGCAGAGCATGGCGTGAGGAAGAAGAGGCCATGTCTTGCAGCCGCGGGAAGAAGAATTTCAAAGTCAAATAAGAATAAGAAATAAAGATGGTGAATTTTGCAAAGTAGCACTTGAGGAAAAATGTAATTGCGAGGCCATTTTATTCACTTTCCTCCCCTCTCAATTAAATGCATGCATGCATTTATTTTTACAAATGCAACTAGGGATACCTAATATGTACTGGTAATACTAGGAAATAGCACAAGATGACACAATTGCAGGTGTATTTTTGCGGTGTAATCAGACAGCAACCTTAGGAACTTTGTTGATGCCTCGTGTGGAGGTAACTTTTTGAACAAAGATGAGGGGAGCACATTCGAACTCTTTGAGTCCATGAGTGAGAATTCATTCAATAATGACTCCATGACCCAGTTTAATAGATCCAGTCAACCTCATGGTGGGATCTATGAGGTGCAAGCAAATTCTGAAATGGTTGACATGGACATTATAGCTAAAAAGTTGGATCAAGTTGAATTGGTGGACAAAAAGATCGATGAGCTGCTGAACCAGACCAGGAACCCGCCACAAACCCTCTCCCTAGCAACGGGAGCTCACAATGTAGACTTGCTGCAGCTAATGAGCCAAATGCACCTGGAACAACCCCTGACCATGTTCCAAGGAGGGACTTTTGCTCCCTCAACCCCTGATTACTCACTTCCCTCCCCCTCAGCACCCTCTATCTTTGAGGATGTCCAAGCTATTCAAGGTTACTCCAAACCTGACCCCTTCTCCAACACCTACAATGCTGGATGGCGTAACCGCCCGAATTTCGCCTGGACAAACCAAAAATCGAACCAATTCTAGAACCAACCCATGCCAAATCCCCCCTCCTATCGGCAAGGCCAACTGGTTAGACCACCCTATAATCAGAATAGGGCAGCCCCTCCCCCTCAAAACCAAATGGACACATTAATAAAAATGATGGCTGACATGAATAAAAAACACCAAGAAGAAATGGCCTTAGTGAAGGGACAATTGAGCTAGTTGTTGGATTGTAAACAACAGGGGTCCCTTCCTTTTCAGCCACAACCAAACCCACGAAATCTGATTAACAGAGGCCCCAATTCGCCAGGGTTCCAAGACAATCCTAGACATGCCCACATGGTCCAGCAAGCCCAGCAAACACCCCTTGGGTTTGGTGCTCCTTCTTCCTCTTCTTCTCAAGGATCTACCCATGGTCCCAATGCCTCTGCCAATGCAGTAACCTTGAGAAGTGGCACTAAAACCTAGGACCCCAAATGGCCAACCCCTCCCGTGACCTCACTTCCTAAGATACCCGAGTCTGAGGGTGAGTAGGAGGAACCCAAGGACATGGAGATTGACTCGATTTAAACCTAAACACCATACCCTGAGGCTTTGGAGAAAAGGAAGAAAAAGAAAGTTATGGTTGAGAATGAGGAGCTATTGGAGATTTTCAAACAAGTCCAGATCAATAATCTGCTCCTCGAAGCAATTAAACATATCCCGGCTTACACTAAGTTCTTGAAGGATGTCTATACGCCAAAGCATAAGCCAAAAACCCAAGCACCTAGGAAGGTAGTGCTCTCAAAACAACCTAGTTCAGTGATATTGAGCAGCCTGCCTCCTAAATGAACTGACCTAGGAGCGCTCCTGATTTCTTGTATTATCGGGGATGTGACATTTGATAGAGTGCTCTTGGACTTAGGTGCTTTGATCAACCTCATCCCGACGACCCTGTATCACCAGTTTGGATTTGGAGAATTGAAACCCACACCTGTGACCATCCAATTGGCTGATAGATTTGTGAAAACCCCAAAGGGGGTAGTCGAGGATGTAATTGTTTGAGTCAAGGACTTCTACTTGCCGTTGACTTTTTGGTTCTCGACATGGAAGTCCCCGAACAATTACAAGACACACCCATCATCCTGGGTAGACCCTTCTTAGCTACAGCTAAAGCGAACATTGATTGCAACATGGGATGTATGGAAATCACGCTTGGAGACAAGAAGTTGCAATTGGATATCTTCAGAGCGGCCAAGTCTTTTGATTATGACTGGATCGAGAAGCACGATCCCATAGAACCTCTGGTTGAAGAATGCCTCACTCTCAGCTCGTCAGTAGACCATCTGATTCAACCAGCCAATGACTATCCTGACCCATCCCAGCCTATGGAGATTGACATTTGTAGAGCTGATTACCTTCCACAACCACCATTTGAGGAGATTGATGTTGATCAACTCCCACCTTTCCCTTACCAGTCGAATGTTGTCCCACCTACACCCGAACTGAAGCCTTTGCCTGATAATCTCAAGTATGTCTTCCTTGGACCTGACCAGACCTTCCCTGTGACTATCAATGCCCATTTAACTAGGGAACAAGAGCTTAGGTTGACTGCAACCCTCTCTGAACATCGGGCCGCCATTGGATGGACAATTTCTGACTTAAGGGGAATTAGCCTCACTTATTGCACTCACAAGTTTATTTGGAAGATGGGCTCGACCTTCCCGCCAGATGTAGAGACGATTGAACCCGAATATGTGAGAGGTCGCTAAAAAGGATATAATCAAGTGGTTTGATGCTGATATCATTTACCCAATTTCCGATAGCCCCTGGGTGAGCCCTACTCAAGTGGTACCCAAAAAAGCCAAACTCACCATTGTCATCAACGATCAGGGCGAATCCATCCCCACCTGCACCACTACTGCATGGCGAGTGTGCATCGACTATAGGAAGTTTAATGAGGCCACCAAGAAAGATCATTTCCCTCTTCCATTCATTGACCAGATTCTCGAGTGATTGGCAGGGCAGAGATATTTTTCTTCTTGGATGGACATTCAGGATACAACCAAGTTGCTATTGCACCGGAAGATCAAGAGAAGACCACATTCACTTGTCCGTATGGCACGTTCACATTCCTTCATATGCCATTCGGATTATGCAACGCACCTGCTACCTTTCAGCATTGCATGCTAGCCATCTTTTCAGAGATGGTGGGTGAATACTTGGAGGTCTTTATGGATGATTTCTTCATGTTCGGGAATTCACTCGACCATTGTCTTAGCAATTTGGAGAAGATCCTGAAGCGATGTATCGAGGTCAACTTGGTTTTAAGCTAAGCGACCATTTCATGGTTCAGGAAGTGATTGTCCTCGGTTACATCATCTCACATAGGGGCATCGAAGTGGATCGCGCTAACGTTGATCTAATTTCCAAACTTCTACCTCCTAGCTCAGTCCGACAAATCTGATCTTTCCTAGGACATGTTGGCTTCTATAGAAGGTTCATTAAAGATTTCTCCAAACTCTCTAAACCCTTGACTGACCTTCTAGCCAATGATGCCTTTTTTCACATGACACCTGATTGCATCAAGGCTTATAACACTCTCAGGGAAATAGTCTCCACTGTGCCTGTATTACAACCCCTGAACTGGTCCCAGGACTTTGAGATTATGTGCGATGCATTAGATTTTTCCATCGGCGTAGTCCTAGGACAAATACGAGAAAAGAAACTCGTGGTGATCTACTACGAGAGTAAGACGTTAGATGAGGCTCAACGGAATTATACTGTCACAGAAAAAGAACTGCTCGCCAAAGTCTTTGGGTTAGAAAAGTTCTAATCATATCTTTTGGGATCCCATGTGACGATTTACACTAACCACTCTGCTATCCGGCATTTGTTGGCCAAAAAGGATGCTAAACCCAGGCTCATCAGATGGATCTTACTCTTGTAAGAATTTGACCTGGAAATACACGACAAAGCCGGGTCCAAAAAATGTCGTAGCCGATCACCTGTCCAGACTCCACCCAAACCACATCGGACCATCATTACCCTTGACTAACACCTTTCCTGGTGAACAACTTCTAGCTGTGCAAGGAAGAAAGCTACCTTGGTATGCAGACTTTGTCAACTTTTTGGTGGTTGGACAAACTCCGCACGGCTGGTCCAAACAGCAACGGGATAAGTTCTTGGCTGAAGCCAAGCACTATTTCTGGGATGATCCCATGCTGTTTAGACTTTGTGTTGACCAAATCATTTGGAGGTGTATTCTTGAGGAAGAAGTCCAAAGTGTGCTATCCTTTTGTCATGACCAAGCCTGTGGTGACCACTTTTCGGCGAAGAAAACAGCTACAAAGGTTTTGCAGTTCGGATTATACTGGCCCTCCCTATTCAAGGACGCTCATAGCTTTGCTAAGACTTGCTCTCACTGCCAGGCATTAGGGACTATGACCAGAAAGGACATGATGCCCCTCCAGCCAATTCTGATTGTCGAAATCTTAGATGTTTGGGGCATCGATTTTATGGGTCCCTTCCCACCATCCAATGGCTTTGAGTACATACTGGTCTTAGTAGATTATGTCTTGAAATGCATCGAAGCCGTCACCACCCGAAGATGTGATCACAAGGCTGCCATGAACTTCGTTAAGAAAAACATCTTCTCTCGGTTTAGGATACCGAAGGCCATGATCAGTGATGGTGGGAGTCACTTTATTCATGTCCAATTTTGTGCCTTGCTTAGAAAATATGAGGTTACTCACCGCATTGCCAACCCGTATCACCGACAAACAAATGGGAAAACTGAGGTCTCCAATAGGCAGATCAAGAATATTCTGTAAAAGACTGTGAGACCAGACCAGAAGGATTGGTCCACACGACTGGATGATGTCCTTTGGGCATATAGGATCGCTTTTAAGACCTCGATAGGCATGTCGCCTTATTGCCTGGTCTTTGGCAAAGCTTGCCACCTTCCGATTGAGTTGGAACACTGGGCTTACTGGGCTGTTAAGTAGTGGAACATGAATTCTCAATTAGCTGGAGCACAGAGGACACTCCAACTGCTCGAGGAAATCCATCGGGACACGTATGAGGACAGTTGACTTTACAAAGAAAAGATGAATGCCATCCATGATCGACACATCCATAGGAAAACCTTCGAGCCCAACCAGCGAGTTTGGCGTTTTGATGCCCGACTTAAACTTTTCCCCGGGAAGCTAAGATCAAAGTGGTTAGGACCATATCAGGTGGTCAAACCTTATCCCAATGTGGCGGTTGAAATTGTAGATCCTAACATTGGGCAAACCTTCACAGTAAACAATCAGAGATTAAAATATTCTCTTGCTCAGGTTCCCCCAAAGGAAGTTGTCACCCTCATTGAGGGTTGACACAAAGCCTCGCCCAACTGGATGCAATAAACTCAACGCTTCCTGGGAGGCAACCCAAAAGATTCAGACTGATCAGGAACACGGCAACACTCAGGTGATTTCTTTCTGTACCCCCTTTGCATCCATTTATTTGCCAATGAGGACATTGTCCAACTTAAGCATGGGGGGTGGTAATTCTCATTCTCTGAGTTTATATTATTTGCCTGAATTATATAATAAATAAATTAAAAAAAAAAAGGATGGGAAAGAGAACTTAGGCATTAGGAGCTTATCAACTGTGGAAAATAATACGAGAAGAACCTGGACACTTAGACTTTTCAGGCCTTCAGGCTTAATTAGCCCAGATGTCCACTAAAATACGGATTTAGCCTCAAGTCCTTGTAACCTTAATTTACTGTAATTCGCCAATAAAGTAGGGTGAGAAGTATATGACTTATCAACCTGCCCTCTGACTTGGAGGGACTTTTAGTCTAAGCATCTGCACACATTTTCGCACTAGCTCACTCCTTAGAGATTCTAACAGAAATTGGGTAGCTAATGAACCTTCTATGGTGGTATGGTTGACAAGTTGTCGTGGGTAACAACCCATTAGCTGGTTGTCTAAAGCCTAGCCACAGGATCACTTTCTTTTATTGTCTCTAGGTAAATATGAGATTAGGGAAGCCACCTACTAAACAACAAAAGAAAAAGAAAAGAAAAAAGAAAAAGGGAGAAATAGAAAAATAGAAAAAGAAGAAAATAAATAAAGAAATAAGCCACACTTCACGGCATGAGTATGACTAGCAAGTGTTCGTGGGTAACAGTCCATTGACCGGTTGTCCAGAACTCAGCTCACTAAATGCACAAAAAGTCCCAAAACACTTAGGGAAGAAGAGAAGTAGAGCAATCCAGGGAGATATACACTGGAAGCACCCTTGTGTTGATCCCATGCAAAATAAAAGTAGGGAGAAAGTTATCGATTGGATAGATACACCTTCAGGCAAGCATTTTATTTTTCAGTCACCTAGGGGCGTAGAAACTCGAAGTCTGTTTTAATTACCATTGAGTGAGTCTATCACAATATTCACACCAAGATGCTTAGCACTTAGAGTCTTTTTCGAGTTATGGGTAGGTTGGGTAGCCGTAAAAAGTTACTGATACATTCTCAACTCCAAAAATCCAAAAAAATGAGAAAAGATGGAAAAGAATATATATATGTATATATGCTTTAAAGCGAAGATTTGGGCGGTTCGCATTTTGGCAGACACACGAGCGCTGTTTAGTCTCTGTAGATTAGGATTTTAGTATATTTCCTCCCGTTGACAAGCAACAGATGTCTAAGTAATCAATTCCTAATCCCGAATGGAAATAACGGCTAGGATAAACCTTGCTAGGGACTAGCAAGGGATGAGCATGGGGGTATGATAACTCTACATCTAATGATGATAATTCCATCAACTGGGGTCAGTTTTTAGGATATATGTTTGTTAATGATATACCATAATGGGCTTGGGAGTATTGCATGATGAATTAAAATTGCTTATAATTGATATTTAATGGCCATGTGTACAAGTGTATATTGAAATAGGTCTCAAATGGGCAATCGGACCATACATATGGATCCAGATCAACAAACGGAGTACAATGGACTCAATATCACCTAAATCTGACATCCAGAGCTCCCACAACAAGCCTGAGAAGTTGTGACCGTTGATCTAAGGATCAACGGACACAAACCCACCACGTGTCGCATAATCGCTCACCGCAAGACGCTGCCGCTTCTCTTCATTGCGTGCAAAAGCCACTTTAGGCCATTTGATCCACGAGCCTCGACCACACGACATCTTCGGTGCTCCTAAAGGTCTTCAAGATCTGACCATTGGATCTCCATCCAATGGTCGGCATCGCATGCGCTCAACTCACCTGCCTCACCATCTTGAGGAGGCAGCACAGCGATCGAATGCTCGCACTTGCAAGCAGCGGCGAGCGTTCGACTCCCGCTGCATCACAAATCACGCCCAGTGTGCACCATGGGGAAAATCTAACCGTCCGATCGACGTCAAGTGGTGCGGATGGAGGCTACGTGGAGCTCTAGATGTGCGTGGATGATCATGCATGCGATAACGCGTGAGGCGTGCTCTCCACAAGCGTGCGCTCACACGAAATCTCAACCGTCCGATCTTTGATCGGATGGTTCACAGCGAAGGCACACGGATCGTGGGCATGGCTTGAGAAGAAGAATGCATGCCTCAACGGATCGGTGGCCAGAGGGCTTCAGCGACGTTTTTGGAAGGGCTTTAGTGATGTCCTGGACGATACTAAATCCCCTTACCTCAATTAGAAGCCCTTTTCTCCTATTTAAACCCCTTCAACCACCCCATTCAAGGGCATTGAATACACGCACACCTTCCACCCTACTCCTAGCTCCTTCCTAGCTTCACCAAGCATACTTCAGACTCGCCGAAGTAGTCAAGCCGCTGACGGAGCCCTCCTCCACCGCTTGGCCACCTTACCTTCTCCTCTCTCTCTCTTTACCCTAGTTTCATATTTCTTTGTTTAAGCTTTTAGCTATTGTTGTATTTGCAAACAAACTCAAGTTGCATGCTAAATGTTAATGTTGATGTTGTTTCTTACATAGCTCTCATCTTATTTGAATGAATGTCATGATTCAAAGAAAAATTCTAACCCTACTCTCTCTCTCGCTTTCTCGTTTTCTCGTAAGCAAACCAAACTTCATGTAATAACTAAAAGCAACTAAGTAATCCGATTTTACATCTCCTTGTGTTTGACACTTGGACTCACATAATCAAATCTTTAATTAAAACCAATGTCATAAATGCATGCTATAACGACACAATTGAACAATCGTGTCCTTGACACTTCAGGTTCCTCCTAGTCTTTGTGATGCATCGATTATTCTAGGTCGCTCGTTCTTGGCAACCGCCTATGCAAACATCGACTGTGCATTAGGGTGCATGGAGATTGCCCTAGGGAATGAAAAGCTTAGACTGGACATTTTCAGGGCATCAAAGAACTTTGATTGCGATCTAATTGAGGAGGATGTGAAGATGAAGATTCAGCTTTCTGTGGGAACATTGGGGTCCTCTGTAGCGACCCAATGGCACATTCATCTTCACTGTCAAGGGTCTTAGATTGCAGTCCACACAGGACTGAGACTAATGACATACACATTTCATCCCATTGATCTGGTTGTCATGGGTGTTCATCTGCTCCTAACACCCTTGATCCTGACTATCCTGTCCTATCTAGCACTGATATCTTAAGACAGGATTACATGACCACTGTAGATGGATTCTCCATTAGTCAGGATCAACAGATTTCCACTATTGTTTCCTCTCCTCCCTTGCATAAACCCTCTCCCCACCCTCTGCTACTAGAGTTACAACCCTTACCTGATTCGCTGGAGTACAAGTTTCTAGGAGAAAGTGAGACGTATCCCATGATTATCAATGCTCACTTGACTCCAGACTAGGAACACTAGTTGATTTCCATTATGCAAGCACATAAGGTTCTATTGAGTGGGGCATTGCTGATCTCCGTGGGATTCGCCCCTCATATTGCACTCACCATATCTACACTGATGAAGGAGTGAGACCATGAAGACAACCTCAGATATTCCTAAATCCAAATATGTTGGAGGTTGTCAAGGAGATCATTAAATGGTTGAACACAGCCATTATATATCCAATTTCTGATAGCCAGTGGGTGAGTCCCATTCAGATTGTGCCCAAAAAGGCATGACTCACCGTGATAAAAAAATGAATTGGGCGAATCCATCCTGACCCGCACCATGACTTCTTGGTGAGTCTGCATTGATTACAGGTAGCTAAACTCGGCTACCAAAAAGGATCATTTTCCTTTATCCTTTATTGATCAGATTTTAGAATGGCTGGTGGTATAGACACATCCATTTAGGTTAAAATGCCTATTCATGCATGTTCCTAGGCTTAGATTTGCATTTCATGTTATAAATATTACATAGCATGCATCATTCTGCATTTAGAATATTTGTATATATTTTAGGTTAATTAGGTTCCTTTTATGGACAGGCAGGTAGGAGATTTATTTCAAGACCTCAGATGGATGATCAGGTCGTATGGATCTGATCAAGATGACAATCAAAGTCTAACGCCTCTGAAATCATCCAGATCGGAGTCCTGTAGCATCATATGAAGCTAGAGGAAGATCAATGGCTAGGGGGCAATGCGACATCCTTACGAGTTTCAGATGAAAAATCTGACCATATGGATGGATCCGGACCAACGATCGTAGTTTGACAACGTGGAAATCAATTTGATTCTAGCACGGTGGCACCCTCTATAAAGGAATGAAGATGGACAGCCTAGGTCGCGCCACATGGTGCCACCCAGGCAGCCCACGCACACACACGCACTGCTGCGCACACACAGCAGCGTAGGCGCGCACGTGTAGAGGCACGCGTGCACCCAAGTGCCGCGGCACACGTAGCAACGTACGTGCGCACAATAGTGGCAGTGGAAGCAGGTGCGGCAGCGGGCGCGAGCATAGTTGGCTTGGGCGCATAGCGTGTGCGTGCATGCAACAAGGCATGTGATGTGCGAGCCAGTGGGAGTATTGAATGGCGTGGATCTTCAGTGACGGCTGTAGCGATGTTTACGGCGTCACTAATGACCAAGATACGAATTTGTTCTTCTTCCACTATAAAAGGACCTACCCACCACCATTCCAATCCATCTCTTCCTTTCTTCCTCTCACCACCTCCAAGGCTCTAGAGAGAGCTTGTCCCAAGCTTGGGATGCTCCTCTAGAGTAGAAAATCAAATAGTTTTCCCTCCCCTCATCCCCATTCGTGGAGCATCCTATGGCTGTCCTCTCACCACCCTTCGGGAAGAAGATCCTCACCGTGATGCCGTCTTACCCCATCCTCCGTCCTTCGGCTCTCTCCTCGTTCGTCCTGCTTCTCACCACCTTCCTCCGGGCGACATCAGAGCGAGTCATCCTCCAAGCAACCATCAAGGGGAATTTCTCCCACCTCATTCTACCTTTTTACGCATTCGTAGTGTAGATTTTCCGCTTTCATAGTGTAACAAACAATTCTTCATGAATGGATGATTGTTTCTCTCTCTCTTTTATATTTGCAAGTAGATTAGCTAGATAAGCATTTGTCGATCTGATCTCTTGCTTCCTAAAAATACAAAAAAAAATTAGAAAAGATAAAAATGACCAAAAATAAATAAAATAGAAGCACGATTTTCAATTAAAGTAAGCGTCGCCTCCCTGTGTTCGACCCAGGACTCCCTTGGAGTTTCGGTATAAATTTTATTTGATTAACGTGTTTTGCAACTACGACGACGAGTTACTCGTAACCCTGATTTCTAACACGCAAAACTCGTGCGACCATTTTAGCACCATTGCTGGGGAGGCAACGGAATTTACTTTATTGTTTTCTACGCTTCTTTGCATTTACATAACACTAACCTTGCTTATCTCTGATCTATTGTCTTGCAGGTACCCTAGCATGGAGATCCAAGTGCAGTGGACAGGAGTAAAGTGCAGGTAGAGTGTTTTGTAAGTGTCCCCCACACCACCCCCACCTTAGTTTTCATTTCATAACCTAATAACTCAAACCCAAATCGACTTAGGTTCTTTTTATAAACCCTAGGATA
Organism: Thalassia testudinum; assembly: GCA_037157565.1. Taxonomy (NCBI): domain Eukaryota; kingdom Viridiplantae; phylum Streptophyta; class Magnoliopsida; order Alismatales; family Hydrocharitaceae; genus Thalassia; species Thalassia testudinum. The sequence goes on from JAZHRO010000009.1 coordinate 48,418,950, forward strand.
GATTTGCTTGTTTGTTTGCCACCTCCACTCACCTCACCATCCACATAAATAAAAAAAAATAATAAAAAAAGTGTTATCTAATTGTGGGATTTTCTAAAAGAAAAGCACCTTAACACCCACAACTCTCGACTTAAGGTGCACCCACAACTCTTGACTTAAGGTGCACCTCTCCACTTTGATTCTACCACTTAACCGGGATCTAACTTGTGGACCCAGTACACTTCAACTCAAAACACGTAAGTGACTAGAAATCTGATTAAAGTAAGACTTTTTGTGTACCTTAATCAAGTGGTGCGATAGGCCAATTGCTTGAACTATTTGGGCCGCACCACTCAATCTAAAACTAATCCATCAAGTAGCTTGCCACTTAGGGTTGATTCTTAAAGTTGAACTAGGCACTTCACATTATTTTTGATTTTTAAAGGAACATATCAGCACCTGTGTTTTCAAAACTTGTAGTGTTCTACTAAACCTTGATTGAATATACCTAAGAGTAAACCCTAAAAGCTACTAAACAAGGTAAAACCCTAAAAGACACATCATCAAATAACCTTGTTTGCAAACCCTGGTTGTGCAAGCACACACATTTTAACTGATCATTAAGGGTACAACCCATCTAAAGGGCCCATCACATTCCAAGAGCACGATCATCCCAAGCCTAATTAAAACTGAGTGGACATTGGCCTTAAGGATTAATTCGCTCTTCAGGGCTCAGATTGAGATTTTTTTTTATTAATCTGATTATACTAATCAATTTGATGTCTAGCTAGGGGAGTAGCGTCAAATGACCGTGGCTGGGGTGTACACTAGGAATCGGAGGCACAAGCCAAAGGAAGAACCTTCTCCCCAGTCCCTCCTAACTGGTTGAATTGACCAAAGAAAAGTAGACTAAATCGTGTATAATCTCAAGACGAGTCTTGGGAGTCTGTAGGTCTTTAGGATACCCACATAAGGATAGGTTTGGTTGATTATACTGCAGGGCATCTTTCTCTATTCCATTTACCCTCCTTACTTCACCATGTATCCTTCTACTTCTTACACAGATTTCGTATCCTATGCTCCAACCACTACCTATCCCCAAGATGATTACTATTCCGACTTGACTTGTAATTACCCATCCACTAGCCAGAATGACTTTGATTGGGGATACAAATCCGGACCTCAATATCTAGGGCCTAACCCTGGACAACAAGACTATGATTACTATCCTTGCCAGAGCTACAATGATTATAGATCTCCATCCTTTGATGATCAACCTAACCAGATCTACAACCAAGAAGGATATGCTGATTATAATACTTACCCTCCCCAGAATTATGCTAAATATAGGTCACCACCATTCTTTGAACAACCCGAGACGACCTACTATCAGGGAGGAACCCGAGAACCTCAATATCTTGACTCCCGTAGAATGAACCCAAACCCACCCAACCCTAAATCGAACCAGTTAGTTCAGGTGAACCAGATCCAAGACAGGGTGTTGGCTAACTTGAGGAACACCATACAATCTTTAGAAGCCCAGCCAACACCATGCACTAAAGCATTGGAGCATATGATAAAAATGATCGATAAGCTGAATAGCTCTTTATTGGATTTGCTCCAAAGTGTTAAGGATAAGTACCTGGGTAAGTTTCTTCTTGGGAAATTATCGAGGTTGAGGATGAAATTTGTGGTTGCCCTAGTCAAATCTTGGGATGATTATCAAGATGAACCCCCTTCAGGAGAGACAATGTCTAAACCCGCTCAGGCGCCTGTCGGGGGGGATACATATTCTGAGATTGGAGATGACCAGGTTGGTCTAGAGCAACCCTTTAAGGATGAATCGAGTTTCTCACCCGATATCCTAGAGCTAGGGATTGACGAAAAATGTCTCCACGGAGCATGAAATGACATATGATTTTGAGATATATATAAATGAGGATCATGGATTCTTTGATTCTGAGGGTGAGGAATCTCTTAGTGAAGTCTCACTTGAGCGTAAGGAAGATGATTTTAGTGAGACAAACGAGCTCGAGGAATCTGACGAATCGTTTGATAGCCCAATTATTGAAGATTTGGATTCAGTTGGGGCTAACTTGGAGGATTCGAATCATCATTTACTAGAAGATTCAATCAGTAGCCCCATTTCTCAACCACACCCTGAAGGGATTGATTTTGATTTGGAAATCATTGTACCCAAGTCAATTTTGAATTAGCCATGATTTCTGGACTTGGGTAAATCATTTAGGGTGAATGATATGCCAGAGATCTCGGAGCCTGAGCACTTGATGTTGGAGGATAGAAATGTAGAAATAAGGATCTGGGAAGCTACTTCTGAGGGAACTATGATTTTGGATCTAAGGGTACCTATTGACCTAAAACCACCTACTTTCTACTAGGACCCTTATGTTATCTTTCCCGTGCAACCCAAGCTCGAAATAGCTGATTATTTGTCTAAGCTGAATGTTAAGAGGACATCTGAACCTATTAAACCATCTCTACCCATTGTATGACACTTTGGTCTTGGGTTGCACACCATAAAACCGCAGGCTCAGCACCGTAAGCTTAACAACCTTCGATTCTAGGTGATTTTCATCCAGAACCATAGAACCACTCGACCCTGGGGCATGAGTTTGCACCTTAATCTGGTCCATGCCTGTGGACATCTTCTGCTGATGGGTTTCAAGATCAACCTTTTGATTTTGATTTAGACCCGCACTTGTGAATTCTTAAATTCTTCTTTGTATGTCTATTATGCCTAGATGAAGGCATTAAATTTAACACGTGTTTATATTTCACGTTCTCTGTGGAGCTGATCGGATTCCTCACGTTATTTAGGTGATATTCTATTTATTCTGCCTTTTCATGTCTTTATTTATACAATGAGGACATTGCATCATTTAGGCATGGGGGATGGATAATCAATTCCTAAAGTCATTTTGTTAACTCCGTAAATTTCTTTTAGTTTCTTATATAAAAAAAATTGCAAATTTGAAAAAGATAAAAAGAGAAATAAATTTGGAAAAGAGAACATAGGCATTTGGAAGTTATTAACTTTAGGAAATGATACAATAGAACCTGAATACTTAGACTATTTAGGTCTTCGGGCTTAATTTGCTCGGGTGTCCTCTCGAATGTGGACTTAGTCTCGAGTCCTCACCAATTAAAATTCATTTTAATTTGGTAAATAAATTTGGATGATAAGTATACAACTTATCAACCTTCCCTCAGATTTGGGGGGATTTTAAGGCTAAGGATCTACACACTATTCGCACTGACTCACTTTTCAATGATTTTTACGGAAATTGGGTAGCTAATGGACCGACTTAGGTGGTATGGTGGGCAAGTTGTCGGTGGTAACAACTCATCGGTTGGTTGTCCAAAGCCCAGCCACAAGACCATTTTCATTGTACTGCCTTTAGGTAAATCTTAGATCAGGGAAGCCACCTACTTAGAAAGAAAAAAAAAGAAACACCCAAAAAGAAAAGAAAAAAAATAAAAAAAGGAGAAAAAAAGAGAAAATAATAAAGTCACACTTCACCGCACAAGTATGGCTGGCAAGGTATTGTGGAGTAATAACCCATTGGCCAGTTGTCCAAAGCCCAGCTCATAAAAATGCACAATAGTTCCCAAAACATGTAGGGAAGAAGCGGGAAAGTAGAATAAACTGGGGAGATATACACTGGGTTCGCTCTTGTGTTGACCCCATAAATAAAAGAAGTAAGGAGAAAGCTACCGATAGTAAAGATAAACCTTTAGGCAAGGTCACCTAGGGTCGTAGAAACCCGAAATTCATCTTAACGGCTATTTTGTGAGTCTATCACTTTTTCACAAAGATGCTTAGTACTTAGAGTTCTTTTCGAGTCTTGGGCAGGTCGAGTAGCTGTAAAAAGTTATCCCGGAACTCTCAAACTCCAAAAGTACAAAAAAATTAGAAAAGAAGAAAAAAAAGTATCTTCCCTTTTCAAATAAGGTGAGGACTTGGGCGGTCTGCATTCTGGCGGACACCTGGGTACTGTTGAGTCTCCGTGGTTTAGGACCTTAGTTGAAATTTTCTATTATTAATAAACAACTTAGGCCCAAGCGATCAAGTCCTAATTCTGTTTTTATACATAGCATGTAGTTTAAGTCTGCTAGGGACTAGAAAAAGATAGGCATGGGGGTATGATATGGACGCATCCACTTAGGTTAAAATGCCCATTCATGCATGTTCCTAAGCTTAGATTTGCATTTCATGTTATAAATATTGCATAGCATGCATCATTCTGCATTTAGAATAGCTGTATATATTTAGGTTAATTAGGTCCTTTTTATAGATAGGAAGGAAGGAGATTTATTTTAGGGCCTCAAATGGACAATCAAACCATATGAATATGATCAGGATGACGATCAGAGTCTAATGCCTCTGAGATCGTCCAGATCGGAGTCCCGTAGCATCATATGAAGCCCTAGGAAGATCAACGGCTAGGGGGCAATGCGACATCCTTATGGGTTTCGAATGAAAATTTCGATTGTATGGATGGATCTAGAGCAACGATCGCAGTCCGGCAACGTGGAAATCAATTTGATCCAAGCACATGGCACAACCCAAGATACCCACGCACACACACACACCGTCGCGCACGCACAACATCAAGGGTGCATGTGCATGTGTAGAGGTACGCGTGCACTCAAGTGTCGTGGTGCATGCAATAGCGATAGCAGTAGTAGGCACGGTAGCGGGTGCAAGTACAGCTGGCGTGGGCACATAGTGCGTATGCGCGTGCAACACGACGCATGATGCGCAAGCCAGTAGGAGTATTGAATGGAGCGGATCTTCAGCGACGGCTGTAGCGACGTTTACGGCTGTCACTAGTGACCCAGATACGAATTTGTTCTTTCTCCTCCATTATAAAAGGACCTACCCACCACCATTCCAATCCATCTCTTCCTTTCTTCCTCTCACCACCTCCAAGTCTCTAGAGAGAGCTTGTCCCAAGCCCAGGATGCTCCTCTAGAGTAGAAAATCAAATAGTTTTCCCTCCCCTCATCCCCATTTGTGGAGCATCCCATGGTCATCCTCTCACTGTCCTTCGGGAAGAAGATCCTCGCTGTGACACCATCTTGCACCATCCTCCATCCTCCGGCTCCATCCTCCTTCGTCCCGCTCCTCACCACCTTCCATCGAGTGACGTCAGAGCAAGTCATCCTCTGAGCAATTGTCGAGGGGGATTTCTCTCACCTCATTCTATCTTTTTACGCTTTCGTAGTGTAGATTTTCTGCTTTCATAGTGTAACAAACAATTCTTCATGAATGGATTATTGTTTCTCTCTCTCTTTCTCTCTCTCTTTTATATTTGCAAGTAGATTAGCTAGATAAGCATTTTTCGATCTGATCTCTTACTTCCTAAAAATACAAAAAAAATAGAAAAGATAAAAATGACAAAAAATAAATAAAATCGAAGTGTGGTTTTCAATTAAAGTAAACGTCACCTCCCTGTGTTCGACCCGGGACTCCCTTGGAGTTTTGGTAAAAATTTTATTTGATCGACATGTTTTGCAACTATGATGACGAGTTACTCGTAACCCCGATTTTTAACATGCGAAACTCATGCGACCAGCTGGTCGAGTGTAGTTTCTTCTACTTTCTGGATGGATACTCTAGGTACAATCAAGTAGCGATCAACCCGGAAGATCAAGACAAGATGACTTTTACATGTCCCTTCGGAGCATTCACTTTTAAGCGAATGCCCTTTGACCTCTGCAACGCACCAGCTACCTTTCAGCGATGCATGATGGTCATCTCTTTAGACATGATTGAGGACTGCATAGAAGTGTTCATGGATGACTTCTTCATGTTTGGAGATGATTTTTCATCTTGTCTTGATAACCTGATAAAGATCCTGAGGAGATGTATAGAAGTTAACCTAGTACTTTCATGGGAAAAAAGCCATTTTATGGTGAGGGATGGCATCGTACTAGGTCGTAGGATCTCCACTAATGGACTTGAGGTCGATCTAGCTAAGTCTGAAATCATTTCGTGATTACCTCCGCCAAGCTTGGTTAGGCAAATCAGCTCATTCTTAGGGCATGTCAAATTTTATCGAAGATTCATTCGAGATTTCTCAAAAATTGCTCGTCTACTAACGAATCTTCTGGTAATTGACACTCCCTTTGATTTCGACTCCTCGTGTCTTAGCGCTTTTGAGACCTTGCAAAGCGTTGTTTCAAGTGCACCTATTCTCCAACCTCCCTACTGGTCTCTCGACTTTGAGATGATGTGTGATGCCTCCAACCTCGCTGTCGGAGGCGTTCTTGGCCAGCATCGAGAGCGCCATCCATTCGTAATATACTATGCTAGCAAAAGGCTGAACGAGGCTCTGCGTAACTATACAGTCACTGAGAAAGAATTGCTAGCTGTGGTATTTGGGTTGAAGAAATTCAGGCCATACTTACTCGGGTCCAGAGTTATTATCTACACTGACCATTCCGTCCTCTGGCATTTGTTGGCAAAGAAGGACACCAAACCTTGCCTTATTACATGGATCCTTCTTTTGCAAGAGTTTGATGTTGAGATCCACAACAAAGCTAGAGTCCATAATGTTGTGGCGGATCACTTGTCTTAGCTAAACCCAGACTATATTCCGTACTCCCTGAAGATATCAAACCTATTTCAGGATGAGTCTCTACTGTCGATTAACTCTATTGAGTTTCCTTGGTACGCTGATATAGCAAACTATCTCATCGTAGGCTGGCTACCTGTGGGATTATCCAAGAATCAAAAAATCAAATTTATATCATAGGCTAAATTCTATTTTGTGATGACCTACTGCTCTTTCACATTGGGGCTGATCAGATCATCTATAGATGTGTCCCTGATTCAGAAATCTCTAGTGTGCTATCTTTCTGCCATAGAGATGCTTGTGGGGGTCATTTCTCGGGTCGAAAGACCGCTGCAAAGATTTTGTAGTCAGGATTTTTCTAGCCAACCACTTTTAGAGATACACACAAGTTTGCTAAGTGTTGTAAGCGATGCCAGTGGATCGGTTCTATGACCTAGAGAGACATGATGACTCTCCAATCTATTCTCATCATAGAAGTGTTCGACGTCTGGGGCATCGACTTTATGGGCCCCTTCCCAAACTCGCATGGCTTTGAGTACATACTCCTCGCAGTAGACTATGTCTCAAAGTGGGTAGAAGCTGTCCCAGCAAGATGAGCTGATCATATGACTGTTATATCCTTCGTCCAAGAATTCATTTTTGCGAGATTCGGAGTTCCCCATGCCCTGATAAGTGATGGGGGTATTCACTTCATCCATGCCCATTTCAGGTCATTATTGAAGAAATACGAGGTGCAGCACCACATTTCTACCCTGTATCACAAACAGACCAATGGGTAGGTTGAAGTATCAAACCATCAAATCAAGCTTATCCTTCAAAAGATGGTTAGACCTGATAGAAAGGATTGGTCTGATCGATTGATTGATGCACTATGGGCATATCGAACCACGTACAAGGCCTCGCTCAGAATGTCATCATATAGCATGATATATGGAAATGTCTATCACCTTCCTGTGGAGCTGGAGCACCGTGCCTTTTGGGTAGTGCAGAAGTGTAATTTTAACCTCAAGGTTGGAGGCCATGAAAGGAAGCTCCATCTCAGTGAGTTAGAGGAGATTAGGCAGGAAGCTTACGAGAATGCAAAAATATACAAGGACAAGACAAAGGCTTTCCATGATCGACACATCTGGAGGAAGGAGTTCGCACCTAACCAGCAAGTCTGGTTGTTTGACTCTCGACTCAAATTCTTTGTGGGAAAGCTCAAGTCCAAGTGGACGGGGCCGTTTCTGGTGGTCCACCCATATCCTAGCGGGGTGGTCCAAATTAGAGACCTGAAATTTGGGCATGTTTTTATGGTTATTGGCCACTGCCTCAAACCATTTTTTGCTTATGAACCTCCTACTGACAAGATGATACATCCTCTCGAGGACGTATGACTGATGAGTTGTCCAACTGGAGGTGTTAAACTCAGCACATATACATATATACATACCATATATACATAGCATATTTCATTTTTGCATATTATTTTGCATATTGTGTATGGCATTGCAGTGATGGCATGAGCTAAATGACAACTCAAAAGCAGTTCTAGGTGATTTCTATCCACATACACCCTGCCTTATTCCAATTTCTTTTATTCATGCACGAGGACAAGCAAACACTTAGGCATGGGGGGGTAGTCCATAAAAACTGAAACTTTTCTGCCAACAATTGCGGGATTACATCATTTTATCAAGAGGTTTTATTAAAGATCTATTCTTTAGTCGATTCCTAAGTTTAGAATCCAATATAACCTCACACCTGCATGTAGAATTTGCAATGGATCCACTGTGAAAACCAATAGACATCTCTAGTTTGTCGAGAAGAAGCATTGCTTCTTCTCCTGAACCCTTGGATAGCAATCAAGGAGTCAGGTGAGCCATCTTCTAGTAGATCCACCAAAACATATGTGAGATGAGAGTAGAGAGTCTACTGGTGCTCTAAGGCTAGTGTAAGGAATCTTTTGAATAATTGAATAATGACACTCGGAGTTGGGCATAGTTTTTGCTCTCAGTTCTTGCGCACTAATTCTGTGAGAAATTCCGTACGAGAGCCACCAAATAAGGCAAAATCATAGAGAGCGGGTTCTGATAAAATTAGGACTGAGGTGGATGGTCACAACCGTCCTCTGCGGAATCCTTGGTTGAAGGAGGGTACTGATGTCAAGGTCAAAAATATGCCGTGCTATCCGTTCCCTACCTGGTGCTGAGAGTAGGCGGCTTTCATCAAATAAGTCACCCGAGATCTTCTTGGTCATCCCCAAAAATCCCAAATAATGCCTCATGAATAAAAGTACGTATGTCATGTTGCATTGTTGCGTTATGTTATGTTGGTAACGACATTGTGCCAGTAGATATCAAAAAAAAAAAGCATACAAAAGAGGTATTTACTTGAAGAAAAAAGTGTTATGTTAAGAAGTTTGAGTAATGTAAGCCAAAGTATTTTGAGGCAAAAATACCTACCATCCCCATGAACCACCAAATACAGCCTTAACTTACTTTTTATGTATTTCTGACCGCCTGAATACGGGCTGAGGGGTTTGACTTAGTCATAGGGTTATTAGAATCTAATTAAAGTGTGATGCCATGCAAGACCTCCAAATACAGTTGCAAATCTAGTGAGATGTGAGCTTAAGAAGAAAAGGAAAAAGAAAAGAAAGAGAGAGAGAGAGAGAGAGAGAGAGAGAAAGAGAGAAAAGAAAAAGTACAAAAGATTAAAGAAAGCACAGTTTTCTAGTCTCTCTCTAAGTTAATTTACTCGATAATCTAGAAATCTAGATTTTGAAATACTAGTCTCTATGTAGCACCCGAAAGTGAGTCACCAAATACAAATCTAGTTAACTCAGACATCTTCTACCTAAGCCAAGAGCCAGGGCTAAAATCAGAGAATAGTTTATATCCCCAAGAGAAGAGGTTTGCCTATCCCAATAGAATTTTACTAGGGGTCAATTACAAGCTTTAAATGTATATCAACTCTTCGCTTGTATCCGCTGCAGAAGCTATAACATTACATATTCATGATTATTTGGATTCTGAAATTTTTTTGTATGAAACAAAAAGAAATAAACCTTTAGTTAAACTCTTGATAAAATGCATTTAGTCTTGCAATTGCTAGGGACTAGTAAGATTTAGGCATGGGGGTATGATTGTGCAACAATCATAGGCCCTAATTCTTCTAAATTAAGGTAGAACCTAGCTTAACATGGGCATTTTGCATGCATACACATCGTACTTTGCATCCTAGATGATTTATATGTGTTATACATAATAATGTGCTATTTGAGAAGTATTAATAATTGCAGGTAATTCAGGACTGCAGATGAATGATCCAACCTTATGGATCTGTTTAGAACGACGACGGGAGTCCAACACTTCCAAGATCGCATCAACCAGACTTCCATAGCACCCTAGGTAGTCCACAAAAGAAGCAAGAGCTAAGGGGAAAATTTAAGAATATCTGGACCTCAGATAACAAATCCAACCACATGGATGGATCTGAATAGATGTTCACAGTCCAACAGTGCAAAAATCAACTCAATCAGAGGTCTACATCATCAGATACAAGGAAAAGAAGATGGACAACCACGATGGTGCCACGTGGCACCATCGCAATCGCCCCTCACCACGCCCCAGCCTCTGAAGATCACCCTTCGCACATTGTGGGCCATTGGATCTCCATCAATGCCCACGAACGTGCCACGTTGCCTGCCTTTAGCCGCTTCATCGAGTGAGGATGAGATCTCGACCGTTGGATTTCCATCCAACTGCTGAGGGTAGTTGCACACGAGATGCCAACTGCAACAACTCACACGCGTAGCATAGCAGAAAGTGCACTTAACAACCAACGCACGATGAGGGTTTGAGTAGCAATGTGGGAGTTGGCCATGCACGATGAAATTCAACCATTCGGTCTTCATCAAGCGACGACAGGCGCAGACGTGTGGCAGGCGCAGGGGCGTCAGATGAGGACCTGCATGATGACGTGTGCTTAGGATTTGAGAGGATGTGACGCACGCTCTTTTAAGTCGTCCGATGGAGAGATCGGACAATTGAGATGGCTTAGGAGTTGAGGCACGATTAAAGGCTGTGCAGTGGGTAGGCGAAGGTAGCGGCGAGCGTGGGCGAGCGGAGACCATGTGGTGAAGATCCAAGGGTGCACGTTGCACCACGTGTCAGCACTAGATTAAAATCGTGAATGGAGAAGGATTTGGAAGGCTTAATCAGGACCGTTGATCTCCCGATCAATGGATCTGATCAACCTAAGGCCTTTGCACTGAATTAAGGGTTCCAATGCCGTAAATACCCTTCACAAAAACTATAAAAAGAGGCCTAAGGGTCCCCTTTGAAGGAATTCCATGGTTTTTCTTGTTCTTCATCTTTCTACAACTCCTCTACCTTCTTCTTCCCGTCTTCCCTACCTCCGTCTCTGCATCTTGTCCGAAGCATTCGTTGAGCCACCTTGACGGATCATTGCTGCTATCCTCAACCTCTCCAGAAGGCCACCGTGGACCACCCGTGGTGCCCTTATTCTGCTACATAGATAGTTATGTTTATGCTTAGAATTTGTTTAGTTCTAGTTGCATGTATGCAATTCATGTTCAAACTTTCTGCTTGATATATATATATTGCAATTCATTGTCTTTGCTATTTAGTAATTAGATTTACAATAAGAGCATGAAATCAAAATCTTTTTCTGCCTCCCTGTGATTGACTGGGACTCACCAGTTTCATTAATTTCTTTGACAAGGCATATTTTGCATTATACTACAATGTATTTATCTTTTACGCGATCTACACCCCGAACAGGCATACATTGCATGGTTTTTGTATTTTTAATGTGTTTATTTCAGTGTCAAGGATAAGCAGAGAGTCAGATGCCACAAACCCTAGCACTTAGGAAGGCAGAAGATTAGTAAGAAGCTCATCCCAGCTGGATCCCAGCTCATTCTAGCTAAATCAACCTATTCTCAACTCCATTCAGCTCACCTCAGCTGAATGGTAACTCAAGCTAGTTCACCTCGGCTCCATTTGGCACACCTAAGCTAAATGGCAGCTCAGATTAGCTTAATTCAATTGATCCCAACTCCGTTCCAGCTTTAGCCAGTTCACTGAAGCTCCACTTAACTTAGCTTAGTTAGTAGTCATCAACTAACTAAGCTAAGTCGGCTGAGGAGTCATCACCTATCTTAGGCAGCTCAATTCCAACTCCCGAAGACCAAACTCAACTCAACTTAATTGAGCTTAGCTATTTTACCTAAGCTAGCTACCTCAGCTAGCTAGGTAATCTTCAGGAAGATCACCTCTAGCTCACCTTAGCTTAGGATTGAAGAATCAAGCTCAATCTAGATTGGTTTAACAGTTAGAAAAGAACTGCCTAGGTAAGCTAGATATTGAGTTCTTCTCTAGTTCTCTTCAGCAGTAGTTAGCTTCAGCTAGCTTCAGTAGAGCTCAATTCAGCTCCTCCTTAGCAGTGCATCTCCTCCTCTACTCATCTACTAGCTAAGCTAGCTTAGCTAGCTTAGCTTAGCTTAGTTCCTCTTACCTCCCACCATAATAGCCCTAAGCTTCACCTATATAAGACCTCCACCTAAACCCTACTTAGTCCACTTGGCTCCACCTACTCCCACTCCTTTTTAGCACTAACCAAGACACACCATTTCACCCCACCACCACCACCACCAAAAGCCACCATCATTTTGGCGCCAACCACCCCCCATAACCACCCATGGTTGGCACCAATTCTTTCCTCCAAAAACCTTCCATCCCAACCCTACACCTACCCCCCTAAAGCCATCTCCACCATCCACCTCACCCTCCTTCTAGAATCCCCATAGTTGGCACCAAAACCATGGCACCTCTCCATGGTTGGTGCCAACTATGGTGTCTCTCTATCACCATACCACCACCCACACACCTTCTCCTTAGGCGCCAATTTATCTCCACCTTAGGATCACCTAACCACCTCCATGAATCCATCCTAACCATCCACATACATCCATGCCAACCACTCCCCTTCCTATTCTATAAATATATCCCATAACCACCATGATGAGCACCTCATCATGAACCCTAACTAGCACTTTTTGACATAATAAATTGAACAAAAGCTCTTACAAAACCTAAGGGAAGGCCTAAATCAGGGAATTACAAATCTGAGAGTAAAATAATTCATAAGGGGTAAAGCTGCAATTTTACCATTGCAGTACATAAATAGTATTTCTAAGCATCTAGACATAGGTCAAATGGGCTTAATAAGAGAAAAAGTGGGGTGATTCGATTAGGAAAGGGTTATGACAAAATTTAAGAATTAAATGACATTCTATAACCCTAAAACAAATCCACTTTAATTCGTAAAGTTTTAGGCAAGATAAAAATCAATTAAACCCTCTAAAATTCATGAAAAAATATCCCCTAGGGTTTAGAACCTTCAATTTGGCCATTGGAACCTTTCTTGACTTAGATTGAGAACCATACCCAATTTTTGACCTAGTTTGGGTTTTTATGCAAAATGTCCAATCAAACATGTTCGAACCTAAAATCCAACCTCACCATTTGATTCCTTAGGTCCAAATTAGGCTTATACCAAAATTTGGACATAAGAATAGGTCGCCTTAACCTACTTTACAAAACGGTCCTCAATAATTACTTTTTGACCCTTAGCTTTCTAGACTCTTACAGATACCCCCTACCTTTCTCGTCTTTTTCTTCAGACAGGTCCTTCTACCCCCGCACTGCGCAGGCTATACCTCCGGTGACTTTGCACGGAGGATGGCACTGCACAGACCTGGGGAGCCGGCCCCAGATTTGAAAGGACTCCTTGCGTTGTCCTCTTCTGCATGGGCTGGCTCCCATGCCCTGCTGGCCACCATACCTCTCGAGCGAACGCTTGAGAGGTATGAGTCTTTTTTCGACCATGCCTCCGGCGAGAAGCCCACATCTCCTCCCTGCGATTCACCCTCGACTAGCCCCTACCTTTGAGCTTATTTTGGCCAAGGAATCCCTTCAATCTTCGTCTCCTCCTCCTCCAGCCATTCGCTCGCAGGCTCCAGCGACCCTCCTCCACTCTCATCACCCTGCCACCATACTAGTGGCAGGGTCACCTCCGCTGTCGTCCACTGTGCCCAGCCGTACCAGTAGGCACCCTCCATCACCTCTTCCTCGTCGCCGTCTTCTCCGGCGACGGCAGCACAGCCGCTCGCCGCCTCCTCCCCCTCTTTCATATGCTAAGTGGGTAACAACTATTTCCCTTTTTCCCTTCTTCATTTCCCCCTTATCTATTTCCTAAATCACTCATTGCCACACGACGACCACCATCACCTTCTCTACCTTCAATTGACCACCGACGAGGCGCAGCCACCGCGTCACACCTCCACACGCTTCGCCAGACACTCCATGAGATCCGCCATGGCTCACTGATCACAACCCCCTTCTCCATTCACCACCACACACTCTCGACACACTCCCCAAGCAAACCCACCTGCATAGCCACAGGGTGACTTGGGCACGCACGCCTAGGACACCCCATGGCCAGCTGACCCATTCTTCACCTTCGTCGTGATACGGCGAAGGTTTTCCCATGGTCTGACAGGGCCGCAAGGCCGTTTTTGTGTCTTGCAGATCCTAGCCTCGGTCGCCATTGACGACCGCAAGCAGCTTGCTTGCTTCAGCAGTCCAGGCCACGACAGTCCCAGATCTCTACCTTAGGTTGCGCAGAAGACACTCGCATACTCTTCGGGGCTGTCAATTGGCGTTAATGGCAGCAACAGCTGCTGCGATCAAGGGAGCCTTCTGTTGTGGGCGCAAGCGCGGAAGTGGGTGGGACTTTAGTCCCACCTCGGAAGTTTGCGAGCGGGTGCCTACGCTTAAATTCAATTTGTGCTTCAGGCTTAGCGCCTCGAAACACACTGGGGTGAGGTCCCTCGCCCCCCGCCACGCCTCGTCTGTGACATCTCCCCTACGTACCTGGCACCCAGATCCGACTAACCCTGCCTGTGCACACCTCGCGCACCACCCATGTCGGTGCGCCTGGTCCCGGGCACGTCACCTTAACTACATACCCGATTAAGGCTCTGGGAGAGCAAACCCTGGAGTGAATCTGAGAGAGAGAGACATGGGGAGCGTAGGGGTTAGGTTTTGCCTAACCGTGCACTGTGTAGGAAAGCAGGAGAAGAAGAAGGAGGAGGAAGGAGTGCAGTAGCGAGGAGAAGAAGAGAAGGAGAAAGAACAGAGAAGAAGAAGAAGTCAGGAAAGAAGGACTCGCACAAAGGAGAAAGAAGCAAAGGAAGAAGATGAAGATGGCACTGTAGCTGCTGCGAAGCTGAGAAGAAGAAGAGAAAAGAGAGAGTTGAGGCACAAGGCAGAAAGAAAAGAAGAAAAAGAATAAGGAGGAGGCACATCTCAACATAGAAGAAGCCAAGAGGAAGAAGAAGAACCAGTACCAGAAGCACTATAGAAAGAAGCATTTAAGGCGTCTGACCCTTGGAGTCAGACATTTGAAAAGAGAGAAAGAGAAAGGAAGACAAAAGGAGAAAGAGAGAAGAAAAGAAGAGAATTTTCCTTCCTTTAATCCTTGTTTGTAAAACAACATATTATTGTAAGTTGTGATTTTTTATGCTTCTGGAATCAAGTGTTGCTCCCTAAGTTCGACCTCAGAGATTTTCTGTTTTAGAGTAATAAAATAATATAATACAAATCGGTCCCTTCGTGGTACCAGTTTTTGGTACCATTTCCGGGGAGTAACATGCATTCTAGAAGCTATTAAATCACAATTTCTGATTGACTACTGACTTGATCTCTCTTCTGTTGTGTAGGTAGAGGAAGGCAAGAAGGAACAAGCAGCCGCACAACAACCACACCAATGGACAGGTAATCTTCTATCCTCTCTCTTAAGCCCCTTAAATTCTAAAGAGGAAAAAGGAAAAAAAAAGAAAATCAATCTAGGGTTACCTATCTTCTATACATAGTAATTCACAAAGTTGCCTGCTTTTAAATTTCAACACATTTTATCTGCATATCTACTTAAGGTAATTAGGGCTAAAACCTTCTTGCTTGAGTCCTAGTTACCCAATCCTAAGGAAACTAATTGGACAAATTTGAGCCAACCTAAGATTCAAAGCTAGGGTTTTAGAGACACACCTTCTAATCAAGAACTGAAAATTCCAAAAAGAGGTGTGCCTAAACCATTGATTGAAAAGACCTATTAAGAGAAACCCTAAGCAATCCGACTCTTAATTCACCTGAACCATAAAAGAAAGGACCTAATAAGCTTTCATAGGAACTAATAGGTGAAGTTGATCCCTTGGATTAACCAACCTTTAAATTAGGTCACTTTTTGCACACAAAAGGTTTAAAGTTCAAGTGAAACCTTAAGCACCTTGTTCTTAATTAAAAGTGGTAGACTTAAGAGGTCAAGGTCCCCATTCTGGTCTACCTGGAATCTCAGTGACAAGAGAGGTCGGGTGGGGGAAACCCTATAACCCGTGGGGGTGCTCTACCGTGTAGGGGTCTTCGCGAGACTCACCCTCTCTGGCTGCCCAGGTAATTCTCAGGTGGATGACCTTCTGATCAAGGGGTATCATCCGCCTCGAACCTCTATAGTCACCCAACATCTTGGGTGTCTTGATTGGGTCCAACATCTTCTAACCTCGTCCAATCCATCAGTGCATGTTTGGTAGGAGGTCCTTGAAACCTCCTCTAGAAATTCACTCTCCCCGAGGCCAAGCCTCGGTACCCTTGTTTGTGTGACAACCACTCCACATAGACCTCTCTTCTAACTCTGAACCTAATTCCCCTTCTTCTTCCACAATGGCTCAGCCTGTTGAAGAAGAGAATAATCTTGAGCACCAGCTCCAGCGACTCAATGATCTCTTCCAAAACTTCATGAACCCACCGTAGCGCCCCATGATGCGAGATCACTATAATCCCGCTGCGGTGGCAATTGAGCCTCGAGATAGAATCCCGACTGGAGGACCTGATTCCAAATTAAAGCCCAACATGATTCATGCCATACCTAAATTCTATGGGCTTAACTCTGAAGTTCCCTTCTAGCATATCAAACAGCTTAAGCATCTGGCCCAGTCCTTTGGGTCAGATGCGCAGAATCGGGATATCTTACTCATGAAGATGTTCTCTTTCTCCCTTATGGATAAGGTGACTCATTGGTATCAGACATAGACCTGCCCGATCAACACTTGGGAAGAACTTCAATCCGAGTTCTTGAAAAAGTTCTTTCTTGTTGGTCGGACAAATGCCTTGCGCCATCAGATTACTCACTTCACGCAGCAGACGGGAGAACCTCTTCATGAGGCATGGGATCGATTCCAGGATCTCATGAGAAAGTGCCCCCATCACGGAGTTCCTAAATGGGAACAAGTCTAGTCTTTTTACCAGGGACTCCGTGAAGATATTAGACTGTTCGCCAATGCAACTTGCGGAGGGAATATCATGGGTCAACATGAAGACACCATGTGGGAGATTCTTGAGAATATGTTTGAGAACTCCATCAACAATGACTCCATGGGATTATTCAACCGGACGAATACCCACGCAGCAACGAACCTTAGGGGAGAATATGAGACACAGGGCCTGTCCACATCAGCCGACCTGGAATTAATGGCCAGTCGATTGGACAAGGTCTCAATTATTGAGAAGAAGGTGGATGAGCTGACTCAACACTTGTAGTGAGCCACCTATGCGCAAAACTCCTTCGCACAGCCATCTCCCACATGGGAAACTGTGCAGAACATTTTTCATCGACCTTCTCCTGGAATGGACTCGTATCCACCCCCATCTGACTCCAGGATCGGAGGGACCTTCGATCCTTTCTATTCTTATCGGGGGAACTATATTCCCCCATTCTCCGACTGTCCTGAGGCTCCTCAGACCTGCGATGACCTCAATGCCATCCAGAATGACCCATTTTTCAATACCTACAATCCTAGATGTCGAAACCATCCAAATTTCCAGTGGGTGAGAAATTCTCAGAATCCAAGACCACCCTTTCAACCCCGTCCACAAACCCCTTGTCTTTATCAGCCACCTCAGCCTCATCCCAACCCTACTTATCCATCTGGGCCCAACCAAGATCAAATGTCCCTTATCCTCCAGACTCTGGCTGACATTAAAAGAACGAATGCGACTATATAGAAACAACATAAGGACAAAATCATAGAGGTCCGCAACCAACTTGCCCAGTTGGCAAATTCTTGCCAACCTGGTACACTTCCTTCTCAACCTCTACCTAACCCAAATAGCATGCTGACCTAGCGGCGCGTTATGAACCCAAACCCAGGCCAAGCACACTTGATCTATCAGGCCCCTTCTGTTCCATCACTTGATGGGTTGGAAGCTTTAACTTTCTATGCAGGCTACCAACAGTAGTAGCCCATCCTACCAAACCCCAACCAGAACCAGGCAGGACTAAATTCGATAACAACCTGTAATGGTAAAGCAACCAAAGATCCACCCTATCCAGACCACTCCAAGCCTGGTAGTGACCCAAACCCTAGGATAGTCATCCAGGATATTCCTATCCCTATCCTAGACCAAAAACCTGGACCTATCCTAGAGGAACCAACCAAGGTTCCATTTCCCGAGGCCTTGACCAAGGGAAAGAGGACAGCTAAACCCGTGGCTCCGGAGGAGGACCTGATCAAGCTCTTTGAACAGGTCCAAATAAACATCCTCTAGATGGATGCAATCCGCCACGTACTGGCTTATGCATGATTCTTGAAGAACGTGTGTACACCTCAGCGTAAGCCGCGAACCAAGAGTGGGAGTCCCATTGTACTATCAGAGTAAGCTAGCTCTGTAATCCTGAGTAAACTCCTACCCAAGGCAAAAGACCTAGGCACTCCTTTGATTTCATGCAAGATTGGTGAAACCCAGTTTGATAGAGCACTATTAGACCAAGGTGCCTCCATAAACTTGATACCCACTGACGGAAGGCCGTTTTCGCGCATTTGAAAGTTGGCGAAAATCGTAGTATAGTCGTGCAAAAACGTTCATCAAAGATTTGATTTTTAAAGATAACGAGACTTGAGTCCCAGTCGTTCGTCTCTGGGAGGCGTTGTTTTTGTTTTTGAAATCGATCTTAAAGCCGCTCTACTTTATTTAAATGACATGCTTGTGCGTAATATATAGGCGGTTAAAGAGCAGGCACTTAAATCACTCAAATATGATAATCATTTAGCTCAAGTTGATTTCAAACACATAAGAGATATATATATATATATATATATATATATATATATATATATAAAATGAAATTTCATTCATCATGGGAGAGTTGTTGCACAAGGAAATCTAGAGGAAAGCTTATACATGAATGCTTAAAATTAAATCTAACAACCAGAAAACGATTGCATACAAGAATCAACGGGGGGATTTCTCATGCATCATTGGGGCAGAAGTAAGACTACTCTACTAAGAAGTAAATGAAAGCAATAAAAATTATGAAGAGCATGATCTAGATCTAGAAGAATAGAGGGCACTCAGGGGTGGTCCCCGATGGCCTTGGAGTGGTCGAGAGGAGAATGAGGGGCAGCCAATGGAACTTAGGTCGGCCCTTAGAGAGAGGTTGGGTTGATCCAGCATCTCGGCATGGTGTCCTCCATGGTGGTAGTAGTGAGCTCGTGGAGGTGGAGTGACCATCTAAGTGGAGGTGGCGTGAATGGCACCAATGGAGTGCAATTGCCAAGGAAGTGAATGGGTGCCAATGGCCACCCAAGGGGTCTTTTTATAGACCTAAGGGAAGCTCTCTAGAGAATTATGGAATTCTCTAGAGAGGCCTATGGTGGGAGCTCATGGGAGAGTGAGAGAGAGAGGGTGGATGGTGGTTTTTAGATCCACCAAATGTGGATCTAAAAATTGAATGGCTCTTGGTTGCTATTTTTGGCAACAACGCAACCACACATGGTAGAGAGTTCTAGAGAACTCTAGGCTAGATATTTTCATGTGGATGGTGTGTGTGGGTGTGTGTGGGTATGTGTGGGTCGAAACTTAGGTGGCTAGGTTGATTAGGTTGGGTTCTAGTGGGTTTAGGTCAAGGTAGGTCTCAAATTAGGGTTATAAACCCTAATTCACTAAGGTAAAGTGCAATTAAACTTAATACAAGTTTAATTGGGTGTGTGGAAAATTAATTGAGAGTAGAATAACTCAGTTAAGTCAGGTCTAGGTCAATTGGACTCTCACTGAGTCCAATTGGACAGTGTGTGCTGAGATCAGGGCTCAATTGGACTCAATGAGTCCAATTGTATAGGCTGATGGAATTGACTAAGATCCAAGTCAATTAGCTTTAGTGAGGACCTAATTAGGTTCTTAGGGAGGTCTAGAGGTGATGTACTAGGGTTAGGGCACCTTAATTTAGGTTCCTATGGGGTTGGATTTGGGTTTAGGGACCTAGAGATCCAAGATCAAGGCGTAAATCTCAAAACAGGAATTGGAGAGCAGTATCAGATGTCTAATTATAGAATCAGACATCTTATACTCAAAAATCAGAAGTCCAGACTTGTTGTCTGGACGTCCAATCAGAGTCAGGAAGGATTTCGGGTTCTGTTTTGGGTATTTTGCAGAAATTGGACGTCTGACAAAGTGTCTGGACGTCCAATAACACTGCAGAAGTGGGTTTGAAGTGTGCGGGAGTTGGCCAAGGGTCCTGGACATCTTAAAACTTATCTGGATGTCCAGAGAAGGGTTGGAACTAGGGTTTCAGGGCTTCCTAGGGTGTTGTGACCTAATCTAAGGGTGGCTAAGGCTTGGGGAAGTCTCTACGCTATCCTAGGGCTAGGATGGACCTAAGCTCTTCACATTTTACTGCTTTATTTCTACTTAGTAGAATAGAAAACCTTTAACCCCCTTACATTATTATTCCTACTTCTAAACTAGGCCTTCTGCTCCAACTCTGCCACAACTCCCGTTATTTCAGATCCAGCTTCAGATCCTGCTCCAGATCCAGCTCCAAATTTGCTTATTGCTTGCAATCGACATAATACACCTAATCAGCACATTATAACATTATTTTATGCATAGCTAAAGGAAAGCAGTAAAGATGCAGATAATGCGTATGTATGCATGAATAACCCTAACTTATGCTAAGTCTTAGCTTAATTTAGGTCAATTAAGACCTATGATTGCTACGCAATCATACCCCCATGCCTAAATCTTGCTAGTCCCTAGCAAATGCAAGACTAAATTATTTACAGCGAGGGTCTTTAAGGGACTGGTTATTTTATCAAATGTTTGCATAGAGATTTTTCTCCCTTTTGTTTTTATCCTATGCTCTAGAAATCCAGACAATCGTGAAGGTGCAGCTATGTAGCTTTTGCGACGGATTCGAATGAAAACTAATACACCTCTAAAGCCTGTACTTGACCCCTAATAGAAATTCTAGCGGAATAGGCGGATTTCTTCCCTCAGGGTATTCAAGATATTCTATGAATTTCACCCTGGCTTTGGGCTAGGGAAAAAATCTCTGAGGGAAAGGATTATATATTTGGTAGCTCATTCTCACTTGGTGCTACATAAAGACTAGTACTACAGAATCTAGATTCCCGGATTACTAAGTACCTCAACTCAGACAAAGATGAGAAAAACTATGCTCCCTTTTGATTCCTTTGTATTCATTCTCTCTTACTCTTTTTCTTTCTTTTTCTTAGAGCTCACAACCTCACCAGATTCACACATAGGATCAGTATTTGGTGGTCTCACTAGGCATTAACACTTTAATTGAGTTCTCATAACCCTAACACTAAGTCGGGATTCCTCAGCCAGTATTCGGGCGGTCAGAAACACAAGAAAAATAGGTTAAGGCCATATTTGGTGGGTCTCAAATTTGTTTGGTGGTATTGCCTCAATGCAAATGAAATATTCACAAACTCGTTTTCTTTTTCTTCAAAAATTTTTGTCTTCTTTTTTTTTCTTCAGTTTTTCTTTCTTTTCATCATTCTTTTTCTTTTTCTTTTTCTCATTTTTTTTATATATATATTTTTTTCTTTCTTTCAGCATAACACAACTGGCATACATCCATGAACTTTATTAAGGAGGCATTATTGGGGATTGGTGGTACTTAAGAGACATTGGGTGGCTTATTTGGTGGAAGTGCCTACTCACGGCACCGGGAGAGATGGATAGGACGGTGTATTTCTGACCTTGACATTAATACCCTCCTTCAGCCGAGGATTCTGTAAAGAATGGTCGTAACCATCCACCTTAGCCCTAGTTTTATGAAAACTCGCTCTACGCGTATTTGCCTTATTCGGTGGCTCTCAAAATTTCGCACAAAAATGTATACGTGGGAATCGAGAGCGAAAACTATGTCTAATCTCAGAGTATCATTACCTAATTATCTAGGATTCCAGATTCCTTGCACTAATCTTAGAGCACCAATACACTCTACTCTTACACTATTTGGTGGACTTTTGGAAGAAAATCAGCTTGACTTCCAAAACACTAAGGGTTCAGGAAAAGAAGCACTGCTTCTTCTTGACAAGCTGAAGACATTTATCAGCCTTCACCGTGAATCCATTGCAAATTCTACGCGTGTGTGAAAAGTTGTACTGGATTTCAGATTACAGGAATCAACTAAAGGATAAAATCCCTAATGCATTATCTTAATAAAATAATCTTATTCATGAATGCAATATCTATATATGCTATAAACATGTAACCTCATATAATTTGTACTTCGTGAATTTCCCGTATCGGGTTACAATCAGCTTGACCCTAAACTTAGAACAAAAGGTGAGCGGGTGAGTCAGAATTGGTTATTGCAAACAATTTCTAGCTCCAATGCGAGCATTGGAGGTAGAGTCGGTTGTTCTTTTATTTAAGGTCCTAAAGTACATTTTACATGCAGCTCCGAGGTTTTCCTAAGTGTTGGCACAAAATTTTTTTTTTTTCAGTTTTTGCTGTATCTACCCCCCCATGCCTAAGTTCTTGCATGTCCTCATGCATGAATATAAAAGAAAATAAATTCGACAGAGGATGAGTGGTTGGAAGTCACCTGGAATTGCTCCTGAAATTATATTCAGCATCGGCCAACCTTTTAACATGCAATATACAAAAGGGAAATATGCTAAAACAAAAATATGCTATGTATAAAAATGATGGTGGAATGTGGGGCGAATGGTATCTATATGTGCTGAGTTTAACGCCTCCAGCTGGGCGAGCACTCAATGAGATGTATCAATTCTTGCATAGGAGCCGGTCAAAATTAAGAGAAAGATGTGCTCGTATGCTCCTAGAATCAGTGGTCCAGAGATGCGGACCAGCTGGTTGTGCACCCCTACTCCAAAAAGTCTAGCTATAAGAAAGTGTGGAGTGGTGGTGGAAAATAGAGGATAATCAGAGGGGGGATCATGATGTTGATTCAGCTGATTTATCATGTCCCTCAATTCAGCAAGAAGTTGCTGAGGGAGTAGATCAACATGTATCTCAGAACCAGAATCTGAGTCATAGGGATCCTCATAATGATAATTGACATCAAAGATCATGCCCTCTCCAGGCTCTGGGTTATATGGGGGTATCCGTGAAAGTAGAAGATCTGTGGGGAGGTCACTGAAATCCTCGTCAGAAATTACTTCATCCTCATCAGTACTCATCTCTGATTCATCAGAGGTTGTCTCTTCAGGCTCGAGGTCGAGCCATTGACTAGGATGGTAGGTGCGTCCCCAGCTCATTCTGCTCAAAGCTTTACCCTCATATGCATTGGGCTCCTCAGTAATTCCTACCTCAGGTAGCATTTTTATTTCTTTGTTCGAGTTATCCATAGCTACTTCTGGTTTTTGGATGTTAGGATCAAGGATAGAAAGTGTCATCTTAGAATCTCTAATATCCGAATTAGGGATGTAGGTTAACGAATAGTGCAGATCAGAAGATGTTGGCTCTAGCACAGGTTCACCTACAATGGGAAGTGGTCTAGATTGATCAGTAGTGTCGCATGTAATGTTTGCCTCAAGATCCATATCCTCAATTGGATCTATTTCCCTTGTCTCGATCGGGTTATCTAACCCAAAAGGTGTCTCGTAGGATTCAGGATAATCTGATTGCGGCTCAGTCCTGGAGATATCAGTCCTTTCCTCCTCAATTTCAGATGAACCCATTCGGCATACTTCCTGCTCCTGTCTCATATCAATGCTAGATTCTTTTTCCCTTGAGTGATCTTCGGGCATCTGCTCCCGAGAATCTTCTGTGTGTTCTTTCGGCGTAGTTGTTTCAGATTCTTCGAGGTCTTCAATGCTATTTTCCACTTGATATCTCAAAAGCAATAGTTCTTGAGTTTCCCGATTTTGTCCAATTCGCCTTGTTATCTCTGTTGTTTCCTGAAGGAGCTCCATCACGGCTTGTTGATGCGGAATCCGGCTTTGTCTTTGGTTTGGCTCAATGATAGCCTAGATTTCACGTAGATAGGATGCGGCCTTTTCCTTAGCGCTCGCTATAGCTCTCTGTAATCTATAATGTGGCCGCATATGCACCGGTAGCTCTTCAGGGGTTCCACGGGGTGAATCAAGTCTACCCATGTTCCATGGGTGAGAAGCAGGAGTATGAAATCCATATCCTGGGTTATAAGATGCGATCCCTTGAGGGACCGACTGGTATGGGTCATAATATCCAGGGTTAAGATATGGGTTAACCATTTCGGTAACCCGAGGAGAAGGATCAAGCGAAGTGAAAAGTCATCTTCGCCACCTTGGGTTTTGATCCCAAGGTTGAGCTGATTCAGTGACCCGAGCTCTTAGATAAGCTTGTGGGTCCAGCTCTTCTGGATCCTGATTAGGTCCAGATCCAATGTTAGCCATTGCAGCTCCGCAGATAGAAGAAATGGGGCGAGAAGATGGTCCAGGCGAGGTGACTCGCCTCCTTGGGAGTGGCTCCCAAGGTCCAACCAAGTGAGGTCGAAGTGACCTCCTTCCGTGCATACACCGCCCAACCCCTGGGTTGGTGTAGCCACGCAGAACAAGGCTAATTCCCTGTCAATCAAATGGTCCCTATAAATCAGGTGACCAGATTTTTCGTTAGGGATTTGAATTCCTGAAGATAAGTTCGTCGTACAACCGACTAAACGTGAATCCCGCCTCTCAATCTAACCTAGCCAGTCTGGTTACGAGGGGACTAAGGGGAAGGTTCTTCCTTTGGCTTACACCTCCGGTTCCGTTGACCCTCGAGCCGTGGTCGTTTGACACTACCCAGCAGACTTAGTCACCAGGTTTGGCAAGAGAGATTAAACTCATCCAGTAGTACGACAACGAACTCGGGTTGATTTCGTGTTTTAAAATGAGTTTTTAACCCGTTTTCTTCAGTGTGGTTTGTTGTGAGTGGCCCACAAGGTGACCAAGATCACCGGCTAACTAGACTTGATTAAGTCTAGGTTAGCCAAAAGTGTGGTCTCTATTTGTGACCCTAAAGGTTCAACCTAAGTTTCATGCACTTCTAGGGTTTTTTTCTCTATTCCAACAGACCACAAGAATAATGTTGATTCTCTGATATTAATTGGAATCCAATTGATTTGAAATTTTGTGAGTAGATTCCTTTTTCAATTAGTTTTTCAGAGAATATTTTTTTGGAATTTTTACTATTTCAACCAAATTTTTAGGGAATTTTAAATATCAGGGGGTCAGATTTGGAACTTTGACCCCTGGATGGTTTTTCGCTTTGAAACAATATCAAATGATCTTCAAAAATTCGGGGAAAATATGGAAAATAAAGACAATTAGAGCAGATTTCAAACCCCACCATTTTTAGTCAAAACAGATTCACGGATTGCTTGAAATCACTTTTGGAACTTTGAAAATTTTTGAATCTGGGTCTATCTGACCCCCGTGTACTTCATGAATTTTTAAAAATTTTATACTTGGATTTTTTTCAATGTAATGGTGGCATTTGAAAGATTGTTTGAAAATGAAGGTTTTTTCGCTAACGGATTTTTCGGCAATCGAATTTTTAAGTGAGATTTGAAATCTGGCTGAAAATCAGAAGGTGGTGGAAAAGCTTTTAAAGAGGTTTTGAATTTGAAATTCAAGCCTTCCACCAAAAATGTTTTTTTTCTTATTTTTAATCTTTTGCACTTTTTTTTTCAAAAATAATTTTTCAAAAGATTCAATGAAAATATCTTTTTTTTCTTTTTTTTTCTTAGCTAGATTCAAAAGGAAATCCAATCTAGATTTTTTTTTTAAATTTTTGATTTTTTTGATTTTTTTTTTCTTTTCCACGAAAATACGAAAAATCTATTTTTTTTTTAAAGGAAATTGCAGGAAGTAGATCTAATCCTAGGGTTCAGAAAATAAACCTAATCTATGATAGATGATGTGCACCTGATTTTTCTTTGCCGCGCTCGATGTGTGCGCGGATCCCATTTTCGTTCCGTGTTGTCCTGCATATCAAAAACAAAGTAGAGGCAGATTTGTCAATGATAGATTAAAGATCGAAATCAAGAAAAATGACGTTGCCTCCCCGGCAATGGTGCCATTTTGTTGGGAGATTGTAGATCGCATTTTTGATAAAAGCATCGTAGTATAGTTGTGAAATACGATCCAACAAAGATATTATTTTGAAAATAACGAGAATTGAGTCCCGGTCGTTCGTCTCTGGGAGGCGTTGTTTTTGTTTTTGAAATTGATCTTAAAGCCGCTCTACTTTATTTAAACGACATGCTTGTGCGTAATATATAGTCGATTAAAGAGCAGGCACTTAAATCACTCAAATATGATAATCATTCAGCTCAAGTTGATTTCAAACACATAAGATATATATATATATATAAAATGAAATTTCATCCATCATGGGAGAGTTGTTGCACAAGGAAATCTAGAGGAAAGCTTATACATGAATGCTTAAAATTAAATTTAACTACCATAAAACGATTGCATACAGGAATCAACGGGGGGATTTCGCATGCATCATTGGGGGAGAAGTAAGAGTACTCTACTAAGCAGTAAATGAAAGCAATAAAAATTATGAAGAGCATGATCTAGATCTAGAAGAATAGAGGGCATTCAGGGGTGGTCCCCGATGGCCTTGGAGTGGTCGAGAGGAGAATGAGGGGTGGCCAATGGAACTTAGGTCGGCCCTTGGAGAGAGGATGGGTTGATCCAGCATCTCGGCATGGTGTCCTCCATGGTGGTGGTAGTGAGCTCGTGGAGGTGGAGTGACCATCTAAGTGGAGGTGGCGTGAATGGCACCAATGGAATGCAATTGCCAAGGAAGTGAATGGGTGCCAATGGCCACCCAAGGGGTCTTTTTATAGACCTAAGGGAAGCTCTCTAGAGAATTATGGAATTCTCTAGAGAGGCCTATGGTGGGAGCTAATGGGAGAGTGAGAGAGAGAGGGTGGATGGTGGTTTTTAGATCCACCAAATGTGGATCTAAAAATTGAATGGCTCTTGGTTGCTATTTTTGGAAACAAGGCAACCACACATGGTAGAGAGTTCTAGAGAACTCTAGGCTAGATATTTTCGTGTGGATGGTGTGTGTGGGTATGTGTCGGTCGTAACTTAGGTGGCTAGGTTGATTAGGTTGGGTTCTAGTGGGTTTAGGTCAAGGTAGGTCTCAAATTAGGGTTATAAACCCTAATTCACTAAGGTAAAGTGCAATTAAACTTAATACAAGTTTAATTGGGTGTGTGGAAACTTAATTGAGAGTAGAACAACTCAGTTAAGTCTGGTCTAGGTCAATTGGACTCTCACTGAGTCCAATTGGACAGTGTGTGCTGAGATCAGGGCTCAATTGGACTCAATGAGTCCAATTGAATAGGCTGATGGAATTGACTAAGATCCAAGTCAATTAGGTTTAGTGATGACCTAATTAGGTCCTTAGGGAGGTCTAGAGGTGATGTACTGTGGTTAAGGCACCTTAATTTAGGTTCCTATGGGGTTGGAATTGGGTTTGGGGACCTAGACATCTAAGATCAAGGCTTAAATCTCAAAACAGGAATTGGAGAGCAGTATCAGACGTCTAATTATATAATCAGACGTCTTATACTCAAAAATCAAAAGTCCAGACTTGTTGTCTGGACGTCCAATCAGAGTCAGGAAGGATTTCGGGTTCTGTTTTGGGTATTCTGCAGAAATTGGACGTCTGACAAAGTGTCTGGACGTCCAATAATACTGCAGAAGTGGGTTTGAAGTGTGCGGGAGTTGGCTAAGGGTCCTGGACGTCCGGAGAAGGGTTGGAACTAGGGTTTCAGGGCTTCCTAGGGTGTTGTGACCTAATCTAAGGGTGGCTAAGGCTTGGGGAAGTCTCTACGCTATCCTAGGGCTAGGATGGACCTAAGCTCTTCACATTTTACTGCTTTATTTCTACTTAATAGAATAGAAAACCTTTAACCCCCTTACATTATTTTTCCTACATCTAAACTAGGCCTTCTGCTCCAGCTCTGCCACAACTCCCGTTATTTCAGATCCAGCTTCAGATCCTGCTCCAGATCCAGCTCCAGATTTGCTTATTGCCTACAATCGACATATACACTTAATCAGCACATTATAACATTATTTTGTGCATAGCTAAAGGAAAGCAGTAAAGATGCAGATAATGCGTATACATGCATGAATAACCCTAACTTATGCTAATTCTTAGCTTAATTTAGGTCAATTAAGACCTATGATTGCTACGCAATCACCCACATCCCTACTTAACCACCTAGAAGAATCTGAACTGAAACCAACCAAGGTGACATTGCCGTTAGCCGATCGATCTATCAAGTCACCTAAGGGAATTCTTGAGGATGTTGTTGTTAGGGTGCGGGATTTCTATTTCCCTGTAGATTTTATAGTTCTGGACATGGACGCACCTGAGAATCCAAGGGATACACCAATCATATTAGGGAGACCTTTTCTGGCCACTGCAAGGGCCAATATAAGTTGTGAAGGGGGCCAAATAGAGCTAAAATTTAGGAATCAGACTCTCAAGATTGATATCTTTAAGGCCCAAAAAGGGATTAATTGCGATGTCGTTGAACAAATTTGTGACATAAGAGCCATGGTTGATGAACCACAAATTGAGGACAACATGATTATCCCTCATCAACCACAAGAAGCTTTAAAACCATAATTAGAGGAGTCAGAACTTGATCTAGACAGACCCATAACTCCTACCCTTGTACCCCACACCCACTCTGAACCACCCGCTGCTGCTGATAACCCCGTTGTTGAACTCAAGCCCCTTCCCGATCATTTGAAATACACCTTTTTGGGTTCTAATCAGACATTTCCGATGATTATAAACTCCAAACCCACACTTGACCAGGAATCCCGTCTGATTGCTGTTCTCCAGCAACAACGTAGAGCCATTGGTTGGACTCTCGATGATTTGACTAGAATAAGTCCCTCTTATTGCACACGCCGCATCTATTCTGAAGAGGGCACATGACCTTCATGTGAGATGCAGAGACGTTTGAATCCTAATCCGCAGGAGGTCGTGAAAAAGAAGATCATTAAGTGGTTAAATGCAGGGATCATCTACCTGATCTCCGACAGTCGTTGGGTGAGCCCAATCCAAGTTGTGCCTAAGAAGGTAGGGCTCACCACCATCACGATTGAAATCGGAGAGGTCATACCTACTCGTATAGCCAACTCGTGGAGAGTCTACATAGATTACCGAAGACTCAACTCCTCCACAAAGAAGGATCATTTCCCACTACCGTTTATTGATCAGATTCTCGAAAAACTAGCGGGAAATAGATTCTTTTGCTTTCTGGACGGGTACTCCAGTTATAACCAAGTGGTGATTCATCCAGAGGACCAAGAGATGACCACATTCACCTGCCCCTTCAGGACGTACGCATTCCGAAGGATGCCTTTCGATCTCTGCAATGCACCTGCGACTTTTCAGCGGTGCATGCTTGCCATATTCTCTGATATGGTAGCTGATTATCTGGAAGTCTTCATGGATGACTTCTCAGTTTTT
Source organism: Thalassia testudinum (assembly GCA_037157565.1). Taxonomy (NCBI): domain Eukaryota; kingdom Viridiplantae; phylum Streptophyta; class Magnoliopsida; order Alismatales; family Hydrocharitaceae; genus Thalassia; species Thalassia testudinum. The sequence goes on from JAZHRO010000009.1 coordinate 48,448,408, forward strand.
GGGGCATCATTTGACGATTGCCTCCAGCACTTGGTTCACATACTCAGGCATTGCATTGACATAAATCTGGTTCTTTCCTAGGAAAAGAGCCACTTTATGGTGCCTGAGGGGATCGTCCTGGGATACTTAATTTCTGAGAGTGGCATCCAAGTGGATTGAGCCAAGGTCAACCTAATTTCTAAACTTCCTATGCCTAGCTCAATCAGGGACATCCGATCTTTTCTGGGGTACGTCGGTTTTTACCATCGTTTCATCCTTGATTTCTTGAAAATTGTGTGCTCCCTGACTACTCTTCTCTCCAAGGATGTACCCTTTGAGATTTCCAAGGAATGCACTCAAGCTTTTGAGATCCTTCGTGACCGAGTCACCCAAGCCCCGATCCGACAGTCCCCTGATTGGTCTCAACCCTTCGAGATCATGTGCGATGCATCTGACTTCGCTGTAGGAGTGGTTCTGGGGCAGAAGATTGACGGGAAACCCGTGGTCATCTACTACGCTAGCAAGACACTTGACGAGGCTTAGCATAACTACACGGTTATGGAGAAAGAGCTGCTAGCTATAGTATTTGCCCTCGAAAAGTTCAGATCTTATCTCCTCGGTTCCCACGTCATAATCATCTCAGATCACACGGCTGTGAGGCATCTCCTTGGAAAGAAGGATGCGAAGCCTCGATTAATCTGATGGATCATGTTGTTGCTAGAATTTGACCTCGAGATTCGTGATAAGTCGGGAAGACAGAACGTGGTAGCTGACCACTTGTCTCACATTCCTTCTGAGATCATCGACCCTTCTGGACCCATCACGGAGCATTTTCCTATTGAGCACCTCTTGACTATTGGTACCAGGCTTCCATTGTTTGCTGATATAGTAAACTACTTGGCATCACACCAGATCCCGTCTGATTGGCCAAAGGCCAAGAAAGACAAGTTGCGCTCCGATGCCAAGTATTACATCTGGGAAGACCCGTACTTATTCCGCATAGGTGCTGACCAAATCATCCGACGATGTGTCCCGGAGGTCGAAATCAAGGACATTATCTCTTTTTGCCATGACCAGGCATGTAGTGGCCACTTTTCTGGGCATAAAACTGCATCAAAAATCCTCCAGTGTGGCTTTTACTGGCCCACTATCTTCAAGGATGCATACAGTCACTGTAAGGCATGTATTCGTTGCCAAAATTTGTGCAACATGAGCCATCGTGACATGATGCCTTTACAGTCGATTCTCGTATGCAAGATTTTCGATATTTGGGGGATTGATTTTATGGGCCCCTTGCCTATCTCGGATGGCTTTGAGTACATTTTACTCGCTGTGGACTACGTGTCCAAATGGATCGAAGCCATTCCAACCTGAACCTATGATCACAAGATCGTCATTAAATTCGTTCATTAGAACATCTTCTCACGGTTCAGGATTCCTCGTGCGATCATCTTTGATGGAGGGACCCATTTTACCAATGCTCAGTTCAGGTTACTAATGACCAAATACGGGGTGTCTCACTGAATCTCTATTCCTTACCACCCCCAGACTAATGGTCTAGCTGAGCTATCAAATCGGGAGATCAAGAAAATCCTGCAGGTTACTATTCGACCTGATAGGAAGGACTAGTCATCCCAACTTCCGGAAGCTTTGTGGGCTTATAGGACTGCCCACAAGACCCAATTAGGCATGTCTCCTTCTAGACTGGTTTACGGGAAGGCATGTCACCTTCCCATCGAACTAGAGCATAAAGCCTATTAGGCAGTACGGAGCTGCAACTTAGATCTTTCTAAGGCTGGAACCCACAGAAAGCTTCAGATAAGTGAGATTGATGAATTACGCCTTGATGCGTATGAGAACTCGCGAATCTACAAAGAGTGGGTTAAAGCCTTTCATGACAAGCACATATCTAGAAAGATCTTCCACCTTGGTCAAAAGGTTCTACTCTTCGATGCCCGACTCAAACTGTTTCCTGGGAAACTGCGATCCAAGTGGATCGGATCATATCTTGTCCGATAGACTTTTGGAAATGGAATCGTCTAGATCAGTCCGCTCAGTCACGATTCCGAACCTTTCGTCGTGAACGGTCAAAGACTTAAACCGTTCATTGACATAACCAATACAGACTTGGCTGAGTCATCGTTTATCCTCCATTCTCCTTGAGCTTATTGCGCCTAGCTGATGGCGTAAAACTCAGCGCTTAATGGGAGGCAGTCCGTCATTCTTTTTGAAAAACTAAAACCTTTTTCTGACATTTCTTTGCACTTTAGGTTCATTCCTTAGGATAGTTGACTTCACCTTAGGTACTCATAGCTGAGATTAGAAATCATCCGCAACAGGCACCTCGACCCGTCCACCCACCCAATATCTATCCTAATGCATGAACCAAGCCAAATAAAAACCCACCTAATGTACAATGAGGACATTGCAAACCTTAGGCATGGAGGGGGTATGAAAGTGCAATGAAATGACATAACAAGAAAAGGTTTCAACAAAAAAATCCGCATATACTAAAAAAAAGAAAACTTTGGAGGAGGGAAGACAGTGTTGGTAAACTTTACAGAAGGAGGAGAAAAAGAGTAGAATGCTAAAAAGGAGCACAAAATGAAAAAGAAAAGGGATAGTAATTAGTAAGAAATTAAGGAATTAACCAAAGTTCTGGACCACATTAAGGAAAAGTAAAGAGAAAGTGCACAGCAAGATTAGTAAGAACGTAAACCTTAGGCATTCTTGGCTAGACTCTTAGTACCCGTTAAGATCTAGATACTCCTCAATGGGTTGGGGAAAATGAAAAGCTTAGGTATTAGGTCTAAGGCTTAGGAAGTATTTAGCCCTGTTAGCTGACTTCGATTTACGGGACTCAGTAATCTAAGCACCCAAAGTCACACACACAGTCTGGTTCGGTGAGCATAAATATTCAAAACACGTTGAAGCATTTTAAATATTCTGAAAATGTCACCTAGATTAGGAGCGGCCGATCAACACAAGTTGATTTGGACGAGTTTCCGGTGTGGAGAGGTGGGAAATTCCCCTCGAAGATGCGTAGTAACATATCATCTCCTCGATGCTTGTCTCCTAGGATATTTACATATCCTACTGGGGGCATGTAAGCACTCTGTTGGTTCAGATTCCATGGATGGCATTATCACGTAGTGTCAATTGCCAGGGTTTGAATTCGGCTATGGAACACCATGGACAGGATTATCTCAAAATCTCGAAAGCTAGGGTTCTGGGGTTGCCATGGGTGGTGCTATCTCGAAGCATCGATTGCCAGGAACCTTTGAGGATTGATGATGGGGACAAGGAATCCGATACAGACTAGGTTGTGAAGCCAATCCTAAGGTAGAATTAAAAAGAAAAGAGAGAGAAAACTCTCCAAACAAATAAACCCTTTGTCTTTCTCTTGTAAAACACACTGCAAACTGAACCAAGGCCAAAAATGTCTCAAGCACTGGTGCTTTAACCACAGAGTCCAATAAACTTTAGGGTAGTTCTTGTAGGCCTTAAAAACCTTTACTAAAGACTGAGACTAAAGTTAGATCTAGATCATGGTTGGTACTAGAGTATCTTTTAGGCCTATGGTTGGCATTCTATCCTAATCAAGGATACAAGAGAAAAAGCACTTATCAAATTTGATGAAAGGAATTCATGGTCTAGAATAGAGGTTAAAACCTTAAATTTTTGCTAAGGGACTAGCAAAAGATAGGCATGAGGGTATGATGAGCACTTCATCATGAACCCTAACTAGCACTTTTTGACCTAATAAATTGAACAAAAGCTCCTACAAAACCTATGGGAAAGCCTAAATCTGGGAATTACAAATCTGCGAATAAAATAATTCATAAGGGGTAAAACTACAATTTTACCATTTTAGTACATAAATAGGATTTATAAGGGTCTAGACACAGGTCAAATGGGCTTAATAAAAGAAAAAGTGGGGTGATTCGATTAGGAAAGGGTTATGACAAAATCTGAGAATTAAATGACATTCTATAACCCTAAAACAAATCCACTTTAATTCACAAAGTTTTAGGTAAGATAAAAATGAATTAAACCCTCTAAAATTCATGAAAAAATATCCCCTAGGGTTTAGAACCTTCAATTTGACCATTGGAACCTTTCTTGACCTAGATTGAGAACCATACCCAATTTTTGACCTAATTTGGGTTTTTATGCAAAATATCTGGTCAAACATGGTCAAACCTAAAATCCAACCTCACCATTGGATTCGTTAGGTCCAAATTAGGCTTATGCCAAAATTTGGACCTAGGAATAGGTCGCCTTGACCCACTTTACAAAATGGTCCTCAATAATTACTTTTTGACCCTTAACTTTTTGGACTCTTGTAGATACCCCCTACCATTCTCGTCTCTTTCTTAGACAGGTCCTTCTACCCCAGCATTGCACAGGCCATACCTCCGGCGACTTTGCGCGGAGGATGGTGCTACACAGACCTGGGGAGCAGGCCCCAGATTTGAAAGGACTCCTTGCGTTGTCCTCTTCTGCATGGGCCAGCTCCCATGCCCTGCTGGCCACCATACCTCTTGAGCAAATGCTCAAGAGGTATGGGTCTTTTTCCGACCATGCCTCCAGCGAGGAGCCCATGTCTCCTCCTCACGATTCCCTCTTGGTTAACCCCTATTTAAGGAACGGCAGCCCTTGCCGCTTCCTTCGAGCTTGTTTTGGCCAAGGAATCCCTTCAATCTTCATCTCCTCCTCCTCTGGCCATTCGCCCACAGGCTCCGACGACCCTCCTCCTTCGCTCTCGTCGCCCTGCCACCATACCAGTGGTAGGGTCACCTCCACTGCTGTCCACTGTGCCTGGCCGTACCAGCAGGCACCCTCCATCACCTCTTCCTTGTCGCTGTCTTCTTCCCTGGGCACTGTCTTCTCCGACGATGGCAGCACAACTGCTCGCCGCCTCCTCCTCCTCTTTCATCAGCTAAGTAGGTAACAACTATTTCCCTTTTTCCCTTCTTCATTTCCCCCTTATCTATTGCCTAAATCACTTACTGCCACACGATGACCACCATCACCTTCTCCACCTTCGACAAATCACTGGTGAGGCGTAGCCACCGCGTCACACCTCCACACGCTTCGCCAAACACACCACGAGATCCGCCATGACTCACTGATTACAACCCCCTTCTCCATTCACTTCCACACACTCCCAACACACCCCCTAAACAAACCCACCTGCACAGCCACAGGGCGACCTGGGCACGCACGCCTCGGACACCCCATGGCCAGCTGACCCCTTCTTCACCTTCGCCGTGATACGACAAAGGTTTTCCCGTGGTCTAACAGGGCTGCAAGGTCATTTTCGTGTCTTATAGATCCTAGCCTCGGCTGCCATTGACGACTGCAAGAAGCTTGCTTGCTTCAGCACTCCAGGCCACGACAGTCCCAGATCTCTACCTTAGGTTGCGCAGAAGACACTCGCACATGCTTTGGAGCTGTTAATTGGCATCAATGGCAGCAACAGCTGGTACGATCAGGGGAGCCTTCTACTGTGGGCGCAAGCGCGGAAGCGGGTGGGACTTTAGTCCCACCTCGGAAGTTTGCGAGTAGCTGCCCGCGCTTAAATTCAATTTGTGCTTCAGGCTTATCACCTCGAAACACACTGGGGTGAGGTCCCTTGCCCCCCACCACGCCTTGTCTGTGACATCTCCTCTGCTGGCCTGGCACCTAGATCCAACTAACCCTGCCTGGGCACACCTTGCGCACCACCCACGTCGGTGCGCCTGGTCCCGGGCACGTCACCTAACCTCCATACTCGATTAAGGCTCTGGGAGAGCAAACCCTGGAGTGAATTTGAGAGAGAGAGACGTGGGGATGGTAGGGGTTAGGTTTTGCCTAACCATGCACTGTGTAGGAAAGTAGGAGAAGAAGAAGGAGGAGGAAGGAGTGCAGTAGCGAGGAGGAGAAGAGAAGGAGAAAGAACAGAGAAGAAGAAGTCAGGAAAGAAGGACTCACACAAAGGAGAAAGAAGCAAAGGAGGAAGATGAAGATGGCACTGTAGCTGCAGAGAAGCAGAGCAGAAGAGAAAAGAGAGAGCTGAGGCACAGGGCAGAAAGAAAAGAAGAAAAAGAATAAGGAGGAGGCACATCTCAACATAGAAGAAGAAGAAGCCAAGAGGAAGAAGAAGAACCAGTACCAGAAGCACTGTAGAAAGAAGCATTTAAGGCGTCTGACCCTTGGAGTCAGACATCTGAAAAGAGAGAGAGAAAGGAAGATGAAAGGAGAACGAGAGAAGAAAAGAAGAGAATTTTCCTTCCTTTAATCTTTGTTTGTAAAACAACATATTATTGTAAATTGTGATTTTTTATGCTTCTGGAATCAAGTGTTGCTCCTAGAGTTCGACCTTGGAGATTTTCTGTTTTCGAGTAATAAAATAATATAATACAAACCGGTCCCTTCGTGGTACCACACCACATTCAAAGTATCCTTGGACACATAATTCTTCCTACATCCCATCATATCCCATGGCTAAGGAAGGAGAAGAGAAGAAGATTAACGGGGCAACCTACCTGTCCCCTTGGTGCCCTTCTTCTCCCCTCTTCTTCCTTATGCCACGCCAAGGATAAACCTACTCTAAGGGGGGACGACTAGGCATAGAGGAGAAATTTAGGGTGGATGTATACCACCCTTGGAGGAGACACAAAGAAGGAGCATCCAAAGAAAGAAGCTAAGAAGAAGCCCTTTCAATTGCAGGAGTAGCCGCATTTGGAATAAGGACTATCCAAAGGTTCAACTAGAGGATTCCTTCTTCTTTTTCTTATTTATTTCTTGTATTAGCTAGTTTCACATTTCAAGCATTTGTCTATGTATGACTCTAGTTGCTTAGTTAATACAACAATTGTTTGCCTTTCCATTCCATGTTAATTCATCTCAAGCATTTTCTTTTATATTTTAGTGCACCACATCTCTCTTCTAATTACCTTAGGCACACTTTCCTAGGGTGAGCTTATAAGAGAAGACCTCTTGTCACTTAGGTTTTACTTGTTACACGTAGTTTCTTTCAAGTAGTTCTATCTTCGCAATTGTGCCCGTTAATTTGAAAACCCTAAAAACAACAAAATCAAAATTACAAAAAGAGAAGTGTTGATTTGAGAGGCAAGAGAGAGAATCACTTATTTGATTAACAAATTGACTTCCTTGGATGACCCTAGATACACCACTATCTTGGTTACAAATTGTAAAAGTTGATTGTGAACTTACACTTTACAACAACACTTTTGCATATTTAACAGAGCACGTATTTTTGCCATCAAGTACCAGTACCAATGGGTTATAGATTTGTGTTAAGTATTTAAAACCTAAATCTGGAGGCAATGAGTACCAGTACCCATACTTTAGTACCGGTACCAACTATTTGTTGGGTCAAATCTGAACAGCTAAAAAATTATTTTTGACATTATGAACGTTGGGATTTAAACCAAAATGTCTAGGAGATGAATTCCTATGATCCTAACTCTATAAATATACCCTTGGACCCTTAGTTTGCACATAAGAAGTATAAGAGAAACTCCTAGAGCTAGATTTCCATATTTCCACCTTATTTCTCAAGAAAGAAAAAAGAAGCTTGTCATCCACACTCTCTCTACATCCTTGCAAGCTCAATGACGTCTTCTTAAAGCTATTCTCAAGTAATTACGAAGTGATTCACATCTTTCCTAGGCTCTCAAATCAGTATACTCTTTTTAATTATTGTTGGGAGGCTTAGGTGATTTGTTGGAAGATTTTATCTTTCTTACACCAGTTCTTATATTGTATTGAGCTTGTTGCTCGTTGGGTTGGAATAGCCTGTTTGTTGTACTTGGGCTGAGGTAACTCGTTAATTACCTCTGTTAGTAAATTGGTTCTCTCATGGTTGAAGGAATTGGGTTAAAAATCCTAAGCTGGGAGGCTAAGGTAATGGAGTACCCAAGTGAATGGGGAACCATTATATATCTTGTGTTCACTTTTGTGGTTTGATTGTGCAAGTATTTTTTTATTACTATCCACTTCTAGTGTGTTTGTGCACATAGTTTTAAGATACTGTACCGACTTCATTGCTCAATAAACAATTAAATACCCATTGCCGGCATATATCTGCTAGATAATGGCAACTCCGCCCATTTCTTCGCTATTACAACTCTTGCTGATCCTTCTCGACAAGTTCCTGCTACAAATGGTCAACCAAGTCAACGAATCATTACCCACGAACCTTGACAGAGTTAGGTGATGTGGGCAATGTGCATAACATGGCCTTAGTGGGGTTGTCCATTACGAATCCTAGGAGACTTAGGGTTCAAGGCTTGACTAACAGCTATTCGAGTAAGTAGTTGTTGAGGACAATTAGGTGCAGATATAAAAGGAGGGGAAGGACCGAAGAGAAGCGAGGAGAGAAAACACTTGTAGTTAATTTGATCTTTTGAGAACTTAGTGCAATTCTGAGGACTTACATACCTTTCCCAAACGTACACCTTTATATGGTAGAATTGGGTTACCAAACTTTGCATATCTTTCTATGTTATTGATTGCTCTCTTATTCTTTTGAGCAAACCCTTTCCCTATTTATGAACTCAATAGGGCTTGAGGAAGAAGGGCTCCGACCATTTGGCGTCGTTTGTGGGAATAGCTTACAACTACAATTTTTCAACTTCTTTGATATCCTTGGCCAGTGCTAGTTGATGGCTCCCATAACTCGCCATGCTTCATAGGCTAATATTAAACATGTAGTTTAGGAGGAGTCAAGTGTCACTTAGTCTCACTGTTAGCGACAAGAAGATAAGGCTAGTGATTGGAAGGGTGAACACATAGTCCCATCCAATGAAGAACCTCCTTGGGATTCTCGTGAGGAAGTTCCAAAGGAGGAACAAGAGTTTCTTGATCACGTTGCTTACCCAATCCATTATAGGCAAGCTCCATGAGGTGTGAAGGCGCATGGAAAATGTTCTCTTGCTGATTCCAATCCCACCTCCTAGTGAGGTAGACGAACTGCTGCATTGGTGCCATATTGTGGGGGAGGAGAACACTTGCCTTCACAAGCAAATAGAGTAGCTCAAGTGGGAGATCCGTATCCATGAAGCTAAAGTACTGCAGGTTCCTCCCTTATCTCTACCTATTTGAGATTCTAAAGAGTAATCGATGACATTGGCCCTTCAATTAAGCAGATGACGTTCTCTCCTAGAGATAGTCCATCAAGTGATGCAGGCAATAAAGGGTATTTGGCATTGAGTGTACATTACTGCATACCCCTTTACTAATGAGATGATGAGTGCATGACTCTTTAAAAGGTTCAAAACCCTACACTCCCCTGATACCATGGCACCTCTAACCCTAATAGCTTTGTCGGGAACAAAAATTGATGCTAGTTCATGGGTGCTCGAATGAAGTCCTTCGTTGAGTCTTCCCCTCTTACTTAGTCAAAATGGTCCACAAGTGGTTCAACGAGCTACTGGCTAAATGATGACTCTACAACTATTGGTGTTAATTATATCAATTAGAATCAATTTTGAGAGCACATGTGCACTAATGTCATATTATAGTGGGCTTGGGAGCATTACATGCATATTGCACTATTCCTACATTAATATTGTTTATAATTAATGTTTAATGACCATGTGTACAAGTGTGTATTGAAATAGGTCTCAGATGAGCAATTGAACCATAAGGATGGATCCGGATTGACGAACAGAGTCCAACAGACTCAAAATCACCTCAATCTGACCTTCGTAGCTCTAACAACAAGTCTGGGAAGTTCTAATCGTTGATCTATTGATCAATGGTCCAAAATGTGACACGTGACAGCCACGCAAGCCTCCATCATGCCCAACATTCATCGCGGCCATTGGATGTCCATCAAACGGTTGGAAAGCTGCCAATCGCCCCCTCACCACATGCCTCATGATCTAATGAGAAGCCCACTCAAGATCTTGAACGTTGGATCTCCATCGAATAGTTGACGTTGTGGAGGTCCAAAGCCATCCATGTGACAATCCACGTGGATGGAGCAACAGTTAGTGCTTCAACTCACGCATGCCAAGTGCAAGGTTGAAGCGCCCCGTGCGAATTTAATCTGCTCTCCTGTGCATGGGTAAAATTCAGTCGTTGATGTTGAAGCGGACAACAAGGATAAGGGTGACGTAGCAGCTTTGGAATGTAGGATGCGTGCATGCACAATCCAATGAGTGATCGCATGCGCAATCGTATGTGAGTTATCTACGTGATCTGAAGTGCACGCCTTCATGCGATGTGAGCCCTTTGATGGCGATCCATGCCACACATCCGACGGTAGGCGAGTGGCGACAACTGTGCGTGTGTGAATGATAGTGGGCAGGTGAGCTGGGCTACAACGATGTCCTTGCTGTCGATAATTGGTCTATGCCTATTTTTGCTCTCTCTCTTCCACTATAAAGCGACCTATGAACCCCCATTGCAAGGCTTTTCTTCCTATCATCTACAAGGCAAGATCCCACCACCTTCTAGAGCTCAAAAGCAAGCCCTTGAGGTTGTCGAGCTGCCGACGGAAGCCCTTCCACCACCGTGGCTGTCTTGACACTCCAATTGTCACCTTTAGCTACTTATTTAATGCTTACATTTCTTAAAGCTTTTATCTAGCATTATAGTTGCGGAACAATTTTACCTATTCACTATATGGTTTTATCATCTTGTGCTAGAATCTATTATGCTCATCATGCCTACTTTTCATGCATAGTTAGATATTGTTACTCTACTATAAATTTCTAGCCTTAATCTTTCTCTCTCTCTCATTCTCTTTTCGCAAGAAAAAGAAACAAAATATTTTGTGACATTAAAGTGATTAACTAATTTGATTTCATGCCTCATCATGTTCGACACTCGTACTCATGTTCGATTCTTCTTTTAAAATTGATGTCATAAATGCATGCTACAATGAACAACTTAATCTAGCGTGTTTTTCAACCTCAGTTTTTGGTGTTGTTGCCAGGGAGGAAATGGATCTTTTAGTCGCTTTTATCCTTGCTTCTGTACTCACATTTTCTGACTCATTTTTCTTTCTCTCTATTCATTGGTTGCAAGAACTTAGTGCTTAGATGATTGAAGGAGTGCAATCCAAGACAGTAGATTGGGTGTAAAGTACGATGAAGACTCTTGTGAGTATCACTCCACCCTAACAGAACTTCATCTTTGATTTTGAAGGAAAAAGAATTGCATTTAGGATCATGCATGAACCCTAGGATGGTTTGATTGTTTGCTTGCTTAAAAAATCCCAAAAAAATATAAAAAGAAAATTGGTGTGGTGAATGATTCTTTGAGCCACATCTCAAATCCATCACCCAAACAAAAAAAAAAATACTCTAACATTCTTAAAGAAAAATAAATCTTTTTGGAGTGTTCTTTTCCTTTTGAGTGGTGTTTGTGAAGACACTTGTGCTTTGCATTTGGCTGCATCACTCCAATTAAAATTAATTCACCAACTAGAATTGCATGAACTTTAGGGGTCAATACATTAGGGTTGCTTATTTCTAGGGCCACATTGATCTTAAAGGAAATTGATCATCACCTATTTTGTCCAAAACCTTGTGTGCCCACTTAAATATTGCCAGAAAACGTTAAGAAATTTCAACCCTAAAAAGCACTAAAGTAAGGACGAATCATTAAAAGACATCACATCCTAAAAACCTTGCTTGAAAATCATGATTTGTTGAGTGCACACACACCCTCAATTGGATTAATTAAGAGGCACAACCCCCAACAACGCCTCATCATATACCTTGAGCACATGCACTAACCTAGTCCTTAATAAAATTGAGTAAACATTGGCCCTAGGATTCATTGAGTCTGTTCCAGGATATTCTCTTGAATGCATTACAAATTAGTGACATCTGCTTGCCTCAAAAGGTGCTAAGTTGGGAGGCCTGATTGTCAAATGACTTAAGCAAGTAGGGGTTTGGCATAATTAGTGGCACTCAGGACATGCTCCCCCTACTTCGCCTGCCCAACTTTACCACCTTCGGGAGTAAGGACAACATTAAATTCGTCATGTGGTCGGCGTGTATTTCTGAAGCGTAGGTTACTTAGGTCTACACTATAGGGCCTAGATTTGTTTGCTTGGTTGTGCACACACTATTCACTCATCTACTTCCCTTCACATCCCTCCCTATTCTTCTCTAGTGTATGAACGGAAGACGATCACTTCATCCTGAATTGGTCACTTTAGAAAGAGAGATTAGGAGGAGACTTGATTCTTCAAGGGATAGGACTGAGGAAATGGCTAACCCAAGAGTTGAAGAGATTGAGGACCAACCTCAACCTGATGCTATGGCCATAATTCAGGCTTAGATCAATACCAACCATCAACTCCAACAACAACAGATCTAAACCATCATGCAGGTCATACACCGACTATGGAACCCTCAAGGCCAGAACCCTCAAGGGCAACCCCCACCTAACCCACCACAACCCCTTGAGGGCCAACCAAGGCCTCTCCATGATTTCTACGATTCATCTACCATCCGTGTAGAGTCGTATCTTAGGGTCCCTGAAGGGGGAGATGATTTTAAACTAAAACCTAATGTCCTTAGCTTGATTCAAAGCTATTTCCTTGGGAGCTCAAATGAAGACCCTTTCCGACACCTGGAGGACCTAGATCTGATTGCTTGGATCATAAAACCAAGGAACATCTATTTGGACATTGTTTTAATTAAGTTGTTCCCTTTCTCCCTAAAAGACAAAGCTTCTCATTGGCTTAGAACATTAAGGAGACTCATCTCCACTTGGGAAGAATTGAGGCATGCATTCCTTAAGAAGTTTTTGCCCATAGGAAAGACTAATGCCCTTAGAAGAGCCATCACTGCATTTACCCTACAAAGTGGAGAGCAATTCCATGAGGCATGGGAACGATTTAACGAGTTATTGAGGAAATGCCTACACCACGAGGTTCCAAGTGGCAATTTGCCCAGATTTCTACCATGGTCTGGACAGCAACGTTAGGAATTTCATTGATGTCTCATGTGGAGGCAATTTTCTGAACAAAGACGAGGAAAGCGTATTCGAGCTCTTTGAGTCAATGAGTGAGAACTCACTTAATAATGCCTCCATAACCCAATTTCACAGGTCCAGTCAACCATGTGGTGGGATTTATGAGGTGCAAACTAATTTGTGGATGGTTGACATGGACATTATAGCAAAGAAATTGGATTGGGTTGAGTTGGTGGACAAGAAAATTGATGAGCTCTTGAACCAATCCTGAACCCCATTGCAGATCTTCTCCCTTATGAAGGGAGCAGACAATGTTGACCTGGTTCAATCTATGAACCAACTGCACTTGGAACAACCCTTGACCATATTCCAGGGAGGGACCTTTGCTTCCTCAAACCCTGATTATTCCTTCCCCTACCCTTCGGTACCTTCTACTTTTGAAGATGCCCATGCCATCCAGGGATACTCTAAGCTGGATCCTTTCTCTAACACTTACAACCTTGGATGGTGCAACCACCAAAATTTTGCCTGGTTGATCCAAAAACCAAACCAATTCCAGAACTAACCCAGGCTAAACCCTCCCTTCTATTAGCAAGGTCCACCTGCTAGACTACCCTATAACCAAAATAGGGTGGCTCCTACACAACAAAATCAAATGGACACTCTGATCAAGATGATGTTGGATATGAATCAGAAACATCAGGAGGAGATGGCTTTAGTGAAGGGACAATTGAACCAGCTGTTGGATAACAAACAATAAGGGTCCCTAACATCTCAGCCACAATCGAACCTGAGGAATGTAATGAACAAAGGCCACAATCCTCACGGGTTCCAACAAAATCAGGGGCAAGCCCGTATGATTTTACAAGCCCAACAGACACCCCCTGGGTTTGCTACTTCTTCTTCTAAATGACCTAACCTTGGTTCCAATGCCTCAACCAATGAGGTTACCTTGAGAAGTGACACTCAAACATAGGACCCTAAATGGCCAACCCTTGTCGTGACCACACTACCCGAGATAATTGATTATGAGGATGAGCAGTAGGAACCCAAGGATTAGGAACCTGACTCAGTTCAAACTCAAATCCCATACTGTGAAGCCTTGGATAAGGTTAAGAAGAAGAGAAATGTGCCTAAGAATGAGTAGTTAGAAATTTTCAAACAAGTACAAATCAATATACCCCTCCTTGAAGCAATCAAACATATCCTGGCTTACGCGAAGTTTCTAAAGGATGTTTTCACACCCAAGAGTAAGCCAAGAACCCAAGCACCTAGGAAGGTAGTTGATTGCGCAGCAATTCACACCTCTAATTAGGCTAAGTTATGCTATTTTCTAGCATTAAGCATTTATATTAGATAGCCATGCATGCATCTTGTGAAGTATTTGCATTTGTGCATTTTATGGAGAGGAAGATAGAGAGAGATTGAGCATCCATCCATCCATTTCATCCCTTCCATGGCCACCTCATTCCCATTTAAATTCCACCACTTATTCCATCCAATAAAAGCCTACATTCATTTTCCAACAACCTAAGTGCCCACATGCAATATTCCTCTTGTTTAAATATCCTAACAACCTACGCCCACACCTGCCACCCTACCCCCCATTATCTATAAAAGAACCCTCACCTCAACCTTTGTGGGAGGCCGGCCCATCCCCTCACATCAGCACACATAGTCGGTCACCTCCACTTCCACCTCAGTTGCACACACATAGCACCTCACCACCTTCTACCTGCCGGCCTCTTCAGCTCTCCTCTCTCCCTCTCCTCATGCTCAACACCCTCTCACAAGTTGAGAGGGACATTCGGAATAGAGGAGTTCTCTCCTGTGGCTGCATCCACCACAGTGAGAGAGCACCATCGCCTAACTCCATCGTGAGCAGGTAGGCGTGGTGTATTATTTTTATTTGTTTTCATTAGTTTTGGTTCATTTTATTTTATTTGTTTTGTTTCCAGTTTGTTCTCTCTATTTTACTCCGTAGTGCCATTGATAGAGCTTTAAGCTCTAAAGCTCCAGCCCGTGTATCACGGTGTGCATTTCAGCCACCTCCAAGTGCCACCGCGTGCCTCAGGCTCCCCTTCTACACGTGTGTGCATGCTTTCCAACTCCACAACGCCCTCTTCACGCCGCATCGCCTCAACCGATTACCACTCTCTGCACGGCACTGTAGCGTACTATTCACCACAGTCAGCGCGACACTGTAGTCACCAGAAAGTTTCTCACTTATCTGATGGCACAGTGTTCTCTCTCCTCCCACGCAACTACCTCCAGCCAGTCACCCGCACCTTCTCGCTGGACGATGCTTGGGTTCTCTAGACGCCTTAACCCCTCACCCCTCAACATGCAGCCCTTGTGCGCTGCAGCTTCTCCTCGCACCCTTGAGTGCGTGCAGGCTCTCCCTTCCCTCCAGTGTGCGTGTGCGCGTGGCTCCTGTCACCCTCTCACTCTCTCACACACATACGCAAGCACTCACACACCCTTTCCCTCTCATGCAGACACACACACTGACACACACAGACACTCACCTATGCACACATTCACACACCCTTATATGCATATGCACATACATATATTGACATATTCCCTCCCCCATATATATTTATATATACATAAATATATATATTTAGATATATATATATATATAGTTGTATACAGTTATATGGTTATATATATACTTATATATACACATATCACATGCTCCCATACACACATTCACCTCACATCTCCTACCCACATACACGTGCATTCACCCCTTCACCGCGCATCGTATTGTCGGAATATTCACACCAGTTGCGAATATTTCCCGATACCCGTGTAAAGCAAGCACTTCCACCCACACTCACACACATCCGCTCCATACTCCACGCGACACTTAGTCTTGTTGGTTGCGTCTTGCTAGACGTGGACCAACTTGACACCATGCTACATCCCATCCCCATTTCCATCTCCACCCGTATATATATAGTATCTATATATCTATATCTATTCTGTATCCACTTACATATCTACTATATATATATACATATATTAAGCTAAGTATCTCTTTTCATTTCTTTCATTACATTTTATTTTGCTTTCATTTGTCTTTTATTCTTGCTATTAAAAAGACCAAAAAAAAAGTATAAAAGAGAAAAGATAAATCTTGTCTTGAAGGTACCCAATCTTGTGAGTGATAAAATCAATTTTGGAACCCTAAATTGGCTTCAAGCCAAGGACCATATGGCTCAAGGCCAAGGACTTCATTTTTGAGGGTGTGCCTCAAAGACAACATTATCACAAAAATCTTAAAAGTAGAAAAAAAACCAAAAACATAATAAACACAAGGAAGAGATACGTTCTAGGAAAGGCATAGAAACTTCTTAATCTCCTAATTCTCGCCTCCCCAAGATCGACCCTGGGCCTAAAAGTGACCAAGATAAAATCAAGTAGGCCAGGTTAAAATTTTTGTAAGACTGGTGTAGACTCGATTTAGGTTAACTCACTATATTAATTTCGATGATAATATCACCATATTAAATAAGCCTATTTGAGTCCACAACACGTTTTTCTAGCGTCGTTGCCGAGGAGGCGCCATTCGGAGTAAGTATTTTTATCTTTTCCTTTGTTTCTTTTCCCACCCTTGTCTTCACGGGTGTCTTTGTTTGTGTTGTGCAGGTGAGCTAGTTGCTGGGAGGAGGCACAAAGAGAAGGTGGGAGATGGGAGCAAGGCCAAGGTGGGAGCGTGAAGTTGCTATCGCTGCCTCTTGGTTCATCTCAACCATTGCAGAAAAGGTTAGTGTTCTTCTCTTTTGTAAACTAGATCCTTTTGTCACCCTCAATTCAACAATAAAAAAATCTAAAAATTCCAAAAACCCTAAAAACATTTCCTGGGAATTTCTTGGGGCGAGTGGACTAAAACCCACTTACTGATTGCTTGCTATCATCCCCTCTACCCCTTGATTTCCCACAAAGTTCACATAGCGAAAATCCAAGAATCTTGATTCTTGGCAATTTCGTTGTGTGAAGTCTTCTTATAGGCAAGATAAAAATTGATTGATTGCCATCCTTCCTTGCCTCATTTATTAGCATTTTGGGATCACATTTTTGGTGAGGAGGCTTGGAATTGAGTTGATTCCAACCCCACCACGACTTTACATTTGCCTTAGATTCTATCCCAAATATTTCAACCCCAACATTTTCATTTTCTTTACATCATTTGGTGGTTGAGCCCTTATGTGGAATTTCATTTTGGTGATTGGGAGCACTTGAATTGAAGTGCTTTAGCTCCCTCTTACATTAAGCTAAAATTGACTTGTACATCCACACATAAAAATTTCCATATAGGGAAGCCCATTACATTTTTAGCATGCATTAACTAATCCACATTGAAGAAGGGTTTGTTGAGTGCAAAAGGAACTTGTATTTTCTAAAAGCTTGGAGATTGGTTGAATTGGTAATTCAATGAAATCATAAAATCCATACTACCTAAGAGCTAAACACTAATAGCCATTCACCATCTAAAACTTCAATTTGGGGAGAGATTCCCATTGCATGCTTTCTTGACACACTCTTAAAATCAATGCACTTGGGCATTAATCGTATACAATGCTCTTCACATTCCTTGAGCACTTGATCCTAAGCCTCTAAATTGAAATTGGTAGCAACTTGACCCCTTTTAAGGATTGAAGCTCTAACTACCTACGTGTAGTGCCTACGTGCTAGTGTGGGTTCCAGCATGCTATCAGGTGTCTCAGACTGGGGCAAATAGCCTTTCAATCTGGCCCGGTGGTTCCGCGGTGCTCTCATTCGATTCTGTAGGTTGTGATAGTAGGTAACTTACATCTTTAGCTCTAGGGGCACATTCTAGAGGTTAGGAAATTGATTGCTTTGATTTGTCATCAAGTGTATCCTTACAGCGTTGTTTCTCTCATCCCCTCTCCCTTTTCATCTCTCCAATTCTTCCTGTGGTAGTGCATGTTTGGGAGGAGGTCACAAAACCTTGAATTGTTTTAATTGTTTGATAATTCTAGAAGGGTGGAAATTGGTGAATTGTCATCCTCCTCCGTAAACATGGCTGCACGCCCACCCCCATATCTTGCAGGAGGAAACCACCCCCTCCAAACCCACCAGGTGCTAGTGGAAACGTAGACCTCATAACCTGCCTCGAAGCCCAAATGGCACTATATAATGAACAAATCGAGGCCATGAGGAAAACATTGGAGGAAATGAATTGCCCTCCCCCTTAAAGGGAGGGTCTCAGGTCTCTTAGTTCCTATCAAAATCCCGCTACTACAAAGACCATTGGGAAAATTCGGGTCCCCATGGGTGGGGACGATTTTGATTTGAAACCTAATGTCATTGGCCTAATTAATTTCCACTTCTATGGTCTTGCAAGTGAAGATCCCTTCCTTCATTTGGAAGACTTAACCCGATTGGCAAAAATTGTTAAATTAAGAAACATCGGGTTATCAATAGTCCTCATGAAAATGTTCCCATTTTTGTTGTGGGACAAAGCATTGCAATGGTTGCGCACCCTTGGGAGACCCATCCATTCTTGGGAAGAGATGTGCACAGCATTTCTCAAGAAATTCTTCCCAATCTGTCATACCAATGCACTTCATCGGGCCATAACTTCATTCATGCAACAAAACAACAAGCAATTTCATGAGGCTTAGGAGAGGTACAATGACCTCCTAAGGAAGTGCCCACACCATGGTCCTTGTTGTCGAGCGAACTGAGGTTTTAGAAGCTGTGTCGTAGTATAGGTCGAATCACTTGAAAATAGATAAAATTTATACTAGAATGAAAGTCTGAGGTCGTTCGTTTGGAGCAAATAGGAATTCAAGTGCTAATCTCAATAAATAATGTAAATGACCACAAGATCCAAGCCAAATAATACCAAGAAATGAAAAATAATTACTAAAAAATTATAATCCATGTAAAGCATGAGTTTAACAATAGTTATGCATGGCAAAAAGAATCTCAAAGCAAAAATAATGGTGATTTAGATCACCAATTATTCAGTTTAAGCATATATGCATTGAGTTCAAAAAATGCAACAGTGCCATCAACCACTCAAACTTAGGTACTCAAATATATTAGCGTTTGCTACAATACTTTCCCCTTTTATTCTTCTCTCCTTCCTGAATTCTTTCTTCTCTTCTTTGTATGCCTCTTCTACCTTCTTTCTCTGCTTCTTCTTTCTTTTCTCTCTTTGGCTTTTGTTCTTCACGCATAGAGGGAGGCAATCCCTCCAAAGGCTAAGTGTCAACCAACTCCCAAGAGAGCAAAACCCCCTGACCCACGTGCCCTCTCTCCTTTCTCTCTTTGGGTTTCATCTTCCTTGCCTTCCCAAGGCCACAGTACCGGGTAATCGGATATTCAAGTAGAGTGCACTTGAAACTAACGCTGTGTACATCAATCTCAGCCGAGGTGTGCTTAGCTTAGGCTAGTATATGGGTCAGACTAGTGCCAAGCTTGCGGGGTATGTGTCATGGGCGAGGCGCAGGTGAAGGGGTGGCGTGGACCTCACACCCCTGTGTTACTTGAGGCAACAAGCCATGTGTAGAAAAAACTTTTATGCACCTCTACACGTCTTTCTACACTCGATGTGGGACTAATCCCACAACTGTTTTCCTCGTGCAGTCGACAACAGCAGCCTCAGTTGCTTCATTGCTCAATAGAAGGTGAAGAGGATGTAGCCTCCTCCAATTAACTGCCTGGAAGTGAACCTGAAAGGGTTCCGTGTTATCTGGTGGTTACACCTGGAACCATTAAGCACTAGAGCGAGCTTTGAGCAAGCTTGAAACTTGCTCTTCAATGGAAGAGTTGATCTGTATCTGCAAATCAATAAAAAAGCCTCTCAGCCATGCTAAAGCACTTCAAGAGAGTCACCAAGAGTCGTGGAATGTTTTGGAGGTGGTTTCATGGAGTTTGGTGCACAGAGGTGGTTGGTCAGTGACAGAGTAGGTCGCGTGAAGGTGGGTTGCTCGGTGGGCGTTTTGGGTGGACGATGGAGTGCAATAGGTCAGGGCTTTAGATGAGGGGAGTACGGCAGAGCTTATGGATTAGTTGGCGAGGGTGATGGATGTGTGTGGTGGATGGGAACCCTCACCGGAGTGGTCATCGGAGATGGAGGAGACGAGGGTGAGCGTGTCTAGCTGGGGGTTGAAATGAGGATAGAGAGAGGGAAAACTAATCTACGATGCTAACTAAACCTAACTAGCTACTTTAATGGATGAAAGGGTGGAGGGTGGCATTAGCAGTGGTTGGTTGGGATTGTGGACGAAGGATTCTCTGATGAGGGAGATGACGAGGAAGAAGGGGCTAGGGCATCTCTGATGTGATCGTCGAGAGGCGGAGGAAGTCGGGGAGGAAGGAGATGCTCCCAATTTGGCCGTTGGGAGGCCGTAGGATGATAGAGGAGGAGGCTCACCTATGCTAGCGTGGAGATGGCCCGGGAAGGAGTTTGAAGAGGGTTTTTGAGCCAAAACTTAGCTGAGGAAAACGGCCGTGCATCAGGGGTTCTTTTATAGGGCTCTAGAGGTCGATTTGAGCTTGGGAAGCAAGCTTCCCAAGCAAGGAAAGCTTGCTGGAGTTGGAAACCTAAAGATACCCAAATCTCTCTTGCATTTTCATGAGAGATTGGGAAGGTTTTGGGGCTCAAGATTTGATTCATTGGAAAGAGGACTCCTCAAGGAATCTCCCTTCCAATTTTGGAAGGGATTGATTGATCGGAGAAGGTGTTCTCTTCAATCAAAGGTCTCAGAGTTGTAGGAATAGGATTTCATGGCAGTAGGGACCTATTTGTGAAGAAGATGAAAAATTTGGGGGCTATTTGTAAGGAATTCAAAATTCAGGGGCATGTGTGTGAGATAAAAGAATCAGACAGGACCAAATTGCAAACTAGGTCAAGATGATCTCAGATTGGGCCCAAATTTTGGTGCAAACCTAATTTAGACCCAAGGAATCCAATGGTGAAGTTATATTTAGGTTTTGACCAAGTTTGACTAGAGAAATTACACAATTACCAAAATTAGGGCAAAAGTCTGCTTGTGGCTCTATTTTAGGTCAAGACAAGTTCTGATGGTTAAATTGAAGGTACCAAACCATAGAGAATACTTTTATATGAATTTTATAGGGTTTAGGTGAATTTTATCCTAACCAGAATTTCATTTAATTAGGCAGGTCTGTTTTTAGGATTTGAGATGTCATTTAATTCTCAAAATGAGCGAAAACCCTTTTTTGTCTATGCTAACCTAGTTGTTAGACTCTTAAGACCATTTGACCTTTATTTAACCCATGGAGAAACCCCATGGTTTTTCTGCATTCAAGATATGATAGTAAAATTACAGTTTTAACCTTGGTTTCTTGTATCTCTCTTAAAGGATTGTGTAATGAATTAAGGCTCTCTGGCGGTTATGTAGGAGCATTTATTCCTTAATTATGACTAAATAAAGCTAGATATGGCTGATGATGACATTATCATCATACCCCTATGCCAAACTTTTGCTAGTCCCTTAGCAAAATCTCATGGAATTAACTCAAATTCTAGACCATATGTTTAGATCTCTAATATGTGGTTTTTCTTTTGTAGATTCAGTTAGAATACCAATAGTAGGCTTAGAGGTAGTCAAGCACCAACCAAGATTCGGACCTGACCAGCTTTAGCCACAGTCTGTCGCGAAGGTTTCTAAGTCCCACAGGAACTAACCTAAGGTTCATTGAACTTCGCGGTTAAAACATCGGTTCTTAAAACATGTTTAGTCCCAGTTCAATTTGTAGTGCGTTTTTGTAAGAGAGAGACAGAAGATTTTTTTTGTATTTTTGGAGAGTTTTCCCTCTCTTTTCTTTTCTTTAGTTCTAGCTTTGGATTGGCTTTACAACACGATCTGTATCGGATTCCTACCTCCCACCATCAATCCTCGCAGGGTCCCTAGAAATCGATGCTTCAGGATAGCACTGCCCATGGTAACCCCAGAACCTTGGCTTTCGACACTTTGAGATAGTATCTCCCATGGCATTCTGTAGCAAAATTCAAGCCCTGGCAATCAACAGTTTGCGATAATCCCGCCCATGGCACCTGAATCGGCACAATGTGCTTACATGCCCCTAGTAGGATTTTTAGATATCCTAGGAGACAAGCATCGAGGAGACGGTATGTTATTATGCATCTTCGAGGGGAATTTCTTGCCTCTCCATGCTGGAAACTCTACCAAATCAACTTGTATTGATTAGCTGCTCCTAATCTAGGTAGCTTTTTCAGAACAGAATTAACGTATTTGCGTGATTTTGATAATTAAGCACTTTAAACCAAATTGTGTGTGGATTAGGGTGCTTATGTTACCGAGTCCCACAAACTAGAGGTTAGTTAGTGAGGTTGAATAATCCCTAAGCCTTAGACCTAAGACTTAGGCTTCCCATTTTCCTCAACCTCTTGAAGATTATCCAGATCTTAACGGATATGTGAATTTTTAAGCCTAAAACAAGCCCAAGAGGCCTAAGATCAGCGTTCTCACCATCCTCTGTGTGTCTTAGCACTTTTTTGTCTTTTGTTACTTTCTTTTGATTTGGTCTAGACTTTAAATAGATTCCATAATCTTTTACTAATGACTAATTCTTTTTTTTTTTTGTTTCAAATTGTTGCTCCTTTTTGACATTTCAAAATCTCCTCTCTTTTCCTTCTAAAAAAATGATATGCAATTAATTCACTAAATTTCCTTCCTTCTCCATTTTTATTAATTTTTAATTTTTTTGGTTTTTATTTTTTTAGAATATATATTTTTTGTGAGAACCCTTCAGAATTATGAATTTTTGTATGTTTGCACTTTAACAACCCCCATACCTAAGTTTTGCAATGTTCTTATTGTAAATGGAGGGTATGAAGCAGTTAGGGTTCAGGGATTAGAACAGGATAATCGGGTGGGTGAATGGGTTGGGAATGACTGTTGTGGATGATTTCAAGCCTTGGTACAAGTACTAAAGGTGGAGTCGACTATTCTAAAACTGAACTCAGAGTGCAATAGATGTGAAGTACAGAAGGATAATTAGAAGGATCTCAGGTTTTTGGAATGACAGGTTGCCTCCCGTTAAGCGCTAAATTTAATGCCTTCAATCGAACGGAAAATGGTATGGATTAGTCAAATTAGAAGAATTTTGCAAAACAAATACCTTGATCAATAACCTGGTTGGTCCAACCAGATGCTTGTTTAGATCAGTAGGCTGATGATGCAGCCCAAACCCAATCAATTTGGGGGGTTGATAAATGTGGATGAAAAGATGTGGTACCCACCAGATGCTGTGGAGCTCAAAAGCCTGTGGAAGTGTATAGCTAGGGTCTGGTTGAATCGAATTAGCCTGATCAGAGTAGGGATCCTCAAATGAAAAAGAATCAATGGAGGATGTAGGATCCCTACGAGGGTGATCAGAGAAGGATGGGGCGTGATTTGTAGTTTGATCAATGTCTGAAACCTGATAAAAATGTGGAGGAGAATCATGTGTAACTGGCTCATTGAGAGGAGAGTCAGAGTAGAAATTGAGTCTGATTGTGGGTCAAGGTTGAAAACAGGTTTGGGAAGGTTCTGTATGTGCTATAGAAGAGGTGTTTTCTTTCAAATTATTGACCTTAGTGTCAGAATCAAAGGATGGGCTGTAGTTGCTGAGGTCGTAGATTATCTTGTAATCATCAGGAAACAACAGTTCTCCGATATCAGAGTAAGATTCAAAATCGTCAGAGAAGTTGCAAAAATCATATCCTGAATCTAATTCCGAGGTTCCACCATAGAATAAATCAAGATGTGGACAATCAACAACCTGACTTGGATCTAACCTAGTTTTAGATTTTGAGCTCAAAAAGGTGTCCCTATTAGGTTTGGGTTTGGGTTCTTGGCTTGTAGGAAAGGCCTAATTAAAACCCAACTCTTCCAAGTCCTTGATTTCTGTATTGTAGATTGGCATAACTTCTGAAAAATCAATCTGTATCTTTGAGGAGGTTGAAGACGTGTACTCATTAAATATGTGCCTAGAATTGCAGTTTAGATTCAAACTCTGATTCATATCACACAAGTCCTTGTAATCATCCCAATAAGGTTCAAATCTAGATTCTAGGTTAAGGGTGTGGGTTGGATTACTAGAATCTAGGCTGGGCTCTATTGAGATGTCAGAATCATCCTCGAGAATTACCTTAATAGGATAAGGCTCAGGATTTACATTGAGGAGTTTTGTTTTAAGTTCCTCATTATAGGTGTTTGGGAATTCAAAGATAGGCAAACTAGGTTCTCGTATCTCTAAGGCTGGCTCAAAATTGGGAGCACCTGCAATTGGATTGTCCCAACCAACTCAAGATCAGGCGTATCAGTTTGTACATAAGTTGGATCATAATTTATCTGGGTTGGGGATCTACAACAACCTTGATTCTTGAATCTGGGATTTAGGAAATTAGATTGATCCTTAGTATTGTTCCAAGATGTTTCTGTAAATGCTTGGGGAATGTATGGGTATTTTTGATTGATAATCTGTTTTAAAAATTTTATCATATCTTCCCATTTTTCAAGATCATCTTGGTGTCTTTCCCAAAGTACAGGATTTGTCCTACATTAGAGATATTCAAACTTATGCAATTTCTCTAACTCAGTGTATGCTGTCATGAGGATATCCCAGGTTGATCCATTTGTTTTTTTTTTTGAAAAGGATGAGGAATGCTACCGAGAGATGGTAGCAAATCAGAAATTTTTTATTTATTTAAAAGCCAGAGTATTACATGAAGTTCTCCCAATCTCTCACATGCCCCCAACAATTCCTTACAATACTTCCCACATTGACTAAAATCCCTCTAAACAAATGCTCATTACGAGCACACCACACATTCCACATAACCACGACCTTCTTCGCCTGCATATTTGCATGCGTCCATAAGTTCCTCCAGAGCTCCTCCCACGTGGGTAGGGGTTCCTCATAAACTCCCCTCCAAATTTGGTCAGTCACCAAACAAGACACAAATAGATGCTCCCTGTTATCAGTAGGAAGGTTGCAAAGCGGGCAATCCTGTAACTAGGCACCCAGTCTTTTGCTCCTCATTTCCCCTATAACAAGTCTGTCTCTTCTGCATAGCCATAAAAAGATCTTGATTTTAAGAGGAACTTTCAGTTTCTAGATTTTGCTAGAGATCTGATTTTCAGAAGTGTAGCCTGGCTCCTCAGCATCTATCAAAACCTTGTATGCCTTGGATGAGGTAAATTGGCCATGTTTCCATCTAAATCTGTCCATACCCCCGATCGGTTGAAAAGCATTTCGATCTGCAATCAGCCTGTCAAGTTCCTATTGTGTGCATCCTCCCTCGTGTAAGCCTACTGTAGGAACACACCAGCTCCTACTCTCAGCTTCCTAGCAGTCCTGAACATATGCGTTACTGTCTAAAGCTACACTAAAGACTCTTAGATAATTCACGGACAACACTCCCAGTTCAGACCATTCGTCAGACCAATATCTGAACTGTCTACCGTTTCCCAACTCTGAAACAAAGTTCGACCGATGGTCCTAGATCGCTTTCCTGATCAACATCCAGAATGGAGATGGCTTGCTTGGCTGCTTCATCCATAGCTGCACTAAATTGGGACCGTAAGTTTCTGTAACAAGTTGAGCCCACATCTTCCCCTCATCTGTGGTTAGTTTAATTGCCCATTTCAGCAACAGCGAGTCATTGAAATCTTTTAGGGATCTAATGTCCAGCCCTCCCTTCGAGTGAGGTCTGCAGATCTGCCCCCACTTCACCGGATGTAGGAATCTGCCCTCGGCCTTCACTCCTTTCCAAAAGAACCTCTTCCTCAACACATCCATCCTTTTCCAAACAACTTTTGGTGATCTGAAAATCTAAAAGAAGAAGGCCGGAATTGAAGTTATAATTGAATTGAGCAGAATCAATCTTCCACCCTTAGAAAGAAATCTGCTGCTCCATGACTCCAACTTAGTGCTCACTCTCTCAAACAAGGAAGCCCAATCACTCTTCTTGAGTTTCTTATCTGTTAATGGCAATCCTAGATATCTCACGGGGAGGGTTGTGAGAGGCGAGTGCATTATGGCAGCCAATATCTCCTTGTCCTGTGCAGACATACCGAAGCATGCAAAAGATGACTTTGCCCCATTCAGCCTCAAGCCAGTAATCTCGCCAAAAATATTGACCAAAGAGAACAAGATTTCAGCTTCCTACTATCCACCTTCAACAAAAAACATCGTATCGTTTGCATATTGGAGTATAGGCGCCAAGACTCTTGAACTCGACAGCAAATACCCCTTAATCATTGCAACTTTTTCCAGGATGCATGTAAAGTGAGCCAAGGTTCCCACTACCAAGTTAAAAATAAGAGGAGCTAGGGGCCATCCTTGTCTCACCCCTCGTTGAGGTTGAATCCACACCCCACACGGCCTCCCATTGATGAGAGGGGAGAAAGAGGAGCTGACAATGCACCTCTTCATCCATTGTATCCATATGGGTGGAAAGCCTCTCCTCTTCATGATCTCCCAAAGGTAAGACCATTCGATCGTGTCATAGGCTCTACTAAAGTCTACCTTCCAGGTGAAAGCTTTGCTTTTTCTCCTGCTCCACCCTGCAACCACCTCTTGCACCACAATGAAAGATTCTTGCAATGATCTATTAAGGAGGAACACTGATTGCACCACGCTAATTAAGTCAGCAAGAGCACCCTTTAGCTGATTAGCCAGCACCTTGCACTGGGTTGATCCATTTGTCACTTGTGTCAATATTAATTGGGCACAGTTTATGATGAAGGTTGTTTTTGGCACATTAACCTGGATGTTGTTAATTGGATTTGAGGTTTTGTCATCAATCTCATAAAATCTAAAGGCATCCTCAATCATTCTATCTCCCATGGATATTTGAGATTTAGGTTTCTTAAATGGTTTCCCTAAATTGTCAGGCTGCATCTTCAAATCAGGTGGTGAAATTGGGATTTAGAATCAAATTCAGGTTCAGAATGAAGTGATTCAATTTGGAAAGAGATTCCCAAGAAGACCTATTGAGGCCTCTTAGGTTAACAACCTAAGGGCCCTCCTGTGTGTGTGTTCTAATGAAAAGATGAGGGACTAGAAATGAATTGGACCCGATCAAGGCACCCAAAGATTTTTGGATGACTAAGGCAATTTTGAGGCGGATGATACCTCAGAATAAAAGATTTGCACACCTAAGAATTACCTGGGTAGCCAGGAAGGGAGAGCCCCACAAAGACCCTACATGGTAGAGCATCCTGATAGCGAAATACGCGTGATTTGTAAAAGTGGGTTTTTAACGTCGTTGTAACACGCGAATCCGCTTTCGCTTTTAAATTTATATCCTAGATAGGGGAAGTATCTAGGGTCGTCCAAGGAGACCAAGTGTTTGCAAAATTAATCCTCTTGCTTACAAATAGATCTCAACTTTCTTTTTTCGTATTTTAAATATGTAATTTTTTTGTTTTGAAAAGACGAGGGCAAAATGCGAATTGTAACGGAAAGTACTAACACCTACAATTGCTTAACTAAAACTTAAAAGATAGAAATATCTTCTTCCTAAGCTCACTCTAGGCAAGTGGAGGTCTAGAGTAATTAGGAAGAAGAGGTGAAACAAGTGCTAGAACCAAAAGTAACAATTGTAATAAAAAACTAAAAGAAGGCAATTTAATTAACTAGAATTAGTGTTCTTTTCAGGGACAAGTAGAGGAATGCTTCTACTAGAACTAAACAAATTTAAAAGCAAATAAAGAAACACTAATCCTCCTGCAAAATTTGGTGAAGAAGGGAGTCTTCTTGCTCCAAGCCTAGCTGCTCCTTGGCTTGAAAAGAGGGCCTCCTCCTTCCTTGAGAGCTCCTCCAAGGTGGAAGCTACCACCTTCAATGCTCTCTCCAAGGGGTGGGCGTGCACCACCCTCAAAAGCTCCTCAAAGGTGGCATGGACCACCTTCAAAATCTCCTCCAAAGATCTTCCTTGTCTGGCTTCTCCTTTGGCTGGCGTGACTCAAGAGAGAAGGGAAGAGGGAAGGCACCAAGGGGACAGAATATCCCTTTAATCTTCTTCTTCTTCTTCTCTCTTGGACGTGGGCTTCTAGGTGGAATATGAGAGTGAATTTGCTAGCCAAGGATGCCTTGAATGGTGGTGGGTAGTGGACTTTTTATAGGGTAGGATGAGGGGTTAAGGTGCCCCTTGAAATGGAGGGCTAGGATGGAGGTGGTTGGTGATCCTATGGCCAAGGGCATTTGGAGCCAACCCAAGGGGTGTTAAAGAGGGTGGTTATGGTGGTGTTGGTGGGTTTTGGTGGTGGAGAGACACCACCATTTTGGCACCAACCTAGGGTCTTCTAGAAGGGGGGTTAGGTGGATGGTGGAGATGGATTTAAGGAGAGGTGTATGGTGGAGATGAAGGGAATTTTGGAGGGAAAGTTGGCGCCAAAAGGAAAGGGTTCTAGGAGGTTATTTTGGAGGGAAATAGGTGGCTTTTGGTAGTGGTGATGGGGTGAAGGGGTGTGATGGTGGTGGCGCCAACTTGGAGTAGGATAGCTAGCTTAGGTGAGCTTAGTTGATGGAGCTAGCTAGGGTTGAGTTGAAGGTGGTGGATGGCCAAGGAGTTGGATGCTAGCTAAGCTAGCTTAGTTAGCTATGAAGTAGAGGAGTAGGTAATGTGAGCTAAGGTTTGAAGAGAGGAGCTGAGGAGAAGTCTGAAGCTAGAACTGGAGCTGGCAGTTGATTAGCCCATAGTTGTGGGCTATTTAAGTATTTAAGTGCCTACACATTAGGTTAATTCTAACATTTATTTAGCATAAATTAGGATGTAAATATATTAATTCATAATTTTAATTTAATTACATAATCCATACATTGCATTCATATCTTAAGTGCATTTAGAATTAGCTTAGAATAGCATTCATCTAATTAGACAACCAATTAGGTACATTGTTTTCATTAACATAGAAGTTGAGGGTCTGTATATAAATGACCTTAATATTTTAACATTATTTTCTTTACTCTTCTCCTTGCAGGAACGGCTGGCTGCCGCTCCAATGTTGAACGGCCGCAGTGAAGACCCATTCAAGGGGGAGCGGATGTGGTGGATCTGGTAGGGCGGCTGATTTCAAACTTGTGCAGGCCACTACAAAAGGAGGGAGGTAGCCGAGCTCGGTAGGCCTCCGCCACCGACCCACCACTGTGCAGAGAGAACTTCTCTCTTCCACTCCACACTGTCGGCCTCTACTATGGCGACGAGTCTCCATCACCGTGGGCGTGTGGTGTGACAGGCCACACCGCCATCCGGAGCTCGCCGCATCACCGTGAGCACCTTAGCGTGCATCTCCCTCGCCGTCGTCGCCGACCACCACCACCGAGCTACTGATTCAGCCACCCTTTCAATAACTTAAGATGTCCGGGAAATTTCCCAGACGTCTGAAGCTACCCGCACGCCTCCACCCTCGCCTGCGTACCCATCTGTACTCCACCCGCTCACCTCCAACAGCCACACCTTCCTTAGCCTGCTGCATCCTTCAAATGCACATGCGCCCATCAACCTTCAGCTCAACCACGCCTGCACCCTCCAACCGCACCCGCTCTCCACGCGCCTGCAGCTCACGCCATCTCCACACACTCACCGGCTGCTGCGCCCTCCTCCAACCGCGCCTGCAGACCCACACAACCGAGCACGCCTTCGCCCGCGCCTGCCGCTTGCAAGCGCCATTCACCCGCACTTGCAGAGCCCTTCGCCCACGAGCCTGCACCCTCCAACAGTGCCTGCAGTCCACGCCATTCACCCCCGTGCCTGCAGAACTGCCAGCAGCGCCCTCCGCCTGCGCTTGCTGCAGCCAGCGCACCCCCTCCAGCTGCAACCGTACCCGCTCAACCACCTACAGACCCGTCCTCCAGCGCCTGCAGAGCCGTCAGCAGCAGTGCGTGAGTAGATCTCACGCCAACAGCCGCGCAAGCTCACCGGCTGCAGCACCTTCGCTGGAGCTTGTCCGGCCACCTCCGGCTGCTGCGCGACTCGCCGCCACCACCGATTCGAAGCCCTCGGTCCAAGCGACCTCCTCCGAGCTTCTCGCGCCCGACCATCCGCTCCTCGTCGCGCAACACAAAGGGGAAAAATTCCCCTATTTTGCTACAGTAAACCAACAATTAGAAATTACATTTTCTGCCATTGTCACTTTTTAATGATATTTTATTAATTCTGCATTGCGGAAAATGTCCTCTAGTTTCTCATAATTGCCATTTCAGCATTGTTTCTTGCTTAAACCTTAATCTAAAGGCAATCATGGCTTGATTCTTGTCCAAACTAGCTACGAACGAACATTTTTAATTGGTGCGAATTTTAATACATCATTACCTCCCTGTGGATACGACCCGCTCCTCTGCGAGTGGTTATTTCTTGTTAAATATTGATTAGTCAATTTTTCAACCACATTAAACTACAAACGACTTTAAAGCAAAAGATTGACCAGTCAGCAGCTGCTGAAGAGGCTGGCGTGTAGCTACTCTAGCTTGCTTAGCTTGCTAGTTCTTTGCTAGCTGCTAAGCCAAGTTAAAGTGAGCTGGCTTCTACCATAATGAGCTGAGGTGAGCTAGGTTTAGTGCTCCTGGGGAGGATCAAGCCGGTTGAGGCAGTTAAGGTAGCTTAGCTCAACTGAGTTGAGCTAAGCTGGATCCCCGGGAGCTGGACTTGAGCTTCCTGAGCTGAGATGAGTTCTTCTTCAGCTGGCTAGAGTTGAGTGGAGCTGGATGTAGCTGGGTCTGAGTTGGGGTGAACTCTTGTCAACTCAGCTGAGCTAGTTAGAGCTCCCTGTAGACTAGTGGGAGCTGAGATGAGCTAGACTCAGCTAAGTTGAGCTGGATTTGAGTTGACTTGAGCTAGGGTGAGCTAAGATGAACTCTCTTGAGCTGCCATTCAGCTGAGATTAGTTGAATGGAGCTGGGATGAGCTAACCCTAGTTCAAGTGAGCTAGGTTCCAGCTGTGGTGTGCTGGATCAAGCTGAGTTCCAGCTAGTCTGAGCTTCTCCTTCACCATTTTCCTTCTTGAGTGCTAGGGTTTAAGGGATCTGTATATCTGTTCATCCCTAACACTCACAAAAACATATCAAAAAGACAATAAAAATGCAATGCATGCCTAACCTAATTTATGCCTAAATGCAGCCCAAAAACCCATTTGCGGAGTAAAATCCTAAGAGCTAGGTTTATTTTAATGCATAAGAATGATGATAAACTGGCGTTTATCACGTCCCCATAGGTTACAGGGTTTCCCCCACCCGACCTTCCTTGTCACTGAGGGTCCAAGTAGACTGGAATGTACGAACTTAAGACCTTAAGTCCACCAATTTTATATCCTAATTTGTGCCTTTGATTTCACTTGATTAGAAGTTAATTCAACTTGTGACCTAATTTTGAGGTTGGTTGACCTACAATGTCGACCAACTTCACTTGACTTGTCCTAAAGATGGCAGAATGAGATCCAGGTCAAGACCTAGAAATCACATTGATTTGTCTCTCAAGTTATTAGGTCCAAGGGTTTTAGGGTTCAAGTGTGAATAGAGCCTGATTTTAGGGTTTTTGTTGATTATATCTTTTGAACCAAGGGCTTGGGTAGCACACAAATATGGGTGAGTTTGTTTCCTTTTATGCAGGAAAGTGTGAACTAACACTCCAAAACCATAAAATTGAAACCCTAATTGGCTCTATTCTGCATCTAATTTGATCTTAACTTGTTCACCTTGGGCTTCAAGTAAGAATGATGTTAGCCCAAAGTGATTTAGAAATTGCACGTAGTCCCTAATAGGTGCAGGAAAATAAGGTAGGGAATCTTTAATAGATTCATCTCAATCTTCAATCAGATTTGAAAAAAATTTCACAAATCAAGAAACTTGCCCTTTAAATGATATTACTATGAAAAATAAGGCAGGTGATTCATAATTAATTGTTTCCTTTTTTCTATGTCTTCCCAAGATTAAGAGGTTGATTAGGGAAGAATAGAAAACTTACCTGCCTTGGAGTGGTTGATTTGTGTGGAAGATCTCCTCGTGAAGTACCTCACAAAATCATAAGAAAGCAAACAGGGCAAGTCAGTGCTCAAATATAATCAAATAATGTAGAGAATAGCGGTGAATTGCGCATTGTTCCCCACAACAGTGCTAAAATGTTGTCGAGTGAAATTGAGGTTTTAGAAGTTGTGTCGTAGTATAGGTCGAAATCACTTGAAAACAAATAGAATTTATACTCGAATGAAAGTCTGAGGACGTTCGCTGGGAGCAAATAGGAATTCTAATGCTAATCTCAATAAATAATGTAAATGAGCATAAGATTCAAGCCAAATAAAACCAAGAAATGAATAATAATTACCCAAAAATGATAATCAATGTAAACCATGAGTTTAACAATAGTTGTGCATGGCAAAAAGAATATCAAAGCAAAAATAATGGTGATTTAGATCACCAATTATTCAATTTAAGCATATATGCATTGAGTTCAAATAATGCAATAGTGCCATCAACCATTCAAACTTAGGTACTCAAATATATCAGCGTTTGCTATAGTACCTTCCCCTTTTATTCTTCTCTTCTTCTTCCTTGACTTCTTTCTTCTCTTCTCTGTATGCCTCTTTTGCCTTCTTTCTCTGCTTCTTCTTCTTTCTTTTCTCTCTTTGGCTTCTATTCTTGACGCACAGAGGGAGGCAATCCCTCTAGTGGCTAAGTGTTAACAACTCCCAAGAGAGCAAAACCCCCTGACCCGCTCGCTCTTTCTCCTTTCTCTCTTTGGGTTTCCTCTTCCTTGCCTTCCCAAGGCCACAGTATTGGGTAATCTGATATTCAAGTAGAGCACACCTGGGACCAGGGCTGTGTGCGTGGATCACAGCCAAGGTGTGCTTAGCTTAGGCAGGTATACGGGTCAAACCAGTGCCAAGCCCACAGGGTATGTGTCATAGGTGAGGTGCAGGTGAAGGAGTGGCAAGGGACCTCACCCCCCTGTGTTACTTGAGGCAATAAGACATATGCAGAAAAAACTTTTATGCACCACTACATGTCTTTCTGCACCCGGTGTGGGACTAATCCCATAATTATTTTCCTCATGCAGCTGGCAGTAGCAACCTCAGTTGCTTCGTTGCTCAATTGAAGGTGAAGAGGATGTAGCCTCCTCCAATTAACTACTTGGAAGTGAACCTGAAAGGGTTCCACATCGTCTGGAGGTTACACCTGGAACCATCAAGCACTGGAGCAAGCTTCGAGCAAGCTTGAAACTTGCTCTTCAATGGCAGAGTTGACCTGTAGCTGCAAATCAATAATGAAGTCTTCATCCATGTTAAAGCACTTCTGGAGAGTCACCGAGAGTCGTGGAATGTGGTGGCAGTGGTTTTGTAGAGTTTGGTGCATGGAGGTGGTCAGTTGGTGACGGAGTAGGTTGCGTGAAGGTGGGTTGCTTAGTGGGCCTTTTGGGTGGACGATGGAGTGCAATAGGTTAGGGCTTTAAATGAGGGGAGTACGACGAAGCTTATGGATTAGTTGGTGAGGGTGGTGGACATGTGTGGTGGACGGGAACCCTCGTCGGAGTGGTCGTCGGAGATGGAGACGAGGGTGAGCGTGTCAAGCCGAGGGTAGAAATGAGGATAGAGAGAGGGTAAACTAATCTACGATGCTAACTAAACCTAACTAGCCACTCTAATGGATGAAAGGGGGGAGGGTGGAGTTGGCTGTGGTTGGCTGGGATCGTGGACGAAGGATTCTCCGATGAGGGAGATGACGAGGAAGAAGGGGCTAGGGCATCTCTGATGTGATCGTCGAGAGGCGGAGGAAGTTGGGGAGGAAGGGGATGCTCCCAATTTGATTGTTGGGAGGCTGTAGGACGATAGAGGAGGAGTCTCACCTAAGCTATTGTGGAGATGGCCGGGGAAGGAGTTTGAAGAGGGTTTTTGAGCCAAAACCTAGCTGAGGAAAATAGTCGTGCGTCAGGGGTTCTTTTACATGGCTCTAGAGGTCGATTTGAGCTTGGGAAGCAAGCTTCCCAAGCTAGGAAAGCTTGCTGTAGTTGGAAACCTAAAGATACCCTAATATCTCTTGCGTTCGCATGAGAGATTGGGAAGGTTTTGGGGCTCAAGACTGGATTCATTGGAAAGAGGACTCCTCGAGGAATCTCCCTTCCAATTTTGGAAGGGATTGATTGATCGGAGAAGGTGTTCTCTTCAATAAAAGGTCCTGGAGTTGTAGGAATAGGATTTCATGGCGGTAGGGACCTATTCGTGAAGAAGATGACAAAGTTGGGGGTTATTTGTAAGAAATTCAAAAGTCAGGGGCATGTGTGTGAGATAAAAGAATCAGACAGGACCAAATTGCAAACTAGGTCAAGATGATCTCAGATTGAGCCCAAATTTTGGTACAAACCTAATTTGGACCCAAGAAATTCAACGGTGAGGTTAGATTTAGGTTTTGACAAAGTTTTATTGGATAAATTGCATAATTACCCAAAATAGGGCAAAAGTCTGCTTGTGGCTCTATTTTAGGTCAAGACGGATTCTGACGGTTAAATTGAAGGTACCAAACCATAGAGAATATTATTATATGAATTTTAGAGGGTTTAGGTGAATTTTATCTTGACCAAAATCTCATCTAATTAAGCAGGCTATTTTTAGGGTTTTAGATGTCATTTAATTATCAAAACAGGCGCAAACCCTTTTCTGTCTGTTCTAACCCACTTGTTAGACTCTTAAGGCCATTTGACCTTTATTTAACACCTAGAGAAATCCTGTGATTGTTCTGCATTCAAGATATGATGGTAAAATTGCATTTTTAACCCTAATTTCTTGTATTTCTCTCTGAAAGGATTATTCAATGAATTAGGGCTCTTTATAGGTTATGTAGGAGCATTTATTCATTGATTATGATAAAATAAAGCTAGATATGGCTGATGATGACGTTATCATTAGTATTACAAAGTGGCATATAGCCTAAATCTTCTATTATGGGCTAAATGAGACTTTGCGACAGATCACCGACACTTCCTGCATTGGGAATTTTATGAATAAAGAAGAGAATGGAGCATTTGAATTGTTTGAGGGCATGAGTGAAAACTCAATGAACAATGCCTCCATTGTTTCCTTTAATCATACCAGCATGCCCGACAATGTTCATGAAGTTGACATGAGACACTCCCATTCATTCACAGATTTAAACTTAATTGTGCGAAAATTGGTTGAAGTCTCCGTTGTGCACAAGAAGCTGGACGAGCTTCTGGCCAACCCTGCCCGCTTTATGGCAACACCTCCACACCATCACTCCATTATAACCCTAATCCTTCCAATGCCAGGCTTATTCCCAAGAATCCTGTGAGACCGTCCTTACCGAGTATTGCACCGAGCGATTCGGTGAACAATGTGGACTTGGCTTTTGTGAGCCAGTATTTTGACATGAAGGACCAAGCCTCCGTGTGCTCAGATGCATACACACATGCGGACTTGTCTTCTGGCTTAGAAGATGCTTGTTCCCTGGGGAACAACTTGTTCTCTGCCACGTATAACCCAGGGTGGCAAAATCATCCTAACTTCGCATGGTCAAATAACTTGCAATGCCAAAACCCCTTAGGTGGACCAATGTGACCGTCAGCACCTGTCTTCCCAAGGGCCCAGTATAACCTTGTGACAAATCTGTTGTCGGGCCCTTGCGTACCTCAAATGGAGCATGCATCAAGTCCTCTTGATAAATTGATGCGAATGATGACAGAAATGTCCAAGTGCCATGAAGAAAACATGACCTCTCTTCAGCACCAATTGGCGTAGCAAAATGCTGAGATCAGTCAACTACACATGACGATTCGATCTCAGGGCACTCTTCTAGCCCAACTTGTTTCTAACCCATGAAATTTTGTACCTCGTGGTCCGCAACCATAGGTACGACCTTCTCAGGGGTAGGTTCATCAGATTCTGCAAGCTCCGAGCACTCCACCGAGATTTCAGGCGAATCCCATAGTAGTACATCATTCTCATGTCCCTATTGTGAACCCTCCTCCACCTTATGATCCCACTGGACCTGCGACGTCTAATGCGATTACTACAAGGAGTGGTAAGCAAACCGTCGATCCGCCTCGACCTAATCCTGGCCCATCTTCTTCATTGCCCCCTTAATCGGGATGTGCACCACATTCTCGTGAGGACGATATGCCCAAACTAGTGCCAGAATCGATCCTATTCCCTGAGGCTCTACTGAGGGAGCCAAAAGGAAAGAAAAAGAACATGCAGACCTTTGATAACCTGAGTAATTTATTCAGGGATGTTGAGATCAAAGTACCCCCGTTGGAGGCTATCGACCATATACCCACTGTCGCCCGATTCTTCAAAGACTACACTACACCTAGGTGATAGTCAAAGAAAATAAAGAATCTGGTGGTCCTCTCGCCTCATGCGAGTTGTGCTATACTTTCAAATCTACCACTGAAGTAGAAAGATCCGGGCACACCGCTTATTTCATGTAGCATCCAAGGCTGCAATTTTAACCGTGCCCTTCTTGATCTTTGATCTTCCGTCAATCTTATATCAACCATCATGCTCAAGAAATTTTCCTTAGGAAATCTGAAACCCACCCCTGTTACATTGCAATTGGCAGATCGTTTTGTCAAAATCCCGAAGGGTGTGGTGGAAGACGTGGTGGTTAGGGTCAACGGTCTCTTTTTTCCTGTTGACTTGCTTGTTTTGGATATGGAAGTTCCTAGCTTACTTTTTGATTGTTCGATCATCCTTGGTCAACCTTTGTTGGCCACAGCCCATGCCCATATCAACTGAGTTGGGCTACATTGAGATCACCGTAGGCTCTGAGAAGCTCAAGCTAAACATTTTCAAGGCCTCCAAGAACTTTGATTGCGATTGCATCGAGGATGACAATTCTGACGAGGACATGGCCATCAGCGCATTGATTGCGCAACAATCATAGGCCCTAATTTGCTTGAATTAAGCTAGAACTTAGCTTAACATGAATATTCTGCATGCATAAGCATCATATTCTGCATCGTAATTGATATATGTGTTTTATGCATTAAACTATGTTATTTGAGTGGTATTAATGATTGCAGGTAATCTAAGGCTGCAGATGACCAATCCAATCTTATGGATCTATTCAGAATAACGATGGGAGTCCAATGCATCCAAGATCGAATCAGTCAGACTCCCATTGCACCCTAGGGAGTTCGTAGAAGAGGAAGAGCCAAGGGGCAAATTGAAGACGATCTGGACCTTAGATGATAAATCCAACCACATAGATGGATCCAGATTGACGTTCGTAGTCCAACGGTGTAGAAATCAACTTAATCGGAGGCCTACATCACCAGATACAAGGAAAAGAAGATGAACGGCCATGAGCGCACCATGTCACTCGCCCAGACTGGATGAGTATAAATAAAAACTAACAAGTATATATACTAAAGGGTTTGCACAGTGCGTTGGCTCGTGCGCGAGTGCATATCCGCGAGATGCAAGTTCGAGCCCTATGCTGCGTAAAATTGAGGCAGGCACTTGCAGGTGTAGTTGCGCGATTTGACGGCACATAGTGCGCCGCATGGCAGGACTAGAGTGCACCGTGGGTGGGATGCGCGATTGCACGGGTTGTGCTAAATCACGAAGATGCATGAATCGCGCATAGGATTTGCGAAGAACGCGGTGCTGCGGCTGTCTAAGTCGTCCGATCTTGAGATCGGACAGACGATGTTAAGGCGAGATTTGAAGGCAAGAGGCAAAAGAAAAAACACAAAGGCGTGGGAGAGCGGGAGCCGTGAGATCTGCATCCAAGGGCACAGAGAGCGCTACGTGGCAGCACCAGAATAAATTGACCAAGAAGAAGGATTTGGGGAAGGATTTGTACGAGAAAAAAAAGCTATAAAAGGACCAAAGGGCCCCCCTTTGGAATATAACTCTCAACTATCTCTTCTTCCTTCTTCTACCTCTCTCTCTTCTTCTTCTTCCCGTCTTCTCTGCCTCTGTTTGAAGAATCCGTTGGGCCACCCTGTCGGATCGTTCCTGCTCTCCTCAACCTCTCTAGAAGGCCACCATGGACCACCCGTGGTGCCCTCGTTCTGTTACCAAGATAGTTTTATTCATGCTTATAATTTGTTTAGTTATAGTTACATGTATGCAATTCATGTTCAAACTCTTTGTGTGATATATATTGTGATTCATTGTCTCTACTATTTAGTAATTAGATTTAGAATACGTGCATGAAATCAAAAGCATTTTTCTGCCTCCCTATGATTGATCGGGACTCCCAGTTCCATTAATTTTATTTGTCGAGATGTATTTCATGCTATACTACGACGTATTCATCTTTTACGCGATCTACACCCCAAACAAATTGGCACCGTTGCCAGGGAGGCAAGGCGACTTTCGATTTTATCTTTAATACATTATTGTTGTGTGTAGGAACAATGACAGGAAGCGGTGAACGAATCGAAGTGGGCACTGTGAAAATCAGGTGCACACATTCCCATTAGAAATTCAGCCAGAAAGTAAGTGTTATCTTCAAAATTCAATAGCAGTGTTTCTAATGTTGCAAAAATCCTGAAATTTGAACTGGAACTAAATTTTCAAGTTATCTTTCCAACACCACAATTTTCAAAAAGAAATTCTATCTGGAAAATTTTTAAAAATTCATAGAATACATATGTGTCAGATTGCTCGAAAATAGAACTATTATGAATTTTGAAATCAATTCTGACCAACATACAAATCACATTGACTCAAAATTTGTGGGGTGTGAAAGATAATAAATTAGCTTTCAATATCATATTTTTACAAAATTTTTAGAGCATATTTGATACTTTTTCCAATAGAAAAACCAACATAGGGTCTAAATCCCATATTTGACCCCTTGCCAGTTAAAAATTCATAGATATTTGTTAGAAATAGTAAAAATTTTGAAAAAATACTCTCTAAAAAGCTTATTGAAGAAGGAATCTTTTTACCAAGTTTCAAATCATTTGAATTCCATCTTTACCTGAGAGTTTATATTTGATTTGTGGTCTTTAATTTGAAACAACTTAGAAGCACATGAGCCAATAGGACCACATTGGACTAACTTGGACCTCAACGAGTCGAAAAGTTAGTCGGTGGGGCAAGTCAGCTTGTGGACCACCCACCATCTACTACATTAAAGAAGTAGGTTAGAAATTCACGAAAATACATCAAATAACCTGTATTTGGCTTGAGACTACTAGGTAGTTCCAACCTCTCTTGCAAAACCTGGTAACTATGCCTGCGGGGTAGTGTCAAACGACGGCAGCTGCGGGGTAACGAAATCGAAGGCGGAAGCCGAAGGAAGAACCTTCCCCATAGTCCCCTCGTAACCAGACTGGCCAGGTTAGCCTGAGAGGCGGGAACTCCTTACAGTTGGTCTCTAGCCAAATTTTTAATAACACAAACTTAAACAAAAAATTCTGTTATCTGATTCTAAGGACCAATTTGATTACAAGGCCCTTGCCTTGTTTTGCCACCAGTTTCTTGTAACTAGTGTAAGGTCACTAGGACCCTTATGATGTCCTTTGATCATCTTAATCATGGACCCATACTCTTTCCCATCTTACCATCAACAGGGTTCTCCTTGAAAGTTCCCTACTAGGAGGGGTGACGTAATAATATGCGGAAATCAAATATAAAGCAATCTCACAAAAAATAAGCAATCACAAAATGTACACAGGAATTTTTAGGTGGAAACCCAAACCGGGTGAAAACCACCACCTAACCCTCTCGAGTTAGGATTTTCCGATCAACCAAGTTGATCAAAATCCACTAAACGAATCACTTTAAACGAGGGTGATTCAACCTCAGTACAATCACGCTACAAGTACGAGGGTAGCGTTCCTCAACCCCTTCTCTCCACGAGAAGGATTTTGTCCCATGAAGGAGACGGGAATTCACAAAGCGAATACCCAACCAAAAGACAAAGATAAAAGAAAAAATAGTCCTATAGGGCCAACAAAATAATTAAACCTAGCTTCTATAGGAAATAGGAAACTCCCCTTTGCAAGGAGTGCGTCGACGATGACGCGGTGCGTGTGCCACGCGATGGCGCTACGTCGCTCTCGTTAACAACGCCGGGAGAGCGGGTGCGCAATGGTTGAATGCTCTCAAGAAAATGGAGCTTGAGCTTGGAGAGCAAGAGAGTCTTTTCTTTGGACACAAAAGGTTCGAAAGTGTATTGGAAGGTGTGTGTCTTAGTGTGTATATGTGTGTTTGTGTTACAAAGGTTCCCCTCTATTTATAGAGGCCTTAGGAAGGTTTTGGAAGGCTTGGAAAAGCTTCCATAGCCGTTGGGTGCAAAGCCCAAGAGAATCAGGCCGAAATCAGGACAATGATTGCATTTGACAGGGTTATCAGACGTCTAACTCTGGCATCAGACGTCTGGAAGGCCACTTTAAGACGTCTGATTACAAGGTCAGACGTCTGATTCTATGCGGGTTTCTCCCTGACTTGAATCAGATCTAAACAGGGTTTTTGCGCAAGTCCATCAGACGACATACAGGACGTCTGGAAACCTACTTTTACTGTGGGAATTGATTTCCAAACGTTGCAACGGCTAGAAAATCTCTGAGAGGAGATTTTGGGACAGCCGAGGCAAAACGCTCATTTATCAGACGTCTGGACAGTTCTATGGACGTCTGATAAGACTCTAACGGTCATATCTGGAGTGTTTGCTAAGCCAGCCAACGGTCCACTAATTGGACATCTGGAAAAGTCATCAGACATCTCCTAAGACGTCTGGTCTAAGGTATGGACGTCTGATTTCATCAGACAGAACTAACTATGTCCAGCCTAACGGTTATCAGACGTCTGAAACAACAATCAAACGTCTTAAAATACTTTATCAGACGTCTGATTTTGGAATTAGACGTCTGTAAGTGCTGTTTGAACCCTATATTGGTTTTCTAAGTATTCTACAGAAAACCTAAGTATCCTAGGGTTGTGCCGGTGTTCCTAGGACCTCTGTTAGGGTTCTTTGAGGCTCTTTAACATAATTTTCTAAGGAAAATAAAGAGCAAGAAAAATAAAGATAAAAGTACATGA
Source organism: Thalassia testudinum (assembly GCA_037157565.1). Taxonomy (NCBI): domain Eukaryota; kingdom Viridiplantae; phylum Streptophyta; class Magnoliopsida; order Alismatales; family Hydrocharitaceae; genus Thalassia; species Thalassia testudinum. The sequence continues at coordinate 48,489,363 of JAZHRO010000009.1, forward strand.
AAGGATTAAAAAGAATCTATCCTATTCTTCTTGTCTTCTATCTTCAATCTGTCACTCCACGCGAACCTCCTCTATTTTCCGTCAAGCTCCTCCAATCCGTCCTGGATGCGAGCTCGAGTTCCGTCTAAACACGTCCACATTTGCAATTGACCTGAAATCTAGGACTCAAATTGCAAATGTTAAATAACACGTGTTTTGTTATCATCAAAACAAGTGATCGTGGTGCTCTAGCACCAACAATCTCCCCCTTTTTGATGATGACAAAACCATAAATAATAATGCATAGAAATCCTCCCCCTTTTTGACATTATCAAAAAGATTTGATTGGTTTACATTTCCTATTACTCCCCCTTAAAACATGCTCTTCTATGAGTTTCTTTTGACAAAGGTAATGTCCTCCCCCTTTTTGTAACAATGAGATAGCTATTATTTTTCTCCCCTTTCTAAAGGAAATTTAGCTGCCTTATATCTCCCCCTTAAAAATTGACAATTAGCTCATTAATTTTTAACTCCCCCTATCTAAATGCTTATAAAAAGATAGGGTTAAAAATTTTACCTCACCTACCATGGCCAATAAAATGGCCCGAATGGTGGTGGTGGATGCCACATCGGATGGGGCTCCCATCCGTAGCTTGGAGGCCTGGGCATCGGCGCCGGTCTCCAGTCTGGTGGTCGACGTGCGACGGGTCCGTCGTTTGTTCGCCGTCTCGTCGGTCTTCTTGTTCTCCTCCTTGGTCTACTCCTTAGTTCTCCCAACTCGAGTTGACCAGCCTTGAGCTTGTAGGTCCAGTCCCTTATGTTGTAATTATCCCTGAACCCTACAAAACAAGATTCTAATTTTTTCTTCGGTATCCAAGTGAGCTTGGATCCGGATCTGTTAGCGGGTCTCCTTGATGGAGATCCTTTCTCAATCTTAGGGCTATATAAATCATCTACTTTGTTGATTAGTTTGTTGGAGTTTTCCCTAAGACATGCGATTTCTTTTTCTATAATATCCATCTTAGTCTTTAAATCAAAAATTTCTATTTTTAGACTAACATTTTCCTCAATCAATTTATTATTTTCATTGATGAGGTTATGATTTTCTAATAACAGGTTATTATCCTTAGGACTAGTTTCTATATCCTTGAGTTGTTTTTCTAACCTATCATTTTCATTTCTAAGAAAACTAAGGTTCTTTTTAATGCTTTTATTTTCTACCCTAAGTGATTTACTAATCTCAAAAAGTTCATTAAATGCTTCTTGAAGATCGAGATTTACCTCGTTGTCGCTGTCGTCGCTTCCACTTTCGCTGTCGCTGTTGGTTCCTCTGGCCATGAAACCAAAGCAAGCGGTTTCTTCTTCTTCTTCTTCTTCTTCTTCTTCCTCCGAGCTTGTCTCCTCATGAGTGCCTTCCAACCTCCTCCATATCTCGTGGGCGGTGGTGCACTCTTTGATTTTCTCGAACTCTTTCGGACTCAATGCGCAATACAGGGCATTCATTGCCTTTGCGTTGAGTGAAAGATCTTGAATCTGCAGCTGCGAGTAGCCTCCCGCGGGTTTTTCTGGGATGTCGAAAGGCGTCTCGCATCTGGCCCAGACTGTGAAATCGGTGGCTTGAAGCCACGTCTTCATCCGCAACTTCCAGTAGGGGTAGTTGCTCCCGTCGAAGAACGGCGGACGGGTTGTGGACTGCCTCTCGGAAATCCTGCTTGTGGAACAGCTTCCCTCCATTTGATCTCTTGCCAGGTTGTTACGCCGAACAGCAAGACCTACTCTGATACCAATTGAAAGTTCCCTACTAGGAGGGGTGACGTAATAATATGCGGAAATAAAATATAAAGCAATCTGACAAAAATAAGCAATCACAAAATGTACACAGGAATTTTTAGGTGGAAACCCAAACCGGGTGAAAACCACCACCTAACCCTCTCGAGTTAGGATTTTCCGATCAACCAAGTTGATCAAAATCCACTAAATGAATCACTTTAAACGAGGGTGATTCAACCTCAGTACAACCACGCTACAAGTACGAGGGTAGCGTTCCTCAACCCCTTCTCTCCACGAGAAGGATTTTGTCCCACGAAGGAGATGGGAATTCGCAAAGCGAATACCCAACCAAAAGACAAAGATAAAAGAAACAATAGTCCTATAGAGCCAACAAAATAATTAAACCTAGCTTCTATAGGAAATAGGAAACTCCCCTTTGCAAGGAGTGCGTCGACGATGACGCGGTGCGTGTGCCACGCGATGGCGCTACGTCGCTCTCGTTAACAATGCCGGGAGAGCGGGTGCGCAACGGTTGAATGCTCTCAAGAAAATGGAGCTTGAGCTTGGAGAGCAAGAGAGTCTTTTCTTTGGACACAAAAGGTTTGAAAGTGTATTGCAAGGTGTGTGTCTTAGTGTGTATATGTGTGTTTGTGTTACAAAGGTTCCCCTCTATTTATAGAGGCCTTAGGAAGGTTTTGGAAGGCTTGGAAAAGCTTCCATAGCCGTTGGGTGCAAAGCCCAAGAGAATCAGGCCGAAATCAGGACAATGATTGCATTTGACAGGGTTATCAGACGTCTAACTCTGGCATCAGACGTCTGTAAGGCCACTTTAAGACGTCTGATTACAAGGTCAGACGTCTGATTCTATGCGGGTTTCTCCCTGACTTGAATCAGATCTAAACAGGGTTTTTGCGCAAGTCCATCAGATGACATACAGGACGTCTGGCACTATGTCTGGACGTCTGGAAACCTACTTTTACTATGGGAATTGATTTCCACACGTTGCAACAGCTAGAAAATCTCTGAGAAGAGATTTTGGGACAGCCGAGGCAAAACGGTCATTTATCAGACGTCTAGACAGTTCTATGGACGTCTGATAAGGCTCTAACGGTCATATCTGGAGTGTTTGCTAAGCCAGCCAACGGTCCACTAATTGGACGTCTGGAAAAGTCATCAGACGTCTCCTAAGACGTCTGGTCTAATGTATGGACGTCTGATTTCATCAGACAGAACTAACTATGTCCAGCCTAACGGTTATCAGACGTCTGAAACAACAGTCAGACGTATTAAAATACTTTATCAGACGTCTTATTTTGGAATTAGATGTCTGGAAGTGCTGTTTGAACCCTATATTGGTTTTCTAAGTATTCTACAGAAAACCTAAGTATCCTAGGGTTGTGCCGGTGTTCCTAGGACTACTGTTAGGGTTCTTTTAGGCTCTTTAACATAATTTTCTAAGGAAAATAAAGAGCAAGAAAAATAAAGATAAAAGTACATGAAAGGATTAAAAAGAATCTATCCTATTCTTCTTGTCTTCTATCTTCAATCTGTCGCTCCATGCGAACCTCCTCTGTTTTCCGTCAAGCTCCTCCAATCCATCCTGGATGCGAGCTCGAGTTCCGTCTAAACACGTCCACATTTGTAATTGACCTGAAATCTAGGACTCAAATTGCAAATGTTAAATAACACGTGTTTTGTTATCATCAAAACAAATGATCGTGGTGCTCTAGCACCAACACTCCTCCCAACCCAACTTCTTATGGGTGGGAGATTTCTCCTCATTATTCCTATATGCGCGTATCTCAGGCCTGGGACATACCCACCTCAACCTCTTGGACATCCACACAAATCTCGCAGCACTTAGAGACACTCTCCATGTGGGATCGAGATCTCATCATGATGACTGATTATCTTGATCAGTCCCACCAAAGGCAGGCACCTACATCTCATAAGAACCATCAGATCGCCGAACTGATCCAAATAGTCTAGGAAGAAAAAGAGGTCAGAAAAAGGGAATATGAAGACTTAAGAAATGCAATTCAAGATAAAAGACAAAGAACCCAAGACATCACCTCTAGGGCCCTGAATTTAGAGAGAATGTACTGCAAGTTGATGGTGAGCCACTCAAGGTTAAGAAATCAACCGCAACCTATAACTGCACTGAACCCACCCACCACCCTTTTGATTCCCCAGCCCAAATCTATTATAACCCTCCATCTTCCCTGAGACTCGCATCTGTGGTCATGTCCACATAGATCACCACTGGGGAGCCACCAATAGACTCCCAACTACTTCTCAGACTACAATAAACAATAGCAAAGTACAAGGACACAGTTGTGAGATATCTACATCAAATTCAGATCACTACTGGTCCAGGGTAGAGATAGACTTTGATTGCAACCGAAGAATCTCTGATGGAAGCCCTTAAAGGACTAGAATCTGTGGCTAGGATGAATCAATAAACTTGCACACTTCAAGATATACTCCTTTTGCAGTACCAAGTTTAGACTAGCCTAGATGATTTTAGGAAACTTAAGATGACTTTTAAGGATTCTTCAATTCACATGCCTGAAGTAGATGATGTAGGTGATTTTCAAGTGAGAGATGAGATATTGGATGGAAATAAGGGAAATGTTCTTGGCATATCTGAAAAGAAATTAGTTGAGATCCCTAGCCTAGAAAATAGTGAGGAAAGTCCCATGATTGATTTTCAATCTAAAAATATTGAATCTTAGGAGATAGTGATGGAGGATCATGACACCCAAGACTTGGTACATTCTGAGACTTGGGTATATACACTTAATGATCCCCATGATTTGGATTATAAGAGATCTGGAGTGGAATTGCCTAAAACCCTCATGACAAGCTTAGTTGATAAATATATTGAAATCCATGAGGGTAATTTTGAATTACCAGAGAATGCAATCGAAGTTGAGAAAGAAACTACTAAAAACTCTATTTCCAATTGTCAGGATAATTTGAAAAATCTGGAGGAATTTTTAGATTTGTAGTCAGATGAATTTATCATAGATTCTTTCACATCTTCGCTTTTGGATATCAGGATTTCACTAAAGCCACGGAGTAGAAAATGAAAGAATTTAAGGCTTTACTGTATTATGATTCTTCCCACCTTGGGGAAAATAAATTGCCGCCCAGTACATTTGAGGATTCACACCACGAGCAGAATTTGGGCGAGTCGTATGAGATTCCTGATCAACCCAAGGATGAGAATGATTTGGGTGAAAATAGAGCTGTTAGGATGGAGCACAAAATCATATTCGACACACCTACTCTGCAACCTCCAACACCCAGATCCTATCATGAAATGGTTCTTTACACCATTTCTGGTTACACCACACGGGTCCCTCCATTTTTGTTTCACCACTTTCAGGATTCGTATGACTGGTGTCCCACTCTGGATCCCTCATGGCTGTTAGTTGCTCCCTATAACTTTGGCAGCTGGATTTATTTCTCTTGTAGCACCTGGCTACAACCTGTTCCAGGCCTTGTGATTCTATTATGCCGACCTTGTGACCTTGGTATTCATGGGAAATTAATCTACATTCTTGGCCCATTGATGACAGTGGAACACATCTTCCTGTCTATCTTTAGTCTATCTCCTGCAGTCATTGATCCATCTGATGAGCTTCGCCCAGCTGGAGGCGATAAACTCAGCATCGTAGTTAGGCATAGCATTTAGACTTCGCATTTAGGCATTACAGTTACACTTATACATATATGCATAGCATATTTCATTTTCACATAATGTTTTGCATATTGTTTTGCATATTGTGTATGGCATTTGCAGTGATGGCATGAACTGAATGACAACCCAGAAGAAGTTTCAGGTGATTTCTATCCACTTACACCCTGCCTTATTTATTTTATTCATGGATGAGGACATGCAAACACTTAAGCATGGAGGGGTAGTTCATAAAAAATTGAAAATTTTCTGCCAACAATTGGGGGGATTAGATCATTTTATCAAGAGGTTTTACTAAACATTTATTCTTTAGTAGATTCCTAGACTTAGAATCCAGGATAATTTCATACTTGCATGTAGATCTTGCAATCCTCTACGAAAATCGATAGACATTTCAAGTTTGTCGAGAAGAAGCATCGCTTCTTCTCCTAAACCCTTGGACAGTGATCAGGGAGTCAGGTGAACTATTTTCTACTAACTCCACCAAAATATATGTGAGGTGAGAGTAGAGAGGTTACTGGTGCTCTAAGGCTAGTATAAAGAATCTTTAATAATTGAATAATGACACTTGGAGTTGGGCATAGTTTTCACTCTCAGTTGTTGCATACTAAATCTATGAGAAATTCCATACGAGAGCCACCAAATAAGGAAAAAACACAGAGAGCAGGTTCTGATAAGACTAGGACTGAGGTCTATGGTCACGACCGTCCTCTACGGAATCCTCGGCTAATGGAGGGTACTGATGTCAAGGTCGAAAATACGTCATCCTATCTGTTCCCTACTTGGTGCTGAGAATAGGCACTTCCACCAAATAAGCCACCCAAAATCCACTTGGTCATCCCAAAATCCCCACGATTGTCTCACGTTTAAGACTATGCATGTCATGTTATGTTGTGCTGATAAATACAACAGTATGTCATGTTGTGGCATTGTGCCAATAGATTTGCATAAAAAAGAGTTGTTTGCTCAAAAAAAAAAGAAAAAAGAAAGGAAGAAAATAATAATAATAATAAAAGACAAAAAGTGTTATGTGAAATAGTTGCGTGATGTGCATCAAGTTAAATGTTTTGAGGCAAAAACAACTACTACCCTCACGAACTACCAAATACAACTTTAACCTACTTTTTCTGTATTTTTGACCTCCTGAATACAGGTTGAGGACTTTTGACTTAGTCGTAGGGTTATCAGAACCTAATTAAAGTGTCATGCCATGTGAGACCACCAAATGCATTTGCAAATATGGTGAGATGTGAGCTCGGGAAGGAAAAGAAAAAAAGAGAGGAGTATAAAAGATTAAAGAGAGCACAGTTTTCCAGCTGCTCTCTAAGTTGATTTATTCAATAATTTGGAAATCTAAATTTTGAAATACTAGTCTCTAAGAAGCACCAGAAGAGAGTGAGCCACCAAATACAATCCAGTTAACTCAGACATCTCCTACTCAAACCAAACACCAGGGCAAAAATCAGAAAATATTTTATAACCCCGATAGAAGAGGTTTGCCTATCCAAATAGAATTTTACTAGGGGTCAAGTACAAGCTTTAAATGTGTTTCGACTCTTCGCTTGGATCTATTACAGGAGCTACAACATTATATATTCATGGTTATCTGGATTCTGAATTTTAGGATAAAAAAAAAGAAATAAATCTTTAGTTTAACTCTTGATAAAATGCATTTAGTCTTGCACTTGCTAGGGACTAGCAGGATTTAGGCATGGGGGTATGATTGCGTAGAAATCATAGGCCCTAATTCACTTGAATTAAGCTAGAACTTAGCTTAACATGAACATTCTGCATGCATATGCATAATATTCTGCATCGTAGTTGATATATGTGTTTTATGCATTAAACTATGTTATTTGAGAGTTATTAACGATTGCAGGTAATCTAGGGTTTCAGATGATCAATCCAATCTTATGGATCTATTCGGAATAACGACGGGAGTCCAACGCATCCAAGATTGCATCAATCAAACTCCTGTAGCACCCTAGGGAGTCTGCAGAAGAGCAAGAGCCAAGGGGAAATTGAAGAAGATCCGAACCTTAGATGACAAATCCAACCACACGGATGGATCCGGATCGACGTTCGCAGTTCAATGGTGCAGAAATCAACTTAATTGGAAGCCTACATCACCAGATACAAGGAAAAGAAGATGAATGGCCATGAGCGCACCATGTCACTCACCCAGATTGGATGAGTATAAATAAAAACTAAAAAGTATATATATTAAAGGGTTTGCGCAGCACATTGTCTTGCGCACGTGTGCGTATGCACGGATGCAGGTTCGAGCCCTGCGCTGCACAAAATTGAGGCGGGCACGTGCAGGCGTAGTTGCGCGATCCAACCGCACATAGCGCATAATGTGGCGCGATCAGAGTGCTCCGTGGGTGGGATGCACAATTGCATGGGTTGTGAAAAATCACGAAGACGCGTGAATCACGCTTAGGATTTCGAAGGCACAGTGTTGCAGCTGTCTAAGCCGTCTGATCTTGAGATCGGACAGCCGATGTTAAGACATGATTTGAAGGCATGCAACAAAAGCAAAAACGCGAAGGCATGGGAGAGCGGGAGTCATGTGATCTGCATCCGACGGTGCAGAGAGTGCTATGTGGCAGCACCAAAATAAATCGACTAAGAAGAAGGATTTGGGGAAGGATTTGTATGAGAAAAAAAGCTATAAAAGGACCAAAGGCCCCCCCTTTGGAAGATAACTCTCAACTCTCTCTTCTTCTTCTTCCCATCTTCTCTGCCTCCGTCTGAAGAATTCGTTGGGCCATGATAAACTCCAGTTTATCATTATTCTTATGCATTAAAACAAACCTAGCTCTTACGATTTTACTCCGCAAATGGGTTTTTGGGCTGCATTTAGGCATTAACTAGGTTAGGCATGCATTGCATTTTTTATTGTCTTTTTAATGTATTTTTGTGAGTGTTAGGGATAAAGAGATTAACAGATCCTTAGAACCCTAGCACTCAGGAAGTCAACAGGTGAAGAAGAAGCATAAACTAGTTGAAACCCAACTTAATCCAGCTCACCATAGCTGGAATCCAGCTCACTTGGATTAGGGTTAGCTCATCCTAGCCCCATTCAGCTCATCTCAGCTGAATGATAGCTCAAGAGAGCTCATCTTAGCTCACCTTGGCTCAGGTCAGCTCAAATCCAGCTCAACATAGCTGAGTCTAGCCCATCTTAGCTCCCATTAGTCCACAAGGAGCTCTAGCTAGCTCAGCTGAGTTGACTGGAGTTCACCCCAGCTCAGGTCTAGATACATCTAGCTCCACTCAACTCCAGCCAGCTGAAGATGAATTCATCCCAACTTAGGAAGCTCAAGTCCAGCTCCCGGGGAGGATCAAGCTGGTTGAGGTAGCTGAGGTAGCTTAGCTGAACTTAGTTGAGCTAAGGTAGCTTAGCTGCCTCAACCAGCTTGATCCTCCTCGGGAGCACCAGACCCAGCTCACCTCAGCTCATTATGGTAGAAGCCAGCTTACTTTAGCTTGGCTTAGCAGCTAGCAAAGAACTAGCAAGCTAAGCAAGCTAGAGTAGCTCCATGCCACCCTCTTCAGCAGCTGCCAGCTCCAGTTCAAGCTCCAAGCTTCTCCTCCTCAGCTCCTCTCTTCAAACCCTAGCTCCAATACCTCCTCCTGTACTCCATAGCTAGCTAAGCTAGCCTAGCTTAGCTTAGCTTAGCTAGCAACCAGCTCCTTGGCCATCCTCCACCTTCAACTTAACCCTAGCTAGCTCCACCAACTAAGCTTACCTAGTCCACCTAAGCTACTTAACCTCTACTCTATTTTGGCGCCAAGATGGACACCTCCTAGCCCCTCAACTACACCCAAATGTCACCTTGTTTTGGCGCCAAAATACCCTTCTAGAAGCCCTCCCTTTTGGCGCCAAAACAACCCCACATCATGACCCTGCACATAACCCTTCCAAGCCATCTCCACCATCCACCTCAACCCCCTTCTAGAAGCCTAGAAGTTGGCACCAACCCATGGCACCTCTCCATGGTTGGTGCCACTTTTAGGTGTCCCTTGGCCACCCATAACTACCCCCCTTACACCCCTTAGGTGGCGCCAACTATCCTTAGCCCTAGGATCACCTAACCACCTCCATCTTCCCATCTTAGCCCTCCATTTCAAGAGTCACCTTAACCCCTCATCCTACCATATAAAAAGACCACTACACACCACCATTCAAACCATCCTTGGCTAACAAATTTCCTCTCAAACTCTACCTAGAGCCCACTCCCAAGAGAGAAGAAGAAGAAGAAGATTAAGGGGATATTCTGTCCCCTTGGTGCCTTCCCCTCTTCGCTTCTCTCTTGTACCCACGCCAGCCAAAGGAGGAGCTAGGGAAGGAAGTCCTTTGGAGGAGGTCTTGAAGGTGGTCCACGCCACCTTGGAGGAGAGCTTGAGGGTGGTGCATGCCCACCCTTGGAGGAGAGCACTGAAGGTGGTAGCATCCACCTTGGAAGGGCTTTCAAGGAAGGAGAAGGAGACCCTCTTTTCAAGCCAAGGAGTAGCTAGGCTTGGAGCAAGAAGACTCCCTTCTTCACCAAATTTTGCAAGAGGATTTATGTTTCTTTCATTGCTTTTATTTTCCATTTCTAGTAGAAGCATTCCTCTACTTGTCTTTGTAGAGAACACAAATTCTGCTTAATTGAATTGCCTTCTTTTTAATTCCTATTGCAATTGTTGTCTTTGTTCTAGCACTTATTTCACTTCCGCTTCCTAATTACTGTAGGCCTCCACTTGCCTAGAGTGAGCTTAGGTAGTGGACATTTTCATCTCTTAAGTTTTAGCTTAGCTATTTTAGGTGTTAACACCTTTCTGTCACAATTCGCACTTTGCCCCTATTATTTCAAAACTAAAAAATAAATATATATTTAAAATACCAAAAAGAAAGTTGAGATTTATTTTACAAGCAAGAGAATTGAATTGCAAATTTGCCTCCTTGGATGGCTCTAGATACTCCCCTATCTAGGAATATAAATTTAAAAGCGTATGTGATTTGGTTTGTTACAACAACTTAAAAATCGATTTTACAAATCACACCAAACTTTGCATCAGGCCACCCTGTCGGATCGTTCCTGCTCTCCTCAACCTCTCCAGAAGGCCAGCACGGACCACTCGTGTTGCCCTCGTTCTGTTACCTAGATAGTTTTATTCATGCTTATAATTTGTTTAGTTATAGTTACATGTATGCAATTCATGTTCAAACTCTCTACTTGATATATACATATATTGTGATTCATTGCCTCTACTATTTAGTAATTAGATTTGGAATAAGTGCATGAAATAAAAAGCATTTTTTTGCCTCCCTGTGATCGACCGAGACTCCCAGTTCCATTAATTTTATTTGTCGAGACATATTTTGTGCTATAGTACGACGTATTCATCTTTTACGTGATCTATGCCCCGAACACGCACGTATTGGACTGATAGGGACCTATTCTGACTGTTGTGGATTGCCCTTAGACATAGACCATCACCTGATAGACTTATACTGTGACGTTTCCCCACCCCTCCCCTTACCCATATCTTCTCCTGACCAAACTTTTGACGAGGTTTTCTCTGCTTCCCACACCTCATGGTCTGAGTCATATCTGGGTTTCTCACCGCCGGTCCGCCCTCTTGAAGATCGGATTGCCCTTTCTTTCCTGCCAAATCAAGCGAAAATGCTTCTCCACACTGTGACCATGAGCCCAAATGCTGATCACTGGGGCTCTCTTTTCTTGGATCCATCAATCTAAGATGCCCCTCTTCTTGGCCAATCTGAGGACCAACTTCTTTCTCCTGCCCTTCTTTCTTCTGATCCTTTTGGGACACTCTCGTCCCAAGAAATGCCAGATCTTTCACCATCCACTCCTGAGCTGAAAGCGCTACCTGACACGCTTAAATATGCTTTTCTAGGACCAAATGAAATGCTCCCTGTAATTATTAGTTCAAAACTGACTAGGGAGCAAGAGTGCAAGCTAAGGAAGGTCCTCATGGAACACAAGGCAGCCATTGGATGGTCCTTATTTGAATTAACTAGCATTAGCCCCTCCTACTGCACTCACCGTATATACATGGAGGAGGAGATCGACCTTCCCGTGAGATGCACCGACGTCTCAACCCTAACATGCAGGAAGTGATTGAAAAGGAAATTATTAAGTGGTTAGATGTGGGTATAATCTACCCAATCAGCCACAGCCCCTGGGTGAGCCCGATTCATGTCGTGCCCAAAAAAGCGAGACTCATCATCCGTGTCAATGATAGGGGAGAATCCAACCCTACAAGCACTCCTACATCTTGGAGAGTGTGTGTAGATTATAAGAAATTGAATGCTGCAACAAAGAAAGACCATTTTAAGCTACCTTTTATTGACCAAATCCTAGAGTGGTTAGTGGGGAATAAATTTTTCTATTTCCTGGATGGATTCTCTGAATATAACCAGCTGGTCATTGACCCCAAGGACCAAGAGAAAACCACCTTCACCTGCCCCTTTGGCACCTTTGCATTTAGAAGGATGCCATTTGGACTCTATAACATGCCAGCAACTTTCCAGAGATGTATGCTGGCGATATTTCATGATATGGTGGGTGCTTTTCTTGAGGTCTTCATGGACGACTTTTCGATCTTCGGACCCTCATTTGATGATTGTTTAGCCAATTTGACTCATATCCTCAGAAGATGTATTGATGTGAACCTCGTGTTTTCTTGGGAGAAAAGTCATTTTATGGTACATGAGGGGATTGTTCTTGGTCACATCATCTCTGAGTGGGGTATTGAGGTGGATAGGGCTAAGCTAGAGGTGATTGCAGATTTACCTATGCCTAGCTTTGTTTGACAAATCTGCTCCTTTTGAGGACACGTCAGTTTCTATAGGAGATTAATCAAAGACTTCTCCAAGATTTCTAGACCTTCAACTCATCTCCTTTCAACCGACGTACCCTTTGATATGGGCCCTGATTGTATACGAGCATTCACATAACTTCGTGAGGCTGTCACCAAGGCCCCTATTCTCCAGCCACCAAATTGGTCTCTCAACTTTGAACTCATGTGTGACGCTTCTGACTTTGAAGTCGGAGTCATCCTGGGACACAGATGTGATAGACACCCCTTCGTGGTGTACTATGCCAGTAAGATGCTGGATGAGGCTGATAACTCTTCATTCAATGATGATAATTCCATCAACCAGAGTTTGTGTTGAGGATATATGTGCACTAATAACACACAATAATGGGCATGGGAGCACTACATGCATCATGAATTAAGATTGCTTACAAATCAAAGTTTAATGGCCATTTGTACAAATGCATGTTGAAACAGGCCTCAGATGAGCAATCGGACCACATGGATGGATTTAGATCGACGAATGGAGTCCAACGGACTCAAAATCACTTAAATCTGACATTCAGAGATGCCTTGACCAGTCCAAGAAATTTTGGTCGTTGATTATCAGATTAACGTCTCGCAAGCAACCACGTGGTGCCATCCGCCACGCCCGCACCCATGCTGCAGCTATGATTGTCACGTAGAGCGCTCTCAACCATCCAATCCAAGGATTGAACGGCTGAGGAACCACCAGTCTTGCCAGCACCACGTTCACCATTACGCCAAGATGCATCTCAGCCATCCGATCATCCATCAGATGGCTAAGCATTCGAGCAAAACTATGACAAAGCGTGAGCGTACCGCAATGGTTAGTGCCTCTCCACGCTTGTCGGGGATGCACGTTTGAGACGCACCAGCCCCATCCACGCGCGCGATCAAAATTTAGTCATTGATGCGCGCACGAACGGCGGGGATGAAGTCCATGCGGCACAACAAAAGCACGCGGATGCACCCGGGTGGGAATGCACGCGATCCACAGTGTGTGCCCACGCGAATTCTTGATCTTCAATTAGCGATCGGACGATTGATGCACTTCCATCATGCACACTTGCAGGAGGCTTGGATGACGTGGTGTGCCCTCAGCCGTCCGATGGCAATCCGCGCCTCGGATCCAACGACTGAGTACACGCGGGCATGGATTGAGGGGAAGAAGCACGCGTGCCTCAAAGGATCGGCTGGCGAGGGGCGTCACCGATGTTTCTGGAATGGGTTTAGCGATGCCTCGGATGTCGCTAAAACCTTTAGTTTGGTAACCTCTTCTTTCTATAAACCTCCTCAACAACCCCATTTAAGGGCATTAAAATCACACACACTCTCCATGCAACAGCCTTCTCCTAGCTCCACCAAACACTCCATACCCGCCCCAGAGTTGTCAAGCTGCCGACGGAGCCTACCTCCACCCTCGTGCCCACCTTGCCTCCTCCTCGCACTCTCTTTAACTTAGTTTTATGTTGCACTTGTTTAATCTTTCATCTATTGTTATAATTGTAAACAAACTCTAATCGCATGCTATATGTTGATGATGTTTCATATATCATAGCTCACATCCTCTAAGAATTTTTGTCAAGTTTTAAACATGATCTGTAGCCCTACTCTCTCTCTCTCTCTCATTTTCTCGCAAGCAAGCAAACCAAACATTCCTATGACAACTAAAGCAACAAACTAATCCAATTTTTTGCCTCCTCGTGTTCAACACTTGGACTCACCAACTTCCATATCTTAAATTAAAACCGACGTCGCGAACGCATACTATAATGGCATAATTAAAGAAACGCGTTCCACGTGTGTCAATTTTTGGCGCCGTTGCTGGGGAGGCAACGGATTTCTTTTTTATGTTTTATCCCACATTTGTATTCACATCTTCTAACACATTTTGCTTTCTCTACTTGATTGGTTGCAAGAACTCGATGCTTGGGCGTTGGAGGAGAGTGATCCAAGATAGTGGACCAAGAGTGAAGTGCTGTGAAGACGGTTGTGAGTATTACTCTACCCATTGATTATTTGCTTGCCTAAAAAAATGCAAAAAAATATAAAAATCTAAAATTCGCGTGGTGAATGGCTACTTGACCCACATTCCAAACTCATCACCCAACCAAAAAAAGAAAACACTCTAACATTCTTGAAGAGATAATCTTTTTGGAGTGTTCTTCTTTCTTTTGAGTGGTGTTTGTGAAGCCACCATGACTTGACTTGGGCTGCACCACTCACCATAATTAAAATCAACTCACTTGGTAGAATTGCATGAACACTAGGATGAATACACTAGGGTTATTTTTCTTGGGCCACATCATTTTAAAGGGAATTGACTTTTGGCCGTTGTGTGCAAAACCTTGTGTGCCCACTTGAACCTTGTTTGAAAACTTTAAGAAACTTCAACCCTAAAAAGCATTAAAGCAAGGATAAATCATTAAAAGACACCACATCCTAAAATTCTTGCTTGAGAGCCATGTTTTGTTAAGTGCACACACATGCTCAAATCAGTTAACTAAGAGGCACAACCCTAAACAACGCCTCATCACATATCCTGAGCACAAGCACTAACCTAGCCCTCATTAAAATGGAGTAGATGTGCCCTAGGTAGGACTAGTTTAAGTCTTGAAGGTGTGATTAGGTTTTCTAGGCACTTGGCCTTCATTCCCTTTGTAGAATCTAGTGTCTAGGCTATGGGGAAGAGTCTACGGAACCAGCGGCGAAAGCCAAAAGTAGAACCTTCCCTTCAATTCCCTCGTAATCATCCTGGCTAGATTAACATTGAGAAGGGTGGTTAAGTGCTTACAGATCCGATCATTCCCTTTGAGGCTTCTAGGTCACCTAAGGTATATACTATAAGGACTAGACTTGCTTGCTTGTTTGTGCACACACTTCTCACACCTATCTCTCTCCACATCCCTCCCCGTTCTTCTCTAGTGTATGCATGGGAGATGATCACTGCATCCTGAGCTATTTTTTTTAGAAAGGGAAATCAGGAGGAGACTTGTTTTTCAAGGGAGATGGCTAACCCAAGAATTGATGAGGTTGAGGACCAACCTCAACCTAATGCTATGGCCATCATTTAGGCCTAGTTCTTTGCCAACCACCAACTTCAACAACAATAGATCCAAACCATCATGCAAGCCATACACCAATTGTAAAACCCTTAAGGGCAACCCCCACTAAACCCACCTAACCCACAACAACTCCTGAGGGCCAACCTAGGCATCTCTGTGATTTTTACGATCCGTTTGCCATTCGGATTGAACCACATCTTAGGGTCCCCAAAGGGGGAGATGATTTTGAGCTAAAACCTAATGTCTTGAGCTTAATTCAGAGCCACTTTCATGGGAGCTCAAATGAAGACCCCTTCCAACACATTGAGGACCAAGGTCGGATCGCCTGAATTATGAAACCTAGGAACATCAGCTTGGACATTGTTTTGATTAAGATGTTCCCTTTCTCCCTAAAAGACAAAGCATCTCACTAGCTTAGAACCTTAGGGAGACCCATCTCCACCTGAGAGGAACTGAGGCATGCATTCTTGAAGAAAATTTTCCCCATAGGCAAAACCAATGCCCTTATAAGAGCCATTACCACATTTACACTACAAGGTGGGGAACAATTCAATGAGGTGTAGGAAAGATTTAATGAATTATTGAGGAAATGCCCACACCATAAGGTTCCAAGGTGGCAATTGGCCCAGATCTTCTACCATGGTCTGGACAGCAACCCTGAGGAACTTTGTTGATGCCTCATGTGTAGGAAACTTTTTGAACAAAGATGAGGAGAGCTCGTTCGAACTCTTTGAGTCCATGAGTGAGAATTCACTCAATAATGCCTCCATGACCCAGTTTAAATGATCCAGTCAACCCTGTGGTGGGATCTATGAAGTGGAAGCCAATTTTGGAATAGTTGACATGGACATTATAGCAAAAAAGTTGGATTGAGTTGAGTTGGTGGACAAAAAAAATTGATGAGCTATTGAACCAAACCAGAAACCCAATACAGACCCTCTCTATAGCAAAGGGACCTCACAATATAGATTTGGTGCAGCCAATGAACCAAATACACCTGGAACAACCCCTAACCATGTTCTAGGGAGGGACCTTTGCTCCCTCAAACCCTGATTACTCCCTCCCCTCCCCCTCGGCACCTTCTATCTTTGAAGATGTCCAAGCCATCCAAGGTTACTCCAAACTTGACCCCTTCTCGAACACCTACAACGTTGGATGGCGCTGATGAGTCCATATTTGTGGGCTAATTAGTTACCTAAATGCCTAGGAATTAGATTAATATTGGCATATAAATTGCATAAATAGATTAGTCTAGGTTGTCATTTATTTACATATTTCATGCATTGCATTCATACTTAGAATTCATTTAGAATAGCATGCATTAGAATAGTTAATCTTTTAGGTTGCATTACATGCATTATTTTATTTCACATTTCTTTTAAGGGTTTGCACATAAATAAGCCCTTATTACTTTTCTTTATTTTATTTGTTCCTTCTCCAACGGCTGCATGTAGGAGAGTGTGGGAGCTAAATGCACAGCGACAATTGTGGATATCTTCACCCCACAATATCGTCGCTTCACCGTCCGCTGATGTGCCTCCTCTTGCAACATAAAAGAAGATAGCCGCATCATCAGAAGATAGGCCACCACCATTCCGACCCACCACTGCGTAGAGCCTAGAGCCTCTTAATTCCACACCACCGGCCTCCTTTTGCGAACACACGACCACCCCACCACGGGCAGGCGGGGTGACAGACTGCTGCGCCATCTGTGGCCTGTGCATCACTGCGAGCATGTGCCTGAGGGCCACGCAGCCACCGCCACCGCCATCAACCACCTTCAGTTCCTCGTCCTCGCGCTAGTTAAGATTTTTGGGAATGATCCTAGACGTTTGAACTCCCATATCTTCTTCTGTCTTCTTTTTATTTCTTGTTGTTTTGTTTCCCCTCCACTTCAATAAAATCCCTCATCATCCACAAGAACAGCAACTGCCACTTGCAGCCGAGCCCACCACGCACTCGCATGGCCAGTACACTTCTGGCCAGCACACCTTAAGAGTGCAGCAGCAGTAGCTGCAACCACTGCCCGCACACCACAGTTTCCAGCGCCTCCCCCCGTGCACCTACGCACCTTCATTAGCAGCAGCAGCTGCTCAGCACCACGTACCCGCCCCTCCAGCGCTCGGACACCGGCCTGCAGTGCCTGCTAGCACCCAGTAGGTGCGCCTTCTCTTCCACGTGCACGTGTTGCCTCCAGTGCCCCGCCAGCAGCTCCGCGTGCCCGCCCCTTCAGCGCCCTCGCCGATCTCCTCCAACACACCTCCAGCGCGCAGCAGCCCCCTTACCTCCTGTGCTTCCACGCTACACCCCCTGTGCGTAGCAGCTCTATACGTGCGTGTCCTCACCACATGGCCCATGCGCCTCAGCAACTGTACGCCTCCAGCAGCACTTGCGGCCAGCAGCCCGCGAGTTCCCTCACCAGCAGCAGCAACAAGAGTCGCCCAGCATACTCATTACCATCTCCTCCTCGCTGCCGCTGTCTCCAGCCACCATTCACCAAGCTGCCACCACCGCCAAGTAGCCCTCAACCTAGTCAACCTTAGGTGAGATTCACGCTTCCGGTTGAGGTCTCCTCCATGCGCGACGAAGTAAGAGAATTAATCCTCTATTTTCATCCCTATTAATAATTACATGTGAATGCCATTGTGGAAGTTGATTGTTATTTTATTGGATATTTTATTGTGGCACATTTATAAGCATCTTCCTCTTATTCTGCATAATTGCAAAATCAGCATGTTAAAGTCTTTTTATCTTGATTGAAAAGCGATTTTGGCTTGATTCCTTGATGAAATTAATAGTGAACATTGGTTTTTGACCTTGGCAAGTTTAAATAGGCCATTGCCTCCCAATGGATATGACCCTCTCCTAATTGAGTGGTTATTTTAATTGTTGATTAGTCGATTTTTCTGCCACATAGAACTACAAACGACGCATCATTTTATGTGACAAACGACTTTAAAAGCGAAGAATCGACTCGTCAAATGGCACTGTTGCTGGGGATGGCGGCAGTGAGGAGGAGATGGTAATGAGTACGCTGGGCAACTCTTGCTGCTGCTGCTGGTGAGGGAGCTCATGGGCTACTGGCCTCAGGTGCTGTTGGCCGCAAGTGTTGATGGAGTGTAGCTGTTGAGGCACGCGGGCCGTGCGGCGAGGACACGCGTGGGCAGAGCTACTACGCATCGGGGGTGTAGCGTGGAAGTGCAGGAGGCAAGGGGGCTGCTGCACGCTGGAGGTGCGCTGGAGGAGGTCGGCGAGGGCACTAAAGGGGCGGGCACGCGGAGCTGCTGGTAGGGCACTGGAGGCAACACGCGCAAGTGGAAGAGAAGGCGCACCTGCTGGGTGCTAGCGGGTGCTGCAGGCCGATGTCCGAGCATTGGAGGGGCGGGCGCGTGGTGCTAAGCAGCAGCTGCTGCTACTGAAGGCGCATAGGTGCACGTGGGGAGGTGCTGGAAACTATGGTGTGCAGGCGGTGATTGTAGCTACTGCTGCTGCACGCTACAAGCATGCTGGCCGGAGGTGCACTGGCCTCGCGGGTGTGTGGTGGGCTCGGCTGCAAGTGGCAGCTGCTGCTGGTGTGGATGATGAGGGATTTTGTTGAAGTGGAGGGGAAACAAAATAATAAGAAATAAAAAGAAGATGAAAGAAGATATAGGAGTTCAAACGTCTGGGATCATTCCCAGACGTCTTAACTAGCGTAGGGACGAACCATTTAGGTCTGTCTGAGCAGCCTCTAGATTTATTTCTCTGCATTACTTGCATTCTCGCATTGTTGATTGCTGGAAGCAAGGTACGTATTCTCTTACTTTGCATCCTATTCTTGATCACACATTACATTTGGACTTAATTCGAAGACCACATAATTTGTCTTGAAAAGAATTAACAACTGGTCACATTTTCTGAAAAAAAAAAGGATTAATTAAAGGAGGAACATATAAAACCCAAAGAGTTGATTTGAGACATTGTGCTACGGTTCAAGAAATCAAACTTTTATGGTGTATGCACACTTCTTTGCACCAAGGCACGCATTTAGACACTCCTAGGTTTTTGAGCTGTTAGGAAAGAACTCTCCTATCATTGGATACCAAAGTGCTTGAAACTTAAGCTCAAAGGTTTTGTAACTCCAAGGAGGGGGATACCCTGTCACGAATTTTTGAGGGTAGTTAAGAAGCATCGCAAAAGCACAGCTTCAAAGGAAGGCTTAGACCTACTTGCATCCCTTGATCTTCCGTCCTTGGAGTACTTTACCATTTGAACTTTAGGGCAGAGTACCTAAGTTCCAATTAGGTCTTCAATAAGGCATTTCGTAGGTTGACAATAGGCACGTAATTGTTTGGGAAATTTGTATTGTCATCTACAACTGAACTTAAATCTCAAAGGCCTTAATTGATTAAAGACATAAAAGTCCTTTGGAATTGTGTTTGTTTGTGTATGCTTGGTAGGCGATCTTTGAGGAGACAACTTGTGTTTAATTCAAAAACTGAAAGGATCCTTCGGAGGGCCAACCAAGAGGGAAAAGAGATGGCCGAGGAAAGAGAGAATAGAATTGTGGAAAACCAACGACCTTTGAGAGATTATTTTATCCCTATCAGTCAACCTGGCCATACACTGAGAAGACCTGGGGGAGATAATCCATATGAAATCAAGAGTAGTACCATATCTTTGTTGCCCTCATTCTATGGTACTTCTAGGGAGGACCCCTATAGTCATTTGGAGGAATTCACTGAGGTCTGTTCCACGGTGAGATTGCAGGGTGTTACTAATGACACCCAAATGCGAACCCTCTTTCCTTTCTCCCTCAAAGATAAGGCGAAGCATTGGTATCACACTCTAGATGGTAGAGTGGATACTTGGGAAGCCTCGAAGGGAGAATTTTTGAAAAAATACTTCCCTATGAGCAAAACTAATCACTATAGGAGAGAAATCATAGGTTTTGCTCAACAAGATGGAGAACAATTTCATGATGCATGGAAGTGCTTCAAAGATTTGTTACGCTTATGTCCCCATCATCAAGTGCCAAGATGGTAGCTTGTAGAAAGGTTCTACACTGGATTAAATGACAAGCATAGGCAAACAATGGATGGTGCCTATGTAGGAACCTTTCTCACAAAAACTGAAGATGAGGCTTGGGATCTTTTTGAGACTTTGAGCGAGAATTCTATCCATCTTAATTCTGCCTATTTGGATAGAAAACACTCTTATGCAGCGAAAGATGGAGGCAAATGAGGCTAGGGATACCCAGAATTTAGCCTTTCAGATTCCATTGTTGAACCAAAACATGGAAAGGCTTATGACAAACCCTAGTCAACTCACGTCAAATGCCTCTGCTTCCCAAGCTTTTGAATGCTCCATTTGCAATGGCAATACGCATGCTACTGTGGATTGTCATTTGGCCTCCTAATTCCCTGACCTTGTATAGGCGAAGCTGAATGCTGCCCAAGGGTTCCGACCCAGACCTTGTAATGACCCATTTTCAAACACTTATAACGAGGGATGGAGGAACCACCCCAATTTTTCATGGAGATAGGGGAATGTCTCTAATTCAAGGAATTACAGACCCCAACTCTTTCAAACTCAACAGTATAATCAACCTTCTATGACTTCCCAACCATCCAAGACTTCTGAGATGGATGAGCTTAAACCTATGCTTAAAGCCATGTAGGAGAATCAAAGTATGATCATCCAATCTCATGACAAGGCAATCAATGAGATGAAATCACAAATTTGACACCTTGTCGAGGCCATGAGTAAAAGAGAGACTGGGAAGCTTCCCAGTTCATCTGAGGAGAACCCTAAAGGGAAAGGGGCTATGTTTAGGGAGCAAGCCCAGGTGGTGACTATTCTGAGGAGTGGGAAAGGAATTTCGAAACCTGATGCTCCTATAGTCCCACCTTCTGAAAAACCATCCACTCTGACTTTCGACCGCACTGGAGAAGAGTAGCCCAACTCTTCTCTACTTGAAATCACCTCACCGGAAAAGGTTGTCCCCATTCCCCCTCTTACCCAACATGACAACCCTTCCACCCAGAGGCCGAGAGTGCCATTTCCAAAGCGCTTATCTAACTCTGGGCAGACTTCTGATGGCTCATCTGGAGCCAAAGATAGGATGGATGAAATAATGGAGACTTTCAAACAAGTGCAAATTAATCTGCCCTTGCTTGCTATCAGGAAGATTCCATCCTTTGCCGCTTTCTTAAGGAGCTGTGCATGAAAAGTGGCAATTAAGGAAACAGGTCCAATCAAAGGTTGTCTTGCCTAATTCTGTTAGCTCAATTATACAACATGGGACACCCCCGAAACTTAAGGACCCAGGAGCCCCATACATCTCAGTGGTCATTGGCGACCTACAAATAGATGAGGCTCTGCTTGATCTGGGTGCGGGGGTGAACATCCTTCGGAGCTATGTACATGAACAACTTGGAGGAGGCAATCTAAAGCCTCCCCCTGTAATCCTCCAAGTTGCAGACCATTCTTTGAAGACACCACGGGGCCTGTTGGAAGATGTCCTCATGAGAGTGGAGGATTTCTTTTTCCTCGTTGACTTTCTAGTTCTGGACACTAACCCTACCAACAAACCAATCAAGCCCTCCATCATCTTGGGATGCCCTTTTCTTGCGACTTCTAATACTTCAATTAATTGTCACACTGGGGCATTAAAAATGGGCTTTGGGAATAGGAAAATTCGGCTGAATGTGTTCGATGCTTATAAACAAGCTAGATTTGAGGATTGTTCCCAAGTTGAGGTGGTAGATGATCTGATTGAAGAGACAACTCCTGCAATTTTATGTGATGACCCCCTCAGCATGTCATGTTAAATGAGCATTCCCATCTTTTGGAGGAATGTGAAGGGGATGTGCTTGAACTTGAGGAATTGCTTGGAGCTTCTACTGAGTCTCTTTCCCCATCATGTCTGCCTAAGGTAGATCTGCTACCTGAGATGGGGACTTCTATTATGAAACCCTCAACCATACATGCCCCCAACCTTGAACTGAAACCCCTCCCTGACTCTCTCAAGTATGTATTCCTTGGGCTAAATGATATGCTCCCTGTAATCATCTCATCTGCATTATCTGAAGTGCAAGAGGGAGCCTTGTTAGACTGATTATTAAGGCACAAGGAAGCCATAGCTTGGACAATTACTGATATTAAGGGTATAGACTCTATGCTTTGCATGCATCACATTTATACTGATGATTCCATCAAACCCTTTCGAGACATGCAGAGACGTCTTAACCCCAACATGAGGGAAGTGGTTAAAAAGGAGATTCTAAAGTGGTTGGACGCTGGGATCATTTATCCCATTGCAGATAGTAAATGGGTTATTCCAATACATGTGGTGCCTAAGAAGGCAGGCTTCATGGTTGAAACAAATGACTAGGGTGAACAAGTGGTGACCAGACCCTCAATAGGTTGGAGGGTCTACATTGACTATCGCAAACTGAACACCACTACCCAGAAGGATCACTTTCCCTTGCCCTTTATTGATCAGATCCTTGAAAGATTGGCAGGGAACAAGTATTTCTACTTTTTAGATGGCTATTCTGGGTACAACCAAGTTGCAGTCTTCCCTGATGATCAGGATAAGACAACTTTCACTAGTCCTTACGATACTTTTGCGTTCAGGTGTATGCCGTTTGGATTATATAATGCACCTGCAACTTTCCAGCGATGTATGATGTCCATTTTCTCAGACATGATTGATGAGTGTGTTGAGGTTTTTATGGATGACTTCACCATTTACGGCTCGTCTTTCGACCAATGTCTCCTGCACTTAGAGAATGTGCTGAAGAGATGTAAGGGGACTGGTTTAGTCCTCAGCTGGGAGAAAAGCCACTTCATGGTACAGAAAGGCATTGTACTTGGGCATGTTATGTCAAAAAGGGGCTTGGAAGTGGATAAGGCTAAAGTTGATTCTATTTCCAAACTCCCATTGCCCACGAATGTCAAGCAGATTAGATCCTTTCTGGGGCATGTAGGTTTTTATAGGAGATTCATTAAGAATTTCAGCAAAATTTTTAGGCCACTTTGCGACTTATTGGCGAAAGAATCTTCCTTCGATTTTGATTCAAAGTGTGCCGAAGCTTTTCATTCACTGAAGGAGGCCTTGACCTCTGCGCCTATTCTCCGAGCTCCTGATTGGACACTTCCATTTGAGTTGATGTGTGATGCTTCGGATTATGTAGTGGGAGCTGTTCTTGGACAGAGGGTTGAGGGAAAACCTCATCTGTTGCATTATGCTAGCAAGACTTTAACTGAACCATAGCAAAACTACACAGTCACTGGAAAGGAAGTACTTGCTGTAGTTTTTACTTTGGAGAAGTTTGGGTCTTACCTTATTGGATCCAAGGTGGTCATTTTCATTGATCATGCGGCAGTGAAACATCTCATTGCCAAGAAAGATTCTAAGCCACGTTTAATTAGATGGATTCTACTCCTTCAAGAGTTTGACTTGGAGATTTGTGAAAAGAAAGGAGTGGAAAATGTAGTGGCTGACCACCTGTCTCACCTGCACATTGATGACTCAATCTGGAGACATTTGCGAGACATTTCCTGATGAAACCCTTATGGCGGTAACACCAACTTCACCTTGGTATGCGGATACAGTTAACTACTTGGTCACTGGAGAAACCCCTGGCTCTTGGGATGCACAAAAATGGAAGCGATTCATTTCCCATGCTAGATTCTTCCATTGGGAAGAGCTAGAATTATTTTATATTGGACAAGACCAAGTTTGGAGATGATGTGTGCCTGAAGAAGAGCAACAAAGTGTGTTGAGATTTTGCCATGAGCTTTATTGTGGAGGACACTTTGGTGCTAAGAAAATAACTTTTAAGGTTCTCTAGTCTGATTTTTGGTGGCCTTCTTTATTTAAGGATTCCCATTACTTTGTTAAGGCCTATCTCAGATGTCAACAGACTGGAACGATTGGGAAGTGGAATGAGATGCCCCAACACCCTATCCAACCTGTGGAAAATTTTGATGTTTGGGGGATTGACTTCATGGGTCCCTTCCCTTTGTCCCATGGATTTGAATATATCTTGGTGGTAGTGGATTACATCTCCAAGTGGATAGAGGCCATTTCTATGCGCACAAATGACCACTATGTGGTCTTGAAATTTGTGAAGGCCAATATCATATCTCGCTTTGGCTGCCCCAAGATAATTATAAGTAACGGGGGACCTCATTTCCGGAACCATCATTTCAATCGGCTACTCTGGAGTCTGGGAGTAACTCACAAGATTGCTACCCCTTATCACCCTCAGACAAGTGGTCAAGTTGAAGTCTCAAATAGGGAGCTCAAGAACATTTTAAAAAAGACTGTTAGGCCAGATAGGAAGGACTGGTCCCAAAAGCTCGATGATGCTTTATAGGCTTATCGAACAACCTACAAAACCCCTTTGGGTATGTCTCCCTTCAGATTGTGTACGGGAAAGCATGCCACTTACCTGTTGAACTACAACATAGGGCACTTTGGGCTATTCGAACTGTTAACATGGATTTAAAGCAAGCTGGTAAAGCACGTTTACTAGAGTTGATTGTGCTTGAGGAGCTGAGGAATGATGCTTATGACACCTCCCAAGCTTATAAAGAGAGAACTAAGGTCCTACATGACAAGTACATCCTTAGAAAGACCTTTGAGCCCAACCAACAAGTCTGGCTTTTCAATTCCAAACTTAAGTTATTTCCTGGAAAATTGAAATCACGTTGGGATGGGCCTTATATTGTCACCAAAGTATTTCCGCATGGGGCTGTGGAAATCAAAAATCCTTTCTCTTTAGCACCTCCCTTCATCGTCAACGGCCAACGATTAAAACCTTATGTAACTTTGGATGGCCAGCTAGTTGACGGGCTCACTCTCGAGGAGCCTTAGCTTCTTTCTTTTCCGCCTCAGGTAATATCTTCCCTTGGTCTTTCTACTTTCAATGAGGACATTGTTTGAACAAGGCATGGGGGGATAGGACCTAAGGCATCTGTACATAGCATTTATACATAGTGCATTCATGCATTTAATTTAAATATTCTACATTGCATACATTTGATTGTTAAAAAAAAAAAAAATTACATCATTGAGCTTAACTGGCTAAGTCCTGCATTCTTAGGCAAACCAGAACTTTAGGTTAGACTATGTTGACTCTAGGTGTCTGACTTTAGAAGCTAAGTTGAAGTACTAGCTCTAGACCTTTAGGGTTCTTTGTGGACTTAAAAACTCAAGTAGGAGTTAAGTTGCAGACCATTCCTCTAGAGGTTGAGGAAGGAAAGCTAGGGATTGAGTTAAAGGCTGGGTAGTATCTGGTGTCTTTTTCTACCTTTTGGTTTATGAGTCCTCGTAACCAAAGCATCCACAATTCACACACACTTGGTCTTGTGTAAATAGAGATCACCTTAATTTCTTTCTTGGAAAAAAGTTTTGGTTCTCTTAGTTCTGACTTAGGAGAAGTTTGAAAGCACAAGTTGATTGGAGGAGTTCCTACCGCAGGAGAGGTGGAGTACATACTCACCTTGAGGATGCGATGATAACATGTCACCTCCTTGGCACTTGTGTCATAGGATATCTATCCTACTGGGGGCATGTAAGCACATTGTGCGATTCAGGTACCATGGGCAGCCCTATCTCGAAGAGCCGATTGCCACAGGGCTTGAATTCGCTTTAGAAATCCATGGGTGATACTATCTCAAAGTGTCGATTGCCATGAGTTCTTAGGGTCGCTATGGGCAGTACTATCTCGAAGCATTGAAAGCCAGGCACCCTTTGAGGTTTGGTGATGGGGACAATGAATCCAACACAGACCGTGCTGATAGCTTATCCAAGGTTAAACTTAGAGGAATCAAATAAAAAAATATATATATTAATTAAAAAAAAAGTCTCTTTCTTACTCTCTTTCCTGGTTGGCAATCAAACCAACCTTAAATAACTCAGACCAATGCATATGCACGGATGCTTTAATCTCTAGGACCAATAAACCCTAGGGTAGAGTTGGAAATCAGAGAAACCTGTGCCTGCAACTCATCTTTAGCTGACCTAGTCTGTAACTTAGCAACTACTTGGGAACCTTAGGTCTAAAGTTTGAACTTAACATGTTTCTAAGGGAAGATCGATTGGGTTGGCTAAGTCCACTTGAAGAGTTGGGTTGTTGCTTGAATTTGCTAGGGACTAGAAATAAATAGGCATGGGGGCATTTGATGAGTCCATATTTGTGGGCTAATTAGTTAATTAAATGCCTAGGAATTAGATTAATATTGACATATAAATTGCATACAATAAGATGTAAATAGATTAGTCTAGGTATTCATTTATTTACATATTTCATGCATTGCATTCATACTTAGAATTCATTTAGAATAGCATGCATTAGAATAGTTAATCTTTTAGGTTGCATTACATGATTTATTTTATTTCACATTTCTTTTAAGGGTTTGCACATAAATAACCCCTTATTTCTTTTCTTTATTTTATTTGTTTCTTCTCCAACGGCTGCATGCAAGAGAGTGTGGGAGCTAAATGCACAGCGACAATTATGGATCTCTACACCCCACAATATCGTCGCTTCACCGTCCACCTGTGTGCCTCCTCCTGCAGCATAAAAGAAAATAGCCGCATCATCAGAAGACAGGCCACCACCATTCTGACCCACCACTCCATCGGCCTAAAGCCTCCTCATTCCACACCATCGGCCTCCTTCCGCGAGCACAAGACCACTCCACCGTGGGCAGGCGGGGTGACAGACCGCCGCGCCATCTGTGGCTTGTGCATCACTGCGAGCATGCGCTTGAGGGCTATGCAACCACTACCACCGCCATCAACCACCTTCAGTTCCTCGTCCCTATGCCAGTTAAGACATCTAGGAATGATCCTAAACGTCTGAACTCCCATATCTTCTTCCATCTTCTTTTTATTTCTTGTTGTTCTGTTTCCCCTCCACTTCAACAAAATCCCTTATCATCCACACCAGCAGCAACTGCCACTTGCGGCTGAGCCCACCATGCAGCCACGCAACCAGTGCGCCTCCGGCCAGGACACCTGTAGCGTGCAGCAGCAGCTGCAATCACTGCCCGCACACCACAGTTTCCAGCACCTCCCCTCATGCACCTACGCGCCTTCAGCAGCAGCAGCTGTTGCTCAACACCGCGCGCCGGCCCCTCCAGCACTCGGACATCGGCCTGCAGCACCCGCTAGCACCCAGCAGGTGCACCTTATCTTCCACGTGCGCGTGTTGCCTCTAGTGCCCCGCCAGCAGCTCCGCACGCTCGCCCCTTTAGCGCCCTCGCCGACCTCCTCCAGCGCACCTCTAGTGCGCAGCAGCCCCCTTGCCTCCTGCGCTTCCACGCTACACCCCCTGTGCACAGCAGCTCTGCCCGCGCATGTCCTCGCCGCACGGCCCCCGTGCCTCAGCAGCTGCACGCCTCCAGCAGCACTTGCGACCAGCAGCCCACGAGTTCCCTCACCAGCAACAGCAGCAAGAGTTGCCCAGCGTACTCACTACCGTCTCCTCCTCACCGCCGCCGTCTCCAACCACCGTTCACCAAGCTACCACCACCACCGAGTAGCCCTCAACCCACTCGACCTTAGGTGAGATTCACGCTTCCGGTCGAGGTCTCCTCCATGCGTGACGAAGTGAGAGAATTAATCCTCTATTTTGATCCCTATTAATAATTACATGTGAATGCCATTGTGGAAGTTGATTTTTAATTTATTGGATATTTTATTGTGGCACATTTATGAGCATCTTCCTCTTGTTCAGCATAATTGCAAAATCATCATGTTAAAGTCTTTTTATCTCTATTAACAAGCGATTTTGGCTTGATTTCTTAATGAAATTAATAGTGAACATTGATTTTTGACCTTGGCGATTTTAAATAGGCCATTCCTCCCTGTGGATACGACCCGCTCCTAATTGAGTGGTTATTTTAATTGTTGATTAGTCAATTTTTCCAACACATAGAACTACAAATGATGCATCATTTTATGTGACAAACGACTTTAAAAGCGAAGAATCGACTCGTCAGGCACAATCACCTGAATTTTTCTTGGATGAATCAAAAATCGAACCAATTCCAGAACCAACCTAGGCCAAACCCCCTCCTATCAGCAAGGTCCATCGGTTAGACCACCCTATAATCATAATGGGGTCTCCCTTCCCCCACAAAACCAAATGGATACACTGATAAAAATGATGGCTGATATGAATCAGAAACATTAGGAGGAAATGACATTAGTGAAGGGATAGTTGAGCCAGCTATTGGATTGCAAACAACAGGGATCCCTTCCTTCTCAACCATAATCGAACTCGCGAAATGTTATCAATAGAGGCCCCAAGTCTAAAGGTTTCCAAGCCAATCCTGGGCATGCCCACATGGTCTAGCAAGCCCCATAAACACCCCCTGGGTTTGGTGCTTCTTCTTCCTCTTCTTCTCAAGGACCTACCCATGGTCCCAATGCCTCGGCCAACATGGTTACCTTGAGAAGTGGCACTAAAACCTAGGACCCCAAATGGCAAACCCCTCCTGTGACCTCACTTCCTGAGATACTTAATTCTGTGGATGAGCAAGAGGAACCCAAGGACCGGGAGACTGACCTGATTCAAACCCAAACACCATACCCTGAGACCTTGGAGAAAAGGACGAAAAAGAAAGTTGTAGTTGAGAATGAGGAGCTGTTGGAGATTTTCAAACAAGTCTAGATTAATATTCCACTCCTCAAAGCAATCAAGCATATCCTGGATTATGCTAAGTTCTTGAAGGATGTCTATACGTCGAAGAGTAAGCGAGAACCCAAGCACCTAGGATGTAGTGCTCTCAAAACAAGCTAGTTCAGTGATATTAAGCAGCCTGCCTCCCAAACGAACTGACCCAGGAGTGCTCCTGATTTCTTGTAATATCAGGGACATGACATTTGATAGAGCACTCTTGGACTTAGGTGCCTCAGTCAACCTAATCCCGACTACCCTTTATCACTAGTTTGGATTTGGGGAATTGAAACCCACACCTATGACTATCCAAATGGTTGATAGATCTATGAAAACCCTGAAGGGGGTAGTCGAGGACGTAACTGTTTGGGTCAAGGACTTCTACTTCTCGGTCGACTTTTTGGTCCTTGACATGGAAGTCCCCGAACAGCTACAAAGCACACCCATCATCCTAGGCAGACCCTTCTTAGCTACGGCTAAGGCGAACATTGATTGCGACACGGGATGCATGGAGATCGCCACTGGAGACAAGAAGATGCAATTGGATATCTTCAGGGCGGCTAAGTCTTTTGATTGTGGCTGGGTTGAGAAGCACGATCCCATGGAACCTCTGGTTGAAGAATGCCTCACTCTTAGCTCTTCAGTAGACCATTTGACTCAACCAGTTGATGACTACCCTGACCCACTCCAGCCTGTTGACAAGTCGATTTTTCGCTTTTGATTAAGTTTCGCAAATGAAATAACGTGTTGTTGTAGTATTTAAGTGGTGGAAAAATTGACTAATCAACAATAAAAATAACCACTCACTGAAGAGCGGATCGTGTCCACAGGGAGCCAATTGTGCAATAAAGTCTTGATTATTTCGTATTCTTTCGATCAAGTGTGAAATCCCCAGTCAAATCTGACAAAAAATGCCATGGAAAGAAGATTCACAATAACTCAAAAATATAAGGGTATATGTGCAATTTTCCTTCACTGAAATATTCAATAAATATATGATGATTTTATGTAAATTTCAATTGACATATACTAGAGAAAATTGGTGCACATGTTGATCCCAAAACCAATATTAAAATAGGTGAATATTAATAATGTGCAATTATCAGAAAGCATGAGTGTGCATTCGCAATTTTGCCATAATAAAATAATCATAAATGAAAATCAATTTCTGGTGGCAATGGCAGTAAATGTAATTTTTAATCCCACTCAGAAAAGAGCATTTTCTCTCTCTTTCTTGCATGCGGGAAGGAGCGTCGGCGGGGCTGTTAATGCGCTAGGGAGGTTGGCGAAGACGAGGCCTATTCGATGGAGGCTGCGGTGTCGACGGAGATGGCTCGAGGTGGCTGGTCGGCGGAGGAGAAGAATGCTGGAGGAGGTGCTGGAGGCAGGCCTGTGGGGGTGCTCCTGTTGCGTGTGGTGCAGGGCATGCCTAGAGTGGCCTGCGGTGGTGTGGCGGTGGCTCTGCACGCAGTGCTGGAGGTGCGGGCGCGATGCCTGCGGGGAACGCTAGGCGCTGTAGATGCGCTGGCTTGAGGCGACGCTGGAGGGGTGCAAACGCCTGCGATGGTAGCATGCTGCAGGCGGGAGAAGGTGCCTGCGGGGGCGATGGAGGCGCGCCTGCGGTAGGGGCGTGCAAGGTGGAGGCGCTGAAGGGAGGTGCTGTGCGGGCCTGCAGGTGCTAGAGGTGGGGAAACACCGGTAGTGGTAGCATGCTGCAGGCGGGAGCCTGTAGGCTGCTTGGTGCAGGCATGGGTGGGGCAGTGCGATTTGCAGTGGAGAGCACTGGAGGAGGGGGAACGTGTGCGCTAGAAGGACAAAGCACCTACGGGCGCAGGTGGCGAGGACTAAGTGGTGCAGCGCCTGCGGGCACCTGCAGGGGCTCTATGTGGGTGCGGTAGATGCAGGATGGAGCACTGGAGGCAGGCCTGCAGTGGAGAAGGTGCCTGCGGGGGGGGCGCTATGCAGGTGCGGCTGTGGCTGGTGTGAAGGTGATGGTGCTACAGATGGGGGAACGCTACGGTGGAGAACTTGGTGCATAGTGCACACGGTGGTTGTACCATTTCTGGATGATGATTCCCTCCTCTCCTTTCTCCGCCTCCTCTTTAACTCCTCTCTTCTCGCATGCGTGAGTTAAGGGATTTTCAAATCCCTTAGCTATTTTTGGCCAACGGCAGTTGAGGGTGCCCAGAGGATGGGGAAAAGAAATGCCGCTGGTTGTTTGAAAGGGTAATTTACCCTCCCCTCCTTATTCTTTTGCCAAATATTTTTCCTGCACATAAGAAGAACATAAAATCATTACATATTAAGTTATAGAATACTATAAAATAGATGTAAACTTAAATCATGATGCATGAAAACATTATGTAACTTAATGTAGTTATTAACAAACCTAAAAGGTACGATTAAAGTTACTTAGGCATAATATTAGTCCATTAAAAATGGACTCATCAAATACCCCCATGCCTAAGATTTGCTAGTCCCTAGCAAAAAAAATGAAAAATAATAGAAGTAATCAGAAGATTTCTTCTTTTCTTACTTCAAAACTTTAGAAATCCAGACAAATGTGAAGTGCTGATAACCTAGGTAACAGATCCAAGTGAAAAAGCCAATTCACATTGGCAGTTCATACTTCACCCTTGGTAAATATTTCTCCCGGAATAGGTAACTACTTCCCTCTGGGATAAAGCAGAAGATAATATGTAATTTGACCCCAGCTTTTGGCTTATGTAGGAGATATCGAGTAGAATGGATTTGTATTTGGTGGCACACACTCATCTGGTGCTACATGTAGTCTAGTACTACCGACTCTAGATCTCTGGACTAGTAGAAAAGTCAACTCAGAGAGAGGCTAAACAACTGTGCTCTCTTGATGTTCCTGGGCACTCACTCTTTTCTTTCTTTCTGAGATCACAGATCTCGCCAGATTTAGTAATTGTACTCACTATTTGGTGGCCTCATATGGCATCCACATTTCAATTAAAGTCCTAATAATTCTACAACTAAGTTAGAGTCCTCAACCAGTATTCAGGCGATCAGAAATACTAGAAGGTAGGTATGGGTCATATTTGGTGGAAAGCGAAAGGTGTTCTGTTGCCTCAGAACAATGTTACATTATAAACTTGGACTCTTTCTTTTTCTTTTCTTTTATTTTTTTTTTGTAATATAACTATTTCTTCTTTTTGTTCTTCTTTTCTCTCTTCTTTCTCTTTTTTTTTTATTTCTTCTTGTTTTTGTTTCTTTTTCAATCAACACAACACGATACAGACTTTTATTTATGAGGCATTATTAGGGATGATGATGGTCAAGAGGAAGTTGTGTAGCTTATTGGGTGGAAGTGCCTATTCTCGACACCGGGAAGGAATGGATAGGACAGGTGTATTTCTGACCTTTGATACTATTACCCTCCTTCAGCCGATGACTCTATGAAGGACGGTCGTAACCACCCACCATAGTCATAGCTTTATTAAGACCCCATCTCTCTGTATCTGCCTAATTTGATGACTCTTAGGAATTCACACAAAGTACGTACACAGGAACAGAGAGGAAAAATCTACGCCTAACTCTGAAGTATCGTCATCTAATTGTCCAAAACTTAAGAGTCCTTGCACTAGACTTAACGCACCAGTAATCTCTCTACTTTCTACTCACAAATATGAGGTTGATCTACTAGAAGATAGTATGCCTGACTCGCTATGAAATGTCCAAGGGTTTAGTAGACTACAAATGCTTATTGGTTTTCTTCAAGGATTTATTACCAAGTTTATGTGCACATGAAATAAATGTACTGGGTTCTAAACTTAAGAAATAATTCAAGAAGACAAACCTCCAATGACAAGGGTATTTTGCTAGAGACTAACCCATTCAGCTCAAGAAAAGAGAAATTATATATATATATATATAAATATGTATGCAAATATTTATAAATGCTATAAACATTCTTAGGTTATACCCCCCCATGCCTAAGACTGACAATGTCCTCATTGGAAAAAATGCAGACATAGAAGAATATCACCTGAGGAGGAGAGTGGGAGGGGCTAAGGCTCCTCAAGCAGAAGTGCGTCCAAAACCTGGCCATCTGACAGAGTAATATATGGTTTAAGTCATTGGCCATTTACCTTAAAGCTCACACTTGAAATAGGGTTCCGAATCTCTACAGCTCCATGAGGGAAAGTATTGATAACAACGTATGGCCCATCCCAGTGGGACTTGAGCTTTCCAGGGAATACTTTAAGTCTAGAATTGAAAAGCCAGACCCACTGGTTGGGCTTAAAAGTCTTTCTAATGATGTGCTTGTCATGGAAGACTTTTGTACGTTGCTTGTAAGCTTGAGAAGTTTCATAAGCTTCATTACGAAGCTCCTCAAGCTCACTTAATTCTAACATACGTGCCTTTCCCACTTTATCCAGATTCAAGTTAACGTTTTTAATAGCCCAATAATCTTTATGCTGGATTTCAACGGGAAGGTGGCACGCTTTTCCGTAGACAAGATGGAAAGGAGACATGCTTAAGGGAGTCTTATACGTAGTTCTGTAGGCCTAAAGAGCATCATGTAGTTTTTTAGACCAATCCTTCTGATCAGGCCTGACAGTTTTTTCTAAAATTCGCTTAATCTCCCTATTAGACACTTCAACTTGTCCACTCGTTTGGGGATGATAAGGTGTGGCTATCATGTGGTTGACTCCCAAGTTTTGGAGTAGTCTTGTGAAGTGTACATTCTTAAAGTGAGGTCCTGCATCACTTATGATCGTCCTTGGGCACCCATGCCGAGAAATGATATTAGCCTTAACAAAGCCAATGACCACGGAATGGTCATTGGTTTGTGTGGGTATGGCTTCTATCCATTTCAATACATAGTCAATATCCACAAGGATATATTCATATCTGGAGGACACAGGAAAGGGACCCATGAATTCAATGCCCCAAATATCAAAGATTTCAACAGGAAGAATAGGTTGTTGGGGCATCTGATCCCTTTTTCCAATGGTTCCAATCTATTGGCAACGTAGACATGAACCCACATACGTATGTGCATCTTGGAATAATGTGGGCCACCAAAAGCCA
Organism: Thalassia testudinum; assembly: GCA_037157565.1. Classification (NCBI taxonomy): domain Eukaryota; kingdom Viridiplantae; phylum Streptophyta; class Magnoliopsida; order Alismatales; family Hydrocharitaceae; genus Thalassia; species Thalassia testudinum. The sequence goes on from JAZHRO010000009.1 coordinate 48,523,481, forward strand.
GACTGAAGAACCTTATGGCCAGTCTTCTTCCCACTAAAATGTCCCCCACAGTGGAGGTCATGGCAGAAACTCAGAACACTTCTTTGTTCTTCATCAAGGACGCAACGGCGAAAAAGCTGGTCAGGGCCTATTCTAGAAAGATCGGGTTCCTCCCAGTGATAAAATTTAGCGTTGGCGAGAAACCTGTCTCATTTCTGCTTGTCCCAAGTACTGGGGGTGATGCCCGTGACCAGATAGTTCACTATGTCAGCGAACCAAGGAGTTTTAGCTTCCACGGCCATCAGAGACTCATCAGGGAAAGTCTCTTGAATACCACCAGTAGGGTTTGATGCCTCAATAGGGATCCTAGACAAATGGTCTGCTACCACATTCTCAACTCCTTTCTTGTCTTTAATTTCCAGGTCAAATTCTTGGAGTAGCAGAATCCAATGAATTAGGCGAGGTTTGGTGTCCTTTTTAGCCAGAAAATGCTTTAGGGCCGAATGATTAGTGAACACTACAACCTTGGATCCAAAAAGATAAGATCAAAACTTTTCCAAAGCAAATACTATAGCAAGGAATTCCTTTTCAATGACCATGTAGTTTTGCTGAGGATCCGTAAGGGTCTTACAGGCATAATGCAGCACATGAGGTTTGCCATCAACCCTTTGACCTAAGACCGCTCCCACTGCAAAATCAGAAGCATCGCACATATGCTCAAATAGGAGGGTCCAATCTGGTGCTTGGAGAATCGGCGCGGTAATGAGGGCTTTCTTCAAAACTTGGAAAACCTCTCCACATCTATCATCAAAATCGAAGGAGACATCCTTCGCTAACAGGTCGTAGGGTGGCTTAGAGATTTTACTGAAATCTCTAATGAAGCGCCTATAAAATCCAGCATGGCCAAGGAAAGATATAACCTAACGAACATTGGTGGGCAATGGAAGCTTAGAGATGGAATCGATTTTTGTGGTGTCCACCTCTAATCCTCTCTCGGAAACTATATGCCCTAACATAATGCCCTGTTGGACCATAAAGTGGCTTTTCTCCTAGCTAAGCACCAGCTTTGCCTCTTCGCAACGGGTTAAGACTTTATCAAGGTACGAAAGGCATAGGTTAAACAACAAGCCATAAATGGAGAAGTCATCCATGAAAATTTCAACGAACTTGTCGATCATATTAGAAAAGATAGCCATCATACAACGTTGGAAAGTGGCAGGAGCATTACATAACCCGAATGGCATTCGGCGGAATGCAAAAGTGCCATACGGACTCGTTAAGGTGGTACGCTCCTGATCATCAGGAGAAATGGCTATCTGATTGTACCCAGAGTACCCGTCAAGAAAACAAAAGTACTTGTTCCCCGCCAATCGTTCCAGAATTTGATCGATAAACGGTAAGGGGAAATGATCTTTCTGGGTAGCCGTGTTTAAATGGCAGTAATCAATGCAGACCCTCCAACTAGTTGAGGGTCTAGTGGTCACCAGTTCTCCTTGGTCATTATCTTCCACAGTGATTCCTACCTTTTTGGGAACTACGTGAATAGGACTAACCCATTTACTATCTGAAATGGGATAGATAATCCCTGCTTCCAGCCATTTCAGAATCTCCTTTTTAACAACCTCCCGCATATTTGGATTGAGCCTTCTCTGCATATCTCGGAAAGGCTTCACAGACTCATCCGTGTATATATGATGCATGCAAAGAGAGGGATCAACACCCTTAATATCAGCAATTGTCCAGGCAATTGCTTCCTTGTGCCTTTGTAAACACTCAAGCAGAGCCCCCTCCTGTAATTCAGATAATGCAGACGAGATAATAACGGGGAGTGTGTTATTAGGGCCAAGGAAAGCAAATTTCAATGTGCTTGGGAGGGGTTTCAACTCCAATTCAAGAGCCTTTTGGATTGAGGGTTTTAGTTGAGATGTCCCCACCTTAGGCAGCAGATCTACCTTCACAGTTCAGGGTAGGGACAGAGACTTAGTGTGCATCCCCAGCAACTCTTCTAGTTTAGGCATTTCCCTTTCAGTTTCTTTAATAATCGAGGGATGGTCCTTAGATATGACCTTCTGAAGGGGATCTCTACATAAGAGTGATGGAGTAGTCTCTTCAATTATTTCATCAACGACCTCAATCTGAGAACAATCTTCAAATCCGGGTTGCTTGTAAGTATCAAAAACATTCAACCGAATCTTCTTGTTCCCAAAGCCCATTTTAAGTGCCCCAGATCTACAATTTATAGAGGCATTGGCTATGGCCAAGAAGGGGCGTCCTAGAATAATGGACGACTTTGTGGGCTTATTAGATGGGTCAGTATCAAGTGCTAGAAAGTCAATGGGGAAGAAGAAATCCTCCACTCTCACAAGGACATCTTCCAACAATCCTTATGATGTCTTATGTGATCTGTCTGTAACCTGGAGGATTATTGGACTAGGCTTCAGCTTTCCTCCTCCCAAAAGGTCATAGACAGAGCACGGTAGAATGTTTACCTTGGCACCCAGATCGAGCAGAGCCTCATCAATGTGTTGGTTACCTATAACCATTGAAATATATGGGGCCCCTGGGTCTTTCATTTTGGGGGGTGTTCCATGCTGGAGAATCGAGCTAACATGGTCAGGCAGGATGACCTTGGTTTGGACCTGTTTCCCAGATCGATGCTTCTAGGTGCACAGGTCCTTTAGAAACTTGGCATAGGAAGGAATCTGTTTAATCGCTTCCAACAGAGGCAAGTTAAGCTGGACTTGCCTAAAAGTATCCATAATCTCTTCCATCCTATCCTTGGCTCCAAAAGAGCCAATAGAAGATTCCCCAGGAGCAGATAGGCGCTTTGGATAGGGCACCCTCGACTTCTGAGTAGAAGGGTTGTCATGGCAGGAAATGGGTGGTGGAAGGACGACATCCTCATTGTGGGTGATTTTGTGCGAGGGAGAGTGGTGTGGCTCTTCCTTGGGTGAGATGGAAGTCAGGTCAGGTGTGGAAGGGGAATTCTGAGATGTAACCGTAGGAGTGTTATCAGGCTTGTCAATCTTTTTTCCACTCCTCAACATGGTCATTGCTTGGGCGTGCTCCCTGAATACAACCCCTTGCCTTTAGGGTTCTCCTCAGAGGAGCTAGGTAACTTCCCAGAATCACGTTACCTAACTGCCTTGGTAAGATGACCAATTTGGGATTGCATATCAGTAATCATCTTATTCTGAGATTGGATTACCATATTCTAATGCTCTTGCATTGCTTTCATCATGGCCTTCAGTTCATCCATCTCAGAGGGCTTATTCGGAGGAGGGTTTTCATAAGAAGGTTGGTATGTGGGTTGGGGAGGTAAGGGTCTTGCATTCCCTGAGTTAGAAGCATCACCTTGCTTCCAAGAGAAGTTTGGATGGTTTTGCCACCCTGGATTATAAGTGTTGGAGTAAGGGTTATTACGAGGGGGCGGAAACCTTGGGCCGCATTCAAGTCGACCTGAATCAACTCAGGGAATTGGTTTTCCTGATGGCACTACGCAGTGGCGTGCGTTGTGCTTTGGGAAATGGATCATTCTCTTGAAGCCTGAAAAATAGAGTCTGCTTGCGGGTTCATGCTGGGGTTTGCTAAAAGCCTATCAAAGTTTTTATTCAATAGTTGAATCTGTTAAGCCAAATCCTGAGAAGCCCCGACTTCATGGGCCTCTATCTTCCTCTGCAAGATTGATGGTTTTCTTTCTTGATAGGTAGAGGACAGATGTATGGAGTTGTCGCTTAATGTTTCAAATAATGCCCAGGCTTCATCCTCAGTTCTGGTCATGAAGGTTCCTACACAGGCTGCATCAATGGTTTTCCTATGCCTTTCAGATAATCCGTTATAGAACCTTTCGACCAACTACCATCTTGGCACTTGATGGAGGGGGCATAACCTAAGAAGGTCATTAAAGTGCTCCCAAGTCTCATGAAATTCTTCCCCATCCTGTTGAGTAAAACCCATAATCTCTCTTCTGTAATGGTTGGTTTTACTCATAGGAAAATACTTTTTCAAAAATTCTCCCTTAAGGGTGGTCCAATCATTTACCCTTGCATTGAGGGTATGATACCAGTGCTTGGCCTTATCCTTTAGGGAGAAAGGAAATGGAGTCCTCATCAGGGCTTCATCAGTAAAGCCCTGGAGCTTCACCGTGGAACAGACCTCGGTGAATTCCTCCAAAAGCCAGTAGGGGTCCTCCCTAGTAATACCATAAAAAGAGGGCAATAAAGATATGGTACTGCTCTTGATCTCATATGGATTATCCCCTGCCAGTCGTCTTAGTGCTTGTGTAGGTTGGTTAGTTGGAATAAAATAGTCCCTTAGGGTCCTTTGTTGATTTGCACCTTGCTCGGCCATTCCTTCTTTTTTCCTCTCCTAGGTGAGCTCTCCTAAGAATTCTCTCAGGCTCAGGATCAAACACTAGATTACTCTCAAGAGAGCATCTACCAAGCATACAAAACACAATTCAGGTTTTTATTAAGTTAAACCTCCACTCCAAAGATAAGTCAAAAGATCAAGACTTATCCCTCCATTCCCACGTAAGTGGTATAAGAGGGGTGTGGACTTGAAATCATAACCTTCTTTATTGTGTAGGTCGAATTAATTAATATAAATGGCTAAACAAGTTTTTCACTGCAATTACGTGCCTTAATTCAACCTTCGAGTGCCCTAGGACCTATACTTTGCTTGGATGATACTCCCAGGTGATCAAGTGAGAAGTTAATCCAAGGACGAACAAAGGGATGCAAGTAGGGCAAACCCTTCCTTTGAGGCGATGTGTATGCGGTGCCCCTTAACTACCCTTTTGTTCCTTTAAGGGGTGTCCCCCTCCGTGGAGTATCAAAACACTTGGTCAAAAGATAGTATCACCACCACCATAAAGCATAATTGGAGGGTCTACATCGATAAAGAGATCGGTGCCCATAGCCTTAATGGATCGAGCCTTAGTGCGGTGCCTAATGTGCATGTTCAGTGTCAGAAGTGTGCAACACATTGCAAATCTTTGTAATTTCTTTTGAAATCGCAGACAAGTCCCTTAGAATCAGATCAAATGTGAGTTGCTTTTAGGGTTGAATCTGATTATCAGTCCCACTTTTAGTTATGTGACCACTGAATTGGTAAATTCAAACAACTTGGTGGTATTGAATTTTAATTTGAATGCAAACGCGTGAACAGGAGCTGGATGCAAAAGTTAGAAAGATGTACCTGTCTCTAGCAATCTTCGTGCTAATATGCTTGCAGTGCAATAATAAGATCTGATGTGCTGCTCAATCACCCCTAAATGCGTGCACCTAAGGGCATGCAACTTCTAAATAGGCAGCTCGATATTTTCTTTGTTGGTTTTAAAGGCAAGCAAGCAGAAAATAGAATCATGCACGCACAAAAAAAATATTGTAAGCCCTAGTAGCTAAAGAATGTGGGGACAAACCCCCAAAAATTCAGCCCCAATTACTACAAGGGCGAAAAGATAGAAATAAATTTTGTGACGACAGAGAATCCTCTACGAAAGTAGGATCTTGGTCTCCTTCATCTTTTCCTCGTGTGGCTTAACTCGTGGTTGCTGTCGCCACTCTATTGCGCCTTGTAGCCTCTCCAGATTTCTCGCATAATAAAGAAAATTGATCAGATAATTGCACAACTCAGAATATTCAAAAATAATGAAGTAAATCTATTACGTCTGTTGCCTCCCCGGCAACGACGCCAATTTGACAAGTTGATTTTCAACTTTCGATTAAGTTTCGCAAATGAAATAACGCGTTGTAGTATTTAAGTGGTGGAAAAATCGACTAATCAACAATAAAAATATGCACTCACTGAAGAGAGGGTCGTGTCCACAGGGAGACAATTATGCAATAAAGTCTTGATTATTTCGTATTCTTTCGATCAAGTGCGAAATCCCCAGTCAAATTCGACACAAAATGCAATGGAAAGAAGATTCACAATAACTCAAAAATATAAAGGTATATGTGCAATTTTCCTTCACTGAAATCTTCAATAAATATATGATGATTTTATGTAATTTTCAATTGACATATACAAGAGAAAATTGGTGCACATGTTGATCCCAAAACCAATCTTGAAATAGGTGAATATCAATAATGTGCAATTATCAGAAAGCATGAGTGTGCATTCGCAATTTTGCCATAATAAAATAATCATAATTGAAAATCAATTTTTGTTGGCAATGGCAGTAAATATAATTTTTATCCCACTCAAAATAGAGCATTTGCTCTCTCTCTTGCTTGCATGCGTGAGGTAGCATCGGCGGGGCTGTTAATGCGCTAGGGAGGTTGGCGAAGATGAGGCCTATCCGATGGACGCCGCGGCGTCGACGGAGATGGCTGGAGGTGGCTGATTGGTGGAGGAGAAGAATGCCAGAGGAGGTGCAGGAGGCGGGCCTGCGGGGGTGCTCCTGCTGCGTATGGTGCAGGGCACGCCTGGAGTGGCCTGCAGTGGTGTGGCGGTGGCTCTACGCGCAGCGTTAGAGGTGCGGGTGTAGTGCCTACGGGGAGCGTTAGGAGCTGGAAGGGTGCTGGCTTGAGGCGACGCTGGAGGGGTGTAAACGCTTGTGGTGGTAGCGTGCTGCAGGCGGGAGAAGGTGCCTGCGGGGGCGATGGAGGCGCGCCTGCGGTAGGGGCGCGCAAGGTGGAGGCGCTGAAGGGAGGTGCTGTGCGGGCCTACAGGTGTTGGAGGAGGAGAAACGCCGGCAGTGGTAGCGTGCTGCAGGAGAGAGCCTGCAGGCTGCTTGGTGTGGGCACGGGTGGGGCGATGCGCTCTGCAGTGGAGAGCGCTGGAGGAGGGGGAACGCGTGTGCTGGAAGGAGGAAGCGCCTACGGGTGCGGGTGGCTGGGGTGGAGCAGTGCAGCACCTGCGGGCGCCTGCAGGGGCGCTATGCGGGTGCGGCAGATGCAGGATGGGGTGCTGGAGGCGGGCCTGCAGTGGAGAAGGTGGCTGCGGGGGGGTGCTATGTGGGTGCGGCTGTGGCTGGCGTGAAGGTGATGGCACTGCAGAGGGGGGAAGTGTTGCGGTGGAGAACTTGGTGCACAGTGCACGCGGTGGTTGCACCGTTTCTGGATGATGATTCTCTCCTCTCCTTTCTTCGCCTCCTCCTTAACTCCTCTCTTCCCACGTGCGTGAGTTAAGGGATTTTCAAATCCCTTAGCTATTTTTGGCCGGCGGCTGTTGAGGGTGCCTGGAGGATGGGGAAAAGAAATGCCGCCGGTTGTTTGAAAGGGTAATTTACCCTCCCCTCCTTATTCTTTTGCCAAATATTTTTCCTGCAAATAAAAAGAACATAAAATCATTACATATTAAGTTATAGAATTCTATAAAATAGATGTAAACTTAAATCATGATGCATGCAAACATTCTATAACTTAATGTAGTTATTAACAAACCTAAAAGGTATGATTAAAGTTACTTAGGTGTAATATTAGTCCATTAAAAATGGACTCATCACCTATGGAGGTTGACTTGTGTAGAGCTGATTACCTTCAGCAACCTCCATTAAAGGAGATTGATGTTGATCAACTCCCACCTTTCCCATACCCATCAAATGTTGTCCCACCTACACCTGAACTAAAGCCTTTGCCTGATAATCTCAAGTATGTCTTCCTAGGATCTGACCAGACCTTCCCTATGATTATCAATGCCCATTTAACTAGAGATCAGGAGCTTAGGTTGACTGCAACCCTCTCTAAACATTGGGTAGCCATTGGGTGGACAATTTTTGACTTAAGGGGAATTAGCCCTACCTATTGTACTCATAAGATCTATTTGGAAGATGGGGCTTGCCTTTCTCACCAGATGCAAAGGTGATTGACCCTGAATATGCGAGAGGTTGTTAAAAAAGAAATAATCAAGTGGCTTGACGTAGATAGCCCTTGTGTGAGCCCCACTTAAGTGGTACCCAAGAAAGCCGGGCTCACAGTGGTCACCAATGACCAAGGCGAATCCATCGCCACCCACACCTCTACCGCATGGCGAGTATGCATCGACTATAGGAACCTTAATGAGGTCACCAAGAAAGATCATTTCCCTCTACCATTCATTGACCAGATTCTCGAGCGATTGGCAGGGCAGAAATATTTTTGCTTCCTGGATAGATATTCAAGATACAACCAAGTCTCTATTGCACCAGAGGATCAAGAGAAGACCACATTCACTTGCCCGTATGGCACGTTTGCATTCTGTCATATGTCATTCGGGTTATGCAACGCACCCACGACCTTTCAGCATTGCATGCTAGCCATTTTTTTAGTGACGGTGGGTGAATACCTAGAGGTTTTTATGGATGATTTCTCCGTGTATGGGAACTCATTCGACCATTGTCTTAGCAACTTGGAGAAGATTCTGAAGTGATGTATCGAGGTCAACCTGGTTTTAAGATGGGAAAAGAGCCATTTCATGGTTTAGGAAAGGATTGTCCTCGGTCACATCGTCTCGCATAGGGGCATCGAAGTGGATCGAGCTAAGGTTGATTTAAGTTCCAAACTTCCAACCCCTAGTTCGGTCAAGCAAATGCAATATTTCCTAGGACATGTTGGCTTCTATAGAAGGTTCATTAAGGATTTTTCCAAACTTTCTAAGCCCTTGACTGACCTTCTAGCCAACAATGCCCTTTTTCACATGACACTTGATTGCATCAAGGCTTACAACACTCTTAGGGAAACAATCTCCAGTGCACCTATTTTACAACCCCCAGACTGGTCTCAGGACTTTGAGATAATGTGCGATGCATCAGATTTTGCCATCAGTGCAGTTTTAGGACAAAGAAGAGAGAAGAAACCCGTGGTGATCTACTACGCAAGCAAAACATTGGATAAGGATCAACGGAATTACACTGTCACAGAAAAAGAACTGCTCGCCGTAGTCTTTGGATTACAAAAGTTTCGATCACACCTTCTGGGATCCCATGTGACGATTTACACCGACCACTCGGCTATCTGGAATTTGTTGGCCAAAAGGACGCTAAACCCAGTCTCATCTGATGGATCTTGCTCTTGTAGGAATTTGACCTGGAAACACACGAAAAAGCCAGGTCCAAAAATGTCGTAGCTGATCACTTGTGCAGACTTCACTTGGACCACATCAGACCATCATTACCCTTGACTGACACCTTCCCTGATGAACAACTTCTAGCCATGAAAGGAAGAAAGCTACCCTGGTATGCAGACTTAGTCAACTATCTAGTGGTATGACAGACTCCACACGGCTAGTCCAGACAGCAATGGGATAAGTTCTTAACTGAAGCCAAGCATTATTTCTTGGATGATCCTATGCTGTTTAGACTCTGTGCTGACCAGATCATTAGGAGGTGTATTCCTAAAGAGGAAGTCGAAAGTGTGCCTCCCTTTTCTCACGACCAAACTTGTGGTGGCCACTTCTCTGGGAAGCAAACAATTGCAAAGGTTTTGCAGTTTGGATTTTACTGGCCATCCTTATTCAGGGATGCACATAGTTTTGCCAAGACTTGCTCTTGGCGCCAGACATTAGGGACTATGACTAGAAAATATATGATGCCCCTCTAGCCCATTTTGATTGTCAAAATTTTTGATGTTTCGGGCATCGATTTTATGGGTCCCTTCCCACCATCCAACGGCTACGAGTACATATTAGTCTCAGTGGACTGTCTTAAAATGGATCGAAGCCGTAGCCACCCGAAGATGTGACCATAAGGCTGTCCTGGACTTTGTTAAGAAGAACATCTTCTATCAGTTTATTCATGCCCAATTTCGTGCCTTACTTAGAAAATACGGGGTTACTCACCGCATTGCCACCCCGTATCACCCACAAACAAATGGGCAAACTGAGGTCTCTAATAGACAGATCAAGAATATTCTGCAATAGACAGTGAGACCTGACCTGAAGGATTGGTCCACATGATAAGATGATGCCCTTTGGGCATACAGGATTGCTTTTAAGACCCCAATAGGCATGTCGCCTTATTGTTTGGTCTTTGGCAAAGCTTGCCACCTTCCGATTGAGTTGGAACATCGAGCATACTGGGCTATTAAGGAGTGCAATATGGATTCCCAATTGGCTGGAGCACAAAGGACACTCCAACTCTCCTCGCTCGAGGAAATTCGTCGGGACGCCTATGAGAACAGTCGACTTTACAAAGAAAAGGTGAAAGTTGTTCATGACAGACACATTCATAGGAAAACCTTCAAGCCCAATTAGCAAGTCTGGCTTTTTGATGCAAGACTTAAACTTTTCCCTGGGAAGCTGAGATCAAAATGGATAGGACCATATTAGGTGGTCAAACCATATCCCAATGGGGTGGTTGAAATTGTAGATCCTAACACTAGGCAAACCCTCACAGTAAATGGCCAGAGATTAAACTATTATCTTGCCCAGGTTCCCCCAAAGGAAGTAGTCACCCACATTCAGGGTTGACATGGAGCTTCGCCCAGCTGGAGGCAATAAACTCAGTGCTTCCTGGGAGGCAACCCAAAGGATTCAGACTGATCAGGTAAATTGCAGCACTCAGGTGATTTCTCTTTGTACCCCCTTGCATACATTTATTTGCTAATGAGGACATTGTCCAACTTAAGCATGAGGGGTGGTAATTCACATTCTCTGAGTTTATGTTATCAGCTTAAATTATATATATAAAAAAAAGGAAGGAAAACTTAGGCATTAGGAGCTTGTCAACTGTGGGAAATAATATGAGAAGAACCTGAAACACCTAGACTTTTCAGGCCTTCAAGCCTAATCAGACCTGGTGTCCACTAAAATGTTGATTTAGCCTCGAATCCTCACAACCTTAGTTTACATTAGTCTGATCAATAAAGAAAGGTGATAAGTATATGACTTATCAACCCACCCTCTGACTCAGAGGGACTTTTAGTCTAAACATCTGCACATATTTTTGCACTAACTCACTCCTCAAAGATTCTAACAGAAATTGGGTAGCTAATGAACCTTCTAGGGTGGTATGGCTAGCAAGTTATCGTGGGTAATAGCCCATTGGCCAGCTGTCTAGAGCCTAGCCACAGGACCATTCTCTTTGATTACCTCTAGGTAAATCTTAGATCAGGGAAGCCACCTACTGAAATAACAAAAGAAAAAGTAAAAAAAAGAGAAAAAGGTGAAATAGAAAAAAAACATATATAGAAAAAGAAGTAAAAGAAAAAAATAAATAAGCCACTCTTCTCCGCACGAGTATGGCTGGCAAGTGGTCGTGGGTAACAGCCCATTAGTCCGTTGTCCAAAACCCAGCTCACTAAATGCACGAAAAGGCCCAAAACACTTAAGGAAGAAGCAGGGAAGTAGAGTAATCCGGGGAGATATACACTAGAAACACCCTTGTGTTGACCCCACTCAAAATAAAAGTAGGGAGAAAGCTACCGATCGAACAGATACACCTTTAAGCAAGCATTTTCTTTTCCGGTCGCTTAGGGGCATAGAAACCCGAAGTCTATTTTAATTACCATTAAGTGAGTCTACCACAATCTTCAAACCAAGATGCTTAGCACTTAGAGTCTTTTTCGAGTTATGTGTGGGTTGGGTAGCTATAAAAAGTTACCTACACACTCTCAACTCTAAAAATCCAAAAAATGAGAAAAGATGAAAAAGAAAAAAATATATCTCACTGTATATATGCTTTAAAGCAAGGAATTGGGCAGTTTGCATTTTGGCAGACACACGGGCACCATTTAGTCTCTGTCGATTAGGCTCTCAATATATTTCCTCCCATTGACAGGCAACATATGTCTAAGTAATCAATTGCTAATTCTGACTAAAAATAAAAGCTAGGATAAACCTTGCTAGGGACTAGCAAGGGATGAGCATGGTGCTATGAAAACTCTACATTCAATGATGATAATTCCGTCAACCAGGGCTTATCTTGAGGATATATGTGCACTAATAACACACCATAATGGGCATGGGAGCAGTACATGTATCGTGAATTAAGATTGCTTATAAGTCAATGTTTAATGGCCATATGTACAAGTGCATGTTGAAATAGGCCTCAGATGAGCAATTGGACCGCGCGGATGGATTTAGATCAACGAATGGAGTCCAACGGACTCGAAATCGCTTAAATCTGACATTTGGAGCACCCTCGACCAGCCCAAGAAGTTATGGCCATTGATCATCAGATCAACGGCCCACAAGCAGCCACATGACGCCATCCGCTGCACCCTCACCCATGCTGCAGCCACATTCGTCATGTAGAGCACTCTCAGCCATCTGATCCAAGGATCGAAGGATGAGGGCCCCCCAGCCTCGCCAGCACCACACTCTCCATCGTGCCAAGATGCATTACGGTCATCCGTTTGTCCATCGAATGGCTGAGCGTTCGTGCAAAACTGTGACAGAGCGCGAGGATGCCGCAACGGTTAGCGCCTCCCCACAGTCGCCGGCGATGCATGTTTGAGACACACTAGCCGCATCCATGCGTGCGATCAAAATTCAGCCGTTGATGTGCATGTGGACGGTAGGGATGAAGGTCACATGGTGTAACAGAAGCGCACGGATGCACCCGGGCGGGAATGCGCGCGATCCACAGCACGCGCCCACGCGAATTCTCAACCGTCGATTAGTGATCGGATGGTTGACGCACGCCCATCAAGCACACTTGTGGGCTGCTTGGACGACGCGGTGCACCCTCAGTCGTCGAATGGTGATTCACGCCTCGGATCCAACGGCTGAGGATGCACGGGCGCAGATTAAGGGGAAGAAGCATGCGCGCCTCAAAGGTTCAGTGGGCATGGGACTTCACCGACTTTTCTGGAGTGGATTTAGCAACATCCCAGATGTCACTAAAACCCTTAGTTTGGAAACCCCTTCTTCTCTATATAAACCTCCTCAACCACCCCATTCAAGGGCATTCAGTTCACACACTCTCTCCATGCAACACAAGCCTTCTCCTATCTCCACCAAACACTCCATACTTGCCTCGGAGTTGTCAAGCCGCCGACGGGGCCTCCCTCCACCGCCATCGCCGCCTTGCCTCCTCGCACTCTCTTTACTTTTGGTTTATGTTGCACTTGTTTAAGCTTTCATCTATTGTTATAATTGTAAACAAACTCTAATTGCATGCTATATGTTGATGATGTTTCATATATCATATCTCACATCCTCTTAGAATTTTTGTCAAGTTTTAAACACAATCTCTAACCCTACTTTCTCTCTCTTGTTTTCTCGCAAGCAAGCAAACCAAACATTCTTGTGACAACTAAAGCAACAAACTAATCCAATTTCACGCCTCCTCGTGTTCGACAGTTGGACTCACCAAATTCCATATCTTAAATTAAAATTGACGTTGCGAATGCATACTACAATGGCATAATTAAACAAATGGATTTCGCACCCATCAGAGGCCTAACGTAATTATACGACTACTGAGAAATAACTACTGGTAGTCGTCTTCGGGCTGGCAAAATTTTGCTCTTACCTTCTAGGCTCGCATGTTACTGTATTCACTGACTACGCAACCATTCGTCATCTCATGCACAAGAAGGATGCCAAGCCTAGACTGATTCGTTGGATCCTTCTACTCCAAGAATTTGACCTTGAGATACGCGATAAGGCCAGAGATCAAAATGTTGTTTCTGATCATCTCTCGAGACTGGACCATGACCACATTGGACTTACCCTACCGATTAATGAGTTTTTTTCCGATGAACAACTACTGGAGATTAATGTGGCAAGTGGACCTTGGTATGCTGACATTGCCAATTACATTGCTTCTGGCTCCCTTCCATGTGGCTGGCCTAAAAACCAGTGCAAGCGTCTCATCGTAGAAGCAAATTATTACTTCTGGGATAATCCACTACTTTTTCTAGTAGGTGCTGATCAGATCATCCATCGCTATATTCCTAACGGTGAGGTCCACAGTGTGCTATCCTTCTGTCACGATCAGGCCTGCGGAGGCCATTTCTATGGGAGGAAAACTGTAGCCAAGGTCGTGACATGATGCCCTTGCAACCCATCTTAGCTGTTGAAATCTTTGATATTTGGGGAATCAATTTCATGGGTCCCTTTCCTCCTTCCAATGGCTTTGGGTACATCCTTGTTGCTATTGATTATGTTTCCAAATGAATCGAGGCTATTCCCACGTGCCATGCTGACCATGTCATATCTACTCAATTTGTCAATGACCACATATGTGAGCGCTTTGGGATCCCTTAAGCCATTATCTCTGATGGAGGAAGTCATTTTACCCGTGCATCTTTTCGATCACTTTTGAGGAAATACAGAGTCCACCACCATATCGCATCTCCGTATCATCCTCAGACGAATGGCCAGGCTGAGGTATTGAATTGGCAAATCAAGCAAGTTCTCCAGAAAATGGCTCGACCTGACCATAAGGATTGGTCCGACAAACTGATTGGCACACTTTGGGTGTATCAGACTACCTTCAAGGCTCCCCTTGGTATGTCTCGTTATAGAATTGTTAATGGGAATCCTTGTCATTTGCCCATGGAGCTGGAGCATCGTGCTTATTGTGCAGTTTGCCAATGTAACCTTGACCCAGACCTGTGTGGTCGAGAAAGGAAACTCCAACTCCAGGACCTGGAAGAGCTCCATCGTGAGGCCTATGATTCTACATTAACTTTCAAACTATGCACTAAGGCCTTTCATAACAGCCGCATTTGGTGGAAGGAATTTGAGCCATTGCAGTAAGTTTGGCTTTACATTGCCCAACTCAAATTCTTTCCAGGGAAACTAAAGTCGAAATGGACTGGTCCCTACTTGGTCTTGAGACCATTTCCCAATGGGGCCGTCGAAATTAAAGATCTCAGATCTGGGCATAAATTTATGGTCAATGGACAGCAGTTAAAACCCTATCTTACTCATGAACCTGCCCTCGTTGGTGAAACTGTTGCCCTGCTAGAGGGTAACTGACTTCGTGCCTCACTCTGAGTCCAGCTGGGGACATTAAATTCAACGCTCGTTGGGAGGCACCCCAGCAACACTCCTCCACTTTCACCCTCTCATTCCATTTCACTTCACTTCACTTCGCACTTCTTCACTTTTCACTTCACCACCCACCATCCACCTGCCCTGCACCTTGTTGTATACCTCGCACCTCAGCTCTCGTACCAAGACCCATGGACCTTGCTTAACTCTACATGCATATGAGGACATAGCATCATTAGGCATGGGGGCTGGATAGGCATCCACAGGATCTGGGTATTATATGATCATGCAGCTTCTGCATCCATTATACATATCCATCTATAAACATGTACATAGCCTATTTGTTTCAAAAAAAAAAGTGTTTAGCTATGATTTGAAAGCTGAAACAAAAATACAATAAGTGTTTATGGATATTTAACCTCTGCTTTGAAGACTTCCTAGGCCACAGAAGCTTGATTTGCTTAGGCTTTGGCTTAATTCACTAGAGCATTGATTAGATAAATTGGAATCTCTCCTAACTTAGGATGCATTCTTGTACCTGAGTCACCAGTACAGGATTCGTTGGTTTGCTTCTACTTGAGAGCCTAAGTAATCTTGGTTCACACTACACATATCGAGAAAGACCAGGAGAACATAAGACCAACCCTGGTGTTCATTAGGGAAGGTGGAGTCCTCACATGTGCACACAGGTAGACTTTTTATCCTAGTCTTTAATCTTGTGTTTAGGAGAAACTCTTTCCACCAAAAAATATTCACCCACCAAATAAGTGTGCTCTTCCAAATAAAGTTGTAGGAGATATACTGACACTTGTTTCAATAAAAAAAATCTTGCAAATAAGTCAGTATATCTTCCAAAAGTCTATAAATTCTTCTCCCAAAAGTGTCTTTCAGGGTGCGTTGCAAATACCATGTTTCTACCATATATTCTTTAAGCTACAAAAGCAATAAAAGTGGGGTTGAGTTTTTCCATCATTTTTTTTGAGGGTTAGTCCAAAGACATGAGTTGAAGTTGAGACCAACCTAGACTTAAAAATTTGTGAAACCCTAGGCTTGAGCCTTAATGTTCATCTGGTCGGTCTTGATCCATTACTATGCACGAACCATAACTTTTTAGCTCTCGAGTACGGTAAAACCCTTTGAGTTTTGGAAATCGCACTTAAGGTTTAAATATCAAGAGTGCAGGTTAGTGAGAGATGGTCTATACCATGTAAGACTTGAGTATCGGTAGCCTTCTCTGCAATTAGTTCTCACAATGTCCAACAGATAAACACATTAATGGATTCTAAAAAATCTTTAGCTTAAGATCATTTCTAAACATGATACAAATAAATGTTTTGCTAGGGACTAGCAAAAGATAGACATGGGGGTGTGATTGCACAACAATTCACACCACTAATTAGGCCAACTTATGCTATTTTCTAGCATTAAGCATATAGATTAGATAGCCATGCATGCATCTTGTGAACTATTTGCATTTGTGCATTTTATGGAGAGGAAGATAGAGAGAGAGATTGAGCATCCATTCATCCATTTCATCCCTTCCATGGCCACCTAATTCCCATTTAAATTCCACCACTTATTCCATCCAATAAAAGACTACATTCATTTTCCAACAACATAAGTGCCAACATGCAATATTCCTTTTTTTTAAATATCCTAACAATGTACGCCCTCACCTGCCACCCTACCCCCCATTATCTATAAAAGAACCCTCACCTCAACCTTTGCGGGAGGTCGGCCCATCCCCTCACATCAGCACACACAGTCGGTCACCTCCACTTCCACCCTTTGTCGCACACACACAACACCTCACCACCTTCTACTTGCCAGCCCCTCCAGTTCTCCTCTCTCCCTCTCCACACTTTCAGCACCCTCTCACAAGTTGAGAGGGACGTTGGGAATAGAGGAGCTCTCTCCTATGGCAGCATCCACCATAGTGAGAGAGCACCACCGCCCAGCTCCATCGCGAGTAGGTGGGGGTGGTGTATTCCTTTTATTTGTTTTCGTTAGTTTTGGTTAGTTTTGTTTTATTTATTTTGTTTCCAGTTTTTTCTCTCCGTTTTACTTCGTAGCGCCATTGATAGAGCTTCAAGCTCTGAAGCTCCAGCTCGCTAATGATGGATTGATGGTGGAAAGATAATGATGATGGTATAGGAAGAAAATATCATAGTTGTCGTTGTAGTGAATTGTAGGAAATACAAACCATCATTACGACCATTTTTATTTAATTAACTAATTTTTACTGGTTTATTCCAGGTCATCCACTGGGAGGCAGTTATTGATTTACATCACTCTTTAGGTCCAAAATTATCCTTTAATTCCAAAAAGAAATTTTATGTCCAACAAAGAATGAATGAATGAATGCTTGGTTTAATTGTGTACAAAGAGTCAATTAAAATGCTTGGAAAAATTAGTTACAAACAAGCATCCAACACTTCATCACTATATTCTAAACTATCTATTTATAAGTTATACTCCTAATACTTACATAAACATACAATACTAATTCATACCACATATCATACTAACTTACTATACTGACATATACAGTAACACATATAATAGCTATAGCGACAGATATAAGCATCGCTGGACCCTAAAAAAAGCTATATACAAACTAAAAGAGGGAACCAGGATCTATTGTGTTAGTAAAGGTCTAAAATTATACATAGAAGTACATAACTATACTACGTGTATATATATATATATATTAGAGTTATCTTGTACAGTTTTATTTATACAGGTTTTTAATCTAAGTATACTTTATACTTATATGTATCTGTACTCTCCCTCTCTCTCTCTTTACTCCTCCTCTGCCTTTCTTCTTCTTCTTAATTTTATTCTTCGTCAATTCTCAGCGGCACTTAAGCATTACATACATAGGTGATTAACCAATGTCATTACACCACTTAATTAATCAAAAATTTGTTTAATTTGCGGGCACGCTTTTCAAGGGATACACAACACCTAGAGGGTGGGACCAGACCTCTACTAAGCATGCCCTAATTTCTCATTAAGCTGCTTAATTACGAGTTTACATGCTCAGACCAGTGGGCTTCACAGCCCGCACACCACCCCGGGCCCCCAGCCCCACACACATGTTCACGATGCTCAGAATGGTCAGGTAATATGTTAGGCTTATTTCGGGTGCCCAGCGCCTGTGACGACTGAGCATTCCAAGGCACAAAAATAACTTAAAGCACTGGAGGTGCTCGCCTGCCCACGATGTGGGACTATTTGGGTGCACGTCACTACGCTGAAATCTAGCGAGATGCTGGTTAATTTCGTGATTTTGGCCCTTAAAAATAAATTATGGTATAATGAAGTATTTACATAATACTATGCAATTGTACAATTAATTTGAAATTTTAATTATATTTACTATATAAATAAATTAAGTGAAGTATACAATTTATACATACTGATTTTTAGTTTTAATTCTTTAATTACAATTAAATTAGTTATTATATGGTCAAATTGACCTTATACAGAGTTAGTATACTTATTGAAGTATTTTATAAACATTTTTATTATATTTTACATATTTGATTTATGTTTTATTTACATTTAAATAGTAGATTTTGAACTATTTTATTTATAAATTAAGTTTAAATAATATAATACGATATAAATATACTTCAATTAGCTTAAATTACTTAAAATACATTAGTCTAAATATACAGTATCAGTTAACTTAGTTCTAACTTTAAATTACTAATTTATTTTAATTTAATCTAATAACTTAACTATTAACTTAATAAATTAATTATTTATTGTGTATAAAGATTTAAATTAAGGTACAGGGTTTAATATGTTTATAATCTACATATAAATACATATATACAGTATTATAACTTAAAATTGTTATTTATAATGTTTACTAATTTATATAGTCTAAGAGTACATATAAGTTAGTTTAATTAATAAATAGTTGTATAATTAAGATATATACAATATAATCTAACTGAAATACTTATTTTATTGTATATAATATATACATAAGTTATTTGTACAGTTTATATACATATGTTACTTATTCACATATATAACTTAGTGTAAAGCTTATATTTACAAGAATATGCTTAATATACAAAGTATTTTTGGGTATTTTTGAGTTTTTCACTTTTTATGATTTTTATACATGTTATGGAGGCAAGAGATGAGTGGGAAAGAATTAGATGAGGAGAAAGAGATGCTTTTGGTGTTTTTAGGTTTAGCTTCTTTTATTAAGTTCCATGGTATACAGATCCGTCAATTGGCAAATTATGCCAAGTCGGAGGTTCTGTATACCATGAAACTTGGTATGCAGTTAGAAAACTACCTGATCTTCAATCAAATAGTTTTATTTTATTTTTTTAGAATTTTTATATAGTTTTTATGTATTTACAAATGAAGCACATTTTAGGCCTAACAAGGGTTCTCTAAGTGTGTTAAGGCCTAGAATGGATCCTAAGGAGTCTAAAAAGGCAGTGAACTGCCTTGAATATAGTCAATATAATATGTAGAAGAGACATATGAAATGAAGCATGCAAATCAATGTATATTTCAATTAGTTTCACTTAATAGACAGTCAGGCTTAATAGTTAGCTGATAAAAGATTTAAAATAGAATTACAAGCATTCAAAGGATGTTAAAAATCAATTGCAATACAGGAAAGCTTGTGTAACAGTTAAGCACAACATTATACATCAGTCAGATATTTTAATAACTAAACCTAAGACCTACTGTCCTAGAATTCAAATCAGCTACTGCTGGAGCTCAACCCAGCAGCAGTAGCAACAGTAGCTGAAGCTGCTGACTCCAACCAATGCATCAAACCAGATTGAATTCCAGATGGCTTAACTACTGTTGTAGTTACTCCATCTGGAATGAAATCAGGTCTGTAGCAAGGAAGGGAATGTAGCTACAATTGCAGTAATTTGCTATGAATCTGGGATTAAAACACAAAAAAAAAGGCATAACTCAGAAATTCCCTCAACACCATCTGACAAGGGTTTCAATTCTCATAAAAAACACTCAATAATACAACTTGAACTCAAGAACCTTTGTCAATAAAATCTCATCAAATCAAATCAGAAGAAAAACTGATCTAACTCTTCCTAATGTTATAGACAACATGGAGGAGTTGAATCAGTCAATTTAAATCACCAATTCAAATCCCAGATTCTAGAACCTTAAGGAGTATTGAGAACTCCTTAGGTTAAAAATCATCATTGCCTTTAACAAATAACTCATGAATACAAGATAGAACCTCAAATCACCAAAGTGATTTTCCTTAGCTCTGTCATGCATTCAATGCATTAAAATCCTTATAAAAACTCAGATCAGATTATGTCTCTTCTGAGATGAATTCTGACATCAGAAACATCTCAGATTCCTTACCAATCAATGAATAAGAAACAAAATTTTTCAGTTTGTAAGATCAAAACATTCAAAACCCAATTGAGTAAAAATCTTTGAAATCTGAGTTAATGAAAATTTCGACAAATTGATTACCTTTTAGCTCAGATCAAGGGCTTTGTGACAAAACATGAGATGAGTGAGAAAACCCTAACATGCTCTTTGATGCCAATTTCAGATCTGATATCAGAAGATAATCAGGTCTAAAGTTGGGTCTGATGAGTGGGTGAATTGCGAGAAATAAATCACGGGAATCAGAAGCGATATGGAAAATATGAAGAGAGAGAGATCTTATGAAAAACGGCTGTGTGAACCATCCCCTCTGATCTGGAATGATAAGAGGAGGTGAGGGTAGTAAATCTAATCTAATTCTACTGCTACAGCTAAACTAACAGAACAATGCGGTTAAACAATACAAACTACTTTAATTCTACTTCTAATCTACTTAAATACAGCTAGAACTAAATTGCAGAAAATCAGAACTACTCTGATAGGAAGAATGGGACCTATGGGTCCTTAGCCAGTGGCTAAGGCGGAAGAATGGAGGGAAATGTTGGAAAAATTGCTGGGAGAACCCCTTCACGAAGGGGTAGAAAAATTGTACGTAGGCCCATAAGTGAAGGGAATTGTAACAGGACGGACCCTGTGGGATTTCAAAGGGGTCCCTACGGGTTACAAGTAAGTCCAAAAAGGATTTCTAAAGAAGAGAATGTGATGCATGAAGGACCTAAGTGTAAACTCTATATTACAAGGCCTTAATGATGTCCAAATGCCTTTAAATTTTTATATGTGCTCAATTGAACATTTAAGAAATTAATTGTACTTTTGATTTGGCCTTTTATACTTATTTATGTGTTCAATTCACGCTTGGATCACCATTTGACCTAATTTTAAGAATATCTTATTTTTATGACCTAATTATACAATTTTAACACAGAATCAATGTTTTAGGTCTTTTTCTTTGATTCCCACACTTAACCCTTTTTATTTGTTAATTTGATATTATTTAACCCAATGTCTAGCTTAAGTTCAGCTTTTTAGCTATAATGAGTAGCCACTCATCACTCGCGCACCACTGTGTGCATTTCAGCCACCTCCACGTGCCACCGCATGCCTTAGGCTCCCCTTCCGTGTGCGTGTGCGAGCTTTCCAACTCCAGAGCGCCCTCCACATGTCACACCACCTTAATAGGTTACCACTCTCTGCACGGCATTGTAGCACACTATTCACCACAGTCAGTGCAACACTGTAGCCACCGGAGAGTTTCTCACTTATCCAGTGGCACAGTGTTCTCTCTCCTCCCACACAACTGCCTCCAACCGATCACCTACACCTTCTCGCCAGACGATGCACTGGTTCTCCAGATGCCTTAACCCCTCAGCACATAGCCCTTGTGCTCTGCAACTTCTCCTCGTGCCCTTGAGTGCGTGCAGGATCTCCCCTCGCTCTAGTGCGTGCACGCATGTGGCCCCTATGACCCTCTCACTCTCTCACATACATACGCAGGTACTCACACACCCTTTCCTTTCACACATACACACACACACTGACACACACAAACACTCACCTACACACACATTCACACACACCTATACGCATATACACATACATATATTCACATATTCCCTCCCCCATATATATCTATATATACATAAATATATATATATATATATATATATATATATATATATATTTATAACTATATATAGATATGTATATATATATACATATACATATATATATAGTTGTATACACTTATATGGTTATATATATACTTATATATACACATCACATTCTCCCATACGCACATTCACCTCACATCACCTACCCACATACCAGTGCATTCACCCCTTCACCGTGCATCGTATCACGGGAATATTCGCACTAGTTGCAAATATTTCTCGATACCTGCGCAAAGCAACAGCTTCCACCAACACTCACATACATCCGCTCCACACTCCACACGGCACTTAGTCTTGTTGGTTGCGTCGTGCTAGATGTGGACCAACTTGACACCGTGTTACATCCCATCCCCATTTCCATCTCCACCCCTATATATATAGTATCTATATATCTATATCTATTCTATATCCACTTACATATCAACTATATATATATACATATATTAAGCTAAGTATCTCTTTTCATTTCTTTCCTTGCATTTTATTTTGCTTTCATTTGTCTTTTATTCTTGCTATTAAATAGACCAAAAAAAAAGTATAAAAGAGAAAAGATAACTCTTGTCTTGTAGGTACCCAATCTTGTTAGTGATAGGATCAATTTTAGAACCCTAAATTAGCTTCAAGCTAAGGATCATTTGGCTCAAGGCCAAGGACTTCATTTTTGAGTGTGTGCCTCAAAGACAACATGAAGCGATTGACCACAGTTCATATAAAAATCATTGTTGTTGTAGCATATGTCACAAATACAAATCATTATCGCGTCAATTTTATTTAATTACATAATTTTTACTGGTTTATTGGGAGGCAATTATTGATATGCATCACTCTCTAATCCAATATCATTCTTTAATTCCAAAAAGTTTAATGAAATGAATGAATTAATGAATGTATTAATGAATTAAAGAATAAACTAATTTACGTACAAAGGAATGTATTGAAATGCTTGCAAACATATATACACAAACAAGCATCAAACACTATAAATGAATAATATATACTATATACTTATAACTTATAATAACAATACTTGTATATATATACAATAGTAAGTAACAATATATACTATACTAACTTAACTTAATGTACTAATATATACAGTAATAGATATAGTATGTCCAGCGACATATATAAGCATTGCTAAACCTTAGGAAAAACTATGTACAAAAGCTAAGGCAAAAAATAGGGTCTATAGTGACACTTATTCTATCTAAAGTGACAGATTATTCTGTCAGTAAAGCTATACTATTATTTATATACATATATAGCTCAAACATTACCTATACTACGCATAATTAATATACAGATACTTATTATATACAGTATACTTATATATATATACATTATATACACATATACATATACACATACATACTTCCTCTTCTTTCTCTTCTGTAGTTAGTCGATGCTCTCTCATTCACTCTCATAGAATGGCTAACACTCTTGACACTTAGCTTTTTTTTCTTCTTGTTCTTTCTTTTTCTTAACTCCTCATTAGCCTTCACTTAGTACAAAAGTTAGGTTTTAGGTTGGTGAGCAACCTTTTCGAGGGATACACAGTACCCTCTCGAGTGGGACCAAGACCTCTACTAAGGCCACCCTGATTTGTTTAATTAGCCTCTTAATTTCAGTTTAAGTTCAATACTAGGCCCACACAGGCCCATGCACAGTGCCAGGCCCTTGGCCTATGCCGCACACATTCTCAAATCACAGGTCAATGCTCAAGACAAATGCTCGAGGGGTATATGGTTTCTTTGCACCCGACGCATGGCGACTGAAGGGAGAGAATAACAAAAACAATATAAGCGCCCACAGGCACTCTTCAACACCCGATGTGGCGCTTTCTTAAGCACTCCATAGTGCTGAATTCCCAGCGCACCTATTCTGATTTCATGGTTTTGGGCCTCGATTTGAGGGCCATTAATTATTATAAATTAAAAATAAATTATATGATATTAAAGTATTTACATAGGACTACATAATTGTATAATTAATTTACAAAATTAATTATGTTTACTACATAAATAAATTAGTCAAAGTTTATAGTTTATTCATACTATTTATAAGGTTTTATTTCTTACTTACATATAAATTAGTTAATGGACGGTCTAATTAACCTTGTACAGTATTAATATACATATTAAAGTATTTAATAAAGATTTTGTTGTATTTTACAACATTTATTTTGGTTTTATTTGCATTTAAATACCTATTTTCAGGTCATTTTGCATATAAATTAGACTTGAATATTGTAATACATTATAAATATAATTAAATTAGCTTAATTTAGTTAAAATACATTATATAAATGTATAGCTAAATTACTAATTTATTTTAATTTAACCTAATAACTTAACTAGTAACTTAATAAATTAATTATTTATTACATATACATAATTAAATTATGGTTCAGGGTTCCTTATGTACATAATTTACATATAAATACATATGTACAATATTAGTAGTAAATATGTCTATTTGAAGGGTTTTATTAATTTACTTAGAGTATAGTACATAGAAGTTAGTATAATTAATAAATAATTATACAGATAAGTTATATACATAATAAGTTACATTATATAACACATACATAAGTTATATATATACATATTATATATCTATTGTACAATATATACATTTATAACTGAGTATAAAACTTACATTTACATGTATAAACATAGTATACATGGTGTTTTTGGGTATTCTTAGAGTTTTTCTAATTTTTATGGGTTTTATATATTTTATAGAGGTAGGGGGTGAGAAAGAAAGAGAGAGATGAGAGCTAGAATGTGTTTTTGTCATTTCTTTTATTTAGGGATTTTTATCAAGTTAAGAGGTATACTGAACCATCGGCTGGTATTTCTACCAGGCCGAGGGTTCAGATGACCTCAAAACTATACACATGTTTAGAGACTTGGTTGATCCTACTCACTACATCTTTATTTTATTTTATTTATCTACAAGTTTATCTCATTTTAGGCTTTTAAGAGTGCTTTCAAAGAGAACCTAAGGTCTTGAATCCTAGTCTAAAGGTTGGGTAAGCAATAAAAACATTCAGATATGCTCTAAGGAGTCTAAGAGATATGTTCCAGCCATTAAACATAAATTTTATTTAATTTAACACTCATTTCTTACATTAGACAGTTAAGCACTCATTTCAGCTAACAATGTATGATTAATTGAAATTACAAGTAATCTAAATGCAATTTTAAGGCCTATATCAGTATAGGAATGCTTGTACATAATATATACAACATATGAAACATATCAGCTATTCAAAAATCTAAACCTAGCCTCTACTATCCTACATTTCAGATTACAGCAGGAACAAATGCAGTAGTGTTGCTGCTGGATTTCAGCAGAACAACAGCAGCAATAGCAACATAAGCTAAGGGACTGCTCCAAACATCCTTCATGCATACCATATGTCTTAACTTAATTCAAATGCATATTGCAGTGTATCCAGTAATCAAAGAAACCATCTGCAGCAGGTTTGGATCTCCAATTCAGCAACTTATTTCCTAATTCAGTACATTTATATCCCAGACCAGACTTGAAAAGTTTGATCAGAGATACAAAATGTTTGAACCAGGGAATAATTTTCTGGATTTCAGTTAAAATGTAGTTGGATCATGTAGCAATTTACTATGATGGATTTGGGATTCAAAACGCAACAGAAACCTCTTAAAACTCTACCAAGTTCTGAAACTAACATAGAAATCATTCTGGAATGTTAAATTCTGAATCAAAATCCCTTGTCAATAATTTTCTGTCCAAATCAGAGACAAATCACTGATCTAACACCTTCCTAATGCTATAGATAACATGTAGGAAGTGTTGGAATCAGTCCATTAAATTCAGCTGAATCCCAATATGTTGAAAACCCTAAGGGATATTAAGAATCCCTTAGGTAAAAATCAGATTCTTAAAAAAATAGTAGACAAATTCTGGGTAGAGCCTCCAATCAATAAAGTTGATTTTCCTAAGTTCTACCATACTTTCAAAACCATGAAATCCTCAATCATAACAAGTTGTACCATGGCTCATCTGAGGAAAATTCATCATTAACAAAATCTCAGATTCACGATCATGAGCTCAATCACCCAAGAATAAATCAATTCACTTGATCACAAATCCTTGAAAACCCAAATGATTGAAAATCTCACGATCTTGCGTTGAAATCCAAATAAAAAATTGATCAAGCAAATCGAACCATTTCAAATCAGATCAGGGGTCTTTGTGAACAGACTGAAATGAGTGAAGAGACCCTTAGGTGGATTTGAGCGTAAATCCTCATCTCAAAGCTGGAAAGCAATGGGATGGAGATTTAACACCAAATGGATGGGTGGATTGCGGATTAAAACATGAGGAATTCAGAAGGTGAAATGGAAATGTTTAGGGGGAGAAAACAGTGATCAATGACTGGGGGAATTCATCACCTTTGATGTGAAGTGATCAGAGGAGGTGAAAAGGTGAATTTCTATACTAACTCTACTCCTAAGCAACACTACATCACACATAGATCAGAACTAATCTACATCTAAATTCTACTGCTAAACTGCTCTAATTACACTATAGCTAATCTAGAAAACAGTAAACCTAATCTCAATGGAGGAATGGGACCTTTGGATCTCCACCTGGTGGATGGAGAAGAAGAATGGAGGGAGGAAATGGTCCAGCAAAGGAAAAACTCGCTAGTGGAGTTCTAGGTCACCCTCAGGTGCTACGGAGTCCTTAGTGGCGAGGAGAGTAGGGGAAGAAGTGGATTTCACAGCTGGTGGTGGTGAAAATGGGGAAATGTGAGGAGGAGATCTAGAGGGGAAGAATGATCGGCTCAAGAGGTGCAGAAGGGAGTGATCCCCCATGTGCGTAGCTGCAGAGCTCCTTAAGTAGAGTGATAGTGAATCAAAGCATCGTGGTGGTGCGATTAGGTTCCAAGGGCGTGGATGGTGGGGATTTGAGGAGAGAGCACGTGCGAGCTCAAATCAAAAAGCGGTTGTTGGATGGGATCTGGGTGAGGTGGTGATCGCACGTTCCGATTCGTGCGAAGTTTCCAATCGACGCGAGCCACAGATCGAATAGGGTATAGGCAATCAACGGTCATGATGGCTTGAGTTCTTGCATACTACAATGTGCGCAGGCTGCAGGTGGGCAAAGTTCTGTTGGTGTTTTTGCAGGTAAAGCCCCTCAGTGAAGGGGTAGAGAAATTATGCAGCAGCCCATAAGTGGTAAAGAGCAAATTTAGAGCAGTCCTTCTGGGCTTGCAAAAAAGTCCTTGTGGTCTACAAATAGGTACTGGGCTAGTTTTCTATGAATGAAATGTAATGTACTAAGGACCTAAATGTAAATCTTTAAGTACAAGGCCTAATAGTATCCAAATGCACCCAAGTTTTTATAGAAGCTTAATTAAACATTTGGAAAGCTAATTATACCTTTGATTTGAACTTTTAAACTCATCTGTGTGTTCAATTTGCACTTGAATCACCGTTTAATCTTATTTAAAAGAATATCTTATTTAATGACTTAATTATGCATTTTTAACACAAAATTGATGTTTTAGGTATTTTTCTCCATTTCCCACACTTAACCCTTTTTATGTGTTAATTTGATAGTTTTTAACCTAGTTTTTAGGTTAAGTTAGGTGATTTAGCTATGATGAGTCGCAACTCATCACAACATTATCACAAAAATCTTAAAAGTAGAAAAAAAACCAAAAACATAATAAACGTAAGGAAGAGATACATTCTAGGAAAGACATAGAAAATTCTTAATCTCCTAATTCTCGCCTCCTTGAGATTGACCCTGGGCCTAAAAGTGAGCAAGATAAAATCAAGTAGGCCAGGTTAAAATTTTTGTGAAACTGGTATAGACTCGATTTAGGTTAACTCACTATACTAATTTCGATGATAATATCATCATATTAAATAAGCCTATTCGAGTCCGCAACAGTAGTGCTATCTGAGTAGATTAGTTCGGTAATATTGAGTAGCCTCCCTCCTAAAAGGACCACCCTGGAGCACCATTGATCTCATGTAATATTGGTGATTTGACTTTTGACAGAGCACTCCTGGATTTAGGTGCTTCAATAAACTTGATCCCGACTACCCTTTATCACCAATTTGGATTTAGAGAATTAAATCTTACACCTATGACTATCCAACTGGACAATCGATCTGTGAAAGCCCCAAAAGGAGTAGTCAAGGATGTAATTGTTCAGATTAAGGACTTCTACTTCCCGGTTGACTTCTTAATCCTTGACATGGAAGTCCCTGAACAATTACAGAACACGCCCATCATTCTAGGCTGACCCTTTTTGGCCACGGCCAAGGCTAACATTGACTGCAACACGGGATGTATGGAAATTGCCTTTAGAGATAAGAAGATGCAACTGGATATCTTCAAGCCAACTAAGTCTTTTGATTGCGGTTGGGTCGAGGAGTGCGATCCCGTGGAAACCTTGGTTGAAGAATGCTTGACAGTAGGCTCCTTAAAGGACCATCTGTTTCAACCATCTTTAGACCACCCTGACCCATCCCAATCTCTAGAGGTTACGGAACTTTGCAAAAATGATTACCACTAGCAACCTCCATTTGAGAAGATTGATGTCACTTAACTCCCTCCTTTTCCTTATCCATCAAATATTGTACCACCTGCACCTGAATTGAAACTTCTGCCCAAAAACCTCAAGTATGTCTTCCTAGGACCTGATCAAACTTTCCCTGTGATTATCAATGCACACTTGACCAGGGACCGAGAACTTAGGTTGATTACAACACTTTTTGAATATCAGGCAGCAATTAGGTGGACAATTTCTGACCTAAGAGGAATTAGCCCTAGCTATTGTACACAAAATCTATTTGGAAAATGGGGCTCGACCTTCTTGCTAGACGTAAAGGTCACTGAACCCGAACATGCAAGAAGTCATTAAAAAAGTGATAATTAAATGGCTCGATATGGGAATTATCTACTTGATTTTCGACGGCCCCTGCGTCAGCCTACTCAAGTGGTACCAAAGATGGCCGAGCTCACCGTTGTTACAAATGACCAAGGTGAATCCATCCCCACCCACAGCACAATTGCATAGAGGGTATTGATGTAGACACATCTATTTAGGTTAAAATGTCTATTCATGCATGTTCTTAGGCTTAGATTTGCATTTCATATTATAAATATTGCATAGAATGCTTCATTTTGCATTTAGAGTAGTTGTGTATATTTTAGGTTAATTACATCTTTTTATGGATAGGAGGGAAGGAGATTTATTTTAGGGCCTCAAATGGACGATCTAACCCTATGGATCTGATCAGGATGACGATCGGAGTTTAACACCTTCGAAATTGTCTAGATCAGAATCCCGTAGCACCATATGATGTTTGAAGAAGATCAATGGCCAAAGGGGTAATACAACATCCTTACAGGCTTTGGATGAAAAATCCAACCATACAGATGAATCTGGAGCGACGATCACAGTCTGACAACATGGGAATCATCTCAATCCGAGCACGGTGGCACCCTCTGCAACAGAAAGAAGATGGATGGCCCAGATGGTGCCATGTGGCACCATCTAGGCTACCCAACATCATCTAGCAGTGCCTGCCCACATCACACCTCATATGCAACCTCCATTCCAAGTTGTTGGATCTTGAGCCAACGATTGAGAGCCCTCATCCACCGTGTGCCCTAAGACGTCTTCTCGACCATTTAGACGGCTTGGCGCATTGGTTGGGGACTCGGCCACCAAGAGAGGGGTGTGGGTTCAAATCCACGCCACCCCCCCAATTGAGCAATTCGCATAGCAGTGCGCAAGGCCGCGCACATTCACACCATAGCTACAACTGTGCATTGCAGCAGTGCAGTGCATGCTAATGCGCGCGCGTGCGACACAGCGTGGGAGGCACAGGTGCATGATGAGCGGGCTAGCGGGAGTGTTGAATGGCGCGGATCTTCAGCGACAGCCTGGGAAGGTCCTTAGTAATGCTTGCAACTGTCACTAATTGCCTGTGCGTGGGAAGCCCTTCCTCCTTCCACAACAAAAGGACCTACCCCCCTCCATTCTTAACCATCTCTTCTTTTCTTCTCCTCACTGCCTCCAAGGCTCTAGAGAGAGCTTGTCCCAAGCTTGGGAAGCACATCTAGAGTAGAAAACCAAATATTTCCCCACCTCTCATCCGCATTTGTGGAGCATCCCGCGGCTGTCCTCTTACCTACTTCGGGAAGTAGATCCTCTCTGCGACGCCGTCCTTCCCCACACTTCGTCCACCGGCTCCATCCTCGTTCGTTCCGCTCCTCACCACCTTCCTCCAGGTATGTCAAAGCGAGTCATCCTCCAAGTGACCGTTGAGGGGCATTTCTCTCACTATCTCTATCTTTATTGCTTTCACAGTATAGTTTTCCTACTTTCCTAGATGTAATAAACATTTGATTATAAAAATACATATTGATATTCTCTCTCCTCTCTCATATTCTGCAAGTAGATTAGTTAGATAATGTTTTCATCGATCTGATCTCTTGCTTGATAAAAGCACAAAAAATTATAAAAGATTAAAATGACAAAAACAAATAAAAGTGAAACACAGATTTTTCAAACCAAACATTGGCCTCCCCATGTTCGACCCGAGACTCATCTCGAGTTTCGGTTATAAATATTATCTAATCGACGAATTTTCTTGCGAATCGAACTATGATGACGAGTTTTCCAAACTCAATCCTTTTCACGTGCGAATCCGCTGTCATCAGGTATGTATTGACTATAAGAAGCTTAATGAAGCTACTAAGAAGGATCATTTCTCCCTTACGTTCGTTGGCTAGATTCTCGAGCAATTAGCAAGGTGGAAATATTTTTGCTTCTTGGATGGATATTCAGGATATAACCAGGTTGCTATTGCACTCGAGGACCAAGAGAAGTCCACGTTCACTTGCCTATATGGCACGTTTACATTCCATCGTATGCCATTCGGGTTATGCAACACACCTGCTACCTTCCAGCATTGCATGTTAACCATCATTTTGGAGATGGTTGGTGAATATTTAGAGGTCTTTGTGGATGATTTCTCCATTTTTGGAGACTTATTTGACCATTGCCTTGGTAACCTGGAGAAAATCCCGAAATGATGCATCAAGGTCAACCTTGTTTTAAGCTGGGAAAAGAGCCATTTTTTGGTTCAAGAAGGGATTGTCCTCGGTCACATCGTCTCGCATAGGGGCATAAAAGTTGACCGAGCTAAAATTACTTAATTTCCAAACTCCCACCTCCTAGCTCAGTCAAATAGATCAGGTCTTTCCTAGGATACGTTGGCTTCTTTAGAAGGTTCATAAAAGACTTCTCCTATATATCCAAGCCCTTGGCCGACCGTCTAGCCAATGATATGCATTTTGACATAACACCTGATTGCATTAAGCCTACACCACTCTGAGGGATACAGTCTTGACTGCACCCATTTTACAACCCCCAGTCTGGTCCTAAAACTTCAAAATAATGTGTAAAGCATCAGACTTTGCTATTCGAGTAGTCCTAGGACAAAGATGAGAGAAGAAACTCATGGTGATCTACTATGCGAGCAAAACCTTGGATGAGGCTCGACGGAATTACACTGTCACAGAAAAGGAGCTGCTCGCTGTCGTCTTCAGATTAGAAAAGTTTCGATCATACCTTCTAGGATCCCACATGATCATTTACACTAACCACTCGGCTATCCAACATTTGTTAGCCAAAAAGGATGATAACCCAGGTTGATCAGATGGATCTTGCTCGTGCAGGAATTTGACTTGGAAATACACAACAAGGCTAAATCCAAGAATGTTGTAGCCGACTGATGTAGACACATCCACTTAGGTTAAAATTCCCATTTATGCATTTTCCTAGGCTTAGATTTGCATTCCATATTATAAATATTGCATAGCATGCATCATTCTACATTTAGAGTAGTTGTGTATATTTTAGGTTAATTACATTCCTTTTGTGGTCAAGAGAGAAGGAGATTTGTTTTGGAGCCTTGGATTGACAATCCGATTGTATGAATCTAATTTAGACGATGATCGGATTCCAGCGCCTCCGAAATTACCTTGATCGGAGTCCCATAGCAACATATGCTGTCCAAGGAAGATCAACAGCCAAGGGACTAGGTGACGTAATTTGGAGCTTCAAATGACAAACCCGACCGTACAAATGGATTCAGGCTGACGATCATAGCCCAACGATGCGGAAATCGACTTAATCCGACCTCTATAGCAGCCCCTACAATGGAAAAAAGATGGACGGCCCAGATCGTGCCACGTGGCACAACCCAGGCCACCATGTGCATGCACGTGCCACTGCACGTGCGTAGCAGTGCAGGCGTGTAGAGGCACGCATGCGTAGTAGCGTAGTGAGTGCACATGGGCACGCGGAGGTGCGCGACACAGGTGCGTGGAGCGCGAGCCAGTGCAGTAGTTGGTGGGCACGTAGGCTATCTTCAGTGACGTTTGCAGTGGATCTTCAACGACATTTATGACCATCACTAAATTTCCTATATACGAATTTCATTCTTTCCTCCACTATAGGAGGACCCCTCCCATTTTTCTTCATCTCTCCTTTTCTTCCTCTCACCACCACCAAGGCTCTAGAGAGAGCTTGTCTCAAGCCTAGGATGCTCCTCTTGAGTAGAAAATAAACATTTGTTCTTGCCTCTCATCCCCCTTAGTGGGGCATCTCGTGGCTATCATCTTACCTCCCTTTGGGAAGAAGATCCTTTCCGCGACACCGTCCTGCCCCACCCTCCATCCTCAGACTCTATCCTCGTTCGTCCCACTCCTCACCACCTTCCTCCAGGCAATGTCAGAGCGAATCATCCTCCAAGCGACTGTCGAGGGGGATTTCTCTCACCTATCGCTATCTTTATTGCTTTTGTAGTATAGTTTACCTACTTTCCTAGTTGTAATAAACATTTGATTGTAAAAATACATGATTGTTTCTCTCTCTATCTCTATCTCTCTCGCTTTTATTTTGCTAGATTAGCTAGAATACATCAACTTAATCTGTTGCTTACTAAAAATACCAAAAGAAAAAATAGAAAAGATAAAACTACAAAAACAAATAAAAAGCAAAATGCCCATTTTCAAAACCAAATGTTCGCCTCCCCGTGTTCGACCTGGGACTCACTTTTCGAGTTTTGGTTATAAATTTTATCTGATCGAAAGATTTTCTCGCTTATCAAACTATGACGATTGGTTTTCCAAAGCCAAACCCTTTTCACGTGCGAATCCGCCGAGATCATTTTGGAGTCGTTGTTGGGGAGGCAACGGAATTTACTTTCTTGTTTTCTGCGCTTCTTTGCATTTACATATTATTAACCCCACTTGTCTTTGATCTACTGTCTTGTAGGTACCCTAGCATGAGATCCAAGTGCGGAAGACCGGAGTAAATTACGGGTAAAGTAATTTGTAAGTGCCTCCCCCACATTCCCCCCTACCGGTTTCATTTCGTCACATTCATAACCAAGACCTAATCTACTTAGGTGTTTCCAAAAACCCTAGGATAGAATTTGTTTGTCTTGTTTGTCACCTCTACTCATCTACCTTCGCATATATAAAAAAAAACAAAAAGATAGTTTTATGGGACGAGTCAACATACACACTTTATACACCCACATTTGAGGCACATAACTTAACTTGTTTATCTACTCAACCGGGATTCCGACCTGTGAAACCGGTACACACAAATCAACACATAAAGAAGTAGAAATCAGTCTAGGTTAATCATCTCTGTGTGCCTAATTGGTGGTGCATCTGGGTCACTTGATTGAATTGTTTGGACCGTATCACCCAAATTAAAACTAATTCATTTTGTAGCTACTCCATAAGATTCAATAATTAGGTCGAACTAGTCACTCCATATTTTTCTTGATTTGTAAAGGAAAATACTTGAATTTGTGATTTCAAACTTGGTTTGCCTCTTGGAAATTTGGTTGAATATACCTAATATTTGAATCCTAAAAATCACCTCATCCTCAATAATCTTGCTTGAAAACATTTTGGTTGTGCACATACACACATTTTCAAACAAATCATTAAGGGCACAACCCATTAAGGGCCCATCACATTCCGAAAGCACTAATATCCCAAGCCTAACTAAAATTGATTAGATGTTGGCCATAAGGACTGATTCACTCTTAGGGGCCTAGATTGAGATTGTTCATGATTAACCTACTTATACTAGTCAATCTGATGTCTAGCTAGGAGAATAGCGTCAAACAGCCGTGGCTGGGGGTTACAATTGGAACTGGAGGTGCAAGCGAAAGGAAGAACCTTCTCCCTAGTCCCTCCTCCTAACTGGTCGGATTGCCTGGATAAAAGTAGAGTAAATCGCCCATAATCTTGGGATGGATTCTGAGAGTCTGTAGACCTTTAGGTTACCCAACCTAAGGATAGGCTTGTATTTTTGTGCTGCAGGGCTCCTTCTCTTCCCCGTCCTTCCGACTTCCTTCCAGTGTATACTTGAAAGGAGGTCATTGAACCCTAGATTGGAAGGACCTTTAGACCATTCCCAGAGGTGGACGTTGAGCTATAGCCAAGCATATCCCATGGTTGATCAACAACCACCTCCCCTACCCCCGAACCATCAAGAGCTGATTCAGAGGCAGTTGGAAGAATTGCAGTAGATGCAGCAGTGGTTCCAATGAATGAATGGTCAGGGCGCTTGGCCCTTGAAGGATTTCTATGATCCTTCAAACTATGGGGAATGTCCCAGTGCCATGCTTCCCATTGAGACATAGAAATGAAGCCCCAAGTCTTAAGTTTGATTAAGCATTTCCATGGGCTTGGCTCGGAGGACCCATTCCAGCACTTGGAGGATCTAACCAGTTTGGTTTAGACCACCAGAGCTAGGAATGTGAACGAAGAGCAAATGATCATGAGGTTGCTTCCCCACTCCATCAAGTATAAGACCGCACATTGGTACTGTACCATCGGAAGGTTGATAAAATCTTCCCAATCGGACGGACCAATGCCTTGCAACGGGCGATTACCACTTTCGCCCAATAGCCGAGGGAACTGTTTCATGGTGCTTGGGAGCTATTCCAGGAACTTTTGAGGAAGTGTCCACTCTACGATGTGCCGAAATGGCAACTCGTGCATATTTTCAATCACGGGTTGGTTGAACAACTCCGTAATCACGTGGATGCCTCCTGCAGAGGTAATTTCCTCAACAGGGATGTAGATAGCGTATACAACCTATTTGAGGAAATGAGTGAGAACTCAATTAATCATTCCTCCATGGATGCATTCAACCGATCTCAACAACCCAGGTCAAATGCTAATAGATCCAGGATTCTCATTCATTTGACATGGAATTGATTTGTAATAAGCTTGATAAGGTGGGCTTGGTTGCTAAAAGAATGGAAGAATGGATGTCTAGGAATTCAGGAAACACATCTACACCCACTCAATCCCAGAATTTGAGATTTCATTCCTTACGAACTCCCATGGGGTGGGAGTTCGTGAACCAACTTGAATCAGCTCAACCTATGAGCCAGGATTTCTCGGAACCTTATGGGTTCCAAACTAGGGCCTTTGATCCTAGTTTTTCTGATCCTTCCATCTCTCCATCCTTGTCCTATGAGGATGCGTATGCAGTATAGGAGAATGCTAGGTCCAACCCGTATTCCAATACTTATAACTTGGGTTGGAGTAACCACCCAAACTTCCACTGGAAAAGTCAGGGGCAACAAACCCAAACACGACCCAGCAACTATGCATCTCAAAGACCTATGGGTCAGGGTCAAGTATACACCCAGTTGCTCCCTGAGACCGGTTACTCAACCATCTTGGAATGCCCAACAATCTACAGAGCAGGCTGATTTAAATCGGCAGATGGTGGAAATGCAAGGGTCCATACTTCAGCTTATGTAGTAAATGAAGACATCATTGGATAACTTGCAATCTGGGTTAATTGCTAACACCTGACAACCTGGATCTCTACCATCCCAACATGTACCCAACCTGCGTAATGTGTAAACTCAGGGCAATAGAGCCCAAGGGTATAGGAATCAAAGGGACCCACATGCACATGCTCAGGTGGCTGAACAGGGTCCCTCCTCTTCTTTTTCTTCTAGTTATATGACCAATCAAGGCCCTCCAATCTTCACTAACCCACCTTAAGACTCGACCCCATATGCCTCTGCAAACTCCGTCACCTTGAGAAGTGGAAAGTAGACCCAAAACCCTAGGGAGCTTGAGAGAGAGGAGGAGATTGAAGAAGACAATAAAGCCCAAGGATCGAAAATTGATAATACCACCCACATCCCGTTCTCTGAAGCCCTATTGAAAACCAAGAAGAAGAGAACCTTAGATAGCAATGAGGAGCTCCTGAATTTATTGAAGAGAATAGAGATCAATATCTCGCTACTCGACGATATTAAGCACATCCCAGCTTATGCTAAATTTTTGAAATAACTATGTACCCAAAAGCGTAAGCTGAGAGAACCCACTCCGACGAAGGTGATTCTCTCTGAGCAGGCAAGTTCTGTCATCCTACATCACCTTCCTTAAAAGAAGAAAGATCCTGGTGCCTTCTTGATTTCATGCATTATTGGGGAATGCACTTTTGATAGGGCACTGTTGAATCTAGGTGCATCCATCAACCTAATCTCGACTTCTCTTTACAAGAAGTTTGGGTTAGGTAAACTTAGGACAACCTTAGTAACGCTACAATTAGCAGACCGCTCGGTCACCACATCGAAGGGCATTATTGAGGATGTAATCATCATGGTCAAGGGTTTCTATTTTCCCGTAGATTTCCTGGTCCTTGACATGGATGTACTTAATGATTTGAGGAACACTCCCATCATTCTGGGGTGCCCATTCCTCGCTATCATTAAGGCCAACATAAATTGTGAGAGCAGTAGTATGGAGATCGCCCTTGGGGATAGGATGCTAACTCTTGATATTTTTATGGCAATAAGAGGATTTGAGGATTGTGGATTCATTGAGGAGCTCGAGGATCATGATTTTGAGACTTGTATGGTGATCAGTGCACTCGAGGACTCCACCAGCTTTAGTGAGCCCAACCCACAACCCTCCGTGGCAGACCTGCCACATCCTGAAGAGGCTGTTGATTTTTTTCATTCCTAGCCTCTTCCACTGGATTGTCCTGATGAATCTTCATCAGCATCCTCCCTACCTTCTATACTAGACCCACCTCAGCATAAATTGAAACCATTGCCTAAAAGTTTGAAATACAAGTTCTTATGACTTGAGAATATGCTCCCTGTGATTATTAGTGTTGATTTAACTAAGGAGCAATAATTGAGGTTGATTAAGGTCATTAAGAATAATAAGGAGGCAATTGGTTGGACCATGTTGGGATCGTAGAGTGTGTATTTGATCAAAAATGCATCGTAGTACAATTACGAAATACGATCAACAAAAATAATTTCTAAGATAATGAGACTTGAGTCCCGATCGTTCGTCTCTGGGAGGCATTTTGGAAATGCAAATTCAAATTCGATCTCGCTTTCTCTACTCGTTCAAAATTGCATGTCAATTTATACTAAATACGTATTGATACACGACATGTTGTTGCCAGAATATCAGAAATTGAAAGCATGCAACTTTAATCACACCAAAAGATGATAATAAGGCACATCATGATTTTCAACATATAAATATATATAAATGTTTTCATTAAGGCATGATGGCGGTTACAGCATAGGTAGCAGAATGCATGTACAGGGAAATTTAAATATAGCTAGCAAAAAATGACTGCATACATGAATCTATGGGGGGGCTATGCATGCATCATTGGGGGAGAATATGGAGCTACACTACTAAGCAGTAAATAAAGCATTAAATCTATGAAGAACAATAATCTAGTCTAGTAGAACTAAGGGCATTCAGAGGTGGGCTGCGATGGCCTTTGAATGGGTGAGAAGAGAAAGAGGGGCGGCTAATGGTGCTTAGGACGGCCCTTGGAGAGAGGTTGGAGAAGTTGATCCTGGTCTAGGCTTGGCGTGGAGGTGGTGGCATCATGGTGGAGCTCGTGAACATGGAGGTGGAGGTGGTGATGACTTATGGAAGGTGGAGCTATGCTAAAAGACCAAGATGGACCAAATGGCCACCCCTTAGGTCCTTTTATA
Organism: Thalassia testudinum; assembly: GCA_037157565.1. NCBI lineage: Eukaryota > Viridiplantae > Streptophyta > Magnoliopsida > Alismatales > Hydrocharitaceae > Thalassia > Thalassia testudinum. The sequence goes on from JAZHRO010000009.1 coordinate 48,561,516, forward strand.
TACATAAGGGAAGCTCTCTAGAGAATTATTTAATTCTCTAGAGAGGCCTATGGTGGGAGCTCATGGGAGAGTGAGAGAGAGGATGGATGGTGGTTTTTAGATCCACCAAATGTGGATCTAAAAATTGAATGGCTCTTGGTTGCTAATTTTAGCAACCAAGGCAACAACACATGGTAGAGAGTTCTAGAGAACTCCAGGCTAGGTATTTTCATGTGGATGGTGTGTGTGGGTCAAAACTTAGGTGGCTAGGTTGATTAGGTTAGGTTCTAGTGGGTTTAGGTCAAGGTAGGTCTCAAATTAGGGTTGTAAACTCTAATTCACTAAGGTAAAGTGCAATTAAACTTAATACAAGTTTAATTGGGTGTGTGGAAATCTAATTGAGAGTAAAATAACTCAACTAAGTTAGGTCTAGGTCAATTGGACTCTAACTGAGTCCAATTGGATAGTGTGTGCTGAGATCAGGGCTCAATTGGACTCAATGAGTCCAATTGAATAGGCTGATGGAATTGACTATGATACAAGTCAATTAGGTTTAGTGAGGACCTAATTAGGCCCTTAGGGAGGTCTAGAGGTGATGTACTAGGGTTATGGCATCTTAATTTAGGTTCCTAGGGGGTTAGAATTGGGTTTAGGGAGATAGAGATCCAAGATCAAGGCTTGAATCTCAAAACAAGGTCTGGAGGGCAGTTCTGGATGTCAAATAAAGTTATCTGGCATCTTATAATGAAAAATTAGAAGTCCAAACTTATTGTCTAGACGTCCAATCAGAGTTAGGAGGGATTCTCGGTTCTGTCTTGGGTATACTACAAAAATTGGACGTCTAACCAAGTGTCTGGATTTCCAATAACATTGCAGAAGTGGGTTTAAGGTGTGCAGGAGTTGGATAAGGGTTTTGGACGTCCAATAACTCATCTGGACATCCAGATAGAGGCTAGAATTAGGGTTTTAAGATTTCCTAGGGTGCGGTGACCTAATTTAAGGGTTGCTAAGGCTTAGGGAAGCTTCTAAGCTGTCCTAGGGCTAGGATGGACCTAAGTTCTTCATAATTTATTACTTTATTCATACTTAATAGAATAGCTTACCTTAACTCCCTTACATTATTATCTACTGCATCTAATCTAGGTCTTCTGCTCCAACACTGCTACAACACCAGTTATTCTTTATTCTTCAGATCCAGCTTTAGATCCAGCTTCAGATCTATCTTTTGATCAGCTTATTACCTGCAATTGACATAATGCACCTAATCTATACATTATAGTATTATTTTATGCATAGCTAAAAGAAAGCAGTAAAGGTGCTTGTAATGCTTGTGCATGCATGAATTACCCTAACTTATGCTAAGTCCTAGCCTAATTTAGGTCAATTAAGACCTATGATTGCTGCGCAATCAGACCATCCACGACCTTAGGGTGATCGAGCCATCTTATTGTAATCACCGTACTTTCATGGAAGATGGATCCCTCCCTTCTCGCGAAATGCAAAGGAGACTAAACCCAAATATGCAAGAAGTGGTCAAGAAGGAGATAATCAAGTGGCTCGATGTTAGAATTATATACCCAATCTCGGATAGTCCATGGGTTAACCCCGTTCAGATTGTACCCAAGAAGGTTGGAATAACCGTTACAACTAACGAGAAAGGGGAAACCTTCACCACTCATTCATCTTTTGCTTGGAGAGTCTATATTGACTATAGGAAGCTGAACACCGCCACCAAAAAGGATCACTTTCCTTTGCCATTCATCGATCAAATCCTAGAAAGGTTAGTTGGGCAAAAATACTTTTGCTTCCTAGACGGTTATTTGGGATATAACCAAGTCCCTATCCATCCCGAAGACCAGGAAAAGACAACTTTCACCTGTTCCTACAAAATCTTTGCATTCCGTAGAATGCCATTCAGGCTTTGCAATGCACTCGCGACTTTTCAAAGGTACATGATGGCCATCTTTTCTAACATGGTGGGAGATTGTCATGAGGTGTTCACAGATGATTTCTCCATTTTTGGAGATTCCTTTGAGTCTTGCCTGGCTAACTTGGAATTGATCCTCCAGAGATGCATCAAGACACGACTGGTCCCTAGCTGGGAAAAGAGCCACTTTATGACTCGGGAAGGCATTGTCCTGGGTCATGTGGTCTCTAATCGGGCTATTGAGGTTGATAAGGCTAAGGAGGATACTATCTCTAGACTTCCTCCACCCACATCCGTAAAATAAGTCTGCTCTTTCCTTGGGCATGTGGGTTTTTATAGAATATTCATCAAGGATTTCTAGAAGGTTGCTCAACCCTTAAGTAACCTTCTGGCCAAAGACACATCGTTAAAGTTTGATGAATCATGCCATAAGGCATTTGATTCGTTAAAAACAACAGTCACTAATCGCATTTTTGCACAGTTTGTTAATTTAGGGTTTTATCGTTGTAACACACAAAAATTGAGTCGCTTTTAAAGTTTCTAACCTAGATAGGGAAGTATCTAGGGTCGTCCAAGGAGGTAATATTTTGCAAAATCAATCTCTTGCTTGAAAAGTAGAAGTCACAATTCCTTTTTTTGTTTTTCAATATATCATTTTTCTTTTGGGTTTTTAAAATAAAGGGGCAAATACGAAGTTGTTGACGAGAAAAATGTACCACAACTTATATGCTAAAATCTAAGTGACAAAATTATCCTCTTTCTAAGCTCAACCTAGGCATGTGAAGGCCTAGGTTAATTAGAAAGAGAGAGTGATATTATACTAAGATAAATCAAGTAGTGCAATTAAAGATGCAACTTGAAATGAAGGTAACCTTTTCTATATTAAAGGAAAAATTCAACAAGTATAGGAAAGCTTCTAAAATTTGAAAAGACAAATAAAGAAGAAACAAAATCCTTTAATTACTGATGATGATGAAGAAGGTGAAGCTCCTCTTCCTCCAAGCCAAGTTGCTCCTTGGCTTGAAAAGATGGTTCTTTCTTCTCCATTGCCAGGCAAGCTACTTCAATTTGATGTACTCCTCCTAGAAAGCCTATGGGGGGCATGCTTGATCTCCTCCAAGGTGGATGGAATTCCACCTTCAAAAGCTCCTCCTAAGGTGGCGTGGACCACCTTTGATTCCTCCTTCAAGGGTGGTTGTGTACCACCCTTAAATCCTCCTCCTAGGGTAGACATGCACCCTCGGCTTCCTTCCAATGCATGGCTTCTTCCCTTGGCTGGCGTGGGGTTAAGAGAGAAGAGAAGAGGGGAAGGCACCAAGAGGACAGAGTATCCCCTTAATCTTCTTCTTCTTCTTCTTCTTCTTCTCTTGACCTTCTATGTAGGCGAAAATATGGGTAGAAAAAAATGCAGCCAAGGTTAGATTTTAAGGTGGTGGTAGGGGGTTTTTATAGGAGTAGGAGAGGGTAGGGTTGGTTATAGGATGGACGATTATGATGGCGGTTAGATGGTGGTTATAGGAACCTAGGACTAGGGCAGTTGGCACCAAAATGGAAGGGTACTTGGTGGTTGGCGCCAACCCTAGGTGGTTGCTAGGGTTAAGGGTTTGGTTAAGTGTGTTGTAGGGTGGAGATGGAGTTATGTGGTGGTGGTTATGCGATGAAGGGCTAGGGTGTGTTGGCGCCACTTGAAGAGGTATGAATAGGTGTGGTTAGGGGAGAGTTGAAAACAACTTTAGTGTGGTTTAAGGGGTAGGTTTGGCATGGACATAAAGGAAAGCTAGGATGGCTTTTTATGGTGGTGGTTGTGGGATTAAGGGTAGATATAGGTGGCACCAAGATGGAAGGGTGTGGGTGGTGTTTTGTCACCAAAATAGTGGTGTTTTGGGGGAGGTTATGGTGGCTTAGGGTTGGCGCCACTAGTGGGCTTCTAGTCGGGGTTTGGTGTAGGGTTTAGATGGGGATAGAAGGAGATGTGTAGGGCTAGGATGGGGGTTCTTGTTGGCGCCAAAATGAAGGGATGTCTAGGGCTTTTTGGTGCCAACATGAAGGGGTGTCTAGGGTGGTGGTTATGGTGGGTTGGTGCCGAAAAGGGTTGGGTTAGGTTAAGGTTAGTTAGGGTTAAGGTGGAGGAGTGGATGGCCATGGATTTTTAGGTGGAGCTGGAGCTTAGCTAAGCTAGCTTAGCTAGTAAAGTAGAGGTAGAGGAGCTAGGGTTTCATGAAGGAGGAGCTAGGAGAGAAGACCCCGGAGCTGATGGAAGCTATGCTGGAGTTGGGTCTGCTGAGGCAGCTTCAAAGGGAGCTCAACTACTGAGCTCAGCTACTTAGTTCTTATGCAAGTAGCCAAGCTTGGGTAGTTGAGTTCAGTTGAGCTGACCTCAACCTGGCCAGAGCTAGGTTGAGTTGGAACTGCCTCTGATGAGAACTCTAGATGTAGCTAAGCTACTGGTTGACAAGTAGTTGCTCAAGCTAGCCATGAGATGGGTGGAGCTAGAATGAGCTGGGGCTGAGCTAAGATGGATTCTTGTCAACTTAGTTGAGCTAGCTAGAGCTCCTAGTGAACTGATGGGAGCTGATATGAGCTAGACTCAACTAAGTTGAGCTAGATCTAAGCTGACTTGAGCTAGGTTGAGCTAAGATGAGCTGTCTTGAGCTACCATTCAGCTAAGGTGAGCTAAATGGAGCAGAATGGAGCTAACCCTAGTCCAAGGGAGTTGGTATCTGGCCATGATGAGATGGAATTAGTTGAATCCTAGCCTGATTGAGCTTCCTCTTCATCAATTGCCTTCAAGAGTGCTATGGTTTTAAGGATATGTCAATCTGCTTATCCCTAACACTCCAAGAAACACATTAAAAATACAATAACAAATGCAATGCATGCCTAACCTAATTTATGCCTAAATGCAGTCCAAAAACTCTTTTGCGGAGTAAAATCCCAAGAGCTAGGTTTATTTTAATGCATAAGAATGATGATAAATTATCATTTATAACACCCCCATGCTTATCTTTTGCCAGTCTCTTAGCAAAACTTTAATTTTTACAAAATGAAATTTTAGGGAAATCTAGTTTTTTTAGACTTTTGAGGAGAAAGAGATTATGGGACCTTGGTTGGTCTAAACACAGGAGGTACAGGATTTGGTAAGTATAAACATCAGGATTTGTTTTCGGATCCAAAACTTAGATAAAAAATGGGATCAATATATCCTTCAAAAAATTCACAAATTAAATCCTCGTTAATTCAGATGACTTGAAATTTCTATTTTTAGGATTTTTCCGGCTCTTGAATTTGATTCACAACTTGCAATAACCTTTAAAATCTTGTGTCCATACTTGTGAAAAGCCAACATTTATAATGGTGTGTTTTTGGTCTAAAACTTTTTTTTTTCTCACCCCATGCTTATTTTTACCTTAATCTTACAACAAATGTGTTAGGATCATCATTCCCGTTACCAATCCCCGAGGGGGCTTTGGCGCCAGTACTTCGAGATAGCACTGTCCATGACACCACCTAGGAGCTCACAACCCCAAAACACAATGCGGTGTGAATGGGCACTCCAAGAAAACTCAAGCTCTTGCTCCGACACTATAGGTAGAGCACCATCCAAGACACTTGAGCTACAAAAATGCGCTTTAATGCTCCGTCTAAAGATATGAAATATAGATATGGAGTAGCGCCAAGGTGGTAATATGTTGACATCGTGTCAAAGGAGGCATTTTTCTCCTTCTTGGTGGTGGGAACTCAAACCAATGATCTGCTTCAGACTTTTACTAAGGCCAAACAAGGGGTTTTTCTAATTTTTAGTAGTTTTTAGGTGTTGGCTTGTGTGTGAAATTTGACACAGGAAGTTTCGCATGAAATGCAAGTTTTTGAATCAGAAATTAAGCCAAACACTTTCCATATTACAAAAGAGGATCAAGTCACCTGAACTATCATGAGTTCAGGTGGAATTTTGGAGAAGGATATTTGATTTAGTCTAAAGATAGACCCTGTAATTCTAATGATCAGATCCGTATCCTCATCCCTAGTTTGTTAAAGATTAAATCCCATTGTATCAAAAGTAAGTTTTCAACCTTAGTCCCTATTTCAAAATTTTCCTCAAAAAGTTTTCAATATTTTTATTTTTTTGTGTATGCAAGCAAAAAATAAGAAAATGATAAAAGAAAAAAAATGCATATTTTTTTATTTTGAAAATCCTAAAACGATCGTCAAAATTTTAAAAACACCCCCCATGCTTAAGATATGCATTAGGAGGGAGAAGGGATCACCTTAGTGAAAGGCGATTGGGTTTAGGATGGCCAAAACCTGGAAAAAGAAAGGGAAAAAGAAAGTAGGAAAAATGATGGGTTACCTCCCATTGAGTGCTATCTTTTACACTATTCAGTCGAGCGTAGTGTGCATTAGTGATCAGCTGTGGTTAGTTCGATTAAATTGAAAGACTGTGAAGGAAGATTCGGATCATGGTCAAAATAGGGCTTTAAACGTTGGCCATTGACTTGAAAACATGTATTAGTTTTGGGATCAAAAAGGTCAACAGTGCCGTAAGGATATGTTTTTAGGACAATAAAGGGGCCGGTCCATTTTGATTTTAACTTTCTAGGAAAAATGCGTAATTTGGCATCAAAAAGGCAAACGTATTGATTGACATCAAAATGTTTCCAAACAATGTATTTATCATGAAATTTCTTCGTTAGGTCATTATAAATCCACGTGTTTTCATAAGAAAAATTTCGTAATTCTTCCAGTTCAGTCAATTGTAATTTTCTGTGGATACCGATGTCTGATAAATCCATATTTAATTGCTTTATTGCCTAAAAAGCCCTATGTTCTAGTTCTACCAAGAGATGGCATGCCTTCCCAAAAATCAGACGGAAGGAAGACATGCCAAGTAGGGTTCTAAAAGTGGTACGATAAGCCCATAAAGCATCGTTCAATTTGTGGACTAGTCTTTACGATCGGGCCTAATCGTCTTTTGTAAAATATTTTTGATTTCCCAGTTAGAAACTTCTGCTTAGCCATTTGTTTGGGGGTGATAAGGTGTGGATATTTTGTGATTAACCCCATATTTGGAAAGAAGGTGACGAAAGTGTCAGTGAGTAAAGTGTGAGCCTCCATCACTGATAACGGCCTTCGGAATGCCAAATCTTGAGAAAATATTTTTCTTAATAAATTCGACAACTACACGGTGATCATTGGAGCGGGTGGGTATTGCTTCAATCCATTTAGAAACATAGTCGACTGCGACTATATATACAAATACCCACCAGACTTGATGAATGGTCCCATGAAGTCGATGCCCCATACATCAAAAATTTCAACCTTTAAAACTGGATTAAGGGGCATCATATCCTTCTGAGTCATGTTGCTGATGCTCTGGCAACGCACAAAGGACCGAATAAAAGAATGAGCATCTTTATGCAAGCTGGGCCAAAATAATCCCAAATTAAGGATTTTAGCTATAGTTTTCTTGCTGGAAAAATATCCGCCACAGGCCATTGAAAATAATGTGACAGAATATCATGGATTTCTGAATCAGGGACACATCGTCTAAGGACCTGATCAGCACAAATGCAGAAAAGGTCAGGCTCCTCCCAAAAATAGTATTTAATATTAGCAAAGAACTTATCCCTTTTGGTTTTTGGTCAATTAGTGGGGATTCATTCTGTTGCTAAATAGTTTGCAATGGGTGGAAACCAAGGAAGGGTATTGGCAGCTAAAATGCTTTCATCAGGGAATTAATCGGGGGGGTCATTATGTCATTCGTCATAAGACGAGAGAGATGGTCGGCCACTACATTTTGCGATCCCACCTTATCCTTTATTTCCAGGTCAAATTCCTGGAGTAGCAGGATCCAACGGATAAGGTGGGGTTTCGCATCTTTTTTTGTCAGCAAATATTTAAGTGCTGAGTGGTTAATATATACAGTGACATGTGACCCCAAAAGATAAGATCTAAATTTTTCTAAGGCAAATACAATGGTAAGAAGTTCTTTTTCAGGAACCGTGTAATTCCATTATGCATCATCAATAGTTTTGCTGGCATAATAGATTACAACAGGCTTCTTGTCAATTCTTTGCCCTAAAATGGCCCTTACAGCAAAATCTGAGGCATCCATCATAAGATCAAAGGGACAATTCCATTTAGGTCCCTATAAAATTGGTACCTCGGTAGCATCCTTCTTCAACCTCAAAAAACTCTCCAAGCATTTATCATTGAAATCGAATGGCTGGTCTTTAGTAAGTAATTAACTTAAGGGCTTGGAGATTTGGGAAAAATTTTGTATGAATCTATGGTAGAAACCCACATAACCCAAAAAGGATCTGATCTATTTTACAGTAGTGGGTGGTGGGAGCTTAGATATAGCATTTATTTTTACTTTATCTACCACAATTCCTCGTTTTGATATAACATGGCCCAGGACAATACCTTCCTGGACCATGAAATGACTTTTTTCCCAGCTGAGGACTAAATTGACTTCTATGCATTTTTGGAGAGTTCTTTCAAGGTTCTTGAGACAATGGTCAAAAGAATCTCCAAAAATAGAGTAGTCATCCATAAAGACTTCTAAACATTCACCTACCAGGTCCGAAAATATTGCAAGCATATACCTTTGAAAAGTCGTAGGTGCGTTGCAAAGACTGAAGGGCATTCTTCGGAAAGCAAAGGTTCCGAAGGGGCAGGTGAAAGTCATTTTGTCCTGGTCCTCAGGATGAACTGCTACTTGATTATAGCCGGAATAACCATCCAGAAAATGGTAAAAATCTCATCCGTCTAATTGCTCCAAGATTTGATCAATAAAGGGGAGCGGAAAATGGTCCTTGGTGGCAGTGTTTAATTTTCTATAATCAATGCACATGCTCCAAGAAGAGGCGGTTCGAGTGGCTATATTCTCCCCATTTTCATTGGTGACAACTGTTAGTCTATCCTTTTTGGGCACTACTTGTGTGGGACTAACCCAAGAGGTGTCAGAAATGGGGTAGATGATATTAACATCAAGCCACTTAATAATCTCCTTTTTTACCACTTCCTACATATTAGGGTTCAAATGCCTTTGTGGTTGGTGGGAGGGGCGAGAATCATCCTCGAGATATATACGATGTGTACAGTAGGACGGGTGAATACCCTTAAGATCAGAAAGGGTCCAACCAATAGCTTTCCTATTTTTACTCAAAACCTGGAGAAGTTTGTGTTCTTGTGTCCCAGTAAGTCCAGAATATATAATCAGGGGCAGGGCCTGATTTGGACCCAGGAAAGCATATTTAAGGGAGTCGGGCAAGGGTTTTAACTCCAGTTGTGGGTCCAACTCTGAAAGAATTTCTGCTATTTGTGTTAGTGGTGAAGTGAGAGTGAAAGGGTCAACTAGAATGTTAGCCGAATGTGTGGTTAGGGTGGGAGGGTGGAATCAAGTGGATTGTTCAAGAATCGTGTTAATGGCAAAACAGGAACATAAATGTGAAATCTGCAAAGTTTCTTCCACTATATTTTCCATTTCTGAATCCAAGTCATCAAATAAATCAGGTTCTTGGAGTTGCTTAGAAGCTTGGAAAATATCTAGGGTTACAAATTCATCGCCGGACATGATCTTCATTTTTCCAGAATCACAATCAATATTTGCATGGGTAGTGGCTAAGAATGGCCTTCCAAGAATTATAGGGGCAAACTTTAAAGCTTCTGGTACCTCTATGTCCAGGACTAAAAAGTCTATTGCAAATAGACAAATTTTGACCGAACAAGGACATCCTCAACAATTCCCCTTAGTTTAATTGTAGATCAGTCTGCTAATTGAAGAGTAACCTAAATAGTATTTAATTCACCGATCTTAAATTCCTCAAAAATAATTGTGAAGATAAGATTAATTGAGGCACCGAGATCTAATAAGGCACGAACAAAAGAAATATCATTAATGATTACTTGAATAAAGAGAGCACTTGGATCTTTTCTCTTAAGAGGCAATTAGCTCTGCAAAATCGAGCTGACTGTCTCTGGAAGGATCACCTTTCCTAAATTTTTAGGCTGTTTTTTTGGGGTACACAAATCCTTTAGAAATTTTGCATAGGAAGGAATGTATTTTTGTGGCATCTAGGAGAGGGATATTAATTTCGACTTGCCCAAATAAATCCGTCAATTCTTTGTCAGTGGGCTGGGATTTCTTCTTTTTCTTATTTTGTAAAGAATGGAGGGCTTGTGGAAATGATGCAGGGTTTTCCTATTTTACATTATTAGGCTACTGAATAGAGTTAGAGGAAGAGGGAGAAGAGTTTATCTACTTTTCATTAAAACAAGTTTCTTTAATAGGCAGGGGGTCTTAAGTGGTTTTCCCATTCCTCATAGTAATTGCATTTGCAGTCTGGTTGTTTCTAGAATGAGGATGGGAAGCCTAACTGTTATTGAAACCCAGGGTATGTTGAGGTGCTGGGTGAATGGGTTGACTAGGATATCCACCTTGGAACTGATTCCGTTGATTATTTGGGTTGGGCATGGGTTGGGAAGGTAAATTCCCAGTAGGCCGATGATCAGGAGTAACCTTAACTTGGTCTTGCAAGTTGATAATCATGCGGGTTACTTCTGTCATTTGTTTCTGCATACCTTTCAGAGTTTTCATGACCTGGGTATTGATATCTTCCTGGGATGGTCAAGGTTGATATGCTTGTTGCCCATAGTTCCCAAATTGATTTTGTTTGGGAAACGGAATTAGGTTCAGGGCTTTCCAGGAGTGATTCGGGTTGGTCCTCCAGTTTTGATTGTAGGTGTTGGAGGGGTTTCTAAATTGCTCCTGGATAGTGTAAATATTTTCTGTGGTGGGATCAAGAATATTTTGATTCAGATAATCAAAATTCCCAGCCAAATTTTGTGTAAAATCAACAGAAAACTGCTGACCAGCAGGTGTGGCATCAATGTTGTGCAGATATTCTCTTCAGAGAAGTTGTGGAGTGTTAGTGTGTGGAGAGTTAAAGTGTGGAGAATTAAGGTGTGGAGCATGTTTGTAAGTGAGCTTTTCTTCCATCTTTTTCTGGTGAATTTGCATCTGGTCCAATCGTTGAGATAACATATATAGATCATCCTGAGTGACTGGAACAGAGGTGCATTTGAAGTCAATTTCATTGACTCTGTGTCTGGGGTTTTGAGTTCTACTGAAAGTCTCCATTGAAGTCATATTAAATGAGTTTTCACTCATTTCTTCGAAAAGGAGGTAGGTACTTTCAGCATCTTTATTAAGGAAATTGCCCCCACTGGTAGGATCTAAAGATAGGATGACTATGCGCACAAATACTTAAACAAAATATTAGTAATACAAAAAAGATTTGCACAAATATCAATCCATAGAAAATGGCACAAGATGTATAGTGGTTCCCCACTCAGTTGGGTACTTCACTACCTAAGCCTCCCAACTTAGGATTTTTAACCTGATTCCCTCAACCCCGAGGAAATCAATTTACTAAACCGAGGTAATTAATGGGTTACCTCAACCCAAGTACAAGAAAATGGGTTTGTTACAACCCAATGAGCAAATGCTCAAAAACAAATGAAATACAGGTGTAAGACAGAAAAGATCTTACAACTAAGACCTAAGCCTCTCAACCAATATATATATAGGATAATACCAGTTTGATAACCTAGGAAGGATGCGAATTGCCTTGAATTACATGAACAAAACACATCAATGTGTTTGCATACTCGTAGAATAATTGGAAAGCAGCAAACACAATTTCTTCTCTTGAATATGTGGTGGAAAATATGAATTATATGCTCTAGAATTTTCTCTTATGTCTCTTGTATATCTTGTGTGCAAAAAAAGAGTCCAAGACTCATTTTATAGAGTTTAGAACCTCAAGTAGTCATCAAATACACGTTGGGATTTAATTCTTAACATTCACATTGTTAGAATTAATATTCCAACCGTTCTGTTCTGAACCAACAGCTAGCTGGTACCGGTACTAAAGTGCCTGTACTAGAACTAGCAGCTCACTGCCACCAGTACATGAGTCTTAGAACCGGTACTCATCATGGGTACTAGTACTTGTGACTTCCAGGTTTGAAATTCCTTGGGCATAGTAACCTACCTGTACCGGTACTCATCATGGGTACCAGTACTTGGAAGGTTCAGGCCAGAATTAAGGCTTCAACCTATGGCCAACATGTATTGGTACTCATGGTTGGTATCGGTACTTGTTGTTCACAGTTTGAGACAAATTCTCAAACCTGTGCCATGTAAATACCAGTATTGATGAACAGTACTAGTACTTGTTTACAAGTACCTGTTTTAAGTAAATTAATCAATTACATACTTTGAAAATGTTTGCAATATAAATCCTAATTTATCTCTAATTGATTTTAAGATCTAAGTTATGATTCTTTGTTAGGAGACATATATAATTTGTAAATATAAAATCTAAACTAGAAAAACTAAAGGTCGAAGTTGATCTTCTCCTCCTTGACTCATCCTTGTCATCTTGCCTCCTCCTTGTCATCATCTTCTCTTTCTCATCATCATGCCTCCATCACTTCCTGCTTGCCTTGATCTTCAAATAAATTTGAAATAACACTCTTGAAAACATTAATCCATAATAATTTTGTTAACACCAAAACAAGATGTGAAACAAGATTCTAACAATCTCCCCCTTTCTGGTGTTGACAAAACTATCTTGCAAATAGATAATTATAAGAAAAAATAATTTTTAATAATGTTATATGAAGGAAAAACTTGTACTTTAATCCTTTCCCTCAATACATGCTCCCCCTAAAAATATTACTATTTGCCCTTTATTTTTCTCCTCCTTTTTGTCAACCATCAAAAAATGAAAGGGTAAAGAATATCATACCATAACATTTACCAATAGTAAAATGGTGTTTGTGGATACCAAGCTCCACCAATCCACCTTTCTGATCTTCATGTAGTTTGTAGAATGGTTGAAGTGTTCCATTTTTCACCTTGAACACCCATTGATCATGTTGATCCCAATGATCTAACCCTGTAAAACAATGTAAAATATTACTTTTAGGTACCCATTTTCTTGTAGGTCCTTTTGGGTTAGTCCTTTCAAATCTTGAGATTTATTGACCTTTCTTATGTTAGATCTATAATTCTTGGAATTTTTGGCCTTTTGGTACATCCATGTATGCCTAGGTGCATGTGATTCATTTTGTGTACTCTTTTTAGTCTGAAATTTTGATTTTAGTGCATCACAAAATTTAGTATTTAACCTAGTTCTTGTTTTAAGATTATTTAAAGTTCCCTCAAAATGCTCATAAATATCTTCTAGCTCTACTATTTTTGCATGCAATTGATTATTAGTCTCTTTTGACATTTCTAATTCTATTTCTAAACATGACTTTTCTAATTCTAATGTTTGATAATTATTCTTTAAAATCTTATTTTCTTTTTTAAATGACTTGGCTTTATGATGTAGTTCTTCATATGCTTCTAATAATTCTTCAAATGAGAAATCAGGATTTACCTCATTATCTATGTCCTCCATAGTTGCTACCAAGCAAAGATGTGTGACCTCATCGTCATCCGATTCGCTAGAGTTGGTGTCCATGTCGAAGTTGCTATGATCCCATGTAGCTTTAAATGCTTTCTTCTTCTTCTTCTTCCTCTTCTTGAGCTTCTTTATTTCTTTCCTATTATCCTCCTTCTTGTTTAAGGGGCAATCCTTTCTCAAGTGGACCTTCTTCTTGCAATCATAACAAATAATATTAGAAGAAATTTTATTTACTTGTTATTGGGTTCGCCAATTTTTTGTTAAATGGCCATTATGGATCTTCTTAAAGCGTTCATTTGACCGATCGAAAATTTTTTTTTAAGAAAAGCGCTTTTTAATTGGGGCCAGGTGGTGATAGGGCACCCAACCGTTCTAAACTAGTGTGAAGCTTTATCTTTTAAAGAGAGAGGAAAAAGTCTCATTAACCACACGTGTTCCTACACATTGTGGGAACGAGTGGTTTGAGCAAGGACAGTTAATTCCTCGAGATGACAAAAAGGGTCCTCTCTCGGAAGACCATGGAAATGCATGATAGGTTTAGAATAGTTGGTTTGATCTTAAAATCCTCTTGTGGTATGACCACCCCAGGTCTTTCCTCATAGTTTGAGGGATCATAAAAATCCTTAAGAGGAACGATAGGCTACTGGCGGGGTGGTGGGTTTTGCCCTTGGTTGGCTAGGTTTGTCACAGTCCTAGCCAAATTTTCTTGGTTTTATTGTAGTCGAACCAAATGGTCAAACATAAAGGCAAAGGGGTTTGTATTCTAAGTTTGGATTTGAGGGCCACCTGGCCTTGCAGGATTTTCTGGTTGCTCCAGATGAGGGAGGTTAGGGATAGGGAAGTTAGCTTGTGGGTCGGCTGGCAGGTTAGAAGTGGAAGTAGAATTTTTTTGTTGGTTTCCTGGGTTTTCCATTTTGTTTGAAGAGGAAGAAGAAGATAACAAAGATTTTCTAGTGCAGTGGGCAAAATCAGATGGTCCCTCAAGATGTGGTTTCTGGGACCTTCGCTTGTGCATGCACTTTTTTTGGAAGAAGTGGAGGAGAGGAGAAGAGAGAGAGAGGAGAGAAAGTGTGCAATTCAAACAACAAAGTTTTAGACCTAACTTAATTGTGACTCCTTAAAAATTAACCCAAGACTTGGTCTACCTAGGAAATAAGTAATCAATAGTGAATACCCATTCTGTCAGCAAATCTGGCCAAGTTGCATAAGGGGAGGTTTGGGTCCAAGCATTTCCCAGGAAAATCCCCAGGGGCTTGTGCAAACCTGCACCTGGTTGTTTGACATAGCCACTCAGCCTGACACCAGATATAGATGATAGAATTGGTAATAACTAAACAAAACTTAAGACCTATATAGCAAGCCTAAGTTGATGAAACCTTAGGGGTCAAGTTGCTACGGATTTTAGTTAGGTATAGTGCACATGGAATGTGGAGGGCATTGATTGGGGTAATGCCTTGTTATTTCAATTTTTAGTGTGTGTGGAGGAATTGGAAAGTGGTTCCAATTTCAAACAAGTTGTCACAAAAATTGATGCATAGCTATCTTTTTAGAATTGGATTTAAGTTAGTGTGTTTTAGGGTTTCCTTCTTAAGTTTTCAAAGAAGTTTCAAGCTCCACAATCAAAGGAAAATAAGTTGTATTGGTGAAGATTAATTTCCTTTAAAGTGGGTCTCTAAAAAGAAGGAAAGAAACCCTAATCTAATTGGCCCTAAGACAGAAAATTACTACTAATGAATTTATTTTAGGCTTTCTATATTAAGTAGTGGTTCAAACAAATCAAATAATACCACTACTTTAAGGAAAATCAAACAAGAAATTCAGAAAAACTTTTTTAGGATTTTAGGAATTTGTTTGATATTTTTAAAGAATTTTTCTTTGTGCTGGTGTCAAAGTCCAGAATTGATACCCATGGGTATTTTAGACTTTTTAGTACCACCACTAGCCTCAGAAAATTTTGATGATTTTTTATGATGTGTAGAATTTCACAAGGATTCCAGAAAAGTAAATTTCATAAAAATTGGATGGGTATAAAAATTCTAAAAATTCGTGGACAATAGCAAAATAGGAAGATTAGAGGGTGTGAACCTCCTGTAGTCCACGAATTTTTAAAAATTAAATTCATCTCCAATTGTTCTAAAATTTGGAAAAGATGTTCCTTACTTGATTTGGAGTCACAAGGTGAAAGTTTATGATTTTAAGAGGCTTTTGGAGTCATAAATTGATTTTTGGAATCCAGATAGAAGTCTGGACCCTTAAATTAGACTACCAACACTTGAGGTGGAGTGGTGTTTAATCATGCAAATAAGCAAACAATGAATTTTAAATGGCACCACTCTACCTAATTAAAATGTATAGGATCCTGAAAGCCAAGTTTAGTATGTTTTGATAGTTTTTAGGGCTATGTGTGACTAGAAAGAGGAACCAACTTGAATTTTCCTGGGAAGACAAGGAATTGCAAGCTCTTCCTTCCAAAATCTTGCTTTCTTCCTGTAGTTCCTGCACATACAAGAGAGAAGAGAGACAAGGGGATGAGATCCAGATCAAGCAAGAGAAATAAAAGAATGCAAAATCGTGCCTCCCTGGCAATGACGACAAAAAGTGATCGTGTTTTTGCGTGGTTTGTTAATTTAGGGTTTTATCATTGTAACGCAGAAAACTGAGTCACTTTTAAAATTTCTAACCTAGATAGGAAAGTATCTAGGGTCGTCCAAGGAGGCAATATTTTGTGAAATCAATCTCTTGCTTGAAAAGTAGAAATCACCTTTCTTTTTGTTGTTTTTCAATATATCAATTTTCTTTTGGTTTTTTGAAATAAAGGGACAAATACGAAGTTGTTGACGTGAAAAATGTACCACAACTAATATGCTAAAATCAAAGTGACAAAATTATTATCTTTCTAAGCTCAACCTAGGTGTGTGAAGGCCTAGGTTAATTAGAAAGAGAGAGTGAGATATACTATGATAAAGCAAGTAGTGCAATTAAAGATGCAACAAGAAATGAAGGCAACTTTTTCTATACTAAAGGAAATTGTCTACAAGTATAGTAAAGCTTCTAAAATTTGAAAAGACAAATAAAGACGAAACAAAATCATTTAATTGTTGATGATGATGAAGAAGGTGAAGTTCCTCTTGCTCGAAGCCAGGTTGCTCCTTGGCTTGAAAAGAAGGTTCTTTCTTCTCCTTTGCTTGGCAAGCTCATCCAATTTGATGTGCTTCTCCTAGCAAGCCCAAGGGGGGCATGCTTGATATCCTCCAAGGTGGATGGAATTCCACCTTCAAAAGCTCCTCCTAAGGTGGCGTGGACCACCTTTGATTCCTCCTCTAAGGGTGGTTGTGTAGCACCCTTAAATCGACCTCCTAAGGTAGACGTGCACCTTAGGTTTCCTTCTAATGCCTGGCTTCTTCCCTTGGCTGGAGTGGGGTCAAGAGAGAAGAGAAGAGGGAAAGGCACCAAGAGGACAGAGTATCCCCTTAATCTTCTTCTTCTTCTTCTTCTTCTCTTGACCTTCTATGTAGGTGGAAATATGGGTAGAAAGAAATGTAGCCAAGGTTAGATTTTAATGGTGGTGGTAGGGGATTTTTATAGGAGTAGGAGAGGGTAGAGTTGGCTATAGGATGGACGGTTATGATGGAGGTTAGATGGTGTTTATAGGATCCTAGAGCTAGGATTTTTGGCGCCAAAATGGAAGGGTACTTGGTGGTTGCTAGGGCTAAGGGTTTCGTTAGGTGTGTTGTAGGGTGGAGATGGAGTTATGTGGTGGTTTTTATGAGAAGAAGGGATAAGGTGTGTTGGTGCCACGTGAAGAGGTATGAGTAGGTGTGGTTAGGGGAGAGTTGAAGCCAACTTTAATGTGGTTAAAGGGGTAGGGTTGGCATGGACATAAGGGAAGGCTAGGATGGTTTTTTATGGTGGTGGTTATGGTATTAAGGGTAGATATAGGTGGCACCAAGATGGAAGGGTCTGGGTGGTGTTTTGGCACCAAAATAGTGGTGGTTTAGGCTTGGTTATGGTGGCTTAGGGTTGTCACCACTAGTGGGCTTCTAGAAGGGGTTAGGTGTAGGGTTTATGTAGGGATAGAGGGAGAGGTGTAGGGCTAGATTGGGGGTTCATGTTGGCACCAAAATGAAGGGATGTCTAGGGATTTTTGGCGCCAACATGAAGGGGTGTCTAGGGTGGTTGTTATGGTGGGTTGGCACCAAAAAGGGTTGGGTTAGGTTAAGGCTAGTTAGGGTTAAGGTGGAGGAGTGGATGGCCATGGATTTTTAGGAGGAGTTGGAGCTTAGCTAATCTAACTTAGCTAGTAAAGTGACGTGGAGGAGCTAGGGTTTCATGAAGGAGGAGCTGGGAGAGAAGACTCTGGAGCGGATCGAAGCTATGCTAGAGTTGGGTCTATTGAGGCAGCTTCAAGGGGAGCTCAACTACTAAGCTCAGCTATTTAGTTATTATGCAAGTAGCCAAGCTTGGGTTGTTGAGCTCAGTTGAGCTGACCTTAACTTGGCCAAAGCTAGGTTGAGTTGGAACTGCCTCTGATGAGAATTCTAGAGCTAGCTAAGCTACTAGTTGATGATGCAGAAAATTACGCGATTTTTAAGATTAGGGTTTTAAGTCGCTGCAATGCATAAATCCATTCACTTTTAAAATTTGTAACTTAGAAAGGGGAGAATCTAGGGTCATCCAAGGAGGCAATATTTTATGAAATTCAAGTCTCTTGCTCGGGAATGAACTCAACTTTCTTTTTGTTCTTTTTAAATATATAATTTTTATGGATTTTTCGAAATAGCGGCAATACGAATTTTTGAAGAGATTTGGAAACGACTAACACCTAATCCACTATACTATTACTAAGGTGACAAGTAGAGCCTCTCCCTAAGCCCACTCTAGGCACGTGGAGGCCTAGAGTAATCAGGGAGAGGGGGTGAAAAGTTCTAGAGCAAAAGCAAGCGAATGCGACAAAGTTGCAAAGAAGGCAACTTTATAAAATGAGGAATTGTTTTACACAAAAACCTAGTAGAGGAATGCTTCAACTACTATAATTAAAAGTGCAAAAATAAAATAAAAATAGTTATCCTCTAAAATGATGGTGAAGATAGCAAGGCTTTTGCTCCAATTGTGGCTGCTCCCACAATAAAAAAGAGCTCCTTCTTCTCACAAGGCTTCTCCAAGTTGATGAACTCCTCTTAGCAAGCCCAAGGGGGCGTGCTTGACTCCTCCAAGGTGGATGGAATTCCACCATCAAAGGTTTCTCCCAAGGTGGCATGGACCACCTTTAATTCCTCCTCCAAGGGTTGTAGTGTGCCACCCTCAAATCCTTCACTTCCTAGGGTAGGCGTGTACCCTAGGTTGTCCTCCAATGCCTATATTCCTTCCTTGGCTGGCGTGGGCACAAGAGAGAAGAGAAGTGGGGAACGCACCAAGGGGACAGAGTATCCCCTTAATCTTCTTCTTCTTCTTCTCTTGTCCTTCTATGTAGGTGGAAATATGGGTAAAAAATTGTAGCCAAGGGTAACGATTTAATGGTGGTGGTAGGGGGTTTATATAGGAATGGTAGGGGGTTAAGGGTGGTTATAAGATGGACGGCTATGATAGGGGTTAGATTGTGGTTATAGGATCCTAGGGCTAGGGTTGTTGGCGCCAAAATGGAGGGGTACTTGGTGGTTGGCGCCAACCCTAAGTGGTAGCTAGGGTTAAGGGTTTGGTTAGGTGTGTTGTAGGGTGGAGATGGAGTTATATGGTGGTGGTTATGTGATGGAGGGTAGATATAGGGTGGCGCCAAAGAGGAGGGATGCTTGAGGTGGTAGTTATGGTGGAGTTAAGGGAGTTGGCGCCACTTTAGGTGGGTTAAGTGGGGGAGTTAGGTTGTGTCACTAGATGGAGGGATAGGATAGGTTGGGGGGTAATATGTACTTTGTAGATGGGAGGAAGTGTTGGTGCTAAATGAAGGGGTGTTGGGGGTGATTTTTGGCACCAACTAAGGTAGGGTTTAGGGTAGTTATGGAGGGTTAGGGTTGGTGCCAAGTGTAGGTTTCTAGAAGGGGTTAGGTGGGTGGTAGGGATGGCTTTAGGTGGTGATGTGTAGGGTTAGGATTTAAGGGGAAGTTGGCGCCAAAATGAAGGGGTGCATGTGGTGTTTTTGGCACCAACTTGAAGGGGTGTGGGTGGTGGTGGTTGGTGTGGGTTGGCGCCAAGGATAGGTTGGGTTAGGTTTTGGTTAGGGTTAAGGGTTGAAGAGTGGATGACCATGGAGGTTTTTGGTGGAGTAGAGTTTAGCTAAGCTAGCTAAGCTAGCTTAGTTAGTAGAGTAGAGCTGGAGAGGCTAGGGTTTCATGGAAAAGAGATGAGGAAGAGTATTCTGGAGCTGGTATCAGGTACACTGGAGCTGGGGTTGCTGAGGTAGCTTCAAGGGGAGCTCAACTACTGAGCTTAGCAACTTAATTCTTATGCAAGTTGCCAAGCTTAGGTAGTTGAGCTTAGTTGAGGTAGCCTTAACCTAGCTGGAGCTAGGTTGAGCTAGAACTACCTCTGATGAGAACTCTAGAGCTAGCTAAGCTACTAGTTGACAAGTAGTAGCTCAGCTAGCTTAGAGTCTAGCTATTGTGAGCTGGCTAGAGCTGAGGTGAGATGAGCTTGAGTTGAGGTGGATTCAAGTCAACTCAGTTGAGCTAGCTAGAGCTCCCAATGAACTGGTGGGAACTGAGATGAGCTAGAATCAACTGAGTTGAGCTGGATCTGAGTTTACCTAAGCTAGGGTGAGCTAAGATGAGCTCTCTTGAGCTACCATTCAGCTAAGATGAGCTGAATGGAGCTGAATGGAGTTAACCCTTATCCAAGGGAGCTGGTATCCAACCATGATGAGCTAGAATTAGCTAAGCCCTAGCCTAATTGAGCTTCCTCTTCAACAGTTGCCTTCTTGAATGCTAGGGTTCTGGGGATCTGACTCTCTGCTTACCCCTAACATTCCAAGAAACATATCAAAAATAAAATAACAAATGCAATGCATGCCTAACCTATTTTATGCCTAAATGCAACCCAAAAAACCTGTTTGCAAAGCAAAATCCTAAGAGCTAGGTTTATTTAATGCATAAGAATGATGATAAACTGGCATTTATCAGTTGACAAGTAGTAGCTTAGCTAGCTTGGAGTCTAGCTGCCGTGAGCTGGGTGGAGCTGGAATGAGCTGGGGCCGAGCTGAGATGAACTCCTGTCATCCTAGTTGAACTAGCTAGAGCTCCCAGTGAACTAATGGGGGCTGAGGGGAGCTAGACTCAATTACGTTGAGCTGGATCTAAGCTGACTTGGGCTTGGTTGAGCTGAGATGAGCTGTCTTGAGCTACCATTCAGCTAAGGTGAGTTGAATGGAGCTAACCCAAGTCCAAGGAGCTAGTATCCAGCCATGATGAGCTGGAATTAGTTGAATGCTAGCCTAATTGAGCTTCCTCTTCATCAATTGCCTTCAAGAGTGCTAGGGTTTTAGGGATCTGTCAATCTGCTTATCCCTAACACTCCAAGAAACACATTAAAAATACAATAACAAATGCAATGCATGCCTAACCTAATTTATGCCTAAATGCAACCCAAAAACCCGTTTGCAGAGCAAAATCCTAAGAGCTAGGTTTATTTTAATGCATAAGAATGATGATAAATTAACATTTACCAGTCACCTATGCTCGGGTGCTGTAACCATCGGTCTGGACAACCCCATTTGAGATTATGGCTGACGCATCTAATTATGCCATCGGGGCTGTCTTAGGTTAGAAGATTGAGAAAAAGCCCTCTATGATTTACTATGCTAGCAAGAGTCAGGATGAGGCCTAGAGGAACTACACCATTACTGGAAAAGAATTGCTAGTTGTAGTTCTCACTTTAGAAAAATTCAGGGCTTATCTTTTATGTTCTCATGTAATCATTTATACCGACCACTTGGCCTTGAAACATCTCTTGGCCAAAATGGATGCCAAGCCCCAGCTTATTTTTTGGATTTTGTTACTTCAAGAATTTGATCTTGAAATCAAGGATAATGCTGGGGCACAAAATGTAGTGGCGGATCACCTCTCGAGAATCCTATTTGATTCTCCTCATTTGGAAATCCCTATTTTAGACACCTTTCCAGATGAGATGATCCTTACAGACTTGGGTATCCAAACCCCTTGGTTTGCGGATACCGTCAATTATTTGGCCATTGGTCAAATCTCCTAGGATTGGACCAAACAACAATGGGACAGACTTGCATCTGAGGCCAAATATTATTTTTGGGATGACCCCGAGCTGTACCGCATCGACGCAGACCAGATTATTCGTCGATGCATCTCAGAAATTGAGTTCCATAGTATACTTGAGTTCTGCCATACATCTGCATGTGGTGGACACTTTTCCAGGAAAGAGGTGGCAACAAAAATGATGAGGCGTGTTTTACGAATTAAAATTAGGGTTTGGAGAACCCATCGTTGTAGCTCGCAAAATGCGTCTATCAAATACAATTTATAACCGAAACTCCAGGGGAGTCCCAAGTCGAACACAAGGAGGCTACGTTTACTTTGTTTGAAAACCACGCTTCATTTTGTTTCTTTTTGGTATTTTGAGGCCTTGTTATTTTTGTGTTTTTTTTGAAATAAAAAGACAAGCAAGAAAAGTTCACAAAATGAGATAGAACACAACTATGATATATCACACAAATGTTTATTACAATAATCTATGAAACCATAAAAGAGATAGGGGTGAGAGGAAATCTCCCGAATCGACTGTTTGGCGAGATGACCGCGCTTGGCAGAAGCTTGGATGAAGGAGGTGAAATGTAGGACGACGGAGGTGAGATGCAGGAGGACGTCGGGTAGAGGAATGCTTCACCAAGGCTCTAGAATGGAGGTGAGGAGATGGAGGCGATCTTCTATCAGAATGGAGGTGGGAGGATGACTCCAAGGCTTCTTATGAAGGTGGTGGGATGAAGGACGAATGTTTGGTGGGGAAAAGGATCATTACACTAATAAGAGGCCTTTGGAGCTTGAGCGTAAACTTTGATGGAGCTTTGGTAGGCTATTAGAGCTTTGGAGTAGGTGGGAGTAGAGTACGTAGAGATGAAGAGGAATAGGGGTGTAGGGATGTTTATATAGTGGTGGAATGGAGGTGGTTTGCGTGCACGGGCCTTTAGTGACATTTAAGACATCTCAAAAGACCCACTGGAGTCGTCGCTGTAGCATTCACGAGCCTTAGCTGGAGCTTGGAGACGCAACTATAGTTGTTGTAGGGCACGGCGACCATCAGCTGTTGGATCAGGCATGGACGGTTGAGATCACGAGGAGGAAGCGCATGCTCGCTCGTGTTTGAACTCTGCACCGTTAGCACATGCATTGGTAGCCGTCGGATGAAGCATCGCAATGCTGAGAGACGCCTGCAGATCATGCCTCATTGATTTGAATCATGAGTGCCTCATGCGATTGCGAGGATCAGACGGCGGGTGTGGCTCCTAGTCGTCTTAAATGCATGCTCCAGATGGTGCACGTACGATCTGGTGTGCATCCTCACGTCAGCAGGCGACGTCAGATGGGGCATGGGTACTCTCAACCACTCGATCGAGATCGAGCGACCCTATTTCAGCTGGCGTTGTAATAGGCGCGATCGATTGCAGCTTGAACTTGCACTCGCGGTTTCCGAGTGCTTGTCTTCACCACTATGCCAAAGCGACACTTTGTGGAGTGGAGGGCAGTGTGGTCATGCACACCTTGACCATTGGATGAAGATCCTATGGTCGAGGCAAATCCTTGCTTGAGGCCAGGCATGATGGCTCAGGTGGGGCGGCCTAGATGGCGCCATCTGGGCCATCCATCTTCTTCTTTTTGTAGAGAGTGCTACGGAGCTCTCATCGGGGTGATTTTTGTGGTGTTGGACTGCGATCGTCATTTTGGATTCATTCGTATGGTTGGATTCTTCATTTGAAGCTTGTAAAGATGTTGCACTACCTCTTGGCCATAGAAAATGGAAGAATTAATGTACATAATACACAACTATCCTAGATGCCATGCAATGGATGTTATGCAGTATTTATAACATGATATGCAATGCTAAGAGTAGGAACTATCATAAATAAGCATTTTATCATGAATTCATGTATGTTTATAATACCCCCATGCTTACTTTTTCTAGTCCCTAGCAAAATTAACCTAAATGATATGTATAAAAGTAGAATTAGGATTTGATTACTTAGGAAAAATTTGTCAATTGCTTTAGAAAATATCAACCCCAAGACCTAATTACAAAAACTCAACAGTACCCGAGTGCCTACCAGAATGTAGATCGCCCAAGCCCTCACCTTATTTGAAAAGAGAAGATACACAAAATGGTAGCGGCAGATTCATACGTGGAAAGGGTTCGAGTTTGGAAATCCCATCATCATAGTTCGATTCACGAGAAAATCCATCGATCTGATAAAATTTATAACCTAAACTCAAAAAGTGAGCCTTGGGTCGAGCACGGGGAGGCGAACATTTGGTTTTGAAAATCCATGTTTCGCTTTTTATTTGTTTTTGTAGTTTTTATCTTTTCTATTTATTTATTTGGTATTTTTAGCAAGCAAGAGATCAGGTTGATGAATTGTAGCTAATCTACTTGCATAATAAAGAGAGAGATAGAGACAGAGAGAGAAACAATCATGTATTTTTACAATCAAATGTTTATTACAACTAGGAAAGTAGGAAAACTATACTACAAAAGCAATAAAGATAGAGATAGGTGAGAGAAATCCCCCTCGACTGTTTCTTGGAGGACGACTCGCTCTGACGTCGCTTGGAGGAAGGTGGTGAGGAGTGGGACAAACAAGGATGGAGTCGGAGGATGGAGGGTGGGGTAGGATGGTGTCGCGGTGAGGATCTTCTTCTCCAAGGGAGGTGAGAGGATGACCACGGAATGCTCCACAAAGTGGGATGAGAGGTGGAAACAAATGTTTGTTTTCTACTCTAGAGGAGCATCCTAGGCTTGGGACAAGCTCTCTCTAGAGCCTTGGAGGTGGTGAGAGGAAGAAAGGAAGAGATGAAGAAAAATGGGAGGGGTAGAGGTCCTTTTATAGTGGAGGAAGGAATCAAATTCATATACAGAACATTTAGTGACGGTCATAAACGTCGCTGAAAATTCGCCGCAAACGTCGTTGAAGACAGCTCACGCGCCCACCCACTGCTGCTGCTGCCTACGCACGTGCCCATGAGCACGAGTTGCGCTGCTGCGTATGCATGCCTTCGCACGCCTGCGCTATTGTGCACATGCGCATGGGCAGCCTGGGTTGCGCCACGTGGCACGTTATGGGCAGTCCATCTTCTTTCCGTTGTAGGGGCTGCTACAGAGGTCGGATTGAGTCAATTTTCACACCGTTGGGCATCGATCGTCGACCTGAATACATCCGCGTGAT
Organism: Thalassia testudinum; assembly: GCA_037157565.1. NCBI lineage: Eukaryota > Viridiplantae > Streptophyta > Magnoliopsida > Alismatales > Hydrocharitaceae > Thalassia > Thalassia testudinum. The sequence continues at coordinate 48,586,291 of JAZHRO010000009.1, forward strand.
TGGATTTGTCATTTGAACCTCCAAATTATGTCACATAGTCCCTTGGCTGTTGATCTTCCTCAAACTACATATGGTGCTATGGGACTCCGATCAAGGCGATTTCTGAGGCGTTGGACTCCAATCGTCGTCCTAATCAGATCTGTACAGTCGGATCGTCAATCTGAGGTTCCAAAATAAGTCTCCTTCTCTTCTGACTACAAAAAGGATGCCATTAACATAAAATATACACTACTCTAAATGCAGAATGATGCATGATATGCAATATTTATAATATGGAATGCAAATCTAAGCTTAGGAACATGCATAAGTAAGCATTTTAACCTAAATGGATGTGTCTACATCATACCCCCATGCCTATCTTTTGGTAGTCCCTAGCAAAATTAAACTACATGCTATGTATAAAAACAGAACTAGAACTCGATCGCTTAGGCCTAAGTCATTTATTAACAATAGAAAATTTTAACTAAGGTCCTAAATTACAAAAACTCAACAGTACCCAGGTGTCTGCTAGAATGCAAACTGCCCAAGTCCTCGCCTTATTTGAAAATGGAAGATACATTCTTTTGTTTTTCTTCTTTTCTAATTTTTTTTGGACTTTTGGAGTTTGAGAGTTTCGGGATAACTTTTTACGGCTACCCGACCCACCCAAGACTCGAAAAGGACTCTAAGTGCTAAGCATCTTGTTAAAGTGTGATGGACTCACTAAGTGGTTGTTAAAATGAACTTCGGGTTTCTATGACCCTAGGTGACCTTAAAGATTTCTGCCTAGAGGTTTATCTTTCCAAACAGTACCTTTCTCCCTACTTTTAAATTTTTTATGGGGTCAACACAAGGGTAAACCCAGTGTATATCTCCCTGGTTTATTCTACTTCCCCGCTTCTTCCCTAAATGTTTTGGGAATTATTGTGCATTTTTGTGAGCTGGGCTCTGGATAACCGGCCAATAGGTCGTTACCCACGGCAACTTGCTAGCCATACTCGTGTAGTGAAGTGTGATTTTTTTTGTTATTTTCTCCTTTTTCTATTTTTTTGCTTTTATTCTAAGTATTTCTTTTTTCTCTCTTTTTTTTTCTAAGTAGGTGGCTTCCCTAATCTAAGATTTACCTAAAGGCATCAGGAAGAGAATGGTTGTATGGCTGGGCTTTGGACAACCGACCGATGAGCTGTTACCACTGACAACTCGCCAACCATACCACCCTAGATGGTTCATTAGCTACCCATTTTCTGAAGAAACCACTGAAAAGTGAGTCAATGCAAACTGTGTGTAGATGCTTAGGCTTAAAGTTCCTTCAAATCAAAGGGCGGGTTGATAAGTCATATACTCATCACCCCAATTTATTGACCAATTTAAAATAGAATTACTTGGCGAGGACTCGAGACTAAGTCCACATTCGAGTGGACACCTGGGCTAGTTAAGCTCGAAGACTTGAAGAGTCTAAGTGCTTAGGTCCTCTCGTATCATTTCCTAAAGTTAATAATGCCTAATGCCTAAGTTCTGTTCTCCTAATTCTTTTTTTTTGTTTTTTTGAATTTTCATTTTTTTTAAGAAAGTAAAAGAAATTCTATGGAGTTAACATAATGATTTCAAGAATTAATTATCCAAACCCCTATGCCTAAATGATGCAATGTCCTCAATGTAAAAATAAAGACATGAAAAGGGCGAAGTCAATAGAATATCACCTAACTTTCATGACAACCCAGTCATCTCCGCAAAGAGAAAAGAGTATACACACGTGCTAAGTTTAATGCTTTCAGCTAGTCGTAATATACATACAAGGAAGAAATTGAGAATTCACAAGTGCATGTCAGAATCAAAATCAAAAGATTAATCAATCCTCAAACCCACCAAAAAAAGATGTCCATAAACGTTGACTAAGTTGTGGTGCAGACCCATGCTCCAGGGTTGAGTGGTTCTAAGGTTCTGGATGAAAATCACCCAGAACCTAAGATTATTCTACTTGCTGGGCTAGGCCTGCGGTTTGGTGGTGTGCAACCCAAGACTAAAGTGTCAAGCAATGGATTGATCTAATTCATTAAAATCGGGTGTCCACTTATAGTTCAACTCCGAAAGTAGTCAATTATCAGGTGTCCTTACGATATCTTTCACGTGCGACCCAAGCTTGTAATAATTGACTACCTTTTTTTTTCTTTTTCATAAAAAAAGATAGTCAATTATTCCAAGCTTGGGTCACACGTGAAAGATATCGTAAGGGTCCTGATAGAAGGTAGGTGGTTTCAGGCCAACAGGAACCCTTATATCCAAAATCGTATTCCCTCAGAAGTAGCTTCCCAGATTCTCATTTCCACATTGCTACCCTCTAAAATCAATGTTCCCAGGACCTCCACATCGTTGTGCACCCCATCTAAAGTACCCAAGTCCAACAATTGTGACTGAATCAGGATTGTCTTGGGTTTGGTGATCTTAAAAATATCATCATTCAATTAGTTGGGATGTGGTTGAGGAATGGGGCTACTGATTGAATCATCAGGATTCGAATTGTCCAAGTGAGCCTCAACATGATCATACTCTTGAATGATTAGCCTATCAAATGGTTCATCAGATTCCTCAAGTCCATTTGTCTCACTAAAATCATCTTCCTTATGCTCAAGTGAGACTTCACTAAGAGATTCTTCACCCTCAGAGTCAAAGAATTCATGATCCTCATTTATATATGTCTCAAAATCATATGTCATTTCATGGTCCATGGAGACATTTTTCATCATTCCCTGGCTCGAGGATCTCGGGTGAAGCAATCGGTTCATCCTCAATGGGTTGCTCTAGCCCAACCTGGTCATCCTCAGTCTCAGAACATGTATCCCCCCCGATAGGTGCCTAAGCAGGTTCAGACAATGGATCTTTTGAAGGGGGTTCATCTTGAGAATCATCCCAAGATTGGACTAGGGCAACCACAAATTTCATCCTCAACCTCGACAATTTCCCAAGTAGAAACTCACCCAGGCCCCTATCCCTAACATTTAAGAAAAAATCCAATAAAGAGTTATTCATCTCATCGATCATTTTTATCATAGGCTCCAATGCTTCAGTGCATGGTGTTGGCTGAGCTTCTAAAGATTGTATGGTATTCCTGAAGTTAGCCAACACCTTGTCTTAGACTTGGTTCGCCTGAATCAAATGGTTCGGTTTAGGGTTGGGTGGATTTGGGTTCATTCTAGGGGAGTCAAGATGTTGAGGTTCTCGGGTTCCTCCCTGATAGTAGGTCTTCTCGGGTTGTTCAAAGAATGGTGTCCTATATTCAGTGGAATATTGGGGAGGGTAGGTGTTATAGTCAACATATCCTTCTTGATTGTAGATCGGATGAGGTTGATCATCAAAGGGTGGAGATCTATAATCATTGTAGCTCTAGGAAGGATAGTAATCATAGTCTAGTTGTCCAGGGTTATGCCCTGGACACTGAGGTCCGGATTCATATCCCCAATCAAAGTTATGCCGACTAGGAGATGGGTAGTCATAAGTCAAGTCAAGATAGTAATCATCTTGGGGATAAGTGTTGGTAGGAGGGTAGGATGGGAAATACATGTAAGATGTGGAAGGATACATGGTAGAATAATAGGGAAATCAGAAGAGAGAAAGGAGCCCTACAATACAAGCAATCAACCCTGCCCTTAAGTGGGTTAGCCTAAAGACCTACAAACTCCCAGGACCCATCTTGAGATTATAATTGATTTGGTCTACTTTTATCCAATCAATCCAACTAGTTAGGAGGGGCAGGGAAGAAGGTTCTTCCTTTGGCTTGCACCTCTGGTTCCTAGTGTACCCCCCAGTTGCGGTCGTTTGATGCTACTTCCTTAGATAGACATTAGATGGACCAGCAGAAGTAGATTAATTGAAAAAAATCTCAGTCTGAGCCCCGAAGAGCGAATCAATCCTTAAGGCCAGCGTCTACTCAGTTTTAATTAGGCTTGGGATGATTGTGCTCTTGGAATGTGATGGGCCATTTAGATGGGTTGTGCCCTTGATGATCAATTCAAATGTGTGTGAGTGCACGACCAGGTTTTGCAAACAAGGTTATTTGATGATGTGTCTTTTAAGGTTTAACCTTGTTTAGTAGCTTTTAGGGTTTAATTTTAGGTGTATTCAATCAAGTTCAGGAGAACACTCCAAGTTTTGAAATCATGGGTGTAGACATATTCCTTTAAAAATCAAAAATAAAATGTGGAGTGCCTGGTTCAGTCCTAACAATCAACCCTAAGTGGCAAGCTACTTGATGAATCAATTTTAATTTGAGTGGTACAGCCCAAACAACTCAATCTATTGGCCTATTGCACCACTTAGTTAAGGCACACAAAAAGTCTTAACCTAGTCAGATTTCTACTTACATATGTGTATTGAGTTGAAGTATACCAGGTCCATAGGTCAGATCCCGGTTAAGTGGTAGAATTAAAGTGGAATGGTGCACCATAAGTCGAGAGTTGTGGGTGTTAATGTGTGTCTCTTTCAGGAAATCCCATAATCAGATAACTTTTTTTTTTTTTTTTATTTATGTGGATGGCGAGGTGAGTGGAGTGACAAACAAGATAAACAAATTCTATCCTAGGGTCTGTGAAAACACCTAAGTAGATTAGGTCTTGATTATTAAGATGGGTAAATGATCTAAAGGGTGGGGTAGTGGGGGAAAACTTACAAATGTCTTTACCTACACTTTACTCCAATCTACCACCTTCGGCTCCTCGATCGGGTTCCTGCAAGACAATAAATCGAAGAGAGATAGGTTAGAAAAATATGTAAGTAATGCGGGAAAATGCGAAAAAAACCAAAGAGCATTGCCTCCCCGGCAACGGCGCCAAAATGATAAGACGCGCTTTGCGAGCTACGACAACAGGTGATTTAGACACATCTATTTTGGTTAAAATGCCTAATCATGAATGTTCCTAGTCTTAGATTTGCATTTCATGTTATAAATATTGCATAGCATGCATCATTCTGCATTTAGAGTAGTATATATTTTAGGTTAATTAGGTTGTTTATATGGTCAGGAGAGAAGATGATTTATTTCAGGGTCTCGAATGGACGATCGAACCGTACGGATCTGATCAGGATAATGATCAGAGTCTAACACCTCTGAAATCATCTAGATCGGAGTCCCGTAGCATCATATGAAGTCTGAGGAAGATCAACGGCAAGGAGGGCAATGCGACATCCTTACAGGCTTCAAATGAGAAATCCGATTGTATGGGTGGATCCGAAGTAATGATCGCAATCCGACAATGTGGGAATCATCTCGATCTGAGTACCATGGCACCCTCTACAATAGACAGAAGATGGACGACCCAGATGGCTCCACGTGGTGCCATCCAAGCCTCCCAACATCGGCCAGCAACAACCGGCCACGCCCTTCACCTTCCGCGCCTTTGAATCCTAGCTGTTGGATCAAGATCCAATGGCTGAGGTTCCTCCGTGCCTGCAGCACTCAGTTCATCCTCGAGACACAAAGGCGCTCGCAGTGCATTGGTCGTAGGGGGTGTTCTTAAACACATGGCGAACGTTCGAATCTCGCCGTGCCTCCAATCCAGTCGGTGGTGAGGGGCGCTTGATTTTTATCGCCTGATCATTCACGAGCAGCCGAGATGCTGATACGTGGATGCACAGATGATCCAACGAAGGTGATCATGCAGCCATCATCGCACATCTCCATGCACAAGCCCACGCACACACGGTTGAGTGCTTGGTTGGTGCCAACCTTCAGCGATAGTCTGGCGGACATTTAGTGATGCTTATAGCCATCACTAATTGCTCATAGGCGCAAGGCCAGCTATGTGCGTGAGCGGGCATGAGCTAGCTACAGCAACATTTGAGTTGGACCTACAGCGATGTCCTAGAGGTCACTATTGGTCTTATGCCTATTCTAGCCTCCTCTCATCCACTATGTAAAGACCTACACCCCCTCCCTTCCAAGGTATCTCTACCTAATCTACTCCCACCTACTTCTAATCTCTAGCAAGCCTACCAACGCTTCGTTAGAGCTTACTCTCAAGCTCCCAAGGCTCCTATTAGTGTAACGAACCTCTGCCCCACCAAATATTCCTCCCTCTTCCCATCACCATTCATAGGTTGCCTTGGAGCCGTCCTCCCACCTCCATTCCAGTAGCAGGTCATCTTTGCCTCCTCACCTCCATTTCGGAGCCATGCTGATGCTTTCCTCTACCCGACGTCCTCTCGCATCTCACCTCTGTCACCCGCTTCTCAACTCCTTCGTCCAAGCTTCCGCCAGGCACCGTTGTCTCGCCAAACAGCTGATTCAGGAGATTCCTTCTCACCTCTTTCTCTTTTATACTTTCATAGATCATTGTAATTGACATTGGAGTGATATATATCATATTTGTTCCATCTCTATTGTGAATTTATTCTACTTGTCTTCTTATTTCAAAATCACAAAAAAATAACAAAAACTAAAACACCAAAAACAAACAAAATGAAGCATGGTTTTCGAGCTAAGTAACTTCTCCTCCCTTGTTCGACTCGGAACTCCCTTAGAGTTTCGGTAAAACTACAATGATGGGTTATTCTTAACCCTAACTTCTACTACGCAAAACACGCTGCATCATTTTGGCATCATTGCTGGGGAGGCAATGGAATTTACTTTATTATTTTCTATGCTTCTTTGCATTTTGATAGCACTAACCTCGCTTATCTCTGATCTATTATCTTGCAGGTACCCTAGCATGGAGATCCAAGTGCGATAGACTAGAGTAAAGTGCAGGTGGATTACTTTTTTAAGTGTCCACCACATCCCCCCCACTAGTTTCATTTTACCATACCCATAACCAAGACTTAATCTACTTAGGTGTTTGCATAAACCCTAGGATAGACTTTGTCTGTCTTGTTTGCCACCTTCACCCATCTCACCCCCACATTTTATAAAACAAAAAAACAAAAAAGATACTTTCTGTGGGACAAATCAATTTACACACTTTATACACCCACAACGAAGGCACATGACCTGACTTGATTTTCATCTACTCAACCTGGATACCGACCTATGGACCTGGTACATTGATTGCACAGCAACCATAGGTCCTAATCAATCTAAATAATGTCTGAACCTATTTTAAATTGTGGATATTGCACTCATATCTTGCATATCATGCATTGCATCAGTCTATTTAGAATGAGATGAGATATCCTGCTAGTTAATGTTTTTTTATTGCTATTTACAGATAATAAAGTTATCCAGGATGGAGATAGTGGAATAAAGCAATAAAGGAAGAAGAAGACTGATCCAGATAAGAGGAGTGAGGAGGACAGCCTTATCCCTACCCTTAGAAACCCTAGGACAGCCTTCCCAAACCCAAAACAACCTCCATTAGGGCACCTTAGCCTCAAAACCCAAACATGGATACCACTATCCGTGTTCCTATCCCTCTCCCAAACACTTAGGAACAAAAACCAACCTTAGAAAACACAAAACCCACTCTCCAGCACCTTTTAAGACGTCCAGACATCTGGCTGGACGTCTGATTTCTACAGAATAACAATCCAGGAAGCCAAAACTCATACTAACATAGAATTGGACATCTAATTTAGTGTCCATACGTCTAATTTTGTAGTATAAGACATCTAACCACTATCCTGGACATCTGATACTGCTGTCTGGTTCCTGATTTTGGGTGTTGGAAGCCCTAGCTTGCCTATTTTGACATAGGAACTCCACCAGACACCCTAGGAAACCTATGTAGAGACCTCCTAAGCCTAGTCCACTATCCATAGCCCTACTTGTCCTATCCCTAACCCAATTGAACCATCCCATACCTAATTGGGTGCATCTACAGTTTATTGGGTGCACCCGAGCCCAATTAGATCCACCCAGGATCTAATTAACTCATACCTATTAGGGTTACCCTAGCCTAATCACATGCACACATCTAATTAGACTTGACCTAGACCTAATTAGGTTCACTCCTACCCAATTAGACTTTCCTAAGCCTAATTAGGTCCACACCCACTTAATCTAGATTGACCCAACCTATTTAGCACCTAATCCTACCAAAACCCACAACCTAGCCCTACGAAAAACACACACCCACACACACACGCACACCTTCCCATTTTACTCCCACCAAACCCATGCACACTCTCTTGGAAACCCTAACAACATGTGTCAAACCTAGATCCAAAATTTGTGGCATTTGCTATTTTTGGTGCCACCAAAAGTGGCAACCAAATGGAGCCTTCCATGAGGGCAAAGAGAGGGCTACGAAATTAGAAAATCTCTCCATACACTCTCCCATCCATACTCTCCACTCAAAACTTGCTTCCACCCTCCAAAACCTGAAGGCCATCCTCCTCATCCTCCTCCAAGGCTCCATGGACGGCTAGCTAGAGAAGCTTCTCTCCAAAGCTTCAAGGACGGCCATTGGTAGAGAAAGGGAGCAACACCCTCCTCTCTCCACTTGGGTGCACTAGCCCCCATCTTCTTCTTCTTCTTGGACGGAGATGAAGGCTCACCCATAGCCTCTTGTGGCCGGCCATCTCTTTTTGGTAGGTGTGTAGACGGGTTTGCATACCCAAGGTCTAGCCTACACCCTCACACAAGGCCGATGGCCCTAGTGGCAACTTTCCGGCGTGAGGGATTTTCTTCTATTTATATGCTTTCTAGTGTAGATGATGTGTGATAAATTTTTATGCATAAATAATGTTTTTGTGATTGATTGTCCTCATGTTTGCTTGCTTATATGACACTTTGGTTTGTTCACACCATGCACGGCCACCATGGCCTCATTTAGATGCACATAGTCACTTAGGTTTTTGCTAGTTTATCTAGATCTAGGTTTCAATTCGCTTTTCGAAATAAAAAAAAATCAAAAACACAAAAAGACAAAAATAGTAGCTTAGGTTAGATTTAGGTTATAAAAGCCTATCCAAATCTCGATTCGTTTTCACGCCTCCCAGAGACGAACGACCGGGACTCAAGTTCTAAAAAGGATAAAGATCTACGAGAGTTTCGTTATCACAAATATCTTTGACGAGTGATTTTTGCAACTACACTACGATTTCCAACAATTTCAAAATACATGGATTTCCACTCTCGTCAAATGGCGCCGTTGCCGGGGAGGTAACACGTCAGTTTAGATTTGGATTTGCTTAACTTCTATTTGTTTTAATTGTAGGGTGTTAAGATGAGGATCTACGCACACATCGACCCGTGGTGAAGACCGCAGGTATCTTCTTCGTCCTCTAGTTTATTGCTTCCATAGGTTAGAAAAAAAGAAAAAATTTTATCTATATATAAATCCAAATTCAAAATTTCAGATCAAAATTAAAAAAAAAAAATCATTTTCTTTGGTGTGTGTTTTAACTTGGAGACTATTTAAACACACCAAAATCAGATTTGAAAATTCGGCCAACAAATATTGACGATTTTCAAAATTTTATTGCTGTGAAATTTGGAGTCCAAAAATCTTCTGATTCGGTCTGCTATTAGGTTTTCAAACTAGCTTTCTAGTGCCACCTTTTATTTGGAAAAATTGTCACTATAAAAATTTTTAAAATTCACACAGTGGAAGAGGGTCAGAAGAGTCTGTGCTCTAATTTTTTATAAATTTAAACGTTAATTCTGTCCTTTACATAAATCAGACATCTTTGAAATTTGTGGGGTTAGAAATCCACTGAAACCTAGTTTTTTCTATGAATTTTCAATAATTTTTGGATTTTTTTTTATACTATTTCAAACTGCACTTCTCGCAGGGGTCCATCTGGTCTATTTGACTCCCTGGAACATAAAAATTCGTGAAAAATTGCATGAAATAGTAAAAATATTAAAAAAATATTCCCTGAAAAATTTATTGAAAAAGTAAGATCTCTACTAAATTTCATATTATTTTTCTTCAGTTATTGATCTGAGGAGTAATTTCAAGTCATACTAAGGTCTGACTGCAGATTTTAGAAGAAGCACAAACCCTAGGTAATTCACATTAGGGTTTAAATTTAGACTCAAAACAAACCTTTTTGAGCTTGATTTGGGTGTGATTGCATGAGAATGGATTTGATGTGAAGACTATTTCTTATCTTTATTCGCATCTTCTCTCAAATATCCATGAACCCATATCATTCTTTTGACCCTCGGGGTCCTCCCTCTCCCAACCCAACCATGATTTCGACTCCTCTTGGTTGGGAGACTCATCCTAACCAGCTGAGATATGATTATCCTTATCCCCCAGCTTATTTAGAACCTGAATCTCATGGATCTGACCCTTATCTAGATCAGAACCAATTGAAAGCTATAGTTGCTAAATTCCGGGAATATAACAAGGACTATACAGATCAATGTGCCAAGCTTCTGGAGCAAATTAGATGATCTCAGGCACAATCTCAATCTTATCACTCCTCCCAGGGACAAGAGACTTGGAACAACCAGCCTAGTGGGTCTAGTGACCCATATTTTGGAACCACTAGCTATTCTACTGATTCTTGCTACCATGGGGAGGCATCCTGGACTCAACCAACTCAAAAGGCACCTTTGGACGTAATCCATGATTTAGGTAGATCAATTAAGGAATTCACTATTTCTGATACACCTGTACCTGATGAGATATCTCTAATGAATTGGAATAATGGATCACAAGTACAGGACCACATAACAGGTTCTCAATCAACTCCCTCTGTAGTCAGCCCCACTCAGGGCGATACACCTATTGATTCATATCCAAATTCGTATAACCCTGAGTGGAGAAACGATCCTAATCTTTCATGGCCACCACAGAGATCGACTCAGACTGAACATCAATCTAGGCCAGCCCAATACTCCACTCAATCCACTTTAGAGCAACCATCTAGTCCAGCCCAACCCGCAACCACCCTTGAAGATATCAAGAACATTTTGTTGGACTTTGACAAGAAAAATGAAGAAAGGCTGATTAAGTTGGAAAATCATGTGAAATCTCAAGGGGATCAAATCAAGAGACTTCAAGAATCACTTTATCCCCGAATGCAAATGCCTTTTCACTCCTATTCTCCACCTATTCTTCCGACCCCTCCTCCAATCTATCAAACATGCCCTTGTGCGGGGGTCAAATCTATGGCCTCTAAAAGGAATAGAAAAGCTAAGAGCCCACCCAAACGACCTGATTTGGGCTCAACCAAAAATCATAAGACCAAACCCACATCCAGCTCTGACTCAGACTCAAGGGACAAAAAGAAGAAAAAGGCCTCTGAAGTTGATTTGACCTATTTACCCTTTCCTTAGGCCTTAAAGAAAGTCACAAAAGAAAAAAATGACTTGCACACCTAAAGAGGTGGTTTTATCAGCTAACATAAGTGCATTTGTTTCTGGCACTATGCCACCCAAAATGACTGACCCTGGAAAACCCTTCATATCTTGTTCCATAAAGGGATTCACCTTCAACAAAGCCCTTGTGGATCTAGGGTCTTCCATTAGCTTGATTCCTACCGCCCTTTTTGACTGCACCAAACTTGAAGATCTGCACCACACACTTGTCACCATTAGAATGGCAGATGGCTCCATCAAACTACCGAAGGGGGTATTTCAGGATGTGATTATTAAAGTGCAAGGTCTTAGCTTTCCAGTCGATTTTATTGTCTTGGACATGAATATATCGGAGAAGCTAAGTAATTCACCCATTATTCTGGGTTGACCTTTCTTGGCTATGGCCAATGCACGGATTGACTGTTACTCAGGATGTATGGAGGTGAGTAGTGGCAATGAGAAGATTCACTTTGATATGTATGCAGCCACTAAGAAAACAAAGTCAGGGTACTTTCTGGATGACATGGAAAGTGAGTCGGAGGGTAATTCGGAAGAAACTATGGCAATTGACACCTGGGTAGAACCACACAACCCGAATCAACAATCCAATAGATCACATAAGTCACCCTCCCTACCAGATCAAATCATTGATAGTATGGTTGACTATCTTGATCGACCTAGCCCAATTCAAACCCCTGCCCCTTGCAATGAATCCCAGATTACTCAATTGATCAAAATGATTCATGAAATAAAAGAAGCTAGTGCAAGAGAATATGATGATATAAGGAAAGAGCTTCATAGAATCCGGGATGAGCAACAAAAACCAGAAATGTTTGAATCTGGGTCAGGTGTGTCACAACCGATTCGCGATTCGGTGGTGGTCATGTAGGATTTTGTTGATCAAACAACTGAGGTGGATGATATTGATAACCCTATGGAAGCTGAGAATGGAGATTTATTTGAGAATCTTGATCTTGATATAGGGCCTGAGTACTAATCATTTCATTTTGAGGAACCAAACATTAAGGGACCTGAATATAATTTTGTTGTATTTGAGAATACCCATGGAGACATTGATGAATTAATTCAAATGATCTCATACACGGAGCAACAAAATCAAAAAGATTGTAACAACTCCTTAATCAATGATTCAGCCCATTCCACTTTCATGGAGGGACTCACTACTAAATCTAATGCCCAACTTCATCCAAGTGAGAAGAAGGAAATATCCCCTTATGAAACAGATATTCAAGAAATTGAAAGATTATTGGGAATAACATATGATGAGTTATCAGAGGAAGCTAGGAATTTTGGGGAATCATGTGATAATTGGGAATCGGCATTGGATAATTTGGAAGAGATAAAAGAAGAAGATGAGACCCAAACATCTTTGGTAGAGACAGAGATTGATCACTGGACCTTGATTTCCAGATCTGACCACACTACGTGGGTCATGCCTTCCATTCATAACCATTATCAGGACCCATGTGATTTCACCCCACACAACTCCACCCATACCCCTACCACCCACATTCTCCATCACCTCTTTGGGATGCCTTCACCTTCATTCCTTCCAGGCACCCGTATTTATCTGTCTTTCTTCTGTAGCATCTGGCTGCAGATAATCCCAAGCCCCATCTACATATTTTCCCAATTATTTGGACTTGGAATTCATGGACAGCTAGTTCGCATTTGCGGTCCGCTGTTGGCGAATGAGACTAAAATTCTTATCATTTTACTCGCCATTCTCAATACTGTATTGGTATATCCTTTTTGAGCTTTCGCCCAGCTGAAGGCATTAAACTCAACACATATAGATACCATTCACCCCACATTCCACCATCATTTTCATACATAGCATATTTTTGTTTTAGCATATTTCCTTTTATATTGCATATTAACAGGTTGACCGGTGCTGAATATAATTTCAGGAGCAATTACAGGTGATTTCTACCCATTCTCTCCCTGCAGCATTTATTTTCGTTTACATTCATGCATGAGGACATGCAAGAACCTAGGCATGGGGGGGTAGATACAGAAAAATTGAAAATATTTTATGCCAACACTTAGGAAAACCTCGGAGCTGCATGTAAAACGTACTTTAGGACCTTAAATAAAAGAACAACCGACTCCACCTCCAGTGCTCTCATTGGAGCTAGAAATCGTTCGCAACAACCAATTCCAACTCACCCACTCACCTTTTATTCTAAATTTAAGGTCAAGCTGATTGTAACCCGATACGGGAAATTCACGAAGTACAAATTATATGAGGTTACATGTTTATAGCATATATAGACATTGCATTCATGAATATGATTATTTTATTAAGAGAATGCATTAGGGATTTTATCCTTTAGTTGATTCCTGTAATCTGGAATCCAGTACAACTTTTCACACACACGTAGAATTTGCAATGGATTCACAGTGAAGGCTGATAAATATCTTCAGTCTGTCGAGAAGAAGCAGTGCTTCTTTTCCTGAACCCCTGGATAGAGTTTTGGGAGTCAGGCTGATTTTCTTCCAAAAAAAAATCCACCAAATAGTGTGAGATGAGAGTAGAGTGTATTGGTGCTCTAAGATTAGTGCAAGGAATCTAGAATCTTAGATAATTAGGTGATGATACTTAGAGATTAGGCATAGTTTTCACTCTCGGTTCCAGCATATACATTTTTGTGTGAAATATTGAGAGCCACAGAATAAGGCAAATACGCAGAGAGCGAGTTTTCATAAAACTAGGGCTAAGGTGGATGGTTACGACCATTCTTTACGGAATCCTCGGCTGAAGGAGGGTATTGATGTCAAGGTCAGAAATGCACCGTCCTATCCGTCTCTCCCGGTGCCATGAGTAGGCACTTCCACCAAATAAGCCACCCAATGTCTCTTGAGTACCACCAATCCCCAATAATGCCTCCTTAATAAAGTTCATGGATGTATGCCAGTTGTGTTATGCTGAAAGAGAAAAAAAATTTAAAAAAAATGAGAAAAGAAAAAGAAAAAGAATGATGAAAAGAAAGAAAAACTGAAAAAGAAAAAAATTTAGAAAAAGAAGAAAAAAAAGAAAAGAATGAATATTTAGTGTTTATTTCATCAGCAATACCACCAAATAAAATTGAGCTCCACCAAATATGGCCTTAACCTATTTTTCTTGTGTTTCTGACCGCCCGAATACTGGCTGAGGAATCCCGACTTAGCGTTAGGGTTATGAGAACTCAATTAAAGTGTTAATGCCTAGTGAGACCACCAAATACAAATCCTATGTGTGAATTTGGTGAGGTTGTGAGCTCTAAGAAAAAGAAAGAAAAAGAAAAAGAGAGAATGAATACAAAGGAACCAAAAGAGAGCATAGTTTTTCTCGTCTTGCTCTGAGTGGAGTTACTTAATAATCTAGGAATCTAGATTCTATAGTACTAATCTCTATGTAGCACCAGTCGAGAGTGAGCCACCAAATATATAATCTTTTCACTTTAAGATCCTCTACCTAAGCTCAAAGCCAGGGTGAAATTCATAGAATATCTTGAATACCCCGAGGGAAGAAATTTGCCTATCCCGCTAGAATTTTTATTAGGGGTCAAGTACAGGCTTTAGGGGTGAATCAGTTCTTTCACTCGAATCCGTTGAAAAAGCTACGTAGCTACCTTTCACATTTGTCGGGATTTCTAGAACATACGATGAAAACAAAAAGGAGAAAAATCTCTAAGCATACACTTGATAAAATAATCAATCCTTAGGTACCCTTATGTGAATAATTTAGTCTTGCATTTGCTAGGGTCTAACAAAGTTTAGGCATGGGGGTATGATTGCACAGCAATCATAGGTCCTAATCAACCTAAATAATGTCTAAACCTATCTTAAATTGTGGATATTGCACTCATATCTTGCATATCATGCATCGCATCAGTCTATTTAGAATGAGATGAGATATCCTGCTAGTTAATGTTTTTTTATTGCTATTTACAGATAATAAAGTGATCCAGGATGGAGATAGTGGAATAAAGCAATAAAGGAAGAAGAAGACTGATCCAGATAAGAGGAGTGAGGAGGATAGCCTTATCCCTACCTTTAGAAACCCTAGGACAGCCTTCCCAAACCCAAAACAACCTCCATTAGGCCACCTTAGCCTCAAAACCCAAACATGGATACCACTATCCATGTTCCTATCCCCTTCCCAAACACTTAGGAACCAAAACCAACCTTAAAAAACACAAAACCCACTCTCCAGCACCTTTTAAGACGTCCAAACATCTGGCTGGACATCTGATTTCTGCAGAATAACAATCCAGGAAGCCAAAACTCATATTGACACAGAATTGGACATCTAATTTAGTGACCAGACGTCCAATTTTGTAGTATAAGACGTCTGACCACTATCCTGGACGTCTGATACTGCTGTCTGGCTCCTGATTTTGGGTGTTGGAAGCCCTAGCTTGCCTATTTTGACCTAGGAACTCCACCGGACACCCTAGGAAACCTAAGTAGAGACCTCCTAAGCCTAGTCCACTATCCATAGCCCTACTTGTCCTATCCCTAACCCAATTGAACCATCCCATACCTAATTGGGTGCATCAACAGTTGATTGGGTGCACCCGAGCCCAATTAGATCCACCCAGGATCTAATTAACTCATACCTATTAGGGTTACCCTAGCCTAATCACATGCACACATCTAATTATACTTGACCTAGACATAATTAGGTTCACTCCTACCCAATTAGACTTTCCTAAGCCTAATTAGGTCCACACCCACTTAATCTAGATTGACCCAACCTATTTAGCACCTAATCCTACCAAAACCCACAACCTAGCCCTACGAAAAACACACACCCACACACACACGCACACCTTCCCATTTTACTCCCACCAAACCCATGCACACTCTCTTGGAAACCCTAACAACATGTGTCAAACCTAGATCCAAAATTTGTGGCATTTGCTATTTTTGGAGCCACCAAAAGTGGCAACCAAATGGAGCCTTCCATGAAGGCAAAGAGAGGGCTACGAAATTAGAAAATCTCTCCATACACTCTCCCATCCATACTCTCCACTCAAAACTTGCTTCCACCCTCCAAAACCTAAAGGCCGTCCTCCTCATCCTCATCCAAGGCTCCATGGACGGCTAGCTAGAGAAGCTTCTCTCCAAAGCTTCAAGGACGGCCATTGGTAGAGAAAGGGAGCAACACCCTCCTCTCTCCACTTGGGTGCACTAGCCCCCATCTTCTTCTTCTTCTTGGACGGAGATGAAGGCTCACCCATAGCCTCTTGTGATCGGCCATCTCTTTTGGTAGGCGTGTGACGGGTTTGCATACCCATGGTCTAGCCTACACCCTCACACAAGGCCGATGGCCCTAGTGGCAACTTTCCGGCATGAGGGATTTTCTTCTATTTATATGCTTTCTAGTGTAGATGATGTGTGATAAATTTCTATGCATAAATAATGTTTTTGTGATTGATTGTCCTCATGTTTGCTTGCTTATATGACACTTTGGTTTGTTCACACCATGCACGGCCACCATGGCCTCATTTAGATGCACATAGTCACTTAGGTTTTTGCTAGTTTATCTAGATCTAGGTTTCAATTCGCTTTTCAAAATAAAAAAAAAATCAAAAACACAAAAAGACAAAAATAGTAGCTTAGGTTAGATTTAGGTTATAAAAGTCGATCCAAATCTTGATTCGTTTTCACGCCTCCCAGAGACGAATGACCGGGACTCAAGTTCTAAAAAGAATAAAGATCTACGAGAGTTTCGTTATCACAAATATCTTTGACGAGTGGTTTTTGCAACTATACTACGATTTCCAATGATTTCAAAATATGTGAATTTCCACGCTCGTCATACCGCAATTCAGCACATAAAAGAGTAGAAATCATATTAGGTTAATCACCTTTCTGTGTGCCTTAGTCGATGGTGCATTTGAGCTGATTGATTGAATTATTTGGGCTGCACCACCTAACTTAAAAGAAACTCATTTGCAGCTGTCCCATAGGATTAAATATTGAGGTCAAGCCAGGCACTCCATATTTTCTCCATTTATAAAGGAAAATACTTGAACAAGTGCTTTCAAAACTTGGTTTGCCTCACAAAACATTGTTTAATACACCTAACATTTGAATCTGAAAGGCTACTATGCAAGACTTGAACCGTAAAACTCACCACATCATGGAGAGAGGAGTTGAGAGGAGAGAGAAGATCCAACGAATTGAATTCTCCTTTGGGTGGGAAGCTCCGGTGAGGATGGCCGGCCGCCTGAGGGGCCCTGACACTCGTGCCGAGAACTCTGACAGATGGGCGGTATGGCACTTGCGATCTTAGCATAGGAATGTGCGTGGCGTCCATGTGCCTGATGGAGTTAGGACCCTGGGCAGGAGGGGTTATCAAGGTGGCTGGGGCAGAAGTCGGAGGGAGGTGATTTGTTTTAGATGTCGGCTTCGGGGGCATCTGGCGACGACCTGACGACGACCATTGCTTTGTCTTGCTTGTGGAGGCTTTGGCCACAAGCGGGACGTCTGCCTGGAGACTTGCAGGGATTCTGGGGGCACGGCATGCAATGCACCTTTGCATCCTAGGGGTGAGCTGCAGATGCCCCTCCCACCCTCCCTCAACTCTCGGGGGACACGCTATGGATGTGGAGATTCCCCTGACCGAGGATGTCAAGGTTGCGGAGCTGGTACTATGTGGTGCTTTGATTGGGGAAGTGATGTTGGGTACCCTTTCGCTGGACAGAATTCGGCAATTGGTGAGATCTCTTCCTTTATCAACTGATGCTTGGAAAATTGCAGTTATCTCTTTGTCACGATTTGTGCTTTTTGATGTGGGTGTGGTAGATGTAGAGAAGTACTATTTTCTAACTAGCAAATTAGGTGGATTATCAGTGATCTGGCGGCTGGTATCCCCCTTTGATGGCTCTTTGCCTAAGCGTCCCCCTCAGAGAACAGCTTCCAGGTCTGGTGTTCTTGAGATCAGAGGTCTGCATTTGCATCTGAGGTCTAGGAAGGTGGTGGAAAATATGGTTGCTGGGTTTGCATCTGTGGCTAAGGATGATGTTGTTGGTCTGACTGAAGGAGATGCCAGTGCTCTGAAAGTGAGGGTGAATGTCTTCAGGGCAAGTTCCATTCCTGATAAACTGATTCTCAGGTGTGGGGGTAGCTCTTGGATGCTCCTTTTGAATTTTATTATGGCAAACAGGGAGGTCGTGTCTAAACATCACCCTCCCTCTTATGTTGAGGTGCTGAAAACCAAAGATCCTTCCTTGCAACCAAACTGTGCTAGTCAGGAGGTGGTGGCAGAATGCACTAAAGGTAGGGAATTGATAGATGGGGTAAGGAACTTGGGAGTTGAGGAGATGAGGACTGAAGCTCTGAAGGATGTGGCTGAAGTACCTCTGATCTAGGAGGTAGCTGCAGTGGTGGCTGAAGAAGGGGTGGAAGTGAATGTGATTAATGAAGCTGTGGTTGAGGACCTGAAGGCCCATTCTGGTGATCCTGCTGATTCTGTTCTAGTGGACTCCTCTGTGAATTCCTTGGACTTGCAGAATTTCTCTCCTGTGGCTGATGTCGTGCACTTGAAGTCAAAGACTCCTTCTACTGCTAGGATTAGGAAACCTCCCTACAAGGTAAGGCTAAGAAGGCACACTCCTACACAAAGAGTTGATGAATCTGTCATTGCAGCTGTGATGAAGGTTGGCAGAGCTTCTGCAGCTAAGAAGGGGACAGATCTGACTCCCAAATGAGGGTCCTAACCTAGAATGTGCGTGGGCTGCGCGAGAGAAGTAAGAGGGGGCTCTGCTTAGATATCTGCGAGAATGGGAAATTGACTGTGCCATCCTTCAAGAGACACACATAGATTGTGAGTCTGATAGGGCATGGGTGGAGATGAGTGCAGGTCTTGCAAATGACCTTGTGGTGATCAATTCCAATGGCAGATCTGGCGGAATTGCCATTTGGTGGATGAAGCAGCTGTTGTGTTTGGAGGAGGTTTCTATGGCTAGGCAACTTCTGATTTACAGATTCAAAAGAGGCCAGGGGGACAATGTCTTCTTTGTGACAGGTGTGTATGGTCCAAATGATCCTAACAGGAGGCAGAAGCTGTGGGAGGATTGGAACCTGGCTACAGATTTTGTAGATGGGGGGGCTTGGCCTGTTGGAGGGGATTTCAATTGTACTTTATTGGGGAGTGACAGACCTAATGGGGTGGTGGAAAACTCTACCACTGGATTCTAATTGATGGTCCAGGCCTTGGGAATGTGTGATTTTCCTTCGT
Organism: Thalassia testudinum; assembly: GCA_037157565.1. Classification (NCBI taxonomy): domain Eukaryota; kingdom Viridiplantae; phylum Streptophyta; class Magnoliopsida; order Alismatales; family Hydrocharitaceae; genus Thalassia; species Thalassia testudinum. The sequence goes on from JAZHRO010000009.1 coordinate 48,605,766, forward strand.
CAGGTGTTGAATTCACTTGGAGGAATGGTAATGGGCTCATGTCCAAGATTGACAGGTTTTTTGGCAATGCTGAGCTGATGAATCTCTTCCAGATGTCCTTTGTTTATGGTCTTGAACGCCCATTCTCTGACCATACACCCTTGGTGTGGGACAATGGTGAATAGGTGGTGGCTGGTTCCTACTTCAAATTTAGAAAGTCTTGGCTGAGGGAAGCAGGTTTCAGAGACATGTTTGCTAGCTGTTGGAGGTCATAGCATGGTGAAGGCATGGCTACCTTCAGATTAGCTTCCAAGATTGTGGCTTTGAAAGGTATGCTGAAGGAATATGGAGATATTATCTCTGTCCTCAAACATCAGAACGTTGTGAGGCCTTGCTAAAGATTCAAGAACTGGATACCAAGGAAGCTGTGGCTCATCTATCTGAGCTGGACCTTGCAGATAGAAAGAGATGGTAGGGGGTGGTGATTGAAGAAGACCTGAAACTGGAGATGGATTGGAGGGAGCATTCTAGGCAGCTGTGGCTAAGTGAGGGTGATGCAAACACTAAATTCTTTCACTTGGCTGCTAGTTCTAGGAGAAGAACTAATCTGATCTCTTCAATTGTTATAGAGGGGAAGAGAATTACCTCCATATCTGATATCAGAGCTGAGGCTGTCAGGTATTTCAAGGAATCTTCAAGAGCTACAGGTAGGGGTAGTTGGAGGATGACAACTAGTGATCTACCCAAAATTAATGAGACTCAGGGGTCGAGCCTGATTGAACCCATATCTGAAGCTGAAGTCCTGAAGGCCATTAAGGATCTCAATTGTGAAGGGTCACCTGGTCCTGATGGAATCCAAGTTTTCTTCTACAAAGAACTATGGGACATTGTGGGCACTGAGGTTATGGAAGTGATTAGAGAGTTTGAAAGTGGCAATTTTGGCTTTGAAAGGATAAATAGATCTTATCTGTTTCTTCTGCCAAAAACCCTGGGTGCTGAATCCTTTCAGGAGTTTAGACCTATTGCCCTCTCTAACTCTTTGTACTTGGTGATTGGCAAGGTCCTGGCCAATAGATTGAGGCCCATTTTGCAAGATCTAATCCATCCTGCTCAATCAGCATTCCTTCCTGGCAGATCTCTACATGAATCATTTATCATGGCCCAAGAGATGATTTGTGGCTAGCATAAGAGAAAATGCAAGGCCTTCCTTTGGAAGGTTGACTTTCGTAAAGCTTATGACTCCATCAGTTGGCCTTATCTGTGGGATGTGCTCAAAAGAAGGGGCTTTCCTCCTACTTGGATCTGTTGGGTTAAAAGATGTATTACCACTGCCTCCTTCACCCCTCTAATAAATGGAAAACCCTGTGGTGCGTGGATTTAGCCCCAATGTGGTATCAGGCAAGGATGTCCCCTAGCTCCCTTGATCTTCAATTTGCCAGTTGACAGCTTGGCTTGGTTTGCTTGTAAGCTTGCTAAAGCTGGTCTTGTTAGAGGATATTCATTATCTTGCAGGAGTAATCTAGCTCCCATTCTTCAGTATGCAGATGATACTATTTTTTTTGTTGAAGGGTCCATGGATGAAGCATTGGCTCTGCATCATATGGTTAATATTTTTGGCGAGCTTTCTGTCTTGAGGTTGAATAGAGATAAGTCTAGTTTGGTCTGCTTTGGTTTACCTAAGGAGGAGCAAGATGCTTAATCAGTTGTTTTGATGACTCCCCGCATCAGTCTTCCTATCAGATATCTAGGGCTGCCTTTAAGGTGTTCCAGGATGAAGAAGAGTGATTGGAACTGCCTTTTTGAAAAGATTTCTGTGAAATTAGATGGCTGGCATAGCATTTTCCTTTCCAAAGGTGGAAGACTTGCCTTGCTCAACTCGGTGGTCACCTCCATCCCTATTTTCTACTTTTCCATATTTAAAGCACTAAAATCCATTTAGAAAAGGTTGGATGTGATGAGGAAGAGGTTCTTTTGGAAGGGAGCTAGACATGAGGGCAGATTCTTGCAGCCTCTCAAATGGGATCAGATCTGCTATCCAAAAGAGAGGGGTGGTCTTGGGATTAAATCCCTGAAGCATTTTAATGATGCCCTGCTACTTAAATGGGCTGTTAAACTGTTGCAAGGCGACCTGAAGCCATGGTCTATTCTGATTAAAGACAGATATGGAGCATCCAACAACATGCTTTCCAGACTTCAACCTAGCTGTTCTTCTCCTTTCTAGAAATTTGTGACTAAGGCATTGACTGATCACTTCCATCTGCTGCAACCGTCACTTGGAGATGGCAGGTCCTTCAGTTTCTGGAAGGAGGGGTGGTCTGAGCTGGGTGTCTTGAAGGAGCTCTATCTAAGAGCTTTTGCTGCAGCAGCTAACAAGGATGCCACTGTCAGCAGGGTCTGGTCCTACAGCAGCAGCAGCTGGAATTTGGATGGTGTGGAGTCCAGCAGAAGAGCTACCCAGCTATGGGAAGAAAGGAGAAGGCTTATCTCAGACCTTGAGAGCTTCAGACCTAGGCTTGGAATTGAGGACACATACCTTTGGGAGGGGATTTATAGTGTCCAATTTGGCTATAACAAAATGTTGAGCATTGAAGATGGATGGAGATGTGATTCTCTTGACAAGAAGATCTGGTTGTTAAAAATTCCTCTCAAGGTACAAATTTTTCTCTGGCTATGCAGGAGAGATGGTTTAATCACAAGTGATCTACGCCATAGAAGGTTGGGAACTGATCACCATGTTTGTTTTTTGTGTGAGATGAATACTGATAATGTAAATCACCTCCTTTCTTCTTGCCTTGTCACTGATGCCATCTGGAGAAAAACATGTCAGGAGCCATTACCAGAGTGGGATTCTTTCTGGCATGGGTTTGATGTGAGAGGGAAGCCTCATGTTCACATGGTTGCTACTATTTGGCGTGTATGGAAGGCAAGGAATGAGAGACTTTTTCAGGAGAGGCCGGTATGTTGTGAAAGTATTGTAAGAGAGTGCTGGTCCCTCATACACTCTTGGGGATCTTTTTTGTAATTTCCCTTACGTGTTCATATAATATACTGCTCCGGACTGCTATCGTAAGACGATAGCTCTCCTTTCTATTTTAAGAAAAAAAACTCACCACATCATTAACAATCTTGCTTGAAAACTTCTTGGTTGTGCACATTCACACATTATCAAACAAATCATTAAGGGCACAACTCATTAAGGGCTCATCACATTCCTGAAGCACCATTGTCCCAAGCCTAACTAAAATTGATTAGACGTTGGCCCTAAGGACAGATTCGTTCATTGGGCCCTAATCAATCTGATGTCTAGTTAGGGGAGTGCGTCAAGCGACCGCAGCTGGGGGTACACTAGGAAACAGAGGTGCAAGCCAAAGGAAGAACCTTCTCCCCAGTCCCTCCTTCTAATTGGTTGGATTGCCTGGACATAAGTAGAGTAAATCGTCCATAATCTTAGGAGAGATTCTGAGAGTCTATAGACCTTTAAGCTACCCAACCTAAAGACAGGCTTGTATTTTTGTATTGCAGGGCTCCTTCTTTCTCTTCTAATTTCCCTCCATACTTCACCATGTACCCTTCCACATCTTACACACATTTCCAATCCTATCGTCCTACCACCACTTATTCCCAAGATGATTACTATCCCGACTTGACTTGTAATTACCCATCCACTAGCCGGGATAACTCTAATTGGGGATATGAATCCGAACCTCAGTGTCTGGGGTCTAACCCTGGACAATAAGACTATGATTACTATCCTTTCCAGAGCTACAAAGATTATAGATCTCCACCCTTTGATGATCAACCTAATCAGATCTACAACCATGAAGGATATGCTGATTATAACACCTACCCTCCTTAGTATTCCATTGAAAATAGGTTATCACCATTCTTTGAAGAACCTAAAATGACCTACTATTAGGGAGGGACCCAAGAACCTTGATATCTTGACTCCCCTAGATTTAACCCAAACCCGCCCAAACCTAAACCGAACCAGTCGGCTAAGGTGAACCAAATTTAGGACAGGGTATTGGCAAAGTTGAGGAACACCATCAAATCTTTAGAAGCTCAACCAACACCATGCACTAAAGCATTGGAGCCTATGATAAAAATGATTGATGAGATGAATAGCTCTTTATTGGATTTGCTCCAAAGAATTACGAATAGGGACCTGGGTAAGTTTCTTCTTGGGAAGTTGTCAAGGTTGAGGACGAAATTTGTGATTGCACTAGTCAAATCTTGGGATGATTCTCAAGATGAACCCTCTTCAAGAGAGCCAATGTCTGAACTCGCTCAGGCACCTATCGGGGGGGATACATATTCTGAGACTGGAGATGACCAGATTGGTGTAGAGCAACCATTTGACGATGAACCGATTGATTCACCCGAGATCCCCAAGTCAGGAAACAAAGAAAATTATGTCCTTGGATCATGAAATGATTTATGATTTTGAGACATATAAATGAGGATCATCAATTCTTTGACTCTGAGGGTGAAGAATCGTTAGGTGAAGTCTCACTTGAGCATAAGGAAAATGATTTTAGTGAGACAAACAAGCATGAGGAATCTGATGAACCATTTGACAGCCCGATAATAGAGGAATTTGATTCAGTTGGGGTTAACTTTGAGGATCTAAATCTTGATGATTCAATCAGTGACCCCATTCCTCATCCATACCTTGAAGAGTTGACTTCTGAGATCATTGTGCCCAAGTCAATCTTGATTCAGCCACGATTTTTGGACATGGGTGAATCTTATGGGGTTAACGGTATGCTAAAGGTCCAGGAGCCAAAGCTCTTGATGTTGGAGGATAGAATTGTTGAAATGAAAATTTAGGAGGTTAAGTCTGAGGGAACTTTGATTTTGGATCTAAGGGTACCTATTGACCTGAAACCACCTACTTTCTACCAGGACCCTTACGATAACGTTCACGTGCAACTGTTGAGGGCGGAAAACAACGTGTTCACAATTGGATTTGAAAACCCACCGTTGTAGTTCGAGTCATGAAGAAATCCATTCAACAGATAAAATTTATATCGAAAATCCATAAAGAAGTTCTGGGTGGAATACAGGGAGGCTACGTCTATCTCAAAATCTGCAATTATATTTTTTTGTATATAAATTTTTTAAAGGCGAAATAATCACAATGGAATTGCTATAGACAATAAGAAAGAGAGAGAGTGAGAGAGAACAATCACTTGGTATTTGAATAATATTTTTACAACTAAGAAAGTGGGAAATGATTACACTAGAAGGCGGGAAATTGTTACAACTAGAAAGCAGGAAATTCTACTCTAGAAAGCAATAAAGAAAGGAGAGAGATGTTATCCTCCTCGACGAATGCTTGGAGGACGAGCCGGACAAAGGTGACGCCTAAAAGACAAAGGACGAGGTGGGAAGAAAGAGGATGAAGTCGGAAGAACGGGAATGAGGTAGCACGTCGTCATCGCCGTCCCGGAATCCATTTTCGGAATGGGGGCGAAAACTTGGATTTAGCTCTTGAGGAGCATCCCTGGTGTGGGATAAGCTTCTCTTAAGATTTGAAGAGGTAGAGAGGAGAAGGAAGAGATGAGAAATTCATAGGGTAAGGGTCTCCTTTTATAGTTGCAAGGATTGGGGTCATTTTGCACATTTTAACTTTAAAAGCATTAAAGAGGGGCCTTTAACAATAGACATAAACGTCGCTACAGGTCAATCGTGGACGACGTGTGCGTGCGTTGCGCGCGCCCGCTCCTCTTCTGCTCCTCAAACGCCCAAGCACGTTTGCGTGATATCAGCCATCCGATCGTGAGATTGGACTGTCGAGATCTTACCTCACAGCGCCCGTTCAAACACCTCTGTCATGCGCGTGTAGGCGATGAGGCGTGCAGACGCGTGTCATCGCGTGCGTACGCGATCCAGTGCATGTCGACTCACCACGTCTCCTCCCCTCGGCCACCCAATCTTCATTTGACAGCCAAATTGAATGCGCCTCGTGCCCCGGCTGGATTGAGGCACTCAGCGCAGCTCGAACTTGCGACCCCTGCATCGCCAATAGGGGCGCAACCACTGCGCTGAGGCCTCATCTTTGTCATGTGAAGGATTTAAGCGTGCGGATCGGTGGCCGTTGGGTGGGCATCCAACGGTGGAGACTCATCGAGTGGGTGAAGAGGAAAAGCAGAGGTGGGTCCTTGGGGCCAACTGGACGGCTGAGATGGTGCCACGTGGCACCATCTTGGTTGTCCATCTTCTGTGTGTTGTAGACGGTGCCATGAGTGTCATATTGGACCAATTTTCATGCCGTTAGTTTGCGATCATCGATCTGAACCCATCCGCGCGGTCGGATTTGTCGTCTGAAGTGTGGATTGGTACCATCTTGGCCCTTAATCTTAGGGTTCGTTGGTCTCTATCTGGTGTTACGAATGTCTGTTCAGGGCGATCTTGGAGTCGTTGAACTCCAATCGTCACCCTGATCAGATTCGTACGATTGGATCTTCGATCCGAAGCCATGATTAACAAGTTGCCCTGTCCCTAGCCATGAAAGGAGACAATTACCATACAATTTATACAACTTGACTTAAATGTATGATTATGCATATTATGTAATATTTACAATGCATGATGCTAATATGGTACTAAGAACATGCATTAATAGACATTTTAGGTTAATCAGATGTATGCACATCAACCCCCATGCCTATCTTTTGCTAGTCCCTAGCAAAAATTATATGCTATTTATAAAAGAATTAGGGTTGGATTACTTGGGCACAAGTCATTTTCAACATTAAGAAATTTTTACTTAGGACCTGAACTTTCAAAGACACAATAGTGCCCGGGTATCTGCCAAAATGTAGACTGCCTCAAGCCCTCATCTTATTCAAAGAAAAATCTCTCTTTCTCTTTTTCTTCTCTTTTAATTTTTTGGATTTTTGAGTTTAGGGTTATAAAGTGGCTTTCTACGGCCACTCAACCTACCCAAGATTTGATGAGAACCCTAAGTTCTAAGTATCTTTTTGTGAATGTGATAGATTCATTGATCGGCAATTAGAATGAACTTCGGGTTTCTACGCCCCTAGGTGGCCTTAAAAAGAGTTCTGGCTATAAGTTTATCTATACGACCAGTAGCTTTCTCCCTACTTTTATTTTTTATGGGGTCAACACAAGGGTGAATCTAGTGTATATCTCCTCGGCTTATTCTAGTTCTCTGCTTCTTCCTAAGTGTTTCAGGAATTTTTTATGTGCATTTCTTGAGTTGGGATCTTGACAACTGGTCGATGAGCTGTTTCCACAGACAACTTGCTAGCCATACTCGTGCGGCGAAGTGTGGCTTATTTCTTTTGTTTCTTTTTCTTTCTTTTCTCCTTTCTTTTTCTTTTTATTTTCTTTTTGAACTTTCTTTTTCTTTTTAAGTAGGTGGCTTCCCTAGTCTAAGATTTACTTAAAGGCAACAAGAAGAGAGTGGTCCTATGACTAGGCTCTGGACAACCTACCTATGGGCTGTTACCCACAATAACTTACCAGCCATATTACCCTAAAAGGTTCATTAGCTACCCAATTTCTATTAAAACTGCCGAACAACGAGTCAGTGATGAATAGCATGTAGATGCTTAGACTTAAGTTCCCTCAAATCAGAGGGCGGGTTGATAAGTTGTGTAGTTATCATCCAAACTTATTTAATCAAATTAAAATAGAATTCAGGATGGCGAAGACTCGATAAAAAAATCCACATTTTAGTGGATACCCAGGCTGATTAAACCCAAAGACCTGAAGGGTCTTAGTCTTCAGATCCTACTGTAATATTTCTTAAGATTGAAAGGTCCTAATGTCTAAGTATTCCTTCCTAATTCAATTTTTTTTATGTATATATAAGAAAATAAGTAGAATTTACAAGAATTCCATCGAGTTGACAAATTGATTCAGAAATGAATCCACCCCCTCTTGCCTAGCTGATGCAATGTCCGCATTGAGAATAAAAGACATGAAAGGAAGGGTAGAATACAGAAGATATCACCTAAATAAGAAGCTCGGGTCAGCTTTGAGTCAGACTGTACAACTGCTGAGTTTAATGCCGTTAGCTAGGCATACTCCAGCCAAAGAAGTCACAACATAGCTAGAGCAACCGTGTTTGAGATAGGTTCTGGAACAATATGGTCAATAACAGGCTTCAGACGTTGACCATTAACTTTGAATGGATTACCCATCTTCGGGTCAGAGATCTGAACAGCCCCATTTGGAAATATCTGATCGATAATGAATGGGTCGTTCCATTTCGACCTAAGTTTGCTGGGAAAGAGCTTAAGTCGAGAATCAAAGAGCCAGACTTTCTGGTTCGGCTCAAAGCTCTTGTGGGAAATCAATTGGTTATGAAGAGCTTTGATCCAAGCCTTATAAATTTTGGCATTCTCATACGCGTCATTTCTAAGCTCCTCTAATTCAGATAGTAGGAGTTTCCTGGTCTTCCTAGATAAACTCAGATCTAGATTACATTGCTTGATTGCCCAGAATGCCCTATGTTCAATTTCTATGGGTAAATGTCACGCCTTTCCATACACCAGACGAAATGGAGACATGTCGATGTGAGTTTTATATGTTGTATGGTAGGCCCAAAGAGAGTCCTCAAGCTTTTGAGTCCAATCTTTGCGATCAGGCCTAACCCTTTTCTGCAGAATATTCTTGATCTCTCGATTGGAGATCTCGGCCTATCCATTTGTCTGGGGATGGTAAGGTGTGGAGATTCTATGATTTACCCTATATTTTGCCAGCAAATTACAGAACTGGGCATTAGTGAAATGAGTGCCACCATCGCTAATGATGGCCCTCGGAATCTTGAACTGGTTGAAGATGTTCTTCTTTGACAAAATCGATGACCACCTTGTGGTCATTGGTTCGGGTGGGAATAGCCTTGATCCACTTGGACACGTAATCAACAGTGACGAGAATGTACTGGTGTCCAAATGAAGGGAGGAATGGTCCCATGAAATCGATGTCCCAAACGTCGAAGATTTCTACGGGAAGAATCGAGTTTAGAGGCATCATATCTCTCTTAGTTATGCTCCCAAGTGCCTGGCATCGGGAACACGACCTCAAGAAATCTTGGGCATCCTTGAATAAATATGGCCTATAGAATCCAGATTGCAAAATTTTTGCAACCGTCTTTCTCCCAGAGAAGTGTCCACCACACGCAGATGCATGATAGAACTCGAGTATACTCTTGAATTTATTCTTCAGAATGCATTGGCAAATAATCTGATCAAAGCCGATGCAGTACAGTTCTGGGTCTTCCCAGAAGTAATATTTGGCCTTAGATTTGAGTCTATCCCATTATTGCTTGGTCCAATCATGGAGGATTTGACCAACGGCAAGATAATTAACGATGTCAGCAAACCACAGGGTTTGGACACCTGAAACTGTAAGGATGGTCTCATCCGAAAAAGTATCAACAATCGGAATGTCCGGATGAGAAGAATCACTCAGAAGTCTCGACAGATGATCCGCCGCCACATTCTGTACCCTGGATTTATCCTTGATTTCAAGATCAAATTCCTGAAGCAGAAGAATCCATCGAATAAGCTGGGGTTTGGCATCCTTTTTGACGAAGAGATGTCTAAAGGCTGAGTGGTCGGTATATATGATGACACGAGACCCTAAGAGATAAGCCCTGAATTTCTCCAAAGCAAATACTACAACAAGTAATTCCTTCTCAGTAATAGTGTAGTTCCTCTGGGCCTCGTCCAAAGTCTTACTAGTGTAGTAAATGACAGAGGGCTTCCTGTCAATCTTCTGACCCAAAATAGGCCTGATCGCATAATCAGAAGTGTCGGTCATGATCTCAAATGGGGCCGTCCAAACCGGTGGTTGCAACACCGAGCACAAGTGACTACCATTTTAAGAAAATCAAATACCTTACGGCATGATTCATTGAAATCAAATGGCATATCTTTGGTGAGAAGGTTTCTCAGAGGGAAAGCAACCCTAGAAAAATCCTTAATGAACCTCCTACAGAATCCCACATGACCATGAAATGATCTAATTTGTTTGACAGATGTGGGAGGAGGAAATTTAACGATAGCATCAACCTTAGCTTTTTCCACTTTGATTCCCCATTCAAAGATTACATGGTCCATGACGATGCCTTCTTGTGTCATGAAATGACTCTTCTCCCAACTAAGGACCAATCTTGTTTTGATGCATCATTTAAGGATCAATTCAAGATTAGCTAGACAAGAGTCAAACGATTCTCCAAAATAGTGAAATCGTCCATGAAGACTTCCATAAACTCTCCCACAATGTCAGAGAATATGGCCAGCATACACCTTTGAAAAGTCGCAAGTGCATTGCATAAGCCGAATGGCATCCTACGAAAAGCAAAGGTTCCGTAGGGACAGGTGAAAGTCGCTTTTTCCTAATCCTCGGGATGGATAGGGACTTGGTTGTATCCTGAGTAGCCATCAAGGAAACAGAAGTACTTCTACCTGGCTAGCCTTTCAAGGATTTGATCTATAAAGGGTAAAGGGAAATGATCCTTTTTCGTGGTTGTGTTCAGCTTCTTGTAATCAATACAAACTCTCCAAGAGGAAGCTGAACGAGTTGTGATAGATTCTCTTTTCTTGTTAGTCACAACGGTAATCCTGGCTTTCTTGGGAACAATTTGCACGGGACTTACCCAAGGACTATCAGAGATTGGATAAATGATTCCTACATCGAGCCACTTGATAATCTCCTTCTTGACCACTTCTCGCATATTTGGGTTTAATCTCCTCTGCATCTGGCGAGAAGGGCAGGATCCATCTTCCAAAAATATTCTATGATTGCAGTAAGATGGCTCGATCCCCCTAAGGTCATGAATGGTCCAACCAATTGCCTCCTTGTGTTCCTTTAGCACCTTAATCAGTTTAATCTCCTGCTCCTTTGTTAATTTAGCACTGATAATCACAGGGAGCGTCTTATGTGGTCTTAAAAACTGATATTTCAGATTCTCAGGCAATGGTTTCAGTTCAAGCTGGGGTGGGATGATGATTGAAGGTAAGGAAGATGCTGATGAAGACTCATCAAGAGGAAGAGGTTGAGAGTGAACAAAATCACTAACCTCTTTAGAAGGTGGCGGGTCCACCATAGAGGGTTGCAGGTCCAAATCATCATCAGAGGAGGAACTTTCAAATGTAGAAACCACCATACAAGTTTCAATATTCATATTATCCTCCTCAAGTTCCTCAATAAATCCATAATCCCCAAATTTGTTAATCGCCTTAAAAATATCCAATTTCATTCTTTGATCCCCAAAGGCAATTTCCATACTACAGCACTCACAGTTAATGTTGGCCTTGGTGGTAGCCAGGAACGGACTCCCCAGAATGATGGGAGTGTTCCTCAAATTTTTAGGTACATCCATGTCAAGGACAAGGAAATCTATAGGAAAATAGAAACCCTTAACCTTGACAATAACATCTTCAATAATACCTCACAGATTTGTGACCGAACAATCCACTAACTTTAGCGTTACTGAAGTTGGTCGAAGTTCACCTAATCTAAACTTCTCATAAAGAGAAGTCGGAATTAGGTTAATGGATGCAGCCAGATCCAGTAGTGCTCTATCAAAGTTGTAATCTCTGATGACACAAGAAATCAAAGGAGCACCTGGATCTCTCTTTTTCTGAGGGAGGTGGTGCAGGATAACAAAGCTAGCCTACTCGGAGAGTACCACCTTCCTCGGAACAGATTCTCTCGACTTATGCTTCTGTGTACATAAATCTTTTAAAAATTTTGTGTAAACCGATATATGTTTGATAGTGTCGAGGAGCGGGCTATTGATCTCGACATTCTTGAAAATATTCCGAAGCTCCTCATTACTATCAACAGACTTCTTCATTAATTTAATTAAGGCCTTAGGAAAAGGAGCATGAGTCGGATCTTCAGAATCAGTTTCCTGAGCCTTGATTTCTTCTCTAAAGTTCTCCTTTCTCTCCTCAGGCACTTCAAGATTCGGTAAATCAGAATAGTGAGGTTGTGGATCTTGAGTTTGTTTACCACTCCTCAAGGTAACAGAATTAGCAGATGCATACGGGTTTGGGTCTTGGGGAGGGTTAGGAAAGATTGGAGGGGCTTCATTAGCCAAAAAGCTTTGATTTGAGGAAGAAGACAAAGGACCCTGCTCAACCACCTGAGCATGTGCATGTGGGTCCCTCTAATTCCCATACCCATGGGCATGATTGCCTGGATTTTGGATATTACGTGGGTTGGGTACGGGTTGAGATGGTAGAGATCTGGGTTGATGAGAATTAGCAATGAACCCATTTGGCAAGTTGTCCAGCGAGGTTTTCATTTGCTGCATAAGCTGGAGCATAGATCCTTGGATCTCTACCATTTGTCAGTTCAAATCAACTTGCCTTACTGGTTGACGGGCATTCCAAGCTGGCTGATTGACCTGATTTGGGGGCAGCTGAGTGTAAACGTGACCCTGACCCATTGGTCATTGCGGAGCATAGTTGCTGGGTTGGAATTGGATCTGTTGCCCCGGATTTTTCTAGGAGAAGTTAGGGTGGTTCCTCCAACCAGAATTATAAGCATTGGAATAAGGGTTAGACCTAACATTCTCCTGTACAGCATAAACATCCTCATAGGGTGAGGATGGGGAGAAAGAAAGGGAGGGATCAGAGAAACTGGGATCAAATGCCCCAGTTTGGAACCCATGGGGTTCTGAATAATGCTAACTCACAAGTTGAGCCGCATCAAGTTGATTCACGAACTCCCGTCTAGAAGGTGCTCGTGATGAATGGAATCTCAAATTCTGGGATTGAGTGGATTGAGAGTTGTTCATTGAGTTTCTAGCCATCCACTCCTCCATTCTCTTAGTAACCAAGTCCACCTTATCAAGTTTATTACAAATCAATTCCCTATCGAATGAATGAGAGTGGTGGACTTCATTAACATTCAATATGGGCTACTAGGACCGGTTAAAAGTATCCATGAAGGCATGATTGATCGAATTCTTGCTCATCTCCTCAAACAAATCGTGTACGCTATCTGCATCTTTGTTGAGGAAATTGCCTCCACAAGAAGCGCCCACGTGATTTCTGAGTTGCTCAGTTAACCCGTGGTAGAAGATCTGCACAAGTTGCCATTTTAGCACCTCGTGGTGTGGACACCTTCGCAATAAGTCCTGGAATTGCTCCCAGGCAACATGAAATTACTCCCCCAGCCACTGGGTGAAGGTAGTAATTGCTCGTCTCAAAGTATTGGTACGTCTGACAGGGAAGAATTTCTTTAGGAAGGCTGATTTCAAATCATTCCAAGTTGCAATTGGCCTTCCTATAGTCCTGTACCAATGAGCGGTTTTATCCCTAAGAGAATGGGGGAAGAGCCTCATGATCATCTACTCCTCATTCACGTTTCATGCCTTAGTGGTCTAGACAAAAGTGGTCAAGTCCTCCAAGTGCTGAAACAGGTCTTTAGAGCCAAGCCCATGGAAATGTTTGATCAAGCTTAACACCTGGGGCTTGATTTCAACGTCTCCGGCAGGAATCTGGACACCGGGACGTTCCCCATAATTTGAAGGATCGTAGAAATCCTTCAAGGGCTGACCGCCCTACATTCTCTACATTTATTCCAGCTACCTTTAAAATACCTCCTGTGGATCTTGAGGAAGAGGAGGCTGTTGATCGACCATAGGATCAATTTAGCCAAAATCCAATCTATGCCTCCAAGAATACTCTAGTAGTCCTTCCAATCGAGGATTTAATGACCTCCTTCCTAGCATAAACTAAGAAAAGGTTGGAAGGACTGGGGATAAGAACGCTACAGCACAACAAAATAAGCTTGCCCTTAAGTGGGGTGGCCTAAGGATCTACAGACTCTCAGAACCAGCCTTAAGATCATAGACAATTTACTCTACTTGCATCTGCTCAATCCAACCAGTTAGAAGGAGGGACTGGGGAGAAGGTTCTTCCTCTGGCTTGACCTCCTGTTCCTACTGTACCCCCCAACCGTGGTCATTTGGCACTACTCCCCTAGCTAGACATCAGATTGATCAGTACAAGTAGGTTAATCATAAACAATCTCGGACTGGACCCCGAAGAGCGAATGAGTCCTTAAGGCCAATGTCTACTTGATTTTATTTAGGCCTGGGATTGTAGTGCTTATGGAATGTGGTGGGTCCTTAAAATGGGCTATGCCCTTAATGATCAATTAAGAATGTGTGAGTGCGTGCACAACCAAGGTTTTCAAGCAAGATTATTTGTGATCAGTAGATTTTAAGGTTTAAATCTTGCTTAAGAAGCTTTTAGAGATTAAAATAAGGTTAAATTCAATCAAGTTTGAGGCAAACCAGGTTTTCAAGCACGGATGAAGATCACTTTCCTTTTGAAATAAAGAATAAAGTGGAGTGCCTGGTATTAACCTAAATTGAAAACCCTAAGGGGAAGCTACTTGGAGAGTTGATTTTAAGTTAAGTGGTGCGACCCAAACAACTCAAACAATTGGCCACAATTGCACCATTGAATTAGGCAGACAAAGCGATTGACCTAGACTGATTTCTACTCTTTTATATGTTGGTTTTTGTGTATCAATTCCGCAGATCAGAATTCGGTTGAGTAGATAAGAATCAATTAGGTTATGTGCCTTGAGTGTGGGTGTATGTTTGAATTACCCCACAAGAAATATCTTTTTGATTTTTTATATGCGAAGGTGAAATGAATGTAGGTGGAAATCCAAGCAACTAAATTAATCCTAGGATTTATGCAAACACCTAGGTTAATTGGAGTTTGAATTAATGTTGTGAAATGAAATCTATTGAGGGGGTAAAATGGGGAGCACTTACAGTCGTCTTCAACTGCACTTTACTCCGATCTACCACTTGACGATTCCCTAATAGAGGTATCTGCAAAATAATAGACAAGAGATAAAGCAAGTTAGAAAATAGTAAAGTGCGCAAAATGCGAAAAGAAGATCGAAAAATTGTTGCCTCCCCAGCAACGGTGCCAAAATGTTGAGGGTGGAAAACTACGTGTTCGCAATTGGATTTGAAAACCCGTCATTGTAGTTCGAGTCGGGAAGAAATCTACTCAACAGATAAAATTTATACCGAAAATTCATAAAGAAGTTCCAAGTCAAACACAGGGAGGCTACTCGATCTCAAAATCCACAATTACTTTTTTTTGTATATATTTTTTTTTAAAGGTGAAATAATGACAATGGAAGCACTATAGACAATAAGAAAGAGAGAGAGAGGGAACAATCACTTGGTATTTGAATAATGTTTTTACAACTAAGAAAGCAGGAAATAATTACACTAGAAAGTAGGAAATTGTTACAACTAGAAAGCAGAAAATTCTACTCTAGAAATCAATAAAAGAAAGGAGAGAGATGTTATCCTCCTCGATGAATGCTTAGAGGACGAGCCGGATGGCGTCGATGCCTGGAAGACGAAGGACGAAGATGGAAGAAGGAGGACAAAGTCAGAAGAAAGGGAACGAGGCAGCACGTTGTCGTCATTGCGGGATCCACTTCCAGAATGGGGGTGAAAACTTGGATTTAGCTCTTGAGGAGAATCTCGAGTGTGGGACAAGCTTGTCTTAAGCTTTGGAGAGGTAGAGAGAAGGAAGGGATGAGAAATTCCTAGGATAAGGGTCTCCTTTTATAGTTGTAAGGATTGGGGGCATTTTGGACATTTTAACTTCAAAAGCATTAAAGAGGGGCCTTTAACGATAGACATAAACGTTGCAAAGGCCTGTCGTGGATGACGTGTGCGCACGCTGTGTGCATCTGCTCCTCTTCCGCTCCTCAAACGCCCGTGCATGTTTGGGTGATATCAGCCATCCGATCGTGAGATCGGATGGTCGAGATCTTGCCTCACATCACCCGTTCAAATGCCTCCGCTGCACGTGTGCGTGCAATGAGGCGTGCAGACGCACGTCATCACGTGCATACACGATCCAGTGCATGTCCTCGCGCCATGTCTCCTCTCGTCGGCTGCCCGATCTTCATCAGACGGCCGAATTGAATGCACCCTGCCCCCCAAATGGATTGAGGCGCTCTGCGCGGCTCGAACTTGCGTCCCTTGCATTGCCCATAGGGGTGCAACCGCTGCATTGAGGCCTCATCTTTGTCGCATAGAGGATTTAAGCACACGAATCTGTGGCTGTTGGATGGGCACCCAACAGTGGAGATTTGTTGAGCTAGTGAAGAAGAAAAGTAGAGGCGGGTCCTTGGGGCTGGTTAGGCAACTGAGATGGCGCCATATGGCATCATCCTGGCTGTCCATCTTTTGTGTGTTGTAGACAGTGCCACGGGTGTCGGATTGGACCAATTTTCACGCCGTAAGGCTGCGATCATCGATCTGAACCCATCCGTAAAGTCAGATTTGTCATCTGAAGTGAGAATTGGCACCATCTTGGCCCTTAATATTTAGGGTTCCTCGGTCTCTATCTGGTGCTACGGATGTCCGATTAGGGCAATCTTGGAGTCGTTGAACTCCAATCATCTCCCTGATCAAATCCGTACAGTTGGATCTTTGATCCGAAGCCCTGATTAACAAGTTGCCCTATCCCTAGCCATAAAAGGAGACAATTACTATACAATTTATACAACTTGACCTAAATGCATGATTATGCATGTTATATAATATTTACAATGCATGATGCTAATATGGTACTAAGAACATGCATTAATAAACATTTTATGTTAATTAGATGTATGCACATCAGCAGCCCAATCTCGAAATAACAGATTATTTTTTTGAGCTGAATGTTAAGGGGACATCAGAACCTATTGAACCATCTTTATCCGTTGTCCAACACATTGGTCTTGGGTTGCACACCATAAAAATGTAGGCTCGACCCCGCAAGCTTAACAACCTTCGATTCTAGATGATTTTCATCCAGAACTTGAGAACCACTCGATCCTAGGGCATGGGTCTCCATCATAATCTTGTCCACATCTGTGGACAACTTCTATTAGTGGGTTGGAGGAGCAATATTTTTATTTTGACTCTGACTTGCACTTATGAATTCTCAATTTCTTCCTTGTTTGTATATTATGCCTAGCTGAAGGCATTAAATTTAGCACGTGTTTATATTTCACGTTCTTTGTGGAGCTGACTGGATTTCTCACGATGTTCAAGTAATATTCTATTTACTCCGCCCTTTTCATGTCTTTGTTTTTACAATGAAGACATTGTATCATTTACGCATGGGGGTGTGGATAATCAATTCCTGAAATCATTTTGTTAACTCCATAGAATTTCTTTTAGTTTCACATAAAATAAAAAAATTTGAAAATTTGAAAAAGATAAAAAAGAAAGAAATTAGAAAAAGAGAACTTAGGCATTTAGAAGTTATTAGCTTTAGGAAAGGATACAATAGGACCTGAATACTTAGACTCTTCAGGTCTTCGGGCTTAATTAGCCTGGGTGTCCACTCGAATGCGGACTTAGTCTCAAGTCCTCGCTAAGTCAATGTTATTTTAATTTGGTAATAATTTGCGATGATAAGTATGTGACTTATCAACCTGCCCTCTAATTTGAAGGGATTTTAAGTCTAAGCATCTACACACTTTTTTCACTGACTCACTTTGTGGTGATTTCTTTGGAAATTGTGTAGCTAATGAACTATCTAGGATGGTATGGCTGGCAAGTTGTTGGTGGTAAGAGCTCATCGACCGATTATTCGGAGCCCACCCACAAGACCATTTTCTTTGTACTGTCTTTAGGTAAATCTTAGATCATAGAAGCCACCTACTTAGAAAAAAGAGAAAAAAAAGAAACACCCAAAAAGAAAAGAAAAAAAAAGAAAATAATAAAGCCACACTTCACCGCACTAGTATGGCTGGAAAGTGATCGTGGGTAACAGCCCATTGGTCGATTGTCCAAAGCCCAGCTCACAAAAATACACAATAATTCCCAAAACACGTAGGGAAGAAGCGGGGAAGTAGAATAAATCGGGGAGATATACACTGGGTTCACCCTTGTGTTGACCCCATAAATAAAAGTAGGGAGAAAGCTACCGTTCGAAAAGATAAACCTCCAAGCAAGGTCACCTAGGGTCATAGAAACCCAAAGTCCGTTTTAATAGCCGCCTAGTGAATCTGTCACTCTTTTCACTAGATGCTTAACACTTAGAGTCCCTTTTAAGTCTTGGGTGGGTCGGGTAGCCGTAGAAAGTTATCCCAAAAGTCCAAAAAGAAAAGAGGAAAAGCAAAAAGAAATGTACCTTCCCTTTTCAAATAAGGTGAGGACTTTGGTGGTCTACATTCTGGCAGACACCCGGGTACTATTGAGTTTTCATTGTTTAGGACCTTAGTTTAAATTTTCTATTGTTAATAAACAACATAGGCCTAAGCGATCGAATCCTAATTCTGCTTTTTATACATAGCATGTAGTTTACTTTTGCTAGGGACTAGCAAAAGATAGGCATGGGGGTATGATATAGACACATCTATTTAGGTTAAAATGCCTAATCATGCATGTTCCTAGGCTTAGATTTGCATTTTATGTTATAAATATTGCATAGCATGCATCATTCTGCATTTAGAGTAGTTGTATATATTTTAGGTTAATTAGGTCCTTTTTAAGGTCAGGAGAG
Organism: Thalassia testudinum; assembly: GCA_037157565.1. Lineage (NCBI taxonomy): Eukaryota > Viridiplantae > Streptophyta > Magnoliopsida > Alismatales > Hydrocharitaceae > Thalassia > Thalassia testudinum. The sequence goes on from JAZHRO010000009.1 coordinate 48,624,290, forward strand.
AAGAGGATTTGTTTTAGGGCCTCGGATGGACGATCGGACTGTATAGATCTGATCAGGATGGTGATCGAAGTCTAACGCCTCTGAAATCGTCTAGATCAGAGTCTCGTAGCATCATATAAAGTCCGAGAAAGATCAATAGCTAGGAGGCCAATGCAACATCCTTACGGGCTTCGGATCAAAAATCCGACAATACGGATGGATCCAGAGCAACGATCGCAGTCTAGCAACGTGGGAATCATCTTGATCTGAGCACCATGGCACCCTCTGCAATAGACAAAAGATGGACGGCCCAGATAGCGCCACATGGCACCATCCAAGCTAGCCAACACCGACCAGCAATAACCAACCACGCCATTCACCTTCCACGCCTTCGAATCTTAGCTGTTGGATCAAGATCCAATGGCTAAGATTCCTCCACACCCATAGTACTCAATTCATCCCAGAGACACAAAGGCGCCCGCAGTGCATTGGTCGCGAGGGGTGTTCTTAAACGCATGGCATGCGTTCAAATCGCATCACACCTCCAATCCAGCCGGTGGTGAGGCACGCTTGATTTCGACCGCCCGATCATGCATGAGCGGCTAAGATGCATATATGTGGACACACGGATGATCGCCGATCTAGCAAAGGTGACCACGTGGTCGTAGATGCACATCTCCACGCTCGAGTCCAAGCGCGCGTAGGCGTGTGCTTGGTTGGCACTAACCTTCAACGACATTCTAAAGGACATTTAGTGACGCTTACAATTGTCACTAGTTGCTCTTCAGCATAAGGTCAACTGCATGAGTGAGCGGGTGTGAGCTGGCTACAACAACACTTGAGCTGGACCTACAGCGACGTCCTGGACGTCGCTATTGGTCTTATGCATATTCTAGCCTCCTCTCATCCACTATATAAAGACTTACACCCCCTCCCTTCCAAGGTATCTCTACCTACTCTACTCCCACCTACTCCTAAGCTCTAGCAAGCTACCAACGCTTCGTTAGAGCTTACTCTCAAGCTTGCAAGGCTCCTATTAGTGTAATGAACCTTTGCCCCACCAAATATTCCTCCCTCTTCCCATCACCATTCATAGATCTCCTTGGAGCCTTCCTCACACTTCCATTCTGGTAGCATATCATCTCTGCCTCCTCACCTCCATTTTGGAGCCACACTGAAGATTTCCTCTACTCGACATCCTCCTGCATCTCACCTCTGTCATCCCGCTTCTCAACTCCTTCGTCCAAGCTTCCGCTAGGCGCCATCATCTCACCGAAAAGCTAATTCAGGAGATTCCTTCTCACCTCTTTCCCTTTTATGCTTTCATAGATCATTGTAATTGACATTGGAGTGGTATATATCATATTTGTTCTATCTCTCTTGTGAATTTATTCTGCTTGCCTTCTTATTTCAAAAACAAAAAAAATAACAAAAACTAAAACACCAAAAACAAACAAAACGAAGTGTGGTTTTCAAGCTAAGTAAATGTTGCTTCCTTGTGTTCGATCTGGGACTCCCTTGGAGTTTCGATAAAATTTTATTTAATAATGAGTTTTGTGACTACAACGATGGGTTACTCTTAACCCTAATTTCTACCACACGAAACACGCTGCATGAACGGGTTCTCTAAACCCTAATTTTAATTCGGGAAACACGCCTCATCACCAACCACCTATCCATACTTCACCCAGAGCATATTGGAACTTCACTACCCTTAACTAACGCATTTCTTGATGAACAAATTCGAGTTGCGCATGGAAAGAGTCTCCCCTGGTATGTAGACTAAATTAATTATTTAGTGGTAGGGTAGGTTCTGCAAGGCTGGTCTAGACAATAGTAGGACAAGTTCTTGGCTGAGGCTAAACATTATTTCTAGGATAATGCCACATTGTTTAGACTTTGTGCTAAGAAAATCACTAGGAGATGTATCCCCAAATTGGAGGTTGAAAGTGTGTTATCCTGTTGTCATGATCAAGCCTATGGTGGCCATTTCTCTAGGAAATAGATGGCTGCAAAAGTTTTGTAGTCCAATTTTTACTTGCCATCACTATTCAAGGATGCAGATAATTTTGCAAAGACCTGCACTAGATACTAGACCCTAGGAACCATGACCAAGAAAGATATGATGCCTCTACAACCCATTCTTATCATTGAAATATTCAATGTTTGGGCAATCGATTTCATGGGTCCCTTCCCACCATCAAACGACTTTGAATATATACTAGTCTCAGTAGACTACGTCTTGAAATAGATTGAAGCCATGCCTACTTGGAAATGTGATCATAAAGCTATCATAGACTTTGTTAAGAAGAATATCTTTTCCTGATTTGGGATACCCAAGGCCATGATCAGCTATGGTGGGAGCCACTTTATCAACGCCCAGTTTCATGATTTACTTAAGAAATACAGGGTCACACACCGCATTGCTACCCTGTATCACCTGCAAACAAATAGGCAAACTACGGTCTCAAATAGGAAGATTAAAAATATTCTACAAAAGACTCTGAGACCTGATTGGAAGGATAGGTCCACATGATTGGATGACTCCATTTGGGCATATAGGACTGCTTATAAGACCCCAATATGCATGTCACCATATCGATTGGTCTTTGGCAAAGCTTGCCTCCTTCTGGTCGAGTTGGAGCACTAGGCATACTATGCCGTCAAACAATGTAATATGGGATCCATATGTTCGAAACTCAAAGGAAGCTCCAACTCTCTGAGCTTGAAGAGATTCGTCGAGACGTTTATGAGAATAGTAGACTTTATAAGGAAAAAATGAAAGCTATCCACGACAAACACACTAATAGAAAAACCTTTGAGCCAAACCAACAAGTTTGGCCTTTTGATGTGAGACTCAAACTCTTTCTTGGGAAGTTACAGTCTAAGTGGATGAGACGGTACTAAGTGGTCACACCATTTTCCAATGGGCCAGTAGAAATTGCTGATCCTAAGACTGGGCAAACCTTTACAGTTAATGGTCAAAGATTAAAACACTTTCTTGCCTAGGTTCCCCCGAAGGAAGCTATAATCCTCATTGAGGGCTAAATTGGAGCTTTGTCCAGCTGGAGGCAATAAACTCAGTGCTTCCTAGGAGGCAACCCAGAGGATTCCAGCTAATCGGATACACAGCTGAAACTCAGGTGATTTCTTTCCATACTCCCTTGCATATATTTGACTTCCAATGAGGACATTGTCCAACTTAGGCATGGGGGGGTGGTAATTTGTATGATCTGAGCACATTTTGTTAGCTTGAATTAACTTCTTAAAAAAAAAAAGGAATTGGGAAAAGAAAACTTAGGCATTAGGAGCTTGTCGACTTTAGGAAATGATAGGTTAATGACCTGAACGCTTGACTCCTCAGGTCTTCAGGCTTAATCAGTCTGGGTATATTATTGCGTGAAATCGATGTTTTAAAATCGTTGCATTGCAGTATAGTCAAAATCACACGAAAACAAATACAATTTATAACTCGAAAGATCTTTAAGAAAGTCCGAGGTCTAATGCAGGGAGCAAGTATTGCAATTAATCTCAAAGGCCACAATATTACCAGAAATGTGAGCAAGTTATAATGAAAATTCCATGCAAGAATGATATATATATATGAATGTCAATATCAAAGTGCAAAAAGAATAGGGTAAAATAGTGATTTAAATCACCAATTACCCCTCTAATAAAGCTCAATAATTCTCAAATAATTGAACAGTAATGATCAACCAATTATTCCATGTTAGTAAGTAACCAATATAGCCACAGGAACACAGAACCAGAGAAATTAGATGACAGATAAGGTGCTCGAATGCCTTAATAGTAGAGGCTCAAGGTCCTCTCTTCTATTCTTGAAGCCTCAAGGAGAGGCATAGTAGCTACGCACAACAGAGGCAAAGGCCTCTCTGAAATCTTCTTAGTGTTGGAGAGTTAGAGAGCGAGGCAAAACCCCCCTCTCTCTCTCTTTCCCTTTCTTTCCTTCTCTTCTTTCTCTCAAAGACCCAGGGTTAACCGGAAATCAGGTAGGAACAGTAATCAGATCCTAAATGGGGCTAGACTTGTATGCGTGATCGCAAGCGAGGCGTGAAGGTGCGAGGAGGCAAGTGAAGTGGGGACCTGACCCCCGATGTTCTTGGGCAAAAGGGATAGAACACAATTTCCTTTAATGTGTTGCAGCGTGTCTTCTCCCACCGATATGGGACTAAAGCCCACAAGTCTCTTCACGTGCATGCAGCTAACGAAGATGCGCTCAATTGAAGCAACATCAGTGCTTGTTGCTCCTAATTGAGAGCCTGGACGTGAACCTAGAGGTATTCCCTGCAGCCTGGAGATGGATCTTGGAGTAGCTGCCGCAAGAACACGATATGAAGCTCTTCGAAGGTGCTTCGTTAATGGTAGCTTCAACTTGTGACCTTAAAACACAAATAAGGCCTTTTGGCTACGTCAAATAAGTTTAGTAGCTTCACCGTGGAGCAGCGAGTGTGATGGTCTGTGTGGAGTCGTGAGAAGGTGAGCGGAAAGGTCTAACAACCTCAGGACAGTGGTGCAAAGGAGGTGTTGTCTAATGAGGTGAACAAGAGATCAAAGCCCCAAATTTCTTTGGGGCTTTTCATCAGTGGAGCGAGGCAATGCTCGTTGACTTGGTGGTGAGTGGAGAGATGGTCTGTAGTGGCTGGAATGTCTCACCGGAGGTACGCCGACGAGGTGGAAGATGGAGGCATGGAGGATGCGTGAGGAGTCGATTCGAAGCGGAGATGATATAGTTGTGATAAGTAGATGATAGGGAGTCGTCGAGGCTAGGTGGCGGATGGAGGAGAATAGAGGAGGCATCGGTTGTGATGAACCGATGCCAGAGACCGAAGTAGCTCTGGTGATGAAGAACGACGGTGACGGAGGGTTAGAGGACACCTCGCCGGTATTGCGAGGTGCAGAAAGACATAAGGAAGGAGAACCGACTACGTATGGTATGTGGCGATCGGTGAAGAGGCCAGAGGTAGAGGAGTCATCGGAGATGAGTTGGAGCGAGCCGGAGGTAGGGAAGGAAGAGGTATTTTTGGCTCAAAAACTCACTAAGGAGGTGAGGTTGTCTATGAGGGTCTTTTATAGGCCATTGGGTGAGTCTCCAAGCTTGGAAACAACCTTGGAGAGCTTGGATTTCATGGTATATATTTAGGAGTTTTCAACAATTCGTATGAGCTTTTGGACAAGAATGAGAGGTTGAGATGCGGTCCAAAATGAAGAGGATCTCCTCAGGAGTCTCCCTTCCAAATTTGGAAGAGATTGACCAAGATATCGGGGAGGAATCCCTGATTGAAGCTCAACCTCTTTGGGTTCACACCTGCCATGGTGGCAGGAACCCAATTGCAAAGAACGAAGATAAACCTAGGGGGCATTTCGCAAAGTTTTCAAAACCTGAGAGGCTATAAGAGAGAAAATAAGTCTGAGAAGACCAAAATGCAAACTAGGTCGAAATGATCTCAGATTGGGCCCAAATTTTGGTAAAAATCTAATTTGAACCCAAGGAATCTAATGGTGAAGTCAGATTTTTGGTTTTGACTAAGTTTGACTGGAAAAATTATGTAGAAGCCCAAATTAGGGTAACTTTTTATCTGACTCTCTATTTTAGGCTAAAATAGGTTCTGATGGTCAAATCAAAGATACCAAACCCTATAAAATATCTTTTTATGAATTTTATAGGGTTTAGGTGAATTTTATCTTGATTAGGGTTTAGGTGAATTTTAGGGTTTCAGATGTCCATTAATCCTTGAAATGCGTGAAAACCCGTTTCATTTTGCATGGACCCACTTATTGGACATTAATGACCATATGACCTTTAATAAACCCCTGAAATATCACATGGTTATTCTGTATTTGTGGAAAGTTGTTAATTTTGCAGAAATAACCTTATATTCTTTTCTTCTTTTCAAAATAGAATAATCTACCCTTAGGACCTTTTGATGGATATGTAGGAGCGTTTGTCAACCTTGTTAGACCAAATTGAGCTAGCTACGGTTCATGATGGTGTTCCCATCATACCCCCATGCCTAACTCATGCTAGTCCCTTAGCAAAACCTTATAGACCAAACTAGTTATCTAGGTCGGATGTATCTGTCAGGATGCCCTACTAAGCCGCAACTCTAAGAATCAAATCTTAATACCAATAATAGGCCTAGAGGTACTCAAGTACCAGCCTAGATCCTGACTTGACTAGCTTTCGCCTCAATCTACCGTAAAGGTTTCTAATGCCTACAGGAACTATCCTAAGGTTCGTTGGACCCAGCAGTTAAAGCACCTGTGCTTGTAACAAGGTTAGTCCGGGTTCAGTTTGCCAGTACATTTTTTATTAAGAGAGAGGGATAGAAGAAGATTTTCATTTGTGGAGAGTTTTATCTCTCTTTTTCTTTCCCTTATATTTTTCCTTAGATCTAACCTCAGATTGGCCCTAAACACGTTCTGTATCGGATTCCTTGTCCCCACCATCAATCCTCGTATGGTCCCTGACAATCGATGCTTCGAGATAGCATCGCCCATGGCAACCCCCAGAACCTTGGCTTTCGACACTTAGAGATAGTTCCGCCCATGGCATCCTGTAGCTAAATCTAGATCCTAGCAATTGATATTTCGTGATAATGCCGCCCATGGTATCTGAACTTGCACAAGGTGCTTACGTGCCCTCGGTAGGATATTTAGATATCCTAGGAGACAAGCACTAAGGAGATGATATGTTATTACGCATCTTCGAGGGAAATTTTCCGCCTCTCCGCACCGGGAACTCGTCCAAATGAACTTGTGTTTTCGAGCCGCTCCTAATTTAGATCTTAGGACCATTTTTAGAATAGCATAAATGGTTTTTGTTATGATTTCATATTTAAGCGCACTAAACCAAACTGTGTGTGTTTTAGGGTGCTTAAGTTATTGAGTCTCGCAAACCAGAGGTCAGTTAATGGGATCGAATAATCCCTAAGCCTAATACCTAATACATAAACTTTGCATTTTCCTCAACCTCTTGAGGACTAATCCGGATCTTAACAAGTATGTGAGTGTTTAAATCTTAGAACAAATCCAATTGGCCTAAGGTCGATATTCGCCACTAATCCCTTAAGTTTTAGCTTTTCAGGTCTTAATTCATCATTCGAACCAACCTAGAAGTTAGGTAAGTTCCATATTATTTTGAAAGGACTCAATTTCTTTCTTTATCATTTTGCTCCTTTCTTTTCTGTTCAATTTTCCTCCCTCTTTTTTCTCATTTTTCTCTCAAATGGATCTTCTTTTTCCTCAACCTCCTTCTTTTTTGTGTGAAACCCTTTTGTGAGATTTGATTTTCATGGCATTTTGCACTTTAATGCCCCCCCATGCTTGCGATTTGCAATGTCCTCATTGTAAATTAGGTGGGTTCAAGTTTAGCTTAGATCATACATTAGAACAGGTTCAAAGGGTGGGTGGATGGGTTGGGGTGACTGTTGCGAATGATTTCAAGCTCTGGTATGTGTACCATAGGTGGAGTCGGTTGTTCTAATGGACGAACCCTAAAGTGCAATATGAGTTCAGCAAAGAGTTATGTCCAAAGGATTTCAAGTTTTTCAAAAAGATGACGGGTTGCCTCCCATTAAGCGCTAAAATTAACGCCATCAGCTGAACACAATAAGCTTAGCGAGAATGGAGATGAAAAGATAACTTAGCCAAGTTTGTGTTAGTGAGTTCAATGAACAGTTTGAGTCTATGACCGTTCACAATAAATGGTTCTGAATCATGGTTGAGTTCACTGATTTCTATAGCCCCATTTCCAAAAACATGTCTGACAAGGAATGGTCCAATCCATTTTGATTTGAGTTTTCCTGAAAATAGTTTGAGTTTGGCATCAAAGAGTAGGACCTTCTGACTAGGATGGAAAGTTTTTCGTGATGTGTTTGTCATGAAAGGCTTTAACCCATTCTTTGTAAATTCTCAAGTTCTCGTATGCGTCATTGCATAGTTCCTCGATCTTTCACATCTGTAATTGTCAGTGTTCCAGCCTTATAAAGATCCAGATTACACTTCCATATTGCCTAATAGGCTTTGTGCTCCATTTCGACGGGTAGGTGACATGCTTTCCTGTACACGAGTCTGAATGGAGACATACCTAATTAAGTTTTGTGGTCAGTCCTATAGGCCCACAAAGCTTCCAGAAGGTGAATCGACCAATCTTTCCTATCAGGTCGAACACTGACCTAAAGGATTTTCTTGATCTCCCAATTAGACAGTTCAGCCAATCCATTGGTTTAGGGGTGGTAATTAGTCGAGATTTGGTGCCACACCCCGTACTTTGTCATCAGGGATCTAAACTATGCATTCATGAAATGGGTCCTTCCATCAGAGATAATAGCACATGAGACATCGAACCGTGAGAAGATGTGCTAATGAATGAACTTGATTACCACCTTATGATCATTGGTTCAGGTCAGGACAACTTCGATCCATTTGGACACGTAGTCCACTGCGAGGCGAATATATTCGAAGCGGTTTGATTTGGGAAGGGGTGCATAAGATCAATCCCCTATATATCAAAGATTTCACACACGAGAATCGGTTGTAAAGGCATCATATCGCGGTGGCTCATGTTGCCCAAGGTCTGGCAACAAGTGCATGCCTTACAGTAATCGTGTGCATCCTTGAAGATCGTGAGCCAATAAAAGCCACACTAGAGGACTTTAGTTGCGGTTTTATGTTTGACGAAGTGTCCGCTGCAAGCCTGGTCCTGGCAGAAGGACAAGATGTCTTGAATTTTTGCTTTTGGGACATAATGTTTGATAATATGATCAACACCAATGCAGAAGAGGTATGGGTCTTCCCATATGTAATACTTGGCATTAGAAAGCAATTTGCTTTCTTGGCCTTCGGCCAATCAGACAGGATCTGATGAGATGCTAAGTAATTAACCAAATCAGCGTATCAAGGAAGTTCCGCACCAATAGTCAGGAGGTGCTCAACAAGAAAATGCTCTGTGATTAGGCTGGAAGGGTGATGAGAAGCTCATCATGGTCTCTAATTACCCCTAATTAACTAGTCTTCCTTGTTAATTAGCTAGAAATATGTGAATATATGGGTTAATTATTAAATAAGGGATAAATAGTAAAGGACCTTAAAATAAGTTTAAAATGCCATATTATCATCCAATTAATATTATTAATAATTTAATTAATAATTAGACTCAAAATATTATCGATAATTTATCTAATTAGCGTGATTAACTAGCTTAAGTATAATATATACCTAAGTATGTAATAACTTAAGTAATATTACTTAATTAAATAAATTAATCTAAAAATGTCAAAAATGTAAATTCAAGGTCTAAATATAATAATTGTCTTATTTATAATCATATATAAAAGGTTGAAAAATATTTAAATTAAAATAAACCTTGAAAACCTGAGTTTACATTTTAGTCCTTATGTTTTATTTCATTTGGGTCCTTATTCTTCATCCAGGTCCTCAGCTTTCACTACGAACAAGTCCCTAGAACTTCTTCTTTCCTTCTTCATCATTCTGGATGGCTGACAACAGGAGGTGCATCCACCGTCTGATCACCGCACATCCGACGTCATTTCTTCCTCTCCAAGCTCATGGAGCTTGTGCTCACCATCTCCTTTTCATCCATTGGTCTGGATGATGCTAAAATCTTATTTTAATGTTGGAGATAGCCTCACCGACGTCGGAGAATGCGCCGGTGGTTACTCCCCTGCTAGCCTTTTCTCCATCCAGATTCCACCTGCATCTCAGTCGCCACCACCTATAAGTACCCCTCCACATCCTCTATTTCCACCAAGTTAGCTCCCTTCCCTCTTCTTCACTGAGCTAACCTGATAGGCTATTCTCTCTAAACTCCGATGACCTTCCTCCACTTCATTTGTCTTCCTCCATCCATCTTCGATAGCTCGGATCTCTGCCGAAGTCAGCCCAGTCCTTTGACGAAGCACTAACTAGGAGCTACTCTGCTTCACTTCACAACCGCCCGCCGAACTCTTTCGCCAACCCTCTGATTTCCTCCTCCGTTATGAGCCATCAACGGAGATCTCCTATCCCCTTCGTCCAAGTAACAGTAGGTTAGGTAAGTAGATTAGTTAGGATAGTTAGTTAGGTAGATTAGATAGTTGTAATGTTAGTCTTTCACTTGTCTTCCTCAGCTCCGACGAGCTCCTTGAGCTTGTCAGGAGCAATTCTTTTGTCTTTTTAAGTCCCGTTCACCCTCTCACACCTTCCATGAACATTTCTATCATCCTTAATTACTTAATTGATCATCTAATCGACTAAACCAACTCCACCTCCACCAACTACTCCTGCTGTCCTTGGCAGCAGTAGTTGAGCTTATTTCACCATCACTGGGTCCTCCACCATTTATTCATCACCTAAGGGCCCTAATCCTCACTTTAATTTAAGTAATTGCCCCCTATAACTTAAACGCCCAATTTTAATTAAGGTCATGAGCTCGCTGTCAATGGTGGCTCAGGAGAAGTTTAAATCATCAATTATACATCTATATATCATCGCAAATACCTATTGACTTGTTTTCTCCACTCAATTGAGTGGGAAAGCAAGTCCTGAGCCTAATCCAACTCAAATCTTGTGTAATATGAATTCACCGTTTAATCTTCACTTTAATGAACAATTGATGAAATTAATTTGTTCTTGAGGTTCCTTGTGACCTCAGGAAGCTTTTCGAATCATTAATGGCACAATTTCACTACATCTGTATAGTTTCACCTTTTTCTGGACTCACCAGAGCTCCGGCGAGCTCCGACGAGTCAAACAAGCACTTCAGCCTATTAAACTTAGTGTGAAGCTCCAGATCCATGATTTGAAGTACACTGATCATGCTGAGGTAGTTTCTTTGAGGTTTTAGTGCTTGGAGCTTCTGTTAGGTCTTCATCTTCTCCAACTCCGGCAGATTTGGAGATGTCTGACAGTTAGGTTTGAACCTTATTTGAAAGGTCTGAAAGCACCAGCGCCTTGCTGTGAGACCATTTCCATGATTCAATCACTGTAACAAACCTTGGTTTGTCCTGATGAACAAACTCCTTTAGAAGCTTAGGCGACAGGCCTGGAACCCTAGGACCCTTAGTTGAATCAGCTTTCTAAGGGTCTAAATCTGTTCCTGTGATTGAAGAGAAGATATCTAAGGTTTTAATTTCCTTTGAAAAGGTTAAACTCAGAAAGTCAAAATTTAAGGCTAATTGGTCAAACTAAAGTCTACTCCTTGGATTTTGGATTCAAACAGACAAATTGAGGAGTTCAAGTTGTTGCTGAGATGTTTGTGAATGATTTAGATAAGATTTGAATGAGTTCTGATCAACTTTATGGTAGAATATGATTTCTGTCACTTTCGGTTGTTTTTGAACCCAAACTAACAACAGTGGATTTTTGATGAGATTTTAATGAATAATCTACCCAGATGGATTCGTAACAACCTCTAGAGGCTGTTTAATTTAATTTAATAGGACTTTAGTTGTCTGTAGGACCTTTCAGAATTTGAATCACAGTTCTAAAGCTCCCTGGAGAAGCTTTTAGCATATGTTCCTTCCTAAAGCTCCTGAAAGCTTATTACCTTCACCAACAACCATGAAATTACCCTCTGAATCCCTTTAATACTTCATCTGGAAGTCAAAAGTCCAGTCTGTGGACCTTCGAGTTGAAAATTCCACTCTTGAGGCCAGTTTGAACGTAGTAAACCCAGCACCTTCACCCTTCAAATCGAAGAGCTTAACCTCTCCTAAGTATCAAATTGATACTTCAATCGTGTATAACAACTAAAGGGCTTTCCAGCAAACTTTTATTTGCTTGGAATGGAGCTCTGAGCTGGATGGAATCGACATTTGAAGTTCGGACTGGGAGGGGGAAACTTAGTCCCACCTCGGTAGAACTAGAGTGTTCGCATGGGTATAAAACTTATTTGTGATATGGGCATATCAGTCAATAGCGCACGGCACAAGGAAATGAACTGAGCATTGGGTGTGTGTGTGGGCGCATGCAGTGCGCGTGCCCGGGTGTGTGTGTGCTTGTGGGCATGCGAGTGTGGGCCTGTGAGGGCATGTCCATGGGCCTGGGAGGCCGTGAGTCGGATGGGCTCGAGACTATGTGAACTAGAAATAAATCGAAACTAAATAAACCAGGCTTGGACCTAGTAGGGTCTGGCCCCACCCTGAGAAGGGTGCTGTGTATCCCCGATCGGTCCAAGCTGCCAATCACAAACCTAATTTTTGGTTTAAATAGTTAGACTGGTTCGGTTCAGAAGGTCTGCAAGGGCTTCGAAGGAAAGGATGCTAAGGAGAAGAAGCAAAGGAAAGGAAGAGAAGGAGAAGAAAGAGAGAGCTCGTAGAGATAAAGGAAGGTTGAACAAACAAGGGCTAAAGAGAAATGGCAGAGTAAGGAAGAGAAGAAAGAAGGAAAAGAAGACTTGTATAAGAAAGAGCTCGAGAAAGATTAAGGAAAAGATTAAGAAGAAGATTAAGAAATAAGTAAAAAGAAAAGACGAAGAAAGAGAAAATGGTAAAAGAAGAAGAAGAGAAAGAAAGAGGCTAAAGGCAAAGGAGAAATTCATGGTTTAATTTCTTGCATATTATTCATTCCTTTTGAGCTTAATGTTGTAATAAGCATATTTCCATTAGAATTACTTTTTCTTGCCTTAATCACTTGAAATAAAAAGAAATAAACATGTTTACTTGTTGTTAAAGAAGATCATTTGTGTAAATGTGTTTACTTATGGAATTTTGCATATTCTTTTAATTTGAAATCATTAAGCAAAATTCATGTTCTTAAATAAATTTAATTATACTTTCTATAAGTAGCTTAGACTTAATGGTGAATTCTAATTAAGTTATACCTCCAAGCGAACAACCTGGACTCAACCAGTTAAAAGAAATAAAATCTAAAATGTTAGGTTAACTTGACCCTATACTACTTAATCAACACAAATTCAAGTTGACCTAAGTTACTTTCTTCTGCACATAATTAAAAGTAATTAACTTAATTAACTATGTTGAGAAAGATGACGATCAAAGGGTCGATGATAGCAGAAGGAAGGCGGGACAAGTGATCATCTACCACATTCTGTTTTCCCACCTTGTCGTGAATCTCGAGGTTAAATTCTTGTAATAGCAAGATCCAAAGGCTTAGTCAAGGTTTCGCATCCTTCTTCCCGAGAAGGTGCCTCACTGTGGTGTTATCCGAGTATATGATAACATGGGAACCCAAGAGATAAGATTGAAATTTTTCTAGGCCAAATACTACGACTAGCTGCTCTTTCTCAGTAACTGTATAGTTATGCTGAGCCTTGTCTTACTAGCGTAGTAGATGACCATGGGTTTCTCGTCAATATTTTGCCCAAGCATCGCACCTACTGCATAGTCAAATGCATCGCACATGATCTTAAAGGGTTGAGACCAATCAGGGGATTGCAAGATAGGTGCTTGGGTGACTCGGTCATGTAGGCTTTCAAATGCACGAGTGCACTCCTCGGTGATTTTGAAGGGGACATCTTTTGATAGGAGAATAGTTAGGGGGCACGCGATTTTTTAGAAATTGGGAATGGATCGACGGTAAAAGATCTGATGTCCTTGACCGAGCTAGGGATAGGTAGTTTGGAAATCAAATTAACCTTAGCTCGATCAACCTGGATGCCATTCTCAATGATAAGACGTCCCAAGACAATTCCCTCAGGAACCATGAAATGGCTCTTTTCCCAGGAAAGAACCAAATTCATGTCAATGCAACGCTTGAGGATTTGGACAAAGTGTAGGAGGTAATCATCAAAAGATTCCCCAAATACTGAGAAGTCATCCATGAAGACCTCAGGGTAATCACCTACCATATCAGAGAATATGTCAAGCATGCTCCGCTGAAAGGTGGCAGGTGCATTGCAGAGCCCGAAAGGCAACCTGTGGAGTGCGTACGTCTCGTAGGGGCAAGTGAAGGTAGTCTTCTCTTGATCCTCAGGATGGATTGCCACCTGATTATAACTGGAGTACCCATCCAAGGAGCAGAAGAATCGATTCCTACCAATTTCTCGAGTATCTGATCAATAAATGGCAGTGGGAAATGATCCTCTTTCATGGGGGTATTCAGTCTTCTGTAATCAATGCAGACTCTCCATGAGTTTGCGATACGGGTCAGAATGGTTTCTTCGATTTTAGTTGTAATCACGGTGAGACCTGCCTTCTTAGGCACAACCTGGATCGAACTCACCCAACGACTATCAGAGGTTAGGTAGATGATCCCAGTGTCTAACCATTTAATGATCTCCTTTTCCATGACATCCTGCAGGTTCGGATTCAGACGTCTCTGCATCTCATGGGATGGAAATAAGCCATCTTCAGTGTAGATGCGGTGTGTGTAGTATGAACGACTGATACCAGTCAAGTCATCAAGAGTCCATCCGATGGCTCTCCGATGTTGCTGGAGGACAAAAATCAATCATGCTTCCTGATCAAAGGTTAGTTAGGAATTGATGATCACAGGAAATGTGCGATTTGAACCCAAAAAGATGTATTTTAAATGATTAGTAAGGGGTTTCAACTCCATAACAGGATTGCCAGCAGCAGCAGGCGATTCAAGATGGGGTTCAGGAGCAAAGGCAGGGGCTGTAGGTGTGTCTAGGTCTAGTCTAGGCTCCTCTAACTGTGGGGCTTGATCCTCTTTTGTTGAATGTCAGGGATAAGTGGGCTTTCCTCAACAAATGGATCTTCAACGACGGACTCAGAGTTTTATCCCCAAATTTCAACTGAATTTGACCCTCTTCACAATTGATGTTAACCCTAGCTGTGGCCAAAAATGGTCTCCTTAATGTTATCGGTGTATCTTTCAAATTCTCAGGAGCATCCATGTCTAGCATGATGAAATCCATGGGAAAATAAAAGTCACGGATCCGAACTATAGCATCCTTGAGAATTCCTTTAGGTGACTTGATGGATCGATCTACTAATTGCAAAGTCATTTTTGTATGTTTGAGCTTAGATTCTTCAAGGTGGTCTAGTGGGGATGTGGGTATCAACTTTATAGAAGCTCCTAGGTCCAATAATGCTCTATCAAACTGTATATCACCGATTACACAGGAGATCAGAGGGGTACAAGGGTCTTTTGTCTTAGGTGGGAGTTTGCTCAAAATGATGGCGCTAGCTTGCTCCGACAATACGATCGGATTCCCACCCTTGGTTTGCATCTTATGCTTAGGTGTACATGCATCTTTCAGAAATCTCATGTAAGCTGGTGCGTGGTCATTTGCATCCATCAAGGGGATGTTTATTTGGACCTGCTCAAAGAGCATGACCAGGTCTCCCTCAAGTGCCACGGTTTTGGGTTTCCTCTTTCCCTTGGTCAAGGCCTTAGGAAATGGAACATTAGTTAGTTCCTCTAGGATTGGCTCAGGCTCCTTATCAGGGATAGGGTTATCCTGGATGACCAATCTAGGGTTAGGGTTTGCAGTATCAAGCTTGTCGTGGCTAGGAAATGGTGGGTCTTACGTCGCTTTATCACTACGGGTGATAACTGAGTTTAATCCTGCCTGATTCTGGTTTGAGTTAGGCAAAATAGGTGTTTGCTGCTGAATCCAGAGTATGAAGTGGAAGCATCCATCCCATCAGGTGATGGAGCAGAACGGGCCTGATAAACATAATGTCCTTGGCCCTGATTTGGGTTCATAATGCGCCTCTAGTTCGGCAAGCTATTTGGGTTAGGAAGAGGTTAAGGAAGTGTACCAGGCTGGCGTGCACTTGCCAGCTGAGCCAATTGATTGCGTAGTTCAAAGATATCTTCTTTGTGTTGTTTCTACATGTCTACCAAGGTCTGAAGAATCAGGGATGTCTGGTCCCCCTTAGGTGGGCCAGATTGGAAATTTTGATTGAGCCTTGGTTGAGTGGGTTGATACGGTCATGGGTTTTGTGGTCAGGGTTGGAATTGAGGTCTCGGATTTGAGTTATTTCCTAACCACGCAAAGTTGGGATGATTACGCCATCTACGGTTGTTGGTATTAGAGAAAGGATTGTTTTGGATGGCATGGAGATTCTTGCAAGTCTGAGGAACTCCAGAAAAAATAGGATATGAGGGTTCAGAGTTCTCCCAACTATGGTAGGCTAGGTCGTAGTTTCCTTTAGAACTGAAATCAAACGGGGGTGGGTAGGCATCCATCCCCTGAGAGTGGTAGATGTTGTGTGCAGCCTCCCTACCTGAGGGCAGGTGTGCGTATGTATGTGCTTTGTGGTGCAGTGGTGGTCTTATGTAGATGTTGAGTGTTGTCGTTCACCTTTTTCTCAATGATAGAGACCTTATCCAATTGTCTAGCTACCAACTCCAAGTCAACGGATGTGGAAAGGCCTCTGGTCTCATGTACCCCCCGATTGTTTGTCAATGCACGGGTGGACGTCTAATCGTACACACCTAGTGACTCATTATTTTTCGCACATATTTCCAAGAATTCCCCAAATCTCCTCTTCATGCTACCCCATGATGTTTCCACCATAGGTTGCATTGACAAATAGCTTGATGTCGTCACGAAGCTCGTGGTAAAGGGTTTGGACTTGTTCCCATTTCTGTACTCCATGATGGGGGCATTTGCTCATGAGATCAAAAAAATAATCCAATGCCTCGTGTAAAGATTCTCGTGCTCCTTACGAGAAGTGTATTGTTTGGTGCTACATTGCATTAGTTCTACCAATGGGATAGAATTTTTATAAGAAAATAGCCTGAAGTTCTTCCCATGTGTTGATCTAGTGAGGGTATGTTTGAAACCAATACTAGAGAGGAGACGATTTTCAAGAGTAGACCATCCCGATTAGGCAAGTCTGCCCCAAATGTGTGGGCTAGATGCTTAAGATTCTTGATGTGTTGGAAAGGAACCATGGAATTCAAGCCAGGAAATTTTGGGGTCATGTGAAGCATACTAGCCTTGAGCTCCACCTGGGTCCTCTCACAGGAATCTATATTCAAGGTTCAGTCTCCACTGCAGTGATCTTGCATTTGAGGACGCGACGGTGGGTTGATGTAGCCATTGGTCCAATCTCTAAGTTCAAAGAATTGTTATGGTTCAAAGTTAGGTTGTTCTAGGTGATCCATGGTTGTGGATGGCAGAGAGATGTCGATGTGATCGGGTAGTTGCACAAACAAGGAAGTCGAGGCTTGGTGATGGGAACACCATCATGAGCCCTAACTAGCTCATTTTGACCCAATGAAAAGAATAAAAGCTCCTACATAACCAACTGGAGGTCCTAATTCACTAAATATCCTTTCTAAGAGAAAGGCAAGAAACAAGGGGTAAAACTGCAATTTTACCATGACAGTATAACAATGGGTTTTCTCAAGGGCTAAACAAAGGTTAAAAGGTCTTAACAAGATAAAAAGTGGGTTGGATTTGACAAAAAAGGGCTTATGTGTACCCTGTGAATTAAATGACTCCTTGAAACCCTAAAATAGACCTGCTTGATTAACCAAGGTTCTGGTCATGATAAAATTCACCTAAATCCTTTAAAAATTATAGAAAAATATTCTCTAGGGTTTAGAACTTTCAATTTGGCCATTGGAACCCATCTTGACCTAGAATGGGATCTCAAACAGATATTTACCCAAAATTGGGCTTTTGCAAAAATTGCCCATTCAAACATGGTCAAACCCAAAATCCAACTTCACCATTGGATTCCTTAGGTCCAAATTATGCTCGTACCAAAATTTGGACCCAAGATGAATTTTCCTTGACCCACTTTGCAAATAGGTCCAGCCTGATTACATTTGTACCCCTATCTTTCAAAAACCTTTGCAAAAGCCCCCTAGCTTCTTCATCATTCTTGCAATTAGGTCCCTCCGCCATTATAGTGGAGGAATCCTGCTCCGTCAAAGAATCTCCTTCAAAATTGGAAAGGAGATTCTCTGAGAAAATTCCTCCATTGTGAACCCAGTTTGATGCCCTAATTATTACCAAATCTCTCATGCGAACGCATGAGAGATTTGGGTCTCTTTTGAAGTTGCCATCTCTGGTGAGCATACATTGCTTGGAAGCTTGGCTTCCAAGCACAAATCCCCTTCCAGAGATCTATTTAAGGAGCCCTAGATCCAACCGACTCCGCTAAGCTTGAAATCGACCCAACAAATTCTTCTCTCCTCCTCCGGCCAATTCGCTCATCAAGCTCCGGCAACCTTCCCTGATCTCCCTCGTCGCCTGACCACAATACCAGTGGCAAGTTCTTCCTCCTTGCGTTCGTCCGCGTCGCGTAGCACCCGCCGATGCCTCTGTCTCCCCTTCATCCTCGCCGACCATCCCTCTCTGAGCGCCTTCGACTCCGGCGTCGGCATTACGCACCTGTCGCCATATTCGCCTTCTCGTCGTCCACTATCACCCTAGATAAGTCCCCTTCATTCTCTACATTCTTCTTCCCTCTTTATTTCCCTAAATTGATTACTACTGCACTCCACCACCATCATCTCCTTCACCTCCGGCCACCACCTTCGACGAAACTGCTCCACCACCACAGACCATCCTACCCCTCTCCGACAAGTCCATCAGCATCCCCTCATTCTAGTCAACATTTCCCCCCACTTCACACACCACTCCACTCACTCACGCACCTCATCGAACACATCCACACATAGAACACAATGTGCACTAGGCACGCTCACACAGGCATCCCCACGACATTCTGACAACCGCTGCACATTCGTCGTGCCTCAGCGAAGCTTCCTGAGCAATTTAACATGGCCGTAAGGCCGTCTTGGTGATTTCAGGTAGCAGGCGTCATCTACCATTGGAGCAAAGCTCGAAGCTTGCTTGCAGTCCTTCCAGGCTTCGCCAGCTCTAAGCTCGTGTCCCAGATTGCACAGAGCACCCTCCTGCACGACTCCAGGCATTCAATTTCAGTTGAAGGCTGTGGCAACTGCTGCAGTTGGAGGAACACCTCTACCGCAGGCGCGCGAGAAGAAAGGTGGACAGATAGTCCCACCTCAGATATGATAGAGTGCCTGCACCAGAATAAATTGAAAAAGTGTTCTCACCTTATCGCCTCCAAATCACGGGGTGAGGTACCTCTCACCCAAACCGAACCGGCCTCTTCCTCGACCACGCCCCATGGACCTGGTTGACCTGACCCGACTACACTCCTCACCCACCACCACATGCCAGTGGGCCTGGTCTCAGGTACGTACCCAACCCGATTACCCGATAATGTGTGGCTCTGGGAGAGCGGAACCTAAGAGAGAAAAGAGAGGAGAGTGCGCGCGAGTAGGGGGTAGGTTTTGCTGCAAGCTGAAGGGAGGAGAAGCGAAGCTGAAGAAGAAGGAGAAGACAAGGATGCAGAGAAAGCTAAGGAGCTAAAGAAGCTAAGGGTCAAGGCAAGGTAAAGGAAGAAAGAAGGCAGTCGGTAGAGAAAAACAAAAGAAAGAAGGAGCAAAAGTAGAAGGAAGAAAGAAGAAGAGAAGGCAGAAGTCAGGGAAAGAGAAGAAAAGCCAAAGAGGAAGAAGAAGAGAGGAGAAGGCAGAGAAAGCCAAAGAAAAAGAGAAAGAAGAAGAGCCATAGAAGCTTAAGGCAGAGAAAGAAGAAATCAGAGAGCACTGCAGCATCATCAATTTAAATCATCCAAATTTTTATTCATATACATTGAGTTCTTGAGTATTTTGTGATCTACATTGCCAATTACTCCTATATTTTTGCACTGTGATATTGATATTATTGAATATTCTTCTATATTTTGAATTGTGATCTTAATTTCTAAAGACCAATTTGCTCCCTGTGTTCGACCTCGGACTTTAAATTCAAGTAATAAAATTTCATTTGTTTTGAACACTCTTTCGACTATATTACAACACGATATTCTTAAACACCGATCCAGCACTCACAAACATTTTGGCATTGTTGTTGGGGAGCAATAGGCGATTTAGAATTCTTGATTACAATTTCTGATTTGGTACTAACTTGCTATATCTCTTTTTTGTGGTTGTTTCAGGGAAAAGATTCAATGAAAGATAGTTGCACATCAAACATGTCAGGGGTAGGTAATTTCTGATTACTTTCTCTTAAGCCCCTCATTCTGAAAAGGAAAAGAAGATAAAATCAATTAGGGCTACTCTCTTTCCATTTCTAGCTAATTCACCAAGTTGCCTGATTTGATTTCAACAACAAAATTGTATGAATGTCGATCCCAACGGCCGGCGGTTTAGGTGCGACGGCTGGTGGGATTAGGGAGGGTGAGGGGTGGCATACTTGGAGGTAGAAAGGATGGAGGAGGATGGAACAGGGGAATTCTGATGCATACGGCCAAAGGGGGATGGCGGCGAGGTGGTCTAAGAGAAGAGGAACAAAGCCAACCGGCAAGACTATTTGCTTCCGATGCCGACGGCGGGGACACTTGGCGGCCACCTGTCGATCTCCTGTGGTTTGCCTGGGTGTGGGGGATTCGGCCACAAAAGGGATTCGTGTAGGGGTTTGGGGGGGCAGATGAGTTATCGCCGTTTCCCGTACTCTGGAAATTTGAATTCTAGGGCTGGGCGGACGCCGCCTCCGCCCCCACTTCAGCGCAACTTGGGAGGGCTTATGGCTGATGTGGAGGTTCCTATGACGGTGAGCATCAAGGCTGCAGAGCTAGCCTTGCGGGAAGCTCTGGTTGGGGAGGTTATGACTGGAAGACCGACGGTGGAGAATGTTCGTGCCCTGGTAACCTCTCTGTCCCTTTCGACTGATTCCTGGCAGATCTCTTTTCTGTCAAGTACATGTTTTGTGCTCTTTGGTTTGGGTGAGGGGGATGTTGAGAAATTGCGATTCCATACATCATGTAACGACGACGTCACGGTGATCTGGAGGCTGGTCTCCCCTTTTGATGGATCCCTATCGGAGAGACTGCCACAGAGAGTGGGAATTAGGTCTAGAAACCTTGAGATTGAGGGACTTCCTCTACATTTGAGGTCGAAGGAGGTAGTGTCATCAATGATCTCGGGCTTTGCATCTATGGCAGAAGACGCGGTCGTCAGACTGCTTGAGGGGAATGGGCGTCTACTGAGTGTGAGGGTCAATGTCTTCATCGTTGGCTCTATACCTGATCGTCTGATTTTGAGATGTGGTAGAAGTTCCTAGATGCTGAGGCTGAGGTTCCTGGTGGGGGATGTTGTACCAAAGTAGCGTAAGTCATCTAAACCTACAGCTGATGAGGAGGCGATTGCTCAGGAGCTGTACATGGACCATGGTGATAAATCCCTGGCTGCCGAGACGTGTAAGGACCTATGTGACGGGGAGACGGGGATGCTTCAGAATGAAGAAATGGAGGAATTGGGTGACGGAGAATTGGCAGGACCATCGACCACGGTGGCAGGGGATGTGCTGTCATGTGGTAGGGAGACTCAGGAGTAGGGGAACCTTGATACGCAGCCTGAATCTCTGAAGGGCAAACAGGTCTTGCAGGGGAAGGAGGATTCTGAATGTGAAGGGGGATCATGCACAAAGATCAATAAGGGTAGATCACCATACAGCCTTCGACAAAGAAAATCAAAGGCTATCATTCTGATGGATGAAGATAAAGTTGCCAAAGTTATGCAAGTGTGCAGTTGCCAGACCCTCAGGAGAGAAGGTTCCAATGAGGAGTGATGAGAATCCTCACTTTGAACGTGCGTGGGTTGTGTGACAAATGTCGGAGGGCATCTTTGATGAGATACTTGAGAGAATGGGGAATTGAGTGTGCGCTCATTCAAGAGACACACATTGAAAGTAATTCTGAGACTTTGGTCTGACTTGTTAGCTGCAGGAATGAATGAATGTGTACAGATTGATGCGCATGGGAGGTCGGGGGGCATTGCTATCTAGTGGAGGAAGAGGTGGGCTCAGTGCTTGGAAGTTCACAAAGCCAGACATATGTTAACATGCAAGTTTCAGACTCAACAGGGGCAGGAGTGTATCTGGATTACTGGGGTTTATGGACCTTGTACTGCTTCTGCCAGGCAGGAGCTGTGGGTGGAATGGTCCAGAGTAGCTGAGTTGGTGCAGGGGGAAATGTGGCTGATGGGAGGAGATTTTAATTGTGGTTTAACAGGGGCTGATAGGCCTATTGGCAGCACAGACAAATCGGCCATTGGATTTCAGATGATGATTCAGTCGCTGTAGTTGAGTGAATATTCATCCTCTGGTGTGGAATTTACTTGGCGTAATGGAAACGGGCTGGCTTCAAGGCTTGATAGATTTTTTGGGAATGTGGACATCCTTGTCAAATTCCAATTGTCGACTGTGAATGGGTTGAGCCGACCTTTCTCTGATCATACCCCCTGGTATGGGACAGTGGGGAAGAAACTATGGCTGGCACCTATTTCAAACTGAAAAGATCATGGCTGATTGAACCGGGTTTTTACCAGATGATCTATTCTTGGTGGAGAGCTAGAAAGGTATAGGGGTCTGCTACTGTCAAATTATCAACTAAGTTGGCTGGATTGCGTGCGATCTTAAAAGAATATGGATCTGCTGTTACCTTGGTGAGGGAATAAAGGAGAAGGGAAGCTCTGAGTTGAATCCAGGAGCTGGACTCTAAGGAAGCTGTTGGCACTCTGTCTGAAGATGAACAGGCTGACAGGAAAATGTGGCAAGGTGTGGTACTGGATGAAGACCTTAAATAGGAAATTGATTGGAGGGAGAGATCCAGACAGTTATGGCTTAAGGAGGGGGATGCCAATACGAAATCTTTCCACCTTGCAGCTAGCTCTCGGAGGCGGTTTAGCTTCATTTCCTCTATTCTTTGTGATGGACATAGGGTCTCCTCTAATCGGGAGATTAAATCTGAAGCCATCAAATTTTTCAGGGAAGCTTCTCGGGCAACTAGGAGGGGGAAATGGAGAATGGCAGGAGACATTGGGCCCAGGGTGACAAGCGAACAAGCTGAGCAACTGACTGCACTAATTATAGAATAGGAAACCTTACAAGCAATCAGCGAATTAAATGCAGAAGGCTCCCCGGGCCTGGATGGAATACAAGTTTTCTTTTACAAAGAGATGTGGTGTGTGGTGTGTAAGGAGGTGATGGATGTTATCAGAGAATTTGAGGTGGGTAATGCTGGTTTCGAGAGGATCAACAAGTCATATCTTTTCCTCTTGCCTGAATCAATGGGAGCTGAACAAATTTCAGATTTCAGGCTAATTGCCCTTTCAAACTCCATCTATCTTATCATCAGCAAGGTCTTGGCTAACAGGCTAAGAATTGTTCTACAAGACCTGATTCATCCGATACAGGCTGCTTTCTTGCCCAATAGATCACTTCAGGAGTCCTTTATTTTGGCTCAGGAAATGGTTAATGGTTGGCATCGGAGGAAATGCAAGGCCTTCTTGTGGAAAGTAGATTTCCTGAAAGCTTATGACTTGATTTCCTGGTCGTATCTTTGGGAGGTGTTTAGAAGAAGAGGCTTCCCCTCCCTTTGGATTCAATGGATGAAACGCTGTATCACCACTGCTTCATTCTCTCCTTTGATCAATGGGAAGCCATGTGGAGCCTGGATCCAGCCTCAGTGTGGGGTTAGACAAGGGTGTCCCCTGGCCCCACTGGTTTTTAACCTTGCGGTAGATGGGCTTGCAAGGTAAGCTTGCAAATTAGCAGAGGTGGGTATAATTAAAGGGTACTCGCTATCAAACAGGAGACATTTGGCCCCCATTTTACAATATGCAGATGACATTGTGTTCTTTGTGGAAGGGTCCAAGTCTGAGGCACATGCTTTGGGATTATTGGTGAAAATCTTCGATGATATTTTAGGTTTATGTTTGAACAAAGACAAGTCTGTTTTGATCTATTTTGGTATGAATGAGCAGGAGCAGATGGAATTGGAGGGTACACTGGGCTCACCCCGTACTAAATTTCTTGTGAGATACCTTGGATTACCTTTAAGGGCTACAAAACTGAAAAAATCAGACTGGAATGTCATGTTCGAGAAGGTGGCTGGAAAGCTAAAAGGGTGTAGTAAATTCCTATCTAAGGGTGGGAGACTGATTTTGCTCAACTTGGTTATCACTGCCATACCAGTCTTACTTCAGCATATTTAAGGCCCCTAAATGCTTCTGGAAGAGATTGGATATTATGTGGAAGAGGTTCTTCTGGAAAGGAGCAGGACACGAGGGCAGGTTCATGCAACCCATCAGATGGAACACTATCTGTAGACCAAAGGAGGTTGGGGGGTTGGGAATTAAAGCATTAAAAGAGTTCAATGAGGCCCTACTGCTGAAATGGGCCATTAGAATTTTGGATTGCAAGGAGGGGCTGATGGATGATCTGATCAGAGATAGCTATGGGGGATCCAATAGCTATCTACAAAGGCTTCAGTCGAAGAGGCTCTCCCCCTTTTGGCGATCAGTGATTTCTGCAATCACCTGTTACTGGCATTTGCTACAACCTAAACTTGGAGATGGCAGATGTTTTAGCTTATGGAATGAGAGGTGGTCTGAATTGGGCCTGCTGAAAGAGACCTTCCCGAGGGTGTATGGTGTTGCTGCTGACAAAGATGCCACAGTTAGCAGCCTGTGGTCCCAGGCTGAAGGTTGCTGGCGGTTGGAAGGGCTACAACAGTGCAGGCCGGGCACTCGACTATGGGAGGAGAGACAGAAACTGATGGAGAAACTGCAACAGCTGTATCTTATGACAGATGTGAAGGACACATACTGCTAACAGGGTATTTTCTCAGTGAAGCAGGCATATGAAAAGATTATTAGATCTAACAATGATGTGGAATGGGATCTTATCGACAGAAAGATTTGGCTTTTGAGAATTCCTCTGAAGGTCTAGATTTTCTTGTGGCTTTGTAGACGGGAAGGGTTGATCACTAGCGATCTTAGGCACAGAGGGATGGGGATTGATTTGAATGCCTACCCTCTATGTGGATTACACTCTGATAGTGCAACACACATCTTCTCCTTTTGCTTGATCATGGATAAAATCTGGAGGTTGGTGTGCTTAGAACCCCTCCCTCCCTGGGATGCTATGTGGCAGAGGTTCATCAACCCTGTTCGACCATTGGGGGCTATGGCAGATGTTCTGTCGTGTGTGTGGAGGGCGCGGAATGATAAGCTGTTTCAGGGGAGACCGTTGAGATGTGAGAATGTTGTAAAGGAATGTTGGTCTCTCATACATAGTTGGGCAACTTTTTTGTAATACTCTTTTGATATGCAATACAATACCCTCCGAATCACTATCGGTTTATGATAGCAATCCTCACTGATTCAAAAAATGAAAACAACAAAACTGATTTGTGCACCCATTTAAGGTAACTAGGGCTACCACTTTCTTGATTGAGCCCTAGATACCACATTTGGCAAACTAAATTGGACCAAGATTAGAGCAAAAATTAAAGATTTCAACTTAGGGTTTTAGAGACAGACTTTCATAAGCAAGAATCAACTCTCCAAAAGATATGTGCCTAAGCCTTGGTTGAAGAGATTTATTCAAGCAAACCCTAAAATTCAGGCTCTTAAATCTCACTTGAATCCTAAAAGAAGGGATCTAAAACTTCTCAAAGGATAAATAGGTGAAGTTGACCCACCTTGTTGGGTCAACCAACCTTGAAATTGTCACTTTTTGCACTCAATACATCTAAAGTTCAAGTGAAATCTTAAGCACCCTTGCTCTTAATTAAAACTGTTAGACTTAAGAGGTCAAGGCCCCATTCTGGTCTACCTAGAACATCAGTTACAAGAGAGGTTGGGTGGGGGAAACCCTGCAACTCGTGGGGGCGAGCTATCGTGTAGGGGTCTTTGCTATACTCTCCCTCTCTAATTGCCCAGGTATTTCTCAGGTGGACGACTTTCTGACTAAGGGGTATCATCTGCCCCGAACCTCTATAGTCATCCAAATTTTTGGGTGTCTTGACTACTCTCATCCAGACCATCGGTGCATGTTCAGTAGGAGGTACTTAAGACCATCCTTGAGGCCTCCTTTAGTGATTCATTCCCTTCGAGGCCAGACCTCGACTTCCGTGTTTGTGCAGCAACCCCACCACATGGACATCTCCTCTGATTCATCTGAACCCAATTCTCCTTCCATCATCATGGCACAACTCGTAAAAGAAGAAAATAACCTTGAGAACCAACTTCAGCGCCTTAATGATTTATTCCAAGCCTTTGTGAATCCACTGCAGCGTCCTATGAGCGAGATCACTACAATTCCGCTACGGTGGTGATCTAACCTCAAGTCTAAATCTTGGTTGGAGGTCCTGATTCTAAACTCAAGCCCAACATGATTCATGCTATTCCAAAGTTTCATGGGCTTAATTCTGAGGATCCCTTCCAACACATCAAACAACTCATGCATCTGGCCCAGACCTTCAGATCAGATGTCCAAAATCAGGATATTCTTCTCATGAAGATGTTCTCCTACTCTCTCATGGACAAAGCAGCTCACTGGTATCAAACTCAAATGCGTCCAATCAATACATTGGTTGAACTACAATCCGAGTTTCTGAAAAAGTTCTTCCCAGTTGGTTGGACAAATGCCTTATGACACTAGATCACATACTTCACCCAGCAACCTGGAAAACCACTTCATGAAGTGTGGGACCGTTTCCTGGATCTCATGCGAAAGTGCCCCCATCACGGAGTTCCTAAACGGGAACAAGTCTAGTCTTTTTACCAGGGACTCCATGAAGATATCCACTTATTCGTCAATGAAACTTGCGGAGGAAATATCATGGGTCAACACAAAGGCAATGTGTGGGCGATCTCGAGAATATGTGTGAGAACTCCATCAATAATGACTCCATGGGCTTATTCGACCGAACGAATGCCTGCGCATCGACGAATCCAAGGGGAGCACACGAGACGTAGGGCATGTTCGCATTAGTCAACTTGGAATTGATGGCTAGTCTGTTGGACAAGGTCTCTATCATTGAGAAGAAGGTGGATGAGCTAACTCGACAGCTGCAGTGAGCCACCTCTGCATAAAACCCGTTCGCACAACCGTCCTCTAGGAGGGAAGCTGTGCATAGCATCTATCACCGATCTTCTCAGGGGATGGACCTGTATCCACCCCCATCTGACTCTAGGATCGGAGGAAACTCTGACCATGCATACTCTAGTTGGGGGAACTCTGAACCCTCCTACTTTGATTCTCTGAGGTTCCTCAGACCTGCAAGGACCTCAATGCCATCCAAAATGACCATTCTCTAACACTTATAACCCTGGATGGCGGAATCATCCCAATTTTCGGTGGGTAGGAAATAATTAGAATCAAAGACCACCATATCAACCCCATCCACAAGCTCCTTGTCCATTTTAGCCGCCTCAGCCTCGGTCCAACCCCACCTATCAATCTGGGCCAACTCAGACAGATCAGATGACTCTTATCCTTCAAACTCTAGCTGACATTCAAAAGATGAATTCAGCTATGCAAAAATAGCACAAAGACGAGATCACAGAGGTTCACAATCAACTCGACTAGATGGCAAATTCCTGCCAACCGGGCACACTCCCTTAGCAACCTCTACCGAATCTGAATAACGTGCCGAACTAGAGGTGCGTTATGAACCCAAATCTGGGCCAAGCCCACATGATTTACCAGGACCCTTCTATTCCATCACCTGACGGAATGGAGGCTTCGACATCATATTCGGGATTTCAACAGCAGCCACCTATTTTACTGACACCGAACTAGAACCAGGTAGGACTAAATTCAGAAACAACCCATAGTGCCAAAACAACACAAGACCCACCTTACCCAAGCCACTTTCAGCCTGGTAGTGCCAACCTAAGCCCTAGGATAGTTATCCAGGATACCCCTGCCCCTGATCAAGAACTTGAACCTATTCTAGAGAAACCATCCGAGGTTCCATTTCCCAAGGCCTTGACCAAGGGAAGGAGGACAAACAAACCCGTTGCACCTGAGGAGGACCTGGTCAAGCTCTTTGAACAGGTCCATATAAACATCTCCTTCATGGATGCGATCTGCCACATACCGACAT
Organism: Thalassia testudinum; assembly: GCA_037157565.1. Lineage (NCBI taxonomy): Eukaryota > Viridiplantae > Streptophyta > Magnoliopsida > Alismatales > Hydrocharitaceae > Thalassia > Thalassia testudinum. The sequence goes on from JAZHRO010000009.1 coordinate 48,652,165, forward strand.
CCGCACGATTTCTAAAAGACGTGTGTACACCTAAACGTAAGCCACGAACCAAAAGTGGGAGCCCAATCATATTGTCAGAGCAAGCCAGCTCTGTAATTTTGAGCAAACTCCCACCTAAAGCAAAAGACCCAGGTACTCCCTTGATTTCCTATACAATTGGTGATACCCAATTTAATAGAGCTTTATTGGATCTAGGAGCCTTCATAAACCTAATACCTACATCCCTACTTGACCATCTTGAGGAATCTGAGCTCAAACCGACAGAAGTGAAATTACAGTTGGCTAATCAATCTATTAAGTCACCCAAAGGAATTCTTGAGGATGTCATTGTGAGGGTTCGGGATTTCTATTTCCCAGTGGACTTTGTAGTCTTGGATATGGATGCTCCAGAAAACCCAAGGAATACACCAATCATACTAGGGAGACCCTTTCTGGCCACTGCTAGGGCCAACATAAATTGTGAGGGCCAAATTGAACTACAATTCGGGAACCAAACATTAAAGATTGACATCATTAAGGCCCAACAAGGGATTAATTGTGGTGTTATAGAACAGATATGAGATATCAAGGCTGTGGTTCACCGTCTATATATTTAGGAAAACTTGACCACTTCTAATCAACTACAAGAGGATCAAAACCCACAATCAGAGGAGTCCGAACTTGACTTAGACACACCCATAACTCCTTCCCTTGCTCCTAACACACACCCTGAACCGCCTGCTGCTGCTGATAACCCTATTTTCGAACTCAAGCCTCTTCCCGAACATCTTAGGTACGTCTTTTTGGGTTGCAATCAGATGTTTCCTGTGATTATCAACTCCAGACTCACACTTGATCAGGAATCCCGTCTAATTACTGTTCTCCAGCAACATCGAAGAGCCATTAGATGGACTCTCGATTATTTGACTGGCATCAACCCCTCTTACTGCACACACTGTATCTACACTGAAGAGGGCACACAACCTTCCTGTGAAATGTAGAGATGTCTGAATCCTAATCTTTAGGAGGTCATAAAAAAGGAGATCATCAAGTGGTTAGATGCTGGAATCATCTACCCGATCTCTGACAGTCGGTGGGTGAGTCCAATCCAGGTTGTGCCAAAAAAGGTAGGACTCACTGTGATCGCGACTGAAATCGGAGAAATCATACTGACCCGTGTGGCAAATTCGTGGAGAGTCTACAATGACTACAGAAAACTCAATACCTCTACAAAGAAAGATCATTTCCCACAACCGTTTCTTGATCAGATCCTAGAGAAACCAGGAAGAAATAGGTCCTTCTACTTTTTGGACGGGTACTCAGGTTATAAGCAGGTAGCAATCCATCCTGAGGACTAAGAAAAGACCATTTTCACCTACCCCTTTGGGACGCATGCATTCTGAAGGATGTGTAGGATCTATAAATCACAAGCACACTAGAAGGGGGATGAATAGTGTGGGAAATAAAAATTGCAAGACAAAACAAACCACAAAAACAAAGGCACAAGATATATAGTGGTTCCCCTCACTTGGGTACTCCACTACCTAAGTCTCCTGACTTAGGATTTTTAACCCGATTCCCTCAACTCAGAGGGAATCAATTTGCTAATATCAAAGATAATTAACGGGTTACCTCAACTCAATAACAAGATATAAAGAAAAAAATAAAGATACAGGTGTAAGCAAAATGTAAGTAGAAGCTTACAACTATTTCCTAAGTTTCCAACAAGAATATATCTTATAACAAGTATAACCAAATCTAACAAGAAAACTAAGGCATAAAACAAATGATTGATTACAAAAAAATATGATTGCCTTTGATGATTTGTTGCAAATGGTGAGATGCCTTGAAATGTATGCAACAAACTAAGCTCTTTCTCAGCTTGAAAAATGAGAATTAAAGGTGTAGGCAAAGGTATAATTTTTTTAAGAGATGTGCGTATAAAACAACACTCAAAGAGTTCTTATATAGGCCACTAATCACCTCTCCCACGAATTCTAGCCATTAGGGGTATTTTAGGAACATTAGAAATATGATTAATTGCAAACTAGCCATTCAGACTGGTCACAACGATTAGTTGGTATCAGTACTGAACTCTTGGTACTAGTACTGACTACATACAGTCAGTACAACCAAATCACTGGGTATTGGTACTCATTGTGAGTACCGGTACGTGTGACGCATAGTCTTGGGTCCTGTGACCTACATGTATTAGTACTCATGATGAGTGCCAGTACTTGTAAGGTCCAAGCAAAAACCCAGTTCACAAACTGTGACCACTTGATACCGATACTCATGATGAGTACCAGTACTTGAAGTTCACAGTTTGGAACTTAGGTCCAAACCTGTGCCTAGCAAGTACCAAAGATCATTAGTGTAAATCAATTAGAGAAATCCAATCTACTCTAGGCGACTTTGTTTCGAAAGAGTCGATTTTGAGTTAAGAACCAAGTAAATGAACGATATTCTAAAACCTAGTTATTTCTACTTTGATTTTAACACCTAGATTATGTTTTACTTGTTTGGAGACATACAAAAATTCTAAGATACAATAAAAACTAAAGTCTTCAAAACTTCTTCCTTCATGTGTAATTTTTTGCTTGCATCCATAGATTCTTTTGACCTGTAATTGCTTCAGAAACATATTAGAATTTAAAATAGCTTTGTTAACACCAAAATGCAGAAGAGAGATGGAACTAGGGTCCAACAATCTCCCCTTTTTTGATGTTGACAAAACAAATAAGATACTCATATTAAAAATAAACAGAGACTTAATAAGAGAAGAATTAAAAAACTCCACAAGAGAGTGAAAAACCTCCCCCTCAAACTAAGCTCTCCTTATTTTAGATATGAAGTATCCATTCATTTCATTTCTCCCCCTTTTTGTCAAGCAAGCAAAAAAAAAAGAGCAAATACCATAAAGCATGACATTATCAAACAAATTCACATTATTAAACAAAACATCTACTTTCATAACATGATAAAGTTCATGACACAGAAGAAATATTAAAAGTCAGACAAGTTTAACAATCTTAAGAGTCATACAAGCAACAACAAGCTTACATACTTAAAAACTAAACTAATTTCTACGACATTTTCTAATAAGTGGTTGTTCATCCTCATCATCATCGTTGTCATTGTCAACATCATTGTTGTTGTCATCATTATCATCATCGTCATTGCCATCATCATCATCATCATCATCGTCTTCTTCGTATGAAATATTTCTTCATCTTCTGTGTCTTCTTCCTCATCTTCATTGATAATAGGTTCTTTTTCTGCTACAAAAGATGGATCTTGGAAGTGTTTTTGTCTTCTTTCATTGTATTCCAGAGGTGCTTTTGGTTGAGCCCACTTCCTTTGTTTAGTTTGTTAAGTGGAAGATGCAACATAGGAAGACTCAAGAGACATAGAAAGATCATGAAATTTGTGTTCCATGTGATGGAAGGCAAAATTAAGATTGGTTAAATTTTGACCAATGTAATTGAAAGTGTTTATCATGTAAGGATCGGTGCCAGACTCATGAGATAGGTTCCTCCAAGGAGTTTCGGCTTCTGGAAAGGGATAGGTAATGGGGACAAAAGCCGAAGATGATTCAAAAGGTGGATGAGAAGAAGATTGAGCATTTGGATCAACTTCATCTTCTTCATCATCACTAGTAGATTCCTCTCTAGCGGGTTTCACTCCCATTTTCCGAAGAGTGGTCCATTTGAAATAGACCACTTTTCCAAGAGGAGTGAAATTAGAAAGGTCAATTTTATTTTTATGAAATATCTGAGACACCAAGATATCTAAGGGTAAAGCCGAAGCATGGTAATGAGGTCTAAGAAAGTGAGTGAAAACTGTGTTCCAGATGACTGGAAAACCTGTAATGATAGCATAAATTAAGGGTAAAATGTCAATGAGAATTTTGTGAAAACCCAAATTTTTAGCCCTTAAATTCCATGCTAAGATATGGAAAAGAACACGAGCAAAAAGAGTCATGATGGGGGCAACCAATGCTTTGCCCTGGCAATTAGGAAACAATAGAGTTTCATGAATTTTGTGAGTAGGAAATTGCTCCTTAACTGTGTTAAAAAGATGACCTTCATTAGGACATTGGGTGATGGTTGATAAAAATTTAGGAGTAATGGTGATTTTTTGACCAAAAACTTTGGATGTTAAGACAAGATGGCCTCGATTTTTTTGTTCTTGGAGATTAGCAAAAAATAGACAATTAATGTCAGGGTAAACTCTAGGAACATCAGCAAAAAATGGCTCATCAAAGAAATGCATAAGATGTTATTTGGAAAGACAGGTAGCAAACTCATAGATTTGAAGAGAAAAATCTTTTCACTCAATAGGCCTATAGTGATGGAGTTTTAGGACTTTATACCAATCAAATTTTGATTTAGCATCCTCATTGATGCAAAACTTGTGGAATGCATCTTGAGGTGCTTTTCCCTTACTTTTAGATTTTGGTGCCATCTAAAAACATACAACAACAAGAAATAGGAAATACAATTAGAGATAAAGATAATTTCTTATCATGTGTTCATGTAACAACACATTTAAGCCTGCATGTACCGGTACTGGTGATCCGTATCGGTACTGGTTGGTTTCTATCCCAACCAGAAATTCAAGCTAGTACCAGTACTCATCTTCAATATCGGTACCTGCTCTCTAAAGTAGGCACTACTATGCCCACCGAGTACCGCTACCGATGATGGGTACCGGTATAATCTGGTACCCAATGAAAACATATTGCAGCAGTAGAAATGACGTCGAGAGAAAAAAAAAACATGATGTAGAATGACTCAAGGAAACATGATTTGATGAGAAAAGAAGAATGTACCTAGGGTATGAAGATTGGAGATGATTCTTCTTCTTCTTGGCAAGGGCTTGGAGAGACTTGTTGTGGAACTAGGGTTTGGTTGTGAAGAAATGAGGCAAGTGTTTGCACTTGACCTCTTTTATATGGGATGGGTCATGTGCTTGTCACATGACCACTTAAGTGGTTGAGAGAAGAAAATTTGACAACTTAGGTGTTGACAAAATAATGTAGTCAACAACCTAAGTTAAGCAACCAAATTGCAAACAACACCCTGGTATTTCCAGACATATCAAAATATTACAATTTACCCCTCTTTTAGTAAGCATGGGTAATTTGCAAGAAAGCCCGTAGGAATTTTCATAAATACAAACAAAGTTTACATCAAACAAAATGTTAGATTAAAATCTCTTTTATTATAGAAAGTCCTAATTTTCTCCTTATATAGCAGAATCTCTCTGTTGCAAGAGGTTTCGTAAAGATGTCTGCCAATTGGTTTTGAGTGTCAATGAATTCTAATTGAATAGAGCCTTGAAGTACATTATCTCTGAGGAAATGATGTCTAATGTCTATATGTTTGGTACATGAATGATGTATCAGATTTTTGGAAAGATTTATTGCACTTATATTATCACATAATATCTTGGATTGCACAAAAATCCATCCAAAGTCGGAAAAAGTCTGTCTCATCCAAATGACCTGAGATCAAGCAAGTGAAGCTGCAATATACTCTACTTCAGTCATAGAAAGTGAAACACAAGTCTGCTTCTTAAAGAACCATGAGACTAGAGATTCTCCAATAAAATGACATGTCCCGCTTGTGCTCTTTCGGTCTGTCAACTCCCTGCATAGTCTGCATCACTATAGGATAATAGATCTAAGGATTGTGCTTTAGGATAGAAAAGACCAAGGTGTTTTGTGCTGTTTAGGTATCTAAATATTCTTTTTACTACATTAAAATGAGATTCCTTGGGTTGGGACTGGAATCTCACACATAAACATGTAGCAAAAAGAATATCAGGTCTAGAAGCTATGAGATATAGTAGTGAACCTATCATTCCCTGGTATTTCTTTTCATCTACCCTCTTACCGGGTAAATCTTCACTAAGAGAAGTAGATAGAGCAATCGGAGTCTCTTTGCCATTTACATTTTCAAAGTCAAATTTCTTGAGAATTTCAAGACCATGTTTTGTTTGACTAATGTAAATTCCTGTGTCTAATTGTTGAATTTGGAGTCCTAAAAAGAATCTGAGTTCACCCATCATACTCATTTCAAACTCAGTCTTCATAGTCTCATAGAAATATTGACACAGGGACTCCTTATTTGATCCAAATATAATATTGTCGACATAGATTTGAACCAATAAGATGTCATTACCTTCTTTTACAAAAAGAGTTGAATCAACAACTCCAATTCTAAAATCGTGCTAAAGAAGAAAGGTCTTGAGCCTATCATACCAGGCCCTGGGAGCTTGTTTAAGTCCATATAATGCCTTATTGAGCTTGTATACATGCTCTGGGTGTGTTGGGTCCTCGAACCTGGGAGGCTAATGAACATAAACTTCTTCCTTAATATAACCACTAAGAAAAGTGCTCTTGACATCCATTTGATATAACTTGAAGTCCTTTGCAATTGCAAAGGCAAGTAGCATCCGTATGGACTCCAAGCGAGCAACAGGCGCATATGTCTCATCAAAGTCAATACCCTCCTGTTGGTTATAGCCTTGAGCTACAAGTCTGGCTTTATTCCTGATCACTGAACCAGATTCATCCAATTTATTTCAAAACACCCACTTGGCTCCAACGATGGAATTACCCTTAGGAGTGGGTACCAAGTTCCATACATTGTTCCTAGTAAATTGGAGTAGCTCCTCCTGCATAGCTACAACCCATGATTCATCCTTTAATGCCTCATCAACTTTCTTGGATTCAAGTTTTGAAACAAAAGCATTAAGGACAAAATCAGCTCTAAAGTGAGATTGGGTTTTTGCACCTTGTTCAATATCACCAATAATCTATTCTTGAGGGTGATCCTTATGGTGTATCCATTCTTTTGGAAGATCGTGTACATTTCGTGAATCTTCTATTTTTGATACATCAATGAAGGGGGTATCTTCATCATCATAATCTAAATGATTTGGTTCCGGTTCACCTAAGTTTGTTTCATCAAATGAAACATGTAGGGATTCTTCAATGACAAAAGTCCTTTTATTAAAGACTCAATAAGCTTTGCTTCTTGTTGAATAGCCAATAAAAATGCCTTCATCACCTTTAGCATCAAACTTATCAAGCCAGTAATGGGTGTTTAATAAATAACATCTACTTCCAAACACCCTAAAATATGATATCCTAGGAGACTTCTCATAATAAAGCTCATATGGAGTTTTCTTAATAATAGGCCTTAAAAGTATTCTATTTAGAACATAACATGCCGTATTAATGGCTTCTGTCCAAAAATATTTTTCAAGCCCAGACTCCAAGAGCAAAGTTCGGGCGCATTCTTGTAGAGTGCGATTCTTGCATTCTACAACACCATTTTGAGATGGAGCCTGAGGAAATGAAAATTCATGGGTTATGCCAAAATTGACACAAAAGCTTGAAAATTTTTCATTTTCAAATTCACCCCCATGATCAGTCCTAAGCCTAAGAATAGAAGAAGATTTTTCCTTTTGAAGTCTTCGAGTAAGACTTAGGAAGGAATCAAATGAGTCATCCTTATGTTTCAAGAAGATGACCCAAGTGAACCTAGAGAAGTCATCAACAATAACTAGGCAAAATTTTGATCCATTTAGATTCTCAAATCGTGTTGGTCCAAATAGATCAAGGTGTAACAACTCTAAAGGTCGTGTTGTTGAAACTAAGTCTTTAGGTTTAAAAGAGGCTTTGTGCATTTTTCCGAGTTCACATAACTTGCACAAAACATCCTTCTTACAAGTTAGTTTAGGTAGGCCCCTTACTAACTCATTTTTGGCTAACCTATTAAGATGTTTGTGATTAATGTGACCTAGCCTACAGTGCCAAAGATCTACTTCAATATGGGAGGCAAGTAGACATTTTACATATTTCTCTTTTGAAAAATGAAGAGCATATATATTTTCATATCTAAATACTTCAATTAAAACACTATTTGTTCCTTTTTTTAATATTTTAAATCCAACTTTAGTGAACAAAACATCACATCCATTATCACATATTTGATTAACACTAAGCAGGTTATGTTTTAAGTTTTCTGCTAAAAGAACATTACGTACTTGCTTAGAAGAGTTTCCTATTGTACCTTCACCAATAATGCGACAATGTTTGTTGTCGCGCAACTTGACGTGTCCTCCATCTTCGATTTTGGTCCATTTGATAAAGAGGTCAGAGTGTCCCGTTATGTGCTTGGAACACCCACTGTCTAGGATCCATTTGTCCTTTTTGACCTGCAAGATAATTTATTAAATCTATTTTAGGTATCCATTTTCTTTTGGATCCTTGATGGTTAGTACCTTCCAAATCCTTAGGTTTATAGATCACTTTAGTGTTAGATCTATAATTCCTAGGATTCTTGACCTTTTAATAAATCCATGCATGTCTAGGTGCATGTGATTTATTTTGTGTGCTCTTCTTATTATTGAACTTGGCTTTCAAATTATTACCAAAATCTGTATTCAGCCTAGTCGTTGTTTTTAAATTATTTAAATTGTCCTCAAAGTGTTCATAAATATCTTCTAATTCTACTATTTTTGCGTGTAATTGATTGTTAGTTTCTTTAGACATATCTAATTCTATTTCTAAACAAGATTTCTCTATTTCTGGAGTTCTATAACTATCATGCAAAACCTTATTTTCCTTTTTAATCATCCTAGCCTTATTATATAAATCTTCATATGCTTGTACTAATTCATTAAAGGTGACTTCAGAATCTACCTCATTTTCCGAGTTGTCATTGTTTGCCATTAATCAAAGATGTGCAACTTCTGTTTCTTTAGATTCTTCAAAAGACGATTTCATGTCGGAATCACTATCATCCCAAGTTGCCTTATATGCCTTTTTTGAAATTTTCTTTTTCTTTCGATCAAGTTCTTTGTCCTTCTTTTCTTCCTTCTTCTTCTTGATCATTGGACAATCTTTTCATATGTGCCCCTTCTTCTTGCACTCAAAACAAATAATGTCATTTGAAAATTTATTGACTTTCTTACCTTGTTTTCAGATGAATCTTCTGAATCTTCTCATTAGAAGAGCAAGCTCCTCTTCTTCGTCGAAATTGGAGTCATCAAAGTCTGATACCTCCTTTAAAGCTTTGAAAGCAAGCTCCTTTTTCTTGCTTATGGATTTTTCTTCATTCTTCTTCATATTTTCCAACCGGACTTCATATGCCATGAGGCTTCCAATTAACTCATCTAAGGAGAGAGTAGAAAGATCTTTTGCCTCTTGAATGGCTGTGGTCTTTGGAGACCAATCGCTTGTAAGGGATCTTAAGATTTTCCTTACAAGTTGTTCCTCCTTCAGCTTGACTCCAAGATTCTTCATTGGATTCACAATCTCTCCAAATCTTGTGTACATCCTTTTGATTGTTTCACCTTTCTGCATCCTGAAACACTCATAGCTTTCTGTTAGAATAGAAATATGTGTTTCTTTAACTTTACTCGTACCTTCATAGGTGACTTGCAATGTGTTCCATATCTCATATGAGGACTCGCATGCGGAGATACGGTTAAATTCTTCCCTTGATAATGCACAATAGAGTGTGTTCATCGCTTTCGCATTTCCCACGATCCTTTTCTTTTGTTCCACCGTCCATGCCACTCCTTGTGGCTCAGGATCCATGTACTTCTCTTGGATAAACATCCATGAGTCCTCATCCATGGCCTTGAGGAAGATTTGCATCCTCCTCTTCAAGTATCCATAGTCCATCCCATCAAAGTAGGGAGGACATGTGGATGATTGTCCTTCGATGCGCTTTACTAGAGATGCCATTGCGAAAGAGAATTGTCTTTTCTTTTTGTAACATGCTCTAATACCACCAGTAGGATCTGTAAATCACAAGCACACTAGAAGGGGGATGAATAGTGTGGGAAATAAAAATTGCAAGACAAAACAAACCACAAAAACAAAGGCACAAGATATATAGTGGTTCCCCTTACCTAGGTACTCGACTACCTAAGTCTCCTGACTTAGGATTTTTAACTCGATTCCCTCAACTCAAAGGGAATCAATTTACTAATATCAGACATAATTAACGGGTTACCTCAACCCAATTACAAGATATAAAGAAAAGATAAAGATACAGGTGTAAGCAAAATGTAAGTAGAAGCTTACAACTATTTCCTAAGTCTCCAACAAGAATATATCTTATAACAAGTATAACCAAATCTAACAAGAAAACTAAGGCGTAAAACAAACGATTGATTACAGAAAAATATGATTGCCTTTGGTGATTTGTTGCAAATGGTGAGATACCTTGAAATGTATGCAACAAACTAAGCTCTTTTTCAGCTTGAAAAATGAGAATTGAAGGTGTAGGCAAGAGTATAATTTTTTTAAGAGATATGTGTATAAAATAACACTCAAAGAGTGCTTATATAGGCCACTAATCACCTCTCCCATGAATTCTAGCTGTTAGGGGTATTTTAGGAACGTTAAAAATATGATTAATTGCAAACTAGCCGTTCAGACTGCTCACAACGGTTAGTTGGTGCCGGTACTGAACTCTTGGTACCGATACTGATTGCATACAGTCAGTACAACAAAATCACTGGGTACCGGTACTCATTGTGAGTACCGATACTTGTGACGCACAATCTTGGGTCCTATGACCTACATGTACTGATACTCATGATGTGTACCGGTACTTGTAAGGTCTAGGCAAAAACCCAGTTCACAAACTGTGATCACTTGATACTGGTACCCATGATGAGTATCGGTACTTGATGTTCACAGTTTGAAACTTAGGTCCAAACCTGTGCCTAGCAAGTACCAAAGATCAATAGTGTAAATCAATTAGAGAAATCCAATCCACTCTAGGAGACTTTGTTTCGAAAGAGTCGATTTTGAGTTAAGAACCGAGTAAATGAACGATATTCTGAAACCTAGTTATCTCTACTTTGATTTTAACACCTAGATTATGTTTTACTTGTTTGGAGACATACAAAAATTCTAAGATACAATGAAAACTAAAGTCTTCTAAACTTCTTCCTTCATGTGCAATCGTTTTGCTTGCATCCACAGATTCTTTTGACCTGTAATTTCTTCAGAAACATATTAGAATTTAAAACAGTTTTGTTAACACCAAAACACAGAAGAGAGATGGAACTAGGGTCCAACAGGATGCCTTTCAGTCTTTGCAATGCACTCGTTACTTTTTAGCAGTGCATGCTTGCCATATTCTCAGATATAGTAGGTGATTATCTAGAAGTCTTCATGGATGACTTCTTAGTATTTGGTGAATCATTTGACGATTGCCTTCTGCACTTGCTCCAGATCCTCAGGCGGTGCATTGACATGAATCTGGCTCTTTCTTGGGAAAAGAGCCATTTCATGGTGCCTAAAGGAATTGTCCTCGGACATCTCATATCAGAAAAGGGCATCCAGGTTGATCGAAACAAGGTGAATCTGATTTCCAAACTCCCTATGCCTAGCTCGACCAAAGACATCCGATCATTCCTAGGGCACATTGATTTTTATCGTCGGTTCATTCTTGATTTCTTAAAGATCACGTGCCCCCTGACCACTCTACTATCTAAGGATGTTCCATTCGAAATCTCCAAGGAATGCACTCAAGCATTTGAAATCCTCCGTGATTGAGTTACCCAAGCTCCAATACTACAGTCCCCTGATTGGTTTCAACCCTTCAAGATCATGTGCAATGCATCTAATTTCACTATAGGAGCGGTACTTGGCCAGAAAATTGACGGGAAACCCGTGGTCATCTACTATGCTAGGAAGACACTTGACGAGGCTTAGTGTAACTACACAGTTACTGAGAAAGAGCTGCTAGCCATAGTATTTGCCCTGGAAAAGTTTAGATCATATCTTCTGGGTTCTCGTGTTATCATTTACTCTGATCACACAGCTGTGAGGCATCTCCTTGCAAAGAAGGACGTGAAACCTCGATTAATCCGCTGGATCTTGCTATTGCAAGAGTTTGACCTCAAGATTCGCGACAAAGCGGGAAAACAGAACGTGATAGTTGATCACTTGTCCCGCCTTCCTTCCGATATTATCGACCCTTCCGAACCCATTACGGAACATTTTCCTTATGAGCACCTCCTGACTATTAGTACATGACTTCCATGGTTTGCTAATCTAGTAAACTACCTAGCATCACATAAGATCCCGTCCGATTGGCCAAAAGCCAAAAAGGACAAATTATTTTCTGATGCCAAGCATTACATCTGGGAAGACCCATATCTTTTTCACATTGGTGCTAATCAAATCATTCGACGATGCGCCTCGGTAGCGGAAATCCAGGACATCTTGTCCTTCTGCCATGACCAGGCATGCGGTGGACACTTCTGAGGTCATAAAACTACAGCAAAAGTCCTCCAGTGCAGCTTCTACTGGCCCACGATTTTCAAAGATGCATACAATCACTGTAGGGCATGCACACATTGTCAGACCTTAGGCAACATGAGCCATCGTGATATGATGCCCTTACAGCCGATTCTCGACATCTGGGGGATTGATTTTATGGGACCCTTTTCTATTTTGGGTGACTTCGAGTACATTCCACTCGTTGTTGACTACGTGTCCAAATGGATCGAAGCCATTCCGACCCGAACCAATGATCATAAGGTGATTATCAACTTCATTCATCAGAACATCTTTTTGCGGTTTGGGATTCCACATGCGATAATCTCTGATAGAGGGACCCATTTCACTAATGCTCAGTTCAGGTCACTGATGACCAAATACAGGGTGTCACACTGAATTTCTACTCCTTACCACCCACAAACTAATGGTCTAGCTGAGCTATCAAATCAGGAGATTAGGAAAATCCTCTAGGTTACTATTTGACCTGATAGGAGAAACTGGTCATCTCGACTTCCAGAAGCTTTGTGGGCTTATAGGACCACCCACAAAACACAATTAGGTATGTCTCCCTTTAGATTGGTGTATGGGAAGGCATGTCACCTCCCCATCGAATTGGAGCAGAAAGCCTATTGGGCAGTACGGACCTGCAACCTAGATCTTTCTAAGGCAGGAACCCACAGAAAGCTTCAAATGAGTGAGATCGATGAATTACGCTACGATGTGTATGAGAACTCGTGAATTTACAAAGAGCAGGTTAAGGCCTTTCACGACAAACACATATCCAGAAAGATCTTTCACCTTGGTCAAAAAGTCTACTCTTTGATGCCAAGCTCAAACTGTTCCCAAGAAAACTCAGATCGAAATGGATCGGACCTTACCTCATCCAACGAATCTTTGGAAATGGAGCCATCGATATCAGTCAACTCAAGCACAATTCAGAACCTTTCGTCGTGAACGATCAGAGACTCAAACCGTTCATTGACCTTACCAATACAAATTTAGCTGAGACATCCTTTACCCTCCATTCTCCCTGAGCTCATTACGCCCAGCCGATGACGTAAAACTCAGTGCTTAACGGGAGGCAACCCATCATTTTTGAAAAACCCGAAACCTTTCTTGACATTCCTATGCTGAATTAATATTGCACTTTAGGGTTCATCCATTTGAATAGTTGACCTCACCTCAGGTACCCATACCCGAGTTTGAAATTGTCCACAACAATCACCTCGACCCATTCGCCCACCCAGAACTTATTCTAATGAATGATCTAAGCTGAACTCGAACCCACCTAATTTACAATGGAGACATTGCAAATCATAGGCATGGGGGGTATGAAAGTGCAAAACACCGTGAAAATCATCTCACAAGAAAAGGTTTCATAAAAAAAATCACATATCCTAAAAATACCAAAAAAAAACAAAAAATTTTTAAAAAGAACAAAAAAATTTTGAGGGGAGAGAAAAATTCTAAGGCCATACAAATCTTGAGGAGAAAAAGGGGCACAAGTTGAAAATAAAATAGAGTCATTAGTAAGAAATTAAGGGATTAACTGAGTTCTAGACCATATTAAGAAAAAGAAAATGAAAGGAAAAAAGTGCTAATGAAATACAGAAGGGATTAGTACGAACGCTGATCTTAGACCTCTTGAGCTATACTCTTAGGCTTAAAAATTCAAGTATCTGCTAAAATCTGGGTAGTCCTCAAGAGGTTGAAGAAAATGCGAAGCTTAAGTATTAGGTCTAACGCTTAGGGAGTATTCGACCTTGTTAACTGACCTCTGGTTTACGGGACTCGATAACCTAAGCACCCCAATCCACACACAGTCTGGTTCAATGCACATAAGTATCAAAATCATGCAAATGTGTTTAAATTATTTTGAAAAAATTGCCTAGATTAGGAGCAGCGGATCAACACAAGTTGATTTGGACGAGTTCCCAGTGCGGAGAGGCGGGAAATGCCCCTTGAAGATGCGTAATAACATATTGTCTCCGTGTGCTTGTCTCCTAGGATATTTACATATCCTACTAAGGGCATGTAAGCACCCTGTACTAGTTTAGATGCCATGAGCGGCATTATCACGAAATGTTGATTGCCAAGGTCTAGATTTAGCTACAGAACGCCATGTGCGGAATTATCTCGAAATCTCGAAAGCCAGGGTTCTGGGGGTTGCCATGGGTGGTGCTATCCCGAAGCATCGATTGCCAAAGACCCTTTGAGGATTGATGATGGGGATTAGGAATCCGATACAGACCATGTTGAGAAGCCAATCCAAAGCTAGAAATAAAAAGAAAAGAGAGAGAAATCCCTCCAAACAAGAAAATTCCTTTATCCCTCTCTCACAAAAAATGTACTGTAAACTGAACCGAGGCTAAAATATGTTACAAGCACACGTGCTTTAACTGCGTAGTCCAATGAACCTTAGCATAATTCTTGTGGGCCTTAAAAACCTTCATGGCAGACTGAGGCTAGAGCTGGTCCGATCCAGATCTTGGTTGGTACTTGAGTACCTCTAGGCCTACTATCGGCATTCTAACCTAATCTACAGAAGAAAGCACACATCATAGTTTTTGAACATCAAAGGAACTCATGATCTAGAATCACAGTTAAAACCTTAAAATTTTGCTAAGGGACTAGCAAAAGCTAGGCATGGGGGTATGATGGGAACATCATCATGAGCCCTAACTAGCTCATTTTGACCCAATGAAAAGAATAAAAGCTACTACATAACCAACTGGGGGTCCTAATTCACTTAATAACCTTTCTGAGAGAAAGGCAAGAAATAAGGGGTAAAAATGCAATTTTACCATTGCAGTACAACAACGGATTTTCTCAAAGGCTAAACAAAGGTCAAAAGGTTTTAACAAGATAAAAAGTAGGTTGGATTTGTGAGTGGTAACCTAATTTGAAGATTGGCTGACCCCACAAGGTGGGTTAACTTCACCTAATTTGTGCTTGATTATTTTGTCCTAATTTTAGGATTCAAGTGATGTTTAGAGCCTGTTTTTAGGGTTTGCTTGATTGGTAAATTTAATCAAGGCTTAACAAACACACAATTTGGGAGGATATATTCTTATTTAAGCAAGTGTGATCCTCAACCCTAAAGTGGAAACCCAAATTTTGGCTCTAATTGGTCCAATCAGTTTTTGTCCAACTTTGTCACCTAGGGCTCAATCAAGAAGATGAGTAGCCCTAGGTGTCTTAAATTTCTAATAGGTGTAGAAAATCAGGTTCAGGATTTTTCTAATCAAATCAGGTAACTTGATGATTAATGATGAGTCCATTAAAATGGACTAATATTAAGCCTAAGAATATTTAATCGTATAGTTTAGGTATGTTAATAATGGCAATTAAGTTATAGAATAATTGTACACCTCATGATTTAAGTTATAACATTCTATAACTTAATGATTTTATTATTTTTATATGTAGGTAATAAAATGCACATACACAAAGAGCAAGGGTGGGGGGATAATTTCCCCAAACAACCGCAACTCTTTCCCCCCTCCCCCGCTGATGAGAGCCTCATCATGAGCCATAACTAGCCCATTTTGACCCAATAAAGAAGATAAAAGCTCCTACATAACCTAGAAGACGGCTTAACTGAAGGAACAAGTGCTCTGAGAAGAAAACATAAAATAAAGGTTAAAACTGTAATTTTACCATTGCAGCACATAAACAGGATTTCTCAGAGGCAAAACATAGGTCAAATGGTCTAAATGGGATAAAAAGTGGGTTGAGTCAATCAGAAATGAGTTTATGCGCAATCTAAGAATTAAATGACACTTGGTAACCCTAAAATAGACCTGCATAAATTAACAAGGTTCTGGTCATAATAAAAATCAAGTAAACCCTCTAAGAATCATGGAAAAATATCCTCTAGGGTTGAGAACACTTAATTTGGCCTTTGGAACCCAGTTTGACCTAAAATAGGATCCTAGCTCTTCAATTAACCTAATTTTGGTTTTTATGCAAATGTCCAGTCAAACGAGGTCAAACCTAAAATCCAACTTCACCATTGGATTCCTTAGGTCAAAATTAGGTTTGTACCAAAATTTGGACCTAAGGGGAGGTCATCTTGACCTACTTTGCAATTTAGTACTCCCAAATCATAATTTGGTCCCTATCTTTTGAAAAGCATAACAGAACGCCCCCTAACTTCCTCGCCACCTTTGCAATCAGGTCCTGACGCCAGTATTAAGGCAGAATCCTGCTCCGACGAGGATTTGAGAGGGAATCCTCTCTGATTCCTCAGAGATCCCCTCCCAGAAATGGAAAGGAGATTCTCTGAGGAATTCCCTTCCATCTGAGGCCAATCTTGATCCCTGGTGTGAACCCAATCTCTCGTGCGAACGCACGAGAGATTTGGGTATCTTAACTTCTTTCCATCTCTGGCGACCAACCTCAGACGCTGGCGTGCCCTCCACGCTCTGCACACCTGGCCCAGCGTCTATAAAAGAGACTACACCTCCGGCCGCTCATGGTAAGCTTGATTTTGACGGAGATCCCCTCCAAATTCTCTCTCTCCCATCTCCGGCCAAACGACCTGCAAGCTCCGGCTACCTCCTCCACTCCTCGTTGCTCTGCTGCCATACCAGCATTAGAGTCAACTCCGCCACTTCCTCCCGCGTCGCGCTGTACCACGCGCG
Organism: Thalassia testudinum; assembly: GCA_037157565.1. Classification (NCBI taxonomy): domain Eukaryota; kingdom Viridiplantae; phylum Streptophyta; class Magnoliopsida; order Alismatales; family Hydrocharitaceae; genus Thalassia; species Thalassia testudinum. Next base: position 48,669,115 of record JAZHRO010000009.1, read on the forward strand.
CGTGCCCCTAACCTCATCTTCATCGCCGCTTCCTCCCTTAGGGTCCTTCTTCCCCGATGACGGCAGCTACGCGCCGTCCTCTCCGCCGCCTCCCTTCCTTGCAGAGCACTCCAGATACCTTCTCCCTCCTCTCCTCTCTCTTTTCCCCCTGCTATTTTATCTGATTACCCCTCGATAGTGCCTAACCACCTCCATCGTCCTCGCCTCCGACCGCCCTCCGGCGAGCCGCCCACACCAATACACCCCTCCACACGGCTTGCCAACCATCTCGTGAGCTCCGCCTCACCACCAGGAATTCGTTCCACCCCACCACTGCCACTCCAGACCTCCACAATCACCCCCCGAACAACCCAACATCTCTGGCCACAGGTTGACCTAGGCACGCACGCCTAGGCCGACCTGCAGCCTGTAGCACCGCCCACCGCCTTCGCCGTGCCACGGCGAAGGTTTCTAGCCAATCTGATTGGGCCAATAGGCCGTTCTTGTGTGTGACAGGTTTAAGCTCCGACCGCCATTATCAGCCAAAGCAGCAAGGAGCTTGCAGCAGCTTCAGGTATCAGGACTCCCAGGCTGCAGGTGCAGCAGGCTCACGCGAGTGTCGCGAAGTGAGTGAGGCTAGCAAGGAGCGCAAGCAGAGCCAGCAGATGTGAGGATGACACGCGAGTCTGCGGTTGCATGCGAAATCAGGGCAGAATCTTTAGTCCCACATCGTGGAGAGACGAGGCGCCGCTGCGACATAAATTGAATTTGTGAAATTACCTTAACGCCTCCGTAAGCACAGGGGTGAGGTCCCTCACTTGCCCCCCACGCACGCCTCGTCCGCGGCTTGACCACGCGGATCTGGCGGGATCCGGCCGACCCAATCCTTGAGCACTCCTCGCGCATCACACCACCTGCAGGTGCGCCTGGTCCCGGGTACGATCCGACTCGAATATCCGTGTGGCTTTGGGAGAGCGACCTTGAGTGAATCGTTGAGAGAGAGAGACGTGCGGGTAGAGGGAAATGGGTAGGTTTTGCTCCTGTGCAGGCAGACTGAGCGTGGAGAGACTTAGCCGCAAGGAGAAGAGAAGAAGCAGAAGAAGAAACTGAGCGAAGGAGAGACCAAGGCAGAGAAGAAGAAGAGGAAAGAAGCCTTTGCAGGAGAAGAAGGAAGAGCAAGGCAGGAGCAAGCCCGAGAACGAAAGAAAGGTCAAGTGAAGACAGCAAAGATCAGAAGAAGAAGAAAGAAGGAAGGCAAGGCAGGAGAAGAAACAAGAGAAAAGATACAAAGGCAGGAAGAAGAAGCCTTCGCAAGCAAAGAAGAGAAAGAAGATCAGAAGAAGAAAAAGGGGAAAATACTTTTAAGACGTCTGATCACCAGATCAGACGTCCAATTTCATATTTTTTTTGTCATAATTACTTTTAATGGCATGCATTCATATTTGAATTAACATTTTGAGTAAATTAGAGTGTTCAATTACATTTTGATTAGTAGTAAATTTCATTTGCTCCCTGTGTTCGACCTCAGATACTTCGGTTTTCGTGTAATAAAATTCTCTATGTGTTTGAAAGCTTTGTCGGCTATACTACAAAGTGATATACTTTAAACCCACACGAAAAGCGTGACAACATTTTGGCACCGTTGCCGGGGAGCAATGCGCAATTTACCACTAGTCTCTACATTCTTTTTATCATATTGAACACTAACTTGCCCTACTTTGTTTTGATGTGATCTTGCAGGTACTTCATGAGAAAATCTCTCTCGCAAGTCAACCACTCCAGGGCAGGTAATTTCTTTTCTTCCTTAATCATCCCCTAATCTTTGAAAGACAAAAGGAAGAAAATCAATTTAGGAATCAATTGCCTTCTTTATATAGTAATCACCTTCTCTAAGGCAAAACATTTCCTGATTTTGCGAAAATTTCTGCAAATATTCTTGAAGTTGGAGTGATTTTTTTTTAAATTCCATCCCACAAATTCTTGTGCCTAATTGAAATAACGCTTAATCTCGGCGGACCACACACTTCTTGTTTATAAGTCCAAAGAGAACTTTTGAAAAAGAAAAAGGGGATTTGAAATAGAACCAAATTAGGGTTTCCACATTAGGGTCTTGAAGCGTTAGTCACACATGCCCGTATAAAAGGAAATAAACCCTCCCGCATCAGTGTGCTACCCAAGCCCTTGATTGAAGAGAGCTAAATAAGACAAACCCTAAAATTGAGCTCTAAAATCACTTGAATCTTAAAATTTTTGGACCTAATAACCTGGGAGTCAAATCAGGGGGATCTCTAGGCTCCAAACTTAGAATCATTCTGCCACCTGTAGGACAGGTCAGGTGAAGTTGACCCCTTGGGTCAACCAACCTCTAAATTAGGTCACAATACCAAAAACATCTAATGTTCAGGTGAGAGCCCTAAAAGCACCTTTGAAATAAAAAGTGATAGACTTAAGAGGTCAAGGTCCCCATTCTGGTCTACCTGGAATCTCAGTGACAAGAGAGGTCGGGTGGGGGAAACCCTGTAACCCGTAGGGACGCTCTACCGTGTAGGGGTCTTTGCGGGACTCTCCCTCTCTGGCTGCCCAGGTAATTCTCAGGTGGACGATCTTCGGATCCAGGGGTCCATTCGCCCCGAACCTCCATAGTCATCCAAACATCTTTTAGGTGTCTTGATTGGGTCAAGAACATCTCCAGTCCCTCATCTTTTCTCTTTAGAGCACACATATACGTTCTCAGTGGGACTCAGTATTCAGATCTGATCGCTTCATAACACATCTTGATTCAAACTCTGATTCTACATCTTGATTCCACCACCTAATCCAAATATGCAGCCAAACCACCTAGGACTACCATTCAAGAAACCTGAATACCGGAGATCCATGAGAGATAAAATGATTGAGGATGCCATGAGATTTTATGAAAATGAAGAAACCTCAACAACAGTAGGAAACATTCAGGTTGATGTCCCAACAACCACAACCTTTGTCATAACTTGTGCCCAAGTACTATTAGCAGAAGCCAACAAAGGATCAACCCGTGACTTGCTCATTACTGCATACATTGAGATAGAAAAATTGCACAATAGTGAATACCTTCAATGTATGACAAATCCTCGACTTTGGAAGCAACACCAAGATAGTCTTGAAAAACGGGAAGAGATAATGAGATTAATAAAACAAGTGATTGATCAGAAATACCCGTACATACCACCAACAGAGGATGAGCTATCTTGGAACAACATCGAGGATAAATTTGACCTCGGGTTTGAGGCACAAAATGGTTGTGAATTCCCAACCCAGATGGAGTATAATGCACCTGATATTGAAGAAGGTTGGGAAGCTCCAAATGCAGGAAAAGACCACGATGAGCCCATTTTAGAATCCCAAGACCCCTGCAAGTATGAGAGTAGAACTGAACCTCTTAAGGGTGTAAATTCCGTCCCTTATTCTGACAAGGTGACCCTCGAAGGTTATTCAGACCTAAATTCTAGTAATTCAACCCACATCCTAAGCCTAGAACCTAGATCTGAAACATATTTTGAAGATTTCAAGGCCCCAGATGAAGAAGATCAATCTTTTAATGAAGAATATGATTTTGGGCCTCGATTTGATGAATATCCCTCGCCAACCTCCTCAGAGGAACGAATCGATTTTTGGGAAGTCATGCCAATCTACGACACAGAAATCGAGGAGTTGGACGAGCAGGGTTTCAATTGGGCCTGCCCTAATAGCTTAGAATCTGAGCCTCTACCAGATAAGGATACCCTTTTAAGCTCAGAATTAACATTTAGGCTAGATCCCAGTCAGGCTGCTGAATATACAACATATGATTTATTCTATGGTGGAACTCATGATCTAGAATCTCATTCAAATTTTGATTTTCGCAAACTCTCCGATGATCTCAAATCTGACCATAACATCGGAGAAAATATGCCTCCTGATTATAACATGTCAATCTTCTTTGAAGCCACCTGCTCCACATATACAGAACCAATCAAAACCCGTTCCCCACCCCGACTCGCAACCGGACTCAATTTCTATTCCGATTCACCTCTCACTGAGCCGTTTGCAGATGATTCAACTCCATATCTAGACTGGGTATCAGGTATTGATCAGACCACAAATCAGGAGCCTCCATCCTTTGATCACCCATGTAGGGATTCCACACCTTACATGGATAATTTTTCGGAACCCTACTTTGACCAGGCTGATTCGACTCAGCCTGAACCCGAGTTTTCACTTCCATATCCATCAGAACTTCACTACATATGGTGGGTTCCGCATCTGTTGATCTACATCTATCAACCCACCAGACTTATTGGGTTCGGGCTGCATCATCAGCCCACTGATCTCAACAAGCACCTGGTTGGACCAACCAGGCTCTTAATCAAGGTGCTTGTTTTCCAAAACTCCATTGATTTGACCACCCCCTCTCCACCCCATTTTCCGCTCGGCTGAAGGCATTAAATTTAGCACTTAACTGGAGGCAACCCGTCATTCCCAAAAACAGAGACCCGTCTGATTATCCATCTGTACTCCACGTCTATTGCACCTTGAGTCCAGCCTTATACAGTTGATCCCACCTCTGGTACACGTATCAGAGCTTAAAATCATCCGCATAGGTCATCTTCGACCCATTCACCCACCCGATGTATCCTGTTCTAAGTCCCTGACCTCAACACTAATTCACACCCTCTGTTTACAATGAGGATATTGCAAAACTTAGGCATGGGGGGTGATAAAGTGCATACATACAGAACCAAGAAAAAAAATCAGGAGTCTCACACACAAAAAATTTGCATATGTCAAAAAAACAAAAAAAAAATGGAAAAAAATTAAGAAAAAGAACAAAAAATGAGGGGAGGGAGGAAATTTTGTGAGCCACATAAGCATAAGGAGGAGAAAAAGAGCTTAAAAATTCACGTATCCGTTAAAATCTGGATAGTCCTCAAGAGGTTGAGGAAAATGCGAAGTTTGAGTATTAGGTCTAAGGCTTAGGAAGTATTCGGCCTCGTTAACTGACCTCCGATTTGCGGAATTCGGTAACCTAAGCACCCAAAATTCACACACAGTCGGGTTCAGTACGCATAAACATCCAAATCACGCGAAAAGCATTGAATGTTCTGAAAAAGTCACCTAGATTAGGAGCGGCCAATCAACACAAATTGATTTGGACGAGTTCCCAGCGCAGAGAGGCTAGAAATTCCCCTCAAAGATGCGTAACAACATATCGTCTCCTCGGTGCTTGTCTTTTAGGATATTTAAATATCCTACTAGGGGCAGGTAAGCACTCTGCTGGTTCAGATACCATGGGCGGCATTATCATGAAATGTCGATCGCCAGGGGTTGAATTTTGCCACGGAACGCCATGGGCAGGATTATCTCGAAATCTCGAAAGCCAGGGTTCTGGGGGTTGCCATGGGCGAGATTATCTCGAAATCTCGAAAGCCAGGGACCCTTGAGGATTGATGATGGGGACGAGGAATCCGATACAGACAATGTTGAGAAGCTAATCCGAAGCTAGAAATAAAAAGAAAAGAGCGAGAAAAGCTCTCCAAACAAATAAATCTTCTATCTCTCTCTTACAAAAATGCACTGCAAACTGAACTTAGGCTAAAAATGTCTCAAGCACGGGTGCTTTAACCGCGGAGTCCAACAAACCCTAGGTTAGTTTTTGTGGGCCGTAGAAACCTTTGCGGAGGACTGAGGCTAAAGTAGAACAGGTCCATATTTTGGTTGGTACTTGAGTACCTCTAGGCCTATTGTCAGCATTCCTACCTAATCACAAAAGGAGAAGCACTTATCATTGTTGACAGACACTCAGGGTCTAGAATGGAAGTTAAAACTTTAAAATTTTGCTAAGGGACTAGCAAAAGCTAGGCATGGGGGTATGATGAGAGCCTCATCATGAGCCATAACTGGCTCATTTTGACCCAATAAAGAAGGTAAAAGCTCCTACATAACCTAGAAGACGGCTTAACTGAAGGAACAAGTGCTCTGAGAAGAAAACATGAAATAAAGGTTAAAACTGCAATTTTACCATTGCAGTACATAAACGGGATTTCTCAGAGGCAAAACATAGGTCAAATGGTCTAAATGGGATAAAAAGTGGGTTGAGTCAATCAGAAATGGGTTTATGTGCAATCTAAGAATTAAATGACACTTGGTAACCCTAAAATAGACCCGCATAAATTAACAAGGTTCTGGTCAGAATAAAAATCAAGTAAACCCTCTAAGAATCATGGAAAAATATCCTCTAGGGTTGAGAACACTTAATTTGGCCTTTGGAACCCAGTTTGACCTAAAATAGGATCCTAGCTCTTCAATTAACCTAATTTTGGTTTTTATGCAAAATGTCCAGTCAAACGAGGTCAAACCTAAAATCCAACTTCACCATTGGATTCCTTAGGTCAAAATTAGGTTTGTACCAAAATTTGGACCTAAGGGGAGGTCATCTTGACCTACTTTGCAATTTAGTACTCCCAAATCATAATTTGGTCCCTATCTTTTGAAAAGCATAACAGAACGCCCCCTAACTTCCTCGCCACCTTTGCAATCAGGTCCTGACGCCAGTATTAAGGCAGAATCCTGCTCCGATGAGGATTTGAGTGGGAATCCTCTCTGATTCCTCAGAGATCCCCTCCCAGAAATGGAAAGGAGATTCTCTGAGGAATTCCCTTCCATCTGAGGCCAATCTTGATCCCTGGTGTGAACCCAATCTCTCGTGCGAACGTACGAGAGATTTGGGTATCTTAACTTCTTTCCATCTCCGGCAACCAACCTCAGACGCTTGCGTGCCCTCCACGCTCTGCACACCCGACCCAGCGTCTATAAAAGAGACTACACCTCCGGCCGCTCATGGTAAGCTTGATTTTGACGGAGATCCCCTCCAAATTCTCTCTCTCCCATCTTCGGCCAAACGACCTGCAAGCTCCGGCTACCTCCTCCCCTCCTCGTCGCTCTGCTGCCATACCAGCATCAGAGTCAACTCCGCCACTTCCTCCCGCGTCGCGCTGTACCACGCGCGCGTGCCCCTGACCTCATCTTCATCGCCGCTTCCTCCCTCAGGGTCCTTCTTCCCCGATGATGGCAGTTACGCACCGTCCTCTCCGCTGCCTCCCTTCCTTGCAGACCACTCCAGATACCTTCTCCCTCCTCTCCTCTCTCTTTTCCCCCTGCTATTTTATCTGATTACCCCTCGATAGTGCCTAACCACCTCCATCGTCCTCGCCTCCGACCGCCCTCCGGCGAGCCGCCCACACCACTACACCCCTCCACACGGCTTGCCAACCATCTCGTGAGCTCCGCCTCACCACCAGGAATTCGTTCCACCCCACCACTGCCACTCCAGACCTCCACAATCACCCCCCGAACAACCCAACATCTCTGGCCACAGGTTGACCTAGGCACGCACGCCTAGGCCGACCTGCAGCCTGTAGCACCGCCCACCGCCTTCGCCGTGCCACGGCGAAGGTTTCTAGCCAATCTGATTGGGCCAATAGGCCGTTCTTGTGTGTGACAGGTTTAAGCTCCGACCGCCATTATCAGCCAAAGCAGCAAGGAGCTTACAGCAGCTTCAGGTATCAGGACTCCCAGGCTGCAGGTGCAGCAGGCTCACGCGAGTGTCGCGAAGTGAGTGAGGCTAGCAAGGAGCGCAAGCAGAGCCAGCAGATGTGAGGATGGCACGCGAGTCTGCGGTTGCGTGTGAAATCAGGGTAGAATCTTTAGTCCCACATCGTGGAGAGACGAGGCGCCGCTGCGACATAAATTGAATTTGTGAAATTACCTTAACGCCTCCGTAAGCACAGGGGTGAGGTCCCTCACTTGCCCCCCACGCACGCCTCGTCCGCGGCTTGACCACGCAGATCTGGCGGGATCCGACCGACCCAATCCTTGAGCACTCCTCGCGCATCACACCACCTGCAGGTGCGCCTGGTCCCGGGTACGATCCGACTCGAATATCCGTGTGGCTCTGGGAGAGCGACCTTGAGTGAATCGTTGAGAGAGAGAGACGTGCGGGTAGAGGGAAATGGGTAGGTTTTGCTGCTGTGCAGGCAGACTGAGAGTGGAGAGACTTAGCCTCAAGGAGAAGAGAAGAAGCAGAAGAAGAAACTGAGCGAAGGAGAGACCAAGGCAGAGAAGAAGAAGAGGGAAGAAGCCTTTGCAGGAGAAGAAGGAAGAGCAAGGCAGGAGCAAGCCCGAGAACGAAAGAAAGGTCAAGTGAAGACAGCAAAGATCAGAAGAAGAAGAAAGAAGGAAGGCAAGGCAGGAGAAGAAACAAGAGAAAAGATACAAAGGCAGGAAGAAGAAGCCTTCGCAAGCAAAGAAGAGAAAGAAGATCAGAAGAAGAAAAAGGGGAAAATACTTTTAAGACGTCTGATCACCAGATCAGACGTCCAATTTCATATTTTTTTGTCATAATTACTTTTAATGGCATACATTCATATTTGAATTAACATTTTGAGTAAATTAGAGTGTTCAATTACATTTTGATTAGTAGTAAATTTCATTTGCTCCCTATGTTCGACCTCAGATACTTCGGTTTTCGTGTAATAAAATTCTCTATGTGTTTGAAAGCTTTGTCGGCTATACTACAAAGTGATATACTTTAAACCCACACGAAAAGCGTGACAACACCCGCCGGACATTTGGGTAATCTTCTCTTCCGCCGCCTTTCTCAACAACTGTGACCGGGGATTTGGGAAAATCCCTGAACTCACGTGCAAGGGAGGAGTTAAAGAGAGGAGGCGAGGAGAGTGAAGGATCTTTCCCCCCCCGGCGGGGAACGTCTCTCTCTTCTCCACTGTGGAGAGGGCGAGCACTGTGCCGCACCATCTCTACCTCAAGCAGTAGCACCCACGCGCCATCACCTGCCTCTCCCTCTGCCACCGTAGGCAACCGCACACCATCAGCCCGCGCCTCACTGCAAGCGCAGGCCCGCAAGCCAACTTCTAGCCGTCCCTGCAGCACTGCACCATCAGCCCGCATCCTCCCTTCCAGTCATCCTTCCATCATGCCTCTACCGCACAGCACACACACACCGCTCCACCTCCAGCCGCACCCGCAAGTGCTCCCAACCGCGCATCCACTGCAGGCGCACCTCCCTGCAGAGCGCCATCACGCCTTCGCAACCGCCCGCAGGTGCTCTCAACTGCGTGCCACTCGTCCCTGTAGAAGGCACTCACGCGCTCCCAGCCTGCAGCGCACCATTTAGCGCGCCCCACCAGTCCAGCACTGCAGGTGCTCATGCCTTCCACTCGCGCGCTCCACCTCCAGCCACTGCAGGCTGCTTCCTATCTTCAAGAGCTCACCAACTGTAGCCACCTCCAGCCATAAAGAAGCGTGCTCCACCGCCCATCTGCCACCGCAGCCGGCAGGCAACCGCGCACCAACGCGCGTGCGCAAGCCTGCAAGGCCACGCCACCCACAGCGCCCTCTAGCAGACCGGCGTTCTTCACCTCCGGCCACCGCCGCCGGCCAGCTCCGGCCACCTCCGCCACCGCCGCTGCCACCATCGGAAAGCTCTTGACTTCGCCGTCCTCTTGAGCCTTGCATCGACCTCCGCGGATATCTCTCTCAAGCGAGGAGGAGAGAGGAAGAATGATCTGTTTTTGTTGGAATTAGAAATTACATTCAATGCCATTGCCACCGATTTGATTTTATTATTATTATTATATTGTGGTAGAATTGCATTCAAGCACTCACAGTTCTTTCTAATTGCATGGTATTAATATTGGCTAGTTTAAAGATTGATTTTGGACTTGATTTAAGTACTAATTGTCTTTAGTACACATCACGTGAAAATTGCACAAATTCATCCTAAATTTATTAAGGATTTCTGTGAGGGAAAACTACACTTACACCCTTAACTTTTTAGGTTATTACAAATCTACTTTCCTTCACATTTTAAGTCCAATTTGAAAAGGAATTTCGCACTATCCGAAATAACATAAAATAATTAAGTATTGATTGCATCATTGCCTCCTTGTGGAAACGACCCGCTCTTCTGCGAGTGGTTATTTTCTTTGTTTTTGATTCGTCGATTTTTCCACCACTTAAATACTATAACACTAAGCGAAAAGTCGACCCATCAAATTGGCGCCGTTGCCGGGGAGGCAACAGATGCAATAGATTTACTTTATTGTTTTTAAATCTTTTGAGTTGCGAAATTATCTAATCATCTTTATTATTTTGCACGGAATCTGACACGGCGACGAGGTGCAGCGAAGCGATGACTTTGAACGTGAACAACACGCACCGCGGAGACGATCTTTTTAGTGGACCTTGACGCCATCTGGAGGATGACAACAGGAACACGTGGGCCTTAATCCCACCCATTTAGGCTTACGGAGAAGCCTATTTCTGATTTAGGTAGTAGGTCTTAGTTAGATTTAGTTAGATAGACATTAGAATTTAAATTACTGTCTTTTGGGGCCCTTGTTGGGTATTTTTGGGAATATGTTCCCATTTATTTAGATTATAGGATTATTTGAATTATTTTAAACTACATTTCAGTTAGTTAGTTAGATTAGGTCTGTTTGTTATTATTATTTAAAAAAAAAATTTGAACTGCCTGCTAGAAGCTACATATCTATAGGACGATCATCTAAGACTGAATGAGCAGCATCTAGTTTATTTTTTATTGCACTGCATTCATCACTGCACAAAGAAAGCTGGAGTAAGGTACGTCTTCTCTTGAGCATTAATTACTTGTCATGCATATGCATTGAACCTAAATCTAAGACCACAAAAGTGCGTGAATCAAATTAATTCAGTGGTCACTTTAAACAAATTGGGACTGTTAAGAGGTTGGACTTTAAAATCTGTGACTGAAAATTGTGTGCAAAAGGATCCTGTTTATGGAATTTAAAAAAATCAAAACACGATCGTATGCTTGCACACTTGAGACACTGTGCACCTCACACATAAGGTCACTAGATAAATTTCCACCTCTCCTCTTTTGCACCACAAGGGAAGTTAGTCGGAAATCAACAAGCCTATCCACCAAGTTACTTTGGTTCCTCGTGTGTGGGCTCGATTCGAGACTTCCATCCCTTGCGAGTAGGTTATAGGCACCAACGAAGGTTGGCTTATGAATTGTAATTTTTGCAAAACTTGTTTGGCCACCATCTAAACATATAACTCTAATACCTACAATCTACTAAAAACAGATCCCGTTGAATTTGCATTTGCTTTGACAATAGAACTCTCTAGGAAGTTTTCTGCTTATATTTTGAATTTTGCTAAAGCCTAAGAGAGTTAAAATTGTTTTGCTTAAAGAAATGGATTATTCTTACTCCTATCATTTAGATTATCAGAGTCAATACTTCTCATCTTTTAATCAGGATCCCATGCTCCGAGTGTATCCATCCTTTGATCGGTACATTGATAATTCATGGGATCATCCTCATTCTTACCGTGGGAGTACTGGCTTGATAACTCCCACTTTTGAGCAGAGCCTAGGAGCGGGATTTTCCAATCCTGAAATCCCTACTTCCATGCAAACACCCAACCCTCCCACCCTTCATGATTTTCCGTATCAAGGTTGGACCGATACCCCTAGGCAACCAGAGCTTGAAATTGACTATCCTCCCTAACCTGATAATGGTAGCCTCTCCTCTTTTATGATAGAAATGCAAAAACAACAAAAGGAAATAATGGAATCAATGGGAGAGATGTTGAGGAATAGTCAACAATTAAATGAAGAAATAAGACAACTTAGCTACATGATTCCCAACAATCCTAATCCCTACCCATCCGATCATGATCATGAAAATAATTCTGAGGTACTTAATGACAATAGGGATGCAATTTCATGTAGTGATCACTTAGACTTTCCCAATGAGACACGGCCACTAGAGGACAACAATCATAGTGATTATCCCCCTAAACTATATTTGAGTCAAAAGCAAGAGAAGATTATTGTTCCTATCACTTCCCCTCTTGATTATTTGTTGGAATCCCATTCTACTCTTAGTGAGCCTACTCCTGACCCTCTACTTAGGGAATCAACACCTATCATTCAATATCCTGAGGATTTAAATGCACCTAATGAAGGTGAGCCTAAGGGAATGGAGGATGATCAATTCTAGTCTCAGGGATATGAAGAGTCTAATTCAGAGGATGAGGATGCCCCAATAGAGGAACATGGACTAAAAATCTGGAGTAAATCACAGCAGAATCATTTATCATTTGAGGATTTAGCTCCAGAGGATAGAAATAATATGATTAAATCTAGATTCCTCTTTTCTCTTGAGAGCCATCCTCCATCAAAACAGGAATTGATATTATAGGAGGACAAACAAAATGAGAAGTCTATGGGAGACTCTCAGGGACAAAACACGTCATTTGAGGATTTATACCCTGAGAACAATAACGAATTCAATGATATAGGCTTCCTCCAAAATATTAAGACTGATCCTCTATTAGAAATAATTGAAAAAACTGATCCAACTCCTAATGAATCACATATACACCCCGACAAATATTTGAGTGAACCAAACAAATTTGGGGATGGGCGGAATGATAATGATTCTGACATGTTGACCCTGCCATCAAAAAGTTGTAGTTTGGAGTCTACCCTTGATTCAAATATGACTCCGATCATTAATGCTAGGCAGGATAACTTGAAGTTGTCTACTACTGTTAGGGAGTGTACACAATTCGAATCATTGTTGGAATTGGACCTAACACATACTAAGCCCTCATTGGACTTAACCATTACCTTCCAACACTACAAACAACCCTTATACTCCCTAACCGATCCTTGGCTCAGATCTCTACTCATGTACATTCTTTTTGGAGACTATATCAGGCCAGTACATCCTAGAGTAGAATGGCGAGTATGGATTGATGCTTGTACTTTTACTCTCGCCATTCAAGGGCTTGAACTAATAATGTGTATATCTTTTAAAACCCGTCTTGCTCTGGAGGATCCTTGTTATCCTCCACCTATTCCATTTCGGGAGGTCCCTTTTCATATTCTGTTTATTATCCCTAGACCTCCCAACGTAGCCAAAGAGGTTTTTCGCTTTCATATCTTCTGGCGAGCATTTGGAATTACATTGCATCATCAGCTCGCCAACATCCGTGGTTACTTGTTTTCTAGGCCTTCACTGTTACGCATATTCTTAGGGCCTAACCTTTTCTATTTGGAACCTGACTTACAGGTTTCTTATAAGTCTGGCTGCTGACAGAAAATGCAACGCTTGTTGGGAGGCAACCCAGCAAACTGTGTCAGGTGATTTCTTTCCTTTCTCCTCTTGTTTTAATTTTACAATGGGGACATTGTAGGATTTAGGCATGGGGGAGTGCATTTGCATTTTAGGTGCATTCATGCATTTAGGTTAGCATATAAAAAAAAAAACTCTCTTTTCTTGAGCTGATTGGGCTAGTCCCTAGCAGAATACCTTTGTCATTGGAGGTTTTTCTTTTTGAATTATTTCTTAAGTTTAGAATCCAGTACATTTATTTCACATGCACGTAGACTTGGTAATGGATCCTTAAGGAAAATCAATGAGCATTTGTAGTCTACTGAACCCTTGGATAGTTCATAGAGAGTCAGGCATACTATCTTCTAGTAAATCCACCTCATATTTGTGAGAAGTAGAGAGATTACTGGTGCACTAAGTCTAGTGCAAGGACTCTTAAGTTCTGGATAATTAGATAATGATACTTCAGAGTTAGGCGTAGTTTTCACTCTCTGTTCCTGGGTGCGTACTTTGAGTGAATTCCTGAGAGTCACCAAATAAGGCAGATACACAGAGATTGAGTCTTAATAAAGCTATAACTATGGTGGATGGTTACGACCGTCCTTCATAGAGTCCTCAGCTGAAGGATGGTAATAGTGTCAAAGGTCAGAAATATGCCTGTCCTATCCATTCTTTCCCGGTGCCGAGAATAGGCACTTCCACCAAATAAGCCACACAACTTTCTCTTAACCGTCATCATCCCTAATAATGCCTCATAAATAAAAGTCTTTATCGTGTTGTGTTGATTGAAAAAGAAACAAAAACAAGAAGAAATAAAAAAAAAAAGATAGAGAAAAGAAGAAGAAAAAGAAGAAATAGAAGGAAGAAAAAGAAAAAAATAGTTATATTACAAAAAAAAAGGGGGTCCAAGTGTATGATGTAACACTATTTCTGAGGCAGCAAACACCTATCGCATTTCACCAAATATGACCCATACCTACCTTCTAGTATTTCTGATCGCCTGAATACTGGTTGAGGACTCTTAACTTAGTTATAGAGTTATTAGGACTTTAATTGAAGTGTAGATGCCATGTGAGGCCACCAAATAGTAAGTATAATTTCTAATTCTGGCGAGATTCGTGATCTTAGAAAGAAAGAAAAAAAAGAGAGTACCTAGGAACATCAGGAGAGCACGGTTATGTAGCCTCTCTCAGAGTTGACTTGTCTAATAATCTAGAGTGCTAGAGTCTGCAGTACTAGACTATATGTAGCACCAATTGAGTGTGTGCCACCAAATACAAATCCATTCAACTTGATATCTCCTACCTAAGCCAAGCGCCGGGGTCAAGTTACAGATTATCGTCTGCTCTATCCCCGAGGGAAGTAGTTGCCTATCTCGACAGAAATTTTTGCCAAGGGTGATGTATGAACTCCCAATGCGAATCGGCTCTTTCACTTGGATCTATTACCTAGGCTATAAGCACTTCATATTTGTCTGGATTTCTAAAGTTTTGAAATAAGAAAAGAAGAAGTCTTCTAATAACTTCAATTATTCATTTTTGCTAGGGACTAGCAAATCTTAGGCATGGGGGTATTTGATGAGTCCATTAAAATGGACTAATATTAAGCCTAAGAATATTTAATCGTATAGTTTAGGATGTTAATAATGGCAATTAAGTTATAGAATAATTGTACACCTCATGATTTAAGTTATAACATTCTATAACTTAATGATTTTATTATTTTTATATGCAGGTAATAAAATACACAAAGAGCAAGGGTGGGGGGATAATTTCCCCAAACAACCGCAACTCTTTCCCCCTCCCCCACCAGACATTTGGGTAATCTTCTCTTCCGCCACCTTTCTCAACAACTGTGACCGGGGATTTGGGAAAATCCCTGAACTCACGCGCAAGGGAGGAGTTAAAGAGAGGAGGCGAGGAGAGAGAAGGATCTTTCCCCCCCCGGCGGGGAACGTCTCTCTCTTCTCCACTGTAGAGAGGGCGAGCACTGTGCCGCTCCGTCTCTACCTCAAGCAGTAGCACCCGCATGCCATCACTTGCCTCTCCCTTAGCCACCGTAGGCAACCGCACACCATCAGCCTGCGCCTCATTGCAAGCGCAGGACCGCAAGCCAACTTCCAGCCGTCCCTGCAGCACTGCACCATCAGCCTGCATCCTCCCTTCCAGCCGTCCTTCCATCATGCCTCTACCGCACAGCACACACACACCGCTCCACCTCCAGCCGCGCCCGCAAGTGCTCCCAACCACACGTCCACTGCAGGGGCACCTCCCTGCAAAGCGCCATCACACCTTCGCAACCGCCCGCAGGCGCTCTCAACTGCGTCCGACTCGTCCCTGCAGAAGGCACTCACGTGCTCCCTGCCTGCAGCGCACCATCCAGCGTGCCCCACCACTACAATGCTGCAGGCGCTCATGCCTTCCGCCCGCGCGCTCCACCTCCAGCGACTGCAAGCCGCTTCCTATCTTCAAGTGCTCACCAAATGCAGCCACCTCTAGCCACAAAGAAGCATGCTCCACCGCCCATCTGCCACCGCAGCCAGTAGGCAACCGCGCACCAGTGCACGCGTGCAAGCCTGCAAGGCCACACCGCCCACAGCACCCTCTAGGAGACCGGCGTTCTTCACCTTCAGCCACCGTCGCCGGCCAGCTCCGCCACCGCCGCTGCCATCGTCGGAAAGCTCTCGACTTCGCCATCCTCTTGAGCCCTGCATCGACCTCCGCGGATCTCTCTCTCTCGCGCGAGGAGAAGAGAGGAAGAAAGCTCTGTTTTTGTTGGAATTAGAAATTACATTCAATGCCATTGCCACCGATTTGATTTTTTTTTATTATTATTATATTATGGTAGAATTGCATTCAAGCACTCACAGTTCTTTCTAATTGCATGGTATTAATATTGGCTAGTTTAAAGATTGATTTTGGACTTGATTTAAGTGCTAATTGTCTTTAGTACACATTACGTGAAAATTACCCTAATTCATCATAAATTTATTGAGGATTTCTATGAGGGAAAGCTACACTTACACCCTTAACTTTTTAGGTTATTGCAAATCTACTTTCCTTCACATTTTAAGTCTAATTTGAAAAGGAATTTCGCACTATCCGAAATAACATAAAATAATGAAGTATTGGTTGCATCATTGCCTCCCTGTAGACACGACCCGCTCTTCTGCGAGTGGTTATTTTCTTTGTTTTTGATTCATTGATTTTTCCACCACTTAAATACTATAACGCTAAGCGAAAAGTCAACCCATCAATTAATTCTAAGTAGAAAATGCAAGTTGATCGTAATTGATTTCTTCCCTTTTTTAGCTTTTCTCATAATCAGGGGCTTAATGGGAAAGGAGATGGGATTAACTACCCTTGGAGTGTTTTGATGTGTAGTTGATCATCCCCCAATGAATCCTCCTGCATAAATCACAACAAAAGAGATAGGTCAAGTTAGTACTAGTTCAGAAATTGTGACCAGAGATCAAATTGCGTGTTGCTCCCCGGCAACGAGGCCAAAATGTTAACGTGCGAAATTGATGTTTTAAAATCATTACGTCACAGTATAGTCGAAATCACATGAAAACAAATACAATTTATAACTCGAAAGATCATCAAGAAAGTTTGAGGTCGAACGTAGGGAGCAAGTATTGCAATTAATCTCAAAGATCACAATATTACCACAAATATGAGCAAGTTATAATGAAAATTCCATGCAAGAATGATACAAATATGAATGTCAATATCAGAGTGCAAAAAGAATGGGGTAAAATGGTGATTTAAATCACCAATTACCCCTCTAATTAAGCTCACAATAATTCTCAAATAACTAAACAGTAATGATCAACCAATTATTCCACGTCAGTAAGCAACCAATATAGCCACAGGAACTCAAAACCAAAGAGAAATTAGACGACAGATAAGGCGCTCAGATGCCTTAATAGCAGAGGCTCAAGATCCTCTCTTCTTTTCTTCAAGCCTCGAGGAGAGGAGTAGCAGCTACGCACAAAAGAGGCAAAGGCCTCTCTGAAATCTTCTAAGTGTTGGAGAGTTAGAGAGTGAGGCAAACCCCCCTCTCTCTCTCTTTCCCTTTCTTTCCTTCTCTTCTTTCTCTCAAAGACCCGGGATTAACCGGGTAATCGGGTAGGAACAATAATCGGTTCCTGAATGGGGCTAGCCCTCGTGCGTGACCGCAGGCGAGGCGTGAAAGTGCGAGGCACGTGAAGTGGGGACTTGACCCCCAGTGTTCTTGAGCGAAAGGGATAGAGCACAATTTCCTCTTTTGTGCTGCGGGTGTGTCTTCTCCCACCAATGTGGGACTAAACCCCACAGGTCTCTTCGCACGCATGTAGTTGATGAAGATGCACTTAATTGAAATAGTAGGAGAATTTGTTCCTCCTAATTGAAAGCCTGGACGTGAACCTGGAGGTACTCCGTGCGGCCTGAAGATGGAGCCTAGAGTAGCTGCCGCAAGAACACAATATGAAGCTCTTCGAAGGTGCTTCATTAATGGCAGCTTCAACTTGTGACTTAAAAACACAAATAAGACCTTTCGACTATGTCAAATAAGTTTAGTAGCTCTGCTGTGGAACAGTGAGTGTGATGGTGTGTGTGGAGTGGTGATAGGGTGAGTGGAAAGGTCTGACGACCTCAGGACAGTGGTGCGAAGGAGGTGCTGTCAGGTGAGGCTAACAAGAGATCAAAGCCCCAAATTTCTTTAGGGCTTTAGATCAGTGGATCTAGCCGATGCTCGCTGACTTGGTGGCGAGTGAAGAGATGGTCTATAGAGACTGGAATGTCTTGCCAGAGGTACGCCGACGAGGTGGAAGACGAAGGTGTGGAGGGCGCATAAGGAGTTGATTTGAAGTGGCAGTGATATAGTTGTGATGAGCAGATGATAGGTATTTGTCGAGGCTACGTAGTGGATGAAGGGGAATGGAGGAGGCATCGACCGTGATGAGCCAGCATCAGAGAAGGAAGTAGCTCTAGTGATGAAGAACGGTGACGACGAAGGGTTAAAGGACACTTCGTCAGTATTGCAAGGTGTGGAAAGACGTAGGGAAGGAGAACCAACCGCCTATGGTATGTGGCGGTCGACGAAGGGGCCGAAGGTAGAGGGGTCGCCGAAGATGAGTTGGAGCAAGCTAGAGGTAATGAAGGAAGAGGCATTTTTGGCTCAAAATCTCACTAAGGAGGTGAGGTTGTCCATGGGGGTCTTTTATAGGCCATTAGGCAAGTCTCCAAGCTTGGAAACAATCTTGGAGAGCTCGGATTTCGTGGTATAGGTTTAGGAGCTTTCAAGAATTCACACGAGCATTTGTACAAGAATCAGAGGTTGAGATGCGATCCAAGATGAAGAGGATCTCCCAAGGAGTCTCCCTTCCAAATTTGGAAGAGATTAACCAAGAAATCAGGGAGGAATCCTTGATTGAAGCTCGACCTCTTTTGGTTCACACCTAGCATAGAAACAGGGACCCAAATGCAATGAATGAAGATAAGCCTAGTTCATTTTGCAAATTTTTCAAAACTTGAGGGGCTATAAGAGAGAAAATAAGTCTAAGAGGACCAAAATGCAAACTAGGTTGAAAGGATCTCAGATTGGGTCCAAATTTTGGTACAAACCTAATTTGGATTCAAGCAATATTTGGTGAAGTCAAATTTTTAGTTTTGACCAAGTTTGAATGGAAAAATTACGTAGAAGCCCAAATTAGGGTAACTTTCTATCTTTGACTCTGTTTTAGGCTAAAATAGTCTCTGATGGTCAAATCAAAGATACCAAATCCTATAGAATATTTTTTTATAAAGCTTAGAAGGATTAAGTGAATTTTATCCTGACTAAAACCTTAGTTAATTAAGTAGGAGTATTTTTAAGGTTTCAGATGTCCATTAATTCTTGAAATACATGAAAACCTATTTCGTTTTGCATGGATCCACTTATTAGAGATTAATGACCATATTTCCTTTAATAAACCCTTGAAATACCCCATAGTTGTTTTGTATTTGTGGAATGCTGTTAATTTTATAGAAATAACTTTATATTCTTTTCTTCTTTTCAAAATAGGGTAATCAACCCTTAGGACCTTTTGATTGATATGTAGGAGCATTTGTCAACCTTTTTGGACCAAATTGAGCTAGTTATGGCTCATGATGGTGTTTCCATTAGGGTGTACACTAAAATGTGGACTTGTTCTCGAGTCCTTGCCACCTTAATTTATATTAATCTAGTCAATAAAGTAGGGTAATAACTATAAGACTTATCAACCCGCTCTCTGATTTGGGGGGACTTTTAGTCTAGGCATCTGCAGACGTTTTGACCTGACTCACTCCTTGGAGGTTCTAGTGGAAATTGGGTAGCTAATGAACCTTTTAGGGTGGTATGGCTAGCAAGTTATCTTGGATAACAACTCATTAGCCAATTGTCCGGAGCCCAGCCACAGGACCATTCTCTTTTACTATTTCCTTTAGGTAAATCTTAGATTAGGGAAGCCACCTACATTAAAAAAAAGATGAAAAAAGAAATAAAAAAATTGAAAAAGGAGAAAAAAGAAGAAATAAGACACACTTCACCACACAATTATGGCTAGCAAGTTGTCATGGGTAACAAGCCATTGATCATTTGTCCCGATCTCAGCTCATAAAATGCACAAAAATTCCAAAACACTCAAGGAAGAAGTAGGGAAGTAGAATAATCCGGGGAGATATATGCTAGCTCACCCTTGTGTTGACACCATAAAAATAAAAATAGGGAGAAAGCTATCGGTCAGATAGATACACCATTGGGTAGCATTTTCCTTTTCAGGTCACCTAGGGGCATAGAAACCCAAAGTCCATTTTAATTGTCGTTGAGTGAGTCGATCACAATTTTCACAACAAGATGCTTAGCACTTAGAGTCCTTTTCGAGTCTTTGGTGGGTTAGGTAGCCGTAAAAAGTTACCCTGAAACTCTCAACTCCAAAATCCAAAAAAATTTAAAATTAAAAGAAAGAGAATTTGCTTCTATGTAGAATAAGGCGAGGGCTTGGGCAGTCAGCATTTTGGCAAGCACCCGAGCATTGTTAAGTCTCTGTGGGTTAGGTTCTTGGTAGAAATTTCCTTCTTTTGACAAGCAACTTATGACTGAGCAATCGATTCTTAATTCTAGTTGTAGATAGCATTTAGGTTAACCTTGCTAAGGACTAGAAAGGGGTGGGCATGGGGGTTTGATGACTCTACAATTATTAGTAATAATTACATCAATTAGAGTCAATTTTGAGAGCACATATACATTAATGTCATATTATAGTGGGCTTGGGAGAATTACATGCATGTTGTGTTAATCCTACATTAAGATTGCTTATAATTAATGTTTAATGACCATTTGTACAAGTGCATATTGAAATAGGTCTTGGATGAGCAATCAGACTATATGGATGGATCCAGATCGATGAATGGAGTCCAACAGACTCAAAATCATCTCAATCCAACCTCCATAGCTCCTATAACAAGTCTGAGAAGTTTTGATCATTGATCTACTGATGAACGATCCAAAATGTGACACATGACAGCGGCCCATGCCTCCATTGCACCCAACATCGATCACGGTCATTGGATGTCCATCCAACAGCTTGAAAGCGGCCACGTCACCCCTCACTGCATGCCTTATGATTTGAAGAGAAGCCCACATGAGATCCAGACCATTGGATCTCAATCCAACGGTCAATGTTGCGGAAGCCCAAAGGCATCTATGTGACAATCCGCATGGATGGCACAGTGGTTAGCGCTTCAACTCATGCACACTAGGCGCAAGGTCGAAGACCTATGCGCGAATTTAATCTGCTCTTGCTCAAGTGGGTGAAATTCAACGTTGATGGTGAACTGGACGACGAGGATAAGGGCAACGTGGCGGTTCCGGAATGCATGATGCGTGCACATGGGATCTAACACCTGATTGGTCAAGTTTTTACGCGATTTGTAAAATGTGGTTTTTATGAGTTGTTGCAGCACGCAAAAATTGATTCGCTTTCAAAATTTATAACCTAGATAGTACAATATCTAGGGTCGTCCAAGGAGGAAACTTTTGCAAAAATAGATCTCTTACTTGAAAATGTGGAAATCAACTTTCTTTTTGGTATTTTTGAATATATAATTTTTAGGTTTTCTTGAAATATCAAGGCAATGCAAATTTGATGGTAGGAGAAGACTACACGTAATTCACTAAGCTAATAGTAAGGAGACATGTAATTGCTCTCTCTAAGCTCACCCTAGGCACATGGAGGCCTTGGGTAATTAGAGAGAGGGAGTGACGAAGTGCTAGAAAAGCAAAGAATAAAGATGCAAACTAAAGAAAGGCAACATTTATAATTAGGAAAAGAAAGTGTTTTACAAAAAACACTAGTAGAGGAATGCTTCTACTACTAGAAATTAAAATAAAAAATAATGAAAAAAAACACTAATCCTCTAAAAATGTCATTGAAGAAGATGAAGCTCTTGCTCCAACTACGGCTGCTCCCGTAGTTGAAAAGAAATCCTTCTCCTTCTCCTTGAAAAGCTCCTCCAAGGTGTGGTCTCCTCCTGGCAAGCCCTAGGGGGGCGTGCCTTGGCTCCTCCAAGGTGGATGATTCCACCTTTGTTTCTCCTCCAAGGGTGGGCATGCACCACCCTAATCTATCCTCCAATGCCTGGCCGTCCTCCTTGATGTAGAGAGACTCCTCCTCTTGGCATGGCACAAGAAGAAGGGTGGAGAAGAAGAAGGCACCAAGGAGGCAAGGGACAGCGTCCTTAATCTTCTTCCTTCCTCCTTCTTGGCCATAGGTTATAGGTGGGCTAGGGTAGAATTAACACCAAAGGAGGATGCCTTTTTTTGGTGGTATATGGTGGGTATATATAGAGGTGGAGAGGGGAGTAGTTGGTATGGAGATGTGGAGGGCTAGGATTAAGTTTGTTAGGTGGTTAGTGGTGGTTATGGGGATCCTAAGGTGTAAGATAGGAGGTGCCATGATTGGTTTTTTAACTGGTTTGTAAAATTAGGGTTTTAAAAGTTGTTACAACGCACAAAAATCGAGTTGCTTTTAAATTTATAACCAAGATAATGGTGGTATCTAGGGTAGTCCAAGGAGGCAACTTTTTACAAAATTGAATCTCTTGCTTGAATATGGAAATCACCTTTCTTTTTGTAATTTTTGAATAACATGATAATGTGAAATTGGTGGCAGGAAAAGACTAAACCTAATTTAGCAACTAAGTGGCGAAAATGTCCTCTTCCCAAACTCACCCTAGGCATGTGAAGGCCTAGGATAATTGGGAGGAGGGAGTGAAAGTGCTAAAACTAAAAAAAAGAAAGAAGATGCACCAAATTGAAAAGGCAACTTGATAGAAAATGGATTTCTATTTTACAATTGCAGAGGAAAGCTTCTACTACAAAATTAAAACTAAAAAAGTGAATAAAACAAAAATCCTAGATGATGATGGTGAAGACAATGAAGCCCTTGCTCCAACTGCTGCTGCTCCCATAGTTGAAAAGGGCTCCTCCTTCTCCTTCTTCTCGAATCCAAGGTATGGTCTCCTCCTGGCAAGTCCAAGGTGGGGGGGGGGGGGGGGCGTGCCTTAGCTCCTCCAAAGGTGGATAGCTTCCACGTTAATTTCTCCTCCAAGGGTGGGTGTACACCACCCTAATTTCTCCTCCAATGCCTCGCTGTCTTCCTTAACATAGAGAGTCTCCTCCTTGTGTCACAAGAAGAAGAATGGAGAGGAAAAAAGCACCAAGGAGGCAAGGGATAGCCTACTTAATCTTCTTCCTTCCTCCTTTTTCTTGGTTGTAAGTTATAGGTGGGCTAGGGTGGAATTAACACTAAGGGAGGATGATGATTTAGTGGTGGTTAGGGGGGTTCATATAGAGGTGGAGAATGGTGGTTGGCGTGGGGATTATGTGTAGGGCTAGGATGGGTTTTAGGAGGTGGTTAGGTGATCCTATGGTGGAGGGTGTTTGGCACCAAGTAGAGGGATGCCTAGGTGGTGGTTATGGGTGGCTAAGGTGTCCTTTCGTGGCCGTTCACCATGGAGAGACACCATAGTTTTGGAACCACCTATGGATGGTTCTAGAAGGCAGGTAGGAGTATGGCTAGCATAGGTTGTAAGGGTAGGTGTAGGGCCATGGTGTGGGGGAGTTTTGGTGCCAAAAGAGAGGGCTTCTAGAAGGCTATTTTGGCACCAAAACAACACGACTTTTGGGCATAGTTGAGGGGCTAAGGGTTGTCTATGTTGGCACCAAATGGGAGTAGAGGTAGGTGTAGGAAATTAGCTTGCTAGGTGGACTAGTTAGATGGTGAGGTGGAGTTAGGTTGTAGGTGATGGATGGCCATGGGAGTTGAGGTGTAGCTAAGCTAAGCTAGCTTAGCTAATAGATGAGTAGAGTAGCAAGTAGAAGGAGAGCTGTCTGGAGTTGCATAGGAGCTGGTGGCTGCTGAAGAGAATAGCAAGGAGCTACTTTAGCTGGCTTAGCTTGCTAGTTCTTTGCTAGCTGTTAAGCCAAGCTAAAGTAAGCTAGCTTCAATTGAAAGATGCTGAGGTAAGTTGGGTCTGATCTTCCCGGGGAGGACCTAGCTAGCTAAAGTAGCTAAGGTAGCTTAACTCAACTAAGTTAAGGTAAGTAGAGTCCCCAGGAGCTGGACTTGAGCTGGCCTGAGCTAGGGTGAAGTCATCTTCAGCTAGCTTGAGTTGAGTAGAGCTGGAGGTAGCTAGACTTGAGCCAAGGTGCACTCTAGTCAACTTAGCTGAGCTAGCTAGAGCTCCCAGTGAACTGATGGGAGCTGAGATGAGCAAGACTCAACTAAGTTGAGCTGGATCTGAGCTGACTTAGGCTATGGTGATCTAAGATGAGCTACCTTAAGCTACCATTCAGCTGAGATGAGCAGAATGGAGCTAGGATGAGCTAACCCTAGTTCAAGTGAGCTGGTATCCAGCTATGATCAGTTGGATTAGGCTGAGTCCCAGTTGGTTTGAGCTTCTTCTTCACCAGTTGCCTTCCTGAGTGCTAGGATTTTGGGGATATGACTATCTGTTTAACCCTAACACTTAAGTAAACACATCAAAAAGACAACAAAATGTGTAATGCATGCCAAACCTAATTTATGCCTAATGCAGCCCAAAAACCC
The DNA here is from genome assembly GCA_037157565.1 of Thalassia testudinum. Classification (NCBI taxonomy): domain Eukaryota; kingdom Viridiplantae; phylum Streptophyta; class Magnoliopsida; order Alismatales; family Hydrocharitaceae; genus Thalassia; species Thalassia testudinum. The sequence goes on from JAZHRO010000009.1 coordinate 48,693,418, forward strand.
ATTCACAGAGTTAAAATCCTAAGAGTTAGTTCTGTTTTAAGGCATAAGAATGATGATAAACTAGCTTTTATCACACCACCTTAAGGGGTGTGATGGTGGTGGTTTTGGTGGTGGAGAGGCACCATAATTTGGCACCAACCATGGAGAGGAACCATGGTTTTGGCACCAACTATGGGGGCTTCTAGAAGGGAATAGGTGGACGGTGGAGATGGCACGGGAGGTTAGTTGTATGGTGGAGATGAAGGGGGAGGTTGGCGCCAATTTTGATCGTAGTTAAGGGGGCTTTTGGTGCCAACATGATGGTGTCTCTTGGAGGTGACGGTGGCTAGGTTGGCACCAAGGTGAGGTGGAAGTAGGGTTAGCTTATGTGGAGCTTAGGTGGGCATACTTGGTGGAGCTATTTAGGTGGGAATTAGGGTTAGGTAGGGTGGATGGTGGATGGCCAAGGAGTTGCATAGCTAAGCTAAGCTAGCTAAGCTAGCTTAGTGACAAGGTAGTTTTTTCGCATTTTGACATCGTCGAAAATCATAGTATAGTCGCCAAATCCCCTTGACAAAAATATTTATTTATTTAATGAAACTCGATTGATTTTATTCTTTTGAGTCCCAGTCGTTGGTCTCTGGGAGGCGTGAAAACGAATTGAGATTTGGATCTGCTTTTCTAACCTAAATCTAATCTAACCTAATATTTTTGGTCTTTTCATATTTTACGATTTGTTGTGTTTTTTATTTTTATTTTGAAAAGCAAAATCAAACCTAGATCTAAATATGCTAGCGAAACCTAAATGACTATGTGCGTCTAAGTGAGGCCATGGTGGTCATGCATGGTGTGACAAACCTAAGTCGCATGTAGGCAAACAGACGTGTGGACAATCACAGAAGTGATGATCACACAATATTATTTATGCATAAAAATGAATGTCAATTAACATCTATACTAGAAAGCACATAAAATAGATGAAATCCCTCATACTGGAAAGTGCCACTAGGGCCATCGGCTATGTGTGAGGGTGTAGGCTAGACCTTGGGTAGACAAACCCGTCTACACGCCTACTAAAATGGATGGCCGACCACAAGAGGCTATGGGTGAGTCTTCATGGTCATCCAAGAAGAGAAGAAGATGGGGCGGGGGGGGGGGGGTATCTTCTCTAGGAGGAGAAGGTAGCATGCCCAAGAGAAGAAGAGAGGGTGGAGATCCCTTCTTCCTGGTCGTCCTTGAGAAGTTGTGGAGAAGCTTCTCTATGGCCATCCATGGAGTCTTGGAGGAGGACGAACACCCTTCAGAGGAGAGAGTGGTGGACGTCCTTGGGATTTGGAGGGTGGAAGGGAGGGTGCCGCAAGTGAGAGGTAGAGAGAATGCAATTATGCATGCTTTATTTTTTTTTTGGCTTTTATGGGAAGGCATCTCCAATTGGTTGCCACTTTTAGTGGCTCCCAAAATAGCCAACTCCACCTATATAGGATCTAAAGTTGATGCAAGTGTTTTAGGATTTCCAAGAATGGGTGTGTGTTGAGAGCGTTGAATTGGTGTTTAAGAGTGTTGTGTTGTAGTATAGCTGAAATAGTGTTCAAAACAAATACAATTTTATTACTCGAATATATTCCGAGGTTGAACATAGGAAGCAAATGGAATTCACACTCTAATCTCAACAATAAATGCAAATTGAACACACAATATTACTCAAAATCTAATTAGAAATGTAAAGCATGAGTATATGAAGAATAAAAAGAGTTGTAGGCAAAAATAATGAAGAGCATATGAATATCAGACGTCTTAAATATCTAGTGCTACAATGCCTTGCTTCTCTTATGATTTCTCTTTCTCTAATTCTTCTTCTTCTTCTCTTCTTCCTTTGGCTTCTTCTTTCCTTAGCTTTCTCTGCCTTCTTCTTTCTCTTCTCTTCTGCTTGACCTTCTCTTCTTCTTCAGCTTTTTCCTTCTTCTCTTTCTCTGACTTCTACCTTTTCTCTATCTTCTCCTTCCTTCTTTCTCTGCCTTAGGCTTTCTTCTTCTTCTACCTTGCCTTAAGCCCTGCGGTGCTCCTCTCCTTCTTCTTCTTCTTCCTCAAGTCTATTGTGCTCCTCTAAATCTGACTAAGAGTCAAGGGCAAACTCCTCAGAGCAAAACCCCCCTTCCCCTGCATAGATCTCTTCTCTCTTTCTCTCTTTTCTATTTCAGAGTAGCTCTCCCAGAGCCTTTAACTAATTAGGTAATCAGACCTAACGGAGACCCGAGTCCAAGCTCACCGACGTGTGTGGTGAGCGAGGAGTGAATTGGTAGGGTATTCGGGTCGTGGCCAGGTCCACGTGTTATGTTGCGGTCGAGTTCGGTGATATGGGGGAGGAGGACCTCACCCTCAGTGTTGGAGGCGAAGAGCCTCTAACACTTTTTTCCTTTATGTGATGTCGGGTAGCTTTCCACATTCGGGGTGGGACTAAATGTCCCACTTGTCTTCTGCACGCGGTAGCAACAGATGGCTTCCTTAATTGACGAGGCTGCAAAGGCGACGACTCCAACTGAGAGCCTGGATGCATGCATGCCTCAAGTCCGCACTGCCTGGGGGTCTCTCCTGGAGCAGAGTGAGACCTGGAGCAATAGTAGCAAGCTCAAAACTGTGGCAGCAATGGTGGCTGTCATCTTGCTACCTGAAATCAAGAACAAAGGCCTTATGGCCGCATCAGAGTGTTCAGCATGGTCGCCGTGGCACGGCGAATGTCATGGTGGTCATGGTGAGGAGCGAAGGTGGCTGTGGTGACCGGAGGGTGAAGGGAATGGATGGTGAAGGTTGGTCTATTTGGGGAGATATTTGGTTAGTCGATGGAGTGAATGGAGTGGGGGGAAAATGATCAGTGAGGTGTTGCAGAGGTTGTAGGGTGGTTGGCGAGGTGTATGGAGGTGCGGAGCTGCTGGAGCACCTCGCCAGATGTATCGGTAGAGGTGGAGAAGGTGACGGTGGTCAGTGGCATCGGTGGGTGTTTTTGAGAAATAAAGAGAGGGAAAGAAAGTGGGAGAGAGAGAGAGAGTCGAAAAACCTACTTCTAATTGACAAAAGGGGATGGAATCCCACGCCGATATGGTTGCCGGAAGTGGGGAAGACGAAGACCTCCATAGATGAGGCGGTGGCAAAGACAGGGCGGAGGCGACGTCGGCCGATGTTGCATGATGCAGAGGATTGTGGCGGAGTTAACCCAACCAATGGTATTGTGCTTGGACGACGAGAGAGTGAGGGAGAATCCACCAGAGCTTGCGGAGAATTGTGGTCGGCGAGGGAGAGAAGAATGGAGGGGGAACTGACCCAAATTCAGGCTAAGGGAATGCAGTTGGATCTAGGCAGTCTTTAAATAGGTCTCTGAGGAGGTTTCGTGCTTGGAAGACAAGCTTCCAAGCAAGGCAGGCTTTGCTAGAGATGGAAACTCAAAAGGAGACCCAAATCTCTCATGCGTTCGCATTAGAGGTTGGGAAACAATCATGGATCACAGAAGAGTTCAGATTGGAGGGGATTACTTAGAGAATCTCCCTTCCAATTTTGGGAGGGATTCTCTGGGCAATAAAGGAGAAACCTCCTTTCAAAGTTCGCTGGAGTAGGATTCCTCCGCTATAATGGCAGAGGAACCTACTTGTGAAAACGATGAAGAATCTAGGGGGTTGATTATAAGGGTTTTTGAAAGTTAGGCTTAGAAATGTAAATAGATAGGACCTTTTTGGAAAGTGGGTCAAGATAAATCCAATGGCGAAGTTAGATTTTGGGTTTGACCACGTTTGACTTGGTAATTTATGCAAAAACCCAATTTAGGGCAAATATTTATCTGAGACCCAATCTAGGGCAAGATGGGTTCCAATGGCCAAATGGAAGGCACTAAGCCCTAGAGGATATTTTTCCTGTGATTTTTAGAGGGTTTAAGTGAATTTTATCCTGATCAGAACCTTGGTTAATCAAGTAGGTCTGTTTTAGTGTTTCAAGAAGTCATTTAATTCATGGAACACACACAAGCCATTTTCTGTCAAATCCAACCCACTTGTTATCTTATTATGACCATTTGAACTTTGTTTAGCCCTTGAGAAAACCCATGGTTATACTACAATGGTAAAATTATAGTTTTAACCCTAGTTTCTTATTTTCCTCTCAGAAAGGTTATGTAGTGAATTATGACCTTTAGTCGGTTATGTAGGAGCATTTATTCTCTTCATTGGGTCAAAATAAGCTAGTTAGGGATCATGATGATGTTCCCATCATACCCCCATGGCTAGCTTTTGCTAGTCCCTTAGCAAAATTTTAAGGTTTTAACTTTGATTCTAGACTATGAATTCGTTTGATGCTCAAAACTATGATGTGTGCTTTCTTATGTTGATTAGGTTAGAATGCCGATAGTAGGCCTAGAGGTACTCAAGTACCAACCAAGATCCAGACTTGACCAACTCTAGCGTCAATCTGCCGTGAAGGTTTTTAAGGTCCACAGGAACTATCCTGAGGTTCATTAAACTCTGAAGTTAAAGCATTCGTGCTTGTAACATGTTTTAGCCTTGGTTCAGTTTGCAGTGTGTTTTTGTAAGAGAGAGACAGAGGAATTTTCTTTCTTTGGAGAGTTTTCTCTCTCTTTTCTTTTTATTTCTAGCTTCATATTAGCTTCTCAACATGGTCTGTATCGAATTCCGAGTCCCCATCATCAATCCTCTAAGGGTCCCTAGCAATCGATGCTTCAGGATAGCACCACCCATGGCAACCCCCATGTTTACGCTGCTAGATCGTCTTTTAACAGATATTTCGTTGTAATATAGATGAACTTTCCGTGAAAACAAATAAAAATTTATAACTCAAAAATCAAAGTATCCGAGGTCGAACACAGGGAGCAATTTGGGTATTCCAAAACTTGAGAACACAACTTTTAATAAGAAGCAATAACTAGTTCAACAAAAATGACAGGATAATGTTATGGAGAAAATGCTCAAAAAGAATTGGACGTCTGATATTGCATCAGACGTCTTAAAATTGGCCTTCAGTCTCTTCTTTTGTTTGCTTTGCTCTGCTATAGCTATGGTTTCTTGTTTCTCCTTTTCTTTTCTTCCTTAGCTTCTCCTGTTCCTCTTCTTTTTCCTTTGCTTTCTCTCTTCTCGATTCCCTTCCTACAGCTAAGTCTTGGTCTTATCTTCTCTTCTGTTTCCTTCTTTTTCTTCCTCTTCTTCCTTTGCTTTCTTGCTTCTCCACTTTGTCTGCTCGTTGATCTCTCTCTTCTTCTTTCTCTTGGTCTACCGCACCTCTACTACAGTGCGTGTTTCATCTTTTTCTCCTTCGCTTGTGGCAGCTAAGTCCCGCTTACTTCTCTTACTGCGCTTCTTCCTCCCTTAGCATCCTCTTCCTCCTCTTCCTACACAAGCGCCACACAACAAAACCTGTTCCCCGACCCCTTCCTGCACATCTCTCTCTCTCTGTGTATCTCTCTTCAGTACACTCTCCTAGAGCTGGGTTATCGGGTCGGTCGCGCGCCCAGGTCCAGGCACACCAGCATGGGTGTGGTGCGCGAGGAGTGCATGGAGGGGTTACTCGAATCTGGGTGCCAAGTCCGTGGGTTATATGTCACAGACGAGGCGTGATAGGTGAGGTGAGGGACCTCACCCCAGTGATTTCGAGGCAAACTGAAAGGAACACAAAATCCACTTAAACCGCTCAGAAAGCTTACGACTTACCGAGGTGGGACTAAAAGTCCCACCCACTTCTGCTGACACTTCCAGGAGAGTGACTTGCCAATCGACACAGCTTCAGATCTCACAGCACTTGCTATCAAGCTAGACTCACTCTTGCCCTCAATCCGCACAATCTGGAAGCCTGGAACCTGACGCTTGTGGCCTGGAGCTGGAGAACAAGCGAGCTCGAGCCGTCGCTAATGGCAGACGGGAGCTTGACCCTGCATGACACAAAAGGAGCCTTGCAGCTCTATCAAACCACAGGAGGACCTTTGCCATGTCATGGCAAAGGTGAGGCGGTAGGTGGCATGCCACGGGGTGGCCTAGGTGTGCATGCCTAGGTCGCTCTGTGGCCGGGTTTATGGGTTAGGTCGGGGGGCGTTTGTGGTGGTGTAGGTGGTCTGTGAGTGGGTGGATGATGTTCAGTGGACTATGGCAGTGGTTGTTAGGTTGGTGGCGAGACGTCTGGAGGTGTGGAGTGATGGATGCATCTTGCCAGAGGTTGGCCGGAGATGGGGAAGATGCGGGCGGACAGTGGCAGTCGAGGGGTGTTTTGTGAAATAGAATGAGGGAAAGGAAAGAGTGGAAGATGAGGAGCTTATCTAGAGTACTTGGAGCGAAGGGGAGGCAGAGGGGATGGATGGCATGCTTGTGTCATGTCGGAGAAGATGGCCTTGAGGGGGAGATAACGGCGATGAGGAGGAGGATAGGAAGGCGTGCACTGGTGCGGCGCGACGCGGAAGAACAAGGCAAAGTTAACCCTGCTACTGGTATGATAGCAGAGCGACGAGAGGGAGGAGGAAAAATCGCCGGAGCTTGCAGGCTACTTGGCCGGAGAGAGGGGAGATGAAGTCTGAGGGAGTCTACGGCCAAATCAATCTTGAGAGATTCGCAGAGGACTGGGGGTCCTTTTATAGTTGTTGGCCGAGCTTCTGGTGCATGGAGGGCAAGCCTTCTACCACCAACTCTTCGCCGGAGAAGGAAGGTAGTTGGAGATCCAAATCTCTCGTGCGTTCACACGAGAGATTGGATGCAAATCAAATATTGCAATTGAGCTCAGATGGAAGGAAATTCCTCAGAGAATCTCCCTTCAAAATCTAGGACGAGATCTTCGAGGAATCAGGGAGTAATCCCCCTCCATTCCTTGCTGGAGAAGGATTTCTCCCCATTAATGGTGTAGGGACCGATTTGTAAGAGTGGTGAGGAAGTTAGGGGGGTTTGTGTAATGGTTTTCAAAAGATATGGGCCAAAATGTAATTGGGTGTACTAATTCGCAAAGTAGGTTAAGATGACCTCCCCTTAGGTCCAAATTTTGGTAAAACTTAATTTGGACCTAAGGAATCCAATGGTGAAGTTGGATTTTAGGTTTGACCACGTTTTACTGGACATTTTGCACAAAAACCCAAATTAGGTCAATTCATGAGCTAGGACCCCAATCTAGGTCAAAATAGATTCCAAAGGCCAAATTGAAGCTTCTAAACCCTAGAGGATATTTTTCCATGAATTTTAGAGGATTTACTTGATTTTTATATTGATCATAACCTTGTTGAATTAAGCGAGTCTGTTTTAGGGTTACAGAATGTCATTTAATTCCTAGACTGCACATGAACCCATTTCTGATTGAACCAACCAACTTTTTATCTTATTCCGACCATTTGACCTATGTTTTGCTTCTGAGAAATCCCATTTATGTACTGCAATGGTAAAATTACAGTTTTAACCTTTATTTCATGTTTTCTTCTCAGAACACTTATTCCTTGGATTAAGTCCTTCTCCATGTTATGTAGGAGCTCTTATTCACTTTCTTAGGTCAAAATGAGCTAGTTAGGGCTCATGATGAGGCTCTCATCACCCCAGAACCCTGGCTTTCGAGATTTTGAGATAATCCCACCCATGGCATTCTGTAGCTAAATCCAAACCCTGGCAATCGACATTTCGGGATAATGCCATCCATGGCATCTGAACCAGCACAGGGTGCTTACATGCCCCTGGTAGGATATGTAAATATCCTAGGAGACAAGCATCGAGGAGACGATATGTTATTATGCATCTTCGAGGGGAATTTCCTACCTCTCCGCACTGGGAACTCGTCCAAATCATCTTGTGTTGATCAGGCACTCCTAATCTAGGAGACTTTTTCAGAATGATTCAAATGCATTTACATGATTTTGATACTTAGGCGCACTGAACTGAACTGTCTGTGGATTGGGGTGCTTAGGTTACCGAGTCCCGCAAACCAAAAGTCAGTTAACGAGGCCGAATACTCCCTAAGCCTTAGACCTAATACTTAAGCTTCGCATTTTCCTCAACCTCTTCAGGACTATCCAGATCTTAGTGGATACTTGAATTTTTAAGCCTATGGTCATAGTCCAAGAGGCCTAAAATCCACATCCCTACTAATCTCTTGTGTGTTTTATTAGCACCTTTTTGCCTTTTTTCTTTTGATATGGTCTAGAACTAAGTCAATTCCTTAATTTCTTACTAATGACTATCTCTTTTCTTTCTCTTTTCATCTTGTGCTCCTTTTTTGACATTTTTATCTTCTCCCCTTTTTCTCCTCAAAACTAATATGCCATCAAAATTTTCTCTCATTTTTTTTATTCTTTTTCACAATTTTTTTTTACTTTTTTGTTATTTTTGGGATATGTGAATTTTTTTGTGAGAATCTTTCTGAACTTTGATTTTTGAATGCTTGTACTTTACCACCCCCCATGCCTAAGTTTTGTAATGTCCTCAATGTAAATGGAGGGTGTGAAACAGTTTTGGATTCAGGAATTTTAGAATAGGATTATCGGGTGGGCGAACAGGTCCAGAATGACTGTTGCAGATGATTTCAAGCTCTGGCACGTGTACCAGAGGTGGGATCGATTGTTCTAAAATCGAACTCAGGGTGTAATAGATGTAAAGTACAAATGGATAATCAGAAGGATCTCAGGTTTTTGGAATGATGGGTTGCCTCCCATTAAGCGCTAAATTCAATGCCTTCAACCGAGTGGAAAATGCTATGGAGAGGGAGTGGTCAAATCAGATGAGTTTTGTAGAACAGGCACCTTGATCAAAAGCCTGGTTGGTCCAACCAGGTGCTTGTTTAGATTAGCAGGCTGATGATGCAACCCAAACCTAATCAATCTGGTGTGTTGATAAATGTAGATCAAGAGATGTGGAACCCACCATATGCTGTGAGGCTCGAAATGATATGGAAGTGTGAATCCAGGGTTTGGCTAAGTTGAATTAACCTAATTAGGAGTGGATGATGCAGAAACCCTATAGGAGTGATCAGAGAATGACGGGGCATGATTTGTAGTCTGATCAATGTTCGAAACCTGATAAAAATGTGGAGGCGAATCATCTGCAATCGGCTCAGTAAGAGGAGAATCAGAATAGAAATTGAGTCTGATTGTGAGTCGGGGTTGAAAACGGGTTTGGGAATGTTCTGTATATGTAGAGGAGGTAGCTTCAATAAGAATTGTGTATGGGGGCTCATCTAAAAAAGGTTTAAAGGTGGGTTCATTTAGAGAGTCCTCATAGTAGCCATCAAATTCAAAGGTAAATGCCTGAAGAGTGTTCATAGGATGAAGAAAATCTGAGTCAAGAAACAATTCGAATTCTGGATTGTAGTCACTCTCAACACTTTTTGGTTTTGATTCCTGAGGATCGAAAAGAAATGATTCCATCTCAATGGAACCTAATTTTAAGTCAGTGATCTCGGGATTAGGGACCTCAGAGTCAGAGTCAAAGAATGAATCATGTGAGTTGAGGTCATAGATTGGCTCGTAGTTGTCAGGAAACAATGGTTCTCTGAAATCATGGTAAGATTCAAAATCATCGGAGAACTTGTGAGAATCAAGTTTTGAAATCGATTCGAGATCATAGGTTCCACCACAAAATAAATCACAAGATGTAGTCTTAGCAACCTGACTTGGGTCTAGCTTATTTGTAGATTCTAAGCTTAAAAAGGTGCCCCTATTGGATCTAGGCTCGAGTTCTAGGCTTGTAGGAAAGACCCAATCAAAACCCCACTCTTTCAACAACTTGATTTCTATATCATAGATTGGCATGACTTCTGAAAAATCAATATGTTTCTTTGAGGATGTTGGAGAGGGATATTCATCAAATAAAGGTCTAGAATCATAATCCCCATTCAAACTTTGATTGTCGTCATACAGGGCCTTGTAATCATCCCAATAAGATTCAGATCCAGATTCTAGGCTAGGGATGTGGGTTGAATTACTAGAATCTAGGTCAGAATTATCTTCGACGGTCACCTAATCAGAATAATGGGTGGGATTTACACCCTCGAGAGGTTCTATTTTAATCTCATCGTGTCAGGAGTCTAGGAATTCTATGCTTGGTGAACCAGGGTGTTGGTTTTCTAGGGCTGGCTCAAAATCATGTTCTCTTGCAATTGGGACCTCCCAACCTATTTCAAGATATGCAAATTATATTCCAACTGGGTTGGGAATCCACAACAACCTTGTGTCTCAAACCCGGCATTTGGGAAATCATGTTGATCCTTAATATTATTCCAAGATGTTTCATTAACTATTCGGGGCATGTATGGGTATTTTTGATCAATAACTGACAGAAAGCCGTTTTCGTGCATTTGAAAGTCGTCGAAAGTCGTAGTATAGTTGCGCAAAACGTTCGTCAAAAATATTGTTTTGTAAAATAATGAGACTTGAGTCCCGGTCGTTCGTCTCTGGGAGGTGTGTTTCTATTTTTGAAATCGATCTTAAAGCCGCTCTACTTAATATTCTGGTGCGCAATATATAGGCGGTTAAAGAACAGGCACTTAAATCATGCAAATAAAATAATCATTCAGCTCATGGTGATTTTGAACACGTAAAGAGAGATATATATATATAAATGCATTTTCATTCATTCATTGGGGGAGAGTTGTTTGTACAGGAAATCTAGAGGAAAGCTTATACAGGAATGCTTGAAATTAAACCTAGCTACTAGAAAATGATTGCATACAAGAATCGACAGGGGGATTTCGCATGCATCATTGGGGGAGAAGAGAAACTACTCTACTAAGCAGTAAATGAAAGCAGTAAAACTTATGAAAAGCATGATCTAGAGCTAAAAGAGTAGAGGGCATTCAGGGGTCGTCCCCGATGGCCTTGGAGTGGTCGAGAGGAGAATGAGGGGCGGCCAATGTAGCTTAGGCCGACCCTTGCAGAGAAGTAGGGTTGATCTAGGATCCTGGCATGGTGTCCTCCATGGTGGTGGTAGTGAGCTCGTGGAGGTGGAGTGAAAGGCACCAATGGAGTGCAATTGCCAAAGAAGTGAATGGGTGCCAATGGCCACCCATGGGGTCTTTTTATAGACCCAATGGAAGCTCTCTAGAGAATTATGGAATTATCTAGAGAGGCCTATGGTGGGAGCTCGTGGGAGAGTGAGAGAGAGAGGGTGGATGGTGGTTTTTAGATCCACCAAATGTGGATCTAAAAATTGAATGGCTCTTGGTTGCTATTTTTGGCAACCAAGGCAACCACACATGGTAGAGAGTTCTAGAGAACTCTAGGCTCGATATTTTCGTGTGGATGGTGTGTGTGGGTGTGTGTGTGTCAAAACTTAGGTGGCTAGGTTGATTAGGTTGGGTTCTAGTGGATTTAGGTCAAGGTAGGTCTCAAATTAGGGTTATAAACCCTAATTCACTAAGGTAAAGTGCAATTAAACTTAATACAAGTTTAATTGGGTGTGTGGAAACTTAATTGAGAGTAAAACAACTCAATTAAGTCAGGTCTAGGTCAATTGGACTCTCACTGAGTCCAATTGGATAGTGTGTGCTGAGATCAGGACTCAGTTGGACTCAATGAGTCCAATTGAATAGGCTGATGGAATTAGCTAAGATCCAAGTCAATTAGGTTTAGTGAGGACCTAATTAGGTCCTTATGGAGGTCTAGAGGTGATGTACTAGGGTTAGGGAACCTTAATTTAGGTTCCTATGGTGTTGGAATTGGGTTTAGGGACCTAGAGATCCAAGATCAAGGCTTAAATATCAAAACAGGAATTGGAGAGCAGTATCAGATGTCTAATTATAGAATTAGACGCCTTATACTCAAAAATCAGAAGTCCAGACTTGTTGTCTGGACGTCCAATCAGAGTCAGGAAGGGTTTCGGGTTCTATTTTGGGTATTCTGCAGAAATTGGACGTCTAACAAAGTGTCTGGACGTCCAATAACACTGCAGAAGTGGGTTTGAAGTGTGCGGCAGTTGGCTAAGGGTCCTAGACATCTTAAAACTTATCTGGACATCCACAGAAGGGTTGGAACTAGGGTTTAGGGCTTCCTAGGGTGTTGTGACCTAATCTAAGGGTGGCTAAGGATTGGGGAAGTCTCTAGGCTATCCTAGGGCTAGGATGGACCTAAGCTCTTCACATTTTACTGCTTTATTCCTACTCAATAGAATAGCACACTTTTAACCCCCTTACATTATTATTCCTACATCTAAACTAGGCCTTCTGCTCCAGCTCTGCTACAACTCCTGTTATTCCTGATCCAGCTTCAGATCCAACTCGTGATCAGCTTATTCTCTGCAATCGACATAATGCACTTAATCAGCACATTATAACATTATTTTATGCATAGCTAAAGGAAAGCAGTAAAGATGCAGATAATGCGTATGCATGCATGAATAACCCTAATTTATGCTAAGTCCTAGCTTAATCTTGGCCAATTATGACCTATGATTGTTGCACAATCATACCCCCATGCCTAAATCTTGCTAGTCCCTATCAAATGCAAGACTAAATTATTTACAGCAAGGGTCCCTAAGGGACTGGTTATTTTATCAAGTGTTTGCATAGAGATTTTTCTCCCTTTTGTTTTCATCCTATGCTCTAGAAATCCAGACAATCGTGAAGGTGCAGCTATGTAGCTTTTGCAACGGATTCGAGTGAAAACTAATACACCTCTAAATCCTGTACTTGACCCCTAATAAAAATTCTAGCGGGATAGGCGGATTTCTTCCCTCAGGGTATTTAAGATATTTTATGAGTTCCACCCTGGCTTTAGGCTTAGGTAGAGAATCTTTGAGGGAAAGGATTGTATATTTGGTGGCTCATTCTCACTTGGTGCTACATAGAGACTAGTACTACAGAATCCAGATTCCCGAATTACTAAGTAACACAACTCAGAGAAAGACGAGAAAAACTATGCTCCCTTTTGATTCCCTTGTATTCATTCTCTCTTGCTCTTTTTCTTTCTTTTTCTTAGAGCTCACAACCTCACCAGATTCACACATATGTTTTGTATTTGGTGGTCTCACTAGGCATTAACACTTTAATTGAGTTCTCATAACCCTAACACTAAGTCGGGATTCCTCAGCCAGTATTTGGGCAGTCAGAAACACAAGAAAAATAGGTTAAGGCCATTTTTGGTGGAGCTCAATTTTATTTGGTGGTATTGCCTCGATGAAATAAACACTAAATATTCATTTTTTTCTTTACTTTTTCTTCTTTTCCTAATAATTTTTTTTTTCAATTTTTTTTCAGTTTTTCTTTCTTTTCATCATTCTTTTTCTTTTTCTCTTTCTTTTTCTCTTTTTTTCTTTTTAATTTTTTTTTTTCATCATAACACAACTGGCATACATCCATGAACTTTATTAAGGAGGCATTATTGGGGATTGGTGGTACTCAAGAGACATTGGGTGGCTTATTTGGTGGAAGTGCCTACTCACGACACCGGGAGAGACGGATAGGACGGTGTATTTCTGACCTTGACATCAATACCCTCCTTCAGCCGAGGATTCCGTAAAGAATGGTCATAACCATCCACCTTAGCCCTAGTTTTATGAAACCTCGCTCTTCGCGTATTTGCCTTATTCGGTGGCTCTCACAATTTCGCACAAAAATGTATACACGGGAACCGAGAGCGAAAACTATGTCTAATCTCAGAGTATCATCACCTAATTATCTAGGATTCCAGATTCCTTGCACTAATCTTAGAGCACCAGTATACTCTACTCTCTCACACTATTTGGTGGATTTTTGGAGGAAAATCTTCCTGACTCCCAAAACATTGTCCAAGGGTTCAGGAAAAGAAGCACTGCTTCTTCTCGACAAACTGAAGACGTTTGTCAACCTTCACCGTGAATCCATTGCAAATTCTACGTGTGTGTGAAATGTTGTACTGGATTCCAGATTACAGGAATCAACTAAAGGATAAAAATCCCTAATGCATTCTCTTAATAAAATAATCTTATTCATGAATGCAATATGTATATATGTTATAGACATGTAACCTCGTATAATTTGTACTTCGTGAATTTTTCGTATCGGGTTACAATCAGCTTGACCCTAAATTTAGAACAAAGGTGGGCGGGTGAGTTGGAAGTGGCTGTTGCGAACGATTTCTAGCTCCAATGAGAGCATTGGAGGTGGAGTCGGTTGTTCTTTTATTTAAGGTCCTAAAGTACGTTTTGCATGCAGCTCCGAGGTTTTCCTAAGTGTTGGCAAAAAATTTTTTTCAGTTTTTCTGTATCTACCCCCCCATGCCTAAGTTCTTGCATGTCCTCATGCATGAATGTAAAAGAAAATAAATGCTGCAGGGAGAGAATGGGTAGAAATCACCTGTAATTGCTCCTGAAATTATATTCACCACCGGCCAACCTGTTAATATGTAATATAAAAGGGAAATATGCTAAAACAAAAATATGCTATGTATAAAAATGGTTATATATAAATGATGGTGGAATGTAGGGTGAATGATATCTATATGTGCTGAGTTTAACGCCTCCAGCTGGGTAAAAACTCAATCAGATGTGTCATTTCTAGCATAGGAGCTGGCTAAGATTAAGAGAAAGATATGCCCGTATGCTCCCAGAATCAGTGGTCCAGAGATGTGAACCAGCTAATTGTGCACCCCTACTCCAAAACGTCTAGCTATAAGAAAGTGTGGAGTGGTAGTGGAAAATAGAGGATAAACAGAGGGGGGATCATGATGTTGATTTAGCTGATTTATCATGTCCCACAATTCAGCAGGAAGTTGCTGAGGGAGTAGATCAACATGTATCTCAGAACCAGAATCTGAGTCATAGGCATCCTCATAATGATAATTGACATCAAAGATCATTCCCTCTCTAGGCTCTGGGTCATACGGGTGTATTCGTGAAAGTAGCAAACCTGTGGGGAGGTCACTGAAATCCTCATCAGAAATTACTTCATCCTCATCAGTACCCATCTCTGATTCATCAAAGGCTGTCTCCTCAGGCTCAAAGTCGAGCCATCTACTAGGATGACAGGTGCATCCCCAACTCCTTCTACTCAAAGCTTCACCCTCATATGCATTGGGTTCCTCAGTAATTCCTACCTCAGATGGCATATTTATTTCTTCAGTTAAGTCATCCATAGCTACTTCTGGTTTTCGGATGTTAGGATCAGGGATAGAAAGTGTCATCTTAGAATCTCTAATATCCGAATTAGGATGTAGGTGAAAGAAGAAGAGTGCAGATCAGAAGATGTTGGCTCTAGCACAGGTTCACCTACAATGGGAAGTGGTCTAGATTGATCAGTAGTGTCGCATGTAATGTCTGCCTTAGGATCCATATCCTCAATTGGATCCGCTTCCCTTATCTTGATTGGGTTATCCAACCCAAAAGGTGTCTCCCAGGATTCAGGATAATCTGATTGCGGCTCAGTCCTGGAGATATCAGTCCTTTCCTCCTCAATTTCAAATGAACCCATTCGGCATACTTCCTGCTCCTGTCTCATATCCATGCTAGATTCTTTTTTCCCTAAGTGATCTTTGGGCATCTGCTCCCAAGAATCTTCTGTGTGTTCTTCCGGCATAGTTGTTTCAGATTCTTCGAGGTCTTCAATGCTATTTTCCACTTGATATCTCAAAAGCAATAGTTCTTGAGTTTCCCGATTTTGTCCCATTCGCCTTGTTATCTCTGTTGTTTCCTGAAGGAGCTTCATCACAGCTTGTTGATGGGGAATCCGGCTTTGTCTTTGGTTCGGCTCAATGATAGCCTGGATTTTGCGTAGATAGGATGCGACCTTTTCCTTAGCGCTCGCTATAGCTCTCTGTATTCTATAATGTGGCTGCATATGCATTGGTAGCTCTTCAGGGGTTCCAGGGGGTGAATCAGGTCTACCCATGTTCCATGGGTGAGAAGCAAGAGTATGAAATCCATATCCTGGGTTATAAGATGCGATCCTTTGAGGGACCGACTGGTATGGGTCATAATATCTAGGGTTAGGATATGGATTAACCATTTCGATAACCCAAGGAGAAGGATCAGGCGAAGCGAAAAGTCATCTTCGTCGCCTTGGGTTCTGAACCCAAGGTTGAGCTGATTCAGTGACCCGAGCTCTCAGATAAGCTCGTGGGTCCAGCTCTTCTGGATCCTGATTAGGTCCAGATCCAATGTTAGCCATTGCGGCTCAGTAGATAGAAGAAATGGGGTGAGAAGATGGTCTGGGCGAGGTGACTTGCCTCCTTGGGAGTGGCTCCCAAGGTCCAACCAAGTGAGGTCGAAGTGACCTCCTTCCGTGCATACACCGCCCAACCCCTGGGTTGGTGTAGCCACGCAAGATAAGGCTAAGGCCCTGTCAATCAAATGGTCCTTATAGATCAGGTGACCAGATTTTTTGTTAGGGATTTGAATTCCTGAAGATAAGTTTGTCGTACAATCGACTGAAAGTGAATCTCGCCTCTCAAGCTAACCTAGCCAGTCTGGTTACGAGGGGACTAAGGGGAAGGTTCTTCCTTTGGCTTATGCCTCCGATTCCGTTGACCCCCGAGCCGTGGTCGTTTGACACTACCCCGCAGACTTAGTCACCAGGTTTGGCAAGAGAGATTAAACTCATCCAGTAGTACGACAACGAACTCGGGTTGATTTCGTGTTTTAAAATTATTTTTTAACCCGTTTTCTTCAGTGGGGTTTGTGGTGAGTGGCCCACAAGGTGACCAAGCCCACCGGCTAACTAGACTTGATTAAGTCTAGGTTAGCCAAAAGTGTGGTCTCTATTTGTGACCCTAAAGGTTCAACCTAAGTTGGATGCACTTCTAGGGTTTTTTTCTCTATTTCAACATACCACAAGAATAATGTTGATTCTCTGATAGTAATTGGAATCCAATTAATTTGAAATTTTGCGAGTAGATTCCTTTTTCAATTGTTTTTTCAGAGAATATTTTTTTTGGAATTTTTACTGTTTCAACAGAATTTTTAGGAAATTTTAAATATTAGGGGGTCAGATTTAGAACTTTGACCCCTGGACGGTTTTTCACTTTGAAACAGTATCAAATGATCCTAAAAAATTCGGTAAAAATATTGAAAATAAATCCAATTAGATCAGCTTTCAAACCCCACCATTTTTAGTCAAAACAGATTTGTGGATTGCTCGGAATCGCTTTTGGAACTTTGAAAATTTTTGAATCTAGGTCAATCTGACCCCGTGCACTTCGCGAATTTTTAAAAATTTTATATTTGGAGTTTTTTCAAAGTAACGGTGGAATTTCAAAGATGGTTTGAAATTGAAGTTTTTTCCCAAATTTCAAAATTTGTCGCTGACGGATTTTTCGGCAATCGAATTTTTAGGTGAGATTTGAAATCTGGCCGAAAATCAGAAGGTGGCGGAAAAGCTTTTAAAGAGGTTTGAATTTGAAATTCAAGCCTTCCACCAAAGAAGCTTTTTTTTTTCTTTTTAATCTTTTACACTTTTTTTTATTTTATTTTTTTTAAAAAAAGAATTTTTGAAAAGATTCAAACGGAAATATCTCTTTTTTTTTCTAACCTAGATTCAAAAGTAAACCTAATCTAGATTTTTTAAAAAAAAAAAATTTCTCTTTGATTTTTTCTTCTTTTCCATAAAAATGAGAAAAATATATATATATTTTTTTACAAAGGAAATTGCAGGAAGTAGATCTAGTCCTAGGGTTCAGAAAATAAACCTACTCTAAGACAATGTGATGTGCACCTAACTTTCTTCGCCGCGCTCGATGTGTGCGTAGATCCCGTTTTTCTTCCGTGTTCCTGCACATCAACAACAAAGTAGAGGCAGATTTGTCAACGATAAGTAAAAGATCGAAATCAATAAAAATGACATTGCCTCCCCGGCAATGGCGCCATTTCGTTGGAAGATCGTAGATAGCATTTTTCATAAAAGCGTCGTAGTACAGTTGCGAAATATGATCCAACAAAGATATTGTTTTGAAAAATAATGAGACTTGAATCCCGGTCGTTCGTCTCTGGGAGGCGTGTTTCTATTTTTGAAATCGATCTTAAAGCCGCTCTACTTAATATTCTGGTGCGCAATATATAGGCGGTTAAAGAACAGGCACTTAAATCATGCAAATAAAATAATCATTCAGCTCATGGTGATTTCGAACACGTAAAGAGATATATATATATATATAAATGCATTTTCATTCATTCATTGGGGGAGAGTTGTTTGTATAGGAAATCTAGAGGAAAGCTTATACAGGAATGCTTGAAATTAAACCTAGCTACTAGAAAATGATTGCATACAAGAATCGACAGGGGGATTTCGCATGCATCATTGGGGGAGAAGAGAAACTACTCTACTAAGCAGTAAATGAAAGCAGTAAAACTTATGAAAAGCATGATCTAGAGCTAAAAGAGTAGAGGGCATTCAGGGGTCGTCCCCGATGGCCTTGGAGTGGTCTAGAGGAGAATGAGGGGCGGCCAATGTAGCTTAGGCCGACCCTTGCAGAGAAGTAGGGTTGATCCAGGATCCTGGCATGGTGTCCTCCATGGTGGTGGTAGTGAGCTCGTGGAGGTGGAGTGAAAGGCACCAATGGAGTGCAATTGCCAAAGAAGTGAATGGGTGCCAATGGCCACCCATGGGGTCTTTTTATAGACCCAATGGAAGCTCTCTAGAGAATTATGGAATTCTCTAGAGAGGCCTATGGTGGGAGCTCGTGGGAGAGTGAGAGAGAGAGGGTGGATGGTGGTTTTTAGATCCACCAAATGTGGATCTAAAAATTGAATGGCTCTTGGTTGTTATTTTTGGCAAACAAGGCAACCACACATGGTAGAGAGTTCTAGAGAACTCTAGGCTAGATATTTTCGTGTGGATGGTGTGTGTGGGTGTGTGTGTGTCGAAACTTAGGTGGCTAGGTTGATTAGGTTGGGTTCTAGTGGGTTTAGGTCAAGGTAGGTCTCAAATTAGGGTTATAAACCCTAATTCACTAAGGTAAAGTGCAATTAAACTTAATACAAGTTTAATTGGGTGTGTGGAAACTTAATTGAGAGTAAAACAACTCAATTAAGTCAGGTCTAGGTCAATTGGACTCTCACTGAGTCCAATTGGATAGTGTGTGCTGAGATCAGGACTCAATTGGACTCAATGAGTCCAATTGAATAGGCTGATGGAATTAGCTAAGATCCAAGTCAATTAGGTTTAGTGAGGACCTAATTAGGTCCTTATGGAGGTCTAGAGGTGATGTACTAGGGTTAGGGAACCTTAATTTAGGTTCCTATGGTGTTGGAATTGGGTTTAGGGACCTAGAGATCCAAGATCAAGGCTTAAATATCAAAACAGGAATTGGAGAGCAGTATCAGATGTCTAATTATAGAATTAGACGCCTTATACTCAAAAATCAGAAGTCCAGACTTGTTGTCTGGACGTCCAATCAGAGTCAGGAAGGGTTTCGGGTTCTATTTTGGGTATTCTGCAGAAATTGGACGTCTAACAAAGTGTCTGGACGTCCAATAACACTGCAGAAGTGGGTTTGAAGTGTGCGGGAGTTGGCTAAGGGTCCTAGACATCTTAAAACTTATCTGGACATCCACAGAAGGGTTGGAACTAGGGTTTAGGGCTTCCTAGGGTGTTGTGACCTAATCTAAGGGTGGCTAAGGATTGGGGAAGTCTCTAGGCTATCCTAGGGCTAGGATGGACCTAAGCTCTTCACATTTTACTGCTTTATTCCTACTCAATAGAATAGCACACTTTTAACCCCCTTACATTATTATTCCTACATCTAAACTAGGCCTTCTACTCCAGCTCTGCTACAACTCCTGTTATTCCTGATCCAGCTTCAGATCCAACTCGTGATCAGCTTATTCTCTGCAATCGACATAATGCACTTAATCAGCACATTATAACATTATTTTATGCATAGCTAAAGGAAAGCAGTAAAGATGCAGATAATGCGTATGCATGCATGAATAACCCTAATTTATGCTAAGTCCTAGCTTAATCTTGGCCAATTATGACCTATGATTGTTGCACAATCATACCCCCATGCCTAAATCTTGCTAGTCCCTATCAAATGCAAGACTAAATTATTTACAGCAAGGGTCCCTAAGGGACTGGTTATTTTATCAAGTGTTTGCATAGAGATTTTTCTCCCTTTTGTTTTCATCCTATGCTCTAGAAATCCAGACAATCGTGAAGGGCTACAATCGTCGATCTGAATCCATCCGTGAGGTCAGATTTGTTGTTTGTAGTGTGGATTCACACCGTCTTGGCTCTTGATCTCCTAGGGTTCCCTGGTCTCTATCTAATGTTACAGATGTCTGATTAGGACAATCTTGGAGTCGTTGAACTCCAATTGTCACCCTGATCACATCTGTACGGTTGGATCTTCGATCCGAGGCCCTAATAAAAAGTTTGCCCTATCCTTGAATATAAAAGGAGACAATTAACCTCCATTTTATTCAAGCTACTCTAAATGCAAGATGATGCATGTTATGCAATATTTATAGTATGCAATGCAATCCTATGCTTAAGAACATGCAGAAATAGACATCTTAAGTAGTGTAAACATGTTTACATCAACCTCCAATCTAACTTAGCACCAACACACTAGACCCTTTCACACCACGACCACTAAGAGCCACCAAAAAGTCCACACCAACCACCTCCATAACTACCTATATTTTGGCGCCAATCCTAATATTCCATCTTCATCATACACCTATCACCTAAACCAACCTAGCCCTTTCCTCTTTGGTGCCACCTTAAACCTTCTAGAACATCCCCTTTTAGCACCAATTATGGTGCCCTTTCACCACATAACCACCACCTAGGCATCCCCTCCTTTGGCGCCAAATAACAACCACCATAAGATCACCTAACTACCCCCCACAATCCCATCTTGACCATATATCATTCCTATGCCAAAAATACCCCCTTCTAGAACCCATTTTTGGTGCCAACCCTAACCTATATCTCCACCCTCCATCTACACCATGAACCCATCTCCACCTTACACCTCAACCCCTTCTAGAATCCACCATACTTGGCACCAAAAAAAGGTGGCACCACCACCATGGACAACCACCAAATACCCCTTCATGTCCCTTAGCTTGGCACCAGTAACCTTGACCTTAAGATCCTGCAACCACCACCTATGAGCCATCCTAGCCGTCCACCCTGAAGCCACTAACTTCCCCTTCAAACCCTTTGATTAGGTGCCAACTAACCCTAGCTTGAGGATCACCTAACTACCCCATTAATCTCTACCAAACCCCCATCCTAGCCGTCCATATAATCTCTACCAAACCCCCCTCCTTAGCCCTCCTATTAATACCCCATCTAACCGCCACTAAACATCACCCTTGGCTACATTATTTCTAGCATAATTCCACTTATAGCTACCACATATATTCGACCAAGAAGAAGAAGAAGAAAGGAAGATCAAGGGAGCATGCCTACTTCCTTGGTGCCTTCCCCCTCTTCCCTTCTCTCTTGTGCCCATGCCAAGGAGGACACAGCCAAGGGGACGGCCAGGCATTGGAGGAGATCATAGGGTGGTCCATGTCCACCCTAAGGAGGAGTTAGAGAGTGGAAGCCATCCACTTTAGGAGGAGCAAGGCACGCCTCATCTAGGGCATGCCAAGAGGAAGATCTTTATCAACCTAGAGGAGTACTTCAAGGAAGGAGTTGGAGGATCCTTTCTATGACAAGGAGCAGCTGAGCTTCGAGCAAGGCTTCCCTCCTCTTTATCATCATCATCAGGAGAATTTTGTTTCTTTTTATAATTTACTTTTGTAGTAGAAGCATTCCTCTACAAGTTTTGTAAAATAATTTTCTCCTTAATATAAGTTGCCTTTCAAATTTTTGTTGCAATTTTTCTATTTGTTTATCCTTTAGTTAGTGCACTCACACTCTCTCTAATTATCCTAGGTATTCACGCACCTAGAGTGAGCTTAAAGAGATATTCTTCTTGTCACTTAAAATTTTGTGTTAGGCATAGTTACTTATTAGCTTTTTATCGCCCGTTATTTCAAAAATTCAAAAAAGAATATATATTTAAAAATTTAAAAAGAAAGTTGATTTCCATTTTTCAAGCAAGAAAATTTCAAGTTGCATTTCTACCTCCCTTGGGACGACCCAAATACTCACTGAGTATTCCGTTCTTACAAATTTTCAAAACTGATCAAAATTATGATTTGCAACGACATTTAAATCCATTTTAACAAATCACTCTTTTTCGCGATTACTTTTTGGCACCATTGTCGGGGAGGCACGGCTTTGCATATATTTGTTACTCTTTCTTGATACGTGGATCTCATCCCTTCCTCTTTCTTTTATCTTGTGTGTGCAGGTACTATAGGAAGAAGGCAAGATTTTGGAGCGAAGGCTTCAAGTTCCTCCTCTTCTCGCGGAGTTGAGGTTGGTACCTTTCTACTTGTCACATAAGATCCTAAAAACTACAAAAAAAACTAAATCATGCTTTCAGAATCAAAAACATCAAAATTTGATAGAGTGGTGAATTTTAAAAATCATTGTTTGCTTGTTGGAGGTAATTAACATCACTTTACTCAAGGTGTGGGTATTCTGATTTTTGGGTCTAGACTTCTATCTGGATTTCAAAAATCAATTCCCAACACCATAGGCTGCCTAAATTTGTGACATTTCACCCAAAGGTTCCAAATCAAGTCAGGAACATCTCTTCCAAATTTCAAAGCATTTGGGTTGTAGATAATTTTTAAAAATTCATAGACCACAAGGGGATCATCTCCTCTGATTTTATTATTCTGTTACTATTCGTGAATTTTAGGAATTTTTCTACTCATCCAATTTCTATGAAATTTAGCTCTGTGGAATTCTTAGAAAATTCTACATAACATATAAAATCACAAAAATTTTTAGTGTCCGGTGGTGTTACTAAAAAGTCTAAAATATCCATGGGTATCGTTTCTAGACTTTGACACCAGCATAAAGAAAAATTCCAAAAAAATATCAAACATGCTCCTAAAATCACAAAAAAAATATTTTTTGGAATCCTTGTTTGATTTGCTTTCCAGTAGTGGCGTTGCTAGCTTTATTTAGACCACTACTTAACAAGAAAAGCTTGAAAATACTCATCATGAGTTAATTTTTCTACTTATGGTCAATTCAAGTAGGTTTTCATTTCAATCTTTAGTCCCACAATCTGGAAAGGAAATCCATCTTGGCCAACACAACATGTTTTCCTTGTGATTTTGGAATTCAAAATTTGTTTGAAATCTTAACAAGAAGATCTTAAAATACATTAACTAATATCAAATCCTAGAAGCATAAAAACAAGCAAAAATTGTGTGACAACTTTGATTTGGCATTAGACTCACTCCATCCAATTTGCACACACTTCAAAAAAAAAGAAATAACTAGGCATCACCCCAATCAATGCCCTTCACATTCCTATGCACATTCAGGTACCCAAGCCTAATTAAAATAAGTAGTCACTTGACCACATGAGGACTTCAAAAAAAATAGGCCTGATATCCAGAATTTAAGGATCATTAATCACGCCTAATTCCCTTAGAAATGTAGCAACAAACTTAGAGGGAAGTCAAAGGATGGGTAAGGGTTTACACAAGCTCCCAATGATTTTCCCAGGACATGCTTGGGCCCAAGCCACCTCTTTAGTCTAGTCGGGTTATCTTTAGGAAGTGGGTTCACTTATTGATCGCTTACTTTCTAGGTTCCCAAGCCTTAGGTTTCCCTAAGAAGTCAACCATAAGGCAGATTTAGGCTTGTTTGCTTGTTTTGCACACTTCTCATCTATTCTCTTCTCCTCCCCTCTCCTTCTTCCAGTGTATGCACAAGCAAAGGTCCCTGAATCCACATCTTGAGGGACCAATTGATTTCGCCCCACGCAAAAAAGGATCTCTTTTTTCTTCTTCTTTACATCACCCCTCTACATCAAAAATGGAAAACATACAAAAGAGGTCCACAAACCCCTCTACTTCCGCTTCCACCTCTCAACCCAACCCTAACCCCAATGTACAAAACCCATCAGCTAACCCACATACTGACCTTCCCATTCCTAACTTCCCAGGTTTGGAGCTACCTCAAAACCCAGAACAGCTAAGGCAAATTCAAAATCCAAATCCAAATCCCCTATTCATGATGGTCGACCAGTTGGCTCGACCTCAACTCAATCTACAACAATTGGCTAGGATAGTCATGAACCTAGCCAACCAATGACCGTGTCAGCCACTCGGGGAACTTCTTGTACCACTTAAGGATTTTTATGATCCTTCCAACTACGAAGTTGGACCTAGGGTAGTTATACCGGAAGGGGATTTTAAAATTAAATCTGCTATCTTAAACCTAATTAAACACTTCCATGATCTTCCAAGAGAGGACCCTTTTAGCCACCTCGAGGAGCTAACTGTCCTCTCTCAAACTACATGTGCCCGCAATATGTGAGAAGTCTTATGGCTCATGAGACTTTTCCTCTCTCACTAAAAGACAAGGCATCCTACAGGTTCAGGACAGTTGGGCATCCCATCACTACCTGGTCCCAATTAAACAGTGCTTTTCTAAAAAATGTTTTTTCGATTGATCTTATGAATGCCTTAAGACGATCTATTACAACCTTTCAACAAAAATCCAGTGAACCTCTCCATGAGTCTTGGGAGAGATTTCAAGAATTACTAAGGAGTTGCCCCACCATGAGATTCCATGATGGTAGCTAGTGCAGATCTTCTATCATGGATTAGAAGATCAATTAAAACAGTTCATGCATGCTTTATGTGGGGGGAATTTTCTTAATAATGATGCTAATAGTGCCTACTTTATTTTTGAAGAAATGAGTGAAAACTCATTCAATTTGTCTTCCATGGATATATTTGGTAGGACAACAAACCCAAGACTCAGAGTAAATGAAATTGACTCCAAATCTGCATCAATTCTAGTCACACAAGATGACTTGCAAATGATTGCACAATGACTGGATCAGATGCAAATTCACCAGAAAAAGATGAAAGAAAAGTTGACTAAAAAACAACCTCCTTACCCAAACCCCCCTAACCTTATAAGGAGAGAAAATCTGCATAATATTGGTGCTATCCTAGCTGAGCAACAATATTCCCTTGAACTCTCACAAGATTTGATTGGGACCTTTGATTTCATGAATAGTAATCCTTTTAACCCCTCCACTAAAAACATTTCAACTCTCCAGGAGCAATTCAAAAATTCTTCCAACTCTTACAGTCAAAACTAGAGGAACAACCCAAAACCCTCTTGGAAAGCCCTAAATTAAGTTCCATTCCATAAGAAAAATAAATTTAGGACTTATTGGTAGAACATGTATCAACCTGGGCCATCTCAAGAAGATAGTAATGATTAGTGAGATTTCATACACAAAAAGTTTGAGTTAGAAACTTGTCGTTATAGTACATAAAAATCCGCTATTAAATAAATTTTACCGAAACTCTGATGAGTCCCGGCTCAAACATGAAGAGGCTACGTTTGATTAAAATATGCAATTATATTTTTTTTGTAATTTTTTTTTATAAAAAAATCATTCACAATGCTAATCTACTTGTAATATAAACAAGAGAGAGAGAGAGAACAACTTTTATAACTAGGATAATGTTAATTACACTACTTACTACAACTATAAAGTTGAAAATCTACACTAGAAAGTAGCAAAAGGATAGGGGATGAGATAAATCCTCCTCGACGGTCTCTTGGAGAATGACTCGCTTTTACGATGCCCCGAACGAAGGTGGTGAGAGGCTGGATGAAGAAGAATGGAGCCGGAGGAAGGAGTATGAGGCAGGATGGCATCGTGGCGAGGATTCGCTTCACGAATGTGGTGAGAAGACAACCACGGGATGCTCCACGAATAGGGGTGAGAGAGTGGGAAAAATTATTTTTACAAACTCTAATGGAGCATCCTAGGCTTAGGACAAGCTTCTAGAGCTTTAGAGGAGGTAGGAAGGGATGATGAATAAAGAGGGGATATGTGCCCATCTATAGATGGAGCTCAATGGCACAAAGGTCCTCTTAAAGCTTTAAAATTGAATGCAGGGCCTTTAGTGACGAATGTACACATCGCTATACACAACCATTGTTGAAGGCACGCATGCATCTTGAGCCATTAGATGGAGATTGAAGCACCCACAAGAGAACACGTCGACGTCGCTTCTTCTTCTAATGTTGACACGCGTTCACCAAGTGCCACTCATCCTTGGTCATTCGAT
The DNA here is from genome assembly GCA_037157565.1 of Thalassia testudinum. NCBI lineage: Eukaryota > Viridiplantae > Streptophyta > Magnoliopsida > Alismatales > Hydrocharitaceae > Thalassia > Thalassia testudinum. Next base: position 48,719,493 of record JAZHRO010000009.1, read on the forward strand.
TAGCATCAAATGACAGATATTCCACACTCATCACACCTTCAGATCATCCCGCCTCATCATGCATTAGATCATGCATGGGCAGCTGTGTGATCGTGTGCGTGCACAAAGCATTTGCATCTAGTGTGCAATATCGCACCACATAGCAACCACCACTGCCACTCGATGAGGATCCGGCGATCCACTTTCACCCACGTGCTTCTTAGTAGATTAAATCCGTGCCACAAGCCTTGAACACGTGTTGGCTGCTCCGTGCAACAACCTTATCCACTGCGCTATGCGCATGGATTGTCAATTTCTTTGAATTAGGCGTGCACTCTCTCAGCCGTTGGATGAAGATCCAACGACTAAGATCAAGAGTTGCTTGATGAGAAGGGGAAGGCCGACGGCGTTGAACGACCATGATCGCACCATCATGGTCATCCATCTTCTTTGCTTTATAGATCATGCCACGCATATCAGATTGAATCAATTTTCACATCGTTAGGCTATGATCGTCGATCCAAACCTATCCGTGTAGTTGGATTAGTCATCTAAAGTTCAAATTTTCACCACCTTGCCCCTTGTTCTCTGATCTTCCTCGGATTGCATATCATGCTACGGAGGTTCGATCAAGGCGATCTCGAAGGAGTTGGACTTCGATCGTTGCCCTAATTAGATCCATACGTTCGGATCTTCAAACTGAGGCTCAGATAAATATTGCCCTGTCCCCTAGCCATAAAAAAAGCAAATTAACCTATAATTTGTACAATCTATTCTAATTGTAGAATGATGTATGCTATGCAATATTTATAATGCTGAATGCAATTATATGCCTAAGAACATGCATAAATAGACAATTTATGTGAAATAGATGTGTCTACATCAATCAATGCCCAGGTCATGAAAACTCTGCAAGGTATGCAAAATCAAATGACGGATGTAACCCACGTGGTAACCAATTTATAAAATCAAGTCAAGGTCACTCCTAATCACAGACTTGCTAGCAATTTGCCATCTCAATGCATGCTCAACCAAAATAATCAATAGAACCAATATCAAGGCAGGTATCCCAAACAACCTATCTACCTAGCACCTTAGCACCCACCAGGTTTCAATCAAAAGCAAGCTTCCTGACCTCCTCCCAAAAACAACCATACTGAAAATGCTGTCACTTTGAGGAACAGGAAAACTACTCATGATCCTATACCTACTCAGGAAACCTTCTCCAAAGAAAAGCAAACCAACTCTTCCTCCTCTCTTCCCACTAACCCCATTCAAGAACCATCAACTACAGTACAGGACAACCCCATACCTTTCCCACAAGCTCTTCACTCCACAAAGAATAAGAAAAAGAAATCTGAGCTCATTGATAAGGAATTGATGGATCTTTTTAAGTACGTAGAAATAAATATCCCTCTCCTTGATGCTATAAAATATATTCCTACCTATGCAAAATTTTTAAAAGATTTATGTACTCCCAAAAGGTAGCCAAGGAATTTAGGAAAAGTGATTCTCCTAGAGATAGTTAGCTCAGTTGTGCAGAGCAAACTGCCTCTGAAAAAGAAAGATCTAGGTGCTCCCCTAATTCAAGGGAACATCAATGACACTTCTTTTGATCGTGCCCTGTTAGATGTCAGTGCCTCAATCAATTTATCCACATTGTTGTATTTGAAGAATTTAAGATCGATGAATTAAAGCCTATTGAGGTTACACTTCAATTAGATGATCGATCTACAATAAAATCAAAGGGGATCGTTGAGGATGTAATTGTTCAGGTCCAAAATTGTCTATTTGCCGTAGGCTTTTTAGTCTTGGCCATAGAGGTACTAGAAGCACTGAAAATGCCCCCAAATTTGTTGGAAGATCATTTTTATCCACCACTAAAGCAAATATTTATTGTGGCTCTGGAAAGATGAAAATCATATGCGGTGGAGAGTTAATTACCCTAGATATCTTTCAAGCTTTTAGGAGATTCCAAGAACCTGATTTCTTTGACGACTCGAATATTGAATTGGAAAGCCTAGTGGAGGAAACCATGCAAATTTCAAAAGTGGGATCTTGTGTTGCAGTTGATATAATTCCTGAAACCACATCTAATTCAGCCCACCCTCTCACCCTAACTTCATCCACATCTAACTCTCCACTTGACTCTTTCTCTCTCCCTTACCCCATAGACCACAAAGAAGAAATCATTTCGAAGCCAAGCCCACAACTTGAGTTAAAACCTTTGCCCGACTCCCTCAAATATGTTCTCTTGAGCCCGAATAAATCAAAACCCTTGATTATTAATTCCCAACTCACCGGGGCTCAAGAGGAAAAACTTCTCCAGGTTCTTGGTAAATATCGAAAGGCTATTGGTTGGACCCTTACTGATCTTAAGGGAATCAATCCATCCTACTGTACTCATAGAATATATCTTGAGAATGAATCTCACCCCTCCCCACAGCATCAAAGGCGATTAAACCCTAATATGCAGGAGGTGGTAAAAAAGGAGATAATTAAGTGGCTTGATCCTAATATCATTTACCCCATTTCTAACAGCTCTTGGGTTAGTCCTATGCAAGTTGTTCTGAAAAAAGTCGGACTAACTGTTGTCACAAATGAACATGGGGAAAATATAGCCACTCGAACTGCTTCTTCTTGGCATGTGTGCATTGACTATCCCAAATTAAACACCTCCACTAAGAAAGACCATTTTAACTCCCATTTACTTATCAAATCTTCGAGTGGTTAACCGGACGTGATTACTATTACTTTCTTGATGGTTATTCCGACTATAATCAAGTCGTTATCCATCCCAAGGATCAAGAAAAAACTACATTCACCTGCCCCTTTGGAACCTTTGCTTTTTGAAGGATGCCCTTTGGTCTGTGTAACGCACCTGCGACTTTTCAAAGGTGTATGCTTGCTATATTTTCAGATTTGGTAGGTGAATGCTTAAAAGTTTTTATGGATGACTTCTCCATTTTTGGAGGCTCCTTCAACTTATGTCTTAAAAATCTTGAAAGGACGCTCCAAAAAAGTATAGAAGTTAATCTAGTCCTTAGTTGGGAGAAAAGTCATTTTATGGTCCAAGAAGGCATCGTCCTGGGCCATGTCATTTCTAAAAATGAGATTGTGGTTGATCGTGCCAAAATTGATGCTATTTTTATACTCCCACTACCCACCTCTGTAAAATAGATCCAATCTTTCTTGGGGCATGTGGGCTTCTGCCATCGTTTTGTCAAGAATTTCTCCCAAATCTCCAAACCCTTTAGTCAATTACTTACCAAAGACAAACCTTTCGACTTTAATGATCAATGCCTGGAAAGTTTTAACAAAATGAAGAAAGCGGTCACTGAGGCACCCATTTTACAGGGACCTGATTGGAATAGTCCCTTTGAGTTAATGACAGAAGCCTCAGATTATGTTGTAGGGACCATTCTAAGGTAGCATATTGCCAAGAAGCCCGTTGTGATCTATTATGCCAGTAAAACCCTTGATGATGGACAACGGAATTACATGGTAACTGAAAAAGAACTTCTTGCCATTGTTTTTGCGCTAGAAAAATTTTGCTCATATTTGTTGGGGTCACATGCCACCATTTACAATAACCACTCAGCAGTTAAATATTTGCTAAACTAGAAAGATGCGAAACCTTGCCTTATTCGTTGGATCCTACTGCTCCAGGAATTTGACATGGAAATCAAGGATAAGGCAGGGTCGTAAAATGTAGTGGCCGATCATCTCTCTTGTCTTATGACAAATGATGTGTTGACCCCCTAGATGCCTTTCCTGATAAAACTCTTTTACCTGCCAACAGCCTCCCCTAGTTTGCACCAATTACAAATTATTTAGCAACAGAATGAATCCCTTCCAATTGGCCAAAGACCAAACGAGATAAGTTTTTTACTGACATCAAATATTATTTCTGGGAGGAGCTCGACCTTTTCCACATCTGTGCTGATCAGGTCATCTGACAGTGTGTCCCCGAATCAAAAGTCCATAGTATTCTGACACACAGTCCCTTGATGGCCTATAGCGAACACTTCTCAGGCAAGAAAGCTACAAATAAGACTCCGAATTATGGATTCTTTTGGCCTAGCATACACAAAGATGCTCACTCCTTTGTTCAGTCCTGTGTGCATTGCCAGAGCATTGACAACATACTAAAAAGGATATGATGCCCCTAAATCCGATATTAGAAGTTGAAAATTTTGATGTATGGGGCATTGATTTCATGGGACCGTTCGTCAATTCTTGTGGGTATTTATATATACTAGTCAAAGTTGACTATGTATCAAAATGGATTGAAGCAATACCCACTTGCACCAATGATCATAAAGTATCAGAAAAACATTTTCACAAGATTCGGTGATGAAGGCTCACACTTCACTCACTCTCAGTTCTGTCACCTTTCATTGAAGTGTGGGGTTAATCACAAAATTTTCACTCCTTAGCACCCCCAAACAAGTGGCCAAGCAGAAGTCTCTAACCGGGAGATTAAAAACATCTTGCAAAAAAAGGTTAAGCCTGATCATAAAGATTGGTCCAATAAATTGAATGATGTTTTATGGGCCTACTATACGGCTTTTAAAACTCCCCTTGAACATGTATCCTTTTCATCTCATTTTTGGAAAAGCATGCCATCTCTTGGTAGAACTCAAACATGGGGCTTTTTGGGTAATCAAACAATTAACTCTGGATTTATCTAACACTAGTAAACAAAGGAAATTGCAATTAACAGAATTGGAAGAATTGTGTAATTTCTCTTGTGAAAATACGTGGATTTATAAAGACCAAACAAAGAAATTTCATAATAAATATATTGTTTGGAAGCATTTTGACATCAATTAGCGTGTTTGGCTTTTCGATGCATGCTTAAGCATTTTTCCTGGAAAATTAAAATCCAAGTGGACCGACCCATTTATTGTCCTTAAAACTTATCCATACGACACAGTTGGCATTTTTGACCCTAAAGCCAATACTACATTTCAAGTCAATGGCCAACGATTAAAGTCCTACCTAGACAATTCCCCAAATCTCCCATTGAAATCTCTTGCTTTAACCGACTTACCAACCCACAATCATTGATTGACTTCACACCTGGATGAATGGTGTAAAAGATAGCACTGGATGGGAGGTAACCCATCATTTTTTCCTGCTTTTGTTTTTCATTTTCTTTCTCAAAGGATTTGACTATCCTAAGCCTGACTGCCTTCACTGAGGTGATTTATTTTCCTTCCCAAAGCATGAGGACATTGCATATCTTGAGCATGGGGGGGTGTTTCTAAATTTTGATGATCAATTTAGAATTTTAAGAGCTAAAAATATTGAAATTTTCATTTGCATGAATCTTCATAAAAAAAATCATAAAACTTTTTGAGGAAGATTTTGAAAATATGGACCAAAGTTGAAGATTCATTTTAAGGAAGAATGGGATTTTATCTTTAACAAACTAGGGACTAGGATGCAGATCCAACTTTTAGAACTTTTAGGTCTATTCTTAGACTAGATTAAGTATCTTTCTCTAAATTCCACCTGTACTCATGATGATTTAGGTCACTTGATCCCTTTTTACAACCTAAAAATTACTTGACTTAATTTCTGACCCAAAAGCTTATCTCTCTTGTGAAATTCTTGTAGATTCCCTAAGGAGGGGGGTTGAGATGTGCGTGATACAAAATAATGCAGAAATAGAATAACAATTACATGAAATAAACAAAGTCACAAGTACTCAAGGATTTTTAGGTAGAAACCCAAGCACAGGTAAAAACCACCACCTAAACCTCTCAGTTAACGATTTCCTGATTGATCGCACGAGTTTCACGTGTTTGAAATTGGGCTTATGAGTAACCTGTCGTTGTAGTTGCAAAACTCGTAATCAAAGATAATTTATACCGAAACTCCAAGGGAGTCCTGGGTCAAACATAGGGAGGCAACGTTTACTTTGTATGAAAACCATGCTTCAATTTGTTTCCTTTTGGTGTTTTGTGGTTTTGTTATTTTTTTGTTTTTGAAATAAAATGACAAGAAATCACAAGAGAGAGATGGAATCAAATGTGATTTATTCCATAAATGTCAATTACGATAAACTATGAAAGCGTAAAAGAGAAAAGGGGTGAGAAGAAATCTCCCGAAGTTGTTGTTCAGTGAGACGACGGTGCCTGGCGAAAGTTCGGACGAAGGAGTAAGGAAGTAGGACAATGGAGGTGAGAAGCGGGAGGACGTTGGGTAGAGGAAAGCTTCAGCATGGCTCTGGAATGGAGGTGAGAAGGCGGAGATGATCTGCTACCGAAATGGAGGTAGGAGGACGGCTCCAACGCGACTTATGAATGGGGATGGGAAGATGCAGGAGTTTTTGGTGGGGCAAAGTTTCATTACACTAATAGGCTCCTTGGGAGCTTGAGAGCAAGCTCTAACATAGCGTTGGTAGGCTTGCTAGAGCTTGGGAGTAGGTGAGAGTAGAGTAGGTAGAGATGGCTTGGGAGGGAGGGGGTGTAGGTCCTTATATAGTGGATGGGAAGAGGCTAGAATAGGCATGGGACGATTCACCACCCCCAGGACATCGCTGTAAGTGTCGCTATAGGTCCATCTCATGCATCATTGTAGCCACCTCACGCCAGCCCATGCGAGCTACGCTGTCCCTCCATCATGCACGCAGAATGCGTGGAGGGCCTACTGCCGTATGTTTGTGTGCACTGCTGGTGCTCGCTAGCGCGCGCACCCAATTGATGAATTGGGGGGCACTGCGGGTCTCGAACCAACACCCCTCCCTTGCGATCCAGTGCCTCCACCATTACGCCACGTCCATGAATGTGTCAAGACGATGTGCTGAGGCCACGTGGTGAAGGGGGGCTCTCAGCCATTGGATTTTCACCCAATGGCTGAGATCACTTGTTGGGTGGCCATTGGAAGTATGGTGGGTGACTTTGGGCACTCCAGATGGTGCCACATGGCACCATCTGGATCGCCCACCCTTCTTTGTTTACAGAGGATGCCACGGTGCTTGGATTGAGGTGATTTCTATGTTGTCGGACTACGATCGTCGCTCCAGATCCATCCGTACTGTCGGATTTTTCATCCAAAGTTCATAAGGACATCACATTGCCTCCTAGCCATATAAAATGAAGGAATTAATATACAAAACATACAACTATCCTAAATACAATGTAATGGATGTTTATGCAATATTTATATCATGATATGCAATGCTAGGCCTAAGAACTATCATAAATAAGCATTTTATGATGAATTTATGTGTGTTTATCATACCCCCATGCTTACCTTTTGCTAGTCCCTAGCAAAATTAGCCTAAATGCTATTTATAAAAGTAGAATTAGGATTCGATCTCTTAGGCATAATTTGTTGGTTATTTCAGGAACTTTCAACCCAAGACCTGGTTACAAAGACTCGACAGTGCTTGGGTGTCTGCTAGAATGCAAACCATCCAAGCCCTCGCCTTATTTGAAAAGAGAAGATACACAAATTTTTTTCTTATTTTTCTTCTTATTTTTGTACTTTTGGAGTTTGAGAGTTTTGTGATAACTTTTTACGGCTACCCGATCCACCCAAGACTCGAGAAGGACTCAAAGTGCTAAGCATCTAGTGAAAAGAGTGAAAGACTCATTAGGCAGCCATTAAAACGAACTTTGGGTTTCTACGACCCTAGATGACCTTGCTTAGAGGTTTATCTTTTCATATGGTAGCTTTCTCCTTATTTTTATTTATGGGGTCAACACAAAGGTGAACCCAATGTATATCTCCCTAGTTTATTCTACTTCCTCACTTCTTCCCTAAGTGTTTTGAGAATTATTGTGCAATTTTTTGAGCTGGGCTCTGGACAACTGGCCAATGAGCTATTACCCACGACATACTCGTGCGGTGAAGTGTCATTTTATTTGTTTATTATTTTTTTAATTTATATTTTTTTCTCCTTTTTCTATTTTTTTCTTCTTTTTTTTTTAAGTAGGTGGCTTCCCTGATCTAAAATTTACCTAAAGGCAGTATAATGAAAATGATCTTGTGGTTGTGCTCTGGACAACCAACCGATGAGCTATTAACACCGACAACTTGCTAGCCATACCATCCTAGATAGTTCATTGGCTGCCCAATTTCTAAAGAAACTGCCGAAAGGTGAGTCAGTGTGAAAAAATGTGTAGATGCTTAGGCTTAAAGTCTCCCCAAATTAGAGGGCGGTTGATAAGTTGCATACTTAGCATCCCAATTTATTTACCAAATTAAAGTGAATTTGAATTGGTGAGGACTCGAGACTAAGTCCACATTCGAGTGGACACCCGGGCTAATTAAGCCTGAAGACCTGAAGAATCTAAACATTCATGTCTCAAAGTATCAATTCCTAAAGTTTGCAACTCCTAATGCCTAAGTTCTCATCTCCTAATTTTTTTTTTAAACTAAAGTAATAGGAAATTACTTTTACAGCTGATAACAAGATTATAAGATATATCCACCCCCCATGCTTATCTATTGCAATGTCCTCATTGTTAAAAATGCAGGCATGCAGGTGAGTAGAAGTGGAAGAATAGCACCTCGTTTCCATGGATTCTGGTCAACTTGGAACAGTCTTTACATGTGTTGAGTTAGTGCCTTCAGCTAGGCAATGTCCTCAATCAAAAATAACTAAACATTGAGGCCATAATAACACAGTTTCTGGGCCCCCAATTATGGGTCTGGAAGAGTGAAAATGATCTTGCCAAAGAGATAATCAATGAAAGTGGCAAGCTGGTGGTGTAGGGAGAGCCCAAATGGTCTCCAATAGGAGTTTTGTTGATTTTATACAGAGGAAGTGTGGTTGGGTATAGAATTTGTGCAATGGTTTGGTGAAAAAGGATGATGAGGGTTTTGTGATGTGCTGGGTGTTTGTGGGTACTCTAGAATATCTAATGTTTGAAGAGTTCTTCCCTAATGTTCAATTTCATCCTCATACTCTGGGTTCTTAAACCAACCATCCTGATCCTCAGGATTCCCACCCATAAGTTGGACCTCAAACCTAAGCGTTCAGGATAAGGATGTTGTTGGGTTTTAACTTGATCACGTGAATCATCCAACAAATTTCCGATTTCATGTATCTCTTCCTCATCCCGTTTTACTACAATTGGTCGCATTTTTGCTTTGCCCTCAATTATTTCTGCAACCGTGTGATCTTCTTCCCGAGTATAGGTTGAGTTGGCCATTAAAAGCTTGTCTAAGGTATGTATGGCCATTACTTCCTCTATTCTACCAAGCTCCTCCATCGAACCACACTTAATTTTATTCTTCTTTGAGACCTCAAAAATATTGAATAGATTTGTCTTATCCCCTGAGGCCATTTCTATATTTCCCAATTAACAATCAATCCTCGCCTTGGCAGTAGCCAGGAAAGGTCTTCCCAAAATAATCAGGGTGTGGTTGAGCTATTTTGGGGCTTCCATGTCCAGGACCATGAAATCAACATGGTAATGTAAATCATTAATCTTGACTAAAACATCCTCCAAAATGCACCTTGATTTTGTAATGGATCTATCGGCTAACTGCAAGGTTATGTCAGTGTGTTTCAGGTAGCCTAGACCCAATTCCATGTGCAGTGTGGTGGGGATCACATTAATGGAAGCACCCAAGTCAAGGAGGGCCCGGTCAGAAGTAATGTTTCCTATTGTGTAAGAAATCAGCAGGGCTCCTGGGTCCTGCTTCTTAGGAGGTAGCTTGTTTAGGATCATTGTGCTTGTGTTATCAGACAAAACTACTCTCCTAATGTTTTCAGATTTCGCTCTACTCCTTTCTTTATATGCATTCAGTAAACCTATGGCATAGGCGGGGATTGATCCGATAGCCACGAGGAGTAAAATGATTGTCAATTTGAAATCCTGAAGTAAGGACATCCTTTCCTGCAATTTCTCCTCTGACTTTTTCTGTTTTCCCATACAACAACAACAACATACTCCTGAATCAGACTCTGATGTTTTGTTGATCACATTCTTATAATTTTTGCTACGGGGCCTAATGGGGTTGACATGGGGTTGGGTAGGTCCCTTGTGTCTACTACCACTCCTCAAGATGATGGTGTTTGCAGTGGCAAAATGCTGTTGGTTAGTGTCTTGGGGAGGGTTGGGCAAAATAGGAGGCTCCTGGTTGATTATGGTAGGAACATGCTTCGCTCTGGGAGGGGCTGGGGTAGCCTGATAAATAGTATGAGCTTGAGCATATGACTCCCCAATACTACCAAACCCTTGAGGCCCAGCGCCTCAGTTCTGTACATTCCTTGCATTTGGTACAGGTTGTGATGGTAGAGATCCGGGCTGTCAATTGTTTGCACCAAGTCTAGATGCAATGTATCTAGCAAAGTTTTATTGTTGCATGAGCTGGAGCATTTACCCTTGCATTTCTACCATCTTCAGGTTTAAATCAGCCTGCTCGGCAGGTTGTTGAGCATTCCACATGGACTGATTAACCTGATTTAAGGGCAACTGAGTATAGACATGACTCTGACCCATTGGTTTTTACGGTACATAGTTGTTGGATTGATATTGGGTCTACTGCCCCTGATCTTTCCAAGAGAAGCTAGGATGATTTCTCCAACCAGAATTATAGGAATTCGATTAAGGGTTGAACCTAACATTCTCCTGCATGGCCTGAACATCCTCATAAGAGGAGGATGAAGAAGGATCAGTAAAACTGAGATCAAAGGCCCCAATTTGGAACACATAAGGTTCCGAGAAGAGTTGGCCCAAAGGTCGAGCTAACTCCAGCTGGTTCACAAACTCCCGTGCCGTAGGAGCTTGCGAAGAATGGAATCCAGATCCCTAGGATTGAGTGGATCTAGAAAAATTAGAGTTTCCAGACATCCACTCTTCCATTCATTTAGCAACCAGATCCATCTTATCTAATCTATTGTAGATAAATTCCATATCAGATGTATGAGAATCTTGGACCTCATTGGCATTTGATCTAGTTTGTTCGGATTGGTTGATGGTTTCCATGGAGGTGTGGTTTAAAGAATTTGCACTCATTTCCTCAAACAAATCATATGCACTATCTGCATCTTTATTGAGGAAATTACCTCCGCAAGAAGCACCCACATGATCACGGAGTTGATCATTCAACCTGCGGTAAAAAATCTGCACAAGTTGCCATTTAGGCACCTATTCATGTGGACACTTCCACAATAGATCCTAGAATCTCTCAGGCCCCATGAAACGGCTCCCATTGCCGTTGGGAAAAGTGGTAATTGGCCGACGCAACGCAATGGTTTGCCCAATTGGGAAGAATTTCTTCAGGAAGACCGATTTCAAAGTTGTCCAGGTAGTAATCGGTCTTCCAATGGTACAATACCAATGTGCACCCTTATCCATAAGTGAATGGGGGAAAAGCCTCATGAGCATATGTTCTTCATCCACATTCCATGATTTGGTGGTCTGAACCAGAGTGATCAAGTCCTCCAAATGTTGGAATGGATCGTCTAAGCCAAGCCTGAGAAAGTGTTTAATTAGACTCAAAACTTGGGGCATGATCTCAACATCACCGGTGGGGATCACAACGTCAAGACGATCCTCATAATTTGAAGGATCATAAAAATCCTTCAAGGGCCGAGCACCCTGACCATTCATTCGTTAGAACCATTGCTACATCTGCTACAATTCTTCCAACTGCCTCTGAGTCAGCTCCTGCTGGTTCGGGGTGGGGGAGGTGGTTGTTGATCAGCCATGGGATCTGCTTGGCTATAGCTCAACCTCCACCTCTGGGAATGGTCTAATGGTCCTTCCAAACGAGGGTTCAATGACCTCCTTCCAAGCATACACTGGAAGGAAGTCGAAAGGATGGGGAAGAGAAGGGACCCTACAGCAAAAAAAGTATAAGCCTAACCTTAGGTTGGGTAGTCTAAAGGTCTACAAACTCTCAAAATCTGTCCTAATATTATGGACAATTTACTCTACTTATATCTAGGCAATCCAACCAATTAGGAGGGACTAGGGAGAAGGTTCTTCCTTTGGCTTACGCCTCCGATTCCTAGTGTAGCCCCCAACCGCGGTCGTTTGACGCTACTCCTCTAGCTAGACATCAGATTGACAAACATAAGCAAGTTAATCATGAGAAATCTCAATCTGGATCCCGATGAGCAAGCCAGTCCTTAAGGCCAACATCTAATCAATTTTAGTTAGGTTTGGGATAATGGTGCTTCAGGAATGTGATGGGCCCTTAATGGGTTGTGCCCTTAATGATTTATTTGAGATTGTGCGAATGTACACAACCAAGAAGTTTTCAAGCAAGATTATTAATGATGAGGTGAATTTTAGGGTTCGAATCTTGCTTAGTAGCTTTTAGGATTCGAATGTTAGGTGCATTCAACAAAGTTTTGTGAGGCAAACTAAGTTTTGAAAGCACATGTTCAAGTATTTTCCTTTATAAATTGAGAAAATATGAGTGCCTAGCTTGACCTAAATATTGAATCCTATGGGGCAGCTACAAATGAGTTTCTTTTAAATTAGGTGGTGCGGCCCAAACAATTCAATCAATCGGCACAAATGCACCACCAATTAAGTTACACAAAAAGTTGATTAGCCTAATATGATTTCTACTCTTTTATGTGTTGATTTAGTGTACCGGGTTCATAGGTCCGAATCTCGATTGAGCAGATGAAAATCAAGTCGGATTATGTGCCTCCGATGTGGGTGTCTAAAGTGTGTAAATTGATTCATCCCACAGAAAGTATCCTTTTGTTTTTTTAAAAAAGAAAATGCGGGGGTGAAATGGATGAAGGTGGCAAACAAGACAAATAATTCTATCTTAGGGTTTATGCAAGCACCAAAGTAGATTTGGTCTTGGTTATGAGTGTGGTGAAATGAAACTAGTGGGGGGGAATGTGGGGGACACTTACAAAGTACTCTACCCACACTTTACTCTGGTCTACCGCACTTGAATCTCCATGATAGGGTACCTACAAGACAGTAGATCAAAAACAAGCGGGGTTAGTTTTATGTCAATGCAAAAAAGCATAGAAAATAATAAAGTAAATTCTGTTGCCTCCCCGACAACAGTGCCAAAATGATCGCACGAGTTTCACGTATTTGAAATTGGGGTTACGAGTAACCTATTGTCGTAGTTGCAAAACTCATAATCAAATATAATTTATACCGAAACTCCAAGGGAGTCCCGGGTCGAACACAGGGAGGCGACGTTTACTTTGTATGGAAACCGTGCTTCGATTTGTTTCTTTTTGGTGTTTTGTGGTTTTGTTATTTTTTTTGTTTTCGAAATAAAATGACAAGCAATCACAAGCGAGAGATGGAATCAAATGTGATTTATTGCATAAATGTCAATTACAATAAACTATGAAGGCATAAAAGAGCAAAGGGGTGAGAAGAAATCTCCCAAAGCGGTTGTTTGGTGAGACGACGGCGCCTAGCGGAAGCTTGGACAAAGGAGTTGGGAAGCAGGATGACGGAGGTGAGAAGCAAGAGGACGTCTGATAGAGGAAAGCCTCAGCGTAGCTCCGGAATGGAGGTGAAAAGGCATAGATGATCTACTATCGGAATGGACGTAGGAGGATGGCTCCAAGGCAACCTATGAATGGGGTTGGGAAGATGGAGGAGTATTTGATGGGGTAGAGCTTCGTTACACTAATAGGCACCTTGGGAGATTGAGAGCAAGCTCTAATAGAGCGTTGTAGGCATGCTAGATCTTAGGAGTAGGTGGGAGTAGAGTAGGTAGAGATGGGTTGGGAGGGAGGGGGTGTAGATCCTTATATAGTGGGTGGGAAGAGGCTAGAATAGGCATGGGACCATTAGCAACCTCCAGGACGTTGCTGTAAGTGTTGCTATAGGTCCATCTCAGGTGTCTCTATAGCCACCTCACGCCTGCCCATGCCAGTTGCGTTGTCCCTCCATCATGTGCGTAGATTGTGCGGAAGGCCTACTGGCGTACGCACTGGCATGCGATGGTGTATGCGCATGCACTGCTGGTGTGCGCTGGCATGTGCACCCAATTGACGAATTAAGGGGGGCACTGCGGGTCTCGAACCCATGCCCCTCCCTTGCGATCCAGTGCCTCCAATGTTGTGCCGCATCCACGAATGTGTCAAGAGGATGTGCTGAGGCCGCGTGCTGAAGGTCGGCTCTCAACCGTTGGATTTTCCTCCAACGACTGAGATCACTTGTTGAGTGGCCATTGGAAGTATGGCAGGTGACTTTGGGCTCTTCAAATGGTGCAACATGGCACCATCAAGACCGTCCACCCTTCTTTACTTGCAGAGGAAGCCACAATGCTTGGATTGAGGTAATTTCTACATTATCGGACTGAGATCGTCGCTCCGAATCCATCCATACGATTAGATTTTTCATCTGAAATCCGTAAGGATGTCGCATTGCCTCCATGACATATAAAATGAAGGAATTAATATATAAAACATGTAAGTATCCTAAATACAATGCAATGGATGTTTATGCAATATATATATCATGATGTGCAATGCTAGGCCTAGGAACTATCGTAAATAAGTATTTTATGATGAATTTATGCTTGTTTATCATTGATCTACCTAGCAGATCAAATCTACTAACGAACTACTTTAAACAAGAGTAGTTCAACCTCTTACAACCAACGCTACTTATACGAGGGTAGTGTACCTCAAACCAATACTTCTTTATACGAGGGTAGTGTACCTCAAACCCCTCCTCTTCACGAGTACTTTGTCTCGCGAGGGAGACGAGAATTCACAAAGTTAATAACCCAACAAAGACAATTACAAAATAGCCTATAGAGCCTAAAATAGGTGTAAAGCAAACTAGCTTCTATAGGCAAAAGGAACCTCCCTTAGATGGAAGTGTGCTACATGAAGTCGGCAGCATAACGGTGCTCTCGGATGCTAGAGGTCTTGGAGAGCAAGAACTTCTTCTAGATGATTTTCTTTTTCACTTGGACACAATATGTTGTGGAAGTAGTTTCTCAAGTTGTGTTTAGCTTAGGATGGGTGCTCCTCTATTTATAGAGGTCCTAAGAAGGCTTTGGAAGGCCTTGGAAGCCTCTTATAATAGTTGGGAATAAGACTCAAGAGAGTGGTCCAAAGCCCCACCGAAATCAGGGTCATCTATGATTCTGGTAGGGTTATCAGACATCTGGGTCAATGTCTGATCTGAGGTTCGGTCTTCTGATCTTAGAGGGGTTCTTCTATAAGGGTTTGGATCAAGATGGACACCTAAGATTCATTTTTAAGTCATTTGGGATACAAATCAAATGTCTAATCAAAAGATGGGTTTCTTCTTGTTTTCACCAAATCAAAATAGGGTTTTAGTGTTATACGAGTCAGACGACATGTAGGATGTCTGGCAAGATGTCTAGGCATCTGGAATGAGAGATATCTGTGGGAATTGATTTCTTGAGGCTAAAGTAGTTATTAGGTCTGACAAAAAGGTGATTTGGGTCAAATCTTAGCATAGCGTCTATTTCTCAGATGTCTAGGATTTTCTACGGACATCTAAAAGTAGATGTAAGTTTGATTAAGAGTTAATGTTCTAAGATTATGCCTGACAAGCCAATGGTCCTTTAGTTGGATGTCTGGCAAGGTCTTCAGACGCCTGGACTATGGGCTGGTCATCTGAAACTAATGGACAGAACATAGTAAGTCTAGCCGAAGTGTTTGGACATCCAAACAAAAAGGTCAGACATCTTAAAGATCATGATCAGATGTCTGAGGCCCAAATTGGATGTCTGATCAGGCTATCTGAAGCCTATATTGATTTTCTGAGTTATCTAAGTGTTTGTCTAAGTTCCCTAGTGAGGTGTAAGGTTTCCTAAGACTAAGGTAAGGTACTTTGGGCTCTTTACAAGAATCTAAAGAATAAAAGAGCAAAGTACAAAACAAATAAATATAAGAATACAAAATACAAGAAGGAATATTTCTATCCAATTCTTCATCTCCTCCCTTCTTCAAGCTCTTGCTCCAAACAAAGCTCCTTCTCCTCCATCAAGCTCCTCCAATCCACCATGGACACAAGCTTGAACTCCTTCACACTTGCATCCATTTGCATTTATCCTGAAACTTATAAACTCAAATGCAAATGTTAAATCATAAGTGTTTTGTTATCATCAAAATCAACAATCGTGGTGCCCTTGCCCCAACAATTCTTGTATCAAATTTCACAAACAAAGCCAACATATGAAAACATTTAGAAAATTATAAAAGCCCCTTATTTAGCCTTAGTGAAATCCAAGGCAAATGATTGGTTTGAGTTCCCACTATCGAGAAGGAGGAAAATGCTCCCTTTGAGGATGCGATTTCAACATGTTACCACCTCGGCATTGCTTTATATCTATATTTTATATCTTTAAATAGAGCATTAAGGCACATTTTGTAGCTTAGGTATCTTGAATAGTGCTTTACCCATAGTGTCAGAGCAAGAGCTTGAGTTCGCTTGGAGTGCCCTTTTACATCGTATTGTGTTTTGGGGTTGTGAACTTTTAGGGTGTGTCATTGATAGTGCAATCTTGAAGTGCTGGCACCAGAACCCCCTTGAGGATTAGTAACGGGAATGATGATCCTGACGCGTTTGTTGTAGGATTAAGCTAGGAATAAGCATAGGGGAGAGAAAAAAAAATTTCGTAAACACAACCTTATAAATATCATAATAATGTTGGCATTCATAAAGCACTGACACAAGATTTTAAAATTTATGCAAGTTGTGAGTCAGATTCAAGAGCCAAGGAAATCCTAAATGCTAAATGATTTTGGCTCATTTGAATTAATAAGGCGCTAACTTGTGAATTTTTGAAGTATACATCAATCCTGATTTATTTATCTTTTGGATCTAAAGATGAATCCTAATGTTTTATCCATAATAAATCCCATACATTTGATGTTTTTCACTCAACCAAGGTCCCATAATCTTTTTCTCCTTAAAAGTAAAAGATTATTCTTTCCCAAAAATCCAATTTGTGAAAATAATTTTGCTAAGAGACTAGCAAAAGATAAGCATGGGGGTGTGATAAACGCTAAGTTATCATCATTCTTATACCCTAAAGCAGATCTAGCTCTTAGGATTTTACCTCCTCAAATGGGCTTTCAGGCTGCATTTAGGCATCACTTAGGATAGGCATGCATTGCATACCTTTTGTATTTTTGACATGTTTATTTGAGTGTTAGGTATAAGCAGATAGCCAGATCCCTAAAATCCTAGCACTCAGGAAGGAAAAAGGTGAAGAGGAAGCTCATTCTAGCTGGACCCTAGCTGAATCTAGCTCATCACAACTCGATATCAGTTCAACTATGTTGGATTTAGCACATTTGAGCTCCATTCTGCTCATCTCAGCTGGATGGCAGCTCAAGGTATCTCAACTCAACTTAGATCCAGCTCAACTTAGTTGAGTATAGCTCATCCTAGCTCTAATCAGTTCACTAGGAGCTCAAGCTAGCTCAACTTAGTTGCCATGAGTTCACTCCAGCTCCACTCAGCTCATGGTAGCTAAACTTCCTCTAGTTTAGCTACTACTTGTCAACACAATAGCTAAGCTAGATCAGAAGTTCTTAAGGGAAGCAGGTCCATCTCAACCCAACTCCAAATAAGCTGAGATAGCTCAACTTAGTTCTGCTACTCAAGTGTAGCTACTAGTAGAAGAATTAGCTAGGTAAGTTGAGTAGTTGAGCTCCTGAGAAGACCTCCTCAATTATCATCAACTCCAGGCAGATCTACTTAGCTTTAGTGCAGCTCCTCTCAGCTCCTCCTCTCAAACCCTAGCTCTTTCCACCTCCTCTCTCCAATCATCTACTAGCTAAGCTAGCTTGGCTCTACCTAAGTCCACCTCCATGGCTACCAACCTTAACCCTAAAACATCACCCCAATCTAACTCCACTCAACCATTACTTCACCCTAAGCTACCTCCACTCTAACTTGGTGCCAACACACTACACCCTTTCACACCATCACCACCTCCATGATCCACCAAAAAGCCCATGCCAACCACCTCCATAACTACCTATATTTTCGTGCTAACCCTAGCACTCCATCTCCATCATACACATATCTCCTACATACACATATCTCCTAAACCATCCTACCCCTTCCCTCTTTGGTGTCAATTTAAACATTCTAGAACACCCCTCCTTGATGCCAATTATGCTGTCCATTACCACAAAACCACCACTTAGGCATCCCCTCCTTTCATGCCAAATAACACCCACCAAAAGATCACCTAACTACCACCCATAATCCCATCTTGACCATCCATCATTCCCATGCTAGAATACCCCCTTTTATAACCCATTTTTAGCGCTAACCTTAACCTATATCTCCACCCTCCATCTACACCATGAACCCATCTCCACCTTACACCTCAACCACTTCTATAATCCACCATACTTGTCGCTAAAACAAGGTGGCACCACCACCTTGGATGGCCACCAAATACCCCACTCATGTCCCTTAGTTTGGCACCAAGTAACCTTGACCTTAGGATCCTGCAACCACCACGTATGAGCCATCCTAGTCATCCACCATGAAGTCGCCAACTTCTCCTTTAAACCCTTTGATTAGGTGCCAACTAACCCTACCCTCGGATCACCTAACAACCCCATTAACCCCTCCTATCTGTCCACATTATCTCCACCAAACCCCCATCCTTAGCCCTCCTATTAATACCACATCTAACCACCACTAAACTTCACCCTTGGCTACATTATTTCTAGCATAATTCCACCTATAGCTACCACATATTCTCGACCAAGAATAAGAAGAAGAAGAAGAAAGGAAGATCAAGGGAGCATGCCTGCTTCCTTAGTGCCTTCCCCCTCTTTCCTTCTCTCTTGTGCCCATGCCAAGGAAGACACAACCAAGGGGATGGCCAGAAATTGGAGGAGATCATAGGGTGGTCCACATCTACCCTAAGGAGGAGTTAGAGACTGGAAGCCATCCACTTTTGGAGGAGTAAAGCATGCCCCATCTAGGGCTTTCCAAAAGGAAGATCTTTATCAACCTAGAGGAGTACTTCAAGGAAGGAGCCGGAGGATCCTTTTTAAGCCCAAGAACAGCTGAGCTTGGAGCAAGGCTTCCTCCCTCTTCATCATCATCATCAGGAGAATTTTGTTCTTACTTTTGATATTTTACTTTTATAGCAGAAGCATTCCTCTATATGTTTTGTAAAATAATTTTCTCCTCAATATAGGTTGTCTTTCAAATTTTTGTTGCAATTTATCTATTTGCTTTTCCTTTAGTTAGTGCACTCACACTCTCTCTAATTATCCTAGGTGTTCACACACCTAGGGTGAGCTTAGAGAGAGATTCTTCCTATCACTTAAAATTTTGTGTTAGGCATAGTTACTTATTAGCTTCTTATCGCCCGTTATTTCAAAAATCCAAAAAAAATTATATCTTCAAAAATTCTAAAAGAAAGTTGATTTCCATTTTTCAAGCAAGAAAATTTCAAGTCGGATTTCCACCTACCTTGGGACAACCTAAATACTCGTCAAGTACCCAGTTCTTACAAATTTTAAAAGCGATCAAAATTGCATGTTGCAACGACATTTAAATCTGTTTTAACAAATCACGCTTTGTTGCGATCAAGCCCAGTGCATCTACTTGCTAGAACCCATTGGTTTATGCAACATTCTCCTTAAAGGCTGATAAGTGAGCACTATTATGGTGTGAACCTAAAAATAGGGCACAGCTTTTGGGCAGCTAGAACTAGAGCTAAACCCAATCTCCTCATAGGAGGGTACTTAACCTCTATGCCTTGGTAGGTTTGGTAGACAAAGTAAACCTTCTGCTAGATGCCCACGTCATCATGCACTAAGGAAATCTTGACGACTGAGCTCGAGGTGTGGTGAGATAGATGTAAAGTGGTTCACTCTGTTGAGGGGCCTACAAAACTAGTAGGCTTTGGAGACACTCCTTAATTTGGTTGAGTTCTTGCTGATAGTGTGGTGTCTAATATCTATTAGTATATCCTTTTCCCATTTTTATGCATTCAAAGAAAGGCAAGTACTTGTTGGACGAGCGCAATAGGAATCGCTTTAGGGTGGCTATGCATCTAACTAATGATTAGATCACCTTTAGATTATTAGTCAGGCTCAACTCCATAATCGCCTTAATTTTGTCAAGGTTGGCCCCAATGCATTTATTGGACACGATGAAACCAAAAATTTTCCTTAGGAGTCGCCAAAAGCACATTTCTCAAGGTTAAATTTTAGGCGGTTCTTTCTCAAGATACAAAATACTTTCATTAAATTTTGGAGGTGCTCGTGGAAGCACTCTCCTTTAGTTAACATATCATCGATGCGCACCTTAAAAGCCTTTGCAATTAATTTAGCAAAAGCTAAGTTTACAAGAAGTTGATATGTGGCACCAACATTTTTTAATCTGAATGCATCACACGATATTGAAAGAGACCTCTATCACTAATGGAAAAAGTATGAGGCCCATCAACTGGAGCAAATATTGTGATATCCACTATAGGCATCCAAGAAAAACATATAGGATTGTCTAGAGTAGGAGTCCACTAGAGCATCGATCATCGACAGTGGGAATTTTTTATTCAAGCATTCCTCATTGAGGTTCATGAGTTCAACACACATCTACCATTTCCCATTGGGCTTTTTTACCATCACCATATGAAATAACCAATGAGGATATAGGGATTTCCTAAAGAATCCTACCTCGAGGAGCTTATCTACCTCAGTTGTTGTCGCCTACTATTGCTTAGCTGATTTGTAATTGTACACCTACTTTATTGAGCAAGCTCTCAATTAAATGTTCAAGAGATGTTCAATAACTGTTCGGTCTACGCCCAACAGATTCTTGGCAAACCAAGCAAAGAAATCCACATTCTGACACAACTCCAGGAGTTCGCAGACATCATGTCTAATATGTGCATCCCTAGAAGATCTTATCTGCTTGTTTAGGGTATAATTGAAGTGTCACGATGGAGGTCGCTATATGTATGCTAGCAGAAAAGGCACCCACTTCAATAGTGGTGATTATGACTTTCCTTTTCCCCAACTTTTGTGGTTTGGTGGGAATTCATTGCATACTTCGCCTGAGCTCGAGGTGGAGTAATTCCCATCCTGCCAATTGGTTGCCATGAACTATTTTGATCCATGCTGGGGAGCGAAATATCATCAACTAAAATAAGGATAATGGGACGGCAGCAAAGCCATGGGTAGTTGGTAACCGTACTATCTACCAAAAGTGGCGGAGAGATTGACTACTACGAATGTGGTTGTTCAATTTAAGTATTTGTTCTCATCTCAACAAGTGATCAGTAACTATATCTCCCCCTTAGGCATTACTGTTGCATGCGAAAAGAGATGTTAATATGCGTTCATTGTAGTACACTCCTAAATTGCACAACACATTTAAATTTATAAACTCAGATTTAGAAAGTGGAGCCCAAGGTCTTTCATAGGGAGCAAATGTGGCATTCATGGATTAATCTTCATTCATAATCAATAAGCACAATAAACTGAGCACAATAATAGATATTCAATGAATAAAACTTTGTCAAATTGATATTCAAATGTAAATCAAAGGATCATGAGACAAAAAGAATAGAAAGATAAAACAATGCTTATTTGAATCACCAATTATTTATCTTAATTAAGCATATACCCAAGCATTTGTATCATTCAAATAATTCAACAGTACCTTGAATCAAACTCAATCAGACGTCTATCAAGTTTTTCTTAATTAAAATAGTAATAGAATGATGTGTCCTTGTAATTTATGTGGTGGAAATCTCTCAATCAAATATTAAAATAAATATCAATTTAAACCATGAAAAGGATGTCGTATCCACAGGGAAGAATAGGACTAATAAATTCACGAGTAGAGGATTATAATGTTTGTAGACGCCTTCGCGACTTCAATTCGATGAATATGCTACTCTAAATGGAACTTGCAATTTCATTAAAAGTTCAAGGCTATTTATGTAGTTTTCACGTCAGCAATCAAGCTCCCAAAAGTATGTATATGATGCATGTGTAGTGGCATATCATGTAAGTTTGAATTGCATGCAAATCTGAATTGAATTTCAATGTTAAATGATGCACATAACACAAGTTAAGTAAATTCACGAAATTATAAGTGCACCCATGCAATTTTACCTGAATAAAATAACCAATATTCAAGTGACAATGGAATGCAATGTAATTTTTAATGTCAGCAAAAATAAAGGAAACTTCCTCTCTCTTCTTTGCATGCGCGAGGAGGCTTTGTAGGAGGAGCTGCTCTGCGGGAAGGCACGTCTTGACGAGGGCTACGTGATGGTGGTGATGCGGCGACAGAAGGTGGTTGGACATGGTCGGACGGCGGAGGAGAACACTGGCCATGATGACGGCAGGCACCATTCGTGGGCTGCTGTGGCTGCGTGCACGGGCCGCACGTGACAACGCGGTGAGGGGACGTTGCACGCGCGCGCTGTGGCTGTGGTGAGAGGACTCCCGCGGGAGGGTGCTGCATGCGGTGAAGGCAGCGGCTACTTTGGGTTCTTCCTACTGGTGGAGAGGAAGAGGATGACGAAGAGGAGGAGAACGCATGCTGTCTGCAGTGTGGCTTCGCTACTAGGCGGTTAGGGCACTTAGCGCGTGCAGTCTGTAGATGCGTGAGGGCATGTGCACAATGAAGGCTCTGCTACTGCTATGGCTATGGTGACTATAGCTGTGGTGAGGCAGGCTGGAGGTACACTTGTGGGGCACGCGGTGGGAGAAGATGAAGCGCACTTGCAAGGGCTACGGTGGGGCAGGCTAGAGTCACGCTTGCAGGGCACGCGGTGGGAGAAGATGAAGTACGCTTACAGGACTGCAGCTACGCACACAAGGGCATGGTTACAGCACTAGGGAGAAGATGGAAGCGCCGCTGCTACGTGGAGGTTGTGGTGGAGGTGTGCGTTGGTTGAAGAGGGTTGGAAGGGTCCATAGTGCAGATTCTCTTCACCGTGGTGGAGATGGGAATTCGCTAGATCTTTTCTTTTATCTCCTCCCCCTCCCCCCCATCCGCTCTTCCTCCTCGGTGCAAGTCAAGGGATTTTCAAATCCCTTACTAAAATTGGCTGGCGACTTTTTGATTTATTGAGACCGGTGGCTATTAGGGGAGGCTTTGTTGAGGCTGACCGGCTGTTGGGGGAGGAGGAAATTCATTTCACCCCCTGGTCTCTTGCAAAATTAATCCTCCTCCTCTCTCACTTTTCCGATTATTTGTTAACTCTTAAATTAGCCTGATGGAGTGGATTAAGTGGAGGAGATGCATAGGGTGCACTGTGTGAGAGACCTGCATGAAATATAAAATAATTACATAATAAGTTATAGAATGCAATAGAATAAATGTAAACTTAAGTAATGATGCATGCAATCATTTTATGACCTAATGTAGTTATTAACAAACATAAAATGTAAGAATAAAGTTAACTTAGGCGTTGATAAAAGCCAGTTTATCATCATTCTTATGCACTAAAGCAAACCTAGCTCTTAGGATTTTACTCCGCAAACGGGTTTTTGGGCTGCATTTAGGCATTAACTAGGTTAGGCATGCATTGCATTTTCTTTTGTTGTTTTAATGTGTTTTTGTAAGTGTTAGGGATGAACAAATATACAGATCCCTAAAACCCTAGCACTCAAGAAGGCAATTGATGAAGAAGGAGCTCAAACTAGCTGGAACTCAACTTAATCCAGCTCATCACAGCTGGAACCTAGCTCACTTGGACTGGGGTTAGCTCATCCCAGCTCCATTCAGCTAATCTCAGCTGAATGGCAACTCAAGAGAGCTCATCTTAGCTCACCCTAGCTCAGGTCAGCTCAGATCCAGGTCAACTTAGCTGAGTCTAGCTCATCTCAGCTCCCACTAATCCACAGGCAGCTCTAGCTAGCTCAGCTGAGTTGGCAGGAGTTCACCCCAGCTCAGATCCAGCTACATCCAGTTCCACTCAACTCCAGCCAGCTGAAGAAGAACTCATCCCAACTCAGGAAGCTCAAGTCCAGCTCCCGGGGACCCAGCTTAGCTCAAGCTAATTGAGGTAAGCTACCTTAGCTGTCTCAACCAGCTCAATCCTCCCCAGGGGCATGATAGCGATTTTACGCGGTTTGTTAATTAGGTCATTGTAACGCGTAAATCCACTTTCGCTCTTAAATTTATAATCCTAGATAGGGAAGTATCTAGGGTCGTCCAAGGAGGCAATATGGTTGCAAAATTGATTCTCTTGCTAGGAATATAAATCTCAACTTTCTTTTTGGTATTTTTTTCAATATATCATTTTTTTGTTTTTAAGCTAAGGCAACATGCAAACTGATGGCGGGAAAAGTGATTTACACTTCAATTTAAATACTACTTCTATGTGGCAAGTAGAGCCTCTCCCTAAGCTCACTCTAGGCAAGTGGAGGCCTAGAATAATTAGGGAGAGGGAGTGAAGAATGCTGAAAATAAGCTAATAGAAATGCAAACAAGAAATGCAGAAAAGGCAACTAGATAATTGATAAAGTGTTTTACAAAAGGCCTAGTAGAGAAAAGCTTGTACTACTAGAAAAATGCAAATAAGAAAAGAAAACACAAATCCTCTAGATAGATGGTGAAGAAGAGGGCTTCTTGCTCCAAGGTTGGTGGCTCCCAATCTTGAAAAGAGTCCTTCAACTCCTTCCTTGCAGTGCTCCACCAAGGTGATGTCCTCCAAGGCAAGCCCTAGGGGGCGTGCCCTAAGTTTCTCTCCAAGGGTGGACGTCCACCCTAACTCCTTCTCCTTTGCCTGGCCGTCCTCCTTGAAGTGGAAGAGTCCTCCTCCTTGGCGTGGCTCAAGTTGAAGAGAGTGGGGAGAAGAAGGCACCAAAGGGGCTGGTAATGTGCCCCTTTAATCTCCTTCTCTACTCCTTCTTCTTGGCCGTAGGTATAGGTGGTTTAGGTAGAAAAATATACTAAGGGAGGATGCCCCAAAATGGTGGTAGGTGGTGGCTTTTTATAGAATAGGAAGGGGGCTATGGTGACCTTTGAATTGGATGGACAAGATGAGTTGATGGAGGTGGTTGGAGATCCCATGGCCAAGGAGAGTTGGCGCCACCTTAAGGGACACCAAGGGGGTAGTTATGGGTGTTGACACCCCTTAGTTTTGGCGCCAAAATGGGCTTTCTAGAAGGCTATTAGGTGGCTCCACCTTAAGGTTCTAGAAGGGGGGTATGTGGATGGCTAGGATGTGTTATATGGGTAGGTGTAGGGTGGATGGAGAGGCTGAAAGTTGGCACCAAAATGGGGGTGGTTAGGGGTGGTTTTTGGCACCAACTTGAAGTGTCTTTTGGTGGAGATAATGGGGTGAAGGGGTGGCTAGGTGGTGGCGCCAACTTAAGTAGGGTAGCTAGCTTAGGTAGGCTTGAGTTGGTGGAGCTAGCTAGGGTTGTTTTTTAAGGTAATGGATGGCCAAGGAGCTGGTTGTTAGCTAAGCTAAGCTAAGCTAAGATAAGGTAAGCTAGCTTAGCTAAAGGTGGAGTAGAGGAGAAGGTGTTGGAGCTAGGGTTTGGAGGAAGGAGCTGAGGAGGAGAAGTCTGGACTGGAGCAGGAGTTGGCTGCTGCTGAAGAGGCTGGCATGGGGCTACTCTAGCTGGCTTAGCTTGCTAGTTCTTTGCTAGTTGCTAAGCCAAGCTAAAGTGAGCTAGCTTCTACCAAAATGAGCTGAGGTGAGCTAAGTCTGGTGCTCCTGGGGAGAATCAAGCTGGTTGAGGCAGCTAAGGTAGCTTAGCTCAACTGAGATGAGCTAAGCTGAGTCCCCGGGAGCTGGACTTGAGCTTCCTAAGCTGAGATGAATTCTTCTTCAGCTGGCTGGAGTTGAGTGGAGCTGGATGTAGCTAGATTTGAGCTGGGGTGAACTCCTGTCAACCCAACTGAGCTAGCTAGAGCTCCCTGTGAACTAGTGGGAGCTGAGATGAGCTAGACTCAGCTAAGTTGAGCTGGATCTGAGCTGACTTGAGCTAGGGTGAGCTAAGGTGAACTCTCTTGAGCTGCCATCCAGCTGAGATTAGCTGAATGGAGCTGGGATGAGCTAACCCTAGTTCAAGTAAGCTAAGTTTCAGCTGTGGTGAGCTGGATCAAGCTGGGTTTCAGCTAGTCTGGGCTTCTCCTTCACCATTTGCCTTCTTGAGTGCTAGGGTTTTAGGGATCTGTGCATCAGTACATCCCTAACACTCACAAAAACACATTAAAATGACAATAAAAATGCAATGCATGCCTATCCTAATTTATGCCTAAATGCAGCCCAAAAACTCATTTGCGGAGTAAAATCCTAAGAGCTAGGTTAGTTTTAAAGCATAAGAATGATGATAAACTGGCGTTTATCAGGGCACCAGACCCAGCTCACCTCAGCTCCTTTCAACAGAAGCTAGCTCACTTTAGCTTGGCTTAGTAGCTAGCAAAGAACTAACAAGCTAAGCCAGCCAGAGTAGCCTTATGTTGACCTCTTCAGCAGCTGCCTGCTCCACTTCAGCTCCAGATTCTTCAGAACCATCTCCTCCCTCCAAACCCTAGTTCCAACACCTCCTCCTATACTCCTCCATTAGCTAAGCTAGCTTAGCTTAGCTTAGCTATGCTCCAACTTCCTTGGCTTGTACCACCCAAAAAACCCACCTAACAACTCCACCCAACTAGCTCCACCTAAGCTCCACATAAGCCAACCTACTTGGCGCCAACCTAGCCTATCCACCACCTCCAAAAGATACCTAAAAGTGGCGCCAAAACCACCCTAACCACCCCCTTGTTGGCATCACTTTTCCCTTCCAAAATCCCCTTCATCTCCACCACACATCTCCCCTTAAACCCATCTCCACCCTCCACATAACCTCTCCTTCTAGAACTTTTCTTGGTGCCACCTAAGACCCCCTTCTAGAAGCTATTTTGATGCCAACTTCAAGGTGTGTCTCCACCCATAACCACCCCCTAGGAGTCCCTTGGGTTGGCGCCAAATGATCTTAGCCATAGGATCCCCAACCACCTCCATTCTTCCATCCTAGCCCTCCATTTCAAGAGGCACCTTAACCCCCCATCCTACCCTATAAAAAGACCACTACTCACCACCATTCAAGGCATCCTTGGCTAGCAAATTCACTCTCATATTCCACTTAGAGCCCACGCCCAAGAGAGAAGAAGAAGAAGAAGATTAAATGGATATTTTGTCCCTTTGGTGCCTTCCCCTCTTCCCTTCTCTCTTGAGTCACACCAGCCAAAGGAGAAGCCAGGCAACGAAGATCTTTGGAGGAGATCTTGAAGGTGGTCCACGCCACCTTGGAGGAGCTTTTGAGGGTGGTGCATGCCCAGCCCTTGGAGGAGAGCATTGAAGGTGGTAGCACCCACCTTGGAAGAGCTCTCAAGGAAGGAGAAGAAGGAGGCCCTCTTTTCAAGCCAAGGAGCAGCTAGGCTTGGAGCAAGAAGACTCCCTTCTTCACCAATTTTTGCGAGAGGATTTGTGTTTCTTTTATTGCTTTTAAATTTTTTTTAATTCTAGTAGAAGCATTCCTTTACTTGTCCTTGAAAAGAACACAAATTCTAGTTAATCAAATTGCCTTCTTTTTAGCATTTTGTTGCAATTGTTATTGTTGTTCTAGCTCTTATTCTACTTCCACTCCCTAATTACTCTAGGCCTCCACTTGCCTAGAGTGAGCTTAGGTAGTGGACCTTTTAATCTCTTAAGTTTTAGCTTAGCATTTTAGGTGTTAGCACTCTTTTGCTACAATTCGCACTTTAACCGTATTATTTCAAAACACAAAAAAAATGCATATATTAAAAATGCCAAAAAGAAAGTTGAGATGTATTTTTAGCAAGAGAATTGAATTGTAATTTTTGCCTTCTTGGACGACCCTAGATACTGCACTATATAGGTCTTACAAATTTAAAAGCAAAAGCGGATTTACGGGTTGCAACGACACTAAATTGCTTAATTAACAAACTGCATATTTTCGCTATCAGGCGTAACAATAGTCCATTAAAATGGACTCATCAAATACACCCATGCCTAAGATTTGATAGTCCCTAGCAAAAATGAAAAATAATAGAAGTAATCAAAAGATTTCTTCTTTTCTTATTTCAAAACTTTAGAGATCCAGATAAATGTGAAGTGATAATAGCCTAGGTAACGGATCCAAGTGAAAATAACCAACTTACATTTGCTATACATACTTATCCCTTAGTAAATATTTCTATCAGGATAGGCAACTACTTCCCTCGTGGACAAAGCAGAAAATAATCTGTAAATTGACCCTGACTTTTTAGCTTAGGAGAAATTGAGTTTAATGGATACGTATTTGGTGGCACACACTCATCAGGTGCTACATGTAATCTAGTACTACAGACTCTGGATCTCTAGACTATTAAACAAGTCAACTCGGAGAGAGGCTAGACAACTATGCTCTCTTGATATTCCTTGGCGCTCACTCCTTTCTTTCTTTTCTTTCTGAGATCACAAATCTCGCCAGATTTAATAAGTGTACTCACTGTTTGGTGGCCTCTCATGACATTCACACTTCAATTAAAGTCCTAATAACTCTACAACTAAGTTAGAGTCCTCAGCCAGTATTCGAGCGATCAGAAATACTGAAAGGTAGGTATGGGTCATATTTGGTGGATCATGATAGCTGTTTTTGTTGCCTTAGAAATAATGTTACGAAGATAAAATTATAAACTTGGACTCTTTCCTTTTTCTTTTCTCTCTCTCTTTTCTTTCTTTTTTTAATATAATTGTTTCTTCTCTTTTTTATTTTCTTTCTTTATAAATAAACATAACATGACACAGACTTTTATTTATGAGGCATTATTAGAGATGATGATGGTCAAGAGGATATTGTGTGGCTTATTTGGTGGAAGTGCCTATTCTCAGCACCGGGAAGGAATGGATAGGACAAGCGTATTTCTGACCTTTGACACTATTACCCTCCTTCAGCCGAGGACTCTATGAAAGACGGTCATAACCATCCACCATAGTCATAGCTTTATTAAGACTCAATCCTGTGTATCTGCCTTATTTGGTGACTCTCAGGAATTCACACATTGTACGCACATAGGAACAGAGAGTGAAAACTATGCCTAACTCTGAAGTATCATCATCTAATTGTCCAAATCTTAAGAGTCCCTGCACTAGACTTACCGCACCAGTAATCTCTCTACCTTCTTCTCACAAATATGAGGTAGATCTACTAGAAGATAGTATGCCTGACTCCCTATTAACTGTCCAAGCATTCAGTAAGCTAAAAATGCTTATTGGTTTTCTTCAAGGATCCATTACCCAGTCTACGTGCAAGTGAAGTAAATGAACTGGATTCTAAACTTAAGAAACACTTTAAGAAAAAAATTCTTTAATGACACCTCCATGACAAAGATGTTTTGCTAGTGACTAACCAATTCAGCTCAAGAAAATAAGAGTTTTTCTTTTGTGTCCTAAATGTATGCAAATATTTATAAATGCTATAAACATTCTCAGGTTATACTCCCCCATGCCTAAGACTGACAATGTCCTCATTGGAAAAATGCAGACATAAAAGAATATCGCCTGAGGAGGCGAGTGGGAGGAGCTAAGGCTCCTCAAGCCGAAGTAAGTCCAAAACTTGGCCATCTGAAAGAATAAAATAAGGTTTAAGTCACTAGCCATTTACCTTAAAGCTCACACCTGAAGTAGGGTTCCAAATTTCTATAGCTCTATGAGGGAAAGTATTTATAACAATGTATGGCCATCCCAGCTGGACTTGAGATTTCCTTGAAATAATTTAAGTCTGGAATTGACCCACTAGTTGGGCTCAAAAGTCTTTCTAATGATGTGCTTATCATGGAAGACCTTTGTACGTTTCTTGTAAGCTTGAGAAGTTTCATAAGCTTCATTACGAAGCTCCTCAAGCTTACTTAACTCTAACATATGTGCCTTTCCTGCTATATCCATATTCAAGTTAATGTTTTTAATAGCCCAATAGCTTTATGTTGGATTTCAACGGGAAGGTGGCACACTTTTCCGTAGACAAGATGGAAAGGAGACATGGCCAAGGGAGTCTTATACGCGATTTTGTAGGCCCAAAGAGCATCATTTTATTTTTTAGACCAATCCTTATGATCGGCCCTGACAGTTTTCTCTAAAATTCACTTAATCTCCCTATTAGACACTTTAACTTGTCCACTTGTTTGGCGATGGTAAGGTGGGGCTATCATGTGGTTGACTCCTAAATTTTGGAGTAGTCTAGTGAACTGTACGTTCTTGAAGTAAGGTCCTCCATCACTTATGATCGTCCTTGGGTGCCCGTACCGAGAAATGATATTAACCTTAACAAAGCCCAAGACTACGAAATGGTCATTAGTTTGCGTGGGTATGGCATCTATCCATTTCAATACATAGTCTACAGCCACAAGGATGTATTCATATCCGAAGGACACAGGAAAGGGACCCATGAAGTCGATGCCCCAAATATCAAAGATCTCAACAGGGAGGGTAGGTTGCTAGGGCATCTCATCCCTTTTTCCAATGGTTCTCATCTGCTGGCAATGTAGACATGTGCCCACATACGTATGTGCATCTCAGATAATGTGGGCCACCAAAAACCAGACTGAAGAACCTTATGGGAAATCTTCTTCCCACTAAAATGTCCCCCACAATGGAGGTCATGGTAGAAACTCAGAACACTTCTTTGTTCTTCATCAGGGACACAACAGCAAAAAAGTTGGTTAGGGCCTACTATAAAAAGCTTGAGTTCCTCCCAGCGATAAAATTTAGCATTAGAAAGAAACCTATCTCGCTTCTACTTGTCCCAAGTACTGGGGGTAGTGCCCATGACAAGATAGTTCACTATGTCAGCGAACCAAGGAGTTTTAGCCTCCACAGCCATCAAAGACTCATCAAGGAAAGTCTCTTGAATACCGCCAACAGCGTTTGATGCCTCAATAGGGATCCTAGACAGATGATCTGCTACCACATTCTCAACTCCTTTCTTATTTTTAATTTCCAGGTCAAACTCCTAGAGTAGCAGAATCCAATGAATTAGGTGAGGTTTGGTGTCCTTTTTAGCAAGAAGATGCTTTAAGGCAGAATGATCAGTGAACACCACAACCTTGGATCCCAAAAGATAAGACCAAAACTTTTCCAAAGCAAATACAACAGCAAGAAGTTCCTTTTCAGTAACCATGTAGTTTTGCTAAGGATCCGTAAGGGTCTTGCTGGCATAATGCAGCACATGAGGCTTGCCATCAACCCTTTGACCTAAGACCACTCCCACTGCAAAATCAGAAGCATCACACATTAGCTCAAATGGGAGGGTCCAATCTGGTGCTTAGAGAATCAGTACGGTAATAAGGGCTTTTTTCGAGACTTGGAAAGCCTCGCCACATCTATCATTAAAATCGAAGGAGACATCCTTCACTAACAGGTCGTAGAGTGGCTTAGAGATTTTACTGAAATCTCTAATGAAGCGCCTATAAAATCCAACATGGCCAAGGAAAGATCTAACTTGACGAACATTGGTAGGCAATGGAAGCTTAGAGATGGAATCAATTTTTGCGCTATCCACCTCTAATCCTCTCTCGGAAACTATATGCCCTAACACAATGCCCTACTGGACCATAAAGTGGCTTTTCTCCCAGCTAAGCACCAGCTTTGCCTCTTCGCAATGGGTTAAGACTTTATCAAGGTGCGAAAGGCATAGGTCAAATGACGAGCCATAAATGGAGAAGTCATCCATGAAAATTTCAATGAACTCATCGATCATATCAGAAAAGATAGCCATCGTACAACGTTGGAAAGTGGCAGGAGCATTACATAACTTGAATGGCATTCAGCGGAACACAAATGTGCCATATGGACTCGAGAAGGTGGTACGTTCCTGATCATCAGGAAAAACAGCTATCTGATTATACCCAGAGTACCCGTCAAGAAAACAAAAGTACTTGTTCCCCGCCAATCGTTCCAAAATTTGATTGATAAACGATAAGGGGAAATGGTCTTTCTGGGTAGCCGTGTTCAAACGGCGATAATCAATGCAGACCCTCCAACCAGTTGAGGGTCTAGTGGTCACCAGCTCTCCTTGGTCATTTTCCTCCACAGTGATTCCTGCCTTTTTGGGTACTACATGAATAGGACTAACCCATTTACTATCTGAAATGGGATAGATAATCCCTGCATCCAGCCATTTCAGAATCTCCTTTTTAACAACCTCCCGCATATTTGGGTTGAGCCTTCTCTGCATGTCTCGGAAAGGTTTCACAGACTCGTCTGTGTATATATGATGCATGCAAAGAGAGGTATCAACACCCTTAATATTAGCAATTGACCATGAAATTGCTTCCTTGTGCCTTTGTAAACACTCAAGCAAAGCTCCCTCCTGCAACTCAGATAATGCAGATGAGATAATAACGGAGAGCATATCATTAGGGCCAAGGAAAGCATATTTCAATGTGCTCAGGAGGGGTTTCAACTCCAACTCAGGAGCCTTTTGGATTGAGGGTTTAAGATGATATTTCCCCACCTCAGGTAGTAGATCTACCTTCACGGTCTAGGGTGGGGACAGAGACTGTGTGTATCCCCACCAACTCTTCTAATTCAGGCATTTCCCTTTCAATATCTTTAATAATCAAAGGATGATCCTTAGATATAACCTTTTGAAGGGGATTTCTACATAGGAGTGCTGGAGTAGTCTCTTCAATTATTTCATCAACGACCTCAATTTGAGAACAATCTTCAAATCTGGATTGCTTGTAAGTATCAAAACATTCAACCAGATCTTCTTGTCCCCAAAGCCCATTTTAAGTGCCCCTGATCTACAATTGATAGAGGCATTGGCTGTGGCCAAGAAGGGGCATCCCAAAATAATGGACGGCTTTGTGGGCTTAATAGATGGGTCAATATCAAGCACCAGAAAGTCAACAGGGAAGAAGAAGTCCTCCACTCTCACAAGTACATCTTCCACAATCCCCGTGGTGTCTTAAGTGATCTGTCTGCGACCTGGAGGATGACTAGACTAAGCTTTAACTTGCCTCCTCCCAAAAGGTCGTAGACAGAGCTTGGTAAAATGTTCACCCCCGCACCCAAATCGAGCAGAGCCTTGTCAATGTGTTAGTTCCTATAACCACTGAAATATATGGGGCCCTTGGGTCTTTCATTTTGGGGGGTGTTCCATGTTGGAGAACTAAGCTAACATGGTCAGGCAGGATGACCTTGGTTTGGACCTGTTTCCTAGATCGATGCTTTTGGGTGCACAGGTCCTTCAGAAACTTGGCATAGCACGGGATCTGTTTGATAGCTTCCAATAGAAGCAAGTTAATCTGGACCTACCTAAAGGTGTCCATAATCTCCTCTGTCCTATCCTTGGCTCCAAGCGAGCTAATAGAAGATTCCCCAAGAGTAGATAGGTGCTTTGGATAGGGCACCCTTGACTTCTGGGTAGAGGGGTCGTCATGGCGGGAGAGGGGTGGTGGAAGGACAACATCCTCATTGTGGGTGATTTTGAGCGAGGGAGAGCAATGTGGCTCTTCCTCGGTGGAGATGGAAGTCGGGTCAGGTGTAGAAGGGGAATTCTGAGATGTAACCATAGGAGTGTTATCAGGCTTGTCAATCTTCTTTCCACTCCTCAGCACGGTCACCGCTTGGGTGTGCTCCCTGAATACGACCCCCTTGCCCTTAGGGTTCTCCTCAGAAGAGCTAGGCAGCTTCACCAGATCACGTTGCCTAACTACCTCAGTAAGATGACCAATTTGGGATTGCATATCGGTAATCATCTTATTCTGATATTGGATGACCATATTCTGATGCTCTTGCATTGCTTTCATCATGGCTTTAAGTTCATCCATCTCAAAGTCCTTATTCTGAGGAGGGTTTTCATAAGATGGTTGGTATATGGGTTGGGAAGGTAAGGGTCTTGTATTCCCTAAGTTAGAAGCATCACCTTGCTTCCAAGAGAAATTTGGATGGTTCTGCCAACCTGGATTATAGGTGTTGGAATAAGGGTTATTGCGAGGAAGAGGGCAGAAACCTTGGGCCGCGTTCAAGTCGGCCTGAATCGACTCAGGGAATTGATTTTCCTGATGGCACACCATAGTGGCGTGCGTTGTGCTTTGGCAAATGGAGCATTCTCTTGAAGCCTAAAAGATAGAGGCTGCTTGCGGGTTCATGCTGAGGTTTGCTAAAAGCCTATCAAAGTTTTTATTCAATAATTGAATCTGATAAGCCAAATCCTGAGAAGCCCTGACTTCATGGGCCTCTATCTTCCTCTACAAGATTGATGGTTTTCTTTCTTGATAGGTAGAGGACAAATGTATGGAGTTGTCGCTTAATATTTCAAATAATGCCCAGGCTTCATCCTCAGTTCTGGTCAAGAAGGTTCCTACACAGGCTGCATCGATGGTTTTCCTATGCCTTTCAGATAATCCGTTATAGAACCTTTCTACCAACTGCCATCTTGGCACCTGATGGTGGGGGCATAACCTAAGAAGGTCATTAAAGCGCTCCCAAGTCTCATGAAATTGCTCCCCTTCCTGTTGAGTAAAACCCATAATCTCTCTTCTATAATGGTTGGTAAAATACTTTTTCAAAAATTCTCCCTTAAGGGTGGCCCAATCATTTACCCTTGCATCGAGGGTATGATACCAGTGCTTGGCCTTATCCTTTAGGGAGAATGGAAATAGAGTCCTCATCAAGACTTCATCAGTAAAGCCCTAGAGCTTCACCGTGGAACAGGCCTCGGTGAATTCCTCCAAATGCCGGTAGAGGTCCTCCCTAGTAGTACCATAAAAGGAGGGCAACAAAGATATGGCACTGCTCTTGATCTCATATGGATTATCCCCTACCGGTTGTCTCAATGCTTGTGCGGGTTGGTTAGTTGGAATAAAATAGTCCCTCAGGGTCCTTTGTTGATTTACTCCTTGATCAGCCATGCCTTCTCTTTTCCCTCCTAGGTGAGCTCTCCTAAGAATTCTCTCGGGCTCAAGATCAAACACTAGACTACCCTCAAGAGAGTGTCTACCAAGCATACAATATCAATCACAATTCAAGTTCTTATTGATTGAGTAAGTGAAACCTCCACTCCAAAGATAAGTCAAAAGGTCAAGGCTTATCCCTCCATTCCCACGTAAGTAGTATAAGAGGGGTGATGACTTGAAATCATAACCTTCTTTGTTGCGGAGGTAGAATTGGTTTATATAGATGGCCAAACAAGTTATTCACTGCAATTACGTGACTTAATTCAACCTTCGAGTGCCCTAAGACCTATACTTTACTTGGATGATACTCGCAGGTGATCAAGTGAGAAGTTACTCCCAGGACGAATAAAGGGATGCAAGTATGGAAACCCTTCCTTTAAGGCGATGCGTATGCGGTGCCCCTTAACTACCCTTTTGTTCCTTTAAGGGGTGTCCCCCTCCGTGAAGTATCAAAACACTTGGTCAAAAGATAGTACCACCACCACCACAAAGCATGATAGGAGGGTCTGCATTGATAAAGAGATCGGTGCCTATAGCCTTAAGGGATCGAGCCTTAGTGTGGTGCCTAATGTGCATTCTCAGTGTCAGAAGTGTGCATCACATCGCAAATCTTTTTTTTCTATTTGAAAACGTAGACACTTAGAATCAGATCAAATGTGAATTGATTTGAAGGTCGAATCTGATTATCAGTCCCACTTTTAGTTAGGCGACCACTAAATTAGTAAATTCAATCAACTTGGTGGTCTTGAATTTTAATTTGAATGCAAATGCGTGAACAGGAGCTGGATGCAAAAGTGTACCTGTCTCCAGCAATCTTCATGCCAATATGCTTGCAATGAACAATGAGACCTAATGTGCTGCTCAATCACCCCTAAATGCACGCACTTAAGGGCATGCAACTCCTAAACAGGTAGCTCGATATTTTCTTTTGTTGGTTTTAAAGGCAAGCAAGCAAAAAATGGAATCACGCACGCAGAAAAATGTAAACCATAGTAGCTAAAGAATGTGGGGACAGACCCCCAAAAATTCAGCCCTGATTACTACAAGGGCAAGAAGACAGAAATAAAATTTATGACGAAGGAGAATTCCCTATGAAAGTGGGATCCAGGTCTTCTACATCTTTTCCTCGTGTGGCTTAGCTCGAGGTTGATATCGCTACTATGTTGCACCTGTCGTCCCGTCAGATTCCTCGCACAATAAGATAAAGAATGATCAGATAATTGTGAAACTCAGAATACTCAAAAATAATAAAGTGAATCTATTGCGTCTGTTATCTCCCTGACAACGACGCCTTTTGATAAAGAGAGTTTCGCTTAATTAAAATAGCAATAGAATGATGTGCCGTTGTAATTTATGTGGTGGAAATCTCTCAATCAAAGATTAAAATAACTATCAATTTAAACCACAATAAGGATGTCGTATCCACAAGAAGGAATAGGACGAATAAATTCACAAGTAGAGGATTATAATGTTTGTAGATGCCTTCGTGACTTCAATTCGATGAATATGCTACTCTAAATGGAACTTGCAATTTCATTAAAAGTTCAAGGCTATTTATAAAGTTTTCACGTCAGGAATCAAGCTCCCAAAAGTATGTCTATGATGCATGTGTAGTGGCATATCACGTAAGTTTGAATTGCATGCAAATCTAAATTGAATTTCAATGTTAAATGATGCACATAACACAAGTTAAGTAAATTCATGAAATTATAAGTGCACCCATGCAATTTTTCCTGAATAAAATAATCAATATTCAAGTGACAATGGCATGCAATGTAATTTTTAATGTGAACAAAAAAAGAGGAAACTTCCTCTCTTCTTTGCGTGCGTAAGGAGGCTTCGTAGGAGGAGCTGCTCTGCGAAAAGGCACATCTCAACAAGGGCTACGTGATGGTGGTGATGCGGTGGCCGAAGGTGGTCTGACATGGCCGGACGGCGGAGGAGAACGCTGGCCACAACGACGGCGGGCGATGAGAACCTCATCATGAGCCATAACTAGCTCATTTTGACCTAATACAAAGGATAAAAGCTCCTACATATCTCAAGGAAAGGCTTAACTCAGAGAATCCTGAGTTTGAGAAGAAAACAAGTCATAAGGGGTAAAAATGCAATTTTACCAGTATAATCTGCATACAGGGTAATTCAGGGCCCAAACATAGGTCAAAGCAGCTTAATAAGAATAAGAGTGGGATGAAATGATCTAGCAAGGGCTACAGCAATTCCAAGAAACTAAATGATAATCTGCAACCCTAAAACAACCCACTTCAATCCACAAGGTTCGAGGCAAAGTAAAAATAGAATAAACCCTCTAAAATTCATAGAAAAATAATCTCTAGGGTTTAGAACCTTCAATTTGGCCTTCAGAACCCATGTTGACCTACATTGAGAACCATGCCCAATTAATAACTTAATCTGGGTTTTCGCATAAATTGACCGGTCAAACAAGGTTTAATATAGAAATAAAATTCACCATCAGATTCCTTAGGTCCTAATTAATCATGTATAAAAACTTGAGCCTAAGAAGAAACCTCCTTGACCGACTTTACACTTTGGTCCTCATATATTTACTTTTTGGCCCTCAACTTTTGAACCGTCGCATTTTGGCCCCTAACTCTCCTTCGTTCTTTGCATTCAGGTCCCCCCTGCAAAACCGGCCAGCACCATGCTCCGGCGACCTTGCGCGGAGCTTGGCGCCGCGCAGGGTGAGGGGGAAAGCCTGGCAAGTAAACCAGGGGTGCCCTGCGTTGTCAGCCGTCGCAGGGACACCCCCCTGGTCGTTATAACCCACCATACCGGCCGTGCGAACGCACGGACGGTATGGGTTCTTGTTTCCGGCCATCCTCCGGCGAGGGAGACACGTCGTCTCCCTCCGCCTTCCTCCCTGTTTGATCCCTATAAATACCCCCCGTTGCTCCACCGACCGGGGCAGCCTGGATCTGACGGAGAAAATCCCCAACTTTCCTCTCTTCTCCCTCCGGTAGACGCTCACCAGCTCCGGCGGTTTCCTCCCCCTCCACCTCTTCGCTCTGCCGCAATACCAGCAGCAGAGACTTCCTCCCCTGCTCTTCCCGCGCCACGCCGCACCCAGCTGGCGCCTCTCCGGGTCTCTGCTCGCCGTCGCCCCTTTCCCTGAGCATCGTCTTCTCCGGCGACAGTCGATACGACTGTCGCCCTGTTCCTCCCCCTTCGTCCCTGCAAGTAAGCTAGAACTACTCCCCTTCTTCTCCTCTTTCTTTCCCTGCTTTCAATTTATTCAATTAAGCCCTCGACCGACCCTGACCATCGTCATCCCCTTCGTCTCCGGCCACCCTCCGGCGAGATGCTCCCATCGCTCCACAGCCTCACACACCTCGCCGACCTTCACCGAACCTCCGCCTCATCACACTGAGCTCCCCCCACCCCTTCACTGCCACTCCACACCTCCGTAACGCTTCCCCCAACAAACCCATCCTCCGACCCACAATCCGACCTAGGGCAGCCCTTGCACGCCGCCCCGCGCCTCGCCACCACCCACACGAGCTTCGCCGCACCCTGGCGAAGCTCCTGGCACTTTCTGATTAGGCCGAGAGGCCGTTTTCTTGTGAACAGGCCACCCGACCTCCGCCGCCATTGCCGCGCAGGAGGAACTGCTTCCGCCTGCAGCTACAGGCGCACCACGCTCAGCGCCACGCCCAGATTCAACTCCCAGGCCTTGCGAGGCGTTTTGACAAAACACCAGGCTCGCAGCTAAGGCAGAAGGCTTCGCGTGACGCCGCAATCTCCCGCTGATTTCCCCGCTGCAGGCGCGCAATTGAGGTGGGACATTTAGTCCCACCTCGGAAAAGCCTGAAGAGTCGCAGCGATATAAGATG
Source organism: Thalassia testudinum (assembly GCA_037157565.1). NCBI lineage: Eukaryota > Viridiplantae > Streptophyta > Magnoliopsida > Alismatales > Hydrocharitaceae > Thalassia > Thalassia testudinum. Next base: position 48,758,182 of record JAZHRO010000009.1, read on the forward strand.
CAAAAGTGCTGGAGGCTTACTGCCTCAGCACACGGGGTGAGGTCCCCTTCACCCGCCCGGTTACCCGGTCTCGTCCGCGCTCACACCCCGCGGACTTGACCCGACCCGGCCCGACTTAAGACTGACCTGCACTCCTCGCCCACCACACACGCCGGTGGGCCTAGACCCGGGCGTGACCCGAACCCGATTACCCGGCAGCTCTGGGAGAGCTTTCCCAAGAGTGGTTTCAGAGAGAGAGAGACGCGCGGGGGGGGAGGGTAGAGTAGGTTTTGTTCTCTGACGTAAGCTCTGAAGTGTGCAGGCACAGGTGAAGAAGAAGAACCGCGGAAGAAGAAGGAAGCTGAGGGAGACACTGTAGCACAGGCTGTTTAAGTCGTCTGATTTGGAAATCAGACGATGGCCTGAAGGGAAAAGAGGAAAGAAGGAGGGGTGACGTCCCTGGCTGAAAAAGAACAGAAGAAGACAGAAGAAAAAGGAGGAGCAGGAACAGCAGGAAGAAAGAGGAGCATCACCTCTGCAGCAACAAAGAAGAAGAAGGAGATCTAAAGAAAGAAGAAAGAGGAGCATCACCTCTGCAGCAACAAAGAAGAAGAAGGAGATCTAAAGAAAGAAGAAAGAGGAGCATCACCTCTACAGCAACAAAGAAGAAGAAGGAGATCTGAAGAAAGAAAGAAAGAAGAACATCACGAGGAGAAAACAAAGAGAACAACAAATTCTTTCCCTCTCTCTTTCTTTATTTTTGTAAAAGAAACATGTATATCTCTAGAATACAACTTGCTCCCTGAGTTCGACCTCGGAAACTCTTTTATTCTCCGAGTAAAAAAATTATATTTGAAATGTTGGCAATAACTGGCTATACTACAACGCTATAACAATAAAACCCGGTTATCTCTCGAAGCCAACGTTCCAATTATTTGGCGCCGCTGCCGGGGAGCAACGGCTATTCTAGAGGTAAACATTCCTGTTTCTTTTTTTTTTCTGATAATCTCCCCTCTTTTGTGCAGCTACAGGAACTCAAGAAGACAAGCAACCACACGACAACCACTCCGAAGACAGGTAAATTTTTCCTCTCACTATTAACCCCTAAACTCTAAATGAGGAAGAAAAGAAAAGAACAAGCAATATAGAGCTAACCTGTCTTCCATACTTAGTAACCATAAAGAGTTGCATGTTTTCAACTCATCACTCCTGCACACTATTAAGGGTATTTAAGGGCTAACACATTCTTGCTTGAGCCCTAATTGCCCAACAAAGAATTAAATGGACCAAGTAGAGCCAACATAAGGTCAAACATTAGGATTTCAGTAAAGACACACCCCTTAATCAAGAATTGAGGAAATCCAAAAGAGGTGTGCCCAAGCCATTGATTGAAAATAATTAACAAGAAAAATCCTAAACAATTGGCTCTCTCTAAACACTTGAACCCTAAAAGACAAGACCTGAAAGCTCTCAAAGAAAACAAGAGGTAAAGTTGACCCCTTTGGGTCAACCAACCTTAAATTAGGTCACTCTTTGCACTTAAAAAGACTAAAGTTCAAGTGAAACCTTAAGCACCCTGATCTTAAAATTGGTAGACTTAAGAGGTCAAGATCCCCATTCTGGTCTACCTGGAACCGCAGTGACAAGAGAGGTCGGGTGGGGGAAACCCTGTAACCCGTGGGGACGCTCTACCGTGTAGGGGTCTTCGCGGGACTCTCCCTCTCTGGCTGCCCAGGTAATTCTCAGGTGGACGATCTTTCTGATCAAGGGGTCCATCTGCCCCGCACCTCTATAGTCACCCAACACATTTTTGGGTGTCTTGATTGGGTCCAGCACCTTCTAAACTTACCTCTTCCAACAGTGCATGTACAGAAGGAGGTCCCTAAGACCACCCTTAAGACCTCCTTTAGAAATTCGCTCTCGTCAAGGCCAAGCCTCGACGCCCGTGTTTGTACAGCAACACCCTCACATTATTCTCTCTTCTGATTCAGAACCAAGTTCTTCTTCTTCCCCCATCATGGCTCAGCCAGTTGAGGAAGAAAATAATCTGGAACACCAGCTCCAGCGACTCAATGACCTCTTCCAAAACTTCGTGCACCCACCACAGCGTCCTATGATGCGGGACCACTACAATCCTGCTGCGGTGGCCATTGAGCCTCGAGTCAGAATCCCGACTGGAGGACCTGATTCCGAATTAAAGCCCAACATGATTCATGCTATACCTAAATTCCATGGGCTTAATTCTGAAGATCCCTTCCAGCACATCAAACAGCTAAAGCATCTGGCCCACACTTTTGGATCAGATGCGCAAAATCAGGATATTCTTCTCATGAAGATGTTCTCCTTTTCTCTTATGGACAAGGCCGCCCATTGGTATCAAACTCAGACCCGGCCGATCAACACTTGGGAAGAACTTCAATCCGAATTTTTGAAAAAGTTTTTTCCCGTTGGTCGGACCAACGCCTTGCGCCATCAGATTACACACTTCACTCAACAATCAGGAGAATCTCTCCATGAGGCATGGGATCGTTTTCAGGATCTCATGAGAAAGTGCCCCCATCACGGAGTTCCTAAATGGGAACAAGTCCAATCGTTTTACCAGGGACTCCGTGAGGACATCCGCCTTTTCGTCAATGCAACTTGCGGAGGAAACATCATGGGTCAACATGAAGACACCATATGGGAGATTCTAGAAAACATGTGCGAGAACTCCATCAACAATGACTCCATGGGATTATTCGACAGGACGAATACCCGCGCAGCGACGAATCTTAAGGGAGCACATGAGACGCAGGGCCTGTCCGCATCAGTCGACCTGGAATTAATGGCCAGTCGATTGGACAAAGTCTCAATCATTGAAAAGAAGGTGGATGAGCTGACTCAGCACTTGCAGCGAGCCACCTCCGCGCGTAACTCCTTTGCACAACCTCCTTCCACACAGGAAACTGTGCAAAACATCCTCCATCGATCTTCCCCTGGGATGGATCCATATCCACCCCCATCTGATTCTTGGATTGGAAGATCATCCGATCCTTTCTACACCAGCCGAGGGAACTCCATTCCCCCTTTCCCTGACTCTCAGGAGGTTCCTCAGACCTGCGAGGACCTCAACGCCATCCAGAACGACCCATTCTCCAACACTTACAACCCTGGATGGCGAAACCATCCCAATTTTCAGTGGGCAGGAAATTCCCAAACTCAAAGACCACCGTTTCAGTCCCGCCCACAGCCCCCTCGTCATTACCAGCCGCCTCAGCCTCGGCCCAACCCTACTTATCCATCAGGGCCAAATCAGGATCAAATGTCCCTAATCCTTCAGACTCTGGCTGACATTCAAAAAACGAATGCGGCTATTCAAAAACAGCACAAGGACGAGCTTACTGAAGTTAAAACTCAACTGGCCCAGTTGGCAAATTCTCGCCAGCCAGGCACACTCCCTTCCCAACCTATTCCTAACCCAAATAACGTGCCAACCCAGAAGCGCGTTATGAATCCAAATTTAGGCCACGCTCAATGGATTTATCAGGCCCCTACTGCTCCATCTCCAGACGAGATGGAAGCCTCAACTTCTTATGCGGGATTTCAGCAGCAGCCACCCCTCTTACCAAACCCAAACCAAAATCAGGCCGGATTAAATTCTGTAACAACACGTAGTGGTAAAACAACTGAAGACCCGCATTATCCAAACCACTCCAAGCCTGATAACCATGACCCTAGGATAGTTATCCAAGATACCGCTGTTCCGGATCCACAACCTGGACCTATCCTAGAAGAACCAACCAGGATCCCGTTTCCCGAGGCCTTGACCAAGGGAAAGAAGACCACCAAACCCATGGCCCCTGAGGAGGACCTGGTCAAGCTCTTTGAGCAGGTCCACATAAACATCCCCTTGATGGATGCAATCTGCCACGTACCAGCTTACGCACGATTCTTAAAGAATATATGTACACCCCAGCGTAAGCCGCGAACCAAGGGAGGGAGCCCAATTGTTCTGTCAGAACAAGCCAGCTCTGTAATCCTCAGTAGACTCCCACCCAAGGCAAAAGATCCTGGAACTCCCCTGATTTCCTGTAAGATAGGTGGTACCCAATTTGATAGAGCTTTGTTAGACTTGGGTGCATCCATAAACCTGATACCCACATCCTTACTCGACCATCTAGAAGAATCTGAGCTAAAACCAACCGAGGTGACATTACAATTAGCAGATCGATCTATAAAGTCACCAAAAGGGATTCTCGAGGATGTTATCGTGAGAGTGCGGGATTTCTATTTTCCAGTGGACTTTATAGTCTTAGATATGGATGCACCTGAGAACCCTAGGGATACACCAATCATTCTAGGGAGACCTTTCTTGGCTACTGCTAGAGCCAACATCAGCTGTGAGGAGGGCCAAATAGAGCTTAAGTTTGGAGATCAAACACTGAAAATTGATATATTTAAGGCCCAACAAGGAATTAATTGCGGCGTCATCGAGCAAATTTGTGACATCAAGACGTTGGTTGATGAATCACACCTCCAGAATGACTCGAGTATGCCTCATCAACCACAGAAGGATCTTGACCCGCAAACAGAGGAGTCAAATCTAGATGTGAACAACCCAGTAACTCCCACCCTTGAACCTCACATCTATACTGAACCACCCGCTGCTGCTGAAAACCCCATCCTCGAACTGAAACCCCTTCATGCTCACTTAAAATACGTCTTTTTGGGTTCTAATCAGACCCTTCCTGTGATTATCAATTCCAACCTCAGTCCTGAACAAGAATCCCGTCTGATTGTTGTCCTCCAGCAACATCGCAGAGCCATCGGATGGACTCTTGATGATTTGACTGGAATAAGTCCCTCTTATTGTACTCATCATATCTATTCAGAAGAGGGCACACGACCTTCTCGTGAAATGCAGAGACGCTTAAACCCCAATCTGCAGGAGGTCGTGAAAAAGGAGATCATCAAGTGGTTAGATGCCGGGATCATCTACCCGATCTCCGATAGTCGTTGGGTGAGCCCAATTCAGGTCGTGCCCAAGAAGGCAGGACTCACCACTATAACGACTGAGACCGGAGAAATCATTCCTACCCGATTAGCCAACTCGTGGAGAGTCTGTATAGATTACCGTCGACTCAATTCCTCCACGAAGAAGGATCATTTCCCACTACCCTTCATTGATCAAATTCTCGAAAAACTAGCGGGAAATAGGTTCTTCTGCTTTCTTGACGGGTACTCCGGTTATAACCAGGTGGCAATCCATCCTGAGGACCAAGAAAAGACCACGTTCACCTGCCCCTTCGGAACATACGCTTTCCGAAGGATGCCTTTCGGTCTTTGCAATGCACCCGCTACTTTTCAGCGATGCATGCTTGCCATATTCTCAGATATGGTAGGTGATTATCTGGAAATCTTCATGGATGACTTTTCAGTTTTCGGAGCATCATTCGACGATTGCCTCCAACACTTGGTCCAGATACTCAGGCGGTGCATCGATGTGAATTTGGTTCTTTCCTGGGAAAAGAGCCATTTCATGGTGCCTGAGGGAATTGTCCTGGGACACTCAATTTTGGAGAAAGGTATCCAAGTGGATCGAGCTAAGGTTAATCTGATCTCTCACCTTCCTATGCCTAGCTCAATCAGGGACATCCGATCCTTTTTAGGGCATGTCGGTTTTTATCGACGATTTATCCCTGATTTTTCAAAAATCGCACGCCCCCTGACCACTCTTCTCTCCAAGGATGTTCCCTTCGAAATCTCCAAGGAATGCACTCAAGCATTTGAAATCCTGCGTGACCGAGTCACCCAAGCCCCGATCCTACAGTCCCCTGATTGGTCTCAACCCTTTGAGATCATGTGTGATGCATCCGACTTCGCTGTAGGAGCGGTTTTGGGGCAGAAAAATGACAAGAAACCTGTGGTCATTTACTACGCCAGCAAAACACTCGATGAGGCTCAGCGTAACTATACGGTTACTGAGAAAGAGCTGCTAGCTGTAGTATTTGCCCTAGAAAAGTTCAGATCGTACCTTCTGGGTTCCCATGTCATCATATACTCGGATCACACAGCTGTGAGGCATCTCCTTGCGAAGAAGGACGCGAAACCTTGATTAATCCGATGGATCTTGCTGTTGCAAGAATTTGACCTTGAGATTCGCGACAAAGCGGGAAAGCAAAACGTGGTAGCTGATCACTTGTCCCGTCTTCCTTCTAAAATAATTGACCCTTCCGGACCCATCACTGAGCATTTTCCCGATGAGCACCTGCTGACTATTGGTACTAGCCTTCCATGGTTTGCTAATATAGTAAATTACTTGGCATCTCATCAGATCCCGTCCGATTGGCCGAAGGCCAAGAAAGACAAATTACGCTCCGATGCCAAGTATTACATTTGGGAAGATCCGTACCTCTTCCGCATAGGTGCCGATCAGATCATCCGAAGATGTGTCCCGGAAGGGGAATTCAACAATATCCTCTCTTTCTGCCATGACCAGGCATGCGGTGGCCATTTTGCCGGGCATAAAACCGCATCAAAAGTCCTCCAGTGCGGCTTTTACTGGCCCACACTGTTCAAAGATGCATACAATCACTGCAAGGCATGCAGTCGTTGCCAGACTTTGGGCAACATGAGCCATCGCGACATGATGCCTATGCAACCAATTCTAGTATGCGAAATCTTTGATGTTTGGGGGATTTATTTTATGGGCCCCTTTCCTGTTTCGGATGGTTTCGAATACATTCTGTTGGCTGTGGACTACGTGTCCAAATGGATCGAAGCCATACCGACCAGAACCTGTGATCACAAAATCGTTCTCAAATTCATTCATCAACACATTTTCTCAAGGTTCGGGATTCCTCGTGCAATAATCTCTGATGGAGGGACCCATTTCACAAATGCTCAGTTTAGGTCACTGATGACCAAATACGGGGTGTCTCACCGAATCTCTACTCCTTACCACCCCCAAACTAATGGTCCAGCTGAGCTGTCTAATCGGGAGATCAAGAAAATCCTGCAAGTCACTGTTCGACCTGACAGGAAGGACTGGTCGTCCCGACTTCCGGAAGCATTGTGGGCCTATAGGACCGCCCGCAAGACCCAATTGGGCATGTCCCCCTTTAGACTGGTGTACGGAAAGGCATGCCACCTTCCCGTAGAACTGGAGCATAAAGCCTATTGGGCAGTACGGAACTGTAATCTAGATCTTTCCAAGGCTGGGACCCACAGAAAACTCCAAATCAGCGAGATCGATGAATTACGCATAGACGCGTACGAGAACTCGCAAATCTACAAGGAGCGGGTTAAAGCCTTCCACGACAAACACATCTCGAGAAAGATCTTTCATCCTGGTCAAAAGGTCCTACTCTTTGATGCCCGACTCAAACTCTTCCCAGGAAAACTGAGATCTAAGTGGGTCGGACCATATTTGGTCCGACAGGTTTTTGGAAATGGAGCAATCGAAATCAGTCCACTCAGCCACGGTTCTGAACCTTTCATCGTGAACGGTCAGAGACTCAAGCCGTTCATTGATGTAACTTCTACTGATTTGGCTGAGGCATCTTATATCCTCCTTTCCCCTTGAGCTTATTGCGCCCAGCCGATGGCGTAAAACTCAGCGCTTAACGGGAGGCAGCCCGTCATTCTCTTTGTAAACCTGAAACTTGTTCTGACACCTTTTAGCACTCGAAGCTCACCCTTGTAGACAGCCGACCCCAACTCAGATGTTTGCATCTGGGATTTGAAATCATCCGCAAAAATTCAACCCGACCCATCCACTCACCCAAATTTCTGTCTTAAGGAATGAACTAAGACCCCCTAGGTTACAATGAGGACATTGCAAATCTTAGGCATGGGGGGGTATGAAAGTGCAAAACTTGTAAGAAAAGGTTTCAAACAAAAAAATTCACATATGCCAAAAACACCATAAAAATTAAAAAAAAATTTTCGAAAAAGAATAAGAGGAAAAGAGGAGAAGGAAATTTTGTGAAGGAGAAAAGAAACAAAATGAAAAAGGAGCACAAAATTATGAGAAAAAGTGATAGTCATTAGTAAGGAACTAAGGAATTAACCTAAGTTCTAGACCTCATTCAAGAAAAGTGCACAATGAGATTAGTAAAGAATGCAAACCTTAGGCATTCTTGAATAGACTCTTAGTACCCATTAAGATCTGGACACTCCTCAAGAGGTTGAGGAAAATGAAAAGCTGAAGTATTAGGTCTAAGGCTTAGGGAGTATTCGACCTCGTTAACTAATTTTTGGTTTACGGGACTCAGTAACCTAAGCACCCTAACCTCACACACAGTCTGGTTCAGTAAGCGTAAAAATCAGAATCACGCAGAAGCGTCGCAAAAATCTGAAAAGATCGCCTAGAATAGGAGCGGCCGATCAACACAAGTTGATTTGGACGAGTTCCCAGCGCAGAGAGGCGGGAAATCCCCTCGACGATGCGTAACAAAATATCATCTCCTCGGTGCTTGTCTCTTAGGATATTTACATATCCTACTGGGGGCATGTAAGCACTCTGCTGGTTCAGATTCCATGGATGGCATTATCTCGAAGTGTCAATTGCCAGGGTCTGGATTCGACCACGGAATACCATGGATGGGATTATCTCGAAATCTCAATAGCCAGGGTTCCGGGGGTTGCCATGGGCGGTGCTATCTCGAAGCATCGATCGCCAGGAACCCTTGAGGATTGATGATGGGAGCAAGGAATCTGATACAGACCGTGTTGAAAAGCCAATCCTAGGCTAGAACTAAAAAGAAAAAGAGAGAGAAAACTCTCCAAACAGAAAAACTTTCTATCTCTCTCTTACAAAACGCACTGCGAACTGAGCCAGGGCTAAAATCATTTCAAGCACGGGTGCTTTAACCACGAAGTCCAATAAACCTTAGGTTAGTTCTTGTGGACCTTAAAAACCTTTGCTAAAAGACTGAGGCTAAGGCTAGACAGATTTGGATCTTGATTGGTACTAGAGTACCTTTTAGGCCTATGGTCAGCATTCTAACCTAATCTATGCTCAAATAAAAAAGGCACTTGTCTAAAACTATTAAAAACTTCATGGTCTAGAACAAGGGTTGAAACCTTAAGTTTTTGCTAAGGGACTAGCAAAAGCTAGGCATGGGGGTATGATGAGAACCTCATCATGAGCCATAACTAGCTCATTTTGACCTAATACAAAGGATAAAAGCTCCTACATATCTCAAGGAAAGGCTTAACTCAGAGAATCCTGAGTTTGAGAAGAAAACAAGTCATAAGGGGTAAAAATGTAATTTTACCAGTATAATCTGCATACAGGGTAATTCAGGGCCCAAACATAGGTCAAAGCAGCTTAATAAGAATAAGAGTGGGATGAAATGATCTAGCAAGGGCTACAGCAATTCCAAGAAACTAAATGATAATCTGTAACCCTAAAACAACCCACTTCAATTCACAAGGTTCGAGGCAAAGTAAAAATAGAATAAACCCTCTAAAATTCATAGAAAAATAATCTCTAGGGTTTAGAACCTTCAATTTGGCCTTCAGAACCCATGTTGACCTACATTGAGAACCATGCCCAATTAATAACTTAATCTGGGTTTTCGCATAAATTGACCGGTCAAACAAGGTTTAATATAGAAATAAAATTCACCATCAGATTCCTTAGGTCCTAATTAATCATGTATAAAAACTTGAGCCTAAGAAGAAACCTCCTTGACCGACTTTACACTTTGGTCCTCATATATTTACTTTTTGGCCCTCAACTTTTGAACCGTCGCATTTTGGCCCCTAACTCTCCTTCGTTCTTTGCATTCAGGTCCCCCCTGCAAAACCGGCCAGCACCATGCTCCGGCGACCTTGCGCGGAGCATGGCGCCGCGCAGGGTGAGGGGGAAAGCCTGGCAAGTAAACCAGGGGTGCCCTGCGTTGTCAGCCGTCGCAGGGACACCCCCCTGGTCGTTGTAACCCACCATACCGGCCGTGCGAACGCACGGACGGTATGGGTTCTTGTTTCCAGCCATCCTCCGGCGAGGGAGACACGTCGTCTCCCTCCGCCTTCCTCCCTGTTTGATCCCTATAAATACCCCCCGTTGCTCCACCGACCGGGGCAGCCTGGATCTGACGGAGAAAATCCCCAACTTTCCTCTCTTCTCCCTCCGGCAGATGCTCACCAGCTCCGGCGGTTTCCTCCCCCTCCACCTCTTCGCTCTGCCGCAATACCAGCAGCAGAGACTTCCTCCCCTGCTCTTCCCGCGCCACGCCGCACCCAGCTGGCGCCTCTCCGGGTCTCTGCTCGCCGTCGCCCCTTTCCCTGAGCATCGTCTTCTCCGGCGACAGTCGATACGACTGTCGCCCTGTTCCTCCCCCTTCGTCCCTGCAAGTAAGCTAGAACTACTCCCCTTCTTCTCCTCTTTCTTTCCCTGCTTTCAATTTATTCAATTAAGCCCTCGACCGACCCTGACCATCGTCATCCCCTTCGTCTCCGGCCACCCTCCGGCGAGATGCTCCCATCGCTCCACAGCCTCACACACCTCGCCGACCTTCACCGAACCTCCGCCTCATCACACTGAGCTCCCCCCACCCCTTCACTGCCACTCCACACCTCCGTAACGCTTCCCCCAACAAACCCATCCTCCGACCCACAATCCGACCTAGGGCAGCCCTTGCACGCCGCCCCGCGCCTCGCCACCACCCACACGAGCTTCGCCGCACCCTGGCGAAGCTCCTGGCACTTTCTGATTAGGCCGAGAGGCCGTTTTCTTGTGAACAGGCCACCCGACCTCCTCCGCCATTGCCGCGCAGGAGGAACTGCTTCCGCCTGCAGCTACAGGCGCGCCACGCTCAGCGCCACGCCCAGATTCAACTCCCAGGCCTTGCGAGGCATTTTGACAAAACACCAGGCTCGCAGCTAAGGCAGAAGGCTTCGCGTGACGCCGCAATCTCCCGCTGATTTCCCCGCTGCGGGCGCGCAATTGAGGTGGGACATTTAGTCCCACCTCGGAAAAGCCTGAAGAGTCGCAGCGATATAAGATGCAAAAGTGCTGGAGGCTTACTGCCTCAGCACACGGGGTGAGGTCCCCTTCACCCGCCCGGTTACCCGGTCTCGTCCGCGCTCACGCCCCGCGGACCTGACCCGACCCGACCCGACTTAAGACTGACCTGCACTCCTCGCCCACCACACACGCCGGTGGGCCTGGACCCGGGCGTGACCCGAACCCGATTACCCGGCAGCTCTGGGAGAGCTTTCCCAAGAGTGGTTTCAGAGAGAGAGAGACGCGGGGGGGGGAGGGTAGAGTAGGTTTTGTTCTCTGACGTAAGCTCTGAAGTGTGCAGGCACAGGTGAAGAAGAAGAACCGCGGAAGAAGAAGGAAGCTGAGGGAGACACTGTAGCACAGGCTGTTTAAGTCGTCTGATTTGGAAATCAGACGACGGCCTGAAGGGAAAAGAAGAAAGAAGGAGGGGTGACGTCCCTGGCTGAAAAAGAACAAAAGAAGACAGAAGAAAAAGGAGGAGCAGGAACAGCAGGAAGAAAGAGGAGCATCACCTCTGCAGCAACAAAGAAGAAGAAGGAGATCTAAAGAAAGAAGAAAGAGGAGCATCACCTCTGCAGCAACAAAGAAGAAGAAGGAGATCTAAAGAAAGAAGAAAGAGGAGCATCACCTCTACAGCAACAAAGAAGAAGAAGGAGATCTGAAGAAAGAAAGAAAGAAGAACATCACGAGGAGAAAACAAAGAGAACAACAAATTCTTTCCCTCTCTCTTTCTTTATTTTTGTAAAAGAAACATGTATATCTCTAGAATACAACTTGCTCCCTGAGTTCGACCTCGGGAACTCTTTTATTCTCCGAGTAAAAAAATTATATTTGAAATGTTGGCAATAACTGGCTATACTACAACGCTATAACAATAAAACCCGGTTATCTCTCGAAGCCAACGTTCCAATTAGCGGGTGGCGTTCGCGGGCTGCTGTGGCTGCGTGCATGGGCCGCATGTGGCAGTGCGGTGAGGGGACGCTACGTGCACGCGTTGTGGCTACGATGAGAGGATGAGCACACAAGGGCGTTGCATGTGGTGAAGGCAGTAGCTACTTTGGGTTCTTCCAACCAATGGAGAGGAAGAAGATGACGAAGAGGAGGAGAATGCACGCGATCTGTAGTGCGGCTTCACTGCTGCGCAGTGAGGGCACTCAGCAAGCGAGGTATGTAGATGTGTGAGGGCGCGCACACGGTAAAGGCACTGCTACTGCTGTGGCTATAGCAACTGCGGCTGTGGTGAGGTGACGAGTCGATTTTTCGCTTTAAAGTCGTTTGTAGTTTTATGTGGTGGAAAAATCGACTAATCAATATTTAAAAAGAAATAACCACTCGAAGATAAGGGAGTCGTATCCACAGGGAAGCAATGACGTATTTATATTCACACCAGTTAAAAATGTTCGTTCGTAGTTAGTTTGGACAAGAATCAAGCCAAAATTGCCTTCAGATTAAGGTTGAAGAAAGAAACAATGCTGAAATAGCAATTCTGAGTAACTAGAGGATATTTGTCACAATGCAGAGTCAAAAAAATATTATTAAAAATTGACAATGGCAGAAAATGTAATTTTTAATGGCCTGGTTACTGTAGCGAAACAGGGGATTTTTCTCCTTTGCCGTGTGCGACGAGGAGTGGACGGTCGGACGCGGGAAGCTCGATGGAAGTTCCTTGGACCGAGGGCTTCGAAACGGTGGTGGCAGCGTGTCGCGCGGCGACTGGAGCCGGCCGGACGAGCTCCGGCGGAGGTGGCTGCAGCCGGTGCTGCAGCTGCTGTTGGCGGTGAGGTGTGCGCGGGACTACTGGTAGAGGGGCGCGGGAGCGCGTGCGACCTGTTGGCGGTTCTGCCGGCTCTGTTGCGCGCTGGCTGGAGGGCACGGGAGCACGCGTGGGTGAAGTACTGCAGGTGTGTGGTGAGCACGGGCGGGTGGTCGCGAAGGCTGGAGGGGGTGTGCGAGTGAAGGCTGCAGGTGCGGGGAAGGTGCTGCGGGTGCGGGAGTGAGCGAGTGAGGTTCTACAGGTGTGGGAGGAGGGCGTGCGCGGCCTGGAGGGCATGGAGATGGCGCTGGGTGCGTAGGCGGTTGCGCGCTCTGTTGGCGTGCGGGCGGATGCTGCAGGTGTGAGTACGTGGGTGTGCAGGCGGTGAGAGCGGTTCAAGTGGAAGGTGAGCGGGCGTGGGAGTGAGCGGGTGAGGTTCTGCAGGCATGGGAGGAGGGCGTGCGCTTCAGACATCCGGGAAATTTCCCGGACGTCTTAATTGACTGAGAATGTGATTGTACAGTGGCTACGACGGTGGTTGTTGATGACGACGGCGAGGGCGGTGCATGGCGAGGTGCTCACGGTAATGCGGACGAGCTCCGGATGGCGGTGTGGCCTGTCACACCACACGCCCACAGTGGTGGAGACTCGCTGCCACGGTTGAGGCCGGCAGTATGGAATGGAAGAGAGAAGATCTCTCTACACAGTGGTGGGTCGGTGGTGGAGGCCTGCCTCACCCAGCATCCTCTCTCCTCCTTTTGTAGTGGCCTGCACAAATTTGAAATCAGCTGCCCGACCATATCCAACACATTCGCTCCTCCTTGAATGGGTTCTTCACTGCGGCAGCTGGTGGAGTTGGAGCGGCAGCCAGCCGTTCCTGTAATAAGAAGAATAAAGAAAATAATGTTAAAATATTATGGTTATTTATATACAGACCCTCAACTTTTATGTTAACCTAAATTAATGCATGCAATGTACCTAATTAGTTAACTAATGCAATTCTAAGTTAATTCTAAATGCATTTAAATATGAATAAGATGCATGAATTATGTAATTGAATTAGAAATATGAATTAATCTATTTACATCCTAATTTATGCTAAATAAATGTTAGAATTAACCTAATTTCTAGGCACTTAAATACTTAAATAGCCCACAACTATGGGCTAATCAAATACCCCCATGCCTAGTTTTTTGCTAGTCCCTAGCAAAATTAAGCAAAACCTAGCACTCCAAGTAGACTAGTCAACTCACTTAGTCTTCCTTCAGAAGCATATTAAGTTCAGACTCTAGACCCAAGGTTCCTAAGTAGTTGCTAAGTTACAGACTTGGTCGGCTAAAGATGAGTTGCAGGCACAACTTTCCCTGATTTCTAACTCTACCCTAAAGTTTATTGATCCCTAAGATTAAAGCATCCATGCCTGTGCATTGGTCTGAGTTATTTAAGTTAAAGGAAATTTTTATATATATATTTTTTTTTATTTTTATTTATTTTTTTTTATTCTTCTAAGTCTATCCTCAGATCAGCTATCAACACAGTCTGTGTCGGATTCATTGTCCCCATTACCATACCTCGAAGGGTGCCTAGCTTTCGATGCTTCGAGATAGCACCGCCCATAACGACCCCAAAAACTCCTAGCAATCGACACTTCGAGATAGTATCGCCCATGGATTTCTTAAGCGAATTCAGGCCTATAGCAATCGTCGACACTTCGAGATAGGGCCACCCATGGTACCTGAACCGCACAATGTGCTTACATGCCCCCAGTAGGATGGATATCCTAAGAGACAAGCACTGAGGAGGTAATATGTTATCATCGCATCCTCAAGGTGAGTATATACTCCACCTCTCCTATGGCGGGAACTCTTCCAATCAAAATGTGTTTTCAAGCCTCTCCTAAGTCAGAACTAAGAGAATAAAATCTCTTTTCAGAAAGAAAGAAATTAAGTTAATTACCAGACCAAGTGTGTGAAATTTAGATGCTTGGGTTACAACGACCCGTAAACCAAAAGGTAGAATGAGACTCCAGGTACTACCCCACCTTTTAACTCAAACCCTAACTTCCCTTCCTCAACCTCTTGAGGAATGGTCGCAACTTAACTCCTACTTAAGTTTTTAAGTCCACAAAGGACCCTAAAGGTCTAAAGCTAGTAGCTCATTTAGCTTCTAAAGTTTGACCCTAGAATTAACTTAATCTACCCTAGAGTTCGGATTTGCTTAAGACTGCAAGATCTAGCCGATTACGCTCAAAACTCTTTTTTTTATGCAAATGTATGCAATGAATGCACAATGCTATGTATATCCCCAAGTACACCCCCCCATGCCTAAATTCTGCAATGTCCACATTGCATAGAAGGATATTACCTAGGTCAGAGCTGGGCTGAATAGCCAAAGAACCTGCAAATCAGGTTCAAGAATTACAGAAATAGGCCCTAAAAATGAGCAAAGCAATGTTAGCCTAGAAAATAGGTAACCTAAGATGTTGGCGAGCTGATGATGAATCCCGATAGCAAATGCTCACCCAACTAAGATGGGAATGAAATCTTCCCAGGTCACCAAAGGAGGTTCTAAAGGATAAACAGCTATAACAACCTCCAAAGGGGTAGGGGGAGGATGACAAGGATCCTCCAAAAAGAATGGGGAAGGAATGGTGCAGAGATAAACCCCCAGGGTAATGGACTGACTAAAGAAATCATCAATCCATACTCGATACTCCATTACGGGAAATATTGGTTTGTTAAGCCCCCTAGTCAGAACAAAAGTGAGCAATTCTCTAAGGCAAGGATCGTCTAGGGTGTCCAAGTTACGAGGTTGCGGGATGGCCATAAGATCTAAGTTGGGTTTAATCAGCTCGGTGTCCATCCTTAACACTCTTTCTAAATCCTCTATTTCATCCCTAGCATTCCTTGCACCGTCACATGTATCTTCCTGCTCTTCATCAGGAGTCACAATTTCACTTTCAGATATAAGCGAATCAGAGGGTGACTTCGAAGTGAATGAAGGCAGGTTGGAAGCAACAGATCTAGGGATTATCCTATCAATGTCATCCCCGGGTTTTTGTTCTTTACTCAAATCTTCCCCAGAGTCTATATGTGAATCCACATAAATCTTAGAAATTGCTTCCAAATTTTCCATCATTTCATCATGAGGAGAAATATCATCAATGGGTGTACTAAGGAAACCTAATTTGGTCAAATTTGTGACATCCTCAAGGGCTAACTCTTCAAATAAGGCATAATCACCCTTAGTGTCACTCCAAATCTTGAATGTAGGTTCCTCATATAATTCGTCTTCCTCCTCATCACACAATTCATAATGTGCCCGAGGTCTAGAATCATTTAATATCTCAGCAGATCCCCTAGGGTGCTCTATCTGAGGTAAATGGTTTACACTAGTAACATCAAACTCCTCAGATAGGTCAATTTCTTTAGGGTTAGGTTCCCTAAGGGTGGGTTTGAGTTCCATATCATGATCAGAAGGGAGGGTAGGATTAACAACATGACTTTGACCCACTTCATCAAATGTCATGAAAATACTATCATCTGGTGAAGGCAGTAGCTACTTTGGGTTCTTCCTACCGATGGAGAGGAAGAACATGACGAAGAGGAGGAGAATGCACGTGATCTGTAGTGCGGCTTCGCTGCTCCACAGTGAGGGCACTCAGCGCGGGAGGTCTGCAGATGCGTGAGGGCGCACACACGATAAAGGCACTGCTATTGCTGTGGCTACGCTGACTGTGGCTGTGGTGAGGTAGGATGGAGGCGCACTTGCAGGGTGCACGGTGGGAGAAGATGAAGCGCACATGCAAGGGCTGCGGTGGGGCAGGCTGGAGGTGCACTTGCATGGCTGCATTTGCACGCACAAGGGCACGATTGCAGCACTAGGGAGAAGATGGAAGCGCCGCTGCTGCGTGGAGGTTGTGGTGGAGGTGTGTGCTGGTTGGAGAGGGTTGGAAGTGTCCACAGTGCAGGTTCTCTTCACCGTGGTGGAGATGGGAATCTGCCAGATCTTCTCTTTTATCTCCTCCCCCACCCTTCCGCTCTTCCTCCTTGATGTAAGTCAAGGAATTTTCAAATCCCTTACTAAAATTGGCTGGTGGCTGTTTGATTTGTTGAGGTCAGCGGCTATTGGGGGAGGCTTTGTTGAGGTCGACCGACTGTTGGGGGAGGGGGAAATTCATTTCACCCCCTGGTCTCTTGCAAAATTAATACTCCTCCTCTCTCACTTTCCCGATTATTTGTTAACTCTTAAATTAGCCTGATGGAGTGGATTAAGTGGAGGAGATGCATAGGGTGCACTGTGTGCGAGACCTACATGAAATATAAAATAATTGCATAATAAGTTATAGAATGCAATAGAATAAATGTAAGCTTAAGTAATGATGCATGCAATCATTTTATGACCTAATGTAATTATTAACAAACATAAAATGTAAGAATAAAGTTAACTTAGGCATAACAATAGTCTATTAAAATGGACTCATCAACGTCTTAACCTTCAAATATCAGAGCTTCATAGAAGGCACTCAAGAGTGCCAAAGACCTTTCCAAAGCCTTCTTCAAGCCTTTCTCAAGCATAGGAGGCTTTCTTCACAACCTTCTCTTCTTCAGAGGCTAAATGTATGCCTCCCTTTCATCAGCACAAGGCCAACTTCCTCATAGCAAAACTCTCCCCCCTCCTCCTCACAAATCTCTCTTCCTTTTCTTCTCTCAAAGCTGGGGTTTAATCAGGTTAAATGTCAGGTAAACAAATCCTAAACAGTGGTCAGACCAGCATGCCGAGTGCACAAGCGAGGCGTAGGAACGTGAGGAGGTGCATGCATGGGGGACTTGACCCCCCATGTTACTGGGCAATTGAGTCAAGGCATAAAATCCTCTTAAGTGTCTACAGCTACTGTTGAACGTGTTTTTCACGAATCGCTACGCTTACGTGTTTCGTTTCGGAAAACCTGTCGTTGTAGTTCGAAAGCGAAGAATTCGTGTTCAACAAATAAAATTTATACCTAAAAGAATTCCGGGTCGAACACAGGGAGGCTACGTCGATCTATATTCGCAATTATATTTTTTTTAGGATTTTTGTTAAGCAAGGCGATATAATTACAATGGAGCTATCAAACTATGAGAGAGAGAGAGAAAGAGAGAGAGAGAGAAAGAGAACATGCATTCAATATTTCAATTGTTTATAAAAGTTACACTAGAAAGCGTAAAATCAATTACACTATAAAGCAGGAAAATTCTACACTAGAAAAGCTGTAAATAAGAATAGGAGAGAGAAGTTATCCTCCTCGATGATTGCTTGGAGGATGAGCCGAACGGGACGACGCCTGGATGAAGGAGAACGAAGCAGGACGAAGGAGGACGAAGCAGAAGAACGGGAACGGAGCAGCACACCGTCGTCGTCAAGGGATCCACTTCCGAAGGGGAACAAAAATTGGACTTTATCTCGCAAGAAGCATCCCGGGTGTGGGACAAGTTTCTTTTGAGCTTTGGAGGGGTAGAGAGGAGAAAGAAGGGATGAGAATTTCGTATGGAGGGGGTCTCCTTTTATAGTTGCAAGGAGTGGGGGCAAAATGGACATTATAACTTCAAAATAGTAAATGAGGGGTCTTTAGTGACGGATAAATCCGTCACTAAAGCTCCCTTCGTGGGCGACATGCACGTCCGCTCGGCTGCTCGCGCGCAACGCCCGCACACGTCCATTGATTTTCAGCCGCCCGATCGCGAGATCGGACGGCTTAAGATGCATCCGCGCCCGCTTCGATGCGCGCCCCCCCGCGCGTCGACGCTATCGGGGGCGCGCGGCCGTCCGATCTCCATCCAACGCTCCACCCGCGCCCAATCGCTCGCGCCCGCCGCTCCTCGCCGCGGATTGAACCCGCACCCCGTGCTCGCGATAGCGCGCTCGACCACTGCACTATGGGGCGCGGATGGTCGAGCGGGCGCTTTTAATTGCGAGTGCCCACAGCTGTTGGATTAAGATCCAACGGCGAGGAGCGATCGGGCACGGGGCTTTCACAAGACGCAAGCTGCCATTTGGGCGGCTGAGATGGCACCACGTGGCGCTATCTTGGCCGTCCATCTTCTGGAAGTTGTAGATGGTGCCACGGATGTCGGATTGACTCGATTTTTGTGTCGTTGGGCTGCGATCGTCAATCCAAATTCATCCGTGCAGTCGAATTTATCATCTAAAGTGCGGATTTACACCAGCTTGGCCCTTGATCTTCTAGGGTTCCCGGGTCACTATCTGATGCTACGGATGCCTGATTAGGGCAATCTTGGAGTCGTTGAACTCCAATCGTCGCCCTGATCACATCCATACGGTTGGATCTTTGATCCAAGGCCCTGATAAAATATTTGCCCTGTCCAAGCACATAAAAGGAGATAATTAACCTCGATTTTATTCAAACTATTCTAAATGCAAGTAATGCAATATTTATATCATGAAATGCAATCCTATGCTTAAGAACATGCATAAATAGACATCTTAAGTAGTGTAAATGTGTTTACATCATACCCCCATGCCTATCTTTTGCTAGTCCCTAGCAAAAACTATATGCTATTTATAAAAGAATTAGGTTAGATTACTTGTTCTTGAGTTATTTTTCAATCATTAAGAAATTGTCTACTTAGGAACTGAACTTTCAAAGACATAACAGTGCCCGGGTATTAGCCAAAATGCAGACCGCCTCAAGCCCTCGCCTTATTAAAAGAAAATTTTCTTTTTCTCATTTTTCTCTTTTCTAATTTTTTTGATTTTCAAATTTTCAGGTTTAAGAGTGGCTTTCTACGGCCATTCAACTCACCCAAAATTTGATGAGAACCCTAAGCTTTAAGCATCTTATTGTGATTGTGATAGACTCGTTGACTGGCAGTTAGAACGGGCTTCGGATTTCTATGCCTCTAGGTGACCTAACCAAAATTCTACCTAGAAGTGTATCTTTACAACCGGTAGCTTTCTCCCTACTTTTATTTTTTTTTTTTACGGGGTCAACACAAGGGTGAATCCAGTGTATATCTCCCCGATTTATTCTACTTCTCCGCTTCTTCCTAAGTGTTTTGGGAATTTTTAGTGCATTTTCTGAGCTGGGTTCTGGACAACCGGTCGATGAGCTGTTACCACCGACAACTTGCCAGCCATACTCGTGCGGTGAAGTGTGGCTTATTTCTTTTTGTTCTTTTCTACTTTTTTTTTTTTTTTTTTAAAGTAAGTGGCTTCCCTAGTCTAAGATTTACCTAAAGGCAGCAAGCTAAGAAAGGTCCAGTGACTGGGCTCTGGACAACCTACCTATGGGCTGTTACCCACGATAACTTGCCAACCATATCACCCTAGAAGGTTCATTAGCTACCCAATTTCAGTTAGAATCGCCGAACAACGAGTCAGTGCAAAGAAAGTGTGTAGATGCTTAAAACTCAAAATTCCCTCAAATCAGAAGGCGGGTTGACAAGTCGTGTACTTATCACCCAAACTTATTTATTCCAATTATAATAGAATTAAGATGGCGAGGACTCAAAAATAGATCCACATTTTAGTGGATACACAGGCTAATTAAGTCCAAAGACCTGAGGGGTCTTTGGGTTCAGATCTTAATGTAGTTTTTCCTAAGATTGAAAATTTTCTTAAACCCAAATTCTCTTTCCTAATTTCAATTTTTTTTTTAATCAAAATAAAACAAATCTACGAAGCTGACGAATGAATTCAGAGATAAATATCCACCCCCCCATGCCTATCTAATGCAATGTCCTCATTGTATTAAAAAGACATAAAACAGAGTGGAAAAGCGAAGAAAGCCCTTGAATTGCATGAATGTCAGATCTGCTCCGAGATGAAAAATTAAAAAGAACTGTATATGTGCTAAGTTTAGTGCCTTTAGCTAGGCACACTATACAAAGAAAAGAAATGAAGAATTCACATGTGCAGGTCGGAATTAGAATGAACAAAAGAATTCTCTGACCTGTCAGCAGAGGTCCACAGATGTGGACCAGATTGTGGTGCGGACCCACACCCCATAATCGAGAATATCTTAGGTTCTGGATAAAAATTACCCCAAACCTAAAATCATAATGTAATCGAGATCGGGCCTGCGATTTCTGAGGATGCAACCCAAGACCAAAAAGTCGGTTACAGAGAATTGAAGCTCAAAAGGATAATCGTTCAATGTGTGCTTGGGTTTGACATCCTCGAAACAAATGTCGTAAGGGTTCTGATTTGATGGTTTCAGCTTAAAAGGAACCCTTCGACTCAATTTTCTATTTCCTCCAAAATTGACTTCCCAAATCAGAACTTCCCAGCTCCTATTCTCCTCATTCAACTTATCAAATTCCAGGACCTCTTGTATATTCATCACCCCGTCTGAAATCTCTAAGTCTAAATGATGTGGCAGAATCAAAATTGACTTGGGTCTAATTATCTCAGAATTAGAATCATCAATAAACTCAACAGGGTGTAACTGATAATCAGGGCATTGAATTAATTCCTTCAGAAAATGAGATTCTGGACCCGTAATGTGTGCCCTAATAAGATCAGTTTCCTCAGTTATTGGGCTATCAAATGATCTATCAGATTCCTCAGGC
Organism: Thalassia testudinum; assembly: GCA_037157565.1. NCBI lineage: Eukaryota > Viridiplantae > Streptophyta > Magnoliopsida > Alismatales > Hydrocharitaceae > Thalassia > Thalassia testudinum. The sequence goes on from JAZHRO010000009.1 coordinate 48,779,477, forward strand.
CCAATCGTCTCACAGAAATCATGTTCAGAAAACTCGCGTGAGACTTCGTAACTTGAATCTTCACCATCAGGATCCGTATCAATGTATGTCCCAAAATCAGTTGTCACTTTGTGTTCCAAGGAGACATACGTTTCCTCGTAACCCGGCCTAGCGATCTCAGGCAAAGAAATCAGATCATCCTTAATTAGTTATTTTAATTCAATCTGGTCAGCCTCGTAACACGTGTCCCCCCCAACAGGTGCCTGAGCAGGTTCTGTCATTGGCTTTCCTGAAGAGGGTTCATCCTGGGAATTATTCCAAGATTGAATCAAAGCAACCACAAATCTCATCCTCAATTTTGCTAATTTCCCAAGTAAAAACTCACCCGGGTTCTTATCCTTAACATCCTGGAGCCAATCCAACAAAGACTTATTCAAATCATCAATCATTTCAATCAGGGGCTCCAATCTCTCAATGCAAGGTATTGGCCGAACTTCTAAAGATTGTATGATATTCCTCAAGTTAGCCAGAACCTTATCTTGAACCTGGTTAACCTGAACCAAATGAGTTGGTTCAAGGTTGGGCGGGTTTGGGCTTAACGCAGGGGAATTAACAAATTGAGATTCGTTATACCCTTCCTGATAGTAGGTCATTTCAGATTGTTGAAAAGATGGTGATGACCTAAAGGCAATGAAATCAGAGGATGGGTAAAGATCGGTGTATCTTTCTTGATTGTAGATCGTATTAGGTTGTGCATGAATGGAAGACGATCTATAATCGATGTAGCTCTGAGAAGGATAGAAATCAGAATCAAAGTGTTCAGGGTTAGACCCTAAACACGGGGGTCCGGAATTGTATCCCCAATCTGAAGTATCCCAACTAACTGATGGTTGATTACAATACGAGTTGGGACAATCGTCATGTTGAGGATAATTCACAACAAGAGGGAAAGAGCGGGAATGTGTGAAATACGTGGAAGGATTCATGAGACTCGGGAGGAAGAAAGGTGCCCTGCAATACAAACAATCAAACCTATCCTTAAATGGGTTAGCCTACAGACCTACAGACTCTCAAAACCCGTCCTGAGATAAAGGAATGACTTGATCTACTTCTGTCTGTTCAATCCAACCAGTTAGAAGGAGGGACTGGGGAGAAGGTTCTTCCTTCGGCTTGCGCCTCCGGTTCCTAGTGTACCCCCCAGCCGCGATCGTTTGACTCTGCTCCCCTAGCTAGACATCAGATTGAACAGTAGAAATAGACTAATCGAAAATAATCTCGTTATGAGTTCTGAAGAGCGAGTCCAATCCTTAAGGCCAACGTCTACTCTGTTTTATTTAGGGCTAGGTTTGAATGTGCTTTGGAATGTGATGGGCCCTTTAAATGGGTTGTGCCCTTAATGATTTATTGATTTGTGTGTGTGTGCACAACCAGGGTTTTCAAGCAAGATTATTGATAATGTGTGAATTTTAGTGTTCAAATCTTGCTTAAGTAGCTTTTAGGGTTTCAAATTAGGTGAATTGCAATCAAGTTTCTAGGCAAACCAAGTTGTAAAACACGGGTGAAAATTATTTTCCTTTAAAATCAGAAAGAAAGTGGAGTGCCTGGAATATACCTAGATTGAAAACCCTAAGGAGGAGCTACTTGATGAGTTGGTTTTAAATAAAGTGGTGTGGCCCAAACAACTCAAACAACTGGCCACAAATGCACCACTAAGTTAGGCACTCAAAGATGATTAACCTAGAATGATTTCTACTCTATTATGTGTTGCTTTGTGTGTACCGGTTCCACAGATCAGAACCCGGTTGAGTAGAAAACAAATCAAGTTGATCAAGTGCCTTGAATGTGGGTATGTGTTGTGTGTTTGTTGAAAATTACCCCACAAGATTATCTTTTTGTTATTATTATTATTTTTTTTTTTTTTTTTATGGATGAGGGTGGAATGAAAGTGAGTGAAAATCCAAACAACCAAACTATTCCTAGGATTTATGAAAACACCTAGGTTAATTGGGATTTGGATTTAATGTAGCGAATGAAATCTATGGAGGGGGAAAGAATGGGGTAGCACTTACAGTTGTCTTCAACTGCACTTTACTCCAGTCTACCGCTTGTTGATTACTTGATGGAGGTCTCTGCAAAATAATAGACACAAGAGAAAGCTACTTAGAAAACAAATAAAGTGCAGGAAATGCGAAGAAAAGATCGGAAATCGTTGCCTCCTCGGCAAAGGCGCCAAAATGTTGAACGTATTTTTTACGAATCGCTACGCTTACGTGTTTGGTTTCGGAAAACCTGTTGTTGTAGTTCAAAAGCGAAGAATCCGTGTTCAACAAATAAAATTTATACCGAAAAGAATTTCGGGTCGAACACAGGGAGGCTACGTTGATCTATATTCGCAATTATATTTTTTTTAGGATTTTTTTTAAGCAAGGCGATATAATTACAATGGAGCTATCAAACTATGAGAGAGAGAGAGAGAAAGAGAACATGCATTCAATATTTCAATTGTTTATAAAAGTTACACTAGAAAGCGAAAAATCAATTACACTATAAAGTAGGAAAATTCTACACTAGAAAAGCTGTAAATAAGAATGGGATAGAGAAGTTATCCTCGACGATTGCTTGGAGGATGAGCCGGACGGGATGACGCCTGGACGAAGGAGAATGAAGCAGGACGAAGGAGGACGAAGCAGAAGAACGGGAACGGAGCAGCATGCCGTCGTCGTCGCGGGATCCACTTCCGAAGGGGAACAAAAATTGGACTTTATCTCGCAAGAAGCATCCCGGGTGTGGGACAAGCTTCTTTTGAGCTTTGGAGGGCTAGAGAGGAGAAAGAAGGGATGAGAATTTCGTATGGAGGGGGTCTCCTTTTATAGTTGCAAGGAGTGGGGGCAAAATGGACATTACAACTTCAAAATAGTAAATGAGGGGTCTTTAGTGACGGATAAATCCATCACTAAAGCTCCCTTCGTGGGCGACGTGCGCGTCTGCTCGACTGCTCGCGCACGCAACGCCCACGTACGTCCATTGATTTTCAGCCCTCCGATCGCGAGATCGGACGGCTTAAGATGCGTTCACACCCGCTGCGATGCGTGCCCCCCCACGCGTTTGATTGCGCGTCCGATCGCGTGTCCAATCGCGCGTCGACGCTATCGGGCGCGCGTGGCCGTCCGATCTCCATCTGACGCTCCACCCATGCCCAATCGCTCGCGCTCGCTGCTCCTCGCCGTGGATCGAACCCGCGCTCGCGATAGCGCGCTCGACCACTACGCTGTGGGGCGTGGATGGTCGAGCGGGCGCTTTTAATTGCGAGTGCCCACAACCGTTGGATTAAGATCCAACGGCAGAGAGCGATCGAGTGCGGGGCTTTCACAAGACGCAAGCGGCCGTTTGGGCGGCTGAGATGGCACCATGTGGCGCTATCTTGGCCGTCCATCTTCTGGAAGTTGTAGATGGTGCCACGGATGTTGGATTGACTCGATTTTTGTGTCGTTGGGCTGCGATCGTCAATCTGAATTCATCCGTGCGGTCGGATTTATCATCTGAAGTGTGGATTTACACCATCCTGGCCCTTGATCTTCTAGGGTTCCTGGGTCACTATCTAATGCTACAGATGCCTGATTAGGGCGATCTTGGAGTCGTTGAACTCCAATCGTCGCCTTGATCACATCCATACGGTTGTATCTTTGATCCAAGGCCCTGATAAAATATTTGCCCTGTCCAAGCACGTAAAAGGAGACAATTAACCTTCATTTTATTCAAACTATTCTAAATGCAAGATGATGCATGTAATGCAATATTTATATCATGAAATGCAATCCTATGCTTAAGAACATGCATAAATAGACATCTTAAGTAGTGTAAATGTGTTTACATCAGCTACTACTCATCTAATGATGTGGGACTAAACGTCCCAGATCTCCTTCGTATGTAGCAGTAGCCAAGCTTGCTCAAATTGAAGGTGCTATAGTTGCTCCTCATCACGATTGATGCTGCATGTAGTTGCGTTGAAGGGTTCCGCAACTCTCAAAGTTGGAAGCGAGATAGGGCGATGACCGTATGGTAGTAGACGTCACTGGAGAAGCCAACAGCGACAATGGAGTTGACCTGCATGAGGAACACGGCCTAGAACCAAATTAGATAGCTGGTGACCTTCGTCGTGATGTGGCAAAGGTAATAGTGGGTGCGATTTGGTGAGAGGAAGTGTGAGGTGGCTGTGAGTAGGTGAGTCTGGCCGACAATTCCAAAGGTCAGGAGCTCCAATAACCTTGGGGATTTTTCTCTCTGGATCATGGGGAAAGTATGGAAGGAAGTGGTGGGGTGTTTGGTGGTGTGTGCTGGCCGAGCAAGCTCACCAGAGCTTCGCCGGCTATGAAGAAGATGGTGGGGGAGGGAGGTGCTCTATGGTTGAAATGAGAGGGAAAAGGATTAGGAAGATTCAGAAGAAGGAGGTGAAGGATTATACCTACTTAATGGACGATGGGGATGAGGAGAGGCATCGACTATGATTGGTTGACATCAGAGGAGGAGAAATCTCTATTGAGGGAGCGGCGACAACGAAGAGGATCTGAAGACTCCTACTGTGGCTGGTGAGGAGTAGAGGAAGATGAGGACGAAGGAGGTGCCTCCAATTTGACTGTTGGAGGCCCTGATGAGAGGGATCAAGGAGGTCGCTGGAGTCATGGTCGTAGTTGGCCAGTGGAAGAAACGACGAAGGTTCTGGGGCCAAACCGAACTAAAGAATAAGGCCTAAAGCTCTAGGAGCTTTTATAGAGCTCTAAAATGCTCTTAATTCCTAAATTGAGCGTGATTTTCTCTAGGAAAAAAAGGAGTTTCTTCTTTCTGAAATGAGAGCTTGGTGGAGCTTTTTAAGCTGCAATCAGGCCAAACTTGAGGTGCAATCAACAAGGAATCCTTCAAGGACCAATCCCTCCAAATTTGGAGGGATTTGGTTTCCAAGTGCATGTGCTTTCCCTCTTTGAAGTCGTCGATTTTTGGGTTTTAGGACTCTGTGTGGGAAACAAGTGGCAGGAGGCTATTGGTGAAGATGACAAAGATAGGAGGCTAAACGCAAAGAATTTCAAAAGCTAGGGCTTATATGTGAAGAATAGAGTTTTAAAGGACTACAATGCAAACTAGGTCAAGATGGACACTGATTGGGCCCAAATTTTTGTACAAACCTAATTTGGGCCCAAGAAATCTAGTGGTGAAGTTGGATTTGAGTTTTGACCAAGTTTGACTAGAAATTTGCGTAGAAACCCAAATTAGGGCATAATTTCGTCTTAGACTCTATTTAAGGTGAAATAAGGTTCAATTGGTCAAGTCAAGGGTACCAAACCTCAAAGAATATTTTTCTAAGAATTTTAGAAGGTTTAGATGAATTTTATCCTGATCAAAATCTCTGTATTTTAAGTGGGTCTGAAATTAGGATTTTGGGTGTTGTTTTGGTTCTCGAAATACATGAAACCTCGTTTCTGTCGGTGTGGACCCTCTTATTATATGTTAATGCTCATTAGACCATAGATTAACCCTTGGAAAATCTTGTGGTTACTCTGCTTTCATAATATGATGCTAAGACTGCAGAATTAACCCTGATTTATTATTTCCATCTCAAAATGGATATGTATGAAATTATGTCTCTTAGGCAATTATGTAAGAGCATTTGTTACTTGATTATGACTAATTAAAGCTAGTTATGGATCATGATGGTGTTACCATTATACCCCTATGCCTAACTTTTGCTATTCCCTTAGCAAAATCATATGGAAAGAACAAGATTTCTAAACCATGCGATGATGTTCGGATGCTTGATTTGTGTTTACTCTCTAGAATTTAGGTCAGAATGCCAACAATAGGCCTAGAGGTACTCAAGTACTAGCCAAGATCAAGACTTGACCAGCTTCAGCCTAGGTCAACTACGAAGGTTTCTAAGGCCTGCAAAAACTACCTAGAGGTTCATTGACCCCAACAGTTAAAGCACCAATGCTTAAACATAACATGTCCAGGTTCAGTTTGCTAATACATTTTAACAAAATAGAGATAGAGAAGGATTTTTCATTTGGAGAGTTTTCTCTCTTTTTCTTCTTATTTTTCCCTAATTCCAGCCTTGAATTAGCCCTGAACATGGTCTGCATCAGATTCCTTGTCCCCACTATCAATCCTCAAAGGGTCCCTAGCTTTCGATGCTTCGGGATAGCACCACCCATGGCAACCCCCAAAACTCTTGCCTTTCAACATTTCGGGATAGTGCCACCCATGGTGTTCTATAGCTAAATTCAGGTCTTGGCAATCGACATTTCAGGATAATCCCACCTATGGCACCTGAACCAGCACAAGGTGCTTACATGCCCTCGGTAGGATATTTAGATATCCTAGGAGACAAGCACCGAGGAGATGATATGTTATTATGCATCTTCAAGGGACATTTCCCACCTCTCCGTGTCGGGAACTCATCCAATTAACTTGTGTTGTCGAGCCATAAATATATATATGTACGTATATATATATATATATGTATAAAGTAGAGTATAGGTGTGTGTGTGTGTATGAGAGTGTGAGTGTGTGTGTGTAAGTGTCGGCAGAGAGAGAGTGAGAGAGTGCTATGAGAGAGAGAGAGAGGGAGAGCTTCCTACTGGAGTGAAGGAGGTGTTTGAGCCGTCTGCAGTAGTGGGGCAATGTTTGATGGCGCATGCACCCTCGCAGGCACGTAGGCGCGCGAGGACGTGCACACTAGGAGGGAGTGAGCGCAGGGAAGTGAACCGTAGTGCACCGCGTTGCGCGAAGGCCCTGGAGCAGGCAGACGCAGGCGTGCGCGGGCGAAGATGCAGGCAGGTGTGGGTGCTGGCAGACGTGCGGGCGGGCGCTGGAGAGGGACGCGGGGCAGGACGCGCTCACGGGCTGCGGCCGGTTACGGCACGCCAGGTGACCAGTTAAGTGAGAAACTTACCGGTCACCGCACTGTAGCCACAGTGTCGCGCTGACTAGCATGAACAGTGGCTACAGTGCATGGCCGAGCCGCGTGACCGCCTGCATCTGGTGTTGTGAGTGCGGAAGGCGTGAAGCGGCTTGGCACGTGCGTGGAGAAGCTGTGCTAGCTGCTGGCTGATGGCAGGATTTCGCAACAGAGCACACGGAGAAGGGTGCAGGCGAAGGAGCGGAAGGCGATGGTAGCCTGCAGGCATGCGCGGAGGCCTGCATGCGCTACTGCTGCTGCGGAGCTTTGAGCTTCAGGCTTGAAGCTCTGTCGCAATGGCAGAAGTGGCTCAAGCGAAGAAACAGTGAAAGAACCACCACGCCCACCAGCTCTTCGATGAGCTGGGCGGTGGTGGGCTCACAGTGGTGGTTGTGCACCACTGTGAGGTGCTCCTGCCTGCAGAGTGTCTCCTTAGAGGAGGAGAAGCTGCGTATAGAGGGAGAGGGGAGGAGGAGGCCTGGAGAAGAAGAGCTGCGTTGGGTTTTTTGTGTGGCTGGACCAGGCTCCACTTGCAAGAAGAAGCCGTGCCTTTTTTATAGAAGAAGAAAGCATGCACAGCCATGCCCTGGCTGTGCATGGCTTGCATGCAGCTGCAGGGTGAGCTTGAGCAGGGAATGCCTAAGCAGGACATGGCGCGAAGAAGAAGAGGCCATTCCTTGCAGTCGCGGGAAGAATTTCAAAGTCAAACAAAAATAAAAATAAATGATGGTGAATTTTGCAAAGCAGCACTTGTGGAAAAATGTAAATTACAAGGCCATTTTATTTCACTCTCCACCCCTCAATTAAATGCATGCATGCGTGTATTTTTACAAATGCGACTAGGGATACCTAATATGCACTGGTAATGCTAGGAAATAGCACAAGACAGCACAATTGCAGGTGTATTTTTGCGGTGCAATCAAGCCACTCCTACGCTAGATCTTCGAGATGGTTTTTCATAATAGAATGCTTTTGGCATGATTTTTCTTTTCTAAGAGTACTGAACCAGACTTAGTGTGTGATTTTTAGGTGCTTAGGTTACCAAGTTTCGCAAACAGAAAGGGTAGGCAACGAGGCTATTGTTAGGCAAAAGAGGAGGTTTAAATATGCGTTCGTTGTAGTACACTCCTAAATCGCACAACAAAACATTTAAATTTATAAACTCAGAATCTAAAGGGAGTCCGAGGTCATTAACAGGGAGCAAATGTAGAATTCATACATTAATCTTCATTTAAAATGGATGAGCACAATCAATTGAGTATAATAACAGTTATTCAATGAATACAACTTGTCATATTAATATTCAAAACATAAATCCATGAATCTCAAAAGATCATGGGATAAAAAGAATAGAAAGATAAAACAATGGTGATTTAAATCACCAATTATTCATCTTAATTAAACATATACCCCATACTCAAATTTATTCAAATAACCAAACAATACCCTCAATCAATTAATCAATGTTAACTTAGGACTTAGATAATCCAATAGTAACCACAACCAAATCAGACGTCGCCTTCACAGAACCAGACAACTTAACCTTCGCATTGCACTGTGCCTCACAAAAGGCACACACCAGCACAAGGCTCTCTCTTCTTTTCAAGCCTTTCAGAGACCAAGGCTTCTCTCACAAGCCTTCAAACCTTCTCAAGCCTTCAAAGGCAAAGTGTATGCCTCTCCTTCTTCAACACAAGGCCAACTTCCTTAGAGCAAAACCACCCCCGTCCTCTCACAGATCTCTTCTCTCTTCTTTTCTCTCAGACCCAGGGTTAATCGGGTTCAATGTCAGGTTATCAGATCCTAGGAAGTGGCCAGACTTGCGTGCATGTGCACGGGCGAGGCATGAGGACGCGAGAAGGCCCGTGCATCTAGGACCCAACCCCCCGTGTTACTGGGCAACAAAGCTATGGGAGGAAATCAATTTATATCACACAGGCAGCTCTTCAACAACTGATGTGAGACTATCTTTGTCTCTATTTTTTGGGTGCAGCTGCTTATGTTAGATGCTTCGATTAAGGATGAAGTGGATGCTTGCTACATCAATTGAAGACCTCGAGGTGTTGCTAGGGGGAGTCCGCAGGTCCTAGAAGTAGCTACATGGTTGGAGGCTGTCGGAGGACTGCGGCCAATGTTGGAGAGATGACGGCGATGGAAGAGCTCTGACCAAACATGAAAAGCAAGAAAATGGGCCTTGGGCCCCAGTTAAAATGCTCATGAGCTTCGCTGCACCATGGCAAGTGCGGTAGTGGTGGTTGTTTGGTGAGTGCGTGGGTGTGGAGTGCTGATGGAGTCGAGGAAGGTGAGTGAAAGTTGGGTTGCTTGGTGGAGGTTTTTAGTGGGTGAAACCCTCAATTTCTTGAGGGGTTTTGCTGAGGGTGAGGTGGCGGTGCTTTTGGAGGTGTCGTGCGGATGTTTGGTTCAATGTGGTATGCAGGCAACCCTGCCGGAGCTTGGCCAGGGTAAAGGATGATGGTGAGGATGGTTGTGGATAATCGGTTGAATTGGGGTAGGAAGGGTCCTAATCTAAAATATGAAGAGAGAGAGGGAGATTTAGAACCTAACTGAGGATGAACGGGGGGAGGGAGACGTCGACTGTGATTGGCCAGCACTAGGGAAGGTGAAGTCTCCAGTGGTTGAACAGCAAGGAAGAAGAGGGTTTGGAGGGCTTCTGCCAGTATCGCGAGAAGCGGAGGAAGGTGAGGAAGGTAATCTCGCTGCCTATGATATGTGGCAGCGGGTGAGGAATTTCGAGGAAGAAGACGTCACCGGAGCTGGTCGGAGGAGGTTGGAGGGAGAGGTTTTAGTGAGGAAATTGATCACGTTTTTGCGCAGTTTGTTAATTAGGCAATTTAGTGTCGTTGAAATGCATAAATCCGCTTTTGCTTTTAAATTTATAACCTAGATGTGGGGTATCCAGGGTCATCCAAGGAGGCAATTTGGTTTCAAAAATCGATCTCTTGCTCAGAAATGGAAATCAACGTTCCTTTTGGTCTTTTTCAATATATCATTTTTATGTTTTTGAAATTAAGGCAACATGCGAAGTTATTGGCGGGAAAAATTACTACACCTACTATGCTAATCTAAGTGACAAATTATCCTCTTTCTAAGCTCAACCTAGGCATGTGGAGGCCTAGGTTAATTAGAAAGGAGGAGTGAAACTATACTAAAGATAAAGCAAGGTAATACAAAAAGAAAGAGTACAACAAGAAATCAAGGCAACTTCTTTTTTATACTAAAGGAAATTGTCTACTAGTAGATGAATGCTTCTACAAAAAAAAACAAATTGAAAACAAAATAAAGACAAATCCTTTAGATGATGATGGTGATGAAGAGGATGAAGCTCTTCTTGCTCCAGGCCTAGTAGCTCCCGGGCTTGAAAAGAAGATCTTCAGCTCCTTCCTTCTATAGCTCCACCAAGATGATGTCCTCCAAAGCAAGCCCTGAGGGGGCGTGCCCTAAGCTTTTCTCCAAGGGTGGATGTCCACCCTAGGTCCTTCTCCTTTTCCTGGCCATCCTCCTTGAAATGGAAAAGTCCTCCTCCTTGGCATGGCCCAAGTTGAAGAGAGTGGGGAGAAGAAGGCACCAAATGGGCTAGTGATGTGCCCTTTTAATCTTCTTCTCTACTCCTTCTTCTTGGTCGTAGGTATAGGTGGATGCAGGTGGAAGTAAACACTAATGGAGGATGAAGAAAATGTGGGAAGATAGGTGGGTATATATAGTGTAGGAAGGGGGGCATAGGTGGCTCTTGGAATGGATGGCTAGGATAGGATATGGGGGGTAGTTGGGGATCCTATGGCTAAGGGTGATTGGTGCCAACCCAAGGGGTACCTAGGTGGTGGTTATGGGTGGTGGCACCCCTTGAAGTTGGCGTCAAAATGGCTTCTAGAAGGGGGGCTTAGGTGGCGCCAAGTAAGGTTCTAGAAGGAGGGGTAGGTGGATGGCTAGGATGGGTTGTAGGGTTATGTGTAGGGCCATGATGTGGGGGTGTTTTGGAGGGAAAAAGTGGCGCCAATAAGGAGGTAGTTAGGGTGGTTTTGGCGCCACTTTATGGTGTCTTTTGGAGGTAGTGGGTAGGCTAGGTTGGCACCAAGGTGAGGTGGAAGTAGGGGTAGCATATGTGGAGCTTAGGTGGAGCTAGTTGGTGGAGTTGTTAGGTAGGGTTTTTAGGTGTTAAAAGCCAAGGGAGCTGGAGCATAGCTAAGATAAGCTAGCTTAGCTAATAGTGGAGTAGAGGAGGAGGTGTTGGAGCTAGGGTTTGCAGGGAGGAGCTGGACCTGAAGAAACTAGAGCTGAAGTGGAGCTGGTAGCTACTGAAGAGGTCAACATGGGGCTACTCTAGCTGGCTTAGCTTGCTAGTTCTTTGCTAGCTACTAAGCCAAGCTAAAGTGAGCTGGCTTCTGTTGAATGGAGCTGAGGTGAGCTGGTTGAGATAGCTAAGGTAGCTTAGCTCAACCAAGTTGAGCTAAGCTGAGTCCCCGGGAGCTGGACTTGAGCTTCCTGAGCTGGGGTGAGTTATTCTTTAGCTGGCTTGAGTTGAGTGGAGCTGGATGTAGCTGGATCTGAGCTGGGGTGAACTCCAGTCAACTCAGCTGAGCTACCTAGAGCTCCCTGTGGACAAGTGGGAGCTGAGATAAGCTAGAGTCAACTAGGTTGAGCTGGATCTGAGCTGTCCAAAGCTAGGGTGAGCTAAGATGAGCTCTCTTGAACTGCCATTCAGCTAAGATTAGCTGAATGAAGTTGGGATGAGATAACTCTAGTCAAAGTGAGCTAGGTTCCAGCTATGGTGAACTAGATCAAGCTGAGTTCCAGTTAGTCTGAGCTCCTCCTTCACCATTTGCCTTCTTGAGTGCTAGGGTTTTAGGTATCTATATATCTGTTCATCCCTAACACTCACAAAAACACATCAAAAAGGCAATAAAAAATGCAATGCATGCCTAACCCAATTAATGCCTAAATGTAGCCCAAAAACCCATTTGCAGAGTAAAATCCTAATAGATAGGTTTGTTTTAATGCATAAGAATGATGATAAACTAGTGTTTATCAGAAATGTGGCCAAACCAAGCTAAAGAGCTTGGTTTCGTAATAGAGAAGCTTTTATAGAGCTCCAGTCAAGATTTAGACAAGGAAGCAACCATGATTACTCGAGGAATAGGTCAAGGAAGCCCAAAAATTTTCATGGATTCGCATGACCTAATCCGTGCGATTTAAGAGCCAAGATCTTCCCCGGTGGATTCTTCATAGTGTGAACGTCAATCCCACTAAATTTGGTGGGATTTGATGATGATTTGAGTGGGATTAGGTGCGGTCAAAGGTAGCCTGGAGGTCGGTTGATATCAAATGGTGGTAGGGGCCTTTTTGTGAGGAAGACAACAAACTTGGGGGGCTATTTGTAAATAATTTCAAAAGATAGGGGCTTATATGTAAAGAATAGAGTTTTAAAGGATTAGAATGTAAACTAGGTCAAGATAAACTCGGATTGAGTCTAAATTTTGATATAAACCTAATTTGGACCCAATGTATCTGATAGTGAAGTCAAAATTGAGTTTTGACCAAGTTTGACTAGGCAATTTGCGTAAAAACTCAAATTAGGGTAGAACTCTATCTTTGACTCAGTTTAAGGTTAAAATAAGTTAAAATGGTCAAAACAAGGATACCAAACTCAAGGAATATTTTTCTATGAATTTTAGGAGATTTAGATGAAGTTTTTCCTGACCAAAACCACTATATTTTAAGCAGGTTTGAAATTAGGGTTTTAGGTGCTGTATTGGTTCTCGAAATACGTGAAACCCCTGTTTCTATCTGCATGGATCCTATTATTAGAATTTAATGCTTATTTGACCTTCAATTAACCCCTAAAAAACCTTATGGTTACTCTGCTTTCATGATGTAATGTTAAAACTATAAAATTAAACTTGATTTATTGTTCTTCTCTCATAATGGATCTAAATGGAATTATGACTCTCAGGAGATTATATAGGAGCATTTGTCACTTGATTATGACTAATTAAAGATAGTTATAACTCATGATAATGTTATCATCATACCCCCATGCCTAACTTTTGCTAGTCCCTTAGCAAAATCTTTTGGAAAGAACTAGATTTCTAGACCATGCATTGGTGTTCAGATGCCTAATTTGTTTTACTCTCTAGAAATTAGGTCAGAATGCCAACAATAGGCCTAGAGGTACTCAAGTATCAATCAAGATCCAGACCTAACCAGCTTCAGCCTGAGTCTACCATGAAGGTTTCTAAGGCCTGCAAAAACTACCGAGAGGTTTGTTGAACCCAACAGTTAAAGCACCCATGCGTAGAATGTAGCATGTCTAGGTTTAGTTTGTTAATGCATTTTTGTAAAGGAGAGATAGAGAAGGATTTTTCATTTGGAGAGTTTTCTCCCATTTCTTTCTTTTTTTTCCCTAGATCTAGCCTCGAATTGACCCTAAACACGGTCTGTATCAAATTCCTTGTCCCCACCATCAATCCTCGAAGGGTCTCTGGCATTCGATGCTTTGAGATAGCATCGCCCATAGCAACCCCCAAAACCCTACACTTCACGATAATGCCGACCATGGTGTTCTATAACTAAATTTAGGCCTTGGCAATCGACATTTCAGGATAATCTTGCTCATGGCACCTGAACCAGCACAAGGTGCTTACATGCCCCCGATAGGATATTCAGATATCCTAGAAGACAAACACCGAGGAGATGATATGTTATTATGCATCTTCGAGGGGAATTTCCCACCTATCCGCACTGGGAACTCATCCAATCAATTTGCGTTGTCGAGCCACTCCTAAGCTAGATTTTCGAGATGCTTTTTAGAACAGAACACTTTTTGGCATGATTTTCTTTATTAAGCGCACTGAACCAGACTTAATGTGTGATTTTTGAGTTCTTAGGTTACCAAGTCCTGCAAACCAAAGGGCAACAATGGGGCCGAATAATCCCTAAGCCTTAGACCTACTACATCAGCCTCACACTTTCCTCAAGCTCTTGAGGACTAATCCAGATCTTAACGAATACGTATGTTTAAGCCCTAAAATAAGCCCAAGTGGCCTAAGATCAGCACTCATACTAATCTCCTTGTCTTTTTCATTTCAAGACTTAATTTTCTTTTAATTAGGAAGCACTTAAGTAGATTCCATAATCAATTGCTATGACTATCACTTTTGTTTTCTTGATTTGTGCTCCTTTTTGACATTTGAATTTCTCCTCTTTTCTGCCTCAAGAGAGATTTTCAAACATTTCTCAAAATTTCCTCCCTTTTCTCCAATTCTTTCCTTTTTATTTTTTATTATTATATTAGTATTTTTTTCATCACTTTTTAATACGTATTTTTCTTTCGAGAACCCCTCAGAGAATTGAATTTCCATGTGTCTACATTTTAACACTCCCTCATGCCTAAGTTTTGCAATGTCCTCATTATAAATCGGAAGGGTACAAATTTAGTTTGGTTCAAAGTTTAAAATAGGATCAAAGGGTGGGTGAATAGGTTGGGATGACTATTGCAGGTGATTTCAAGCTTTGATACAAGTACCAAAGGTGGAGTCGGTTGTTCTAAAGTGAACTCAAAAGTGCAGGAGTGTAGCTCAAAAGAATGATCAGAAGGGTCTCAGGTTTTTGGAATGACTGGTTGCCTCCCGTTAAGCGCTAAATTCAATGCCTTCAAGCGAGTAGAAGGTGGTCAAGGAGAAGGGGGTGGTCAAATCAGAGGAATTTTGTATAACAAGTACCTTGATCAAAAGCTTGGTTGGTCCAAGCAGGTGCTTGTTCAGATCAACAGGCTGATGATGTAGACCAAACCCAAGCAATCTAGTGGGCTGATGGATGTGAATCAGTAGATGTGGAGCCCACCAGATACATTGTGGCTTGAAAAGATGTGGAAATGAAAATCTAGGGTTTGGCTGAATCGGCTCAACCTGATTAGAGTAGGGGTCCTCAAAAGAAAAATGATCTGTAAAGGATGTAGGAACTCTACAGGTGAGATCAAACAAGGATAAGAAGTGATTATCAGTCTAATCAATGTCCAATACCCGATCAAAAGATGGAGGAGAATCAGAGTAGAAGTTGATTCCGGTGGCAGGTCGAGGTTGGGATCAAAATTTGGAAGGCTTTATATGTGGATCAAAAGGTGTGGCTTCTTTAAAATCTAGGTGCGGAGAAGGCTCTTCTAGAAATGATTCAAAAATAGGTTCATCTAGAGAGACTTCTTGATGCTCATTCAAACCAAATGTAAATGCCTGGAGACTGCTTATAGGATCATGGAATTCTGAGTCAGTGAAAGATTCGAACTCTGGATTGTGAACACTCTCGGCACTTACTGTTTCTGATTCCTGAAGATCATAATAGAATGATTCCAATTCAATGGAATGTGATTTTGAATCAATGATATTGGGATTAGGGACCTTAGAGTCAGAGTCAAAGAATTCCTCATAGATGCTGAGGTCATAGATTGGCTTATAGTCGTCAGGAAATAAAGTTTCTCCGAAATCAGAGTAGGATTCGAAATCATCAGAGAATTTATGAAAATCAATTTCTGAACCTGATTCCAGATCGAGATTTCCACCACAGGGTGAGTCATGATGCATAGAATTAACAACCTGACTTGGATTTAAGCTAATCTCAAATTATGAGCTTAAAGAGGTGTCCTTATTAGGCATAACTCAGGTTCTTGACTCCTAGGGTAGACCCAATCAAATCCCAACTCTTCCAACTACTCTATTTCTGTATCGTAAATTAGTATGACTTCCGATAGATCAACTTGTATCTCTGAGGAGTTTGGAGAGGTTTATTCATCAAATATAGGACCAGAATCATAGTCTAGATCAAAATTTTGATTTTCATTACATTGGGCCTCTCAATCATCCCAAATAGGTTCATATCTAGATTCTAGATCGAAGGTAGGCATTGGGTACTAGAATCTGGATTTGCTTCTATTGGGATGTCAGAATCACTCTCGGGGATTACCTTAAGAGGATAAGGTTCGGGAATTACATTCTCGAGAGGTTTTGATTCAAGCTTAGTACAGGTGTTTAGGAAATCTATGCATGATGGACTAGCTTCATGGCTATTTAAGGCTGGTTCAAAATCGACAACACCTACAATTGGATCCTCCCAACCCATATCAAGATTAGGTGCGTCATTCTACACATAATTTGAATCAGATTCCATTTGGGTTGGGGGTTCACAACAACCTTGATTTTCAAACCCGGGGTTTGGGAGATCATTTTAATTTTCAACATTATTCTCATCAATTTTTTACAGTTGATATGGGTAAATTTGATTGATGACTTGTTTCAACATAGTTATCAATTTCTCCCATTTCTCAACGTCATCTTGGTGCTTTTCCCAAAGTCGTGGATTTGTCAAACATTGAAGATACTCGAAATTATGCAATCTTTCTATTTCAATGTATCTTGTCATGAGAGTATCCTGGGTTGAACCATTTGTCATTTGTGTCAATATCAATTGGACATGATTTGTAATGAAGGTTGTTGTTGCCAAGACATTAACCTGAATCTTGTTAACTAGATTTGAGATTTTGTCATAATCATCATAATGTTTAAGGTCAACCTCAATCATTTTCTCTTTCATGGTCATTTGGGATTCCGGTTTCCTAAACATTATTCCTAAATTGTTAGGTTACATTTTCAAATCAGGTAGTGAATCAAGATATAGAATCAAATTTAGGTTCAGATTGAAGCGATCCAGTCATATTAGAAATCCTACAGAAGATCAATTCTAATGAAGGCCTCTATGTAAACAACCTAGAGACCTTTCCTGTGTATGTGCACTAAAAAACAAATGAGGGACTGGATGTTAATTGAACCCAATCAAGGCACCCAAAGATTTTTTTGATATCTAAAGCTTGTTTCGAGGTGGATGATACCTCTGAATCAAAAATCCACACACCTGAGAAGTACTTGGGTAGCCAAGAAGAGAGAGCCCCGCAAAGATCCCTACACGGTAGAGCATCCCCACAGGTTACAGGGTTTCCCCTACCCAACCTTCCTTGTCACTGCAGTTCCAAGTAGACTGGAATGTATGAATTGAGACCTTAAGTCTACCAATTTTAGTCCTAATTTGTGTCTTGTATTTCACTTGATTAGAAGTTGATTCAATTTGTGACCTAATTTGGAGGTTGATTGGCCTACAAAGTAGACCAACTTCACCTGACTTGCCCTAAAGGATTGAGGAGAAATCTGAGTTAAGGCCGAAAGATCACCCTGAATTGACTCTCAGGTTATTAGGTCCAAAGATTTTAACATTTAAGTGAATTTAGAGCCTGATTTTAGGGTTCTTCTTATTAGATCTTTTCAAACAAGGGCTTAGGTAGCACACAAATGCAAGAGGGTTAATTTCCTTTAATTCAGGAAAGTGTAAACTAACACTTCAAAATCCTAATGTAGAAACCCTAATTGGTTCTATTTCAAGTCCAATTTAAATTTCAAAAATAACACCTTGGACTTCAAACAAGAAGTGCAAAATCCAAGATGATCAGAAATTAAGCATAAATCCTTAGTAGGTATAGGAAATCAAGGTAGGGATATCTAAACATAATCGTCTCAACTTTAATCAGATATCGATTTGAATTCGTAAATCAAGAAACTTTTGCCTCTAAATGATAATTACTAAGAAAGTAAGGCAGATGAATCCTAATTGATTTGTTTCTTTTTCTCTTTCCCAAGATTAGGAGGTTGATTAGGGAAGAAGAGAAAGTTTACCTACCCCTATAGTGGTTGTTTTGCATTGAAGATCTCTTCGTGATGTACCTCGTAATATCACAAACAAAGCAAATAGGGCAAGTTAGTGCTCAGATAAAAATCAAGAAATATAAGACTAATGGTGAATTGTGCATTGCTTCCCAGCAACGGCACCAAAATGTTGTTAGGCAAAAGAGGAGGTTTAAATATATGTTCGTTGTAGTACACTCCTAAATTGTACAACAAAACATTTAAATTTATAAACTCAGAATCTAAAGGGAGTCTGAGGTTGTTCACAGGGAGCAAATGTAGAATTCATGCATTAATCTTCATTTAAAATAGATTAGCATAATCAGTTGAGTATAATAATAGAATTCAATGAATACAACTTGTCAAATTAGCATTCAAAACATAGATCAATGAATCTCAAAAGATCATGGGATAAAAAGAATAGAAAGACAAAATAATGGTGATTTAAATCACCAATTATTCATCTTAATTAAACATATACCCCATATTCAAATTTGTTCAAATAACCAAATAGTACCTTAAATCAATTAATCAATGTTAACCTAGGCACTTAAATAGTCCAATAGTAACCAGAACCAAATCAGAAGTTGCCTTCATAGAACCAGACGACTTAACCTTCGCATAGCACAGTGCCTCACAGAAGGCACACACAAGCACAAGGCTCTCTCTTCATCTTCTCAAGCCTTTTAGAGACTAAGGCTTATCTCACAAGCCTTCAAACCTTCTCAAGCCTTTAGAGGCAAAATGTACGCCTCTCCTTCAGCACAAGGCCACCTTCCTCAGAGAAAAACCACCCTCGTCCTCTCACAGATCTCTTCTCTCTTCTTCTCTCTCAGACCCGGGATTAATCGAGCTTAATGTCGGGTTATCGGATCCTAGGAAGTGGCCAGATCCGTGTGCGTGTGTACAAGTGAGGCATGAGGGTGCGAGGAGGCGCGTGCCTGGGGGACCCGACCCCCCATGTTACTGGGAACACAGCTATGGGAGGAAATCAATTTATGTCCTACAGGTGGCTCTTCAACAACTGATGTGGGACTATCTTTGTTTCTATTGTTTGTGTGCAGTTGCTGATGTTAGATGCTTCAATTAAGGATGAAGTGGATGCTTACTGCATCAATTAAAGACCGAGAGGTGTTGCTGAGGGGAATCCGCAGGTCCTAGAAGTAGCTGCGTAGTTGGAGAAGGTCAGAGGACTACAGCCAAAATTGGAGAGATGACGGCGATGGTGGAGCTCTGGTTGAACTTGAAAGCAAGAAAACTGGCCTTGGGCCCCAATTAAAATGCTCAGGAGCTTCGCTGGACCACGATGAGTGCAATGGTGGTGGTTGTTTGGTGAGTGCATGCATGTGGAGCGCTGATAGAGTCAAGGAAGGTGAGTGGAAGTTGGGTTGCTCAGCGAAGGTTTTGAGTGGGTGAAACCCTCAATTTCTTGAGAGGTTTTGGTGAGGGTGAGTGATACCGAAAATACACGGTTTGTTAATTAGGTAATTTAGTGTCGTTGCAACACGTAAATCCGCTTTCGCTTTTAAATTTATATCCTAGATAGTGGGAGTATCTAGGGTCGTCCAAGGAGGCAAAAATTGCAATTCAATTCTCTTGCTAAAAATATATCTCAACTTTCTTTTTGGTATTTTAAATATGTAATTTTTTTTTGTTTTGAAAAGATGAGGGCAAAATGCGAATTGTAGCGGAAAGTACTAACACCTATAATTACTTAACTAAAATTTAAGAGATAGATATATCTTCTTCCTAAGCTCACTCAAGGCAAGTGGAGACCTAGAATAATTAGGAAGAAGAGGTGAAACAGGTGCTAGAACCAAAAACAACAATTGCAATAGAAAGTAAAAGAAGGCAATTTGATTAACTAGAATTTGCGTCCTTTTTCCAACACAAGTAGAGGAATGCTTCTACTAGAAATAAAAAAATTCTAAAAGAAATAAAAGAAACACAAATCCTCTTGCAAAATTTGGTGAAGAAGGGAGTCTTCTTGCTCCAAGCCTAGCTGCTCCTTGGCTTGAAAAGAGGGCCTCCTTCTTCTCCTTCCTTGAGTGCTTCTCCAAGGTGGATGATACCACCTTCAATGCTCTCCACCAAGGGGTGGGCGTGCACTACCCTCAAAAGCTCCTCCAAGGTGGCGTGGACCACCTTCAAGATCTCCTCCAAAGATCTTCCTTGCCTGGCTTCTCCTTTGGCTGGTGTGGGCACAAGAGAGAAGGGAAGAGGGGAAGGCACTAAGGGGACAAAATATCCCATTAATCTTCTTCTTCTTCTTCTCTCTTGGGCGTGGGCTTCTAGGTAGAATATGAGAGTGAATTTTCTAGCCAAGGATGGTTTGAATGGTGGTGGGTAGTGGTCTTTTTATAGGGTAGGATGGGGGGTTAAGGTGCCTCTTGAAATGGAGGGCTAAGATGGAAGGATGGAGGTGGTTGGGGATCCTATGGCTGGGGTCATTTGGCGCCAACCCAAGGGACTCTTAGGGGGTGGTTATGGGTGGTGGCACGCCTTGAAGTTGGCGCCAAAATAGATTGTAGAAGGGGGTCTTAGGTGGCGCCAAGAAAGGTTCTAGAAGGAGGGGTTATGTGGAGGGTGGAGATGGGTTTAAGGGGAGATGTGTGGTGGAGATGAAGGGGACTTTTGGAGGGAAAAGTGGTGCCAACAAGAGGGTAGTTAGGGTGGTTTTGGAGCCACTTTTAGGTGTCTTTTGGAGGTGGTGGGTAGGCTAGGTTGGTGCCAAGTAGGTTAGCTTATGTGGAGCTTAGGTGGAGCTAGTTGGGTGGAGTTGTTAGTTGGGTTTTTGGGGTGGTACAAGCCAAGGAAGTTGGAGCATAGCTAAGCTAAACTAAGCTAGCTTAGCTATGGAGGAGTAGAGGAGGAGGTGTAGGAGCTAGGGTTTGGAGGGAGGAGCTGGTTCTGAAGAATCTAGAGCCGAAGTGGAGCAGGCAGCTGCTGAAGAGGTCAACATGGGGCTACTCTAGCTGGCTTAGCTTGCTAGTTCTTTGCTAGCTACTAAGCCAAGCTAAAGTGAGCTGGCTTCTGTTGAAAGGAGCTAAGGTGAGCTGGGTCTGGTGCTCTCGAGGAGGATTGAGCTGATTGAGACAGCTAAGGTAGCTTTGCTCAATTAGCTTGAGCTAAGCTAGGTCCCCAGGAGCTGGACTTGAGCTTCCTAAGCTGGAATGAGTTCTTCTTCAGCTGGCTAGAGTTGAGTGGAGCTAGATGTAGCTGGATCTGAGCTGGGGTGAACTCTTGTGAACTCAACTGAGCTAGCTAGAGCTCCCAGTGGACTAGTGGGAGCTGAGATGAGCTAGACTCAGCTGAGTTGAGCTAGATCTGAGCTGACCTGAGCTAGGGTAAGCTAAGATGAGCTATCTTGAACTGCCATTCAGCTGAGATTAGTTGAATGGAGCTGGGATGAGCTAACCCCAGTCCAAGTGAGCTAGGTTCTAGCTGTGATGAGTTGGAATAAGCTGAGTTCCAGCTAGTTTGAGCTCCTTCTTCACCAATTGCCTTCTCGAGTGCTAGGGTTTTAGGGATTTGTATATCTGTTCATCCCTAACACTCACAAAAACACATTAAAATAATAAAAGAAAATGCAATGCATGCCTAACCTAGTGAATGCCTAAATGCAACCCAAAAACTCGTTTGCAGAGTAAAAATCCTAAGAGCTAGGTTTGTTTTAATGCATAAGAATGATGATAAACTGCCGTTTATCACACCCCCATGCTTATCTTTTGCTAGTCTCTTAGCAAAACTTCAAATTTTTTGTAAAACGTAATTTTTGGGAAATCTTTTTTTTTTTTTGACTTTTGAGGAGAAAAAGATTAAGGGAGATAAACATTGGGATTTATTTTGGATCCAACCATTAGACAAAACGGGATCAATATATCCTCTAGAAAATTCGTAAATTAACCCCTTGTTAATTCAGATGACTTGAAATTTTTGTTTTTAGGATTGTTCTGGCTCATTAATCTGATTCACAACTTGCAAAGATCCTTTAAAACCTTGTGTCTGTGCTTGTGAAAAGCCAAAATTTATAGGGGCATGTTAATTTATTTATTTATATATTTTTTATTTTTTTTTAATTTTTTTCCCCCATGCTTGTTTTTAGCTTAGTCTTACAACAGATGTGTCAGGATCATCATTCCCGTTACCAATCCTCGAGGGGGCTCTAGCACCAGTACTTCGAGATAGCACTGTCCATGACACCACCCAGAAGCTCACAACCCCAAAACACAATGCGGTGTAAAGGGGCGCTCCAAGAAATCTCAAGCTCTTGCTCCAACACTATAGGTAGAGCACCATCCAAGACACTTGGGATGCTAAAATGCGCTTTAATGTTCCTTCTAAAGATATGAAATATAGATATGGAGCAGCGCTGAGGCAGTAACATGTTGACATCGCATCCTCAAAGGAGGCATTTTCCTCCTTCTCAGCGATGGGAACTCAAACCAATGATCTGCTTCAGACTTTTACTAAGTCCAAACAAGGGAGTTTTTCAAATTGTTTTAGTTGTTTTTTTAAGTGTTGGCTTGTGTGTGAAAATTGACATAAGAAGTTCCTCAAGACATGCAAGTTTTTGAATCAAAAACTAAGCCAAATACTTTCCACATTACAAAATAGGATCAAGTCACCTGAACTATCATGAGTTCAGGTGGATTTTTAGAGAAGGATATCTGATCTAGTCTAAAATAGACCCTGAAATTCTAATGATCAGATTCGCATCCTTATCCCTAGTTTGTTAAAGATTAAATCCCATTGTACCAAAAGTGAATTTTTTCAACCTTAGTCCCGATTTCAAAAATTTTTCCTCAAAAAGTTTTCAACATTTTTATCTTTTTGGGTATGCAAGCAGAAAATAAAATAACTAAAGAAAAATGCATGTTTTTAGGTTTTGAAAATCCTAAATCGATCGTCAAATTTTAGAAACACCCCCCCATGCTTAAGATATGCCATGTCCTCATGCATTAGGAGGGAAAAGGGATCACCTTAGTGAAGAACGGTCGGGTTTAGGATGATCAAAACCTGGAAAAGGAAGAAAAAAGGAAAGCAGGAAAAAAATGATGGGTTACCTCCCATCTAGTGATATCTTTTACGCCATTCAGCCGGGCGTGAAGGTATGCATGGAAGATGGAAAATCATGTAAATAGTTGGACACTTGGATACCCTCAAAAAAGGTGTCTTCTTCTAGATCCCTAGAAAATTGATTAAAAGCAATATTTGGATCAAAGTTGGATGGAAAATGATAAGTGTAGCTCGAGTCTAGCCATGGCTTTAAATGAGGTTGGATGCCAAACTCGGGCGGGGTTGGTGGCAGGTCCGTAAGAAAGGAGTCAGGGAAGGGATGGTGAGGTTTGGGTGAAGTTAGTGTGGAAAAATTAGCTGCATGAATAGTGGATGGGTTAGGGTGATCAGGAAGTGCATCAGGAATGGACTTGGGGTCAAGACAAGTCTCCAGATCACAGATTTCGCCGACCATTGATTCGAAATCAGAATCCTCAAAAAAATTATGGTCGGTAAGGGTATCTATCAACATTGTCTCCACCATATTGGAAATTTTCGTATCTGAGTCCTCAAAAAGGTTATCATCATGGAATCTCTTGGAGGATTTGAAAATATCTAAGGTGATAGTTTGGCCGGCGCAAGTGATATCCATTTTGCCTTGGTGGCAATTGATATTTGCCTTTGCAGTGTGGCCAGGAAAGGGTGTCCAAGGATTATTAGGGAGTCTAGTAATGATTCAGGTACCTCAATGTCAAGAACCAGAAAGTCTGCAGGGAAGACACAATTCTGGACCTTGACCAAAACATCCTCGACAATCCCATGAGGTTTGATTGTAGATTGGTCGGCTAATTGCACGATAACCTCGACGGGTTTTAATTCACCGATCTGAAATTCTTCAAATAAAATTGTGGGAATAATATTAACTGAGGCACCAAGATCAAGGAGGGCACGATTAAAAATAGTATCATCAATAATTACTGAGATTAAAGGCACCCCCGGATCTTTCATCTTAGGAGGCAGCTTACTCTGTATGACAGAGCTTACTGTCTCCGAAGATGCACCTGTCTTAGATTTTTGGCCTGCCTTTTAGGAGTACAGATCTCCTTCAAAAATTTGGCATAGGCAGGTATATATTTGATGTCATCTAGGAGAGAAATATTGATTTGAACTTACCCAAATAGATCCATGAGTTCTTCTGTAGTGGGCTCAAATTTCTTTTTTTTGTTGGTGGTAGGGTGGAGAGCTTGTGGGAAAAGGATAGGAATCTTGTCTTGAGACTTTTGTATGTCTTTTTCTTCCTGATGGGGAGGTGGGGAGTCAATTTGCACATGTATTTCACCAGGTTTGTGTAAAGGCCTGGGATCAATGGTGATTTTCCCACTCCTCAAAGTAACTGCATGTGCAGTCGGATTATTATTTGGAGGAGGTGGGGGGGCCTGTGGTTGCGGAAACCTGGGAGGCTGCTGAGGTGGTGGATTAGTAGGAGGCTGATTTGGGTAGTGTGGATTTCTGCCCGGATATTGGTTCCTTTGGTGATTAGGGTTGGCAATGGGTTGGGATGGAAGATGTCCTGCAGGTCTTTGCGTAGGAGTAACCCCAATCTGGTTGTTCAGATTTGTGATGGTGCAGGTTACTTCCATCATTTTTGTTTGCATTTCCTGCAGGGTTCGCATCATCTGGGCATTGATGTCTTGTTGGGATGGCCCAAGATGGAAGGTTGGATTCGACCCATACCCATTAAAATGATCTGGTTGGGAAGGAACCTGATTATTCAAGGAGTAGTTCGGGTAATTTTTCCAATTGGAAGAATTTTTAAAGGTCTCCTGGATGGCAGAAATATTTTGAGTGGGGTTAAGATCTGGATAGTTGTAATTTCCCAGTGAATCATGCGCAACCTCAGAATATTGGTAATAATTAGCAAGAGTAGTGTTGAGATTGTGCAAATTTTCTCTTCGTGGAAAGTTAAGTTGGGTTAGATGTGGACTATTTGGAGCTTGGGTTGATGTGGCTAGTCTTTCCTCAATTTTCTTTTGATTAATATGCATCTGGTCGAGTTTTTGAGCGATCATTTGAAGATCGTCTTGGGTGACAGGGATAGATTGAGTGCCTACCTCTTGAACACTGAACTGTGGGTTTTGAGTTCTGCAAAATGTGTTCATGGAAGCTTGATTAAATGAGTTTTCACTCATTTCTTCCAAAAGGTCATAGGCACTTTCAACATCTTTATTTAAAAAGTTGCCGCCACATGAGGCATCGATAAAATGTCATATTTGATCTTCTAATCTATGATAGAAGATTTGCACGAGCTGCCATAAAGGAATCTCGTGGTGCGAGCAACTTCTTAAGAGATCTTGAAATCTTTCCCAAGAATCATGGAAAGTCTCACCAAATTTTTGGTGAAAGGTTGCAATAGATCTTCCCAGGGAATTAGTACGACCTATGGGAAAGAATTTCTTGAGGAAAGCGCTCTTGAGCGGAGGCCAAGTTGTGATGGGTCGGCCAATGGTCCTGAACCAATAAGCGGCCTTATCTTTAAGAGATAATGTAAAAAGCCACATCAGCCATATGTCTTCTTGCACATTTCGGGAACAGGTTGTTTGTGCAAGAAGAGTCAGCTCTTCAAGGTGGCTGAAAGGGTCTTCCCTAGGAAGGCCATGAAAGTGTTTAATTAGGTTCAGGACTGCAGGCTTGATCTCGAAGTCCCCCTCTGGTATGACCACCCTTGGTCATTCCTCATAATAAGATGGATCATAAAAATCTTTTAGAGGAATAACAGGCTGCTGATGGGGTGGTGGGTTTGGCCTTTGATTGGCTAGGTTTTGGATGTTCCTAGTCAATGTTTGTTGATTGAAATTTAATTTATCAATCTGCTTAGCCATCAATTTTAAAAGATCAGGCAGGGGGTCTTGATGTTGTGTTTGGGGTAATTCAAGATTAGGGAGCTCCAAGTGTGGGAAGTTAAAGGTGGGTGGGTTTTGGGTGGAAGGGTTAGAATTAGGGTTAGTAGTGAGGTTAGAGGCAAGATTAGAGGTGGAAGTAGAAGGGTTAGTGGACCCATTTTGTTGATTTTGCATTTTTTTAGAGGGAGAAGAAGACAGAAAAAGTGGTCTTTTTGCGCGGGGGGCGAAATCAAATGGTCCTTCCAGGTGCGGATTTTGAGACCGTCACCCATGCAAAAAATGGAAGAACGGGAGGGGAGGAGAAGAGAAAGAGATGAGAGAAAGTGTGCAAATCAAACAACCAAAGCTAGACCTAACTTAAGTGTGACTCCCAAAAAAGAAACCTAAGACTTGGTCTATGTAGGAAATAAGTAATCAATAGTGAATACCCATTCTGTCAACAAATCTAGCCAAGTTGCTTAAGGGGAGGTTTGGGCCCAAACGTTTCCAAGGGAAAACCCCAGGTGCTTGTACAAACCTGCGCCTGGTCGTTTGACATGGCTCCTCAGCCTGAACACCAGATATAGATGATAGAATTGGTATTAACTAAAGAAGACTTAAGACGTATATAGCAAGCCTAAGTTGATGAAGCCTTAGGGGTCAAGTTGCTATGGATTTTAGCTAGGTCTAGGATACTATGCACACGGAATGTGGAGGGCGTTAATTAGGTTGTTACCTTGTTATTTCAATTTTTTTGTGTGTGTGTGCAGGAATTGGAGAGTGGCTCCAATGAAAATCAAGTTATCACACAATTTTTTTTTATATTTATGTCTTTTAGGATTCAATTTAATTGAATGTGTTTTAGGGTTTCTCTTGTTAAATTTTCAAACAATTTTGAAAATCCACAATCAAAGGAAAAATAAATTATATGGGTGATTGTATATTTCCTTTAAATTGTGGGACTAAAGAAAAAAACAAGAAAGAAACCCTAATTGGAGTTGAATCCTAATACAGAAAATGACTGCCAATGAATTTTTTTTAGGCTTCCTGAATAGGTAGTGGTCCAAACAATGCAACCAACACCACTACCTTATGTGAAATCAAACAAGAATTCTAGAAAATATTTTTATAAGATTTTATAAAATTGTTTGATGTTTATTTTGAATTTTTAATTGTACTGGTGTCAAAGTCCAGAAGTGATACCTATGGGTATTTTAGACTTTTCAGTATTACCACAGACCTTAGAAAATTTTGATGATTTTATATGATGTGTAAAATTTCACAAGAATTCCAGAAAGATAAATTTCAAAAAAATTAGATGAGTATAAAAATTCTAAAAATTCATGGACAGTAGCAAAATATGAAGATTAGAGGGTGTGACCCCTCTGCAGTCCACGAATTTTTAAAAATTAAATACAAAGCTAATTGGTCTGAAATTTGGAACAGATATTCCTAACTAAATTTGGAATCACTGTATGAAATTTTAATATTTTAGGATGCCTGTGGTGTTAGGATTCGATTTTTCAAATCTGGATAGAAATCTGGACCCGAAAAATAGAACACCAATACTTGCAATGGAGTGGTGTTAATGAAACATTCAAGTAAACAATGGATTTTTATGGGCACCACTCCACTTAATTAAAGTTTTTGGGATCCTGAAAGCCAAGTTTAATATATTTTTTGTAGTTTTAATTAATTATGTGACCAAAAAGAGGAACCAACTTGAATTTCGCAGGAAGAAAAGGAACTTTGAGCTCTTGCTTCCAAATTCCCGCTTTCTTTCTGCAATAGTTCCTACACACATGAAAGAGAAGAAAGAGAAGGGGATGAGATCTACTTCAAGAAAGAGGAGAAAAAATAGAAAACCCGTGCCTCCTCGACAACGGTGCCAAAAAGTGATAGCGAAAATACACGATTTGTTAATTAGGCAATTTAGTGTCGTTGCAACACGTAAATCTGCTTTCGCTTTTAAATTTATATCCTAGATAGTGGGAGTATCTAGGGTCGTCCAAGGAGGAAAAAATTTCAATTCAATTCTATTGCTAAAAATACATCACAACTTTCTTTTTGGTATTTTAAATATGTAATTTTTTTTTGTTTTGAAAAGATGAGGGCAAAATGCGAATTGTAGCGGAAAGTACTAACACCTATAATTACTTAACTAAAACTTAAGAGATAGATATATCTTCTTCCTAAGCTCACTCAAGGCAAGTGGAGACCTAGAATAATTAGGAAGAAGAGGTGAAACAGGTGCTAGAACCAAAAACAACAATTGCAATAGAAAGTAAAAGAAGGCAATTTGATTAACTAGAATTTGCGTCCTTTTTCCAACACAAGTAGAGGAATGCTTCTACTAGAAATAAAAAAATTCTAAAAGAAATAAAAGAAACACAAATCCTCTTGCAAAATTTGGTGAAGAAGGGAGTCTTCTTGCTCCAAGCCTAGCTGCTCCTTGGCTTGAAAAGAGGGCCTCCTTCTTCTCCTTCCTTGAGTGCTTCTCCAAGGTGGATGATACCACCTTCAATGCTCTCCACCAAGGGGTGGGCGTGCACTACCCTCAAAAGCTCCTCCAAGGTGGCGTGGACCACCTTCAAGATCTCCTCCAAAGATCTTCCTTGCCTGGCTTCTCCTTTGGCTGGTGTGGGCACAAGAGAGAAGGGAAGAGGGG
This sequence comes from Thalassia testudinum, assembly GCA_037157565.1. NCBI lineage: Eukaryota > Viridiplantae > Streptophyta > Magnoliopsida > Alismatales > Hydrocharitaceae > Thalassia > Thalassia testudinum. Next base: position 48,807,686 of record JAZHRO010000009.1, read on the forward strand.
AAGGCACTAAGGGGACAAAATATCCCATTAATCTTCTTCTTCTTCTTCTCTCTTGGGCGTGGGCTTCTAGGTAGAATATGAGAGTGAATTTTCTAGCCAAGGATGGTTTGAATGGTGGTGGGTAGTGGTCTTTTTATAGGGTAGGATGGGGGGTTAAGGTGCCTCTTGAAATGGAGGGCTAAGATGGAAGGATGGAGGTGGTTGGGGATCCTATGGCTGGGGTCATTTGGCGCCAACCCAAGGGACTCTTAGGGGGTGGTTATGGGTGGTGGCACGCCTTGAAGTTGGCGCCAAAATAGATTGTAGAAGGGGGTCTTAGGTGGCGCCAAGAAAGGTTCTAGAAGGAGGGGTTATGTGGAGGGTGGAGATGGGTTTAAGGGGAGATGTGTGGTGGAGATGAAGGGGACTTTTGGAGGGAAAAGTGGTGCCAACAAGAGGGTAGTTAGGGTGGTTTTGGAGCCACTTTTAGGTGTCTTTTGGAGGTGGTGGGTAGGCTAGGTTGGTGCCAAGTAGGTTAGCTTATGTGGAGCTTAGGTGGAGCTAGTTGGGTGGAGTTGTTAGTTGGGTTTTTGGGGTGGTACAAGCCAAGGAAGTTGGAGCATAGCTAAGCTAAACTAAGCTAGCTTAGCTATGGAGGAGTAGAGGAGGAGGTGTAGGAGCTAGGGTTTGGAGGGAGGAGCTGGTTCTGAAGAATCTAGAGCCGAAGTGGAGCAGGCAGCTGCTGAAGAGGTCAACATGGGGCTACTCTAGCTGGCTTAGCTTGCTAGTTCTTTGCTAGCTACTAAGCCAAGCTAAAGTGAGCTGGCTTCTGTTGAAAGGAGCTAAGGTGAGCTGGGTCTGGTGCTCTCGAGGAGGATTGAGCTGATTGAGACAGCTAAGGTAGCTTTGCTCAATTAGCTTGAGCTAAGCTAGGTCCCCAGGAGCTGGACTTGAGCTTCCTGAGCTGGAATGAGTTCTTCTTCAGCTGGCTGGAGTTTAGTGGAGCTGGATGTAGCTGGATCTGAGTTGAGGTGAACTCTTGTCAACTCAGTTAAGCTAGCTAGAGCTTCCTATGGACTAGTGGGAGCTAAGATGAGCTAGACTCAGCTGAGTTGAGCTGGATCTGAGCTGACCTAAGCTAGGGTGAGCTAAGATGAGCTCTCTTGAGCTGCCATTCAGCTGAGATTAGCTGAATGGAGCTGGGATGAGCTAACCCTAGTCCAAGTGAGCTAGGTTCTAGCATAGCTGGAACAAGTTGAGTTCCAGCTAGTCTGAGCTCCTTCTTCACCAATTGCCTTCTTGAGTGCTAGGGTCTTAGGGATCTGTATATCTGTTCATCCCTAACACTCACAAAAACATTTTAAAATAACAAAAGAAAATGCTATGCATGCCTAACCTAATGAATGCCTAAATGCAGCCCAAAAACTCGTTTGCGGAGTAAAAATCCTAAGAGCTAGGTTTGTTTTAATGCATAAGAATGATGATAAACTAGCATTTATCAGTGAGGTGGCGGTGCTTTTGGTGTAGGATCTAAAAGCACAAGCACACTAGAAGGGGGTGAATAGTGTGGTAGGTAAAAATATGCAAGCAAATTAAACCACAAAAAATAACACCAGATGTATAGTGGTTCCCCTCACTTGGGTACTCCACTACCTAAGTCTCCCAACTTAGGATTTTTAACCCGATTCCCTCAACCCAGAGGGAATCAATTTACTATAAACGGAGGTAATTAACAAGTTACCTAAACCCAATTACAAGATAGAATAAGAGGAAAAAGGTACAGGTATAAGCAAGCAACAATAAAGCTTACAACTAAATTCCTAAGTCTCCAACAAGAATTTGTTTAATAAAATGATCATATACTAGTATAATGAAAGCACACTAAAGCAAAAGATTATACGATGTAGAATGAGATCGCTTGAAAGAGGTTTGTTGTAGAGAGTTTCACCTTGAAGAATGCAACAAAACAATCCTTGCAGCTAGAAATGTGAAATATGTGAATTAGGAGCAAGGTGACAATATTTTCTTGTTGTAATTTGCAAATAACACACACAAGGTGTTTATATAAGCCACTAAACACCTTCCATAAGATTACTAGCCGTTAGGGGCAATTTGGGAAGATTAGAGATAGGATTAATTGCAAAATAGCCATTCAGATTAGTCACAATAGTTAATTGGTGCCGGTACTAAAGTTGTAGCACCGATACCGACTTCTCACAGATAACTAGTAGTTAGCCCAACAAATCCTAGGTATCAATACTCATCATGGGTACCGGTACTCAGTGCTTACAATTGAGTACCAACTAAGTCACTAGGTACCGATACTCATGATGAGTACCGATACTTGTGACTCGTAGATTTGGGCCCTGTGACCTACATGTACCGGTACTAATGATGAGTACCGGTACTTGTAAGGTCCAGGCACTTCTCAAGTCTTCAAACTGTGAGCACCTAGTACCGGTACTCATGATGAGTACCGGTACTTATTCACAGTTTGGGACTAGAGCACAAACATATGCCAAGTACAAAGAATGAGCTATGATCATTAATCTAAGTGAAGTTAGAATGTAAAAACATGATCAATATGACAACAAAATGATGAATTTTCAAACGATTAGCTGAACAGGAGAATGATTCGTAATTATCTCTATTTTGATTTTAATTCCTAAGTCATTTATCTTGTTAGGAGACACACAATCTAGAATACAAAATACATCAACAATAACACTACATAAACAGTCTTCAATCTTCATGCCATCATTACTTCTTTCATTCATCCTTAGATCCTGTTATTTCCTTAAAATAACACTTCATAAGCTCATTAGATTTAAAACGATTTTGTTAACACCAAAAGATAAAAGAGAAGTGGAACTAGGTTCCAACAATCTTCCCCTTTTCGGTGTTGACAAAGCAATAGAAATACTCATATTTAAAATAATAGAAACCTCATAAGAGAAGGAATACAAAAAACTCCGCTAGGAGTGAAACCTCCCCTCAAACTACGCTTCCTTATTTTAAATACAATGTATTTACCATTTCTCCCCATTTTTGTCAATCAAACAAAAAGAATATAACAATATGCCTATACAATGACTAGGCATAAAACAAGATTGTAGAGCAACAATCATAAGAGGAAAACAAGCATATTAAAAGTCATAACCATAATTGAAGTCATACATTATTAAAAGACATAATAACCAAGTAAAAGCATGTTCAAATGTTCAATACATGAAAATATAGACTAAAACTAATTGTGAGGACATTTTTTGATAGACTTTTGAGCACATTTGCTACTAGTTCTACCACCATCATCACCATCATCATCATCAGTTTCATCATCTTCATCATCATCTTCATCTTTAGAATCTTCATCATCACTTTCATCATAAGAAACCTCTTCTTCATCTTCATTGTCTTCTTCCTCTTCATCAACATGAAGAATAGGTTCTTCTTCCACCATTGGAGATGAGACATGAGATGGGTCTTGAAAATGCTTTTGCCATCTCTCACTGTATTCTTTGGGCACTTTTGGTTGAGTGTGCTTCCTTTGCTTAGGATGTTGAGTGGAAGAAGCAAAATGGGAAGACTCAACGGAAAGTGAAAGATCATAGAACTTGTGTTCCATATGACGACAAGCAAAATTGAGATTTGACAAATTTTGTCCAATATAATTAAAAGTATTAATCATATTGGAATTAGTTCTAGACACATTGGACAAATTTACCCAAGGAGTTTCAGCTTCTGGATATGGATAAGTTATAGGAACAAAAGTTGAGGATGATTCAGGAGGTAGATGTGAAAAAGATTGAGCATTTGGATCAACTTCTTCTTCATCTTCACTAGATAATTCCTCTCTATCTGGTTTTACTCCCTTTTGCCGAAGAGTGGACCACTTGAAGTAGACCACTTTTCTAAGCGGAGTAACGTTAGAGAGATCAATTTTACTCTTGATAGGAATGTGAGATGCAAGAATATCAAGAGGAAGAGCTGAAGTGAAAAAATACTGTATTCCAATTTATAGGAAAACTTGTTATAATAGCATAGATTAAGGGTAAAATGTCTATAGGGATTTTGTGGAATCCCGAGTATTTAGCCCTTAGGTTCCATGCTAAAATTCTAAATAGAACTCTAGCAAATAAGGTCATGTTTAGGGCAACCAAAGCTTCTCCCTGGCTATTAGGGAGCAAGAGTGTTTCATGAATTTTTGAGGTGGTGAATTTCTCCTTAAGAGTATCGAAAGCATGACCTTCATTAGGACATTTCATTATGGTGGATAGGAATTTGGGTGTAACAGTTATTTTCTGACCAAAAATGTTTGGAGCTAAGAAAGATGACCTCAATTGTCTTGTTCTTGGAGATTTGCAAAAAATAGACAATTAACATTAGGATAAACTCCAGGAACATCAGCAAAGAATGACTCATCAAAGAAATGCATGAGGTTTTGTTCAAATAAATGAGTGGTGAAGTTAAAGAGTTATAAAGTCTTTCCACTCAACTGGTCTACAATGGTGAAGCTTTAGGCCCTTATACCAATCAAACTTTGATTTGGCATCCACATTTATGCAAAATTTGTGAAATGCATCTTGAGGTGCCTTTCCCTTACTCTTAGATTTAGGTGCCATCTGAAAAAAAATATGCAACAAGAGTAGCAGAAATAATGAGTAAATCAAAATATTTCCTTTGATGTGTGCATTCAAAAACACACTTAAGCTTGCATGTACAGATACTGGTGATTAGTATCGGTACTGGTTGGTTCCAGTTCCAACTAGAAAATCGAGCGAGTACCGATACTAATCATTAGTACCGGTACCTGCTGTCAAAAGCAGGCTCTGCTACACCTAGCTAGTACTAGGACTGGTGATGGGTATCGATACCATCTGGTACCCGATGTGAAATAAAATGCAATAGCAAGGGTGTATTTAGGGGAAAGAGAAAATAAGTTGTAGAAAGAACCAAGATATAAAGATCTACAAAGGGAATGAGAAAATACCTAGAGTTGAGTCTTGGAGGAGATCCTTCTTCTCTTTGGCTAGGGTTTGGAGATGGTCTTGGAGAGAATGGAACTAGGTTTTGGAAGGAACAAAATGAGGCAAGTGTTTGCACTTGACCTCTTTTATATGGGATGGGTCATGTGCTAGTCACATGACCACTTAAGTGGTTGAGAGAAATATCGATGAACTTAGTTATTGAAAAATAATATAGTCAATAACCTAAGTTTAAGCAACCATATTGCAAACAATACCTTAATATTTCCAGAAATATGGAAATATTATAGTATACCCCTTTCTAACAAAAACAAATGGGTAAATTGTAGTTAGGCCCTTAGGTATTTGTATAATTACAAACAAGTTATAAAGCAATCAAACTTTTAATTTTGAACTTCTTTAATTGTACAATATCCCAATTTTCTTCTTATAAAGCAGAATCTCTCTGCTGCAAGAGGTTTTGTAAAGATGTCTGCCAATTGGTTTTGTGTATCTATAAATTCTAATTGAATGACACATTGTAGCACATTATCTCTAAGAAAATGGTGTCAAACATCTATATGTTTGGTACGTGAATGATGTACTGATTTTTGGATAAATTAATTGTGCTTGTACTATTACATAGAATTTTAGATTGCGCAAAAGATAATCCAAAATCAGACAAAGTCTGTCTCATTTAAATGACCTGAGAGCAAGCAAGTGAAGCAACGATATATTCTACTTCGGTTATGGAAAGTGAAACACATGTTTATTTTTTAGAGAACCATGAAACATGAGATTCTCCAATAAAATGACAAGTGACGCTAGTGCTCTTTCGATCTGTCCGACTCCCTGCATAATCTGCATCACTATAGGATAATAAATCTAAGGTCTGTGCTTTAGGGTAAAAGAGACCAAGATCTCTTGTGCTATTTAGGTATCTAAATATTCTTTTTACTACCTTTAAATGAGATTCCTTGGGTTTGGATTGGAATCTTGCACATAAACATGTAGCAAAAAGAATATTAGGTCTAGAAGCTGTAAGGTATAGTAGTGATCCTATCATACTCTGATATTTCTTTTCATCTACCTTCTTGCTGGATAGATCTTCACCAAGAGAGGTAGATGGAGCAGTTGGAATCTCTTTTCCATTTACTCTTTGAAAGTCAAACTTCTTGAGAATTTCAAGAATATATTTTGTTTGACTAATGTAAATACCAGTGTCTAATTATTGGATTTGAAGACCTAAAAAAAATATGAGTTAACCCATCATACTCATTTCAAACTCAATCTTCATAATCTCACAAAAATGTTAACACAGGGACTCCTTGGTTGATCCAAATAGAATATCGTCGACGTATATTTGAACCAATAGGATGTCATTTCATTCTTCCTTGACAAAAAGAGTTGAATCAACAACTTCAATTCTATTTCCATGCTGGAGAAGGAAGGAACGAAGTCTATCATACTAGGCCCTAGGAGCTTGTTTAAGTCCATATACTGCCTTATTGAGCTTGAATACATCCATTAGGTGTGCTGGGTCCTCAAACCTGGGAGGCTGATGAACATAAACTTCTTCCTTAATATAACCATTAAGAAAAGCGCTCTTGACATCCATTTGAAATAACTTGAAGCCCTTTGCACTTGCAAAAGCAAGTAGCATCTGTATGGACTCCAAACAAGCAACAGGAACAAATGTCTCATCAAAGTCACTTCCCTCCTATTGGTTATAGCCTTGAGCCACAAGTTTGTCCTTATTTCTGATTACTGAACCGTATTCATCCAATTTATTTTGGAATACCCACTTGGTTCCAATAATGGAATTACCCTCCGGAGCGGGTACCAAGTCCTATACATTGTTCCTTGTAAATTGGAGTAGCTCCTCCTTCATAGCTACAACCCATGATTCATCCTTTAATGCCTCATCAACTTTCTTGGGTTCAAGTTGAGAAACAAAGGCATTAACGAAAAAATCGACTCTAAAATGAGATCAAGTTTTTACACCTTGTTCAATATCACCTATAATTTGACCTTGAGGGTGATCCTTGTGGTGTACCCATTCTTTTCGAAGATCATGTATATTTCGTGTATTTTTCATTTTTGATACATCGATGAAGGGGTATCTTCATCATCGGAATTTAGATGATTTGGTTCTGGTTCTCCTAAAGTTGTTTAATCAAATGAAACATGCAGGGATTCTTCAACAACAAAATTCCTTTTATTAAATACTCGATAAGCTTTACTTGTTGTTGAATATCCAATAAAAATACCTTCATCACCTTTAGCGTTAAACTTATCAAGTCGATCTTGGGTGTTTAATAAATAACATCGACTTCGAAACACCCTAAGATATGAAATCCTAGGAGACTTCTCAAAATAAAGCTCATATGGAGTTTTCTTAATAATAGGCCTTAAGAGAGTTCTATTTAGAACATAACATGCCATATTAATAGCTTCAACCCATAAATATTTTTGAAGCCTAGACTCCATGAGCAAGGTTCGAGCGCATTCTTGTAGAGTGCGATTCTTGCGCTCTACAACTCCATTTTGAGATGGAGCTCGAAGAAATGAAAATTCATGGGATATGTCAGAATTGACACAAAAGCTTGAAAACTTTTGATTTTCAAATTCACCCCCATGATTAGTCCTAAATCTAAGGATTGAAGATGATTTTTCCTTTTGACACCTTCAAGCAAGACTTAGGAAGGAGTCAAATGAGTCATCCTTATATTTCAGGAAGATGACCCAAGTGAACCTTGAGAAGTCATCAATAATAACTAGGCAAAATTTTGATCCATTTAGACTATCAAATCGTGTTGGCCCAAATAGATCAAGGTGTAACAACTCTAAGGGACGTGTAGTTGAGACTAAGTCTTTTGGTTTAAAAGAAGCTTTGTGCATTTTTTCGAGTTCACAAGATTTGCACAATGCATCTTTTTTGTAAGTTAGTTTGGGTAGGCCCCTTATAAACTCATTTTTGGCTAGCTTATTTAGGTGTTTGTGATTTATGTGACCTAGCCTACAGTGCCATAAATCTACTTCAACATGAGAGGCAAGCAGACATTTTACAAATTTCTCTTGTGAAAAATGAAGAGCATAGATATTTTCATATCTAAATCCTTCAATTAGAACTACATTAATTTCATCTTTTAGTATTTTAAAACCAATTTTAGTAAACAATACATCACATCCATTATCACATATTTGGCTAACACTAAGTAGATTATGTTTTAGATTTTCTACTAAAAGAACATTTCACACCTACTTAGAGGAATTACCTATGGTACCTTCACCAATAACGTTGTCAACCAACTTGATGTGTCCTCCATCTTGTATTCTCATCCGTTTGATAAAGAGGTCGGAGTGTCCCATGATATGCTTAGAACACCCACTGTCTAGGATCCACTTGTCTTTCTTGACCTGCAAAATAGTTTAATACATCTGATTTAGGTACCCATTTTCTTTGGGTCCTTGATGGTTAGTTCCCTTCAAATTCTTAGATTTATATATCACCTTTTTATTGGATCTATAATTCTTAGGATTTTTAACCTTTTAATAAATCCATGCATGTCTAAGTGCATGTGATTTATTTTGTGTGTTCTTTTTATTATGAAATTTAGCTTTTAAGTTATTACAAAATTTTGTATTTAACCTAGTTGTTTTAAGATTATTTAAAGTGTCCTCAAAATGTTCATAAATATCTTCTAATTCTACTATCTTTGCATGCAATTATGAGTTAGTATCTTTTGCTATGTCTAACTCTATTTCTAAACATGATTTTTCTATCTCTAAAGTCTTATAACTATTATGCAAGACATTATTTTCTTTTTTAATCAACCTAGCTTTGTGATACAAGTCTTCATATGCTTGTAGCAACTCATTAAAAATGACTTCAGAATCAACCTCATTTTCCAAGCTGTCGTTGTTTTCCAGCAAACACAGATGTGCAACTTCAGTTTCTTTGAATTCTTCGGAGGATGATTCGGTGTTGGAATCACTGTCATCCCAGGTTGCTTTATACGCCTTTCTTGAGATCTTCTTCTGATCAACTTCTTTGTCTTTCTTCTTCTCTTCCTTCTTCTTGATCATTTAACAATCTTTTCATGCGTGTCCCCTTTTCTTGCATTCAAAACACACTGTCATTTGAAAATTTATTCACCTTCTTGCCTTACTTTCGAATGAACCGTCGAAATCATCTTGTTAGAAGAGCAAGCTCTTCTTTGTCGGAGTCAGAATCGTTGAAGTTTGGATCCTCCTTTAGATCTTTGAAAGCAAGTTCCTTCTTCTTTCTTGCTGATTTCTCTTCATTCTTCTTCATGTTCTCCAGTTGGACCTCATATGCCATGAGGCTTCCAATCAAGTCATCAAGAGAAAGGACTAAAAGATCCTTTGCCTCTTGAATCGCTGTCGATTTTGGAGACTAATCACTTGTAAAGGATCTCAAGATCTTCCTTACAAGTTGCTCTTTAGTGAACTTCACTCCCAAATTTTTCATAGGGATGACAATGTCTCCAAATCTTGTATACATTTCGTTGATTGTTTCACCTTTCTCCATCCTAAAACACTCATAGCTTTCTATTAAAATAGATATGCATGTTTCTTTAACTTTACTAGTACCTTCATAGGTGACTTGTAGTGTGTTCCATATCTCGTATGTTGACTCGCAAGCTAAGATACGGTTGAATTCTTCCCTTGATAATGCACAATAAAGTGTGTTCATTGCCTTCACATTGCCAGCAATTTTCTTCTTTTGATCCGCCGTCCATGCTACTTGCTCTTGCGGCTCTGGATCTGAGTACTTTTCTTGAATGAGGGTCCACGACTCCTCATCCATTGCCTTGAGGAAGATTTGCATCCTCCTCTTCAAGTATCCATAGTCCATCCCATTGAAGTAGGGAGGATGTGTGGATGACTGTCCTTCGGTGCGCTTGGTTGATGATGCCATAGCAAGTAAGGTTTTTACTTCTCGCAACTCGCTATGATACCACCTGTAGGATCAAAAAAGCACAAGCACACTAGAAAGGGGGTGAATAGTGTGGTTGATAAAAATATGCAACCAAATCAAACCACAAAAAATAACATAACACCAGATGTATAGTGGTTCTCCTCACTTAGGTACTCCACTACCTAAGTCTCCCAACTTAGGATTTTAACTCGATTCTCTCAACCCAGAGGGAATCAATTTACTTAAAATGGAGGTAATTAACTGGTTACCTTAACCCAATTACAAGATGGAATAAGAGTAAAAAGATACAGGTGTAAGCAAGCAACAATAAAGCTTACAACTAAATTCCTAAGTCTCCAACAAGAATTTGCTTAATAAAATGATTATATACTAATCTAATGAAAGCACACTAAATTGAAAGATTATACGATGAAGAACAAGATCACTTGAAAGAGGTTTGTTGAAAAAAGTATCGCCGTGAAGAATGCAACAAAACAACAATCCTTGCAGCTAGAAATGTGAAATCTGGGAATTAGGAGCAAGGAGACAATATTTTCTTGTTGTAATTTGCAAATAACACACACAAGGTGTTTACATAAGCCACTAAACACCTTCGCTATGATTATCTGCCATTAGGGGCAATTTGGGAAGATTAGAGAGAGGATTAATTGCAAAATAGCCATTCAAATTTCACAACGGTTAGTTGGTACCAGTACCGACTGCTTACAGATAACCAGCAGTTAGCCCAACAAAGCCTGGGTACCAATACTCATCATGCGTACCAATACTCAATGCTTATAATTGAGTAACAACTAAGTCACTAGGTATCAGTACTCATGATGAGTACCAGTACTTGTGACTCACAGATTTGGGTCCTATGACTTACATGCACCTGTACTCGTGATCAGTATCAGCAATTATAAGGTCCAGGCACTTCTCAAGTCTTCAAACTGTGAGCACCTAGTACCGGTACTCATGATGAGTACTGGTACTTATTCACCGTTTGGGACTAGAATGCAAACCTATGCCAAGTACCAAGAATGAACTATGATCATTAATCTAAATGAAGTTAGAACGTAAAAACATGATCAATATGACAATGAAATGATGAATTTTCAAACAATTAGCTGAACGGGAGAATGATTCCTAATTACCTCTACTTTGATTTTAATTCCTAAGTCATTTATCTTGTTAGGAGACATACACAATCTAGATTACAAAATACATCAACAATAACACTACATAAACAGTCTTCAATCTTCATGCCACCATTACTTCTTCCATCCATCCTTAGATCCTGTTATTTCCTAAAAATAACAATTCATAAACTCATTAGATTTAAAATGATTTTGTTAACACCAAAACATGAAGAGAAGTGGAACTAGGTTCCACCATTTGGAGGTGTCGCGAGGATGTTTGGTGCAGTGTGGTGTGCGGGCAACCTTGCCAGAGCTCGGTCAGAGTGAAGGAAGACGGTAAGGAAGGACGTGGATAATCGGTTGAATTAGGGTAGGAAGGGTCCTAATCTAAACTACAGAGAGAGTGTAGGAGATTTAGAATCTAACTAAGGACAAAGGGGGCGAATGAGATGTCAGCTGTGATTGGCCGACACCGAGGAAGGTGAAGTCTCCAATGGTGGAACGGCGAGGAAGAAGAGGGTTTGGAGGGCTTCTGTCAGTATCGCAAGAAGCAGAGGAAGGTGAGGAAGGCAATCCTGCTGCCTATGGTATGTGGCAGCGGATGAGAAAGTCGAGGAAGAAGACATCGCCAGAGCTGGTCAAAGGAGGTCGAAGGGAGAGGTTTTAGTGGGGAAATGTGCCAAACCAAGCTAAAGAGCTTAGTTTCGCAATGGGGAAGCTTTTGTAGAGCCCCAGTCGAGCTCTAAATAGGGAAACAACCATGATTTCTTGGGGAATAGGTCAAAGAAATCGACAGATTTTCATGGATTTGCATGACCTAATCCGTGCAATTTAAGAGCTAAGATCTACCCTAGTGGATTCTTCATAGTGTGAACATCAATCCCACCAAATTTGGTGGGATTTGATGATGATTCAAATGGGATTGGATGCAGTCAAAGCCAACCTGGAGGTCAGTTGACCTCCAATGGTGGTAGGGGCCTTTTCTTGAAGAAGTCAACAAACCTGGCGGGTTATTTATAAAGAATTTCAAAAGCTAGGAGCTTATATGTGAAGAATAGAGTTTCAGGGGAGTAGAATGCAAACTAGGTCAAGATGGACTCTGATTGGGCCTAAATTTTGGTACAAACCTAATTTTGACCCAAGGAATCTGATGGCTAAGTCATATTTGAGTTTTGACTAAGTTTGATTAGGAAATTTGTGCAAAAACCCAAATTATGGTAGAACTTTGTTTATAACTTTGTTTAAGGTCAAAATAGGTTCAAATAGTCAAACCAAGGATACCAAACCTCAAGGAATATTTTTCTATGAATTTTAGGAGATTTAGATGAATTTTATTCTGATCAAAACCTCTGTAATTTAAGTGGGTTTGAAATTAGGGTTTTAGGTGCTGTATTAGTTCTCGAATGCATGAATTATCGTTTCTGTCTGCATAGACCCTCTTATTAGAATTTAATGATTATTTGACCTTCAATTAACCCTTTGAAGTCCCCATGGTTACTCTACTTTCATGATGTAATGTTAAAACTGAAGAATTAACCCTGATTTATTGTTCCTCTCAGAATGGATCTGAATGGAATTGCAACTCTCAGACGATTATGTAGGAGCATTTGTCACTTGATTACGACTAATTAAAGCTAGTTATGGCTCATGATGATGTTATCATCATACCCCCATGCCTAACTCATTTGCACCTTCCACACTCGAATTCATTCTGGTAGAGACACATGACACACCCGCAGCCCTCAGATCGTGATACGCACCCTCCTTGCGTCTTCCTGATTTGACTTCATGCACCTTCAATATCAGTCATCTGATCTTGCAATTGGATGGCTTAACTCACATGCTGCACCACCTTCGTTTGGGCATGTTCAATGGCGTGTTCTATTGGAGCATGCATCCACGTGTGGCCATCCGATGCTCCTCCGCTTGCCACGCCTCTGCATTTGCACTGTCAATCCAATGCTTTGATTTCACCTGCACGCGTGTCTTCGCTGATTTCGCATGGATTGCATTTCGAACCAGTGTCCTCACTTTACGATTGAGCGCGTGAGCCAATGTGGTAAGGGAGTGCTTTGTCACATTTCCAAATCCATGCGCAACTGCCCTCAGCCATTGGATGGAGATCCAACGACTAAGGTTGATCCTCCTTAGATGAGGCATGAGGGAGCAGTTGATGTAGGCTTGATGTGGCCATTGGATGATGATCCAATGGCCCACAATGCATGAGAAGAGTTCTTCAAATATTGGGGGAGTGGCGAGTGGCAGTTGTGATGGCGCCACGTGGCGCTATCATGGTCGTCCATCTTCCTTGCTTTGTAAACCATGCTGTAGGCCTCTGATTGAGATAATTTTTGCATCATTGGCCTGCGATCACTGATCCGGATCCATCCGTGTGGTCAGATTCGGCATCTAAGGTCCGAACTTCTATCCTCTTGCTCCTTGGCTTCTGATCTTCTATGGGCTACACATGATGCTACATATATTTGATCAGGACAATTCCAAAAGTGTTGGACTCCCGTCTTCGTCCTGATCAGATCCGTATGGTCTGATCTATCATTTGCGGCCTTGGATCATCTGCAATCAATTTCATCTCTCCTTTAGAGCATAAAATGGTAATATTATCTATAAGGCTATTAAACTAACTCCTATGCAAATTATGATGCTTATGTATGCATTGTTCCTAAGTTATGCTATATTCTAACTTAATTCATGTAGATTATGTCATATGATTACTGTGCAATCAATGACCATCATTTTGGTTCTGATTTTTTATCCATTTTGACATTTGAATTTCCTCTTCTTTTCCTCCTCAAGAAATATTTTCAATCATTTCTCAAAATTTTCTCCCCTTTCTCCATTTTTTTTCTTTTTTTTCTTTTTTATTTTTTTATCATTTTTGAATATGTATTTTTTGTGAGAACCCCTCAGAGAATTGAATTTTCATATGTTTGCACTTTAGCACCCCCCATGCCTAAGTTTTACGATGTCCTCATTGTAAACCAGGAGGGTACAAATTTAGTTTGGTTCAAAGTTTAGAACAGGATCAAAGGGTGGGTGAACGAGTTAGGATGGCTATTGTGAATGATTTCAAGCTTTGATACAAGTACCAAAAGTGAAGTTGGTTGTTCTAAAGTTGAACTCAAAAGTGCAGTAAGAGTGTAGCTCAAAAGAATGATCAGAAGGGTCTTGGGTTTTTGGAATGACGGGTTGCCTCCCGTTAAGTTCTAAATTCAATGCCTTCAGGAAAGCAGAAAGTTGTCAAGGAGAAGGGGTGGTTAAATCATAGGAGTTTTGTAGAGAAAGCACCTTGATAAGTAGCCTAGTTGGTCCAACCAAGTGCTTGTTTAGATCAACAGGCTGATGATGCAGACCAAACCCAATCAGTCTGATGGGTTGATGGATGTGAATCAGTAGATGTGGAGCCCACCAGATACTTTAAGGCTCAAAGAGATGTGGAAATGGCAATCTAGGGTTTGGTTGAGTCAGCTCAGCCTGGTCAGAGTAGGGATCCTCAAAAGAAAATGGACCTGTGGTGGATGTAGGAACCCTAATGATAGGATCAAAAAAGGATAAGAAGTAATTAATGATCTGATCAATGTCTGAAACCCAATCACAAGGTGGAGGAGAATCATATGCAACAGGATTAGGGAGAAGTGAATCAGAGTAGAAATTGATTCCGGTAGCGAGTCAGGGTTAGGATTTGATTTTGGAAGGCTTTGTATGTGTATCGGAAGGTGTGGCTTCTCTGAGATTCAAATCATTGACCTCAGCATCAAAATCAAAGAACGGATCATGGATGCTGAGGTCATAAACTATCTCATAATCATCAGGAAATAAAGGTTCTCTAAAATCAAAGTATGATTCAAAATCATTGGAGAATTTGCAAAGATTAGTTTTTGAACCTGATTCCAGATCGGGATTTCCACCACAGAATGAATCATGATGTGTAGAATCAACAGCCTAACTTGGATCTAACCTAATCTCAAATCCTGACCTCAAAGAGGTATCCTTATTATGCATAGGCTGAGGTTCTTGGCTCCTAAGGTAGACCCAATCAAATACTAACTCTCCCAACTCCTCTATTTCTGTATCATAAATCGGTATGACTTCTGATAGATCAATTTGTACCTCTGAGGAGTTTAGAGAGGTGTAGTCATCAAATACAAGCCCATTATCATAATTTAGATCCAAAATCTGATTTTCATCACATTGGGCCTCATGATCATCCTAAATAGGCTCAGATCTAGATTCTAGGTCAAAGGTAGGTATTGGATCACTAAACTCTGGTCATGGTTCTATTGGGATATCAGAATTACTCTCGAGGATAACCTTAATAGGATAAAGTTTGAAAATTACATCCTCAAGAGGTTCTAATTCAAGCTCACTATAGGTGTTTGAGAATTCAAGGCATGATGGACCAACTTCGTGTCTCTCTAAGGATGGTTTAGAATCAGGAACACTTGCCCTTGGATCCTCCCAACCAACATTAAGATCAGGCATGTCAATCTACACAAAGTTTGAATCTGATTCCATATGGGTTGGGGTCCACAACAACCTCTATTTTCAAACCCGGGTTTTGGGAAATCATATTGATCATCAATGTTGCTCCAAGGTTTCTCATTAATTTCGGAGGGGATGTATTGGTATTTTTGCTCAATGGCTTGTTGTAATGTATTTTGCATGTATCCACGTTTCTCAATGAGACCCCGGTGTATGGATATACTCAGTACTATGTAGTCTCCACAATTCACCGTATTCTGATAAAAGCTCATCCCGGGTTGAACCATGTATCATTTGTGTAAATATCATTCTAGTATGATCCATAATGTGGGTTGTTGTCTCTGAAACATTAACCTAAATGTGTCTAGATGGATTAGAGGTTTTGTAATATTCATCATGATGTCTAAGAGCATCCTCAATCATCTTCTCTTTCAGGCTCATTTGGGATTCAAGTTTCTTAAAAATTCTTCCTAAATTATCAGGTTACATTTTGAAATCAGGTGGTAGATCAAGATGTAGAATCAAATACAGTTTCAGATTGAATTGATTAGATTAGATTAGAAATTCCCAAGAAGATCAACTCTAATGAGGCCTCTAGGTCAACAACCTAGGGACCTTTCCTGTGTCTATGCTCTAAAGAATAGATGAGCGGCTGGATATGAATTGGACCCAATCAAGGCACCCAAAGATTTTTGGATAACTAAGGCTTGTTTCAAGGTGGATGATACCCCTGAATCAAAAATCCACACACCCGAGAAATACTTGGGCAGCCAGGAAGAGAGAGCCTCGTAAAGACCCCTACTCTATAGAGCATCCTCACTAGTTATAGGGTTTCATGATGATAATGTCATCATCAACCAACTAGATCTAATTAGTAAGAATCAATTAACAATTGCTCCTACATATCCGTCAGAGAGTCGTAATTCACTACATATCCATTCTAAGAAGAGTGCACTAAAATAGGGTTAATCTGGGGTTTTAATAGAAGATCATAAATGCAGAGTAACCATGGGCTTTTCTTAAGGGTTAATCGAAGGTCAAATGAGTATTAATGACTAATAAGAGGCTCCGTGCAGATAGAAACGGGATTTCACTCACTTCGAAAGTCAAAACAGCACCCGAAACCCTAATTTCAAACCTGCTTAAACAATAGAGGTTCTGGTCCAGATAAAATTAATCTAAACCTTCTAAAATTCATAGAAAAATATTTCATAAGGTTTGGTATCCTTGGTTTGACCATCTGTACCTATTTTGACCTAAAACAAAGTCTCAGATGGTAAATTACCCTAATTTGGGTTTCTACACAAATTACCTAGTCAAACTTGGTCAAAATCAAAATCCAACTTCACCATCAGATTTCTTGGGTCCAAATTAGGTTTATACCAAAATTTGGGTACAATCAGAGTTCATCTTGACCTACTTTACATTTCAGTCTAGTCAGACTCTTTCTATCTCACACAAGACCCTAGCTTTTGAAATTCTTATGAACAGGTCCCTAGGTTTAACGTCATCTATGCATTCAGGTCCTTGTCGCTATGGCTGTGTGAGTACAACTTGCCGCCAACCTTTAATCAAGGAGTTCTCCTTGATTTCATGCCCAATCTCTTCCAAAATTGGAAGGGGAACTCTTGAGGAGATCCTCTTCAATCTAAGCTGCATCTTAGGCTCTGATACTTGCCCATAACCTAATGCGAACAGTTTGAACATGAGGGTTTCCTATTTCGTGAAAGTCTCGAGCTTCTAACCTTGGTTTCCAAGCTTGTAACGCCCCCTTGATCCCTATAAAAGCATCCCTATGCACGATCGTTCTCCTTATCTTGGTTTAGGCTGGAAATCCCCCTTCCTCCCCTCTCTCCGACCTAATTCTCCGCAAGCTCCAGTGAGCTCCTATGTCTGCCCTCTTTGTGGCTGCCACCAACCATAGTCAGTCGATTCTTCCTCCTCAAGTTCTTCCACACCTTGCGATACCAGCGGGCGCCCTATCCTCATCTTCCTTGCTGCTTCTCCCCCACTGGAGGTTCTTCCTTCTCCAACGTCAGCCATAACACAACCGACACCATCCCTGTCCTTTCGTCCATTAGCTTAAGTTAATTAGGTTCCCCTCTGATCATGCGGATTCGCACACGAAAAGGGTTTGAGTTTGGAAAACCTGTCGTCGTAGTTCGATTCACGAGAAAATCCATCGATCAGATAAAATTTAAAATCGAAACTCAAAAAGTAAGTCACGGGTCAAACACAAGGAGGCAAACGTTTGGTTTTGAAAATAATTATTTTTCTTTTTATTTGTTTTTGTCATTTTTGCCTTTTCTAATTTTTTTAGTATTTTGATAGTGCAAGAGATCAAGTCGACGAAATCTAGCTAATCTACTTGCAAAATAAAAAGAGAGAGATAGAGAGAGAGAAACAATCATGTATTTTCATAATGAAATGTTTAGTACAACTACGAAAGTGGGAAAACTATACTATGAAAGCAATAAAGATAGAGATAGGTGATAAAAATCCCCCTTGATGGTCGCTTGGAGGACGAATCGCTCTGACGTCGCTTGGAGGAAGGTGGTAAGGAGCAGGACGAACAAGGATGGAGCCGGAGGGTAGGGAAAGACAACATCATGGCAAGGATCTTCTTCCCAAAGGGAGGTGAAAAGATGGCCACAGGGTGCTTCACGAATGGGGATGAGAGGCGAGAACAAATGTTTGTTTTCTACTCTAGAGGAGCATCCCGAGCTTGGGACAAGCTCTCTCTAGAGCCTTGGAGGAGGTGAGAGGAAGAAAGGAAGAGATGAAGAAAAATGGGAGCGGTAGGGGTCCTCTTATAGTGGAGGAAAGAATCAAATTCGTATACAAGACATTTAGTGATAGTCATAAACATCGTTGAAGATAGCCCACGCACCCACCAACTGCTGCGCTCACACACGCTGCCTCCGCGCGCGCCCATGCATGCCTATTGCGCTACTACGCATGCGTGCCTCCCTACGCTACTGTGCACGTACGGTGGCACGTGCATGCACATGGGAAGCCTAGGTTATGCCACATGGCGCAATCTGGGTCGTCCATCTTCTTTTCGTTCTAGCGACAGCTGCAGAGGTCAGATTGAGTCGATTTTCACGTCGTTAGGCTGCGATCTTTGACCCAAATCCATCTACGTGGTTGGATTTATCGTTTAAAGCTCTGAATTACGTCACCTAGTCCCTTGGTCATTAATCTTCCTCGAACTGCATATAGTGCTACGGTACTCTGATCAAGGCAATTTTGGAGGCATTGTACTCTGATTGTTGTCCTGATCAAATTCGTACAATCGGATCGTCAATCTGAGGCTTCGAAATAAATCTCTGTCTCTCCTGACCACAAAAAGGATGCAATTAACCTAAAATATACACAACTGCTCTAAATGCAGAATGATACATGCTATGCAATATTTATAATATGGAATGCAAATCTAAGCCTAGGAACATGCATAAATAGCCATTTTAACCTAAATGGATGCATCTGCATCATACCCCCATGCCTAACTTTTGCTAGTCCCTAGCAAAATTAAACTACATGCTATGTATAAAAATAGAATTAGGACTCGATTGCTTAGGCCTAAGTCATTTATTAACAATAGAAAATTTCAACTAAGGTCCTAAACTACGAAAGCTCAATAGTACCCAGGTGTCTACCAGAATGCAGACCGCCCAAGTCCTCTCCTTATTTGAAAAGGGAAGATAAACATTTTTTTTTGTTTTTCTTCTTTTCTAACTTTTTTTGTACTTTTGGAGTTTGAGAGTTTCGAGATAACTTTCTACGGCTACCCAACCCACCCAAGACTCAAAAAGGATTCTCAGTGGGAAGCATCTAGTGAAAAGTGTGAAAGACTCACTAGGAGGCTGTTAAAACGAACTTTGGGTTTCTACGACCCTAGATGACCTTGCCTAGAGGTTTATCTTTCCAAATAGTAGTTTTCTCCCTACTTTTATTTATGGGATCAACACAAGGGCGAACCCAGTGTATATCTTCCTGGTTTATTCTACTTCCCCTCTTATTCCCTAAGTGTTTTGGGAATTATTGTGCATTTTTGTGAGTTGGGCTATAGACAACCGTCTAATGGGCTGTTACCCACGACAACTTGCCAACCATACCATCCTAGATAGTTCATTAGCTACTCAATTTTCATAAAAATCGTCAGAAAGTGAGTCAGTGCGAATAGTGTGTAAATGCTTTGACTTAAAATCCCCTCAAATCAGAGGGTTAGTTGATAAGTCGTGTACTTATCATCCCAATTTATTTACTAGATTAAAGATGAAAATGAATTGGGGAGAACTCGAGACTAAGTCCAGATTCGAGTGGACACCCAGGCTAATTAAGCCTAAAGACCTGAAGAGTTTAAGTATTCAGGTCCCAAAGTATCAATTCCTAAAGTTTGCAACTCCTAATGCCTAAGCTCTCTTCTCCTAATTCTATTTTTCTCTTTTTTTTTATCTTTTTGAATGTTTAATTTTTTTAAAGAAAATAAAAGAAATTCTATAGAGCTAATGAAATAATTTCAGGATTAAGTATCCACCACCCCATACCTAAATGATGCAATGTCCTCATTGTAAAAGCAAAGACATGAAATGGGCGGAATAACAGAATATCACCTTAATTTCATGACAATCCGATCAACTCCATAGAGAATGTGGCATATACACACGTGTTAAATTTTAGTGCCTTCAGCTAGGCATAATATACCTATAAAGAAGAATTTGAGAATTCACAAGTGCGGGTCAGAATAAAAAAAAAAATATTGATCCTCAAACCTACTAACAGAAGACGTCCACAAACATGGACCATATTATGGTGCAGACCCATGCCCTAGGGTCGAGTGGTTCTAAGGTTCTAGATGAAAATCACCTAGAATCGAGGATTATTGTGCTTACAGGGCCAGCCCTGTGGTTTGGTGGTGTGCAACCCAAGACTAAAGTGGCGGACAATGGGTAGATCTGATTCACTCAACTTGGGTGTCCACTTAAAGTTCAGCTTAGGAAGATAGTTACTTATTCTGAGCTTGGGTTGCACATGAAAGATATCGTAAGGGTCCTGGTAAAAAGTAGGTGGTTTTAGGTCAATAGGTACCCTTAAATCCAAAATCGTAGTTCTCTCAAAAGTAGCTTCCCAGCTTTTTATTTCCAACTTCCTATCCTCCAAGATCAAGGTTTCTCGGACCTCCAGATCATTGTACACTCCATCCAAAATACCCAAGTCCAACAACTATGGCTAAATCAGGATTGACTTTGGTTTGGTGATCTCAAAAATATCATAATTCAACTCTTCAGGGTGTGGTTGAGCAATGGAGCTACTGATTGAATCATCAGGATTTGAATCATCCAAGTTAGCCCCAACATGATCATAATCTTCAATAATCGAACTATCAAAAGGTTCGTCATGCTCCTCAAACTCATTCGTCTCACTAAAATCCTCTTCCTTAAGCTTATGTGAGACTGAACCTAAAGATTCTTCACCCTCAAAGTCAAAGAATTCTTGATCCTCATTTATATATGTCTCAAAATCATATGTCATTTCATGGTCCCTGGAGACATATTTTTCGCCATTCCCTAGCTTGGCGATCTCGGGTGAAACAATCGATTCATCTTGAATCAGTTGCTCTAGACCAACCTGGTCATCCCTGGTCTCAAAAAATGTATCCCCCCCCTCGTCAAGTGCCTAAGCGAGTTCAGACATTGGCTCTCCTAAAGGGGGTTCATCTTGTGAATCATCCCAATATTGGACTAGGGCAACCGCAAATTTCATCCTCAATCTTAACAATTTCCTAAGTAGAAACTCACCCAAGCACCTATCCTTAACATTTTGGAGCAAATCCAATAAGGAGCTATTCAGCTAATCAATCATTTTTATCATAGGCTCCAATGCTTTAGTGCATGGTATTGGTTGAGCTTCTAAAGATTGTATGTTGTTCCTCAAGTTAGCAAACACCCTGTCTTGGATCTAGTTCACCTGAACCGAATGGTTCAGTTCAGGGTTGGGTGGGTTTGGGTTTATTCTAGGGGAGTCAAGATATTGAGGTTCTTGGGGTCCTCCCTGATAGTAGGTCACCTCGGGTTGTTTAAAGAATGGAGGTGACCTATATTCAGTGGAATACTAGGGAGGGTAGGTGTTATAATCATCATATCATTCCTGATTGTAGATCTAGTTAGGTTGATCATCAAAGGGTGGAGATCTATAATCATTGTAGTTCTGGGAAGGATAGTAATCATAGTCTTGTTGTCTAGGGTTAGGCCCTGGACACTGAGGTCCGGATTGATATCCCCAATCAAAGTTATCCTGGCTAGGAGATGGGTGTTGGTAGGAGGGTAGGATTGGAAATGTGTGAAAGATGTGGAAGGATAAATTGTGGAGTAGGAGGGAAATCAGAATAGGAAAGGTGCCCTGCAATACAATCAACCAAACCTGTCCTTATGTGGGTAGCCTAAAGACCTACAAACTCCCAGGACCAATCCTAAGATTATAAATGATTTAGTCTACTTTTATTGGGTCAATCCAACCAGATAGAGGGAGGGACTGGGGAGAAGGTTCTTCCTTTCGCTTGCACCTTCGATTCCAAGTAAACCCCCCAACCGTAGTCGTTTGACACTACTCCCCTAGCTAGACATCAGATGGACCAATAGAAGCAGATTAATCAAAAACAATCTCAATCTGAGCCCTGAAGAACGAATAAATCCTTAAGGCCAACGTCTACTCAATTTTAATTAGGCTTGGGATGATTGTGCTCTTGGAATGTGATGGGACCTTTAGATGAGTTGTTCCCTTAATGATCAATTAATATGTGTGTGCATGCACAACCAGGGTTTGCAAACAAGGTTATTTGATGATGTGTCTTTCAGGGTTTAACCTTGTTTACTAGCTTTTAGGGTTTAATCTTAGGTGTAGTCAATCAAGTTCAGGAGAACACTCCAAGTTTTACAAGCACCGGTGATGATATGTTCCTTTAAAAATTAGAAATAATGTGGAGTGCCTGGTTTAGCCCTAAATATCAACCCTAAGTGGCAAGCTACTTGATAGATCAATTTTAGATTGAGTGGTGCCGCCCAAGCAATTCCAACAATTGTCCTGTTGCACCACTTGATTAAGGCACACAAAAATGTTTAACCTAATCAAATTTCTACTCTTTTATGTGTTGATTTGTCCGTGTACTGGTTCCACAGATCGGAATCCCAGTTAAGTAAAAATCAAAAGAGGTTAAGTGTCTCAAGTGTGGGTGTGTATAGTATGTGTGTTACCTTCATCCCACAATCAGGTCATATTTTTTTTAATTTTTTTCTATACGAGGGTGAGATGAGTGGAGGTGGCAAACAAGACAAACAACTTCTACCCTAGGGTTCGTGAAAACACCTAAGTAGATAAGGTCTTGATTATTAAGGTGGTGAAATGAACTAGTGGGTGGGGAAGTGGGGGGAAACTTATAGAAATCTCTACCCATACTTTACTCCAATCTACCACCTTCAGTTCCTCGATCGGGTTCCTGCAAGATAGTGAATCGAAGAAGAAAGATAGGTTAGAAAAATATGTAAGTAATGCGGAGAAACACGAAAAGAACCAAAGAACGTTTTCTCCTAAAGTGCATACATCTAAATAGCCAAAACTGTCTATTAATGCATGTTCTTAGTGTCATATTAGCATCATACATTGTAAATATTGCATAACATGCATAATCATGCATTTACTTCAAGTTGTATAAATTGTATAGTAATTGTCTCCTTTTATGGTCAGGGACAGAGCGATTTTTAATTAGGGCCTTGGATCGAAGATCCAACCGTATGGATCAGATCAGGGTGACGATTGGAGTTCAACGACTCCAAGATCGCCCTGATCGGACATCCATAGCACCAGATAGAGATCGAGAAAGCCTAAAGATCACGAGCCAAGATGGTAACAATCCATACTTCAAACAACAAATCTGACCACACGGATGGGTTTGAATTGATGATCGTAGCCTAATGCCGTGTAAATCGGTCCAATCCGACATCCGTGGCACCATCTACAACAAGCAGAAGATGGATAGCCAAGATGGCACCACGTGGTGCCATCACAGCCACCCAAATCAGCCGTAGCATCGCTCCCCATCTTCTGAAGGTGTGGCAAGGCGTGATCTGGGCCGTTGGATCTTGATCCAATGACCCTGAAGCACGCACGCTTAATTCGTAACGGCGACAAAGTGCATCGCTAGCACAGCGGCCGAGCGGCGTTGCGCAAGCACACAACGCGCGTTCAACTCATTGTGCGCGTTCAACTCACCATCTGCAATGCTAAGCAATTAATCGTGACCGCACAAGCACACAACACTGCAGGCAGCTCAGAAAATCTAATCGCCCACACGTGCGATCTGATGCACAGTGCGCACGCCCGATCGCACGCGGGTGCGCGGTTAAGCGTAAACGAAGGCGCACGCGAGGAGAAATCTGAGCCATCCAATCGTGTGATTGCGAAGATGTGGGTGTGCATTTTGAACGTGGTAGGCGGGGAGGCGTGCGCACGTTAGCCACAATCAGACCTTTAATGACAGATAAATCCATCACTAAAGACCTGATTTTAATGCTTTAAGCTTGAAATGACAAATTTGCCCTCAATTCCTACAACTATAAAAGGAGACCTGACCTCCACTTCTTCACCCCTTCCTTCACTTCTCTCCCTCTCCAAAGCTCAAGAGAAGCTTGTCCCACACCTGGGATGCTATTCTAAAGCTAAATCCAATTTTCTCGCCCTTGTTCCGGAAGTGGATCATGCTACAATGACGACATGCTGCCTCATTCCCGCTTCTTCCTGCTTCGTCATCCTTCTTCCCACTCCATCCTCCATCTTCCATGCATCGCTCCATCCAACTCGTCCTCCAAGCATTCATCAAGGAGGATAACATCTCTCTCCCTTCTTGTTAATCGCTTTCTAGAATAGAATTTTTTACTTTCTAGTTGTAATCATTTCCCGCTTTGTAGTTGTAAAAACATTTTGATTATATTAAGTGATTATTCTCTCTTTCTCTCTCTTATTGTTTATATCAATTCCAGTGTAATTATTTCATTTTCAAACAAAAATGCAAAAAATATAAATCGCGGATTTTAGATCGACGTAGCTAGACCCGGAATTCTTAGAATTTTGATATAAATTTATCTGTTGACAGATTTCTTCGCAAATCGAACTACAACGACAGGTTTTTCGAAACCAACTTCATTCGTGTAGTTTTCCGCATACAACATTTTGGCACCATTGCCGAGGAGGCAATGATTTTCGATTTTCTTTCCGCATTTCGCGCACTTTATTTTTTTCTAACTTGCTTTATTTCTTGTCTATTATTTTACAGGTACCTTAACAGAACAAGTGATAGATCGGAGTAAAGTGCAGCTGAAGACAACTGTAAGTGCTCCCCATTCTTCCCCCTCCATAGATTCCATTTCACCACATTAATTCAAACTCCAATTAACCTAGGTGTTTTTATAAATACTAGGGTTAGTTTGGTTGCTTGGATTTCCACTCACATTCATCTCACCCTCATATAAAAAATCAACAAAAAGATATTTCTTGTGGGGTAATTCAACATACACTACGCACACCCACATTCAAGGCACATAACCTAATTGATTTTCTTCTTCTCAACTGGATTCTGATCTGTGGAACCGATACACACAAATCAACATATAAAAGAATAGAAATCAGTCTAGGTTAATCATTTTGTGTGCCTAACTTAGTGGTGCAATCTTAGCTAATTGTTTGAGTTATTTGGGCTGCACCACTTAACCTAAAATCAACTCACCAAGTAGCTTCCCCTTAGGGTTGTCAATTTAGGTCAATACCAGGAACTCCACTTTATTTTTTATTTCAAAAGGAAAGAGATCTTCACCTGTGCTTGAAAACCTAGTTTGCCTCAAACTTGATTGAATTAAACCTAATTTCAAACCCTAAAAGCTACTTAAGCAAGATTTGAACTTTAAAATCTACTCATCACAAATAATCTTGCTTGAAAACCCTGGTTGTGCATGCACTGACACATACTCAATTGATCATTAAGGGCACAACCCATTTTAATGGCCCACCACATTTCATATGCACTACAATCCCAAGCCTAAAAAAAATCAACTAGGCATTGGCCTTAAGGACTGATTTGCTCTTCAAGGTCTAGTCTGAGATTGTTTATGATTAACCTACTTGTATTGATCAATCTGATGTCTAGCTAGGGGAGTAGCGTCAAATGACCGTGGCTAGGGGGTACACTAGGAACTTGAGGCACAAACCGGAGGAAGAACCTTCTCCCCAGTCCCTCCTTCTAACTGGTTGGATTGAGTGGACGCAAGTAGAGTAAATCATTTATAATCTTAAGGCGAATTCTGAGAATCTGTAGATCCTTAAGTTATCCCACTTAAGAACATGCTTGTTTTGTTGTGCTGTTGGGTTCTTATCCCCAATCCTTTCAACATTTTCCTAGTTTATGCTGCGAAGGAGGTCATTGAATCCTCAATTGGAAGGACCACTAAAGTCTTCTAGGAGAAGTAGATTGGATTTTGGCCAAATTGATCCCATGGCTGATCAATAGCCTCCTCTACCTTAGAATCCACAAGAGGTATTTCAAAGGCAGCTGGAACAAATGCAGAGAATGCAAGAATGGTTCCAGAGAATGCAAGGCACTCAGCCCTTGAAGGATTTTTATGATTCTTCAAATTACGGGAACATCCCGACATCCAAATTCCTACTGGAGATGTAGAAATCAAGCCCCAGGTGTTAAGCCTGATCAAACATTTTCATGAGCTTGGCTCTAATGACCCGTTTTAGCACTCGGAGGACTTGACCACTTTGGTCCAGACCACCAAGGCATGAAAAGTGAAGGAGCAGATGATCATGAGGCTCTTCCCCCACTCTCTTAGGGATAAAGCCGTTGATTGGTACAGGACTATAGGAAGGCCAATTGCAACTTGGAATGATTTGAAATTGACTTTCCTGAAAAAATTCTTCCCTATCGAACTACCAATGCTTTGAGACGAGCGATTACTACCTTCACTCAACCGCCGAGGGAGAAATTTCATGTTGCCTGGGAGTGATTCCAAGACTTATTACAGAGGTGTCCACACCACGAGGTGCCAAAATGGCAGCTCGTGCAGATCTTCTACCACGGGTTGACTGAGCAACTCAAAAATCATGTGGACGATTCTTATGGAGGCAATTTCCTCAATAAAGATGTAAATAGCGCACACGATTTGTTTGAGGAGATGAGCGAGAATTCGATCAATCATGCCTCCATGGATACTTTTAACAGGTCCCAACAACCCAGATCGAATGTTAATGAAGTCCACGACTCTCATTCATTCGATACGAAATTAATTTGCAATAAACTAGATAAGGTGGACTTAATTACTAAAAGGATGGAGGAGTGGATGACTGGAAATTCAATGAACAATTCTCGATCCACTCAATCCTAGAATTTGGGATTCCATTTGTTGCGAGCTCCTTCTGGATGGGAGTTCGTGAATCAACTTGATGCGGCTCAACCTGTGAGTCAGCATTATTCAGAACCCCACAGGTTCCAAACTGGGGCCTTTGATCCCAGTTTCTCTGATCCCTCCCGTTTTTTCTCTCCATCCTCACCCTATGAAGATGTCTATGCTGTACAAGAGAACGTTAGGTCCAACCCTTATTCCAATGCTTATAATCTGGGTTGGAGGAACCACCCTAACTTCCCTCGGAAAAACCCAAGGCAGTAGACCCAATTTCGACCTAGTAATTATGCTCCACAAAGACCAATGGGTCAGGGTCATGTTTACACTCAGCTACCCTTGAATTAGGTCAATCAGCCATCTTGGAATGCCCGTCAACCAGTAGGGTAGGCTGATTTGAACCGACAAATGTTAGAAAAGTAAGGATCTATGTTTTAGCTCATGCAGCAAATAAAAACCTTGCTGGACAACTTGTAAATCAGGTTCATTGCTAATTCTTGTCAACCCAGATCGCTGCCATCTCAACCCATGCCCAACCCGCGTAATATCTAGAATCCAGGCAATCAAGCCCAAGGTTATGGGAATCAGAGGGACTCGCATGCACATGCTCAGGTGGTTGAGCAGGGTCCTTCCTCTTCTACTTCTTCAAATCAAAGGTTTTTGGCTAATGAAGCCCCTCCAATCTTTCCTACCCCTCCCCAAGACCCAAACCTGTATGCATCTGCTAATTCAATTGTCTTGAGTGGAAAACAAGCTCAAGATCCACAACCGCACTATTCTGATCTACCAAATTCTTGAAAGTCTGAGGAGAGAAAGGAGAACTCTAAAGAAGAAATCAAGGCTCAGGAACCTGATTCCGAAGATCTGACTCATGTTCCTTTTCCTGAGGCCTTGATTAAACCTAGGAAGAAGAAGCATGTTGATAGTAATGAGGAGCTCTTGAATATATTCAAGAATGTCGAGATCAATATCCCGCTCCTCGATGCTATCAAACACATACCGAATTATGCTGAATTTTTGAAGGATTTATGCACATAGAAGCATAAGTCGAGGGAATCTATTCTGAGGAAGGTGGTACTCTCTGAGCAGGCTAGTTCTGTTATCCTGCATCACCTCTCTCAGAAAAAGAGAGATCCAGGTTCTCCTTTCATTTCTTGTGTCATCGGAGATTACACTTTTGATAGAGCACTTCTGGATCTAGGTGAATCTATTAACCTAATTCCAACTTCTCTTTACGAGAAATTCAAATTAGGTGAACTTCAGCCGACTTCAGTAATACTACAGTTAGCGGACTGTTCGGTCATAAATCCATGAGGAGTTATTGAAGATGTTATTGTTAAGGTTAAGGATTTCTATTTTCCTGTAGATTTCCTTATCCTTGACATGGATGCACCTGAAAATCTAAGGAACACACCCATCATTCTAGGGCGTCCGTTCCTAGCTACCGCAAAGGCCAATATCAACTGTGAAAGCGGTGGCATGGAAATCGCCTTTGGGGATCAGAAATTGAAATTGGATATTTTTAAGGCGATTAACAAATTCAAGGATTGTGGATTTATAGAGGAACTTGAGGAAGACTGTTCAAATATTGAAACTTGTATGGCGGTTTCTGCAATTGAAAGTTCCTCCTATTGTGATTGATCTGAACTGCAACCCTCTGTGGCAAACCTGCCATACTCTGAAGAGGTTATTGATTTTATTCACTTTCAACCTCTTCTGCTTGATGAATCTTCTTCAGCATCATCTTTACCCTCAATCCAAAACCTGCCCCAGCTCGAATTGAAACCATTGCCTGAGAATTTGAAATATCAATTTTTAGGACCTCAAAAGATGCTCCTTGTGATTATCAGTGCCAGATTAACTAAGGGGCAGGAGATTAAACTGATCAAGGTCATAAAGGAACACAAGGAGGCAATTGGTTGGGTCATTCATGACCTTAGGGGGATCGACCCATCTTACTACAATCACAGAATATTTTTGGAAGATGGATCCTGCCCTTCTCGCCAAATGTAGAGGAGATTAAACCCTAATATGTAAGAAGTGGTCAAGAAGGAAATTATTAAGTGGCTCGATGCAGGAATCATTTATCCAATCTCTGATAGTCTTTGGATAAGTCCCGTGCAAATTGTTCCCAAGAAAGCCAAGATTACCATTGTGACTAACGAGAAAGGAGAATCTGTCACAACTCGTTCAACTTCCTCTTGGAGGGTGTGTATTGATTGTAGGAAGCTAAACACAGCCACGAAAATGGATCATTTCCCTTTACCCTTTATCGATCAAATCCTTGAAAGACTAGCCAGGCAGAAGTACTTCTGTTTCCTTGACGGTTACTCAGGATACAATCAAGTCCCTATCCATCCCGAGGATCAGGAAAAAATGACTTTCACCTATCCCTACGGAACCTTTGCTTTCCGTAGGGTACCATTCAGCTTATGCAATGCACCCGCGACTTTTCAAAGGTGTATGCTAGCCATATTCTCAGACATGGCGGGAGAGTTTATGGAAGTCTTCATGGATGATTTCTCTATTTTCGAAGAATCGTTTGATTCTTGTATGGCTAATCTTGAAATGATTCTGAAAAGATGCATCAAAACAAGATTGGTCCTTAGCTGGGAAAAGAGTCATTTCATGGCACAAGAAGGCGTCATCTTGGGTCATACACTCTCTGAACGGGGTATCAAAGTTGACAAAGCTAAGGTTGATGCTATCTCTAAACTTCCTTCTCCCACATCTGTCAAACAAATTCGATCATTTTTTGGTCATGTGGGATTCTATATGAAGTTCATCAAGGACTTTTCTAAGGTTGCTCGCCCTCTGAGCAACCTTCTTGCCAAAGATACGCCATTTGATTTCAATGAATCATGCCGTAAGGCATTTGATTTACTTAAAATGGCAGTCACTTGTGCTCCGGTGTTGCAACCATCGATTTGCATAGCCCCATTTGAGATCATGACCGGCGCTTCTGATTACACGATCGGGGTTGTTTTGGGTCAGAAGATTGATAGGAAGCCCTCTGTCATCTACTATACTAGTAAAACTCTGGACGAGACCCAGAGGAATTACACTGTTACTGAGAAGGAATTGCTAGCTGTAGTTTTTGCTTTGGAGAAATTCAGGGCTTATCTCTTAGGGTCTCATGTAATAATATATACCGACCACTCAGCCTTGAGACATCTCTTGGCCAAAAAGGATGCCAAACCCCGACTTATTTGATGGATTCTTCTGCTTCAAGAATTTGATCTTGAAATCAAGGATAAATCCGAGGCACGGAATGTAGTGGCGGATCACCTTTCGAGACTTCTGAGTGATTCTTCTCATCCAGATATTTTGATTATTGATACTTTTCCGGATGAGACTATCCTTACAGTTTCAAGTGTCCAAACCCCATGGTTTGCTCACATCGTAAACTATTTGGCCATTGGTCAAATCCCTCAGGAATGGACCAACCAATAATGAGATAGACTCAAATCTGAGGCCAAATATTGCTTCTGGGAGGACCCTGAACTGTATCACATTGGCTCTGATCAGATTATTCGCTGATGTGTTCCGGAGATTGAATTCAAAAGTATACTTGACTTCTACCATGCATCTACGTGTGGTGGACATTTCTCCGGGAAAAAGACGACTACAAAAATTTTGCAATCTGGATTCTTTTGGCCATCTTTATTCAAGGATGCCCAATAATTCTCGAGATCATGCTCTCGATACCAGGAACTTGGGAGCATAACCAAGAGAGACATGATACCCCTAAACCCAATTCTTCCCGTCGAAATCTTTGACGTTTGAGGCATCAATTTCATCGGACCCTTCCTCCCTTCATTTGGACACCAGTAAATTCTCGTCGCTATTGATTACATGTCCAAGTAGATCGAGGCCATTCTCACCCGAACCAATGACCACAAGGTGGTCATCGATTTTGTCAAGAAGAACATCTTCAGTCGATTCGGGATTTTGAGGGCCATCATCAGCGATGGTGGTTCTCGCTTCACTAATGCCCAATTTCGTAATTTACTGGCAAAATATGGGGTGAATCATAGAATCTCCACACCTTACCATCCCTAGACGAATGGACAAGCTGAGATCTCCAATTGAGAGATCAAGAATATTCTTCAGAAGACGGTTAGGCCTGATCGTAAAGACTAAACTCAAAAGCTTGAGGATGCTCTTTGGGCCTACCGTACGGCGTACAAAGCGCCTATTGGCATGTCACCATTTCATCTGGTGTATGGAAAGGCATGCCATTTACCCGTAGAAATTGAACATAAGGCATTCTGGGTAATTAAGTAGTGCAATCTAGATTTAAGTTTAACTGAAAAGACCAGGAAACTCCAACTATCTGAGTTGGAGGAGCTTAGAAATGATGCATACGAGAATGCCAAGATCTACAAGGCTCGGACCAAAGCTCTTCATGACCAATTGATATCCCGCAAGAGCTTTGAGCCAAACCAGAAGGTCTGGCTCTTCGATTCTCGACTTAAGCACTTTCCCAGCAAACTTAGGTCAAAATGGAACGATCCATTCATCATCGATTAGATTTTTCCAAACGGGGTCATTCAAATTTTTGACCCACAGACAGGTAATTCATTCAAAGTCAACGGTCAACGTCTGAAGCCTTTTATTGATCGTATCATTCCAGAAACCGTCTCTGACATGATTGCTCTCATCATGTTGTGATCTCTTTGGATGGACTTCGCCTAGCTGATGCCATTAAACTTAGCAGTTGTACAGTCTGACTCAGAGCTGACCCGAGCATCATATTTAGGTGATATCTTCTACATTCTACCTTCCTTTCATGTCTTTTATTCTCAATGAGGACATTGCATCAGCTAGGCATGGAGGGGTGGATTCATTTCTTAATCAACTTGTCAGCTCTATGGAATTCTTGTAAATTGTACTTATTTTCTTATATATACATAAAAAAAAATTGAATTACGAAAGAATACTTGGACATTAGGACTTTTCAATCTTAGGAGATATTACAGTAGGATATGAACACTAAGATCGTTCAGGTCTTTGGGCTTAATTAGCCTGGGTATCCACTAAATGTGGATTTGTTTATCGAGTCCTCGCCATCCTTAATTCTATTTCAATTTTATTAAATAAGTTTGGGTGATAAGTATACGACTTATCAACCCACCCTCTGATTTGAGGGAACTTTAAGTCTAAGCATCTACACACTATTCGTCACTGACTCATTGTGCGACGGTTTTAACGGAAGTTGGGTAGCTAATGAACCTTCTAGGGTGATATGGCTAGCAAGTTATCGTGAGTAACAGCCCATAGGTAGGTTGTCCAGAGCCCAGCCACTAAACCATTCATTTCCTACTACCTTTAGGTAAATCTTAGACCGAGGAAGCTGATAAGTCCACTTTTGTGGACTATTATTTAGCCTAGGTACTATTTAATTATTTATTCTTAGTTGTTAATTAATTAGGAGTTATATGGCAATTCACCTTGGCCTACATTTAATTTTATGCTTCAATTTTACATTTAATAACATATGTTATAATAATATAATTTATTTGATGAATGCAGACTAGGTACAAGAATCAGACGCTCATTTTTTTATTCTATAAGACATCTTGAACTTTGATTGGTCGTCTGGAACTGCTCTCACAAATTCATGGCATAACATTTCTTTTAAGACGTCTGATTCTCTAGTTGCTGCCGAAGAATCAGCCGTGCTTATCTGTCGTTCCAACCACTCGCGATCGTCGCGAGTAGTTGGAGACACTTGCTGTCCAAGGAAAAGGAGGTTTTTGTTTAAAAAGAAGTCGCGTCCACCGAGAGAGGCATTTTCTTCCCCCTGGCGGGGACTCCCTCTCCATCTTCTTCACCGTGGGAAAAAGCTTACACCATGCAACATGCGTGCACTGTGGCCATCAAAAGAGAGCTTCAACATTGCGACCACCTCTTCATCCTCCCAGGCGACAGCGAGCATGGTGACAGCTGCTCATCGCTGCCTTCACCGTGCCCATCCGCCACAACCAGATCACGCAAGTGCCCCTTCACCGCATGCAGCCACACCACGCTCCGCCAGCCTCTCACTGCTCTCATCGCACGCGCGCCCTCGCGCACCTGCAGCCACACGCCTGTGTAAGCTCCACGCGCACCAGCGAAGCCGCACCCCAACCCACGTGCATGCAGCTTCTTCTTCTTCCTTCCACCACCACCTAAAACCTCCCAAAAGAAACCAAAGCCGTCGTGCCCCCCCTCCACGTAGCCACCACCGTCGACCACCATCTTCACAGCCAATGCCACCGAGGACCTCCACGTAGCACGCCAACCCCTTCCACGCTTCCACGCAAGCCACAACGGCCCACACGCGTGCACACAATGCCCGTCGCTGGCGCTCTCTTCCTCCTCCATCCGGCCACCGCCGTCCACTTCTGGCCGTCGCATCAC
Organism: Thalassia testudinum; assembly: GCA_037157565.1. Classification (NCBI taxonomy): domain Eukaryota; kingdom Viridiplantae; phylum Streptophyta; class Magnoliopsida; order Alismatales; family Hydrocharitaceae; genus Thalassia; species Thalassia testudinum. The sequence continues at coordinate 48,841,068 of JAZHRO010000009.1, forward strand.
CACCATCACGAAGGCCGCATCTCAGAGACCCACCACCGGTGACTGCGACGCCGGCCACCACCTCCTCTGTGCATGCGAGCAGGGGATTCGTTTCCCCTGTTTCACTACAGTAAATCACAAATTAAAATTTATGAATCATGCCACTGCTAGAAGTACTATTCATTTATTTATCTTATATAATATTTGGATGAAATTGCATGGACATCCCTTGCATAAATTTGAATTACATGTAATTGATTTCTTCTTATGAATGACATACAACATGAGATATTGGTTATAGAAAATTGGTGTCATTAGATAGGAGATTAATATTAACATTGTTTACTATTACCAAGGTCATTATTTAGAATATTATATTATGGTAATTTTGCATATAAGCACCTACATTCCTGATTAATTATTTAGATTAAGAGTTTCTGGAGAAAGTGTGTTGCAATAATTAGTATGTACATCTAATGATATTCCTGAACATATAAGACATTCAATAGGCTAATTTCTCCCTGTGGAAACGACCTAACTACTTTCGTGGTTAGATTCTGAGAATTAAAATATTTTGAAAAGCAATTTTCTACCACGCGATCACATACAACGACACATCATTTCATGCTAAAGTTTTTATCGAAAATGAAAATTGCTCTTTCAGAATCCACCTACTTAAAAAAGAAAAAGAAAAGAAAGTCCAAAAGGAAAAAAAAAGAGAAAAGAAAAAGAAAAAGAAAAGGAAAAAAAGAAAACAAAAGAAATAAGCCACACTTCACCACTCAAGTAAGGCTGGCAAGTTATCGTTGGTAACAGCTCAATGGTAGGTTGTCCAGAACCCAGCTCAAGAAATGCACGTCAAATTCCTAAAACACCTAGGAAGAAGCGGAGAAGTAGAATAAGCTGGGGAGATATACACTGGATTCACCCTTGTGTTGACCCATAAAAAAAAAAGGTAGAGAGAAAGCTACCGGTTATATAGATACACCTTTAGGCAGAATTCTTTCTAAGGTCACCAAGTGGCGTAGAAGCCTGAAGTCTATTCTGATTAATGATCAACGAGTCTATCACTTTCACAAAAAGATGCTTAGAACTTAGGGTTCTCATCAAGTCTTGGGTGGGTTGAGTGGCCATAGAAAGCCACTCTGTAACCCCAAACACAAAAATCCAAAAAAATTAGAAAAGAAAACAAAGGCAAAAAAGAGATCTTTCTTTGAATAAGGTGAGGGCTTGAGGCGGTCTACATTTTGGCAGATACCTGGGCGCTATTGTGTCTTTGAAAGTTCAGGTCCTAAGTAAAAATTTCTTAATGTTGAAAATGACTTGTACCTGAGTAATCCAACCTTAATTCTTTTATAAATAGCACATAGCCTTTGCTATGGACTAGCAAAAGATAGGAATGGGGGTGTGATGTGCATACATCTAAATAGCCAAAAATGTCTATCAATGCATGTTCTTAGTGTCATATTAGCATCATACATTGTAAATATTGCATAACATGTATAATCATGCATTTAGGTCAAGTTGTATAAATTGTATAGTAATTCTCCTTTTATGGTCAGGGACAGGGCGATTTTTAATCAAGGCCTCGGATCAAAGATTCAACCGTACGGATCTGATCAGGGGGACGATTGGAGTTCAACGACTCCAAGATTACCCTGATCGGACATCCGTAGCACCAGAAAGAAATTGACGAAGCCTAAACATCAAGGGCCAAGATGGTGCCAATCTGCACTTCAGATGAAAAATCTGATCACATGGATGGGTTTGGATCGATGATCGCAACCTAACAGTGTGAAAATCGATCCAATCCAACATCCATGGCACCATCTACAACACGTAGAAGATGGATGGCCAAGATGGCACCACGTGGTGCCATCACAGCCGCCCAAATCAGCCGTAGCACCGCTCCCCATCTTCCGAATGCACGACGAGACATGATATGGGCCATTGGATCTTGATCTAACGGCTGTGAAGCACGCACACTTAATTCGTAAGTGTGACAAAGCACACCACTAGCACAGCGGTCAATCGGCGTTGCGTGAGTGCGCGACACTCGTTCGACTCACCATCTGCAGCGCTAAGTGATTAATCGCCATCGCACGATTGGCTGCGGCCGGCTTAGATGATCCAATTGCCCACACATGCGATCTAACGCACAACGCACACGCCTAATCGCACGCGGGCGTGCGATTAAGCATAGACGAAGGTGCGTGCGAGGAGAATCTAAGTCGTCCGATCGAGATCGAACGGCTGTGATTGCAAAGACGTGGGCATGCATTTTAAACGCGGCAGGAGGGGAAGCGCGCACACGTCGACCACGATTAGACATTTAGTGACGGATAAATCCGTCACTAAACACCTAATTTTAATGCTTTAGCTTGAAATGACAAATTTGTCCTCAATTCCTACAACTATAAAAGGAGACCCAACATTCCACTTCTTCTTCATCCCTTCCTTCACTTCTCTCCCTCTCTAAAGCTCAAGAGAAGCTTATCCCACACCCAGGATGCTATTCTAGAGCTAAATCCAATTTTCTCGCCCCTGTTCCAAAAGTGGATCCCATGATGACGATGACGTGCTGACTCATTCCTGCTTCTTCCTGCTTCGTCCTCCTTCTTCCCGCTCCGTCCTTCGTCTTCCAAGCATCGCTTCGTCTGGCTCATCTTCCAAGCATTCATCGAGGAGGATAACATCTCTCTCCCTTCTTTTTAATCACTTTCTAGAATAGAATTTTCTACTTTCTAGCTATAATCATTTCCCACTTTGTAGTTGTAAAAACATTCTGATTATATTAAGTGATCTTCTCACTTTCTCTCTCTCTTTATCTCTCTTATTGTTTATATCAATTCCAGTGTAATTATTTTATTTTCAAACAAAAACACAAAAAAATGTAACTCACAGATTTTAGATCGACGTAGCCTCCCTGTGTTCGACCTGGAATTCTTAGAATTTCGATATAAATTTATCTGTTGACAGATTTCTTTGCAAATCGAACTACAACGATGGATTTTTCGAAGCCAACATTGATCGTGTAATTTTCCACTCACAACACCTCCCTGGCAACAATGCCAAAATGATGAATGTGAATCTCATTGCGGAAAGGGTTTGGGTTTGGAAGACCTATCGTCGTAGTTTAATCCACAAGAAAATCTGTCGATCAGATAAAATTTATAACCAAAACTCAAAAAGTGAGTCCTGGGTCGAACACAGAGAGGCGAACATTTGGTTTTGAAAATCCATGTTTCACTTTCATCCGTTTTTGTCATTTTTGGCTTTTTATTTTTTTGGTATTTTTAGCAAGCAAGAGATTAGGTAAATGAATTCTTATCTAACTAATCTACTTGCAAAATATAAGACAGAGAGAGAAACAATCACATATATCTCAACAAGTGTTTCTACAACTATGAAAGTGGGAAAAACTACATGAGAAAGCAGTAAAGATTAATGGAGATGAGAAGAATCCCCCTGATGGTCACTTGGAGGATGACTCACTCTAACAACGCCTGGACGAAGGTGGTGAGGAGCGAGACAAGGGAGAACGACAGCGGAGGAAGGAGGACAGCACAGGATGTCATCACAGTGAGGATCTACTTCCCGAAGTAGGCGAGAAGATAGCCACAGGATGCTTGTTGAAGCAGAAAATCTATGCAAAAAGGTTGAGTTTTGAAAATCTATTATTGTAGTCCAATTTGTGAGGAATCAGTCAATAAATAAATTTTACTGAAACTCGAAAAGAATTTTGAGTCGAACACAGGGAGGCTACGTCGATTTGAAATCTATGATTATTTTTTTTTTTTGTAATTTTTGTTTAAAGGCGAGATAATCACAATGAATCGATACTATACTAGATAGAGAGAGAGAACAAAACACTTTATAATATGGATAATGTTTTTACAACTAGAAAGTGGGAAATATTACAACTAGAAAGCAGTAAATCTACTCTAGAAAGTAGTAAAGAGAAGGGAGGTGAGAAATATCCTCCTCATTGGCTGCTTGGAGGACGAGCCAGAACGAGCAACACCTAGAAGATAGAGAGTGGAGATAGAAGACGGAGAACGACGCTGGAAGAACTGGGGGCAAGGTAGGACATCGTAGTAGTAGGATCCACTTTCGGAATGGGGGCGAGAAGACGACCACGGGAGCTCCACAAATGCGATGAGAAGTGGACAAATTTTTTGCTTTTAACTCTAGAGGAGCATCCCGAGTTTGGGACAAGCTTCTTTAGAGCTTTGGAGAGGGAGAGAGGTGAAGGGATGAAGAAAGTGTGGGGGTAGTGGGGCTATTATAGGTGAAGAATGGATGGACAATTAGGTCATTTCATGTGTAAAGTATTAATGCAAAGGCCTTTAGTGGCAAATTTTAGCATCACTAAAGCCCTGAACATGGGCTTAAGACATGCACACCCATGCCTCCTCTCCTTCTCTATGCACAAAACACACACGCACGTTTGAAAAATCTCAACCGTCCGATCTTGCAATCGATGGCTAAGAATGCAACACGCTGCGCCTTCATAACCCCTCCCCTGTTTGCGATCATGCGTTCAAATGCGCATCATCATGCATGTTTACGATTTGTGCACAACGGTGCTGCCACGTCATGCTCCATCTAATCATCTACTCGCCATCCAATGGCTCAATTAAGCCGATCCCACGCCTGCACTTAGTTTGAGGCTCATGGGGGCTCGACCACACAACTTCTATCTCGCCTGTAGATGAGTGACCAGGGCATCATGGTTGCCACTTCATCGAGTTTCCATCCAATGTGTGTGCTCCCATGGTCATTAGATCAAGATCCAATGGTCCAAATCTGATCGCACGATTGAGGATAGAAAGGGAGCGAGCGCCTTTTGCCGGTGTGGGAGGCTGAGATGGTGCCATGTGGTGCCATCTTGGTCGTCCATCTTTTGTGTCTTGTAGATGGTGCCATAGATTTCAGATTGGACCTATTTCCACGCTGTTCGGCTGTGATTGTCGATTCGAACCCATCCGTGCAGTCGGATTTGTCATCTGATGTATGGATTTACACCACCTTGGCCCCTTGACCTCTAATCTTTCTCGGATTGCATCTGATACTATGAAAGTCCAATCAAGGCAATCTTGGAGTTGTTGAACTTCGATTGTCGCCCTGATCAGATCTATACGGTTGGATCTTCAATCCGAGGCCCTGATTAAATATTGCCTATCCCTGACCACCAAAAAGAGTAAATTACTATATAATTTATACACTTTGACCTAAATGCATGATGATGCATGTTATGCAATATTTACAATGTATGATGCTTCTATGACACTAAGAACATGCATAAATAGACATTTTAGGCCATTCAAATCCATACACATCAATGCTCCACAAATGGAGATGAAGAGAGGGATAAATATTTGGTTTTCTACTTTAGAGGAGCATCCCGGGCTTGGAACAAGCTCTCTCTAGAGCCTTGGAGGTGGTGAGAAGAAGAAATGAAGAGATGGTGAAGAATGGAGGGGTGTAGGTCCTTTTATAGTGGAAGGAGGAAGGGCCTCCCACGCACAGGCAATTAGTGACAGCTACAAGTGTCACTAAAGACCCACCCAAGTTGTCGCTGAAGATCCGTTCCACTGCTGGCACACGCATCACAGGCCTGTAACTCCCATGCCATGTTGCACACGTGCTCATGCTGGCGTGCACAGCTGCGCCCGATCATGCTGCACTAGCACTTCCTCAGGCGTGCATGCACTGATGATAACATCATCATCAGTCATATCTAGCTTTAATTAGTAATAATCAATTGATAAATTCTCCTACATAACCGTTAAAGAGTTCTAATTCACGGCATATCCATTTTGAGAGATAAACATGAAAATAAGGGTAAAACTGTAGTTTTACCATAATATATTAATTGCAAAGCAATCACGGGATTTCTCAAAGGTTAATTAAAGGTCAAGTGGTTATAAATGTCTAATAAGTGGGTTCATGCAGACAGAAACGGGTTTTCACATGTTTAAAGAATTAAGTGACATCTAAAATCCTAGAAACAGACCCGCTTAATTAACTGAGATTCTGGTTAAGATAAAATTCACATAAACCTTCTAAAAATTATATAAAAGTATTCCCTAAGGTTTGCTACCTTTGCTTTGACCATTGGAACCCAATTTGACCTAAAATAGTCTCAAACAAACAGTTGCCCTAATTTAGATTTCTACGCAATTTACCTAGTCAAACTTGGTCAAAACCTAAATCCAACTTCACCATCAGATTCTTTGGGTTCAAATTAGATTTGTACCAAAATTTGGGTCCAATCAGAGATCATCTTGACCTAGTTTGCATTGTAACCCTATTTCGACTCTTTTTCTTACAAAGAGCCACTCAGCTTTCGAATTCTTTACAAAAACCCCCCTAACTTCATCATCTTCTTCACCAATAGGTCCCCAACTCCTAAACCTGCTTCACCGATGACCATTGATTGGTGAGTAATCCCCGATTGATTGACAAAACCCTTCCAAATTTGGAAGGAGAACTCCTAAGAAATCTCCTTCCATTTAAGCCATTCATTAGGCTCTAATACCTTCCCAAAAGCTCATGCAAACCTTTCAAAGCTTCAGGGGTTTCCTTCATCGAGTTTCCAAGCTTGAAACAACCCCCTGAGCCCTATAAAATCACACCTATTTCAAGGTTGTGCTCTTTAGCTAGGTTTAAGGCCACAAATCCCTCTTCTTTCTCTCCAACAGCCGACTCCGACCTATGCTCCAGTGGCTCTCTTGATCTCTCTGATCCACAATTCCAACAACCAAATCAGAAGCATAGCAATCTTCCTCATCTTCCTCCAATAGTGGCCAGCCAGCTTCGGTGTCTCCAACCCTTTCCTCGCCGCCGTCTCCCTCCCCGGAGTATTCACCTTCCACGATGCCGGTGAGCCACAACCGGTGCCAATCCTACCCCTTTCATCCCTTAAAGTAGGTTAGATTAGTTCCCTTAGTCTCCTAGATTAGTTTCCCTTATTCAAAAACCAAAAACAATCCTCAACCTACATGCACATCACCTTCGTTCTCACCTCCAACCATCACTCCGGCGAGGGCTTCCTGTTATTCCACCACACCACACACCTCACCAAAACCCTCTACACCTCCACCACATCACACTCATCAAAACCCTCTCCTATTCCATCTTTTCGACCACCCAAATCACCCCCGAATAAACCCATCACCGAGCACCTTTTCCGTCACCGACCGATCACCACATTCCTCCATCCTTCACGTAAACACCACCATCATATTCCACTACCACCGACGATGCTCATGAGTTGTTTTAATGTGGTTGTGAAGCCGTATTTGTGATTTTCAGGGTTCACCATCCTTCGTCATCATCGCCGCTTCGCTCGACCATGTTCACGATCCTCCGACTGTGATTCTTCCCCAATTCATGCCCCAGGTGTTGTGGAATAGTCCTAGGAGTCTTCTTGGGCATTTGATTGGGGACACCAACTGTAGCTGCCACTTCCAATTGCTCGAAGCAGACCACGTGCTGCTGCTTGGATACGCAAAGAGAAAGGGGATTCAATAGTCCCACATCGTGGATTTGCAAGTCGCTGAAGGCGCATAAAGGTTTTTTGTGATATGACCTTATTGCCTCGAACACAAGGGTGAGGTCCCACTTCATCCGACACACCTGACCTGACTGCCTATGCTAACCACTCCTCGCTCATCACCACCCCCGGTGATCCTAGACCTAGGTACGTGATCCGATTACCTGATTAAACCAGATATCAAAGAACAAGGAGAGGAGGAAGGATAGAGGGAGCGGGGTAGGGAGGGTTTCGCTTCAGAAAAGGAGGCTCGACACTTAGTCGTGAGAGCTTGAAAGAAGAAGAGAAGAAAGAGAGGAGCTGAGAACAGCCAAAGTAGAAGAAGAAAAGAGAAGAACAGAAGAAGAAAATCAAAGAGTATTGTAGCAGGCGACAGTTAAGTCGTCTGATTCTCAAATCAGACGTCTGAGTATTGTTCATTTATTTATACCATTGAGTAATCAGTATATATCTGTATCTAAGCTAATAATTGGTGATTCAAATCACCATTATTTTGTCTTAGATCTCTTTTTATCCTCTTAAAACCATGAAATACTTGTGTTATTCCTTGAACATCTAATGTGATAAATTAGCATTCGTTGAATATCATTACTTCTAGCTTATTTCTATGCTCATTTATATTTTAATTTAGATTAGCATGTGAATTTTATATTTTCTCCCTATGTTCGACCTCAGATTTCGTTCGAGTTATAAATTTTATTTGTTTTCACACTATTTCGGCTATATTACAACGATGCAATTTTAAAACATCAATTTCACGTGTTAACATGTGTTGCGCTAGTGCCCCTGCTACTGCTGCACTGTGTCAATTGATCAATTGGGGAGGGGCACGGGGATTTGAACCTGCGCCCCTCCCTTGAAGACCAGTGCTTCAACCAACGTGGCAAGCCGGCTTTGATGAAGCCAAGACGTCTTATGGGCACGTGGTGGAGAGAGCTTCTCAGCCGTTGGATCAAGATCCAATGGTTGGGAATGGAGGTTGCAATGAGGTGTGATGTGGGCTGGCACTGTTGGCCAATGTTGGGCAGCCTAGATGGCACCACATGGTGCCATCTAGGCCATCCATCTTCTTTCAGTTGTAGTGGGTGCCACGATGCTCAAATAGAGATGATTCCCACTTTGTCGAATTGTGATCGTCACTTCGAATACATCATACGGTTGAATTTTTCATCCGAAGCCTGTAAGGATGTCGCATTGCCCCCTGGCCATTGATCTTCTTTAGACATCATATGGTGCTACGAGATTTCGATCTAGACGATGTCGAAGGCATTAGACTTTGATTGTCATCCTGATCAGATCCGTACAGTCAAATCATCCATCAGAAGCCCTGAAATAAACATCCTTCCCTCCTGGCCATAAAAAGGATGTAATTAACCTAAAATATGCACAACTACTCTAAATGCAGGATGATGCATGATACGTAATATTTATAACATGAAATGCAAATCTAAGCCTAGGAACACGCATGAATAGGCATTTTAACCTAATTAAATGTGCCTACATCAATGACTAATAAGAGCGTCCGTGCAGATAGAAATAGGTTTTCGCATACTTCGAGAGTCAAAATTGACCCCGAAACCCTAATTTCAGATCCTCTTAAATAACAGAGGTTCTGATTGGTATAAATTCATCTAAACCTTCTAAAATTCATAGAAAAATATTCCATAAGGTTTGGTATCCTCGGTTTGACGATTTGAACCTATTTTGACCCAAAATAGAGTCTCAGATGGCAAGTTGCCCTAATTTGGGTTTCTACGCACATTACCCAATCAAACTTGGCCAAAAAGAAAATCCAACTTACCATCAAATTCCTTGGGTCCAAATTAGGTTTATACCAAAATTTGGGCCCAATCAGAGTTCATCTTGACCTATTTTGCATTTCAGTCCAGTCAGACTCTTTCTATCTCACATAAGCCCCTAGCTTTTGAAATTATTGAGAATAGGTCCCTAGGTTTATTGTCATCTTCATGTTCAGGTCCCTGCCACCATGGCTGTGTGAACTCAACTTTCCACAGACCTTCAATCAAGGAGTTCTCCCTGATTTCACACCCAATCTCTTCCAAAATTGGAAAGGGAACTCTTGAGAGGATCCTCTTCAACTAAGCCACATCTTGGGCTTTGATTCTTGCCCAAAACCTAATGCGAACAGTTTGAACATGAGGGTTTCCTATTTTGTGAAAGTCTCAAGCATCCAAGCTTGGTTTTCAAGCTTGGAATGCCCCCTTAAGCCCTATAAAAGCATCCCCTATGCACGACCACTCTCCTTAGCTTGGTTTGAGCTGGAAATCCCCCTTCTTCCCCTCTCACCAGCCTAATTCTCTGCAAGCTTCGGTGAGCTCCTCTGTCTACCCTCTTCGCCAGCAGCCACAGACCATAGTTGACTGATTCTTCCTCCTCAAGTTCTTCCGCACTTTGTGATACCAGCGAGTGTCCTATCCCTCATCTTCCTCACTGCTTCTCCCCCATTGGAGGTTCTTCCTTCTCCAACGTCGGCATACCACAACCAGCACCATCCCCGCCCTTTCATCTGATAGCTTAGGTTAATTAGGTTCCCCTCTGCCACTACTTCCTTTTCATCTCCCATATCCTTCAATTTGACAACCGACGCCGCCGTACGCCCTCCATCCTCTGCACGACCGGTCGAGCTCTGACGAGGCTTCCACACCTCCACAAGCCATAAAACACTACACAACTGGTCCCAAAAGCTCTGCCTCACCCTCACAAGCAAAACCCCTCAAGAAATTGAAGGGATTGTCCATCCAAATGATCCACTAAACTCATCCTCCTCCTCTGACCATCACCGACCTCATACGCCCTCACACGCACCTTCACGCCATGCAATCACTTCCATCTCACTCGTCGTGCTCCTGCGAACCTCCTGAGATGTCTTAACGCGATCGTAAGGCCCTATTCCTTATTTTAGGGTGTGATCGGACCTCCACCATCGCCACCACCTTCTCTGATCTCATTCATCATGCTTCGACCATCTTCTTCACTAAATCCATCTCCAGGTCACGCGGAAGAGCTCCAGGACCCTTCCCAAGTCCTCAATCGAAGATCACCTCTACAGCTACTGCACCAATTGAAGACCCACTTCCCTTTGCTGCGCGTGGAAAAGAGGAGGTGGGATAGTCCCACCTTGGATGCTGAAGAAGCCGCGAAGACGTATAAGATGAATTTGTGCTTTATCTATATTGCCTCAGTACACAGGGGTGGGGTCCCTCCTCACCATAGCCACGCACACCTCGGCTTCCTTCACGCTCGATAGCTCTAGTCAACCGAATCCCCAATTACCCAATTAGCTACCTAGTTATCTGAGAAAGAAGAGAAAGAAGGCAAGGAAGAGAGAGAGAGAATGGGGGGGTTTTGCTCAATCAAGGAACCGTTCAGCACTTAGTCACTGAGGGACTTGGTCCCCTTGTGTTGTGAAGGAGAAGAAGCCCTAAAGAAGAAGAAGAAGAATTAAGGAGAGAAAGAGGCTTTAAGAGCCTTGTGCTTATGCTCTGTTAAGTCATCTGATTTGCATAGGCAACATCTGAAAGGTTGATGTTGGCACTGTTGGATTATTTAAGTACCTAAGTTAACATTGATTATCTGATTAAAGGTACTATTATTTGAATAATTTGAATATGGAGTATATGCTTAATTGAGATGAATAATTGGTGATTTAAATCACCATTGTTTTGTCTTTCTATTCTTTTTATCCTACGATCTTTTTGAGATACATTGATCTATGTTTTGAATGCTAAATTCAATAAGTTTCATTTATTAAATATCTTTATATTTTGCTCCGTTTAACGTGCTCATTATTTTCAATTAAAGATTAGTGTTGTGAATTCCACATTTGCTCCCTACGAACGACCTTGGACTCCATCGTAAATTCTGAGTTTATAAATTTTATCTGTTTTCGAGCAGTTTCTACTTGCTACGATGATTACATCCTCTAAAACATCAATTTCACCCAACAACATCCCCCACCCGACCTTCCTTGTTGCTGTGGTTCTAAGTAAATTGGAATTTATAAATTGAGACCTTAAGTCTACCAATTTTAGTCCTGATTTGTGCCTTGGATTTCACTTGAATAGAAGTTGATTCAATTTGTGACCTAATTTGGATGTTGATTGGCCCACAAAGTAGACCAACTTCACTTGACCTGCCCTAAAGGATTGTGGGTGAAATCTGAGTTAAGACCCAAAGATCACCATAAATTGACTCTCAAGTTATTAGATCCAAAATTTTAGGGTTCAAGTGAATTTAGAGCTGATTTTAGGGTTTTTCTTGAGAAGATCTTTTCAAATAAGGGCTTACGTAGCACACAAATGTGGGAAGATCAATTTCCTTTAATTCAAGCAAGTGTGAACTAATACTTCAAAACCCTAAAGTAGAAACCCTAATTGGTTCTATTTCCAAGTCCCATTTGATCTCAGATGTACACTGATAAATGCCAGTTTATCATCATTCTTATGCCCTGAAATAAACCTAGCTCTTAGGATTTTATCTCTGCAAACGGGTTTTGGGCTACATTTAGGCATCAATTAGGTTAGGCATGCATTTCTTATTTTATTGTATTTTTAATACGTTTATTTGAGTATTAAGGACAAATAGATAGATAGATCCCTAAAACCCTAGCACTCATGAAAGCAACTGGTGAAGAGGAAGCTCATTCCAACTAGGACTTAGCCAAGTCCAGCTCATCATAGCTGGATACCTGCTCACTTGAGTTAGGGTTGGCTCCATTAAGCTTCATTTAACTCATCTTAGCTGAATGGTAGCTCAGGGCAACACATATTAGCTCACCCTAGCTCAAGTTAGCTCAAACCTTACTCAACTTAGTTGATTCTAGCTCACCTTAGGTCCATTTAGTTCACTAGGAGCTCTAGCTAGCTCAACTAAGTTGATTGGAGTGCACCTCAGCTCAGGTCTAGCTACTTCCAGCTCCACTCAACTCAAGTCAGCTGAAGATAACTTTACACAGCTCAGGCCAGCTCAAGTCCAACTCCCTGGGGACTCCACTTAGCTCAACCTAGTTGAGTTAAGCTACCTTAGCTACTCCAGCTAGCTAGGTCCTCCCCGGGAAAATTAGACCCAGCTCACCTCAGCATATTTCAGTAGAATACAGCTTACTTTAGCTTGGCTTAGTAGCTAGAAAAGAACTAGCAAGCTAAGCCAGCTAAAGTAGCTCCCTGCAACTCCCTTCAGCAGCTACCAGCTCCAGTTTAGCTCCAGACATTCCTTCCAACTCCTCTTCCCTAAACCCTAGCTCTATCCCACCTCCTCCTCTACTTAACTACTAGCTAAGCTAGCTTAGCTACACCTTAGCTCCCAATGGCCGTCCACCACCTATAACTAACCCTAAGACCCATCTACCTAAGCTCCACTAAGTAGACCTGAGCCTAGTCCACCCTAGCTCCTACTTTTGGCACAACTATAAACACCTCTTGGCCCCTCAACAACCACCAAGAGCCACCTTGTTTTGGCACCAAAACACCCTTCTAGAAGCCCTTTGTTTTGGCTCCAAAAAATACCCACATCATGGCCCCACACTTCATCACCCAAATCATCTCCACCCTCCATTAAATGGCACCAACCCATACCCTTCGAGAACCCCCTTTTTGGTGCCAACTCAAGAGGCACCAAAGGTGGTAATCACCACCTTTGAGTTGGCACCAACCTATAGTAGCCCTAGGATCAACTAACTACCCTAAAAACCCATCCTAACCATCCATCCCAAAAGCCACCTACAACCCCCATCCTACTCTATAAAAAGGCCCATAACCACCACCATTTCCATCATCCTTTGGCTTCATTAATTCCACCATTACTCCACCTTATAGTCAACCAAGAGAAGAAGGAGAAGAAGAAGATTAAGGGGGCACTCTGTCCCCTTGGTGCCTTCCCCTCTTCCCTTCTCTCTTGTGCCCCCACCAGCCAGAGGAGTAGCCAAGAAAGGAAGACCTTAGGGGGAGGTCTTGAGGGTGGTGCACGCCACCCTAAGGGGAGAATTGTGGGTGGAGATCATCCATCTTTGGAGGAGCAAAGGCATGCCCCCTAGGGCTTGCCAAGGAGGACACCAATTTGGAGGAGCTATTCAAGGAAGGAGAAGAAGGAGAACTTCTTTTCAAGCCCAGGAGCAGCTGAGCATGGAGAAAGAAGCCTCTCTCTCTTCTTCACCAACATCATCCCAGGAGGATTTTTGTTTTCTTTTATTTTCATTTGTTAGAGTAGAAACATTCCTCTACTATTCCTTTTGTAGAATAATTTTCTCCTTAATTAAAGTTGCCTTCTCTTCATTTGTGTTGCATCTTTTTGTTGTTTCTAGCACTTTACACTCTCTCTCTAATTACTCTGGGACTCCATGTGCCTAGCGTAAATTTAGAGAGAAAGCTAGCTTGTCACTTTAGTGTTAGCTTTCACAAGTAAGGTGTAATCTCTTTCCCTGCTTCATTTGAGTAATTGCCTGCTCTTTAAAACAACTCAAAAAAATTTCACATTCAAAAATACCTAAAAAGAAAGTTGATTTCCCCATTTTCAAGAGAGAGTGTTTAAGTTTACAAACTTGCCTCTTTGGACGACCCTAGAGACCCACTATCTAGGTTTATAAATTTTTAAAAGCAATTGCAAAATTGTGTGTTGCAATGGCTTAAACCCTAGTTTTAACAAATCACACATTCTTCGCATCATACACCTTGGACTCAAACAAGAAGGTGAGTAGTCCATGATGTTTAAAATTTAAGCACAAATCCCTAATAGGTATAGGAAATTAAGGTAGGGATCTCTAAACAAATTGTCTCATCTTCAATTAGATGTCCAATTAGGTTCACAAATTAGGAATCTTTTGCCTTTTTAATGATAATTACTAAGAAAATAAGGCAGATGAATCCTAATTAATTTGTTTCCTTTTCTCTCTTCCCAAGATTAGTAGGTTGATTTAAGGAAGAAGAGAAAGCTTACTTGCCCCTGGAGTGGTTGATTGCGTGGAAGATCTCTTCGTGATGTACCTTACAAAATCACAAGCTAAGCAAATAGGGTAAGTTAGTGCTCAAATAAATCAAGAAAGATAAGATTAATGGTAAATTGTGTGTTGCTCCCCGGCAATGGTGCCAAAATGTTGCATGCGAAAAGTGAAGATTTTAATGTGTTCATTGTAGTAAACTCCTAAATCGCACAACAAATTTAAATTTACAAACTCATATTTAGAAAGTGGAGTCCGAGGTCATTCGCAGGGAGCAAATGTGGAATTCACGCATTAATCTTCATTCAGATCAATAAGCACAATAAATTGAGCATAAAAATAAATATTCAATGAATAAAACTTTGTCAAATTGATATTCAAATGTACATAAAGGATCATGAGACAAAAAGATAGAAAGATAAAACATTGGTGACTTGAATCACCAATTATTTATCTTAATTAAGCATATACCCAAGCATTTGTATCATTCAAATAATTCAATAGTTTTCTTAATCAACTCAACTTAGATACTCAAATGATTCAACAGTACCCAAAATCAACCTCAATCAGACATCTTAACCTTCACATATTAGAGCTTCACAGAGGGCACTCAAGGGCACGAAAGACCTTTCGAAAGCCTTCTTCAAGCCTTTCTCAAGCACAGGAGAATTTCTTCACAACTTTCTCTTCTTCAGAGGCTAAGTGTATGTCTCTCTTTCTTCAACACAAGGCCAACTTCCTTAGAGCAAAACCCTCCCCCCTCCTCCTCACAAATCTCTTTTCCTTTTCTTCTCTCAAAACTGGGGTTTAATCGGGTCAAATGTCAGGTAAACGGATCCTAAATAGTGGCCAGGCCCGCATGCCGTGTGCACAGGTGAGGCACGAGAATGCAAGGAGGCACTTGCGTGGGGGACCCAACCCCTCGTTTTATTGGGCATCCAGGTCAAGGCACAAAATCCTCTTAAGTGTTTGCAGCTGCTCCTCATCTAACGATGTGGGACTAAACATCCCACATCTCCTTCACGCGTAGTAGCAACCAAGCTTGCTCTAATTGAAGGTGTTGCAGCTGCTTCTCTTCGCGATTGATGCTGCACGTAGTTGCATTGAAGGGTTCTGCAGTTCTCAGAGTTGGAAGCGAGATAGGGCGATGACCGTATGGCAGTAGACGTCACCGGAGAAGACAAAGGTGATGGTGGAGTTTACCTGCAAGAGAAACATGGCCTAGGGCCCAATTAAATAACCGGTGACCTTCGTCATGATGTGGCGAAGGTAATAGTAGGTGCGATTTGGTGCGAGGAAGTGTGAGGTGGGCAGATGGCGATGGTGAAGGTGGCTGTATGTGGGTGAGTCCGACCAAAAATTATAGATGTCAAAGGCTCCAATAACCTTAGGGATTTTGATATCTGGATCATGGGGAAAGTGCGGATGGAAGTGGTGGGGTGTTTGGTGGTGTGTGTTGGCCGAGCGAGCTCACTGGAGCTTCACTAGCCATGAAGAAGACGGTAGAGGAGTGAGGTGGTTTGTGGTTGAAACAAGAGGGAAAAGGGTTAGGAAGATTCAAAAGAAGGAGGTGAAATATTATACCTACTTAATGGATGACTGGGATGAGGAGAGGCATCGGTTGTGATTGGCCGGTGTCGGAGGAGGTATAGCACCTAAAACCTTAATTTCAAACCTGCTCAAAATATAGAGGTTTTGGTCAGGATAAATTTTATCTAAATCTTCTAAAATTCATAGAAAAATATTTCTTGAGTTTTGATATCCTTGATTTGACCATTTGAACCTATTTTGACCTTGAACAAAGTCTTAGATAGATTTCTACCCTAATTTGGGTTTCTACGCAAATTGCCCAATTAAAATTTTTTAAAACTCAAATTTTACTTCACCACCAAATTCCTTGGGTACAAATTAGGTTTTCATCAAAACTTGGGCCCAATCAGAATTCATTTTGATCTAGTTTACATTCTAGTCCCTTAAAACTCTATTCTTCACAATCAAGCCCCTAACTTTCGAATTAATTGCAGGAACCCCCTCAAATTTATCATCTTCACCAAATTCCCCCTACCACCTTCATCTCCAATGTTTCCTAATCAACCCATCACCACCAACTAAAATCAATAAAGAGTATCACGAAATCATCACCAAATTGCTCCAATTTTGGAGGGATTGGTGTTCAAACAATGGGAACACAATTGATCCAGGTTGGGAATCCAATTTTGAAGCAAGGAAGCTCCAATAGAGCTTGATTCTTCATGTTCTAAACTTTCCTAATCCGTGAAATTTGCTCGCAATTTTCCCAATTAAAGGTCAGCCAAGAGCTCTATAAAAGCTCCGGGAGCTTCTAATCGTGCTCCTTAGCAAGGTTTGAGGCCAAAATCCCTTTTCAACTCCTTCCCAGGCCTTCTCCGACCTAGCTCCAGTGAGCCTCCTCGACCTCCTACCCCGGCCACTCGACAAACAAATCAAGCAGCCCTCCTTCTTCCTCATCTTCCTCCACTCCTCGCCAGCAACAACAACAGCCACCTGCCTCATTGTCACCATCGTCCTCCCTCAATGGAGAATTCATCTTCCCCATGTCCGACCATCACACCAACGTGGAAATCCTCATCTCCTTTGTCCTTTAGCTAGGTCACTTCCTCCCTCTTCTTCTCCCGAAACTCCCTATCCTTTTCTTCCCCTATTTCGACTGCCACCTTGTTGAACAATCGAATTGCTACGCTAACATGTTTGATTTTGGAAAACCTGTCGTTGTAGCTTGAAAGCGAAGAACTCGTGTTCAACAAATAAAATTTATACCGAAATTGAAATTCCGAGTCGAACACAGGGAGGCAGACGTTTGACTTAAAAACTACGCGTTTCTTTTTATTTGTCACGAAGTAATTCAATTTAAAACTATCTACTTATTTACAATAAATAGAAGAGAGAGAGAGAATAAGAGAGAAAGAGAATATTACACACAAAAATTAAAATGAGATGTAGAATAAACAGAGAATTTATCATTAAGGAGATTGTTCATTACAACTAGAAAGCATAAAATAATTGCATTAGAAAGCGATAAATTTACTCTAGAAAGCATTAAAAGAATGGAGGGAGAAATGTCCTCCTCGACGATCGCTTGGAGGACGAGCAGAACTACTCTAGAAAGCAGCAAATCTACACTAGAAAGTAGTAAAAAGAATAGGGAGAAAGAAATCCTCCTCGACGGTCGCTTGGAGGACGAGCCGGACGGGACGATGCCTAGACGAAGGAGGACGAAGCAAGATGAAGGAGGACGAAGCAGAAGAATGGGGACGGAGCAGCACGCCGTCGTCATCGCATGATCCACTTCCAAAGGAGGATGAAAATTTGGACTTTATCTTGCGAGAAGCATCCCGGGTGTGGGACAAGCTTCTCTTGAGCTTTGGAGAGGTAGAGAAGAGAAGGAAGGGATGAGAATTTCGTATGGAGGGGTCTCCTTTTATAGTTGCAAGGAGTGGGGGCAAAATGTAATTACATCTTTAAAATAATAAATGAGGGGTCTTTAGTGATGGATAAATCCATCACTAAAGTCCCAACATGGGTGTAGCACCCGCACCCACGCGCGCCTCCTCAGCTGTGCCCTTTCTCAACGTCCATGTACGTTCTTTAATTCTCACGATCGGACGGCTTAAGATTCATCTTCGCCCGCTACTGCGCACCCGCCCGGTGCGTGCGATGCCGCGTGACGCTGCACGTGCAATAGCATGTGATCTCAATTGAGCACAGACGGCCGTCTGTTGAACAGTTTTTGCAAATCGCTACGCTTACGTGTTTGGTTTTGGAAAACCTGTCGTTGTAGTTCGAAAGCGAAGAATTCGTGTTCAACAAATAAAATTTATACCGAAATGAAAATTCCGGGTCGAACACAGGGAGGCGGATGTTTGATTTAAAAACTTCGCATTTCTTTTTATTTGTCACGAAGTAATTCAATTTAAACTATCTAATTATTTACAATTAATAAGAGAGAGAGAGAGGGTAAGAGAGAGAGAGAGTATTACACATGGAAATCAAAATGAGATGTAGAATAAACAAAGAATTTATCACAGAAGAGACTGTTCATTACAATTAGAAGGCATAAAACAATTACACTAGAAAGCGATAAATTTACTCTAGAAAGCATTAAAAGAATGGAGGGAGAAATGTCCTCCTCGACAGTTGCTTGGAGGATGAGTAGATTAATCTAGAAAGCAGTAAATCTACACTAGAAAGCAGTAAAAAGAATAGGGAGAGAGAAATCCTCCTCGACGGTTGCTTGGAGGATGATCCGGACGGGACGACGCCTGGACGAAGGAGAACGAAGCAGGACGAAGGAGGACAAAGCAGAAGAACGGGAACGAAGCAGCACACCGTCGTCGTCGCGGGATCCACTTCCGAAGGGGAACGAAAATTGGACTTTATCTCGCGAGAAGCATCCCAGGTGTGGGACAAGCTTCTCTTGAGCTTTGGAGGTGTAGAGAGGAGAAAGAAGGGATGAGAATTTCGTATGGAGGGGGTCTCCTTTTATAGTTGCAAGGAGTGGGGGCAAAATGGACATTACAACTTCAAAATAATAAAAGAGGGGTCTTTAGTGATGGATAAATCCGTCACTAAAGCCCCGACGTGGGCGTAGCTTCCACGCCCACGCGCATCGCTTCAGCTGCCCGTGCGCCCAACGTACACGCACGACCAGCGATCCTCAGTCGTCCGATCGCGAGATCGGATGGCTTAAGTCGCACCCTCTCCCGCTGCATTGTGCGCCCGCCCGCGCGTCCGATTGCGCGTCCGCGCCACGCGTTCAATCGCGCATCGGCACTATTGGGCATGCGCGGCCGTTGGATTGCGATCTGACGGTTGATGAAGGCTCACCCGCTCTCCTCAGAAATCGCTTGGCGAGGCTCGAATGCGCGCCAGCGCCTCGCGATAAGGCGCTGGACCAATGCGCTGCCTCGCCCAAAAGGTCGCGCGAACGACTTTAAAGAGCTGCGTCCACAGCCGTTGGATCGAGATCCAACGGCAGAGAGGGGGCGGGTGTGCGATCTTCATAGAATGCAAGCGGTCGTTTGGGCAGCTGAGATAGTGCCACGTGGCGCCATCTTGGCCATCCATCTTCTGGAAGTTGTAAATGGTGCAACGGATGTCGGATTGACTCAATTTTTGTGTCGTTGGGCTGCGATCGTCCATTCGAATTCATCCGTGCGGTTGGATTTGTCATCTGATGTGCGGATTTACACCATCCTGGCCCTTGATCTTCTAAGGTTCCCCGGTCACTATCTGATGCTACGGATGTCTGATTAGGGCGATCTTGGAGTCGTTGAACTCCAATCGTCGCCCTGATCACATCCATACGGTTGGATCTTTGATCCGAGGTCCGGATAAAATGTTTACCCTGGCCAAGCACATAAAAGGAGACAATTAACCTCCATTTTATTCAAACTACTCTAAATGCTAGATGATGCATGTTATGCAATATTTATATCATGAAATGCAATCCTATGCTTAAGAACATGCATAAATAGACATCTTAAGTAGTGTAAATGTGTTTACATCACCGTCCGATGATGATCCAACGGCCACCATTGCCCGCATGCCCGCACCTTTCTCCCCTTCGCTGCGGTTCGAACCTGCGGCTGCAGCTCGCGCAAGCATGCTTGACCGCTACGCTACGAGGCGTGGATGGTCGAGCGGGTGCTTTTAGGCACGGCCACCCACAGCCGTTGGATCGAGATCCAACGTCAGAGAGGGAGCGGGTACGGGGTCTTCAGAGAATGTATGCGACCGTTTGGGTGGTCGAGATGGCACCACGTGGCGCTATCTTGGCCGTCCATCTTCTGGATGTTGTAGATGGTGCCACGGATGTCGAATTGACTCGATTTTTGCGTCGTTGGGCTACAATCGTCAATCCAAATTTATCCGTGCGGTCGGATTTGTCATTTGAAGTGAGGATTTACACCATCCTGGCCCTTGATCTTCTAGGGTTACCCGATCACTTTCTGATGCTACAGATGCCTGATTAGAGTGATCTTGGAGTCGTTGAACTCCAATCGTCTCCCTAATCACATCCATACGGTTGGATCTTTGATCCGAGGTCCTGATAAAATGTTTGCCCTGTCCAAGCACATAAAAGAAGACAATTAACCTCCATTTTATTCAAACTAATCTAAATGCAAGATTATGCATGTTATGCAGTATTTATATCATGAAATGCAATCTTATGCTTAAGAACATGCATAAATAGACATCTTAAGTAGTGTAAATGTGTTTACATCATACCCCCATGTCTATCTTTTGCTAGTCCCTAGCAAAAGCTATATACTATTTATAAAAGAATTAGGTTGGATTATTTGGACCTGAGTTATTTTCAATCATTAAGAAATTGTCTACTTAGGAACTGAACTTTCAAAAACACAACAGTGCTCGAGTATCAGCCAAAATGCAGACCGCCTCAAGCCCTCGCCTTATTCAAAGAAAATTTTCTTTTTGCTCTTTTTTCTTTTTTTCTAATTTTTTTTATTTTCAAATTTTAGGGTTTAAGAGTGGCTTTCTACGGCCATTCAACTCACCTAAGATTTGATGAGAACCCTAAGTTTTAAGCATCTTATTGTGATTGTGATAGACTCGTTGACCGGCAATTAAAACGGATTTCGGATTTCTACGCCTCTAGGTGACCTCAAAAAGAATTCTGCTTAAAGGTGTATCTTTACAACCAGTAGCTTTCTCCCTACTTTTTTTTTTTACAGGGTCAACACAAGGGTGAATCCAGTGTATATCTCCCCAGTTTATTCTACTTCTCCGCTTCTTCCTAAGTGTTTTGGAAATTTCTTTAGTGCATTTACTGAGCTGGGTTCTGGACAACCGGTCAATGAGCTGTTACCACCGACAACTTGCCAGCCATACTCGTGCTGCGAAGTGTGGCTTATTTCTTTTTGTTCTTTTCTCCTTTTCTTTTTGATTTTTTTTTTCTTTTTTTTTTAAGTAGGTGGCTTCCCTAGTCTAAGATTTACCTAAAAGCAGCAAAAAGAGAAAGATCCAGTGACTAGGCTCTGGACAACCTACCTATGGGTTGTTACCCACGATAACTTGCCAGCCATATCACCCTAGAAGGTTCATTAGCTACCCAATTTCGGTTAAAATCGTCGAACAACGAGTCAGTGCAAAGAAAGTGTGTAGATGCTTAAAAACTCAAAATTCCCTCAAATCAGAGGGCAGGTTGATAAGTCGTGTACTTATCACCCAAACTTATTTACTCCAATTAAAATAGAATTTCGGTTGTGAGGACTCGAAAAACAAATCCGCATTTAGTGGATACACGGGCTGATTAAGTCCAAAGACCTGAAGGATCTTTGTGTTCAAATCATAATTTAGTATTTCCTAAGATTGAAAATTTTCTTAAACCCAAATTCTCTTTCCTAATTCCGAATTTTTTTTTTATAAAAGAAAATAAAACAAATCTACGGAGCTGACGAATGAATTCAGAGATAAATATCCACCCCCCCATGCCTATCTAATGCAATGTCCTCATTGTATTAAAAAAACATAAAATAGAGTGGAAAAGCATAGAAAGCACCTGAATTGCGTGAATGTCAGGTCCGGTCCAAGATGAAAACTAAAAAGAACTGTATATGTGCTGAGTTTAGTGCCTGCAGCTAGGCACACTATACAAAGAAATGAAGAATTCACAAGTGCAGGTCAGAATTAGAATAAACAGAAGAATCTTCTGACCTATCAACAGAGGTCCACAGATGTGGACCAGATTGTGGTGCAGACCCATTCCCCATAATCGAGAATATCTTAGGTTCTGGATGAAAATTACCCAAAACCTAAAATCAGAATGCAAACGGGGTTGGGCCTGCGATTTATGAGGATTCAACCCAAGACCAAAAAGTCGAGTTACAGAGAATTGAAGCTCAAAAGGATAATCGTTGAATGTGTGCTTGGGTTTGACATCCTCAAAACAAATGTCGTAAGGGTTCTGATTTGATGGTTTCAACTTAAAAGGAACCCTTCGACTCAATCTTCCATTTCCTCCAAAATTAACTTCCCAAATCAAAACTTCCCAGCTCCTATCCTCCTCATTCAGCATATCAAATTCCAAGACCTCTTGTATATTAATCACCCCGTTTGAAATCTCCAAGTCTAAATGATGTGGCAGAATCAGAATTGACTTAGGTCTAATTATCTCAGAAACAGAATTATCAATAAGCTCAACAGGGTGTAACTGATAGTCAGGGCATTGAATTGATTCCTCTAGAAAATGCGATTCTAGATCTGTAATATGTGCCCTAAGATCATTTTCCTCAATTATTGGGCTATCAAATGATCTATCAGATTCCTCAAGCCCAATCGTCTCACAGAAATTGTGTTCAGAAAACTCGCGTGAGACTTCGCAACTTGAATCTCCACCATCAAGGAAATCAGGATCCGTATCAATGTATGTCCCAAAATCATTTGTCACTTTCTATTCCAAGTAGACATACATTTCCTCGTACCCTGGCTGAGGGATCTTAGGTGAAGAAATCAGATCATCCTTAATTGGTTGCTTAAATTCAATCTGGTCAGCCTCATAACACGTGTCCCCCCCAACAGGTGCCTGAGTGGGTTCTGTCATTGGCTTTCCTGAAGAGGGTTCATCCTGGGAATCATCCCAAGATTGAATCAAAGCAACCACGAATCTCATCCTCAATTTTGCTAATTTCCCAAGTAGAAACTCACCCGAGTTCTTATCCTTAACATCTTGGAGCCAATCCAACAAAGACTTGTTTAAATCATCAATCATTTCAATCAGGGGCTCCAATCTCTCAATGCAAGGTGTTGGCTGAACTTCTAAAGATTGAATGATATTCCTCAAGTTAGCCAGAACCTTATCTTGAACCTGGTTAACCTGAACCAAATGAGTTGGTTCAGGGTTGGGCGAGTTTGACATCAATGCAGAGGAATTAACGAATTGAGATTCGTTATACCCTTCCTGATAATAGGTCATTTCAGATTGTTCAAAAGATGGTGATGACCTAAAGGCAGTGAAATCAGAGGATGCGTAAAGATTGGTGTATCCTTCTTGATTGTAGATCGTATTAGGTTGTTCAAGAAAGGAAGACGATCTATAATCGATATGGCACTGAGAAGGATAGAAATCACAATCAAAGTGTTCAGGGTTAGACCCTAAACACGGAGGTCCGGAGTTGTATCCCTAATCCGAATTATCCTAACTAACTGATGGTTGATTACAATACGAGTCGAGATAATTGTCATGTTGAGGATAATTCACAACAGGAGGGAAAGTGCGGGAATGCCTGTAATATGTGGAAGGATTCATGATACATAGGAGGAAGAAAGGTGCCCTGCAATACAAATAATCAAACCTTAAATGGGTTAGCCTAAAGACCTACAGACTCCCAAAACCCATCTTGAGATAAAGGAACGATTTTATCTACTTCCGTCTGTTCAATCCAACCAGTTAGAAGGAGGGACTGGGGAGAAGGTTCTTCCTTCGGCTTGCGCCTTCGGTTCCTAGTGTACCCCCAGCCGCGATCGTTTGATTCTGCTCCCCTAGCTAGATATCAGATTGAACAGTAGAAATAGACTAATCGAAAATAATCTCGTTCTGGGTTCTGAAGAGCGAGTCCAATCCTTAAGGCCAACGTCTACTCTATTTTATTTAGGGCTAGGTTTGAATGTGCTTTGGAATGTGACCGAAAAGGCATCCTACAAAAAGCAAAGGTTTCGTAGGGACAGGTGAAAGTAGTTTTTTCCTGATCCTCGGGATGGATAGGAACTTGGTTTTATCCCGAGTAGCCATCAAGAAAACAGAAGTACTTCTACCCGGCTAATTTTTCCAAGATTTGATCAATGAAAGGTAGGGGAAAATGATCCTTTTTAGAGGCTGTGTTCAGCTTCCTGTAATCAATACAAACTCTCCAAGAGGAAGCTGAACGAGTTGTGATAGATTCACCTCTCTCATTAGTCACAACAGTAATCCCGGCTTTCTTTGGAACAATCTGAACGAGACTTACCCAGGGACTGTCAGAGATTGGATAAATAATTCCTGCATCGAGCCACTTGATGATTTCCTTTTTGACCACTTCTCGCATATTTGGATTCAATCTCCTCTGCATCTGGCGAGAAGGGGGGGATCCATCTTCCAAAAATATTCTATGATTACAGTAAGATGACTCGATCCCCCTGAGGTCATGAATGGTCCAACCAATTGCCTCCTTATGTTCCTTTAGGACCTTAATCAATTTAATCTCTTGCTCCTTTGTCAATTTAGCACTAATAATCACAGGGAGCATATTCTGCGGTCCTAAAAATTAATATTTTAAATTCTCAGGCAATGGTTTCAATTCAAGCTGGGGTAGGATAATGATTGATGGTAGGGTAGATGCTGAAGATTCAACAAGAGGAAGAGGTTTTGAGTGAACAAAATCAGTAACCTCTTCCGAAGATGTCAGGTCAGAGGGTTGCGGGTCCAATTCATCAACCAAAGAGGAACTTTCAATTGAAGAAATTGTCAAACAAGTTTCAATATTAACATTGTCCTCATCAAGTTCCTCAATAAATCCACAATCCTCAAATTTGTTGAACGCCTTAAAAATATCCAATTTCATTTGTTGGTCCCCAAAGGCGATTTCCATACTACCGCTTTCACAATTAATGTTGGCCTTTGCGGTAGCCAGGAACGGACGCCCCAGAATGATGGTCGTGTTCCTCAGATTATCTGGTACATCCATGTCAAGGACAAGGAAATCTACATGAAAATAGAAATCCTTGACCTTAACTATAACATCTTCAATAACGCCTCGCGGGTTTGTGACCGAAAGGTCTGCTAACTGTAGCGTTACTGAAGTTGACCGAAGTTCACCTAACCCAAACTTTTCGTAGAGAGAAGTCGGAATAAGGTTGATGGATGCACCCAGATCCAAAAGTGCTCTATCAAATGTGTAATCTCCAATAACGCAAGAAATCAAAGGAGCACCAGGATCTCTCTTTTTCTGAGGGAGGTAGTGCAGGATAACAGAGCTAGCCTGCTCAGAGAGTACCACCTTCCTTGGAACAGATTCTCTCGACTTACGCTTTTGTGTACATAATTCCTTTAAAAATTTTGCGTAAGCCGGTATGTGCTTGATAGCACCAAGGAGCGGAATATTGATCTCAACATTCTTAAAAAAATTCAGAAGCTCCTCATTGCTATCAACAGACTTCTTCTTCTTTGCTTTGGCTAAGGCTTCAGGAAAAGGAACATGAGTCAGATCTTTGGAATCAGGTTCCTGAGCCTTGATTTCTCCTCTAGAATTCTCCTCTCTCTCCTCAGATTCTTCAGGATTCAAAAGATCAGAATAGTGTGGTTGTAGATCCTGAGTCTTCTTACCACTCCTCAAAGTGACAGAATTTGCAGAAGCGTAAGAATTTGGGTCTTGGGGAGGGTTAGGAAAGATTGGAGGGGCTTGATTGACCATGAATTGTTGATTAGCAGAAGAAGACAAGGAACCCTGCTCAACCACCTGAGCATGTGCGTGCGGGTCCCTCTGATTTCCGTACCCTTGGGCTTGATTGCCCGAATTTATAATGTTTCGCGGGTTGGGTACGGGTTGGGATGGTAGAGATCCGGGTTGACGAGAGTTAGCAATGAGCCCGGATTGCAAGTTGTCCAGGGAGTTTTTCATTTGCTGCATGAGCTGGAGCATAGATCCTTGCATCTCTACCATTTGACGGTTCAAATCAGCCTGCCCTGCTGGTTGACGACATTCCAAGCTGGCCGATTGACCTGATTCGGAGGCAACTGAGTATATACTTGACCCTGACCCATTGGTCGTTGCGGAGCATAGTTGCCGGGTCGGAATTGGGTCTATTGCCCTGGATTTTTCCAAGAGAAGTTAGGGTGGTTTCTCCAACCTGGATTATAGGCATTCGAGTAGGGGTTGGATCTAACATTCTCTTGTACAGCACAGACATCCTCATAGGGTGAGGATGGAGAGAAAGAAAGGGAAGGATCAGAAAAACTGGGATCAAAGGCCCCAGTTGGGAACCCATGGGATTCGGAAAAATGCTGACTCATAGGTTGAGTCGCATCGAGTTGATTCGCGAACTCCCGTCTAGAAGGAGCTCGTGAGGAATGGAATCCCGAATTTTGGGATTGAGTGGATTGAGAGTTGTTCATAGAATTGCCAGCCATCCACTCTTCCATTTTTTAGCAACCAAGTCCACCTTATCAAGTTTATTACAAATCAATTCCATATCAAATGAATGAGAGTCATGGACTTCATTGACATTTGATCTGGGTTGCTGGGACTGGTTAAAAGTATCCATGGAGGCATGATTAATTGAATTCTCACTCATTTCCTCAAATAAATCATGTGCACTATCTGCATCTTTATTTAGAAAATTTCCTCCGCAAGAAGCATCCACATGGTTTCTGAGTTGCTCATTCAACCCATGATAGAAGATCTGCACGAGTTGCCATTTCGGCACCTCGTGGTGTGGACACCTCTGTAATAAGTCCTAGAATCGCTCCCAGGCCACTTGAAACTGCTCCCCCGGCCACTGGGTAAAGGTAGTGATTGCCCGTCTCAAAGCAATGGTACGACCGACTGGGAAGAATTTCTTCAGAAAGGCCGATTTCAACTCATTCCAAGTTGTAATTGGTCTTCCTATTGTCCTATACCAATGCGCGGCTTTATCCCTAAGAGAGTGGGGGAAGAGCCTCATGATCATTTGCTCCTCGTTAACGTTTCGAGCCTTGGTGGTCTGGACCAAAGTGGTCAAATCTTCCAAGTGCTGAAACGGATCTTCGGAACCAAGCCCATGATAATGTTTAATCAGGCTTAACATCTGGGGCTTGATTTCTACGTCACCAGCTAGAATCTGGATGCCGGGACGTTCCCCGTAATTTGAAGGATCATAAAAATCCTTCAAGGGCTGAGCGCCCTGCATTCTCTGGACCATTCCTGCATTCTGTGCATTTGTTCCACCTGCCTTCGAAATTCTCCTGTGGATTTTCAAGCAGAGGAGGCTGTTGTTCACCCATGGGATCAAATTTACCAAAATCTAACTTGCGCCCCCTAGAATGTTCTAACGGTCCTTCCAATCGGGGATTCAATGATCGTCTTCCCAGCATAAACTAGGAGAAGGTCGGAAGGACTGGGGATAGGGACCCTGCAGCACAACAAAACAAGGCTTTCCTTAAATGGGGTAGTCTAAGGATCTACTGACTCCCAAAACCAGCCTTAAGACTGTAAGTGATTTACTCTACTTGCGTTTGTTTAATCCAACCAATTAGAAGGAGGGACTGGGGAGAAGGTTCTTCCTTTGGCTTTCGCCTCCGGTTCCTAGTGTACCCCCCGGCCGCGGTCGTTTGACACTACTCCCCTAGTTAGACATCAGATTAATCAGTACAAGTAGGTTAATCAAAAATAATCTCAGACTAGGCCCTGAAGAGCGAATCAAACCTTAAGGCCAACGTCTACTCAATTTTATTAAGGCCTGGGATTGTGGTGCTTATGGAATGTGATGGGCCCTTACAATGGGTTGTTCCCTTAATGATTGATTGATATTTGTGTAAGTGCATGCACAACTAGGGTTTTCAAGCAAGATTATTGATAATGTGTGAATTTTAGTGTTCAAATCTTGCTTAAGTAGCTTTTAGGGTTTCAAATTAGGTGAATTGCAATCAAGTTTTTAGGCAAATCAAGTTGTAAAACACGGGTGAAGATTGTTTTCCTTTAAAATCAGAAAGAAAGTGGAGTGCCTGGAATATACCTAGATTGAAAATCCTAAGGAGGAGCTACTTGATGAGTTGGTTTTAAATAAAGTGGTGCGGCCCAAACAACTCAAACAATTGGCCACAAATGCACCACTAAGTTAGGCACTCAAAAATGGTTAACCTAGAATAATTTCTACTCTGTTATATGTTGCTTTGTGTGTACCGGTTCCATAGATCAGAACCCGGTTGAGTAGAAAACAAATCAAGTTGATCAAGTGCCTTGAATGTGGGTGTGTGTTGTGTGTTTGTTGAAAATTACCCCACAAGATTATCTTTTTGTTATTTTTTTATGAATGAAGGTGGAATGAATGTGAGTGAAAATCCAAACAACCAAAATATTCCTAGGATTTATGCAAACACCTAGGTTAATTGGGATTTGGATTTAATGTGGCGAATGGAATCTATGGAGGAAGAAAGAATGGGGGAGCACTTACAATTGTCTTCAACTGCATTTTACTCCAGTGTACCGCTTGTTGATTCCTTGATGGAGGTCTCTGCAAAACAATAGACACAAGAGAAAGCTAGTTATAAAAATAAATAAAGTGCAAGAAATGCGAAGAAAAGATCGGAAATCGTTGCCTCCCCGACAACGGCGCCAAAATGTTGAACGTTTACGAATCGCTACGCTTACGTGTTTGGTTTTGGAAAACCTGTCGTTGTAGTTTGAAAGCAAAGAATTCGTGTTCAACAAATAAAATTTATACCGAAAAGAATTTCGGGTCGAACACAGGGAGGCTACGTTGATCTATATTCGCAATTATATTTTTTTAGGATTTTTTTTAATAAGCAAGGCGATATAATTACAATGGAGCTATCAGACTAAAAGAAAGAGAGAGAGAGAGAGAGAGAAAGAGAACATGCATTCAATATTCCAATTGTTTATATAATCAAACTAAATAAAAGTTACACTAGAAAGAGGAAAATCAATTACACTATAAAGAAGGAAAATTCTACACTAGAAAAGCTGTAAATAAGAATGGGAGAGAGAAGTTATCCTCCTCGACGATTGCTTGGAGGATGAGCCGGACGAGATGACGCCTGGACGAAGGAGAACGAAGCTGGACGAAGGAGGACGAAGCAGAAGAACGGGAACGAAGCAGCACACCGTCGTCATCGCGGGATCCACTTCCGAAGGGGAACGAAAATTGGACTTTATCTCGCAAGAAGCATCCCCGGTGTGGGACAAGCTTCTCTTGAGCTTTGGAGGGGTAGAGAGGAGAAAGAAGGGATGAGAATTTCATATGGAGGGGGTCTCCTTTTATAGTTGCAAGGAGTGGGGGCAAAATGGACATTACAACTTCAAAATAATAAAAGAGGGGTCTTTAGTGACGGATAAATCCGTCACTAAAGACCTCAACGTGGGCGCCGTGGGTGGCTCGCGCGTGCCTCCTCGCCTGCTTGCGTGCTCAACGGCTTGCGCACGTTCGTCGATTTTCAGCCGTCCGATCGCGAGATCGGATGGCTTAAAATGAGTCTCCGCCCACTGCGTTGCGCACCCGCCCGCATGCGATCGCACGTCCGCGCCGCGCGTTCAATTGCGCGTGGAAGCTATCAGGCACGCGCGGCTGTCCAATCTCCATCTGAAGCTCCACCCGCGCCCAATCGCTCGCGCCTTCCAGCCCCTCGCTGCGGCTCGATCCCGCGTCTGCCGCTCGTGAAAGCGCGCTCGACCACTGCGCTATGGGGCGCGGATGGTCGAGCGGATGCTTTTAAGCGCGAGCGACCACAGCCGTTCGATTAAGATCCAACGGCGGAGAGCGATCGGGCTCGGGGCCTTCACAAGATGCAAGTGGCCGTCTGGGAGGCTGAGATGGCGCCACGTGGTGCTATCTTGGCCGTCCATCTTCTGGAAGTTGTAGATGGTGCCACAGATGTCGGATTGACTCGATTTTTGTGTCGTTGGGCTGCGATCGCCGATCCGAATTCATCCGTGCGGTCGGATTTATCATCTAAAGTGCGAATTTACACCATCCTGGCCCTTGATCTTCTAGGGTTCCTGGGTCACTATCTGATGCTACGAATGCCTGATTAGGGCGATCTTGGAGTCGTTGAACTCCAATCGTCGCCCTGATCACATCCATACGGTTGGATCTTTAATCCGAGGCCCCGATAAAATATTTGCCCTGTCCAAGCACATAAAAGGAGACAATTAACCTCCATTTTATTCAAACTACTCTAAATGCAAGATGATGCATGTTATGCAATATTTATATCATGAAATGCAATCCTATTCTTAAGAACATGCATAAATAGATATTTTAAGTAGTGTAAATGTGTTTACATCACCTACTGAGGGCGGGAGTCGAGTTCCCCTTTGCTACCAGTGTGGCCAGCAGGGCCACATCAGGAGGGACTGCCTGTCTAGGGCTGGAGGTCAGCAGATGCTCCCCGCACCGAGCACTGGAGGACGAGTAGGAGGCCGACGTTCCCAAGCGCGTGGGGGAGGACAGCAATTGCGGGGAGGGTACCGGCCAGCGGCTACCCGTCCGACGCAGAGTGTAGCTACTTCGTCCGCACCTAGGGCTGAGGGGCTTATCAACGCCCTAACACACAGAGATGCCAGAGCTTCAGGTTCAGTGGTGGCAGGTATGGTTACAGTTTCCGGAAAACTAGTTTACACACTTTTTGATTTCGGTGCCACTCACTCGTTTGTCGCTGCCAGTTTTGCTGTTAGTTTGGGGCAAGACTATGTGTTGTTAAAGGATCCATTTGTGATCATAGGTCCAGGTGGTCAGCTGTTTGTAGCTGAGGAGGTCTACACCGGTTGTGAGGTCAGTGTTGGGGGACACAGCCTCCCCGCTGATCTGACTGCGATAAAGATGGAGGACTTTGGCGTGATTCTGGGGATGGACTGGCTGTCCGCTTACCACGCCTTGGTGGACTGTTTTGAGAGGAAGATCGTCTTCTCCATACCGGAGTTGCCTTCAAGTGCATTTCTGCACTTCGGGCGGCGAAACTTTTGGGCTAGGGGTGTGAGGGCTTCCTGGCTTGTGTAGTGGCGAAGCCCAGCCTTGTGGCAGACTTTCAGAGTATCCCAGTCGTCAGAGCGTACCCTGACGTGTTCCTAGATGAGTTGCCAGGACTACCACCCGAGAGTGAGATCGAGTTTGAGATCTCACTGGTATCGGGGACCAGCCCCATTTCTACAGCGCCTTACAGGATGGCACCACTTGAGCTGCGAGAGCTCAAGTCCCAGTTGCAGGACCTTCTAGAGAAGGGCTTTGTGAGGCCTAGTGCATCCCCATGGGGAGCCCCGGTATTGTTGTGAAGAAGGATGGTATCCTACATCTTTGTGTGGACTACAGACAGCTGAATAGGGTCACCATCAAGAACAGGCATCCGCTGCTGATGATTGACGACTTGTTTGACCAGTTGCGAGGTGCCATAGTTTTCTCCAAGATAGACTTGAGGTCTGGCTACCCACCAGTTGAGGATCAAGGAGACCGATGTCTCCAAGATAGCTTTCCGCACCTAGTATGGACACTACGAGTTTTTGGTCATGCCATTTGTGTTGACCAACGCTCCCGCTACCTTCATGGATTTGATGAATCGGGTGTTCAGACCGTATCTAGATCAGTTCATGATGGTATTTATTGACAATGTGCTCATCTACTCTCGAGATTAGGTGCAGCACGGACAGCACTTGCGAATAGTTTTGGACACACTGAGACGACGTAGGCTGTATGCCAAATACAACAAGTGCGAGTTCTGGTTGAGGGAGGTGACCTTCTTGGGTCATGTGATCTCCGGGGATGGCTTGGTTGTGGACCCAGCCAAGGTTGATGCAGTGCTCAGGTGGGAGAGACCACATACAGTGACAGAGATCCGCAGTTTCTTGGGACTGGCAAGCTACTATAGGCAGTTTATCAGGGGTTTCTCGCAGATTGCACGTCCTATGACCCAGCTGACCTAGAAGGATGTGCCCTTTTCTTAGACAGACGCTTGTGAGGTGTGTTTTCAGGAGCTGAAGGAGAGGCTGACTTCGACTCTCGTGCTTACCATCCCAGATAGCAGTGGCGGGTTCGTTGTGTACACGGATGCCTCTTTACAGGGGTTAGGGGGTGTGCTCATGCAGAGGAGTCACGTTGTCGCTTACGCTTCATGGCAACTGAAGCCCCATGAACATAGCTACCCTACCCACGACCTGGAGCTGACAGTTGTCGTCTTCACACTGAAGACTTGGAGGCGCTACTTGTATGATAAGACTTTTGAGATTTTCACAGATCATAAGAGCCTTAGATACTTGTTTGATCAGA
The DNA here is from genome assembly GCA_037157565.1 of Thalassia testudinum. NCBI lineage: Eukaryota > Viridiplantae > Streptophyta > Magnoliopsida > Alismatales > Hydrocharitaceae > Thalassia > Thalassia testudinum. The sequence continues at coordinate 48,873,566 of JAZHRO010000009.1, forward strand.
AGGAGCTAAACATGAACAGAGACGTTGGTTAAAGCTCTTGAAGGACTATGATTGTAGCATTTCCTACCATCCGAGGAAGGCCAACGTGGTGGCTGACGCCTTGAGCCGGAAGGCGCCCGCCCACTTGGCCAGTTTACAGGCACAGAGTTGGAGACTCATGGAGGAGATGGGCAGTTGGCGACCCCTAGAGTTACTGGGACACTGTGGGGCAGTGACTGTGACATGACAAACGAGGCCAGAGCTGATAGATCGCATCATCACAGGACAGATGACAGACCCGTACCTGCAGTCGTTGCTTGACAGAGTATTGTCAGGGGACCCTGGAAACTTCTCCTTTACAGACGAGGTGCTGTGCATGAGGGGGCGTTTGTGCGTTCCCAGGGATGAGGAGATGTTGAGAGAGCTCCTGACTAAGGCACACGGTTCCAGGTTCACCATACATCCTAGGAACACAAAAATGTATCTTGATCTGAGACGCGACTTTTGGTGGAGGGAAATGAAGCGGGATGTAGGTCAATTTGTGCAGCAGTGTTTAGTGTGCCAACAGGTGAAGGCCGAGCACCAGAGGCCTACAGGGCCATGGCAGCCACTCCTAGTGCCAGAGTGGAAGTGGGAGAGCATCACCATGGACTTGGTGGTGGGCTTGCCCGTTACCCAGCGAGGACACGATGCAGTCTGGGTGATCGTAGATAGATTGATGAAGATGGCACATTTCCTGCCGATCCGAGTCACTTTGGGACCAGCACAATTGGCAGAGAGGTATATCCGCAACGTGGAACATCTGCATGGAGTTACGTAGGAGATTGTATCCGATCGGGATACTCGCTTTACGTCCCAGTTTTGGGCTGAGTTTCAGCAGGCCTTGGGGACACGGTTGAGGTTCAGTACAGCATACCACCCCCAGACGGACGGATAGTCAGAGCACACGATACAGACACTTGAGGACCTTTTATGTGCCTGTGTACTGGACTAGAGGGGCTATTGGGAGGAGCACTTGCCCCTGGCGGAGTTCGCATATAATAACAGCTATCACTCGAGCATTGGCATGGCACCCTATGAGGCTCTGTACGAACGGAGGTGTACTGCACCCTTGAGTCGGGTTGAGGTGGGGACCAAGTGGGAGGTTGGCCCCAGGCTGATCCGGCAGAGTCAGGAGGTGATCAAGCATATTCACAGGCAACTCCGCACTACCAGGAGTAGGCAGAAGAGCTATGCAGATCGAAAACGCAGAGAGGTGCAGTTTGAGGTTAGGGATCACATTTTCCTTCGCGTTTCGCCCATGAAAGGCCTGCAGCATTTTGGGGTGAAAGGGAAGCTCGCGTCGAGGTTTTTGGGGCCCTTTGAGGTTCTAGAGCAGGTTGGACCAGTTGCTTACAGGCTTGCCCTTCCTCCCCAGCTTTCTGGTGTGCATGACGTGTTCCACGTGTCCAACCTCAGGAAGTACATCGCCGATCCCAGTCACGTTCTGAGCCACGAGAGTGTTGAGGTGGGTGACAACCTGACCTACCTCGAGCGGCCAGTGCAGATACTAGGCAGAGCTGTCCAGAGTCTGAGACGGAAGCACATACCCCTGGTGAAGGTCTTGTGGAGGAGCCACGGTACGAGGAGGCTACCTGGGAGCCTGAAGCTGCAATGCGAGAGTGGTACCCAGAGCTCTTTGAGGGTAGGTCTTTTCGGACCGGCTTCGGTCCTCTTTGAGTTTGTTATGCGTATGTTGTTCTTTTTCCGCACCCTAGCTAGCTCAAGTTTCGGGGACGAAACTTCCTTTGAGTTTGTTATATTGTTAAGACCCGTACAGTTAAGCCTTTTTAAGACGTCCATACTTTAGGTCAGACGTCTGGACTCATTCCCAGACATCTGAAAATCGAAAGTCTTAGGTATGAACTCGCGTCTGCGCGCGTGCTGCGTGCAGACAATACCCTCGTTTTCATCCATTCTCTCTCTCTCTTCAGCTCCCAGCGAAAACCCTAAAACCTCACCCTTATAAACCCCCCTCCTCTTCCTCATGCCACCCCACTTCCATCCACCCATCTCCTTCCTCCAGCGAGAGCAGCAGGCAGCAAGTAGAGAGCATGAGCGACGTGGGAGGAGAGGAGCAGCAAGGGGAAGAGAGGAGAGCGCGCAAGCTCGTGAGGGAGTTCATCGAAGCGCTCATGGCCGATCGGGCGTGCGCAATGCGGAGAGGTGCATCGGGGAGGTCCTCCCCGACACTGCTGCAGCCAGAGCAGCAGTCGAGCGGGCGTGGCGTAGACGCGCGTGGCACGAGGAGGCAAAGACAGTCTCTGGTTTTAGGATTTTCCTAGAATCAGACATCTAGATCTACAACCAGACGATGTAGACGACGTCTGGAGGAGGCTCCAGACGACTGAGAGGTAAATCCTGCGACGTACACCTCCCTTTGCGAATACGGCCATGCAAGCCATTCCGCCGAGGCACTGTTCCATGCCATATTAAGGAGATTTTGCGTCGCGCATGCAGGATTTGCTTCGGGAAGGTGCGAGACACGCCCTCCCATGCAGTTCAGATGTTTGGGTGAGGCACCAGATGGCGGGAAGCGTCTCCAGACGTCCGGAGAGGTGGTCGGACGTCTGGAACTAGGTCCAAACGGTTCAGCAGAGTCCCTGGACATCTGAGGAGTAGCGCAGAGTTGAGGTATGGTTCTGGACTTTTTTAAGGCATCTAGAAGGTGTTCCAGACGTCTGATATGAATCAGAATTTTCGTTTTGACCCGTTTAGGGTCCGTTTGAGGTTCGATTTCTGCAATTAAGATTCTGTTGTTCTCCGTATAAGTTCCTCTTCTTGCGGGAATACTTTTTATCCTATTCTGAGTGATTTCTTGTCATTGATCCTTGTGATAGGACCTCATTCTGTTGCAGATTTGGGATTTGCTGAGGCACGTGGACCTGCCAATTAAGCCCTCATTACTCCTGGGTTTACTGGTAGAGTGGTTTCCCCTAGTTTAATTGCCAACATGAATGCATATTTGGAATGAATGTTAGATCCTAAGGTATGGCATGAATCCTAGGACTATAAGCACTGGAATAGTTGTATGGAATGTATGAATTGCAGTCTGGATGAGTAAATGGAATAATAACAATTGCCTATAAATGGATAGCAGCTGCCTGTGAACTGTAAAGTACTGTTGTTAGCAACTGTTGCATATAAATTCCTATTGTTTACAATTAAATACGAGCTACCTATATATGAGTTGGAAATGGAAGATGAATGTTGGAAACACGAGTTACCTATGAATAAACCTGGAATTTGAATAGTAAAGTTGCATGCTACATGTGTAGAACTTGAGAAATGAAAATAGAAATGATGAAACCTAGTATGGCTTGGCCTGAGAAACATGAGCATGAACCCTACGGGGAATTAGGAGTAGAGCTCCTGGAAATAAATGGAATGAAATCTGGAAATGTGAATAGGGAAGTGAGCTGGCCCTTGAGTACGGAGTACCAAGGAGAGAGACTGTCCCCCTGTTTATTGGGACTCGGGGTTAGGATTGGCCACTTTACACCAACTCGGTGGCCCTCGTGTACACTGTACCGAGGAGAGCTACTAGTGTAAGGAGAGAGCTAGCCACCCCACAGGACCCGAGGTTCAGCTAGCCGCCTTACACCAACTTGTTAGGCCCATTGGGCAAACCAGGGTAGTCAAGCGAGGGTGCGCGGACTCTGGAGGGGCAAGACCCATGTTTGGTTACTGTTGAGGGGCTAGACCCCTGCTACTGAGTAGGCTATGCCCTATACTGGTTCCGTGCTGTGCTTTGGGCGCACCCGTTAACGGAAACGACTGACTGCGTGCCAATGCGGGGTAGCTACCCATGAGTCTATCGCGCGTGCCGTAGTCATCGTTACGTCTGTTAGTGACCCTAGGGTGGTTGACTAGGTGTAGGACGACCACGGGGGACTCTCCCAACCAGGAGAGCATCACGTGCTACTTCTACTCTTCGGAAAATACTGCAATCAAGATCATTCCCACGAGGAACATTCGAGATCAAGAAAGAGACCTGATAAATAAATCAAGTGATGAAAGAAAGAATAACTAGTAAAGAAAGAAAGAAATCGAAAAAACAACAGCTCCCTGTCCACTTTTACTGTTTTAGTTAGTTGGTTGCCACTCTACTCAGCTTTTGCTGATTTCATGTACTCATAACTCTTTTCAGGTCCAGGTGTTGAGCAGCTAGAGCACTCAGCTGCAGAGGGTGCTGGGCCTAGTAGAGCCCAGTAGTCGTAGTTTTCTATTGTACTCCGTTCCTACTGTAGTAAGTAGTTGTTACACTTCTGTACTCGTTTATTGTAAACTTTATATTCCTGTACCTGTTTAATTTTCTACTGTTGTGGTGGTGTGTACTGTAGTAGTTTACTTCTTTACTGCTGTACTTTTGTTACTGTTAGTTACTTGCATGGTGAATGTAGTTTATTTTACTACTTTTTGGTTACTTTCTCGTTGGACGACTGGGTCTTCGGATCAGTCGAGTCAGTCCAGTCTCGTGTCCTGTAGGAATTCGGGAACCGGGTCGTAACAGTTATCAAAACTTTAATTGAAGTGTTAATGCCATGTGAGGCCACCAAATATTTAGTACATTCACAAAATCTAGTGAAATTGTGAGGTCAAAAAGAAAAAGAAAAACAAAGAGAGTAAGTATAAAGAAACCAAAGAGAGCACTATTTTTTATCCTCTTTCTGAGTTGATTTATTTAAGAGTCTAGAAATCTAGAGTCTGTAGTACTAGTCTATATGTAGTATCAGATGAATGTGAGCCACCAAATATGAAACCTTTTGACGTAGACATCTTCTACCTACGTCAAAAAAAAAATTGAGGTTAAGTCACAGATTACTTGTTATGCTATCCCCGAGGGAAAAAGTTTGTTTATCCTAATAGAATTTTCACCGAGGGTCAAGTACGAACTTTAAGTGTGTGTTGGCTTTTCACTTGGATCTGTTGCTTAGGCTACTATCACATCATTTCCACATTTGTCTGGATCTCTAAATTTTTGAAAGAAGACAAGAAGAAATCTTTTGTCAAACCCTTGATTAGCAAAAGGAATAAGCAGTCCTTTGGGGGCTGAGTTGTAAGTAGCATAGATCATATATTTAGCATTCATTTTTATTCTTGCATTTGCTAACAGACTAGCAAAAGATAGGCATGAGGGTGTGATAGTGATGAGAGTCTCATCATGAGCCATAACTAGCTCATCTTGACCCAATAAAGAGAATAAAAGCTCCTACATAACCTAGAAGAAGGCCTAAATGAAGGAATAAGTGCTCTGAGAAGAAAACATGAATTAAAGGTTAAAACTGCAATTTTACCATTGCAGTACATAAATGGGATTTCTCAGAGGCAAAACATAGGTCAAAAGGTCTAAATAAGATAAAAAGTGGGTTGAGTCAATCAGAAATGGGTTCATGTGCAATTTAGGAATTAAATGACATTTGGTAATCCTAAAACAGACCCGCTCAAATTAACAAGGTTCCAGTCAGGATAAAAATCAAGTAAACCCTCTAAAAACCATGGAAAAATATCCTCTAGGGTTTAGAACACTTAATTTGGCCTTTGGAACCCAGTTTGACCTAGATTAGGGTCCTAGCTCTTCAAGTAACCTAATTTGGGTTTTTACACAAAATGTCCAGTCAAACGAGGTCAAACCTAAAATCCAACTTCACCATTGGATTCCTTAGGTCAAAATTAGGTTTGTACGAAAATTTGGACCTAAGGGGAGGTCATCTTGACCTACTTTGCAATTTAGTACACCCAAATCATAATTTGGTCCCTATCTTTTGAAAATCCTTGCAGAGAGCCCCCTAATTTCATCGCCACCTTTGCAATCAGGTCCTTCCGCCATTGTTAGGGCAGAACCAACCTCCGGCGAGGTTTAGAGAGGGATTACTCTCTGATTCCTCAGAGATCCCCTCCCAGAAATGGAAGGGAGATTCTCTGAGGAATTTCCTTCCATCTAAGGCCAATCACAATCTCTGGTGTGAACCCAATCTCTCATGCGAACGCACAAGGGATTTGGGTATCTAACCTCTTTCCTTCTTCGGCAAGCCATCAAAGGCAAAGGCGTGCCCTCCATGCTCTAAACACCCGGCCTAGTGCCTATAAAAGAACCCACACCTCCGGCCGCTCAATTTCAGCTTGACTTGGCCGGACGTTGATGAGAACCTCATCATGAGCCATAACTAGCTCATTTTGACCTAATACAAAGGATAAAAGCTCCTACATATCTCAAGGAAAGGCTTAACTCAGAGAATTCTGAGTTTAAGAAGAAAATAAGTCATAAGGGGTAAAAATGCAATTTTACCAGTATAATATGCATACAGGGTAATTCAGGGCCCAAACAGAGGTCAAAGCAGCTTAATAAGAATAAAAGTGGGATGAAATGATCTAGCGAGGGCTACAGCAATTCCAAGAAACTAAATGATAATCTGTAACCCTAAAACAACCCATTTCAATTCACAAGGTTCGAGGCAAAGTAAAAATAGAATAAACCCTCTAAAATTCATAGAAAAATAATCTCTAGGGTTTAGAACCTTCAATTTGGCCTTCAGAACCCATTTTGACCTACATTGAGAACCATGCCCAATTAATAACTTAATTTGGGTTTTTGCGTAAATTGACCGGTCAAACAAGGTTTAATATAGAAATGAAATTCACCATCAGATTCCTTAGGTCCTAATTAGTCATGTATAAAAACTTGAGCCTAAGAAGAAACCTCCTTGACCGACTTTACACTTTGGTCCTCATATATTTACTCTTTGGCCCTCAACTTTTGAACCCTCGCATTTTGGCCCCTAACTCTCCTTCGTTCTTTGCGATCAGGTCCCCCCTGCAAAACCTGCCAGCACCATGCTCCGGCGACCTTGCGCGGAGCATGGCGCCGCGCAGGGTGAGGTGGGGGACCTGGCAAGTAAACCGGGGGTGCCCTGCGTCGTCAGCCGTCGCAGGGACACCCCCCTGGTCGTTGTAACCCACCATACCGGCCGTGCGAACGCACGGACGGTATGGGTTCTTGTTTCCGACCATCCTCCGGCGAGGGAGACACGTCGTCTCCCTCCGCCTTCCTCCCTGTTTGATCCCTATAAATACCCCCCGTTGCTCCACCGACCGGGGCAGCCTGGATCTGACGGAGAAAATCCCCAACTTTCCTCTCTTCTTCCTCCGGCAGACGCTCACCAGCTCCGGCGGTTTCCTCCCCCTCCACCTCTTCGCTCTGCCGCAATACCAGCAGCAGAGACTTCCTCCCCTGCTCTTCCCGCGCCACGCCGCACCCAGCTGGCGCCTCTCCGGCTCTCTGCTCGCCGCCGCCCCTTTCCCTGAGCATCGTCTTCTCCGGCGACAGTCGATACGACTGTCGCCCTATCCCTCCCCCTTCGTCCCTGCAAGTAAGCTAGAGCTACTCCCCTTCTTCTCCTCTTTCTTTCCCCGCTTTCAATTTATTCAATTAAGCCCTCGACCGACCCTGACCACCTTCACCCCCTTCGTCTCCGACCACCCTCCGGCGAGCCGCTTCCATCACCTCAGCAACCCACACGGCTCGCCGACCACCGCAGGACCTCCGCCTCCTCACCCTGATCAACCTCCGCCCTGCCACTCCCCCCACATCACCCTCTGCAACCCCACCGAACAGACCCATCCTCCGACCCACAGTCCGACCTAGGGCAGCCCTCGCACGCCGCCCCGCGCCTCGCCACCACCCACACGAGCTTCGCCGCACCCTGGCGAAGCTCCTGGCACTTTCTGATTAGGCCGAGAGGCCGTTTTCTTGTGAACAGGCCACCCGACCTCCGCCGCCATTGCCGCGCAGGAGGAACTGCTTCCGCCTGCAGCTACAGGCGCGCCACGCTCAGCGCCAAGCCCAGATTCAACTCCCAGGCCTTGCGAGGAGTTTTGGCAAAACACCAGGTTCGCAGCTAAGGAGGAAAGCTTCGCGTGACGCCGCAATCTCCCACTGATTTCCCCGCTGCGGGCGCGCAATTGAGGTGGGACATTTAGTCCCACCTCGGAAACGCCTGAAGAATCACAGCGACATAAGATGCAAAAGTGCTGGAGGCTTACTGCCTCAGCACACGGGGTGAGGTCCCCTTCACCCGCCCGGTTACCCGGTCTCGTCCGCGCTCACGCCCCGCGGACCTGACCCGACCCGACCCGACTTAAGACTGACCTGCACTCCTCGCCCACCACGCACGCCGGTGGGCCTGGACCCGGGCCTGACCCGAACCCGGTTACCCGGCAGCTCTGGGAGAGCTTTCCCAAGAGTGGTTTCAGAGAGAGAGAGAGACGCGGGGGGTTGGGTAGAGTAGGTTTTGCCTCTTGACGAAAAGCTCTGAAGTGTGCAGGCACAGGCGAAGAAGAAGACCCGCGGAAGAAGAAGGAAGCTGACTGTAGCAACAGGTAGTTAAGTCGTCTGATTTGGAAATCAGACGACGGCCTGAAGGGAAAAGAAGGAAGGAGGGGTGACGTCCCTGGCTGAAAAAGAAAAGAAGAAGCTGACACTTAGCCGCAGGGAGGAGAAACAAGAAGAAACCTTCACAGAAGAGACTGCAGAAAAAGAAGAAGAGAGGCCAAGACAGAAACCAAGGAAGAAGAAGAAGGAGATCTGAAGAAAGAAAGAGGAGCATCACCTCTGCAGAACAAAGAAGAAGAAGGAGATCTGAAGAAAGAAAGAAAGAAGAACATCACGAGGAGAAAACAAAGAGAACAACAAATTCTTTCCCTCTCTCTTTCTTTATTTTGTAAAAGAAACATGTATATCTCTAGAATACAACTTGCTCCCTGAGTTCGACCTCGGGAACTCTTTTATTTTCCGAGTAAAAAATTTATATATTTGAAATGTTGGTAATAACCGGCTATACTACAACGTTATAACAAACTAAAACCCGGTTATCCCGAAGCCAATGATCGAGGATGCCATAAAATTCTATGAAAAAGAAGAAAAAACCTCAACACCAATAGGAAACATTCAGGTTGATGTTCCAACAACCACAACTTTCATCATAAACTGTGCCCAAATTCTATTGACTGAAATTTCAAAAGGATCAACCCGAGATATGCTCATGACAGGATACATTGAGATGGAAAAATTACACCAATCTGAATACCTTCAATGCTTGACAAATCCTGTACTTTGGGAACAACACCAAGATGCCCTTATAAAACGGGTAGAAATGATGAAATCTGTAGAACAAATTATCAACCAGAAATACCCGTATATACCAGAAACAGAGGATGAACCATCTTGGAACAGTATTAAGGAACAATTCAGTTTCCCAGATCTCGGGATTGAGGCACAAAGTGGTTGTAAAATCCCAACCCAGATAGAAGACAATGTTGAATTAGGTTGGGATATTGCAGGAGAACACAATGCTGAGCCAACCCTAGTCCATGAATCACCAAGCTTAGAACTCCAAGACTCCTGCAATAACAAGATTAGAATTGAACCTCTGGAGGGTATAAATTCCACCCCTTGTTTTGATAAGGTGACCCTCGAAGGTTATTCGGACTTAGGTTCTAATAATTCTACCCACATCCTAAGCCTAGAACCTAGATCTGAAACTTATTGGGAAGATTATGAGGCCCTTTATGAGAAAGATCAAATTTTTACAGAATATGATTCCGGGCCTCTATTTAATGAATATCCCTCTCCAACATCCTCAGGAAATCTGATCGATTTTTCAGAAAACATGCCAATTTATGATACAGAAACTGAGGAGTTGGATGAGCAAGGTTTTAATGGGGTCTATCCTACCAGCTTAGAGCTTGAACAGAACATCTTTTTGAGCCCAGAATTGACATATAGGCTAGAACCCAGTCAGGCTGCTGATTCCACATCTGATGATTTTTGTTGTGGTGGAATTCATGATCATGAATCTCATTTTCGCCAACTCTCCGACAATTTCAAATCTGACTATAATTGCGGAGAGATTCCCCTTCCTGAACACGCCAGGCCTATCTACGACCTCAGTTCTCATGACTCTAACTCCGACTCTGAGGTCCTGATTCCCGAGATCACGGATAACACAGAATCATTCCTTTTCGATCCTCAGGAACCAAAAACAGAAAATGCCAAGAGTGATTGCAACCAAGAATCCAATTTTTTTCTCGAATCCGATTCCTTTCATCCTACAAACACTCTTCCGGCATTTGATAGTTACCCAGAGGACTCTCTACAGAAAATCACCTATCATTTGTTTCTAGAAGAGCCCTCATACACAGTTGCCACCTCGTCTGCACACACAGAACTAATCAAAACCTCTTCCCAACCTCGACCCGCAACCGGACTCAATTTCTATTCAGATTCACCTCTCACCGAGCCGATTGCATTTCCACATCGGGTTTGGAACACTGATCAGACTACGTACCACGCCCCATCATTCTCCGATCACCCCTGTAAGGTTTCTGCGTCATTCATTGATTATTCTACGAATCCCTACTCTGACCAGGCTGATTCGACTCAGCCAAACCCTGCGTTTACACTTCCACATCCATCTGAGCTTCATAGTTTATGGTGGGCTCCACACCTTTTTATCCACATCTATCAACCCACCAGATTGATTGGGTTTGGGTTGCATCATCAGCCTGTTGATCTGAACAAGCACCTGGTTGGACCAACCAGGCTCTTAATCAAGGTGCTTGTCGTACAAAACTCCGCTGATTTGACCATCCCCTCTCCATCGCATTTCCCGCTTGGCTGAAGGCATCAAATTTAGCGCTCAACGGGAGGCAGCCCGTCATTCTCTTTGAAAACCTGAAACTTGTTCTGACAGCTTTTTGCACTTGAAGTTCACACTTTAGGACAGCCGACTCCACCTCAGGTGCTTGCATCTGAGATTAGAAATCGTCCGCAACAGTCACCCCGACCCATTCGCTCATCAAAACAGCTATCCTAATGTATGAACTTAGTTGAATAAAAACCCCTAGGTTACAATGAGGACATTGCAAATCTTAGGCATGGGGGGGTAGGAAAGTACAAAAACTTGTAAGAAAAGGTTTCAAACAAAAAATTCACATATGCCAAAAATATCATAAAAATTAAAAATTTTTTCGAAAAAGAATAAGAGGAAAAGAGGAGAAGGAAATTTTCTGAAGGAGAAGGAGAAGAGAAACAAAATGAAAAAGGAGCACAAAATTATGAGAAAAGGTGATAGTCATTAGTAAGGAACTAAGGAATTAACCTAAGTTCTAGACCTCATTCAAGAGAATAACTGAAAAGTGCATAATGAGATTAGTAAGAACGCAAACCTTAGGCATTCTTGAATAGACTCTTAGTACCCATTAAGATTCGGACACTCCTCAAGAGGTTGAGGAAAATGAAAAGCTGAAGTAGTAGGTCTAAGGCTTAGGGAGTATTTGGCCTCGTTAACTAATTTTTGGTTTACGGGACTCAGTAACCTAAGCACCCTAACCTCACACACAGCCTGGTTCAGTAAGCGTAAAAATCAGAATCACGCAGAAGCGTCGCAAAATTCTGAAAAGAACACCTAGAATAGGAGCGGCCGATCAACACAAGTTGATTTGGACGAGTTCCCAGCGCGGAGAGGTGGGAAATCCCCTCAAAGATGCGTAACAAAATATCATCTCCTCGGTGCTTGTCTCCTAGGATATTTACATATCCTACTGGGGGCATGTAAGCACTCTGCTGGTTCAGATTCCATGGATGGCATTATCTCGAAGTGTCAATTGCCAGGGTCTGGATTCGGCCACGGAACACCATGGATGGGATTATCTTGAAATCTCAATAGCCAGGGTTCCGAGGGTTGCCATGGGCGGTGCTATCTCGAAGCATCGATCGCCAGGAACCCTTGAGGATTGATGATGGGAGCAAGGAATCTGATACAGACCGTGTTGAAAAGCCAATCCTAGGCTAGAACTAAAAAGAAAAAGAGAGAGAAAACTCTCTAAACAGAAAAACTTTCTATCTCTCTCTTACAAAACGCACTGCGAACTGAGCCAGAGCTAAAATCATTTCAAGCACGGGTGCTTTAACCACGAAGTCCAATAAACCCTAGGTTAGTTCTTGTGGACCTTAAAAACCTTTGCTAAAGACTGAGGCTAAGGCTAGACAGATTTGGATCTTGATTGGTACTAGAGTACCTTTTAGGCCTATGGTCAGCATTCTAACCTAATCTATGCTCAAATAAAAAAGGGCACTTATCTAAAACTATTAAAAACTTCATGGTCTAGAACAAGGGTTGAAACCTTAAGTTTTTGCTAAGGGACTAGCAAAAGCTAGGCATGGGGGTATGATGAGAACCTCATCATGAGCCATAACTAGCTCATTTTGACCTAATACAAAGGATAAAAGCTCCTACATATCTCAAGGAAAGGCTTAACTCAGAGAATTCTGAGTTTAAGAAGAAAACAAGTCATAAGGGGTAAAAATGCAATTTTACCAGTATAATCTGCATACAGGGTAATTCAGGGCCCAAACATAGGTCAAAGCAGCTTAATAAGAATAAAAGTGGGATGAAATGATCTAGCAAGGGCTACAGCAAGTCCAAGAAACTAAATGATAATCTGTAACCCTAAAACAACCCACTTCAATTCACAAGGTTCGAGGCAAAGTAAAAATAGAATAAACCCTCTAAAATTCATAGAAAAATAATCTCTAGGGTTTAGAACCTTCAATTTGGCCTTCAGAACCCATTTTGACCTACATTGAGAACCATGCCCAATTAATAACTTAATTTAGGTTTTTGCGTAAATTGACCGGTCAAACAAGGTTTAATATAGAAATGAAATTCACCATCAGATTCCTTAGGTCCTAATTAGTCATGTATAAAAACTTGAGCCTAAGAAGAAACCTCCTTGACCGACTTTACACTTTGGTTCTCATATATTTACTCTTTGGCCCTCAACTTTTGAACCCTCGCATTTTGGCCCCTAACTCTCCTTCGTTCTTTGCGATCAGGTCCCCCCTGCAAAACCTACCAGCACCATGCTCCGGCGACCTTGCGCGGAGCATGGCGCCGCGCAGGGTGAGGTGGGGGACCTGGCAAGTAAACCGGGGGTGCCCTGCGTCGTCAGCCGTCGCAGGGACACCCCCCTGGTCGTTGTAACCCACCATACCGGCCGTGCGAACGCACGGACGGTATGGGTTCTTGTTTCCGACCATCCTCCGGCGAGGGAGACACGTCGTCTCCCTCCGCCTTCCTCCCTGTTTGATCCCTATAAATACCCCCCGTTGCTCCACCGACCGGGGCAGCCTGGATCTGACGGAGAAAATCCCCAACTTTCCTCTCTTCTTCCTCCGGCAGACGCTCACCAGCTCCGGCGGTTTCCTCCCCCTCCACCTCTTCGCTCTGCCGCAATACCAGCAGCAGAGACTTCCTCCCCTGCTCTTCCCGCGCCACGCCGCACCCAGCTGGCGCCTCTCCGGCTCTCTGCTCGCCGCCGCCCCTTTCCCTGAGCATCGTCTTCTCCGGCGACAGTCGATACGACTGTCGCCCTATCCCTCCCCCTTCGTCCCTGCAAGTAAGCTAGAGCTACTCCCCTTCTTCTCCTCTTTCTTTCCCCGCTTTCAATTTATTCAATTAAGCCCTCGACCGACCCTGACCACCTTCACCCCCTTCGTCTCCGACCACCCTCCGGCGAGCCGCTTCCATCACCTCAGCAACCCACACGGCTCGCCGACCACCGCAGGACCTCCGCCTCCTCACCCTGATCAACCTCCGCCCTGCCACTCCCCCCACATCACCCTCTGCAACCCCACCGAACAGACCCATCCTCCGACCCACAGTCCGACCTAGGGCAGCCCTCGCACGCCGCCCCGCGCCTCGCCACCACCCACACGAGCTTCGCCGCACCCTGGCGAAGCTCCTGGCACTTTCTGATTAGGCCGAGAGGCCGTTTTCTTGTGAACAGGCCACCCGACCTCCGCCGCCATTGCCGCGCAGGAGGAACTGCTTCCGCCTGCAGCTACAGGCGCGCCACGCTCAGCGCCAAGCCCAGATTCAACTCCCAGGCCTTGCGAGGAGTTTTGGCAAAACACCAGGTTCGCAGCTAAGGAGGAAAGCTTCGCGTGACGCCGCAATCTCCCACTGATTTCCCCGCTGCGGGCGCGCAATTGAGGTGGGACATTTAGTCCCACCTCGGAAACGCCTGAAGAATCACAGCGACATAAGATGCAAAAGTGCTGGAGGCTTACTGCCTCAGCACACGGGGTGAGGTCCCCTTCACCCGCCCGGTTACCCGGTCTCGTCCGCGCTCACGCCCCGCGGACCTGACCCGACCCGACCCGACTTAAGACTGACCTGCACTCCTCGCCCACCACGCACGCCGGTGGGCCTGGACCCGGGCCTGACCCGAACCCGGTTACCCGGCAGCTCTGGGAGAGCTTTCCCAAGAGTGGTTTCAGAGAGAGAGAGAGACGCGGGGGGTTGGGTAGAGTAGGTTTTGCCTCTTGACGAAAAGCTCTGAAGTGTGCAGGCACAGGCGAAGAAGAAGACCCGCGGAAGAAGAAGGAAGCTGACTGTAGCAACAGGTAGTTAAGTCGTCTGATTTGGAAATCAGACGACGGCCTGAAGGGAAAAGAAGGAAGGAGGGGTGACGTCCCTGGCTGAAAAAGAAAAGAAGAAGCTGACACTTAGCCGCAGGGAGGAGAAACAAGAAGAAACCTTCACAGAAGAGACTGCAGAAAAAGAAGAAGAGAGGCCAAGACAGAAACCAAGGAAGAAGAAGAAGGAGATCTGAAGAAAGAAAGAGGAGCATCACCTCTGCAGAACAAAGAAGAAGAAGGAGATCTGAAGAAAGAAAGAAAGAAGAACATCACGAGGAGAAAACAAAGAGAACAACAAATTCTTTCCCTCTCTCTTTCTTTATTTTGTAAAAGAAACATGTATATCTCTAGAATACAACTTGCTCCCTGAGTTCGACCTCGGGAACTCTTTTATTTTCCGAGTAAAAAATTTATATATTTGAAATGTTGGTAATAACTGGCTATACTACAACGTTATAACAAACTAAAACCCGGTTATCCCGAAGCCAAGCCATTTCAGACGTCCACCTCCAACTTGTCTCTTCTTCTCCGGACAAGAACCCAGCGAGCTCCGGCGAGCCCCCCTCCCCTCCCTCTTTGCTCTGCCACAAAACCAGTGGTAAAGACATCTTCCTGATTCTCCTCTGCGTCGCGCAATACCCACGCACGCTGCCTCAGCCCCGTCATCGCCGCCGTCCTCCCCCACTGGGCAGCTTCTTCTCCAGCGACAGCAGGTACAACTGTCCGCCTCTCCATCCCCTTCGTCCCTGTAAGTAGGTTAGATTTGTTCTCCATCTTCCCCTCTCTCTTTTCCCCCTTTTATTTCATTTAATTGCCCCTCGACCATCGCTGACCACCTCCATATTCCTCTCCTCCGACAGACCTCCGGCGAGCCGCTCCCACCATTCTGCCCCTCCACACGGCTCGCCAATCATCTCATAAGCTCCGCCTCACCACAAGGAACAATCTCCGCCCCTCCACTGCCACTCCACACCTCCACGGTAGCCCCCGAACTCACCCACACCTCCGGTTGCAGGACGACCTAGGTACGCACACCTAGGCCGTCCCACGACCTGCAGCACCGTTCACCACCTTCGCCGTGCCACAACGAACGTGCCCAGCTGGTCTGATTAGGCCAATAGGCCGTGCTTGTGTTTGACAGGATTCCAGTATTGCCGCCATTGACGGTTGAAGCAGCTTCGCAGCAGCTCCAGGCGTCAGGTCTTCCAGGCTTCAGGCGCAGCAGATTCGCTCGAGCAGTGCGAAGCCCTCGGGTCCATCAAGGAGTGCTGCGAAGCTCGCAGCTTTGGCAATTGCACAAAGAAAGCTCTGCGGGCACGCACGAGATTGGGGCAGGCGTGATAGTCCTACATCGGCGAGATACGAGGTGCGGGTATGCTTTAAATTGATTTTGTGTTATACGCTCGTTACCTCCGAATGCACAGGGGTGAGGTCCCTCACCTGACCCACGCTCGCCTCGTCCGCGGTTTCACCTCGCGGATCTAGCGGGATCCGACCCGACCCTAACTTGAGCACTCCTCGTGCATCACCCACCTGCCGGTGCGCCTGGTCCCGGGTGCGAGATCCGACCCGAATACCCGTGGCTCTGGGAGAGCATCCTTGAGCGAATTGCAGAGAGAGAGAGACGTTCGGGTAGAGGGGAAGGGTTAGGTTTTGCTTCCACCTCTCTGTGCAGGCAGATTGAGAGTTGAGAGAGTTAGCCGCAAGGAGAAGCAGAAGAAGAGACTGAGAGAAGAAGACCAAGGGAGAAGAAATAGAAGAAGAGGCTGAGATCTGAAGGAAGAAGGAGAGACTGCTGAGAAGAAGAAGATAGAAGAGAAAGAAGCCTTCGCAGAAGCCAAGAAGAAAGAAGGTAAGGTAGAGAAGAGAAGCAAAGGCAGGAAGAAGATAAAGGCAAGAAGAAGACCTGTAGATCAGAAGAGAAGAAGAAGAAGAGCCTACGAAGAAGAAGGCAGAAGGAAAAAGAAAAGAGAGGCTGCAGAGAAAGAAATAGAAGAAGAGAAGAATAACACTTTTAAGACGTCTGATCACAAGATCAGACCTCCAATTTCATTTCTTTTGTCATAATTACTTTTAACCGCATACATTCATATTTGAATTAAAGTTTTGAGTAAATTAGAGTGTTCAATTACATTTGAGATTAGTAGTAAATTCCAAATGCTCCCTGTGTTCGACCTCGGATACTCCAGTTTTCGAGTAATAAAACTCTTTATTTGTTGATGACGCTTGATCACCTATACTACGACATAATAACTATTAAAACACGATCGAGCAATTCGCTTCAACAGATAGCATCTTAATTTATTACCCTAATTGGCTTAATCTAAGGTTAGCTCCTTAGTAAAATCATTCATTTAGAATGTGAGTAATGCATTTAGAGCATGCTTGCATATCATATGCATTATGTTTATTTTAGGCCTAGTTATCTAATTCTAATCTTTTGTGAATAATGTAGGTAAAGGATGTAGAATGACTTAGAGCCATGCAAAATAAAAGTAGGATAGAAGATAAAGCTACAAAGCTAGGAGTTGGTTGAAGACCAAGACTTGGTTAAGAAAGAAATGAAGATCCAATTAAAGAAGAAGAGAGAGAGGAACTAGGATAACCTAACCCTACCCTTAGAACATTAGGATACCCTTATCCCAACTCCCATCCTTAGGTCAACTCTAACTGAATAAGTGAGCTCCAAAGCCAAAATCATGGGTAACACTATCCATGATCTTGACCATTTATCCATAAAGTTGTCCTACTATCCAGGAACCTATCCAACTTATCCTAGAACCAATCCCTAATCCCAAAACCTATTTAGCTCCATGAGCTCACTTAATTGACTTAATACAAGTCAATTGGGTTCATGGAACCTATTTGGACACAACCCACTATAGTTAGGGTTAACCTAGCCTAATTAGGAACCTATTCCCACAAGTTATGTCTACAAAACCTAGCCCTAACCCTACCCACACAAGACCCACGAAATTCCTAGCCTAATCCTCTTAAGTTGGTGTCAACTTAAAAAGATTTTATCCCTTAGTGATTGTCCAGAGATAAGATCTTATCTCTTGGCAAGATTTTATCCCTTGGTAGCCACCCACCTAGGTTTCCTATTTTTAGAAAACCCTCATCCTATCCTAGCCCTACAATGTAGATCGTAAGATCCCTATCCAACCAATCCTAG
Organism: Thalassia testudinum; assembly: GCA_037157565.1. Taxonomy (NCBI): domain Eukaryota; kingdom Viridiplantae; phylum Streptophyta; class Magnoliopsida; order Alismatales; family Hydrocharitaceae; genus Thalassia; species Thalassia testudinum. The sequence continues at coordinate 48,891,241 of JAZHRO010000009.1, forward strand.
GCATCACTTTTGATTAAATCTAAAACATCCAAATTAGTGATCCTAGGAACTTTAGATCAACCAATTGGAAGCCACCTACTTTTCTATAAAAGGACCTAGCCTCTACCATTTGGAACATAACTTAGATACCTAGAGATAGAAAAAAAATATCCACCACATAGTCCACACCCTCTCTCTCTCTCCAAGCTCTCTCTCTGGTCTTCTTCCCGACGCCCTGGATCTAAAGTGTTGACGTATACTTTGCACAAGCATCCCTCAAGCTGCTCCATCATCTCCACCACATTTTCTTCTTTTGTTTCCTCCTCCATAGCTTATTCTTCTGTTTCATATTATTTTCAAGCATTCAATTACATTAGATTTGTGAGACATTCTATTTATCAATAAAATGTTTATTTGATCTCATGAATGCTTGTCCATATATGCATATATGCATATATAAATATTTGTTTAGAACGTCTTTCCAAAAAGATTTCACACAAAAATCATGTTTTGCTTTCATGTGAATGACTCAGTACTTACCGAAAGATTTAAAATTTTATTTTATTTCTGCGTGATTCGCAACTACGATGATATAAAAATCTTTTTACAGACTAGATTAAGCCTCTTAGAAGTAAGATTCAACCACGAACTCCCTCCCACCACATCTGTCTTCCTCATGGATGACATTAACTCAGGCGACCACCTACACGTTGCTCTGTGCAATGCCACTAACTGATAACCACCTGACGAGCTCCATCAAGCCGTGGCAAGCAAAAGCCCTCAAAAAATTAAGGCAATTGCTCACCGAGGCTCCCTGTTAGACACCACCCACAGCTGCCACCTTCTCCACGTCTGGCACGTCGCCTCTACCTACCACTCGTCAAATCACTATCGCCACCACCTTCAGCAAGCTCACACGAAGCTTCTCGACCCTTTGGTTGAAAGCTTTGATGCCTCCATTGTCCGACCGACCTCTGTTGTCGCTACCACCTTCCCCACATCTGGTCGGCCACCTCCGAAACCCTCAAGCACTAAAGCTTTGCGAGAAGCTTAGTGGAAGTGTGGGGAACAACCTACGATATCCAGTAGGTGATTCCATGCACCAAGGAGCTCCGTTGAACATCCCCTTCTTTCCTCCTCAATGCAAGAAGAGAATGGTCTTCCTCTCTACTGACAAGGACCAAGTTGAAGAATATAAAAATATGTAGGGATCTACTTGCAAAATTCATAGGGATCCAACTGCAAGAAATCAATCATTTCTGAATTTCCAGTTACTGATTGGTAGTATCTTTTGATTAATGGTTAACTTGTCTTGATTATTGAGTAATTGGGGATTTTGTTGCATCACCTTGTTCTTCAGACATTATTTGGATTATTTAGTGCTTAAATCATCCTTAATTGAATATTTAATGATTGGAACATAATTTTCTCAATTAAATTATTGACTTATGCAATTAATCTTTACATTATTGAGATAGTTTTGAAGCTTAGAGAATTAAGCTAATTATACCTAGTTCCTGAGCTTAAAATTTTGCAAAACATGAATAGTGGTAATTTTGCATTTAATTTATTCCTTGCGAATAACCTCGGATTTCATTTCGCGAAATTACAAATTTTAAAAGTTGATTTGAGTGACTCGGGTATACAACAACGTAATTTTTATCAATTATCGTTTCACGCATGTCAATCAACCCCAAAGATTTTTTTACATTAAAATCACTAAAGTCATGATATTTTGATAAAATCTAATCTCCCAACAATACCCTTCCACACTGGAATTAGGGTTCCTAATAGGGAATCCCAACTTGCCATAGAAACGTAGTGTTATGGTAGAAATCAAGAGATTGTTAGCTAAGCTATAATCCATAGCTAGCACCTAAATGATGAGACTGAATGATGCACCAATCTCACATCCATGGGACCCAAATCTAATGGAAGGTGACAATCTCTTGAATAGGTGATAGAATGTGTGCATCATGGTTAGGGATTATCGAGACAATGGCATGACCCTACTTGTAATGACCTAGGTCCCACAATCAATGAACCTAATAAGACCCTAGTCATCGAGTATGAATTATCAAACCAATAACAGGATCATAGTCACCCAACACATAGTCATAATACATCAATAGTCAAACAAATCATTAATAAAGCATTAATCTAAATAAAGTGTTGACCAGAAAATAAATAAAAAGTCTAAAAGTCTAAAGAACTAAAAGGAAAAGTAATCAAAAGTCTAGGAGTACATCTACTAGAAAACTAAAAAGAAAACTAAGTAACTAAGCAAGGGCTATTGTCTGCACTAACCATCTCCTGGCACTGAGCTAGGTCCTACAACAGAAGTTCCAAATACAACCACTTCACTTGGCTACTCAGCTACACATAAGTATGGAGCCCAAAGAAAATGTCAGTGAAAGGTGAATAGAGTAGACTGAAAAGAACAACACAAGAGAACTAGAGCATAAATTTGGGTACCATTTTTATATATTAAACGCTTGTTCAATCATTATTTGTTATTTATTAATCATCGGTTATTATGTGTGTTGCTTGCAGTGATTATAGTTCTTACTATCCCAATCAATACCTGGGGACATGAGATGATCTAGAAGCAATATCCTAAGAAGCATAACCGATATAAGACACCCTCCTAGCCAAGAGAATGACCCATATTTGTTCCACAACTTAGTCCATCACATTGGAGTCATTGCAAGGAGAAGTGGTGGCTAAGTCATGTAGCATAAATATGTGCTAGCTAGACATGTTAATCCACAAACAGTCGTTCATTTACCCACTGGTTCAGTAAAGTACAAACTAACTCCAATCCTCAAGCCGTGCACCCTACCATCCTAGATGACTATTAATCCTAGCTCTGAGTCGCAAGGAGGTTATCAACTCCCTAAACAGCCTAACCATTCTAAATCCAAATCAAGCTACAACCAAAATACCAATGAGTAGTAGGACTAAACCAATTATCCCACGTTTATAACCCAACAAATCCACTATTGTATATCACTAATATTTATTTAACGGATAATTAAGTTACTAATCATCATTCCTTTAGTTTGATTTTCCCGTCATGTGATAAAATTATCATCCATCCATTATCTATTGGTTCCCACTTCATGGTTGTTGTCAATTAGCATGATTCAAGTGGTTCAATGAAGATAATATGCATCTAACAACTAATTTCCAGATCTAAAATTAAGTATTAGCGTGAAAGCTATGGTATTATTTATTTCTAACTAAGATTACAACAATAAAAAGATCCAATTAATCAAGTATAACAAGCATAGAACATCAATGATCACTTTAAGAAATAATTCATCAACCATCATCTAATTAGGCTCACTTTACAAACTAATTAACATATCTAGTCCTCTCATTATTCTACGTCAAAAAAGTCACATTCTTCAAATTCATCAATTTACCAAGTCAAGCTCATTCATTAATCATAGATTCAACATAAAGGAGCAATAATAATTCCTGTCAATTCATTTGAGTACCCAACATCTAAGATAATACAGATCTACCACAATGGACTCTATACTCAGCAAGAGAAAAGAAACACATATAGAATGGTGAAATATGCGAAAAGGAGACCATAATAACAGTCTACATGACAAGAAATATGGCGATTACTCTACTTTGTGTTGTCGAGGGGTCACGATGACACGGAAGTACTTGTTGGAGGTGTAAGGTACTATCTATGTGTCCTCCTGATGCATGTAGGCTCTGCGCAGTGGCCCTAGGTCAAACGTATCACAAATAAGGGTTTCATGAATAGATTTGACTATGGTTGGATCGGAAACATGAGTTTTTCACGTTTTATGAGGTAAGCTAAGTCGACTTGATCTTGACAGATACCGATGGGTTCGAACAATGTCATTAACTCCAAAACATCTTGGGACCAAAAGATTTAAGCCACTTTTTGATAAGTCACATGAGATAAGACATGTCCATGTCAAAGATTAAAATATGATTTACTAGATGAAGATACAATTTACTGTATGGACCATGAGCCACATCTTGTGTATGAAAACTCTCGATTCTTAGGACTAGGTGGTAATTAGTCAAATTGGGTAGAGTTCTATGAAAGGAGATCAATGAGGTTTAATTGCTTGGAAATATTGTTGTGCTACAACCATACCTAGAGATGTTGCATGGGTGAAGCCTATTACCACCTAGTTTTGTTAGTTAACTGATTATAGACATGCAATCCTAAAGAATTCATAGTGATGTAGATAGGGACTTCTAAGAATCATACAAAGCTTGAGTCTTGGTTGAAATAACTAGTTTACGATGAATGCAGTTATGTGAAATGCTAACTACTCTTTTAAGACCATGATATTCAAAAGAGTATTAAACATCCAAGACATAATTGGGATACATGGTTCTTAGAGGTTAATTGAGGTTTTCTATAAAGTTAGTCACAACAAAGGCATTGTCACTTAAAGTAAGGAGGAATGAAAGTATAAAAGACAAGACTCCTTAGAAACCAACCAACTAGATATCAAATTAATATCAAATGTTACCAGGCTTATACTTATTCTCCTCCTTGTTATCTCGGGGATTGTCTTGAAACATGCATTAAAGAAGGATACTAGGCTAGCCAATTGTCAAAGCAAGTAATCATGTATAATAGATGATACCCACATGCAACCCTACATTAGAAGGGATCATGTGGGCAATTAAAGAAAAGTAAAGTGACATTTAGTGGCCTAAGAGTAAGGGTTGTGAAATTTTTCTCTTGTGTCTATGTTTCCTCGTTGTTCACAGTGTACCTCCCTTCTTGGAATTCGTAGGCAAGCCTCGTTTGGATGATGGAATAGTTATAGAAATGTGTGGAAGAATATTGAAATATGAAAATACTCCGTGAAAGTTCTATGTTTTGTATTTGGATGTAGAATAAATAATATCATAGATAGAAGGAACATAGCTCACATCCATTAGTCAATAAGTGAGAATAAATAACCTTATTTCAAGGGAGGAGGTGGAATAACCTACTCCTACGTTATTATTAGAGTAGTTATTTCAAGAAACTTCTGGACCAAACATGCTCCTATAACACTGAGGAAGAGCTTCCGCCATCTCGGAATTGCCATTCCGAGTGAAAATCCCTCGCCATATATAGAACCTTTTGGAAAGGCCTCCATCCCAAAGAAGGCCTCGGTGTTCTTCTCCGGCTCGCTCGATTGCCAGAATTGGGTGCGCTCTTCCTCGTCTGACCCAATTAATTCTGGTCTTATTTGATGCCGGAAGAGGGCCTCAATTCCAACATAGAATAATTCCTCCCATCTCCCGTAATTGCCTACTTCTTGAATAGGTCCAAACATGATTTACGATTCCCTGCTTCATTCCTCCCATCATTGGCTGCTAGATGCCACCCTCGTGATCGAATAAAATCTAATTCTTGATTTAAAATTACATTAAACAAAAAAGAAAGCTCCCCAAAAGTGTTTTTCAACCAAAACGCGGAATGCAAACTGTTCGGCTGCTTCGGCTAACACGAAACCACCACTTTAAAAGGTTTTAAATCCAGAGTTCCAATTTTCAAAGTCATATTTTAGAAATAACTGAAAAAATTCAAATCACCGATCCGAACGGATCTTGAAGAAAAGGACGAAAAGTTGGTGAGAGTATTATTAGGCAGGAAGGAAAAAAAGAGGTCCCCAGCAGGCAGCTTTGCCTCTATTATTCAAAGTTCACTTATAAAATATATATTAGGCTATGCCACATATCAACTATTTATTAGAGGAATTTGCTATAAAGTTACCCAATCATGGATGTCTTTCCAAGCAATCCTCAACTTAATTGTCTAACCCATTTATAGACATAGTGTGTAGTATTTTACAAGTACAAACAAATAATAGAGAACATTAACCGTTGATTCTTGTATATGTCAGCTCAAAATGTTTCCACAGAACCTCTCTTTCCGGCTCATTTGTTCGTATTGGCTCATCCTAAAGTATGTATCAAAGGTTACTAAAGACAATTTAGCGCTTCCAACACAATATATGCTTTTATAAAGCTTACGCATCCTTTTAAGGTGATTCATTGTATAGTTTGCGAGCTTATATGTAATTAGGTTTTTATTATAAAAAATTGGCGGCATCTATTATCTACATTAAGAATTCAAAATTCAAGATAGAAAATAGATATCTTGACTTCCTTTAACACCCATCCACATGGCTCTAATAAATCTCCCCACGCTAGTCGCTAAAGACGAAAATTCTAATTAAAAAAATCCATAAACACGCCTCGATTTCACCCCTTCAGCGTTCGAAATATTATTCCACATATTTTGAAATACCTGCCTTTTACTAGTATTATTATATCTTTATAGCTCTAATTTGCATGTGTACAGCTGTTTCTTTTAATTTCTTTAATCAATTTTCCCTTTTTCTTTTGAGATCGTGAAGGGAATCCTTGAGAAGCTTTTCTTGACTGTTTTTTAGGTACATTATGAATTATGACTTACCAGGTAGTTTGTTGTAAGTTTTTTTGTTTGCTTGCAAGGTAGAAGAACATTTCATTTAATCTAGAAAATAAAAGTTAGGAATCACAAGGGAGATAAGGTGGTAATCTATTCCCTTGACAATTAATTCTAGCACAATGATTTGTGAGGGTATGAGTAGATATAGCATTAGACTTGGGAATATGAATTTAGGACTTTGAACTTGCGCAATGAATCAACTCCTTACCGTCTTCAATAACTCTTCTTGTAGTCCAATGGGATTGTCTCATTCCAACGATGCTACTACCAATTTTAAGAGCATCACCTTAATTAAGAAATTCCTATTAACGTTATCCAAAGCAATTTGGATGGCAAGTCTAATGACATGGGCTTTCACTTCTTCAATTGAATTTGACTAAATGTTGACCACTCAAGCTGAGAGAATAGAAACATATTCTTCATCCTTTTCAACAACCGCAATATAAGAATATTTATTTCTAATTGTTGCATCAGTGTAAATGGAGAATGAACTATTGAATTGCTGATTTAAGTTACACATGGAATTTCTTGGGCACTCATCTGAATGGACATTGGGGATATCCCTTTTAATGTTGTAAAAAAGAATCTTATGTAGAGCACGCTCCCAAATCTTAATTGGAAGAATGTTAGCCTAATTGTGAATTGCTTCACAACTTTTTTTTTGAAATTAAAATTGCTTCACATCTTGATAGCCATAAGGCATGTAACATATAAAAAATTCTCAAACATTCTTCACGATCTCGCTCTTTTCTTATATTTGGTTCAGCCAAGAATCAATGTTCCAATTAAACTTCAAATTGGCAGTGAACCACGTAGTCCACAAGTGTGAGCCGATGTGTATACATCTGAATAGTCAAAAATATCTATTAATGCATGTTATTAGTATCATATTAGCATCACGCATTATAAATATTGCATAACATGCATCATCATGCATTTAGGTCAAATTATACAAATTGTATAGTAATTTCTTCTTTTTGGTGGCCAGGGACAAGGCAAGTTTTAATCGGGGCCTCGGATCAAAGATCCAACCATACGGATCTGATCAGGGCGACGATTGGAGTTCAATGACTCCAAGATCGCCTCGATCGGATTTCCGTAGCATCAAATATAATCCAAGGAAGGTCAGAGATCAAGAGCCAAGATGATGTCAATTTGCACTTCAGATGACTAATCTGACCACACGGATGGGTTTGGATCGATGATCACAGCCTAACGGTATAAAAATCGACCCAATTCGACATCCATGGCACCTTCTACAAGTCACAAAAGATGGACGACTAAGACGGCGCCACGTGGTGCCATCTTCGCCGCCTAAATCAGCCTAGCCAAATTGGTGAGGACCACCGCACCCTCTCTCTCTCCTCACTCGCTCGGTTGATCTCAGCCGTTGGATCTTGATCCAACGGTTGAGAGCGAGTGCACTTGGATCCAAAGTGTGCCTCAAAGGGTGGTTTGGCTTATTGGTCTCGACACCATCCACAACGAAAAGAGTGTAGGTTCGAGCCCCACCCTCCTCAAATCGAGCAGGCAACGTGCGCGAGCCCAATTCGGACGTCAGATGGAACGCGAATGGCTGATCAAGCGACGACGTGGTAGCACTGGGTGCATGGATCACGCACGCGCGTGATGACGTGCAATCACACACATGCGCACTGTTACGCTGAAGAAGCGGCACTCATTGATTCTAGGTCATCCGATCTTGAGATCGGACAACTGCGATTTCAAGATCGTGATTGTGCGTTGAGAGCAGCGGAGAGGAAGAGGCGGGCATGCACGGCAACTACTCCCACGTTCAGGGGCTTTAGTGATGCTTAATTTCGTCACTAAAGGCCCTGCATTAATGTTTTTAACATAAAATGATCTTTTTACCCCCAACCTCTACACCTATAAAAAGGCCTACGCCCCCAACATTTCAATCAACCCTTCCTTCACCCCTCTCCCTCTCCAATGCTCTAAAGAAGCTTATCCCAAACCCGGGATGCTCCTCTAGAGCCAAAATCAAAGTTTTTTCCCCCCGTTCCGGAAGTGAATCCCACGACGACGTCGATGCCTTGCCTTGCCCCCGATTCTTCTTGCTTCGTTCTTCATCTTCCGTCTTCGTCCTCCGTCTTCCAGGAGTCGCCCCGTCCGACTCGTCCTCCAAGCAATCGTCAAGGAGGATAACATCTCTCTCCTTTCTTTATTGCTTTCTAGAATAGAATTTCCCACTTTCTAGCTATAATCATTTCCTGCTTTCTAGTTGTAAAAATAATATTCAGTTGCAAAGTGATTGTTCTCTCTCTCTCTCTTAGTGTTAATATCAAACTCATTGTGATTATCTTACTTTTAAAATAAAAATATCAAAAAAAATATAATTGCAAATTTTAGATCAACGTAGCCTCCCTATGTTCGACCCGAAATCTCTTTACAAATTTTGGTAAGTTTATATGTTGACGAATTTCTTCGCAAATCATACTATGAGGATGAGTTTTTCAAAATCCAATCCCATTTGCATAGATCTTCTGCCTCAACATGAGCAATAGGAGAATAGATGGGCTACAGTTTCAACACTCAATTGGCAAAATGGGCATAGTCTTGGTGTGCATCCAATTTCGCTAGACATGACTTCTAATAATGGAAGGCAATTCATTATCAAATACCATAGGAAGATTTTTGTTCTAAGGGCAAGGCTAATTTCAGCAAAGTGCTTCCTTACTAATTTCAACTATTTTGAATTAGGCTCCTCACATTCTAAAATTTTAGAAATAAAAAAAATGTTGATCAAGGGGTTGTTCCAACTGTCATCAGGGTGCAACAAATCTTTGACATAAGTAGGATGAACAATTTTATGAATTTTGTATACACAGGATGTCTGAGCCCTTTGATCCAATTATCATGCCATATATTGATGTTGCTTCCACCATGATAAATGTGCAATTCATACTTGTAGCATAACTAGTTTTGTTGGTTCTCATATGTTAATACATTATATATAACTCATAGTCATGCAAATTTGCATACCTGCACTTAGGGAATACATGATATATTGAGCTTAATGAATGCTTTCTTGTGAAATATTATCTTAGCTTGAGGAGGAGAAAGAGTCTAGGTTAATGAAGAATGAGGAAGATGTGTTTAAAGAACAAGGGGATGTGTGGCAACCCGAAATATCCATAGCCACCTTAACCCAATCGCACACCAAAATAGCCCATGAGACACCCCCAAACCCACTTAGATATTCACCTAATTATGCACCAAAACCCATGCCCCCCCTTACCCCTATCCATTTGGATGCCCACCACCCCCTACCTTCAAGAATAGAACCCTCTCCACACTACCTTTGCACTTATCCAAACCCTACCCTCCACACTATAAAACAACCACCCTCCCACCTCTCACAGCCCCCCCTCCCCACTCCTCTCACTTGGGTGCACATACCAACACACACACAAACTCTCCACACCACCTCTCCATTCTCTCCATGTCTATCTGTTACCCCCATACCACCATCTCCTCTCTTAGCTCTACACCACCACCACCATCTCCTCCATGAAGGCTTTAAGCGACTACATTTGAAATGCGTGAATCCATATGCAAGTATCGCTCCATTTTCATTTTCTTTGTTGTTTTGTTAATTTTTTCAATTATATTTTTGTTTTCTTGTAATCTTCCCTAGGTGATTAAAAGAGGGATACTTCATTCCTTTTTGTGAGCTCACCTCTTGGCCTTCATTTCTAGTGCTTAGTATTAACATTTTTCATTTGTTGTAGTAAGCTTGTATCTAAGACTCTCTCTTTATTCAATCAAATGCACTTTTGTTTCATTTGATGTTATCTTGTTATCTACTTGTTGATTAGCATTTTTGATAAATGCATATTTTGCATCCTTCATACCTATATTTTGCTTAGAACCTAGGTTGTTGGATAGTGTACTTAGCATCAAATCGCATAAATAATGCATACCATGCATTTAGATAGGATTGCATCATTTCATAATAATTTAAGGATTTTTTCTTATGTTCTTGCTTTGGTATTGTTAGGTCTAGAATTGAAAAGCAATAATTGAAGCAAACTGAGGATCAATGCCAATGCAAGCTAGGATTAAAGCTCACCTCACCTTATGGAGCTCGGGAATTATTATAGAAATTCAAAGATCCTCCTACATTTCCTTTCCCATGCTCACCATTCTCACCTCCATAAATGAACTCCAAGTCCACTACCTCCACCTCCACCTCCAATAATAAGCTCCACTCCTCTTCCATAAACCCTACACACCTCCCATGAATCCACCTCATAATTCCTCCACCAAATCACCTCCATTATTCACCTTGAGTTGCTCACTCTTTAAGGTAATTAGGCACACCATCTAAGGTTTCCTAGGACCCCCTCCACATGTTCCCCCATGGCCTCCATAAATCCCTCTCCCAAATTCTAACAAAGCCACCTCATTCGCTTCATCAATAGAACACGCCACCCTTTAGAGGCTCCACCTTTCCAACACCTAGGCTACACTCCCAACACCTCTTCTTAATGGCCCCTACACGCCTCCCATGGATACACACCCTCCATTACACATTTTACCACTTCCTAGGTTCATAATTAAGGCCAACCCATTTCCTAGCAACCACCTTTCCATGACCATAAGAAAGCACATTAAGGAAGAACACTCCACTCTCTCTCATGCCCAACCCACCTTTTTTCAGCACAAAAACCACTTCCAAAGCCTTTGCATTTAACACCATCCATTAAAGCCTCACACATTCTCCTGTGTCCTTAATTAGATGACATAATTGTTGGTGCAAGGATACCACGATCGTTAATTTTCATGATAACAAAACACTTGTATTTAACATTTGTATTTGAAGTCTAAGATTTCAGGTTATTTGAGAAAATGGATACAAGTTTGAAGGAGAAGTGTGAAGAGCTTGCGTCCATGGTGGATTGGAGGAGCTCGGTAGAGGAGAAGGAGCTTCGCTTGGAGAGAGAGCATGAAGATCAGAAGAATAGGATAGATGTCTTTTCTATCTTGTACTTTGTATCTTTTGTCTTTACTTTCTTTGTTCTTTATTTGTATCTAGATATATGTTAAAGAGTCTCAAAATAACAATACAGCAGTCCTAGGAACATTTACATAACCCTAGGATACCAAGACATTTCGTAGAGAACTTAGAAAACTAAAATACGAATCAGACAGCCTAATCAGACATCCAATCTGAACTTTAGATGTCTGATCTTGACTTTTAAGACGTCTGACTGTTTGATCAAACGTCCAAAACACTTATACTAGAGAACCATTTACTGTCTGCCAGATTTAGACATTCAACCCTTAGTCCAGACGTCTGATGACTTTGCCAGATGTCCAATTACTGAAACATTGGCTTAGAAATATAATTGTTGAGGATTGACTTTTAATCTTCTATCAGACGTCCGTAGAGGACCCCAAATGTCTAATAAATAGACGTTAGCACACGATTAAGGTAAAACCACTTCTCATCAGAGATATAGCCATTTGTGCCTTGGGAAATCTATTCTCACAGTTATCTAGGTTTTCAGATGTCCAGACCTAGTGCCAGACGTCTAACAAGTCGTTTGATCAACTTACACAAGAACCCTGTTTAGGTCTAAACTAAGTCAGGAAGGAAATAGTTTAGTATTAGACATTTAATATTATTTCCAGACATCTTATACTTGTTTACCAGATGTTTGATATTAGACTCAGACGTCTGATAACACTGTCAGAATCATTAGTGACCCAGATTCCAACCTAATCTGCCTTAGGTTTGTTCCCAATGGCTATAGAAGCCTTCTAAAGCCTTCCAAAGCCTTCCTAGGCCATCTATAAATAGAGGGGGAGCCCTCCTTTGTTACACACATCTAAGAAACACCAACGCACACCTTGAGAATCCATTTCCACAACTTTTGTGTCCAAGAAAAATAAGGAATCACCTAGAAGTGTTGTTGCTCTCCAAGTTCATCTAGTCTACACTAGAGAGCACCACATTCGTCGTGCACCCACTCTCCCACCGTAGAATACAAGAGTGTCATCGTGCTTTGCGTGGATCACGCACCCATGTTGCCAAGCCAACACACTTCCATTAAAGGGAAGATCCTTTACCTATAGTAGCTAGATTCAATTATTTACTTTGTGACGCTATAGGATTATTGTAGTTTATAATCTTTGGTTGGGTACTCGCTTTGCGAATTCCCATCTCCTTTACCAGAATAAATACTCCTCTTGAAGAGGAGGGGTTTGAGGTACACTACCCTTGTATAAAGTAGTGTCGTTGTAACAGGTTGAACTACCCTCATTTGAAGTAGTTCGTTAGTAGATTTGATCTACTTGGTTGATCGTGAAATCCTAAGTCGAAAGGATTAAGTGGTGATTTTTACCTGGGTTTGGGTTTCTACCTAAAAATCTTTTGTGTATCTGTGTGATTACATTGCATGAGATTGAATATTTTTTATTTCCGCATTATTTCTTTTATCACATAAATCTCACCCCCTCCCGTAGGTAAATTACAATTGGTATCAGAGCAAGTTTTCGCTTTTTAGGAGTAATATCCGTGGAAGATCAATGGAAGGGAGCAGGTTTACGATGAGATCATCCGAGGGGCAGTCTACTACCCGTCCGCCGTTCTTCGATGGGAGCAACTACCCCTATTGGAAACTCCGGATGAAGACATGGCTTCAAGCCAATGACTACTCAATATGGCAGCGATGCGAAGTGCCATACATCATTCCAGAGAGGCCCGAGACAAGATACTCTCAACAACAAACTTGGGAGCTTTCTCTAAACGTGAAGACTATGAATGCGTTATATTACTCGTTAAATCCAGAGGAGTTCAACCGCATCTCACAATGCACCACCACATACAAGATATGGCATACACTAGAGGTAACTCATGAAGGTACCTCCAAGGTAAAATCCTCTAATATTAACACCCTATCTCAAGAATTTAAATCTTTTTCTATTAGATCTAATGAAACTTTAAGTGAAATGAACACTAGGTTCACTCTCATTGTAAATAACTTGAAAGTTTTAGGAAATACTTTTATTAAGGGGGAGTTTTAAGGGAAGCTACTCTATTCCCTTGGACTAGAATGGGAACAAAAGGTCATCGCCATCGAGGAGGCGAATGAAGTAGAGGAGCTTAACATGGAAGACCTCTTAGTCAATCTTATGGCCTATGAAACAAAGTTGAAGTAGGACACACCAAAATCGAAGCCAAGGAAGACTCTTGCCTTCAAAGCCTCTTCGGACATCGAGGTAAGTTCCGATGATGAGGGCTTTAAGATTTTACTTAAAAAATTTTTCAAGTTTTGTAGGGATTCAAAGAGAGAAAAGATGGAAAAGAAGGAAAGTTTGAGATGTTGCTACCATTGCAACGAAAAAGGGTATCTTTGACCCGAGTGCCCTCTTCTCAAGAAGGAGAAGAAGAACGAGAAGGAGAAGAAATGCAAGAAGAAGGCGTTCCAACCTATTAGTTCAACCCCTCATAAATAATATTTTGATGATTTACAGAATAAAGAAAAAGAGATAAAACATAAGCATAACATATTTTTCTCTGTAATAACACAATTGCAGGTTTCATGGAATTTTTCAAGTCGGAGGATTAAAAGTGTGAAGACTAGATTGGCATAAGTGTTGTCATGGGTCATTGTCTTTTTATGTAAACTTTCAAAGGTTGTAATCTTTATTTTATTTGAGTCTAGAAATATTGTAAAGAGCCCCCAAACATAACTTATAAATAGCTAACTTAAGCTCTTTACACTTAGGATAAATTAGAAACAAAAACCTAACACTAAGACACAAATCAGACATCCATGACAACTGTTAGACGCCTGATTTTCAACTTTAAGATGCCTGATCATTATTTCAGGTGTCTAATTGTCTATAGCATTTCCTTTGCATTCTGACTTCTTAGGCATCAGTCGAATCAACCTTCTATCAAACGTCCATATAGCCTTATCCAGACGTCGAATACATAGCCTGGACGTCCTTAAACCAACCATTAGACCCAAGTGCCCATTTTCTCTCTGTTATAACGGGCAAATACACTTTTAGACGTTTGGACATATCACTAGACGTCTATCAATGGACCGTTGCCCATTTATTTTTGTGAAATCTTATTAGAAACCAAAGTTCAACTCTTAGATTACCGAGGCATGTCATTATTATTTTTCCAGACATCTAGGAAATCCGACAATACTAACATCTGTTCCTTAAAATCTAGAACCCTATTTGGATCTGGTCAAAATAGGAACGAATCCGCTTATAATTAGACATCCAATATTTTTATCAAACGTCTTATTTGAATATATCAGACGTCTATGTTTCGATCCAATGAAAACAGTAAGCCTGACTAATAGAATCAGACATCCATAATTGTACTCGGACATCTTACAAGACATCTGAACCAAAAATTAGACGTCTAATATTGTTGTCAGATTCATGATTGCTTTGATTTGTGTTGGATTTCATCCCAATCTCTTGGGACTTGCCTTCAATAGCTAAGAGACCTCTCCCAATCCTTCTTGAAGGTTCCAAACTTGCCTATAAATAGACTACAACCCCTCTTAGGCAATACACACCTCTTGAGATTCAATTTCCTTAGAAAATCACTTGCTCACTACTCTTTGCTTCCTATTGCCCTTGTGTTGTTCCAACACTCTAATTAAAGGGCAAATCAACACTCCCGGTGCACTTCATTCTGCTAATTCTTAGAGAGTTTTTTTTATGCTTAATAAGTAAGGAAATCATTAATATTTTGGGGTGTTCTATAGGTATTTTTCATTCTTATTCTATTATTGTACTTTGGGTATCCAGCCTGTCGGGTCTCCATCTCTTCATTATGAAAGGAGAAACCTCTGTTTAGGGATAGGAGGTGGAATTTGTAATTGAGGTACACTACCCTAGTTTAAGTAGTGTGGTTAGTGGATTGATCACTTTGTGATAAAAAATCCTAAGTCAAGGGATTAGTTTAGGTGGTAGTTTTCACCCGATTTGGGTTTCCACCTAAAAATCTTGTGCCTCTTTTTGTGATTGTATTTTTGTCTTACAATATTTTCTAAATTCACTATTCACCCCCCCTCTAGTGCAATTTCACAAGCTACTTGGGATGACTCGAGCTCAAAAGAAGAAAAAATCCCAAAGAAGAAATTGCTTTCTTGGGCTTCATGGCCATGGCGAGTGATAGTGAAAGCAACGACAACGACAAGGAGGTAAATTTTGATTTACAAGATGCCTTTGATGAGGTTTTTGAAATTAGTATGTCATTAAAGGTAGAAAATAAAAATATTAAAAAGAATCTTAGTCTTCTAAAATCCAAAAATGAAAGATTAGAGATTTAACTTAAAGATCTAGAAATTAGTTCTAGTTCTAATATTCTTGAAAAGGATGACTTGTTGTTAGAGAATAATAAACTAATCAATGAAAATAGTAACTTAATTGAGGAGAACACCAGCTTAAAAATTGAAATCTCCAGTTTAAAAAGTAAGATGCATGTTATAGAAGATGAATTTGCATGTCTTAGGAAGAACTTTGAAAAATTATTAAATAGAGTTGGCACTACTCAAAAGATTGAGAAAGGATCTCCATCAAGGAGACCAACTAACACAACCGGATCCAAATTGACTTGGATACCGAAGAGAGAACTCGAATCTTATTTTGTAGGATTCAAGGGAGACTACAACATCAAAGATTGGATCTACAAGATGAAGGACGATTGTTTATACATGCTTGATTGGGTTTTAAAAAGGTGGCGTTGTCGTATAGTCGAAAAAGCGTTGAAAACAAATAAGAATTTTTTATTACTCGAATGTTAAGTCTGAGGTCGAACACAGGGAGAAAATGGTATTTATTCACTAATCTCAATAAATGTAATTTGAACACTTAAAGTTACTCAAAATCTAATTCAAAATATAATGCAGGAGTTTATGAATACTGAATTGTAGAAACAAAAGAGAAATTGAGAGGAATAGGATAAAAAGTTTGATTCTTCTTCTCTTGGCTCTCTCTTTAGGGTTCTTTTCTTCTTTGATTCTTCTTTCTGCATTCTCTTCTTTTCATCTTTGTTCTTCTTCTTTGGATCTTCTCTGCTTTAGCTTTCCGATCTCCTTGCCTTTTCCTTTCTTCTCTCTCGACGTCTCTTGCAATAGTGCCTTTCTCCTTCTTTGTCTTCTTCTTCTTCCTTGATTTCTCCTTCTTCTTGCTCCCTGGCTTTGGCTCTTCTTTTCTTCTTCTTACTCTGGTCCTTGGTTTCTTCTTCCTTCCTTAGCTTCCTCTTTCTTGATTTCTCCTTCCTCTACGGTCTTCTTCCTTTCCTTTAGCTTCCTCAGCCCTTAGCTTTGGCTTCTTCTCTGCGGCTGCTTCCTCCTTCTTTCCTTCTCTAGCCTCAGCTTCCTCTTCCTTCATCCTTTCCATACACAGAAGTGTAAAACCTACCCCTACCCTCCCTCGCATACGCTCTCTCTCTTTTCTCTCTTAGGTTTGCTCTCCCAAAGCCAACCGGGTATTCGGGTTGGCTCATGTGCACCCGGGTCCAGGTGCACTGACATGGGTGGTGCGCGAGGAGTGCACAGTAAATGGGTCAGGCAAGCCAGGCCCACGGAGCGTCAGTTACGGACGAGGTGGGTAAGCGGGTGAGGGGACCTCACCCCGTGTTCTGAGGCAACCAAGAGAAAACACAAAAATAATTTAAAGCACTCACAGCGCTCTAAGCTTTCTAAGGTGGGACTAAAAGTCCCACCTGCTTTGCTCACGCCCGCAAGAGGCTGCTTCGATCAATTGTCATGGCTGAGTGCTCTCCCAAAGCCACTCACTGGCTGGATGTGTGCGCAAGGTGATTCTACATCACCTGGACCTGGGAACCTGGAGCCTGACGCTTGGGTTGAGGCTTGTGAGCAAGCTTCATGCCTACGCTAATGGCGGCGTAGGATCAATCCTGCGATCAATAAATACAGCATTGTAGCCTCATTAAACCACACAGGAAGCTTCTCCATGACATGGTGAAGGTGCTGCGGTAGGTGGCTAGCTGCAGAGCGGCCTAGGTGTGCATGCCTAGGTTAGTCTGTGGCCGTGGTGATGGGTGTGGTTGGGGGGAGCTTGTGGAAGGTATGGTGGTCGATGGGGAAAGTGATCAGTGGATGGTGGCGAAGGTTCTGAGGGGTCTGGCGAGGTGGATGGAGGTGTGAAGGTGACGGAGACACCTCGTTGGTGGTCTGCCGGAGATGAGGAAGATGGTGGTGGTCTGCAGTGTCGAGGGGTCGAAAGTAGAAATAAAGAGGGGGGAAATATAGAGAGGAGAGGGGAAGAGTTTTAACCTAATTAAGGGACAAAAGGATAAGGAGAGCAGCTGGCGTGTACCTGCTGCTGCGAAGATGAAGGTTCCAGTGGAGAGGGAACGGTGACGATGAAGGGGTATTGGGCGCCAACGCTGGTACGACGCGACGTGGAGGAAGGAGGTGAAGACAGCTCTGCCACTAGTATTGTGGCAGAGCGACAAGAAGAGCAAGGAGATGTCGTCGGAGCTCGCTAGATGCTTGGCCAGAGGAGAAGAGAAGAAATTGGAGGGTTTTCTCCGACCAAACCAAGCTGCCTTTGAGTGGTCGAATCAGGGGGTCCTTTTATAGGTACTAGCAGAGGTCCTTGTGCTTGGAAGGCAAGCTTCCAAGCGCAAGAATCCTCGCTCAAGTAGGAATGTGCGAGAGATTCCCATGTCTCTTGAGCATTTGCACTGAAGATTGGGTGCGAATCAAGGCCGGAGATTACATTCAAATGATAGGGAATTCCTCAAAGAATCACCCTTTCAAATTTGAGAGGGAGTCTTTGAGGAATTAGAGAGAAATCCCCTCTGGAATCCTCGCCAGAGTAGGACTCCTCCGCTGTAATGGCGGAGGGGCCTAATTGCGAAGAGTGGTGAGGAAGATAGGGGGGTCTGCGCAATGGTTTTCAAAAGTTATGGGTCAAAATGTAATTGGGTGGACTATTTTGCAAAGTAGGTCAAGATAACCTCCCCTTATGTCCAAATTTTGGTAAAAATCTAATTTCGACCTAAGGAATCTAATGGTGAAATTGGATTTTAGGTTTGACCATGTTTGACTAGACATTTTACACAAAAACCCAATCTAGGGCAAATAATTAGCTAGGACCCCCATTTAGATCGAAACAGGTTCCAAAGGCCAAATTGAAGATTCTAAATCCTACGGGATAATTTTCCAAGAATTTTGGAGGGTTTAATTGATTTTTATCCAAACACGAACCTTATTAAATTAAGTGGGTTTGTTTTAGGGTTATAGGATGCCATTTAATTCTTAGATTACACATGAACCCTTTTCTTATTGAGCCAACCCACTTTTTATCTTGTTAAGATCAATTGACCTATGTTTAGCTTCTGAGAAATCCCATTGATGTACTATAATGGTAAAATTGCAGTTTACCCTTTGTTTCTTGTTTTCCTCTCAGAATAGTTATTCCTTGAATTAGGCCCTTCTCTAGGTTATGTAGGAGCTTTTGTTCTCTTTTCTATGTCAAAATGAGCTAGTTAGGGCCCATGATGGTGTTCCCATCATACCCCCATGCCTAGGTTTTGCTAGTCCCTTAGCAAAATTTCAAGGTTTTAACTTATGTTCTTGACCATGAGTTTCTTTCACCAATTATGAGAAGTGCTTTTCTTCTTTTCGATTAGGTTAGAATGTCAATAGTAGGCCTAGAGGTACTCAAGTACCAACCAAGCTTCGGACCTGACCAGCTCTAGCCTTGGTCCTACATGAAAGTTTTTACGGCCTGCAGGAACTATCCTAAGGTTCGTTAGACTCCACGATTAAAGCACCCATGCTTAAGACATATTTTAGCCTTGGTTCAGTTTGCAATACATTTTTGTAAGAGAGAGACAAAGGATTTACTTGTTTGGAGAGTTTTCTCTCTCTTTTCTTTTCATTTCTAGCTTTGGATTGGCTTCTCAACACTGTCTGTATCGAATTCCTCGTCCCCATCATCAATTATCAAAGGTCCCTGGCAATTGATGCTTCGTGATAGCATCGCCCATGACAACCCCCAGAACCCTGGCTTTTGAGATTTCGAGATAATCCTTCCCATTGGTGTTCTGTAGCCAAATCCAGACCCTGGCAATCGTCATTTTGTGATAATGTCACCCATGGCGTCTGAATCAGTAGGGTGCTTATGTGCCCCCGGTAGGATATGTAAATATCCTAGGAGACAAGCATCGAGGAGACGATATGTTGCTACGCATCTTCGAGGGAAATTTCCCGCCTCTCCACGTCGGGAACTCGTCCAAATCAACTTGTGTTGATTGGCTGCTCCTAATATAGGCAACCTTTTTTCGGAACATTTAAACGCTTTTGCATGATTTAGATAGCTATGCGCACTGAACCAGATGTGTGTGGATTGGGGTGCTTAGGTTACCGAGTCTAGCAAACTGAAGGTCAGTTAACGAGGCCGAATACTCCCTAAGCCTTAGACCTAATACTTAAGCTTCGCATTTTCCCCAACCTCTTGAAGATTATCCAGATCTTAGCGGATACTTGAATTTTTAAGCCTAAGAGTCTAGCCTAAAAGGCCTAAGATCAGCGTTCCTACTAATCTCTTTTTGTGTATCTTTAACACTTTTTCCTTTATTCCTTTTTCCTTGATGTGGTCTAGAACTTTGGTTAATCCCTTAATTTCTTACTAATGACTATTCTTTTTCTTTTTCATTTTATGCTCCTTTTTTTGTCATTTTGTTCTTTTCCTCCTCATGTTTTGTGACTTCAAAATTTTCTTCCCTCCATTTTTTTGTTCCTTTTCATAATTTTTTATTTTTTTGGTATTTTTGACATATGAAATTTTTTGTGAGAGTCCTAACTTTTCTTAATTTCTATAGTTTGCACTTTACCACCCCCCGATGCCTAAATTTTGCAATGTCCTCATTGTAAACGGAGGGTGTGAAACAGTATTGGGTCCAGGGACTTAGAACAAGATATATCGGGTGGGCAACTGGGTTGGGAATGACTGATGCGGACAATTCCAAGCTCTGGTACATGTACCAGAGGTGGGATCGACTGGTCTAAGGCTGAACTTAGAGTGCAGTAGACGTGGAGTACAAATGGATTAATCAGATGGATCTTAGGTTTTTGGAATGACAGGTTGCCTCCCGTTAAGTGCTAAATTCAATGCCTTCAGCCGAGCGGGAAATGGTAAGGAGAGGGAGTGGTCAAATCAGTAGAGTTTTGTAGAACAAGCACCTTGATTAAGAGCCCGGTTGGTCCAACCAAGTGCTTATTGAGATCAACAGGATGATGATGCAGCCCAAACCCTATTAATCTAGTGGGTTGATAAATGTAGATCAGGGGATGTAGAACCCACCATATGCTATGGAGCTCTGATGGATGTGGAAGTGTAAATTCGGGTTTTGGCTGAGTCGAATCAACCTGGTCAGAGTAGGGATCCGAAAAGTAATCAGTAAATGGTGCAGAAACCTATGGGGGTGATCAGAGAATGATGGAGCATGGTTTTCAGTCTGATCAATGCCCGAAACCCAATATATTTGTGGAGTTGAATCATCTGCAAACGGCTCAGTGAGAGGGGAATCAGAATAGAAATTGAGTCCGGTTGCAGGTCGGGGTTGAAAACGAGTTTTGATTGGTTTTGTATATTTGGAAGAGGTGGCTTCAATGAGGATTGTGTATGAGGGCTCTTGTAGAAAGAAGTTACAGGTGGTTTCATGTAGAGAGTCCTCATAGTAGCTTTCAAAGTCAAAGGTGAATGCCTGACGAGTGTCTATAGGATGATGAAAATCTGAATTGAGAAAAGATTCAAATTCTAGGTTGTAAGCACTCTCGGCATTTTATGGTTTTGATTCCTGAGGATCGAAAAGAAATGATTCCATGTCATTGGAACCTAAACTTAAATCAGTGATCTCGGGAACCGGGACCTCAAAGTCGAAGTCGGAGAATGAATCATGTGAGTTGAGGTCGGAGATTGGCTTGTTGTAGTTAGGAAGTAGATTTTCTCCGAAATCATGGTCAGATTCGAAATCATCGGAGATATTGCGGAAATCAAATTCTAAATGAGATTCGAGGTCATGAGTTCTATCACAGAATAAATCATATGTTGTAGATTCAGCAGCTTGAATGGGGTCTAGCCTATATGTAAATTCTGAGCTCAAAAAGGTGTTCTTATTTGGTCTAGGCTCAAGTTCTAGGCTTGTAGGAAAGATCCAATTGAAACCCCACTCGTCCAACTCCTCGATTTCTGTATCGTAAATTGCCGTGACTTCCGAAATATTGATCTAATTCTCTACGGATGTTGGAGAGGGATATTCATCAAATAGAGGCCCAGAATTATACTCTTCATTGAAAATTTGATCTTCATATGGGGCCTCGTAATCTTCCCAATATGTTTCAGATCCAGATTCTAGGCTTAGGATGTGGGTTGAATCACTAGAATCTAGGTCCAAATAACCTTCGAGGGTCACCTTATCAAAATAAGGGGCGGGATTTACACCCTCGAGTGGTTCAGTGCTAATCTCATTATTGCAAGAGTTTAGGAATTCTATGCTTGGTGATCCAGGGTCTAGGGTTATCTCAACATTGTGTTCTTCTGCAATTGGAACTTTCCAACCTATTTCAAGATCAGGCATGTTGTATTTTATCTGGGTTGGGAATCCACAACCACTCTATGCCTCAAACATGAGATTTGGGAAATCGGATTGATCCTCAATATTACTCCAAGATGGTTCATCATCTGTTTGGGGCATATATGGGTATTTCTGATCGATAATTTGTTTTAATAATCTCATCATCTCTTCCCATTTTTCAAGATCATCTTGGTGCTGCTCCCAAAGTCCAGGATTTGGTATGCATTGAAGGTATTCAAAGTTGTGTAATTTCTTTATCTCAATGTATCCTGTGATGAGAATGTCTCTGGTTTATCCTTTTGTGGCTTTAGTCAATAATACTTGGGCACAGTTTATGATGAAGGTTGTGGTTGTTGGTACATTAACCTGAATGTCTTCTACTAGTGTTGAGGTTTTATATTCAATTTCATAGAACTTAAGGGCATCCTCAATCATCCTATCTCTCCTAGATCTTTGTGATTCAGGTTTTTTGAAAGGTAGTCCTAAGTAGTTTGGCTACATATTTGGATTAGATGGTGGAATCAAGATGTAGAATCAGAATTTGGATCAACATGTAGAATCAAGTTGTGAAGTGATTAGATCTGAATAGAGAGTCCCACTGAAAATGTATGTGTGTGCTCTAAAGAGAAGAGATGAGGGACTGGATGTGATTTTGACCCAATCAAAGCACCCAAAGATGTTTGGATGACTATGGAGGTTCAGAGCAGATGATACTCCTGGATCGGAAAGTCATCCACCTGAGAATTACCTGGGCAGCCAGAGAGGAAGAGTCTCGCAAAGACCCCTACATGGTAGAGCATCCCCACGGGTTACAGGGTTTCCCCCACCGAACCTCTCTTGTCATTGAGATTCTAGGTAGACTAGAATGGGGACCTTGACCTCTTAAGTCTACCACTTTTAAGATCAAAGGTGCTTTAGGGTTTTCACTTGAACTTTAGATATTTTGATTTTGTGACCTAATTTGGAGGTTGGTTGACCCAAGGGTTCAACTTCACCTGACCTACCCTAAAGATGGCAGAATGATTCTAGGTCAAGACCTAGAAATCACCCTAATTTGACTCTCAGGTTATTAGGTCCAATGTTTTTAAGATTCAAGTGATTTTAGACCTCAATTTTAGGGTTGTCTTGCTTAGATCTTTTCAATCAAGGGCTTGGGTAGCACACTGATTTGTTCCTTTTTTAGGGCAGGTGGATTTGTTCCTTTTTTATGCACGCATGTGTGAACTAGCACTCCAAAACCCTACTGTAGAAACCCTAATTTGGTTCTATTTCCAATCCTCTTTGCTTTTCACAAAAGTTCTCTTTGGACTAAAAAATAAGAAGTGTGTAGTCCATAGAGATTTTTAGAAATTAAGCATGCTTTCTACTAGGCACAGGAATTTATGGGATAGATCTCTAAAAATCGCTTCTACTTTAATAAGTTTTGAAAATTTTCTCAAAATCAGGAAACTTTTTCCTTAAAGATGGTAATTACTATAAAAAGAAGGCAATTGATTCCTAATTTGATTGCTTCCTTTTGTCTTCCCAGGATTAGGAGGTGGATTAGGGAAGAAAAGAGATTTCCTACCTTGGAGTGGTTGATTTGTGCGAGAGATTTCCTCGTGAAATACCATGCAAGATCACAGCAAAACAAATAGGGCAAGTTAGTGTTCAAATATAATCAAAAATAATGTAGAGACTAGTGATAAATTGCGCATTGCTTCCCAGCAACGGTGCCAAAATGTTTATACACGCTTGATCGAGTTTTAAAAAGGTGACATTGTAGTATAGTCGAAAGAGCGTCGAAAACAAATAGGAATTTTATTACTCGAATGTTAAGTCCGAGGTCGAACACAGGGAGCAAATGGAATTTATTCACTAATCTCAATAAATGTAATTTGAACACTTAAAGTTACTCAAAATCTAATTCAAAATATAATGTAGGAGTTTATGAATACTGAATTGTAGAAACAAAAGAGAAATTGAGAGGAATAGGATCAAAAGTTTGATTCTTCTTCTCTTGGCGCTCTCTTTAGGGTTCTTTTCTTCTTTGGTTCTTCTTTCTGCCTTCTCCTTCTTGCCTTCTCTTCTTTTCTTCTTTGTTCTTCTTCTTTGGATCTTCTCTGCTTTAGCTTTCTGATCTCCTTGCCTTTCTACCTTTAGCCTTAGTCCTTTCTTCTTTCTCTGACGTCTCTTGCAACAGTGCCTTTCTCCTTCTTTGTCTTCTTCTTCCTTGATTTCTCCTTCTTCTTGCTCCTTGGCTTTGGCTCTTCTTTTCTTCTTCTTGCTCTGGTCCTTGGCTTCTTCCTTCCTTAGCTTCCTCTTTCTTGATTTCTCCTTCCTCTGTGGTCTTCTTCCTTTCCTTTAGCTTCCTTAGCCCATATCTTTGGCTTCTTCTTTGCGGCTGCTTCCTCCTTCTTTCCTTCTATGGCCTCAGCTTCCTCTTCCTTCTTCCTTTCCCTACACAGAAGTGTAAAACCTATCTTTACCCTCCCCCGCGTACGCTCTCTCTCTTTTCTCTCTTAGGTTCGCTCACTCAGAGCCAATCGGGTATTCGGGTTGGGTCACGTGCACCCGGGTCGAGGTGCACCGATGTGGTTGGTGCGCAAGGAGTACACGGTAAATGGGTCAGGCAAGCTAGGTCCGCAGAGCGTGGGTAGCGGACGAGGTGGGTAAGCGGGCGAGGGGACCTCACCCCATGTTCTGAGGCAACCAAGAGAAAACACAAAAATAATTTAAAGAACTCACCGTGCTCTAAGCTTTCCGAGGTGGGACTAAAAGTCCCACCTGCTTCGCTCGCGCCCGCAAGAGGCTGCTTCGCTTAATTGCCGTGATTGAGTGCTCTCTCAAAGCCACTCATTGGCTGGATGTGTGCGCAAGGTGATTCTGCATCACCTAGACCTGGGAACCTGGAGCCTGACGCCTGGGTTGAAGCTTGTGAGCAAGCTTCATGCCTACGCTAATGGCGGCGGAGGCTCAATCCTGCGATCAACCAATACAACTTTGCGGCCTCATTAAACCGCACAGGAAGCTTCGCCATGACACGGTGAAGGTGCTGCGGTAGGTGGCTAGCCGCGGGGTGTCCTAGGCATGCGTGCCTAAGTCGGTTTGTGGCTGTGGTGATGGGTGTGGTCGGGGGGAGTTTGTGGAAGGTATGGCGGTCGATGGAGATGGGGAAAGTGATCAATGGATGGTGGTAGAGGTTCTGAGGGGCCTGGTGAGGTGGATGGAGGTGTGAAGGTGATGGAGACACCTCGTCGGTGGTCTGCCGAAGATGAGGAAGATGGTGGCAGTCTGCGGTGTCGAGGGGTTGAAAGTAGAAATAAAGAGGGGAGAAATACAGAGAGGAGAGAGGGGAAGAGTTTTAACCTAATTAAGGGATGAAAGGATAAGGAGAGCGACTGGAGCGTACTTACCACCACCGGAGAAGAAGGTTCCAGTGGAGAGGGAACAGCGATGATGAAGGGGTATTGATGTAAACACGTTTACACCACTTAAGATGTCTATTTATGCATGTTCTTAAGCATAGGATTGCATTGCATGCTATAAATATTGCATAACATGCATCATCTTGCATTTAGAGTAGTTTAAATAAAATGGAGGTTAATTGTCTCCTTTTATGTGCTTGGACAGGGCAAACTTTTTACCGGGGCCTCGAATCAAAGATCCAACCGTACAGATGTGATCAGGGCAACGATTGGAGTTCAACGACTCCAAGATCGCCCTAATCAGACATCTATAGCATCAGATAGAGACTGAGGAACCTTAGAAGATCAAGGGCCAAGATGGTGTGTATCCACACTTCAAATGAAAAATCCAATCGCACGGATGGATTCAGATCGATGATCGTAGCCTAACGACATGAAAATCGACTCAATCCGACACCCGTGGCACCATCTACAACATCCAGAAGATGGACGGCCAAGATGGCACCATGTGGCACCATCTCAGCCATCCAACCAGCCCTCAAGACAGCCACTACTTTTTCAAAGAAGTTTTGGCACGCGATCTGGGCCGTTGGATCTCAATCCAACAACTATGGATGCGCGCTTGAAAACGTCCACTTGACCATTTGGACGACACAGCGTAGCGGTTTAGCGCCTTATCGCGAGGCACTGGCGCAAGTTGGAGTCACAGCGAGCGAGATTTGGAGGGGGCGCACCTTCAATCGACCGTCAGATCATGATCCAATGGACGCGCGTGCTCGATAATGCCGATGCGCTATCGCACGCCTACGCCTCACGTAGGATTGTACGCGGGCGGGCGCGCGTTGAGGAGCTGGGAAGGCGCATCTTAAGCCGTCCGATCTCGCGATCAGGCGACTAAGGATCAGTGAACGTGCACAAGCGTTAAGCGGGCGAGGAAGCCAGTAGCCGCACAGGTAGTGCCCACTACGGCACGATGGGGCTTTAGTGACGATTTTATCCATCACTAAAGACCCCTTATTTAATGTTTTAAAGATGTAATGACCAATTTGCCCCCACTCCTTGCAACTATAAAAGCAAACCCCCTCCACACAAAATTCTCATCCCTTCCTTCTCTTCTCTACCTCTCCAAAGCTCAAGAGAAGCTTGTCCCACACCCGGGATGCTCCTCGCGAGATAAAGTCCAAATTTTCGTCCCCATTCGAAAGTGGATCCCGCGACGATGATGACGTACTACCCCGTTCCCGTTCGTCCTGCTCCATCCTCCTTCATCCAGGCGTCGTCCCGTCCGGCTCATCCTCCAAGCGATTGTCAAGGAGGATAACTTCTCTCTCCCATTCTTCTTTACAGCTTTCTAATGTAGAATTTTCCTGCTTTCTAGTGTAGCTGATTTCCCACTTTCTAGTGTAATTCTTATTTGATTTTATTGTATAAACATTTTGAATTATTGAATGCATTTTTTCTCTATCTCTCTCGCTCTCTCTCTCCCTTTTTAGTCTGATTGTAGTTATAGCTTCATTGTAATTACATCACCTTGCTTTTCAAGAAAAATTCTAAAAAAATATATAATTGCGAATATAGATCGATGTAGCCTCCCTGTGTTCGACCCGGAATTCCAATTTCGGTATAAATTTTATTTGTTGAACATGAGTTATTTGCTTTCAAGCTAAAATGACAAGGTTTTAAAAAAAACAAACACGTTAGCATAGTAATTTGTACGTTCAACATTTTGGCGCCGTTGCCGGAGAGGCAACGATTTCCGATCTTCTTTTCGTATTTCACGCACTTTATTGTTTTCTAACTTGCTTTCTCTTGTGTCTATTATTTTGCAGAGACCTCCATCAGGGAATCATCAAGCGGTAGACAGAAGTAAAGTGCAGTTGAAGACAACTGTAAGTGCTCCCCATTCTTTCCCCCTCCATAGATTTCATTCGCCACATTAAATTCAAATTCCAATCAACCTAGGTGTTTGCATAAATCCTAGGAATAGTTTGGTTGTTTGGATTTTTACTCACATTCATTCCACCCTCGTTTATAAAAAAATAACAAAAAGATATCTTGTGGCGCAATTTTCAACAAACACACAACGTACACCCACATTCAAGGCACTTAACTGGATTGATTTGTTTCTACTCAACCGAGTTCTGATCTGTGGAACCAATACACACAAAGCAACACATAAAAGAGTAGAAATCATTCTAGGTTAACCATCTTTGAGTGCTTAACTTAGTGGTGCATTTGTGGCCAGTTGTTTGAGTTGTTTGGGCCGCACCACTCTACTTAAAATCAACTCATCAAGTAGCTCCTCCTTAGGGTTTTCAATCTAGGTCTATTCTAGGCACTCCACTTTCTTTCTGATTTTAAAGGAAAACAATCTTCACCCATGCTTGATAACTTGGTTTGCCTAGAAACTTGATTGCAATCCACCTAATTTGAAACTCTAAAAGCTGCTTAAGCAAGATTTGAACATTAAAATCCACGCATCACAAATAATCTTGCTTGAAAACCCTGGTTGTGCATGCACTTACACAATTCTCAATCAATCATTAAGGGAACAACCCATTTTAAGGGCCCATCACATTCCATAAGCACCACAATCCCAGAACTTAATAAAATTGAGTAGACGTTGGCCTTAAGGTCTGGTTCGCTCTTCAGGGCTTGTCTGAAATTATCTTTGATTAACCTACTTGTACTGATTAGTCTGATGTCTAGCTAGGGGAGTAGCGTCAAACGACCGCGGCTGGGGGGTACACTAAGAACCGGACGCAAAAGCTGAAGGAAGAACCTTCTCCCCAGTCCCTCCTTCTAACTGGTTGGATTGAGTAGATGCAAGTAGAGTAAATCATATACAAATTTAAGGTGGGTTTTGGGAGTCAGTAGATTCTTAGGCTACCCCACTTAAGGACAGCCTTGTTTTGTTGTGCTACAGGGTCCCTATCCCCAGTCCTTCCGACCTTCTTCTAGTTTATGCTAGGAAGACGGTCATTGAATCTCCGATTGGAAGGACCACTTGAGTATTCTAGGAGGCGCAAATTGGATTTTCGTCAAATTAATCCCATGGCCGACCAACAGCCTCCTCTGCCAGGAAATCCACAGGAAAAATTTTGAAGGTAGCTGGAACAAATGCAGAGAATGCAGGAATGGTTCCAGAGAATGCAGGGCACTCAGCCCTTGAAGGATTTTTATGATCCTTCAAATTACGGGGAACGTCTCAATGTCCAGATTCCAGCCGGCGACGTAGAAATCAAGTCCCAGGTGTTAAGCCTGATCAAGCATTATCATGGGCTTGGCTTCGAGGATCCGTTTCAGCACTTGGAGGACTTGACCACTTTGGTCCAGACCACCAAGGCACGAAACGTAAACGAGGAGCAAATGATCATGAGGCTCTTCCCCCACTCTCTTAAGGATAAGGTCGTGCATTGGTATGGGACAATAGGAAGACCAATTGCAACTTGGAATGAGTTGAAATCGGCCTTTACCAGTCGGACGTACCAGTGCCTTGAGACGGGCAATCACAACCTTTACCCAGCGGCCAAGGGAGTAATTTCATGTGGACTGGGAGCGATTCTAGGACCTATTGCAGAGGTGTCCACACCACGAGGTGCTGAAATGGAAACTCGTGCAGATCTTCTATCATGGGTTGACTGAGCAACTCAGAAATCATGTGGATGCCTCTTGCGGAGGCAATTTCCTCAATAAAGACGCAGATAGTGCACATAATTTATTTGAGGAAATGAGCGAGAATTCAATCAATCATGCCTCCGTGGATACTTTTAACCGATCCCAGCAGCCCAGATCAAATGTTAATGAAGTCCATGACTCTCATTCATTTGATATGGAATTGATTTGTAACAGACTTGATAAGGTGGACTTAGTTGCTAAAAGAATGGAAGAGTGGATGGCTAGCAATTCTTTGAACAACTCTCGATCCACTCAATCCCAAAATTCAGGATTCCATTCCTCATGAGCTCCTTCTGAACGGGAGTTCGTGAATCAACTCGATGTGGCTCAACCTATGAGTTAGCATTTTTCGGAACCCCACAGGTTCCAAACTAGGGCCTTTGATCCCAGTTTTTCTGATATTTCCCTTTCTTTCTCTCCATCCTCACCTTATGAGAATGTCTGTGCTGTACAAGAGAATGTTAGATCCAACCCCTACTCTAATGCCTATAATCTGGGTTGGAGAAACCACCCTAACTTCTCTTGGAAAAACTTAGGACAACAGATCCAATTCTGACCCAGCAACTATGCTCTGCAGCGACCAATGGGTCAGGGTCATGTATATACCCAGTTGCCTCCAAATCAGGTCAATCAGCTAGCTTGGAATGCCCGTCAACCCGTAGGGTAGGCTGATTTGAACCGACAAATGGTAGAGATGCAAGGATCTATGCTCCAACTCATGCAGCAAATGAAAACCTCACTGGACAACTTGAAGTTCGGGCTCATTGCTCTACCATCCCAACCCGTACCAAACCCGCGAAATATTCTGAATCCGAGCAACCAAGCCCATGGGTACGGAAATCAGAGGGACCCACACTCACACGCTCAGGTGGTTGAGTAGGGTTCCTCCTCTTCTTCTTCTTCTGCAAATCAACAATTTCTGGTTAATCAAGCCCCTTCAATCTTTCCTAACCCTCCCCAAGACCCAAACTCTTATGCTTCTGCAAATTATGTCACTTTGAGGAGTGGTAAGCAAACTCAGGATCCACAACCACACTATTCTAATCTTTTGAATCCTGAATAACCTAAGGAGAGAGTGGAGAATTCTGAAGGAGAAATCAAGGCTCAGGAACCTAATTCCAAAGATCTGACTCATGTTCCATTTCCTGAAGCCTTAACCAAATCAAAGAAGACGTCAGTTGATAGCAATGAGGAGCTTTTGAATCTATTTAAGAATGTTGAGATCAATATCCCACTCCTTAATGCTATCAAGCACATATCGGCTTACGCAAGATTTTTAAAGGAATTATGTACACAAAAGCGTAAGTCGAGAGAATTTGTTCCGAGGAAGGTGGTACTCTCTGAGCAGGCTAGTTCTGTTATCCTGCACTACCTCCCTCAGAAAAAAAGAGATCCTGGTGCTCTGTTGATTTCTTACATCATCGGAGATTATACATTTGATAGAGAACTTTTGGATCTAGGTGCATCCATCAAGCTAATTCCAACTTCTCTTTACGAGAAGTTTGGATTAGGTGAACTTTGGCCAACTTCAGTAACGCTACAGTTAGCGGACCGCTTGGTCACAAATCCGCGAGGCGTTATTGAAGATGTTATAGTTAAGGTCAAGGATTTCTATTTTCCTGTAGATTTCCTTGTCCTTGACATGGATGTACTTGATAATCTGAGGAACATGCCCATCATTCTAGGGCGTCCGTTCCTGGCTACCGCTAAGGCCAACATTAATTGTGAAAGCGGTAGCATGGAAATCGCCTTTAGGGATCAACAAATGAAATTGGATATTTTTAAGGCGATCAATAAATTTGAGGATTGTGGATTTATTGAGGAACTTGAGGAGGATAATGGAATATTGAAAGTTGTTTGATGGTTTCTTCAATCGAAAGTTCCTCCTTTGATGACGAATTCGACCTGTAGCCCTCTATGGCTGACCTGCCATCTTCTGAAGAGGTTATTGATTTTATTCACTCACAACCTCTTCCTCTTGTTGAGTCTTCAGCATCTTCCTTACCATCCATCATCAAACCACCCCAGCTTAAACTGAAACCATTGCCTGAAAATTTAAAATATCAATTTTTAGGACCTCAGAAGATGCTCCCTGTGATTATCAGTGCTAAATTGATAAAGGAGCAAGAGATTAAATTGATCAAGGTCCTAAAGGAACACAAGGAGGCAATTGGTTGGACCATTCATGATCTCAGGGGGATTGAGCCATCTTACTGCAACCATAGAATATTCTTGGAAGATGGATCCCGCCCTTCTCGCCAGATGCAGAGGAGATTAAATCCAAATATGCGAGAAGTGGTCAAAAAGGAAATCATCAAGTGACTCGACGCTGGAATTATTTATCCAATCTCTGATAGTCCCTGGGTAAGTCCCGTGCAGATTGTTTCGAAGAAAGCTGGGATTACCATTGTGACTAACGAGAGAGGAGAATCTGTCACTACTCATTCAGCTTCCTCTTGGAGGGTTTGTATTGATTATAGGAAGTCGAGCACAGCCAATAAAAAGGATCATTTTCCCCTACCCTTCATCGATCAAATCTTGGAAAGATTAGCCAGGCAGAAGTACTTCTGTTTTCTTGATGGCTACTCGGGATACAACCAAGTTCCTATCCATCCCGAGGATCAGGTAAAAACTACTTTCACCTGTCCCTACAGAACCTTTGCTTTCCGTAGGATGCCTTTTGGTTTATGCAATGCACCTGCGACTTTTCAAAGGTGTATGCTAGCCATATTTTATGACATGGTGGGAGAGTTTATGGAAGTCTTCATGGACGATTTCTCTATTTTCGGAGAATCGTTTGACTCTTGTTTGGCTAATCTGGAAATGATTCTTAAGTGATGTATCAAAACACGATTGGTCCTTAGCTGGGAAAAGAGTCATTTCATGACCCAAGAAGGCATCGTTTTAGGTCATGTAATCTCTGAACGGGGAATCGAAGTGCATAAAGCTAAGGTTGATGCCATCGCTAAACTTCCTCCTCCCTCATCTGTTAAACAAATCCGATCATTTCTTGGCCATGTGGGATTTTATCGAAGATTCGTCAAGGATTTCTCGAAGGTTGCTCATCCTTTGAGCAATCTTCTTGCCAAAGAAATGCTGTTTGTTTTTGATGAATCATGCCGAAAGGCATTTGACTTCCTGAAAATGGCAGTCACCTGTGCTCCAGTTTTGCAACCACCAATTTGGACAGGCCCTTTTGAGATCATGATCGACGCTTCTGATTACACGATCGGGGCTATCCTGGGTCAGAAAATTGATAGAAAGCCCTCTGTCATCTACTACGCTAGTAAAACTCTGGATGAAGCCTAGAGGAATTACACTGTTACTGAAAAGGATTTACTAGCTGTAGTGTTTGCTTTGGAAAATTCAGGGCTTATCTCTTAGGGTCTCATGTTATCATCTATACCGACCACTCAGCCTTGAGACATCTCTTGGCCAAAAAGGATGCTAAACCTCGGCTTATTCGTTGGATTCTTCTTCTTCAAGAATTTGATCTTGAAATCAAGGATAAAATCGGGGTACAAAATGTGGTAGCGGATCATTTGTCGAGCCTCCTAGGTGATCCCTCTTGTCCGGACATTCCAATTGCTAACACTTTTCTGGACGAAACTATTCTTACAGTTTTAGGTGTCCACACCCCATGGTTTGCTAACATTGTTAATTATTTGGCCGTCGGTCAAGTCCCCTAGGATTGGACCAAGTAACAACGGGATAGACTCAAATCTGAGGCCAAATACTACTTCTGGGAGAACCCTGAGCTGTACCACATCGGCTCTGATCAAATTATTCGCCGATGTATATCGGAGAATGAATTCAACAGTATACTCGAGTTCTACCATGCATCTAGGTGTGGTGGACATTTCTCTAGGAAAAAGACGGTTGCAAAAATCTTGCAATCTGGCTTCTATTGGCTGTCTTTATTCAAGGATGCCCAGGATTTCTCAAGGTCATGTTCTCGATGTTAGGCACTTGGGAGCATAACTAAGAGAGATATGATGCCCCTAAACCATATTCTTCCCGTCGAAATTTTCGATGTTTGGGGCATCGATTTCATGGGACCCTTTATCCCTTCATTTGGACATCAGTACATTCTTGTTGTTGTTGATTATGTGTCCAAATGGATTGAGGCGATTCCCACCTGAACCAATGACCACAAGGTGGTCATCGATTTTGTCAAGAAAAATATCTTCAGTAGGTTCGGGATTCCGAGGGCTATCATCAGTGATGGTGGCACTTATTTTACTAATGCCCAATTCCAGAATTTATTGGCCAAATACGGGGTTAATCACCGAATTTCCACACCTTACCATCCCCAGACGAATGGACAAGCTGAGATCTCCAATCGAGAGATCAAGAACATTCTGCAGAAAACGGTTAGGCCTAATCGCAAGGATTGGACTCAAAAGCTTGAGGACGCTCTTTGGGCCTACCGTACGGCGTATAAAACGCCCATCGGCATGTCTCCATTCCGTTTGGTGTACGGAAAGGCATGCCATCTACCCGTAGAGATTGAGCACAGGGCATTCTGGGCGATCAAACAATGCAATTTAGATCTGAATTTAGCTGGGAAGACCAGGAAACTCCAACTGTCTGAGTTGGAGGAGCTTAGAAATGATACTTATGAGAATGCCAAGATCTACAAGGCTTAGACCAAAGCTCTACATGATCAACTGATTTCCCGCAAGAGCTTTGAGCTAAACCAGAAGGTCTGGTTATTCGATTCTAAACTTAAGCTCTTTCCTGACAAACTTAGATCTAAATGGAATGGCCCATTCATAATTGACTAGATTTTTCCAAATGGAGCCGTTCAGATTTCTGACCCAAAGACGGGTAACACATTTAAAGTCAACGGTCAATGTCTAAAGCCTGTTATTGACCGTATTCTTCCAGAACCCATCTTAGACACAGTTGATCTAGCCATTCTGTGACTTCTTTGGCTAGACTTCTCCTAGCTGACGACATTAAACTCAGCAGTTGTACATATGACACAAGGCTGATACGAGCTTCCTATTCAGGTGGCATCTTTCATATTCTACCCTTTCTTTCATGTCTCTTTTTCAATGAGGACATTGCATCAGCTAGGCATGGGGGGTGGATTCATTTTTGAATCATTTGGTCAGCTTTGTGAAATTCATGTAGATTGTTTTTCTCTTCTTATTTTTACATTAAAAAAATCAAAATTAGGAAGGATTAGTTGGACATTAGGACTTTTCAATCTTAGGAAATTTTACATTAGGATCTGAACACAAAGACCCTTCAGGTCTTTGGACTTAATTAGCCCGTGTATCCACTAAAATGTGGATTTATCTTTTGAGTCCTCACCATCTTAATTCTATTGTAATTTGAGTAAATAAGTTTGGGTGATAAGTACACGACTTATCAACCCGCCCTTTGATTTGAGGGAACTTTGAGTTTTAAGCATCTACACACTTTCTTTGCACTGACTCGTTATTCGACGATTTTAATGGAAATTGGGTAGCTAATGAACCTTCTAGAGTGATATGGCCGGCAAGTTATCGTGGGTAACAGCCCATAGGTAGGTTATCCAGAGCCCAATCACTGGACCTTTCTCTTTTTCCTGCCCTTAGGTAAATCTTAGACTAAGGAAGCCACCTACTTAAAAAAAAAAAAAAAATCAAAAAGAAAAGGAGAAAAAAAAAGAGAAATAAACCACACTTTCTGCACGAGTATGGCTGGCAAGTTATCGATGGTAACAGCTCATCGACTGGTTGTCCAGAACCCAACTCAATAAATGCACTGAAAATTCCCAAAACATTTAGGAAGAAGCAGAGAAGTAGAATGAACCAGGGAGATATACACTGGATTCACCCTTGTGTTGACCTCGTAAAAAGAAAAGTAGGAAGAAAGCTATCGATTGTAAAGATACACTTTAGGCAGAATTCTCTTTTTAAGGTCACCTACAAGCGTAGAAACCCAAAGTCTGTTTTAATTGCTGATCAACGAGTCTATCACATTCACAATAAGATGCTTAGAACTTAGGATTCTCATCAAATCTTGGGTGAGTTGAATGGCAGTAGAAAGTCACTCTTTAACCCCAAAACTTGAAAATCCAAAAAAATTAGAAAAGAGGAAAAAGAAATTTTTCTTTGAATAAGGCGAGGGCTTGGGGCGGTTTGCATTTTGGTAGATACTCGGGTACTGTTGTGTCTTTGAAAGTTCGGATCCTAAGTAGACAGTTTCTTAATGATTGAAAATAACTTATGTCCAAATAATCCAACCTGATTCTTTTGTAAATAGCATATAGTTTTTGCTAGGGACTAGCAAAAGATAGGCATAGGGGTATGATGTAAACACGTTTACACTACTTAAGATGTCTATTTATGCATGCTCTTAGGCATAGGATTGCATTGCATGCTATAAAGATTACATAACATGCATCATCTTGCATTTAGAGTAGTTTGAATAAAATGGAGGTTAATTGTCCACTTTTATGTGCTTGGAAAGGGAAAACTTTTTATCGGGGCCTCAGATCGAAGATCCAACCTTACAGATGTGATTAGGGTGATGATTGGAGTTCAACGACTCCAAGATCGCCCTAATCAGACATCTGTAGCATCAGATAGAGACTGGGGAACCTTAGAAGATCAAGGGTCAAGATGGTGTGTATCCGCACTTTAAACGACAAATCTGACCGCACGGATGGATTCGGATCGACAATCGCAGCCTAACAACACGAAAATTGACTCAATCCGACACCCCTGGCACCATCTACAACATCCAGAAGATGGACGGCCAAGATGGTGCCACGTGGCGCCATCTCAGCCGTCCAACCGGCCCTCAAGACCACCGCTGCTTTTTCAAAGATGTTTTGGCACACGATCTGGATCGTTGGATCTCGATCCAACAGCTGTGGATGCACACATGAAAATGTCCGCGCGACCATTTGGATGACGCAGCGCAGCGGTTCAGCACCTTATCGCGAGGCGCTGGCGCGAGTTTGAGTCACAACGAGGGGGATTTGGAGCGGGGGCACGCCTTCAATCGACCGTCAGATTGTGATCCAACGCCCGCGCCTCACACAGGATTGTATGCGGGCGGGCGCGCGTTGAGGAGTGGGGAAGGCGCATCTTAAGCCGTCCGATCTCGCGATCAGACGGCTAAGGATCAGTGAACGTGCACAAGCGTTAAGCGCGCATGGAAGCTAGCAGCCGCATGAGCAGCGCCCACTACGCCCACGATGGGGATTTAGCGACGGTTTTATCCGTCACTAAAGACCCCTTATTTAATGTTTTAAAGATGTAATGACTAATTTGCCCTCACTCCTTGCAACTATAAAAGGAGACCCCCTCCACACGAAATTCTCATCCTTTCCTTCTCTTCTCTACCTCTCCAAAGCTCAAGAGAAGCTTGTCCCACACCCGAGATGCTCCTCGCAAGATAAAGTCCAAATTTTCGTCCCCATTCGGAAGTGGATCCCACGACGATGACGACGTGCTACCCCGTTCATGTTCTTCTGCTTCGTCCTCCTTCATCCTACTCCGTCCTCATTCGTCCAGGCGTCGTCCCGTCCGACTCATCCTCCAAGCGATTTTCGAGGAGGATAACTTCTCTCTCCCATTCTTCTTTACAGCTTTCTAGTGTAGAATTTTCTTGCTTTCTAGTGTAGCTGATTTCCCGCTTTCTAGTGTAATTCTTATTTGATTTTATTGTATAAATATTTTGAATTATTGAATGCATGTTTTCTCTATCTCTCTCTCTCTCCCTTTTTAGTTTGATTGTAGTTATAGCTTCATTGTAATTACATCACCTCGCTTTTCAAGAAAAATTCTAAAAAAAAATATAATTGCGAATATAGATCGACATAGCCTCCCTGTGTTCGACCCGGAATTCCAATTTCGGTATAAATTTTATTTGTTGAACACGAGTTATTCGCTTTCAAGCTACAATGACAAGGTTTTAAGAAAAACAAACACGTTAGTGTAGCAATTCGTACGTTCAACAGGTATTGGGCGCTAGTGCTGGTACGGCGCGACGCAGTGGAAGGAGGTGAAGACAACTCTGCCACTGGTATTGTGGTAGAGTGACAAGAAGAGGGAAGAGATGTCGTCGGAGCTCACTGTTTGCTTGGCCGGAGGAGAAGAGAAGAAATTGGAGGGTTTTCTCTAGCCACACCAAGCTACCTTTGAGCAGCTGGATCAGGGGGTCCTTTTATAGGTACTTGCAGAGGTCCTTGTGCTTAGAAGGCAAGCTTCCAAGCGAAAGAATCCTCGCCAGAGTAGGAATGTGCAAGAGATACCTATGTCTCTCGAGCGTTCGCATGAGAGATTGGGTGCGAATCAAGGGTGGAGATTGCGTTCAGATAATAGGGAATTCCTCAGAGAATCTCCCTTTCAAATTTGAGAGGGAGTCTCTGAGGAATCAGAGAGAAATCCCCTCTGGAATCCTCGCCAGAGTAGGACTCCTCCACTATAATGGAAGACGGACCTAATTGCGAAGAGTGGCGAGGAAGTTAGGGGGGTCTGCGTAATGGTTTTCAAAAGCTAGGGGTCAAAATGTAATTGGGTGGACTATTTTGCAAAGTAGGTCAAGGTGACATCCCCTTAGGTCCAAATTTTGATACAAACCTAATTTGGACCTAAGGAATCCAATGGTGAAGTTGGATTTTAGATTTGATCATGTCTGACTAGACATTTTACACAAAAACCCAATCTAGGGCAAATAATTAGTTAGTACCCCTATTTAGGTCAAAATAGGTTCCAAAGGCCAAATTGAAGGTTCTAAATCCTAAGGGATATTTTTACATGAATGTTAGAGGTTTTAGTTGATTTTTATCTAGACCCAAACCTTATTAAATTAAGTGGGTTTGTTTTAGGGTTACAGGAAATCATTTAATTCTTAGATTGCACATGAACCCTTCTCTAATTGAGCCAACCCACTTTTTATCTTGTTAAGATCAATTGACCTATGTTTAGCTTCTGAGAAATCCCATTGATGTACTGCAATGGTAAAATTACAGTTTTACCCTTTGTTTCTTATTTTCCTTTTAGAATAGTTATTCCTTGAATTAGGCCATTCTCTAGGTTATGTAGGAGCTTTTATTCTATTTTCTAGGTCAAAATGAGCTAGTTAGGGCTCATGATGGTGTTCCCATCAACGGTCTATTCAAGCTAGGTGGACCAACATCAAAGAGGAAGATAAAAAGATCGACGAGAAGACTGGTGGGTGATCAAACCGCTACACTCGACCGCTAGATTGGAGACTAACACCGATGCCCAGACCTCCAAACTTTGGATGGGAGCCCCATCCAATTTGGTAACCTCCATTTGGGCCATGCTATTGTCCTTAGTAAGTGAGGTAATTTATGAACCCTATCTTTTCATTTATACTATCTAGATAGGGAGAGTTTAAAATTGATGGGCTAATTGTCCACGTTTAAGGGGGAGGTTTAAAAATAACATAGCTATATTGCCTTTAGAAAGGGGGAGATAATAACATAGCTATCGTGTTTTATGAAAAAGATGAAATTAGAAGAGCATATCTTAAGGGGGAGTCTAGGATAAATGACTAAAAGTTATTAAACCTTTTTGATAATGTTAAAAAGGGGGAGAATTTTTGGATTTATATTTATGATTTTGTCATCATCAAAAGTGAGGAGATTACTGGTGCAAGGATACCACGATCGTTAATTTTGATGATAATAAAACACTTGTATTTAACGTTTGCATTTGAAGTCTAAGATTTCAGGTTATTTGCAACTGGATACAAGTTTGAAGAAGTGTGAAGAGCTCACGTCCATGGTGGATTGGAGGAGCTCGTTGGAGGAGAAAGAGCTTCGCTTGAAGCGAGAGCTTGAAGACCAGAAGAATAGGATAGATGTCTTTTCTATCTTGTACTTTGTATCTTTTGTCTTTACTTTCTTTGCTTTTTATTTGTGTCTAGATATATGTTAAAGAGCCTCAAAGTAACAATACAGTAGTCCTCGGAATACCTACACAACCCTAGGATACTTGGACATTTCGTAGAGAACCTAGAAAACCAAAGTAGGCATCAGACAGCCTAATTAAATGTCCAATCTGGATTTCAGACATGTGATCTTGACTTTTAAGATGTCCGATTGTTTGATCAAACATCCAAAACACTTAGGATGGAGAACCACCTACTGTCTGCCGAATTTAGATGTCCAACCCTTAGTCCATACGTCTTAGCAAACGTCTGATGACTTTGCCAGAAGTCCAATTAGTGGAACATTGGCTTAAAAATATAATCGTTGAGGATTGATGTTTAATCTTCTATCAGACGTCAGTAGAGGACCTCCGACGTCTGATAAATAGATGTTAACCCTCGATTAAGCGAAAATCACTTCTCATCAGAGATATAGCCATTTGTGCCTCAGGAAATCTATTCCAGTAATTATTTAGGTTTCCAGATGTCCAGACCCAGTGCCAAATGTTCGACAAGTCATCTGACCAACTTACACAAGAACCCATTTAGGTCTGAACCAAGTCAAGAAGGAAATCATTTAGTATTAGACGTCTAATATTACTTCCAGATGTCTTATACTTATTTACCAAACGTCTAATATTAGACCCTGACGTCTGATAAAACTATCAGAATCATTAATGACCCTAATTCCAGCCCAATCTGCCTTGGGTTTGTTCTCAATGACTATAGGAGCCTTCCAAGGCCTTTCAAAACCTTCCTAGGACATCTATAAATAAAGGGGGAGCCCTCCTTTGTTACACACATCTAAGAAACACCAAGACACACCTTGAGAATCCATTTCCACATCTTTTGTGTCCAAGAAAAACACAGAATCACCTAAAAGTGTTGTTGCTTTCCAAGTTCATCTAGTCCACACTAGAGAGCACCACATTCTTCGTGTACCCGCTCTCCCACCGTCGAATACGAGAGCGTCGTCGTGCTTTGCGTGGATTACGTACCCGTGTTGCCAAGCCAAAGCACTTCCACCAAAGGGAAGATCATTTACCTATAGTAGCTAGATTCAATTATTTAATTTGTGGCTCTATAGGATTATTGTAGTTTATAATCTTTGGTTGGGTATTCGCTTTGCAAATTCCCGTCTCCTTCGCGAGGCTAAATACTCCTCATGAAGAGGAGTTTGAGGTACACTACCCTCGTATAAAGTAGTGTGGTTGTAAGAGGTTGAACTACCCTCATTTGAGGTAGTTCATTAGTGGATTTAATCGACTCGGTTGATCAGGAAATCCTAAGTCGAAAGGCCTAGGTGGTGGTTTTTACCCAAGTTTGGGTTTCCACCTAAAAACCTTTTATGTATCTGTGTGATTGTATTGAGTGAGATTGAATATTTTTTATTTCCACATTATTTCTTTTATCACGAAAATCTCACCCCCTCTCGTAGGTAAATTATAATAATGCTCCATGCTCTCCCCATTTCCAACACCCAAAGAGGCTTCTCCAAGACTTTACTTCACTTTCCTATAAAAGAGAGCCTCATCTCATTTGTTGATCACCTTTGAAAAATACAACACTTGAGAAGTAGAACAGTGCCTTAGGTCAATTAACTGCCTAGAGAGGGAGCAATCAACCACCACCCTCCAAGGCACCATCCCATACCGTCACCATATTCATGCCCCATCATTGGAGAACTTAGCTTGGAGCACACCCAAACAACAAGGAGGAAAATGATTAAGTGATGAGGAGTTCACCCATTTCCACACTAAGGACTGGGAGGGCTCAAGGAGGGCATCATCCTTCATCTTCATCACCATCCAGAGCTTGCCATCTTCACTTGGTAAGCTTTTCTTTCTCCTTCTTCTTGCCATTTTTGTATTTGCTTGGTTGTAAGCTTGATGTGGTCATTAGTGAATTTCGCTACTGGGGATTACTTTAAGATCACTCTGTATCCTAGGGCGAGCTCCTTAGTCGCCCATCTTGAGATAGTACTTTGGCATCCATTCTTGTTCATCACTTGTGAAACTCTTGAAATGCTGGCAAAGAAATATAAGGTTTTGTTTCATTTTTTATATCCATTCTTGTTAGGAATGCTCTTATGGTGGGGATCAATTACATTAGGCACCTTGAGGCCTTTTGTGAGCTTGGTCTCTACTCTCTTTTATTTCATTTTTTTCATCTTCTACTTGATTGGAATCAAAGAAACAAACATATCTTGTGATCTTGTGACTCTACTTTATAAGAAAAGACCAAAAAAAATATAAAAGAAAAAGATCACAAATATCTTAATGCAAACAAGAATTTGAATGAATTAACCTATCCTCCTCATGTTCAACTTGACTTGCCAACATACAAGCTGGTTGATTTAAAGTTTTGAACTCCGAACTACGTTCCAACAATAAGCATTTATCAAAACCATATTTCAACCGTTCTATTTTCTTGGCCTTGGATTGATTACATTAGGTCATTCCATGGTGAGCTCATTTCAAGGCGTTCATTCCGTGTTCATAGTACTTGACATTTCTATCACCGCAATCTAATCGTTTGGACTATCATTTAAAAGAAGGAAAAAAAAGAGACAAGAAGAGAGATAAACTATTAAGAGAAGGAATGGGTGAGAGAGTGAATTTATAAGTCTCCCCATGTTCAACTCGGGCTCACACAAAATTTAACCCATTGCAAGTTCACTATATTTTAAAAGTGTTTGCACATGTTTCACCAACAACGATTGATTTTTATTTCTTTGTGATTCGTGTGCCTCAGATCACCTACTAGCCCAAAAATACCATCAATCAATCGGTGTTGCACTGGTAGCAATGCTATCCAAAAAGATAAAGAGTTAAAAGGTATTGCTACCCCCAAAAAAATCAAAGTGTTTGCAACATTTTTCCTTCAAGAAATTGTTATGACCCGATCCCAGATCCCGATAGGACCTAAGATCGACTCGTCTCGACTAATCCCAAGACATAGTCGTCCAACGGGGAATAACCAAAAGTAGAAAAGATTCCACAACTACAAATGCAATGTAACTAGGTAGAAAATAAATAAATAGATAGGAAAGGAAACAGAACAAATGTCTCACAATATTACATGCCATCACAACTACAACAGCGGAAAGTAGAACAGAAAAATAATAGAAACAGTATTACATGCTAGGGTACTCACTACAACAACAGAAGCTCGGAAACAAAAGGAAACAACAGCTAAGGTTGGGTTCGGCTGGACCCATCTCCCTCTGCAGCCGATGGTGCTGGCCGCTCAGCTCCCTGACCTGAACAAGATTATAAAATACGTGGTCAACTAACGCTGAGTAGAGTGGTAGTTAAGTCATTTACATGCAATTAGCATAAGACAAGCAACTAATTTATTATTCAATTCCATTTAGCTCAACTAAGTAGTTCTGCTTTGTTTATTTTGTTAATAATATGATCATTTCTTGATCTTGACTGTCCCTCAAGGGAACAATCTTGATTGTAGTTTTTCCCATGATGTAGGATGTACACGTGGTACTCTCATGGTCGAGAGAGTCCCCCATGGTAGTCCTACACCTAATCAACCATCCTGAGGTCATGATCACGACGTAGTGGTGACTACGGCACGCGCGATAAGCGCACGGGTAGCTACCCCGTACTGGCACGCGGTCAGTCGTTTCCACTAGCGGGTATGCTTAAAAGTACCGCACGGAACAACACAAGGCCTTGCCCTCTCAGAACAAAACAGGAGTCTCGCCCCTCCACAGTCCGCGTATCCTTGTACGACTATTCCAATTTGCCCAATGGGCCTAACAAGAGTTGGTGTAGGATGGCTAGTCTTAACCTTGGGCTCCGTGGGGCAGCTAGCTCCCTCCCTATACTAAGTAGCTCACCTTGGTACCATGTACGTGAGAGCCAAACAGGAGTCGAGGTAGAGTGGCCAAACCCACCCCGGGTCTCAATCCAAGGGGTGGTAAGCTCCCCTCTACTCTAAAGGGACAGTTGCTCTCCTTGGTACTGTGTACACAAGGGTCAGCTCACTTCTCATTTACTTACTAAGTTCTTTCCATATACAGGAGTTCTTCTCCTAATTCCTCGTAGGGTTCATGCTTGTATTCCTTTCATTCCATTTCTCAACATTCGGATCTCACTGTTCACACCCCGAGTTTCATTTTTATAACAGGCAGCTCGTGTTTTAATAACTAAGAAGGCACCACATCAAGTAATTAATACACTTGCTAGCAATTAGGGTTTAACATGCATCTCAAGTAAACAGTGTAGCTCGAGTAATATTCATTCGTTTTTGCTCTAGGGTTCATTTCAGATCCTAGGGTTCAATCAAGTTATTCTAAATAAGCACTTTACTTATTTAAATCTTAATATTAAAGTAAAGTACTCTATTGGGAAACACGGGAGGAATGGGGGCTAGAACCGTAGGTCCTGTTGTCTCCGTGGGTCCCAAATACGCTACAGGCTGGAGACCTATACTAGTGACTAAGTCACATCAAACGAGTTTCAAACAGTATATAATTGACACTAATACATAGAGAAACTCAAGCGAAAAGCAATGGTATTTCATTTGTGGAAAACCGACTTCATTTGGGCCCTAAACAGGCCAAAAATGTGCATACTATTTAAAATCAGACGTCTGGGTCTATACTCAGATGTCTTAAACAATCTCAGAACCTTACTTTGCTGCGTTGCTGGCGGACGTCTGGAACCCCTTTACAGTTGTCCTGGGTCTTTCTAGACGTCTGTCTGTGCACCTGGATGTCCGATGTGTCTATCAGATATCTGTGGAGACATCTAGACATCCTAAAGTACCTCGAAGAGCATACTTGCACACCTTTCCAAGACTTGTACCTGCGTACACACTCACAGGTTTAAAACCACAGCAATGCAATGTTACGTACGTAACGTACACGCATGTATGCGCGTTCAAAACGCTTACCTCAGCACTCTGCGAGTTTTCAGACGTCCAGCTTCAGCTCCGGACGTCCGCTGTGGCTCCAGACGTCTGGCAGATGCTCTAGATGTCTGATACTGGAAAAATCCAGTACACAGAACTCCTCGCGACTCTCATCTCCCTCGCTGCCTCTGCCCACAGCATGGCAGCAGCAGCTCCAGCAGCTGTAAAAGGTTGAGGACCCTCCTCTGACTCCTCCTCTCTCGCACAAGTGCTTCCCG
This sequence comes from Thalassia testudinum, assembly GCA_037157565.1. Classification (NCBI taxonomy): domain Eukaryota; kingdom Viridiplantae; phylum Streptophyta; class Magnoliopsida; order Alismatales; family Hydrocharitaceae; genus Thalassia; species Thalassia testudinum. The sequence continues at coordinate 48,935,467 of JAZHRO010000009.1, forward strand.
AGCTCCCTCTTCCCTCCACACCCTCGCTCTTCCACACTCACACTCTTTCCCTCTCTCTCTTTCTCCTCCTCACACGAGCTCCTCTCTTCCACGCACGGTTGCAAGTGGAGAAGTGGAGGCCGTTGGTGCCTCGCTGACAAACTAGGGAAGGAGGTGGAGGTGGTGGTGGCGGTGTGGAGATGGAGAGGGTGGTAGGTTTAAATAGAAGTGGGTTAGGGTTTGGAGGGGAGGGGAAGTGTGCGTATGTGTGCGTGAGTGGGTGTGTGGTGGGAAGGGAGAGAGAGAGGGAAACATTGTAGAAACTCCCCCCGCCTTCCTCTCTTATTTCCCGCAAAGCCTACAAACTAAACCCAGGAGGTTTAAAATTTTCATTCACAACCCTAACTTTCTGGAAAAACTCCAAATGGTCCTTGGAAGGGTCATTTCAGTGATCAACCCAAAGAGAGCCATAACCATGGCAAAGTCTCCAAGTAGTTTTCATAATGAATGCCAAATTATTAATATGTGTGATTTGCATTCCCAACCCACCAAGAGCTATGGGCTTGGCAATTTATTTCCATGCCAAAAGATAAATATGTTGCACATTTCCTTTATAACCCCATCAAAAGTCATAGACACATTTATCTACTAATGTACAAGCACTTGTAGCAAATAGACATGTAAACATCAAATAAGTAGGAATGGCTAATAGGGAGCTTTTTATGAGCACCAATTTGCCTTCTTGAAATAAAGTTCTAGACTTCCAACCTCATAGCTTAGAATGACATTTTTCTTGTATGATCTTCTTTAAATGCTTCCCTCTTCTGCCATCAAGAATTGGGCAGCTCGGGTAAATTTCATCTTCTTCCATTTTGGCAACTTCAAATATATCAAGGATTGCATGTTGAATATCACCTGGGACTTGAGAGAAAAAAATTCTTGACTTTTGCATATTAACTTTTTAGCCCATGTGACACTCATAGTCCTTTAGAATGTGGAGCCAAGCATTTACTTCTTCTAGAGTTGCATCACCAAATAATATTGTGCCAGCTGCGTTCATTAGATGAGAGAGTGGTGTCGAAAAATTTGCTAGCTTATAACCTGCAAGTACATTTCTAAACGTAGCATTTTTCAAATAATAGGAAAGCAGCTCAGTGGAAAGAATGAAGAGATAGGGGGCAACCTTGTTGCACTCTGCACGAAGGGGACATAGAGCTCGTAGGAATCCCATTTACCAAAATCCTGAACTAAGTAGAGGATAGGTAGAAGTAGATGAGGATTATAAGGGCATGAGGGAAATGCGATCAGTGGAGGCATGTGACGATAAAATCCTAGTTAAGGCAATTGAAAGCCTCTTTCATATCAAGTTTAAATGCCATTAAGCCTGTCCTTCTAATATAGTTTTCATTGAATGGATATTCTCCTTGACAATAATGATGTTATCAACAATTTGGCACCCTTTTAAATAGCCTGAGTAGTTATGGGAAATAACGTTGTTAAGGACAAACATGATTCTTTGGGTCGTCAATTTCGCCACCAATTTGTAAAGGGTATTGGCCAAGCTCATCGATCGAAAATCTTTGAGTTGGGCTAGATAATCTTTCTTTGGCACTAAGGTATAATAGAATTTCTAAAGCAATCCTGAACAAAGGTGATGACCTCTTCCTTGATTTCCTTCCAGCTTGAGTGATAAAACATGGTAGGAAGTCCATCAGGCCTGAACATTTACAAGGAGACATTTTAAAAAGGACATTCTTAATCTCTTCTTCTTGAGGTATAGAAAATGCCCAATCAAAATATTTTGTGCTGACCCTTACTTCTTCATCCAAAAATTGGGGGGAACTCTTTTCGGAGGTGGAAAGCTTGGTGAAAAAAGAGACAAATTCCTTCTCAATCCCTTCCTTTGTATTAATAATTCTTCCAACTGGCATTTGGAGCCATTTAATGTCATTTTTTCTTTTTCTATTCATGGAAAACATATGACAGAACTTAGTATTTTGAACCCCTTAGTAATCCAGTTATGATGTGAACGTTGGTGACAATAGATTTCTTCAAGATTGAGAAGCTTCTCATATTCTTGAGCAAGTTTTTTTTCTTTAAGTAAGCTCTAGTCTGTGACTTGGCCCATTTGGATGCTGGATATCTCTTCTTCAATTTCCTTTTTCCTATCTTTCCACGATCCATGCTCTTTAATACTCCAACCTTTTGGTTATTTTAAAATGAAGGTTGCTTGCTGCTCATGAGTGGCCTTTGCATTTTTTTTCTTTCAAATCTGTTTTACGACTTCTTAGTAGCCTGCCTACTCACACCAAAATGCTTCAAATCTCTGAGGGTAAAATTTTTTCTTTTTTGCTTGACTTGTGAAGTTAAGGAGAATTGGGTTGTGGTTATTTCTAATAGCAGGAAGATGGAGAACAGAGGCATGTGAGTAACTTGTGCACCAATTTACTGCAGCTAGAGCTCTATCCAACCTTTCTTTAATGTGAAATCTTCTTTTTCTTTTGTTTTACCAAGTACATGCAGGTCCAAAGAACCCAAGATCCAAGAGTCCCAATTTAGAAATAAAAGATTGCAGATGCATAAACTCCTTGCTTGGAACTTTTGATCCCCCTAATTTATCATTGGCCATGATAGTTCTATTAAAGTCTCCGATACAAAGCAATCTGTTGGAGTAATTTTTAGCCAGCCTAGTCAATCTTCGCTAGAAGTCTTTCTTTTTTCCTTTCTTGGGTGTACCATAAATACATAAGTGATGCCATCTCCACCATCAATGATCTTTATATGACAGAGAATATAATGCTACTTGGAATAAATAATGGTCAAATTAATTGAATTGCTGTAAAGTAAGGCTAAATCCCCAGAACGTCCATTAGCTTCAACTGAGAAACTATTATAATCTTTAAACTTTCGTATAATTCTATCCATTCTCCTTTTTCTAATATGTGTCTATGAAATAAAACAAACTGATGGACAAGTTACTTTGAGGAGATTTTGCAAAAGACGAACTGCAGGGGAACTCCCTAAACCCCTATGGTTCCAAGCTAAGCAACTCATGGTGTTTGCAGTAGCTGCGAGGTGCCAGCTGCCATGCTTAATTGAATCAAGAATAGCTTCTACTGAATCAAGGTTAAGCTTTTTACAGCAAGGTGGGGCTTCAATTTTCTCAAGAGGACTAGTCATTCTTTTTCCTTACACTCTTGTGCATTTCTCTCATTACTTCTTCCATGATTTTTTTGGCTTCTTGTTACACGTGAAACGAGATTTGATAAAAACAACGTCGTAATATAATTAAATCACACAAATCATCTTTTAAAATTTATAAATCTCAAATAAAAGTACAAGATCATTCATTGGAAGTAATTTATTATATAATTATCACTATTTTGATTTCTCTTTGTTTTTGGACTCAGTAGATGCGGAAAGTTATATTTCAATTGCGAGCATTCTAACTTAAAATTATAAAGAGGAAATTCAAATGACCTTTCTTTATTTCTCTTTAGAAATATATGTCTAATTCCAATTTTTCAAGTCTTAATTGAATGTGTTCAGAAATCATTGCAATTAAGCACTAAAATAATTCAAGTCAATCATGTTTTAACAAAATAATGCAATAAAACCAGTAGAGAAACAAATACTCAACTTCAAAAAAAAATGTCAAACCGATCCCGGAAAATATTTATTTTTATTTCAAATGGGTCTCTGAAAATGTTTTTCCTCACAGACAGGTCCCTAGACCCTTCTTCTGCAACCTTGTTGGCATGGTTGCCGGAGTAACGCCAGAAGGATGCCGGCAATGAGCGTCAATCGTTGGATGAGGTCGGCGAAGGCTTCTTTATTTCTCTTTAGAAATATATGTCTAATTCCAATTTTTCAAGTCTTAATTGAATGTGTTCAGAAATCATTGCAATTAAGCACTAAAATAATTCAAGTCAATCATGTTTTAACAAAATAATGCAATAAAACCAGTAGAGAAACAAATACTCAACTTCAAAAAAAAATGTCAAACCGATCCCGGAAAATATTTATTTTTATTTCAAATGGGTCTCTGAAAATGTTTTTCCTCACAGACAGGTCCCTAGACCCTTCTTCTGCAACCTTGTTGGCATGGTTGCCGGAGTAACGCCAGAAGGATGCCGGCAATGAGCGTCAATCGTTGGATGAGGTCGGCGAAGGCTTCTTTATTTCTCTTTAGAAATATATGTCTAATTCCAATTTTTCAAGTCTTAATTGAATGTGTTCAGAAATCATTGCAATTAAGCACTAAAATAATTCAAGTCAATCATGTTTTAACAAAATAATGCAATAAAACCAGTAGAGAAACAAATACTCAACTTCAAAAAAAAATGTCAAACCGATCCCGGAAAATATTTATTTTTATTTCAAATGGGTCTCTGAAATGTTTTTCCTCACAGACAGGTCCCTAGACCCTTCTTCTGCAACCTTGTTGGCATGGTTGCCGGAGTAACGCCAGAAGGATGCCGGCAATGAGCGTCAATCGTTGGATGAGGTCGGCGAAGGCTGAAGATGGCCGTGGGAGGCTTGCCGACTTGATGGCGACCTCTAATCGTCGGTTGGAGCAGCGGAGGCAGCGGAAACGGTGGACGAAGATGGCTGCTCCGGCGGAGATCGATGGGGCATTCCCACGCACGGAATTGCTCTTTGAAGGTCGTTGGTCACTCCTCGCAACTCCACGGAGCTTCTCGCAAAGCGTGGGAGCTCAAGGGTGGCCGGAGGAGGCCTGTTGTCGTCGGGGACGACGACTACGAGTTGGGTGATCCGGTGAGGTGCAGAGGGGTGAAAACCCCAAATTGGTTGAGGGCTTTTAATCATCGAGGGTCGAGGAAGCTTGCGGGATCACTTGATTAGCGTGAGGACATCGAAGACGACATGCCAGAGTCGAGGAAGGTGGCGGCAGTCGGTGGTGTCCGGCGGAGGTGGCTGGGCGTCGAAATGTCAAAGTGGTTGAGGGGTTTTGTTCCCTTCAACCTGCTGAACCTCCCACGGTGCTCGAGGACAAGCAGCAATGCGCAAAATGAGGCGGAGATCGTCATCGGTGCTTCACCGGAATTAAGCCGACCGCGAGGAAGACGGAGGGGATGGAAGAATTGGGGGTATTTCCTAAACCTAAGACACCTAAACTACACTATGGATCAGGAGGACGAAGAAGAGATACCAAATGCTGGATGAGGGAGGCAGAGGTGTTCAGCATTGGCCGATCGAATGCGAAGAAGATGGGGAGGTCCGGCGAGGGGGTTTGAAGAGACGAAGGGGTAGAACAGCTGGCCTCTATGGCAGGAAGCTCGGCGAGTGAACGGAGAAGACAACCACGGTCTCGATTAGTGGCGAAGCGCTGTGAGGAAGTGAGGTTAGGGATCTCCAAGGTGACCTTTAATGGCACCGATGAGGAAGAAGAAGGGAGGTGATGACGCCAAAAATCGCACAATCTGGTTCAGAAGACCTCCGCGAAGCTTTATAAACAAGATTCAACGGCAATTGAGAGGAGAAATGGGGCTTCCCAAAGGCCGTGAGTGAAGGACAGGGCCCTGTTCGTGGAACTGCCGCGGCAATAGCTGGCCAACCTTTGAAAGCTCGATCACATGTGGATTAACACGCAAATCCTTCCTTCCAATTTTGACGAGCTTTCCGATTGGAGTCACGAGATTTTTGCGATCAAAGGCGAGTCAATGGCGGGAACTCTAGCCGTGCTTGAAGGAAAAGAGGTGGTGGTGAAGATCATCGTAGAGCCTAACTGTAAGAAAAATCAAAATATAAGGGGGTTTTTGTAAAAAAATAAATAGCAAAGGAGTAAATTGCAAACATGATCACGATGGACTTTGATTGAGCTCAAAATTTAAAGTTAACCTAATTGGGACTCAAGGAATCTCATAGTAACATCAATTTTGAATTTTGATGAGGTTTGGTTAATCAATTTACTTTTTAACCTAAAATGTATTAAATATTCACCTGGATCTATGTTTTAGGTAAGATAAATTCATTTTGTAAAATTGATTATTTTAAATCTTATAGGATATTTTTCAATGATTTTTATAAGATTTATATTATATTTGTTTCTATCATAATCCTTCGAATTTAAGTGAGGCTGAAATCAAGATTTTTAATTAAGAAATATCCTTCAATCTTAATAAAAACCCTAAATTAGTAAATGCAAGCCCAGTTATTTGAATTTTAAGCTTATTTGACCTTAAATTAATTGTATGTTCACCCTTTGGTTAATCTACACTTGTATTGGTCTATTAAAATAACAAAATTAACCCAATTTGCATTTATTCCTTGTTAATTAAGCCAAGATTGAATTATATCCTTTCAATGATTAATTAGGTGAATTTAACCTTAAAATTTAGCCAAACTGAGTTAGATATAGAAGATGATGGTGTTACCATCACTTCTTAAGGATGAAGAAATCTTTTGGACTATTGATTTTGGTGTTTGGAAAAACAAATGGCTGGGTCTCCATTGAGAATAGGTTATTATGTATGGTGAGAGGGACTGATTTAAGACTAGCTACATTATGGTTGGGTTTGATGGCAATATGGTTTTTTCTACGAAAAGTGTAAAATTTAAAATTGTGGGCATGTTGGTTGGGTTTGATGGCGGATGGGAAGAATTTAGTGTGGAGGACAATGGAGGATTTAATGTTGGGGTTATTTTTGGTGGAATTTGTAAGTTGGCATAATTAGTGGGAATGTCATGGTTAATTATAGAAAGGGAGATTAAAGAGTGATCATCATGGGGTATGTCATTGAACCATTATAGATTTTGAATTTGACAACCATCCAAGTTGACTATCGAATTTTGCATAATCTCCTTGATTTTCAAAAACAATTCCACAATCTTCATCGGCCTCTTAAGGGGAAAGCTAGTCTGTTGTCAACCATAGAAATGATCAAATAATCTCCAAGCATCAATGGCATTACATGATTTCCTTTTAGCTCATAAATCATCTCCAAAGTGATTTGAAAAAGCATTCATAGCAAGGATTTGCATCTCTGTAGATTTAAACTCTCCCAACTTTACATAAACTTTTTGAAGATGAGGACAATCAAGTTTTTTTGTGACCTATCCTTTCACAATATCTACAAACTATGGTAGGTTCTTGTATTTTAATGGACAAGAGAAAGAAACATCACCAATCTTCTTGACTTGAATTTCTTTCAACAATTGCTTTTTGACATCAATGCCAACTTTGATCCAAGCATACATTCTTGTAGTTGTCATCACCATATCTATATCTTTTATGACACCCAAATCATTCCTGATTTTTTCAAGGGATAATATGCCTTTATATTTAGGAGGAAGATCATGTATCTGCAACCAATATGATGTATAGTGGAATGTGTAATCTGAAGGCTATTTATTTGGCTCTCCATTTGCCAAGAGTATAACGTCTCCATTCAAATGCCAAGGGGATCGATTAACACTTTACATATCTTTTTCCTCTCGAAAATAAGCCATCTAGTTTTCAGGTGTAGCTTCTTGTATTAATGGAGCATAAGAAAACTTCCAAGACTTGGAGAGAATTTCAATGATAGCTTTGGGACGTACCTTCTTATATGTATGTATTTTGAAGAAACGACATTTCTTCCACAAATCTATATCATTTAGATCATTAGTCATCATATGTATCATGCATTTTTCATCTTCAATCTTGAGCAACTTTTCAATTCCATGAAGGATGTCTTCATCTTCCATCAACATGGTAAAGGCTATGAACATTGAGTGGAAGAAGAAACAGAATGATGAAGGCTTAGAGGTTATGGATTGGAAGGGACTTAATGTCACAGAGGAAGTGTATGGAAGGAGAGTTTGATGTTAATAAGATTCTTACTATACGGCCTATGTGCAAATGATGTGGAGCAACTTAACTTTCAATCTTCGACCTTTCAGTGATCTGAATGTGATGTGATGTTTAGTCTCCCCTTTTTATGGTGCATTACCAAACCGTCCCCCCCAACGTGTCTTTCAGGGATGGGGAGAAGCGGAGATTTTGGGTGTCCCTATTCATCTCCGATCTATGGCGGTGGTCCAACATTTTGTGGTTGGGTTTTCATCCTTAAGAGAAGATCATGTGGTCAATCTTCATGAAGGGGATGGAAGTCGTGTACGAGTGGAAGTCAGTCTTCATCATGAGGAGCTGTTCCTTGAGAAAGTTGCTCTTAGATGTTGTGGAAGCTCATGGCTGCTACTCCTTCTTGTTAAGGTGCAACCCTAGAGGTAACATGAAAGAGAGAATATAGACTAAGTGATAAGGGAGGAGAAGGAGCAATGGAGGGTTGTTCATTAATGTATACACATCCATTTAGGATAAAATGCCTATTTATGATGTTCCTAAGCTTAGAGATGCATTCCATATTATAAATATTTCATAGCATGCATCATTTTGCATTTGGAATAGTTTGTATAAATTTTAGGTTAATGTCCATCCTTTTATGACCAGGAGAGAAGGATATTTATTTCAGGGCCTCGAATTAACGATCCAATCATTCGAATATGACCAAGACAACGATTAGAGTCCAACGCCTCTGAAATCGTCTTGATCGAAGTCCTGTAGCACATTATGCAGTCAGAGGAAGATCAAAGGCCACGAGGCAAGGTGGCACTAATTCGAATCTCAGATGCCAAATCCAACCGCACGGATGGATCGAATCGATGATTGCAACCCAACAACGCGAAAATCAACCCAATCTGAGGTCCATAGTGCCACCTACAAAGAAAAGAAGATGGAAGGCCATGATGGCACCATGTGGCACCATCACAGCCGCCAAAAATCGACTGCAGCCTTGCCTCAGCCTTAAAGGAGCCCTACGCCGAGCAATCCCAATCGTTCAATCTCAATCCAACGACCCTAACCACGCCACATTGCCTGCTTCATCTGAGGAACTCCTTAACTTTAATTCTTGACCGTTGGATCAAGATCTCGTGCCACCTCGATCCTCCACTCGGTAATCCAACCACGGGCCTCATCAGTCACACTCACCACTTGAAACGCGGGGATGCACGATCGAGACTGCATGCACACAACCAATCCGCTGCGAAGGGGCATAGATGAAATTCATCGACATGATCTCAATCAGTCTATGAAGAAGGCGATGATGTGGCGTGATAAGCGTCGCAAAATCTGAAGCGATGATAACGCTCGGACCAACATGCGAATCGACGCACCATCTGATGCAATCTGAAGAGTGCGATGCCTACGCGATCCACATCCCTCTAATGGAGATCTGACGATGGAGATTCAACCTCGCAGTGACAGCGGTGCACATGGGCTACGCGTGTGTGCTAGAATGTCAGCTGGGGCTATAGCGATGTTTGTGGTGGAGCTTTAGCGACGATTGTGAATGTCATTGTTGAACATGACTTTATTTTACCTCCTCTCCTCCACTATAAAAGGATCCCTACCCCTCCCATTTCTCTTCATCTCTTCCTTTCTCTCCCTCACCACCTCCAAGGCTTTAGAGAGAGCTTGTCCCAAGCTCGAGATGCTCTTCTAGAGTAGAAATCAAATATTTTTCCCACCTCTCACTGTCATTCGTGGAGCATCCCGTGGCCATCCTCTCACCACCTTCAAGAAGAAGATCCTCACTGCGACGCCGTGATGGCCCGTCCTCCTTCCTTTGATGCTATTCTCCTTCATCCAGCCTCTTGTCACCTTCATCCAAGCGATGTCAGAGTGAGTTTGATAAACGCCAGTTTATCATAATTCTTATGCATTAAAACAAACCTAGCTCTTAGGATTTTGCTCTACAAATGGGTTTTTTGGGTTGCATTTAGGCATTAATTAGGTTAGGCATGCATTGCACTTTTTGTCGTCATTTTAATGTGTTTTTGTGAGTGTTAGGGATATACAGATTGCCAGATCCCTAGAACCCTAGCACTCAGGAAGGCAACTGGTGAAGGAGAAGCTCCCATCAGCTAGAACTCAGCTTGATCCAGCTCACCATAGCTGGAATTCAGCTTACCTGATCTAGGGTTAGCCCATCCTAGCTCCATTCAACTCATCTCAACTGAATGGCAGCTTAAAAGAGCTCATCTTAGCTTACCCTAGCTCAGGTCAGCTTTGATCCAGCTCAACTTAGCTAAGTCTAGCTCATCTCAACTTAGTCCATAGAGAGCTCTAGCTAGCTCAGCTAAGTTGACTGGAGTTCACCTCAACTCAGGTCCAGCTACATCCAGCTCCACTTAACTCCAACTAGTTGAAGATGACTTCATTTCAGCTTAGGAAAATCAAGTCCAACTTCCAGGGATTCAGCTTAGCTCAACTCAATTCAGCTAAGCTACCTTAGCTACCCCAACCAGCTTGATCCTCCCTAGGAGCACCAGACTCAGCTCACCTCAGCTCATTATGGTAGGAGCCAGCTCACGTTAGCTTGGCTTAACAGCTAGCAAAGAACTAGAAAGCTAAGCCAGCTAGAGTAGCTCCATGCCACCCTCTTCAGCAGCTGCCAGCTCCAGCTTAAGCTCCAGACTTCTCTTCCTCAGCTCCTCTCTTCAAACCCTAGCTCACATTACCTACTCCTCTACTCCATATCTAACTAAGCTAGCTTAGCTTAGCTTAGCATAGCTAGCATCCAGCTCCTTAGCCATCCTCCACCTTCAACTCAACCCTAGCTAGCTCCACCAACTAAGCTTACCTAGTCCACCTAAGCTACCTAAACCTCTACTCTATTTTGGCGCCAAGATAGACACCTCTTAGCCCCTCAAATACACCCAAAAAGCACCTTGTTTTGGTGCCAAAATAACCTTCTAGAAGCCCTCCCTTTTGGCGCCAAAACACCCCCACATCATGGCCCTACACCTAACCCTACAACCTATCCTAGCCATCCACCTAACCCCCCTTCTAGAAGCCTTCATGGTGGTGCTAAAACCAAGGCACCTCTCCATGGTTGGCACCACCATTAGGTGCCTCTCCACCACCATAACCACCACCATCCACCTTGATGTAAACATATTTACACTACAAAAGATGTCTATTTATGCATGTTCTTAAGCATAGAATTACATTGCATGCTATAAATATTGCATAGCATGCATCATCTTGCATTTAGATTAGTTTGAATAAAATGGAGGTTAATTGTCTCCTTTTATGTTCAGGGACAGAGCAAACTTTTTATCAGGGCCTTGGATCGAAGATCCAACCGTACATATTTGATCAGGGCGACGATTGGAGTTCAACGACTCCAAGATCGCCCTAATCAGACATCTATAGCATCAGATAGAGATCGAGGAACCCTAGAAGATCAAGGGCCAAGATGGTGTGAATCCACACTTCAAACGACAAATCCAACCGCATGGATGGATTCAGATCGACGATCGCAGCCTAACGGCGTGAAAATCAACTCAATCTGACAACCATGGCACCATCTACATCATCCAGAAGATGGACGGCCAAGATGGTGCCATGTGGCACCATCTCAACCACCCAACCGGTCGATACACCTGCCTCACCCCTCTCTTCTTCAATGATTCTCTGCCATTGGATGCGCATCCAACGGCTGTGGATGCGCATGCACGATTTGTAAGCGCGACACAAATGTGCTTGTAATGCGTTGGTCGAACGTGCTTTCGCAAAGGGAGGACACGCGTTGGAGTCGCGAGGAGCGAGTGAGTGGGCATGAGGAGTGTTGGATCGTCATCTGTCGACTGTAGGAGCTCAATAGCACCCACGTGCTATTGCACGCTCGTACGTAATGCGAGATCTCACGAGGCGAGGGTGCGCTGAGGAGGTGCGACGAGGAGCTCTCTCAGCCGTTCGATCTCACGATCGAATGGCCGAGATTTGAAGATAGTGGGCAGGCATTTAAAGAAAGGAGACGAGCGGGCACGTGCGTGCTGCCCCACTATGCCCATGTTCGGACCTTTAGCGACGATTTTATTCGTCACTAAAGGTCCAGAATTAATGTTTTTCAAATTAAAAAGACCAAATTGCCCTCACTCATTGCAACTATAAAAGGAGACCCCCTCCATACGAAATTCTCATCCCTTCTTTCTCTTCTCTCCCTCTCCAAAGCTCAAAAGAAGCTTGTCCCACACTTGGGATGCTTCTCAAGAGATAAAGTCCAATTTTCATCCCCCTTTCGGAAGTCGATCCTGCGACGACGATGATGTGCTGCCCGTTCCCGTTCTTCCCGCTTCATCCTCCTTTGTCCTGCTCCGTTCCCCATCTTCCAGGCGTTGTCCCGTCCGGCTCATCCTCCAAGCAACCGTCGAGGAGAATAATTCTCTCCATTCTTTTTAATGCTTTCTAGAGTAGATTTACTGCTTTCTAGTGTAATCGTTTTCTACTTTCTAGTCGTTTAGTGTAACAAACAATCTCTTTGATAATGAATTCCATGTTCATTCTACATCTGTTTTTTATTTTTGTTTGTAAAATTCTCTCTCTCTCATTCTCTCTCTCTTCTATTTATTGTAAATAGATAGATAGTTTCTAATCAATTAATCTACTTCGTGACAAATAAATTAAACGCATATTTTTAAATCAAACGTCCGCCTCCCTGAGTTCAACTCAGGATTTCTATTCCGGTATAAATTTTATTTGTTGAATACGAGTTCTTCGCTTTCAAACTACAACGATAGGTTTTCAAAACCAAACACGATAGCATAGTAACTCGTCGCCTCAACATTTTGGCGTCGTTGCCGGGGAGGCGACGCTCTTTGATTTTTGTTTCGTGTTTTATAACTTACAAATCATTTACCTCACTTCTCTTCTTTCTTATTGTGATTGCAGGTACTCTTTTGAGACGAGCAAAAGTGGTAGATCGGAGCAAAGTGCTGTTGAAGGTTCTGTGAGTTTTCCCCCTACCTCCCACCCATTAGTTTTCATTTCACCACGTAATAACACAAACATCAATCAACCTAGGTGTTCTTATAAACTCTAAGGTTAGTTTTGTGTGTTTGTTTGACACCCACACCTGCCTCAACCTTCACATTTAAAAAGAAAAAAAAAAATCTCACAGAGGTACGTAACCTCATCTGATTTTCAAACTCAACCGGTAAACCGATCTTTGGAACCGGTACACACATCCAAACACATAATTGAGTAGAAATCAGATTAGGTAATCATTTGTGTGCCTAATTAAGTGGTGCAACAGGCCAATTGTTTGAGTTGATTGGGCCGCACACTTCAATTAAAATCAACTCATCAAGTACCTGTCGCTTAGGTTCAACTCTTAGGGATTTACCAGGCACTCCACATTCTTTTAAGCTTCAATGGAAAACATCTTCACCTGTGCTTTCAAAACTTGGTGTGCCAACAAAACTTGTTTGAAAATATCAAAAGTTGAATCCTAAGAGCTACTAAGCAAGATTTGAACCCTAAAATTCACCGCATCAAAAGTAATCTTGCTTGAAAATAACTGGTTGTGCATGCACACACACATCAATCAATCATTAAGGGCACAACCCAGATAAAGGGCCCATCACATTCCAAAGCACATTCAAACCTAGCCCTAAATAAAACAGAGTAGACGTTGGCCTTAAGGATTCAACTCGCTCTTCGGAGCCTAGAATGAGATTATTTTCGATTAGTCTGTTTTTGCTGTTCAATCTGATGTCTAGCTAGGGGAGCAGAATCAAACAATCGTGGTTGGGGGGTACACTAGGAACCGGAGGTACAAGCTGAAGGAAGAACCTTCCCCCCAGTCCCTCCTTCTAGCTGGTTGGATTAAACAGACAGAAGCAGATCAAATCGTTTCTTTATCTCAAGATGGGTTCTAGGAGTCTGTAGGTCTTTAGGCTAGCCCACTTAAGGATAAGTTTGATTGCTTGTATTGCAGGGTACCTTTCTTCCTCCCGTCTATCATGAATCTTTCCACATATTATACGCATTCTCGCTCTTTCCCTCCTATTTTGAATTATCCTCAACATGACGATTATCCTGACTCGTACTATAATCAACCATCAGTTAGTTGGGATAACTCGGATTGGGGATACAGTTCCGGACCTCCGTGATTAGGGTCTAACCCTGAACACTATGATTGTGATTTCTATCCTTCTCAGGGCCACATCGATTATAGATCGTCAACCTTTTATGGACAACCTAATATGATCTACAATCAAGAAGAATACACTAATCCTTACCCATCCTCTGATTACACTGCCTTTAGGTCATCACCACCTTTTGAACAATCTGAAATGACCTATTATCAGGAAGGGTGTAATGAATCTCAATTCGTTAATTCCCCTACATTGATTCCAAACCCACCCAACCTTGAACCAACTCATTTGGTTCAAGGTAACCAGGTTCAAGATAAGGTTTTGGCTAACTTGAGGAATACCATTCAATCTTTAGAAGTTCAGCCAATACCTTCCATTGAAAGATTAGAGCCTCTGATTGAAATGATTGATGATTTGAACAAGTATTTGTTGGATTGGCTCCAGGATGTTAAGGATAAGAACCCGGGTGAGTTTCTACTTAGGAAGTTAGTGAAATTGAGAATGAGATTTGTGGTTGCTTTAGTTCAATAGTGGGATGATTCCCAAGATGAACTCCCTTCAGAAGAGCCAATGTCAGAACCCACTCAAGCACCTATTGGGGTGGGACACATGTTACGAGGCTGACTAGATTGACTTAGAGCAACCAATTAAGGATGATCTGATTTCTTCACCTGAAATCCTTGAGTCCTTGAGCCGGGGTACGAGGAAACGTATGTCTCCATGGACTAGAAAGTGATGGATGATTTTGAGATGTACATTAATATGGATTTAAATTTCTTTGATTCTGAGGGTGAAGATTCAATTTGTGAAGTCTCACATGAGTTTACAGAACACAATTTCTGTGAGACAATTGGGCTTGAGGAATCTGATAGATCATTTGATGGCCCAATAATTGAGGAAACTGATCTTATTGGGGCTCACATTATGGATCTAGAATTGCATTTTCTGGAGGATTCAATCCAATGCCCTGATTATCAGTTACACCCCATTGAGCTTATTGACGATTCTATTTTTGAGATTACTAGACCTAAGTCAATTCTGATTCAGCCACATCTTTTAGACATGGAAATTTCAGACGAGGTGATTAATATGCAGGAGGTCTTGGAATTTGACATTCTGAATTTGGAGGAAAGGAGCTGGGAAATTTTGATTTGGGAAGCAAATTTTGGAGGAAATAGAAGACTAAGTCTAAGGGTTCCAATTCATCTGAAACCATCAAACCAGGACCCTTACGACATCTATTCTGAGGATGTTCAACCCAAGCACACATTCATTAATTATGCTTTGGAGCTTGAATTCTCTGTAACCTGACCTTTTGGTCTTTGGTTGCATCCTCATAAATCGCAGACCCGACGCCGCTTGCATACTGATTTTAGGTTTTGGGTAATTTTTATCCAAAACTTTAGATATTCTCGATTATGGGGTATGGGTCTATACCACAATCTAGTCCACATCTATGGACATCTGCTTGTAGGTTAGAGGTTTCTTCTCTTTATTCTGATTCTTATCTGCACCTGTGAATTCTTTATTTCTCTTCTTTGTATAGTGTTTCTAGCTGAAGGCACTAAATTCAGCACATATATAGTTTTTCTTTATCTCAGAGCGGACCTGACATTCACGTAATTCAGGTGCTTTCTACTCTATTCCACTCTGTTTTATGTCTTTTTAATACAATAAGGACATTGCATTAGATAGGCATGGGGGGATGAATATTCATCTCTGAATTTATTAAAAAAAATTATGGAATTAGAAAAGAGAACTTGGGTTTAAGAAAATTTTCAACCTTAGGAAATACTACATTATGATCTGAACACAAAGACCCTTCAGGTCTTCAGACTTAATCGGCTTGTGTATCCACTAAAATGTGGATTTATTTTTTGAGTCCTCGCCAATCTTAATTCTATTGTAATTGAAGTAAATAAGTTTGAGTGATAAGTACACGACTTATCAACCCGCCCTCTGATTTGAGGGAACTTTAAGCCTAAAGCATCTACACACTATCTTGTCACTGACTCATTGTTCGATGATTTTAATGGAAATTGGGTAGCTAATGATTGTTCTAGGGTGATATAGCTGGCAAGTTATCATGGGTAACAACCCATGGGTAGGTTGTCCAGAGCCTAGACACTGGACCCTTCTCTTTTTGCTGCCTTTAGGTAAATCTTAGACCAGGGAAGCCACCTACTCAAAAAAAAAGAGAGAAAAAGAAAGTCAAAAAGAAAAGAAAAAAAAAAGAAAAGGAGAAAAGAAAAAGAGAATAAAAGAAATAAGCCACACTTCACCGCATGAGTATGGCTGGTAAGTTGTCGGTGGTAACAGCTCATTGATTGGTTGTCTAGAACCCAGCTCAATAAATGTACTGAAAATTCCTAAAACACTTAGGAAGAAGTGGAGAAGTAGAATAAACCGGGGAGATATACACTGGATTCACCCTTATGTTGACCCCGTAAAAATAAAAGTAGGGAGAAAGCTACCGGTTGTAAAGATACACCTTTAGGCAGAATTCTCTTTCTAAGGTCACCTAAAGGCGTAGAAATTCGAAATCCAATTTTACTATCGATCAACGAGTCTATTACATTCACAATAAGATGCTTAGAACTTAGGGTTTTCATCAAATCTTGGGTGAGTTGAATGGCCGTAGAAAGCCACTCTTAAACCCTAAAACATAAAAATAAAAAAAAAATAGAAAAGAAGAAAAAGAGAAAAAGAAAATTTTCTTTGAATAAGGCGAAGGCTTGAGGCGGTCTGCATTTTGGCAGATACCCGGGCACTGTTATGTCTTTAAAAGTTCAGATCCTAAGTAAATGTTTTCTTAATGATTGAAAATAACTCATGCCCAAATAATCCAACCTGATTCTTTTATAAATAGCATATAGTTTTTGTTAGGGACTAGCAAAAGATAGGCACGGGGGTGTGATGTAAACATGTTTACACTACATAAGATGTCTATTTATGCATGTTCTTAAGCATAGAATTGCATTGCATACTATAAATATTGCATAGCATGCATCATCTTGCATTTAGATTAGTTTGAATAAAATGGAGGTTAATTGCCACCTTTTATGTTCAGGGATATGGCAAACTTTTTATCGGGGCCTTGGATCAAAGATCCAATCGTATAGATTTGATCAGGGCGACGATTGGAGTTCAACGACTCCAAGATCGCCCTAATCAAACATTTGTAGCATCAGATAGAGATCGGGGAACCCTAGAAGATCAAGGACCAAGATGGTGTGAATCCACACTTCAAACGACAAATCCAACTGCATGGATGGATTTGGATCGATGATTGCAGCCTAATGGCGTGAAAATTGACTCAATCCAACAATCGTGGCACCATCTACATCATCCAGAAGATGGATGGCCAAGATGGCACCACATGGCACCATCTCAGCAGGCCAACCGACCGCTACACCAGCCGCACCCTCTCTTCTTCGATGATTCTCCACCGTTGGATGCTCATCCAACGGCTATGGATGCGCACGCACGATTTGTAAGCGCGACAGAAATGCGCTTGTAGAGCATTAGTCAAACGTGCTTTCGCGAAGGGAGGACGCATGTTCGAGTCGTGAGGAGAGGGCAAGCGGGCGCGAGGAGCGTTGGATCATCATCGATCGGCTGTGGGCACTCAATAGTGCCCACGCGCTATTGCATGCTCGCGCGTAATGCAAGATCACACGTGGTGAGCGCACGCTGAGGAGGCACGGTGAGGAGAGCTCTCAGCCGTTCGATCTCACGATCGAACGGTCGAGATTTGAAGATCGTGGGCAGGCGTTTAAAGAGAGGAAGCGAGCAGGCGTGCATGCGCCGCCCCACTACGCCCACGTTCGAACCTTTAGCAACAGCTTTATCCGTCACTAAAGGTCCAGAATTAATGTTTTTCAAATTAAAAAGACCAAATTACCCTCACTCCTTGCAACTATAAAAGGAAACCCCCTCCATTCGAAATTCTCATCCCTTCTTTCTCTTCTCTCCCTTTCCAAAGCTCAAGAGAAGCTTGTCCCACACCCAAGATGCTTCTCAAGAGATAAAGTCCAATTTTCATCTCCCTTTCGGAAGTGGATCCCACGATGACGACGACGTGCTGCCCCATTCCAGTTCTTCTTGCTTCGTCCTCCTTCGTCTTGCTCCATTCCCCATCTTCTCGACGTCGTCCCGTCTGGCTCGTCCTCCAAGCGACCGTCGAGGAGGATAATTCTCTCTCCATTCTTTTTAATGCTTTCTAGAGTAGATTTATTGCTTTCTAGTGTAATCGTTTTCAGCTTTCTAGTCGTTTAGTGTAACAATCTCTTTGATAATGAATTCCATGTTCATTCTACATTTGTTTTTGGTTTTTGTTTGTAATATTCTCTTTCTCATTCTCCTTCTCTTCTATTAATTGTAAATAGATAGATAGTTTCTAATCAATTAATCTACTTCGTGATAAATAAATTAAATGCGTATTTTTAAATCAAACATCCGCCTCCTTGAGTTCGACCCAGGATTTCTTTCTGGTATAAATTTTATTTTTTGAACACGAGTTCTTCACTTTCAAACTACAACGACAGGTTTTCAAAACCAAACACGATAGCGTAGTAACTCGTCGCCTCAACAGACCTCTATAAAAGCCCATCACCTACCACCATTTTCATCAACCTCCCATTAGATAATTCCCACCTTACTTCCACCTAAACCTAAGACCAAGAAGGAGTAGAGAAGAAGATTAAGGGGGCACATCACCCGCCCCCTTGGTGCTTTCTTCTCCCCATTCCTTCCCTTTGTGCCACTCCAAGAAGGAGGAGGATCTTCACCAGCAGGAGGATGCCCAGGCAAGGAGAGGAGAGGGTGGTGCACGCCCACCCTTGGAGGAGGAAAGTTAAGGTGGAAGCTTCCACCTTGGAGGACACCATTTAAAGGAGCTTTACAAGGAAGGAGTTGGAGGACTCTTTTCAAGCCTGAGAGCTACCAGGCTTGGAGCAAGAAGCCATCATCTTCTTCACCATTTCATTTAGAGGATTTGTGTTTTACTTTCTTGTAGTTTCAAGTTAGAATAGAAGCATTCCTCTACATGTGCTTTTTGTAAAATAGATTTCCGTCAATTCAAGTTGCCTTCTTTTATCTTTTTGTTGCATAGTTTGGTAGAATTTTTTGTCTAGCATTTTTTCACCCCCTCTCCTTAATTACTCTAGGCCTCCATATGCCTAGAGTGAGCTTAAGGAGAGTCTCTACTCGTCACTTTAGTAGTAATATAGTGGATTAGTGTAGATGATTTTCCCGCTTTCAGCAAAACTCACGTGTTCCCATTTTTTCAAAACCTATAAAAATCATAAATATATAAAACACCAAAAAGAAAGGTGAGTTTGATTTCCAAGCAAGAGATGTAATTTTGCAAACATTTGGCCTCCTTGGATTACCCTAGATACTCCCCTATCTAGGTTATAAATTTTAAAAGCGTATGCAATTTTGCATGTTACAACGACTCTAAAAACCTTAATTAACAAATCACACGATTTATGGCATCACTTTTTGGCGCCGTTGCCAGGGAGGCACGGCTTTGCTTAATCTTTCTCTTGCTTGGTGGATCTCATCCCCTTCTATCTTTTTCTTTCGTGTGTGCAAGCATTGCGGGAAGAAAGCGGGATTCTGAGACAATTGCAATATCTTGTCTTCCCGTGGATTTTTAGGTTGGTTCCCTTTTCTGGTCATATAATTCGCTAAAAAACTACCAACAACACACTAAACTTGGCTTTCAAGACCTTAATCAACATAATTAAGTGGAGTGGTGAAATTTAAAATTCATTGTTTACTTGTATGCTTCATTAAACACCACTCCAATTCAAGTGTTGGTATTTTATTTTTTGGGTCAAGATTTCTATACAAACTTGAAAAATCAATTCCTGACACCACAAGCCTTCTAAAATCTTGAAATTTCATCCAGAGATTCTAAATCAAGCATGGAACATCTGTTCCAAATTTTAGATTAATTGACTTTGTATTTAAATTTTCAAAATTCGTGGACTACAGAGGGGTCACACCCTTTATTCTTCCTATTTTGTTACTGTCCACTAATTTTTAGATTTTTTTTACTTATCCAATTTTTATGAAATTTAGTTTTCTAGAATCTTTGTGAAATTTCACATATCATATAAAATCACTAAAATTTTTTGAGGTAGGTGGTGGTACAGAAAGCCCAAAATACCCATGGGTATCATTTCTAGACTTTGACACTAGTAAAAATAAAAATTCAAAACAATTATCAAACAAATTCCTAAAAACTTAAAAAAATCTTTTTTGGAATCTTTGTTTGATTTTCTTCAGAGTAGTCGTATTGTTTGCCTTGTTTGGACCACTACTTAATATAGAAAGCCTAAAAATAACTCATTGGTAGTAATTTTTTGCCTTAGGAACAAATTGCATTAGGGTTTTCCTTTGTATTTCTAGAAAACCACTTTTAAAGGAAATTGACCATCACCAACACAACTTGTTTTCCTTGATTATAGAAGTTTCAAACTTGTTTGAACATTTAAAAAGAGAAACCCTAAAACACATTAAATTAATTGAATCCTAAAAGATAGAAATACAAAAATTGTGTGACAAGTTATTTTTCATTGGAATCAACTTCCAATTCTTGCACACACACAAAAAAAAATTGAAATAACAGGGTAATAATCCAATCAACACCCTCCGCATTCCGTGTGCACTTTAGTATCCTATACCTAATTAAAATTTGTAGCAACTTGACCCCTAAGGTTTCATCAACTTAGGCTTGCTATCTAGGTCTTAAGTTCTCTTTAGTTGATATCAATTCTGTCATCTATATTTGGTGTTCAGGTTGAGGGGCCATGTTAAACGACCAGGTGCGGGTTTGTACAAGCACCTGAGATTTTCCTGGGAAACGCTTGGGCCTAAACCTCCCCTTAAACAACTTGGCTAGATTTGCTGACAAAACGGGTATTCACTAGTGATTACTTATTTCCTAGGTAGACCAAGTCTTAGGTTATTTTTTAAGGAGTCACACTTAAGTTAGGTCTAGAATTTGTTGTTTGAATTACACACTTTTTATCATCTCCATCTCTTCTCCCCTCCCATTTCTTCCATTTTTCACGGGCGGCGGTCCAAAACTCCACACTTGGAGGGACCATTTGATTTTTGCCTCTCCAAAAGACTTTTCCTACATTTTTCCTCTTCTTTAAAAATGGAAAATCAAAATTGGTCATCTAACCTACATGCTAATTATTCTTTCAATAATCTTTCTACCCATGAGGTTCTTAATCAGGCCCCCCCACCTAATTTCTACTCCATTATGGCTCAGCTACAAGTTAAGTAACAACAGTTGCATAAGGATTTAACAAACCTAGCCAACCAAGGGAGTCCTGCCACACCTACCCAAGCTCCACACATTCCACATCTCACCCCTTCTCACATCCCAAAGCGACAAAATTTGCATATGACCCGTGATGAGTACAATTATTATTCTGAGGCTTTCTATGGTTCAATAGGGAATTATACTTATCCAAATCATTACCCCACTCAAAATGTCTCCATCTTCCAGGAGTAATTGCAAAATTTCTCTAATTGGAGGAATTATTCGACTCAATCCTGGACCAATCCAATTCCTCACCAACAACAAAACCTATTTGGAGGGCATGGTTCAAAATCAACTTATCAATCTGGGACTTCTCAAGAAGACATCAATGCCCAGATGTTGAAAACCTTGCAGGATATGCAAAGAAAAATAATAGAAATAAAACATGCTATTAATAATCTCAATGATCAATTTGGGGTTATTTCAAACCAAAGACTTGCACTACACTCACCATCCCAGCCCACACCAAACTTTGTCAATCACAGGAACCAACACCTAGGTGGACACCAACATCAGAACCACACTGCTTAGCCTCCTATTAACCCAATATCTCAGCACCAACTTGGTTTCTACCAACAACAGGCCCCCCCACCTCCTCCCAATGATAACCAAATTGCATATGCAGATACGTTGAGGAGTGGGAACACCACCACTGATTTAGGGCCTTTAAATCAAATTGACGAAACCCACTCTCAGCCTATGCAAACCAACTCTCCTAACCCCACTCAGGAAGAAGAAAAAGAAACCCCAAAAACAGTTGATTCAAATCCTACTACTCACTCTCAAACACTGCCATTCGATCATTCTAATAAAAAAATCAGAGCCCTCTCACCAAGATCTTTTGGACTTATTTGGGCAAGTCGAGAGGAATATCCCCCTCCTAGATGCCACCCCTACCTTTGCTAAATTTTTGAAAGAAAAGTTTACTCCAACAGGGGAGGCCCAGAATCTAGGGAGAGTGGTCCTTTCTAAGACAGCAAACTTAGTTGTTCAGAGCAAGTTGCCTCTCACAAAGACTCGGGTGCATCTCTCATCTCAGGTCTCATAAATGACACCACTTTTTTTGGCGCCCCTCTTAAGCAGGAGGACGCTCAGGCAAGGAGAAGAGAGGGTGGTGCACACCCACCCTTGGAGGAGGAAAGTTAAGGTGGAAGCTTCCACCTTGGAGGACACCATTTGAAGGAGCTTTACAAGGAAGGAGTTGGAGGACTCTTTTCAAGCCCGGAAGCTACCAGTCTTGGAGTAAGAAGCCATCATCTTCTTCACCATTTCATTTAGAGGATTTGTGTTTTACTTTCTTGTAGTTTCAAGTTAGAATAGAAGCATTCCTCTACATGTGCTTTTTGTAAAATAGATTTCCATCAATTCAAGTTGCCTTCTTTTATCTTTTTGATGCATAGTTTGGTAGAATTTTTTGTCTAGCGTTTTTTCACCCCCTCTCCTTATTTACTCTAGGCCTCCACATGCCTAGAGTGAGCTTAAGGAGAGGCTCTACTTGTCACTTTAGTAGTAGTGCAGTGGATTAGTGTAGTTGATTTTCCCGCTATTAGCAAAACTCATGTGTTCCCATTTTTTCAAAACCTATAAAAATCATATATATATAAAACACCAAAAAGAAAGTTGAGTTCGATTTCCAAGAAAGAGACGTAATTTTGCAAACATTTGACCTCCTTGGATGACCTTAGATACTCCCCTATCTAGGTTATAAATTTTAAAAGCATATGCGATTTTGCATGTTACAACGACTTTAAAAATCTTAATTAACAAATCATGCGATTTACCGCATCAGAGTCATTCTCCAAGCGACCATCAAGGGGGATTCTTCTCACCTCTCTCTATCTTTTATTTGCTTTCTAGTGTAGTTTCAATTTGTTGTAATGTACATTTATCGATTTTATGAAATATTTCTCTCTCTCTTTGCAAGTAGATTAGTTAGAAAATTTGTTGTCGATCTGATCTCTTGCCTATTAAAATACAAAAAAAATTGCAAAAGATGAAAACAAAAAAAAACAAATAAAGTCAAAGCACGGTTTTCAAACCAAACATTCGCCTCCCTACGTTCGACCTGGGACTCACTTTGAGTTTCGGCATAAATTTTATTTGGTAGCAATATTTTGCGATTACAATGACGGGTTCTCCAAAACCCTGATTTCCCTTGCGAAATACACGCTTACCATTTTGGCGCAGTTGCCGGGGAGGCAATGCCCTTTGGTTCTTCCACATTTTCCACCTTACTTAACTTTTATCAAACTTTTTC
Organism: Thalassia testudinum; assembly: GCA_037157565.1. NCBI lineage: Eukaryota > Viridiplantae > Streptophyta > Magnoliopsida > Alismatales > Hydrocharitaceae > Thalassia > Thalassia testudinum. The sequence goes on from JAZHRO010000009.1 coordinate 48,958,998, forward strand.
TCTGATCTTACTGTGATTGTAGGTACTCTTCCAATGTGGGCCAGAGCGGTTAGATTGGAGAAAAGTGCTGATGAAGGTTCTGTAAGTCTTTCCTCACCACCCACCCATTAGATTTCCATTCCATCACCTAATAACTCAAACTCAAATCAACCTAGGTGCTTTTATATATATATATATCCTAGGATAGATCTGATTGTTTGATTGTCACTTCACCTCACCTCACCCCCCATATATATATAATTTTTTTTTTTAAAAAATTCTAATTGTCGGACATTAGTGAAAGTTACACACATTAACACTCACAAATTCTCTTCCTAAGGTGCACAATCAGTTTGATTCTACCACTTAACCGAGATCTAACTTGTGGATCCAGTACACCTTAACTCAACACACACATAAGTGAGTAGAAATCTGATTAGGTTAAGACATTTTGTGTGCCTTAATCAAGTGGTGCAACAAGACAATTGTTTGAACTATTTGGGCCACACCACTTAATTTAAAATTGATTGATCAAGTAGCTTGCCACTTAAGGTTCAATTTTTAGGAACTAACCAGGCACTTAACATTTTTTTGAGTTTCAAAAGAATATATCATCATCGGTGCTTGCAAAAACTTGGAGTGTTCTACCGAACTTGATTGAATACACTTAAAGATTAAACCCTAAAAGACACATCATAATAACCTTGCTTGAAAACCCTGGTTGTACACACACACACATTTTTAAACTAATCATTAAGGGCACAACCCATCTAAAGGGCCCATCACATTCCAAGAGCACAATCATCCCAAGCCTAATTAAAACTAAGTAGACGTTGTCCTTAAAGATTAACTCGATCTTTGGGACTCCAACTGGGATTTTTTTTTATTAGTCTACTTCTACCAGTCCATTTGATGTCTAGCTAGGGGAGTAGCGTCAAACAATCGTAGTTGGGGGGTATCAAAGGAACCTGAGATGAAAGCTAAGGGAAGAACCTTCTCCCCAACCCCTAACTCTAACTGGTTGGATTAACTGGATAGAAGTAGACCAAATCGTTTATTTCATCTCAAGATAGGGCTTAGGAGTCTGTAGGTCTTTAGGCTAACCCACCTAAGGATAGGTTTGATTGATTGTACTTCAGGGCACCGTTCTTTCCTCTGTTTTCCCTCCTACTTCACCAGGTATGCTTCCACATCCTACACACATTTCCAATCCTACCCTTGTACTACTACTTATCCTCAAGGTGATTGCTATCCCAACTCGAGTTATGATTACCCATCCACTAGCTAGGATAACTTTGATTGGGGATATGATTCTGGACCTCAATGTCTAGGGCCTAACCCTAGACAACAAGAATATGATTATTATCCTTTGCACACTTACACTGATTATAGATCTCCACCGTTTGGTGATCAACTTAACCTGATCTACAATTAAGAAGAATATGAGGATTATAACTCTTACCCTCCCTAGGATTATGCTAAACATATATAGGTCACTACCTCTCTTTGAACAACTCGAAATGACCTACTATTAGGGAGATGCTATCGAAATTTCACCGTACTAAGGTTACATGTAACGAGCAAACCTAAGTTGTGATCAAATATTTGAGGATGGGCTATAAAGTGAAAATCTTAATCAAGTTACACATCATTCAATCATTTTCCTTCTTAATAAGTGATTTGTTTACATTAAATTTTAGTTTACAATGGATAAATCTTGGATTGGATTACAGGGTTCAGATTACATCGGATATAAGGATGGAGTAATTTCATTCCTAGATTGGGCCTTTGATTAGGATAGGAAGATATTTAGGTGAGGAGGTCAATTTGATAATATCTTCTGCCCATGCAGAAGATGTTTGAATGGTTCCTTGCATGATCGTAATACTATGCTTGAGCACTTGATTTGTAATGGGTGGTGGCAGCATTACACTACTTGGGTAGCTTATTGAAAGGAGTTGACTGAGAAGTCATAAATAATGAGAACACTGTTGACGAAGAGATCGATGAGGAAATTGTTGATAGCTGAGGTGAAGAAATACAAGAAATGTTGAATGAGATAGGAGTAGGAGAGCATATAAATATAGATGAGGAAGATCCTTTCAGTTGTGATCTGTTTTATGATGCTGTCAAGGCGGTTGAGGATCCTATTGCTCCCGGTGTTATGAAAATATCAAAGTTGTCATTTTTGTTAAAGATGTTTCAATTGAAGGTTATGAATAGAGCTAGTGCTTAATTCATGTCAAAAATATTGCAGTTTATTGCTGAGCTGTTGAATAACCCTAATGGTTTCCAGCTTCATGGTATGAGGTAAGGAAACAAATTCGTAAGCTTGGTTTGGACTATCAGAAGATCGATGCATGTCCGAATGACTGCATTCTTTTCAGAAATGAATTCTCAAACTTGAGTAACTGTCTCGAATGTGGACTTGAGAGATATAAGGAAGGTAAAAATAAAAATAAGAGGAAACAACCTCAAAAGGTTCTTCATTACTTTCCACTAACACCTAAGGTTTAACGTCTTTTTATATCAACTAAAATTGCATGGTGAATGACATGGCACCAGGATTGTAAATCTCGAGATGGAAGAATACATCATTCTATTGATTCAAAGGAGTGGAAGAGATTTGATGAAAGAAACAATCCATTCGCTTTAGAAGCAAGAAATGTGCAGTTGGGTCTTGCAATCGATGGATTCAATCCATTTAAGAGTATGTACCCGTCATACTCTATATGGCTAGTGGTAATGGTCACTTATAATTTACCTCCCTGGTTGTGTATGAGATCGTTATTCATGATGTTGACCCTATTAATCCTCGATCCAAACTGACCAGGAAATGTAATAGATGTTTATTTCCAGCCATTAATCGATGAACTAAAATAGTTGTGGTATATCGGCGTGAAGTCATATGATGTAGAAAAGAAAAAATTTTACAATATGCATGCAGCATTGTTGTGGACCATAAATGACTTCCCGGCATACGTAAATTTGTTAGGTTCGAGCACTAAAGGAAAGCTTGCTTGCCCAGTCTGTATGGAAGACACCCATCACCTACGACTATCGGAAAGTAAAAAATTCTATTACTTAAGACATCATAGATTTCTACCTATTGAACATATATGGCGAACGTCACAGTTCAGGAGTAAATTTGATGGTAGAACGTGTCTGTATTTAAAGAAAAATCCAAAAAATAAACTTAATACATATTTTATGAGGTTGCTCGGTCTGGTTATAATGAAGAGATTACAATAAATGGGTGAGATACAGTTGAGTCAACCGTTCAAAAAAGACTAGACGACCTCGAGGAATTCTAGATTTCAAAAGAAAAGAATTTTCTTTATGGAGTTGCCATACTGGAAATATCTTACAATACGTCATAATTTAGATATTATGTACATCGAAAAGAATGTGATGGATAACATCTTAGGCATATTAAATCTGACCGATGATCCAAAGGACACGGTGAAAATAAGAAAAGATATGAAGAGTTTGGGGATACATTCGGAGCTACATATTCGTGAGGATGATGGCTACTTCCCACGTACTACTTATAGCTCGAATCAAGACCAGAAGAGTAGATTGCTCTCCTTCCTAAAGGAAATTCGGGTGTCAGATGGGTTTTCCTTACAGCTTTCCCGTTGTGTGAATGAAGCATAGAAAAAGATATCTAGCTAAAAAGTCATGACTCATACGTTTATATGCAAGTATTGTTTCCACTGACGATACGAGGGATACTGCCAGAGCTAGTTGTTGATTCATTCATAGAGATAAGCAAGTTTTTCAAAGCTGTTTGTTCGAAGACGCTATAAAATGATACGCCGGATTACTGGGATCAATAAATAGTCATTACTCTCTATAAGATTGAATAGATTCTTCCCCCAACCTTATTCGATGTAATGGTTCATCTCACGCTGCATCTTGCAAATGAAGCGAGAATCAGTGGACCTATACAATTCAGATGGATGTATCCTGTGGAGTGATTTTTGAAAAAGCTTAAAGATTATGTTTTGAACAAGGCAAAGTCGAAAGGATCAATTGTAGAAGGCTATCTCGTGGAAGAGTGTATAAATTTTACGTCCATGTACATGAATGAAACAGACAACCAAGGAATTATGAGGGGGAATACAATGACAGTGATGAAGAATGTTTGTCAATTTTTGATATTAGAGGAAGGTCGATCCTTCATACAGAGGACAAGGCTATTTTAGAAAATGACAGACATTGCACACATCTATATATTTTAAAATAAATTCCTGAAATTAATCCATTTTATGAGAAATTCGAACGATTACCTCTTTCAAGGACAATCCAATTTGGCTTCTTAGATTGGTTTAAAGACTAAGTTCATCAATTAAAAGAGGATAAGGACCTATGATGGGTACCAGATTTTGATGTAATTGCCAATTCACCATTACATTATGCACATTTCCACTCTGGGTATATAATAAATGGGTTCAGATTCAGAATAAAAGAAATTGATGATAGAAAGGTTACACAACAGGCCGAAGTTGTTGATTTAGATCTTTCTACCAGTCCAGATGAATACTATGGTAAAATCAAAGAAATTGTGAAGATCAGCTTTAGATATGATCGTAGAGTTGTCCTATTTAAATGTCATTGGTTTGATGTTTTTAAAGAGGGCACTGGTTTCAAAATTGACAAGAAACACAATTTCTTGAGCTTAAATCCTAATTGTCAAATTCTTCAGTCTGATGAACCATTCACATTGGCATGTCAAGCGGCACAAGTTTTCTACGTCCCCGATAATTGTCAAAGGAGAAGGGTTATACCAATAAGAATAGTACCACGCAATCATTTTGATGCATAGTCTGAAGCATACCAAGAATTAACAGAAGATCATATTGATTCAAATGCAGTAGATGTGGACATCTAAGGTTCGTAATAATATCTTTACTTTGTTTCATTTCTGTTTATACCAAATTCATATTCAAATTTAAGAAACCTAAACTACAACTGTCATTTTCTATATATTATAAATACCTAAATTTAAACCAATCACATACACATGTTCAAAATTTGCTACTCTTGTTCTACTGGCATTTTAATTACTTTTGTTTTTCAAATTACAGGTTATCAGTGATGGGCATACTCGAAGGCCATTGTACTTAGAGGTATAATTTCAATGTCTTAAATTTAATTAGATGAAATTATAGGTTTTTGCTAGATGTGGGGTGTGCCCACATATTATTTTTTATTTCATTAAATAGATGTGGGGTATACCCACTTGTGTTGCATGTTTTATTTGAATAGATGTAGGGTATACCCACTTGTGGTTTGTCTTTGCACTTTTTTTTTTTGTGGGGTGTGCCCACTTTAATTTTAACATGCAAGTTTATAGAGAAACCTCCAAATTTAAGGGGAAACTTCGTTGAAATTTTTAAATATTTCTTTTTTATTTTGCAAACTTTTCTCATTGATGATTTATATATTAATGATTTACAACTGTATTAATTATTGCATTTTATACTTGTTACAGAAGAAATTTAAGAAAAATCACAAAAGAAAGGGTTCTCCTGAGATGCAGCCATTAACACAGGATGATTTGTCTCCTCAGGTTTAGCCACCCCCCTGACAGTAGGTTCAGCTACCCCTCCCGCAGTAGGCTACCCCCTAGTCATGTTTCGTACGTCTCGAGGAAATGGCACGATTACTACATGTGGGGGGAAAGGGAAAGGGGAAAGAGATTGCTCAGACCTTGCCAGAGTGAGTAGAGGATGATCCAGATTATGGAGGATCAGATGAGGAGGAGGGAGAGGAGGTGAGAGAGGAGAAGGGGCAGGAGGCGGAGGATGAGATGGTGGGGAGTACGTCCCTAGTTCATGCGGATCACTTACCGACAGGCACAAGTTGGGGTAAGAACTCATATACCTTTTAGTTTAAAATTACTTATATATTTTAAAGTTTATTATACTTTCAAAAATATATAATGAATATGATTAATGTTTACAAAGGTAAAGGAAGAAGAGGATGGGGCAAGACAAAGAATCTAGACCTCCAATGTGTCCTCGAGGGTCTGAGAATAACGATCAGGCTTAGAACCACAAGGGAAGCGGAGAATTACCAGGGCTTCATTAGTTGAGTGGGCATAATTGTTAAGTCCACTGTGCCCATTTGCTACTGCGACTGGAGGAAGGTGTCCATAGAGCTTCAGAGGCAGTTCCTCCGTTAGTTGGAGGTAATTTCATTTATCAAAGTTATTTCTTTTATAACGTTATCTTAAAATTATTATAAATTAAGATTGACATATTTTTTTAAAAAATTAACATAGGAAATTTACAATTGGGGTACCGACTCCAATGCCTCCTGATATATTATTAAACACGTTACCAAAATCCACAGAGATTGGAGGATGGAGACCAAGAGAAATGTAATATATTTTAAACATTTACATTTTTATTATATACATAATTTCATATATTATTTCTAACAATTTATATTTGGTATTTAGTTTTTTTTGAACTGTAGTTTACCCGAGGAGGCAATGGAGAATTATCTTCTGATGTCATGCCTGACAATTGGAAGAAGGTATGAGACAATTGGCTGGATCCGAAGACAGAGGTTAGAAAATGATTAAAAATAATTTTATTAATTTCATATATCTTAAAGTTATAAAAAATATTATTGTATATGTCTACAGTAGCAAGCAAAAAAATAAGGCCGATAGGGCTAAAGCTTTGCCACAGACTCATTGTTTGGGTCAAAGGAGCATCAAGACAGTCATGAGCCGTTCTGTAAGTATTGAAATTACTTTTCAATTAAATAGTACTTAATTTTTAAGTTATTTTAATATAATTGTATCATTTTTATATTTTCACTTTGCTACACATGATGGGATGGAAATGACTAGGATAGATATCTACGAGGCACTCACAGTAAGGCTATAGCTGAGGGTGCTCGTAAGTAGATTCTAAGTTATACCAGGAGAAACACGTAAGTTTCCTAAACTCAAAAAATTTATAACTTTGTATATATATTATAATAATAATTTTTATTACATTTAGGACCAAATGATACAGTTAGTACATCCCCCCACTGACGAGATCTTTGACAGCATCCAGCAACATTTGGATGTAGAGGAGGAATTTAGGAGAGTGATGCCACTAGAACACAGTGGTTTCGTTCATAGTGTGGGGAGGGCATAAACATTATCCACCTAGTGCGGGAGGAAAGGTGTCATCTCATCTAGTGTCGTTGATTAGCTACATCGAAAGATTGAGACACTACAGAGATGAGAGGAGGAGAGGGAGAAGAGAGAGGCAGAGAGAGAAAAGAGAGGTAGAGATGAAGAATAAGATGAATGCCATGGATGATAAGCTTCAGATGCTTATAACCCTTCTTTAGAAGAAGGGTCAGTAAGAGTATCAGTCTTCAATAGATCCCAGCATCTACAAATGAGACAACGACGACTTCATGGGTGGTGTAGGTGGAGGTGGTGGCATTGGGACAGCTGCATTTTGATTTCTATCCATTTTCTTTTCTTATGTTTTTCATGTTACCTTTTTTATGTAAATATTTCATTTTCAAACTTTTAATGTACTAGATTTTATATTTATGAAATATAAATTTCTCTTCATTTTCATTACTTGTTTTTCTATAAAAGTAAGACTTTTAAGTAGGTTTAGTAGGTAGTTTCCATCATTTTCTAATTAAAAAAAAAAAACTCATACATTTGTCGTCACTTATTCAACTAAGCGACGACATATATGTGACGATAAAAATTTTTTTGTCATCGCTTATCTAATAATCGACGGCATCGAAGGTTCGAAAGAATCACAATTCCCATTTTACATCGTCGCTTCTTAGGATAAGTAACGACAAAAATATTTTTACCCTCACATATGTACCGTCGCTTAGTTGAATAAGCGACGATAAATATCTTTTTGCAGTCACATCTATGCTGTTGATTTTAATACAAATGACGGTAAAAAAATTTTTGCCATTGCTTACTGAAGCGACTGTAAAGTTACTTAAATGAAGGCAAAAATTAAAAAAGGGTGCGTAAAGGTAGAAAACAGTGACTTACATATACTGTCGCTTATGAGAGAACCGACGGTAAGCACAATTCCCGTTGATTTTGAAACGACGTCGAAATATCCAATCAGTCTGATGGTCAAACATTATTTTGACGTCAGATGTGCCCTCTAACCGATGGCAAAACGAAACAGCGACAGTAATAATAGCGTCACTGAGGCATATTGTAGTGCACTCGACCCTGGGACATGGGTCAGCACCACAATCTTGTCCATATATGTGGACATCTCCTGCTGGCGGGTTTGAGGATCAATCTTTTAGTTCTGATCTTAACTCGTACTTATGATTTCTTAATTTCTTCTTTATTTGTATATTAATCCTAGCTAAAGGTAATAAACTTAGCACATGTGTATATTCCACGATCTCTACGAAGCTGGATGGATTTTCACGAAATTCAGGTGATATTCTGTTTATTCCATCCTTTTCATGTCTTTATTTTTATAATGAGGACATTGCATCATTTAGGCATGGGGGGTGGATACTTAGTCCTAAAAATATTTTGTTAGCTCTATGGAATTTCCTCTATTTTCTTTAAAAAAAATAATTATTCAAAAATACAAAAAAAATAGAATTAGGAGAAGAGAACTTAGGCATTAGGAGTTATTAACTTTAGAAAATGATACTTTAGGACTTGAACACTTAGACTCTTCAGGTCTTCGGGCTTAATCAGCCTGGGTGTCCACTAAAATGTGGAATTGGTCTTGAGTCCTCGCTAAGTTAATTTTATTTTAATTTGGATAAATTAGGGTGATAAGTATGCGACTTATCAACTCGCCCTCTGATTTGAGGGGACTCTAAGTCTAAAGCATCTACACACTATTTGTACTGACTCACCTTTCGTTAGTTTTTACAAAAATTAATTAGCAAATGAACTTTCTAGGGTAGTATGGCTGGCAAGTTATCGTGGGTAACAACCCATTGGCTGGTTGTCCAGAACCCATGATGGTAACACCATCATTAATAATAACTAACTTAAATTAGTGAAAATCAAGTGACAAATGCTCTTGAATGATTGCCTAAGGATCGTAATTTCATGCAAATCCATTTTGAGAAGAGAACACTAAAACATGGTTAATTCTGCAGTTTTAACATCACATCATAAAATGCAAAGTAACCACAAGGTTTCCCAGGGGTTAATTGAAGGTCAAATGAACATTAAAGTCCAAAGAGTGGGTTCACAAGACAGAAATAGGGTTTTATGTGTTTCAAGAACAAAATCAGAACACAAAACCTTAATTTCATACCTGCTTGAATTGAAGAGGTTCTGGTCAGGATAAAATTCATATAAACCTCCTAAAATTCATAGAAAAATATTATAAGAGATTTGGTACCCTTGGTTTGACCATCTGAACTCACTTTAACCAAGAACAGAGTCTTAGATGGGATGTTGCCGTAATTTGTGCTTCTGTACAAATTTTCCAGTCAAACGTGGTCAAAACTCAAATATGACTTCACCATTAGATTTCTCGGGTATAAATTAGGCTAACATCAAAATTTAGGCCCAATCAGAGTCCATCTTTACCTAGTTTGCAATTCAATCCCCAAATCTCTAACCATTACACTAAAGCCCTCACAGTCTACATTTTATTTGCAAAGAGGCCCCTAGCTTCTTACCTCTCTTGCAAGCAGGTCCAACCACCATCTTCCTTCTTGCATGAACAAGGAAAGAAGCTCAGCAATCAACCCAAAGTTTGCTGAGTTTGATTCGTGAGTTGAGGAACCAAACCTCAATCAAATCTCGTCAAACTTGGCGAGATTGATCTCAAGATTAATCCTGATCATTTGAGCATCTCCTTGAAGCCAATCATCCCCGATTTCACCACCAGGGAGCTCAAAGAACTCAAGCTCAAAACCTTGACCACACACCTTCCAAATCCGTGTCTCTAAGCTTAATTGAAGGGGGAAGCACTTCTAAAAATAGTTCCCATTGTCCATAACACGGGATTATACCTGTTTGAATGTCAAATTCCTCCATCTTCTTCTCCGATGGCAAATTCAACGTACCTCAAAGCTCTTCCAACCCCCTTCGTCGCCCTTTACCTTGGCCAAAAGATAGACGGTCCTACTTCCCTAGTCCTCCAGGAAGCTTCGCACGAAGCTTGAGTGTCTCTACCCTCCTCGTCGGCTCTGATTTCCACCCTTTGTCCTCGTCGCAGGTGGCCACACTAACAACCTATCTCCAAGCCTCCTTTCTTCCAATTAGGTTAGGGCTTCTATCCCCCCTTACTCCAATTAGGTTTAGGTCCTTTCTTAACCCCGACCATTACTTCCTCTTCTCCTTTCTTCTCCAACAACAAGCACCACCATCGCCCTCATCGGCCCACCCTCTACGCTTCTCCTCCACCCAATTGAGTTGGGCAAAAGCATCTCCACACCTTCACCAATCTTTTTCCCAACTCAATTAAACCATTTTACACCTCGATGACTACCCTCCATGATTGCCAACCAAGCTCCTTGAAGCTTCACCACCAACCCTCCGCAGTCACCCTTGTTTCCAATCACCTTAGGGCTTTTGTTCGGTGAATAGCTTCGAACCTTTGCGTGGTTTTAATTCAAGCCAAGAGGCCGTATCTTTGCATGTAGGTGTTCACTAGATCCAAGCTTCTTCTCCAGCCACGTGCAGCATCTCCAGCAAAGCCATCAGTGAACAACACTCCCTCGCCAGCTGCGGAACCTCTTAGGCATCACACCTGGGCCATTGGATTTGAAATCCAACGGCAAAGCTAGTTCGAACCATCAGTAGCTCCTCTACATGGGGAGAATGAATAAGACAAGGGGAAGAGGGGGACATTTAGTTCCACCTCATGAATGGATGGAGTGCTAACACGGTATAACAGGCAATTTTGTTGAGGGCTTATCGCCCACGAACATAGGGGGTTGGATCCCCTAAAGCCCATACACATGCACACATACACCCACTCTCACACGTGAGCGTGTGCTAGGGCATGAGCCTAAGCATTGGTTTTACCTTGCGATTCGTGACCTAATTGCCTTGAGATACGTGCCTCTACGAGAGGCTTTGAGCTGCTGAAGCTGTGTTGTACCTTGTTGAGGCTTTCGCCGAAACCTTAAAGAGGTAAGGCATCTGATTTATGTGTTTGTCGTCTGATTGGAGGTTCTGTGTAATAATTTGAGGCATTTGCTCTGTTGCTATTGGCCGATATTTGGTTCTAAACATTGTTGGCTTATTTGAGAAATGTGATTACATTGAATATATGCTTAAATGTGGGATATAATTGGTAATCTAAATCACCATTTTTAGTGTTTGATATTCTTTTTATCTCACTGATTTCTCAAGATACATTGATTTATCATTGAATATCATTTTGAGTTGATTATTCATTGTATATCTTTATTATTGTGCTCATTAATTATAAATTATGATTAGTGTTGTGAATTCCATATTTGCTCCCTACAAACAACCTCAGACTTATTTTCTGATTTCGAGCACTCTCTATAAATTTAAATGCCAACTATACTACAATGTGCATCTCTTCTTAAATCAACGCAAAATGCTCACAACAGGCCAGCTACATGACTATACTCATTCTACTGCTTTGAGGTAAATCTTAGATCAGGGAAGCCACCTACTTAGAAAAAGAAAAAAAAAGATACTCAAAATAAAAAGAAAAAATGACAAATAGAAAAAGGAGAAAAAAATGAAAATAGAAAAATAAATAAGCCACACTTCACCGCACAAGTATGGCTGGCAAGTTGCTGTGGGTAATAGCCCATTGGCTTGTTGTCCAGAGCCTAACTCACAAAAATGCACAAATAATTCCCAAAACACCTAGGGAAGAAGTGGGGAAGTAGAATAAACTTTGGAGATATACACTGGGTTCGCCCTTGTGTTGACCCCATAAAAAAATAAAAAAAGTAGGGAGAAAGCTACTAGTTGAACAGATAAACCTTAGGCAGAAACTCTTTAGGTCACCTAGGGTGATAGGAACCTGAAGTCTATTTTAACAGTCCCTAGTAAGTCTATCACTTTTCATAAGATGCTTAGAACTTAAAATTCTTTTTGAGTCATGGGTAGGCTGGGTAGGAGTAGAAAGCTACCCCAAAACTCTAAACTCAAAAATCCAAAAAAAAAAAAAGAAAAGAAGAAAAAACATAAAAAAATATATCTTCCCTTTTCAAAATAAGGTGAGGACTTGGGCGGTCTACATTTTGGCAGGTACTTGGGCATTGTTGAGTCTTTGTAGTTGAGGACCTTAGTCAAAATTTCCTTTTGTTAATAAACAACAATGCCTTACACCATCAAGTCCTAATTCTATTTTTATACATAGCATATAGTTTAGTTTTGCTAGGGACTAGCAAAAGATAGGAATGGGAGTATGATGTATACACATCCATTTAGGATAAAATTCCTATTTATGCATGTTCCTAAGCTTAGAGATGCATTCCATTATAAATATTGCATAGCATGCATTATTTTGTATTTAGAATAGTTTGTATAAATTTTAGGTTAATGTACGCCCTTTTATGGACAAGAGAGAAGGAGATTTTTTTCAGGACCTCTAATTGATGATCCGATCATACAGATCTGATCAGGACGACTATCGGAGACCAAAATTGTCTTCATCAGAGTCCTGTAGTACATTATGCAGTCCGAGAAAGATCAAAGGCCAATGTTTAACGTGGAGAAATTGAGTTTAAAATAAATCATTGTAATATAGTCGAAATCACTTTGAAAACAAATAGATTTTTATTACTCGAAAAGATTCCGAGGTCGAACACAGAGAGCAAATGTAATTCACACACTAATCTCAACAATTAATGTAATTTGAACACAAAATATTACTCAAAAACAAATTTACAATGTAGAGCATATGAGTATATGAAGAGTAAAAAGAATTTTAGACAAAATAATGGTGATTTGAATCACCAATTATAAGTCTAATACATAGAATAATTACTCAAATTTACTAAAGGAGGGAGTATGAAATCAGATGTTTGATTTTACAATTAGACGTTCTAAATGATGTTTATTACAGTACCCTTTTTCTTTTCTTTGTCTGCGTGCCTCTTCCTTCTTTTCTGTAGTTGAACCTTCTCTTTTCTTCTTCTTTCTTTCTCTGACCCTTTCTTTGTAACTCCTCTTCTTCTTCACTTCCCTTCTTCCTCTCTTCTGCAACCTATTCCTCTTTAGACCTGACTCTCTTCTTTCTCTAACCCTTCTCTATCTCTGCTTTGCTCCTTCTTCTTCTTTTCTTCTTCCTTCTCTAGTTTTCCTCTTCTGAATCCGGCTAAGTGTCAGTCGAATGTCCCTATAGCAAAACCCTCCCCCTACCCGTGCAACTCTCCTCTCTTTCTCTCTTAGGTTACACTCTCTCAGAGCCATAGGGTATTCGGGTTATCAGACCTAGCGTACCCGGGACCAGGGCTACCTGTAGTGGGTAGCAGCCGAGGAGTGCAGGCTAGGCAGGTTATCGGGTCGGCCAGATCCGTGGGGGAGAAGCCACGGACAAGACCAGTGAAGGTGTAGGAGGACCTCACCCTCAGTGATTGGAGGCAAACAACCCCATTCACTTTTGGGTACTATGCCGCTACAAGTGGTTCTTCATATCCGAGGTGGGACTAAATGTCCCACCTTTCTTCCGCGCAGCGCAGCAGATAGGTACTCGGTCAAATTGACGGGGCTGCAGCAGCTGAAACCCTCGCGTGAGGGCTTGGACTTTTACAGGCCTCAATTCCGCACGGCCTAGAGTTATTCCGTGGAGCGGAAACGCCCTGGAGTAGCTTGAAGCTTGCTCAAAGCATGACGTCAATGGCGGGTTTGGCCTGATACCTGAAATTCAAGAAAAGGGGCCTTATGGCTGCATCAGAAGGTTCAGCAAGATCGCCATGGCATGGCGATCCTGCTGAACCTTCTGATGCAGCCATAAGGATGGCGAATGTGACAGTGGCAGTGGCGTGTTGTGTGAGTGGCTGTGGTGGCTGGACAGATGCGGTTATGGCCGACGAGAGTGGGTTTGTTCGGGAAGGTGTTTTGGTGGATGGAATGGTGAATAGGGAGAGGCGAAATGAGCGGGAAGGTGCAGTGGAGGTTGTAGAGTGGTCGGCGAAGGATTTGGATTTGTAGCGTGAGCCGGGGACTTCGCCGGAGTGGTCGCCGGAGATGAAGCAGATGAGGGTGTTTAGTATCGTCGGTAGTCGGATTTGGGAAATAAAGAGAGATAAAGAAAGTAGGAGAGATAAGGATCCTAAGAATCTACTCTAAGGATGAAAAGGTGAAGGGATTCCCACGCCAGTGTGGTTGCCGGACATGGGGAAGACGAACCTTCGTAGGAGAGACGGCGGCGAAGACGGGGAAAGGACAGCGATGGCTGGTATTGCACGCCGCGGAGGACAGTGAGGAAGATGAATCCACCACTGGTTTTGTGGTCGAATGATGAGAGGAGTCAGAGAGAGATCACCAGAGCTTGCGGAGATTTTCAGTCATAGAGGAGAGGAAGAGGGGGAGTTCCGGCCAAATTTCAAGCTAAAGAGCACGGTCTGATCAGGAGGTTCTTTTATAGACCTTAGGAAGAAGTTTTGAGCTTGGGAATCAAGCTTCCCAAGCTTAAAAAGCTTGCTGGAGAAGGAAACTTCTTGATGCTCAAATCTCTCATGCATTCGCATGAGAGATTGGGAAAGATCTGGAGCACGTGGATGGGCTTAGATTGAAGAGGGCTCCTCAAAGAATCTCCCTTCCAATTTTGGAAGGGATTGATTGAATAGAGGAGTTCTCTGCAATCAAAGGTCGTTGGAGAAGGATTTCTCTACGATAATGGAGGAGGGACCTAATTGTGAGGGTGACAAGGAAGTTAGGGGGCTGAATGCAAGGGTTTTTGAAAGTTGGGGGTATAAATGTAATCAGATAGGACCATTTTGCAAACTAGGTCAAGACAAGCTCATCTTGGGTCCAAATTTCGGTACAAACCTAATTTGGACCTAAAGAATCCAATGGTGAAGTTGAATTTTATTTTTACCACGTTTGACTGGGTAATTTATGTAAAAACCCAAATTAGGGTAAATTTCTGTTTGAGGCTCCATTTTGGGTCAAGATGGGTTCTGATGGTTAAATTGAAGGTGCTAAGCCCTAGAGAATATTTTTATATGATTTTTAGAGGATTTAGGTGAATTTTATCTTGACCATAACCTCAGTTAATTAAGTGGGTCTATTTTTAGGGTTTCAAAAGTAATTTAATTCTTAAAACATACGTAAACCCTTTTCTGTCTAATCTAACCCACTTGTTATCTTATTAAGACCATTTGAACTTTATTAAGCCCTTGAGAAAACCCGTGGTTGTACTGCATTCATGATAAGCTGGTAAAATTACAGTTTTAACCTTAGTTTCTTATTTTTCCCTCAGAATGCTTATGCAATGAATTATGACCTTTAGTTGATTATGTAGGAGCATTTACTAACTTAATTGGATCAAAAAGTGATAGTTAGGGCTCATGATGGTGTTCCCATCATACCCCCATGCCTAGCTTTTACTAGTCCCTTGGCAAAATTTCAAGGTATTAACTTTGATTCTAGACCATAAAATCTTTTGATGCTTAAAAACTTTGATGTGTGCTTTCTTTTATAAATTAGGTCAGAATGTCAATAGTAGGCCTAGAGGTACTCAAGTACTAACCAAGATCCGGACCTGACCAGCTCTAGCCTCAGTCTGTCGCAAAGGTTTCTAAGGCCCACAGGAACTAACCTAAGGTTCATTGAACTCTGCGGTTAAAGCACCTGTGCCTGTAACATGTTTTAGCCTCAGTTCAGTTTGCAATGCATTTTTGTCAGAGAGAGACAGAGGAATTTTTCTTTGTTTTTGGAGAGTTTTCTCTCCCTTTTTTTTTATTTCAAGCTTCGGATTAGGTTCACAATACAGTCTGTATCGGATTTCTAGTCCCCATCATCAATCCTCGTAGGGTTCCTAACAATCGATGCTTTGAGATAGCACCACACATGGCAACCCCTAGAACCTTGGCTTTCGAGAGTTTGAGATAATCCTGCCAATGGCGTTTTGTAGCTAAATCCAGACCCTGGCAATCGACATTTCGGGATAATGCCGCCCATGGCATCTGAACCAGCACAGGGTGCTTACATGCCCCAGGTAGGATATGTAGATATCCTAGGAGATAGCACCGAGGAGACGATATGTTATTACACATCTTCGAGGGGAATTTCCCCCTCTCCGCACTAGGAACTTGTCCAAATCAACTTGTGTTGATCAATCGCTCCTAATCTAGGTGACTTTTTCATAACAATTTAAATGCATTTGCGTGATTTTGATATTTAAGTGCACTGAACCAGACTGTGTGTAGATTAGGGTGCTTAGGTTACCGAGTCCCGCAACCAGAGGTCAGTTAACGAGGCCGAATAATCCCTGAGCCTTAGACCTAATACTTAAGCTTCACATTTTCCCCAACCTCTTGAGGACTATCCAGTTCTTAGCGAGTACTTGAATTTTTATGCCTAGGATTATAGCCCAAAAGGCCAAAAATCAGCGTTCCTACTAATCTCTTCTCTATTTCATTAGCACTTTTTGCCTTTCTTTCTTTTGATGTGGTCTAGAATTAAGTCAATTCCTTAATTTTTTACTAATGACTCTCTTTTTCTTTTCTTTTCAAATTGTGCTCCTTTTTGACATTTTTATCTCCTCCCTTTTTCTCCTCAAAATCTGATATGCCATCAAAATTTCCTCTCCTCTCACATTTTGTTCTTTTTCAAGATTTTTTTTTATTTTTTTGGTATTTTTGGAATATGTGATTTTTTATTGAGAACCCTTCCGAATTTTGATTTTTGAATGCTTGCACTTTACCACCCCCCCATGCCTAAGTTTTGCAATGCCCTCATTGTAAACGGAGGGTGTGAAATAGCTTTAGGTTCAGGAATTAGAACAAGATTCTCGGGTGGGCAAATGGGTCGGGAATGACTGTTGCGAATGATTTCAAGCTCTGGCACGTGTACCAGAGGTGGGATCGATTGTTCTAAAACTGAACTCAGGGTGCAATAGACGTGAAGTACAGAAGGAGAATCAAAAGGATCTCGATTTTTTTTGGAATGACGGTTTGCCTCCCGTTAAGCGCTAAATTGAACACCTTTAGCCGAGCCGGAAATGGTATAGAGAAGGAGTGGTCAAATCAGATGAGTTTTGCAGAACAGGCACCTTGATCAAAAGCCTGGTTGGCCCAACCAGGTGCTTGTTCAGATCAACAGGCTGATGATGTAGCCCAAACCCAATCAATCTGGTAGGTTGATAAATGTAGATCAAGAGATGTGGAACCCACCATATACTTTGGAACTCGAAAGGGTATGAAAGTGTATAGCTAGGGTTTAGCTGAGTTGAATCAGCCTGATCAGAGTAGGGATCCTTAAATGAAAAAGAATCAGTGGATGATGTAGGAACCCTACAGGAGTGATCAGAGAAGGATGGGACGTGATTTGTAGTCTGATCGATGTCCGAAACCCGATAGAAATGTGGAGGAGAATCATCTACAACCGACTCATTCAGAGGGGAATTAGAATAGAAATTGAGTCCGATTGCGGGTCGAGGTTGAGAACGGGTTTGGATTGGTTCTGTATATGTAGAAGAGGTAGCATCAATAAGAATTGTGTATGAGGGCTCATCTAAAAAAGAATTAAAGATGGGTTCATTTAGAGAGTCCTCATAGTAGCCATCAAACTCAAAGGTAAATGCCTAAAGAGTGTTTATAGGATGAAAGAAATCAGAGTTAGGAAAAGATTAGAACTCTAGATTGTAGACACTCTTGTCAATTTCCGTTTCTAATTCCTGAGTATCAAAAAGAAATGATTCCATCTCAATGGAACTTGATTTTGAATCAATGATCTCGGGATTAAGGACCTCAGGGTCAGAGTCGAAGAATGGATCATGTGTGCTAAGGTCGTAGATTGGCTCGTAGTTGTCAGGAAACAATGGTTCTTCGAAATCCTAGTAAGATTCGAAAACGTCGAAGAACTGGCGAGAATCAAGTTTTGGATTTGATTCAGGATCAGAGTTTCCACCACAGAATAAATCACAAGATGTAGATTCAGCAACCTGACTTGGGTCTAGCCTATTTGTAGATTCCGAGCTCAAAAAGATGTCCCTATTGGATTTGGGCTTGGGTTTTTGGCTTGTAGGGAAGACCCAATCAAAACCCCACTCTTCCAACTCCTCGGTTTCTGTATCGTAGATTGGCGTGACTTCTGAAAAATCAATCTGTATTTCTGAGGATGTTGGAGAGGTACATTCATCAAATAAAGGCCCAGAATTCTAAATTCAAACTTTGATTTTCGTCATATGGGGCCTTGTAATTATCCCAAGAAGATTCAGATCCAGATTCTAGGCTAAGGATGTGGGTTGAATTACTAGAATCTAGGTCAGAATTGCCTTCGGGGGTCACCTTATCAGAGTAAGGGGCGGGATTTCCACCCTCGAGAGGTTCTGATTCAATCTCATTATTATAGGAGTCTAGGAATTCTATGCTTAGCGAACTAGGGTTTTGGTTTTCTAGGGCTGGCTCAAAATCATGTTCTCCTACAATTGGGACCTCCCAACCTCAAAATCTTGTTCTCCTGCAATTCGGACCTCCCAACCTATTTCAAGATCAGCCATATCATATTCCATCTGGGTTGGGAATCCACAACAACCTTGTGTCTCAAACCCAGGATTTGGGAAATTAGATAGATCCTTAGTATTGTTCCAAGATGTTTCGCTAAATGTTTGGGAAATGTATGGGTATTTTTGATTGATTATCTGCTTTAATAATTTCATCATCTCCTCCCATTTTTCAAGATCATCTTGGTGTCTTTCCCAAAGTATAAGATTTATCATGCATTGGAGGTATTCAAAGTTATGTAATTTTTCTAACTCAATGTATCCTGTCATGAGAACATCCTGGGTGGATCCATTTGTTACTTGTGTTATCATTACTTGGGCACAGTTTACGATGAAGGTTGTTGTTGTCAATACATTAACCTGAATGTCTTCAATTGGTTTTGAGGTTTGTAATCAATCTCATAAAATCTAAGGGCATCCTCAACCATTCTATCTTTCATGGATCTTTGAGATTCAGTTTCTTCAATGGTTTTCCTAAGTAGCCAAACTACATTTTTGAATCAAATGGTGGAATCTAGATGTAGAATCAAAATTCAGATTCAGAATGAAGTGATTTGATCTGAATAGAACTCCCTAAGATGCTTTGTGTCTGTGCTCTAACTAGAAGGGATGAGAGACTGGATGTGAATTTGACTCAATTAAGGCACCCAAAGATTTTTGGATGACTATAGAGGTTCAAGGTGGATGATACCCCTGGATCAGAAATTCGTCCACCTAAGAATTACCTGGGCAGCCAGGAAGGGAGAGTCCCGCAAAGACCCCGATATGGTAGAGCGCCCCTACGGGTTATAGGGTCTCCCCCACCCGACCTTCCTTGTCACTGAGGGTCCAGGTAGACTAGAATGGATAACTTGACCTCTTAAGTCTACCAATTTTATGCCCTAATTTGTGCCTTTGTTTTTACTTGAATTAGCAGTTGATTTGACTTGTGACCTAATTTGGAGGTTGGTTGGACTACAATGTAATCCAATTTTACCTAACCTGCCCTAAAGATAGCAGAATGACTTTAGGTCAAGACCTAGAAATCACCCTGATTCGACTCCCAGGTTATTAGGTCCAAGGATTTTAGGGTTCAAGTGAATTTAGAGCCTGATTTTAGGATTTTTCTTGATTAGATCTTTTCAATCAAGGGCTTGGGTAGTACACAAATGCGAGTGGGTTTATTATCTTTTATGCAGGAAAATGTGAACTGACACTCAAAAACCCTAAAAATTGAAACCCTAATTGGTTCTATTTCCAAGTCCAATTAAAACAAATGTTCACTTTGGGCCTTTAAGCGAGAAATGTGTTTGCCCAATAGTGATTTAGAAATTAAGCGTAGATTCTAAATAGGCACAGATTTTTTTTTGGGGTAGGGAATTCTTAGAATGGCTTCAAACTTCTCTTAGATTTGAAAAGAATTTTTACAAATCAGGAAACTTGCCCTTTTAATTGATGATTACAATAGCAAATAAGGTAGGGGATTCCTAATTTATTGTTTCCTTTTTTTCTTTAGTCTTCCTAAGATTAAGAGGTTGATTAGCAAAGAATGGAGAAGTTACCTGCCATGGTGTGATTATTTTGCATGGAAGATCTCCTCGTGAAGTACCTCGCAAAATCATAAGAAAGCAAACGGGGCAAGTTAGTGCTAAAATAAAATCAAATATGGCAGAGAATAGTGGTGGATTGCGCGTTGCTCCCCGGCAACGATGCCAAAATGTTTAATGCTGCGAAATCGAGTTTAAAATAAAGTGTTGTAATATAGTCGAAATTGCTTTGAAAACAAATAGATTTTTATTACTCAAAAGGATTCCGAGGTCTAACACAAGGAGTAAATGGAATTCACACACTAATCTCAACAATTAATGTAATTTGAACACAAAATATTACTCAAAAACTAATTTACAATGTAGAGCGTATGAATATATGAAGACTAAAAAGAATTTTAGACAAAATAATGGTGATTTGAATCACCAATTATAAGTCTAATACATAGAATAATTACTCAAATTTGCTAAAGGAGGGAGTATGAAATCAGACGTCTGATTTTGCAATCAGACGTCTTAAATGACGTTTGCTACAGTACCCCCTTTTTCTTTTCTTTGTCTGCATGCCTCTTCCTTCTTTTCTGCAGTTGAACCTTCTCTTTTCTTCTTCTTTCTTTCTCTGACCCTTTCTTTGTAACTCCTCTTCTTCTTCACTTCTTCTCTTCTTCCTCTCTTTTGTAGCCTATTCCCCTTCAGACCTGCCTCTTCTTCTTTCTCTAACCCTTCTCTATCTCTGCTTTGCTCCTTCTTTTCTTCTTCCTTCTTTGGTTTTCCTCTTCTGAATCCGGCTAAGTGTCAGCCAAATGTCCCTGTAGCAAAACGCTCCCCCTACCTATGCAACTCTCCTCTCTTTCTCTCTTAGGTCACACTCTCTTAGTGCCACAGGGTATCTGGGTTATCAGACCTAGCGTACCCGAGACCAGGGCTGCTTGCAATGGTAGCGGTCGAGGAGTGCGGGCTAGGCAGGTTATCGACTCGGCCAGATCCGTAGGGCAGATGTCACGGACGAGACCAGTGAAGGTGTAGGAGGACCTCACCCTCAGTGATTGGAGGCACACAACTCCATTCACTTTTGGGTATTATGCGGCTACAAGTGGTTCTTCATATTTGAGGTGGGACTAAATGTCCCACCTTTCTTCCGCGCAGCGCAGTAGCAAGGTCCTCGATCAAATTGACAGGGCTGCTGCTGAAGCCCTTGCGTGAGGACTTGGACTTCTGCAAGCCTCAACTCTGCATGGCCTGGAGTTATCCCCTAGAGCAGAAACGCCCGGAGCAGCTTGAAGCTTGCTCGAAGCACGACGTCAATGGCAGGTTTGGCTTGATACCTAAAATTCAAGAAAAGGGGACTTATGGCCATGTAAGAAGGTT
Source organism: Thalassia testudinum (assembly GCA_037157565.1). Taxonomy (NCBI): domain Eukaryota; kingdom Viridiplantae; phylum Streptophyta; class Magnoliopsida; order Alismatales; family Hydrocharitaceae; genus Thalassia; species Thalassia testudinum. Next base: position 48,980,527 of record JAZHRO010000009.1, read on the forward strand.
CAGCAAGATCATCGTGGCACGACGAATGTGACGGTGGCAGTGGCATGTTGCGCGAGTGGCTGTGGTGGCCTAACGGATGCAGTTATGGCCGATGAGAATGGGTTTGTTCGGGAAGGTGTTTGGGTGGATGGAACGGCAAATAGGGAGAGGGGAAATGAGCGGGAAGGTGTAGTGGAGGTTGTAGAGTGGTCGGTGAAGGATTTGGAGTTGTGGCGTGAGCGGGGGACTTCGCCAGGGTGGTTGCCGGAGTGGAGGAGATGAGGGTGTTTAGTATCGTCTGTAGTTGGATTTGGGAAATAAAGAGAGAAGAAAGTAGGAGAAATAAGGATCCTTAGAATCTACTCTAAGGATGAAAAGTTGAAGGGATTCCCATGCCGGTGCGGTTGCTGGACGTGGGGAAGACTAACCTCCGTAGGAGAGACGGCGGTGAAGACGGGGAAAGGACGGCGACAACTGGTATTGCACGACGCGGAGGATGGTGAGGAAGATGAATGAGACATTGGTTTTGTGGTCGGATGACAAGAGGAGTCGGAGAGAGACCGCCAGAGCTTGCGGAGATTTGCGGCCGAAGAGGAGAGAGGAAGAGGGGGAGTTCCGGTCGAATTTCAAGCTAAAGAGCACGGTCTGATCAGGAGGTTCTTGTATAGACCTCAGGAAGAAGTTTTGAGCTTGGGAAGCAAGCTTCCCAAGCTTAAAAAGCTTGCCGGAGAAGGAAACTTCTTGATACCCAAATCTGTCATGCGTTCGCATGAGAGATTGGGAAAGATCTGGAGCACGTGGACGGGCTTTGATTGAAGAGGGTTCCTCAAAGAATCTCCCTTCTAATTTTGGAAGGGATTGATTGCATAGAGGAGTTCTCTTCAATCAAAGGTTGTCAGAGAAGGATTTCTCCGCGATAATGGCAGAGGGACCTAATTGTGAAGATGAAGGGGAAGTTAGGGGGCTGAATGCAAGGGTTTTTGAAAGTTGGAGTTATAAATGTAATCAGATAGGACCATTTTGCAAACTAGACAAGCTCATCTTGGGTTCAAATTTCGGTACAAACCTAATTTGGACCTAAGGAATCCAATGGTGAAGTTGGATTTGGTTTTGACCATGTTTGACTAGGTAATTTATGCAAAAACCTAAATTAAGGTAAATATCTGTCAGAGACTCCATTTTGGGTCAAGATGGGTTCTAATGGTCAAATTGAAGATACTAAACCCTAGAAAATATTTTTTTATGATTTTTAGAGGGTTTAGGTGAATTTTATCTTGACCAAAACCTTGATTAATTAAGTGGGTCTTTTTTTAGGATTTCAAAATTCATTTAATTCTTAAAACATACGCAAACCTATTTCTGTCTAATCTAACCCACTTGTTATCTTGTTAAGACCGTTTGACCTTTATTCAGCCCTTGAGAAACTCGTGGTTGTAATGCATTCATGATAAGTTGGTAAAATTACATTTTTAACCCTAGTTTCTTATTTTTTCCTCATTATGCTTATGCAATGAATTATGACCTTCAGTTGGTTATGTAGGAGCATTTACTGACTTAATTGGATCAAAAAGAGCTAGTTAGGACTCATGATGGTGTTCCCATCTACCAAGAGGGAAGGTGGCACCAATCCAAACCTCAAATGCTAAATCCGATTGCATGGATGGATTCAGATCGACGATCGCAACCCAATCCGACGTCCGTGGTGCCACCTATAAATAAAAGAAGATGGACAGTGATGGCACCATGTGGCACCTTCACAGCCACCCAATATTATTCGCAGCCCTGCCTCAGCCTCAAAGGAGCCCTACGCAGAGCAATCCCAACCGTTGGATCTCAATCAACAGCTCTAATCATGCAACATTGCCTACTTCATCTGAGGAGCTCCTTAACTTTGATTCTCGATAGTTGGATCTCCATCCAACGATCGAGATCTCATGCCACCTCAATCCTTTGCTCGACAATCCATTACGTGTCGCATCGATCGTGCTCACCACCCGCAACATGGGGATGTGTGATCGAGACTTCATGTGCACATCCAATCCACTGCGAAGGGGCGCAAATGAAATTTGTCTGCACGATCTCAATCAGTTGGTAAAGAAGGCGATGACGTGGCACGATCAGGGATACACGATCTGAAGCAGTGATATTGTGCAGACCAACACACGAATCGACATGCCATCTGAAATGATCTGAAGAGTACAATGCCCATGCGATCCATAGCCCTTTGATGGAGATCTGATGGTGGAGATTTAGCCTCGCTGTGACAGCGGTGTGCACGCACTATGTATGTGTGCGTGAGCGTTAGCTGGGGCTATAGCGATGTTTGTGGCAAAGCTTTAGCGAAGATTGTGAATGTCGTTGTTGACCATGACTTCATTTTACCTCATCTCCTCTACTATGAAAGGAATCCTACCCCTCTCATTTCTCTTCATCTCTTCCTTTCTCTCCCTACCACCTTTAAGGCTCTAGAGAGAGCTTGTCCCAAGCCCAGGATTCTCCCCTAGAGTAGAAATCAAATATTTTTCATGCCTCTTACCCCCATTCATGGAGCATCCCATGGCCGTCCTCTCACCACTTTCTGGAAGAAGATCCTCGCTGCGACGCCGTCCTGCTCCTTCCTCCGATGTCATTCTCCTTCATCCAGCCTCTTGTCACCTTCATCTAAGCGACATCAAAGCAAGTCATCCTCCAAGTGACCATCAAGGGGGATTCTTCTCACCTCTCTCTATCTTTTATTTGCTTTCGAGTGTAGTTTCAATTGGTTGTAATATACCTTGATCAATTTCATGAAAATTTCTCTCTCTGCAAGTAGATTAATTAGAAAATTATGTTGTCAATTTGATCTCTTGCCTATTAAAATATAAAAAAATTTGCAAAAGATGGAAACAACAAAAACAAATAATGTTGAAGCACGATTTTCAAACCAAACGTTCGCCTCCTTGTGTTCCACAGGAGACTCACTTCGAGTTTCGGTATGAATTTTATTTAGTAGCGATATTTTGTGACTACAATGACGGATTCTCCAAAACCCTGATTTCCCTCACGAAATACATGCTCATCGTTGTTCACCACATGAAAGGCCATAAGAAGTGGAAGGAGGCTGAGGAGACTAATCCAACGATAATGAAGGATTCCATGGAGGCCACAACTCAATCTATACAAGCAGAACCTACTTTTGCTAGTAATAACTGATGTTCCTTAGTGGTGAGTCCAACTTGCGTGGGAGGCAACAATCCAACGGTCATAGCATATCTGAGGGTTTCTACACAAGGGGAGAAAGATGTGGGCTTTGTCTTCTCTATGCCCTCGTCTATGGGAGTTGGGTTGTAATATAATGAAGCCTCCACCTTAGATGATAAGGGGACTCCCTCGTCGAAGGGGGGCTACAACTTGAGAGGCCAAGGACCACCCAAGTCCTCAAAACTTAATCTTGACCGGGTGGCCAAGGTCTTGAAGGTGGAAAGAACTACCTCCATGAAGAAGGGTCATAACACTATTTCTCAATGAGAATCCTCTCGTGGAACACGCATGGGTTGCATAACAAAGGAAGGTGTGCATCGGTTTCCTGTTACCTATAGGAGTGGAGAATTGATTGCGTACTTTTTCATGAGACTCATGATGTAGACACATCTATTTAGGTTAAAATGCCTATTCATGCGTGTTCCTAGGCTTAGATTTGCATTTCATAATATAAATACTGCATAGAAAGCATCATTCTACAATTAGAGTAGTTGTGTATATTTTAGGTTAATTGCATCCTTTTATAGCCAAGAGATAAGGAGATTTAATTTAGAGCCTCGGATTGATGATTCGACCATACAGATCCGATCAGGACGACAATCGGAGTCTAACGCCTCCGAAATCGCCTTGATCGGAGTCCCATAGCACCATATGTAGTCCGAGGAAGATCAACGGCCGAGTGATGAGGTGGAGATTCGTCATGAAAAGATTTGAGTTTCAAAACCTGTCGTTGAAGTTCGATTAGCAAGAAAATTCGTCGATTAAATAAAATTTATAACAGAAACTTAAAAAGTGAGTCTTGGGTCGAATACGGAGAGGTGAACGTTTGGTTTGAAAATCTATGTTTCGCTTTTTATTCATTTTTTTTGTCATTTTTATCTTTTCTAATTTTTTTGGTAATTTTATCAAGAAAGAGATTAGGTCGATGAAAATTTTATCTACTTGCACAATATATGAGAGAGAGAGAAACAATCATGTATTTATGAACCAATGTTTCTTACAGCTACGAAAGTGGGAAAACTACACTACTAAAGCAAAAAATAGAGATAGGTGAGAAGAATCCCCCTCAACGGTCACTTGGAGGATGACTCGCTCTGACGGCGCCCGGATGAAGGTGGTGAGGAGCTGGACAAAGGAAAACAGAGGCGGAGGAAGGATGGGACAGGATGTCATCACGGCGAGGATCTTCTTCTGGAAGGATGTGAGAAGACGGCCACAGGATGCTCCACGAATGGGGATGAGAGGTGGGAAAATTATTTTATATTGTACTCTAGAGCAGCATCCCAGGCTTGGGACAAGCTCTCTCTAGAGCCTTGGAGGTGGTGGCGAGAAGAAAGGAAGAGATCGTGAAGAATGGAGGGGGGTAGGTCCTTTTATAGTGGAAAGAAGAGGATGAATTTGTGCATAGGGCATTGGCAACAGCTGCAAGCGTCACTAAAGACCCTTACAGCTGTCGCTGAAGATCCTCTCCACTGTTGGTGCACGCATCAAGTGCCCGTGCCTTGTGCTTCTTATCACGCGTGCGTGCACTGGCACTGAGCATGTGCGTTGCGCCCTTGTGCATGTGTGCAGCTGTGCGCTGCAGGCTATGCGTGACGCCCTTGTGCGCGTGTGTGGTTGTGCACTTGTTGGAACCTAGTTCCATCTCTCTTCTAGGTTTTGGCGTTAACAAAACCGTTTTAAAATTTAATGTGTTTATGAAGTATTATAGGTCAAAAGAATTTGTGGATGCAAGCAACAAGATAGCATATGAAGGAAGAAGACTAGAGCTTTGTTGTATTCATTGTATTTTAGAATCTTTGTATGTCTCCTAATAAGTAAAACATAATCTAAGAATTAAAATCAAAGTAGAGATAATTAAGGTTCAGAATATCGTTCATTTGTTTGTTTCAAAACTCAAATTTGATTCTTTCAAAATAAAGCCGTATAGAGTAGATGGGATAACTCTAAAATTTGACTTACACTTATAATATTTGGTACTTGTAGCAAGTACCGATACTGGTCATAATTACCGATACATGCTAGGCAGAGGTTTGGGCCTAAGTCCCAAACTGTGAACAACAATTACCGGTGCTCATCGTGAGTACCGGTAACAAGTGGTCACAGTTTGTGCACTTGGTTTTGCTTGGACCTTACAAGTACCGATACTAATCAGTAGTACCGGTACATGTAGGTCACTGGACCCAAATCTGTGAGTTACAAGTACCGGTACTCATCATTAGTACCGGTACCAAGTGACTTAGTTGGGTTGATTGTAGGCAGTCAGCATAGGTACCAAAAGTTTAGTACCGGTACCAACTAACCATTATGACCAATCTGAATGGCTATTTTGCAATTAAACCTATCTCTAATCTTCCTAAATTGCCCCTAATGGCTAGTAATCGTAGGGAAGGTGTTTAGTGGCTTATATAAACACCTTGTGTGTGTCATTTGCACACAACTACAAGAAAATATTGTATCCTTACTCCTAATTCCAGATTTCACATTTCTACCTACAAGGTCTATTATTTTGTTGCGTCCTTCAAGGTGAAACTCTCTCAACAAACATCTTTTAGGCAATCTCATGCTTTATTGTATTGTCTTTCATTTTAGTCTGATTTCATTAGATTAGTATATTATCATCTATTAAGATATCCACTTGTTTGGAGACTTAGGAATTTGTTGTAAGCTTTTATCTGCATCTAGCTTACACCTGTATCTTTATTTATTTTTGATATCTTATAATTGGGTTGAGGTAACCTGTTAATTACCTCAGGTATTAGTATATTGATTCCCTCCAAGTTGAGGGAATCGGGTTAAAAATCCTAAGTTGGGAGACTTAGGTAGTGGAGTACCCAAGTGAGGGGAACCACTATATATCTTATGTGTTTTTGTAATTTGTTATTGCTACAAATTTTTATCTACCACACTATTCATCCCCCCTTCTTGTGTGCTTGTGCTTTACAAATCCTACAAGGCTATGCGTTGTGCCCTTGTGAGCACACGAGGCCATGTCCAATTGGCGAATTGGGGGGGGGCCGCGAGGATTTGAACCCGTGCCCCTCCCTTGGTGGCCAACATCCCAACCAATGTGCTGCGGTCGAGGATTGTCATAAGGAGTTCTTGAGGTCGCGACGTGGAGGCTTCCTAATCGTTGGATGATGATTCAACAGTTAGGATTCAAAGGTGAAGATGATGAGGGGGCACCAGTAGTCGTTGACGGCCGGTGTTGGGCGGCCTAGCTGGCGCCACGTGGTGCCATCTGGGCTGTCCATCTTCTTTTTGTTGCAGAGGGTGCCACGGTGCTTCGATCGAGGTGATTTCCACGTTGTCGAACTACGATCGTTGCTTCGGATCAATCTATATGGTCGGATTTTTCATCTAAAGCCTGTAACAATGTTGCATTGCCCCCTGGCAGTTGATCTTCCTCGGACTACATAAGGTGCTACGAGATTCCGATCTCAGCGATTTCAGAGGCATTAGACTTCGATCGTTGTCCTGATCAGATCCATACGGTCAGTTCATCCATCTAAGGCCTTGAAATAAATCTACTTCCCTTCTAGCCATAAAAAGGACGTACTTAATGTGAAATATACACAACTACTCTTAATGCAGGATGATAAATGCTATACAATATTTATAACATGAAATGCAAATCTAAGCCTAGGAACATGCATAAATAAGCATTTTAACCTAAATGGATGTGTCTACATCATACCCCCATGCCTATCTTTTGCTAGTCCCTAGCAACATTAAACTACATGCTATGCATAAAAATAGAATTAGGATTCGATCGCTTAGGCCTAAGGTTTTTATTAACAATAGAAAATTCCAACGAAGGTCTTAAACTGCGAAAACTTAACAGTACCCGGGTGTCTGCTAGAATGCAGACCGCCCAAGTCCTCACCTTATTTGAAAAGGGAAAATATATATTTTTTGTTTTTCTTCTTTTCTAATTTGCTTTTGGACTTTTGAAGTTTGAGAGTTTCGGGATAACTTTTTATGGCTACCTACCCAAGACTCGAAAAGGACTCTACGTGCTAAGCATCTTGTGAAAGGGTGATAGACTCACTAAATGGCCGTTAAGATGGACTTTAGGTTTCTACGACCCTAGGTAACCTTAAAGATTTCTACCTAGAGGTTTATCTTTCCGATGGTAGTTATCTCCCTACTTTTTTTTTATAAGGTCAACACAAGGGCAAACCCAATGTATATCTCCCCAATTTTCTTTTTATTTATGGGGTCAATACAAGGGTGAACCGAGTGTATATCTCCTCAATTTATTCTACTTCTCCACTTCTTCCTAATTGTTTAGGAATTATTTATGCATTTTTGTGAGCAGGGCTCTGGACAACTGGCCGATGAGCTATTACCATCAACCACTTACCAGCCATACTCATGCGGTGAAGTGTGGCTTTATTTTTTTATTTATTTTTTCTTCTTTTTTATGGGTACTTTTTTTTCTAAGTAGGTGGCTTCCCTGATCTAAAATTTACCTAAAGGCAGTATAAAGAGAATGGTTGTGTGGTTGGGCTCTGGACAATCGGCTGATGAGCTATTACCACCGACAATTTGCCAGCCATACCACCCTAGACAATTCATTAGCTACCAAATTTTCGTAAAAATCGTCGGAAAATGAGCCAGTGCGAATAGTGTGTAGATGCTTAGACATAAAATCCTCTCAAATTAGAGGGCAGGCTGATAAGTCGTGTACTTATCATCCCAATTTATTTACCAAATTAAAATGAAATTGACTTGGCGAGGACTCGAGACTAAGTCCACATTCGAGTGGATACCCAAGCTGATTAAGGCCGAAGACCTGAAGTGTCTAAGTGTTCAGGTCCTAAAGTATCATTTCCTAAAGTTAATAACTTCCAAATGTCCAAGTTCTCTTCTCCTAATTTCTTTCTTTTTTTAAGAAAATAAAACAAATTCCATGGAGCTAATCAAAATATTTTCAGGATTAAGTATCCACCCCCCATGCCTAAATGATGCAATGTCCTCATTATAAAAACAAAGACATGAAAAGGGTGGAATAACAGAATATCACCTAAATTTCGTGACAATCCGGTCAGCTTCGCAAAGAACATGGAATATACACACGTGCTAAATTTATTGCCTTCAGCTAGGCACGGTTCACAAGTAAAGAAGACATTAAAAGTTCAAAAGTGCAGGTCAAAATTAGAATAAGAATGATTTTGGAACCTGCAAAAGGTGTCCACAGATGTGGACCAGATTATGGTGCAGACCCATGCCCTAAGGTCGAGTGGTTCTCATGTTCTAGATGAAAATCACCTAGAATCGAAGATTGTTTAGCTTGCAGGGCCAGGCTTGCGATTTTATAGTATGCAACCCAAGACCAAAGTGTCGGACAATGGGTAGAGATGGTTCAATAGGTTTGGATGTCTTTTTAGATTTCAACTCAAAAAGATAATCATTGATTCTGAGCTTGGGTTGCACATGAAAGATATCATAAGGGTCTTAGTAAAAAGTAGGTGGTTTCATGTCAATAGGAACCCTTAGATCCAAAATCGTAGTTCCCTCAGAAGTAGCTTCCCAGATTTTTATTTCCAACTTCCTATCCTCCAAGATCAAGGTTTTTGGGACCTCTAGATCGTTGTACACCCCATCTAAAATACCTAAGTCCAACAATTGTGGCTAAATCAGGATTGACTTAGGCATAATGATTTCAAAAGTCAGCTCTTCGGGGTGCGGATGAGGAATGGGGTCACTAAATGAATCATCAGGATTCAGATCCTCCAAGTTAACCCTAACTAAATCAAATTCTTCTATTATTGGGCTATCAAATGGTTCATCAGATTCCTCAGGCCCGTTTGTCTCACTAAAATCATGTTCCTTATGCTCAAGTGAGACTTCACTAAGAGATTCTTCACCCTTAGTGTCAAAGAATTCTTGATCCTCATTTATATCTCTCAAAATCATATGTCATTTCATGATCCAAGGAGACATATTTCTCTTCATTCCCTGGCTCGAGGATCTTGGGTGAATCAATTGGTTCATCCTTAATGGGTTGCTCTACCCCAACCTGGTCATCCCCGGTCTCAAAAAATGTATCCCCTCCGACAGGTGCCTAAGTGGGTTCAGACATTGGCTTTCCTAAAGGAGGTTCATCTTAAAAATCATCCCAAGATTAGACTAGGGCAACCACAAATTTCATCCTCAATCTTGACAATTTCCCAAGTAGAAACTCATCCAGGTCCGTATCCCTAACATGCTAGAGCAAATCCAATAAAGAACTGTTAAGTTCATCAATCATTTTGATCATAGGCTCCAATGCTTTAGTGCATGGTGTTGGCTGAGCTTCTAAAGATTGTATGGTGTTTCTCAAGTTAGCCAACACGCTATCTTGGACTTGGTTCACCTGAACCGAATGGTTCGGTTCAGGGTTGGGTGGGTTTGGGTTCAATTTAGGGGAGTTAAGATATTGAGGTTCTAGGGGTCCTCCCTGATAGTAGGTCATTTTGGGTTGTTCAAAGAATGGAAATGACCTATATTCAGTGGAATACTGGGAAGTGTAGGTGTTATAATCAACATATCCTTCTTGATTATAGATCAGGTTAGGTTGATCATCAAAGAATGGAGATCTATAATCATTGTAGGCGTAAGAAGGATAATAATCATAGTCTTATTGTCCAGGGTTAAGCCCTAGACACTGAGGTCCAGATTCATATCCCCAATCAAAGTTATCTCGACTAGGAGATGAGTAGTCATAAGTCAAGTCGGGATAATAATCATCTTGAGGATAGGTAGTGGTAGGAGGGTAGGATTGGAATTGTGTGTATGGTGTGGAAGCATACATGGTGGAGTAGGAGGGAAAATAGACGAGAGAAAGGTGCCCTGTGATAAGACGATTTTCGCTTTCGAATAATGTGATTAAGATGATTTGTCATTTTAGTAACAAAGTGGTGGAAAATCGCTTAACAAAATAATTACAATAAAAATTAACCACTCACAGAAGAGTGGGTCATGTCCACAGGGAGGCAATGATATAATAAAATCTCGATTATTTTGTATTTGTTCAATCAAGTGCGAAATCCATAGTCAAATCTGACATGAAATGTGACAGAAAGAAGATACATAATAACTCGAAAATATAAGGGTAGATGTGCAATTTTTCCTCACTGAAATATTCAATAAATATGTGATGAATCTATGTAATTTTCAATTGACATGCATTAGAGAAAATTTATGCACATCTTAATCCAAAACCAATGTCAAACAATGTGAATCACAAAAGCCAAGCAATTGTAAGAAAGCTTGAGTATGAAGTCGCAATTTCACTCAATATTATAATCGTAAATCAAAATTCATTTTCATGGCAATGGCATTCAAATGTAATTATTAATTAAAGTAAAAGCATAGGATTTTACCTCTCTCCTCCTTGCACATGGGAGAGAGGTTCATTCGAGGTGCTACTCCTACAAGAGGTCAGCTGAAGCAAGGCCTTCGCGATGGTGGCAATGGTGCGTCGTGAGATGGCCGGAGCCAGCCTGCCAGAGGAAAGGAGTGGCGGCAGTGGAGGAGCCTGCTGCTAGCCGCACGTGCTGCAAGCGCAAGGAGAGCAGCGCACGGGCACTGCAGACGCACGCGGAGAGTGGACACATGGAGGCGCGGCCTCTGCAAGGCACACAAGCGTGCGCGAGTGTGGGTGCTGGAGTGCAGGCTGCTGGCATGCAGGCGTGAAGGCACGTGGAACATGCGCTATGGGCGAATGAAGGTGGAGGAAGTGCAAGGGCGCTGGAGGTTTTGGAGAAGGCGAGGAGGCACGTGGTGGGTCTGATGGAGCGGGGGGGGGCTGCTAGCGCGTGCGCTGGCTGAGGTGAGGGTGCTAGGGTGAGAGCGCGTGCACGCAGGTGGCTGGTGAGGGCACTGATGCTGCTAGTGATGAAGTGAGGGCATGCGGTGGTGCAAGTGCTGGAGGTGGGTTGGAGTAGTTGGTGGAGGCGAGAGCGCGGGCGTGTGCTAGCTAAGTTGAGGGCACAGTGGCAGATGGCGCGTGCGCTAATGGTGGGTGCACAGAGGCTGGCGTGAGTTGGCTGAGGTGAGGAGTTGTAGAGACTCTTTAGCGGTGTGGGCTGTCACCCCACATGCCCATGGTGGTGAGTCGTTCTGCCGCAGTGAGGCCAGTGGTATGGAATGGAAGAGGAGCAAGGTCCTCTAAACACAGTGAGGAATAAAGGGTGGTGGCCTCCTCTCAACGGCAACTCTCCCTTCTCCTTTTGTAGCCACGGCCACACTGATTTCAAATTCAAAATGCCATAGCAGGAATGTGATGGGCAGGAGGAGGAGGCGGAGCCAGAGGAGTTACCTGTGCAAGGAGAAAAAGAATAAAATAATAAAATAATTAGGGTTATTTATACATAACACCTTAACTTCTATGTTAATTAAAATAGTGCATCTAATTAATTAACTAATTAAATGTATGCAACCCTAGGTTAATTCTAAATGCATGAATTATGTACTTAAGCTAAAAATATGAATTAATTTATTTATATCCTAATGTATGCTACCTAAATGTTAAAATTAATTTAATGTCTAGACATTTAGATACTTAAATAGCCCATGAATAAGGGCTAATCACCTTGTAGTACAATCAACCAAACCTATCCTTAGGTAGGTAGCCTCCAGATCTATAGACTCTTAGAACCCATCCTAAGATTATAAACGATTTAGTCTACTTTTATCCGATCAATTCAACCAGTTAGAGGGAGGGGCTGGGGAGAAGGTTTTTCCTTTAGCTTGCGCCTTCAATTCCTTTGATACCCCCCAACCACAATTGTTTGACTCTACTCCCCTAGCTAGACATCAGATGGACTAGTAGAAGCAGATTAATTGAAAACAATCTCAATCTGAGCCCCAAAGAGAGAATCAATCCTTAAGGCCAATGTCTACTCACTTTTAATTAGGCTTGGGATGATTGTGCTCTTGGAATGTGATGGGCCCTTTAGATGGGTTGTGCCCTTAACGATTAGTTAATATGTGTGTGCATGCACAAACCAGGGTTTGCAAACAAGGTTATTTGATGATGTGTCTTTTAGGGTTTAATCTTGTTTAGTAGCTTTTAAGGTTTAATGTTTAGGTTCGTTCAATCAGGTTTAGTAGAACACTCCAAGTTTTGAAAGCACTGGTGATGATATATTCCTTTAGAAATCAACAAATAATGTGGAGTGCCTGATTCAGCCCTAAAAATCAACCTTAAGTGGCATGCTACTTGATGAATTACTTTTAATTTGAGTGGTGTGTCCCAAACAGTTCAAGCAATTGGCCTATTGCACCACTTGTTAAGGCACATAAGAATGTTTGACCTAATCAGATTTCTACTCACTTATGTGTGTGTTACGTTGAAGTGTACCGGGTCCACAGGTTAGATCCCGGGTTAAGTGATAGAATCAAAGTGATTGTGCACCCTAGGATTAGAAATTGTGGGTGTTAAGTGTGTCTCTTTTAAGTTAATCCCACAAGAAGAGAAGATTTTTTTTTTGTATTTTTAATTTACGTAGAAAGGTGAGGTGAGGTGAATTGACAATCAAACAACCAAATCTATCCTAGGGTTTATAAAAGCACCTAGGTTGATTTGAGTTTGAGTTATTAGCGTGGTGAAATGAAATTTAGGGTGGGGGTGATGAGGGTACACTTACAAAACCTTCATCCGCACTTTTCTCTGATCTAATCGCTCTGGCCCGCCTCGGATGAGTACCTGCAATCGCAGTAAGATCAGAGAAAGAGTGAGATAAAAGTTAGGTAAGGTGGAAAAATAAGGAAAAAAGTAAAGAGCGTTGCCTCCCTGGCAACGGCACCAAAATGATGGGGCGGAGAGTCATCGCGAAAAGATTTGAGTTTCAAAACTCGTCGTCTAGTTCGATTAGTGAGAAAATCCATCGATCAAATAAAATTTATAACCAAAACTCAAAAAGTGAGTCCTGGGTCGAACACGGGGAGGCGAATGTTTAGTTTGAAAATCCACATTTCGCTGTTTATTTTCTTTTTTGTCATTTTTATCTTTTCTAATTTTTTTGGCAATTTTATCAAGAAAGAGATTAGGTCGATGAAAACTTTATCTACTTGCACAATATATGAGAGAGAGAAACAATCGTGTATTTATGAACCAATGTTTGTTACAACTACGAAAGCGGAAAAATTACACTACTAAAGAAAAAAATAGAGATAGGTGAGAAGAATCCCCCTTGACGGCACCTAGATGAAGGTGGTGAGGAGCTGGACGAAGGAGAATGGAGGCGAAGGAAGGAGGACGGGATAGGATGTCGTCGCGGTGAGGTTCTTCTTCGGGAAGGAGGTGAGAGGATGGCGCGAGATGCTCCACGAATGGGGTTGAGAGGTGGGAAAGCTATTTTATTTTCTACTCTAAAGGAACATCCCAGGCTTGGGACAAGCTCTCTCTAGTCCTTAGAGGTGGTGAAGAGAAGAAACGAAGAGATCGTGAAGAATGGAGGGGAGTAGGTTCTTTTATAGTGGAAGGAAGAATAAGAATTCGTGCATAGGGCATTAGTGACAACTACAATCATCACTAAAGACCCCTGCAGCTGTCGTTGAAGATCCACTCCACTGCTCGTGCGTGCATCACATGCCCATGCCTCACGCTCCTTGTTCGTGCGCGTGCACTGGCATTGAGCTTGTGTGTTACACCCTCTGCACGTGCGTGGCTATGCGCTACAAGGTTGTGCACGGGTGCCCTTGTGCACACGTGCGGCCATGTCCAATTGGCGAATTGGGGGGGGGGGGCTGCAGGGATTTGAACCCACACCCCTCCCTTGGAGGCCAACATCCCAACCAATGTGTTGCGGCCGAGGATTGTCACAAGGAGTTCTTTAGGTTGCGGCGTGGAGGCTTCCTAACCGTTGGTGATCCAATGGTTAGGATTCGAAGGTGAAGATGATGAGGAGAAGCCAGTAGTCATTGATGGCTGGTGTTGGATGGCCTAGATGGTGCCACATGGCACCATCTAGGTTGTCCAACTTCTTTCTGTTGTAGAGGGTGCCATGGTGCCTAGTCGAGGTGATTTCCATGTTGCCGGACTACGATCGTCACTCTAAATCCATCCATACGGTCGGATTTTTCATTAGAAGCCTATAAGGATGTCGCATTGCCCCTTGGCCGTTAATCTTCCTTGGACCGCATAAGGTGCTACCGCATTTCGATCTCAATAATTTCGGAGGTGTTAGACTCCGATCATCGTCCTGATCAGATCCATATAGTCAGATCGTCCATCTGAGGCCCTAAAATAAATCTCCTTCCCTCCTATCCATAAAAAGGATGTAATTAACCTAAAATATACTCAACTACTCTAAATGCAGGATGATGCATGCTATGCAATATTTATAACATGAAATGCAAATCTAAGCCTAGGAACGTGCATAAATAGGCATTTTAACCTAAATAGATGTGTCTACATCACTGACGGACTAGGTGATGCAATTCGAAGCTTCAAACGAAAAATCTGGCTGCATGGACGGATTTGGGTCAATGATCGCAGTCCAACGGTACGAAAATCAACTCAATCCGACTTCTGTAGCATCCCCTACAAAGGAAAGAAGATGGATGACCCAGATCGTGCCACGTGGTGTAACCCAGGTCGCCCATGTGCATGCACATGCCACAGAACGTGCACATAAGTACAGGGGTGTGTGTGCTCGTGGAGGCACGCACGCACAGTGCAGTGGCAGTGCAAGTCATCATGTGCATGGGTGTAGCGGGCATGCGAAGGCGCAGCGTGCGGCCACGCGAAAGCCAGTGACTGTTCGATCTTTCGCTTTTAAGTCATTTGTAGTTTAATGTGGTGGAAAAATCGACTAATCAATTTTTAACAAGAAATAACCACTCGCAGAGGAGCGGGTCGTATCCACAGGGAGGCAATAACGTATTAAAATTCGCGCCACTTAAAAATATTTGTTCGTAGTCAATTTGGACAAGAACCAAGCCAAGATTGCCTTTAGATTAAGGTTTAAGCAAGAAACAATGCTGAAATGGCAATTATGAGAAACTACAGGATATTTTCCGCAATGTAGAGTGAATAGAATATGATTAAAATGTGGCAATGGCAGAAAATGTAAATTTTAATTAATGTTTTACTGTAGCAAAACAGGGGAATTTTTCCCCGTTGTCTTGCGCGACGAGGAGCCGATGGCCGGGCGCGGGAAGCTCGGAGGAGGTCCCTTGGATCAAGGGCTTCAAATCAGTGGTGGCGGCTAGTCGCGCGGCGGTCAGAGGTGGCCGGACGGAGAGTGCGGGCTGAGGGTGAGCGGGTGGACTTCAGACGGGTGCGCCGGTGGTTGCGCGTGGAGATGGCGAAGGCTGCAGGCGCAGGGAAGGTGGCGTGAGCGGGCGTGAGGGCTGGAGGTTGTGCACGCCTTGCATGCAGTTGGAGATGAGCGGGCTGCTGCGGCGTGGGTGGTGGAAGTGAAGTGAGAGGACGGAGATTGCTGCTGGAGTGGGGGTGGACTTCAGACGTCCGGGAAATTTCCTGGACGTCTTAAGTGACTGAAAGGGTGATTGCACAGTGGCTCGGCGATGGTGGTTGGTGACGACGGCGAGGGAGATGCACACTGATGTGCTCACGGTAATGCGGACGAGCTCCGGATGGCGGTGTGGCCTGTCACACCACACGCCCACGGTGGTGGAGACTCGCCGCCACGGTAGAGGCCGGCAGTGTGGAGTGGAAGAGAGAGGTTCTCTCTGCACAGTGGTGGGTCGGTGGCGGAGGCCTCCTGAGCTCGGCTGCCTCCGTGCTCCTTTTGTAGTGGCCTGAACAAATTTAAAATTAGCGGCCGACCAGATCCACCACATCCGCTCCCCCTTGAATGGCTTCTTCACTGCATCACCCGGGCGTTGGAGCGGCAGCCAACCATTATGAAAGAAGACAAATAAAGAAAATATTATTAAAATATTAGGGTTATTTATGTATAGACCCTCAACTTCTATGTTAATAAAAATAATATACCTAATTGGTTATCTAATTAGATGAATGCTATTTTAAGCTAATTCTAAATGCACTTAAGATATGAATGCAATGTATGGATTATGTAATTAGATTAAAACTATGAATTAATCTATTTACATCCTAATTTATACTAAATAAATGTTAGAATTAACCTAATGTGTAGGCACTTAAATACTTAAATAGCCCACAACTATGGGCTAATCAGCCAGCAGTGAGCGTGGGCACACGGAGCGTGCACGCCAGTGCAGCGGCAGCGTGGGCACAAGGTTGTCTTTAGTGATGTTTATGATCGTCACTAAATGTCCTGTATACGAAATTGATCCTTTCCTCTACTATAAAAGGACCCCTACCCCTCCTATTCTTCTTCATCTCTTCCTTTCTTCTCCTCACCACCTCCAAGGCTCTAAAGAGAGCTTGTCCCAAGCCTGGGATGCTCATCTAAAGTAGAATCAAATATTTTCCCACCTCTCATCCTCATTCGTGGAGCATCCTATGGTCGTCCTCTCACCTCCTTTCAGAAGGAGATCCTTGTCGCAACAATGTCCTGTCCCATCCTCCTTCCTCCACCATCGTTCTCCCTCGTCCTGCTCCTCACCACCTTCTTCGGGGCACCGTAAAAGTGAGCCATCCTCCAAGCGACCGTCGAAGGGGATTCTTCTCACCTATGTCTATCTTTTCGCTTTTGTAGTGTAGTTTTCCTACTTTCATAGTTGTAGAAACATTTGATCAGAAATATATGATTGTTCCTCTCTCTCTCTCTTTCTCTCTCTCTGCATTATTTTTGTAAGTAGATAAAGTTTTCATCGACCTGCTCTCTTGCTTGATAAAAATAAAAAAATTATAAAAGATAAAAACAACAAAAATAAATAAAAGTGAAACGTGGATTTCTCAAACCAAACGTTCGCCTCCCCATGTTCAACCCAGGACTCACCTCGAGTTTCAGTTATAAATATTATCCGAAAGATGAATTTTCTCTCGAATAGAACTACAATGGTGGGTTTTCCAAACTCAAACCTTTTCACGACGAATCTCCGCCTCATCATTTTGGCGTCGATGCCGGTGAATCTCCGCTGCATCATTTTGTCATTGTTGCCAGGGAGGCAATGCTCTTTGGTTTTTTCCATGTTTCTCTGCCTTACGTAACTTTTATCTCACTTTTTCTCTAATCTTACTGTGATTGCGGATGAAGGTTTTGTAAGTGTACCTGATGTGCATACATCAGAATAGCCAAAAATGTCTATTAGTGCATGTTCTTAGTATCATATAAGCATCATGCATTGTAAATATTACATAACATCCATCATCATGCATTTAGGTCAAACTGTACAAATTGTATAGTAATTTCTTATTCTTGGTGGCCAGGGACAGGGCAACATTTAATCAGGGCCTCGGATTGAAGATCCAACCAAACAAATTTGATCAGGGCGACGATCGAAGTTCAACGACTCCAAGATCACCTTGATCAGACTTCCGTAGCATCAAATATAATCTGAGGAAGATCTAAGAATAAGGGCCAAGATGGTGTAAATTCGCACTTCAGATGACAAATTCGACCATACGGATGGGTTCGAATTGACAATCGCAGCCCAACAAAGTGAAAATCAATCCAATCTGACATTCATGGCACCATCTACAAGACATAGAAGATGGACGACCAAGATGGCACCATGTGGTGCCATCCCAGCCACACAACCGGCCCAAGGACCCGTTGCTGCCCTCTCTCTCCTCAACTGTGTGGATGATCTCAGTCATTGGATCAAGATCGAACGATTGAGAGAGCTCGCGCCTAAATTCGTAAACGTGCCTCAAACGCGTATGTAGCGCGTTGAAGAGTGATACGAAGAAGCTAGAGACGCACGTTTGAAGCCCCGCACTCCTAAAATCGAGGGCGCAAGCAGGTGTGGTCAAAGTGGTTTGTGCAATGAAGCATGGGCGATGCAGATGCGAACGACGTAGAGTGAGGGATGGGTGTGGATTGCGCACACGCGCGTTGCATGCGCAATCGTTAACGCATTCATTGAGGTGTTGAAGAGGAAGCGGGTGCGAGTGTCTCTCGGTCATCCGATCGATCATTTGATCGTGGGAAGGCATTGAAGGGCGAGGAGAGGAGGATGCACGGGCATGCGTGAACATTCAGTGACGTGGGGTTTTTAGTGACATTTATATCCGTCACTAAAGACCCCCCATTTAATGTTTTTAACTTGAAATGACATTTTCGCCCCCAACCTCTACGCCTATAAAAAGGCCTATGCCCCCCACATTTCAATCATCCCTTCCTTCACCTCTCTCACTCTCTAAAGCTCTAAAGAAGCTTGTCCTAAATCCAAGATGCTCCTTTAGAGTTAAAATCAAAGTTTTTCTCACCCCCATTCCGGAAGTGGATCCTGCGACGATGATACCCTGCCTTACCCCCAGTTCGTCGCGCTCCATTCTCTGTCTTCCATCTTTGCCCTCCATTCCCGTCTGGCTCATCCTCCAAGCAGCCATTGAGGAAGATAACTTCTCACCTCCTTTCTCTTTACTACTTTCTAGAGTAGATTTTACAACTTTCTAGTTGTAATATTTCCTACTTTCTAGCTGTAATATTTCCCACTTTTTAGCTGTAATATTTCCCGCTTTCTAGTTGTAAAACATTATCCATATTATAAAGTGTTAGTTCTCTCTCTTTCTCTCACTCTCTTTCTCTCTCTCATTCATTGTTAATATCGAATTCATTATGATTATCTCACTTTCTAAACAAAAATAATTAAAAAATATAATCTCAGATTTCAAATCAATGTAGCCTCTCTGTGTTCGACCTGGAATTCTTTTCGAGTTTTGGTAAAATTTATTTGTTGAAGGATTTCTTCGCAAATCACACTATAATGATGAGTTTTCAAAACTCAACTTCCATTTGCGATGATTTTCCGATCCAACATTTTGGTGCCATTGCCGGGGAGTAATTTCATGTTGCTTGGGAGCGATTCCAGGACTTATTGCTGAAGTGTCCACACCACGAGGTGCTGAAATGGCAACTTGTGTAGATATTTTACCATGGGTTGACTGAGAAACTCAGAAATCACGTGGACGCTTCTTGCAGAGGCAATTTCCTCAACAAAGACGTAGATAGTGCACATGATTTGTTTGAGGAAATGAGTGAAAATTCAATCAATCATGATTCCATGGATACATTTAACAGGTCCCAACAACCTAGATCGAATGTTAATGAGGTCTATGACTCCCATTCATTTGATATGGAGCAAATTTGAAATAAATTAGATAAGGTGGATCTGGTTACCAAAAGAATGGAGTGGATGGCGAGAAACTCTACAAACAATTCTCAATCCACTTAATCCTAGAATTTTGGGTGAGCTCCTGCTAGACGGGAGTTCGTGAATCAACTAGATGTGGCTCAATCTGTGAGCCAGCATTGCTCGGAACCTCATGGATTCCAAACTAGGGCCTTTGATCGCAGTTTCTCTGATCCCTCTCTATCTTTCTCTCCATCCTCGCCCTATGAGGATGTCTATGTCGCACAGGAGAATGTTAGGTCCAACCCATATTCCAATGCTTATAATCTGGGTTGGAGGAACCACCCTAACTTCTCTTGGAAAAATCCAGGGCCGTAGACCCAACTCTGACCCAGCAACTATGCTCCACAAAGATCAATGGGTCAGGGTCATGTCTATACTCAGCTACCCCTGAATCAGGTCAATTAGGTAGTTTGGAATGCTTGTCAACCTGTAGGGCAAGCAGATTTGAACCGTTAGATGGTAGAGATGCAAGGATCTATGCTCCAGCTCATGCAACAAATGAAAACCTCATTGGAAAACTTGCAAAACGAGCTCATTACTAACACTGAAGTTAGCAGACCGTTCAGTCACAAATCCGAGAGGCGTTATTGAGGATGTTATTGTCAAGGTTAAGGACTTCTATTTTCCTGTATATTTCCTTGTCCTTGACATGGATGTTTCTGAAAATTTAAGGAACACGCCCATCATTCTAGGGTTTCCGTTCCTAGCTACCGCTAAGGCTAATATCAACTGTGAGAGCGGTAGCATGGAAATCACCTTTGGGGATCGAAAACTGAAATTGGATATTTTCAAGACGGTTAATAAATTTAAGGATTGTGGATATGTTGAGGATCTTGAGGAAGATAACTTGAATATTTAGACCTGTATGGTTGTTTCTACAATTGAAAGCTCCTCTTATTTTGATGAATCCAACCCTCAACCCTTTGTGGCAAACCCGCCACATTCTAAAGAGCTTATTGATTTTGCTCACTTTCAACCTCTTCCTCTTGATGAATCTTCATCAACATCATCCTTACCTTCCATCTTAGACCTGCCCCAGCTTGAATTGAAACCATTGCTTGAGAGTTTGAAATGTCAGTTTTTAGGACCTGAAAAGATGCTCCCTATGATTATCAGTGCTAGATTGACTAAGGAGTAGGAGATTAAACTGATCAAGGTCCTAAAGGAACACGAGGCAATTGGTTGGACCATCCATGACCTTAGGGGGAATGAGACATCTTATTGCAATCACAGAATTTTCATGGAAGACAGATCCTGCCCTTCTCGCCATATGTAGAGGAGACTAAACCCTAATATGCGAGAAGTGGTCAAGAAAGAAATAATTAAGTGGCTCGATGCAGGAATCATTTATCCAATCTCAGATAGTCCTTGGGTAAGTCCCGTGCAAATTGTTCCTAAGAAAGCCTGGATTACTGTTGTGGCTAATGAGAAAGGAGAATCTATCACAACTTGTTCAACTTCCTTCTAGAGAGTTTGTATCGATTACAGGAAACTGAACATAGCCACCAAAAATGATCATTTCCCTCTGCCCTTCATCGATCAGATCCTTGAAAGATTAGCTAGGCAAAAGTAGTTTTGTTTCCTAGATGGTTACTCGGGATACAATCAAGTTCCTATCCATTTCGAGGATCAGGAAAAAATGACTTTCACTTGTCCGTACAAAGCCTTTGCTTTCCGTAGAATGCCATTCGGCTTATGCAATGCATCTATGACTTTTCAAAGGTGTATGCTAGCCATATTCTCTAACATGGTGGGAGAGTTTCTAGAAGTCTTCATCGATGATTTCTCTATTTTTAGAGAATCGTTTGATTCTTACCTAGCTAATCTCGAATTGATCCTTAAAAGATGCATCAAAACAAGATTGATCATTAGCTAGGAAAAGATCCATTTCATGACACAAGAAGGTATCATCTTGGGTCATGTAATCTCTAAACAGGGAATTGAAGTTGACAAAGCTAAGGTTGATGCTATTTCCAAACTTCCTCCTCCCACATCTGCTAAGCAAATTCAATCATTTCTTGATCATGTGGGATTCTATTGGAGGTTCATCAAGGATTTCTCTAAGGTGGCTCGCCCTCTGAGCAACCTTCTTACCAAAGATACGCCGTTTGAATTCGACGAATCTTGCCATAAGGCATTCGATTTTCTTAAAATGGTAGTCACTTGTGCTCCGAAGCTACAACCACCGGTTTGGACAGCCCATTTGAAATCATGATAGATGCTTCTGATTATGCGGTCGAGGCTGTTTTGGGTCCAAAGATTGACAGAAAGACCTCTGTCATCTACTACGCTAGTAAAACTTTGGATGAGGCCTAGAGGAATTATATCGTTACTGAGAAGGAGTTGGTAGTTGTAGTATTTGCTTTGGAGAAATTCAGGGCTTATCTTTTAGGGTCTCACATCATAATTTACACCAACAACTCGACCTTGAGACATCTTTTGGCCAAAAAGGATGCCAAACCCTGGCTCATTCGATGGATTCTTCTGCTTCAAGAATTCGATCTTGAAATCAAAGATAAATTTGGGGCACAAAATGTGGTAGCGAATCATCTTTCGATACTTCTAAGTGATTCTTGTCGTCCGGATATTCCGATTGCTGATACTTTTCTAGACAAGGCTATTCTTGTAGTGTTAGGTAACCAAACCCCGTGGTTTACAGACATAGTAAACTATTTGTCCATTGGTCAAATTCCTCAGGATTGGACCAAGCAACAACGAGATAGACTCAAATCTAAGGCCAAATATTGCTTCTGGGAGGACCCTGAATTGTATCGCATCAGCTTTGATCAGATTATTCGCCAATGTGTTCCGTAGAATGAATTCTAAAGTATACTTGAGTTCTGTCACGCATCTGCATGTGTGATGGGACACCATTATGAGTTATAACTAGCTCAATTTGATCTGATTAAATCAGTAAATGCTTCTGCATAACCACCAGAGGACTGTAATTCATTGCATAATTATTCTGAGGGAAAGACAAGAAACCAGGGTTAAAACTGTAATTTTACCATCATATCATGAATGCAGAATAATCACAGGTTTTCTTAAGGGTTAATTAAGGGTCAAATGGTCCTAAAAGGCTAACAAGTGGGTTAGAATAGACAGAAAAGGGTTTTCGCGTGTTTTGAGAATTAAATGACTTCTGAAACCCTAAAAACAGACCTGCTTAATTAACTGAGGCTTTGGTCAGGATAAAATTCACCTAAACCCTCTAAAATTCATAGAAAAAAATTCTCTAGGGTTTGGTATCCTCAATTTGACCATCAAAACCCGTCTTGACCCAAAATAGTCTCAGACTGACATTGGCCCTAATTTTGATTTTTGCATAAATTACCTAGTCAAACTTAGTCAAAACCTAAATCTAACTTCACCATTAGATTCCTTGGATCCAAATTAGGTTTGTACAATAATTTGGGCCCAATCTGAGAACATCTTGACCTAGTTTGCAATTTGGTCCAGTCTAAGTCTTTTCTCTCACACACATGCCCCTAACTTTTGAAATCCTTACAAAATGGACCCTATCTTTGTCATCACTCTTTGCAAATAGGTCCTGATGAGTATCTCATCTTGATCTCTAATTACCCCTAATTAACTAGTCTTCCTAGTTAATTAGCTAAGAATATGTGAATATATGGGTTAATTATAAGATAAGGGATATATAGTAAATGACCTTAAAATAAGTTAAAAATGATATTTTAACATTAAAATAATATTATCAATAATCTGATTAATAATTGGACTCTAGATATTAACAATGATTCCTTTAATTAATAAGTTAATTAACTTAAGCATAATGTATACATAAGTATGTAATAACTTAAGTAACATTACTTAATTAAATAAATTAATCTAAAAAGGTCAAAAATGTAAATTCAATGTCTAAACATAATAATTACCTTATTTATAAACATATATAAAAAGTTGAAAAAGATATAAATTAAAATAAACCTTGAAAACCTGAGTTTACATTTTGGTCCTTACAATTCATTTCAATCGGGTCCTTACTTTTCATACAGGTCCTTAGGTTTCATCACGTATAGGTCCCTGACTTCTTCTTCTTCAGCCGGTTGAATGGCTGACGACTGAGGGTGCCTCCACCACTTGGTCACCACCCATCTGACGTTGCTTCACCTTCTCCAAGCTCCTAGAGCTTGCGCTCACCATTCCATCTTCATCCATCGATCTGGATGACATTTTTATCCTAATTTTAGGTAGGACTTAACCTCACCGTCGTTGGAGAAGACGCCGGTGGTTAACCTCCTCCTAGCCTCTTATGCATCCAAATTCCACCTCCCTCTTCGTCACCATCAACTATAAATAGCCCCTGACCCCCTCGATTTTTCTCAAGTTGGCTCCCTTCCCTCTTCTTCACTGTAGCCAACTCGATAGGCTATTCTTCTACAACTCTGGCGACTTCCTACTTCATCTTCTGACTTCCTCCGTCCACCTCAATTCGCTCAGGAACTTCGCTGAGGTCAGCCGCATCTCTGGACACAGGCGCTGGCCAAGGAGTGCCTCTGCTTCATCTCGCATTTGCTCGCTGGAGATTTTCCTTATTCCCCTCTGATTTTGCTCCTCCGTCATGAGCCTTCGACAGAGTTCCTCTGTCCCCTTATTCCAGGTAACAGTAATTAGGAGTAGGATAGGAGTAGGAGTAGGAGTAAGAGTAGGAGTAGGAGTAGTTTAGATAGGTAGCTTAGTGTAATTTTAGAGTTCAATGATCGTCTTCTTCGACTCCGGCGAGCTCCTTGAGTTCGCCAGAGCCCTTGTTTTGTCTTTTGAATTCATTATCCACCTTCCTCTATCATTCATAATCATTTCTAACTCATTTAATCACTAATTTGATCATTGAATCGACTAATTCAAATCCACCTTTATCAACTACTTCCACTGTCCATGGTGGCAGTAGTTGACCTAGATTCACATCCATCGGATCCTCCATCATCAATTCATCATCAAAGGATCCTAATTATCATCTTAATTTGATTACTTATCATATATAACTTAAAAGCCTAATTTTATCTAAGCTCCTGAGCTCGCTGCCAATGGCAGCTCAAGAGTAGTTAAAATTATAAATTATTTATATATTTATGATCGCAGTCTTGTTTTGACTTGTCTTGACCACTCATCTGAGTGGGAGAGCAAGTCCTGTGCCTCAACCCACTCAAATTCTATTCAAGCTGAATTCACTGCCAAATCTTACATTTAATGAATTAAAGAGGAATTAAATGCGATCCTGAGGTTCCTTGCAACCTCAGGAACCTTTTCAAATAAAAAATGGCACGATTTACCTTTCTGTATACAAATTTCAACTTTCACTGGACTCATCAAAGCTTCGGCAAGCTCTGACGAGTGAAACTTGCTCTTCAGCCTACAAAAAATGATAAGAAGCTCCAGAATGATTTAATGTTGATTACTGACTTGTTTGAGGATGTTTGTTTGAAGATTCAATGACTGGAGTTTAGGTTAAGGTTTCATCTTCTCCAACTCCGGCGAAGTTGGAGAAGTTTGTACAGAAGCTTTAGAGCCACATTTAAGAGGTCTAATAGCTTCAGTGTAGTGCACTGAAGCTATTCATGTCTTCAGATCAATGTAACAACCTACCAATTCCTCTGTCGAACAAAACACTTTTAGAGTTCAGGCGATGAGCCTGGAACCCTAATTTCTAGGGTTAAAACATCTATTTAAGAGGTTGGATGAATTCCTGAGGATGAAGAGATCCTATTCTAGGCTCTAATTTCTTATAAAAAGGCTTAGAACAGAAAGTCAATTTTCAAGCCTAATAGTCAAACCTGAGATGGATATTTCAATTCTGAGCTCAATTAGCTGATTTGAGAAGTTAAAGTTGTTCCTGAGATTCTGTTAAGTGATTTTAGAGTGATTAGATTGAGCTCAGACATGTAATTTGGTTGGAATTTAAACCCTGCCAGTTTGGGTTGTTTTCGAACCCAAGCTATTGGCAGTGAGTTTTTGATGAGATTTGATCATATATCCTACCCAAATCAGTTTGTTATATTCCTTAGAAGTTGTTCCAATTGATCAGAAATGATCCTAAGTGTCTGTTACACTTTTCTTAAGTTTAAATTCTTTCTCTAAAGCTTTCAGAGAAGCTTCAAGCTTCTCTGCAGTTACCTGAAGCTTCAAGAGCTCAAAACCTACACTAGCAGTTGCGGAAATACCTATAGAATCCATTTAGATCCTTAGCTAAGAGAGAAAGTCCAGCTGCGGACTCTGTTAATATGAATTTCATTCCCAGACATAGTATTGAACTGTATGCAACCTATAGTTTCGCCCTTCAAATCAAAGAGGCAAACATCCCCTTAATCTAAAATTGACCCTGCAATCCTGTAGCACTACTCTAGAGCTTTCCAACAAGCCTTGAATTGCTTGATTTGGAGCTCTGAGCTAGGAGTTCTCCTCACTTGAAGTCAGGTCTGGAAGGGGAGCAATAGTCCCACATCGGAAGTTCTGGAGCACTTGCCTTAGTATAAAACATTTTTGCTAATATGCCTCTTCAGTCGACAAGCGCTGGGCACAAAATGAGAACCGAACTATGTATGTGTGTGCCTGTGAGCACCTGTGTGGGCGTGCATTGTGCGTGGCCCTAGGAGGGCGAGGCCTGGGAGGTGGTTGGGCTGGTTTGGCTTGAAAGAAAAATGAACCAAAAATAAACCAAATTAACTCGAATCAGGCGAGGACTTAGTAGGGTCTGGTCCCACCCTGAGAAGGGTGTTGTATATCCCTGGAAGGTCCTCGTCGCAAACCAAGAACCAATTTTTGGTTAAAAGGAAAACCCGATTCAGCTGAAGGTTTAAAGGGAAAGCTAAGGAGCAGAGAAGCAGAAAGGCTGAAGGCTAAGTGCTTGAAGGGAAATTCACTAAAGGAAAAAGAAAGGCTAAAGAGACTAAGGGAAAGAAAGGGGAAGGTACAGGCAGTAATGAAGGAAGAAGAAAGAGAAGGAACAGAAGGCTAAGGAAGAAGCTTAAGGAAAAGACTAAGGGAGAAGAAGAAGGCAGAACAGAAGAGAAGGAAAAGAAAAGAAGCTCGAGAGAGAATAGGAGAGAAATAAAAAGAGAAAAGATAAAAGAATAAAAGAAAAGGAAAATAGAAAACAGAAGAGAAGTGATGAGAACCTCATCATGAGCCATAACTAGCTCTTTTTGACCCAATACAAAGGATAAAAGCTCCTACATATCTCAAGGAAAGGCTTAACTCAGAGAATTCTGAGTTTGAGAAGAAAACCAGTCATAAGGGGTAAAAGTGCAATTTTACCAGTATAATCTGCATACAGGGTAATTCAGGGCCCAAACACAGGTCAAAACAGCTTAATAAGAATAAAAGTGGGATGAGATGATCTAGCAAGGGCTACAGCACTTCCAAGGAACCAAATGATAATCTGTAACCCTAAAACAACCCACTTCAATTCACAAGGTTCGAGGCAAAGTAAAAATAGAATAAACCCTCTAAAATTCATAGAAAAATAATCTCTAGGGTTTAGAACCTTCAATTTGGCCTTTAGAACCCATTTTGACCTACATTGAGAACCATGCCCAATTAATAACTTAATTTGGGTCTTTACGCAAATTGACCGGTCAAACAAGGTTTAATATGAAAATGAAATTTACCATCAGATTCCTTAGGTTCTAATTAGTCATGTATAAAAACTTGAGCCTAAGAAGAAACCTCCTTGACCGACTTTACACTTTGGTCCTCATATATTTACTCTTTGGCCCTCAATTTTTGAACCCTCGCATTTAGGCCCCTAACTCTCCTTCGTTCTTTGCAAACAGGTCCCTCCTGCAAAACCCTGCCAGCACCATGCTCCGGCGACCTTGCGCGGAGCATGGCGCCGCGCAGGGTGAGGTGGAGGACCTGGCATGTATACCGGGGGTGCCCTGCGTCGTCAGCCGTCGCAGGAGCACCCCCATGATCATTGTAGGCCACCATACCGGCCGTGCGAACGCACGGACGGTATGGGTTCGTATTCCGACCATTCTCCGGCGAGGGAGACACGTCGTCTCCCTCCGCCTTCCTCCCTGCTTCAACCCTATAAATACCCCCCGCCGCTCCACCGACCAAGGCAGCCTGGATCTGACGGAGAAAACCCCCAGCTTTCTTCTCTTCTTTCTCCGGCAGACGCTCACCAGCTCCGGCGACTTCCTCCCCCTCCACCTCTTCGCTCTGCCGCACTACCAGCAGCAGAGACTTCCTCCCCTGCTCTTCCCGCGCCACGCCGCACCCAGCTGGCGCCTCTCCAGCCCTCTGCTCGCCGCCGCCCCTCTCCCTGAGCATCGTCTTCTCCGGCGACAGTCGATACGACTGTCGCCCTGTTCCTCCCCCTTCGTCCCTGCAAGTAAGTTAGACCTACTCCCCTTCTTCTCCTCTTTCTTTCCCCGCTTTCAATTTAGTCAATTAAACCCTCGACCGCTCCTGTTCACCCTCATCCTCTCCGCCTTCGACCACCCTCCGGCGAGCCGCTCCCATCACCTCAGCGACCCACACGGCTCGCCGACCACCGCAGAACCTCCGCCTCCTCACCCTGATCCTCTTCCGCCCCTCCACTTCCCACCAAACACCCTCTGCAGATCCACCGAACACACCCACTCCCTCGCTCACAGTTTGACCTAGGACGACCTGTTAGCTCCATCTCGCCCCCTGCAGACCCCCTGACCACCTTCGCCGTGCCACGGCGAAGGTCCCCCGCCTGTCTGATTTGGCCGAGAGGCCGTTCTATTGATTTCAGGTTCCAGGCCTTGACCGCCATTGGCGAGGAAGCTCGAAGCTTGCTTGAGGTTGCTCCAAGCCTAGATATCCCAGGTTGAAGAGCCACGGCCAGCGCGAAAGAGTCTTGCGCACACACCCTGGCCCTCAATTGGAGTTGCGCGCCTCAACAGCTGTTGCAATTGGAAGCACCATCCCTGCTGCAGGCGTGAGAGAAAAGGGGTGCGCGGATAGTCCCACCTCGGGAATTTCTGAAGCCACACACCCACATAAATTGCAAAAGTGCCACCATCTGTTTGCCTCAGTTACCACGGGGTGAGGTCCCTCTCACCCGACCCGACCCGACTCGGCCTCGTCCGTGACCACGCTCCGCGGACCTGGCCCGACCCGATTAGACTGACCTGCACTCCTCGCCCACCACGCACGCCGGTGGGCCTGGACCCGGGCCTGACCCGAACCCGATTACCCGGTAGCGCTCTGGGAGAGCTTCCGAAGAGTGATTTCAGAGAGAGAGATACGCGGGGGAGGGGGGTAGAGTAGGTTTTTGCCTCTTGACGAAAAAACTCTGAAGTGTGCAGGCCAAAGAAGAAGAAGCAGACCCGTTGAAGAAGAAGGAGCTGCTGCACTGTAGCGAAGGCATCGTTAAGTCGTCTCAGCACCGGGGCAGACGACGGAAGGTCAGCAGTCAGAGCAGGAAAGAAGACAGGCTGAAGAAGAAGGAAGAGCAACGGCCATCGCGAAAGAAGAAAAAGAGAGGTCAAGGCAGGTGAAGACAAAGAAGAAGAAGGAATGAAGAGAAGCAAGGAGCAAGAAAAGAAGAAGAAGATCTGAAGAAAAAGAAAGAAAGAAAACAAGGAAGAACAGCAGGAAGAAGAAGAAGAGCACCACCATTGCAAGAGAAGAATATCACCTGAACAGAGAGAAAGAAGGAGATCTAAAGAAAGAGAGAAAGAAGAGCACCCCCCCTCTGCAGAACAAAGAGAACAACAAATTCTCTCTCTCTCTCTCTCTTTATTTTTGTAATAGAACTTGTATATCTCTAGAATACAACTTGCTCCCTGAGTTCGACCTCGGGAACTCTTTTATTTTTCCGAGTAAAAAAATTTTATATGAAACGTTGGTAACAACCAGCTTTACTACAACGTTATAACTGAACCCGACGTTTTTCATTTTCGCGCCGTTGCCGGGGAGCAACGGCTATTCTAGAGGTAAACATTCCTGTATCTTTTAATTTCTGATAATCTCCTCTCTTTTGTGCAGCTACAGGAACTCAAGAAGACAAGCAACCACACGACAACCACTCCGAAGACAGGTAAATCTTTTCTCTCACTATTAACCCCTACACTCTAAAGAGAAAGAAAAGAAAAGAACAAAGCAATATAGGGCTAACCTGTCTTCCATACTTAGTAACCATAAAAAGTTGCATGTTTTCAACTCATCACTCTTGCACACTATTAAGGGTATTTAAGGGCTAACACATTCTTGCTTGAGCCCTAATTGCCCAACAAAGAGTTAAATGGACCAAGTAGAGCCAACATAAGGTCAAACATTAGGATTTCAGTAGAGACACACCCCTTAATCAAGAATTGAGGAAATCCTAAAGAGGTGTGCCCAAGCCATTGATTGAAAATAATTAACAAGAAAAATCCTAAACAGTTGGCTCTCTCTAAACACTTGAACCCTAAAAGACAGGACCTAAAAGCTCTTAAAGAAAACAATAGGTAAAGTTGACCCCTTTGGGTTAACCAACCTTAAATTAGGTCACTCTTTGCACTTAAAAAGACTAAAGTTCAAGTGAAACCTTAAGCACCCTGATCTTAAAATTGGTAGACTTAAGAGGTCAAGATCCCCATTCTGGTCTACCTGGAACCGCAGTGACAAGAGAGGTCGGGTGGGGGAAACCCTGTAACCCGTGGGGACGCTCTACCGTGTAGGGGTCTTCGCGGGACTCTCCCTCTCTGGCTGCCCAGGTAATTCTCAGGTGGACGATCTTTCTGATCAAGGGGTCCATCTGCCCCGCACCTCTATAGTCACCCAACACATTTTTGGGTGTCTTGATTGGGTCCAGCACCTTCTAAACTTACCTCTCCCAACTGTGCATGTACGGAAGGAGGTCTCTAAGACCACCCTTAAGACCTCCATTAGAAATTCACTCTCGTCAAGGCCAAGCCTCGACGCCCGTGTTTGTGCAGCAACACCCTCACATTATTCTCTCTTCTGATTCAGAACCAAGTTCTTCTTCTTCCCCCATCATGGCTCAGCCAGTTGAGGAAGAAAATAATCTGGAACACCAGCTCCAGCGACTCAATGACCTCTTCCAAAACTTCGTGCACCCACCGCAGCGTCCTATGATGCGGGACCACTACAATCCTGCTGCGGTGGCCATTGAGCCTCGAGTTAGAATCCCGATTGGAGGACCTGATTCCGAACTAAAGCCCAACATGATTCACGCTATACCTAAATTCCATGGGCTTAATTCTGAAGATCCTTTCCAGCACATCAAACAGCTTAAGCATCTGGCCCACACTTTTGGATCAGATGCGCAAAATCGGGATATTCTTCTCGTGAAGATGTTCTCCTTTTCTCTTATGGACAAGGCCGCCCATTGGTATCAAACTCAGACCCGGCCGATCAACACTTGGGAAGAACTTCAATCCGAGTTTTTGAAAAAGTTCTTTCCCGTTGGTCGGACCAACGCCTTGCGCCATCAGATTACACACTTCACTCAACAATCAGGAGAACCTCTCCATGAGGCATGGGATCGTTTTCAGGATCTCATGAGGAAGTGCCCCCATCACGGAGTTCCTAAATGGGAACAAGTCCAATCTTTTTACCAGGGACTCCGTGAGGACATCCGCCTTTTCGTCAATGCAACTTGCGGAGGAAACATCATGGGTCAACATGAAGACACCGTATGGGAGATTCTCGAAAACATGTGCGAGAACTCCATCAACAATGACTCCATGGGATTATTCGACAGGACGAATACCCGCGCAGCGACGAATCTTAAGGGAGCACATGAGACGCAGGGCCTGTCCGCATCAGTCGACCTGGAATTAATGGCCAGTCGATTGGACAAGGTCTCAATCATTGAAAAGAAGGTGGATGAGCTGACTCAGCACTTGCAGCGAGCCACCTCTGCGCGTAACTCCTTTGCACAACCTCCTTCCACACAGGAGACTGTGCAAAACATCCTACACCGATCCTCCCCTGGGATGGATCCATATCCATCCCCATCTGATTCTTGGACTGGAAGATCATCCGATCCTTTCTTCACCAGCCGGGGGAACTCCATTCCTCCTTTCCCTGATTCTCAGGAGGTTCCTCAGACCTGCGAGGACCTCAACGCCATCCAGAACGACCCATTCTCCAACACTTACAACCCTGGATGGCGAAACCATCCAAATTTTCAGTGGGCGGGAAATTCTCAAACCCAAAGACCACCTTTTCAGTCCCGCCCACAGCCCTCTCATCACTACCAGCCGCCTCAGCCTCGGCCCAACACTACTTATCCATCAGGGCCAAATCAAGATCAAATGTCCTTAATCCT
The DNA here is from genome assembly GCA_037157565.1 of Thalassia testudinum. Taxonomy (NCBI): domain Eukaryota; kingdom Viridiplantae; phylum Streptophyta; class Magnoliopsida; order Alismatales; family Hydrocharitaceae; genus Thalassia; species Thalassia testudinum. The sequence goes on from JAZHRO010000009.1 coordinate 49,012,265, forward strand.
TCAGACTCTGGTTGACATTCAAAAATCGAATGCGGCCATTCAAAAACAGCACAAGGACGAGCTTACTGAAGTTAAAACTCAGCTGGCCCAGTTGGCAAATTCTCGCCAGCCAGGCACACTCCCTTCCCAACCCCTTCCTAACCCAAATAACGTGCCAACCCAGAAGCGCGTTATGAATCCAAATTTAGGCCACGCTCAATGGATTTATCAGGCCCCTACTGCCCCATCTCCAGACGAGATGGAAGCCTCTACTTCTCGTACGGGATTTCAGCAGCAGCCACCCCTCCTACCAAATCCAAACCAAAATCAGGCCGGATTAAATTCTGTAACAACACGTAGTGGTAAGACAACTCAGGACCCGCGTTATCCAAACCACTCCCAGCCTGATAATCATGACCCTAGGATAGTTATCCAAGGTACCGCTGTTCCAGACCTACAACCAGGACCTATCCTAGAGGAACCAACCAAGATCCCGTTTCCCGAAGCCCTGACCAAGGGAAAGAAGACCACCAAACCCGTGGCCCCTGAGGAGGACCTGGTCAAGCTCTTTGAGCAGGTCCACATAAACATCCCCTTGATGGATGCAATTCGCCACGTACCAGCTTACGCACGATTTCTAAAGAATATATGTACACCCCAGCGTAAGCCGCGAACCAAGGGAGGGAGCCCAATTGTTCTGTCAGAGCAAGCCAGCTCTGTAATCCTTAGTAGACTCCCACCCAAGGCAAAAGATCCTGGAACTCCCCTGATCTCCTGTAAGATAGGTGGTACCCAATTTGATAGAGCATTGTTAGACTTAGGAGCATCTATAAATCTGATACCCACATCCTTACTTGACCATCTGGAAGAATCTGAGCTGAAACCAACTGAGGTGACATTACAATTAGCAGATCGATCTATAAAGTCACCAAAAGGGATTCTCGAGGATGTTATCGTAAGCGTGCGGGATTTCTATTTTCCAGTGGACTTTATAGTCTTAGACATGGATGCACCTGAGAACCCTAGGGATACACCAATCATTCTAGGGAGACCTTTCTTGGCTACTGCTAGAGCCAACATCAGCTGTGAGGAGGGCCAAATAGAGCTTAAGTTTGGAGATCAAACACTGAAAATTGATATATTTAAGGCCCAACAAGGAATTAATTGCGGCGTCATCGAGCAAATTTGTGACATCAAGACTTTGGTTGATGAATCACACCCCCAGAATGACTTGAGTATGCCTCATCAACCACAGAAGGATCTTGACCCGCAAATAGAGGAGTCAAATCCAGATGTAAACCCAGTAACTCCCACCCTTGAACCTCACATCTATACTGAACCACCCGCTGCTGCTGAAAACCCCATCCTTGAACTGAAACCCCTTCCTGCTCATTTGAAATACATCTTTTTGGGTTCTAATCAGACCCTTCCTGTGATCATCAATTCCAACCTCAATCCTGAACAGGAATCCCGTCTGATTGTTGTCCTCCAGCAACATCGCAGAGCCATCGGATGGACCCTCGATGATTTGACTGGAATAAGTCCCTCTTATTGTACTCATCATATCTATTCAGAAGAGGGCACACGACCTTCTCGTGAAATGCAGAGACGCTTAAACCCCAATCTGCAGGAGGTCGTGAAAAAGGAGATCATCAAGTGGTTAGATGCCGGGATCATCTACCCGATCTCCGATAGTCGTTGGGTGAGCCCAATTCAGGTCGTGCCTAAGAAGGCAGGACTCACCACTATAACGACTGAGACCGGAGAAATCATTCCTACCCGATTAGCCAACTCGTGGAGAGTCTGTATAGATTACCGTCGACTCAATTCCTCCACGAAGAAGGATCATTTCCCACTACCCTTCATTGATCAAATTCTCGAAAAACTAGCGGGAAATAGGTTCTTCTGCTTTCTTGACGGGTACTCCGGTTATAACCAGGTGGCAATCCATCCTGAGGACCAAGAAAAGACCACATTCACCTGCCCCTTCGGAACATACGCTTTCCGAAGGATGCCTTTCGGTCTTTGCAATGCACCCGCTACTTTTCAGCGATGCATGCTTGCCATATTCTCAGATATGGTAGGTGATTATCTGGAAGTCTTCATGGATGACTTTTCAGTTTTCGGAGCATCATTCGACGATTGCCTCCAACACTTGGTCCAGATACTCAGGCGGTGCATCGACGTGAATTTGGTTCTTTCCTGGGAAAAGAGCCATTTCATGGTGCCTGAGGGAATTGTCCTGGGACACTCAATTTTGGAGAAAGGTATCCAAGTGGATCGAGCTAAGGTTAATCTGATTTCTCGCCTTCCTATGCCTAGCTCGATCAGGGACATCCGCTCCTTTTTAGGGCATGTCGGTTTTTATCGGCGATTTATCCCTGATTTTTCAAAAATCGCACGCCCCCTGACCACTCTTCTCTCCAAGGATGTTCCCTTCGAAATCTCCAAGGAATGCACTCAAGCATTTGAAATCCTGCGTGACCGAGTCACCCAAGCCCCGATCCTACAGTCCCCTGATTGGTCTCAACCCTTTGAGATCATGTGTGATGCATCCGACTTCGCTGTAGGAGCGGTTTTGGGGCAGAAAAATGACAAGAAACCTGTGGTCATTTACTACGCCAGCAAAACACTCGATGAGGCTCAGCGTAACTATACAGTTACTGAGAAAGAGCTGCTAGCTGTAGTATTTGCCCTAGAGAAGTTCAGATCGTACCTTCTGGGTTCCCATGTCATCATATACTCGGATCACACGGCTGTGAGGCATCTCCTTGCAAAGAAGGACGCGAAACCTCGATTGATCCGATGGATCTTGCTGTTGCAAGAATTTGACCTCGAGATTCGCGATAAAGCGGGAAAACAAAACGTGGTAGCTGATCACTTGTCCCGTCTTCCTTCTGAAATGATAGACCCTTCCGGACCCATCACTGAGCATTTTCCCGATGAGCACCTGCTGACTATTGGTACTAGCCTTCCATGGTTTGCTAATATTGTAAATTACTTGGCATCTCATCAAACCCCGTCCGATTGGCCGAAGGCCAAGAAAGACAAATTACGCTCCGATGCCAAGTATTACATTTGGGAGGACCCGTACCTCTTCCGCATAGGTGCCGATCAGATCATCCGGAGATGTGTCCCGGAAGGGGAAGTCAACAATATCCTCTCTTTCTGCCATGACCAGGCATGCGGTGGCCATTTTGCCGGGCATAAAACCGCATCAAAAGTCCTCCAGTGCGGCTTCTACTGGCCCACACTGTTCAAAGACGCATACAGTCACTGCAAGGCATGCAGTCGTTGCCAGACTTTGGGCAACATGAGCCATCGCGACATGATGCCTATGCAACCGATTCTAGTATGCGAAATCTTTGATGTTTGGGGGATTGATTTTATGGGCCCCTTTCCTGTTTCGGATGGTTTCGAATACATTCTGTTGGCTGTGGACTACGTGTCCAAATGGATCGAAGCCATACCGACCCGAACCTGTGATCACAAAATCGTTCTCAAATTCATTCATCAACACATTTTCTCAAGGTTCGGGATTCCTCGTGCAATAATCTCTGATGGGGGGACCCATTTCACAAATGCTCAGTTTAGGTCACTGATGACCAAATACGGGGTGTCTCACCGAATCTCTACTCCTTACCACCCCCAAACTAATGGTCTAGCTGAGCTGTCGAATCGGGAGATCAAGAAAATCCTGCAGGTCACTGTTCGACCTGACAGGAAGGACTGGTCGTCCCGACTTCCGGAAGCATTGTGGGCCTATAGGACCGCCCACAAGACCCAATTGGGCATGTCTCCCTTTAGATTGGTGTACGGAAAGGCATGCCACCTTCCCGTCGAACTGGAGCATAAAGCCTATTGGGCAGTACGGAACTGTAATCTAGATCTTTCCAAGGCTGGGACCCACAGAAAACTCCAAATCAGCGAGATCGATGAATTGCGCATAGACGCGTACGAGAACTCGCAAATCTACAAGGAGCAGGTTAAAGCCTTCCACGACAAACACATCTCGAGAAAGATCTTTCATCCTGGTCAAAAGGTCCTACTCTTTGATGCCCGACTCAAACTCTTCCCAGGAAAACTGAGATCTAAGTGGGTCGGACCATATTTGGTCCGACAGGTTTTTGGAAATGGAGCAATCGAAATCAGTCCACTCAGCCACGATTCTGAACCTTTCATCGTGAATGGTCAAAGACTCAAGCCGTTCATTGATGTAACTTCTACTGATTTGGCTGAGGCATCTCATATCCTCCTTTCCCCTTGAGCTTATTGCGCCCAGCCGATGGCGTAAAACTCAGCGCTTAACGGGAGGCAGCCCGTCATTCTCTTTGAAAACCTGAAACTTGTTCTGACACCTTTCAGCACTCGAAGTTCACCCTGAACTAAGACCCCCTAGGTTACAATGAGGACATTGCAAATCTTAGGCATGGGGGGGTAGGAAAGTGCAAAAACTTGTAAGAAAAGGTTTCAAACAAAAAAATTCACATATGCCAAAAATACCATAAAAATTAAAAAATTTTTCGAAAAAGAATAAGAGGAAAAGAGGAGAAGGAAAATTTTGTGAAGGAGAAAAGAAACAAAATGAAAAAGGAGCACAAAATTATAAGAAAAGTTGATAGTCATTAGTAAGGAACTAAGGAATTAACCTAAGTTCTAGACCTCATTCAAGAAAATAACTGAAAAGTGCACAATGAGATTAGTAAGAATGCAAACCTTAGGCATTCTTGAATAGACTCTTAGTACTCATTAAGATCTGGACACTCCTCAAGAGGTTGAGGAAAATGAAAAGCTGAAGTATTAGGTCTAAGGCTTAGGAAGTATTCGGCCTCGTTAACTAATTTTTGGTTTACGGGACTCAGTAACCTAAGCACCCTAATCTCACACACAGCCTGGTTTAGTAAGCGTAAAAATCAGAATCACGCAGAAGCGTCGCAAAAATCTGAAAAGAACACCTAGAATAGGAATGGCCGATCAACACAAGTTGATTTGGACGAGTTCCCAGCGCGGAGAGGCGGAAAATCCCCTCGAAGATGCGTAACAAAATATCATCTCCTCGGTGCTTGTCTCTTAGGATATTTACATATCCTACGGGGGGCATGTAAGCACTCTGCTGGTTCAGATTCCATGGATGGCATTATCTCGAAGTGTCAATTGCCAGGGTCTGGATTCGGCCACGGAATACCATGGATGGGATTATCTCGAAATCTCAATAGCCAGGGTTCCGGGGGTTGCCATGGGCGGTGCTATCTCGAAGCATCGATCGCCAGGAACCCTTGAGGATTGATGATGGGAGCAAGGAATCTGATACAGACCGTGTTGAAAAGCTAATCCTAGGCTAGAACTAAAAAGAAAAAGAGAGAGAAAACTCTCCAAACAGAAAAAACTTTCTATCTCTCTCTTACAAAACGCACTGCGAACTGGGCCAGGGTTAAAATCATTTCAAGCACGGGTGCTTTAACCACGAAGTCCAATAAACCTTAGGTTAGTTCTTGCGGGCCTTAAAAACCTTTGCTAAAAGACTGAGGCTAAGGCTAGACAGATTTGGATCTTGATTGGTACTAGAGTATCTTTTAGGCCTATGGTCAGCATTCTAACCTAATCTATGCTCAAATAAAAAGGCACTTATCTAAAACCATTGAAAACTTCATGGTCTAGAACAAGGGTTGAAACCTTAAGTTTTTTTGCTAAGGGACTAGCAAAAGCTAGGCATGGGGGTATGATGAGAACCTCATCATGAGCCATAACTAGCTCTTTTTAACCCAATACAAAGGATAAAAGCTCCTACATATCTCAAGGAAAGGCTTAACTCAGAGAATTCTGAGTTTGAGAAGAAAACCAGTCATAAGGGGTAAAAGTGCAATTTTACCAGTATAATCTGCATACAGGGTAATTCAGGGCCCAAACACAGGTCAAAACAGCTTAATAAGAATAAAAGTGGGATGAGATGATCTAGCAAGGGCTACAGCACTTCCAAGGAACCAAATGATAATCTGTAACCCTAAAACAACCCACTTCAATTCACAAGGTTCGAGGCAAAGTAAAAATAGAATAAACCCTCTAAAATTCATAGAAAAATAATCTCTAGGGTTTAGAACCTTCAATTTGGCCTTTAGAACCCATTTTGACCTACATTGAGAACCATGCCCAATTAATAACTTAATTTGGGTCTTTACGCAAATTGACCGGTCAAACAAGGTTTAATATGAAAATGAAATTTACCATCAGATTCCTTAGGTTCTAATTAGTCATGTATAAAAACTTGAGCCTAAGAAGAAACCTCCTTGACCGACTTTACACTTTGGTCCTCATATATTTACTCTTTGGCCCTCAATTTTTGAACCCTCGCATTTAGGCCCCTAACTCTCCTTCGTTCTTTGCAAACAGGTCCCTCCTGCAAAACCCTGCCAGCACCATGCTCCGGCGACCTTGCGCGGAGCATGGCGCCGCGCAGGGTGAGGTGGAGGACCTGGCATGTATACCGGGGGTGCCCTGCGTCGTCAGCCGTCGCAGGAGCACCCCCATGGTCATTGTAGGCCACCATACCGGCCGTGCGAACGCACGGACGGTATGGGTTCGTATTCCGACCATTCTCCGGCGAGGGAGACACGTCGTCTCCCTCCGCCTTCCTCCCTGCTTCAACCCTATAAATACCCCCCCGCCGCTCCACCGACCAAGGCAGCCTGGATCTGACGGAGAAAACCCCCAGCTTTCTTCTCTTCTTTCTCCGGCAGACGCTCACCAGCTCCGGCGACTTCCTCCCCCTCCACCTCTTCGCTCTGCCGCACTACCAGCAGCAGAGACTTCCTCCCCTGCTCTTCCCGCGCCACGCCGCACCCAGCTGGCGCCTCTCCAGCCCTCTGCTCGCCGCCGCCCCTCTCCCTGAGCATCGTCTTCTCCGGCGACAGTCGATACGACTGTCGCCCTGTTCCTCCCCCTTCGTCCCTGCAAGTAAGTTAGACCTACTCCCCTTCTTCTCCTCTTTCTTTCCCCGCTTTCAATTTAGTCAATTAAACCCTCGACCGCTCCTGTTCACCCTCATCCTCTCCGCCTCCGACCACCCTCCGGCGAGCCGCTCCCATCACCTCAGCGACCCACACGGCTCGCCGACCACCGCAGAACCTCCGCCTCCTCACCCTGATCCTCTTCCGCCCCTCCACTTCCCACCAAACACCCTCTGCAGATCCACCGAACACACCCACTCCCTCGCTCACAGTTTGACCTAGGACGACCTGTTAGCTCCATCTCGCCCCCTGCAGACCCCCTGACCACCTTCGCCGTGCCACGGCGAAGGTCCCCCGCCTGTCTGATTTGGCCGAGAGGCCGTTCTATTGATTTCAGGTTCCAGGCCTTGACCGCCATTGGCGAGGAAGCTCGAAGCTTGCTTGAGGTTGCTCCAAGCCTAGATATCCCAGGTTGAAGAGCCACGGCCAGCGCGAAAGAGTCTTGCGCACACACCCTGGCCCTCAATTGGAGTTGCGCGCCTCAACAGCTGTTGCAATTGGAAGCACCATCCCTGCTGCAGGCGTGAGAGAAAAGGGGTGCGCGGATAGTCCCACCTCGGGAATTTCTGAAGCCACACACCCACATAAATTGCAAAAGTGCCACCATCTGTTTGCCTCAGTTACCACGGGGTGAGGTCCCTCTCACCCGACCCGACCCGACTCGGCCTCGTCCGTGACCACGCTCCGCGGACCTGGCCCGACCCGATTAGACTGACCTGCACTCCTCGCCCACCACGCACGCCGGTGGGCCTGGACCCGGGCCTGACCCGAACCCGATTACCCGGTAGCGCTCTGGGAGAGCTTCCGAAGAGTGATTTCAGAGAGAGAGATACGCGGGGGAGGGGGGTAGAGTAGGTTTTTGCCTCTTGACGAAAAAACTCTGAAGTGTGCAGGCCAAAGAAGAAGAAGCAGACCCGCTGAAGAAGAAGGAGCTGCTGCACTGTAGCGAAGGCATCGTTAAGTCGTCTCAGCACCGGGGCAGACGACGGAAGGTCAGCAGTCAGAGCAGGAAAGAAGACAGGCTGAAGAAGAAGGAAGAGCAACGGCCATCGCGAAAGAAGAAAAAGAGAGGTCAAGGCAGGTGAAGACAAAGAAGAAGAAGGAATGAAGAGAAGCAAGGAGCAAGAAAAGAAGAAGAAGATCTGAAGAAAAAGAAAGAAAGAAAACAAGGAAGAACAGCAGGAAGAAGAAGAAGAGCACCACCATTGCAAGAGAAGAATATCACCTGAACAGAGAGAAAGAAGGAGATCTAAAGAAAGAGAGAAAGAAGAGCACCCCCCCTCTGCAGAACAAAGAGAACAACAAATTCTCTCTCTCTCTCTCTCTTTATTTTTGTAATAGAACTTGTATATCTCTAGAATACAACTTGCTCCCTGAGTTCGACCTCGGGAACTCTTTTATTTTTCCGAGTAAAAAAATTTTATATGAAACGTTGGTAACAACCAGCTTTACTACAACGTTATAACTGAACCCGACGTTTTTCAAGAAGAAAAGAAAGAAAGAAGAAGAAAAGAGAGAGGGAGACTAAAGAATAAAAAGGAAAAAATTATTTTTCTTACTATATTTTTAATTTCTTTTTGCTTTTAATTGTTGTAATAAGGCATGTTGTAATTAGAGAAACTTTCATTTGCCTTAATCCTTTTGAAATAAATGTTGTAAATGTGATTCCATATGGGATTTTGCATATTTCCTTCAATTCAAATCATTTTGCAGAATTCATGTTATTACAATTAATTTAATTATACCTCCTATACCTATAAGATATATAGAATTAATTGGTGAATTCAAAATAAAGTATACCTCCCAGCGAACAACCTGGACTCAACCAGTTAAAAAAATCTAAAATGTTAGGTTAATTAGACCCTATACTACTAAATCGACACAATTTCAAGTTAACCTAAGTTACTCTCTTTTACTCTTAATTAAGTAAAATTAACTTAATTAACTATGTTGAGGTGTAGCACGATCAGGTCCCTCCACTGTTATCACGGAGGAATCCTTCTCTGACGACCTTTGATTGAAGAGAACTCCTTCTCTGTCCAATCAACCCCTTCCAAAATTGGAAGGGAGATTCTTTGAGGAGTCCTCTTCCCTCTGAATCCATCCATGAGCTCCATAACCTTCCAAATTTCTCATGCGAATGCATGAGAGATTTGGGTTTCCTACTCTGGTGAGCTCAAAACCCCCTCCTGAGCCCTGTAAAAAGATCCCCAGGGCACGACTGTGCTCTTAAGCTTGATTCCGGCCATGAAACCCTCTTTTCCTCCTACCTCTTCCGCCCGCGAAGCTCCACAAGCTCCGACGACTCCTCCGACCTCCTTCGTCATTCATCCACAAAACCTGTGGTTGGATTCTCTTTCTCTCTCTCATCTGCTCTTGGTCATACTAGCAGGAGCCCCTCTATCCTCATTGTCGTCACCGTTCCCATCATTGGAGCACCTTCTTCCCCAGTGCCAGCCTACCAACGCCGGTTCTGTTCTCCCCCGTTCGTCCATTTAGATTAGGTTAGATTAGTTAGCTTAGATCTTAGGTTTAGTTTTATACCCAAAAGCCTAAAAAATAGCCCTTGACGCCATTGCTCACCTCCATCTTCCCCATCTCCAGCCGCACCTTCGGAGAGGTCCTCCACACACTACACTCATCCACACGCCTTGCCACAACTCCCAAAAGCACCGCTGTCCCTGCGCGCACAAAACCCCTATCTCTATTCGTCTCCTCGTCCACCCAAACTCCCCGCCAAACAAACCCATCATCTCTGACCTATTTCGTCTTCGCCAGCCACCTATACACACCTTCGCAGCATGACACCGCCACCGACACCTTCGCTGCATCCCTGTGAAGCTCTTGAACTTCTTTAACTTGGCCGCAAGGCCGTATTCTTATTTTCAGGTCTTTACTACCTCGACCGCCATTTGCGAAGCTTCAAGCAAAGCTTCAACCTCACTCCAGCACTTACAGGTCCCAGGCGAGTCCCCAGGTGCAGCGGAACATCTCCAAGAGCGCAACCAAGGAGCCAATTTGGCTCTTTGACTGAGCCTTTGACCACAATCGTGTGAAGAAGCAACTGCAGTCGTACGCAGAGGAAGGGAGGTGGGATTAGTCCCACCTCGGAAGCTAAGAGGCACCCACGCCCACATAAGTTGTTTTTGTGTTCTGGGCTTATTGCCTCAGAACACAGGGTGAGGTCCCATTAGCCTCACTCACCTGACCCACCTAAGCCCTCACTCCTCGCTCACCACCCACTACCGGTGAGCCTGAACCCAGGTGCGTGCTTGACCCGAATACCCGATAGCCTGGTACTATTGGAGGCTCTGGGAGAGCATGACCTAAGGAGAGAAAGAGAGGAGAGTCTGCGTAGGGTAGGAGAGGGTTTTGTTCTCTTGGAAGTTGGCTAACACTTAACCAAATCTAAGAACCTTTCCCCTATGCTTGAAAAAAAGAAGGGAAGAAGAAGAATAGAGAAAGCAGAAGAAGAGAGAAAGCAGAGAAAGAAAGAAGAGGTAAAGAAGAGAAAGCAGCAAAAGAAGAGGAAGAGAAGAAGAGCCATAGCAGAAGAAGAGTCAGAAGAAAGAAAACAAGAGAAGAAGAGAAGAAGAAGAAATCAGAGAAAGAAGAAGCAAAGAAAAGCACTATTCATCAGATGTTTAAGATGTCTGATTGAATAATCAGACGGCTGACTTAAATTTTATTTCATTCATAACTATTGAGTTTCATTTGATATTATTGTAGGGAGTGATTGGTGATTCAAATCACCATTTTACTCCATTCTTTTTGCAGTCTGGCACATTGATCTTATTGCCATATTATTCTGAATCAATTTCTGATTATAATTTCTTATCTCTATTGTTTAAATTACAATTTTGAGAATTGAATTCCTACTTTCTCTCAACGAACGACCTCAGACTTTTTCGGGTATAAATTTTATCTGTTTTTCTCAAGATTTCAACTATACTACAACTTAATGATTTAAAACCTGATTTCGAGTAAACAACATTTTGACACTGTTGCCGAGGAGCAACGCACAATTCACCGCTATTCTTTGCATTATTTGATTATATTTGAGCACTAACTTGCCCTGTTTGCTTTCTTATGATTTTGCGAGGTACTTCACGAGGAGATCTTCTGCGTAAAACAGCCACACCAGGGCAATTAACTAATCAATCTCCTAATCTTGGGAAGATAAAAAAGGAAATAATAAATTAGGAATCACCTACCTTATTTTTCATAGTAATCATTATTTAAAAAGGCAAGTTTCCTTATTTGCGAAAATTCTTTTCAAATCTGAGTGAAGTTTGAAGCGATTTTGTTTAGAATTCCCTACCTCAAATTTCCTGTGCCTATTAGGGTCTACACTTAATTTCTAATCACTTTGGGCTAACACATTTCTTGCTTGAAGCCCAAGGTGAACATTTTTAAAGATCAATTGGACTTGGAAATAGAGCCAATTAGGGTTTCAATTTTTAAGGTTTTGGAGTGCTAGTTCACACTTGCCGACATAAAAGGAAACAAACCCACCCACATTTGTGTGCTACCCAATCCCTTGGTTGAAAAGATCTAATAAACAAAAACCCTAAAATTAGGCTGTAAATTCACTTGAACCTTAAAATCCTTGGACCTAATAACCTGGGAGTCAAATCAAGGTGATTTCTAGGTCATAACCTAGATCTCATTCTGCCATCTTTAGGGCAGGTCAGGTGAAGTTGGTCTACATTGTAGGCCAACCAACCTTTAAATTAGGTCACAAGTTGAATTAACTTCTAATCAAGTGAAACTCAAGGCACAAATTAGGACATAAAATTGGTAGACTTAAGGACTTAAGTTCGTACATTCCGATCTACCTGAACCCTCAGTGACAAGGAAGGTTGGGTGGGGTAAACCCTCTAACCTGTGGGGACGCTCTACCGTGTAGGGGTCTTTATGGGGCTCTCCCTTCCTGGGTGCCTAGGTACTTCTCAGGTGTGTGAATTTCTGATTCAGAGGTATCATCCACCTTGAAATTGCCTTAGTCATCCAAAAATCTTTGGGTGCCTTGATTGGGTCAAGTCTCACATCTAGTCCCTCATCCCTTCTATTAAAGCACATACACAGATCATCTTAGGGAATCTCTTTCAGAACTGATCAACTTCAATCTAACCTGAGTTTTTGATTCTACATCTTGATTCCACCATCTGATTCAAAAAAAAAAATGTAGCCTAGCTATATAGGAAGACTATTTAGAAAACCTGGGCCCCAAATGAGGTTGAAAGAAAAGACACTTGAGAATGCCTATAGAAACCATGAAGAATATTATGCAAGGGACATTCAGGAAAGATTTGCAAAAACAACAAAAATCATCATGAACTGTGTAGGGATAATATGGACATAGATGAAACACGGTTCAACATGGAATCACCTATTAGCAGAACATAGTGAATTGGTGAAATTACACAACAAAGACTGTCTGCAATTTTCGTCAAACCCTTCACTTCCAAAAAAATTCCAGGAATTTTTAAAAGAACGGGGAGAATTGCTACATAAGTTATATATAACAATTGATCAAAATACCCGTTAGAAACTAACAAAATATCTTGGAATGAGACTAGTGATCAACACAATTTCCCAAATCCTGGGTTTGATGATCAAGCTTGTTATGGACCCCCAACCCAAATGGAACTTGATTCAAATTACGAACAAATTAACATTCTTAATCTTAAGACAAGTTGGGAGGACCCAATTGTAGGAGAACACGATTTCGAGCCAGCCCTAGAGATACAAAACCCTGGTTCACCAATCTTAGATTTCCCAGACTCCTGTGATAATAAGATTGACTCAAAACCTCTCGAGGGTGTAAATTCCGCTCCTTATTCTGATAAGGTGATCCTCAAGGACAATTCTGACATCCCTGTAGAGCCCAACCTAGATTCTAGTGATCCAACCCACACCCTTAACTTAGAATCTGGATCTAAGCTTTCTTGGGATGATTACAAGGCCCTGTGTGATGAAAATCAGATTTTAAATTTAGATTATGATTCTGGGCCTTTACTTGATGAATGCACCTCTCCAACATCCTCTGAAACACAGATTGAATTTTTGGAAGTCATGCCAATCTATGATACAAAAATCGAGGAGTTGGAGGAGGTGATTTTTGATTGGGTTTGCCCTACAAGCCAAGAACCCTAGCCTAAACCTAATAGGGACATCTTTGAGAGTTCAGAATCTGAAACTAGGTTAGACCCAAGTCAGGTTGCTGACTATCCACATCTTGATCTATTCTGTGGTGGAATCTCTGATCCTGAATTAGATTCAGAACATGATTCTCACAAGTTCTTCGACGATTTCGAATCTTACTATGATTTCGTAGAATTGTTGTTTCCTAATAACTACAAGCCAATTTATGACCTTGGCAACTACGACCCGTCTTTTGATTCTAATGCTGAGGTCAATGATTCAAAAGAAAACACCTCTTCCACAACCCTTACAGAGCCTTCTCGAACCTGTTTTCAAACCCGACCTGCAACTGGACTCAATTTTTACTCTGACTCCCCTCTCGATGATCCGGTAGCATATGATTCTCCTCCACATTCTTATCGGGTTTCAAACTTTGATCAGACTACAAATCACGCCCCATCCTTCTCTGATCATTTTCGTAGGGTTCCTACATCCTCCACTGGTTCCTTTTCATTTGAGGATCCCTACTCTGATCAGGTTGATCTGACTCAGCCAAACCTTAGCTTCTCACTTCCATATCCTTTTGAGCTCCACAGCATCTGGTGGGTACCATATCTCCTGATCCACATTCAGCAATCCGCTAGAGTGATTGGGTTTGGGCTGCATCATCAACCTGTTGATCTGAACAAGCACCTGGTTGGACCAACCAGGCTATTGATCAAGGTGCTTTTTCTACAAAATTCATCTGATTTCATCACTCCTCCATACCATGTTCTACTCAGCTGAAGGCATTGAATTTAGCGCTTAACGGGAGGCAACTCGTCATTCCAAAATCCTGAGATCCTTCTTATTATCCTTTTGTACTTCATGTCTATTACACCCTAAGTTCAGTTTTAGAACAGTCGATCCCATCTCTGGTACCTGTATCAGAGCTTAAAAGCATCTGCAACAGCCATTCCCGACCTGTTCGCCCACCCGATAAATCTTGTTCTAATTCCTGAACCCAAAACTGTTTCACATCCTTTGTTTACAATTAGAACATTACAAAACTTAGGCATGGGGGGGTGGTAAAGTGCAAACATACAAAGATCAAAGTTCGGAAGGGTTCTCACAAAAAAATTACATATTCCAAAAAAACCAAAAAAATAGAAAATTGAAAAAGAACAAAAAATGGAGAAGGGAGGAAATTTTGAGTGAATTAATTACATATCATTTTTGAGGAGGAAAAGGGGAGGTGATAAAAATGTCAAAAAGGAGCACAATTTGAAAGGAAAAAAAGAGATAGTCATTAGTAAAAGATTAAGGAATTGACTTAGTTCTAGACCAAATCAAAAAGAAAGAAAATGAAAGACAAAAAGTGCTAAGAGACAAAAAGAGATTAGTATGAACGCTGATCTTAGACCTCTTGGGCTGTGATTTTAGGCTTAAAAATTCAAGTATCCACTAAGATTTGGATAGTCCTCAAGAGGTTGGGGAAAATGCGAAGCTTAAGTATTAGGTCTAAGGCTTAGGGATTATTCGACCTCATTAACTGACCTCTGGTTTGCGAGACTCGGTAACCTAAGTACCCCAATCCACACACAGTCTGGTTTAGTGCACTTAATTGTCAAAATCACGCAAAGGCATTAAATCTATTCTGAAAAAGTACCTAGATTAGGAGCAGCTAATCAACACAAGTTGATTTGGACAAGTTCCCGACACGGAGAGGCTGGAAATTCCTCTCGAAGATGTACAATGACATATCGTCTCCTCAGTGCTTGTCTCCTAGGATATCTAAATATCCTAATGGGGGCATGTAAGCACCTTGTGCTGGTTTAGATGCCATGGGTGGCATTATCACGAAATGTCGATTGCCAGGGTCTACATTTAGCTACAGAACACCATGGGTGGGATTATCTCAAAATCTTGAAAGCCAGGGTTCTGGGGTTGCCATGGAGAGTGCTATCCCAAAGCATCGATTGCCAGGGACCCTGTGAAGATTGATGGTGGGAACTGGGAATCCGATACAGACTATATTGTAAAGCTAATCCGAAGCTAGAAATCAAAAGAAAAGAGAGAGAACTCTCCAAAAACAAAGAAAAAACTTCCTCTGTTTCTCTCTTACAAAAATGCACTGCAAACTAAACTTGGGCTAAAACATGTTACAATCACAGGTGCTTTAATCGTGGAGTTTAATGAACCTTAGGATTAGTTCCTGTGGGCCTTAGAAACCTTCGCGGCGGACTGAGGCTAGAGTTGGTCAGGTTACCAGTAGGAGCCCCTCTATCTCTATCGTCGTCATCGTTCCCATCATCGGAGCACCTTCTTCCCTAGCATCAGCCTACCAACGCCGATGTTGTTCTCCCCCGTTTGTCTGTTTACATCAGGTTAGATTAGTTAGCTTAGCTCTTAGATTTAGTTTTATACCCAAAAACCTCAAAAATAGCCCTCTACGTCGCCGCTCACCTCCGTCTTCCCCATATCCGGCCGCACCTCAGGTGAGGTCCTCCACATGCTACACTCATCCACACGCCTCACCACAACTCCCAAAATCATCGTCGTCCCTCCGCACACAAAACCATTATTCTATTCGCCTTCCCGTCCACCCGAACTCCTTACCGAACAAACCCATCATCACCGACCTATTCTGTCTTTGTCAACCACCTATACACACCTTCGCAGCATGCCACCACCACCACACCTTCGCTGCATCCCTGCGAAGCTCTTGAACCTCTTTAACTTGGCCGTAAGGCCGTATTCTTATTTTCAGGTCTTCACTGCCTCGACCACCATTAGCAAAGCTTCATCGTCGCTCCAGCACCTACAGGCCCTAGGCAAGGCCCTAGGTGCAGCGGAACATCTCCAGGAGCGCAACCAAGGAACCAATTTGGCTCTTTAACTGAGCCTTTGACCACAATCGCATGAAGAAGCAGCTATAATCGCACGTAGAGGAAGGGAGGTGGGATTAGTCCCACCTCGGAAGCTAAGCGGCACCTGTGCACGCATAAGTTGTTTTTGCGTTCTGGGCTTATTACCTCAGAACACAGGGTGAGGTCCCATTAGCCTCACTCCTCGCTCACCACCCACTACCAGTGAGCCTGGACCTAGGTTCGTGCTTGACCCGAATACCTGATAACCCGGTACTGTTGGAGGCTCTGGGAGAGTGTGTCCCAAGGAGAGAAAGAGAGGAGAGTCTACGCGGGGTAGGGGAGGGTTTTATTCTCTGGGAAGTTGGCTAACATTAGCCAAATCTAAGAACCTTTCCCCTGTGCTTGAAAAGAAGAAGGGAAGAAGAAGAACAAAGAAAGCAGAAGAAGAGAGAAAGCAGAGAAAGAAAGAAGAGGTAAAGAAGAGAAAGCAGCAAAAGAAGAGGAAGAGAAGAAGAGTCGGAGCAGAAGAAGAGTCAGAAGAAAGAAAACAAGAGAAGAGAAGAAGAAATCAGAGAAAGAAGAAGCAAAGAAAAGCACTATTCATCAGATGTTTAAGATGTCTGGTTGAATAATCAGATGGTTGACTTAAAGTTTACTTCATTCATAACTATTGAGTTTCATTTGATATTATTGTAGGGAGTGATTGGTGATTCAAATCACCATTTTACTCCATTTTTTTTGTAGTTTGACACATTGATCTTATTGCCATATTATTCTGAATCAATTTCTGATTATAATTTCTTATCTCTATTATTTAAATTTCAATTTTGAGAATTGAATTCCTACTTTCTCTCAGCGAATGACCTTGAACATTTTCGGGTATAAGTTTTATCTATTTTTCGCAAGAATTCAACTATACTGCAATGTAATGATTTAAAACCTAATTTTGAGCGAACAACAATGTGGTGGACATTTCTTCAGGAAAAAGACGGCTACAAAAATATTGCAATTTGGATTCTATTAACTATCTTTATTCAAGGATACCCAGGAATTCTCGAGGTTGTGTTCCCGATGCCAGGCACTTGGGAGCATAACCAAGAGAGATATGATGCCCAATCCTTCCCATTGAAATCTTCGACGTTTGGGGCATCGATTTCATGGGACCCTTCCTCCCTTCATTTGGACACTAGTATATTCTTGTTGTTGTTGATTACATGTCCAAGTGGATCGAGGCTATTCCCACCTGAACCAATGACCACAAGGTGGTCATCGATTTCATCAAAAAGAATATCCTCAGTTGGTTTGGGATTCCGAGGGCTATCATCAGCGATGGTGGTACTCACTTCACAAATGCCCAGTTCAGTATTTTATTGGCAAAATATGGGGTAAATCATAGAATCTCCACACCTTACCACCCTCAGACGAATAGACAGGCTGAGATCTCCAATCAGGAGATCAGGAACATCCTACAGAAGACAGTTAGGCCTGATTGAAAAGATTGGACTCAAAAGCTTGAGGACGCTCTTTGGGCCTACCGTATGGCATACAAAACATCTATCGACATGTCACCATTTCGTCTGGTGTGTGAAGAGGCGTGCCATTTACCCATAGAGATTGAACATCGGGCATTTTGGGTAATCAAGAAATGCAACTTTGATCTAAGTTTAGCCAGAAAGACTAGGAAGCTCCAACTATCTGAGTTGGAGGAGCTTAAAAATGATGCATATAAGAATTCCAAGATCTATAAAGCTCAGACCAAAGCTCTTCATGACCAACTGATTTCCTGCAAGAGCTTTCAGCCAAACCAGAAGGTCTGGCTCTTTGATTCTCGACTTAAGCTCTTTCTCGACAAGCTTAGGTCAAAGTGGGACGGCTCGTTCATCATCGATCGAATATTTTCCAATGGAGCCATCGAGATCTCTAACCCAATGATGGGTAATTCTTTTAAGGTCAATGGACAACGTCTGAAACCTTATGTTGACCGTGTTATTCTAGAACCCATCTCCGATAAGGTTGCTTTAACGGTAATGTGATTTCTTTGGCTGGACTTCACCTAGCTGATGGCATTAAACTCATCACTTGTATAGTTTGACTCAGAGCTGACCTGAGCATCATGGAATACAAGTGATATTTTCTTCATTCTACCCTGCTTCTCATGCATTTAATTTTCAATGGGGACATTGCATCAGCTAGGCATGGGGGGGTGGATTCATTTCTAAGTCATTTTGTCAGCTCTATGGAATTCTTGTAAATTCTACTTATTTGTTTCTCTTTCACAAAAAAAAATTGAATTAGGAAGGAATAATTGGGCATTAGGATTTTTCAACCTTAGGGAATAATACAATAGGATCAGAACACTTAAACCCTTCAAGTCTTCGGGCTTAATCAGCCCAGGTGTCTACTAAAATGTGGATTTTTTTATCGAGTCCTCACCATTCTAAATTTACTTCAATTTGGTTAAATAAGTTAGGGTGATAAGTACACGACTTATCAACCTGCCCTCTGATTTGAGGGGATTTTAAGTCTAATCATTTATACATTATTTGCACTGACTCACTTTTCGGTGGTTTTAACGAAAATTGGGTAGCTAATGAACCTTCTAGGGTGGTATGGCTGGCAAGTTATCATGGGTAACAACCCATTGGTAGGTTGTCTAGAGTCCAGTCACATGACCATTCTTTTTCTGTTACCTTTAGGTAAATCTTTGATCAAGGAAGCCACCTATTTAGAAAAAAAGAAAAAAAATAGAAAAAATATCCAAGAAGAAAAAAAGAAGTAAAAAAAAAAGAAATAAGCCACACTTCACCGCACGAGTATAGCTGCCAAGTTATTGTGGGTAACAGCCCATTGGTAGGTTGTCCAGAACCTATCTCAAGAAATGCACATATAATTCCAAAACACTTAGGAAGAAGCGGAGAGTAGAATAAGTCGAGGAGATATACACTGGGTTTGCCCTTGTGTTGACCCCATAAAAATAAAAGTAGGGAGAAAGCTACTGGTCGAATAGATACACCTTTAGGTAGAATTTCTTTTCAAGCTCACCTAGGGGTGTAGAAACCCGAAGTTTGTTCTAATCGCTGATCAGTGAGTCTATCACATTTCACACATAAAGATGCTTAGAACTTAGGGTTCTCTTCGAGTCTTGAGTGGGTTGAGTGGCTGTAGAAAGCTGCTTCGAATCTCTAAACTCAAAAATCCAAAAAAATTAGAAAAGAAGAAAAAGATCATTCTTTGAATAATGCAAGGGCTTGAGGCGGTTTGCATTTTGGCAGACACCCAGGCGATGTTGTGTCTTCGTAGTTTAGGTCCTTAGTAGGTCCTTAGTAAAAATCTCCTAGTGTTGAAGAATAACTATTGCCCAAGAAATCTGACCTAATTCCTTTATAAATAGCATATATTTTTTGCTTGCGACTAGCAAAAGATAGGCATGGGGGTGTGATGTGCATACATTTGAATAGCCAAAAGTATCTATTAATGCAAATTCTTAGTATCATATAAGCATTATGCATTGTAAATATTGCATAACAGGCATCATATGCATTTAGGTCAAACTGTAAAAATTGTATAGTAATCTCTTCTTGGTGGCCAGGGACATGGAGACATTTAATCGGGTCCTTGGATTGAAGATCCAACCATACGAATCTGATCAAGGTGACGATCGGAGTTTAACGATTCCAAGATCACCCTGATTGGACTTTCGTAGCATCAGATATATTCCGAGGAAGATTAGAGATCAAGTGCCAAGATGGTGTAAATCTGCACTTCAGATGACAAATCCGACCACACGGATGGGTTTGGATTGACTATCATAGCCCAACGATGCAAAAATCGATCCAATCCAACATCTGTGGCACCATCTACAAGACATAGAAGATGGACGGCCAAGATGGTGCCACATGGCGCCATCCAAGCCGCCCAATCGGCCCAAGGACCGACCACTACCCTTTCTCTCCTCAATTGCGCAGATGATCTCAGCCGTTGGATCAAGATCCAATGGCTGAGAGAGCTCGCACCTAAATTCGTAAACTCTCCTCAAACGCGTGTGTAGTGTGTTGGTGAAGAGCACCACGAAGAAGCTAGCGACAAGTGTTCGAAGCCTCGTGCACCTTAAATCGAGGGCGCAAGCGGGTGCGGTCAAATTGGGCCATGCGATGAAGCATGGGCGACGTAGATGCAAGCGACGTGGTGTGAGGGATGGGCGTGGATTGCGCACGCGTGCGATGACGCGTGTTTGCACGCACCATCGTACATGCATGCGTTGAGGCGTTGAAGAGGAAGCCGGTGCGAGAGTCTCTCAGTCGTCTAATCTTGCGATCGAACGGTTGAGATCATCTGAATGTGGGAAGGTGTTGAAGCTCAAGGAGATGAGGCACGGGCACACGTGCACATTCAGAGACGTGGGGTCTTTAGTGACGTTTATATCCATCACTAAAGACCCCCCATTTAATGTTTTTAACTTGAAATGACCTTTTTGCCCCCATCCTCTACACCTATAAAAAGGCCTACGCCCCCCACATTTCAATCATCCCTTCCTTCACCTCTCTCCCTCTCCAAAGCTCTAAAGAAGTTTGTCCCAAACCCAGGATGCTCCTTTAGAGTTAAAGTCAAAGCTTTTCTTGCCCCTATTCCGGAAGTGGATCCCGCGACGACGACGCCCTGCCTTGCCCTTGGTTCTTCCCGCTTCGTTCACCGTATTCCATCTTCACCCTTCGTCTTCTAAGCGTCGCCCCATTTAGCTTGTCCTTCAACCAGCCGTCGAGGAGGATAACTTCTCACCTCCTTTCTCTTTACTGCTTTTTAGTTGAAATATTTCCCTCTTTCTAGCTGTAATATTTCCCACTTTCTAATTGTAAAACATTATCCATATTATAAAGTGTTTGTTCTCTCTCTCTCTCTCTCTTTCTCTCTCTCTCATTGTTAATATTAAATTCATTGTGATTATCTCACTTTCTAAACAAAAACAACAAAAAAATATAATCGGAGATTTCAAATCGACGTAGCCTCCTTGTGTTCGACCCAGAATTCTTTTCAAGTTTTGGTAAGATTTATTTATTGACGAATTTCTTCACAAATCACACTATAACGATGGATTTTCAAAACTCAACTTTTGTTTGCGACGATTTTCCGATCCAACAGTACCCCCATCACCTCCACCATAGATTTCATTTTACCACACTAATAATTCAAACTCAAATCATCCTAGGTGTTTTTATAAACCCTAGGATAGATCTGGTTGTTTGATTGTCTCTTCGCCTCATCTTGCCCACCCACATAAATTAAAAAAATTAAAAATGAGTTATTTGATTGTGGGATTTACTGAAAGAAACACACATTAACACCCACAACTCTCGACTTAAGGCACACCACTTTACATTGATTCTATCACTTAACCGGAATTTGACTTGTGGATCTGGTACTCCTTAACACAACACACAAATAAGTGAGTAGAAAATTTGAATAGGCTAAACATTTTGTGTAATCAAGTGGTGCAACAGGCTGATTGATTGAGCTGTTTGGGCCGCACCACTTAAGATAAAAGTGATCAATGAAGTAGCCACTCAGGGTTGAACTCTAAGGCTGAACCAGGCACTCCACATTATTTTTTTTGATTTCTAAAGGAATATATCATCACCAGTGCTTTCAAAACTTAGAGTGTTCTACTAAACTTGATTGAACAAACCTAAAAATTAAACCCTAAAAGATACATTATCAAATAACCTTGTTTGTAAACCTTAGTTGTGCACGTACACACACATTTTAATTGATCATTAAGGGCACAACCCATCTAAAGGGCCCATCATATTCCAAGAGCACAATCATCCCAAGCCTAACTAAAATTGAGTAGACATTGGCCTTAAGGATTGATTCCCTCTTCAGGGCTCAGATTGAGATTTTTTTCGATTAATCTACTTCTACTGGTTCATCTGATGTCTAGCTTGGGGAGTAGCATCAAACGACCATAGTTGGCGGGTATCAAAGAAACCGAAGGTGCAAGCCAAAGGAAGAACCTTCTCCCCAGGCCCTCCCTCTAACTGATTGGATTGATCAGATAGAAGTAGGCCAAATCATTTCTATCATCTCAAGACGGGTCCTGGTAGTCTGTAGGTCTTTTGGCTACTCACATAAGGACAGGTTTGGTTGCTTGTATTGCAGGGCTCCTTTCTTTCTCTTTTTTGTTTTCCCTCCTACTCTACAATGTATCCTTCCACATCTTTCACACATTTCCAATCCTACCCTCCTACCAACATGTATCCTCAAGATGATTACTATCCTAACTCAACTTATGATTACCCATCTCCTAGCCGGGATAACTTTGATTGGGGATATGAATCCAGACCTCAGTGTCTAGGGCCTATCCTTTGGCAACAAAACTATGATTATCATCCTTCTCACGCCTACAATGATTATAGATCTCCACCCTTTGATGATCAACTTAATCCGATCTACAATCAAGAAGGATATGTTGACTATAACACCTACCCTTTCTATATATGCTGAATATAGGCCACCATTGTTCTTTGAACAACCCGAAATGACCTACTATCAAGGAGGACCTCGAGAACCTCATTATCTTGACTCCCCTAGATTTAACCCGAACCCACCCAAGCCTAAACCAAACTATTCAGTTCAGGTGAACCTGGTCCAAGACAGGGTGTTGGCTAACTTAAGGAACACCATACAATCTTTAAAAGCTCAGCCAACACCATGCATTGAAGCATTGGAGCTTATGATCAAAATGATTGATGAACTTAATAGTTCTTTATTGGATTTGCTCCAAGATGTTAGAGATAGGGACCCGGGTGAGTTTCTACTTGGGAAATTATCCAGATTGAGGATGAAATTTATGGTTGCCTTAGTCCAATCTTGAGATGATTCTCAAGATGAACCCCCTTCAGAAGATCCTATCTGAACTCGCTCAGGTGCCTACTGGGGGGGATACATGTTCTGAGATTAGAGATGACCAGGTTGGTCTAGAGCAATCAATTGGGAATGAACCGATTATTTCACTCGAGATCCCTGAGCCAGGGAACGACGAAAAATATGTCTCCATGGACCATGAAATGACATATAATTTTGAGACATATATAAATGAAGATCAAGAATTCTTTAATTATGATGGTGAGGAATCTTTGAGTGACGTCTCACTTGAAGTTAAGGAAAACGATTTTAGTGAGATGAACAGGCTCAAGGAGCATGACGAACCTTTTGATAGCCCGGTTATTGAAGATTATGATCATGTTGGGGCTAACTTGGATGATCTAGATCCTGATGATTCAATCAGTAGCTCCATTGCTCAACCACACCCTGAAGAGCTGAATTATGATATTCTTGAGATCACCAGACCCAAGTCAATCCTGATTGAGCCATAATTGTTGGACTTGGGTAATTTAGATGGGGTGTACAATGATCTAGAGGTCCCAGAAACCTTGATCTTAGAGGGTAGAAATGTGGAAATGAAAATCCGGGAGGCTAATTCTGAGGGAAACACAAGTTTGGATTTAAAGGTTCCTGTTGACCTAAACCACCTACTTTTTACCAAGACCCTTGTGATATCTTTCAGGTGCAACCCAAGTTCAGAATCATTGATTATCTTTTTGAGTTGAAATCTAAAAGGACATCCTAATCTAGTGAATCAAATCTACCTTTTGTTCGACACTTTAGTCTTGGGTTGCATACTACAAAACCGCAGGCCCGGCCCAGCAAGCACAATAATCTTCAATTTTGGGTGATTTTCATCCAGAACCTTAGAACTACTAAACCCTGGGGCATGGGTCTGCACCACAACTTGGTCCACATCTATGGACATCTTCTGCTGACAGGTCTGAGGATTAATCTTTTGATTTTGATTTTGACCTACACTTGTGAATTCTTAATTTCTTCCTTGTATGTATTTTATGCCTAGAGAAAGGCATTAAACTTAGCACATGTGTATACTCTCCTCTCTACGAAGCTGACCAGATTGTCATGAAACTCAAGTGATATTCTGTTATTCCTCATGTTTCATGTCTTTATTTCTACAATAAGGACATCGCATCATTTAGGCATGGGGAGTGGATACTTAATCGTGAAATTATTTTGTTAGCTCTGTAGAATTTCTTTTATTTTCTTTAAAAAAATTAAAAATTCAAAAAGATAA
Organism: Thalassia testudinum; assembly: GCA_037157565.1. Lineage (NCBI taxonomy): Eukaryota > Viridiplantae > Streptophyta > Magnoliopsida > Alismatales > Hydrocharitaceae > Thalassia > Thalassia testudinum. Next base: position 49,036,381 of record JAZHRO010000009.1, read on the forward strand.
AATAAAAAAATTGAATTAGGAGAAGAGAACTTAGGCATTAGGCATTATTAACTTTAGGAAATGATATGATAAGACCTAAATACTTAAGAATCTTTAGGTCTTTGGGCTTAATTAACCTAGGTGTCTACTCGAATGTGGACATAGTCTTGAGTCCTCACCAAGTAATTTTATTTTAATTTGGTAAATAAATTGGGGTGATAAGTACACAACTTATCAACCCACCCTCTAATTTAAGGGGACTATAAGCCTAAGCATCTACACACTATTTGTATTGACTCACTTTCTGTTACGACCCGAGTCCCGAGTCCCTACGAGACACGAGAACCGGACCGACTCGACTAATCCCAAGACCTAGTCGTCCAACGAGGAAGTAACCAAAAGAGTAGTAAAATAAACCACATTCAGCATGAATATAACTAACAGTAAGAAAGTACAGCAGTAAGGAAAGAAACTACTATAGTAGATACCACCACAACAGTAGAACAACATTTATCATATAACAAGAACTGCAGGTAAAGAAAAGTACAACGGAAACAAGAACTACTCACTATAATGGAAACAAAAAGGGGTGCAAAAGACAGTGGTAACTCTACTGGACCCTACTCGGCCCAGCATCCTCTGCAGCCGCTGACCCTGGCTGCTCAACACCTGGTCCTGAAAAAGGTAACGAGTGTAACACGTTAGCAAAATGCTGAGTAGAGTGGCAAACTAAACTAAAGACAACAGTAGAGTGTACAGTAGCTGTTATGTTCTATTACTTCCTTTATTCACATCTTTCAATTTTCTCACTATTTCATTTATTTCTCAGATCCTTTACTTGATCTCGAATGTTCCTCGTGGGAACGATCTTGATTGCAGTCTTTTCCAAAAGTAGAAGTAGCACGTGGTGCTCTCCTGGCCGGGAGAGTCCCCCGTGGTGATCCTACCCTCAGTCAACCACCCCAAGGTCACTGACAGACGTAACGGTGACTACGGCACGCGCGATAAACGCACAGGTAGCTAACCCGCACTGGCACGCGGTCAGTCGTTTCCGTTAACGGGTGCGCCCAAAGCACAGCACGGAACCAGGGCAGAGCCCTCTCAGTAACAGGGGTCCAACCCCTCCACAGTAAACAAACCGGGGCCTTGCCCCTCCACAGTCCGCGCACCCTCGCCTGACTACCTTGGTTTGCCCCAGTGGGCCTAACAAGTCGGTGAAGGAGGCTAGCAGAACCCCGGGGCCCGTGGGGTAGCTAGTGCTCTCCTAACACTAGTAGCTCTCCTCGGTACTACGTACACGAGGGCCAGCAAGTCGGTACAGAGCGGCCGGTCCTAACCCCGAGTCCCTGGGGTGGCTAGCCCCACTCTGCAATAAACAGGTACAGGTACTTCCCTTGGTACTACGTACCCAAGAGACAGTACAAAACTACATCTCAGTTCCATTCCTTTTTCTTTCCAGGAGTTCCACTCCTAATTCCCCGTAGGGTTCCAGCTCTTTATCTCAGAACATCTTATGTTTCACTTTCCAATTTCACGTTCTCACAATCCATGATCTCAATCATGTTTCTTTATTCATAACAGGCAGCTGTTAATTCAATTTACAGGCAGCTTTATATTCCTTTCCATTTTTCCAAGACTGCAGTATTATACATTCCACTAGCTTTTACATCCTAGGATTCATGCCATAACCTAGGATCTATCATACAATCTAGTTTTCCAGCCCTAGAATTCATGCAACACCTAGGAGCTATCATGTATTTCTCATTCCTAGGATTCATGCAATGTCCTAGGTTCTAGTTATGGTTCCATACTTTAACAGGTTTTATTAATACTTAAGCCACTCTACCAGGTACAACGGGAGTAATGGGGAAGTGATCGGGAATCCCACGTGCCTCCGCGACTCCCAAGACTGCAACTGAAGGAGGTCCTATCACAAGGATCAAACACAAGGAGTATCTCAAAATAGTGTATAGCTACTGTAGACGGGTAGAGGAATTAATTCTGAAAAGAACGCAACTTGAATCGCGGAAAATGGAACCCGAACAGGCCTTAAACGAGTCAAAAACGACGACACTGTGCAAAATCAGACGTCTGGAACTTATTCCAGATGTCTTTAAAAGTGGATCAGAGAATTACCTGTTCAGCGTGGTTTCCCAGACGTCCAAAAGTCTGCGGGGACGTCTGGTTTATCTCCAAGATGTCCGATGGTAACCAAGGACGTCTGGAGATCACTCCGGCCGTCTGGTACAACAGCCAGACGTCTGATTTGCAAAGGATGGCGAATCAGCGAGCCTGCGCACAGCCAACTCCCTCCCTCAGTATGGTCAGTCGACAGGAAGGAAGAAGAAAGTGGAATACTCACCTTTCAGACGTCTGTATGAGCTTCCAGACGTCTCCCTCGCCGTCTGGCTATCAACCCAGACGTCTGATTCTGGAAATTTTTTTTCCAGAATCGGGGCGCCACTCGGCCTCCGCTCGCGACGTCGCCCACGTCGCACCTCGCGAGTCTGCTGCTCAGACCGCAGCAGGTCCCTCTCCGCGTCGTTCCGCGCCCCCTGCGCCCTTCGTCGGCCGGCCAAGCCGCTCCGGCGAGCTCGCCCTCACGGCAGAGCTCCGCCCTCGCACGCCGCACCTCCTCCGCGCTCACTGCGGCCGCCGCTGCCGCCCTCGCGCTCGCTCGCTCTCGCGCACAGGAAGGAGAAGAGGAAGGGGACGGTGGAGACGACAGGAGGGGAGGCGTGGCCTTTTAAGGCCACGTGAGGAGGGAGAGAGTGTGCGGCAGGTCTGCAGCCGCTGAGAGAGAGGAAAAAGAGAGAGAGAGGAATCGCGGGTCTGCGTGCACAGGCGCGCAGACGAATCTCTTGTGCGAAAAATAACTATTTTCCAGACGTCTGTAAACGATCCCAGACGTCTGATCAGACGTCTGGATGTGATCCCAGACGTCTGGTACGACGTCTGGGCCACCTCCCAGACGTCTTAAAAGACGTCTGGGGCACGCGTTCGTAACAATATAACAAACTCAAAGGAAGTTTCGTCCCTGAAACTTGCGCCAACTAGGGTGCGGGGAAAAGATGTCCAAATAACCATAACAAACTCAAAGAGGACCGAAGCTGGTCTGAAAAGACGTACCCACGAAAAGCTCCGGGTACCGCTCCCGCATTGCCGCCTCAGGCTCCCAGGTAGCCTCCTCGTATCGTTGGCTCCTCCACAAAACCTTTACCAGGGGTACTTGCTTTCGTCTCAAACTGCGGACGGCTCGGTCTAGGATCTGCACTGGCCGCTCGGGGTAGGTCAGGTCGTCACTCACCTCGACACTCTCGTGACTCAGTACGTGACTGGAATCGGCTACGTACTTCCTGAGGTTGGACACGTGCAACACGTCGTGCACACCAGAAAGCTGCGGGGGAAGGGCAAGTCTGTAAGCAACGGGTCCAACCCGCTCCAGGACCTCAAAGGGCCCTACGAACCTCGACGCGAGCTTCCCTCTCACCCCAAACCGCTGTAGGCCCTTCATGGGCGAAACACGAAGGAAGACGTGGTCCCCAACCTCAAACTGCACCTCTCTGCGTCTCCGATCCGCGTAGCTCTTCTGTCTGCTCTTGACAGTGCAGAGTCGTCTGTGGATCTGCTCAACTACCTCCTGACTCTGCCGGATCAACCTGGGGCCAACCTCCCACTTGGTCCCCACCTCAACCCAACTCAAGGGTGCCGTACACTTCCGTCCGTACAGAGCCTCGTAGGGAGCCATGCCGATGCTCGAGTGATAACTGTTGTTGTATGCAAACTCCGCCAGGGGCAGGTGCTCCTCCCAAGAGCCCCTCCAGTCCAGTACACAGGCACGCAAAAGGTCCTCAAGTGTCTGTATCGTGTGCTCAGACTGTCCGTCCGTCTGGGGGTGGTAAGCCGTGCTAAACCTCAACCTCGTCCCCAAAGCCTGCTGAAACTCAGCCCAAAACTGGGACATAAAGCGGGTATCCCGGTCGGATACGATCTCCCACGGAACTCCGTGTAGTCGTACCACATCACGGATATACCTCTCTGCCAACTGTGCTGGTCCCAAAGTGACTCGGATCGGCAAGAATCGCGCCGTCTTCGTCAGTCTATCCACTATTACCCAGACTGCGTCATGTCCCTGCTGGGTAACAGGTACGCCCACCACCAATTCCATGGTGATGCTCTCCCACTTCCACTCTAGCACTGGAAGCGGCTGAAGCGGCCCTGCAGGCCTCAGATGCTCGGCTTTCACCTGCTGGCACACTAAGCACTGCTGCACGAACTCACCCACATCCCGCTTCATCCCTCTCCACCAAAACTCGCATCTCAAGTCGTGGTACATTTTCGTGTTTCCGGGATGTATGGTGAATTTGGAACCATGTGCCTCAGTCAGGAGCTCTCTCAACAGCTCCTCGTCTCTGGGAACGCACAACCGTCCCCTCAAGCGTAGCACCTGGTCTGTGAAAGAGAAGTCCCCTGGGTCTCCTGATAGTACTCTGTCGCGCAAAGACTGCAAGTACGGATTGGCCATCTGTCCTGTGATGATACGGTCTATCAGCTCTGGCCTGGTCTGCCGTGTCACCGTCACTGCCCCACAGTATCCTCGTAACTCTAGAGGTCGCCAACTGCCCACCTCCTCCAAAAGGCTCCAACTCTGTAACTGTAGACTGGCCAAGCGTGCGGGCGCCTTACGGCTCAAGGCGTCAGCCACCACATTGGCCTTTCCCGGGTGGTAGAAGATGCTGCAATCGTAGTCCTTCAGGAGCTCCAACCAACATCTCTGTCTCATGTTGAGCTCCTTCTGGTCAAAAAGATATCTGAGGCTCTTGTGATCTGTAAAAATCTCGAAGGTCTCACCGTACAAGTAGTGCCTCCATGTCTTCAGCGCGAAGACAACAGCTGCCAACTCTAGGTCGTGGGTAGGGTAGGTATGCTCATGGGGCTTCAGTTGCCGCGAAGCGTAAGCGACCACGTGACCCCTCTGCATGAGCACACCTCCTAACCCCTGCAAGGAAGCGTCCGTGTACACAACGAACCCGCCACTACTGTCAGGGATGGTGAGCACGGGAGCCGAGGTCAACCTCTCCTTCAGCTCCAGAAAACACACCTCACAGGCGTCTGTCCAAGAGAAAGGCACGTCCTTCCAGGTCAACTGTGTCATAGAACGTGCAATCTGTGAAAATCCTCTGATGAACCCTCTATAGTAACATGCCAGTCCCAGGAAACTGCGAATCTCAGTGACTGAACGCGGTCTCTCCCACCTGAGCACTGCCTTGACCTTGGCAGGGTCCACTGCCAGGCCGTTACCAGAGATCACATGACCCAAGAAGGTCACCTCCCTCAACCAGAACTCGCACTTGCTGTATTTGGCGTACAGCCTGCGTCGTCTCAGAGTGTCCAGAACCATCCGTAAGTGCTGTCCGTGCTGCGTCCGATCTCTAGAATAGATGAGTACATCATCTATGAAAACCACCACAAACTGGTCCAAGTACGGTCTAAACACCCGGTTCATCAGGTCCATGAAAGCAGCGGGGGCATTGGTCAGCCCAAACGGCATGACCAAAAACTCGTAGTGTCCGTACTGGGTGCGGAAAGCTGTCTTGGAGACGTCGGTCTCCCTGATCCTCAACTGGTGGTATCCAGACCTCAAGTCTATCTTGGAAAACACCGTGGCACCCCGCAACTGGTCAAACAAATCGTCGATCCTCGGCAGCGGATATCTGTTCTTGATGATGACCCTATTCAGTTGTCGGTAGTCCACACAAAGGCGTAGGGTCCCATCCTTCTTCTTCACAAACAGTACCGGGGCTCCCCAGGGAGACGCACTGGGCCTCACGAAACCTTTCTCCAAAAGGTCCTGCAACTGGGACTTGAGCTCTCGCAGCTCAAGCGGTGCCATTCTGTATGGCGCTGTGGAGATGGGGCTGGTCCCTGGTACTAGTGAGATCTCAAACTCGATCTCACGCTCGGGCGGTAGTCCTGGTAACTCGTCTGGAAACACGTCAGGGTACTCTCTGACCATCGGGATGCTCTGGAAGTCTGCCACAGGGCTGGGCTCTGCCACCACACAAGCTAGGAAGCCCTCACACCCCTGGCTCAAAAGTCTCGCCGCCCGAAGTGCCGAAATGCACCTGAAACCTCCGTCCACTGGCTGTCCGTGAAACTCGAAAGAAGGCAACTCCGGAATGGAGAAGACAATCTTCCTCTCAAAACAGTCCACCAAGGGATGGTAAGCGGACAGCCAATCCATCCCCAGAATCACTCCAAAGTCTTCCATCTGCAACATAATCAGGTCAGCTGGCAGGCTATGTCCCCCGATGCTGACCTCGCAATCCGTGTACAACTCCTCAGCTATAAACAACTGACCACTCGGACCTCTGATTACGAACGGATTCTCTAATAGTGTACAATCCTGGTCCAAACTAACTGCGAAACTGGTTGCGACAAATGAGTGCGTAGCGCCGGAATCGAAAAGCGTGTAAACAAGTCTGCCAGAAACTGAAACCATACCTCCTATCACTGATCCCGAAGCTCTGGCGTCCCTGTGTGTTAGGGCGTTGATACGCCCCTCAGCTCTAGGTGCGGACGAAGCAGCCACACTCTACGTCGGACGGGTAGGTGCTGGCCGGTACCCTCCTCGCGACTGCTGTCCTCCTCCTCGCGCCTGGGAACCGCGACCTCCTGCGCGCCCCCCAGTGCTCTGCGCGGGGAGTATCTGCTGACCTCCTGCCCTAGATGGGCAGTCCCTCCTGACGTGGCCCGGCTGGCCACACTGGTAGCAGAGGGGAACCCGACTCCCGCCCTTAGCGGGTCCCTGCTGTCGGCTAGGCGAGGGTCCGGTGCTGGCGACTGGCCCCTGTCGAGGGCCCCCAAAGGCCACTGATGGCCCTGCAAAACGTGACTGCTCTCCTGCGGACGCCACATGTCTCCTTTGAGTTCTCCTAACACGCCTAGTGTGGTGGCTGAAATCTCATTCCACCACTAACTCCCCTGTCGTACGCTCGGAAGGGGGAGGAGGGGGTGGCGACGTGGGTGGAAGCTGAAATTCTTCTCGAACCACCTCTCGAATCAGTTGGACGAGGTCCAGAGACGGTATGCTCAGGAGAAGAGGAGGGGTAGCATGTACTCCAAGCCCGACACATCTGTCCCTCGAGCCCCGACCTCGACCGCGCCCGCGGCCCACCCTCCTAGCTCCACGACGAGGCATCTCCTACAATGGAGACGCGAAACAAAATGAAAACGTCAAAACCGACGGTACCTAACAAAACTTCTAAGAGCTCATGTCAAGAGATATGTTGTGGTGGCTACTCTAGCTATAAACATGTGAATTGGTTATTTTCCAGTCAATTGATTCACTTCTCGGGACGACCTTGCTCTGATACCATCTTGTTACGACCCGAGTCCCGAGTCTCTACGAGACACGAGAATCGGACCGACTCGACTAATCCCAAGACCTAGTCGTCCAATGAGGAAGTAACCAAAAGAGTAGTAAAATAAACCACATTCAGCATGAATATAACTAACAGTAAGAAAGTACAGCAGTAAGGAAAGAAACTACTACAGTAGATACCACCACAACAGTAGAACAACATTTATCATATAACAAGAACTGCAGGTAAAGAAAAGTACAGCGGAAACAAGAACTACTCACTATAATGGAAACAAAAAGGGGTGCAAAAGACAGTGGTAACTCTACTGGACCCTACTCGGCCCAGCGTCCTCTGCAGCCGCTGACCCTGGCTGCTCAACACCTGGTCCTGAAAAAGGTAACGAGTGTAACACATCAGCAAAACGTTGAGTAGAGTGGCAAACTAAACTAAAGACAACAGTAGAGTGTACAGTAGCTGTTATGTTCTATTACTTCCTTTATTCACATCTTTCAATTTTCTCAGTATTTCATTTATTTCTCAAATCCTTTACTTGATCTCAAATGTTCCTCGTGGGAACGATCTTGATTGCAGTCTTTTCCAAAAGTAGAAGTAGCACGTGGTGCTCTCCTGGCCTGGAGAGTCCCCCGTGGTGATCCTACCCTCAGTCAACCACCCCAAGGTCACTGACAGACGTAACGGTGACTACGGCACGCGCGATAAACGCACAGGTAGCTAACCCGCACTGGCACGCGGTCAGTCGTTTCCGTTAACGGGTGCACCCAAAGCACAGCACGGAACCAGGGCAGAGCCCTCTCAGTAACAGGGGTCCAACCCCTCCACAGTAACCAAACCGGGGCCTTGCCCCTCCACAGTCCGCGCACCCTCGCCTGACTACCCTGGTTTGCCCCAGTGGGCCTAACAAGTCGGTGAAGGAGGCTAGTAGAACCCCGGGGCCCGTGGGGTAGCTAGTGCTCTCCTAACACTAGTAGCTCTCCTCGGTACTACGTACACGAGGGCCAGCAAGTCGGTACAGAGCGACCGGTCCTAACCCCGGGTCCCTGGGGTGGCTGGCCCCACTCTGCACTAAACAGGTACAGGTACTTCCCTTGGTACTACGTACCCAAGAGCAGTACAAAACTACATCTCAGTTCCATTCCTTTTTCTTTCCAGGAGTTCCACTCCTAATTCCCCATAGGGTTCCAGCTCTTTATCTTAGAACATCTTATGTTTCACTTTCCAGTTTCACGTTCTCACAATCCATGATCTTAATCATGTTTCTTTATTCATAACAGGCAGCTGTTAATTAAATTTACAGGCAGCTTTATATTCCTTTCCATTTTTCCAAGACTGCAGTATTATACATTCCACTAGTTTTCCCATCCTAAGATTCATGCCATATCCTAGGATCTATCATACAATCTAGTTTTCCAGCCCTAGAATTCATGCAACACCTAGGAGCTATCATGTATTTCTCATTCCTAGGATTCATGCAATGTCCTAGGTTCTAGTTATGGTTCCATACTTTAACAGGTTTTATTAATACTTAAGCCACTCTACCAGGTACAACAGGAGTAATGGGGGCGTGATCGGGAATCCCGCGTGCCTCCGCGACTCCCAAGACTACAACTGAAGGAGGTCCTATCACAAGGATCAAACACAAGGAGTATCTCAAAACAGTGTATAGCTACTGTAGACGGGTAGAGGAATTAATTCTGAAAAGAACGCAACTTGAATCGCGGAAAACGGAACCCGAACGGGCCCTAAACAGGTCAAAAACGACGACACTGTGCAAAATCAGACGTCTGGAACTTATTCCAGACGTCTTAAAAAGTGGATCAGAGAATTACCTGTTCAACGTGGTTTCCCAGACGTCCAAAAGTCTGTGGGGACGTCTGGCCTATCTCCAAGACGTCCGATGGTAACCAAGGACGTCTGGAGGTCGCTCCCACCGTCTGGTACAACAGCTAAACGTCTGATTCTCAAAGGATGGCGAATCAGCGAGCCTGCGCACAGCCAACTCCCTCCCTCAGTATGGTCAGTCGACAGGAAGGAAGAAGAAAGCGGAATACTCACCTTTCAAACGTCTGTATGAGCTTCCAGACGTCTCCCTCGCCGTCTGGCTATCAACCCAGACGTCTGATTCTAGAAATTTGTTTTCCAGAATCGGGGCGCCACTCGGCCTCCGCTCGCGACGTCGCTCGCGTCGCACCTCGCGCGTCTGCTGCTCGGACCGCAGCAGGTCCCTCTCCGCATCGTTCCGCGCCCCCTGCGCCCTCCGCCGGCCGGCCAAGTCGCTCCGGCGAGCTCGCCCTCACGGCAGAGCTCTGCCCTCGCACGTCGCACCTCCTCCGCACTCACTGCCGCTGCCGCCCTCGCGCTCGCTCGCTCTCGCGCACAGGAAGGAGAAGAGGAAGGGGACGGTGGAGACGACAGGAGGGGAGGCGTGGCCTTTTAAGGCCGCGCGAGGAGGAGGGAGAGAGTGCGCGGCAGGTCTGCAGCCGCAGTGATAGAGGGAAAAAGAGAGAGAGAGGAATCGCAGGTCTGCGCGCACAGGCACGCAGACGAATATCTTGTGCGAAAAATAACTATTTTCCTGACGTCTGTAAACGATCCCAGACGTCTGGTACGACGTCTGGGCCACCTCCCAGACGTCTTAAAAGACGTCTGGGGCACGCGTTCGTAACACTTTCTGATGGTTTTTACGAAAATTGGGTAGCTAATGAATCATCTAGGGTGGTATGGCTAGTAAGTTATCGGTGGTAATAGCTCATCGACCGGTTGTCCAGAGCTCAACCACATGACCATACACATTTTACTACTTTTAGGTAAATCTTAAATCAAGGAAGCCACCTACTTAAAAAAGAAAAAAAATGATACTCAAAAATAAAAAGAAAAAAGAAATAGAAAATTAGAAAATGGAGAAAAAATAAAAAAAAAAATACTTCACCGCATGAGTATGGCTGGCAAGTTGTCGTAGGTAACAGCCAATTGGCTGGTTGTCCAGAGCCCAACTCACAAAAATATACAAATAATTCCCAAACACTTAAGAAAGAAGCAGGGAAGTAGAATTAACCGGGGAGATATACACTGGGTTCAACCTTGTGTTGTCCCCATAAAAAAATAATAAAAAAAAGTAGGGAGAAAGCTACTGATCAGAAAGATAAACCTTTAGGCAGAATTTTTTAGGTCACCTACGGTCGTAGAAACCTGAAGTCCATTTTAACAACCGCTTGGTGAGTCTATCACCCTTTCATAAGATGCTTAGCACTTCGAGTCCTTTTCGAGTCTTGGGCGAGTCGGGTATCCGTAAAAAGTTATCCCGAAACTCTTAAACTCCAAAAGTCCAAAAAAATTAAAAAAGAAAAAAAAGAAAAAAAAGAAAAAAAACGTATCTTCCCTTTTCAAATAAGGCGAGGACTTGGGTGGTCTACATTTTGGCAAGCACCCGGGCACTGTTGAGTCTTCGTAGGTTAGGCTTTTAGTTGAAATTTCCTTTCATTAATAAACAACTAATGCCTTAAGCGATCAAGCCATAATTTTGTTTTTATACATAGCATGTAATTTAATTTTGCTAGGAACTAGTAAAAGATAAGCATGGGGGTATGATGTAGATAGCCTGCCAGTGAGGTATCTAGGACTGCCTCTGCGTGACACCAAGCTGAAGAAGACTGATTGGAATCCATTGTTTGGGAAAGTCACTGCCAAGCTTGAAAGTTGGAGCAGCTGCTATTTATCTAAAGGAGGAAGGTTGATTTACTCCCCTTGTGAAGTCCACATCTCTGGTCCTCGTCACCGCTCCGTCCTCAGAAAGACTGAACTTCTTCCATTTATTTAAGTTAAAATGCTTATTCATGCATGTTCCTAGGCTTAGATTTGCATTGCATAATATAAATATTGCATAGCATGCATCATTCTGCATTTAGAGTGGTTGTGTATATTTTAGGTTAATTATGTCCTTTTATGGCTAGGAGAGAAGAAGATTTAATTTGGAGCCTCGGATTGATAATCCGACCATACGGATTTGATCAGGACGACGATCGAAGTCCAACGCCTTCGAATCACCTTGACCTGAGTCCCATAGCACCATATGCCGTCCGAGGAAGATCAACAGTCGAGGGACTAGGTGACACAATTCGAAGCTTCAAAGGACAAATCCGACTACATGGATGGATTCGTGTTAACAATCACAACCCAACGGCGTAAAAATTGACTCAATCTGACCTCTGTAGTAGCCCCTACAAAGGAAAGAAGATGGACAGCCCAAATTACGCCATGTGGCGCAACCCAGGCCGCCCATTGCATAGCAATGCGGGCGTGCGTGCGTGCATGGAGACACGCACATATAGCATAGCGGCAATGCAAGGCACCGCACGCATGGGCACAGTGACATAGCGTGCGGGCGAGCAACAAGGGTGCGCTAGTGTAGTGGTAGCATGGGCGCAAGGTTGTCTTCAGCGATGTTTGTGGTGGATTTGCAGTGACGTTTATGACCGTCACTAAATGTGCTATATACGAAATTGATCCTTTCCTTTACTATAAAAGGACCCCTACCCCTCCCATTCTTCTTCATCTCTTGCTTTCTTCTCCCCACCACTTCCAAGGCTCTAGAGAGAGTTTGTCCCAAGCCTGGGATGCTCTTCTAGAGTAGAATCAAATATTTTCCCACCTCTCATTGCCATTTGTGGAGCATCCTGCGGCTGTCCTCTCACCTCCTTCCGGAAGAAGATCCTCACCGCGACGACGTCCTGCCCCGTCCTCCTTCCTCCATCACCGTTCTCCCTCATCATGCTCCTAACACCTTCTTTGGGGTACTATCAGAGCGAGCCGTCCTCCAAGTGACCATCGAGGGGATTCTTCTCACCTATCTCTATCTTTTTACTTTTGTAGTGTAGTTTTCCTACTTTCATAGTTGTAGAAACATTTGATCAGAAATATATGATTGTTCCTCTCTCTCTCTACATTATTTTCGCAAGTAGATAAAGTTTTCATCGACCTGATCTCTTGCTTAAAATAAATACAAAAAAATATAAATGATATAAATGACAAAAAATAAATAAAAGCAAAATGTAGATTTTTCAAACCAAACGTTTGCCTCCCCGTGTTCAACCTGGGACTCACCTTTTAAGTTTCGATTATAAATATTATCTGATCGATGGATTTTCTTGTGAATCGTACTACGACGACGGGTTTTCCAAACTGAAACCTTTTTGCGATGAATCTCCGCCGCATCAACTCATATCGATCTTGATCAAGATACCTTATGCCAGTCCTTGAAACAAGATGGGTTGACAGAGGTCACTTGTATCCCAACCATAGGCAGAGCCGATGGGCTTGCAATTTGGTGGAAGGTCCAGATCTTGGGACTCCTTGATGCAAAGATTGGTTCTCACGCTATTACCTCTAAATTCCATTAGATATCTGATGGGATTACTGTGTTTATCTAGTGCATATGCAGGTCATGTGTGGCATGCAATCGACGAGAGCTATGGGATGATTTATGCACAACTGTAAATTTTATGGGAGATGGTATATGGATTTTGGGAGGGGATTTTAACTCCACTTTATTTGTTGATGATTGACCTAATGGAAGAGTAGACTCATCTACCTTCTATTTCTAGTCACTTGTAACTGAGTTGGATTTGGTTGACTTGCCAGCATCTGGGGCTGTGTACATATGGAGGAATGGGAATGGCTAGAAGTCACGTCTTGACCGTTTCATGTGCAATGTGGATAGCTTGAGCACATTCCAACTAGCTTTGGTTTCCTCTCTTGGGCACCCCTTTTCATACCACACTCTAATAGTCTAGGACAGTGGTGAAGGTGGATCATGTGGCTATTATTTTAGAGTCCAAAAATCATGGCTTAGTGAGTCTAGTTTCCGTAATTTGGTGGCCTCATGGTGGAGGGCCAATGAGATGAAGGGAACGACTACACAATGCTTGGTGGCCAAGTTGAAAGGCCTGAGAAAGGTGCTTGTTGACTACAGGAAAATGTTGAACACTATCAAATCCCAAGTTCATGTGGAAGCTATTGACAGCTTGGAGCAGTTGGATGAGATCGAGGATGTTCGACCATTAAATTTGAAAGAATGCGATCAATGTAAAAAACTTCAATCCACTATCACTAAAGAAGATTTATAGAGAGAGATAGATTGGAGAGAAAAATCATGCCAATTGTGGTTAAAGGAGGGTGACTCAAATAAGAAATTCTTCCATACAGCCGTAAGTGCTAGAAGAAGACAATTCAATCTCCTCATTAAAAAAAGGAGAAGTTGAGCTAAACACTCCCAAGGAGATTCAACAGGAAGTCAATAATCATTCTTTAATATACTGAGAGCTAGTCATCATGGGGGTTGGCACCTCACCGCGTCTAATAAGACTAAAATTAGTGAGGAGGATGCTACTTCTTTTGTTCGCACTATTGAGGAGCATGAGGTAGAGGAAAAGGGTCACCAGGGCCTGATGGTTTTTAGTTTCTCTTCTATAAAGAGTACTGGCCTATTGTCAGAGATGATGTCATGAAGATTATTGAGGAGTTTCAGTTGGGGAATGCCAGTTTTGAGAAGCTTAATAGATCATTGTTTTTTCTTCTACCTTGCACGAAGTGATGGGAAGATTGATTAGCCCAATTCAATCTGCCTTCTTAAGGGGGTGCTTGATGCGAGAAATACGTTGTTTGTTAATTATACGAAATAGTGTCGTTAAGACGTGTAAATCTGCAATCAACTCTTAAATTTATGATACCTAGATAGTGGAGTATCTAGGGTCATCCAAGGAGGCCAATTTGTTAATCAGATGAGTGGTTCTCTCTCTCACCTCTCAAATTCACACTTTTTTTTTGTGATTTGATTTTGTTGTTTTTATATTTTTCAAAACAATCGGGCTTGAGATATGCGAAGATGAAATTACACTACAACTACCCCTGTCACTAAACCTAAGTGACAAGAATGGAGTTCTCTCTTCTAAGCTCACCCTAGGCAAGTGTGCCTAGGGTAATTAGAAGAGGAGAGTGTGTGCACTACAACTACAAGAACAACTTAGAAAACACACTAACTACAACGTGAAAATTGGAAGGCAAAATGAATTTTGTATTGCTAGACGAGTAGCATACAAGTAGAGGAATGCAGAAGAGTAGCATACAAGTAGAGGAATGCTTCTACAAGAATAATAAACTACTAGATAACACAAAAAAGATAGAATAGAAGATAAAGAAGAAGGGGTTATTGTACTAGAAGATCCGGCTGGCTCTTACTCCAAGTGCGGTTGCCCCACACTTGAAAAGAGTTGTCCTTCTCTTCCTTCTTCAATTGGCCTTCCTTCAAACTCTCCTCCAAGGTGGGCGTCAACCACCTTGTTGGCTCCTCCTTTGCCTGGTCATCTCCTCTAGGTGAAGATGATCTCCTCCTTAGCGTGGCTAAGGGAGAAGAATGAGAGGAAGAAGGCACCAAGGGGGCGGGTAAGTTGCCCCCTTGATCTTCTTCTCTCCTTTTTCTTCCTTGGCGTGGATGAAGGTGGTATGGGTGGAACCTAACTAATGGAAGAGATGGGAATTATGTGGTGGTAGGGTAGGGTATTTATAGGATGGGACGAGGGGTGGTTATGGTGTTTTTTGGAGGGAAATGAAGGGGTGCTTGGATTTTTTTGGAGGGAAAAATGGGAGGGAAATGAAGAGGTAACTTGGTTTTCCCTCCAAAAATACCTTCTAGAAGGTATTTATTTTGGAGGGAAAAAATGGAGGGTGGAGATGGGTTTTGATAGTGGATGTAGGGTGGTGATGGAAGGGATAGTTGCACCAAAATAAAGTAGGAGTAGGTGGTCTTTTTGGTGGAGCTTAGGTAGTAGGATAGTAGGTTTTGGTGCCATGGAGGTGGACTAGCTAAGCTAAGCTAGCTTAGCTAGTTGGGAGTAGGGATGGAGGCATTTGGAGCTAAGGTTTTGAGGGAGAAGAGTTGGAGGTAGCTGGAAGGAGTTGCACTGTTGTTGTTGTCTGCTAAAGGGAGCTGAAGTAGAGCTTAGTAGCTAGCTTAGCTAGCTAGTTCTTTTCTAGCAGCTAAGCTAAGCTAATATGAGCTGGATTCTTCTAATCTAACCTGAGGTGAGTTGGGTCTGGTCTTCCCAGAGAGTACTTAGCTGGTTTAGAGTAGCTAGCTTAAGTCAAGTAGCTCAGCTCAACCAAGTTGAACTGAGTTAAGCCTCTGAGAGCTGGACTTGAGCTGGTTGAGGTCATCTTCAGCTAGCTACGTCTAGCTAGTTGATGGCAATAGCTAGTCCTAGTTAGGTTGAGCTTCCAGTGAACTGTTCTGAGCTGGAGGAGCTGGGATCAACTATGTTGAGCTAGTTTGAGCTACCATCCAACTGAGGTGAGCTAAATGGAGTTGAGCTGAACTAGTTAGAGCTACCATTTAGCTGAGATGAGCAGAATGGAGCTAAAGGTGAGTTGATCCAGCTAGAAGGAGTTGGGATCCAGCTGGGATGAGCTAGATTTAGCTAGGATTTAGCTGAAATGAGCTGGATCAAGCTGGGATACAGATGATAGGAGCTTCTTCTTCATCTTCTGCCTTCCTGAGTGCCAAGATGTGTGGGATCTAACATTCTGCCTAATCCTGACACTCAGATAAATGCATCAAAAATACATTAAAATGCAATGCATGCTTATCCCAGGTAAATACCTAAATGCAACCCAAAAACCCATTTGCGAAGTTAAAACCCTAAGAGCTACATTAGTTTTGGGGCATAAGAATGATGATAAATTGGTGTTTATCAGTGCTCGCTACAGGAATCCTTCATTCTCGCATAAGATATTGTTTTGGGGTGGAAGAAAAGGAAGATGAAGGATTTTATGTGGAAGGTGGACTTCTCTAAGGCATACGACTTCGTCTCTTGGCCTTATTTGTGGGAGATTTTTCGTAGATGTGGTTTTCCTAAAACTTGGGTCCAGAGGATGAAGCGTTGCATTACCACATTCTCCTTCTCCCTACTTGTTAAATGGGAAGCCTACAAGGAAGTGGATAATGCAAAAAATTGGCGTGATTTGAAATTAGGGTTTTAAATCGTTGTAACACGTCAAATCACAATCACCTTTAAATTTATAACCTAGATAGTGGTGGTATCTAGGGTCGTCCAAGGAGGCAACTTTTTGCAAACAACAATCTCTTACTTGAATATGAAACTCAACTTTCTTTTTGGTATTTTTGCATATATAATTTTTATGGTTTTTGAAATAACGGGTAATCGCACTTTTAAAGAGGGAAAGTGACTGACACCTATAAGCTAAATCTAAGGTGACAAGAATAGCCTCTCCCTAAGCTCACTCTAGGCATGTGGAGGCCAAGAGTAATTTGGAAGAGGGAGTAAAAAAGTGCTAGAAACAAGATAAAAGCAAATACGACAAAAATTGAAAAGAAGGCAATTTGATTTGATAGAATTGTGTTTTACAAAAATAGTAGAGGAATGCTTCTACTTGAAATTGGAAATACAAAAATACTATAAGCACAAATCTACTTGCAAAATCTGGCGAAGAAGAGAGTCTTCTTGCTCCAAACATAGCTACTCCTTGGCTTGAAAAGAAGGTCTCCCTCTTCCCCTTCCTTGGATGGCTTCTCCAAGGTGGATGCTCTCCACCTCCATTCTCTCCTCCAAGGGTGGGTGTGCACCACTCTAGTTTCTCCTCTAATGCCTGGCCGTCCTCCTTGACATAGAGAGCCTCCTCCTCTTGGCATGACACAAGGAGAAGAGTGGAGAGGTAGAAGGCACCAAAGAGGCAAGGGATAGCCTCCTTAATCTTCTTCCTTCCTTCTTCTTCTTGGCTGTGGGTTATAGGTGGGCTTAGGGTGGAATTAATACTAAGGGAGGATGTGTTTTTAGGGTAGTTAATGGATCCTAAGGCTACTAAGAGTTGTCACCAACTCAAAGGTGGTGAATACCACCTTTGGTGCCTCTTGAGTTGGCGCCAAAATGGGGGTTCTAGAAGGGTATGGGTTGGCTCCATTTAATGGAGGGTTGGGATTTTTGTGGTGGTGAATGGATGGCTAGGATGGAGGGAGTGGTTGGCGCCAAAATCAAGGTGGTTGAGAGGGTTTTTGGCACCACCTTTTTTGTGGCTTTTGGAGGTGGTGGTGTGAAGAGGTGTGGAGGTTATGGTTGGCACCAAATAGAGTAGGAGTAGGTGTAGTTGGTTAGCTTATTTGGTGGACTAGCTAGGTGGTGAGGTAGGGTTGGGTTGCAGGTGGTGGATGGCCATTAGGAGCTAAGGTATAGCTAAGCTAAGCTAGCTAAGCTAGCTTAGCTAGTAGTTGAGTAGAGGAGGAGATGGGATGGAGCTAGGGTTTAGGGAAGAGGAGTTGAGGAAGTAGCTTTGAGCTACCCTGAAGCTTGGGGGAGCTATCATCTGCTGAAGAAGTCCTTATAGGAGCTCAACTACTCTACTTTAGCTAGCTAGTTCTTTGTAGCTACTAAGTTGAGTAGGTTGAGCTGGTATCAACTCTTCTAGACCTGGGGAAAGCTGACTGTGGACTTTCTCTATTGACTTAGCTTAGCTAGCTAAAAAGTAGTAGCTAAGCTAAGTTGATTGGAGCTCCTATGAGCTAAGAGGAGCTAGGTGGAGCTGGACTGAACTTATGTCAACCCAGTTGACATAGTTAGAGCTCCCAGTGAATTAAATGGAGCTGGGATGAACTAGACTCAACCAAGTTGAGCTGGATCTGAGCTAAGTTGAGTTGATGTCAACTTAGTTGAGCTAGTTAGAACTCCTAGTGAACTGAATGGAGCTAAGATGAATTAGACTCAACCAAATTGAGCTGGATCTGGGCTAGGTTTAGCTAGGATGAGTTGCCCTAAGCTGCCATTCAACCAAGATGAGCTGAATGGAGCTATGTGGAGCTAACCCTTGTCTAGGTAAGCTGGTATTCAACTATGTGGAGTTGGATTTGGCTAAGTCCCAGCTGAAATGAGCTCCTTCTTCACCATTTGCCTTCATGAGTGTCAAGGTTTTAGGGTTTTTCTTATCTATTTTAGCCTTAACACTCAAATAAACATGTTACAAATAACAAAGTAATGTAATGCATGTTTAACCTATGTGACGCCTAAATGCAGCCCAAAAACCCACTTGCAGAGTTAAAATCCCAAGAGCTAGATCTGTTTTAGGGCATAAGAATGATGATAAACTAGAGTTTATCACACTCTCATGCTTATATTTTGGTAGTCTCTTAGCAAAACAAATTTTTACAAAATGAAATTTTTTGGGAAAACTAATTTTTCAACTTTTGAGGAGAAAGAGATTACAGGACCTTGGTCGATTAAAGCACAGGAGGTATGGGATTTGTTAAAGATAAACATCAAGATTTATTTTCGGATCCAAAAATTAGATGAATCGGGATCAATATATCCTCCAAAAAATTCACAAATTAACCCGTTGTTAATTCAGATGACTTGAAATTTTTGTATTTAGGATTTTTCTGGATCTTCAATCTGATTCGCAACTTGCAATAACCTTTAAAACCTTGTGTCTGTGCTTGTGGAAAGCTAAAATTTATAAGGACGTGTTTTTGGTTTAAAAACTTTTTTTTCTGTCTCTCCCATGCTTATTCTTAGCTTAGTCTTACAACAAATGTATCAAGATCATCATTACTATCACCAATCCTTGATTGCACAGCAATCATAGGTCTTAATTGACCTAAATTAGGCTAGGATTTAGCATAAGTTAGGATAATTCATGCATGCATAAGTATTATTTGCATCTTTACTGCTTTCTTTTAGCTATGCATAAAATAATGCTATAATGTATTGATTAGGTGCATTATGTTAATTGCAGGTAATAAGCTAGATCTGAAGCTGGATCTAAAGTTAGATCTAAAGCTGGATCTAAAGCTGGATTTGAAGAATAAAGAATAACTAGTGTTGCAGCAGAGCTGGAGTGGAAGACCTAGATTAGATGTAGTAGATAATAATGTAAGGGAGTTAAGGTATGCTATTCTATTAAGTAGAAATAAGGTAATAAATTGTGAAGAACTTAGGTCCATCCTAGCCCTAGGACAGTTTAGAAGCTTCCCCGAGCCTTAGCCAACCTTAGATTAGGTCACCGCACCCTAGGAAACCTTAAAACCCTAATTCTAGCCTCTATCTGGACGTCCAGATGAGTTATAGGACGTCCACAACCCTTAGCCAACTCTTGCACACCTTAAACCCACTTCTGCAGTGTTATTGGACATCCAGGCACTTGGTCAGACGTCCAATTTCTGCAGAATACCCAAGACAGAACCTCAATTCTTCCTTGACTTTGATTGGACATCCAGAACTGCCCTCCAGACCCTATTGAGATTCAAGCTTGGATCTTGGATCTCTAGCTTCCTAAACCCAATTCTAACCCCCCTAGGAACCTAAATTAAGGTGCCCTAACCCTAGTACATCACCTCTAGACTTCCCTAAGGACCTAATTAGGTCCTCACTAAACCTAATTGACTTAGATCATGGTCAATTCCATCGGCCTATTCAATTGGACTCATTGAGTCTAATTGAGCCTTGATCTTAGCACACACTATCCAATTGGACTCAATGAAGTCTAATTGACCTAGACCTGACTTAATTGAGTTATTTTACTCTCAATTAAGTTTTCACACACCCAATTAAACTTGTATTAAGTTTAATTGCACTTTACCTTAGTGAATTACGATTTATAACCCTAATTTGAGACCTACCTTGACCTAAACCCACTAGAACCTAACCTAATCAACCTAGCCACCTAAGTTTAGACCCCCCCACACACACACCATCCACACAAAAATACCTAGACTAGAGTTCTCTAGAACACTCTACCATGTGTTGTTGCTTTGGTTGCTAAAATTAGCAACCAAGAGCCATTCAATTTTTAGATCCACATTTGGTGGATCTAAAAACCACCATCCATCCTCTCTCTCTCACTCTCCCATGAGCTCCTATTATAGGCCTCTCTAAAGAATTCCATAATTCTCTAGAGAGCTTCCCTTAGGTCTATAAAAAGACCTAAGGGGTGGCCATTTGCACCCATTCACTCTTGGCTCCATTTTAGCTTAGCTTCATTCCACCTCCACACCACCTTCACGAGTAGCTTCACCATGGCCACCACCATCTCCATGCCAAGATGTTGGATCACCTCCTCAACCTCTCTCCAAGGGTCGACCTAAGCACCATTAGCTACCTCTCCTTCTCCTCTCAACCAAGTCAAAGGCCATTGGAGACCACCTCTGAATGCCTTTAGTTTTGATAGATTAGATTGTAGTTCTTCGTAGATTTATTGCTTTTATTACTGCTTAGTAGTGTAGCTCCTAAATTCTCCCCCAATGATGTGTGCATAATCCCCCCTTAGATTCATGTATGCAGTCATTTTCTGATAGCTGTTAGTTTTTACGTTCCCTGTACAAGCATTCCAGTATCGATGCTATGCAACTCTGTTATCATCATCTTTATATATATATGTGTGTGTGTTAAAAATCACCATGTGCCTAATTATCTTCTTTTGGTGTGATTAAAGTTGCATGTTTTCAATTTCTGATATTCTGGCATCAACATGTCGTGTATCAATACGTATTTAGTATAAATCAACATGCGATTTTGAGAAAGTAGATTGAGTGAGATCGATTTCAAATCTGCATTTCCATAAATGACTCCCAGAGATGAACGACCGGGACTCAAGTCTCGTTATCTTTATAAATTATTTTTGACAAGCATTTTCGCGCACTAAACTATGATGAGATCTCTATTTTCAAAACGCGCACGAGAATCGCTACTTGTCAATCCTTGAGGGGACTCTCGTGCTAGTACTTCGAGATAGCACTATCCATGACACCACCCAGAAGCTTACATCCCCAAAACACAATGTGGTATAAAGGGGCTCTCCAAATAAACTCAAGCTCTTATGCTGACACTATGGGTAGAGCACCGTCCAAGACACTTGAGCTACAAAAATGTGCTTTAATGCTCCATCTAAAGATATGAAATATAGATATAGAGCAGCGCCAAGGAAATAACATGTTGACATCGCGCCGTCAAAGGAGGCATTTTCCTCCTCAGCGGTGGGAACTTAAATCGATGATCTGCTTCAAACTTTTACTAAGGCCAAACCAGGGGGTTTTTCTAAATTTTAATTATTTTTAGGTGTTGGCTTGTGTGTGAATTTTGACACAAGAAATTTTGCACGAGTGCTAAAATTGGGGTTTTAAAATCACTTTGTTGTAATATAGCCAAAATAGCGCATGAACAAATACAATTTATAACTTAAAAGATTGTCAAGAAAATCTAAGGTCAAATGCAGGGAGCAAGTGTTGCAATTAACACACTAATATCAATTAATATATAAGTGAGCATAAGAAATCAAGCCAACAATGATTTTCAATGAATAATTTCTACTCAAAATTGGTCTTTAATGAGCAATAAGAGTATATCAAGAGTTTGATGTAGCAAAAAGATGTCTAAGGCAAAATAATGCTGATTTAAATCACTAATTATTAGCTTAGATACATATATATACCAATTACTCAAAAGTATAAATAAATGAACAATGGCTTGAACCACTTATGCTTTAATTCTGCACCAGTAGTGAATAATATCAGAGCCAATCAAACTCAGTAATGAATATCAGACGACTTAAACGTCGCCTTGCTATAGTGCTTTGAATGTTCTGTTCTTCTCTTTCTCAGCACTTTCTCTCCTTCTCTTGACACACAAGGGCTTCACACCTTTCCTCGTGGCTAAGTGTTGAGCCTCCTTCCTTCAGAGCAAAACCCCCCCTTCCCTGCTCTCTCTTTCCTTTCCTCCTTTCTCTTTCTCTCAAACCAGGGTAATCAGGTATTCGGATAAGTGTACCCTGGTCTAGGGCTACAGGCGTGGGTCGCAGCCGAGAAGTGTATAGGTTTAGGCGGGTCGGATCGTGTAGGGTGAAGGGTGTGCAGGGACCTCACCCCCAAGTGTTGAGGCGATAAGCCGTAAACACAAATTCATTTTATGTGGCTTCGACCAGTCCTCAGTTCATGATGTGGGACTAAAGTCCCCTCCTTCTCGCGTGCTCCTACAGGTGAAGATGTCCTCAATTGGAATGGCAGCAGGTGGTGTGGTCTCCAATTGACCACCTGGGAGTGATCCTGGAGTGAGTCTGCATGTCCTTAAGGGTGCACCTGGGGCGTGTGTGGCTTTGAACATAATGAACGGAGCGGCGAAGATGGCAGCGGTGACAGAGACCGGTGAGGAACCTGAAACAAAAATATAGGCTTGAAAGCCTTCATTAAATGGTTCAATAGTGTCACCGGAGGACATGGAAGATGATGGTGATGTCCGTGGGGTGTGGGAGTGTGTGGAATGGTTGAATGAAGTTGGGAATGGAGGCAAGAAGGTGGGTTGTTTGGTGAGGAGATTGGATGGATAGATCGGCAAAATAGGAGAGGGGTTTTGGTCATGGTGGAATGGTGGAGCTTTCGGGAGTGTTGGCGAGGCTTTCAGAGGTTTGACGTGTGTAGTGGACCTCGCCAGAGGTTCGACCGAAGGTGGAGACGAAGGTGGATGGTGGTGAAGTTGAGGGATTGTTTTTAGATTTTGAATATAGGAAAGGACCTAGAGAACTAACAGGGACCTAACTAACCTACTTTAAGTGGACGAAAGGGACGGAGAGGTGTCGGCTTTGACTAGCCAATGCCGTGGTCGGAGAATACTCCAGGGAGGAAGACGGTGGCGAGGAAAGGGTTAGAGATGCCGGGGCTTTGGTTGGCCATCGTCGAAGGAAGATGAGGAAGATTGCTATGCTTCTAATTTGTCTATTGGAGGTGTAGATGAGAGAGATTGAGAGGGCCACCAGAGCATAGGTTAGAGCCTGCCATGGGAGAGGAAGAAGAGGGATTTCTGGCCTTAAACCTAGCTAAGGAGGTAAGGTTGTGCATGCCGGCTCTTTATAGAGCTTCAGGGGAAGATTTAGATCAAGAAAGAGAGATTCCATGGCTTGGGCTTGAAGGAAAGGAACCCATGATTCTCACGCATTCGCATGAGCAATCCATGGAGACTTGGGACTCCAAATTGATCCCAGATTGTTTGCCTAGGTGTGATCATCAATCCCACCAATTTTGGTGGGATTTAATTGCCATTAGAGTAGGATTTGGGTTGGTCAATGTTGCTTGGAGGTCAAGTTTGACCCCAATGGCAACAGGGGCTTTTTTGCGAAGAAGATGAAGAACTTGAGGGGTTCTTTGTAAGGATTTCAAAAGTTAGGGGCCATTGTGTGATAAAAAGAGTCTATTTGGACTAAAATGCAAATTAGGTCAAGATGATCTCTGATTGGGCCCAAATTTTGGTACAAACCTAATTTGGACCCAAGGAATCTGATGGTGAAGTAGGATTTAGGCTTTGACCAAGTTTGACTAGGTAAATTATGCAGAAATCCAAATTAGGGCAACTACCTGTCTAAGACTCTATTTTAGGTCAAATTGGTTCCAATGGTCAAATCAAAGGTACCAAACCTTAGGGAATATTTTTATATAATTTTTAGAAGGTTTAGGTGAATTTTATCCTGAACAAAATCTCAGTGAATTAAGTGAGTATGTTTTTAGGGCTTCAGATGTCATTTAATTCTCGAAACACGTGAAAACATGTTTCTATCTACATGAACCCACTTATTAGACATTTATGACCATTTGACCTTTAATAAATCCATGGGAAACCCTGTGATTGTTCTACAATTAGGATATTCTGTTAAAACTGCAGATTTACCCATGTTTTCATGTTTATCTTTCAGAAAGGATGTGTAGTAAATTACAGATCTTTGGCAGTTATGTAGGAGCATTTATCTGTTGATTATGACTAATTAAAGCTAGATATGGCTGATGATGATGTTATCATCAACGAGATGCAAGTTTTTGAATTAGAAACTAAGCCAGATACTTTCCATGTTACAAAAGAGGATCAAGTCACCTGAACTATCATGAGTTCAGGTGGAATTTTAGAGAAGGATATTTGATCTAGTCTAAAGGTAGACCCTAAAATTCTAATGATCAGATCTGCATCCTTATCCCTAGTTTGTTAAAGATTAAATCCCATTGTACCACAAGTGAAAGCTCAACCTTAGTCCCGATTTCAAAATTTACCTAAAAAAGTTTTCAACATTTTTATTTTTTTTGGGTATGCAAGTAGAAAATAAAATAAGAAAATTGCATGTTTTTGGGTTTTGTATGCATGCAAAAAATGAAATAAATTAAAAATACAGATTTTTGGGTTTTGAAAATCCTGATTTGATCATCAAAATTTAAAACACCCCCCATGCTTAAGATGTTGCATGTCCTCGTGCTAGGGGAAGGGAAAAGAGTTCACCTTAGTGTAGATGGTCAGAAATAGGATGATCAAAGCCATTGAAAGAAATGAAAAGGAAAACAGAGAAAATGATGAGTTACCTCCCATCCAGTGCTATCTTTTACGCCATTCAACCAGTCGTGATGTGCATCAGTGATCACCAGTGGTTAGGTTGGTTAAATCGAACGATTTTGAAGGAAGATTCGGGGTATGATCCAAATAGGCTTTAAACGTTGGCCGTTGACTTGAAAAACTAGTATTAGTTTTTTGATTGAAAAGGTCAACAACACCGTAAGGATATGTTTTGAGGACAATAAATGGGTCGATCCATTTGGATTTTAATTTGCCGGGAAAAATATATAATTGTACATCAAAAAGCCAAACACGTTGATTTACGTTGAAATGTTTCCTAACAATGTATTTATCATGAAATTTCTTTGTACGGTCTTTATAAATCCTCGTGTTTTCATAAGAAAAATTACATAATTCTTTCAGTTCGGTCAATTGTAATTTCTTGTGAATACTAGACTCAAATAAATCCATATTTAGTTGCTTTATTTCCTAGAAAGCCCTATGTTTAAGTTCTATCGGGAAATGGCATGTCTTCCCAAAAATCAGACGGAAGGGAGATAAGCCAAGCAGGGTTTTAAAAGTGGTACGATAGGCCCTTAAAGCATCTTTTGTAAAATATGTTTTATTTCCCAGTTAGAAATGTCTACTTGTCCATTTGTTTGAGGGTGATAGGGAGCAGAAATTTTGTGATTAACCCTATATTTTGAAAGAAGGTGACAAAATTGTGAGTGAGTGAAGTGTGGTCCTCTATCACTGATAATGGCCTTTAGAATGCCAAATCTTGAAAAAATGTTTTTCTTAATGAATTCAACAACCACACAATGATCATTGGTGTGGGTAAGTATTTCTTCAATCCATTTAGATACATAGTCGACTGCGATTAGTATATACAAATACCCACTAGAGTTGATGAATGGTCCCACGAAGTCGATGCCCATACATCAAAAATTTCAACCTCTAAAATTGGATTAAGGGGCATCATATCCTTCCGAGTCATGTTGTTGATGCTCTAGCAATGTACACAGGATCAAACAAAAGAATGAGCATCTTTGTGCAGGCTAGGTCAAAAGAATCTAGAATTAAGTATCTTAGCTGTAGTTTTCTTGCCCAAAAAATGTCTACCACAGGCCATTGAGTGACAATGTGTCAGAATATCATGGATTTCTGAATCAAGGATACATAGCCTAATGACCTGATTGGCATAAATGCGGAAAAGGTCAGGCTCCTCCCAGAAATAGTATTTAATATTAGCAAAGAACTTATCCCTTTTGGTTTTTGGCCAATTAGATGGAATTCGTTCGATTGCAAGGTAGTTTGCAATGGGTGCAAACCAAGGGAGGGTATTGGCAGCTAAGATAGTCTCGTCAGGGAATTTATCAAGGGGGTCAACATGTCATTCGTCATGAGATGAGAGAGATGATCGGCCACTACATTTTACAATCCCACCTTATCCTTAATTTTCAGATCAAATTCCTGGAGCTACAGGATCCAACGAATAAGGCGAGGTTTCGCATCTTTTTTGTTCAGCAAATATTTAAGTGCTGAGTGGTCGGTATATACGGTGACATGTCACCCCAACAAATAAGATATAAATTTTTCAAGGGCAAATACAATGGCAAGAAGTTCTTTTTCAGTAACTGTGTAATTCCGTTGTGCATCATCAAGGATTTTGCTAGCATAATAGATCACAACAGGCTTATTGTGAACTCTTTGCCCGAGGACGAACCCTACAGCAAAATCAGAGGCATCAGTCATGAGTTCAAAGGGACAATTCCAGTTAGGTCCCTATAAAATTGGTGCCTCTATAACATCCTTCTTCAACCTCAGAAAACTCTCCAAGCATTGGGTATTGAATTCAAACGGTTGGCCTTTGGTAAGTAATTGACTTAAGAGCTTGGAGATTTGGGAAAAAAAATTTATGAAACGGCGGTAGAAACCCACATGCCCTAAAAAATAGTGAATCTGCTTTACAGTAGTGGGCTGTGGGAGCTTTGAGATAGCATCAAATTTTGCTCAATCTACTGCAATTCCTTTTTTAGAAATAACATGGCCCAGGACAATACCTTCTTGGACCATGAAATGACTTTTTTCCCAGCTGAGGACGAGATCAACTTCTATGCATTTTTGGAGGATTCTTTCAAGATTCAAGAGACAAAGGTCAAAAGAATCTCCAAAAGTAGAGAAGTCATCCATGAAGACTTCCAGACATTCACCTACCAGGTCTAAAAGAGCTGCAAGCATACACCGTTGAAAAGTCACAGGTGTGTTGCAAAGACTAAAGGGCATTCTTCGGAAAGCAAAGGTTGTGAAGGGGTGGTGAATGTAGTTTTGTCTTTGTCCTCAGGATGGACAACTACTTGACTATAGTCGAAATAACCATCAAGAAAATAATAGTATTCGTGTCTGGCTAACCTCTCCAAGATTTGATCAATAAAAGGGAGCGGAAAATGGTCCTTCTTGGTGGCAGTGTTTAATTTTCTGTAATCAATGAACACGTGCCAAAAAGAAGGCGATCTTAGTTGCTATAGTTTCACCATGTTCATTTGTGATAACTGTTAGTCCAGCCTACTTAGGAACGACTTGAGTGGGACTAACTCAAGAGCTATCAGAAATGGGGTAGATGATACCTGCATCAAACCACTTTATAATCTCCTTTTTACCACCTCCTGCATAGTAGGGTTTAGGTGCCTTCGTGGTTGGCGGGAGGGGCGAGAATCATCCTCTAGATAGATGCGATGGGTGCAATAGGATGGATGAATACCCTTAAGGTTAGAAAGGGTCCAACCAATAGCTTTTCTGTGTTTGCTCAAAACCTGGAGAAGTTTTTCCCCCTGTAGCACCTTATCTTCCTTCTTGTGGTGTATACTTTGGTGCATTTTTCCTTTAAAGCTTGTAATGGGGGCTTGCTCCATGGCTACATGCTCACCTTGCATCGTGCTTTCACCCCTTTGCTTCAATACGCAGATGATACTATATTTTTTATTAAAGGAGGGGTCAAAGAGGATGAATGTTTGAAGTATTTGGTGGACATCTTTGGTGAAATCTCTGGACTCAAGGTTAACGGTGCTAAATCCTCTTTGATTTTCTTTGGGGCGGAAAACCAAGTCGAAGATACTCTCTCTAAGGCTCTCCAAACCTCGATTATTTCCTCCCTGTCCGTTACCTAGGCCAACCTTTGGTGGAGAAAAAGCTGACTAGTGCGGATTGGGCAATTTTATTTGAGAAGATCTCTATTCGTCTGGCTAGCTAGTGTGGGAGGTTCTTGTCAAATGGTGGAAAACTTATTTTACTTAATTTTGTTATCTCTACCATTCTTATTTTCTTCTTTTTTATGTTCAAACCTCCAGGGAGCATCCTTAAGAAGATAGAGAATATTTGGTGAAGATTTTTTTGGAAGGGGCTGGCCTATGAAGGGAATTTCATGCATCCTATCAAATGGGCTTGCCTTTGCAAGCCTAAGAAGAAGGGGGGGTTAGGCATTTGATCCCTCAAGGAGCTTGGAGATTCCTTGTTGCTAAAATGGGGAGTTGTTATTCTTATGGGTAAGGATGAATTATGGAAAAAGCTTATTAAAGATTCATATGGCTCAAATGGATCACCAGAAGATATCTTATGCACAGTCAAAGCATCCCCCTTTTGGACATCTGTTTCTAAGGCGGTTGAAGAACATTAGAGCTACTTTGCTCCAAATCTTGGCGATGGGAAAAACTTTTCTTTTTGGGAAGATAATTGGAGCCACCTTGGTAGGTTTGATAGCATCTTTCCTCGTTCTTATGATGCATGTCATGGTAAGCATGCCAAGGTAGCCAATTATTCGGACATGCAAGGGGCCAAGTGGAAACTTCAAAGGCCTAATGCGCATTATTATAATTGGACTTCTGATAAGTTTGATAGACTATAGGAGACTCTCCAAGCCTTCAAACCGGCAGAGGGAATTGATGGCTTCAAGTGGCATGAAGGACTATATTCATCTTGGAAAGCCTACAAAGTTTTTCTGCCAGTAGATGATGAGGACCACTTTGCATCTATTTGTGCCAATTTGTGGAAGCTAAAGGTCACTTTGAAATGTCAGAGTTTTCTATGACTTGCTAGGAGGGATGGTCTTATCACAGGATCCTTCAGAACTCGAACAATGAGGATTCCACCTATCCAATGCTCGCTATGCAAGTATGCAAATGATGATGTAAAGCATTTATTTAGCAAGTGCCTAATGACTTTAGAGGTTCAGCAGAAGTGCTGCTCTGGTCCCTTTCCCATGTGGGAGGGTTTATGGTCTCTCCTTACCCATTCATCTACAAGCATGGTGAGGGTTGTGGTTGTGTTGCAGTCTGTTTGGCATGTGAGGAATGAAGTTTTGTTTAATGATGGTTGTGGGTGGGTTGAAGTCATATGTAACCAGGACAATGTGTTATCCAAGCATTGGCTAGAAAATATGTAATTTGCCTTATGCATTAATAAATTTGGATTACTACTGTGATCAGTAGTAGTCCTTTCTTTCCTTCGAAAAAAAAAAAAGATTTGGTAGTGCAGGGAAGGTGGACTGGAAGAGAGTGGTGAGAGTAGACCTTCAGATTGGGATTCTGTCGGGCTTTATCTCTTACCGAAGATGAACAAGAAACATGAATGTCCCTCCCTCACAAAAGGGAACTTCCAATCTTTCACTGCTTATTGTAAGTTATTCTCTTGCATAATATGCAATCTATCATTTTATGCGGTCATCGTTTTCCACCAGTTGCATGCGACTACTAGTGGTGGTTTCTTTTGGGCAACATTTGAATAGTGAAAATAGGTCTGCCAACCCTTATTCCGAAATTCAAAAGTAGGCTTTAGTTATAGAATTAGATGGTTTTACTCAAAGATGAAATTATTCTACTTTTTTGAAAAATTCCCTAATGTGATGTTTAATCCCTTGATGTGATGTTTAACACTTAAAATACAAAAGGCTCTAATTTTTCTCATGATTTCAGTTTTATCACCTTTTATCTCATAATTTTATTTTTCTAATTCTAGTTATCATGCTACGTTAAGAAATGAAAACATTGATCTCTTACTCATCAAAAGATGTTACAAATTGATAACTTCTGTAGTGAGGCACTTGATTTGAATATAAACTTACTAGTTGGTAGCCCACTCTTTGCTGTAAGGTCTTTCAACTTTGTTGGGGGTGCTAAAGTCAAAATCTTACAAGTGAAGAAATGGTACCGAAGTACGACATGTGTTGGCCATGGTGGAATCTGATGGTCCCCACCACTTAGCTAAAGTGTCTCTGGTTGAAATGAGAAAAAAAACACCATTCATGATAGTCCCAACTAGATACAACATTAAGTCAAGTGTCTCTAGTTGAAATGAAAAAAAAAAAAAAAACCATGCATGATAGTCCACCGTAATGAAAATTTGGAAACATGAAGAGAGAGGAGGCATGAGAGAGAGGAGAGAGAGTGTATGTGGAGAGAGCGTAAGAGAGAGATGGAGTGAGAGGGAGAAATGCAGAGATAGAGGGAGAGAGAGGAATCATGAGAGAAAGGGAAGAGAGAGTGGAGAGAGCATGAAAGAGAGATGAGGTGGGAGGGAGAGGAGAGGGGACAAGGAGAGAGTGAGAGAGAGGAGGTGCAAGAGAGACAAACTGGGAGGAGAGAGAGAGTGGAAGGGCAATGTGAACACAAGGATGGGATGATGAAATAGGACAAAGTATTTGCATTATTGACATGAGGTTCCATCGAAAAGAATGGCTAGGAACAACTAAGATAAGGAAAACTACACAGTACTATGAACAGTTCCTATGTCCATGGCCCTTCAGTTAGTTTAATAATTGTATCTTCTAAGTATAACAAGTCTATCCCATCATTTTACTCCTTAAGGAGATATAAGAGGTATGCTTACTAATCGTGAAAAAGCGTGATTTGTAAATTAGGGTTTTTATCATTGTAACACGCAATTACAATCGCTTTTAAAATTTGTAAAGATAGAGTACTTGGAAAGTATTTGAGTCGTCCCAAGGGAGGTAGGAATGCAATTTGAAAACTCTCGCTTGAATTTTGGAAATCAACTTTCTTTTTGTGTTTTGAAATATATATATATTTTAGGGTCTTCAATAAGAGCAAAATCAAATGCGGAGAGAACAGGATTTGAAGTTACTAGAAATAAGGCAACAAGTGCCTTGTTTCTCCAACTCACTTCAAGCACAGGAGGCTTGGAGTAATGGAGGAACAACACACAACAAAATAACACAACCTAAATGAACAAATGGTAGAGGAATGCTTCTTAAAATAAAAATTGTTTTTTACAAAGGAGTTGAAGAACTCACAAGCGAAAGGGATTCTCACTTGTAATCTTAAACACAAATTGAATACTACACTACCATGCAACCAAAATACAAAAAAAAGTAGAAGAAAGCTTATGAAGAAGGTGATGTTGTTGAAGACTTCCCGCTCGAATTCAGGTTGCCCGTGAATTGAAGGAAGCTTACTCTTGGCTCTCCTTCTCTTGGTAAGCCCTAGGTGGGCGTGCCTAGCTCCTCCTAGAGTGGAAGGTTTCCACTCCTAAAATCCTCCTTAGGGTGGTGTGGACCACCCTTCTTGCTTCTCCTCTAGACATCCTCCTTGCCTGGTCTTCCTCCTTGGCTTGGTGAAGACACAAGGTAGAAGAAGGGAAGAAGTTAAAGGCACCAAGGAGACAGAATGTCCCCTTAATCATCTTCTTCTCCTCTTCTCCTTGGTCGTTGGGATGGTGGATGAAGGTGGAAGAATATGAATGTGTAGCAAAGGATTTGTTGGTTAAAGTAGTTATGGGTGGTATATATAGAGTTGTAGGAAGGGGAGTAGGTGTGGTGATGGATGGATGGTTAGGATGGGTTTTTAGTAGGTGGTTATGGATCCTAAGTCTAGGGTTCTTTGGTGCAAAAGGAAGGGGCATGTGGATGGTGGTTATGGTGGTCAAGAGGTACCATAAAGTGGCGCCAACTATGGGAGGTTAGTATGGTTGGTGGTTGGCGTGGAGTATGGAGGGCTAGGATAGGCTTATGAAGTGGTGGTTATACGATGGAGGGTGGAGATTAAGTGGTGCCATGTGGAAGGGTGTAGGAAGTGGAGTTAAAGTGTGGTTAGGTTCTTTTTGGCGCCAACTATGGGTTCTAGAAGTTGGCGCCAAAAGGGAAGGCTAGGATTGGGTTCTAGGGTTAGGTGTATGGTGGTGATTGAATGCTATTTTGGGGCCAAGATAGAAGGGTGTATGGTGGTGGTGTCTTTTTGTTTTGGCACCAAAAGGGGTAGTTAATTGGTGGTTTTGGAGGGAAAAATAGGTGGCTTTTGGTGGTGGCGATGGGGTGAAGGGGTGGCTATTAGGTGGTGCCAAAGTGGATTAGGAGTAGGTTAGCTAGGTGGACTAAAGGTTAGGTGTTTTTGGTGGAGTTAGCTAGGTAGGCTTTTAGGGTGATAGTGGATGGCCATGGAGTGGACACGAGCTAGGGTTAACTAGCTAAGGTAGCTTAGCTAGTTGGAGAGTAGAGGAGATTAGGGTTTAGCTTGGAGAGAGTAGCCAAAAGCTGTCTAAAGTAGACCTGGAGATGAAATAACTTTCCCAGAGTTGATGGTTGAAGAGGTTTTTTTAGGAGCTCAACTACTTAGCTTAGCTAGCTAGTTCTTCTACTCAAAGCTAGGCTTGAGTAGTGGAGCTGAGTTGAGCTGGTCTCAACCTATCTGAAGCTAGGTTGAGTTGGACCTACCTCTGATGAGATCCTGAGCTAGCTTAAATACTAAGTAGACAAGTAGTAGCTAAGCTAGAGGGAATTCAGTTGCCCTAGATCTGGGGAGAGCTGGACCTAAGCTAAGGTGAACTCCTGTCAACTAAGTTGAGCTAGCTAGAGCTCCCAGTGAACTGATTGGAGCTAGGATGAGCTAGACTCAACTAAGTTGAGCTGGATCTGAGCTAAGTTAAGGTGGGTTGAGCTAAGTTGAGCTACCTTGAGCTACTATCCAGCTAAGATGAGCTTAATGGAGCTGGAGGGAGCTAAAC
Organism: Thalassia testudinum; assembly: GCA_037157565.1. NCBI lineage: Eukaryota > Viridiplantae > Streptophyta > Magnoliopsida > Alismatales > Hydrocharitaceae > Thalassia > Thalassia testudinum. Next base: position 49,069,103 of record JAZHRO010000009.1, read on the forward strand.
CTAACCCAGGTAGGTTGATATCCAATTGAGATGAGCTGGATCCAGCTAGGGTTCAGCTGATATGATCTTGTTCTTCACTTTTTGTATTCTTGAGTGCTAGGGTTTTAGAGGTCTGATCATCTTCTTATCCTTAACACTCAAGTAAATATGTTAAAAACACAAAAAGATGCAATGCATGCCTAACCTAGGTAATTCCTAAATGCAACCCGAAAACCATTTGCACAGTTAAAATCCTAAGAGCTAGATTTGTTTTAGGGCATAAGAATGATGATAAACTAGCATTTATCACTTACTTTTCGAAGTGACAAAATATAATATTTAAAATCAAAGCCATTTATTCTTTATGGTGGTGTTTAATAGGGGAAATATGTTTGTGAAATAAGTAGAGGAATAGGTCAGGAGTGGTTGACATCGGAAAACATGATGAGATAACTCAGTCATTGTAGCGTGTGCTTTCGACATCAATTTTAAAAAGAATCAAATAGTGAGTCCGAGTGTTGAATATAAGGAGGTGTGAAATCAAATCATTTAGTCACTTATTGCCACATGGTATTTTATTTGGTTTGCTTGAACGAAAGAGAGGAGAAAGAAAGAGAGAGGGAGTAGAAATCCATTGGGGAATATGAGTTCTAGTTACTCATTAACAAACTATTAATGAAAGAGAGTTGCAAGCATATGAAAAACAACATGAAGGTCTAGCTTAGCATAAGAACAATGTAGGTATAATAGAAAAGAAAGCTTCTTTAAATCATAAAAGTGTTTCACAATTACAAGCAAAAATATAGACTAAAAGAATGCTTAAAGAAATGCATAAACTAAAGAAGACTAGGAGCAAAGAGAGGCAGCCACGGCGGTGGAGGAAGCTCCATCAGTGGGTTGGTGGCTCCAGGGACCATCTTTGAGCTCTATGGAGATGGTGGAAGACTTGTAGAAGAGATGTGTTGTAATGGAGATCTTAAGGGCCTTTTATAGGTGAAGAAGCACCAAGATTTGGTCTTGAATCACCCCCAAATCCCGCTGAACTAGCCTTGGACCATGCTGCATTGCCACTCACACCTGAACTGGTGCCCATGCGTGCACACACGTGCTGGCATGCGCTCACGAATGCGTGGCAAGCGTGGCGTTGCAAGAACCATTGATCTTCTCATCTGATGGCTATGGAGCATCCTCAATCGTGCTTTAAACGTGTGCCTAATTGCATGCTCGTGTTTGCGCGGTTCGTAGCTAGCCACATGGAGTGATTTGTGCCTGAGGATCGCTCTCCAGCGGCTATGATTTGTGCGCGATCGAGTGCTTGAGATTGCACAATCCTGCTTGGGTGACATGGCTCGTCTTCCACCGCACGATCCTAGTTAAGTGATCCAATTCCACCTGCGCTTGCGTAAGGGAGGGCACCCATCACACCTCGGACGTGCGTCGCCTCCTTGAGGGTGCGCTTGAACACCACTGAGCTATGCCTGCTCACACTTGATCAAGACCGTTGGATTGGGATCCAACGGTCTAGATTGACTCTCATAGTCTCTTTGAAGAAGTGAACATGGTCGGTGGAGCGAGCGATGTGGTGCATCGTGGAGCATTCGATGGAGATTGAATGGTTGAAGTTGCACAGATTGTGTGATAAAGAGAAGAGGTGGGCATTGGTAGGCACGATGGACAGCAGAGCGGTTGCCACGTGTAACACTGTGGGTCGTTGATCATCAGATCAATGGTCAATACTTCCTGGTCTCATTATAGTAGTTACGGAGGTCAGATTGGGGCAATTTCAGAGCTATTGGACTCTGATTTTCATCTTGAATCCATCCATGCAACTCGATTGCTCATCTGAGACCTGTTTTAAAATGCACTTGTACAACTTGGTCGTTAAACATTAATTTCAAGCAATCTTAATGTAAAGTATGTAGTATATGCATGCATTGCTCCCAGACACACTATATTATCGTATTTACTCACATGAGCCCTTGAAATTGACTCTAATTGATATAATTAATGTTAATAACTGTAGAGTTATCATACCCCCATGCCCACCTCTTGCTAGTCCCTAGCAAGGTTATCATAAAGAACCGAAGCCAAAGAGCAACTGTTGAGGCACACTTATCTATCGACCAGAGGAAATTCGATACTTAAGGTCTTAACTACTTAGACTCAACAGTGTCATGATGTCGACCAAGATATGGATCACCCTAGTCCTTGCCTTATTCATATGAGACAACCAACAATGGGGGGTTACCCACAGCAACTTGCCATTCATACCTGTGCGGTGAAGTGTGGTTTATTATATTTTTTTCTTTCCTCCTTTTCTTTCTTTTTCTCTTTTCTTTCTTTTTTTGTGGTACTATTCTCTTTTTTTTCAAGTAGGTGGCTTCCCAAATCTAAGACTTTTCTAAAGGTGGTGGTTAAAGAGAGATATGTCGAATGGTTGGGCTCTAGACAACCAGCAATGGGGGGTTACCTACTACAAATGTGCCAGCCATACCACCACTAGTCTTCTTGGCTCCCTAATTTCCACTATGATCACCCGTACAGGGAGTCAGTGCGCAATGTGTGTAGATACTTAGACTTCTAGATTACTCCAAATCAGAGGATGAGATGATAAGTTTCCTACTTATCACCCCACTTTATTTACTTTATTGCTATTAAATTAAGTTGGCAAGGACAAGGGGAACGAATCTATATCTTAACAAACATTAGGACTAACTAAGCCACTCGACCTGAAGAGTCCTAGTGAAAAGATCCTAACTGTATTATTTCCTATGGTAGGTAAAATTCGATGCCAAAATTTCCTACCTATTCTTATCTTTATTATAGTTTTTTTTCTTTTAACAAAAATAATGACAATTAATTCATGCTGACAAATCTGTGCTCAGAAAATAAAAATTACCCCCCCATGCCTATCTAATACAATATCCTCATTAGAAAAATAAATCCATGCAAGGGAGTAAGGATATAAAGCACATGAATTTCAATTTTGTAACTGGTTAGCTTGAATCCTCTAGGTTGCCTCCCAGGAAGCGTTGAGTTTATTACCTCTAGCTAGACACGGTGCACAACCAACAAAGGATCAATCAATTGAATGGTCTGGGTCAAGAAGGGGAAGAAATAATTAGCTGGACCCAGAGTTAGAAGTCCACAGATGTGGATGAGGTTATGGTGTAGTCCCATTCCTATGGGATGGGAACTTAGAAAGTCTTTGTTCATGCATGCCCTAGTCCATTCGTCTCTTTTCCTTTGGGCATGCAAACCAGATGTTTGTTTGGACGAATGCAACCCTAATTGATAAGCCTAGACATTCAAATTGTCAGAATAAGCAACTCTTATCCTTAGAAAAGTAGGTTCAAGGTGATAATGGAGCATTTCTATTCATTTAGGGTTTTTATTCCTCCCTAGATCTAAGTCGTAAAGGTCATAAGGGTCCTGATAATAGGTCGATGGCTTGACCAAAATAGGACCCGGCAGTCAACATTTCCTTCTTTGATTTTATTGTCCTTAGGGGGGATTATTTCTTTATCCATCCAAAATTTTGATTCCAACAAAATGTTCTCCTCTTCCTCTAAAAGTTTGAAATCCAAAGGTTGAGCCAACTCCACATTAGTTGCATCAACATCTTTGAGACTTGAGTCAACTACAAAGGAATGCATCTGATTGATCATGATTGATTCGGGCTGGTCTGAGTGAAGATCCTCCCGATCCTCAATGATGATTTCTCTATATAATTCCTCATAACCATTGGAGCTTGAAATCTTGTTGTTCATTTCTTCCAAATCATAGTCAACCATCAGGGAGGAACTTGTGATGGAGCTAATTTCATCATTCATTTCATGCTTCAATTCTTCCCATTGCCTTTCCTTTGTATCCATGATGGGGTCCTCAGGTATTTCACAATTAAAGTGATCAAAGTTAGATTCCCCATCCTCAAATCTTGATGTCCCTTTTACCAAATCATTATCATTAAACTCAAGGACATCGACCCCAATCTTATCCTCCAAATTTTCAGATTCATTCTCATTTTTTTGGAGTGTTTCATCCTCAGTTTCCACCTGTTTATGTTCCCAAGGATCCTTAATGCTTTCCAACATTGGGGGTGTATTGATGGTGGACTGCATCAATTTTAGGCAACTAGGTGTGGTCCAATCAATTATCACAGGGCCTTGTTCCATTGTCTCTAAAAAAGAGGTCTCTTTCATCACTTTTCGTTGACCCTCTTCATCCAATTGTTGGAACATGTTAAGCATTCTTTGTTTCATCTTAACCAATCTTTGGTTCTAGTTATACAGATCCAAATGAATGCTACAAAGAGTTGACTGAGTGTCATTGGGTTTCCCTTGGGTTTCTTCCATATTGTACTTAACATTCAAATCAGAGTTGGGAGGGAATGGGTGAGGATATGTATCAGTGTCTGTACTGAGGTTTAAGTTCTTGGGTGGATCCTCTATTCTATCATTTTTAGGGTCCAATTCCATAAAAGGCACCATTTTCTTTTTAGTCCTACTCTAGAATAATTGAAGTTCTACGTCCTCCTCCTAGTCAGATTCTTCATCAGGGGTATAAAGCAGGGGTTGATCATACTCGATTTCCCTAGGTTTATAATCATCATTATGGTACTCAAAATCATTTGATTTCCATTTTTTTAACATCCCTTCCAATCCATAGGTCAAGTAGAAGAGATCCTCGAATTTAAATGAACAATCTTGGTTATTATCTTGGGAAGGGTAGGGGTCTTGGTGTTTTCCTAAAGAGTAGGTCTTATCAAATTGGTTAGTGAGTGGGTGGGACCTAAAAGAGGAGTCATCATAAGGAGGATCATCATCAAGATCAGAATACCTAAGGTTTGGATCATACCCTTGAGTGGATGGGTTGGGTGTATCCAAATAGGGTGGTGGTGTGGGTTGGGTAAAATTGGGATAGTCAGGTGAAATAGGAGGGTGGTTTTGGGGATAGGAAGGGCACCTTAGGTATTGTGTTTCTAAGGAGTATCCCCAACTAGGTGGCTGGTTATCCCATGTAAACTGTGGATATGATTTACTTAGGTTAGAATACAATTCATGTTGGGGATAGTTTAGGTAGGATGGGTAGGCATTGACAACCATGGTTTCGAAGAAGTGGAGGGATGAGGGAAGAATAGAAGATAGAAGGTCCCTACCTCACAATCAAGCAAACAAAAGGCTAGCCCTAAAGAGTGACCCTAATAACTTAAAGCTTCACAGAAAATAATTAAGCTTGCAAGCACTTAAACCTTCCTTCCCAAAATCAATCTGGCCAAGTTGAATACAAGGAGGGTAAGGGGAAGGTACTTCCCAAAGCTTTTGCCTCAGGTTCCTTTGATACCCCCCAATCGTGGTCGTTTGACCCTACCCCGCAGCCTAGATACCAGATTTAACAATGGGAATTAAGGCTAGCTACTTAACAAACCCAATCACACTCTTTTTTTAAAAAAAGAAAAGGAGTGCTTTCGAATCGTCGATAGCAATCCAGGAGAGCATTTATTGATTATATGAAAGAAATGAACCCAATCACACTTTTAAGACTTAAATTGCTCCTACCTAAGGCACGTATACTTGATTTTAATTTAGGGCTATGATCTAGAAGTGCTTAGGAATGTGAGGGGGCATTGTTTTGGGTTTGTGCCAATTAATGTTCAATTTCAAAGTGTATAATGTCATGCACAAACAAGGGATTTGCAAACAAGGTTTAATATGAGGTGTCTTTTAAAGTTCAACCTTGTTTAGTTCTTTTAGGGTTCTAATTCTTAGGTTGATTTAACCAAGCTCTATTTAAACACACAAGAGGTTATGCAAACATGGGTGTTTTGCTCTTTTTCCCTCAAGAATATGTGTGTCTCTAAGAAATAGAAACCCTAAGAGTTTTCACCCCTATAGTTCATGCAATTCCATCAGGTGAATTGATTTTAATTTTGAATGGTGCAGCCCAGTTCAAAACATGGTTGGCTTCTCAAACACCACTCGAAGAGACACTCAGAAAGATTTTCTAAGGAAATTAGAGTGTAATTTTTTTCGGGTGGTGGATTTGAGATGTAGATCAAGTAGCAATTCACCATGCCAATTTTTTGAGATTTTTGTTTTTTTTTAGATTGTTTTTTGAAAGCAAGCAAACAATATAACCTAAGATTTATGGACGAGCCTAAATGCCATTTTTTTCTCTTTTCTTTTTTTTTTTGTTTTGATCAAAGAATGGATGAAACTATGCTAGATAGGATGATACTCACCAAGGTCTTCGCCGCACTTGACTCCCAATCTACCATCTTGGAGTGCACTCCTCCTACCACCTTTGCACCGGATTCGTGCAACCAATCAATTGAGAGGGAGAAAGAGAGAGTAAGATCTCATCAATACCACCAATGCAAATATGAAAGCAACAAATAAGATCCGTTGCCTCCCCGGCAACGGTGCCAAAAACTCTAATGTCAAAAAACACGATGAGATAACTCGGTCGTTGTAGCATGCACTTTCGACATCAATTTTAAAAATAAGAATCAACTGTGAGTCCGAGTGTCAAACATAGGGAGGTGTGAACTCAAATCGTTTAGTCACTTATTGCCACATGGTATTTTATTTGGTTTGCTTACATGAAAGAGAGAGAGAGAGAGAAAGAGAGTAGAAATCCATTGGGGAATACTAGTTCTAGTTACGCATTAACAAAACTAAGCATGAAATAGAGTTGCAAGCATATGAAAAACAACATGAAGGTCTAGCTTAGCATAAGAACAATGCAGGCCTAATAGAAAAGAAAGCTTCTTTGAATCATAAAAGTGTTTCACAATTACAAGTGAAAAAATAGACTAAAAGAATGCTTAAAGAAATGCATAAACTAACGAAGACTAGGAGTGAGTCAAGCTAGCCACGACGGTGGAGGAAGCTCCATCGACGACTCAACAGCTCTGGGGACCAGCTTTGAGCTCTATGGAGGTGGTGGAAGACTTGTGTAAGAGATGTGTTGCAATTGGGGTCTTAAGGGCCTTTTATAGGTGAATAAGCACCAAGATTTGGCCTTAAACCACTCCCAAATCGCACTGAACCAGCCTTGGACCACGCTAAACCACCACCCATGCCCGAACCGGTGCCCACGTGTGCGCGCACATGCTGGCATATGTTCAAAATGTGTGGCTAGAGTGGCGCTGCGAGAACTGTTGGTCTTCTCATCCGACAGCTACAGAGTGACCTTAATCGCACCTTCAGATGCGTGCCTAATCACACACTCATGATAGCACGTTTAGCAGCTAACCACGTGGCATGATTTGAGCCTGAGGATCGCTCACTAGCTTCTGTGATTTGTGCATGATCGAGCCCTTGAGATTACACAATCCCGCTTAGGTGACGTGGCTCATCGTCCACCGCACGGTCCTAATTGAGTGATCCAATTCCACCCGCGCTTGCATAAGGGAGGGCGCGGATCACGCCTTGAATGTGTGTCACCTCCTTGAGAGAGCTCTTGAATGTCACTGAGCTATGCCCGCTCACTCTTGATCATGACTGTTGGATTGGGATCCAATGGTCCAGATTGACTCTCACTGGCTCTTTGAAGAAGTGAAGGCGACCGATGGAGTGGGCAACGTGGTACATCATGGAGCGTTTGATACCGATTGAACATTTGAGGTCACACATATCACGTGATGAAGTGAAGAGGTGGGCACTGGTAGGTGTGGATGGACGAAAGAGCAGTTGCCATGTGGCACGCTGTCGGCTATTGATCATCAGATCAACGAGTACTTCTCGGCCTCATTGTAGGAGCTATGGACGTCAGATTGGGGTGATTTCAAAGCTGTTGAACTCTGATTTTCATCCTGAATCCATCTGTGTGGCTCAACTGCTCATTTGAGACCTATTTCAATATGCACTAGTACAACTTGGCCATTAAACACTAATTTCAAGAAATCTTAATGGAAAGAATGTACTATATGCATGCATTGCTCCTAGACCAACTATATTATCGTATTTTACACGCATGAACCCTCGAAGTTGACTCTAATTGATATAAGAAAAAACATTAATAATTGTAGAGTTGTCAGTGGTAGAATAAGTAGGTTTTGGCTTTTGGGGTGGTGTTCAATAGGTGAGTTAGGTGAGTTAACCCGCATTTGTTCACCACTTAACTCGCCTGCCACTTGCACTGAGTTAAGGGAAGTTAACCTAACACCAAGTCATTCCACCTCCTCTATGGAATAACTTTAAGTTATCTAACCCTAAAACATACTTATTCCATCACTCCTTCCCTATTCCTCTACATATTCAACAAACATATTTCCCTTATCAAGCACAAGTTAAACTTATTCCATAGAGGAGGTGGAATAAGTTTGTACTGGGTTAACTTCTCTTAACCTAACACAAATGGGAGGCGAGTTGAGTGGTGAACAAATGTGGGTTAACTCACTTAACCCACCTATCAAACACCACCTATGTGAAGTGTTATGTTAAACTTATTCCTTGATGTTATAGGAAGAATTTAAAGATAGTTTATGAATCATGACAGCAATTATATCTATCTAGAAATATAACTAAAAATCAAACAAAACAAGTACCTAAGGTTAAAATAAGTCAACTAGAATAAGTTCTTATCTAGTATCTTATTTTTTAAACCTTATTCCCATGATTCCTTGGATCTTCTCCCATAACGATGGAACAAAAAAAAGGTCAAAGTTTGGTTCAATAGATGTATCTAGCTACCCTATGGCTTCTACTTAAATTAGTCCAAGTCCTCACCTAGTCTTCAACCTTTAGTAGTCTCTTTATCTTATTCTGAAGAGGGAAGAAAAATCAGACCCAGATATAGATAACACAATTTTCCCATTAACCTAGACCAAGTTCTAGAAGGGGCTAACTCATAGTAGTCAAGCCAAACTTGCATCGCCATAATGAGAAGCTGACCCAGCCAGCTCACCAACAAATGGCCTAACCCATGGCCTGGGAGAGAGTGGGGATGTGGCCAACTAGATTGCTAGCAAAGAAGTCACCTTAAGATTCTAAGTAGAGCCTACCCAAACCACTAAAAAAGTGTTGGCTCAATCTTCAAACAAGAATGAAGACCACACAAATGTCAAGGAGGCAAAGCCCAAGCAAATTCATCCTAAAAGGTGAGGTAATGCAAAGAGAAGGTGGACCCTCAGGAAATGGAAGTAAATGATTGTATTCCCTAAAAAGGAAGATTATACGTAATTAATAAGGCTCTCATCCCCTATAAAAAGGGTCCAATATATGCGAGAAAGAGCTAATCACTCCCACCATACTCAAAACAATTTTTAGTGCATCCTTAAGGGTTAGATTCCCTCCCCAGGCATACGCCATACAAGTGGAATTGGGTTACCAACTTTGTCTCTTTTGTGTTATTAATTGCTTAGTTTTCGGATTGGGTACTCGAGTGCTCGATCATTTGGCGTTATCTATGGGAACTTTGAACACTCTACTGGTTGAAAGGATAAGGTTTGCAAGTAGTAGACACAGTTCTAAAGGTGAAGAAACAAAAGATCTCTAGTTCTGGATGAGGACAAGTCGAGCATCGCCTTGGAGGACCTCAAGTGACATGCCAATGAGTCCTTTTCCTTTGCCAAGAAGGTGGAGGAGAAGGTCACCAATGAGGAGAAAGAGAATGAGGCTAACTCTATCTATGTCAAGACTCTGAGCCAATAGGGCCCCCTTGACCCCCTCTACTCGATGAAAGAGGATGAGAGAAAATGTCGAAAACCTATCCATGAGGAACAATAAAAACTAGTGATTTCCCTTTACAACACAGTCTCACAAGAAAATAACACTAAAGGCAAAGGTAAGGCCCACGGGACAGAATCCCCAATCTGAGAAGCATGATAGCTTGTGCCTCTGCCAGGTTGAGGTGGAGAATGCCTACCTTAAAAAGCAATTGGAAGAGCTGCAACAACTAGTCAACCACTAAGCTAGGCAAGTCATCAACAACTTGCCCAGAATCTTGAAGGTAAACTCTCACTCCTCTCATATGCTTCCTCGCTATCAGAATGACCAAGTATCAAACATCATCCAATAGGCTACCTGATGGTAACACCATCATTGTCCATAATTGGCCTAATTTAGCCAAATTACAGGTATAAAAGCTCCTTAATAATCATGAAAATGGCATAATTCAGTTTTTCCTTGATTTTGAGAAGAAAAAGGGAAATTCAGTTAATTCTGTTGTTTTAACGAATATTCACAAATGTAGATTAACTAAGGGGTGAATCAGTGCTTAATGAAAGGTCAAATGAACTTAAATTCCCAAGAAGTAAGCTCGAACTAACTGAATTAGGGTTTTCTGAGAATTGAAGATTAATTTAATAAGAAAAAACTTAACTAACTGAATTAGGGTTTTCTGAGAATTAAAGATTAATTTAATAAGAAAAAACTTAATTACAGCCTCACTTCAATTGGAAGGGTTCTGGTAAAAATAAATGTAATCTAAACCTTCTAAAAATCATTTAAAAATATTTTATGAGGTTTACAACATTCATTTTGACCAAATGAACCTATTTTGACCAAAAACAAAGACCAAGGCAGGAAATTGTTACATTTTGGGTTAAAAATGTAAATTACCCAATCAAAATTCATCAAAACCCAAATTTTAGGTCACCATTAGATTCCTTAGGTACAAATTTGGTTACCTCTAAATTTTAAGCCTAATCAGAGTCTACCTTGACTAAGTTTGCATTTTGGCCCATTTATCTTTGATTATTGCAAAACCCCCCTTATATTTCAAAATTTCCTACACCTAAGTCCTCGGCTGACGTCGTGACATCATCCGGTCATCTTCTTCACAAATGTGGCAACTTGCACTCGCAAAAGAGACCCACAGTGCATGAGATTTGATCAAAGATTTAGGCCATCAAACCTCAACCAAATTCCACCAAATTTGGTGGGATTGATCTTCAAATCATGCCCAATTGGGCGAGCATCATCTCAAACTCCAATTTGGAGCGTATCTCCTTGATTTGGTCGAGATCCTTGAGAACCAAAGTTGCCAAATTCGTAGGCTAAACTTGCAAATTTGAGACCAATTGATGAGGGATCCTCTTCTATATAAAGGTCTTGATGTTTCAAAGTCCAACCTGTGCTCAATTAAGCTAGAAATTCCTCCTTCTTCTTCTTCCTCTCCAGTGATTTGAAGCACCACCAAAGTTTCTTCTTCCCACATCTTCACCCTCTACCACATACAATAGGTAGAGGTTGTTCTTCCTCTTCCACCCACGAAGCTTCACGCAAAGCTTTAGGCCTCAATTCCTCTTCTTCGACTCCAGCGACCACCTGTTCTTCCTTCTCATCAACGCACCATCGATGAGCTTCTCCCCTCTTCCTTTCCTAAAATTACCATAAGGCTTTTCTTCCTCACCCTCTCAATTAGGTTTTCGGAGCTTTAGAGTTCCATCTATCATCTCCTCCCTCTCCGACCACCACCAACGACCTTCACCGCCACCCTCACCATCTCACCTCCTCCGCCTTCCTCTCACCTAATTAACTTATGCAAAAGCTCCTCCTCATCCTCACCAAGGTTTTTCCCAAGCTAATTTGTCCTTATATCGCCACAATCACCACCCACCATCGTTGCCGATGAGCTTCTTCGAAGCTTCATCGATCCAACCAACCGTTCACCCCCACGACAAACTAGCATAGGGTTTTGCTTCGGTGTGTCTCACCGGAGCTATTGGTGTGCTTAATTTAGGCCAAGAGGCCATATTCATGTGTGCAAGTACTTCTGGTAGGAGCTCCTTCTCCGACGTCAAGCAGTAGCATCCGACGACTTACTCGGGTGATGACCACCCCCATTAAACGAGGACACGTCATGGGACCTCATCTCAGATCCACAGTTAATTAAGCTTGAATTCATCAACTCCTTCTCGCAGTCGAAGATGAAGAAGAAGGTGGGACATTTAGTCCCACCTTGTCGAAAGAGGAGCCTGGAAACACGCATATAAGGCAACGAGTGCATTATCAATTCACTCAAGACTTCAGGGGGTCAGGTCCCCATCCCTCTTCACGCACACATATGCCCGCACACACGCGGGTGCACTTGGGTTCGGGTATTGACCCAATTTTGGATCCGATTATCTGAGAAGCCTTTGGCTAGAGGCTTCGGCGGATTTTGGCTGAAGGCTTTGGGCTGAGAATTTGAGTTGCATTCTAAGTAAGTGTTGAGGCTAAGGCTTGGTTACAAAAACACATTTTTTTTTACCTTAGCCTCTTTCATATTGAGTTTGATTGTGACATTATTTGAGCAATTATATTTTTTTACATCAAACTCCGGTGTTTCATGTTATATTCTATTGATTAGTGGTTAATTACGACTTAATTGCTCCGTAAGATGACCTCGAAACTCATATTTTGAGATATAAATTTTTAATGTTTCTATCACTTTAGTCGCTATACTACAAGGTATTCTTAATATCGATTAAAGTGAATTAACATTACCCATGCTATGAGGGGAATCCATAGGAAGCTATGCATCACCACCTTCCCCTTCACTGAGAAAGTGATGAGCTTCAAGTACTTGTCCTCTAGTATAATGACACATTGACCTAATAGTATTCATCGAAAATTACCTCCAAAACTTGCTCATCCATGAGTACCTAGACAGGATAGTGTACTAGGTTTTCCCCTCAATCTTGACCGGTAGCACTCACGAGTGGTTCAGCAACCTCTCAGTTGGGCAAATTGTATCATTCCAGGAGATAGAGAAGTTCTAACAGTATTTCTTGAAGCAACAAGGAACTAGGGATAGCCCTAAGAGGCTAGTGAAGGTCTGTCAAAGAAAGGGAGAGACCTTCAAGGCTTACATAAATAGGTTTATGGCCAAATACTTCAAATGCAACCGAGTCCACAATAAGATCACAATATATACATTCAAGCAAGGGCTTCTAGATCGCAACTTTTGGAATAATATGGAGGACCTTCCTCCATGTGACATGGTGAAACTTTGGAATCAAGAAAATCACCACGCTGATAGAGATGAGTCCTTCCACTACCACTTGCATGTAGTCAAAGTTCTTAAGGAACCTAAGTGGATAACCTTGGCAAGTGGAGTGAAGACTGTGGTGAGGCCTATGAATGGGGTTGAGAAGCCAACTGATGAGGCAACTGAAGATAGAACTAAGCGATGTATTTTTGTCGAAACTGCCAGGATGATTGATGAGAGCGATAGTAGTAGGTAAGGTGAGAGATTTACCAAGAGTACACCCGCTCACTTGCAATCAAATGGATATCCTGGCAAAGGTCCTTGCTACGAACCTAGAGGCCTTGCCCTCACCTCATCCTTTAAGGCATCCTGCACCCTAAGAACCCTAGTGTCACTACCACCAAGCCAAGGGGCACTTGACAAAGACTTGCTAGGATCTCTAGGACCAGATCAAGTCCCAAATTCATGAAATGGGAAAAGGAAAGCAGCCAATGTAGGAGGTGGAAGAATTCCACTAGGCTCAGCTCCAAGTCTTCCAAGGGGCCAATGTGGTCACCTCGATTAAGCCCCTACACCATGAAGATGTCTTTGATATCCTCACAAAAGAAGGGCTTAGCTAAAACCTCTCGCTTGAGTACCAAAGGCAAATCCTTCGCATGCTAACCAAGAGGCACTGGAAACTCGCCACTACCAACCTCACTTTCGATGCTTTTCACCCATTCGGGTGTCCACTGGTTAGCCCATATTTGTGGGCAATTTAAGTATTTAAGTGCCTATACATTAAGTTAATTCTAACATTTATTTAGCATAAATTAGGATGTAAATAGGTTAATTCATATTTCTAATTTAATTACATAATTCATGCATTGCATTCATATTTAAATGCATTTAGAATTAACTTAGAATTGCATTCATTTAATTAGTTAACCAATTAGATGCATTGCATGCATTAATTTAAGTTAACATAAAAGTTGAGGGTTTGTATATAAATAACCATAATATTTTAACATTATTTTTATTCTTCTTCTTTCAGCAACGGCTGCATTTCCTTCCGTTGCTGCTCCAACGCCACCAGCTGTCGCACTAAAACCTGCAATCAAGGACGAGCGGAGAATGTGGATCTGCTCTCGCCTCTCCTTTCAAATCCATGCATGTGGCTACAAAAAGGGGAAGAGGCAGCCGAGCTCTGGAGGCCTCCACCCCCGACCCACCACTGTGCAGAGAGTTCATCTCTCGTCCATTCCACACAGCCGGCCTCAACCGTGGTGACGAGCCTCCACCACCGTGGTCATGTGGTGTGATAGGCCACACCGCCATCTGGAGCTCATCCACATTATCGTAAGCACCTCAGTGTGTACCACCCTCACCGTCATCACCAACAACCACCACCACAGCCACTGCATTTTCATCTCCTCAGTCAGTTAAGACGTCCGAGAAGTTTCCCGAACATCTGAAGCTTCGACCCCACACTCCAACAGCAACCGGCCGCTCACTTCATGCCCACACCCCTTCGGTTGCACACTTGCGTCGCACCTCCTGCAGTATCCACGGCGCAAGCCCTTGCTGTGCCTCACCGCCTTCATGCCTGCACCCCTCCAGCTGCACACTTCCGCCCCAGCTCCTACAGCATCCACTCCAGCGCCAAGCCCGCCAGCACCTCGTGTTCTTCTCTGCGCGTGCATCGCCTGCACAAGACCGCCAGTGCCTCCAGCGTGCCCACTTCCGAGTGCCCGCCTTTAGCAGCAGTAGCAGCTGCTCAGCACCAGCTGCACAAGCCCGCGCGCACCCTGTAGCGCCTCCTGCAGCAACTGCCGCACGTCTTCCTTGCAGCCTGCAGAGCCGCATCTCTCGCAGCACTCGCCGCGTGCCCTCTAGCTGTAGCGCGTGGGTTGCAGCAGTGCGGCCAACAGTACGCTCCAGTAGTGCGTGAGGCCTCATTGCACGCAACAACAGCCTCCACGCACACCACCTGCAGCAGCCTCCGCGCGTGCCCATCCGCGCCTCCTCCAGTAGTTGCAACCACCGTCGAAACCCACCTTCACCAGAGCTTTGTCCGGTCGGCTCCGGCCACCTCACAACTCGCCGCCACCACCGCTACGAAGCCCTCGGTCTAAAGAACTTCCTCCGAGCTTCACACCTCCGGCCGTTCCTCCTCGCGCACGGCCAAGGGGAAGAAGATCCCCTGTTTTGATATAGTAAAAGGCCGATTAATATTTACATTCTCTGCCATTGCCAACTTTTATTGATATTTTATTAAAGCTGCATTGCAAAAAATATCCGTTAGTTGTTCAAAATTACCATTTCAGCATGTTCTCTTGATACTATCTTAATCTAAAGGCAGATTCGGCTCGATTCTTGTCGAAACTAACTACGAACATACATTTTTAACCGGTGCGAATTTAAATACGTCATTGCCTCCCTGTGGACAAGACCCACTCTTCTGCGAGTGGTTATTTTAGTTATTGATTAGTCGATTTTTCCACCACCTAGAACTACAAATGATGCGTCATTTTATGTAACAAACGACTTTAAAAGCGAAGAATCGACTCGTAAAATGACGCCATTGTCGGGGAGGCAACAGACGCAATAATTTCACCTGATTTTATTTTTGATTATTTCTCAATTGCACAGTGATCTGACCATTTATTATTTTTTTCTGTGCGAGAAATTTGTGCGAGGAATCTGCCATCGTGAGAGGTGACCCTTGACGTCGCCAGAGGAGGAATTGGTCGAGCTACCTTGCAAAGGAGGGGAAGGACGGGGACGCAATGATCATCTAAGCGCTGATTTGATTAGAATAGCATTAAGAGTTTAGACTTAATTTTTTTTCATTGCACATTTGGTTTGAAACCCTTGTTCTAGGGTATATTTTGAGGGGTTTGTACCCTGATTTTGTTTTAGGCTTGGGATCCTGTTCCCCTTTCTTTAGATTTAGGTTTTTAATTTACTTTATGGATTGTTTACTTTAATTTGCTTGTGCATAAGTAGTTAAAAAAAAAATTTTGAGCTACCTGCTAGAAGCTGCCTACCCCTAGGACGAACCATTTAGGTCTATATGAGCAACCTCTAGATTTACTTCTCTGCATTACGTGCATTCTCGCATCATTGATTGCTGGAAGCAAGGTACGCATTCTCTTACTTTGCATCCTATTCTTGATCACACATTGCATTTGGACTTAATTCGAAGAACACCTAATCTGTATTGAATAAATCTAACAAGTGGTCACAGATTTTCTAGAAAAAGGACTAATTAAAGGAGGGACATCTAAAAATCAAGGAAAACCTAGTATGTTTTCCTAGGTGCCAATGATACGCTCCCCGTTATCATTTCGGCTGTGCTATCTGAGGCACAGGAGGTAGCCTTGATTGAATGCTTGTCTAGGCACAAGGAAGCTATTGCTTGGAGCATTGCTGACATTAAGGGTATAGACTCTACACTTTACATGCATCACATTTATACTAATGATTCCATCAAGCCATTTAGGGACATGCAGAGACATCTGAACCCTAATATGAGGGAGGTGGTAAAAAAGGAAATCCTGAAGTGGTTGGACGCTGGAATCATATATCTCATTGCAGATAGTAAATGGGTAAGTCCTATTCATGTGGTGCCAAAGAAGGCAGGCTTTACTGTGGAATTCAACGACCAAGGTGAACAAGTTGTCACTAGACCCTCAACTGGATGGAGGGTCTGTATTGATTACCATAAGCTGAACACCGCTACCCAGAAGGATCACTTTTCTTTGCCTTTTATTGATCAAATTCTCGAGAAATTGGTAGGGAATAAGTACTATTGCTTTCTCGATGGATATTCTAGGTACAATCAGGTGGCAGTCTTTCTTGATGACCAGGAGAAGACGACATTCACGAGTCCTTACGGTACTTTTGCATTTAGGCGTATGCCATTTGGATTATGTAATGCCTCTGCAACTTTCCAGCGGTGTATGATGTCTATCTTTTTGGACATGATTGACGAGTGTGTTGAAGTGTTTATGGATGACTTCTCCATTTATGGCTCATCTTTCGACCAGTGTCTCCTGCACCTGGAGAATGTGTTGAAGCAATGTAAGGAGACTGGTTTAGTCCTCAGCTGGGAGAAAAGTCACTTCATGGTACAAAAAGGAATTGTACTTGGGCATGTTGTATCTGAGCAAGGTTTGGAAGTAGATAAAGCCAAGATTGATTCTATTTCCAAACTCCCATTTCCTATGAACGTCAAACAGATTAGATCCTTTCTGGGCCATGCCGGCTTTTATAGGCGCTTTATTAAAAATTTTAGTAAAATTTCTAGGCCACTTTGTGACTTATTGGTGAAGGAATCTTCCTTCAATTTTGATTCAAAGTGTGCCGAGGCCTTTCAAACTCTAAAGGAGGCCTTCATCTCTGCACCTATTCTCCAAGCTCCTGATTGGACACTCCCATTTGAGTTGATGTGTGATGCTTCGGATTATGCAGTGGGAGCAGTCCTTGGACAAAGGGTTGAGGGAAGACCTCATGTGCTGCATTATGCAAGCAAGACTTTAACCGAACCTCAACAAAACTACACCGTCACTGAAAAAGAATTACTTGTAGTTTTTGCTTTGGAGAAGTTTAGGTCTTATTTGCTTCGGTCTAAGGTGGTTATTTTTACTGATCATGCAGCAGTGAAACATCTCATTGCTAAGAAAGATTCTAAGCCACGTCTGATTAGATGGATCCTACTCCTTCAAGAATTTGACTTGGAAATACGTGAAAAGAAAGGAGTAGAAAATGTTGTGGCTAACCACCTGTCTCGCCTTCCTCTTAATGACTCTCTTTCTGGAGACATTTGCGAGACATTTCCCGATGAAACTCTGATGGCGGTAACACCAACTTTACCTTGGTATGCAGATACTATAAATTACTTGGTCACTGGACAAACTCCTGGCTTTTGGGATGAGCAGAAAAGAAAGAGATTCATTTCCCAAGCAAGATATTTTCATTGGGAAGAGCCAGAATTATTTAGAATTGGATAAGACCAAGTATTGCGATGTTGTGTACCTGAAGAGGAACAACAGAGTGTACTGAGTTTTTGCCATGAACTTCATTGTGGAGGACACTTTGGTGCTAAGAAAACTGCTTTTAAGGTTCTCCAGTCCGATTTTTGGTGGCCTTCCTTATTTAAGGATTCTCATAATTTTGTTAAGGCCTGTATCAGATGTCAATGGACTGGAACGATTGGGAAGAGGAATGAAATGCCTCAACATCCTATTCAATCTGTTGAAATTTTTGATGTGTGGGGAATTGACTTTATGGGCCCCTTCCTGTCGTCCCATGGTTATGAATATATCTTGGTGGCAGTTGATTATGTCTCTAAATGGATAGAGGCCATTCCTACGCGCACAAATGACCACTCTATGGATTTGAAATTTGTGAAGGCCAATATCATATCCTGTTTCGGCTGCCCCATGTCCATTATAAGTGATGGAAGACCTCATTTCCGAAACCACCACTTCAATCGGCTAATCAGGAGTCTGGGAGTGACTCACAAGGTCGCTACCCCTTACCATCCTCAGACAAGTGGCCAGGTTGAAGTGTCGAATAGGGAGATAAAAAATATTTTGGAAAAGACCGTTAGACTTGATAGGAAAGACTGGCCCCAAAAGCTTGATGATGCTTTGTGGGCATATCGAACGGCCTATAAGACCCCTTTAGGTACTTCTCCCTTTCGGATTGTGTATGGGAAAGCGTGCCATTTACCTGTTGAGTTGGAACATAAGGCACTTTGGGCTATTCGAAGTGTTAACATGGATTTAGAGAAGGCGGGTAAGGCACGACTTCTAGAATTGAGTGAGCTTGAGGAGCTGAGGAATGATGCTTATGACACCTCTCAAGCTTATAAAGAAAGAGATAAGGTCTTGCATGATAAGTTTATACTTTGAAAGACCTTTGAGCCCAACCAACAAGTCTGGCTTTTCAATTCCAGACTTAAGCTTTTTCCTGGGAAGTTAAAATCTCATTGGGATGGGCCTTACATAATCACCAAAGTATTTCCACATGGAGCTGTGGAGATTAAAAACCCTTCCTCTTCAGCAACTCCCTTTATCGTCAACGGTCAACGGTTAAAACCTTACATAACTTTGGATGGCCATCTGGTTGACGAGGTCACTCTTGAGGAGCCTTAGCTCCTACCATTCTCCGCCTCAGGTAATATCTTCCTTTAACTATTTTTGTTTTCAATGAGGACATTATTTGGACCAGGCATGGGGGAGAGGACCTGAGGCATTTTGTTTATATCATGCATACATTTGCATTAAAAAAAAAAAGTTTTGAGCTTAACTGGCTAGGTCCGGCATTCTTAAGCAAATCAGAACTCTAGGGTAGATTAAGTTAATTCTATGGTCAAACTTTAGAGGCTAAATGAGCTACTAGCTTTAAACTTTTAGGGTCCTTTGTGGACTTAGAAACTTAAGTAGGAGTTAAGTTGTGGACCATTCCTCAAGTGGTTGAGGAAGGAAAGCTAGGGTTTGAGTTAAAAGGTGGGGTAGTACCTGGAGTCTTGTTCTACCTTTTGGTTTACGGGTTCTTGTAAACCAATCATCCAAATTTCACACACTTGGTCTGGTGTAAATAAGTTATCAACTTAATTCCTTTCTTTTTTTTCTCTTAGTTTTGACTTAGGAGAGGCTTGAAAACACAATTTGATTGGAAGAGTTCCTATCGCAGGAGAGGTGGAGTATATACTCAGCTTGAGGATGTGATGATAACATATTACCTCCTCGGCGCTTAATTGATTAGCCCATATTTGTGGGCTATTTAAGTATTTAAGTGCCTAGACATTAAGTTAATTCTAACATTTATTTAGCGTAAATTAGGATGTAAATAGGTTAATTCATATTTCTAATTTAATTACATAATTCATGCATTGCATTCACATTTAAATGCATTTAGAATTAACTTAGAATTGCATTCATTTAATTAGTTAAACAATTAGGTGCATTGCATGCATTAATTTAAGTCAACATAAAAGTTGAGGGTTTGTATATAAATAACCATAATATTTTAACATTATATTTATTCTTCTTCTTTCAGCAACGGCTGCATTTCCTTCCGCTGCCACTCCAACGCCATCAGCTGCTGCACTAAAACCTGCAATCAAGGACGAGCGGAGAATGTGGATCTGCTCCCGCCTCTCCTTTCAAATCCATGCATGTGGCTACAAAAAGGGGAAGAGCCAGCCGAGCTCTGGGGGCCTCCACCCCCGACCCACCATTATGCAGAGAGTTCATCTCTCGTCCATTCCACATCGCCGGCCTCAACCATGGCGACGAGCCTCCACCACCGTGGGCATGTGGTGTGACAGGCCACACTACCATCTGGAGCTCGTCCGCATTACCGTGAGCACCTCAGCGTGCACCACCCTCGCCGTCATCACCAACAACCACCGCCGCAGCCACTGCATTTTCATCTCCTCAATCAGTTAAGACGTCCAGGAAGTTTCCCAGACATCTGAAGCTTCGACCCCACACTCCAACAGCAACCGGCCGCTCACTTCACGCCCGCGCCCCTCCGGTTGCACACTTACGCCGCACCTCCTGCAGCATCCACGACGCAAGCCCTTGCTGCACCTCACCGCCTTCATGCCCGCACCCCTCCAGCTGCACACTTCCGCCCCACCTGTTGCAGCATCCACTCCAGCGCCAAGCCTGCCAGCACCGCGCGTTCTTCTCTGTGAGTGCATCGCTTGCACAAGACCGCCAGCGCCTCCAGCGCACCCACTCCAGCGTGCCCACTTCCAAGCGCCTGCCTTTAGCAGCAGCTGCTGCTGCTCAACATTGGCTGCACAAGACCGCGCGCACCCTGCAGCACCTCCTGCAGCAACCACCGCACGTCTTCCTTGCAGCCTACAGAACCGCATCTCCTGCAGCACCCGCCGCGCACCCTCTAGCTGTAGCGTGTGGATTGTAGTAGTGCGGCCAGTAGTATGCTCCAGTAATGCCTGCGGCCTCATTGCGTGCAACAGCAGCCTCCATGCACACCACCTGTAGCAGCCTCCGCGTGAGCCCATCCACTCCTCCTCCAGCAGTTGCAGCCACCGTCAAAACCCACCTTCACCGGAGCTCCGTCCGGTCGGCTCCGGCCACCTCGCAACTCACCACCACCATCGCTGTGAAGCCCTCAGTCTAAAGAACTTCCTTCGAGCTTCATGCCTTCAGCCATTGCTTCCTCCTCGCGCACGGCCAAGGGGAAGAAGATCCCCTGTTTTGCTATAGTAAAAGGCCGATTAATATTTACATTCTCTACCATTGCCAACTTTTATTGATATTTTATTAAAGCTGCATTGCAAAAAATATCCGTTAGTTGTTCAAAATTGCCATTTCAGCATGTTCTCTTGATACTATCTTAATTTGAAGGCAGATTTGGCTCGATTCTCGTCGAAACTAACTACAAACATACATTTTTAACAGGTGCGAATTTAAATACGTCATTGCCTCCCTGTGGACACGACCCACTCTTCTGCGAGTGGTTATTTTAATTATTGATTAGTCGATTTTTCCACCACCTAGAACTACAAACAATGCATCATTTTATGTAACAAATGACTTTAAAAGCGAAGAATCGACTCGTCATCCACCACCAACGGAAACATGGTCCATGTTCCTGGAGCTAAACTTCAACTTAAATGCCAGCACAAACAGAATGTCAGAACATTAGGTGGACCCAATCAAAGCAACCTTGGCCATCTCATGGTAGGGGATAGGGATCCTATGAAGGGAAGTGAAATGAGCCACCACAGCTATCTTGCAATGCTTCCCTGGCCCCAACCTCCACAATGAATCCCTCTTAGTCACCCTCCTAGTGGCCAAGGGAAACCAACCCTGACTCCTTATCATCAAAGGAAGCACATTGGATGTCCTGTTCCTTCATACCCTAACTTAATTGGGCTTCAAGGAGGACTTCACCCTATCTCCTTACCTAATAGTAGGGTTCGGAAACCATAAGGTGATGTAAACACATTTACACTACTTAAAATGTCTATTTATGCATGTTCTTAAGCATAGGATTGCATTTCATGATATAAATATTGCATTACATGCATCATCTTGCATTTAGAGTAGCTTGAATAAAATGGAGGTTAATTGTCTCCTTTTATGTGCTTGGACAGGGCAAATATTTTATCGGGGCCTCGGATCAAAGATCCAACCGTATGGATATGATCAGGGCGACGATTGGAGTTCAACGACTCCAAGATCACCCTAATCAGGCATCCGTAGCATCAGATAGAGACCGGGGAACCCTAGAAGATCAAGGGCCAGGATGGTGTAAATCCGCACTTCAGATGGAAAATCCAACCACACGGATGAATTCGGATCGACGATCGCAGCCGAATAACACAAAAATCGAGTCAATCCGACATCCGTGGCACCATCTACAACTTCCAGAAGATGGACGGCCAAGATGGCGCCACGTGGCGCCATCCCAGCCGCCCAATCGGCCGCAGGAGTCCTGTGAAGACCGCGCAACGTCTCCTCTCCGCCGTTGGATCTCGATCCAACGGCTGCGGTCGCGCGCGTTTAAAAACGTCCGCGCGACCATTTCTCCCGCGTAGCGCAGCGGCGACGCAGCTGCGGGCGAAGCGGAGGTCGCGGGTTCGAGCCGCGGAGAGGGGGTCGAAGGCGCGGGCGAGCGGGCGCGCACGAGCGTCGGATGAAGATCCAACGGCCGCGCGCGCCCGATAGCGCCGACGCGCAATTGGACGCTCTAGTGGGCGCACGATCGCACGCGGGCGGCGCGCTACGCAGCGGGCGCAGACGCGATCTAAGCCGTCCGATCTCGCGATCGGACGGCTGAGACGACGCGGACGTGCGTCTGCGTTACGCGCGCAGGCCAGCCGAGCGGGCGCGCGTGGGTGCGGCGGCGACGGCGACGGCGGGGCTTTAGCGACGGTTTTATCCGTCACTAAAGACCCCTTATTTATTATTTTGAAGATGTAATGTCCATTTTGCCCCCACTCCTTGCAACTATAAAAGAAGACCCCCTCCATACGAAATTTTCATCCCTTCCTTCTCCTCTCTACCTCTCCAAAGCTCAAGAGAAGCTTGTCCCACACCCGGGATGCTTCTCGCGAGATAAAGTCCAAATTTTCGTCCCCCTTCGGAAGTGGATCCCGCGACGACGACGGCGTGCTGCTTCGTTCCCGTTCTTCTGCTTCGTCCTCCTTCGTCCCGCCTCGTTCTCCTTCGTCCAGGCGTCGTCCCGTCCGGCTCGTCCTCCAAGCGACCGTCGAGGAGGATAACTTCTCTCTCCCATTCTTATTTACAGCTTTTCTAGTGTAGAATTTTCCTGCTTTATAGTGTAATTGATTTCCCGCTTTCTAGTGTAACTTTAATTTCGTTTGCTTGTATAAACAATTGAAATATTGAATGCATGTTCACTTTCTCTCTCTCTTTCTCTCTCTCTCTCTCAATTTGATAGCTCCATTGTAATTATTTCGCCTTGTTTATCAAAAATCCTAAAAAACATAATTGCGAATATAGATCAACGTAGCCTCCCTGAGTTCGACCCGGAATTCTTATTTCGGTAAAAATTTTATTTGTTGAACACGAATCCTTCGCTTTCGAACTACAACGACGGGTTTTCCAAAACCAAACACGTTAGCGTAGATTCTCGCTCAACATTTTGGCGCCGTTGCCGGGGAGGCAACGATTTCCGATCTTTTCTTCGCATTTCTTGCACTTTATTTGTTTTCTAACTAGCTTTCTCTTGTGTCTATTGTTTTGCAGAGACCTCCATCAAGGAATCAACAAGCGGTAGACTGGAGTAAAGTGCAGTTGAAGACAACTGTAAGTGCTCCCCCATTCTTTCCCCCTCCATAGATTTCATTCGCCACATTAAATCCAAATTCCAATTAACCTAGGTGTTTGCATAAATCCTAGGAATAGTTTGGTTGTTTGGATTTCTACTCACACTCATTTCACCCTCATTCATAAAAAAAAAAAATAATAATAACAAAAAGATAATTTTGTGGGGTAACTTTCAACAAACACACAACACACACCCACATTCAAGGCACTTGATTAACTTGATTTGTTTTCTACTCAACCGGGTTCTGATCTGTGGAACCGGTACACACAGAGCAACACATAACAGAGTAGAAATCATTCTAGGTTAACCATCTTTGAGTGCCTAACTTAGTGGTGCAATTGTGGCCAATTGTTTGAGTTGTTTGGGCCGCACCACTTTATTTAAAACCAACTCATCAAGTAGCTCCTCCTTAGGGTTTTCAATCTAGGTATATTCTAGGCACTCCGCTTTCTTTCTGATTTTAAAGGAAAACTATCTTCACCCGTGTTTTACAACTTGGTTTGCCTAGAAATTTGATTGCAATTCACCTAATTTGAAACCCTAAAAGCTACTTAAGCAGGATTTGAACATTAAAGTTCACACATTATAAATAATCTTGCTTGAAAACCCTGGTTGTGCACGCACTTACACAAATTTCAATCAATCATTAAGGGCACAACCCATTATAAGGGCCCATCACATTCCATAAGCACCACAATCCCAGGCTGTAATAAAATTGAGTAGACGTTGGCCCTAAGGTTTGATTCGCTCTTCAAGGCCTAGTCTGAGATTGTTTTTGATTAACCTACTTGTACTGATTAATCTGATGTCTAGCTAGGGGAGTAGCGTCAAACGACCGCGACTGGGGGGTACACTAGGAACCGGAGGCGAAAGCCAAAGGAAGAACCTTCTCCCCAGTCCCTCCTTCTAACTGGTTGGATTATACAGACGCAAGTAGAGTAAATCAGTTACAGTCTTAAGGCTGGTATTGGGAGTCAGTAGATCCTTAGGCTACCTCACTTAAGGACAGCCTTGTTTTGTTGTACTGCAGGGTCCCTATCCCCGGTCCTTCCGACCTACTCCTAGTTTATGCTGGGAAGACGGTCATTGAATCCCAGATTAGAAGGACCATTAGAACATTCTAGGAGGCGCAAGTTAGATTTTGGTCAATTTGATCCCATGGCCGAACAACAGCCTCTTCTGCCTGGAAATCCACAGGAAGAATTTCGAAGGCAGCTGGAACAAATGCAGAGAATGCAAGAATGGTTCCAGAGAATGCAGGGCGTTCAGCCCTTGAAGGATTTTTATGATCCTTCAAATTACGGGGAACGTCCCGGCGTCCAGATTCCAGCCGGTGACGCAGAAATCAAGCCCCAGGTGTTAAGCCTGATTAAACATTATCATGGGCTTGGCTCCGAGGATCCGTTTCAACACTTGGAGGACTTGACCACTTTGGTCCAGACCACCAAGTCTCAAAACGTAAACGAGGAGCAAATGATCATGAGGCTCTTCCCTCACTCTCTTAGGGATAAGGCCGCGCATTGGTATAGGACAATAGGAAGACCAATTACAACTTGGAATGAGTTGAAATCGGCCTTTCTGAAGAAATTTTTCCCAGTCGGTCGTACCAATGCTTTAAGACGGGCAATCACTACTTTTACCCAGCGGCCGGGGGAGCAGTTTCATGTGGCCTGGGAGCGATTCCAGGACTTATTGCGGAGGTGTCCACACCACGAGGTGCCGAAATGGCAACTCGTGCAGATTTTTTATCATGGGTTGACTGAGCAACTCAGAAACCATGTGGATGCTTCTTGCGGAGGCAATTTCCTTAATAAAGATGCAGATAGTGCACATGATTTATTTGAGGAAATGAGTGAGAATTCAATAAATCATGCCTCCATGGATACTTTTAACCGGTCCCAACAACCCAGATCAAATGTCAATGAAGTCCATGACTCTCATTCATTTGATATGGAATTGATTTGTAATAAACTTGACAAAGTGGACTTGGTTGCTAAAAGAATGGAAGAGTGGATGGCTGGCAATTCTATGAACAACTCTCAATCCACTCAATCCCAAAATTCGGGATTCCATTCTTCACGAGCTCTTTCTGGACGGGAGTTCGTGAATCAACTTGATGCGACTCAACATATGAGTCAGCATTTTTCGGAACCCCATGGGTTCCCAACTGGGGCCTTTGATCCCAGTTTTTCTAATCCTTCCTTTTCTTTCTCTCCATCCTCACTTTATGAGGATGTCTGTGCTGTACAAGAGAATGCTAGATCCAACCCCTACTCGAATGCCTATAATCAAGGTTGGAGAAACCACCCTAACTTCTCTTGGAAAAATCCGGGGCAACAGACCCAATTCCGACCCAGCAATTATGCTCCGCAACGACCAATGGGTCAGGGTCAAGTATATACTCAGTTGCCTCCGAATCAGGTCAATCAGCCAGCTTGGAATGCCCGTCAACCCGTAGGGCAGGCTGATTTGAACCATCAAATAGTAGAGATGCAAGGATCTATTCTCCAGCTCATGCAGCAAATGAAAAACTCACTGGACAACTTGCAATCCGGGCTCATTGCTAACTCTCGCCAACCCGGATCTCTACCATCCCAACCCGTACCCAACCCACGAAACATTACAAATTCGGGCAATCAAGCCCAAGGGTACGGAAATCAGAGGGACCCACACGTGCATGCTCAGGTGGTTGAGCAGGGTTCCTCATCTTCTTCTTCTGTAAATCAACAATTCATGGTCAATCAAGCCCCTCCAATCTTTCCTAACCCTCCTCAAGACCCAAATTCTTACGCTTCTGCAAATTCTGTCACTTTGAGAAGTGGTAAGAAGACTCAGGATCCACAACCACATTATTCTAATCTTTTGAATCCTGAAGAATCTGAGGAGAGAGAAGAGAATTCTAAAGGAGAAATCAAGGCTCAGGAATCCGATTCCAAAGATCTGACTCGTGTTCCTTTTCCTGAAGCCTTAACCAAAGCAAAGAAGAAGAAGTCTGTTGATAGCAATGAGGAGCTTCTGAATTTATTTAAGAATGTTGAGATCAATATCCCGCTCCTTGATGCTATCAAGCACATACCGACTTACGCAAGATTTTTAAAGGAATTATGTACACAAAAGCGTAAGTTGAGAGAATCTGTTCCGAGGAAGGTGGTACTCTCCGAGCAGGCTAGTTCTGTTATCCTGCACTACCTCCCTCAGAAAAGGAGAGATCCTGGTGCTCCTTTGATTTCTTGCGTTATCGGAGATTACACATTTGATAGAGCACTTTTGGATCTCGGTGCATCCATCAACCTAATTCCGACTTCTCTTTACGAGAAGTTTGGGTTAGGCGAACTTCGGCCAACTTCAGTAACGCTACAGTTAGCGGATCGTTCGGTCACAAACCCGCGAGGCGTTATTGAAGATGTTATAGTTAAGGTCAAGGATTTTTATTTTCCTGTAGATTTCCTTGTCCTTGACATGGATGTACCAGATAATCTGAGGAACACGCCCATCATTCTGGGTCGTCCGTTCCTGGCTACCGCAAAGGCCAACATTAATTGTGAAAGTGGTAGCATGGAAATCGCCTTTGGGGACCAACGTATGAAATTAGATATTTTTAAGGCGATCAATAAATTTGAGGATTGTGGAGTTATTGAGGAACTTGATGAGGATAATATTAATATTGAAACTTGTTTGACAGTTTCTTCAATTGAAAGTTCCTCTTTGGTTGATGAATTTGACCCGCAACCCTCTGACTTAACATCTTCGGAAGAGGTTACTGATTTTGTCCACTCACAACCTCTCCCTCTTGTTGAATCTTCAGCATCTACCCGACCATCAATCATCACCCCACCCCAGCTCGAATTGAAACCATTGCTCGAGAATTTGAAATATCAATTTTTAGGACCTCAGAATACGCTCCCTGTGATTATCAGTGCTAAATTGACAAAGGAGCAAGAGATTAAATTGATTAAGGTTCTAAAGGAACATAAGGAGGCAATTGGTTGGACCATTCATGACCTTAGGGGGATCGAGCCATCTTACTGCAATCATAGAATATTTTTGGAAGATGGATCCCGCCCTTCTCGCCAGATGCAGAGGAGATTGAATCCAAATATGCGAGAAGTGGTCAAAAAGGAAATCATCAAGTGGCTCGATGCAGGAATTATTTATCCAATCTCTGACAGTCCCTGGGTAAGTCCCGTTCAGATTGTTCCAAAGAAAGCCGGGATTACTGTTGTGACTAATGAGAAAGGAGAATCTGTCACAACTCGTTCAGCTTCATCTTGGAGAGTTTGTACTGATTACAGGAAGCTGAACACTGCCACTAAAAAGGATCATTTTCCCCTGCCCTTCATTGATCAAATCCTGGAAAAATTAGCCGGGCAGAAGTACTTCTGTTTTCTTGATGGTTACTTGGGATACAACCAAGTTCCTATCCATCCCGAGGATCAGGAAAAAACTACTTTCACCTGTCCCTACGGAACCTTTGCTTTTCGTAGGATGCCTTTCGGGTTATGCAATGCACCTGCGACTTTTCAAAGGTGTATGCTAGCCATATTTTCCGACATGGTGGGAGAGTTTATGGAAGTCTTCATGGATGATTTCTCCGTTTTCGGAGAATCATTTGACTCTTGTTTGGTTAATTTGGAAATGATTCTTAAGCGATGTATCAAGACACGATTGGTCCTTAGCTGGGAAAAGAGTCATTTCATGACCCAAGAGGGCATCGTTTTGGGTCATGTAATCTCTGAACGGGGAATTGAAGTGGACAAAGCTAAGGTTGATGCTATCGCTAAACTTCCTCCTCCCACATCAGTTAAACAAATCAGATCATTTCTTGGCCATGTGGGATTTTATTGAAGATTCATCAAGGACTTCTCGAAGGTTGCCCGCCCTTTGAGCAATCTTCTTGCCAAAGAAACACCGTTCGTTTTTGACGAATCATGCCAAAAGGCATTTGATTTCTTAAAAACGGCAGTCACCTGTGCGCCAATTTTGCAACCACCTATTTGGACAACCCCATTTGAGATCATGACCGATGCTTCTGATTACGCGGTCGGGGCTGTCCTGGGTCAGAAAATTGATCAAAAGCCCTTTGTCATTTACTACGCTAGTAAAACTTTGGATGAAGCCCAGAGGAATTACACTGTTACTGAAAAGGAATTACTCGCTGTAGTATTTGCGTTGGAAAAATTCAGGGCTTATCTCTTAGGGTCTCATGTTATTGTTTATACCGACCACTCGGCCTTGAGACATCTCTTGGCTAAAAAGGATGCTAAACCCCGGCTTATTCGTTGGATTCTTCTTCTTCAAGAATTTGATCTTGAATTCAAGGATAAAACCGGGGTACAAAATGTGGTGGCGGATCATTTGTCGAGACTCCTAGGTGATTCTTCTTGTCCGGACATTCCGATTGCTGACACTTTTCCGGACGAAACCATTCTTACAGTTTTAGGTGTCCACACCCCATGGTTTGCTGACATTGTTAACTATTTGGCCGTTGGTCAAATCCCCCAGGATTGGACCAAGCAACAACGGGATAGACTCAAATCTGAGGCCAAATACTACTTTTGGGAGGACCCTGAACTGTATCGCATCGGCTCTGATCAGATTATTCGCCGATGCATACCGGAGAATGAATTCAACAGTATACTTGAGTTCTGCCATGCATCTGGGTGTGGTGGACATTTCTCTGGGAAAAAGACGGCTGCAAAAATTTTGCAATCTGGCTTCTATTGGCCGTCTTTATTCAAGGATGCCCAGGAGTTCTCACAGTCATGCCCTCGATGCCAGGCACTCGGGAGCATAACTAAGAGAGACATGATGCCCTTAAACCCTATTCTTCCTGTCGAAATTTTTGATGTTTGGGGCATTGATTTCATGGGACCCTTTATCCCTTCATTTGGACATCAGTACATTCTTGTCGCTGTTGATTATGTGTCTAAATGGATTGAGGCAATTCCCACCCGAACCAATGACCACAAGGTGGTCATCAACTTTGTCAAGAGAAATATCTTCAGTAGATTCGGGATTCCGAGGGCTATCATCAGTGATGGTGGCACTCATTTTACTAATGCCCAATTCCGGAGTTTATTGGCCAAATACGGGGTTAATCATCGAATTTCCACACCTTACCATCCCCAAACGAATGGACAAGCCGAGATCTCTGATCGAGAGATCAAGAACATTCTGCAAAAAACGGTTAGGCCCGATCGCAAGGATTGGACTCAAAAGCTTGAGGACGCTCTTTGGGCCTACCGTACGGCATATAAAACACCTATCGGCATGTCTCCATTCCGTCTGGTGTATGGAAAGGCGTGTCATCTACCCGTAGAGATTGAACACAGGGCATTCTGGGCAATCAAACAATGCAATCTAGATCTAAATCTAGCTGGGAAGACCAGGAAACTCCAATTATCTGAGTTGGAGGAGCTTAGAAATGATGCTTATGAGAATGCCAAGATCTACAAGGCTCGGACCAAAGCTCTACATGATCAAATGATTTCCCGCAAGAGCTTTGAGCCAAACCAG
This sequence comes from Thalassia testudinum, assembly GCA_037157565.1. Classification (NCBI taxonomy): domain Eukaryota; kingdom Viridiplantae; phylum Streptophyta; class Magnoliopsida; order Alismatales; family Hydrocharitaceae; genus Thalassia; species Thalassia testudinum. Next base: position 49,099,340 of record JAZHRO010000009.1, read on the forward strand.
AAGGTCTGGTTATTCGATTCTAAACTTAAGCTCTTTCCTGGTAAACTTAGATCTAAATGGAGTGGCCCATTCATAATTGATCAGATTTTTCTAAATGGTGCCATTCAGATTTCTGACCCAAAGACGGGTAACACCTTTAAAGTCAACGGTCAACGTCTGAAGCCTGTTGTTGACCATAATCTTCCAGAACCCGTTTCAGACTCTGTTGCTCTAGCCATTCTGTGACTTCTTTGGCTGGACTTCGCCTAGCTGACGGCATTAAACTCAGCAGTTGTACATATAACACAAGGCTGATACGAGCTTCATATCCAGGTGACATCTTTCATATTCTACCCTTTCTTTCATGTCTCTTTTTCAATGAGGACATTGCATCAGCTAGGCATGGGGGGGTGGATTCATTTTTGAATTAGTTGGTCAGCTTTGTGAAATCCATATAAATTGCTCTCTTTCTAAAAAAAAAAAAAAAAAAAAAAAAAATTAGGAAGGATTAGTTGGACATTAGGACTTTTCAATCCTAAGAAATTTTACATTAGGATCTGAACACAAAGACCCCTCAGGTCTTTGGACTTAATTAGCCTGTGTATCTACTAAAATGTGGATTTGTCTTTGAGTTCTCGCCATCTTAATTCTATTATAATTGGAATAAATAAGGTTGGGTGATAAGTACACGACTTGTCAACCCACCCTCTGATTTAAGGGAATTTTGAGTCTTAAGCATCTACACACTTTCTTTGCACTGACTCGTTGTTTGGCGATTTTAACGGAAATTGGGTAGCTAATGAACCTTCTAGGGTGATATGGCTGGCAAGTTATCGTGGGTAACAGCCCATAGGTAGGTTGTCCAGAGCCCAGTCACTGGACCTTTCTCTTTTTGCTGCCTTTAGGTAAATCTTAGACCAGGGAAGCCACCTACTTAAAAAAAAAAAAAAAAAAAAAAAATCAAAAAGGAGAAAAGAACAAAAAGAAATAAGCCACACTTCGCCGCACGAGTATGGCTGGCAAGTTGTCGGTGGTAACAGCTCATCGACCGGTTGTCCAGAACCCAGCTCAGAAAATGCACTAAAAATTCCCAAAACACTTAGGAAGAAGCGGAGAAGTAGAATAAACCGGGGAGATATACACTGGATTCACCCTTGCGTTGACCCCGTTAAAAAAATAAAAGTAGGGGAAAGCTACCGGTTGTAAAGATACACCTTTAGGCAGAATTCTTTTTGAGGTCACCTAGAGGCGTAGAAATCCGAAGTCCGTTTTAATTGCCGGTCAACGAGTCTATCACAATCACAATAAGATGCTTAAAACTTAGGGTTCTCATCAAATCTTGGGTGAGTTGAATGGCCGTAGAAAGCCACTCTTAAACCCTAAAATTTGAAAATCCAAAAAAAAAAAAAAAAAAAAAAAAAAAAAAAAAAGAGTAAAAACAGAAAAAGAAATTTTTCTTTGAATAAGGCGAGGCTTGAGGCGATCTGCATTTTGGCTGATACCCGGGCACTGTTGTGTCTTTGAAAGTTCAGTTCTTAAGTAGACAATTTCTTAATGATTGAGAATAACTCAGGTCCAAATAATCTAACCTAATTCTTTTATAAATAGCATATAGTTTTTGCTAGGGACTAGCAAAAGATAGGCATGGGGGTATGATGTAAACACATTTACACTACTTAAAATGTCTATTTATGCATGTTCTTAAGCATAGGATTGCATTTCATGATATAAATATTGCATTACATGCATCATCTTGGACTTAGAGTAGCTTGAATAAAATGGAGGTTAATTGTCTCCTTTTATGTGCTTGGACAGGGCAAATATTTTATCGGGGCCTCGGATCAAAGATCCAACCGTATGGATATGATCAGGGCGACGATTGGAGTTCAACGACTCCAAGATCGCCCTAATCAGGCATCCGTAGCATCAGATAGAGACCGGGGAACCCTAGAAGATCAAGGGCCAGGATGGTGTAAATCCGCACTTCAGATGGAAAATCCGACCACACGGATGAATTCGGATCGACGATCGCAGCCGAACGACACAAAAATCGAGTCAATCCGACATCCGTGGCACCATCTACAACTTCCAGAAGATGGACGGCCAAGATGGCGCCACGTGGCGCCATCCCAGCCGCCCAATCGGCCGCAGGAGTCCTGTGAAGACCGCGCAACGTCTCCTCTCCGCCGTTGGATCTCGATCCAACGGCTGCGGTCGCGCGCGTTTAAAAACGTCCGCGCGACCATTTCGCCCGCGTAGCGCAGCGGCGACGCAGCTGCGGGCGAAGCGGAGGTCGCGGGTTCGAGCCGCGGAGAGGGGGTCGAAGGCGCGGGCGAGCGGGCGCGCACGAGCGTCGGATGAAGATCCAACGGCCGCGCGCGCCCGATAGCGCCGACGCGCAATTGGACGCTCTGGTGGGCGCGCGATCGCACGCAGGCGGCGCGCTACGCAGCGGGCGCGGACGCGATCTAAGCCGTCCGATCTCGCAATCGGACGGCTGAGACGACGCGGATGTGCGTCTGCGTTACGCGCGCAGGCCAGCTGAGCGGGCGCGCGTGGGTGCGGCGGCGACGGCGACGGCGGGGCTTTAGCGACGGTTTTATCCGTCACTAAAGACCCCTTATTTATTATTTTGAAGATGTAATGTCCATTTTGCCCCCACTCCTTGCAACTATAAAAGGAGACCCCCTCCATACGAAATTTTCATCCCTTCCTTCTCCTCTCTACCTCTCCAAAGCTCAAGAGAAGCTTGTCCCACACCCGGGATGCTTCTCGCGAGATAAAGTCCAAATTTTCGTCCCCCTTCGGAAGTGGATCCCGCGACGACGACGGCGTGCTGCTTCGTTCCCATTCTTCTGCTTCGTCCTCCTTCGTCCCGCCTCGTTCTCCTTCGTCCAGGCGTCGTCCCGTCTGGCTCGTCCTCCAAGCGACCGTCGAGGAGGATAACTTCTCTCTCCCATTCTTATTTACAGCTTTTCTAGTGTAGAATTTTCCTGCTTTATAGTGTAATTGATTTCCCGCTTTCTAGTGTAACTTTAATTTCGTTTGCTTGTATAAACAATTGAAATATTGAATGCATGTTCTCTTTCTCTCTCTCTTTCTCTCTCTCTCTCTCAATTTGATAGCTCCATTGTAATTATTTCGCCTTGTTTATCAAAAATCCTAAAAAACATAATTGTGAATATAGATCAACGTAGCCTCCCTGAGTTCGACCCGGAATTCTTATTTCGGTAAAAATTTTATTTGTTGAACACGAATCCTTCGCTTTCGAACTACAACGACGGGTTTTCCAAAACCAAACACGTTAGCGTAGATTCTCGCTCAACATAAGGTAATGCTTGAGAGGGAGATCAACCACTTAATTAATAATAATATGGGTTGTTGAAGCAAGGTCGGTGGGAGGTTAGTATATATAGGGGGAAGGCATGGCTGTCTATGCAGTATTCGAGAGAGAGGAGAAAAAGAGAGAAGAAATCAAGAGGAGAGATAGAATGAGAGAGATAAAGAATGATCGAGAGAGATCGAGGGAAAAAGAAAGAGAGAAAGAAGGGCGCACAAGAAGAGGAGACTAGGCATGCATCAGAAGGGAAGAGGGAGCGAGCATGTAAAGAGGAGAAAGAGAGAGGTGGATGCTCATGTGGAAGAGAGGAGGTGGCGCTGATGTTAGCATGACGTTAGTGGCATGGACTCCAAGGCATGCATAGGCACACGTGCATGCATGAGTCCCGTTTACGACCATTTTTTATTTATTCCATAGTTGAATGATGCCTGTTCTTCGCGTTGCAGGACCCGTTGGAATTGTTTCTCCACAAACTACATGATAGTAAACTCTAAACTTAGTTTTGGAAATCAATTATTTCGTGAAAATTTTAGTATAGTCCCTATGAGAGTTTTTAATATTTCTTGCATATCTTGAAGTTAATCCAGTCCCTGAAGAATGTGTAGAATACACAAGTCTCCAGAGTAGTGACAAGGGATAGCGGGTGCGCATTTCGAAGTCACCATAAACCCTCGGTAACATTAGGTAGAGTAGTCTCCCCTTTACTTTCATAAAAGTATTATTATGCCCTCTCTTTGCCATGATATGATGTGTGCTGTTTTCTCTTGCCGAGTTTCGAAGTCCATAAATATTATGATGTCTGATTTCCTCTAATGGGTACTATAAACATTAGAATGAGATGTTGAGATAGAATGATGGAATACACATTAAAGTAATTTAAGCAGTGATGAGAACCTCATCATGAGCCATAACTAGCTCATTTTGACCTAATACAAAGGATAAAAGCTCCTACATATCTCAAGGAAAGGCTTAACTCAGAGAATTCTGAGTTTGAGAAGAAAATAAGTCATAAGGGGTAAAAATGCAATTTTACCAGTATAATCTGCATACAGGGCAATTCAGGGCCCAAACATTGGTCAAAGCAGCTTAATAAGAATAAAAGTGGGATGAGATGATCTAGCAAGGGCTACAGCACTTCCAAGAAACTAAATGATAATCTGTAACCCTAAAATAACCCACTGCAATTCACGAGGTTCGAGGCAAAGTAAAAATAGAATAAACCCTCTAAAATTCATAGAAAAATAATCTCTAGGGTTTAGAACCTTCAATTTGGCCTTCAGAACCCATTTTGACCTACATCGAGAACCATGCCCAATTAATAACTTAATTTGGGTTTTTGCGCAAATTGACCGGTCAAACAAGGTTTAATATGAAAATGAAATTCACCATCAGATTCCTTAGGTCCTAATTAGTCATGTATAAAAACTTGAGCCTAAGAAGAAACCTCCTTGACCGACTTTACACTTTGGTCCTCATATATTTACTCTTTGGCCCTCAACTTTTGAACCCTCGCATTTTGGCCCCTAACTCTCCTTCGTTCTTTGCAATCAGGTCCCTCCTGCAAAACCTGCCAGCACCATGCTCCGGCGACCTTGCGCGGAGCATGGCGCCGCGCAGGGTGAGGTGAGGGACCTGGCAAGTAAACCGGGGGTGCCCTGCGTCGTCAGCCGTCGCAGGGACACCCCCCTGGTCGTTGTAACCCACCATACCGGCCGTGCGAACGCACGGACGGTATGGGTTCCTGTTTCCGACCATCCTCCGGCGAGGGAGACACGTCGTCTCCCTCCGCCTTCCTCCCTGTTTGATCCCTATAAATACCCCCCGTTGCTCCACCGACCAGGGCAGCTGGATCTGACGGAGAAAATCCCCAACTTTCTTCTCTTCTTCCTCCGACAGACGCTCACCAGCTCCGGCGGTTTCCTCCCCCTCCACCTCTCCGCTCTGCCGCAATACCAGCAGCAGAGACTTCCTCCCCCGCTCTTCCCGCGCCACGCCGTACCCAGCTGGCGCCTCTCCGGCTCTCTGCTCGCCGCCGCCCCTTTCCCTGAGCATCGTCTTCTCCGGCGACAGTCGATACGACTGTCGCCCTGTTCCTCCCCCTTCGTCCCTGTAAGTAAGCTAGAGCTACTCCCCTTCTTCTCCTCTTTCTTTCCCCGCTTTCAATTTATTCAATTAAGCCCTCGACCGACCCTGACCACCTTCACCCCCTTCGTCTCCGACCACCCTCCGGCGAGCCGCTCCCATCACCTCAGCGACCCACACGGCTCGCCGACCACCGCAGGACCTCCGCCTCCTCACCCTGATCAACCTCCGCCCTGCCACTTCCCCCACATCACCCTCTGCAACTCCACCGAACAGACCCATCCTCCGACCCACAGTCCGACCTAGGGCAGCCCTCGCACGCCGCCCCGCGCCTCGCCACCACCCACACAAGCTTCGCCGCACCCTGGCGAAGCTCCTGGCACTCTCTGATTAGGCCGAGAGGCCGTTTTCTTGTGGACAGGCCACCCGACCTCCGCCGCCATTGACGCACAGGAGGAACTGCTTCCACCTGCAGCTACAGGCGCGCCACGCTCAGCGCCAAGCCCAGATTCAACTCCCAGGCCTTGCGAGGAGTTTTGGCAAAACACAGGTTCGCAGCTAAGGAAGAGAGCTTCGCGTGACGCCGCCATCTCCTGCTGAATTCCCCGCTGCGGGCGCGCAATTGAGGTGGGCCATTTAGTCCCACCTCGGAAACGCCTGAAGAGCCGCAGCGACATAAGATGCAAAAGTGCTGAAGGCTTACTGCCTCAGCACACGGGGTGAGGTCCCCTTCACCCGCCCGGTTACCCGGTCTCGTCCGCGCTCACGCCCCGCGGACCTGACCCGAATCGACCCGACCCGACCCGACTCAAGACTGACCTGCACTCCTCGCCCACCACGCACGCCGGTGGGCCTGGACCCGCAGACCTGACCCGAACCCGGTTACCCGATAGCTCTGGGAGAGCTTTCCCAAGAGTGGTTTCAGAGAGAGAGAGAGACGCGGGGGGGGGAGGGTAGAGTAGGTTTTGCCTCTGACGAAAAACTCTGAAGTGTGCAGGCACAGGCGAAGAAGAAGACCCGCGGAAGAAGAAGGAAGCTAACTGTAGCAACAGGTAGTTAAGTCGTCTGATTTGGAAATCAGACGACGGCCTGAAGCAGCTAAGGAAGAAAGCTTCGCGTGACGTCCCTGGCTGAAAAAGAAAAGAAGAAGCTGACACTTAGCCGCAGGGAGGAAAAACAAGAAGAAACTCTAAAGAAGAGGCTGAGCAAGGCAGAAGAAGAGGGAAAGGCTGCAGAGAAGAAGTGCAGCAGAGCCAAGGAAGAAGAAACCTTCACAGAAGAGACTGCAGAAAAAGAAGAAGAGAGGCCAAGACAGAAACCAAGGAAGAAGAAGAAGGAGATCTGAAGAGGAGCATCACCTCTGCAGAACGAAGAAGAAGAAGGAGATCTGAAGAAAGAAAGAAAGAAGAACATCACGAGGAGAAAACAAAGAGAACAACAAATTCTTTCCCTCTCTCTTTCTTTATTTTGTAAAAGAAACATGTATATCTCTAGAATACAACTTGCTCCCTGAGTTCGACCTCGGGAACTCTTTTATTTTTCGAGTAAAAAATTTATATATTTGAAATGTTGGTAATAACCGGCTTTACTACAACGTTATAACAAAACCAAAACCCGGTCGTCAAACCATACCGACTTCAAGCAGTTGATAACTCATGCCTTACATATACAAATTGATTTTGATTTGGAGGATTGGATGATTAAATTGAGAATTTATGAACATAATTCATGAGCCAAATTGATGAATAAATGAGATGTTATATTGTCATATGTTTATTGAATTAAAAAGAGATAACATGATAATTCTCTCTATTGCTTTAGAGAATAATATATTTCAAATGGTTATACATGAGAATTGTTAATTAACAGTTATCCCTATAATAAATGAATGCTTGGATATGATGAAATTGATAATGGAATATGGATAACTAGATGAGACGATTTGACTAAGTTGGTTGTTGGACCAAGGAGTGGGCTAGTGATGAGGGACTCATCATGGCTCCTAATTCACATAAATTCGCTAATTTACCTAGTTAAATCACTAGTAAATAACATTATATTAAGGTTAATTATATACTTAAGGTAATAATAGTAAGGACCTTATTTATATGACAACACACTTAATTAAGTTTTAATAAACATTTATTTATGATTAATTAATAAATAGGACTTAAATCCGATCTTTTAGCTATATATAAGTATTATATATAACTTATAATATTTTTATTACCTACGTTATTAATTAACTTAATACTATTAATCACTTAAATAAATATAAATAAAAGGGAAAAAAATGCAATCTCATGGTATTTATCATATTTATAATAATATATAAAAAGTTGGAAAAGAAACAATTTAATTTAAACTTTAAAACTCACTATTTGCAATTTAGTCCTTAATTTCTATTTCAATTAAGTCCTTTCATTACTCTAGGTCCTTTAAGTATTTACATTCTGGTCCTTGTGTACACTTTCTTCTTCACCTATCTTCTCCATGAACAACCGCCGCTAGCCGATGTCCAAACCACTTGATCATCACCTATCTAGTGACTAACAACCATCGTCATTACTGCCTGAATTCCTCTCACCTTCCTCGTCAAATCCAACGGTCAAGATGGACCTTTAATCCTATTTTCCTTAGGTGAATAACCTCACTATTATCGAAGACGATGATAGCGGTTAGCTTGAACTTAGACATCCATTTGGTCAAATTCATCCCCCATAGGACCCACTAGAGCCTATAAATACCTCGCCTTACCTCTGATTTCCAGTGTCATCTCCCTACCCTCTTCCCCCATTGTAGTCAACGATAGGCTATTCTTTCCTAACTTCGGTCACGCTCTCTCTAGTTTTTGATCTTGCTCCGATGGCATAAGCTGCCTCTCTCACCTCCTCTTCCTCTACTCTACCTTGCCAATGGTGGAGGAGCCTCATATCTTCACCTCAACACCTTCAATCCAACGCTGGAGGTCTCTCCGCAACCCTCTGATTTCACTCTTGGCTCTGGTGTGCAAAAACTGGGGTACTCTCTCATCATTTCATCCAGGTAATGGTAGCATTAGTTATAGTTAGTTGCATAGGTTAGTTTTAAGTTGGCGATTAAGTAGTTTTATCCAGTTCAACCTTTGTTCTCTCATCTCCTTCCCCGTCTCTAGCGAGATCAAATCAGATCTCATTGGACTTTGATACACCAAATAATGCTTCCTTCCAACCTTCTCAACTCTCTGTGACCATTTTTCGCTTCCCTCCTCTTCCGATTAACCTTTATACACAAAATGCCCAAATTCACTCAACTTCCAAACTCCATTGTCCATGATGGAGCTTCAAAAGAGTTTTATCATCTAATCAAACCATCTCCACACCATCAATACTCCTTGGGATGTAATTTGCCTAAATCTACTTGATAAATCAATGATTCATCTATTCTAAAGAACTCAATCTTTAATTCAAATTAATTTGATTTCACTTGATCAATCTGATCTCCTTATGAGTTAATTGATGTTCTCTTGAGGATGCTGATGACCTCAGGAAGTTTTTGAGCTAACTTTGGAGTTGTTTCTTTAAGTTTCTTGTTCTAATAATCATCACCGTAACTCACCAGAGCTCCGATGAGCTTCGATCAGTCAAATATAGATAAACATTGATTGAATCTCTCTGGAAGTCTCCAGAATGCTTAATTAGACTTCATTGATCATTTTTTTGCACCTTTGATTCAAGTTGCAATGATTGATTCACTCTAATCAGCTTCATCTTCATCTCCGGCGAAGCCATACACAATAATATTTTCATTCTCTGAGCCTTCTATTAGATCTAGAAGCATTAGTAGCTCATCCTGAACCTAGAACATCCCTTAACTGGGATGTTAGCATCTTGATTTACTCTGTCGAACAAACCTCCTCTTTGTTCAGGTGACGAACCTGGAATACTATGTTTCAGTGGTCAATTTCTCTTTTTTATGAGTTAAATAAGTTTCTAAGATCTTTTAGGTTCTATCTGGAACATTAGTCTGATTGGAAATACTTTGTGGTTGAAAGTCAACTGTCAACTTGATTTGGTCAACCTCTAATCGCCATTAGAGATGTAAAGCTCTTGAGATCATTTCTGAAGCTGCAATACATTCCTTTGAACATCAGGATTTGATTAATATTGTTTTATTAAGTTTTGATGTCTTTTGATATAGTTTTGTGGATTTCTGTATTTTGGGTTCAAAAGGATAGTATATGATCATATTCGAGTTCCTGATGAGATTTTAAGGTTCTTTGAGGTTAAATGTGTGTTCTCTAATCATCTACAGATGCTTAGAGTAGGATTAGAAGCTCTGATTTATAAGTTGAATCAATTTTGAGCTCTTATTTTTGTCTATGTTGTACTAAGAGTTGGTTAAGTTTCCAGTATTCGAGACTGAGAAGCATTCATCTATGCTTCTTTAGTGTTTCTAAGTTTTTGAAATAATTTTAGGCACTGGGAGTAAGGAATTAGGTTGAGAGAGAGAGAAATAATCTTAGGCACATAGTTTGTATGTGTTCAGAAGGCTGAAACTATTGTGAACAGCCATGGCAAGCTGGAGTTGAGCTGATTCATGGTGTTTTACTAATCAATTGAAGACTCCAATCAATGAATTGGAATATGTTATGATAAATAATAAAGATTGGGTGCTCAATTGAGAAGGAATCAATCGAACTGGAGCCAAATTAAAGGAAACAATTGTTGCTGGAACATTGCTATTGAGCGTTGAAAGAAGAGGTGGACTATTAGTTAAATCTTGGAAGCTTACAGCTGCTTGAAGCACTATATTATGAAACGCATTGCTTACCCCACCGAGAGACTACAATGCGGGCCACGTGCACTGCGAGCATGCGTGTGCCCATGAAACCTTTGACCTGATTTGACCTTGACTGTGACATGGCCCTATGGAGCAGCCTCCGGGTGCTAGGTGGTGACACGTCCTATATGGGACCTAGTAGCATCTGCTCCAGCTCTTAAGCTGTTAAGATTGCACGAACAATCAACAAATTTTTTAAAGTAAGCCCAAGCTTATCTCTGTTGTGTTGAACACTTGTCAAATTCTAGGTGTTGAAGGCTGAGATGTGAAGGCTTTAAAGCCTAAGTGTAAGTTGTAAATAAATAATGATGGATTTAATGTGTTGTTCTAAAACAACATTTTTTGCATTTTATTTGTAAAATTCATTGCATATTCTTCTTAATTCTTTTATGGAATAATTGCCAAGTTTAAATGTTTATTATTATGCAATTGTTCATGTGGTTAACATATTGTAATTAGGAAATTAATTAAGTACTTAAGTTAATAGTATAGTTACTAAGTAGTAACCAGCTAAGTTAATTAAATTAAAATAACTTAAGTATATAGTAAACTATGAGTAAGTTATAGTAAGTATAAATGTATAGTAATTAGTATTTATAGTAGTAATTAAGTAAGCAAGAGATATAAGTATTATAGTTATAAGTTAAGTAAATAATAGTTAGTTAATTACAATAGTTAAGAATAAGGAAAAACTTAAAAATAATTGGTCAATGTTTTGCTTATTTAGCCTCTTAGCGAACGACCTAGACTCAACTAGTAAAAATTTATAAAATATTTGAACTATCTTACTCACTATACTACAACTTAATAACATATTAATAATGCGAGGTAATTTAACATCAGCTAGCCTCCCTATGACGTGCGTGAAATGAGATTCATTAAAAATAGCATCGTAGTATAATCAAATCATGAGAATCACTTTAAAACTTTGTATTTCTTGAAATAAAAGTAGTCCGAGGTCATTCGGTAGGATCAATCAGGTTTGAATACCATTATCCAAGCTTTTTTGGCAAATTTGATCTTAGGAACTAGATGCAATTAATCTGATTTTCTACACCCACAATCTAGTTCAAAAATGTGAGAATTAATCTCTCAATTTCATAACACAACTAAAGAAATTGTATTTAATTAATGCTTAATTAGAGATAATCATGAAATGATGTATTTAAGCACTAAAGAAAATCAAATCACCAATGTTTGGATATGATGTTTCAATAAAAAAAACCCAATTATTCAAGAATTAAAACAAATCCTCAACTAATTGAAAGGATTTTCAAAGTAGTCCCTAAGAGTATGGCTCCTCTTGTGATTCGGTCCCTGTACCATTGTGACTAAGTCCCTGTGAGCTTTTTTTCTCTCAAAAAGATCCCTACCAGTAGTGGGAGCTTATGCTCATCTTCCTCGTCGATGGTGGCTGATGTAAACACATTTATACTACTTAAGATGTCTATTTATGCATGTTCTTAAGCATAGGATTGCATTGCATGCTATAAATATTGCATAACATGCATCATCTTGCATTTAGAGTAGTGTGAATAAAATGGAGGTGGGCATGCGTCAGATCTTGCATTTAGAGTAGTGGGCATGCGTCAGATCTTGATCAGGCGGTCGTTCGTGCTCAATAGCGTTGATGCGTTATCGCACGCCCGTGCCTCACGCGGCATCACACACGTTGGGGCGGGCGCACAACGAGCGGGCGAAGGCGTGATCTGGGCCGTTCGATCGTGAGGATGGCTGAATGTGAGGCATGCGTTGAGCGCGAGCAGACGAGCGGGCGCGCGCTGGTAGCGGCCACTACACCCACATTGGGGCTTTAGAGACGGTTTTATCCGTCACTAAAGACCCCTTATTTAATGTTTTAAAGATGTAATGACTAATTTACCCCACTCCTTGCAACTATAAAAGGAGACCCCCTCCACACGGAATTTTCATCCCTTCCTTCTCTTCTCTACCTCTCCAAAGCTCAAGAGAAGCTTGTCCCACACCCGGGATGCTTCTCGAGAGATAAAGTCCAAATTTTCGTCCCCTTTCGGAAGTGGATCCAGCGACAATGACGACGTGCTGCTCTGTTCCCGTTCTTCTGCTTCGTCCTCCTTCATCCAGGCGTCGTCCCATCCGGCTCGTCCTCCAAGCGACCATGGAGGAGGATATCTCTCTCCCTATTCTTTTTACTGCTTTCTAGTATAGATTTACTGCTTTCTAGAGTAGTTCTTCTCGTCCTCCAAGCGATCGTCGAGGAGGACATTTCTCCCTCCATTCTTTTAATACATTCTAGAGTAAATTTATTGCTTTCTAATGTAATTATTTTCTGCTTTCTAGTTGTAATAGTGAAACAAATAATCTCCTTAATGATGAATTCCCTGTTTATTCTACATCTCATTTTGATTTCTGTTTGTAATATTCTTTCTCTCTCTTACTCTCTCTCTCTCTTCTATTTATTGTAAATAGTTAGATAGTTTTAAATTGAATTACTTCGTGACAAATAAAAACAAACGCGTAGTTTTTAAATCAAATGTCCACCTCCCTGTGTTCGATCTGGAATTTTCATTTCGGTATAAATTTTATTTGTTGAACACAAGTTCTTCGCATTCAAACTACAACGACAGGTTTCCCAAAACCAAACATGTTAGCATAGCAATTCGTAACGTTCAACATTTTGGCGCCGTTGCTGGGGAGGCGACGATCTTTGATTTCTCTTCACGTTTTGTAACTTACAAATCATTTACCTCACTTTTCTCCTTTCTTATTGTAATTGCAGGTACTCTTTCGAGATAGGCAAAAGCGGTAGATCGGAGAAAAGTGCTGTGGAAGGTTCTGTGAGTTATCCCCCACCTCCCACCCATTAGATTTCATTCCACAACATAATAATTCAAACATCAATCAACCTAGGTGTTCTTACAAACTCTAAGGTTAGATTGTTTGTTGTTTAATACCCACACCCGCCCCAACCCCCACATTAAAAAAAATGAAAAATTAAAATAATCTCACAGAGGTACACAACCTCATATGATTTTCAAACTCAACCGGTAAATCAATCTTTGGAGTCGGTACATACATCCAAACACATTATTGAGTAGAAATCAGATTAGGTAATCACCTGTGTGCCTAAGTAAGTGGTGCAACAGGCCAATTGTTTGAGTTGATTAGGCCGCACCACTTCAAATAAAATCAACTCATCAAGTAGCTGCCACTTAGGTTCAACTCTTAGGGATTTACCAAGCACTTCACATTCTTTTTAAGCTTTAAAGGAAAACATCTTCACCTGTGCTTGCAAAACCTAGTGTTTCAACGAAACTTGTTTGAAAACATCTAAAGTTGAATCCTAAAAGCTACTAAGCAAGATTTGAACTCTAAAATTCACCACATCAAAAGTAATCTTGCTTGAAAACCACTAGTTGTGCACACACACACAAATCAATCAATCATTAAGGGCACAACTCATTTAAAGGCCCCATCACATTCCAAAGCACATTCAAACCTAGCCCTAAATAAAATAGAGTAGACGTTGGCCTTAAGGATTCGACTCGCTCTTCAGAGCCCAGAACGAGATTATTTTTTATTAGTCTGTTTCTACTGTTTAATCTGATGTCTAGCTAGGGGAGCAGAATCAAACGATCGTGGCTAGGGGGTACACTAGGAACCGGAGGTGAAAGCCGAAGGAAGAACCTTCTCCCCAGTCCCTCCTTCTAACTGGTTGGATTGAACAAACAGAAGTAGATCAAATTGTTCCTTTATCTCAAGATGGGTTTTGGGAGTCTGTAGGTCTGTAGGCTAACCCACTTAAGGACAGGTTTGATTGTTTGAATTGCATGGTACCTTTCTTCCTCCTGTGTCGCATGAATCCTTCCACATATTACATGCATTCCAGCTCTTTCCCTCCTGTTGTGAATTATCCTCAACATGACGAATATCCTAACTCGTACTGTAATCAACCATCAGTTAGTTGGGATAATTCGCATTAGGGATACAGCTCTGGACCTCCGTGTTTAGGGTCTAACCCTAAACACTTTGATTGTGATTTTTATCCTTCTCAGAGCCACATCGATTATAGATCATCACCCTATTATGCACAACCTAATACGATCTACAATTAAGAAGGATACACTGATTCTTACCCATCCTCTGCCTTTAGGTCATCACTACCTTTTGAAAAATCTGAAATGACCTATTATCAGGAAGGGTATAATGAATCTCAATTCGTTAATTCCCCTACATTAACCCCAAACCCGCCCAACCCTGAACCAACTCATTTGGTTCAGGTTAAGCAAGTTCAAGATAAGGTTTTGGCTAACTTGAGGAATATCATTCAATCTTTAGAAGTTCAGCCAATACCTTGCATTGAGAGATTAGAGCCCCTGATTGAAATGATTGATGATTTGAACAAGTCATTTTTGGATTGGCTCCAGGATGTTAAGGATAAGAACCCAGGTGAGTTTCTACTTGGGAAATTAGCGAAAATGAGGATGAGATTCGTGGTCGCTTTGATTCAATCATGGGATGATTCCCAGGATGAACTCCCTTCAGGAAAACCAATGACAAAACCCGCTCAGGCACCTGTTGGGAGGGACACGTGTTACGAGGCTGACCAAATTGAATTAAAGCAACCAATTAAGGAAGATTTGATTTCTTCACCTGAGATCCTTGAGCCAGGTTACGAGGAAACGTATGTCTCCTTGGAACAGAAAGCGACAAATGATTTTGGGACATACATTGATATGGATCCTGATTTCTTTAATGGTGAAGATTTAAGTTGCAAAGTCTCACACGAGTTTTCAGAACACGATTTTTGTGAGGCGATTGGGCCTGAGGAATCTAATAGATCATTTGATAGCCAAATAATTGAGGAAACTGATCTTAGGGCACGCATTACAGATCCAGAATCGCATTTTCTGGAGGATTCAATTCAATGTCCTGATTATCAGTTACACCCCGTTGAGCTTATTGATGATTCTATTTCTGAGATAATTAGACCAAAGTCAATTTTGATTCTGCTACATCATTTAGACTTGGAGATTTCAGATGGGCTGATTAATATACAAGAGGTCCTGGAATTTGACATGCTGAATGAGGAGGATAGGAACTGGGAAGTTCTAATTTGGGAAGTTAACTTTGGAGGAAATAGAAGATTAAGTCGAAGGGTGCATATTAAGCTGAAACCATTAAATCAGAACCCTTACGACATCTGTTCTGAGGATGTTCAACCCCCCACTTTTAACAATTATCCTTTTGAGCTTAATTTCTCTGTAACCCGACTTTTTGGTCTTGGGTTGCATCCTCATAAATCGCAGGCCCGACCTCGCTTGCATTCTGATTTTAGGTTTTGGGTAATTTTTATTCAGAACCTAAGATATTCTCGATTATGGGGGATGGTCTACACCACAATCTGGTCCACATCTATGGACATCTACTGACAGGTCAAAGGATTCTTATGTTTATTCTGATTCTGATCTTCACTTGTGAATTCTTCATTTCTCTTCTTTGTATAGTGTGCCTAGCTGAAGGCACTAAACTCAGCACATATACAGTTCTTTTTAGTATTCATCTCGAAGCGGACCTGACATTCACGCAATTCAGGTGCTTTCTATGCTTTTCCACTCTGTTTTATGTCTTTTAATACAATGAGGACATTGCATTAGATAGGCATGGGGGGGTGGATATTCATCTCTGAATTCATTCGTCAGCTCCGTAGATTTATTTTATTTTCTTTTATTAAAAAAAAATTTGAATTAAGAAAGAGAACTTGGGTTTAAGAAAATTTTCAATCTTAGGAAATACTACATTATGATTTGAACACAAAGACCCTTCAGGTCTTTGGACTTAATCAGCTCGTGTATCCACTAAAATGTGGATTTATTTTTCGAGTTCTCGCCAACCTGAATTTTATTCTAATTGGAGTAAATAAGTTTGGGTGATAAGTACATGACTTATCAACCCGCCCTCTGATTTGAGGAAATTTTGAGCTTCTAGCATCTACACACTATCTTGTCACTGACTTTTTGTTCGGCAATTTTAACAGAAATTGGGTAGCTAATGAACCTTCTAGGGTGATATGGCTGGCAAGTTATTGTGGGTAACAGCCCATAGGTAGGTTATCCAGAGCCCAATCACTAGACCTATCTCTTTTTCCTACCCTTAGGTAAATCTTAGACTAAGGAAGCCACCTACTTAAAAAAAAAAAATCAAAAAGAAAAGGAGAAAAAAAAAGAGAAATAAATCACACTTTCTGCACGAGTATGGCTGGCAAGTTATCGGTGGTAACAGCTCATCGATCGGTTGTCCAGAACCCAACTCAATAAATGCACTGAAAATTCCCAAAACACTTAGGAAGAAGCGGAGAAGTAGAATAAACCGGGGAGATATACACTAGATTCACCCTTGTGTTGACCCCGTAAAAAAATAAAAGTAGGGAGAAAGCTACTGGTTGTAAAGATACACCTTTAGGCAGAATTCTCTTTTTTAGGTCACCTAGAGGCGTAGAAATCCGAAGTCTGTTTTAATTGCCAGTCAACGAGTCTATCACATTCACAATAAGATGCTTAGAACTTAGAGTTCTCATCAAATTTTGGGTGAGTTGAATGGCCGTAGAAAGCCACTCTTAAACCCTAAAATTTGAAAATCCAAAAAAATTAGAAAAGAGGAAAAAGAGAAAAAGATATTTTTCTTTGAATAAGGCGAGGGCTTGAGGCGATCTACATTTTGGCAGATACTCTGGCACTGTTGTGTCTTTGAAGGTTCAAATCCTAAGTAGACAATTTCTTTATGATTGAAAATAAACTCAAGCCCAAATAATCCAACCTAATTCTTTTATAAATAGCATATAGTTTTTGCTAGGGACTAGCAAAAGATAGGCATGGGGGTATGATGTAAACACATTTATACTACTTAAGATGTCTATTTGTGCATGTTCTTAAGCATAGGATTGCATTGGATGCTATAAATATTGCATAACATGCATCATCTTGCATTTAGAGTAGTGTGAATAAAATGGAGGTTAATTGTCTCCTTTTATGTGCTTGGACAGGGCAAACTTTTTATCAGGACCTCGGATCGAAGATCCAACCATACGGATGTGATCAGGGCGACGATTGGAGTTCAACGACTCCAAGATCTCCCTAATCAGGCATCTGTAGCATTAGATAGTGATCGGGGAATCCTAGAAGATCAAGGGCTAGGATGGTGTAAATCCGCACTTCAAATGACAAATCCGACCACACGGATGGATTCGGATTGACGATCACAGCCTAACGATGCAAAAATCGAGTCAATCTGACACCCGTGGCACCATCTACATCATCCAGAAGATGGACTGCCAAGATGGCGCCACGTGGTGCCATCTTGGCCGCCCAAATGCCCGCATGCACCCGCTGAAGCTCCTACATCTGCTCTTCTCCGCCGTTGGATCAAGATCCAACGGCTGTGGATGTGGTGCGTTGAAATCATCCGTGCGACCATCCGCGCTCCGCAGCGCAGTGGGCGAGGGAGTTATCGCGAGCAGCAGACACAGGTTCGAGCCGCAGTGAGCAGGCGAAGGGCGCGGGCGAGCGGGCGCGAGCGTGCATTAGATCTTGATCGGGCGGCCTTCTGCGCTCAATAGTGTTGACGTGCTATCGCACGCTCGTGCCTCACGCGACATCACATGCGTTGGGGTGCGCGCGCAGCGAGCGGGCGAAGGCGTGATCTGGACCGTCCGATCTCTCGATCGGACGGCTGTGGACGGCTGAACGTGCGGCATGCGTTGAGTGCAAGCAAACGAGCGGGCGTGCGCGGGCAGCGACCACTACACCCACGTTGGGGCTTTAGCGACGGTTTTATCCGTCACTAAAGACCCATTATTTAATGTTTTAAAGATGTAATGACTAATTTTCCCCCACTCCTTGCAACTATAAAAGGAGACCCCCTCCACATGAAATTTTCATCCCTTCCTTCTCTTCTCTACCTCTCCAAAGCTCAAGAGAAGCTTGTCCCACACCTGGGATGCTTCTCGTGAGATAAAGTCCAAATTTTCGTCCCCCTTCGGAAGTGGATCCCGCGACAATGACGACGTGCTGCTCCATTCTAGTTCTTCTGCTTCGTCCTCCTTCGTCTTGCTTCATCCCCCTTCAACTAGGCGTCGTCCAATCTGGCTCGTCCTCCAAGCGACCGTGGAGGAGGATATCTCTCTCCCTATTCTTTTTACTGCTTTCTAGTATAGATTTACTGCTTTCTAGAGTAGTTCTGCTCGTCCTCCAAGCGATCGTCGAGGAGGACATTTCTCCCTCCATTCTTTTAATACTTTCTAGAGTAAATTTATTGCTTTCTAATGTAATTGTTTTCTGCTTTCTAGTTGTAATAGTGAAACAAACAATCTCCTTAATGATGAATTCCCTGTTTATTCTACATCTCGTTTTGATTTCTGTTTGTAATATTCTTTCTCTCTCTTACTCTCTCTTTTCTATTTATTGTAAATAGTTAGATAGTTTTAAATTGAATTACTTCGTGACAAATAAAAATAAATGCGTATTTTTTAAATCAAACGTCCGCCTCCCTGTGTTCGACCTGGAATTTTCATTTCGGTATAAATTTTATTTGTTGAACACAAGTTCTTCGCTTTCAAACTACAATGACAGGCTTTCCAAAACCAAACACGTTAACGTAGCAATTCGTAACATTCAACAGTGGCTCTGGCGAGGATTGAGGGAGGCTCCTCCAGCCATCCCCAAGTATCGCAAGCAACTCAACAACTTCGCACTAGTTTCTGGGACCTTGTTGCGAAGCTTCAAGGTTTAGGAAGGCCAGACATGGCTTGCCAACGTTGGAGAAGGAGGTAGCGACAGCGAATGTGATCTCATCATGGGGGAGGGCTTTGGCCTCAACCAAAGTGTCGAGAGGCTTCAGTGGACCCTGCTGAAGATGATGGTGGTGGCGATTAGCTATGACGAGGCCAGAGGAGGCATAGCGGACTTGAGAAAGGGCGCGACTGGTGGTTGGGTTCAGTGGGAGAGAGGAGGCATCGAGGCCTTCAATAGATTGAGGGCTTTTGACCACCTAATCGAGGAGGAGCTTGTGGGGTAGACGATGGATGGTGGGGTTGCATGGAATGAGGTGAAGTTGGTCGCCAGAGATGAGGAAGATGATGCGAAGGAGTAATTGCGCAGCAATCATAGGTCTTAATTGTCTAGAATTAGGCTAGGACTTAACATCAGTTAGGGTAGTTCATGCATGCATAAGCATTATTTGCATTTTTACTGTTCCTCCTATAGCTTTGCATAGAATAATGCTATAATATACTAATTAGGTGCATTATATAAATTACAGGAAATAAGAAGCTCAGGAGCTAGATCTGAGACTGTATCTGAAGCTGGACCCGAAGCCAGAGTTGCAGAAGAGCTGGAGCAAAAGACAAGGAATAAGATGTAGTAGACAATATTGTAAGGTGTTGAGGTATGCTATTCTGTTAAGTAGTAATAAAGCAGTAAACTATGAAGAACTTAGGTCCATCCTAGCCCTGGACAGCCTAGAAGCTTCCCCAAGCCTTAGCCACCCTTAGATTAGGTCACTGTACCCTAGGAAGCCCTAAAACCCTATTTCCAGGCTCTATCTGGACGTCTAGATAGAGCCTGGAAATAGGGTTTTAGGGCTTCCTAGGGTACAGTCTTAGCCACAACTCGCGCACCTCATACCCACTTCTACAGCATTTTAAGACGTCCAAACACTTGGTTTGGACATCCAATTTCTGCAGACAGAACCTTAATTCTTCCCCACCTCTGTTTGGACGTCCAGACAACAAATCTGGACGTCTAACTTTTCATTTTAAGACATCTGACACTATTGTCAGACGTCTGGAACTGCTCTCTAGTTCTTGTTTTTGAATTCAAGATTGGATCTTAAATTCCTAGGTCCCTAAACCCAATTCCAACCCCATAGGAACTTAAATTAAGGTACCCTAACCCTAGTACATCACCTATAGACCTCCCTAAGGACCTAATTAAGTCCTCACTAAACCTAATTGACTTGGATCTTAGTCAATTCCATCAACCTATTAAATTGGACTCATTGAGTCCAATTGAGCCCTAATCTCAGCACACACTGTTCAATTGGACTCAGTGAGAGTTCAATTGACCTAGACCTACCTTAATTGAGTTGTTTTACTCTCAATTAGGGTTTCACACATCCAATTAAACTTGTATGAAGTTTAATTGGATTTTACCTTAATGAATTAGGATTTACAACCCTAATTTGAGACCTACCTTGACCTAAACCCAATAGAACCTAACCTAATCAACCTAGCCACCTAGATTGAGACCCACACACACCCATACACACCATCTACACGAAAATACCTAGCCTAGAGTTCTCTAGAACTCTCTACCATGTGTTGTTGCCTTGGTTGCTAATAATAGCAACCAAGATGCATTCAATTTTTAGATCCACCAAATGTAGATCTAAAAACCACCCATCCATCCTCTCTCTCACTCTCCCATGAGCTCCCACCATAGGCCTCTCTAGAAAGTTCCACACTTCTCTAGAGAGGCTCCCTTAGGTCTACTTAAAGGACCTTTGGGTGGCCATTTGCACGCATCTAGCCTTCCATCTAGTTTTAGCTTCATTCCACCTCCATTACTCCACCTCCATCTCCACGAGCACACCATGGCATCCCCATCACCTCCATGCCAGACCTAGATCACCTCCAGCCTCTCTCCAAGGGCCAGCCTAAGCACCATTGGCCACCCCTCCTCTTCTTGACCAAGTCAAAGGCCATCGGAGCTACCTCCGAATGCCCTTCATTCTGTTAGCTAGATAAGTAGCATATTTCTTCGTAGATTAATGCTTTATTACTGCTTAGTAGTGTAGCTCCATATTCTCCCCCAATGATGCATGCATAATCCCCCCCATAGATTCATGTATGAAGTCATTTTCTATTAGCTAGTTTATTGCTTTCAAGCTTTCCTGTACAAGCTTTCTGCGAGCTTCACTCTGTAGCCACCATGATGCAATCAATGAAGTCATCTTTTATATCTCTATGTCTATGTGTGAAAATCACCATGAGCTGATTGCCATATTTCCTTGTGATTAAAGTTGCATGCACGAAATTTGTATTCTCTTGCAATTAAGCATGTTATGCATCAATACGAATTATTGTAAACTGGAATGCATTTCTGAATAAGTAGACCGAGCTAGATCGAATTCAAATCTGCATTTTCTAAATGCCTCCTAGAGACGAACGACTGAAACACAAGTCTCATTATTTTATAAATTATTTTTGATGAGCATTTTCACTCACTATACTATGACAAGATCTCTATTTTCAAAACACGTGCGAAAACCGCCTCCTATCAAGGAGGTGGTGTCCATGGGTGATGTCTTACTCTAAATAGCCTACAATACACTACAGAGGGAGAGGATTAGAATGGATTACCTAAGGACGAAAGAGAAGGGCAGACCACGCCCGACGTTGGCCGGCCAGACTTGGAGAAGGTGGAAACTTTGACAAGGGAGTTTGGAGTGAAGAAGGGGTCGGAGTGGTCAGGTTCTATGATGGGAACCTCGGTGACATGAAGGGGAGATGAACTGCAACTTTGGTTGACAACGAGGTGCAACGATGAGGGAGAATGAAGGTAGCTCTGAGTTCTCGTAATGGTGGCGCTTGAGGAGGAAGAAGATTGGGGGTTTGCACAACAAAAACTCAACAAAAACACTCGCTTGAATCTCGTAGAGCTTTGTAGGTGCGCAAGGACGATGATTGGGACGAGATCACTGCCCAATCAAGGTCGAAAATTGTGTGGTCTGGTGACAATTTCGGCTACTTCTCATGGCCTCCAAAGAAGGAAGTAGGAGATGGAAAAAGCTCGCAAGTAGAGGGTTATGATCAGGGAATCAATCTACCAAATTTAATGGCATTTTACGGTGGGGATTGCGAGAAATCCCAACCCAAAGTCATAGTCATGGTTGTTGCTCACTGGAGGTGAGGAAGAAGATGATGACGTCAGCATGACATCATCGAAGGACTGAAAAGAAAGGCTTTGAGACTTGGTTGAAAGGAATTTGAAAATTGAGGGCCAATATGCAAAGTAGGTCAAAATGATGTCTAATTAACCTCAAATATTTAGTGTGACCTAATTTAGACCTAAGGAATATAATGGTGACTTTAATTTTGGGTTTTGATGAAATTTGAATGGTCAATTTATGGTTTAACCCAAAATGTTTTGAATATTCGCCTAGGTCTCTATTTTAGGTCAAAATAGGTTCATTTTGTAAAATTGAATGTTCTAAATCTTATAAAATATTTTTCAATGACGTTTAGAAGGTTTAGATTACATTTATTTCCATCAAAACCCTTTGAATTAAAGTGAGGCTGAAATTAAGATTTTTTAAAAGTAAATTAACTTCAATTTTGCAAAGAAACCTCGAATTAATTCGTGCAAGCTCACTTTTGTCACTTTTAGCTTACTTGACCTTCAATTAGGTATAGGTTCACCCCTAAGATATTCTAAAATTGTATTCTTCCATTAAATCAGCAAAATTAAGTAATTTTGATGCAATTCTTCTTGATTCAGCCAAGTTTAAATTATACCCTTTAATATAATAATTAGGTGAAATTAACTTTAGAACTTAGTCAAATTAAACTAGATACAGAGGATGATGGTATTACCATCACCTTGCCAATCTGTGATAGGCCTATTAGCCAACTGGCCAGCATGGTAGGGGTACGTGGATATATATATATACGTGATATTTTGGGCTTGATACATACCCAAGACATGGAGAGGGCTATCTACAAGCCAGCGTAGGTCACGTATATGCGTATAGCTTGTAGTATGCAGCCGCTACACTACCTACGGTAGAACCCGAGGTGATGGAATGAGATGTAGGGTAAGTGTGGAGTTTCCTCAAGGCCAAGAGAATGCTACGTACTTGTCATGCCTCTTGAGAAGTCGCAGGAGATCTCCTTGTGCCTTCCAAGGAACTGATATGAAATAATTATGATTGAAATAATGAGGAAACAGACTATTGGGATAAATGAAAAATAATTAAGAAATACATTAATAAGAAATTTTTTGAAATAACAAATTAGTACCGTTTCTCCTGTACTTTTGGTTTTATGCTACTTTTTCTTACTTATACTACTCTACTTAGTGGTTGCTGATGTCTACTTTGGGCTCCATCCTCAAGTACAATTGAGTAGTTAGGAACCGTTGTGTACGAAGCAACTAGTGCAGGACCTAGTTTAGTACTCACAGACAGTCTGTGACTTCGGTAGTCCTTGTAGTTGTCTAATTCCTTTTCGTTTTCAATGAGATATTTTAGATAATTTTTTAGTACATTTCTTTTTGGCTTTTAGATTACTGTGGATAGCATTTCATACTTTATTTTCTTTATCACAATGCAATATGATTAGTTTATTTGGCTATGTCTATATTTTATGATTATTCGCTGGGTAATTGTGGTCATGTTTTGGTTTGACTCGACGATTCGCATTTCACCATTCTAAATTGCATGATGGGGTTTAGGTCGTTACACCCTACCCCTCCCCCCTTCCTTCATTAAGTCCTTAGTTTAAAATAATTCCCATATCTCACCACCTTCTCCTTAGCCTTCCTAATTAGTCTACCATCTCACCACCCTTCCACCATTAGCAAGCTTCTTCACGTCCAACCTCTGCTGCATCTCCTGGTGGCCGTCCTCCTCACCCTCTGCCTCTACTTCATCCTCATCTCCACCTTCAAGGCGGCTGATAAACACACATGAATTCATGATAAAATGCTTATTTATGATAGTTCCTAGGCTAAGCAAGGCAAATCATGTTATAAATATTGCATAATATCCATTGCATGGCATTTAGGATAATTGTATGCTTTGTATATTAATTCCTTCATTTTATATGGCCAGGAGGCAATGCGATGTCCTTACAGACTTTGGATGAAAAATCCAACTGTATGGATGGATCCGGAGGGACGATCGCAGTCTGACAACGTAGAAATCACCCGATCCAAGCACCATGGCATCCTCTACAAGCAATGAAGGGTGGACTATCCAGATGGTGCCACTTGGCACCATCTGGAGCACCCAAAGTCACCTGCCACAACTCCAAGGGCAACCCAACAAGTGATCTCAACCATTGGATGAAAATCCAACGGCTGAGAACCACCCTCACCACACGGCCTCAACTCATCCTCGCGACACACTTGCGGACGTGGCACAACGGTGGAAGCATTGGATCGCAGGGGAGGGGCCCGGGTTCAAATCCACACAGCCCCCCCAATTCTCAATCCAGTCGACACCCAACATAGCCAACGCATGTGCGCGCATGCAGCAGCAGCAGCAGCGTAGTGCCAGCACACACCAGCAATGCGTGCGCACGCGTAAGCCAGTGCATGCCAGCGCGCACGCCTGTAGGGCCTCTGCACAATCTGCGCTCATGAGGCGGACAGCATAGCTCACTTGGGCAAGTGCATGCTCTGTTGGTGCCAGCCTTCAACGATAGTCTGGCAGACATACAGCGACGCTTATAGCTGTTGCTAATTGTTCGCACGCCAGTAAGGCCCGCTATGAACGTGAGCGAGCATGAGTTTCTTACAGTGACACTTACAGCGATGACTTGGAGGTTGCTAATGGTCCCATGCCTATTCTAGCCTCTTTTCATCCACTATAAAAGGACCTACACCACCTCCCTTCCAAGCCATCTCTACCTACTCCCACCTACTCCTAAGCTCTAGCAAGCCTACTAACGCTCTGTTAGAGCTTGCTCTCAAGATCCCAAGGTGCCTATTAGTGTAACAAAACTCTGCCCCACCAAATACTCCTCCATATTCCCATTCCCATTCATAGGTCGCCTTGGAGTTGTCCTCCCACCTCCATTCCGGCAGCAGATCATCTTTGCCGTCTCACCTCCATTCCGGAGTTGCACTAAAGCTTTCCTCTACCCGACGTCCTCCCACTTCTCACCTCCATCATCCTACTTCCCAACTCCTTCATCTGAGCTTCTGCCAAGCACCATCGTCTCACCAAACAGTCGCTTCGGGTGATTTCTTCTCACCTCCCCCTCTTTTTATGTTTTCTAGATTATTGGAATTGACATTCATGCAATATATCATATTCAATTCCATCTCTCTCTTGTGATTGCTTGTCTTTTCTTATTTCAAAAATAAAAAAAATAACAAAACCCTAAAAAACAAAAAAGAAACAAATCGAAGCGTAATTTTCATACAAAGTAAACATCACCTTCCTGTGTTCGACCTGGGACTCCCTTGGAGTTTCGGTATAAATTATATTTGATCATGAGTTTTACAACTACGACGACGGGTTACTTGTAACCCCAATTTCAAACACGTGAAACCCGTGCAATCATTTTGGCACCAGTGCTGGGGGGCAATGGAATTTACTTTATTGTTTTCTGTGCTTCTTTACATTTACATAGCACTAACCCCACTTATCTTTGGTCTACTGTCCTGCAGGTACCCTAGCATGGAGATCCAAGTGTGGTAGACTGGAGTAAAGTGCGGGTAGAGTACTTTGTAAGTGTCCCCCACATTCCCCCCACTAGTTTCATTTCACCACACTCATAACCAAGACCAAATCTACTTAGGTGCTTGCATAAATCCTAGGATAGAATTGTTTGTCTTGTTTGAAACCTTCATTCATTTCACCCCTGCATTTAAAATAAAAAAAAAACAAAAAAGGTACTTTCTGTAAGACAAATCAATTTACACACTTTATACACCCACATCGGAGGCACATAATCGGACTTGATTTTCATCTACTCATTTGAGATTCCGACTTGTGGACACGGTACATTAAATCAACACATAAAAGAGTAGAAATCATATTAAGTTAATCACCTTTTTGTGTGCTTTAATCGGTGGTGCATTTGGGCCAATTGATTGAATTGTTTAGGCCGCATCACCTAATTTAAAAGAGATTCATTTTGCAGCTGCCCCATAGGATTCAATACTTAGGTCAAGCTAGGCACTCCATATTTTCTTGATTTACAAAGGAAAAATACTTGAACTCGTGCTTTCAAAACTTGGATTGCCTCACAAAACTTGATTGAATATACCTAGTATTTGAATCCTAAAAGCTACTAAGCAAGATTCGAACCCTAAAATTCACCTTATCCTCAATAATCTTGCTTGAAAACATTTTGGTTGTGCACATACACACATTCTCGAACAAATCAATAAGGGCACAACCCATTAAGGTCCCATCACATTCTAAAAGCACCAATATCCCAAGCCTAACTAAAATTGGTTAGACATTGGCCATAAGGATTGATTCGCTCTTCGGGATCCAAATTGAGATTCTTCATGATTAATCTGCTTATACTAGTCAATTTGACGTCTAACTAGGGGAGTAGCATCAAATGACCGTGGCTAGGGGGTACACTAGGAATCGGAGGCGCAAGCCAAAGGAAGAACATTCTCCCCAGTCCCTCCTTCTAACTGGTTGGATTGCCTAGACATAAGTAGATTAAATCATCCATAATCTTAGGATGGATTCTAAGAGTCTGTAGACCTTTAGGCTACCCAACCTAAGGACAGACTTGTATTTTTTGTGTTGTAGGGTCCCTTCTCTTCCCCGTCCTTCTGACTTCCTTCCAGTGTATGCTTGGAAGGAGGTCATTGAACTCTCGTTTGGAAGGACCTTTAGACCATTCTCGAAGGCGAAGGTTGAGGTATAGCTAAGCAGATCCCATGGCTAATCAACAACCACCTCCCCCGCCCCCAAACCAGTAGAAGCTGATTTAGAGGCAGTTGGAAGAATTGTAGTAGATGCAGCAATGGTTCCGACGAATGAATGGTCAGGGTGCTCGACCCTTGAAGGATTTTTATGATCCTTCAAATTATGAGGATCGTCCTGGCGTTGTGATCCCTGCTGGTGATGTTGAGATCAAGCCCCAGGTTTTGAGTCTAATTAAACACTTTCACGGGCTTGTCTCAGAGGACCCATTCGAACATTTGGAGGACTTGATCACTCTAGTTCAGACCACCAAATCGTGAAATGTGGATGAAGAATAGATGCTCATGAGGCTTTCCCCCATTCACTCAAGGATAAGGCCGCACATTTGGTATCGTACCATTGGAAGATCGATTGCTACCTAGACAGCTTTGAAATCGACCTTCCTGAAAAAATTCTTCCCAATTGGGTGAACAAATGCGTTGCGACAAGCAATTACCACTTTTGCCCAGTGGCAGGGGGAACCGTTTCATGGGGCCTAGGAGAGATTCCAGGATCTGTTGTGGAAGTGTCCACACCACGAGGTGCCTAAATGGCAACTTGTGCAGATTTTTTAACACGAGTTGAACGATCAACTCCGTAATCATGTGGATGCTTCTCGCGGAGGCAATGTCCTCAACAAAGACGTAGATAGCTCGTATGATTTGTTTGAAGAAATGAGTGAAAATTCTTTAAACCCCACCTCCATGGAAACCTTCAACCGATCCCAACAAACTAGATCAAGTGCCAATGAGGTCCAAGATTCTCATACATCTGATATGGAATTGATTTGCAAGAGATTCGATAAGATGGATCTGGTTGCTAAATGAATGGAAGAGTGGATATCCAAGAACTCTAATTTCTCTAGATCCACTCAATCCTAGGGATCGGGATTCCATTCTTCGCAAGCTCCTACGGGATGGGAGTTTGTGAACCAGTTGGAGTCAGCTTGACCTTCGGGCCAACTCTTCTCGAAACCTTATGAGTTCCAAACTGTGGCCTTTGATCCCAGTTTTACTGATCCTTCTTCATCCTCATCTTATAAGGATGTTCAGGTTGTGCAGGAGAATGTTATGTCCAACCCTTACTCGAATTCCTATTATTCTGGTTGGAAAAATCATCCTAACTTCTCTTGGAAAGATTAGGGGCAACAGACCCAATATCGACCCAACAACTATGTACCGCAAAAACCAATGGGTCAGGGTCATGTATAAACTCAGTTGCCCTTGAATCAGGTTAATCAGTCCATGTGGAATGCTCAACAACCCACTGAGCAAGTTGATTTAAACCTGAAGATGGTAGAAATGCAAGGATCAATGCTCCAGCTCATGCAACAAGTGAAAACTTCGCTGGATACCTTGCAATCTGGACTTAGTGCAAACAACCGACAACTCAGATCTCTACCATCATAACCTGTACCAAACCCAAGGAATGTACAGAACCGAGGCACTGGGCCTCAAGGGTTTGGTAATAATGGGGAGTCATATGCTCAAGCTCATGCTATCTATCAGGCTACCCAAGCCCCTCCCAGAGCGAACCATGTTCCTACCATAATCAACCAGGAGCTCCTATTTTACCCAACCCTCCCCAAGACACTAACCAACAGCATTTTGCCACTGCAAACACCATCACCTTGAGGAGTGGTAGTAGACACAAGGGACCTACCCAACCCCATGTTAACCCCATTAGGCCCTGTAGCAAGAATTCCAGACTCCCAACTAAGAATGTGATCAACAAAACATCAGAGTCTAATTTGGGAGTATGTTGTTGTTGTATGGGCAAACAAAAAAAGTCAGAGAAATTGGAGGAAAGGATGTCCTTACTTCAGGCTTTCAAATTGACAATCATTTTACTCCTCACAGCTATCAAATCAATCCCTACCTACGCCATAGGTTTACTGAATGCATATAAGGAAAGGCTTAGAGCAAAATCTAAAATCAATAGGAGAGTAGTTTTGTCTGATAATACAAGCACACTGATCCTAAACAAGCTACCTCCTAAGAAGCAGGACCCGGGAGCCTCGCTAATTTCCTGCATAATAGGAAACATTACTTTTGACCAAGCCCTCCTCGACTTGGGTGCTTCCATTAATGTGATCCCCACCTCACTGCACATGGAATTGGGTCTAGGCTACCTAAAACACACTAACATAACCTTGCAGTTAGCTGATAGATCCATTACAAAACCAAGGGGTATTTTGGAGGACATTTTAGTCAAGGTTAATGATTTGCATTACCTTGCTGATTTCATGGTCTTGGACATGGAAGCCCCAAAATAGCTCAACCACGCCCTAATTATTTTAGGAAGACCTTTCTTGGCTACTGCCAAGGTGAGGATTGATTATGAATCAGGAAATATAGAAATGGCCTCAAGGGATAAGACAAATCGATTCAATATTTTTGAGGTCTCAAAGAAGAATAAAATTAAGTGTGGTTCAATGGAGGAGCTTGGTAGAATAGAGGAAGTAATGGCCATACATACCTTAGACAACCTTTTAATGGCCAACTCAACTCAAACTCGGGAAGAAGATCACACGGTTGCAAAAATAATTGAGGACAAAGCAAAAATGCGACCAATTGTAGCAACACGGGATGAGGAAGATATACATGAAATCGAAAATTTGTTGGATGATTCACGTGATCAAGATAAAACCCAACATCCTTATCCTGAATGCTTAGAGTTTGAGGTCCAACTTGTGGGTGGGAATTCTAAGGATCAGGATGGTTGGTATAAGAACCCAGAGTGTGAGGATGAAATTGAACATTAGGGAAGAACTCTTCAAACATTAGGTATTCTAGAGTACCCACAAATCCCCAGCACGTCACAAAACCCTCATCATCCTTTTTCGCCCAACCATTGCACAAATTCTATACCTACCACACTTCCTCTGTAATAAATCAACAAAACTCCTATTGGAGACCATTTGAGCTCTCCTTGCACCACCAGCTTGCCACTTTCATTGTTCATCTCTTTGGCAAGCCCATTTTCACTCTCCGGGACCCATGCCTGGGAGCCTGGAAACTATGTTATTGTGGCCTCAATGTTTAGTTATTTTTTATTGAGGACCTCGCCTAGCTAAAGGCACTAAACTCAACACATGAAAAGACTGTTCCTAGCTGACCAGAGTCTTACAGAAATCAGGTGTTATTCTTCCACTTCTACTCTCCTTCATGCTTTCATTTTTCACAATGAGGACATTGCAATAGCTAAGCATGGGGGGGTGGACATATCTTATAATCTTTTTGTCAGTTATAACAGTAATTTCCTATTATTTGATTCAAAAAAAAAAGAATTAGGACATGAGAACTTAGGCATTAGGAGTTGCAAACTTTAGGAATTGATACTTTGAGACCTGAATACTTAGACTCTTCAGGTCTTCAGGCTTAATTAGCCTGGGTGTCCACTCGAATGTGGACTTAGTCTCGAGTCATCGCCAATTAAAATTCATTTTAATTTAGTAAATAAATTGGGATGATAAGTATGCGACTTATCAACCCACCCTCTGATTTGGGGGGACTAAGCCTAAGCATCTACACACTTCTTTTGCACTGACTTACTTTTCAATAATTTCTTTAGAAATTGGGTAGCTAATGAACTATCTAGGGTGGTATGACTGGCAAGTTGTCAGTGGTAATAGCTCATCGGCCGATTGTCCAGAGCCCAGTCACAAGACCATTTCCATTATACTACCTTTAGGTAAATCTTAGATCAGGGAAGCCACCTACTTAAAAAAAAAAATAGAAAAAATAGAAAAAAAATAGAAAAAGGAGAAAAAATAAAAAAAAATTACACTTCACCGCACGAGTATGGCTAGCAAGTTGTCGTGGGTAACAGTCCATTAGCCAGTTGTCCAGAACCCAGCTCACAAAAAAAAAAGCACAATAATTCCCAAAACACTTAGGGAAGAAGCGGGGAAGTAGAATAAACCAGGGAGATATACACTAGGTTCACCCTTGTTTTGACCCCATAAATAAAAGTAGGGAGAAAGCTACTGGTCGAAAAGATAAACTTCTAGGCAAGGTCACCTAGGGTCTTAGAAACTCGAAGTCCGTTTTAACGGCTACCTAGTGAGTCTTTCACTCTTTTCACTAGATGCTTGGCACTTAGAGTCCTTTTTAAGTCTTGGGCAGGTCGAGTAGCCGTAAAAAGTTATCCCGAAACTCTCAAACTCTAAAAGTACAAAAAAAAAGAAGAAAAATCGAAAAAAATATATATATCTTCTCTTTTCAAATAAGGCGAGGGCTTAGATAGTTTGCATTCTAGCAGACACTTGGGCACTGTTGGGTCTTTATAACTAGGTCTTGGGTTGAAAGTTCCTGAAATAACCAACAAATTATGCGTAAGAGATCGAATCCTAATTCTACTTTTATAAATAGCATTTAGGCTAATTTTGCTAAGGACTAGCAAAAAATAAGAATGGGGGTATGATAAACATGCATAAATTCATCATAAAATGCTTATTTACAATAGTTCTTAGGCCTAGCATTGCACATCATTATATAAATATTGCATAAACATCCATTGCATTGTATTTAGGATAGTTGTATGTTTTGTATATTAATTCCTTCATTTTATATGGCCAGGAGGAAATGCGATGTCCTTACGGACTTCAGATGAAAAATCTGACCATACGGATGGATCCAAAGCGACGATCGCAATCTGACAATGTAGAAATCACCTCGATCCGAGTATCGTGGCATCCTCTACAAGCAATGAAAGGTGAATGGTCCAGATGATGCCACGTGGCACCATCTGGAGCATCCAAAGTCACCTGCCACATCTCCAAGGGCAACCCAACAAGTGATCTCAGCCGTTGGATGAAAATCCAACAGCTGAGAGCTGCTCTCACCACAGGGCCTCAACTCATCCTCACGGCACACTCGTGGACGTGGCACAACGGTGGAAGCATTGGATCACAAGGGAGGGGCGTGGGTTCAAATCCCCACAGCCCCCCAATTCTAAATCCAGTTGGCACCTAACACAGCCAACACATGCGCGTGCATGCAGCAGCAGTGGCAGCGCAGCGCTAGCACGTACCAGCAACGTGCGCGCAAGTGTATGCCAGCGCACACGCCAGTAGGGCCTCTGCGCAATCTGCGTCCATGAGGCGGACAACGTAGCTCACTTAGGCGGGCACATGCTCGATTGGCGCCAACCTTCAGCGACAGTCTGGCAGACATACAGCAACGCTTACAGCCATCGCTAATTGTTCACACACCAGTAAGGCCAAGTGTGAACATGAGCGGGCGTGAGCTGCCTACAGCGACACTTACGGCGATGACTTGGAGGTCGCTAATGATCCCATGCCTATTCTAGCCTCTTTTCATCCACTATAAAAGGACCTACACCTCATTCCTTCCAAGCCCTCTCTACCTACTCCACTCCCACCTACTCCCAAGCTCTAGCAAGCCTACCAACGCTCTATTAGAGCTTTCTCTCAAGCTCCCAAGACACCTATTATTGTAACAAAACTCTACCCCACCAAATACTCCTCCATCTTCCCATCCCCATTCATAGGTCACCTTGGAGTCATCCTCCCACCTCCATTCTGGTAGCAGATCATCTCTGCCTTCTCACCTCCATTCCGGAGCTGCGCAGAAGCTTTCCTCTACCCAATGTCCTCTCTCTTTTCACCTCCATCGTCCTGCTTCCCAACTCCATCCGAGCTTCTGCCAGGCACTGTCATCTCACCAAACAGCCACTTCGGGAGATTTCTTCTCACCTCCCCCTCTTTTTATGTTTTCTAGATTATTGTAATTGGCATTCATGCAATATATCATATTCGATTCCATCTCTCTCTTGTGATTGCTTGTCTTTTTTTATTTCAAAAATAAAAAAATAACAAAACCCTAAAAAACAAAAAAGAAACAAATCAAAGCGCAGTTTTCATACAAAGTAAATGTCGCCTCCCTATATTCGACCCGGGACTCCCTTGGACTTTCGGTATAAATTATATTTGATCACGAGTTTTGCAACTACGACGACGGGTTACTCGTAACCCCAATTTCAAACATGCGAAACCCATGCGATCAGCGGCCAAACCACGAACCACGCTCCATCTTCTTCTCTTTCTCTAGTTCCAATTGTAGTAGATTTCTAATTCTAGTAGATATTCTGCTACCTATTCTAGTTGTAATATTGACATTATTTCTAGTAGTAATAAAAGTTTAGTTTTCATCTATATCATTTGCAAGTCCTGCTTCCCATCCCCCTTCTCTATATAAATGCTTGGTTTTGACCATTGATTACGCAAAAATAATAAGACTTAAATGACCTGAATTGAGTTAGAACTTATCATAATTTTATCACAATTCATGCATTAGTATGATATCTTGCATCTTTCTCACTTTACTTAGATATTCATGAAATAATGCTATAATAATGTACTAATTAGTTTATTACCTGGTTCATACGTAATAAAAACTCAGGAGATGGCCTGAAGATGGATCTAAAGCAGGATAGAGGCTAGAGCTATAGCAAACTTGGAGCAGAAGCCTTGGAATGAAGCCACTTAAGATGAAGACATAATGTAAGGAAGAGGTATACTACATTACTTGTAGGATTTTAATGTTTGAATTGAATTATGAAGAACATGGGACATCCCTACACCTATCTTTAGCCTTAGCATAACCCAAGACACCGTCCTAAACCCTAGCTACCATTACATTAGGTCACCTTAGCCTAAAACACATCAAAACCCACATTCCAACCCACCTCTAGATGTCTAGGTAGGATGCTGGACGTCCAGGCTTCTTAGACACCACCCGTAGAACTTAGAACCCAATCTGCTGGAAAATTGGATGTTCAGACAAGGTGTCAGACGGCTAATTTCTACAAAAACCCAAAATAGAACCTAAACTCCACACTAATTCAGTCTTGGACGTTCAACCTAGAGACTTAGACTTCTAATTTTGAAGCATAAGTTGTCAGATCCTAAAATCAGACATCTAGAACCCTTTTATTCTTGTTTTTGGATTCAAGCCTAGATCTTGATTCCTAAGGCCCCTAAACACAATCCTACACCCTAGGAAACCTAAATTAAGGTATCCTAAGCCTAGTGCACTACCCTAAGACTCTCCTAAGAACCTAATAAGGTTCTCACTAAGCCCAATTTACTTGCATCTAAGTCAATTACACCTTACCCAGTCAATTGGACTCATAGAGTCCAATTGAGCTCAAATCTCAAGCAACACAAGTCTAATTGGACTTAGTGAGAGTACAATTGACTCAAACCCAATCTAATTGAGAACTTTTTATCTCAATTACACACACATTGACCCAATTAAACTTGGTTACGTTTAATTGACCAATCACTTTTGCCATAGGTTGTCTAAACCTATTTTTAGAAACCTAATTAGACCTACCATTTAGACCAACCTAGACCCAACCTAGTCATGGATCTATGTGGTCCACTTAACCACTTTGGGCACACACACACACACCTACACACACTTGGCGCCACCTACATTGCCAAAAATAGCAACCCTACCTAGTCCATTCTTAAATCCACAATTTGTGGATCTAAGAAGATCCACTCTCTACTAGGTTGGACAGCCACCTAAGGATTTCTCTCAATTCTTCTATAGTTCTCTAGAGAAACCATTTGAAAGCCACCCCTTAGTCTATTTACGGACCCCCTTGGACAACCATGCACCCATCTATTGGATGCTTGGACTCTCCTCTCCATCACTTGCACCAACATTTACTCTTCTATCCACGAGCTCCATCATCACCTCCACTCCGCCATTGGGCATCCAAGAGCAAGCTCCTCCACCACCTTCTTAAGAGACCAGCCAACCACCTTGGTCGTCCCTCCATTCCCTCCTACTACCACCAGCCACACAGCCATTGGAGACTACCTCCAATGCGGCATTAATATCTTGCTAGT
Organism: Thalassia testudinum; assembly: GCA_037157565.1. NCBI lineage: Eukaryota > Viridiplantae > Streptophyta > Magnoliopsida > Alismatales > Hydrocharitaceae > Thalassia > Thalassia testudinum. The sequence goes on from JAZHRO010000009.1 coordinate 49,134,139, forward strand.
AGTAGCAGTACTCTTTCTAGGAATGCATGCATAATCTACCCTAGATCCATGCATGCATATCTTTTCTATTAGCATAGATTAGTATTTTCAATTTCATTGTACAAGCATTCCTCTATAGCCATTGTAATGACACTATTTTGAGAAAATAAAAACAATAGTTGCCTCTCATATATCTATCTCTTGCAATAAAAATGTTGGTTCCTAAGAATATCAATGATCTTGCGATTGATGCATTTTCTTTTAACAACCATCCCGAGGTGAGAATTACGTGTACGAGTACCCACATCTTCACATTTATTGTTTACTTGACTCACGCACATGTAGTGAGAGTGAACAATGTGACTGGCAAATCCTACATTCGCAGGCTTTAAACCAACATTCAATTTTAAGCAAGCGAAAGAAGAGAATAAATAAGTTAAAAATCAACGTCACTATTATCTGCCTCCCCAAGATCTGTCGGGACTCACCATCTCGTTATTAAGTTTCGTTTGAATCGTAAATTGCTCTATACTTTGACGTTTTTCTAATCAAATCCGCATTTTACAACTTTCAACAAATGGCGTCGTTGCCATGGAGGCTACACGATTTTGATTTTTGATTATTTCTAAGCTTAATCCTAACATATTTGCTTCTACTTGCTTTTGGTGTGCAGGAACAGGAAAAGTGGATTCTACGCACACATCAGGTGCAGTTGAAGAAAAATCAGGTACACACCAAAATCATAGTATTAGGTTTCCTTTGAATCCTAGGTAAATTTGATTTTTGAAAAAAAAAAACCTGAATATTTTTGTGCAAAAAGGAAAAAAGTTTAGATTTTAAATATAGGTTTCTTTTGAATCTTAGGGTTAGATTTACTTGTGAAAAAGAAATCTGAAAAAAATTTCAATCCAAAATGAAAAAAATTTTTGAAAAAAAAAGAAAAAAAATTTGCAAAGTAAAAAAATATGTATATTTTTTGTGAAAAGTCTCATTTTGAATTCAAAACCTTTTTAAAAGCCTTTTTTACCACTTGAAATTCGGACAGATATTTTTAGTGATTTAAAAATTCAATTGATGAATATTTTGCGATTCAAAAATTCTGAAATTCAGGTTGAAGATATATTTTCAAATTAACTTTCAAATGGCGCCATTCATTTGAAAAAAATTGATTTGTACAATTTTTGAAAATTTGTGAAATACAAGGGTGTCAAACAAACTCAGATCTAAATTTTCTTTTAATTTCAAAAAGTGATTCCGAATAGCACACAAATCAGATTTGACTAAAAATGATGGGATTTGAAAGGATAGCAAATTATATTTCATTTCCATTTTTTTTTTTGAATTTTTGGTGTACAATTGCTACTGTTTCAAAAAGAAAAATCGACAAGGGGTCAAAATTCCATATCTGAGCCCCAATAGTTAAAAATTCATATTCATTAATTTGAAATAGTAAAAATTCTAAAAAAATATTCTCTGAAAATCTCATTTAAAAAGAAATCTGTTTTTCAAATTTGAAATCATTTGCATTCAAATTGTGCTTTGGAGAATGTTTTAAAATGAATTATGGTTTGCTACCTGAACATAGTCCATTGTATGAACCCTAGGTGCAACTTTTAGGGTTACAACCTAGAGACCACATTTGACTAGCCTAGACTTAATCAAGTCTAGTGGCTAGCCAGTGACTTAAGTCACCTTGAGGACCACTCACCAAAATCCAAATTGAAGAAACAAGGTTAAGTAAAAATTTCATAAAATACATTAAGTAACCTGAATTTGTTATCGAACTACTGGGTCATCACAACCGCTTTAGCCAAACCCATTGTCTAATTTGCGAGGTAGTGTCAAATGACCACATCTAACGGGTACAAAGGAATCGGAGACGAAAGCCAAAGGAAGAACCTTCCCCTTAGTCCCCTCATAACAGATTGACTGGGTTAGCTTGAGGGGTTGGGATTATTTGCAGTCGATTTTGTAATAAAGTTTTCTTCAATAATTAAAATCTTAATGAAAAATCTGGTCATCTGATCATAAGGACCACTTGATTAACAAGGCCTTAGCCTTGTTTGGCTTGGCTACACCAGCCCGAGTTGGCTGGTGTATGCAAGGGTGGACGTCACTTAGACATCAATTGGTTGAACCTTGGGAACCAATCCCAAGGAGGCGAAGGCAACTAGTCATATCACCCTGACCGTCTTCTTCTCTACCTTCTTCTCCCACTTGATTAGCCGAGATGGCTAACCCTGGACCTATACCTGGTCAAGATGCAGAAAATTTGGACCCGAGGGCTCATCTGGATGCCCGGGTCATTGAATTAGAAAAACTTTGGGAACCAAACCCCAGGTGGTGAAGACAAATTTTCGTTTCGCTTGACCCTTCTTCTTGGGTTGCTGAAATGGTTAACCCAAATCCTGACCCTGGTCATTATGACCAATACCAATTGGCTCCACAAAGGACCACATCTTATGTCCCAGGGTATGAATTTCATACTTCTGCATCTCACCCATGGAACATTGGTAAACCTGATTCACCCCTTGGAAACCCCGATGAAATGCCACTGCATCTACGATCACATTTCATATTACAACAAATGATAGCTAGGATTAAGGAAAATGTCACAATTTATCTACACGAAATCCAGACTACTGCTAATCCGGAACAAAGATGAACTTGGATTCCAACCCAAGAATCTTTAATGATGGCCCTTCAAGAATTAGAATCCCTAACACAGCTAACCAGACAGAATCATACTCTTCAAGAAATACTGCTTTTGCAGTATCAAGTGGAGAATAGCCTTAAGGACCTCAAAGAACCTGAAGTGATTGCACCTGAAAGTGCTGCAAGGGATTCTCTGGGGCAGATACTCAGAACAGATTCAAGGGGAGAAACATCTGGTGTGGTTATGAGACATGAGTCAGGAATATCCCGAATGGATTCATCTGAGAACCCCATTCATGAAAGTGATGAGGAAAGGATTAGTATCCCCAAGACAGACTCTCAATCTGAATACCCTGAATCTTGCGAGATCCCTCATGAGTTGGACAACCCAGCTGAGATGAAGTAGATCCACTCAAGGATATGGATCTTGATGGAAGGCCTAAGATACAAGTATTCCATTTGGAAGAACCAATCATTCCTGATGACCATACGTGCTTGGATGAATTGAGTGCAACATCTAGATTTGACACTACTAATCAGTCTGAGTTACTTCTCATGAGAAGCGAATCCATTTTCAATCTGATATCATCTGATTTGCAACTTTCTCCTTCCACCTAACAAGGTGATGATGGAAACATTAAGACTGAACTCTCTATTCCTAATTATGATATCCAAATATCAGGAATGGCTTTGGATGATTTTTTAAGGAAAATGGAAAGGCCATCTGAATCAAGAAATGAGGAGGAATCTAACACTTATGAGGGTAAAATACTGAGCAGAAAGAATTGGGGACTTACAATCCTAGTCAATCTAATGGATGGCTTGACTCGGAGACTGAGACAGCTTTTGATGAATCTGAAGTTAGTACTGATGAGGATTGGATGATTTTTGACAAGGATTTCATTGATCTATATATAGAACTTCCAATCTCACATGTACCCTCCTATAACCCAGAGCCTAGGGAGAGCATGATTTTTTATGTCAATCACCATTATGAAGACCCCTATGATCCAGACTCTGATGCTGACATGCATTTTGATCATCATATCAATCCACTTCCTTAGCAATTGCTCATTGAATTCTAGAACATGATTGATGAGCAGAATGGGCATCATGATCCTCATTCTGATTATCCTCCACTTTTTGCCCCTATTCCACATCTGATATAGATAGACTCTTTGGAGTAGGGATGCATAATCAGCTAGTTCGCATTTGCGGACCACTGATTCTAGGAGCACACGAACACATCTTCCTTTTGATCTTAGCCTGCTCTTCTGCAATCACTGATATATCAGATTGAGTTTTCACCCAACTAGAGGCATTACACTCAGGATTTATAAGTAGCATTTGCTTTCCTTTTTATACGTAGCATATTTTCTGTTAGCATATTTTTCTGAATATTATAAATCAGGATGTTGGCTTATGCTGAACAAAAATTTAGAAGTGATTCCAGGTGATTTCTATCCACTTACTCCCTGTCTTAATTTATTTCCTTTATATTCATGCATGAGGACATGTAAGAACATAGGCATGGGGGGCTAGTATACATTAAACTGAAAAATTTTTATGCCAACACGTAGAAAACCTCTGAGCAGCATGTTAATTGTACTTTAGAGTCCATAATTTACAAACAACTGACTCCACCTCCAATGCTTGCATTGGAGCTAGAAATCATCCACAACAACCACTTCTGACTTGCTCGCTCACTTTTTGTCCTAAATTAGGACTAAGCTGAATGCAACCCGATAAGGGAATAATATCAAAGCACAAAACGTAAGAGGTTAATTGTATATAGCATCTTTATATATATTACATCCATGGATAAGGATTTTTATCAAGAGGTTTCATTAGGGATTTTATTCTTTAGTTAATTCCTGTAGTCTAGAATCCAGTACAATTTTCACACTCACACATAGATTTTGCAATGGATTCACTATGATGATCGATAAACGTCATTAGTTTATTGAGAAGAAGTAGTGCTTCTTTTCCTGTACCCCTGGACAGTGGCTAGGGAGTCAAGCAGAACAATCTTCTAAAAAAATCCACCAAACATTGTGAAGTGGGAGTAGAGTGTTACTAGTGCTCTAACACTAGTGCAAGGAATCTTAATTTTTGGATAATTAGGTAATGATACTTGGAGTTAGACATAATTTTCGCTCTTGGTTCCTGTGTATTAACTTTGTGTGAATTTTTTTGGGAGCCACCAAATAAGGCAAATACGTAGAGATCAAGTTCTAAAAAAACTAGGACTAAGGTGGATAGTTACGACTATCCTTTGTGGGATTCTTGGCTGAAGGAGGGTATTGATATCAAGGTCAGAAAATACGTTGTCCTATCCATCCCTTTCTTGGTGTCGAGAGTAGGCACTTCTACCAAATAAGCCACCCGATATCCTTTTGAACAGCACTAATCTCCAATAATGTGTCTTGAATAAAATTCACATATGTCGTATTGCGTCGCGTTGATATGAGAAAAAAGAAGGAAAATGTGTAGAAAAAAAAAGAAGAGAAAAAGAGAGAGAAAAAAAAGAATATTTAAAAGAAAGAGAGAAAAAAAATATATAGGAAAAGAAAAAGGAAAAAAGTGTTGAATTCATAAGTGTGTTTATTTTAATTGCATTGTGGCAACATTACCCACCACATTTGCGATCCACCAAATACGACCTTAACCTACTTTTCTGTATTCTGACCGCTCGAATACCGGCTGAGAAACTCTGACTTAGTGTTAGGGTTATCAGAACTCTATTAAAGTGTTAATCCCATGTGAAACCACCAAATATGAATTACACTTGTAAATCTGGTAAGATTGTGGACTCAAGAAAAGAAAAAAGAAAAGAGAAAAGAAAGAGAGTAAGTACAAAGGAACCAAAGAGAGCATAGTTTACCCCGCTTCTCTTTGAGTTGATTTACTTGATAATTTAGAAATCTAGATTCTGTAGTACTAGTCTATATGTAGCACCGAATGAGTATGAGCCACTAAATACAAACCCACTTGACTCAGACATCCTCTACCTAAGCGAAAAACTGGGGAAGAAATTATAGAATATTTTGTTATATCCTGAGGGAAGAAGTTTGCCTATCCTGATAGAATTTTGCTAGGGGTCAAGTACAGGCTTTAGAGGTGAATTGACTTTCACAATTATCTGGATTTCTAAATTCTAGGATGAAAATGAAAAGGAAAAGAATCTCTAGTTTTACACTTGATAAAAATAATCAGTCCTTTAGGGACCCATTTGTAGATAACTTAGTTTCGTATTTGATAGGGACTAGCAAGATTTAGGCATGGGGGTATGGTTGCGTAGAAATCATAGGACTTAAATGACCTGAATTGAGTTAGAATTTAACATAATTGTAGCATAATTCATGCATTAGTATCATACCTTGCATCTTTCCTGCTTTACTTAGATATTCATGAAATAATGTTATAATAATGCATTAATTAATGTATTACTTGGTTCATAGGTAATAAAAGCTCAAGAGATGGCCTGAAGATAGATCTGAAGCAGAATAGAGGCTAAAGCTACAACAGAGCTGGAGCAGAAGCCTTGGAATAAAGCCAATCAAGCTGAAGACATAATGTGGGCAAGAGGTATACTACATTACTTGTAGGATTTTAATGTTTGAATTGAATTATGAAGAACATAGGACATCCCTACACCTATCCTTAGCCTTAAGATAACCCTAAACACCATCCTAAACCCTAGCTACCCTTACATTAGGTCACCTTAGCTTAAAACACATCAAAACCAACATTCCAACCCACCTCTGGACGTCCAAGTAGGATGTTGGACGTCCAAGCTCCTTAGACACCACCCGCAAAACTTAGAACCCAATCTACTACAAAATTGGACATCTAGACAAGGTGTCAGACATCCAATTTCTATAGAAACCCAAGACAGAACCTAAACTCCACACTAATTCAGTCTTGGACGTTCAACCTAGAGACTTAGACTTCTAATTTTGAAGTATAAGTTGTCAGATCCTAAAATCAGACGTCTAGAACCCTTCTCCTATTCCTGCTTTTGGATTCAAGCCTAGATCTTGATTCCTATCCTACACCCTAAGAAACCTAAATTAAGGTATCCTAAGCCTAGTACACTACCCTAAGACTCTCCTAAGAACCTAATAAGGTTCTCACTAAGCCCAATTGACTTGCATCTAAGTCAATTACACAATACCTAGTCAATTGGACTCATAGAGTCCAATTGAGATCAAATCCCAACCAACACAAGTCTAATTGAACTCAGTGAGAGTCCAATTGACTCAAGCCCAATCTAATTGAGAACATTTTGTCTTAATTACACACACATTGACCCAATTAAAGTTGGTTAAGTTTAATTGACCAATCAGTTTTGCCATAGGTTGTATGAACCTATTTTTAGAAACCTAATTAGACCTACCATTTAGACCAACCTAGACCCAACCTAGCCATGAACCTAAGTGGTCCACTTGACCACTTTGGGCATGCACACACAAACCCACACACTCACGCACGCACACACCTACACACACTTGGCACCACCTAGGTTGCCAAAAATAGCAACCCTACCTAGTCATTCTTAGATCCACAATTTGTGGATCTAAGAAGACACACCTCTACTAGGTTGGACGACCACCTAAGGATTTCTCTAGAGTCTTTTATAGTTCTCTAGAGAAACCATTTGAAAGCCACCCCTTAGTCTATTTAAGGCCCCCTTGGATGGCCATGCACCCATCTCTTGGATGCTTGGACTCTCCTCTCCATCACTTGCACCTACATTCACTCTTCCATCCACGAGCTCCATCATCACCTCCACTCCACCATTGGACATCCAAGAGCAGGCTCCTCCACCACCTTCATAAGAGGCCGACCAACCACCTTGGCCGTCCCTCCATTCCCTCCTACCACCACCAACCACACAGCCATTGGAGACTACCTCCAATGCCCTAATTTCTAGTAGCATGTTCTTCGTAGTTTAATTTCGGCATTAATATCTTGCTAGTAGTAGTAGTACTCTTTCTAAGAATGCATGCATATCTTTTTTGTTAGCATAGATTAGTCTTTTCAATTTCAATGTACAAGCTTTCCTCTATAGCCATTGTAATGACACTATTTTGGGGAAATAAAAACAACAGTTGCCAACTGATAAATGCCAGTTTATCATCATTCTTATGCCAAAAAATGAACCTAGCTCTCAGTTTTTTAACTCTGCAAAAGAGTTTTTGGGCTACATTTAGGCATCAATTAGGTAAGGCATGCATTGAATACTTTGTGGTGTTTTTAACATGTTTATTTGAGTGTTAGGGATGAATAGATAATTAGATCCCTAAAACCCTAGCAGTCAAGAAGGCAACTGGTGAAGAGGAAGCTCATTCCAGCTAGGTCTCAGCCAAATCCAACTCATCATAGCTGGATACCAGCTTACTTGGGTTAGGGTTAGCTCCATTAAGCTCCATTCAGCTCACCTTAGCTGAATGGTAGCTCAAGGCAACTTATCTTATCTCACCTTAGCTCTAGTTAGCTCAGACCTTGCTCAACTTAGTTGAGTCTAGCTCACCTTAGCTCCAATCAATTCACTTGGAGCTCTAGCTAGCTCAACTAAGTTGACGGGAGTTTACCTAAGCTCAGGTCCAGCTACTTCCAGCTCCCCTCAACTAAAGTTAGCTGAAGATGACCTCATATAGCTCCAGCCAGCTCAAGTCTAGCTCCTGGGGACTCCACTTAGCTCAACCTAGTTGAGATAAGCTATCTTAGCTACTCTAGCTAGCTAGGTCCTCCCTGGGAAAATCAGACCCAACTCACCTCAGCACATTTCAGCAGAAGCCAACTCACTTTAGCTTGTTGTAGTAGCTAGCAAAGAACTAAGAAGCTAAGCTAGCTGAAGTAACTCCCTACAATTCCCTTCAACAACTACCAACTCCAATTCAGCTCCTCTCCCTAAACCCTAGCTCCATCCCACCTCCTCCTCTACTCAACTACTAGCTAAGCTAGCTTAGCTTAGCTACATCTTAGCTTCCACTGGCCATCCACCACCTACAACCTAACTCCACCTCATCACCTAACTAGTCCACCTAGCTCCACCTACTCCTACCTATGTTGGCTCCAACCAACATGCAACCCCTGGCCCCTCAACCACCACCAAAAGTCACCATGTTTTGGCGCCAACTCACCCTTCTAGAAACCTTCTCTTTTGGCTCCAAAACAACCCCACATCCTAGCCCTACACATCTCCCTTAAACCCATCTCCACCATCCACCTAACCCCCCTTCTAGAAAGCTAAGTTGGCGCCAAAGAAAAGCACCCTTCCACCATCATAACTACCTCCTAACCACCCTAAGTTGGTGCCAAAATACCCTACACACATCCTTACAAGTTGGAGCCAACATCCACCATAATCCTAACCCTACACCTAACTCTATGACCAAATCATAGCCCTCCCTTTTGGCGCCAACTTCTAGAACTTAGAGTTGGTGCCAACATCAACCCAACCACACCTAAACCCACCAACCCTACACCCTCTCATTTGGCGCCACCTAACATCCACCATCCATCTCCTAACTGCCACCCTATAACCTAATCCTAGCCATACAACACATCAACCAACTCCTAACTTAACCCACATAGAGTTGGCGCCAACTCTACTCCACCCACCATAACTACCACCTAATGCACCCTTCTACCTCACGCCAACCCTAATCCACCATCCATCCACCAACTTCCATATCCTAGCCATCCATAATACCCCTCTTCCCTTAACCCTAGTCAACACCAACCTCCACCCCCTCTACTCTATGAAAAGACGTATAACCACCACCATTTCAATCATCCTTTGGCTTCATATTTTCCACCTTCATCGCACCATATCCACAGCCAAGAGAAGAAGGAGAAGAAGAAGATTAAGGGGACACTATGTCCCCTTGGTGCCTTCCCCTCTTCCCTTCTCTCTTGTGCCTCCGCCAGCCAGAGGAGCAACCAGCCAGAGGGCCACCACCATCTCTTGTGGGTGGAGATCATCCACCGTTGGAGGAGCAAAGGCACGCACCCTAGGGCTTGCCAAGGAAGACACCAACTTGGAGGAGCTTTTCAAGGAAGGAGAAGAAGGAGAACTTCTTTTCAAGCCCAAGAGCAATTGAGCTTGGAGCAAGAAGCCTCTCTTCTTCACCAATATCATCAAGAGGATTTGTGTTTTACTTCTTCTATATTTTCCCTTTAGAGTAGAAGCATTCCTCTACTTGTCTTTTGTAAAACACATTTTCTACTTAATTAAAGTTTCCTTCTCTTCATTTTTATCACATCTTTGTTAATTGTTGTTTCTAGCAATTTTCACTCCCTCTCTCTAATTTCCCTAGGTCTCCACGTACCTAGGGTGAGCTTAGAGAGAGGCCATTTTTGTCACTTAGGTATTAGCATTAGCAATTTAGGTGTAATCCTTTTCCCACTCTCAGTTGCGTAATTTCTCATTATTTCAAAACCAAAAAAATCTTATATCCAAAAACCTAAAAATAAAGTTGATTTCCTTCTTGTCAAGCAAGATTTTTAAAAGTGCATTCCCACCTCCTTGGACGACCCTAGATACCACCATTATCTAGGTTTATAAATTCTAAAAGCGATCGTGAATTAGCGTGTTACAATGATTTAAAAATCCTAATTACAAATCACACTTTTCTCTGCATCACCTACTCATATATATATATATATATATATATATATATATCTTGCAATAAAAATGTTGGTTCCTGAGAATATCACTGATCTTACGATTGATACATTTTCTGTTAACAACCATTGCAAGGTGAGAATTGTGTGTACGAATACCCACACCTTCACATTTACTGTTTACCTGACACACACACACGTAGTGAGAGTGAGCAACGAGACTAGCGAATCCTACATTTGCAGGCTTGAAACTGGAGTTCAATTTTAAGTAAGCAAAAGAAGAGAATAAATAAGTTAAAAATCAACTTTGTTATTATCTGCCTCCCTGAGATCAACCAGGACTCACTGTCTCACTATTAAGTTTTGTTTGAATCATAATTCGTGCTATACTACAACAATTTTCTAATCAAATCCACATTTTACAACTTTCAACAATCTCCTTCTTCTTACCTCCGTCTTTACTATAGTTAGTCATATTTGCTTTGCGTTTTGCATTTAGTTAGATAGATCTTACACCTCCTCGTGTTTGACTTGGGACTCATAGAGTTTCAGTTATATTATTTTCATTTTCAAAAAAATCATTCTACAATAACAGTCTTTTTATCTTTGTGGTTTTCTTTGGATCACTCATCATATTTATATAGAATACGAGGTGAAGCCTCCTCGACAACCTCAACGTAGATTAAATCCAAACGTGCTTAAGGTTGTCAACAAGGAGATCATCAAATGGCTAGATGCTGATATTATATATTTGATTTATTATAGTTGGTGGGTACTCCCATACAAATTGTGCCTAGGAAGGCAGGACTCACTGTTATCCAGACTGTTGATGGTGAATCCATCTTGACCCGCACTACCTCTTCTTGGTGGGTTTGCATAGATTATGGCAAACTAAGCTCAGCTACTCAAAAGGATCACTTTCCATTGCCATTCATTGATCAGATTTTTGATTGGCTAGTCGGGCATAGTCTCCTTTGTTTTCTAGATGGATACTCTAGTTACAACTAGGTTGCTATCAACCCAAAGGATCAATACAAGACAACCTTCGCATGTCCATTTGGCACATTCGCTCTTAAGTGAACACCTTTTGGCCTATGCAATGCACTAATGACGTTTCAACGTTGCATGATGGCCATTTTCTCTAATTTGATTGGAGACTTTGTGGAGGTGTTCATGGATGACTTCTTTATTTTCAGAGATGATTTTCAGTCTTTCCTTGATAATCTTAGTGAAATTTTGAAACTTTGCATAGAGGTTAACCTAGTATTTTCTTGGGAAAAGAGTCATTTTATTGTTCACGATGGCATAGTACTAGGTCATAGGATTTCTGAAGATGGTTTGGAAGTCGATCGGGAGAAGTCTGATATCATTTCTTGATTACCTCCACTTACCAGACCTCCAATTTAGTGCCAATATGGGAGTTTCTTCATCCTATGGTGTTAGGAGTAAGTTTAGTTTCATGTAACCTTAGGTTTGGGATTTCTACAAACCATACTTACTAAGCTCATTATGCTTGTAGGGAATTCTATCACAAAAGAAAGGGAAAACAAAACATAGAAACCATAACAACCAATAAATATTTATGCATCCTTTTCTCCAGCTACCATTCTACATATATGAGTTTCCATCTTATTGCTACTAAAATCATCTTATTTTTTAGAGGTACTAAAATCATGTTATTGTCTAAGATTTTTTATTTTTTCTCTTTGTAGTTTGAATACCCTATTTTAGCCAGTGTTTGCATGCTTACAGGTTCATAAATCTTCTTTTTGGTTGTATTTCTATAAGTTATTATTATATAGTATATTCCCCTCTAATTGAATTATCTTGATTGTCTTCATCATTTGAAGAAAAATTTGTAGTTAGACCAGTTAAAGTAAGGAAAGCTTTATTTCAATTTTGTTTGGAGGAAAAAGCATCATAGCTTCTTGAATTCGATCTTTAAATTCAGTTTCTATTCTAATTCTGAGCAGATGCTTAGGGTTGTTTTTGAGCAAATTGTAAAAGATATTTGCATAATTTGCTATTTGACATTGTGGCAGTTCAGACCTGTCCAAGGTTCCACTTGTTTGCTAAGTTATTCCACAGAGTTGTGACCTTAATCTTTTAATGCCAGGGTCTAGATTATCTGAATGCCATTTATAAATTCTGTCATTATGCAAGTAGTGAAAATGATTCTTAGAACTAGTTTGGATGGAGGAATAGATTTCATGAGATAACTTTTTTGTAGCTAGGTTATCCTTCATTTTTATTTGGAAGTCATAAAGGTTATCCTGGTGGGTTAATCTATGATTGTTTGGAAAGTTTATGGGTTAACCTGTGAAAACACATGAGATAACCCACAAAAAAAGTCTTATCCCACATCAACCCTAGAATAACTTATCCCGAGTTAAGTCCTCTTAACCCGGGTCAAAATGTCTTTCCCACCAAACAAGGTTAACTCCTATTTTGATGGGTTATCCCCCTTACTAAACTAGGCCTTAGGGTTTAGGCCACCCTTCCACCTCCGACCACCCCATACCACCCCTGACCACCCCTCCACCTTCGACCACCCCTTCACCTTCGACTAACCCAACCACCTTCTCTACCTCCTCCATCGCCGACCTCCTCCTCCACCTTCTCATCTCCACACTGTTAGAGAGAGGGGCAGAGGAGGTGGTCAAAGGTGAGGAGGTTAGAGGGAGGGGGTGAAGGAAGTGGTTGGGGGTGAGGAGGTGGAAGAGGAACAGAGCTGAAGTATGGAGGAGGAAGAAGGGGAAGGGGGATGAAAATAAAAAAATAAATAAATTTTGAGGACTAAAAGTAAATTTTATTACATTTCAGTCCAAAATTAATAATTTTAATGGCTATGACTAATGGAGTGGCAAATATGAAAATGGTGACTTTTTCAATGACATAACCAGCAATATAGTGAAGTGAATGATATTTAAATAATTTTCAAAGATTTTAGTGGCACTAATGTAAAAATCCCTTCTAAAAAAGATCTTGGTACATAGATTTATTTAATTAGAAAAATGGATAGAAAATCAATTAATTAAGAACGTAAACCCAAGATATTTCCTACAAAAGGCAAGTCACTTTTATTTAACCTTGATAGTCTATCCTAAGTATGTTCATCATTATTCTTTTTTTTGGGTGATAAGTGCTTGGTAACGTCATTTCACATGTCCCAAGAAAGTTATACTATTACTTAAGTAAATGCTAGATTATTTAAATATAAAAAAGTATAATACTATTCTATTTAAATGTGTGACTCAAGATTGAAAGCAAGAGGATCCTTTTCTTGTCAACAATGAAATCAAAATATTAGTTTCTTTTCAACTTTTTTATGACTAGAACTTTGTTTATGACAATTTCTTTTCAAATTTGGTGACTTTGCAAGGAAATTCAATGGCTAGTAAATGAATGGCAAAAATTTTTGATTTAGTATTATTCTATATTTCCACCTCTCTTAAAGTAATGGGTAGTTAAACTCTCAAAATTACTCTCATCATGATGGGAAGACAAGGTTATATATCTATAATTAATCAATTCCTTTTTTAATGATATTTTACTATTCTATATAATAGAAAATATTGATTTATTTTACTCTAATGTTGTCAACGGTAACCATAATCAAATCATTAATCATTTAAATAGAAAACTTACATCAATCACTCTACAATTTAAAAAGAAAAAATTGTAAAACAAAAAATATTAAATCATTGCAATATTAAAAACTACAATTTTAAATGAATGAATGCATTTCATAAATTCATTTCTAAACAATTTCTTACCTTTCATAACATAACCTTTTAATTTACAATTATACAAAGTGTTATAAAATGCAATATTGTATTTTCAAAGATGAAAAATGATAGGAAATCAAATATAAAATTCACTTATGGAAAATTTTAACCTTTCATGTGCCTACATTTTTTATAGTTGTATAGAATCATTGCTCTAGATACAATTGTCTCAAAGAACTATAAAATTATTTAAATTAAAATGACAAGATGTGACTTTCTCAAGAATCAAATTTGATCCGAAGAAAAAATACATATTCGAGGAGAAGGTGAATGATGTGAATAGAAAAAAGAAATATGAAAGTTATAGACACAAATCAAATCGCAAGATACAAGGTATTTTAGGTGGAAAATCCCTTGGCAAAACCACAACCTAAATCTCCTTAGTTAAGATTGCTTTGGATTTTGCTAATCAAATCCATCAAACCACACCACTTTAAATGAGAGTGGTGTAATGGTTATTACTACAATCTTACTCTTTGGTCCCTAACTAAAGAATATTTTATCTTTCCCTTGAATTTGATAGAGCAAATACCCATATTTGCAATATAAAATGAAAAGGAGTAATGTTATAAGAACCTTATAAAGCCCAAATAGAGGTATGCAACTAAAATTCTTTATGCTTAAGGATTTCTCTTTGATGCTCAGAGAGCTGTGCTAGCTTAGGGAAGGAGAACGTTTCAACTATGAGTCATAGAAGCTTGAGCAAAGAGCACTTGGTTGGTACAAGAATGATCTCTAATTGATGAAAACTTAGAATAAAGTGCTAGGAACTTATTATGACAAGTGATGTCTAGGTGGGATTTAGGGTATAGGTTTCATAAGAAGTGTATAGAGAGGATTAGGTGCACTGCTTCTCATCTAAGAATGAATATCAGATGGTAGTAATGGCAAGTTAAAAATAAGACATATTGACCATAGAAGTTAGCACTTAAAGTTCATCCACTGACAAATGTGTGAAGCATCAATCGACTACAGAAATGGGTAGTAGGTGCATGGGTCTTAAAGAGGTGTTAGTTGTAAGAAGGGGACTTGACACATAAAATAGGTCAAAATGACCCCTAATTGGGTAAGAAAATTTGATCAAGTGGAAACTATCAAGGTTATTAGTATATCATTGAAAGAGACAAGAATTGACGCTTAAAAATGAAAGTGATGGCTAACAGTTGAAATAGGAAAAAATCATTTCATGGTTACTCAAAAAATCACTATAAGGCTGACTAACCAAGTAGGAAAGTTGGTGTCTAGAAGAATGGGGGTCAACTAGAAAAGCGGGTGGACCAATAATCAAGGTAAAAATTATAACTGTTAAATTGTAATTAATAAAATGATTAAGGTTCCAAAGTATCATAAGTTAAAGGTTTATTTGACTCCAACGTCCACCAATTAACTATCTAATAGCCTAGACTACAACCAATGGTGCCATTGGTGGATTATAAAAGGAAGGCATTGTTTGATAAGGTGGTATTGGGACCTAGACCTTTAATTCTATAAATTAGAAGTCTAAGTGGAAACTTATTATCAATTAAGCACTCAAGATCGTTTCTCAATTACTTTCATTAATTCATGGAGAAAATATCAAGAAAATTCAAGCAGTAGCTAAAGCATGCAAAAATTTAAAAGTCTACTATAGATACAAGACTCTTTTATATGGAGAGAGTTTAAACTAAAATGCATATGATAAGTAAAACTCAAATGGCTACGAAAATGTCAAATCACTCGTCAAGGCTCTACTCTAGCACTGCCTCAAACCAATCTTTCTAAATTCCTTACTATTGTACTTGTCATTTCATTCATTGCTATGGCTTCAATTCTCTATCTTCACTTGGATGAACAATGAAAATGCACATATCAAAAGCAATAAATGAGTAATAGCTCTAATCCCAAATTGATGCTTGAGTAGAAAGGTCACAAACCTAAGAAGAGCTTTATAGGTCCATACACAAGATCTAGAGCTGGATGAATACACATCTCCCATTGTCTTGGTCAACTAAATTAAGGTTTTGATCCTTGAGGCAAGACTAGGCTTAAGCCACTCCTACACCAGGTTTGCTCAATCAAACCTGTAGAACCAAATTTCGGTAAATTCTATGCAAGTTGGATTCAAGACTTGGATGAACAATGAAAACGTACATATGAAAAGCAATAAATGAGTAATAGCTCTAATCCCAAATTGATGCTCAAGTAGAAAGGTCACAAACCTAAGTAAGCTTTACAGGTCCATACACAAGATCTAGAGTTGGATGAATACATATCTCCCCTTGTCTTGGTCAACTAAATTAAGGTTTCGAAGCTTGAGGCAAGACTAGGCTTAGGCCACTCCTAGCTAGGTTTGCTCAATCAAACCTGGAGAACCAAACTTCGGCAAATTCTATGCAAGTTGGATTCAATGCTTGATTTGACTCGATTCTTGGATGGATAGGCTTCTACTTCTTCCCAACCATTATAAAGGTGTTTATACAACATTCTCAAAGCTTGGATTCCCCCAAAAGTACCATAGTGGGAATATTCATCAAGCTTAGGTTTCAATATTGTTTGTACCAAATCAATGATTATGAGAAGAAATTTGCAGCCATCTATCAAGGTTAAGGGAAGTTTTGGGTGGTTGTTTCCTTGAACTCTGCAAACCATTAGAAGCTCGAGTCAAAAAGCTGTACATGGACTAAACAAAATACATTAAGTGCCTTGAGTGCTTTTAAAGTACTCCAAGATCTCACAATTCTATTGTTAGATCACGAAGAAATTGACGATCCTTCACTGGGGTCTACCTTAGCTCAACTTCTCTACCCTTGTGTAAATCACTCAATTTCAAGTTGAATTAACGTAAGAAGTTCTTGGGGCTATTTATGAAAGGTATCCCACAACTTATTGGTCAACCAAGAGGTTGAGGTGGTTATCCAACTTGAAATCATCATCGACTATTGTGTAAAAGGTGTGAAAACCCATAACTCACATCATTAAAGAATGATGGTTCAAAGTCCCATTACCTATCCAAGTTTAGTCCTCTTGTTTCAGCCAATCAGAGTGTGGATGAGGTATGGATGTGTATGATCATTTTGGTTGCAAGAAACCCAAGATTGTTAGAATGATTTCCTATGAAAAAAATAGTGGCCAATGTGTAGTCCATTAGATTTAAGCACTAAAGCTTTATGTTTAGGCAACTATGATAGTTTGTATTTGATTGGTCCAATTTAAGATGGGCAACCCTTTCCACCCTAAGTTTAGGCATCCAAACTTACTATTTGCGTGACCCAAAGAGTGTAAAGTGTCTTTTTCAAGTTCCATTCTCTAGTTTCAATAATAATTTGGATAAATTACTTTTACACCCTTCCTAAGAATATGAATTACTATCTAAGGGCTATAATTTCAAGGTATTACAAGTAGATAAGTTGTTGTGGGAAAAGGTTTTTCATTCTTGGATTATTAAGCTTAAATTGGGTTTAATCCTACACCTTCTAATTGGACTCTTTGACATTCTAAATAATATAAGATTACAAACAAATAAAGATAAAATGCAAGAAATGAAGATCAAATTTTCATAAGAAAGCTTTCATCTTAGCTAATTTAGTCATTGAAAAACCTATCTATAAACAAATTTAGTTGTTGAAAAACCTATTTATATAAATCATATGCATATATAGAATGGTGCATAATTGGTTCATAACAAAGTTGGAAACAACAACAATAACATTTGGATTCACCATTGAGGGAAAGAAATCACAACAATCGAACATGATCATAACAAAGTGCTTATTGAGTTCGACACTATCAGGTGTAGATGGTTGAAAGAGATCAAATTTCTAAACTTTTACTTTGAATGGTAATTATTGCAAATTTCACTCATATCATAAGAATGGAAGGAACACAATCATTTTTAATAGGACTTGATATGTGGGAGTGAGAGAATGAACACTTATTTACAAATGTCAACTATAACACTCTCATTATTAATGTGGTAAGAAATTTGAAATAGGAACTTAATGTAAAGCTAATTTTCTCTCCATGCATCCCTGATGATATGGGAAATTTGTTGTACAAGATATGTGTAGACTTTAACTCAAGCTATGCTAATGTGAAAGTTAATTACCTATTTGTTTAGTTTAAGCTTTCTACTAAAGGGAACGTCAAATTCCTTGGCCTTATGGAAGGAAGAACTATTGCTAGTATGTTAACTTAGATGGTTGGTGATGTTATATTGAGTGTACTTTGAACAAGATCAGTAAGATAGCCCATCAACGTAGCATGTTGTCCTTTAGTTCATACTTGACTAGGTTGCCTTTTCCTTACTATGAAGTGATAACCAATAAGTCAGCCATTATGAACTATGATTTTCCCCTACCATAATGAGAGTACTTTCCAAATGAACCCTGGGATGGACAATCTAGCCACTTTCCTAAAATAGAAAGATATTTGGAGATGTTGATTAGGTTGATCTTTAACTTGAACATAAGGATATTTCTTTTAATATAAGTAAGGTTTAAGTCACTAGGCATAATTTGAATATTTCTCTAATTAAAGAAGAAATACTCAATAAATAGACCAACTAGTGAGTAGGATAATATAACTTTTTCTAGATTTTTAGATATATTATTCTGATATAAAATCTTCCGAACATAACTTAACTACGTATGTAGTTATGTTTGAAGATTGTTATCTTAGGTTTGATTTATGTAAAAGCTGTCCGACATGTGTGTGACATGTGAGTCTATGTTTTTATTCTCACATTAGGAGATAAACAATGTTATGCGTACAAATCTCTCATTTTACTATATTTATCAATCTTTCTTGGTTTGATGCAATCATTTTTAAAATTCATAAATTATTATGTGTCACACATACCTGAAAACTAAAAAATAAAAAAAGTTCAAGCTCCATGCAAACAGAAATATTTCAAAGGCACATGGATTTTACTATAGATAAGTTTTTTTAACTTTTTTTCAACTCCCACCTTTGCTGATTCTTCATATATAAGAAAACAAGTTTATGATACTCTAAATGGGAAAAATAACAAAGCTTGAAGTTCAAAAGTAAGAAAATATTTTGCAAATAAAATTATTATCATCTAACATTTCACAAATTCAATTAAAAAAAGATCACAACCCATTAGTCACACCATCTCAATACAATTAAAAATAAGAAGATTTTCACCTACACTACGGTCTAATTCTCAACCACTTCCAATCTTTTCATTTTTAGAAGAAGCAGCTGAAAAGCAGAAACCCCAAAGCTTTCCCCTTAGACCAATAATGTAAATAAAAATAATATCCTGCATCCAAACGACAAATATATCATACTATATACACCCATCAAGGCATCAACCACCCCAACCTTTCACACCACATTTCCATTATTTATACCCATAAACCCCCCACCTGTCCATCACGCCAATATTCTAGAAAAGAAAACCCTCTAAAATAACAAAAATAAGGACAAAAAAACCCGAAAACAAAGTTATTCCTTACAGCCCCGAAAGAAAAAAAAAAAGGGTAAGCAGAAGATTTTACATGCAAACATAAGCCTTACCCTATTAAATTCCCAATAATCTCATCCTCCTTTATTCTTTATAACCTCTATAATATATTATATATATTATTTATTTTCGTTTCCTTTCCCTTCTCTCTCTCACATTTCTTTTTTCCTCCCCCCTCTCTCTCCCCTCTACACAAAGCAACAGAGAGAGAGAGAGAGAGTCACAGACAGATCAAGAGAGAGATACAGAGGAGTGTGTGTGTCCGAGCGCCGCCTCCACAGCCGGAAAACCGCTCGGAACCGGTGACACGACGCGCCGCAACCTCCACTGTCCGGTCCACTAGGTAGCAGCCCCCCAAGCAAACCAACCCGGCAAGATCGAATCTTCTCCACACCTCAAGGACCTTCTCACGAGCTCAATTCCACCTCCACCCGTGGCCCCTACCCGCTCGAGAAGCTGCTGCCTTGCCCTTCCGTTCCACCTCTATGTATGGAGGAGGGTAGAGAAGGCATGAGCCCGGGAGCGGTGGCCACCTCCGCGCCGGCGCCGTCGCTTACGCCTCCACCGCCGGCCGAGCCCCCCGCGAGCTTCCCTCCACCGGCTACGACGGCGGCCCCCCAGGTACGGCCGGAGGTGGGCCCCCCGGCGGCGGTGGTGATGAAGAAGAAGAGGGGGAGACCGAGGAAGTACGGACCGGACGGGAGCGTGCTGACGCCTCTGAACCCGATGCCGATCTCGGCTTCGATGCCCCCCGGGGAGTTTACCCTCACATCTCCCGACGGCACCGTCCTCAAGCGCGGGAGGGGGAGGCCCCCCGGTTCCGTCTCCCTCAACAAGGTCCACCGCGCCAGGATCGACTCCGACCCCATAGGTTGTTAACTTGATGATGATGATGATACCATGCCACTTCCTGCTGCCATCTTCCTACTTAATTTACTTGCTTACTTATGACTCCCCTCTTTCCTCTTAATTGCTCACGTCCCGTCAAAGTTTTGGGCTTTTGGTCCCGGAGAAAATCGGATTTTGTTTTTGCGGTTTCTTCTTCGTCTCGGGGCCTGATATTCAAGCGGGTGCTTGGTGGAGTTCCCACGCCTCTCTCTTCCCGAGGACGCTCTTTTGGGTTTTTGTGTGTTTCCCGTCGTGGGGGGGATGGGACGGGAGGCGTTAGCGTGTCGTTCTCAGGTTAATTTTTCGATGTTGGTGGGGATTTGGTTTTCCGTGGTCAGATGCTGAAATGGGTCAGTCAGTGGGGGCCAGTAGACCAAAACGAGAGGCGTATCTTGAACCTTGCAACTGAAAAAAAGGGCCGCTGGGTGTGGGGCTTGTGCTGTGTGGGAGGGAGGCCAGGGATGTTCCTTGACGGTGGTGGCCGCGCCGACCATCGGAGGGTGCGGGGGCTTTTAGAATTTTCGAGAGCGTTGATGGGGGCGAATCGAGTATTTGGCTGGAAAGAGGGAATCTTTGGCTGCCCCCACCGGATTGTTCTTTTTGGTCCAGTCTGGTGTTTGGTGCTTGTTTTTTATTGGTTTCCGTGAGATCAGGGGGATTTCCTTGCCTTGGATCGGTGCTAAGCCCTCTGATTATGGGGCCCAAATTGGGACCGATTTGGGTTTGTTTGAGGTTAATGAATTTGGATGATGCAGTTCCGCGAATCTGATGAATGCTGTCTGACTGTCATATTATGGTTTTATCTTGTCTTCCATTTTGCTTCGGGGCTGTCCCATCGCGAACGCCGATGGCCTTGTCTACATGTTGCTTTTACTGCCAAAACCTGCTCGTAGTGCGTTTATACATATCGCCCAGGTCTTGCTGACAGTTGTAAATCATTTGCAACAAACCACTTTGAAACTGACAAACTTGTGCATAAAACTGAATCCTGATTTTCTCCATGGTAGAATTGTAGTCAAAGTTACTCTGTCGGTTGTGAATTTATTTGTTTCTATATTGTTTTGATGGTTTCAAGGCTAAACTCAGATCTATTCTGTGATTTTTCTAGTTGCTGGTGAAATCATCCCTTGTGCTGCTGGAGCAAATTTCACGCCCCATGTCATTACTGTTGCTGCGGGTGAGGTATGTAGAATGTTAACACATATGACTGTTGATCCTGCACAGCCCTTTGATTTTGTAGGTAACAAATTTTTAATTTTGCACTCATGCAATGTCTGGTCTACCATAATTGCCATTTGCAATCATAATTTTCTTGTTGTTTCTTAATTCTATTTCTTAACATCTATAGAAGTCTCACATCCTATTTACATTGTATCAGTTATATGCTGTAATGCCCTTGATAAGCTTTTATCAACCTGTATACTTTAATATGCAACATGTCATTTTCATTCAGTAAGCCAGTTACTATGTGGTTTGTTCATGATGGTCACAGGAGCTGCTATAGTAGAATATTTTAGAGTTCATTTCTGTGATTTAAAACCAACAAAGGATGTCCATTATCAAACAGCTCATATGAAAATTTTCGTGTACAACAACAATAATGAAATCTGAGTGTTTGCTTAAATCCATGTTTAAAGATCCAACAAGTTCTCATATATATTTGCTAATTTAATCTGCAAAAAAACATCCCTTCCACCCTTTCAAAAAGAAAAGTCTCTCCCAAAAAAAACAAGAACTTCTTCCTTAATCAATTTGTGTTTCTTCTAGTTATTTGAAATTTGAATATTAGTTTTCTTTAATAGGCCTTCCTGCAATTTTATGGACATTGATTATTATTTTTGTATCTTTCCCACGGAGTATTGATTTTGTAGGGAGTAATATTTCTTGTGCTAATTGTATCAGTTCTATGCTGCAATGCCCTTGCTACCTCTTTTCGTGAAATTGCGGCAAAGCGAAAAACCCATAAAGCCTCTTGTTGTAGGAGTTCTATAGTTTTATTTAATGTTTTATCACAGCTGACTAACAGAGACATGGCTCATGTTCATCAATTTGCTTTACATAGTTTCTTTGTAAAGCATTTTATTTATTTATTTATTGAGAAGAGCAACTGTGCAGTCAGTTGCAATGTTTCTGGAGCTCCTATAATATGATAGTTTATTTTTTAATATGGCATCGGTAGAGAACTTGCTGACTAATGGTTCTACCATTTGCTCAGGATGTTACTATGAAAGTCATATCATTTTCTCAACAAGGACCTCGTGCAATTTGTGTCCTCTCTGCTAATGGTGTCATTTCCAATGTCACACTCAGGCAGCCCGATTCTTCAGGGGGTACCCTAACTTATGAGGTTGGACTTTTCTTCCTTATTCTTGTCTCCTCCTGACTTCTTTTGTAGTTGATTGAAACTTTGAATATCCAATGAACTTTCTTGATTTCGTGTAACAAACAATAGATTGCCTTGTGCTCAAAATTGCAGTAATAGATTCTCATATCATAGGTATTTTAGTATTTGGGAGATCTGGTCTATGGATTGCAATTCCATAAATGGAAATCTCATTTCTAGGCTTGTGTTTTCATGGACAATGATTGTTTGGTGCTGCAGATTTATGTTGCTTGAATTTGGTTATGATGTATTTGATGTGTGCTGTTGTGAAATGTAGATCAGCACATTTGGTGTCCATAATGCAAGAAAAGCTTAGTTTGTTGCTTCTGTGAGACATATAAATTATTAAAAAATGAGATGGATTAATTGGAGGAGGAAGTGCCATAATGCATCTTTACAATCATTATATAGCTATTTCTATTCTTTATAGTGATAACATCACAAATATTTCATTTAGAGGAATAAGAATATAATGTCAACTCAAAACATGGTACTAAAAAGTTATTTCATTATGATAAAGATTCTTGATGGGCTTATTACCGTAATAGGGAAGTAGAAGTGAAATGTATTCATATATGCCTCGTTTGTTTCAAAATTTTATTAGATTCATGCTGTTTTGGGTGTGATTTCATCAACTAATGGTCTTGGAAGGAGGTAGGAGCACAACTAATGATTTTGTAAAGAGTTTTTTCCTCTAGGAAGGTGTTTGATTGTGATTCCTGCTTGTGTAATTGAGGTTCATATGATGAGTTTCCAAGGTTGCAAAAATTGGCAGTTAGCATTCAGTATGGGAGGTCACCAACTAAGGAGTATACAGTATGTAGGTCATTAACAGGTTAAGTATTCTAAAATATTTAAAACTTTAAATATAATTATATATACTACTATACATATTATATATTCATATATATAAATTGAAAATATGCATGTATGTTTTGGTATTATCTTTTTGACATTCATATTTTCTCAAAGAGACCCTATAGAAAATAGAGAGGGCAGTGGTGGTGGACAAAGGAGAATCGGAGAGAGGGGTGCATGTTTGGTTAGGATGAAGTCAAGTGGGGTTCTTTTTGCCTTTAGCTTGCCAATCAAGAACAAAAACTCGAACTCCCATTGTTTGGTCCTCTGAGTAATTGATCGATTAATCAGATAAGCAATTGATTAATCGGCGTACTTGATTGTAAGTCCGAATATTGATATGCGGTTTAGTCCCTGACTGTGTACGATTAAGTGGCTACATAGACTGATTTTTGCAACCTTGTGATTTTCATCTTGTTGTCATGTACCCAAATTACTAGCCATGCAACAAACCAAGCATATCAATCAGTGTTTCTCACCTGTATACGTCAAGGAACTAGTGCTTTCTTTTAGTGTAGTACCTTCAATTCAGCTGACATTAGAGGCCTCAAGTGTTTAACATTCAGTCAACACTTTAAACCTCAAGTACTGAGTCCTGACCCATCAACTTCATTGAGGTGAGGTGGGGCAAGGTATAGTTTTAAAATTCACACTAAAACTATTTATCCATTTACAACTCCCATCAATTCCATTATATCTTTGCATAAAGAAATTTAGATCCTCTTAAAATAAAAGTAATTTTTTTTTGAGGAAAAAATAAAAGTAATTTAAGAAATTCTATAATTATTACAGTCTATTATTCCTGCTATCAATAAATAGCTATTTAATTCCATAATTCATTTGAGTTATCCTACCCTTTCTCCCAAAGAAAAAGTTGTTGCTTGAGGCTCTTATTGTTTGAAGACTCTTGCAAGTTTATCTCTAGCACTGAGGTTTAGCTTCTAGATTTCCACAAAAGTTTTGGTCAATAGAAGTTTGAGAATTTCTTCCAGTCAATTTTGGTTGGTCTTTTTTTTGTCAGGTTTCAGCATTTTTGTATAAATTTAAACCATGGACCACATCTACTGCAATTGTTAAGCCACAATCAATTTTGGTTAATCTCAATATGACTTTGAGAATCTTGTCCATATGGATGAAATTTTTGTTGATATGCAATGCAGAAAGAATTTGAGGTCACGATTTTGTTGTTAGCAGGACTGGATTTCAATCTACAGCTAGAAGATGCTATATAGGGTTCCATATTTAGTTTGAAGTTCTCAGTTTATAAACATGAGCCTTGACCACATAGAAGAATTTTCACCCATTGTGCTTTTTAGGGTAAACAGTTGTTACACTTCTCTACCACGAAAGAAGTAAAAGAGGTGCCTTGCGATGGGCCTGATAAAGCAAATCTTGGGTTTCGTTTCCCTTGCGATGGGCCTGGAAGAGGAGGAACATGTCAAGTATCCGCCTGGGACCATGTTTTCTTAGGTCTATTCTGGATGTACAATGCAATTTCCGTAGTCATATTCCATTTCAGTTGGAAAATGCAACTTAATGGGATTTTATATTCCTAAATTTTGATTTGATTTTCTTTGGAATTTTTCTTTTGAGATGTCAACTATGATGACTGCATAACTGTATGTTATGTACATTCTATTTAGGTTTGATTTCTTTTAGTACTTTGTATGACATTTGTATGTTGATGTAGAAGTGCAAAAGTATCTTTGTTTATTTATTTCTTTTTTTTCAAAGAGCAAAAGTATCTTTATTTGACCACCTAAATATGAGAAGGAACTATAGATCTAGCTGAGAAACTGTTCTCACTGTTAGCATACCTGTTTATGCATGTGGAGGAGATGATCTTTGTTATTGCTAGAGATATCATCTAGTTCCCTCAAGTACATTTAGATACTGACTGAATGCAACATATTGGATGTGTGCTTGTGTATGAATTTCCATCTAGTTTATGACCCATGTCTAATTAAAACCTAACTGAATGATAAATCAGTTTCCAATTGTGATCCTCTTTGTGCATTTATGGCTTGCATACGAGTTCCATTCAGATGTGGACATTTTGTTTCTTCCATCTATTAGGGCCGGTTTGAGTTGCTTTCGTTATCTGGATCTTTCATGCCTACGGAGACTGGAGGAACAAGAAGCCGATCTGGAGGCTTGAGTGTTTCTTTGGCAAGTCCCGATGGTCGTGTTGTTGGGGGTGGAGTTGCTGGTCTACTGGTTGCTGCTAGTCCTGTACAGGTGATCATATCTTTATATCCTTTTAAACATGATAGATCCAAACTTACTTTTGCATGACGTGTGTTCCTTCAGGTTATTGTTGGCAGTTTTATACCAAATTACCAACCAGAGATCAAAGCAAAGAGACCCGGGCTAGAATCCATCACAGTCGATGTGCCTACAGCTATTCCACCGATTTCCAGCATTAGCAGTGAGAGACCATACACCATTGGACAAGTTCAGCACAGTTCTGTATCTGTAAAGCCTACCAGCCTCACCCCACCCTCAACGTTGCGGGGGGACAGCTGGCCTCCCATTCATTCTGTATCTGTATCTGCCACGAGGAATTCTACTGATATCAACATATCCTTGCCTGGAGGCTAGTGCTGTGATCCATGCTTTTGTTTCAAGAGGTAGGAAGGTTTTTAACGGCCAGAAATTTACGAGTAGAAACCAATCCCCTCGCAGACTCAACCTGTTTACAATCTAAGGAACTACGCACCCCCCTAACTTATGTTATGTAGTCATTAGCTTGAATTTGACGTCGTGGTAGCAGGTATCTGAATTTCGGATCTGCAGTTTGTGTAGGAAGTCTCCCGTCAATTGTCGATTACCATTGACAACGGCATGATTTGTGTGTGTAACTTTATGTTGTAGCTTCTTATTCTCTTTCTTGTTGAGACATTTTAACAGATAATGTACTTGCCTTGAGGACTTTGTTGCTCAAGCGATGATGCTTTCTAGTGTCATTATATATAGCTTTCCTGCTGAAGCCATCTTTGTTAAACAAAGTTTCACGCACACTTTGGTTGAACTATATAAAATCAACTTGCAAGTTTAGATAGAAGTATGATAGGATTTTTAATTGGCTTTCAAAGTAATGTCATCTTCCATTGTGTTCGGTGACGCATACATGTTCCTTTTGCTTTAGGAAACATATGGAATTGCTCAGCTGGTCATTGTAAGTTTGGTTCAAGGTCAAAGCAACAGCTTTTGTGTGGTTGCGCATATTTAAATACCAACGTTTTAAGAGGAAAGAGATCCACTGAAGTAACCCTGAAACTTACCGGAGTGCCCTTGTAGTGGATTTTCAAGTATTTAATTAACGTTCGAAGTGCTTTATACCTTGGAATTTGTATTTACGTCCTCCAATTCAGATTAGTCCGGTTTAAATCCTCCAGATTCTCCATCTCATGCATACATGCCGGAGCGACCATGACACGTTACCTATTTACCTTGTTGAGCATTTGTATAATTACAATTTACTTCTTAAATAATCCGACTTTTTCATCCCACCAATGCCTTAATGTCTATTTTAAATTAATGACTAGATAGTCGTAATTACATTGAAGTTGGCCATTTTTAATCCACCATCGTCTCGTATTGTCAAGGCAAAGATTTTTTGCACTATTCAATTTTAAAGCTCGTCCATGCATGAGGAAAATGATATACAGGTATCGTCACCCGGTTTTCTTATAGGTCGTCATGGACGCTTTAATCATTGTCAATAGCCATTTAACCTAACAAACATCGGAAGGAAACCGCCTTACTACAATGATATCATTGCTACTCTTTCTGGAGTGTAGGGTCATGTGTCTTTTCGACAAGGGCATCGATGTAAATTGCGGCGTTGCACAGGTAACAAACCGAATAAAGTACAAAAAGAAGGTCTCTGGCCATCATGGTATAGATTCGCATGCTATAGCCCTCGCGGCTGCGACGCCCAAAATGATGAAGCCAGGTGTGCAGGAATCCAGCCAATGGCTTTATTTTATGCTATAGGAGCACGGATTTGCTCTTCCACATCAGTACCCAACTCCTAACTCCGCTGCCCGGAGGTAGGCGTCCTTTTACTTTTTGCATGCTCGATTACGTCATAGCGGATGTCAGGGTAACAACATATCAATATCCACGACCCTCCACACCACCCCCCCCGCCACTCCCTATCTATATCTTAACTTTCCCAATGGCGCCACAGTCCCGAAGGGCTTCCCTACACCAGCTGGGGACCCCACTCCCCCCAACCCCATCCTTTGCCCCACCAATCTCCTTTTAAAGGCGCTGAAGGATGGATCGTTTGTAAAGTTTCCTGAAGTTAGAAAAGTTCGCCTGCGCTTCTCATCCATAGCCATCGGTACTGTGCATGGATGGTTAGTCACCCTTGCCATCCCTCGAAGCTTGTCGGTGGCTAATGTGGGGGTGACACTCCTTACCCAGCCGATTCTTCCTTCCACTCGGAATCTAATCTCGGTGCTTTATGGGATTTGCCTCTTTTTCGTCTCATGATCCGCAGATCTCCACCTCCTCTCAACCTCTCCCATCGTTCTTCACTCTCGAATCTTCTTCTCTACCTATTCCTAGGCCGAGACGTTGTGTTTCATGGTCCTTCCATACTAAAGCTTCTTTCAAGGCTAAAGGTACCGTAAGTTCGTTCGATATGAAAGCCAACGTTGGTGGTATTCATGCTTCATTCTCTACAGCCACAACCTGCTTTTACTTTTCTTTGCTTTGCAATTCTTTTTCTTTATAGGATCTTATGTGTTTGCTGGGAGGGATACCACACTTGAGCTCCATTGTAGAGTCATTTGACATTTCCTCTACAGGTTGGTTCGTAGTGTTGGTAAATCGATCTATATCATTGATGTCAAGCAAGATGTAGGATTTACTTCTTGTTATTAGTTAGAGCACATACACTGAATGTATTGGATGTACAACTCCTAATTTCTTTTTTCCTACTTTCCCATTTTTGATTGCTTCAAAGGGTGTCTTGGCTAGCCAAATACATTTGCATGCACTCTTTTGTTCTTAACGACGAGCAGGTCATTATCCTCTGATCCCAGGTAAAGCTTTTTATTTTTATTATCTCTTCTCCTTCCTTTGTTGTACTCCCTCCATGGTACTATTGGATCACCCTATAATGTATATTGTTTATCTTGGTGTGAGTGGATTTTGAGCATTGCTCAATAAAAAAAAATCCTAACTAGGCTACCCACTGCAATAACTTTTCCAACACCCTTTGCCACCGGTCAAAGTCAGTAACGATAATGTTTTAAAAATTAGATCTGTCGTTGAATTGATCAAGTATGAATCGATGGTGACGTTAGCACAAAAAAAAATAAAAAATAAATTATGTTGTAAGATTTTTAATTTAATTTATATTAATTCCAACCATATTTAATTGATGTTTAATAAAAGATCAATCAAGATATGCAATAGAAAAATTTATTTTACGATTTTAATTATATTAAAATTGTTATATTTTTAGTAAATGTTAAATAAAAATAAAAAATATAATCAAAATTAAGAATCTAATCTCGAAGAACATGCCGATCTTTGTTTCCAAGTTCTAATGTCTCATTTTTTATAAAATCTTTTAAACTCTTAAGAGAATGGTCAAACTAAACCAACTGGTCCAATCCGATTTTACCTTTTACGGTCCAAACCAATCAATAAGATATTGATTTTCAATTAAATTAGGTGATCCAATTTTTAAAACATTGATCATGACTCGTGACTCCCTTCGCCATCCGCTTGTTGGAGCGGTGGTTAGGTTGAGAGGATTCTCAATCAGGTTAACTAAAAATATAATAGTTTTGAATGCATTTGCTTTTGCAGCTTGAAACTTTAGCTGCTTTATATTTGGTCTGCACTCTAGTTATTCAAATAATAGCTAATATATCACTTAGTGGCTTAAGTCTCATAGCCAAGAAAATCAAAAGCGATACATGCTTCACTTTAAATGCATATCAAATAAATAAATAAAAATATATATATATTCAACATTTTTACATAGATAAAAAATATTAAATCAAATAAGTCAAATATAATTTGGTAAGATTTAGAATAAAAAAAGAACAAATAACATGCAATAACACAAATAAATAAAATAAAAAAGGATTAGATTTTATTCTGATCGAAGCTCCTATTAAGGACTTTCCTTAGAGAAGGTATCACCCCTCACAATACCGGTGCGTGGGGATCTGACGAACTTCTCTTAGGATACAACGATTCACCTCCAAGATTTGACATACTTCGATCTTAGATGTCCTTGAAAACCACCTCAGGAGAACGAAGCCAAGGCAATTTGGTTTCTAACAAAATTCATTGATCTATCAATATAATGGTTTGATCAATCAAAAACTTCTTGTGGATCTCTCAATCCCCTTGTACAAGATTGAAAAAAGTGATTAGAGATTTTTCTACTAATCTCACATCGAACGAACACATCAAGAAAGAGAGATAATAACGAGAGAGAGGGGGAGAAAGTGGTGAGAGCTTTTCTGCTCTTGTTGTGTGTTAAATGAGAGCCCCTTCATGACCCTTATATAGAGCCCACGACTCGATATTTATGGAAATTCCCGTTTTATAGAAATACGACAATTGATAAATCAATTAAGTCACATTGATCGACCAAAATAAATTGGTTGATCAAACTTGACTTTTTGGTTGACCAAACAAATTGATCGACCAAACTTAATTCATTGATCAATCAAAATAATTGATTGACTGATGTTACCTTTTGATTGATCAATTCAGGTTAAAAGTATGAGATTAAAAATCTGTAACAAAAGAGTCTAAATTTCAAGTTCCAAATTGATTCTCACCTGAGCCTAAACCCGAGCCGGAGCTGGAGTCGGGATGGGACAGGGCAGGGCATGCATGCACGTTCATGCGTGGTCCTCAGCCGCACCTCACACTTCTTACTACATAAGCCATGTGAGGTAGAAGCCTTTTACACCCACCAAAAGGTTTGTTCATTTCTAGTATGGGACTAAAAACCTCTCCCAAATCTCACTGATTTGAACATGAATTCACACGTCACTATATAATAATTGGATCTTGATTGATACAAATAGGCTAGCAAATCCAACATTCCCCACAAATTCATCATTGAAATTCAACGATAAATTCCTTGGCTACTACATTCTACTTTCAGTAAAGTTACCTTCCGGTTTGAACCCTTAACTGAGTTATTCACCTTCACTATCATAGGAATAAAGTGAAACTAGTCTTGAACTCTAGACCTTTGATGTGGGGTGTATAGTGGTGACAACAGAATAAAATTCTTGGTGATAATCTTTAGGGTTGGTGCTCTTAAGGGCCATGCACCCTATCCTGTTTCATGAGTGTAATCAAGAAAGACACTATTCCCTTACTTGCGGCCCGCAATAACACTCACATAGGTGGCATTCTCCAAGGATTCACTGCTCACATCCTACCATAAAGGCTTGAACCCATTCAAAGCCTTTACTCTTCCTAAATTTGCAGCTTAAGGCGCTCAGGTTTTCAGGGATTGGACTCAGATGCAAAAGCATCTAACAATGAGTGCCAACCAGTTCCCCATACAACTTGCTGTTATTACATTGAACCTATTTTGTGAATCTCCACTCAGATAGGTTGGGTTGCTATTGTGGGTAAACTTCCAATGGGTCTCAGTCCCATCCCAAGCCTAGACTTAAGGAATAAAGATCTATCAAGTCCTTTAGTAAATATATCTGTTGTGTTATCCTTAGATCCTATAAATTCCACAGCAATCATTCCTTGAGGTACTAAATCTCTTACAAACTTGAGTCTGATTTGGATATGTCCCCTTGTTTTCTGATTAAACTTTGAACTCTTAATCTTTGCTATAGCAGTCATGCTATCACAATATAAAGATATCGTAGGAATTGGCTTACTCACCATAGGGATTTCTGAAAGAAGTCCCCTTAGCCATTTAGCCTCAATTCCAGTGGTGTCCAAAGCACATAGCTTAACCTCAAAGGTAAACCGGGCTAAATTGGTCTGTTTTGCAGATCGCTAGGAGACTGCATCGCCTCCAAGGGTAAAGTCATACCCTGTAGCACCATTACTCCCGAAATCCTCCATTTTACCGATCCAACTTGCATCACTATATCCTTTCAAAACTAAAGGATATTTGCCATAATGTAAATTAAGGGAAATAGTTCCCTTTAAGTACCTAAGTACTCGGTCTAAGGCATCCCAATGAGCTTGGTTAGGACAACTTGTGTATCTACTTAGACCCTAAAAAAAAAAAGATCTGATTTAGTATAGTTAGACAAATACATCAAACACTACTAGGACGAATGCTTTTCGTGATGGTTGAAAACCGTCGCCTATTCAGTCAAAATAGTTGTATTCTGTCGTCGCAAAAGTATGTGTCGCATTGGTGTATAAATGACGATTTTGATTTCAAATCGTCGTATTTTACACGACAGTTCTAGAAACTGTTGTTTATATTTATAAACGACAGTTCTACTGCAAACTGTTGTTAAGTACTATTAAACAACAGTTTTGATGATCGTGATCTATGATACACGTGAATCATAGACGACGGTTGTTAAATCGTTGTGTAATGCTTTAAACGATGGTTTGCACATAACCGTCGTGTATATTAAAACAACGATTATAAACATAACCATCATGTATATATTTATTTATTTTTTGCTATATAATGTAGGTTTAGGGTTTAGGTTTATATATATAGAATCTTATAAAACCTTAAACATATGTAACATAGAAAACATACATAATATAAAAATTTTATCAACATACAACATGCAATATAAAACATTCAACATACAATAAATATATTTATAAACCTAATGAAAAGAGTATGTCATAATATCAAAATATACATAAGCAAAATATAAAACCTAACTAACGAAAAGATAAGTAATCTAAACCTATGTCTCAGCTCCTACCCTTTGTCCTGCTCCACCACCTCCGTTGTCGTCATCATCTCTGCGAGGTGGGTAGTGATAGGAAGTGTGATCTCGACCGTTGCCTGATGACTCTACAATTATTAGTGTTAATATCATCAATTAGAGTCAATTTCGAGGGTACTTATGCGATAATGTCATATTATAGTAAGTTTGGGAGCATTGCATGCATATTACATGATCTTTACATTTAAATTGCTTAGAATCAATGTTTAATGACCTTGTGTACAAGACCAAATTAAAATAGTTCTCAAATAAGCAATCAAATAGTACGGATGGATTTGGATCGACGATCGTAGTTCAGAAACGTAGGAATCATCTTGATTCGAATCGTGTCATCCTCTACAATAGAAAGAAGATAGACAGCCCAGATGGCACCACGTGGTGCCATCTGGGTTGCCCAACACCAGCCAGCATCTACCCAATGCTAGTGCTTCTTCATGTACATCATCGATTTTCAGCCGTTGGATCTTGATCCAACGGCTGAGAAGCCATCCTTGCCTTGCCTTAGAAATTCCTCTTTGCGACATTTTCATGGGTGTGCCATGGTGGTCGACAAGAGCACTTTCAAAGAGAGGGCGTAGGTTCGAAACCCGCAACCCCCTCAATTTTGCAATTGAGGCACAGGCCAGCAGCGGCAGCGCACGTGTGGGGCAGGAGCTCGTGAAGAGCGTGCATGCTTGCAACGTAGCGCCAGCACATGCGCGCGGCACAGCATGCAAGACATGGCGCGAGGCATGTCGGCCAGTAGGAGTGGGAGCGGCGACTTTGGCGATGCATGCAGCGGGTCTTCAATGACGCTTTGAATGTCACTGTTGACTTGAGGATGAATTTTAGCCCTTTTCACCACTATAAAAGGAACCTACCCCCCTCATTTGCACCTATCATCTACTCAAGAGTATCCACCACCTCCATATAGCTCTAAGCAAGGTCTTGAAGCTGCCGAGCCACCAACGGAAGCTCCTCCACCGCCATGGCTGCCTCGACGCCGTCTTCTTCTTTGTTCTTAGTTTTAATTTCTTTGATAGTTATAGTTTATTTCTTTCATTCAAGCATTCATATAAATTTTTGTTGATGACAACATTTGGATAATTACTAGAATATATCTTTGATATCTTATTCTTATCATCTCTTGAGCACGGATTTCTAACCCTATCTCCCTCTCTCTCTCTCTCTTTCTCTCTCTCATTTTGCAAGTGAAAAAATCAACATATTTTTGTGTCATGAAAGCAATTAGCGGATTCAATACTTTGCCTCCCTGTATTCGACACTCGGACTCACATCCGATTCTTCTATTAAAATTGACATCGTAAAACGTGCTACAACGAGCGATTTACACAAACGTGCTTCGCGGCGGTTAGTTTTTGGTCATTGCTGGGGAGGTAACGGATCTTTTTTTCGCTTTCATTTTCTTGGGAATTAATTGTATTCATGTTATCTAACTTGCTCCTCTCTTTTCTTGTGGTTGCAGGAATCTCATGCAATGGCAATGAGAGGAGTACGAGTTAGGTGGGTCAAATGAAGCGCAAGAGAAGACCGCCATTAACCCGAAGGTTCGATCTTGTATTCCCATGATTCAAAAGGTAATTCATCATCCTTGGACCAAGAAAAAATGGTGGTGTTCTAAAAAAAATCGTCTCTTTTGTCTGTTGAAGAAAACACCACCATTAAGCCTTTAACCTGTTAACTTCGCAATATCATTTTCTGGATTCGGGTTGAGGACACGATTAAAGGACCCTTAACACCTCCAAAAATTTTAAGAAAAATCTCAGAAGTGCTCATTCTAGTAAGCAAACTCCACCTCAAATTTCAAAGAAAATTCCTTGTGGTTTGGCAGTGAGAAATTTGCTACTAGAAGTGAGCAAGGTAGTCCTAATTTTTGGAGATTTGTAGGTTCCTGCTGCTACAAACTCCATGAAGCTTGGATTTGTGAGAGATTTATATTTCTGGAAAGATCTTGAAATTCTCTTCACTTCATCTGAAGACTACTTTTGTATTTGAAATTTATTAGTGCTTGTTCTGATCAAGATATTAAACTTGTGCACTAATCTAGAAGTTCTGGACAGATTGACCCTTTCTTGAAAAAACATGAATTTGGGTGTTCTATCATCCTCAAAAAATTTTGAAATTAATTTTGTTGAAAATCTCATTCGATTTTGGTTAGGATAGGGTCATTTCTTATTTTGATTGGACCTTTCTTGACAAAATCTTAAAAATGATTCATTGAGTAGAAGTTGTACACCCTAGGATCTTCCACACTAGGGAGTTTTTAACTTTTTAGTCACACAAAAGGTCTTAAAGAAAATCGATCTTTACCAATCGTGTGACCATACATTTGTGCCTTATTTGAATGCGTGAACAAGTGAAATTTTAAAATCCATTAAAGCAAGATTCAAATTTTAAAAATCACACATCTTAATCTTGCTTGTTAAAGAACACTTGTTTTGGCATTATGTCCTTGCACCCAATTGTTCACATGGCTTAAACCGAAATTTTAAGGGCATCAACACTCCTAACGCCCTTCACTTAATCCTTGAACACAAGAACTGACCGAGCCCTAAAAATTAAGTAGACGTTGGCCCTAGGAATTATTGAGTTTGTTTCAAGGTATTTTCCTGAACGCATAGTGAATTAGTAGCATCTGCTTGCTCCAAAAGGTGCTAAGTTGGGAGGCCGATTGTCAAATGACTTAAGCAAGCTGGGGTTTGGCATAATTAGCAGTTTTCGG
The DNA here is from genome assembly GCA_037157565.1 of Thalassia testudinum. NCBI lineage: Eukaryota > Viridiplantae > Streptophyta > Magnoliopsida > Alismatales > Hydrocharitaceae > Thalassia > Thalassia testudinum. The sequence goes on from JAZHRO010000009.1 coordinate 49,169,459, forward strand.
GATACGCTCCCCCTACTTTGCCTTCCCAACTCTACCACCTTCGGGAGTAAGGATAATACCGAATTCATCGTGTGGTTGGAATGTACTTCTGAGGTGTAAGTCGCCTAGGTATACACTATAGGGCTTAGTTTTGCTTGCTTGATTGTACACAATTATCTCATTTGTTCTTCTCTCATCCCTCCACTGATTTTAAACAATGGATTTCAATGCCTATCCTTTGTTCCCAAATTATTCCCAACATGATTTGTATTCTAACCCAAGTAGATTGTATCCACAGTTTATTTAGGATAACCAACCACCTAGTTGGGGACTTAATCTACGACCTGAGTACCCAGAATACCCCTCTTGTCCCAACTATCCCAATTTTAACCAACACGCATCAACCTCCTATTGGGATATTTCCAACCCACCCACTCAAGGGTATAATCAAAACCTTGGGGATCCTTATCTTGATTCTCATGATGACTCCTCTTCTAGGTCCCACCCACCCACTAACCAATCTGATAGGACCTACACTCTAGGAGAACACCATGACCCCTACCCTTCTTAGGACCCTAACCAAGATAGGTCATCTGAATTCAAGAATCTCTCCTACTTGACCTATGGATTGGAAGGGATTTTAGGAAAATGGAAATCAAATGATGATCATAAACTTGGGGAAATCAAGAATGATCAAACCATGCTTTGGACCCTTGATGAAGAATCTGACTGGGAGGAGAACTTAGAACCTCAATTATTCTGGAGTAGGACTAAACAGAAAATGGCGCCTCTTGATGAATTGGATCCTGAAAATGATAGAATAGAGGACCCACCCAAGAACCTAAACCCTAGTACAAACTCTAATACACATCCTCAACCATACCCTCCCAACTCTGATTTTATTGCTAAGGAGGAAATCTAGGGGAAACCTAATGATACTCAGTTAGTTCTTGATAGCCTTCAGTTGGAGTCACATAGATAGAATCAAGAATTGATTAAGGGGAAACAAGCTATGATTGATATGTTCCAACAACTAGATGAAGAGGGCCAAAGAACATTGTTGCAAGCAACCCCTTTTATGGAATTCATGAAGTAAGGCCTTGTGGTGATCGATTGGACTACACCTGTATACCCCAAATTGGTTCAGTCCACCATTGATACTCCCTCGGTATTGAACAACTCATTAGAAAATGTCATTAAGGATTCCTTAGAACATGATTCAGGGAGATTTGAGGACAAACATCTAGAGGAAACTGAGAATTTGGGGGACGATGTCCTTTGAATCCAAATCTAATCTTCCCAAGGAAAGTGATTTGGTGGAAGAGACATCCAAAATTGAAGATGGGGAGTGGGATTACAATTCCAAAATAATTGATTTTAAATTATTTGAAACTCCCATCACAAGTTTAGAGGAGGGCCAAGGGAAAGAATATGAGCTAGAGGATGAAATTAGCCCTACCCCTAATACAACCTCGAAAATTGAGTCTGATATGAAAGAGGTTGAAGATAATATTCTAGGGGTCAAGGAATTAGAGGGAATAAGTAATGAAACCCTAGTTGAAGAAGGGATTGATTTTTCTTTGGAGAGTGACCTCATGCTTGATCTTAGGGCTCTTTGTCAAACTCTTGATTTTGTTACATGTCCTATCAGAATTGAAATCTTGCAACCTGAATTCACTGGAATCAATACAACTTTGAGGGATTACAACTTTAAAGGGACACAAGCTGATTACAAAGCCTACATCTTTAGTGTTCGACATTTTAGATTCAGGTTGCACTCATCTAAATAAACTTCTCTACATGCCCGCAGATTAAGAGAGGAACAGACACGGGCATGCATGTTACACCAGTTGTAGAGTTCCTGTCCCTTAGGGATGGGACTACACCATAATCTAGTCCGCATCCGCTGACTTCTGACTCTGGGTTTAGTTGATTATGTCTTCCCCTTCTTGACCCAAACCACTCAAGTGATTTTTTTTTCCTTATTGTTTGTGTACTATGCCCAATTGAAGGCACTAAACTCAGAGCTTCCTGGGAGGCAACCCAGAGCATTCAAGCTGATCTGATTAACTGTTGACACTCAAGTGATTTCTTTCCTTACTCCCTTGCATACATTTATTTTCCAATGAGGACATTATCCAACATAGGCATGGGGGGGTGGCAATTTGTATGTTCTGAGCACATATTATCAGCTTGAATTATCTTTTTTTTATTTAAAAAAATAATTATTATTATTAGAAAAAGAAAACTCAGGTATTAGAAGTTTGTCAACTTTAGGAAATGATACGTAGGGACCTCAACGCATAAATTTTTCAGGTCTTCGGACTTAACCAGTCTGGGTGTCTATTAAAATGTAGACTTGGTCTCGAGTCCTCACTACTATAATTTATTTTAATCTAGTCAATAAAATAGGGTGATAAGTATGCAACTTATCAACCCACCCTCTGATTTGGGAGGATTTTTAGTCTAAGCATCTACACACGTTTTGCACTGAGTCACTCATCGGAGATTCCAACGGAAACTTGGTAGCTAATGAACCTTCTATGGTGGTATGGCTGGTAAGTGGTCGGTGGTAATAGCTCATCGGTCGGTTGTCCAGAGCCCAGCCATTAGACCATTTTCTTTTATTGCCTTTAGATAAATCTTAGATTAAGGAAGCTACCTACAAAAAAAAATGATACTCAAAAGAAAAAAAAGAAACAAATAGAAAAAGGAGAAAATAAAAAAATAAATAAGCCACACTTCACCTCACGAGTATGGCTGACACGTTGCTAGTGGTAACAACTTATCGGTCCGTTATCCAGATTCCAGCTTACAAAATGCACAAATAATTCCCAAAACACTTAGGGAAGAAGCGGGGAAGTAGAATAAAATTTGGGAGATATATACTGGGTTCATCCTTGTGTTGACCCCATAAAAAATAAAAAGGTAGGGAGAAAGCTACCAATCGGAAAGATAAACCTTAAGGTAGATTTTTCTTTTAGCTCACCTGGAGACATAGAAATCCGAAGTCTGTTTCAATTGTTGCTTAGTGAATCTATCACTTTCAAAATAAGATGCTTAGTACTAAGAGTCCTTTTAGAGTATCGGGTGGAATGGATAGCCGTAAAAGGTTATCTCGAAATCCTCAACTTCAAAAATCCAAAAAAATTAGAACAGATGAAAAAGAACAAAAAAGAAAAAAAAAATATATATATATAGTTGCTTCTATATAGAATAAGGCGAGGACTCAATTGGTCGACATTTTAGTAGGCAACTCGGGCACTATTGAGTCTCTACAAGTTAGGTTCTTAGTAGAAATTTCCTCCTGTTGACAAGCAACTTCGACTTAAGTAATCAATTCCTAATTTTATTTTGTAAATAGCATTTAGGTTAAACCTCACTAGAGACTTGCAAGGGGTGGGCATGGGGGTATGATGAATTTACAATTATTAGTGTTAATATCATCAATTAGAGTCAATTTTGAGGGTACTTGTGCGATAATCTCATATTATACTTGGTTTAGGAGCATTGCATGCATATTGTGTGATCTTTACATTTAAATTTCTTAGAATCAATGTTTAATGGCCTTGTGTATAGGACCATATTGAAACAGGTCTCAGATGAGCAATCATATCGTGCAGATGGATCCGGATTGACAATCGCAGTCCGGAAACGTGGGAATCATCTCGATTCGAGCACTGTTGCATCCTCTACAACATAAAGAAGATGGATGTGGTGGGCCACCCAACACCGGCTAGCATCTACCCAATGCCAGCATTTCTTCATGTGCATCATCGATTCTCAGCCCTTGGATCTTGATCCAACAGCTGAGAAGCCATCCGCATCTTGCCTCAGAAATTCCTCCTTGCGACATTTTTGTGGGTGTAGCATGGTGGTCGACAAGCGCACTCTTAAAGAGAGGATAACCCCATCAATTTTGCAATTGAGGCGCGGTGCAGCAGTGGTAGTGCATGCATAGCGCATGGGGCAATAGTGCGCGGAGTGTGCTTGCGTGCAGTGCATGCACGTGGCACGGTGCGTGAGACATGGAGCAGGGCATGTAGGCTAGCAGGAGCAGGAGTGGTGGCTTTGGCGACGCTTGTCGTGGGTCTTTAGCGACGCTTTGAATATCGCTGTTGATTTGAGGATGAATTTTAGCCCTTTTCACCACTATAAAAAGGAACCTACCCCCCTCATTTGCACCCATCATCTACCCAAGAGTATCCACCACCTCCATATAGCTCCAAGCAAACTCTTGAAGCTGCCGAGCTGCCGATGAAAGCTCCTCCACCACTGTGGCTGCCTCAATGCCATCTTCTTCTTGTTCTTAGTTTTAATTTCTTTGATGGTTATAGTTTATTTCTTTCATTTAAGAATTCATATACATTTTTGTTGATGACAACATTTGGATAATTACTAGAATATATCTTTGATATCTTATTCTTATCATCTCTTGAGCATGGATTGTTAACCCTATCTCATTCTCCCTCTCTTTCTCTCTCTCTCCTTATCTCTTTCTCTTTCTCTATTCATTTTGCAAGTGAACAAATCGACATATTTTTGTGACACGAAAGCGATTAGCGGATTCAATACTTTACCTCCCTATGTTCGACACTTGGACTCACGTTCGATTCTTCTATTAAAATTAACATCGTAAAACGTGCTAATTGAGCGATTTACACAAATGCATTTCGCTACGGTCACTACCCCATAATAATGCCATCATCTCTCTCCTCTCTGCTCTTTAATGCTCCTTCCTCTACTCCTCCATGAATTTCTTGGCATCTTCCCAATCTTGAGTTTGTTGGTGGAGCTGTGAGGTGGCATCATGGAGTTGTGTGCTGATATCATGGAGTTTTGTCTACATCTGCTGGACAACGACTGCTGTCGTTGACCCCTTCCACCCATACCAGCTGGAGATCATTTGACTCCTCCCCCCACTACAAACAAAGCCTTCGTGCTCTGGAGGCATGATGCTCCTAAAAACCTCCTCAGGTGTCATAGGAGGGTGCTACTGAGTGCCGGAAGCGGCATCTGTAGGGGGTTGATTAAGTTCATCATTTCTCTCTGCAAATTACAATAATTTAATGTCATTAAAGTAAGTATAAAAATTAAAGTAGTTGATAAATAAATGTTACTTACATGCTTTGTCCAGTATGTCTCATGTATCCATGTTTGCCCGTCGTCGGTGGTGGCCTTGCTATGAGTAACCTCATACACACCAACCCGATCGAGCATGGCACCATCATGTGAATGTGCCTGTAAATATATTTCAGAGATTTGTAGGTAATAGTTATAGTTAAAACTTTAATTAAAAACATAAAAGTGACATAATTATAAGGAATTAATTACATATTTAGCATTAACTCCATCTATACTAGTTCAACCCAAATAGTGGGTCTGTGGTGGAGCTTTGGCCCTATTGGCCTTTCCCTTCACCTGATCCTGCACATATAACATATTGTAATGGAAAATAATTAAATGATTTATCTCCAAATGCTCTTAAAAGTATTTGTAATTACCTCCATCATAGGCTTATTCCAATACTCACAACATTCTTTCCACACATCTGCTGCTATTGTAGGAGGCATGTTCCTCAATGCCTCCTCATTAGACGACATTGTATTATAATCCTAAATTATATAAATAAATTGTCAAAAGAAATTAATTAAGTAAATAATAAAAAATGAGAAATATTACAAATTTTACCTTTCTCTTCATTATCATCCTCCAATCATGATGTCGTTTCGCGACATGATTGAGGATATACTTGGTGACATTCAAATCGTCACTCCAATCAAAGATTGCCTGTAATATTACAAATCGTATAAACGAATATTATTATTAAAGTAAACTTATATATATACATTAATATATAATTATTTACCTCCATATTACGAATAAATTACTTCTTGATCTCCACAGAGACCCTCCTCTAGTTAAAACAACAAAGGGGGACGAGCGACTTTACCATCCTAGATAGTCTGTTGGTGAAAGAAGGATGGTTTAGATCTTCTCCAGCTTCATTGATATGCACTTTGATTCTCATCCCCTCTAGAAGTAAATCTAGATGTGTATTTTTTGTCGGACCCCTTCTTTTTTTTTTCATTACTTGATAGGAAACATATAATTAAAAATTAAAACATTGGAAGTAAATTTTAATAAGATATTATCGACAATTCTTACCAGTAGAACTGGTCCCTACCTCAGCTTGAGGATTCTACTGAGGTGGCCTCTGTACCTCAGCATCATCCTCACCCTCATCCTCATCCTCGCTGCCATTGTCACCCTCATCCTCATCCTCGTCGTCATCAGTGTAGTGGGTGGCAACCTTTGGCTCTGGCCCTCGCACTACATTGGTAACCACCCTCTTGCCCTTGTTCTAGTACTGTCAGGCAATATCACTAGGCCGGACATATTCACGCTGCCTCGTAAAAGTAGGATTAGGTACCATGACAACTGGATGTGCGTGGGGAGTACGTAGAGGGATGTAACAAGAACAGATGGGGGAGTCTAGGTGCGGGGGGGCTGGGTGGGCTGAGTGCAGGATAGCTAGGTGCGGGGTGGCTGGGTGCAGGGGGCTGGGTGGAAGGAGGCTATCTGATCCCTACTCGTTGAGGTGCCCTGGTTATCCTTACCCCTATTAGCAAATTTCTTGAATTTCATCTACATATACACTAAAAAAAAGTAGTATTTATATAAATATTAAGAAATAAATAAATAAAAATAAAAATAAAAATAATATGAAAAAAATTCGACAAAGTTTCCCCTATATTACGGATATTTTTCAAAATCCTATATAAAGGAAATGACACATTCTATATGGTAGAAAATCACACATTCTACAGTAAAACATTAACAAAAAGATAATGGAACCTTGAAAACATAAACATAAACATAAACATAAACATAAGGAATGCAGGGTATCTTGACAAGAATAAAGAAGAAAAGTCTGCATTTTGAAGCCATTTACAAAAACAATGGGTTAAGCTATTTGAAAGGAGAAAAGAAACTAAGGAGCAGTCAAATTTCTGCCTTTTATGGATTAAAAAAATCATGGAGCAGACAGAATTTGTTTTCTTAACTCGTTATCTCTTCCTAATCCAACCATGTGAGAGTTTACACAAACTGAAAAACATAATGAACAACTTGACTAAGTTTTTGACATGATACTCCTTGAACTGTTTGTGTATGTATTCATGTGTGTGCTAAATAAGTGCTCTTTAAAGGCCACTCAAGTCCCAAGATCACATTGCCATCTAATTTTCTTTTTAAACACTCTTCAATGGAAATGCACTGTTCATCGCTCTTTGCATTGCAGCATAGATTGAATCAACGTGAAAAATAAATAAAATTTATTACTCAAATGGAAGTTTGAGGTCGAACATAGGGAGAGATTGGAAAAATAGTTCTCTAGATCGCAATATAAGCATTGTATAATAAAACTCCAAATAAGAATGATATATAAATGAAAGCAGATGTCAATAATGCAAAAAGAATGGGGTAAAATGGTGATTTGAATCACCAATTACTCCTTACAATTATATCAAATATTTCAATAGTAACAATCAATTTAATTCCACGTAGGATAAGTGCACAGTGCACTTCTGTTGAATCTCAGAGTCTTCTTTTGTTTGCTTCAGTCCTTCTTCTTCTTCTTCTTCCTCTTCTGTGCCTTCTTTTCTTCTTTCTTTTGTATGGCTTCCTCTCCTTCTTCCTTCTCTTCTCTATGGCAGCTCTTCTTCTTCCTTCTCTTCACGCATAAGGGGAAGGGTTCCTTCTTCAAATGGCTAAGTGTCAGTCGTTGAATCTCAGAGTAAAACCCCCCTGCCCCTGCATGCTCTCTCTCTTTCTCTCTCTGGGATCTGCTCTCCCAGAGCCTCAGGTAACTGGATTCGGGTCTAAGCATACCTGGGACCAGGGCTGTGGGCGTGATATCACAGCTGAGGAGTGAACAGGGCTTAGGTGGGTCGGGTCTGTGCTCGGCTCGCGGGTGACAGGTCATGGGAGAGGTGCAAGTGAAGGGGTGTGCGGGGACCTCATCCCCTGTGTTCATTTGAGGTGATAAGACTATATGATAAAATCAATTTATGTTGTGTCGCATGACTGTTAGCTTCTAAGGTGGGACTAATGTCCCACGCTTCCTCTTCGTGCTGGTTGTGGCAGCTGTTTGTCTAATTCCGGTCAAAGGCCCAGTCAAAGGGCCAAATTGGTCCTTGGGTTGTGTTCCTAGAGGGATTGCGCTGCGCCTGGGACTTCCACCTGGGTCTTGCAGGTGCTGGAGCAAGCTTGAAGCAAGCTCAAGTTCCTCGTCAATGGTGGGTGAAGACCTAATACCTGAAAACACAAGAACGGGCTTTTGGTCCTGTCAGAAACATTCGGCAGGATCATTGTGAGACGACGAACGTGGTGGTGGGTGCAGTGTGGAGTGAGAGTGGCTGAGGTGGCCGGACGGTGATGGAGTTGGTGCGCAATGGTGGGTCTATTCGGTGTAGCGACTAGGTGCGTAATAGGGTGAAATAGGATGGGGGTTTTGTAGAGGGTGGTGTGGCAAAGGTTATGAGGTGGTCGGCGAGGCATTTGGAGTAGTGGAATGAGCGGGGAGCCTCACTGGAGGTCTGGTTGGAGCGGAGGATGATGGAGGTGAACGGCGGCGTCGAGAGGATATTTTTGGGATTATTGGGTAGGAAATTAAACTAGGGACCTAGGGGAACTAATATAACCCTAAACTAACTGATGAAAGAGGGAGAACGATGCCAGTGTCGGGGAAGAAGACGCTCCTGTAGAGGGGGACGGCGACGATGACGGAGAGAGAGAGGCGCCCGCTGGTATGGCGCGACGTGGAGGAAGGTAGGGAAGGAGGATCTATTGTCGATGTTGCAGTTAGATGAAGGATGAAGATGGAGGAGGCTGCTGGAGCTTGAGGAGCTTTTCAGCTGGATTAGGAGGGAGGAATTGAGGGTGTTCCAGGCCAAATTCAAGCTTGGGATCTTCAATCTGATCTGGGGGTTCTTTTATAGGCCTCTAGAGGGTGTCTTGAGCTTCGGAAGCAAGCTTCCCAAGCTAGGAAAGTTCGCCAGAGATAGAAATTGAAATATACCCGAATCTCTCATGCGTTCGCATGAGAGATTGGAAAGGTTTTAGGGCTTAGTATTTGGCTCAAAAGAAAGGAAATTCCTTGACGAACTTCCCTTTCAAATCTGAGAGGGATTCGTCAAGGAATCAAGGAGAATATGCCAAAACAAGTTCACTGGAGTTGTAGGATTAGGATTCATGGTGGTAGGGACCTTTTTGAAGAAAATGATATTAAAGATAGGGAACTTTTTGTAAGAAATTCAAAAGCTAAGGGCCCATGTGAAATAAAGAAAATAAGACTTGGACCAAAGTGCAAAAGAGGTTAAAAAAGTCTCAGATTGGGCCCAAATTTTGGTTCAAACTTAATTTGGACTTAAGAAATCCAATGATGAAGTTGGATTTTCATTTTGACCTAGTTTTACTAGGTAATTTGCATAATTACCCAAATTAGGGTAAATGTCTGAGAATCTGTTTTAGGTCAAGATGTGTTCCAATGGTCAAATTGAAGGTGCCAAACCCTAGAGAATATTTTTCTATGATTTTTAGAGGGTTTAGGTGAATTTTATCCTGACCAAAACCTTAGTAGATTAAGCAGGTCTATTTTTAGGATTTCAGATGTCCATTAATTCCTGTAACGCATGAAAATCCTTTTCTGTTTGTTCTAACCCACTTATTAGACTCTTAAAACCATTTGACCTTTGTTCCACCCATGAGAGAACCTGCGTTTATTCTATTTTTGTGATAGAATGGTAAATTTGCATAAATAACCCTATATTCTTGTCTTCTTCTCAAATCAATGTTTTGTGCCCTTATGACCTTCTGATGGATATGTAGGAGCTTTTATTGACTTAATCAGATCAAACTGAGTTAGTTATAGCTCATGATGGTATTCCTATCATGCACACATTCATATCACACATACACACAAAAACTTGTTTACATTTATGCCTCTTAAACTGAAAAAAAAAGACTACAAGGATTCAACTTTGCTACTATGAGATATATGAGGCAATCCATTGCAAGCTAAAATAATAAAGCAAAGTATACAAAAAAAATGGTATAAAAGATAATTATACCTTACATATCAATATACATTGCACCTGCACCAACTTCTCGTAAGTGTTCTTGATAAGCATCTGCTTCTATTTCATGTTCGACATCTTTTTACACGTTAAAATATTCACATGGAATTGTTCGTATGGGTATAATCCATCCATTTCTATTATTGTCAAGGACATAGAAGATTTGAGCTACTTGACATACTAATTTAAACGATTATGAAGAATGAAGAATTTGACGATTCTTATTCAAACTTAAAAGATCATGCTTCTTGTCAAGTTTGAAGCTGATGCCTTCTTTAAACATGTCGAACTAATTGCACTTGAAAAGGATAACTCTACGATCATATCTGAAGCTCATCTCAACAATTTCTTCGATATGCCTGTAGTAGTCATCACAACTAGTGTTCAAATCGCAACTGACAACAACACTAGCATGCTGCGTGGCCTTCGTATCATCTATGGATTTTGTCCTGAATTTTAATTCATTTATAATGTAACCTAAATAGTAATGTCCATAACTCAATTGTTGATCCGATACTATGTCAAAGTCCAACCATCATGGGTCTTTCTCTTCTTTCATTTGAATAATACTTTGTTTAAACCACTCGAGAAAGTCGACCTCGCGTGTTTCTGGATGTGAACACTCAAATTCATTATAAAATGCATCAACTTTTGGAATCTTCTTAAGAATGTACAAGTGAGCTAGACGTCGATCAATTTTAGAAATTGATTTATACTCTGTGTGAATGAAAGACCTTCCTGGAATATAAAATATGGAAAGACAATCTTCATCGTTCTCATTGTAATCGATAATTGTAATTTCTCTGTAATCGATTAAATTGATTATTTGTCTCATCCATATACATGACACAGAAGTTAATAGACTCTTCTACAAGATATTCTATCACAATAGATCATTCAGGCTTAGCTTTATTTAACACATAATCTTTATGTTTCTTTAGAAATCGTTCAACTGAATACATCAATTTGTATTGCACAGGCCCAGCAACTTTCGCTTCATTTGTATGATGCAGAGTTAAATGAACTATGACATCAAAGAACGTCGGAGGAAATATTTGCTCCATTTTACATAATGTGACAACTATTGCTTATCTCAGTATTCTAATAAATTAAAATTTACAGTTTTTGAATAAATAGCTTTGAAATATCGGCTCATCTCTGTAAATGAACCCACAATTGGATCAGGTAGCACTCCATGAATAGCTAGTGGAAACAAGGCTTGCATGTAAACGTGACTGTCGTGACTCTTTAACCAACTAATTTTCTTTTGAGCCTCATTTACACATCGAGAAAGTTGTGAAGAATAACCATTTGGCACCCATACTTCTTTCAAGAAGGTGAAAACTTTCTCTGATTGATCATTATTTAGGCTGTAAATGGCTTCCAGAAAGTCATAACTGTCATCTTTTTCAATAACATGTAACTCTGGACGAATGCCTAAAGTTATCATGTCCTTTCTCGTTTTCACTGTATCCTTTGGACTATCAGTTAAGTTGAACACATCCAAAATATTGTCCGTAACATTCTTCTCAATATATATCACATCAAGATTATGTCGAATAGTTAGATCTTTCCAATACAGGATTTCCATGAAGAAATTGGTCTTTTTTTTAAAACTTATATGTTTCAAAGCTATTTGATCTTTCTTGAATAGACCTAATCGTATGTTGCCAAGTTGTAATTTCTCTATTATTTGAAAATTTGACAACCTTATTGAATTTGCGCTTTGCTTATTCCTTGGTTCTTGGAAGAATACCGATAAGTTTTACCATTGAACTTGTCCTTAAACACTGATGTTTGCCATCTATGCTTAACAAGCAGGAATCTACGGTGTCCTAAATAATAGAACTTGTTGCTCTCAGGTAGTTGAAGATGATGAGTGTCATCCATACATACTAGACAAGCAGAATTTTCTTTTGTATTCTATTCTGACAAATTTGCATATGTGGGGAAGTCATTAATGATCTACAATAATGTAGCATTTATATTAAAGAATTCTTTTCTGTGTGAATTATATGTACCAATGCCATTATACCACAATAGTTTTAGTTCATCTATCAATGGTTGAAGATAAACATCAATTGCATTTCCTAGCTACTTTGGACTGGAGATGAGGAGAGTCAACATCATAAACGACGATCACATACAAAGCCATGCAGGTAAGTTGTAAGTTACCATCATGACTGACCAAATTTAATAGGATGGGTACATGTTTTTGAAAAGATTAAATTCATTGCTTGCAAGATCCAATCTACCATTTCTTGCATCCTCTACAAATGCTAAATGAGTGATGTCAAACATTTTTCACTCTTCTAAATCTACGGGATGACGGATGCGACCATCTCGTGACATGCTATCCTAATGTTATGTCATCAAATTTGCAATTCTACTTTAAATAAAAAGGCATTTAAGCCTAGGAATTAGTGGAAAATAATGTAGAACCTTCTCCGGTTGTTTTTTAGCCCTCGTATTTAGTAAATTTCCTACTTTAAATTTCTCAACACCACACTGTGGCAATTAGTCAACTCTGCATATTCATTTCTGTATGACACATAATCATTTGGACAAGCATCAATTTTCTTACAATATAAACAAAGCCTAGAAATCTGTTTCTTTGTTTCATACAATGTCTTTGGATAACCATTTGGATCATTTAAAAGCTCTCCAATGAATTCAAGCACCTCAAACATTAATTGAGAGGTCGCTCTATTCATAACCTTCATCTGAAATAACTTCAAAAGAAATGACGACTTAGAAACAGACATAATACTGGGAGCAAAAGGTTCATCTGCTGCCTTAATAGCATCATAAAACTGATTACAAGTTTCCCCACTAGTCGGATCTTCAACTCATGCTCTCATCTCATCAAGCATTTCATCGATGTCATCAGCTTCAATATCAACAGCTGTCTCATCGAAATCTATCAAAGATTATCTGACTTCCTTTGTAAGATCCTCTCCATGAGCAATCCACTTAGTATAATACTGCCACCAACCATTGCAAATTGTGTGATCGTATACAATGTTCCTATCATGTGCATATCCATTCAAGCAGCTCCTACATAGGCAAAATATCTTGTTGAACTTGTCTTCTCATCTGAATGACTTCCTATCGTCATGAAATGCCCAATCAAGGAACTCTCTCACTCCATTCTTGTATTGAGAGTAATCCAAGTTCCTCAAACTAATCCAAGACTTATCTATGATAATCTACAAAAATGAAATAAAATCACCCAATAATTAAATTTGATTTTGTAACAGTGTTTGTATTTTAATTAGGGTTTTCACTTAATAGCCCATCCTTGAAGATTTGATCACAACGTTACTTATTACATGTAATCGGTGTATGGAGAAATTTTGGTAGCATCTCCTTGCACTTCTCCAGTATATCCCCCAAGACTAACCTTAATTACATTTCTAATAACTCATTTAAGTGTGCATTAGGAGTATAGATAAGATCAGTTGGTATACCAGAGAAGAGCAAAAAGATACTACAGAAATTCCTCCTGACATCGGTTCCATGTAACAAGTAACCCTACGTTGTCATCAAATCTTCAAGGACCCCCCTTTATTCAGAGCTTCTCTGAACAAAGAATGATGACTCTTATGACATGCCATAAAGACAAAGCTTTGTGAATGTAAGTGACGTATACAAACACTTTGCATTATCTTTATTGCATGATCATAAGTGTCGATGGGCAAGTATATTCACACGATTATCCCCTCTAAAAACCTGTAACCTATGGGCTAGAATGCCTATTGTTAGGCCTCAAGTGCATTTAGATTTATACAAGTGTGTGTATCTATAAATTCATTAAAATAATAAAGTTTAAAATAAAAAAATTAGTTATATATATAAAATAAAAATAGATTCTTCCTCCCTTTCCCTCCTCTCCCTTCTCTCCTATACCTCCCTATCTTACCAGTTCTTTTCTACCCTCTTTCTCTCTCTCCTTATCCTTTCTCTATCCATCCCTTCCTTTATATTCTTCTTTATGCATCTCTTTCCCTCTTCTTCCTCTCCTGTCTAATTATATATCCTCTCTTTCCCTCTCTTCTCCCTATCTGGCCTCTCCTTCCCTTCATTAATTCATATTCTTCTTTATGTATCTCTTTCCCTCTTCTTCATCTCCTATTCCATCTCCTTTCACTTTCCCTCTCTTCTCTCATTACTTCTTAACTTCTTAAATTCATAAAAATTTTGACAGAACTTTCCCTATAATATAAGCTTCTACCCACAATAAATTAACACAGAAATACAATCAAATAAGCATTCAGAAGAAAGTGGGTATACCCCACAATCAATCAAACAAATTCAATTTACTAAATCAAGTGGGCACACCTCACATTCATAAAAACAATTCATTCACAAATCATAAATTAATCAAGTGGATACACCTCACATTCTAAACCTAAGTGGATACACCCCACATTCATTCACAAATTAATTAAGACATCTTAATTTGATACCTTAATGAAGCGTGTGAGTTGGAGAGAAGGTGTCCGATGACAGGAGATACCTACACTAAATTACAAAAATTTATAAGAAAAAAATTTAAAAATTACAAAAAATTTAAACACATTTTATATTTAATTAATGTATTATTTTTATTAACCTAAAAATTTATAATTGCATTAGGAGGAGGAGGGGGAGGGGGGGTCGGCTGGGAGGAGGAAGGGAGGGGAGGGGGGTGGATGTTGGTGGCAAGGGGATGGGGGGGGGGGGGGTTGGTTGGGAGGAGGAGGGGGAAGGGGGGTCGGTTGGAGGAGGTCAGAGGGGGTAGTCGGCTGGGAGGGGGAGGGGGGTCGGTTGGAGGAGGTAGGAGGAGGCGGTTGGGGTACTGGTGGCAGGGGGAGGAGGAGACGGCGAGGCGAAAGAGGAGGATGGAGGGGGTAGTCGGAGGAGGAGGAGATGGCATGGGAGGGGGTGGTGGCTGTGTGTGTGGAGGAGGAGGGCAACGGCTGTGCGTGTGGAGGAGGACGACGAGGGGAGGGGGCTGGAGGAGGAGATGGTGTGGGAGGGGTTGGATGGGACCGGGGGCGACGGTTGCTGACAGGTCGATTTTCCTCTTCGCGTTGTAGTATTTAAGTGGTGGAAAAATCGACTAATCAACAATAAAAATAACCACTCACAAAAGAGCGGGTCGTGTTCACAGGGAAGCAATTATGTATTAAACTCTCGATTATTTTATATTCTTTCGGTTAAGTGCAAAGTTCATATTCAAATCCGACATAAAATGCGATGGAAAGAAGATTCACAATAACTCAAAAAGATAAGGGTATATGTGTAGTTTTCCCTCACTGAAATCTTCAATAAATATATGATGATTTTATGTAATTTTCAATTGACATATACTAGAGAAAATTAGTGCACATGTTAAGCCCAAAACCAATCTTGAAATAGGTGAATAACAATAACGTGCAATTATCAGAAAATATGAGTGTGTATTCGCAATTTTGCCATAATAAAATAATAATAAATCAAAAATAATTTCTTGTGGCAATGACAGTGAATGTAATTTTTAATCTCCCTCAAAATAGAGCATTTGCTCTCTCTCCTCCTCGTGAGAGAGAGAGCACCGGCGGGGCTTTCACAAGCAAGGGAGGTTGGCGAAGACGAGGCCGATCCGATGGAGGTTGCGGCATCGCCGGAGATGGCCGAAGGTGTCCGGTCGATGGAGGAGATGAACGTCGGAGGAGGTGCTGCTATCTCTGTTGTGGAGGCGCTGCGGCGAGGTGTGCGCCTGCAGGAGGGGGCACGCGGAGGTGTGCGGGGCCTGGCAGGGGCGCTGTGGAGAGGAGGCACGCTGCAGGAAGGAGGGTGTGGCAGTGGTGAAAATGCTGGAGAGGGGCGCTAGGCACTGGAAGGAGGATGCGCCTGCGGGCGCGGCCTAGCAGGGTGCGCGGGATGGAGTAAGGCAGGTTTGCAGAGGGGTGTGCGCCTACTGGCTGGTTGGAGGGCACGGTGCAGGCTAGTGATTGGAGATGCGGCTGGAGTGGCGAGGCGGGTCTGCAGAGGTGGGGGGGCACGCTGCAAGGAGGCGCTGGAAGGAGGATGCACCTACGGGCGCGGCCTGGTAGGGGCGGACGCAGTGCCTGTGGGTGCTTGAAGGCGGGTGCAGGCATGCACTGCAGGGAGGCACGGGTGGCGCGGTGCTAGTGCCTGCAGGAGGGCTGGAGCAGGCAGAGGTGATGGTGCGAGCGGTGCTTGCAAGCTGCAGAGAGGCTTGCTAGGGTGCGACTGCAGACGCATGGTGGGGAGCCTGCAGCTTTGGGTGCGCGGGGAAGATGCAGATCCACAGTGCACGCTAGAGTTACCCACTCTCTCTAGATGATGGTTCCCCGCCAGGGGGGAAGAAGATCCTGGTCCACAGTGCACACTGGGTTGCAGTTCCCCGCCAGGGGGAAAGATGCAGATGCCTCCTCTCCTTTCTCCGACTCCTCTTTTAACTCCTCTGCTTTGCGCGTGCGTGAGTTAAGGGATTTTCAAATCCCTTAGCTATTTCTGGCCTCGTTTGTTGAGGGAGGACGGTGGGAGATCAGATAAATGTGCAGGAGTTGTGGCTGGCCGGATATGTGTTGGGGAAATTATCCCCCCTTCCTCTTTCCAAATATTATTCCTGTAATCATAAAAATGCAAATCATTACATATTAAGTTATAGAATACTATAAAATAGATGTAAACTTAAATCATGATGAATGCAAACATTCTATAACTTAATGTAGTTATTAACAAACCTAAAAGATACAATTAAAGTTACTTAGGCGTAATATTAGTCCATTTAAATGGACTCATCAAATACCCCCATGCCTAAGATTTGCTAGTCCCTAGCAAAAAGAAAATAATAGAAGTAATCAGAAGATTTCTTCTGATCTTATTTCAAAACTTTAGAGATCTAGACAAATGTGAAGTGATGATAGCCTAGGTAACAGATCCAAGTGAAAAAGGCCAATTCGCATTGGAAGTTCGTACTTCACCCTTGATGAATATTGCTGTCGGGATAGGCAACTACTTCCCTCTGGGATAAAGCAGAGGATAATCTGTAATTTGACCCCGGCGTTAGGCTTAGGTAGGAGATATCGAGTAGCATGGATTTGTATGTGGTGGCACACACTCATCTGGTGCTACATGTAGTCTAGTACTACAGACTCTAGATCTCTAGACTAGTAGAAAAATCAACTCAGAGAGAGGCTAAACAACTGTGCTCTCTTGATGTTCCTGGGTGCTCACTCTTTTCTTTCTTTCTGAGATCACAAATCTTGCCAGATTTAGTAATTGTACTCACTGTTTGGTGACATCACATGGCATCCACATTTCAATTAAAGTCCTAATAATGCTACAACTAAGTTAGAGTCCTCAACCAGTATTCGGGCGATCAGAAATACTACAAGGTAGGTATGGGTCATATTTGGTAGAACGCGATAGGTGTTCTGTTGCCTCAGAAATAGTGTTACATTATAAACTTGGACTCTTTTTTTTTTTAATATGACTATTTCTTCTTTTTCTTCTTTCTGTTTCTTCTTTTTCTTCTTCTTTTCTCTCTTCCTTCTTTTATATATATATATATTATTTCTTCTTGTTTTAGTTTCTTTTTCAATCAATACAACACGATATAGACTTTTATTTACGAGACATTATTAGGGATGATGATGGTCAAGAGGAAGTTGTGTGGCTTATTTGGTAGAAGTGCCTATTCTTGGCACCGGGAAGGAATGGATAGGACAGGCGTATTTCTGACCTTTGACACTAATACCCTCCTTCAGCTGCGGACTCTATGAAGGACGGTCGTAATCATCCACCATAGTCATAGCTTTATTAAGACTCCATCTATGTGTATCTGCCTTATTTGGTGACTCTCGGGAATTCACACAAAGTACGTACACAGGAACAGAGAGTGAAAAACTACGCCTAACTCTGAAGTATCATCATCTAATTGTCCAAAACTTAAGAGTCCTTGCACTAGACATAGCGCACTAGTAATCTCTCTACTTTCTTCTCACAAATATGAGGTGGATCTACTAGAAGATAGTATGCCTGACTTCCTATGAACTGTCCAAGGGTTTAGTAGACTACAAATGCTTATTGGTTTTCCTCAAGGATCTATTACCAGTCTACGTGCACATGAAATAAATGTACTGGATTCTAAACTTAAGAAATAATTCAGGAAGAAAAACCTCCAATGACAAAGGTATTCTGCTAGGAACTAACCCATTCAGCTCAAGAAAAGAGAATTTTTTTTTATTATTTATTATTTTTTATATATGCTAACCTAAATGCATGAATACTTCCTAAAATGCAAATGCACCCCCCCATGCTTAAATCTTACAATGTCCCCATTGTAAAATTAAAACAGGAGGAGGAAGGAAAGAAATCACCTGATGACGGTGTTATTCAGACCGCTGGGTTGCCTTCTAACAAGCGTTGCATTTTTTGTCAGTAATCAGACTTAGAAGGAACCTGTAAATCTGGTTCCAAACAAAAAAAGTTAGGCCCTAAAAATATACGTAACAGTGCGGGCCTAGAAAATAGGTAGCCACAGATGTTGCCGAGCTGATGATGCAACGTAATACCAAATGCTCACCAGAAAATATGAAAGCGAATAACCACGTTGGCTACCTTGGGAGGTTTAGGAATAATAAACGAAATATGAAAAGGGACCTCTCGAAACGGAATAAGTGGAGGATAACAATGATCCTCTAGAGCAGGACGGGTTTTAAAAGATATAAACATTATTAGTTCAAACCCTTCAATGGCGAGAGTAAAAGTACAAGCATCAATCCACACTCGCCATTCTACCTGAGGATGTACTGGCCTGATATGTTCTCCAGAAATAATGTACATGAGCAGATATCTGAGCCAAGGATCGGTTAGGAAGTATAAGGATTGTTTGTAGTGTTGGAAGGTAACGGTTAAGTCCAATGAGGGCTTAGTCGGTATTAGGTCTAAATCCAACAATGATTCAGATTGTGTACACTCCCTAATAGTTGTAGACAACTTCACGTTACCCTGCCTAGCATTAATGATCGGAGTCATATTTGAATCAAGGGTAGACTCCAAATTACAACTCTTTGATGGCAGGGTCAAAATGTAAGAATCATTATCATTCAGCTCATCCCCAGATTCGTTTGGTTCACTCAAATATTTGTCGGAGTGTATATGTGATTCATTAGGAGTTGGCTCAGTATCCTCAATTATTTCTAAAGGAGGATCAGTCTTAGTATTGTGGAGAAGCCTATATCATTGAATTCGTTATTGTTCTCAGGGTATAAATCCTCAATTGATGTGTTTTGTCCCCGAAAATCTCCCATAGACTTCTCATTATTTTGTTTGTCCTCCTCTAATATCAACTCTTGTTTTGATGGAGGATGACTCTCAAAAGAAAGGAGGAATTTGGATTTTATCATATTATTTCTATCCTCTGGAGGTAAATCCTCAAATAATAAATAATTTCCTTGTGACTTACTCCAGATTTTCAGTCTAGGTTCCTCTATTTGGGCATCCTCATTTTCTGAATTAGACTCTTCATATCCCTGAGACCAAAATTGATCTAATTCATCCTCCATTCCGTTAGGGTTACCTTCATTGAGTGCATTTAAATCCTCAGGATACTGAATGATAGGTGTTGATTCCCTAAGTGGAGGGTCAAGAGTAGGCTCACTAAGGGTAGAATGAGATTTCACCAAATAATCAATAGGGGAAGTGATAGGAATAATACAACCTTGACCCGGGTTGGTAGGGGTAAGGAGAATATCGTCATTGGGGTCAAGGTCTTCAAGAGGTACCATCTTCCCTTGCTTTTGACTCCAATAAAGCTTGGGTGGATAATCACTATGATCTTTGTCCTCTAGTGGCCGTGTTTCATTGGGAGAGTCTAAGTGATAGCTACATAAAATTAGATCCCTATTGTCATTAGGTTCCTCATAATTATTTTCATGATCATGATCGTATGGGTAGGGATCAGGACTATTGGGAAGAGTGTAGCTAAGTTTTCTTATTTCTTCATTTAACTGTTGACTATTCTTCAACATCTCTCCCATTGATTCCATCATTTCCTTTTGCTATTTTTGCATTTCTATCAGAAAAGAGGAGAGGCTACTATTATCAGGTTGGGGAGGATAGTCCATTTCAGGCTCTGGTTGCCTAGGGGTATTGGTCCAACCTCAATACGGAAAATCATGAAGGGTGGGAGGGTTGGGTGTTTGCATGGAAGTAGGGATTTCAGGGTTGGAAAATCCCGCTCCTAGGCTCTGCTCAAAAGTGGGAGTTATCAAGCCAGTACTCCCAGGATAAGAATAAGAATGATCCCATGAATTGTCAATGTACCCATCAAAGGATGGATACGCTCGGGGCATGGGATCCTGATTAAAAGATGGGAAGTATTGACTCTGATAATCTAACTGATAGGAGTAAGGGTAATCAATTTCTTTTAAGCAAAACAGTTTTAACTCTCTTAGGATATAGAAGAAATCAGAATACAAGCAGAAACTTCCTAGAGAGTTCTACTATCAAAGAAAACGCAAATTCAAAGGGATCTGTTTTTAGTAGATTGTAGATCTTAGAGTTATATGTTTAGTTGGTGGCCAAACAACTTTTGCAAAAAAAATTACGCTTCCTAGGCCAACATTCCTGGTGCCTATAACCTACTCGCAAGGGATGGAAGTCTCGAATCGAGCCCACACACGAGGAACCAAAGTAATTTGGTGGATAGGCTTGTTGATTTCTGACTAACTTCCCTTGTGGTGCAAAAGAGGAGAGGTAGAAATTTATCTAGTGACCTTATGTGTGAAGTGCACAGTGTCTCAAGTGTGCAAGCATACGATCGTGTTTTGATTTTTGAAATTCCGCAAATAGGATCCTTTTGCACACAATTTTCAGTCACAGATTTTAAGGTCCAACCTCTTAGCAGTCCTAATTTTTTTTTTAAAGTGACCATTGACTTAATTTGATTCAAGCACTTTAGTGGTCTTAGGTTTAGGTTCAATGCATATGCATGACAGGTAATTGATGCTCAAGAGAAGACATACCTTACTCCAACTTTCTTATGCAATGATGAATGTAATGCAATAAAAATAAACTAGATGTTGCTCATTCAGTCTTAGATGGTTGTCCTATAGATATGCAGCTTCTAGCAGGTAGTTCGATTTTTTTTTTTAATAATAAACAAACAGACCTAATCTAACTAACTAACAAACATGTAGTTCAAACAATCCTAGAATCTAAATAAATGGGAACACGCTCCCAAAAATATGCTCCCGCATATAAGAGTGATAAGAAATAAAAAGGCACTGGGAACACGTTCCCAAAAATACCCTACAAGGGTCCAAAAGACAGTAATTAACTTCTAATGTCTATCTAAACTAAATCTAGACTAGCTCTACTAACTAAATCGAAAACAGGCTCCTCTGTAAGCCTATGCGCGTGGGATTAAGGCCCACGTGTTGCTGTTTCTGGCCTCCACGTGGCGTCAAGGTCCACCAAAAAGATCGTCTCTGCCGTGCACGTCGTTCAGGTTCAATGTCGTCGCTCTGCTATTCCTCTCATCGTGTTAGATTCCTCGCATAAAAAAGAAATGATCAGATGATTGCACACTCATAATATTCAAAAAAAATAATAATAACGTGAATCTATTGCATCTGTTGCCTCTGCGGCAACGGCGCCAATTTGACGGGTCAATTTTCCTCTTCGCGTTGTAGTATTTAAGTGGTGGAAAAATCGATTAATCAACAATAAAAATAACCACTCACAGAAGAGCGGGTCGTGTCAACAGGGAGGCAATTATGCAATAAACTCTTGATTATTTTATATTCTTTCGGTTAAGTGCGAAATTCCTATTCAAATCCGACATAAAATGCGATGGAAAGAAGATTCACAATAACTCAAAAAGATAAGGGTATATGTGCAGCTTTCCCTCACTAAAATCTTCAATAAATATATGTGATTTTATGTAATTTTCAATTGACATATACTGGAGAAAATTGGTGCACATGTTAAGCCCAAAACCAATCTTGAAACAGGTGAATAACAATAACGTGTAATTATCAGAAAATATGAAAGTGCATTCGCAATTTTGCCATAATAAAAATAATAATAAATCAAAAATAATTTCTTGTGGCAATGGCAGTGAATGTAATTTTTAATCTCCCTCAAAACAGAGCATTTGCTCTCTCTCCTCCTCGCGAGAGAGAGAGAGAGCACCGGCGGGGCTTTCACAAGCAAGGGAGGTTGGCGAAGACGAGGCCGATCCGATGGAGGTTGTAGCTTCGACGGAGATGGTCGAAGGTGGCCAGTCGATGGAGGAGATGAATGCCGAAGGAGGCGTTGCTATCTCTGCTGTGGAGGCGCTGCGGCGAGGTGTGCGCCTACAGGAGGGGGGTGTGCGGAGGTGTGCGGGGCCTGGCAGGGGCGTTGCGGAGAGGAGGGCGTGGCAGTGGTGAAGGCGATGGAGAGGGGCGCTAGGCACTGGAAGGAGGATGCACCTGCAGGTGCGGCCTGGCAAGGTGCGTGGGATGGAGCAAGGCGGGTCGGCAGAGGGGTGCGCGCCTACTGGCTGGTTGGAGGGCGCGGTGTAGGATGGTGATTGGAGATACGGCTGGAGTGGCGAGGCGGGTCTGCACAGGTGGGGGGGCGCGCTGTAAGGAGGCACTGGAAGGAGGATGCGCCTGCGGGCACGGCCAAGTAGGGGTAGAGCAGCGCCTGCGGGTGCAGGCGCGCGCTGTAGGGAGACGTGGGTGGCGCGGTGCTAGCGCCTGCAGGAGGGCTGGAGCAGGCAGAGGTGATGGCGCAAGCGGTGCTTGCAGGCTGTGGAGAGGCTTGCTAGGGCGCGGCTGCAGGCACGCGATGGGGAGCTTGCAACTTTGGGTGTACGGGGAAGATGCAGATCCACAGTGCGCGCTGGAGTTACCCACTCTCTCTAGATGATGGTTCCCCACCAGGGGGAAGAAGATCCTGGTCCACAGTGCACGCTGGGGTTGCAGTTCCCCGCCAGGGGGGAAAGATGTAGATGCCTCCTCTCCTTTCTCTGACTCCTCTTTTAACTCCTCTCCTTTGCGCGTGCGTGAGTTAAGGGATTTTCAAATCCCTTAGCTATTTCTGGCTTCATTGTTGAGGGAGGGCGACGGGAGATCAGATAAATGTGCAGGAGGAGTTGCGGCTGGCCGGATATGTGTTGGGGAAATTATCCTCCCCCCTTCCTCTTTCTAAATATTATTCCTGTAATCATAAAAATGCAAATCATTACATATTAAGTTATAGAATACTATAAAATAGATGTAAACTTAAATCATGATGAATGCAAACATTCTATAACTTAATGTAGTTATTAACAAACCTAAAAGATACAATTAAAGTTACTTAGGCGTAATATTAGTCCATTAAAATGGACTCATCAGTTGCACACGGGGAGGAAGGTGGTGGCTATGCCTGTGGAGGAGGAGGATGATGATGGGAGGTGGCTGGAGGAGAAAGAGGACGACCATGGGAAGAGGGGTGCTCCCTGACAAGGAGGGGGCGATGCGGCTGGAGGAGGTTCGGTTGGCCTCGGGGAAGAAGAGAGGGAAAGGAAGGGGAGGGTTTGGCGGATCGAGTGTCGCTGGGTTAATAGTGCACATTTAACGACAATTAATGTCAGGTTAGGATGCCACCTCTAGCGCCCAAAAGAAATTTGCGAAATATACATACGACGGTTTGTGTGAAACCGTCATTTTAGTGAATTATACAACAATTTAAAAATTGTCGTGTATATTATTCCCTATATACGATGGTTATACTAATAATCGTCGTTTATAATGCTCGTGAGGCACGATGGGTTTAATTAAAACCGTCGTCTATATCATCAATAAGATGGTTTAAAAAATGTCGCTTATATATTCCATTAGAGAAGACTATTTTAACAAAAACTATCGCTACAAAAGCGGTGCGAAAGCCCATTTTTTCTGTAGTGAAACTTCATATAATATGTGAATACCTTAGTTGTGAAACAGGCATTCCACTTTTGTTCTTATAGAGTTTTTGATGAATCAAAAGTAGTGTGATGAGAATCTCATCATGAGTCCTAACTAGCTCATTTTGACCTGAGAAAGTAAACAAAAGCTCCTACATAACCTAAAGGAAGGCCTAATTTAAGGGATTACTGATCTGGGAAAGAAACATGAACTAAAGGGTAAAACTATAATTTTACCATTGCAGTACATCAACGGAATTTCTCAGGGGTTAAACATAGGTCAATTGGACTTAATAAGAGGAAAAGTGGGAAGGCTCAGTCAGAAAAGGGTTATTGTGAGATTTAAGAATTAAATGACATTTTATAACCTTAAAACAAACCCACTTTATTTAATAAGGTTCCGATCAGGATAAAAATCAACTAAACAATCTAAAATTCATGGAAAAATAACCTCTAGGGTTTAGAACCTTCAATTTGGCCTTTGGAATCTATTTTCACCTAGATAGGGGTCCTAGCTCAGTATTTGACCTAATTTGGGTTTTTATGCAAAATATCCAGTCAAACATAGTCAAACCTAAAATCCAACTTCACCATTAGATTCCTTAGGTCAAAATTAGGTTTGCACCAAAATTTGGGCCTAAGGGAAGGCCATCTTGACCTACTTTGCAAAATAGACCACCTAATTACATTCTGGCTCCTAACTTTTGAAAACCCTTGCACAGACCCCCCTATTTTCCTCTCCACTCTTTGCATTCAGGTCCCTCCACCATTACAGCGGAGGAATCCCACTCCGGAAAGGATTTGAGAAGGATATCTCTTCAAATCCTCAGAGATCTCCCAGATTTGAAGGGGAGATTCTCTAAGGATTTCTCCACCATCTGAACATGATCCTAGGATTCGATTCGCACCCAATCTCTCGTGCGAACGCTCGAGATATATGGGTATCGCACGGATTTCCTACTCCGACAAAGTTGCCATGTTTGGAAGCTTGCCTTCCAAGCACATGGCCCTCCTCCCGTGCCTATAAAAGATGCCCTAGATCCTCCCGACCATCTCAAGCTTGAATTGTCCTAAGAATTCCCCCAAATTTCCTCCTTCCTCGTCTCCAGCCAATCGCCCGCAAGCTCTGGCGATCCCTCATCCCTCCTCTCATCGCTCACCATACCTGTGGCTGAGTTATCTTCATCTCACTCTTCTACGTTGTGCTGTACCACCGCGTGCCTCTTCGACCTCCTCCTTGTCATCGTCATCCTCACCTTAGGGTCTTCTTCCCCAACGACAGCACATACGCGTCGCTCGTCCCCTCTGCCTCCCCTTCATCCAGATACACGTAGATAAGCTCCTCTCTCTATCCTCTTTATTTCCCCTATCTCTATTACTGTTTTCAACCCCTTGACGCCGCAGACCACCTCCACCTTCACCACCTCCGGCTGACCACCGGCGAGGCGAATTTGTCACTCCCCCACTCCACACGCCTAGCCACCTACCTCATCACCTTCGCCATCACTCACTGATCATCCTTTGCCCCTTCACCAACTTCCACACATGCCCTACACTCTCACCCGAAAGACACACCTTCACGGCCACAGAGCGACCTAGGCACGCATGCCTATTCCGTCCCGTGGCCAACCAACCCCCGTCTCACCTTCGCCGTGACACGACGAAGCTTTCCAAGTTGTTAGACAAGGCCGTGAGGCTGTGTGCGTGCATTTCAGGTTCGCACCTCCGTCGCCATTAGCGAAGGAGTGAAGGAGCTTGTTCGTGAGCTCCAGGTCGTTCCACTCCAGGCTGAGACGCTCCAGGTGCGTGGAATCCCTCTACAAGTCGTTTGCACCTAGCAATCAGAAGCATCCGCGATTGCAGCTGCTTCAATTTGGTGGGTGTCTTCCCTATGTGTGCGAAGAAGCGGGTGGGACACTTTAGTCCCACCTCGTAAGTTGTCAACGTAGGTGAGTCATTTATATTATTTTTGTGTTTCTTTCTCATCGCCTCCAGTACATGGGGTGAGGTCCCTCACCCACGTACGCCCTCGCCTTGTCCGCGACACACACCAACGCGGACCTGGTACCTGACCCGTATACCCCGCACTCCTCGTGCACCACCCACGCCAGTGCGCCTGGACCCGGGCACGTGAAACCCGACCTGATTACCTAACTTTGGGAGAGCGAACCTAAGAGAGAAATAGAAAGAGAGTGACGCGGGGGAGGGTAGGGGTAGATTTTTCTCTGTGCTGTGTAGGGAAAGAAGGAGAAGGAGGTAGCTGTTGAAGAAGAGGAAGAAGTTGAAGGCAGTGATAACATTGCATCTTGGGGTGATAATTCTGTTAAATGGGGTCCATCTTAAGAACAAAATGTACAGATAACACATCATAAATAGAATGGGAGCATTGCATGCATCATATGTCAAGATTGCTTATAAAATAGTATTAATGGCCATTTGTATAAGTACTTGTCAAAGCAGGCCTCAGATGAGCAATCGAAATGCACGGATGGATTCAGAGTGACGAATGGAGTCCAACGGACTCGAAATCGGCCAAATCTGACATCCGGAGCTCCCACAATGGGCCCAAGAAGTTTTAACCGTTGATCTAATGATCAACGGCCCATGACGTGCCATGTGGCACCCACTCGTTACATCCAGACTGTCGACCGATCTCGCCTTCACCCGGAGGACGAATCTCTGTCGTTGATCTTCGATCGAACAATTGAGAACCACTTGCGCACCCGACCTTGCCGCGACAAAGCAGCAGGCGCAGCGCAGTGGTCGAAGCGC
Organism: Thalassia testudinum; assembly: GCA_037157565.1. Classification (NCBI taxonomy): domain Eukaryota; kingdom Viridiplantae; phylum Streptophyta; class Magnoliopsida; order Alismatales; family Hydrocharitaceae; genus Thalassia; species Thalassia testudinum. The sequence continues at coordinate 49,196,288 of JAZHRO010000009.1, forward strand.
TCACCCGCACTCACACGACACGAGTTCGAAGTGCGCTGCGCGAAAATTGTGAGGCGAAGGTGCGCACCACATGAATTCGACCGCCCGATCGGCAGCAAACGGTGCAGATGGAGTCGTGCGGCGCAACAGATGTGCGTGGAAGCTCATGCGCGTGATAACACGGAGACGTGCGCGCCTCAGCAGCAATCTGTGAGTGCGCTCTTCACGGGATCTCAGCTGTCCAATCTTCGATCGGATGACTTACGACGCGCACCCGCGGATCAGGCGCGAAGAAACACAGCCGCGAGCGAGCCACGTGATTGGTGGGCAGGGGCTTTCTAAAACCCCTTCTTCATTTGGAAAGCCCTTCTTCTTATTTAAACACCTTCCAACCACCTATGGGGGAGCATTCACTCCACCTGCAAGTGTTCTATCTCCCTCCTAGCTACCTTTAAGCCCTTTTGTAATCATCGGAGTTGATGAGCTGCCGATGGAGCCCCCTCCACCGTTGTGGTTGCCTCGCCGTCTCCTCTCTCTCTCTCTCTCTCTTTCCCTCTTTATCTTAAGCTTTACTTTACTTATGTTCAAGCATTTATCTAGTGTTGTAATTATGAAGTAAAGTTGCATGTTAAATGAAGTTTTTTCTATTCAATTGCCTGCTTTCTTTTATGTTTGAATTGCATGCTGTGAATGAAGAAATTCTGACCCTACTCTCTCTCTCTCTCTTTCTCTCTCTCTCTTTCTCCCTCTCTCAAGCGCTTTTCACCTACGCCTTCTTGCAAGCAAAACCCCATGATTTTTGTGACATTAAGTGACAAGAAAAATTCGATTTTCACGCCTCCCTGAGATCGACACTTGGACTCACATCCATTTCTTCATTTTAAAACCGACGTTGCGAGTGCAAGCTATAACAACTCTTCAAAACACATGCGTCACGCGCACTGTCAGTTTTTGGTGCCGTTGCGAGCGCAAGCACCGTCAGTTTTTGACGGTAACGAGGGAGTAAGCGCAACAAGGACCGGTCGTGAGTATTTCTTCACTCATGGTTGTTTGCTTGCTTGAAAATCTAAAAAAAATTGTAAAACTGAAAAAAAATTAGCGTGGTGTATGATTGCCTGACCCACATCCTTAACACATCACCCAACAAAAAAAAATACACTCTAACATTCTGAATAAATTCTTGGAGTGTTCTTTTTTCTTTTTGAGTGGTGTTTGCGAAGCCACCATGAATTGACTTGGGCCACACCACTCAACCCTAAAATCGACTCGTCCAATAGAAGCTGCATGATCACTAGGATGAGTACATTAGGGTTTTAAAGCCTCTACATAACAAAAGGAAATCTACTTTCACCGAATTGTGTGCAAAACTTGACGTGCCCACTGAAACTTGTCTGAAAATATTAAGACACGTCAATCCTAAAAGACACTAAAGTAAGGATAAAACATTAAAAGACACTACATCTAAAAAAATCCTTGCTTGAAAATCATGTTTTGATAGGAGTACACACACTGAAAGTGGAAAACTAAGAGGCACTACCCCAATCAACGCCTTATCACATAACCCTAGTACAAGTACTATCCTAGCCTTTTAAAACAGAGTAGACATGCCTTAGGCAGGACTGGGTTAAGTCTCGAGAGGCTAGGTTTTGTTTGCTGGGCACTTGGCTTTCATTCCCTTAGTAGAATCTGGTGATTAGGCTGTGGGACAATGTCAAACGACCGCGGTTGTGGGGTCTATGGAACCGGCGGCGCAAGCCAAAGGAAGAACCTTCCCTGTAATCCCCTCGTAATCAACCTGGCCAGATTAGCTTTGGGAAGGGGAGTCTAGTGCTTACGGACTTAATCACCCTTTTGGAGCTTTCTAGGTCCCCTAAGGAATACACCATAAGGACTAGGCTTGTTTGCTTGGTTGAACACACACTTCTCGCATCTGTCACTCTCCGCATCCCCTCCTGTTCTTCTCTAGTGCATGCACAGGAGACACTCACTGCATCTCGAGTTGTTTGTTTTGGGATGGGAATCCAGGTGACTTGATTCTACTAGAAACATGGCTGAACCTAGGGTAGATGAGGTTGAGGACCAACCCCCACCAGACACAATGGCCATCATCCAAGCCCAGATTAACGCAAACCACCAGCTTCAGTAGCAACAGATCCACACTATCATGCAAGCCATACACCGGTTGCAGAACCCACAAGAGCAACCACTGCCACCTTTCCAAGGCCCACAAGAGCAACCACCACTTGATCTACCACCATTCTAGGACCAACCTAGGCCCTTCCGCGACTTCTACAATCCTTCCGCTATTCAAGTTGAGCCACACCTTGGGATCCCCGAAGGGGGAGATGATTTTGAGCTAAAACCAAATGTTTTGAGTTTGATTTAGAGCCACTTCCATGGAAGCTCAAATGAAGATCCCTTCCAGCATTTAGAGGACCTTGACCGGATAGCCCGAACTATGAAACCTAGGAACATTAGCCTTGACATTGTTTTGATTAAGATGTTTCCCTTCTCACTAAGAGACAAGGCATCCCACTGGCTTAGAACCCTAGGTAGACCCATCGCCACCTAGGAAGAACTGAGGCATGCATTTCTAAAGAAATTCTTCCCCATAGGAAAGACCAATGCCCTCAGAAGAGCCATTACTCCCTTTACACTCCAAGGTGGGGAACAATTCCATGAGGCGTGGGAGAGATTTAATGAACTCTTGAGGAAATGCCCATACCACGAAGTACCAAGGTGGCAGTTGGCCCAGATCTTCTACCATGGTCTGGACAGCAACCTATGGAACTTCGTCGATGCCTCATGTAGGGGGAATTTTCTAAACAAAGACGAGGAGAGCGCATTTGAGCTCTTTCAGTCTATGAGTGAAAATTCATCATGACCCAATTTAACCAATCCAGTTAACCCCGTGGTGGGATTTATGAGGTACAAGCAAATTATGGAATGGTTGACATGGACATCATTCCCAAGAAATTAGATCGAGTGGAATTGGTGGACAAAAAGATTGATGAGGTACTGAACCAGATCAAGAACCCATTACAGACCTTCACCCTAGCAAAGGGAGCTCACAATGTTGACCTGGTCCAACCCTTGAGCCAATTGAACCTGGAACAACCTTTGACCACGTTCCAGGGAGGGACCTTTGCTCCCTCAACCCTTGATTACTCCCTTCCCTCCCCATCGACATCTGCTATCTTTGAAGACGTACAGGCTGTCCAAGGTTATGCTAAACCTGACCTTTTCTCCAACACTTACAACATTGGCTGGCGTAATCACCCCAACTTTGGTTGGACAAACCAGAAACCACCTCAATTCCAGAACCATCCCAGGCCAAACCAGTAGCCAAACTTGCTCCCCTATCAGCAAGGACCACCAGTTAGACCCCCATATAATCCAAATAGCGCGACCCCTCCCCCGCAGGACCAAATGGACACCCTGATAAAGATGATGGCTGAAATGAACTAGAAACATTAGGAGGAAATGTCCTTAGTAAAGGGATAGTTAAGTCAACTATTGGACTGTAAACAATAAGGATCACTACCTTCCCAGCCACAACCAAACCCGCGAAACATGATTAACAGAGGCCCCAATTTGCAAGGATTCCAAGGCAATCCCGGGCAAGCTCACATGATCCAGCCAGCCCCACAAACACCCCTTGGGTTCGGTGCTTCTTCGTCCTCGTCTTCTCAAGGATCAACCCATGGTCCCAATGCCTCTGCGAATGCAGTAACCTTGAGAAGTGGCACCAAAACCCAGGATCCCAAATGGCCAACTCTTCCCGAGACTTCACCAGCTGAAACACCCGACTCAGAAGAGGCACTAGAAAAACCCAAGGACCCTGAAATAGACCCTATCCATGTTCAGACACCCTACCCTGAGGCCTTGGAGACAATCAAGAAAAAGAAAAGTGTTGTGGAAACTGAGGAGCTTTTGGAGATCTTTAAGCAGGTTCAGATTAACATTCCACTCCTCGAAGCCATTAAGCACATCCCGGCTTACGCCAAGTTTTTAAAGGATGCCTGTACACCCAAACGTAAGCCAAGACCTCAAGCACCTATGAAGGTTGTGCTCTCTGAGCAAGCAAGTTCCGTAATATCAATCAACCTTCCACTCAAGCGAACTGACCCAGGAGCACCCCTGATATCCTGTAATATCGAGGACATGACATTTGATAGAGCGCTCCTGGACTTAGGTGCTTCCATCAATCTGATTCCAACAACCCTGTACCACCAACTTGGTTTCGAAGAATTGATGCCCACGCCTGTCACCATCTAGCTGGCTGATAGATTTGTGAAGACCCCGAAGGGGGTTGTCGAGGACATGATTGTGCGGGTCAAGGACTTCTATTTTCCAGTCGACTTCTTAGTGCTCGATATGGAAGTCCCTGAAAAACTACAGAATGCACCCATAATCTTAGGCAGACCTTTCTTAGCTACCGCTAAGGTGAACATCGATTATGACACAGGATGTATGGAAATCGCCTTTGGAGACAAGAAAATGCAGTTGGATCTTTCGGGTGACAAAGTCTTTTGATTGCGGTTGTGTTGAGGAACATGATCCTGTGGAACCTTTGGTTGAGGAATGCCTCACCCTTAGTTCTGTCTCAGATCACCAAGCCTGTAATGACTGTTCTGACCCGTCACCATCGCTGCCTATAGACCTCTATAGGGCTAACTACCATCAGACAACACCATTTGAGGAAATTGATGTTGATCAACTCCCTCCTTTCCCTTTCCCTTCGACTATTGTTCCACCCACACCCGAACTAAAACCACTACTTGAGAATCTCAAGTATGTCTTCCTAGGACCTGACCATACCTTCCTTGTGATTATTAACTCTCATCTAACCAAGGATCAGGAACTCAGGTTGACCGCGACCCTTTCAGAACATTGGGTCGCCATTGGATGGACCATTTCAGACTTGAGAGGAATTAGCCCCGCCTATTGCACTCATAAGATTTACCTGGAAGATGGGGCACGACCCTCTCGCCAAATGCAGAGACGGTTAAACCCAAGCATGCAGGAGGTTGTTAAGAAAGAAATTATCAAGTGGCTTGACGCCGACATCATCTATCCCATCTCTGATAGCCCCTGGGTGAGACCCACTCAAGTGGTTCCAAAGAAAGCCAGGCTCACCGTTGTTACCAATGAGCATGGCGAATCCATCCCCACCCGCACCACCACCGCATGGTGGGTGTGTATTGATTACAGGAAGCTCAATGAATCAACCAAGAAGGATCATTTCCCCTTGCCATTCATTGACCAGATCCTTAAAAGATTGGCAGGGCAAAAGTATTTCTGCTTCCTGGATGGATATTCAGGATATAACTAAGTCGCAATTGCTCTTGAAGATCAAGAGAAGACCGCATTCACTTTCCCATATGGCACGTTTGCATTCCATCATATGCTGTTCAGGCTATGCAACGCACTCGCTACCTTTCAACGTTGCATGCTAGCCATTTTTTCAGAAATGGTGGGTGAATACTTGAAGGTCTTTATGGATGATTTCTCTATATTTGGGAATTCATTCGACCACTGTTTGAGCAACTTCGAGAAAATCTTGAAATGATGTATCGAGGTTAATTTGGTGTTAAGTTGGGAAAAGAGTCATTTTATGGTTCGAGAAGGAATCATCCTCGGTCACATCGTATCGCATAGGGGCATTGAGGTGGATCGAGCTAAGGTTGATCTGATTTCCAAACTTCCTCTACCTAGCTCGATTCGGCAAATCCGCTCATTCCTGGGACATGTTGGCTTCTACCAAAGGTTCATCAAAGACTTCTCCAAGCTTTCCAAACCCTTAACCGACCTTCTGGCCAATGACGCCATATTCCACATTACCTCTGATTGCATCCAGGCTTATCACACCCTCCGGGACTTAGTTTCCACAGCACCTGTACTTCAGCCCCTAGATTGGTCCCAGGACTTTGAGATTATGTGTGATGTATCAGATTTTGCCATAGGTGCTGTCCTGGGACAAAGGCAAGACAAGAAACCCGTGGTGATCTACTACACGAGCAAGACGTTGGACGAGGCCTAATGAAATTATACAGTCACAGAAAAAGAATTGCTCACTGTAGTTTTCGAACTTGAGAAGTTCCGACCTTACCTGTTGGGATCCCTCGTGACCATCTATACTGACCATTCATCCATCTGACACCTGTTGGCTAAGAAGGACGTGAAGCCCAGGCTCATCAAATAGATCCTGCTCTTGCAGGAATTTGACTTGGAAATCCGCGACAAAGTCGGATCAAAGAATGTGGTGGCTGACCACTTATCCAGACTTCACCCAGACCACATTGGACCCTCCCTGCCTTTATCTGACACTTTCCCCGATGAACACATTCTGGCTGTGCAAGACAAGCAACTACCTTGGTATGCTGACTATGTTAACTACTTGGTTGTAGGACAGACCCCGCACAGCTGGTCCAGACAGCAATGGGACAAGTTCTTGGCTGAGGCTAAGCACTATTTCTGGGATGAGCCCATGCTGTTTCACCTCTGTGCCGACCAGATCATCAGGAGGTGTATCCCCGAGAACGAAGTTCAAAGTGTGCTATCTTTTTGTCATGACCAAGCCTGTGGTGGCCACTTCTTTGGAAAGAAAATGGATGTGAAGGTTCTGCAGTCCAGATTTTATTGGCCTTCCCTATTTAAGGATTCACACAACTTTGCCAAGACTTTCTCGTGCTGCCAAACACTGGGAACCATGACCAGAAAAGATATGATGCCCCTCTAGCCCATTTTGATTATCGAAATCTTCGACGTTTGGGGTATTGATTTTATGGGCCCCTTTTCACCATCCAATGGCTTTGAGTACATCCTAGTCTCGGTAGACAATGTTTCTAAATGGATTGAAGCCATCGCCACCTACCGATGAGATCATAAGACTGTCATGGACTTTGTCAAATAGAACATCTTTTCCTGGTTTGGAATACCAAAGGCCATGATCAGTGATGGTGGAAGTCATTTTATTCACTCCTAATTCCGTGCCCTACTTAGAAAATACGGGGTTAACCACCACATTGCTACCCCGTATCACCCTCAAACAAATGGGCAGACTGAGGTCTCAAATAGACAAATCAAGAACATTCTACAGAAAACTGTGAGACCTGACAGGAAGGACTAGTCCACACGACTGGATGATGCCCTGTGGGCATACAGGACTGCTTTCAAGACCCCGATAGGCATGTCGCCTTATCGCCTGGTCTTTGGCAAAGCCTTCCACCTTCCTGTCGAATTGGAACACCGAGCTTACTAGGCTATCAAGCACTGTAACATGGATTCCCAGTTAGCCGATGCGCAGAGAACGCTCCAACTCTCTGAGCTCGAAGAAATTCGTCGGGACGCCTTTTAGAACAGCCGACTATATAAGGAGAAAATGAAAGCCGTCCATGACCGACTCATCCATAGGAAGACCTTTGAGCCTAACCAGCAAGTTTGGCTTTTTGATGCCTGCCTAAAACTCTTTCCAGGGAAGCTCAGGTCCAAGTGGACATGACCATTTAGGGTGGTCAAGCCTCACTCCAATGGGGTAGTTGAAATCGCTGATCCGAACACTGGACAAACTTTTACAGTCAATGGCCAAAGATTGAAACACTTCTTAGCCCAGGTTCCCCTAAAGGAGAGTGTCACCCTCATTGAGGGATGACACGAAGCACTGCCTAGCTGGAGGCGTTAAACTCAGTGCTTCCTGGGAGGCAACCCAGAGGATTCAGACTTATCCGGTATTCTACGTCACTCAGGTAATATCTTTTTGAACCCCTATTGTATCCATGTATTTGCCAATGAGGACATTGTCCAACTTAAGCATGGGGGAGGGTGGTAAATTGCATGATCCTGAGCTCATTTAATCAGTCTGAGTAGAATAAAATTAAAAAAAAAATTGAATTTAGGAAGAAACTTAGGCATTAGAAATTTGTCAATAGTCAATAGTGGGAAATAATACAAAAAGAACTTGAACACTTAGACTTTTCAGGCCTTTAGGCTTAATCAGCTCTGGTGTTTGTTAAAATATGGATTTAGCTTCAAATCCTTGCAATATTAAGCTACTCTAATCCACCAACTAAATAAGGTGATAAGTATACGACTTATCAACTCTCCCTCTAACTCAGAAAGACTTTGAGTCTAAGCATCTGCACACATTTTTGCACAGACTCACTCCTCGGAGATTCTGACAGAAATTGGGTAGCTAATGAACTCTCTAGGGTGGTATGGCTGGCAAGTTGTCGTGGGTAACAGCCCATTGGCAGGTTGTCTAGAGCCCAGCCACGGGACCACTTCTTCTTCATTGCCTCTAGGTAAATTTGAGATCAGGGAAGCCACCTACCAAATAAAAAAAAAGGGGAGAAAAAAAAAGAAAACAAAATAAACCATACTTCACCGCACGAGTATGGCTGGCAAGTGGTCGTGAGTAACAGCCCATTGGTCGGTTGTCTAGAGCCCAGCTCAGTAATTACACAAAAGGAACCAAAGCACTTAAGGAAAAAGCGGGGAAGTAGTACAAGTCGGGGAGATATACACTAGAAAAATTCTTGTGTTGACCCCAATTAAAACAAACGTAGGGAGAAAGCTACCGATCGAACAAATACACCTTCAGGCAAAACACTTCATCTCCCAGTCACCTAGGGGCGTAGAAACCCGGAGTCTGTCTAAATTACCGTTGAGTGAGTCTATCATGATCTTCACACCAAGATGCTTGGCACTTAGAGTTTTGTCTGAGTTTTGGGTGGGTTGGGTAGCTGTAAAAAGTTACCAACCCACTCTTAATTCCAAAAAAAAAATCTAAAAATAAGAAATATATATGTATATATTTACATACATTAAAGCAAGGATTCAGGCGATTCGTATTTTGGTAGACACCCGGACGCTGCTTAGTCTTTGTAGATTAAGATCTTAGTATATTTCCTCCTATTGATAAGTGACGAAGTGTCTAAGTAGTTACTTCTTAAATTATGACAGGAAATAAAGGCTAGAATAAACGTTGCTAGGGACTAGCAAGGAGTAAGCATGAGGGTATGATAACACTGCATCTTGGGGTGATAATTCTGTTAAATGGGGTCCATCTTAAGAACAAAATGCACAGATAACATATCATAAATAGAATGGGAGCATTGCATGCATCATATGTCAAGATTGCTTATAAAATAGTATTAATGGCCATTTGTATAAGTACTTGTCAAAGTAGGCCTCAGATGAGCAATCGGACTGCACAGATGGATTCAGAGTGACGAACGAAGTCCAACAGACTCAAAATCGGCCAAATCCGACATCCGGAGCTCCCGCAATGGGCCCAAGAAGTTCTGACTATTGATCTGCTGATCAACGGCCCACGGCGTGCCACGTGGTGCTCGCTCGCTGCATCCAGACCGCCGACCGATCTCGCCTTCACCCAGAGGACGAATCTTAGCCGTCGATCTTCGATCGAACGGTTGAGAACTGCTCGTGCGCTCGCCCTCTCCGCGGCAAAGCAGTGGGTGCAACGCAGCGGTCGAAGTGCTTACCTACTCTCACGCAACGCAGGTTCGAAGTGCGTTGCACGGAAATTGTGAGGCGAAGGGACACACCGCACGAATTTGATCGCCCGATCGGCAGCGAACGGCGCAGATGGAGCCGTGCGGTCCAACGGATGCGTGCGGAAGCTCACACACGCGATAATGAGGAGATGCGCGTGCCTCAGCAGCAATCTGCGAGCGCACTCTTCGCGGGATCTCAGTCGTCCGATCTTCGATTGGAAGGCTTACGACACGCGCACGTGGATCAGGCGCGAAAAAGCACAGCCGCAAGCAAGCGACCAGTGGGCAGGGGCCTTCACCGACATTTTGGGAAGGGTTTTAGTGACGTCTTGGCTAAAACCCCTTCTTCATTTGGAAAGCCCTTCTTCCTATTTAACCCCTTCCAACCACCCATGGGGGGGCATTCACTCCCCTTGCAAGTGTTCTATCTCCCTCCTAGCTACCTTTAAGCCCTTTTGTAATCGTCGGAGATGATGAGCCGCCGATGGAGCCCCCTCCACCACCGTGGCTGCCTCGCTGTCTCCTCTCTCTCTCTCTCTTTCCCTCTTTATCTTAAGCTTTACTTATGTTCAAGTATTTATCTAGTGTTGTAATTATAAACTAAAGTTGCATGTTAAATGAAGTTATTTTCTATTCAATTTCCTGCTCTCTTTTATGTTTGAATTGCATGATATGAATGAAGAAATTCTAACCATACTCTCTCTCTCTCTTTCTCCCTCGCTCACTCGCTTTTCACCTATGCCTTTTCGTAAGCAAAACCTCATGATTTTCATGACATTAAGTGACAAGAAAAATTTGATTTTCACGCCTCCCTGAGAGCGACAATCGGACTCACATCTGTTTCTTCATTTTAAAACCGATGTTGTGAGCGCAAGCTATAATGACTCTTCAAAACACATGCGTCACACGCACCGTCAAGTAGGAGCAGCTAAGGAAAAAAGAAGCTGAAGGTAGGACTTGAAGGCAAAGGCAGAAGACAAGGAGGCCAAAGCTGAGGAAGGACTTAGCCGTAGAAGCAGAGGCTGAAGAAAGAAAGAAGAAGGAGAAGGAAGCAGACTTGTGGCCAAGTAGAGAAGGAAGAAGAGGCAGAAGCCAAAGGAAAGAGACGACACTGTAGTAGAGGAAAGGCAAGCCAGAGAAGGAAGAAGAAGAGATGATGATAGAAAGAAGAGCTAAGGAAGAAAGCCAAAGAACAGCAAAAGAAAGAAGAAGGCAGAAGAAGAGTGGCTACAGAGAAAGAGAAAGAAGAGAGAAAGAAGAAGCCAAAGTCAGAAATCAGAAGGAGAAGAATAGAGAAAGTTTTGCATTGTTGCAGCAAAGATTTAAGACGTCTGATTTTACATCAGACGCCCATTTTTTTTGAGCTTCTCTATACATTGACCTCATTTTCTCTTTATAACTTTGATTGGATTGGCCATTTTATTAAATTGTGAGTTGTGATCTTAGTTTTTAAATACCAATTTGTTCCCTGTGTTCGACCTCAGATATCTAGGTTTTCGAGTAATAAATTCTTATTTGTTTTCGAGGTGATTTCATTTATACTGCAACGAACATCTTTTTAAAATCGATTTCACCCGTTAACATTTTGGTGTTGTTGTTAAGGAGCAACGGGCATTTTAGAAACTTAGATCACAACCTCTGATTCAGTACTAACTTAATCTCTCTCTTTTTCTTTGTTTTTTTTAGGAGAAGAAAATGAAAGAAAAGCAGCCGCACAACAATCAAACCAAGGAATAGGTAAACTTTCATTAGCCCTCTCTCTTAATCCCCTCAAAATCTGAAAAGGAAAAAACAAAGAAAAATCAATCTAGGCTACATGCTTCCATATTTAGTAATTCACCAAAGTTGCATGATTTTCATTTTAACATATTTTGAATTGCACATCCAATTAAGGTAACTAGGGCTAAAACCTTCTTGATTGAGCCCTAGATACCACTTTTGAGGCAACTAAACTGAACCAAGTAGAGCCAACCTAAGGAGTCCAATCTAGGGTTTTAGAGACACATCTTCTCTTAAAGCAAAGAATCAAAAATTTTCGAAAAGAGATGTGCCTAAGCCTTGTTTGAAAAGATCTATCCAAGAGAAACCCTAAGCAAATCAGGCTCTTAATCCATTTGAACCCAAAAAGAAAGGACCTAAAAGCTCTCAAAGGAACAAAGAGATGAAGTTGATCCTTTGGGTCAACCAACCTTAAAATTAGGTCACTTTTTGCACTCAAAAGACCTAAAGTTCAAGTGGAACCCTAAGCACCTTGATCTTAACATAAAGAGGTAGACTTAAGAGGTCAAGGTCCCCATTCTGGTCTACCTGGAATCTCAGTGACAAGAGAGGTCGGGTGGGGGAAACCTTATAACTCGTGGGGACGCTCTACCGTGTAGATGTCTTTGCGGGACTCTCCCTCTCTGGCTACCCAGGTATTTCTCAAGTGGACGACCTTTCTGACTGAGGGGTATCATCTGCCCCGAACCTCTATAGTCACCCAACATTTTTTGGGTGTCTCGATTGGGTCCAGTACATTCTGATCTCATCAAATCCTTCGGTGCATGTTTGGTAGGAGATCCTTAAGACCTCCTTTAGAAATTCACTCCCGTTGAGGGTAAGCCTCGACGCCCTTGTTTGTGCAGCAACCCCACCACATAGATCTTTCCTCTGATTCAGAACCAAGTTCTCCTTCTTCTTCCATCATGGCACAACCCATTGAAGAAGAAAACAACCTTGAGCACCAACTTCAGCGCCTAAATGACCTCTTCCAAAACTTTGTAAACCCACTGTAGTGTCCTGTGATGCGAGATCACTATAATCCCGCTGCGGTGGCAATCGAGTCTCAAGTCCGAATCCCAGCTGGAGGTCTTGATTCTGAACTCAAGCCCAATATGATTCATGCCATATCAAAATTCCATGGGCTTAACTCCAAGGATCCATTCTAGCACATTAAGCAGCTCAAACATCTGGCCCAGACCTTTGGGTCAGATGCACAAAATCGGGATATTCTACTCATGAAGATGTTTTCTTTCTCCCTCATGGACAAGGCTGCTCATTGGTATCAAACTCAGACTCGTCTAATCAACACATGGGATGAACTTCAGTCTGAATTTTTGAAGAAGTTCTTCCTCGTTGGCCGGACAAATGCCTTGCGCCACTAGATCACTCATTTCACTCAACAATAGGGAGAACCTCTTCATGAGGCATGGGATCGATTCTTAGATCTCATGAGAAAGTGTCCCCATCACGGAGTTCCTAAATGGAAACAAGTCCAGTCTTTTTACCAGGGACTCCGTGAAGACATTCGATTATTCGTCAATGCAACCTGCAGAGGAAACATCATGCGTCAACATGAGGACACGGTGTGGGAGATTCTCGAAAATATGTGCGAGAACTCCATCAATAATGACTCCATGGGCTTATTCGACCGGACGAATGCTCGCACATCGACGAATCTTAGGGGAGCACATGAGACTTAGGACCTGTCCACATTCGTCGACTTGGAACTGATGGCCAGTCGGTTGGACAAGGTCTCTATCATAGAAAAGAAGGTGGACGAGCTGACTCGGCATCTGCAGCGAGCCACCTCTGCGCATAACTCTTTTGCACGGCCACCTCTTGCGAGGGGAACTGTGCAGAACATCTATCACCAATCTTCTCAAGGGATGGACCCGTATCCACCCCCGTCTGACTCTCGGATTGGAGGGACCTCCGATCCACTCTATTCTAGTTGGGGGAACTCTGAACCCTCGTATTCTGACTTTCCTGAGGCTCCTCAAACCTGCGAGGACCTCAACGTCATCTAGAATGACCCATTCTCCAATACCTATAACCCTGAATGGTGAAATCATCCCAACTTCTAGTGGACAGAAAATTCTCAGACTCAAAGACCACCTTATAAACCCCGTCCACAAGCTCCTCATCCATATCAGCCGCCTCAGCCTCTGCCCAACCCCACCTATCAATCTGGGCCAAACCAGGATCAAATGACTCTTATCCTTCAAGTACTGGCTGACATTCAGAAGATGAATGCGGCGATGCAGAAATAGCACAAGGACGAGATCACAGAGGTTCGCAATCAACTTGCCCATATGGTGAATTCCCGCTAACCTCGCACCCTTCCTTCACAACCTCTACCAAACCCAAATAACGTGCCAACCCATAGGTGCGTTATGAACCCAAATCCAGGCCACGCACATATGATTTATCAGGCCCCTTCTGTTCCATCACCCGATGGGATGGAAGCTTCGACATCTTATGCAGGATTTCAGCAGCAGCCATCCATCTTACCAAACCCAAACCAAAACCAGGCAGGATTGAGCTCCGTAAGAACTCGTAGTGGTAAAGCAACCCAAGACTCACATTATCCAAACCACTCTAAGCCTGGTAGTAACCCAAGCCCTAGGATAGTTATCCAAGATACCCCTATCCCAAATCAAGAACCTGAACCTATTCTAGAGGAACCAACTAGGGTTTGATTTCTCGAGGCCTTGACCAAGGGAAAGAGGATAACCAAACCCGTGACTCCTGAGGAGGATCTGGTCAAGCTCTTTGAACAGGTCCAGATAAACATCCCCTTGATGGATGCAATCTACCATGTACCGGCTTACGCATGATTTCTAAAAGACGTGTGTACACCTAAGTGTAAGCTGCGAACCAAAAGTGGGAGTTCGATCGTACTGTCAGAGCAAGCCAACTCTGTAATCTTGAGTAAACTCCCACCCAAGGCTAAAGACCTAGGTACTCCCCTGATTTCATGTAAAATTGGTGAAACCCAATTTGATAGAGCCTTGTTAGACCTAGGTGCCTCCATAAACCTAATACCTACATCCCTCCTTGACTACCTTGAAGAGTCCGAACTTAAACCAACTGAGGTGACATTGCAGTTAGCCGATCAATCCATCAAGTCACCTAAAGGAATACTTAAGGATATCATTGTTAGGGTACAGGATTTCTACTTCCTAGTGGATTTCATAGTTCTGGACATGGATGCACCTGAGAATCCAAGGGATACATCGATTATATTAGGGAGATCTTTTCTGGCCACTGCTAGAGCCAACATAAACTGTGAGGAGGGCTAAATAGAATTAAAATTTGGGAACCAAACTCTGAAGATTGACATCTTTAAGGCCCAACAAGGGATTAATTACGAGGTTATAGAGCAAATATGTGATATCAAAGCCGTGGTTGATGAATTGCATGTTGAGGACAACCTGATTATACCCGATCAACCGTCAGAAGATCAAAACCCGCAAATAGAGGAGTCTGAACCTGATCTAGACACACCCATAACTCCTACCCTTGTCCCTGATACAGACCTTGAACCGCCCGCTACTGCTGATAATCCCGTCCTGGAACTCAAGCCCCTTCCTGATCATCTGAAGTACGTCTTTTTGGGTTCCAATCAAATGTTTCCTATGATTATCAACTCCCGACTCACACTTGACTAGGAATCCTATTTGATTACTATTCTCCAACAACATCGTAGAGCCATTGGATGGACTCTCAATGACTTGACTGGCATAAGCCCCTCTTGTTGCACACATTGAATCTACACGACCTTCACGAGAAATGCAGAGATGGTTAAACCCTAATCTGCAGGAGGTTGTGAAAAAGGAGATCATTAAGTGGTTAGATGTAGGGATCATCTACCCGATCTCCGACAGTCGCTGGGTGAGTCCAATCCAGGTTGTGCCTAAGAAGGTCGGACTCACCATCATTACGACTGAAATCGGAGAGGTCATACCGACCCGAATAGCTAACTCATGGAGAGTCTACATTGATTACAGAAGACTCAATTCCTCCACGAAGAAGGATCATTTCCCACTACCGTTTATTGATCAGATCCTTGAGAAACTAGTGGGAAATAGGTTCTTCTGCTTTCTTGATGGGTACTCTGGTTATAACCAAGTGGCAATCCATCCAGAGGACCAAGAAAAGACCACGTTCACCTACCCCTTCAGAATGTACGCATTCCAAAGGATGCCATTCGATCTCTGTAATGCACCTGCGACTTTTCAGCGGTGCATGCTTGCCATATTCTCAGATATGGTAGCTGATTATCTAGAAGTCTTCATGGATGACTTTTCAGTATTTGGAGCATCATTTGATGATTGCCTCCAGCACTTGGTCCAAATACTCAGGCGGTGCATCGATGTGAATCTAGTTCTTTCCTGGGAAAAGAGCCATTTCATGGTGCCTGAGGGAATCGTCCTGGGGCATCTAATTTTGGAGAAAGGCATCCAAGTCGATCGAGCCAAGATTAACTTGATTTCCAAACTCCCAATGCCTAGCTCGATCAAGGACATCTGATCTTTTCTGGGGCACATCGGTTTTTACCATCGATTTATCCTTGATTTTTCAAAATCGCGTGCCCCTTGACTACTCTTCTTTCCAAGGATGTGCCTTTCGAAATCTCCAAGGAATGCACTCAAGCATTTGAGATCCTTCATGACCAAAGTTACCCAAGCCCCGATCCTACAGTCCCCTGATTGGTCTCAACCCTTTGAGATCATGTGCAATGTATCTGACTTCACTGTAGGAGCGATTTTGGGGCAAAAAATTGATGGGAAACCCGTAGTCATTTACTACACTAGCAAAACACTTGACGAGGCTCAGCGTAACTATACGGTTACTGAGAAAGAGTTGCTGGCTGTAGTATTTACCTTAGAAAAATTCAGATCATACCTCCTGGGTTCCCATGTTATCATCTACTTGGATCACACAGTTGTAAGGTATCTCCTTGCGAAGAAGGATGCGAAACCTCGATTAATCCGATGGATCTTGGTGTTGCAAGAATTTAACCTCGAGATTCGCGACAAAGTGGGAAAATAGAGCGTGGTAACTGATCACTTGTCCTACCTTCCTTCTGAGATCATTGACCCTTCTAGACCCATCACGGAACATTTCCCTGATGAGCACCTCCTGACTATCGATACTAAGCTTCCATGGTTTGCTAACATAGTAAACTCCTTGGCATCACATCAGATCCCATCTGATTGGCCGAAGGCCATGAAGGACAAATTGCATTCCGATGCCAAGTATTACCTTTGGGAAGACCCGTATCTATTCCGCATTGGTGTTGATCAAATAATTCGATGATGTGTCGTGGAAGCAGAAATCAAAGGCATACTCTCTTTCTGCAATGACAAGGCATGTAGTGGACATTTTTCAGGACACAAAACCACATCAAAAGTCCTCCAATGTGGCTTTTACTTTCCCATAATTTTCAAGGATGCATACAATCACTGTAAGGCATGTACCCGTTGCCAGACCTTGGGCAACATGAGCCATCGAGACATGATGCCTTTATAGCCGATTTTGGTATGCGAGATTTTTGACATTTGGGGAATTGATTTTATGGGACCCTTCCCTATTTCGGACGGCTTCGAATACATCTTACTTGCTGTTGACTACATGTCCAAGTGGATCGAAGCCATTCCGGCCCGAACCAATGATCACAAAGTTGTTGTCAAATTCATTCATCAAAACATCTCCTCAAGGTTTGGGATTCCACGTGCAATAATTTTCGATGGAGGGACCCATTTCATAAACACTCAGTTCAGGTCACTGATGACCAAATATGGGGTGTCGCACCAAATCTCTACTCACCCCCAAACTAATGGTCTAGTTGAGCCATCAAACCAGGAGATCAAGAAAATTCTCCAGGTTACTATTTGACCTGACAGAAAGGATTGGTCATCCCGGCTTCTAGAAGCTTTGTGGGCTTATAGGACCGCCTACAAGACCCAATTAGGTATGTCTCCTTTCAGACTGGTGTACGGGAAGGCATGTCACATCCTCGTCGAATTGGAGCATAAAGCCTATTGGGCAGTACGGAATTGCAACTTAGATCTTTCTAAGGTTGGAACCCATAGAAAGCTTCAAATGAGCGAGATCGATGAATTACTCCATGACGCATGAGAATTCGCGAATCTACAAAGAGCAGGTTAAAGTCTTTCACGACAAGCACATTTCTAGAAAGATCTTTCATCCTGGTCAAAAGGTTCTACTCTTTGATGCCCGACTCAAATTATTCCTAGGAAAGCTACGATTTAAGTTGATCGGACCCTACCTAGTCCGACAAATCTTTGGAAATGGAGTCATTGAGATCAGTCCACTCAACTACGATTCCAAACCCTTTGTCATGAATGGTCAGAAACTCAAACCGTTCATTGACATGACCAATACAGATTTGGCTGAGTCATCCTTTATCCTCCATTTTCCCTGAGCTCATTATGCCCAGCCGATGGCGTAAAACTCAGTGCTTAACAGGAGGCAACCCGTCATTCTTTGAAAAACCTGAAACCTTTTCTAACATTTCTACACTGAATTCATATTGCACTTTAGGGTTCATCCATTAGAATAGCCGACTCCACCTCAGGCACCCGTACTCGAGAATAGAAATCATTCGCAACAATCACCTCGACCCGTTCGACCACCCAACACCTTTCCTAATGAATGAACTAAGCTGAATTCGAACCCACCTAATTTACATTGGGGACATTGCAAATCGTAGGCATGGGGGGGTATGAAAGTGTAAAATGTCATGAAAACTCATATCAAGAAAAGGTTTCAACAAAAAAATCACATATCACAAAAAAAACACAAAAAATTGAAAATTCTTGAAAAAAGAACAAAAAAAAACTGAGGAGGGGGAAAAGAATTTTTTGGGCTATACAAAATATGAGGAGGAAAAGAGCAAAATGCCAAAAAGGAGCATAAAATGGAAAAATTGAAAGAGTCATTAGTAAAAAATTAAGGGATTAACTGAAGTTCTAGACCACATCAAGAAAAAAGGCAAAAAAGTGCTAAGGAGACACAAAAAGAGATTAGTAGGAACACTGACTTTAGGCCTTTTGGGCTAGACTCTTAAGCTTAAAAATTCAAGTACCTACTAAGATCTGGATATTCCTCAAGAGGTTGGGGAAAATGCAAAGCTTAAGTATTAAGTCTAAGGCTTAGGGAGTATTCGACCTCGTTAACTGACCTTCGATTTGTGGGACTCCGTAACCTAAACACCCCAATCCACACACAGTCTGGTTCAGTGAGCATTACTATCAAAATCATGCAAAAGCGTTTTAATGTTCTGAAAAAGTTGCCTAGATTAGGAGCGGCCGATCAACACAAGTTGATTTGGACGAGTTCCCGGCACGGAGAGGCAGGAAATTCCTCTCGAAGATGAGTAACAACATATCGTTTCCTCGGTGCTGTCTCTTAGGACATTTACATATCCTACTGGGGGCATGTAAGCACTTTGCTGGTTCAGATACCATGGGCGACATTATCATGAAATGTCGATTTTCAGGGTTTGGATTTGGCTACTGAACTGCAAACAAATAAATCCTCTGTCACTTTTACAAAAACGTACTGCAAACTAAACTCAGGTTAAAAATGTCTCAAGCATGGGTGCTTTAACCGTGGAGTCCAACAAACCCTAGGATAGTTTCTGTGGGCCTTAAAAACCTTTGCGGATGACTGAGGCTAAAGCGGGTTAGGTCTGAATTTTGGTTGGTACTTGAGTACCTCTAGGCCTATTGTTGACATTCTAACCTAATCACCAAAGAAAAAGAAAAAGCACTTACCATAACTAATGGAAGAAACTCATGGTCTAGAACAGATGTTAAAACCTTAAAATTTTGCTAAGGGACTAGCAAAAGCTAGGCATGGGGGTATGATGAGAACCTCATCATGAGCCCTAACTAGCTCATTTTGACATAAGAAAGTAAACAAAATCTCTTACATAACCTAAAGGAAGGTCTAATTCAAGGGATTACTGTTCTAGGAAAGAAACATGAACTAAAGGGTAAAACTGCAATTTTACCATTGCAGTACATCAACAGGATTTCTCAGGGGCTAACATAGGTCAATTGGACTTAATAAGAGGAAAAGTAGGATGTCTTAGTCAGAAAAGGGTTATTGTGAGATTTATGAATTAAATGACATTTTGTAACCTTAAAACAAATCCACTTAATTTCACAAGATTTTGGTCAGGATAAAAATAAACTAAACCCTCTAAAATTCATGAAAAAATATCCCCTAGTATTTAGAATGTTCAATTTATCCTTTGGAACTTATTTTGACCTAGAGAGGGGTCCTAGCTTAGTATTTGACCTAATTTGAGTTTTTGTGCAAAATGTCTAGTCAAACTTGGTCAAACCTAAAAGAAAACTTCACCATTGGATTCCTTAGGTCCAAATTAGGTTTTCACCAAAATTTGGGCCTGAGGGAAGGTCATCTTGACCTACTTTGCAAAATAGTCCACCCAATTACATTCTGGCCCCTAACTTTTGAAAACCCTTGCATAGACCCCCCTATCTTCCTCGCCACTCTTTGCATTCAGGTCCCTCCACCATTACAGCGGATGAACCCCACTCTGGCGAGGATTTAAGGAGGATATCTCCCCGAATCCTCAGAGATCTCCCAGATTTGGAAGGGAGATTCTCTGAGGATTTCTCCATTGTCTAAACATGATCCCAGGATTTGATTCTCACCGAATCTCTTGTGCGAATGCTTGAGTGATATGGGTATCGCACGGATTTCCTACTCCGGTGAAGTTTCCATGCTTGGAAGCTTTCATTGCAAGCACATGTCCCTTCACCAGTGCCTATAAAAGATGCCCCAGATCCTCCCGGCCATCTCAAGATTGAATTGTCCTGAGAATTCCCCCAAATTTCCTCCTTCCTCATCTCCAGCCAACCGCACGCAAGCTTCGACGATCCCTCATCCCTCTCGTTTCTATGCCACCATACTTGTGGCTGAGTTATCTTCATCTCGCTCTTTCGCGTTGCGCCGTACCAGCGCGCGCCTCTCCGACCACTTCCTCGTCGCCGTCATCCTCACCTCAGGGTCTTCTTCCCCAACGAAGGCACATATGCGCCGCTCGTCCCCTCTGCCTCCCCTTCGTCCAGCTACATGCAGATAAGTTCCTCTCTCTATCCTCTTTATTTCCACTATCTCTGTTACTGTTTGCAACCCCTCGACATCGCAGACCACCTCCACCTTCACCACCTTCGGCCGACCACTGGCGAGGCGAATCCATCACTCCCCCACTCCACATGCCTTGCCACCTACCTCATCACCTTCGCCATCACTCACTGATCATCCTCCGCCCCTTCACCAACCGCCACACATGCCCTACACCCTCACCCGACACATACACCTTCACGGCCACAGAGCAACCTAGGCATGCATGCCTAGGCCGTCCCGTGGCTAACCAACCCCTGTCTCACCTTCACTGTGACACGGCAAAGCTTCCCAAGTTATTTGACAGGGCAGCGAGGCTGTGTGCGTGCATTTTAGGTTCACACCTCCACCGCCATTAGTGAAGGCATGAAGGAGCTTGTTCGCGAGCTCCAGGTTGTTCCACTCTAGGCTGAGACGCTCCAGGTGTGTGGAATCCCTCTACAAGTTGTTCACACCTGGTAATCAGAAGCATCCGCGACTGTAGCTGCTTCAATTGGGCGGATGTCTTCCCTGCGGGCACGAAGAAGCGTGTGGGACACTATAGTCCCACCTCATAGGTTCTTAATGCAGGTGAGTCATTTATATTATTTTTGTGTTTCTTTCTCATTGCCTCTAGTACGTGGGGTGAGGTCCCTCGCCCACGTACGCCCCTGCCTCATCCGCGACACACACCCACGCGGACCTGGTACCCGAACCGTATACCTAGCACTCCTTGCGCACCACCCACGCTGGTGCGCTTGGACCCGGGCATGTGAAACCTGACCCGATTACCCAGCTCTGGGAGAGCAAACCTAAGAGCAAAATAGAAAGAGAGAGACACGGGGGAGGGTAGGGGTAGGTTTTGCTCTGTGCTGTGCAGGAAAAGAAGGAGAAGGAGGTAGCTGCTGAAGAAGAGGAAGAAGCTGAAGGCAGGAGCGGCTCAGGAAAGAAGAAGTTGAAGGAAGGACTTGAAGGTAACGGCAGAAGACAAGAAGGCCAAAGCTGAGGAAGGACTTAGCTGTAGAAGCAGAGGCTAAAGAAAGAAAGAAGGAGAAGGAAGCTGACTTGCGGCCAAGCAGAGAAGGAAGAAGAGGCAGAAGCCAAAGGAAAGAGATGACACTGTAGCAGAGGAAAGGCAAGCCAAAGATGGAAGAAGAAGAGACGAAGACAGTAAGAAGAGTTACGGAAGAAAGCCAAAGAACAACAGAAGAAAGAAGAAGGCAGAAGAAGAGTGGCTGCGGAGAAAGTGAAAGAAGCCAAAGTCAGAAATCAGGAGAAGAATAGAGAAAGTTTTGCATCGTAGCAGCAAAGATTTATGACGTCTAATTTTACATCAAACGGCCATTTTTTTTTAGCTTCTCTATACATTGACCTCATTTTTATTTTATAACTTTGATTGGATTGGTCATTTTATTAAATTGTGAGTTGTGATCTTAGTTTTTAAATAATAATTTGCTCATTGTGTTCGACCTCGGATACCTAGGTTTTCGAGTAATAAATTCTTATTTGTTTTTTAGGCGATTTCATTTATACTGCAACGAACATCTTTTTAAAACAGATTTTGCCCCGTTAACATAGTGCTTACAACCTTACAATTTTGATAGCCAAATTTCTCAAGAACCTTCTCAACATAATGAGATTGAGAAATAGCTAGCCCCATTGCTGATCGAAGCAGTTTGAGACCTAAGATCACATTGCAACACCTATATTCTTCATCTCAAACTTACTACTGAAGAACAACTTAGCTTCATTCACAATTCTAATGTTTGATCCAAACAATAATATATCATTTACATATAGGCATAGGACTATACACATCACCATTAACCATAGAGTAGACACATCTGTCAAATTCATGACCTACAAAGCCAAAAGACTATATAGTCTTATCAAACTCTTCATGCCATTGCTTGGGTGCTTGTTTCAAACCAAAAAGAGATTTAACAAGCTTGCAAACTTTTTTCTCATTCCCAGGGGTTACAATCCCTCAGGCTGGCCCATATAGATCTCCTCCTCAAGATCACCAAGAACAAATGTGGTCTTCACTTCCATTTGGTGGATAGTGAGATCATAAATGGAAGCTAATGCAATAAGCATTCGGATAGTAGTTATCCTAGTTACCAGAGAATAAGTATCGAAATAATTGATTCCTTCCATTTGCTTGAACCCCTTGGCAACAAGTCTAGCTTTGCATTTTTCAATAGATCCGTTAGGCCTAAGTTTTCTCTTAAATACCCACTTTCACCCAATAGTAGAATATCATGGAAGTAAATCAACTAACTCCCATGTGTCATTAGAGATGATTGAGTCCATCTCATTCTTAACAGCATCTTTCCAATGCTTAGCTTTAGAAGAAGCCATTACATCACTATAAGTAGGGGGATTACCCTCAATGTAGTAAGCAATAAAATCACTTCCCAAATCCTTGGCAATTCTTGGTTGTTTACTTCTCCTAGGTTCAAAATCCTCTACTTCATTGGGTTTAGAATGAGAAGAGCTAGCCCTCACATTAGGCATCCTTTCCACTTGATTAGGAATAGAATCAAATGTGGTGGCTAGATCATCTAAAGTCACATTTTGAGGTAATCCAGTCTTCATAAGGAAAACATCCTTAAAATTGTAGCATCGTGAAGCTCCACAATAGTGTTAACATTTATGCCTGAAATCTCAGATTTTATAACAAAAAATCTATAGGCATAACTATTGTCAACATAACTCAGAAAGACCACGTCAACTATCTTAGGTCCAAGCTTCTTCTTCTTGTGTTTTGGGACAACCACCTTTGCAAGGTAACTCCACACATTGAGGTATTTCAAATTTGGTTTCCTGTTTCTCTAAATCTCAACTACTTTCCTTATGCTTGAAAGGAACTCTATTGAGAATATGGCATGCCGTATTCAAAGCTTCCCCCCACATATAAGTAGGTAATCTTGAGCTTTGGAAGAGAGCGTTGACCATGCCAGTTAAGGTCATATTCTTTCGCTCTGCTATCTCATTAGATTGAGGGGAAAATGGGGTTGTCACTTCATGAACTATACTAAAAGTTTAGTACTGCTCATCAAATAAGTTGGACGTATATTCCCCTCCTCTATCTGACCTCAGTTTCTTAAGAGTTTTCCCAATTTGTGTTTCTGCTTCTTTTTTGAAGATAAAGAATTTACTTAATGTCTCATTCTTAGACTTAAGTAAATGCACATAGCAGTATCTACTATTGTTATCTATAAAGGTGATAAAATATTTTTTATTGTCCCTAGTCAACACCGTTAAACTCACAGATATTGTGTGCATCAAATCTAGAACCTCAGTATCTCTAGTAATAGAGTGAAAATGCTTCCAAGTTTGTTTAGCCTGCATACATATCTCTCATTTCTTAGTTTTCTCTGTGGTGTGTTCAGGAATCATACTTAATTTCATCATTCTTTTTTTTTTGAAGCAATGAGGAAAGCTATCGTGCAACGATAGCAATCTGGAGGGTAATATATTTCAAACTAAACAAAACATTACAAAATAGATCCCCAACTATGTATGAGGGACCGACACTCATTGACAATTTTCTCACATCGAACCAGTCTCTCCTAAAAAAGCTTTTCATTTCTCGCCCTCCACACACACCACAAGGTGGCAGCCATACACCTGTATGATCGTCTAGGTGTACCAAATCTCTGCCAAAGGGAGTCCCAGGTAGGTAGAGGTTCCTGGCAGATTTTCCTCCAAAGCTTGTCTGTAACCAGGCATGAAGAAAAGATATGAGATGCACTGTCAGTGTGTAATCCAATTTCATCATTCTTTTTAAAGAATGATAATTTACATGACCCAATCTACCATGCCAAGATTCAATATTATTGCAAACAGATTGAATCGAATGAAAATTAACATTATTTAGAGCATTTCTAGATAATACATCCACATCACATTTCACTCTAAATACTAGATCAAAATATGCTAAATGTCCCTTTCTATAAAATATTCCATGTCTCAACATATCACCTTTATTACATTTAAAGTTTAACTCAAAATCCTCTCTAACTAACAAGGAACTAGAAAGAACATTCCTTTTCACAGCAGGAACATGCAACACTCTGCACAGTGTCCAAACTCGTCCTGTGGAAAACCTCAAGTCCATGCGTCTGAATCCTAGCACCTTGGCAAAGTCTCGCCACTACAGGGTTGATAGGAAGAAAAGAACAATCTATCAGTACAAATTAT
Organism: Thalassia testudinum; assembly: GCA_037157565.1. Classification (NCBI taxonomy): domain Eukaryota; kingdom Viridiplantae; phylum Streptophyta; class Magnoliopsida; order Alismatales; family Hydrocharitaceae; genus Thalassia; species Thalassia testudinum. Next base: position 49,220,917 of record JAZHRO010000009.1, read on the forward strand.
ACATTACCTCCTATATCCATGAGCCATTTAGGAGGATCGTGAATAACAGAGTTCAGGTTTTTTTAAGACATACCCATCGCTAGGCCCGGCCTCCTCGATGATCACATTCACCTGAGAATTCACATATGTGCCAGCATGGTTTGTTCTTGGATTTCTTTTGGATCTTGGGTTTCGCCTTCGTTTTCTTTTTATTGTTCTTATTTTTATTCTCCCTGCCTTTAGATATCATGACATTTACCTTAGACTCCACAGACACTATAGGTTTCTATTTCCTATGCTCTTCCGCAATAGTAATGGCTATCATCAAGTCATCTAGAGAAATCTTTCCCTTCCTATGCTTGAGAGTCATCCCAAAGTCCTCCCAAGATTTAGTGAATTTCTCAATGATAGACATGATTTAAAACTTCTTAGGAAGTTTCATTTTAGTTTCTGCTAAACCATGGAGCAACAACAGAAATTCATGCACTTACTCTGATATCGATTTACCCTCAACCATTTGAAATTTAAGAAACTTTGCAACACAGTATTTTTCAATACTAAGATCCTCGGCATTATACTTCTTTTCTAACTCCTCCTATAACCCCTTCGTAGTAGATGTGGATGTGCTGTACACATCAAACAGCACATTGGACAAGGCTAATAAAATGCAACCATGACAAATGCGGTTGTGCTCATTCTACACATCCACTGCCTTTTGGTCTTTAGGAGTGGGTTTTTCCTTATCCAAAATTGGGCAATCAATTTTCAATGTCGAGATCAAACCAATGGTAGTCAACCAAATTCTCATGCGTTGTTGCCAATGCTTGAAATTTTGCCCACCAAATTTCTCGAGCATACCAGATAAGTCTATATGTGATTTGAAAGTCATTTCCGACATCCCAAATATATTAGGTCTAAGTGATACCTTCTCTAAGATTGTAGAAGTAAATGTATATAGGAAATAAATAAATAAAAATATATGCATTTTCATGTTTTTGCATAGATAAAAAATACTAAATAAAGTAAGTCAAACATGATTTGGCAAGATCTAGAATAAAATAAAGAATAAATAACATACAATAGCACAAATAAAAAAAATGAGAAGGGTTAAATTTTACTTCGATTAAAGTGCCCATTAAGGACTTTCCTTAGAGAAGGTATCGCTCCCCACAATACCTGTACATTGGGGCTTAATGAACTCCTAGGATATGACAATTTACCTCTAAGATTCAGTGCACTTCGATATTGGATGTCCTCGAAAACCATCTCAAGAGAACTAAGCTGAGGCATTTTGATTTCCAACCAAATTCACGATTGATATACCAATTTAATAGTTTGATCAATCAAAAACTTCTCATGCATCTCTCAATCTCCTTGTGCAAGATCGACAAACGTGATTGGAGATTTTTCTACCAATCTCATGTCAATCGAACACACCAAGAAAGAGAGACAAGAATGAGATAGAGATTAAAAATTGTGAGATTAAAATCCATAGCAAAAGAGTCCAAGTTCCAAGTTTCAAATTGATTCTAACTCGAGCCTGAGCCTGAACCGGGTTGGGGTGGGGTGGGGCGCGTACACGTGCATGCGTGGTCCCCAGCCCTATCGCATACTCTTTGCTTCATAAGCCATGGAAAGCAGAAGCCTTTTACACTAATCAAGAGATTTGTCCACTTCAAGTATGGGACTAAAAACCTCTCTCAAGCCTCACTGATTTCAACATGAATTCTCATGCCACCATATAACAATTGCATCTTGATTGATGTACAATTAGGCTCTCAAATCCAACAGCTTTTCCTTAGGGAAAATTATTTATGAGCTAGTCTTTCATGTGCCTTTGATTGCCATATTGAAGGTTCTTAGAGGATCAGGGTCGATACTTTGGCTTGACAGTACTTAGTTTCATTTTGTTCAGTTTAAAGTTTTACTTGGATGTACCCGACTAGCAGACTCTCCAATATAGTTAATTTCTAATCTTTGATCAATTTTAATGGATTAATTATATATATATATCCTTACAATCATGGTAAAAGATGTCCATATGCTTGTACATCACACATTTAAGTATGTACCTCAAAAGCATCCATTTACTTTTCAAACGCTATTATGAATTGTGTGACTAAATAATAAATGCTTTTTTTGTATTACATCTCATTTTCCCCTTGTCTCTCTAATAAACGCCAGTTTACCATTATTCTTATGCATTAAAACAAACCTAGCTCTTAGGATTTTGCTTCGCAAACGAGTTTTTGGGTTGCATTTAGGCATTAATTAGGTTAGGCATGCATTGCATTTTTTATTGTGTTTTTGATATGTTTTTGTGAATGTTAAGGATAAGCAGATTGCCAGATCCCTAGAACCCTAGCACTCAGGAAGGCAACTGGTGAAGGAGAAGCCCAAACCAGTTGGAACTCAGCCAGATCCATCTCACCATAGCTGGATTTTAGCTCACTTGGACTAGGGTTTGCTCATCCTAGCTCCATTCAGCTCATCCCAGCTGAATGACTACTCAAGAGAGCTCATCTTAGCTCACCCTAGCTCATATCAACTCAGTTCCAGCTCAACTTAGCTGAGTCTGGCTCATCTCATCTCCCATTAGTTCACAGGGAGCTCTAGCTAGCTCAGATGAGTTGACTGGAGTTCACCTCAGCTCAGGTCCAGCTATATCTAGCTCCACTCAACTCCAGCCAGCTGAAGATGACTTCATCTTAGCTTAGGAAGCTCGAGTCCAACTCCCAAGGACTTAGCTTAGCTCAACTCAATTGAGCTAAGCTACCTTAGCTACCTCAACTAGCTTGATCCTCCTCGAGAGCACCAGACCCAACTCACCTCAACTCATTTTGGTAGAAGCCAGCCTACTTTAGCTTGGCTTAGCAGCTAGCAAAGAATTAGCATGCTAAGCCAGCTAAAGTAGCTCCATGCCACCCTCTTTAGCAGCTGCTAGCTCTAGTTCAGCTCCAGACTTTTTTTGTCCAGCTCGTCTCCTCAAACCCTAACTCCCATTGCCTACTCTTGTTGAACGCATCGAATTGCTATGCTAACATGTTAGGTTTTGGAAAACCTGTCGTTGTAGTTTGAAAGCGAAGAACTCGTGTTCAACAAATAAAATTTATATCGAAATAAAAATTTCGGGTCGAACATAGGGAGGCGGACATTTGATTTAAAAACTACGCGTTTCTTTTTATTTGTCACGAAGTAATTCAATTTAAAACTATCTAATTATTTACAATAAATAAAAGAGAGAGAGAGGGTAAGAGAAAGAGAGAATATTACATATAGAAATCAAAATGAGATGTAGAATAAATAAATAATTTATCATTAAGGAGATTGTTCATTACAACTAGAAAACATAAAATAATTGCACTAGAAAGCGATAAATTTACTCTAGAAAGCATTAAAAGAATGGAGGGAGAAATGTCCTCCTTGACGATCGCTTGGAGGACAAGCAGAACTACTCTAGAAAGCAGTAAATCTATACTAGAAAGTAGTAAAAAGAATAGGGAGAGAGAAATCCTCCTCGACGGTCGCTTGGAGGACGAGCCGGACGAAACGACGCCTGGATGAAGGACGACGAAGCAGGATAAAGAAGGACGAAGCAGAAGAACGGGAAAGGAGCAGCACGCCGTCGTCGTCACGGGATCCACTTTCGAAGGGGGACGAAAATTTGGACTTTATCTCGCGAGAAGCATCCCAGGTGTGGGACAAGCTTCTCTTGAGCTTTGGAGAGGTAGAGAAGAGAAGGGATGAGAATTTCGTATGGAGGGGGTCTCCTTTTATAGTTGCAAGGAGTGGGGGCAAAATGGTCATTACATCTTTAAAATAATAAATGTGGGGTCTTTAGTGACGGATAAATTCGTCACTAAAGCCCCAACGTGGGCGTAGCACCCGCGCCCACGTGTGCCTCCTCAGCTACGCCCTTTCTCAATGCCCCCGCACGTTCTTTAATTCTCAGTCGTCCGATTGTGAGATCGGATGGCTTAAGATTCATCTTCGCCCGCTGCTGCGCACCTGTCCAGCGCGTGAGATGCCGCGTGACGTCGTGCGTGCAAAAGCGTGTGATCTCAATTGAGTGCAGCCGGCCATCCGATGACGATCCAATTCCCGCCATCGCCCACACACTCGCGCCTTTCTCCCCTTCGCTGCGATTCGAACCCGCGGTTGCAGCTCGCACAAGTGCACTCGACCACTATGCTACGAGGCGCGGATGGTCGAGCGGCCGCTTTTAGGCGTGGCCTCTCACAGCCATTGGATCGAGATCCAACGGCGGAGAGGGAGCGGGTGTGGGGTCTTCAGAAAATGTATGCGGCCGTTTGGGCGGTCGAGATGGCACCACATGGTGCCATCTTGGCTGTCCATCTTCTGGATGTTGTAGATGGTGCCACGGATGTCGGATTGACTCGATTTTTACGTCGTTGGGCTGCGATCGTCGATCCGAATTCATCCGTGTGGTTGGATTTGTCATTTGAAGTGTGGATTTGCACCATTTTAGCCCTTGATCTTCTAGGGTTCCTCGGTTACTATCTGATGCTACGAATGTCTGATTAGGGTGATCTTGGAGTCATTGAACTCCAATCGTCGCCCTGATCACATCCATGCGGTTGGATCTTTGATCCGAGGCCCCGTTAAAATTTTTGCCCTATCGAAGCACATAAAAGGAGATAATTAACCTCCATTTTATTCAAACTACTCTAAATGCAAGATGATGCATGTTATGCAATATTTATATCATGAAATGCAATCCTATGCTTAAGAACATGCATAAATAGATATTTTAAGTAGTGTAAATGTGTTTACATCATACCCCCATGCCTATCTTTTGCCAGTCCCTAGCAAAAACTATATGCTATTTATAAGAGAATTAGGTTGGATTATTTGGACCTGAATTATTTTCAATCATTAAGAAATTGTCTACTTAGGAACTGAACTTTCAAAGACACAACAGTGCCCGGGTATCAACCAAAATGCAGACCACCTCAAGCCCTTGCCTTATTCAAAGAAAAATTTCTTTTTTCTCTTTTTTTCTTTTTTCTAATTTTTTTGATTTTCAAATTTTAGGGTTTAAGAGTGACTTTCTACGGCCATTCAACTCACCCAAGATTTGATGAGAACCCTAAGCTTTAAGCATCTTATTGTGATTGTGATAGACTCATTGACCGGCAGTTAAAACGGACTTCAGATTTCTATACCTCTAGGTGACCTCAAAAAGAATTCTGCCTAAAGGTGTATCTTTACAACCGGTAGCTTTCTCCCTACTTTTATTTTTTTACGGGGTCAACACAAGGGTGAATCCAGTGTATATCTCCCCGATTTATTCTACTTCTTCGCTTCTTCCTAAGTGTTTTGGAAATTTTTAGTGCATTTACTGAGCTGGGTTCTGGACAACCGGTCGATGAGCTGTTATCACCGACAACTTGCCAGCCACACTCGTGCGGTGAAGTGTGGCTTATTTCTTTTTGTTCTTTTCTCCTTTTCTTTTTATTTTTTTTTTCTTTTCTTTTTTTTAAGTAGGTGGCTTCCCTGATCTAAGATTTACCTAAAGGTAGCAAAAAGATAAAGGTCCAGTGACTGGGCTCTGGACAACCTACCTATGGGCTGTTACCCACGATAACTTGCCAGCCATATCACCCTAGAAGGTTCATTAGCTACCCAATTTTCATTAAAATCACCGAACAACGAGTCAGTGACAAGATAGTGTGTAGATGCTTAAGACTAAAAAATTTCCTCAAATCAGAGGGTGTGTTGATAAGTCATGTACTTAACACCCAAACTTATTTATTCCAATTACGATAGAATTAAGATGGTGAGGACTTAAAGAAAAATCTACATTTTAGTGGATACACGGGCTGATTAAGTCCAAAGACCTGAAGGGTCTTTGTGTTCAAATCATAATGTAGTATTTCCTAAGATTGAAAATTTTCTTAAACCCAAATTCTCTTTCCCAATTCCGATTTTTTTTTTTTAAGAAAATAAAATAAATCTACGGAGCTGACGAATGAATTCAGAGATGAATGTCCACCCCCCCATGCCTATTTAATGCAATGTCCTCATTGTATTAAAAAGACATAAAACAGAGTGGAAAAGTGTAGAAAGCACCTGAATTGCGTGAATGTCAGGTCCGCTCCGAGATGAAAACTAAAAAGAACTGTATATATGCTAAGTTTAGTGCCTTCAGCTAGGCACACTATACAAAGAAAAGAAATGAAGAAATCACAAGTGCAGGTCAGAATCAGAATAAATAGAAGAATCCTTCGACCTGTCAGCAGAGGTCCACAGATGTGGAGCAGATTGTGGTGCAGACCCATCCCCCTTAATCGAGAATATCTTAGGTTATGGATAAAAATTACCCAAAACCTAAAATCAGAATGCAAGCAGGGTCGGGCCTGCGATTTATGAGGATGCAACCCAAGGCCAAAAAGTCGGGTTACAGAGAAATTAAGCTCAAAAGGATAATCGTTGAATGTGTGCCTGGGTTTGACATCCTCAAAACAAATGTCGTAAGGGTTCTGATTTGATGGTTTCAACTTAAAAGGAACCCTTCGACTCAATCTTCCATTTCCTTCAAAATTAACTTCCCAAATCAGAACTTCCCAGCTCCTATCCTCCTCATTCAGCATGTCGAATTCCAGGACCTCTTGTATATTAATCACCCCATCTGAAATCTCCAAGTCTAAATGATGTGGCAGAATCAGAATTGACTTGGGTCTAATTATCTCAGAAACAAAATTATCGATAAGCTCAACATGGTGTAACTGATAATCAGGGCATTGAATTGATTCCTCCAGAAAATGCGATTCTGGATCCATAATGTGTGCCCTAATAAGATCAGTTTCCTCAGTTATTGTGCTATCAAATGATCTATCAGATTCCTCAGGCCCAATCGTCTCACAGAAATCGTGTTCAGAAAACTCGCGTGAGACTTCGCAACTTGAATCTTCACCATCAAAGAAATCAGGATCCGTATCAATGTATGTCCCAAAATCATTTGTCACTTTCTTTTCCAAGGAGACATACGTTTCCTCGTAACCCAGCTCAGGGATCTCAGGTGAAGAAATCAGATCTTCCTTAATTGGTTGCTTTAATTCAATCTAGTCAGCCTCGTAACACGTGTCCCCCCAACATGTGCCTGAGTGGGTTCTGTCATTAGCTTTCCTGAAGAAGGTTCATCCTGGGAATCATCCCAAGATTGAATCAAAGCAACCACGAATCTCATCCTCAATTTCGCTAATTTCCCAAGTAAAAACTCACCCGGGTTCTTATCCTTAACATCCTGGAGCCAATCCAACAAAGACTTGTTTAAATCATCAATCATTTCAATCAGAGGCTCCAATCTCTCAATGCAAGGTATTGGCTGAACTTCTAAAGATTGAATGATATTCCTCAAGTTAGCCAGAACCTTATCTTGAACCTGATTAACCTGAACCAAATGAGTTGGTTCAGGATTGGGCGGGTTTGACATCAATGCAGAGGAATTAACGAATTGAGATTCGTTATACCCTTCCTGATAATAGGTCATTTCAGATTGTTCAAAAGATGGTGATGACCTAAAGGCAGTGAAATCAGAGGATGGGTATGGATCGGTGTATCCTTCTTGATTGTAGATCGTATTAGGTTGTTCATGAAAGGAAGACGATCTATAATCGATGTAGCTCTGAGGAGGATAGAAATCAGAATCAAAGTGTTCAGGGTTAGACCCTAAACACGGAGGTCCGCAAATGTATCCCCAATCTGAATTATCCCAACTGACTGATGGTTGATTATAGTACAAGTCGGGATAATTGTCATGTTGAGGATAATTCACAACAGGAGGGAAAGAGAGGGAATGCGTGAAATATGTGGAAGGATTCATGAGATACGGGAGGAAGAAACGTGCCCAGCAATACAAACAATCAAACCTATCCTTAAATGGGTTAGCCTAAAGACCTACAAACTCCCAAAACCCATCTTTAGATAAAGAAACGATTTGATCTACTTCCGTCTGTTCAATACAACCAGTTAGAAGGAGGGACTGGGGAGAAGGTTCTTCCTTCGGCTTGCCCCTCCGGTTCCTAGTGTACCCCCCAACCGCGATCGTTTGAATCTTCTCCCCTAGCTAGACATCAGATTGAACAGTAGAAATAGACTAATCGAAAATAATCTCGTTCTGGGTTCTGAAGAGCAAGTCCAATCCTTAAGGCCAACGTTTACTCTCTTTTATTTAGGGCTAGGTTTGAATGTGCTTTGGAATGTGATGGGCCCTTTAAATGGGTTGTGCCCTTAATGATTGATTGATTGGTGTATGCGTGCACAACCAGTGATTTTCAAGCAAGATTGTCTTTGATGCGGTAAATTTTAAGGTTCAAATCTTGCTTAGTAGCTTTTAGGATTCAACTTTAAGTGTTTTCAAACAAGTTTCATTGGCACACCAGGTTTTGCAAGCATAGGTGAAGATGTTTTCCTTTAAAATTTAAAAAGAATGTGGAGTGCTTGGTAAATCCCTAAGAGTTGAACCTAATTGGCAGCTACTTAATGAGTTGATTTTATTTGAAGTGGTGCGGCCCAATCAACTCAAACAATTGGCTTGTTGCACCACTTAATTAGGCACACAAATGATTACTTAATATGATTTCTACTCAATTATGTGTTTGAATGTGTGTACTGGCTCCAAAGATCGGTTGACCGGTTGAGTTTGAAAATCAGATGAGGTTGTGTACCTCTGTGAGATTTTTTTTTTATTTTTCTTTTAATGTGGGGATTGGGGTGAGTATGGATGTCAAACAACAAACAATCTAACCTTAGAGTTTATAAAAACACCTAGGTTGATTGATATTTGAATTATTATGTTGTGGAATGAAATCTAATGGGTGGGAGGTGGGGTATAACTTACAGAACCTTCCATAGCACTTTACTCCAATCTACCGCTGTTGCTTGTCTCGAAAGAGTACCTGCAATTACAATAAGAAAGGAGAAAAGTGAGGTAAATGATTTGTAAGTTACAGAACGCGAAGAGAAATCAAAGAGCATCGTTGTAGTATAGTGGTGAGTATTCTCGCCTGTCACGCGGGCGACCTGGGTTCGTTCCCCGGCAACGGTGCCAAAATGTTGAATGCATCGAATTGCTACGCTAACGTGTTAGGTTTTGGAAAACCTGTCGTTGTAGTTTGAAAGCGAAAAACTCATGTTCAACAAATAAAATTTATACCAAAATGAAAATTTCGGGTTGAACACAGGGAGGCGGATGTTTGATTTAAAAACTATACATTTATTTTTATTTGTCACGAAGTAATTCAATTTAAAACTATCTAATTATTTACAATAAATAAAAGAGAGAGAGAGGGTAAGAGAAAGAGAGAATATTACACATAGAAATCAAAATGAGATGTAGAATAAACAAAGAATTTATCATTAAGGAGATTGTTCATTACAACTAGAAAGCATAAAATAATTGCAGTAGAAAGCGATAAATTTACTCTAGAAAGCATTAAAAGAATGGAGGGAGAAATGTCCTCCTTGATGATCGCTTGGAGGACGAGCAGAACTACTCTAGAAAGCAATAAATCTATACTAGAAAGCAATAAAAAGAATAGGGAGAGAGAAATCCTCCTCGACGGTCGCTTGGAGGATGAGCCGGACGAAATGACACCTGGACGAAGGAGGACGAAGCAGATGAATGGGAACGGAGTAGCACGCCGTCGTCGTCACGGGATCCACTTCCGAAGGGGGACGAAAATTTGGACTTTATCTCGCGAGAAGCATCCCGGGTGTGGGACAAGCTTCTCTTGAGCTTTGGAGAGGTAGAGAAGAGAAGGAAGGGATGAGAATTTCGTATGGAGGGGGTCTCCTTTTATAGTTGCAAGGAGTGGGGGCAAAATGGTCATTACATCTTTAAAATAATAAATGAGGGGTCTTTAGTGACGGATAAATCCATCACTAAAGCCCTAATGTGGGCGTAGCACCCGTGCCCATGCGCGCCTCCTCAGCTGCGCCCTTTCTCAACGCCCGTGCACGTTTTTTAATTCTCAGCCGTCCGATTCATCTTCGCCCGCTGCTGCACGCCCACCCGACGCGTGCGATGCCGCGTGACGCCGCGCGTGCAATAGCACGTGATCTCAATTGAGCGCAGAAGGCCGTCCGATGACGATCCAACGCCCGCCATCGCCCACACGCTCGCGCCTTTCTCCCCTTCGCTGCGATTAGAACCTGCGGCTGCAGCTCGTGCAAGCGCGCTCGACTGCTACGTTACGAGGCGCGGATGTTCGAGCAGGCGCTTTTAGGTGCGACCGCCCACAACCGTTGGATCGAGATCCAACGGCGGAGAGGGAGTGGGTGCGGGGTCTTCATAAAATGTATGCGGCCGTTTGGGCAACCGAGATGGTGCCACGTGGCGCCATCTTGGCCGTCCATCTTCTGGATGTTGTAGATGGTGCCACGAATGTCGGATTGACTTGATTTTTGCGTTGTTGGGCTGCGATTGTCGATCCGAATTCATCCGTGCGGTCGGATTTGTCATTTGAAGTTTGGATTTGCACCATCCTAGCCCTTGATCTTCTAGGATTCCCTGGTTACTATCTGATGCTACGGATGTCTGATTAGGGAGATCTTGGAGTCGTTGAACTCCAATCGTTGCATTGATCACATCCATAAGGTTGGATCTTTGATCCGAGGCCCCGTTAAAATGTTTTTCCTGTCCAAGCACATAAAAGGAGACAATTAACCTCCATTTTATTCAAACTACTCTAAATGCAAGATGATGCCTGTTATGCAATATTTATATCATGAAATGCAATCCTATGCTTAAGAACATGCATAAATAGACATTTTAAGTAGTGTAAATGTGTTTACATCACCTCTACTCCATTACTAGCTAAGCTAGCTTAGCTTAGCTAGACTACAGCTCCCTTGGCCATTCACCAGCCTAAAACCCTACCCAACTAGCTCCACCAACTAAGCCCTACCTAAGCTCACCTAAGCTAGCTCCATCTACTCTAAGTTGACGCCACCACCTAGCCACTTCTTCACCCCATCACCACCACCAAAAGACACCCTATTTTTGGCGCTAAAACCACCTATAACTACCCCTATTTTGGCACCAACTTTTCCCTCCAAAAATTCCCCCATCTTAACCCTACACATACCCCTTCAAGCCATGACCACCCTACACCTACCCTTCCTTCTAGAAACCACCTCCCTTGGTTCCAAAATGGTGGCATCCTTCTACCATGGACGTCCACCAAGGGGTGGATTCAACCTATAACTACCCCCCCTTGCACCCTTTAAGGTGGCGCCAAGTGATCTCCACCTTAGGATTCCTAACCACCATCCCAAACTCCATCCTAGCCACCCATTACCTCCGCGCCAACTACCCCTTCTCCACCACTATATATACCCAGCTAACTACCCACATTTTCCCATCCTCCCTTTAGTTAAATCTACCCTATACCCACCTCATACCTACAACTAAGAAGGAGTAGAGAAGAAGATTAAGGGGGCACATCACCCACCCCTTTGGTGCCTTCTTCTCCCCATTCCTTCACCTTGTGCCATGCCAAGGAGGAGCACTCCACCACTAGGAGGACGGCCAGGTAAGGAGGAGCAAGGGTGCTGCATGCCTGCCCTTGAAGGAGATCATTGAAGGTGGTAGCTTCCACCTTGGAGAATCATCTCAAGGAAGGAGAAGGAGGAGCCCTTTTCAAGCCTAGGAGCCACTAAGCTTGGAGCAAGGAGCTTCCCCTCTTCACCAACAATTCAGGAGGACTTGTGTTTTATTTTATTTGTTGTAATTATCTAGTAGTAGAAGCATTCATCTACTAGGTTTTTTTTGTAAAACACTTTCTCATTAATCTAGTTGCCTTCTTTGAAATTTCTATTTAGTTGCATTTTAATTGTTGTGATTCTAGCACTCTTCACTCCCTCTCCCTAATTACTCTAGGCCTCCACGTGCCTAGAGTGAGCTTAGGGAGAGGAATTATTTGTCACTTAGGTGTTAGCTTAGTGATCGTAGTTGTTATTTACTTTCCCACCAACAACTCGTGTTTTCCTTCGTTATTTCAAAACCCAAAAAAAAATGATATATTGAAAAAGACCAAAAAGAAAGGTGATTTCTACTTCCAAGCAAGAGACTTGAATTTTGCAAACATATTGCCTCCTTGGATGACCCTAGATACTCCCCTATCTAGGTTATAAAATTTAAAAGCAAATCTATTTTTGTGCGTTGCAATGACTTAAAACTTTAATTTAACAAATCGCGCAAAAATCCGTATCACTCTCACAAACAGCTCCCACCCGTCCTTTTCACCCCCTTCCCGTTCCTCCTCTTCTTCCACCACCACTTCTCCGATCACCTCTGCATGATAGCCCCCTCCATGCAACCTCCTCTTCTTCCTTCTCGTCGCCACTCATCTTCCTCCACCACTCTGTTGTCCTCTCCTCCTTGCCACCTTTTCTTCCTAAGGCTACATATGTTAATATCAAGAATATGTATGTAAATGCAAGATATATAGTGATATAAATACCTTTTAAAATAATTGTCGGAGCATATATGTAATCAATCAAATACTATTTTTGGATCATAAAGTGGAAGTAAGAGAGACAAGTCACATGTTTAGTGGGCTCTTTTGCAATGGCATAGAACAAAAAAAAGAGGAAAACACAATAATGCATAGATTTCAATGCTCAAAAATGCTTTTTCTAGGATATATTGGCACATCTACATTTCAATTTGCTACATTCCCATTCAAACCACTGCAACTTGTAGCATTTGTAAATTTGTGAAGGAAGAGTAGCATTTTCTCAAAAGTAGTAAAGAACTACTGTCCAAAATGCTAGAGATGGATAGTGTTGCTAGTGACCTTGAAAGTTATACCATGCACAGTTTATACCAACAAAACAAGGCTAATGCAAGGGATTCAAATATCCCCTTAGCATTTAGATAGGTTGATATTGTCTACGCTTTGCAAACTACCAATTTTGAGCTTTCAGTTGACTTGAAATGATTTCAGTTCAAACAATCATAATGTGATCTTGAAGTTTATGATTTGGCATTGGTAGTCTGTAGTCTTTGTTTCCAATTATTTCCTTCATGCATGTCAATTTGTTTTGCGATATATTGAATGAAGTATTTATACAATCGTGTTTCAGGATGTTGCTTAAATTTGAAAGAGATGGAAAAGAAAAGTGTCTTCTTCAATTTACAGTTGCATGTGTTGAATGTTAGAATCATAATGCAAACCGTCATATATTATTATGGAATTATATGCTATCATATACATATGTAATTTAACATCATGTTTATGGTCTTTAATGTAATCTAATTATGTTAATAGACCACTCACATCTCATAAGAGTATAGGAATTTATACATAGAAATCATGAGGGAAGTATAATTCTATGATGGGTAGAATTGTCATTTAAAATCTTAACGGTTGTGGTCCCCTGAGGGATATGCAAGTGGGTGGTTTTACATTTCTCTACATCCCATCACAGAGAATATAAGGGCCCTTGAAAGAACTCAAGAGTCTCACTCTTTGTCTTCTTCTGCTCTCGCTCTCTACACCCTTTGGAAGCACCATCACCATCTCAATAGGAGGACCTCCATTGACTTTAGAGGATTTCTACACGTGTCCTCTGTTAACCTTCTCCTAGAGATGGATTCAGGTATGCTTCCATATGTCTTGGTTTCATTATGGGTTGACGATACGATGATTGGATGGTTCTTGGGATTTAACGAAAATCATTCTTGATTGATATACATCGTTTGTTTCAATTTCATTTGGATATAAAGTCCATCAAGTGGTATTAAAGCTAATTCTTTTCATCAAATCATTGCCCTAATGATTTGTTCTTTGAAGGACAATCTCATTAGGTTTAGGATTGTTCTTGATTATGTGTTTGATTCATTTTAGTCCCATCTTTGATGAATCAACATAAACTAGTATTTATTTTATGTATTCATGTTAGTATTTACCACCTAAATGAATCTTGAAACCCCAAATTTCGGTTGGAGTTTTGTTTGGGGCTTTGATTGCCACATTTGTTTCCAGATTTTCACCTTGTAATGGACCCGACGTTCATCCAGTATCGGTACTCATTATGAATATTGGTACTATTCTATTATGGAATCCCATTGGGCAACACTAGAACACAAATTAGTACTGGCACATACAAGATACAGTTTTTCCTCTAGAACCCTTTCCAAAACTGGTGAAGTACTCGTACATTAGATTAGTATCGGTATACATTATTTTGAGTACTTGTACATAAGGTTGAGTACCGTTACATGTGATGCACTATTTTTCCAAATAGTACCTAGTGAATACCAGTACTCCATGTGGGTATTGGTAATCATGAATATGGATTGATTTGGAGGATTAAATTTGAGGCAAACTGTACCTAGCAAGTACTGGTACTTATCTTGAGTATCGGTACATATAGTAACTAGGAAAAATCTAGTACTCATTGGGTATCGATACTCCGCATGGGTACTGGTATGATGAGAACCTAGCTGGTACCGATAAACATTATGAGTACTGGTACATATATACTACTTAGGGGAATATATTTACTATCATGAATCATTTATTGTAAACATTAGTAATTCTAGCCAAAGCAGATTACTTGTGCTATTTTATTTAAAACATTAAAGCGATTGTGTATATTGTATTCCTTTGTGTGGTGCTTAGCCCAAAGGAAAATCACCTCATGAATATATATACATTTTGATAAATCTTACTATTGAATTATTAGGATTCATGTAGGTAGTTAAGTTAATCTAAAGATGGCTTAATAACTTTGCATGATTGTTTTTTCAATAGTTGTTTATCATTCATAAAGACTGGCCATTACAATATTAATATTATTGTTCAAAGACTAGGTATTAATGTTGTAGTTTAGTTTATTTCATTTTGAGCATGTCTATGTTTATTTCTTTATTCTCAGTTAACTCCACTGCATTTGCCATAACTATTAATCTTAATTCTATTCAGAAATTGAATGGATCCAACTTGAAATTTTATAAAGAATGTGTTCTTATAGTTTTGGGATGTATGGATCTAGACCTTGTGCTTCACATTGATTCTCCCTCCCCTCTTATGTGTAAAAGTCTCCTGATGATATAAAGAACTTTGAGAGGTGGGAGAGATCAAATTGCATGTCTAATGATCATGAAGCATGTCATCCCAGAGAACTTTAGGAGTGTTATCTCAGAGAAATTAAATGCTAAGAAATTCCTTGATAAAATTAAGAAAAGATTTACTAAGAATGAGAAAGCTGAGACCAACAATCTCCTTAGCAAACTTGTCTCACTTAAGTACAGGGGCACTGAAAACATTAGGGACTACATCATGGAAATGTCCCACTTATCCTCAAAACTAAAATCACTTAAGTTGGAGTTGTCGGAAAACCTCCTCGTTGATTTGGTTTTAATCTCCCTCCCTACACAATTTGGGCAGTTTAAAGTTAGTTATAATTGCCAAAGGGAGAAATGGACTCTTAATGAGCTCATTTCTCATTGTGTGCAAGATGAAGATAGGCTTAAGCAGGACAAACTAGAAGGTGCTCATTTGGTTTCTGGGCCCAACAAGAAGTGGGCTAAGGATACAGATGTTACCAGTTCATCCTCCTCGAAAGGGAGTCAGAATAAGCCTAAAGCATCTTGATTCTTCAGCAAAGGTGAAGGACATGTAAAGAAGGATTATACCAAATATCATGCTTGGCATGAAAAGAAAGGTATGACACTTTGTTTAGTTTGTTTAAAAGTTAATTATGCTTTTGTATCCTCAGACATTTGGTGGATAGATTCAGGAATTACTATTCACATTAGTGTATCTGTGTAGGGTTGTCTAAATTGTCGAATGAAAAGTGATGCCGAAAGGTAAATTTATGTGTGTGATGACAAGAAGGTGGAGGTAGAAGCTATTGAGGATTTCAGGTTATCATTGACCACCAGACACCAATTAGATTTGAAAGAAACATTTATTTTACCATTGTTTATACAAAATTTCATTTCTATTTATTTATTGGACAAATTTGGATATTCTTGCTCATTTGGAGATAGATAATTTCATTTGTTTGTCAATTCAAATTTTGTTGGTTATGGCTCTTTGTATGTCAGTGATAAATTGTATATGCTTCATATGGTCTCTTCCAATTATGAAACCTTCCATGCAACCTCAAGTGGTACAAAACATAAATTAACTAAAGAGAATTCCATTGTATTATGGCATAAGCGTTTAGGCCATATCTCTAAACAAAGAATGAATAGGCTTATTTCTAATGGAATTCTTAATTCCCTTGATTACATAGAATTAGATATATGTGTAGAATGTTTAAATGAGAAAAGAACAAACAAAAGAGGTGTAGGTGCCACTAGAGTCTCAAAAGTCTTAGAACTAATACATACGGATATCTATGATCCATTCTTTACGGCTTCCTACAATGGGCAACAGTATTTTATTAAGTTCATAGATGACTACTCTAGATATGACTAGTTATTTATTTTTCACAAAAAATCACAGTCCTTAAATGCATTCAAATACTATAAGGCCGAGGTGGAATGCCAACTCAGGAAAAGGATTAAGGCCATCAGATTTGACCATGGTGGTGAATACTACGACAGGTATGATGGATCAAGTGAACAGTGCTGATTGTGCAGTAATCATAGGACTTAGCACACATTGTAGTGTAATTTATGCATAAATAGCATACATTGCATCTTTCCAGTTTCACTTAGATATTCATGAAATATGCTATAATGTACTAATTAGTACATTATTTGGATTGTAGGCAATAAGAAGCTCAGGAGATGGCCTGAATCTGGATCTGAAGTAGGGAAGAAGCTAGAGTTGCAGCAGAGCTGGAGTAGAAGCCCTGGAATAAAGATGAAGAAGTAATGTAGGGATGAGGTATACTACCTTACTAGTAGCATTTTAATGTAGGAATTAAATTATGAAGAACATAGGACCTTTCCTAGCCTTAGGATAGCTCTAGAGACCTTCCTAAACCCTAGCCACCCTTAGATTAGGTCACCTTAGCCTAGGATACCTCAACACCCTTATTCGAGCCCATATCTGGTCGTTTAGGTAGGTTGCTGGACATCCAGGGCCCTTAGACACCACCCGTAGACCTAGAACCCAATTCTGCTGAATATTAGATGTCCAGACAAGGTGTCAGACGTCCAACTTCTGCAGAATTCCAAGATAGAACCTAAACTTCACCCTGATTCGACATTGGATGTCCAGACCAGAGAGTTGGACTTTTTATTTTGAAGTATAAGTCATCTGATTAATAAATCAAACATTTAGAATCCTTCTCCAATCATTGTTTTTGAAATCAAGCCTAGATCTTAATTTCCTAAGGCCCTAAACCCAATTCTACACCCTAGGGAACCTAAATTAAGGTGCCCTAAGCTTAGTACACTACCCTAAGGCCTTCCTAGGAACCTACCTAGGTTCTCACCAAGCCCAATTGACTTGGATCTAAGTCATTCACGGTCCACCTAGTCAATTGGACTCATAGAGCCCAATTGAGCTCAGATCTCAACCAACACAAGTCTAATTGGACTTAGTGAGAGTCCAATTGACTCAAGCTTGACCTAATTGGGAACTTCCTCTCCCAATTAGACACACATCCATTCAATTAAACTTGTAATAATTTTAATTGTAGTTATCACTTTAGTATTAGGGTTTATAACCTTATTTCTAGAAACGTACCTAAACCCAATCACCTAAAACTATAGGACTTGACCAAGACCACCTAGCCACACACACATATTCATGCACGCACACACACACACACCTATAGCCGCCCACTCTAGATACTTCTAGAGCCTTCACCAAGTGGCACCACCTAGGTTGCCAAAAATAGCAACCAAACTAGTCCATTCTTAGATCCACAAATTGTGGATATAAGAAGACCCACTCCCATCCATCTTGACACCAAGATGGAGGTCCTTCTAGAGAATTCTATAATTCTCTAGAGAGCCAAGCCCTTGGTCTATTTAAAGACCATCATGGATGGCCAGAGAGGCCATCTAGATTTTTGGGATAGCACCTCCACTCATCACTCCATTAGCGAGCTCCATCACCTCCATCTCCACTCTACTCCACGTCGAAGAAGCTAGAGCACCTCCACCACCTTCACGAGAGGCCAGCCAACCACCTTGGCTGTCCCTTTCTTCACTCCTACCACCCCAAGCCACACAACCATTGGAGATCACCTCCAATGCCCTAAAGTTCTACTAGCTAGATTAATGTTCTTCGTAGATTAATTCATGTATTAATTTTCTACTTAGTAGCATAGTAATCCTCTGCCTGAATGGATGCATGCATAATCTATCTTGGATCCATGCATGCATAATTTTTCTGTTAGCAATAGTGTTTTAATCCTTCATGTACAAGCTTTCCTCTATGCTTGATGGTAATGACAAAATTCTTGAGGAAATGAAATCACTAGTTGCATAATATCTAAGCCTTTTATCTATATTGCAATCATCAGTTGCCTGCTTTACATATATTTTTATCTTTTTGCAACTAAAATGTCTGTTCCGGAAGATATAGAGGACTTAATAATTAACGAATATTCTGTGGGTCGCCATCGAAGGGTTGAAATCATGCTCACTAATACATACACTTTCACATTTATACTGTTTTTGACTCATGCGCATGTCTTACGAGTTAACAGCATAATCGACAAATCTTATTAATTAGCGTGTTTTCGGGAGGAAAAGTTAGGGTTTCGGAAAACCCGTTGTAGTAGTTGCAAAAAAAAAATCGCTACCAGATAAAATTTATACCAAAATTCAAAGAGAGTTCCAGGTCGAACACAAGGAGGTGAACGTTTGGTTTGTGAAATCGGCATTTCAATTTTATTTGATTTTGTTGTTTTATCTTTTGTATTTTTTTTGGTATTATAAAGATAGAATATCAAGCAAAATATTTGTTATCTATTCTAAGATACTCTAGTAGAATAAGAGAGAGAGAGAGAGAGAGAGACATCAATATATTGCTAATCAGAGTTTGCTACAAATAAACAACTACACTAGAAAGCGGTAAAGATAGAGAGGTGAGAAGAGTCCCCCTTGACAGTTGCTTAGAGGAAGGCTCGGTCTGACGGTGCCTAGACGAAGGTGGTGAGAGGCTGGATAAAGGAGAATGGCATTGGAGGACAGAGGGTGAGATGGGATGACGTTGTAGCGAGGATCTACTTCCCAAAGTGGTGAGAGGACGACCATTGGATGATCCACGAATGGGGGTGAGAGGCGGGAAAATATTTTGATTTTCTACTCTAGAGGAGCATCCTAGACTTGGGATAAGCTCTCTCTAGAGCCTTGGAGGTGGTGACGAAGAGAAAGGAAGAGATGAAGAAGAATGGGAGAGGTATGGGTTCTTTTGTAGTGGAGGAAAGGAAGCATTTCGTGCATGGACAATTAGTGACATCCATAAACATCGCTGAAGATCCACTGCAAGCGTCGCTGAAGGTCCAACTCACGCGAAGTGGTGCTGCTGGCACACGTTCCACACATCGGTGTCCCATGTGCCCATTGCTGCATGCTCGTTGGTGCTCCGCGAGCTCACTACTATGTGCATGTGCACTACATGCGCCTACGCACTACTTTGCATGTGCTAGCGCACGAGGGGCAGCTGTTGCCCTTGGGCTGCTTGGATAGCACCACTTGGTGTGATTTGGGCCTTCTATCTTCTTTCCATTGTAGGTGGCACCACGAATGTCGAATTGGGTCGATTTCTGTGCTATTGGGCAGCGATCGTCGATTCGGATCCATCCGTGTTGTTGGATTTGTCGTTTGAAGCTTTGAATTGTGTAACCTAGTCCCTTGGCCATTGCTCTTCTTTGGACTGCATAAAGTGCTATGAGATTTCGATCAAGATGATTTCGGAGGCGTTGGACTCCGATCGTTGTCCTGATTAGATCCTATTGATAGCGAGTTAGCTAGGAGTTTTTTAATGCTTTGTTGTAGTAAAATCTCTTAAATAGCTCTCTCAACAAATATAATTTATAACTCGAATATCTAAAATGAAGTTCGAGGTCGAACACAGGGAGCAAGTATTGTAATTCACGCGCTAATCAAAATGAATATATATATATGAGCACAAGAAATAAGCCAAGATGATATTCAATGAATAATCTCTACTCTAAATTGATATTCAATGGCAAGCATGAGTTCTTCAAGAGTTAAATATGACAAAAAGAAAGCTAATGTAAAATAATGCTGATTTAGATCACCAATTATTAGCCTAACACATATATATACTATTTACTCAATGAATCAAATAAATGTATAGTGGCCTGAACCACTCAAACCATAATTCCGCACCAGCAGTGCACAATGTCAGAGCCAATCAGACATCATCTTTGGTAATCATATGACTTAAATGTCATTGCTACAGTGCTTTATAAAGAGCTTTCTTCTTCAGCTCCTCTTCATTCTCTCTTCTTCAGGTCTTCTCGTTCTTTTGAGCCCTTCTCTTCTTCACAACACGCAAGGGAAAAATTCGCTCGCAACTAAGTGTTGAGCGTCGACATAGAGGAGCAAAACCCTTCCCTCCCCCACTCTCTCTTTTTCTCCTCTTTCCTTTCCTCTTCCTCTCTCAAGATATCTGGGCTAATCAGGTATACGGGCATGCACAGTAATGTTAAGGGTTTATGTGAGAGAAAAGAGTTTGACTGGACTAACTTGCAAACTAAGTCAAGGTGATCCTTGATTTGGCCCAAATTTTGGTACAAACCTAATTTGAACCCAAAGAATCTAATGGTAAAGTCGAATTTTGATTTTGACAAAGTTTGATTAGGTAATTTGGGCAGAAACCCAAATTAGGGTAACTATCTGTTGAGACTCTATTTTAGGTCAAATTGGGTTTAGATGGTCAAATCAAAGGTACCAAATCTTAGTGAATATTTTTCTATGATTTTTAGAAGGTTTAGGTGAATTTTATCCTGACTGGAACCTTAATTAATTAAGAGGATCTACTTTTAGGGTTTTGGATGTCTACTAATTCTCCAAATGCATGAAAACTCGTTTCTGTCTACATGAATCCTCTTGTTAGACATTTATGATCATTTGACCTTTAATAAACCATTGGAAAACCACGTAATTGCTCTGCATTTAGGATATTATGTTAAAATTATAGTTTTACCCATGGTTTTATGTTAATCTCTCAGAAAGGATATGTAGTGAATTATGGTCTTTTGGCGATTGTGTAGGAGCTTTTATCAATGGATTATGACTAATAAAAGCTAGATATGACAGATGATGACGTTGTCATCAGGTTCGTACGGTCAGATCGTCATTCCGAGGCCTTGAAATAAATCTCCTTCTCTCATGACCACAAAAGGACATGAATTAACCTATAATTTATACAAACTACTCTAAATGCAGAATGATGCATGCTATGCAATATTTATAATATGGAAAGCATATCTAAGCTTAGGACATGCATAAATAGGCATTTTAACCTAAATGGATGTGTCTACATTACCTATATTCTTATTTCAAACACCAGATTGCAATTTTAAGCAAGTAGAGAAATCAAATCAATTTCGCTCTTAAATGCCTTCCTGAGATCGATCGGGACTCACCATATCATTATATTAATTTTTTGTTTGAGCCGTAATTTGCACTATACTACGACGGTTTTCTCACTAAATCCACATTTTATGACCACAACAAGCATCCAGGACCTTTTGCTTCTTTCTTTAATGAGTGTGGCATTATACCCCAATACACCATGCATGGGACACCAAGCATAAATGGTATTACTGAACACCACAATAGAATTCTTAAGGATATGGTATCGAGTATGATTAGTCATGCTTTTTTACCTGAGTCTCTTTGGGGAAAGTCATTAAAAACAATTGTATACGTTCTCAATAGAGTACCAACTAAAGTAGCACCCAAAACCCCTTATGAAATGTGGACTACTAAGGTACCTAGTCTGAAATATTTTCATATTTAGGGGTGTCCAGTTGAGGCTAGGCTATATAGGTCAACCAAAAGGAAATTGGACTCTAAGATGGTTACTTGCAATTTTGTAGGGTACTCTGGGAGGTCCAAGGGTTATAAATTTTATCATTCAACGACCCACTCATTTTTTGAGATGACAAATGTTCATTTCTTTGAGGAAGTTGGTTTGGAAGGTGATAGTCGCCACATTACTTTTGAGGAACTTGATCCTGTTCATAAGGAAATCATTGAATAGGGTCAAGTTCTTATTCCAAATGTTGTCCCAACAACACCAGGGGATGAAAGTAATGTGGATAATCTCTTCATTAGTCAAATCGAACAACCACAAAGCATTCCAAATTCTGCACCCCTTAGAAGATCTAGTAGAGAAAGGAGAAGTACAATATCAAGTGTTTATGTTGTGTTCTCTAGGAACTAGAGGTAGATCAAATGGATTTAGATCCCATTTCAATCGCTCAAGCCATGAGGAGTTCCAATTTTCAGGATTGGATCAATGCCATGAATGAAGAAAAGAAATCCATGAGTGAAAACAAGGTTTGGGACATTGTCCCATTGCCTAAAGGTGTGAAACTCATTGGTTGTAAATGGTATTTAAAATCAAACGAGATTCACAAGGCAAAGTAGACAAGTATAAGGCTCGTCTTGTTGCCATGGGATTTACTCAAAAGGATGGCATTGATTATAAAGAGACATTTCCACCAGTTTCATCTAAGGATTCATTCAGAACCATAATAGCTTTAGTAGCTCATTTTGATTTAGAGCTACATGTTGATACGCTTTCGTCGTGTTTTAGAAATACGCATTGTAGTGTAGACAACAAAACCAATACATCATTTAAATTTATAAAGGGTAAAACACAAGTGAGTCTGAGGTCATTCGTAGGGAGAAATTTGAAATAAATCAGTCACTAATCATGATTATCAAAGAGAATAATGCAATTGAAACCAAATCTATAGAAAAATATATTTTAGATGTCAGGTAGAAAATACAAAAAGAACAGGGTAAAAATGGTGGTTTGAACCACCAATTTTAACCCTAATGTCGAAGCACAAATCTCAGCAATATCACCTTAAATATTTCAACAGTGCTAACAATCAGATATTTCACATAAAGCTCAATAGATCAACAGTAGCATCAAATCAGAACCAACACAAGGCCTCAGATGGCAATTATAAGGCTTAAATGCCTTAACCTTAAGACCTCAAAGAAGCTAAGGCACAGTATAGTGGCACACAAAGGCACAAGGGCCTCACAATGGCCAAGTACTGAGCGACGGAGGGGGCATGAATATAGAGGCCATAGTAGTTCAAAATCCCTCTCCTCTCTCTCAGATTCTTTCTTTCCAGACCAAGTTGAACCCAAGTAACTAGGTAAACTAATCTAGCCCAAACCTACAAGCATGATCACAAGCGAGGGTGCGTGAGCGAGCGTATGCGATGCGTGTGCGAAGGGGCATGCGTGGGGGACCTCACCCCCCGTGAGTTCGAGGAGATAAGCCTCAGGCATGAAATCCTCTTATTTGCCTTCGCGTACCTCTACATCCCCAATGTGGGACTAAAGCCCCACTTCCTTCACAAGTAGCTACTGCTACAAGTCTTCAATGAATTCGGCTGCTGTAGTTGATCCTTGCTCCAACTGAGAGTGGAGTTGTCTTCGCATGTAGGTTCCATGCTACCTCAAGGGGAATTGGAGGTTGTTGACTGCTGGAGCTCTGCAAGTGAACACAGCGGAAGGTGGTTGTCCGGCGATACTTGCAAGTCAAGGAAATGGCCTCTCGGCCCATTCAGAAGTGCTTAGGAGCCTTGCTGTGTGAAGGCGAATTTGAGAGTGGTGCCTGAAGGATGTGCGGTGGTTGGAGGATGCCTGTGGTGATCGGAGAAGATGAGTGGAGGAGGTGGTGTTCAATGGGGTGTTTGGGTGGTGTTGAGGAAAAATTTGTTGAGGACTTTTGAAGGTGGAGTCAAAATGGAGCTTTTGGGAGTCGTCGTGGGTGGATTGGTGATCTATGGTAGTCACACAGCTTCGTCGGAGCTTCATGACGTAGGGGAGATGGAGGGGAAAGCTATAGTATGTAGGTTGACTTGGGTGGAAAAGGGTTCAAAGAGATGCTAGAGAGAGGGAGTGAGTGTGTAAACCTAGTTACGGACGAAAGGGGCAAAGATTGAGGCTAGCTTTGATTGGCCAATGCCGAAGGAGACAAAATCCTCGGTGAGGGAGATGGTGATGAATATAGGACTTGAAGTAACTGAACTGGGGTTGGTTTTGGTCGCGAAGAAGAGAGGAGCTTGGTGCCTGCAATTTGGCCATTTGAGGCATGGAAGAGGAGAGGGTATAGGGCCATTGGAGCTTCGATCAGGGATGGTTGGGGAAGAAGAAGAGGGTTTTTGGCCTTTTTCTGAGCTCAGGAGGATGGCCTGGGGTCGAGGGCTCTTTATATAGCTCTAGAGCTAGCTCAAAAGCATGGAAAGGGCTTGATTCGTCAGAGTTTTCAGGGAGGAAAATCCATTGATTTCTCAAGCTTGTTCGAGTTGTAGAGGCTGATTTGGGATCCCTAAGGTGGTTTGAGAGATTAGGAATCTCATCTAGATTCTTCCTTCCAAAGTTGGAGGAGATTGGCTTTGATTTGAGGAAGGAATCCTCCCTAAAATCTTTCTGAAGGTGCATTCCCACCGCCAATGGTGGTAGCAACCAAAGTGAAGAAAACGATGAGAAGTTAGGGACTCAAACGTGATAAACTTGAAACCTGAGGGGTTAAATGTAAGTAATAGATTTTTAAAGGTGTAAAATGCAAACTAGGTCAATATGGATTTTGATTGGGCCAAATTTTGGTGCTAACCAAATTTTGACCCAAGGAATATAATGGTGAACTTGGATTTGATTTTTGACAATGTTTGACTGGGTAAATTGCATAGAAGCGTAAATTAGGGCAAAATCTCGCTTGAAACTCTGTTCTAGGTCAAAATGGGTTTAAATGGTCAAACCAAGGGTACCATACCTCTTAGAATATTTTTCTATGAATTATAGGAGGTTTAAATGAATTTTATCTTGACCAGAACCTCTTCAATTTAAGTAGGTTGATAATTAGCATTTTGTGTATTGTTTTCACCCTCGAAATGCGTGAAACCCTATTTATGTTAGTGTTGACCCACTTTTTAGGCTTTTGAGCTCATTTGACCTTTAATTAACCCCTGAATGATCCCATGGTTAATCTGTAGTTATGATGTGCTGTTAAAATTACAGAATTAACCTTGATTCCCTATTCTCTTCTTAAATCAGAATGACACGGAGTTGTGACCCTCAGATTATTAGATAGTAGCTTTTAACTTTCAGACCTGACTAAATATGACTAGTTAGGGCCCATGATGGTATTACCATCATACTCCCATGGCTAGCTTTTGCTAGTTCATAGCAAAAACCCTATGGATCAAATCAGATCTCTAAGTAGGATGTAATCATTAGGATGCCCTACTAAGCTGTATCTTTAGAAATCATATCACAATACCAATAATAGGCCTTGAGATACTTAAGTACCAACCAAGATATGGACCTGACCAGCTTTAGCCTTGGGTTTGCCGCATAGGTTTCTAAGGCCTGCAAAAACTGCTCAAAGGTTTGTTGACCCCATTGGATAAAGCACCCGTGCGTAGGTGTATCAAGTCCAGGTTCAACTTGTCAGTGTATTTTGATAAGAAAGAGATAGAAAGGGACTTTTCATTTTGAGAGTTTTCTCTCTTTTCTTTTTATATTTCCCTAAATTCAACTTCAGATTAGTGCTAAACATGGTTTGTATCGGATTCCTTATCCCCACCATTTTTTCCTTGAAGGTCCCTGGCTTTCAATGCTTCGAGATAGCATCGCCCATGGAAACCCCTAGAACCCTGGCTTTCAACACTTTGGGATAGTGTCGCCCATGGTGTTTTGTAGCTAAATTCATGCCCTGGCAATTTAGATATTTTGGGATAATCCCACGCATGGCACCTGAACTAGCACAAGGTGCTTACATGCCCTCTGTAGAACATTTAGATATCCTAGGAGACAAGCACCGAGGAGACGATATTTTATTACGCATCTTCGAGGGGAGTATTTTTCATTTTACCTCTCCTTACTGGGAACTCGTCCAATCAACTTGTGTCTTTGAGCCTCTCCTAAGCTAGATCTTTAGGATGACTTTTTCAGAACGGACACTTTAGGCATTATTTCTTCATTAAGCGCACTGAACTAGACTGGTGTGTGGATTTTTGGTGCTTAGATTACCAAGTCTCGCAAACCAAAGGGTAGGCAACGGGGCCGAATAATCCCTAAACCTTAGACTTAATACATCAGCTTCGTACTTTCCTTAACCTCTTGAGGACTAATTTGGATCTTAACAAGTACGTGAGTATTTAAGCCCTACAATAAGCTCAAGAGGTTAAGGTCTGTAGTCATCACTAATCTCCTATGTTTTAGCCTTCTAGGTCTTAATTCATCATCCGATCCAGCCTAGAAGTTAGATAAATTCCATACTCTCTCACAAGGGACTATCTCATCTCTTTCTCTTTGATTGCTCCTTTCTTTCTTTTCCTTTTTTCCTTAATTTTCAATTCAGCTCAAGTTGACCTCTCCTTTCTCCTTTCTCTATTTTTTTTTTATGAATGAAATCCCTCCATGAATTGATTTTCACAGGGTTTTACACTTTACTACCCCCCGTGCCTAAGATTTGCAATGTCCCCATTATAAATTAGGTGGGTTTGAGTTCAGCTTAGATCGTACATTAGAACAGGTTTGGTGGGTGGTGAACGGGTTGGGATGACTGTTACGGATGATTTCTAGCTTTGATACAAGTATTAATGGTAGAGTTGGCTGTTCTAACGGACAAATCCTAAAGTGCAATATGATTTCAGTTAAAAGATAGGTCAAAAGGATCTTGGGTTTTTTAAAATGACAGGTTGCCTCCTGTTAAGTGCTAAGTTTAATACCATCAACTAGGTGCAATGTAGCTTAGGGAGAATGGAGACCAAAAGATACTGCAGCCATATTCGATTCGGTGAATTCGAGGAACGATTTGAGTCTCTAACCATTCACAACAAATGGTTCTGATTCGTGGCTGAGTTCGCTGATTTTGACAGCTCGATTTCCAAACACTCGTCGAACATGGAATGGTCCAATCCATTTTGATCTGAGTTTTCCTAGGAAGAGCTTGAGTTTGACATCAAAGAGTAACACTTTCTAACTAGGATGAAAAGATTTCCACAAAATGTACCTGTCATGGAAGGCTTTGACCCGATCTTTGTAGATACGCGAGTTCTTGTGCACATCATTGTGTAGTTTCTTGATCTTGCTCATTTGTAAACGGCGGTGGATTCCAGCCTTCATGAGATCTCGATTGCTGATGTAGACATATCTATTTCACATAAACTTTCTATTTATGCGTATTCTTAGGCGTATAATTGCATCCAGCATTATAAATATTGCATAACATGCAACATTATGCATTTAGGCTAGTTTGTACAAAATATATGTGAATTTTTCCTTTTTGTGGCTAGGGGATAGGGCGATATCATTTCGAGGCTTTAGATTGAAGATCCAATCGTATGGATCTGATTAGGGTAATGATTGGAGTCCAACGCCTCCAAGATCACCTTGATTTGACCTCCGTAGCATCAGATGCAGTCGGAGGAAGATCAGAGGTCAAGGGATAAGGTGGTATAAATCTGTACCACAAATGACAAATCCAATTGCACGGATGGGTTTGGATCCAAATGATCCAATTTGACGTCTGTGGCACTAAGCATTAGAAGATGGACAGCCCAGATGGCACCACGTGGTGCCATCCTAGCTGCCCACAGGACTCCTTCACTCGCCTGATCAAATCCTAGCCATCAATCGAATATACAATGACTGAGATTCAAACTCAACCATGCTTCATAAGATCTGGAGATTAAATGCTCAAGTGATTTCGATTGTTGGATCGCTATCCAACGGTAGCGAGTGCTTGAGAGTTAAATCATATACGTGACAAAAAGAGGCTGTGTTGTAGTGGTTGTGTGCCTTACGGATGATGTGTGATGCACACTCGAGTCACAGGGGGTGGATTTAATCCGCGAAGAGTGGGACATGCTTAATTGGACCATGCGATGTGCATCAAGTGGCAAGGATCCGGCTACGTGGTGCACCTAGAGTTGTTGGATGGAAGCGCAGCGCTCATATGCATGATGATGCACCATCATACGCGAGCACGAGCAACAGCTAAAGTAGAAGTGCCTGCGACGTTTAAGCTATTCGATTATGTGAACGGACGGCCTAGATTGCTCGAGGTGCGTGCATGTAAATGGCTGAAGAGGAGGAGACGGTGACGTGGCCTCTTGTGGTGTGTTCAATCAACAGAGAACGATAGAGATGGAGCATGCACCTTCACCAACACTTAGCTACAGCAACAGCTGCATCCGTCACTAAAGACCCCTATATTAAATTCTAAGCATTCAAAAGAACAAATTACTCCCATGACTACACCTATAAAAGGACCACCCCTACTACACATTTCATCCCTTCTCTTCTCCTCTCACCCTTTGCAAAGCTTTAAAGAGCTAGTCCCATACCTGGGATGCTCCATTAGAGTCTTAAAGATAATTTTTCCATCTTCTCATCCCTATTCGTGGAGCACCGTGGTTGTCCTCTCGTCACCATTTGGGAAGCGGATCCCGCTGTGACGTTTCCCTACTTCATGCTTTGTCCTCCAGCTCTGTTCTCCCTCGTCCATCATCTTACCACTCTCATTCGGGCGCTCTGTCAACATGGCTCGTCCTCTAAGCAGCCGTCGAGGAGGATTTTCTCTTCCCTCTCTTTTTATCACTTTTTAGTGTAGATTTCTAGCTTTCTAGTTATAGCAAGTAGATGTAATGGACATGATTCTATAGTTATAAGATAATTATTCATTCTCTCCCTTCTATTATTCATTCTTTGTATTATTCTATATCTCTTCTATTGTTCATTAAGTAGAATAGCTAGTGTAGATTTAATTCGACCAACTAATCTACTTTCCAAAAATAATTCCAAATGCGATTTTTAATCAAACATTTGCCTCCCTGTATTCTACCCGAGACTCACTTTGAGTTTTGGTAAAATTATTTGATTGACGAATTTTTTTGCAACTCAATCTTTTACACGTACGAAATCTCGTTAATCATTTTGGCACCGTTGCCGGCGAGGCAACGCTCATTGATTTCCCGTGTTTTCCACCTTACTTATCATTTAGCTCACTTCTCTCCTTTCTTATTGTGATTGCAGGTACTCTCTTGAGGTGAGTAAAAGTAGTAGATTGGAGCAAAGTGTAGTTGAAGGGTTTGTAAGTATATCCCACCTACCACCTAGTAGTTTTCATTCCACCACGTAATAACACAAATGAAAATCAACCTAGGTGCTCTTATAAACCCTAAGGTAGATTGATTTTTTGTCACTCCCACCGACCTCACCCTCACATAAAAAGAAAAATGATTGTGGGATTTATTTAAACTCATACACCTTAAAGAACTACACACCAAGGCGCACTCTTCTTGATTCTACCACTTAGTCGAGATCTGACCTATGGGCTCGGTACACTCTAGCTTAATACACATAAGTGAGTAGGAATCTAATTAGGCTAATTATCTCGTGTGCCTTAATCAAGTGGTGTATCAAGCCACTTGTCTGATTTGTCTAGGTCACACCACTTAACATAAAATTGATTTATCAAGTAGCTTGCCACATAGGATTCAACTTTTAGGATTTAACTAGGCACTCCACATTCTTTTAGGTTTTAAAGGAAGACATCTTCACCTGTACTTTCAAAACCTGGTGTGTCAACTGAACCTTGATTAAATAAACCTAAAGTTGAACCCTAAAGGACAAATCATCAATTAACCTTGTTTGAAAGCCATTGGTTGTGCACGCACACACATTGAACTGATCTTTAAGGGTACAATGTAGATAAAAGATCCACATTCCCAAGCACATTCAAAGCAAAGCCTAATTAAAATAGAGTAGATGTTGGTCTTAAGGATTTGACTCGCTCTTCGGGGCCCAGATCGAGACTATTTTCGATTAATCTACTTCTACCAGTCCATCTGATGTCTAGCTAAGGGTGCAGTGTCAAACGACTGCAGTTGGGGGGTATCAAAGGAACCTGAGGTGAAAGGCAAGGGAAGAACCTTCTCCCAATCCCTCCCTCTAACTAGTTGGATTGACTAGAAAGAAGTAGATCAAATCATTACTTTCATCTCAAGATGGGTTCTGAGAGTCTGTAGGTCTTTAGGCTACCCCACCTAAGGGCAGGTTTGATTGTTTGTACTGCAAGGCGCCTTTCTTTTCTCTTTCCTCCTGCTTTGCCATGGATCCTTCCACATCTTACTCGCATTTCCACTCTTACCCTCTTACCACCACTTATTCCCAAGATGATTACTATCCCAACCCGATTTATGACTAATCATCTAGTAGTCGGGATAACTTTGATTGGGGATACAATTTTAGACCTCCGTGTTCAGGGTCTAACCTTGGACACCACGATTTTGATTTTTATCCTTCTCTGAGCTACACTGATTATAGATCACTACCCTCTTATGGACAACCTAATATGATCTACAATCAAGAAGGATATGCTGATTATAATCCCTATCCTCCCTAGGACTACACTGCATATAGGTCATCACCCCTCTTTGAACAACCCGAAATGACCTATTATCAGGGAGGCCACCAAGAACCTTATTTTCCTAACTTCCCTGGACTGAACCCAAACCCACCCAACCCTGAACCAAACCATTTGGTTCAGGTAAACCAAGTCCAAGATATGGTGTTTGCTAACTTAAGTAACACCATTCAATCTTTAGAAGCTTAGCCAACACCGTGCACTGAAGAATTGGAGCCTCTAATTCAAATGATTGATGATCTTAGCAAGTATTTATTGGATTGGCTCCAAGATGTTAAGGATAAGGACCCGAGTGAGTTTTTACTTGGAAAGTTGTCAAAATTGAGGATAAAATTTATGGTTGCTTTAGTTTAATATTGGGATGATTCCCAGGATGAACCCTTTCAGGAGAGCCAATGTTAGAACCTGCTCAAGCACCTATAGGGGGGACACATTTTACAAGATCGGGGATGATCAGGTTGGTTTGGATGATCAGGTTGGTCTAGGGCAACCAATTAAAGATGAATTGATTTCTTCACCCAATCTCCCTAAACTAGGGTACGAGGAAAAGTATGTCTCAATGGACTAGGAAATTATCGATGATTTTGAGACATATATAAATGCAGATCCAGAATTCTTTGATTCTGAAGGTGAAGTATCTTTATGTGAAGTCTCACTTGAGTTTGAGGAAAATGATTTTAGTGAGACGATTGGGCCTGAGGAATTCGATGAATCATTTGATGGCTCTATAATTGAGGAAATTATTCTTGTTGGTGCTGTCATGGAGAATGCAGATCATGATTTCAGAAAGGATTCGATTCATAGCCCCATTCCTTAATTACAACTCGTTGAGCATAATGATGATTATCTTCTTAAGATTACCAAACCCAAGTCAATTCTGATTGAGCCACAACTTTTGGACTTGGATATTTTAGACGGGGTTGACAACACTTTCGAGGTCCCAAAAACTTTGATTATGGAGGATAGGAATCTGAAAATGATGATCTGGGAAGCCAATTTTAGGGGAAGCAGAAGTTTGAATCTAAGGGTTCTTATTTGCCTAAAACCACCAACCTTCTACTAGGACCCTTATGACACTTTTGATTCTGAGGATGTGCAACCCAAGCACAAATTCATTGATAATCTTTTTGACCTTGATTTTTCTATTGACTGACTTTTTGGACTTGGGTTGCATCCTCACAAGCTGGAGGCCCGACCCCACTTGCATAGTGATCTCCAGTTGTGGGTAATTTTTATCCAGAACCTTAGATACACTTGACCCTGGGGCATGGGTCTACACCACAATCAGGTCCACATCTGTGGACATTCTTTGCTGGCAGGTCCTGAGGTTAATCTTTTTCGTTTGATCCTGACCTACAGTTGTGAATTCTTTATTCCTTCCCCTTATTTGTATAGTGTGCCTAGTTAAAGGCACTAAATTCATCTATATACAGTTTGTTTTCATCTTAGAGCTAACCGGGTAATCACAAAATTCAGGTGTTTTCTTCTCTATTCCTCTCTTTTTCATGTCTTTGTAATACAATGATGACATTGCATTAGATAGGTATGGGGGTGGATATGCTTATCTGAATTATTTTGTTAGCTCCGTAGATTCTTTTTATTTTCTAGTTATTTTTGAAAAAAAATTGAATTAGGAAAAGAGAACATGGGCATTAGAAATTTGTCAACTTTAGGAAATGATACAACCTGAACACTTAGATTCTTCAGGTCTTCGGACTTAATCAGCCCAGGTGTCCACTAAAATGTGGACTTGTTTCTTGAGTCCTCACCGCTCTAAATTGATTTCTAATTGGTTAAATATATTAGGGTGATAAGTACATGACCTATCAACCCACCCTCTGATTTGAGGGGACTTATAGCCTAAGCATCTACACACTATTTGCATTGACTCACTTTTCGATGGTTTTAATGGAAATTGGGTTGCTAATGAACTTTTTAGTGTGCTATGGCAAGTAAGTTGTTGTGGGTAATAGCCCATTAGCCAGTTGTCCAGAGCCCAGCCACACGACCATTTTTTCTACTGCCTTTAGGTAAATCTTAGATCAAGGAAGTCACCTACCCAGAAAAAAAAGAAAAACATTCAAGAAAAAAGAGAAATAGAAAATAAGAAAAAAAGAAATAAGCCATACTTCACCGCATGAGTATGGCTGGCAAGTTGTCGTGGGTAATAACCCAATGGTCGATTGTCCAGAACCCAACTCAGAAGAATGCACAAATAATTCCTAAGCACTTAGGAAGAAGCAGGAAGTAGAATAAGCTGGAGAGATATACGCTGGGTTCACCCTTGTGTTGACCCCATAAAAATAAAAAGTAGGGAGAAAGCTAGTAGTAGAACTGATACACCTTTAGATAGAAATTTTTCGTTAGGGTCACCTAAGGTTCGTAGAAACTTGAAGTCTGTTTTAGTTGCTGATCAGTGAGTCTATGAAGTCGGTTGGTTTGATGACCGGGTTTTGGTTTTGTTATAACGTTGTAGTAAAGCCAGTTATTACCAACATTTCAAATATAAATTTTTTACTCGGAAAATAAAAGAGTTCCCGAGGTCGAACTCAGGGAGCAAGTTGTATTCTAGAGATATACATGTTTCTTTTACAAAATAAAGAAAGAGGGAAAGAATTTGTTGTTCTCTTCGTTTTCTCCTCGTGATGTTCTTCTTTCTTTCTTTCTTCAGAGCTCCTGCTTCTTCTTCTTCGTTCTGCCTTGGCCTCTCTTCTTCTGCCTTGCTCAGCCTCTTCTTCAGAGTTTCTTCTTGTTTTTCCTCCCTGCGGCTAAGTGTCAGCTTCTTCTTTTCTTTTTCAGCCAGGGATGTCACGCGAAGCTTTCTTCCTTAGCTGCTTCAGGCCGTCGTCTGATTTCCAAATCAGACGACTTAACTACCTGTTGCTACAGTTAGCTTCCTTCTTCTTCCACGGGTCTTCTTCTTCGCCTGTGCCTGCACACTTCAGAGTTTTTCGTCAGAGGCAAAACCTACTCTACCCCCCCCCCCCCCCCCCCCCCGCGCCTCTCTTTCTCTCTGAAACCACTCTTGGGAAAGCTCTCCCAGAGCTACCGGGTAACCGGGTTCGGATCAGGCCCGGGTCCAGGCCCACCGGCGTGCGTGGTGGGCGAGGAGTGCAGGTCAGTCTAAGTCGGGTCGGGTCAGGTCCGCGGGGCGTGAGCGCGGACGAGACCGGGTAACCGGGCGGGTGTAAGGGGACCTCACCCCGTGTACTGAGGCAGTAAGGCTAGTGCACGAAATCAATTTAAACAGTGGAACGGGTGTGAGGCTTACCGATGTGGGACTAAACACAGACCGTTCCTCGCGTGCGCCTGCTGGGAGACCGCGGCCTGGCTTCTGCAGCTGCGGCTTCTATTTGCATAGGTTGCTGGCTGGCTGCCTTCGCAAGACTCCCCGTACTCCGCAGCAGCTGGAGACCTGGAGTCCTCAAGCCTGGAGCGCGGGAGAAGCTGCTTCAATGTGCGTTAATGGCGGTCGAACCTCAAAACCTGTCGGACACGAATATGGCCTCTCGGCCTGATCAAACCACTGGGGAACCTTCGCCGTGGCCCGGCGAAGGTGAGGAGCTGCGCGGCAGGCCGCAAGGTGGTGTCTGGCGGCAGTCCTGGGTCGGACTGCAACCGGAGGAATGGGTTTGTTCGGGGGAGTGTTACGGAGGTGTGGAGTGGCAGTGGAGGGGTGGGGGGTGCTCAGTGTGATGAGGCGGAGGTTCAGTGAGGGTCGGCGAGCCGTGTGGGTCGCTGAGGTGATGAGAGCGGCTCGCCGGAGGGTGGTCGGAGGCGAAGGAGGTGAAGGTGGTCAGGGTCGGTCGAGGGCTTAATTGAATAAATTGAAAGCGAGGAAAGAAAGAGGAGAAGAAGGGGAGTAGCTCTAGCTTACTTGCAGGGACGAAGGGGGAGGAACAGGGCGACAGTCGTATCGACTGTCACCGGAGAAGACGATGCTCAGGGAAAGGGGCGGCGGCGAGCAGAGAGCCGGAGAGGCGCCAGCTGGGTGCGGCGTGGCGCGGGAAGAGCAGGGGAGGAAGTCTCTGCTGCTGGTATTGCGGCAGAGCGAAGAGGTGGAGGGGGAGGAAACCGCCGGAGCTGGTGAGCGTCTGCCGGAGGAAGAAGAGAAGAAAGTTGGGGATTTTCTCCGTCAGATCCAGGCTGCCCCGGTCTGTGGAGCAACGGGGGGTATTTATAGGGATCAAAACAGGGAGGGAGGCGGAGGGAGACGACGTGTCTCCCTCGCCGGAGGATGGCCGGAGACGAAAACCCATACCGTCCGTGCGTTCGCACGGCCGGTATGGTGGGCTACAGCGACCAGGGGGGTGTCCCTGCGACGGCTGACGACGCAGGGCACCCCCGGTTTACTTGCCAGGCTTTCCCCCTCACCCTGCGCGGCGCCATGCTCCGCGCAAGGTCGCCGGAGCATGGTGCTGGCAGGTTTTGCAGGGGGGACCTGATCGCAAAGAACGAAGGAGAGTTAGGGGCTGAAATGCGATGGTTCAAAAGTTGAGGGCCAAAAAGTAAATATATGAGGACCAAAGTGTAAAGTCGGTCAAGGAGGTTTCTTCTTAGGCTCAAGTTTTTATACATGATTAATTAGGACCTAAGGAATCTGATGGTGAATTTCATTTCTATATTAAACCTTGTTTGACCGGTCAATTTATGCGAAAACCCAGATTAAGTTATTAATTGGGCATGGTTCTCAATGTAGGTCAAAATGGGTTCTGAAGGCCAAATTGAAGGTTCTAAACCCTAGAGATTATTTTTCTATGAATTTTAGAGGATTTATTCTATTTTTACTTTGCCTCGAACCTCGTGAATTGAAGTGGGTTGTTTTAGGGTTACAGATTATCATTTAGTTCCTTGGAATTGCTGTAGCCCTTGCTAGATCATCTCATCCCACTTTTATTCTTATTAAGTTGCTTTGACCTATGTTTGGACCCTGAATTACCCTGTATGCAGATTATACTGGTAAAATTACATTTTTACCCCTTATGACTTATTTTCTCCTTAAACTCAGAATTCTCTGAGTTAAGCCTTTCCTTGAGTTATGTAGGAGCTTTTATCCTTTGTATTGGGTCAAAATGAGCTAGTTATGGCTCATGATGAGGTTCTCATCATACCCCCATGCCTAGCTTTTGCTAGTCCCTTAGCAAAAACTTAAGGTTTCAACCCTTGTTCTAGACCATGAAGTTCTTAATAGCTTTAGATAAGTGCTTTTTTATTTGAGCTTAGATTAGGTTAGAATGCTGACCATAGGCCTAAAAGGTACTCTAGTACCAATCAAGATCCAAATCTGTCTAGCCTTAGCCTTAGTCTCTAGCAAAGGTTTTTAAGGTCCACAAGAACTAACCTAAGGTTTATTGGACTTTGTGGTTAAAGCACCCGTGCTTGAAATGATTTTAGCCCTGGCTCAGTTCGCAGTGCGTTTGTAAGAGAGAGATAGAAAGTTTTTCTATTTGGAGAGTTTTCTCTCTCTTTTTCTTTTTAGTTCTAGCCTAGGATTGGCTTTTCAACACGGTCTGTATCAGATTCCTTGCTCCCATCATCAATCCTCAAGGGTTCCTGGCGATCGATGCTTCGAGATAGCACCGCCCATGGCAACCCCCGGAACCCTGGCTATTGAGATTTCGAGATAATCCCATCCATGGTGTTCCGTGGCCGAATCCAGACCCTGGCAATTGACACTTCGAGATAATGCCATCCATGGAATCTGAACCAGCAGAGTGCTTACATGCCCCCAGTAGGATATGTAAATATCCTAAGAAACAAGCACCGAGGAGATGATATTTTGTTACGCATCTTCGAGGGGATTTCCTGCCTCTCCGCGCTGGGAACTCGTCCAAATCAACTTGTGTTGATCGGCTGCTCCTATTCTAGGTGTTCTTTTCAGAATTTTGCGACGCTTCTGCGTGATTCTGATTTTTACGCTTACTGAACCAGGCTGTGTGTGAGGTTAGGGTGCTTAGGTTACTGAGTCCCGTAAACCAAAAATTAGTTAACGAGGCCAAATACTCCCTAAGCCTTAGACCTAATACTTCAGCTTTTCATTTTCCTCAACCTCTTGAGGAGTGTCCAGATCTTAATGGGTACTAAGAGTCTATTCAAGAATGCCTAAGGTTTGCATTCTTACTAATCTCATTGTGCACTTTTCAGTTATTTTCTTGAATGAGGTCTAGAACTTAGGTTAATTCCTTAGTTCCTTACTAATGACTATCACCTTTTCTTATAATTTTGTGCTCCTTTTTTCATTTTGTTTCTCTTCTCCTTCACAAAATTTCCTTCTCCTCTTTTCCTCTTATTCTTTTTCGAAAAATTTTTAATTTTTATGGTGTTTTTGGCATATGTGATTTTTTTTTTTTTTTTTTTTGTGAAACCTTTTCTTACAAGTTTTTGTACTTTCCTACCCCCCCATGCCTAAGATTTGCAATGTCCTCATTGTAACCTAGGGGTTTTTATTCAACTAAGTTCATACATTTGGATAGCTGTTTTGATGAATCTCAGATGCAAGCACCTGAGGTGGAGTCGGCTGTCCTAAAGTGTGAACTTCAAGTGCAAAAAGCTGTCAGAACAAGTTTCAGGTTTTCAAAGAGAATGACGGGCTGCCTCCCGTTGAGCGCTAAATTTGATGCCTTCAGCCAAGCGGGAAATGCGATGGAGAGGGGATGGTCAAATCAGCAGAGTTTTGTAAGACAAGCACCTTGATTAAGAGCCTGGTTGGTCCAACCAGGTGCTTGTTCAGATCAACAGGCTGATGATGCAGCCCAAACCCAATCAATCTGGTGGGTTGATAGATGTGGATAAAAAGGTGTGGAACCCACCATAAACTATGAAGCTCAGATGGATGTGGAAGTGTAAACGCAGGGTTTGGCTGAGTCGAATCAGCCTGGTCAGAGTAGGGACCCGTAGAATAATCAATGAATGACGCGGAAACCCTACAGGGGTGATCAGAGAATGATAGAGCATGGTATGTAGTCTGATCAATGTTCGAAACCCGATGTGGAAATGCAATCGGCTCGGTGAGAGGTGAATCTGAATAGAACTTGAGTCCGGTTGCGGGTCGGGGTTTGGGAGAGGTTTTGATCCGTTCTGTGTGTGCGGCCGAGGTGGCCATTGTGTACGAGGGCTCTTCTAGAAACAGATGATAGGTGGTTTTCTGTAGAGAGTCCTCTGGGTAACTATCAAATGCCGGAAGAGTGTCTGTAGGATGAAAGGAATCGGATTTGAGAAAAAATTTGGATTCTTGGTTGTAATCACTCTTGGCATTTTCTATTTTTGGTTCCTGAGGATCGAAAAGGAGTGATTCTGTGTTATTAGTGATCTCGGGAATCAGGACCTCAGAGTCAGAGTCAGAGTCATGTGAACTGAGGTCGTAGATAGGCCTGGCGTGTTCAGGAAGGGGAATCTCTCCGCAATTATAGTCAGATCTGAAATTGTCGGAGAGTTGGCGAAAATGATCATGAATT
Organism: Thalassia testudinum; assembly: GCA_037157565.1. NCBI lineage: Eukaryota > Viridiplantae > Streptophyta > Magnoliopsida > Alismatales > Hydrocharitaceae > Thalassia > Thalassia testudinum. Next base: position 49,258,955 of record JAZHRO010000009.1, read on the forward strand.
CCACCACAACAAAAATCATCAGATGTGGAATCAGCAGCCTGACTGGGTTCTAGCCTATATGTCACTTCTGGGCTCAAAAAGATGTTCTGTTCAAGCTCTAAGCTGGTAGGATAGACCCCATTAAAACCTTGCTCATCCAACTCCTCAGTTTCTGTATCATAAATTGGCATGTTTTCTGAAAAATCGATCAGATTTCCTGAGGATGTTGGAGAGGGATGTTCATTAAATAGAGGCCCGGAATCATATTCTGTAAAAATTTGATCTTTCTCATAAAGGGCCTCATAATCTTCCCAATAAGTTTCAGATCTAGGTTCTAGGCTTAGGATGTGGGTAGAATTATTAGAAACTAAGTCCGAATAACCTTCGAGGGTCACCTTATCAAAACAAGGGGCGGAATTTATACCCTCCAGAGGTTCAATTCTAATCTTGTTATTGCAGGAGTCTTGGAGTTCTAAGCTTGGTGATTTATGGCCTAGGGTTGGTTCAGCATTGTGTTCTCCTGCAACTTCCCAACCTATTTTAATGCTATCTTCTATTTGGGTTGGGAGTCGACAACCACCTTGTGCCTCAGTCCCGAGATCTGGGAAACTGGATTGTTCCTTAATACTGTTCCAAGATGGTTCATCCTCTGTTTCTGGTATATACGGGTATTTCTGGTTGATAATTTGTCCTACTGATTTCATCATTTCTACCCGTTTCATAAGGGCATCTTGGTGTTGTTCCCAAAGTACAGGATTTGTCAAGCATTGAAGGTATTCAGATTGGTGTAATTTTTCCATCTCAATGTATCCTGTCATGAGCATATCTCGGGTTGATCCTTTTGAAATTTCAGTCAATAGAATTTGGGCACAGTTTATGATGAAAGCTGTGGTTGTTGGAACATCAACCTGAATGTTTCCTATTGGTGTTGAGGGTTTATATTTGATTTCATAGATTTCAAGGGCATCCTCAATCATTTTATCTTTCATGGATCTCATATATTCAGGTTTTTTGAATGGTAGTCTTGCTAGGTAATTAGGCTGCATAATTGAATCAGGTGGTGGAATCAAGATATAGACTCAAGGTTTGAATCAAGATGGAAGAAGGGGATTTTGTTCAGAATCAGAGGAAAGAAGGGCTGTGTGAATGATTTTTGAAAAAAAAAAAAAAACAAAGGAGCCGAGGCTTAGCCTCGGGGAGAGTGAATTTCTATAGGAGGTTTCAAGGACCTCCTGAAAAATACTGAAGGACTGGATGAGATAAGCAGGTGCTGGACCCAATCAAGACACCCAAAAATTTGTTGGGTGACTATAGAGGTGCGGGGCAGATGGACCCCTTGATCAGAAAGATCGTCCACCTGAGAATTACCTGGGCAGCCAGAGAGGGAGAGTCCCGCAAAGACCCCTACACGGTAGAGCGTCCCCACGGGTTACAGGGTTTCCCCCACCCGACCTCTCTTGTCACTGCGGTTCCAGGTAGACCAGAATGGGGATCTTGACCTCTTAAGTCTACTAATTTTAAGATCAGGGTGCTTAAGGTTTCACTTGAACTTTAGGTGTTTTTGTGAACAAAGTGGCCTAGTTTGAAGGTTGGTTGACCCCAGGGGTCAACTTCACCTAGTGGTTTCCTTGAGAAGTTAGGCCTTGTTTTAGGGTTCAAGTGTTTAGAGAGAGCCAATTGTTTAGGATTTTTCTTATTAATTATTTTCAATCAATGGCTTGGGCACACCTCTTTTGGATTTCCTCAATTCTTGATTAAGGGGTGTGTCTCTACTGAAATCCTAATGTTTGACCTTATGTTGGCTCTACTTGGTCCATTTAACTCTTTGTTGGGTAATTAGGGCTCAAGCAAGAATGTGTTAGCCCTTAAATACCCTTAATAGTGTGCAGGAGTGATGAGTTGAAAACATGCAACTCTTTATGGTTACTAAGTATGGAAGACAGGTTAGCCCTATATTGCTTGTTCTTTTCTTTTCTTCCTCTTTAGAGTTTAGGGGTTAATAGCGAGAGGAAAAATTTACCTGTCCTCGGAGTGGTTGTCGTGCGGTTGCTTGTCTTCTTGATTTCCTGTAGTTTTCTGCACAAAAGAGAGGAGATTATCAGAAATTAAAAAGAAACAGGAATGTTTACCTCTAGAATAGCCGTTGCTCCCCGGCAACGGCGCCAAAATGAAGTCGGTTGGTTTGATGACCGGGTTTTGGTTTTGTTATAACGTTGTAGTAAAGCCGGTTATTACCAACATTTCAAATATAAATTTTTTACTCGGAAAATAAAAGAGTTCCCGAGGTCGAACTCAGGGAGCAAGTTGTATTCTAGAGATATACATGTTTCTTTTACAAAATAAAGAAAGAGGGAAAGAATTTGTTGTTCTCTTCGTTTTCTCCTCGTGATGTTCTTCTTTCTTTCTTTCTTCAGAGCTCCTGCTTCTTCTTCTTCGTTCTGCCTTGGCCTCTCTTCTTCTGCCTTGCTCAGCCTCTTCTTCAGAGTTTCTTCTTGTTTTTCCTCCCTGCGGCTAAGTGTCAGCTTCTTCTTTTCTTTTTCAGCCAGGGATGTCACGCGAAGCTTTCTTCCTTAGCTGCTTCAGGCCGTCGTCTGATTTCCAAATCAGACGACTTAACTACCTGTTGCTACAGTTAGCTTCCTTCTTCTTCCGCGGGTCTTCTTCTTCGCCTGTGCCTGCACACTTCAGAGTTTTTCGTCAGAGGCAAAACCTACTCTACCCCCCCCCCCCCGCGCCTCTCTTTCTCTCTGAAACCACTCTTGGGAAAGCTCTCCCAGAGCTACCGGGTAACCGGGTTCGGATCAGGCCCGGGTCCAGGCCCACCGGCGTGCGTGGTGGGCGAGGAGTGCAGGTCAGTCTAAGTCGGGTCGGGTCAGGTCCGCGGGGCGTGAGCGCGGACGAGACCGGGTAACCGGGCGGGTGTAAGGGGACCTCACCCCGTGTACTGAGGCAGTAAGGCTAGTGCACGAAATCAATTTAAACAGTGGAACGGGTGTGAGGCTTACCGATGTGGGACTAAACACAGACCGTTCCTCGCGTGCACCTGCTGGGAGACCGCGGCCTGGCTTCTGCAGCTGCGGCTTCTATTTGCATAGGTTGCTGGCTGGCTGCCTTCGCAAGACTCCCCGTACTCCGCAGCAGCTGGAGACCTGGAGTCCTCAAGCCTGGAGCGCGGGAGAAGCTGCTTCAATGTGCGTTAATGGCGGTCGAACCTCAAAACCTGTCGGACACGAATATGGCCTCTCGGCCTGATCAAACCACTGGGGAACCTTCGCCGTGGCCCGGCGAAGGTGAGGAGCTGCGCGGCAGGCCGCAAGGTGGTGTCTGGCGGCAGTCCTGGGTCGGACTGCAACCGGAGGAATGGGTTTGTTCGGGGGAGTGTTACGGAGGTGTGGAGTGGCAGTGGAGGGGTGGGGGGTGCTCAGTGTGATGAGGCGGAGGTTCAGTGAGGGTCGGCGAGCCGTGTGGGTCGCTGAGGTGATGAGAGCGGCTCGCCGGAGGGTGGTCGGAGGCGAAGGAGGTGAAGGTGGTCAGGGTCGGTCGAGGGCTTAATTGAATAAATTGAAAGCGAGGAAAGAAAGAGGAGAAGAAGGGGAGTAGCTCTAGCTTACTTGCAGGGACGAAGGGGGAGGAACAGGGCGACAGTCGTATCGACTGTCGTCGGAGAAGACGATGCTCAGGGAAAGGGGCGGCGGCGAGCAGAGAGCCGGAGAGGCGCCAGCTGGGTGCGGCGTGGCGCGGGAAGAGCAGGGGAGGAAGTCTCTGCTGCTGGTATTGCGGCAGAGCGAAGAGGTGGAGGGGGAGGAAACCGCCGGAGCTGGTGAGCGTCTGCCGGAGGAAGAAGAGAAGAAAGTTGGGGATTTTCTCCGTCAGATCCAGGCTGCCCCGGTCTGTGGAGCAACGGGGGGTATTTATAGGGATCAAAACAGGGAGGGAGGCGGAGGGAGACGACGTGTCTCCCTCGCCGGAGGATGGCCGGAGACGAAAACCCATACCGTCCGTGCGTTCGCACGGCCAGTATGGTGGGCTACAGCGACCAGGGGGGTGTCCCTGCGACGGCTGACGACGCAGGGCACCCCCGGTTTACTTGCCAGGCTTTCCCCCTCACCCTGCGCGGCGCCATGCTCCGCGCAAGGTCGCCGGAGCATGGTGCTGGCAGGTTTTGCAGGGGGGACCTGATCGCAAAGAACGAAGGAGAGTTAGGGGCTGAAATGCGATGGTTCAAAAGTTGAGGGCCAAAAAGGTAAATATATGAGGACCAAAGTGTAAAGTCGGTCAAGGAGGTTTCTTCTTAGGCTCAAGTTTTTATACATGATTAATTAGGACCTAAGGAATCTGATGGTGAATTTCATTTCTATATTAAACCTTGTTTGACCGGTCAATTTATGCGAAAACCCAGATTAAGTTATTAATTGGGCATGGTTCTCAATGTAGGTCAAAATGGGTTCTGAAGGCCAAATTGAAGGTTCTAAACCCTAGAGATTATTTTTCTATGAATTTTAGAGGGTTTATTCTATTTTTACTTTGCCTCAAACCTCGTGAATTGAAGTGGGTTGTTTTAGGGTTACAGATTATCATTTAGTTCCTTGGAATTGCTGTAGCCCTTGCTAGATCATCTCATCCCACTTTTATTCTTATTAAGTTGCTTTGACCTATGTTTGGACCCTGAATTACCCTGTATGCAGATTATACTGGTAAAATTGCATTTTTACCCCTTATGACTTGTTTTCTCCTTAAACTCAGAATTCTCTGAGTTAAGCCTTTCCTTGAGTTATGTAGGAGCTTTTATCCTTTGTATTGGGTCAAAATGAGCTAGTTATGGCTCATGATGAGGTTCTCATCAGTCTATCACATCACAAAAAGATGCTTAGAACTTAGAATTCTTTTCTAGTCTTGGGTAGGTTGGGTAGCCGTAGAAAGCTACCCCAAAACTCTAAACTCAAAAATCCAAAAAATTAGAAAAGAAGAAAAAGAAAGAAAAATATGTATTTACTTTTGAATTAGATGAGGGCTTGGGCGGTTTGTATTTTGGTAGACACCCAGGCGCTTTTGAGTCTCTGTAGTTCAAGTTTTTAGTAGAAATTTCTTAGTGTTTAGAAATAATTATTGCCCAAGTAATTTGATTCTAATTCTTTTATAAATAGCATATAGTTTTGCTAGGAACTAGCAAAAGATAGGCATGGGGGTGTGATGTGTAGGTTTGGCCCTACGAGGAGGGGGTGACGTAATAAAATGCGGAATTGAAATATAAAATCTTCACAAAATAACAATCACACAAAGTACACAATTGTTTTTAGGTGGAAACCCAAACCGGGTGAAAACCACCACCTAACCCTCTCGAGTTAGGATTTTCCGATCAACCTAGTTGATCAAATCCACTAACCGAATCACTTTAAATGAGGGTGATTCAACCTCAATTACAACCACGCTACAAGTACGAGGGTAGCGTTCCTCAACCCCTTCTCTCCACGAGAAGGATTTTGTCCCACGAAGGAGACGGGAATTCGCAAAGCGAATACCCAACCAAAAGACAAAGATAAAATAAAACAAGTAATCCTATAGAGCCAACAAAGTAATTTAAACCTAGCTTCTATAGGAAATAGGAAACTCCCCTTTGCAAGGAGTGCGTCGAGTTGATGACGCGGTGCGTGTGCCACGCGATTGCGCAATGTCGCTCTCGTAAACAATGGCGGGAGAGCGGGTGCGCGAAGCTTGATGCTCTCAAGAGAATGGAGCTTGAGCTTGGAGAGCAAGATCTTTTCTGGACACAAAAGAGTGTGAAAGTGTGTAGCTAAGTGTATCCAAGTGTTTCTCTTAGTGTGTCTAGGTGTGTAAAGGCTCCCCTCTATTTATAGAGGCCTTAGGAAGGCTTTGGAAGGCTTAGAAAAGGTTCTATAGCCATTGGGAACAAAGCCCAAGAGAATCAGCTCGAAATCAGGAACAATCATTGTTCTGACAGGCTTATCAGACGTCTAATTCTGGCATCAGATGTCTGGAACACCACTTTAAGACGTCTGATTTCAAGGTCAGACATCTGATTCTATGCGGGTTTCCTCCTGACTTGAATCGGATCTAAACAGGGTTTTTGTTCAAGTTGATCAGACGACATACAAGACGTCTGGCACTATGTCTGGACGTCTGGAAACCAACTTTTACTGTGGGAATGGATTTCCAAACGTTGCAACGGCTAGAAAATCTCTGAGAAGAGATTTTGGGTCAGCCGAGGCAAAACGGTCAATTATCAGACATCTGGTAAGTCTTATGGACGTCTGATAAGGCTCTAACGGTCATATCCTTGAGTCTTTGCTAAGTTAGGCAACGGTCCACCATCTGGACGTCTGGCAAGTCCATCAGACGTCTTCTAAGACATCTGGTATAAGGTCTGGACATCTGATTTCATCAGACAAAACTAGCTATGTCCAGCCTAACAGATATCAGACGTCTGAAACAACAGTCAGACGTCTTAAAATACTTTATCAGACGTCTGATTTGGGAATTAGACGTCTGGAAGTGCTGTTTGAACCCTATATTGGTTTTCTAAGTATTCTACAGAAAACCTAAGTATCCTAAGGTTGTGCCGGTATTCCTAGGACTACTGTTAGGGTACTTTCAGGCTCTTTAACAATATTCTAAGGAAAATAAAAAGAGCGAGAAAATAAAGACAAGAGATACAAGAAATGATTAAAAAGAATCTATCCTATTCTTCTTGTCTTCTATCTTCAATCTGTCGCTCCACGCAAACCTCCTCTGTTTTCCGTCAAGCTCCTCCAATCCATCCTGGATGCGAGCTCGAACTCCGTTTAAACACGTCCACATTTGCAATTGACCTGAAATCTAGGACTCAAATTGCAAATGTTAAATAACATGTGTTTTGTTATCATCAAAAGAAATGATCGTGGTGCTCTAACACCAACAATCTCCCCCTTTTTGATGATGACAAAATCGTAAATAATGCATAAAAATCCTCCCCCTTTTTGACATTATCAAAAAGGTTTGATTGGTTTTAAAATTCTTATAACTTCACCTTAAGACATGCTCTTCTATGAATTTACTTTTACAAAGGTGATATTCTCCCCCTTTTTGTAACAACAAGATAGCTATTATTTTTCTCCCCCTTACTAAAGGAAATTTAGCTAACTTGCATCTCCCCCTTAAAAATTGACAATTAGCTCATAAATTTTTTAACTCCCCCTATCTAAATGCTTATAAAAAGATAGGGTTAAGAATTTTTACCTCACCTACCATTGCCAATAAAATGGCCTGAATGGTGGTGGTGGATGCCACATCGGAAGGGGCTCCCATCCGTAGCTTGGAGGCTCGGGCATCGGCGTCGGTCTCCAGTCTGGTGGTCGACGTGCGGCGGGTCCGTCGTTTTTTCGCCGTCTCGTCGGTCTTCTTGTTCTCCTCCTTGGTCTACTCCTTGGTTCTCCCAACTTGAGTTGACCAGCCTTGAGTTTGTAGGTCCAGTCCTTTGTGTTGTAATTATCCCTGAATCCTACAAAATAAGATTCTAATTTTTTCTTTGGTATCCAAGTGAGCTTGGATCCGGATCTGTTAGCGGGTCTCCTTGATGGAGATCCTTTCTCAATCTTAGGGCTATATAAATCATCTACTTTGTTGATTAATTTGTTAGAGTTTTCCCTAAGACATGCAATTTCTTTTTCTATAATATCCATCTTAGTCTTTAAATCAGAAATTTCTATTTTTAGACTAACATTTTCCTCAATCAATTTATTATTTTCATTGATGAGGTTATGATTTTCTAATAATAGGTTATCATTTTTAGGACTAGCTTCCATGTCCTTAAGTTGTTTTTCTAACCTATCATTTTCATTTTTAAGAAAACTAAGGTTCTTCTTAGTACTTTTGTTTTCTATTTTAAGTGATTTACTAATCTCAAATAGTTCATTAAAAGCTTCTTGTAAATCGAAATTTACCTCGTTGTCGCTGTCGCTTCCGCTTTCACTGTCGCTATTGGTTCCTCTGGCCATGAAACCAAAGCAAGCGGTTTCTTCTTCTTTTTCTTCTTCTTCTTCCTCCGAGCTCATCTCTTCATGAGTGTCTTCTACCTTCCTCCATATCTCGTGGGCGGTAGTGCACTCTTGGATTTTCTCGAACTCTTTCGGACTCAACGCGCAATACAGGGCATTCATTGCCTTTGCGTTGAGTGAAAGCTCTCGAATATGCAGCTGTGAGTAGCCTCCCTCGGGTTTTTCTGGGATCTCAAATGGCGTCTCGCATCTGGCCCAGACCGTGAAGTCGGTGGCTTGAAGCCATGTCTTCATCCGCAACTTCCAGTAGGGGTAGTTGCTCCCGTCGAAGAACGGCGGACGGGTTGTGGACTGCCCCTCGGAGATCCTGCTTGTGGAACAGCTTCCCTCCATGATCTTCTTGCCGGGTGTTACTTCGATCTCGCAAGAACCTGCTCTGATACCAATTGTAGGTTTGGCCTTACGAGGAGGGGGTGACGTAATAAAATGCGGAATTGAAATATAAAATCTTCACAAAATAACAATCACACAAAGTACACAATTGTTTTTAGGTGGAAACCCAAATCGGGTGAAAACCACCACCTAACCCTCTCGAGTTAGGATTTTTCGATCAACCTAGTTGATCAAATCCACTAACCGAATCACTTTAAACGAGGGTGATTCAACCTCAATTACAATCACGCTATAAGTACGAGGGTAGCGTTCCTCAACCCCTTCTCTTCACGAGAAGGATTTTGTCCCACGAAGGAGACGGGAATTCGCAAAGCGAATACCCAACCAAAAGACAAAGATAAAATAAAACAAGTAATCCTATAGAGCCAACAAAGTAATTTAAACCTAGCTTCTATAGGAAATAGGAAACTCCCTTTTGCAAGGAGTGCGTCAAGTTGATGACGCGGTGCGTGTGCCACGCGATGGCGCAATGTCGCTCTCATAAACAACGGCGGGAGAGCGGGTGCGCGAAGCTTGATGCTCTCAAGAGAATGGAGCTTGAGCTTGGAGAGCAAGATCTTTTCTGGACACAAAAGAATGTGAAAGTGTGTAGCTAAGTGTATCCAAGTGTTTCTCTTAGTGTGTCTAGGTGTGTAAAGGCTCCCCTCTATTTATAGAGGCCTTAGGAAGGCTTTGGAAGGCTTAGGAAAGGTTCTATAGTCGTTGGGAACAAAGCCCAAGAGAATCAGCCCGAAATCAGGAACAATCATTGTTCTGACAGGCTTATCAGACGTCTAATTCTGGCATCAGATGTCTGGAACGCCACTTTAAGACGTCTGATTTCAATGTCAGACGTCTGATTCTATGCGGGTTTCCTCCTGACTTGAATCAGATCTAAACAGGGTTTTTGTTCAAGTTGATTAGACGACATACAGGATGTCTAGCACTATGTCTGGACGTCTGGAAACCAACTTTTACTGTGGGAATGGATTTCCAAACGTTGCAACGGCTAGAAAATCTCTGAGAAGAGATTTTGGGTCCGCCGAGGCAAAACGGTCAATTATGAGACGTCTGGTAAGTCTTATGGACGTCTGATAAGGCTCTAAAGGTCATATCCTTGAGTCTTTGCTAAGTTAGGCAACGGTCCACCATCTGGACGTCTGGCAAGTCCATCAGACGTCTTCTAAGACGTCTGGTATAAGGTCTGGACGTCTGATTTCATCAGACAGAACTAGCTATGTCCAGCTTAACAGATATCAGACGTCTGAAACAATAGTCAGACGTCTGATTTAGGAATTAGATGTCTGGAAGTGCTGTTTGAACCCTATATTGGTTTTCTAGGTATTCTACAGAAAACCTAAGTATCCTAGGGTTGTGCCGGTGTTCCTAGGACTACTGTTAGGATACTTTGAGGCTCTTTAACAATATTCTAAGGAAAATAAAAAGAGCGAGAAAATAAAGACAAGAGATACAAGAAAGGATTAAAAAGAATCTATCCTATTCTTCTTGTCTTCTATCTTCAATCTGTCGCTCCACGCGAACCTCCTCTGTTTTCCGTCAAGCTCCTCCAATCCGTCCTGGATGCGAGCTCGAACTCCGTTTAAACACGTCCACATTTGCAATTGACCTGAAATCTAGGACTCAAATTGCAAATGTTAAATAACACGTGTTTTGTTATCATCAAAACAAATGATCGTGGTGCTCTAGCACCAACATGATGTAGACTTCTATTTCACATAACTATTTATTTATGCGTGCTGTTAGGTGTATAATTGCATCCAGCATTATAAATATTGCATAACATGCATCATTCTTCATATAGACTAGTTTGTACAAAATATAGGTTAATTTTTCCTTTTTGTGGCCATGGGATAGGGCCATATCATTTAGGGGCCTTGATTGAAGATCCAACCATATGGATTTGATCAGGGCAACAATTGAAGTCCAACGCCTCTGAGATCGCCCCTATCAAACTTCCGTAGCATTAGATGTCGTCTAAGGAAGATCAAAGGTCAAGTGGCAAGGTGGTGTAAATTTGTACCTCAGATGACAAATCCAACCACACGGATGTGTTCGAATCAATGATCGCAACCCAACGACGTGAAAATCAATCCAATCCGACATCCGTGGCACCATCTACAAGCATTGGAAGATGGACGGCCCAGATGGTGCCACGTGGCCTGATCTTAGCTGCCCAAGGCCACCTGCAGGACTCCACCCGCCTGATCAAATCCCAACTGTCGATCGAAGATCCAACAGCTGAGATTCATTCTCAACCGCGGTTTATAGGATCTGGAGATTAAATGCTCGAGTGATCTCGACTATTGGGTGGCTATCTAATGGTCGCGAGCGCTTGAGCGTTAAGTCATAAAGGCGACAAAAAGAGGCTTGTGGTGCCATAGTCGTGCACCTTACGCATGACATACAATGCATGCTCGAGCCACGAGGGGTGGATTTAATCCCCAAAGAGCGAGGCGCGCTTAGTTAGACTGTGCGATGTGCATCGAGGGTGAGGATTCGGCCACGTGGCGCACCCAAGGGTGCTAGAAGGAAGGGCAGTGTGCAAGAGCACGATGACACGCCATCGTATGCAGGTGCATGCAACGGCTGAGGAAGAAGTACCCACGGTGTTTAAGCCATTCGATCGTGTAATTGGATGACCGAGATCGGTTGAGGCGCACACATGTAAATGGTGACGTGGCCTCTTGTGGTGCATTTGATCAGCAGCAAATGGTGGAGATGGAGCATGCACCTTCATCGACACTTAGCTACAGCAACGGTTGCATCCATCATTAAAGACCCCTATATTAAATTCTAAACATTCAAAAGACCAAATTACCCCCATGACCACACCTATAAAAGGACCACCCGTACCACACATTTCTTCATCCCTTCTCTTCCCATCTCACCCTTTCCAAAGCTTTAAAGAGCTAGTCCCATACCCGAGATGCTTGATGAGAGCCTCATCATGAGCCATAACTAGCTCATTTTGACCCAATAAAGAAGATAAAAGCTCCTACATAACCTAGAAGAAGGCTTAACTGAAGGAACAAGTGCTCTGAGAAGAAAACATGAAATAAAGGTTAAAACTGCAATTTTACCATTGCAGTACATAAATGGGATTTCTCAGAGGCAAAACATAGGTCAAATGGTCTAAATGATATAAAAAGTGGGTTGAGTCAATCAGAAATGGGTTTATGTGCAATCTAAGAATTAAATGACACTTGGTAACCCTAAAACAGACCCGCATAAATTAACAAGGTTCCGGTTAGAATAAAAATAAAGTAAACCCTCTAAAAATCATGGAAAAACATTCTCTAGGGTTTAGAACACTTAATTTGGCCCTTGGAACGCAGTTTGACCTAGATTAGGGTCCTAGCTCTTCAATTAACCTAATTTCGATTTTTACGCAAAATGTCCAGCAAACGAGGTCAAACCTAAAATCCAACTTCACCATTGGATTCCTTAGGTCCAGATTAGGTTTGTACAAAAACTTGGACCTAAGGGGAGGTCATCTTGACCTACTTTGCAATTTAGTACACCCAAAGCACAATTTAGTCCCTATCTTTTGAATATCTTTGCAGAGAGCCCCCTAAGTTTTCCTCCCCCTTTGCAATCCGGTCCTGCCGCCATTGTTAGGGTAGAACCGAGCTCTGGCGAGGTTTAGAGAGGGATTACTCTCTAATCCCTCAGAGATTCCCTCCTAGAAATGGAAGGGGGATTCTCTGAGGAATTCCCTTCCTTCTAAAGCCAATTACAATTGCTGGTGTGAACCCAATCTCTCGTGTGAACGCACGAGAGATTCGGGTATCCACCCTCTTTCCAACTCCGGTGAGCCGGCGGAGGTGATTGCGCGGTCTCCACGCGCTAGAAGGTTTGTCCAGCACCTATAAAAGGCTCCCCAGACCCTACCGCAGAACCTAAGCTTGATTTTGACGGAGATCCCCTCCAATTGCCCTCTCTCCCATCTCCGGCCAAAAGACCCGCAAGCTCTGGTGACCTCCTCTCCTCCTTCTCGTCGCTCTGCTGCCATACCAGCAGCAGAGTCAACTCCGCCGCTTCCTCCCACGTCGCGCCGTACCAAGCACACGTGTTCCTGACCTCTTCCTCGTCGCTGCTCCCTCCCTCAGGGTCCTTCTTCCCCGACGACGGCAGTTACGCGTCGTCCACTCCGCTGCCTCCCTTCCTTCCAGATCACCCCAGATACCCTCTCCATCCTCTCCTCTCTCTTTTCCTCCTGCTATTTTATCTGATTACCCCCCGACAGTGCCTAACCACCTCCATCGTCCTCGCCTTCGACTGACCTCCAGCGAGCTGCCCACACCACTCCGCCCCACCACACGGCTCGCCAACCCCCTCGTGAGCTCCGGCTCACCACCAGGAACTCGTTCCACCCCTCCACTGCCACTCCAGACCCCCACAGTAGCCCCCCGAACAACCCCACACCTCCGGCTACAGGTTGACCTAGGCACGCACGCCTAGGCCGACCTGTAGCCTGCAGCACCGCCCACTGCCTTCGCCGTGCCACGATGAAAGTTTCCAGCTAATCTGATTGGGCCAATAGGCCGTTCTTGTGTGTAACAGGTTGTAGCTCCTGCCGCCATTGACGGTCGAAGCAGCGAGGAGCTTGAAGCAGCTTCAGGCACCAGGGCTTCCAGGTTGCAGGTGCAGCAGGTGCACGCAGGTGTTGCGAATCGACTTAGGCCAGCAAGTCGCGCTGCGAAGCCAACAGCTGGGGCAATTGCACGATGAGAATTCTGCGGTCGCGCGTGAAAGCAGGCCTAACCAGATAGTCCCACATCGTGGGATCGCAAAACACAGGTATAGTATAAATTATTTTTGTGTTTTACTCTCATTGCCTCCGTAAGCACAGGGCTGAGATCCCTCACCTGCCCTCACACCCGCCTCGTCCGCGGCTTGACCTCGCGGATCTGGTGGGATCCGACCCACAACCCAAACCTTGAGCACTCCTCACGCACCACCACTTGCCGGTGTGCCTGGTCCCGGGTGCGAATGCGACCCGACTACCCGTGTGGCTCTGGGAGAGCGTGCTTGAGCGAATTGATTGTGAGAGAGAGAGACGCTTGGGTAGATTGATGGGGGTAGGTTTTGCTTCGGCTGTGGTGTGTGCAGGAAGGAAGAAGCAAAGGAAGCAGCGAGCACTTAGCAGCTGCAGAACAGGAAGAGAAGAAAGAAGAAGAGGCTGTGTAGCAGAAAAAGAAGGAGAAGCTTTCGTAGAGAACCAAAGAGAAGGAAGAAGGAAGGCAAGGCAGAAGAAAGAGAAGAACGAACAGAGGTCAAGTGAAGAAGAAGAAAGGCAAGGCAGAAGAAGAAATAAGAGAAAAGAAACAAAGGCAGGAAGAAGAAGCCTGCACAAGACAAGAAGCAAAGGCAGAAAGAGAGAAGAGCAACGAAGAAGAAGAGAGAAAGGAGATTACATTTAAGACGTCTGATACAAAAATCAGACGTCCAATTCTATTTTTATTTCACAAATCCTTTTTAAAATTCTCTCTTTGAATTAATCCTTTTCATTTAACAGTTGTATTCTTTGGTTTTAAAAAGTATTGAGCTTGCTCCCCATGTTCGACCTCGGATACTCTAGTTTTTAGAGTAATAAAATTCTTTATATTTGTTTAAACATTTTGTCGGTTATACTACAATGTGATATACTTTAAACCCGCACAAAAACGTGAGAACATTTTGGCGCCGTTGCTGGGGAGCAACAGGCACTTTTAAAGCTTTTAATTACAACTTTTCTATCTAATATCTGACTTAACTTCTCTCTTTTGTTGTGTTCAAGCAGGAAAAGCAAAACAAAAAGGAAAGAACAATAACTGCACAACAGACTCTCCAAGGAACAGGTAATTTCCATAAGCCCTCTCTCTTAACCCTCTCAAAATCTAAAAAGGAAAAAAAAGAGAAAAATCAACTTAGGGCTACCTGTTTCATATTTAGTAACTCATCAAGTTGCCTGATTTTCATTTCAACATATTTTTGTCTGTTCATCCAACTAAGGCAACTAGGGCTAAAACTTTCTTGATTGAGCCCTAGGTGCTAATTTCTAAGGCAACTAAATTGGACCCACTAGAGCCGAGTTAAGGATTGCAAAGCTAGGGTTTTTAGAGACACATCTTCTCTTAAATAAAGAAACAAATTTTCCAAAAAGAGGTGTGCCTAAACCGTGTTTGAAAAGATCTATACAAGAGGAACCCTAAGCAAATCAGGCTATTAATCCATTTGAACCATAACAAAAGGACCTAAAAACTCTCAAAGGAACAAGAGGTGAAGTTGATCCCTTGGGTCAACCAACCTTAAAATTAGGTCACTTTTTTGCACTCAAAATACTTAAAAGTTCAAGTGGAACATTAAGCACCTTGATCTTAAAATAAAAAAAGTAGACTTAAGAGGTCAAGGTCCCCATTCTGGTCTACCTGGAACCGCAGTGACAAGAGAGGTCGGGTGGGGGAAACCCTGTAACCCGTGGGGACGCTCTACCGTGTAGGGGTCTTTGCGGGACTCTCCCTCTCTGGGTGCCCAGGTATTTCTCAGGTGGACGATCTTCTGATCCAGGGGTCCATCTGCCCCGAACCTCTATAGTCACCCCACAATTTTTGGGTGTCTTGATTGGGTCCAGCACCTTCTAATCTCATCACATCTTTCGGTGCATGTTCGGTAGGAGGTCCTTAAGACCACCCTTAAGACCTCATTTAGAAATTCACTCTCGTCGAGGCTAAGCCTCGACGCCCTTGTTTGTGCAGCAACCCCACCACATAAATCTTTCATCTGATTCAGATCCTGATTCTCCTTCTTCTCCCATCATGGCACAACCCATTGAAGAGGAGAACAACCTTGAACACCAACTTCAACGCCTTAATGATCTCTTTCTGAACTTTGTAAACCCACCACAGCGACCTATGATGCGAGATCACTATAATCCCGCTGCGGTGGCAATCGAACCCCGAGTACGAATCCCAATTGGAGGACCTGATTCTGAACTGAAGCCCAATATGATTCATGCCATATCGAAGTTCCATGGGCTTAACTCTGAGGATCCATTCCAACACATCAAACAACTCAAGCATCTGGCCCAGACCTTCAGGTTAGATGTACAAAATCGGGATATCCTACTCATGAAAATGTTTTCGTTCTCCCTCATGGACAAGGCCGCACATTGGTATCAAACTCAAACCCGTCCGATCAACACATGGGAGGAACTGCAGTCCGAATTTTTGAAAAATTCTTCCCCGTTGGCCGGACGAATGCCTTGCGCCACCAGATCGCTCATTTCACTCAACAACCAGGAGAACCTCTTCACGAAGCTTGGGATCGATTCCTAGATCTCATGCGAAAGTGCCCCCATCACGAAGTTCCTAAGTGGGAACAAGTCCAGTCCTTTTACTAGGGACTCCGTGAGGATATTCGTTTATTCGTCAATGCAACGCGCGGAGGAAACATCATGGGTCAACACGAGGACACGGTGTGGGAGATTCTCGAAAACATGTGTGAGAACTCCATAAATAATGATTCCATGGGCTTATTCGACAGGACGTTGTTCATTGCAATCAATATCCTAATCATGCACAATTGCAATCATCTGTAATTCGGATAAACTGAAGGGATGTCCATGCAATTTTTCCTTAATATAATAATAAGATAAATAAGTTAACAGTGTTTCCACAATGGCATTATTTGTAATTACTAATAGGGGCTTTACTGTAGAGAAAGAGGGGAAAAAACTCCCCTTCATCGCATGCAAAGGAGAGGGCACGGCTGAATGCGTGATGCTCGGAGGAGATCGGCCGGGATGCAGGCTTCGCGTTGGTGGTCATGGCATCAATGGAGGTGGCTGGAGCATGCAGGTCGGAGCTTTGGGCATTGTCGGCGGCGAGGTTTGACGGCCAGCCGTTGAGTGGGCGGTTGATGCGGCCTATGGTGTGGTTGAGGTTGTGGGGTCGAGGCATGCACGAGGGAGTTGTCGGTGTGAAGGATGGAGGCCAGAGCGGGTGGCTGCATAGAGGAGGAGCACGTCGGTGATGGGTTCTTTGTGGGAAGGAGATGAAGAGTGGACGATGGATGGGTTGCTGTAGCGGCTTGGAGCTTGAAGTAACACTAGCAGAAGGGAGAGCTCTACGCACGAAGGGCGTGAGGATGCGCAAGGAGCTCGGGCAGGGGTGGCTTGCTGGAGGTGGTGCGATCACGCGAGGTGTGCTAGGGGTGTGAAGGTGGCTGCTTAACACCGTGTGTGGTGTGTGAGGAGAGGGTGGTCTGCGGCTAAAGGTGGTTGTGCTGTTGGTGATGGTGTAGATGTGTTCACATTGAGGGGTGAAAAAGACGGAGAAGAAGAGAAGAGGAAGAATGAAGGTGGAGATGGTCTGTGGCGAGGATGCGGTACGATGGCCACGCGCTATCACCGTGTGGCCAATGGAGGTGGAGGTTGCGGTGGTGTGGTGAAGAAGCTCACAAAGGTTCACAGTGTGCGCTTATGGGTTCACGGTGTAAGCCTATGTCACGGTGGTGGAGATGGAGGTGAAGTCCCCACTAGGGGGAAAGGAAGGATGGCGAGCATCCTTTAGCCGCTCTTCTTATCTGCAGTTTGTTGCTTCTGCCGAATGCTTCTCCAACCACCAGCAAAGGATGCAAGTGGTTGGAGCAGTAGAATCCGTCAGGCAACATCTTCATCAGATGTCTGATCAGACCTTCAGACGTCTTAAAAATGTAGATATCAGTAAGTTCCTACTGGCGGTCCCAGACGTCCATCATTTTCTCCAAATGTCTTATAGATGTAGAAATGTACGTTTAAACTCATGTACCTAGCCTGCATTCATCGAATGAATTATATTGTCATATCATATGTGGTTAAATGTAAAATTAATGCATAAAATTATATGCAGACTAAGGTAAATTACCATGTATCTCCTAGTCAATTAACAACTAAGAATAAATAATTAAATAGTACTTAGGTTAAATAATAGTCCATGAAAGTGGACTTATCAAATGCCCCCATACCTAAGTTTTGCTAGTCCCAAGCAAAAATGAAAAACAATATAAGTAATAAGAAGATTTCTTCTTCCCTTATTCCAAAAATTTAGAGATCCAGAATAATGTGAAGTGATAGTAGCCTACGTAATGGATCCAAGTGAAAATAACCAACTTACATTTGCAGTTCGTACTTATTCCTTAGTAAATATTTCTATCGAGATAGGCAGCTACTTCACTCGGGGTTAAAGCAGAAAATAATATGAAATTTGACCCTGGTTTTTTGGCTTAGGTAGAAGATACTGAGTTGAATGGATTCGTATTTGGTGGCACACACTCATCTAGTACTACATGTAATCTAGTACTACAGACTCTAGATCTCTAGACTATTAAACAAGTCAACTCGGAGAGAGGTTAAACAACTGTGCTCTCTTGATATTCTTTTGTGCTCACTCTTTTTCTTCTTTTCTTTCTGAGATCGCAAATCTCACCAGATTTTGTAAATGTACTCACTATTTGGTGGCCTCACATGGCATTCACACTTCAATTAAAGTCCTAATAACTCTACAACTAAGTTAGAATCCTCAGCCAATATTCAGGTGATCAGAAATATTGAAAGGTAGGTATGGGTCATATTTGGTGATCGCGATTGGTGTTTTCTGTTGCCTCGGAAACATCATCACGAAGATAAAACTATAAACTTGAACAAATTTTTTTCCCTAAATATAAATGTTTCTTCTTTTTTTCTCTCTCTTCTTTTTCTTTCTTTATAAATCAACATAACATGACGTAGACTTTTATTTATGAGGCATTATTAGGGATGCTGATGGTCAAGAGGATATTGTGTGGCTTATTTAGTGGAAGTGCTTATTCTTGACACCGAGAAGGAATGGATAGGATAAGCATATTTTTGACCTTTGACATTACTACCCTCCTTCAGTCGAGGACTCTATGAAGGACAGTCGTAACCATCCACCATAGTCATAGTTTTATTAAGACTCAATCTCTGTGTATCTGCCTTATTTGGTGACTCTCAGGAATTCACACAATGTACGCACACAGGAACATCGAGCGAAAACTATGCCTAACTCTGAGGTATCATCATCTAATTGTCTAGAACTTAAGAGTCCTTGCACTGGACTTAGCGCACCAGTATTCTCTCTACTTTCTTCTCACAAATATGAGGTGGATCTAATAGAAGATAGTATGCCTAACTCCCTTTTAACTGTCCAAAGGTTCAGTAGGCTAAAAATACTTATTGGTTTTCTTCAAAGATCCATTACCCAGTCTACGTGCAAGTGAAGTAAATGTACTTGATTCTAAACTTAAGAAACAATTTAAGAAGAAAAATCTTTAATGACACCTCCATGACAAAGATGTTTTGCTAGGGACTAACCAATTCAGCTCAAGAAAAGAATTTTTTTTTTATATATGCTAACCTAAATGTATGAATACTTCTTAAAATGCAAAATACACCCCCCATGCCTAAATTCTACAATGTCCTCATTGTAAAATTAAAACAGGAGGAGAAAAGAAGGAAATCACCTGATGATGGTGTTCTTCAAAACCCTGGGTTACCTCCCAACAAGCACTGCATGTTCTGTTAGCAGCCAGACTTATAGGGAACCTATAAGTCTGGTTCCAGACAGAGAAATCTAGGCACTAAAAATATGCGTAACAGAGCGGGCCTAGAAAACAGGTAGCCACAGATGTTGGTGAGCTGATGATGCAACGTTATCCCAAATGCTCGCCAGAAGACATGAAAGCAAATAACCTCATAGGCTACCTGGGGAGGTCTAGAAATAACAATAGGAATATGAAAAGGGACCTTCCGAAATAGAATAAGTGGAGGATAACAAGGATCCTCCAAAGTAGGAAGGGTTTTAAAAGATATAAACATAATTATTTCAAGCCCTTGAATGGCGAGACTAAATGTATAAGCATCAATCCAAACTCGCCATTCTACCTGAGGATGTACTGGCCTGATATTCTCCCCAGAAAGAATGTAAGTGAGCAGAGACCTGAGCTAAGGATCGGTTAGGGAGTGGAAGGGTTGTTTGTGGTGTTGGGCGGTAATGGTTAAGTCCAAGGAGGGCTTAGTCGGTGTCAAGTCCAATTCCAACAACAATTCAGATTGTGTATTTTCCCTAACAATTATTGCAGAAAAATTCAAGTCACCCTCCCTATCATTAATGATCGGAGTTATATTTTCACCTTCCAGTATATGTGAATCAATGGTGGACTCCAAATTAAATTTCTTTGATGGTAGGGTCAAAGCAACTGAATCATTATCATTAATCTCATCCTTGAATTCTTTTGGTTCACTCAAATTTTTGTCACGGTGTATATGTGATTCATTAGTAAAGAAAGGAGTTGCTTCAGTATCATCAATTATTTCTGATGGAGGATCCGTCTTAATGTTTGGAGTAAGCCTAAATCACTCAATTCTTTGTTCTTCTCGGGGCATAAATCCTCAATTGACGTGTTTTGTCCTCGAGAGTCTCCCTTAGGCTTCTCACAATTGTGTTTGTCCTCCTCCAATATCAACTCCTGGTTTTTTGGAGGATGACTCTCAAAAGAAGGGAGGAATCCGGATTTCACCAGATTATTTATATCCTCTGGGGGTAAGTCCTCGAATAACAAATAATCCCCCTGTGATTCAATCTAGATTTTTAGTTTGGGTTCCTCCATTAGGTCATCCTCATCCCCATAAATAGACTCTTTATATCCCTGAGACCAAAATTGATCGAATTCATCCTCCATTCCCTTAGGGTCACCTTCATTGGATGCATTTAAATCCTCAGAATGCTGAATGGTAGGTGTTGATTCCCTAAGTGGAGAGTCAGGATTAGGCTCACTAAGGGTAGAATGGGATTCCACTAGATAATTAATAGGGAAAGTGATATGAACAATACGACTTTGACCTAGGTTATCAGAGGTAAGGAAATACTATCATTGGGGTCAAGGTCCTCAAGAGGTACCATCTTCCCTTTCTTTTGACTCCAATATAGCTCAGGTGGATAATTACTATGATCATTCTCCTCTAGTGGTCGTGTCTCATTGGGAGAGTCTAAGTGATAGCTACGTAAAACGGGATCCCTATTGTCATTGGTTTCCTCAAAATGATTTTCATGATCATGGTCGTATGGGTAGGGATCAGAATTACTAGGAAGAGCGTAGCTAAGTTGTCTAATTTCTTTGTTCAATTGTTGACTATTCCTCAACATCTCTCCCATAGTCTCCATCATTTCTTTTCGTTATTTTTGCATTTCTATCATAAAAGAGGAGAGGCTACTACCATTAGATTGGGGAGGACAGTCAATTTTAGGCTCTGGTTGCCTTGGGGTATCGGTCCAACCTCGATACGGAAAATCATGAAGGGTGGGAGGGTTGGGTGTTTGCATAGTAGTAAGGATTCAAAGGTTGGTAAATCCCGCTCCTAGGCTCTGCTCAAAAGTGGGAGTTATCGAGCCAGTACTCCCAGGATAGGAATGTGAATGTTCCCATGAATTGTCAATGTACCCATCAAAGGATGGATACGCTCAGGGCATGGGATCCTGGTTAAAATGATAGGAGTAAGGATAGTCCATTTCTTTGAATTAAGTGTTTTTACTCTCTTAGGACTTAGATAGACTAAAACAGAAAACTTCCTAGAGAGCTCTATCACACACACACCAAGTAAACACAAGGCAAGAGGTCTTTTGTTGATTTAAAATTCTTTAAGTCCTCTTCCAACTCTTCAGCTTGGCCAAATATAGTCAAGGCAGTGTTTCTCTGTTCCCACGTAAGTGGTATAAGAGAAATGAGGCACTTGAAATTTCTGGTCAATGACTGTTAGGAAGGTTGAGGTTAACTTTAGTCCTTTTTGGGTGATCAATCAAGTTGTCAAGCAATTATGCACCCTAAATTGACCTTCGAGTGCCCTGAAGACATACACTTTGTTGCGATGATATTCTCTAATGCTCAAGTAAAAAGGTACTCCAAGGATGGAACTAAAGGTTGCAAGTAGGGCGAACCCTTCCTTTGAGGCATTGCATTAACGGTGCCTCTTAACTACCCTTTAATTCCTTTAAGGGGTGTCCCCTTCCTTAGAGTATCAAGTCACTCAGGCAAAAGTTAATACTATCGTCACAAAGCGAGATAGGAGGGTTTGCACCGATAAAGAGATCGATGCCTATAGCCTTAAGGGTCCAAGTCCTAGTGCAGTGCCTATAGTGCATGCTCAGTGCAGGAAGTGTGCATCACACTGCGAAAAGTGATTTTTCCTTTTGAAAATCGCAGTCACGTTATTCAAACACTTTCTGTATACTCTTCTTTCTTTTCAAGAACCAATGTGACCACTTGATTAATATTTTCAAACCAGCTTAAATGATCTTTTTTAATTAAGTCCAAAATGCAATGCGTGTGCAGATAACTGATGCACAAGAAAAGACATACCTTACTCCAACTCTCTTCAATGCAGGATGTTTTCAACGTAAAAAGAAAAGGTAGATGCTGCTCATTCAATCCTAGATGGTCGCCCTATAGATATGTAGCTTCTAGCAGGCAGTTCGAATATATATATTTTTAATAATAATAAGCAAACAAACCTAATCTAACTAACCAACATGCAGTTCAAATAATTTTAATAATCCTATAATCTAAATAAAATGGGAACACGCTCTCGAAAATACGCTCCTACATACAAGAGCGATAAGAAATAAAGAAACACTGGGAACACATTCCCAAAAATGCCCGACAAGGGTCCAAAAGACAGAAATTAAGTTCTAATGTCTATTTAAACAAAATCTAAACTATGATCTAATGACTAAATCAGACAAAGGCTCCTCTATACACCTACGTGTGTGGGATCAAGGCCCACAAGCACCCATTGCTGGCCTCTAGGTGGCGTCAAGGTCCACCAAAAATATCGCCTCCATCATGCGTGCCCACTACGTTCGTTTGTTGTTTTTGCACAGAAAAAGATCCACAGTCAGTAATTTAGAAAAGCTTTCAAAATAGCATAAAAATAATATAAAATTCTCAAAAAGATTAATAGGCATGTTTCCTCCCTGACAACGGTACCATTTGAAAGAGCGATCTTCGTTTTCGTTGAAAACTTTAGCATAAAATGTTGCGTCGTTGTAGTATGTCGCGTGGTAGAAAATCGCTTTTCAAAACATTTAATTATTCAAAATCTAACCACAAAAATTGTTAGGTTATCTCCACAGGGAGGAATTAGCCTACTGAATTAGTAAGTGGTGACTCGTTTATTCGGGAATCTCAATGGGTGCGCCTATTCCTTAGTGCAACTCATTACCCTTATGAATTCTCATCCTAAGTAATTAATTAAAATTGTAGGGGTCTATATGGAAAATTACCACAATATAATATTTTTTTAACTAATGATCTTGGTAATGATAATCAACGTAACTACTAATTTCCCGTAAAAGAAACCTTGTTCATTGCAATCAATATCCTAATCATGCACAATTGCGATCATCTATAATTCAGATAAACTGAATGGATGTCCATGCAATTTTGCCTTAATATAATAACAAGATAAATAAGTTAATAGTGTTTCCACAATGGCATTATTCACAATTACTAATAGGGGATTTACTGTAGAGAAACAGGGGAAAAAACTCCCCTTGATCGCATGCAAAGGAGAGGGCACGGCTGAATGTGCGGTGCTCGGAGGAGATCGGCCGGGATGCAGGCTTCACGTTGGTGGTCATGGCATCGACGGAGGTGGCCAGAGCACGTCGGTCGGAGCTTTGGGTGTCGTCGGTGGCGAGGTTCGACGGCTAGCCATTGAGTAGGCAGTTGATGCAGCCGATGGTGTGGTTGAGGTCGTGGGGTCGAGGCAAGCGCGAGGGAGTCGTCTGTGTAAAGGATGGAGGCTGGAGTGAGTGGCTGCATAGAGGAGGAGCACATCGGGGATGGGTTCTTTATGGGAAGGAGATGAAGAGTGGACAATGGATGGGTTGTTGCAGCAGCTTGGAGCTTGAAGTAACACTGCTGGAAGGGAGAGCTCTACGAACGAAGGGCGCGAGGATGTGCGCGGAGCTCGGGCAGGGGTGGCTTGCTGGAGGTGGTGCGGTCATGCGAGGCATTCTAGGCACGTGTAGGTGGCTGCTGCAACACTATGTGTGGTGCATGAGGAGAGGGTGGTCTGCGGCTAAAGGTGGTTGTGCTGTTGGTGACGGTGTAGATGTGTTCACATTGATGGGTGAAAAAGATGGAGAAGAGAAGAGGAAGAATGAAGGTGGAGATGGTCTGTGGCGAGGATGCGGTACGATGGCCACACGCTGTTACCACGTGGCCGATGGAGGTGGAGGTTGCGGTGGTGTGGTGAAGAAGCTCGTAAAGGTTCACAGTGTGCACTTATGGCTTCACGGTGCAAGCCTGTGTCACGGTGGTGGAGATGGAGGTGAAGTCCCCACCAGGAGGAAGGGAAGGATGGTGAGCGACCTCTAGCCGCTCTTCTTATCTGCAGTTTGTTGCTTCTGCCGAATGCTTCTCCAACCACCCGCGAAGGATTCGAGTGGTTGGAGCGGTAGAATCCGTCAGGCAACATCTTCATCAGACGTCTGATCAGACCTTCAGACATCTTAAAAATGTAGATATCAGTAAGTTCCTGCTGGCGGTCCCAAACGTCTATCATTTTCTCCAAACATCCTATAGATGTAGAAATGGACGTCTAAGCTCATGTACCTAGCCTGCATTCATCGAATGAATTATATTATCATATCATATGTGGTTAAATGTAAAATTAACGCATAAAATTATATACTGACTATGGTATATTGCCATATATCTCTTAGTCAATTAACAACTAAGAACAAATAATTAAATAGTACTTAGGCTAAATAATCGTCCACGAAAGTGGACTTATCACTGCCCTCATTCGGGTACTCTGTTAACGTGGCTCGTCATTCAGGCAGTCGTCGAGGAGGATTTTCTCATCCCTCTCTTTTTTATCACTTTCTAGTATAGATTTCTAGCTTTCCAGCTGTAGCAAGTAGATGTAATGGACATGATTCTATAGTTATAAGATAATTGTTCATTCTATTGTTTATTCTTTGTATTATTCTATCTCTCTTCTATTGTTTATTATTTAAGTAGAATAGCTAGTGTAGATTTAATTTGATCAGCTAATCTACTTTCCAAAAAAAATTTCAAACGTAGTTTTTAATCAAACGTTTGCCTCCCTGTGTTCGACCTGAGACTCACTTTGAGTTTTGGTAAAATTATCTGATTGAAGGATTTTTACGCAACTACAACGACTGGTTTTTAACTTAATCTTTTATGCATACGAAATCTCATTTATCAATTGCACTTTCATACTGCCCTATAGGCTTTGTGCTCCATTTGTATGGGGAGGTGACATGCCTTCCCATTTACGAGTCTGAAGGGAGACATTCCTAACTGCGTCTTATGGGCGGTCCTCTAGGTCCATAAGGCTTCCGGAAGGTGAGTAGACCAATCTTTCCTATTAGGCCAAACAGTGACCTCAAGGATCTTCTTGATCTCCCTATTGGATAGTTCAATCAATCCATTGGTCTAGGGGTGATAAGGAGTGGTGATACAATACGACACCTCGTACTTCTTTGTTAGGGACTGGAAGTGCACGTTTGCAAAATGAGACCCACCATCCCTGATGATGGCTTTTGGAACCCCAAATCTGGAAAAGATGTTCTACTAAATGAACCAAAGGACAACTTTATGATCGTTTGTTCTGGTGGGGACGGCTTCGATCCACTTCAAGAAATAAACAATAGTGAGTAAGATGACTCGAAGCCATTAGATCCTGGAAAGGGTCCCATGAAATTAATTTCCCAAATGTCAAAGATTTCTCACATAATGATCAAATTCAAGGGCATCATACCGCACGAGCCCATGTTGCCGAGGGTCTAACAACGGGCACATGCCCTACAATAGGATTGTGCGTCTTTGAATATTGTGAGCCAAAAGAACCCACAATGGAGGATCTTCATTACGATTTTTCGCCCAGAGTACTGGCCACCGCAGGCCTGGTCATGATAGAATGAGATGACATCGTTAACCTCGTCGTCGGGAATGTATCTCCGGATCTCTTGGTCATTACCAATGTGGAATAAATATGGATCTTCCCAGACGTAGTACTTGGCATTGGAAATCAGCTTGTCTCACTTGGAGGTAGCCCAATCTGGCTGGACTTTCCCCGTAACCATGTAATTTACAATATCCGCAAACCAGGGAAGTTTGTTAATGGCTAAGAGATGTTCATCCGGAAAGTGCTCGATGATAGGTTCGGATGGGTCAATGACCGAAGAAGGAAGGTGAGACAAATGGTTAGCTACCACATTCTACTTTCCTACCTTGTTGCGAATTTCAAGATCGAATTCTTGCAACAGCAAGATCCAGCGGATTAATCTAGGCTTCGTGCCCTTCTTCGTAAGTAGGTGCCTCACTGCAGTGTAATTCGAGTAAATGATGACGTGGGATCCTAGGAGGTATGATCTGAGTTTCTCTAGACCAAATACTATGGCCAGCAGCTCTTTCTCCGTAATTGTGCAATTATGTTGAGTCTCGTCTAGTGTCTTGCTATTGTAATATATAACCACTAGTTTACCATCGATTTTCTGACCCACCGCCGCTCCTACTACGTACTCAAATGCATCACACATGATCTCGAAGGGTTGAAACCAGTCAGGAGATTGTAGGATTGGCGCTCAGGTTACTCGGTCACGTAGGATCTCAAATGCATGAATGCACTTACTCGTTATCTCGGAAGGCATGTCCTTCGAGAGGAGATTCATTAAGGGGTGAGCGAGCTTTGAAAAATCAGATATGAATCGATGGTAAAATCTGAAGAGCCCTAAGAATGATTTGATGTCTTTCACCGAGGAAGGCACAGGTAATTTGGAAATCAGATTTTCCTTATCTTGGTCAACTTGGATACCTCTCTCAGAGATAAGGTGTCCAAGAATGATGCCCTTAGGAACCATGAAGTGGCTCTTTTCCCAGGAGAGAACTATATTCACTTTGATGCATCTTTGAAGGATCTGGACCAAATGGAGGAGGCAATCATCAAAAGATTCACCAAAAATCGAGAAGTCATCCATGAAGACCTCAAGGTTTTTACCTACCTTATCAAAGAATATGGCTAACATGCATTGCTGAAAGGTGGCGGGTGCGTTACACAGCCCAAATGGCATCCTGTGGAATGCGTACGTATCGTAGGGGCTGGTAAAGGTGATCTTCTCTTGATCTTCAGGATGGATTGCCACTTGATTATATCTATATTACCCCTCCAAGAAATAGAAAAATCGATTTCCCATCAGTTTCTCAAGAATTTTATCAATGAGCGGGAGTGGGAAAGGATCTTTCTTCGTGGAGGCATTCAGTCTCTGATAGTCTATGCATACTCTCCAGAAATTCACAATACGAGTCAAGATGGTCTCCCTAGATTTAGTCATAATCACGGTGAGCCCTGCCTTCTTAGGCACTATTGTATTTGAAAATCTGTGCAAATGAAAGTTGAATTTTGAAAAACCGTTGTTTGATTTAGGAGAAAAACTGTCAATAGATAAATTTAACCGAAACTCAAAAAGAATTCTAGGTCGAACATAAGGAGGCAGACGTTTGAAAAAATCACGTTCGTTTTATTTGTCAAGAAGTAGATTAGCTGATCAAATAAAACCTAAACTAGCTATCTACTTAAAGAATAATAAATAGAAGAGAGAGATAGAATATTACAAAATAAAGATAAAATAGAGAGAGAATGAACAAGAATTTCATGACCAGAATATCATGTCTATTACAACTATTTGTTACACTAGAAAGCAGGAAATCTTACAACTAGAAAGCAGTAAATCTACTCTAGAAAGCAGTAAAGAGAAGGTGGAGAGAAGTTATCCTCAATAACTGCTTGGAGGATGAGCTGCAATGACGGAGCACTCGGATGAAAGTGGTGAGATGCGAGACGAAGGAGAACGATGAGGGATGACGGAGAACGGGGCAGAATGACGTCGCAGTGGGATCTGCTTCTCGAATGGCGGTGAGAGGACCATAGCGGGATGCTCCACAAAGGGGATGAGAAGGTGGAAAAATTATAATTTTAACTCTAATGGAGCATCCCGGGTTTGGGACAAGCTCTTAGAGCTTTGGAGGGGGTGAGAGAAGAGAGAAAGGGATGAAGAAAGTGTGGGGGTCGTAGGGCTATATATAGGTGTAGATTGGAGGGGGCAAATAGGTCATAACACTTTAAAACATTAAATCAGGGGCCTTTAGTGACGGATAAAATCATCACTAAAGCCCAGATCGTGGGTGATGTACGCAGTGCACTGCGCCTCCTCCTCTCCCTGCACCTCAACGCCTACGAACGTACACGCATTCTCAGTCATCCGATCACAAGATCGAATGGTTTAAAATCACGCTCGCACACCTTCACAAATTGCGCCTCCGCATGTTTGATCTCGCATGAGATCGGGTGTCATCTTGAGCGTCTGGTTGATCGGTTGATCTGTGTTGTTGGCGCTCGATTGAACGACTGGATTTTGTGCCCGCACGCGATAAGGAAGGGCACTCGCTCGATTCGAATGCATGCCTCTTGCATGAATAGTGCTCCGACCGCTGTCCTACGCAATTGTTTGAGGCGCGTTCTTGAATTTCTCCATACACTCTCTAGACCGTTGAATTTCAATCCAACGGTTGAGATCACCTGAGCCTTCGCCTTCAGAAATGGGAGTGTTGCATGGTGCGCGACATGGCATGTTCTTAGCCATTGGATGGGCATCCAACGGCTGGGTTTCATTGAGTGGGAGAAGAAGAGATGTTGCGGTCGGTGCTGGGTAGCTATGATGGCGCCATGTTGCACCATCATGGCCATCCATCTTCTATGTCTCTAGATGGTGCCACAGATGTCAAATTGGATTGATTTTCACGCCGTTAGGCTGCAATTTTTGATCCGAACCCATCCATGAAGTTGGATTTGTCATTTGAAGTGCAGATTCACACCATCTTGGCCCTTGATCTTTGACCTTCCTCGGATTATATATGATGCTGCGGAAGTCTGATCAAGGTGATCTTGGAGTTGTTGAACTCTGATCGTTGCTCTGATTAGGTCTCTACGGTTGGATCTTCAATCTGAGGCCCCGATAAGATATTGCCCTATTTCCTGACCACAAAAGGAGAAAATTAACCTAAAATTTGTACAACCTAATCTAAATGCATGATAATGCATGTTATGCAATATTTATAATATATGATGCAACTTTATGTCTAAGAACACACAAAAATAAATGGTTTATGTGATATAAACATGTTTACATCACACCCGCATGCCTTTCTTTTGCTAGTCCATTGCAAAACTACATGCTATTTATAAAAGAATTAGGTCAAATGTCTTGGGTAATAGTTATTTTTTCAGCATTTAGAGATTTCAACTATGATCTGAACTACAGAGACACAACAACACCTAGGTGTCTGCCAAAATGCAGACCGCCTCAAGCCGATGCCTTATTAAAAGATGGATCTTTTTCTTCTTTTCTTCTTTTCTATTTTTTTTTGGATTTTTGAGTTTAGAGTTTTGGAGCATCTTTCTATGGCCACTCAACCCACCCAAGACTCGAAGAGAACCCTAAGTTCTAAGTATCTTTGTGTGAAATGTGATAGACTTACTGTCGGTGATTAGAACGGACTTCAGGTTTCTATGCCCCTAGGTGACCTTGAAAAGAAATTCTGCCTAAAGGTGTATCTATTCGACCGGTAGTTTTCTGCTTACTTTTATTTTTATGGGGTCAACACAAGGGCGAACCCAGTGTATATCTCCCCAGCTTATTCTACTTTTTCGCTTGTTCCTAAGTGTTTTGGAATTATACATGCATTTCTTGAGCTGGGTTCTGGACAACGTACTAATGGGCTGTTACCCACGATAACTTGCCAGCCATACTCGTGCGGTGAAGTGTGGCTTATTTCTTTTTTTTCTTTTCTTTTCTCCTTTTCTATTTTTTTTTCCTTTTCTTTTTAGATATTTTTCTTTCCTTTTTTATTTTTTTAAGTAGGTGGCTTCCCTTATCTAAGATTTACCTAAAGGTAGTAGAGAAAGAATGATCATGTGATTAGGCTCTGGACAACCTACCAATGGGCTGTTACCCATGATAACTTGCCAGCCATACAACCCTAGAAGGTTCATTACCTACCCAATTTTCATTAATGTCGCTGAAAAGCAAGTCAGTGCCAATAGTGTGTAGATGCTTAGACATAAAATTCTCTTAAATCAGAGGGCGAGTTTATAAGTCATGTACTTATTACCCCAACTTATTTTATGAATTTAGAATGGTGAGGACTCAAGAAACAAGTCCACATTTTAGTGGACACTCGAGCTGATTAAGCCCAAAGGCTTCAAGGGTCTTAGTGTTCAAATCATGCAGTTTTATTTCCTAAGATTGAAAATTTTCTAAAGCCCAAGTTCTCTTTCTTAGTTCAACTTTTTTTTTATAAATAAATAAAAAGAAAACAAAAAGAATCTACGGACCCGACAAAATAATTCAGTAATGGATATCCACCCCCGCATGCTTATCTAATGCAATGTCCTCATTGTATTAAAAAGACATAAAACAGAGTGGAGTAGAGTAGAAAGCACCTGAATTGCGTGAATAACAGGTCTGCTCTGAGATGAAAAGAAACCGTATGCATGTTGAATTTAGTGCCTTCAGCTAGGCACACTATACAAAGAAGAAGAAATAAAGAATTCATAGGTGCAGGTCAAAATCAGAATAAAAAGATTCACTCAGGAGCTGCTAGCAAATGTCCACAGATGTGGACCAGATTGTGATGTAGACCCATACCCCATGGTCGAGTATATCTAAGGTTCTGGATAAAAATTATCCATAACATGAGATCAGTATGCAAGTAGGGTTGGGCCTGCGATTTGTGAGGATGCAACTCAAGTCCAAAAAGTTGTATAATAGAGAGATCGAGCTCAAAAGGATAATCAATGAATTTATGCTTAGGTTGGACATCCTTTGAGTCAAAGATGTCATAAAGGTCCTGGTAGAAGGTTGGTGGTTTCAGACAAATAGGCACCCTTAGACTCGATCTTTTACTTCCTCCGGAATTGGCTTCCCAAATCATCATTTCCCAATTCCTATCCTCCTCATTCAGGATCTTAGATTCCGGGACCTCATGCATGTTAATCATGCCATCCAAGTCTAAATGATGCGACTGAATTAGAATTGACTTGGGTCTAGTGATCTCAAAATCAAATTCGTCAGTAAGCTCAATGGGGTGTGATTGAGGATCGGGGCTTTGAATTGAATCCTTCAGAAAGTAAGGATCTAAATCTGCCATGTGAGCCCCAACAGGATCAAATTCCTCAGTTATTGGGCCATCATATGATTCATCGAATTCCTCAGGCCCAGTCGTCTCACAGAAATTGTGTTCTGTAAATTCACGTGAGATTTCGCATAATGATTCTTCACCTTCAGAATGAAAGAAATCTAAATCTGCATTAATGTATGTCTCAAAATCATCAATCACTTTCTGATCCATGGAGACATACGTTTCCTCATACCCCGACTTAGGGATCTCAGGTGAATAAATCAGTTCATCCTTAATTAGTTGCTCTATACCAATCTGGTCAATCTCGATCTCGTAACACGTGTCCCCCCCAACAAGTGCCTGAGCAGGCTCTGACATTGGCTCTCCTGAAGGGGGTTCATCTTGGGAATCATCTCAAGATTGAACTAAAGCAACCACAAATCTCATCCTCAATTTCGATAACTTCCTAAGTAAAAACTCACCCAGGCCCTTATTCTTAACATCCTGGAGCCAATCCAATAGATACTTGTTAAGATCATCAATCATTTCAATCAGGGGCTCCAATTCTTTAGGGCAAGGTGTTGGCTGAGCTTCTAAAGATTGTATGTAAGTTAGCCAACACCTTATCTTAGACCCGGTTCACCTGAACCAAATGGTTTGGTTTAGGGTTAGGTAGGTTTGGGTTCAGTGCAGGGGAGTTAAAGAATTGAGGTTCTTGATACCCTCCTTGATAATATGTCATTTTGGGTTTTTCAAACAGGGGTGATGACCTATACGCAGTATAATCTAGGGAAGGGTAAGGATCAACATATCCTTCTTGATTGTAGATCATATTAGGTTGTCCAAATGAGGGTGATGATCTATAATCGATGTAGCTTGGAGAAGGATAAGAATAAAAATCATGGTGTCCAGGGTTAGACCTTGAACACGGAGGTCTGAAACTGTATCCCCAATCAGGATTATCCCAACTAGAAGATGGATGAGAATAAGTCTGGTTGGAATAATAATCATTTTGGGAATAAGTAGTGGTAGGAGGGTAGGAGTGGAGGTGCAAATAGGATGTGGAAAGATCCAAGACAGAACGGGAGGCAGAAAGGTGCCCTGCAATACAAACAAACCTATCCTTAAGTGGGCTAGCCTAAAGACCTACAGACTCCCAGAACCCATCTTGAGATAAAGAAACGATTTGATCTACTTTTTTTTGGTTAATCCAACCACTTAGAGAGAGGGACTGGGGAGAAGGTCCTTCCTTTGGCTTGTGCCTCGAGTTCCTAGTGTACCCCCCACCTGTGATCATTTGATTCTGCTCCCCTAGCTAGACATTAGATTGAACGGTAGAAATAGACTAATTGAAAATAGTCTCGGTCTGGGCTCCGAAGAGCAAGTCCAATCCTTAGGGCCAACGTCTACTCTGTTTTAATTAGGGTTAGGTTTGGATGTGCTTTGGAATGTGATGGGCCCTTTATCTGGGTTGTAACCTTAATGATTGATTGATATGTGTACGCATGCACAACCAATGGTTTTCAAGCAAGATTATTTTTGGATGTGGTGAATTTTAGGATTTAAATCTTACTTAGTAGCTTTTAAGATTCAACTTTAGGTGTATTCAATCAAGTTCAGTTGGCACACTAGGTTTTGAAAGTACAGGTGAAGATGTTTTCCTTTAATGCTTAAAAGAATGTGGAGTGCCTGGTAAATCCCTAGAAGTTAAACCTATTTGGCAGCTACTTGATGAGTTGATTTTAGTTGAAGTGGTGTAGCCCAAACAACTCAAACAATTAGCCTGATGCACCACTCAGTTAGGCACACAAGTGGTTACCTAATTTGATTTCTACTTGATTATATATTTGAGTGTGTGTATCGATTCCAAATATTGGTTTACCGGTTGAGTTTGAAAATTAGAAGAGGTTGTGTACCTCTGTGAGATTTTTTTAAATTTTTCTTTTATATGTGGAGGGTGAGGTGGGTAAATGTGACAAACAAACAATCAAAAACTAAACTTAGAGTTTATAAGAACACCTAGGTTGATTTTTGTTTGTATTATTACGTGGTGGAATGAAAACTAGTGGGTGCGAGGTGGGGGTAAACTTATAGACCCTTCAACAGCACTTTACTCCAATCTACCGCTTTTGTCTGTCTCAAGAGAGTACGCGCAATCACAATAAGAAAGGAGAGAAGTGAGGTAAAAGATTAGTAAGGCGGGAAAACACGAAAAATCAAAGATCATCGCCTCCCCGGCAACGGTGTCAAAATATTGTATCGGAAAATCTACGCAAACGGAAGTTGAGTTTTGAAAACCCATCGTTGTAGTTTGATTTGCGAGAAAAACTGTCAACAGATAAATTTAATCGAAACTCGAAAAGAATTCCGAGTCTAACATAGGGAGGCAGACAGTTGATTAAAATCACATTTGTTTTATTTATCACGAAGTAGATTAGCTAGTCGAATAGAATCTAAACTAGCTATCTACTTAAAGAATAATAAATACAAGAGAGAGAGAGAATGAACAAGAATTTCATAACCAGAATATCATGTCTATTACAACTACTTGTTACACTAGAAAGTAGGAAATCTTACAACTAGAAAGCAGTAAATCTACTCTAGAAAGCAGTAAACAGAAGGTGGAGAAAAGTTATCCTCCTCGATGGCTTCTTGGAGAACAAGCCACAACGACGGAGCACCCAGACGAAGGTGGTGAGGTGCAGGATGAAGGAGAATGATGTGGGATGACGGAGAACGGGGCAGGATGATGTCGCAGCGAGATCCGCTTCCCGAATGGCGATGAGAGGACCACCACAGGTTGCTTCATGAGGGGATGAGAAGGTGGAAAAAGTATAATTTTAACTCTAATGGTGCATCCTTGGTTTGGGACAAACTCTTAGAGCTTTGGAGGGGGTGAGAGAAGAGAGGAAGGGATGAAGAAAGCGTGGGGGTCATACGGCTATATATAGGCATAGATTGGAGGGGGCAAATAGGTCATAACACTTTAAAACGTTAAATTAGGGGTCGTTAGTGATGAATAAAATCGTCACTAAAGCCCAGATCGTGGGTGACGTGCGTGCGCATGCCGCACCTCCTCCTCTCCCAGCACCTCAATGCCTACGCACGTGCGTGCATCCTCAGCCGTCCGATCGCAAGATCGAATGACTTAAAATCGTGCTCGCACACCTTCACAAATCGTACCTCCACGCATCTAATCTCGCGTGAGATCTGGCGTCATCTTGAGCATCTAGCTAATCGGTTGATCTGTGTCGTTGGAGCTCGATCGAACGACTGGATTTTGTGCTCGTGCGTGATAAGGAAGGGCGTCGTGCTCGATTCGAATGTGTACCTCTTGCGTGAACAGTGCCTTGACCGCTGTGCTATGCAGTGGTTTGAGGCGCGTTCTTGAATTCCTCCGTACGCTCTCTCAGCCGTTAGATTTCAATCCAACAGTTGAGATCATCTCAACCTTCTCCTTGAGAAGATGAGAGCACCGCTTGGTGCGCGACGTGGCATGTTCTCAACCTTTGGGCATCCAACAGCTGGGTTTCATCGAGCGGGCGAAGAAGAGATGCTGCGGTCGGTGCTGGGAAGCTGTGATGATGCCACGTGGCACCATCATGGCCGTCCATCTTCTATGTGTTGTAGATGGTGCCACGGATGTCGGATTGGATCGATTTTCGCATCGTTGGGCTGCGGTCGTTGATCCGAACCCATCCATGTGGTCAGATTTGTCATTTGAAGTGTGGATTCACACCATCTTGGCCCTTGATCTATGACCTTCCTCAGATTATATCTGATGCTACGGAAGTTTGATTAGGGTGATCTTGGAGTCGTTGAACTTCGATCGTCGCCCTGACTAGATCCGTATGTTGGATCTTCAATTCGAGGCCTCGATAAGATATTGCCCTATTTCCTGACAACAAAAAGAGAGAATTAACCTAAAATTTATACAACCTAATCTAAATGCATGATGATGCATGTTATGCAATATTTATGATGTATGATGCAACTTTATGTCTAAGAACATGCAAAAATAGATGGTTTATGTGGTATAAATGTGTTTACATCAGGCACAACTTGGATGGGGCTCACCCAGCGGCTATTAGAGATTGGGTAGATGATACCAACATCTAACCACTTGATATCTTTTTTCATGACCTCTCAAAGATTCAGATTCAGTCATCTCTGCATTTCTCTCGATGGTCGTGTGCCCTTCTCAGTGTAGATACGATGTATGCAGTAAGAGGTGCTTATCCCAGTCAGATCATCTAGAGTCCATCCGATGGCTTTTCAATGTTACTGGAGAATAGAAATTAGCTTTGTTTCCTGATTGGGTGTGAGTCATGAATTGATAATCATAGGGAACGTTTGATTGGAACCCAAGAAGATGTATTTTAGATGATCCGGGAGGGGCTTCAATTCCAGTACAGGGTTATCAGCAGTAGGTGGGGGTTCGGGATGGGCCTCAGAAGATAGGGTGGAAGCTATTGGTAGGTCTGGTTCAGCTTTAGGCTTCTCTATCTGTGGGTCAAGATCTTCTTTCGGTTGAGGATCAAGGATAATTGGGTTTTCCTCTGTAGTTGAGTCCTCATCCAAAGAATTGATGTCACGTACCTTTTCAATTGTCTCACAGTTTATTCCTTTCTGGGCCTCAAAGATATCAATCTGTAACATCTTGTTCCTACATTTAAACTCGATCTGGCCCTCTTCACAATTGATATTTGGGCTAGTTGTGGCTAGGAATGGTCTCCCTAAGATGATCAGTGTATCTCTCAAGTTTTCAGGAGTATCCATGTCTAATACGATGAAGTCCACTGGAAAGTAGAAATCCTAAATCCTAACTACAACATCCTCAAGAACTCCTCTAGGTGACTTGATCAATCTATCTGCTAGTTGAAAGGTCACCTCAGTTGGTTTGAGCTCAGTGTCCTCAAAATGACCTAGTAGGGATGTAGGAATGAGGTTTATGGAGGCTCCTAGATCTAATAAAGCTCGATCAAATTCTAGGTTGCCTATCTTATAGGAGATTAAAGGGGTGCCAGGATCTTTCACTTTCTACAGGAGTTTGCTCAGTATGATTGAGCTGACTTGCTCAAACAATATGATCAGACTCCCACCTTTATTTCGTGGCTTTCACTTCGACGTACATAAATCCTTCAGAAATTATGAGTAAGCAGGTATGTGGCGGATCGCATCCATCAAGGGGATGTTTATTTGGACTTGCTCGAAGAGCTTGACCAGGTCATCCTCAAGTGCTACTGGTTTGGGTTTCCATTTTCCTTTGGTCAAGGCCTCAAGAAATGGAAACTCTGTAGGTTTCTCTAGGATTGGTTCAAGCTCTGAATTTGGGATAGGGGTATCCTGGATAACCATCCTAAGGTTAGGCTCTGAACTACTATTATTTGCTCTGAATCAGGTTTAAAAATCATCACGTTGTAGTATAGATCGAATCAGCACGAAAAATAAATAAAATTTATACTCGAATATCAGAAATGAAGTCCGAGGTCCAACACAGGAAGCAATTGACAAAATAATTCTCAAGATCGCAATTTAAATGCAATATAAGCAATGTATAATAGAATTTCAAACAAGAATGATATATAAATGAAATCTGATGTTAATAATGCAAAAAGAATGGGGTAAAATGATGATTTGAATCACCAATTACCCCTCACAATTATATTACATATTTCAATAGTACTAATCAATTAAATGCCATGTAGGATAAGTGCACAGTGCACTTCAAATAAAGCTCAGACAATCAGACGGCTTAAATCATTCACTGCGACTTCTTCTCTGTGCCCCTTCTCTTCTGCAGCTACTCTTTATTTCCTTCTTCTTCTTCTGGCTGTGCCTTCTCTCTTCTTTCTCTGTTGCTCAGGCTTCTTTCTTCTCTTTCTCTCTTCTTCTTCCTTAAGCTTCAGAGAAGGCACAACATAGGGAATAGGTCTCACAAGTGTTGAAAAGAGGGCGACAGAGCAAAGCCCCCCTCTCTCCTCTCTTTTTCTCTTCTTCCTCTCTCAGAACCAGCAAACCAGAACAGACTTGGGTATCCGGGTAAACAGACCGAGCCCAGAATCGCGAGGCATGAGCATGGGCGAGGGAGTGCGTATGCGCATGCGTGCGGGGACCTCACCCCCTGTGCATGCTGAGGCGATAAGCCGATGTTACT
Organism: Thalassia testudinum; assembly: GCA_037157565.1. Lineage (NCBI taxonomy): Eukaryota > Viridiplantae > Streptophyta > Magnoliopsida > Alismatales > Hydrocharitaceae > Thalassia > Thalassia testudinum. The sequence goes on from JAZHRO010000009.1 coordinate 49,295,777, forward strand.
TTTTCAATTTATGTGCCTTCGTGCACCCATCAGTAAATGAGGTGGGACTATGTTGTCCCTCTATTCCTCACGTGCAGTTGTAGGAGGTAATGCCTCCAATTGAAGGTGGAGTGGTTGTGGTCTTTAGTCCAGGACTTGGGACAGATCCTGGAGACACTATGCGTCGCCTGGGCATGGAATTGGCGAAGAACATGGTCATAGGAACTTGAATGACGTCGGAGAAGGAGGCGATGGCGACGGAGCTCTGATGGCAACCTAAAACCAAGAGCATGGCCTAAATGCCCTGATTAGTATGCGCAGAAGGTTCGTCGGACCACAATGAGTGTAACGGTGGCCGTGGTTTGGTGTGTATGTGTGTGTGGAGGGTTGATGGTGAGTCGGATGAGGGCAGATGGTGGGTGTGTTCGGTGGGAAGGTAGAGGGTGTTAAATCCTAAATTTCTCTAGGGCTTTTGGTGGGTGAGTCGTGGCAGAGGTTTTGGACTAGTTGGCGAAGCGGATGGAGTTGTGGAGTGACAGAGATGCTACGCTAGAGATGTGGTCGAAGGCGGAGAAGATGAAGTGTGGGGGAAGTGGTTGGCGGTCGTGCGTCTATCGTAAGTGTGAGAGAGAGAAATAGAATGAGAAAGAGAGCAAGAGAGGGACTTAGCTCGGTGGGAGAGAGGTGGAGGCAGTCGATTTTGTTCGACCGGTGCTGGAGAAGGAGGGAACGGCAAGACGGCGACGACCAGGTAGACAGAGATACACCCTCCCTTTGGTGGGGGAGAGTCATGATGAAGAGAGGAGTCGAGGGAGCTAACCAATTTGGTCGTTGGACGACCGGAGGAGGATCAAAGAGGGTCGCCGGAGCAGGGGTTTTGGTGGCTGGAGAAGTAGAATAAGAGGTGGTTGACACACCAAAACTTGCTGAGGAAATTCATAAGGCCACAGGGGTCCTTTTATAGGGCTCTAGATGGAGTTCTAAGCTTGGGAAAGAAGCTTAGAACCTCCGAGCTTCTCGCCAACGTAGGATACCCAATCAATCAAACCATTCGCATTAGGAATCTAGAGGAATTTGGGATCCCTAGATGGGCTCATTTAGAAGGCAATTACTTGATGAGTTTCCCTTTCAATTTTGAGAGGGATTCATCAAGAAATCACAAAGATCTTTCCCTTTAAAGGTCTCCAGAATTTGTAAGATTAGGATTTCATGGCGGCAGGGACCTTTTCGTGAAGGAGATGATAAAGTTAGGTGATAAATGCCTCTTTATCATCTTTTTTATATATTAAAACAAACCTAGCTCTTAGGATTTTGCTCCACAAATGGGTTTTTAGGCTGCATTTAGGCATCAATTAGGTTAGGCATTCATTGCACTTTTTATTGTCTTTTAATGTGTTTTTGTGAGTGTTAGGGATATACAGATTGTCAGAACTCCAAAACCCTAGCACTCAGGAAGGCAACTGGTGAAGAAGAAGCCTAGACTAGCTGGAACTTAGCTTGATCGAACTTACCATAGTTGGATTCTAGCTCACTTGTACTAAGGTCAGCTCAGATCCAGCTCAACTTAGTTGAATCTAGCTCATCTCAGCTCCCATTAGTTCACAGGGAGCTCTAGCTAGCTCAGCTCAGTTGACTGGAGTTCACCTCAGCTCAGGACCAGCTACATTTAGCTCTACTCAACTCCAGCCAGCTGAAGATGGCTTCATCTTAGCTCAGGAAGCTCAAGTCTAGCTCCCGGGGACTCAGCTTAGCTCAACTTAGTTGACTTAAGCTATCTTAGCTACCTCAACTAGCTAGGTCCTCCCCAGGAGCATTAGACCCAGCTCACTTCAACTCCTTTCAGCAAAAGCTAGGTTGCTTTAGCTTGGCTTAGTAGCTAGCAAAGAATTAGCAAGCTAAGCCATCTAAGGTAGCTCCTTGTAGCTATCTTCAGCAGCCACCAGCTCTAGTGCAGCTCAAGATGACTACCTCCAGCTCTTCTCCCTGAAAACCCTAGCTCCAAATGCCTCCAACCCTACTCCCTACTAGCTAAGCTAGCTAAGCTGCTTAGCTTAGCTAGTCCACCTCCATGGCACCAAAACCTACTACCCTACTACCTAAGCTCCAGCAAAAAAGACCACCTACTCCTACTTTATTTTTTTTATGCCAACTATCCCTTCCATCACCACCCTACATCTACCATCAGAAACCATCTCCACCCTCCATTTTTTCCCTCCAAAATCAATACCTTCTAGAAGGTATTTTTGGAGGGAAAACCAAGGCACCTCTTCATTTCCCTCCCATTTTTCCCTCCAAAAATATCCAAGCACCCCTTCATTTCCCTCCAAAAAAAGCCATAACCACCCCCTTCCCATCCTATAAATACCCTACCCTACCACCACATAATTCCCATCCTCCATTAGTGTTTTATTCCACCTTAGACCCACCATAATTCAATGCCAAGGAAGAAGAAGAAAAGAAGATTAAGGGGGCATCCTACTCGCCCCCTTGGTGCCTTCTTCCCCTTTTTCTTCTCCCTTGTACCACGCCAAGGAGGAGGAGACTCCCCCACAAGGAGGATAGCCAGGCAAGGAGGAGCAAGGGTGGTGCATGCCCACCCTTGGAGGAGGAAAGTTAAGGTGGAAACTTCCACCTTGGAGGACACCATCTTGGAGGAGCATAGCAAGGAAGGAGTTGGAGGACTCTTTTCAAGCTTGGGAGCTACCAAGCTTGGAGCGAGAACCCATCATCTTCTTCACCATTTCATTTAGAGGATTTGTGCTTTTATCTTCTTGCATTTCAAGTAGATTAGAAGCTTTCCTTTATGTGTTTTGTGTAGAACAAGTTCAATTCAATTCAAGTTGCCTTCTTTTAAATTCTTGTCGCATTTGTTTTTTTTTTTTTTATCTTGATCTAGCACTTTTTCACTCCCTCTCCCTAATTACTCTAGTCCCCCACGTGCCTAAAGTGAGCTTAGGGAGAGGCCTTTCTTGTCACTCTAGCAATAGTTTAGTGGATTAGGTTTGGATCACCTTTTTTTTGTCAACTTTGCGAATGCTCGTTATTTCAAAACCCTAAAAAAAAATGATATAGTTGAAAAGAACAAAAAGAAAGGTGATTTTTATTTCCAAGCAAGACACTTGAATTTTGCAAACATATTGCCTCCTTGGACGACCCTAGATACCCCACTATCTAGGTTATAAATTTTAAAAGTATTTGCGATTTGGCTTGTTACAACAACTTAAAAACTTGCCTTTACAAATCATGCCAAATTTCACATCATTAGGGACTTAATGCAAAGAATTCAAAAGTTAGGGGCATATGTGTGAGATAAAAGAGTTAGACTAGACCAAATTGTAAACTAGGTCAAGATAGTCTCAGGTTGGGATCAAATTTTGGTACAAAGCTAATTTGGACCTAAGAAATTCAATGGTGAAGTTGGATTTTGGTTTTGACCTATTTTGAATGGGTAATTTATGCAGAAACCCAAATTAGGGCAAAAGTCTGCCTGTGGCTTTGTTTTTGGTCAAGATGGATTCTGATGGTCAAATCAAGCATAACAAACCCTAGAGAATATTTTTATATGAATTTTAGAGGGTTTAGGTGAATTTTATCCTAACCAGAACCTTAGTTAATTAAGCAGGTTTATTTTTTAGGTTTTTAGTTGTCCATTAATTCCTGTAGCGCATGAAAACGCTTTTCTGTCTGTTCTAACCCACTTATTAGACTCTTAACACCATTTGACATTTGTTCAACCCCTGATAAAACTCGTGATTGTACTGTAATTGAGATATGATGGTAAACTTGCAGTTTTAACCTTATTTTCTTATCATTATCTCAGAATGATTATGCAATGAATTACGGCTCTTTAGCGATTATGTAGGAGCATTTAATGACAATCAGATCAAATTGAGCTAATTATGGCTCATGATAGTGTTCCCATAATACCCCTATGCCTAGCTTTTGCTAGTCCCTTAGCAAAATCTCATGGAATTAACTTAATTTCTAGACCATGCCTTTTTATGCTCAAATTTCTGATATGTGCTTTCCTTTATGGATTAGGTTAGAATGCTAATAGTCGGCCTAGAGGTACTCAAGTACCAACCAAGATTCGAACCTTACCAGCTCTAGCCTCAGTCCGCCGTGAAGGTTTCTAAGGCCTACAGGAACTAACCTAAGGTTTGTTGAACTCCGCGGTTAAAGTACCCGTGCTTAAAGCATGTTTAGCCCCGGTTCAGTTTGCAGTGCATTTTTGTAAGAGAGAGATAGAGGATTTCTTTTGCATTTTTGGAGAGTCTTCTCTCTCTTTTTCTTTTTTATTTCTAGCTTCAGATTGGCTTTACAACACGGTCTGTATTAGATTCCTGGTTCCCACCATCAATCCTTGCAAGGTCCTTGGCAATTGATGCTTTGAGATAGCACCGCCCATGGCAACCCTCAGAACCTTAGCTTTCTTGATTTCAGGATAATTCCCTCCATGGCGTTCTGTAGCTAAATCCAGATCCTGGCAATCGACATTTTGTGATAGTGTCGCCCATGACATCTGAACTAGCACAAGGTGCTTATATGCCCCCGGTAGGATATTTAGATATCCTAGGAGACAAGCATCGAGGAGACGGTATGTTATTGCACATCTTCAAGGGTAATTTCCCACCTCTCCACATCGGGAACTCTTCTAAATCAACTTTTGTTGATAGCTGCTCCTAATCTAGGTAGCTTTTTTAGAACAGAATTAATGCTTTTGTGTGATTTTGATAATTAAGCACACTGAGCCAGTTTGTGTGTGGATTGGGGTGCTTAAGTTACTGAGTCCCGCAAACCAGAGGTCTGTTAACGAGGTCGAATAATCCTTAAGCCTTAGACCTAATACTTAAGCTTTGCATTTTCCCCAACCTCTTGAGGACTATCCAGATCTTAATGAATACTTGAATTTTTAAGCCTAAACACAAGCCTAAGAGGCCTAAGATCAGCGTTCATACTAATCTCTTTTGTCTCTTAGCACTTTTATTTCTTTTATTTCCTCTTTGATTTGCTCTAGAACTAAGTAGATTCCTTAATCTTTTACTAAAGACTCTCTTTTTGTTTCAAACTATACTCCTTTTTTGACATTTATTTCACCTCCTCTTTTCCTCCTCAAAATGATATGCAAATTGATCTTTCAAAATTTCCTCCTTTCTCCATTTTTTTTTCTTTTTCAATTTTTTTATTTTTTTTGGTTTTTGGAATATGTAATTTTTTTTATGAAACCCTTTCTTGTGAAGTGATTCTCACAGCGTTTTGCACTTTAATACCCCCCACGCCTACGATTTGCAATGTCCCCATTAAAAATTAGGTGGGTTTGAATTCAGCTTAGATCGTACATTAGAACAGGTTTTGGGTGGATGAAATGGTCGGGATGACTGTTGTGGACTATTTTAAGCTCAGGTACGGGTACTAGAGGTGGAGTCGGCTGTTCTAATGGATGAACCCTAAAGTGCAATATGAGTTCAGCATAAGATGTGTTAAGAAGTGTCTCGGGTTTTTCACCAAGATGACTAGTTGCCTCCCGTTAAGTGTTGAGTTTCATGCCATCAGCCAGGCGCAATGAGCTTAGAGAGAATGGAGGACAAAAGATACCTTAGCCAAGTTTGAGTTAGTGAGTTCGACGAATGGTTTGAGTCTCTGACCATTTACGATAAAAGGTTCAGAATCAAGGTTGTGTTCACTAATTTCAATGGCTCCATTTCCAAAGATTCATCTTACTAAGAATGGTCTAATCCATTTTGATCTGAGTTTTCTTGGGAACAGTTTGAGTTTGTCATCAAAGAGTAGAACTTTTTGACCAGGGTGGAAAGATTTTCATACAATGTGCTTGTCATGGAAGGCTTTGACCCACTCTTTGTAGATACACGAATTCTGATACACATCATTGCGTAGTTCCTCGATCTCACTCAATTGCAACCGGCGGTGTATTCTAGCCTTCATTAGATCTAGATTGCAGTTTCCTACTGCCCAATAAGCCTTGTGCTCCATCTCGATGGGAAGGTGACATGCCTTTCCGTACAGTAATATGAAAAGAGACATGCCTAATTGGGTCTTGTGGGCGGTCTTATAGGTCCATAAGGCTTCCGAAAGGCGAGTGACCAATCCTTCCTATCAAGCAGAATAGTGACTTGAAGGATCTTCTTGATCTCTTGATTCGAAAGTTCTACCAGTCCATTAGTCTAGGGGTGGTAAGGAGTCGAGATACGATGCAACACCCTGTACTTTTTCATCAAGGACTGGAAGTGTACATTGTTAAAATGAGACCCGCCATCGCTGATGATGGCCTTAGGAACCCCAAATCTAGTAAAGATGTTCTCCTAGATAAATCGGAGGACAACTTTATGATCACTAGTTCTCGTGGGGATGGCTTCGATCCATTTAGAGATATAATCAACAGTGAGTAAAATGTACTCAAGGTTGTTAGATCCGGGAAAAGGTCCCATGAAATCGATTCCCCATATGTCAAAGATTTCGTAGATAATAATCTGGTTTAAGAGCATTATATCCCGCGGGCCCATGTTGCTGAGGGTCTGACAATGAGCGCATGCCCTACAATACGTCTGTGCCTCTTTGAACAAAGTGGCCCAAAAGAACCCACACTGGAGAATTTTCGCTGTGGTTTTACACCCAGAGAAATGGCCACCATAGGCCTAGTCGTGACAAAATGAAATAACGTCATTGACCTCGCCGTCAGGAATACATCTCTAGATCACGTGATCATTGCCAATGTGGAAGAGGTATGGTTCCTCCCAAATATAGTACTTGGCCTCGAAAATCAATTTGTCCCACCTGGAAGTCGCCCAATTTGGGGGAACTTTCCCCGTAACCAAGTAGTTTATAATATCAGCAAACCATGGGAGACTGTGAATGGCTAGTAGGTGCTCATCTGGAAAATGCTCGGTGATCTGACCAGATGGGTCGATGACTAAAGAAGGAAGATGGGACAAATGATCAGCTACCACATTCTGCTTTCCCGCTTTATCGCAAATCTCGAGATCGAATTCTTGCAATAGTAAGATCTAGCAGATTAGTTGAGGTTTCACATCCTTCTTCGCGAGGAGATGCCTCACTACAGTGTGATACGAGTATATGATAACACAGGAACCCAGAAGATATGATCTAAATTTTTCCAGGACAAATACGATGGCTAGCAGCTCTTTCTCAGTAACTGTGTAGTTACACTGAGCCTCACCAAGAGTCTTGCTAGCATAGTAGATGAGCACGGGTTTTCCATCTATTTTCTACCCAAGTACTGCACCCACAGCATAATCAAATGCATTGCACATGATCTTAAGGGGTTGAGACCAATCAGGGGACGGCAGGATAGGCGATTGGGTAACTTGATCATGTAGGATCTCAAACGCATGAGTGCATTCCTCAGTGATTGCAAAGGGGACATCCTTAGATAGAAGATTAGTCAGGGGGCACATGATTTTTGAAAAGTCGGGAATGAATCGATGGTAAAAATCGACGTGCCCCAGAAAGGATCGGATGTCCTTGACCAAGCTAGGCATAGGGAGTTTGGAAATCTGATTCACCTTTGCTTGATCAACCTGGATGCCTTTTTAAGAGACGAGATGTCCCAGGACAATTCCCTCAGGTACCATGAAGTGGCTTTTTTCCCAGGAAAGAACCAAGTTCACGTCGATGCGCCACCTGAGGATTTGGACCAAGTGTAGGAGGCAATCATCAAAAGATTCTCCAAATACTGAGAATTCATCCATGAAGACCTCAAGGTATTCACCTACCATATTTGAGAATATGGCAAGCATGCACCGCTGGAAAGTAGCAGGTGCATTGCAGAGACTGAATGGCATCCTCCGGAATGCGTATGTCCCAAAGGGGCAGGTGAAGGTGGTCTTCTCTTGGTCCTCAGGATGGATTACGACCTGGTTATAACTAGAGTACCCATCCAAAAAGAAGGAGAATCGATTTCCCACCAGTTTCTTTAGGATCTAATCAAAGAATGGTAGTAGGAAATGATCCTTCTCCGTGGAGGAATTGAGTCTTCTGTAATCAATGTAGATTCTCCATGAGTTCGCTATACAGGTTGGTATGGTTTCTCTGGTTTCAATCGTGATGACGGTGAGTCCTGCCTTCTTAGGTACAACTTGGATTGGGCTCACCCACTGACTGTCGAAGATCGGGTAATGATCCCTGCATCTAGCCACTTGATGATCGCTTTTTTCACGACATCCTACAGGTTTGGAATTAGGCGTCTCTGTATTTCACGGGATGGTCATGAGCCTTCTTCAGTATAGATGTGATGTGTGCAATATGAGGGGCTGATGCTAGTCAGATCATCAAGAGTCCATCCAATGGCTCTCCGATGTTATTGGAGAACAGAAATCAGGCATGTTTCCTGATCAGGTGTGAGTCGGGAGTTGATAATCACAAGAAATGTCAGATTGGAACCCGAAAAGACGTATTTGAGATGATCAGGAAGAGGCTCTAATTCCATAACTAGGTTGTTAGCAGCAGCAGGTGGTTCAGGGTGGGTGTTGAGAGCAAAGGAAGGAGCTATGGGTGTGTCTAGGTTAGGTTCAGGCTCCTGAAATTGCGAGTTTTGATCTTCTTGTGGTTGATCAAGGATAATCGGGTTTTCGTCGATACATGGGTTGTCAACCACGGCCTCGATATCGTAAATTTGTTCTATAACTCCACAATAAATTCCTTGTTGGGCCTTAAAGATGTTGATCTTCAATGTCTTGCTCCCAAATTTTAATTCAATTTGGCCCTCCTCACAATTAATATTGGCCCTAGCAGTGGCCAGAAAGGGTCTACCTAATATGATCGATTTATTCTTCAAGTTCTCAGGAGCATCCATGTCTAAGACAATGAAATCCATGGGAAAATAGAAATTGTGTACCCTAACTATGACATCCTCAAGAATTCCTTTTGGTGACTTAATAGATCAATCGGCTAACTGCAAAGTCATCTCTGTCGATTTTAGCTCAGATTCCTCAAAGTAGTCTAGTAGGGATGTAGGTATCAAATTTATGGAAGCTTCTAGGCCCAATAATGCTCGATCAAACTGTATATCACCGATAGCACAGGAGATTAGAGGGGTGCCTGGATCTTTTGCCTTAGGTGGGAGTTTGCTCAAAATGACGAAGCTGACTTGCTTCGACAATACGATTGGGTTCCCGCCTTTGGTTCACGGCTTACGCTTAGGTGTACACATGTTTTTCAAGAATCGTGCGTAAGTCGATACATGGCGTATTGCATCCATCAAGGGGATGTTTATTTGGACCTGCTCAAAGAGCTTGATAAGGTCCTCCTCAAGTGCCATGGGTTGGGGTTTCCTTTTTCCTTTAGTCAAGGCCTCCGGAAATGGAACCTTTACGGGTTCCTCTAGAATGGGTCCAAGTTCTTAATCTGGGATAAGGGTATCCTGGATGACTATCTTAGGGTTTGGGGTTGCATTACCAGGCTGAAAGTGGCTTGGATAAGGTGGGTCCTGTGTTGCTTTGCCACTACGGGTAGTAACAAAATTTAGCCCTGCCTAGTTCCGGGTTGGTGTGGGTAAAAGAGGTGATTGCTGCTGATAACCTGTGTATGATGTCGAAGCCTCCATCCCGTCAGGTGATGGAGAAGAATGGGCTTGATAAACAAAGTGAGCTTGGCCCTGATTTGGGTTCATAATGCGTCTCTAGTTTGGCACGTTATTCAGGTTAGGCAGAGGTTGTGAAGGGAGTGCACCAGGTTGGCTGGGATTTGTCATCTGGGTGAGTTGATTACGAACCTCCGTGATCTCGTCTTTGTGCTGTTTTTGCGTAGCTGCATTCATTTTCTGAATGTCAGCCAGAGTTTGAAGGATAAGAGTCATCTGATCTTCGTGAGTTGGCCCGGATTGATAAGTTGTGTTGGGCCGAGGCTGAGGCGGCTGATATGGATGAGAAGCTTATGGTCGGGGCTGATATTGAGGTCTCTGATTTTGATTGTTCCCTGACCACACGAAATGGATGATTACGCCATCCAAGGTTGTAGGTGTTTGAGAATGGATCATTCTGGATGGCATTGAGGTCCTCACAGGTCTGAGGAGCCTCAGAAAAGTCAGAATACGATGGTTCAGAGTTCCCCCAACTAGAATAGGCAGGTCCAGAGTTTCCTTCGAACCCAGAATCAGACGGGGGTGGATATGGGTCCATCCCCTGAGAAGATCGATGGTAGATGTTATGGACAGCCTCCATACTAAAAGGCGGTTGTGCGAACGGGTTTTGCGCAGAGGTGTCTCGCTGCAAGTGCCGAGTTAGCTCATCCACCTTCTTCTCAATAATAGAGACCTTGTCCAGGTGACTGGCCATTAGTTCCAAGTCGATGGAAGAGGACAGGCCTTGCGTCTCATGTGCTCCTCTTGGATTTGTCAATGCACGGGTATTCGTCTGGTCGAACATGCCCATGGATTCATTTTTGATGGAGTTCTCACACATGTTCTCGAGAATCTCCCACACGGTGTCTTTGTGTTGACCCATGATGTTTCCTCCATAGGTCGCATTGACGAATAATCGAATATCCTTATGGAGTCCCTGTTAAAAAGATTGAACTTATTCCCATTTAGGAACTCTCTGGTGGGGGCACTTTCGCATGAGATCCAGAAAATGATCCCATGCCTCGTGAAGCGGTTCTTCTGCTTGTTGCGTGAAATGAGTGATTTGGTGCCGTAGAGCATTTGTTCATCCAACAGGGAATAACTTTTATAGAAACTCGAATTGTAGTTCCGCCCATGTGTTGATTGGACGCGTTTGGGTTTGGTACCAGTGAGCACCTTGTCCATGAGAGAGAAGGAGAACATTTTCATGGGTAATACATCCCGATTTTGAGCTTCTGACCCAAAGGTTTGGAACAGATGCTTGAGTTGTTTGATATGCTGGAAAGGATCCTCAAAATTACACCTATGGAATTTGGGGATAGCATGAATCTTTTTGGGCTTTAGTTCAGTATCAGGACCTCCAGCAGGGATTTGGACTCGAGGTTCGATCGCTACCACAGCATGATGGTAATGATCTCCCATCATAGGACGCTGCGATGGGTTCATAAAGGCTTGGAATAGATCATTGAGGCGTTGAAGCTGATTTTCAAGATTGTTTTCTTCTGTTGGTTGCTCCATGATGATGGATGAAGGAGAGTTAGGTTCAGATGAATCAGAAGAGATATCGATCTGGTTGGGTTGTTGCACAAACAGGGAGGTTGAGGCTTGGCCTCGACAAGAATGAATAGCTAATGGAGGACTCAGAGATGGTCTTAGAGACCTCCCGAACATGCATCGTTGGAGTAGATGAGGGATAGAATGTGATGGACCCAATCAAGACATCCAAAAAATTTTGGATGACTATAGAGGTTTAGGGCAGATGATACCCCTTAGTCAGAAAGCCATCCACTTGAGAATTACCAAGGCAGCCAGAGAAGGAGAGTCCTGCGAAGACCCCTACATGGTAGAGTGCCCCCACGAGTTATAGGGTTTCCCCCACCCGACCTCTCTTGTCACTGAGAATCTAGGTAGACCAGAATGGGGACTTGACCTCTTAAATCTACCAGTTTTAAGTTAAGAGCAAAGGTGCTTATGATTTCACTTGAACTTTGAGATGTTTTTGTGTAAATAGACCTAATTTGAAGATTGGTTAACCCAACAAGGTGGGTCAACTTCACCTGTTTTGTCTTTTGAGAAATTTAGGTCCCTCTTTTAGTATACAAATGAGATTAAGAGCCTGCTTTTAGGGTTTGCTTGAATAGATCGATTCAACCAAGGCTTAGGCACACACTGTTTGGGAAGGTTAATTCTTGTTTAAACAACTGTGTCTCTAAAATCCTAAATTGGAAACCCTAATTGGCTCTTGATTGGTCCAATTTAATTCGTCAAAAATATGGTACCTAGGGCTCAAGCAAGAAGGTGATAGCTGTAGATACCATAGGCCCTAAGTAGATGCATAGATCAAGGTTTGGATGTTGTCTAAGTAGAATGTATCAAATCAAGCACCTTTGATGATTAGTCTAAGGATAGAATGCAAGTAACCCTAATTATTTTTTTTTCTTTTTTTAGCTTTTTCAGAATTAGGGGCTTAGGAAAAATTGGATGAGTTTACCTGCCCTTGGAGTGGTTGATGTGTGGCTGATCTTCCTTCAATGAATCCTGAAACAGATCATAGCCAAAAGAGATAGAACAAGTTAGTACCAAATTAGATAATGAAATCCCAAGATCAAATTACGCGTTGCTTCCCAGCAATGGTGCCAAAATGTTATTCACTCTGAATCGGGTTTGAAAATCGTCGCGTTGTAGTATAGATCAATCAGCGCAAAAGGCAAATAAAATTTATACTCGAATATCAGAAATGAAGTTCGAGGTCGAATACAGGGAGCAATTGGCAAAATAATTCTCAAGATCGCAATTCAAATGCAATATAAGCAATGAATAATAGAATTTCAAACAAGAATGATATATAAATGAAATCTGATGTCAATAATGCAAAAAGAATGGGGTAAAATGGTGATTTGAATCACCAATTACCCCTCACAATTATATCAAATATTTCAATAGTACTAATCAATTAAATGCCACGTAGGATAAGTGCACAATGCACTTCAAATGAAGCTCAGACAATAAGACAGCTTAAATCATTCACTGCTTCTTTCTTTCTTCTTCTTCTGGCTGTGCCTTCTCTCTTCTTTCTCTACTGCTCAGGCTTCTTTCTTCTCTTTCTCTCTTCTTCTTCTTCCTTAAGCTTCAGAGAAGGCACAACACAGGGCTTAGGTCTCACAAGTGTTGAGAAGAGGGTGACAGAGCAAAACCCCCCTCTCTCCTCTCTTTTTCTCTTCTTCCTCTCTCAAAACCAGTAAACTAGAATAGACACAGGTATCCGTGTAAATGGATCGAGCCCAAACCCGCGAGGCGTGAGCGTGGGTGAAGGCATGCATATGCACGTGCGTGTGGGGACCTCACCCCCTCAGTGTGCTGAGGCAATAAGCCAATGTCACTTTTTTAATTTATGCACCTTCGTGCACCCGTCAGTAAACGAGGTGGGACTATGTTGTCCCCCTATTCTTCACGTGCAGCTACAGGAGGTAATGCCTCCAATTGAAGGTGGAGTGGTTGTGGTCTTCAGTCCAGGACTTGGGATAGATCCTAGAGACACTGCAAGTCTCCTAGGCATGGATTTGGCAAAGAACACGACCGTAGGAGCTTGAATGACGTCGGAGAAGGAGGTGGCGGCGACGAAGCTATGGCGGCAACCTAAAACCAAGAACACAGGCTAAACACTCTAATTAGCATGTTCAGAAGGTTCGTCGAACCACGGTGAGTGTAACGGTGGCTGTGGTTTGGTGTGTATGTGTATGTGGAGGGCTTTCGGTGAGTCGGATGAGGGCAGACGGTGGGTGTGTTCAGTGGGAAGATAGAGGGTGTTAAATCCTGAATTTCTTTAGGGATTTTGGAGGGTGATTCGTGGTGGAGGTTTTGGATCGATTGGAGAAGCAGATGGAGTTTTGGAGCGAAGGAGACACTTTACTGGAGATGTGGTCGGAGGCAGAGAAGATGAAGTGCGGGGGAAGTGGTTGGCGGTCGTGCATGTGTCATAAGTGTGAGAGAGAGAAATAGAGTGAGAGAAAGAGAGCAAGAGAGGGACTTAGCTAGGTGGGAGAGAGGCAGAGGTAGCCTATTTTGGTCGATTGGTGCTAGAAAAGGAAGAGGGAACGGCGAAACGACGATGACGAGGTAGACGGAGATACACCCTTCGTTTGGCTGGGGAGAGTCGCGACGAAGAGAGGAGTCGAGGGAGCCAACCAATTTGGTCATTGGTCGGTTGGAGGAGGATCCAAGAGGGTCACTTGAGCAGGGGTTTTGGTGGCCGGAGAAGGAGAATAGAGGTGGTTGACACACCAAAACTTGCTGAGGAAATGCGCAAGGCCATGGGGGTCCTTTTATAGGGCTCTAGACGGAGTTCTAAGCTTGGGAAACAAGCTTAAAACCTCCGAGCTTCTCATCGACGTAGGATACCCAATCAATCGAACCGTTTGCATTAGGATTCTAGAGGGATTTGGGATCCCTAGATGGGCTGATTTGGAAAGCAATTACTTGACGAGTTTCCCTTTCAATTTTGAGAGGGATTCGTCAAGAAATCACAAAGATCTTGCCCTTTAAAGGTCATTGGAGTTTGTAGGATTAGGATTTCATGGTGTCAGGGATCTTTTTGTGAAGATGATGATAAAGTTAGGGACTTAAATGTAAATAATTCAAAAGTTAGGGGCATATGTGTGAGATAAGAGAGTTAGACAGGACCAAATTGCAAACTAGGTTAAGAGAGTCTTAGATTGGGCCCAAATTTTGGTACAAACCTAGTTTGGACCTAAGAAATTCAATGGTGAATTTGGATTTTGGTTTTGACCTAGTTTGACCAGGTAATTTATGTAAAAACCCAAATTAGGCCAAAAGTTTGCCTGTGGCTCTGTTTTAGATCATGACGGGTTCTAATGGTCAAACGAGCTTACCAAACCCTAAAAAATATTTTTCTATAAATTTTAGAGGGTTTAGGTGAATTTTATTTTGATCAAAACCTCAGTTAATTAAACAGGTTTGTTTTTTAGAATTTCAAATTTCTATTAATTCATGTAATGTGTGAAAACCCTTTTGTGTCTATTTTAGCCCACTTATTAGACTCTTAAGACCATTTGACCTTTGTTCAACCCCTAAGAAAACTAGTGATTGTACTGCAATTGAGATATGATGGTAAAATTGTAGTTTTAACCCTATTTTCTTATGTTTCTCTCAGAATGATTATGCAATGAATTACTGCTCTCTAGCGGTTATGTAGGAGCATTTAATGACTTAATCAGATCAAGTTAAGCTAGTTATGACTCATGATGGTGTTCCCATCATCTACTATGTCTAGAGTGGTTAGGATAAGGTGGATCCTGAATCGATTTGCCACTACGGGTGGTGACAGCATTAAGGCCTACCTAGTTCTGGTTTTGAGTCAGCAAGAGAGGTGATTGCTGCTGATATCCCGAATACGATGTGGATGCCTCTTTCCCATCGGGTGATGGAGCAGAAGGGGCCTGATTAACATAGTGAGCTTGGCCCTGATTCGGGTTCATAATGCACCTCTGGTTTGGCATGATATTCAGATTTGGAAGAGGTTAAGATGGGAGTGCACTAGGCTGGCGAGACCCAGTCATCTATAAGAGCTGATTTTGAACCTCTGTGATCTTATCTTTGTGCTGTTTCTGCATAGCCGCATTAATCTTTTGGATGTCAGCCAGGGTTTGTAGAAATAGATTCATTTGATCTTCCCTTGATAGCCCGGATTGGTAATTTGGATTGGACCTTGGCTAAATGGGCTGATATTGGTGCGAAGCCTTTGGTCGGGGTTGGAATTGTGGTCACAAGTTCTGATTATTTCCCGATCATGTGAAGTTTAGGTGATTGCGCCATCGAGAGGTGTAGGTGTTGGAGAATGGGTCATTTTGGATGGTGTAGAGATCCTCGTAGGTCTGAGGAACTCCAGAGAAGTTAGAGTACGAGGGTTTTGAGTTTCCCCAACTAGAGTAGGTAGGTCTAGAGTTTCCCTTGAAATCGGGATCACATGGGGGCAGATATGGGTCCATCCCCTGATAAGAGTGGTGGTTAATGTTATGCACAGCCTCTAAACCTGAGGGCAATTGTGCATACGTGTTCTGTTGTGCGGCGGTGGCTCTTTGTAGATGCCGACTCAATTCATCCACCTTCTCAACGATAGAGACCTTATCCAAGCGATTGGCCACCAACTGCAGATCGACGGATGTGGATAGGCCTTGAGTCTCATGTGCCCCTCTCGTGTTTTTCAATGCGCGGGTGGTCATCTGGTTGAACACACCCATAGATTCATTGTTTATAGAGTTCTCACACATATTCTCGAGAATCTCCCAAACTGTATTGATGAGTCCATTTTAATGGACTAATATTACGCCTAAGTAACTTTAATCTTACCTTTTAGGTTTGTTAATAACTACATTAAGTTATAGAATGTTTGCATGCATCATGATTTAAGTTTACATCTATTTTATAGCATTCTATAACTTAATATGTAATGATTTTATGTTTTTATGTGCAGGAAGAATATTGGGAAAAGAACAAGGAGGGGAGGGTAAATTCCCCTTTCAAACAACCGATGCCATCTTTTCCCCATCCTCCGGCCACCCTCAAAGCATCCCTCAACAAATGCAAACCGCCGTCGGCCGAAATTAGAAAAAGGATTTTGAAAATCCCTTGGGAGGCGGAAGAGAAGAAATATAGAGGAGAGGCAGAGGAGATTGAGAAGGGGAGGAACCGTGCAACCGTGCTTACATTGTGCACCGCGCTCCCTCCACCGCAAACACTAACAACGATCCTCCTTTGCAGGCGTGAACCTGCTCCAACACATCACTGCCTGCAGCCACACACCGCCAGCGCAGGCTACCCTTCGCCTGCCCTTGCACGAAGGCACGGCCGCACCCGCGCCCTACTGTCCACCACCTTTGCGCCTTCTCCCCACAGGCGCTTCCCCCTCTCCAGCGCCAGGCCCATCCTGCACCTGCCTTGCACGCTCGGAGCACCGCGCATGGCAACCAGCGCATGCGGGCACTGCAGTTCACCTCTGCAGAACACCCACACCACCCAGCACCCGCAGGCACCATGCCCTCTCCATTGCAGGCACCATGCAGGCACTCGCCACCCTTCACCATCCTCTGCAAGCGCACCTTCAAACCCACAGGCACCCCTTCAAGCTTGCAGGCGAACCCACGCTCGTAGGTGCTGCATCACCTTCACCCTCCAATGCCTTGCGCACCCTCTGTAGGCGCTGCAGAATGACCGCGCGTCGCTGCAGCCCCCTCCAGCACCTTCGCATGCCCGTACCACTGCCTACAACCACGTGCTAGCACTTGCAACAAGCGCGGCCGGCTGCAGCTTCTCCACCGCCGCCACTCCTCTCCTCTGGTAGGTCGGCTCCGGCCAACTCACGATGCACTGTTGCCATCACCACGATGGCCTCTCTCCAGCCAACCTCTCGTGGGAGTCTTTCCTCGATTGAACCTCTCTCCTATGCTCAAGGAGGAGAGAGGTGAAATTCCCAGTTTTCTTCTCCATTAAAAATTACATTCAATGCCATTGCCACCAAAAATCAATTTTAATTTATGATTATTTTATTATGGTGAAATTGTGACTGCACACTCATGCTTTTCTGATAATTGTGCATTATTGATATTCACATGTTTCAACATTTGTTTAGGGATTAACATGTGCATAAATTTTCTCTAATATATGTCAATTGAAAATTACATAAAATCATCACATATTTATTGAATATTTCAGTGAGGAAAAATTGCACATATAACCTTATATTTTTTGAGTTATTGTGCATCTTCTTTCCATCGCATTTCATGTCAGATTTGATTAGGGATTTCACACTTGATCGAAAGAATACGAAATAATCGAGAGTTTATTGTATCATTGCCTCCCTGTGGACACGACCTGCTCTTCTGTGAGTGGTTATTTTTATTGTTGATTAGTCGATTTTTCCACCACTTAAATACTACAACAACGCATTATTTCATTTGCGAAACTTAATCGAAAGTGGAAAATTGACTTGTCATGTATCTTCATGTTGTCCCATGATGTTGCCATCGCAGGTTGCAATGACAAAGAGCTTGATATCCTCTCGGAGTCCCTGATAAAAAGATTAGACTTGCTCCCATTTAAGAACTCCATGATGGGGGCATTTCCGCATGAGATGCAAAAAGCAGTCTCATGCCATATGAAGTGGTTCTCCCACTTTTTGCATGAAATGCGTGATCTAATGCCTCAATATGTTCGTGCGACCAGCTGGGAAGAATTTCTTCAAGAATTCAAATTGGAGTTCCTCCCATGTGTTGATCGGACGGGTTAGAGTTTGATACTAGTGGATGTTTCAGCTGCTTGATATACTGGAAGGGGTCTTCAAAGTTTAGGCCATGGAATTTGGGGATAGCATTAAATAGATTTGGTTTCAGTTTAGTATTAGGCCCTCCAGCTGGGATTTGCACCTTGGGTTTGATTGCCACCGTAGTGGGATTGTAGTGATCTTGCATTTTTGGATGCTGCGGTGGATTCATGAATGCCTGGAATAGATCATTGAGGTGCTGTAATTGATTCTGAAGATTGGGTTCTTCTTCTTGGTTCTCCATGGATGCAGATGATAGAGATCTGGGCTCGGATATGGAAGAGTCGGAAGAGATGTCAATTTGGTCAGGTGGTAGCACAAACAAGTGGGTCGAGGCTTGGCCTCGACGAGAATGAATTGCTAATGGAGGCCTTAAGGGTGGTCTTAAGGACCTCCTCAGAAACATGCACCAAAGAACCAGATGAGCGATAGAATATGTGATGGACCCAATCGAGGCACCCAAAAATCTTTGGATGACTAAGGAGGATCGTGGTGGATGATACCTCTAGATCAGAAACTCATTCACCCGAGAATTAATTGGGCTGCCAGGAAAGGAGAGTTCTGCAAATACCCCTACACGATAGAGTGTCCCCACAGGTTATAGGGTTTCTCCCACCTGACCTTCCTTGTCATTAAGAATCCAAGTAGATCAGAATGAGCAAGCTTGACTCCTAGGTCTACCAATTTTAATCTTGAGTATTGTGCCTTGAATTTCACTTGAACTTTAGAGTTGATTTTGATTTGTGACCTAATTTGGAGGTTGGCTAACCCACAAGGTGGGTCAACTTCACCTAACCTACCTTAAAGTTTTGGATGAGTTGAGTAAAGAACCCAGAATCACCCTGGGTGATTTGCAAATAGGTTATTAGGTCCCAAGTTTTAGTGATTCAAGTGATTGTTAGAGCCTGCTTTTAGGGTTTGCTTGATTAAATCAATTCAACCATGGCTTAGGTAACACACGATGTGGGAAATCTGTTCTCTTTAAATCAGGTAAGTATGTTTTCCTAAAACCCTAAAATGGAAACCCTAATTTGGCTTTGTTTTCCAAGTCTAATTCATTCCAAAGTTAACATTTAAGGCTCAATTAAGAAGGTGAATAGCCCCAGGTACCTTAAGTCCCTAATAGGTGAAAGTATCAAGATGGGGATTTCTAATCAAACTAGATCAAATCAGGCAACTCGGATGATTAATTCTATGGAATAAGGCAAGTGATCCTAATTGATTCTTGTTTTAATCCTTTCTAGAAATGAGGGGGCTTAAGAAGAAGGGAATGACCTACCCCTAGAGTGGTTGTTTGGTCGATCTCGTGATTCAGCTTGCAAAATCACAACAAATTAGATAAAGCAAGTTAGTATCAAATTAAAATTGTAATCAATGAATGAAATGCGCATTGCTCCCCAACAACGATGCCAAAATGTTGCTACACTTTTGTCGTGTTTTAGAAATATGCATTGTCGTATAGTCAACAAAAGCAATACATCATTTAAATGTATAAACTTGAAAACACAAGTGAGTCCGAGGTTGCTTGCAGGGAGCAATTTGAAACAAATCAGTCAGTAATCATAATTATCAAAGAGAATAATGCAATTGAAACCAAATGTATAGCAAAATATATTTCAGATGTCAGGTAGAAAATATAAAAAGGATAGGGTAAAAATGATGGTTTGAACCACCAATTTTTACCCTAATGTCTAAGCACAAATCTCAGCAATCTCACCTTAAATATTTCAACAGTACCAACAATCAAATATTTCACGTAAAGCTTAATAGATCCATAGTAGCACCAGATCAGAACCAACACAAGGCCTCAAATGACAACTATAAAGCTCAAACGCCTTAACCTCAAGACGTCAAAGAAGCTAAGGCATAGCACAACGGCACATAAAGGCACAAGAGCCTTGCAATGGCCAAGTACTAAGTGAGGGAGGGGTACGTATCCTAAGGCCACAGTAGTGCAAAAACCCCCTCCTCTCTTTTAGATTCTTTCTTTATAGACCAAGTTAGACCCGGGTAATTGGGTAAATGGATCCATCTTAGACCTACAGGCGTGATCACAGGTGAGCACTTGTGAAGGGGCGTGTGTGGGGGACCTCACCCCTCGTGCGTCGAGGTGAAAAGCCTCAGGCACGAAATCCTCTTATTTGCATTTGTGTGCCTCTATGTCCCCAATGTGGGACTAAAGCCCTACTTCCTTTGCGAGTAGCTACAGCTTTAATGCTTTGGCGAATTTGGCTATTGTAGTTGATCCCTGCTCCAGCTGAGAGTAGAGTTGTCTTTGCATGTAGGTTCCATGTTACCTGGAGGGGAATTGGAGGCTACTTACTACTGAAGCACTGGAAGCGAACACGGCGGAAGGTGGTTGTTTGGCGAGACCTGTAAGTCAAGAAAATGGCCTCTCGGCCTAGTCAGAAGCTCTTAGGAAGCTCGCCGTGTGAAGACGAATGTGGGGGTGGTGTCTAAAGGAGGTACGGTGGTCGGAGGATGCCTGTGGTGACAGAAGAAGATGAGAGGAGGATGTGGTGTTCGATGGGGTATGGGTGGTGTTGAGGAAAAATTTGTTAAGGGCTTTTGAAGGTGGAGTCAAAACGGAGCTTTTGGGAGTCGTCGTGGGTGGATTGGCGGTTTGTGGTAGTCACACGGCTTCGCTAGAGATTTGCTGGCACAAGGGGAGATGGAGGGGAAAGCTGTGGTATGTTGGTTGAATTGGGAGGAAAAAGGGTCAAAGAGATGCTATAAAGAGAGAGGACATAGTAAACCTCATTACGGATGAAAGAGGTGATGATTGGGGCTAGTGATTGGCTAGCACTGGAGGAGATGAAATCCTCGGTGAGGGCAGAGAAGATGGGGCTTGAAGAGGGTGAACTAGGATTGGTTTTGGTCACAAAGAAGAGAGGAGGAGCTTGGTGCCTCCAATTTGGCCATTGGAGGCACAAAAGAGGAGAGGGTAGAGGGCCACTAAACCTTTGGTCGGGGATGGCTAGGGAAGAAGAAGATGAGGATGTTTGGCATTTCTCTGAGCTCAGGAGGACAGCCTGGGATCAAGGGCTCTTTATAGAGCTGTAAATGAGCTCAAAAGCATGGAAAGGGCTTGATACATCTGAGTTTTTAGGGAAGAAGATCCCTTGATTTTCTCAAGCTTGTCCAAGCTCTAGAAGTCAATTTGGAATCCCTAAGGTGGTTCGAGAGATTAGGAATCTCATCTAGATTCTTCCCTCCAAATTTTGGAGGGGATTGGCTTTGATTTGAGGGAGGAATCCTCCCTTAAATCTTGCTGAAGGTGCGTTCCCACCGCCAATGGTGGGAGGGACCTAAGTGAAGAAAACGATGAGAAGTTAGGGACCCAAACATGATAAACTTGAGGTGTTAAATGTAAGAAATAGAGTTTAGAGGGCTAAAATGTAAACTAGGTCAAGATGGACTCTGATTGGGTCCAAATTTTGGTGATAACCAAATTTTGACCCAAGGAATCTAATGGTGAACTTGGATTTGAGTTTCAACTATCTTTGGCTAGGTAAATTACACAGAAGCCCAAATTAGCGCAAAATCCAATCTGAAACTCTATTTTATGTTAAAATGGGTTCAGATTGTCAAACCAAGGGTACCAAACCTCTTAGAATATTTTTCTATGATTTTTAAGAGATTTATATGAATTTTATCTAGACCATAACCTCTTCAATTTAAGTGGGTTGATATTAGGGTTTTGGGTTTTCGCCCTCGAAATGTATGAAATCCCATTTCTGTTAGTGTTGACCCACATTTTGAACATTTGAGATTATTTGACCTTCAATTAACCCCTGAATGACCTCGTGGTTAATCTGTATTTGTGATTTGCTGTTAAAATTACAAAATTAACCTTGATTCCTATTCTCTTTATAAATCAGAATGACATGGAGTTTTTTTTTTTGAAATTGCGAGGAAAGTTATCGTGCTATGATAGCAATCCGAAGGGCATTTTATTTCATACTATTTAAAAAGAAATAAGGAGAACTACACATTGGATCCCCATCTATATATGAGGGACCAACACTCATTTACAATTTTCTCACAGCATACTGGTCTCTCCTGAAATAACTTCTCATTTCTCGCTCTCCAAACACACCACAAAGTCATAGCCATATGCATATGTGGCCTTCCAGGTGTTGCAGACCTCCGCCATAGGGACTCCCATGCAGGTAAAGGTTCCTAACATATTTTTCTCCATATCATATCTGTGACCAGGCAAGAAGAGAATATGTGGGATAAACTATCAGTGTGCAACCCGCATAGATAGCATTCATTTAATGTTGTCCCCATTCTTTTGTGTCTAAGATCTCCCGTGATCAAACCTTCCCTCCAGCACAACCATAAAAAAATTTGTACTTAGAGTGGGATCTTCAATAGCCATATCTTCTTGTTGACCAGGCCACTTTCCATACTCTTGCTGGATCTGATAATTTTTTCATATGCCCGCTGGGCAGTGTACCTGCCATTCCAACTATATGTGTCCTCCATGCCAAGCCTTGGATTGAAATTCTACAAAGCTGAGATCAGGCTCTACCTTTCCTCCCACAGCCGGGTACCCTCTTTGCTGGTTTCAGACTCATCAAGAGTCTAGCAGTTGCCAGTTTCAGACCACAAGCTGCTGACTGAGGCATCTTTATCTATGGTAGCTGAGTATGCTCTTGGATAGGAGTCTTTCAGAATACCCAGCGGTGACCATTGTTCATTCCGGAAGCTAAACTCATGGCCATCTCCAAGCTTGGGCTGCATCAAATGCCAGTTGCTTTTGATAGCTAGAATGACTGATCTCCAAAAAGGGGATGGTTTGACTGGGAATAGTCTCTTTGACATACTATTTGAGTAGCCATAACAGTCCTTAATAAGTTCAGTCCATAGCTCTTCCTTGCCATCAAAAATCTTGATTGCCCATTTAATCAAAAGGGCCTCATTGAATTCTTTAAGCGCCTTGATCCCCAATCCACCCGCTTCCTTTGGCCAGCATATGTGATCCCACTTCATAGGCTGCATTAATCTCCCCTCATGTCGAGCCCCTTTCCAAAAGAATTTCTTTCACATTACATCTACACGTTTCCAAATGGATTTCGGGGCTTTGAAGATGGAGAAGTAGAACACCGAGATAGAAATAATAACTGAATTTAGAAGGATCAGTCTTCCACATTTTGACAGAAATTTGCTGCTCCATCCTTCCAACTTGACAGAAATCTTGTCAAAAGGAATATTCCAATCACTCTTCCTCAGTTTCGAGCACCGCAGTGGTAGTCCTAGGTAATTAATTGGCAGTTTTAAGCGAGGTGTTCCTAGCGTAGCTGACAATGTTTCTTGCTCCTATTCATTCAGGCCAAAGCAGATCAAGATAGATTTCTCCCTATTTAGTTTCGGACCTGACATGTCTCCGAAGATCTTCACCATGTGTCCTAGAGCATGAGCTGCAGCAGTTGTCCCCTCCACAAAGAAGACCATGTCATCTACGTATTGTAAAATAGGGGCCATAGCCCTCTTATTGGATAGGGAATAACCTCTTATAACACCAGCCTCTATCAGTTTACATGCATATCTAGCGAGCCCGTCAACTGTAAGGTTAAAAATCAAAAGGGATAATGGGCACCCTTGTCTAACCCCACATTGGGGTTGAATCCAAGCTCCATAGGGTTTCCCATTGATCAGTGGGGAGAAGGAAGTGGTTGTAATACACCGCTTCATTTACTGGATCCAAATGGGAGGGAAACCTCTTCTTTTGAATACTTCCCAGATGTAAGGCCATGAGACCGAATCATAGGCCTTTTGGAAATCCACTTTCCACATAAATGCTTTGCACTTCCTTCTATGCCACCCACACCATATCCTGGGCCATAATGAATGATTCCTGAAGAGATCTGTTGGTAGAAAGGCAAATTGTACAGGGTGCGTCAAGTTCTATAAAACAGTCCTCAATCTATTAGCCAATATCTTGCTCACCACTAAGTAAATGGAATTCGATAGAGCGATCGGTCTAAAATCTGAAAATTTCTCAGCTCCCTGTGTCTTTGGCAACAGAAAGAGACAGGGTTTATTGATCTTGTCAAAGCCTGCATTGCCCCTCTCAAACTCTCTTATAACATCCATCACCTCATTGCCAATCACACTTCACATTTCTTTATAGAAGAAAACTTGAATATCATCTGGTCTGGGGGAGCCCTCATTGTTTAATTCTTTTATGGCATCTATAGTTTCCTTTTCAGTGATAATAGTCGTTAGCTTGGAAGCCTAATCATCTGAGACTCTAGGTGCATCACTCGCAGCCATCCTCTAGCCACCTCTCTCTGCTGCTCATGATGAGTCCCCGTAATACTTGACAACCTCTACTCTAATTTCTTGTATAGATGACAGTCTTTGAGCGTCTTTGAGGATGGATGAAATAAAGTTTACCCATCTACGAGAGTTGGTTGTGAAGTGAAAGAATCTTGTGTTGGCGTCCCCCTCCTTGAGCCATAGCTATCTAGACCTCTCCCTCCAGTCCATCACCTGCTTGAGGTCCTCCTCCGCTACCACACCTTGCCACATTCTTTTGGCGTCAAGATCTTCATCAGATAGTGGACTTACTGCCTCCTTAGAATTCAAGATCTGGATTTTATTTAGAGCCTGCAAATGCCTCTACTGCCTTACTGCAGACACCATAGCTCCATACTCTTTCAAGACTGTGCGCAGGGCAACCAGCTTGGAAGCAAGTCTGATAGTGGTTGAGCCCTCCATCTATTCGATTTTCCACCACGAACCAATCATCTCGGGAAAACCAGGCTCTCTCAGCCATGATCTTCTAAGCTTGAAGTAGGAACCTATTTGAACCTCTTCCCCACTGTCCCAGACCAAAGGAGTATGGTCTGAGAAGGGGCGTTCCAGTCCAGCTACAGTAGAGAGCTGGAACCTATCGAGGATAGTAGCATTCCCAAGGAATCTGTCAATCTTTGACATAAGGCCATTGCCATTTCACCAAGTAAATTCAGCTCCTGAGGATGTGTACTCGTTCAAACCAAGGGATTGGACTACCAGCTGAAATCCAATAGAAGTACTATCCATGATCCCATTCGGCTTGTCATTCCCTGTCAGTACATAGTTGAAGTCCCCTCCTACTAGCCAAGATCCTCTTGCACAAGTTCTGCAGCTACTGCCCAATCATCCCAAAGTTCCTGTCTCATCGAGGCAACTCATGGACCATAAACACTGATAATATAGATGTCATCTTGTCCCTGATTTCTTTGGAACTTACAGGTCACCAGGTGACGAACTTTAGGCCATCCACATCTTTTAAATTTGATTGGGTCCTTAAGGAATTATTCGAGATCTCTTTCAAAACTTGTACCTCAGTTTTATTAATCGTTGGCTGTGGATCACTCGCTACCTCAATCGTGGGCGTCAATGCCTCATTCCTGGCTAATTCCACCTACTCCACATCCATCATCTCCCCTATTTCCATAAAGTGGTGGTCCTTATGTTTTTTGGTTTCTGGTGCCTCATCTAGGGAAAGCCTGCTCGGTACATGTGGATTCATCTCTTCAACAACCTACATATCAAATGTCTTATCCTGCCCCTTCTCCACAACATTATCTCCCACTATGAATCTCAAGATCAGCAGCCAAGAGCTACCCCCGCACCGAAGGATCAATCTATCAGGGATCGATCTTGCCTTAAAGACATACACCGTGACATTAAGGACCTGACCATCACCCTCAATCAAACCAACATCCACATCTTCTGCCAATAGAGCAAACCTGGAAATCATGGTCGCCACCACCTCTCTTGATCTCAGGTGTAGCGGCAGACCTTTAATCTCTAGTCTCCCTGATCTAGAGCCTAACCTCTGGGGCGGCCCCTCCAGCAAAGCTCCATTAAAAGGAGAGACTAATCTCCATATCACCATCAATCCCTCAAAGGAACTCGACTGAAAGCACAGACATTTGACATCCATCATCCCCAAGCCAAAAAGCACAAATCGTGTGGGGGATAGAAAAGCGAATTTCCAACCGTCAATTGATGGGGATAGCAAACTTACCAGTTTTTGGAGCCTCTCTGAGGATGGGTTGTCGGTCATTACCTCTCCGATTAGAGCCCCTCTTAGCACCAGTTCTGTCGTTCTTATGTCCTTTGTCATAGGGACTTCTACATCAATCGTATGACTCTCGTATGTAGGAGGAGGTGGCGGTGGTGGCGGATGTGCCCTAAAATTCGAACCTCCAATGCATATATTAGTCCAACCCTTCATCTACCCACTATTGGCCTTACACAAGTCCTGCTTATGGTCAAATCCTCCACACGTGAGGCACACAAGGCGGAAGTAGATACGGCTGCCATATGACCTCGATGCCAGCATCTAAAGCAGACAATCTCCCTATTGCCCCACGGCCTCCCCCTGTCTATCCTCCTCATACCAGACTCCCATCTGCCATTGGCCATGAGACCTCTCCTTTCCTTCCATCTCCACACCCTAGATCTCCATGTAGTCCATCCCTCAACATCATGGTTCCTCCCACCTATCGCCCCATGATTGCCCTCCATCCTCCTCGCAATGTCAACATGTTACCAGCTCAGCGCTACTCCATATCCGAATGTCAACATTTAGACCTGATTAAATGTGGCTAGTTAGGGCTCATGATGCTGTTACCATCACTACATCAGATGGATGTAAAGATAGCATTTCTTAATGAAGACATTAACAAAAAAATTTACATGATGCAACCATAAAACTTTGCATTAGGGGATGTAAAGAAAATGATTTGTAAATTAAAGAAAGTAATTTATGGATCAAAACAAGCTTCAAGACAGTGGTATTACAAATTCCATCAAGTAATTGTCTCATTTGGTTTTGAGACAAATCCAGTTGATGAATGTGTATACTTAAATTTTGTAGAGGAAAACATATCTTCTTGGTTTCATATGTGGATGATATTCTCCTTGCTTATAATGATAATGGTTTGCTTTAGGAAACCAAGAAATTTCTTTCAAATAATTTTTAAATGAAAGGTCTTGGTGAAGGCTCTTTTGTATTAGGAATCCAAATACGAAGAGATCATTATCGAGGTATTCTTGGGTTATCACAAGGGAGATACATTAATGCCATTCTAAGGAATTTTGACATGGAGAATTGTAAACTAGGAGATACTCCGGTGGCTATGGTAGATACATTCTCTCTTAACCAATGCCCCAAGAATGATTTCGAAGCAAAAGAAATGGAAAACATTCCCTATGCATTAGTAGTGGGAAGTTTGATGTATGATCAAGTTTGCATGTGGCCAGACTTAGTGTACATTGCTGGTATTGATGAGAACCTCATCATGAGCCCTAACTAGATCATTTTGACCTAAGAAAGAGAATAAAAGCTCCTACATAACCTAGAGAAGGGCCTAATTCAAGGAATAACAATTCTGAGAAGAAAATATGAAATAAAGGGTAAAACTACAATTTTACCATTGCAGTACATCAACGGGATTTCTCAGAGGCTAAACATAGGTCAAATGGTCTTAATAAGATAAAAAGTGAGTTGGTTCAGCCAGAAATGGGTTCATATGCAATCTAAGAATTAAATGACATTCTGTAACCTTAAAACAGACTCACTTAATTCAAAAAGGTTCTAGTCAGGATAAAAATCAGTTAAACCCTATAAAATTCATGGAAAAGTATCCCCTAGGGTTTAGAACCTTCAAAATGGCCTTTGGAACCTATTTTGACCTAAGTAGGGGTCCTAGCTAAATATTTGACCTAATTTGGATTTTTATGTAAAATATCCAGTCAAACATGGTCAAACCTAAAATCCAACTTCACCATTGGATTCCCTAGGTC
The DNA here is from genome assembly GCA_037157565.1 of Thalassia testudinum. Lineage (NCBI taxonomy): Eukaryota > Viridiplantae > Streptophyta > Magnoliopsida > Alismatales > Hydrocharitaceae > Thalassia > Thalassia testudinum. Next base: position 49,323,496 of record JAZHRO010000009.1, read on the forward strand.
CAAATTAGGTTTGTACCAAAATTTGGACCTAAGGGGAGGTCACCTTGACCTACTTTGCAAAACAGTCCACCCAATTACATTTTGACCACTAGCTTTTGAAATTCATTGCGCAGACCTCCCTAACTTCCTCACCACTCTTACAATTAGGTCCCTCCACCATTAAAGTGGAGGAGTCCTACTCCGACGAGGAATTGAGGGGGATTGCTCCTTGATCCTCAGAGATCTCCTAGATTTGGAAGGGAGATTCTCTGAGGAATTCCCTTCCATCTAAGTGCAATTCCATGATCTGATTTGCACCCAATCTCTCATGCAAAAGCTCGAGAGATTTGGGTCTCTCACTGTTTCCTACTCCGGTGAGGACTCTCGCGCTTGGAAGCTTGTCTTCCAGGCACAAGAGCCCCTGCCAGCACCTATAAAGAGACCCTCTAATCCAGCTACTCAAATTCAACTTGACTTGGTCGGAGAACCACCTCCAATTCTTCCCTTCTCCTCTGGCCAGGTGTCCAACAGGCTCCGGCGACTCCTCCTCCTCCTTCTCATCGCTCTGCCACAATACTAGTGGTAGAGGCATCTTTAGCTCCTTCCTCCTCATCGCGCCATACCTACGTGCGCATCTCCAGCCCCATCATCGTCGTTCTCCCTCCTTTAGACGCTTCTTCTCCAGCGGAGGCAAGTATAGCCAGCCGCCTTTCTATCCCCCTTCATCCACTTAATTAGGTAAAAATGCTTCCTCTCTCTCCCCTCTTTATTTCCCCTATTTTTATTTCTACTTTCAACCCCTCGACACTGCAGTCCACCACCATCGTTCCCACCTTCGGCCAACTATCGGCGAAGGTGCTCCCGTCGTTCCACCCATCCACACACCTCACCACCTACCTCATCACCTCTGCCACCATCCACTGAGCGCAGTACACCCCTCCATTGACTGCCATCACTTCCCTAAACGCCTCCCGACTTAACCCACCTTCATGGCCACAGAGCGACCTAGGCATGCACGCCTAGGCTACCCTGCAACCAGCCACCCACCGCCACTCCTTCGCCGTGACACGACGAAGCTCCCCATGTGCTTTAATGGGGCCGAAAGGCTGTATTCAGTGACTGCAGGTCTGACCCCTTCACCGCCATTAGCAACGGTGAAAGAGTGATCTTCATTTTCATTGAAAACTTTATCATAAAATGATGTGTCATTGTATTTAATCACATGGTAGAAAATCGCTTTTCAAAAACATTTTAATTGTCAGAATCTAACCACGAATAGTTAGGTTGTCTCCACAGGGAGGAATTAGCCTATTTAAATTAATAAACAGTGTCTCATTTATTCGGGAAACTCAACAGATATGCATGCTACTTTGTGCTTTTCTTTTTCTCACATAAATTTGCAATATAGATAATTAATCAAGAAGATGAGGGTGCATATGCAAAATTACCATAATATAGTATTCTAAATAATGACCTTGCTAATAACAAACAATGTTAATATTAATTTCCTAACTAATAACACTATAATTAATATACCATATTGTATGTCATTCAGAAGGAGAAATCAATTATATGTAATTTCGAATTAAGCAAGGGGTGTCCATGCAAATTGTGTAGCAATAGATTAATTCAGAAAATAAATGAATAGTAACTTGACAATGGCATTTTCTGTAAATTTTAATGGTGGAGGAAATAGAGCATTTGCTCTCTCTCCTCCTCGTGAGAGAGAGAGAGCACCAGCGGGGCTATCGTGAGGCTCAGGAGGACGGCGAGGACGAGGGCTCTCCGATGGTGGTAGTGGCATGGCCGAAGGTGGTCGGAGGTGGCCGGAGCACCGGCCTGTTGGCTCTGTTGAAGGTGCATGCAACACCTGCGGCTGGTGGCACGCGAGCGTGCGCGCGCTGGTGCGCGCTTGTGCAGGCGAGGTGGGTGTTTTGCACGTAGCGCTTGCGGCTGGCGATGTGCGGGTGCGTTGCTGTAGTGCGGTGTAGGAGCGGGAAGTTGGTGCGCCTGCAGATGGAGTGGGTGCGGGAAGGCTTGGGGGTGCGCCTGCAGGGTGGAGAGGTGCGCAGTTGGGAGTGCTGGAGTGGTAGGAGGAAGGCGCGCGGGCGGATGAGAGGGTGCTGTGAGGGGGAGGCAGTCTGCACACAGCGCCTGCAGTTGGCTGCGTGCGGGCTTGGTGCGCTAGAGATGGGAGGAAGGCGCGCAGGCAGGCACTTGCAGAGGCTGGAGTGGCTGTAGGAAGGCTTGGTGCGCACTTGTGATGCGGTGCAGGGTTGGCTGGAGATGGGTGAGCGGGTGGTAGCTAAGGCGGATGGAGATCTGCTGTGGCATGGGTTCTGTGCACGCGGTGAAGGCAGGTGCGATGACTGCAGGGCCGGATGGAGGTGCATGCGGTTGGGTGCGCTGAGTACATAGTGCATGTGGTGGAGAAGGAGCGGTGGGGAAGATAGAGCCTTTCCCCGCAAGGGAGGGGGAAGATTGATCCAGTCCACGCCACCTCCTCTCTTTTTAACTCTTCTCTCTCTCCGCGTGAGCCAATCAAGGGATTTGCAAATCCCTTTTCTATTTTTGGCCGGCGGGCGTTGGAGGAGACGGTCGGAGGAAAGGGAAAAGTTCCTCCTGTTGTTGGGGAAATTTGCTCCCCAACCCTTGCTCTTTCTGAATATAATACCTGCACATAAAAACAACAAAATCATTACATATTAACTTATAGAATGTTATAAGCGTAAATGATGATGTGTACAATTCTTCTACAACTTAATTGCAATTATTAACACACCTACAAGGTACGATTAAAAGTACTTAGGCTTAATATTAGTCCATTAAAATGGACTCATCAAATACCCCCATGCCTAAGATTTGCTAGTCCCTAGCAAAAATGAAAAATAATAGAAGTAATCGGAAGATTTCTTCTTTTCTTACTTCAAAACTTTAGAAATCCAGACAAATGTAAAGTGCTGATAGCCTAGGTAACAGATCCAAGTGAAAGAGCTGATTTGCATTGGGAGTTCGTACATCACCCTTGGCAAAAATTTCTGACGAGATAGGCAACTACTTCTCTTGGGGATAAAGCAGATGATAATCTGTAATTTGACCCCGGCATTTGGCTTGGGTAGGAGATATCGAGTTGAATGGATTTGTATTTGGTGGCACACACTCATCTGGTGCTACATATAATCTAGTGCTGCAGACTCTAGCTCTATAGACTATTAGACAAGTCAACTCTGAGAGAGGCTACACAACTGTGCTCTCTTGTTCCTGGCACTCTCTCTCTTTCTTTCTGAGATCACAAATCTCGCTAGATTTAGAAATTGTACTCACTATTTGGTGGCCTCACTTGGCATCCATACTTCAATTAAAGTCCTAATAAATCTATAACTAAGTTAGAGTTCTCAACCAGTATTCAGGCGATCAGAAATACTAGAAGGTAGGTATGGGTCATATTTGGTGGAATGCGATAGGTGTTCTGCTGCCTCAGAAACAGTGTTACATCATAAACTTGGACTCTTTTTTTTGTAATATAACTATTTCTTCTTTTTCTTCTTTTCTCTTTTCCTTATTTATTTATTTATTTTTTTTCTTATTTTTGTTTCTTTTTCAATCAACACAACACAATATGGCCTTTTATTTACGAGGCATTATTAGGGATGATGATGGTCAAAAGGAAGTTGTGTGGCTTATTTGGTGGAAGTGCCTATTCTCGGCACCGGGAAGGAATGGATAGGATAGACGTATTTCTGACCTTTGACACTATTACCCTCCTTCAGCTAAGGACTCTATGAAGGATGGTCGTAACCATCCACCATAGTTATAGCTTTATTAAGACTCAATCTTTGTGTATCTGCCTTATTTGGTGACTCTCAGGAATTCACTCAAAGCATGCACACAGGAACAGAGAGTGAAAACTATGCCTAACTCTGAAGTATCATCATCTAATTATCCAAAACTTAAGAGTCCTTGCACTAGACTTAGCACACCAGTAATCTCTCTACTTTCCTCTCACAAATATGAGGTGAATCTATTGGACGATAGTATGCCTGACTCCCTATGAACTATCCAAGGGTTCTGCAGACCTACAAATGCTCATTGGTTTTCCTCAAGGATCCATTGCCAAGTCTACATGCACATGAAATAAATGTACTGGATTCTAAACTTAAGAAATAATTTCGGAAGAAGAACCTCCAATAACAAAGGTATTTTGCTAGGGATTAACCCATTCTGCTCAATTTTTTTTTTTTATACTAACCTAAATGCATGAATACTTCCTAAAATGCAAATGCACTCCCCCATGCCTAAATCCTACAATGTCCCCATTGTAAAATTAAAATAGGAGGAGAAAGGAAAAATATCACCTGACACAGTTTGCTGGGTTGCCTCCCAACAAGTGCTGCATTTTCTGTCAGCAGCCAAACTAAGAAGGAACCTATAAGTCTGGTTCCTAACAAACAAAGTTATGCCCTAAAAATATTCGTAATAGTGCAGGCCTAGAAAACAGGTAACCACAGATGTTGGCGAGCTGATGATGTAATGTAATTCCAAATGTTCGCCAGAAGAAATGAAAATAGAAAATCTCGTTGGCTACCTTGGGAGGTCTAGGAATAATAAACGGAATATGAAAAGGGACCTCCCGAAATGGACTAGGTGGAGGATAACAAGGATCCTCCAGAGTAGGACGAGTTTTAAAAGATATACACATAATTAGTTCAAACCCTTGAATGGCGAGAGTAAAAGTACAAGCATCAATCCATACTTGCCATTCTACTCTAGGATGTAGTGGCCTGATATATTTTCCAGAAAGAATGTACATGAGCAGAGATCTGAGCCAAGGATCGGTTAAGGAGTATAAGGGTTGTTTGTAGTGTTGGAAGGTAAAGGTTAAGTCCAATGAGGGCTTAGTTGGTGTTAGGTCCAATTCCAACAATGATTCAGATTGTGTACACTCCCTAACACTTGTAGACAACTTCAAGTTATCCTACCTAGAATTAATGATCGGAGTCATATTTGAATCAAGGGTAGAGTCCAAATTACAACTTTTTGATGGCAAGGTCAAAATGTAAGAATCATTATCATTCAGCTCATCCCCAGATTCGTTTGGTTCACTCAAATATTTATCGCGGTGTATATGTGATTCATTAGGAGTTGGATCAGTATCCTTAATTATTTCTAAAGAAGGATCAATTTTAATATTTTGGAGGAAGCCTATATCATTGAATTCGTCATTCTTCTCAGGGTATAAATCCTCAATTGACGTGTTTTGTTCCCAAGAGTCTCCCATAGACTTCTCATTATTTTGTTTGTCCTCCTCTAATATCAACTCCTTTTTTGATGGAGGATGACTCTCAAAAGAAGGAAGGAATCTGGATTTAATCATATTATTTCTATCTTCTGGAGGTAAATCCTCAAAATAATTCCCCTGTGGTTCATTCCATATTTTCAGTCCAAGTTCCTCTATTGGGGCATCCTCATTTTCTGAATTAGACTCTTCACATCCCTGAGACCAAAATTGATCATCCTCTATTCCGTTAGGGTCACCTTCATTGGGTGCATTTAAATCCTCAGGATGCTGAATGGTAGGTGTTGATTCCCTAAGTAGAGGGTCAGGAGTGGGCTCACTAAGGGTAGAATGAGATTCCACCAAATAATTAATAGGGGAAGTGATAGGAATAATACAACCTTGACCCGGGTTGGTAGGGGTAAGGAGAATATTGTCATTGGGGTCAAGGTCCTCAAGAGGTAGCATCTTCCCTTGCTTTTGACTGCAATATAATTTAGGTGGATAATCACTATGATCGTTATCCTGTAGTAGCCATGTCTCATTGGGAGAGTCTAAGCGATAGCTACCTAAAATTGGATCCCTATTGTCATTAGGATCCTCAGAATTATTTTCATGATCATGGTTTATTGGGTAGGGATCAGGATTATTGGGAAGCGTGTAGTTAAGTTGTCTTATTTCTTCATTTAATTATTGACTATTCCTCAACATCTCTCCCATTGATTCCATTATTTCCTTTTGCTGTTTTTGCATTTCTATCATGAAAGGGGAGAGGCTACTATTATCAGGTTAGGGAGGATAGTCAATTTCAGGCTCTGGTTGCCTAAGGGTATCGGTCCAACCTCGATACAGAAAATCATGAAGGGTGGGAGGGTTGGGTGTTTGCATGGAAGTAGGGATTTCAGGATTGGAAAATCCCGCTCCTAGGCTCTACTCAAAAGTTGGAGTTATCAAGCCAGTACTCCCAGGGTAAGAATGAAAATGATCCCATGAATTGTCAATGTACCCATCAAAGGATGGATACGCTCAGAGCATGGGATCCTGATTAAAAGATGGGAAGTATTGACTCCAATAATCTGAATGATAGGAGATTCATTTCTTTAAGCAAAACAATTTTAACTTTCTTAGGATTCAGCAGAAAACTTCCTAAAGAGTTCTATTATCACAGCAAACGCAAATTCAACAGGATCTGTTTTTAGTAGATTGCAGGTGATGAGAGCCTCATCATGAGCCATAACTATCTCATTTTGACACAATAAAGAGAATAAAAGCTCCTACATAACCTAGAAGAGGGCTTAATTGGAGAAATAAGTGTTCTAAGAAGAAAACATGAAATAAAGGTTAAAACTGCAATTTTAGCATTGCAGTACATAAACGGGATTTCTCAGAGACAAAACATAGGTCAAAAGATCTAAATAAGATAAAAAGTGGGTTGAGTCAATCAGAAATGAGTTTATGTGCAATCTAGGAATTAAATGACATTTGATAACCCTAAAACAGACCCGCTTAAATCAACAAGGTTCCGGTCAGGATAAAAATCAATTAAACCCTCTAAAAATCTTGAAAAAATATCCTCTAGGGTTTAGAACATTCAATTTGGCCTTTGGAACCCAGTTTGACCTAGATTAGGGTCCTAGTTCATCAATTAACCTAATTTGGGTTTTTACGCAAAATATCCAGTCAAACGTGGTCAAACCTAAAATCCAACTTCACCATTGGATTCCTTAGGTTCAAATTAGGTTTGTACCAAAATTTGGACCTAAGGGGAGGTCATCTTGACCTACTTTGCAATTTAGTACACCCAAATCATAATTTCGTCCCTATCTTTTGAAAATCATCGCAGAGAGCCCCCTAACTTCCTCACCAACCTTGCAATCAGGTCCTTCCACCATTATCGGGGCAGAATCCTTCTCCGGTGAAGATTATAGAGGGAATACTCTCTGATTCCTCGGAGATCCCCTCCCAGAAATGGAAGGGAGATTCTCTGAGGAATTCCCTTCCATCCGAGGCCAGTCATGATCCCTGATTTGATCCCAATCTCTCGTGCGAACGCTCGAGGGATTTGGGTATCCACCCACTTTCCTTCTCCGGTGAGCCGTCGGAGACAGATACGTGCCCTCCAAGCTCTGAACACACGGCCCAATACCTATAAAAGAACCCCAAAACCCAGCCGCTCATTTTCAGCTCGACCTAGCCGGGGTTTCACCTCAGATTCATCTCTTCCTTCCCGACCAGGGTACCCAGCGAGCTCCGGCGAGCTTTCCCTTCCCTTCCTCTTTGCTCTACCACAAAACCAGTGGCAGAGACTTCTTCCTGATTCTCCTCCGCGTCGCGCAATACCTGCGCACATTGCCTCAGACCCATCGTCGTCGTCGTCCTCCCTCCTCTGGGCATCTTCTTCTCCGACGACAGCAGGTACGGCCATCCGCCTCTCCGCCCCCTTCGTCCCTACAATTAGGTTAGAACTACTCCACAACTTCCCCTCTTTCTTTTCCTCACTGTATTTCACTCAATCGACCCCTTGACCGTCGCCGTCCACCGTCACCTTCCTCATCTCCGGCCACCCTCCGGCGAGGCGCCCCCGTCGCTCCGCAGCCCCACACGCCTCTCCGACCGTCGCAAAAGTTCCGCCTCACCACACTGAACACACTCCGCCCCTCCACTGCCACGCTACACCTCCACAACGCACCCCCGAACTCACCCATCCACCCGGCCACAGGGTGACCTAGGCCGCCCCGCGGCCTGCCACCTTGCCCTTCACCTTCGCCGTGACAAGGCAAAGGTCCTCCGGTGATCTGATTAGGCCGAGAGGCTTCTTTTGTGTCTGACAGTTTTCAAGCCCCTGCCGCCATTGATGGTGACGCGAAGCATCTCCAGGCTTCAGGTGCAGCTGACTCGGGCAAGCACTGCGAAGCTATCTGACCCAGTGGACAACGCAACGAAGTCCACAGCTTTGCCAATCGACGAAGAGCGTTCTGCGGGCGTGCGCGAGAGCAGGGCGGGACTGATAGTCCTACATCGGCAATCTACGAGGCGCAGGTATGGTTTAAATTGAATTTGTGTTATTCTCTTATCGCCTCCGAACGCATAGGGGTGAGGTCCCTCACCTTACCCATGCTCGCCTCATCCGCGGTTTCACCTTGAGGATCTGGCGAGATCCGACCTGACCTTATCTGAGCACACCTCGCGCATCACACTCACGCCTGTGCGCCTGGTCCCGGGTGCGCTACTCGATCCGATTACTCGCAGCTCTGGGAGAGCATCCTGTGAGTGATTCTCAGAGAGAGAGAGATGTGCGGGTAGAGGGACAGGGTAGGTTTTGCTCCTTGTGTAGGCAGGCTGAGAGTTGAAGAGAAGAGACCTAGCCGCAAGGAAGCAGAAGGCAAAAATGAAGAAGGACGGAAGCCAGTGAAAAGAGCAGGAAGAGGCAAAGGAAAAAGAGAAGTATAGTAGAGCCAAGGAAGAAGAAGCCTTCGCAGAAGAGAGAAGAGAAAGAAAAAGAAGGTTGCAGAGAAGAAACAGAAGACCAAGGAAGAAGAAGAAAGAAGAGAAGGAAGAAGAGAGAGACTGCAGATAAAGAAAGGCCAAGATAGAAGAGATAGAAAGCAAGATCAGAAGAAGAAGAATAATCAAAGAAGGGAAAACACTTTTAAGATGTCTGATCTTGTGATCAGACGTCCAATTTTACTCTTTTGCCTAGATTACTTTTTAAATGCATTTGAATTAAACTTTTGAGTAAATTAGAGTGTTCAATTACATTTGAGATTAGTACTAAATTCCGATTGTTCCTTGTGTTCAACTTCGGATACTCCGATTTTCGAGTAATAAAAACTTTATTTGTTGACGACGCTTGATCACCTATACTACGACGCAATAACTGTTAAAACACGATCGAGCCAGTCGCGTCAACAAAATGGCGTCGTTGCCGGGGAGAACGCGCAATTTGTCTCTAGTCTCTACATTCTTTTTATCATATTGAACACTAACTTGCCCTACTTTGCTTTGTTTTGATCTTGCAGGTATTTCACGAGAAAATCCCTCCCGCAAGTCAACCACTCTAGGGCAGGTAGTTTCTTTTCTTCCTTAAACCATTCCCTAAATCCTGAAAAGACAAAAGGAAGAAAATCAATTTAGGAATCAATTGCCTTCTTTATATAGTAATCACCATCTTTAAGGCAAACATTTCCTAATTTTGCGAAAATTTTTTAATTCTTCTTGAAGTTGGAGCGATTTTTTTTAGATTCTATCCCACAAATTCATGTGCCTAATAGAAATAACGCTTAATCTCTACGGACAACACACTTCTTGCTTTCAAGTCCAAAGAGAATTTCTGTGAAAAAGAAAAAAGGATTGGAAATAGAACCAAATTAGGGTTTCTACAGTAGGATCTTGGAGTGTTAGTCACACATGCCTACATAAAAGGAAATAAACCTTCCCACATCAGTGTGTCACCCAAGACCTTGATTGAAGAGATCTAAAAAAGACAAACCCTAAAGAAAAAGAAGCTCTAAAATCACTTGAATCTTAAAATTTTTGGACCTGATAACCTGGGAGTCGAATCAGGGTGATCTCTAGGCTCCAAACCTAGAATCAGTCTGCCATCTATAGGACAGGTCAGGTGAAGTTGACCCCTTGGGTCAACCAACCTCTAAATTAGGTCACAATATCAAAACATCTAAAGTTCAAGTGAGAACCCTAAAAGCTCCTTTGAAATAAAAGTGGTAGACTTAAGAGGTCAAGGTCCCCATTCTGGTCTACCTGGAATCTCAGTGACAAGAGAGGTCGGGTAGGGGAAACCCTGTAACCCGTGGGGACGCTCTACAGTGTAGGGGTCTTTGCAGGACTCTCCCTCTCTGGCTGCCCAGGTAATTCTTAGGTGGACGATCTTCTGATCCAGGGGTCCATCCGCCCCGAACCTCCATAGTCACCCAAACATCTTTGGGTGTCTTGATTGGGTCAAAAACATCTCCAGTCCCTCATCTTTTCTCTTTAGAGCACACATACACATTTTCAGTGGGACTCGTTATTCAGATCTGATCGCTTCATAACTTGATTCTACATCTGGATTCCACCACCTGATCCAAATATGCAGCCAAACCACCTAGGACTACCATTCAAGAAACCTGAATATCAGAGATCCATGAGAGATAAAATGATTGAGGATGCCCTGAAATTCTATGAAAAAGAAGAAACCTGAACACCAGTAGGAAACATTCAGGTTGATGTCCTAACAACCACAACCTTTATCATAACTTGTGCCCAAGTACTATTAACAGAAGCCACAAAAGGATCAACTCGTGACTTGCTCATTACTGCATACATTGAGATAGAAAAACTACACAATCTTGAATATCTTCAATGTATAACAAATCCTCGACTTTGGAAGCAACACCAAGATAGTCTTGAAAAACGGGAAGAGATACTGAGATTAGTAAAACAAGTTATTGACCAGAAGTACCCGTATATACCACAAACAGAGGATGAACCATCTTGGGACAACATCGAGGATCAATCTGATCTCAGGTTTGAGGCACAAAATGGTTGTGGATTCCCAACCCAGAGGGAGTATAATGTGCCTGATATCGAAGAAGCTCTAAATGATGAGCCCATTCTAGAATCCCAAAACTCCTGCAAGAATGAGAGTGGAACTGAACCTTTTGAGGGTGTAAATTCCGTCCCTGATTTTGATAAGGTGACCCTCGAAGGTTATTCAAACCTATATTCTAGTACTTCAACCCACATCCTAAGCCCATAATCTAGATCTGAAACCTATTTTGAAGATTTCAAGGCCCCATATGAAGAAGATCAATCTTTCAATGAAGTATATGATTTTGGGCCTCGATTTGATGAATATCCCTTGCCAACATCCTCAGAGGAACTAATCGATTTTTCGGAAGTCATGCCAATCTACGACACAGAAACTGAGGAGTTGGACAACTAGGGTTTCAATTGGGTCTGCCCTACTAGCTTAGAACATGAGCCTCTACCAGATAAGGATACCTTTTTAAGCTCAGAATTAACATTTAGGCCAGACCCCAGTCAGGTTGCTGAGTATACAACATATGATTTATTCTATGGTGGAACTCATGATCTTAAATCTCATTCATACTTTTATTTTCGCAAACTCTCCGACGATTTCGAATCTGACCTCAACATCGGAGAAAATCTGCTTCCTAATTATAACAAGCCAATTTTCTTTGAAGCCACCTGCTCCACATATACAGAACCAATCAAAACCCGTTCTCTACCTCGACCTGTAGCCGGACTCAATTTATATTCTGATTCACCTCTCACTGAGCCGTTTGTAGATGATTCAACTCCATATCTATATTGGGTATCGGGCATTGATCAGATCGAAAAATAGGAGCCGTCATTCTGTGATCACCCCTGTAGGGATTCCACACCTTACATTGATTATTTTTCAGAACCCTACTTTGACCAGGCTGATTCGACTCAGCCTAAACCTGAGTTTTCACTTCCATATTCATTTGAACTTCATTGCATACGGTGGGTTCCACATTTGTTAATCTACATCTATCAACCCACCAGACTCATTGGGTTTGGGCTGCATCATCATCCTACTGATCTCAACAAGCACCTGGTTGGACCAACCAGGCTCTTAATCAAGGTGCTTGTTTTACAAAAATCTGCTGATTTGACCACTCCCTCTCCACCCCATTTTCCGCTCGGCTGAAGGCATTGAATTTAGCGCTTAAAGGGAGGCAACCTGTCATCCCAAAAACAAAGACCCTTCTGATTATCCGTCTGTACTCCACGTCCATTGCACCTTGAGTTCAGCCTTAAACAGTTGATCCCACCTCTGGTACACGTATCAGAGCTTGAAATCATCCGCATTAGTCATTTTCGACCTATTCACCCACCCGATGTATCCTGTTCTAAGTCCCTGACCTCAACACTATTTCACACCCTCCATTTACAAGGAGGACATTGCAAAACTTAGGCATGGGGGGTGATAAAGTGCATACATACAGAACCAAGAAAAAAGTCAGGAGTCTCACACACAAAAAAATTTTTGCATATGTCAAAAACACAAAAAAATTGAAAAATTATGAAAAAGAACAAAAAAAAATGGGGGAGGGAGGAAATTTTGTGAGCCACATATTCATAAGGAGAAAAAGAGCAAAAATGACAAAAGGAGCACAAAATGAAAAAAGAAAAAGAAATAGTCATTAGTAAAAGATTAAGGAATTAACTGAAGTTCTAGACCAGATCAAGAAAAGAAATAAAAGAAAAGTGCTAAGGAGACATAACAAGAAATTAGCGGGAACGCTGGTCTTAGGCCTCTTAGTCTAGATTCTTTAACTTAAAAATTCACGTATCCGCTAAAATCTGGATAATCCTCAAGAGGTTGGGGAAAATGCAAAGCTTAAGTATTAGGTCTAAGGCTTAGGAAGTATTCGGCCTCGTTAACTGACCTCCAGTTTGCGAGATTCGGTGACCTAAGCACCCCAAATTCACACACAGTCTGGTTCAGTGCACATAAACATCCAAATCACGCAAAAGCGTTTAATGTTCTACAAAAGTCACCTAGATTAGGAGCGGCCAATCAACACAAGTTGATTTGGACGAGTTCCCAACGCGGAGAGGTGGGAAATTCCCCTCGAAGATGCGTAACAAATATCGTCTCCTCGGTGCTTGTCTCTTAGGATATTTAGATATCCTACTGGGGGCATGTAAGCACTCTGCTGGTTCAGATACCATGAGTGGCATTATCACGAAATGTCGATCGCCAGGGTCTGAATTCGACCACGGAACGCCATGGGCGGGATTATCTCGAAATCTCGAAAGCCAGGGTTCTGGGGGTTGCCATGGGCGGTGCTATCTCGAAGCATCGATAGCCAGGAACCCTTGAGGATTGATGATGGGGATGAGGAATCCGATACAGACCATGTTGGGAAGCTAATCCAAAGTTAGAAATAAAAAGAAAAGAGAGAGAAAAGCTCTCCAAACAAATAAATCTTCTATCTCTCTCTTACAAAAACGCACTGCAAACTGGACTTAGGCTAAGAATGTCTCAAGCACGGGTGCTTTAACCGCGGAGTCCAACAAACCCTAGGTTAGTTTCTGTGGGCCTTAGAAACCTTTGCGGAGGACTGAGGCTAAAGCGGAACAGGTCCGGATTTTGGTTGGTACTTGAATACCTCTAGGCCTATTGTCGGCATTCTAACCTAATCACAAAAGAAAAAGAAAAGCACTTACACTCAGGGTCTAGAACATAGGTTGAAACCTTGAAATTTTGCTAAGAGACTAGCAAAAGCTAGGCATGGGGGTATGATGAGAGCCTCATCATGAGCCATAACTAGCTCATTTTGACATAATAAAGAGAATAAAAGCTCCTACATAACCTAGAAGAGGGCTTAATTGGAGAAATAAGTGTTCTGAGAAGAAAACATGAAATAAAGGTTAAAACTGTAATTTTAGCATTGCAGTACATAAACAGGATTTCTCATAGACAAAACATAGGTTGAAAGGTCTAAATAAGATAAAAAGTGGGTTGAGTCAATCAGAAATGGGTTTATGTGCAATCCAGGAATTAAATGACATTTGGTAACCCGAAAACAGACCCGCTTAAATCAACAAGGATATGATCAGGATAAAAATCAAGTAAACACTCTAAAAATCTTGGAAAAATATCCTTTAGGGTTTATAACATTCAATTTGGCCTTTGGAACCCACTTTGACCTAGATTAGGGTCCTAGTTCATCAATTAACCTAATTTGGGTTTTTACGCAAAATATCCAGTCAAACATGGTCAAACCTAAAATACAACTTCATCATTGGATTTCTTAGGTCCAAATTAGGTTTGTACCAAAATCTGGACCTAAGGGGAGGTCATCTTGACCTACTTTGCAATTTAGTACACCTAAATCACAATTTGGTCCCTATCTTTTGAAAATCATCGTAGAGAGCCCCCTAACTTCCTTTCCAACCTTTCAATCAGGTCCTTCCACCATTATTGGGGCAGAATCCTTCTCCGGCGAGGATTAGAGAGGGAATACTCTCTGATTCCTCAGAGATCCCCTCCCAGAAATGGAAGGGAGATTCTCGGAGGAATTCCCTTCCATCTGAGGCTGGTCATGATCCCTGATTTGATCCCAATCTCTCGTGCGAATGCACGAGGGATTTGGGTATCCACCCACTTTCCTTCTCCGACGAGCCATCGGAGACGGATACGTGCCCTCCAAGCTCTGAACACACAGCCCAATACCTATAAAAGAACCCCGAAACCCGGCCGCTCATTTTCAGCTCGACCTGGCCGGGGTTTCACCTCAGATTCGTCTCTTCCTTCCCGGCCAGGGTACCAAGCGAGCTCCGACGAGCTTTCCCTTCCCTTCCTCTTCTCTCTACCACAAAACCAGTGGCAGAGACTTCTTCCTGATTCTCCTCCGCGTCGCGCAATACCCGCGCACGCTGCCTCAAACCCGTCGTCGCCGCCGTCCTCCCTCCACTGGGCATCTTCTTCTCCGGCGACAGCAGGTACGGCTGTCCGCCTCTCTGCCCCCTTCGTCCCTACAATTAGGTTAGAACTACTCCACAACTTCCCCTCTTTCTTTTCCTCAATGTATTTCACTCAATCGACCCCTCGACCGCCGCCGTCCACCGTCACCTTCCGCATCTCCGGCCACCCTCCGGCGAGGTGCCCCTGTCGCTCCGCAGCCCCACACGCCTCGCCAGCCGTCGTAAAAGTTCCGCCTCACCACACTGAACACACTCCGCCCCACCACTGCCACGCTACACCTCCACAATGCACCCCCGAACTCACCCATCCACCCGGCCACAGGGGGACCTAGGCATGCATGCCTAGGCTGCCCCGCGGCCTACCACCTTGCCCTTCACCTTCGTCGTGATAAGGCGAAGGTCCTCTGGTGATCTGATTAGGCCGAGAGGCTTCTTTTGTGTCTGACATTTTTCAAGCCCCTGCCGCCATTGACGGTGACGCAAAGCAGCTCCAGGCTTCAGGTGCAGCTGACTCGGGCAAGCACTGCGAAGCTATCTGACCCAGTGGACAACGCAACGAAGTCTGCAGCTTTGGCAATCGACGAAGAGCATTCTACGGGCATGCACAAGAGCAGGCCGGGACTGATAGTCCCACATCGGCAATCTACGAGGCGCAAGTACGGTTTAAATTGAATTTGTGTTATTCTCTTATCATCTCCGAACGCATAGGGGTGAGGTCCCTCACCTTACCCATGCTCGCCTCATCCGTGGATTCACCTCGTGGATCTGGCGGGATCCGACCCGACCTTATCTGAGCACACCTCGCGCATCACCCTCACGCCGATGCGCCTGGTCCCGGGTGCGCTACTCGATCCGATTACTCGCGGCTCTGGGAGAGCATCCTGTGAGTGATTCTCAGAGAGAGAGAGATGTGCGGGTAGAGGGACAGGGTAGGTTTTGCTCCTTGTGCAGGCAGGCTGAGAGTTGAAGAGAAGAGACCTAGCCACAAGGAAGCAGAAGGAAAAAATGAAGGACGGAAGCTAGTGAAAAGAGCAGGAAGAGGCGAAGGAAAAAGAGAAGTATAGTAGAGCCAAGGAAGAAGAAGCCTTCGTAGAAGAGAGAAGAGAAAGAAGAAGAAACGCTGCAGAGAAGAAACAGAAGACCAAGGAAGAAGAAGAAAGAAGAGAAGGAAGAAGAGAGAGACTGCAGGGAAAGAAAGGCCAAGACAGAAGAGAAAGAAAGCAAGATCAGAAGAAGAAGAATAATTAAAGAAGGGAAAACACTTTTAAGACGTCTGATCTTGTGATCAGATGTCCAATTTTACTCTTTTTCCTGGATTACTTTTTAAATGCATTTGAATTAAACTTTTGAGTAAATTAGAGTGTTCAATTACATTTGAGATTAGTACTAAATTCTGATTGCTCCCTGTGTTCGACCTCGGATACTCCGATTTTCGAGTAATAAAAACTTTTATTTGTTGACGACGCTTAATCACCTATACTACGATGCAATAACTGTTAAAACACAATCGAGCCAGTCGCGTCAACAGCAGGTCTTAGAGTTATATGTTTAGTTGGTGACCAAACAAGTTTTGCAAAAATTACGCTTCCTAGGCCAACCTTTGCTGGTGCCTATAACCTACTCGCATGGGATGGAAGTCTCCAATCGAGCCCACACACGTGGAACCGAAGTAACTTGGTGGATAGGCTTATTGATTTCTAACTAACTTCCCTTGTGGTGCAAAAGAGGAGAGGTAGAAATTTATCTAGTGACCTTATGGGAGGTGCACAGTGTCTCAAGTGTGCAAGCATACGATCGTGTTTTGATTTTTTTTTTTTTTTTGAAATTCCGCAAATAGGATCCTTTTGCACATAATTTTTAGTCACAGATTTTAAAGTCCAACCTCTTAACAGTCCCAATTTTTTAAAGTGACCACTGAATTAATTTGATCTAAGCACTTTAGTGGTCTTAGATTTAGGTTCAATACATATGCATGACAAGTAATTAATGCCCAAGAGAAGACGTACCTTACTCAAGCTTTCTTCATGCAGTAATGAATGCAATGCAATAAAAATAAACTAGATGCTTCTCATTCAGTCCTAGATGGTCATCCTATAGATATGCAGCTTCTAGCAGGCAGTTTGATTTTTTTTTTTTAATTTTTATATACTAAACAAACAGACTTAATCTAACTTACTAATCGAAATTCAGTTCAAATAGTTCAAATAATCCTATAATCTGAATAAATGGGAACACGCTCCCGAAAATACGCTCCCGCATACAAGAGTGATAAGAAATAAAATGGCACTAGGAACACGTTCCCAAAAATACCCAACACGGGACCAAAAGACAGAAATTAAATTCTAATGTCTATCTAACTAAATCTAACTAAGACCTACTGCCTAAATCAGAAATAGGCTTCTCCGTAAGCCTATGTGCGTGGGATCAAGGGCCACATGTTCCTGTTGCCGTCCTCCAGGTGGCTTCAAGGTCCACCAAAAAGATCATCCCCACCGTACGCGCCCGTCGCATTCACTCCATGTTTTTGCATAGAAGGAAATCCACAGTTAGTAATTAGAAAAGCTTTCAAAATAGCATAAAAATAACATAAAATTCCTGAAAAATTAATAGGCATTTTTTCCTCCCCAGCAATGGCGCCATTTGAAAGAGCGATCTTCGTTTTCATTGAAAACTTTATCATAAAATGATGTGTCATTGTATTTAATCGCGTGGTAGAAAATCGCTTTTCAAAAACATTTTAATTGTCAGAATCTAACCACGAATAGTTAGGTCGTCTCCACAGGGAGAAATTAACCTATTTAAATTAATAAACAGTGTCTCGTTTATTCGGGAAACTCAATAGAAATGCATGCTGCTTTGTGCTTTTCTTTTTCTCACATAAATTTGCAATATAGATAATTAATCAAGAAGATGAGGGTGCATATGCAAAATTACCACAATATAATATTCTAAATAATGGCCTTGGTAATAAAAAATAATGTTAATATTAATCTCCTAACTAATAACACTATAATTAATATCCCATATTGAATGTCATTCAGAAGGAGAAATCAATTATATGTAATTTCGAATTAAGTAAGGGGTGTCCACGCAAATTGTGCAGTAATAGATTAATTTAGAAAATAAATTAATAATACCTTGACAATGGCATTTTCTGTAAATTTTAATGGTGGAGGAAACAGAGCATTTGCTCTCTCTCCTCCTCGCGAGAGAGAGAGAGCATCGGCGGGGCTGCCGTAAGGCTCAGGAGGACGGCGAGGACGAGGGCTCTCCGATGGTGGCAGCGGCATGGTCGGAGGTGGCCGGAGGTGGCTGGAGGAGGTGGCCAAAGTGCCGGCCTGTTGGCTCTGTTGAAGGTGCACGCAGCGCCTGCGGCTGGTGGCATGCGAGCGTGTGGGTGCGTTGCTGCAGTGCGGTGTAGGAGCGGGAAGTCAGTGCGCCTGCAGATGGAGCGGGTGCGGGAAGGCTTGGGGTGCGCCTGCAGGGTGGAGAGGCACGCGGTTGGGAGTGCTGGAGTGGCAGGAGGAAGGCACGCGGGCGGATGTGAGGGTGCTATGAGGGGGAGGCGGTCTGCATGCAGCATCTGCAGTTGGCTATGTGCGGGCTTGGTGCGCTGGAGATGGGAGGAAGGCGCACGGGCAGGAGCTTGCAGAGGCTGGAGCGGTTGCGGGAAGGCTTGGTGCACGCCTGTTGATGAGAGCCTCATCATGAGCCATAACTAGCTCATTTTGACCCAATAAAGAAGATAAAAGCTCCTACATAACCTAGAAGAAGGCTTAACTGAAGGAACAAGTGCTCTGAGAAGAAAACATGAAATAAAGGTTAAAACTGCAATTTTACCATTGCAGTACATAAACGTGATTTCTCAGAAGCAAAACATAGGTCAAATGGTCCAAATAAGATAAAAAGTGGGTTGAGTTAATCAGAAATGGGTTTATGTGCAATCTAAGAACTAAATGACACTTGGTAACCCTAAAACAGACCCGCTTAAATTAACAAGGTTTCGGTCAGAATAAAAATCAAGTAAACCCTCTAAAAATCATAGAAAAACATCCTCTAGGGTTTAGAACACTTAATTTTGCCTTTGGAACCTAGTTTGACCTAGATTAGGGTCCTCGATCTTCAATTAACCTAATTTGGGTTTTTATGCAAAATGTCCAGTCAAACGAGGTCAAAAGTAAAATCCAACTTCACCATTGGATTCCTTAGGTCCAAATTAGGTTTGTAACAAAATTTGGACCTAAGGAGAGGTCATCTTGACCTACTTTGCAATTTAGTACACCCAAATCACAAATTGGTCCCTATCTTTTGAATACCTTTGCAGAGAGCCCCCTAGGTTCTTCTCCTCCTTTGCAAACCGGTCCTGCCGCCATTGCTAGGGCAGAACCGAGCTCCGGCGAAGTTTCGAGAGAGATTGCTCTCTAATTCCTCAGAGATTCTCCCCCAGAAAAGGAAGGGGGATTCTCTGAGGAATTCCCTTCCCTCTAAAGCCAATTACAATCGCTGGTGTGAACCCAATCTCTCTTGCGAACGCACGAGAGATTTGGGTATCCACCTTCCTTCCATATCCGACGAGCCGGCAGCGTTGATTGCGCGGTCTCCACACACTGGTAGGTGCGGCCAGCACCTATAAAAGACACCCCAGACCCTGCCGCAGAGGCAAGCTTGATTTTGACGGAGATCCCTTCCAAATTCCTCCCTCTCCCATCTCCGGCCAAACGACCCACAAGCTCCGGCGACCTCCTCCCCTCCTTCTCGTCGCTCTGCTACCATACCAGCAGCAGAGTCCTCTCCGCCGCTTCCTCCCGCGTCGCGCTGTACCCCGCGCGCGCGCTTCTGACCTCGTCTTCGTCACCGCTTCCTCCCTCAGGGTCTTTCTTCCCCGACGACGACAGTTACCAGCCGTCCTCTCCGCCGCCTCCCTTCCTTCCAAACAACCACAGATACGTTCTCCATCCTCTCCTCTCTCTTTTCCCCCAACTATTTCACTTGATTACCCCTCGATAGTACCTAACCGCCTCCATCTTCCTCGCCTCCGACCTCACTCCGGCGAGCCGCCCACACCACTCCGCCACTCCACACGGCTCGCCAACCACCTCGAGAGCTCCGCCTCACCACCAGGAACCCATTCCACCCCATCACTGCCACTCCAAACCTCCACAAGCACCCCCCGACCAACCCACCATCTCCGGCCACAGGTTGACCTAGGCACGCATGCCTAGGCCGACCGGCAACCTGCAGAATCACCCACCGCCTTCGCCGTGCTGCGGTGAAGGTTTCCAGCTATTCTGATTGGGCCAATAGGCCGTTCTGTTGGATGTCAGGTGTAAGCCCCAGCCGCCATTAACAGCCGAAGCAGCAGGGAGCTTGGAGCAGCAGCAGGCTTCAGGCTTCCCAGGCTGCAGGTGCAGCAGATTCTCGCAAGTGTCGCGAAGCAACCGAGGCTAGCCAGTAGCGCCAGCAGAGTCAACAGCTTGGGCAATTGCATACGAGAGTCTGCGGGCGCGCGTGAAATCAGGGTGCAACCTTTAGTCCCACATCGTGGGATTGCAGCACTCAGGTACGCTATAAATTGTATTTGTGCTTTAAGCCGGTTGCCTTCGTAAGCACAGGGGTGAGGTCCCTCACTGCCCTCACACACGCCTCGTCCACGGCTTGACCTCGCGGATCTGGCTGATCCGACCCGACCTAGACCTACGCACTCCTCGCGCATCACCACTTGCCGGTGCGCTTGGTCCCGGGTGCGAACCCGACCCGACTACCCGTGTGGCTCTGCGAGAGCATCCGTGAGTGCATTGCTTCAGAGAGAGAGAGACGCTTGGGTAGAGGGACGGGGGTAGGTTTTTGCTACTGTGTGGTGTGTGCAGGAAGGAAGAACTGACCTAGGCAGCGAACACTTAGTGGCTGCAGAACAGGAAGAGAAGAAAGAAGAGGCAGTGTAGCAGTGAAAGGAGAATTCTTCGCAGAGAAGAAGAAGAAGGAAGACAAGGCAGAAGAGAGAGAAGAACGAAGAAGAAGACAAGGGAAGACTGCAAAGAGATCAGAAGAAAAAGAAGAAGAAGAAAGAAGAAAGGGAAGGCAGGAGAAGAAGGAAAGATACCAGAAGCAAAGAAAGGAGAAGAGCCACGAAGAAGAAGAGAGAAAGAGAGATCACATTTAAGACGTCTGATACACAAATCAGACGTCCAATTCTACTTTTTTTTCCAAATCCTTTTTTTAAAATTCTCTCTTTGAATGAGTTATATTTGCATTTAAACAGTTGTATTCTTTGGTTTTACAAAGTACTGAGATTGCTCCCCGTGTTCGACCTCGGATACTTCAGTCTTCGAGTAATAAAATTCTTTATATTTGTTTAGACATTTTGTCGGTTATACTACAACGTGACATCCTTTAAATCCGCACAAAACGTTGAGAACATTTTTTGGCGCCGTTGCCAGGGAGCAACGGGCACTTTTAAAACTTTTGAGTACAACTTTTCTATCTAATATCCGACTTAACTTCTCTCTTTTGTTGTGTTCAAGCAGGGAAAGCAAAACAAAAAGGAAAGAATAGCAACTGCACAACAGACTCTCCAAGGAACAGGTAATCTCCATAAGCCCTCTCTCTTAACCCTCTCACAATCTAAAAAAGGAAAAAAAAAGAGGGAAATCAACTTAGGGCTACCTGTTTCATATTTAGTAACTCATCAAGTTGCCTGATTTTCATTTCAACATATTTTTATCTGTTCATCCAACTAAGGCAACTAGGGCTAAAACTTTCTTGATTGAGCCCTAGGTGCTAATTTCTAAGGCAACTAAATTGGGCCCACTAGAGCCAAGTTAGGGATTGCAAAGCTAGGGTTTTTAGAGACACATCTTATCTAAAACAAAGAAACAAACTTTCCAAAAAGAGGTGTGCCTAAACCGTGTCTGAAACGATTTATACAAGAGGAACCCTAAGCAAATCAGGCTGATAATCCATTTGAACCATGAAATGAAGGACCTAAAAGCTCTCAACGGAACAAGAGGTGAAATTTATCCCTTGGGTCAACCAACCTTAATATTAGGTCACTTTTGCACTCAAAATACTTAAAAGTTCAAGTGGAACATTAAGCACCTTGATCTTAAAATAAAAAAAGGTAGACTTAAGAGGTCAAGATCCCCATTCTGGTCTACCTGGAACCGCAGTGACAAGAGAGGTCGGGTGGGGGAAACCTTGTAACCCGTGGGGACGCTCTACCGTGTAAGGGTCTTTGCGGGACTCTCCCTCTCTGGCTGCCTAGGTATTTCTCAGGTGGACGATCTTCTGATCCAGGGGTCCATCTGCCCCGAACCTCTATAGTCACCCAACAATTCTTGGGTGTCTTGATTGGGTCCAGCACCTTCTAATCTCATCACATCTTTCGGTGCATGTTCGGTAGGAGGTCCTTAAGACCACCTTTAAGACCTCCTTTAGAAATTCATTCTCGTCGAGGCCAAGCCTCGACGCCCTTGTTTGTGCAGCAACCCCACCACATAAATCTTTCATCTGACTCAGACCCTGATTCTCCTTCTTCTCCCATCATGGCACAACCCATTGAAGAGGAGAATAACCTTGAACACCAACTTCAACGCTTGAACGATCTCTTTCAGAACTTTGTAAACCCACTGCAGCGACCTATGATGCGAGATCACTATAATCTCGCTGCGGTGGCAATCGAACCCCGAGTACGAATCCCAATTGGAGGACCCGATTCTGATCTGAAGCCCAATATGATTCATGCCATACCGAAGTTCCATGGGCTTAACTCTGAGGATCCATTCCAACACATTAAACAACTCAAGCATTTGGCCCAGACCTTCGAGTCAGATGTACAAAACTGGGATATCCTACTCATGAAAATGTTTTTGTTCTCCCTCTTGGACAAGGATGCACACTGGTATCAGACTCAGACCCGCCCAATCAACACATGGGAGGAATTACAGTCCGAATTTTTGAAAAAATTCTTCCCTGTTGGCCGGACGAATGCCTTGCGCCACCAGATCACTCATTTCACTCAACAACCGGGAGAACCTCTTCACGAAGCTTGGGATCGATTCCTAGATCTCATGCGAAAGTTCCCCCATCACGGAGTTCCTAAGTGGGAACAAGTCCGGTCTTTTTACCAGGGACTTCGTGAGGATATTCGTCTATTCGTCAATGCAACATGTGGAGGAAACATCATGGGCCAACACGAGGACACGGTGTGGGAGATTCTCGAAAACATGTGCGAGAACTCCATAAACAATGACTCCTTGGGCTTATTCGACAGGATGAATGCCCGCGCATCGACGAATCTAAGAGGGACACATGAGACATAGGACCTGTCCACTTCTGTCGACCTGGAACTGATGGCCAGCCGGTTGGACAAGGTCTCTATCATAGAAAAGAAGGTGGACGAGCTAACTCGACATTTGCAGCAAGCCACCTCTGCACAAAACTCTTTTGCACGACCTCCTCTGGCAAGGGAAGCAGTGCAAAACATCTATCACCAACCTGCCAAGGGGATGGACCCATATCAACCCCCATCTACCTCTCGGACCGGAGTGACCTCCGATCCCTTTTACTCGAGTTGGGGGAACTCTGAACCCTCGTATTCTCACTTTCCTGAGGTTCCTCAGAACTGCGAGGACCTCAACGCCATCCAGAATGACCCATACTCCAATACCTACAACCCTGGATGGCGAAATCATCCTAACTTTCAGTGGGCGGGAAATTCTCAAAAACCACCATATCAACCCCATCCACAAGCTCCTCGTCCATATCAGCTGCCTCAGCCTCAGCCCAATCCCACCTACCAATTCGGGCAAAATCAGGATCAACTGACTCTTATCCTTCAAACACTGGCTGACATTCAAAAGACGAATGCGGCAATGCAAAAACAGCACAAGGACGAGATCACAGAGGTTCGCAACCAACTGGCCCAGATGGCAAATTCCCGCCAACCTGGCACCCTTCCTTCGCAACCTCTGCCCAACCCAAATAACGTACCGAACCAGAGGCGCGTTATGAATCCGAATCCAAGCCACGCACATTTGATTTATCAGGCCCCTGCTACTCCATCACTAGACGGGATGGAGGCTTCAACATCTTATGCAGGATTGCAGCAGCAGCCACCCCTCCTACCTAACCCAAACCAAAATCAGGCTGGATTAAACTCTGTAACAACACGTAGTGGTAAAACAACACAAGACCCACATTATCCGAACCACTCCAAGCCTGATAATCGCCAACACCCTAGGGTAGTCATCCAAGATACTACTGTCCCAGATCAAGAACCTAGACCTATCCTAGAGGAACCAGCTAGGATCCCATTTCCTGAGGCCTTGACCAAAGGAAAAAGGACAACCAAACCTGTGGCTCCTGAGGAGGATCTGGTCAAGCTCTTTGAACAGGTCCAGATAAACATCCCGTTGATGGATGCAATCCGCCACATACCGGCTTACGCAAGGTTCTTGAAAGACATATGTACACCTAAACGTAAGCCACGAACCAAGGATGGGAACCCAATCGTACTATCAGAGCAAGCCAGCTCTGTCATCTTGAGCAAACTCCCACCTAAGGCTAAAGACCCAGGAACTCCCTTGATTTCTTGTAAAATTGGTGAAACCCAACTTGATAGAGCCCTACTAGACCTAGGTGCCTCCATAAATTTAATATCTACATCCCTCCTTGACCACCTTGAAGAATCTGAACTTAAACCCACTGAGGTGACATTGCAGTTAGCCGATCGATCCATCAAGTCACCCAAAGGAATACTCGAGGATGTCATTGTTAGGGTACGAGATTTTTATTTCCCAGTGGACTTCATAGTACTGGACATGGATGCACCTAAGAACCCAAGGGACACACCAATCATATTAGGGAGACCCTTTTTGGCCACTGCTAGGGCCAATATAAACTGCGAAGAGGGCCAGATAGAATTAAAATTTGGGAATCAAAATCTGAAGATTGACATTTTCAAGGCCCATCAAGGAATTAATTGCGGGTTTATAGAGGAAATTTGTGATGTCGAAGCCGTGGTTGATGAACTGCATATAGAGGACAACCTGATTATTCCTGATCAACCACTAGAGAATCAAAAACCGCTAACAGAGGAGTGCGGACATGATCTAGACACACCTATGACTCCTACCATTGCTCCCGATACAAACCCCGAACCACCCACTGCTGCTGACAATACTGTCATGGAACTCAAGCCCCTTCCCGAACATCTAAAATACGTCTTTTTGGATTCAAATCAGACGTTTCCTGTGATTATCAATTCTCGACTCACACCTGACTAGGAACTCCGTTTGATTTCTGTTCTCCAGCAACATCGTAGAGCCATTGGATGGACTCTAGATGATTTGACTGGTATAAGCCCTTCATACTGCACACATCGAATCTACACAGAAGAAGGCTCACGACCTTCAAGAGAAATGTAAAGACGCCTAAACCCTAACCTACAGGAGGTCGTGAAAAAGGAGATCATTAAGTGGTTAGATGCAGGGATCATCTACCCGATCTCCGACAGTCGTTGGGTGAGTCCAACACAAGTGGTGACTAAGAAGGCAGGACTTACCATCATCACGACTGAAACTGGGGAAGTCATTCCTACCCGAATAGCTAATTCGTGGAGAGTCTGCATTGATTACAGAAGACTAAATTCCTCCACGAAGAAGGATCATTTCCCACTACCGTTTATTGATCAGATCCTCGAGAAACTAGCGGGAAATAGATTCTTCTGCTTTCTTGACGGGTACTCCGTTTACAATCAGGTGGCAATCCATCCAGAGGACCAAGAAAAGAAGACATTCACCTGCCCCTTCGGGACGTACGCGTTCCGAAGGATGCCGTTCGGTCTCTGCAATGCACCTGCAACTTTTCAGCGGTGCATGCTTGC
Source organism: Thalassia testudinum (assembly GCA_037157565.1). Classification (NCBI taxonomy): domain Eukaryota; kingdom Viridiplantae; phylum Streptophyta; class Magnoliopsida; order Alismatales; family Hydrocharitaceae; genus Thalassia; species Thalassia testudinum. Next base: position 49,349,112 of record JAZHRO010000009.1, read on the forward strand.
CATATTCTCAGATATGGTAGGTGACTATCTGGAAGTCTTCATGGATGACTTTTCAGTTTTTGGACAATCATTTGACGATTGACTCTAACACTTGGTCCATATACTCAGGCGGTGCATCGAGGTGAATTTGGTTCTTTCCTGGGAAAAGAGCCATTTCATGGTGCCTAAGGGAATTGTCCTGGGACATTTAATCTCAGAGAAAGGCATCCAAGTGGATTGAGCTAAAGTTAACCTGATTTCCAAGCTCCCTATGCCTAGCTCGATTAAGGACATCCAATCTTTTTTGGGGCACGTCGGTTTCTACCGTCGATTCATCCCTGATTTCTCCAAAATCGCGCGCCCCCTGACCAATCTTCTCTCCAAGGATGTGCCTTTCGAAATTTCCAAGGAATGCACTCAAGCATTTGAGATCCTGCGTGACCGAGTCACCCAAGCCCCAATCCTACAGTCCCCTGATTGGTCTCAACCCTTTGAGATCATGTGCGATGCATCTGACTTCGCTGTAGGAGCGATTTTGGGGTAGAAAATTGACGGGAAACCTGTGGTCATTTACTACGCCAGCAAAACACTGGATGAGGCTCAGCGTAACTATACGGTTACTGAGAAAGAGCTGCTGGCCGTAGTATTTGCCCTGGAAAAATTCAGATCATACCTTCTGGGTTCCTGTATTATCATATACTCGGATCACACAGCTGTAAGGCATCTCCTTGCCAAGAAGGACGCGAAACCTTGACTAATCCGCTGGATCTTGCTGTTGCAAGAATTTGACCTCGAGATTCGCAACAAGGCGGGAAAGCACAATGTGGTAGCTGATCACTTGTCCCGCCTTCCTTCTGAAATTATTGATCCTTCCGGACCTATTACAGAACATTTCCCTGATGAGCACCTCCTGACTATCAGTACAAGTCATCCATGGTTCGCCGATATAGTTAATTACCTGGCATCACATCAGATTCTGCCCGATTGGTCGAAGGCCAAAAAGGACAAATTGTGTTCCGATGCCAAGTATTACCTATGGGAAGACCCGTATCTTTTCCGCATTGGTGCTGATCAGATAATCCGACGGTGCATCACGGAAGTGGAAATCAAAGACATACTCTCATTCTGCCATGACCAGGCATGTGGTGGACATTTTTCTGGACATAAAATCGCATCGAAAGTCCTCCAGTGTGGCTTCTACTGGCCCACAATTTTCAAGGATGCATACGATCACTGTAAGGCATGTTCCCGTTGCCAGACTCTGGGCAACATGAGCCATAGAGACATGATGCCACTACAGCCGATCTTGGTATGCGAAATTTTTGATATTTGGGGGATTGATTTCATGGGACCCTTTCCGACCTCGGATGGCTTCAAATACATCTTACTCGCAGTTGACTATGTGTCCAAGTGGATAGAAGCCATTCCGACCCGAACCAACAATCATAAAGTCGTTATAAAATTCCTCCATCAAAACATTTTCTCAAGGTTCGGGATTCCGCGTGCTATAATTTCCGACGGAGGGACCCATTTTACGAACGCTCAGTTCAGGTCACTGATGACCAAATACGGGGTGTCACACAGAATCTCTACTCCTTACCACCCCCAAACTAATGGTCTAGCTCAGCTATCTAACCGAGAGATCAAGAAGATCCTTCAGGTTACTGTTCGACCTGATAGAAAAGATTGGTCTTCTCGACTTCCGGAAGCATTGTGGGCCTATAGGACCGCCCACAAGACCCAATTAGGAATATCTCCCTTCAGACTAGTGTACGGGAAGGCATGTCACCTCCCCGTCGAATTGGAGCATAAAGCCTATTGGGCAGTACGGACCTGTAATCTCGACCTTTCTAAGGCTGGAACCCACAGAAGACTTCAAATGAGCGAGATCGATGAATTACGCCACGACGCGTATGAGAACTCGCGAATTTACAAAGAACGGGTTAAAGCTTTTCACGACAAACACATTTCTAGAAAGGTTTTTCATTCTGGTCAAAAAGTTTTACTCTTTGATGCCCGACTCAAATTATTCCCAGGAAAGCTAAGATCCAAGTGGGTCGGACCCTACCTAGTCCGACAAATCTTCGGAAATGGAGCCATTGAAATCAACCCACTCAGCCACGATTCTGAACCCTTTGTCGTGAACGGTCAGAGACTCAAGCCGTTCATTGACATGACCGATATAGATTTGGCTGAGTCATCCTTTACCCTCCATTCCTCTTGAGCTCATTGCGCCCAGCCGATGGCGTAAAACTCAGCGCTTAACGGGAGGCAACCTGTCATTCTTTGAAAAACCCAAAACCGTTTCTGACATCTCTATGCGGAACTCATATTGTACTTTAGGGTTCATCCATTAGAACAGCCGACTTCACCTCAGGTATACCTACCCGAGATTAGAAATCATTCGCAACAAGTCACTTCGACCCATTCACTCACCACACACCTGTCCTAATACATGAACTAAGCTGAATTCGAACCCACCTAATTTACAATGGGGACATTGCAAATCTTAGGCATGGGGTATGAAAGTGCAAAATGTCAAATGTCAGAAAATTCATATCAAGAAAGGGTTTCACAAAAAAAAAAAAAGAGACTTGATAGAGGGGAGGAACAATTCAGGGTCATACAAATGAGAGGAGGAAAAGAAAGAAAAATGACAAAAAGGAGCACAAAATGAAAATGAAAAGAAATAGTCATTAGTGAAAGATTAAGGGGTTAACTGAAGTTCTAGACCGAATCAAGAAAAAGAAAAGAAAAGTGCTACGGAGATATAACAAGCGATTAGCGGGAACGCTGGTCTTAGGCCTTTTGGGCTAGTACCTTTAGCTTAAAAATTCACGTATCCGTTAAAATCTGGATAATCCTCAAGAGGTTGAGGAAAATGCGAAGCTTGAGTATTAGGTCTAAGGCTTAGGAAGTATTCGGCCTCGTTAACTGACCTCCGATTTGCGGGATTCGGTAACCTATGCACCCAAATTCACACACAGTCCGGTTCAGTGCGCATAAACATCCAAATCACGCGAAAAGCGTTTAATGTTCTGAAAAAGTCACCTAGATTAGGAGCGGTCAATCAACACAAATTGATTTGGACGAGTTCCCAGCGCGGAGAGGCAGGAAATTCCCCTCGAAGATGCGTAACAACATATCGTCTCCTCGGTGCTTGTCTCTTAGGATATTTAAATATCCTACCGGGGGCATGTAAGCACTCGGCTGGTTCAGATACCATGGGCGGCATTATCACGAAATGTCGATTGCCAGGGTCTGGATTCGGCCACGGAACGCCATGGGCGGGATTATCTCGAAATCTCGAAAGCCAGGGTTCTGGGGGTTGCCATGGGCGGGATTATCTCGAAATCTCGAAAGCCAGGGACCCTTGAGGATTGATGATGGGGATGAGGAATCCGATACAGACCGTGTTGAGAAGCTAATCCGAAGCTAGAAATAAAAAGAAAAGGGAGAGAAAAGCTCTCCAAACAAATAAATCTTCTATCTCTCTCTTACAAAAAATGCACTGCAAACTGAACTTAGGCTAAAAATGTCTCAAGCACGGGTGCTTTAACCGCGGAGTCCAACAAACCCTAGGTTAGTTTCTGTGGGCCATAGAAACCTTTGCAGAAGACTGAGGTTAAAGCGGAACAGGTCCAGATTTTGGTTGGTACTTGAGTACCTCTAGGCCTATTGTCGGCATTCCCACCTAATCACAAAAGAAAAGGAGAAGCACTTATCCTTGTTGATAGACATTCAGGGTCTAGAACGGAAGTTAAAACTTTGAAATTTTGCTAAGGGACTAGCAAAAGCTAGGCATGGGGGTATGATGAGAGCCTCATCATGAGCCATAACTAGCTCATTTTGACCCAATAAAGAAGATAAAAGCTCCTACATAACCTAGAAGAAGGCTCAACTGAAGGAACAAGTGCTCTGAGAAGAAAACATGAAATAAAGGTTAAAACTGCAATTTTACCATTGCAATACATAAACGGGATTTCTCATAAGCAAAACATAGGTCAAATGGTCCAAATAAGATAAAAAGTGGGTTGAGTTAATCAGAAATGGGTTTATGTGCAATCTAAGAACTAAATGACACTTGGTAACCCTAAAACAAATCCGCTTAAATTAACAAGGTTTCGGTCAGAATAAAAATCAAGTAAACCCTCTAAAAATCATAGAAAAACATACTCTAGGGTTTAGAACACTTAATTTGGCCTTTGGAACCTAGTTTGACCTAGATTAGGGTCCTAGATCTTCAATTAACCTAATTTGGGTTTTTACTCAAAATGTCCAGTCAAACGAGGTCAAAACTAAAATCCAACTTCACCATTGGATTCCTTAGGTCCAAATTAGGTATGTAACAAAATTTGGACCTAAGGAGAGGTCATCTTGACCTACTTTGCAATTTAGTACACCCAAATCACAAATTGGTCCCTATCTTTTGAATACCTTTGCAGAGAGCCCCCTAGGTTCTTCGCCTCCTTTGCAAACCGGTCCTGCCACCATTGCTAGGGCAGAACCGAGCTCCGGCGAAGTTTCGAGAGAGATTGCTCTCTAATTCCTCAGAGATTCTCCCCCAGAAATGGAAGGGGGAATTCTCTGAGGAATTCCCTTCCCTCTAAAGCCAATTACAATCGCTGGTGTGAACCCAATCTCTCGTGCAAACGCACGAGAGATTTGGGTATCCACCTTCCTTCCATATCCGGCGAGCCGGCAACGTTGATTGCGCGGTCTCCACGCGCTGGTAGGTGCGGCCAGCACCTATAAAAGACATCCCAGACCCTGCCGCAGAGGCAAGCTTGATTTTGACGGAGATCCCTTCCAAATTCCTCCCTCTCCCATCTCCGGCCAAACGACCCACAAGCTCCGGCGACCTCCTCCCCTCCTTCTCGTCGCTCTGCTGCCATACCAGCAGCAGAGTCCTCTCCGCCGCTTCCTCCCGCGTCGCGCTGTACCCCGCGCGCGCGCTTCTGACCTCGTCTTCGTCGCCGCTTCCTCCCTCAGGGTCTTTCTTCCCCGATGACGGCAGTTACCAGCCGTCCTCTCCGCCGCCTCCCTTCCTTCCAGACAACCACAGATACTTTCTCAATCCTCTCCTCTCTCTTTTCCCCCAACTATTTCACTTGATTACCCCTCGACAGTACCTAACCGCCTCCATCTTCCTCGCCTCCGACCTCACTCCGGCGAGTCGCCCACACCACTCCGCCACTCCACACGGCTCGCCAACCACCTCGAGAGCTCCGCCTCACCACCAAGAACCCATTCCACCCCATCACTGCCACTCCAAACCTCCACAAGCACCCCCCGACCAACCCACCATCTCCGGCCATAGGTTGACCTAGGCACGCACGCCTAGGCCGACCGGCAACCTGCAACATCACCCACCGCCTTCGCCGTGCTGCGGCGAAGGTTTCCAGCTATTCTGATTGGGCCAATAGGCCGTTCTGTTGGATGTCAGGTGTAAGCCCCAGCCGCCATTAACAGCCGAAGCAGCAGGGAGCTTGGAGCAGCAGCAGGCGTCAGGCTTCCCAGGCGGCAGGTGCAGCAGATTCTCGCAAGTGTCGCGAAGCAACCGAGGCCAGCCAGTAGCGCCAGCAGAGTCAACAGCTTGGGCAATTGCATACGAGAGTCTGCGGGCGCGCGTGAAATCAGGGCGCAACCTTTAGTCCCACATCGTGGGATTGCAGCACTCAGGTACGCTATAAATTGTATTTGTGCTTTAAGCCGGTTGCCTCCGTAAGCACAGGGGTGAGGTCCCTCACTGCCCTCACACACGCCTCGTCCGCGGCTTGACCTCGCGGATCTGGCTGATCCGACCCGACCTAGACCTACGCACTCCTCGCGCATCACCACTTGCCGGTGCGCCTGGTCCCGGGTGCGAACCCGACCCGACTACCCGTGTGGCTCTGGGAGAGCGTCCGTGAGTGCATTGCTTCAGAGAGAGAGAGACGCTTGGGTAGAGGGATGGGGGTAGGTTTTTGCTACTGTGTGGTGTGTGCAGGAAGGAAGAACTGACCTAGGCAGCGAACACTTAGTGGCTGCAGAACAGGAAGAGAAGAAAGAAGAGGCAGTGTAGCAGTGAAAGGAGAATTCTTCGCAGAGAAGAAGAAGGAAGACAAGGCAGAAGAGAGAGAAGAACGAAGAAGAAGACAAGGGAAGACTGCAAAGAGATCATAAGAAAAAGAAGAAGAAGAAAGAAGAAAGGCAAGGCAGGAGAAGAAGGTAAGATACCAGAAGCAAAGAAAGGAGAAGAGCCACGAAGAAGAAGAGAGAAAGAGAGATCACATTTAAGACGTCTGATACACAAATCAGACGTCCAATTCTACTTTTTTTTCCAAATCCTTTTTTTAAAATTCTCTCTTTGAATGAGTTATATTTGCATTTAAACAGTTGTATTCTTTGGTTTTACAAAGTACTGAGATTGCTCCCCGTGTTCGACCTCGGATACTTCAGTCTTCGAGTAATAAAATTCTTTATATTTGTTTAGACATTTTGTCGGTTATACTACAACGTGACATCCGTTAAATCCGCACAAAACATTGAGAACACCTGTGATGTGGTGCAGGGCTGGCTGGAGATGGGTGAGCGGGTGGTTGCTAAGGCGGATGGAGATCTGCTGTGGCATGGGTTCTATGTGCATAGTGAAGGCTGGTGCGGTGACTGCAGGGCTGGCTAGAGGTGGATGCGGTTGGGTGCGCTGAGTACACAGTGCATGCGGTGGAGAAGGAGGAGTGGAGAAGATAGAGCCTTTCCCTGCAAAGGGAGGGAAGATTGATTTAGTCCACGTCGCCTCCTCTCTTTTTAACTCTTCTCTCTCTCCGCATGCGCCAATCAAGGGATTTGCAAATTGCTTTTCTATTTTTGGCCGGCGGGCATTGAAGGAGACGACCGGAGGAAAGGGAAAAGTTCCTCCGGTTGTTGGGGAAATTTGCTCCCCAACCCTTGCTCTTTCTGAATATAATACCTGCACATAAAAATAACAAAATCATTACATATTAAGTTATAAAATGTTATAAATGTAAATCATGATGCATACAATTCTTCTACAACTTAACTACAATTATTAACACACCTACAAGGTACGATTAAAGGTACTTAGGCTTAATATTAGTCCATTAAAATGGACTCATTAGACGGCTCGAAGGAGCTCGCAAGCTCAACCCAGGCGCTTCACTCCAGGTCTCCAGGCCCAAGAGGCGTGGGTTGGTCTTGCGCATGCACTCAACCAGGCAATTAGTTTTGAAGGAGATCACTGCAGCGGCAATTAGGTGAAGTCCTCTTGCGCGGGCGCGAGCGAAGCAGGTGGGACTTTTAGTCCCACCTCGGAAACTTTAACGTGCGGTGAGTGGTTTTTATTATTTTTGTGTTTCTATCTCTTCGCCTCAAGTCACGGGGTAAGGTCCCTCGCCCACACATGCAGGCCTCGTCCGCGACGTATGCCCCCGCAGACCTGGCGTGACCCGACCCGATTAACCCTCACACTCCTCACGCACTACACCCATGTCGATGTGCCTGGACCCAGGCACGCGAAACCCAACTCGATTACCGGGCCTGGCTCTGGGAGAGTGAACCCAAGAGAGAAATAGAGAGAGAGTGTACGCGGGGGAGGGTAGGGGTAGGTTTTGCTCTGCTATATGTACAGGGAAAATAAGAAAGGAAGAGGAAGGCGCGGCCGAAGAGAAAGAAGGAGGAGGAAGAAGTGCTAAGGCAAGGTGCAGCCAAGGCAAGCAGGGAAGGAAGCTGAAGGCAGGAGCAGGACTTGAATGTAGAAGTCAAGGAAAGAGGAAGAAGCACTTTAGCCAAGGGTAGAAGAAGCAGAGGCTAAAGAAAGAAGAAGGAAGGAGAAGGAGCGGCCAAGAAGAGAAGGAAAGCTGAAGGAAAAGAAGCCAAGGCCAAGGAAGAAGAAAGAAGGCTATCAAGGAAGAAATGCAAAGGCACTATGCAAGAGAAGTCAGAGAAAGAGGAACCAAGGCTGAAGAAGAAAAGGCTAAGGAAGGAAAGGAATCAAAGGAAGAAGGCACTATGCAAGGAGAAGCCAAGTCAAAGAAGAATAGAAGAAAAGGAGCTAAGGCAAAGACACATAGAGGAAAGAAGAAGGAAAGAAGAAGGCCAAAGAACAGAAGAAGAAGAAGAAGAAGAAAGGCAGAGAAGGCAAGGCTAAGGCAAGGCAAGCCCGCAGAGGAAAGGAAGAAAGCTAAGGAAAGAGGAAGCACTGTAGCCAGAGAAAGAAAGAAGGAAGAAGAGAAGCCAATAAGTAGAGAAGAATCGAATAAGAAGAAGAAAAGAGAGAAGAAAGAAGCTAAAGAAGAGAGCCAAGAAAAGAATCAACCTTTTTATTCTATTCCTCTCAATTTCTCTTCTATTTTGCTACATCTTAATTCATAAACTCTTGCATTCTATTTTGCATTAGATTTTTAGTAGATTTAAGTGTTCGAATTACATTATTGAGATTAGTGAATAAATTCCATTTGCTCCCTGTATTCAACCTCGGATACTTAGGTTTTCAAGTAATAAAAACTTCTTATTTGTTATCAACGCTTTTTCAACTATACTACAACGCAACAGCTTTTACTCATTTAAAATCCCCGATCGAACGCCTATAAACATTTTTGCATCGTTACTGGGGAAGATCAAGTGTTGATAAACAGGTATGTTTGGCAGAAATTTAAGCCAACGGGTCAAGCGCTACTTGCAAATAACAAAGGATTTCATGCTCACATACAAGAGATCAGATCATTTGGAGGTCCTCCGATATTTCGACTCTAATTTTGCGGCGTGTCAGGATACCCATAGATCCACTTTGGGATATATCTTTTTGCTAGCTGGAGGAGCTATCTCATGGAGGAGTGCTAAGCAAACTTTGATAGCCACCTCAACTATGAAAGCAGAATTTATAGCATAGTTCGAGGTCTCAAATCATGGGGTATGGCATAGAAATTTTGTCACAGCACTACTAATTATTAATAAAGTTGAAAGACCACTTTGGATTTACTGTAACAACAATTTGGCAGTACTATACTCCAATAGCATCAAAAGTTCTTCAAGATCGAAGCACATTGATATTTTCTAGCAAAAAAGGAACGAGTTCAAAGTGGGCAGGTGTCCATTGAACACATTGGAACCAACTCCAAGGTGGCAAACCCGCTCACTAAAGGGCTAATAGCAAAGGTCTTTCATGAGCATGTTGTCTGCATGTGTGTCATATGTATTTTATAATATGACAGTTCAGTAGGAGTTTGTTATTTTTTGGTGTTTCATGTATGGACATATTTTTCAGTTATGCGCATAATGAATTTCTTTTACACTTTGGAACTCATTTATCCTTTCCATGTGATCGTTTATATGATAAAATTTTTAGACCAATTGAAAATAGGCATGTATAGATCACATTGACATGCAATTTTCATGTTATGAACCTATATTGGATTTATGTCATTACTTCTATTAATGTATGCGATCATTGCTTGGTCTAGTCAATTTCATAATGGTGAAAATCAACTTGGTCGTATGTTAACAGTGTATGGACGAGATTGGCGGAGATGTAGTTTATTGTGATGTTGTATCATTGACTCATACAAGCATATGTAAGCATATGATTATAATGATAATATATATGATTCGAGTGAGAGATTGTTAGGATAATAATGCAAACCGTCATATATTATTATTATGAAATTATATGCTATCATATACATATGTAATTTAACAACACATTTATGGTCTTTAATGTGATCTAATTATGTTAATAGGCCACTCACATCTCATAAGAGTATAGGAATTTATACATAGAAACCATGAGGGAAGTACAATTCTATGATGGGTAGAATTGTCATTTCAAATCTTAAAGGTTGTGGTCCCCTAAGGGATATGTGAGGAGTGGGTGCGTTTACATTTCTCTGCAACCCAAAGTAGAGAATATAAGGACCCTTGAAAGAACTCAAGAGTCTCACTCTTTGTCTTCTTCTTTTGCTTTCACTCTCTATACCCTCTAGAAGCGCCATCACCATCTCAACAGGAAGACCTCCATCAACTTCAGAGGATTTCTGCACATGTCCTGTGTTAACCTTCTCCTAGTGATGGATTCAGGTATGCTTCCATATCTCTTAGTTTTGTTATGGGTTGATGATACGATGATTGGATGGTTCTTGGGATTTAACAAAAATCATTCTCAATTTATGTACATCATTTGTTTCAATTTTCATTTGGATATAAAGTCCATCATTGAGATGATCTTGATGATGTGAGGAAGTGCTTTATTTTTGAGAAGAATTTAGCCTTTTTTTCTTTTGCTGCCTTTTCTAATGTGAGTAAAGTTTACAATTATGACTAAAGCTTAACAAAATGCTTTTGGTAGTGATATCTTGATATTTTGATTTGTAATTTTTTTTATATTTGAGGAGTTAGTAAGATTAACCACCAAATATATCCTTATCCATTGCAATGAGCAGCTAATTGATCTTGAAAAATAGAAACAAGTTCAACCTTCACTTTCCTATCCATTTTAACATCAATTTTGAAACATCAAGAACATTGTTTACAAGTGCCATGGGTTGGTACTATGTGATAGCATCTTTCCCTGAAGGGGTAGGGATCCCAAGAGTTCTTTAGATAAGCAGGCTAACATGAGAAGGTTATGAGATGTAATAAGAGAAAGAATGGAGCATTCACATTACCGATAATTTTTTTTGATTTTCGCTCATGACTAGATGTATATATGTCTCAAAAGGGAATCTACTCTCAAATTACACTGTCTAGAGGGAATCTACTCTCTCATCCATAATGGATTCAAAGCACAAAATAAACTATGCATCAATGCCTTTATGTCATTGCCTTCATTCTACTTTTGTAGGTGCACAAGAGGAGTTTCTAGAAGGCCACCAAATCATTAATACGATGGTGAGGGTGAATTCCTGTTAATTTAACATTGATTTAACTATTGTGGCACATGATTCAAGGTTGATTCCTTCCTCCTAGATAGTGAAAGAGTGTATCCCTACAAATGACATGGAAAAAGCATTAAGAATTGTAGAAAGATCATAGGGATCAAATAAAAGAATTTGACAAGTGAATAAAGAATACAAACTTGGCTTGGAGTTCACTTGATTTTACCATCATCAAATATCAATCTAGTTGAGTGTCCAACCCAATTTAGCTCATCTGACTTATTCCCTTGATTGCTTAGGTCCTTGAGGGCTTAAGCCATCAAGAGGATGGATCAATGGTCCACAATCATAGTTTTACTATGTATAAGGGATTCTCTAAGAATCCCGAATGTAGAGCCATGCAAACCCAATTATTAGGCCAAAGTGGGATCCATCCCAACTTTGAAGCATGTTATGTAGTTTCAATTTATTTATTGTGAGCTAGGAGATTCTAAAGGATTCTAAGGGTCACCAAAAGATACATAACCCTGAGTTAGTGTTCACTATGGGGAATTCCTTAAGAAGAGCTTTTCCAACCTAATTCCATTCTTCATGTATTAATAGAATAATGTCGTTTCTTAAGGATTCCTTCTTTATTCGTTGGAAGACATCTTCCAATTGTCTTGTATGATAATTCTACAAACAAGATGGATGCATTTAGTTGGAGATTGTATGAATCCTTTCAAAAAATACTCGTTACACTCCACTTTCCTTCACCATTGGGTCAAACAATATTAAGAAGAAGCCAATTCTAGAGCCTTTACCCTATAGAGCTGGTACATGTGCTTTGTGCACAATGCTTGAGGATTTTTCCTTCATCATTGAATGCCATATTGTTGGTGTAATATTATAGTATTGTAGTATTGTATCATTGTTGATGCTATAGTACTGATGAGATAAAAATCCTCAAGTATCATACAAGTAATACATGCACACACTTGTGGGAAGAGAAGTAGAGGTTTGAAGAAGAATAGAGTTCTAAGACAAATTGTTAGCCTAATAGCGAAGATGGTAAATTTAATTCAATTAATCTCTTTAAGAAATCTTTGAAAGATATTGGTAAATTAGTAGATATTAATTATATTGTAGCTTAGTTAATTTTTTAATCATGTCAAAAGTAAAGAAATTGATAAAATGATCCAAGGTTATAGCCCAGAAACTAGGTCAAATGCATAGTACTTTGGCACCATTAGAGATGAAAAAATAAGACTAAACAAGTCATCTAACCTAATTAGCATAGCTTGATTTTTTTGCTTACATTTTCTCTTATTTACTTTTCATGATTTTTCAGGCATTGAGCATACACATTAATGGTCTTACCATGTCACCAGCAAGGTGAAGTGACCATCTAATAATCTCAATCAAGGAATCGCCTTGGTGTACTAGCATTCTTATCCTTAGGGATCCAACTATGGATTCTTCCCATTAGGAACTTCTTGTTTTACATATTGTGCCAAGATGTCATAGCAAATCTCATACTCAATTTGGTGGCATGAGTCACAATTTTTCTCTGTGGAGTGGTCTCTTGCTTTGTTATAGTGACAGTAGAGCATACCTAACACATGTTTCTTTGGCAATGGGGGTGGTGATAAGACTAAATGTCCTATCACCAAAACATCTACCAAAATGTCTATCATACTGCTAACAAGGGGTGTGTACTATTAAAATTAAGGTTCCCTTTGTGCAAACTTAGCACATCTATTGCAGTTGCCACTACAACAATTGCCACGAGGGACTCCTAACTTGTCCTTTTTCCTTCTTCCATTAGTCTACCGCTCTCCCCTCTTTGCCAATCAAACTTTTGGACATTTCTATTATCATTTTTTTAGGTAGCATCTATTTGTGAATGAAAATAATACTTTGACTCAACAAAGCAGCTGTGTCACAACCATTACTCTACCATATCCTTTGATAGGAAATCATTGACATTGTGTAAGGGTTCAAAACTAATTCCTAACTTATTTGGGTCATTAGACTCTGTATAGTGTCATTAGGAGTTTATTCATGGGAAGCATTAGCACTACTACACAATATGGCTTAAGCAACTCAAGCCTTAAATCCATTAATAAATGCTGGGGGAGGGGCACTTTGACTTGGAAAAGGATTGAGTTATTAGGTGAGAAGATTAATATATAAGTGCCCCAACTAAAGGTTTTGAATGGGAGGACATCATCACAAATTTTTCACTTAAGATATAAGGCAACATGAAATGCCTTGAGTGGCACTTGTTGGCCATGCAAACACATCTCCTCTCCCCCCACTCCATCGATCATTTTTCTTTTTATTAGCTTCTCCAAGTTCCTACAACCAAGGAGCCTAATTTTGAAGGAAATTCCCTTGTCTCCTCAATCCTCAAGCCAAATTCCAACCCTAACTTCTATATTTTGGTATTAAGGAGAAATTGGAGGGCAAGGAAAGTAGAAGAGGAATGAAAAGGAAGCTTGTGTTGGAATTGTGAGCCCTTGGCAAGTCACTTGATTATTGACTGAGATATAAATGTTAGATCACATGGACATACTAATGTACTAGTGGGATCCCTCAATACAATTGAGAGAATGTATGGTAGCCATGTTAGATATACTAATGACAGATATCAAAGATCTAAATGTTTTAAATTAAGGATTTCAATATGTCACTAAGAGCCATCATGATACCCAATTTCTTACCTCCAGTTTGAGAAGAGATGGCAGTCTTCTCGACAGATTATTACTTGATAGATGCCCTTATTGCACATACTATACATAATAATAGAGATCCGAGGATGTCACATAGGTTGAATCAAGGGATTGGCTTGACAAGACAGAGATGCAAGAAATCCTTTTCTTATCACTACCATGGAGAAGATGTATCCTTAGACTTGAGATGAATACGTCTCTGTGCTTGAATATACAAATTTGGTGGACCTATGATTAATGCACCCCCCATGGTTTTGAGATTGGAAAGCTGGTGTGTATATGAGAGCAAAGAAGACACATGATCTTTCAAAGGGATCACATAGATCCACTATTACAAGTGTATATATATAGTGGATTGAAATACACAAGCCCACTATGCATACATTAGGATGTACAAAATTTCATGCATGGTCATACGGGTCCTAATCAAATCCATACATGCAAGAGAAAAAGATAGTCCCTCTGGAAAGGAGTTGGTCTTCGTTCTCATCCCATTGATACAAGGAAAATATGAGCATTTGTAACCCCTAGTAGGGAGGATAATGGATTTGGGAATTAAACCTCAGGATTCTCCTAGTGTGAAGGATTTATGAGTATTCAAAATGCTTAAGGGAGTCATCGTACCATAAATCATGAATCTCAAACACTTTATTATTGATGTAATGAAACCAAAGATGACGTTGGTTGGTTTCCTATTTATAGAGAAATGAAATATTATTGAAGAGTTAAATAGTATTTGATTTGGTATTTAATTAAACCAAAAAGGTTTGGTCTTGACCAAAAAAGGTTTGGATAGAAATTAAATGCAATTTAGGCACTAAAACCCAATTGGCTAACTAATGGAAGGACTAATTTATAAATAATCAAGTATGAATAATCCCTAATGATGTAGACACATCCATTTAGGGTAAAATGCCTATTTATGTATGTTCCTAGGCTTAGATATGCATTCCATAGTATAAATACCACATAGCATGCATCATTCTCGACACTCTCACGGGTGTAGCGCAGCAGTTGCACAATGCTCTCCCAAATCCGTGGCGCGGGTTCAATCCATCCAACGCCTCCAATCCAGTAGAGCAACGAGGCATGCCCAAATTTGACCGCTTGATCATGATCGAGCGGTGTTTGCACCTCAAAACACGCCTGTAATAATGCCTTCTTATGCTATTTCCTAGCATTAACATTGCATATTAGGATCCTGTAGTCGTATTTGTAAAAACACTTGCATTCATGCATTTAATTGAGAAGAGAAGAGAATAAAACAATGGTTTGCATTTTTACATTTTTCTTCAAGTGTCTCTTTGCAAAAGTCCCCTCTCCATATTTTATTTCCTCTTTCTTTCTTCTCTTCCCGCGATTCTTCCCGCGCCATGCTGTAGCATGACATTCCCTTCCATTGCCTCTCCCTGCGGCTGCCACTTCCCCGCCCTTCCCCCCTGCTGCAGCCATGCCTCCCCGCCATGCTCTCCTCCTCTATAAGAAGCTGCAGCTTCTTCCTCGCGAGAGAACAGACCCCACACACGCTGCTGCAGAGAAGAACCCGCAGCGACCACCTCCTCCACCGTCTTTCCCTCCCATACGTCGGCCCTCCGTCAAGGAGACACCCGGCGAGCAGGAGAACCCACTTGTAGTGCACACCACCACAGTGGGAACACCACCGCCCAGCTCTTCAACGAGCCGGTGGGCGTGGTGTCTTCTTTTCTTTTCGTTTTCGTCTCCATGCCATTGCTGCCACTTCAAGCTCCGAAGCTTGAAGCAGTAGCAGCAACAGCCAAACCGCGGAGGCGGTAGCAGCAGCAGACCCCCTCGCCTCCTCCGCGACCTTCCCCGCAAGCGCTCAGCCCTCCGCACGCACCTGCAGGGCCTCCTCCGCTCCGTTCTCCGTTCTGTCGCCTTCGCCGTGCACCCAGAATCGGTCGCTGCGAGCACTGCAGCGGCCGGCCAGGCCCTCTCACCATCCCCTGCCAACCCCCGCGCCCCTCCGCGACCACCTGCAGACCTTCTCCGCGTTCGCTTCCCCGCGCCATCGCCCGCTCTTCGCCCTCGCGCCGGCCTGCAGAAGCCCGATGTCCCCTGCGAGAAGGCGCGCTTGCACCCGCGACGTCCAGACGTCCGCCTCCGCCTGCAGACGACGCGGCTCCAGATGTCTGCCGCCATCCACAGACGTCTTAACTCGCGCCATCGCCAGCTCTCTCGCCCGCTCTCTCTCTCTGGCGCGAGTACTCCCGCGCGCGCCAGCACCCGCGACGTCCAGACGTCTGCCGCCTTCTCCAGACGACGCGGCTCCAGACGTCTGCTGCCATCCACCGATGACTTAACTCATCCCTTCTGCGTCCTCCCCGCTCCACTCTCTCAACTCTCTCGCCCGCTCTCTCTCTCTGGCACGCGATCTCTCCCGCCCGCTCTCTCTCTCTCTCTCTCTCTTTCTTTTACTCACAGCACACACTACACCAACACACACACACACCTTCACCAACGTACACACACCTACACTCACACTTACGCACACACACGCACACTTACACTATAAGTATAGTTATATATAGTAACATATATACACATATATATACATACATACATATATATATATACATATATATATAATATATATATCTCTATACTTATACATATATTTATAGATATATACATATACACTTATATACATATATATATACATATATATATACATACATCTACACCTATATATATATACATATATATCTATATATATCTATACTTATATACCTATACATTTATATATATATAGATATATTTACTTATATACATACATATGTACATATATTTTCACATTATTTACTATACGCTATATCGTGGGAATCCCGATACATGCGTACAAAAAGCATGGACACAGTCATCATCCATCCGCACTCCATGCAGCACCTAGTTGTGTTGGTTGCGTCTCTCTAGATGACGATCGACCTGACACGGTGCTACACTCCATCGGCACCTCCACCCCCACCCCTTTGTATATATACTACATATATATATATCTATAGATACTATATTTACTTTCTGTCTATTAGCTTCCTTCTTAGTAAAAAGATAAAAAAATGTATAAAAGAGAAAAGATAATCTTTGATTTTCAGGTACTCCATCTTGCGAGTAGCAAGGCGTGTTTTGGAACTCTGTTTTGGCTAAAAGCCAAGGACACAATTTTGAGGGTGTGTCTCAAGGACAAGGATTACCAGAAAAAAATCTAAATAAGAAAAAGGCCAAAAACAGAATAAACGAATGGAAGAGATGCATTTTAAGGAAAGCGTAGAAACTTGAGTTGAACCCCACTTCCCTGAGTTCGACCCTGGGCCTAAAAGTGATAAGATAAAATGAATTAAGTCAGGTTAAAAATTTTGTAAAGAGATGGTTAGGTTCGAATTAGGTTAACCACTATACATATTTCAACGATAAAAACATCATATTAACAACCTATCCGGGTCGACTGATCATACTTTTCTGGCGTCGTTGCCGGGAAGTGCGCATTCAAGTAAGTTTTTATTTAATTCCTTTCAATTTTTCTCTTCTCTCTTCATGGGTATTTTTGTTTTTGATGTGCAGGTGAATCTGGTTGCAAGGAGAAGATAGGCAGACAAAGTCGGGAACGAGGGCAGATCAAAGGTGGGAACGAGAGCGTGAAGACGTCGACACCACATTGGAGCTTCGCACACGTTGTCGAACAAGTAAGTTTTCCTTTTCTTAGCAAACTAGGATTAACTTGCCACCTCAATAAAAAAAAGTTAAAATTTAAAAAATTAGAAAAACTTCTTAAGATTTCTTAGGGCAAGTGGATTAAAATTCACTTGTTTGATTGGTTGTCTTCACTCCCACCGCCCGGGATTTCCCACCCTACTTCGCATAGCGAAAATCCGAGAATCTTGATTCTTGGATTCTTCGCCATGGGAAGTATTCTTTGAGGCAAATAAAAAGATTGTTTGCATCCCTCTTTTGCCTCACTTATCTTTAATTCAGGATCACATTTTTGGTGGGAAGACTTGTAATTGAGTTAATTCAAATCCCACCACGACTTTTCAACTTGCCTGAGATTCGATCCTGAATACTTCAACCCCAACAATTTGATTTTCTTTATCTTTTGTTTGAAATTTTGTGTGTGGAAATCATTTCTGGTGATTGGGAGCGCTTGAATTTTAGTGCTTTGGCTCCCTTTCACATTGATATAAAACTGACTTGTGCATCCACACATAAAAATCTCCATTTAGAGTAGCCCATTGCATTTTAGCATGCATTAACTAAATGATATTGAAAAAGGGTTTCTTGGGCTTAGAAAGAAAACTTGTATTCTCACAAAAACTCGGAGATTGGTTGAATTGGTAAGTCAGCGGAACCCTAAAATTCATACTACTTAAGGCTAAACTCTAAAAACCATTCACCAATTAAAAACTTTAATTCGGGGAGATTTCCCCGTTGCATACTTGTTTTACACACCTGAAAAATCAATCACTTGGGCATTACCCGTAAAGAACACCCTTCACATTATAGAAGCACTTGATCCTAAGCCTCTAAATAAAATTGGTAGTAACTTAACCTTTACTAAAGATTGGAGGTTTAACTACCTACGTGTAGTGGCTACGTGCTAGTGAGAGTTCCCGCGTGCTATCGGGTGTTTAAGACTGGGGCAAACGGCCTTTCAATCTGATCCAGTGGTTACGCGGTGCTCACATTCGGTTCCGTAGTTTGTGATAGTAGGTAACTTAAATCTTTAGGTCTAAAGGCACATTGTAGAGGTTAGGAACTTGACTGTATTAATCTATAATTAAGTGTACCTTTGCGGCATCATTTCTCTCATCCCTTTTCCCTTCTCATCTCCCCAACTCTTCCTACGGTAGTGCATGTTTGGAGGAGGTCACAAAATCCTGAATTGTTTGAATTAACTGATAAATTTAGAAAAAGAGCCGAATCATCCTCCTCCACAAACATGGCACACACCCCCACTTCACCACTCCGTCACAATTCCAAGTCTTTCAACACCAGGCTTATCCCGAGAAACCCTGCAAGACCTTCCTTATCGAATGTCACGCCAAGCAACTCGGTAAGTCATGTGGAACTGGCTTCTGCGAGCCAGTATTTCAACACAGAGGACCAAGCCTCCGTGTGCTCAGAAACATATGCGGACACGTCTTCTGGAATAGAAGATGCCTGCACCCTGGGGAACAACCCGTTTTCTGCCACGTATAACCCAGGGTGGCGCAATCATCTGAATTTCGCATAGTCCAACAACCCGCAGCGCCAAAACCCTGCTGGTGGACCAGTGCGATCGTCTGCACCCGTCATCCCAAGGGCCCAGTCTAATCCTATGCAAATCCGCCATCAGGCCCTTGCGTACAGAAAACCAAACACGCATCAAAGCCTCTTGATAAATTGATGCGAATGATGATGGAAATGTCAAAGCGCCATAAAGAGAACATGATCTCTCTTCAACATTTGGCACAGCAGAATGTTGAGATCAGTCAACTAGGCATGATGACTCGATCTCAGGGCACTCTTGCCACCCAACTTGTTCCAAACCCGCAAAACTTCGTACCCTGTGATCCGTAACCACAGGTACAACCTTCTCAGGAACAGGTTCATCAAATTCTGCAAACTCCGAGTATTCCTCTGGGATTTCAGGTTAATCCTGCTGCAGCACCGCACTCTTATGCTGATAGTGATTACATCAAGGATGACATGTCTGACAAGGACATTACTGTCAGTACGTGTATCGAGCTAATTGGAGCCGATTCAGACTGCTGCGAATTACCTGACGACTGCCTGACCAACACAAACTGTGACGTTCCCCAATCCCTCCCTATTCCCGTACCTTCTCTTGACCAGACTTCTGACGAGGCTTTCTTCGCTTCCCATACCTCGTGGTCTGAGTCATCGTTGGGCTGCTCACCGCCGGTTCACACTCTGGAAGACCGAATTGCCCTTTCTTTCCCGCCAAATCAGGTGGATTTGCAACTCCACACTGGGACCTTGAGCCCACATCTTACTCACTGGGGCTATTCCCTTTTGGATCAATCCATCCAAAGAGCCCCTCTTCTTGGCCAATCTAAGGGCCAACTTCTTTCTAATCTGTTTTCTGATCCTCCTGGGACACTCTCATCCCAGAAAATGCCAAATCTCTCACCATCCACCATCACTTTTCACGCCTCTATCGCGATTACTTCACTTTTCTCTTCACCACCCACCATCCACCCACCCTTCCACCTTGATCTATACCATGAACCTCAGCTCGTGTTACCTGATCTTCCATCCTTTCTCTACCTTTCCCTGCATGCATATGAGGACATAGCATTGTTTGGCATGGGGGGCTGGATAGGCATCCATAGGATCCATGGTATCATATAGTTTCCACCCATTTATAAATATGGAAGAAAAAGAAAAAAGAAAAAAAAAATATATATATATATATAATAATAAATGGTGTTTAGTAATGATCTGAAAGCTGAAACAAAAAAATACAATAAGTGTTTATGGATATTCAACCTCTGTTTTGAAGATTTTCCAGGCCACAAAAGCTTGATTCGCTCAGGCTTGGCTTAATTCACTTAAAGCATTGACAAAATAGATTAAAATCTCTCCTAACTAAGGACGTATTCTTGTACCTGAGACACCAGTAGAGGATCCGTTGGTTTGCTTTTTCTTGAGAGCTTAAGTAAACTTGGTTCACACTACACATATCAGGAAAGACCAGGTGAACATAAGATCCAAACCTAGTGTTCATTAGGGAAGGTGGAGTCCTTACCTGTGCGTGCAGGTAGACTTTTTATCCTAGGCTTTAGTCTTGTGCTTAGGAGCGACTCTTTCCACCAAAAAGAAACTCTCCCACCAAAAAGAAAAAAAAGTGTGCTCTTTCAAAATGTGTTGTAAGAGATATACTGACACGTGTTTCAAAAAAAAAAAAAGAGAGAAAAAAAGAGTTGTCAAAAAAAAAAAAAGATGTTGCAAAAGAGTCAGTATATCTCATATATGTCTGTATACTTTGTTTTCCTGTGAGTCACAAAAAAATCAGAAAATGGGAGTTGAGTTTTCCGTAATCATCTTAAGGGTCAATCCGAAAACACAAGCTGAAACTGGGACCAACCTGTACTTAAAAATTCGTGAAACCCTAGGAGTGAGTCTTAAGGTTCATCTGGTCAGTCTTGATCCTTCACTATGCACAAACCATAACCTCTTGAGCTCTCGAGTACGGCAAAACCTCCTGGGTCCTGGAAATCGTACTTAAGGTTTAAATATCAAGAGTCCTGGTTAGTTGAGAGATGATCTTTGTCATGTAAGACTTAAAGTACTGATAATCTTCTCTACAATTGGTTCTAACAATATCCGATAATAAACACACCGATATCACCTCAGAAGAAAATCTTCAGCTTAAGATCATTTCTAAATACAGTTTTGCTAGGGACTAGCAAAAGATAGGCATGGGGGTATATGTTTACACCTCAAAACACGCCTGTAATAATGCCTTCTTATGCTATTTCCTAGCATTAACATTGCATATTAGGATCCTGTAGTCGCATTTGTAAAAACACTTGCATTCTTGCATTTAATTGAGAAGAGAAGAGAACAAAACAATGGTTTGCATTTTTACATTTTTCTTCAAGTGTCTCTTTGCAAAAGTCCCCTCTCCATATTTTATTTCCTCCTTCTTTCTTCTCTTCCCGCGATTCTTCCCACGCCATGCTGTAGCATGCCATTCCCTGCCATCGCCTCTCCCTGCGGTTGCCACTTCCCCGCCCTTCCCCCTGCTGCAGCCATGCCTCCCTGCCATGCTCTCCTCCTCTATAAGAAGCTACAGCTTCTTCCTCGCGAGAGAACAGACCCCACACACGCTGCTGCAGAGAAGAACCCGCAGCCACCGCCTCCTCCACCGTCTTCCCCTCCCATACGTCGGCCCTCCGTCGAGGAGACACCCGGCGAACAGGACAACCCACTTGTGGTGCACACCACCACAGTGGGAACACCACCGCCCAGCTCTTCAATGAGTCGGTGGGCGTGGTGTCTTCTTTCTTTTCGTTTTCATCTCCACGCCATTGCTGCCACTTCAAGCTTCGAAGCTTGAAGCAGTAGCAGCAACAGCCAAACCGCGAAGGCGGTAGCAGCAGTAGACCCCCTCGCCTCCTTCGCGACCTTCCCTGCAAGCGCTCAGCCCTCCGCACGCACCTGCAGGGCCTCCTCCGCTCCGTTCTCCGTTCTGTCGCCTCCGCCATGCACCCGCAACCGGTCGCTGCGAGCACTGCAGCGGCCGGCTAGGCCCTCTCGCCATCCCCTACCAACCCTCGCGCCCCTCCGCGACCACCTGCAGACATCCTCCGCGTTCGCTTCCCCGCGCCATCGCCCGCTCTTCGCCCTCGCGCAGGCCTGCAGAAGCCCCATGTCCCCTGCGAGAAGGCGCGCTTGCACCCGCGACGTCCAGACGTCCGCCTCTGCCTGCAGACGACGCGGCTCCAAACGTCTGCCGCCATCCACAGACGTCTTAACTCGCGCCATCGCCAGCTCTCTCGCCCGCTCTCTCTCTCTGGCACGAGTACTCCCGCGCGCGCCCGTACCCACGACGTCCAGACGTCCGCCGCCTTCTCCAGACGACGCGGCTCCAGACGTCTGCCGCCATCCACCGACGACTTAACTCATCCCTTCTGCGTCCTCCCCGCTCTGCTCTCTCAGCTCTCTCGCCCGCTCTCTCTCTCTCTGGCACGCGATCTCTCCCGCCCGCTCTCTCTCTCTTTCTCTCTCTCTTTTTTTTACTCACAGCACACACTACACCAACACACACACACACACACCTTCACCAACGTACACACACCTACACTCACACTTACGCACACACACACACACTTACACTATAAGTATAGTTATATATAGTAACATATATATAAATATATATACATACATACATATATATATATATATACACTTATATACATAGTATATCTATATAGTTATGTATGCATACATATATATATAATATATATATCTATATATATATATATCTACTTATATATATATCTATATACTTATACATATACTTATAGATATATACATATATGCTTATATACATATATATATACATCTATATAGTATTATATATATATACTTATATACATATATACATAGCTATATACATATAAACATACATATATATATATATACATACATCTACACCTATATATATATATACATATATATCTATATATATCTATACATATATACCTATACATTTATATATATATAGATATATTTACTTATATACATACATATGTACATATATTTTCACGTTATTTACTATACGCTATATCGTGGGAATATCTGCACTAGTTGCTGATATTTCCCAATACATGCGTACAAAAAGCGTGGACACAGTCATCATCCATCATCCATCCACACTCCACACGGCACCTAGTCGTGTTGGTTGCGTCTCTCTAGACGACGACCGACCCGACACGGTGCTACACTCCATCGGCACCTCCACCCCCACCCCTTTGTATATATACTACATATATATATATATCTATAGATACTATATTTACTTTCTGTCTGTTAGCTTCCTTCTTAGTAAAAAGATAAAAAGATGTATACAAGAGAAGATAATCTTTGATTTGCAGGTACCCCATCTTGCGAGTAGCAAGGCATGTTTTGGAACTCTGTTTTGGCTAAAAGCGAAGGACACAATTTTGAGGGTGTGCCTCAAGGACAAGGATTACCAGAAAAAAATCTAAATAAGAAAAACACCAAAAACAGAATAAACGAATGGAAGAGACGCGTTTTAAGGAAAACGTAGAAACTCAACTTGAACCCCACTTCCCTGAGTTCGACCCTAGGCCTAAAAGTGACAAGATAAAATGAATTAGGCCAGGTTAAAAATTTTGTAACGAGACGGTTAGGTCCGAATTAGGTTAACCACTATACATATTTCAACGATAAAAACACCATATTAACAACCTATCCGGGCCGACCGATCAAGCGGCCGAGATGTAGCCACAATACGCAATGGATGAGCACGGATTCACCTACGCACGCACGCGCAATCCTAGCTATCCATCTTTTATCGAACGGTGCATCATTGAGCACACGTGATAGCTGTGTAAGCGTGAGCGGGCACGTGAGCTGGAGCCTTTAGTGACGTCTATGGAAGGTCTTTAGTGATGTTTATGGACATCACTAATTGCCCATGCACGAAATGCCTCTTCTCCACTATAAAAGGACCCATATCTCTCCCATTATTCTTCATCTCCTTTCTCTCCCTCACCACCTCCAAGGCTCTAGAGAAAGCTTGTCCCAAGCCCGGGATGCTCCTTTAGAGTAGAAAATCAAAATATTTTCCTACCTCTCTCCCCTATTTGTGGAGCATCCCATGGACGTCCGCTCACCACTTTGGGAAGTAGATCCTCACCGTGATACCGTTCCATCCCACCCTCCGTCCTCCGACACCATTCTCCTTCATCCAGCCTCTCACTACCTTCATCTGGGAGTTGTCAAAGCGAGTTGTCCTCCAAGTGACCTTCGAGGGGGACTCTTCTCACCTCTCTCTATCTTTACCGCTTTCTAGTGTAGTTGTTTATCTATAGCAAACTCTGATTAGCAATATATTGATGTTTCTCTCTCTCTCCTATTTTGCTAGAGTAGCTTAGAATAGATAACAAATATTTTGCTTGATATTCTATCTTATAAAATACCAAAAAAAAAAGGATAAAAACAACAAAAACAAATAAAATTAAAACACGGATTTCACAAACCAAACATTCACCTCCCTGTGTTCAACTCGGGACTCACTTTGAGTTTCAATATAAATTTTTTCTGGTAGCGATTTTTGCGACTATGATGACATGTTCTCTCGAAACCCTAATTTTCACTCATGAAAATACACTCATCATTTTGTCACCGTTGTCTGGAAGGCAACACTCTTTGGTTTTTCTCTCGTTTTTCAGCCTTAACCTTTATCTCACTTTTTCTTTGATCTTACTGTGATTACAAGTACTCCTCCAAGGCATGCCAGAGCGATTAGATTGGAGAAAAGTGAAGATGAAGGTTCTGTAAGTGTATCCCCACCAACAATACCCTAGATTCCATTCCATCACCTAATAACTCAAACTTAAATCAACTTACGTGCTTGCATAAACCTTAGGTTAGATCTTGATTGTTTGATTGTCACTTCACCTCACCTCACCCATTCACATAAATTAAAAATTCAAAAAAATTACTCTTCTCTTCTTGTGGGATTAAGCTAAAGGTGAAACTTAATACCCATAAATTCTCATCTTAAGGTGCACAATCACTTTGATTCTACCACTTGACCCAGGATTTGACCTGTGGACCCAATACACTTAACTCAACACACACATAAGTGAGTAGAAATCTGATTAGGTTAAGACATTTCGTGTGCCTCGATCAAGTGGTGCAACAGGCCAATTGCTTAAACTATTTGGGCCACACCACTCAAATTAAAACTGGTTCATCAAGTAGCTTGCCACTTAGGGTTTAATTTTTAGGAACTAACCAGGAACTCCACATTATTTTTGATTTTTAAAAGGAATATATCATCATCGGTGCTTTCAAAACTTGGAGTGTTCTATTGAACCTTGATTGAACCAACCTAAAGATTAAACTCTAAAAGCAACTAAACAAGGTTACACCCTAAAAGACACATCATCAAATAACCTTGTTTGCAAACCCTGGTTGTGCACGCACACACATATTAACTGATCATTAAGGGCACAACCTATCTGAAGGGTCCATCACATTCCAAGAGCACAATCATCCCAAGACTAATTAAAACTGAGTAGATGTTGGCCTTAAGGATTAACTCATTCTGTGGGACTCCAACTAAAATTTTTTCGATTAATCTGCTTTTATTAGTCCATCTGATGTCTAGCTAGGGGAGTAGCGTCAAACGATCATGATTGGGGGTATCAAAGGAACCAAAGGCACAAGCCAAAGGAAGAACCTTCTCCCCAACCCCTCCCTTTAACTGGTTGGATTGACCAGATAGAAGTAGAACAAATCATTTCTGTCATCTGAAGATAGGTTCTAGGAGTCTGTAGGTCTTTAGGTTACCCACCTAAGGACAGGTTTGGTTGATTATATTGTAGGGCACCTTTCTTTGTTATGTTTTCCCTCCTGTTTTACCATGTATTCTTCCACACTATACACACAATTCCAATCCTACCCTCCTACCACCACTTATCCCCAAGATTATTACTATCTCGACTTGACTTATGAATACCCATCCACTAGCTAAGATAACTTTGATTGGCGATATGATTCCAGACCTCAATGTCCAAGACCTAACCCTAGATATCATGATCATGATTATTATCCTTCCCAGAGCTACATTGATTATAGATCATTGCCTTCTTATCGACAAACCAACTTGATCTACAATCACGAGGGATGCAATGATTATAACACCTACCTCCCCAGTATTCTACTGAATATAGGTCACCTCCATTCTTTCAACAACCCAAAACGATGTACTATCAGGGAGGACCCCTAGAACCTTAATTTCTTGATTCTCCTAGTTTTAACTCAAACCCACCCAACCTTGAACTGAACCATTCGATTCAGGTGAACCAAGTCCAGGATAGGGTGTTGGCTAACTTGAGGATAGCCAACACCATGCACTAAAGCATTAGAGCCTATTATCAAAATGATTAATGAGCTTAATGATAAATGCCAGTTTATCATCATTCTTATGCATTAAAACAAACCTAACTCTTAAGATTTTGCTCCGCAAATGGGTTTTTGGGCTGCATTTAGGCATGCATTGCACTTTTTATTGTCTTTTTAATGTGTTTTTGTGAGTGTTAGGGATATACAGATTGCCAGATCCCTAGAACCATAGCACTAAGGAAGGCAACTGGTGAAGGAGAAGCTCTCACTAGCTAGAACTCAACTTGTTCCAGCTCACCATAGCTGGAATTCAGCTCACTTGAACTAGGGTTAGCTCATCCTAGCTCCATTCATCTCATCTCAGCTGAATGGTTGCTCAAGAGAGCTCATCTTAGCTCACCTTAGCTTAGCTCAGCTCAGATCCAACTCAACTTAGCTGAGTCTAGCTCATCTCAGCTCCCAATAGTTCATAGGGAGCTCTAGCTAGCTCAACTGAGTTGACTGGAGTTCACCCCAGCTCAGGTCCAGCTACATCCAGCTCCACTAAACTCTAGCCAGCTGAAGATGACTTCATTTCAGCTTAGGAAGCTCAAGTCCAGCTCCCAGGGACTCAGCTTAGCTCAACTCAGCTGAGCTAAGCTACCTTAGCTGCCTTAACTAGCTTGATCCTCCCCTGGAGCACCAGACCCAGCTCACCTCAGCTCATTATGGTAGAAGCCAGCTTACTTTAGCTTGGCTTAGCAGCTAGCAGAGAACTAGCAAGCTAAGCCAACTAGAGTAGCTCCATGCCACCCCCTTCAGCAACTACCAGCTCCATTTTAGCTCTAGACTCCTTCTGTCTAGCTCCTCTTCAAGAAAACCTAGCACCCATTGCCTACTCCTCTACTCCATTAATAGTTAAGCTAGCTTAGCTTAGCTTAGCTTAGCTAGGTTCCAGCTCCCTTAGCATTTACCACCCTAAAACTCTACCTAACTAACTCCACCAACTAAGGCCTACCTAAAGCTCACCTAAGCTAGCTCCATCCGCTCCAAGTTGGCACCACCACCATCACCACCTTTCACCCCTTAACCACCACCAAATGGCACCAAGAAGTTGGCGCCAAAACCACCCTAACTACCCCCCTTTTTGGCGCCAACTTTTCCCTCCAAAAATGCCCTAATCTCCACCTTACACCTAAGCCTAAAGCCCATCTCCACCTTCCATTTTCCCTCCAAAATTGCCCCCCTTCTAGAACACCATTTTGGTGCCAAAATGGAGGCACCCCCTCCACCATGGATGTCCACCAAGGGGTGGATTCAACCTATAACTACCCCCTTGCACCCTTTAAGGTGGTGCGAAGTGATCTCCACCTTAGGATTAACTTAACCACCCATAACCACCACCAAACTCCATCCTAGCCCTCCACCTATTCACGCCAACCATACCCCCATCCCACTCTATAAACACCCATCACCTACCACCATTTTCTTCATCCTCCATTAGTTTTTTATTCTACCTATACCCGCCTACACCTACGTCCAAGAAGGAGTAGAGAAGAAGATTAAGGGGGCACATCACCTGCCCCTTTGGTGCCTTCTTCTCCCCACTCTCTTCAACTTGTGCCATGCCAAGGAGGAGAGCCATTCTGCTTCAAGGAGGATGGCCAGGCAAAGGAGAAGGACCTAGGGTGGACGACCACCCTTGGAGGAGGAGAATTGAAGGTGGTGGCTTCCACCTTGGAGGACACCATCTTGGAGGAGCATAGTAAGGAAGGAGTTGGAGGACTATTTTCAAGCTTAGGAGCTACTAGGCTTGGAGCAAGAAACTTCCACCTCTTATTCACCATCATTATCATTAGGACCATTAGTTTTATTTCATTTTTGTTGTACCTTGATAGTTGTAGTAAAAGCTTTGCTCTATTAGGGTTCCTTGTAAAATAGTTTTTGGTCCTAGTTTAAAGTTGCCTTCTTTTCGCAATCTTTATCGCATTTTATTACTTTGTTTTTTAGCACTTTTCACTCCCTCTCCCTAATTACTCTAGGCCTCCACGTGCCTAGAGTGAGCTTAGGGAGAGGAATTAATTGTCACCTAGGTGTTAGCATAGTAATTATAGGTGTTAGTCTCTTTCGCTAACAAAATCCAAGTATTCCTGTTGTTTCAAAAATCCATAAAAAATATATATTTAAAAGACAAAAAAGAAAGGTGATTTTCGTGTTTTCAAGTAAGGGATTTTGATTTGCAACTTGCCTCCTTGGACGACCCCAGATACCCCACTATCTAAGTTATAAATTTAAAAGCATATGCGATTTCGCGTGTTACAACGACTTAAAAACCCGCTTTTACAAATCACGTCAAATTTCGCATCAGTTTTTGGAGCTAAGCTACCTTAGCTGCCTCAACCAGCTTGATCCTCCCTGGGAGCACCAGACCCAGCTCACCTCAGCTCATTATGGTAGAAGCCAGCTTACTTTAGCTTGGCTTAGTAGCTAGCAAAGAACTAGCAAGCTAAGCTAACTAGAGTAGCTCCATGCCACCCCCTTTAGCAGCTGCTAGCTCCATTTCAACTCCAGACTCCTTCTGTCTAGCTCCTCTTCAAGAAAACCTAGCACCCATTGCCTACTCCTCTACTCCATTAATAGTTAAGCTAGATTAGCTTAGCTTAGCTTAGCTAGGTTCCAGCTCCCTTGGCATTTACCACCCTAAAACTTTGCCTAACTAGCTCCACCAACTAAGCCCTACCTAAAGCTCACCTAAGGTAGCTACATCCACTCCAAGTTGGTGCCACCACCATCACCACCTTTCGCCCCTCAACCACCACCAAAGGGCACCAAGAAGTTGGTGCCAAAACCACCCTAACTGCCCCCCTTTTTGGCACCAACTTTTCCCTCCAAAATTGCCCCCCCTTCTAGAACACCATTTTGGCGCCAAAATGGAGGCACCCCCTCCACCATGGACATCCACCAAGGGGTGGATTCAACCTATAACTACCCCCCTTTGCACCCTTTAAGGTGGCACCAAGTGATCTCCACCTCAGGATTAACTTAACCACCCATAACCACCACCAAACTCCATCCTAGCACTCCACCTATTCGCGCCAACCCTACCCCCATCCCACTCTATAAAAACCCATCACCTACCACCATTTTCTTCATCCCCCATTAGTTTTTTATTCTACCTACATCCACCTATACCTACGGCCAAGAACAAGGAGTAGAGAAGAAGATTAAGGGGGCACATCACCAGCTCCTTTGGTGCCTTCTTCTCCCCACTCTCTTAAACTTGGGCAAAGCCAAGGAGGAGGACCTTTCCATTTCAAGGAGGATGGCCAGGCAAGGGAGAAGGACCTAGGGTGGGCGTCCACCCTTGGATAAAAGCTTAGGGCATGCCCCCTTAGGGCTTGCTTTGGAGGACATCATCTTGGCGGAGCTATAGAAGGAAGGAGCTGGATTTTCTTTTCAAGCCTGGGAGCCACCAGGCTTGGAGCAAGAAGAGCTTCATCTTCTTCATCACCATCATATCTAAAGGATTTGTCTTTATTTTGTTTTCAATTTCTTTCTTGTAGAAGCATTCATCTACTAGTAGACAATTTCCTTTAATATAAAAAAAGAAGTTGCCTTGATTTATTGTTGCACTCTTTTTTGCATTACCTTGCTTTATCTTTAGTGTAGTTTCACTCCTTTCTAATTAACCTAGGTCTCCATGCACCTAGGTTGAGCTTAGAAAGAGGATAATTTTTGTCACTTAGACTAGCATAGTAGGTGTAGTCATTGTTTTTTCCCACCAACAACTTCGCATGTTGCCTTAATTTCAAAAACATAAAAATGATATATTGAAAAAAGACAAAAAAGAAGGTTGAGATTTATTTTTTAAGCAAGAGAGTTGATTTTGCAAACAATTAGCCTCCTTGGACAACCCTAGATACTCCCCTATCTGGGAATATAAATTTAAAAGCGAATCCATTTTTGCGTGTTGCAACGACTTAAAACCCTAAATTAACAAACCATGCAAAAACGCGATCACTTAATAGTTCCTTTTTGAATTGGCTCCAAGATGTTAAGGATAGGGGCTTGGGTGAGTTTTTACGTGGGAAATTATCAAGATTGAGGATGAAATTCGTGGTTGCCTTAGTCTAATCTTGGGATGATTCCCTGGACAAACCCCTTTTAAGAGAGCCAATGTCTGAACCCGCTCAGGCTCTTATAAGGGGGACACATTTTCTGAGATCAGGGATGACCAAGTTGGGTCAGAGCAACCAATCGAGGATGATGTGATTTTCTCACTCGAGATCCCTGAGCTAGGGAGTGAGGAAAAATATGTCTCTATAGACCAAGGAACAACATATGATTTTGAGACATATATAAATGAGGATCAAGGATTCTTTAATTTTGAGGGTGTGGAATCTCTTCGTGAAGTCTCACTTGAAGTTAAGGAAAATGATTTTAGTGAGACAAACAGGCTCGAGGAGCATGATGAACCATTTCATAGCCTAATAACTGAGGATTATGATCCGATTGGGGCTAACATAGAGGATTCTGATCCTATTATAATGGATGATCCAATTGGTAGCCCTAATCTTCAAACACACCCCAAAGAGATGAATGATTTTGATTTGGAAATGATTAAATCCAAGTCAATTCTAATTCAGCCACAACTGTTTGACTTGGACATCTTTGATGGGGTGTATAACAATCTGGAGGTCCCGGAAACATTGATCTTGGAGGATAGAAATTTTGAAATGAAAATCTAGGGGGCTAATTTTGAGGGAAATACATTCTTGGATTTAAGGGTTCCTGTTGACTTGAAACCACCTACCTTATATCATGACTCTTATGATACCTTTGACATGCAACCCAAGCTCAGAATAATTAACTATCTTTCTGAGCTGAACTTTAAGTGGACACCTGAAATTATTGAACCAGATCTACCCATTATCTACCATTTTAAACTTGGGTTGCACACCACAAAACTGTAGGTCCGGCCCCACAAGCCCAACAACCTCCAGTTCTAGGTGATTTTTATCCAGAACCTTAGAACCACTCAACCCTGGGGCATGGGCTTGCATCATAATCTGGTCCACATCTATGGACAACTTCTTCTGGCAGATTTGAGGATCAATCTTTTAATTATGATTTTAACCCATACTTGTGAATTCTTAATTTCTTCTTTGTTTGTATATTATGCTTAGCTAAAGGCAATAAACTTAGCATGTGTGTATACTCCTTTCTCTTTGAGGAGTTGACTAGATTTTCATTATGCCCTTTTCATATCTTTATTTTTAAAATGAGGACATTGCATCATTCAGGCATGGGGGTGGATACTTAATTCTGAAATTAATTTGTTAGCTCTGTCGAATTTTTTTATTTTCTTAAAAAGAATAAAAAAAATCAAAATTCAAAAATTCAAAAAAAGTTAGAATTAGAAGAGAACTTATGCATTAAGAGTTGTTAACTTTAGGAGATGATACTTTAGGACCTGAATACTTAGACTCTTCAGGTCTTCAGGCTTAATTAGCCTAGGTGTCCACTAAAATGTGGATTTATTCTTGAGTCCTTGGCACATTAATTTTATTTTAATTTGGTTAATAAATTAGGGTGATAAGTATACGACTTATCAACCCGCCCTCTGATTTGTGGGAACTTTAAGTTTAAAGCATCTACACACTATTTGCATTAACTCACTTTTCGATGATTTTTATGGAAATTAGGTAGCTAATGAACTTTCTAGGGTAGTATGGCTGGCAAGTTGTCATGGGTAATAGCCCATTGGCCGATTGTCTAGAGCCCAGCTACATGACCATACTCATTCTACTGTCTTTAGGTAAATCTTAGATCAGGAAAGCCATCTACTTAAAAAAAGAAATAATGATACTCAAAAAAGAAAAAGGAAAGAAAATGAAGAAAAAGGAGAAAAAGGAGAAAAATAGAAATAGAAAAATAAAGCACATTTCACCGCACGAGTATGACTGACAAGTTGCCATGGGTTACAACCCATTTGTCGGTTGTCTAGAGCCCAACCCACAAAAATACATAAATAATTCCCAAAATACTTAGGGAAGAAACAAGAAAGTAGAATAAACTAGGGAGATATACATTGGGTTCACCCTTTTGTTGACCCCATATAAAAATAAAAAGTAGGGAGAAAGCTATTGGTTGATAGATAAATCTTTAGGCAAAAACTCTTAAGGTCACCTAGGGTCGTAGAAATTTGAAGTCCATTTTAGTGATCGCCTAGTGAGTCTATCACATTCACAAAGATGCTTAGAACTTAAAGTACTTTTCAAGTCTTAGGTGGGTTGGGTAGCCATAGAAAGCTGCTTCGAAACTCTAAACTCAAAAATTCAAAAAAAAAAAAGAAGAAAAAAGCATAAAAAAATGTATCTTCCCTTTTCAAAATAAGGCGAGGACTTGGGCGATCTGTATTTTGGTATGTACCTGGGCACTGCTGAGTCTTCGTAGTTTAGGACCTTAGTTGAAATTTTCTTTTGTTAATAAAAAACTAATGCCTTAAGCGATCGAGTCCTAATTTATTTCTTATACATAGCATTTAGTTTGATTTTGCTAGGGATTAGCAAAAGATAGGCATGGGGGTATGATGTAAACGCATCCATTTAGGGTAAAATGTCTATTGATGTATGTTCCTAGGCTTAGATATGCATTCCATAGCATAGATATCACATAGCATGCATCATTTTGCATTTATAATAGTTTGTATAAAGTTTAGGTTAATTCATGTCCTTTTATGGATAGGAGAGAAGATCTATTTTAGGGCCTTAGATTGACGATCCGACTGTACATATTTGATCAGGATGACGAACGAAGTCTAACGCCTCTAAAATTGTCTTAATTGGAGTCTCGTAGCACATTATGCAGTCCGAGGAAGATCAAAGGCCAAGGGGCAAGGTGGCATCAATCTGAATCTCAGATACCAAATCCGACTGTACAGATGGATCCGAATCAACTTTGTCAACCCAACAACATATACATCAATCCAATCCGACATCCATGGCATCATCTACAACACAAAGAAGATGGATGGCTCAGATAATGCCATGTGGCATAATCTGGACCACCCACAGCCGGCCAAGGATCACCGCTGCTCCCCTTCTCTAGCCGGTCATCAGATCTTGGACATTGGATCATGATCTAACGACCACAGGTGTGGTCCATGAATGGGAGAGAGATTCCAAGTTCTTGACACTTTCGCAGGTGTAGCGCAGCGATCGCACAACGCTCTCCTAAATCCGTAGCACAGGTTGGATCTATCCAATGCCTTCAATCTAGCAGAGGTCGTGATATGACCCATATCTCTTCCATTGTTCTTCATCTCTTCCTTTCTCTCCCTCACCACCTCTATGGCTCTAGAGAGAGCTTGTCCCAAGCTCGAGATGATCCTCTAGAGTAGAAAATCAAACCATTCATGGAGCATCCCATAGCCATCCTCTCACCACTTTGGGAAGTAGATCCTTGCCGCGACACCGTTCCATCCCACCCTCTATCCTCCGATGTTGTTCTCCTTCATCCGGGCACTATCAGAGCGAGTCGTCCTCCAAGAAACCATCGAGGGGGACTCTTCTTAGCTCTTTCTATCGTTACTACTTTCTAGTGTAGTTGTTTATCTATAACAAACTCTGATTAGTAATATATTGATGTCTCTCTCTCTCGCTCATTCTACTAGAGTAGCTTGGAATAGATAACAAATATTTTGCTTGATATTCTATCTTATAAAATACCAAAAAGAAAATACAAAAGATAAAATCAACAAAAACAAATAAAATCAAAATGTGGATTTCACAAACCAAGCGTTCGCCTCCCTATGTTTGACCCGAGACTCACTTCGAGTTTCGGTATAAATTTTATCTGGTAGCGATTTTTGTTACTATGACAATGGGTTCTCCCGAAACCCTGATTTTCACTCATGAAAATTCGCTCATCACCTAATCATCAAATTTGATTTAACAATCTCTACCATATTAGGAGTAAGGTGATTTCCTATATATCTCTCCCAAGGTAAGGCTTAAAACCCTAACCAAAAGTTTTTTGTGTGTAATTAATCCCACCTCTATTGAGAGAGATAAGAAGAGGTGCTTGTTAGTCGCTTTGAATCAGATTTTAAAATTGATGCGTTACAGTATAAATTGAATCAGCATAAAAAATAAATAGAATTTATACTCAAATGAAAGTCCGAGGTCAAACACAGGGAGTATTTAGCAAAATAATTCTCAAGATTGCAATTCAAGTGCAATATAAGTAATTTATAATAGAACTCCAAACAATAATGATATATAAATGAAAGCAAATGTCAATAGTGCAAAAAGAATGAGGTAAAATGGTGATTTGAATCACCAATTATCGCTCACAATAATATCAAATATCTCAATAGTATTAATTAATTTAAATCCATGTAGGATAAGTGCACAGTGCACTTCTGTTGAATCTCAAATGTCTGCTCAGCCGATTAGATGACTTAACTTGCTCAAAGGTACTGCTCTTCTTCTTTCTCCTCTTCGGCTCCTTTTCTTCTCTTTCTGTGCCTTGACTCTTCTCTTCTCTGGCTTCTCTTCTCGCATAAGGGGAAGGGTTTCTTCTTCAAACCGCTAAGTGTCAACTGTTGGTCTTCAGAGCAAAACCCCCTACCCCCGCACTCTCTCTTTCTTTCTCTCTCTGGGATCCACTCTCCTAGAGCCTCGGGCAATCGAATTCGGATCTAAGTGTACCCGAGACCAGGGTTGTGGCCAAGATTGCAGCCGAGGAGTGAAGGCGGGTTAGGCGAGTCGGGTCAGTGCCAGACTCGTGTAAGCAGTGTCATTGGCGAGGCGGTGTTGGGTGAGCGGGGACCTCACCCCCTATGTTTTAGTTGAGGCAATAAGTTGGAAGTAGAAAATCTTTTTATGTGATGTTGTGCGCCTCTCCATGCTCGACGTGGGACTATGTTCCACTGCTTCTGTGCTTGTGTTGCAGCAAAGATGCATCTGCTCAATTGGATGGCTGTAGTTGTTGGAGGCCTCAAT
This sequence comes from Thalassia testudinum, assembly GCA_037157565.1. Classification (NCBI taxonomy): domain Eukaryota; kingdom Viridiplantae; phylum Streptophyta; class Magnoliopsida; order Alismatales; family Hydrocharitaceae; genus Thalassia; species Thalassia testudinum. The sequence goes on from JAZHRO010000009.1 coordinate 49,384,284, forward strand.
TGAGGACCTGGGATGGTTCTTGAGACGTAGCCGCATCACCTGGAGGTGTCGCTTGGAGCTGCAGGTGCTGAAGATAGCTTCAAGCTTCCTTCGAAGCTCTACAGTAATGGCGAGGCACCTGAGACCTGAAACTCAAGAAAAAGGGCCTCGGAGCCACATTAGATAGCTCAGTAGTATCGCCGGGGGATAGCGAGTATTGTGGTGGGTGTAGTGTGCAGTGAGGGTGCATGAGGTGGCTGGACGGTGACGGAGACGGTCGTGCGAAGGTGGGGTGTTCGGGGTTGTGTTTGAAGGAGAATCGATGAAATAGATAGAGGGCTTTTACTCCTTGGGTCAAGGTGGAGGTGTAGGGATGAACGGCAGCAAATCTGGTGGAGTGTAGTAGCCATGCAAACTCGTTAGAGGTACACCGACGAGGTGGAAGATAGTAGGCGTTTGGGCGAGATGGTGGTCGAAACGGAGTGTGGTTGGTGTGTGAATGAAGTAGGGGAGTTAGGGAACTTATCTAGGTAGTTGGCAGATGAAGGGGAGTAGAGGCAACGCCAGTTGTGGTGTGGTCGGTGTCGGGGAAGAAGGTGACTCCGATGGGGGTTGGATGGTGAGGACGAAGGAGATAGAGGCACCAGTTGGTATTACGCAACGTGGAGGAAGCTAAGGGAGACAAACCCGTTGCTGGTATTGTGAACGGATGAGGAATGAAGATGGAGGAGGTCGTCGAACATCGAGGAGCACTTTGCCTGGAGGTTGGAGGAGGAAAGAAGAATTTGGGGTTATTCCGATCAAATTCGAGTGTGAGGAACTCGGTGTGATCTGGGGATTCTTTTATAGGCCTCTAGAGGATGCTCTAAGCTTGGGAAGCAAGCTTCCCAAGCTTGGACTGTTCATCAAAGATGGAAGCTCAAAATATATTTGAATCTCTCATGCATTAGGTTGTAGGGCTTAGCATCTAGCTCAAAAGGAAGGGAATTCTTTGATGAACTTCCCTTTCAAATTTGAGAGGGATTCGTCAAGGAATCAAGGAGAACATTCCAAAACAAGCTCACCGGAGTTGTAGGATTAGGATTTCATGGCGGAAGGGATCTATTTGAAGAAAAAGATGATAATGATAGGGACCTTTTTGTAAGAAATTCAACAGCTAAGGGGCCATGTGAAATAAAAAAAATTAGACTTGGACTAAAGTGCAAACTAGGTCAAAATAATCTTAGATTGAGCTCAAATTTTGGTACAAACCTAATTCAGACCTAACAAATCCAATGGTGAAGTTAGATTTTGGTTTTGACCTAGTTTCAATTGGTAATTTGCGTAATTATCCAAATTAGGGTAAATATCTGTTTGAGACTATTTTAGGTCAAGATGGGTTCCAATGGTCAAATTGAAGGTACCAAACCATAGAGAATATTTTTCTATGATTTTTAGAGGGTTTAGGTGAATTTTATGCTGACTAGAACCTCAGTAAATTAAGCAAGTTTGTTTTTAGGGTTTTTGATGTCAATTAATTCCTGTAATGCATGAAAACCCTTTTCTATCTATTCTGACCAACTTGTTAGACTCTTAATACCATTTAAATTTTGTTCAACCCCTAAGAGAAATTGTGGTTATTCTATTTTTGTGATAGAATGGTAAATTTACAGAAATAACCCTGTATTCTTATCTTCTTCTCAAATCGATGTTTTATGCCCTTAAGACCTTATGGATGAGCTTTTATTGACTTAATCAGATCAAACTAAGCTAGTTACGACTCATGATGGTGTTCCCATCAGTGTTCCTCATCTTCTTCCTTTTCCTCTTTTGACTAAATGTATAACCATCCAAGCAGACATCTAAGATGACCATTAGAAGTGCAATCCTCCCCTCAAAAGTCCCTCTCTCCTCTTAGATGTCTAGGGCCTCACATCCTCAACATTTAACATCGTTGTTAGATGTCCAAGAGATCTTCTTGACATCCAGTAAATTGATTATACATCTAGTCTCTACTGGCCATGGGTTTTGTGACCTCTGTCGCCAAGTTTCTAGAGGAGAAACACTAGTTTCACAAAGTGTTTGTGCCTCGCATGGTTTTGGATGTTCTCAATGTAGAGGGCCTCATCAACTTGCTGAGAAGAAGTGATGTGAGTGAATCGAGATTTGATAAAATCATGTCATAGCATAGTCTAAAGCTCTCAATCCACTTTGAAATTTATATTTCTTAAAGTTAGTATCTGAGATTGTTTGTTGGGAACAAAAGAAGTGCAGGACTTATTACTATCAAGATTTTTAAGCTTCAAAACTAGATTCAAGTAATTCTATCTTTAGTGCAATCTCTCTAGTTCAAAAAGAAACTAAATGTTAGGGCATTGCACATAGAGAAAAAGCTTTGAATCCTTTTAACACTTAGATTTTTTTTTTTTTTTTTAGTGCAAAACCCAACCTTCTTCTCTAGGCCTAAATACGTCCAAGCGAGTCACCCCCTAATGGGACTCTCTCTTTATAGCTATAGTATATGGGTTCATATATGCCTATTGAGCAGGCTTTCCCTATTGAGGGCTGAGAAGCCTTCTCAGACTAATCAATATATGTAGCCCAACAAATTTGTTGTCCCATGATGTGGGACTAAGCCAGCACTTTTAATTTTAAGAATTTCAATTTGAGCCTATTCCTCTTCTTATCTCTTTTCTTTCTTCTTTCCCTTTCTTAGCACGCACACTCCTCTCCAATTCTCACTAAGTCTTTTCCCTTTTTTTTTATCTGCTCTATCTTTACCAAAAGGGGGTCCAACCCAATAAGCCCACAGTGGGCCTAGGTGTCTCGCCCTAATGGGCCACCCTATAGTGGGCTTCTCAATATTTGATAATGCAGTAGCAAGCTTACTGACCACCCGATAAGGTCCCATCCACTTGGATCATAACTTCCTGCGGAAGAGTTTGAGTTGTGCATCAAATAGCCAGACTTGTTGATTTGGCCTAAAGGTTTTTCTATTAATGTGTCGGTCATGGACAGATTTCATCTTTTCTTTGTATAATCTACTATTATCATAGGTGTCCTGACGAATCACTTCGATCTCAGAGAGCTGGAGCTTCCTTTGAGTACCGGCCATATGGGAATCCATAATATATTGTTTGGCAATCCAATATGCCCGGTGCTCCAACTTGACCAAAAGGTGGCAAGCTTTGCCAAAGACCAATCGGTATGGTGACATTCTGATAGGGGTCTTATAAGAGCTCCTGTATGCTTAGAGGGCATCATCAAGTCGGGTGGACCAATCCTTCTGGTTAGATCTCGCAATCTTTTGTAAGATATTCATGATCTGCCTATTTGAAACCTTAATTTGCCCATTCGTTTGTGGGTGATATGGGGTGAAAATTGAATGGGAGATTTCACTTGGAAGATGATGTATAAGAAAAACACGTTGTAGTACAAATCACATGGTGAAAAAATTCTGATAAAAAATATTTAACAGTCAAAATTAACCATGAAGGTTAAGTCATATCCACAGGGAGGCACAACCAATAAATGCACAAAATATCTCACATCCATAATTACAATTGTCTAAAATTATCATTCACCAAATAGTTCCTCAAGGAATCAAGCCAAACCCCTCTTTAATTAGGCATAAGGTGTAAGGATTCACTGAAATTGCATTTTAAATGAAAGATGACAGGATTCTCACAAATTTGCCATAATATTAAGATAATCAAAAAGTGAAATGTGGGCAATGGCAGGAAGCGTAAATTTTAATTGGAACCTATTTATGTGAAAGTGAAATCGGGTTTGTAAATATTGCATTGCATTATAGTTGAAATCTCTTTGAAAAACAAATGAGAATTTATTACTCAAAAAACTAAGAATCCGAGGTCGAACACAGGGAGCAAATTGGTATTAAAAAACTAAGAACACAACTTCAATTTAATCAAATGAGATGTGCAACCAAATTATGAAGCAATAGAACTAGTTTCAATGTATATAGAAGCTTGAAAATATGAATAAATGTAAAAATCAGATGCTTCTAGCTTAGGCTTTCTCTTCTTGTTCTTTCTCTGCTTTAGACTTTGGGTTCTTCTTCTTTGGCTTTGCGGCTGGCCTTAGCTTCTCTTGCTTCTCTTCTTTCTTTCCTCTGATGTCTTCTTCTTTGCTCTTCTTTCTCTGACTTTAGCCCTGCCTTCTCTCTTCTTTCTCTGACATCTCCTTCCTTCTTTAGCTTTCTTCTTCTTTAACCGTGCCTTCAGCTCTGCCTTCTTTGGGGCTCCTTCTTTCTCTTGTTTGGCCTCTCGTTCAGAGTCCTCTTGTTTCTTCAGCTGTGCCTTCTCCTTCCTTGGTTCTTTCTTTGCCTTAGCTTCCCCTGCGGCTCTTTCTCCTTCAGCTTTCATTCCTTAGTCTCTTCCTTCCTCAGCTTCCTCTTCCTTCTCTCTTTTCTTGCACAGAAGTTAAAACCTACCCTTACCCTCCCCTGCAAACACTCCCTCTCTTTTCTCTCTTAGGCTCGCTCTACCAGAGCCTTTCTCGAGTAAACGGGTCGGGTTAGCGTGCCCGAGTCCAGGCACATCGGCGTGGGTGATGCGCGAGGAGTGCTGGGTAATCGGGTCAGGTCAGCCAGGTCTATGTAGCGTGGGCACGAACGAGGCGCGAGTGGGCAAGGGGACCACACCCCGTGTTTGGAGGCGAAGAGCCTATGACAGAAAAATAACTTATATCACACAGGTAGCTTGAAACGTACCGAGGTAGGACTAAAAGTCCCACCCACTTCTTCACATGCGCCCGCAGGGAGTGTCTTCTAATTGCTGTAGCTGCGGAGTGCTATGGCCCTTGATAGATGGTTGATGCTGTTCGCGGAGAAAAGCCTCACACCTAGGACCTGATCTCCTGGAGCGGGGCCACCTAATGCAAGCTTGCGAGCAAGCTTCGCTTCCTCTCCAATGGCAGTGGAGGTCAAACCCTATCAACATGAATACGGCCTCACGACCCTATCAAAACACTCAGGAATCTTCACCGTGACACGACGAAGGTGTCTCAGTGGGTGGCATGGTGCGGGACAGCCTAGGTGTGTGTGCCTAGGTTGGTCGGTGGTCGCGAAGGTGGGGTTGTTTGGGGGTAGTGTGTGGGATGTGTGGCGGCCGATGGAGAGGTGGAAGATGATCAGTGGAAGGTGGCAATGATTCTGCGGTAGTTGGCGAGGCATGTGGGTGTGTGGAATGATGGATGCACCTTCGCCAGTGGTCTGCTGGAGGTGAAGAAGGTGAAGGTGGTCTGTGGTTGTCGAGGGCGGTTTTGTGAAATAAAGCGGGGGAAAATGAAGAGTAAGGAAAGGGGACTTATCTGAGAGTGGTTGGATGAAGGGGGGAGGCAGAGGGTGGAAAATGTGTATATGTCGTCGACGGAGATGAAGGCCTTGAGATGGAGAGGTGGCGATGACAAGAGGGATGAAGATGCGGGTGCAGGTATGGCGCGATGCGGAAGAATGAGGTAGAGAAGACTCTGCCACTGGTATGGTGGCAGAGCGACGAGATGAGGGAGGAAGAGTCGTCGGAGCTTGCGGTCTTCTTGGCCGAAGAGGGAAAAGGAGGAATTCTAGGGGATTCTTCGGCCAAATCAAGCTTAGGATGGTCGGGAGGGCTTGTGGCGTCTTTTATAGTTGCGGGTGGAGGGCCTTGTGCTTGGAAGGCAAGCTTCCAAGCACGGCAACCTTGCCAGATTTGGAAGGTCGAGGGATACCCATATCTCTCATGTGTTCGCATGAGATATTGGGTGGGAATCTGAGTGCAAATGGGGTTCACACGATCGGGAATTCCTTAGAGAATCTCCCTTTCAAATTTGAGAGGGATTCTCTGAGGAATCAAGGAGATTTCCCTTTTGAATCCTCGTCGGAGTAGGATTCCTCCGCTACAATGGTGAAGGGACCTAATTGCAAAGAATGGAGAGGAAGATAGGGGGGTCTCTATAAGGTTTCCAAAAGTTAGGGGTATAAAAGTAATTGGGTTGGACTATTTTGTAAAGTAGGTCAAGGTGAACTCCCCTTAGGTCTAACTTTTGGTATAACCCTAATTTGGACCCAAGGAATTGAATGGTGAGGATGGATTTTAGGTTTGACCATGTTTGACTAGACATTTTTCTCAAAAACCCAATTTAGGGCAAATGTTTGACTAGGACACCTATGTAGGTCAAAATAGGTTCTAAAGGCCAAATTGGAGGTTATAAACCCTAGAGGGTGTTTTCCCATGAATTTTAGAAGGTTTAGTTAATTTTTATCCTGACTAGAACCTTTTTGAATTAAGTGGGTTTGTTTTTAGGGTTACAGGATATCATTTAATTCCTAGATCTCACATTAACCCTTTTATGATTGAACCATCCCGCTTTTTATCTTGTTAAGACCAATTGACCCATGTTTAACCCCTGCAAAATCTTATTGTTGTACTGCAATGGCAAAATTGTAGTTTTACCCTTTGTTTCTTGCTTTTCTTTCAACCCAGTTATTCTCTGAGTTAGGCCCTTCAGTTGGTTATGTAGGAGCTTTTATTCTCTTTTCTAAGTCAAAATGAGCTAGTTAGGGCTCATGATGGTGTTCCCATCATACTCCCATGCCTAGCTTTCGCCAGTCCCTTAGCAAAATTTTAAGGTTTTAACTTATGTTCTAGACCATGAGGTTTTGTCATAATTTATGATAAGTGTGTTTTCTCTTTCTCTTTTATTAGGTTAGAATGCCGACAATAGGCCTAGAGGTACTCAAGTACCAACCAAGATCTGAACCTGACCAGCTCTAGCCTCGGTCCTCCGCGAAGGTTTTTAAGGCCTGCAGGAACTATCCTAAGGTTCGTTGGACTCTATAGTTAAAGCACCCGTGCTTGAGACATATTTTAGCCTTGATTCAGTTTTTGGTGCATTTTTTGTAAGTGAGAGATAGAGGATTTATTTATTTGAAGAGTTTTCTCTCTTTTCTTTTTATTTCTAGCTTTGGATTGGCTTCTCAATGCGGTCTGTATCAGATTCCTCGTCCCCATCAGCAATCCTCAAAGGTCCCTAGCAATTGATGCTTCATGATAGCACCACCCATGGCAACCCCCAGAACCCTGGGTTTCGAGATTTTGGGATAATCTCACCCATGGTATTCTGTAGCCAAATCCAGACTCTGGCAATCGACATTTCGTGATAATGCCGCCTATGGCATCTGAACTAGCAGGGTGATTATGTACCCCTAGTAGGATATGTAAATATCCTAGGAGACAAGCACCGACAAGATGATATGTTATTGTGCATCTTCGAGGGAAGTTTTCCACCTCTCCATGCTGGAAACTTGTCCAAATCAACTTGTGTTGATCAGCCGCCCCTAATCTAGGCGACTTTTTCAGAATGATTCAAACGCATTTACGTGATTCTGATACTTAGGCACACTGAACCAGACTGTGTGTGGATTGGGGTGCTTAGGTTATCGAGACCCGCAAATCAAAGGTCAGTTAACGAGGTTGAATACTCCCTAAGCCTTAGACCTAATACTTAAGCTTTGCATTTTCCCCAACCTCTTGAGGATTATCTAGATCTTAGTGGTACTTGAATTTTTAAGCCTAAGAGTTTAGCCCAAAAGGCCTAAGATCAGCATTCTTACTAATCTCTTTTTGTGTCTCATTAGCACTTTTTCCTTCATTTTTTCTTTCTTGATGTGGTCTAGAACTTCGGTTAATCCCTTAATATCTTACTAATGACTATTCTTTTTATTTTTCATTTTGTGCTCATTTTTTGTCATTTTGCTCTTTTCCTCCTCATGTTTTGTATGGCCTCAAAAATTTTCTCTCCCCCCCTCAGTTGTTTTTTGTTCTTTTTCAAGATTTTTTTCATTTTTTGGTGTTTTTTGTGATATGTGATTTTTTTGTTGAAACCTTTACATGTGATATGAGTTTTCATGATGTTTTGCACTTTCATACTCCCCCATGCCTACGATTTGCAAAGTCCCCATTGTAAATTTGGTGGGTTCGAATTCAGCTTAGTTCATTAATTAGGACAGGACTTGGGTGGGCGAACGGGTCGAGATGATTGTTGCGAATGATTTCTAGACTCGGGTACAAGTACCTGAGGTGGAGTCGGTTGTTCTAATGGATGAACGCTAAAGTGCAATATGAATTCAGCATAGGCATGTCATGAAAGGTTTCAGGTTTTTCAAGAATGACGGATTGCCTCCCGTTAAGCGCTGAGTTTTACGCCATCGATTGGGTGCATGAGCTAGGGAGAATGGATGATAAAGGATATCTCAGCCAAATTTGTATCAATCATGTCAATGAACGGTTTGAGTCTCTGACCGTTCACGACAAAGGGTTCAGAATCGAGGCTGAGTGGACTGATCTCAATGGCCACATTTCCAAAGATTCGTTGGACTAAGTAGGGTCCGATCCATTTAGATCATAGTTTTCCTGGGAACTATTTGAGTCTGGCATCGAAGAGTAGGACCTTTTGACTAGGATGAAAGATCTTTCTAGATATGTGCATGTCTTGAAAGGTTTTAACACGCTCTTTGTAAATTCATGAGTTCTCATATGCATTGTGGAGTAATTCATCGATCTCGCTCATTTTAAGCTTTCTATGGATTCCAACCTTAGAAAAATCTAGGTTGCAGTCCATACTGCCCAATAGGCTTTATGCTCCAATTCGACAGGGAGGTGACACGCCTTCCCATACACCAATCTGAAGGGAGACATACCTAATTGGGTCTTGTGGGCGATCCTATAAGCCCACAAAGCTTCTGGAAGTCGGGATGACCAATCCTTCTTGTCAGGTCGAACAATAACCTGGAGGATTTTCTTGATCTCTCGGTTTGATAGCTCAGCTAGACCATTAGTTTGGGGGTGGTAAGGAGTAGAGAATCGGTGTGACACCCCGTTTTTAGTCATCAGTGACCCAAACTAAGCGTTTGTGAAATGGGTCCCTCTGTCGGAAATTATCGCACGTGGAATCCCGAACTGTGAGAAGATGTTCTGGTGAACGAATTTGATGAAAACTTTATGATCATTGGTTCGGGTCGAAATGGCTTCGATCCATTTGGACACATAGTGAACAACGAGTAAAATATATTCGAGTCCATCTGAGATAGGGAAGGGTCCCATAAAATCAATCCCCCAAATGTTGAAAATTTCACATACTAGAATCGGCTGTAAAGGCATCATACTTCGATGGCTCATGTTGCCCAAGGTCTGGCAACGGGTACATGCCTTACAGTGATTGTATGCATCCTTGGAAATTGTGGGCCAGTAAAAGCTACACTGGAGGACTTTTGCTGTGGTTTTATGTCCTGAAAAGTGTCCACCTCATGCCTGGTCATGGCAGAAAGAGAGTATGTCTTTGATTTCCGCTTCTACGACACATCGTCGAATAATTTGATCAGCACCGATGCGGAAAAGATACAGGTCTTCCCAAAAGTAATACTTGGCATCGGAAAGCAATTTGTCCTTCTTGGCCTTTGGCTAATCGGATAGGATCTGATGTGATGCCAAGTAGTTTACTATGTCAGCAAATCATGGAAGCCCTGTATTGATAGTCAGAAGGTGCTCATCAGGGAAATGTTCCATGATGGGTCTGGAAGGGTCAATGATCTCAGAAGGATGGTGGGACAAGTGATCAGCTACCACGTTCTGTTTTCCTGCTTTGTCATGAATCTCGAGATCAAATTCTTGCAACAGTAAGATCCAACGGATTAATCGAGGTTTTGCGTCCTTCTTTGCAAGGAGATGCCTCACAGTTGTGTGATCCGAGTAGATGATAACACGGGAACCAAGGAGATAAGATCTGAATTTTTCCAGGGCAAATACTACAGCTAACAGCTCCTCAGTAACTGTGTAGTTACGCTGAGTGTCGTCAAGTGTTTAGCTACCATAGTAAATGACCACGAGTTTCCCGTCAATTTTCTGCCCCAAACCGCTCCTACAGCGAAATCAGATGCATCGCACATGATCTCAAAGCGTAGAGACCAATTAGGGGACTGTAGGATCGGGGCTTGGGTAACTCGATCACGGAGGATCTGAAATGCTTGAGTGCATTCCTTGGAGATTTCAAAAGGTACATCCTTGGAGAGAAGAGTGGTCAGGGGGCATGCGATTTTCGAAAAATCAGGGATAAATCGACGGTAAAAATCAACGTGCCCTAGAAAAGATCGGATGTCCTTGATCGAGCTAGGCATAGGGAGTTTGGAAATCAAGTTCACCTTAGCTTGATCGACTTGCATGCCTTTCTCTGAAATCAGATGTCTCAGGATAATTCCTTCAGGCACCATGAAATGGCTCTTTTCCCAGGAAGAACCAGATTCACATCAATGCACTGCCTGAGGATGTGGACCAAGTGCTGCAGGCAATCGTCAAATGATGCTCCGAATACTGAAAATTTATCCATGAATACTTCTAGATAATCACCTACCATATCTGAGAATATGTTAAGCATGCACTGTTGAAAAGTCGCGGGTGCATTGCAGAGACCGAACGGCATCCTTCGAAACACGTACGTCCCGAAGGGGTAGGTGAAAGTGGCCTTTTCTTGGTCCTCAGGATGGATTCCCACTTGGTTGTAACTGGAGTACCCATCAAGAAAGCAGAAGAACCTATTTCCCACCAGTTTCTCAAGGATCTGATCAATAAATGGTAGTGGGAAATGATCCTTCTTCGTGGAGGAATTGAGTCTTCTATAATCAATGCAGACTCCACGAGTTAACTACTCAGGTCGGTATGACCTCTCCGATTTCAGTCGTAATGATGGTGAGTCCTGCCTTCTTAGGCACAACTTGGATTAGACTCACCCACCAACTATTGGAGATCAGGTAGAGGATCTCTGCATCTAACCACTTAATGATCTCCTTTTTCATGACCTCCTGCAGATTAGGGTTCAAACGTCTCTGCATTTCTCGCAAAGGTCGTGTGCCCTCTTTGGTGTAGATTCGGTGTGTGTAATAAGAGGGACTAATGCCAGTCAAATCATCAAGAGTCCATCCAATGGCTCTTCGATGTTGCTGGAGAACAGTAATCAGACGGGATTCCTGGTTAGGTGCGAGTCTGGAGTTGATAATCATAGGAAATGTTTGATTAGAACCCAAAAAGACGTATTTTAGATGGTCGGGAAGAGGCTTGAGTTCCAGGATGGGATTATCAGCAGCAGCGGGCGATTCAGGGTGTGTGTTAGGAGAAAGGGAAGGAGTTATGGGTGTATCTAGATCAGATTTAGACTCCTCTATTTGTGGGTTTTGATCTTCTGGTGGTTGACCGGGAATAATCAGGTTGTCCTCAATATACGGTTCGTCAACTATGGCCTTGATGTCACATATTTGTTCTATAACACCGTAATTAATCCCTTATTGGGCCTTAAAGATGTCAATCTTCAGTGTTTGGTTCCCGAATTTTAGTTCTATTTGTCCCTCTTCACAGTTTATATTGGCTCTAGCGGTGGCCAAAAAAGGTCTCCCTAGTTTAATCGGTGTATTCCTTGGGTTCTCAAGCGCATCCATATCCAGGACTATAAAATCCACAGGGAAGTAGAAATCCCGTACCCTAACAATGACATCCTCAAGTACTTTAGGTGACTTGATGGATCGATTGGCTAACTGCAACGTCACCTCTATCGGTTTAAGCTCGGATTCTTCAAGGTGGTCAAGGAGGGATGAAAGTATTAGGTTTATGGAGGCACCTAGGTCTAATAAGGCTCTGTCAAATTGGGTATCACCAATTGTACATGAGATCAAGGTAGTACTTGGGTCTTTAGTCTTGGGTGGGAGTTTGCTCAAGATTACAGAGCTGGCTTGCTTTGATGTACGATCTGACTCTTACTTTTAGTTCGTGGCTTACGCTTGGGTGTACACACGTCTTTTAGAAATAGTGCGTAAGCCGGTACGTGGCGGATTGCATCCATCAAGGGGATGTTTATCTGGACCTGTTCAAAGAGCTTGACTAGATCCTCCTCAGGAGCCAAGGGTTTGGTTATCCTCTTTCCCTTGGTCAAGGCCTCAGGAAATGGAACCTTGGTTGGTTCCTCTAGAATAGGTCTAGGTTCTTGATCTGGGATAGGGGTATCCTGGATAACTATCCTAGGGCTTGGGTTACTACCAGGCTTGGAGTGGTTTGGATAAGGTGGGTCTAGAGTTGCTTTACCACTACCGGTTGTTACAGAGTTTAGTCCTGCCTGGTTTTGGCTTGGGGTCGATAAAATAGGTGGCTACTGTTGAAATCTTGCGTAAGATGTTGAAGCTTCCATCCCGTCGGGTGATGGAACAGAAGAGGCCTGATAAATCATGTGGGTGTGGCCTAGATTTGGGTTCATAACGTGCCTCTAGGTCGGCATGTTATTTGGATTTGGCAGAGGTTGCGAAGGAAGTGTGCTAGGTTGGTAGGAATTTACCATCTGGGCGAGTTGATTGCGAACCTCTGTGATCTCATCCTTGTGTTGTTTTTGTATGGCCGCATTCATTTTCTGAATGTCAGCCAGAGTTTGAAGGATAAGAGTCATTTGATCTGCTTAGTTTGGCCCAGATTGATAGGTGGGGTTAAGCCGAGGCTGAGGTGGCTGATATGGATGAGGAGCTTGTGGACAGTGTTGATAAAGTGGTCTTTGATTATGAGAATTTCCCACCCACAGGAAGTTGGGATGATTCCGCCATCCAGGGTTATAGGTATTGGAGAATGGGTCATTCTGGATGGCATTGAGGTCCTCGCAGGTCTGAGGAGCCTCAGAAAAATCAGAGTATGAGGGTTCAGAGTTCTCCCAACTAGAGTAGAGTGGATCGAAGGTCCCTCCTGTCCTGGAGTCAGGCGGGGGTGGATACGGGTCCATCCCCTGAGAACATCGGTGATAGATGTTTTGCATAGTTTCCCTCACAAGAGGTGGCTCGTTGCAGATGCCGAGTCAGCTCGTCCACCTTCTTCTCTATGATAGAGACCTTGTCGAACCGACTAGCCATCAGTTCTAAGTCAACGGATGCAGATAGGCCCTGCGTCTCATGTGCTCCCCTAAGATTCATCGATGCGCAAGCATTCACCTAGTCGAATAAGCCCATGGAGTCATTATTGATGGAGTTCTTGCACCTATTCTTGAGAATCTCCCACACCACGTCCTCATGTTGACCCATGATGTTTCCTCCGCAGGTTGCATTAGCGAACAATCAAATGTCTTCACGGAGTCCCTAGTAAAAAGACTGGACTTGTTCCCATTTAGAAACTCCGTGATGGGGGCACTTTCGCATGAGATCCAAGAATCAATCTCATGCCTCATGAAGAGGTTCTCCTGATTATTGAGTGAAGTGAATGATCTGGTGGCGCAAGGCATTCGTCTGGCCAACGGAGAACTTTTTCAAAAATTCAAACTGGAGTCCAACCCATGTGTTGATTGGACATGTTTGAGTTTGATACCAATGAGTAGCCTTGTCCATGAGGGAGAAAGAAAACATCATGAGTAAAATATCCTGATTTTGTGCATCTGACCCGAAGGTCTAGGCTAGATGTTTGAGTTGCTTAATGTGCTGGAAGGGATCCTCAGAGTTAAGCCCATGGAATTTTGGAATGGCATGAATCATGTTAGGCTTGAGTTTAGAATCAGGACCTCCAGTCGGGATTTGGACTCCAGCGGGATTTAGTGATCTCGCATCATAGGACGCTGCAGTGGGTTCATAAAGTTTTGGAATAGATCATTTAAGCGCTGAAGTTGGTGCTCAAGGTTGTTCTCTTCTTCAATTGGTTGTGCCATGATGGAAGGAGAACTTGGTTCTGATGAATCAGAGGAGAGATCTATGTGGTGGGGTTGCTGCACAAACAGCCTCGGCTGGAGTGGATTTGTAAAGGAGGTCATAAGGACCTCCTACCAAACATGCACCGAAGGATTAGACGAGATTAGAATGTACTAGACCCAATCGAGACACCCAAAAAATTTGGGTGACTATAGAGGTTCGGGGAGGATGATACCCCTTAGTTAGAAAGGTCGTCCACTTGAGAAATACCTGGGCAACTGATGAGAAGCTCATCATGGTCTTTAATTATCCGTAATTAACTAGTCTTCTTAGTTAATTAGCTAGGATTATGTGAATATATGGGTTAATTATTAAATAAGGGATAAATAGTAAAGGACCTTAAATTAAGTTAAAAATGCTATATTATCATCCAATTAATATTATTAATAATCTAATTAATAATTGGACTCGAAATAGAATCAATAATTCATTTAATTAATGTATTAACTAACTTAAGCATAATATATACCTAAGTATGTAAGAACTTAAGTAACATTAAATAAATTAATCTAAAATGGTCAAAAATGTAAATTCAAGGTCTAAATATAATAATTGTCTTATTGATAATCACATATAAAAAGTTGAAAAGGATTTAAATTAAAATAAACCTTTGAAACTTGAGTTTACATTTTGGTCCTTACATTTTATTTCAATCGGGTCCTTATTTTCCACTTAGGTCCTTAGGATTCACTGCAAATAGGTCCCTGGACTTCTTCTTCTTCTTCTCTTCTTCACCTGATTGAACGGCTGATGACTGAAGGTGCAGCCACCGTTTGATCATCGCCAATCCGACGTCATCTCTTCTTCTCCAAGCTCCTGGAGCTTGTGCTCACCATCCCATTTTCATCCACCAGTCTGGATGATGACTTTATCCTAATTTAGGGTTGGAGATAACATCATTGGAGTTGGAGAAGACGCCGGTGGTTATCCTCTGCCTAGCCACAATTACGTCTAGATTCCACCTCCTCCTTAGTCACCGTCGACTATAGATACCCCTTGACCCCCCTGATTTCCAGGAAGTTGGCTCCCTTCCCTCTTCTATCACTGAGCCGACCCAATAGGCTATTCACTCCACAACTACGGTGAACTTCCACCACCTCATCCGACTTCCTCCATCCATCTTTTGTAGCTCTGGAACTCCGTCGAAGTCAGGTGCATCTTCTGACAAGCGTTGACTAAGGAGCTCTCCTCTGCTTCACCTCACAACCGTCACCGGAGATCTTCTGACAACCCTCTGATTTCCTCCTCCATTATGAGCTGTCAACGGAGATCCTCTAACCCCTTCGTCTAGGTAACAGTAGACTAGGAGTAGGAGTAGGAGTAGGATAGTTTAGTTAGTTAGTTAGGTAGCCTAGATAGCCGTAATGTTAGATATAGATTTCACCTTCCTCAACTCCGGCGAGCTCCTTGAGCTTGTTAGGAGCATTAATTTCATCTTTTTAAATCATTGTTCATCTTCTTCTATATTCCATGATCATTTCTATCACCTTTAATTACTAATTTGATCACTAATTCGCCTAAACCACTTCCACCACCATCGACTACTTCTGATGTCTATGGC
Organism: Thalassia testudinum; assembly: GCA_037157565.1. Classification (NCBI taxonomy): domain Eukaryota; kingdom Viridiplantae; phylum Streptophyta; class Magnoliopsida; order Alismatales; family Hydrocharitaceae; genus Thalassia; species Thalassia testudinum. Next base: position 49,399,553 of record JAZHRO010000009.1, read on the forward strand.
AATAGTAGTTGACCTTATTTCCACCTTCATTAGATCCTCCATCACCTATTCATCTTCAAAGGATCCTAATCATCACTTTAATTTGAGTAAATACCACATATAACTTAAATGCCAAAATCTAATTAAGCTCTTGAGCTCATTGTTAATGGCGGCTCAGGAGTAGTTGAAATTCTTAATTATATATATCTTTATGATCGCAAATATCTGTTGACCTATTTTTCCCACTCAATTGAGTGGGAAAACTGGTCCTGATCATTAACCAACTCAGACTTTATATAAATCGAATTCACTGATGAATCTTTATTTTAATGATCAATTGAAGAATTTAACTTGATCCAGAGGTTCCTTCTAACCTCAGGAACCTTTTCAAATCATTAATGGCTTAATTTCTCTTTCTGTATCACAAATTTACTTTTTCTAGACTCACCGGAGCTCCGGATAGCTCTGACGAATCAAAACTGTTCTTCAGCCTGTAGAACTTGGTGAAAAACTCCAGATCAACGAAAGAAGGATTACTGATTATTCTGAGAGTGTTTATTTGAGATTTGAAAGACTAGAGTTGTTGTCAGGCATTCATCTTCTCCAACTTCGGCAGAGTTGGAGAAGTCTGACAGATAGCTTTTAGAAGCATTTAAGGGATCTAGAAGCTTCAGTGCTGTGCACTAAAGTCATTTCTATCCTTAGATCATTGTAACAACCTTTGGGTTGTTCTGACGAACAAACCACTTCAGAAGCTTAGGCAACCAGCTTAAAACCCTAGGAATTTTAGTTAAAATACCTATTTAAGGTACTGAGCATGTTTTTGAGATTAGGAGGATGTTATTTAAGATGTTAATTTCATTTGAAAAGGTTTAAAATAGAAAGTCAAAATTCAAGGTTCTATAGTCAAACCTGAGTTTGATTCTCTGATTATGGATTCAATCTGATACAATGATGAGTTTGAATTGATTATGGGATATCTGTGAATGATTTTAAAGTGATTTGAGTGAGCTCTGATATATAATTCGATTGGATTTCAATTTCTACCAGTTTAGGTTGTTTTTGAACCCAAACTGATGGCAATGGATTTTTGATGAATTTTGAATGTAAATTCTGCCCAGATGAATTGATAACAACCTTTAGAAGTTGTTTCAAATGATTAAACATGTCCTTAGATGTCTGTTAGGTCTTTTTCATGTCTGTTTTACACTTCCTAAAGCTTCCTGAGAAGCTTTGAGCTTCTGTGCACTTCTTGAAGTTTGCGTTGGGAGGGAAAATGTTAGTTCCACATCGAGTATCTCTGAACGGCTGCCTGGGTATAAAACTATTTTGTTAAGTGGCTATTTCAGTCGTTAGTGGTTGGCGCATGGTTACCGATTGAGCATGAGCATTGTGTGTGTGGGAGCATATGTGCCTACGAGTGTGCACCTATGGCATGCGAGTATGCAAGGCCTGGGAGGCGTGAATCGATTTGGCTCGAATATGTGAACCGGAAATAGACTGAACTATAAATGAATTAGGCTTGGACCTAGTAGGGTCTGGTCCTACCCTGTAAAGGGTGCTGTGTATCACCGAATGGTCCAAGCCACCAATAAATAACCTAATTTGGCTGAAGAGAAAAAAAAACCCGGTTCGGCTCAGGAGAGAAAAAGTGTTAAGGAAAGGCTAAGGAGCAAAGCAAAGGAAAGGTGAGAGAAAGGAGAAGGGAGATAGGAGAATTCGCAGAAGGCAAAGAGAAGGCTGAACAGGCATTAAGAGACAAGGTAGAGAAGAAAGAAAAGAGGAAGAAAAGAAGAGCTCGAGAAAATAAGAAAAAGATAAGAGAGAAATAAGAGAAAAGATTAAATGAGAAGTAAAAGAAAAGAGAAAAGAGAAAGAGAAAAGATAAAGAAGAAAGAGAGAGAGAGGCTGAAAATAAGGAGAATAAATGGTTTAATTTCTTTCATTATTTTTAATTCCATCTTGAGTTTAATGATGTAATAAGGCATGTTTCAATTAGTAGAACTTTATATTGCCTTAATTTCTTTGAAATAAATAGAAATTAACATGTTTACTTGTTATTAAAGAAAGATCATTTGTGTAAATATGTTTTCTTATGGAATTTTGCATATTTCTTAAATTTAAATTATTCGGCAAAATTCGTATTGTTGAAATTAACTTAATTATATCGCCTATGAGTTGTTTAAATTGATTGTTGAATTCTGAATAAACTAAACCTCCTAGCAAAAGACTTGGACTCAACTAGTTAAAAGAAATAAATTCTAAAATGTTAGGTTAACTTGACCTTATACTATTCAACTGACACAAATTCGAGTTAACCTAAGTTACTTTCTTCTACACATAATTAAGCTCAATTACCTTAATTAACTGTGTTGAGGAGTAACACCACCATTTTAATGGCGTCGTTGCCAGGGAGGTTACATTTTAATTCACTGAAATATTCCCTGGTATAATTTTGTAATAATCATTTTGGTGCCATAGGAGGTAACTGTAATTATATTCACAATTTTTACTATTTTTAGTGTCTTGTTTTAATTAGTTTTGTTCTTATTTTGTTTTCTGTCTTCTTTTTCAGGTTTACCTCTGAGGGTAATCTCAGGAAGAAGGCGGGTTTTCTTATCTCTATTTTTCCATTATAAATACTATTGTAAGTATTTCTTTTCTTAGTCTCTAGTTAGTTTGAATTGTTGCATTTAGTTAGATAAAAAATAAAAAATACAAAAATACATACTTTCTGGCTAGCAATCGCATGATATAGGCATACACTCTTAGGAGTGCATTTTATCTGCTAGTATTTTTCGATCTGACTCAGGAAATTTCTACTGTTTTTCTTGCATCAGTGGGAAAACACGCGAAGAAAACCACGTAGATCCCTGTCCTAGAAATAATAAGAAGACCACACATATTCTTTGAAAATACTTTTAAAAAAGCAGTCATTTTAATTCTTTTGATCATATTTTTGAAAAGATTAAGTAAAAAAGAGGAAAATAAAAATTGTGACTTAATCTGTTTGCATAATGCATGCGGGTATTATCGCAATCGTCTGTTGCATGCTATCGCGTACACAGCACGATAACTAGAGTCACGCGAGTCATAATTTTCTATCTCTCCTCTTTGCACCTCTTAGGGCTTTGGTCGAAGATCAACAAGTCCGTCTCACTACTAGAGCCTCGGGGAGCCAGTAGTGAGCGGTCTCGATCCTAGACCTTAGACCTTTGAGCCTTAAGGAGATGCACTTACGTAGACATGGGTTTAGGGTGCGTATTTTGATACTATTATTTTACTTGTTTGCGTCCAAAGTTTATTTTTGCGTATTCTAGGAATCTCTTCTTTCATTTGAAAGTAGAGAAAAACCCACATTTTTCGCACTGTTTTGTGGGTTTTTGTGCTACTATTTTTTGGTGGTGTGAGTGTACCTTTGCACATTCTTTTCATTTAATGGATAGGAGGCAATCCTTGCATCTGCCTCTTGTAACTCCTTTGACAGGTGATCCTAGGCCGATTGCAGATAAGCAACCACGTATATTCCTGACTGATTCATCTATTTCTATGGAACAAATGCAAAATCAGAATCTCGAGATCCCCTCTTCTTCTGGTCAGGGGGAGATGCCACCTTTTGATGTTCATGAGGTGCTCCTGAACCTGAATCTTAGGATGCTTGAGCAAAATAGACAAATTAATCTTTTAACAGTAGCCTTGATTAATCTACAGAATCTTCAAATCCGTCCTCCACCTCAACCTGAGGCGGGTATTGATCTTCCTGATTTACTGATCCCTCGTCCAAGGCCTCTACTCAAAGACTACTATAATCCATCTAATGCACAAGTAGAGCCTAGTGTTAGGATTCCTATTAGGGAGAATGATCTAGAATTAAAGCCAAATATTATAGGTCTAATCCCACATTTTCATGGATTTGCATCTGAGGATCCATTCCAACATATTGAAGATCTTAAGAATCTCTCTCAAACTCTTGGACCTTGAAATTAAAATAAGCAAATCCTACTTATGAAAATGTTCTCTTTTAGCCTTAAAGATAAAGCAGCTTATTGGTATAGAACTATAGCAAGACCAATCTCAACTTGAGCTAAACTCGAATATGCATTTTTGAAGAAATTCTTTCCTATTGGTCGAACAAATGCTTTAAGGTGAGTAATCACAACATTTAATCAAAATCAAGGAGAACCAATTCATGAGGCGTGGGAATGCTTTCATGAATTGCAAAGGAAATGCCCACATCATGACATCCCTCGTTGGCAACTAATGCATATCTTCTACTATGGATTGCAAGAGGGCATTCGCAATCTAGTCGATGCCTCTTGCGGAGGGAATTTTCTAAATAGCGACGCAGAATCTGCTTCAGAATTATTTGAAGGGATGACGGAGAACACGATCAACAATGCATCTATGTTGCAATTTACGCGGGGCACGAATACGACTCATCAAAATCCGCACAAGGACATTCATGAGATCGGTAATTCGTCCAGTTCAAAGGATTTGGAAATTATTGCAGAGAAACTGGACAAAGTCGATATCGTAGCAAAGCATCTCGATGAAGTCTGAAATACGATGAAAACTCTTACACCTCTACTTGCTACGCAAAATCCTGCGCTTTCACCTGTTTCGTAAATTCCCACAGGGAGGGAATTTGTGAATAATCTGGATTTTAAGATCCATCTTCCTTGGGTTTTCTATCTACTCCTGCACCAACCCAAGGAGGGACCTTTGTCCCACAATCTTACCCACCCTTTTCCCCACCCTTTCCTGTTGCAGAAAACACGCCATATCTTTTTGGATTACATGCCATCTAGGAAAATATTCCAAGATCAAATCCATATTCTAATACCTATAATCTTGGATGTAGAAGCCACCCATGGGCTGATCAAAATCAAAATCAAAGACCATATTATCCAAATCAGACCCATCTAAACCCACCTCCATTGCCTTCTAAGTAACCAAATGTGAGGCCTAATCCTATGGGTATGCAGAATTACTCTAGGCCTATTAGAGATATGCAGCTAGACCAAATTTTGAGAGCTGTGTCAGAGAGTCAGTGACAAAATGCTGAAGCTCTCGCTGAGATCCAAAGGTAATGTAAGGTAGAGTTGGCTGATTTACGAAATCAAATCACACTTTTGACTGAGTCTCGTTAGCCAGGTACTCTTTTATCTTAGCCAATTTCGAATCCTTGGAATTTCCAAAACCCTAGGCAACATCAAGGCCAAGTCTAATACCTTAATCAGGCCATTGATTCTAATCAGAACCCGTCTCTGTACTTCCTGAAAACAATCCACCAAACCCGCATCAACAGTCTATATTGTATCAAAATGACCCACCTATTATTGAGAATCAAAATTGACTCTGCTGATCTTCTGAATTTGGTTGGAATCATTTCTTAAATTGCCTCAATCTTTTAATATTCTACATCTCAACCTAAATCAGATTTGATTTTCACGAGATTTACTCTGATCTTTCTAAGATTTTTATCTAATTTTGGTTTTGCGAGATTTATTCTAGGAAATTTCAGGATGAGTTTTTACCGGGTGGTTTTATCTATTTTTATATTTTTGAATCAATTCTTTAATAACTCCTTTGTTTTTACCATATACATATTCTTTTGAGGAGTTCTTTACTAGGGTTTACGCCTAGCTGAAGGCGTAAAACTTAGCAATTTTGTACATAGCTGTTTCCTTCTTTCTACACTTTTATTTTCCTATACACTTTTCTGATTCTTCACTTCATCTTATACTAATTACCTTCATTTTTGTCCGACTGACCACTCTGACCTTTGGTCAGACTTGAAATCGTCTGCACAGAGATCTATGATCTCCTCTATCCGACTCCTTCCATCACCTTATAATAAATGAAGTGTAATATCTTTTCACCCTTCTTACAATGAGGACATTGTAAAATCCTGGCTCAGGGGGTTGTGAAGTGAAATTTTCACTTAAAGTGTATGTGTAAAAAAAAAAACACACATAAAAATTAAATACCCATGAAATTTAAAAAAAATAGAAATACCAAAAATTATAAAAATTTCAAAATAAAAAATATCATAAAAATTTGAAAAAGTTTGAAAAAGAATTTATAAAAATTGGGAAATTTTATAAACATAAAAATGAAATATATAAATACAAAAATTTAGAAATTGAAAATTAAAAAAAATAATAGAAGGGGTATATTCATCTAGAATAAAGAAGAAAAGAAGAAATATATATATATATATATCTATATTAAGAGCTTAATTTTTCTTTTGGGTCAGAAAAAAAAAAAATAAGAATACATATATAGAGTATATTTAAGAGCATTAAATTCTTATTTAGATTTTTACTTATAACATTTTGTAAAAACACACTTTTATTTTCAAAATTTTTAAATCTTTTAGCTTTGTTTTTCTATTCTTACCCTGAAATTAAGAAACAAAGGTGTATTAAGTTTTAAACTTAAGTTTTGGAATTAAATTGTAACTTTTTAATCAATTAGATTAAGTAATTCTTTTGCTTTTTGAATATTTGATTTTATCATAAAGTTAAGTAGGAAGGCCAGATATTCAGAGTTAATTTAGTAGAGAGTTAGTAGAATTTTAGTCTACAAGTCTTTCAGACTAAAGGACATTTAGCTAGACTTGGTAATTTTTGTCTTGACAGATCTTATAGGAGGAAACTAAAAATATAAAGAACCTGAGAGTGAAGGGCTTTGTTGTCCAAGCTCTGGTTTGAGAGCTAAGTAACCTAAACATCTAAAATTCACACACATAGAATTGTCTTGTTAGCATTTGAGATCGCGAAAACACAGAGGTTAAGAGATCGATTCTGAATCCACTTTAGTCCAAGGATTCTTGCGGGGCAGTTCTTGAAAGGGTGAAGGATGTGCCACTCACCTAGAAAAAGGATTTGGAGAATAAAGTTAGTAAGAAAAATGGCAAGGGGAAAAAAATATATAAAAAAATAAAATAAAACACCCTACAGTTAAGTGCCTTATTACAAATGGGTACTTATGTAGTTTTTCCATATAAAAATAAAGCATCTCAGTATAAATAGATGCTACCCTTCCTTCCATCAAATAAAAGAATACCTCACTACATATGGGTGTTCTAACCTATAGAAAAAGTTAAACAAAAAAATATGGAGATAAAAAAATTAGGAATAAGAGACCCAGTGGTCCACCGAGGAGATATACACAAAAAGTGTTGACCTCGGGATAGAAAACTGGTGAGGAGAAAGCAACCAAACCTGAGTAAGGCCAAGCCAAAGGATTGAATTGGAATAATCTTGATTGGAAATTGATGTCTTAAGATTTAGATTTTTGCAAATTTGGATGCCTTTAGGACAACTCTCTTCAAAGCATAGATGTTTTAAAATCATAGCTACTGAACCTTGGTATTGGGCAATGAATCCTAAGAAATACGGTTTTGAGGATTTACAGTTGAGACCTAAAGGGGAAGAATTGACAAAATCCTCGGTCTAGAAGCTGTCCTTAGTGCTGTAGGCTAGTAGATTAGAGTTTTACTACTCTGAATTTGATTAATGATGAATTTCTGGTTAATTTGCTTAAAGTTAGATTGATAAAAATCAAATATCATAAATAAAGGATTAACTTAAGTCTATTGAGTTTTTGAGTTAAAATTTAATTTCCAACTCTTAGGTTTTGTTTTCTTAAAACACTTTGTATTCAAAGTTTTTAAGGGTTAAGAATGGTTACAAAGAATGAGAGTTTTTGAGAATTCTAATTTTTGATAAAATTCTTGTTAACAACACTATTTCTAAGTGTGTTTTGAAGTTGTTTTGAGTTTAAATCTAAGTAAGAATATTTTCACAAAATGCACTGTATATTAATTATTTATATTAAATCTAAAAAATTTGCTGACCTAAGCTTTCCTCTACATGGTTCTTATTTATATTAATTTAAACCCAAATGCTTTAAATCATCATATTCTTAATTAATTTTGCTAAGGACTAGCAAACCTTTGGCTTGGGGGTATGATGAGAAGCTCATCATGGTCTCTAATTACCCGTAATTAACTAGTCTTCCTAGTTAATTAGCTAGGATTATGTGAATATATGGGTTAATTATTAAATAAGGAATAAATAGTAAAGGACCTTAAATTAATTTAAAAATGCTATACTATCATCCAATTAATATTATTAATAATCTAATTAATAATTGGACTCGAAATAGAATCAATAATTCATTTAATTAATGTATTAACTAACTTAAGCATAATATATACCTAAGTATGTAATAACTTAAGTAACATTAAATAAATTAATCTAAAAAGGTCAAAAATTTAAATTGAAGGTCTAAATATAATAATTGTCTTATTGATAATCACATATAAAATGTTGAAAAAGATTTAAATTAAAATAAACCTTTGAAACTTGAGTTTACATTTTGGTCCTTACATTTTATTTCAATCGGGTCCTTATTTTCCACTTAGGTCCTTAGGATTCACTACAAATAGGTCCCTGGACTCCTTCTTCTCTTCACCTGACTGAACGGCTAACGACTGAAGGTGCAGCCACCGTTTGATCACCGCCAATCCGACGTCATCTCTTCTTCTCCAAGCTCCTAGAGCTTGCGCTCACCATCCCATTTTCATCCACCAGTATGGATGACGCCTTTATCCTAATTTAGGGTTGGAGATAACCTCACCGGTGTTGGAGAAGATGCTGGTGGTTATCCTCCTCCTAGCCACATTAACGTCCAGAATCCACCTCCTTCTCAGTCACCGTCGACTATAAATACCCCTTGACCCCCCTGATTTCCAGGAAGTTGGCTCCCTCCGTCTTCTATCACTGAGCCAACCCAATAGGCTATTCACTCTGCAACTCCGGCGAACTTCCACCACCTCATCCAACTTCCTCCATCCGTCTTTAGTAGCTCTGGAACTCCACCGAAGTCAGCCGCATCTTCTAACAAGCACTGACTAAGGAGCTCTCTTCTGCTTCGTCTCACAACCGCCGCCGGAGATCTTTCTACAACCCTTTGATTTCCTCCTCCATTATGAGCTGTCAACGGAGATCCTCTAACCCCTTCATCCAGGTAACAGTAGACTAGGAGTTGGAGTAGGATAGTTTAGTTAGTTAGTTAGGTAGGCTAGATAGCCGTAATGTTAGATTTAGATTTCATCTTCCTCAACTCCAGCAAGCTCCTTGAGCTTTTCAGGAGCATTAATTTCATCTTTTTAAATCGTTATTCGTCTTCTTCTATATTCCATGATCATTTCTATCACCTTTAATTACTAATTTGATCACTAATTCACCTAAACCACTTCCACCTCCACCAACTACTTCTGCTGTCTATGGCAGTAGTAGTTGACCTTATTTCCACCTTCATTGGATCCTCCATCACCTATTCATCTTCAAAGGATCCTAATCATCACTATAATTTGAGTAAATACCACATATAACTTAAACGCCTAAATCTAATTAAGCTCCTGACCTTGCTGTCAATGGCAGCTCAGGAGTAGTTGAAATTTTAATTATATATATCTTTATGATCGCAAATATCTGTTGACCTATTTTGACCACTCAATTGATTGGGAAAACTGGTTCTGAGCATTAACCAACTCAGACTTCATATAAATCGAATTCACTGATGAATCTTTATTTTAAAGATCAATTGAAGAATTTAACTTGATCTTGAGTTTCCTTGTAACCTCAAGAACCTTTACAAATCGTTAATGGCTTAATTTCTCTTTCTGTATCACAAATTTACTTTTTTCGGACTCACCAGAGCTTTGGATAGCTCTAGCGAATCAAAACTGTTCTTCAGCCTGTAGAACTTGGTGAAAAACTCCAGATGAATGAAAGAAGGATTACTGATTATTCTAAGAGTGTTTATTTGAGATTTGAAAGACTGGAGTTGTTGTTAGGCATTCATCTTCTCCAACTTCGGCAGAGTTGGAGAAGTTTGACAGATAGTTTTTAGAAGCATTTAAGTGGTCTATAAGCTTCAGTGTTGTGCATTGAAGTCATTTCTATCCTTAGATCACTATAACAACCTCTGGGTTGTTCTGACGAACAAACCACTTCAAAAGCTCAGGCGACGAGCTTAAAACCCTAGGAATTTCAGTTAAAATACCTATTTAAGGGTCTGAGCATGTTTCTGAGATTGAGAGGATGTTATTCAAGGTGTTAATTTCATTTGAAAAGGTTTAAAACAGAAAGTCAAAATTCAAGGTTCTATAATCAAACCTGAGTTTGATTCTCTGATTATAGATTCAATCTGATGCATTGATGAGTTTGAATTGATTATGAGATATCAGTGAATGATTTTAAAGTGATTTGAGTGAGCTCTGATATATAATTCGATTGGATTTCAATTTCTGCCAGTTTGGGTTATTTTTTAACCCAAACTGATGGCAATGGATTTTTGATGAATTTTGAATGTAAATTCTGCCCATATGAATTGATTACAACCTTTAAAAGTTGTTTCAAACGATTAAACATGTCCTTAGATGTCTGTTAGGTCTTTTTCATGTTTGTTTTACTCTTCCTGAAGCTTCCTAAGAAGCTTTGAGCTTCTGTGCACTTCTTGAAGCTCCTGAGAGCTTAGTAACCACACCAGTAGCTGCGAAATTAACTTCCTAACTCGTTTAGAACATCAACTAGGAGTGAAAGTCTAGTTTGAGGACTTAGAGTAAAGAAATCCACTGTCTAGGCTATTTTATATTGTAGCAAACCTGTATCTTCGCCCTTCAAATCAAAGAACAAAACTTCCCCTTCACATTAAATTGACAATACAATCTTGTAGAGCAACTCAAGAGCTTTCCAACAAGCTTTTATTTGCTTGGAATGGAGCTCTGAGCTGTTAGGAATCATCACTTGAAGTTTTCTCTGGGAGGGGAAATGTTAGTCCCACATCGAGTATCTCTGAACGGCCACTTGGGTATAAAACTATTTTGTTAAGTGGCTATTTTAGTCATCAGTGCTCGATGCATGGTTACCGATTGAGCATGAGCATTGTGTGTGTGGGTGCGTATGTGCCTGCCAGTGTGTGCCTGTGGCATGCGAGTGTGCACCTGTGGCGTGCGAGTGTGCGAGGACTGGGAGGTGTGAATCGATTTGGCTCGAATATGTGAACCAGAGATAAATCGAACTATAAATGAATCAGCTTGGACCTAGTAGGGTCTGGTCCCACCCTGTAAAGGGTGCTGCATATCCCCGAATGGTCCAAGCCGCCAATAAATAACCTAATTTTTGGTTGAGGAGAAAAAAAAACCTGGTTCGGCTCAGAAGAGAAAAGGTGTTAAGGAAAGGCTAAGGAGCAAAGCAAAGGAAAGGTAAGAGAAAGGAGAAGGGAGATTGGAGAATTTGCAGAAGGCAAAGAGAAGGCTGAATAGGCATTAAGAGATAAGGTAGAGATGAAAGAAAAGAGGAAGAAGAGAAGAGCTCGAGAAAATAAGAGAAAGATAAGAGAGAAATAAGAGAAAAGATTAAAAGATAAGTAAAAGAAAAGAGAAAAGAGAAAGAGAAAAGATAAAAGAAGAAGAAAGAGAGAGAGATGCTGAAGATAAAGAGAATAAATGGTTTAATTTCTTTCATTATTTTTAATTCCATTTTGAGTTTAATGATGTAATAAGGCATGTTTCAATTAGTAGAACTTTATATTGCCTTAATTTCTTTGAAATAAATAGAAATTAACATGTTTACTTGTTATTAAAGAAAGATCATTTGTGTAAATATATTTTCTTATGGAATTTTACATATTTCTTAAATTTAAATCGTTAGGCAAAATTCATGTTGTTAAAATTAACTTAATTATACCTCCTAGGAGTTATTTAAATTGATTGGTGAATTCTGAATAAACTAAACCTCCTAGCGAACGACCTGGACTCAACCAGTTAAAAGAAATAAAATCTAAAATGTTAGGTTAACTTGACCCTATACTACTCAATCGACACAAATTTGAGTTAACCTAAGTTACTTTCTTCTGCACATAATTATGCTCAATTAACTTAATTAACTGTGTTGAGGAGTAACACCACCAATAGCTAGAGAGGGAGAGTCTAGCAAAGTCCCCTACACGGTAGAGCATCCCCACGAGTTACAGGGTTTCCACCACCCGACCTCTCTACTCACTGAGATTCCAAGTAGACCAGAATGGGGACCTTGACCTCTTAAGTCTACCACTTTCAATTAAGATCAAGGTGCTTAGGGTTCCACTTGAACTTTAGATCTTTTAAGTGCAAAAAGTGACCGAATTTCAAGAATGGTTGACCCAGAGGGTCAACTTCACCTCTTTGTCCTTTTGAGAGCTTTTAGGTCCTTTCTTTTAGGGTTCAAGTGAGTTAAGAGCTTGATTTTCTTAGGGTTTCTCTTAGCTAAATCTCTTCAAACAAGGCTTAGGCACACCACCTTTTGAAAATTTTGATTCTTTGCTTAGAGAAGATGTGTCTCTAAAAACCCTAGATTGGAATCCTTAGGTTGGCTCTACTTGGTCCAATTTAGTTGCCACAAAGATGGTATCTAGGGGTCAATCAAGAAGGTGCTAGCCCTAGTTACCTTAAATGGATGCACAATTCAAAAATGTGTTGAAATTAAAATCAGGAAACTTTTGTGAATTACTAAATATGGAAAGCAGGTAGCCCTAGATTGATTTTCTCTTTGTTTTGCTTTTCAGAATTGAGGGGATTAAGAGAAAGGGCTAATGAGAAATTACCTATTCCTGGTGTGGTTGTTGTGTGGTTGTTTCCTTTTCTTCCCCTGAAACAATCACAACAGAAGAAAGAGTAAGTTAGTACTGAATCAGAGGTTGTGATCAAAGTTTCTAAAGTGCCCGTTGCTCCCCAGCAATGGTGCCAAAATGTTTATGCGAAAGCAAAATCAAGTTTGTAAATATTGCGTTGCAGTATAGTTGAAATTGCTTCAAAAAACAAATGAGAATTTATTACTCGAAAAACTAAGAATCCGAGGTCGAACATGGGGAGCAAATTGGTATTTAAAAACTAAGAACACAACTTCAATTTAATCAAATGAGATGTTCAACCAAATTATGAAGCAATAGAACTAGTTTCAATGTATATAGAAGCTGAAAAGTATGAATAAATGTAAAAATCAGATGCTTCTAGCTTAGGCTTTCTCTTCTTCTTTTTCTTTCTTTGCTTCAGACTTTGGCTTCTTCTTCTTTGGCTTTGCAGCTGGCCTTAGCTTCTCTTTCTTCTCTTCTTTCTCTGACTTCAGCCCTGCCTTCTCTCTTCTTTCTCTGACTTCTCCTTCCTTCTTCAGCTTTCTTCTTCTTTAACCGTGCCTTCAGCTCTGCCCTCTCTGCAGCTCCTTCCTTCTCTTCTTTGGCTTCTCTTTCAGAGTCCTCTTCTTTCTTCAGCTGTGCCTTCTCCTTCCTTGGTTCTTTCTTTGCCTTAGCTTCCCCTGTGGCTCTTTCTCCTTCAGCTTTCCTTCCTTAGCCTCTTCCTTCTTCAGCTTCCTCTTTCTTCTCTCTTTTCCTGCCCAGAAGTGCAAAACCTACCCCTACCCTCCCCCGCAAACGCTCTCTCACTTTTCTCTCTTAGGCTCACTCTCCTAGAGCCTTTCTCAGGTAAACGAGTCGGGTTAGCACGCCTAGGTCCATGTGCATCGGCGTGGGTGATGAGTGAGGAGTGCTGGGTAATCGGGTCAGGTCAGCTAGGTCCGTGTAGTGTGGGTGCGAACGAGGTGCGAGTGGGCGAGGGGACCTCACCCCGTGTTTGGAGGCGAAGAGCCTATGACACAAAAAAAACTTATATCACACAGGTAGCTCGAAACTTACCGAGGTGGGACTAAAAGTCCCACTCGCTTCTTCATGTGCGCCCGCAGGGAGTGTCTTCTAATTGCTGTAGCTGTGGAGTGCTATGCCCTCGATAGATGGTTGATGCTGTTCGCGGAGAAAAGTCGCGCACCTGGGACCTGATCTCCTGGAGCGGGGCCACCTGATGCAAGCTTGCGAGCAAGCTTCGCTTCCTCTCCATTGGCCACGGAGGTCAAACCCTGTCAACACGAATACGACCTCACGACCCTGTCAAAATGCTCAAGAAGCTTCACCGTGACACGACGAAGGTGGCTCGGTGGGTGGCGTGGTGCGGGACGACCTAGGTTTGCGTGCCTAGGTCAGTCTGTGGTCGCGAAGGTGGTGTTGTTCTGGGGTAGTGTGTAGGATGTGTGGCAACTGATGGAGAGGTGGACGATGATCAGTGGAATGTGGCGATGCTTCTGTGGTAGTTGGCGAGGCATGTGGGTGTGTCGAATGATGGATGCACCTTCGCCGGTGGTCTGCCGGAGGTGAAGAAGGTGAAGGTGGTCTGTGGTTGTCGAGGGTGGTTTTGTGAAATAAAGAGGGGGAAAATGAAGAGTAAGGAAAGGGGACTTATCTGAGAGTAGCTGGACGAAGGGGGGAGGCAGAGGGTAGACGGTGCATATTTGCCATCGCTGGAGACGAAGGCCTTGAGATGGAGAGGTGGCGACGATGAGAGGGATGAGGATGCGGGCATAGGTATGGTGCGACACGGAAGAATGAGGCAGAGAAGACTTTGCCACTAGTATGGTGGCAGAGCGACGAGAAGAGGGAGGAAGAGTCACCGGAGCTTGCGGGCTTCTTGGTCAGAGAGGGAAAAGGAGGAATTCTAGGGGATTCTTTGGCCAAATCAAGCTTAGGATGGTCGGGAGGACTTGGGGCATCTTTTATAGTCGCGGGCAGAGAGCCTTATGCTTGGAAGGCAAGCTTCCAAGCACGGCAACCTCGCCGGACTTTGAAGGTCGAGAGATACCCATATCTCTCATGCGTTCGCATGAGAGATTGGGTGGGAATTTTAGCGCAAAAAGGGGTTTACACGATCGAGAATTCCTCAGAGTCTCCCTTTCAAATTTGAGAGGGATTCTCTGAGGAATCAAGGAGATCTCCCTCCTGAATCCTCGCCAGAGTAGGATTCCTCCACTGTAATGGTGGAGGGACCTGATTGCAAAGAATGGCGAGGAAGATAGGGGGTCTCTGCAAGGTTTTCAAAAGTTAGTGGGTATAAAAGTAATTAAGTTGGACTATTTTGCAAAGTAGGTTAAGGTGAACTCCTCTTAGGTCCAAATTTTGGTATAACCCTAATTTGGACCCAAAGAATCCAATGGTGTAATTGGATTTAAGGTTTGACTACGTTTGGCTTGACATTTTGCATAAAAACCCAATTTAGGGTAAATATTTGACTAGGACCCCTATGTAGGTCAAAATAGGTTCTAAAAGCCAAATTGAAGGTTCTAAACCATAGAGGATATTTTTTTAATTAATTTTAAAGGATTTAGTTGATTTTTATCCTGACCAAAACCTTGTTGAATTAAGTGGGTTTGTTTTTAGGGTTATAAGATGTCATTTAATTCCTAGATCTCACATTAACCCTTTTCTGATTGAACCATTCCACCTTTTATCTTGATAAGATCAATTGACCCATGTTTAACCGCTGCAAAATCCTGTTGTTGTACTGCAATGGTAAAATTACAGTTTTACCCTTTATTTCTTACTTTTCTTTCAACCCAGTTATTCTCTGAGTTAGGCCCTTCACTTGGTTATGTAGGAACTTTTATTCTCTTTTCTAGGTCAAAATGAGCTAGTTAGGGTTCATGATGGTGTTCCCATCAGAAGCCAAAATAGAGGATTTGTTCCTCTTGATCGAGCATGGAGAAGAGGCAATGGCAGGCTGCATGGAGCTTGGAGAGGTCAGCAATGTTGAGAGCTTCGTGTTGGAGGTCATGTCGAGGAGAACAGTGGTTTGTGGCAGCCGGACAATGGGAAGGGAGCCGTCAGTGATGGGATTGTCCACGTGCATTCATGGGTTGTGAATGGTCTGTCAGAGGGCATTGTTGCGTTGGTGGCATCATGAGGGGGCAATGGAGTTGACGGTGTTAAGAACGGAGAGAGGAGGAGTCGACTATGTGCAGAGGGCCAGCATGAAGTTTTGGTTCTTTTTCTTCTCTGCTAGTGGAGAAGAAGAAGAAGGAGGAGGAGGTTGCTGCAGCGGCTAATAGTGAGAGGGGGTGCACGGCTATGGGTGCGTGAGGGTGAGGGCACACTCTACCTTAGGCGCACGAGGTGGCTGGTTGCATTGTGGCCATGCTCGGGCATGGCTACACTAGGATGTGGCCAAGCGATGAGGTGTGCATGGGGTGGTGCATAGATGATGCTATGGAGGAGCACACGGTGGTGTGCTCACTCCTCTACTATGAAGCACGAAGGTGGAAAGGGGGAACCAGAGGTGCAGGTCGCGGTCAAGGAAGAAGAAGATAGTGAGGGAGGCAAGCATAGGTCTTTGGATGTCCGAGAAGATTCCTGGACATCTTAAATGAAGGGGATGGTGATCAGTGGTGATGTTGGAGATGCGGTAGTAGACGCGGCGATGGTGTTGCAGTTGTCGTCGATGCTCGTGGCGGTGGTTCTCGTGGTGGCACATGGTGGTGGAGTTGGTGGTGGCACACGGTGATGGAGGAGAGGGTCTATCCAAGAGGGAGTTCTCCCTTCTGTTGAAAGAAGATGCTGGATGGTCCCCCTGTCTTGCCGTTCAACCTGCTTATAAAGAGAATCAAAGAGAAAGATTAAGGGAGAGAGAGAGAGAGGAAGAATAAAGAAGGAAATTAGAAGAGGTCATGGCATTGATTGGATTTTGCCCAATATATGAGACCATTCATTTCCTTTTTTAAATAAATTTGTTAAGAATTACTAAAAGGAAACAAGCTTTCATAGACAATCCATGCTGATTTTCTTAGGAAATTAAATGTCATGATGGCAATCTAATTGATATGATGCCAATAAAATTAGACTCCCAAAAATTAATCCTACATCAAAAGTAATTATTCAATTAACGTAAATGAAATGTAGGAAATCCAAAGCTTAATCAATTTGATCAACATAATGCATGCTCTAAATTAAATTCATGTCCCAATAATAATGCACTTAGGCACTAAATTAGTCCACTACAGTGGACCTATCAGCAATGTGGTGAGTAACCTTGTATTTTCTAAGTAACGTACGAAACTAGGCATTAATAAAGTGATTCCCACCATCGCTAATCATGGCCTTGGGTATCCCGAATCAGGAGAAGATGTTCTTCTTAACAAAATCCATGATGGCCTTATGATCACATTTTTGGGTAGGCACGACTTCGATTCATTTTGAGACGTGGTCTACTGAGACTAGTATATACTCGAAGTCGTTGGATGGTGAAAAGGAACCCATGAAATCAATTCCTCAGACATCTAATATTTTGATGATAAGAATTGGCTGGAGAGGCATCATATCTTTTTTAGTCATGCTCTCTAGAGTTTGGCATCTAGTGCAGGTTTTAGCACAATTGTGGGCATCCTTGAAGAGTGATGGCCAATAAAAATCAGACTACAAAACTTTTGCAGCTGTTTGTTCTTTGGAGAAGTGGCCACCACATGCTTGGTTGTGATAGAAAAACAGCACACTTTGAACCTCATCCTTAGGGATGCATCTCCTAATGATCGTGTTGGCACAAAGTCTAAACAACATGGGATCATCCCAGAAATAATATCTGGTGTCAACCATGAACTTATCCCACTGTTGTCTTGACTAGTCATGTGGAATCTTCCCTACAACTAAGTACTTAACCAAGGGAGATTCTTTCCATGCACGGGTAGAATATGCTCATTAGGAAATGTATTAGTCATAGGTATTGAAGGTCCAATATGCTTCAGGCTAAGCATAAATAAATGGTCGGCTACGACATTCTTGGATCCGACCTTGTCACATATTTCTAGGTCAAATTCCTACAGGAGCAGGATCCATCTGATTAGCCTAGGTTTTGCATCCTTTTTGGCTAACAAGTGCAGATAGCAGAGTGGTTAGTGTAGATTATTACGTGCGATCGAAGAAGGTATGATATGAACTTTTCTATCCAAAAAATACGGCGAGCAACTCCTTTTCTGTGACATTATAATTCCCTTAAGCCTCATCTAAGGTTTTGCTCGCGTAGTAGATCACCACAGTGATAAATGCCAGTTTATCATCATTCTTATGACCTAAAACAGACCTAACACTTAGGTTTTTAACTCCATAAATGGGTTTTTGTGTTGCTTTTTAGGCATAATCTTGGATTAGGCATGCATTGCATTCTTTTTGTATTTTAACATCTCTACTTGAGTGTTAAGGTTAAGCAGATATTCAAACCTTTAAAACCCTAGCACTCAAGAGGGGAGAAAGTGAAGAAGTCTAGATCAGCTGAACCATAGCTGGATCCAGCTCATCTCTACTGGATATTAGCACACATTGGTTAAGTTTAGCTCCTTCCAGCTCCATCCAGATCATCTTAGCAGGATGGTAGCTCAGGGTAGCTCATCTTAGCACAACCCACCTCAGCTCAGCTCAGCTCAGATCCAACTTAACTTAGTTGAGTCTAGCTCTTCCTAACTCCAGTCAGTTCACTGGGAGCTCTAACTAGCTTAGCTTAGTTGACGGGAGTTCATTCCAGCTCTAGCTCATTCCAAGTCCAGCTCCACTTAGCTCACAATAGCTAAACTTCCTCCAGCTTAGCTACTACTTGCTTACTTAGTAGCTAAGCTAACTTGAGGGTTCTCATCAAAGGCAATTCCAACTCAACCTAGCTTCAAATAGGTTGAAACCAACTCAACTTAGCTCAACTACTCAAGCCTAGCTACTAGCATAAGAACTAGCTAGCTAAGCTAAGTAGTTGAGCTCCTCATGAAGACCTCCTTAGTAGATTCAGCTTTAGTGCAGCTCTAGTTAGCTCTCCCTTAGCTCCTCTTCTCAAAACCCTAACTCCTCCACTACTACTCTACTAGCTAAGGTAGCTTAGCTAAGTTCTACCTAGCTCCACATACATGGCCTTCCAACCTACCTAGCTAACTCCACTAAAAAGACCTTAAATAGTCCACTACTTAAGCTACCTACTTCTACCTAAAGATGCTGCCACCTTAAAGCAATGCTTCATCAAATAATCACCCCTTAACCAATCCATTTTTGGCACCAAAACCAAGTGACACCAACACCCACACCCCTCCATTCTTGGCGCCAAAAATGAAACTAACATCCACTCTACACCTACCCTGTTAGCCTATCTCCACCATCCAACAAGTGGTGCCACCGTTAACCATCCTAATGTTGGTGTGAACACTATTTAACCCATCATAACCACCTCCCTACACATCCCTACACATGGCACCAACTAACCCTAGCCAATAGATCACTTAACCACCCTCCCAAGCATCCATCCTAGCCATACAACACACCTAACCCATCCTTAACCCTAGCCGATAGTTGGCGCCAACCACCAACACCCCTCCATTTTGGCGTCAATTCACCTCAACCCAAGGATCTTCTAACCACCCTCATAAGTCCATCTTATCCCTCCATCCATTAACCACACCTATCCCTCTACCACTCCTATAAAAATACCTAACCTACCACCAAAAAGGCGCCATCCTTGGTTACATTTTTCTACCCATATTCCACCCATATCCAACGTCCAAGGAGAGAAGGAGAGGAGGAAGAAGATCAAGGAGACACCTTGTCTCCTTGGTGGCTTCAACTTCTTCTTCTTCCTTGCATCGCCACCAAACCAAGGATGAAGGCCAGGCAAGGAGGACATCCAGAGGAGGAGATCCTGAAGGTGGTCCACACCACCTATGGGAGAAGTTCTTGGAGTGGAGATCTTCCACACCAAGGAGGAGGAGCCACATCGACTTATGGTTTGCCAGGAGGAAGAGGAGAGCCAGGTGCCAGAAGCAAGCTTCCTTCAACCCAGTAGTAACCTGAGTTGGAGCGAAGACTTTGCAGCATCATCACCACCTTTTTCATAAGCTTTCTTTTACATTTTCTCTATATTTTGCATAGTAGTTTATTGTTTGATTTTGGTTGGAGATTGCGAGTGGGAGTTCCTTTCACTTGTGAGTTCTCCAACCCCATTGTAAAATAGTTTCAATTTAGAAGCATTCCTCTACTATCCTTTTAAATAGCTTGTGGTTGTGTTGTGACTTGCTTCTTCATTACACTAGGCCATTCATGCTTAGGGTGAGTTGGAGAAGCAAGGCACTTGTTTCTTTGCATTTCCGTAGTTTCAAATTCCATTTCTCTTCATATTATTTTTCCTATATTCAAAAACCCTAAAAAAAATTACATATTCCAAAACCTAAAAAAGAAGTTGATTTCCATGATTCAAGTGAGAGATTTTGTTTAAAGCATTCCTACCTCTCTTAGGACGACCCAAATACTTTTCCAAGTACTCAGAGTTTATAAATTTAAAAGTGATCCAAATTACGTGTTACAACGACCTAATTCATGATTTTTACAAATCATGCTTTTTAGCGATCACTTTTTGGCACTATTGCCGGGGAGGCACGGCTTTGCTTTACCATTATTCTCTTGCTTGATATGCGTATCTCATCCCCTTTTCCTTCTTTTCTCTTGTGTGTGCAGGAACTACAGGAAGAAGGTAGAAATTTGGAAGCGAGAGCTTGAAGTTCCTTTTCTTCCAATGGATTTCAAGTTGGTTCCTTCTTCCTTGTCACATTAACCCTAAAAGCTATCAAAAAAACATTAAACTAGGCTTTCAGGATCATAAACGTTTAAATTAAGAGTGGTTCCTTTAAAAACTGGTTTTTTGTTTGCACCTTTAAACACCACTTTACCTTAAGTGTTGGTGTTCTAATTTTCAGATCTAGACTTCTGTCCAGATTTAAAAAATCAATTCTTGACACCATAGGCTTCCTGAAATCTTGAAATTTCACCTAAAGATTCTAAATCAAGTCAGGAATGTATGTGCTAAATTTCAATGCAATTGGATTTGTAGAAAATTTTTAAAAATTAGCGTACCGCAGGGGAGGCATCTCCTCTAATTTCACTATTTTGTTATTGTCCGCAAATTTTAGGAATTTTTTTACTTGTCCAATTTTTGTGAAATTTAGCTTTTTGGAATCCTTGTGAAATTCTACACAACACATAAAATTACAAAAAGTTTTGGTGGCCAGTGGTGGTACTAAGAAGTCTAAAATACCCACAGGTATCAATTGTGGACTTTGACACTAGCACAAAGAAAAATATTTAAAAAATATCAAAAAATTTTCTAAAATCATAAAAAAATATTTTCTAGAATCCTTGTTTGATTTTCCTTGTAGTAGTAGTGTTGTTTGCTTTGTTTAGACCACTACTTAAAAAGAAAAGGCTGAAGTAATTCACTGATAGTTCAAATTTTTGCTTAGGTTCAAATCAATTAGGGTTTGTTTTCATTTTCTTTAGATCCACATTTTAAAAGGAAGTCTATCTTCACCCATACAACTTGATTTTTTTTGATTGTGGAACTCAAACTTGCTTGAATACATCAAAAGAAAACCCTAAAAGACATTAATCTAAATCAAATCCTAAAAGAAAAAAAACTACAAAAAGTTTATGTGACAACTTGTTTGATATTGGAATCACTCTTTCCAATTTTTGCACACACCAAAAAAATTGAAATAATAGGGCATTACCCCAATCAACGCCCTCCACATTCCTATGCACATTCAGATACCTAAGCCTAATTAAAAGAAAGTAGTCATTTGACCACTTAAGGACATCACCAAAGTTTAGACTTGATATCCAATATCTAAGAGTTATTAAGCATTCTTAATTCCTCTTGAAAATGCGGCGACGGACTTAGTGGGAAGTCAAACGACGAGTGTGGGTTTACACAAGCCCCTAGTGATTTTCCCAGGACATTCTTGGGCCCAATCCACCTCTTTAGTCTAGCTGGGTGATTATTAGGAAGTAGGTTCACTTATTAAATTCTTATTTATTGGGTTCCCAAGTCTTAGGTTTTATTAAGGAGTCAACCTTAAGATAGTTTAGGCTTGGCTGTTTGAATTGCACACTTTTTTTCATCTCTCTCTCTTCTTCTCCCCTCCCATGTCCCATTTAGTGTATGCACAGCCAATGGTCCCAAAATCTGCACTTGGAGGGACCAACTAATTTTTTAGCCCACCGCACTACCCATACTCGCTTGTTTGATTCATCTTCTTCCTCTGATAAAAATCAAGAGAAAATGGAAAAAGCCCAAAATCATAAAAAAACACTAACCCATCATCTTCTAACCATCAAAATGGGAACCCCAATTTTGAACCCGAAGTTGAGGTTCCCGAACTGCAACTTGAAATGTCTCAAATTGAAATCCCATCTCAGAAAAAGTTGACAGAAAATTTTCAAAATTCCGATCCTTTTCTCATGGTAGTAACTCAACTCCAACAACTCCAAGCAAATCAAAAACAATTGACTAGGACCGTTACAAGCCTAGCCAACAATAGACCACCCAAATCTGAACCTACTATTCTGTTGAGGGAATTCTATGATCTCTCAAACTATGAAGAAAGACCAGGGGTGGTCATCCTTGATGGAGAATTTGAAATTAAACCTGCAATCCTTCATCTCATTAAACATTTTAATGGCCTTCCTCGAGAAGATCCATTTAGCCATTTAGATGAACTCATGATCCTTGCCCAAGCCACCAAATCCCGAAACATTTCGGAAGATTTATGGCTAATGCGGCTTTTCCTGCTTTCTTTGAAAGATAACGCCGCTTATTGGTTTAGGACTATAGGAAAATCTATTACTACCTAGATGCAATTAAAAAGTGCATTTCTTAAAAAATATTTCCCAATTGGTCACACTAATGATTTATGTCGTGCTATAACGACCTTCTAACAAAAATCCGGTGAGCCTATGCATGAAGCATGAGAAAGATTTCAGGACTTATTAAGAAGCTGCCCCCACCACGAGGTGCCACTTTGGCAACTTGCCCGAATATTCTACCATGGTCTTGATGACCAATTGAGGCAGTTTGTTGACGCCTCATGTGGGGGCAACTTTTTAAAAAAAGACGCGGAAAGCACTATGAACTTTTTGACGAAATGAGCGAAAATTCTTTCAATCACTCGTCCATGGACACCTTTGGCAGAAATGCCAATTCCCATGTCAGTGTCCATGAAGTATGCACACAACAACAATCTCTCCTGCTTACACAAGACGATTTGGAACTTTTTGTGCAAAGACTCAACCATATGCAAATTTATAAAATGAAAATGGAAAAGTTTAACACAACCACAAAACCCATTATCGACCAACCCTAACTCTTGCCTTTCTAACTCCGACACTAACTTGACTCTCCTCTGCCGGGAAAATTTACAACAAATCGAAACCAGTGGATTTCAAAATCTTGACTTTGCACCTGAAATTGTTGGGACTTCTAATAATTCTTTAATATATGTCCCAGTAAACGAAAATATTTCTATTCTCCATGATAATTTTAGAAATAATTCTTCCAACTTTTTTAATCCTACTTGTAGGAATAACCTTAATTTTTCCCGGAAGAATACCAATCAAATTTCTCATTCTCAAAATCAAACGAGGAATTTTGGCCAAAACCAACCTTCGCAGGTTGATATTAATAATCAATTAATGAAAACCTCGCAAGGAATGCAACAACAACTGAATGATGTTACTCATGTTGTTTCTAATTTACAAAATCAAATCACAATAATGCCCAATCAAGGGCCAATGGAAAATTTACCCTCCCAACCTATCCCAAACCCCAGAAATCAACGGAATCAATTTCAAAGTAGAAATAATCTAGGTCAACAAGGTCAACAACCAATAAATCCCGCACCTCAATTCCCACCCAATTTTCAAAATCTGTAACAAAATAAACATTTTCCATAGCAAAATAACCACACTGCCATTGTAGTCACATTAAGAAGTGGAAAAGCTACACACAATTCGAAACCCTCAAGGGAAAATGATGTAAACACATTTACACTACTTAAAATGTCTATTTATGCATGTTCTTAAGCATAGGATTGCATTTCATGACATAAATATTGCATTACATGCATCATATTGCATTTAGATTAGTTTGAATAAAATGGAGGTTAATTGTCTCCTTTTATATGCTTGGACAGGGCAAATATTTTATCGGGGCCTCGGATCAAAGATCCACCCGTATGGATGTGATCAGGGCGACGATTGGAGTTCAACGACTCCAAGATCGCCCTAATCAGGCATCCGTAGCATCAGATAGAGACCGGGGAACCCTAGAAGATCAAGGGCCAAGATGCTGTAAATCCACACTTCAGATGGAAAATCCGATCACACGGATGAATTCGGATCGACGATCGCAGCCCAACGACACAAAAATCGAGTCAATCCGACATCCGTGGCACCATCTACAACTTCCAGAAGATGGACGGCCAAGATGGCGCCACGTGGCACCATCCCAGTCGCCCAAACGGCCGCCTACACTCTATGAAGACCGCGCACCCATCCCCTCTCCGCCGTTGGATCTCAATCCAACGGCTGTGGACGCATCGTTTTAAAAGCATCCGCGCGACCATTTGGGCGAGACAGCGCAGCGGTCCAGCGCCTTATCGCGAGGCGCTGGCGCGCGTTCGAGCCTCGCCAAGCAATTTCTGAGGCGGGCGGGCGTGCTCCAATTGACCGCACGATCGCGATCCAACGGCCGCGCGCGCCCGATAGCGCCGACGCGCAATTGGACGCTCTGGTGAACGCGCGATCGTACGCGTAGGCGGGCGGGCGGCAGCGGTGAAGGCGCGATTTTAAGCCGTCCGATCTCGCGATCGGACGGCTGAAAATCAAACGACGTGCGTAGGCGTTACGCGCGGGCAGCCGAGCGGCCGCGCGTAGGCGCGGAGGCTATGCCCACGTTGGGGGCTTTAGCGACGGTTTTATCCGTCACTAAAGACCCCTTATTTATTATTTTGAAGATGTAATGTCAATTTTGCCCCCACTCGTTGCAACTATAAGAGGAGACCCCCTCCATACGAAATTTTCATCCCTTCCTTCTCCTCTCTACCTCTCCAAAGCTCAAGAGAAGCTTGTCCCACACCCGGGATGCTTCTCGCGAGATAAAGTCCAAATTTTCGTCCCCCTTCGGAAGTGGATCCCGCGACGACGACGGCGTGCTGCTTCGTTCCCGTTCTTCTGCTTCGTCCTCCTTCGTCCCGCTTCGTTCTCCTTCGTCCCGGCGTCGTCCCGTCCGGCTCGTCCTCCAAGCGACCGTCGAGGAGGATTCTCTCTCCCTATTCTTTTTACTGCTTTCTAGTATAGATTTACTGCTTTCTAGAGTAGTCTATTCGTCCTCCGAGCGATCGTCGAGGAGGACATTTCTCCCTCCATTCTTTTAATGCTTTCTAGAGTAATTGTTTTATGTTTTCTAGTTGTAACGAAAGAACTCTTTTATGATAAATTCCTTGTCTATTTTACATCTCATTTTGATTTCCATGTATAGTATTCCTTCTCTCTCTCTTACTCCCTCTCTCTCTTTTATTTGTTGTAGATACTTAGATAGTTTAAATTGAATTTCTTTGTGACAAAATAAAAAGAAACGCGAAGTTTTTAAATCAAACGTTCGCCTCCCTGTGTTCGACCCGGAATTTTAATTTCGGTATAAATTTTATTTGTTGAACACGAATCCTTCGCTTTCGAACTACAACGACAGGTTTTCCAAAACCGAACACGTTGGCGTAGGTTCGTAAATAAGTTCAACATTTTGGCGCCGTTGCCGGGGAGGCAACGCTCTTTGATTTCTCTTCGTGTTTTGTAACTTACAAATCATTTACCTCACTTTTCTCCTTTCTTATTGTAATTGTAGGTACTCTTTCGAGACAGGCAAAAGCGGTAGATCGGAGTAAACTGCTGTGGAAGGTTTTGTAAGTTATCCCCCACCTCCCACCCATTAGATTTTATTTCATCACATAATAATTCAAACATTAATCAACCTAGGTGTTCTTATAAACTCTAAGGTTAGATTGTTTGTTGTTTGACATCCATACTCACTCCAACCCCCACATTAAAAAAAAAAAAAAAAAAAAAATCTCACAGAGGTACACAACCTCATCTGATTTTCTAACTCAACCGATAAACCAATCTTAGGAGCCGGTACACACATCCAAACACATAATCGAGTAGAAATCAGATTGGGTAATCATTTGTGTGCCTAATTAGGTGGTGCATCAGGCCAGTTGTTTGAGTTGTTTGGGCCGCACCACTTCAAATAAAATCAACTCATCAAGTAGCTGCCAATTAGGTTCAACTCTTAGGGATCTACCAGGCACTCCACATTCTTTTTAAACTTTAAAGGAAAATATCTTCACCTGTGCTTGCAAAACCTGGTGTGCTAATGAAACTTGATTGAAAACACCTAAAGTTGAATCCTAAAAGCTACTAAGCAAGATTTGAACCTTAAAATTTACCACATCAAAAATAATCTTGCTTGAAAACCACTGGTTGTGCACGCACACACAAAGCAATCAATCATTAAGGGCACAACCCATTTAAAGGGCCCATCACATTCCAAAGCACATTCAAACCTAGCCCTAAATAAAACAGAGTAGACGTTGGCCTTAAGGATTGGACTCGCTCTTCAGAACTCAGAACGAGATTATTTTCGATTAGTCTGTTTCTACTGTTCAATCTGATGTCTAGCTAGGGGAGCAGAGTCAAACGATCGCGGCTGGGGGGTACACTAGGAACCGGAGGCGCAAGCCGAAGGAAGAACCTTCTCCCCAGTCCCTCCTTCTAACTGGTTGGATTGAACAGACAGAAGTAGATCAAATCGTTCCTTTATCTCAAGACGGGTTTTGGGAGTCTGTAGGTCTGTAGGCTAACCCATTTAAGGACAGGTTTGATTGTTTGTATTGCAGGGCACCTTTCTTCCTCCCGTGTCTCATGAATCCTTCCACATATTTCACGCATTCCCTCTCTTTCCCTCCTGTTGTAAATTATCCTCAACATGACAATTATCCCAACTCGTATTGTAATCGACCATCAGTTAGTTGGGATAATTCGGATTGGGGATACAATTCCGGACCCCCGTGTTTAGGGTCTAACCCTGAACACTTTGATTCTCAATTCTATCCTTCTCAGAGTTGCATCGATTATAGATTGTCCTCCTTTCATGAACAACCTAATGCGATCTACAATCAAGAAGGATACACTGATCCTTACCCATCCTCTGATTTCACTGCCTTTAGGTCATCACCATCTTTTGAACAATCTGAAATGACCTATTATCAGGATGGGTATAACGAATCTCAATTCGTTAATTCCTCTACATTGATGTCAAACCTGCCCAACCCTGAACCAACTCATTTGGTTCAGGTTAATCAGGTTCAAGATAAGGTTCTGGCTAACTTGAGGAATATCATTCAATCTTTAGAAGTTCAGCCAATACCTTGCATTGAGAGATTGGAGCCCCTGATTGAAATGATTGATGATTTAAATAAGTCTTTGTTGGATTGGCTCCAGGATGTTAAGGATAAGAACCCGGGTGAGTTTCTACTTGGGAAATTAGCGAAATTGAGGATGAGATTCGTGGTTGCTTTGATTCAATCTTGGAATAATTCCCAAGATGAACTCTCTTCAGGAAAGCCAATGACAGAACCCGCTCAGGCACCTGTTGGGGGGGACACGTGTTACGAAGCTGACCAGATTGAATTAAAACAACCAATTAAGGATGATTTGATTTCTTCACCTGAAATCCCTGAGCTGGGTTACGAGGAAACGTATGTCTCCTTGGAACGCAAAGTGACAAATGATTTTGGGACATACATTGATACGGATCCTGATGGTGAAGATTCAAGTTGCGAAGTCTCACACGAGTTTTCAGATCACGATTTTTGTGAGACGATTGGGCCTGAGGAATCTGATAGATCATTTGATAGCCCAATAACTGAGGAAACTGATCTTATTAGGGCACACGATACGGATCCAGAATCGCATTTTCTGGAGGAATTAATTCAATGCCCTGATTATCAGTTACACCCTGTTGAGCTTATTGATGATTCTAATTCTGAGATAATTAGACCCAAGTCAATTTTGATTCTGCCACATCATTTAGACTTGGAGATTCCAGACGGGGTGATGAATATACAAGAGGTCTTGGAATTTGATACACTTAATGAGGAGGATAGGAGCGGGGAAGTTCTAATTTGGGAAGTTAATTTTGGAGGAAATGGAAGATTGAGTCGAAGGGTTCCTTTTAAGCTGAAACCATCAAATCAGAACCCTTACGACATTTGTTTCGAGGATGTTCAACTCAAGCACACATTCAACGATTATCCTTTTGAGCTTCAATTTTCTGTAACCCGACTTTTTGGTCTTGGGTTGCATCCTCAGAAATCGCAGGCCCGATCCCGCTTACATTCTGATTTTAGGTTTTGGGTAATTTTTATCCAGAACCTAAGATATTCTCGATTATGGGGTGTGGGTCTGCACCACAATCTGGTCCACATCTGTGGACCTCTGTCGACAGGTCGGAGGATTCTTCTGTTTATTCTAATTTTGACCTGCACTTCTGAATTCTTCATTTCTTTTCTTTGTATAGTGTGCCTAGCTGAAGGCACTAAACTCAGCACATATACAGTTCTTTTTCATTTTCATCTTGGAGCGGACCCGATATCCACGCAATTCAGGTGCTTTCTACGCTTTTCCACTCTGTTTTATGTCTTTTTAATACAATGAGGACATTGCATTAGATAGGCATGGGGGGTGGATATTTATCTCTGAATTCATTCGTCAGCTCCGTAGATTTGTTTTATTTTATAAAAAAAAAAAAAATCAAAATTAGGAAAGAGAATTTGGGTTTAAGAAAATTTTCGATCTTAAGAAATACTATATTATGTTCTGAACACAAAGACCCTTCAGGTCTTTGGACTTAATCAGCCCGTGTATCCACTAAAATGTGGATTTGTTTTTCGAGTTCTCGCCAACTTGAATTTTATTTTAATTGGAGTAAATAAGTTTGGGTGATAAGTACACGACTTATCAACCCGCCCTCTGATGTGAGGGAATTTTGAGTCTTAAGCATCTACACACTTTCTTTGCACTGACTCGATATTTGGCGATTTTAATGGAAATTGGGTAGCTAATGAACCTTCTAGGGTGATATGGCTGGCAAGTTATCGTGGGTAACAGCCCATAGGTAGGTTGTCTAGAGCCCAGTCACTGACCTTTCTCTTTTTGCTGCCTTTAGGTAAATCTTAGACCAGGGAAGCCACCTACTTAAAAAAAAAAAAAAAGAAGAAAAAAAAAAATCAAAAAGGAGAAAAGAACAAAAAGAAATAAGCCACACTTCACCGCACGAGTATGGCTGGCAAGTTGTTGGTGGTAACAGCTCATCGACCGGTTGTCCAGAACCCAGCTCAGAAAATGCACTAAAAATTTCCAAAACACTTAGGAAGAAGCGGAGAAGTAGAATAAACCGGGGAGATATACACTGGATTCACCCTTGTGTTGACCCCGTTAAAAAATAAAAGTAGGGAGAAAGCTACCGGTTGTAAAGATACACCTTCAGGCAGAATTCTTTTTGAGGTCACCTAGAGGCGTAGAAATCCGAAGTCTGTTCTAATTGCCGGTCAACGAGTCTATCACAATCACAATAAGATGCTTAAAACTTAGGATTCTCATCAAATCTTGGGTGAGTTGAATGGTCGTAGAAAGCCACTCTTGAACCCTAAAATTTGAAAATCAAAAAAAATAAAAAAATAAAAAAATAAAAGAGTAAAAAGAGAAAAAGAAATTTTTCTTTGAATAAGGCGAGGCTTGAGGCGATCTGCATTTTGGCTGATACCCGGGCACTGTTGTGTCTTTGAAAGTTCAGTTCCTAAGTAGACAATTTCTTAATGATTGAAAGTGACTCAGGTCCAAATAATCTAACCTAATTCTTTTATAAATAGCATATAGTTTTTGCTAGGGACTAGCAAAAGATAGGCATGGGGGTATGATGTAAACACATTTACACTACTTAAAATGTCTATTTATGCATGTTCTTAAGCATAGGATTGCATTTCATGACATAAATATTGCATTACATGCATCATCTTGCATTTAGATTAGTTTGAATAAAATGGAGGTTAATTGTCTCCTTTTATATGCTTGGACAGGGCAAATATTTTATCGGGGCCTCGGATCAAAGATCCAACCGTATGGATGTGATCAGGGCGACGATTGGAGTTCAACGACTCCAAGATCGCCCTAATCAGGCATCCGTAGCATCAGATAGAGATCGGGGAACCCTAAAAGATCAAGGGCCAGGATGGTGTAAATCCGCACTTCAGATAGAAAATCCGATCACACGGATGAATTCGGATCGACGATCGCAGCCCAACGACACAAAAATCGAGTTAATCCGACATCCGTGGCACCATCTACAACTTCCAGAAGATGGACGGCCAAGATGGCACCACGTGGCACCATCCCGGCCGCCCAAACGGCCGCCTACACTCTATGAAGACCACGCACCCATCCCCTCTCCGCCGTTGGATCTCAATCCAACGGCTGTGGACGCATCGTTTTAAAAGCATCCGCGCGACCATTTGGGTGAGACAGCGCAGCGGTCCAACGCCTTATCGCGAGGCGCTGGCGCGCGTTCGAGCCTCGCCAAGCAATTTCTGAGGCGGGCGGGCGCGCTCCAATTGACCGCACGATCGCGATCCAACGGCCGCGCGCGCCCGATAGTGCCGACGCGCAATTGGACGCTCTGGTGAACGTGCGATCGTACGCGCAGGCGGGCGGGCGGCAGCGGTGAAGGCGCGATTTTAAGCCGTCCGATCTCGCGATCGGACGGCTAAAAATCAAGCGACGTGCGTAGGCGTTACGCGCGGGCAGCCGAGCGGCCGCGCGTGGGCGCGGAGGCTACGCCCACGTTGGGGGCTTTAGCGACGGTTTTATCCGTCACTAAAGACCCCTTATTTATTATTTTGAAGATGTAATGTCCATTTTGCCCCCACTCCTTGCAACTATAAAAGGAGACCCCCTCCATACGAAATTTTCATCCCTTCCTTCTCCTCTCTACCTCTCCAAAGCTCAGGAGAAGCTTGTCCCACACCCGGGATTCTTCTCGCGAGATAAAGTCCAAATTTTCGTCCCCCTTCGGAAGTGGATCCCGCGACGACGATGGTGTGCTGCTTCGTTCCCGTTCTTCTGCTTCGTCCTCCTTCGTCCCGCTTCGTTCTCCTTCGTCCAGGCGTCGTCCCGTCCGGCTCGTCCTCCAAGCGACCGTCGAGGAGGATTCTCTCTCCCTATTCTTTTTACTGCTTTCTAGTATAGATTTACTGCTTTCTAGAGTAGTCTACTCGTCCTCCGAGCGATCGTCGAGGAGGACATTTCTCCCTCCATTCTTTTAATGCTTTCTAGAGTAATTGTTTTATGTTTTCTAGTTGTAACGAAAGAACTCTTTTATGATAAATTCCTTGTCTATTTTACATCTCATTTTGATTTCCATGTATAGTATTCCTTCTCTCTCTCTTACTCCCTCTCTCTCTTTTATTTGTTGTAGATACTTAGATAGTTTAAATTGAATTTCTTTGTGACAAAATAAAAAGAAACGCGAAGTTTTTAAATCAAACGTTCGCCTCCCTGTGTTCGGCCCGGAATTTTAATTTCGGTATAAATTTTATTTGTTGAACACGAATCCTTCGCTTTCGAACTACAACGACAGGTTCTCCAAAACCGAACACGTTGGCGTAGGTTCGTAAATAAGTTCAACAGAAAATAAATCAGATCAAGAGCAATTTTTTCCTACCTCAATCCACTCTCAGGAAAATCAAGCTAGCACAAACATGACACCTTTCCCACAAGCATTACACTCTAAGAAGAAGAAACCCAGAAAAACTGAGCCAACTGAAGAACAATTGCATGAATTATTTGGCCAAGTGAAAATTAACATCTCTCTCCTAGATGCAATTAAATATGTACCTACCTACGCAAAGCTTTTGAAAGAAATTTGTACACCAAAAAGGCAGCCTAAAAATCTAGGAAAGGTTGTCCTTTCTGAGGCAGTTAGCTCTATTGTTCAGAGCAAGCTGCCTCACAACAGAAAGGACCCAGGTGCTCCTCTAATATATGTTGTCATTAATGACACAACTTTTGATTTCACCCTCTTAGACCTAGGTGCATCCATAAGTCTCATCCCTACCATCCTTTTTGATGAATTTCAGTTCGGTGAACTCAAACCAGTGAAGGTTACCCTTCAACTTGCCGATCGATCCGTTATTCACCCAAAAGGGATCGTAGAAGATGTCATTGTTCAGGTACAGAATTATCTCTTCACTATGGACCTTTTAGTCCTCAACATTGATGTACTCGAAGCATTAAGAAATGCACCTATTATTCTTGGAAGACCTTTCCTCGCCACTGCCAAGTCCAACATAAATTGCGATTCCAGTAAAATGGACATCACTTGCGATGGCGACACACTCACTTTAGATACTTTTAGGGCTTCCAAAAGATTCCACGAACTGGATTTCTTCGATGACTTAGATTCTGAAACCTCAAATCTTATTGAGGAAATGCTTTCTGTGGATACCTGTTTTGCAATAAACTCTTCTCTTGAGCAACAGCAGTCATCTAACCCACCCCCACCCACCACACCGGATTTTACACTAACTTCTAACCCTATTTCGGAACCTGGCCTACAATTAGATTTGAAACCTTTGTCGGATTCCTTAAAATATGTATTTTTGGGCCCCAATGATACAAAACCCCTTATTATTAACTCCAAACTGTCAGGGTTACAAGAGGAAAATCTACTCCAAGTTCTAAATAAATATCTAAAGGCAATCGATTGATTTTAAGCGATTTAAAAGGCATTGACGCATCCTATTGCACTCACCGCATTTATCTTGAGGACGATTCTAGACCTTCCTGCCAACCTCAACATCGCTTAAACCCAAATATGTAGGAGGTCGTAAAATGGGAAATAATTAAATGGCTTGATGTGGGAATTATTTACCCTATCGTTGACAGCCTATGGGTCAGCCCTACACAAGTTGTACCCAAGAAAGGTGGCCTCACTATTATTACTAATGATAAGGGTGAGGAAATTCCCACTAGGACTACTTCTTCGTGGCGTGTTTGTATTGACTACAGAAAATTAAATACCACCACCAAGAAAGATCATTTTCCACTCCCATTTATTGATCAAATTTTGGAGTAGCTAGCCGGACAAGATTATTATTGTTTCCTTGATGGATATTTCGGCTATAATGAAGTTGCAGTCCACCCTGAGAACCAGGAAAAGACCACTTTCACCTGCTCTTTCGGAACCTTTGCGTTCTTAAGAATGCCATTTGGATTGTATAATGCACCTGCAACTTTTCAACGGTGCATGTTAGCAATTTTTTCTGATTTGGTAGGTGATTGCCTAGAGGTCTTTGTGGATGATTTTCTTTGGAGATTCTTTTGATCACTGTCTTTGGAATTTAGAAAGAACTCTTCAAAAATGTATTGAGGTTAACCTGGTTCTCAGTTGGGAGAAGAGCCATTTCATGGTTCAAGAAGGCATTATCCTAGGCCATGTTATTTCTGGGAAGGGAATGTCGGTAGACAAAGCTAAAGTTGATATAATCTCCAAACTTCCCCCACCCAGTTTGGTGAAACAAATACGATCTTTTCTGGGGCATGTAGGATTCTACTGATGATTCATTAAAGATTTCTCCAAAATTTCCCGACCTTTAAGCCACCTTTTAACTAAAGATCAACCTTTTGATTTTGATCATGATTGCTTGTAGAGTTTTAATATTTTAAAATAAGCAATTACTATGGCACCCATTCTGCAAGCTCCTGATTAGGCTCATCCTTCTGAGCTTATGACAGGTGCCTCAGATTTTGCAGGAGCCGTCCTAAGGCAACAAACCAATAAGAAACCCGTTGTGATTTATTATGCTAGTAAAACACTTGATGAAACACAACAGAATTATACTATTATCGAAAAAGAACTTCTTGCGATCATTTTTGCCCTTGAAAATTTTCGTTCATATCTATTAGGGTCACACATCACCATATACATTGATCACTCAACCTTGAAATATTTGCTGAATAAGAAGGATGCGAAACCCTACCTAATTCGATGGATTTTATTGTTACAAGAATTTGACTTTTGAGTTCTCAAAATGTTGTGGCCAATCACCTTTCAAGACTTAACACTAGTGATGTTTTGACCCAAACAGTCATTTTTCCGGACGAAACACTCCTAACATTAAAATCCCTCCCTTGGTATGCTGACTATGCAAATTATCTTCCCATTGGACAATTCCCTTCTGACTAGACTAAACGCAAGAGGGATAAGTTCTTTGCCAGGATTAAATATTACTTTTAGGAGGACCCCGATCTGTTCCATATCTGTGCTACCAAGTCATTAGGCGGTGCATTCCCGATTTAGAAAGACATGATATTCTAAACCACTGGCACTCAATGGCTTGCGGTGGACATTTTTTAGGGAAGAAAACAATGACCAAGGTGCTAAATGTTGGATTTTATTGGCCTAGCATACACAAAGATGCTCATGAATTTTCTTGGTCCTATGTGCATTGCTAGAGCATCGGCAACATGAACTCTAAGGATATGATGCCCCTTAACCCAATTTTGGAAGTTGAAATTTTTGATGTATGGGGCATCGATTTCATGGCCCTTCTGGGTACCAGTACATTTAGTCGCTGTCGACTATGTTTCGAGATGGATCGGAGTGGTACACACATGCACTAATGATCATAGAGTCGTCATGGATTTTATAAAGAAATTTTTTTTTTGCGTTTCGATGTTCCTAAGGCCATTATTAGTGACGGAGGCTCACATTTCACACATTCTCAGTTCCATCAACTTCTTGCTAAAAATGGGGTGAACCATAAAATCTCCACACCATATCATCCTCAAACTAATGGCCAAGTTGAAGTCTCCAACCAGGAGATTAAAAATATTTTGCAAAAGATGGTTAAGCCCAACTGAAAAGATCGGTCACTAAAACATGACGATGCATTATGGGCTTATCGTACATCTTTCAAAACCCCTATTGGCATGTCACCTTTTTGCCTTATTTTTGCCAAGGCATGCCACCTCCCTGTTGAGCTAGAACATAGGGCTTATTGGGCGATAAAAGAATTCAATTATAATTTGGATGCAGCTGGCAAACATAGGAAATTACAATTAACTGAACTCGAAGAACTTCTCAACTTGGCTTATGAAAATGCATGTATTTACAAAGACCGAACCAAGAAATTTCATGATAAATTCATCGTTTGGAAAACTTTTGAACCTAAACAATGCGTGTGCCATTTTGATGAGAAGTTGTAAATATTTCCTGGTAGATTAAAATATAAATGGACCGGACATTACATTGTAATTCAAACTTATCTCCACGGTGCTATTGAAATTTTGGATCCTAAAACCAACAATATCTTCAAAGTCAATGGCCAACAACTTAAGCCCTATCTTGATCACAACCTAAATGTGCAATCCGATTCTCAAGACCTCCACGACTTACGCGATATTTAGTGACTTCACATCCGGCTGAATGGTGTAAATGAGAGCACTGGATGGGGGGTAACCCATCATTTTTCCCACTTTTCATTTTTACTTTCTTTAGAGGTTTTGCCTACCCAGATTTTGACTGCATTCACCAAGGTAATCCCTTTTCCCTTCTAATTACATGAGGACATTCCACATCTTAAGCATGGGGGGATGTTTTTAAATTTTGACGATCAAATTATGATTTTCAAAACCCAAAAATAGGCAATTTTCTTTTATAATTTTCTTCTTGCATACACAAAAAAATTAAAATGTTGAAAACCTTTTCAGAAATCTTTGAAATCGAGACTAAATTTGAGAGATCATTCTAAGGCATAATGGGATTTAATCTTTAACAAACTAGGAATTAAGAAGCGGATCAAAATATTAGAATTTCTAGGTCTACTTTTAGACTAGATCAAGTATCTTTCTCTAAATATCACCTGACCTCCTATTAATTTGGGTGACTTAATCTTCTTTTGCAACTTGGAAATTACATGTGTCCCTTTGAGGACCAAAAACTCAGTTTTCAACCAAAAACTTGTGTGCCTTGAAAAATTTTTGTGTCAAATTTCATACACAGCCAACACTTAAAAACAATTAGAAAAGAATTAGAGAACGAACCCCTTATTTAGTCTTAGTAAAAATCAGAAGTAGATCATTGGTTTGAGTTCCCACCATCGAGGAGGAAAATGCCTCCTTTGAGGACGTGATGTCAGCATGTTATCGCCTCGACGTTGCTCTATATCTATATTTCATATCTTTAGACGGAGCAATGGTCGGATTTTTACATGGTATGTAAAATGTGATTTTTATGAGTCGTTGCAATGAGCAAAATCGATTCGCTTTTAAAATTTGTAATCTAGATAGTAGAGTATCTAGGGTCATCCAAGGAGGCAAATTCTTGCAAATATAGATCTCTTACATGAAAATGCGGAAATCAACCTTCTTTTTAGGTTTTTTAATGTTAGATTTTTAGGGTTTTGAAATAATAGGCAATCGCACTTTTAAAGAGGGAAAGAGACTAACACCTATAAGCTAACCCTAAGGTGATAAGAATAGCCTCTCCCTAAGCTCACTCTAGGCACGTGAAGGCCTAGAGTAATTAGGGAGTGGGAGTGAAAAAGTGCTAGAAACAAGATTATAAAAGAAAATGCGATAAAAATTGAAAAGGAGGCAACTTTGATTTAATGGAATTGTGTTTTAAAAAAACATGTAGAGGAATGCTTCTACTTGAAATTAAAAATAAAGACTAAAAACATAAATCCTCTTGCAAAATCTG
This sequence comes from Thalassia testudinum, assembly GCA_037157565.1. Classification (NCBI taxonomy): domain Eukaryota; kingdom Viridiplantae; phylum Streptophyta; class Magnoliopsida; order Alismatales; family Hydrocharitaceae; genus Thalassia; species Thalassia testudinum. The sequence continues at coordinate 49,436,124 of JAZHRO010000009.1, forward strand.
GTGAAGAAGAGAGTCTTCTTACTCCAAGCCTAGCTATTCCTTGGCTTGAAAAGAAGATCTCCTTCTCCTTCCTTGAATAGCTCCTCCGAAGTGTGGTCTCCTCCTGGCAAGCCCAAGGGGGGCGTGCCTAAACTCCTCCAAAGGTGGTTGGCTTCCACCTCAATGTCTCCTCCTAGGGTAGGTGCGTAACCTAAGTATTCTCCCTTTGTTTGGCTTCTCCCTTTGGCTAGCATGGACATAAGAGAGAAGAAAAGAGGGGAAGGCACCAATGGGACAGAGTGTCCCCTTAATCTTCTTCTTCTTCTTCTCTTGGCCATCTATAGAATGTGGAAGTATAGGTAGAAAATTATGTAGCCAAAGGTGAATTAATGGTGGTGGGTGTTGGTCTTTTTAAAGGGTGGAAGGGGGTTAGGGGTAGTTAATGGATGGAGGGCTAGGATGGGTTGTAGAGGGTGGTTAGGAGATCCTAGGGTTGATAATGTGTGGTGCCAAAATGGAGGGATGCTTGGCATTTGTCGCCAACCCTAGGTGGGGACTAGGGTTAAAGATTGATGGTGGTAGGGTTAGGTGGCATGTAGGGTATGTGTAGGGTTAGGATGGTGTTGTAGGGTGGTGGTTGGTGAATGGAGGGAAGATATAATGTGGCGCCAAAAGGAGGGTTGTATGGAGCGGTGGTTATGGTGGGGTTAAGTCGTTTTGGCACCACTTTAGGATGGTTAAGGGAGAGGGTTAGGTGGCGCCAAGTAAGGGTTCTAGAAGGTGGGTAGGTGTAGGGTAGGGATGGCCTTATAAACTGGTGGTTATGTGGTAGATGGTTGAGGGAGTTTGGTGCCAAGTGTAGGGATGTGTAGAGGGGTAGTTATGGTGGGTTAAGTGGTGTTGGCGCCAAGTGTAGGAGGGTTAAGGGTGGCGCCACTAGATGGATGGTGTAGATAGGTTAAGGGGGGATGTGTATGGTGGATGATATGGCTTCAAGTTGGCACCAACTTAAAGGGATGTGGAGAGTCTTTTGGCGCCAACTTGAAGTGGGTTAAGGTGGTGGTTATGGGTAGTTTTGGAGGGAAAGTTAGGTAGCCTTTGGTGGTGGTGGTGGTGTGAGGGGTCATGAGGGTTGGTGGCGCCAACTAGGAGTGGACTATTTATCTTGCTTAGGTGGTGGACTTGGAGTAGTGGTTAGGGTGAAGTTAGGTTAGGGTTTAGATGGATGGCCATAGAAGTGGAGCTGGTTTTGAGCTTAGCTAAGCTAGCTTAACTAATGCTTGAGTAGAAGGAGAGGTAGGAAGGATTAGGGTTTAGGGAGGAGGAGCTGAGGAAGTAGCCTTGAGCTACCTTGAAGCTTGTGGGAGCTATCATCTGTTGAAGAGGTCCTTGTCAGAGCTCAACTACTATTCTTTAGCTATCTAGTTCATTGCTAGCTACTAAATTGAGTAGGTTGAGTTGGGTTGAGCTAGTATCAACTATTCTGGAGCTTAGGGAAGTTGGCTGTGGACTTCTTTGCTGACCTAGTTTAGCTAGCTAAAAGCTAGTAGCTAAGCTAAGTTGATTGGAGCTCTTGTGAGCTAAGAGGTGCTAGGTGGAGCTAGGTGGAGCTGGAATGAGCTAAGCTAGAGCTAGAATGAATTCATGTCAACTCGGTTGAGCTAGCCAGGGCTCCCAGTGAACTGAATGCAGCTGGGATGAGCTATACTCAACTAAGTTGAGCTGGATCTGAGGTAACTGGAGCTAATGTCAACTTAGTTGAGCTAGTTAGAGCTCCCAGTGAACTGAATGGAGCTAGGATGAACTAGACTCAACTAAGTTGAGCTAGATCTGAGCTGACTTAAGCTAGGTTTAGCTAGAATGAGCTGCCCTGAGTTGCCATCCAGCTAAGATGAGTTGAATGTAGCTAAATGAAGCTAATCCTAACCGAAGTAAGTTGGTATCCAGCTATGTGGAGAAGGATCTGGCTAAGTCTCAGCTGAATTGAGCTTCTTCACCATTTTCCTGAATGAGTGTCATGGTTTTAGGGTTCTGCTTATCTATTTTAACCCTAACACTCAAATAAACATGTTAAAAACAACAAAACAATGAAATGCATGCCTAACCTATATGATGCCTAAATGCAACCCAAAAACCCATTTGTGTAGTTAAAATCCTAAGAGCTACGTTTGTTTTAGGGTATAAGAATGATGAGAAACTGGCATTTATCACACTCCCATGCTTACTTTTTCCTAGTCTCTTGGCAAAACATATTTTCTCAAAATGAAATTCTTGGGAAATATAATTTTTTTTAACTTTTGAGGAGAAAGAGATTACATGACTTGGTTGATTAAAGCATGGGAGGTATAGGATTTGTTAAAGATAAACATCAGGATTTATTTTTGGATCCAAAAATTAAACGAATCCGGATCAATATATCCTCCAAAAATTCACAGATTAACCCTTTGTTAATTCTGATGACTCAAAATTTTTGTATTTAGGATTTTTTTGGCTCTTGACTCTGATTCGCAACTTGCAATAACCTTTAAAACCTTATGTTTGTGCTTGTGAAAAGCCAACATTTATAAGGGAGTGTTTTTGATTTAAAACTTTTTCTAATCTCCCCCATGCTTATTCTTAGCTTAGTCGTACAACAGATGTATCGGGATCATCATTCTCGTTACCAATCCTTGAGGGAGCTCTGGCACCGGTACTTTAGGATAGTACTATCCATGACACCACCCAGGAGCTCACTACTCGAAAACACAATGCGTGTAAAGGGGTGCTCCAAGCAAACTCAAGCTCTTGCTCCGACGTTAAGGGTAGAGCACCGTCCAAGACACTTGAGCTACAAAAATGTGCTTTAATGCTCCATCTAAATATATGAAATATAGATATAGAGTAGTGTCGAGGCGGCAACATGTTGATATCGGTCCTCAAGGGAGGAATTTTCCTCCTCGATGGTGGGAACTCAAAACCAATGATCTGCTTCAGACTTTTACTAAGGCCAAACAAAGGGATTTTTCTAATTTTAATTATTTTTAGGTGTTGGCTTGTGTGTGAATTTTGACACAAGAAATTTTGCACGAGATGCAAGTTTTTGAATCAGAAACTAAGCCAGATACTTTCCATGTTACAAAAGAGGATCAAGTCACCTGAACTATCCTGAGTTCAGGTGGAATTTTAGAGAAGGATATTTGATCTAGTCTAAAGATTGACCCTGAAATTCTAATGATCAGATCCGTATCCTTATCCCTAGTTTGTTAAAGATTAAATCCTATTGTACCAAAAGTGAATGCTCAACCTTTGTCCCGATTTCAAAATTTCCTCAAAAGGTTTTCAACATTTTTCTTTTGGGTATGCATGCAGAAAATGAAATAAGAAAAAAAATGCATATTTTTGGATTTTCAAAATCCTGATTTGATCGTCAAAATTTAAAAACACCCCCCAATGCTTAAGATGTTGCATGTCCGCATGCTAGAGGAAGGGAAAAGAGTTCACCTTACTGTAGGCGGTTGGAAACAGGATGATCAAAACCACTGATAAAAATGAAAAAGGAAAAGGAAAAATAATGGGTTACCTCCCGTCCAGTGCTATCTTTTACGCCATTCAGTTGGGTGTGATGTGCATCAGTGATCACTACTGGTTGGTTCGGTTAAATCGAATGACTCTGAAGGAAGATTCGGGGTATGATCAACATAGGGCTTTAAATGTTGGTCGTTGACTTGAAAACTAGTATTAGTTTTTGGGTCAAAAAGGTCAACATCGCCATAAGGATATGTTTTAAGGACAATAAAAGGGCAGGTCCATTTGGATTTTAATTTTCTAGGAAAAATACATAATCATCCATCAAAGAGCTAAATGGTTTGATTGATGTCAAAATGTCTCCGAACAATAAATTTATCATGAAATTTCTCTGTTTGGTCCTTATAAATCTATGCATTTTCATAAGAAAAATTACGTAATTCTTCCAGTTTGGTCAATTGTAATTTCCTGTGGATACTGACTTTAGATAAAGACATATTTAATTATTTTATTGCCCAAAAAGCCCTGTGTTCAATTTTTATCGGGAGATGGCATGCCTTCCCAAAAATCAGACGAAAGGGAGACATGCTAAGCAAGGTTTTAAAAGTGGTATGGTGGACCCATAAAGCATCGTCCAATTTGTTGGACCAGTCTTTGCGATTAGGCCTAATCGTCTTTTGTAAAATATTTTTTATTTCTCGATTAGAAACTTGTGCCTAGCCATTTGTTTGGGGGTGATTGGGAGTGAAAATTTTGTGATTCACCCCATATTTAGAAAGAAGGTGACAGAATTGTGAGTGAGTGAAATGTGATCCGCTGTTACTGATGTTGGCCTTAAGAATGTTGAATCTTGAGAAAGTATTTTTCTTTATAAATTCGGCAACCACACGATGATCATTGGTGCGAGTGGGTATTGCTTCAATCCATTTAGATACGTAGTTGACTGCGACTAGTATATACAAATACCCACCAGAGTTGATGAATGATTCCATGAAGTCGATGCCCCATAAATCAAAAATTTCAACCTCTAAAATCAGATTAAGGGGCATCATATCCTTCTGAGTCATGTTGCTGATGTTTTGGCAACGCACACAGGAACGAACAAAAGAATGAGCATCTTTGTGCAAGCTGAGCCAAAAGAATCTAGAATTAAGTATCTTAGCTGCAATTTTCTTGCCCAAAAAATGTCCACCATAGGCCATTGAGTGACAATGTGTCAGAATATCATGAATTTCTGAATTAGGGACACATTGTCTAATGACTTGATCTGCACAAATGCAAAAAAGGTTGGGCTCCTTCCAAAAATAGTATTTAATATCAGCAAAAAACTTATCCCAATCAGAGGGGATTCGTTCTGTTGCTAGGTAGTTTGAAATGGGTGCAAACTAAGGGAGAGTATGGGCAGCTAAGATGGTCTCATCTGGGAATTTATCAGGGGGTCAACATGTCATTCATCATAAGACAAAAGAGATGGTCGGCCACCACATTTTGTGATCCCACCTTATCCTTGATTTCCAAGTCAAATTCCTAGAGTAGTAGGATCCAACGAATAAGGTGGGGTTTCACATCTTTTTTGTTCAGCAAATATTTAAGTGCTGAGTGGTTGGTATATACAGTGACATGTGACCCCAAGAGATAAGATCAAAATTTTTCTAGGGCGAAGACAATGGAAAGAACTTTTTCAGTAACCGTGTAATTCCATTGTGCATCATCAAGAGTCTTGCTAGCATAATAGATCAGAACGGGCTTCTTGTCAATTTTTTGCCCTAGAATGACCCCCACAGCAAAATCAGAGGCATCAATCATGACTTCAAAGGGACAATTCCAGTCAGCTCCCTATAAAATTGGTGCCTCTGTGACATCCTTCAACTTCAAAAAACTCTCCAGGCATTGGGCATTGAAATCAAATGGCTGGTCTTTGGTAAGTAATTGACTTAAGGGCTTTGAGATTTTGAAAATTTTTTTGATGAAACGGCGGTAAAAACCCACATGGCCTAAAAAAGATCGGATCTATTTTACTGTAGTGGGCGGTGTGAGTTTGGAGATAGCATCGATTTTAGTTCAATCTACCGTAATTCCTTTTTTAGAAATGACATAGCCCAGGACAATACCTTCCTGGGCCATGAAATGACTTTTTTCCTAGCTGAGGACTACATTAACTTCTATGCATTTTTGGAGGGTTCTTTCAAGATTCCGAAGACAAAGGTCAAAAGAATCTCCAAAAATAGAGAAGTCATCCATGAAGACTTCTAGATATTCACCTACCAGGTTTGAGAAAACTGTAAGCATACATCGTTGAAAAGTCAAATTGCAAAGATGAAAGGCATTCTTTGGAAAGCAAAGGTTCTGAAGGGGTAGGTAAATGTAGTTTTGTCTTAGCCCTCAGGATGGATCGCAACCTAATTATAGCCAGAATAACTATCAAGGAAACAGTAGTAATCATGTTCGGCTAAGTGCTCCAGGATTTGATTAATAAAGGGGAGCGGAAAATGGTCCTTCTTGGTGGTGGTGTTCAAATTTCTGTAATTGATGCACACCCGCCAAGAAGAAGCGGTCCGAGTGGCTATGGTTTCCCCATGTTCATTGGTTACAACTGTTAGTCTAGCTTTTTTAGGAACTACTTGAGTGGGACTAACCTAAGAGCTGTCAGAAATGGGGTAAATGATGTCGGCATCAAGCCACTTTATAATATCCCTTTTCACCACCTCCTACATAGTAGGGTTCAGGCACCCTTATGGTTGGCGGGAGGGGTGAGAGTCATCCTCTAGATAGATGCGATGGGTGTAATAGGACAGATGAATACCCTTATGGTCAAAAAGGGTCTAGCCAATAGCTTTTCTGTATTTGCTCAAAACCTAGAGAAGTTTTTTCTCTTGTGCTCCAGTAAATCCAAAGTTTATAATCAGGAGCATGGTCTGATTCGAGCCCAGGAAAACATATTTAAGAGAGTCGAGCAAGGGTTTTAACTCAAGTTGAGGGCCCAGCTTTGAAAGAATTTCTGCCTTAGAAGTTAGAGGTGAAGTGAGTGGGAGGGGGTTAGCAGAAGTGTTAGCTAGAGAATGTGTGGTTAGGGTGAGAGGGTAGGGTTGAGTGGATTATTCAGGAACAGTGTTAATTGCAAAATAGGAACCCGTGTGTGAAATCTACTTTGTTTCCTCCACTATATTTTCAAGTTCTGAATCTGAGCCATCAAAGAAATCAGGTTCTTGGAATCACCTAAAAGCTTGGAAAATATCTAGGGTAACATATTCACCGCCACACATGATCTTCATCTTACAAGAATCACAATCAATATTGGCATGGGTGGTGGCTAAGAATGGTCTTCCAAGAATTATAAGGGCATACTTTAAAGCTACCGGTACTTCTATATCCAGGACTAAAAATCTATAGCAAATAGACAATTTTTGACTCGGACAAAGGCATCCTCAACAATTCCACTTGGTTTTATTGTAGATCGGTCTGCTAATTAAAGAGTAACCTCAACAGGATTTAATTCTCCGATCTGAAATTCTTCGAAAACTACTATGGGGATAAGATTAATTGAGGCATTGAGATCCAGTAAGGCACGATCAAAAGAGGTGTCATTAATTACTTGAATCAGGGGTGCGCCTGGATCTTTTCTCTTAAGTAGTTTGCTCTCTACAACTAAGCTAACTATCTCTGGAAGGATCACCTTTCCTAGGTTTCGAGGCTGCCTTTTGGGAGTACACAAATCTTTCAAAAATTTGGCGTAGGAAGGGATATATTTTATGACGTCTAGGAGAGGGATATTAATTTCTACTTGCCCAAAGAGATCCATTAATTCCTTATTAATGGGCTCGGATTTCTTTCTCTTTGTGTGTGAAGAGTGAAGGGCTTGTGGAAAGGGTATTGGGTTTTCCTTTATTGCATTTTCAGGATCCTAAACAGGGTTAGAGGGGGGAGAAGAGTTGATCTATTTTTCATTGAAGCAGGTTCCTTGAGCAGGCAAAGGATCTAGAGTGGTATTCCCATTCCTCAAAGTAACTGCATTTATAGTATGGTTGTTTCTAGGAGGAGGATAGGAAGCCTGACTATGATTGAAACCTGAGGGTTGCTGAGGTGCTGGGTGAATGGGTTGACTGGGATATCCATCCTGAAACTGATTTTGTTGATTGTTAGGGTTGGGCATGGGTTGGGAAGGCAGATTGCCAGCAGGTCTATGATCAAGAGTAACCTTAACTTGATGTTGCAAGTTGGTTATCATGTAGGTTACTTCCGTCATTTGATTCTACATACCCTGTAGAGTCTTCATGAGCTGGGTGTTAATATCTTCTTGGGATGGCCCAGGTTGATATGCATGTTGCCCATAAATGGCATAGATATTTTTAATGGTGGGAGCAAGAATATTTTGATTCAGGTAATCAAAATTCCTAGTCATATCTTGTGTAAAATCAGCAAAAAACTAATGTCTAGCAAGTGTGGCATCAATGTTGTGTAGATTTTCTCTTCTGAGAAGGTGTGGAGAGTTAAGGTGTGGAGCTTGTTTGTGAGTGAGCTTTTCTACCATTTTTTTCTAGTCAATGTGCATCTAGTCCAGTCTTTGAGTTATCATGTGTAGATCATCTTGAGTGACTGGAACAGAGGTAGATTTGGAGTCAATTTCATAGACTCCGAGTCTTGGGTTTTGGGTTATACCAAAAATGTCCATTGAAGTCATATTAAATGAGTTTTCACTCATTTCTTCAAAAAGGAGGTAGCACTTTCATCATCTTTATTAAGGAAATTGCCCCTACATGAGGCATCCACGAATCTCTTTAATTGATCTTCTATTCCATGATAGAAGATCTGCACTAGCTGCCATTGTGGAATTTCATGGTGGGGGCAACTTCTAAGAAGTTCTTGGAATCTTTCCCAAGACTCATGGAAGGGTTCACCATTTTTTTGTTGAAAGGTCATTATGGATCTTAATGCATTAGTACAATCGATCAAAAAATTTTTTTTAAGAAAAGTGCTTTTTAATTGGGGCCAAGTGGTGATAGGGCATCCAACTGTTCTAAACCAGTGTGAAGCATTATCTTTTAAAGAGAGAGGGAAAAGTCTCATGAGCCACATGTCTTCCTGCACATTACGGGAAAGGGTGGTTTGAGTGAGGACAGTTGATTCCTCAAGATGACAGAAAGGGTCCTCTCTTGGAAGACCATAAAAATGTTTGATTAGGTCTAGAATAGTTGGTTTCATCCCAAAAGCCTATTATGGTATGACCATCCTAGGTCTTTCCTCATAATTGGAAGGATCATAAAAATCCTTAAGAGGAACGACAGGTGGTTGATGGGGTATCGGGTTTTGCCCTTGGTTGGTTAGGTTTGTCACAGTCTTAGCCAAATTTTCTTAGTTTTGCTAAAGTTGAACCAAATGGTCGACCATAATGGCAAAGGGGTTTGCATTTTGATTTTGGATTTGAGGGCCACTTGGCCTTGCAAGGTTTTTTAGTTGCTCCAAATGAGGGAGGTTAGGGATGGAGAAGTTAGATTGTGGGTCGACTGACAAGTTAGATGTGAAAGTAGCATTGTTTTGTTGGTTTCTCGGGTTTTCTATATTAACAGCAAAGGAGGAAGAAAACAATGATTTTCTGGTGTGGGGGGCAAAATTAGATAGTCCCTTGAGATGTGGGTTCTGGGACCTTCGCCCGTGCATGCACTTTTAATGGAAGAAATGGAGGGGAGGAGAAGAGAGAGAGATGAGAGAAAGTGGGCAATTCAAATAAACAAGCATAGTCATGTCTTAAGGTTGACTCCTTAAAACCTAAGACTTGGGAACTTGATGATAATGTCATCATTAGCCATATCTAGCTTTATTTAGTCAATTTCCATTAATAAATGCTCCTACGTAACCATCAGAAAGTCATAATTCATTGCAAATTCATTTTGATGGAAATACAAGAAACCAAGGTTAAAACTGTAATTTTACCATCATATCATGAATGCAGAACAATCATGGGTTTTCTCAGGGGTTAATTAAGGGTCAAATAATCTTAAGAGTCTAACAAGTTGGTTGGTACAGACAGAAAAGGATTTTCGCACGTTACGGGAATTAAATGATTTCCAAAACCCTAAAAATAGACTCACTTAAATAACTGAGATTCTGGTCAGGATAAATTCACCTAAACCCTCTAAAATTCATAAAAAAATATTCTCTAGGGTTTGGCATCCTTGATTTGACCATCAGAACCTATTTTGACCTATAACAGAGCCACAGACAGATTTTTACCCTAATTTGGGTTTTTGCATAAATTGCCCAATCAAACTTGGTCAAAAAATAAATCTAACTTCACCATTGGATTCCTTGGGTCCAGATTAGCTTTTTACCAAAATTTGGACCCAATCTGAGATCATCTTTACCTAGTTTGCAATTTGGTCCTATCTGACTCTTTTATCTCACACATCCCCTAACTTTTGAATCCTTTACAAATAGGTCCCAAACTTTATCATCTCCTTCTTCAAATAGGTCCATGCCACCATGATATCCTAATCCTACAACTCCGGCAAGCTTGATTTGCCATTTTCTAATTGATTCCTTGAATCCCTCTCATATTTGAAAGGGAAGTTCGTCAAGGAATTCCCTTCCTTTTGAGCCAGATCTGAAGCCCTACAACCTTCCCAATATCTCATGCAAATGCATGAGAGATTCAGGTATCTTTCAAGATCCCATCTCCGATGAACATTCCAAGATTGGGAAGCTTGCTTCCCAAGCTCAAATCGCCCTCTAAAGGCTTATAAAAGAAGCCCCAATGCATACCATCCATCCCAAACTCAATTTTGGCCGAAAATTCCCTAAATTCCTCTCTCCTATTTCGACCGAATAGCTCCTAGAGCTCTGGTGACTCTCCTTTCCTCTCCTCATCGTCCGACTGCAATACCGGTGGCGGATTCTTCTTCCTCAGCTTCCTCCACATCGTGCAATACTAGCCATCGTCACTCTCCCTCTATCGTTGTCTGATGCGAAAAATCACGTGATTTGTAATTAGGGTTTTTAATGTCGCTGTAACACGTGAATTCGCATACACTTTTAAATTTATATTCCTAGATAGGGGAGTATCTAGGGTCGTCCAGGGAAACAAATTTGCACATCAAATCTCCTGCTTTAAAGGGAAACACAATCTTTCTTTTTGGTATTTTAAATATATAATTTTTTTTCAGTTTTGAAATAATGAGGGAAAAATGTGAATTGTGACGAAAAAGTACTAACACCTATAATTACTAAGCTAAAACTTAAGAGATAAATATGTCCCCTCCCTAAGCTCACTATAGGCAAGTGGAGGCCTACAGAATTAGGAAGTGGAAGTGCAACAAGTGCTAGAACAAAGATAAACAATTGCAATAAAAATTAAAAGAGGAAAGAAGACAGTTGCAAAAATTCTACATGTTTCAAGTGGGGAGAGGGCGAGTGGAGGGAGATCGGCGATGGGCGGAGCGCGGTAGTGGGGCGGAGCCATCCAGGGTGGGCGCAGAAGATGAATGGAGGACGTGGAGATCAAGGGCCTGGAGGAGACGAGAGCGGATGTGGCAGGAGAGGTTTTTTAGGTCGTCTGAACATACTCAAAGACGTCCTTGGAGGAGGAAGAATGGTGATGTTCTTTGCTTCAGATGCAGACAAAGGGGGCATGTGGCTACGATATGTAAAAATGCCCAGATCTGCTTGGAGTGCAGGGGTGAAGGACACAAGCGCGAGTTATGCCCTAGGAGGATCCCTTTGCGACAACGTTGGGCAGTCTCTCGTCCTGTTTGGAGGGTCAAGAATGAACCTCGGTCGCCACCACCACCGATCTTGGGCAGGCATACAATTGAAGTTGAGATCCCATCTATGAAAGAGATCTCGGCTACAGAGATCACACTGAGAGGTGCTTTGATTGGGGAGATCATGTCAGGTAGGCCATCGATCGAAATGCTTCAGAATCTGGTACATTCCTTAGATCTTTTGTCTGCGGGCTGGAAAGTTGCTTTGTTATCCCACTCTCGATTCTTGGTGTATGGTTTGGGCATGCTGGATGTAGAGCGATTGAGATTTCGTTCAAGTATCTTCAAAGATTTCATTGTGATCTGGAGAATGGTCTCTCCTTTTGATGGGGCACTATTTGAACGGCCTCCACAAAGAGTGTCCTCCAGGAGGGTCCTCCTTGAGATCTCTGGACTGCCACTACACCTGCGGGTAAAGGGAGTTGTCTCCAAGATGCTAGCAGGCTTTGCATCAATCTGTGATGGTTCTGATGTTCTGATTGGAGAAGGAGACATTAGGTCTCTAAGAATTGAGGTGGAAGTTGCTAATGCTGGTTCAATTCCAGATTCGATCACTATCAGATGTGGGGGCACCTCTTGGCTTGTTAGGTTAGTTATTCTTGGGTAGGTTGAATGTTGTCAAGATAATTCTCCTAAGGAGAACCAATGTCTGGAATCAAAAATGAGGTGAGCAAACAATGTGATAGCTGTGGATGCAACCCTGCAGTTGAGGCTCCTGATCTCAAAAAGAGGAAGGATTGCCACTGTGCTATGACTGAGAAGGATCAGATGGATGATGTTGCAACACCTGCTGAAAATAGATCAGTTTTGATAGGCAAAGAGGGTGACTGTTTGGAGGTTGCTGAGACTGAAGTGGCAAATTCTGAGATGATCTGCAGTATGGAGTTGGGCAGTACAGAAAGGGAGTTGAGGCTTAAAGAGCCTAGCCAGATGCAGCACCTGAGTCCTCCTGCAGTTGAGGTTCCTGAGCCCAAAAAGAGGAAGGATTGCCACTGTGTTATGGCTGAGAAGGATCAGATGGAAGATGTTGCAACACCTGCTAAAAATATATTAGCCCTGATAGTCAAAGAGGGTGATTGTCTAGAGGTTACTGAGACTGATTTGGCAGATTCTGAGATGAAATGCAGTGTGGAATTGGGCAGTATAGAAAGGGAGTTGAGGCTTAAAGAGCCAAGCCAGATACAGCTTGCTGTTCAAACTGATTTGCAGTATGGCTATGTTTCCAAACAAAAGAGAGGCGTGGGCAGATCTCCATATGTGCTGAGAAGGAGAAGGAAGGAGCCTCCTATTGTGGAGCAAGATATTGCTAAATCCATTATGGTAGAATATGTGGGATGTAAGGTCAATGGGGATCTTGCAAGTGAGAAATGAGAGTTTTGTCGTGGAATGTGCGTGGGCTACGCAACAAGCAAAGAAGGGCTTCTCTTTGTAGATATCTCTTTGAGTGGGAGATAGACTGTGCCCTTTTACAAGAGACTCACTTGGAGAGGGAGAATGGTCAAGAATGGGACTGTTTTAAGCAGTCTGGCCATAGTGATATTGTGGCTAAGGGTGCTGCTGGTCAGTCTGGTGGTTTGGCTTTTTGGTGGAGAAAGTCTGCCATTTCTGTAACTGAGATTTTTCGTGATAGGTTCTTAATTTCCTGCAGGTGTCACTCTCCCCAAGGTGAAATGGAATGGTTTATATCATGTATTTATGGTCCTTGTGTGGCAGCAGAGAGGGTTGGCTTGTGGGAGGAACTTCATGCAATGCATCAAAGAGTGCAAGAGACTCCATGGCTGTTAGGGGGTGATTTCAATTGCTATCTTTCTGGTGATGACAATCCAGATGGGAGAGTGGACAGTTCTTCAGCAGGCTTCCAATTGGCTGTGCAGAACATGGGCTTGACTGAATTTCCCATCAGTGGTGTGGAATATACTTGGAGGAATGGAAGTGGACAGATTTCCAAATTGGACAGGTTCTTTGGCAGTCCTAGTTTGTTAGAGAGATTTCAGTTATCAGCTGTTTTGAGCCTTGATAGGCCGTTCTCTGACCACACGCCTTTGGTTTGGGACAGTGGGGTGAATGCAGACACGGGGTCATATTTCAAACTCAAGAGATCTTGGTTTAGGGAAGAAGGCTTTGTGCAAATGGTGTCTCAGTGGTGGCAAAGCAAGGATGTTCAAGGCACTGCCACACAGCAGTTGGCTGCAAAATTGGTTGGTCCGCGTGAAATGTTGAAAGAATATGGGCAGGCTGTGAATCTGATTAGAGACCAGAAGAGGAAGGAAGCCTTGACAGTCATCAGGGATTTAGATATGAAAGAGTGCAGGCTGAATTTGGACCAACAGGAGCAGCAATTGAGGCAGCAGATGCAAGCAATTGTGGGGGATGAAGACCTGAAAATTGAAATGGATTGGCGTGAAAAATCCAGACAGCTTTGGCTTAAAGAGGGTGATGCGAACACAAAATTTTTCCATCTTGCGGCCAGTGCTAGAAGGAGATTCAACCTTATTTCATCTATTAAAGTTGAAGAAAGAAATATTACCTCGGTTAAGGAGATCAGATCTGAAGCAACAAAATTTTTTAAAGAAGCTTCCAAGGCAACTCCAAGAGGTTCATGGAGGATGGCAGCAATGGATTTCCCTTGTGTAACTAATGAACAGAGTGGCATGCTTGTGACCCCTATTTCTGAACAGGAAGTGCTAAAGGCCATTAAAGATTTAAATAATGAAGGGGCTCCAGGTCCAGATGGTGTTCAGGTGTTTTTCTACAGAGAGTTATGGAATGTTGTTAAGGTGGATGTGATGAAGGTTATCCATGAGTTTGAATTAGGTAACTCTGGATTTGAGAGGCTGAATAAATCCTATCTGTTTTTGCTGCCCAAGAAATCAAGTGCAGAAAGTTTTTTTGATTACAAACCCATTGCGTTATCAAATTCCATCTACCTTATTATTAGTAAGGTTATTGCTAACAGATTGCGGGAGGTTCTACAGGATTTGATTATGCCTGTTCAATCAGCTTTTCTTCCTGGGAGATCGTTACAAGAGTCATTCATTGTGGCGCAGGAAATTGTAATGGGGTGGCAAAGGAGAAAATCAGAGGCTTTCTTATGGAAAGTAGACTTTTCAAAAGCCTATGATTCTATCTCCTGGTCATACTTGTGGGAGATCTTTAGAAGGAGGAAATTTCCACCCTTATTGATTCAATGGGTGAAGAGATGCATTATGACAGCCTCTTTTTCTCCATTGATAAATGGTAAACCGTGTCGTTCTTGGATTCAGCCCCAATGTGGAGTAAGGCAAGGTTGTCCTATTGCCCCTTTGATTTTTAATCTTGCGGTGGATACTTTGGCTAAGTTTGCCTGCAAATTGGCTGCGGATGGTTTTATAAGGGGGTATTCAATGTCTAATCATAGGGCTCTAGCTCCTATACTTCAGTATGCTGATGATACTGTTTTTCTTGTAGAAGGGGGGAAGAGAGAAGCGCAGGCTCTGTTACATATGGTTAAATTGTTTGGAGAGGTTTCTGGGCTCAGATTGAATGGAAGTAAATCTTCCCTGGTCTGTTTGGGATGAATGATGGTTTACAGAATGAGATCTCTGCCATTCTTGGTACACCTGTGGTGCCACTACCGATTAAATATCTGGGTCTGCCTTTGAAATGTTCTAAGTTGAAGAAAGCAGATTGGTCTTTCCTCTTTGAAAAGGTAGCTACAAAATTGGAGGGCTGGAGCAGTAGATACCTATCTAAAGGGGGGAGGTATATTTTACTGAATTCTGTTATCACATCGATTCCTATTTTCTTCTTCTCTGTCCTGAGAGCTCCAAATTCGATTTGGAAAAAGCTGGAGGTGATACGGAAAAGATTCTTTTGGAAAGGGGCCTCCCATCAAGGGGCTTTCTTTCAACCCTTAAAATGGGAGGCAATTTGCAAACCAAAGAAGCTGGGAGGCATGGGTGTCAGATCCCTTAAGGAATTCAATGAAGCTTTACTTTTGAAATGGGCTGTTCGGTTACTGCAGGGGGAAAAAAAATTTGGACAGAAATTATTCAGGACAGTTATGGGAGTACCAATGATGAGAAAAATCGTCTTAACCCACGTAAACCATCCCCTTTTTGGCTTTCTGTGGTGCGAGCCTTGAAGGAAAATTGGAATTTTTTCAAATCTGTTTTAGGTGATGGAAAAAGCTTTAAGTTTTGGCTGGAGAATTGGGTACACGGAGGGTCGCTTAAAGATAGGTTCCCCCTTGCTTATGCTGCGGCAGCAAATAAAAATGCAGTGGTAGCTGATTATTGGGATGCGCATTCGGAGTAGTGGCTGTTAAATATTGGTGGGAGGAATAATCATGAAACAAGAACCCGTGCAGAGAATGAACGTCTCATGCAAGAGCTTGCTGCTTTCAAACCCATGCCTCGTGAATATGACACATACAAATGGGAAGGTATTTTTTCTACTGCGGCTGCCTATGACAAATTGATAATGTCCTCCAGGATGGCGGAAGATTAAGAAATGGGGAAAAAGCTATGGAAGTTGAAAGTACCACTAAAGTTACAAATTTTCTTATGGCTGTGCAGGAGGGATGGTTTGATTACTGGAGATCTGAGGCACAGAAGGATGGGGACCCCAGCCCAGTTTTGTTATTTGTGTGGGTTGCATAATGATTCTACAGATCATATCTTCTCTTCATGTGCTATCACTGATTATGTTTGGAGGAGAGTATGCAATGAGTCCTTACCCACCTGGGGAAATTTGTGGAGCTGTCTGGTAGATGGGAATAAGCCTTATATACATATGGTGGCTGTTCTGTGGGCGGTATGGAGGGCTAGAAATGAGTGTGTTATTCAGGAGACCCCAGCTGATGTAAACACATTTACACTACTTAAAATGTCTATATATGCATGTTCTTAAGCATAGGATTGCATTTCATAATATAAATATTGCATAACGTGCATCATCTTGCATTTAGAGTAGTTTGAATAAAATGGAGGTTAATTGTCTCCTTTTATGTGCTTGGATAGGGCAAATATTTTATCGGGGCCTCGGATCAAAGATCCAACCGTATGGATATGATCAGGGCGACGATTGGAGTTCAACGACTCCAAGATCGCCCTAATCAGGCATCCGTAGCATCAGATAGAGACCGGGGAACCCTAGAAGATCAAGGGCCAAGATGGTGTAAATCCACACTTCAGATGATAAATCCGATCGCACGGATGAATTCGGATTGACGATCGCAGCCCAACGACACAAAAATCGAGTCAATCCGACATCCGTGGCACCATCTACAACTTCCAGAAGATGGACGGCCAAGATGGCGCCACGTGGCGCCATCTCAGCCGCCCAAACGGCCTCATGCATCTTGTGAAGACCGCGCACCCGTCTCCTCTCAGCCGTTGAATCTCGATCCAACGGCTGCTGTCGCTCGCGCTTAAAAGCATCCGCGTGACCATTTCGTCCGCGTAGCGCAGCGGCGACGTAGCTGCGGGCGAAGCGGAGGTCGCGGGTTCGAGCCGCGGTGAGGGGGTGGAAGGCGCGGGCGAGCGGGCGCGGACGAGCGTCAGATGAAGATCCAACGGTTGCGCGCGCTCAATCAGGACGACGCGCGATTAGACGCCGGGCGTAACGCGCGATCGCACGTGGGCGGGCGCGGACGCGATCTAAGTCGTCCGATCTCGCGATCGGACGGTTGAGACTACGCGGTCGTGCGTAGGCGTTACGCGCGCGGGCAACCGAGCGGGCGCGCGTGGGCACGGCGGCGACGGCCACGCCAGGGCTTTAGCGACGGTTTTATCCGTCACTAAAGACCCCTTATTTATTATTTTGAAGATGTAATGTCCATTTTGCCCCCACTCCTTGCAACTATAAAAGGAGACCCCCTCCATACGAAATTTTCATCCCTTCCTTCTCCTCTCTACCTCTCCAAAGCTCAAGGGAAGCTTGTCCCACACCCGGGATGCTTCTCGCGAGATAAAGTCCAAATTTTCGTCCCCCTTCGGAAGTGGATCCCGCGACGACGACGGCGTGCTGCTCCGTTCCCGCTCTTCTGCTTCGTCCTCCCTCGTCCTGCTCCGTTCTCATTCGTCCAGACGTCGTCTCGTTCGGCTCATCCTCCAAGCGACCGTCGAGGAGGATAACTTCTCTCTCCCATTCTTATTTACAGCTTTTCTAGTGTAGAATTTTCCTGCTTTATAGTGTAATTGATTTCCCGCTTTCTAGTGTAACTTTCATTTCGTTTGCTTGTATAAACAATTGAAATATTGAATGCATGTTCTCTTTCTCTCTCTCTCTCTCTCTCTCTCTCTTAGTTTGATAGCTCCATTGTAATTATTTCGCCTTGTTTATCAAAAATCCTAAAAAAAAAATATAATTGCGAATATAGATCAACGTAGCCTCCCTGAGTTCGACCCGGAATTCTTTTTTCGGTATAAATCTTATTTGTTGAACACGAATTCTTCGCTTTCGAACTACAACGACAGGATTTTCCAAAACCAAACACGTTAGCGTAGATTCGTAATCGTTCAACATTTTGGTGCCGTTGCTGGGGAGGCAACGATTTCCGATCTTTTCTTCGCATTTCTTGCACTTTATTTGTTTTCTAACTAGCTTTCTCTTGTGTCTATTGTTTTGCAGAGACCTCCATCAAGGAATCAACAAGCGGTAGACTGGAGTAAAGTGCAGTTGAAGACAACTGTAAGTGCTCCCCCATTCTTTCCCCCTCCATAGATTTCATTCGCCACATTAAATCCAAATTCCAATTAACCTAGGTGTTTGCATAAATCCTAGGAATAGTTTGGTTGTTTGGATTTCTACTCACACTCATTTCACCCTCATTCATAAAAAAAAATAATAACAAAAAGATAATTTTGTGGGGTAACTTTCAACAAACACACAACACACACCCACATTCAAGGCACTTGATTAACTTGATTTACTCAACCGGGTTCTGATCTGTGGAACCGGTACACACAGAGCAACACATAACAGAGTAGAAATCATTCTAGGTTAACCATCTTTGAGTGCCTAACTTAGTGGTGCAATTGTGGCCAATTGTTTGAGTTGTTTGGGTCGCACCACTTTATTTAAAACGAACTCATCAAGTAGCTCCTCCTTAGGGTTTTCAATCTAGGTATATTCCAGGCACTCCGCTTTCTTTCTGATTTTAAAGGAAAACTATCTTCACCCGTGTTTTACAACTTGGTTTGCCTAGAAACTTGATTGCAATTCACTTAATTTGAAACCCTAAAAGCTACTTAAGCAGGATTTGAACATTAAAATTCACACATTACAAATAATCTTGCTTGAAAACCCTGGTTGTGCACGCACTTACACAAATTTCAATCAATCATTAAGGGCACAACCCATTGTAAGGGCCCATCACATTCCATAAGCACCACAATCCCAGGCCGTAATAAAATTGAGTAGACGTTGGCCCTAAGGTTTGATTCGCTCTTCAAGGCTTAGTCTGAGATTGTTTTTGATTAACCTACTTGTACTGATTAATCTGATGTCTAGCTAGGGGAGTAGCGTCAAACGACCGCGGCTGGGGGGTACACTAGGAACCGGAGGCGAAAGCCAAAGGAAGAACCTTCTCCCCAGTCCCTCCTTCTAACTGGTTGGATTATACAGACGCAAGTAGAGTAAATCAGTTACAGTCTTAAGGCTGGTGTTGGGAGTCAGTAGATCCTTAGGCTACCTCACTTAAGGACAGCCTTGTTTTGTTGTACTGCAGGGTCCCTATCCCCGGTCCTTCCGACCTACTCCTAGTTTATGCTGGGAAGACGGTCATTGAATCCCCAATTGGAAGGACCATTAGAACATTCTAGGAGGCGCAAGTTAGATTTTGGTCAATTTGATCCCATGGCCGAACAACAGCCTCCTCTGCCTGGAAATCCACAGGAAGAATTTCGAAGGCAGCTGGAACAAATGCAGAGAATGCAAGAATGCAGGGCGCTCAGCCCTTGAAGGATTTTTATGATCCTTCAAATTACGGGGAACGTCCCGGCATCCAGATTCCAGCCGGTGACGTAGAAATCAAGCCCCAGGTGTTAAGCCTGATTAAACATTATCATGGGCTTGGCTCCGAAGATCCGTTTCAACACTTGGAGGACTTGACCACTTTGGTCCAGACCACCAAGTCTCGAAACATAAACGAGGAGCAAATGATCATGAGGCTCTTCCCCCACTCTCTTAGGGATAAGGCCGCGCATTGGTATAGGACAATAGGAAGACCAATTACAACTTGGAATGAGTTGAAATCGGCCTTTTTGAAGAAATTTTTCCCAGTCGGTCGTACCAATGCTTTGAGACGGGCAATCACTACTTTTACCCAGCGGCCAGGGGAGCAGTTTCATGTGGCCTGGGAGCGATTCCAGGACTTATTGCGGAGGTGTCCACACCACGAGGTGCCGAAATGGCAACTCGTGCAGATTTTCTATCATGGGTTGATTGAGCAACTCAGAAACCATGTGGATGCTTCTTGCGGAGGCAATTTCCTCAATAAAGATGCAGATAGTGCACATGATTTATTTGAGGAAATGAGTGAGAATTCAATTAATCATGCCTCCATGGATACTTTTAACCGGTCCCAACAACCCAGATCAAATGTCAATGAAGTCCATGACTCTCATTCATTTGATATGAAATTGATTTGTAATAAACTTGACAAAGTGGACTTGGTTGCTAAAAGAATGGAAGAGTGGATGGCTGGCAATTCTATGAACAACTCTCAATCCACTCAATCCCAAAATTCGGGATTCCATTCTTCACGAGCTCTTTCTGGACGGGAGTTCGTGAATCAACTCGATGCGACTCAACCTATGAGTCAGCATTTCTCGGAACCCCATGGGTTCCCAACTGGGGCCTTTGATCCCAGTTTTTCTAATCCTTCCTTTTCTTTCTCTCCATCCTCACCCTATGAGGATGTCTGTGCTGTACAAGAGAATGTTAGATCCAACCCCTACTCGAATGCCTATAATCCAGGTTGGAGAAACCACCCTAACTTCTCTTGGAAAAATCCGGGGCAACAGACCCAATTCCGACCCGGCAATTATGCTCCGCAACGACCAATGGGTCAGGGTCAAGTATATACTCAGTTGCCTCTGAATCAGGTCAATCAGCCAGCTTGGAATGCCCGTCAACCCGCAGGGCAGGCTGATTTGAACCGTCAAATGGTAGAGATGCAAGGATCTATGCTCCAGCTCATGCAGCAAATGAAAAACTCACTGGACAACTTGCAATCCGGGCTCATTGCTAACTCTCGTCAACCCGGATCTCTACCATCCCAACCCGTACCCAACCCACGAAACATTACGAATTCCGGCAATCAAGCCCAAGGGTACGGAAATCAGAGGGACCCACACGCGCATGCTCAGGTGGTTGAGCAGGGTTCCTCGTCTTCTTCTTCTGTAAATCAACAATTCATGGTCAATCAAGCCCCTCCAATCTTTCCTAACCCTCCCCAAGACCCAAATTCTTACGCTTCTGCAAATTCTGTCACTTTGAGAAGTGGTAAGAAGACTCAGGATCCACAACCACATTATTCTAATCTTTTGAATCCTGAAGAATCTGAGGAGAGAGAGGAGAATTCTAAAGGAGAAATCAAGGCTCAGGAATCCGATTCCAAAGATCTGACTCGTGTTCCTTTTCCTGAAGCCTTAACCAAAGCAAAGAAGAAGTCTGTTGATAGCAATGAGGAGCTTCTGAATTTATTTAAGAATGTTGAGATCAATATCCCGCTCCTTGATGCTATCAAGCACATACCGACTTACGCAAGATTTTTAAAGGAATTATGTACACAAAAGCATAAGTCGAGAGAATCTGTTCCGAGGAAGGTGGTACTCTCCGAGCAGGCTAGTTCTGTTATCCTGCACTACCTCCCTCAGAAAAAGAGAGATCCTGGTGCTCCTTTGATTTCTTGCATTATCGGAGATTACACATTTGATAGAGCACTTTTGGATCTCGGTGCATCCATCAACCTAATTCCGACTTCTCTTTACGAGAAGTTTGGGTTAGGCGAACTTCGACCAACTTCAATAACGCTACAGTTAGTGGATCGTTCGGTCACAAACCCGCGAGGTGTTATTGAAGATGTTATAGTTAAGGTCAAGGATTTCTATTTTCCTGTAGATTTCCTTGTCCTTGACATGGATGTACCAGATAATTTGAGGAACACGCCCATCAGTCTGGGGCGTCCGTTCCTGGCTACCGCAAAGGCCAACATTAATTGTGAAAGCGGTAGCATGGAAATCGCCTTTGGGGACCAACGTATGAAATTAGATATTTTTAAGGCGATCAACAAATTTGAGGATTGTGGATTTATTGAGGAACTTGATGAGGATAATGTTAATATTGAAACTTGTTTGACAGTTTCTTTAATTGAAAGTTCCTCTTTGGTTGATGAATTTGACCCGCAACCCTCTGACTTAACATCTTCGGAAGAGGTTACTGATTTTGTTCACTCGCAACCTCTCCCTCTTGTTGAATCTTCAGCATCTACCCGACCATCAATCATCACCCCACCCCAGCTCGAATTGAAACCATTGCCCGAGAATTTGAAATATCAATTTTTAGGACCTCAGAATACGCTCCCTGTGATTATCAGTGCTAAATTGATAAAGGAGCAAGAGATTAAATTGATTAAGGTCCTAAAGGAACATAAGGAGGCAATTGGTTGGACCATTCATGACCTTAGGGGGATCGAGCCATCTTACTGTAATCATAGAATATTCTTGGAAGATGGATCCCGCCCTTCTCGCCAGATGCAGAGGAGATTGAATCCAAATATGCGAGAAGTGGTCAAAAAGGAAATCATCAAGTGGCTCGATGCAGGAATTATTTATCCAATCTCTGACAGTCCCTGGGTAAGTCCCGTTCAGATTGTTCCAAAGAAAGCTGGGATTACTGTTGTGACTAATGAGAAAGGAGAATCTGTCACAACTCGTTCAGCTTCTTCTTGGAGAGTTTGTATTGATTACAGGAAGCTGAACACTGCCACTAAAAAGGATCATTTTCCCCTGCCCTTCATTGATCAAATCTTGGAAAAATTAGCCGGGCAGAAGTACTTCTGTTTTCTTGATGGCTACTCGGGATACAACCAAGTTCCTATCCATCCCGAGGATCAGGAAAAAACTACTTTCACCTGTCCCTATGGAACCTTTGCTTTTCGTAGGATGCCTTTCGGGTTATGCAATGCACCTGCGACTTTTCAAAGGTGTATGCTAGCCATATTTTCCGACATGGTGGGAGAGTTTATGGAAGTCTTCATGGATGATTTCTCCATTTTCGGAGAATCATTTGACTCTTGTTTGGCTAATTTGGAAATGATTCTTAAGCGATGTATCAAGACACGATTGGTCCTTAGCTGGGAAAAGAGTCATTTCATGACCCAAGAGGGCATCGTTTTGGGTCATGTAATCTCTGAACGGGGAATTGAAGTGGACAAAGCTAAGGTTGATGCTATCGCTAAACTTCCTCCTCCCACATCAGTTAAACAAATCAGATCATTTCTTGGCCATGTGGGATTTTATCGAAGATTCATCAAGGACTTCTCGAAGGTTGCCCGCCCTTTGAGCAATCTTCTTGCCAAAGAAACGCCGTTTGTTTTTGACGAATCATGCCAAAAGGCATTTGATTTCCTAAAAACGGCAGTCACCTGTGCTCCAATTTTGCAACCACCTATTTGGACAGCCCCATTTGAGATCATGACCGATGCTTCTGATTACGCAGTCGGGGCTGTCCTGGGTCAGAAAATTGACCGAAAGTCCTTTGTCATTTACTACGCTAGTAAAACTTTGGATGAAGCCCAGAGGAATTACACTGTTACTGAAAAGGAATTACTAGCTGTAGTATTTGCGTTGGAAAAATTCAGGGCTTATCTCTTGGGGTCTCATGTTATTGTTTATACCGACCACTCGGCCTTGAGACATCTCTTGGCTAAAAAGGATGCTAAACCCTGGCTTATTCGTTGGATTCTTCTTCTTCAAGAATTTGATCTTGAAATCAAGGATAAAACCGGGGTACAAAATGTGGTGGCGGATCATTTGTCGAGACTCCTAGGTGATTCTTCTTGTCCGGATATTCCGATTGCTGAAACTTTTCCGGACGAAACCATTCTTACAGTTTTAGGTGTCCACACCCCATGGTTTGCTGACATTGTTAACTATTTGGCCGTTGGTCAAATCCCCCAGGATTGGACCAAGCAACAATGGGATAGACTCAAATCTGAGGCCAAATACTACTTTTGGGAGGACCCTGAACTGTATCGCATCGGCTCTGATCAGATTATTCGCCGATGCATACCGGAGAATGAATTCAACAGTATAATTGAGTTCTGCCATGCATCTGGGTGTGGTGGACATTTCTCCGGGAAAAAGACGGCTGCAAAAATTTTGCAATCTGGCTTCTATTGGCCGTCTTTATTCAAGGATGCCCAGGATTTCTCACGGTCATGCCCTCGATACCAGGCACTCGGGAGCATAACTAAGAGAGACATGATGCCCTTAAACCCTATTCTTCCTGTCGAAATTTTCGATGTTTGGGGCATTGATTTCATGGGACCCTTTATCCCTTCATTTGGACATCAGTACATTCTTGTCGCTGTTGATTATGTGTCTAAATGGATTGAGGCAATTCCCACCCGAACCAATGACCACAAGGTGGTCATCAACTTTGTCAAGAAAAATATCTTCAGTAGATTCGGGATTCCGAGGGCTATCATCAGTGATGGTGGCACTCATTTTACTAATGCCCAATTCCGGAGTTTATTGGCTAAATACGGGGTTAATCATCGAATTTCCACACCTTACCATCCCCAAATGAATGGATAAGCCGAGATCTCTAATCGAGAGATCAAGAACATTCTGCAAAAAACGGTTAGGTCCGATCGCAAGGATTGGACTCAAAAGCTTGAGGACGCTCTTTGGGCCTACCGTACGGCGTATAAAACGCCCATCGACATGTCTCCATTCCGTCTGGTGTATGAAAAGGCGTGTCATCTACCCGTAGAGATTGAACACAGGGCATTCTGGGCAATCAAACAATGCAATCTAGATCTAAATCTAGCTGGGAAGACCAGGAAACTCCAACTATCTGAGTTGGAGGAGCTTAGAAATGATGCTTATGAGAATGCCAAGATCTACAAGGCTCGGACCAAAGCTCTACATGATCAAATGATTTCCCGCAAGAGCTTTGAGCCAAACCAGAAGGTCTGGTTATTCGATTCTAAACTTAAGCTCTTTCCTGATAAACTTAGATCTAAATGGAATGGCCCATTCATAATTGATCAGATTTTTCTAAATGGTGCCGTTCAGATTTCTGACCCAAAGACGGGTAACACCTTTAAAGTCAACGGTCAACGTCTGAAGCCTGTTGTTGACCGTAATCTTCCAGAACCCGTTTCAGACTCTGTTGCTCTAGCCATTCTGTGACTTCTTTGGCTGGACTTCGCCTAGCTGACGGCATTAAACTCAGCAGTTGTACATATAACACAAGGCTGATACGAGCTTCATATCCAGGTGACATCTTTCATATTCTACCCTTTCTTTCATGTCTCTTTTTCAATGAGGACATTGCATCAGCTAGGCATGGGGGGGTGGATTCATTTTTGAATTAGTTGGTCAGCTTTGTGAAATCCATATAAATTGTTGTCTATTCTACAAAAAAAAAAAAAAGAGGAAGGATTAGTTGGACATTAGGACTTTTCAATCCTAAGAAATTTTACATTAGGATCTGAACACAAAGACCCCTCAGGTCTTTGGACTTAATTAGCCTGTGTATCTACTAAAATGTGGATTTGTCTTTGAGTTCTCACCATCTTAATTCTATTATAATTGGAATAAATAAGTTTGGGTGATAAGTACACGACTTGTCAACCCACCCTCTGATTTAAGGGAATTTTGAGTTTTAAGCATCTACACACTTTCTTTGCATTGACTCGTTGCTCGGCGATTCTAACGGAAATTGGGTAGCTAATGAACCTTCTAGGGTGATATGGCTGGCAAGTTATCGTGGGTAACAGCCTATAGGTAGGTTGTCCAGAGCCCAGTCACTGGACTTTTCTCTTTTTGCCGCCTTTAGGTAAATCTTAGACTAGGGAAGCCACCTACTTAAAAAAAAAAAAAAAACTGAGAATAGGAGAAAAGAACAAAAAGAAATAAGCCACACTTCGCCGCACGAGTATGGCTGGCAAGTTGTCGGTGGTAACAGCTCATCGACCAGTTGTCCAGAACCCAGCTCAGAAAATGCACTAAAAATTCCCAAAACACTCAGGAAGAAGCGGAGAAGTAGAATAAACCGGGGAGATATACACTGGATTCACCCTTGTGTTGACCCCGTAAAAAAAAATAAAAGTAGGGAGAAAGCTACCGGTTGTAAAGATACACCTTTAGGCAGAATTCTGGTTAGGTCACCTAGGGGCGTAGAAATCCGAAGTCCGTTCTAACTGTCGGTCAACGAGTCTATCACAATCACAATAAGATGCTTAAAACTTAGGGTTCTCATCAAATCTTGGGTGAGTTGAATGGCCGTAGAAAGCCACTCTTAAACCCTAAAAGTTGAAAATCCAAAAAAAAAAAAAAAAATTAGAAAAGAGTAAAAAGAGAAAAAGAAATGTTTCTTTGAATAAGGCGAGGCTTGAGGCGGTCTGCATTTTGGCTGATACCCGGGCACTATTGTGTCTTTGAAAGTTCAGTTCCTAAGTATACAATTTCTTAATGATTGAAAATAACTCAGGTCCAAATAATCTAACTTAATTCTTTTATAAATAGCATATAGTTTTGCTAGGGACTAGCAAAAGGTAGGCATGGGGGTATGATGTAAACACATTTACACTACTTAAAATGTCTATATATGCATGTTCTTAAGCATAGGATTGCATTTCATAATATAAATATTGCATAACATGTATCATCTTGCATTTAGAGTAGTTTGAATAAAATAGAGGTTAATTGTCTCCTTTTATGTGCTTGGACAGGGCAAATATTTTATCGGGGCCTCGGATCAAAGATCCAACCGTATGG
This sequence comes from Thalassia testudinum, assembly GCA_037157565.1. Classification (NCBI taxonomy): domain Eukaryota; kingdom Viridiplantae; phylum Streptophyta; class Magnoliopsida; order Alismatales; family Hydrocharitaceae; genus Thalassia; species Thalassia testudinum. The sequence goes on from JAZHRO010000009.1 coordinate 49,462,357, forward strand.
ATATGATCAGGGCGACGATTGGAGTTCAACGACTCCAAGATCGCCCTAATCAGGCATCCGTAGCATCAGATAGAGACCGGGGAACCTAGAAGATCAAGGGCCAGGATGGTGTAAATCCACACTTCAGATGACAAATCCGACCGCACGGATGAATTCGGATCGACGATCGCAGCCCAACGACACAAAAATCGAGTCAATCCGACATCCGTGGCACCATCTACAACTTCCAGAAGATGGACGGCCAAGATGGCGCCACGTGGCGCCATCTCAGCCGCCCAAACTGGCGCATGCATCTTGTGAAGACCGCGCATCCGTCTCCTCTCCGCCATTGGATCTCGATCCAACGGCTACTGTCGCTCGCGCTTAAAAGCGTCCGCGCGACCATTTCGTCCGCGTAGCGCAGCGGCGACGCAGCTACGGGCGAAGCGGAGGTCGCGGGTTCGAGCCGCGGTGAGGGGGTGGAAGGCGCGGGCGAGCGGGCGCGGACGAGCATCAGATGAAGATCCAACGGTTGCGCGCGCTCAATCAGGACGACGCGCGATTGGACGCCGGGCGTAACACGCGATCGCACGCGGGCGGGCGCGCTACGCAGCGGGCGCGGACGCGATCTAAGCCGTCCGATCTCGCGATCGGACGGCTGAGACTACGCGGACGTGCGTAGGCGTTACGCGCGCGGGCAGCCGAGCGGGCGAACGTGGGCGCGGCGGCGACGGCCACGTCAGGGCTTTAGCGACGGTTTTATCTGTCACTAAAGACCCCTTATTTATTATTTTGAAGATGTAATGTCCATTTTGCCCCCACTCCTTGCAACTATAAAAGGAGACCCCCTCCATACGAAATTTTCATCCCTTCCTTCTCCTCTCTACCTCTCCAAAGCTCAAGAGAAGCTTGTCCCACACCCGAGATGCTTCTCGCGAGATAAAGTCCAAATTTTCGTCCCCCTTCGGAAGTGGATCCCGCGACGACGACGGCGTGCTGCTCCGTTCCCGCTCTTCTGCTTCGTCCTCCCTCGTCCTGCTCCGTTCTCATTCGTCCAGACGTCGTCTCGTTCGGCTCATCCTCCAAGCGACCGTCGAGGAGGATAACTTCTCTCTCCCATTCTTATTTACAGCTTTTCTAGTGGAGAATTTTCCTGCTTTATAGTGTAATTGATTTCCCGCTTTCTAGTGTAACTTTCATTTCGTTTGCTTGTATAAACAATTGAAATATTGAATGCATGTTCTCTTTCTCTCTCTCTCTCTCTCTCTCTCTCTCTCTTAGTTTGATAGCTCCATTGTAATTATTTCGCCTTGTTTATCAAAAATCCTAAAAAAAAAATATAATTGCGAATATAGATCAACGTAGCCTCCCTGAGTTCGACCCGGAATTCTTTTTTCGGTATAAATCTTATTTGTTGAACACAAATTCTTCGCTTTCGAACTACAACGACAGGATTTTCCAAAACCAAACACGTTAGCGTAGATTCGTAATCGTTCAACACCAGCTCATGTGGAAAATATTGTAAATTTTTGCTGGAGGCTCATACAGTACTGGGAGTCGAACTTGTAAATTATTTTTTTATTATCAATAATAGCTCTCCTGGTTTGCTATCGGTGATTCGATAGCATTCCTTTCTTCCTCAAAAAAAAAAATAAAAATTAAAAAGAAGGCAAATTAATTTAACAGAATTTGTGTTCGTTTACAAAGAAATGTAGAGGAATGCTTCTACTAGAAATGGAGAATATAAAATCAATAAAAGAAACACAAATCCTCTTGCAGAATCTGGTAAAGAAGGGAGTCTTCTTGCTCCATGCCTAGCTGCTCCTTGGCTTGAAAAGAGGGTCTCCTTCTTCTCCTTCCTTGAAAGCTCCTCCAAGGTGGATGCTCTCCACCTCAAGTCTTTCCTCCAAGGCTAGGCGTGCACCACCCTCAAGCTCTCCTCCAAGGTGGCGTGGACCACCTTCAAGACCTCCTCCAAAGGTCTTCCTTGCCTGGCTCCTCCTTTGGTTGGCGTGGGCACAAGAGAGAAGGGAAGAAGGGAAGGCACCAAGGGCACAGAATATCCCCTTAATCTTCTTCTTCTTCTTCTCTCTTGGGCGTGGGCATTAGGTAGAATATGAGAGGAAATTTTCTAGCCATGGAAGGGTTTTAAGGTGGTGGGTGGTGGTCTTTTTATAGGGTAGGATTAAGGGTTAAGGTGACTTTTGAGATGGATGGCTAAGATGGGAGGATGGAGGTGGTTAGGTGATCCTAGGGTTAAGGAGAGTTGGCACCACCTAAGGGGTGCAAGGGGGGTAGTTATGGGTGGCCAAGGGAGGCCTAAAAGTGGCACCAACCATGGAGAGGTGCCATGGGTTGGCGCCAACTTCTAGGCTTCTAGAAGAGGGTTGAGGTGGATGGTGGAGATGGATTGGAGGGTTTATGTGTAGGGTGGATATGGGGGTTGAAGTTGGTGCCAAAAAGGGAGGTGGTTAGGGTGGTTTTGGCGCCAACATCTAGGTGTCTTTTGGTGGTGATTGAGGGGTGAAGGGTGGTGAGGAAGGTGGCGCCAACTTGAGTAGAGGTGGAGCTAGATTAAGTAGGCTTAGATGGACTTGGAGTGGTAGGTTATGTAGGTGGAGTTAGGGTTAGGTTTTTGGTGCCAGGGTGGTGGATGCTTGCTAAGCTAAGCTAGCTTAGCTACGTATAGAGTAGAGGAATATGCATGTGAGGCTTAGGGTTTGAGGAGAGGAGCTGGATATGCAGAGTCTGGAGCTGAATTGGAGCTGGCAGCTACTGAAGAGGTCAACATGGGGCTACTCTAGCTGGCTTAGCTTGCTAGTTCTTTGCTAGCTGCTAAGCCAAGCTACAGTGAGTTGGCTTCTATTGAATGGAGCTGAGGTGAGCTGGGTCTGGTGCTCCCGGGGAGGATTGAGCTAGTTGAGACTGCTAAGGTAGCTTAGCTAATTAGCTTGAGCAAAGCTGGGTCTCTGAGAGCTGGACTTGAGCTGGAATGAATTCATCTTCAGCTGGCTGGAGTTGAGTGGAGCTGGATGTAGCTGGACCTGAGCTGGGGTGAACTCCAGTCAACTCAATTAAGCTAGCTAGAGCTCCCTGTGGACTAGTGGGAGCTGAGATGAGCTAGACTCAGCTAAGTTGAGCTAGATCTGAGCTGACTTGAGCTAGGGTGAGCTAAGTTGAGCTCTCTTGAGCTGCCACTCAGCTGAGATTAGTTGAATGGAGTTAGTATGAGCTAACCCTAGTTGAAGTCAGCTAGATTCCAGCTGTGGTGAGTTGGATCAAGCTGAGTTCTAGCTAGTCTAAGCTCCTCCTTCACCAGTTGCCTTCTTTAGTGGTAGGGTTTTAGGGATCTGTATATCTATTTTTCCTTAACACTCTCAAAAACACATTAAAATGACAAGAAAAAATGCAATGCATGCTTAACCTAGTTAATGCCTAAATGCAGCCCAAAAACCCATTTGCAGAGAAAAACCCTAAGAGCTTGGTTTATTTTAATGCCTAAGAATGATGATAAACTGGCATTTGCCACACCCCCATGCTTATCTTTTGCTAGTCTCTTAGTAAAATTTTAATTAATTTTTTTCTTGAGAATGGAATTTTTGGGAAATCTAATTTTTTTTTTTACTTTTGAGGAGAAAAATATTAAGGGACCTTGGTTGATCTAAACACAGGAGGTATGGGATTTATTTTTGGATCCTAAAATTAGATAAAACAAGATCAATATATCCTCCAGAAAATTCACAAAATAACCCTTTGTTAATTCAGATGACTTGAAATTTTCGTTTTAGGATTTTTCTGGCTCTTGAATCTGATTCGCAACTTGCAATATCCTTTGAAACCTTGTGTCCATGCTTGTGAAAAGCCAACATTTATAGGGGAGTGTTTTTGGTTTAAATTTTTTCCCCCCCATGCTTATTTTTAGCTTAGTCTTACAACAGATGTGTCGGGATCATCATTCCCATTACCAATCCTCGAGGGGGCTCTGGCACCAGTACTTCAGGATAGCACTGTCTAGGACACCACCCAGGAGCTCACAACCCTAAAACACAATGCAGTGTAAAAGGGTGCTTCAAGCAAACTCAAGCTCTTGTTCCGACACTACAGGTAGAGCACTATCCAAGACACTTGAGCTGCTAAAATGTGCTTTAATGCTCTATCTAAGGATATGAAATATAGATATGGAGCAGCATCGAGGTGGTAACATGTTGACATCGCATCGTTAAAGGAGGCATTTTCCTTCTTCTCGACAGTGCGAACTCAAACTAATGATCTGCTTCAGACTTTTACTAAGTCTAAACAAGGGAGTTTTTCTAATTTTTAGTTGTTTTTAAGTGTTAGCTTGTGTGTGAAAATTGACACAAGAAGTTCCTCAACAAATGCAAGTTTTTGAATCAGAAACTAAGTTAGATACTTTCCACATTATAACAGAGGATCAAGTCACCTAAACTATCATGAGTTCAGGTGGAATTTTAGAGAAGGATATCTGATCTAGTCTAAAAATAGACCCTGAAATTCTAATGATCAGATGCACATCCTCATCCCTAGTTTGTTAAAGATTAAATCCCATTGTACCAAAAGTGAATTTTTTGACCTTAGTCCCAGTTTCAAAATTTTTCCTTAAAAAGTTTTCAATGTTTATTTATATTTTTGGGTATGCAAGTAGGAAACTAAAATAACTAAAGAAAAATGCATGTTTTTAGGTTTTAAAAATCCTAAATCGATTGTTACATTTTAAAAACACCGCCTCCATGCTTAAGATATGCAATGTCCTCATGCATTAGAAGGGAAAAAGGAATCACCTTAATGAAGAACGGTCGGGTTTACGATGGTCAAAACTTGAAAAAAAAAAAGAAAAAAAGAAAGCAGGAAAAATGATAGTTACCTCCCATCCAGTGCTATCTTTTACGCCATTCAGTCGGGCGTGAAGGTATGCACGGAAGACGGAAAATCATGTAAATAGTTGGACACTTGGATGCCAGCAAAAAATGTGTCTTCTTCTAGATCCCTAGAAAATTGATTAGAAGCAATATTGGGATCCAAGTTGGATGAAAAATGATAAGTGTAGCCCGAGTCTGGCCATGGTTTTAAATCAGGTTGGATGCTAAACTCGGGCGGGGCTGGTGGTAGGTCCATAAGAAAGGAGTTGGGGAAGGGATGGTGAGGATTGGGTGAAGTTAGTGTGGAAAAGTGGTGTGCGGGAAGAGTAGGTGGGTTACGGTGATTAGGGGGTTCATCAGGAATGGATTTTGGGTCAAGACAAATCTCCAGATCAGAAATTTTGCCGACCACTGATTCTAAATCAGAGTCAAAAAAATTGTAGCCGGTAACGGTATCTATCAACATTGTCTCCTCCACCATATTGGAAATTTCCGTATCTAAGTCCTCAAAAAGTTATCATCATGGATTTGAAAATATCTAAAGTGATAGTTTGGCCAGCACAAGTGATATCCATTTTGCCTGTGTGGTAATTGATATTTGCCTTTGCAGTGGCCAAAAAAGTGCATCCAAGGATTATTGGGGAGTCTAGTGATGATTCAGGTACCTCAATGTCAAGGACCAGAAAGTCTGCAGGGAAGACACAATTCTGGACCTTGACAGAAACATCCTCGACAATCCCACGAGGTTTAATTGTAGATCGGTTGGCTAATTGTAGGGTAACCTTGACGGGTTTTAATTCACCGATCTGAAATTCTTCAAATAAAATCATGGGAATAATATTAACTGAGGCACCAAGATCAAGGAGGGCGTGATCAAAGGTTGTATCATCAATAATTACTGAAATTAAAGGCGCCCCCGGATCTTTCATCTTAGGAGGTAGCTTGCTCTATATAACAGAGCTTACTGTCTCCAAAAGATGCACCTGTCCTAGATTTTTGGCCTGCATTTTAGGGGTACAGATCTCCTTCAAAAATTTGGCATAGGCAGGTATATATTTGATGGCATGTAGGAGAGGAATATTGATTTGAACTTGCCCAAATAAATCCATGAGTTCTTCTGTGGTGGGCTCAAATTTCTTTTTTCTGTTGGTGGTGGGGTGGAGAGCTTGTGGGAAAGGGATAGGAGTCGTGTCTTGAGATTTTTGTATTTCTTTTTCTTCCTGATGGGGAGGTGGGGAGTCAATTTGCATAGTGATGGGGATTTCACCAGGCATGTGTGAAGGCCTAGGATCAGTGGTGGTTTTCCCACTCCTCAATGTAACTGCATGTGCAGTTGGATTATTATTTGGAGGTGGGGGGCCTGCAGTTGTGGAAACCTGAGAGGCTACTGAGGTGGTGGATTAGTAGGAGGCTGATTTGGGTAGTGTGGATTTTTGTCTGGATATTGGTTCCTTTGGTGATTAGGGTTGGGCATGGGTTGGGACGGAAGATGTCCTGTAGGTCATTGAGTGGGAGTAACCCCAATCTGATTGTTCAGATTTGTGATGGTGTGGGTTACTTCCGTCATTCTTTTCTACATTTCCTGCAAGGTTCTCATCATCTGGGCGTTGATGTCTTGTTGGGATGGCCCAGGATGAAAGGTTGGATTCGACCAATACCCATTAAAATGATCTGGTTGGGAAGGAACCTGATTATTCCAGGAGTAGTTTGGGTAATTTTTCCAATTGGAAGAATTTTTAAAGGGCTCCTGGATGGCAGAAATATTTTGAGTGGGGTTAAGATCTGGATAGTTGAATTCCCCAGTGAATCATGAGCAACCTCAGAATACTGGTAATAATCAGCAGGAGTAGTGTTGAGATTGTGCAAATTTTCTCTTCGTGGAAAGTTAGGTTGGGTTAGATGTGGACTGTGTGGAGCTTGGGTTGATGTGGCAAGTCTTTCCTCAATCTTCTTTTGCTTAATGTGCATCTGGTTGAGTTTTTGGGTGATCATTTAAAGATCATCTTGGGTGACAGGGATAGCTTGGGTGCCTACTTCATGAACATTGAACTGCGGGTTTGGAGTTCTACAAAATGTGTTCATGGAAGCTTGATTAAATGAGTTTTCACTCATTTCTTTAAAAAGGTCATAGGCACTTTTAGCATCCTTATTTAAGAGGTTGCCGCCACACGAGGCATCGACAAATTGTCGGATTTGATCTTCTAATCCATGATAGAAGATTTGCACGAGCTGCCATAAAGGAATCTCGTGGTGCGGGCAACTTCTTAAGAGATCGTGAAATCTTTCCCAAGAATCATGGAAAGTCTCACCAGATTTTTGTTGAAAGGTCGTAATAGATCTTCATAGGGAATTAGTACGACCTATGGGAAAGAATTTTTTGAGGAAGGCACTCTTGAGTTGAGGTTAAGTTGTGATGGGTCGGTCGATGGTCCTAAACTAATAAGCGGCCTTATCTTTAAGAGATAATGGAAAAAGCCGCATCAGCCATATGTCCTCTTGCACATTTCGGGAATGCGTTGTTTGTGCAAGAAGAGTCAGCTCTTTAAGGTGGCTGAAAGGGTCTTCCCTAGGAAGGCTGTGGAAGTGTTTAATCAGGTTCAAGACTGCAAGCTTGATCTCGAAGTCCCCCTCTGGTATGACCACCCCTGGTCATTCCTCATAATAAGACGGATCATAAAAATCTTTTAAAGGAATAACAAGCTACTGATGGGGTGGTGGGTTTGGCCTTTGATTGGCTAGGTTTTGGATGTTCCTAGTCAATGTTTGTTGATTGGAATTTAATATAGCAATCTGCTCAGCCATCATTGTTGAAAGATCAGGCAGGGGCTCTTGATGTTGTGATTGGGGCAATTCAAGATTAGGGAGCTCCAAGTGTGGGAAGTTAAAGGTGGGTGGGTTTTGGGTGGAAGGGTTAGAATTAGGGTTAGTAGTGGGGTTAGAGGTAGGATTAGAGGTGGAAGTGGAAGGGTTAGTGGACCCGTTTTGTTGATTTTCCATTTTTTTAGAAGAAGATAGAAAAAGTGGTCTTTTTGCGCGGGGGGTGAAATCAAATGGTCCTTCCAAGTGCGGATTTTGAGACCGTTGCCCGTGCATAAAATGGAAGAATGGGAGGGGAGGAGAAGAGATGGAGATAAGAGAAGTATGCACACAAGCAATCAAATTTTAAACCTAACTTAAGTGTAACTCCCTAAAAATAAATCTAAGACTTGGTCTACTTAGGAGATAAGTAATCAACAGTGAATACCCATTTTGTCAACAAATCTAGCCAAGTTGCTTAAGAAGAGGTTTGGGCCCAAATGTTTCCCAAGAAAATCCCTAGGTGCTTGTACAAACCTGCACCTGGTAGTTTGACACGGCCTCTTAGCTTGAACACTTGATATAGATGACAGAATTGGTATTAACTATAGAAAACTTAGGACCTATACAGCAAGCCTAAATTGATGAAAACCTTATAGGTCAAATTGTTACAAATTTTACTTAGGTCTAGGATACTAGTGTGCATACAGAATGTGGAGGGCATTAATTAGGTTGTTGTCCTGTTATTTCAATTTTTAGTGTGTGTGTGGGAATTGGAAAGTTGTTCCAATGAAAACAAGTTGTTATACAATTATTGTATTTCTGTCTTTTAGAATTAGATTTAACTTAGTATATTTTTAGGGTTTTCTTAAGTTTTCAAACAAGTTTGAGATTCCATAAACAAGAGGAAATCAAGTTGTATGAGTGAAGATATGTTTCCTTTTATTATTTGTCGCTAGAAATGAAAAAAAGAAACCCTAATCTAATTGGTTCTAAGACAGAAATTTCACTACCAATGAGTTATTTTTATGCTTTCTATATTTAGTGGTCCAAACAATTCAAACAACACCACTACTTTGAAGAGAATCAAACAAGGATTCCAGAAAATATTTTTGTAAGATTTTAGGAATTTGTTTGATAATTGTTTTGAATTTTTATTTGTACTGGTGTCAAAGTTCAGAAATGATACCGGTGGGTATTTTGGACTTTTCAGTATTACCACCGACCTCAGAAAATTTTGGTGATTTTATGTGATGTGTAAAATTTCACAAGGATTCCAGAAAGCTAAATTTCACAAAAATTGGATAAGTATAAAAATTCTAAAAGTTCATGGACAGTAGCAAAATAGGAAGATTAGAGGGTGTGACCCCTCTGCAATCCACAAATTACAAAGCCAATTGATCTAAAATTTGGAACAGATGTTCCTAACTTAATTTGAAATCATTGTATGAAATTTTATAATTTTAGGAGGCCTATGATGTTGGGAATTGATTTTTCAAGTCCGGACAGAAATCTTGACCCGAAAAACAGAACACCAATACTTGAAATGGAGTGGTGTTGATGGTGCAAACAATCAATCAATGAGTTTTAAAATGCACCACTCCACTTAATTAAGTTGTTTAAGGTCCTGAAAGCCAAGTTTAGTGTATTTTGGTAGCCTTTCAGTTTAGGTGTGACAAGAGAGAAGAAACCAACCTGAAAATCTACGGGAAGAAAAGGAACTTTGAGCTTTTACTTCCAAATTCCCACTTTCTTCCTGCAATCCTTGCACACAAGAGAAAATAAAGAAAAGGGGATGAGATCCACTTCAAGCAAGAGAAAGAAAGATTAAGCAAAGCCGTGCCTCCCTGACAACGGCACCAAAAAGTGATGCGAAAAATTGTGTGATTTGTAATTAGGGTTTTTAATATCGCTGTAACATGCAAATTCGCATACGCTTTTAAATTTATATTCCTAGATAGGGGAGTATCTAGGGTAGTCCAAGGAGGTAAATTTGAACTTCAAATCTCTTGCTTTAAAGGCAAACTAGGGGAGTATCTAGGGTAGTCCAAGGAGGTAAATTTGAACTTCAAATCTCTTGCTTTAAAGGCAAACTCAATCTTTCTTTTTGGTATTTTAAATATATAATTTTTTTTCAGTTTTGAAATAATGAGGGCAAAATGTGAATTGTGATGAAAAAGTACTTACACCTATAATTACTAAGCTAAAACTTAGGAGATAAATATGTCCCTTCCCTAAGCTCACTCTAGGCAAGTAGAGGCCTAGAGTAATTAGGAAGTGGAAGTGAAACAAGTGCTAGAACAAAGACAAACAATTGCAATAGAAATTAAAAAGAAGGAAAATTAATTTAACAGAATTTGTGTTCTTTTACAAAGAAATGTAGAGGAATGCTTCTACTAGAAATGGAGAATATAAAGTCAATAAAAGAAACACAAATCCTCTTGCAGAATCTGGTGAAGAAGGGAGTCTTCTTGCTCCAAGTCTAGCTTCTCCTTGGCTTGAAAGGAGGGTCTCCTTCTTCTCCTTCCTTGAAACCTCCTCCAAGGTGGATGCTCTCCACCTCAAGTCTTTCCTCCAAGGGTGGGCGTGCACCACCCTCAAGCTCTCGTCCAAGGTGGCGTGGACCACCTTCAAGACCTCCTCCAAAGGTCTTCCTTGCCTGGCTCCTCCTTTGGCTGGTGTGGGCACAAGAGAGAGGGGAAGAGGGGAAGGCACCAAGGGCACAGAATATCCCCTTAATCTTCTTCTTCTCTCTTGGGCGTGGGCTTTAGGTAGAATATGAGAGGAAATTTGCTAGCCAAGGATGGGTTGTAAGGTAGTGGGTGGTGGTCTTTTTATAGGGTAGGATGAGGGGTTAAGGTGACTCTTGAGATGGATGGCTAAGATGGGAGGATGGAGGTGGTTAGGTGATCCTAGGGCTAAGGAGAGTTGGTGCCACCTAAGGGGTGTAAGTGGGGTAGTTATGGGTTGCCAAGGGACACCTAAAAGTGGCGCCAACCATGGAGAGGTGCCATGGGTTGGCGCCAACTTCTAGGCTTCTAGAAGAGGGTTGAGGTGGATGGTGGAGATGGATTGGAGGGTTCATGTGTAGGGTGGATATGGGGGTTGAAGTTGGCACCAAAAAGGGAGGTGGTTACGGTGGTTTTGGCACCAACATCTAGGTGTCTTTTGGTGGTGGTTGAGGGGTGAAGGGTGGTGAGGAAGGTGGCGCCAACTTGAGTAGAGGTGGAGCTAGCTTAACTAGGCTTAGGTGGACTTGGAGTGGTAGGTTATGTAGGTGGAGTTAGGGTTAGGTTTTTGGTGCCAGGGAAGTGGATGCTAGCAAAGCAAAGCTAAGCTAAGCTAGCTAGCTAACTATAGAGTAGAGGAATATGCATGTGGAGCTTAGGGTTTGTGGAGAGGAGCTAGATGTGCAGAGTCTGGAGCTGAATTGGAGTTGGCAGCTACTGAAGAGGTCAACATGGGGCTACTCTAGCTGGCTTAGCTTGCTAGTTCTTTGCTAGCTACTAAGCCAAGCTAAAGTGAGTTGGCTTCTGTTGAGTGGAGCTGAGGTGAGCTGGGTCTGGTGCTCCTGGGGACAATTGAGCTAGTTGAGACAGCTAAGGTTGCTTAGCTCAATTAGCTTGAGCTAAGCTGGGTCCTCGGGAGCTGGACTTGAGCTTCCTGAGCTGGAATGAAGTCATCTTCAGCTGGCTGGAGTTGAGTGGAGCTGGATGTAGCTAGACGAGAGCTGGGGTGAACTCCAGTCAACTCAGCTGAGCTAACTAGAGCTCCCTGTGGACTAGTAGGAGCTGAGATGAGCTAGACTCAGCTAAGTTGAGCTAGATCTGAGCTGACTTGAGCTAGGGTAAGCTAAGATGAGCTCTCTTGAGCTACCACTCAGCTGAGATTAGCTGAATGGAGTTAGGATGAGCTAACCCTAGTAGAAGTGAGCTAGATTCCAGCAATGGTGAGTCGGATCAAGCTGAGTTCCAGCTAGTCTGAGCTCCTCCTTCACTAGTTGTCTTCTTTATTGCTAGGGTTTTAGGGATCTGTATATCTGTTCATCCTTAACACTCACAAAAACACATTAAAACAACAAGAAAAAGTGCAATGCATGTCTAACCTAGTTAATGCCTAAATGCAGCCCAAAAACCCATTTACGAAGAAAAACCCTAAGAGCTAGGTTTGTTTTAATGCCTAAGAATGATGATAAACTGGCGTTTATCATCGTCGCTGTCGCCCTCTATCGGAGTGTCTTCTTCCCCGATGTCGGCCTACCAACACTGGTGCCGTTCTCCCCCCTTCGTCTATTATATTAGGGTTAGTTTGGTTAGTTTAGATCCTTAGGTTAGTTTTATACCCAAAAATCCCAAAAATAACCCTCGATGCCGCTATTCATCTCCATCTCCGACTGAACCTCTGGTGAGGCACCTCAGTTGGTACACCCCTCCATCCGCCTCACCAACCACCTCACGACCTTCGCCACGACTCCACCAACAAAACCCCTCTCCTATTTCATCCTCTCGCTCACCCAAACTCATCCTCAAACAACCAAACTTCATGCCACCTTCTCTGTCACCATACACCCTACACTCGCAATCCCTTGGCGACTCTTATGGACTATTCTAATGTTGCAATGAGGCCGTGTTGATGGATTTCCGGTACACGCCACCCTCCGTCGCCACTGCCATTAATGCCAACTTGTTCTTCATGTTCAAACCGCCCACGCCCTAGTTGCCATGTCCAGGTGGTGCGGAATCAACACCTATAGACTCCCAAGTCCCCAATTGGGAGGAAGAGGTGCAGCTGCAACTCCAATTTGAGGACACCTTCATAGCAACAGATGCATGTGAGGAAGGTGGGACATTTAGTCCCACCTCGGAAACAAGTGAAGAGGCGTGCACGCATAAGTTGATTTTTTGCACAGGGCTTATCGCCTCCTAACACATGAGGGTGAGGTCTTCTGCACACTTCACCTGTCTCACTTGTGACACTGCGTACGCTGGTCTGGCACTCACCCGATTACCCGCCTAAGCCTCTCCTCGCTCACCACCCACTGTTGGTGAGCTTGGATTCGGGTGCACTTAGATCCGAATCCGATTACCCGGTACTGTGGAAGGCTCTGGGAGAGTGGAACCCAGAGAGAGAAAGAGAGAGAGAGCATGGGGGTTGGGGGGTTTTGCTCTGAAGATCAACGGCTGACACTTAGCCGTTTGAAGAAGAAACCCCCTCTGTGTGTGCAAAAGAGGAGAAGACCTAAAGAGACAAGGCAACTGTAGAGGAAGAAGAGAAGAAAAGAGAAGCCAAGGCAACCGTAGAGGAAGAAGAGAAGAAAAGAGAAGCCAAGGCAAAACAGGCACACAGAGAAGAGAAGAGAGAAGTCAAGGCAGAAGAAGAAGGTGCACGTAAGGAAGAAGATGGGGAAGAATAGCATAACTAGAGAAGAATAAAAGGAGTATTGTAGCTAACGCATGTTTAAGTCGTCTGATGGCTTAAGGGGATGTCTGACTTGAGTAAAAGCGATTGATACTGATGATATATTTGAGTACCTAAGTTTGAACGGTTGATGGCACTATTGCATTATTTGAACTCAATGCATATATGTTTAAATTGAATAATTGGTGATCTAAATCACCATTATTTTTGCTTTGAGATTCTTTTTTCCAAGCATAACTATTGTTAAACTCATGCTTTACATTGATTATCATTTCTGAGTAATTATTGTTCATTTCTTTGTATTATTTGGGTTGAATCTTACGCTCAATTACATTTTATTTGCAATTAGCGATTGAATTCCATATTTGCTCCCAGCGAACGACCTCGGACTTTCATTCGAGTTATAAATTTTATTTGTTTTCAAGCGATTTAGACCTATACTATGACGCAACTTTTATAACATCGATTTTAGTCATCAACAGAACCCAATAGGTAAGAAATTAGCAAGTGAACCCAATTCCAAAAAGTGAACCCGGCTAGACTAAAGAGGTGGCTTGGGCCCAAGCATTTCCTAGGAAAATCACCAGGGCTTGTGTAAACCCTTACCCATCATTTGACTTCCCTCTAAATCTGTCATCGCATTGTCTAAAGGAATTAGGAGCACTTAGTGATCCTTAAATACCAGATATCAAGCCTAATTGAATGAAGTCCTTAAGTGGTTAAATGACTACTTGTTTTAAGTTAGACTTGGGTATCTAAATGTGCATGGGAATGTGGAGGGCGTTAATTGGGGTAATGCCCTATTATTTCAAAAAAAATTTTAATGTGTGCAGGATTGGAAAAGTGATTTCAAAAGCAATCAAGTTGTCACACAAATTTGATGTATTTCTGTTTTTTAGGATTTGATTTAGCTTAAAGTATTTTAGGATTTTCTTTTTAAGTTTTCAAAGAGGTTTGATATGCCACAAACAAAGGGAAATCAAGTTGTATTGGTGAAGATAATTTTCCTTTATATTGTGGGACTAAAAATTTGAAAAGAAACCCTAATTTAATTGGATCCTTAAACAGAAATTTACTACCAATGAATTTCTTTTAGGCTTTTCTTTTTAAGTAGTGGTTCAAACAAAACAAAAACGCCACTACTATATGGAAAATCAAACAAGGATTCAAAAACTATTTTTTTGTATTTTAGAAATTTTTTTGATAGTTTTTAAAGATTTTTTTTATGCTAGTGTCAAAGTTCAGAAATGATACCCGAGGACATTTTGGACTTTTCATTAGCACCACCGGCCACCAAAAATTTTTATAATTTTATGTAATGTGTAGAATTTCAAAAGGATTCTAGAAAGATAAATTTTACAAAAATTAGATAAGTATAAAAATTTGTAAAATTCACGGATAGTAGCAAGACAAGGAGATTAGAGGAGTTAACCCCTCTGTAGTCCACGAATTTGTAAAAATTGTGTACCAATCCAATTGCTTTGAAATTTAGAACAGATGTTCCTCACTTGATTTGGAATCTATAGGTGAAATTTCAAGATTTTAGGAGACCTGTGGTGTTAGTAATTGATTTGTGAAGTCTGAACAGAAGTCTAGACCCGAAAATCTGAACACCAATACTTGAAGTGGAGTGGTGTTTAATGATGCAAACAAGCAACCGATTGATTTTTAAATGACACCACTCCACTTAAATTAATTGTTTGAGATCTTGAAAGCTAGGTTTAATGTTTTTTGATAGTTTTTTAGAGAATTATGTGACCAGTTTAGAATTGATAACCTGGAATTTTGCAGGAAGACAAGGCACTTGATGCTCTCAAAATCTTGCTTCTTTCTTGTTACACCTGCACACATCAATAAAAGAGAGACAAAGGGATGAGATCCAATTATCAAGCAATAGAAATACTTAATATAAAGCTATGCCTCTTCGGCAACGGCTCCAAAAAGTGGTAAGATTTTCACGTAGTTTATGAGTCGTTGCAACGCACAAAATTGATTTTCTTTTAAAATTTGTAATCCAGATAGTGGAGTATCTAGGGTTGTCCAAGGAGGTAAATTCTTGCAAATATAGATCTCTTACATGAAAATGCGGAAATCAACCTTCTTTTTAGGTTTTTCAATGTTAGATTTTTAGGATTTTGAAATAATAGGGAATCACACTTTTAAAGAGGGAAAGAGACTAACACCTATAAGTTAACCCTAAGGTGACAAGAATAGCCTCTCCCTAAGCTCACTCTAGGAATGTGGAGGCCTACAGTAATTAGGGAGTGGGAGTGAAAAAGTGCTAGAAACAAGATTATAAAAGAAAATGTGACAAAAATTGAAGAGAAGGCAACTTTGATTTAATGGAATTGTGCTTTACTAAAACATGTAGAGGAATGCTTCTACTTGAAATTAAAAATAAAGGCTAAAAGCACAAATCCTCTTGCAAAATCTGGTGAAGAAGAGAGTCTTCTTGCTCCATGCTTAGTTGCTCCTTGGCTTCAAAAGAAGATCTCCTTCTTCTCCTTCCTTGAATAGCTCCTCCAAAGTGTGGTCATCTCCTGGCAAGCCAAAGGGGAGCATTCCTAAACTCCTCCAAAGGTGGATGGCTTCCACCTCAATATCTCCTCTAAGGGTGGGCGTGGACCCTAGGTATTCTCCCTTTGGCTGGCATGGGCACAAGAGAGAAGAGAAGAGGGGAAGGCACCAAGGGGATAGAGTGTCCCCTTAATCATCATCATCTTCTTCTTCTCTTAGTCGTCTATGGAAGGTGGAAGTATAGGTAGAAAGTTATGTAGCCAAAGGTGAATTAATGATGGTGGGTGTTGGTCATTTTATAGGTGTGGAAGGGGGATGGGGGTAGTTAATGGACGGAGGGCTAGGATGGGTTGTAGAGAGTGGTTAGGAGATCCTAGGGTTGATAATGGGTGGTGCCAAAATGGGGGGATGCTTGGCATTTGGCGCCAACCCTAGGTGGGGACTAGTGTTAAAGATTAATGGTGGTAGGGTTAGGTGGCATGTAGGGCATGTGTAGGGTTAGGATGGTGTTGTGGGGTGGTGGTTGGTGAATGGCGGGTAGATATAATGTGGCGCCAAAAGGAGGGATGTATGGAGCGGTGGTTTTGGTGGGGTTAAGTGGTTTTGGCGCCACTTTAGGATGGTTAGGGGAGAGGGTTAGGTGAAGCCAACTAAGGGTTCCAGAAGGTTGGTAGCTGTAGGGTAGGGATGGCCTTATAAGGTGGTGGTTATGTGGTGGATGGTTAAGAGTATTTGGCGCCAAGTGTAGGGATGTGTAGGGGGTAGTTATGGTAGGTTAAGTGGTGTTGGCGCCAAGTGTAGGAGGGTTAAGGGTGGCACCACTAGATGGATGGTGTAGATAGGTTAAGGGGGGATGTGTAAGGTGGATGGTGGGGCTTAAAGTTGGTGCCAATTTAAAGGGATGTGGAGGCTCTTTTGGCACCAACTTGAAGTGGGTTAAGGTGGTGGTTATGGGTAGTTTTGGAGGGAAAATTCGGTGGCCTTTTGTGGTGGTGGTGTGAAGGGTCATGATGGTTGGTGGTTGATGGGAACACCATCATGAGCCATAACTAGCTCAATTTTGTCTAATAAAGTTGATAAAAGCTCCTACATAACCATCAGAGGGTCATATAAGCATAATGTTCTATTTTGAGAAGACAAGAATCTAGGGTTATTTCTGCATATTTAACAACATTTCACAATTACAGAATAACCATGGGGTATTTCAGGGGTTTATTAAATTCCATATGGTCATTAATGTCTAATAAGTGTGTACATGCAGAACGAAATGGGTTTTCACGTATTTCAAGAATTAATGGACTTCTGAAACCCTAAAAACATACCCGCTTAAATAACTAGGGTTCTGGTCCAGATAAAATTCATCTAAACCTTCTAAAAATCATAGAAAAATATTCTCTAAGGTTTGATACCCTTGATTTGACCTTCTGAATCCAATTTGACCTAAAATAGAATCACAGACAGAAAACTACCCTAATTTTGGTTTTTCATAAATTACCCAGTCAAACTTGGTCAAAACCTAAATCTAACTTCACCATTAAATTCCTTGAGTCTAAATTAGGTTTTTACCAAAATTTGGTCCCAATATGAGATTATTTCAACCTAGTTTGCATTTTGGTCCAAGTCTGACTCTTATTCTATCAAATAACCCCTCAGCTTTTGAAATCCTTGCAAAAAGCCCCCCAAATTCTTCATCTTCTTTGCAAATTAGTCCTTGCAGCCATTGGAGGTCAACCGATCTCCAGGTAGGCTTTGACCGACTCAAATCCCATGCAAATGGCAATCAAATCCCACCAAATTTGGTGGGATTAATGTTCACACCTAGGTAAACCTATTAAGATCGATTCTAATTCCTAAAACCCACTGATTCGTGTGTGCAAACCCACGAAATCTGTGGTTCTTGAATCCTAGGCAAGCTTTTGAAGCTTGTTTCTTATTCTTCAAGCTCTCCTAAGCCCCATAAAAGACCCCACTTGGCATTCCTCACCTCCTTAGGGAGAAATAGTGCCAAAAACCCTTCTTTCTCCCTCAACCTCCGGCTTGCTCCACCTCGCTCCGGCGACTCCCTACCACCGGCCTCTTCGCCAGCCGCCACATACATAGGTGGTCTGTTCTTCTTCCCCTTGTCTTTCCGCACCTCGCAATACCAGCGAGGTGCCCTTTACCCCTCCATCATCACTGATATCTCTCACTGAAGCACCCTTCATCTCCAGCATCGGCCACACCAAACCCAGTGCCTCCTCCATCTCCCTTCATCCAATAGCCACTCTACTTGATCCCTCAACCTCTACTGATCATCTCAACAGCTTCAACACTCCACTTCAACCACAGACTCACCTGCATGTCCTCCATCTTCCACCTTGCCAGCGTACCTCCAGCGAGCTCGCACGACTACTACACTTCTCCAAATTAGCCGTCGCTGCTTCCAAAAGCATCGCCGTATCCATGTGAGCAAAAACCCTCAAGAAATTAAGGAGATTGTTGTGCACAACACCTCCCCAAACACAACCAGCTCTGCACTCATATTTCGGCTTTGCCAACCAGTTCCAACTACGTTCATGGTACGCCACCGCCACCACCACCTTTGCCACACTCGTGTGCTTCTCCTGAGCATTTCTAACATGGCTCTTCAGTTGTATTCTTAGTTTTAGGTACATCACAGGTCGTCGTGATTAACGAGCTCATCCAAGAGAGCTCAACGTCGTGTTCTTGCATCAAGCAGCTCTAGGTGCTACATCCAGTCATGCGGAATAGATCTCGGAAGGCCACCAGGTCTTCAATTGGGGATGTCGACCTCAGACACTACTCTAATTTGATGAGGCTTCACCTACAGGCACGTGCGAAGAAAAGTCCTAATGATAGTCCTACATCGTGTGGGACAAAGCAACAGCAGGCACATTTATTGATTTTGTGCTGAGGGCTCATCGCCTCAAGTACGCTGGGGGTGAGGTCCCTGCACATCGCTCACCTGACTCTACTTAGCTCACTCGGCTACTACCCATTGCCAATAGCCCTGGACCTGATACTGCTCATACCCGATTACCAGACTACCTACCTGATTATCTGAGAGAGAGGAGGAGGAGGAAATTGTATGTAGGGGAGGGGGGGTTTTGCTTTATAGAGAAAAAGTTCTACATTTAGCCGTTATAAGAAGCCCCCTTGTGTGTGAGGAGCTGAGAAGGAAAGAGAGAAAAGAGAAGAAGAAGCCAAAAGAGAATAAGTGAACAGTGCCTTTGCACTATAGCTGAGGGCGATTTAAGTCGTCTAATTGGAAGCTCCATCATTTGATCTGTCTGACATAGTGCACTGTGCACTTGGCTTGCATGGATTAAATTTGGTTGATACTGTTGAGATATTTGTTATTATTGTAATTAGAGTAATTAGTGATTCAAATCACCATTTTACCCTAATCTTTTTGCATCATTTACATTTGCTCTTATATATACATCATTATTGCTTGGATTTCTCATTATAAAATTCTCATCTTTATGGTTATATTGTGATCTTGAGATTAATTGCAACACTTGCTCCTTGTGTTCAACCTCGGATTTTCTTAATGATCTTTCGAGCTATAAATTCTATTTGTTCACACGCTATTTCAGCTATATTACAACGAAGTGATTTTAAAACCCCGATTTAGCATGTAAACAATGGTGCCAACTAGGAGTGGACTATTTAGCTTGCTTAGGTGGTGGACTTGGAGTAGTGGTTAGGGTGAAGTTAGGTTAGGGTTTAAATGGATGGCCAAAGTGGTGGAGCTGGTTTTGAGCTTAGATAAACTAGCCAAGCTAGCTTAACTAATGCTTAAGTAGGAGAGGTAGGAAGGATTAGGGTTTAGGGAGGAAGAGCTGAGGAAGTAGCCTTGAACTACCCAGAAGCTTGTGGGAGCTATCATCTGCCGAAGAAGTCCTTGTAGGAGCTCAACTATACTTTAGCTAGCTAGTTGTTTGCTAGCTACTAAATTGAGTAGGTTGAGCTGGGTTGAGCTAGTATAAACTATTCTGGAGCTCAGGGAAGCTGGATGTGGAATTCTCTGCTGACCTAGCTTAGCTAGCTAAAAGCTAGTAGCTAAGCAAGTTGATTGGAGCTCCTATGAGCTATGAGGAGCTAGGTGGAGTTGGAATGAGCTGAGCTGGAGTTGGAAAGAACTCATGTCAGCTCGGTTGAGCTAGTTAGAGCTCCCAGTGAACTGAATGGAGCTAGGATGAACTAGAATCAACCAAGTTGAGCTGGATCTAAACTGACTGGAGCTAATGTCAACTTAGTTGAGCTAGTTAGATCTCCCAGTTAACTGGATGGAGATGGGATGAACTAGACTTAATTAAGTTCTGCTGGATCTGAGTTGACTTAAGCTAGGTTTAGCTAGAATGAGTTGCCTTGAGTTGCCATCTAGCCACGATGAGCTAAATGGAACTAATCCTAACCCAGGTAAGCTGGTTTCCAGCTATGTGGAGTAGGATCTGGCTAATTCCCAACTGAATTGAGCTTCTTCTTCACCATTTGCCTTCATGAGTGTCAAGGTTTTGGGGTTCTGCTTATCTGTCTTAACTCTAACACTCAAATAAACATGTTCAAAGCAACAAAACAATGCAATGCATGCCTAACCTATATGATGCCTAAATGCAGCCCAAAAACCCATTCGCGTAGTTAAAATCCTAAGAGCTAAGTTTGTTTTAGGGCATAAGAATGATGATAAACTAGCGTTTATTTGAAGTATTAGGGTGCATTTTTGTAGCTCAAGTGTCTTGGATGGTGCTCTACCCACAGTGTCGGAGTAAGAGCTTGAGTTTGCTTGGAGAGCCCCTTTACACCGCATTATTGATAAATGCCAGTTTATCATCATTCTTATGCATTAAAACAAACGTAGCTCTTAAGATTTTGCTTCGCAAATGGGTTTTTGGGTTGCATTTTGGCATAAATTTGGTTAGGCATGCATTTTATTTTTTATTGTCTTTTTGATATATTTTTGTGAGTGTTAGGGATAAACAAATTGTCAGATCCTTAGAACCCTGACACTTAGGAAGCCAATTGGTGAAGGAGAAGCCCAAACTAGCTAGAACTCAGCTTGATCCAGCTCAACATAGTTGGAATCTAGCTCACTTAAACTAGGGTTAGCTCATCCTAGCTCCATTCAGCTCATCTCAACTGAATGGCAGCTCAAGAGAGCTCATCTTAGCTCACCTTAATTCAAGTCAGCTCAGATCCAGCTCAACTTAGCTGAGTCTAGCTCATCTCAACTCCCATCAATTCACTGGGAGCTCTAGCTAGCTCAGCTGAGTTGACTAGAGTTCACCCCAGCTTAGGTCCAGCTACATCCAACTCCATTCAACTCTAGCCAGTTGAAGATGACTTCATCTTAGCTCAAGAAGCTCAAGTCCAGCTCCCGGGGACTCAGCTTAGCTTGACTTAGTTGATCTAAGCTACCTTAGCTACCTCAACTAGCTAGTTCCTCCCCGGGAGCATCAGACCCAGCTCACCTCAGCTCCTTTCAGCAGAAGCTAGCTTACTTTTGCTTGGCTTAGCAATTAGCATGCTAAGCCAGCGAAAGTAGCTCCATGCCACCCTCTTCAATAGCTGCCAGCTCCAATTCAGCCCTAGACTTCTTCTATCTAGCTCCTCTCCTCAAACCCTAGCTCTAATTACCTCCTCCTCTACTCTACTACTAGCTAAACTAGCTAAGCTAGCTTAGCTTAGCTATGCTCCAGCTCCCTTGGCCATCCACCACCCTAAAACCCTACCCAATTAGCTCCACCAACTAAGCCCACCTAAGACCACCTAACCTAGCTCCACTGCCACTCCAAGTTGGCGCCACCACCATCACCACCTTTCACCCCTCAACCACCACCAAAAGGCACCATGAAGTTGGCTCCAAAACCACCCTAACTACCCTCCTCTTTGGCGCCAACTTCACCTCCCATATGCACCCTACACATACCCCTTCAAAGCCACATCCACCATCTACATCACCCCCCTTCTAGAAGTCCTCAAGTTGGCTCCAACCCATGGCACCCTTCCATGGTTGGCGCCACTTTTAGATGTCCTTTGGTCACCCATAACCACCTCCCTAGCACCCCTTAGGTGGTGCCAATTCCCCTTAGCCCTAGGATCACCTAACTACCCTCATCATCCCATCCTAGCCATCCATTTCAAGAGCCACCTATACCCCCGATTCTACCATATAAAAAGACCAACACCCACCACCATAAGGGCACCTTTGGCTACATATTTTCTACCTATATTCTACCCTATAGCCTATGGCCAAGAGAAGAAGAAGAAGATTAAGGGGACACTCTGTCCCCTTGGTGCCTTCCCCTCTTCCCTTCTCTCTTATGCTCACACCAGCCAGAGGAGAAGCCAGGCAAGGAAGACCTTGGGAGGAGGTCTTAAGGGTGGTACACAACCACCTTTGGAGGAGAATTTAGAGGTGGTCCATGCAAACTTTGGAGGAGATTTTGAAGGTGGAGTTTCATCCACCTTGGAGGAGCCATTCAAGGAAGGAGAAGGAGGAGGCCTTCTTTTCAAGCCAAGGAGCAACTAGGCTTGGAGCAAGAAGACTCTCTTCTTTGCTAGATTTTGAAAGAGGATTTGTGCTTTTAGCATTTTTATGTTTTTAATTTTAAGTAGAAGCATTCCTCTGTTGCTTTTGTAGAACACAAATTCTATTCAATCAAATTACCTTCTTTTCAGCTAATTCTTGTCGCATTTTTTTTATTCTTGTTCTAGCACTTTTTCATTCCCTCTCTCTAATTACTCTAGGCCTCCACGTGCCTAGAGTGATCTTAGAGAGAGGTCATTCTTGTCACTCTAGGTTTAGTTCTTAAGTGTTAGTTCTTCATCAATTTTTAAGTACGATTGCCTTGTTATTCAAAACCTAAAAAAAATTATATATTGAAAAATAAAAAAGAAAGTTGATTTTCGATTTCAAGTGAAAGACATATTTTTGCAAACAAAATTTCCTCCTTAGACGACCCAAGATACCCCACTATCTAAGTTTAGAAATTTAAAAGCGAAAGTGGATTTACGCATTGCAACGACATTAAAATCCTCATTTATAAAACCTCGTATTTTCGCTATCAATTATATTTTGAGGTTATGAGCTCCTAGAGGGTGTCATGGATAGTACTATCTCGAAGTACTGGCGTCAGAGCCCCCTTGAGGATTAGTAATGGGAATGATGATCCCGACACATCTATTATAAGATTAAGCTCAAAATAAGCATGGGGGAGAAAAAAAAAAAACACGACCCTAAATGTTGGCATTCACAAGCACTGATACAGGATTTTAAAAGATTATGTAAGTTCAAAGAAATCCTAATTGTAGAATAATTTCAGGTCATTTGAATTGACAAGGAGTTAATTTGTGAATTTGTAAAGGATACATTAATCCTGATGCTTCTAAATTTTGGATCTAAAGATGAATCCCAACGTTTATCTTCAACAAATCCCATGCCCTTCATAATTTTTATCAAGTAATGTCCCGCAATCTCCTTTTTCTCAAAAGTTAAAAAAAGAAAGTCTTTCCCAAAAATCCATTTTGCAAAAATTAAAGTTTTGCTAAGAGGATAGCAAAAAATAAGCATGGGGGTTTGATAAACTCTAGTTTATCATCATTCTTATGACCTAAAACTGATCTAGCTCTTAGGTTTTTAACTTTGCAAATGGGTTTTTGAGTTGCATGTAGGCATAATCTTGGATTAGGCATGCATTCATTCTTTTTGTATTTTTAACATCTCTACCTGAGTGTTAAGTGATGTAGACACAATTATTGAGGGTAAAATGCCTATTCATGCATGTTCCTAGGCTTAGATTTGTATTTCATGTTATAAATATTGCATAGCATGCATCATTCTACATTTAGGGTAGTTGTATATATTTTAGGTTAATTAGGTCCTTTTTATGGTAAGGAGAGAAGACGATTTATTTCAGGGCCTTGGATGGACGATCGAAGTCTAACACCTCCAAAGTCGTCTAAATTGGAGTCCCATTGCATCATACGAAGTTCGAGGAAAATCAACGACCAAGGAGGCAATGGAATTTACTTTATTGTTTTCTACGCTTCTTTACATTTACATAGCACTAACCCCGCTTATCTCTGATCTATTGTCTTCCAGGTACCCTAGCATGGAGATCCAATGTGGTAGACTAGAGTAAAGTGTGGGTGGAGTGCTTTGTATGTGTCCCCCACTTCCCCACCCACTAGTTCATTTCACCACACTAATAACTCAAATCCAAATCAACTTAGGTGATTTTTATAAGCCCTAGGATAGATTTGGTTGTTTTTTTGCCACCTCCACTCATCTCACCCCCACATATATAAAAGAAAAGAAAAAAGAATATACTCTTCTCTTGTGTGATTTTCTGAAAGCTACACACTTAACACCCACAACCTCTCACCTTAAGGTGCACAATTACATCGATTCTACCACTTAATAGGGATCTGGCCTGTGGACTTGGTACACTTAACTCAACACACAAATAAGTTAGTAGAAATCTGATTAGGTTAAGACTTTTTGTGTGCCTTAATCAAGTGGTACAATAGGCCAATTGCTTGAACTATTTGGGCCGCACCACTCAATCTAAAAGCGATTCATCAATAGCTTGCCACTTAGGGTTGATTTTTAGGGATGAACCAGACACTCCACATTTTTTCTGATTTCTAAAGGAACATATCATCACCTATGTTTTCAAAACTTGGAGTGTTCTACTAAACCTTGATTGAACCAACCTAAGAATTAAACCCTAAAAGCTACTAAACAAGATTAAACCCTAAAAGACACATCAACATATAACCTTGTTTGCAAACCATGGTTGTGCACACACACACATTTTAACTGATCATTAAGGGAACAACCCATCTTAAGGGCCCATCACATTCCACAAGCATGATCATCCCAAGTCTAACTAAAACTGAGTAGACATTGGCCTTAAGGATTGATTCACTCTTCGGGGCTCAGACTGAGATTTTTTCCGATTAATCTGCTTTTATCGGTCCATCTAATGTCTAGCTAGGAGAGTAGCATCAAACGACCGTGGCTAGGGGGTACACTAGGGACCGGAGGCATAAGCCAAAGGAAGAACCTTCTCCCCAGTCCCTCCTTGTAACTGGTTGGATTGACCAGATAAAAGTTGACCAAATCATTTATAATCTAAAGATAGGCCCTGAGAGTCTATAGGTCTTTAGGCTACCCACATAAGGATAGGTTTGGGTGATTGTATTGCAGGACACCTTTCCCTCTTCTGTTTTCCCTCCTACTCCACAATGTATCCTTCCACATCTTTCATACATTTCCAATCCTACCCTCCTACCACCACTTATCCCCAAGATGATTGCTATCCCAACTTAACTTGTAATTACCCATCCACTATCCGGGATAACTTTCATTGGGGGCATGAATCCGGACCTCAGTGACCAGGGCCTAACCCTAGACAATAGGACTATGATTACTATCCTTCCCAGAGCTACAAAGATTATAGACCTCCATCCTTTGATGATCAACCCAACCCGATCTACAATCAAGAAGGATATGTTAATTATAACATCTACCCTCCCCAGTATTCCACTGAATATACATCACCTTCTTTTTTTGAACAACCCAAGACAACCTACTATCAGGGAGGGACCCGAGAACCATAACATCTTGACTCTCCTAGATTTAACCCAAACCTACCCAAACCTGAATCGAACCAGTCGGTTCAGGTGAACCAAATCCAGGATAAGGTGTTGGCTAATTTAAGGAACACTATACAATCTTTAGAAGCTTAGTCAACACCATGGACTGAAGCATTGGAGCCTATGATCAAAATGATTGATGAACTTAATAGTTCTCTATTGGATTTGCTCCAAAGTGTTAGAGATAGGGACTTAATTGAGTTTCTTCTTGGGAAATTATCAAGGTTGAGAATGAAATTTGTGGTTGCACTAGTCAAATCTTGGGATGATTCTCAAGATGAACCCTCTTCAGGAGAGCTAATGTCTGAACTCGCTCAGGTGCCTATTAGGGGGGATACATATTCTGAGATTGGAGATGACCAGATTGGTCTAGAGCAACCCTTTGAGGATGAACCGATTGATTCACCCGAGAACCCCAAGCCTAGAAACAAAGAAAAATATGTCTTGTTGTCCAACACTTTAGTCTTGGGTTGCACACCATAAAACCGCAGGCCCGGCCCTGCAAACACAATAATCTTAGGTTTTGGGTGATTTTCATCCAGAATCTTAGAACCACTCAACCCTACAGCATGGGTCTACATTATAACTTAGTCCACATCTGTGGACGTCTTCTGTTGGCGGGTCTGAGGATCAATATTTTTATTTTGATTCTAACCCGCACTTGTGAATTCTCAATTTCTTCTTTGTATATATGTTATGCCTAGCTGAAGGCATTAAACTTAGTGTGTGTGTATACTCTCTTCTCTCTATGGAGTTGACCGGATTCTCACGATACTCAGGTGATATTTTGTTTACTCCGCCCTTTTCGTGTCTTTGTTTTTACAATGAGGATATTGCATCATTTAGGCATTGGGGGTGAAAACTTTATCCTAAAATCAGTTTGTTAACTTCGTAGAATTTCTTTTAGTTTCTTTAGAAAAAAAAAAGAAAATTCAAAAAGATAAAAAAAAAGAAGAATTAGGAGAAGAGAACTTAGGCATTTGGAAGTTATTTACTATAGGAAATGATACAATAGGACCTAGACACTTAGACTCTTCAGGTCTTCAGGCTTAATTAGCCTAGGTGTCCACTCGAATGTGGACTTAGTCTTGAGTCCTCGCGAATTTAAATTCATCTTTATTCTAGTAAATAAATTGGGATGATAAGTACACGATGTATCAACTCCCCCTCTAATTTGAGGGGACTTTAAGCCTAAGCATCTACACACTTTTTGCACTGATTCACTTTTCGGTGGCTTTTTCAGAAATTGGGTAGCTAATGAACTATCTATGGTGGTATAGCTGGCAAGTTGTTGATGGTAACAGCTCATCGGCTGGTTGTCCAGAGCTCAGCCACAAGATCATTTTCTTTGTACTGCCTTTAGGTCAATCTTAGATCAGGGAAGCCACCAACTTAGAAAAAAGAGAAAAAAGGAAACACAGAAAAAGAAAAAAAATAGAAAAAGGAGAAAAAAAAAAAATAATAATAAAGCCACACTTCACCGCATGAGTATGGCTGGCAAGTGATCGTGGGTAAAAGTCCATTCGCCGGTTGTCCAGAGCCCAGCTTACAAAAATGCACAATAATTCCCAAAACACATAGGGAAGAAGTGGGGAAGTAGAATAAGTTGGGGAGATATACACTAGATTCACCCTTGTATTGATCCCATAAATAAAAGAGGTAGGGAGAAAGCTACCATTTGAAGAGATAAACCTCTAGGCAAGGTCACCTAGGGTCGTAGAAACCCGAAGTCCGTTTTAATGGTTGCCTAGTGAGTCTTTCACTATTTTCACTAGATGCTTAGCACCTAGAGTCCTTTTCGAGCCTTGGGTAGGTCGGGTAGCCGTAAAAAGTTATCCTGGAACTCTCAAACTCCAAAAGTACAAAAAAATTAGAAAAGAAGATAATAAAAAAATAAACCCTAAACCCTTTTCAAATAATTCGAGGGCTTGGGCGGTCTGCATTCTGGTAGACACCCAGGTACTATTGAGTCTTTGTACCTAGTTGATAATTTCTATTGCTAATAAACGACTTAGGCCTAAGCGATCGAGTCCTAATTCTATTTTTATACATAGCATGTAGTTTAATTTTGCTAGGGACTGACAAAAGATAGGCATGGGGGTATGATGTTGACACAATTATTGAGGGTAAAATGCCTATTCATGCATGTTCCTAGGCTTAGATTTGCATTTCATGTTATAAATGTTGCATAGCATCCATCATTCTGCATTTAGGGTAGTTGTATATATTTTAGGGTAATTAGGTCCTTTTTATGGTCAAGAGAGAAGAGGATTTATTTCAGGGCCTTGAATGGACAATCAAACTGTACAGATCTGATCAAGATGACGATCGGAGTCTAATGCCTCTGAAGTCATCTAGATCGGAGTCTCGTAGCATCATACAAAGTCCAAGGAAGATCAATGGCCAGGGGGCCAATGCAACATCAATATGGGCTTTGGATGACAAATCCAACCATATGGATGGATTCGGAGCAATGATCGCAGTTCGGCAATGTGGGAATCATCTTGATCTGAGCATCGTGGCACCCCTGGGAATAAAAAGAATAATGGATGGTCCAGATGGTGCCACATGGCACCATCCAAGTAGCCCAACATTGGCCAGCAATGCCCGCTCCCATCTCTCCATCATCTGCGACCTTCATTCCCAACCATTGGATCTTGATCCAACGGCTGAGAGGCTTCCTCCACCACATGCCATAAGATGTTTGCTTGACACATTCGACGACTTGGAGCATTGGTTGGAGACTTGGAGAGCAAACCGATGGCCACCGTTCAAGTCCCTGCATGCTTCCTTACTTTAGAGGTGCATATCCAATTTGGATCGAGACCGCACGATCTTGATCGGGCGACCTTGATGAGGCATGCGGGCGATTCGACTTGAAGGATCCAATGGCTGCCTGCAGGCGTGAAGACCGCAAGTCTTGAATGAAGCAGGCGTGCAACGATTGGATGCGTAATCTTTAGCCACGCAATCAGGACCCTTCGATGCACATCCAACGACCCTCACCCTTTCAACCTTGCGCCAGCTGCTGCGTGCGTGCATGCCGTGCGCGAGGACAGATCTTCAGCAACACATACACGGGCCTTTAGTGACACTTGCAGCTGTCACTAAATGGCCTGCACAGGGCATGCACCAACCATGGCAATGAAGAGGTGCATATCTTTAGCGACAACTCGAGTGGCCTTTAGTGACGCTTGTAGCTATCACTAAATGCCTGTGCGCGAGATTCTCTTCTTCCCATCCACTATATAAAGGCCTACACACCCCCTTACCAATCCATCTCTACCGACTCTACTCCCACCTACTCCCAAGCTCTAGCAAGCCTACCAATGCTCTGTTAGAGCTTGCTTTCAAGCTCCCAAGGTGCCTATTAGTGTAATGGAACTCTGCCCCACCAAATACTCCATCTTCCATTCCCATTCATAGGTCGCCTTGAAGTCGTCCTCCCACCTCCATTCCGATAGCAAATCATCTCCGCCTTCTCACCTCCATTCTGGAGCTACACTGAAGCTTTCCTCTACCTAACGTCCTCCCACATCTCACCTCCGTCGTCCTGCTTCCCAACTCCTTCGTCCAAGCTTCCGCTACGCACCGTCGTCTCTCCGAACAACCGCTTCGGAAGATTTCTTCTCATCTCCACCTCCTTTTATGCTTTCATAGATTATTGTAATAGACATTCATACAATATATCATATTTGATTCCATCTCTGTCTTATGATTGCTTGTCATTTTATTTCAAGAACAAAAACAAAAATAAAACCCTAAAACACCAAAAAGAAACAAATCGAAGCGTAGCTTTCGTACAAAGTAAACAACACCAAAATGATTTCACGGGTTTTGCACATTTGAAATTGCGGTTACGAGTAACCCATCGTCGTAGTTGCAAAACTTGTGATCAAATATAATTTATATCGAAACTCTAAGGGAGTCCTGAGTCGAACACAGGGATCAAAATGATCGCACGGGTTTCACATGTTTGAAATTGGGGTTACAAGTAACCCATCATCGTAGTTGCAAAACTCATGATCAAATATAATTTATACCAAAACTTCAAGGGAGTCCCAGGTCAAACATAGGGAGGCGACGTTTACTTTGTATGAAAATCGCACTTCGATTTGTTTCTTTTTGGTGTTTTAGGGTTTTGTTTTTTTTTTTGTTTTTGAAATAAAATGACAAGAAATCACAAGAGAGAGATGGAATCAAATATGATATATTGCATGAATGTCTATTACAATAATCTATGAAAGAATAAAAAGAGGGGAGATGAGAAGAAATCTCTTGAAGTGGTTGTTCGATGAGACAACGACGCCTGGAGGAAGCTTGGACGAAGGAGTTGGGAAGCAAGATGATGGAGGTGAGATGCGGGAAGACATTGGGTAGAGGAAAGATTCAATGTAGCTCTGGAATGGACGTGAGAAGGCGGAGATGATCTGCTACTGGAATGGAGGTGGGAGGATGGCTCCAAGGTGACTTATGAATGGGGATGGGAAGATGGAGGAGTATTTGGTGGGGTAGAGTTCTGTTACACTAATAATCACCTTGGTAATCTGAGAGCAAGATCTAACAGAGCGTTGGTTAGCTTGCTAGAGCTTGGGAGTAGGTGGGAGTAGAGTAGGTAGAGATGGTTTGGTAATGGGGGTGTGTAGGCCTTGATATAGTGGATGGGAAGAAGAGAATCCCGTGCACAGGCATTCAGCGACAGCTACAAGCATCACTAAAGGCCGCTCGAGCTGTCACTGAAGATCCACGCCTCTTCATTGCCTTGGCTGGCACACGCACTGTGCAAGCCATTTAGTGACAGTTGCAAGTGTCACTAAAGGCCCGCGTATGTGTTGCTGAAGATTTGCCCTCGCACGCAGCACTCACGCACGCAGCAGCTGGAGCAAGGTTGAAATCGTAAGGGTCATTGGTTGCACATTGGAGGGTCTTGATTGCATGGCTGAAGATCGTGCATCCAATCGTTGCGCACTTGCTTCATTCAAAACATGCAGTCTTCGCGCTTGCAGGCAGCCATTGGATCCTTCAGATCGGATTGCCCGCATGCCTCATCAAGGCCTCCTAAACAAGATCGGGCAGTCTTGATCCAAATTGGATACACACCTCTGAAATTAGGAAGAATGTGGGGACTCGAACGGTGGTCGCTGGTTCACACTCCAAGTCTCCAACCAATGTGCCAAGTCATTGAATGCGTCGAGCAGACGTCTTATGGCATGTGGTGGAAGAAGCTTCTCAGCCATTGGATCAAGATCCAACGGCTGAGAATGAAGGTCGTGGATGTTGGAGAGATGGGAGTGGGCGTTGCTAGCCAATGTTGGGCAACCTGGATGGTGCCATGTGGTGCCATCTAGATCATCCATTCTTCTTTCTATTGCAGGGGTGCCACAACGCTCAGATCGAGATGATTTCCGCGTTGTCGGACTGCGATCGTTGCTCTGGATCCATCCGTATGGCGAATTTTTCATCTGAAGCCTATATCAATGTCGCATTGCCCCCTGGCTGTTGATATTCCTCAAACTTCGTATGATGCTACGGAAATCTGATCTAGATGACTTCGAAGGCGTTAGACTATGATCGTTGACCTGATCAGATCCATACGGTCCGATCGTCCATCGAAGGCTCTGAAATAAATCCTCTTCTCCCCTGACCATAAAAAGGACCTAATTAACCTAAAATATATACAACTACCCTAAATACAGAATGATGCATGCTATGAAATATTTATAACATGAAATGCAAATCTAAGCCTAGGAACATTCATGAATAGGAATTTTACCCTCAATAATTGTATACATCATTAAGGTTAAATAGATATTCAAACCCTTAAAACCCTAGCACTCAAGAAGGAAGAAAGTGTAGAAGAAGTCCAGATCAGCTGAACTCTAGGTGGATCCAGCTCATCTTAGCTAGATATTAGCTCACATTGGTTAATTTTAGCTCCTTCCAGCTCCATTCAGTTCATCTTAGCTGGATGGTAGCTCAGGGTAGCTCATCTTAGCTCAACCCACCTCAGCTCAGCTCAGATCCAGCTCAACTTAGTTGAGTCTAGCTAATCCTATCTCCAATCAGTTCATTGGGAGCTCTAGCTAGCTCAGCTTAGTTGATGAGAGTTCATTCCTGTAATTCCCTACTCGGAGGAGGTGAGATCAGCGTGACGTAAAAAATGCGGAATTGAAATATAAACAATCTCACAAAATAGAATCACACAAAGTATACAAAGATTTTTAGGTGGAAACCCAAATCGGGTGAAAACCACCACCTAACTCTCTCGAGTTAGGATTTTCCGATCAACCAAGTTGATCAAAATCCACTAAACGAATCTCTTTAAACGAGGGTGATTCAACCTCAATTACAACCACGCTACAAGTGCGAGGGTAGCGTTTCTCAACCCCTTCTCTCCACGAGAAGGATTTTGTCCCACGAAGGAGACGGGAGTTCGCAAAGTGAATACCCAACCAAATAACAAAAATAAAATAAACAACAATCCTATAGAGACAACAAAGTAATTTTAAACCTAAGCTTCTATAGGAATTAAGAAAACTCCCCTTTGCAAGGAGTGCGTCGGCGACGCGGATGCGTGAACAACACGACAGCGCTACGTCGCTCTCGTGAACTATGGCGGGTGATGAGAACCTCATCATGAGCCATAACTAGCTCATTTTGACCTAATACAAAGGATAAAAGCTCCTACATAACTCAAGGAAAGGCTTAACTCAGAGAATTCTGAGTTTAAGGAGAAAACAAGTCATAAGGGGTAAAAATGTAATTTTACCAGTATAATCTGCATACAGGGTAATTCAGGGTCCAAACACAGGTCAAGCAAACCGAATAAGAAGGAAAGTGGGATGATCTGACAAGGGCTACAGCAATTCCAAGGAACTAAATGATAATCTGTAACCTTAAAACAAACCCACTTTAATTCACGAGGTTCGTGGCAAAGTAAAAATAGAATAAACCCTCTAAAATTCATAGAAAAATAATCTCTAGGGTTTAGAACCTTCAATTTGGCCTACAGATCCCATTTTGACCTACATTGAGAACCATGCCCAATTAATAACTTAATTTGGGTTTTCGCATAAATTGACCGGTCAAACAAGGTTTAATCTAGAAATAAAATTCACCATCAAATTCCTTAGGTCCTAATTAGTCATGTATAAAAACTTGAGCCTAAGAAGAAACCTTCTTGACCAACTTTGCACTTTGGTCCTCATATATTTACTTTTTGGCCCTCAACTTTTGAACCCTCACATTTATGCCCCTAACTCTCCTTCGTTCTTTGCATTCAGGTCCCTCCTGCCAAAACCTGCCAGCACCATGCTCCGGCGACCTTGCGCGGAGCATGGCGCCGCGCAGGGTGAGGGGGAGGGGCTGGCAAGTCAACCGGGGGTGCCCTGCATCGTCAGCCGTCGCAGGAACACCCCCCTGGTCGCTGCAACCCACCATACCGACCGTGCGAACGCACGGACGGTATGGGTTTCCATCTCCGGCGTCCTCCGGCGAGGGAGACACGTCGTCTCCCTCCGCCCTCCTCTCTGATTCCGCCTCTATAAATACCCCCGTCGCTCCGCCGTTCTGAGGAGCTGGGATCTGACGGAGAAAACCCCCAACTTTCCTCTCTTCTCACTCCGGCAAACGCCCACCAGCTCCGGCTGTTCTTCCTCCTCCTACTCTTCGCTCTACCGCAATACCAGCAGCAGAGGCTTCTTCCCTCGCTCTTCCCGCGCCACGCCGCACCCAGCTGGCACCTCTTCGGCCCTCTGCTCGCCGCCGCCCCTTCCCCCGGGCATCTTCTTCTCCGGCGACAGTCGATACGACTGTCGCCCGCTCCGGCCCCTCCTCGTCCTGCTAAGTAGGTAGAACTCCTCCTCTTCCTCCCCTCTTCCTTTTCCTCACTTTAAACATTTACTGTCGCCCTCGATTCCGACCAATCACCCTCACCTTCTCCGCCTCCGGCCATCCTCCGGCGAGCCGCTCCCATCACTCCAGCAACCCACACGGCTCGCCGACCACCGCAGAACCTCCGCCTCCTCACCCTGATCAACCTTCGCCCTTCCACTTCCACCAAATCACCCTCTGCAACTCCACCGAACAAACCCATCTCCCGACCCACAGTCCGACCTAGGGCAGCTCTTGGGCTCCGCCCCGCCGCCTGCACACCCCCCGACCACCTTCGCCGTGCCACGGCGAAGGTCCTCCGTGTTTCTGATTGGGCCGAGAGGCTGTTTCTCTGTGGGCAGGTACCTGCACTCGTCGCCGCCATTGTTGAAGCGAAGCAGCTTCGACCTGCTGTCCCAGGTGCGCCGCGCCCAGGTCACGCTCCCAGGCTGTGCGGGGGCATTTCGGCGAAGCATTACGCTGCAGTTGAGGCGAATCCCTCGCGCGAAGGCCTCGCGTAAAGCTGCGATTACCAGCTGCTTCCTCCGCGCAGGCACGAAATTGGGGTGGGACATTTAGTCCCACCTCGGAAGGCTCTGAAGGAGCGCAGCGATATAAAGCGAAAAAGTGCTGGAGGCTTATTGCCTCAGCACACGGGGTGAGGTCCCCTTCACCCGCCCGGTTACCCGGTCTCGTCCGCGCTCACGCCCCGTGGACCTGGCCCGACCCGACTTAGACTGACCTGCACTCCTCGCCCACCACGCACGCCGGTGGGCCTGGACCCGGGCGCGACCCGTACTCGGCAACCCGGCAGCTCTGGGAGAGCTATCCTAAGAGTGGTTTCTGTGAGAGAGAGACGCGGGGGAGGGTAGAGGTAGGTTTTGGCCCTCTCTCTGATCAAGCTGTGTAAGTGTGCAGGCACAGGTGAAGAAGAACCGTGGAAGAAGACGAAGGCTGAAGGAAGGAGGATCACCGAGCGGCACTGTAGCAGCGGTGGTTTAAGTCGTCTGATTGGAAAATCAGACGACGTCCTGAAGGCAAAGAAGGAGAAGGAAGGTGAGGCTGAGGAGAACACAGAGAGGCCAAGGGAAGAACTGAAAGAAGAAGAGCACGAGAAGATCTGAAGAAAGAAAGAAGAAGAAGAACAGGACCGCTCTGCGGAAGAAAAAGGAAGAGACGAGCAGAAACAGCTGAAAGAAGAAGAAGAACATCACCACTGCAGATAAAGAAGAAGAACAAAGGAAGAGAGCAGAAGATCTGAGAAGGAAGAAGAGGAGAAGCAAAGAGAAAAGAAGAAAAGCCAACAAATTCTTTCTCTCTCTCTTTATTTTTGTAATAAGAATTTGTATCTCTAGAATATAGTTTGCTCCCTGAGTTCGACCTCGGGAACTCTTTATTTCCGAGTAACAAATTGTATTAAACTGGTAATCACCTCTCTATACTATACTACGACGGAATAATAAAACTATAGAGGAAGGTCGCCACCAGTTTTTGGCGCCGTTGCCGGGGACCAACAGCTATTCTAGAGGTAAACATTCATGTTTCTTTTTAATTTCTGATAATCTCCTCTCTTTTGTGCAGCTACAGGAAATCAAGAAGACAAGCAACCGCACGACAACCACTCCGAGGACAGGTAAATTTTTCCTCTCGCTATTAACCCCTAAACTCTAAAGAGGAAGAAAAGAAAAGAACAAGCAATATAGGGCTAACCTGTCTTCCATATTTAGTAACCATAAAGAGTTGCATGTTTTCAACTCATTAGTCCTGCACACTATTAAGGGTATTTAAGGGCTAACACATTCTTGCTTGAGCCCTAATTACCCAACAAAGAACTAACTGGACCAAGTAGAGCCAACATAAGATTCAACATTAGGGTTTTAGAGACACACTACTTAAATCAAGAATGGAGAAAATCCAAAAGAAGTGTGCCTAAACCATTGATTGAAAATACCTATTCAAAGAAAACCTAAAACAATTGGCTCTCTAAACACTTGAACCCTAAAAGACAAGACCTAAAAACTCTCAAAGAAAACAAGAGGTAAAGTTGACCCCTTGGGTCAACCAACCTTAAATTAGGTCACTCTTTGCACTTAAAAGACTAAAGTTCAAGTGAAACCTTAAGCACCCTGATCTTAAAATTGGTAGACTTAAGAGGTCAAGATCCCCATTCTGGTCTACTTGGAACCGCAGTGACAAGAGAGGTCGGGTGGGGGAAACCCTGTAACCCGTGGGGACGCTCTACCGTGTAGGGGTCTTCGCGGGACTCTCCCTCTCTGGCTGCGCAGGTAATTCTCAGGTGGACGATCTTTCTGATCAAGGGGTCCATCTGCCCCGCACCTCTATAGTCACCCAACACATTTTTGGGTGTCTTGATTGGGTCCAGCACCTTCTAAACTTACCTCTTCCAACAGTGCATGTACGGAAGGAGGTCCTTAAGACCACCCTTAAGACCTCCTTTAGAAATTCGCTCTCGTCAAGGCCAAGCCTCGACGCCCGTGTTTGTGCAGCAACACCCTCACATTATTCTCTCTTCTGATTCAGAACCAAGTTCTTCTTCCTCCATCATGGCTCAGCCAGTTGAGGAAGAAAATAATCTGGAGCACCAGCTCCAGCGACTCAATGACCTCTTCCAAAACTTCGTGCACCCACCACAGCGTCCTATGATGCGGGACCACTACAATCCTGCTGCGGTGGCCATTGAGCCTCGAGTCAGAATCCCGACTGGAGGACCTGATTCCGAATTAAAGCCCAACATGATTCATGCTATACCTAAATTCCATGGGCTTAATTCTGAAGATCCCTTCCAGCACATCAAACAGCTAAAGCATCTGGCCCACACTTTTGGATCAGATGCGCAAAATCGGGATATTCTTCTCATGAAGATGTTCTCCTTTTCTCTTATGGACAAGGCCGCCCATTGGTATCAAACTCAGACCCAGCCGATCAACACTTGGGAAGAACTTCAATCCGAGTTTTTGAAAAAGTTTTTTCCCGTTGGTCAGACCAACGCCTTGCGCCATCAGATTACACACTTCACTCAACAATCAGGAGAACCTCTCCATGAGGCATGGGATCGTTTTCAGGATCTCATGAGAAAGTGCCCCCATCACGGAGTTCCTAAATGGGAACAAGTCCAATCTTTTTACCAGGGACTCCGTGAGGACATCCGCCTTTTCGTCAATGCAACTTACGGAGGAAACATCATGGGTCAACATGAAGACACCGTATGGGAGATTCTCGAAAACATGTGCGAGAACTCCATCAACAATGACTCCATGGGATTATTCGACAGGACGAATACCCGCGCAGCGACGAATCTTAAGGGAGCACATGAGACGCAGGGCCTGTCCGCATCAGTCGACCTGGAATTAATGGCCAGTCGATTGGACAAGGTCTCAATCATTGAAAAGAAGGTGGATGAGCTGACTCAGCACTTGCAGCGAGCCACCTCCGCGCGTAACTCCTTTGCACAACCTCCTTCCACACAGGAGACTGTGCAAAACATCCTCCACTGATCTTCCCCTAGGATGGATCCATATCCATCCCCATCTGATTCTCGGATCGGAGGATCATCCGATCCTTTCTACGCCAGCCCGGGGAACTCCATTCCCCCTTTCCCTGATTCTCAAGAGGTTCCTCAGACCTGCGAGGACCTCAACGCCATCCAGAATGACCCATTCTCCAACACTTACAACCCTGGATGGCGAAACCATCCCAATTTTCAGTGGGCGGGAAATTCCCAAACCCAAAGACCACCTTTTCAGTCCCGCCCACAGCCCTCTCGTCATTACCAGCCGCCTCAGCTTCGGCCCAACCCTACTTATCCATCAGGGCAAAATCAGGATCAAATGTCCCTAATCCTTCAGACTCTGGCTGACATTCAAAGGACGAATGCGGCTATTCAAAAACAGCACAAGGACGAACTTACAGAGGTTAAAACTCAACTGGCCCAGTTGGCAAATTCTCGCCAGCCAGGCACACTCCCTTCCCAACCTCTTCCTAACCCAAATAACGTGCCAACCCAGAAGCGCGTTATGAATCCAAATTTAGGCCACGCTCAATGGATTTATCAGGCCCCTACTGCTCCATCTCCAGACGAGATGGAAGCCTCAACTTCTTATGCGGGATTTCAGCAGCAGCCACCCCTCTTACCAAACCCAAACCAAAATCAGGCCGGATTAAATTCTGTAACAACACGTAGTGGTAAAACAACTCAAGACCCGCATTATCCAAACCACTCCAAGCCTGATAACCATGACCCTAGGATAGTTATCCAAGATACCACTGTCCCGGATCCACAACCTGGACCTATCCTAGAAGAACCAACCAAGATCCCGTTTCCCGAGGCCTTGACCAAGGGAAAGAAGACCACCAAACCCGTGGCCCCTGAGGAGGACCTGGTCAAGCTCTTTGAGCAGGTCCACATAAACATCCCCTTGATGGATGCAATCCGCCACGTACCAGCTTACGCACGATTTCTAAAGAATATATGTACACCCCAGCGTAAGCCGCGAACTAAGGGAGGGAGCCCAATTGTTCTATCAGAGCAAGCCAGCTCTGTAATCCTCAGTAGACTCCCACCCAAGGCAAAAGATCCTGGTACTCCCCTGATTTCCTGCAAGATAGGTGGTACCCAATTTGATAGAGCATTGTTAGACTTGGGTGCATCCATAAACCTGATACCCACATCCTTACTTGACCATCTAGAAGAATCTGAGCTAAAACCAACCGAGGTGACATTACAATTAGCAGATCGATCTATAAAGTCACCAAAAGGGATTCTCGAGGATGTTATCGTAAGAGTACGGGATTTCTATTTTCCAGTGGACTTTATAGTCTTAGATATGGACGCACCTGAGAACCCTAGGGATACACCAATCATTCTAGGGAGACCTTTCTTGGCTACTGCTAGAGCCAACATCAGCTGTGAGGAGGGCCAAATAGAGCTTAAGTTTGGAGATCAAACACTGAAAATTGATATATTTAAGGCCCAACAAGGAATTAATTGCGGTGTCATCGAACAAATTTGTGACATCAGGACTTTGGTTGATGAATCACACTTCCAGAATGACTCGATTATGCCTCATCAACCACAGAAGGATCTTGACCCGCAAACAGAGGAGTCGAATCCAGATATGAACAACCCAGTAACTCCCACCCTTGAACCTCACATCTATACTGAACCACCCGCTGCTGCTGATAACCCCATCCTCTAACTGAAACCCCTTCCTGCTCACTTGAAATACATCTTTTTGGGTTCTAATCAAACCTTTCCTGTGATTATCAATTCCAACCTCAGTCCTGAACAGGAATCCCGTCTGATTGTTGTCCTCCAGCAACATCGCAGAGCCATCGGGTGGACTCTCGATGATTTGACTGGAATAAGTCCCTCTTATTGTACTCATCATATCTATTCAGAAGAGGGCACACGACCTTCTCGTGAAATGCAGAGACGCTTAAACCCCAATCTGCAGGAGGTCGTGAAAAAGGAGATCATCAAGTGGTTAGATGCCGGAATCATCTACCCGATCTCCGATAGTCGTTGGGTGAGCCCAATTCAGGTCGTGCCCAAGAAGGCAGGACTCACCACTGTAACGACTGAGACCGGAGAAATCATTCCTACCCGATTAGCCAACTCGTGGAGAGTCTGTATAGATTACCGCCGACTCAATTCCTCCACGAAGAAGGATCATTTCCCACTACCCTTCATTGATCAAATTCTCGAAAAACTTGCGGGAAATAGGTTCTTCTGCTTTCTTGACGGGTACTCCGGTTATAACCAGGTAGCAATCCATCCTGAGGACCAAGAAAAGACCACGTTCACCTGCCCCTTCGGAACATATGCTTTCCGAAGGATGCCTTTCGGTCTTTGCAATGCACCCGCTACTTTTCAGCGATGCATGCTTGCCATATTCTCAGATATGGTAGGTGATTATCTGGAAGTCTTCATGGATGACTTTTCAGTTTTCGGAGCATCATTCGACGATTGCCTCCAGCACTTGGTCCAGATACTCAGGCGGTGCATCGATGTGAATTTGGTTCTTTCCTGGGAAAAGAGCCATTTCATGGTGCCTGAGGGAATTGTCCTGGGACACTCAATTTCGGAAAAAGGTATCCAAGTGGATCGAGCTAAGGTTAATTTGATTTCTCACCTTCCTATGCCTAGCTCGATCAGGGACATCCGTTCCTTTTTAGGGCATGTCGATTTTTATCGACGATTTATCCCTGATTTTTCAAAAATCGCGCGCCCCCTGACCACTCTTCTCTCCAAGGATGTTCCTTTCGAAATTTCCAAGGAATGCACTCAAGCATTTGAAATCCTACGTGACCGAGTCACCCAAGCCCCGATCCTACAGTCCCCTGATTGGTCTCAACCCTTTGAGATCATGTGCGATGCATCCGACTTCGCTGTAGGAGCGATTTTGGGGCAGAAAATTGATGGGAAACCTGTGGTCATTTACTATGCCAGCAAAACACTCGATGAGGCTTAGCGTAACTATACGGTTACTGAGAAAGAGCTGCTAGCTGTAGTATTTGCCCTAGAAAAATTCAGATCGTACCTTCTGGGTTCCCGTGTCATCATATACTCGGATCACACAGCTGTGAGGCATCTCCTTGCAAAGAAGGACGCGAAACCTCGATTAATCCGATGGATCTTGCTGTTGCAAGAATTTGACCTTGAGATTCGCGACAAAGCGGGAAAGCAAAATGTGGTAGCTGATCACTTGTCCCGTCTTCCTTCTGAAATAATTGACCCTTCCGGACCCATCACTGAGCATTTTCCCGATGAGCACCTGCTGACTATTGGTACTAGCCTTCCATGGTTTGCTAATGTAGTAAATTACTTGGCATCTCATCAGATCCCGTACGACTGGCCAAAGGCCAAGAAGGACAAATTACGCTCCGATGCCAAGTATTACATTTGGGAAGACCCGTACCTCTTCTGCATAGGTGCCGATCAGATCATCCAGAGATGTGTCCCGGAAGAGGAATTCAACAATATCCTCTCTTTCTGCCATGACCAGGCATGCGGTGGCCATTTCTCCGGGCATAAAACCGCATCAAAAGTCCTCCAGTGCGGCTTTTACTGGCCCACACTATTCAAAGACGCATACAGTCACTGCAAGGCATGCAGTCGTTGCCATACTTTGGGCAACATGAACCATCGCGACATGATGCCTATGCAACCGATTCTAGTATGCGAAATCTTTGATGTTTGGGGGATTGATTTTATGGGCCCCTTTCCTGTTTCGGATGGATTCGAATACATTCTGTTGGCTGTGGACTACGTGTCCAAATGGATCGAAGCCATACCGACCCGAACCTGTGATCACAAAATCGTTCTCAAATTCATTCATCAAAACATTTTCTCAAGGTTCGGGATTCCTCGTGCAATAATCTCTGATGGGGGGACCCATTTCACAAATGCTCAGTTTAGGTCACTGATGACCAAATACGGGGTGTCTCACCGAATCTCTACTCCTTACCACCCCCAAACTAATGGTCTAGCTGAGCTGTCTAATCGGGAGATCAAGAAAATCCTGCAAGTCACTGTTCGACCTGATAGGAAGGACTGGTCGTCCCGACTTCCGGAAGCATTGTGGGCTTATAGGACTGCCCACAAGACCCAATTGGGCATGTCTCCCTTTAGACTGGTGTACGGAAAGGCATGTCACCTTCCCGTCGAACTAGAGCATAAAGCCTATTGGGCAGTACGAAACTGTAATCTAGATCTTTCCAAGGCTGGGACCCACAGAAAACTCCAAATCAGCGAGATCGATGAATTACGCCTAGACGCGTACGAGAACTCGCAAATCTACAAGGAGCGGGTTAAAGCCTTCCACGACAAACACATCTCGAGAAAGATCTTTCATCCTGGTCAAAAGGTCCTACTCTTTGATGCCCGACTAAAACTCTTCCCAGGAAAACTGAGATCCAAGTGGGTCGGACCATATTTGGTCCGACAGGTTTTTGGAAATGGAGCAATCGAAATCAGTCCACTCAGCCATGATTCTGAACCTTTCATCGTGAACGGTCAGAGACTCAAGCCGTTCATTGATGTAACTTCTACTGATTTGGCTGAAGCATCTTATATCCTCCATTCCCCTTGAACTTATTGCGCCCAGCCGATGGCGTAAAACTCAGCGCTTAACGGGAGGCAACCCGTCATTTTCCTAAAAATCCAAAACTTTTTCTGACACCTTTTTGCACTTAAGGTTCACCCTTGTAGACAGCCGACCCCACCTCAGATGCTTGCAGTTGGGATTAGAAATCGTCCGCAAAAATTCAACCCGACCCATTCACTCATCCAAATTTCTGTCTTAAGGAATGAACTAAGTTAAATAAAAACCCCCTAGGTTACAATGAGGACATTGCAAATCTTAGGCATGGGGGAGGGGGTATGAAAGTGCAAAACTTGTAAGAAAATGTTTCAAACAAAAAATTCACATATGCCAAAAACACCATAAAAATTAAAAATTTTCGAAAAAGAATAAGAGGAAAAGAGGAGAAGGAAATTTTGTGAAGGAGAAGGAGAAAAGAAACAAAAAGGAGCACAAAATTATGAGAAAAGGTGATAGTCATTAGTAAGGAACTAAGGAATTAACCTAAGTTCTAGACCTCATTCAAGAAAATAACTGAAAAGTGCATAATGAGATTAGTAAGAACGCAAACCTTAG
Organism: Thalassia testudinum; assembly: GCA_037157565.1. Classification (NCBI taxonomy): domain Eukaryota; kingdom Viridiplantae; phylum Streptophyta; class Magnoliopsida; order Alismatales; family Hydrocharitaceae; genus Thalassia; species Thalassia testudinum. The sequence goes on from JAZHRO010000009.1 coordinate 49,504,160, forward strand.
GCATTCTTGAATAGACTCTTAGTACCCATTAAGATCTAGACAATCCTCAAGAGGTTGAGGAAAATGAAAAGCTTAAGTACTAGGTCCAAGGCTTAGGGAGTATTTGGCCTCGTTAACTAATTTTTGGTTTACGGGACTCAGTAACCTAAGCACCCTAACCTCACACACAACCTGGTTCAGTAAGCGTAAAAATCAAGATCACGCAGAAGCGTCACAAAATTCTGAAAAGAACACCTAGAATAGGAGCGGCCGATCAACACAAGTTGATTTGGACGAGTTCCCAGCGCGGAGAGGCGGGAAATCCCCTCGAAGATGCGTAACAAAATATCATCTCCTCGGTGCTTGTCTCTTAGGATATTTACATATCCTACTGGGGGCATGTAAGCACTCTGCTGATTCAGATTCCATGGATGGCATTATCTCGAAGTGTCAATTTCCAGGGTCTGGATTCGGCCACGGAACACCATGGATGGGATTATCTCGAAATCTCAATAGCCAGGGTTCCAGGGGTTGCCATGGGCGGTGCTATCTCGAAGCATCGATCGCCAGGAACCCTTGAGGATTGATGATGGGAGCAAGGAATCTGATACAGACCGTGTTGAAAAGCCAATCCTAGGCTAGAACTAAAAAGAAAAAGAGAGAGAAAACTCTCCAAGCAGAAAAACTTTCTATCTCTCTCTTATAAAACGCACTGCGAACTGAGCCAGGGCTAAAATCATTTCAAGCATGGGTGCTTTAACCACAAAGTCCAATAAACCTTAGGTTAGTTCTTATGGGCCTTAAAAACCTTTGCTAAAGACTGAGGCTAAGGCTAGACAGATTTGGATCTTGATTGGTACTAGAGTACCTTTTAGGCCTATGGTCAGCATTCTAACCTAATCTAAGCTCAAATAAAAAAGCACTTATCTAAAGCTATTAAGAACTTCATGGTCTAGAATAAGGGTTGAAACCTTAAGTTTTTGCTAAGGGACTAGCAAAAGGTAGGCATGGGGGTATGATGAGAACCTCATCATGAGCCATAACTAGCTCATTTTGACCCAATACAAAGGATAAAAGCTCCTACATAACTCAAGGAAAGGCTTAACTCAGAGAATTCTGAGTTTAAGGAGAAAACAAGTCATAAGGGGTAAAAATGCAATTTTACCAGTATAATCTGCATACAGGGTAATTCAGGGTCCAAACACAGGTCAAGCAAACCGAATAAGAAGGAAAGTGGGATGATCTGACAAGGGCTACAGCAATTCCAAGGAACTAAATGATAATCTGTAACCTTAAAACAAACCCACTTCAATTCACGAGGTTCGAGGCAAAGTAAAAATAGAATAAACCCTCTAAAATTCATAGAAAAATAATCTCTAGGGTTTAGAACCTTCAATTTGGCCTACAGATCCCATTTTGACCTACATTGAGAACCATGCCCAATTAATAACTTAATTTGGGTTTTTGCATAAATTGACCGGTCAAACAAGGTTTAATCTAGAAATAAAATTCACCATCAAATTCCTTAGGTCCTAATTAGTCATGTATAAAAACTTGAGCCTAAGAAGAAACCTTCTTGACCAACTTTGCACTTTGGTCCTCATATATTTACTTTTTGGCCCTCAACTTTTGAACCCTCACATTTATGCCCCTAACTCTCCTTCGTTCTTTGCATTCAGGTCCCTCCTGCCAAAACCTGCCAGCACCATGCTCCGGCGACCTTGCGCGGAGCATGGCGCCGCGCAGGGTGAGGGGGAGGGGCTGGCAAGTCAACCGGGGGTGCCCTGCATCGTCAACCGTCGCAGGAACACCCCCTGGTCGCTGCAACCCACCATACCGACCGTGCGAACGCACGGACGGTATGGGTTTCCATCTCCGGCATCCTCCGGCGAGGGAGACACGTCGTCTCCCTCCGCCCTCCTCTCTGATTCCGCCTCTATAAATACCCCCGTCGCTCCGCCGTTCTGAGGAGCTGGGATCTGACGGAGAAAACCCCCAACTTTCCTCTCTTCTCACTCCGGCAGACGCCCACCAGCTCCGGCGGTTCTTCCTCCTCCCCCTCTTCGCTCTGCCGCAATACCAGCAGCAGAGGCTTCTTTCCCTCGCTCTTCCCGCGCCACGCCGCACCCAGCTGGCGCCTGTCCGGCCCTCTGCTCGCCGCCGCCCCTTCCCCCGGGCATCTTCTTCTCCGGCGACAGTCGATACGACTGTCGCCCGCTCCGGCCCCTCCTCGTCCTGCTAAGTAGGTAGAACTCCTCCTCTTCCTCCCCTCTTCCTTTTCCTCACTTTAAACATTTACTGTCGCCCTCGATTCTGACCAATCACCCTCACCTTCTCCGCCTCCGGCCATCCTCCGGCGAGCCGCTCCCATCACTCCAGCAACCCACACGGCTCGCCGACCACCGCAGAACCTCCGCCTCCTCACCCTGATCAACCTCCGCCCTTCCACTTCCCCCAAATCACCCTCTGCAACTCCACCGAACAAACCCATCTCCCGACCCACAGTCCGACCTAGGGCAGCTCTTGGGCTCCGCCCCGCCGCCTACACACCCCCCGACCACCTTCGCCGTGCCACGGCGAAGGTCCTCCGCGTTTCTGATTGGGCCGAGAGGCCGTTTCTCTGTGGGCAGGTACCTGCACTCGTCGCCGCCATTGTTGAAGCGAAGCAGCTTCGACCTGCTGTCCCAGGTGCGCCGCGCCCAGGTCATCCTCCCAGGCTGTGCGGGGGCATTTCGGCGAAGCATTAGGCTGCAGTTCAGGCGAATCCCTCGCGCGAAGGCCTCGCGTAAAGCTGCGATTACCAGCTGCTTCCTCCGCGCAGGCACGAAATTGGGGTGGGACATTTAGTCCCACCTCGGAAGGCTCTGAAGGAGCGCAGCGGTATAAAGCGAAAAAGTGCTGGAGGCTTATTGCCTCAGCACACGGGGTGAGGTCCCCTTCACCCGCCCGGTTACCCGGTCTCGTCCGCGCTCACGCCCCGCGGACCTGGCCCGACCCGACTTAGACTGACCTGCACTCCTCGCCCACCACGCACGCCGGTGGGCCTGGACCCGGGCGCAACCCGTACCCGACAACCCGGCAGCTCTGGGAGAGCTATCCTAAGAGTGGTTTCTGTGAGAGAGAGATGCGGGGGAGGGTAGAGGTAGGTTTTGCCCCTCTCTCTGATCAAGCTGTGTAAGTGTGCAGGCACAGGTGAAGAAGAACCGTGGAAGAAGACGAAGGCTGAAGGAAGGAGGATCACCGAGCGGCACTGTAGCAGCGGCGGTTTAAGTCGTCTGATTGGAAAATCAGACGACGTCCTGAAGGCAAAGAAGGAGAAGGAAGGTGAGGCTGAGGAGAACACAAAGAGGCCAAGGGAAGAACTGAAAGAAGAAGAGCACGAGAAGATCTGAAGAAAGAAAGAAGAAGAAGAACAGGACCGCTCTGTAGAAGAAAAAGGAAGAGACGAGAAGAAACAGCTGAAAGAAGAAGAAGAACATCACCACTGCAGATAAAGAAGAAGAACAAAGGAAGAGAGCAGAAGATCTGAGAAGGAAGAAGAGGAGAAGCAAAGAGAAAAGAAGAAAAGCCAACAAATTCTTTCTCTCTCTCTTTATTTTTGTAATAAGAATTTGTATCTCTAGAATACAGTTTGCTCCCTGAGTTCGACCTCGGGAACTCTTTATTTCCGAGTAACAAATTGTATTAAACTGGTAATCACCTCTCTATACTATACTACGACGGAATAATAAAACTATAGAGGAAGGTCGCCACCAGCGGGAGAGCGGGTGCGCAAAGCTTGATGCTCTCAAGATGTAGAACTTGAGCTTTGAGAGCAAGAGAGACACAAAATGGTAGAAAGTATGTTGCTTGGGTGTGTCTTGTGTTTCTTGGTGTGTGTTGGTGTGCAAAGGCTCCCCTCTATTTATAGAGGCCTTAGGAGGGCTTTGGAAGGCTTAGAAAAGGCTCATAGTCGTTGGGTGCAAAGCCCAAGTGAATCAACCCGAAATCAGGAACAATCATTGCACTGATAGGGTTATCAGATGTCTGATTCTGGCATCAGATGTCTGGAAGACCACTTTAAGACGTCTGAAAATAAGGTCAGACATCTGATTCTGGGCGGGTCTCTTCCTGACTTGAATCAGATCTAAACAGGGTTCTAGCGCAAGTCTAGCAGATGACATACAGGACGTCTGGCACTTTGTCTGGACGTCTGGAAACCTACTTTTTCGTGGGAATGGATTTGCAACGGCTACAAAATCTCTGAGAAGAGATTTTCGGGTCAGTCGAGGCAAAACGGTCAATTATCAGACGTCTGGAAGGGCTTAAGGACGTCTGATAAGGCTCTAACGGTCATATCCTTGAGTGTGTGCTAAGAGAGTCAACGGTCCACTAATTGGACGTCTGGCAAAGTCATCAGACGTCTCCTAAGACGTCTGGTCTAAGGTTTGGACGTCTGTTTTCATCAGACAGAACTAACTATGTCCAGCCTAAATGTTATCAGACGTCTGAATCAACAGTCAGACATCTTAAAACACATTATCAGACATCTGATTTTGGAATTAGACGTCTGGAAATGCTGTTTGAACCCTATATTGGTTTTCTAAGTTCTCTACAGAAAACCTAAGTATCCTAGGGTTGTGCCGATGTTCCTAGGACTACTGTTAGGGTACTTTGAGGCTCTTTAACATGAATCTAAGTAACAAAAATAAAGAGCAACAGAAGAAACGAAAAATACAAGGACTACAAGAGAAGGAAATCTATCCTATTCTTCATCTCCTTCCTTCTTCAATCTATCGGTCCTCGCGAATCTCCTCTATTTTCCATCAAGCTCCTCCAATCCATCCTGGATACGAGCTCGAACTCCGTCTGGTCACGTCTGCATTTGCAATTGACCTGAAATCTAAGACTCCAAGTGCAAATGTTAAATAACACCTGTTTTGTTATCATCAAAACAAACAATCGCGGTGCTCTAGCACCAACAATTCCAGCTCCAGCACATTCCAAGTCTAGCTTCACTTAGCTCACAACGCTGAACTTCCTCCATCTTAGCTACTACTTGCCTACTTAGTAGCTAAGCTAGCTTGGGGGTTCTCATCAGAAGCAATTCCAGCTCAACCTTGCTTCAGATAGGTTGAAACTAACTCAACTTAGCTCAACTACACAAGCCTAGCTACTAACATAAGAACAAGCTAGCTAAGCTAAGTAGTTGAGCTCCTCATGAAGACCTCTTCAGTAGATTCAACTTTAGTGCAGCTCTAATGTAGCTCCAGTCAGCTCTCCCTTAGCTCCTCTTCTCTAAACCCTAACTCCTCCACTACTACTCTACTAGCCAAGCTAACTTAGCGAAGTTCTACCTAGCTCCACAAACATGGCCTTCCAACCTACCTAGCTAACTCCACCAAAAAGATCTAAAATAGTCCACTACCTAAGCTACCTACTTCTACCAAAAGATGGCACCACCTTAAAGCAACCCTTCACCAAATAACCACCCCTTAACCAACCCATTTTTGTCACCAAAACTAGGAGACACCAACACCCACACCCCTCCATACTTGGTGCCAAAAATGAACCTAACATCCACCCTACACCTACCCTCTTAACCTATCTCCACCATCCAACAAGTGGCGCCACCCTTAACCATCCTAATGTTGGCGCCACCACTATTTAACCCATCATAACCACCTCCCTACTGACAGAGTGGTTTTTGCGCATTTTGAAATACGTTGAAAATCGTAGTATAGTTGCAGTAAACCCTCGATCAAAAATGTTTATTTATTTAACGAAACTCACGTTGATTATTTTCTTTTAGAACTTGAGACCCGGTCGTTCATCTCTGGGAGGCGTGAAAATGAGTGGAGATTTGGATCCACTTTTCTAACCTAAATCTAATCTAACCTAATATTTTTAGTCTTTTTATATTTTGTGATCTTTTGCGTTTTTTATTTTTACTTTGAAAAGCGAAATGAAACCTAGATCTAAATATGCTAGCGAAACCTAAATGACTACGTGCATCTAAGTGAGCCATGGTGGTCGTGCATTGTGTGAACGAACCTATGTAGCATGAAGATGAGCAATCACATAAAAGAAAACTAGATAAGAACAGTACACATGAAAAATTAAGTCACTATAAAATCCAAATACGTGAAAATAAAGCTAAACTAAAGAAAAGGATCAACCAAGAGAGGCTAGGGGAAGCCTTCTTGGTTGTCCACTAAAGAGGAGTGGATGGGCGTGCAATGTAGACACATCCATTTAGGTTAAAATTCCTATTTATGCATGTTTTTCATTCCATATTATAAATATTGCATAGCATGCATCATTCTGCATTTAGAGTAGTGTATATTTTATGTTAATTACGTCCTTTTTGTGGTCAAGAGAGGATATTATTTCAGAGCCTTTGATTGACGATCCGACCATACGGATCTAATCAGGATGACAATCGAAGTCCAACGCCTTCGAAATTGCCTTGATCGGAATTCCCATAGCACCATATGCAATCTAAGGAAGATCAATGGCCAAGGGACTAGGTGATGCAATCTAGAGCTACAAATGATAAATCCGACCGCACGGATGGATTCGGTTCGACGATCACAGTGCAACGACATGAAAATCGACTCAATCTAACCTCGGTAGCAGTCCCAAAAAAGGAAAGAAGATGAACGGCCCAGGTCGCACCACGTGGTGCAACCCAAGCCACCCATGCGCATGCACGCACCACAGCACAGGCACAGTAGCATAGCATGTAAGGCAATAGCAATTCACACAAGTGCGAGGCCCGTGGGCACATAGCGCGCGTGTGCGTGCAACAAGGGTGCGTGGAGCGCGCACCAGCAGTGCGGCAGCAGGGGCATGTGAGCAGGTTCTTCAATGACGTTTATGACCATCACTAAATATCCTGTATACAAATTTGATTCTTTCCTCCACTATAAAAGGACCCCTACCCCTACCATCTTTTTCATCTCTTCCTTTCTTCTCCTCACCACCTCCAAGGCTCTAGAGAGAGCTTGTCCCAAGCTCGGGATGCTCCTCTAGTGTAGAAATCAAATATTTTTCCCCACCTCTCATCCCCCTTCATGGAGCATCTTGTGGACATCCTCTCACCTCCCTTCAGGAAGAAGATCCTAGCCGCGATGCCATCCAACCCCACCCTCCATCCTCCGGCTCCATCCTTGTTCGTTCCACTCCTCACCACTTTCCTCCAGGTTACTTCAGAGTGAGTCATCCTCCGAGCAACCATCGAGGGGGATTCTCTCACCTATATCTTTCTTTTTGCTTTGTAGTTTAATCTTTCCTGCTTTCTTAGTTGTAGAAAATATTTGCTTCAGAAATATATGTGATTGCTTCACTCTCTCTCTCTTATATATTTTGCAAGTAGATTAGTTAGGTAAGAATTCATTGACCTAATCTCTTACTTGCTAAAAATACAAAAGAAATTAGCAAAGACAAAACCGACAAAAACAAGTAGAAGAGAAATGCAGATTTTTTAAAACCAAACGTTCGCCTCCTCGTGTTTGACCTAGGACTTAGTTTTCGAGTTTCGGCTATAAATTTTATCTGATCGACAGATTTTCTCGGCAATCAAACTACGGCAATGGGTTTTCCAAACTTTGAACCTTTCCGCATACGAATCTACTGCTATCATTTTGGCGTCGTTGCTAGGGAGGCAATGCCCGTTGTTTTTTCTCGCATTTTTCCTCCTTACTTAACTTTTAGCTCACTTTGCTCCTTTCCTTTTGCGATTACAGGTACCCTTCTGATTCATGTGTTTCGCATGTTTGAAATCAAGGTTAAGAGTAACCCGTTGTTGTAATCACAAAACTCATTATCAAATAAAATTTTACCAAAACTCCAAGGGAGTCCCAAGTGAAACACAGGGAGGCAACATTTACTTAATTTGAAAATCGCGTTTTGTTTTTGTTTGTTTTTGGTGTTTTAGTTTTGTGATTTTTTTTTCATTTGTTTTTATAAAGAAAGAAAACACTATGGATCAAATGGAGATAGAAGCAAATATGATATATATTGCACAAATGTTTATTACAATAATCTAGAAAGCATAAAAAAGAGAGAGGTAAGAAAGAATCTCCCGAAGCAGCTGTTCGGCGAGACGATCACAGACCTATTTTCGCGCATTTTGAAATTGTCGAAAATCATAGTATAGTCACGCAAAATGCTTGTCAAAAATGATTTGTAAAGATAACGAGACTTGAGTCCTTGTCGTTCATCTCTGGGAGGCGTTTATGCAAATTTGAAATCGATCACTTTCGCTCTAATTGCTTAAAATTGCATGTCGGTTTATGGTTATTACGTATTTATGCATGACATGCTTAGTTGCCAGAATATCAGAAATTAAAAGTAGGTAACTTTAATCACACAAAATATATTGCAAAAAGCTCATGGTGATTCTCAACACATAGATATATAAATATAGAAAAAGATCTTTCATTAATTCATCATAGTGTTTGCAACATGGAACTCGTGGAAAGCTTATAGAGGAAAGCTTGAAAACATAAATCTAGCTAACAGAAAACAATTGCATACATGAATCTAAAGGGGGAATATGCATGCATCATTGGGGGAGAACATAGAGATACACTACTAAGCAATAATAAAAGAATGTAAAGTATGAAGAACTAAGCTACTAATCTAGTAGAAATAAGGGCATTCGGAGGTGGGCTCCGATGGCCTTTGAGTTGGCTGAGAGGTGAAGGAGGGGCAGCCAATTGTGCTTAGGCCGACCCTTGGAGAGAGGTTGAGGAGGTAATCCAACATCTTGGCATGGAGATGGTGGTGGGCATGGTGATGCTACTCGTGGAGATGGAGTGGAGGTGGATGTAGCTAAACTAAATGGAAGCCAAGAGTGAATCAAGCCAAGAATGGATAGGTGCAAATGGCCACCCCTTAGGTCTTTTAATAGACCTAAGGGAAGCTCTCTAGAGAATTATGGAATTCTCTAGAGAGGCTTATGGTGGGAGCTCATGGGAGAGAGAGAGAGAGAGGATGGATGGTGGTTTTTAGATCCACTAAATGTGGATCTAAAAATTGAATGGCTCTTGGTTGCTAATTTTAGCAACCAAGGCAACAACACATGGTACAGAGTTCTAGAGAACTCTAGGCTAGGTATTTTCATGTGGATAGTGTGTGTGGGTGTGTGTGGGTTGAAACTTAGGTGGCTAGGTTGATTAGGTTAGGTTCTAGTGGGTTTAGGTCAAGGTCGGTCTCAAATTAGGGTTGTAAACCATAATTCACTAAGGTAAAGTGCAATTAAACTTAATAAAAGTTTAATTGGGTGTGTGAAAATTTAATTGAGAGTAAAATAACTCAATTAAGTCAGATCTAGGTCAATTGGACTCTCACTGAGTCTAATTGGATAGTGTGTGCTAAGATCAGGGCTCAATTGGACTCAATGAGTCCAATTGAATAGGCTGATGGAATTGACTAAGATCCAAGTCAATTAGGTTTAGTGAGGACCTAATTAGGTCCTTAGGGATTCCTAGAGGTGATGTACTAGGGTTAGGGTACCTTAATTTAGGTTCCTATGGGGTTGGAATTGGGTTTAGGGCCCTAGAGATCCAAGATCAAGGCTTGAATCTCAAAACAAGGTCTGGAGGGCAGTTCTGGATGTCCAATAATAGTGTCAGATGTCTTATAGTGAAAAATCAAAAGTCCAAACATTTTGTTTGGACGTCCAATCAGAGTTAGGAGGGATTTTAGGTTCTGTCTTGGCTATTCTGTAGAAATTGGACATCTAACCAAGTGTCTAGACATCTAATAACACTGCAGAAGTGGGTTTAAGATGTGCGAGAGTTGGCTAAGGGTTCTGGATGTCCTATAACTCATCTGGACATCCAGATAGAGGTTGAAATTAGGGTTTTAAGGTTTCCTAGGGTGTGGTGACCTAATCTAAGGGTGGCTAAGGCTTGGGGAAGCTTCTAAGCTATCCTAGGGCTAGGGTGGTTCTAAGTTCTTCATAATTTACTACTTTATACCTACTTAAATAGAATAGCATACCTCAACTCCCTTACATTATTATCTACTACATCTAATCTAGGTCTTCCATTCTAGCTTTGCTGCAACACTAGTTATTCTTTATTCTTCAGATCTAGCTTTAGATCCAGCTTTAGATCTAGCTTCTGATCAGCTTATTACCTGCAATTGACATAATGCACCTAATCAGTACATTATAACATTATTTTATGCATAGCTAAAAGAAAGTAGTAAAGATGCAATTATTTTTTTTATGCATGAATTATCCTAATTTATGCTAAGTCCTAGTCTAATTCTGGACAATTAAGACCTATGATTGCTACGCAATCATACCCTCATGCCTAAATCTTGCTAGTCCCTAGCAAATGCAAGACTAAATTATTCAAATAAGGGTCTCTAAGGGATTGGTTATTTTATCAAATGTATGCCTAGATATTTTTCTCCTTTTTGTTTTCATCCTATGCTCTAGAAATCCAGACAATCGTGAAAGTGTAGTTATGTAGCTTTTGCAACGAATTCTAGTGAAAAACTAATTCACCTCTAAAGCCTGTACTTGACTCCTCGTAAAAATTCTAGCGGGATAGGTGGACTTCTTCCCTTGGGTTATTCAAGATATTCTATGAATTTCACCCCAGCTTTAAGCTTTGGTAGAGGATGTCTGAGGGATACGGGTGTTTATTTTGTGGCCCACTCTCACTTGGTGTTACATAGAGATTAGTATTTTAGAATCTAGATTCCCGGACTATCAAGTAACTCAACTCAGAGAAAGATGAGAAAATCTATGCTCTCTTCTGGTTCCTTTGTATTCATTCTCTCTCTCTTTTTCTTTTTCTTTTCTTTTCTTTCTTTTTCTTAGAGCTCACAATCTCACCAGATTCACCTATAATACCTGTATTTAGTGGTCTCACTTGGCATTAACACTTTAATTGAGTTCCCATAACTCTAACACTAAGTCAGAATTCCTCAGCCAGTATTCAGGCGGTCAGAAACACAAGAAAAGTTGGTTAAGGCCATATTTGGTGGATCTCAAATTTATTTGGTGGTATTGCCTCAATGCGACTGAAATAAACACTAAATATTCACTCTCTTTTTTTTTGCTTTTTCTTCCTTTTCTAATTTTTTTTCAATTTTTCTTTCTTTTCCTCATTTTTTTTTCTCTTTTTTTTCTATTTCTTTCTTTTTTTTTTTCAACATAACAGAACTAGCATACATCCATGAGCTTTATTGAGGAGGCATTATTAGGGATTGGTGGTACTCAAGAGATATTGGGTGACTTATTTGGTGGAAGTGCCTACTCATGACACTGGGGAAGATGGATAAGACAGTGTATTTCTGACCTTGACATCAATACCCTCCTTCAGTCGAGGATTCTGTAAAGAGTGGTCGTAACCATCCACCCTAGCCCTAGTTTTATGAAGACTCGCTCTCCGCGTATTTGCCTTATTTAGTGGCTCTCAAAATTCACACAAAATGTATACGTAGGAACCGAGAGCAAAAACTATGCCTAATCTCTAAGTATCATCACCTAATTATCTAGGATTCCAGATTCCTTTCACTAATCTTAGAGCACCAATACACTCTATTCTCATCTCACACTATTTGTTGGATTTTTGGAAAAAAATCTGCCTAGCTCCCAAAACACTATCCAAGGGTTTAGGAAAAGAAGCACTGCTTCTTCTCGACAGACTAAAGACATTTATCGGCCTTCACTGTGAATCCATTGCAAATTCTACGTGTGTGTGAAAAGTTATACTGGATTCCAGATTACATGAATCAACTAGAGGATAAAATCCCCAATGCATTCTCTTAATAAGATAATCTTATTCATGGATGCACTAAGTATATATGCTATAAACAAATAACCTCTTATATTTGTACTTCAAGAAATTTTCCCTTTCGGGTTACATTCAGCTTGACCCTAAATTTAGAACAAAAAGGGTGAGCGGGTGAGTCGGAAATGGCTGTTGCGGATGATTTCTAGCTCCAATGAAAGCATTGGAGGTGGAGTCGGTTGTTCTTTTATTTAGGATCCTAAAGTACATGTAACATGTAGCTACGAGGCTTTCCTAAGGGTTGGCATAAAATTTTTTTCAGTTTTACTGTATCTACCCCCCCATGCCGAAGTTCTTGCATGTCGTCATGCATGAATATAAAAGAAAATAAATACAGTAGAGAGTAAATGGGTAGAAATCACCTGTAATTGCTCCTGAAATTATACATTCAGCACCGGCCAACCTAACAGTATGCAATATCCAGAAAGAAAATATGCTTAAAGAGAAATATGCTATATATAAAAATGAATACATATAGGGTGATGGATGCGGAGTAGATGTTGAGTTTAATGCCTCCAGCTGGGCGAAAACTCAATCACACGTCGTCAATAAGATGAATGATCTCGTCAGCTGGAGGAGGTTCCCAGGCCAAAAATGGCTTGAGGCACTAGCCATTTACTGTAGATATATGCCTAGATTTTGGGTCCCTGATCTGGACTGCCCCATTAGGATATGGGTGAATCACAACATATGGGTCAGTCCACTTGGACTTGAGCTTCCCTGTGAAAAGTTTTAATCGTGAATCGAACAACCAAACTTGCTGGTTGGGCGTGAATGCTTTCCTCCGAATGTGGCGGTAATGAAAGGCCTTGGTCTTGTCCTTGTATATCAATGCATTCTCATAGGCCTCCCAGCGGATCTCTTCTAATTTGCTGAGCTGGAGTTTCCATTCTTGACCTCCTGCATCGAGGTCAAGTTTACATTTTCGCACCACCTAAAAGACACGGTGTTCCATCTCTACAGGAAGGTGATAGGCCTTGCCATATACCATACGATATGGTGACATTCCGAGTGGGGCCTTGTACGTGGTCCGATATGCCCAGAGTGCATTAACTAATTTATCGGACCAGTCCTTCCTGTTTGGTCTAACCGTCTTCTGGAGAATCAGCTTGATCTGACGGTTAGACACTTCAGCCTGCCCATTACTCTGCGGGTGATACAGGGTAGCTATACAGTGATGTACCCCATATTTCTTTAATAATGTCCTGAAGTGGGTGTGGATGAAGTGGCTTCCCCCGTCACTAATCAGAGCGTGGGGTATTCCGAATCTTGTGAAGATGTATTACCGTACAAAGGAAATGATGGTCTTAGATCATCCCGTCTTGCCAGGATGGCCTCGACCCACTTCGAGACATAGTCAACAACTAGTAATATATACTCGAAGCCATGCGAGTTCAGAAAAGGGCCCATAAAATCGATGCCCTAGACATCGAACACTTCTACAACCATGATGGGCTGGAGTGGCATCATGTCTCTCCTGGTCATAGAACTGACCGATTGGCATAGTTTGTAGTGTTGGGCACATTCGTGTGTATCTTTGAAAATAGTTGGCCAAAAAAATCCTGACTGTAAAATTTTTGTAGTGGTTTTCCGTCCCGAGAAGTGACCACCACAAGCATCATTGTGGCAAAAAGATAACACACTGGGGATCTTACAATCTGGGATGCATCTTCGAATAATCTGATCTGCTCCAATGTGGAAGAACAATGGGTCATCCCAAAGGTAGAATTTGGCCTTTGCAGTAAATTTGAGTTTCTGGTTCTTGGATAGGTTCACGGGAATCTTGCCTGCGGCAAGATAGTTCGCGATATCCGAGTACCAGGGGAACTCAACAGAGTGAACTGCCAAAAGGGATTCATCCGGAAATTGGTCGTAGATAGGTAGGGAATAAGGAATGTGGGTTGGGTCCAATCTGGATAGGTGATCCACCACAACATTTTGCTTTCCGACTTTGTCACGGATAACAATATCAAATTCTTTCAATAGAAGGATCCATCTGATCAGCCGGGGTTTGGCATCCTTCTTCGCCAACAAATGCCGAAGGGCGGAGTGGTCAGTGAAGAAGATGACTTTGGACCCTAATAAATAAGACCTGAATTTCTCCAACCTGAATACTATTGCTAGTGGTTCTTTTTCCGTGACAATGTAATTGCGCTGAGCCTCATTCAACGTCTTGCTAGCATAGTATATGACAAAAGGTTGTTTTTCCCGACACTGGCCTAAAACAGCACCGATGGCAAAATCAGAAGTGTTGCACATCATCTCAAAATCAAGCGACTAGTTAGGTGGTTGGAGAATTGGGGAGTCACAGACGGCACTTCGTAAAGTCTTGAAGGTGCTAAGACACGAGGTGTCGAATTCAAATGGGGCATCAACAATAAGGAGATTTGTCAAAGGTCATGCAATTTTCGAGAAATCACGTATAATCTCTAATAGAAGCCGACGCGACCCAAGAATGATTTGATCTGCTTGACCGAGCTAGGTGGGGATAAATGGGAAATAATCTATGATTTAGCCCGATTGACCTCGAGTCCATTTTTAGAGATCCTATGCCCTAGTACCATGCCATCCCTCACCATGAAATGGCTTTTCTCCAAAGATAGTACTAGGTTTACCTCAATACACCGTTTCAAGATTTTGGTGAGGTTATCAAGACAAGATGTGAAATCATCTCTGAAAATGGAGAAGCCATCCATGAAGACCTCCACATAGTCCCCAATCATGTCAGAGAAGATGGCCATCATACTGATTGCACAGCAATCATAGGTCTTAATTGACCTAAATTAGGGTAGGACTTAGCATAAGTTAGGGTAATTCATGCATGCATAAGCATTATTTGCATCTTTACTACTTTACTTTAGCTATGCATGAAATAATGTTATAATTTGCTAATTAAGTGCATTATGTCAATTGCAGGCAATAAGCTGATCTGGAGCTGGATCTGAAGCTGGATCAAGAATAACGGGAGTTGTAGTAGAGCTGGAGCAGAAGGCTTAGTTTAGATATAGGAACAATAATGTAAGGGGATTAAAGGTTTGCTATTCTATTAAGTAGGAATAAAGCGGTAAATTGTGAAGAGCTTAGGTCCATCCTAGCCCTAGGATATCCTAGAGACTTCCCTAAGCCTTAGCCACCCTTAGATTAGGTCACAACACCCTCGGAAGCCCTAAAACCCTAGTTCCAACCCTTATCTGGATGTCCAGATAAGTTATAGAACGTCTAGGACCCTTAGCCATCTCCCTCACACCTCAAACCCACTTCTGCAGTGTTATTGGACATCCAAACACATTGTCAGACATCCAATTTCTGCAGAATACCCAAAACAGAACCTTGATTTCCCCCTGACTCAGATTGGACATCCAAAACTGAAGTTTGGACTTCTGATTTTTGAGTATAAGTCATCTAATTATATTATTGGACGTCTGATACTGGTCTCCAGTCCCTGTTTTGAGATTCAAGTCTTGATCTTGGATCTCTAGCTCCCTAGACCTAATCCCAACCCCATAGGAACCTAAATTAAGGTGTCCTAACCCTAGTACATCACCTCTAGACCTACCTAAGGCCCTAATTAGGTCCTCACCAAACCCAATTGACTTAGATCAAAGTCAATTACCTTCACCTAAGTCAATTGGACTCATTGAGTCCAATTGAGCTTAGATCTCAACCCATGCAACTTCAATTGGACTTGATGAGAGTCCAATTGACCTAAACCCAACCTAATTGAGTTATTTCACTCCCAATTGGGTTCACACCCATGCAATTAAACTTAGGTTAAGTTTAATTGCATTTTCCCCTTAGCAAGTAGGGCCTGTAACCCTAATTAAAGACCTACACCTACCCAAACCCCTTAGGACCTAACCTAAACCACCTAGCCACATAGAGCATGACCACACACACACACCCATTCATGCACACACATTTCCCTAGAGTTCTCTAGAACTCTCCTTGAAGTGGCGCCACCTCTTGGTTGCCAAAATTAGCAACCAAGAGGCATTCAAAATGAGATCCATAATTTTTGGATCTCATAGCCTCTTGGCCGGCCACTCTTGGACTCTCTCTAGAGAGTTCTACACCTCTCTAGAGAGAAGCCATTAGGTCTATAAAAAGACCCCTTGGGTAGCCAAATGACCCCATTCACTTCCTTGGCATTCATTCCACTTAGGCTAACCACTTCCATCTCCACTCCACCTCCACGAGTTGAGCACCACCATGGAGGCCACCATCTCCACGCTAGTAAGCTGGATCAGCTCCTCAACCTCTCTCCAAGGGCCGGCCTAAGCTTCATTGGCTACCCCTCATTCTCCTCCCAACCACTCCAAGGCCATCGAGGACCACCCCTGAATGCCCTTTTATTCTGCTAGATTAGTAGTTTAATCTCTTCATAGTTTTACTGCTTTTTATTACTGCTTAGTAGCGTAGTCCTTATTCTCCCTAAATGATGCATGCTAAACCCCCCCGTAGATTCTCGTATGCGATCATTTTCTGGTAGCCAGATTTACATTTTAAGCATTTTTGTACAAGCTTTCCTCTACAGTTCTTGTTGCAAACAACTCTCAAATTGAATGAATGAAAAATGCATTTATATATATATAGCGCTATGTTATGAGAATCACCATGAGATCATTGCAATATCTCTTGTGTGATTAATGTTTCCTATTTTCAATTCCTGATATACTTGCAACTAAGCATGTCGTACTTCAATACGTAATAATCATAAACCGGCGTGTGATTTTAAACAGAGTAGAGCGGTACAAGATCAAATTCTAAAGTAGAACAAATGCCTCCCAGAGACGAACATTTTTGTGCAACTATACTACGATTCCGACGACTTTCAAAATGTGCAAAAATGCTTTCTGTCAAATGGTGCCATTGCCGGGGAGGCAACGTCGTTTTCGTTGAATTTGCTCTCTTAAACTAGCACTTCCAAATCTCTCTCTACTTTGTTTTTAATGTGCAAGACAACACAGAAGAAAAAACGGGATTTGCGCACGCAACGAGCGCAGTAAAGAAAAAAAATCAAGTGCACATCATCTTCTCTTAGATTAGGTTTTCGTTTTGAACCCTAGGATTAGATTTGTTTCCAGCAATTTCCTTTAAAAAAAAAAACTTATTCATTTTCATGAAAAATAAAAAAAAATCAAAAAAGAAAAATAAAAAAAATCTTGATTAGGTTTCTTTTGAATCCTAGGTAGTTTGAAAAAAAAAAGCATATATATATATATATATATATTTGAAATCCCTTAAAAAATTTTCCTTTTTGAAAAAAAAAGAAAAAAAAACGTGCAAAGTTTAAAAAAAAACATTTTTTTGGTGGAAAGCTTGGATTTCAAACTCAAACCCTCTTTAAAAGCTTTTCCACCATCCTTTGATTTTCAGCCAGATTTCAAAGTCTGATTTAAAATTCGATTGCCAAAAAATTAGTAAGCAAAAAATTCTAAGATTCAGGTTAAACCTTCATTTTCAAACCATCTTTTAAAAGGCACCATTCCTTTAAAAAATTCCAAGTATACAATTCTTAAAAATTCATGAAGTGCAAGGGGTCAGATTGACCCAGATTCAAGATGTTTCAAATTTAAAAAAGCAATTTCGAGTAATCCGTGAATCTATTTTGAATAAAAATTTTGGGGTTTGAAAGATGATCTCATTGGCTTTATTTTCCATATTTTTCCTAAATTTTTGAAAGTCAATTGATACTATTTCAAAGCAAAAAAACCAACCAGGGGTCAAAATTCCAAAGCTGACCCCCTGACATTCAAAAATCCCTAAAAATTCAGTTGAAATAGTAAAATTTTAAAGAAATATTCTATGGAAAGATAATTGAAAAAGAAATCTACTCGCAAAATTTCAAGTTAATTGGATTCCAATTATTGTCAAAAAATAAACATTACTTTTGTAGTCTGCTGAAACAGAACAAACCCTAGAAGTGCATGAAGCTTAGGTTGAATCTTTAGGGTTACAGCTTAGAGACCACGCTTTGGGCTAACTTAGACTTAATCAAGTCTAGTACTTAGCCGATGAGCTTGCTCACCTTGTGGGCCACTCACCAAGAGAAAACCCCTCTGAAGAAAATGAGCTAAAATCAATTGTAAAACACGAAATCAACTCGAATTCATTATCATACTACTAGGTGTTTGCAACCTCTCTTTCCAAACCTGGTGACCAAGTCTGCGGGGTAGTGTCAAACGGCTGCGGCTTGAGGGTTAACAGAACCTAAGGTGTAAGCCAAAGGAAGAACCTTCCCCTTAGTCCCCGCGTAACCAGACTAGCTGGGTTATCTTGAGAGGCGGGAATCACTTTCAGTCGGTTGAACGACGAATTTTTCTTCAGGAATTCAAACGTCTAACGAAAAATTTGGTCATCTGATTCATAAGGACCATCTGATTGACAGGGCCTTAGCCCTGTTTGGCTTGGCTACACCAACCCAGGGGTTGGGTGGTGTACGCGAGGAAGGTCACTTAGACCTCACTTGGTTGGACCTTGGGAGCCACTCCCAAGGAGGCGAGTCACCTCGTCGGGACCATCTTCTCCCACTTCTACTCCTATAGCCGCAATGGCTATCCCTGGATCAGGACCTAATCAGGATCCAGAAGAGCTGGACCCACGAGCTTATCTAAGAGCCCGGGTCACCGAATCAGCTCAACCTCGGGATCAGAACCCAAGGTGGCGAAGATGACTTTTCGCTTCACCTAATCCTTCTCCTCGGGTTACCGAAATGGTTAACCTATATCCTAACCCTGGATATTATAACCCATACCAGTCGGTCCCTCAAAGGATCGCATCTTATAACCTAGGATATGGATCTCATACTCCTGCTTCTCACCCATGGTATATGGGTAGACCTGATTCACCCCTTGGAACCCCAGAAGAGCTACCGATGCATATGCGACCGCATTACAGAATACGGAGAGCTATAGCTAGCGCTAAGGAAAAGGTTGCATCTTATCTACACGAAATCCAAGTTATCACTAAGCCAAACCAAAGACAAAGCTGGATTCCGCATCAACAAGCTGTGATGGAGCTCCTTCGGGAAACAGCAGAGATAACAAGGCTAATTGGACAAAATTGTGAAACTCAAGAACTGCTGCTTTTGAGATATCAAATGGAAAACAACCTTGAAGACCTTGAAGAATCTGAAACAACTACGCCAGAAGAACACACAGAAATTCTCGAGAGCAGATGCCAATAGATCACTCGGTGGAAGAAGAATCTATCTTGGCTATGAGACAGGAGTAGGAAGTATGCCGAATAGGTTCATCTGAGAACTCCATTCAAGAAACTGAGGAAAGGACTAATATCTCCAGGGCAGTGCCACAATCAGATTATCCTGAATCCGGGGAGATACCTTTTGGGTTAGATAACCCAATCGAGATAAGGGAAGTAGATCCAATTGAGGATATGGATCTTAAGGCAAACATTACATGAGACACTACTAATCAATCTAGGCCACTTCCCACGGTAGGTGAACCTGTGCTAGAGCCAACATCTTCTGATCTACACTCTTCTTTCACCTACATCCCTAATTCAGATGTTAGAGATTCTGAGATGACACTTTCTATCCCTGACCCTGACATCCGAAGACCAGAAGTAGCTATGGATGTTTTGACAGAAGAAATAAATATGCTACCTGAGGCAGGAATTACTGAGGAACCCAATGCATATAAGGGTGAAGCTTTAAGCAGAATGAGTTGGGGACGCACCTATCATCCTAGTCAATGGCTCGACCCCGAGCCTGAAGAGTCAGCCTCCGATGAATTAGAGATGAGTACTGATGAGGACAAAGTAATTTCTGATGAGGATTTCAGTAACCTCCCCACAGATCTTCTACTTTCACGGATGCCCCCATATGATCCAGAGCCTGGAGAGGGTATGATCTTTAATGTCAACTATCATTATGAAGACCCCTATGACTCAGACTCTGGTTCTAAGATACATGTTGATCTACTCCCTCAGCAACTTCCTACTGAATTGTGGGACATGATAAATCAGCTCAATCAACATCATGATCCCCCCTCTGATTATCCTCTATTTCCCACCACCACTCCACACTTTCTTATAGATAGACTTTTTGGAGTAGGGGTGCACAATCAGCTGGTTCGCATCTCCGGACCACTGATTCTGGGAGCATACAAACATATATTTCTCTTAATCTTGGCCGGTTCCTATGCTAGAACTGATACATCTGATTGAGTTTTGGCCTAGCTAGAGGCGTTAAACTCAGCATCTACTCTGCATCCATCACCCTATACATATTCATTTTTATACATAGCATATTTTTCTTTAGCATATTTTCTTTCTGCATATTACATACTGTCAGGTTGGCCGGTGCTGAATGTATATTTTCAGGAGCAATTCCAGGTGACTTCTACCCACTCATCCTCTGTCAATTTATTTTCTTTTATATTCATGCATGAGGACATGCAAGAACTTAGGCATGGGGGGTAGATACAACAAAATAGAAAAATTTTTATGCCAACATTTAGGAAAACCTCAGAGCTGCATGTAAAACATACTTTAGGACTCTAAATAAAAGAACAACCAACTCCACCTCCAATGCTAGCATTGGCGCTAGAAATCGTCCGCAACAGCCATTTCTGACACACCCGCTCACCTCTTGCTCTAAATTTAGGGTCAAGCTGAATGTAACCCTATATGAGAATTTCATGAAGTACAAATTATACGAGGTTACTTGTTTATAGCATATATACATATTGCATTCATGAATAAGATTATTTTATTAAGAGAATGCATTAGGGATTGTATCCTCTAGTTGATTCCTGTAATCTGGAATCTAGTACAACTTTTCACACACACTCCTCAATAAAGTTCATGGATGTGTTATGTTAAAAAAAAAAAAAGAAATGATTGATGAAAATAAAGAAAAATTGAAAAATTAGAAAAAGAAGAAAAAGCAAAGAAAAAGGAGTGAATATTTAGTTCAGTTGCATTGATGCAATACCACTGAATAAATTTGAGATCCATTAAATATGGCCTTAACCCACCTTTCTTATGTTTCTAATCGCCCGAATACTGGCTGAGGAATTCTGACTTAGTGTTAGGGTTATGGAAACTCAATTAAAGTGTTAATGTCTAGTGAGACCACCAAATACAGATCATATATATGAATCCGGTGAGGTTGTGAGCTCTAAGAAAAAGAAGAGAAAGAGAGAATGAATACAAAGGAATCAGAAGAGAGCATAGTTTTTCTCGTCTTTCTCTGGGTTGAGTTACTTAGTAATCCGGGAATCTAAATTCTGTAGTACTAGTTTCTATGTAGCACCAAGTGAGGGTGAGCCACCAAATATATAATCTTTTCCCTCAGAGATTCTCTACCTAAGCCTAAAGCTGAGGTGGAATTCATAGAATATCTTAAATACCTCGAGGGAAGAAGTCCACCTATCCTGCTAGAATTTTACTAGGGATCGAGTACAGGCTTTAGCGGTGTATCAATCTTTCACTCAAATCCGTTGCAAAAGCTACATAGCTGCACTTTCACATTTGTCTGGATTTCTAGAGTATAGGATGAAAACAAAAAGGAGAAAAATCTCTAGGCATACACTTGATAAAATAATCAGTCCTTTAGGGACCCTTGCTGTAAATAATTCAGTCTTGCATTTGCTAGGGACTAGCAAAATTTAGGCATAGGAGTATGATTGCCCAGCAATCATAAGTCTTAATTGACCTAAATTAGGTTAGGACTTAGCATAAGTTAAGATAATTCATGCATGCATAAGCATTATCTATATCTTTACTGCTTTACTTTAGCAATGCATGAAATAATGTCATAATGTGCTAATTAAGTGCATTATGTCAATTGCAGGCAATAAGCCAATCTGGATCTGAAGCTGGATCAGGAATAACGGAAGTCGCAGCAAAGCTGGAGTAGAAGGCTTAGTTTAGATATAGGAACAATAATTTAAGGGGATTAAAGGATTGCTATTCCATTAAGTAGGAATAAAGCGGTAAATTGTGAAGAGCTTAGGTCCATCCTAGCCCTAGGATAGCCTAGAGACTTCCCCAAGCCTTAGCCACCCTTAGATTAGGTCACAACACCCTATGAAGCCCTAAAACCCTAGTTCCAACCCTTATCTGGACGTCTAGATAAGTTATAGGACATCTAGGACCCTTAACCATCTCTCTCACACTTCAAACTCACTTCTGCAGTGTTATTGGACGTTCAGACACATTGTCAGACGTTCAATTTCTACAGAATACCCAAAATAGAACCTTGATTTCCCCTAACTCAGATTGGACATCCAGAACTGAAGTCTGGACTTCTGATTTTTGAGTATAAGTCATCTGATTATATTATTGGACATCTGATACTAGTCTCCAGTCCCTATTTTGCGATTCAAGTCTTGATCTTGGATCTCTAGCTCCCTAGACCTAATCCCAACCCCACAGGAACCTAAATTAAGGTGTCCTAACCCTAGTACATCACCTCTAGACCTACCTAAGGACCTAATTAGGTCCTCACCAAACCCAATTGACTTTGATAATAGCCAATTACCTTCACCTAAGTCAATTGGACTCATTGAGTTCAATTGAGCTTAGATCTCAACCCACACAAGTTCAATTGGACTTGATGAGAGTCCAATTGACCTAAACCCAACCTAATTGAGTTATTTCACTCCTAAATGGGTTCACACCCATGCAATTAAACTTAGGTTAAGTTTAATTGCATTTTCCCCTTAGCAATTAGGGTTTGTAACCCTAATTCAAGACCTACACCTACCTAAACCCCTTAGGACCTAACCTAAGCCACCTAGCGACATAGAGCATGACCACACACACACACACACACACCCATTCACACACACACACTTCTCTAGAGTTCTATAGAACTCTCCTTGAAGTGGTGCCACCTCTTGGTTGCCAAAATTAGCAACCAAGAGGCATTCAAAATGAGATCCATAATTTTTGGATCTCATAACCTCTTGGTTGGCCACTCTTGGACTCTCTCTAGGGAGTTCCACACCTCTCTAGAGAGAAGCCATTGGGTTTATAAAAGGACCCCTTGGGTAGCCAAATGACCCCATTCACTTCCTTGGCATTCATTCCACTTAGGCTAGCCACTTCCATCTCCACTCCACCTCCATGAGTTGAGCACCACCATGGAGGCCATCATCTCCACGCCAGGAAGCTGGATCAGCTCCCCAACCTCTCTCCAAGGGCCGGCGTAAGCTCCATTGGTTGCCCCTCATTCTCCTCTCGACCACTCAAAGGCCATCAGGGACCACCCCCGAATGCCCCTTTGTTCTGCTAGATTAGTAGTTTAATCTCTTCATAGTTTTACTACTTTTTATTACTGCTTAGTAGCGTAGTCCTTATTCTCCCCAAATGATGCATGCGAAATCCTCCCGTAGATTCTCGTATGCGATCGTTTTCTGGTAGCTAGATTTACATTTTAAGCATTTCTGTACAAGCTTTCCTCTACAGTTCTTGTTGCAAACAACTCTCAAATTGAATGAATGAAAAATGCATTTATATATACATATCACTATGTTTTGAGAATCCCCATGAGCTCATTGCAATATCTCTTGTGTGATTAATGTTGCCTGTTTTCAATTCCTGATATACTTGCAACTAAGCATGTCGTACTTCAATACTTAATAATCATAAACCGACGTGTGATTTTAAACAGAGTAGAGCGGTACAAGATCTTGAGCTGGAATGTGCGTGGGCTGCATGATAGAAGCAGGAGGGGGTCTCTAATTAGATATCTGGGTGAATGGGAAATCGACTGTGCCATCCTTCAGGAGACACACATTGACTGTGCTTTTGATAAGGAATGGGAAGAGATGAGCGCAGGATCTGCAAATGACCTTGTGGTGGTCAATTCCATTGGTAGATCTGGGGGAATTGCCATTTGGTGGAAGAAGCATATGCTTTGCTTACAGGAGGTCTCCATGGCTAGGCACCTTCTGACCTGTAGATTCACAAGAGGCCAAGGGGATAGTGTCTTCTATGTAACAGATGTGTATGGGCCAAACGATCCTAACAGGAGGCAGGAACTGTGGGAGGACTGGAATCTGGCTACAGAATTTGTAGGTAGGGGCTTGGCTTGTTGGAGGTGACTTTAATTGTACTTTAGTGGGGAGTGACAGACCTAATGGGGTGGTCGAAAGCTCCTCCACAGGATTTTAGTTGGTGGTCCAAGCCTTGGGGATGTGCGAATTTCCATCATCAGGGACTGAATTCACTTGGAGGAATGGCAATGGGCTCATGTCCAAGATTGACAGATTTTTTGAGAATGCTGAGCTATTGGATCTCTTCCAGATGTCATTTGTGTGTGGTCTTGAACGTCCATTTTATGACCATACACCTTTGGTGTGGGACAATGCTGAGAGGGTGGTAGCTGGATCTTATTTTAAATTTAGGAGATCTTGGGTGAGGGAAACAGGTTTCAGAGACATGCTTGCCAGCTGGTGGAGGTCACAGCAGGGTGAAGGCACAGCCACCTCCAGACTAGCTTCTAAGCTTATGGCTTTGAAAGGCATGCTGAAAAAGTATGGAGATATTGTCTCAGTTCTCAAACATCAGAAGCATCATGAGGCCTTGCTGAAAATTCAAGAACTGGATACTAAGGAAGCTGTGGACCATCTATCTGAACTTGATCTTGCTGATAGAAGAAGATGGCAGGGGGTGGTAATTGAAGAAGGCCTGAAATTGGAGATGGATTGGGGGGAGCGATCTAGACAGCTGTGGCTAAGTGAGGGTGATGCAAACACCAAATTTTTTCATTTGGCTGCTAGCTCTAGGAGGAGAACAAATCTGATCTCGTCAATGGTTGTAAAGGGGCAGAGAATTACCTCCTTGTCTGACATCAGAGCTGAGGCCGTCAGATACTTCAAGGAATCTTCAAGAGCTGCAGGTAGGGGCAATTGGAGACTGACAACAAATGATTTACCCAGGATTAATGAGTCTCAGGGGGCCAGCCTGATTGAATCTATTTCTGAAGCTGAAGTATTGAAGGCTATTAAAGAACTCAATTGTGAAGGATCGCCTGGTCCTGATGGAATCTAGGTTTTCTTCTACAAAGAACTATGGGATATTGTGGGCTCAGAGGTTATGGGGGTAATTAGAGAATTCCAAAGTGGCAATTTTGGCTTTGAAAGAATTAATAGATCTTATCTGTTTCTTTTTCCTAAAACTCCAGGTGCTGAATCCTTCCAGGAATTTTGACCCATTGCCCTTTCTAACTCCTTGCATCTGGTGATTGGAAAGGTCCTAGCTAATAGATTGAGGCCTGTATTGCAAGACTTGATCCATCCTACTTAGTCTGCTTTCCTCCCAGGTAGATCCCTACAAGAATCTTTTATCTTGGCCCAAGAGATGGTTTGTGGCTGGCATAAGAGAAGATGCAAGGCCTTCATGTGGAAGGTTGACTTTCGTAAGGCATATGACTCAATCCTTTGGCCTTATTTATGGGATGTGCTTAAAAGAAGGGGCTTTCCCCCTACTTGGATAGCTTGGGTTAAGAGATGTATTACCACGGCCTCCTTTACCCCTCTAATAAATGGGAAACCCTGTGGTGCATGGATCCAACCTCAATGTGGCATCAGGCAAGGATGCCCCCTAGCCCCATTGATCTTTAATTTGGCAGTTGATAGTTTAGCTTGGTTTGCTTGTAAGCTTTTTGAAGCGGATCTTGTTAGAGGATATTCACTATCTTGTAGGAACAATCTGGCTCCCATTCTTTAGTACGCAGATGATACTGTCTTTTTTGTTGAAGGATCCATGGATGGAACGTTGGCTTTACATCATTTGGTTGATATCTTTGGTGAGCTTTCTGGACAGAGGTTAAATAGGGACAAGTCTAGTTTGGTCTGATTTGGTTTACCTAAGGAGGAGCAAGAAGCCTTAGCAGCCATCCTGATGACTCCTCGCATCAGTCTTCCGATTAGATATCTTGGGCTGCCTTTGAGGTTTTCCAGGTTGAAGAGAGGTGATTGGAATTGCCTTTTTGACAAGGTCTCTATGAAACTTGATGGTTGGCATAGCAAATTCTTATCCAGAGGTGGAAGGCTTATCTTGCTCAATTCGGTGACCACCTCCATCCCTATCTTCTACTTCTCCATTTTCAAAGCACCAAGATCCATTTGGAAAAGATTAGATGTGATGAGGAAGAGATTCTTTTGGAAGGGAGCTAGACACAAGGGCAGCTTCTTGCAGCCTCTCAAATGGGATCAAATTTGCTATCCTAAGGAGTTGGGTGGTCTTGGGATCAAGTCCTTGCAGCATTTTAATGATGCCTTGCTGCTCAAATGGGCTGTTAAGTTGCTGTAAGGTGATCTGAAACCATGGTCTGATTTGATCAGAGAGAGATATGGAGCTTCCAACAGTAGGTTTTCCAGACTTCAGCCCAACTGTCCATCACCTTTCTGGAAATCTGTAACTAAGGCTTTGGCTGACCACTTCCATCTGCTGCAACCATCACTTGGAGATGGCAGGTCTTTCAGATTATGGAAGGAGGAATGGTCTGAATTGGGGGTCTTGAAGGAGCTCTATCCGAGAGCTTTTGATGCAGCAGCTGACAAGAATGCTACGGTCAGCAAGATCTGGTCTTGCAGCAGCAGTAGTTAGAATCTGGATGATGTGGAGTCCAGCAGCAGCAGAAGAGCTACTTGGTTATGGGATGAGAAGAGAAGGCTTTTATCAGACCTTGAAAATTTCAGACCTAGGCCTGGAACGGAGGACAGATAGCTGTGGGATGGGATCTATAGTGTCCAATCTGGTTATAATAGAATGTTAAATTTTGAAGAGGGATGGAGACATGATTCCATTGATAAGAAGATATGGTTGTTAAAAATTCCTCTCAAGGTACAAATCTTCCTTTGGCTGTGCAGGAGAGATGGGTTAATCACAAGTGATCTACGCCACAGAAGATTGGGTACTGATCATCATGTGTGTTTTTTATGTGAGATGAGCATTGATAATGTAAATCACCTCTTTTCTTCTTGCCGTGTCACTGATGTCAAATGGAGAAAAATTTGTCAGGAGCCATTACCAGAGTGGAATTCTATGTGGCATGGTTTTGAGGTGAGAGGGAAACCACTTATCCACATGGCTGCTACTATGTGGTGTGTATGGGAAGGAAAGGAATGAGAGACTTTTTCAGGAGAGGCCGGTATGTTGTGAGAATATTGTAAGATAATGCTGGTCCCTCATATAGTCTTGGGGATCCTTTTTGTAATCTCCTTTGCTTTGTACATAATATACTACTCCGGACTGCTATCGCAGGACGATAGCTCTCCTTTCTATTTCAAAAAAAAAAAAAAAAACACCTCCCAGAGATGAACGACCGGGACTCAAGTCTCGTAATTTCTACAAAGTTATTTTTTGACGAACATTTTTGCACAACTATACTACGATTCCGACGACTTTCAAAATGCGCGAAAATGGATTTCTGTCACATATAACCCTGAAATTTTGTTGGTGCATTGTAGAGGACAAAGGACATCCACTTGAAAGTGAATGTTCCAAAGGGGCATGTGAATGTGGTCTTGTCTTGATCTTTCTGGAAAATTGCTACTTGATTATACCCAGAGTATCCATCAAGAAAGCAAAAGAAACTGTGTCTGGCTAACCGTTTCAAGACCTGATCAATGAAAAGCAAAGGAAAGTGATCCTTCTGGGTAGCCATGTTCAGTTTCCTATAGTCAGTGCAAACCTGCCATGATGTCGCAGTGCGGGTCGGGATGGATTTGCCTTTATTATTTTTCACTATGATGAGTCCTGCTTTCTTGGGCACTATTTGGATCGGACTCACCCAATGGCTGTCAGAGATTGGGTATACAATACCTGCATCCAACCATTTGATGATCTCCTTCTTAACAACCTCTAGCATATTCGGGTTTAGCCTTCTTTGAGGTTGTCTCGAAGGTTTCACCCCCTCATCTGTGTAAATGTGATGAGTGCAATATGAGGGGTGAATACTGCAGAGATCAACAATGCTCCACCCTATGGTCATTATTGTAGCATAGAAATCAATTGATGCTCTTGTTCTTGGGTTAAGTGGGCACTAATAATGACCAGGTATGTCTCACTTTCGCCCAAGAACACATACTTAAGTGAGTCAAGTAAGGGATTCAATTCAATCACGGGTGGGTCAGAGTCAGAGATGGGGGTAGGAGGAGCAGATTCGAAGGTGGAAATCAGATGATCCGGATGCGTGTGAATTCCCGCTGATTCGCAACCTGTGAGATAGTTGGTTGTCACTGCATTATTGGGAAACCTGTTAGCTATGGTCACATCTTCCTGTAACAATAAGGGTGATCTAGTAGTGTACGAATCAAGATAGCTAGATTCAGGGGTGCTGTGGTCAGAAACACACCCTAAACAGTCGGATCCTCGGGGAGATATGTGCAGTGCAGTGGTCTTAGTCCCATGTAGGTCGAGGTCCAAGAACCCTGATAGTGCAGACGAATGAGACATTGGGTTGTCACAAAGGAGCCCAATGTTACCACAATATGCCGAATCTTCGTCTTCACCATCCTCCTTTATGCGATCGCAGTCAAAATTCCTTGATGCCTTGAATATGTCAAGTCGAAGTCGCTCATTACCTAGGGCTATCTCCATACACCCGGTTGCACAATCAATGTTTTCTCGGGTTGTCGCTAGAAATGGGCGACCTAAAATGATTGGTGCATCTTGGAGATTAGGAGGAACCTCCATATTGAGAATAAAAATGTCTGCAGGAAAGCAGAATCCATGGACTTTTATGATCACGTTCTCAACCACCCCCCTCAATGTTTTTACTGATCTATCAGCTAGCTGAATCGTGACCGAGGTAGGCTTTAACTCCCCAAATTGAAATAGATAAAATACTACAACAGGAGTTAGGTTGATGGACGAACCCAGATCTAAAAGGGCCCGATCAAATGGAGAATCCTGCAAGAAGAAGGATATGAGTGGGGTACCAGGGTCTTTCTTTTTCGATGGCAAGTCAGCTACAATTACGGTGCTAGCTTCTTTTGACAATACCACCTGTCATCCAATTCTAGGATGCCCCTTCGGGGTATAATAGTCCTTGAAGAACCTAATAACAGCGGGGATGTGATCAATTGCCTCGAGGAGGGGGACCTGAATATGTACTTCCTTGAACATTGACTTCAGGTCCTCAAAATTCCGCATGTCCTCCTTCCGCACTACATTTCATGTCAGGGCCTCAGGAAAAGGGATGGGAATCTCAGGGTCAAGTGGCCTCTTACCCTTATCTACTGTAGGTGGCTCCTGAGATGGAGTCGAACCCACCTGCGACGAAGGGTGAGAAAAATCAGGACCTGCCTGCCTATGTGGTGGGTCGAATGTCTTCCTTCCACTCCTCAATGAGATAGCATTTGCATCGGCTTGCTATCCATGAGGTGGTGGGGGAGCGGAAGGGGCAGAGTATGCAGGGTTCTGCATCAAAGGTGGCTGGCCTTGAGCATAACCAGGTGGTGCAGGAGGCGCCTGTAATATAGCGTGTGCCTGTCCCTGTGGTGCCTGAAACCTAGGCGGGGCACCTTGGTTCTGCACATACCGAGGGTTCGAGATAGGTTGGGAGGGCAAGGCTCCCTGAGTCCTATGCTCCTACAATAGCTGGTTTTGTGTGTTCTGTATAATCTGTATCTGGTCAACCATCGCCTTCATTATCTGCAAGCTATCCTGTGTAGATTTCCTCATTGATTCTTGGAGCTCCTCTTTCAGTGCCTCCAGAGGGTCAGCCCACTTTGGAGGATGATTGGTAGCTTGGTGCAGCAGCCGATATAAATAACGGGGTTGTTGCTGTTGAGATAGGAATGGCTGCTACTTAGGGTATGTGTTTTGCGCATTCCCATATTGCCTAGTCCGGTAGCGTGGATCTTATGTGGTCTCTATGAGTTACCAAACCAGGAGAACGGATGCTGGTGCCAACCAGGGTTACACATCTCTGAATACGGGTTATTACACCCGTATCCTTGAATAGCACTGATGCCCTCATAGTTCGAAGGCGTATGAGATGTATATCCATCAAGGGGATATGTATTATAGTCTGCGGGTGGTGCGTAACCCTGTTCATATGGTGCCAGATTGGGATTGTTTACGGGATCCTAATGGCCGAGCCTGGATAGGTTGTGTTAATATGGTGATTTTATCTTTGAAATGAGTATAGTGGTTAACCTAAATTGAGCCTAACCATCTCTTTACAAAATATTTTTACCTGGCCTACTTGATTTTATCTTGGTCACTTTTAGGCCCAGGGTCGAACTCAGGGAAGTGGGATTAGAGGTGAATAAGTTTCTACGCCTTTCCTACAATGAATCTCTTCCGTTTGTTTATTATGTTTTTGGTGTTTTTCTATTTAAGATTTTTTTCTGATAATTTTTGTCCTTGAGGTACACCCTCAAAATCAGGTTCTTGGCTTTGAGCCAAATTAGGGTTCAAAATTGGTCTTTGCAAGACTAAGTACCTGCAAGTCAAGGATTATCTTTTCACTTTTTCTATATTTTTTTTATCTTTTTACTGGCAGGAAAGAGAAATAGAAATAAAGTAAATATAGTATATATATAGATATGTATATATTATATATGTATAAAGGGGTGGGGGTGGAGGTGGAGTGGCGTGTAGCACGGTGTCGAGTCGGTCATCGTCTAGGAAGATGCAACCAACAGGACGAAGTATCGCGTGGAGTGTAGGATGGATGGGTGGAAGATGTGTGCAAAAATGCTTTCTGTATGAGTGTATCGGGGAATATCAGCAACTAATGCAGATATTCCCGTGATACAACGTGTGGTATTTGATATGAAAAAATACATATATGTATATATGTAAATATATATCTATATGTATATATATATATGGTTATAATTATCTAGGTGTGTATGTAGTTATATATGTATATATACAGATATGTAAATATATGTATGGATAGATGTATGTATATGTATATATCTATGTATGTATATATAACTATATATATAGATATAGATATAGATATATATATATGTATATATAGTAATATATGTATATAGTTATAGATATGTATATATGTATATAGATATATTAGTATAAGTATCTAAGTATATAGATATATGTATATGTGTATGTATATATATATATATATATGTATGTATAAATATATGTGTATATATATGTATATATATGTATATGTATATATACTTATACTTAGTTATATATGTACTACTATATGTATAGATATAAGTATATATATATATATGTATATATATATATAGGTATATAGTAGTGTATAATTGAGAGTGTCTGTGTGCAAGAGTGTGAGTGTGTGTGTATGTGTGAGGTGAGTGTCTGTGAGAGAGAGAGAGAGAGAGTGCTTCTGCTGGAGTGAAGGAGTGTGGGAGTTAAGCCATCTGGAGCCCCAGCCGTCGACTGACGTCCATGCGCACGTGCAGGCACGTAGGCGCGCGAAGACATGCGCGCACGTAGGAGGGAGCGGGCATGGGAGGAATCGCAACGCACTGCGCTGCACGATGAGGCAGGTGCTGAAGAAGAAGTAGGCGCAGAGAGATGCGGACGTAGGTGCTAGAGATGGCGTAGGGAGAGACGCAGGCGCAGCCGTGCGCGGACGGGCTGGCATCGGTAGCGGCGCGGAGAGAGAGCGCCAGGTGACCGGATAAGTGAGAAACTTACCGATCACCGCACTGTAGCCACAGTGTCGCACTCTCTAGCATGAACAGTGGCTACAGTGCGCACTCGGTTCGCACGACCGCCTGCACCCGGTTCAGCGTGTGCGGGTGGTGTGGAGTGGCTGGCAAGCGTGCGGAAGAGGCTGTGCCAGCTGTTGGCTTGTGTGGAGAGAGGTGAGGGCGATCTGCTGGCTTGCACGAAGAGAGGCGAGGGTGGCCTGCAGGCGTGCACGGAACAGGCGCCTGAGTCGCATGGTGCCCTACGCTGCTGCTGGCTGCCGCTGCTTCTACTGCTACTAGCTTCAGACCTTGACTCTGCGGCAATGGTGGAGATGCTTGAAACGACGAATTCAGAGAAGAGAACCACCACGCCCACCGGCTCTTTGATGAGCTGGGCGGTGGTGGGACTCACAGTGGTGGTTGTATACCACTGTGAGTTGCTCCTGCTCGCAGCGTGGCTCTTCAAGGAGAAGAGAGGCTGCGTATGGAGGGGAGAGGGGAGGAGACGGCCTGGAAGGGAGCTGCTGTGTTGTGTTTTTTTGTGTTGGACCAGGCTCAGCCGCAAGGAAGAAGGCTGAGATCTTTTTAAAGAGGAAAGAGGCATGCACAACCATGCCCTAGCTGTGCATGGCTATGCATGGCTTGGCAGGGAGTGGCTCTGCAGAGCATGGCGCGAAGAGGAGTTGCCATGCCTTGCAGCCACGGAGAAGAAATTCAAAATAAAAAATAAAGATGGAAATTTTGTGAGGTAGCACTTGAATAATTTGTCAATTACAAGGCCATTTTATTCACTCTCCTCCCCTCTCAAATAAATGCATGCATGCGTTTATTTTTACAGATGCGATTATGTCTACCTAATATACACTGGTAATGCTTGGAAATAGCACAAGATGTCACAATTGTTGGTGCATTTTTGCTGTGCAATCATTCGTCCATGCCTACCTTTTGTTAGTCCCTAGCAAAACATTTTTTTGTATTGTATTTAGAAATGATCTTTAAGCTGAAGATTTTCTTTTGAGGTGACATAGATGTGTTTATGTGTTGGATATTGTGAGAACCAGTTGTAGAGAAGACTACCAGTACTTTGAGTCTTATGTGACATAGATCACCTCTCGACGAACCAGGACTCTTGATATTTAAACCTTAAGTATGATTTCTAGGACCCAGGAGGTTTTTTGCCGTACTCGAGAGCTCAAGAGATTATGGCTTGTGCATAGTGAAGGATCAAGACTGACCAGATGAACATTAAGACTCAAGCCTAGGGTTTCACGAATTTTTAAGTGCAGGTTGGTCCCAGTTTCAGCTCATGTCTTCGGATTGACCCTTAAAAAGATGATGGAAAACTCAACTCCCATTTTATAACATTTGTGGCTCAAAGAAAACAAGGTATTTGTACTTTTCCCTGAGGAACTTTTGTAGGAGGAAGACTTTATAGATATTTGCGAGATATACTGACTTATTTGCATCTTTTATATATATATATAGATAGATAGATGAAAACTGCATGATACCATAAAATACCCAGATCCTATGGATGCCTATCCATCCCCCCATTCCAAACGATGATATGTCCTCATATGCATGCAGGGAAGGGTAGAGGAAGGACGAAAGATCGGGTAACGAGAGCTGAAGTGCAGGGTATACAGTAGGGTGGTAGGGTGGGTGGATGGTGGGTGGTGAAGTGAAAAGTGAAGTGATCGTGACAGTTGCGAAGTGCTGTTGGGGTGCCTCCCAATGAGCATTGAATTTAATGTCCCCAGCCGGACTCAGCATGAGGCACAAAATTAGTTACCCTCCAGCAGGGCAATAGTTTCTCCAACAGGGGTAGGTTCATGAGTAAGATAGGGTTTCAAACGCTGCCCATTGACCGTAATTATGCCCAGATTTGGGATCTTCAATTTCAATGGCCCCGTTAGGAAATGGTCTCGAGACTAGGAAAGGACCAATCCATTTGAACTTCAGTTTCTCAGGAAAGAATTTGAGCCGGGCATTGTAGAGACAAACTTGTTGAGATGGCTCAAATTCCTTCCGCCGAATACGGCTGTTGCGAAAAGCCTTAGTGCGTTGCTTGAAAGTTAAGGCAGAATCATAGGCTTCACGATGGAGCTCTTCCAGCTCTTGGAGTTGGAGTTTCCTTTCTCGACCACACAGGTCTGGGTCGAGGTTACATTGGTGAACCGCCCAATAAGTGAGATGTTCCAACTCCACGGGCAAATGACAAGGCTTCCCGTAAATGATTCTATAAGGAGACATACCAAGGGGAGCCTTGAAGGCGGTCCGATACGCCCAAAGTGCGTCAATCAGCTTGTCGAACCAATCCTTACGGTTAGGTCGAACCATTTTCTGGAGGATTTGCTTGATTTGCAGGTTCGACACCTCTGCCTGGTCGTTCGTCTGAGGATGATACGGAGATGCGATATGATGGTGGACTTTGTATTTCCTCAAAAGTGCTCGAAAAGAAGCATGGGTAAAGTGGCTTCCTCCATCCGAGATAATGGCTCGAGGGATCCCAAAGTGCGCAAAAATGTGGTCTTTGACAAATCGAGTGGATATAACATGGTCAGCACGTCGCGTGGGAATAGCCTCGATCCATTTTGAAACATAATCAACAGCCACGAGGATAAATTCGAAGCCGTTGGAAGGAGGAAAAGGACCCATGAAATCAATTCCCCAATTGTCGAAGATTTCCGCAGCTAGGATGGGCATCATGTCACGATGTGACATTGACCCTAATGACTGGCACCTAGTGCAATGTTTGGCATAATTGTGTGCATCCTGATGAAGGGAGGGCCAAAAGAAACCACAATGCAACACCTTGGCTGCAGTTTTCCACCCAGAGAAATGGCCTCTGCAGGCCTAATCGTGGCAGAAGGATAGCACACTGGGGAATTCACTGTCAGGAATACAGCGACGAATGATTTGATCAGCACCTATGCGAAAAAGAAATGGATTATCCCAGAAATAATACTTTGCTTCTGCCATGAGACGCTCGCGCTGGTTTTTAGGTCAGCCACGTGGAAGGGATCTAGAAGCAAGGTAATTGGCAATGTCGGCATACCAAGGCCCACTTGCCACATTAATTGCCAATAGGTGCTCATCAGGAAAAATCTCATTGATCGGCAGAGTAAGTCCAATATGGTCAGGGTCCAGTCTGGAAAGATGATCAGCCACAACATTCTGGGCTCCGGCCTTATCGTGGATCTCAATGTCAAATTGTTGGAGCAGAAGGATCCAATGAATCAGTCTAGGCTTGGCATCCTTCTTGTGGATGAGATGGCGAATAGCCTCATGATCAGTGAAAACAATAACATGTGAGCCCAGAAGGTAAGAGCGGAATTTCTCCAGCCCAAAGACGACCGCCAGTAATTCTTTCTCAGTGGTAGTATAATTACACTAGGCCTCGTCCAACGTCTTACTGGCGTAGTACACCACGAAGGGGTGTCTATATCGTCCTTGTCCTAGGATGGCTCCAATTGCAAGGTCGGAAGCGTCACACATGAGTTCAAAGTCGAGGGACCAATTAGGTGGCTGGAGGATAGGGACCTTGGTGACAGCATTACGCAGCTGCGTGAATGCTCGTATGCAGTCAGGGCTGTTGGTGCTAGAGCACCACGATCGTTTGTTTTGATGATAACAAAACACGTGTCATTTTACATTTGCACTTGAAGTCTTAGATTTCAGGCAAATTGCAAATGGAGACGTGATTAGATGGAGTTTGAGCTCACATCCAGGATGGATTGGAGGAGCTTGATGGAGAACAGAGGAGATTCGCGAGGAGCGATAGATTGAAGATGGAAGGACAAGAAGAATAGGATAGAATTCTGTTTATTTCTTTCATGTACTTTTGTCTTTATTTCCTTGCTCTTTTTGTTCCTTAGAACATCATGTTAAAGAGCCTCAAAGTATCCTAACAGTAGTCCTAGGAACACCTGCACAACCCTAGGATACTTAGGTTTTTTGTAAAGAACTTAGAAAACTGATATAGGGTTCAAACAACCTTTTTAGACATCTAATACTAAAATCAGACGTCTGATAATGAGTTTTAAGACGTCTGACTGTTGATTTAGACGTCTGATAACATTTGGGCTGGATCTAATTAGTTCTGTCTGATGAAATCAGACGTCCAGACCTTAGTCCAGACGTGTTAGAAGACGTCTAATGATTTTTCCAGACGTCCAATTAGTGGACCGTTGGCTCGCTTAACAAACACTGAAGGATATGACCGTTAGAGCCTTATCAGATGTCCGTAAGTGTTTCCAGACGTCTGATAAATGACCGTTTTGCCTTGGCTGACCCAAAATCTCTTTTCGGAGATCTTATAGCCATTGCAATCTCTTGGAAATCCATTCCCACAGAAAAAGTAGGTTTCCAGACGTCCAGACATAGTTCCAGACGTCCTGTATGTCGTCTGATGAACTTTCACTAGAACCCTGTTTAGATCTGATTCAAGTCAGGAAGAAACCCGCCTAAAATCAGACGTCTTAAACTGATCTTCCAGACATCTAATGCCAGGATCAGACGTCTGATAACCCTGTCAGTGCAATCATTGTTCCTGATTTCGGCCTGATTCTCTTGGGCTTTGCACCCAACAGCTATGGAAGCTTTCCAAAGCCTTCCTAAGGCCTCTATAAATAGAGGGGAGCCTTTGCCACTCAATACACACCTAGACACACCAAGAACAAGCATTTCCACTTTTTTGTGTCCAAAAGAATCTCTTGCTCTCCAAGCTCAAGTTCTACATCTAGAGAGCATCAAGCATTTGAGCACCTGCTATCCCATCGTAGTTCACGAGAGCGACGTTGCACCGTCTTGTAGTTCACACATCCGCGTTGTCGACGCACTCCTTGCAAAGGGAATCATCTTAATTCCTATAGAAGCTTAGGTTAAAAATTACTTTATTTTCTCTATAGGATTGCTATTATTTATCTTTGTTCTTTGGTTGGGTATTCGCTTTGCGAATTCCTGTCTCCTTTGTGGGACAAAATCCTTCTCATGAAGAGACGGGGTTTGAGGTACGCTACCCTCGTATAAAGTAGTATGGTTGTAATTGAGGTTGAATCACCCTCATTTAAGTGATTCGTTTAGTGGACTTGATCAACTTGGTTGATCAGAAAATCCTAACTCAAGAGGGTTAGGTGGTGGTTTTCACCCGGTTTGGGTTTCCACCTAAAAATCTTTGTGTACTTTGTGTGATTGTTTATTTTGTGAGATTGGTATATTTTCAATTCTGCATTTTTTACGTCACGCTGATCTCACCCCCTCCGAGTAGGGAATTACAAGGGCCCATATCGAAGGGTACGTCGGTTGATAGGAGATGAGTTAAAGGTCGAGAAATCTTGGAGAAATCTTTAATGAATCTCCTATAGAAACCGACGTGTCCCAGGAAGGAGCGGATTTGTTTGATAGATCCAGGCACGGGTAAATCAGCAATTACATCAAGCTTAGCTCTGTCAACCTCGATACCCCTATCAGAGATGATATGTCTGAAAATAATTCCCTCGTGTACCATAAAATGACTTTTTTCCCAAGAGAGCACAAGGTTTACATCAATACATTTCCTAAGGATACGGGTCTGGTTGGCAAGACATTCATCAAAAGATGGTTCGAAGACTGAAAAGTCATCCATGAAGACCACGAGAAAGTCACCCACCATGTCATGAAATATCGCCAGCATACATCTCTGGAAAGTTGTTGGCGTGTTGCAAAGTCCAAACGGCATCCTTCTAAATGCAAAGGTGCCAAAGGGGCAAGTAAAAGTGGTTTTTTCTTGGTCCCGAGAGTCAATTGCCACCTGGTTATATCCTGAGAATCCATCCAAGAAATAGAAAAATTTATTTCCCACTAACCGCTCTAGGATTTGGTCAATGAAAGGTAGCGGAAAGTGATCTTTCTTAGTTGCAGCATTAAGTTTCCTACAATCTACACACACTCTCCAAGATGTAGGGGTGCGTGTAGGGATGGATTCGCCCCTGTCATTGACACGGATGGTGAGTCCCGCCTTTTTGGGCACAACGTGAATCGGACTCACCTAGGGGCTATCGCTGATCAGGTAGATTATACCCGCATCTAGCCACTTAATAATTTCCTTTTTAATGACCTCCTGCATGTTAGGGTTGAGACGTTGCTGCATCTCGTGGGAAGGTCGAGCCTCCTCCTCCGTTTATATACGGTGAGTGCAGTAGGAGGGGCTAATGCCAGTTAAGTCTGATAAAGACCATCTAATGGCTGCCTTGTGTTCCACAAGGACCTCAGTTAGTTTGCACTCCTGCTCCCTAGTCAATTTTGAACTGATGATTACAGGGAGAATTTCATTTGGCCCCAGGAAATCATACTTAAGTGTACTAGGTAGCTCTTTCATCTCGGGAGTGGATGGTGAAAGATCTGGCATTTCGTGGGATGAGAGTGTCCCAGGCGGATCGAAAAACAAATCAGGAGGAAGAAGTTGGCCCTCAGATTGGCCAAGAAGAGTGGCTTCTTGGATAGATGGATCCAAAAAGGAATAGCCCCAGTGAGTAGTATATGGGCTCAAGGTCCCGGTGTGGAGTTGCAACTCCGCCTGATTTGGCGGGAAAGAAAGGGCAATCCGGTCTTCAAGAGTGTGGACCGGCGGTGAGTAGCCCGAATATGACTTAGACCATGAGGTATGGGAAGCAGAGAAAACCTCGTCAGAAGTCTGGTTAGGAGAAGGTATGGGACAAGGGAGGCATGGGGGAACGTCACAATATGTGTCGGCTAGGCAATCATCAGTGTTTACAGGTAATCCGCAGCAGTCAGAATAGGTCCCAATTAGTCCGATACACGTGCTGACGGCCATGTCCTCATTAGACGTGTCATCCTCGATACAATCGCAATCAAAGTTCTTGGCTGCCTTGAAGATGTTAAGCTTGAGCTTCTCTGATCCAACGGCAATCTCAATACAGCCCGACTCGCAGTCGATATGGGCGCGGGCTGTGGCCAAGAAAGGTTGACCAAGGATGATCGGACAATCAGAAAGTGAGCTAGGAACTTCCATATCTAGAACAAGAAAGTCAACAGGAAAACAGAGACTGTTGACCCTAACCACCACGTCTTCCACCACACCCTTTGGAATTTTGACAGAACGATCTGCCAATTGTAACGTGACAGGGGTGGGTTTTAGATTTCCCAAGGAAAATTTTTCGAGCATGATGGTTGGTATAAGATTGATGGAAGATCCTAGATCAAGCAGGGCATGGTTAAAATTGCAGCCTTGGATGCTACAAGAAATAAGCGGTGTGCCCGGATCTTTCTGCTTTGGCGGTAGATTTGACAGTATAGCACAACTTGCATGAGGTGAGAGAACCACCGGATTCTTAGTTTTCTTTGACTGTTGCCTGGGTGTTGTGTAGTCTTTGAAAAATCGGGCAACAGTAGGTATGTGGTCGATAGCCTCGAGTAGGGGTACCTTGATTTGAACATCCCTGAACAAATTACGCAGGTTATCAAAGGCCTGCGTATCCTTCTTCTTGCCTTTTGGCTTCCTCAATAGAGCCTCAGGGAATGGGACTGATTCCGGCACCAATTTGGGTGTATCGTCCTCTCGCGAATGCAGTGTGTATCCCGAATGAGAGGGCGATGAAGAAGACGGGCCAGGATCAGGTCGATGCGAATCAACGATCTGCTTGCTGCTCCTCGTAGTGATCGCATTGGACAATGAGGGTCCAGTGGGATCATAAGGCGGAGGAGGGTTCGCAATAGGGACATAAGAGTGAGGTGCTGTAGCGGGATTAGCCTGAAATCCCAGTGGAATACTCGGAGCCTGCAGAATCTGATGAATCTGCCCCTGAGAAGGTCGTACCTGTGGTTGAGGACCACGGGGTACGAAATTTCGTATGTTGGGAAAAGGTTGGGTTGGAAGAGTGCCCTGAGATCGAGTCGCCATGCGTAGTTGACTGATCTCAACATTCTGCTGTGCCAATTGGTGCTGAAAAGATGTCATGTTCTCTTCATGGCGCTTTAACATTTCCGTCATCATTTGCATCAATTTATCAAGAGGACTTGATGCATGTTCTGTTTGCGGTACGCAAGGACCCGATGGCGGATTCGCCATAGGATTAGACTAGGCCCTTGGGATGACGGGTGCGGACGGTCACATTGGTCCACCTGCGGGGTTTTGGCGCTGCGGGTTGCTGGACCATGCAAAGTTCGGATGATTTCGCCATCCTGGGTTATAAGTGGCAGAGAACGGGTTGTTCCCCAGGGCGTAAGCATCTTCAATGCCAGAAGACACATCCGCATGTAAATATGCATCCGAGCACACGGAGGCTTGGTCCTCCGTGTTGAAATACTGGCTTGCAGAAGCTAGATCCACATGACTTACCGAATTGCTTGGTGCGACACTCGGTAAGGAAGGTCTTATGGGGTTTCTTGGGATAAGCCTGGTGTTGGAAGAATTGGGATTGAGACAAAGTGGTGAGGTGGGGGTGTTTGCCATAGAATGGGCGGGGTTGGCTAGAAGCTCGTCCAGCTTCTTGTGCATGACGGAGACTTCATCCAATTTCTGTGCGATAAGGTTGAGATCTGTGGATGAATGGGAGGGTCCCGTGTCAACTTCGTGGACATTACGGGGCAGGCTGGTACAATTAAAGGCGACAATGGAAGCATTGTTCATTGAGTTTTCACTCATATTTTCAAATAATTTGAATGCTCCATTCTCATCTTTATTCATGAAATTCCCTCCGCAGGAAGCGTCTGCTATCTGCTTCAAAGTCTCATTTAGCCCATAGTAGAAAATCTGGGCTATATGCCACTTAGGCAGACCGTGGTGCGGACACTTCCTGAGGAGGTCATTATATCTCTCCCATGCCTCATGAAACAGTTCGCCGTTTTGTTGCATAAATGAAGTGATAGCACGGCGAAGCGCATTGGTTCGTCCGATTGGGAAGAACTTTTTGAGAAACACTGTTCACATCTCTTCCCAAGAGTGGATGGTTCTCCCAAGGGTGCGTAACCACTGCGACGCTTTATCCCGCAATGAAAATGGGAACATTTTCATGAGGACTATAGATAACCCGATATTTCTTGGTTTAACAGTTTTAGCCAATCGGGTTAGGTCTTCCAAGTGGAGAAAAGGATCTTCACTTGCAAGACCATGGAAGTGAAAATTTATCAGGCCAATCATGTTAGGTTTAAATTCAAAGTTGTCCCCGCCCATGGGGACCCGAATTTGTTCTACGATTTCTTTAGCAGTGGGATTCTGATAGGAGCTAAGAGACTTAGGCTCCTCCCGTTCGGGAGGGTTCTGCATTTCCTCCAATGTTTCCTTAATGGCTTCAATTTGTTCATTATACATTTCCATTTGGGCTTGGAGGCGGGTTATGGGATCCAAGGCTCCACCACCTGGTGGGTTTTGAGGGCGGTTTCCTCCCTCGGGATTTGGGGGTGGGCGTTGATTGCACAACAAAAATGCACCAACAATTGTTCCATCTTGTTCTATTTCCAAGCATTACCAGTGTATATTAGGTAGACATAGTCGCATTTGTAAAAATAGACGCATGCATGCATTTATTTGAGAGGGGAGGAGAGTGAAATAAATGGCCTTGTAATTGACAAATTTTTCAAGTGCTGCCTCGCAAAATTTCCATCTTTACTTTTCTATTTGATTTTTGAATTTCTTCTTCACGGATGCAAGGCATGACCTCTTCTTCCTCACGCCATTCCCTGCAACTGCATGCACAGCATGCATAGCCATGCACAGCTAGGGCATGGCTATGCTTGCCTTCTTCCTCTTTAAAAAGAGCACGGCTTCTTTGCAAGTGGAGCCTGGTCCACACTAGAAAAACACCATAGTAGCTTCTTCTCCAGGCCATCTCCTCCCGTCTCCCCTCCATACACAACCTCTCCTCTTTGAGGAGCCACGCTGCGGGTAGGAGCAACTCACAGTGGTGCACAACCACCACTGTGAGTCCCACCACCGCCCAGATCATCTAAGAGCCGATGGGCGTGGTGGTTCTCTCTCTGTTTCATCGTTTAGCCATTTCCGCCATTGCCACTGGACCTTTAAGCTTTGAAGCTCAAGCTCCGTAGCAGTAGCAGCAAGGAGACAGTAGCAGCGCAGGCCTCCAGCGTGCGCCTACAGGCCGCCCACGCCTCCAGTACGTGCCTGCAAGCCACCCTCGCCTCCCTCTACGCGTGCCTACAGGTCACCCTCGCCTCTCTCCGCGTAAGCCAACAGCCGGTGCAACCTCTTCAGTGCGCGCGCCAGTCGCTCCACACCTCCCGCACACATGGAATCGGGCACAGGCGGTCGCGCGAGCCGAGCGCGCACTGTAGCCACTGTTCATGCTAGTCAGCGGAACACTGTGGCTATAGTGTGGTGACCGGTAAGTTTCTCACTTATCCTTTCACCCGATGCTCTCTCTCCGCGCCGCTACCGGCGCCAACCCGTCCATGCACACCCGTGCCTGCGTCTCTTCTTGTGCACACTCCAGCAGCCACTCTTGCATACGCTCGCTTGCTTCAGCGCCTGCATCTTTGCCAGCTTCTTCACGCCCACACCCGCCTCACCGCGCAGCGTAGTGCTCTACACTTCCTCCCACGCCCGTTCCCTCCTACGTGCATGCACGTCCTCGCGCGCCTGCGCGTGCGCGTGGCATCAGACGACGAGACTGGGGCTTCAGACGGCTTAACTCGCCTCCTTCACGCAGTAGACGCCCTTTCTCTCGCTCTCTCTCTCTCTCTCTCTCACAGACACTCACCTCACACGTACACACACAC
The DNA here is from genome assembly GCA_037157565.1 of Thalassia testudinum. Classification (NCBI taxonomy): domain Eukaryota; kingdom Viridiplantae; phylum Streptophyta; class Magnoliopsida; order Alismatales; family Hydrocharitaceae; genus Thalassia; species Thalassia testudinum. Next base: position 49,546,296 of record JAZHRO010000009.1, read on the forward strand.
ACTCTCGTACACACATCCACTCATTTATACACTAATATATACTTATATATATATATATATTTATATCTATACATATAGTAGTACCTATATAACTAAGTATTAGTATACATACATACATATATATATATCTATATACTTATATATATATATACATATATATTTACATATATACATATATTTATATGCGTATAAATATATATATATATATCTATATAAATTACTACCCATCTAACGAAGTATAAGTATAGATACATACATACATACATATATATATATATATATATATATACATATATACACATATACTTATACATATATATATATATACAAATATACATACATATATATATCTACAATTATAAATACATATTTATATATAGATCTACATAATATACATAGATACTTACACTAATATATATATATATACATATACACATATATATATATAACTATATACATATATATATATACATCTATATAGTTATATATACATACATATACATATATATATATATATATATATATATAGATCTATACATATATCTATCTATACATATATTTACATGATATGAAAATATATATATAGGTATGTATATATGTAAATATATATCTATATGTATATATATATGGTTATAATTATATAGGTGTATATGTAGTTATATATTTACATATCTATATATATATACATATATATATATATATATATATATATATTTACATATCTATATATATATACATATATATATATATATATATATATATATATATACATATATAACTACATATACACCTATATAATTATAACCATATATATATACATATAGATATATATTTACATATATACATACCTATATATATATTTTCATATCACCTACCATACGTTGTATCGTGGGAATATCTGCACCAGTTGCTGATATTCCCCGATACACGCATGCAGAAAGTGTTTTTCGCACACATCTTTCATCCATCCATCCTACACTCCACGCGGCACTACGTCCTGTTGGTTGTGTCTTTCTAGACGACGACCGACTTGACACCGTGCTACACGCCATCTCCACCTACACCCCCACCCCTTTATACATATATAATATATACATATATATATACTATATTTACTTTATTTCTATTTCTCTTTCCTACCAATAAAAAGATAAAAAAATATACAAAAGAGAAAAGATAATCCTTGACTTGCAGGTACTCAGTCTTGCGCAGACCAGTTTTAAACCCTAATTTGGCTCAAAGCCAAGAACCTAATTTTGAGGGTGTACCTCAAGGACAAAAATTATCAGAAAAAAAAAATATTAATAGAAAAACACCAAAAACATAATAAACGAATGGAAGAGATTTGTTATAGAAAAGGCGTAGAAACTTATTCACTTCTAATCCCACTTCCTTGAGTTCAACCCTGGGCCTAAAAATGACCAAGATAACACCAAGTAGGCCAGGTTAAAAATTTTGTAAAGAGATGGTTAGGCTCGATTTAGGTTAACCACTATTCGCATTTCAACGATAAAATCACCATATTAGCACAACCTATCCGGGCTTGACAACATCTTTTCTGGCACCGTTGACGGGGAAGTGCGCATTCAAGTAAGTTTTTACTCCGTTCCTTTAATTTTTCTCTTCTCACACCCTTCTCTTCACAGGTGTTTCTGTTTGTGGTGTGCAGTTGAACCTGTTGCAAGGAGAAGGCAGGCAGACGAAGTCAGAAATGTGGGCAGATCCAAGGCGAGAACGAGAGCGTGAAGTCACTGACACCACACTGGAGCTTCACACACGTTGTTGAACAAGTAGGTCTTTCTTTCTTAGCAACTTAGGTTAACTTGTCACCTCAATAGAAAAAAAAAAAACTAAAAACACTTCTTGGGATCTCTTAGGGCAAGTGGATTAAAAATCACTTGTTTGCTTGCATGTCATCACTCCCACCGCCCCGGGATTTCCCGCAAAACTTCGCATAGCGAAGATCCAAGAATCTTGATTCTTGAATCTTTTGCCGTATGAAGTATTCTTCGAGGTAAAGATAAATAGATTGATTGCCATCCCCCTTTGCCTCATTTTTCTGCAATTCGGGATCACCTGTTTGGTGGGGAGACTTGGAATTGAGTTGATTCCAACCCCACCACAACCTTTCACGTGCCTAAGATTCGATCCCGAATACTTCAACCTCAACAATTTGATTTTCTTTATCTTATGGTTGAGCCTTGTGTGTGGAAATCATTCTAGTGATTGGGAGCACTTGAATTGAAGTGCTTTGTCTCCCTTTCACACTAATCTAAAATTAATTCGTGCATCCACACATAGAAATCTCCATCTAGGGAAGCCCATTGCATTTTAGCATGCATTAACCAACTGACATTGAAGAAGGGTTTGTTGGGCTTAGAAGAAAACTTGTATTCTCTCAAAACCCGGAGGTTCGTTGAATTGGTAATTTAGTGAAATCTTAAAATCCATACTACTTAAGGCTAAATTCTAAAAACCATTCACCAATTAAAACTTCAATTCGGGGAGATTTCCCTGTTGCATGCTTGGTTTACACACTCTAAAAATCAATCACTTGGGCATTACCCATAAATAACGCCCTTCACATTCCAGAAGCACTTGACCCTAAGCCTCTAACTAAAATTGGTAGCGACTTGACCCTTATTAAGGATTGGAGGTCTAACTACCTACATGTAGCGCCTACGTGCTAGTGAGGGTTCCCGCGTGCTATTGGGTGTCTAAGACTGGGGCAAACAGCCTTTCAATCTGGCCCGGTGGTTCCGCGATGATAAAATTCGGTTCCGTAGTTCGTGACAGTAGGTAACTTAGATCTTTAGGTCTAAGGGCACACTGTAGAGGTTAGGAATTTGATTTTATTGATTTGTCATCAAGTGTACCTTTGCTGCGTCATTTCCCTCATCTCTTTTCCCTTTGTATCCCCCCAATTCTTCTTGCGGTAGTGCATGTTTGGGAGGAGGTCACAAAACCTTGAACTGTGTGAATTGCCTGATAATTTTAGAAAAGAAGCCGAATCGTCCTCCTCCTCCACAAACATGGCTACACGCTCACCCCCAAATCCTGAGGGAGGAAACCGCCCTCAAAACCCACCAGGTGGTGGAGCCTCAAGCCCAAATGGAAATGTATAATGAACAAATTGAGGCCATTAGGGAAACATTGGAGGAAATGCAGAACCCTCCCGAACGGGAGGAGCCTAGGTCTCTTAGCTCCTATCAGAATCACGCTGCTACAGATACCATAGGACAAATTCGGGTACCCATGGGCGGGGACGACTTTGAACTAAAACCTAACATAATTGGGCTGATAAATTTTCACTTCCATGGTCTTGCAAGTGAAGATCCTTTTCTCCACTTGGAAGACCTAACCCGATTGGCTGAAACTGTTAAACCAAGAAATATCGAGTTACCTATAGTCCTCATGAAAATGTTCCCATTTTCATTGCGGGATAAAGCGTCATAGTGGTTACACACCCTTAGGAGAACCATCCACTCTTGGGAAGAGATGCGAACAGTGTTTCTCAAGAAGTTCTTCCCAATCGGGTGAACCAATGCGCTTCGCCGTGCTATCACTTCATTTACGCAACAAAACGGCGAACAGTTTCATGAGGCATGGGAAAGATATAATGACCTCCTCAGGAAGTGTCTGCACCACGGTTTGCCTAAGTGGCATATAGCCCAGATTTTCTACTATGGGCTAAATGATACTTTGAAGCGGATTACAGATGCTTCCTGTGGAGGGAACTTCATGAATAAAGACAAGAATAGAGCATTCGAATTATTTGAAAATATGAGTGAAAACTCAATGAACAATGCTTCCATTGTCACCTATAATCGTACCAGCCTACCCCGTAATGTCCACGAAGTTGACACGGGACCCTCCCATTCATCCACAGATCTCAGCCTTATTGCACAGAAATTGGATGAAGTCTCCGTCGAGCACAAGAAGCTGGACGAGCTTCTAGCCAACCCCACCCGTTCTATGGCAGACACCCCCACCTCACCACTTCGTCACAATCCCAATTCTTCCAACACCAAGCTTATCCCGAGAAACCCCGTAAGACCTTCCTTATCGAGTGTCGCGCTGAGCGATTCGGTAAGTCATGTGGATCTGGCTTCTGCAAGCCAATATTTTGACACAGAGGACCAAGCCTCTGTGTGCTCGGAAGCATATTTACATGCGGATGCGTCTTCTGGCATAGAAGATGCTTATGCCCTGGGGAACAACCCGTTCTCTGCCACTTATAACCCAGGGTGGCGAAATCATCCGAACTTCACATGGTCCAGCAACCTGCAGTGCCAAAACCCTGCGGGTGGACCAATGCGACCGTCTGCACCCGTCATCCCAAGGGCCCAGTCTAATCCTATGGCGAATATGCCATCGAGTCCTTGTGTACCACAAACAGAACACACATCAAGTCCTCTTGATAAATTGATGCAAATGATGATGGAAATGTCAAAGCTCCATGAAGAGAACATGACCTCTCTTCAGCAACAATTGGCGCAGCAGAATGCTGAGATCAGTCAACTACACATGGCGACTCGATCTCAAGGCACTCTTCCTGCCCAACCTGTTCCCAACCTGCGAAATTTCGTACCCCGTGGTCCTCAACCACAGGCACGACCTTCTCAGGGGCAGGTTCATCAGATTCTGCAGGCACCGAGCATTCCACCGGGATTTCAGGCTAATCCCGCTGCAGCACCTCACTCTTATGTCCCTATTACGAACCTTCCTCCACCTTATGATCCCACTAGACCTGCATCGTCCAATGCGATCACTACGAGGAGTGGCAAGCAGACTATCGATCCACCTCGACCTGATCCTGGCCCATCTTCTTCATCTCCCTCTCATTCGGGATGCACGCCGCATTCGCGAGAGGACGATACACACAAATTGGTGCAAAAATCAGTTTCATTCCATGAGACTCTTCTGAGGGAGCCAAAAGGCAAGAAGAAGGATACGCAAGCCTTTGATAACCTGCATAATTTGTTCAAGGATGTTGAAATCAAGGTACCCTTGCTAGAGGCTATCGACCACATACCTACTGTCACCCGATTTTTCAAAGACTACACAACACCCAGGCGACAGAGAAAGAAAACAAAGAATTCGGTGGTTCTCTCGCCTCATGCAAGTTGTGCTATACTGTCAAATCTACCACCGAAGCAGAAAAATCCAGGCACACCGCTCATTTTCTATAGCATCCAAGGCTGCAATTTTAACCATGCCCTGCTTGATCTAGGATCTTCCATCAACCTTATACCAACCATCATGCTCAAAAAATTTTCCTTGGGAAATTTGAAACCCACCCCTGTCACGTTATAGTTGGCAGATCGTTCTGTCAAAATTCCAAAGGGTGTGGTGGAAGACGTGGTGGTTAGGGTCAACAGTCTCTGTTTTCCTGTTTACTTTCTTGTTTTAGATATGGAAGTTCCTAGCTCACTTTCTGATTGTCAGATCATCCTTGGTCGACCTCTCTTGGCCACAACCCGCACCCATATCGACTACGAGTCGGGCTGTATTGAGATTGCCGTTGGATCTGAAAAGCTCAAGCTTAACATCTTCAAGGCAGCCAAGAACTTTGATTGCGATTTTATCCAGGATGACACGTCTGATAAGGACATGGCCGTCAGTGCGTGTATCGGACTAATTGCGGATTACCTGTAAACACTAATGATTGCCTGGTCGACACATATTGTGACGTTCCCCCATCCCTCCCTTGTCCCTTACCTTCTCCTAACCAGACTTCTGACGTGGTTTTCTCCGCTTCCCATACCTCGTGGTATGAGTCATATCCGGGCTACTCACCTCCAGTCCACACTCTTGAAGACCGGATTGCCCTTTCTTTCCCGCCAAATCAGGCAGAATTGCAACTCCACACTGGGACCTTGTGCCCATATACTACTCACTAGGGATATTCCTTTTTGGATCCATCTATCTAAGAAGCCCCTCTTCTTCGCCAATCTGAGGGCCAACTTCTTCCTCCTGATTTGTTTTCTGATCCGCCTGGGACACTCTCGTCCCACGAAATGCCAAATCTTTCACCATCCACTCCTGAGCTGAAAGAGCTGCCTAGTACACTTAAGTATGTCTTCCTGGGACCAAATGAAATGCTCCCCGTAATCATCAGTTCAAAATTGACCAGGGAGCAAGAGTGCAAACTAACTAAGGTCCTTATGGAACACAAGGCAACCATTGGATGGTCTTTATCAGACTTATCTGGCATTAACCCCTCCTACTGCACTCATCGTATATATACGGTTAGGAGGCTCGACCTTCCCGCGAGATGCAGCGACGTCTCAACCCTAACATGCGGGAGGTCACTAAAAAGGAAATTATTAAGTGGCTGGATGCGGGTATAATATACCCGATCAGCAATAGCCCCTGGGTGAGTCCGATTCATGTTGTGCCCAAAAAGGCGGGAATCACCATCCGTGTCAATGATAGGGGCAAATCTATCCCTACACGCACTCCTACATCTTGGAGAGTGTGTGTATATTATAGGAAACTTAATGCTGCAACTAAGAAAGATCACTTTCCGTTACCTTTCATTGACCAAATCCTGGAGCAGTTAGCGGGAAATAAAATTTTCTGTTTCCTGGATGGATTCTCAGGATATAACCAGGTGGCAATTGACCCCCGGGACCAAGAGAAAACAACCTTTACCTGCCCCTTCGGCACCTTTGCATTTAGAAGGATGCCGTTCGGACTTTGTAATGCGCCAGCAACTTTCCAGAGATGTATGCTGGAGATATTTCATGACATGGTGGGTGACTTTCTCGAGGTCTGCATGGATGACTTTTCGGTCTTTGGACCATCTTTCGATGACTGTCTTGCCAACCTGACCCGTATCCTTCGGAGATGTATTGACGTAAACCTCGTGCTTTCTTGGGAAAAAAGTCATTTTATGGTACACGAGGGAATTATTCTCGGGCATATCATCTCCGATAGGGGTATCGAGGTTGACAGAGCTAAGCTGGATGTAATTGCTGATTTACCTATGCCTGGCTCTATCAAACAAATCTGCTCCTTCCGGGGACACGTTGGTTTCTATAGGAGATTCATCAAAGATTTCTCCAAGATTTCCCAACCTTTAACTCATCTCCTATCGACCGACGTACCCTTCGATATGGGCCCCGACTGCATACGAGCATTCACGCAGCTGTGTAATGCTGTCACCAAGGCCTCTGTTCTCCAGCCACCTGATTGTCCCTCGACTTTGAACTCATGTGTGACGCTTCCGACCTTACAGTCGGAGCCATCCAGGGACAAAGACGAGATAGACACCCCTTCGTGGTGTACTACTCCAGTAAGACGTTGTACGAGGCCCAGCGTAATTATACTACCATTGAGAAAGAACTACTGCGGTCGTCTTTGGGATGGAGAAATTCTACTCTTACCTTCTGGGCTCACATGTTATTGTTTTCACTGATCACGCGGCTATTCGCCATCTCATGCACAAGAAGGATGCCAAGCCCAGACTAATTTGTTGGATCCTTCTGCTCTAAGAATTTGACATTGAGATCCGCGATAAAGTCGAAGCCTAGAATGTTGTGGCTGATCATCTTTCCAGACTGGACCCTGACCATATTGGACTTACTCTGCCGATCAATGAGATTTTTACTGATGAGCACCTATTGGCAATTAATGTGATAAGTGGACCTTGGTATGCCGACATTACCAATTACCTTGCTTCTGGATCCCTTCCACGTGGCTGGCCTAAAAACCAGCACGAGCATCTCATGGCAGAAGCAAAGTATTATTTCTGGGATAATCCACTTCTTTTTCGAATAGGTGCTGATCAAATCATCCGTCGCTGTATTCCTAACAGTGAATTCCCCAATGTGCTATCCTTCTGCCACGATCAGGCCTGCGGAGGCCATTTCTCTGGGAGGAAAACTGCAACCAAGGTGTTGCAGTGCGATTTCTTTTGGCCCTCCCTTCACCAGGATGCACACAATTATGCCAAACATTTCACTAGGTGCCAATCGTTAGGGTCAATGTCACGTCATGACATGATGCCCTTACAACTCATCCTAGCTGCGGAAATCTTCGACATTTGGGGAATTGATTTCATGGTCCCTTTCCTCCTTCCAACGGCTTCGAATTTATCCTCGTGGCTATTGATTATGTTTCAAAATGGATCAAGGCTATTCCCACGAGACGTGCTGACCATGTTATATCCACTCGATTTGTCAAAGACCACATCTTTGCGTGCTTTGGGATCCCTCGAGCCATTATCTCGAATGGAGGAAGCCACTTTACCCATGCTTCTTTTCGGGCACTTCTGAGGAAATACGGAGTCCACCATCATATCGCATCTCCGTATCATCCTCAGACGAACGGCCAGGCAGAGGTGTCAAACCGGCAAATCAAGCAAATTCTCCAGAAAATGGTTCGGCCTGACTGTAAGGATTGGTCCAACAAGCTGATTGACGCACTTTGGGTGTATCGGACTACCTTCAAGGCTCCCCTTGGTATGTCTCCTTATAGAATCATTTACAGGAAGCCTTGTCATTTGCCCGTGGAGTTGGAGCACCGCGCTTATTGCGTGGTTCACCAATGTAACCTCGACCCAGACCTGTGTGGTCGAGAAAGAAAACTCCAACTCCAGGAGCTGAAAGAGCTCCATCGTGAAGCCTATGATTCTGCCTTAACTTTCAAGCAACACACTAAGGCTTTTCACGATAGCCGTGTTCAGCGGAAGGAATTTGAGCCATCTCAGCAAGTTTGGCTCTACAATGCCCGGCTCAAATTCTTTCCTGGGAAATTGAAGTCCAAATGGACTGGTCCTTTCCTGGTCTCGAGACCATTTCCCAATGGGGCCGTTGAATTTGAAGATCCCAAATTTGGGCATAAATTTATGGTCAATGGGCAGCGTTTGAAACCCTATCTTACTCATGAACTTGCCCCTGTTGGAGAAACTGTTGCCCTGCTGGAGGGTAACTAATTCTGTGCCTCATTCTGAGTCCAGATGGGGACGTTAAATTCAGCACTCATTGGGAGGCACCCCAACAACACTCCGCCACTGTCACGTTCACTTCACCACCAACCATCCACCCACCCTACCACCCTACTGTATACCCTGCACCTTAGCTCTCGTTACCCGATCTTTCGTCTTTCCTCTACCCTTCCCTGCATGCATATGAGGACATAGCATCGTTTAGCATGGGGGGGTGGATAGGCATCCATAGGATTTGGGTATTTTATGGTATCATGCAGTTTCCATCTATCTATATATATGTAAAAAAAAAAAGGGTGTTTAGTAATGACCTGAAGGCTGAAACAAAAATACAATAAGTGTTTATGGATATTCAACCACTGTTTTGAAGACTTGATTCGCTCAGGCTCAGCTTAATTCACTTGAGCATTGACAAGATAGATCAGAATCTCTCCTAACTAAGGACGTATTCTTGTACCTAAGACACCAGTACAGGATCCGTTGGTTTGCTTCTACTCGAGAGCCTAAGTAATCTTGGTTCACACTACACATATCAAGAAAGACCAGGTGAACATAAGATCCAACCCTAGTGTTCATTAGGGAAGGTGGAGTCCTTACCTGTGCGTATAGGTAGACTTTTTATCCCAGGCTTTAGTCTTGTGTTTAGGAGAGACTCTTTCCACCAAATGGAACTCTCCCACCAAAAAGAAAAGTGTGCTCCTCCAAATAATGTTGTAAGAGATATACTAACACGTGTTTAAAAAAAAAAAAAGAAGATGCAAATAAGTCAGTATATCTCGCAAACGTCTGTAAAGTCTTCCCCCTACAAAAGTTCTATAGGGAAAATACCCTGTTTTCTTTGAGCCACAAATGTTAGAAAATGGGAGTTGAGTTTTCCATCATCTTTCTAAGGGTCAATCCGAAGACACGAGCTGAAACTGGGACCAACCTATACTTAAAAATTTGTGAAACCCTGGACTTGAGTCTTAATGTTCATCTGGTCAGTCTTGATCCTTCACTAAGCACAAGCCATAATCTCTTGATTTCTCGAGTACGGCAAAAACCCTCGAGTCCTGGAAATCGTACTTAATGTTTAAATATCAAGAGTCCAGGTTAGTTGAGAGATGGTCTATGTCATGTAAGACTTAAAGTACTGGTAGTCTTTTCTACAATTGGTTCTCACAATATCCAACAAATAAACACACCTATGTTGCCTCAGAGGAAAATCTTCAGCTTAAAGATCATTTCTAAATACAATACAAAAATGTTTTGCTAGGGACTAGCAAAAGATAGGCTTGGGGGTATGATTGCACAGCAAAAATGCACCAACAATTGTGCCATCTTGTGCTATTTCCAAGCATTACCAGTGTATATTAGGTAGACATAGTCGCATTTGTAAAAATAGATGCATGCATGCATTTATTGGAGAGGGGAGGAGAGTGAAATAAATGGCCTTTAAATTGAAAAATTCTTCAAGTGCTGGCTCGCAAAATTTCCCTCTTTATTTTTTCTATTTGATTTTTGAATTTCTTCTCCGCGGCTACAAGGCATGGCCTTTTCTTCCTCACGCCATTCCCTACAACTGCTTGCCCTGCAACTGCATGCATAGCCACGCACAGCCAAGGCATGGCTGTGCTTGCCTTCTTCCTCTTTAAAAAGAGCACGGCTTCTTCTTTGCAAGGGGAGCTTGGTCCACACAAAAAAACACCACAGTAGCTTCTTCTCCAGGCCGTGTCCTCCCCTCTCCCCTCCAAACGCAACCTCTCCTCTTTGAGGAGCCATACTACTGGCAGGAGCAACTCACAGTGGTGCACAACCACCACTCTGAGTCCCACCACTGCCCAGCTCATCTAAGAGCCAGTGGCCGTGGTGGTTCTCTCTCTGTTTCATCATTTAGCCATTTCCGCCATTGCCACTAGAGCTTCAAGCTTTGAAGCTCAAGCTCCACAACAGCAGCAGCAGTAAGGTGGCAGCAGCAGTGCAGGCCTCCAGCGCGCGCCTGGAGGCCGTCCTCGGCTCCAGCACGTGCTTGCATGCCGCCCTCGCCTCCCTCTGCGGGCACCTGCTGGTCACCCTCACCTCTCTCCGCGTAAGCTAGCAGCCGGCGTAGCCTCTTCAGCGTGCGCGCCAGCCGCTCTACACTGTCCGCACACACGAAATAGGGTGCAGGTGGTTGCGCAAGCTGAGCGCGCACTGTAGCCACTATTCATGCTAGTCAGCAGAACACTGTGGCTACAGTGCGGTGATCGGTAAGTTTCTCACTTATTCGGTCACTCGGCACTCTCACTCCGTGCCGCTACCGGCGCCAACCCGTCCACGCATGCCCGCGCCCGCATCTCTCCCCGCGAGCGCTCCAGCGTCGGCTCTCGCGTACGCTCGCCCGCTTCAGCGCTCGAGTCTTCGCCCACTTCAGCGCCCGCGTCTTCACCTGCTTCTTCGTGCCTGCACCCGCCTCACCGCGCAGCACAGTGCGCTGCGGTTTCTCCCATGCCCGTTCCCTCCTGCGTGCGTGCATGTCCTCACGCGCCTACGTGCCTGCACGTGTGCGTGGCATCAGACGACGACGCTGGGGCTTCAGACGGCTTAACTCGCCTCCTTCACACAGCAGACGCCCTCTCTCTTGCTCTCTCTCTCTCACAGACACTCACCTCACACATACATACACACACACACTCTCGTACACACATCCACTCACTTATACACTAATATATACTTATATATATATATATATATATACATACATATATATATTTATATATATATATATATATATTTTTATATACATATATATATATATATGATGAGAGGGCTGTGGGCGGGACTGAAAAGGTGGTCTTTGGGTTTGGGAATTTCCCGCCCACTGAAAATTGGGATGGTTTCGCCATCCAGGGTTGTAAGTGTTGGAGAATGGGTCGTTCTGGATGGCGTTGAGGTCCTCGCAGGTCTGAGGAACCTCCTGAGAATCAGGGAAAGGGGGAATGGAGTTCCCCCGGCTGGTGTAGCAAGGATCGGATGATCCTCCGATCCAAGAATCAGATGGGGGTGGATATGGATCCATCCCAGAGGAAGATCGGTGGAGGATGTTTTGCACAGTCTCCTATGTGGAAGGAGGTTGTGCAAAGGAGTTACGCGCGGAGGTGGCTCGCTGCAAGTGCTGAGTCAGCTCATCCACCTTCTTTTCAATGATTGAGACCTTGTCCAATCGACTGGCCATTAATTCCAGGTCGACTGATGCGGACAGGCCCTGTGTCTCATGTGCTCCCTTAAGATTCGTCGCTGCGCGGGTATTCGTCCTGTCGAATAATCCCATGGAGTCATTGTTGATGGAGTTCTCGCACATGTTTTCGAGAATCTCCCATACGGTGTCTTCATGTTGACCCATGATGTTTCCTCCGCAAGTTGCATTGACGAAAAGGCGGATGTCCTCACGGAGTCCTTGGTAAAAAGATTGGACTTGTTCCCATTTAGGAACTCCGTGATGGGGGCATTTTCTCATGAGATCCTGAAAACGATCCCATGCCTCATGGAGAGGTTCTCCTGATTGTTGAGTGAAGTGTGTAATCTGATGGCGCAAGGCGTTGGTTCGACCAACGGGAAAAAACTTTTTCAAAAACTCGGATTGAAGTTCTTCCCAGGTGTTGATCGGCCGGGTCTGAGTTTGATACCAATGGGTGGCCTTGTCCATAAGAGAAAAGGAGAACATCTTCATGAGAAGAATATCCCGATTTTGCGCATCTGATCCAAAAGTGTGGGCCAGATGCTTTAGCTGTTTGATGTGCTGGAAGGGATCTTCAGAATTAAGCCCATGGAATTTAGGTATAGCATGAATCATGTTGGGCTTTAATTCGGAATCAGGTCCTCCAGTCGGGATTCTGACTCGAGGCTCAATGGCCACCGCAGTAGGATTGTAGTGGTCCCGCATCATAGGACGCTATGGTGGGTGCACGAAGTTTTGGAAGAGCTCATTGAGTCGCTGGAGCTGGTGTTCCAGATTATTTTCTTCCTCAACTGGCTGAGCCATGATGGGGGAAGAGGAAGAACTTGGTTCTGAATCAGAAGAGAGAATAATGTGAGGGTGTTGCTGCACAAACACGGGCGTCGAGGCTTGGCCTTGACGAGAGCGAATTTCTAAAGGAGGTCTTAAGGGTGGTCTTAGGGACCTCCTTCCGTACATGCACTGTTGGAAGAGGTAAGTTTAGAAGGTGCTGGACCCAATCAAGACACCCAAAAATGTGTTGGGTGACTATAGAGGTGCGGGGCAGATGGACCCCTTGATCAGAAAGATCGTCCACCTGAGAATTACCTGGGCAGCCAGAGAGGGAGAGTCCCGCGAAGACCCCTACACGGTAGAGCGTCCCCACGGGTTACAGGGTTTCCCCCACCCGACCTCTCTTGTCACTGCGGTTCCAGGTAGACCAGAATGGGGATCTTGACCTCTTAAGTCTACCAATTTAAAGATCAGGGTGCTTAAGGTTTCACTTGAACTTTAGTCTTTTAAGTGCAGAGAGTGACCTAATTTAAGGTTGGTTGACCCAAGGGGTCAACTTTACCTCTTGTTTTCTTTGAGAGCTTTTAGGTCTTGTCTTTTAGGGTTCAAGTGTTTAGAGAGCCAATTGTTTTAGGTTTTCTTTTGAATAGGTATTTTCAATCAATGGTTTAGGCACACTTCTTTTGGATTTTCTCCATTCTTGATTTAAGTAGTGTGTCTCTAAAACCCTAATGTTGAATCTTATGTTGGCTCTACTTGGTCCAGTTAGTTCTTTGTTGGGTAATTAGGGCTCAAGCAAGAATGTGTTAGCCCTTAAATACCCTTAATAGTGTGCAGGACTAATGAGTTGAAAACATGCAACTTTTATGGTTACTAAGTATGGAAGACAGGTTAGCCCTATATTGCTTGTTCTTTTCTTTTCTTCCTCTTTAGAGTTTAGGGGTTAATAGCGAGAGGAAAAATTTACCTGTCCTCGGAGTGGTTGTCGCGCGGTTGCTTGTCTTCTTGATTTCCTGTAGTTTTCTGCACAAAAGAGAGGAGATTATCAGAAATTAAAAAGAAACAGGAATGTTTACCTCTAGAATAGCCGTTGCTCCCCGGCAGCGGTGCCAAAAATGAAACGTTGTGCTCGAGAGATAACCGGGTTTTATTGTTATAGCATTGTAGTATAGCCAGTTATTACCAACATTTCAAATATATAAATTTTTTACTCGGAAAATAAAAGAGTTCCCGAGGTAGATCTCAGGGAGCAAGTTGTATTCTAGAGATATACATGTTTCTTTTACAAAAATAAAGAAAGAGAGAGAAATAATTTGTTGTCTTTTCTTCTTTTCTCTTTGCTTCTCCTCGTCTCAGATCTTCTGTTATCTTCTTCTTCTTTATCTGCAGTGGTGATGTTCTTCTTCTTCTTTCAGCTGTTCCTGCTCTTCCTTTTTCTTCTGCAGAGCAGTCCTGCTCTTCTTCTTTTCCTTTCTTCAGATCTTCTTCTCTTTTTTTTTTTTTTTTCTTTCAGTTCTTCCCTTGTTCTTTTGTGTTCTCCTCTGCCTCGCCTTCTTCTGTTGTTCTTCAGATCTCCTTCTTTCTTTTTTTCTTTTTCCAGTCAGGACGTCGTCCCTCCTTCTTTCTTCTTTTCCCTTCAGGACGTCGTCTGATTTTCCAATCAGACGACTTAAACTGCTTGTTGCTACAGTGTCTCCCTCAGCTTCCTTCTTCTTCCGCGGTCCTTCTTCTTCACCTGTGCCTGCACACTTCAGAGTTTACATCAGAGGACAAAACCTACTCTACCCTCCCCCCCCCCCCGCGTCTCTCTCTCTCTGAAACCACTCTTGGGAAAGCTCTCCCAGAGCTGCCGGGTAGTCGGGTACGGGTCACGCCCGGGTCCAGGCCCACCGGCATGCGTGGTGGGCGAGGAGTGCAGGTCAGTCTAAGTCGGGTCGGGTCAGATCCGCGGGGCGTGAGCGCGGATGAGACCGGGTAACCGGGCGGGTGAAGGGGACCTCACCCCGTGTGCTGAGGCAGTAAGCCTCCAGCACTTTTTCGCTTTAAACCTCTGCGCCTCTTCAGACTTTTCCGAGGTGGGACTAAATGTCCCACCTCAATTGAGCGCCCGCAGCGGAGAAAGCAGCGGGCGATCGCGGCTTCACGCGAAGCCTTCGCCCCAGCTGCGAGCCTGATGTTCTGTCGAAATGCCTCGCAAGGCCTGGGAGTCGAATCTGGGCGTGGCGCTGGGCGTAGCGCGCCTGCAGCTGCAGGCGGAAGCAGCTCCTTCTGCACGGCAATGGCGGCGGAGGTCGGGTGGCCTGTTCACAGCAAAACGGCCTCTCGGCCTAATCAGAAGGTGCCGGGAGCTTCGCCAGAGTGCGGCGAAGCTCGTGTGGGTGGTGGCGAGGCGTGGGGCGGCGTGCAAGGGCTGCCCTAGGTCGGACTGTGGGTCGGAGGATGGGTTTGTTCGGTGGGGTTGCAGAGGGTGATGTGGGGGAAGTGGAAAGGCGGGGGTTGATCAGGGTGAGGAGGCGGAGGTTCTGCGGTGGTCGGCGAGTCGTGTGGGATGCTGGGGTGATGGGAGCGGCTCGCCGGAGGATGGCCGGAGACGAAGGGGGTGACGGTGGACAGGAGCGGTCGAGGGTTTAATCAAATAAAAGACAGTGAGGAAAAGAAAGAGGGGGAGATGGGGAGGAGTTCTGACCTAGCTACGGAGACGAAAGGGGCCGGGGCAGGGCGACAGTCGTATCGACTGTCGCCGGAGAAGAAGATGCCCAGGGGAAGGGGCGGCGGCGAGCAGAGGGCCGGAGATGCGCCAGCTGGGTACGGCATGGCGCGGGAAGAGCAGGGGAAGAAGTCTCTGCTGCTGGTATTGCGGCAGAGCGAAGAGGAGGAGGAGGAAGAACCGCCGGAGCTGGTGGGCGTCTGTCGGAGTGAGAAGAGAGGAAAGTTGGGGGTTTTCTTCGTCAGATCCGAGCTGCCGAGGTTGGTGGAGCGACGGGGGTATTTATAGGGATCAAAATAGGGAGGAAGGCGGAGGGAGACGACGTGTCTCCCTCACCGGAGGACGCCGGAGATGGAGACCCATACCGTCCGTGCGTTCGCACGGCCGGTATGGTGGGTTACAGCGACCAAGGGGGTGTCCCTGCGACGGCTGACGACGTAGGGCACCCCCGGTTTACTTGCCAGGCTCTCCCCCTCACCCTGCGTGGCGCCATGCTCCGCGCAAGGTCGCCGGAGCATGGTGCTGGCAGGTTTTGCAGGGGGGACCTGAACGCAAAGAACGAAGGAGAGTTAGGGGCCAAAATGCGAGGGTTCAAAAGTTGAGGGCCAAAAAGTAAATATATGAGGACCAAAGTGTAAAGTTGGTCAAGGAGGTTTCTTCTTAGGCTCAAGTTTTTATACATGATTAATTAGGACCTAAGGAATCTGATGGTGAATTTCATTTTTATATTAAACCTTGTTTGACCGTTCAATTTATGCGAAAACCCAAATTAAGTTATTAATTGGGCATGGTTCTCAATGTAGGTCAAAAATGGGTTCTGAAAGCCAAATTGAAGGTTCTAAAGCCTAGAGATTATTTTTCTATGAATTTTAGAGGGCTTATTCTATTTTTACTTTGCCTTGAACCTCGTGAATTGAAGTGGGTTATTTTAGGGTTACAGATTATCATTTAGTTCCTTGGAATTGCTGTAGCCCTTGCTAGATCATCTCATCCCACTTTTATTCTTATTAAGTTGCTTTGACCTATGTTTGGGCCCTGAATTACCCTGTATGCAGATTATACTGGTAAAATTGCATTTTCACCCCTTATGACTTATTTTCTCCTTAAACTCAGAATTCTCTGAGTTAAGCCTTTCCTTGAGATATGTAGGAGCTTTTATCCTTTGTATTAGGTCAAAATGAGCTAGTTATGGCTCATGATGAGGTTCTCATCAATATATATATATATTTATATCTATACATATAGTAGTACCTATATAACTAAGTATTAGTATGCATACATACATATATATATATTTATATATGTATAAATATATATATATGTATATATGTATGTATTTATATATATAAGTATATATTAGTGTACAAGAGTGTGTGTGTGTATGTGTGAGGTGACTGTCTGTGAGAGGGAGAGAGAGAGATAGAGAGAGTGAGAGAGAGGGCGTCTGCTGCATAAAGGAGGTGAGTTAAGCCGTCTGAAGCCCCAGCGTCGTCGTCTGATGCCACGCGCATGTGCATGCACGTAGGCGCACGAGGACATGCGCGCACGCAGGAGGGAACGGGCATGGGAGGAACCGCAGCGCACTGCACTACATGGTGAGGAGGGTGCGGGCACGAAGAAGCAGGTGAAGGCGCGGGTGCTGAAGCGGGCGGGCGTACATGAGAGCGGGCGCTGGAGCACGCGCAAGGAGAACGCGGGCACGGGCGTGCGTGGACGGGTTGGCGCCGGTAGCGGTACGGAGAGAGAGCGCCGGGTGTCTGGATAAGTGAGAAACTTACCGGTCACCGCACTATAGCCACAGTGTTCTGCTGACTAACGTGAACAGTGGCTACAGCGCGCGCTCGGCTCGTGCGACTGCCTGCACCCAGTTCCCTGTGTGTGGGAGTTGTGGAGCGGCTGGCGCATGCGTTGAAGAGGCTGCGCCGGCTGCTGGCTTGTGCGGAGAGAGGCGAGGGTGACCTGCAGGCGAGCGCTGGAGGCCTGCGCTGCTACTGCCGCCTTGCTGCTACTGCTACGGAGCTTGAGCTTCAAAGCTTGAAGCTCCAGTGGCAATGGTGGAAATGGCTAAACGATGAAACAGAGAGAGAACCACCACGCCCATCGGCTCTTAGATGAGCTGGGTGGTTGTGGGACTCACAGTGGTGGTTGTGCACCATTGTGAGTTGCTCCTGCCCGCAGCGTGGCTCCACAAAGAGGAGAGGCTGCGTATGGAGGGGAGAGGGGAGGAGACAGCCTAGAGAAGAAGCTGCTGTGGTGTTTTTTTTTGTGTGGACCAGGCTCCCCTTGCAAAGAAGAAGCCGTGCTCTTTTTAAAGTGGAAGAAGGCAAGCACAACCATTCCCTGGCTACGCATGGCTGTGCATGCGGCTGCAGGGCAAGCAGTTGCAGGGAATGGCGTGAGGAAGAAGAGGCCATGCCTTGCAGCCACGGAGAAGAAATTCAAAAATCAAATAAAAAAACTAAAGATGTTGCGAGCCAGCACTTAAAGAATTTTTCAATTACAAGGCCATTTATTTCACTCTCCTCCCCTCTCAAATAAAAGCATGCATGCATCTATTTTTACAAATGTGACTATGTCTACCTAATATACACTGGTAATGCTTGGAAATAGCACAAGATGGCACAATTGTTGGTGTATTTTTACTGTGCAATCATACCCCCATGCCTATCTTTTGCTAGTCCCTACCAAAACATTTTTGTATTGTATTTTGAAATGATCTTTAAGCTGAAGATTTTCTTCTGAGGTGACATAGGTGTGTTTATTTGTTGGATATTGTGAGAACCAATTGTAGAGAAGACTACCAGTACTTTAAGTCTTACATGACATAGACCATCTCTCAACTAACCTGGACTCTTGATATTTAAACCTTAAGTACGATTTCCAGGACTCGGAGGTTTTTGCCGTACTCGAGAGCTCAAGAGATTATGGCTTGTGCTTAGTGAAGGATCAAGACTGACCAGATGAACATTAAGACTCAAGCCCAGGGTTTCACGAATTTTTAAGTACAGGTTGGTCCCAGTTTCAGCTTGTGTCTTCGAATTGACCCTTGAAAAGATGATGGAAAACTCAATTCCCATTTTCTGACATTTGTGGCTCAAAGAAAACAGGGTATTTGCCCTATAGAACTTTTGTAGGGGGAAGACTTTACAGACGTTTGCGAGATATACTAACTTATTTGCATCTTCTTTTTTTTTTTGAAACACGTGTTAGTATATCTCTTACAACATTATTTGGAGGAGCACACTTTTCTTTTTGGTGGGAGAGTTCCTTTTTGGTGGAAAGAGTCTCTCCTAAACACAAGACTAAAGCCTGGGATAAAAAGTCTACCTGCACGCACAGGTAAGGACTCCACCTTCCCTAATGAACACTAGGGTTGGATCTTATGTTCACCTAGTCTTTCTTGATATGTGTAGTGTGAACCAAGATTACTTAGGCTCTCGAGTAGAAGCAAACCAACGGATCCTGTACTGGTGTCTCAGGTACAAGAATACGTCCTTAGTTAGGAGAGATTCTGATCTATCTTGTCAATGCTCAAGTGAATTAAGCCAAGCCTAAGCGAATCAAGCTTCTGTGGCCTGGAAAGTCTTCAAAACAGTGGTTGAATATCCATAAACACTTATTGTATTTTTGTTTTAGCCTTCAGGTCATTACTAAACACCCTTTTTTTTTTTTACATATATATAGATAGATGGAAACTGCATGATACCATAAAATACCCAGATCCTATGGATGCCTATCCATACATGGTAGTTATATAGTTATATAGTAGTACCTATATAGCTAAGTATTATTATACATACATACATACATAAATATATATATCTATATACTTATATATATATATATACATATATACTTACATATATACATATATTTATATACGTATAAATATATATATATATATCTATATATATTATTACCCATCTAACTAAGTATAAGTATAGATACATATATATATATATATATATGTACGTATGTATGTATTTATATACATAGATGCACATATACTTATACATATATATATATATATATAAACAAATATACATACATATATTATCTATAAATATAAATACATACATACATATATATATATATATATACATAATATACATAGATACTTACACTAATATATATATATATATACATATACACATATATATATAACTATATACATATATTACTATATATATACATATATGTATATATACATCTATATATATATATATACATATATCTATCTATACATATATTTACATATCTATATATATATATACATATATATATATATACACATATATAGCTATATATACACCTATATAATTATACCATATATATATACATATAGATATACATTTACATATATACATACCTATATATATTTTTTCATATCACCTACCATACGTTTTATTATGGGAATATCTGCACCAGTTGCTGATATTCCCCGATACACGCTTGCAGAAAGCGTTTTTCGCACACATCTTTCATCCATCCATCCTACACTCCACACGGCACTACGTCCTATTGGTTGGGTCTTTCTAGACGATGACCAACTCGACACTTTACTACATGCCATCTCCACCTCCACCCCCACCCCTTTATACATATATAATATATACATATATATATACTATATTTACTTTATTTCTGTTTCTCTTTCCTGCCAGTAAAAAGATAAAAAAAATATACAAAAGAGAAAAGATAATTCTTGACTTGCAGGTACTCAGTCTTGCGAAGATCAGTTTTGAACCCTAATTTGGCTCAAAGCCAAGAACCTGATTTTGAGGGTGTACCTCAAGGACAAAAATTATCAGAAAAAAAAAATTAAATAGAAAAACACCATAAACATAATAAACGAACGGAAGAGATTCGTTATAGGAAAGGCGTTGAAACTTATTCACTTCTAATCCCACTTCCCTGAGTTCGACCTTGGGCCTAAAAGTGACCAAGATAAAACCAGGTAGGCCAGGTTAAAAATTTTGTAAAGAGGTGGTTAGGCTTGATTTAGGTTAACCACTTTACGCATTTCAACGATAAAATCACCATATTAACACAACCTATCCGGGTCTACACCAGGCGTCCAGCCATGTTTGTGGAGGAGGAGGATGATTCGGCTTCTTTTCTAAAATTATCAGGAAATTCACATAGTTCAGGGTTTTGTGACCTCCGCCCAAACATGCACTATCGCAGGAAGAATTGGGGGGATACGAAGGGAAAAGAGATGAGAGAAATGACGCCGCAAAGGTACACTTGATGGCAAATCAATACAATCAAATTCCTAACCTCTATAGTGTGCCCTGAGGCCAAAAGATCTAAGTTACCTACTATCACGACCTATGGAACCGAATGCGAGCACCGCGGAACCACCGGGCCAGATTGAAAGGCCATTTGCCCCAGTCTTAGACACCCGATAGCACGCGGGAACCCTCACTAGTACATAGGCACTACACGCTGGTAGTTAGACCTCCAATCCTTAATAAGGGTCAAGTTGCTACCAATTTTAATTAGAGGCTTAGGATCAAGTGCTTCTGGAATGTGAAGGGCATTATTTACAGGTAATGCCCAAGTGATTGATTTTTCAAAGTGTGTAAACCAAGCATGCAACGGGGAAATCTCCCTGAATTGAAGTTTTAATTGGTGAATGGTTTTTAGAATTTAGCCTTAAGTAGTATGGATTTTAGGATTTCTCTGAATTACCAATTCGACCAATCTTCGGGTTTTGAAAGAATACAAGTTTTCTTCTAAGCCCAACAAACCCTTCTTCATTGTCAGTTGGTTAATGCATGCTAAAATGCAATGAGCTTCCCTAGATGGAGATTTCTATGTGTGGATGCATGAATCAATTTTAGATTAGTGTGAAAGGGAGCCAAAGCACTTCAATTCAAGTGCTCCCAATCACCAGAATGATTTCCACACACAAGGCTTAACCATAAGATAAAGAAAATCAAATTGTTGAGGTTGAAGTATTCGGGATCGAATCTTGGGCACGTGAAAGGTCATGGTGGGGTTGGAATCAACTCAATTCCAAGTCTCCCCACCAAATAGGTGATCCCGAATTGCAGATAAATGAGGCAAAGGGGGATGGCAATCAATCTATTTATCTTTGCCTCAAAGAATACTTCACATAGCGAAAGATTCAAGAATCAAGATTCTTGGATCTTCGCTATGCGATGTTTTGCGGGAAATCCCGGGGTGGTGGGAGTGAAGGCAAACAATCAAACAAGTGATTTTTAATCCACTTGCCCCAAGAGATCCCAAGAAGTTTTTCTAGTTTTTTTTAAAATTTTTTTATTAAGGTGACAAGTTAACCTAAGTTACTAAGAAAGAAAGACCTACTTGTTCAGCAACATGTGCGAAGCTCCAGTGCGGTGTCGGCAACTTCACGCTCTCCTTCCCGCCTTGGATCTGCCCACATCTCCGACTTCGTCTGCCTATCTTCCCCTTACAATAGGTTCACCTGCATATCAACAAACAAAAACACCCGTGAAGAGAAGGGTGTGAGAAGAGAAAAATTAAAGGAATGGAGTAAAAACTTACTTGAATGCGCACTTCCCCGGCAACGGTGCCAGAAAAGATTTATGGTCGAGCCCGAATAGGTTGTGTTAATATGGTGATTTTATTGTTGAAATGAGTATAGTGGTTAACCTAAATCAAGCCTAACCATCTCTTTACAAAACTTTTTTACCTGTCTTACTTGATTTTATCTTGGTCACTTTTAGGCCTAGGGTCGAACTCAGGGAAGTGGGATTAGAGGTGAATAAGTTTCTATGCCTTTCCTACAACGAATCTCTTCCGTTCGTTTATTATGTTTTTGGTGTTTTTCTATTTAAGATTTTTTTCTGATAATTTTTGTCCTTGAGGTACACCGTCAAAATCAGGTTCTTGGCTTTGAGCCAAATTAGGGTTCAAAACTGGTCTTCGCAAGAGTAAGTACCTGCAAGTCAAGGATTATCTTTTCTCTTTTGTATATTTTTTTTATCTTTTTACTGGCAGGAAAGAGAAACAAAAATAAAGTAAATATAGTATATATATATATGTATATATTATATATGTATAAAGGGGTGGGGGTGGAGGTGGAGATGGCGTGTAGCACGGTGTCGAGTCAGTCGTCGTCTAGGAAGACGCAACCAACAGGATGAAGTGCTGTGTGGAGTGTAGGATGGATGGGTGGAAGATGTGTGCGAAAACGCTTTCTGTATGCGTGTATCGGGGAATATCAGCAACTGGTGCAGATATTCCCGCGATACAACATGTGGTATTTGATATGAAAAAATATATATATGTATATATGTAAATATATATCTATATGTATATATATATATGGTTATAATTATATAGGTGTATATGTAATTATATATGTGTGTATATATATATATATATATATATATATATGTATGTATGTATGTATGTATATAGATATGTAAATATATGTATAGATAGATGTATGTATATATATATATATGTATATGTGTATGTATATTTATATATATATATATGTATATTTATATATATATATATATATATATATATATATATGTATATGTATATATACTTATACTTAGTTATATATGTACTACTATATGTATAGATATAAGTATATATATATATATATATATAAGTATATAGTAGTGTATAATTGAGAGTGTGTGTGCGAGAGTGTGAGTGTGTGTGTGTATGTGTGAGGTGAGTGTCTATGAGAGAGAGAGAGAGAGAGCGCTTCTGTTGGAGTGAAGGAGTGCGCGAGTTAAGCCGTCTGGAGCCCCAGCCGTCGTCTGATGTCCACGCGCACGCGTAGGCGCGTAGGCGTGCGAAGACGTGAGCACACGCAGGAGGGAACGGGCATGGGAGGAACCGCAGCGCACTGCACTACGCGGTGAGGCGAGTGCTAAAGAAGAAGCGGGCGAAGATGCAGGCGCAGAGAGACGCGGACGCAGGCGATGGAGCTGGTGCGGGGAGAGACGCGGGCGCAGGCGTTGGCGAACGGGCTGGCGCCGGTAGCCGCATGGAGAGAGAGCGTCAGGTGACCGGATAAGTGAGAAACTTACCGGGCACTGCACTGTAGCCACAGTGTCGCTCTCTCTAGCATGAATAGTGGCTACAGTGCATGCTTGGCTCGCACGACCGCCTACGCTCGATTCAGCGTGTGCGGGTGGTGTGGAACGGTTGGCGCACGCGCGGAAGAGGCTGCTCCGGCTGCTGGCTTGCGTGGAGAAAGGCAAGGGCGGTTTGCAGGCTTGCGTGGAGAGAGGCGAGGGCGGCCTGCAGGCACGTGCAGAGGGTGCGGAATAGGCTCCTGAGGCGCATGGTGCCCTGCGCTGCTACTGGCTACTGCTGCTTCTGCTGCTGCTAGCTTCAGTCCTTGACTCTGCGGCAATGGTGGAGATGCTTGAAACGACGAATTCAGAGAAGAGAACCACCACACCCACCGGCTCTTTGATTAGCTGGGCGGTGGTGGTACTCACAGTGGTGGTTGTATACCACTGTGAGTTGCTCCTGCCTGCAGCGTGGCTCTTCAAGGAGAAGAGAGGCTGCGTATGGAGGGGAGAGGGGAGGAGACGGCCTGGAAGGGAGTTGCTGTGATGGGTTTTTTTGTGTTGGACCAGGGTCAGCCGCAAGGAAGAAGGCTGAGATCTCTTTAAAGAGGAAAGAGGCATGCACAGCCATGCCCTAGCTGTGCATGGCTGTGCATGGCTTGGCAGGGAGTGGCTCTGCAGAGCATGGCATGAAGAGGAGCTGCCATGCCTTGCAGCCGAGGAGAAGAAATTCAAAATAAAAAATAAAGATGGAAATTTTGTGAGGCAGCACTTAAAGAATTTGTCAATTACAAGGCCATTTTATTCACTCTCCTCCCGTCTCAAATAAATGCATGCATGCATTTATGTTTACAAATGCGATTATGTCTACCTAATATACATTGGTAATGCTTGGAAATAGCACAAGATGGCACAATTGTTGGTGCATTTTTGCTGTGCAATCACCTAATATGCAGGATCTCGTAAATAAGGAGAAGATGCATCCCAAGTGAGTAGATTAGTTCGAGCAGGAGGGGCTCAAGGTGCATAGGAGGATCTTGGAGCAGTATAGTTTAGGTCAGATTGACCCTGACTAATTTGGTCAATCTTTTTCTCAATCAAGTTTATTCTATCCAACTGCTTAACGATGATATCCATGTCGGCTCGAATAGACTCGGTGTGAGCCTCATGGACAACAACCCACTGCTGACCAGGCCGCTGGAATTGGTTTATGGACGTGGCATTCATTGAGTTCTCTGCAAAAGATTCGAACAACTCAAATGCGTTGTTCTCATCTTTCATAAGGAAATTCCCGCCACTAGATGCATCGGCGAGATACCGATGTGTGTCATCTAGCCCATGGTAAAAGATTTGAGCTAGGTGCCATCTTGGTATACCATGGTGCTGGCATTTACGGAGAAGGTCATGAAATCGGTCGCCGGCGTCATGCAACTTCTCCCCAGCTCCTTGGGAGAAAGTCATGATCGCACACCTTATCGCATTCGTTCGACCGATCGGGAAGAATTTTGCACGAATTCACATCATAATTTCAGCTAGGTTCCAATTGGCTTCCCAATGGTCTTGAACCAGTATGAAGCTTTGTCCCTTAGAGAAAATGGGAAAAGATTCATCAGAAAAATCCCAAGATCAATATTTCTGGTCAAATCGTTTCTGCGAGTCAACTCAGGTCCTCTAAGTGCTAGAATGGATCTTCACTTGAGTTTCCATAAAAATGACTACTGATAAAATCTATCACATTGGGCTTGAGCTCAAATGCATCTCCGCCTTCGGGGATCCTAACTAAGGGTGCGACAATCGGTGCAGCTGGATCATAGAAATCCCTAAGTTGTTCTTGTGGTGCATGCTGCATTCTGTCAAGCATTATCAAGATACAGTCCATGCTCTGTTGATGCTGCTCCTCAGATTCAACAACCCAAGCCTCCAAACCAGCCATCGGGTCCAGATTACTAGCATCTTGACCCTATCTTGGTCCAGGTCCAGGATTTGCCATTGCGGCTAATAGAGTAGAAGTGGGGGGAGAAGATGGTCCTGGCGAGGTGACTCGCCTCCTTGGGAGTGGCTCCCAAGGTCCAACCAGTTGAGGTCTAAGTGACCTCCTTCCTTGCATACACCACCCAACCCCTGGGTTGGTCTAGCCAAGCCAGACAAGGCTAAGGCCCTATCAATCAGATGGTCCTTATGATCTGGTGACCAGATTTTTCATTCTCAATTCGAATTCCTGAAGAAAAATTCATCGTACAACCGCCTGAAAGTGATTCCTACCTCTCAAGCTAACCCAACCAGTCTGGTTACGAGGGGACTATGGGGAAGGTTCTTCCTTCGGCTTACGTCTCTGGATCCGTTGACCCTCGAGCCACGGTCATTTGACACTACCCCGTAGACCTAGTAACCAGGTTTGGCAAGAGAGGTTGAAAACACCTAGTAGTATAACAACGAATTCGGGTTGATTTCGTGTTTTAAAATTAATTTGAGCCTGTTTTTCTTCAGTTGGGGTTTGTGGTGAGTGGCCTACAAGGTGACCAAGCTCACCGGCTAAACAATACACTTGACTAAGTCTAGGTTAGCCCAAATTTGGTCTCTAGATTGTAACCCTAAAGATGTAATGTAGGGTTCATGCAATTCTAGGGTTTTTTTTTGTTCTTTCTTTTACAGTAGACCAATGAAATTAAGATCAATTATTTGATAAAAGTTGGAATCAGACTAAGTTAAAATTTTTCAAGTAGATTCCTTTCTCAATTATCTTTCTAGAGAATATTTTTTTGTAATTTTTACTATTTCAACCAAATTTCTATAGATTTTTAAATGTCAAGGGGTCAGATCTGGAATTTTGACCCCTGGTCGATTTTCTGAATTGAAATAGTATCAAATGATTTTCAAAAATTTGGAAAAAAATGTAAATTAAAGCCAATGAGATCATCTTTCAAACCCCACCATTTTTAGTCAAAATAGATTCGCGGATTACTCTAAATTTCTTTTAGAATTTTGAAAATTTTCAAATCTGGGTTAGTTTGATCCCCTTTCACTTCGTGAATTTTTAAAAATTTTGTACTTGGAATTCTTTTAAATGAACAGTGTCATTTGAAATATGGTTTGAAAATGAAGATCTAGCCTAAATTTCAAAATTTTTCGTTCATTAATTTTTCGGTAATTGAATTTTTAAATCAAAACTTAAAATCTGGCCGAAAATCAGAGGGTGGAGCAGAAGCTTTTGAAAGGGTGTTTGAATTTGAAATTCAAACTTTCCACCAAAATAATTTTTTTTTTTCAAAAACTTTTGAAATTTTTTTTTCAAGAAGGATTTTCTTTTCTTTTCAAAGGGTTTTCAAAAGGTTTTTTTTTTTTCCTTTTTTCAAAACTAACCTAGGATTCAAAAAGAAACCTAATCTAACTACCTAGATTTTTTTTTCTTTGATTTTTTTTTACAAAAATAAATAGGCTTTTTTTTTCAAATGAAATTGTTAGAAGGAAATCTAACCTAG
Source organism: Thalassia testudinum (assembly GCA_037157565.1). NCBI lineage: Eukaryota > Viridiplantae > Streptophyta > Magnoliopsida > Alismatales > Hydrocharitaceae > Thalassia > Thalassia testudinum. The sequence continues at coordinate 49,573,432 of JAZHRO010000009.1, forward strand.
GGTTCAAAAAAACCTAGACTAAGAAAGATATGATGTGCACCAGGAATTTTTTTCCGCATTCGTCGTGTGCACAGATCCCATTTTTTTCCTATTTTCCTGCACAAATAAAAAGGCAAGCAGAGGAAGATTTATCAGTGATAATTCAAGAGATTGAAATAAAAAATGACGTTGCCTCCCTAGCAACGGTGCCATCTGACAGACCTATTTTCGCACATTTTAAAATCATCGAAAATCGTAGTATAGTCGTGCTAAACTCTCGTCAAAAATGATTTGTAAAGATAATGAGACTTGAGTCTCGGTCGTTCGTCTTTGGGAGGTGTTTATGCAAATTTGAAATCGATATCTTTCACTCTACTTGCTTAAAATTGCATGTCGATTTATGGTTATTACATATTTATGCACGACATGCTTAGTTGCCAGAATATTAGAAATTAAAAGCGGGCAACTTTAATCATACAAAATATATTGCAATAAGCTCATGGTGATTCTCAACACATAGATATATATATATGGAAAAAGATCTTTCATTAATTCATCATGGTGTTTGCAACATGGAACTCGTGGAATGCTTATAGAAGAAAGCTTGAAAACATAAATCTAGCTAACAGAAAATGATCGCATGCATGAATCTAAAGGGGGATTATGCATGCATCATTGGGGGGGAATATAGAGCTACACTACTAAGCAGTAATAAAAGCATGTAAACTATGAAGAACTAAGCTACTAATCTAGCAGAAATAAGGGCATTCAGAGGTGGGCTCCGATGGCCTTTGAGTTGGTTGAGAGGAGGAGGGGAAGTCAATGGTGCTTAGGCCGGCCCTTGGAGAGAGGTTGAGGAGGTGATCCAACATCTTGGCATGGAGATGGTGGTGGCTATGGTGATGCTACTCGAGGAGATGGAGTGTAGGTGGATGTAGCTAAACTAAATGGAAGCCAAGAGTGAATCAAGCCAAGAATGGATGGGTGCAAATGGCCACCCCTTAGGTCTTTTTATAGACCTAAGGGAAGCTCTCTAGAGAATTATGTAATTCTATAGAGAGGCCTATGGTGGGAGCTCGTGGGAGAGTGAGAGAGAGAGAGAGGATGGATGGTGGTTTTTAGATCCACCAAATGTGGATCTAAAAATTGAATGGCTCTTGGTTGCTAATTTTAGCAACCAAGGCAACAACACATGGTACACAATTCTAGAGAACTCTAGGCTAGGTATTTTCGTGTGGATGGTGTGTGTGGGTGTGTGTGGGTCGAAACTTAGGTGGCTAGGTTGATTAGGTTAGGTTCTAGTGGGTTTAGGTCATGGTAGGTCTCAAATTAGGGTTGTAAACCCTAATTCACTAAGGTAAAGTACAATTAAACTTATTACAAGTTTAATTGAGTGTGTGAAAACTTAATTGAGAGTAAAATAACTCAATTAAGTCAGGTCTAGGTCAATTGGACTCTCACTGAGTCTAATTAGATAGTGTGTGCCCAGATTAGGGCTCAATTGGACTCAATGAGTCCAATTGAATAGGCTGATGGAATTGACTAAGATCCAAGTCAATTAGGTTTAGTGAGGACCTAATTAGGTCCTTAGAGAGGTCTAGAGGTGATGTACTAGGGTTAGGGCACCTTAATTTAGGTTCCTATGGGGTTGGAATTGGGTTTAGGGACCTAGAGATCTAAGATCAAGGCTTGAATCGCAAAACAGGGTCTGGATGGCAGTTTTGGACGTCCAATAATAGTGTCAGACATCTTATAGTGAAGAATCAGAAGTCCAAACTTGTTTTCTAGACATCCAATCAGAGTCAGGAGGGATTCTAGGTTCTCTCTTGGCTATTCTACAGAAATTAGATGTCTGACCAAGTGTCTGTATGTCTAATAACACTGCAGAAGTGGGTTTAAGGTGTGCGGGAGTTGGCTAAGGGTTCTGGACGTCCTATAACTCATCTGGACATCCAGATAGAGGTTGGAATTAGGGTTTTAAGGTTTCCTAGGGTGTGGTGACCTAATCTAAGGGTGGCTAAGGCTTGCGGAAGCTTCTAGGCTATCCTAGGGCTAGGATGGTCCTAAGTTCTTCATAATTTACTGCTTTATTCCTACTTAAATAGAATAGCATACCTCAACTCTCTTACATTATTATCTACTACATATAATCTAGGTCTTCCACTCTAATTATGTTGCAACACCAGTTATTCTTTATTCTTCAGATCCATCTTTAGATCCAGCTTCAGATCTAGCTTTTGATCAGCTTATTACCTGCAATTGACATAATGCACCTAATTAGTACATTATAACATTATTTTATGCATAGCTAAAAGAAAGTAGTAAAGATGCAAGTAATGCTTTTGCATGCATGAATTATCCTAACTTATGCTAAGTCCTAGCCTAATTCTGGACAATTAAGACCTATGATTGCTGCATAATCAGACGACAGCCCCTAGCGAAAGCTTGGAAGGAGTTGGGAAGCAGGACGATGGAGGTGAGATGCAAGAGGACGTCAGGTAGAGGAAAGCTTCAATGTGGCTCTGGAATGGAGGTGAGAAGGTGGAGATGATCTACTACCGAAATGGAGGTGGGAGGACAGCTCCAAGGTGACCTATGAATGATTATGGGAAGATGGAGGAATATGTGGTGGGGCAGAGGTTCATTACACTAATAGGTGCCTTGGGAGCATGAGAGTAAGCCCTAATAGATCGTTGGTAGGCTTGCTAGAGCTTAGGAGTAGGTGGGAGTAGAGTAGGTTGAGATGCCTTGGAAGGAAGGGGGTGTAGGTCCTTCTATAGTGGATGAGAAGAGGCTAGAATAGGCATAAGACCAATAGCGACCTCCAGGATGTCGCTATAGGTCCAGCTCAGGCTTGCTCACACATGCTGCTGGCATTGTGCCTTCGAGCAATTAGTGACGGCTGTAAGCATCACTACATGTCCTCCAGGCTGTCGTTGAAGGTTGGCGCCAACCAAGCACATGCCCGCGTGCGTGTGGAGATGTGCATCGATGCCCACGTGCTGCATCAGCGCCCATCGATCGCGCCCACTCTGCTATGTGGCGATGCCTTTGCTACTTGATGACATCCAACGGGCACAATCGAATCGCACCCACTCTTCTCAAGATTTCCTCCCCCACACCGCGGCTCAAACTCGCGCTTGCGGTTTGCGAGTGCATGTCTTCACCAATGCGCCAAATCCGTGGGTTGTCGAGTGGAGGGTTGGTGCAATCGCATGGTTAGGGCACCCATTAGTTGTTGGATTGAGATCCAACAGTTGAGATCTCATCTTACTGTGGGCTTGGGGATGTATCGGCTTAGGTGGGGCAGCCTGGATGGTGCCACGTGGTGCCATCTAGGCCATCTATCTTCTTCTTCTTATGGAGGGTACTACAAAGCTCTGATCAGGGTGATTCTCACGTTGAGGGATTGCGATCGTCGCTCTAAATCCATCTGTACGGTTGAATTCTTCATCCGAAGCCCATAAAGATGTTGCACTACCTCCTGGCCATGTAAAATGATAGAATTAATGTACATAATATACAACTATCCTAAATGCAATGCAATGGATGTTTATGCAATATTTATATCATGATATGTAACGCTAGGCTTAGGAACTATCGTAAATAAGCATTTTATGATGAATTTATTCATGTTTATCACCTTCCAAGGCAAGCCAAAGCAGATAGATTCGAGTAAAGTGGGGTTAAAGAGTTTTGTAAGTTTATCCCCACCACCCCCACCTTAGATTTCATTTCACCACAGCAATAACTCAAACCCAAATCAATTTAGGTGCTTTTTATAAACCCTAGGATAGATCTGGTTATTTGTTTGCCACCTCCACCCATCTCATCCCCGCATATATAAAAAAAAATAATCTTCTCTTGTGGGATTTACTGAAAGTGACACACATTAAACACCCACAACTCTCGACTTAAGGTGCATAACTTCACATTGATTCTACCACTTACCTAGAATCTGACCTGTGGATCTGGTACACCCTATCTCAACACACTAATAAGTGAGTTGAAAAATTAACTAGGTTAAGACTTTTTGTGTGCCTTAACTAAGTGGTGCAACAGGCCAATTGATTGAGCTGTTTGGGCCGCACCACTCAAATTAAAATTGATTCATCAAGTAGCTTGCCACTTAAGGCTGATTTTTAGGACTGAACTAGGCACTCAACATTTTATTTCTGAATTTTAAAGGAATATATCTACACCTGTGTTTTCAAAACTTGGAGTGTTCTCCTGAACTTGATTACATACACCTAAGATTAAACCCTAAAAGCTACTAAACAAGGTTAAACCCTAAAAGACACATCATCAAATAACCTTCTTTGCAAACCCTGGTTGTACATGCACACACATTTGAATTGATCATTAAGGGCACAACCCATCTAAAGGGCCCATCACATTCCAAGAGCACAATCATCCCAAGCCTAATTAAAATTGAGTAGACGTTAGCTTTAAGGATTGATTCGCTCTTCGGGGCTCAAAGTGAGATTTTTTTCGATTAATCTGCTTCTGATGGTCCATCTGATGTTTAGCTAGGGGAGTAGTGTCAAACGACCGTGGCTAGGGGGTACACTAGGAACCGGAGGCGCAGGCCAAAGGAAGAACCTTCTTCCCAGCCCCTCCTTCTAACTTGTTGGATTGACCAGATAAAAGTAGACCAAATCAGTTATAATTTCAAGATTGGTCTTGGGAGTCTGTAGGTCTTTATGCTAACCCACCTAAGGACAGGGTTGATTGCTTGTATTGCAGGGCTTCTTTCTTTCATCTAATTTCCCCTCCTATTCTACCTTGTATCCTTCCACATCCTACACTCATTTCCCATCCTACCCTCCTACCACCACTTATACCCAAGATGATTACTATCCCGACTCGACTTATAATTACCCATCCACTAGCTAGGATAACATTGATTGGGGATACGATACTGGACCTCAGTGTCCAGGGCCTAACCCTAGACAACAAGACTATGATTACTATCCTTCCTAGAGCTACAATGATTATATATCTCCACGCTTTGATAACCAAACCAACCCGATCTATAATCAAGAAGGATATGTTGATTATAACACTTACCTTCCTCAGTATTCCACTGAATATAGGTCGCCACCATTCTTTGAACAACTTGAAATAACCTACTATCAAGGAGGGACTTGAGAACCTCCATATCTTGACTCCCCTAGATTTAACCCAAACCCAGCCAAACCTGAACCGAACCATTCGGTTTAGGTGAACCAGGTCCAAGACAAGGTGTTGGCTAACTTGAGGAGCACCATCAAATCTTTAGAAGCTCAGCCAATACCATGCACTAAAGCATTGGAGCCTATGATCAAAATGATTGATGAACTTAATAGTTCTCTATTGGATTTGCTCCAAAACGTTAGAGATAAGGGCCTGGGTGAGTTTCTACTTGGGAAATTATCAAAGTTGAGGATGAAATTTGCGATTGCCTGACAGAAGCCATTTTCGTGTATTTAAAAATCATTGGAAATCGTAGTATAGTCGCGCTAAAATGCTTGTAAAAAAAAGGATTTTGTAAGGATAACGAGACTTGAGTCCTGGTCGTTCATCTCTGGGAGGCATTTATGCAAGTTTGAAATAGATCTTTTTCGCTCTACTTGCTTAAAATCGCATGTTGGTTTATAGTTATTATGTATTTATGCACGACATGCTTAATTGCCAAAATATCAGAAATCAAAAGTAGGCAACTTTAATCACACAAAATATATTGCAATAAGCTCATGGTGATTCTCAACACATAGACATATATATATAGAAAAAGATCTTTCATTGATTCAGCAGGGTGTTTGCAACATGAAACTAGTGGAAAGCTTATAGAGGAAAGCTTGAAAACATAAAACTAGCTAACAGAAAATAATCGCATACAGGAATCTATGGGGGGATTTTGCATGCATCATTGGGGGAGAGTAAAGAGCTACACTACTAAGCAGTAATAAAAGCATGTAAACTATAGAGAACGAATCTACTAATCAAGCAGAAATAAGGGCATTTAGAGGTGGGCTCCAATGGCCTTTGAGTGGTTGAGAGGAGAAGGAGGGGCGTTCAATGGTGCTTAGGCCAGCCCTTGGAGAGAGATTGGAGAGGTGATCCAGCATTCTGGCATGGAGATGGTGGTGGCCATGATGAGGCAACTCGTGGAGGTGGTATGTAGCTAACTTAAATGGAAGTGAATAAAGCCAAGAGATGGATGGGTGCAAATGGCCATCCCTTAGATCTTTTTAAAGACCTAAGGGAGATTCTCTAGAGAAGTGTGGAACTCTCTAGAGAGAGCTCCAAGAGTGGCCGGCCAAGGTAGTTTTTAGATCCACCAAAAGTGGATCTAAGAATTGAATGGCTCTTGGTTGCTAATTTTGGCAACCAAGAGTGATGCCACCTTTGGAAGAACCTAGAATACTCTAGGTTGTGTAGGAGTGCGTGAATGGGTGTGTGTTTGTGTGGTCGTGCCCTATGTGTCTAAGTGATATAGGTTAGGTCCTAAGGGGTTTAGGTTGGTGTAGGTCTTAAATTAGGGTTGCAAACCCTAATTGCTAAGGGGGAATTGGTTAAACTTAACACAAGTTTAATTGAATGAATGTGAACCTAATTGAGAGTGAAATAACTCAATTAGGTTGGGCTTAGATCAATTAGACTCTCACTAAGTCCAATTGTACTTGTATGGGTTAAGATCTAAGCTCAATTGGACCCTATGAGTCTAATTGACTAGGCAATGGTAATTAACTATGATCTAAGTCAATTAGGTTTAGTGAGGACCTAATTAGGTCCTTAAGGATGTTTAGAGGTGATGTACTAGGGTTGGGATACCTTAATTTAGGTTCTTAGGGGGTTAGAATTGGGTTTAGGGGGCTAGAGATCCAAGATCAAGGCTTAAATCTCAAAACAGGAGTTGGAGAGTAGTTCTAGACGTCCAATAATAGTATCAGATGACTTATACTAAAAAATTATAAGTCTAGACTTCAATTCTGGACGTCTAATTATAGTCAGGAAGGATTCTAGGTTCTGTCTTGGGTATTCTATAGAAATTGAATGTCTGACCAAGTGTCTGGACGTCCAATAACACTACAGAAGTGGATTTAAGGTGTGTGAGAGTTGGCTAAGGGTTCTGGATGTCCTATAACTCATCTGGACATCCAGATAGAGGTTGGAATTAGGGTTTTCTGATTTCCTACGGTGCGGTGACCTAATCTAAGGGTGGCTAAGGCTTGGGGAGGCTTCTAGAATGTCTTAGGGCTGGGATGGACCTAAGTTCTTCACACTTTACTGCTATATTCATAATAAAATAGCATACCTTAACTCCCTTACATTATTATCTACTACATCTTATTCTAGGTCTTCCGCTCTAGCTCTGCTGCAACACCAATTATTCCTTATTCTTCAGATCTAGCTTCATATCCAGCTTCAGATCTAGCTTCTGATTAGCTTATTACCTATAATTGACATAATATACCTAATTAGCACACTATAGCATTATTTTATGTATAGCTAAAAGAAAGCAGTAAAGATGCAAATAATGCTTATGCATGCATGAATTACCCTAACTTATGCTAAGCCCTAGCCTAATTTAGGTCAATTAAGACCTATGATTGCTGCACAATCATACCCCCATGCCTAAATCTTGCTAGTCCCTAGCAAATGCAAGACTAAATTATTCACAGAGGGGTCCCTAAGGGATTGATTATTTTATCATTTGTATGCCTAGAGATTTTTCTCCTTTTTGTTTTCATCCTATGCTCTAGAAATCCAGACAATCGTGAAAGTGTAGCTATGTAACTTTTGCAACGGATTCAAGTGAAAAACTAATTCACCTCTAAAGTCTGTACTTGACCCTTAGTAAAATTCTAGCGGGATAGGAGGACTTCTTCCCTTGGGGTATTCAAGATATTCTATGAATTTCACCCTGGCTTTAGGCTTAGGTAGAGAATCTTTGAGGGGTACGGGTGTTTATTTGTTGGCTCACTCTCACTTGGTGCTACATAGAGATTAGTATTTCAAAATCTAGATTCCTAGACTATCAAGTAACTCAACTCAGAGAAAGATGAGAAAAACTATGCTCTCTTCTGGTTCCTTTCTATTCATTATCTCATTCTCTTTTTTCTTTTTTTTTTCTTAGAGCTCACAATCTCACCAGATTGTCACATATGATTTGTATTTGGTGGTCGTACTTGGCATTAACACTTCAATTGAGTTCTCATAATCTTAACACTAAGTCGAAATTCCTCAGCCAGTATTCGAGAGGTTAGAAATATAGAAAAGTAGGTTAAGACCTTATTTGGTGTATCTAAAATTTATTCGGTGGTATTGCCTCAATGTAAATGAAATAAATACTAAATATTCACAAACTCTTTTTCTGCTCTTTTCTTCTTCTTCCAATTTCTTTTTTTTTCTTTTTTCTTTGTCTTTCTTCTTTTTTTCTCTTTTCTCTCTTTTTTTCATATTTTTTCTATGTATTTTTTTTTCAACACAACACAAGCTAGCATACATTCATGAACTTTATTGAGGAGGCATTATTAGGGATTGGTGGTACTCAAGAGACATTGGGTGGCATATTTGGTGGAAGTGCCTACTCACGGCACCGGAAGAGACGGATAGGATGGTGTATTTCTAACCTTGACATCAATACCCTCCTTCAGCCGAGGATTTTCGTAAAGAATGGTCGCAACCATCCACTTTAGCCCTAGTTTTATGAAAACTCGCACTCTTCATATTTGCCTTATTTGGTGGCTCTCAAAATTTCGTACAAAAATGTATATGCAGGAACCAAGAGCAAAAACTATGCCTAATCTCTGAGTATCATCACCTAATTATCTAGGATTCTAGATTCCTTGCACTAATCTTAGAGCACCAGTACACTCTACTCTCATATCACACTATTTGGTGGATTTTTGGAAGAAGATTTTTGGAAGAAAATCTGCTTGACTCCCAAAACACTATCCAGGGGTTCAGGAGAGGAAGCATTGCTTCTTCTCAACAGACTAAAGACGTTTATTAGCCTTCACCGTGAATCCATTACAAATTCTACGTGTGTGAAAAATTGTACTAGATTCGAGATTATAGGAATCAACTAAAGGATAAAATCACTAATGCATTCTCTTGATAAAAATCTTATTCATGGATGCACTATGTATATATGCTATAAGAAAGTAACCTCATATAATTTGTACTTCATAAAATTCCTGTATCGGGATACATTCAGCTTGGCCCTAAATTTAGAACAAGAGGTGAGCGGGTGAGTCAGAAATGGCTGTTGTGAATGATTTCTAGGTCCAATGTGAGCATCGGAGGTGGAGTCGGTTGTTCTTTTATTTAGGGTCCTAAAGTACATTTAACATGCAGCTCTGAGGTTTTCCTAAATGATGGCATAAAAATTTTTCAGTTTTACTGTATCTACCCCACCCATGCCTAAGTTCTTGCATGTCCTCATGCATGAATATAAAAGAAAATAAATACAACAGGGAGTAAATGGGTAGAAATCACCTGTAATTGCTCCTGAAATTATACATTCAGCACCGGCCAACTTGACAGTATGCAATATGCAGAAAGAAAATATGCTAAAAGAAAAATATGCTATATATAAAAATGAATATGTATAGGGTGATGGATGCGGAGTAGATGTTGAGTTTAATGCCTCCAGCTGGGCGAAAACTCAATCACACGTCCTCAATAAGATGAATGATCTCATCAGCTGGAGGAGGTTCCTGGGCCAAAAATGGCTTGATGCACTAGCCATTTACCGTAGATATATGCCCAGATTTTGGGTCCCTGATCTGGACTGCCCCATTAGGATATGGGTGAATAACAACATATGGGCCAGTCCACTTGGACTTAAGCTTCACTGCGAAAAGTTTGAATCATGAATCGAACAACCAGACTTGCTGGTTGGGCGTGAATGCTTTCCTCCGAATGTGCCAGTCATGAAAGGCCTTGGTCTTGTCCTTGTATATCAATGCGTTCTCATAGGCCTCCCATTGGATCTCTTCTAATTCGCTAAGCTGGAGTTTCTGTTCTTGACCTCCTACATCGAGGTCAAGGTTACATTTTCGCACCGCCAAAAAGGCGTGGTGTTCCAGCTCTGCAGGAAGGTGACAGGCCTTGCCATATACCATATGATATGGTGAAATTCTGAGTGGGGCCTTGTACGCAGTCCGATATGCCTAGAGTGCATCAACTAATTTATCAGACCAGTCCTTCCTGTCTGGTCTAACCGTCTTTTGAAGAATTTGCTTGATCTAACGATTAGACACTTCCGCCTACCCATTGGTCTGCAGGTGATACGGGGTGGCTATATGGTGATGTACCCTGTATTTCTTTAATAATGACCGGAAATGGGCGTGGATGAAGTGGATTCCCCCGTCGCTAATCAGAGCGCGGGGTATTCCGAATCTCGTGAAAATATTCTGTCGTACAAAAGAAATGATGGTCTTATGATCAGCCCATCTCGCCGGGATAGCCTCGACCCACTTCGAGACATACTCAACGGGTAGTAATATATATTCGAAGCCATGCGAGTTCGGAAAAGGGCCCATAAAATCGATGCCCCAGGCGTCAAACACTTCTACAACCATGATGGGCTAGAGTGGCATCATGTCTCTCCTGGTCATAGAACCAACCAACTGGCATCGTTTGTAGTGTTGGATGTATTCGTGTGTATCTCTGAAAATAGTTGGCCAGAAAAATCACGACTGCAAAATTTTGTAGCGGTTTTCCGTCCCGAGAAATGACCACCACAATCATCATTGTGACAAAAAGATAACATATTGGGGATTTCAGAATCTGGGATTCATCTTCAAATAATCTGATCCACTCCAATGCGGAAGAGCAGTGGGTCATCCCAGAGGTAGAATTTGGCCTCCGCAGTGAATTTGAGTTTCTGGTCCTTAGATAGGTTCGCGAGAATCTTGCCTGTGGCAAGATATTTTGCGATATCCGCGTACTAGGGGAACTCAACAGAATGAACTGCCAAAAGGGATTCATCCAGAAATTGGTCATGGATAGGGAGGGAATAAGGAACGTGGGCTGGGTCCAGTCTGGATAGGTGATTCACCACAACATTCTACTTTCCGGCTTTGTCGTAGATTTCAATATCAAATTCTTGCAATAGAAGGATCCTTCTAATGAGCCGGGGTTTGGCATCCTTCTTTGCCAACAAATGCCGGGGAGCGGAGTGGTCAGTGAAGATGATGACTTTGGACCCTAATAAATAAGATCTGAATTTCTCCAACCCGAATACTATTGCTAGCAGTTTTTTTTGGTGACAGTATAATTGCGCTGAGCCTCATTCAGCATCTTGCTAGCATAGTATAAGATAAAAGGTTGTTTTTCCCGACGCTGGCCTAAAATAGCATTGATGACAAAATCAGAAGCGTCGCACATCACCTCAAAATCAAGTGACCAGTTGGGTGGTTGGAGAATCAGGGAATCAGAGACAGCACTTTGTAAAGTCTCGAAGGCGCTAAGACACGAGGTGTCGAATTCAAATGGGGCATCGGCAACCAGGAGATTCGTCAAAGGTCGTGCAATTTTTGAGAAATCACATATAAATCTCCGATAGAAGTCGACGTGACCCAAGAATGATCTGATCTACTTGACCGTGCTAGGTGGCGGTAAGTGGCAAATTATCTCAGATTTAGCTCGATCGACCTCGAGTCCATTTTTAGAGATCCTGTGTCCTAGTACTATGCCATCCCTCACCATGAAATGGCTTTTTTCCCAGGATAGCACTAGGCTTACCTCAATACACCGTTTCAGGATTTTGGTGAGGTTATCACGACAAGATGTGAAATCATCTTCGAAAATGGAGAAGTCATCCATGAACACCTCCACATAGTCCCCAATCATGTCAGAGAAGATGGCCATCATACAACGCTGAAATGTTGCTGGTGCGTTGCAGAGGCCAAAGGGCATCCACTTGAATGTGAATGTTCTAAAGGGGCATGTGAATGTGGTCTTGTCTTGATCTTTCGGGCTAATCACTACTTGATTATACCTAGTGTATCCATCCAGAAGGCAAAAGAAATTGCGTTCGGCTAATCATTCCAAGATCTAATCAATGAAAGGCAAAGGAAAGTGATCCTTCTGAGTAGCCATGTTCAGTTTCCTATAGTCGATGCAGACCTGCCAAGATGTCGTAGTGTGGGTCGGGATGGATTCACCTTTATCATTTTTCACTACGGTGAGTCCTGCTTTCTTGGGCACTATCTGGATCGGACTCACCCATTGGCTGTCAGAGATTGGCTATACAATACCTGCATCCAGCCATTTGATGATCTCCTTAATAACCTTTACCATGTTCGGGTTTAGCTGTCTTTGAGGTTGTCTCGAAGGTTTCACCCCCTCATCTGTGTAAATGTGATGAGTGCAATATGAGGGGCGAATACCACGGAGATCAGCAATGCTCCACCCTATAGTAGCACTATGGTCATGTAGCGTAGAAATCAATTGATACTCCTGTTCTTGGGTTAAATGGGCACAAATAATGACCGGGTATGTCTCACTTTCGCCCAAGAACACATGCTTAAGTGAGTCAGGTAAGGACTGCAATTCAATCACGGGTGGGTCAAAGTCATACATGGGGATAGGAGGAGCAAACTTGAGGGTGGGAATCTGTTGATCCGTATGCGTGTGAATTCCCGCTGATTCGCGACCTGTGAGATAGTTAGCTGTGATTGCATTAACGGGAAGCCTGTTAGCAGTGGTCACGTCTTCTTGTAACAATAGGAGTGACCCAGTAGTGTACGGATCAGGATAGCTAGATTCAGGCGTGCTGTGGTCAGAAACACACCCAAAACAGTTGGATCCTCGGGGAGATATGTGCAGTGCAGTGGTCTCAGTCCCTTGTGGATCGAGGTCCAAGAACCCTAATAGTGCAGACGAATGAGACATTAGGTCGTCACAAAGGAGCCCAATGTTACCACAGTATGCTGAATCTTCGTCTTCACCATCCTCCTCTATGCGATCATAGTCAAAATTCCTTGATGCTTTGAATATGTCAAGTAAAAGTCGCTCATTACCTAGGACTATCTCCATACACCCGAATGCAGAATCAATGTTTGCTCGAGCTGTTGCTAGAAATGGGTGACTCAAAATGATTGGTGCAACTCGAAGATTAGGAGAAACTTCCATATCGACAACAAAAAAGTCTACGGGAAAGCAGAATCCACGGACTTTTACGATCACATTCTCAACCACCCCCCTTAGTGTTTTTACTGATCTATCAGCCAGCTGAATTGTGACCGAGGTAGGCTTTAACTCCCCAAATTGAAAACGATCAACTACGGCAGTGGGAGTTAGGTTGATGAGCGAACCCAGATCTAGAAGGGCCTGATCAAATGGAGAATCCTGCAAGAAGTAGGATATGAGAGGGGTACCAGGGTCATTCTTTTTTGGTGGCAAGTCGGCTAGAATCACGGCGCTAGCTTCTTTTGACAGTATCGCCTATCGTCCAATTCTAGGTTGTCGCTTCGGGGTACAATAGTCCTTGAAGAACCTAGCGACAGCGGGGATGTGATCAATTACCTCGAGGAGGAGGACCTGAATATGTACTTCCTTGAACATTGACTTCAGGTCCTCAAAATTTCGCGTGTCATTCCGTACTACATTTCGCGTCAGAGCCTTAGGAAATGGGATGGGAATCTTAGGGTCTAGTGGCCTCTTACCCTTTTCTACCATAGGTGGCTCCTGAGATGAAGGAGTCGAACCCGCCTGCGGTGAAGGGTGAGAAAAATCAAGACCCACCTACCTATGTGGTGGGTCGAATGTCTTCCTTCCACTCCTCAATGAGATAGCATTTGCATCGGCTTGCTGTCCATGAGGTGGTGGGGGAGCGGAAGTGGCAGAGTATGCGGGGTTCTGCATCAAAGGCAGCTAGCCTTGAGCATAACCAGGTGATGTAGGAGGCACCTGTAATATGGCGTGTGCCTGTCCCTATGGTGCCTGAAATTTAGGTAGGGTGCCTTGTTTCTGCACATACCGAGGGTTTGGGACAGGTTGGGAGGGCAAGGCTCCTTGAGTCCTATTCTCCTGCAACAACTGGTTTTGCATGTTCTGTATAGTCTGTATCTGGTCAGCCATCGCCTTCATTATCTGCAAGCTATCTTGTGTAGATTTCCTCATTGATTCTTGCAGCTCCTCTTTCAGTACCTCCAGAGGGTCAACCCGCTTTGGAGGGTGACTGGCAGCTTGGTGCAGCGGCTGGTATAAAGAGCGGGGTTGCTACTGTTGAGATGGGAATGGCTGTTGCCTAGGGTATGTGTTTTGCGCATTCCCGTATTGCCTGGTCTAGTAGTGTGGATCTTGATGTGGTCACTGTGAGTTACCAGACCAGGAGAAGTTTGGATGCTGGCACCAACGAGGGTTATACGTCTCTGAATATGGGTTATTACGCCCGTATCCTTGAATAGCACTGACATCCTCATAGGTCAAAGATGTCTGAGACGTATCTATCAAGGGGATACGTATTATAGTCTGTAGGTGGTATGTAACCCTGGTCATATGGTGCCAGATCGGGATTATTTACGGGATCCTAATACACAAGATCTCGTAAATAAGGAGAAGATGAATCCCGAGTGAGTAGATTAACTCGAGTAGGAGGGGCTCGAGGTGCATAGGAGGGTCTTGGGGTAGCAGAGTTCAGGTGAGATTGACCCTGACTAATTTGGTCAATCTTTTTCTCAATCAGGTTTATTCTATCCAGCTGCTTGACGATGATATCCATATCGGCTCGAATAGACTCGATGTGAGCCTCATGGACACCAACTCACTGCTGACCAAGCCACTGGAACTGGTTCATGGATGCAGCATTCATTGAGTCCTCCACCAAAGATTCGAACAACTCAAATGCCTTGTTCTCATCTTTCGCGAGAAAATTCCCGCCACTAGATGCATAGGCCAGATACAGATGTGTGTCATCCAGCCCATGGTAAAAGATCTGAGCAAGGTGCCATCTGGGTATACCATGGTGTGGGCATTTCTGGAGAAGGTCATGAAATTGGTCCCAAGCTTCATGCAACTTCTCCCCAGCTCCTTGGGAGAAAGTCGTGATCGCACGCCTGATCGTGTTTATTCGACGGATTGGGAAGAACTTTTGTAGGAATTCACGTCGTAATTCCGGCCAGATTCCAATTGGCTTTCCAATGGTCTTGAACCAGTATGAAGCTTTGTCCCTCAAAGAAAATGGGTAAAACTTCATCAGAACAATCCTAAGATCAATATTCCTGGGTTGAATCATTTCTGCAACTCGACTCAGGTCCTTTAAGTGCTAGAATGGATCTTCGCTTGAGTTTCAATAAAAGCAAGTGCTAATCAAACCGATCACATTGGGCTTGAGCTCAAACGCATCTCTGCCTACAAGAATCCTGACTAAGGGTGCGACAATCGGTGCGGCTGGATCATAGAAATCCCGAAGTTGTTCTCCTCGTGGTGGATGCTGCATTCTATCAAGCATCGTCAAGATACGATCCATGCTCTACTGATGCTGCTCCTCAGATTCCACAACCCGGCCCTCCAAACAAGACATCGGGTCCAGATTACCAGCATCCTGACCCGATCTAGGTCCAGGTCCAGGATTAGCCATTACGGCTAAGGGAGTAGAAGAAGTGGGGGGAGAAGATGGTCCTAGCAAGGTGACTCGCCTCCTTGGGAGAGGCTCCCAAGGTCCAACCAATTGAGGTCTAAGTGGCCTCCTTCCTTGCATACACCACCCAACCCCTAGGTTGGTGTAGCTAAGCCAGAAGAGGCTAAGGCCCTATCAATCAGATGTTCCTTATGATCGGGTGACCAGATTTTTCGTTCTAAGTTCGAATTCCTGAAGAAAAATTCATCGTACAACTGACTGAAAGTGATTTCTGCCTCTCAAGCTAACCCAACCAAGAGGTTGAAAGCACCCAGTAGTATGACAACGAATTCGGGTTGATTTCATGTTTTAGAATTGATTTTATCCCATTTTTCTTTAGTTGAAGTTTGTGGTGAGTGGCCCACAAGGTGACCAAGCTCACCGACTAAGCACTAGACTTGATTAAGTCTAGTCTAGCCCAAATGTGGTCTCTATATTGTAACCCTAATGATTTAACCTAAGGTTCATGCAATTCTAGGGTTTTTTTGTTCTTTTGTTTTGTTCTTCTACAGCAGACTACAAGAATAAAAATAGTTCTCTAAATAAAATTGGAATCCAATTAAACTACAATTTGGCGAGTAGATTCCTTTTTCAATTATCTTTTTAGAGAATATTTTTTTTGTAATTTTTCCTATCTCAACCGAATTTATAGAGATTTTTAAATGTCAAGGGGTCAAATTTGGAATTTTGACCCCTGGTTGTTTTTCAAATTGAAACAGTATCAAATGATTTTCAAAAATTTGGGAAAAATATGAAAATTAAAGCCAATGAGATCAGCTTTCAAACCCCACCATTTTTAGTCAAAACAGATTTGCAGCTTGCTCGAAATGGCTTTTTGAAATTTGAAAAATCTCAAATCTCGGTTAGTCTGACCCATGCACTTCACGAATTTTTAAAAATTTTTTACTTGGAAACCTTTCAAAAGAATGGTGCTGTTTGAAAGATGGTTTGAAAATGAAAGTACAACTTGAATTTCTAAATTTTTTGCTCATTAATTTTTTGGCAATTGATTTTTTAAAATGAACTTTGAAGTCTGGCCGAAAATCAGAGAATGGTGGAAATGCTTTTAAAAGGTGATTGAGTTTAAAATTCAAACTTTCCACAAAAAAATATATTATTTTTTTCAAAAAAATTTGAAAAAATTTTTCTTTTCAGAAAGGATTTTTTTTTCAAAGGTTTCTTAAATTTTTTTTTTTTGCTTTTTCGAAACTAACCTAAGAGTAAAAAAGAAACCTAATCGAACTACCTAGATGTTTTTTTTCCTTTTCATGAAAATGAATAAGCTTTTTTTTCTTTTTTGAAATGAAATTGCTAGAAGCAAATCTAACCTAGGGTTAAAAAAAAAACTAGACTAAGGCAGATATGATGTGCACCTGAAATTTTTTTCTGCGCTCGTTGTGTGCGTAGATCCCAATTTTTTCCTATTTTTCCTACACATCCAAAGACAAGCAAAGGAAGATTTGTTAGTGATAGCTCAAAAGATCAAAATCAAAAAGTGATGTTGCCTCCCCGGCAACGGTGCCATTTAACAGAAGCCGTTTTCGTGCATTTTAAAGTCATTGGAAATCATAGTATAATCGTGCTAAAATGCTTGAAAAAAAAAAGGTTTAGTAAGGATAACGAGACTTGAGTCTCGGTCGTTCGTCTTTGCGAGGCATTTATGCAAATTTAAAATTGATATTTTTCGTTCTATTTGCATAAAATCGCATGGCGGTTTATGGTTATTACGTATTTATGCACGACATGCTTAGTTGCCAGAATATCAGAAATTAAAAGTAGGCAACTTTAATCACACAAAATATATTGCAATAAGCTCATGGTGATTCTCAACACATAAACATATATATATAGAAAAAGATCTTTCATTGATTCAGCAGGGTGTTTGCAACATGGAACTAATGGAAAGCTTATAGAGGAAAGCTTGAAAACATAAAACTAGCTAATAGAAAGCAATCGCATACAGGAATCTATGGGGGATTTCTTCATGCATCATTGGGGGAGAGTAAAGAGCTACACTACTAAGCAGTAATAAAAGCATGTAAACTATGAAGAACTAATCTACTAATCTAGCAGAAATAAGGGCATTCGAAGGTAGGCTCTGATGGCCTTTGAGTGGTTGAGAGGAGGAGGGGCAGCCAATGGTGCTTAGGCTAGCCCTTGGACAGAGGTTGGAGAGGTGATCCAGCATCCTGGCGTGGAGATGGTGGTGGCCATGGTGAGGCAACTCATGGAGGTGGTATGTAGCTAACTTAAATGGAAGTGAATAAAGCCAAGAGATGGATGGGTGCAAATGGCCATCCCTTAGGTATTTTTATAGACCTAAGGGAGATTCTCTAGAGAAGTGTGGAACTCTCTAGAGAGAGCTCCAAGAGTGGCCGGCCAAGGTAGTTTTTAGATCCACCAAAATTGGATCTAAGAATTGAATGGCTCTTGGTTGCTAATTTTGGCAACCAAGAGTGAAGACACCTTTGGAATAACATAGAATACTCTAAGTTGTGTGGGAGTGTGTGAATGGGTGTGTGTGTGAGTGGTCGTGCCCTATGTGTCTAAGTGATATAGGTTAAGTCCTAAGGGGTTTAGGTTGGTGTAGGTCTTAAATTCGGGTTGCAAACCATAATTGCTAAGGGGGAATTGCAATTAAACTTAACACAAGTTTAATTGAATGAGTGTGAACCTAACTGAGAGTGGAATAACTCAATTAGGTTGGGCTTAGGTCAATTGGACTCTCACTAAGTCCAATTGGACTTGTATGAGTTGAGATCTGAGCTCAATTGGACCCTATGAGTCCAATTGACTAAGCAATGGTAATTGACTATGATCTAAGTCAATTAGGTTACTTAGGACCTAACTAGGTCCTTAAGGATGTATAGAGGTGATGTACTAGGGTTGGGATATCTTAATTTAGGTTCCTAGGGGGTTAGAATTGGATTTAGGGGGCTAGAGATCTAAGATCTAGGCTTGAATCTCAAAATAGGAACTGGAGAGCAGTTCCAGACATCCAATAATAGTATTAGACGACTTATACTCAACAATCAAAAGTGCAAACTTCAATTTTGGATGTCTAATCAGAGTCAAGAGGGATTCTAGGTTCTGTCTTGGGTATTCTGCAGAAATTGGGCGTCTAACTAAATGTCTGGACGCCCAATAGCACTGTAGAAGTGGGTTTAAGGTGTGCGGGAGTTGGCTAAGGGTTCTGGATGTCCTATAACTCATCTGGATGTCCAGATGGAAGTTTGAATTGGGGTTTTAAGATTTCCTAGGGTGCGGTGACCTAATCTAAGGGTGGCTAAGGCTTGGGGAGGCTTCTAGGTTGTCCTAGGGCTAGGATGGACCTAAGTTCTTCACACTTTACTGCTTTATTCCTACTTAATAGAATAGCATATCTTAACTCCCTTACATTATTGTCTACTAGATCTTATTTTAGATCTTTCGCTCTAGCTCTGCTGCAACACCAATTATTCCTTATTCTTCAAATCTAGATTCATATCCAGCTTCAGATCTAGCTTCTGATCACCTTATTACCTGTAATTGACATAATGTACCTAATCAGCACACTATAGCATTACTTTAAGCATAGCTAAAAGAAAGCAGTAAAGATGCAAATATTGCTTATGCATGCATGAATTACGTCCACAAGATGCAAATATTGCTTATGCACCACAACTTGGTCCACATCTTCTGCTGACGGGTCTGAGGATTAATCTTTTGATTTTGATTTTGAACTGCACTTGTGAATTCTCCATTTCTTCCTTGTATGTATTTAATGGCATGGGGGGGTGAATACTTAATCCTGAAATTATTTCGCTAGCTCTATAGAATATCTTTTATTTTCTTTTATTTAAAAAAATGAATATTCAAAAAGACAACAAAAGAAAAAAAGTAGAATTGGGAGAAGAGAACTTAAGCTTTTGAAAGTTATTAACTTTAGGAAATGATACGATAGGACCTGAACACTTAGACTCTTCAAGCCTTTGGGCTTAATTAGCCCAGGTGTCCACTTGAATGTGGACTTAGTCTTGAGCCCTCACCAAGTAATTTCATCTTAATTTGGTAAATAAATTGGGATGATAAGTATGCGACTTATCAACCCACCCTCTGATTTGAGGGGACTTCTAATGGAAGTGGTTTTGGGTTTGGGAAGGCTGTCCTAGGGTTTCTAAGGGTAGGGATAAGGCTATCCTCCTCACTCCTCTTGTCTGGATAAGTCTTCTCTCTTTATTGCTTTATTCCACTATCTCCCGCATCCTGGATCACTTCATTACCTGTAAATAAAAATAAAAAAACATTAAATAGCAAGATATCTCATCTTATTCTATAATAAATGATGCAATGCATGATATGCATGATATGAGTGAAATATCCACAAATTAAGCTAGGTTCAGACATTATTTAGGTTGATTAGGACCTATGATTGCTTCACCATTATACCCCCATACCTAAACTTTGCTAGTCCCTAGCAAATGCATGATTATGTTATTTTTAAGTTTGGTCCCTAATAGATTGCTTATTCCTTTTATCAAAAAGTTTGACTAGAGATTTTTCTCCTTCTATTTTATCCAGAAATCTAGAAATCCAGATATGTGAAAGTGCAACTTTGTAGCTTTTGCAACAGACTCGAATGAAAAACTTGATTTACCTCTAAAGCCTGTACTTAACCCTGGTAAAATTCTAGCAAGAGAGGCAAACTTTTCCCTCAGGGTATCCAAGATATTCTATGAGTTCCACCCCAACTTTAAGTTTTCATAGAGAATGTCTGAGGCAAACGGGTGTGTTTGGTGGCTCACTCATTTGGTGCTACTTAGAGATTAGTACTACAGAATCTAGGTTCCCGGATTATTAAGTAACTCAACTCAGAGAAAGACAAGAAAACTATGCTCTCTTTTAGTTCCCTTGTATTCATCCTCTCTCTCTCTCTTTTCTTTTCTTTTCTCTTTTTATTTTTCTTTTCTTTTCCTTCTTTTTCTTTTTCCTTTTCTTAGAGCTCACAATCTCACCAGATTCATACCTATTATCCGTATTTGGTGGTCTCACTTGACATTAACACTTTAATTGAGTTTCCATAACCCTAATACAAAGTCAGAATTCCTCAGCCAATATTCGGGCGGTTAGAATCACAGAAAAAGTGGGTTAAGGCCATATTTGGTGGATCTCAACTTTATTTGGTGGTATTGCCTCAATGCAATTGACATAAACACTAAAACACTCGTAAACTCTTTTCCTACTTTTTCTTTCCTAAAATCCCTTTTTTTCTTTTTCTCATTTTTTCATTTTTTTTCATTTTTCTCAAAATTTTTTCTATATGTATAATTTTTTTTTAACACAATACGATCTAGCAATACATCCATGAATTTTATTGAGGCATTATTAGGGATTCGTGATACTCAAGAGACATTGGGTGGCTTATTTGGTGGAAGTGCCTACCATCGGCACCACGAAGATGGATAGGATAGTGCATTTTTGGCCTTGATATCAGTACCCTCCTTCAGTTGAGGATTCTATAAAGAATGGTCGTAACCATCTACCTTAGCCCTAGTTTTATCAGAACTTGGTCTTCGCATATTTGCCTTGATTGGTGGCTCTCAATATTTCACACAAAATGTATATGCAGGAACTGAGAGCTGAAACTATGCCTATTCTCTGAGTATCATCACCTAATTATCTAGGATTCTAGATTCCTTGTACTAATCTTAAAGCACTAGTACTCTCTACTCTCATCTCACATTATTTGGTAGATTTTTTGAAGAAGATTTTCCTGACTCCCAAAACATTGTCCAGGGGTTCAGGAAAAGAAGAACTGGTTCTTCTCGACATACTGAAGACGTTCATCAGTCTTCACTGTGAATCCATTGCAAAATCTATGCATAGTTGTGAAAATTGTACTACATTCCAAATTATAGGAATTAACTAGAGGATAAAATCCCTAATGCATTCTCTTGATAAAAATCTTATTCATGAATGCAATATCTATATAAATGCTATTTGTAACCTTTCAAAGTTGCACTTCAAAAATTTTCCTAATTCGGGTTATATTCAGCTCAGCTCTAAATTTAGTTTAAAAAGGTGAGCAGGTGAGTCGAAAGTGGTTGTTGCGGACGATTTCTAGCTCCAATGCGAATATTGGATTTGGAGTCGATTGTTCTTAATTTAAGGACCCTAAAGTGTAATTAACATGGTGTAAGAAAGGTTTTTCCTAGGTATTGGCAGAAAAAATTTCAGTTTACAAGTACTACCCCCCCCCCCATGCCTACTTTCTTGCATGTACTCATGCATGAATATAATGAAAAATAAATTAGGACAGGGAGTAAATGGGTAGAAATCACCTGGAATAGCTCCTGAATTTTTCGTTCTGCTTATTCCAACACCTAAGAAGTAAAATATGCATGAAAATATGCTAAATAAAATATGCTATATATAAGTGCTGAGATTAACACCTCCAGATAGGCGTACACTCGAAAAGGATATATCAACATAGTTTTGAGATTGGTGAGTAAAATGATAAGAATTTTAGTCTCATTCGCCAACTGTGGGTCGCAAATGTGGACTAGTTGTCCATGAATTCCGAGCCCAAATAATCAAAAAAAAATATAGATGGGTCTTGGAAAAAACTGCAGCCAGATGCTATAGAAGAAAGATAAATATGGGTGCCAGGCAGAAAGGAAGATGAAGGCATCCCAAAGAGGTAATGGAGGATGTGGGTGGTTGGGGTATGAGCGGAGTCGTGTGGGGTAAAATCATATGAGTCTTGATAATGGTGATGAATGGAAGGCATGACCTAAGTGGTGTCGTCAGATTTGGAAATCAGGGTCTAGTGATCAGTTTCTGTCTCTACCATAGATGTATGGGTATCATCTTCTTTTATCTCTTCAAAAATTTTCAATTCTAATTCCTAATTATCACATGATTCCACAAAATCTTTAGCTTCCTTCGATAACTCATCATATGTAATCCCCAATAATCTTTCAATTTCTTGAATATCTATTTCATAAGGGGGTATTTCCACCTTTTTACTTAGATGAAATTAGGCATTAGATTCAGTAGTGAGTCCCTCCATGAAGGTGGAATGGGCTGAATCATTGATTGAGGAGTTGTTAAAGTCTTTTTGAGTTTGTTGTTCCGTGTATGTGATCATTTGAGTCAATTCATCAATGTCTATATGGGTACTCTCAAATACAACAAAATCATATTCAAACTCATTAATACTTGGTTCCTCAAAATTAAATGACTGATATTTAGGACCTAAATCAAGATTAAGATCGTTAAATGAATCTCCTTCCTCAACCTCCATAGGAGCATCAATATCATCCACCTTGGGTGCCTGATCTACAGAATCCACAATGACCATCTCAGTATTACAAATCTGTTGTGGGACACCCGACCCAAATTCAAGCATTTCTAATTTTTGTTGCTCATCCTGGATTCTATGAAGCTCCTTTCTTATATCATCATATTCTCTAGCACTGGCTTCTTTTATTTCATGAACCAGTTTGATCAATTGGGTAATCTGGGATTCATTGCAAGGGGTAGGGGTTTGAATTGGGTTAGGTCGATCAAGATAGTTAACCTTGCTACCAAAGATTTGATCCTGTATTGATGGTGACTCATGTGATTTAGTAGATTTTTGATTCGGGTCATGTGGGCCTACCCAGGTGTCAATTGCCATGGTTTCTTTTGAATTACCCACCGAGTCACTTTCCGTATCATCCAAAAAATACCCCGACTTCATTTTCTTAATAGCTGCATAAATATTAAAGTGAATCTTCTCATTGTCGCTACTCATTTCCCTACATCCTGAGTAACAGTCAATCTGTGCATTGGATATAGCCAAGAAAGGGCGACCCAGAATGATGGGTGAATCACTTAGCTTCTCTGGTATATCCATGTCCAAAATAATCAAATCACCCAGAAAGCTATGACCTTGCTGATTGCACAGCAATCACGCAACCTAAATCACCTGAATTAAGCTAGATTCTAGCATAACTTAGGAATAATGCATTCATAGGCATCATAATTTGCACAATATCTAGTTTATTAGTCATATAGATAATATCGTCATTTTATGTAATAATGAGAGATTATTTTAATAGCAAATGATTTGAAGCTGTAGATGTCAGGTTAGACTGGACATATTTGTTTAGAACGACGACAGGAGTCCAACGCTTCCAAAATCGTCTCGATCAGGCAACCAGGGTATCTTGTGTAGCCATAGAAGAATAGAGACCACGAAGCCATAGGATAATGATCTGAGCCTCAGATGAAAAATCCAATCGTACGGATGGATCCGGATCAACGGTCGCAATCCAATGGTGCAAAAATCAACCCAATCGGAGGTCTACATCACCAGATACAGGGAAATGAGGATGGACGGCCATGATGGTGCCACGTAGCACCATCACAGCCACCCCCTCATCGCCACTCCATCTTTGAAGGCCATTCCTTTCGCATTGTGGGCCACTGGATGGCCATCCAACGGCCATCAGGTGCCTACGTCGCCCACTCCACTGCACCTCATCAAACGAAAGGTTAATCTCAACCGTTGGATCTCCATCCAACGGTTGAGAAAGGAGTTGCCTAATACATAAACGCAACACAATTGAAGCCTTAGTGCAATGCTCTCTGCACTAAACCGCAAGCGAAGAGCGCGTGTTCGAGGCATGCTCAATGCTAAATTGGGAAGGCGCCATTGCACGGACGCGATTAGCCATTGGATCACGAATGGAAGGTGCACATGCGACCACGTGGCAAGGCCGGAGCGCTCCAAGGATGCACGTACAATCAAACGCATGCTCTACGCATGTTCTCATGCGCTAACTCAACGCAAGTGGTGTAGGCACGAATTTGAGCCGTCTGACTGTAAGATCGAATAGCTGTGAATGATGGGCACATAATTTTGAATGAGCGAGTGCACTAGAGGAGGGAAAAGTGGTGAGCGGGCATTGGGTAGGTATGAGGAGCGAGCGGGGCCATCAGATCGCTATCCAAGGGACCTGGGCACGCCACGTGTCGGACAGAGAAACAATCCACACGATGAAGGTGCAAATGGTGTTTTAAGGTGTGATTTGGTCCATGGATCTCCCGATCGATGGATTTAATCGTTTAGGAGTTGTTACATGATTTTGGGGGTTAAGATGCCCTCTTTGCCCCTCATCAAAGCTATAAAAAGAGGACTAAGGCCCCCTGTTGAAGGCATCTCTTCATACAACTCCTGCTATCAACTCCAGATGTCTCTTCCACCTTCTTCTCTGCGATTCTCCATCCCTTTGCAACTCCACTCCGACCTTCATCTCGACGCTCTCAATTTGAGGTGTTGCCACATCTCGTTCAAGCATCTTACAAGCGACATCGTCTCTCTGCCTCATTCTTCTCTCTCTCTCCCTCTCTCCCTCTCTTTCTATCTATCTGCTATCTATCTGTCTCTATTAGCATTTTCTATTATGAAAAACTCTATCTAATTACAATAAAATTCTGATTCTCTGGATATCTGCTCTATACATATATACATACATATATATATCTCTAGTTAGAATTAGTTTTATTGAAAAGCTTCTGCAAAAATCGAGATTGCCTCCCAACGACCTGGTACTCACTAGAATTTATAAATTTATTTATCGATGCGTTTCACGCTATACTACAACTAAATCAACTTTTAAAGTGCGATTTACGCGTCGGACAAGTTGGCGCCATTGTCGGGGAGGCAACGGAAATTTTTAAAGCTTTTCAGGTGCTTATTTGAGATCTCTAACTTGTTATTTTTCTGTTGATTTAAGGAAGCAAGGAAATCTGAATTGGACACGCTAATAGAGAAATCATGGGTTCGAACCTCAGATAACTACCCATAGTTTAGATTAGTTAGATTTAAGATTTGTTTGAACCCTAGGATTTGTTATAATTTGTTTTTTTATTGAAAAAAAGAAATTCTCTCTTGATTTTTAGAATGAAATAAAGTTTTATCTCAAAAATTCAATTCCTGAAGATGTTTACGTCCAAAAATTCTCAATGTTTTACTGGACATAAGCCTCAAAGCCAGGAACAACATATTCAAATTTCACACAATCAGAGTTATAGAAAAATTTTAAAAATTCACGCACTAATCTATTATCAATTCGATTACTATTCCTGATTTTTTGGAGTTCAAAATATCATAAGAATTTTTATTCAACTCTGATTGACTTGAAATTTGTGGTAATAAATTTCTAAGATAATCAAGAATTTCTAAAAAATATGAAAAAAATATTTCTTAGATGTTTGGTTGTATGGACTATCCAACTACGAACTGAGGGTCAAAATAGACTATAAAACCCCAAGTACACTTTAAATCAGAAAAAAATAGAAAACGTGCATTAAAAATCTTAAAAAATATTTTCTGAGTGCCTAGTTAGTGGTGCAATAGGAACAATTTATTACATTGCTTGGGTTGCACCACTAATCTGATTTTTGGACTTAAAAGAACATCTAGGAACTATCTGTATGTAGCCATCCTTCTGGCCAGTCAAGTAATTCAAGGGTTGATCTAACCTAGTCGTGTTTTGGGGAGTCAGGATTAAGTCTAATTAGGGTTGACGCTCTATGGACCAATTTGATTGCTTACATTGAGCGGGCAGGGTTTCTCTCATCTATCTTCTCTCTTGTCTATAGATATTCTTCTGGTGCATGCAAGGTAGAAGATCTCAAAATCCTGATTTGCTACCACCATTAGGAAGAAGTCCTAGGAGAAGACCTATTTATCTAGGATCTGAATCTAAACCCTCTGCAATGGCTAGTCATCATGAGGAAGAAGAGATTGATGAACAAAATCTGGATCCTATGACTCTCTTACAAAGGCAGATCACTAAGTAGGGCCAGCATCATGACCGATAGATGGAAGTCATAGTGTAGGCCATCACTCGACTCCAAACATTTGCATTTGCTCCAAAATGTTAGGGATAGGGACTTGGGTGAGTTTCTACTTGGGAAATTATCAAGGTTGAGTATGAAATTTGTCATTGCCCTAGTCAAATCTTGGGATGATTCTCAAGATGAACCCTCTTCAGGAGAGCCAATGTCAGAACCCGCTCAGGCGCCTGTCGGGGGGGATACATTTTCTGAAATCGAGGATGACCAGGTTGGGCTAGAGCAACCCATTGAGGATGAACCAATTGATTCACCCAAGATCCCCGAGCCAAGGAGTGAGGAAAATGTCTCTTTGAACTAGGAAATGACAATCGATTTTGAGACATATATAAATGAGGATCATGAATTATTTGATTCTGAGGGTGAAGAATCTTTTAGTGAAGTCTCATTTGAACTCAAGGAAGTGGATTCTAGTGAGACAATCGGACTCGAGGAGTATGACGAAGTATTTGATAGCCTGATCATTGAAGATTATGATCATGTTGGGGCTAACTTGGATGATTCGAATCCTGATGATTCAATCAGTAGCCCCATTCCTCAAACACACCCTAAAGAATTGAATGATGATATTTTTGAGATCACCAAACCCAAGTCAATCCTGATTCAGCCACAATTGTTGGACTTGGGTACTTTAGATGGGGTTTACAACGATTTGGAGGTTGCAGAAACATTGATTTTAGAGGATAGGAATTTGGAAATAAAAATTTGGGAGGTTAATTCTGAGGGGACTTTGATTTTGGATCTAAGGGTAACTATTAACTTGAAACCACCTACTTTCTACCAGGACCCTTACGATATCTTTCACGTGCAACCCAAGCTCGAAATAACTGATTATTTTTCTAAGCTAGATGTTAAGTGGACAACCGCACCTATTGAACCATCTTTACTTGTTGTCCGACACTTTGGTCTTGGTTTGCACACCACTAAATTGCAGACCCAACCCCGCAAACACAACAACCTTCGGTTCTGGGTGATTTTCATCCAAAACCTGAGAACCACTCGACCTTGGGGCATGGGTATGCATCATAATCTGGTCTACATCTGTGGACATCTTCTGTTGGTGGGTCTGAGAATCAATATTTTTATTTTGATTCTGACCCACACTTGTGAATTCTCAATTTCTTCCTTGTATGTATTTTATACCTAGCTGAAGGCATTAAATTAGAACATGTTTATATTTCACGTTCTCTGCGAAGCTGACCGGATTCCTCATGATGTTCAGGTGATATTTTATTTACTCCACCCTTTTCATGTCTTTATTTTTACAATGAGGACATTGCATCATTTAGGCATGGGGGGTGGATACTTAATCTTGAAATCATTTTGTTAACTCCGTAGAATTTCTTTTAGTTTCTTTAAAAAAAAATTTGAAAATTCAAAAAGATAAAAAAAAGAACAATTAGGAGAAGAAAACTTAGGCATTTGGAAGTTATTAACTTTAGGAAATGATACGATAGGACCTGAATTCTTAGACTCTTCTGAGCTTCGGGCTTAATTAGCCTAGGTGTCTACTCGAATGTGGACTTAGTTTCGAGTCCTCGCCAAGTCAATCTTATTTTAATTCGGTAATAAATTGGGGTGATAAGTATACGACTTATCAACCCACCCTCTGATTTGAGGGGACTTTAAGCCTAAGCATCTACACACATTTTTTGCACTGACTCACTTTTTGATGGTTTCTTTGAAAATCGGGTAGCTAATGAGCTATCTAGGTGGTATGGCTGGCAAGTTGTCGGTGGTAACAGCTCATCGGTAGGTTGTCCAGAGCCCAGCTAAAAGACCATTTTCGTTGTACTACCTTCAGGTAAATCTTAGAGTAGGGAAGCCACCTACTTAAAAAATAAAAAAATAGAAATAGAAAAAAAGAAAAGGAAAAAGAAAAAAGATAGAAAAAGGAGAAAAGAAAAATAAATAAAACCACACTTCACCGCACGAGTATGGCTAACAAGTTGTCGTGGGTAACAGCCCATTGGCCGGTTATCCAGAGCCCAGCTCATAAAAATGCACAATAATTCCCAAAACACTTAGGGAAGAAGTGGGGAAGTAGAATAAACTGGGGAGATATACATTGGGTTCACCCTTGTGTTGACCCCATAAATAAAAGTAGGGAGAAAGCTACCGTTCGAAAAGATAAACCTTACGCAAGGTCACCTAGGGTCGTAGAAACCCGAAGTCCGTTTTAACGGCTGCTTAGCGAGTCTTCCACCATTTTCACAAGATGCTTAGCACTTAGAGTCCTTTTCTAGTCTTGGGCGGGTAGCTGTAAAAAGCTATCCCGGAACTCTCAAACTCTAAAAGTACAAAAAAATTAGAAAAGAAGAAAAAAAAAATGTTTACTTCCTTTTCAAATAAGGCGAGGACTTGGGCGGTCTGCATTCTAGTAGGCACCTGGGTACTATTGAGTCTTCGTAGTTTAGGACCTTAGTTGAAATTTTCTATTGTTAATAAATGACTTAGGCCTAAGCGATCTTATCCTAATTCTGCTTTTATACATAGCATATAGTTTAATTTTGCTAGGGACTAGCAAAAGATAGGCATCGGGGTATGATGTAAACACATTTATTGAAGGTAAAATGCCTATTCTTGCATGTTCCTAGGCTTAGATTTGCATTTCATGTTATAAATATTGCATAGCATGCATCATTCTGCATTTAGAGTAGTTGTATATAATTTAGGTTAATTACATCCTTTTTGTGGTTAGGAGAGAAGGATATTCATTTTGAAGTCTCGGATTGACGATCCGACCGTATGGATCTGATCAAGATGACGACCGAAGTCCAACGCTTCTGAAATTGCCTCGATCAGAGTCCCGTAGCACCATATACAATCCAAGGAAGATTAATGGTTGAGGGACTAGGTGACGGAATCCAGAGCATCAAATGACAAATCCGATCGCACGAATGGATTTGGGTCGATGATCGTAGCATAACGGCGTGAAAATCGACTCAATCCGACCTCTGTAGCATCCCCTACAAAGGAAAGAAGATGGACAGCCCAGATTGCGCCATGTAGCGAAACCCAAGCCGCCCATGCGCACTCACGTGCCACCGCATGTGCACAGCAGCGCGGGTGCATGCGTGTGGAGGCAGCAGTGCGCATTACGTGTGTGCATGCAATAAGGGCGCGTACAGCATGCGCCAGTGCAGTGGCTCGTGGGTGCGTGGGTTGTCTTCACCGACGTTTGCGACAGATCTTCAGCGATGTTTATGACCGTCACTAAATGTCTTGTATACGAATTTGATTCTTTCCTCCATTAGAAAAGGACCACTACCCCTCCCATTTTTCTTCATCTCTTCCTTTCTTCCTCTCACCACCTCTAAGGCTCTAAAGAGAGCTTGTCCCAAGCCCGGGATGCTCCTCTAGAGTAGAAAAGAAAATAGTTTTCCCACCTCTCATCCCCATTTTTGGAGCATCCCATGGCCGTCCTCTCACCGCCCTTCAGGAAGAAGATCCTCACCGCGATGCCATCCTGCCCCATCCTCCTTCCTCCGGCTCCGTCGTCCTTCGTCCCGCTCCTCACCACCTTCCTCTAATCAATGTCAAAGTGAGTTTTCCTCCGAGCAACCGTCAAGGGGATTTTTCTCACCTCATTCTATCTTTTTATGCTTTCGTAGTGTAGATTTTCTACTTTCATAGTGTAACAAACAATTCTTCATGAATAGATGATTGTTTCTCTCTCTCTCTTTCTCCCTCTCTCTTACTTTTGCAAGTAGATAAAGTTTTCATCGACCGAATCTCTTGCTTGCTAAAAATACCAAAAAAATTAGAAAAGATAAAAACAACCAAAAACAAATAAAATCGAAGTGCGATTTTCAATTAAAGTAAACGTCGCCTCCCCGTCTTCGACCCGGGACTCCCTTAGAGTTTCGGTATAAATTTTATTTGACCATGCATTTTGTAACTACGACAATGGGTTACTTGTAACCCTGATTTCAAACTCGTAAAACACGTGTGATCACCCCTCCTCTTGCTTATTATATTTTTATTTTCATGTATACATTTCAATGAGGACATTGTAAAGAATAGGTATGGGGGTGGACATTGCATGCCTTATCTTTATGTAAAAAAAAAAAATTGCATTTAGGCATAAAGAATTTTTATTAAGGTTTTATTAGGGATTTATTCTTAAGTTGATTCCTGAGTTTAGAATCCAATTCAATTTCACACATACATGTAGAACTTGCAATGGATTCTCTATGAAGACTGATAAACATCATTAGTTTGTCGAGAAGAAGCAATGCTTCTTCTCCTAAACCCTTGGACAGTAATTAGAGAGTCAGGCAAACTATATTTTAATAGATCCACCAAACAAGTGTGAGGTAAGAGTACAAAGTCTACTGGTGCTCTAAGGCTAGTATGAGGAATCTTAAACTCTGGATAATAAGATAATGATACTCGGTGTTAGGCATAAGTTTTTGCTCTCGATTTCTATGTACAAGTTCTTAGTGCTAATCTCTTGAGA
Organism: Thalassia testudinum; assembly: GCA_037157565.1. NCBI lineage: Eukaryota > Viridiplantae > Streptophyta > Magnoliopsida > Alismatales > Hydrocharitaceae > Thalassia > Thalassia testudinum. The sequence goes on from JAZHRO010000009.1 coordinate 49,604,379, forward strand.
GCCACCAAATAAAGCAAACGCACAGAAAGCGGGTTCTGATAAAACTAGGACTAAGGTAGATGGTCACAACCATCCTTTACAGAATCTTTGGCTGAAGGATGGTAATAATGTCAAGGTCAAAAATACATTGTCCTATCCATTCCCTTCCTGGTGCTAAGAATAGGCACTTCCACCAAATAAGCTACCTGATATCCTCTTGAACACCCTTAATCCCAAATAATGCCTCATAAATAAAAGTTTGTATGTTGCATTGCGTTAGTAGATATTTGAATGCGAAGAAAAAAGAAATATATATATATACATAGAAAAAAATTTAGAAATAGAAGAGTAGGAAAAAATGAGTTATGAGTTAGAGTTTATTTCAAGTGTAATAAGACAACAACACCTACCATCGTCATGATCCTCCAAATATAGCCTTCACCTACTTTTCTATATTTCTGGCCACTTGAATATGGGCTGAGGAATTCTAACTTAGTCTTAGAGTTATCAGAACCTAATTAAAGTGTTAATGCCAGGAGAGACCACCAAATATACTGATAAATCTGGTGAGATTGTGATCACAAAAAGAAAGAAAATAAAAGAAAAGCTAAGAAAAAGAAAAAGAAAGAGAAAGAGAAAGAAAGAGAGAGAATGAGCATAAAGGAACTAAAGAGAGCACAGGTTCTCTGCCTCTCTTTGAGTTGAATTATTTAATAATATGGAAATTTAGGTTTTAAAGTATTAGTCTATATGTAGCACCAGATGAGTGTGAGACACTAAATACAAATCTACTTAACTCAGAAACCTTCTACCTCAGCCAAAATCGAGGCTGAATTCATAGATTATCTTATAACCCCAAGGGAAGAAGTTTGCCTATCCCAATAGATTTTTACTAAGGGTCAACTATGAGCTTTAGATGTGAATTGACTTTTCACTTAGATCCGTTGCATAGACTACAACAAAACACATTAACGATTATCTAGATTACTAAAGCTTTGAATGAAAACAAAAGACATAAACCTCTAATCAAACTCTTGATAAAATTACTCATGTAGGACCACTTTGCATTTAGTCATGCATTTGTTAGGGACTAGCAAGAATTAGGCATGGGGATGTGATTGCGCAGCAATCATGCAACCTAAATCACGTGAATTAAGCTAGATTCTAGCATAATTTAGGAATAATGAATTCATAGACATCGTAATTTGCACAATAGCTAGTTTATTAGTCATATAGATAATATCGTCATTTTATGTACTAATGAGAGATGATTTTAATCATAGATGATTTGAAGCCGCGGATGTTAGATCAGACTAAGCAGATCTGATCAAAACTACGATGGGAGTCCAACGCTTCCGAAATCATCTTGACCAAACAACCAGGGCATCTTGTGCAGTCCATAGAAGAATAGAGACCACAGAACCAGAGGAGAAAGATCCAAGCCTCAAATGAGGATGGATCCGAATCAACGGTCGCAATCCAATGGTGCAAAAATCAACCCGATCGGAGGTCTACATCACCTGTTATAAGGAAATGAAAATGGACAGACATGATGGTGCCACATGGCGCCATCACAGCCACTCCCTAATCGCCACTCCATCTATGAAGGCCATTCCTCACGCATTGTGGGCCGTTGGATGGCCATCCAACGGCCATTAGGTGCCCACGTTGCCCACTCCACCGCGCCTCATCGAACAGAAGGTTAATCTCAACTGTTGGATCTCCATCCAATGGTTGAGAGAGGATTTGCCTAATACCTAAATGCAACACAATTGAAGCCTTATCACAACGGTCTCCACACTAAACCACAAGCGAAGAGTGCTCATTCGAGGTGTGCTCAACACTAAATTGGGAAGGCAGCATTGAGTGGGCGTGATTAGCCATTGGATCACGAACAGAAGGTGCACATGCAACCACGTGGCAAGGTCAGAGCGCTCCAAGATTGCACGCACAATCAAATGCACGCTCTACGTGCGTCCTCACGCACTAATTCAACGCAGGTGATGCGAGCACAAATCTAAGCCATTCGATCGTAAGATCGAACGACTGTGAATGGGGCGATTTTGAATAAGCGAGCGTGCTCGAGGAGGAAGAAGCGACGAGCAGGCGTTGGCTGGGTGAGGAGTGAGTAGGGCCATCAGATCGAGATCCAAGGGACGTGGGCGCGCTACGTGTCGGCCAGAGATGCAATCCACGCGATGAAGGTGCAAATGAAGGTGTTTTAAGGCACAACTTGGTTCGTTGATCTCCCGATTGACAGATCTGATTATTCAGGAGTTGTTACACAATTTTGGGGGTTAAAATGCCCTCTTTTCCCCTCATCAAAGCTATAAAAAGAGGCCTAGGGCCCCCTGTTGGAGGCATCTCTTCATACAACTCCTGCTATTAACTCTAGACATCTCTTCCACCTTCTTTGTGATTCTCCGTCCCTCTGCAACTCCGCTCCGACCTTCATCCTGGCGTTGTGGATCTGAGGTGCTACCGCATCTCACACAAGCATCCTACAAGCGACGTTGTCTCTCTGCCTCCTCCTTCTCTCTCTCTCCCTCTCTCCCTCTCTCTTTCTATCTATCTGGTATCTATCTGTCTCTATTAGCATTTTCTATTGTAAAAATTCTATCTAATTGCAATAAAATTCTGATTCTCTGGATATCAGCTTTATACATATATACATATATATATCTAGTTAGAATTAGTTTTATTAAAATGCTTCTGCAAAAATCGAGATTACCTCCCTACGAACGGCCCGATACTTACCAAAATTTATAAATTTATTTGTCGACATATTTTGCGCTATACTATAGCTAAATCAACTTTTAAAATGCGATTTACGTGTTGAACACTTGCACCTTAATGATTACATCATGAACTACCCCCTTAGGTGTGTTGATGGAGCCATCTGCTATTTTAATGGTGATAGGTGTGTGGTGCAGATCTCCAAGTCTGGTGTGGTCAAAAAGAGCAATACGAATCAAGCTGATGGAAGACCCTAGATCCACAAGGGCTCTATTGAAGATGAATACCTTAATGGCACAAGATATGAAATGTTTTCCAGGGTCATTCTTTTTGGGTGGTAGAGTGCCAGAAACAAATGCACTTATGTTAGCAGATAAAACCACCTCTTTAGGTTTATAAGTCTTTTTCTTTTGTTGTGACTCTTTCTTTAAGGCTCCAGGAAAGGGTCAATGGGTCAAATAAACTTCACGAGCCTTTTTCTTCTTTTTGTCCCTAAAGTCTGAGTCAAAGCTGGATGTAGGTTTGGTCTTAAGATTTTTGGTTGAGCCTGAATTAGATCGTTTGGGTGGGCTCTTAGCTTTCCTCTTCCTTTTAGAGGACAAAGAATTGGCACCTGCACAATGGCACATATGATAAATTGGAGGAGGGGTTGGAAGAATGGGTGGAGAATAGGAGTGAAGAGGAGTGTGCATGTGGGGATAAAACAATTCTTGAAGTCTCTTGATTTGATCCCCTTGAGATTTCACTTGATTTTCCAGCTTAGTCAGCCTTTCTTCATTTTTCTTGTCAAAGTCCAACAAAATGTTCATGATATCCTCAAGGGTGGTTGTGGGTTGGGTTGGACTAGATGGTTGCCCTAAAGTGGATTGAGTGGAATACTGGGCTTGCCTAGATTGATATTCAGTCTGAGTCAGTCTCTGTTGTGGCCATGAAAGATCAGGATTATCTCTCCACTCAGGGTCATATGAATCAAGATATGGACCAAAGGGCGTATCACCCTGAGTGGGGCTAACTATAGAGGGAGTTGATTGAGAACTTGATGTGTGGTCCTGTACTTGTGATCCATTATTCCAATTCTTAGTGATATATCATCAAGTATAGGTGTATCAGAAATGGCGCATTCCCCAAATGATCTACCTAAATCATGAAGTAGTTCCAAAGGTGCCTTTTAGGTTGGCTGAGTCCAGTATGCCTCCCCAGGGTAGCAAGAGTCAATAGAGTAGCTAGTGGATCCAAAATATGGGTTACTAGACCCACTAGGCTGGTTATTCCAGGTCTCTTATTCCTGGGAGGAATGATAAGATTGAGATTGTGGCTAGGATCGTCTAATTTGCTCTAGGAGCTTAGCACATTGATCTGTATAGTCCTTGTTATATTCCCGGAATTCAACAACTATGGCTTTCAATCAGTTCTGATCGAGATAAGGGTCAGATCCATGAGGTTCAGGTTCTAAATAAGCTGGGGGATAAGGAGTATGAGAATAATCAAATCCCAGCTGCTGAGGGTGAGTCTCCAAACCAAGAGGAGTCGAAATCATGGTTAGGTTGGTAGATAGAGGCCCCTGCAGGTCAGAAGGATGATATGGGTTCATGGATATCCGAGAAAAGTGGAGAATGGAGATAAGAGAAGGTCTTCCTCAGGAAGACACACTCAGCTACAAGGGGCTAGTGAAAGTAAGGCCAAGGCTTAGGATAAGAGAAAACCCCAGTTCAAGCAAATAATCTAACCCTAGATTATATACCCTAATTGGGTCTAAACCTAGTATCCTGAAATGGACTTGAGTTAAACCATCCCTTGAATTACTTGGTTGGCCAGAAGGGTGGGACCCCCTAGGACACCCCGCACGGTGGGACACCACTAGAGGTTAACGCAGTTACTGCACCGATCTTTCTTGTCACCAGTTAGTCCAAATAGACAAGGACTTGATTTTCACCCAATCAAATTTCGGTTACCAAGTAAAATAGTCTTGCCTAGGGCACGTCTACTTAGTTTTAGGCTTGGGCTTAGAGTGCTCTTGGCATGTGATTGGGCATTTTGGGGGTGTTACCCTTAAAATTAGGTTTAAAAGTGTGAAGTGCACAAATAGAGGGTTTTCAATAAAAGCTTTAATTGGAGTAGTGTGATAAACGCCAATTTATCATCATTCTTATGCATTAAACAAACCTAGCTCGTGGAATTTTTCTCTGCAAATGGGTTTTTGGGTTGCATTTAGGCATAAATTAGGTTGGCATGCATTTTACATTTTATTGTCATTTTGATGTGTTTTTGTGAGTTTTAAGGATATACATATTGATAGATCCCTAAAACTCTAGCACTCAGGAAGGCAATTGGTGAAGGAGAAGCCCAAACCAACTGGAACTCAGCTTTATCCACCTCACCATAGCTGGATTCTAGCTCACTTGGACTGGGGGTAGCTCATCCTAGCTCCATTCAGCTCATCTCAGCTGAATGGCAACTCAAGAGAGCTCATCTTAGCTCACCCTAGCTCAAGTCAGCTCGAATCCAGCTCAACTTAGTTAAGTCTAGCTCATCTTAGCTCCCATCAGTTCACTTGGAGCTCTACCTAGCTCAGTTGAGTTGACTGGAGTTCACCTCAGCTCAGGACTAGCTACATCCAGCTCCACTCAACTTCAGCCAGTTGAAGATGACTTCATCTTAGCTCAGGAAGCTCAAGTCCAGCTCCCGGGGACTCAGCTAAGCTACCTTAGCTACCTCAACTAGCTAGGTCCTCCCCAGGAACATCAGACCCAGCTCACCTCAACTCCATTCAGAAGAAGCTAGCTTGCTTTAGCTTGGATTAGCAGCTAGCAAAGAACTAGCAAGTTAAGCCAGCTAAAGTAGCTCCATGCCACCCTTTTCAGTAGCTGCCAACTCCAGTTTAGCTCCAGACTTCTTCCCTCTAGCTCCTCTCCTAAAACCCTAGCTCCATATGCCTCCTCATCTACTCTATAACTAGCTAAGCCAGCTTAGCTTAGCTTAGCTATGCTCCAGTTCCTTTGGCCAACCATCAACCCAACCTAACCCTATTTCCACCTACACAAGCTCCCCACTTCAAGTCCACCTAGCTACCTACTCCTAATCCAAGTTGGCGCCACCACCATAGCCATCCCTTCACCCCTCAACTTCCTCCAAAAGACACTTAAGGTTGGAGCCAAAACCACCCTTCTAGAATCCTTCCTTTTGGCACCAACCTAAGACCCCATCATGGCCATCCATCCATCCACCAAATACATCCAAACCCTTCCCTACATGGCACCACCTAACCCCCTTCTAGAAGACCCATTTTGGCGCCAACTCAAGGGGCACCTAGGGTCGTAACCACCACCCTTAAGTTGGCACCAAACCCTAGTAGCCCTAGGATCTATTAACTACCCTAGATCCTATCCTAGCCATCCATTCCAAAAGCCACCTATACCCCCCATCATACTCTAATAAAAGACCCTTAACCACCACCATTTTTCCCATCGTGCATTTTAGTTTAGTCTACCATATACCCACCATAAGTCAAGGCCAAGGAAGAAGAAGAAGAGAAGAAGATTAAGAGGGCCTCTTACCCACTCCCTTGGTGCCTTCTTCCCCTTCTCTCTTCATCCTTGTGCCACACCGAGGAGGAGCATTCTTCAACTTGGAGGATGGCCAGGCATAGGAGGAGAAGGGTGGTTCATGCCCACCCTTGGAGAGCAAGTGCACGCCCACCCCTAGGGTTTGCCTTGGAAAGCGACACCTTGAAGGAAGAAAGTCAAGAAAAGAAGGAGCCCTTTTTAACTATGGGAGCAGCCGTAGTTGGAGCAAGAGCTTCGTCTTCTTCACTGACATTTTCAGAGGATCATTATTTTTATTTTATGAATTTTTATTTCTAGTAGTAGAAGCATTCCTCTACTAAGGTTTCTCGTGTAAAACAATTCCTCTTTTCTATAAAAATTTGCCTTCTTCTTAAATAGCTTTTGTGGTATCTTTATTGCAATTGTTTTTGCTTTATCTTTAGTGCACTTACACCCCCTTTCTTTCTAATTACGCTAGACATTCACGTGCCTAGGGTGAGTTTAGAAAGAAAGCAGTTTCTGTCACTTAGGTTTTAGCTATTAAGTGTAGTTCACATTCCACCTTCAAACTTGTGTTGCCATTATTTCAACACATAAAAATCATATATTCAAAAACAAAAAAAAGAAAATTGATTTCCATTTTGAAGCAAGAGATTTGATTTCGCAAAAAGTTGCCTCCTTGGACAATTCTAGATCCCTATCTAGGTTTTATAAATTTAAGAGTTGATCGATTTTACGCATTACAACGATGTATTTTACAAATTGCGTAAATTCCATATCACAGTGGATTTTATGGTTCAAGTTCTTTTATTAATTTTTCTTTTAGAGTTTCCTTGTTTAAGTCAATTCAAATAAGGTTGTGGTGGAGCACGCAACAAGTTTTGCAAGTCCCAATTGTTATATGAATTTCCTTTAATTATGGAATGCAAATGTGCTCTACCTTGGTGTGGAAACCCTAAAATCAGATAGGTCTATATGATGATTTTAAGTCCAACAAGGTAGAAGTGGTGTAACCCAATCAAAGAAAACAATGGTCTTAATGCACCACTACGAAGTGAAATAGACCTAAGTGGTTGCCTACGTTGAAGTGTAGATCAATTTCAATTTCAACTAAGTAAGGGGGTAGACAACCAATCAGAAAAAATACCCTCATGCAATCACACCCAAATCAGGCTCAAATAGGTTTGTTTTGGGTCTCTAAATTTAAACCCTAATGTGAATCACCTAGGGTTTGTGCTTCTTCTAAAAATCTGTAGTTAGACCTTATTCTTAGTTGAAATCACTCCCCAAATCAGTAACTGAAGCAAAATAAGATAAAATTTGGTAGAGATCTTCCTTTTTCACAAGTATTTCAGGGAATAATTTTTAATATTTTTACTATTTTTTACAATTTTTCAAGAATTTTTTTATGTTAGGGGGTCAAATAGGCCAGATAGACCCCCTGCGAGTAATTCAATTTGAAACAGTATAAATTGAAATCCAAAAATTCTTAAAAATTTATGAAAAAGACTACATTTTAGTGGCTTTCCAACCCCACAAATTTCAAATTTATCTGATTTATGTAGAGGTCAGAATTATAGTTGAACTTAGATAAAAGCAAAGTGCAGACTATTCTGACCCCCTTCTACTATGTAATTTTTAAAATTCGTATAGTGACAATTTTTCTAAATAAAAGGTTGTCCTAAAAGCTGGTTTGAAACCCTAAGATCAGACCAAATTCCAAGATTTTTGGACTCCTAATTTGATAGCAATAAATTTTTGAAAATCATCAATATTTGGTGGCTAGATTTCCAAATTTGAGTTTGGTGTTTTTAAATGGTTTCCAAGTTAAAACACACACCAACAAAAGATTTTTTTTTCTTTTTTTTCCTTGGTAATTCAAATATGGAAATTTGAATTTGATTTTTATATTTTATAATTTTTTTCTTTCTTTTTTTTTTACAAGGACACTCGCCAACTAATTTAGCTAAGATCCTATCTTTTCTAAGGAACACCATTTCTTTTTTCTCTTTTTTCTTTCAAACCTAAAAATTTAACCAACTAGAGGGTCCATGATGATACCTGTGATCTTCAACATGGGTTGATGCATGCGTGGATCCTCTTCGTTCTTGACCTACAAAAATCAAGACAACCATACATTAAGCAACTCCAAATCTAAACTCGCACGTTGCCCACCAAGCGACAGTGCCATTTGACAGAGCGATTTTCACACATTTTGAAATACGTTAGAAATCATAGTATAGTTGCGCTAAACCCTCGATAAAAAATGTTTATTTATTTAATGAAACTCGCATTGATGATTTTCTTTTAGAACTTGAGTCCCGCTCGTTCGTCTCTGGGAGGCGTGAAAACGAGTGGAGATTTGGATCCACTTTTCTAACCTAAATCTAATCTAACCTAATATTTTTAGTCTTTTTGTATTTTGTGATTTTCTGTGTTTTTGATTTTTATTTTGAAAAGCGAAATGAAACCTAGATCTAAATATGCTAGCAAAACCTAAATGACTACGTGCGTCTAAGTGAGCCATGGTGGTTGTGCATGGTGTGAACAAACCTTTGTAGCATGATGACGAGTAATCACATAAAAGAAAACTAGATAAGAACATCATGCATCAAAAATTAAGTCACTATAAAATCTATATACATGAAAATAAAGCTAAACTAAAGAAAGGGATCAACCAAGAGAGGCTAGGGAGAAGCCTTCTTGGCTGTCCACTAAAGAGGAGTGGATGGCATGTGCAACCAAGTGGAGAGAGGAGGGTGTTGCACCCTTTCTCTACCCATGACCATCCTTGAGAAGACCTTGAGAAGGGTCTTCTCTATGGTCATCCAAGAAGAAAATGGGGGCGTGGACCCTCTATGGAGGAAGACGAAGCACGCCCATATGAACAAGAAGAGAGAAGGAGGATGTTGATGGATCCTTCTTCTTCTTGCCTCCCTTGAAGAAGGTTGGAGGAGAGCTTCTTCCAAGCCGTCCCTGGAGTAGCCTTGGAGGAGGAGGACCCCTTAAAGGAGGGAGTGGTGGACTGCCTTAGGGTTTAGAGATGGTGGCTCTTAGGGTTGGAAGGGAGGGTGTCGCAAGTTTGAGAGGTGGAGGAGAGAATCGAATTTGTACGACTCCTCTCTTTGGCTTTTATGGAAAGGGCTCTCCATTGCAAATGGTTCGCCACTTTTTGTGGCTCCCAAAATAGCAAGTGCTACCAATGTAGGATCTAGGTTGAAGCAAGGGTTTTAGGGCTTCCTAGAATGGGTGTGCGTGGGTTTGGTAGGGATAAAATAGGAAGGTAGGATTTAGGAAGATGTGAGTGTGTGTGTGTAATTTCATAGAGGAAGGTGTGTGATTTAGTAATTCTAGGTTGGGTCAACTAACATTAAGTGGGTGTGGAACTAATTATGTTTAAGTGAGTCTAATTGGAGAGGAGTGAACCTAATTGGGTCTAGGTCAAGTCTAATTAGGTTCTACTAAGCCTAATTAAACTTGTATGGATGAGTAGGAGTTAATTAGATCCTGGGTGGATCTAATTGGGTTTAGGTGCACCCAATCAACTATAGATGCACCCAATTAGGTATGGGATGGTTCAATTGGGTTAGGGATAGGATAAGTAGGGCTATGGATAGTGGAGTAGGCTTAGGAGGTCTCTTATTAGGTTTCCTAAGGTGTTTGGTAGGTGTTGAATCAGAAAATCATTGCAAATAGATTTGAGTTTTGAAAACTCGTCGTTGTAGTGCGATTTGCAAGAAAAATCATCAACAAATAAAATTTTACCAAAAATCAAAAAGAATTCTGCGTCGAACACAGGGAGGTGGACGTTTGATTAAAAATCACATTTGTTTATTTGTCACGAAGTAGATTAGCTGGTTGAATTGAATCTAAACTAGCTATCTACTTAAAGAATAATGAATAGAAAGAGAGAGAGAATATTACAAATAAAGACAAAATAGAGATAGAATAAAAATGGATTTCGCAATCATCAAGTGATGTTCATTACAACTAATCATTACACTAGAAAGCTGGGAAGATTACAACTAGAAAGTGGTAAATCTCTCTAGAAAGCGGTAAAAAGGTGGAGAGAAGTTATCCTCCTCGACGGCTTCTTGGAGGTCGAGTCGCATTGATGGAGCACCCGGATGAAGGTGATGAGATGCGGGAAGAAGGAGTACGATGATGGACAACAGAGAACAGGGCAGGGAGACGTCATAGCGGGATCCGCTTCCCGAATGGCAGTGAGAAGACAACCACGGGATGCTCCACAAGGGAGGTGTGAAGGTGGAAAATTTGTATTTTTAACTCTAATGGAGCATCCTGAGTTTGGGATGAGCTCTTAGAGCTTTGGAGGGGGTGAGAGAAGAGAGGAAGGGATCATTGAAATGTGGGGGGCGTAGGTGTAGAGGTTGGGGGCAAAAAGGTCATTACAAGTTAAAAACACGTCTCTAAAAGTGCACGCGCGCCCGTGCCTCCTCCTCTCCTTTGCTGAACACTCCTCCCATGTACGTGCAATATCAGCGGTTCGATCTTGAGATCGAGCGGCTTAAACTCAATCTCACCCACGCCTTCATCGCTCACCCGCGCGTGAGATCAAGTGTCAACGACGCATTGGATTACGCGTGAAGGATTCATGCACTTTGGTTGTGCCATGTCGTTGCTCTATCTGCCATCCACGTCGCATCTAATGGCCAAAATCGATCGCGCTTGTGCTACACTGAATTGAGGTGAGCGGTGAGCTTCGTACCCATGCCCTCAACTTGCTCTTGGAGCGCTCAACCAATGTGCCAAGAGCGAGACTTTGTCGCGTTTCCAACCGAGGTGCACATGCTCATGGCTGTTGGATCAAGATCTAATGGCCCAGATCTGATTGTGCGTACGAGGAGAGAGAGGGAGCGGGCGCCTTTGCCCGGTGTGGCCAGCTGAGATGGTGCCACGTGGCACCATCTTGGCCATCCATCTTTTATGTGTTGTAGATGGTGCAACGGATGTTGGATTGGATCGATTTTTCTGCCATTGGGCTGCGATCGTCAATTTGAATCCATCCGTACTGTCAGATTTGTCATCTGAAGTGCAGATTTACACCATCTTGGCCCTTGATCTCTGATCTTCCTCAAATTATATCAGACGCTACGGAAGTCCGATCAGAGCGATCTTGGATTCATTGAACCTTGATCGTCACTCTAATCAATTCCGTATGGTTGGATCTTTAATCCGAGGCCTCAATTAAATGTTGCCTTATCCCTGGACACCAAAAAGAAGAAATTACTATACAATTTGTACAGTTTGACCTAAATGCATGATGAAGCATGTTATGCAATATTTACAATGCATGATGCTTATATGATACTAAGAACATGCATTAATAGACATTTTTGGCTATTCAAATGTATGCACATCAGTAGGGCTTCTAGGTCAAAATAGGTAAGATTAGGCTTCTAGCACCAACATCAGACACCAGAGAACAGTATCAGACGTCCAGGGAACATGTCAGACATCTTATACTCCAAAATTGGATGTTTGGAAGTTAGGTTAGACGTTTAAGTCTGTATCAGTATGAGTTTTCGCTTCCTAAATTAAATTTCTATAGAAATCAGGCATCCAGCCATTAGTCCTAAAAGGTGCTGGAGAGTGGGTTTTAGGTTTTCTAAGGTAGGTTTTGGTTCCTAAGTGTTTGGGAGAGGGATAAGGTGGATAAGAACATGGATAGTGCTATTCATGTTTGTGTTTTAAGGCTAATGTGTCCTAATGGAAGTGGTTTTGGGTTTGGGAAGGCTATCCTAGGGTTCCTAAGGGTAGGGATATGGCTATCCTCATCACTCTTCATGTTTAGATTAGTCTTCTTCTCTCCTTATTACTTTATTCCACTATCTCCCACATCCTAGATCACTTCATTCCTTTCAAATAACAATAAAAAAATATTAAATATCAGGATATCTCATCTTATTCTATAATAAATGATTCAATGCATGATATGCATGATATGAGTGCAATATCCACAAATTCAGCTTGGTTCAGACATTATTTAGGTTGATTAAGACCTATGATTGATGCGCCATCACCTACACATCCCTACACATGGCTCCAACTATCCCTAGCCAATAGATCATTTAACCACTGATGGGAACACCATCATGAGCCCTAACTAGCTCATTTTGACCCAATGAAGTCAATAAATACTCCTACATAACCAGTTGAAGGTCATAATTCATTGCATAGCCATTCTGAGAGAAAAATAAGAAACCAGGGGTAAAACTATAATTTTACCAATGCAGTACAACCACAGGTTTTCTCAAGGGTTAAACAAAGGTCAAATGTCTTAACAAGTAACAAGTGGGTTGGAGCAAACAGAAAAGGGTTTGTGTGTATTCTGAGAATTAAATGACTTTTGAAACCCTAAAAATAGGCCTACCTAATTAACCAAGGTTATGGTTAGTATAAAATTCAATTAAAAACTCTAAAAATCATATAAAAATATTCTCTAGGGTTTAGTACCTTCAATTTTGCCATCAGAACCCATCTTGACCAAAAATGAAGTCTCAGACAGATATTTGCCCTAATTTAGGTTTTTACATAAATTACCCAGTAAAACTTGGTCAAAACTAAAATCCAAATTCACCATTGGATTCCTTAGGTCCAAATTAGGCTTATACCAAAATTTGGACCCAAGATGAGTTTTCCTTGACCCAGTTTGCAAAAAGGTCCTATCTAATTACATTTCTACCCTTAACTTTTAAAAATCCTTTCATTTAGACCCCTATCTTATTCGTCATCTTCACAAGTAGGTCCCTCAACCATTATCGTGGAGGAAACCTACTCCACCGACCTTTGACAGAGAACTCCTTGATTGCTTGGAGGATCTCTTCCAAAATTGGAAGGGAGATCCTCTGAGAAATTCTCTCCCATCTGAACCCATTGATGAGCTTTGATTCCTTCCCAATCTCTCATGCGAACGCATGAGAGATTTGGGTATCCTAATAGTTCCCATCTCTGGCTACCTTCAAAGCTTAGGAAGCTTGCTTCCAAAGCCCTAATCGCCCTCTTTGATTCCTTCCCAATCTCTCATGCGAATGCATGAGAGATTTGGGTATCCTAATAGTTCCCATCTCTAGAGACCTTCCAAGCTTAGGAAGCTTGCTTCCGAAGCCCTAATCGCCCTTCAGAGCCTTATTTAAAGCAGCCCAGATCACACCAACTTCTCCATGCTTGAATTCAGTCGTGATTCCCCTCAATTCTTCTCTTCCTCTCACGGCCAAAGCCTCCTTGACGTCCAACGACCTTCCCTGCTCTTTCTTGTCTTCCGACCGCCATACTAGCGATGGATTCCTCTTTGTTCTTCTCCACGTCTTGCCATACCAGCAAACGCCCATCCCTCTTCATCCTCGCCGTTCCCACCTCACCGAAGTCGCCTTCGCCTCCGACGTCGGCCACACCAGACCCGACGCCCTCGCTGCCCCCCTTCATCCATTAACTCCCTAGCTTAGTTCCTTGTCCCTTCTACTTGCTTTTCTGCTCCTTACTTTTCAAAATTGACCACTGTCACTCCTCGCACCTTCATCTTCTCCATCTCCAGCTACCACCTATGACGAGGCCATCCCACCTCCACAAGCCACCAAAACTCTCGCCGACCCTCACAAAACCTCTACCACACTTCATTGATCACTTCCCCTCTCCTTATTCACCTTGCCACTCACCCAAATCACCCCCCGAACATACCCACTCACATGCACATAGTCCGCCATAGGTATGCACTCACAGACACCCACACGCCACGCCACCACCCCCATCGCATCCACCGTGCTCCGACGACACTCCCTGAATGTTTTGACGTGGCTAAAAGGTTATTCTGCTAATTTCAGGTGCACGACCTTATCTGCCATTGGCGAGCAAGCTCGAAGCTTGCTTGAGGTGCTCCAAGCCTTGCTGTCCCAGGCTGAAGTCCCAGGATGCACGGAAGACTCTTACGCATGCACCCAGGACCTCAATTAGAGTCGAGAGTATCAGCAGCTGCTACAATTGGAAGCACCATCACTACTGTAGGCAAGTGAGAAAAGGGGGCCTGGATAGTCCCACCTCGGATACGAAGAGGCGCCCGCACCTGCATAAATTGAAAAGTTGCCATAGGCTGTTTGCCTCAATTAGCACGGGGTGAGGTCCCTCTCACCTACACCCGATCTTGTCCGCGACACCTCACCTGCGAACCTGGCTGACTCGACTTGACCTACACTCCTCACTCACCATGCACGTTGGTGAACCTAGACCCGGTTACACGCTCGACTTGATTACTCGAGTACCTATGTGGCTCTGGGAGAGCAGATCCTAAGGGAGAAGAAGAGAGGAGTGTCGCATGGGTAGGGGGAGGGTTTTATTGCAAAAACCTACAGCCGACACTTAGCCAATTCAGAAGAAGAAGAAGAGGTCAGGGTTGAAGGTAGAAGAAGAAGAAGAGAAGGCTCGCAAAGGCAAAGGAAGAAGAAGAAAAGGAGGCCAAAAAGAGAAGCTGAAGAAGAAAAGAAGGATCGCACAGAAAGAAGAAGAAGAAGAAAAGAAGAGTAAGAGAAGAAGAATCAGAGAAAGAGAAGAAGACAGAGAAAGCATAGGTAGAGACAGAGAAGAAGAAAAGAAGAAAAAGCAGACAACCTAAGTCATCTTCATCAGACGACAGATCATTACTTTCATTTCATTGCAAATACATTGAGTTCTTTGGTGATATTGTAGGAGTATTTTGTGATCTAAATCACCATTTTACTCCCACATTTTGCACATTGCTACTGCTATTATTGCAATTTCTTTCAGTTTGAATTGTGATCTTGATTTCTAAATACCAATTTGCTCTTTGTGTTCGACCTCGGAAACCTATTCGAGTAATAAAAATTATATTTCTTTTCAAAGCAATTTCGACTATACTGCAATGTGATTATTTTAAACATCGATCTCGCAGCGATAAAACATTTCACGCCATTGCCAGGAAGCAATGGGCAATTTAGAATTCTTGATTACAATTCCTAATACAGATACTAACTTGCTATATCTCTTTTTCTGTGGTTGTTTCAAGGAGAAGGTACATTGAAGAAAGTCAGCCGCACAACAAACACACCAGGGGCAGGTAAATTCTGATTACTCTCTCTCTTAAGCCCCTGTTTTTGAAAAGGTTAAAAAGGAAAAAAAATCAATTAGGGCTACTTGCTTTCCATTCTTAGATAATCCATCAAGTTGCCTGATTTGATTTCAACAACAAAACCTGATTTGTGCACCCACTTAAGGTAACTAGGGCATCACATTCTTGCTTGAGCCCTAGATACCACATTTGGCAAACTAAATTGGGCCAAAATTAGAGCCAATTAAGGATTCCAAGTTAGGGTTTTAGAGACACATTTACATAAGCAAGAATCAACTTTCCTAAATGAAGTGTGCCTAAGCCTTGGTTGAATTGATCTATTCAAGTAAACCCTAAAAATCAGGCTCTTAATCTCACTTGAATCCTAAAAGAGGGACCTAAAACTTCTCAAAGGACAAATAGGTGAAGTTGACCCGCCTTGTTGGGTCAACCAAGCTTTAAATTAGGTCACTTTTCCACTCAATACATCTTAAAGTTCAAGTGAAATCTTAAGCACCCTTGCTCTTAATTAAAATTGGTAGACTTAAGAGGTCAAGTCCCCATTCTGGTCTACCTGGAACATCAGTGACAAGAGAAGTCAGGTGGGGGAAATCCTATAACCCGTGGGGGCGCTATACCGTGTAGGGGTGGTCACACAAGTTTTGCATGTTAGAAATCGGGGTACAAGTAACCCGTCGTCGTAGTTGCAAAACACGTCGATCAGATAAAATTTATACCGAAACTCGAAAAGGGAGTCTCGAGTCGAACACAGGGAGGCGACATTTACTTTAATTGAAAACCATGCTTCAATTTGTTTCTTTTTGGTATTTTAAGGTTTTGTTATATTTTTTGTGTTTTTAAAATAAAAGACAAGTAATCACAAGATAGAGATGGAATCAAATATGATGTATTGCATTAATGTCTATTACAATAATCTACAAAAGCATAAAAAGAGAGGGAGGTGAGAGAAAATCTCCCGAATTGGCTGTTCGGCCAGACGATGGCACCTGGCGAAAGCTTGGATGAAGGAGGTGAGGAGCAGGACGACGGAGGTGAGATGTAGGAAGACATCGGGTTGAGGAAAGCTTCAACGTGGCTCTGGAATGGAGGTGAGAAGACGGAGATGATCTACTATCGGAATGGAGGTGGGAGGATGGCTCCAAGGTGACCTATGAATGGGGATGGGAAGTTGGAGGAATATTTGGTAGGGCAGAGGTTCGCTATACTAATAGTTACCTTGGGAGCTTGAGAGCAAAGCTCTAATGGAGTGTTGGTAGGCTTGCTAGAGCTTAGGAGTAGGTGGGAGTAGAGTAGGTAGAGATGGCTTGGAAGGGAGGGGGTGTAGGTCCTTTTATAGTGGAGGAGAAGAGGCAAAAATAGGTATGGAACCATTAGTGACATCTAGGCCGTCGCTGGAAGCATTGCTGTAGGCAGCTCATGCCCGCTCATGCTCGCTCACGCCCACAACTACCTTTGCTGGCGCACGAAAAATTAGCAACGGCTGTAAGCATCGCTGTAGGTCTAGCTCATGCGTCGCTGGCGCTATGCTCCCCCTTTTGCCGCGCACGTGCATGCGTTGGGCAGCCTGGGCTGTGCCACGTGGCACAGTTTGGGCCATCCATCTTCTTCTTGTTGTAGGGGCTACTACAGAGGTCGGATTGAGTCGATTTTTGCATCGTTAGGCTATAATCATCGACATTAATCCATCCGCATGGTCGGATTTGTCATTTGAAGCTCCAAATTATGTCTCCTAGTCCCTTAGCTGTTGATCTTCCTCGGACTGCATATGATGTTATGGGACTCCAATCGGGGAGATTTCAGAGGCATTGGACTCCGATCGTCATCTTAATTAGATTCGTACGGTCGGATCGTCAATCCAAGGCTTCGAAATAAATATCCTTCTCTCCTAACCACAAAAAGGATGCAATTAACCTAAATTATATACAACTACACTAAATGCAGAATGATGCATGCTATGCAATATTTATAACATGAAATGCAAATCTAAGCTTAGGAACATGCATGAATAGGCAATTTACCCTCAATAAATGTGTTTACATCAAGGGGTTTTTGCGGGACTCTCCCTATTTGGCTGCTCAGGTAATTCTTAGGTGGACGGCTTTCTGACTAAGGGGTATCATTTGCCCCGAACCTCTATAGTCATCCAAAATTTTTGGGTGTCTTAATTGGGTCGATCACATTCTATTTTCATCTAGACCATCGGTGCATGCTTGGTAGGAGGCCCTTAAGGCCATCCTTGAAGCCTCCTTTAGTCATTCACTCCCGTCGAGGCCAGGCCTCAACTTTCGTGTTTGTGCAGCAACCCCATCACATAGACATCTCTTCTGATTCATTTGAACCTAATTCTCCTTCATCCATCATCAAGGCACAACCCGCAAAAGAAGAGAATAACCTTGAGAATCAACTTCAGCACCTTAATGATTTATTCCAAGCCTTTGTGAATCCACCATAGTGTCCTATGATGCGAAATCATTACAATCCCGCTACGGTGGCGATCGAACCTCGAGTCCAAATCCCGGCTGGAGGTCCTGATACTGAACTCAAGTCCAACATGATTCATGTTATTCGAAAATTTCATGGGCTCAATTTTGAGGATCCTTTCCAGCACATTAAACAGCTCAAGCATCTGGCCTAGACCTTCGGATCAGATGTCCAAAATCAGGATATTCTTCTCATGAAGATGTTCTCCTTGTCTCTCATGGACAAAGCAGCTCACTGGTATCAAACCCAAATGCATCTAATCAACACATGGGTTGAACTACAATCCGAGTTTCTGAAAAAGTTCTTCCTAGTTGGTCGGACGAATGCTTTACGACACCAGATCACGCACTTCACACAGTAGCCTAGAGAACCACTTCATGAAGCATGGGATCATTTCCTGTATCTCATGTGAAAGTGCCCCCATCACGGAGTTCCTAAATGGGAACAAGTCTAGTCTTTTTACCAGGGACTCCATGAAGATATCCGTATATTCGTCAATGCAACTTGTGGAGGAAATATCATGGGTCAACACGACGACACTGTGTGGGAGATTCTCGAGAATATGTGCGAGAACTTCATCAATAATGACTCCATGGGCTTATTTGACTAGACGAATGCCCGCGCATCGACAAATCCAAGGGGAGCACATGAGACGCAGGGCCTGTCCTCATCTATTGACTTGTAATTGATGTCTAGTCATTTGGACAAGGTCTCTATTATTGAGAAGAAGGTGGATGAGCAAACTCGACATCTGCAGTGAGCCACCTCTATGCAAAACCCACTCGCACAACTACCCTCTGGGTGGGAAGCTGTGCATAACATTTGCCACCGATCTTCTCAAGGGATGGACCTGTATCCACCCCTGTCTGACTCTAGGGCCAAAGGAAACGTCGATCCTACCTACTCTAGTTGGGGGAACTCTGAACCCTAGTACTTTGACTTTTCTGAGGTTCCTCAGACCTACGATGACCTCAACGCCATCCAGAATGACCCATTCTCTAATACCTATAACCCTGGATGGCGAAATCATCCTAATTTCTTGTGGATGGGAAACAATCAGAATCAAAGACCACCATATCAACCCCGTCCACAAGCTCCTCATCCATATCAGCCGCCTCAGCCTCGGCCCAACCCCACCTATCAATCTGGGCCGACTCAGATAGATCAAATGACTCTTATCCTTCAGACTTTGGCTGACATTCAAAAGATGAATGCGGCTATGCAAAAATAGCACAAAGACGAGATCACAGAGGTTCGCAATCAACTCGCTCTGATGGCGAATTCCCACCAACCTGGTACACTCCCTTCACAACCTCTGTCGAATCCGAATAACATGCCGAACCAGAGGCACGTTATGAACCCAAATCTGGGCCAAGTACACATGATTTATCAAACCCCTTCTGCTCCATCACTCGACGGGATGGAAGCTTTGACATCATACTCGGGATTTCAGCAGCAGCCACCTATTTTACCTACACCAAACCCAAACCAGGCAGGACTAGATTCAGTAACAACCCGTAGTGGCAAAGCAACACAAGACCCACCTTACCCAAGCCACTTACAGCCTGGTAGTGCTAACCCAAGCCCTAGGATAGTCATCCAGGATACCTCGATCCCAGATTAAGAACCTAGACCTATTCTAGGGGAACCATACAAGGTTCCATTTCCCGAGGCCTTGACCAAGGGAAAAAGGACAACCAAACCTGTGACACCTGAAGAGGACCTGGTCAAACTCTTTGAACAGGTCTATATAAACATCCCCTTGATGGATACGATTTGCCACGTACTGACTTACGCATGATTTTTGAAAGACGTGTGTACATCTAAGCGTAAGTCGTGAACCAAAAGTAGCAGCCCAATCATATTGTCAGAGCAAGCCAGCTCTGTCATTTTGAGCAAACTCCCACCTAAGGCAAAAGACCCAGTTACTCTTCTGATGTCCTGTACAATTAGTGATATTGAATTTGATAGAACTTTATTGGATTTAGGAGCCTCCATAAACCTAATACCTACATCCCTACTTGACCATCTTGAGGAATCTGAGCTCAAACCGACAAAGGTGACATTACAGTTGGTAGACCGATCTATTAAGTTACCTAAAGGAATTCTTAAGGATGTCATTGTTAGGGTTTGGGATTTCTATTTTCTGGTGGATTTCATAGTCTTGGATATGGATGCTCCAGAAAATCTGAAAAACACACCAATCATACTAGGGAGACCCTTTCTGGCCACTGCTAGGGCCAATATTAATTATGAAGAGGGCCAAATTGAATTGAAATTTGGGAACCAGACATTAAAGATCGACATCTTTAAGGCCCAACAAGGGATTAATTGCAGAGTTATAGAATAGATATGTGATATCAAGGTTGTGGTTGACGATCCATATATTGAGGAAAACATGACTACTTCTAATCAACCACAAGAGGATCAAAACCCGCAATCAGAGGAGTTCAAACTTAACATAGACACACCCATAACTCCTTCCTTTGCTCCTGACACACACCCTAAATCACTTACTGCTACTGATAACCCTGTTTTGGAACTAAAGCCCCTCCCCAAACATCTAAAGTACGTCTTTTTGGGTTCGAATCAGACATTTCCTGTGATTATCAACTCCAGACTCACACCTGATCAGGAATCTCGTCTAATTACTGTTCTCCAGCAACATTGAAGAGCCATTGGATGGACTCTCAATGATTTGACTGGTATCAACCCCTCTTACTGCACACACCACATCTATACTGAAGAGGGCACACGACCTTCTCATGAAATGCAGAGATGTCTGAATCCTAATCTGCAGGAAGTCATGAAAAAGGAGATCATTAAGTGGTTAGATGCTGGGATCATCTACCCAATCTTCGACAGTCGGTGGGTGAGTCCAATCCAGGTTGTGCCTAAGAAGGCAGGACTCACCGTGATCACGACTGAGACTAGTGAAATCATACTGACCCATGTAGCAAATTCGTGGAGAGTCTGCATTGATTACAGAAGACTCAATACCTCCACAAAGAAGGATCATTTTCCACTACCGTTTATTGATCAGATCCTCGAAAAACTAGTGGGAAATAGATTCTTCTACTTTTTGGATGGGTACTCCAGTTATAACCAAGTGGCAATTCCTCCTGAGGACCAAGAGAAGACCACTTTCACCTACTCCTTCGGGATGCACGTGTTCCGAAGGATGCCTTTCGGTCTCTGCAATGCACCCGCTACTTTTCAGCAGTGCATGCTTGCCATATTCTCAAATATGGTAGGTGATTATCTGGAAGTCTTCATGGATGACTTCTCAGTGTTTGAAGAATCATTTGACTATTGCCTCCTGCACTTGGTCCAGATCCTCAAGTGGTGCATTGACGTGAATTTGGTTCTTTCTTAGGAAAAGAGCCACTTCATGGTGCCTGAAGGAATTCTCCTGGGACATCTCATCTCAGAAAAAGGCATCCAGGTTGATCAAGCCAAGGTGAATCTGATTTCCAAACTCCCTATGCCTAGCTTGGTCAAAGACATCCGATCTTTCCTGGGGCACATTGATTTTTATCGTTGATTCATTGCTAATTTCTCGAAAATCGTGCTCCCCCTAGCTAATCTATTATCTAAGGATGTTCCTTTTGAAATCTCCAAGGAATGCACTCAAGCATTTGAAATCCAACGTGATCCTACAGTCCCTTGATTGGTCTCAACCCTTTGGGATCATGTGCGATGCATCTGATTTCACCATAGTTGCGGTACTTGGGCAGAAAATTGACGGAAAACCCGTGGTCATCTACTACGCTAGCAAGACACTTGATGAGGCTCAATGTAACTACACAGTTACTTATGAGAACCTCATCATGAATCCTAACTAGTACATTTTGACCTAATAAACTAAACAAAAGCTCCTACATAACCTAAGGGAAGGCCTAAATCTACGAATTATAAATCTGAGAATAAAATAAAACACAAGGGGTAAAACTGTAATTTTACCATTACAGTACATAAATGAGATTTCTAAGGGTTTAGACACAAGTCAAATGGGCTTAATAAGAGAAAAAGTGGGATCATTTGATCAGGAAAAGGTTATGACAAAATCTGGGAATTAAATGACATTCTGTAACCCTAAGAAAACCCACTTCAATTCACAAAGTTCTAGGAAATATAAAAATCAATTAAACCCTCTAAGATTCATAAAAAAATCTCCCCTAGGGCTTAGAACCTTCAATTTGGCCATTGGAACCTATCTTGACCTAGATTGAGAACCGTACCTAATTTTTGACCTAATTTGGGTTTTTATGCAAAATGTCTAGTCAAACATAGTCAAACCTAAAATCAAACCTCACCATTAGATTCCTTAGGTCCAAATTAGGTTTATACCAAAATTTGGACCTAAGGAAAAATCACCTTGACCCACTTTACAAAGCAGTCCTCAACAATTACTCTTTTAACCTTAGCTTTTTGACTCTTGCAGATACCCCCCTACCTTTCTCGTCTCTTTCTTCAAATGAGTCCCTCTACCCCCGCCTGCGCAGGCCATACCTCCGGCAACTTTGCGCGGAGGATGGCGCTGCACAGACCTGGGAGCTGGCCCCAGATTTGAAAGGACTCCTTGCGTTGTCCTCTTCTGCATGGGCTGGCTCCCATGTCCTGTTGGCCACCATACCTCTCGTGCGAACGCTCGAGAGGTATGGGTCTTTTTCTGACCATGCCTCCAACGAGGAACCCACGTCCCCTCCTCGCGTTTCCCCCACGGCCAACACCTATTTAAGGAATGGCTGCCCCTGCTGCTTCATTCAAGCTCGACTTAGCCGAAGATTTCCCCCCAATTCGTCTCCTCCTCCGATCAAGAGTCCAGCGAGCTCTGGCAAGCCCTCCGCTTTTTCGTCGCTCTACCACAATACCAGTGGCAGAGCTGCCTTCACTGCCTTCCTCAGCATCGTGCAACACCCGCGCACGCATCTCTAGCCCTGTCGTCGTCACCGTCACTCCTCCCACGGACATCATCTTCTCCGACGACAGCAGGTACAGCCAGCCACCGATTCTCCCCCCTTTCATCCACTTAGTTAGGTTAGACTTATTCCCCTTTTTCCCATCTTCATTTCCCCCTTATCTATTTCCTAAATCACTCACTGCCACACGCCGACCACCATCACCTTCTCCACCTCCGATAGACCATTGGCGAGGTGTATCCACCGCTCCACGCATCCACCCACCTTGACAACCACCTCACAAGCTCTGCCACGACTCACTGATCATAACCCCTCTTCCCATTCACCACCACACGCTCCCAACACTTCCCCCGAACACACCCATTTTCACAGCCACAGGGCAACCTGGGCACACATGCCTAGGTCACCCTGTGGCCAGTTGACCCCTTCTTCACCTTCGCCGTGATACGACGAAGGTTTTCCCATGGTCTGACAGGGACGCAAGGCCATTTTTGTGTCTTGCAGATCCTAGCCTCCGTCCGCCATTAAGAGCAAGCAAGCTTTCTTGTTCTCAAGCTCCAAGTCGCGCACTCAAGGCTTCAGGAGTCTAGGTGACACGCGTTGAGTGGGCGAGTGCATCCTGTTGGTGCTAGAGCACCACGATCATTTGTTTTGATGATAACAAAACACGTGTTATTTAACATTTGCAATTTGAGTCCTAGATTTCAGGTCAATTGCAAATGTGGACGTGTTTAGACGGAACTCGAGCTCGCATCCAGGATGGATTGGAGGACCTTAATGAAGAACAGAGGAGGTTCGCGTGGAGCGACAGATTGAAGATAGAAGACAAGAAGAATAGGATAGATTCTTTTTAATCCTTTCTTGTATCTCTTGTCTTTATTTTCTTGCTCTTATTTTCCTTAGAATATTATGTTAAAGAGCCTCAAAGTACCCTAACAGTAGTCCTAGGAACACCGGCACAACCCTAGGATACTTAGGTTTTCTGTAGAATACTTAGAAAACCAATATAGGGTTCAAACAGCACTTCCAGACGTCTGATAAAGTATTTTAAGACGTCTGACTATTGTTTTAGACGTCTGATAACTATTAGGCTGGACATAGTTATTTCTGTCTGATAAAATCGGACGTCCATACCTTAGTCCAGACATCTTAGAAGACGTCTGATGGATTTGCCAGACGTCCAATTAGTGGACCGTTGGCTGGCTTAGCACGCACTCAAGATTATGACCGTTAGAGCCTTATCAGACGTCCTTAGGCCTTTCCAGACGTCTGATAAATGACCGTTTTGCCTCGGCTGACCCAAAATCTCTTCTCAGAGATTTTCTAGCCGTTGCAACGTTTGGAAAATCCATTCCCACAGTAAAAGTAGGTTTCCAGACGTCCAGACATAGTGCCAGACGTCCTATATGTCGTCTGATGGACTTACGCAAAAACCCTGTTTAGATCTGACCCAAGTCAGGAAGAGACCCGCCCAAAATCAAACGTCTGACCTTGAAATCAGACGTCTTAAAGTGAAGTTCCAGACGTCTGATGCCAGAATTATACGTCTGATAAGCCTGTCAGAACAATGATTGTTCCTGATTTCGGGCTGATTCTCTTGGGCTTTGTTCCTAACAGCTATAGAACCTTTCCTAAGCCTTCCAAAGCCTTCCTAAGGCCTCTATAAATAGAGGGGAGCCTTTGACACACAAATATATACTTAGAGACACAAGATACACACCAAGAGAAACACAAGACACACTTAAGCAACATAGTTCCACTCTCTTGTGTCCTAGCTAGCTCTTGCTCTCCAAGCTCAAGCTCCATTCTCTTGAGAGCATCAAGCTTCGCGCACCCGCTCTCCCGCCATTGTCTACGAGAGCGACGTTGCGCCATCGCGTGGCACACGCACCGCGTCATCAACTCGACGCATTCCTTGCAAAGGGGAGTTTCCTATTTCCTATAGAAGCTAGGTTTAAATTCCTTTGTTGGCTCTATAAGATTACTTGTTTTATTTTATCTTTGTCTTTTGGTTGGGTATTCGCTTTGCGAATTCCCGTCTCCTTCGTGGGACAAAATCCTTCTCGTGGAGAGAAGGGGTTGAGGAACGCTACCCTCGTACTTGTAGCGTGGTTGTACTGAGGTTGAATCACCCTCGTTTTAAAGTGATTCGGTTAGTGGATTTGATCAACTAGGTTGATCGGAAAATCCTAACTCGAGAGGGTTAGGTGGTGGTTTTCACCCGGTTTGGGTTTCCACCTAAAAATTCTTGTGTTCTTTGTGTGATTGACTTTTTGTGTGATTGGTTTTCTTTAGTGAGATTGCTTTATATTTTATTTTCGCATTTATTACGTCACCCCCTCGTCGAAGGGGTCCGCCATTAAGAGCAAGCAAGCTTTCTTGTTCTCAAGCTCCAAGTCGCGCACTCAAGGCTTCAGGAGTCTAGGTGACGCGCGTTGAGTGGGCGAGTGCATCCAACCTAAGAACAGGCCTTGCGCAACTCACAGCTGCTCCAATTGGGTGGAGCTTACCTCCTGCGGACGCCAACAGAAGTGGGTGGGACATTTAGTCCCACCTCGAAATGTCCCACCTCGCAAATGTAGGAGTGCGGCGAGCGATTTAAATTGATTTTGTGCATTGTGCTATTTGCCTCAAGACACACAGGGGTGAGGTCCCTCGCCCCCACCCCCCGCCACACCTCGTCCGCGACACTCCCACATGGACCTAGCACCCAAATTCGACTGACCTATCCGTGCACACCTCGCGCACCACCCACGCCAGTGCACCTGGTCCCGGGCGCGTCACCCGACCCACATACCTGATTAAGGCTCTGGAAGAGCGAACCCTAGAGCGAATTTGAGAGAGAGAGAGATGCGGTGAGGGTAGGGGTTAGGTTCTGCCTGACTGAACACTTTTGCAGGGAATAGGAGAAGTGAAGGAGGAGGAACGGCGAGGACTTAGCTGCAGAGAAGAAAGTTGCAGCCAGAGGAGAAGGGAGAAGGACTCACACAGCAAAAGCAAAGGAGGAAGATGAAGACGGCACTGTAGCCGAAGAGAAGCTGAGGCAGAAAAAGAAAGAAGAAGGACTTGGCACAGTAGAGAGAAAGCAGAGGCACAGGGTAGAAAGAAAGGAAAAAAAGAAGGAGGAGGCATAGCTCAACAGAGAAGAAGAAGAAGCCAAGAGGAAGAAGAAGAACCAGCAGTAGTGGCAGCTGAAAAGAAGAGGCAAAGCACTGTAGCAGGTGGTGTTTAAGTCGTCTGACCCTTGGAGTCAAATGTCTGGAAAGAGAGAGAGAGAGAGAAAGGAATATAAAAGAAGAAAGAGAGAAGAAGACATTTTTCCTTTCTTTAGTCTTTTTCTTCTATAAAACAGTATCTATTGTAAATTGTGATTTTCTACGCTTCTAGAATCAAGTTTTGCTCCCTGAGTTCGACCTCGGAGATTTTCTATTTTCGAGTAATAAAATGCAAATACAAACCGGTTGGTTTTACGCCAAACCAGTTTTTGTTGCCATTGCTGGGGAGCAACAGGCTTTCTAGAAGCTACTAAATCACAATTTCTGATTGAATACTGACTTAATCTCTCTTCTGTTGTGCAAGCACAGGAAAGTAAGAAGGAACAAGCAATCGCACAGCAACCACACCAAGGGACAGGTAACTTTCTACCCTCTCTCTTAAGCCCCTTAAATTCTAAAGAGGAAAAAGAAAAGAAAAATCAATCTAAGGTTACCTATCTTCGATACATAGTAATTCACAAGGTTGCCTGCTTTTAAATTTCAACACATTTTATCTGCATCTCCACTTAAGGTAACTAGGGATAAAACCTTCTTGCTTGAGCCCTAGTTACCCAATTCTGTGGCAACTAATTGGACCAATTAGAGCCAACTTATGATTCAAAGATAGGGTTTTAGAGACACATCTTCTAATCAAGAACTAAAAATTCCAAAAAGACGTGTGCCTAATCCATTGCTTGAAACAACCTATTAAGAGAAACCTAAGCAATCCGGCTCTTAATTCACTTGAACCATAAAAGAAAGGACCTAATAAGCTCTCACAGGAACTAATAGGTGAAGTTAATCCCTTGGATCAACTAACCTACAAATTAGGTCACATTTTGTACACAAAAGGCTTAAAGTTCAAGTGAAACTCTAAGCACCTTGATCTTAATTAAAAGAGGTAGACTTAAGAGGTCAAGGTCCCCATTCTGGTCTACCTAGAATCTCAGTGACAAGAGAGGTCGGGTGGGGGAAACCCTGTAACCCGTGGGGGCGCTCTACTATGTAGGGGTCTTCGAAGGACTCACCTTCTCTGACTGCCCAGGTAATTCTCAGGTGGATGACCTTCTGATCAAGGGGTATCATCTGCCCCGAACCTCTATAGTCACCCAACCTATTTTGGGTGTCTTGATTAGGTCCAACACTTTTTAACCTCGTCCAATCCATCAGTGCATGTTTGGTAGGAGGTCCTTAAAATCTCCTCCAGAAATCCACTTTCCCCGAGGCCAAGCTTTGGTGCCCTTGTTTGTGCAGCAACCCCACCACATAGCTCTTTCCTCTGATTCAGAACCAAGTTCTTCTTCTTCCATCATGGCACGACTTGATTCTACATCAAAATTCTGATTCTACATCCTGATTCCACCACCTGATTCAAATATGCAGCCTAGTTACTTAGCATTACCCTTCAAGAAACTTGAATCACAAAGATCCATGAGAGATAGGATGATTGAGGATGCCCTTGAGTTCTATGAAATTAAATATAAACCCTCGACACCAATAGAAAACATTCAGGTTGATGTCCCAACAACCACAGCCTTCATCATAAACTATGCCCAAATTCTGTTGACAGAAGCCACAAAAGGATCAACCCGAGACATGCTCATAACAGGATACATTGAGATAGAAAATTACATAAATCTAAATACCTTCAATGCATGACAAATCCTTTACTTTGGGAACAACACCAAGATGCTCTTGAAAAATGGGTGGAGATGATGAGATTACTGGAACAAACTATCGACCAGAAATACCCGTATATACCACAAATAGAGGATGAACCATCTTGGAACAGTATTGAGGATCAGCCCGGTTTCCCAGACCTCGAGATTGAGGCACAGAGTGGTTGTGGATTCCCAACCCAGATAGAAGACAATATTGAATTAGGTTGGGAAATTACATGAGAACATAATGTTAAGCCAACTCTAGACCATGAATCACCAGGCTTAGAGTTCCAAGACACCTGCAATAATGAAATTAGAACTGAACCTCTTGAGGGTGTAAATTCCGCCCCTTATTTTGATAAGGTGACCCTCGAAGGTTATTCAGACTTAGATTCTAGTAATTACACCCACATCCTAAGCCTAGAATCTAGATCTGAAACCTATCGGGAAGATTACGAAGCCCTGTATGATGAAGATCAAATTTTCAATGAAGAGTATGATTCCAGGCCTCTATTTGAGGAATATCCCTCTCCAACATCCTCAAGAAATCAGATCACTTCTCTGGAAATCAGGCCAATTTACGATATAGAAATCGAGGAGTTGGACAAGTGGGGTATCAATTGGGTCTGTCCTACCAGCTGGGAACTTGAGCTTAGTAAGAACACCTTTTTAAGCTCAGATTGACATATAGACTAGACCCCAGTCAGGCTGCTGAGTCCACATCAAATGATTTATTCTATGGCAGAACTCATGATCTCGAACCTTTTTCTCTACTTCCTGAACACACCAAGCCAATCTTCAACCTTAGCTCACATGACTCATTCTCCGACTCCAACTTTGAGGTCCCGGTTCCTGGGATCATTGATTTAAGTTCAGGTTCCAGTGACATGGAATCAATTCTCTTCGATCCTTAAGAACCAAAACCAGAAAATGCCGAGAGTGATTGTAACTTAGAATTTAAATCTTTTCTCAATTTAGATCTCCTTCATCCTATAGACACTCTTCAGGCATTTGATAGTTACCTAGAGGACTCTCTACAGAAGACCACCTGTCATTCATTTCTAGAAGAGCCCTCATACACAATTCTCATTGAAGCCACCTCTTCCACACATACAGAACTGATCAAAACCTGCTTTCAACCCCAACCTGCAACTGGACTCAATTTCTATTCAGATTCACCTCCCACTGAGCCGTTTGCAGATGATTCAACTCCACACATACACCGGGTATCAGACATTGATCAGACTAAAGACCATGCTCCATCATTCTCTGATCACCCCTGTAGGGTGTCCGTGCCATTCACTGATTATTTTATGGATCCCTACTCTGATCAGGCTGATTCGACTCAGCCAAACTCCGCATTCACACCTCCACATCCGTCCGAGCTTCATAGTTTATGGTGGGTTCCACACCTCCTGATCTACATTTATCAACCCACCAGATTGATTGGGTTTGAGCTGCATCATCAGCCTACTGATTTGAACAAGCACCTGGTTGGACCAACTAGGCTCTTGATTAAGGTGCTTGTTATTCAAAACTCCGCTGATTTGACCATTCCCTCTCCATCACATTTCCCGCTTGGTTGAAGGCGTCGAATTTAGCGCTTAACGGGAGGCAGCCCATCCTTCTTTTGAAAACCCGAAACCTTTTCTAACATTTCATTGTACTTTAGGTTCAATACTTAGGATAGCCAACTTCACCTAAGGTACTCGTACCTGAGATTAGAAATCGTCCGCAACAGTCACCTCGACCCATCTACTCACCTAATAACCCACCTGATGTACAATGAGGACATTGCAAACCTTAGGCATGGGGGGGAATATGAAAGTGCAATGAAGTGAGATAACAAGAAAAGGTTTCAACAAAAAAATCCACATATACTAAAAAAAAAAAAAAACTTTGGAGGAGGGAAGAAAGTGCTGGTAAGCTTCACAAAAGGAGGAAAAGAGTAGAACATTAAAAAGGAGCACAAAATGAAAAAGAAAAGGGATAGTCATTAGTAAGAAATTAAGGAATTAACCAAAGTTCTAGACCACTTTAAAGAAAAGCAAAGAGAAAGTGCACAACAAGATTAGTAAGAATGCAAACCTTAGGCATTCTTGGCTAAACTCTTAGTACCCGTTAAGATCTAGATATTCCTCAAGAGGTTGAGGAAAATGAAAAGCTTAAGTATTAGGTCTAAAACTTAGGGAGTATTCGACCTCATTAATTGACCTTCGATTTACGGGGCTCGGTAACCTAAGCACCCAAATTCACACACACAGTCCGGTTCAGCAAGCGTAAATGTAAAAATCACACAAAGCGTTTCAAATATTCTGAAAATGTCACCTAGATTAGGAGCGACTGATCAACACAAGTTGATTTGGACGAGTTCCCAATGCGGAGAGGTGGAAATTTTCCCTCAAAGATGCGTAACAACATATCATCTCCTCGGTGCTTGTCTCCTAGGATATTTACATATCCTACCGGGGGCATGTAAGCACCTTGCTAGTTCAAATTCCATGGATGGCATTATCACGAAATGTCAATTGCTAGGGTCTGAATTCGACTACGGAACACCATGGACAGGATTATCTCGAAATCCGAAAGGCAGGGTTCTGGGGGTTACCATGGGCGATGCTATCTCGAAGCATCGATTGCCAGGAACCTTTGAGGATTGATGATGGAGACGAGGAATCCGATACAGACCGTGTTGTGAAGCCAATCCTAAGCTAGAATTAAAAAGAAAAGAGAGAGAAAACTCTCCAAACAAATAAACCCTTTGTCTCTCTCTTACAAAATGCACTGCAAACTGAACCTAGGCTAAAAATGTCTTAAGCACGGGTGTTTTAACCACGGAGTCCAATAAACTTTAGGGTAGTTCTTGAGGGCTTTAAAAACCTTTACTAAAGACTGAGGCTAAAGCTAGACAGATCTAGATCTTGGCTGGTACTAGAGTACCTTTTAGGCCTATGGTTGGCATTTTGACCTAATCAAGGAGACAAGAGAAAAAGCACTTATTAAATTTGAAGAAAGGAATTCATGGTCTAGAATAGAGGTTAAAACCTTAAATTTTTGCTAAGGGACTAGCAAAAGCTAGGCATGGAGGTATGATGAGAACCTCATCATGAATCCTAACTAGCACATTTTAACCTGATAAACTAAACAAAAGCTCCTACATAACCTAAGGGAAGGCCAAAATCTGGGAAATACAAATCTGAGAATAAAATAATACACAAGGGGTAAAACTATAATTTTACCATTGCAGTACATAAATGGGATTTTTAAGGGTTTAGACATAAGTCAAATGGGCTTAATAAGAGAAAAAGTGGGATCGTTTGATCAGGAAAGGGTTATGACAAAATCTGGGAATTAAATGATATTCTGTAACCCTAAAACAAACCCACTTCAATTCACAAAGTTCTAGGAAAGATAAAAATCAATTAAACCCTCTAAAATTCATAAAAAAATCTCCACTAGGGTTTAGAACCTTCAATTTTGCCATTGGAACCTATCTTGACCTAGATTGAGAACCGTACCCAATTTTTGACCTAATTTGGGTTTTTATGCAAAATTTTTGGTCAAACATAATCAAACCTAAAATCCAACCTCACCATTGGATTCCTTAGGTCTAAATTAGGTTTATACCAAAATTTGGACCTAAGGAAAAGTCACCTTGACCCACTTTACAAAATAGTCCTTAATAATTACTTTTTAACCCGTAGCTTTTTGACTCTTGCAGATACCCCCCTACCTTTCTCGTCTCTTTCTTCAAACGAGTCCCTCTACCCCCGCCTGCGTAGGCCATACCTCCGGTGACTTTGCGCGGAGGATGGCACTGCACAGACCTTGGGAGCTAGCCCTAGATTTGAATGGACTCCTCTTCTGCATGGGTTGGCTCCCATGCCTTGCTAGCCACCATACCTCTTGTGCGAACGCTCGAGGGGTATGGGTCTTTTTCCAGCCATGCCTCCGACAAGGAACCCACGTCCCCTCCTCGTGTTTCCCCCACGGCCAACACCTTTTTAAGGAACGGCAACCCCTGTCGATTCCTTCAAGCTCGACTTGGCCGAAGATTTCCCCCAATTCGTCTCCTCCTCCTCCAGTCAAGAGTCTAGCGAGCTCCGACGAGCCCTCCTCTTTTTCATTGCTTTGCCACAATACCAGTGGCAGAGTTTCCTTCACTGCCTTCCTCCGCGTCGTGCAACACCCGCGCACGTGTCTCTAGCCCCGTCGTTGTCACCGTCACTCCTCCCCTAGACATCGTCTTCTCTGGCGACAACAGGTACAACTAGCCGCCGATTCTCCCCCTTTTCGCCCACCAAGTTAGGTTAGACTTATTCCCCTTTTTCCCTTCTTTTTTTCCCCCTTATCTATTTCCTAAATCACTCACTGCCACACGCTGACCACCATCACCTTCTCCACCTCCAGTAGACCACCAGCGAGGTGTATCCACCCACCTCGCCAACCACCTCACAAGCTCCGCCATGACTCAATGATCATAACCCCTCTTCCCATTCACCACCACACGCTCCCAACACTTCCCCCGAACACACCCATTTTCACAGCCACAGGGCAACCTGTGCACGCACGCCTAGGTCACCCTGTGGCCAACTGAACCCTTCCTCACCTTCTCCGTGATACGGCGAAGGTTTTCCCGTGGTCTGACATGGTCGCAAGGCCATTTTTGTGTCTTGCAGATCCTAGCCTCTGTCTGCCATTAACAAGCAAGCAAGCTTGCTTGTTCTCGAGCTCCAGGTCGCGCACTCAAGGCTTCAGGAGTCCAGGCGACGCGCGTTGAGTGGGCGAGTGCATCCAACCTGAGAACAGGCTGTGCGCAACTCACAGGTACTCCAATTAGGTGGAGCTTACCTCCTGCGGATGCCAGCAGAAGCGGGTGGGACATTTAGTCCCACGTCTAAACGTAGGAGTGTGGCGGGCGGTTTAAATTGATTTTGTGAATTGGGCTATTTGCCTCAAGACACAAGGGGTTGAGGTCCCTCGCCCCCCTGCCACGCCTCGTCCGCAACACTCCCTCACAGACCTGGCACCCGGATCCAACTGACCTATCCGTGCATACCTTGCACACCACCCACACCGGTGCGCCTAGTCCCGGGTGTGTCACCCGACCCGCATACCTGATTAAGGCTCTGGGAGAGCGAACCCTGGAGCGAATTTGAGAGAGAGAGATGTAGGGAGGGTAGGGATTAGGTTCTGCCTGACCGAACACCTGTGTAGGGAACAGGAGAAGCGAAGGAGGAGGAGTGGTGAGGACTTAGCTGCAGAGAAGAAAGTTGCAGCCAGAGGAGAAGGGAGGACTCGCACAGCAGAAGCAAAGGAGGAAGATGAAGACGGCACTATAGCCGTAGAGAAGCTGAGGCAGAAAAAGAAAGAAGAAGGACTTGGCGCTGTAGAGAGAAAGCAGAGGCACAGGGAAGAAAGAAAGGAAGAAAAAGAAGAAGGAGGAGGCACAGCTCAACAAAGAAGAAGAAGAAGATGCCAAGAGGAAGAAGAACTAGCAGCAGCAACAGCAGCTGAAAAGAAGAGTCAAAGTACTGTAGCAAGTGGTGTTTAAGTCGTCTGACCCTTGGAGTCAGACGTCTGGAAAGAGAGAGAGAGAAAGGAAGATAAAAGAAGAAAGAGAGAAGACATTTTTGCTTTATTTAGTCTTTTTCTTCTGTAAAACAGTATCTATTGTAAATTGTGATTTTCTACGCTTCTAGATTCAAGTTTTGCTCCCTGAGTTCGACCTCGAAGATTTTTTATTTTCGAGTAATAAAATACAAATACAAATCGGTCGATTTTACGCCGAACCAGTTACTGAGAAAGAGCTGCTAGCCATAGTATTTTCCCTGGAAAAGTTCAGATCGTATCTTCTGGGTTCTCATGTTATCATTTACTCTGATCACACAGCTGTGAGTTATCTCCTTGCAAAGAAGAACGCGAAACCTCGACTAATCCGCTGGATCTTGCTGTTGCAAGAGTTTGACCTCGAGATTCTCGACAAAGCGGGAAAACAGAACGTGGTAGCTGAGCACTTGTCCTGCCTTCCTTCTGACATTATCAATCCTTCCAAACCCATTACGGAACATCTTCCTGATGAGCACCTCCTGAATATCAGTACAGGGCTTCCATGGTTTGCTGATCTAGTAAACTACCTAGCATCACATCATATCTCGTCCGATTGGGCGAAGGTCAAGAAAGACAAATTTCTTTCTGATGCCAAGTACTACTTCTGGGAAGACCCGTATCTCTTCCGCATAGGTGCTGATCAAATCATCCAATGATGTGTCCCGGAAGCAGAAATTCAAGGCATCTTGTCCTTCTGCCATGACTAGGCATGTGGTGGACACTTCTATAGTCATAAAACCACAGCTAAAGTCCTCCAGTGTGGCTTCTATTGCCCCACAATTTTCAAAGATGCATACAATCATTGTAAGGCATGCACTCATTGCCAGACCGTAGGCAACATGAGCCACCGTGATATGATGCCCTTACAGCCGATTCCCCTATGCGAAATCTTTGATGTTTGGGGGATTGATTTTATGGGACCCTTTCCTATTTCGGATAGCTTCAAGTACATTCTACTCGCTGTTGACTACGTGTCCAAATGGATCGAAGCCATTCCAACCCGAACCAATGATCATAAGGTGGTTATCAAATTTATTCATCAAAACATCCTTTTCTCGGTTTGGGATTCCACATGCTATAATCTCTGATGGAGGGATCTATTTCACTAATGCTCAGTTCAGGTCACAAATGACCAAATACGGGGTGTCACACCAAATCTTTACTCCTTATCACCCCCAAACCAATGGTCTAGTTGAGCTATCGAACCGGGAGATCAAGAAAATCCTCCAGGTTATTGTTCTACCTGACAGGAAAGACTAGTCATCCCGACTTTTGGAACTTTGTGGGCTTATAGGACTGCCCACAAAACCCAATTAGGTACGTCTCCCTTCAGATTGGTGTATGGGAAGGCATGTCACCTCCCTGTCGAATTGGAGCACAAAGCCTATTGGGCAGTACAAAACTGCAATCTCGAACTTTCTAAAGCAGGATCCCATAGAAAGCTTCAATTGAGCAAGATCGATGAATTACGCCACGATGTGTATGAGAACTCGTGAATTTACAAAGAGTAGGTTAAAGCCTTTCACGACAAGCATATATCCAGAAAGATCTTTTACCCTGGTTAGAAAATCCTACTCATTGATGCCAAACTCAAACTATTCCCAGGAAAACTCAGATCAAAATAGATCAGACCTTACCTCGTCCGATGAATCTTTGGAAATGGAGCTGTCGAAATCAGTCAACTCAGCCATGATTCAGAGCCTTTTGTCGTGAATGGTCAGAGACTCAAACTGTTCATTGAACTTACCGATACAAATTTGGCTGAGACATCTTTTACCCTCCATTCCCCTTGAGCTCATTGTGCCCAACCGTGGTGTTAAACTCAGTGCTTAACAGGAGGCAACCCATTATTTTTGAAAAACCCGAAACCTTTCTTGACACATTCCTTTGTTGAACTCATATTGCACTTTAGGGTTCATCCATTAAAACAGCTAACTCCACCTCTGGTACATGTACCCGAGCTTGAAATCATCCGCAACAATCATCCTAACCCATTCACCCACCCAACACCTGTTCTAATGTATGATCTAAGCTAAACTCGAACCCACCTAATTTACAATGAGGACATTGCA
Source organism: Thalassia testudinum (assembly GCA_037157565.1). Lineage (NCBI taxonomy): Eukaryota > Viridiplantae > Streptophyta > Magnoliopsida > Alismatales > Hydrocharitaceae > Thalassia > Thalassia testudinum. The sequence goes on from JAZHRO010000009.1 coordinate 49,639,736, forward strand.
AATCGTAGGCATGGGAGGGTATTAAAGTGTAAAACGCCATGAAAATCATCTCATAAGAAGGGCTTCATCAAAAAAATCATATATCCCAAAAATACCAAAAAAATGAAAGAATTCTTGGAAAAGAACAAAAAAATGAGAGGAGAGACAATTTGGTGGCATATCAAATTTTGAGGAGAAAAAGGGGAGATAAAAATGTCAAAAAGGAGCACAAGTTGAAGAGAAAAAGAAAAGGAGATAGTCATTAGTGAGAAATTAAGAAATTGACTTAGTTCTAGACCATATCAAGAGAAAGAAAATGAAAGGCAAAAAGTGGTAATGAAACAAAGAAGTGATTAGTAGGAACATTGATTTTAGGTCTTTTGGGCTATGATCATAGGCTTAAAAATTCAAGTACCCGCTAAGATCTGGATAATCCCCAAGAGGTTGGGGGACTTGCGAAGCTTAAGTATTAGGTCTAAGGCCTAGGGAGTATTCGGCCTCGTTAACTAACCTCTGGTTTGCAGGACTCGGTAACCTAAGCACCCTAATCCACACACAGTCTGGTTTAGTGCGCTTAAGTATCAAAATCACATAAATGTGTTTAAATTGTTTTGAAAAAGTCAACTAGATTAGGAGCGACTAATCAACACAAGTTGATTTCGACGAGTTCCCGATGTGGAGAGGCAAGAAATTCCCCTCGAAGATGCACAATAACATATTTAGGCCATCTCCTACAATATTTACATATCCTATCGGGGGCATGTAAGCACCCTGTGCTGGTTCAGATGCCATGGGCGGCATTATCCTGAAATGTCGATTGCCAAGGTCTAGCTTTAGCTACAAAACACCATAGGCAGGATTATCTCGAAATCTCCAAAGCCAAGGTTCTGGGGGTTGCCATGGGTGGTGCTATCTCGAAGCATCGATTGCCAGGGACCCTTCGAGGATTGATGATGGAGACTAGGAATCCGATACAGACCGTGTTGTGAAGCTAATTCGAAGCTAGAAATAAAAAGAAAAGAGAGAGAAAACTCTCCAAAAATAAAGAAAATTCATCTATCTCTCTCTGACAAAAACATACTGCAAACTGAACCAAGGCTAAAACATGTTACAAGCACGAGTTCTTTAACCATGGAGTTCAACAAACCTTAGGATAGTTCCTGTGGGCCTTAAAAACCTTCGCAGTAAACTGAGGCTAGAGTTGGTCAGGTCTGGATCTTGGTTGGTACTTGAGTACCCTTAGGCCTACTATCAGTATTCTAACCTAATCTACAGAAGAAAGCATACATCACAATTTTTTAGCATCAAAAGATTTCATGGTCTAGAATCAAAGTTAATACCTTGAAATTTTGCTAAGGGACTAGCAAAAGCTAGGCATGGGGGTATGATGAAAACACCATCATGAGCCCTACCTAGATCATTTTGACCCAATGAAGTCAATAAATACTCCTACATAACCAACTGAAGGTCATAATTCATTGCATAACCATTCTGAGAGAAAAATAAGAAACTAGGGGTAAAATTATAATTTTACCAATGCAGTACAACCACAGGTTTTCTCAAGGGCTGAACAAAGGTCAAATGGTCTTAACAAGATAACAAGTGGGTTGGAGCAAACAGAAAAGGGTTTGTGTGTATTCTGAGAGTTAAATGACTTTTAAAACCCTAAAAAGAGACCCACTTAATTAACCAAGGTTCTGGTCAAGATAAAATTCACTTAAACCCTCTAAAAATCATAGAAAGATATTCTGTAGGGTTTAGTACCTTCAATTTAGCCATCAGAACCCATCTTGACCTAAAATAGAGTCTCAGAAAGATATTTGCCCTGATTTGGGTTTTTACATAAATTACCTAGTCAAACGTGATTAAAACCAAAATCCAACTTCACCATTGGATTCCTTATGTTCAAATTAGGTTTCCACCAAAATTTTGACCCAAGATGACTTGGCCTTGACCTAGTTTGAAAAAGGTCCTATATGATTACATTTCTACCCCTAACTTTCAAAAAACCCTTGCAATTAGCCTCCTAGCTTCTTCATGGTCTTCACAAGTAGGTCCCTCCACCATTATCGTGGAGGAAACCTACTCCGACGACCTTTGATAGAGAAGATCTCCTTGATTTCTTAGAGGATCTCTTCCAAAATTGGAAGGTAGATCCTCTGAGAAATTCTCTCCCGTCTAAACCCATTGATGAGCTTTGATTCCTTCCCAATCTCTCATGCGAACGCATGAGAGATTTGGGTATCCTAACAGTTCCCATCTCCGACGACCTTCCAAGCTTGGGAAGCTTGCTTCCCAAGCCTAACCGCCCTTCAGAGCCTTATTTAAAGAAGCCCAGATCACACTGACTTCTATACGCTCGAATTCAGCTATGATTCCCCTCAATTATTCTCTTCCTCTCACGGCTGAAGCCTCCTCGATGTCTGGCGACCTTCCCTACTCTTTCTCGTTGTCTGACCACCATACCTACGGCGGATTCCTCCTCCTTGTTCTTCTCCGTGTCTCGCCGTACCAACAGACACCCGTCCCTCTTCATCCTTGCCATTCCCACCTCATTGGAGTCGCCTTCGTCTCCGGAGTCGGCCACACCAGACCTGACACCCTCCCTGCCCCCCTTCATCCATTAACTCCCTAGCTATGTTCCCTGTCCCCTCTACTTGCTTCTCCGCTCCTTACTTTTCAAAATCGACCACTGCCACCCCTCGCACCTTCATCTTCTCCATCTCTGGCCACCACCTCTGGCGAATCCATCCCACCTCCACAGGCCACCAAAACTCTCTCTGACCCTCGCAAAACCTCCGCCACACTTCACTGGTCACTTCCCCTCTCCTTATTCACCTTGCCACTCACCCAAATCACCCCCTGAACACACCCACTCACATGCACACAGTCTGCCCTAGGTACGCACTCACTGACACCCACACGCCGCGCCACCACCCCCATCGCATCCGCCATGCTCCGGCGACGCTCCTTGAACGTTTTGACATGGCCGAAAGGCTGTTCTATTGATTTTAGGTGCATGGCCTTATCAGCCATTAGGGAGCAAGCTCGAAGCTTGCTTGAGGCTGCTCCAGGCCTTACGGTCCCAAGCTGAAGTCCCAGGACACGCGGAAGACGCTTGCGCACAAACCCAGGACCTCAATTAGAGTCGAGAGCATCAGCAGCTGCTGCAATTGGAAGCACCATCCCTACTGCAGGCGTGCGAGAAAAGGAGGCACGGATAATCCCACCTCGGATAGGAAGAGGCACCTGCACCCGCAAAAATTGAAAAGTTGTTATATGCTATTCGCCTCAATTGCCACGGGATGAGGTTCCTCTCACCTACACCCGGTCTCATCCGCGACACCTCACCCATGGACCTAGCTGACCCAACCTGACCAGCACTCCTTACTCACCATGCACGTGAGCCTGGACTCGGGTACGCACCCGACCCGATTACCCGAATACTTGTGTGGCTCTGGGAGAGCAGATCCTAAGAGAGAAGAAGAGAGGAGTGTCGCACGGCTAGGGGGAGGGTTTTGCTGCAAAAACCTACGGTTGACACTTAGCCAATTCAAAAGAAGAAGAGGAGGTCAAGGTTGAAGGCAGAAGAAGAAGAAGAGAAGAGAAGAAGAGAAGGCTCGCAAAGGCAAAGGAAGAAGAAGAAAAAGAAAAGGAGGCCAAAGACAAAAGCTGAAGAAGAAAAGAAGGATCGTACAGAAAGAAGAAGAAGAAAGGAAGAGTAAGAGAAGAAGAATCAGAGAAAGAGAAGAAGACAGAGAAAGCAAAGGTAGAGATAGAGAAGAAGAAAAGAAGAAAAAGCAGACAACTTAAGTCGTCTGATTTCTTCATCAGACGACAGATTATTACTTTCATTTCATTGAAAATACATTGAGTTCTTTGGTGATATTGTAGGAGTATTTGGTGATCTAAATCACCATTTTACTCCCATATTTTTGCGCATTGCTACTGCTATTATTGAAATTTCTTTCAGTTTGAATTGTGATTTTGATTTCTAAATACCAATTTGCTTCCTGTGTTCTACCTCGGAATCCTATTTGAGTAATAAAAATTATATTTGTTTTCAAAGCGATTTCGACTATACTGCAACGTGATTATTTTAAACATCGATCTCGCAGCAATAAGACAACCACCCTCTTAAGCATCCATCCTAGCCATACAACACAACTAACATATCCTTAACACTAGCCTAGAGTTGGCGTCAACCACCAACAACCCTCCATTTTGGCACCAATTCACCTCAACCCTAGGATCTTCTAACCATCTTAATAAGTCCATCTTAGCCCTCCATCCATTAACCATACCTATCCCCCTACCACTCCTATAAAAAGACCTAACATGCCACCAAAAAAGCACCATCCTTGGTTACATTTTTCTACCCATATTCCACCCATATCCAACGTCCAAGGAGAGGAGAGGAGGAGGAAGATCAAGGAGACACCCTATCTCCTTGGTGGCTTCAACTTCTTCTTCCTTATGTCGCTACCAAACTGAGAAAGGCCAGGCAAGGAGGACATCTAGAGGAGGAGATGCTAAAGGTGGTCCACGCCACTTAAGGGAGAAGTTCTTGGAGTGGAGATCTTCCACACTAAGGAGGAGGAGGCATGCCCACTTAGTGTTTGCCAGTAGGAAGAGGAGAGCCAAGCACCAAAAGTAAGCTTCCGTCAACCAAGGGGCAACCTGAGTTGGAGTAGAAACTCTACGGCATCATCACCATCTTCTTCATAAGCTTTCTTTTACATTTTCTCTGTATTTTGCATAGTAGTTTAGTGTTTGATTTTGGTTGGAGATTACAAGTGGGAATTCCTTTCACTTGTGAGTTCTCCAACCCCATTGTAAAACAGTTCAATTAAGAATCATTCCTCTACTATCTTTTTAAATAGCTTGTGGTTGTGTTGTGACATGCTTCATCATTACACTAGGCCTTTCATGCTTAGGGTGAGTTGGAGAAGCAAGGCACTTGTTGCTTTGCATTTCCATAGTTTCAAATTCTATCTCTCTCCATATTATTTTGCCCGCATTCAAAAAACCTAAAAAAAATGACATATTCCAAAACCTAAAAAAGAAGTTGATTTCTAAGATTCAAGCAAGAGATTTTGTTTAAAGCATTCCTACCTCTCATGGGATGACCCGAATACTTTCCCATGTACTTGGAGTTTATAAATTTAAAAGTGATCCAAATTGTGTGTTACAATGACCTAATTTGTGATTTTTACAAATCACACTTTTTAGTGATCACATAGGTTTCTTCTGCTATCTTGGTCCTAGGACAGCTCCAATTGCAAAGTCTGATGCATGGCGCATTATTTCGAAGTCCTAGGACCAATCTGGGGCTTGTAAAAATAGGTGCAATCAAGACTGTATCCCTTAAAGTGGTGTAGGCTGAGATGCAATCAAGTGTCATTTCAAATCATACATCGTTGGCTAGAAGGTCAATCAGGGGCTTAGAGATTTTTGAGGAATCCTTGTTGAACCTTCTGTAAAAGCCAACGTGTACTAGGAAGGATCTTATTTGTTTGACTGAGCTAGGTGGTGGGAGTTTAGAAATCAAGTCGACTTTAGCTCGATCAACTTCTATGCCCCTTTGCGAAAAGATGTGACTGAGGACAATCCTTTCTTGAACCATAAAATGTCTCTTTTACTAGCTTAAACAAGGTTGACCTTGATACATCGCTTCAAGATTTTCTCCATGTTTCTCAGGTAATGGTCAAATGAATCTCCAAAGATAGAAAAATCATCCATAAAGACCTCCAGATATTCACCCACCATCTCAGAGAAGATGGCAAGCATGCAATATTAAAAGGTAGTAGGTGCATTGCATAACTCTAATGGCATATGGTAAAATGCATGCATGTCATAGGGCAGGTGACCGTGGTCTTCTCCTGATCCTCAGGTCTAATAGTAGCCTGGTTATATCCTAACTATCCATCCAAGAAGCAAAAATATTTTTGCCTTGCAAGGCATTTGAGAATTTGGTCAATGAATGGCAAGGGGAAGTGATCTTCCTTGGTGGCCTCATTTAGCTTCCTATAATCAATACACACCAGCCAAGTAGTGGTGGTACGGGTGGGGATGGATTCACCTTTGTCATTTGTGACAACAATGAGCCCATCTTTCTTTGGCACCAGTTGCGTAGGGCTCACCTAGGGGCTATCAGAAATCAGATAGATGATTCCCGCATCAATGATGATAACATCAGCATGAGCCATAACTATCTTTTATTAGCCAGGATTAATTGACAAATGCTCCTACATAATTATCAGAGTCGTAATTCACTGCATATCCTTTCTGAAAAGAGTGCATTAAAATAGGGTTAATTCTGCAGTTTTAACAACACATTATGAATGAAGAATAATCACGGGGTTTCCCAGGGGTTAATCTAAAGTCTAAAGAGCATTAAAGTCTAATAAGAGGGTCTATGCAGACAGAAATAGGGTTTCACTCATTTCGAGAACTAATTCATAACCTAAAATCCTAAATTTAGACTTGCTTAAATAGTAAAGGTACTGGTCAGAATAAAATCCATCTAAACTTTCTTAAATTCGAAGAAAAATATTCCATGAGGTTTAGTACCCTTGATTTGACCATTGGAATCCATTTTGACCTTAAACAAGTTGCCCTAATTTGAGCTTCTATGCAAATTACCTAGTAAAACTTGGTTAAAACTCAAATCTAACTTCACCATCAAATTCCTTGGGTCCAAATTAAGTTTGTACCAAAATTTGGGCCCAACTAGAGATCATCTTGACCTAGTTTGCATCTTGGTCCAGTCTGACTCTTTCTCTCTCATACATGTCCCTAACTTTTGAAATCGTTACAATCAGGTCCTTAGGTTTCTGGTCATCCTTTGCAAATGGGTCCCTATTGCCATTGGTGTGAACACACCAAGCTCCGTCGAGATTCGAGCGAAGATTTCTCTCTCGATTCTCAATCAAACACTCCCAAAATTGAAAAGGAGATTCCTTAAGGAATTCCCTTCCAAATGGACTCGGCCATGGACCCCAACTCCTTCCTAATCTCCCATGCGAATGCATGGAAGATTCCAATATCCCTTGTGCGAGAAATATTCGAAGCTTGAAAGCTTCTTTCAAAGCTGGGAACCCTTCCCTAAGGCCTATAAAAAGACACAGAATGTATTTCTGCTTCTCCTTAGCTAGGTTTGGCCTCAGAATCCTTCTTCCTTCCCTATCCATGGCCAGCTCCGACTAGCTCCAGCAGCTTCTCCTTCTCCGTCTTCCTAAGGATAGCCAATGGCCAAATTGGCCCATCCAACTTCTTCCTCACACTCGTTTATGCCTCGCCAACCACAGCGAGGGCTATCTCCCCTTTTCCTCGTCGCCATCTTCCTCTTCAGGGCAGTGATGTAGACACAATTATTGAGGATAAAATGCCTATTCATGCATGTTCCTAGGCTTAGATTTTCATTTCATGTTATAAATATTGCATAGCATGCATCATCCTGCATTTAAAGTAGTTGTGCATATTTTAAGTTAATTACGTCCTTTTTATAGATAGGAGGGAAGGAGATTTATTTCAAGGCCTCGGATAGATGATCTGACCATACGGATCTGATCAGGATGACGATTGGAGTCTAATGCCTTCGAAATCGTCTAGATCGGAATCCCATAGCACCATATGATGTCCAAAGAAGATCAATGGCCAGGGGGCAATGCAACATCCTTACGTGCTTCAGATGAAAAATCCGACCATATGGATGAATCTGGAGTGACGATCACAGTCCAACAATGCGAGAATCATCTCAATCCGAGCACCGTAGCACCCTCTGCAACAGAAAGAAGATGGACGACCCGGATGGCACCACATGGCGCCATCTTGGCCGCCCAACATCATCCAACAATGCTCGCCCACATCACACCTCATCCGCGACCTCCATTCCCAACTGTTGGATCTTTATCCAACAGTTAAGAGCCCTCCTCCACCACACTCCCTAAGACGCCCTCTCGACCATTTGGATGGCTTGGTGCATTGGTTAGGCACCCATCCACCAAGTGAAGGGCGTAGGTTCAAATCCCCGTGGCCCCCCCAATTGAGCAATTGATCCACGTATGCATGCCAAGGTACAGCAGCGCGCATGGGCAGCGCAGCGGGTGTGCATGAGCATAAGGCAGCGCTAGTGCAGCATGACCAAGCGCAGCTGTGCACGCCAGCACGTGTGCGTGTGAGACATGGTGCGGCAAGCATGGGTGCGTGATGCGTGGGCCAGCTAGAGCGTTGAATGGTGTAGATCTTCAGTGACAGCCTGGGTAGGTCTTTAGTGATGTTTGCAGCTATCACTAATTGCCTATGCGCAGGAAGCCCTTCCTCTTCCAATATAAAAGGACCTACACCCCTCCATTCTTCACCATGTCATCCTTTCTTCCTCTCACCATCTTTAAGGCTCTAGAGAGAGCTTGTCCCAAGCCCAGGATGCTCCTCTAGTGCAGAATCAAATATTTGTTCCCACCTCTTATCCCCCTTCGTGGAGCATCCCATGGCCGTCCTCTCACCTCCCTTCGGGAAGTAGATCCTCGTCGCGATGCCATCCTACCCCTCCCTCCGCCCTCTGGCTCCATCCTTGTTCATCCTGCTCCTCATCACCTTCCTCCAGGCGACATTAGAGTGAGTCATCCTCTGAGCAACTATTGAGGGGGATTCTCTCACCTATATCTTTCTTTGCTTTTGTAGTATAATCTTTCTAGCTTTCTTAGTTGTAGAAAACATTTGCTTCAGAAATATATGTGATTGTTTCTCTCTCTCTCTTATGTTTTGCAAGTAGATTAGTTAGATAAGAATTCATCAACCTAATCTCTTACTTGCTAAAAATACCAAAAATATTAGAAATGACAAAAATGACAAAAGGAAATAAAGCGAAATGTGTATTTTTCAAACCAAATGTTCACCTCCCCGTGTTCAACCCAAGACTCACTTTTTGAGTTTCCAGAAGCCTTAGAAGCAGTGGGGCTATTGCAAAATCGTAGTTCCCTTAGAAGTAGCTTCCCAGATTTTTATTTCCAACTTCCTATCCTCTAAAACTAATGTTTCCAGGACCTCCAAATCATTGTACACCCCATCTAAAGTACCCAAACCCAATAATTGTGGCTCAATCAGGATTGACTTGGGTTTGGTGTTCTCCAAAATATCATAATTCAGCTCTTCAAGGTGTGGTTGAGCAGTGGGGCTACTGATTGAATCATTAGGATTCAGATCGTCCAAGTTAGCCCCAACATGATCATAATTTTCAATAATCAGGCTATCAAAAGGTTCATCATGCTCCTCAAGCCCGTTCATCTCACTAAAATCCTCTTCCTTAAGCTCAAGTGAGACTTCACCTAAAGATTCTTCACCCTCAGAGTCAAAGAATTCTTGATCCTCAATTATATATGTCTCAAAATCATATGCCATTTCATGGTCCATGGAGACATTTTTTGTCGTTCCCTGGCTCAGGGATCTCGGGTGAAGCAATTGGTTCATCCTCAATGGGTTGCTCTAGCCCAACTTGGTCTTCCCTGGTCCCAGAACATGTATCCCCCCCGATAGGCGCCTGAGCAGGTTCAAACATTAGCTCTCCTGAAGGGGGTTCATCTTGAGAATCATCCCAAGATTGGACTAGGGCAACCACAAATTTCATCCTCAACTATGACAATTTCCCAAGTAGAAACTCACCCAAACCCCTATCCCTAACATTTTGGAGCAAATCCAATAAAGAGCTATTCAGCTCATCAATCATTTTTATCATAGGCCCCAATGCTTCAGTGCATGGTGTTTGCTGGGCTTCTAAAGATTGTATGGTGTTCCTCAAGCTAGCCAACACCCTGTCTTGGATCTAGTTCACCTAAACCGAATGGTTTAGTTCAGGTTTGGGTGGGTTTGGGTTAAATCTAGGGGAGTGATAAACGCCAGTTTATCATCATTCTGATGCATTAAAACAAACCTAGCTCTTAGGATTTTACTCCGCAAATGGGTTTTTGGGCTGCATTTAGGCATAAAATAGGTTAGGCATGCATTGCATTTTTTATTGTCTTTTTAATATGTTTTTGTGAGTGTTAGGGATGTACAGATATATAGATCCCTAAAACCCTAGCACTCAAGAAGGCAAATGGTGAAGGAGAAGCCCAGATTAGCTGGAACTCAGCCTAATCCAGCTCACCTCAGCTTGATCCAGCTCACCTCAGCTTGATCTAGCTCACCGCAGCTGGAACCTAGCTTACTTGAACTAGGGTTAGCTCATCCCAGCTCCATTCAGCTAATCTCAGCTGGATGGCAGCTCAAGAGAGTTCACCTTAGCTCATCCTAGCTCAAGTCAGCTCAGATCCAGCTCAACTTAGCTGAGTCTAGCTCATCTCAGCTCCCACTAGTCCACAGGGAGCTCTAGTTAGCTCAGCTAAGTTGACAGGAGTTCACCCCAGCTCAGATCCAGCTACATCCAGCTCCACTCAGCTCCAGCCAACTGAAGAAGAATTCATCCCAGCTCAGGAAGCTCAAGTCCAGCTCACAGGGACTCAGCTTAGCTCAACTCAGTTGAGCTAAGCTACCTTAGCTGCCTCAACCAGCTTGATTCTCCCCGGGAGCACAAGACCTAGCTCACCTTAGCTCAATATGGTAGAAGCTAGCTTACCTTAGCTCGGCTTAGTAGCTAGCAAAGAACTAGCAAGCTAAGCCAGCTAGAATAGCTCCATGCCAGCCTCTTCAGCAGCAGCCAGCTCCAAATTTCAGCTCCAGACTTCTCCTCAGCTCCTCCCTCCAAACCCTAGCTCCAACACCTTCTCCTCTACTCCTCCATTAGCTAAGCTAGCTTAGCTTAGCTTAGCTTAGCTTAACTATGCTCCAACTTCCTTGGCTTGTACCACCCCAAAAACCCACCTACCAACTCCACCCAACTAGCTCCACCTAAGCTCCACATAAGCTAACCTACTTGGCACCAACCTAACCTACCCACCACCTCCAAAAGACACCTAAAAGTGGCGCCAAAAACTACCCATAACCACCCCTTAGTGGCGCCACTTTTCCCTCCAAAATCCCCCCTCATCTCCACCACACAATCCCCCTTGAATCCATCTCCACCATCCACCTAACTCCCCTTCTAGAAGACCCCATGTTGGCGCCAACATGGGGGTGTCTCTCCACCACCAAAAGACACCAACACCACCATAACCACCCCCTTTAACACCCCTTGGGTTGGCGCCAACTCACCCTAGCCATAGGATCACCAACCACCCTCATCCTTCCATCCTGGCCCTCCATTTCAAGGGGCACCATAGCCCCCCTCCTATTCTATAAAAAGCCACCACCTACCACCATTTTTGGGGCATCCTCCCTTAGTATATTTTCTACCTAAACCACCTATACCTACGGCCAAGAAGAAGGAGTAGAGAAGGAGATTAAAGGGGCACATCACCAGCCTTTTGGTGCCTTCTTCTCCCCACTCTCTTCAACTTGAGCCACGCCAAGGAGGAGGACTCTCCCACTTCAAGGAGGACGGCCAGGCAAAGGAGAAAAGCTTAGGGTGGACGTACACCCTTGGAGAGAAACTTAGGGCACGCCCCCCTAGGGCTTGCCTTGGAGGACATCACCTTGGCGAAGTTCTGCAAGGAAGGAGTTGAAGGATTCTTTTCAAGCTTGGGAGCCACCAACCTTGGAGCAAGAAGCCCTCTTCTTCACCATCTATCTAGAGGATTTGTGTTTTATTTTCTTATTTGCAATTTTCTAGTAGTACAAGCTTTCCTCTACTAGGCCTTTTGTAAAACACTTTATCAATTATCTAGTTGCCTTCTTTGCAATTTTTTTGTTTGCATTTCTATTAGCTTATTTTCAGCATTCTTCACTTCCTCTCCCTAATTATTCTAGGCCTCCACTTGCTTAGAGTGAGCTTAGGGAGAGGCTCTACTTGCCACTTTAGAGTAGTTTACTTAATTGGAAGTGTAAACACTTTTCCCGCCATAATTTCGCATGTTGCCTTAGTTCAAAAACAAAAAAAAAATGGTATATTGAAAATTACCAAAAGAAAGTTGAGATATATTCCAAGCAAGAGAATCAATTTTGCAACCATATTGCCTCCTTGGACGACCCTAGATACTTCCCTATCTAGGATTACAAATTTAAGAGCGAAAGCAGATTTACGCGTTACAACGACGTATTTTAACAAACCGCGTATTTTCGCTATCAGGGAGTCAAGATATTAAGGTTCTCGAGTCCCTCCCTAATAGTAGGTCGTTTCAAGTTGTTCAAAGAATGGTGGTGACCTATATTCAGTGGAATACTGGGGAGGGTAAGTGTTATAATCAACATATCCTTCATGGTTATAGATCTGATTAGGTTGATCATCAAAGGGTGGAGATCTATAATCTTTGTAGCTCTGGGAAGGATAGTAATCATAGTCTTGTTGTCCAGGGTTAACCCTGGACACTGAGGCCCGGATTCATATCCCCAATCAAAGTTGTCCTAGCTAGGAGATGGGTAGCCATAAGTCAAGTCAGGATAGTAATCATCTTGGAGATAAGTGTTGATTGGAGGGTAGGATGGGAAATGCATGTAAGATGTGGAAGGATACATGGTAGAATAGAAGGGAAATCAGAAGAGAGAACGGAACCCTGCAATACAAGCAATCGACCTTGTCCTTAGGTGGGTTAGCCTAAAGACCTACAGACTCCCAGGACCCATCTTGAGATTATAAATGATTTGGTCTACTTCTATCCAGTCAATCCAACATGTTAGAGGGAGGGGCTAGGGAGAAGGTTCTTCCTTTGGCTTGCGCCTTCAGTTCCTAGTGTACCCCTCAACCGCGGTCATTTGACGCTACTCCCCAAGCTAGACATTAGAAGTACCAGTAGAAGCAGATTAATCAAAAGAAATCTCACTCTGAGACTCGAAGAGCAAATCAATCCTTAAGGCCAATGTCTACTCAATTTTAGTTAGGCTTGGGATGATTGTGCTCTTGGAATGTGATGGGCCCTTTAGATGGGTTGTGCCCTTAATGATCAGTTAATATGTGTGTGCGTGGACAACTAGGGTTTGCAAACAAGGTTATTTGATGATGTGTCTTGTAGGGTTTAACCTTGTTTAGTAACTTTTAGGGTTTAATCTTAGGTATATTCTTTTTGAAAAGAAAAGGAAAGCTACCGAATCACCGATAGCAATCTAGGAGAGCTATTATTGATTATATGAAACAAAAGGATTATGAAATTGACCCCGCATATGTATTAGATTCTAGCAATTGCTTACAATATTATCCACACTCACTGGACTCTCCTGAAACAATTTCTCATTTCTAGCTCTCCATACCGATCATAAGACAGCCACCATGGGCACATATGGCTTATCAGAAATTAAAAAAGAGCTCCATAGATCCTCCGACGTGGGAATTGAATCCCTGCAGATCTTCCTCCCAACACTATCCGTTATCAAGCATGTAGAAAAAATTTGATGACTACAATCATTATGTAAACCACACAAATGGCAAAATTGAGCAGGAGTGCCCATTCTCTTATGCCACAGATCTCCCATTATCAAACCATCTCTTCTACACAGCCACAAAAAAATTTGAACCTTCAATGGGACTTTCAATTTCCATATTTTCCTCCCTACTTCATCCACCTTTGCCGACCTTGATGAAAAGATGAGTTTCTCATAGGCAACCACTGACGAGAAAGTCCCATCCCATTTGTATGTATCACATTCCTCCAGCATAGGTCTAAAAGTAGCAAGTTCCTGCATGAGACATTCATTTTCTGCCCGTGTTCTTGTTCCATGGTCGTTCCCCACCTCACTGTTTATCATCCAGTTCTCTGAAGTCATGTCCCAATAATCACATACCATAGCATTCTTATCAGGAGCAACTGAATATGCAAGAGGGTACCTGTCTTTTATTGCCCCACCAAGAAGCCATTTATCCAACCAGAATCTAAAGCTTCTCCCATCTCCCAAGACTTATTTGCAAAGATTACAATTATCAACCAATGCACACACCACAGAAGCGCAAAAGGGAGACAACTTATGAGGATTCAAATGGCTCTTCTCATCATTTGCCACCCCATATCTATCATGTAGGATCTCTGTCCAAAGTTTTTCTTCCCCTTGAAGCAGCCGAACCACCCATTTCAATAACAAAGCATCATTGAACTCTTTGAGAGATTTGATTCCCATACCACCATACTTCTTAGGAGAACAAATTATATCCCATTTAACAGGTTGGAAGAAGGTACCTTGGTGAGCAGCCCCTTTCCAAAAATACCTTTTGCACATAACATCAAGTTTTTTCCAAATTGACTTTGGAGCTCGGAAAAAGGAGAAGAAGAAGACTGGAATAGAAGTGATAACTGAATTTAGTAGGATGAGCCTACCCCCTTTAGATAGGTAACGGCTGCTCCAGCCTTCAAGCTTCGTAGCCACCTTCTCAAAAAGAAACATCCAATCAGTTTTCTTCATTTTTTTGCATTTCAATGGCAAACCTAGATATTTAATTGGTAATGATACCACAGGCATGCACAAGATGTTGGAAATGTCATTCTGATCACTACCATTCATACTAAAACAAACCAGGGATGATTTGCTTCCATTTAGTTTCAGCCTAGAAATTTCACCGAATATATTGACCATGTAATATAACACTTGTGCTTCCTTCCCTCCTTCCACAAAAAAAACTGTCATCTGCATATTGGAGCTTAATTTTAGGTGTATTCAATCAAGTTCAGGAGAACACTCCAAGCTTGCAAGCACTGGTGATGATATATTCCTATAGAAATCAAGAAAATAATGTGGAGTGCCTAGTTCAGCCCTTAAAATCAACCCTAAGTGGCAAGCTACTTGATGGATCAATTTTATTTTGAGTGGTGCGACCCAAACAAATCAATAAATTGCCCTATTTGCACCACAGATTAAAGCACACAATGTCTTAGCCTAATCAGATTTCTACTCTCTTATGTGTATTGAATTGAAGTGTATCGAGTCCACAGGTCAGATCTCGGTTAAGTGGTAGAATCAAAGTGATTATACACCTTAGGATGAGAATTTGTGGGTATTGTCTCTCTTTTAATTAAATCCCACAAGAGAAGAGTATTTTTTTTATTTTTTAATAAATACGGGTGGGTGAGGTGAGGCGAAGTGACAATCAAACAATCAAATCTATCCTAGGGTTTATGCAAGCACCTAAGTTGATTTGAGTTCGAGTTATTAGGTTATGGAATGGAAATCTAGTGGGTGGGTGGGGGGAATAACTTACAAATGTCTCTACCCACACTTTACTCCAATCTACTGCCTTTGGCTCCTCGATTGGGTTCCTGCAAGAGAATAAACCGAAGAAGAAAGATAGGATAGAAAAATATGTAAGTAATGCAGGAAAACGTGAGAAAAAATCAAAGAGCATTGCCTCCTCGACAATGGCACCAAATGATACGTCGAAAATTCTAGCGAATGGGATTCGAATTTGGAAATCCTGTCGTAGTTTGATTCGCAAGAAAATCCTTCGATCAGATAAAATTTATAATAGAAACTTGAAAAGTGAGTCACAGGTCAAACACGGGAAGGCGAACATTTGGTTTGAAAAATACACATTTCGCTTTATTTCTTTTTGTCATTTCTGTCTTTTCTAATTTTTTTGGTATTTTTAGAAAGCAAGAGATTAAGTTGATGAATTCTTATCTAACTAATGTACTTGCAAAATATGAGAGAGAGAGAGAAACAATCACATATATTTCTGAAGCAAATGTTTTCTACAAGTAAGAAAGCGGGAAAGATTAAGCAACTTCTTCCACGGTGCCAATGATGTAGACACAATTATTGAAGATAAAATGCCTATCCATGCATGTTCCTAGGCTTAGACTTGCATTTCATATTATAAATATTGCATAGCATGCATCATTCTACATTTAGAGTAGTTGTATATTTTTTAGGTTAATTAGGTCCTTTTTATGTCAGGAGAGAAGGAGATTTATTTCAAGGCCTCGGATGGACGATCGTACTGTATGGATCTGATCATGTTGACGATCGAAGTCTAACACCTCTGAAATCGTCTAGATCGAACTCCCGTAGCATCATATGAAGTCTGAGGAAGATCAATGTCCAGGAGGGCAATGCAACATCCTTACAGGCTTCGGAAGAAAAATTCGACCGTACAGATGGATCCGGAGTGATGATCGCAGTTCAGTAACGTGGGAATCATCTCAATCTAAGCACCGTGGCACCCTTTGCAACAAACAGAAGATGGATGGCCCAGATGGCACCATGTGGTGCCATCCAAGCCGCCCAACACCGGACAACACCTACTCTTCATCAAGGCATCACCCATTCTCAGCCGTTGGATCTTGATCCAACGGCTGAGTATCCATCTCCGCACGTGCCCTTAAGTCATCTTCACAACACTTCTTGGCTACAGCACGTTGGTTGTGAAGGCTCCTCTCAAAGAGAGGGTGAGGGTTCGAAACCACTGCCCCCTCAATTGAACACTTGAGGTGCGGCGTAGCAGCAAGGCACACGTGCACGCACAGGAGTGCAACAAAGTGGCAGCGCACGGCAGCTCAACTACGCGCAGCAGCAACCGACGCACGCATGCTCAACAAGGAGCCCGATGCGTGCGCCAGGGGGCGTGACCAGCGAGGATATGCGTGGATCTTCTATGACGCAGGCATTTAGTGACGCTTGCAGCTATCACTAATGGCCTGTGTGCACCAGCAAAGGAATTGAAGGCATGGATCTTCAGTGACAGAAAGGGCAGATCTGTAGCACGTTTACGGACATCGGTAATGACCCATATATGAATTTGTTCTTCCTCCACTATAAAAGGACCTACCCACCACCTTTCCAAACCATCTCTTCCTTTCTTCCTCACACCACCTCCAAGGCTCTAGAGAGATCTTGTCCCAAGCCCGGGATGCTCCTCTAGGGTAGAAACCAAATATTTGTTCCTACCTCTCATCCCCCTTCATGGAGCATCCCGTGGTCGTCCTCTCACTGCCCTTCAGGAAGAAGATCCTCGCCATGATGCCGTCCTGCCACATCCTCCATCCTCCGGCTATGTCCTCCTTCGTCTTGCTCCTCACCACCTTCCTCCAGGCGACGTCAAAGCGAGTCGTCCTCCGAGCAACCGTCGAGGGGGATTCTCTCACCTCTCTCTATATTTTGCTTTCGTAGTGTAGATTTTCTACTTTCATAGTTGTAACAAATAGTTGTTCATGAATGGATGATGTCTCTCTCTCTCTTTCTCTCTCTCTCATATTTTTACAAGTAGATTAGCTAGATAAAATTTCATTGATCTAATCGCTTGCTTGATAAAAAATATCAAAAAAATTAGAAAAGATAAAAATGAAAAAAATAAATAAAAGTGAAATGCAAATTTTTATAAAACTAAACGTACGCCTTCCCGTGTTTGACCCAGGACTCACTTTTTGAGTTTCGGTTATAAATTTTATTTGATAGATGCATTTTGCGAACTATGATGACGGGTCCTTCAAATCCTAATTTTAATTCGCGAAATACACCCTGATCATTTTGGCATCGTTGCCAGGGAGGCAATGCTCTTTGGTTTTTCTCGCATTTTTTTGCCTTACCTAACTTTTATCTCACTTTTTCTCTATTCTTTCTGTGATTGTAGGTACTCTTCTGAGGCAGGCCAAAGAGGTTAAATCAGAGAAAAGTGCGGATGAAGGTTTTGTAAGTTTATCCCCACCACCCCCACCCACTAGTTCATTTCACCACACTAATAACTCAAACCCAAATCAACTTAGGTGATTTTATAAACCCTAAGATAGATTTGGTTATTTGTTTGCCACCTCCACTCATCTCATCTCCGCATATATATAAAAAAAGCTATTCTCTTGTGGGATTTTCTGAAAGCTACACACTTAACACCCACAACTTCTCATCCTAAGGAGCACAATCACATTGATTCTACCACTTAACCGGGATCTGACCTGTGGACCCGGAACACTTAACTCAACACACAAATAAGTGGGTAGAAATCTGAAAAGGTCAAACATTTTTGTGTGCCTTAACTAAGTGGTGCAATAGGCCAATTGATTAAACTGTTTAGGCTGCACCACTTAAGATAGAAGTGATCCATCAAGTAGCTTACCACTTAGGGTTGATTCTTAGGGCTGAACCAGGCACTCCACATATTATTTTTGATTTCTAAAGGAATATATCTACACCTGTGCTTTCAAAATTTGGAGTGTTCTCCTAAACTTGATTGAATACACCTAAGATTAAACCCTAACAGCTAGTAAACAAGGTTAAACCCTAAAAGACACATCATCAAATAACCTTGTTTGCAAACCTTGGTTGTGCATGCACACACATTTCAACTGATCATTAAGGGCACAACTCATCTAAAGGGCCCATCACATTCCAAGAGCACAATCATCCCAAGCTTAATTAAAATTGAGTAGAAGTTGGCCTTAAGGATTGATTCGCTCTTCGGGGCTCAGACTGAGATTTTTTTCGATTAATTTGCTTCTATTGGTCCATCTGATGTCTAGCTAGGGGAGTAGCGTCAAATGACCGCAGCTAGGGGGTACACTAAGAACTGGAGGTGCAAGCCAAAGGAAGAATCTTCTCCCCAATTCCTCCTTCTAACTGGTTGGATTGATCGGATAAAAGTAGACTAAATCATTTATAATTGCAAAATAGGTCTTGGGAGTCTGTAGGTCTTTAGGTTACCCACATAAGGATAGGTTTGGTTGATTTTATTGCAAGGTACCTTTCTCTTTTCTATTTTCCCTCCTACTCCACAATGTATCCTTCCACATCTTTCACACATTTTCAATCCTATCCTCCTACAACCACTTATCCCCAAGATGATTACTATCCTGACTTGGCATGTAATTACCCATCCACTAGTCATGATAACTTTGATTGGGGATATCAATTCTGACCTCAGTGTCCTAGGCCTAACCCTGGACAACAAGACTATGATTACTATCCTTCCTAGAGCTACAATGATTATAGATCTTCACCCTTTGATCACCAAACCAACCCGATCTACAATCATGAAGGATATGATGATTATAACATCTGCCCTCCCTAGTATTCCACTGAATATAGGTCACCTCCATTCTTTGAACAACCCGAGATGACCTACTATCAGCGAGGGACCTGAGAACCTCAATATCTTGACTCCCCTAGATTCAACCCAAACCCACCCAAATCTGAATCGAACCAGCTGGTTCAAGTGAACCAGATCCAGGACAGGGTGTTGGTTAACTTGAGGAACACCATCCAACCTTTATAAGCTCAGCCAACACCGTGCACTAAAGCATTGGATCCTATGATAAAAATGACTGATGAGCTGAATAACTCTTTATTGGATTTGCTCCAAAGCGTTAGGGATAGAGACCTCGGTGAGTTTCTTCTTGGAAAGTTGTCGAGGTTGAGGAAGAAATTTGTGGTTGCATGATTGCACAGCAATCATAGGTCTTAATTGACCTAGATTAAGCTAGGACTTAGCATAAGTTAGGGTTATTCATGCATACATACGCATTATCTGCATCTTTACTGTTTTTCTTTAGCTATGCATAAAATAATGTTATAATGTGCTGATTAAGTGCATTATGTCGATTGCAGGAAATAAGCTGATCTGGAGCTGGATCTGAAGCTGGATCAGGAATAACGGGAGTTGCAGTAGACCTGGAGCGGAAGGCTTAGTTTAGATGTAGGAATAATAATGTAAGGGAGTTAAAGGTTTTCTATTCTATTAAGTAGAAATAAAACAGTAAAATGTGAAGAGCTTAGGTCCATCCTAGCCCTAGGATAGCCTAAAGACCTCCCCAAGCCTTAGCCACCCTTAGATTAGGTCACAATACCATAGGAAGCCTTAAAACCCTAGTTCCAACCCTTATCTGGATGTCTAGATAAGTTATAGGATGTGCAGGACCCTTAGCCATCTCCCACACACCTCAAACCCACTTCTACAGTGTTATTGGACGTCCAGACACTTTGTCAGACGTCCAATTTCTGCAAAATACCCAAATTAGAACCTTGATTTCCTCCTGACTTTGATTGGACGTCCAGACAACAAGTCTGGACTACTGATTTTTAAGTATAAGACATCTAATTCTATTATTAGACGTCTGATACTGCTCTCCAATTCCTGTTTTGAGATTCAAGCCTTGATTTTGGATCTCTAGGTCCCTAAACCCAATTCCAACCCAATAGGAACCTAAATTGAGGTGCCCTAACCCTAGTACATCACCTCTAGACCTCCCTAAAGACCTAATTAGGTCCTCAGTAAACCTAATTGACTTGGATCTTAGTCGATTCCATCAGCCTATTCAATTGGACTCATTGAGTCCAATTGAGCCCTGATCTCAGCACACACTATCCAATTGGATTCAGTGAGAGTCCAATTGATCTAGACCTAAATTAATTGAGTTGTTTTTCTCTGAATTAAGTTTCCACACACCCAATTAAACTTGTATTGAGTTTAATTGCATTTTACCTTAGTGAATTAGGGTTTATAACCCCAATTTGAGACCTACGTTGACCTAAACCCACTAGAACCTAACCTGATCAACCTAGCCACCTAAGTTTCGACCCATACACACCCACACACACCATCCACACGAAAATGTCTAGCCTATAGTTCTCTAGAACTCTCTACCATGTGTTGTTGCCTTGGTTGCCAAAATTAGCAACCAAGAGATATTCAATTTTTAGATCCACATTTGGTGGATCTAAAAACCACCATCCATCCTCTTTCTCTCACTCTCCCACGAGCTCCCACCATAGGCCTCTCTAGAGAATTCCATAATTCTCTAGAGAGCTTCCCTTAGGTCCATAAAAAGACCTAATGGGTGGCCATTTGCACCCATTCACTTCCTTGGCAAATTTACTCCATTGGTGCCATTCACGCCCACTTCCACTTAGCTAGCCACTCCACCTCCACGAGCTCACTACCACCATCATGGAGGACATCATGCTGGGATGTTGGATCAACCCTACCTCTCTCCAAGGGTCAGCCTAAGCTACGTTGGCCGCCCCTCATTCTTCTCCCGACCACTCCAAGGCCATCGAGGACCACCCCTGAATGCCCTCTATTCTGCTAGATTTAGTTTATGCTCTCCATGATTTTTACTGCTTTTGTTACTGCTTAATAGCATAGTCTTACTTCTCCCCCAATGATGCTTGCGAAATCCCCCATTGATTCTTGTATGCAATTATTTTCTGATAGCTAGATTTACCTTTTTAAGCATTTATGTACAAGCTTTCCTCTACAGTTCTTGTTGCAAACAACCGAATGAATGAAAAATGCATTTATATTTATATATATCTCTATCTATTTGAAATCACCATGAGCTTAATGATTGCTATTATCTTTTGCGTGATTAATGTTGCTTGTTTCTAACTCTTAATATTCTTGCAACTAAGCATGTCGTACCTAAATACGTAATAATCACGAACAGGCATGCGATTCTAAACAAAGTAGAGCGGCAAAAAGATTGATTTCAAAAGTAAAACAAATGCCTCCCAGATATGAACGACTGAGACTCAAAGTCTCATTATTTTTACAAACTTATTTTTGACGAACGTTTTTACGCAACTATATTATGATTCCGACGACTTTCAAATGCACGAAAATGACTTCTGTCAAATGGTGCCATTGCCGGGGAGGTAACATCATTTTCTATGATTTCGATCTTTTAAAACATCACTGACGAATTTGCCTTTGCTTTATTTTTGATGTGCAGGAAAAATGGGAAGAAAACAGGATCTGCGCACACATCGAACGCGGCAAAGAAACAATCCAGGTGCACATCATCATTCTCCTTAGATTAGGTTTTCTTTTTCTGAACCCTTGGACTAGATCTATTTCTTTTGAAAAATACTTTGCAAAAAAAAAAGAACAAAAAACAAAAAAAAAGTAAATTTTTTTTAAAAAAAATCTAGATTAGGTTTCCATTCGAATCTAGGTTAGTTTGCAAATATATATATATATTTTTTTGTTGAATATTTGAAATTTTCTTTCTGAAAAAAAACATGTAAAAGTTTTGAAAAAAAAAATCATTTTTGTGGAAAGCTTAGATTTCAATTCAAACCTCTTTAAAGAGCTTTTCCACCATCTTTTGATTTTTGGACAAATTTCAAGCTTGATTTAAAAATTCGATTGCTGAAAAATTAGTAAGCAAAAAATTTTGAAACTTAGGCTAAACCTTCATTTTGAAACCATCTTTCAAATGCCACTATTATTTTTAAAAAATTCCAAGCATACAATTTTTAAAAATTCGCAAAGTGCACAGGGATCAAACTGAACCAGATTCAACATTTTTCAAATCTCAAAAAGTGATTCTGAGAAATCCGTGAATCTGTTTTGACTAAAAATGGTGGGGTTTCAAAGTTGATCTCATTGGATTTATATCCATATTTTTCCTAAATTTTTGAAGGTCATTTGATACTGTTTCAAAGCAAAAAATCGACCAGGGGTCAAAAATCCAGATCTGACCCCCTGATATTCAAAATTCCCTAAAAATTTGGTTGAAATAGTAAAAATTATAAAATAATATTCTATGAAAAACTAATTGAAAAAGGAATCTACTTTCAAAATTTCAAATTAATTGGATTCCAATTATTATCAGAGAACAAACATTACTTTTGTGGTCTGCTGAAACAGAAAAAGAAAAACCCTAGAAGTGCATGTAACTTAGGTTAAATCCTTAGGGTTATAACTAGAGACCACACTTTGGGCTAACCTAGACTTAATCAAGTATAGTTACCCGGTAAGCTTAGTCACCTTGTGGGGCACTCACCACAAACCCCACTGAAGAAAATGGGTTAAAATTAATTTTAAAATACGAAATTAACCCGAGTTCGTTGTCATACTACTGGATGTTTTTAATCTCTCTTGCCAAAGCTAGTGACTAAGTCTGTGGGGTAGTGTCAAACGACTGCGGCTCAAGGGTCAACGGAACTGGAGGCGTAAGCCAAAGGAAGAACCTTCCCCTTACTCCCCCCGTAACCAGACTGGTTGGGTTAGCTTGAGAGGCGAGAATCACTTTCAGTCGGTTGAACAACGAACTTATCTTCAGGAATTCAAATTTCTAACGAAAAATCTGGTCACCTGATCTATAAGGACCATTTAATTGACAGGGCCTTAGCCTTGTCTTGCTTGGCTACACCAACCCAAGGGTTGGGGGTGTATGCAAGGAAGGAGGTCACTTAGACCTCAGCTGATTGGACCTTGGGAGCCGCTCCCAAGGAGGCGAGCCACTTCTTCTATTTGCTTAGCCACAATGGCTAACCCTGGATCTGGACCTAATCAGGAACCAAGAAAGCTGGACCCACGAGCTTATATGAGAGCGCGGGTCACTGAATCAGCTCAACCTTGGGATCAGAACCCAAGGTGGTGAAGATGACTTTTCGCTTCGCCTGATCCTTCTCCTCGGGTTATCAAAATGGTTAACCCATATCCTAACCTTGGATATTATGACCCATACGAGTTGGTCCCTCAAAGGACGACATCTTATAACCTTTGATATGGATTTCATACTCCTACTTCTCACCCATGGAATATGGGTAGACTTGATTCACCCCCTGGAACCCCTGAAGAGCTACCGGTGCATATGCGACAGCATTACAGAATACAGAGAGCTTTAGCTAGCGCTAAGGAAAAGGCTGCATCCTATCTACACGAAATCCAGGCTATCATTGCGCCAAACCAAAGACAAAGCTGGATTCCGCATCAACAAGCTGTGATGGAGCTCCTTCGGGAAACAACAATGATAACAAGGCTAATGGGACAAAATCGGGAAACTCAAGAACTACTACTTTTGAGATATCAAGTGGAAAATAGCCTTGAGGACCTTGAAGAATCTGAAACGACTACGTTGAAAGGACACACAGAAGATGCTCGGGAGCAAATGCTGGAAAATCATGCAGGGGAAGAAGAACCTAGCTTGGATATGAGACAGGAGTAGGAAGTATGTCGAATGGGTTCATCTAAGAACTCCATTAGAGAAATTGATGAGGAAAGGACTGATATCTCCAGGACTGAGCCACAATCAGATTATCCTGAATCCTGGAAGATACCTCATGGGTTAGAAAACCCAACTGAGATAAGGGAAGTTGATCCATTTGAGGATATGGATCTTGAGGCAAACATTACATGCGACACTACTGATCACCCTAAGCCACTTCCCATTATAGGTGAACCTGTGCTAGAGCCAACATCTTTTGATCTGCACTGTTCTTCTTTCACCTACATGCCTATTTCGGATGTTAGAGATTCTGAGATGACACTTTCTATCCTTGATGCTGACATTCGAAAACTGGAAGTAGCCATGGATGATTTGACCGAAGAAATAAATATGCTACCTGAGGAAGGAATTACTGAGGAGCCCAATGCATATGAGGGTGAAGCTTTGAGTAGAATGAGCTAGGGATGCACCTATCATCCTAGTCAATGGCTCGACCCAGAGCCTGAGGAGTCAACCTCCAATGAATCAGAGATAAATACTAATGAGGACAAAATAATTTCTAATGAGGATTTCAGTGACCTCCCCATAGATTTTCTACTTTCACGAATACCTCCATATGATCTAGAGCCTAGAGAGGGCATGATCTTCGATGTCAATTACCGCTATGAAGACCCCTATGACTCAGACTTTGGTTCTGAGATACATGTTGATCTACTCCCTCAGCAACTTCCTGTTGAATTGTGGGACATGATAAATTAGCTAAATCAACATCATGATCCCCCCTCTGATTATCCTCTATTTTCCACCACCACTCCACACTTTCTTATAGCTAGACTTTTTGGAGTAGGGGTGCACAATCAGTTGGTTCGCATCTCCGGACCACTGATTCTGGGAGCATACAAGCATATCTTTCTCTTGATCTTGACCGGCTCCTATGCTAGAACTGATGCATCTGATTGAGTTTTCACCCAGCTAGAGGCGTTAAACTCAGCACATATAGATAGCATATCCCACATTCCGCCATCATCTATACATATTCATTTTTATACATAGCATATTTTTCTTTTAGCATATTTTCCTTCTGTATATTGCATACTGACAGGTTGGCCGATGCTGAATGTATAATTTCAGGAGCAACTACAGGTGATTTCTACCCATTCTCTCCCTACAGTTCTTTTATATTCATGCATGAGGACATGCAAGAACTTAGGCATGGGGGGTAGATACAACAAAACTGAAAAGTTTTTGTGCCAACATTTAGAAAAACCTTGGAGATGCATGTAAAATGTACTTTAGGACCCTAAATAAAAGAACAACTGACTCCACCTCCAATGCTTGCATTGGAGCTAGAAATCATCCGCAACAACCATTCTGACTCACCCGCTCACCTCTTGTTCTAAATTTAGGGTCATGCTGATTGTAACCTGACATGGGAATTTCATGAAGTGCAAATATAAGAGGTCACTTGTTTATAGCATATATACATATTGCATTCATGAATAAGATTATTTTATTAAGAGAATGCATTAGGGATTTTATCCTCTAGTTGATTCCTGTAATCTGGAATCCAGTACAACTTTTCACACCCATGTAGAATTTGCAATGGATTCACGGTGAAAGCTGATAAACGTCTTTAGTCTGTCAAAGAAGAAGCAGTGCTTCTTTTCCTGAACCCCTGGACAGTGTCTTGGGAGTCAGGCAGATTTCTTCCGAAAATCCACCAAATAGTGTGAGATGAGAGTAGAGTGTACTGGTGCTCTAAGATTAGTACAAGGAATCCAAAGTCCTAGATAATTAGGTGATGATACCTTAAGATTAGGCATAGTCTTCGCTCTCAGTTCCTGCGTATACATTTTGCGTGAATTTTGAAAGCCACCAAATAAGGCAAATACGCGGAGAGCGAGTTTTTATAAAACTAGGGCTAAGGTGTATGGTTACGACCATTCTTTACAGAATCCTCAGCTGAAGGAGGGTATTGATGTCAAGGTCAGAAATACACCGTCCTATCCATCTCTCCCGGTGTCGTGAGTAGGCACTTCCACCAAATAAGCCACCCAATGTCTCTTGAGTACCACCAATCCCTAATAATTCCTCCTTAATAAAATTCATGGATGTGTTTTGTTGAAAAAAAAAGAAAGAGATGAAATGAAAAAAAAATGATGAAAAGAAAGAAAAATTGAAAAAAATTAGAAAAAGAAAAGAAGAAAAAGAGTGAATATTTAGTTCAGTTGCATTGAGGCAATACCACTAAATAAATTTGAGAACCACCAAATATAGCCTTAACCTATTTTTCGTGTGTTTCTAACCGCCTGAATACTGGCTGAGGAATTCCAACTTAGTGTTAGGGTTATGAGAACTCAATTAAAGTGTTAATGCCAAGTGACACCACCAAATACAGGTATACATGTGAATCTGGTGAGGTTGTGAGCTCTAAGAAAAAGAAAGAAAAGAAAAAGAAAAAGAGAAAGAGAGAATGAATACAAAGGAATCAAAAGGGAGCATAATTTTCTCGTCTTTTTTTGAGTTGAGTTACTTAGTAGTCTGGGAATCTAGATTATGTAGTACTAGTCTCTATGTAGCACCAAGTAAGAATGAGCCACCAAATATATAATCTTCTCCCTCAGATTCTCTACCTAAGCCTAAAGCCAGGGTAGAATTCATAGAATATTTTGAATACCCCGAGGGAAGAAGTCTGCCTATCCCACTAGAATTTTTACTAAGGGTCAAGTACAGGCTTTAGAGGTGTATTAGTTTTTCACTCGAATCCGTTGCAAAAGCTACATAGCTGCACTTTCACGATTATCTAGATTGCTAAAGCATAGGATGAAAACAAAGAGGGGAAAAATCTCTAAGCATACACTTGATAAAATAATAAGTCCCTTAGGGACCCCAGCTGTAAATAATTTAATCTTGCATTTGCTAGGGACTAGTAAGATTTAGGCATGGGGGTATGATTACGCAGCGATCATAAGTCTTAATTGACCTAGATTATACTAAGACTTAGCATAAGTTAGGGTTATTCATGCATACATACGCATTATCTACATCTTTACTGTTTTTCTTTAGCTATGCATAAAATAATGTTATAATGTGCTAATTAAGTACATTATGTCGATTGCAGGGAATAAGCTGATCTGGAGCTGGATCTGAAGCTGGATCAGGAATAACGAGAGTTGCAACAGAGCTGGAGTGGAAGGCTTAGTTTAGATGTAGGAATAATAATGTAAGGGAGTTAAAGGTTTTCTATTCTATTAAGTAGAAATAAAGCAGTAAAATGTGAAGAGCTTAGGTCCATCCTAGCCCTAGGATAGCCTAGAGACCTCCCCAAGCCTTAGCCACCCTTAGATTAGGTCACAAAACCCTAGTTCCAACCCTTATCTGGAAGTCCAGATAAATTATAGGATGTGCAGGACCCTTAGCCATCTCCAGCACACCTCAAACCCACTTCTGCAGAGTTATTAGACGTCCAGACACTTTGTCAGAAGTCCAATTTCTACAGAATACCCAAAACAGAACCTTGATTTCCTCCTGACTCTGATTGGACGTCCAGACAACAAGTATGGACTTCTAATTTTTAAGTATAAGACATCTAATTCTATTATTAGACATCTGATACTACTCTCCAGTTCCTGTTTTGAGATTCAAGCCTTGATTTTGGATCTCTAGGCCCCTAAACCCAATTCCAACCCAATAGGAACCTAAATTGAGTTGCCCTAACCCTAGTACATCACCTCTAGACCTCCCTAAAGGCCTAATTAGGTCCTCAGTAAACCTAATTGACTTGGATCTTAGTCAATTCCATCATCCTATTCAATTGGACTCATTGAGTCCAATTGAGCCCTGTTCTCAGCACACACTATCCAATTGGATTCAGTGAGAGTCCAATTGATCTAGACCTAAATTAATTGAGTTGTTTTTCTCTGAATTAAGTTTCCACACACCCAATTAAACTTGTATTGAGTTTAATTGCATTTTACCTTAGTGAATTAGGGTTTATAACCCTAATTTGAGACCTACGTTGACCTAAACCCACTAGAACCTAACCTGATCAACCTAGCCACCTAAGTTTCGACCTAGACACACCCACACACACCCACACACACCATCCACACGAAAATGTCTAGCCTAGAGTTCTCTAGAACTCTCTATCATGTGTTGTTGCCTTGGTTGCCAAAATTAGCAACCAAGAGATATTCAATTTTTAGATCCACATTTGGTGGATCTAAAAACCACCATCCATCCTCTCTCTCTCACTCTCCCACGAACTCCCACCATAGGCCTCTCTTGAGAATTCCATAATTCTCTAGACAGCTTCCCTTAGGTCTATAAAAAGACCTAAGGGGTGGCCATTTGCACCCATTCACTTCATTGGCAAATTCACTCCATTGGTGTCATTCACGCCTACTTCCACTTAGCTAGCCACTCCACCTCCACGAGCTCACTACCACCATCATGGAGGACATCATGCCAGGATGCTGGATCAACCCTACCTATCTCCAAGGGTCGGTCTAAGCTACATTGGTCGCCCCTCATTCTTCTCCCGACCACTCCAAGGCCATCGAAGACCACCCCTGAATGCCCTCTATTCTGCTAGATTTAGTTTATGCTCTCCATGATTTTTACTGCTTTTATTACTGCTTAATAGCGTAGTCTTACTTCTCCGCCAAAGATGCATGCAAAATCCTCCCATTGATTCTTGTATGCAATCATTTTCTGATAGCTAGATTTACCTTTTTAAGCATTTATGTACAAGCTTTCCTCTATAGTTCTTA
The DNA here is from genome assembly GCA_037157565.1 of Thalassia testudinum. Taxonomy (NCBI): domain Eukaryota; kingdom Viridiplantae; phylum Streptophyta; class Magnoliopsida; order Alismatales; family Hydrocharitaceae; genus Thalassia; species Thalassia testudinum. The sequence continues at coordinate 49,668,381 of JAZHRO010000009.1, forward strand.
TGCAAACAACCGAATGAATGAAAAATGCATTTATATTTATATATATATCTATCTGTTTGAAATCACCATGAGCTTAATGATTGCTATTATCTTTTGCGTGATTAGTGTTGCCTATTTCTAACTCTTAATATTCTTGCAGCTAAGCATGTCGTACCTAAATACGTAATAATCATGAATTGGCATGCGATTCTAAACAAAGTAGAGCGGCAAAAAGATCTATTTCAAAAGTAAAACAAACACCTCCCAGAAACGAACGACTGGGACTCAAAGTCTCGTTATTTTTACAAACTTATTTTTTGACGAACGTTTTTGCGCTACTATACTACGATTTCGATGACTTTCAAATGTGCAAAAAAGAGTTCTATCAAATGACATTTGTTGAGATGCGTAAATCACATTTTTGATGTTAAGAGCATCGTAGTATAGTCGCGAAGTATGATCCAACAAAGATATTATTTTGCAAAAATTATGAGACTTGAGTCCTGATCGTTTGTCTCTGGGAGGCATTGCTTTCACTTTTGAAATCAATCTTTTTACTGCTCTACTTTGTTTAAAAACGCACATCGATTTCCAATCTCCTAACTAAAACTTCACCACTTCTGTTATTAACTCGGATTATGTGCGCATGAGTCAAACAAAATACAAAAGTGAATGTGTGAGTTTCTGTGTGCATGATTCTAGTGAGGTGGTGACTATTTACGGAGAAAGCATCTATTGTTAGGTTTTCAATATCCTCAGGAAATGACATGTTGGTGCGTAATGAATAGATAGTTAAAGAGCAGGCACTTAAATCACGCAAATATAATAATCATTAAGCTCATGGTGATTTCAAACACATAAAGAGATATATATATAAATACATTTTCATTCATTCATTGGGGAGTTGTTTGCACAATAAATTTAGAGGAAAGCTTGTACATAAATGCTTGAAATTTAAACCTAGCTACCAGAAAATGACTGCATACAAGAATCAATGGGGGGATTTCGCATGCATCATTGGGGGAGAAGTTAAGACTACACTACTAAGCAGTAATAAAAGCAATAAAGATCATGGAGAGCATAAACTAAATCTAGCAGAATAAAGGGCATTCAGGGGTGGTCCCCGATGGCCTTGGAGTAGTCGGGAGAAGAATGAGGGGCGGCCAATGTAGCTTAGGCCGACCCTTGGAAAGAGGTAGGGTTGATCCAACATCTCGGCATGATGTCCGCCATGGTGGTGGCAGTGAGCTCATGGAGGTGGAGTAGCTAGCTAAGTGGAAGTGGGCGTGAATGGCACCAATGGAATGAATTTGCCAAGGAAGTGAATGGGTGCAAATGGCCACCCCTTAGGTCTTTTTATAGACCTAAGGGAAGCTCTCTAGAGAATTATGGAACTCTCTAGAGAGGCCTATGGTGGGAGCTCGTGGGAGAGTGAGAGAGAGAGGGTGGATGGTGGTTTTCAGATCCACCAAATGTGGATCTAAAAATTGAATGGCTCTTGGTTGCTAATTTTGGCAACCAAGGCAACCACACATGGTAGAGAGTTCTAGAGAACTCTGGGCTAGGTATTTTCGTGTGGATGGTGTGTGTGGGTGTGTGTGGATCGAAACTTAAGTGGCTAGGTTGATTAGGTTAGGTTCTAGTGGGTTTAGGTCAAGGTATGCCTCAAATTAGGGTTATAAATCCTAATTCACTAAGGTAAAGTGCAATTAAACTTAAAACAAGTTTAATTGGGTGTGTGGAAACTTAATTGAGAGTAAAAAAACTCAATTAATTTAGGTCTAGGTCAATTGGACTCTCAATGAGTCTAATTGGACAGTGTGTGCTAAGATCAAGGCTCAAGTGGACTCAATGAGTCCAATTGAATTGGCTGATGGAATTGACTAAGATCCAAATCAATTAGGTTTAGTGAGGACCTAATTAGGTCCTTAGGGAGGTCTAGAGGTGATGTACTAGGGTTAGAGCACCTTAACTTAGGTTCCTATGGGGTTGGAATTGGGTTTAGGGACCTAGAGATCCAAGATCAAGGCTTAAATCTCAAAACAGGAACTGGAGAGCAGTATCAGACATCTAATAATAGTGTCAGATGTCTTATACTCAAAAATCAGAAGTCTAGACTTGTTGTCTAGATGTCCAATCAGAATCAGGAGGGATTTTGGGTTCTGTTTTGGGTATTCTACAGAAATTGGATGTCTGACAAAGTGTCTGGACATCCAATAACACTGCAGAAGTGGGTTTGAGGTGTGCGAGAGATGGCTAAGGGTCCTGGACATCCTATAACTTATCTGGACATCCAGATAAGGGTTGGAACTAGGGTTTTAGGGTTTCCTAGGGTATAGTGACCTAATCTAAGGGTGGCTAAGGCTTGGGGAGGTGTCTAGGCTATCCTAGGGATAGGATGGACCTAAGCTCTTCACATTTTACTGCTTTATTCCTACTTAATAAAATGGCAAACCTTGACTCCCTTACATCATTATTCTTACATCTAATCTAAGCCTTCTACTCCAGCTCTGCTACAACACCCGTTATTCCTGATCCAGCTTCAGATCCTGCTCCAGATCTACTCCTGATCAGCTTATTGCCTGCAATCGACATAATGTAATTAATCAACACATTATAACATTATTTCATGCATAACTAAAGTAAAGCAGTAAAGATGCAGATAATGCTTATGCATGCATGAATTACCCTAACTTATGCTAAGTTCTAGCTTAATTTAGGTTAATTAAGACCTATGATTGCTACGCAATTGAAAGCAAATTTGGAAAGCAATCTGGAAAGCAATGCCTCATAGAGACGAATGACCGAGACTCAAAGTCTCATTATTTTTACAAACTTATTTTTGATGAACTTTTTTGCATGACTATACTACAATTCCAACGGCTTTCAAATGCACGAAAATGGGGGCTTGTCAAATGGCACCATTGCTGGGGAGAAACGTCATTTTCTTTGATTTCGATCTTCTAATCTATCACTGAAAAATTTGCCTCTACTTTGTTTCTCGATGTGCAGGAAAAATGGAAAAAGAACAGGATCTACGCACACAACAAACGCGGAAAAGAAATCAGGTGCACATCACATTCTCTTAGATTAGGTTCCTTCTTAACCCTAGGACTAGATCTACTTCCTGCAATTTCTTTTGAAAAAAAAAGGAAAAAAAATTTTACTCATTTTCGTGAAAAAGAAGAAAGAAATCAAAAGAAAAAATTTGAAAAAAATCTACATTTGGCTTCTTTTTTAACCCTAGGTTAGTTTGAAAAAAAGCAAAAAAAAAGAGATATTTTTTTTGTTTGAATCCTTTGAAAAATTTAAAAAAAAAAACGTGCAAAAGTTTTGAAAAGAAAAGAAAAAATATATATTTTTGGTGGAAAGCTTGGATTTCAAACCTAAACCTTCTTTAAAAGCCTTTCCACCATTCTCTGATTTTCGACCAAATTTCAAGTCTGATTTAAAAATTTGATTGCAGAAAATTACTAAGCAAAAAATTTCAAACCATATTTCAAACGCCACTATTCTTTTGAAAAACTTTCAAGTATAAAATTTTTCAAAATTTGCGAAGTGCACGGCAGTCAGACTAACGTAGATTCAAGATTTTTCAAATTTCAAAAAGCAATTTTGAGCAATCCACTAATCTGTTTTGACTAAAAATGATGGGGTTTGAAAGCTGATCTCATTGGCTTTATTTTCCATATTTTTCCTGAATTTTTTAACCTAAATTGATACCATTTCAAAGCGAAAAACCGACCAGGGGTCAAAATTCCAGATTTGACCCCCTAACATTCAAAAATCCCTAAAAAATTCAGTTGAGATAGTAAAATTCCAAAAAAATATTCTATGGAAAGCTAATTGAGAAAGGAATCTACTTGACAAATTTCAAGTTGATTGGATTCCAATTGTTATCAGAGAATGAATTTTACTTTTGTGGACTACTGAAACAGAAAAAACCCTAGAAGTGCATGAACCTTAAGTTGAATCCTTAGGGTTACAACTTAGAGACCACACTTGGGCTAACCTAGACTTAGTCAAGTATAGTGCTTAGCCGGTGAGCCTGGTCACCTTGTGAGCCACTCAACACAAACCCCAACTGAAGAAAAACGGGCTCAAATTAATTCTAAAACACGAAATCAACCCGAATTCATTATCATACTACTGAGTGTTTCAACCTCTCTTGCCAAACTTGGTGACTAAGTCTGCGAGGTAGTGTCAAATGACCGTGGCTCGGGGGTTAACAAAATCGGAGTCATAAGCCAAAGGAAGAACCTTCCCCTTAGTCCCCTTGTAACCAGACTGGCTGGGTTAGCTTGAGAGGTGGGAATCACTTTCAGTCGGTTGAACGATGAATTTTTTTTCTTTAGGAATTCAAACTTCTAACGAAAAATCTAGTCACTCGATCATAAGGACCATCTAATTGATAGGGCCTTAGCCTTGTCTTGCTTGGCTACACCAACCCAGGGGTTGGGTGGTGTATGCGAGGAAGGAGGTCACTCAAGCCTCGATTGGTTGGACCTTGGGAGCCACTCCCAAGGAGGCAGGTCACCTCGCCAGGACCATCTTCTTCCCCAACTTCTTCTAGCTGCTTAGCCGCAATGGCTAACCCTGGATCTGGACTTAACTAGGATCCAGAAGAGCTGGACCAATGAGCTTATCTAAGAGCTCGAGTCACTGAGTCAGCTCAACCTTGGGATCAGAACCCAAGGTGGCGAAGATGACTTTTCGCTTCGCCTGATCCTTCTCCTCAGGTTACCGAAATGGTTAACCCATATCCTAACCCTAGATATTATTATCCATACCAGCCGGTCCCTCAAAGGACCGCATCTTATAACCCAGGATATGGATCTCATACTCCTACTTCTCACCCATGGAATATGGGTAGACCTGATTCACCCCCTGAAACCCTTGAAGAGCTACTGGTGCATATGCGACTGCATTACAGAATACAGAGAGCTGTAGCTAGCGCTAAGGAAAAGGCTGCATCTTATCTACATGAAATCCAAGCTATCACTGAGCCGAACCTAAGACAAAGCTGGATTCTGCATCAACAAGCTGTGATGGAGCTCCTTCAGGAAATAGCAGAGATAACAAGGCGAATAGGACAAAATTGGGAAACTCAAGAACTATTGCTTTTGAGATATCAAGTGGAAAATAGCCTTGAAGACCTCGAAGAATCTGAAACGACTATGCCGGAAGAACACACAGAAGATTCTCGAGAGCAGATGCAAGAAGATCACTCAGGGGAAGAAGAATCTAGCTTGGCCATGAGACAGGAGTAGGAAGTATGCCGAATGGGTTCATATGAGAATTCCATTCAGGAAATTAAGGAGGAAAGGACTGATGTCTCCAGGACTGAGCCACAATCAGACTATCCTAAACCCTGGGAGACACCTTTTGGGTTGGATAACCCAATCGAGATAAGGGAAGCAGATCCAATTGAGGATATGGATCCTGAGGCAGACATTACATGCGACACTACTAATCAATCTAGGCTGCTTCCCATTGTAGGTGGACCTGTGCTAGAGCCAACATCTTTTGATCTGCACTCTTCTTCTTTCACCTACATCCCTAATTCGGATGCTAGAGATTTTGAGACGACACTTTCTATCCCTGATGCTGACATTCGAAGACCAAAAGTAGCTATGGATGACTTGAACGAAGAAATAAATATGCTACCTAAGGTAGGAATTACTGAGGAACCCAATGCATATGAGGGTGAAGCTTTGAGCAGACTGAGCTGGGGACACACCTATCATCCTAGTCAATGGCTCGACCCCGAGCCTAAAGAGTCAACCTCTGATAAATTAGAGATGAGTACTGATGAGGACGAAGTAATTTCTGACGAGGATTTTAGTGACCTTCCCACAGATCTTCTACTTTCACGAATACCCCCATATGATCCAGAGCCTGGAGAGGGCATGATCTTTGATGTCAATTATCATTATGAGGATCCCTATGATTCAGATTCTAATTCTGAGATACAGTTTGGTCTCCCTTAGCAACTTCCTGCTGAATTATGGGACATGATAAATTAGCTGAATCAACATCATGATCCCCCCTCTGATTATCCTCTATTCTCCACCACCACGCCACAGTTTCTTATAACTAGACTTTTTGGAGTAGGGGTGCACAATCAGCTGGTTCGCATCTCCGGACCATTGATTCTGAGAGCATATGAGCACATCTTTCTCTTAATCTTGACCGGCTCCTATGCTAGAACTGATACATCTGATTGAGTTTCCGCCCAGCTGGAGGCGTTAAACTCAGCATCTACCTCACATTCTACCATCACCTTATACATAACCATTTTTATACATAGCATATTTTTCTTTTAGCATATGTTCTTTCTGTATATTGCATGCTAACAAGTTGGCCGATGCTGAATGTATAATTTCAGGAGCAATTACAGGTGATTTCTACCCATTCTCTCCCTGCTATATTCATTTTCTTTTATATTCATGCATGAGGATATGCAAGAACTTAGGTATGGGGGGTAGATACAACAAAACTAATAATTTTTATGCCAACATTTAGGAAAACCTCGGAGCTGCATGTAAAACATACTTTAGGATCCTAAATAAAAGAACAACCGACTCCACCTCCAATGCTCTCATTGGAGCTAAAAACCGTCCACAACAGCCACTTCTGACTCACTTACTCACCTCTTATTCTAAATTTAGGGTCAAGCTGAATGTAACCCGATATGGGAATTTCATGAAGTACAAACATAAGAGGTCACTTGTTTATAGCATATATACATATTGCACTCTTGAATAAGATTATTTTATTAAGAGAATGCAATAGGGATTTTATCCTCTAGTTGATTCTTGTAATCTGGAATCCAGTACAACTTTTCACACACACGTAGAATTTGCAAAGGATTCATGGTGAAGGCTGATAAACGTCTTTAGTCTATTGAGAAGAAGTAGTGCTTCTTTTCCTGAACCCCTAAATAGTGTTTTGGGAGTCAGGCAGGTTTTCCTCTAAAAATCCACCAAATAGTGTGAGATGAGAGTAGAGTGTACTGGTGATCTAAGATTAGTGCAAGGAATCTGGAATCCTAGATAATTAGGTGTTGATACTCTGAGATTAGACAGTTTTCGCTCTCGGTTCCTGCATATGCATTTTGTGCCAAATATTGAAAGCCACCAAATAAGGCAAATACGCGGAGAGTGAGTTTTCATAAAACTAGGGTTAAGGTGGATGGTTACGACCATTCTTTACGGAATCCTCGGCTGAAGGAGGGTATTGATGTCAAGGTCAGAAATACACCATCCTATCCGTCTCTCCTGGTGTCGTGAGTAGGCACTTCCACCAAATGAGCCACCCAATGTCTCTTGAGTACCACCAATCCCTAATAATGCCTCCTCAATAAAGTTCATGGATGTGTTATGTTGAAAAAAAAATGGCTTTCATTTTCCGACGACTTTCAAATGCACGAAAATGGCTTTCTGGCAAATGGTGCCGTTGCCGGGGAGGCAACATCATTTTCTATGATTTCAATCTTTTAAAACATCACTGACGAATTTGCCTTTGCTTTATTTTTGATGTGCAGGAAAAACTGGATCTGCGCACACATCGAGTACGGCAAAGAAATAATCCAGGTGCACATCATCATTCTCCTTAGATTAGGTTTTCTTTTTTTGAACCCTAAGACTAAATCTATTTCCTTTGAAAATTTCTTTATGAACAAAAAAGGATTTTACTCATTTTCGTGAAAAAAAAAAACAAAAAAAAAATTTTAAATCTAGATTAGGTTTACTTTCAAATCTAGGTTAGTTTGCAAAACAAAAAGATATTTTTGTTGAATCCTTGAAATTTTCTTTTTGAAAAAAAAAACATGCAAAAGTTTAAAAAAAAAAATCTTTTTGGTGGAAAGCTTAGATTTCAATTCAAACCTCTTTAAAGAACTTTTCCACCATCTTTTGATTTTCAGACAGATTTCAAACTTGATTTAAAAATTCGATTGCCGAAAAATTAGTGAGCAAAAAATTCTGAAATTCGGGCTAAACCTTCATTTTGAAACCATCTTCCAAATGCCATTGTTATTTTGAAAAAAATCCAAGTATATAATTTTTAAAATTTGCGAAGTGCACGGGGATCAGACTGACCTAGATTCAAAATTTTTCAAATTTCAAAAAGCAATTCGGAGCAATCTATGAATCTACTTTGACTAACAATGGTGGGGTTTGAAAGCTAATCTCATTGGATTTATTTTCCATATTTTTCCTAAATTTTTGAAGGTCATTTGGTACTGTTTCAAAGCAAAAAATCGACTAAGTGTCAAAATTCCAAATCTGACCCCCTGATATTCAAAATTCCCTAAAAATTCGATTGAAATAGTAAAAATTCCAAAAAAATATTCCCTAAAAAATTAATTGAAAAAGGAATCTACTCGCAAAATTTTAAATTAATTGGATTCCAATTATTATCAGAGAACAAACATTACTTTTGTGGTCTGCTGAAACAGAAAAAGAAAAACCCTAGAAGTGCATGCAACTTAGGTTGAATCCTTAGGGTTATAACTAGAGACCACACTTTGGGCTAACCTAGAATTAATCAAGTCTAGTTAGTCGGTGAGCTTGGCCACCTTGTGGGCCACTCACCACAAACCCCACTGAAGAAAACAGGTTAAAATTAATTTTAAAATACGAAATCAACCCGAGTTCGTTGTCATACCACTGGGTGTTTTTAATCTCTCTTGCCAAACCTGGTGACTAAGTCTGCGGGGTAGTGTCAAACGACCATGGCTTGAGGGTCAACGGAACAGGAGGCGTAAGCCAAAGGAAGAACCTTCCCCTTAGTTCCCCCATAACCAGACTAACTGGGTTAGCTTGAGAGGCGAGAATCACTTTCAGTCGGTTGAACGACGAACTTATCTTTAGGAATTCAAATTTCTAACGAAAAATCTGATCACCTGATCTATAAGGACCATTTAATTGACAGGGCCTTAGCCTTGTCTTGCTTGGCTACACCAACCCAAGGGTTGGGTGGTGTATGCAAGGAAGGAGGTCACTTAGACCTCAGCTGATTGGACCTTGGGAGCCGCTCCCAAGGAGGCAAGCCACTTCTTCTATCTGCTTAGCCGCAATGGTTAACCCTGGATCTGGACCTAATCAGGATCCACGAGAGCTGGACCAACAAGCTTATCTGAGAGTTCGGGTCACTGAATCAGCTCAACCTTGGGATCAGAACCCAAGGTGGCGAAGATGACTTTTCACTTCGCCTGATCCTTCTCCTCGGGTTACCGAAATGGTTAACCCATATCCTAACCCTGGATATTATGATCCATACTAGCCGGTCCCTCAAAAGACCGCATCTTATAACCCAGGATATGGATTTCATACTCCTACTTCTCACCCATGGAATATGGGTAGACCTGATTCACCCCTTGGAACCCTTGAAGAGCTACCGGTGCATATGCGGCCGCATTACAGAATGCAAAGAGCTATAGCAAGTGCTAAGGAAAAGGCCGCATCCTATCTACATGAAATCCAGGCTATCATTGAGCCGAACCAAAGACAAAGCTGGATTCCACATCAACAAGCTGTGATGGAGCTCCTTCGGGAAATAGCAGAGATAACAAGGCTAATGAGACAAAATTGGGAAACTCAAGAACTACTACTTTTGAGATATAAAGTGGAAAATGGCCTTGAAGACCTCGAGGAATCCGAAACGATTACGCCAGAGCAACACACAGAAGATTCTCGGGAGCAGATACTGGAAGATCACTCAGGGGAAGAAGAACCAAGCTTTGCTATGAGACAGGAGCAGGAAGTATGCCAAATGGGTTCATCTGAGAATTCCATTCAAGAAATTGAGGAGGAAAGGACTGATGTCTCCAAGAGTGAGCCACAATCAGACTATCCTAAACCCTGGGAGACACCTTTTGGGTTGGATAACCCAATCGTAATAGGGGAAGTAGATCCATTTGAGGATATGGATCTTCAGGAAAACATTACATGTGACACTACTTATCAATCTAAGCCACTTCCCATTGTAGGTGAACCTATGCTAGAGCTAACATCTTCTGATCTGCACTCTTCTTCTTTCACCTACATACCTAATTCAGATGCTAGAAATTCTGAGATGACACTTTCTATCCCTAATCCAAACATCTGAAGAGCAGAAGTAGCTATCGATGACTTGAACGAAGAAATAAATATGCTACCTGGGGTAGGAATTACTGAGGAACTCAATGCATACGAGGGTGAAGCATTGAGCAGAATGAGCTGGGGATGCACCTATCATCCTAGCCAATGGCTCGACCCCGAGCCTGAAGAGTTAGCCTCCGATGAATCAGAGATGAATATTAATGAGGATGAAATAATTTCTGATGAGGATTTCAGTGACCTTCCCACAGATTTTCTACTTTCATGAATACCTCCATATGATCCAGAGCCTGGAGAGGGCATGATCTTCGACGTCTATTACTACTATGAGGATCCCTATGACTCAAATTCTAGTTCTGAGGTACATTTTGATCTATTCCCTTAGCAACTTCCTGCTGAATTGTGGGACATCATCAATCAGCTGAATCAACATCATGATCCCCCCTCTAATTATCCTCTATTTTCCACCACCACTCCACACTTTCTTAGAGCTAGACTTTTTGGAGTAGGAGTGCACAATCAGCTGGTTCACATCTCCGGACTGCTAATTCTGGGAGCATACGAGCATATCTTTCTCTTAATCTTAGCCAGCTCCTATGCTAGAAATGACACATCTGATAGAGTTTTCGCCCAGCTGGAGGCGTTAAAGTTAGCACGTATAGATACCATTCGCCCCACATTCCACCATCATTTATATATAACCATTTTTATACATAGCATATTTTCGTTTTAGCATATTTCCGTTTGTATATTGCATAGTGACAGGTTGGTCGGTGCTGAATGTATATTTTCTGGAGCAATTCCAGGTGACTTTTACCCACTCATCCTTTGCAGTATTTATTTTCTTTTATATTCATGCATGAGGACATGCAAGAACTTAGGCATGGGGGGGTAGATACAACAAAATTGAAAAATTTTTATGGCAACACTTAGGAAAACCTCGAGCTGCATGTAAAACGTACTTTAGGACTTTAAATAAAAGAACAACCGACTCCACCTCCAATGCTCGCATTAGAGCTAGAAATCGTTCGCAACAGCCACTTCCGACTCACCCGCTCACCTTTTGTTCTAATTTAGGGTCAAGCTGATTGTAACCCGATACGGAAATTCACAAAGTACAAATTATATGAGATTACATGTCTATAGCATATATACATATTGCATTCATGAATAAGATTATTTTATTAAGAGAATGCATTAGGGATTTTATCCTCTAGTTGATTCCTGTAATCTAGAATCTAGTACAACTTTTCACACACACGTAGAATTTGCAATGGATTTATGGTAAAAGCTGATAAACATCTTCAGTCGATCGAGAAGAAGCAGTGCTTCTTTTCCTGAACCCCTGGAGAGTGTTTTAGGAGTCAGGCAGATTTTCCTCTAAAAATCCACCAAATAGTGAGAGAATAGAGTGTATTGGTGCTCTAAGATTAGTGCAAGGAATCTAGAATCCTAGATAATTAGGTGATGATACTCTGAGATTAGACATAGTTTTCGCTCTCAATTCCTGCGTATGCATATTTGTGTGAAATTTTGAGAGCCACCAAATAAGGCAAATATGCGGAGAGCGAGTTTTCATAAAACTAGGGCTAAGGTGGATGGTTACGACCATTCTCTACAAAATCCTCGGCTAAAGGAGGGTATTGATGTCAAGGTTAGAAATACATCGTCCTATCCGTCTTTCCCGGTGCCATGAGTAAGCACTTCCACCAAATAAGCAACCCAATGTCTCTTGAGTACCACCAATCTCTAATAATGCCTCCTCAATAAAGTCCACGGATGTATGCTAGTTGTGATATCTCAAAAAAGAAAATGATAATGAAAAGAAAGAAAAATTGAAAAAGAAATTAGAAAAAGAAGAAAAAGCAAAGAAAAAAAGAGTGAATATTTAGTGTTTATTTAAATTGCATTGAAGCAATACCATCAAATAAATCTAAGATCCACCAAATATGGCCTTAACCTATTTTTCTGTGTTTCTGACCGCCCGAATAATGGCTGAGGAATTCTGACTTAGTGCTAGGGTTATGAGAACTCAATTAAAGTGTTAATGCCAAGTGAGACCACCAAATACAGATCGTATATGTGAATCTGGTGAGGTTGTGAGCTCTAAGCAAAAGAAAAAAAAGAAAAAGAGTAAGAGAGAATAGATACAAAGGAATCAAAAGGGATCATAGTTTTTCTCGTCTTTCTCTGAGTTGAGTTACTTAGTAATTCGGGAATCTAGATTCTATAGTACTAGTCTCTATGTAGCACCAAGTGAGAATGAGCCACCAAATATATAATCCTTTCCCTAAGAGATTCTCTACTTAAGCCTAAAGCCGGGGTGGAATTCATAGAATATCTTGAATACCCCGAGGGAAGAAGTCCGCCTATCCCGCTAGAATTTTTATTAGGGGGCAAGTATAGGCTTTAGAGGTATATTAGTTTTCACTCAAATCCATTGCAAAAACTACATAGCTGCACTTTCACGATTGTCAGGATTTCTAGAGCATAGGATGAAAACAAAAGGGAGAAAAATCTCTATGCATACACTTGATAAAATAATTTAGTCTTGCACTTACTAGGGACTAGCAAAATTTAGGCATGGGGGTATGATTGCACAATAATCATAGGTCTTAATTGACCTAAATTATGCTAGGACTTAGCATAAGTTAGGGTTATCCATGCATACATATGCATTATCTGCATCTTTATTGCCTTACTTTAGCTCTGTATAAAATAATGATATAACGTGCTGATTAAGTGCATTATGTCAATTGCAGATAATAAGCAGATCTGGAGCTGGATCTGGAGCAAGATCTGAAGCTGGATCAGGAATAACGGGAGTTGCAGTAAAGCTGGAGAAGAAGGCTTAGTTTAGATATAGGAACAATAATGTAAGGGGATTAAAGGATTGCTATTCTATTAAGTAGGAATAAAGTAGTAAATTGTGAAGAGCCTAGGTCCATCATAGCCCTAGGATAGCCTAGAAACTTCCCCAAGCCTTAGCCACCCTTAGATTAGGTCACAACACCCTAGGAAGCCCTAAAACCCTAGTTTCAACCCTTATCTAGACGTCCAGATAAGTTATAGGATGTCCAGGACCCTTAGCCATCCCCCACACACCTCAAACCCACTTCTGCAATGTTATTGGATGTCCAGACACTTTGTCAAACGTCCAATTTCTGCAGAATACCCAAAATAGAACCTTGATTTCCCCATGACTCAGATTGGACGTCCAGAACTGAAGTCTGGACTTCTGATTTTTGAGTATAAGTCGTCTAATCTTATTATTGGATGTCTGATACTAGTCTCCAGTCCCTGTTTTGAGATTCAAGTCTTGATCAAGGATCTCTAGCTCCCTAGACCTAATTCCAACCCCATAGGAACCTAAATTAAGGTGTCCTAACCCTAGTACATCACCTCTAAACCTACCTAAGGACCTAATTAGGTCCTCACCAAACCCAATTGACTTAGATCAAAGCCAAGTACCTTCACCTAAGTCAATTGGACTCATTGAGTCCAACTGAGCTTAGATCTCGACCCACACAAGTTCAATTGGACTTAATGAGAGTCCAATTGACCTAGACCCAACCTAATTGAACTATTTCACTCTCAATTAGGTTCACACTCATTCAATTAAACTTAGGTTAAGTTTAATTGCATTTTCACCTTAGCAATTAGGGTTTGTAAACCTAATTCATGACCTACACCTATCCAAACCCCTTAGGACATAACCTAAGCCACCTAGCTACATAGAGCACGACCACACACACACGCACACACCCATTCACGCACACACACTTCTTTAGAGTTCTCTAGAACTCCCTTGAAGTGGTGCCACCTCTTGGTTGCCAAATTTAGCAACCAAGAGGTATTCAAATTGAGATCCACAATTTTTGGATCTCAAAGACCACCTCCACCCCATGTGGCTGGCCACTCTTGGGCTCTCTCTAGAGAGTTCCACACCTCTCTAGAGAGAAGCCATTGGGTCTATAAAAAGACCCCATGGGCAGCCAAGTGACCCCATTCACATCCCTTGGCTTCATTGGCACCACTCACCTCATTAGCTCCATACACACCCACCTTCACTTAGGTTAGCTACTCCACCTTCACGAGCTCACCACCATCATGGAGGACATCATGCCAAGATGCTGGATCAACCCTACCTCTCTCCAAGGGTCGGCCTAAGCTACATTGGCCGCCCCTCATTCTCCTCCCGACCACTCCAAGGCCATCGGGGACCACCCCTGAATGCTCTTTATTTTGCTAGATTTAGTTTATGCTGTCCATAATTTTTACTGCTTTTATTACTGCTTAGTAGCATAGTCTTAACTTCTCCCCCAATGGTGCATGCAAAATCCCCCCATCGATTCTTTGTATGCAATTATTTTCTAGTAGCTAGATTTTCGTTTCAAGCATTTATGTACAAGCTTTCCTCTAAATTTCTTGAGCAAACAACTCCCCAATGAATGAATGAAAATGCATCTTTATATATATCTTTTTATGTGTTTGAAATCACCATGACCTTATTGATTGATATTATATTTACGTGATTCAAGTTGCCTGTTTCTAACTCCTAATATTCTTTCAACTAAGCATGTTATACTTAACTACGTAATAATCAAGAACCGGCATGCGATTCTAAACAAAGTAGAGCAATAAAAGATCGATTTCAGAAGTAAACAAATGCCTCCTAGAGACGAACGACCAGGACTCAAAGTCTCGTTATTTTTACAAACTTAATTTTTGACGAACATTTTTGCACGACTATACTACGATTCCAACGACTTTCAAATGCACGAGAACGGTTCCCGTCATTGCACTAGTCAAATCTTGGGACGATTCTCAAGATGAACCCTCTTCAGGAAAGCCAATGTTTGAACCCACTCAGGTGCCTATCAGGGGGGATACATATTCTGAGATTGGAGATGACTAGGATGGGCCAGAGCAACCCATTGAGGATGAACCGATTGATTCACCCAAGATCCCCAAGCAAGGGAGAGAGGAAAAAATGTCTCTTTGAACCAAGAAATGACAATCGATTTTGAGACATATATAAATGAGGATCATGAATTCTTTGACTCTGAGGGTGAAGAATCTCTTAGTGAAGTCTCACTTGAGCATCAGGAAGATGATTTTAGTAAGACAAATGGGCTTGAGGAATCTGATGAACCATTTGATAGCTCGTTCATTGAAGATTTGGATTTGGTTGGGGCTAACTTGGAGGATTCGAATCCTCATTTACTAGAAGATTCAATCAATAGCCCCATTCCTCAGCCACACCCCGAAGGGATTGATTTTGATTTGCAAATCATTGTACCAAAGTCAATTCAGAGTCAGCCACAATTTCTAGACTTGGGTAAATCATATGGGTTGAACGGTATGCTGGAGGTCCCGGAAACATTGATTTCGAAGAATAGGAAGTGGGAAATAAAAATTTGGGAGGTTAATTCTAAGGGAACTTTGATTTTGGATCTGAGGGTTCCTGTTGACCTGAAACCACCTACTTTCTACTAGGACCCTTACGACATTTTTCACGTGCAACCCAAGCTCGAAATAATTGATTATTTTTCTAAGCTAAACGTTAAGTGGACTTCCACACCTAGTGAACCGTCTTTACCTGTTGCCCAACACTTTGGTCTTGGGTTACACACCACAAAACTGCAGACCCGACCCCGAAAGTACAATAATCTTAGGTTCTGGGTGATTTTCATCCAGAACCTTAGAACTACTCGACCCTGGGGCATGGGTCTACACCATAACTTGGTCCACGTCTGTGGACATTTTCTGCTAGCAGGTCTGAGGATTAATCTTTTGATTTTGATTCTAACTCGCACTTATGAATTCTTAATTTCTTCCTTGTATGTATATTATGCTTAGCTGAAGGCATTAAATTTAGCATGTGTTTATATTTCACGTTCTTTGTAGAGCTGACCGAATTTCTCACGATGTTCAGGTAATATTCTATTTGCTCCACCCTTTTCATGTCTTTATTTTTACAATGAGGACATTGAATCATTTAGGCATGGGGGGGTGGATAATCAATTCCTGAAATCATTTTGTTAACTCCGTAGAATTTCTTTTAGTTTCTTTTAAAAAAAATTGAAAATTTGAAAAAGATAAAAAAGAAAGAAATTAGGAAAAGAGAACTTAGGCATTTGAAAGTTGTTAACTTTAGGAAATGTTACGATAGGACCTGAATACTTAGACTCTTCAGGTCTTCGGGCTTAATTAGCCCGAGTGTCCACTCGAATGTGGACTTAGTCTCAAGTCCTCGCCAAGTCAATCTTATTTTAATTCGGTAAATAATTTGGGATCATAAGTATGCGACTTATCAACTCGCCCTCTGATTTAAGGGGATTTTAAGTCTAAGCATCTACACACTTTTTACACTAACTCACTTTTCGGTGATTTCTTCAGAAATTAGGTAGCTAATGAACTATCTTCGGTGGTATGGC
The DNA here is from genome assembly GCA_037157565.1 of Thalassia testudinum. Taxonomy (NCBI): domain Eukaryota; kingdom Viridiplantae; phylum Streptophyta; class Magnoliopsida; order Alismatales; family Hydrocharitaceae; genus Thalassia; species Thalassia testudinum. The sequence goes on from JAZHRO010000009.1 coordinate 49,684,903, forward strand.
AGTCAAGTTCTCAGTGGTAACAGCTCATCGGCTGGTTTTCTAGAGCCTAGCCACAAGACCATTTTCTTTGTACTGCCTTTAGATAAATCTTAGATCAAGGAAGCTACCTACTTAGAAAAAAAGAGAAAAAAAGAAACACCCAAAAAGAAAAGAAAAAAATAGAGAAAGGAGAAAATGAAAAAAAAAGAAAATAATAAAGCCACACTTCACCGCACGAGTATGGCTAGCAAGTGGTCGTGGGTAGTAACCCATTGGCCAATTGTCCAGAGCCTAGCTCACAAAAATACACAATAATTCAGAAAACACGTAGGGGAGAAGCAAGGAAGTAGAATAAATCGGGGAGATATACACTGGATTCGCCCTTGTGTTGACCCCATAAATAAAAGTAGGGAGAAAGTTACCAATCAAAAAGATAAACCTTTAGGCAAGGTCACCTAGGGTCGTAGAAACCCAAAGTTCATCTTAACGGCCGCTTAGTGAGTCTTTCACTCTTTTCACTAGATGCTTAGCACTTAGAGTCCTTTCCGAGTCTTGAGAGGGTCAGGTAGCCGTAAAAAGTTATCCCAACACTCTCAAACTCCAAAAGTCCAAAAAAGAAAAAGAAAAGAAGAAAAACAAGAAAATGTATCTTCCCTTTTCAAATAAGGCGAGAACTTAGGCGGTATGCATTCTGGCAGACACCCGGATACTATTGAGTTTTCGTTGTTTAGGACCTTAGTTGAAATTTTCTATTGTTAATAAATGACTTAGGCCTAAGCGATCTAATCCTAATTTTGTTTTTATACATAGCATGTAGTTCAATTTTGGTAGGGACTAGCAAAAGATAGGCATGGGAGTATGATGTAGGCACAATTATTGAAGATAAAATGCTTATTCATGCATGTTTTAAGGCTTAGACTTTCATTTCATATTATAAATATTGCATAGCATGCATCATTTTGCATTTAGAGTAGTTGTATATTTTTCTACGTTAATTAGGTCCTTTTTATGGTCAAGAGAGGAGATTTATTTTAGGGCCTCGGATGGACGATTCGACAATACAGATTTGATCAGGATGACGATCGGAGTCTAACGCCTTCGAAATGATCGGAGTCTCGTAGCATCATATGAAGTCCAAGGAAGATCAATGGCTAGGAGGGCAATGCAACATCCTTACGGGCTTCAGATGAAAAATCTGACCATATGGATGGATTTGGAGCTACGATCACAGTCTAGCAACACAGGAATCATCTTGATCTAAGCACCGTGGCACCCTCTGCAACAGACAGAAGATGGATGGCCCAGATAGTGCCATATGGCACCATCCAGGCCACCCAACACCGGCCAACACCCTTAAGTCATCTTCACAACATTTCTTGGCTGCAGCACATTGGTGGTGAAGGCTCCCCTCAAAGAAAGGGCACGGGTTCTAAACCTGCTACCCCCTCAATTGAACACTTGAGGTGCGGTGCAACAGCAAGGCACACGCACGCGAGCGGGAGCGCAGCAAAGCAGCAGCACATGGTAGCGCAGCTACGCACAACAGCAGCCAACGCACGCCAGTGCACGCGCGCTTGACAAGGAGCATGATGCGCATGCCAGCGGGGCGTGACTAGCAAGGATATGTGCAGATCTTCAGCAACGCGGGCATTTAGTGACGCTTGCAGTTGTCACTAATGGCTTGTGTGCGCCAGCAAAAGAATTGAAGGCATGGATCTTCAGCGACAAAAAGGACAGATCTGTAGTGACATTTACATACGTCAATAATGACCCATATACGAATTTGTTCTTCCTCCTCCACTATAAATGGACCTACCCACCACCATTCCAAGTCATCTCTTCCTTTCTTCCTCTCACCACCTCCAAGGCTCTAGAGAGAGCTTGTGCCAAGCCTGGGATGCTCCTCTAAAGTAGGAACCAAATATTTGCTCTCGCCTCTCTTCCTATTCGTGGAGCATCCCATGGCCGTCCTCTCACTGCGACGCCGTCCTGCCCCATCCTCTGTCCTTCAGCTACGTCCTCCTTCGTCTCGCTCCTTACCACCTTGCTCCAGGAGACATCAGAGCGAGTCATCCTCCGAGCAACCATCGAGTGGGATTCTCTCACCTCTCTCTATTTTTCGCTTTCGTAGTGTAGATTTTCCGCTTTCATAGTTGTAACAAACAGTTGTTCATGAATGGATGATTGTCTCTCTCTCTCTTTCTCTCTCTCTCTTATATTTTTGCAAGTAGATTAGCAAGATAAAATTTCATCGACCTAATCACTTGCTTGATAAAAAATATCGAAAAAATTAGAAAAGATAAAAATGACAAAAACAAATAAAAGAGAAACGTGAATTTTTATAAAACCAAATGTTCGCCTCTCCGTGTTCAACCCGAGATTCACTTTTTGAGTTTTGGTTATAAATTTTATCTAATAGACGCATTTTCTAAGCTACGACGACGGGTCCTCCAAACCCTAATTTTAATTCGCGAAACATGCCCTCATCAGCCAACAATCACACTAGCACTCATAACTCTCACCCCTTTATCCTGTAAGTAGGTGAAACCTCTTCCTCTTCTCCTCCTTAACTTCTCTAGCCCCTTATCCTCTTCTTTCAATCACCGATATGCTTTCCACGCCTCCGTCTTCCCCAGCTCCGACGATGCTCCAGCAACGCATCCCTGACACTATACCACTCCACTCGCCTCGCCATGACTCCCATAAGCATCGCCATACTCTCTCCATCAAAACCCCTCATTCAATTTCTCCAAATACCATCTACAGTGCCCCACTGAACACACCCATCGTCGCACTCCATCCCTGACATCGTTCGACCACCACACATGCTCACGCCACAAAACTGCCACTACCACATTCGCCATCACTTGGCAATTCCCCTGAGGTATTTTAACATGGCCGAGAGGCTATATCTAGTGTTTCAGGTGTTCGCCGCCCTTCGCCGTCACCTTCATCATCTCCGACAACATCCACTGTTCTCCGGACGCAATCCCCCTCAACTTAACTTCCAAGTTGCGTGCAATAGCTCCAGGTGCATTCCCAAGCCCTCAATTGGAGACCTTGCCTACGATTTCTTCATCAATTGGAGGCATCCCCTTCCGCAGCTGTTGCATAGCGAGGGAGCTACAAGTTTTAGTCCCACATCATGGGAATATAGTGTAGACGTAGCGCTTATTATGCTTTTGTGGGCTAAGTTGTTCGCCCAGTAACACGAGGGGTCGGGTCCCTCATACCCTTTCACTCACTAACCCTCCTATGCTCACTCCTCAGTCACCACACATGTCTGGTGACCCTAGACACTATTTGAGACCCATTTACCCGTACATGGATCCGAATAGCTCTAGGTCTTGGGAGAGGAAGAGGAGGATTTGTTAGAGAGTGGGGGAGGGTTTTGCTCCCTCAGACTTGTGCCCTGTGCAACACTTAGTCACTGAAGGAAAGTTGGTCCCCTATGCTGTGAAGGAGAAGAAAGGGAAGGCCTCTGAAGGAGAAGGGAAGGCTTTGTGAAGAAAAGGAAAGAAGAATAAGAAGAAGAAGGAAGGAAGCTGAAGAAGAAAAGGAATGAAGAAGAAAGGCTCTCTGAAGAGCATTGTGCTTGAGACACTTAAGCCATCAGATCATTAGACCCGACATCCGATTTGGTTGTTAACACTGTGGCATTATTTGGATGTTACTGTTGAATGATTTAAGTACTATAGTTAATATTGAATATGAGATGCATGCTTAATTAGAGAACCTAATTGGTGATCTAAATCACCACTTTTTAGATTGTTTCTATTCTTTTTATCTCATCATTATTTGTATTACAATCTGACAAATTGTATTCATTGCATATCTGTTTTAATGCTCAATTAATTGTGCTCATTGATCCTAAATGAGATTAATGTTGTAAATTCCATATTTACTCCCTATGTTCGACCTCGGACTCTTCTTTTGATTCTGAGTTATAAATTTAAATGTTTTGCTGTGCGATTTAAGAGTGTACTACAACGAATGCATATTTAAATCTCTTTTACGCCGAAAACAATTAAGCCATTTTATGATCTCTTTTTTAACAACCTCTCACATGTTTGGGTTTAGTCACCTTTGCATCTAGCAAGAAGGTCAGGCCCCATCTTCCAAGTAGATCATGTGTGTGTAATAGCTAGGGTTAATCTCTCTTAGGTTAGAAATTTTCCACCCAATGGCTTCCTGGTGTTCTGCTAAGGTCGTAGTCAATCTAAGTTATAATCATAGGGAAGGTGTTGTTAGGTCCAAGGAAGACATTTTTAAGATTATAGGGGAAAGGTGTGCATTCAGATGTAGGTGGGTGCAATGTTGGATGGGTAAGGGAAGGGAGGGAGTTGTGTCACATCAATCTCTTCAGGGGGAGGTTGCTAATGATAGTCAGCTCTGTACGAATGCGCAACCTCCAGTGATTGGGATGGGTCAAGGTAATCTGTGACTGGTTGAATCTAATGGTCCTCTAAGGAGCTAACTATCAAGCATTCTTCAACCAAGGTGTCCACAGGATTGCATTCCTCAACCTATCCACAATCAAAAGACTTTGTTGCCTTGAAGATATCCAGTTGCATCTTCTTATCTCCGAAGGCAATTTTCATACATCCCATGTCGCAGTCAATGTTTGCTTTGGTTGTAGCCAAAAAGGATCTGCCTAGGGTGATGAGTGTATTTTGTAATTGTTTGGGGGCTTCCATATCATGGACTAAAAAGTCAACCAGGATGTAGAAGTCCTTAACCCAAACAATTACATCCTCGACTACCCCCTTTAGGGTTTTTATAGATAGGTCATTCAGTTGGATAATCATAGGTGTAGGATTGAGTTCTCCAAATCTGAACTGGTGATACAGGGTAGTCGGGATCAGATTTATTGAAGCACCTAAATCAAGGAGTGCTCTGTCAAAGGTCAGATCACCAATATTACAAGAGTTTAGAGGTGCTCCAGGGTCTTTCCTTTTAGGAGGTAGGCTACTTAAAATCACTGAACTGGCCTGCTCTGATAGCACTACCTTTCTAGGTGCTTGAGTTCTTGGCTTATGCTTGAGTGTACAAACATCTTTCAAAAATTGTGTAAGTCAAGATATGCTTAATTGCTTCGAGGAGGGGTATGTTAATTTGTACTTGTTTGAATATCTCCAATAACTCCTCGTTATTGGCCACATTTTTGTTCTTCTTGACTATATCCAAGGCTTTAGGGTATGGGATTTGGGTCTAAATTGGGTTAGGTTCCTGAACCTTGGGTTCCTTCTGACATCGGCGAAATGTATTAGGTTAAATCGTTCGTTGTAGCACGTTTTATGACATCAATTTTATTTAGAAATAAGCTAATGTGAGTCTAAGTGTCGATCTCAGGGAGGTGTGAAATCGAATTGTTTTATCGCTTAAAGGTGTCACAAAAATACATCATTTGATTCACTTGCGAAAACAGTGAGAAAGAGAGAGAGATAGTAAAAGAAAGAGAGAGAGAAAGAGAGAGTAGGGTTAGAAATTTGTGATGATGATGCGATTGTGGTGAGCTATGAAAGAAACACAGACATAATGATAGAAGATAATATATTGCATAAGGGGAATAGTTTTACAACTATAACGATAGATGAAAGCTTAAAACTACAAAAATATTAAACTAAAGAAACTAGAACTAAAGGGAGAGGCAAGGCAGCCACGGTGGTGGAGGGGCTTCTGTCAGTAGCTCGGCGTCTCCAAGACCTAGCTTGGATGCTTTATGGAATGGTGGAGTTGCTTGGTAGAAGATGCCCAAAAGTGGAGGATGGGCCTTTTTATAATGGAGGAAAAGGGCCAAAATCTGTCCTTAGGTCAACAGCAACATCCAAGTCGTCGCTAAAACTTCGCCTCAAATGTCGTTGAAAACCAGCTCACCTGCACCCTTCACGAACGTGCTCTGCTATGATGGCCCGCGCACTATGCCACACGAATGCACTGGTGTTGCTGTCGCTGCTGCGCGCGTGCTCATGCATGTTGCTACTCCATGCCTACATCAATTGAGAGATTGGGGGGTGGTGGGGATCGAACTCGTGCCCCTCCTTTGGGTGTGCTCTCGTCGACCGATGAGACATGCCCACTAAGTTGTTGCAAGGAGGAGCCAAAGGCGTGCGGTGGAGACAGCTTCTTAGCCATTAGATAAAGATCCAATGATTGGTAATGTATGATGCAAATGAAGAGTAAGAGCTGGGTGGACTGTTAGTCAGTGTTGGGTGGCCTAGATGGTGCCACATGGTGCCATTTGGGCCGTCCATCTTCTTTCGCTTGCAACGGATGCCACAGTGCTTGGATCGAGATGATTTCCACATTGTCGGACTGTGATCGTCGCTCCAGATCCATTTGTATGGTCGAATTTTTCATCTAAAGCCTATAAGGATGTCACATTACCCCCTGGTCATTGATTTTCCTCGGACTTGTTGTGGGAGCTACGGAGGTCGGATCGAGGTGATTTTTGAATCCGTTGGACTCCATTCGTTGATTTGAATCCATCCGTATGGTCCAATTGCTCATCTAAGACCAATTTCAATATGGACTTGTACACAAGGTCATTAAACATTGATTCTGAGCAATCTTAACATAAAGTAATGCAGAATGCATGCAATGCCCCCAAACCCAGTATAATATGACATTAATGCACATGTGCCCTCAAAATTGACTCTAATTGATAATATTAACACTAGTAATTGTAGATTCATGATACCCCCATGCCCACCCCATACTAGTCCCTAGTAAGATTTAACCTAAATACTATTTACAACTGAAATTAGGAATTGGTCACTTATGTAAAAGTTGCTTGTCAACAGGAGGAAATTTCTACTAAGAACCTAACTCGTAGAGACTCAATGGTGCCCAGGATGCTTGCCAAAATGCATACCGCCCAAATCCTCACCTTATTCTAAATAGAAGCAACTATATATTATTTTTTTTATCTTTTCTTTTTTTTTTGGATTTTTGGAGTTGAGGATTTCAGGATAACTTTTTACGGCTACCCAACCAACCCAAGACTTGAAAAGAACTCTAAGTACTGAGTATCTTATTGTGAAAGTGATAGACTCGCTTAATGGTAATTAAAATGGACTTCAAGTTTCTATGCTCCTAGGTGACCTGAAAGAGAAAATGTTGCGTAAAGGTGTATCTATCTAACCGGTAGCTTTCTCCCTACTTTTTATTTTGTGGGGTCAACAGAAGGGTGAACCCAGTGTATATCTCCTCGGATTATGTTACTTCCCCGCTTCTTCCTTCAGTGTTTTGGAATTCTTATGCAGTTTATGAGCTGGGATCTAGATAATCAACCAATGGACTGTTATCTACGACAACTTGCTAACCATATTTGTGCAGTGAAGTGTGGCTTATGGTGGCCGAATTTCACAGGGTTTCAAAAAGATAGATACATTGTAGTATGTCACGAAAAATGATTATCAATTTTAATTATTTATTACTTGAAATTTGAAAACATTCCGAGGTCGAACTAAGGGAGCAAATTCGGTCTCTAGAAATAAAAATCACAATTCTCAATAATGTAGTGTTTACAAATCTAGAGAGCAAAAAGGAAATAGAATTTTTCTCCTTTCTTTCTTCTCTTCTCTCTTTCTTCTTTGCTTTCTCTCTTCTCCACTTTCTCTGTCTTCAAACATCTGATTCTAGGAATCAAATGCCTTAAGTGGTGTTCTGCTATAGTGCATCTTCTTTTTCTTCTTCTCCTTGGCTTCTTCTCTCTTTCTTTCTTTTCTCTACGGCTGCTACTTCCTTCAGCTGCTCTTCCTTCTTCCTTCTTCTTTCTTCTTTGGCCAAGTCCTTCTCTACTGAGTTTCCTTGGCTTCTTCTTCTTCTCTTCCTCTGCTTTTACTTCTGCTTCTGCCCTTTCCTCTACCTTCTTCTTCAGCTCCTTCTACCTTCTATGCTGCGCCACTTCTTCTCTTCCTCTTCTTCTGCTTCTGCTCTTTCTTCTTCTTCCTTCTTCCCTACACAGGCACGGTTAAGCAAAACCTACCCCTACCCTCCCTGCGTCTCTCTATTTCTCTCTCAGGACACAGCTCTCTTAGAGCCAGCCAGGTTACCGGGTTGGGTATACGTGCCTAGGACTAGGCCCATCGGTATGCGGTGGTGGGCGAGGTGTGCATGGGTAGTCGAGTCAAGACCAGGTCCATGAGGAATGGTCGCAAACGAGATCGAGTGGTGGGTGAGGGGACCTCACCCTGTATTCGGAGGCGAAGAGCTTAATTCAAAAATTCAATTTATTTACCTACTCTCGCTCGAAAATGCACGAGGTGGGACTAAACGTCCCACCTTCCTGTCGTGCACCTGGCAGCAGATGGGGCGCCCAATTACAGCTACAGCTACGGCCCCCGATGCCAATTGAAGGCCTAGTTGAGTGCGCGAGGGGAGTTCACGCGACCTGGGCTCGTGACCTGGAGCTGGTGAGGTCTGAAGCAGCTTGCAAGCTAGCTCCAAGCCCTACGTCAATGGTGGAGGTTGCTCTGGACCTACAAACATGAACACGGCCTTGCAGCCTTGTCAGAACATTCAGCAGGCTTCACCAGAGCACGGCGAAGGTGTCCCGGTGGTCGGAATGGCGTGAGGGCGCTTGTGCGTGTGTGCCTAGGGTACATTGTGTGCGTGTAGATGGATGTGTTCGGGGGGAGGTTCTAGTGGGTGGAGCGGTGCGTGGAGTGAAAGGAAATGGTTAGTGTAGTGAGGCGATGCTTAGGGACCAGTCAGCGAGGGGGAGGTGGAGTGGCCTCACCGGAGTTGGTGGTCAGAGGTGAAAACGATGGTGGTGGAAGTGGTAGTCGAGGGGTCGAAAATACAAATTAGGAGAGGGGAAATGAAGAGGGGAGTGAGAGGAAACTTATCTAGCAAGTTTGGAGTGAAAGGGGGAGGCAGATGGCGAGCGGCGGGTGCCTACCGTAGCCGGAGATGAAGATGCCTAGGGGAAGAAGACATCGACGACGAAGGGGGTCGGAGGGTGTTTGCTGGTACGACGCGGCGCGGTGGAGGATGGAAAAGCTGGCTCTGCCACTGGTGTGGTGGCAGAGCGACAAGAGAGGGAGGAAGAGCCGTCGGAAGCTCTGGGTAGTCGATCGGAGTTGGGAGGAGATGAATTGGAGGGAGATCTCTAGCCAATTTGAGCTTGAAGGAAGCGACATGGTCTGCCCTTCCTTAAATAGGCACCGATAGGGTGGGAAGTGCCCGAGGGCGGCGGGAAAGCCATGCCGGTGGTAAGACCGATCAGAGACCCATACCTCTTGCACGTTCACACGAGAGGTATGGTGGGTTTCAGGGCATGGGGAGCAGCCCATGCGGTAGGGGGCTCCGTAGGGAGCTCCCTTTTCAAATCTAGGGGCGGCTCCCCATGCAGATGAGGCGTAAACCTCTGCGTGAAGTCACTGGAGGTATGTCCCCAACTGCGAATGGTAGAGGGACCGAAATGAAGAAAAAGATGAGAAAGCTGAGGGGTGATTGCAAGGGTTTCAAAAAGTTGAGGGTCAAAAAGTAATTTTGAGGACTAATTTGCAAAGTGGGTCAAGATGACCTTCCCTTAGGTCCAAATTTTGGTATAAACCTAATTTGGACCTAAGGAATCCAATGGAGAAGTTGGATTTTAGGTTTGACCACATTTGACTTGACATTTTTCACAAAAACCCAAATTAGGTCAAATAATGGGTATGGACCCCAATCTAGGTCAAAATAGGTTTCAAAGGACAAAATGAAGGTTCTAAACCTTAGAGGATATTTTTCCATGAATTTTATAGGATTTAGTTGATTTTTATCTTTTCTGGAACCTTGTGAATTAAAGTGGGTTTGTTTTAGGGTTATAAAATGTCATTTAATTCCTAGATTTCGCCATAACCCCTTTCTGACCAAACCATCTCACTTTTTATCTTTTTAATTCCAATTGACTTATGTCTAGATCCTAAAAAATCCCACTGATGTATTGAAATGGTAAATTTACAGTTTTACCCCATGTTTCATGTTTTTCTCTCAGATCAGTAATTCCCTGAATTAGTTCTTCCCTTAGGGTATGTAGGAGCTTTTGTTCATTTTATTAGACCAAAGTAAGCTAGTTAGGGTTCATGATGAGTTTCTCATCATACCCCAATACCTAACTTTTGCTAGTCCCTTAGCAAAATTTTAAGTTTTTAACCTCTATTCTAGACCATGAGTTCCTTTCACCAATTTTGATAAGTGTTTTTTTCTTCTCTTTTCTTTTTGATTAGGTTAGAATGCCGACAATGGGCCTAAAGGTACTCTAGTACCAACCAAGATCCAGACCTATGTAGCTTTAGCCTCAGTCCTTAGCGAAGATTTTTAAGGCCCGCAGGAACTACCCTAAGATTTATTGGACTCCGTGGTTAAAGCACCCGTGCTTGAGACATAATTTTAGTCTTGGTTCAGTTTGCAGTGCGTTTTGTAAGAGAGAGACGGAGGATTTATTTGTTTGGAGAGTTTTCTCTCTCTTTTCTTTTTATCTCTAGCTTCGGATTGGCTTCACAAAATGGTCTATATCGGATTCCTCGTCCCCATCATCAATCCTCAAAGGTCCCTGGCAATCGATGCTTTGAGATAGCACCGCCCATGGTAACTGATAGCGAAATACGCGTGATTTGTAAAAGCGGATTTTTAATGTCGTTGTAACACGCGAATCCGCTTTCGCTTTAAATTTATATCCTAGATAGGGGAGTATCTAGGGATGTCCAAGGAGGCAAAAATTGTAAAATTAATCCTCTTGCTTACAGATAGATCTCAACTTTCTTTTTGATATTTTTCAATATGTAATTTTTTTTGTTTTGAAAAGACAATAGCAAAATGCGAATTGTAACGAAAAGTACTAACACCTACAAATGCTTAACTAAAATTTAAAAGATAGAAATATCTTCTTCCTAAGCTCACTCTAGGCAAGTGGAGGCCTAGAGTAATTAGGAAGAAGAGGTGAAACAAGTGCTAGAACCAAAAGTAACAACTACAATAAAAAGCTAAAAGAAGGAAATTTGATTGAGTAGAATGAGTGTTCTTTTCAAGGACAAGTAGAGGAATGTTTCTACTAGAACTAAACAAATCTAAAAGAAAGAAAAGAAACACAAATCCTCTTGCAAAAATGGTGAAGAAGGGAGTCTTCTTGCTCCAAGCCTAGCTGCTCCTTGGCTTGAAAAGAGGGCCTCCTTCTTCTCCTTCCTTGAGAGCTCCTCCAAGGTGGAAGCTTCCACCTTCAATGCTCTCTCCAAGGGTGGGCGTGCACCACCCTCAAAATCTCCTCCAAGGTGGCGTGGACCACCTTCAAGATCTCCTCCAAAGATCTTCCTTTCCTGGCTTCTCCTTTGGCTGGCGTGACCCAAGAGAGAAGGGAAGAGGGGAAGGCACCAAGGGGATAGAATATCCCCTTAATCTTCTTCTTCTTCTCTCTTGGACGTGGGCTTCTAGGTGGAATATGAGAGTGAATTTGCTAGCCAAGGATGACTTGAATGGTGGTGGGTAGTGGTCTTTTTATAGGGTAGGATGGGGGGGTTAAGGTGCCCCTTGAAATGGAGGGCTAGGATGGAAGGATGGAGGTGGTTGGTGATCCTATGGCTAAGGTGAGTTCGCGCCAACCCAAGGGGTGTTAAAGGGGGTGGTTTTGGTGGTGTTGGTGTCTTTTGGTGGTGGAGAGACACCACCATTTTGGTGCCAACATGGGGTCTTCTAGAAGGGGGGTTAGGTGGATGGTGGAGATGGATTCAAGGGGAATTGTGTGGTGGAGATGAGGGGGAGTTTTGGAGGGAAAAGTGGCGCCATTAAGGGGGTGGTTAGGGGTAGTTTTTGGCACCAATTTTTGGTGTCATTTGGAGGTGGTGGGTAGGTTAGGTTGGTGCCAAGTAGGTGAGAACCTCATCATGAGCCATAACTAGCTCATTTTGACCTAATACAAATGATAAAAGCTCCTACATAACTCAAGGAAAGGCTTAACTGAGAGAATTCTGAGTTTAAGGAGAAAACAAGTCAAAAGGGGTAAAAATGCGATTTTACCAGTATAATCTGCATACAGGTCCAAACATAGGTCAAACAAACCAAATAAGAAGGAAAGTGGGATGATCTGATAAGGGTTACAGCAATTCCAAGGAACTAAAATGATAATCTGTAACCCTAAAACAAACCCACTTCAATTCACGAGGTTCAAGGCAAAGCAAAAATGGAATAAACCCTCTAAAATTCATAGAAAAATAATCTCTAGGGTTTAGAACCTTCAATTTGACCTTAGGAACCCATCTTGACCTACATTGAGAACCATACCCAATTAATAACTTAATTTGGGTTTTTACGTAAATTGACCAGTCAAACAAGGTTTAATCTAGAAATAAAATTCACCATCAGATTCCTTAGGTCCTAATTAGTCATGTATAAAAACTTGAGCCTAAGAAGAAACCTTCTTGACCAACTTTACATTTTGGTCCTCATTTATTTACTTTTTGGCCCTCAACTTTTGAACCCTCGCATTTTGGCCCCTAACTCTCCTTCGTTCTTTGCGTTCAGGTCCTCCCTGCAAAACCTGCCAGCACCATGCTCCAGCGACCTTGCGCGGAGCATGGCGCCGCGCAGGGTAAGGGGGAGGGTCTGGCAAGACAACCGGGGGTGCCCTGCGTCGTCAGCCGTCGCAGGAACACACCCCTGGTCACTGCAACCCACCATACTGGCCGTGCGAACGCACGGACGGTATGGGTTTCCATCTCCGGCGTCCTCCGACGAGGGAGACATGTCGTCTCCCTCCGCCTTCCTCTCTGATTCGGCCTCTACAAATACCCCCGTCGCTCCGCTGTTCGGAGTAGCTGGGATCTAACGGAGAAAACCCCCAACTTTCCTCTCTTCTCACTCCGGCAGACGCCCACCAGCTCCGGCGGTTCTTCCTCCTCCTCCTCTTCGCTCTGCCGCAATACCAGCAGCAGAGACTTCTTTCCCTCGCTCTTCCCGTGCCACGCCGCACCCAGCTGGCACCTCTCCGGCCCTCTGCTCGCCGCCGCCCCTTCCCCCGGGCATCTTCTTCTCCGGCGACAGTCGATACGACTGTCGCCCGCTCCGGCTCCTCCTCGTCCTGCTAAGTAGGTAGAACTCCTCCTCTTCCTCCCCTCTTCCTTTTCCTCACTTTAAACATTTACTGTCGCCCTCGATTCCGACCAATCACCCTCACCTTCTCCGCCTCCGGCCATCCTCCGGCGAGCCGCTCCCATCACTCCAGCAACCCACACGGCTCGCCGACCACCGCAGAACCTCCGCCTCCTCACCCTGATCAACCTCCGCCCTTCCACTTCCCCCAAATCACCCTCTGCAACTCCACCGAACAAACCCATCTCCCGACCCACAGTCCGACCTAGGGCAGCTCTTGGGCTCCGCCCCGCCGCCTGCACACCCCCCGACCACCTTCGCCGTGCCACGGCGAAGGTCCTCCGCGTTTCTGATTGGGCCGAGAGGTCGTTTCTCTGTGGGCAGGTACCTGCACTCGTCGCCGCCATTGTTGAAGCGAAGCAGCTTCGACCTGCTGTCCCAGGTGCGCCGCGCCCAGGTCACGCTCCCAGGCTGTGCGGGGGCATTTCGGCAAAGCGTTAGGCTGCAGTTGAGGCGAATCCCTCGCGCGAAGGCCTCGCGTAAAGCTGCGATTACCAGCTGCTTCCTCCGCTCAGGCGCGAAATTGGGGTGGGACATTTAGTCCCACCTCGGAAGGCTCTGAAGGAGCGCAGCGGTATAAAGCGAAAAAGTGCTGGAGGCTTATTGCCTCAGCACACGGGGTGAGGTCCCCTTCACCCGCCCGGTTACCCGATCTCGTCCACGCTCACGCCCCGCAAACCTGGCCCGACCCGACTTAGACTGACCTGCACTCCTCGCCCACCACGCACGCCGGTGGGCCTGGACCCGGGCGCGACCCGTACCCGGCAACCCGGCAGCTCTGGGAGAGCTATCCTAAGAGCGATTTCTGTGAGAGAGAGATGCGGGGGAGGGTAGAGGTAGGTTTTGCCCCTCTCTGATCAAGTTGTGTAAGTGTGCAGGCACAGGTGAAGAAGAACCGTGGAAGAAGACGAAGGCTGAAGGAAGGAGGATCACCGAGCGGCACTGTAGCAGCGGCGGTTTAAGTCGTCTGATTGGAAAATCAGACGACGTCCTGAAGGCAAAGAAGGAGAAGGAAGGTGAGGCAGAGGAGAACACAGAGAGGCCAAGGGAAGAACTGAAAGAAGAAGAGCACGAGAAGATCTGAAGAAAGAAAGAAGAAGAAGAACAAGACCGCTCTGCAGAAGAAAAAGGAAGAGACGAGTAGAAACAGCTGAAAGAAGAAGAAGAACATCACCACTGCAGATAAAGAAGAAGAACAAAGGAAGAGAGCAGAAGATCTGAGAAGGAAGAAGAGGAGAAGCAAAGAGAAAAGAAGAAAAGCCAACAAATTCTTTCTCTCTCTCTTTATTTTTGTAATAAGAATTTGTATCTCTAGAATACAGTTTGCTCCCTGAGTTCGACCTCGGGAACTCTTTATTTCCGAGTAACAAATTGTATTAAACTGGTAATCACCTCTCTATACTATACTACGACGGAATAATAAAACTATAGAGGAAGGTCGCCACCATAGGTTAGCTTATGTGGAGCTTAGGTGGAGCTAGTTGGGTGGAGTTGTTAGGTGGGTTTTTGGGGTGGTACAAGCCAAGGAAGTTGGAGCATAGCTAAGCTAAGCTAGCTTAGCTAATGGAGGAGTAGAGGAGAAGGTGTTGGAGCTAGGGTTTGGAGGGAGGAGCTGAGGAGGAGAAGTCTGGACCTGAAATTGGTGCTGGCTGCTGCTGAAGAGGCTGGCATGGAGCTACTCTAGCTGGCTTAGCTTGCTAGTTCTTTGCTAGCTACTAAGCTGAGCTAAAGTAAGCTAGCTTCTACCATAATGAGCTAAGGGGAGCTAGGTCTGGTGCTCCCGGGGAGAATCAAGCTGGTTGAGGCAGCTAAGGTAGCTTAGCTCAACTGAGCTGAGCTAAGCTAAGTCCCCAGTTGAGCTAAGCTATGTCCCCGAGAGCAGGACTTGAGCTTCCTGAGCTGGGATGAGTTCTTCTTCAGCTGGCTAGAGTTGAGTGGTGTTGGATGTAGCTGGATCTGAGTTGGGGTGAACTCCTGTCAACTCAGCTGAGCTAGCTAGAGCTCCCTGTGAACTAGTGGGAGCTGAGATAAGCTAGACTCAGCTAAGTTGAGCTGGATCTGAGCTGACTTGAGCTAGGGTGAGCTAAGATGAACTCTCTTGAGCTACCATTCAGCTGAGATTAGCTGAATGGAGCTGGGATGAGCTAACCCTAGTTCAAGTGGGCTAGGTTCCAGCTGTGGTGAGCTAGATCGAGCTGAGTTCCAACTAGTCTGGGCTTCTCCTTCACCATTTGCCTTCTTGAGTGCTAGGGTTTTAAGGATCAGCATATCTGTACATAGCTAACACTCACAAAAACATATTAAAAAGACAAATAAAAAATGCATTGCATGCCTAACCTAATTTATGCCTAAATGCAGCCCAAAAACCCGTTTGCGGAGTAAGATCTTAAGAGCTAGGTTTATTTTAATGCATAAGAATGACAATAAACTGGCGTTTATCACACCCCCATGCTTATCTTTTGCTAGTCTCTTAGCAAAACTTTAATTTTTTTGGAAAATGGAATTTTTGGGAAATCTAAATTTTTTTGACTTTTGAGGAGAAAAAGAGATTAAGGGACCTTGGTAGATTAAAACATAAGAGGTATGGGATTTGTTAAAGATAAACATCAGGATGTGTTTTTGGATTCAATCATTAGACAGAATGGGATCAATATATCCTCCAGAAAATTCACAAATTAACCCCTTGTTAATTCAGATGACTTAAAATGTTTGTTTTTAGGATTTTTCTGACTCATGAATCTGATTCGCAACTTGCAAAATCCTTTAAAACCTTGTGTTTGTGCTTGTGAAAAGCCAACATTTATAAGGACGTGTTATTATTATTATTATTATTTTTTTTTCACCCCCATGCTTATTTTTAGCTTAGTCTTACAACAGATGTGTTGGGATCATCATTCCCGTTACCATTCCTCAAGGGGGCTCTGGCACCAGTACTTCAGGATAGCACTATCCATGACACCACCCAGGAGCTCACAACCCCAAAACACGATGCGGTGAAAAGGGACGCTCCAAGCAAACTCAAGCTCTTGCTCCGACGCTATAGGTAGAGCACCGTCCAAGACACTTGAGCTGCTAAAATGCCCTTTAATGCTCCATCTAAAGATATGGAATATAGATATGGAGCAGCGCCGAGGCGATAACATGTTGACATCGCATCCTCAAAGGAGGTATTTTCCTCCTTCTCGGCGGTGGGAACTCAAACCAATGATCTGCTTCAGACTTTTACTAAATCCAAACAAGGGAGTTTTTCAAAATTTTTAATTCTTTTTTAAGTGTTGGCTTGTGTGTGAAAATAGACATAAGAAGTTTCTCAAGACACGCAAGTTTTTGAATCAGAAACTAAGTCAAATACTTTCCGTATTACAAAATAGGATCAAGTCACCTGAACTATCATGAGTATAGGTGGAATTTTAGAGCAGGATATCTGATCTAGTCTAAAATAGACCCTGGAATTCTAATGAATAGATCCATGTCCTCATCCTTAGTTTGTTAAAGATTAAATCCCTTTGTACCAAAAGTGAATTTTTTCGACCTTAGTCCCGATTTCAAAATTTTTCCTCAAAAAGTTTCAACATTTTTTTTTTGGTATTCAAGCAAGAAATAAATAAAAGAAAATTGCATGTTTTTAGGTTTTGAACATCCTAAATCGATCGTAAAAATTTAAAAACACCCCCCCATGCTTAAGATATGCCATGTCCTCATGCATTAGGAGGGAAAAGGGATCACCTTAGTGAAGAATGGTCGGGTTTAGGATGAACAAAACCTGGAAAAAGAAGAAAAAGCGAAAGCAAGAAAAAAATGATGGGTTACCTCCCATCCAGTGCTGTCTTTTATGCCATTTAGCCGAGCGTGATATGCATTAGTGATCAAGGGTGGCTGGCTCAGTAAAATTAAAAGACTCAGACGGAATTTTAGGCGTATGGTCAAAATAGGGCTTTAAACGCTGGCCATTGACTTGAAGTGTAGAATTAGTTTTTGGATCAAAAAGGTCAACAGCACCGTATGGATATGTTTTATGTACAATAAAAGGTCCGGTCCATTTAGATTTTAATTTGCCAGGAAAAAGAAGTAATCTCGCATCGAAAAGCCAAACACGTTGATTAACGTCAAAGTGTTTCTGAACAATATATTTATCATGAAATTTCTTTGTCCGGTCTTTATAAATCCTTGCATTTTCATAGGAAAAATTACGTAATTCTTCCAATTCAGTTAATTATAATTTTCTATGGTTACCGGCGTCAGATAAATCCATATTGAGTTGTTTTATTGCCCAAAAAGCCCTATGTTCTAATTCTACCGGGAGATGGTATGCCTTCCCGAAAATCAGACGGAAGAGAGACATGCCAAGCGGAGTTTCAAAAGCGGTACGGTAGGCCCATAAAGCATCGTCCAATTTGGTGGACCAATCTTTACGATCGGGCCTAATCATCTTTTGTAAAATATTTTTAATTTCCCGGTTAGAAACTTCAGCCTGGCCATTAGTTTGGGGGTGATATGGCGTGGAAATTTTATGATTAACCCCATATTTGGAAAGGAGGTGACGGAATTGTGAGTGGGTGAAATGTGAGCCTCTGTCACTGATAATGGCTTTTGGTATGCCGAATCTTGAGAAAATATTTTTCTTAAGAAATTCGACAACCACATGGTGATCACTAGTGCGGGTGGGTATTGCTTCTATCCATTTAGAAACATAGTCGATTGCGACTAAAATATACAAATGCCCACCAGAATTGATGAACTGTCCCATGAAGTCGATGCCCCAAACATCAAAAATTTCAACCTCTAAAATCAGATTAAGGGGCATCATATCCTTTCGAGTCATGTTGCCGATGCTCTGGCAATGCACACAGGACCGAACGAAGTCATGAGCATCTTTGTGCAAGCTAGGCCAATAAAATCCCGCATTAAGGATTTTAGCTGCAGTTTTCTTGCCCGAAAAATGTCCGCCACAGGCCATTGAGTGACAATGTGTTAAGATATCATGGATTTCAGAATCGGGGACACATCGTCGAATGACCTGATCGGAACAAATGCGGAAAAGGTTGGGCTCCTCCCAAAAATAATATTTAATATCAGCAAAGAACTTATCCCGTTTCATTTTTGGCCAATCGGTGGGGATTTGTTCTGTTGCTAAGTAGTTTGCGATGGGCGCAAACCAAGGGAGGGTTGTAGCAGCTAAAATACTTTCATCGAGGAACTGATCTGGCGGGGTCATTATGTCATTCGTCATAAGGAGAGAGAGATGATAGGCCACTACATTGTGCAATCCTGCCTTATCCTTGATTTCCAGGTCAAATTCCTGGAGTAGCAGAATTCAACGGATAAGGCAGGGTTTCGCAACTTTCTTTGTCAGCAAATATTTAATTGCTGAGTGGTCTGTATAAACAGTGACATGTGACCCCAATAGATAAGATCTAAATTTTTCTAAGGCAAATACAATGGCAAGAAGTTCCTTTTCAATAACTGTGTAATTCCGTTGTGCATCATCAAGGGTTTTGCTAGCATAATAGATCACAATGGGCTTCTTGCCAATTCTTTGCCCTAGAATGACCCCTACAGCAAAATCTGAGGCATCTGTCATTAATTCAAAGGGACTATTCCAATCAGGTCCCTGCAATATTGGTGCCTCAGTAACCTCTTTCTTCAACCTCAAAAAACTCTCCAGGCACATATTATTAAAATCAAATGGCTGGTCTTTAGTGAGAAGCTGACTTAAAGGCTTGGAGATTTGGGAAAAGTTTTGTATGAATCGACAGTAGAAACCCACATGACCCAAAAAGGATCAGATCTGTTTGACAGTAGTGGACGGTGGGAGCTTAGATATAGCATCTATTTTTGCTTTATCTACCGCGATTCCTTGTTTTGAAATAACATTGCCCAAGACAATACCTTCTTGGATCATGAAATGACTTTTTTCCCAGCTGAGGGCCAGATTAACTTCTATCCACTTTTGGAGAGTTCTTTCAAGATTTTTGAGGCAATGGTCAAAAGAATCTCCAAAAACAGAGAAGTCATCCATAAAGACTTCTAAACATTCACCTACCAGGTCTGAAAAAATTGCAAGCATGCACCTTTGAAAAGTCGCAGGTGCATTGCAAAGACCGAAGGGCGTTCTTCAGAAAGCAAAGGTTCCGAAGGGGCAGGTGAAAGTTGTTTTGTCCTGGTCCTCAGGATGAACCGCTACTTGATTATAGCCAGAATAACCGTCCAAAAAATAGTAAAATTCCTGTCTGGCTAACCGCTCTAAGATTTAATCAATAAAAGGGAGCGGGAAATGATCCTTCTTGGTGGCAGTGTTTAATTTTCGGTAATCTATACACACGCGCCAAGAAGAAGCGGTTCGAGTGGCTATATTTTCCCCATTTTCATTGGTGACAACTGTTAGTCCAGCCTTTTTAGGGACAACTTGAGTTGGACTAACCCAGGAGCTGTCAGAAATGGGGTAGATGATACCAGCATCCAACCACTTAATAATCTCCTTTTTTACCACCTCCTGCATACTAGGATTCAAGCGCCTTTGTGGTTGGAGGGAGGGGCGAGAATCGTCCTCTAAATATATACGATGCGTACAATAGGACGGATGAATGCCTTTAAGATCAGAAAGTATCCAGCCAATAGCTTTCGATATTTACTCAAAACCTGGAGAAGTTTGTGCTCTTGTGCCCCGGTGAGTCTAGAATTTATAATCAGGGGAAGGGTCTGATTTGGACCCAGGAAGACATATTTAAGGGAATCGGGCAAAGGTTTTAATTCCAATTGTAGGCCCGGTTCCAAAAGAGTTTCTGCTTTGTGGGTTAGAGGTGAGGTGAGAGTGAAAGGGTCAGCTGGAATGTTAGTTGGTCGTGTGGTTGAGGTGGAAGGGTGAGAAAAAGTGGATTGTTCAAGAACCGTATTTACAGCAAAACAGGAACCTAATTGGGAAATCTACAATGTTTCCTCCACAATGTTTTCTATTTCTGAATCCGAATCATCAAATAAATCTGGTTCTTGGAATCGCCTAGAGGATTGAAAAATGTCTAGGGTTACAGATTCACCGCCACACATGATCTTCATCTTTCCGGAATCACAATCAATATTGGCGCAGGCGGTGGCTAAGAATGGTCTTCCAAGAATAATGGGGGCAAACTTAAGTGCTTCAGGTACCTCTATGTCCAAGACTAAAAAGTCTACTGCGAATAGACAATTTTTGACCCGGACAAGAACATCTTCAACAATTCCCCTTGGTTTAATCGTAGATCGGTCGGCTAATTGGAGAGTAACCTCAACAGGCTTCAATTCACCGATCTTAAATTCCTCAAAAATAACTGTGGGGATAAGATTAATTGAGGCACCAAGATCCAACAGAGCATGATCAAATGAGGTATCATTAATGATAACTTGGATTAGGGGGGCGCCGAGGCAGTCGGCTCTGCACAACTGAGCTAACTGTCTCTGGAAGAATTACCTTTCCTAAATTTTTGGGCTGCCTTTTTGGAGTACATAAATCTTTTAAAAAATTTGCATAGGCAGGGATATACTTAATGGCATCTAGGATAGGGATATTAATTTCTACTTGCCCAAATAAATCCATTAGTTCCTTCTCAGTGGGCTCGGATTTTGTCTTTTTCTTTTTTGAAGAGTGGAGGGCTTGTGGAAATGGGGCAGGGTTGCCCTGTTTTGCATGAATTGGTTCCTGAACAATAGGAGGAGAAGAGTTAATCTGTGTGTCATTAGAGTGGGTTTCTTTAACAGGCAGGGTATTGTGAGTGGTTTTCCCATTCCTCAAGGTAACTGCATTTGCAGTCTGGTTGTTTCTAGGATGAGGACGGGGTGCCTGGCTGTTATTGAAACCCGGCGGATGCTGAGGTGCTGGCTGAATAGGTTGACTGGGATATCCACCTTGGAATTGATTCCTTTGATTGTTTGGGTTGGGCATGGGTTGGGATGGTAAATTCCCAATAGGTCGATGATCAGGAGTAACCTTAACTTGGTGTTGTAAATTGGTAATCATGCGGGTTACTTCTGTCATTTGAGTCTGCATTCCTTGCAGAGTTTTCATGACCTGATTATTAATATTATCCTGGGATGGTCCAGGTTGATACAAAGGTTGCCCATAATTCCCAAAATAGTTTTGTTTGGGAAAAGGAATCTAATTTGGGTTTTTCCAGGAGTGATTCGGGTTAGTCCTCCAATTTTGACTGGAAGTGTTGGAGGGGTTTCTAAATTGCTCCTGGAGGGCATAAATATTTTCCGAGGTGGAGTCAAAAATATTTTGGTCAAAATTCCCGGTCAAATCTTGCGGGAAATCAGCCGAAAATTGCTGGCCAGCAGATGTGGCATCTATATTGTGTAGATTTTCTCTTCGGAGAATGTGTGGGGGGTTAGTGTGTGGAGAGTGGACGTGTGGAGCTTGTTTGTTTGTGAGCTTTTCTTCAATTTTCTTTTGGTGAATTTTCATCCGGTCAGTCATTGAGCTAACATATATAAATCATCTTGTGTGACTGGAACAGAGGTGGATTTGGAGTCAATTTCATGGACTCCGTGTCTGGGGTTTTGTGATCTGCCAAAAGTGTCCATTGAAGTCATGTTAAATGAGTTTTCACTCATTTCTTCAAAGAAAAGATAGGCACTTTCGACGTCTTTGTTAAGAAAATTGCCCCCACATGACGCATCCACAAATCGTTTTAATTGATCTTCTAATCCATGATAGAAGATCTACACTAACTGCCATTGTGGAATTTCATGGTGGGGACAACTTCTTAGAAGTTTCTGAAATCTTTCCCAGGCTTCGTGGAGGGGTTCACCAATTTTTTTTTGAAAGGTCGTTATGGATCTTCTTAATGCATTCGTTCGACCAATCGGAAAATTTTTTTTAAGAAAAGCACTTTTTAATTGGGGCCAGGTGGTAATAGGACGCCCAACTGTTCTAAACCAGTGCGATGCTTTATCTATAAGAAAGAGAGAGGAAAGAGTCTCATTAACCACATGTCTTCCTGCACATTGCGGGAACGAGTGGTTTGAGCGAGGACAGTTAATTCCTCTAGATGACAAAAAGGGTCCTCTATTGGAAGACCATGAAAATGCTTGATAAGGTTTAGAATGGCTGGTTTGATTTCGAAATCCCCTTGTGGTATGACCACCCCTGGTCTTTCCTCATAATTGGAAGGATCATTGAAATCCTTAAGAGGAACGACAGACTGTTGGCGGGGTGGTGGATTTTGTCCTTGATTAGCTAGGTTCGTGACAGTCCTAGCTAGATCTTCTTGATTTTGTTGTAGTCGAGCTAAATGGTCGACCATTAATGCAAAGGGATTTGTATTTTGGGTTATAATTGGAGGGCCACCTGGCCCTGCTGGAATTTCTGGTTGCTCCAAGTTAGGAAGGTGAGGGAGGGTGAAGTCAGCTTGTGGGTCGGCTGACAGGTTAGAAGTGGAAGCAAAATTTTTTTGACGGCTTCCTGGGTTTTCCATTTTTTTAGAAGACGAGGGAAGAAAACAATGATTTCCTGCTGCGGGGGGCGAAATCAGATGGTCCCTCGAGGTGTGGTTTTTGGGACAGTCGCCCGTGCATGCACTACTTGGAAGAATTGGAAGGGAGGAGAAGAGAAAGAGATGAGAGAAAGTGTGCAATTCAAATAAACAAATCTGGACCTAACTTAAATGCGACTCCCTAATAATAAACCTAAGACTTGGTCTATGTAGGAAATAAGTAGTCAATAGTGAATACCCGTTCTATCAACAAATCTAGCCAAGTTGCTTAAGGGGAGGTTTGGGCCCAAACGTTTCCCAGGGAAAACCCCAGGTGCTTGTACAAACCCGCGCCTGGTCATTTGACACTGCCCCTCAGCCTGAACACCAGATATAGATGACAAAATTGGTACTAACTAAAGAAAACTTAAGACCTAAATAGCAAGCCTAAGTTGATAAAGCCTTAGGGGTCAAGTTGCTACAAATTTTAATTAGGTCTAAGATGCTATAATGCACATGGAATGTGGAGGGCGTTTATTGGGATGTTGCCCTATTATTTTGATTTTTTTGTGTGTGTGCATGAATTGGAGAGTGGCTCCAATGAAAATCAAGTTGTCACACAATTTTCTTGTATTTATGCCTTTTAGGATTCAATTTAATTAAATGTATTTTATGGTTTTTCTCTTTAAATTTTCAAACAAGTTTGAAATCTCACAATCAAAGGAAAGATAAGTTATATTGGTGATGGTTAATTTCCTTTAATATGAGTCTCTAAAAAGAAAGAGAGAAACCCTAAGCCAATTATCCCTAAGACAGAAAATTACTACCAATGGATTGATTTTTGGCTTTCTGAATTAAGTAGTGGTCCAAACAAGTCAAACAACACAACTACTTTGAATAAAATC
The DNA here is from genome assembly GCA_037157565.1 of Thalassia testudinum. Lineage (NCBI taxonomy): Eukaryota > Viridiplantae > Streptophyta > Magnoliopsida > Alismatales > Hydrocharitaceae > Thalassia > Thalassia testudinum. The sequence continues at coordinate 49,708,364 of JAZHRO010000009.1, forward strand.
AAACAAGGATTACAAAAAAGATTTTTGAAAGATTTTAGGAATTTGTTTGACAATTGTTTTGAATTTTTAATTGTACTGGTGTCAAAGTCCAGAAATGATACTTGTGGGTATTTTGGACTTTTCAGTATTACCACCGACCTCAGAAAATTCTTGTGATTTTATATGATGTGTAAAATTTCAAAAGGATTCCAGCAAGATAAATTTTACAAAAATTGGATTAGCATAAAAATTCTAAAAATTAGTGGACAGTAGCAAAACAGGAAGATTAGAGGGTGTGACCCCTCTGCAGTCCAAGAATTTTTAAAAATTAAATGCAAATCCAATTGATCTGAAATTTGGAATAGATGTTTCTAACTTAATTGGGAATCATTGTATGAAATTGTATGATTTTAGGAGGCCTGTGGTGTTAGGAATCGATTTTTCAAGTCCGGACAGAAATCTCGACCCAAAAAATAGAACACCAATACTTGCAATGGAGTGGTGTTAAAAAAGCATTCAAGCAAACAATGGATTTTATATGGGCACCACTCCACTTAATTAAAGTGTTTAGGGTCTTGAAAGCCAAGTTTAGTGTATTTTGATAATTTTTTAGCCTAAATGTGACGAGAAAGGGGAACCAACATGAATTTCACGGGAAGAAAAGGATCTTTGAGCTCTCGCTTCCAAATTCCCGCCTTCCCGCTGTAATTCCTGCACACACAAAAGAAAGAAAGAGAAGGGGATGAGATCCACTTCAAGCAAGAGAAAATTAACTAATGCAATGCCGTGCCTCCCCGGCAACGGCGCCAAAAAGTGGTAGCGAAATACGCGTGATTTGTAAAAGCGGGTTTTTAATGTCGTTGTAACACACGAATCCGCTTTCACTTTTAAATTTATATCCTAGATAGGGGAGTATCTAGGGTCGTCCAAGGAGGCAAAAATTGCAAAATTAATCCTCTTGCTTACAGATAGATCTCAACTTTCTTTTTGATATTTTTCAATATGTAATTTTTTTTTGTTTTGAAAAGACAAGGGCAAAATGCGAATTGTAACGAAAAGTACTAACACCTACAAATGCTTAACTAAAATTTAAAAGATAGAAATATCTTCTTCCTAAGCTCACTCTAGGCAAGTGGAGGCCTAGAGTAATTAGGAAGAAGAGGTGAAACAAGTGCTAGAACCAAAAGTAACAACTGCAATAAAAAGCTAAAAGAAGGCAATCTGATTGAGTAGAATGAGTGTTCTTTTCAAGGACAAGTAGAGGAATGCTTCTACTAGAACTAAACAAATCTAAAAGAAAGAAAAGAAACACAAATCCTCTTGCAAAAATGGTGAAGGGAGTCTTCTTGCTCCAAGCCTAGCTGCTCCTTGGCTTGAAAAGAGGGCCTCCTTCTTCTCCTTCCTTGAGAGCTCCTCCAAGGTGGAAGCTTCCACCTTCAATGCTCTCTCCAAGGGGTGGGTGTGCACCACCCTCAAAATCTCCTCCAAGGTGGCGTGCACCACCTTCAAGATCTCCTCCAAAGATGTTCCTTGCCTGGCTTCTCCTTTGGCTGGCGTGACCCAAGAGAGAAGGGAAGAGGGGAAGGTACCAAGGGGACAGAATATCCCCTTAATCTTCTTCTTCTTCTTCTCTCTTGGACGTGGCCTTCTAGGTGGAATATGAGAGTGAATTTTCTAGCCAAGGATGACTTGAATGGTGGTGGGTAGTGGTCTTTTTATAGGGTAGGATGGGGGGGTTAAGGTGCCCCTTGAAATGGAGGGCTAGGATGGAAAGATGGAGGTGGTTGGTGATCCTATGGCTAAGGTGAGTTGGCACCAACCCAAGGGGTGGTTATGGTGGTGTTGGTGTCTTTTGGTGGTGGAGAGGCACCACCATTTTGGCGCCAACATGGGGTCTTCTAGAAGGGGGGTTAGGTGGATGGTGGAGATGGATTCAAGGGGAATTATGTGGTGGAGATGAGGGGGAGTTTTGGAGGGAAAAGTGGCACCATTAAGGGGGTGGTTAGGGTTAGTTTCTGGCGCCACTTTTAGGTGTCTTTTGGAGGTGGTGGGTAGGTTAGGTTGGTGCCAAGTAGGTTAGCTTATGTGGAGCTTAGGTGGAGCTAGTTGGGTGGAGTTGTTAGGTGGGTTTTTGGGGTGGTACAAGCTAAGGAAGTTGGAGCATAGCTAAGCTAAGCTAAGCTAGCTTAGCTAATGGAGGAGTAGAGGAGAAGGTGTTGGAGCTAGGGTTTGGAGGGAGGAGCTGAGGAGGACAAGTCTGGAGCTGAAATTGGAGCTGGCTGCTGCTGAAGAGGCTGGCATGGAGCTACTCTAGCTGGCTTAGCTTGCTAGTTCTTTGCTAGCTACTAAGCCGAGATAAAGTAAGCTAGCTTCTACCATAATGAGCTAAGGTGAGCTAGGTCTGGTGCTCCCAGGGAGAATCAAGCTGGTTGAGGTAGCTAAGGTAGCTTAGCTCAACTGAGCTGAGCTAAGCTAAGTCCCCGGGAGCTGGACTTGAGCTTCTTGAGCTGGGATGAGTTCTTCTTCAGCTGGCTGGAGTTGAGTGGAGATGGATGTAGCTGGATCTGAGCTGGGGTGAACTCCTGTCAACTCAGCTGAGCTAGCTAGAGCTCCCTGTGAACTAGTGGGAGCTGAGATGAGCTAGACTCAGCTAAGTTGAGCTGGATCTGAGCTGACTTTAGCTAGGGTGAGCTAAGATGAACTCTTTTGAGCTACCATTCAGCTGAGATTAGCTGAATGGAGCTGGGATGAGCTAACCCTAATTCAAGTGAGCTAGGTTCCAGCTGTGGTGGCTGGATCGAGTTGAGTTCCAACTAGTCTGGGCTACTTCACCATTTGCCTTCTTGAGTGCTAGGGTTTTAAGGATCTGCATATCTGTACATCCCTAACACTCACAAAAACATATTAACAAGACAAATGAAAAATGCAATGCATGCCCAACCTAATTTATGCCTAAATGCAGCCCAAAAACCTGTTTGCGGAGTAAGATCCTAAGAGCTAGGTTTCTTTTAATGCATAAGAATGATGATAAACTGACGCTTATCAATAACCCCCAAAACCCTGATTTTCGAGATTTCAAGATAATCCTGCCCATGGCATTCCGTGGCCGAATTCAGACCCTGGCGATTGACATTTCGTGATAATGGAATACATGGTATCTGAACCAGTAGAGTGCTTACTTGCCCCTGGTAGGATATGTAAATATCCTAAGAGACAAGCATTGAGGAGACCATATGTTACGCATCTTCGAGGGGAATTTCCCACCTCTCCGCGCTGGGAACTCGTCCAAATCAACTTGTGTTGATATGCCGCTCCTAATCTTGGTAATATTTTCAGAACATTAAAAATGCTTCTGCATGATTTTGATATTTATGCTCACTGAACCAGATTGTGTGTGAATTGGGGTGCTTAGGTTACCGAGTCCCGCAAATCGAAGGTCAGTTAACGAGGCCGAATACTCCCTAAGCCTTAGACCTAATACTTAAGCTTTTCATTTTCCTCAACCTCTTGAGGAATATCTAGATCTTAATGGGTACTAAGAGTCTAGCCAAAAAGGCCTAAGGTTAGCGTTCTTACTAATCTTTTTGTGTTTCTTAAGCACTTTCTCTGTACTTTTCTTAATGTGGTCTAGAACTTTAGTTATTCCCTTAATCTCTTACTAATGACTATCTCTTTCTTTTTCATTTTGTGCTCCTTTTTAGCATTTTGCTCTTTTTCTCCTCCCTTTTGATTTTGTAAAGCCCACAAAAATTTCTTCCATGCTCTAGTTTTTTGTTTTTTCAAAAAAAAATAATAATAATTTTTATGGTGTTTTTGACATATATGTTTTTTTTTTTTGAAACCTTTTCTTGTTATGAGTTTTCATTTATTTTGCACTTTCATACCCCCCCATGCCTAAGATTCTCATTGTCCTCATTGTAAATTAGGTGGGTTTTTATTCAGCTTGGTTCATTCATTAGGATAGGTATTGGGTGAGTGGACGGGTCGAAGTGACTGTTGCAGATGATTTCTAATCTCAGGTATGGTTACTTGAGGTGGAGTCGGCTATCCTAAAAGATGAACCCTAAAGTGCAAAGAAATGTCAGGAAAGGTTTCGGGTTTATGAAATAATGACAGGTTGCCTCCCGTTAAGCACTGAGTTTTACGCCATCGGCTGGGCGCAATGAGCTCAGGGAGATGGAAGGTAAAGGATGACTCAGCCAAATCTATATTGGTCACGTCAATGAACGGTTTGAGTCTCTGACCGTTCACAACGAAGGGTTCGGAATCGTGGCTAAGTGGACTGATCTTGATGGCTCCATTTCCAAAGATCTATCTGACTAGATATGGTCCGATCCACTTGGATCACAGCTTTCCTGGGAATAGTCTGAGTTGGTCATCAAAAAGAAGGACCTTCTGACCAGGGTGAAAGATCTTTCTAGATATGTGTTTGTCATGAAATGCTTCAACCCTCTCTTTATAGATTCGTGAGTTTTCATACACATCGAGGCGTAATTCATCAATCTCGCTTATCTGAAGCTTTCTGTGAGTCCCAACCTTAGAAAGATCCAGGTTGCAGTTTCGTACTGCCCAATATGCTTTATGCTCCAATTCGATGGGGAGGTGACACACCTTCCCGTACACCAATCTGAAAGGAGACATGCCTAGTTGTGTCTTGTGGGTGGTCCTATAAGCCCACAAAGCTTCCGGAAGCTGGGATGACCAGTCCTTCCTATCAAGTCGAACAGTAACCTGAAGGATTTTCTTGATCTCCCGGTTCGATAACTCAGCTAGACCATTAGTTTGGGGGTGGTAAGGAGTAGAGATTCGGTGTGACACCCCGCATTTGGTCATCAGTGACCTGAACTGAGCATTTGTGAAATGGGTCCCTCCATCAAAAATGATTGCACATGGAATCCCGAACCATGAGAAGATATTTTGATGAATGAATTTGATAACGATCTTGTGATCACTGGTTCGGGTCGGAATGGCTTCGATCCATTTGGACACGTAGTCAACAGTGAGTAAAATGTACTCAAAGCCATCTGAGATGGGGAATGGGCCCATAAAATCAATCCCCCAAATGTCAAAGATCTCGCATACAAGAATCGGCTGTAGAGGCATCATGTCGCGATGGCTCATGTTGCCCAGAGTTTGGCAACAGTTGCATGCCTTACAGTGATTGTATGCATCCTTGAAGATTGTTGGCCAGTAGAAGCCACACTGGAGGACTTTTGATGCAGTTTTATACCCAGAAAAATGGCCACCGCATGCCTGGTCATGGCAGAAAGAGAGTATGTCTTTGATCTCAACTTCTGGGACACATCACCGGATGATTTGGTCAGCACCTATGCGGAATAGATACGAGTCTTCCCAAATGTAATACTTGGCATCGGAGCGCAATTTATCTTTCTTGGCCTTCGGCCAATCAGACGGGATCTGATGTGATGCCAAGTAGTTTACTATATCAGCAAACCATGGAAGCCCTGTACCAATAGTCAAGAGGTGCTCATCAGGAAAATGCTCCATGATGGGTCCGGAAGGGTCAATGATCTCAAAAGGAAGGCGGGACAAGTGGTCAGCTACCACGTTCTGTCTTCCCACTTTGTCACAAATCTCGAGGTCAAATTCTTGCAACAGTAAGATCCATCGGATTAATCGAGGTTTCACGTCCTTCTTCGGAAGGAGATGCCTCACAGATGTGTGATCCGAGTAAATGATAACGTGGGAACCCAGGAGATAAGATCTGAATTTTTTAAGGGCAAATACTACGGCTAACAGCTCTTTCTCCGTAACCATGTAGTTACGCTGAGCCTCATCAAGTGTCTTGCTAGCGTAGTAGATGACCATGGGTTTCCCGTCAATCTTTTGCCCCAAAACCACTCCTCCAGCGAAGTCAGATGCATCGCATATGATCTCAAAGGGTTGAGACCAATTAGGGGACTGTAGGACCGGGGCTTGGGTAACTCAGTCACGAAGGATCTCAAAAGCTTGAGTGCATTCCTTGGAAATTTCAAAAGGTACATCATTGGAGAGAAGAGTGGTCAGGGGGCACGCGATTTTTGAGAAATCAGGGATGAATCGACAGTAAAAATCAATGTGCCCAAGAAAAGATCGAATGTCCCTGATTGAGCTAGGCATAGGGAGATTGGAAATCAGGTTAACCTTAGCTCAATCAACTTGGATGCCTCTCTCAGAAATCAGATATCCCAGGATGATCCCCTCAGGCACCATGATGTGGCTCTTTTCCTAGGAAAGAACCAAATTCACGTCAATACATCACCTGAGTATATGAATCAAGTGCTGGAGGCAATCGTCAAATGATGCCCCAAATACTGAGAAGTCATCCATGAAGACTTCCAGATAATCACCTACCATATCAGAGAATATGGCAAGCATGCACCGGTGAAAAGTCGCAGGTGCATTGCAGAGACCGAAAGGCATCCTTCGGAACGCATACATCCTGAAGGGGCAGGTGAACGTGGTCTTCTCCTGGTCCTCTAGATGAATTGCCACTTGGTTATAACCAAAGTACCCATCAAGAAAGCAGAAGAATCTATTTCCCGCCAATTTTTCGAGGATCTGATCAATAAATGGTAGTGGGAAATGATCCTTCTTCTTGGAGGAATTGAGTCTTCGGTAATCAATGCAGACTCTCCATGAGTTGGCTATACGGGTCGGTATGATCTCTCCGATTTCAGTCGTGATAGTGGTGAGCCCTACCTTCTTAGGCACAACCTGAATTGGGCTCACCCAGCGACTGTCGGAGATCGGGTAGATGATCCCTGCATCTAACCACTTGATGATCTCATTTTTCACGACTTCCTGCAGATTAGGGTTCAGACGTCTCTGCATCTCACGCGAAGGTCATGCGCCCTCTTCGGAATAGATGTGGTGTGTGCAATAAGAGGGACTTATTCCAATCAAATCATCGAGAGTCCAACCAATGGCTCTTCGATGTTGCTGGAGAATGGTAATCAGACGAGATTCCTGATTAGGTGTGAGTCTGGAATTTATAATCAGAGGAAATGTCTGATTGGAACCCAAAAAGACATATTTCAGATGATCGGGAAAGGGCTTGAGTTCCAAGACGGGATTATTAGCAGCAGCGGGTGGTTCAGAGTGGTTGTGAGGAATAAGGGTAGGAGCTATGGGTTTGTCTAGATCAAGTTCAGACTCCTCTAATTGCGGGCTTTGCTCTTCTTGTGGTTGATTGGGGATAATCAGGTTGTCTTTAATACGCGGTTCATCAACCACGACTCTGATATCACATATTTGTTCTACCACACCACAATTAATCCCTTGTTGGGCCTTAAAGATGTCAATCTTGAGGGTTTGGTTCCCAAATTTCAACTCTATTTGGCCCTCCTCATAGCTTATTGGCCCTAACAGTGGCCAGAAAAGGTCTCCCTAGTATAATTGGTGTATCCCTTGTCTTCTCAGGCGCATCCATATCTAGAACTATAAAGTCCACCGGGAAGTAGAAATCCTGCACCCTAACAATAATATCCTCGAGAACTCCGTTAGGTGACTTAATGAATCGATCAACTAACTGCAATGTCACCTCAGTTGGTTTGAGCTCGGATTCTTCAAGGTGGTTAAGCAAGGATGTGGGTATCAGGTTTATGGAGGCACATAGGTCTAATAATGATCTATCAAATTGGGTTTCACCAATCTTACATGAGATCAAGGGAGTGCCTGGGTCTTTTGCCTTGGGTGGGAGTTTACTCAAAATTACAGAGCTGGCTTGCTCTGACAGTACGATCGGACTCCCACTCTTGGTTCGCGGCTTATGTTGGGGTGTACACAAGTTTTTCAAGAATCGTGAGTAAGCTGGTACGTGGTGGATTGCATCCATTAATGGGATGTTTATCTTGACCTGCTCAAAGAGCTTGATCAGGTCCTCCTCAGGGGCCACGAGTTTGGTTGTCCTCTTTCCCTTGGTCAAGGCCTCGGGAAATGGAACCTTGGTTGGTTCCTCTAGAATAGGTCCAGGTTTTTGATCTAGGACAGGGACATCCTTGATAACTATCCTAGGGCTTGGGTCACTACCAGGCTTGGAGTGGTCTAGATGAGGTGGGTCTTGAGTTGCTTTACCACTACGGGTTGTTACAGAGTTTAATACCGCCTGGTTATGGTTAGGGGTTGGTAAGATGGGCTGCTGCTGTTGATAACCCACGTAGGATGTTGAGGCTTCCATCCCGTCAAGTGATGGAATAGAAGGGGCCTGATAAGTCATGTGTGCTTGGCTTGGGTTCAGGTTCATAACGCGCCGCTAGGTCAGCACATTATTAAGGTTTGGCAGAGTTTGTGAAGGAAGAGTGCCTGGTTGGCGGGAATTTGCCATCTGGGCGAGTTGGTTGCGGACCTCTGTGATTTCGTCCTTGTGCTGTTTTTGGATAGCCACATTCGATCTCTGAATGTCAGCCAGTGTTTGGAGGATGAGGGACATTTGGTCTTGGTTTGGCCCGAATTGATAGGTGGGGTTAGGCCGAGGCTGAGGTGGCTGATAAGGACGAAGGGCTTGTGGATGGGGTTGATAAGGTGGTCTTTGGGTCTGAGAATTTCCCGCCCACTGGAAATTGGGATGGTTTCATCATCCAGGGTTATAGGTGTTGGAAAATGGGTTATTCTAGATAGCATTGAGGTCCTCGCAGGTCAGAGGAGCCTCATGAAAGTCAGAGTATGGGGGATCAGAGTTCTCCCGACAAGAATAGAAAGGATCGAAGGTCCCTCCGATCATGGAGTCAGATGGGGGTGGATATGGGTCCATCCTCGAAGAAGATCAGTGGAAGATGTTTTGCACAGTTTCCTTGTAGGAGGTGGCTGTGCGAAGGAGTTCTGCGTAGAGGTGGCTCGCTGCAAATGCCGAGTCAGCTCGTCCACCTTCTTCTCGATGATAGAGAACCTGTCTAACTGACTGGCCATCAGTTCCAAGTCAATGGATGTGGACAGGCCCTACGTCTCATCTGCTCCCTTGAGATTCATCGATGCGCAGGTATTCATCTGGTTGAATAAACCCATGGAGTCATTGTTGATGGAGTTCTCGCACATATTCTTGAGAATCTCCCACACTGTGTCCTCATGCTGACCCATGATATTCCCTCCGCAAGTTGCACTGACAAATAATCTAATATCCTCATGGAGTCCCTGGTAAAAAGACTAGACTTGTTCCCATTTAGGAACTCCATGATGGGGGCACTTTCTCATGAGATCCAAAAATCGATCCCATGCCTCATGAAGAGGTTCTCCCATCTGTTGGGTGAAGTGAGTAATCTGATGGCGCAAGGCATTTGTTCCACCAACGGGAAAGAACTTCTTCAAAAATTCGGATTGAAGTTCTTCCCAGGTGTTGATCGGACGAGTCTGTGTCTGATACCAATGAACCGCCTTGTCCATGAGGGAGAAAGAGAACATTTTCATGAGTAAGATATCCTGGTTCTGCGCATCTGACCCGAAGGTCTGGGCCAAATGCTTGAGCTGTTTGATATGCTTGAAGGGATCTTCAGAGTTAAGCCCATAAAATTTAGGTATGGCATGAATCATATTGGACTTCAATTCAGAATCAGGTCCTCCAGCCAAGATCTAGACTCGAGGCTCGATTGCCACCGCAGTAGGATTATAGTGATCTCGCATCATGGGGTGCTGCAGTGGGTTCATGAAGTTTTGGAAGAGGTCATTAAGACGCTGAAGCTGGTGCTCAAGATTATTTTCTTCTTCAACAGGCTGTGCCATGATGGAAGAAGAAGGAGAACTAGGTTCAAAATCAGAAGAAAGGTCTATGTGGAGGGGTTGTTGCACAAACAAAGGTACCGAGGCTTGGCCTCGGGGAGAGTGGATTTCTAGAGGAGGTTTCAAGGACCTCCTACCAAACATGCACTGAGAGACTGGATAAGGTTAGAACGTGTTGGACCCAATCAAGACACCCAAAATATGTTGGGTGACTATAGAGGTTTAGAGCGGATGATACCCCTGGATCAGAAGGTCGTCCACCTGAGAATTACCTGGGCAGCCAGAGAGGGTGAGTCCTGCGAAGACCCCTACACAGTAAAGCGCCCCCACGGGTTACAAGGTTTCCCCCACCCGACCTCTCTTGTCATTGAGATTCCAGGTAGACCAGAATGGGGACCTTGACCTCTTAAGTCTACCACTTTTAGTTAAGATCAAGGTGCTTAGGGTTCCACTTGAACTTTAAATCTTTTGTGTGCAAAGTGACTTAATTTAAAGGTTGGTTGACCCAAAGGATCAACTTCACCTCTTTGTTCCTTTGAGAGCTTCTTAGGTCCTTTCTTTTATTATTCAAGTAGATTAAGAGCCTAATTTGCTTAGGATTTCTCTTGGATAGGTCTTTTCAAACAGTGGCTTAGGCACACCTCTTTTTGGAATTTTTAATTCTCTACTTAGAGGAAGATGTGTCTCTAAAACCCTAGCTTGAAATCCTAGGTTGGCTCTAGTTGGTCCAAGTTGCCTTAGAAATGGGTAACTAGGGCTCAATCAAGAAGGTTTTAGCCCTAGTTACCTTAAGTGGGTATGCAGTTAAGATGTGTTGAAAGTAAAAACCAGGCAACTTTGTGAATTACTAAATATGAAAAATAGGTAGCCCTAGATTGATTTTTATTTTGTTTTTCCTCTTTATATTGTGACGGGCTTAAAAGAGAGGGTTAAAAAGGTTACCTATTTTCTGGTGTGGTTGCTGTGCAGCTACTTATCTTTTCTTGACTTTCTTTCCTGCAACAAACACAACAAAAGAGAGATTAAGTTAGTATAAATCAAAAATTGTGATTTAATGCTTCTAAAGTGCCCGTTGCTCCCTGGCAACGGTGCCAAAAATTGGTGGCCGAATTTCGTAGGGTTTTAAAAAGATAGATACGTTGTAGTATGTCGCAAAAAATGATTATCAATTTTAATTATTTATTACTCAAAATTTGAAAACATTCCAAGGTCGAACTCAGGGAGCAAATTCGATCTCTAGAAACAAAAAATCACAATTCTCAATAATGTAGTGTTTACAAATCTAAAGAGCAAAAAGGAAATAGAATTTTCCTCCTTTCTTTCTTCTCTTCTGTCTTTCTTCTTTGCTTTCTCTCTTCTCCTCTTTCACTGTCTTCAGACATCTGATTTTGGGAATTAGACGCCTTAAGTGGTGTTCTACTATAGTGCGTCTTCTTTTTCTTCTTCTCCTTGGCTTCTTCTTCTTCTCTCTTTCTTTCTTTTCTCTGCGGCTGCTCCTTCCTTCAGCTACTCTTCCTCTTCCTTCTTCATTCTTCTTTCTTCTTTGGCCAAGTCCTTCTTTGCTGAGTTTCCTTGGCAACTTCTTTTTCTCTTCTTATGCTTCTGCTTCTGCTCTTTCCTCTGCCTTCTTCTTCTTTAGCTCCTTCTACCTTCTGTGTTGTGCCTCATCTTCTTCTCTTCCTCTTCTTCTGCTTCTGCTCTTTCCTCTTCTTCCTCCTTCCCTACACAGGCACGGTTAAGCAAAACCTACCCTACCTTCCCTGCATCTCTCTCTCTATTTCTCTCTTAGGACATAGCTCTCCCAGAGCCAGCCGGGTTATCGAGTCAGGTATATGCGCCAAGGACCAAGCCCACCAACGTGCGGTGGTAGGCGAGGTGTGCACGGGTAGTCGGGTCAAGACCAAGTCCATGGGGCATGGTCACGGACGAGGCCGGGTGGTGGGCGAGGGGACCTCCCTCGTGTTCGGAGGCGAAGAGCTTAATTCACAAATTCAATTTATTTACCTGCACCCGCTCGAAAATGCACGAGGTGGGACTAAACGTCCCACCTTCCTATCACGTGCCTGGCAGCAAATGGGGCACCCAATTGCAGCTACAGCTACAGCCCCCAACGCCAATTGAAGGCTTGGTTGAGTGCGCGAGGGGAGTCCGCACGACCTGGGGCTAGTGAGGTCTGGAGCAGCTTGTAAGCTTGCTCCAAGCCCTACGTCAATGGCGGAGGTGGCTCTGGACCTGCAAACACGAACACGGCCTTGCGGCCCCATCAAAACATTCAGCAGGCTTCGCCAGAGCACGATGAAGGTGGCCCGGTGGTCGAAATGGCGTGAGGGTGCCTGTGCGTGTGTGCCTAGGGTACACTATGTGCGTGCAAGTGGGTGTGTCCGGGGGGAGGTTCCAGTGGGTGGCGCAGTGCGTGGAGTGAAGGGACCGGTCAGTGAGGTGAGGCGGTGCTTAGGGACCGGTCGGCGAGGGGTGAAACGGCCTGTGGAGGTGGAGTGGCCTCGCCGGAGTTGGTGGTCGGAGGTGAAAATGATGGTGGTGGAAGTGGCAGTCGAGGGGTCGAAAATACAAATTAGGAGAGGGTAAATAAAGAGGGGAGTGAGAGGAAACTTATCTAACAGGTTTGGAGCGAAGGGGGAGGTGGATGGCAAGCGGTGGGTGCCTACCATCGCCGGAGACAAAGGTGCCTAGTGGAAGAAGACAGCGACGACAAAGGGGGTTGGAGGGCGCTCGCTGGTAAGGCGCGGCGCGACGGAGGACGACGGAGCTGGCTCTGCCACTAGTATGGTGGCAGAGTGATGAGAGAGGGAGGAAGAGTTGTCAGAAGCTCTGGCCAGTTGGCCGGAGTTGGGAGGAGACGAATTGGAGGGAGATCTCTAGCCAATTTGAGCTTGAAGGAAGCGACGTGGTCTACCCTTCCTTAAATAGGCACCGGCAGGGCGGGAAGCGTGAGAGGGTGGCGGGAAAGCCACGTCGGAGGTAAGGCCGGTCGGAGACCCATACCTCTTGTTCGTTTGCACGAGAGGTATGGTGGGTCTCAGGGCATGAGGAGCAGCCCATGCGGTAGGGGGTTCTGCAGGGAGCTCCCCTTTCAAATCTGGGGGCAGCTCCCCATGCAAATGAGGCGTAAACCACCGTGCAAAGTCACCAGAGATATGGCCCCTGCTACTAATGGCAGGGGGACTGAAATGAAGAAAAAGATGAGAAAGTTGAGGGGGTGATTGCAAGGGTTTCAAAAAGTTGAGGGTCAAAAAGTAATTTTGAGGACCAATTTGCAAAGTGGGTCAATACGACCTTCCCTTAGGTCCAAATTTTGGTATAAACCTAATTTGGACCTAAGGAATCCAATGGTGAAGTTGGATTTTAAGTTTGACCACGTTTGACTTAACATTTTGCTTAAAAACCTAAATTAGGTCAAATATTGGGTATGAACCCCAATCTAGGTCAAAATAGGTTCCAAAGGCCAAATTGAAGGTTCTAAACCCTAAGGGATATTTTCCATGAATTTTAGAAGATTTAGTAGATTTTTATCTTACCTGGAACCTTGTGAATTAAAGTGGGTTTATTTTATGGTTATAGAATGTCATTTAATTCCTACCTTTCGCCATAACCCCTTTCCGACCAAACTATCACTTTTTATCTTTTTAATTCCAATTGACCTATGTATAGACCCTCAAAGATCCTGCTGATGTATTGCAATGGTAAAGTTACAGTTTTACCCCTTGTTTCATGTTTTCCTCTCAGATCAGTAATTCCCTGAATTAGTCCTTCCCTTAGGGTATGTAGGAGCTTTTGTTCATTTTATTAGACCAAAGTAAGCTAGTTAGGGTTCATGATGAGGTTCTCATCAGCTTATTTCTTTTTTTCTTTTCTCCTTTTCTATTTTCCTTTTTCTTTTTTTTTCTTTTTAAGTAGGTGGCTTTTCGGATCTAAGATTTATCTAAAGGTAATAGTAAAAGAGAATGGTCATATGGCTGGGCTCTGGACAACCGGCCAATGGGTTGTTGATTAATAGGTTTTGGCGAAGAAAAATCAGGGTTTCGAGAACCCATCGTCGTAGTTCGTAAAACATGTTATCCAATACAATTTTTAACCAAAACTTGAAAAGTGAGTCCTGGGTTGAACATGGGAAGGCGAACGTTTGGTTTTGAAAAATCCACATTTTGCTTTTTATTTATTTTTGTTGTTTTTATCTTTTATTTTTTTTTTGGTATTTTAATAGGGCAAGAGATCAAGTCGATGAATTCTAGCTATTCTACTTGCAAAATAGAAAGAGAGTGACAGAGGGAGAGAAACAATCATGTATTTTTATAATCAAATGTTTGTTATAATTAGGAAAGCAGGAAAACTATACTACGAAAGCAATAAATATAGAGATAGGTGAGAGAAATCCCCCTCGACGGTTGCTTAGAGGATGACTTGCTCTGACGTCACTTAGAGGAAGGTGGTGAGGAACGGGATGAACAAGGATGGAGCCAGAGGATGGAGGGCAGGGCGGGATAGCGTCGCAGCGAGAATGTACTTCCCAAAGTATGTGAGAAGATAGCCGCAGGATGCTCCACGAATGGGGATGAGGGGAGGGAAAAATATTTGATTCTACTATAGAGGAGCATCCTGGGCTTGGGACAAGCTCTCTCTAGAGACTTGGAGGTGGTGAGAGCAAGAAAGGAAGAGATGAAGAAGAAGGGGAGGTGTAGGGGTCCTTTCATAGAGAAAGGAAGAGGAGGAAATCGTGCATAGGGCATTAGCGACATCATATGCGTCGCTGAAGATTTACGTTGGATGTTGCTAAAGGACTGGCTAGCACTAGCGCATGCGGGCCCTCTGTACGCACAACTGCTACAAGGTTGAAGTGTTGAGGACCATCCGATCTAAATCTGATGGCTGACGATTACGCGGAGCTCACGCTTGAAATCACGCTGAGCGTATGCTTAAGGTTTGAATAGGTGCGAGCGGGACGATCATGGTTGTTGCATGAGCGATGAGAGGCTAAGATCGCTCGAGGACCAGTGCCACGGATCACTCGCGTGTGATCGAGTGTGAGTTATTTCGTGATCTAGCACCTTTGTGCATCACGCAAATCTGATCTCACCATGTTGCCGCACTCTCTACTGCTTGATGATCATCCAACTGATGCAATTCGATTGCGCCCGCGCTCCACAAGATTAGCAATTGCGGTGGGGTTCAAACGATGGTCCTTGCATCGTAGGCGAGGATGCTACTCAACACATTACTGGCCTGGATTGTCGAGAAGATGAAAGCGTGTGCACCCTCTCTTAACCGTTGGATCTCGATCCAATGGTCGGGATTTCATCCCTGTGTTCTTCTTTGGAGTAGAGCAGCGTGCTGAGGTGATTCTCAGCCATTGGATTATGATCCAATGGCTAGGACCACATGATGATACACCTACAAGATGGAACGGTGAGGCTTGGACAGGTTTAGGTGCCTATGATGGCTCCACGTGGCACCATCATGGCCGTCCATTTTCTTCTCTTTGTAGGTGGCGCCACAGATGTTGGATTGGGTCGATTCTTGCATTGTTGGGTTGTGATCATCGATCTGGATCCATCAGTGTAGTCGGATTTGGCATTTGAAGCTCCAAATTATGTCACCTAGTCCCTCGGCCGTTGACCTTCCTTGGATTGCATATGGTGCTACGGGACTTCGATCAAGGCGATTTCGGAGGGGTTGGACTCCGATCGTCGTCCTGATCAGATATGTATGGTCGAATCATCAATCCGAGGCCCCAAAATAAATCTCCTTCCCTTCTGGCCATAAAAAGGACACAATTAACCTAAAATATACACAAACTACTCTAAATGCATAATGATGCATGCTATGCAATATTTATAATATCAAATGCATATCTAAGCCTAGGAACATGCATAAATAAGCATTTTAACCTAAATGGATGTGTCTATATCAGTTGTTATTGACGACAACTTACCAGCCATACCACCTGATGGGATAACGTCGGCGTTCAGTTATATCGTTGTAGTAAAGCCGGTTGTTACCAACGTTTCATATAAAAATTTTTTACTCGGAAAAATAAAAGAGTTCCCGAGGTCGAACTCAGGGAGCAAGTTGTATTCTAGAGATATACAAGTTCTATTACAAAAATAAAGAGAGAGAGAGAGAGATGAAAATTTGGCTTCTTCTTCTTTCTTCCTCTTTGTCTTTGGTTCTTCCTGTTCTTCTTCTTCTTCTTCTTCTTCTTCTGCTTTCTTCAGATCTTCCCCTCGTGCTCTTCTTCTTCTGTTCTTCCTTGTTTCCTTTCTTTCTTTTTCGTCAGATCGTCTTCTTCTGCTTCTTGCTTCTCTTCATTCCTTCTTCTTCTTTGTCTTCACCTGCCTTGACTGCTGACCTTCCGTCGTCTGCCCCGGTGCTGAGACGACTTAACGATGCCTTCGCTACAGTGCAGCAGCTCCTTCTTCTTCAGCGGGTCTGCTTCTTCTTCTTTGGCCTGCACACTTCAGAGTTTTTTTTTTCGTCAAGAGGCAAAAACCTACTCTACCCCCCTCCCCCGCGTATCTCTCTCTCTGAAATCACTCTTCGGAAGCTCTCCCAGAGCGCTACCGGGTAATCGGGTTCGGGTCAGGCCCGGGTCCAGGCCCACCGGCGTGCGTGGTGGGCGAGGAGTGCAGGTCAGTCTAATCGGGTCGGGCCAGGTCCGCGGAGCGTGGTCACGGACGAGGCCGAGTCGGGTCGGGTCGGGTGAGAGGGACCTCACCCCGTGGTAACTGAGGCAAACAGATGGTGGCACTTTTGCAATTTATGTGGGTGTGTGGCTTCAGAAACTCCCGAGGTGGGACTATCCGCGCACCCGTTTTCTCTCACGCCTGCAGCAGGGCTGGTGCTTCCAATTGCATCAGCTGTTGAGGCGCGCAGCTCCAATTGAGGGCCGGGGTGTGTGCGCAAGACTCTTCCGCGCTGGCCGTGGCTCTTCAACCTGGGATATCTAGGCTTGGAGCAACCTCAAGCAAGCTTCGAGCTTCCTCGCCAATGGCGGTCAAGGCCTGGAACCTGAAATCAATAGCACGGCCTCTCGGCCAAATCAGACAGGCGGGGGACCTTCGCCGTGGCACGGCGAAGGTGGTCAGGGGGTCTGCAGGGGGCGAGATGGAGCTATCAGGTCGTCCTAGGTCAAACTGTGAGCGAGGGAGTGGGTGTGTTCGGTGGATCTGCAGAGGGTGTTTGGTGGGAAGTGGAGGGGCGGAAGAGGATCAGGGTGAGGAGGCGGAGGTTCTGCGGTGGTTGGCGAGCCGTGTGGGTCGCTGAGGTGATGGGAGCGGCTCGCCGGAGGGTGGTCGGAGGCGGAGAGGGTGAGGGTGAACAGGGTCGGTAGAGGGCTTAATTGACTAAATCGAAAGCGGGGAAAGAAAGAGGAGGAGAAGGGGAGTAGGTCTAACTTAACTGCAGGGACGAAGGGGGAGGAACAGGGCGACAGTCGTATCGACTGTCGCCGGAGAAGACGATGCTCAGGGAGAGGGGCGGCGGCGAGCAGAGGGCTGGAGAGGCGCCAGCTGGGTGCGGCGTGGCGCGGGAAGAGCAGGGGAGGAAGTCTCTGCTGCTGGTAGTGCGGCAGAGCGAAGAGGTGGAGGGGGAGGAAGTCGCCGGAGCTGGTGAGCGTCTGCCGGAGAAAGAAGAGAAGAAAGCTGGGGGTTTTCTCCGTCAGATCCAGGCTGCCTTCGTCGGTGGAGCGGCGGGGGGTATTTATAGGGTTGAAGCAGGGAGGAAGGCGGAGGGAGACGACGTGTCTCCCTCGCCGGAGAATGGTCGGAATACGAACCCATACCATCCGTGCGTTCGCACGGCCGGTATGGGGGGCTACAATGACCATGGGGGTGCTCCTGCGACGGCTGACGACGCAGGGCACCCCCGGTACACTTGCCAGGTCCTCCACCTCACCCTGCGCGGCGCCATGCTCCGCGCAAGGTCGCCGGAGCATGGTGCTGGCAGGGTTTTGCAGGAGGGACCTGTTTGCAAAGAACGAAGGAGAGTTAGGGGCCTAAATGCGAGGGTTCAAAAGTTGAGGGCCAAAGAGTAAATATATGAGGACCAAAGTGTGAAGTCGGTCAAGGAGGTTTCTTCTTAGGCTCAAGTTTTTATACATGACTAATTAGGACCTAAGGAATCTGATGGTGAATTTTATTTTCATATTAAACCTTGTTTGACCGGTCAATTTGCGCAAAAACCCAAATTAAGTTATTAATTGGGCATGGTTCTCAATGTAGGTCAAAATGGGTTCTAAAGGCCAAATTGAAGGTTCTAAACCCTAGAGATTATTTTTCTATGAATTTTAGAGGGTTTATTCTATTTTTACTTTGCCTCGAACCTTGTGAATTGAAGTGGGTTGTTTTAGGGTTACAGATTATCATTTGGTTCCTTGGAAGTGCTGTAGCCCTTGCTAGATCATCTCATCCCACTTTTATTCTTATTAAGCTGTTTTGACCTATGTTTGGGCCCTGAATTACCCTGTATGCAGATTATACTGGTAAAATTGCACTTTTACCCCTTATGACTTATTTTCTTCTCAAACTCAGAATTCTCTGAGTTAAGCTTTTCCTTGAGATATGTAGGAGCTTTTATCCTTTGTATTGGGTCAAAATGAGCTAGTTATGGCTCATGATGAGGTTCTCATCATACCCCCATGCCTAGCTTTTGCTAGTCCCTTAGCAAAAAAAACTTAAGGTTTCAACCCTTGTTCTAGACCATGAAGTTTTCAATGGTTTTAGATAAGTGCCTTTTTATTTGAGCATAGATTAGGTTAGAATGCTGACCATAGGCCTAAAAGATACTCTAGTACCAATCAAGATCCAAATCTGTCTAGCCTTAGCCTCAGTCTTTTAGCAAAGGTTTTTAAGGCCCGCAAGAACTAACCTAAGGTTTATTGGACTTCGTGGTTAAAGCACCCGTGCTTGAAATGATTTTAGCCCTGGCCCAGTTCGCAGTGCGTTTTGTAAGAGAGAGATAGAAAGTTTTTTCTGTTTGGAGAGTTTTCTCTCTCTTTTTCTTTTTAGTTCTAGCCTAGGATTAGCTTTTCAACACGGTCTGTATCAGATTCCTTGCTCCCATCATCAATCCTCAAGGGTTCCTGGCGATCGATGCTTCGAGATAGCACCGCCCATGGCAACCCCCGGAACCCTGGCTATTGAGATTTCGAGATAATCCCATCCATGGTATTCCGTGGCCGAATCCAGACCCTGGCAATTGACACTTCGAGATAATGCCATCCATGGAATCTGAACCAGCAGAGTGCTTACATGCCCCCCGTAGGATATGTAAATATCCTAAGAGACAAGCACCGAGGAGATGATATTTTGTTACGCATCTTCGAGGGGATTTTCCGCCTCTCCGCGCTGGGAACTCGTCCAAATCAACTTGTGTTGATCGGCCATTCCTATTCTAGGTGTTCTTTTCAGATTTTTGCGACGCTTCTGCGTGATTCTGATTTTTACGCTTACTGAACCAGGCTGTGTGTGAGATTAGGGTGCTTAGGTTACTGAGTCCCGTAAACCAAAAATTAGTTAACGAGGCCGAATACTTCCTAAGCCTTAGACCTAATACTTCAGCTTTTCATTTTCCTCAACCTCTTGAGGAGTGTCCAGATCTTAATGAGTACTAAGAGTCTATTCAAGAATGCCTAAGGTTTGCATTCTTACCAATCTCATTGTGCACTTTTCAGTTATTTTCTTGAATGAGGTCTAGAACTTAGGTTAATTCCTTAGTTCCTTACTAATGACTATCACTTTTTCTCTTAATTTTGTGCTCCTTTTTCATTTTGTTTGTTCTCTCCTTCACAAAAT
This sequence comes from Thalassia testudinum, assembly GCA_037157565.1. NCBI lineage: Eukaryota > Viridiplantae > Streptophyta > Magnoliopsida > Alismatales > Hydrocharitaceae > Thalassia > Thalassia testudinum. The sequence continues at coordinate 49,727,860 of JAZHRO010000009.1, forward strand.
TTTCCTTCTCCTCTTTTCCTCTTATTCTTTTTCGAATTTTTTTTTTTTTTTTTTTTATTTTTATGGTATTTTTGGCATATGTGAATTTTTTTGTTTGAAACCTTTTCTTACAAGTTTTTGCACTTTCCTACCCCCCCATGCCTAAGATTTGCAATGTCCTCATTGTAACCTAGGGGGTCTTAGTTCAGGGTGAACTTCGAGTGCTGAAAGGTGTCAGAACAAGTTTCAGGTTTTCAAAGAGAATGACGGGCTGCCTCCCGTTAAGCGCTGAGTTTTACGCCATCGGCTGGGCGCAATAAGCTCAAGGGGAACGGAGGATATAAGATGCCTCAGCCAAATCAGTAGAAGTTACATCGATGAACGGCTTGAGTCTTTGACCATTCACGATGAAAGGTTCAGAATCGTGGCTGAGTGGACTGATTTCGATTGCTCCATTTCCAAAAACCTGTCGGACCAAATATGGTCCGACCCACTTAGATCTCAGTTTTCCTGGGAAGAGTTTGAGTCGGGCATCAAAGAGTAGGACCTTTTGACCAGGATGAAAGATCTTTCTCGAGATGTGTTTGTCGTGGAAGGCTTTAACCCGCTCCTTGTAGATTTGCGAGTTCTCGTACGCGTCTATGCGCAATTCATCGATCTCGCTGATTTGGAGTTTTCTGTGGGTCCCAGCCTTGGAAAGATCTAGATTACAGTTCCGTACTGCCCAATAGGCTTTATGCTCCAGTTCGACGGGAAGGTGGCAAGCCTTTCCGTACACCAATCTAAAGGGAGACATGCCCAATTGGGTCTTGTGGGCGGTCCTATAGGCCCACAATGCTTCCGGAAGTCGGGACGACCAGTCCTTCCTGTCAGGTCGAACAGTGACCTGCAGGATTTTCTTGATCTCCCGATTCGACAGCTCAGCTAGACCATTAGTTTGGGGGTGGTAAGGAGTAGAGATTCGGTGAGACACCCCGTATTTGGTCATCAGTGACCTAAACTGAGCATTTGTGAAATGGGTTCCCCCATCAGAGATTATTGCACGAGGAATCCCGAACCTTGAGAAAATGTGTTGATGAATGAATTTGAGAACGATTTTGTGATCACAGGTTCGGGTCGGTATGGCTTCGATCCATTTGGACACGTAGTCCACAGCCAACAGAATGTATTCGAAACCATCCGAAACAGGAAAGGGGCCCATAAAATCAATCCCCCAAACATCAAAGATTTCGCATACTAGAATCGGTTGCATAGGCATCATGTCGCGATGGCTCATGTTGCCCAAAGTCTGGCAACGACTGCATGCCTTGCAATGACTGTATGCGTCTTTGAACAGTGTGGGCCAGTAAAAGCCGCACTGGAGGACTTTTGATGCGGTTTTATGCCCGGCAAAATGGCCACCGCATGCCTGGTCATGGCAGAAAGAAAGGATATTGTTGACTTCCCCTTCCGGGACACATCTCCGGATGATCTGATCGGCACCTATGCGGAAGAGGTACGGGTCTTCCCAAATGTAATACTTGGCATCGGAGCGTAATTTGTCTTTCTTGGCCTTCGGCCAATCGGACGGGGTCTGATGAGATGCCAAGTAATTTACAATATTAGCAAACCATGGAAGGCTAGTACCAATAGTCAGCAGGTGCTCATCGGGAAAATGCTCAGTGATGGGTCCGGAAGGGTCTATCATTTCAGAAGGAAGACGGGACAAGTGATCAGCTACCACGTTTTGTTTTCCCGCTTTATCGCGAATCTCGAGGTCAAATTCTTGCAACAGCAAGATCCATCGGATCAATCGAGGTTTCGCGTCCTTCTTTGCAAGGAGATGCCTCACAGCCGTGTGATCCGAGTATATGATGACATGGGAACCCAGAAGGTACGATCTGAACTTCTCTAGGGCAAATACTACAGCTAGCAGCTCTTTCTCAGTAACTGTATAGTTACGCTGAGCCTCATCGAGTGTTTTGCTGGCGTAGTAAATGACCACAGGTTTCTTGTCATTTTTCTGCCCCAAAACCGCTCCTACAGCGAAGTCGGATGCATCACACATGATCTCAAAGGGTTGAGACCAATCAGGGGACTGTAGGATCGGGGCTTGGGTGACTCGGTCACGCAGGATTTCAAATGCTTGAGTGCATTCCTTGGAGATTTCGAAGGGAACATCCTTGGAGAGAAGAGTGGTCAGGGGGCGTGCGATTTTTGAAAAATCAGGGATAAATCGCCGATAAAAACCGACATGCCCTAAAAAGGATCGGATGTCCCTGATCGAGCTAGGCATAGGAAGGCGAGAAATCAGATTAACCTTAGCTCGATCCACTTGGATACCTTTCTCCGAAATTGAGTGTCCCAGGACAATTCCCTCAGGCACCATGAAATGGCTCTTTTCCCAGGAAAGAACCAAATTCACGTCGATGCACCGCCTGAGTATCTGGACCAAGTGTTGGAGGCAATCGTCGAATGATGCTCCGAAAACTGAAAAGTCATCCATGAAGACTTCCAGATAATCACCTACCATATCTGAGAATATGGCAAGCATGCATCGCTGAAAAGTAGCGGGTGCATTGCAAAGACCGAAAGGCATCCTTCGGAAAGCGTATGTTCCGAAGGGGTAGGTGAATGTGGTCTTTTCTTGGTCCTCAGGATGGATTGCCACCTGGTTATAACCGGAGTACCCGTCAAGGAAGCAGAAGAACCTATTTCCCGCTAATTTTTCGAGAATTTGATCAATGAAGGGTAGTGGGAAATGATCCTTCTTCGTGGAGGAATTGAGTCGACGGTAATCTATACAGACTCTCCACGAGTTGGCTAATCGGGTAGGAATGATTTCTCCGGTCTCAGTCGTTATAGTGGTGAGTCCTGCCTTCTTAGGCACGACCTGAATTGGGCTCACCCAACGACTATCGGAGATCGGGTAGATGATCCCGGCATCTAACCACTTGATGATCTCCTTTTTCACGACCTCCTGCAGATTGGGGTTTAAGCGTCTCTGCATTTCACGAGAAGGTCGTGTGCCCTCTTCTGAATAGATATGATGAGTACAATAAGAGGGACTTATTCCAGTCAAATCATCGAGGGTCCATCCGATGGCTCTGCGATGTTGCTGGAGGACAACAATCAGACGGGATTCCTGTTCAGGATTGAGGTTGGAATTGATGATCACAGGAAGGGTCTGATTAGAACCCAAAAAGATGTATTTCAAATGAGCAGGAAGGGGTTTTAGTTCAAGGATGGGGTTTTCAGCAGCAGCGGGTGGTTCAGTATAGATGTGAGGTTCAAGGGTGGGAGTTACTGGGTTGTTGACATCCGGATTGGACTCCTCTGTTTGCGGGTCAAGATCCTTCTGTGGTTGATGAGGCATACTCAAGTCATTCTGGAGGTGTGATTCATCAACCAAAGTCTTGATGTCACAAATTTGCTCGATGACGCCGCAATTAATTCCTTGTTGGGCCTTAAATATATCAATTTTCAGTGTTTGATCTCCAAACTTAAGCTCTATTTGGCCCTCCTCACAGCTGATGTTGGCTCTAGCAGTAGCCAAGAAAGGTCTCCCTAGAATGATTGGTGTATCCCTAGGGTTCTCAGGTGCATCCATGTCTAAGACTGTAAAGTCCACTGGAAAATAGAAATCCCGCACTCTTACGATAACATCCTCGAGAATCCCTTTTGGTGACTTTATAGATCGATCTGCTAATTGTAATGTCACCTCAGTTGGTTTCAGCTCAGATTCTTCCAGATGGTCAAGTAAGGATGTGGGTATCAGATTTATAGATGCACCTAAGTCTAACAATGCTCTGTCAAATTGGGTACCACCTATCTTACAGGAGATCAGGGGAGTTCCAGGATCTTTTGCCTTGGGTGGGAGTTTACTAAGGATTACAGAGCTGGCTTGCTCTGACAGAACAATTGGGCTCCCTCCCTTGGTTCGCGGCTTACGCTGGGGTGTACATATATTCTTTAGAAATCGTGCGTAAGCTGGTACGTGGCGGATTGCATCCATCAAGGGGATGTTTATGTGGACCTGCTCAAAGAGCTTGACCAGGTCCTCCTCAGGGGCCACGGGTTTGGTGGTCTTCTTTCCCTTGGTCAGGGCTTCGGGAAACGGGATCTTGGTTGGTTCCTCTAGGATAGGTCCAGGTTGTGGGTCTGGAACAGCGGTACCTTGGATAACTATCCTAGGGTCATGATTATCAGGCTGGGAGTGGTTTGGATAACGCGGGTCCTGAGTTGTCTTACCACTACGTGTTGTTACAGAATTTAATCCGGCCTGATTTTGGTTTGGATTTGGTAGGAGGGGTGGCTGCTGCTGAAATCCCGTACGAGAAGTAGAGGCTTCCATCTCGTCTGGAGATGGGGCAATAGGGGCCTGATAAATCCATTGAGCGTGGCCTAAATTTGGATTCATAACGCGCTTCTGGGTTGGCACGTTATTTGGGTTAGGAAGGGGTTGGGAAGGGAGTGTGCCTGGCTGGCGAGAATTTGCCAACTGGGCCAGCTGAGTTTTAACTTCAGTAAGCCCGTCCTTGTGCTGTTTTTGAATGGCCGCATTCGATTTTTGAATGTCAGCCAGAGTCTGAAGGATTAAGGACATTTGATCTTGATTTGGCCCTGATGGATAAGTAGGGTTGGGCCGAGGCTGAGGCGGCTGGTAGTGATGAGAGGGCTGTGGGCGGGACTGAAAAGGTGGTCTTTGGGTTTGGGAATTTCCCGCCCACTGAAAATTTGGATGGTTTCGCCATCCAGGGTTGTAAGTGTTGGAGAATGGGTCGTTCTGGATGGCGTTGAGGTCCTCGCAGGTCTGAGGAACCTCCTGAGAATCAGGGAAAAGGGGAATGGAGTTCCCCCGGTTGGTGAAGAAAGGATCGGATGATCTTCCAGTCCAAGAATCAGATGGGGATGGATATGGATCCATCCCAGGGGAGGATCGGTGTAGGATGTTTTGCACAGTCTCCTGTGTGGAAGGAGGTTGTGCAAAGGAGTTACGCGTAGAGGTGGCTCGCTGCAAGTGCTGAGTCAGCTCATCCACCTTTTTTTCAATAATTGAGACCTTGTCCAATCGACTGGCCATTAATTCCAGGTCGACTGATGCGGACAGGCCCTGCGTCTCATGTGCTCCCTTAAGATTCGTCGCTGCGCGGGTATTCGTCCTGTCGAATAATCCCATGGAGTCATTGTTGATGGAGTTCTCGCACATGTTTTCGAGAATCTCCCATACGGTGTCTTCATGTTGACCCATGATGTTTCCTCCGCAGGTTGCATTGACGAAAAGGCGGATGTCCTCACGGAGTCCCTGGTAAAAAGATTGGACTTGTTCCCATTTAGGAACTCCGTGATGGGGGCACTTCCTCATGAGATCCTGAAAACGATCCCATGCCTCATGGAGAGGTTCTCCTGATTGTTGAGTGAAGTGTGTAATCTGATGGCGCAAGGCGTTGGTCCGACCAACGGGAAAGAACTTTTTCAAAAACTCGGATTGAAGTTCTTCCCAAGTGTTGATCGGCCGGGTCTGAGTTTGATACCAATGGGCGGCCTTGTCCATAAGAGAAAAGGAGAACATCTTCATGAGAAGAATATCCCGATTTTGCGCATCTGATCCAAAAGTGTGGGCCAGATGCTTAAGCTGTTTGATGTGCTGGAAGGGATCTTCAGAATTAAGCCCATGGAATTTAGGTATAGCATGAATCATGTTGGGCTTTAGTTCGGAATCAGGTCCTCCAATCGGGATTCTAACCCGAGGCTCAATGGCCACCGCAGCAGGATTGTAGTGGTCCCGCATCATAGGACGCTGTGGTGGGTGCACGAAGTTTTGGAAGAGGTCATTGAGTCGCTGGAGCTGGTGTTCCAGATTATTTTCTTCCTCAACTGGCTGAGCCATGATGGGGGAAGAAGAAGAACTTGGTTCTGAATCAGAAGAGAGAATAATGTGAGGGTGTTGCTGCACAAACACGGGCGTCGAGGCTTGGCCTTGACGAGAGTGAATTTCTAAAGGAGGTCTTAAGGGTGGTCTTAGAGACCTCCTTCCGTACATGCACAGTTGGGAGAGGTAAGTTTAGAAGGTGCTGGACCCAATCAAGACACCCAAAAATGTGTTGGGTGACTATAGAGGTGCGGGGCAGATGGACCCCTTGATCAGAAAGATCGTCCACCTGAGAATTACCTGGGCAGCCAGAGAGGGAGAGTCCCGCGAAGACCCCTACACGGTAGAGCGTCCCCACGGGTTACAGGGTTTCCCCCACCCGACCTCTCTTGTCACTGCGGTTCCAGGTAGGCCAGAATGGGGATCTTGACCTCTTAAGTCTACCAATTTTAAGATCAGGGTGCTTAAGGTTTCACTTGAACTTTAGTCTTTTTAAGTGCAAAGAGTGACCTAATTTAAGGTTGGTTAACCCAAGGGGTCAACTTTACCTATTGTTTTCTTTAAGAGCTTTTAGGTCCTGTCTTTTAGGGTTCAAGTGTTTAGAGAGAGCCAATTGTTTAGGATTTTTCTTGTTAATTATTTTCAATCAATGGCTTGGGCACACCTCTTTAGGATTTCCTCAATTCTTGATTAAGGGGTGTGTCTCTACTGAAATCCTAATGTTTGACCTTATGTTGGCTCTACTTGGTCCATTTAACTCTTTGTTGGGCAATTAGGGCTCAAGCAAGAATGTGTTAGCCCTTAAATACCCTTAATAGTGTGCAGGAGTGATGAGTTGAAAACATGCAACTTTTTATGGTTACTAAGTATGGAAGACAGGTTAGCCCTTTATTGCTTTGTTCTTTTCTTTTCTTTCTCTTTAGAGTGTAGGGGTTAATAGTGAGAGAAAAGATTTACCTGTCTTCGGAGTGGTTGTCGTGTGGTTGCTTGTCTTCTTGAGTTCCTGTAGCTGCACAAAAGAGAGGAGATTATCAGAAATTAAAAGATACAGGAATGTTTACCTCTAGAATAGCCGTTGCTCCCCGGCAACGGCGCCAAAATGATGGGATAACATCGGCGTTCAGTTATATCGTTGTAGTAAAGCCGGTTGTTACCAACGTTTCATATAAAAATTTTTTACTCGGAAAAATAAAAGAGTTCCCGAGGTCGAACTCAGGGAGCAAGTTGTATTCTAGAGATATACAAGTTCTATTACAAAAATAAAGAGAGAGAGAGAGAGATGAAAATTTGGCTTCTTCTTCTTTCTTCCTCTTTGTCTTTGGTTCTTCCTGTTCTTCTTCTTCTTCTTCTTCTTCTTCTTCTGCTTTCTTCAGATCTTCCCCTCGTGCTCTTCTTCTTCTGTTCTTCCTTGTTTCCTTTCTTTCTTTTTCGTCAGATCGTCTTCTTCTGCTTCTTGCTTCTCTTCATTCCTTCTTCTTCTTTGTCTTCACCTGCCTTGACTGCTGACCTTCCGTCGTCTGCCCCGGTGCTGAGACGACTTAACGATGCCTTCGCTACAGTGCAGCAGCTCCTTCTTCTTCAGCGGGTCTGCTTCTTCTTCTTTGGCCTGCACACTTCAGAGTTTTTTTTTTCGTCAAGAGGCAAAAACCTACTCTACCCCCCTCCCCCGCGTATCTCTCTCTCTGAAATCACTCTTCGGAAGCTCTCCCAGAGCGCTACCGGGTAATCGGGTTCGGGTCAGGCCCGGGTCCAGGCCCACCGGCGTGCGTGGTGGGCGAGGAGTGCAGGTCAGTCTAATCGGGTCGGGCCAGGTCCGCGGAGCGTGGTCACGGACGAGGCCGAGTCGGGTCGGGTCGGGTGAGAGGGACCTCACCCCGTGGTAACTGAGGCAAACAGATGGTGGCACTTTTGCAATTTATGTGGGTGTGTGGCTTCAGAAACTCCCGAGGTGGGACTATCCGCGCACCCGTTTTCTCTCACGCCTGCAGCAGGGCTGGTGCTTCCAATTGCATCAGCTGTTGAGGCGCGCAGCTCCAATTGAGGGCCGGGGTGTGTGCGCAAGACTCTTCCGCGCTGGCCGTGGCTCTTCAACCTGGGATATCTAGGCTTGGAGCAACCTCAAGCAAGCTTCGAGCTTCCTCGCCAATGGCGGTCAAGGCCTGGAACCTGAAATCAATAGCACGGCCTCTCGGCCAAATCAGACAGGCGGGGGACCTTCGCCGTGGCACGGCGAAGGTGGTCAGGGGGTCTGCAGGGGGCGAGATGGAGCTATCAGGTCGTCCTAGGTCAAACTGTGAGCGAGGGAGTGGGTGTGTTCGGTGGATCTGCAGAGGGTGTTTGGTGGGAAGTGGAGGGGCGGAAGAGCATCAGGGTGAGGAGGCGGAGGTTCTGCGGTGGTTGGCGAGCCGTGTGGGTCGCTGAGGTGATGGGAGCGGCTCGCCGGAGGGTGGTCGGAGGCGGAGAGGGTGAGGGTGAACAGGGTCGGTAGAGGGCTTAATTGACTAAATCGAAAGCGGGGAAAGAAAGAGGAGGAGAAGGGGAGTAGGTCTAACTTAACTGCAGGGACGAAGGGGGAGGAACAGGGCGACAGTCGTATCGACTGTCGCCGGAGAAGACGATGCTCAGGGAGAGGGGCGGCGGCGAGCAGAGGGCTGGAGAGGCGCCAGCTGGGTGCGGCGTGGCGCGGGAAGAGCAGGGGAGGAAGTCTCTGCTGCTGGTAGTGCGGCAGAGCGAAGAGGTGGAGGGGGAGGAAGTCGCCGGAGCTGGTGAGCGTCTGCCGGAGAAAGAAGAGAAGAAAGCTGGGGGTTTTCTCCGTCAGATCCAGGCTGCCTTCGTCGGTGGAGCGGCGGGGGGTATTTATAGGGTTGAAGCAGGGAGGAAGGCGGAGGGAGACGACGTGTCTCCCTCGCCGGAGAATGGTCGGAATACGAACCCATACCGTCCGTGCGTTCGCACGGCCGGTATGGGGGGCTACAATGACCATGGGGGTGCTCCTGCGACGGCTGACGACGCAGGGCACCCCCGGTACACTTGCCAGGTCCTCCACCTCACCCTGCGCGGCGCCATGCTCCGCGCAAGGTCGCCGGAGCATGGTGCTGGCAGGGTTTTGCAGGAGGGACCTGTTTGCAAAGAACGAAGGAGAGTTAGGGGCCTAAATGCGAGGGTTCAAAAGTTGAGGGCCAAAGAGTAAATATATGAGGACCAAAGTGTGAAGTCGGTCAAGGAGGTTTCTTCTTAGGCTCAAGTTTTTATACATGACTAATTAGGACCTAAGGAATCTGATGGTGAATTTTATTTTCATATTAAACCTTGTTTGACCGGTCAATTTGCGCAAAAACCCAAATTAAGTTATTAATTGGGCATGGTTCTCAATGTAGGTCAAAATGGGTTCTAAAGGCCAAATTGAAGGTTCTAAACCCTAGAGATTATTTTTCTATGAATTTTAGAGGGTTTATTCTATTTTTACTTTGCCTCGAACCTTGTGAATTGAAGTGGGTTGTTTTAGGGTTACAGATTATCATTTGGTTCCTTGGAAGTGCTGTAGCCCTTGCTAGATCATCTCATCCCACTTTTATTCTTATTAAGCTGTTTTGACCTATGTTTGGGCCCTGAATTACCCTGTATGCAGATTATACTGGTAAAATTGCACTTTTACCCCTTATGACTTGTTTTCTTCTCAAACTCAGAATTCTCTGAGTTAAGCTTTTCCTTGAGATATGTAGGAGCTTTTATCCTTTGTATTGGGTCAAAATGAGCTAGTTATGGCTCATGATGAGGTTCTCATCACCACCCTAGAAGGTTCATTAACTACCCAATTTCCGTTAAAATCGCCGATGAGTGAGTCAGTGCAAAACGTGTGTAGATGCTTAGACTAAAAATCCCCCTAAATCAGAGGGTAGGTTGATAAGTCATATACTTATCACCCTACTTTATGGACCAGATTAATATAAATTATGGTGGCAATGACTTGAGACCAAGTCCACATTTTAATGGACACCCGGACAGATTAAGTCCGAAGACTTGAAGAGTCTAAACGTTTAGGTCCCTAACGTATCATTTCCTAAAGTTGACAAGCTCCTAATACCTAAGTTTTCTTTTCCTTCTTTTTTAAAATAAAAAGAAATAGAAATTAGTTCAAGCTAACAATTTTCGTACTCAGATCATGAGAATTATTACCCCCCATGCCTATCTTAGACAATGTCCTCCTTGGAATTTAAATGTATACAGAAAGGCAAGGAAAGAAATCACCTGAGTTGTAATCTAGTATCCGGTTAGCTTGAAACCTCTAGGTTGTCTCCCAGGAAGCGCTGAGTTTACTGCCTCCAGCTGGACGAAGTTCCAGTTCAACCCTCAATGAGGGTTACAACTTCCTTCGGGGGAATCTGGGCAAGAAAGTGTTTCAATCTTTGGCCATTAACTGTAAAGGTTTGCCCAGTCTAGGGATTAACAATTTCTACCACCCCGTTGGGATAAGGTCTAACCACTTGATACGGTCTCGTCCACGTAGATCTCAGTTTCCCAAGAAAGAGCTTAAGTCTTGCATCAAAAAGCCAGATTTGCTGATTCGGCTCAAAAGTTTTTCTATTAATGTGCTTGTTGTGGGCAGCTTTCATCTTCTCCTTATAAAGTCAATTGTTCTCATAAGCATCCTGTCAGATCTCCTCCAGCTCAGAGAGTTGGAGCTTCCTTTGAGTTCCGGCCATCTTTGAATCCATATTACACTGCTTAACGGCCCAGTATACCCGATGCTCAAACTCGACTGAAAGGTGGCAATCTTTGCCAAAGACCAATTGATATGGTGACATGCCTATCAGAGTCTTAAAAGCAATCCTATATGCCCAAAGGGCATCATCCAATCATGTGGACCAATCATTCCGATTTTGTCTCACAGTCTTTTGCAGAATATTCTTAATCTGCCTATTTGAGACCTCAGTTTGCCCATTCATTTGCAGGTGATACGGGGTGGCAATGTGATGAGTGACCTCGTATTTCTTAAGGCACGAAGCTAGACATTAATGAAGTGACTCCCACCATCGCTGATCATGGCCTTAGGTATCCCAAATCGGGAAAAGATATTTTTCTTAACAAAGTCCATGACAGCGTTATGGTTGCATTTTCGGGTAGGTACAGCTTCGATCCATTTTGAGATGTAGCCCACTGAGACTAGTATATACTCAAAGCCGTTTGATGGTGGGAAGGGACCCATGAAATCGATGCCCCAAACATCAAAAATTTCGATGATCAAAATGGGTTATGGAGGCATCATATCTTTTTTGGTCATAGTCCCTAAAGTTTGGCATCTAGTGTAAGTCTTTGCAAAGTTATGTGCATCCTTAAATAGCAATGTCCAGTAAAAACCAGACTGCAAAACTTTTGCAGCTATTTGCTTCCCAGAGAAGTGGCCACCACAGGCTTGATCATGACAAAAGGATAGCACACTTTGAACTTCCTCTTCAGGGATACACCTCCTGATGATTTGATCAACACAAAGTCTAAACAACATAGGATCATCCCAGAAATAATGTTTGGCCTCAGCCAAGAACTTATCCTGCTATAGTCTAGACCAGCCGTGCGGAGTCTGCCCTACCACTAAATAATTAACTAAGTCAGCATACCAGGGTAGACTCTTTCCATGCACAACTAGAATTTGTTCATCAAGAAATGTGTCAGTTAAGGGTAATGAGGGTCCAATGTGTTATGGGTGAAGTTTGGATAAGTGGTCGGCTACAACATTCTTGGATTCGGCTTTGTCATGTATTTCTAAGTCAAATTTCTGCAGGAGCAGGATCCATCTGATCAGCCTGGGTTTAGCATCCTTTTTGTCTAACAAATGCCAGATAGCTGAGTGGTCAATGTAAATGATCACGTGGGATCCTAGAAGGCATGATCAAAATTTTTCCAATTCAAAAACTATGATGAGCAGCTCTTTTCCATGACAGTGTAATTCCGTTGAGCCTCATCCAAGGTTTTGCACACGTAGTAGATCACCATGGATTTCTTCTCTCATCTTTGTTGTAGGACTACTCCAATAGCAAAGTCTGATGCATCACACATTATCTCAAAGTCTTGGCACCAGTCTGGGGGTTGTAAAATGGGTGCAGTCGAGACTATATCCCTAAGGGTAGTGTAGGCCTTGATGCAATTAGGTGCCATGTCAAAGAGAACATCGTTGGGTAGAAGGTCATTCAAGGGCTTGGATAGTTTGGAAAAGTCTTTTATAAACCTTCTATAGAAGCCAACATGTCCTAGGAAGGATCTGATTTGCTTGATCGAGCTAGGAGGTGGAAGTTTGGAAATTAAATCAACCTTAGCTCTGTCAACTTCTATGCCCCTATGCGATAAGATGTGATTGATGACAATCCTCTCTTGAACCATAAAATGGCTCTTTTCCCAGCTTAAAACTAGGTTGACCTCGATACATCGTTTCAGAATTTTCTCCAGGTTACTAAGACAATGGTCGAATGAGTCTCCAAAAATGGAGAAATCATCCATAAAGACCTCCAAATATTCACATACCATCTCTGAGAAGATGGCTAACATGCAACGCTGAAAGGTAGTAGGTGCATTGCATAACCCGAATGGCACACGACGGAATACAAACGTGTCACGGGCAAGTGAACGTGGTCTTCTCTTGGTCATCAGGTGTAGTAGCAACCTGGTTATATCCTAAATATCCATCCAAGAAGCAAAAATATTTCTGCCCTGCCAATCATTCAAGAATCTAGTCAATGAATGGCAGGAGGAAATGGTCCTTTATAGTGGCTTCATTAAGCTTCCTATAGTCAATACACACCCACCACATGGTGGTTGTGCGGGTGGGGATGGATTCGCCTTAGTCATTTGTGACTACGGTGAGCCTAACCTTCTTTGGTACCACTTGAGGAGGGCTCACCCAGGGGCTATCGAAAATCGAGTAGATGATTTCCACATCAAGCCACTTGATTATTTCTTTTTTAACGACCTCTCGCATATTTGGGTTTAGTCACCTTTGCATCTGGCGAGAAGGTTGAACCCATCTTCCAAATAGATCTTGTGAGTGCAATAAGTAGGGCTAAATCCCCTTAAAGCAGAAATTGTCCACCCAATTGTTGCCCAATGCTCAGAAAGAGTAGTAGTCAACCGAAGTTCTTGGTCCCTGGTCAGGTGTGCATTGATAATCACAGGGAAAGTATGATCAGGTCCTAGGAAGACATACTTAAGGTTATTGGGCAAAGGTTTCAATTCAAGTGCAGGTGGTACAAAGTTTGATGGATAAGGGAAGGGAGGGAGTTGAGTGACATCAATCTCCTCAAATGGAGGTTGCCGATGGTAATCAGTTCTACATATTTCAACCTCCAGAGATTTGGATGGGTCAGGGTAGTCAACAACTGGTCGAATAATATGGTCCTCTAAAGAGCTTATAGTCAGGCACTCTTCAACCAGGGTTTCCACAGGATCGTATTCCTCGACCCAACTGCAATCAAAAGACTTAGTTGCCTTGAAGATATCCAATTTCATCTTCCTATCTCCAAAGGCGATTTCCATACATCCCATGCCGTAATCAATGTTAGCCTTGGCCGTAGCTAGAAAGGGTCTACCCAGGATGGGTGTGTTTTGTAGTTGTTCAAGAACTTCCATGTCAAGGACTAAAAAGTCAACTAGGAAGTAAAAGTCCTTAACCCGAACAATTACATCCTCGACTACCCCCTTTAGGGTTTTCACAGATCGATCAGCCAGTTGGATGGTCACAAGTGTGGGGTTTTAATTCTCCAAACCCAAACTAGTGATAAAGGGTGGTTGGGATTAGGTTAATTGAAGCACCTAAGTCTAGGAGTGCTCTATCAAAGGTCATGTCACCAATATTACATGAGATCAGAGGTGCTCCGGGGTCAGTCCTTTTAGGAGGTAGGCTACTCAATATCACCGAACTCGCCTACTTAGATAGCACTACCTTCCTAGGTGCTTGGGTTCTTGGCTTATGCTTGAGTGTGAAAACATCTTTCAAAAAATTTGCGTAAGCTAGGATATGGTTGATTGCTTCGAGGAGAGGTATATTGATTTGTACTTGCTTGAAAATTTCTAACAACTCCTCATTTCAACCACATTTTTCATCTTCTTTAACTTATTCAAGGCTTCAGGGTATGGGTTTGGGTTTGAACTGGGTCAGGTTCCTGATCCTTAGGTTCCTCCCGCTCATCCTCAAAATCAAGTATCTCAGGTAGTGGGGTCACGGGAGGGGTCGGCCATTTGGGGTCCTAGGTTTGAGTGCTGCTTCTCAAGGTAACCGCGTTGGCTAAGGCATTGGAACCAAGGTTAGGTCCTTGAGAAGAAGAAGTGGAAAACCTAGGGGGTATCTAAGGGGCTTGTAGAATCATATGGGCTTGCCCCCTATTTGCTTGGAACCCTTGAGGATTGTGGCCTTTGTTCATTACATTCCTAGGGTTCAGTGGTGGTTGAGAGGGAAGGGACCCCTATTGTTTGTTATCCAACAGCTGGCCCAACTGTCCTTCACTAAAGCCATCTCCTTCTAATGTTTCTCATTGATATCAGCCATCATTTTGATCAGAGTGTCCCTTTGGTTTTGTTGTGTTGGATCCACCCTATTCTGGTTATAAGATGGTCTAGCAAGTGGCCCTTGCTGATAGGAGGGAAGGTTTGGCCTGGGTTGGTTATGGAATTGGTTTGGTTTTTTATTTGACCAAGTAAAGTTACGATGGTTACGCTATCCAGGGTTGAAAGTGTTGGAGAAAGGGTTAGGCTTAGAATATCCCTAGATGGCATGGGCATCTTCAAAGGTAGAAGATGTCGAAGGGGAGGGGAAAGAATAATCAAAGTTTGAGGGAGCAAAGGTCCCTCCCTAGAACATGGTCAGGGGTTGTTCCAGGTGCACTTGGTTCATAGATTGAACCAGGTCGATATTGTGTGCTCCCTTCGCTAGGAAGAAGTTCTGCAATGGGGTTCGAGATTGGTTAAATAGCTCGTCAATTTTCTTATCCACAAAGTCAACCGATCCAATTTCTTTGCTATAATGTCCATGTCAACCATCCCACCACGGGGTTGACTGGACCGATTAAATTGGGTCATGGAGGCATTATTAAGAGAGTTCTCACTCATTGACTCAAAGAGCTCGAACATGTTTTCCTCATCCTTATTTAGAAAATTGGCTCCACATGAGGCATCCATGAAATCCTAAGGTTGCTGTCCAGACCATGGTAGAAAATCTAGGCCAATTGCCACCTCGAAACCTCGTGGTGTGGGCATTTCCTCAGTAATTCGTTGAATCGTTCCCACACCTCATGGAATTGCTCTCCACTTTGTAGGGTGAATGTAGTGATGGCTCTTCTAAGGGCATTAGTCTTTCCTATGGGAAAAAACTTCTTAAGAAAAGCATGCTTTAATTCCTCCCAAGTGGGGATCGGTCTCCCTAAGGTTCTAAGCCAAAGACAAGCTTTGTCCCTCAGGGAGAACGGGAACATCTTGATTAAATGATGTCCAAATGGATGTTCCTTGGTTTTACGGTCTATGCAATCCGATCTAAGTTTTCCAGATGTTGGAAAGGGTCTTCATTTGAGCTCCCATGGAAATGGATTTGAATCAAGCTAAGGACATTGGGTTTTAGCTCAAAATCATCTCTCCCTTCAAGGACCCTAAGGTATGGTTCAACACGGATAGCAGATGGATCGTAGAAATCACGAAGAGGCCTTGGTTGGCCCTCAAGGGGTTGTGGTGGGTTAGGTGGGTTCAATGGGGGTTGTCCTTGAGGGTTCTGCCCTTGAGGATTCTGTCCTTGAGGATTGTGCAGTCGATGTATGGCTTGCATGATGGTATGTATCTGTTGTTGCTGAAGTTGGTGGTTAGCTATAATTTGAGCTTGAATCATGGCCATGGCATCGGGTTGAGGTTGATCCTCAACCTCCTCAACTCTTGGGTCTGCCATTTCCTCTATCCTACCCCTTGAAAAATCAAGTCTCCTAGTCTCTCTATTTAAAGCAACCAATTCAGGATGAAGTGATCGCCTTCCGTGCATACACTAGAGAAGAACAAGGAGGGATGAGGAGGCAAATAGATGCGAGAATGGTGTGTGCACAACCAAGAAAATAAATATAGGCCCTATAGTGTAGACCTAAGTGACCTATGCTTCAGAAGTAAATTTCGACCACATGACGAATTCGGTGTTGTCCTTACTCCCGAAGGTGGTAAAGTTGGAAAGGTGAAGCAGGGGGAGCGTGTCCCGAAGGCCACTAATTATGCGAAACTCCTACTTACCTAAGTCATTTGACAATCGGACCTCCCAACTTAGCACCTTTTGGAGCAAGCAAACGTCACTAATTCGCAATGCATTCAGGAAAAATACCCTGAAACAGACTCAATGAATCCTAGGGTCAACGTCTATTCAATTTTAATTTAGGACTAGGTCAGTGCTTATGCTCAGGGATTAAGTGAAGAACGTTAGGGGGGTTGATGCCCTTAAAAATTCTAGTTGAGTTGTGTGCACAATCGAGTGCAAGGACCCAATGCCAAACAAGTGTTCTTTATCAAGCAAGATTGTGATGAACGACTTTTAAAATTTGAACCTTGCTTTATTAGATTTTAGGATTCTACTTGTTTACAGATTCAATCAATGCACAAAGATGTAGTCACACGTTTGGTTAAGATTGATTTTCTTTAGGGCCTTTTGTGTGACAATGAAGTTAAAAAGCACCCTAGTGTGGAAGATCCTAGGGTGTGCAACTTCTAATGAATCTTTTTTAGACTTTATCAAGAAGGGCACAATCAAAGCAAGAAATGACCCTATTCTGACCAAAATCAAATGAGCTTTTTAACAAAATCAATTTCAAAACTTTTAGAGGAAGATAGACCACCCAAATTCATGTTTTTCCAAAAGGGGGTCAATCTATCCAGAACCTCTAGATTAGTGCGCGAGTTTAAGAATTGAATCAGAACAAGCACTAATCTTCTTCAAATATAGAAATAGTCTCCATAGGAAATGTAGAGCATTTCAAGAAATTTCCATAAATATAAATGTCTTACAAATCCAAGCTGCGTGGAGTTCGTAACAATAGAAACAAACTACAGGTCTCTAGAAATCAAAACAACCTTGTGCACTTCTAGTATAGAATTTTTCACAGCCAAACCACAAAGAGTTTGATTATGAAATTTTAGGTGGAGTTAGCCCACTAGAAGGAGCACCTTTGAGATTTTTTAAATAATTTTTAGAGGTGTTAAAAGTCCTCTAATCATGTGCTCAACCCAAGTCTAGAAAATAGTGTTGCAAAATTAACGGGTTGAGAACTTAGTGGTGGTGTTTCCTTCAACAAACACAAGAGAGGTTTTTTTAAGAGCACCACCACTTTTTCCTTAGTCTAGAGATGAAGGGTTACCTTTGGATCGTGGGAAGACAAGATATCAATTTTTCGGGTTGATGGCAATCTTCTCTTATGCTTACTTTGATCCAATTTGGTCCACTCCCCTTCTATAGCCGATGTACGGGATTCCTGCAACCAAGAAGAAGAGAGAAAGGCAAGTTAGATAACACAAGTATGAATGCTACCCAAGGAAATAAAAGCAAATAAAAGATCCATTGCCTCCCTAGCAACGACGCTAAACACTAACGTCGGCGAAACGTGTTAGGTTAAGTCGTTCATTGTAACACGTTTTATGACATCAATTTTAATTAGAAATAATCGAGCGTGAGTCTGAGTGTCGATCTCAAGGAAGCATGAAATTGGATCATTTTATCGCTTAAAGGTGTCACAAAAATACGTCTTTTGATTCACTTGCAAAAACGTTGAGAAAGAGAGAGACAAGGAGAGAGAGAGTACGGTTAGAAATTTGTGATGATGCGATTGTGGCAAGCTATGAAAGAAACACAGACATGATGATAGAAGATAATATATTGCATAAGCGGAATAGTTTTACAACTATAAGGATAGATGAAAGCTTAAAACAACAAAAATATTAAACTAAAGAAACTAGCAACTAAAGGGAGAGGTGACGGAGCCACGACGATGGAGGGGATTCCGTTGGCGGCTCAGTGTCTCCAGGACCTAGCTTGGATGCTCTATGGAATGGTGGAGTTAGTTGGTAGAAGATGCCCAAAAGTGGAGGAGGATGGACCCTTTTTTAATGGAGGAAAAGGGCTAAAATCCGCCCTTAGTTCAATGGTGACATGCAAACCGTCAAAACTTTGCCTCAAACATCGTTGAAGACTAGCTCATGTGCGCCATTCATGCACATGCTCTACTACGCTGGCCCACGCACTGTGTTGCGCGCATGCACTGGTGCTGCTGCCATTGCTGCGCGCACGCTCACGAGCACTGCTACTCTGTGCCTGTGACAATTGAGAGATTGCGAGGGTAGCGGGGCTTGAACCCGTGCCCCTCCTTTGGGTGTGCTCTCATAGACCGATGAGCCACGGCCATGAAGTTGTCGCGAGGAGGAGCCAAGGGCATGCGGTGGAGATAGCTTCTTAGTCGTTGGATCAAGATCCAACAGCTGGGAATGGATGATGCTAATGAAGAGGAAGCATTGGGTGGCCTAAATGGCGCCACGTGGACTGCCTAGAAATGAAATAATGCTTACACAGTCAATAGGTTGGACTTCCCTCTCTCAGTAAGGGTCTAAATAGGTTCTACAAATAATTTCGCAACTGCTTGTGTAGGTTTTAAGCTCTTGAGAGCTTCAGGAAACATAGAGAAGCTTGAAGCTTCTCTGAAAGCTTCAGAGACTGAAGTTAGGATTAAGGAAGATGTAACAGACAACTAAGATCAATTTCAATCGATTGGAATTGCTTCTAATTGTTGTTACAAGCTTATCTGGGCAAGAATCACATTCAAAACTCATCCAAAAACCACTGCCAATAGTTTGGGTTCAAAAACAACCCAAACTGGTAGTGTTTGAATTCCAACCAAATTAACCCACAGAACTCATCTAATTCACTCTAAAACCATTCATATGAATCTCAGAATTAGTTCAAGCTCCTCAATTCAACAGATTGAGCTTAGAGTTAGGGTCTCAAGCTCGGGTTTGACTATAAGGCTTCAAAATTTGACTTTCTGTTCTAAGCCTCTTCACAAGAAATCAAAGCCTAAAATAGTATCCTTTCATCCTCAGGAACTTGCTCAACCCCTTAGATAGATGTTTGAACCTAAGAATCTAGGTTCCAAGCTCATCGCCTGAACTCAAAATGTGGTTTGTTCGTCAGAGGAGTTAGGGGTTTGTTACACTAATTTGAAGGCATAACTAACTTCAGTGCATTGCATTGAAGCTTTTAGATCAATCAAATGCCTCTTTAAGTCTTCTGTCAGACTTCTCCAACTCCGCCGGAGTTGGAAAAGACAAATCAGTAATCCAAACTCCAGTTGTTAAATCTCCAAATATACAACTTCAAACTAATCAGTGATCCATATTACATCATTCTGGAGCTTCTTATCAACTTCTATAGGCTGAAGATCATATTTGACTCGTCAGAGCTCGTCGGAGCTCCGGTGAGTCCAGAAAAAGATAAAATTCATGTACAAAAAGAGAAATCATGCCATTAATGACTTGAAAAGGTTCCTAAGGTCACAAGGAACCTCAGGATTGCATTAAATTCTTCTTTTACTCATTAGATGTAAGATTAAACAGTGAATTCAGTTTGAATAAGATTTGAATTGGTTAAAGCATAGGACTTGATCTCCCACTCAATTGAGTGGTTAAGACAAGTCAAAGAGTAATTGCGATCATAAATACTTAGTTAATTTAGAGTTTTAACTACTCATGAGCCGCCATTGACAGCGAGCTCAGGAGCTTAAATAAAATTAGGCTTTTAAGTTATATATAGTATTTAATCAAATAAAAGTGATAATTAGGATCCTTTAATGATGAGTTGATGATGGAGGATCCGATGGAGGTGAAATTAGGTCAACTACTGCTGCCATGGATAGCAGAAGTTGTTGATGAAGGTGGATTTGGATTAGGCGGATCAGTGATCAAATTAGAGATTAAGTGTGTTAGAAATGATCGTGGATGATAGAGGAAGGTGATCAGTGGATTCAAAAGATAAAATTAAGGCTCTGGCAAACTCAAGGAGCTCACCAGAGTCAAAGAAGATGAAGTCTGAAATCGAAAATTACAACTAACTACTTACCTAACTATCTAAACTAAACTATTCTACTCCTACTCCTACTCCTATCCTATTGTTACCTGAACGAAGGAGACAGAGGAACTCCATCGATGGCTGATGATGGAGGAGTGAAATTAGAGGGTATTTGGAAGATCTCTAGCGGCGGTTGTGAGGTGAAGCAGAGGAGCTCCTTGGTCAGCACTTGTGTCCAGAGACGCGACTGACCTCGGCAAAGTTTTTGAGCCGATTAAGGTGGACGGAGGAAGTCAGAAGATGATGTGGGAAGTTGCCGGAGTTGTAGAAGGAATAGCCTATTGGGTTGGTTACAGTGAAGAAGAGGGAAGGGAGCCAACTTGAAGAAAATCAAGGGGGTCAGGGGGTATTTATAGTCGACGGCAATGAAAAAGGAGGAGAAATCTGGACGCGTATGAGGCTAGAAGGAGGTTAACCACCGGCGTCTTCTCTGATGACGATGAGGTTATCTCCTACCCTAAATTAGGATAAAAGTGTCATCCAGACCGATGGATGAAGATGGGATGGTGAGCACAAGCTCCAAGAGCTTGAAGGAGAGGTGTCGTCGAATGGGCGGTGATCGTGCAGTGGAAGCACCTTTGGTCGTCAGCCGTTCAACCGGTTGAAGAGAAGAAGAAGAAGAAGTCAGGGACGTGGTTGTGATAAAACTTAAGGACCTATATGAAAAATAAGGACCCAATTGGAATGAAATATAAGGACTAAAATGTAAACTCAGGTTTTCAGGGTTTATTTTAATTTAGATCTTTTTCAACTTTTTATATATGATTGTAAATAAGGTAATTATTATATTTAGACCTTGAATTTACATTTTTTATCTTTTTAGATTAATTTATTTAATTAAGTAATGTTACTTAAGTTATTACATACTTATGTATACATTATGCTTAAGTTAATTAACTCATTAATTAAATGAATGATTAGCAATATCTCAAGTCCAATTATTAATCAGATTATTAATAATGTTAATTGGATGATAAAATAGTATTTTTAACTTATTTTAAGGTCATTTACTATATATCCCTTATTTTATAATTAACCCATGTATTCACATACTCTTAGCTAATTAACTAGGAAGACTAGTTAATTAGGGGTAATTAGAGATCATGATGAGCTTCTCATCATGCCCCCAAGCCAAAGTTTTGCTAGTCCCTAGCAAAATTAACTAAAAATATGATGATTTAAAGCACTTTGGTTTAAATTAATATAAATAAGAACCATGTAGAGGAAAGCTTAGGTCAGATAAATTTTTTTAGATATAGTTTGAATGGTTAATATATAGAGAATTTGTGAAAATTTTCTTACTTAGACTTATACTTATAACATTTTCAAAGCACACTTAAAAATAATTTTGTTAACAAGAATTTTATTAAGAATTAGAACTCTCAAAAATCTCTTATTCTTTTGTAACTGTTCTTAACCCAAACTTAGAATACAAAGTGTTTTAAGAAAACAAAACTTAAGAATTAGGAATTAAATTTTAACTCAAAAACTCAATAGACTTAAGTTAATCCCTTGTTTATGATATTTGACTTTTATCAATATAAGTTTAAGCAAATTAACCAGATACTCGTTATTAATCAAGATTGGAGTAGTAAAACTCTAATCTACTAGCCTACAATACTAAGAACAACTTCTAGACCTAGGATTTTATCAATTCTTCTCAGTTAGGTCTCAACTTTAAATCCTCAATACCTGATTTCTTAAGCTTCATTGCCCAATACCAAGGTTCAGTAGCTATGATTTTAAAACATCTGTGCTTTGTGAAGAGAATTGTCCTAAAGGCATCCAAAGTT
Source organism: Thalassia testudinum (assembly GCA_037157565.1). Taxonomy (NCBI): domain Eukaryota; kingdom Viridiplantae; phylum Streptophyta; class Magnoliopsida; order Alismatales; family Hydrocharitaceae; genus Thalassia; species Thalassia testudinum. The sequence goes on from JAZHRO010000009.1 coordinate 49,749,599, forward strand.
GCAAAAATCCATATCTTAAGACATCAATTTCCAATCCCAATTATTCCAATTCAAGCCTTTGGCTTGACCTTACTCAGGTTTAGTTGCTTTCTCCTCACCAATTTTCTATCCCGAGGTCAACATTTTTTCTGTATATCTCCCCGGTGGACCACTGGGTCTCTTATTCCTAATTTTTATCTCCATATTTTTTCAACTTTTTCCACAGGTTAGAACACCCATATGTAGCGAGGTGTTCTTTTATTTAATGGAAGGAAGGGTAGCATCCATTTGTACTAAGATGATTTATTTTAATATGGAAAAACTGCATAAATACCCATTTGTAACAAGGCACTTAACTATAGGTATTTTATTATTATTATTTTTCTTTTCTTTTTTTCTCCTCCTCATTTTTCTTACCAACTTTATTCTCCAAATCCTTTTCTAGGTGAGTGGCACATCCTTCACCCTTTCAAGAACTATCCCGCAGAAATCCTTGGACTAAAGAGGATTCAAAATCGATCTCTTACCCTCTATGTTTTCACGGTCTCAGATGCCAACAAGACAATTCTATGTGTGTGAATTTAGATGTTTAGGTTACTTAGCTATCAAACCATAGCTTGGACAACAAAGCCCTTCACTCTCAAGTTCTTAAAATTCTTAGTTTCCTCCTATAGGATCTGTCAAGACAAAATTTACCAAGTCTAGTTATATGTCTTTAGTCTGTAAGACTTGTAAACTAAAATTCTTCTAACTCTCTATTTAATTAATTCTAAATATCTGGCCTTTTTACTTAACTTTATGATAAAATCAAATTTTCAAAAAGCATAAGGATTACTTATTTAATTGATTAGAAAGTTACAATTTAATCCCAAAACTTAAGTTTAAAACTTAATGCACCTTAGTTTCTTAATTTAGGGTAAGAATAGAAAAACAAAGCTTAAAAGATTTAAAGATTCTAAATTCAAATAAAATCTTACTTAAAAGATTTTTTAAAACAAAAGTGTGTTTTTACAAAATATCTTAAGTAATAATCTAAATAAAACTTGAATGCTCTTAAATACTCTATATGTATTTTATATATTTTTTAGTTTCTGACCTAAAAGAAAAATAACCTCTTAAACATATATAAATATATATATTTTTTTTTTCTTATTTTCTTCTTTATTTTAGATGAATATACCCCTCTTATTATTTTTATGAATTTTCATTTTTCAAATTTTTGTATTTATGTATTTTTATTTTTACCTTTATAGAATTTTCCAATTTTTATGAATTTTTTTAAAGTTTTTCAAATTTTTATAAAATTTTTTATTTTGAAATTTTTATAATTTTTGGAATTTCTATATTTTTTAAAATTTCGTGGATATTCAATTTTTATGTATTTTTTATCTTTTATATACACATACACTTTAAGTGAAAATTTCACTTCAACACCCCCCCAAGCCAAGATTTTACAATGTCCTCATTGTAAGAAGGGTGAAAAGATATTACACTTCATTTAGTATAGAGTGATGGAAGGAGTCGAATAGAGGAGATCAAAGATCTCTGTGCGGACGATTTCAAGTCTGACTAAAGGTCAGAGTGGTCAGTCGGACTAAATGAAGGTAATCAGTATAATATGAAGTGAAAAATTAGAGAAAGTGTAGAAGAATCAAAAAGTATAAAGTAGGAAACAGCTATGTACAAGATACTAAGTTTTACGCCTTCAGCTAGCCGTAAACCCTAGTAAAGAACTCCTAAAAAGAATAGGTATGTGGTAAAAACAAAGGAGTTATGAAAGAATTGATTCAAAAATAGAAAAATAGATGAAAACCACCCGGTCAAAACTTGTCCTGAAATTGCCTAGAATAGATCTCGTAGAACCAAAATCAGATTAGTATATAAGTCTTAGAAAGATAAGAGTGAATCTCATAAAGATCATATCTGATTTAGGTTGAGATGTAGAATATTAAATAGTGAGGCAATTTAAAGAAATTATTCCAACCAAGTTCAGAAAATCAGTAGAGTCAATTTTGATTCTCAATAATTGGTGGGTCATTTTGATACAATATAGGCTGTTGATTCGGGTTTGGTGGATTATTTTCAGGGAGTATAGAGGACGGGCTGTGATTAGAATCAAAGACCTGATTAAGGAAATGGACATGGACTTGATTTTGCCTAGGATTTTGGAAATTCCTAGGATTCAGAATTTGCTGAGATGGAAGAGTACCTGGCTGACAAGACTCAGGCAAAAGCATGATTTGATTTCGTAAATCAGCCAACTCTACCTTACATTGTCTTTGGACCTCAGCGAGAGCTTCAGCATTTTTTCGCTGACTCTCTAACACAACTCTCAAAATTTGGTCTTAGTACGTATCTCTAATAGGCCTAGAGTAATTCTACATACCCATTTGATTAGGCCTTAAATTTGGTTGCTGAGGAGGCAATGGAGGTGGGTTCAGATGGGTCTAATTCAGATAATTTGGTCTTTGATTTTGATTTTGATCAACCCAAGTAAAATTTGGGTGGCTTCTCCATCCAAGATTATAGGAATTTGAATAAGGGTTTGGTCTTGGAATATTTTCCTCGATGGCATGTAAACCTAAAGGATATGGCATGTTTTCTGCAAAAGGTAAGGGTGAGGAAAAGGGTGGGTAAGATTGTGGGACAAAGGTCCCTCCTTGGGTTGGTGGAGGAGTAGATAGAAAACCCAAGGAAGATGGATCTCTAGAATCCAGATTATTCACAAATTCCCTCCCTGTGGGAATTTACGAAATAGGTGAAAATGCGGGATTCGTAGCAAGTAGAGGCATAAGAGTCCTCATCGTATTTCTGACCTCATTGAGATGCTTTGCTACGATATCGACTTTGTCTAGTTTCTCTGCAATTATTTCCAAGTCCTTTGAACTGGACAGGTTATCGATCTCGTGAATGCCCTTATGCAGATTCTGATGAGTTGTGTTCACACCTCATGTAAATTGAGACATGGATGCATTGCTGATTGAGTTTTCTGCCATCCCTTCAAATAATTCTGAGGCGGATTCTGCGTAGAAATTTAGAAAGTTCCCTCCACAAGAGGCATCGACTATATTGCGAATGCCCTCTTGTAAACCGTAATAGAAGATATGCATTAGTTACCAACGAGGGATGTCATGATGTGGGCATTTCCTTTGCAATTCATGAAAGCGTTCCCACGCCTCATGAATTGGTTCTCCTTGGTTTTGATTGAAAGTAGTAATGGCTCACCCTAAAGCATTAGTTCGACCAATAGGAAAGAATTTCTTTAGAAATGCAAATTCAAGTTCAGCCCAAGTTGAGATTGGTCTTGCAATTGTTCTATACCAATAAGCTGCTTTGTCTTTAAGGATAAAAGAGAACATCTTCATTAGTAGGATTTCCCTATTCTGATTTCGAGGTCTAAGAGTTTGAGAAAGATTCTTTAGATCTTCTATGTGTTGAAATGGCTCATCAGATGCAAATCCGTGAAAGTGAGGGATTAGACTTATAATATTAGGCTTCAATTCAGGATCATTCTCCCCAATTGGAATCCTAACATTAGGCTCTACTTGTGCATTAGATGGATTGTAGTAATCTCTAAGTAGAGTCCTTGGACGATTGATTGGCAAATCAGGAAGGTCAAAACCTACCTCAGGTTGAGGTGGAGGACAAGTTTGAAGAGTCTGAAGATTATTTAGGGCTACTGTTAATAGATTGATTTGTCTTGTCTACTCAAGCATCCTAAGGTTCTAGTTCAGGAGTGCCTCATGAACATCAAAAGGCGGCATCTCCCCCTAACCAGAAGAAGGGATCTCGGGATTTTGATTCTGCATTTGTTCCAAAGATGTAGATGGATCAAACGAGAAAATTAATGGTTGCTTATCTGCAACCGGTCTAGGATCACCTGTCAAAGAAGTTACAAGAGGCAAATGCAAGGATCACCTCCCGTCCATAAAATGGAAAAAAATGTGCAAAGGCACACTCACACCACAAAAACAGTGGCACGAAAACCCGCAAAACAGCATGAAAAACATGGGTTTTCCTCTTCTTTCAAAGGAAAGAAGAGATTCCTAAGATATGCAAAAGTAATTTGGATGCAAACACGTAGAGTAACAGTATCAGAATACGCGTCCTAATCTGTGTCTACGCAAGTGCGTATCCTTAAGGCTCAAAGGTCTAAGGTCTAAGATCAAGACCACTCACTACTGGCTCCCCTGGGCTCTAGTAGTGAGATAGACTTGTTGATCTTCGACCAAAGCCCTAAGAGGTGCAAAGAGGAGAGATAGAAGTTAAGACTCGTGTGACTCTAGTGATTGCACTGTGTGCACGATAGCATGCAACAGACGATAGTGTTAGAAAAACCTGCATGCATTCTATAATTAGATTAAGTCACAATTTTTAATTTTCCTCTTTTTAGTTAATCTTTTTCAAAAATATATCAAAAGAATTATAGTGGCTGCTTTTTAGATATTTTCAAACAAAATATGCGGTCTTGTTTATTAATCTCAAGACAGGGATCTACGCGGTTTTTTTTTCGCGTTTTCCCACTTATGCAAGAAAAATAGTAAAAATTCCTGAGTCAGATTGCAAAAGATATACTAGCTAGTAAATGCACTCCTAAGAGTATATGCCTATGATATGCTGCTGCTAGTCAGAAAGGATGTATTTTTGTATATTTTTTTTATTTTTACCTAACTAAATGCAACAATTCAAATTACACTAAAGACTAAGAATAGAAATATTTACAATGGTATTTATAGTGGAAACAGTGAAACAAAAACCCACCTTCTTCCTGAGATTACCCGCAAAGGTAAACCTGAAAAGAAGACAGAAAACAAAACAAAAACAAAACTAATTAGAACAAAAACACTAAAAATAGTAAAATTATAATTACAAATACCTCCTATTTACACAATTTAACCAGGTAATCTTTTGGTGAATCAAAAGGTTGCCTCCCCGGCAACGGCGCCATTAAAATGGTAGCATTCTCTCTTAACACAATTAATTAAGTTAATTTTGCTTAATTAAATGTATTAGAAAGTAACTTAGGTTAACTCGAAATTGTGTCGATTTAGTAGTACAGGGTCGAATTAACCTAACATTTTAGATTTTTAACTGGTTGAGTCTAGGTCGTTCGCTGGGAGGTATACATTATTTTAAATTCACCAATTAATTCTAAACATCTTATAGGTATAGGAGGTATAATTAAGTTAATTTTAATAACATGAATTTTGCTAAATGATTTAAACTTTAAGAAATATGCAAAATTCCATATGAAAACATATTTACTCAAATGATCTACTTTATTAGCAAGTAAACATGTTAATTTTCTATTTTATTTCAAAAGAAGTGAGGCAAATAAAAGTTCTTCTAATCAAAGTTTGCCTTATTACAACATTTAAGAACAAAAAAGAAATTTGAAATATATCAAGAAAAATATAATTCTCTACTCTTTATTCTTCAGCCTCTCTCTCTTTTCTTCTTCTTTCTCTCTGTCACTTCTTTTATTTATCCTTTATTTTTTTCTTTTATTTCTCTCTTATTCTTTCGAGCTCATTTCTTTCACTTCTCTTCTGTTCTGCCTTTTTCTTCTCCCTTAACCTTTTTCTTAAGCTTCCTTAGTGCCTGTTCCTTCTTCTTTCTACCCTTTACGATTTCTTCTTCTGCTTCCTGATTGCGCAGCAATCATGGGTCTTAATTGACCTAAATTAAGCTAGGACTTAGCATAAGTTAGGGTAATTCATGCATGCATAAGCATTATCTGCATCTTTACTACTTTCCTTTGGCTATGCATAAAATAATGTTATAATGTGCTGATTAGGTGCATTATGTCGATTACAGGTAATAAGCTGATCTGAAGCTGGATTTGAAGCTGGTTCTGAAGCTGGATCAAGAGAATAGAAGAATAATGGGTGTTGCGGCAGAGCTGGAGCATAAGATTTAGATTAGATGTAGTAGATAATAATGTAAGGGAGTTAAGGTATGCTACTCTATTAAGTAGGAATAAAGCGTTAAAATGTGAAGAACCTAGGTCCATCCTAGCCTTAGGATAGCCTAGAGACTTCCCCAAGCCTTAGCCACCCTTAGATTAGGTCACCGCACCCTAGGAAACCTTAAAACCCTAATTCCAACCTTTATCTGGACATCCAGATGAATTATAGGACATCCAGAACCCTTAGGAAACTCCTACACACCCTTAACCCACTTCTGCAGTGTTATTGGGGAGAATAGTTCCAGAAGTCCAAAAATGGAATCAGACGTCTTATACTCAAAAATCAGAAGTCCAGACTTGTTGTCTGGACGTCCAATCAGAGTCAGGAAGAATTCAAGGTTCTGTCTTGGGTATTCTACAGTGTTATTGGACATCCAGATACTTAGCCAGACGCCCAATTTCTGCAGAATACCCAAGGCAAAACCTTGAATTCTTCCTGACTCTGATTAGACGTCCAAACAAGTCTAAACTTCTTATTTTTGAGTATAAGACGTCTGATTCCATTTTTGGACGTATGGAACTATTCTCTAGTTCCTATTTTGAGATTCAAGCCTTGATCTTAGATCTCTAGCTACCTAAACCCAATTTCAACCCCATAGGAACCTAAATTAAGGTACCCCAACCCTAGTACACCACCTCTATACCTCCCTAAGGACCTAATTAGGTCCTCACTAAACCTAATTGACTTGGATTATAGTCAATTTCATCAGCCTATTCAATTAGACTCATTGAGTCTAATTGTGCTCAGATCTCAACCCACACAAGTCCAATTGGACTTAGTGAGAGTCCAATTGACCTAAGCCCAACCTAATTGAGTTATTTCACTCTCAATTAGGTTCACACTCATTCAATTAAACTTGTGTTAAGTTTAATTGCAATTCCCCCTTAGCAATTAGGGTTTGCAACCCTAATTTAAGGCCTACACCTACCTAAACCCCTTAAGACCTAACCTAGACAACTTAGCCACCTAGGGCATGACCACACACACACACACACACACACACACACACACACCCATCTAGAGTTCTCTAGAACTCTCTTCAAGTGGTGCCACTCTTGGTTGCCAAATTTAGCAACCAAGAGTCATTCAATTCTTAGATCCACTTTTTATGGATCTAAGAACTACCCTCTCTCACCATGGCCAACCACTCATGGGACTCTCTCTAGAGAGTTCCACACTTCTCTAGAGAGACTCCCTTAGGTCTATAAAAAGACCTAAGGGGTGGCCATTTGCACCCATCCCATTCTTGGCATTCATTCCATTTAGTTTAGCTACATCACCTCCACTCCACCTCCACTAGTTGTGCACCACGGAAGCCACCATCTCCACGCCAGGATGCTGGATCATCTCTCCAACCTCTCTCCAAGGGCTTGCCTAAGCACCATTCACCACCCCTCCTCCTCTCAGCCACTCAAAGGCCATTGGAGCCCACCTCCGAATGCCCTTCTTTTCTGCTAGATTAGTAGCTAGTTCTTCATATTTACTACTTTCATTTACTGCTTAGCAGTGTAGCTCTTATTCTCCCCCAATGATGCATGCAAAATCCTCCCATAGATTCATGTATGCGATCATTTTCTGTTAGCTAGATTTGTGTTTTACAAGCTTTCCTCTAAATTCCATGTTGCAAACATCCTCTGAATGAATGAATAAAAGATATATTTTTTATACATATCTCTATGTTTCAAATCACCATGAGCTTATTGGTTGCCATCTATTTCGTGTGATTCAAGTTGCTTGCTTTTAATTTATATATATATTGCAACAAGCATGTTGGTTCCAGAAAATATAGAAGATTTAACTATAAATGCATTTTCCGTAAACAGCCACTACATCACTAGAATTTTGGGCACCGAAACTCATACTTTCACCTTCGTTATTGATTGCGCAGCAGTCATAGGTTTTAATTGGCATAGATTAAGCTAGGACATAGCATAAGTTAGGGTTATTCATGCATACATACGCATTATCTGCATCTTTACTACTTTTCTTTAGCTATGCATAAAATAATGTTATAATGCGCTGATTGAGTACATTATGTCGATTGCATTGAATAAGCTTATCAGGAGCTAGATCTGATGCTGGATCAGGAATAACGGAAGTTGTAGCAGAGCTGGAGCAGAAGGCCTAGTTTAGATGTAGGAATAATAATGTAAGGGGTTTAAAGGTTTTCTATTAAGAGAAATAAAGTAGTAAAATGTGAAGAGCTTAGGTCCATCCTAGCCCTAGGATAGCCTAGAGACTTCCCTAAGCCTTCGCAACCCGTAGATTAGGTCACAACACCCTAGGAAGACCTAAAACCCTAGTTCCAACCCTTCTCTGGACATCCAGATAAGTTTTAAGACGTCTAGGACCCTTAGCCAACTCCCGCACACTTCAAACCAACTTCTACAGTGTTATTGGACGTCCAGACACTTTGTTAGACGTCTAATTTCTGCAGAATACCCAAAATAGAACCTGAAATCCTTCCTGACTCTGATTGGACGTCCAGACAACAAGTCTGGACTTCTGATTTTTGAGTATAAGACGTCTGATTCTATAATTAGACGTCTGATACTGCTCTCCAATTCCTGTTTTGAGATTTAAGCCTTGATCTTGGATCTCTAGGTCCCTAAACCCAATTCCAACCCCATAGGAACCTAAATTAAGGTGCCCTAACCCTAGTATACCACCTCTATACCTCCCTAAGGAATTAATTAGGTCCTCACTAAACCTAATTGACTTGGATCTTAGTCAATTCCATCAGCCTATTCAATTGGACTCATTGAGTCCAATTGAGCCCTGATCTCAGCACACACTGTCCAATTGGACTTAGTGAGAGTCCAATTGACCTAGACCTGACTTAATTGAGTTGTTTTACTCTCAATTAAGTTTCCACACACCTAATTAAACTTGTATTAAGTTTAATTGCACTTTACCTTAGTGAATTAGGGTTTATAACCCTAATTTGAGACCTACCTTGACCTAAACCCACTAGAACCCAACCTAATCAACCTAGCCACCTAAGTTTCGACCCACACACACCCACACACACCATCCACACGAAAATATCTAGCCTAGAGTTCTCTAGAACTCTCTACCATGTGTGGTTGCCTTGGTTGCCAAAAATAGCAACCAAGAGCCATTCAATTTTTAGATCCACTTTTGGTGGATCTAAAAACCACCATCCACCCTCTCTCTCTCACTCTCCCACGAGCTCCCACCATAGGCCTTCTAGAGAATTCCATAATTCTCTAGAGAGCTTCCCTTAGGTCTATAGAAAGACCCCTTGGGTGGCCATTGGCACCCATTCACTCCCTTGGCAATTGCTCTCCATTGGTGCCATTCACGCCACCTCCACTTAGCCACTCACTCCACCTCCACGATCTCACTACCACCACCATGGAGGACACCATGCCGAGATGTTGGATCAACCCTACTTCTCTCCAAGGGTCGGCCTAAGCTACATTGGTCGCCCCTCATTCTCCTCTCGACCACTCCAAGGCCATCGGGGACCACCCCTGAATGCCCTCTATTCTTCTAGCTCTAGATCATGCTCTTCATAATTTTTATTGTTTTCATTTACTGCTTAGTAGAGTAGTCTTACTTCTCCCCCAATGATGCATGCGAAATCCCCCCGTTGATTCTTGTATGCAATCGTTTTCTGGTAGTTAGATTTAATTTTAAGCATTCATGTATAAGCTTTCCTCTAGATTTCCTTGTGCAACAACTCTCCCATGATGAATGAAATTTCATTATATATATATATATATCTTATGTGTTTGAAATCACCTTGAGCTAAATGATTATCATATTCGCGTGATTTAAGTGCCTGTTCTTTAACTGCCTATATATTACGCACCAGCATGTCATTTAAATAAAGTAGAGCGGCTTTAAGATCGATTTCAGAAACAAAAACGCCTCCCAGAGACGAACGACCGGTACTCAAAGTCTCGTTATTTTTAAAACAATATCTTTGTTGGATAGTATTTCGCAACTATACTATGACGCTTTTATCAAAAAAATGCGATCTATGACTCTCCAACAAAATGGCACCATTGCCGGGGAGGCAACGTCATTTTTCTTGATTTTTATCTTTTACTTATCATTGATAAATCTGCCTCTACTTCATTTTTTTTGATGTGCAGGATAACACGGAAGAAAAAAAGGGATCTGCGCACACAACGAAGCGCGGAAAAGAAATCAGGTGCATATCACATTCTCTTAGATTAGGTTTATTTTTTGAACCCTAGGACTAGATCTACTTCCTGTAATTTCTTTTTTTTTTTAAAAAAAAGAGATTTTTCTTATTTTCGTGGAAAATAAAAAAAAATCAAAAAGAAAAAAAAATTGAAAAAAAAATCTAGATTTGATTTCCTTTCGAATCTAGGTAAAAAAAAAAAAAGATTTTCGTTGAATCTTTTGAAAAAAAAAGTGCAAAAGATTAAAAAGAAAAAAAATCATTTTTGGTGGAAGGCTTGAATTTCAAATTCAAACCTCTTTAAAAGCTTTTCCACCACCTTCTGATTTTCGGTCAGATTTCAAATCTCACCTAAAAATTTGATTGCCGAAAAATCCGTTAGCGAAAAATTCTGAAATTCGAGTAAAACCTTCATTTTCAAACAATCTTTCAAATGCCACTGTTACTTTGAGAAGACTCCAAGTATAAAATTTTTAAAAATTCGGAAAGTGCACGAGGGTTAGATAGATCCAGATTCAAAAATTTTCAAAGTTCCAAAAGCGATTCCGAGCAATCCGTAAATCTGTTTTGACTAAAAATGGTGGGGTTTGAAAGTTGATCTAATTGGCTTTATTTTCCATATTTTTCCCAAATTTTTGAAGATCATTTGATACTATTTCAAAGCAAAAAAGTATCCAGGAGTCAAAGTTCCAAATCTGACCCCTTGATATTTAAAATTCCCTAAAAATTCGGTTGAAACAGTAAAAATTCCAAAACAATATTCTCTGAAAAACTAATTGAAAAAGGAATCTACTCGCAAAATTTCAAATTAATTGGATTCCAATTATTATTAGAGAATCAACATTATTTTTGTGGTCTGTTAAAATAGAGAAAAAAAAACCCTAGAAGTGCATGCAACTTAGGTTGAACCTTTCGGGTCACAAATAGAGACCACACTTTTGGCTAACCTAGAATTAATCAAGTCTAGTTAGCTGGTGAGCTTGGTCACCTTGTGGGCCACTCACAACAAACCCCACTGAAGAAAATGGGTTAAAAACTAATTTTAAAACCCGAAATCAACCCGAGTTCGTTGTCGTACTACTGGATGAGTTTAATCTCTCTTGCCAAACCTGGTGACTAAGTCTGCGGGGTAGTGTCAAACGACTGCGGCTCGGGGGTCAACGGAACCGAAGGCGTAAGCCAAAGGAAGAACCTTCCCCTTAGTCCCCTCGTAACCAGACTGACTGGGTTAGCTTGAGAGGTGGGATTCATGTTCAGCCGGTTGTACGACGAACTTATCTTTAGGAATTCAAACCACTAACGAAAAATCTGGTCACCTGATCTATAAGGACCATTTGATTGACAGGGCCTTAGCCTTGTCCTGCGTGGCTACACCAACCCAGGGGTTGGGTGGTGTATGCACGGAAGGAGGTCACTTTGACCTCACTTGGTTGGACCTTGGGAGCCACTCCCAAGGAGGCGAGTCACCTCTCCCGGACCATCTTCTCCCCCAACTTCTTCTACTCCAAGAGCCACCATGGCAAATCCTAGACCTGGACCTAGACCGGGTCAGGACATTGAGAATCTGGACCCAATGGCTCGTCTGGAAGCCCGGGTCGCTGAATCTGAGGAGTGGCATCAGCAGAGCATAGATTGTATTCTGACGGCGCTTGACAGGATGCAGCACCCGCCACGAGGAGAACAACTGCAGGACTTTTATGACCCAGCCGCACCCATCGTCACACCGCTAGTGAGAATTCCCGCAGGCGGAGACGCATTTGAGCTCAAGCCCAATGTAATTGGGTTGATCAGCACTCATTTCTATGGGAACTCAAGCGAAGATCCATTCCAGTACCTTGAGGACCTGAGTCGACTTGCTGAAACGATCCGACCCAGGAATATTGATCTCAGGATCGTTCTGATGAAGCTTTTCCCGTTCTATCTAAGGGACAAAGCTTCACACTGGTTCAAGACTATTGGGAAGCCAATTGGAACCTGGCCGGAATTACGACGTGAATTCCTGCAAAAGTTCTTCCCAATCGGTCGAACAAATGCAATGCGACGTGCAATCACGACTTTCTCCCAGGGAGTTGGGGAGAAATTACATGAGGCATGGGATAGATTTCATGACCTTCTCTGAAAATGCCCGCATCATGGTATAGCCAGATGGCACTTAGCTAAGATTTTTTACCATGGGCTAAATGACACACATCGGTATCTGGCCGATGCATCTAGCGGCGGGAATTTTCTCGCAAAAGACGAGAACAGCGCATTTGAGCTGTTCGAATCATTAGCGGAGAACTCGATGAATGCTGCATCTATGAACCAATTCTAGCGGCTTGGTCAGCAGCGAGTTGGTGTCCACGAGGCTCACACCGATTCTATTCGAGCCGACATGGATATCATCATCAAGTAGCTAGATAGAATGAACCTGATTGAGAAGAAGATTGACCAGATCAGTCAAGGTCAATCCGACTTGAGCTCTGTTGCCGCAAGATCCTCTTATGCACCCCAAGCTCCACCTGCTCGAGTTAATCTACTCACTCAGGATGCACCTTCTCCGTATTTACGAGATCCCGTATATCAGGATCCTGTGAATAATGCAGATCTGGCACCCTACGACCAGGGTTACACACCACCCACAGATTATAATGGGTATCCCTTTGATGGATATATGTCTCAGACGTCTTCGGCCTACGAGGACGTCAGCGCTATCCAAGGATACGGGTGTAATAACCCGTATTCAGAGACATATAACCCTGGTTGGCGCCAGCATCCGAACTTCTCCTGGTCTGGTAATTCACAGAGACCACATCAAGATCCACACTACCAGACCAGGCAATACGGGAATGCGCAAAACATGTATCCTAGGCAGTAGCCATTCCCGCCTCAGCAGCAGCAACCCCGCTCGTTATACCAGCCGCTGCACCAAGATGCCAACCACCCTCCAAAGCGGGCCGACCCTTTGGAGGCGCTGAAAGAGGAACTACAAGAATCGATGAGGAAGTCTACACAAGATAGCTTGCAGATAATGAAGGCGATGGCTGATCAAATTCAGACCATACAAAATACGCAGAACCAGCTATTGCAGGAGCATAGGACTCAGGGAGCCTTGCCCTCCCAACCCGTCCCAAATCCTCGATATGTGCAAAACCAGGGCACCCCGCCTAGGTTTCAGGCACTGCAGGGACAGGTACACGCCATACTACAGGCGCCTCCCGCACCACCTGGTTACGTGCAAGGCTAGCCACCTTTGCAAAATCCCGCGTATTCTGCCCCATCCGCTCCCCCACCACCTCATGGACAGCAAGCCGATGCACACGCTGTCTCATTGCGGAGCGGAAGGAAGACATTCGACCCACCACCTAGGCATGCGTGTTCTGATTTTTCCCACCCCTCGCCGCAGGCAGATTCGACTCCTTCAGCATCTCAGGAGCCACCTGTGGTAGATAAGGGTAAGAGGCCACTTAACCCTGAGATTCCCGTCCCTTTTCCTGAGGCTCTGACACGAAAGGTAGTACGGAAAAAGGACACGTGGAATTTTGAGGACCTGAAATCAATGTTTAAAGAAGTACATATTCAGGTCCCCCTCCTCGAGGCTATCGATCACATTCCCGCTGTCGCTAGGTTCTTCAAGGACTACTGTACCCCAAAGCGACAGCCGAGAATTGGACGACAGGCGGTACTGTCGAAAGAAGCTAGCACCGTGATTCTAGCTGACCTACCACCAAAGAAGAAAGACCCTGGCACCCCACTCATATCTTGCTTTTTGCAGGATTCTCCATTTGATCGGGCCCTTCTAGATTTGGGTTCGTCCATCAACTTAACTCCCACCGCCGTATTTGATCAATTTTGATTTGGGGAGTTGAAACCCACCTTGATTACGATTCAGCTGGCTAACAGATCAGTCAAAACACCGAGGGGGGTGGTTGAGAACGTGATCGTAAAAGTCCGTGGGTTCTGCTTTCCCGCAGATTTTTTCGTTCTCGATATGGAAGTTCCTCCTAATCTCTGAGATGCACCAATTATTTTGGGTCGCCCATTTCTGGCGACAGCCCGAGCGAACATCGATTGTGCATCCGAGTGTATGGAGATTGCCCTAGGCAATGAGCGACTTCGACTAGACATATTCAGGGCAGCAAAGAACTTCGACTGTGATCGAATACAGGAGGATGGTGAAGATGAAGATTCGGCTTACTATGGTAACATTGGGCTCCTTTGTGACAACCCAATGTCTCATTCGTCTACACTATCAGGGTTCTCAAACCTCGATCCACACGAGATTGAAACCACTGCATTACACATATCTCCCCGAAGATCTGACTGTTTGGGGTGTGCTTCTGACCACAGCACCCCTGAATCCAGCTATCTTGATCCATATATTACTGAATCGCCCCTGTTATTACAGGAAGATGTAACTACAGCTAACGGGTTTCCCATTAATGCAGTCACAATAGATTTCACAGGGAGCAACTCAGTGGGAATTCACGTGCACATGGATCAGCAGATTCCCACCGTCGATTCTGCTCCTCCCACTCTCAGTTCTGATTCTTACCCACCAGTAATTGAATTAAAGCCCTTACCTGACTCACTCAAATATGTGTTCTTGGGCGAAAGTGAGACATATCCAGTCATTATCAATGCCCACTTAACCTAAGAACAGGAGCATCAATTAATTTCCACACTTCAAGACCATAGGGCTACTATCGGGTGGAGTATTGCTGATCTCCGTGGTATTCGCCCCTCGTATTGCACTCATCACATTTACACGGATGAGGGAGTGAAACCTTCGAGACAACCTCAAAGACGGCTAAACCCAAATATGCTAGAGGTTGTTAAGAAGGAGATCATCAAATGGTTGGATGCAGGCATTGTATATCCAATCTCAAACAGCCAGTGGGTGAGTCCGATTCAGATAGTGCCCAAGAAAGTAGGACTCACCGTTATAAAAAATGATAAGGGCGAATCCATCCCGACCCGCACTACGACATCTTGGCGGGTTTGCATAGACTACAGGAAACTAAACATGGCTACCCAGAAGGATCACTTTCCTTTGCCATTCATTGATCAGATCTTGGAACGGTTAGTCGGACGTAGTTTCTTCTGCATTCTGGATGGATACTCCGGGTATAATCAGGTAGCAATTAGCCCGGAAGATCAGGACAAGACCACATTCACATGCCCCTTTGGAACATTCGCCTTTAGGCGGATGCCCTTTGGCCTCTGCAACACACCAGTGACATTTCAGCGTTGTATGATGGCTATCTTCTCTGACATGATTGGGGATTATGTGGAGGTATTCATGGATGATTTCTCTATTTTCGGAGATAATTTCGCGTCTTGTCTTGATAACCTCATAAAGATCCTGAAACGATGTATTGAGGTGAACCTAGTACTATCTTGGGAGAAAAGCCATTACATGGTGAGGGATGGTATAGTACTAGGGCACAGGATCTCCAAAAATGGACTCGAGGTCGACCGGGCTAAATCAAAGATTATCTCCCACTTACCGCCACCTAGCTCGATCAAGCAGATTAGATCATTCTTGGGCCATGTCAGCTTCTATCAGAGATTTATATGCGATTTTTCAAAAATTGCGCAGCCTTTGACAAATCTCCTAGTTACCAATATCCCATTTGAATTTAATACCTCATGTCTCAGTGCCTTCGAGACTTTACGAAGCGCTGTTTCCGACTCCCCGATTCTCCAACCACCCGACTGGTCGCTTGATTTCGAAATGATGTGCGACGCTTCTGATTTTGCCGTCGGTGCTGTTTTAGGCCAGCGTCGGGAGAAACAACCTTTTTTCATATACTATGCTAGCAAGATGTTGAATGAGGCTCAGCGCAATTATACTTTCACTGAGAAAGAACTGCTAGCAGTAGTATTCGGGTTGGAGAAATTCAGATCATATTTATTAGGGTCCAAGGTCATAATCTTCACTGACCACTCTGCCCTCCGGCACTTGTTGGCAAAGAAGAATGCCAAACCACGACTCATTAGATGGATCCTTCTATTACAGGAATTTGATATCGAGATCCGCGACAAAGCCGGGAAACAAAATGTTGTGGCGAATCACCTATCCAGATTGGACCCAAACCACATTCCTTATTCTCTGCCTATCCATGAACAATTTCCGATGAATCACTTTTGGCAATTCATTCTGTTGAGTTCCCCTGGTATGCGGATTTTGCGAACTACCTTGTTGCAGGCAAAATTCCCGTGAACCCATCCAAAGACCAGAAACTCAAATTCATTGCAGAGGCCAGATACTATCTCTAGGATGACCCACTACTCTTCCGCATTGGAGCAGACCAGATCATCCGTAGATGCATCCCAGACTCCGAGATTCCCAGTGTGTTATCTTTCTGCTACAATGATGCGTGTGGTGGCCATTTCTCAGGACGGAAAATCAATGCAAAAATTTTGCAGTCAGGATTTTTTTGGCCAACCATCTTCAGAGATACACATGATTACGCCCAACGTTGTAAACGATGTCAATCGATCGGTTCTATGACCAGGAGAGACATGATGCCACTCCAATCCATCATGGTTGTAGAAGTGTTCGACATCTGGGGCATAGATTTTATGGGCCCTTTTCCGAACTCACATGGCTTCGAGTACATATTGCTAGCCGTTGATTATGTCTCGAAGTGGGTTGAGGCCATCCCGGCAAGACGGGCTGACACAAGACCGTCATTTCTTTTGTACGGCAAAATATTTTCGCGAGATTCGGGATACCCCGTGCTCTGATTAGCGACGGGGGAAGCCACTTCATCCTTGCCTATTTCAGGTCATTATTAAAGAAATATGGGGTACATCACCGCATAGCCACCCCATATCACCCGCAGACCAATGGGCAGGCTGAAGTGTCTAACCATCAAATCAAGCTGATTCTCCAGAAGACGGTTAGACCAGACAGGAAGGACTAGTCCGACAAATTAATCGATGCACTCTGGGCATATCGGACCGCATACAAGGCCCCACTCAGAATGTCACCATATCACATGGTATATGGCAAGGCCTGTCACCTTCCTGTAGAGCTGGAACACCGCGCCTTTTGGGCGGTACAAAAATGCAACCTCGACCTTGATGCAGGAGGTCGAGAATGGAAACTCCAGCTCAGCGAATTAGAAGAAATCCAGCAGGAGGCTTATGAGAATGCATTAATATACAAGGACAAGACCAAGGCCTTTCACGACCGCCACATCCGGAGGAAAGTATTCACGCCCAACCAGCGAGTCTGGTTATTTGATTCAAGACTGAAACTGTTTGCGGGGAAGCTTAAGTCCAAATGGACTGGCCCATATGTTGTGATGCAACCATATCCTAATGGGGCAGTCCAGATCAAGGACCCCAAATCTGGGCATATATTCACGGTAAATGGCCAGTGCCTCAAGCCATTTTTGGCCCAGGAACCTCCTCCACCTGACGAGACTATTCACCTTAGTGAGGACGTGTGATTGAGTACTCGCCCAGCTGGAGGCGTTAAACTCAACACATATAAATACCATTTCACCATCATCTATACATAACCATTTTTATACATAGCATATTTTTGTTTTAGCATATTTCCCTTTTGTATATTGCATGTTAACAGGTTGGCCGGTGCTGAATATAATTTCAGGAGCAATTCCAAGTGACTTCTACCCACTCATCCTCTGTCGAATTTAGTTTCTTTTATATTCATGCATGAGGACATGCAAGAACTTAGGCATGGGGGGTAGATACAGCAAAAATTGAAAAAAAAAATAATTTGTGCCAACACTTAGGAAAACCTCAGAGCTGCATGCAAAACGTACTTTAGGACCTTAAATAAAAGAACAACCAACTCCACCTCCAATGCTCGCATTGGAGCTAGAAATCGTTCGTAATAACCAATTCCGACTCAACCGCTCACCTTTTGTTCTAAATTTAGGGTCAAGCTAATTGTAACCCAATACGGGAAATTCACGAAGTACAAATTATATGAGGTTACATGTTTATAGCATATATAGATATTGCATTCATGAATAAGATTATTTTATTAAGAGAATGCATTAGGGATTTTATCCTTTAGTTGATTCCTGTAATCTGGAATCCAGTACAACTTTTCATACACACGTAGAATTTGCAATGGATTCACGGTGAAGGCTGATAAACGTCTTCAATCTATCGAGAAGAAGCAGTGCTTCTTTTCCTGAACCCCTGGACAGTGTTTTGGGAGTCAGGCTGATTTTCTTCTAAGAATCCACCAAATGGTGTGAGAGAGTAGAGTGTATTGGTGCTCTAAGATTAGTGCAAGGAATTTGGAATCCTAGATAATTAGGTAATGATACTCTGAGATTAGACATAGTTTTCACCCTCGGTTCTTGCGTATACATTTTTGTGCGAAATTGTGAGAGCCACCGAATAAGGCAAATACGCTAAGAGAGAGTTTTCATTAAACTAGGGCTAAGGTGGATGGTTACGACCATTATTTATGGAATCCTCAGCTAAAGGAGGGTATTGATGTCAAGGTCAGAAATACACCATCCTATCTGTCTCTCTCGGTGCCATGAGTAGGCACTTCCACCAAATAAGCCACCCAATATCTCTTGAGTACCACCAATCCCCAATAATGCCACCTTAATAAGGTTCATGGATGTATGCCAGTTGTGTTATGATGAAAAAAAAAATTAAAAAAAAATGAGAAAAAGAAAAAGAAAAAGAATGATGAAAAGAAAGAAAAACTGAAAAAAAAATTAGAAAAATAAGAAAAAGCAAAGAAAAGAACGAATATTTAGTGTTTATTTCATCGAGGCAATACCACCAAATAAAATTGAGCTCCACCAAATATGGCCTTAACCTATTTTTCTTACGTTTCTGGCCGCCCGAATATTAGCTGAGGAATCCCGACTTAGTGTTAGGGTTATGAGAACTCAATTAAAGTGTTAATGCCTAGTGAGACCACCAAATACAGATCCTATGTGTGAATCTGGTGAGGTTGTGAGCTCTAAGAAAAAGAAAGAAAAAGAGCAAGAGAGAATGAATACAAAGGAATCAAAGAGAGCATAGTTTTTCTCGTCTTTCTCTAAGTTAAGTTACTTAGTAATTCGGGAATCTGGATTCTGTAGTACTAATCTCTATGTAGCACCAAGTGATAATGAGCCACCAAATATATAATCCTTTCCGTCAAAGATTCTCTACCTAAGCCCAAAGCCGGGGTGAAATTCATAGAATATCTTGAATACCCCGAGGGAAGAAATCCGCCTATCCCGCTAGAATTTTTATTAGGGGTCAAGTACAGGCTTTAGAGGTGTATTAGTTTTCACTAAAATCCATTGCAAAAGCTACAGAGCTGCACCTTCACGATTGTTTGGATTTCTAGAACATAGGATGAAAACAAAAGGGAGAAAAATCTCTATGCAAACACTTGATAAAATAACCAGTCCCTTAGGGACCCTTGCTGTAAATAATTTAGTCTTGCATTTGCTAGGGACTAGCAAGATTTAGGCATAGGGGTATGATTGCGCAGCAATCATAGGTCTTAATTGGCCTAGAATAAGCTAGGACTTAGCATAAGTTAGGGTTATTCATGCATGCATACGCATTATCTGCATCTTTACTGCTTTCCTTTAGCTATGCATAAAATAATGTTATAATGCGCTGATTAAGTACATTATGTCGATTGCAGGGAATAAGCTGATCAGGAGCTGGATCTGAAGCTAGATTAGGAATAACGAGAATTGTAGCAGAGCTAGAGCAGAAGGCCTAGTTTAGATGTAGGAATAATAATGTAAGGGGTTTAAAGGTTTTCTATTAAGTAGAAATAAAGTAGTAAAATGTGAAGAGCTTAGGTCCATCTAAGCCCTAGGATAGCCTAGAGACTTCCCCAAGCCTTAGCCACCCTTAGATTAGGTCACAACACCCTAGGAAGCCATAAAACCCTAGTTCCAACCCTTCTCTAGACATCCAAATAAGTTTTAAGACATCCAGGACCCTTAGCCAACTCCCGCACACTTCAAACCAACTTCTGCAGTGTTATTGGACGTCCAAACACTTTGTCAGACATCTAATTTCTGCAGAATACCCAAAACAGAACCCGAAATCCTTCCTGACTCTGATTGGACGTCCAGACAACAAGTCTGGACTTCTGATTTTTGAGTATAAGACGTCTGATTCTATAATTAGACGTCTGATACTGCTCTCCAATTCCTGTTTTGAGATTTAAGTCTTGATCTTGGATCTCTAGGTCCCTAAACCCAATTCCAACCCCATAGGAACCTAAATTAAGGTGCCCTAACCCTAGTATACCACCTCTAGACCTCCCTAAGGACTTAATTAGGTCCTCACTAAACCTAATTGACTTGGATCTTAGTCAATTCCATCAGCCTATTCAATTGGACTCATTGAGTCCAATTGAGCCCTGATCTCAGCACACACTGTCCAATTGGACTTAGTGAGAGTCCAATTGACCTAGACCTGACTTAATTGAGTTGTTTTACTCTCAATTAAGTTTCCACACACCTAATTAAACTTGTATTAAGTTTAATTGCACTTTACCTTAGTGAATTAGGGTTTATAACCCTAATTTGAGACCTACCTTGACCTAAACCCACTAGAACCCAACCTAATCAACCTAGCCACCTAAGTTTCGACCCACACACACCCACACACACCATCCACACGAAAATATCTAGCCTAGAGTTCTCTAGAACTCTCTACCATGTGTGGTTGCCTTGGTTGCCAAAAATAGCAACCAAGAGCCATTCAATTTTTAGATCCACTTTTGGTGCATCTAAAAACCACCATCCACCCTCTCTCTCTCACTCTCCCACGAGCTCCCACCATAGGCCTTCTAGAGAATTCCATAATTCTCTAGAGAGCTTCCCTTAGGTCTATAGAAAGACCCCTTGGGTGGCCATTGGCACCCATTCACTCCCTTGGTAATTGCTCTCCATTGGTGCCATTCACGCCACCTCCACTTAGCCACTCACTCCACCTCCACGAGCTCACTACCACCACCATGGAGGACACCATGCCGAGATGTTGGATCAACCCTACTTCTCTCCAAGGGTCGGCCTAAGCTACATTGGTCGCCCCTCATTCTCCTCTCGACCACTCCAAGGCCATCGGGGACCACCCCTGAATGCCCTCTATTCTTCTAGCTCTAGATCATGCTCTTCATAATTTTTATTGTTTTCATTTACTGCTTAGTAGAGTAGTCTTACTTCTCCCCCAATGATGCATGCGAAATCCCCCCGTTGATTCTTGTATGCAATCGTTTTCTGGTAGTTAGATTTAATTTTAAGCATTCATGTATAAGCTTTCCTCTAGATTTCCTTGTGCAACAACTCTCCCATGATGAATGAAATTTCATTATATATATATATATATCTTATGTGTTTGAAATCACCTTGAGCTAAATGATTATCATATTTGCATGATTTAAGTGCCTGTTCTTTAACCGCTTATATATTACGCACCAGCATGTCCTTTAAATAAAGTAGAGCGGCTTTAAGATCGATTTCAAAAACAAAAACAACGCCTCCCGGAGACGAACGACCGGGACTCAAAGTCTCGTTATTTTCAAAACAATACCTTTGTTGGATCGTATTTCGCAACTATACTACGACGCTTTTATCAAAAAAATGCGATCTAGACTCTCCAACAGTTATCTATCTAACACACGCGCACGTAATCAGAATTCATAATAGAACTGGCGAAACTCTAATCTAAAGATTGGAAACCGGCGTGCGATTCTAAACAAGTAGAGCGGTAAAAGATCGATTTCAGATTTGAACAAACGCCTCCCAGAGACGAACGACCGGGACTCAAGTCTCGTTATGTTTACACAATCATTTTTTGATGAACATTTTTGCGTGACTATACTACGATTTCCAACGACATAAAAATGTGTGAGAATGGTTTCTGTCACTTCCTTTCTTCTTCCGTAGCCTTTCTTCTTCCCTTAGCCTTCAGCCTTCTTTCTTTACCCTTCTTCCCTTAGTGATTTTCCTTTCAGCACTTAACCTTTCCTTTGAACCATCAGCTGAACCAGGTTTTTTTTTCTTCCTCAACCAAAAATTGGTTTTTGATTTGTGGCTTAGACCTTTCAAGGATACACAACACCCTTTACAGGGTGGGACCAAACCCTACTAGGTCCTCGCCTGATTCGATTTAATTTCAATTTATTTCTAGTTCAGTATTTTCGAGCTAACCAACTCAACCACCTCCCAGGCCTCGCCCTCCCAGGGCCACACACATCGCACACCCACATAGGCGCACCCTCGCAGGCACACACGCCTGTACACACACATGCATGCTCATTCAAGTGATCGTTCGTATCCGTGTGCCGAGCATTGATGACTGAATAGCATAGTTAACAAAATACTTTTATACCAAGGCGGGCGCTCAAGGATTCTCGATGTGGGACTAAAGTTCCCCCTTCTAGAGTTGACTTCAGATGAAGATTACTCCAAGCTCAGAGCTCCAAATCAAGCGAACAAAAGCTTGTTGGAAAGCTCTTGAGTTGCTCTGTAGGATTATGCTTTCAATTTAATGTTAAGGGGAAGATTTCCTCTTCGATTTGAAGGGCGAAACTATGAGTTTTCTACACATATTTCTGCCTAGAAATGAAATAAAGCTTACAGAGTCCATAGGTTGGACTTCCTCTCTCAAGAAGGGTCTAAATAGGTTCTACAAATAATTTCATGGCTACTTGTGTAGGTTTTAAGCTCTTGAGAGCTTTAGGAAACACAGAGAAGCTTAAAGCTTCTCTGAAAGCTTCAGAGATTGAAGTTAAGATTTAAGAAGATGTAATAGACAGCTAACATCAATTTCAATCGATTGGAATAGCTTGTAATTGTTGTTACAATCTTGTATAGGCAGGAATCGCATTCAAAACTCATCCAAAAACCACTGCCAATAGTTTGGGTTCAAAAACAACCCAAACTGGTGGTGTTTGAATTCCAACCAAATTAACCCACAGAGCTCATCTAATTCACTCTAAAATTATTCATATGAATCTCAGAATTAGTTAAAGTTCCTCAATTCAACAGATTGAGCTCAAAGTCAGGGTCTTAAGCTTGGGTTTGACTATAAGGCTTCAAAATTTGACTTTCTGTTCTAAGCCTCTTCACAAGAAATCAAAGCCTAAAATAGCATCCTTTCATCCTCAGGAACTTGCTCAACCCCTTAGACAGATGTTTAAACTTAAGAATCTAGGGTTCCAGGCTCATCACCTGAACTCTATATGTGGTTTGTTCCTCATAGGAGTTCGGGGTTTGTTACACTAATTTGAAGGCATAATTAACTTCAGTGCATTGCATTGAAGCTTTTAGATCCATCAAATGCCTCTTTAAGTCATCTGTCAGACTTCTCCAACTCCGCGGAGTTGGAGAAGACAAATTAGTAATCCAAACTCTAGTTGTTAAATCTTCAAATAAACAACTTCAAACTAATCAGTGATCCATATTATATCATTCTGGAGCTTCTTATCAACTTCTATAGGCTGAAGATCACATTTGACTCGTCAGAGCTCGTCGGAGCTTCAGTGAGTCTAGAAAAAGATGAAATTCATGTACAGAAAGAGAAATCATGCCATTAATGACTTGAAAAGGTTCCTGAGGTCACAAGGAACCTCAGGATCGCATTAAATTCTTCTTTTACTCATTAGATGTAAGATTAAACAGTGAATTTAGTTTGAATAAGATTTGAATTGGTTAAGGCATAGGACTTGATCTCCCACTCAATTGAGTGGTCAAGACAAGTCAAAGAGTAATTGCGATCATAAATACTTAGTTAATTAGAGTTTTAACTACTCATGAGCCGCCATTGACAGCGAGCTCAGGAGCTTAAATAAAATTAGGCTTTTAAGTTATATATAGTATTTAATCAAATAAAAGTGATAATTAGGTTCCTTTAATGATGAGTTGATGATGGAGGATTCGATGGAGGTGAAATTAGGTCAACTACTACTACCATGGATAGCAGAAGTAGTTGATGAAGGTGGATTTGGATTAGGCGGATCAGTGTTCAAATTTGAGATTAGGTGTGTTAGAAATGATCGTGGATGATAGAGGAAGGTGATCAGTGGATTCAAAAGACAAAATTAAGGCTCTGGCAAACTCAAGGAGCTTGCCGGAGTCGAAGAAGATGAAGTTTAAAATCTTAAATTACAACTAACTACTTACCTAACTATCTAAACTAAACTATTCTACTCCTACTCCTACTCCTATCCTTCTTTCAACCTGACAAAGGGGGCAGAGGAACTCCATCAACAGCTCATGACGGAGGAGTGAAATCAGATGGTATTTGGAAGATCTCCGGCGACAGTTGTGAGGTGAAGCAGAGGAGCTCCTTGGTCAGCACCTGTGTCCAGAGATGCGACTGACTTCGGCAAAGTTCCTGTGCCAATTAAGGTGGGCGGAGGAAGTCAGAAGATGATGTGGGAAGTTGCCAGAGTTGTGGAGGGAATAGCCTATTGGGTTGGCTACAGTGAAGAAGAGGGCAGGGAGCCAACTTGAAGAAAATCAAGGGGGTCAAGGGGTATTTATAGTCGACGGCGACGAAGAAGGAGGAGGATCTGGATGCAGATGAGGCTAGGAGGAGGTTAACCACCGGCGTCTTCTCTGACGACGGTGAAGTTATCTCCTACCCTAAATTAGGATAAAAGTGTCATCCAGACCGATGGATGAAGATGGGATGGTGAGCGTAAGCTCCAAGAGCTTGAAGGAGAGGTGACGTCGATGGGTGGTGATCGTGCGGTGGAAGCACCTTCGATCGTCAGCTGTTCAACCGGTTAAAGAGAAGAAGAAGAAGTCAGGGACGTGACTGTGATAAAACTTAAGGACCTATATGAAAAATAAGGACCTGATTGGAATGAAATGTAAGGACTAAAATGTAAACTCAGGTTTTCAGGGTTTATTTTAATTTAGATCTTTTTCAACTTTTTATATATGATTGTAAATAAGGTAATTATTATATTTAGACCTTGAATTTACATTTTTGACCTTTTTAGATTAATTTATTTAATTAAGTAATGTTATTTAAGTTATTACATACTTATGTATACATTATGCTTAAGTTAATTAACTCATTAATTAGATGAATGATTAGTAATATCTCAAGTCCAATTATTAATCAGATTATTAATAATATTAATTGGATGATAAAATAGCATTTTTAACTTATTTTAAGGTCCTTTACTATATATCCCTTATTTTATAATTAACCCATATATTCACATATTCTTAGCTAATTAACTAGGAAGACTAGTTAATTAGGGGTAATTAGAAATCATGATGAGCTTCTCATCACCCTCCTCTGTTCCCTCCTCTCCCTCCTCCTCCCCCTCCTCCTCATCTTATCCTCCATAATCTGAATCATCCTCTGCTTGATCTGGCAAGGTCTGAGCAATGTCTTTCCTCTTTCCCTTCCCCCCATATGTAGTAAACGTGCCATCTCCCTAGGTTGTACGAAATGTGACTGGGGGGTGGCTGAGCCTGCTGTTGAGGGGTGGTTGAACCTAAGGAGATGAATTGGGCTGCATGGAGGGCTGTGTCTCAGGAGGACCCTTTTTTTTGGGTTTTTTCTTAAACAACTTCATCCGTAACACATAAAAAATGTAATAATTAATATAATTAAAAATCATTAATATATAAATCAACAGACAAATTTCAATATTACTCCAAACCCCCTTTGTAATGACATATATGCCCCTATAAATTTCAATTTTAATATTATGCTTCAGACAATGTGTCAAAATGATTACGTGGTACTATTCTTATAGATATAACCCATCCCCTTTGGTAATTATCGGGGCATAGGAAACTTGTGCCGCTTGACATGCCAATATGAATGGTTCATCAGACTGAATAATTTGACGATTACAATTTAAACTCAAGAAATTGTGTTTCTTGTCAATTTTAAAATCGGTGCCCTCTTTAAAAATATCAAACCAATGACATTTAAATAGGACAACTCTGCGATCAAATTTGAAGCTGATCTCCACAATTTCTCTAATTCACCATAATATCCATCTAGACTAGTAGAAAGATCTGAATCAACAACTCCAGGTTGTTGTGTAACATTTCTATCATCAATTTCTTTTATCCTGAATTTGAACCCATTTATCATATACCTAGAGTAGTAATGTGTACAATGTAATGATGAATCGTCAATTACATCAAAATCTGGTACCCATCATGGGTCCTTATCCTCTTTTAATTGATTAATTTAATCTTTAAACCAATCTAAAAAGCTAAATTCAGTTGTCCTTGAAAGAGGTAATCATTCGAATTCCTCGTAAAATTGATCAATTTCAGGAATTTATTTTAAAATATATAAATGTGCACAACGTTTGTCATTTTCTAAAATTGTCTTATACTCTGTATGAAGAATTGACCTTCCTCTAATATCAAAAATTGGCAAACTTCTTCATCACTATCATTGTATTCCCCCTCATAGTTCCTTTGATGTTTATTAAAGCAGTTGTCTATTTCATTCATGTACATGGAAGTAAAATTTATGCATTCCTCCCTGAGATACCCTTCTACAATGGATCCTTCCAGCTTTGCCTTGTTCAAAACATAATCTTTAAGCTTTTTCAAAAATCACTCCATAGGATACATCCATCTGAATTGTATAGGTCCATCGATTCTCACTTCATTTGTAAGATGCAAGGTGAGATGAACCATTACATCAAAGAAGGCTAGGGCAAGAATATGTTTCATCTTATTGAGAGTAATGACTATTTGTTTATCCCAGTGATCCAACGTATCATTTTGTAGTATCTTCGAACAAACTGCTTTGAAAAACCTACTCAACTCTATGAATGAATCAACAACTGGCTCTGGTGGTATCCCTCATATCGCTAGTGGAAATAATACTTGCATATAAATGTGGGAGTCATGACTTTTCAAGCTAGATATCTTTTTCTGCGCTTCATTCACACAATGAGAAAGCTGCGATGAAAACTCATCTGGCACCTAAATTTCCTTGAAGAAGGAGAACAGCCTACTCTTCTAGCCTTAATTCAAGTTGTAAATAGCAGGTGAGAAGTAGCCATCATCCTCATAAATATGCAACTTCGGACGTATCCCTAAACTCTTTATGTCTTTCCTTGTTTTTACCATGCCCTTTGGATCATCTGCTAGATTTAAAAAGTCTAAGATGTTATCCATCACATTTTTTTCGATGTGCATAACATCTAAATTATGACGTATTATAAGATCTTTCTAGTATAGCAGCTCCATAAAGAAATGCTTCTCTTTTGAAATCCAGAATTCCTCGAGGCCATCTGGTCTTGTTTGAATGGTGGACCCAATCGTATCTCATCAATTTCTTGTAATCTCTCCATTATAACCTAACCCGACAACCTGATAGAATCTGTACTAAGTTTATTCTTTGGATTTTTCTTTGAATACCAACACGTCCTACCATCAAATTTACTCCTGAACTATGACGTTCGTCATCTATGTTCAATAGGTAGAAATCTATGATGTTCCAAGTAATAGAATTTCTTACTTTTCGGTAATCATAGGTGATGAGTGTCTTCCATGCAGACTGGGCAAGCAAGTTTTCCTTTAATGCTCCAACCTAACAAATTTGCATATGTCGGGAAGTCATTTATGGTCCACAACAATGCTACATGCATATTGTAAAATTCTTTCTTTTCTGCATCATATGTCTTCACGCCGGTGTACCACAACTGTTTTAGTTCATCGATTAATTACTGGAGATAAACATCTATTGCATTTCTTGATTATATTGGACTGGGGATTAATATGGTCGGCATCATGAATGATGATCTCATACATAACCATGGAGGTAAGTTATAAGTAACCATTACCACTGGCCCTATAGAGTACGACGGGTACATACTCTTAAATGGATTAAATCCATCACTTGCAAGGCCCAACAGTACATTCCTTGATTCTAAAGTGAATAAAGTATTTCTTTCATCAAATCTCTTCCACTCCTCTGCTCAGTAGGATGACATATTCTTCCATCTTGAGATTTACAATCCCGGTACCATGTCATCCACCGTGCAGTTTTAGTTGATATAAAAAGGCATTCAAGCCAAGGTGTCAGTGGAAAGTAACGAAAAACTTTCTGAGGTTGTTTCCTCTTACTTTCATTTTTACCTTACATCTCTCATGTCCACATTCGAGACAATTACTCAAATTTGCGAATCCATTTCTGAAAAGAAATTGTCATTCGGACATGCATCGATTTTCTGACAATCTAAACCAAGCTTACGAATTTGTTTCCTTGCCTCATACCATGAAGCCGGAAAACCATTAGGGTTATTCAACAGCCCAGCAACAAACTGAAGTATTTCTTACATGAATTTAGCACTAGCTCTACTCATAACCTTCAATTGAAACATCTTTAACAAAAATGACAACTTTGACATTTTCATAACACTAGGACAAATAGGATCCTTAGCTGCCTTAACAGCATCATAGAACGGATCACAACTGAACGGATCTTCCTCGTTTGTATTTATATCCTCTCCTGCTTTCATCTCTTTCAACATTTCTTCTATTTCTTCATCTTCACTATCAGCTATGTTCTTGTCGATCTCTTCATCAATAGTGTTCTCATTGTTTATGACTTTCTCAGTCAACTCTCCATGAGCTACCCAAGTAGTGTAATGCTGCACCACCCATTACAAATGCAGTGCTTAAGCACAGTATTACGATCATGCAATAAACTATTTAAACATCTTCTGCATGGGTAGAAGATATTATCAAGTTGACCTCCTTTCCTAAATATCTTCCTATCATCATGAAAGGTCCAATCCAGGAATGAAATTACTCCATCCTTATATTTGGTGTAATCTAAATCCTGTAATCCAATCCAAGATTTATCCATTATAACCTAAAATTTAATATATTAGTCAGGGAAATGACCGAATGTTGTGTATGTTGATTAAGATTTTCACTTTATTTTCACTTTATAGCCCATCCTCAAAGATTTGATGACAACTTACTTTTACTCGTTACATGTAACCTTAGTGCAATGAAATTTTGGCAGCATCTCCGCACACTTCTCCAATATACCCCCCAATACCAACCTTAGCTAGATTTCCTTTAACACCCAATTAAGGGCACTGTAGGAAACTAGATAAGATTAGTTGGTATGCTAGAGAAAAGTAGGAATAAGCAACCAAAATTTCACTGCACATGGTTACATGTAACGAGTAAAACTAAGTTACCATCAAATCTTTAAGGACCTTCTTTAGTTCGGTACTTCACCGAACTAAAGAAGATCGAGTCTTATGGCATGCTACAAAGACAATGCATCATGCATGTAAGTGAGGTATCCATACACTTCCTGCATTGTCCGTATAACATAATCATAAGTCTCGACTGGTGAGTAATTTGGAAACAATTTGACTCAGAGAACTTTTACCCTAGGGGTTAGAATACCTAATGTTTGGCCTCACGTGCATATATCTTATTTAGCAAGTGTGTGTATCTAAACAATAACTAATTTAAACATTAAAAAAATTTACCAAAAAACTACAATATCATTCAATTAAATTAAAAAGATCAAATGTATATATATATACCTCAAACTATTGAAGCTTCTGAGTGTACCCAACAATTTCAAAAGTAAAATTAATTAAATAACAAATTATAATTATAATCCTAAACCCTAACCCAAACTAAACATGCAAACCAAGGGCAAGAGCAAGCAAAAACCCTAACCCTGACCCAAACCGTTATCAAATCATAAAACCCTAACCCTGACCCAAACCAAACATCTAAACCCTAGCCCAACCCAACCACCATAACCCTATCCCAACTCAAATCCTAAAATCCTAGACCAAGCACCATATACACAACCTAATACCAAACCTAAACAACATATATTAATCCCAACTAAACATTGAAACAATTTTGAAAAAAAATTGACAAAGTTTCCCCTTATATTTTCAATTTTCTATAAACCTTCATAGCAAAATAATACTCATAATAAAACTGGACACACCCCATATTAAATTTCATTCAATCAAACAAGTGGGCACACCCCACATTCACAATAAATCATACAAGCCACACCATCTAACAAAAGCCTAAAATATTATTATAGTAAATAAAAAACATTAAAATTATACCTCCAACGACTACAGCTTCCATGAATGATCATCATCGATAACCTATAATTTCATAAATGTAATTAATTAAATAACATATTATCATATTATTAAAAAATTTACAACTTATAAAATTGAGGCGATAGCAGCAGCTGTAATAGGAGGAGGAGGAGGGTGATAGAAGGGGGACGAGAAGGAGGACAAGCGGAAGAGGGTGACAAAGGCCAGCAGCATAGGCAGCACTAAGAGAAGGAGGAGGAGGAAGGGGTAGTGTGGGAAGAGGAGGTTGTCAGCCAGCGGTAGGGATAGGAGAAGGAGGATGAGGAGGGGGTAGTAGGATGAGGAGGAAGAGGAGGAGGCTGATAAGACAAGAAGGAGGGGGCAGTAGGATGGAGAGGAGAAGGAGGACAAGGTCTACAGGAGGAGGAGGAGGAGGAGGGCGGTAGGACAAGGAGGAGGAGAGGGAGGAACCAAGGAGGACGAGGAGGGGAGGAACCAAGGAGGAGGAGGAGGAGGGGGGCCTGCTAAGGAAGTGGAGTAGGAGAGGGGAACTGAGGAGGAGGAGGGGATGATCAGTAGGAGGAGGGTGGCACTGGCAGGCCGGGGAGGAGGAGAAGGAGGCCACAGGCGGAGGAGGAGGAAGGTGAGGAGCTGCGGAGGAGGAGGAAGGGGGTTCAGGCAAAGGAGGAGGATGGGTCAGAACTGAGGAGGAGGAGGAGGAGGAGGGTGTCACCAAGCCAGGGAGGAGGATGACAGCATTGGTGGAGGAGGAGGAGGGTGAGGGTGTAGGCGGAGGAGGAGGAGGGCAAGGAGCAGCGAAGGAGGAGGAGGGCAAGGACCAACGGAGGACGAGGAGGAGCAGAGTGAGCTGCCACAGAGGAGGAGGGGAGAGGGGCATGGAGGAGGAGGATGAGGAGGAGAAGGAGAAGGAGGGGGGACAACGACGACAAGGATGGGGATTCACCTGAGGAGGAGGGGGCAATGCTAGGAGGAGGGCATGGAAGTGCTCGGTGCAAGTAGAGCGACGCGAGGGGGACAGTGTGAGGGTTTGGATGAGGAAGATGAATAGTAGGCTGCAGTGCCTAAATAGATTTAGGAACCTATGCCATCGATTCTCTCAAAAACCGATGGCAAATGATATTATCGGTTCCCTCTCTAGCGTGCCCAAAATTTCTCCACTAAATTTAACTTGACTTTTACCGTCGTTTAATCTAATAAATGACAGTATAAGTTACTAATTCTGCCAAATTTCACATGCAAATTTTTTACCGTTGCTTATTCTCCAAACCGACAGCAAAGGGTACACATCATCACGCCTAAAATTTTTGTTGGTAATTTTTACCCACTTTTCCCGTCATTTATTCCAGTAACCAACAGGAAAAATATATTTGTCGTCTCTTAATAAATCGATGGTAAATATTAATGACCATCGCGTCACCCAATCGTCGATGGTAGGTCGAGTACTGACCTTTTCTACTGCTTGTTTGAATAAGCAATGGCAAAAATATCTTTGTCGTCGATTGAAATAACTGACGGCATAACCCATTTTTCTAGTAGTGCATTAGATCTTGAAAAGGGTCCCATGAAATCACTTCCCCAGATGTCAAAGATTTCGCACACACTGATCGGATTCAAGGGCATCATATCCCACAGGCCCATGTTGCCGAGGGTCTGATAATGGTCACGTGCCCTACAATAGGATTGTGCATCTTTGAACATTGTTGGAAAAAAGAACCCATAATGGAGGATATTTGCTATGTTTTTACATCCAAAGTAATGGCCCTTGCAGGCCTGGTCATGACAGAACGAGATGACATCATTGACCTTGTCATCGGGAATGCTTCTCCGGATCACTTGGTCATTACCGATGTGGAAAAGATATGAATCTTCCCAGACATAGTAGTTGGCATCGGAAATCAACTTGTCCCATTGGGAAGTCACCCAATCTAGCAAGACTTTCCCCGTAACCAAGTAGTTCACGATATCTACAAACCAGGAAAGTCCCTTAATGGCCAAGAGATGCTCATCTGAAAAGTGCTCGATGACAAGTCCAGACAAGTCAATGACAGAAGAAGGAAGGAGAGACAAATGGTCAACTACCACATTCTGCTTTCCTGCCTTATCATGAATTTCAAGATCGAATTCTTGCAGTAGCAAGATCTAGCAGGTTAATCTAGGCTTCGCGTCCTTCTTCATAAGTGCTTCACTACAATGTGATCCGAGTAAATGATGATGTGGGATCCCAGGAGGTACAATCTGAATTTCTTCAGACCAAATACTATGGCCAGTAGCTCTTTCTCCATAATTTTGTAATTATGCAAAGCCTCGTCTAGTGTCTTGCTGGTGTAATATATAGCCACTAGTTTCCTGTCAATTTTCTAACTGAGCACCGCTCCTACTGCGCAGTCAGATGCATCGCACATGATCTTGAAGGGTTGGGATCATCCAAGAGATTGCAAGATTGGTGCTTAGGTGACTCGATCACGCAAGATTTCAAATGCGTGAATGCACTCACTCGTCATCTCGAAAGGCATGTCCTTCGAGAGAAGATTCATCAAGGAGCGCACGATCTTGGAGAAATCAGATATGAATCGACGATAAAATCCGACGTAGCCCAAGAACGATATGATGTCTTTGACTGAGGTAGGCATAGGTAATTTGGAAATCAGATTTACCTTAGCTCGGTCAACTTGGATACCTCTCTCAGAGACAAGATGTCCAAGCACGATGCCCTCAGGAACCATGAAGTGGCTCTTTTCCCAGGAGAGAACCAAGACCACTTCGATGCATCTTTGAAGGATCTGGACCAAATGCTGGAGGCAATCATCGAAAGATTCACCAAAAATCGAGAAGTCATCCATGAAAGCTTCAATGTATTTACCCACCATATCGGAAATTATGGTTAGCATGCACAATTGAAAGGTGGCAGGTGCATTGCAAAACCCAAATGGCATCCTGCGGAACACGTATGTACCATAGGGGTAGGTAAAGGTTGACTTTTCTTGATCTTTGGGATGATTGCCAACTGATTATATCCGAAGTACCCATCTAGGAAATAGAAAAATCAATTAACGGAAGCGAGAAATGATCTTTCTTCGTGGAGGTATTCAATTTTCGATAATCTATGCAAACTCTCCATAAATTCACAATACGAGTCAGGATGGTCTCTCCAGATTCGGTTGTAATCACGGTGAGTCCTGTCTTCTTAGGCACAACTTGAATAAGGCTCACCCTGTGGCTGTCAGAGATCGAGTAGATGATTCCAACATTTAACCACTTGATGATCTCTTTCTTCATCACCTCTTGAAGATTAGGATTCAATAGTCTCTGTATTTCTTTTGATGGTTGTGAACCCTCTTCAGTGTAGATATGATGTGTGCAATAAGAGGGTCTTATCCCAGTCAAGTCATCTAGAGTACTGTTGAACTTATTTACGAACCTACGCTAACGTGTTTGGTTTTGGAAAACCCGTCGTTGTAGTTCGAAAGGAAATAAAATTTATACCGAAATAAGAATTCCGGGTCGAACTCAGGGAGGCTATGTTGATCTATATTCGCAATTATGTTTTTTTTAGGAATTTTGATAAACAAGGCGAAATAATTACAATGGAGCTATCAAACTGAGAGAGAGAGAGAGAGAGAGAGAAAGAGAACATGCATTCAATATTTCAATTGTTTATACAAGCAAACGAAATGAAAGTTACACTAGAAAGCGGGAAATCAATTACACTATAAAGCAGGAAAATTCTACACTAGAAAAGCTGTAAATAAGAATGGGAGAGAGAAGTTATCCTCCTCGACGGTCGCTTGGAGGACGAGCCGGACGGGACGACGCCTGGACGAAGGAGAACGAAGCGGGACGAAGGAGGACGAAGCAGAAGAACGGGAATGAAGCAGCACGCCGTCGTCGTCGTGGGATCCACTTCCGAAGGGGGACGAAAATTTGGACTTTATCTCGCGAGAAGCATCCCGGGTGTGGGACAAGCTTCTCTTGAGCTTTGGAGAGGTAGAGAGGAGAAGGAAGGGATGAAAATTTCGTATGGAGGGGGTCTCCATTTATAGTTGCAAGGAGTGGGGGCAAAATGGACATTACATCTTCAAAATAATAAATAAGGGGTCTTTAGTGACGGATAAAACCGTCGCTAAAGCCCCGACGTCGCCGTCGCCGCCGCGCCCACGCGCGCCCGCTCGGCTGCCCGCGCGCGTAACGCCTACGCACGTCCACGTCGTCTCAGCCGTCCGATCGCGAGATCGGACGGCTTAGAACGCATCCGCGCCCGCTGCGTAGCGCACCGCCCGCGTGTGATCGCGCGTTCACCAGAGAGTCCAATTACGCGTCGGCGCTATCGGGCGCGCGCGGCCGTTGGATCTTCATCTGACGCTCGTGCGCGCCCGCTCGCCCGCGCCTTCCACCCCCTCACCGCGGCTCGAACCTGCGACCTCCGCTTCGCCCGCAGCTGCGTCGCCGCTGCGCTACGCGGGCGAAATGGTCGCGAGGACGCTTTTAAGCGCGAGCGACCGCAGCCGTTGGATCGAGATCCAACGGCGGAGAGGAGACGGTGCGCGGTCTTCACAAGACTCCTGCGGCCGATTGGGCGGCTGGGATGGCGCCACGTGGCGCCATCTTGGCCGTCCATCTTCTGGAAGTTGTAGATGGTGCTACGGATGTCGGATTGACTCGATTTTTGTGTCGTTCGGCTGCGATCGTCGATCCGAATTCATCCGTGTGGTCGGATTTTCCATCTGAAGTGCGGATTTACACCATCCTGGCCCTTGATCTTCTAGGGTTCCCCGGTCTCTATCTGATGCTACGGATGACTGATTAGGGCGATCTTGGAGTCGTTGAACTCCAATCGTCGCCCTGATCATATCCATACGGTTGGATCTTTGATCCGAGGCCCCGATAAAATATTTGCCCTGTCCAAGCACATAAAAGGAGACAATTAACCTCCATTTTATTCAAACTACTCTAAATGCAAGATGATGCATGTAATGCAATATTTATATCATGAAATGCAATCCTATGCTTAAGAACATGCATAAATAGACATTTTAAGTAGTGTAAATGTGTTTACATCATACCCCCATGCCTATCTTTTGCTAGTCCCTAGCAAAAACTATATGCTATTTATAAAAGAATTAGGTTAGATTATTTGGACCTGAGTTATTTTCAATCATTAAGAAATTGTCTACTTAAGAACTGAACTTTCAAAGACACAACAGTGCCCGGGTATCAGCCAAAATGCAGACCGCCTCAAGCCTCGCCTTATTTAAAGAAAAATTTCTTTTTCTGTTTTTACTCTCTTTTTTTTTTTTTTGGATTTTCAAATTTTAGGGTTTAAGAGTGGCTTTCTACGGCCATTCAACTCACCCAAGATTTGATGAGAACCCTAAGTTTTAAGCATCTTATTGTGATTGTGATAGACTCGTTGACCGGCAATTAAAACGGACTTCGGATTTCTACGCCTCTAGGTGACCTCAAAAAGAATTCTGCCTAAAGGTGTATCTTTACAACCGGTAGCTTTCTCCCTACTTTTATTTTTTTAACGGGGTCAACACAAGGGTGAATCCAGTGTATATCTCCCCGGTTTATTCTACTTCTCCGCTTCTTCCTAAGTGTTTTGGGAATTTTTAGTGCATTTTCTGAGCTGGGTTCTGGACAACCGGTCGATGAGTTGTTACCACCGACAACTTGCCAGCCATACTCGTGCGGCGAAGTGTGGCTTATTTCTTTTTGTTCTTTTCTCCTTTTTGATTTTTTTTTTTTTTTTTAAGTAGGTGGCTTCCCTGGTCTAAGATTTACCTAAAGGCAGCAAAAAGAGAAAGGTCCAGTGACTGGGCTCTGGACAACCTACCTATGGGCTGTTACCCACGATAACTTGCCAGCCATATCACCCTAGAAGGTTCATTAGCTACCCAATTTCCGTTAAAATCGCCAAACAATGAGTCAGTGCAAAGAAAGTGTGTAGATGCTTAAAACTCAAAATTCCCTCACATCAGAGGGCGGGTTGATAAGTCGTGTACTTATCACCCAAACTTATTTACTCCAATTAAAATAAAATTCAAGTTGGCGAGAACTCGAAAAACAAATCCACATTTTAGTGGATATACGGGCTGATTAAGTCCAAAGACCTGAAGGGTCTTTGTGTTTCAGAACATAATATAGTATTTCTTAAGATTGAAAATTTTCTTAAACCCAAATTCTCTTTCCTAATTTTGATTTTTTTTTTTTTAATATAAAATAAAACAAATTTACGGAGCTGACGAATGAATTCAAAGATAAATATCCATCCCCCCCATGCCTATCTAATGCAATGTCCTCATTGTATTAAAAAGACATAAAACAGAGTGGAAAAGCGTCGAAAGCACCTGAATTGCGTGGATATCGGGTCCGCTCCGAGATGAAAATGAAAAAGAACTGTATATGTGCTGAGTTTAGTGCCTTCAGCTAGGCACACTATACAAAGAAAAGAAATGAAGAATTCACATGTGCAGGTCAGAATTAGAATGAACAGAAGAATCCTCCGACCTGTCAGCAGAGGTCCACAGATGTGGACCAGATTGTGGTGCAGACCCACACCCCATAATCGAGAATATCTTAGGTTCTGGATAAAAATTACCCAAAACCTAAAATCAGAATGCAAGCGGGGTCGGGCCTGCGATTTGTGAGGATGCAACCCAAGGCCAAAATGTCGGGTTACAGAGAATTGAAGCTCAAAAGGATAATCGTTAAATGTGTGCTTGAGTTTGACATCCTCGAAACAAATGTCGTAAGGGTTCTGATTTGATGGTTTCAGCTTAAAAGGAACCCTTCGACTCAATCTTCCATTTCCTCCAAAATTGACTTCCCAAATCAGAATTTCCCAGCTCCTATCCTCCTCATTCGGCATATCAAATTCCATGACCTCTTGTATATTCATCACCCCGTCTGAAATCTCCAAGTCTAAATGATGTGGCAAAATCAAAATTGACTTGGGTCTAATTATCTCAGAATTAGAATCATCAATAAGCTCAACAGGGTGTAACTGATAATCAGGGCATTGAATTAATTCCTCCAGAAAATGCGATTCTGGATCCGTATCGTGTGCCCTAATAAGATCAGTTTCCTCAGTTATTGGGCTATCAAATGATCTATCAGATTCCTCAGGCCCAATCGTCTCACAAAAATCGTGATCTGAAAACTCGTGTGAGACTTCGCAACTTGAATCTTCACCATCAGGATCCGTATCAATGTATGTCCCAAAATCATTTGTCACTTTGCGTTCCAAGGAGACATACGTTTCCTCGTAACCCGGCTCAGGGATTTCAGGTGAAGAAATCAAATCATCCTTAATTGGTTGTTTTAATTCAATCTGGTCAGCTTCGTAACACGTGTCCCCCCCAACAGGTGCCTGAGCGGGTTCTGTCATTGGCTTTCCTGAAGAGAGTTCATCCTGGGAATTATTCCAAGATTGAATCAAAGCAACCACGAATCTCATCCTCAATTTCGCTAATTTCCCAAGTAGAAACTCACCCGGGTTCTTATCCTTAACATCCTGGAGCCAATCCAACAAAGACTTATTTAAATCATCAATCATTTCAATCAGGGGCTCCAATCTCTCAATGCAAGGTATTGGCTGAACTTCTAAAGATTGAATGATATTCCTCAAGTTAGCCAGAACCTTATCTTGAACCTGATTAACCTGAACCAAATGAGTTGGTTCAGGGTTGGGCGGGTTTGACATCAATGTAGAGGAATTAACGAATTGAGATTCGTTATACCCATCCTGATAATAGGTCATTTCAGATTGTTCAAAAGATGGAGATGACCTAAAGGCAGTGAAATCAGAGGATGGGTAAGGATCAGTGTATCCTTCTTGATTGTAGATCGCATTAGGTTGTTCATGAAAGGAGGACAATCTATAATCGATGCAACTCTGAGAAGGATAGAATTGAGAATCAAAGTGTTCAGGGTTAGACCCTAAACACGGGGGTCCGGAATTGTATCCCCAATCCGAATTATCCCAACTAACTGATGGTCGATTACAATACGAGTTGGGATAATCGTCATGTTGAGGATAATTTACAACAGGAGTGAAAGAGAGGGAATGCGTGAAATATGTGGAAGGATTCATGAGACACAGGAGGAAGAAAGGTACCCTGCAATACAAACAATCAAACCTGTCCTTAAATGGGTTAGCCTACAGACCTACAGACTCCCAAAACCCGTCTTGAGATAAAGGAACGATTTGATCTACTTCTGTCTGTTCAATCCAACCAGTTAGAAGGAGGGACTGGGGAGAAGGTTCTTCCTTCGGCTTGCGCCTCCGGTTCCTAGTGTACCCCCCAGCCGCGATCGTTTGACTCTGCTCCCCTAGCTAGACATCAGATTGAACAGTAGAAACAGACTAATCGAAAATAATCTCGTTCTAAGTTCTGAAGAGCGAGTCCAATCCTTAAGGCCAACGTCTACTCTATTTTAGGGCTAGGTTTGAATGTGCTTTGGAATGTGATGGGCCCTTTAAATGGGTTGTACCCTTAATGATTGATTGCTTTGTCTGTGCGTGCACAACCAGTGGTTTTCAAGCAAGATTATTTTTGATGTGGTGAATTTTAAGGTTCAAATCTTGCTTAGTAGCTTTTAGGATTCATCTTTAGGTGTTTTCAATCAAGTTTCATTGGCACACCAGGTTTTGCAAGCACAAGTGAAGATATTTTCCTTTAAAGTTTAAAAAGAATGTGGAGTGCCTGGTAGATCCCTAAGAGTTGAACCTAATTGGCAGCTACTTGATGAGTTGATTTTATTTGAAGTGGTGCGGCCCAAACAACTCAAACAACTGGCCTGATGCACCACCTAATTAGGCACACAAATGATTACCCAATCTGATTTCTACTCGATTATGTGTTTGGATGTGTGTACCGGCTCCTAAGATTGGTTTACCGGTTGAGTTAGAAAATCAGATGAGGTTGTGTACCTCTGTGAGATTTTTTTTTTTTTTTTTTTTTAATGTGGGGGTTGGAGTGAGTATGGATGTCAAACAACAAACAATCTAACCTTAGAGTTTATAAGAACACCTAGGTTGATTGATGTTTGAATTATTATGTGATGAAATGAAATCTAATGGGTGGGAGGTGGGGGATAACTTACAAAACCTTCCACAGCACTTTACTCCGATCTACCGCTTTTGCCTGTCTCAAAAGAGTACCTGCAATTACAATAAGAAAGGAAAAAAAAAAAAGTGAGGTAAATGATTTGTAAGTTACAAAATGCGAAGAGAAATCAAAGAGCGTTGCCTCCCCGGCAACGGCGCCAAAATGTTGAACTTATTTACGAACCTACGCTAACGTGTTTGGTTTTGGAAAACCCGTCGTTGTAGTTCGAAAGCGAAGGATTCGAGTTCAACAAATAAAATTTATACCGAAATAAGAATTCCGGGTCGAACTCAGGGAGGCTACGTTGATCTATATTCGCAATTATGTTTTTTTTAGGAATTTTGATAAACAAGGAGAAATAATTACAATGGAGCTATCAAACTGAGAGAGAGAGAGAGAGAGAGAAAGAGAACATGCATTCAATATTTCAATTGTTTATACAAGCAAACGAAATGAAAGTTACACTAGAAAGCGGGAAATCAATTACACTATAAAGCAGGAAAATTCTACACTAGAAAAGCTGTAAATAAGAATGGGAGAGAGAAGTTATCCTCCTCGACGGTCGCTTGGAGGACGAGCCAGACGGGATGACGCCTGGACGAAGGAGGACGAAGCAGAAGAACGGGAACGAAGCAGCACGCCGTCGTCATCGCGGGATCCACTTCCGAAGGGGGACGAAAATTTGGACTTTATCTCGCGAGAAGCATCCCGGGTGTGGGACAAGCTTCTCTTGAGCTTTGGAGAGGTAGAGAGGAGAAGGAAGGGATGAAAATTTCGTATGGAGGGGGTCTCCTTTTATAGTTGCAAGGAGTGGGGGCAAAATGGACATTACATCTTCAAAATAATAAATAAGGGGTCTTTAGTGACGGATAAAACCGTCGCTAAAGCCCCGACGGCGCCGTCGCCGCCGCGCCCACGCGCGCCCGCTCGGCTGCCCGCGCGCGTAACGCCTACGCACGTCCGCGTCGTCTCAGCCGTCCGATCGCTAGATCGGACGGCTTAGAACGCGTCCGCGCCCGCTGCGTAGCGCACCGCCCGCGTGTGATCGCGCGTTCACCAGAGAGTCCAATTACGCGTCGGCGCTATCGGGCGCGCGCGGCCGTTGGATCTTCATCTGACGCTCGTGCGTGCCCGCTCGCCCGCGCCTTCCACCCCCTCACCGCGGCTCGAACCCGCGACCTCCGCTTCGCCCGCAGCTGCGTCGCCGCTGCGCTACGCGGGCGAAATGGTCGCGCGGACGCTTTTAAGCGCGAGCGACCGCAGCCGTTGGATTGAGATCCAACGGCGGAGAGGAGACGGTGCGCGGTCTTCACAAGACTCCTGCGGCCGATTGGGCGGCTGGGATGGCGCCACGTGGCGCCATCTTGGCCGTCCATCTTCTGGAAGTTGTAGATGGTGCCACGGATGTCGGATTGACTCGATTTTTGTGTCGTTCGGCTGCGATCGTCGATCCGAATTCATCCGTGTGGTCGGATTTTCCATCTGAAGTGCGGATTTACACCATCCTGGCCCTTGATCTTCTAGGGTTCCCCGGTCTCTATCTGATGCTACGGATGCCTGATTAGGGCGATCTTGGAGTCGTTGAACTCCAATCGTCGCCCTGATCATATCCATACGGTTGGATCTTTGATCCGAGGCTCCGATAAAATATTTGCCCTGTCCAAGCACATAAAAGGAGACAATTAACCTCCATTTTATTCAAACTACTCTAAATGCAAGATGATGCATGTAATGCAATATTTATATCATGAAATGCAATCCTATGCTTAAGAACATGCATAAATAGACATTTTAAGTAGTGTAAATGTGTTTACATCATACCCCCATGCCTATCTTTTGCTAGTCCCTAGCAAAAACTATATGCTATTTATAAAAGAATTAGGTTAGATTATTTGGACCTGAGTTATTTTCAATCATTAAGAAATTGTCTACTTAAGAACTGAACTTTCAAAGACACAACAGTGCCCGGGTATCAGCCAAAATGCAGACCGCCTCAAGCCTCGCCTTATTTAAAGAAAAATTTCTTTTTCTGTTTTTACTCTCTTTTTTTTTTTTTTTGGATTTTCAAATTTTAGGGTTTAAGAGTGGCTTTCTACGGCCATTCAACTCACCCAAGATTTGATGAGAACCCTAAGTTTTAAGCATCTTATTGTGATTGTGATAGACTCGTTGACTGGCAATTAAAACGGACTTCTGATTTCTACGCCTCTAGGTGACCTCAAAAAGAATTCTGCCTAAAGGTGTATCTTTACAACCGGTAGCTTTCTCCCTACTTTTATTTTTTTAACGGGGTCAACACAAGGGTGAATCCAGTGTATATCTCCCCGGTTTATTCTACTTCTCCGCTTCTTCCTAAGTGTTTTGGGAATTTTTAGTGCATTTTCTGAGCTGGGTTCTGGACAACCGGTCGATGAGTTGTTACCACCGACAACTTGCCAGTCATACTCGTGCGGCGAAGTGTGGCTTATTTCTTTTTGTTCTTTTCTCCTTTTTGATTTTTTTTTTTTTTTTTAAGTAGGTGGCTTCCCTGGTCTAAGATTTACCTAAAGGCAGCAAAAAGAGAAAGGTCCAGTGACTGGGCTCTGGACAACCTACCTATGGGCTGTTACCCACGATAACTTGCCAGCCATATCACCCTAGAAGGTTCATTAGCTACCCAATTTCCGTTAAAATCGCCAAACAACGAGTCAGTGCAAAGAAAGTGTGTAGATGCTTAAAACTCAAAATTCCCTCACATCAGAGGGCGGGTTGATAAGTCGTGTACTTATCACCCAAACTTATTTACTCCAATTAAAATAAAATTCAAGTTGGCGAGAACTCGAAAAATAAATCCACATTTTAGTGGATATACGGGCTGATTAAGTCCAAAGACCTGAAGGGTCTTTGTGTTTCAGAACATAATATAGTATTTCTTAAGATTGAAAATTTTCTTAAACCCAAATTCTCTTTCCTAATTTTGATTTTTTTTTTTTAATATAAAATAAAACAAATTTATGGAGCTGACGAATGAATTCAAAGATAAATATCCATCCCCCCCATGCCTATCTAATGCAATGTCCTCATTGTATTAAAAAGACATAAAACAGAGTGGAAAAGCGTCGAAAGCACCTGAATTGCGTGGATATCGGGTCCGCTCCGAGATGAAAATGAAAAAGAACTGTATATGTGCTGAGTTTAGTGCCTTCAGCTAGGCACACTATACAAAGAAAAGAAATGAAGAATTCACATGTGCAGGTCAGAATTAGAATGAACAGAAGAATCCTCCGACCTGTCAGCAGAGGTCCACAGATGTGGACCAGATTGTGGTGCAGACCCACACCCCATAATCGAGAATATCTTAGGTTCTGGATAAAAATTACCCAAAACCTAAAATCAGAATGCAAGCGGGGTCGGGCCTGCGATTTGTGAGGATGCAACCCAAGGCCAAAATGTCGGGTTACAGAGAATTGAAGCTCAAAAGGATAATCGTTAAATGTGTGCTTGAGTTTGACATCCTCGAAACAAATGTCGTAAGGGTTCTGATTTGATGGTTTCAGCTTAAAAGAAACCCTTCGACTCAATCTTCCATTTCCTCCAAAATTGACTTCCCAAATCAGAATTTCCCAGCTCCTATCCTCCTCATTCGGCATATCAAATTCCATGACCTCTTGTATATTCATCACCCCGTCTGAAATCTCCAAGTCTAAATGATGTGGCAAAATCAAAATTGACTTGGGTCTAATTATCTCAGAATTAGAATCATCAATAAGCTCAACAGGGTGTAACTGATAATCAGGGCATTGAATTAATTCCTCCAGAAAATGCGATTCTGGATCCGTATCGTGTGCCCTAATAAGATCAGTTTCCTCAGTTATTGGGCTATCAAATGATCTATCAGATTCCTCAGGCCCAATCGTCTCACAAAAATCGTGATCTGAAAACTCGTGTGAGACTTCGCAACTTGAATCTTCACCATCAGGATCCGTATCAATGTATGTCCCAAAATCATTTGTCACTTTGCGTTCCAAGGAGACATACGTTTCCTCGTAACCCGGCTCAGGGATTTCAGGTGAAGAAATCAAATCATCCTTAATTGGTTGTTTTAATTCAATCTGGTCAGCTTCGTAACATGTGTCCCCCCCAACAGGTGCCTGAGCGGGTTCTGTCATTGGCTTTCCTGAAGAGAGTTCATCCTGGGAATTATTCCAAGATTGAATCAAAGCAACCACGAATCTCATCCTCAATTTCGCTAATTTCCCAAGTAGAAACTCACCCGGGTTCTTATCCTTAACATCCTGGAGCCAATCCAACAAAGACTTATTTAAATCATCAATCATTTCAATCAGGGGCTCCAATCTCTCAATGCAAGGTATTGGCTGAACTTCTAAAGATTGAATGATATTCCTCAAGTTAGCCAGAACCTTATCTTGAACCTGATTAACCTGAACCAAATGAGTTGGTTCAGGGTTGGGCGGGTTTGACATCAATGTAGAGGAATTAACGAATTGAGATTCGTTATACCCATCCTGATAATAGGTCATTTCAGATTGTTCAAAAGATGGAGATGACCTAAAGGCAGTGAAATCAGAGGATGGGTAAGGATCAGTGTATCCTTCTTGATTGTAGATCGCATTAGGTTGTTCATGAAAGGAGGACAATCTATAATCGATGCAACTCTGAGAAGGATAGAATTGAGAATCAAAGTGTTCAGGGTTAGACCCTAAACACGGGGGTCCGGAATTGTATCCCCAATCCGAATTATCCCAACTAACTGATGGTCGATTACAATACGAGTTGGGATAATCGTCATGTTGAGGATAATTTACAACAGGAGTGAAAGAGCGGGAATGCGTGAAATATGTGGAAGGATTCATGAGACACAGGAGGAAGAAAGGTACCCTGCAATACAAACAATCA
This sequence comes from Thalassia testudinum, assembly GCA_037157565.1. NCBI lineage: Eukaryota > Viridiplantae > Streptophyta > Magnoliopsida > Alismatales > Hydrocharitaceae > Thalassia > Thalassia testudinum. The sequence goes on from JAZHRO010000009.1 coordinate 49,793,801, forward strand.
AACCTGTCCTTAAATGGGTTAGCCTACAGACCTACAGACTCCCAAAACCCGTCTTGAGATAAAGGAACGATTTGATCTACTTCTGTCTGTTCAATCCAACCAGTTAGAAGGAGGGACTGGGGAGAAGGTTCTTCCTTCGGCTTGCGCCTCCGGTTCCTAGTGTACCCCCCAGCCGCGATCGTTTGACTCTGCTCCCCTAGCTAGACATCAGATTGAACAGTAGAAACAGACTAATCGAAAATAATCTCGTTCTGAGTTCTGAAGAGCGAGTCCAATCCTTAAGGCCAACGTCTACTCTATTTTAGGGCTAGGTTTGAATGTGCTTTGGAATGTGATGGGCCCTTTAAATGGGTTGTACCCTTAATGATTGATTGCTTTGTCTGTGCGTGCACAACCAGTGGTTTTCAAGCAAGATTATTTTTGATGTGGTGAATTTTAAGGTTCAAATCTTGCTTAGTAGCTTTTAGGATTCATCTTTAGGTGTTTTCAATCAAGTTTCATTGGCACACCAGGTTTTGCAAGCACAGGTGAAGATATTTTCCTTTAAAGTTTAAAAAGAATGTGGAGTGCCTGGTAGATCCCTAAGAGTTGAACCTAATTGGCAGCTACTTGATGAGTTGATTTTATTTGAAGTGGTGCGGCCCAAACAACTCAAACAACTGGCCTGATGCACCACCTAATTAGGCACACAAATGATTACCCAATCTGATTTCTACTCGATTATGTGTTTGGATGTGTGTACCGGCTCCTAAGATTGGTTTACCGGTTGAGTTAGAAAATCAGATGAGGTTGTGTACCTCTGTGAGATTTTTTTTTTTTTTTTTTTTTTAATGTGGGGGTTGGAGTGAGTATGGATGTCAAACAACAAACAATCTAACCTTAGAGTTTATAAGAACACCTAGGTTGATTGATGTTTGAATTATTATGTGATGAAATGAAATCTAATGGGTGGGAGGTGGGGGATAACTTACAAAACCTTCCACAGCACTTTACTCCGATCTACCTCTTTTGCCTGTCTCAAAAGAGTACCTGCAATTACAATAAGAAAGGAAAAAAAAAAAAGTGAGGTAAATGATTTGTAAGTTACAAAATGCGAAGAGAAATCAAAGAGCGTTGCCTCCCCGGCAACGGCGCCAAAATGTTGAACTTATTTACGAACCTACGCTAACGTGTTTGGTTTTGGAAAACCCGTCGTTGTAGTTCGAAAGCGAAGGATTCGAGTTCAACAAATAAAATTTATACCGAAATAAGAATTCCGGGTCGAACTCAGGGAGGCTACCTTGATCTATATTCGCAATTATGTTTTTTTTAGGAATTTTGATAAACAAGGCGAAATAATTACAATGGAGCTATCAAACTGAGAGAGAGAGAGAGAGAAAGAGAACATGCATTCAATATTTCAATTGTTTATACAAGCAAACGAAATGAAAGTTACACTAGAAAGCGGGAAATCAATTACACTATAAAGCAGGAAAATTCTACACTAGAAAAGCTGTAAATAAGAATGGGAGAGAGAAGTTATCCTCCTCGACGGTCGCTTGGAGGACGAGCCGGACGGGACGACGCCTGGACGAAGGAGGACGAAGCAGAAGAACGGGAACGAAGCAGCACGCCGTCGTCATCGCGGGATCCACTTCCGAAGGGGGACGAAAATTTGGACTTTATCTCGCGAGAAGCATCCCGGGTGTGGGACAAGCTTCTCTTGAGCTTTGGAGAGGTAGAGAGGAGAAGGAAGGGATGAAAAGTTCGTATGGAGGGGGTCTCCTTTTATAGTTGCAAGGAGTGGGGGCAAAATGGACATTACATCTTCAAAATAATAAATAAGGGGTCTTTAGTGACGGATAAAACCGTCGCTAAAGCCCCGACGTCGCCGTCGCCGCCGCGCCCACGCGCGCCCGCTCGGCTGCCCGCGCGCGTAACGCCTACGCACGGCCACGTCGTCTCAGCCGTCCGATCGCTAGATCGGACGGCTTAGAACGCGTCCGCGCCCACTGCGTAGCGCACCGCCCGCGTGTGATCGCGCGTTCACCAGAGAGTCCAATTACGCGTCGGCGCTATCGGGCGCGCGCGGCCGTTGGATCTTCATCTGACGCTCGTGCGCGCCCGCTCGCCCGCGCCTTCCACCCCCTCACCGCGGCTCGAACCCGCGACCTCCGCTTCGCCCGCAGCTGCGTCGCCGCTGCGCTACGCGGGCGAAATGGTCGCGCGGACGCTTTTAAGCGCGAGCGACCGCAGCCGTTGGATCGAGATCCAACGACGGAGAGGAGACGGTGCGCGGTCTTCACAAGACTCCTGCGGCCGATTGGGCGGCTGGGATGGCGCCACGTGGCGCCATCTTGGCCGTCCATCTTCTGGAAGTTGTAGATGGTGCCACGGATGTCGGATTGACTCGATTTTTGTGTCGTTCGGCTGCGATCGTCGATCCGAATTCATCCGTGTGGTCGGATTTTCCATCTGAAGTGCGGATTTACACCATCCTGGCCCTTGATCTTCTAGGGTTCCCCGGTCTCTATCTGATGCTACGGATGCCTGATTAGGGCGATCTTGGAGTCGTTGAACTCCAATCGTCGCCCTGATCATATCCATACGGTTGGATCTTTGATCCGAGGCCCCGATAAAATATTTGCCCTGTCCAAGCACATAAAAGGAGACAATTAACCTCCATTTTATTCAAACTACTCTAAATGCAAGATGATGCATGTAATGCAATATTTATATCATGAAATGCAATCCTATGCTTAAGAACATGCATAAATAGACATTTTAAGTAGTGTAAATGTGTTTACATCAAGTACATCCGATGGCTCTTCGATGCTTCTGAAGGACAGAAATCAACTTTGTTTCCTGATCAGGTGTGAGCTGGGATGATAATCATAAGAAATGTTTGATTAGAACCCAAGAAGACGTACTTCAAATGATCTGAGAGGGGCTTCAATTCTAGTATCGGGTTATCAGCAGTGGGTAGGGGTTCAGGATGGGCCTTAGAGGATAAGGTGGAAGCTATCAGTAGGTCTGGATCAGTTTCAGGCTTCTCTATCTATGCGTCAAGATTTTCATGTAACTAAAGATTTGGGATAATCAAGTTTTCCTCCGTAATCAGGTCCTCAACCAACGAACTGATGTCGCATACTTCTTCGATTGCTCCATAGTTTATTCCTTTCTGGGCCTTAAAGATATCAATCCTCATTGTCTTATTCCCGAATTTCAACTTGATCTAGCCCTCTTCACAATTGATATTTGCCATAGCTGTGCTAGGAACTATCTACCTAAAATGATTGGTGTGTCTCTTAGATTTTCAGGAGTATCCAAATCTAATACGATGAAGTCCACCATAAAGTAGAAATCTTGAATCCTAACTAGAACATCCTCGGGAACTCTTCTAGGTGACTTGATTGATCTGTCTACTAGCTACAAGGTCACCTCAGTCGATTTAAGCTCAGTTTCCTCGAAATGATCTAGTAGGGATGTAGGGATGAGGTTTATGGAGGCTCCTAGATCCAATAAAGCTCGATCAAATCCTAGGTCATCGATCTTACAGGAGATCAAAGGGGTGCCCGAATCTTTCACTTTCTACTGGAGCTTGCTCAGGATGATAGAGTTGGCTTGCTCAGATAATATGATCGGACTCCCATCTTTATTTCACAGCTTACATTTTGGTGTACATAAGTCATTCAAAAATCGCACGTAAATCGATACATGGTGGATTGCATCCATCAAGGGGATGTTTATCTGGACTTGCTCAAAGAGCTTGACCAAGTCTTCCTCAAGTGCCACGGGTTTGGGTTTCCTCTTTCCTTTGGTCAAGGCCTCAGGAAATGGAACCTCTGTAGGTTCCTCTAGGATTGGTTCAGGTTCTATATCTGAGATAAGGGTATCCTAGATAACCATCCTAGGGTTAGGCTCTGAACTACCAGGTTTAGAGTGGCTCGGATAAGGTGGATCCTAAGTTGATTTGCCACTACGGGTGGTAACTACATTAAGGCCACTATGAGTGATGGAGCAAAAGGGGGCAGATAAACATAATGAGCTTGGCCCTAATTCGGGTTCATAACGTGCTTCTAGTTTGGCACGTTATCCAGATTCAGCAAAGGTTAAGACAGGATTGCACTAGGCTGGCAAGACCCAGCCATTTGTTTGAGCTAATTTCGAACCTCTATGATGTCATCTTTGTGCAGTTTCTGCATAGCCACATTGGTCTTTTGGATGTCAACCAGGGTTTGTAGAATCAGATTCATTTGAACTTCCCCTGACGGTTCAGATTGGTAATTGAAGACGTGACGGCAACCGGGTTTGTTATAACATTGTAGTAAAGCCGGTTGTTACCAACGTTTCATATAAAAATTTTTTTACTCGGAAAAATGAAAGAGTTCCCGAGGTCGAACTCAGGGAGCAAGTTGTATTCTAGAGATATACAAGTTCTATTACAAAAATAAAGAGAGAGAGAGAGAGAGAGATGAAAATTTGGCTTCTTCTTCTTCTCTTCTTTCTTCCTCTTTGTCTTATCTCCTCTTTGGCTTTTGTTCTTCCTGTTCTTCTTCTTCTTCTTCTTCTTCTTCTGCTTTCTTCAGATCTTCCCCTCGTGCTCTTCTTCTTCTGTCTTCTGTTCTTCCTTGTTTTCTTTCTTTCTTTTTCTTCAGATCTTCTTCTTCTTTTCTTGCTTCTTGCTTCTCTTCATTTCTTCTTCTTCTTTGTCTTCACCTGTCTTCAGGACGTCGTCTGATTTTCCAATCAGACGACTTAACCCGCGGATGCTACAGTGCCGCTTCAGTTCTTCTTCTTCCGCAGTCCTTCACCTGTGCCTGCACACTCAAGAGTTCAGCATCAGAGGGCAAAAACCTACTCTACCCCCCTCCCCCGCGTATCTCTTTCTCTCTGAAATCACTCTTCGGAAGCTCTCCCAGAGCGCTACCGGGTAATCGGGTTCGGGTCAGGCCCGGGTCCAGGCCCACCGGCGTGCGTGGTGGGCGAGGAGTGCAGGTCAGTCTAATCGGGTCGGGCCAGGTCCGCGGAGCGTGGTCACGGACGAGGCCGGGTCGGGTCGGGTGAGAGGGACCTCACCCCGTGGTCAGGAGGCAGACAGCATAAGGCACTTTTTGCCTTTATGCGTCCGCGCGCCTCCGAGAGGTTCCGAGGTGGGACTAAATGTCCCACCCCAATTGAGCGCGCGTCGCGGATGGAGCAGTGGGCGATCGTGGCTTCCCGCGCGGCCTTCGCCCCGTCTGTGAACCAGGGACGTTTCGCGGAGAGTCCCTGCGCAACCTGGGAGTCAACCCTGGGCGAAGGCGTGCCTGCACCTGCAGGTGAAGCAGCTCTGCCTGCGCAGTAATGGCGACGGCGGGCGAGTCACCTGGTCACAGAAGAACGGCCTCTCGGCCAAATCAGACAGGCGGGGGACCTTCGCCGTGGCACGGCGAAGGTGGTCAGGGGGTCTGCAGGGGGCGAGATGGAGCTAACAGGTCGTCCTAGGTCAAACTGTGAGCGAGGAAGTGGGTGTGTTCGGTGGATCTGCAGAGGGTGTTTGGTGGGAAGTGGAGGGGCGGAAGAGGATCAGGGTGAGGAGGCGGAGGTTCTGCGGTGGTCGGCGAGCCGTGTGGGTCGCTGAGGTGATGGGAGCGGCTCGCCGGAGGGTGGTCGGAGGCGGAGAGGATGAGGGTGAACAGGAGCAGTCGAGGGTTTAATTGACTAAATTGAAAGCGGGGGAAGAAAGAGGAGAAGAAGGGGAGTAGGTCTAACTTACTTGCAGGGACGAAGGGGGAGGAACAGGGCGACAGTCGTATCGACTGTCGCCGGAGAAGACGATGCTCAGGGAGAGGGGCGGCGGCGAGCAGAGAGCCGGAGAGGCGCCAGCTGGGTGCGGCGTGGCGCGGGAAGAACAGGGGAGGAAGTCTCTGCTGCTGGTAGTGCGGCAGAGCGAAGAGGTGGAGGGGGAGGAAGCCGCCGGAGCTGGTGAGCGTCTGCCGGAGAAAGAAGAGAAGAAAGCTGGGGGTTTTCTCCGTCAGATCCAGGCTGCCCTGGTCGGTGGAGCAGCGGGGGGTATTTATAGGGATGAAACAGGGAGGAAGGCGGAGGGAGACGACGTGTCTCCCTCGCCGGAGAATGGTCGGAACACGAACCCATACCGTCCGTGCGTTCGCACGGCCGGTATGGGGGGCTACAATGACCATGGGGGTGCTCCTGCGACGGCTGACGACGCAGGGCACCCCCGGTATACTTGCCAGGTCCCCCACCTCACCCTGCGCGGCGCCATGCTCCGCGCAAGGTCGCCGGAGCATGGCGCTGGCAGGGTTTTGCAGGAGGGACCTGATTGCAAAGAACGAAGGAGAGTTAGGGGCCAAAATGCGAGGGTTCAAAAGTTGAGGGCCAAAGAGTAAATATATGAGGACCAAAGTGTAAAGTCGGTCAAGGAGGTTTCTTCTTAGGCTCAAGTTTTTATACATGACTAATTAGGACCTAAGGAATCTGATGGTGAATTTTATTTTCATCTTAAACCTTGTTTGATCGGTCAATTTGCGCAAAAACCCAAATTAAGTTATTAATTGGGCATGGTTCTCAATGTAGGTCAAAATGGGTTCTAAAGGCCAAATTGAAGGTTCTAAACCCTAGAGATTATTTTTCTATGAGTTTTAGAGGGTTTATTCTATTTTTACTTTGCCTCGAACCTCGTGAATTGAAATGGGTTGTTTTAGGGTTACAGATTTAGTCTCTTGGAATTGCTGTAGCCCTTGCTAGATCATTTCATCCCACTTTTATTCTTATTAAGCTGTTTTGACCTATGTTTGGGCCCTGAATTACCCTGTATGCAGATTATACTGGTAAAATTGCACTTTTACCCCTTATGACTTGTTTTCTTCTCAAACTCAGAATTCTCTGAGTTACGCCTTTCCTTGAGATATGTAGGAGCTTTTATCCTTTGTATTGGGTCAAAATGAGCTAGTTATGGCTCATGATGAGGTTCTCATCATACCCCCATGCCTAGCTTTTGCTAGTCCCTTAGCAAAAACTTAAGGTTTCAACCCTTGTTCTAAACCATGAAGTTTTCAATAGTTTTAGATAAGTGTCTTCATAGATTAGGTTAGAATGCTGATCATAGGCCTAAAAGGTACTCCAGTACCAGTCAAGATCCAAATCTGTCTAGCCTTAGCCTCAGTCTTTCAGCAAAGGTTTTTAAGGCCCACAAGAACTAACCTAAGGTTTATTGGACTTCGTGGTTAAAGCACCCGTGCTTGAAATGATTTTAGCCCTGGCTCAGTTCGCAGTGCGTTTTGTAAGAGAGAGATAGAAAGTTTTTCTGTTTGGAGAGTTTTCTCTCTCTTTTTCTTTTTAGTTCTAGCCTAGGATTGGCTTTTCAACACGGTCTGTATCAGATTCCTTGCTCCCATCATCAATCCTCAAGGGTTCCTGGCGATCGATGCTTCGAGATAGCACCGCCCATGGCAACCCCCGGAACCCTGGCTATTGAGATTTCGAGATAATCCCATCCATGGTATTCCGTGGCCGAATCCAGACCCTGGCAATTGACACTTCGAGATAATGCCATCCATGGAATCTGAACCAGCAGAGTGCTTACATGCCCCCCGTAGGATATGTAAATATCCTAAGAGACAAGCACCGAGGAGATGATATTTTGTTACGCGTCTTCGAGGGGACTTCCCGCCTCTCTGCGCTGGGAACTCGTCCAAATCAACTTGTGTTGATCGGCCGCTCCTATTCTAGGTGTTCTTTTCAGATTTTTGCGACGCTTCTGCGTGATTCTGATTTTTACGCTTACTGAACCAGGCTGTGTGTGAGATTAGGGTGCTTAGGTTACTGAGTCCCGTAAACCAAAAATTAGTTAACGAGGCCGAATACTTCCTAAGCCTTGGACCTAATACTTCAGCTTTTCATTTTCCTCAACCTCTTGAGGAGTGTCCAGATCTTAATGGGTACTAAGAGTCTATTCAAGAATGCCTAAGGTTTGCATTCTTACTAATCTCATTGTTCACTTTTCAGTTATTTTCTTGAATGAGGTCTAGAACTTAGGTTAATTCCTTAGTTCCTTACTAATGACTATCACTTTTTCTCATAATTTTGTGCTCCTTTTTCATTTTGTTTCTTTTCTCCTTTACAAAATTTTCCTTCTCCTCTTTTCCTCTTATTCTTTTTCGAAAAATTTTTTAATTTTTATGGTATTTTTGGCATATGTGAATTTTTTGTTTGAAACATTTTCTTACAAGTTTTTGCACTTTCCTACCCCCCCATGCCTAAGATTTGCAATGTCCTCATTGTAACCTAGGGGGTCTTAGTTCATTCCTTAAGACAGAAATTTGGGTGAGTGGATGGGTCGGGTTGAATTTTTGCGGACGATTTCAAATTTCAGATGCGAACATCTGAGTTGGGGTCGGCTGTCTACAAGGGTGAACTTCAAGTGCTGAAAGGTGTCAGAACAAGTTTCAGGTTTTCAAAGAGAATGACGGGCTGCCTCCCGTTAAGCGCTGAGTTTTACGCCATCGGCTGGGCGCAATAAGCTCAAGGGGAAAGGAGGATATAAGATGCCTCAGCCAAATCAGTAGAAGTTACATCAATGAACGGCTTGAGTCTCTGACCGTTCACGATGAAAGGTTCAGAATCGTGGCTGAGTGGACTGATTTCGATTGCTCCATTTCCAAAAACCTGTCGGACCAAATATGGTCCGACCCACTTAGATCTCAGTTTTCCTGGGAAGAGTTTGAGTCGGGCATCAAAGAGTAGGACCTTTTGACCAGGATGAAAGATCTTTCTTGAGATGTGTTTGTCGTGGAAGGCTTTAACCCGCTCCTTGTAGATTTGCGAGTTCTCGTACGCGTCTATGCGTAATTCATCGATCTCCTGATTTGGAGTTTTCTGTGGGTACCAGCCTTAGAAAGATCCAGATTACAGTTCCGTACTGCCCAATAGGCTTTATGCTCCAGTTCGACGGGAAGGTGGCATGCCTTTCCGTACACCAGTCTAAAGGGAGACATGCCTAATTGGGTCTTGTGGGCGGTCCTATGGGCCCACAATGCTTCCGGAAGTCGGGACGACCAGTCCTTCCTGTCAGGTCGAACAGTGACCTGCAGGATTTTCTTGATCTCCCGATTCGACAGCTCAGCTAGACCATTAGTTTGGGGGTGGTAAGGAGTAGAGATTCGGTGAGACACCCCGTATTTGGTCATCAGTGACCTAAACTGAGCATTTGTGAAATGGGTCCCCCCATCAGAGATTATTGCACGAGGAATCCCGAACCTTGAGAAAATGTGTTGATGAATGAATTTGAGAACGATTTTGTGATCACAGGTTCGGGTCGGTATGGCTTCGATCCATTTGGACACGTAGTCCACAGCCAACAGAATGTATTCGAAACCATCCGAAACAGGAAAGGGGCCCATAAAATCAATCCCCCAAACATCAAAGATTTCGCATACTAGAATCGGTTGCATAGGCATCATGTCGCGATGGCTCATGTTGCCCAAAGTCTGGCAACGACTGCATGCCTTGCAATGACTGTATGCGTCTTTGAACAGTGTGGGCCAGTAAAAGCCGCACTGGAGGACTTTTGATGCGGTTTTATGCCCGGCAAAATGGCCACCGCATGCCTAGTCATGGCAGAAAGAGAGGATATTGTTGACTTCCCCTTCCGGGACACATCTCCGGATGATCTGATCGGCACCTATGCGGAAGAGGTACGGGTCCTCCCAAATGTAATACTTGGCATCGGAGCGTAATTTGTCTTTCTTGGCCTTCGGCCAATCGGACGGGGTCTGATGAGATGCCAAGTAATTTACAATATTAGCAAACCATGGAAGGCTAGTACCAATAGTCAGCAGGTGCTCATCGGGAAAATGCTCAGTGATGGGTCCGGAAGGGTCTATCATTTCAGAAGGAAGACGGGACAAGTGATCAGCTACCACGTTTTGTTTTCCCGCTTTATCGCGAATCTCGAGGTCAAATTCTTGCAACAGCAAGATCCATCGGATCAATCGAGGTTTCGCGTCCTTCTTTGCAAGGAGATGCCTCACAGCCGTGTGATCTGAGTATATGATGACATGGGAACCCAGAAGGTACGATCTGAACTTCTCTAGGGCAAATACTACAGCTAGCAGCTCTTTCTCAGTAACTGTATAGTTACGCTGAGCCTCATCGAGTGTTTTGCTGGCGTAGTAAATGACCACAGGTTTCTTGTCATTTTTCTGCCCCAAAACCGCTCCTACAGCGAAGTCGGATGCATCACACATGATCTCAAAGGGTTGAGACCAATCAGGGGACTGTAGGATCGGGGCTTGGGTGACTCGGTCACGCAGGATTTCAAATGCTTGAGTGCATTCCTTGGAGATTTCGAAGGGAACATCCTTGGAGAGAAGAGTGGTCAGGGGGCATGCGATTTTTGAAAAATCAGGGATAAATCGTCGATAAAAACCGACATGCCCTAAAAAGGATCGGATGTCCCTGATCGAGCTAGGCATAGGAAGGTGAGAAATCAGATTAACCTTAGCTCGATCCACTTGGATACCTTTCTCCGAAATTGAGTGTCCCAGGACAATTCCCTCAGGCACCATGAAATGGCTCTTCTCCCAAGAAAGAACCAAATTCACGTCGATGCACCGCCTGAGTATCTGGACCAAGTGTTGGAGGCAATCGTCGAATGATGCTCCGAAAACTGAAAAGTCATCCATGAAGACTTCCAGATAATCACCTACCATATCTGAGAATATGGCAAGCATGCATCGCTGAAAAGTAGCGGGTGCATTGCAAAGACCAAAAGGCATCCTTCGGAAAGCGTACGTTCCGAAGGGGCAGGTGAACGTGGTCTTTTCTTGGTCCTCAGGATGGATTGCCACCTGGTTATAACCGGAGTACCCGTCAAGAAAGCAGAAGAACCTATTTCCCGCTAGTTTTTCGAGAATTTGATCAATGAAGGGTAGTGGGAAATGATCCTTCTTCGTGGAGGAATTGAGTCGACGGTAATCTATACAGACTCTCCACGAGTTGGCTAATCGGGTAGGAATGATTTCTCCGGTCTCAGTCGTTATAGTGGTGAGTCCTGCCTTCTTAGGCACGACCTGAATTGGGCTCACCCAACGACTATCGGAGATCGGGTAGATGATCCCGGCATCTAACCACTTGATGATCTCCTTTTTCACGACCTCCTGCAGATTGGGGTTTAAGCGTCTCTGCATTTCACGAGAAGGTCGTGTGCCCTCTTCTGAATAGATATGATGAGTACAATAAGAGGGACTTATTCCAGTCAAATCATCGAGGGTCCATCCGATGGCTCTGCGATGTTGCTGGAGGACAACAATCAGACGGGATTCCTGTTTAGGACTGAGGTTGGAATTGATGATCACAGGAAGGGTCTGATTAGAACCCAAAAAGATGTATTTCAAATGAGCAGGAAGGGGTTTCAGTTCGAGGATGGGGTTTTCAGCAGCAGCGGGTGGTTCAGTATAGATGTGAGGTTCAAGGGTGGGAGTTACTGGGTTGTTCACATCTGGATTTGACTCCTCTGTTTGCGGGTCAAGATCTTTCTGTGGTTGATGAGGAATACTCAAGTCATTCTGGAGGTGTGATTCATCAACCAAAGTCTTGATGTCACAAATTTGCTCGATGACGCCGTTATTAATTCCTTGTTGGGCCTTAAATATATCAATTTTCAGTGTTTGATCTCCAAACTTAAGCTCTATTTGGCCCTCCTCACAGCTGATGTTGGCTCTAGCAGTAGCCAAGAAAGGTCTCCCTAGAATGATTGGTGTATCCCTAGGGTTCTCAGGTGCATCCATGTCTAAGACTATAAAGTCCACTGGAAAATAGAAATCCCGCACTCTCACGATAACATCCTCGAGAATCCCTTTTGGTGACTTTATAGATCGATCTGCTAATTGTAATGTCACCTCGGTTGGTTTCAGCTCAGATTCTTCCAGATGGTCAAGTAAGGATGTGGGTATCAGATTTATAGATGCACCTAAGTCTAACAATGCTCTATCAAATTGGGTACCACCTATCTTACAGGAGATCAGGGGAGTTCCAGGATCTTTTGCCTTGGGTGGGAGTCTACTAAGGATTACAGAGCTGGCTTGCTCTGACAGAACAATTGGGCTCCCTTCCTTGGTTCGCGGCTTACGCTGGGTGTACATATATTCTTTAGAAATCGTGCGTAAGCTGGTACGTGGCGGATTGCATCCATCAAGGGGATGTTTATGTGGACCTGCTCAAAGAGCTTGACCAGGTCCTCCTCAGGGGCCACGGGTTTGGTGGTCTTCTTTCCCTTGGTCAGGGCCTCGGGAAACGGGATCTTGGTTGGTTCCTCTAGGATAGGTCCAGGTTGTGGGTCTGGAGCAGCGGTACCTTGGCTAACTATCCTAGGGTCATGGTTATCAGGCTGGGAGTGGTTTGGATAATGCTGGTCCTGAGTTGTCTTACCACTACGTGTTGTTACAGAATTTAATCCGGCCTGATTTTGGTTTGGGTTTGGTAGGAGGGGTGGCTGCTGCTGAAATCCCGCACGCGAAGTTGAGGCTTCCATCTCGTCTGGAGATGGGGCAGTAGGGGCCTGATAAATCCATTGAGCGTGGCCTAAATTTGGATTCATAACGCGCTTCTGGGTTGGCACGTTATTTGGGTTAGGAAGGGGTTGGGAAGGGAGTGTGCCTGGCTGGCGAGAATTTGCCAACTGGGCCAGTTGAGTTTTAACTTCAGTAAGCTCGTCCTTGTGCTGTTTTTGAATGGCCGCATTCGATTTTTGAATGTCAGCCAGAGTCTGAAGGATTAAGGACATTTGATCTTGATTTGGCCCTGATGGATAAGTAGGGTTGGGCCGAGGCTGAGGCGGCTGGTAGTGATGAGAGGGCTGTGGGCGGGACTGAAAAGGTGGTCTTTGGGTTTGGGGATTTCCCGCCCACTGAAAATTGGGATGGTTTCGCCATCCAGGGTTGTAAGTGTTGGAGAATGGGTCGTTCTGGATGGCGTTGAGGTCCTCGCAGGTCTGAGGAACCTCCTGAGAATCAGGGAAAGGAGGAATGGAGTTCCCCCGGCTGGTGAAGAAAGGATCGGATGATCTTCCAGTCCAAGAATCAGATGGGGATGGATATGGATCCATCCCAGGGGAGGATCGGTGGAGGATGTTTTGCACAGTCTCCTGTGTGGAAGGAGGTTGTGCAAAGGAGTTACGCGCAGAGGTGGCTCGCTGCAAGTGCTGAGTCAGCTCATCCACCTTCTTTTCAATAATTGAGACCTTGTCCAATCGACTGGCCATTAACTCCAGGTCGACTGATGCGGACAGGTCCTGCGTCTCAGGTGCTCCCTTAAGATTCGTCGCTGCGCGGGTATTCGTCCTGTCGAATAATCCCATGGAGTCATTGTTGATGGAGTTCTCGCACATGTTTTCGAGAATCTCCCATACGGTGTCTTCATGTTGACCCATGATGTTTCCTCCGCAGGTTGCATTGACGAAAAGGCGGATGTCCTCACGGAGTCCCTGGTAAAAAGATTGGACTTGTTCCCATTTAGGAACTCCGTGATGGGGGCACTTCCTCATGAGATCCTGAAAACGATCCCATGCCTCATGGAGAGGTTCTCCTGATTGTTGAGTGAAGTGTGTAATCTGATGGCGCAAGGCGTTGGTCCGACCAACGGGAAAGAACTTTTTCAAAAACTCGGATTGAAGTTCTTCCCAAGTGTTGATCGGCCGGGTCTGAGTTTGATACCAATGGGCGGCCTTGTCCATAAGAGAAAAGGAGAACATCTTCATGAGAAGAATATCCCGATTTTGCGCATCTGATCCAAAAGTGTGGGCCAGATGCTTTAGCTGTTTGATGTGCTGGAAGGGATCTTCAGAATTAAGCCCATGGAATTTAGGTATAGCGTGAATCATGTTGGGCTTTAGTTCGGAATCAGGTCCTCCAATCGGGATTCTAACTCGAGGCTCAATGGCCACCGCAGCAGGATTGTAGTGGTCCCGCATCATAGGACGCTGTGGTGGGTGCACGAAGTTTTGGAAGAGGTCATTGAGTCGCTGGAGCTGGTGTTCCAGATTATTTTCTTCCTCAACTGGCTGAGCCATGATGGGGGAAGAAGAAGAACTTGGTTCTGAATCAGAAGAGAGAATAATGTGAGGGTGTTGCTGCACAAATACGGGCGTCGAGGCTTGGCCTTGACGAGAGCGAATTTCTAATGGAGGTCTTAAGGGTGGTCTTAGAGACCTCCTTCCGTACATGCACAGTTGGGAGAGGTAAGTTTAGAAGGTGCTGGACCCAATCAAGACACCCAAAAATGTGTTGGGTGACTATAGAGGTGCGGGGCAGATGGACCCCTTGATCAGAAAGATCGTCCACCTGAGAATTACCTGGGCAGCCAGAGAGGGAGAGTCCCGCGAAGACCCCTACACGGTAGAGCGTCCCCACGGGTTACAGGGTTTCCCCCACCCGACCTCTCTTGTCACTGCGGTTCCAGGTAGACCAGAATGGGGATCTTGACCTCTTAAGTCTACCAATTTTAAGATCAGGGTGCTTAAGATTTCACTTGAACTTTAGTCTTTTTAAGTGCAAAGAGTGACCTAATTTAAGGTTGGTTAACCCAAAGGGGTCAACTTTACCTCTTGTTTTCTTTGAGAGCTTTTTGGGTCCTGTCTTTTAGGGTTCAAGTGTTTAGAGAGAGCCAATTGTTTAGGACTTTTCTTGTTAATTATTTTCAATCAATGGCTTGGGCACACCTCTTTTGGATTTCCTCAATTCTTGATTAAGGGGTGTGTCTCTACTGAAATCCTAATGTTTGACCTTATGTTGGCTCTACTTGGTCCATTTAACTCTTTGTTGGGCAATTAGGGCTCAAGCAAGAATGTGTTAGCCCTTAAATACCCTTAATAGTGTGCAGGAGTGATGAGTTGAAAACATGCAACTTTTTTATGGTTACTAAGTATGGAAGACAGGTTAGCCCTATATTGCTTGTTCTTTTCTTTTCTTCCTCTTTAGAGTGTAGGGGTTAATAGTGAGAGAAAAGATTTTACCTGTCTTCGGGGTGGTTGTGTGGTTGCTTGTCTTCTTGAGTTCCTGTAGCTGCACAAAAGAAAGGAGATTATCAGAACTTAAAAGAAACAGGAATGTTTACCTCTAGAATAGCCGTTGCTCCCCGGCAGCGGCGCCAAAATGAAGACGTGACGGCAACCGGGTTTGTTATAACATTGTAGTAAAGCCGGTTGTTACCAACGTTTCATATAAAAATTTTTTTACTCGGAAAAATGAAAGAGTTCCCGAGGTCGAACTCAGGGAGCAAGTTGTATTCTAGAGATATACAAGTTCTATTACAAAAATAAAGAGAGAGAGAGAGAGAGAGAGAGAGATGAAAATTTGGCTTCTTCTTCTTCTCTTCTTTCTTCCTCTTTGTCTTATCTCCTCTTTGGCTTTTGTTCTTCCTGTTCTTCTTCTTCTTCTTCTGCTTTCTTCAGATCTTCCCCTCGTGCTCTTCTTCTTCTGTCTTCTGTTCTTCCTTGTTTTCTTTCTTTCTTTTTCTTCAGATCTTCTTCTTCTTTTCTTGCTTCTTGCTTCTCTTCATTTCTTCTTCTTCTTTGTCTTCACCTGTCTTCAGGACGTCGTCTGATTTTCCAATCAGACGACTTAACCCGCGGATGCTACAGTGCCGCTTCAGTTCTTCTTCTTCCGCAGTCCTTCACCTGTGCCTGCACACTCAAGAGTTCAGCATCAGAGGGCAAAAACCTACTCTACCCCCCTCCCCCGCGTATCTCTTTCTCTCTGAAATCACTCTTCGGAAGCTCTCCCAGAGCGCTACCGGGTAATCGGGTTCGGGTCAGGCCCGGGTCCAGGCCCACCGGCGTGCGTGGTGGGCGAGGAGTGCAGGTCAGTCTAATCGGGTCGGGCCAGGTCCGCGGAGCGTGGTCACGGACGAGGCCGGGTCGGGTCGGGTGAGAGGGACCTCACCCCGTGGTCAGGAGGCAGACAGCATAAGGCACTTTTTGCCTTTATGCGTCCGCGCGCCTCCGAGAGGTTCCGAGGTGGGACTAAATGTCCCACCCCAATTGAGCGCGCGTCGCGGATGGAGCAGTGGGCGATCGTGGCTTCCCGCGCGGCCTTCGCCCCGTCTGTGAACCAGGGACGTTTCGCGGAGAGTCCCTGCGCAACCTGGGAGTCAACCCTGGGCGAAGGCGTGCCTGCACCTGCAGGTGAAGCAGCTCTGCCTGCGCAGTAATGGCGACGGCGGGCGAGTCACCTGGTCACAGAAGAACGGCCTCTCGGCCAAATCAGACAGGCGGGGGACCTTCGCCGTGGCACGGCGAAGGTGGTCAGGGGGTCTGCAGGGGGCGAGATGGAGCTAACAGGTCGTCCTAGGTCAAACTGTGAGCGAGGAAGTGGGTGTGTTCGGTGGATCTGCAGAGGGTGTTTGGTGGGAAGTGGAGGGGCGGAAGAGGATCAGGGTGAGGAGGCGGAGGTTCTGCGGTGGTCGGCGAGCCGTGTGGGTCGCTGAGGTGATGGGAGCGGCTCGCCGGAGGGTGGTCGGAGGCGGAGAGGATGAGGGTGAACAGGAGCGGTCGAGGGTTTAATTGACTAAATTGAAAGCGGGGGAAGAAAGAGGAGAAGAAGGGGAGTAGGTCTAACTTACTTGCAGGGACGAAGGGGGAGGAACAGGGCGACAGTCGTATCGACTGTCGCCGGAGAAGACGATGCTCAGGGAGAGGGGCGGCGGCGAGCAGAGAGCCGGAGAGGCGCCAGCTGGGTGCGGCGTGGCGCGGGAAGAACAGGGGAGGAAGTCTCTGCTGCTGGTAGTGCGGCAGAGCGAAGAGGTGGAGGGGGAGGAAGCCGCCGGAGCTGGTGAGCGTCTGCCGGAGAAAGAAGAGAAGAAAGCTGGGGGTTTTCTCCGTCAGATCCAGGCTGCCCTGGTCGGTGGAGCAGCGGGGGGTATTTATAGGGATGAAACAGGGAGGAAGGCGGAGGGAGACGACGTGTCTCCCTCGCCGGAGAATGGTCGGAACACGAACCCATACCGTCCGTGCGTTCGCACGGCCGGTATGGGGGGCTACAATGACCATGGGGGTGCTCCTGCGACGGCTGACGACGCAGGGCACCCCCGGTATACTTGCCAGGTCCCCCACCTCACCCTGCGCGGCGCCATGCTCCGCGCAAGGTCGCCGGAGCATGGCGCTGGCAGGGTTTTGCAGGAGGGACCTGATTGCAAAGAACGAAGGAGAGTTAGGGGCCAAAATGCGAGGGTTCAAAAGTTGAGGGCCAAAGAGTAAATATATGAGGACCAAAGTGTAAAGTCGGTCAAGGAGGTTTCTTCTTAGGCTCAAGTTTTTATACATGACTAATTAGGACCTAAGGAATCTGATGGTGAATTTTATTTTCATCTTAAACCTTGTTTGACCGGTCAATTTGCGCAAAAACCCAAATTAAGTTATTAATTGGGCATGGTTCTCAATGTAGGTCAAAATGGGTTCTAAAGGCCAAATTGAAGGTTCTAAACCCTAGAGATTATTTTTCTATGAGTTTTAGAGGGTTTATTCTATTTTTACTTTGCCTCGAACCTCGTGAATTGAAATGGGTTGTTTTAGGGTTACAGATTTAGTCTCTTGGAATTGCTGTAGCCCTTGCTAGATCATTTCATCCCACTTTTATTCTTATTAAGCTGTTTTGACCTATGTTTGGGCCCTGAATTACCCTGTATGCAGATTATACTGGTAAAATTGCACTTTTACCCCTTATGACTTGTTTTCTTCTCAAACTCAGAATTCTCTGAGTTACGCCTTTCCTTGAGATATGTAGGAGCTTTTATCCTTTGTATTGGGTCAAAATGAGCTAGTTATGGCTCATGATGAGGTTCTCATCAGTAATTCATATTGGGCCTAGGCTGAATGGGCTAATAAGGGTGCGGAGCCTGTGGTTGGGGTTGGAATTGAGGTCTCGAGTTCTGATTATTACCCAACCATGCGAAGTTAGGATGATTGCGCCATCCAGGGTTATAGGTGTTAGAGAATGGATCATTCTGGATGGCGTGGAGGTCCATGTAGGTCTGAGGAACTTCAAAGAAATCAAAGTACGAGGGTTCAGAGTTCCCCCAACTAGAGTAGGTCGATCCGGAGTTTCCTTTGAAACCAGGATTAGATGGGGGTGGATACGGGTCCATCCCTTGATAAGAGTGGTGGTGAATGTTGTGCATAGCCTCCCTTCCTGAGGGTGGTTGCGCATAAGTGCTCTGCTGTGGGGAGGTGGTTCTCTACAAATGTCGAGTCAATTCGTCCACCTTCTACTCAATGATAGAGACCTTATCCAAGCAACTGGCCACCAACTCCAGATCAACAGATGCAGATAGGCCTTGAGTCTCGTGTGCCCCTCGTGTGCTTGTCAATGCACAGTTGGCCGTCCAGTCGAACACACCCATAGATTCATTGTTTATGGAGTTCTCGCACATGTTCTCGAGAATCTCCCAAACTGTATCTTCATGCTAACCCATGATGTTACCACCACAGGTTGCATTGAAAAAAAGCCTGATATCTTCGCAGAGTCCTTGGTAAAAAGACTGGACTTGTTCCCATTTAGGAACTCTGTGATGAGGGAATTTCTACAGGAGATCCAAAAAGCGGTCTCATTCCTCATGAAGTGGTTTCCCCACATTTTTTGTGAAATCCATGATCTAGTACCTCAAAGCATTCGTGCGACCAACTGGGAAGAATTTCTTTAGGAATTCAGATTGGATTTCCTCCCATGTGTTGATCAGACAAGTCAGAGTCTGATACCAGTGGGCAGCCTTATCCATAAGCAAGAAGGAGAACACCTTCATGAGTAGGATGTCCCGATTCTGAATAGGTGGTCCGAAGGTTTGGGCTAGATGCTTCAGCTTCTTGATATGCTGGAGGGGATCCTCGGAGTTTAAGCTATGGAATTTAGGGGCAGCATTAATCATATTCGACTTCAATTTAGTGTTAGGTCCTCTAGCCAGGATTTGCACCTTGGGTTCAATTTCCACCACAGCGGGATTGTAGTGATCTCTCATCTGTGGATGTTGCGGTGGGTTTATGAATGTGTGGCACAGATTGGTGAGGCACTACAATTGCTTCAGAATTTTGGGCTCTTCTTGGTTCTCCATGGATGTAGATGATGGAGATTTGGGCTCATATGTGGAAGAGTCAAAAGGGATGTCAAACTAGTCGGACGATATCACAAACAAATGGGTGGAGGCTTAGCCTCAACGAGAATGAACTACTAGTGGAGAACTCAAGGGTGGTCTTAAGGACCTCCTCCCGAACATGCACTAAATAACCAGGATGAGCGACAGAATATGTAATGGACCCAATCGAGGCACCCAAAAAATCTTTGGATGACTAAGGAGGTTCGAGGAAAATGATATCTCTGGATCAAAAACTCACTCACCCAAGAATTACTTGGGTAGCCAGGAAGGGAGAGTCCCACAAAGACCCCTACACAGTAGAGCGACCCCACAGGTTACAGGGTTTCCCCCACCCAACCTTCCTTATCACTGAGAATCCAAGTAAACTGGAATGAGCAAGCTTGACTCCTAAGCCTACCAATTTTAATCTTAAGTATGTGCCTTGAATTTCACTTGAACTTTAGAGTTGATTCTGATTGTGACCTAATTTGGAGATTGGTTAACCCACAAAGTGGATCAACTTTACCTAACCTACCCTAAAGTTTAGGATGAGTTGGGTAAAGAACCCAAAATCACCCTGAGTGGTTTGCAAATAGGTTATTAGGTCCCAAGTTTTAGTGATTCAAGTGATTGTTAGAGCTTTATTTTAGGGTTTACTTGATTAGATCAATTCAACCAAGGCTTAGGTAACACACGATGAGGGAGATCTGTTCTGTTTAAATTAGGTAAGTGTGTTTTCCTGAAATCCTAATATGAAAACCCTAATTTGGCTCTATTTTCCAAGTCCAATTCTTTCCAAAGTTGGTACCTAGGGCTCAATCAAGAAGGTGAATAGCCCTAGGCACCTTAAGTCCCTAATAAATGCAAGTATCAAGATGGGGATCTCTAATCAAATCAAATCAAATCAGGCAACTTAGATGATTAATTACTATAAAATAAGCGAGTTGATCCTAATTGATTCTCTTTTTAATCCTTTGAGAGTAAGGGGCTTAGGAAGAAGGGAATGAGATGATCTCCCCCTGGTGTGGTTCGTGCAGTCGCTCTTCCCATTCACCTTGCAAAATCACAAAAAATCAAATAAAGCAAGTTAATACTAAATCAGAATTGCAATTAGTGAATGAAATGCACGTTGCTCCCTGGCATCGAAGCCAAAATGTTAACACGCTTTCGTCGAGTTTCAAATACGTGTCGTAGTACAATCAACAAAAGAGAATCAACATTTAAATTTGTAAACTCGAAAACAGAAGTGAGTCCAAGGTCGTTCGTAGGGAGCAATTATAGCAAATCAATTCACTAATCATAATAATTAGAAATAGTAATTGCAAGTGAACCAGATAATCAAAATGATATGCAATATATGTCAAAAATGTATCTTACAATGTAGATATCAAAGTGCAAAAAGAATGGGCTAAAAATGGTGGTTTGAACCACCAAATTTAACCCTACAATTAAGCTCTAATCAAATCCAAATATTTGAGTAGTAACTTCAACCATTGATAGTGATCTTACGCGGTTTGTTAAAAGTGGGTTTTTGTCATTGAGACGCGTAAAATCGATCAACTCTTAAATTTATAACCTAGATAGGGTGAATATCTAGGGTTGTCCAAGGAGGTCAATTTGTTAATCACAAAGATGGTTCTCTCTCTCACCTCTCAAATTAACACATGTATTTGTGTATTTTTCATTTTGTTGTTTTTAGGGTTTTCAGAAACAATCGGGTATTTTGATGCAAAGATGAACTAAAGATTAAGCCTATCACTAAACCTAAGTGACAAGAAGAAGTCTACTCTTCTAAGCTAACCCTAGGCAATTGCGCCTAGGGTAATTAGAAGAGAAGAGTGTGCTTTACTAATTAACTACAAGCATGAAATACACACTAACTAGAAAACTTAAATTAGAAGGCAAAGTGAAATTTGTATTGCTAGTAAATGGAGTACATGCAAAGGAATGCTTCCTCACAAAATTGAGAAACTAAACTAGCTAATACAAAGATAAAATAAAGATGAAGAAGAGAGGGATCCTTCAGTAGAAGCTTCAAGATGGCTCTTGTTCCAAGTGTGGTTGCCCCACACTTAAAAAGAGTTCTCCTTGGCTTCTTCTAGTAGTCCTCCTCCAAGCTGTCGTCCAAGGTGGGTGTCAACAACCTTGCTCCTCCTCTTGCCTAGCCATCCCCTCTAGTAAAAGTTCTCCACCTTTGGCGTGGCACAAGTGATAGGAAGATGGAGAATGAAGGAACCAAGGGGGTGGGTGGTTGCCCCCTTGATCTTCTTCTCCTCATCTTCTCCTTGGCCATGGGTCTAGGTAGAGTAATGGTGGCCAAGGAGGTGACTAGCTAAGCTAACCTAGCTTAGCTAGTAGGGAGTAGGGTAGAGAAGTAGAGGGAGCCAGGGTTTTGAAGGTGAGGAGCAGGAAGGAGCTGCCTTGAGCTGCACTAGAGATAGTGGTTGCTGAAGAGAACAGCAATGAGCTACCTTAGCTAGCTTAGCTTGCTAGTTCTTTGCTAGTTGCTAAGTTAAGCTAAGATGAGCTAACTTCTACTTATATAAGCTGAGGTGAGCTAGGTCTGGTCTTCCTGGAGATTACCTAGCTAGCTGGAGTAGCTAGCTTAGGTCAAGTAGCTCAGCTCAACTAAGTTGACTTGAGTTGAGTCTCTGAAAGCTAGACTTGAGCTGACCTAAGCTTGTTGAGGTCATCTTCAACTGACTATGTCTAGCTAGTTGATGGCAGTAGCTAGTCCTAGTCAGGTTGAGCTTCCAGTGAACTGTTCTGTGCTGGAAGAGTTGGAATGGAGCTGAGATCAACTGTCTTGAGGTAGTTTGAACTGGCATCTAGTTGAGGTGAGCTGAATGGAGCTGAGGTGAACTAGCTTGAGCTACCATTCAGTTGAGATGAGTTGAAAGGAGCTATGGATGAGTCAATCCAGCTAGAATGAGCTAGGATCTAGTTGGGATGAGCTGGATCTAGCAGGGATCCAGGTGATAGGAGCTTCTTCTTTAACTTCTGCCTTCCTAAGTGCCAAGGTATGCAGGATCTGACCTTCTGCCTATCCCTGACACTTAGATAAATTTATTAAAAATACAATAAAATTCAATGCATGCCTATCCTATGTAAATGCCTAAATGCAGACCGAAAGCCTCTTTGCGGAGATAAAATCCTAAGAGTTAGATCTATTTTAAGGCATAAAAATAATGATAAACTGGCATTTATCACACCCCCATGCTTAACTTCTACTAGTCTCTTAGCAAAACTATTTTGACAAAATGGATTTTTGAGAAAGACTAATTTTTTTACTTTTGAGGAGAAAAAGATTGTGGGGCCTTAGTTGATTGGAAACATTAAAGGTACGAGATTTGTTAAGGATAAAACATTAGGATTCATCTTTGGATCCAAGAGTTAGAAGAATCGAGATCAACGTATCTTTCAAAAATTCTCAAGTTAACTCCTTGTTAATTAAAATTACCTGAAACCATTTTGCAGTTAGGATTTCCTTGGCTCTTGAAGCCAACTCGCACCTTGCATAATCTTTTAAAACCTTGTGTCAGTACTTTTGTGAATGTCAACGTTTATAAGGATATTTATAAGGTCGTGTTTTTGAAACCTTTTATTTTTCTTTTTTCTTTTTTTTGTCTCCCCAATGCTTACTCCTAGCTTAATCCTACAACAGATGTGTCAGGATCATCATTCCCATTACCTATCCTCAAGGGGACTCTGGCACCAGCACTTCAAGATAGTACTATCCAAGACACCACCTAGGAGCTCACAACACTAAAACACAATGCGATGTAAAGGGGTGCTTCAAGTGAACTCAAGCTCTTGCTTCGACGCTATGGGTAGAGCACTGTCTAAGACACTTGAGCTGCAAAATGTGCCTTAATGCTCCGTCTAAAGATATGAAATATAGATATTGAGCAGCGCCAAAGTAGTAACATGTTGACATCACATCCTCAAAGGAGGCATTTTCCTCCTTCTTGGCAGTGGGAACTCAAACCAATGATCTGCTTTGGTCTTTTACTAAGATTTTGCAAGAGTTTTTTATTATTTAGATGTGTTTGGGCTTGGGTAGCGTTGGCATTGTGTGTGAAATGTTTGACACCAAGTTTTCAAAAGAAAAGCAAATTTTTGGATCAACTATCGAGGCCGCTAAACAAAGTCGGGTTACTTGAATCATCAAGTGTTAGGATGGAATTCTTTGCAGGATACTTGATCTAGCCTAGGTTTCTAGACCTGAAATGTCTAAAAATGAATCTACAGCTTCATCCTTAGTTTGTTAATGATTAAACCCCAGGTGTACCTAGTTTGAATTAAAGTTCAATGATTAGTCCTTTCTTTCACTGAAAATTCTCAAAAACATTTTTTTAGAAGTTATGCAAATAGAGTGCATATGCAGATGCAGATGATGCGAATGCAAAATATTTTAATGTTTTTAGGTTCTGAAAAATAATGAAATGCCTAACAAAATTGAAGTAACCCCCCCCTCCCCCATCCTTAAGGTTTGCAAGTCCCTTACAAAAGGAAAAGAGTAGGTGAAGATATCACCTGAGAAAGGAAGTTAGGATAGAGGCGAAGTTTTGCAGAACCTGAAAAAGAAAATGAAAGCGAAAAGGAAAATGTTGCTAGGTTACCTCTCAACCAATGTTGTCTTTAATGCCATTTATCCAGGTGTGAAGTGATGCACGGAAGATGGTCAATCATGAAGATAGTTAGACATGTGAATGCCCTATAAAATGCAATCTTCTTCTTGATCCCCTGAAAAGAAAATGGTGGAAGTAGGGCGACTAAAATGAGTGTGAAAAATGGAAGAAATACCCAAGTCTAGCCAAGGTTTCAATTCAGGAAGAAAGCCATGCTTGGGGGGATTAGATGGTAGGTCCAGGGGAACTAAGGCACCATCACAGCACAAAGGAAAGCCTCACAAGCACAAGGCACAGGAGGCAAGCAGAACATAGCACTCTAAGTGTGGAGCGAGGAGAGGAGGGGAACAATTCCCAAGGTCAACAGTGCAAAAACCCCCTCCTCAGATTTCTCTTTCTTTCTCAAGCTCAAGCCCAAGTAAATAGTAACTAGGCAAATGAATCCAGCCCAGACCCATGTGGACGTGGGCGTGGGCGAGGGCATGCATAGGTGTGTGTGTGGGGACCTCACCCTCAGTGCGCGCTAAGGCGAAGAGCTGAGGTAGCAAATCCAATTTATCCACTACTGGAGACTCTTTCCCATACGATGTGGGACTATAGGTCTTTCTTTCATTCACACACTGCAGCAAGGCGAGTAAGGATGAATTGAGGCAGTGAACACTATCTGCTACTTCGATTAAGAGCCTGGGGGACTTCAGCAGATGTGTTCACAACTGATGGGAGTAGTTACGAGGTCAGAGATGAATGGAACACATCGATCGGAAGTGAGGATGACGACGGTGACGGCAGACATTCAGTGAGCACCTACAAAGCATGAAAATGGCCTCTTGGCCCAATTAAACTAGCTCTGGTCGATCACCGTGAGTCGAGGGGTGTAACGATGGTGTTATTTGAATGTATGCGTGTGTGTTGTGGTTGGTCGATGTCAAAGAAGGCGATGGAGGACGTAGCTATTCGATGGGGGTGTAGAGTGCACGAAACCCAAAATAGGTTTAGGGCTTTTGTAGGTGAAGTCAAGGTGGAGCCTGTGGATGTGGTGGCGTGTGATTTGGAGTGGTGTGGCATTGCCACGAGCTCGTCGAAGTTCATGCCAGACATAGGGAACATGCCGGTGGGGAGGGTGATGCGGTGGTCAGTCCTAGAGTCTAAGGAGGTAGGAGTGTTCTAGAGAGGGAGAAGTTGAGGGGTATTATGAGGAACGAGAAAGGCGGCAGCATCCGACGTTGATCGGCCAGACACTGAGAAGATGATGAGGTCCAGTGAGGTGTCGGCGATTATTGTGTGGCAAATTAGGAGATTTAATATGCATTCATTGTAGTACACTCCTAAATCACATAACAAAACATTTAAATTTATAAACTCAGATTCTAATTTGAGTCCAAGGTCGTTCGTAGGGAGCAAATATGGAATTCACGCATTAATCTTCATTCAAAATAAATAAGCACAATAACATATATACAATGAATGAAAGTTGTCAAATTGATATTCAATAATAATCAACAATATCTCAAAGAGTCATGGATAAAAAGAAATATAAAAACAAAACAATGGTGATTTAAATCACCAATTATTCCTCTTAATTAAGCATATATCCCAGCTTACTCAAATTATTCAAATAAATCAACAGTAACTTCAATCAATCAACTTAGGTACTTAAATGAAACAACAGTACCAGCAGAATTATCCTCAATCCTTAGACATCTCCAAACATAGCTAGACGACTTAACAAGAGCACAGCTTCATAAGCACAAGGCTCTCTCAAGAGCCTTCTTCAGGCCTTTCAAGCACAAGGTAAACTCTCCTCAGAGTACACACGAAGGCCTTCTCTTCACAACACTGAGGCTAAGTGCAAAGCTTCTCTTTCTTAGCACGCACCCAAGACAAAGGGTTACACAGCAACACCCTCCCCCCTCCTCTCATAAACTCTCTTCTTCTCTTCTCTCTCATACCTAGGGGTAATCGAGCATGTACACGGGTTATCAGATCCGGGTAGGGGACTAGGCTCACTAAGCGTGACGGTGAGCGAGGTGTGCGAGCGTAAGTGTGCGGGGACCCAGCCCCCAGTGACTTGGGTGAAGAGGCTAAACGAGGAATTCCTCTTAAGTGCCTATGGAAGCCCTTCACAATACGATGTGGGACTAATCGTCCCTATCTTTCTTCATGCATGCAGCTAGAATCACATCTCTAATTGGAGCAGCTGTTGAGGCTCTTCCACTCGATTGAAACCCTGGAAAGGTTCCTAGGATTGGGTCGTGGTGTCTGGAGGTGGTAGCAAGGTCAAAGTAGGTCGAAGCAAGGTGGATGGAGTCGGAGAGGACGATGACGACAGCGAGACCTTCACTTCACTAATACGAACTCAAAAGCCCCGGTTAAAATGCTCCTGAGCTTCGCCAGGGGACAGCAAAGGTGATGGTGGGGTTCTTGTGTCGTACAGGTGTGTGAAGTGTCCTGGCGAGATCGAGGAAGAGGTGCAGTGGAGGTGGTGTTCGGTGGGTGGTTTTGATGGTCAATCCCCTCAATTTCTTGAGGGGTTTTGTCGTGGAGGTGTGGCAGTGCTTATGGGACTAGTAGCGTGGAGTTTGATGGAGTGTGGAGTGCGGATGACCTCACTGGAGTTCAGTCGGACATGGGGAAGATGGTGCAGTGGAGGGTGTGTTGACGGTCGAAACATAAGAGGGAGATAGGGAGATTCAAGAGAAGGAAAGGAAAAGGTTGGACCTAAATTAGGGATGAAGTGGGGAAGATTTGGCACCGACTATGATTAGCCAGCGTCGGAGAGGGTGAAGCCTCCAGTGGTGGAGCAGCGATGAAGAAGAGGTTGTAGTCGACAAGGCTTTGGGCGACCACTGTTGGAAGAAGGCGAGGAAGAAGGCGGTGCTTCCAATTTGATGGTTGGACTCATGGACAAGGGGGAACAAGGAGGTTTCCGAAGTCACAATTGGAGTTGG
This sequence comes from Thalassia testudinum, assembly GCA_037157565.1. Lineage (NCBI taxonomy): Eukaryota > Viridiplantae > Streptophyta > Magnoliopsida > Alismatales > Hydrocharitaceae > Thalassia > Thalassia testudinum. Next base: position 49,820,481 of record JAZHRO010000009.1, read on the forward strand.
CCAGAGGAAGAAAGGAAGAAGGTTTTAGGGCCAAACCAGACTAAGGAGCATGGTACAAGGTTCTGGAGCTTTTATAGAGCTCCTTACCGAGCTCTAGATTAAGAAATAAGCCCAATTTGGCTTGTGATTGAAGCACAAGACACCCACGAATCTCATGGGTTCACTAGGGCTATTCAATGTGATTTGGGATCATAAATTGCCTTTAGAGGATTCCTCGTAATGTGAACACCAATCCCAACAAATTTGGTGGGATTTGGTGTTGATTTTAGTAGGATTAGGTGAGGTCAAAAGCTTATTGGAGGTCGGTTGGCCTCCAATGGTGGCAAGGACCTATTTGCAAGGAAGATAAGAAAATTAGGGACCCATTTGAAAGGATTTTCGAAAGTTAGGGGCTTGGATGTGAAAAATAGAGTTTTAAAGGATTAGAATTCAAACTAGGTCAAGATGAACTCTGATTGGACCCAAATTTTGGTACAAACCTAATTTTGACCCAAGGAATTTGATGGTGAAGTTAAATTTCAGTTTTGACCAAGTTTGACTAGGCAATTTATGCAAAAATCTAAATTAGGGTAGAAATTCGTCTGTGACTCTATTCAAGGTCAAAATAGGTTCAGATGGTCAAATCAAGGATACCAAACCTCTAGGAATACTTTTCTATGACTTTTAGGAGATTTATATGAATCTTATCCTGACCAGAACCTCTGTAATTTAAGCGGATCTAAAATTAGGGTTTTGGGTGCTGTATTGTTCTTGAAACACATGAAAATCCATTTCTGTCTGTGTAGACCCTCTTATTAGACTTTAATGCTCATTAGACCTTATATTAACCCCTAAAAAATCCTGTGGTTACTCTTCTTCCATGATATGATGTTAAAACTACAGAATTAGCCCTGTTTTAGTGTTCTTCTCTCGGAATGAATATGCAAGGAATTATGACTCTTAAGTGACTATGTAGGAGCATTTGTTAGTTGATTGTGACTAATTAAAGCAAGTTATGGCTCATGATGGTGTTACCATCAGTGACGAAGATGAGGTAGAAGACTCTTTCTTTGGCCAAAAAGATGCACGATGAAGAGAGGAGGATGGAAGGCCACCCAATTTTGTGGTTAGCTGGTCGGAGAAGGAAGATGGAGGAGGTCATTGGAACCAAGTTGCATTTGGTTGGAGGAAGAGAGGAAAGGGTTATTCCGATCCAATCTTGGCTAAAGAGGATGCTGAGGACTTCGGAGCTCTTTATAGAGCTCAGGACTGAACTCTAATGCAAGGAAAGAGCTATATTAAGCAAGCTCCAAGTCAATTTTTTAGCTTGATATTTTAGGGTTCGCCAACGACAGAATCAGCCACGATTGACCTTGAAACCTTGTCCAATCTGTAGGGAATCGTGTTAGGGACAATCTCTCAAAATTTGGAGAGGTTTGGGCGAGAATTGAGTAAGGAATCCTCGCTCAAAAGTCGATGGTGGAGCTCTATCCACACAATGGTGGTAGGGGCATATATGAAAAAAAATATGAGAAAGTTAGGGACCAAATAGGAATAAAATTGAAACCTTGGGGTTAAATGTAAGAAATAGAGTTTTTAAGGGCTAAAATGCAAACTGGGTCAAGATGAACTCTGATTGGGCCAAAATTTTGCTAATAAACTAACTTGGACATAAGGAATCTAATGGTGAACTTAGATTTGAGTTTTCACCATGTTTGACTAGGTAATTTGCATAGAAACCCAAATCAGGATAAATTTCTGTCTAAAACTCTGTTCTAGGTCAAAATGGGTTCAGATGGTCAAACCAAGGTACCAAACCTCTTAGAATATTTTTCTGTGAATTTTAGAAGGTTTAGATTGATTTTATTTTGACTAAAACCTCTTCAATTTAAGTGGGTTGATAATTAAGGTTTTTGGTGTTGTTTTGACCCTTGAAATGCATGAAACCCCATTTCTATTAGTGTTGACCCACTTTTTAGACTTTTGTGCTACTTTGACCTTAAATTAACCCCTAAATGACCCTGTGGTTAATCTATGTTTGTGATGTGCTGCTAAGATTACAAAATTAACCATGTTTCCCTATTTTCTTCTCAAATTAGAATGGTGCAAAGTCGTGACCCTCAGATGATTAAGTAGGAGCTTTTATCATTCAATCCTGACTAAATGTAGCTATTTAGGGCCTATGATGGTGTTACCAACAATTAGGGTTCAAAGGTTTGGAGGGAAAATTCCCGCCAACTGGATTGGTCGATCAAACAACTAAGTTGATCGATCAAACTTCAAATTTTTGGTGGGAAATTTCACACCAAAGATTTGCATGAATCAATCAAAGGTAAATTGATCGATCAATGGTTGAAAATAATGCAATCCAAATTACCATTTAAGTTACTTCAACCTAGATAAACCTAGTGCATAGCAGATAAGATTAAATATTTCTTTTGGTAAAGGTTTTGTAAATATATCAACAATTAATCTTCAGTTTTAACAAATTCTAAGTTGATCTCACCTTTTAGGACATAATCTTTAGAATATGATTCCTAACATCAATATGTTTAGTCCTAGAATGTTGGATAGAATTTTTAGATAGATTTATTGCACTAGTGTTGTCACAAAGTATTTTGTTATTTTTATAGGATAGGCCAAAATCTTCTAGAGTTTGTTTGTGAACAAGCTTAAGATGCAGCTACATATTTAGCTTCTATTGTTGATAATGAAACAGTGTGTTGTTTTCTAGAGAACCAAGAGGCTAGAAAATTTCCAAGAATTTGACATGTTCCACTAGTATTCTTTCGGTCTGTAAAGCTACCCGCATAATCAGCATTCCAAAAGGAATAAAGATCCAATGTAGCTAACTTCGGATAGAAAAGTCCTAGATCTGGTGTGTGATTTAGATGTCTAAGTATTCTTTTAACAGTATTTAGGTGTACTTCTTTGGGGTTAACTTAAAAACGAGCACACAAGCAAGTACTAAAGAGAATATTAGGTCTACTAGCAGTTAAATATAATAAAGAACCTATCATGGTTCTATACAATTTTTGATCTATAGACTTACCTATCTCGTTAGATTTTAACTGTGTAGAAGCTACCATAAGTGTTTCTTTTATTTTTACTTTGCCCATAGAGAATTTCTTCAAGATCTCTGTGGTGTACTTGGTTTGAGATATGAATATCCCAGAGGATAGCTGATCAATTTGAAGTCCGAGAAAGAATTGGAGTTCTCCCATCATACTCATCTCAAATTGATCCTGCATTACCTTTGCAAATTCTTGGCATAAAAGATCATTAGTAGCACCAAAAATGATGTTGTCTACATAAATTTGTATCATTAAGAGGTCATTTTCTTTTCTTTTTATGAATAAAGTTGGATCTATTTTGGTAATTTTGAATTCATTTTCAATTAGATAAGTTTTTAATCTATCATACCAAGCTCGTGGAGCTTGTTTTAGACCATATAATGCTTTGTTTAGTTTATATACATATTCTGGATGATTTGCATCTTCAAAACTCAGAGGTTGTTTAACATAAACTTCCTCTTTGATAAATCCATTTAGAAAGGTGCTTTTGACATCCACCTGAAAGAGTGTAAAGTCCATGTGGGCGGCAAAGGCTAGAAACATTCTAATGGATTCTAAGCGAGCCATGGGAGCATATGTTTCATCAAAATCTATTCACTCTTCTTGATTATACCCTTGGGCCATAAATCTAGCTTTATTCCTAACTACTCCTGATTCATTCAGTGTATTCCTAAAAACCCATTTGGTTCCTATGATGGTCTGAGAGTCAGGTTTTAGAACAAGTTCCCATACTTGATTTCTTTTGAATTGATTCAATTCATCTTCCATTGCAATAATCCAGCAATTATTAGAAAAAGCATCCTTAACATTTTTAGGTTCTAATTGAGAAACAAAAGCTGTGAAGGCTAAGAAGTTGATAGAAGATCTAGTCTGAACTCCTTTGGAGAGTTCTCCTATCACCAATTCTTTTGGATGATCCTTCATATAGGATATATCTTTTGGTAATTCATCCAAAATGTTTTCCTCTGGTATGTTTGAAGGATCTTCCATTTGGTCATCATTATCATTTACAGAAGACTGAGGTTGAACTAGTGTCTCATCAAATGATACATGCATAGTTTCCTCAACGACATAATTCTTCTTGTTAAATATTCTATAGGCTTTACTTCTGGGCAAGTAACCTAAGAAGATTCCTTTTGAGCTCTTAGCATCAAATTTATCAAGATTATCCGTGGTGTTAAGTATAAAACATCTACAACCAAATATCTTGAAATAGGAAATTCTAGGTGTTCTTCCATGATAGAGTTCAAAAGGTGTTTTGTTTAGGATTGGTCTAATCAAGAATCTATTCTGGATATAGCAAGCAGTGTCTACAGCCTCAACCCAAAAATATCAAGGCAACTTTGACTCGCACAGCATTATGTGGGCACACTCTTGCAAGGTCCTATTTTTCCTTTCAACTACTCCATTCTGAGGTGTGGCTCTAACGAAAGCAAACTCATGTTTTATCCCATATTGATCACAGAGATCAGAAAAAGATTAATTCTCAAATTCTCCGCCATGATCACTTCTAATCCTAATGACTTCAGATCCTTTCTCATTCTGTAGTCTTCTTACTAGTTTACTAAAGACATCAATAGTTAGATTCTTACTTTTTAAGAAGGATACCTAAGTAAATCTTGAAAAATCATCGATTATGACTAAACAATATCTGCACCCACTTAAGCTTTCAAATTTGGTTGGTCCGAACAAGTCTAAGTGAAGTAACTCTAGGGGTCGAGAGGTGCTAACCATCCTTTTTGGTTTAAGGATCTTCGATTTGTTTACGAACTTGACAAGAATCGCAGACTTTGCTTTTCTTGAAGTTGATCTTTGGTAGGCCTTTGACAAGCTCATGTTTCACTAGTCTATTGATGTTTCTCATGTGAACATGACCTAGTCATTTGTGCCAAAGTATTGCCTCTTCATCAGATGAGACAAGACATTCAAGGCTGTTGCATTTGTCGAAGTTGACAGTATAAATATCTTTATGTTTGTTTCCTTTAAGAATAATTTGTTTGGTTTTTTTATCTCTTATTTTAAAACCATTTGAGGTGAAAGTGATTTTATATCTTTTATCATAGATTTGACTTACACTAAGAAGATTATGTTTTAATCCACTAACTAGATGCACATTATCAAAAGCTGTAGAAGAGTTACCAACTTGGCCAGTACCAATAATACGACCCATGTGCTTGTTCCCAAATGTGACTGTACCACCTTCCTAGTGGTGGAGTTGTAGGAACAAGTCTTCCTCTCCTATCATATGCTTGGAACACCCGCTGTCCGTGATCCACCTCTTGATCTTGTCATTAGTTTGCATTTGTGAGGTCTTGGATTGTCGGATCTATAAAGTGGCTTCAGGTTTTCATTTGTTTCCTGATATGCCCACCTCTTATAATCTACTTGACCTACAAAATAGGATTTCAAGAGTGCTTTTGGTACCCATTTTTGTTTGGGTCCACAGTGCTTAGCTATTGCCACATGTTTAGGCAAGCTACCTTTCTCTTTCCATTGGCTAAAACTAGATGCTTCATGATCATTTTTGGGTATATAACCTAACCCAAATTTTGTAGTGCTCTAGATTTGCATTCCTAAGAGTTTATGCAAATTTTGATTGCCTTTAGTAAACTTAGCTAGATCATTTAAGAGAATAGCAGAGTTTTCTTTTAGTTTGTCTATATCCACTTTCAAGTTATCCATTTGTGATCTTAGTGAAGTAATTTCAACAGATAACTCTTTGTTTTGTAAAGCAAACGTATCTTTTTGTGCTTTCTCTTCTCCTAAGGCATTTGCTAAGCTTTTATTTTCTATTTTTAGAGATTTGGCTATGTCATGCATTTCAAAGAAAACTTCTAATAATTCATCTTGCAAGAAAGATGTTACCTCATCTTCTAAAGCCATGAGTCCTAGAAGAGCTTCTTCTCCGGAGGTCTCTTCTTCTTCTGAGCTTGAATCTGCCTCATCCCAGGTGGCTTGAAAAGCCTTCTTCTTCCCATCCCTTCTTTGGAATTTCTTCTCTTCTCTGGTTCCTTCTTGAGAAGTGGACAATTCTTTTTGATGTGTCCTTTCCATTTGCAGTTGTAGCAAATAATGGTGTCTACTTTGGATTCTTCTTTCTTCTTCCTCCTCTAGCTCCTCTTATTTTTGAGGAACTTCTTAAACTTTCTTGAGAGAAAAGTTATGTCGTCCTCTTCATCTTCACTTGAAGAGTCTTCAAACCGATCGTTGGCTTCAAGTGCCACAGTCTTCTTATTTACTCCTTCGTTTCATGCTCCTTCATGTGTCGAAGCTAGACTTCATATGCCATCAAAATGGCAATAAGATCGTTTAGTTTTAAAGTAGACAGATCCTTTGATTCTTGTATGGTTGTGGTCTTTGTCTCCCAATCATTGGTGAGGGATCAAAAGATCTTCCTCACCAAAGCTTCATTCTTGATGTCATGGTCTAGGTTTTGTAGGAAGTTTATGATGTCCATGAATCTCGTGAACATCTCTTTATGACTCTCCTTTCTTCATCCTAAAAAGCTCATAATTTTGTGTTAGTAAATTTACTCTAGTTTCTTTTACCTTGGATGTCGCCTCATGGTGACTTCGAGGATGCTCCAAATTTCGTAGGTGTTAGTCGCTCTAAATTGGGTTTTAAAATCAATGTGTTGCAGATAGATTGAATCAGCGTGAAAAATAAATAAAATTTATAACTCGAATATCAGAAATGAAGTTCAGGGTCGAACACTGGGAGCAAGTAGGAATTTAATCGCTAATCTCAATTAACAAGTAAATGAGCACAATAAAATGAGCCAAATAATTCTAAGCAATAAATACTAATTACTCAAAATTGATCATCAATGTAGAATATAAGTCTAACAAGAGTTTCGCATATCAAAAAGAAATATAGAATAAAAATAGCAGTGATTTAGATCACCAATTATTTAATATTGATAAACATATAATAGTTAAGCAAGAATGCCAAATAAACCCACAATATCCAGGACCACTTAAGCAATTAAATAAATGAACAGTGCCTCGGTCGTCTGATTTGATAATCAAACAACTTAAGTGCTTCCACTTCTTCTCAGCCCTTATTCTTCTTCTCTTCAGTTCTTTCCTCTTTTCCAGAACTTCTCTTCTCAAGCCTTCTTTAATTCTTCTTCAGCCCTTCTCTGTTCTGTAGCTGTTCTTCTCTTCTTCTCTTCACTATGACTTCTTCGTCTTCTTCCTTCTTTGTATTTTCCTCTTCAGCCAAGGCCTTCTTCTTTTTCTTCCTTAAGTCCTTCAGTTGCTTTCCTCTTCTTCTCGTGAAGTGTCACATAGGGCAAAACCCCCCTGACCCCCGCTCTCTCTCTTTCTTTCCTCTCTCTAGGATCCACCCTCCTAGGGCCACAGTTAGGGTAATAGGGTAAATGGGCAGAGCACACTCGGGACCAGGCTCACTGGCATGGGTGGTGAGCGAGGAGTGCTTAGGTTTAGGTGGGTAATCAGATCAGCGCCAGACCCGTGTGAGCAGTGTCACGGGTGAGGCACATGTGAGGGGCATGCGGGGACCTCACCCCCTGTGTGCTAGTTGAGGCGATAAGCCCTTAGCATAAAATCAATATATGCGCTGTGGCGTAGCTATCAGCACCCGATGTGGGACTATCCCACTAGGCTTCTTCTGCGTGCAGCTACGAGGGATGGCGCCTTCGATTTTGATTGTAGGGGCTTCAGTGTCTCCAATTAGCTGCCTGGGCGCTCTTTTGAGAGTAAGCCGCACTGCCTGGGACTTCACTTGGGACTCGCGACAACAAGAGACCTTCTTCAAGCTCCTCGAAGGAGCGCTGTTAATGGCTACGACGGCGAATACCTGAAAGCATAAACATGGCCTTGCAGCCTAATTAAACAAGTTCAGAAGCTTCGACGTAGGGCGTGGAGTGCATTGGTGGTGTTTTTGTGGCTTGTGGAGGTGTGTGGTGGTCAGTCGGAGTTGGGGAAGGTAACTGGTGATGGGTTTGTTTAGGACCCAGAGGAGCGGTCGGAGATGGGGAAGACAGAGGTGAGCGTGTCGGGTTGAGGGTTATTTTTGGCTTTTTTGGAGAAGGAAACTAACTTAAGGACCTAAAGAAGCTAATCTAACCCTAATTTGATGGACGAAAGAGGGAGAATGGCATTGGCGTTGGTAGGCCGACTCCCAGGGAAGAAGATGCTCCGGTGATGGGGATGACAACGACGATGGAGAATTGAGGACGCTCGCTAGTATGGCTTGACATGGAGGAAGGTGAGGAAGATGAATCTGCCACTGTTATTGTGGTCAGATGATGGGAGGAGTCGGAGGGAATTGCTGGAGCTCGAGGATCTTTTCGACCAGGTGAGGAAAGAAGAAATTGGGGATTCTCCGACCGAAATAGAGTCTGAATAGAACGACGAGATCTGAGGGTCCTTTTATAGGGGTCTAGAGGTTGATTTGAGCTTGGAAGCCAAGCTTCCAAGCTTGGAATGTTCGCCAGAATAGGATACCCATCTCTTTGAAGGATTCACATGAGAGATTGGGTGAGATCTGGAGCTTCAATCTAGCTAAAAAGGAAGACAATTCCTTAACGAACTTCCCTTTCAATTTTGAGAGGGATTCATCAAGGAATCATGAAAATCATGCCATATTAAGGTCACCAGAGTTGTAGGAATAGGGTTTCATGGTGGAAGGAACCTTTTAGTAAAGAGGACAACAAAGCTAGGGGGCCAATTGTAAGGAATTCAAAAAGCTAAGGATTTGAATGAGATAAAAATAGTCTAATTGGACCAAAATGTAAACTTCATCAAGATGATCCCAGATTGGGCCCAAATTTTGGTACAAACCTAATTTGGACCCAAGGAATCTAATGGTGAAGTTAGATTTAGGTTTTGACCAAGTTTGACTAGGTAATTTATTAAAAAATCTAAATTAGGGCAAATGTCTGTCTGGGACTCTGTTTAAGGTCAAGACGGGTTCTGATGGTCAAATTGAAGGTACTAAACCATAGATAATATTTTTATATGAATTTTAGAGGTTTTAGGTGAATTTTATCCTAATCAAAACCTCAGTTAATTAGGCCGATCTGTTTTTAGGATTTCAGAAGTCATTTAATTCTCAAAACATGTGAAAGCCCTTTTCTATCTGCTCTAACCCACTTGTTAGACTTTTAAGATCATTTGACCTTTATCTAACCCTTGAGAAAACCGATGGTTGTTATGCATTCAAGATATGATGTTAAAATTGCAGTTTTAACCCTGGTTTCTTATATTTTTCTCTGAAAGGATTTGCAATGAATTATGGCCTTCTAATGGTTATGTAGAAGCATTTAATGACTTAATCAAATCAAATTGAGCTAGTTATGGCTCATGATGGTGTTACCATCAGTAGGCTATCTTGCATGCTGATACACGATTGAATTCTGCTTTGGAAAGTCTATAGAAGATCGTGTTCATGGCCTTCACATTGTGTGTTGCCATTTTCTTCTTATCTGGAGTTGCCGCCACTCCCTCCTTAATTTTTAGGCATGTGTATTTGGAGTCAATGACATCCCATACCTCAAAGTCCATTGATTCTAAGAAGATCTGCATCCTGATCTTCCAGTATCTGTAGTTCATTCCATCAAACAATGGAGGTCGAACTGTTGGCTGTCCCTCTGCATACGTGCCGACAGATGATTTCAACATCTTCTTGACAATGAGGCTCTAATACCAAGTGAGGGTGACTGTGGATCTTAATAGTATACTAGAGGGGAGGGGTGAATAGTATCTCTTAAAAAATTCAAATCAAACCACAAAATAATCAAGTACAGATAACACATGGATTTATAGTGGAAACCCAAATCGAGTAAAAACCACTACCTCAGCCTCTCATCTTAGGATTTTTCCGACTAGGCAAAGCTAGTCAATCCACTAACGTACCACTTGAAAAAGGATGGCACAACCTCTTACAATGATCCCTTACTAACCTGAAGAGAAGCACAATAACTACAACGGATTTCTCCCAACAGCTTGGGATCCATAATCAAAAGTAACAAGATATAAGAATAGTATAAACCTATGGAACCTCAACAAAAGTCAAACCAAAATTTTAGTAGAGGTTTGAATCGTTGTGCTTTGGAAGGCGTGAAAGCAGAAGTGCAGAAACACTTAGAGAGAAGCACGAAAAGCTCTTTCTTTTGAATGGTTTTCTACTTGAGAGTGTATGTTAAAAGGGTTGCATACGACCTCTATTTATACTAGCAAATCGACCTGAAAAGGAAATCAAATTGGTTGATTAATTAAAGTAGTTTGCTCAATCAAATGAGGTTTGGTCAATCAAACTAGTTATTTGATTGATCAATGATTGATTGATTAATTAACCAAAATGGTTGATCAAAAGTGTATTTATCAACTTCCTGAAATGGATGAATTTAATCGATTAATTAAGTTGGTTGGGCGATCAATTACTTTGGTTGATCAATTAATTTATTTTGTCGATCAATAACCCTAAGAGCTTTTTTTTATGTGAAGTACAAAAATCTATTTGACACTTATTTTGAGGTTCCTTACAACATATTCTACACTCAATAGAGATAAAAGGGCATTGAGACACAGGTCAGCATCCTTTTAGCTTTGATCCAAGAGAGAGTCCTAAAATATTAGTTTCACATATAGCATAACTTTGGTGCATCAAAACAAAGGTACTTACATCCTCCATATCCTCAATTCGTGGATCAGCCATTTCCTTAATTCTAGCTCTAGAATAACTTAGTCTCCTTCTTAGGATTCTCTCTAGTGCAACCAAATTAGTGTTAAGTGAGCGCCTTCCATGCATACACTGGAAGAATCAGGAGAGATGCAAATGAGACAGAAGAGATAATTATGTGTGGACAACCAAGCAAACAAAACTAAGCCCTGTAGTGCAGACCTTAATGACCTAAAGCCTTACATAAAATAATTAAGCTTGAAAGCACTTAAACCTTCCTTCCCAAAATAAATCTGGCCAAGTTGAATACAAGAGGGTTAGGGGAAGCTACTTCCCAAAGCTTTCGCCTCAAGTTCCTTTGATACCCCCTAACCGCAGTCGTTTGACCCTACCCCGCAACCTAGACACTAGATTTAACAATGGGAATTAAGGCTAAGTACTTAACAAACCCAATCACACTCTTAAGACTTAAATTGTTCCTTCCTAAGGCACGTCTACCTGATTTTAATTTAGGGCTAGGATAATGCTTGTGCTCATTGAGGCGTTGTTAGGGGTTTGTGCCTCTTAATTAATCTGATTTGAGCTTGTGTGTGCACTCAACAAAACATGGTGTTCAAGCAAGGTTATTTGGGATGTGGTGTCTTTCAATGATTCATCCTTTCTTTAGTGATTTTTAGGGTTGAGATTTCTTACTGTATTGAGACAATGTTTGTAGTGGGAACATAAAGTTTTGCATACAACGAATGATAGTCAATTTCCTTTAAAAATGTTATGGCCCTAGAAATAAACAACCCTAATGTGTTCACCCGTAGAGTTGATGCAAGTCTACTAGATGAATTGATTTTAATTTTTTTTTGTGGGTGGTACAACCCAATACAAGACACGATCGGCTTCACAAACACCACTCAAAGAGAGGAACACTCAGAAAGATTTTCTAAAGGATATTAAAGTGTATATTTTTTTGTTGGGTTGTTGGTTCAAGATGTAGGTCAAGTAATAATTGACCATGCCAATTTTTTGAGATTTTCTTAGAAAGCAAGCAAACAATCTAACCAGAAATTCATGTGCAAACCTAAATGCATTTTTTTTATGTTTTTAGGTAAAAGAAAGATGGGACTTCATTAGGTAGAGTGATACTCACGACGGTCTTCACAGCACTTTACTCCCAATCTACCGACTTGGAGTGCACTCCACCTGTCGCCTACGTGTCGAGTTCCTGCAACCAAATTAGTTAAGAGAGAAAGAAGAGAGTTAGATCTCGTGAATACCACCCATGTAAGTATGAAAGTGGCAAATAATATCCGTTGCCTCCCCGACAATGACACAAAAAACTGACGTTAGAAAATGTGATGATATAATTCATTCGTTTAAGTATGTGCTTACAACATAAATTTTAAAAAGATGGATGGTGAGTCCAAGTTCAATCTCATGGAGGTGGAAATTGAATCTTTTTATCGCTTACTTTTACTGCAACATGATGTTCTATTTTGTTCACTTGCTTGAAAGAGAGAAGAGAGAGAGATAGTAGGGTTAGAAATCTGAGTAATTTGAGTTATTGGCTACACATTAGAAATGACAAGCATAAGTTAAAACATAACTAGGCATGAAGATGGCATAAAAATAATAGCGCAAATTACTTTAATAAATCATTAGAATCATCTTGGCAGCATGAGCACGAAAGCTAGAAGGATGCTTGAACAAAATATGAAATACAAAGTCAGGAAGAACTAGAAATTATCACTAAAAGGAGCGAGTCAAGGCCGCCACGGTGGTGAAAGAAGCTCCATTAGCATTTCTACAGCTCTAGGGACTTGCTTTGAAGCTCTAGAAGGTGGTGGAAAGCTTGGTGGAGAAGATGATTTGTAATGGGGGTCTTAAAGGCCTTTTATAGGTGAAGAAAGGCCTTGGTTCAACCTTAAATCGCCCCAAAAGCCCCTAAACCTGCCTAGAACCACAATGAGCCGATCTGGTGCGTTGAACTTGCATCCTCACTGCCGCACGTGCGCTGGCACATGCTCATGCACGCAATGGCGATGCGGCTTCATCGCATTCATCCATCGCCTGATCAATGACTGAGAGGCACTCATCAACACATCCCCATTGCGCTCGAGCATCGCGCGATCACGATCGCTGTGATCCCAGCTAGCCTCATGGTGTGCCTTACGGGCGTGAATCACGTGCCAACAGTGTGGATGGAATCACCTATGGACACACGCAATCACACTGATCGTGCTTAGGTGACATGGTCTCATCACATCCGTTGACCATAGATCGCACGACGCTAATAACTTGCCTGTGTGAATGAAGGGGTTGCGGATCACGATTTGAATGTGCAATCTCCATGCATGGGGGTTGGGTGTGCGACTACTACGCTACGGCCATTGAAGCGTCGGTTTTGTTTTGTTATAACGTTGTAGTAAAGCCGGTTATGACCAACACTTCAAATATAAATTTTTTTACTCGGAAAATAAAAGAGTTCCCGAGATCGAACTCAGGGAGCAAGTTGTATTCTAGAATATACATGTTTCTTTTACAAAATAAAGACAGAGAGAGGGAAAGAATTTGTTGTTTTCTCTTTGTTCTGCAGAGGGGATGCTCTTCTTTCTCTCTTTCTTTAGATCTCTTTCTTTCTTTTTGTTCTGCAGAGGGGCTTCTTCCTGCTGTTCCTGCTTTGGTGGTTATCTTCTTTCTTCAGAGCTCCTTGTTCTTCTTTTTCGTTCTGCAGAGGTGATGCTCCTCTTCAGATCTCTTTCTTTCTTTTTCCTTGGTTTCTGTCTTGACCTCTCTTCTTCTTTTTCTGCAATTGTGGTGACCCTTTCTCTGTTCCCTTTTCCTCTTTATGGCTGCAGAGCTTCTGCCTTCAGCTACTAAGTCTTCCTTTCTTCTTCTTCTGCTTTGGCCGTTGCTCTTCCTTCTTCTTCAGCCTGCCTTCTTTCCTGCTCTGGCTACTGACCTTCCGTCGTCTGACCCGGTGCTTAGACGACTTAACTATGCCTTTGCTACAGTGCAGCTCCTTCTTCTTCCGCGGGTCTTCTTCTTCTTCTTTGGCCTGCACACTTCAGAGTTTTTCGTCAAGAGGCAAAACCTACTCTACCCTCCCCCCCCCGCGTCTCTCTTTCTCTCTGAAACCACTCTTGGGAAAGCTCTCCCAGAGCTACCGGGTAATCGGGTTCGGGTCAGGCCCGGGTCCAGGCCCACCGGCGTGCGTGGTGGGCGAGGAGTGCAGGTCAGTCTAAGTCGGGTCGGGTCAGGTCCGCGGGGCGTGAGCGCGGACGAGACCGGGTAACCGGGCGGGTGTAAGGGGACCTCACCCCGTGTACTGAGGCAATGAGGCTAGTGCACGAAATCAATTTAAACAATGGAACGTGTGTGAGGCTTACCGATGTGGGACTAAACGCAGACCGTTCCTCGCGTGCGCCTGCTGGGAGACCGCGGCCTGGCTTCTGCAGCTGCGGCTTCTATTTGCATAAGTTGCTGGCTGGCTGCCTTCGCAAGACGCCCCGTACTCCGCAGCAGCTGGAGACCTGGAGTCCTCAAGCCTGGAGCGCGGGAGAAGCTGCTTCAATGTGCGTCAATGGCGGTCGAACCTCAAAGCCTGTCGGACACGAATACGGCCTTGCGGCCTAATCAAACCACTGGGGAACCTTCGCCGTGGCACGGCGAAGGTGAGGAGCTGCGCGGCAGGCCGCAAGGAGGTGTCTGGCGGCAGCCCTGGGTCGGACTGCGACCGGAGGAATGGGTTTGTTCGGGGGAGTGTTACGGAGGTGTGGAGTGGCAGTGGAGGGGTGGGGGGTGCTCAGTGTGATGAGGCGGAGGTTCGGTGAGGGTCGGCGAGCCGTGTGGGTTGCTGAGGTGATGGGAGCGGCTCGCCGGAGGGTGGTCGGAGGCGAAGGGGGTGAAGGTGGTCAGGGTCGGTAGAGGGCTTAATTGAATAAATTGAAAGCGGGGAAAGAAAGAGGAGGAGAAGGGGAGTAACTCTAGCTTACTTGCAGGGACGAAGGGGGAGGAACAGGGCGACAGTCGTATCGACTGTCGTCGGAGAAGACGATGCTCAGGGAAAGGGGCGGCGGCGAGCAGAGAGCCGGAGAGGCGCCAGCTGGGTGTGGCGTGGCGCGGGAAGAGCAGGGGAGGAAGTCTCTGCTGCTGGTATTGCGGCAGAGCGAAGAGGTGGAGGGGGAGGAAACTGCCGGAGCTGGTGAGCGTCTGCCGGAGAAAGAAGAGAAGGAAGTTGGGGATTTTCTCCGTCAGATCCAGGCTACTCTGGTCGGTGGAGCAGCGGGGGGTATTTATAGGGATGAAACAGGGAGGAAGGCGGAGGGAGACGACGTGTCTCCCTCGCCGGAGAATGGTCGGAAACACGAACCCATACCGTCCGTGCGTTCGCACGGCCGGTATGGTGGGCTACAATGACCAGGGGGGTGCTCCTGCGACGGCTGACGACGCAGGGCACCCTCGGTTTACTTGCTAGGTCTCACACCTCACCCTGCGCGGCGCCATGCCCCGCGCAAGGTCGCCGGAGCATGGTGCTAGCAGGTTTTCGCAGGAGGGACCTGATTGCAAAGAACGAAGGAGAGTTAGGGGCCAAAATGCGAGGGTTCAAAAGTTGAGGGCCAAAGAGTAAATATATGAGGACCAAAGTGTAAAGTCGGTCAAGGAGGTTTCTTCTTAGGCTCAAGTTTTTATACATGACTAATTAGGACCTAAGGAATCTGATGGTGAATTTCATTTTCATATTAAACCTTGTTTGACCGGTCAATTTGCGCAAAAACCCAAATTAAGTTATTAATTGGGCATGGTTCTCAATGTAGGTCAAAATGGGTTCTAAAGGCCAAATTGAAGGTTCTAAACCCTAGAGATTATTTTTCTATGAATTTTAGAGGGTTTATTCTATTTTTACTTTGCCTCGAACCTTGTGAATTGAAGTGGGTTGTTTTAGGGTTACAGATTATCATTTGGTTTCTTGGAGGTGCTGTAGCCCTTGCTAGATCATTTCATCCCACTTTTATTCTTATTAAGCTGCTTTGACCTATGTTTGGGCCCTGAATTACCCTGTATGCAGATTATACTGGTAAAATTGCACTTTTACCCCTTATGACTTATTTTCTTCTCAAACTCAGAATTCTCTGAGTTAAGCCTTTCCTTGAGTTATGTAGGAGCTTTTATCCTTTGTATTGGGTCAAAATGAGCTAGTTATGGCTCATGATGAGGTTCTCATCAGCCATGGATGTGCAATCTTGACCGTTGGTGGCCAATCGTGCATCTAAGGGAGAGGGCAATGTGGCGCGATGAGGATCGTCGTATGGCAATCGCACGGTGTAGATCTCGAGTGCCCGTGCACCGAGGAGAGGAAGCGAAAACTGCTAGGGTAGGATGGAGTGCTGAGATAGAGTTGCCAGATTAATGGTCAAAACTTCTACACTTGTTGTGGGAACTACAAAAGTCGGATTAGGGGGATTTCAAAGTTGTGGGACTCCAATTTTCATCTTGAGTCCATCCGTGCGACTAGATTGCTCATCTGAGACCTGTTTCAATATGCACTTGTACAACTTGTCCGTTGATTACACAACAATCATAAGACCTAATCTACCTAAATTAAGTTAGATCCTAACTTAACTTAGGAATAATGAATACATGAGCAGCATATTTTGCATCGTAGTTAATTTGGTTAGGTATGTAAATAATAATGCTATCTTTATATTCTAATTGATATGCAATAATAGTTGCAGATGATTCAGGGTTGCATATGATAAATCTGATTGCATGGATGAACTTAGAGAGACCATGCAGTCCAACGACACGAGAATCGCCTCAATCAGAGCCCCATAGCACCATCTACAAAGGTAGGAAGATGGACGATCAGGATGGTGCCACATGGCATCATCCCAATGGTTCTCCACCATGCCCTCAACCTCTGATGCAAAATGCAGCTCTGTGGGCCATTGGATCATCATCCAACAGTCACGATCACACCAAATCATCAACCTCCCTGCGCTTCATCAAGATGAGACACGATCTCAGCCGTTGGATCTTCATCCAATGACTGAAGCGTGTGTTGATTAACGGAATTTTGTAGTGAAAAGTGTTGATTTTGGAAAACCCGTCGTCGTAGTGCAATTCGTAAGAAAATCTGATATCAGATAAATTTTTACTAAAGCTCGAGGTGAGCCCAGGTCAAACACGGGGAGGCTACATTGATTTTAAATCTGCCATTATATTTTTGTAATTTTGTTTATAAAGGGGACATTCACAATGATTATTATTGAAGCAGAAAATAGTTGCAAAAAGATTTGAGTTTGGAAAGCCCATCGTTGTAGTGTGATTTGCAAGAAAAACTGTCAACAAATAAATTTAACTGAAACTCGAAAGGAATTTCGGGTCAAACACAGGGAGGTGGACGTTTGATTAAAAATTGCATTTGTTTTATTTGTCACAAGGCAGAATAGCTGGTCGAAATTATTCAAAACTAACTATCTACTTAAATAATAAGGAATAGAAGAGAGAGAGAGAATATTACAAATAAAGATAAAATAGAGATAGAGTAAACATGGATTTCACAATCACCAAGTGATGTTCATTACAACTAATCATTACACTAGAAAGCTAGAAAGATTACAAGTAGAAAGTGGTAAATCTACTCTAGAAAGAGGTGAAAAGGTGGAGAGAAGTTATCCTCCTCGACGACTGCTTGGAGGACGAACTATGTTGACGGAGTGCCTGGATGAAGGTGGTGAGATGTGGGACAAAGGAGAACAATGACAAATGACAGAGAATGGGGCAGGACGACGTCGCAGTAAGATCCGCTTCCCGAACGGCAATGAGAGGACAACTGTAGGATGCTCCACGGAGGTGAGAAGGTGGAAAAATTATATTTTTAATTCTAATGGAGAATCCCAGGTTTGGGACAAGCTCTTAGAGCTTTGGAGGGGGTGAGAGAAGAGAGGAAGGGATCATGGATATGTGGGGGTCATAGGGCTATTTATAGGTGAGGTTTAAAGGGGCAAAAAGGACATTTTATCCTTTAAAATTTAATGTGCAGGTCTTTAGTGATGGACTTATTTGTCACTAAAGAGTTGAACGTGGGCATAGGTCATGCACAACCTTGCCTCCTCTCCTTCTCTACTGTTCAACACCTTCATCGCGCATGCAAACTCTCAGCCGTTCATCTTTCATCCAATGACTTAGATCGCATCACACTTGTACCTTCATCTTCTCTTCTTTAACGTTTAAGCTCACGATCTCGCGATCTCAGTTACCCGATCGTGAGATCAGATGGCTTAAGATGCATCCATGCCTATGTCTGATCAGGTGTGTAAACGTGCGTTCGGTGCTCTTGCTTTAGCCATTGAGTGTATGACACGGATAAATTAGAGCCGTCCACACGAGATTGGGCAGTCCTAATTCAAATTGATTCTGTGCTCAGGAGAAGCGCTGCGGGGATTTGATCTCACAAGCTGGAGGCGCTGAAGTGTTTTATCCACCGTGCTATGCACGTGGATAGGCAAGAAAAGCATTCATGTGCTATTTGATCTTGACTGTTGGATCTTGATGCAACGGTTGAGATCAAATGTGTGGTTCTTCTCACATGAGGCGTGGCTTCAGGGAGGCCACCTGATCAATTCTCAGTGTTGGATGAGAATGCGGGGCAGTGAGCAATTTGTAGGGTCTGGATGGTGCCACGTGGCATCATCTGGACCGTCCATCTTCTCTTCCTTGTAAGTGGTGCCACGGATGTCGGATCAGACTGATTTTCGCATCGTTGGACTGCGATCATCGATCCGAACCCATCCGTGTGGTTGGATTTGTCATCTAAAGTATGAATTTACACCATCTTAGCCCCTTACCGTCTGATCTTTCTCGAACTGCATCTGATGCTACGGAAGTCCGATCGGGGCGATCTTGGAGTCGTTGAACTCCGATCGTCGCCCTGATCAAATCCGTATGGTTGGATCTTCAACCAAGGCCCCGATAAGATATTGCCCTATTTTCTAACCACAAAAAGAGAAAATAAACCTAAAATTTATACAACCTAATCTAAATACATGATGATGCATGTTATGCAATATTTATAATGTATGATACAACTTAATGTCTAACATGCAAAAATAGATGGTTTATGTGATATAAACGTGTTTACATCAATTATAAACAACTAATCTACTTGTAATATAAACAATAGAGCTAGAGAGAGGGAGAGATAACTTTTATAACAAGAATAATGTCATTACAACTAATTTCTACCACTAGAAGTAGGAAATTTACTCTAGAAAGAGATAAAAAGATAAGGGGTGAGAAGATATCCTCCTCGATTGCTGCTTAGAGGACGAGTCAAACAGATGACTCCTGGAAGAAGGGGAACGAAGATGGAGAATGGAGGGTAAATATGGAAGAATTAGGGATGAGCCAGGGCATCGATGTCGTGGGATCCACTTCCGAAACAGGGGTGAGAGGATGGCTGGCGAGAGCTCCACGAGGGGGTGAGAGGTGGAAAATTTTGATTTTAACTCTAGAGAAGCCTCCTGTAGCTTGGGAGCACTAAAGTGAGCTTTAGAACTTGAGTTCTTAGCTCTTAGAGTGGGAGAGAGATGATGGAAGGGATGAAGAAGTGGAGGGAGTAGGGGCTTTATATAGGTGATTTTTTATGGCAAAGAGGCCTTTTACAAGCTTAATCATGAATGCTGGACCTTTAGTGACGGATGTGCACATTGCTAAGTAAACATGCTCCATCTCCACCGTGCGTTGCTGATCCAAGCGCTCAGAACGTGCCACGTCGACGTTGCCTCAACTTCAACCATTTCATGCTTCATCGCACTCAAGCGTCACCAACCATCTAATCAAGAGATCAAATGCTTAAAAGCCCCTCATCTCTTCGTTCTACTACGCGCATAGCTCCCACGTGCAATCACGCGTCAAATAGTGCATCATCGCACGCGTATGGATCCAACGCTCCCTGTAGTGTCACGTCGACGCCTCTATTGCCGTTCATTGTGAATCCAATAGTTGAATTGAGCACACCCCACTCATTGCTTCGATTTGAGGTGCATAGAGGCTCAAACCTGCGCCCTCTCTTGAAAGTTGGAGAACGCAACTGCTGTGCCACAATCCCCTTTGTGTTGTGTTTACGAAATAAGGCTACCGTACTCTTAGCCATTGGATCTCGATCCAACAGTCGAGATTGCATGGCCCTTGCTGAGGAGAGAGATCGCCAGGTGTTAATATGTGATTTAATCGTTGAAATGAGTATAGTGGTTAACCTAAATCGAGCCTACCATCTCTTTACAAAATTTTTTTACCTGGCTTACTTGATTTTATCTTGGTCACTTTTAGACCCAGGGTCAAACTCAGGGAAGTGGGATTAGAGGTGAATAAGTTTCTACGCCCTTCCTACAACGAATCTCTTCCGCTCGTTTATTATGTTTTTGGTATTTTTCTATTTAAGATTTTTTTCCGATAATTTTTATCCTCGAGGTACACCCTCAAAATTAGGTTCTTGGCTTTGAGCCAAATTGGGGTTCCAAAATTGGTCCTGCTATCCGCAAGATTGAGTACCTGCAAGTCAAGGATTACCTTTTCTCTTTTGTATATTTTTTTAATCTTTTTAATGGCAGGAAAGAGAAACAGAAATAAAGTAAATATAGTATATATATATATGTATATAGGGGTGGGGGTGGGGGTGGAGGTGGAAATGGCGTGTAGCACGGTGTCGAGTTGATCATCATCTAGGAAGACGCAACCAATAGGACGAAGTGCCGCGTGGAGTGTAGGATGGATGGGTGGAAGATGTGTGTGAAGACGCTTTTTGTACGCGTGTATCGGGGAATATCAGCAACTGGTGCAGATATTCCCGCGATACAACGTGTGATAGGTGATATGAAAAAATATATATATATATATGTATATATGTAAATATATATCTATATGTATATATATATATATGTATATATATATAGATATGTAAATATATCTATAGATAGATGTATGTATATGTATATATATATATATATATATATATTTATAATTAGATATATATGTATATATATATAACTATATATAGGTGTATATATATATATATGGTAATATATGTATATAGTTATATATATGTATATAGATATATTAGTATAAGTATCTATGTATATAGATATATGTAGATAGATATATATATATATGTATGTATTTATAGTTATAGATATATGTATATATGTATGTATATTTGTATATATATATATATATGTATATATACTTATACTTAGTTATATAGGTACTAATATATGTATAGATATGTATATATATATATATATGTATATAAATATATATATAAATATATATATGTATATATATATAAGTATATAGTAGTGTATAAGTGAGTGGGTGTGTGTACGAGAGTGTGTGTGTGTGTATGTCTGCGGAGGGAGTGAGAGAGAGAGAGAGAGATAGAGCGTCTGCTGAGGAAGAAGGCGCAGGTGAGTTAAGTCGTCCGCAGGTAGTGGCCGACGTCTGATGGCCACGCGTAGGCATAGGTGCGTAGGAGTGAAGATGCACGCGCACGTAGGAGGGAGTGAGCGCGAGGGGG
This sequence comes from Thalassia testudinum, assembly GCA_037157565.1. Lineage (NCBI taxonomy): Eukaryota > Viridiplantae > Streptophyta > Magnoliopsida > Alismatales > Hydrocharitaceae > Thalassia > Thalassia testudinum. The sequence continues at coordinate 49,841,748 of JAZHRO010000009.1, forward strand.
GGACCTGCAGCGAAGCATGCTGCGGACCGCAGTGCACCGCTCTGCACGCTGAGGGGAATGTGGGCGAAGAAGCGGGCACTGAAGCGAGAGGGTGCAGACGCGAGAGCAGGCGCTGGAGCGGGTGCGGGCTAGCGAAGGTTGCAACGCAGAGAGAGGGTGACCGGATAAGTGAGAAACTTTCCGGTCACCGCACTGTACCAGTGTGAGATCACGGCTACAGTGCAAGGGCAAAAAGTTGACTAGCTGGCGTGCACGAAATCGGCTGGGCTACGGGCGGAATTTCGTGACAAGGCGTGCGGAGAGGGGCGAGGGCGAACTGCTTGCGCACGCAGAACATGCGGAACAGGCGCTTGAGGTGCATGATGGCCTGCGCTGCTACTGGCTGCCGCCTTGCTACTGCTGTGGAGCTTCAGACCTTGAGTCCTATGGCAGTGGCGGAAATGGCTGTAACGGCAAAATAGAGAGGAGAACCACCACGCCCACCAGCTCTTTGATGAGCTGGGCGGTGGTGGGACTCACAGTGGTGGTTGTGTACCACTGTGAGTTGCTCCTGCCCGCAGCGTGGCTCCTCAGGAAGAAGAGAGGCTGCGTATTGAGGGGAGAGGGGTGGAGATGGCTTGGAGGAAGGAGGTGCTATCGGTGTGTTGAGTGTGGACCAGGCTCTCCGCAAAGAATAAGGCAGTGCCCTTTTAAAGAGGATGGAGGTAAGCATAGCCATGCCCTGGGCCGTGCATGGCTGTGCCTATGGCTGGCAGGGAGAGCTTGTTGCAGAGAATGGCGCGAAGGAGAGCTGCCATGCCCTGCAGTCGCAGAGAAATTCAAAGCCAGAATAAAAATAAAAATAAAGATGGTGAATTTGCGAGAAGGTACTTGAGGAATATGTTAATTTCAAGGCCATTTTATTCACTCTCCTCCCCTCTCAAATACATGCATTTATTTTTACAAATGCGACTATGGCTATCTAATATTACTGGCAATGCTTGGAAATAGCACAAGATGGCACAATTGTTGGTGTATTTTTGCTATGCAATCATACCCCCATGCCTATCTTTTGCTAGTCCCTAGCAAAACATTTTTGTATTGTATTTAGAAATGATCTTAAGCTGAAGATTTTCTTCTGAGGCGACATAGGTGTGTTTATTTGTTGGATATTGTGAGAACCAATTGTAGAGATGACTACCAGTACTTTAAGTCTCACATGACATAGACCATCTCTCAACTAATCTGGACTCTTGATATTTAAACCTTAAGTATGATTTCCAGGACCTAGGAGTTTTTTGCTGTACTCAAGAGCTCAAGAGATTATGGCTTGTGCTTAGTGAAGGATCAAGATTGACCAGATGAACATTAAGATTCAAGCCCAGGGTTTCATGAATTTTTAAGTACAGGTTGGTCCCAGTTTCAGCTCGTGTCTTTAGATTGACCCTTGAAAAGATGACGGAAAACTCAACTCCCATTTTATAATATTTTTTGCTCAAAGAAAACAAGGTATTTGTGACTTGCCCTGAAGAACTTTTGTAGGGGGAAGACTTTACAGATATTTGCGAGATATACTGACTTATTTGCATCTTTTTTTTTGAAACCCATGTCATTATATCTCTTACAACATTATTTGGAGGAGCACACTTTTCTTTTGGTGGGAGAGTTCCTTTTTGGTGGAAAGAGTCTCTCCTAAACACAAGACTAAAGCCTGGGATTAAAAGTCTACCTACGCACATAGGTAAGGACTCCACCTTCCCCAATGAACACTAGGGTTAGATCTTATGTTCACCTGGTCTTTCTTGATATGTGTAGTGTAAACCAAGATTACTTAGGCTCTCGAGTAGAAGCAAACCAATGGATCCTGTACTGGTGTCTCAGGTACAAGAATACGTCCTTAGTTAGGAGAGATTCCGATCTATCTTGTCAATGCTCAAGTGAATTATGCCGAGCCTGAGCGAATCAAGCTTATGTGGCCTGGAAAGTCTTCAAAACAGTGGTTGAATATCCATAAACACTTATTTTATTTTTGTTTCAGCCTTCAGATCATTACTAAACACCATTTTTTTTGTTTTTTGCATATTTATAGATAAATGGAGACTGCATGATACCATAAAATACCCAGATCATATGGATGCCTATCCACCCCCCCATGCCAAACGATGCTATGTCCTCATATACATGCAGGGTAGGGTAGAGGAAGGACGAAAGATCGGGTAACGAGAGTTGAGGTGCAGGGTATACAGCAAGGTGGTAGGGTGGGTGGATGGTGGGTGGTGAGGTGAAAAGTGAAGTGAATGTGACAGTGGCGGAGTGTTGTTGGGGTGCCTCCCAATGAGCGTTGAATTTAACGTCCCCAACTGGACTCAGAATGAGGCACAAAATTAGTTACCCTCCAGCAAGGCAACAGTTTCTCCAACGGGGGCAGGTTCATGAGTAAGATAAGGTTTCAAACGTTGCCCATTGATCGTAAATTTCTACCCAGATTTGGGATCTTCAATCTCAACGGCCCCGTTGGAAATGGTCTCGAGACCAGGAAAGGACCAGTCCATTTGGACTTCAGTTTCCCAAGAAAGAATTTGAGCTGGGCATTGTAGAGCCAAACTTGCTGAGATGGCTCAAATTCTTTCCGCCAAATATGGCTGTCGTGAAAAGCCTTAGTGCGCTGCTTGAAAGTTAAGGCAGAATAATAGGCTTCACGATGGAGCTCTTCCAGCTCCTGGAGTTGGAGTTTCCTTTCTCGACCACACAGGTCTAGGTCGAGGTTACATTAGCAACTGCCCAATAAGCGTGGTGTTCCAACTCCACGAGCAAATGACAAGGCTTCCCGTACACGATTCTATAAGGAGACATACCAAGGGGAGCCTTGAAGGTGGTCCGATCACCAAAAGTGCGTCAATCAGCTTCTGGAGAATTTGCTTGATTTGCCGGTTCAACACCTCTGCCTGGCCATTCGTCTGAGGATGATATGGGGATGCGATACGATGGTGGACTCCGTATTTCCTCAGAAGTGCCCGAAAAGAAGCATGGGTAAAGTGGCTTCCTCCATTCGAGATAATGGCTCGAGGGATCCCAAAGCGCGCAAAAATGTGGTCTTTGACAAATCGACTGGATATAACATGGTCAGCACGATGCGTGGGAATAGCCTCAATCCATTTCGAAACATAATCAACAGCCACGAGGATAAATTCGAAGCCGTTGGAAGGAGGAAAGGGACCCATGAAATCAATTCCCTAAATGTCGAAGATTTCCGCAGCTAGGATGGGTTGCAAGGGCATCATGTCACGTTGTGACATTGACCCTAACGACTGGCACCTAGTGCAATGTTTGGCATAATTATGTGCATCCTGGTGAAGGGAGGGCCAAAAGAAACCGCATTGCAACACCTTCGCTGTAGTTTTCCTCCCAGAGAAATGGCCTCCACAGGCCTGATCGTGGCAGAAGGATAACACACTGGGGAATTCGCTGTCAGGAATACAGCGACGAATGATTTGATCAACACCTATTCGAAAAAGAAGTGGATTATCCTAGAAATAATACTTTGCTTCTGCCATGAGACGCTCGCACTGGTTTTTAGGCCAGCCACGTGGAAGGGATCCAGAAGCAAGGTAATTGGCAAGGTCGGCATACCAAGGTCCACTTGCCACATTAATTGCCAAAAGGTGCTCATCAGGAAAAATCTCATTAATCGGTAGAGTAAGTCCAATATGGTCAGGGTCCAGTCTAGAAAGATGAACAGCAACAACATTCTGGGCTCCGGCCTTATCACGGATCTCAATGTCAAATTCTTGGAGTAGAAGGATCCAACGAATCAATCTAGGCTTAACATCCTTCTTGTGCATGAGATGGCGAATGGTCACGTAATCAGTGAAAACAATAGCATGTGAGCCCAGAAGGTAAGAGCGAAATTTCTCCAGCCTAAAGACGACCGCCAGTAGTTCTTTCTCAGTGGTAGTATAATTACGCTAGGCCTCGTCCAATGTCTTACTGGCGTAATACACCATGAAGGGGTGTCTATCGCATCTTTGTCCCAGGATGGCTCTGACTGCAAGGTCGGAAGCATCACACATGAGTTCAAAGTCGAGGGACCAATCAGGTGGCTGGAGAACAGGGGCCTTGGTGACAGCATTACGCAGCTGCGTGAATGCTTGTATGCAGTCGGGGCCCATATCGAAGGGTACGTCAGTCGATAGGAGACAAGTTAAAGGTCAAGAAATCTTGGAGAAATCTTTGATGAATCTCCTGTAAAAATCGACGTGTCCCAGGAAGGAGCGGATTTGTTTGACAGAGCCAGGCACAGGTAAATCAGCAATTACATCAAGCTTAGCTCTGTCAACCTCAATACCCCTATTGGAGATGATATGTCCGAGAACAATTCCCTCGTGTACCATAAAATGACTTTTTTCCCAGAAAAGCATGAGGTTTACATCAATACATCTCCTAAGGATACGGGTCAGGTTGGCAAGACATTCATTGAAAGATGGTCCAAAGATCGAAAAGTCATCCATGAAGACCTCGAGAAAGTCACCCACCATGTCATGAAATATCGCCAGCATACATCTCTGGAAAGTTGCTGGTGCGTTATAAAGTCCGAACGGCATCCTTCTAAATGCAAAGGTGCCGAAGGGGCAGGTAAAAGTGGTTTTCTCTTGGTCTCGGGGGTCAATTGCCACCTAGTTATATCCTAAGAATCCATCCAGGAAACAGAAAAATTTATTTCCCGCTAACCGCTTCAGGATTTGGTCAATGAAAGGTAGCGGAAAGCGATCTTTCTTAGTTGCAGCATTGAGTTTCCTATAATCTACACACACTCTCCAAGATGTAGGAGTGCGTGTAGGGATGGATTCGCCCCTGTCATTGACATGGATGGTGAGTCCTGCCTTTTTGGGCACAACGTGAATCGGACTCACCCAGGGGCTATCGATGATCGGATAGATTATACCCGCATCCAGCCACTTAATAATTTCCTTTTTAATGACCTCCCGCATGTTAGGGTTGAGACGTCGCTGCATCTCGCGGGAAGGTCAAGCCTCCTCCTCCGTATACATACGGTGACTGCAGTAGGAGGGGCTAATGGAAGTTAAGTCTGATAAAGACCATCCAATGGCCGCCTTGTGTTCCATAAGGACCTTCGTTAGTTTGCACTCTTGCTCCCTGGTCAATTTTGAACTGATGATTACAGGGAGCATTTCATTTGGTCCCAAGAAAACATACTTAAGTGTACTAGGTAGCTCTTTCAGCTCGGGAGTGGATGGTGAAAGATCTGGCATTTCTTGGGACGAGGGTGTCCCAGGCGGATCAGAAAACAAGTCAGGAGGAAGAAGTTGGCCCTCAGATTGGCCAAGAAGAGGGGCTTCTTGGATAGATGGATCCAAAAATGAATAGCCCCAGTGAGTAGTATATGGGCTCAAGGTCCTAGTGTGAAGTTGTAAATCCGCTGGATTTGGCGGGAAAGAAAGGGCAATCAGGTCTTCAAGAGTGTGGACTGGCTGTGAGTAGCCCGGATATGACTCAGACCACGAGGTATGGGAAGCGGAGAAACCCTCGTCAGAAGTCTGGTCAGGAGAAGGTACGGGAATAGGGAGGGATGGGGGAACATCACAATATGTGTCTGTCAGGTACTCTTCAGTGTTTAAAGGCAGTCCGCAGCAGTCAGAATATGTCCCAATTAGTCTGATACACGCACTGACGGCCATGTCCTCGTCAGACGCGTCATCCTCAATGCAATCACAATCAAAGTTCTTGGCTGCCTTGAAGATGTTAAGCTTGAGCTTCTCAGATCCAACGGCAATCTCAATATAGCCCGACTAGCAGTCGATATAGGTGCGGGCTATGGCCAAGAAAGGTCAACCAAGGATGATCGGACAATCAGAAAGTGAGCTAGGAACTTCCATATCTAAAACAAGAATGTCAACAGGAAAACAAAGACTGTTGACCCTAACCACCACGTCTTCCACCAGACCCTTCGGAATTTTGACAAAACGATCTACCAACTGTAACATGATAGGGGTGGGTTTCAGATTTCCCAAGGAAAATTTTTCGAGCATGATGGTTGGTATAAAGTTGATGGAAGATCCTAGATCAAGCAAGGCACGGTTAAAATTGCATCCTTGGATGCTACAGGAAATAAGCGGTGTGCCCGGATCTTTCTGCTTCAATGGTAGATTTGACAGTATAGCACAACTCACATGAGGCGAGTACCACCGGATTCTTAGTTTTCTTTGACTGTCGCCTGGGTGTTGTGTAGTCTTTGAAAAATTGGGCGACAATAGGTATGTGGTCAATAGTCTCGAGCAGGGGTACCTTGATTTCAACATCCCTGAATAAATTACGCAGGTTATCAAAGGCCTACGTATCTTTCTTCTTACCTTTTGGCTCCCTTAGCAGAGCATCAGGGAATGGGACTGGTTCTGGCACCAATTTGGGTGTATCGTCTTCTCGTGAATGCGGCGCACATCCCGAATGAGAGGGCGATGAAGAAGACAGGCCAGGATCGGGTCGAGGCGGATCGATAGTCTGCTTACCGCTCCTTGTAGTGATCTCATTGGATGATGCGGGTCCAGTGGGATCATAAGGCAGAGGAGGGTTCACAATAGGGACATAAGAGTGAGGTGCTGCAGCAGGATTAGCCTAAAATCTCGGTGGAATGCTCGGAGCCTACAGAATTTGATGAACCTACCCCTGAGAAGGTCGTACCTGTGGTTGCGGACCACGGGATACGAAATTTCGTGGGTTTGGAACAGGTTAGGCTGGAAGAGTGCCCTGAGATCGAGTCGCCATGCGTAGTTGACTGATCTCAGCATTCTGCTGTGCCAATTGGTGCAAAAGACAGGTCATGTTCTCTTCATGGCGCTTTGACATTTCCGTCATCATTCGCATCAATTTATCAAGAGGACTTGATGCGTGTTCTGTTTGTGGTACGCAAGGACCCGATGGCAGATTCACCATAGGATTAGACTGGGCCCTTGGGATGACGGGTGCGGACAGTCGCATTGGTCCACCTGCGGCATTTTGGCGCTGCGGGTTGTTAGACCATGCGAAGTTCGGATGATTTTGCCACCCTGGGTTATAAGTGGCAGAGAATGGGTTGTTCACCAGGGCGCAAGCGTCTTCTATGCCAGAAGACGCGTCCGCATGTAAATATGCTTCCGAGCACACGGAGGCTTGGTCGTCCGTGTCAAAATACTGGCTTGCAGAAGCCAGATCCATATGACTTACCGAATTGCTCGACGTGACACTCGGTAAGGAACGTCTTACGGGGTTTCTCGGGATAAGCCTGGTGTTGGAAGAATTGGGATTGTGACGAAGTGGTGAGGTGGGGGTGTTTGCCATAGAACGGGCGGGGTTGGCCAGAAGTTCATCCAGCTTCTTGTGCACGACGGAGACTTCATCCAATTTCTGTGCGATAAGGCTGAGATCTGTGGATGAATGGGAGGGTCCCGTGTCAACTTCGTGGACATTTCGGGGTAGGCTGGTACGATTAAAGGTGACAATGGAGGCATTATTCATTGAGTTTTCGCACATATTTTCAAATAATTCGAATGCTCCATTCTCATCTTTATTCATGAAATTCCCTCCGCAGGAAGCGTCTGCAATCTGCTTCAAAGTCTCATTTAGCCCATAGTAGAAAATCTGGGCTATATGCCAGACCGTAGTGCGGACACTTCCTGAGGAGGTCATTATATCTCTCCCATGCCTCATGAAACTGTTCGCCGTTTTGTTGCGTAAATGAAGTGATAGCACGGCGAAGCGCATTGGTCCGCCCGATTGGGAAGAACTTCTTGAGAAACGCTGTTCGCATCTCTTCCCAAGAGTGGATGGTTCTCCCAAGGGTGCGTAACCACTGCGACGCTTTATCCCGCAATGAAAATGGGAACATTTTCATGAGGACTATAAGTAACCCGATATTTCTTGGTTTAACTGTTTCAGCCAATCGAGTTAAGTCTTCCAAGTGGAGAAAAGGATCTTCACTTGCAAGACCATGGAAGTGAAAATTTATTAGGACAATTATGTTAGGTTTCAATTCAAAGTCGTCCCCGCCCATGGGGACCAGAATTTGTCCTATGGTCTCTGTAGCAGCGGGATTCTGATAGGAGCTAAGAGACCAAGGCTCCTCTCGTTCGGGAGGGTTCTGCATTTCCTCCAATGTTTCCCTAATGGCCTCAATTTGTTCATTATACATTTCCATTTGGGCTTGGAGGCAGGTTATGGGATCCAAGGCTCCACCACCTGGTGGGTTTTGAGGGTGGTTTCCTCTCTCGGGATTTGGGGGTGGGCGTGCAGCCATGTTTGTGGAAGAGGAGGACGATTCAGCTTCTTTTCTAAAATTATCAGGCAATTCACACAGTTCAGGGTTTTGTGACCTCCTCCCAAACATGCACTACTACAGGAAGAATTGGGGGGATACGAAGGGAAAAGAAGATGAGAGAAATGACGCCGCAAAGGTACAATTGATGATAAATCAATGCAATCAAATTCCTAACCTCTACAGTGTGCCCTTAGACCTAAAGATCTAAGTTACCTACTATCACGAACTACGGAATCGAATGCGAGCACCGCGGAACCACCGGGCCAGATTGAAAGGCCGTTTGCCCCAGTCTTAGATACCCGATAGCATGCGAGAACCCTCACCAACACGTAGCACTACACGCAGGTAGTTAGACCTCCAATCCTTAATAAGGGTCAAGTTGCTACCAGTTTTAATCAGAGGTTTAGGATCAAGTGCTTCTGGAATGTGAAGGGCGTTATTTACGGAAAATGCCTAAGTGATTGATTTTAGAAAGTGTGTAAACCAAGCATGCAACGGGGAAATCTCCCCAAATTGAAGTTTTAATTGGTGAATGGTTTTTAGAATTCAGCCTTAAGTAGTATGGATTTTAGGATTTCTCTGAATTACCAATTTAACCAATCTTTGGGTTTTGAGAGAATACAAGTTTTCTTCTAAGCCCAACAAACCCTTCTTCAATGTCAGTTGGTTAATGCATGCTAAAATGCAATGGGCTTCCCTAAATGGAGATTTCTATGTGTGGATGCATGAATCAATTTTAGATTAGTATGAAAGGGAGCCAAAGCACTTCAATTCAAGTGCTCCCAATCACCAGAATGATGTCCACACACAAGGCTCAACCATAAGATAAAGAAAATCAAATTGTTGGGGTTGAAGTATTCGGGATCAAATCTTAGACACTTGAAAGGTCGTGGTGGGGTTGGAATCAACTCAATTCCAAGTCTCCTCACCAAAAAGGTGATCCCGAATTGCAAATAAATGAGGCAAAGAGGGATGGAAATCAATCTATTTATCTTTGCCTCAAAGAATACTTCACACGGCGAAAAATTCAAGAATCAAGATTCTTGGATTTTCGCTATGCGAAGTTTAGCAGGAAATCCCGGGGCGGTGGGAGTGATGACAAACAATCAAACAGGTGATTTTTAATCCACTTGCCCCAAGAGATCCCAAGAAGTGTTTTTTTTTTTTTAGTTTTTATTTTTATTTTTTGTTATTAAGGTGACAAGTTGACCAAAGTTGATAAGAAAGAGAGACCTACTTGTTCAGTAATGTGTGCGAAGCTCCAGTGCGGTGCTGGTGACTTCACGCTCTCGTTCCCGCCTTAGATCTACCTACGTCTCCGACTTCATCTGCCTGTCTTCTCCTTGCAATAGGTTCACCTGCACAACAACAAACAAAAACACCCATGAAGAGAAGGGTGTAAGAAGAGAAAAATTAAAGGAATGGAGTAAAAACTTACTTGAATACGCACTTCCCCGGCAACGGCGCCAGAAAAAGAGTGTGGTCGAGCGCGGATAGGTTGTGTTAATATGGTGATTTAATCGTTGAAATTAGTATAGTGGTTAACCTAAATCGAGCCTAACCATCTCTTTACAAAATCTTTTTTACCTGGCCTACTTGATTTTATCTTGGTCACTTTTAGGCCCAGGGTTGAACTCAGGGAAGTGGGATTAGAGGTGAATAAGTTTCTACACCCTTCCTACAACGAATCTCTTCCACTCATTTATTATGTTTTTGGTGTTTTTCTATTTAAGATTTTTTTTCGATAATTTTTGTCCTTGAGGTACACCCTCAAAATTAGGTTCTTGGCTTTGAGCCAAATTAGGGTTCCAAAACTGGTCCTGCTATCCGCAAGACTGAGTACCTGCAAGTCAAGGATTATCTTTTCTCTTTTATATATTTTTTTTATCTTTTTAATGGTAGGAAAGAGAAACAGAAATAAAGTAAATATAGTATATATATATGTATATATTATATATGTATATAGGGGTGGGGGTGGAGGTGGAAATGGCGTATAGCACGGTGTCGAGTTGATCATCCTTTAGGAAGATGCAACCAACAGGACGAAGTGCCGCGTGGAGTGTAGGATGGATGGGTGGAAGATGTGTGTGAAGACACTTTCTGTACGCGTGTATCGGGGAATATCAGCAACTGGTGCAGATATTCCCGCGATACAACGTGTGATAGGTGATATGAAAATATATATATATATATATGTATATATGTAAATATATATCTATATGTATATATGTAAATATATATCTATATGTATATATATAGATATGGTTATAATTATATAGGTGTATATGTATATATATATATATATGTATAAATATATAGATATGTAAATATATGTATAGATAGATGTATATATATATATATAAATATGGTAATATATGTATATAGTTATATATATGTATATATGTATATAGATATATTAGTATAAGTATCTATGTATATAGATATATGTAGATAGATAGATATATATATGTATTTATAGTTATAGATATATGTATATATGTATGTATATTTGTATATATAAATATATGTATAAATATATGTGTATATATATGTATATATATATATATGTATATATACTTATACTTAGTTATATAGGTACTAATATATGAATAGATATGTATATATATATATATACATATATATGTATATATACTTATACTTAGTTATATAGGTACTATTATATGAATAGATATGTATATATATATATACATATCTATTCATATAATAGTACCTATATAACTAAGTATAAGTATATATACATATATATGTATATATATATATATACATATCTATTCATATATTAGTACCTATATAACTAAGTATAAGTATATATACATATATATATATATACATATATATACATACATATACATACATATATATATATGTATATATATATATATAAGTATATAGTAGTGTATAAGTGAGTGGGTGTGTGTACGAGAGTGTGTGTGTGTGTGTCTGCAGAGGGAGTGAGAGAGTGTTGTGAGAGAGAGAGAGAGAGAGAGATAAAGCGTCTGCTGAGGAAGAAGGCGCGAGCGAGTTAAGTCGTCCGCAGGCAGTGGCCGACGTTTGATGGCCACACGCAGCCGTAGGCGCGAAGATGCGCATGCACGTAGGAGGGAGTGAGCGCGAGGGGGGGACCTGTAGCGAAGCGCGCTGCGGACTGCAGGGCACCGCACTGCATGCTGAGGGGAACGCGGGCGAAGAAGCAGGCGCTGAAGCGGGCGAGTGCAGACGTGAGAGTGGGTGCTGGAGCGGGCGCGGGGAGAGATGCGGGCATGGGCTAGCGAAGGTTGCAACACGAAGAGAGAGTGCTTGGTGACCGGATAAGTGAGAAACATTTCGGTCACCGCACTGTAGCAGCGTGAGATCGTGGCTACAGTGTAAGGGCAAAAAGTTGACCGGCTGGCGCGTGCAAAACCAGCTGGGTTGCGAACGGAATTTTGCGACAAGGCGTGCGGAGAGGGGCGAGGCCGAACTGCTTGCACGGGCAGAACACGTGGAACAGGTGCCTGAGGTGCGTGGTGGCCTGCGTTGTTGCTGATGCGGAGCTTCAAACCTTGAGTCCTGTGGCAATGGCGGAAATGGCTGGAACGGCGAAACAGAGAGGAGAACCACCACGCCCATCGGCTCTATGATGAGCTGGGCGGTGGTGGGACTCACAGTGGTGGTTGTGTACCACTGTGAGTTGCTCCTGCCCACAGCGTGGCTCCTCAGGAAGAAGAGAGGCTGCGTATGGAGGGGAGAGGGGTGGAGATGGCCTGGAAGAAGGAGGTGCTATCGGTGTGTTGAGTGTGGACCAGGCTCTCCGCAAAGAAGAAGGCAGTGCCCTTTTAAAGAGGATGGAGGTAAGCATAGCCATGCCCTGGGCCGTGCATGGCTATGCATGTGGCTGGCAGGGAGAGCTTGTTGCAGAGAATGGAGCGAAGAAGAGCTGCCATGCCCTGCAGTTGCGGAGAAATTCAAAGCCAGAATAAAAATAAAAATAGAGATGGTGAATTTGCGAGAAGGCACTTGAGGAATATGTTAATTTCAAGGCCATTTTATTCACTCTCCTCCCCTCTCAAATAAATGCATGCATGCATTTATTTTTACAAATGCGACTATGGCTATCTAATATTCACTGGCAATGCTTGGAAATAGCACAAGATGGCACAATTGTTGGTGTATTTTTGCTGTGCAATCACCAAGGGTGTTGGGGCGGCTGTGATGGCACCACATGGCACCATCATGGCCATCCATCTTCTTTGGCTTATAGATGGTGCCATAAATGTCGGATTAGGCCGATTTTCATGCCGTTGGGCTGCAATCATTGATCTGAACCCATCCATGCAGTTGGATTTGTCCTCTGAGATACAACTTTTACACCACCTTGCCCTTGACCTCTAATCTTCCTTGAATTGCATTTGATACTACAGAAGTCCAATTAGGGTGATCTCAGAGTCGTTGAACTTTGATCGTCACCCTGATCAAATCAGTATGGTTAGATCTTCAATCCAAGGCCCCAAAATGATATCACCCTATTCCCTAGTCACAAAAGGGGAAATTATTATACAATTTGTGCAATTTGACCTAAATGCATGATGATGCATGTTATGCAATATTTAGAATGCATGATGCTTCTATGACACTAGGAACATGCATAAATCGACATTTTAGGCTAATTAGATGTATGCACATCACACGCCAAAATGTAAATGTGACCATCCACAACCATAGTGCGTTGGTCAATGCCTTCAAATGAGAGCCAAAGTTGCCCGATCGAATCGCAAGGGCAGGGAAAATTTGCACTCAGCGCGAAGCGCTAAAATTCACCCATCAAATCTCGATCAAGTGGCATTAGAGGAGACACGTGGCACGTGGAGGTGCGTTGGATCAAACATGCACGATGACACGCAGATACACACAGGTATGGAGAGGCAGTGTTGAACACGTGATGTGGACTAATCTCAGTCGTCGATCATCAAGAATGGACAGTCGAATTTGAACGCATGTGCGCACGCGCGATGAGCGATCAGGTAGTGGATCGGGCAGAGTAGAGAGCGGCAGTTCCACTTCTCAAGCATTTCCCTCTCCAGACTCCTCGTCCTCTTCTCTCTTTGACTCACCAAGACGTCCACCAAGGCCACCCTTGGCGTACTGCTGCTGCTCCTCCACGCCTCTCTAATGGCCACCAAGGACCAGTCCTTGGTGCCCTTGTTCTAACAAAATAACTAGTCCTCTTTTAATTCTTCTAGTAGTTCTAGTTCTAGTAGTTTTTATTTTAGTTGTTCTAATTTAGTTCTAGTTAATTTTCTTGTCAAGAATTCAACTATGTGGAGAAATTGCATGATTATTATTTGAATAGAGTTGATTTACTTCATATCTATCGTGCTTATTATTCTAGTTGTAGTTAGATTAGCTCATTATTAAATTAAGTCACATTTCCACCTCCTTGAGTTCGACCGAGACTTACCAAGTTTCATAAAATTATTTATCGATGTATTTTTGCATTATACTACGACGAAAACATTTCAAAAATGCGATTTCACAAACTGACAGCCATTAAACGTTAATTTCAAGCAATTTTAATCTAAAGATTATACTATATGCATGCATTGCTCGCAGACCCACAATATTATCGTATTTACGTGTGTAAGCCCTCGAAATTAACTCTAGATAATGTAATTAACGTTAATAGCTGTAGAGTCATCACTTGCATATGCTTATGGGGAGCCATTCCTCTTAGGCTGACGAGCCAAGCAAAATGATTACTTATAAGGACCCACGCACAATTGCAAACCCATGAGGTGAGACTAAAATCGACTGCCAAATTATGCGAAAATTGGAATCAATTATACATGCTTATTGGATTCTAATCATAATTAATTAATCACAAATCAAAAAATAGGTTAATTAAACATAGATTAAAGAATATTTAAACAATAAAAGTTTTGAATCCATATTTAGCAATAAAACCCCTAAATAAAATATAATTTCAAAAGTATCCTTAATGGTTCAAAATAAAATTATAAAAGAACCCCTAAAATATAAATTAATTGAGTGTAGGTCCTTATTTAATCAGGTGTCTTCCCCGATGTCGAAGATACCACCGGAGGATGCCAGAATTGCGATTCAGCCATCTAATGATGCCGGTGAAAGGCAGAAGGGGATTGTAAGGTGGTCACCGATGTGTTGACAGTGGTAAATCAGTGGTGGGCGAGATTTTGTATGCGAAAAGATTTGAGTTGGAAAACCCATCGTCGTAGTACGTAGAAATCCGTTACTAGATAAAATTTATAACTGAAGCTCGAGGTGAGCCCTGGGTCGAACACGGGGAGGGGAACGTTTGGTTTGTGAAATCCGCACTTTCAATTTTATTTGTTTTTGGTGTTTTTATCTCTTGTGATTTTTTTTTTGTATTTTAATAGGCAAGATATCATATCAACAAAATATTTATCTAACTAATCAACTTGCAAAATAAGGGAGAAAGAGAGAGAGAAAATATTTCATAGATCAAGCAATGTCTATTACAACTAATTAAAACTACACTAGGAAAGCAATAAAAGATAGAGAGAGGTGAGAAGAATCCCCTTCGATGGTGGCTTGGAGGATGACTCGCTTTGACAGTGCCTGGAAAAAGGTGGTGAGAGGTTAGAGGAAGGAAAATGGCATCGGAGGAAGGAGGATGGGGTAGGATGGCGTCGCGGCAAGGTTCTGCTTCCTGAATGTGGTGAGAGGATGGCCACTAGATGCTCCACAAAGGGGGTTGAGAAGCGATAAAAAATATTTCTTTTCTACTACAGAGGAGCATCTCGGGCTTACGACAAGCTCTCTCTAGAGCCTTGGAGGTGGTGAGGGAGAGAAAGGAAGAGATGAAGAGAAATGGGAGGGGTGTAGGGCTTTATATAGTGGTGGGAGGAGGGTGCATTTCGGATATGGGTCAACAGTGACATTTAAAACGTTGCTAAAGACCCGCCTTAGACGTCACTAAAGCCATCGCACCCACTGGTGGCACCCTGCTAAGGCGTGGTCGAAGGCGAGCTATCAAATCTTCATCAGAGGGCTGCAAATCACGCAGGCGTCGCGCTTTTGAAAGCATATCAGATGACACATGGGATCACGCATTCATCGCATGTTCCCGCCTGGACGTATCCGCGAATATCCGTACATCCACGTGGAACCACCCGCACTGTCGATCGCTAATCGCATGGCCAAATTTAGCGCTCACACCCACGCTATTAATCACATGTGTCTGCGGGGATTCGACCATGCACCCGCAACTTGAGAACACCGCTCATCACCAACACGCTACCCTTGTGGATTGTCACGAAGATCATCCAACGTACAATCACTCGCAGCCATTGGATGAAGATCCAATGGCCATGAGCTCTTGTAGAGCATATGTTGTTGAGAGAGAGACAACATGGCTTCACAAGGACCGTTGGATGGACATCCAATGGCCCAGATCTCGCGAGGGAAATGCTTTTGAGGAGGAGCAACTACTGTGGGTGGATTTGGGGGGCTGGAATGGCGTCACGTGGCACCATTCTGGCTGTCCATTTTCTTTGCTTTGTAGATGATGCCACGAATATCGGATTGGATTTATTTTCATGCAGTTGGGATGCGATCATCGATCCAAATCCACCCATGCAGTTGGATTTGTTATTTGAAGCTTTAAATTATGTCACCTAGCCCCATGGTCGTTGATCTTCGTCGGACTGGATAAGGTCTTATAGAACCCCATCAAGACGATTTCAGAGGCGTTGGACTTCGATTGTCATCCTGATCAGATCCGTATGGTTGGTTCATGAATCCAAGGCCCTGAAATAAATCTCCTTTCCTGGCCATAAAAGGACATGAATTAACCTAAAATTTATACAAACTATTCTAAATGCAAAATGATGCATGCTATGCAATGTTTATAATATGGAATGCATCTATAAGGTTAGGAACATGCATAAATAGGCATTTTAACCTAAATGGATGTGTATACATCAATTAGCAATTAGAGTGGTGGATGTGGCGAAGGCGACGACCGGAGCTAGGGAAGACGATGGACTCCGATGAGCACTTGTGGATAGAAAATAAGGTCTTTCGACCTTGTGTCAGTTCCAGAAGCTTCGAGGCAATGCCTCGAAGCAAAACCCTAAGGCTATTTAGTGAATGAACGCTTGTGGAGGTATGGCAAAGAAGCTTCGAAAAGCTTCCAATGGCAGCGTTCGCAGAGGGTGTTAAGGTCAACAAAAGCTCAAATTAAACTACCCTAAAGCTAACACTACCTATGAGGAATGAAAGCCGTAAACTAATTAAAGAAGAAAGGGAGAGGAAACCTGTGGCGATGACAAGCACACCAGCCAAGGAGGGAGGTGGTGGGAACAATTGAAGGGGTTTTGGGGGCCAAAGCTTCATGTGTAGCTTTGTGGAAGAAGAACCCCCACTCCATTGGCAGTGAGCAATGGCGAAGAAGCAGGGTCGAAGGTGCTCCAAGGTCCGTTAATGGCATACATCTGGGAAGAAGAAGAGGGAATTGGCGCACGATATTTGGACAAGTCGAATCAATGAGGCATGGTGACCTTTTATAGAGTGTTGGCTGCGTGAATTAAGGCGAGAAAATGCTCTTGAAATGGTTGATTTGTAGCAAGATTTTTTGCAATCTTTGACTGAGAATTATGAGCTCCATAGATGGAATTAGCGCCATGATGGTTGGCTTTGATCAAGGAGCAATCCTACCAAATTTGGTGGGATTTAGTTGCGTGATTTAGAAGAATTAGAGCTCCAAAACTCGTGTTAAACACAAAGAGAGGAGCTCTGTCAAGCTACTGAAGGTTGAAGATGGGGACCAGAAAGAAAAGGTTTTGGACCAAAATGAAAGAAATTCAAAAATTACGAACCATTATGCAAAGTTGGTGAAGATGAACTCCAAATAGTCTCAATGTTTTAGGGTAACCTAATTAGGACTCAAGAAATCTAATGGTGACTCCAATTTTGGCTTTTTATTAGATTTACTTGGTCAATTGCATTTTAACCCAAAATGTATTAAGTGTTAACCTTGGTTTTGACTTAGGTTAATTTGGATTCTTTTGTAAAATTGACTATTCTAAACCTTAGCGCATATTTTTTTATTGATTCTTAGAAGATTTAGATTATATTTATTTCAATTAGAACCCTTTAAATTAAAATAAGGTTGAAATTATGATTTTTAATAATGATTTAGCTTTTATTCTTTATACAAACCCTAGATCAATCAATGCAAGCCCACTTATTAGAAATTTAGGCTTAGTTGACCTCCAATTGAGTATAGGTTCTCCCCTCAGTTAATATGCACTTATATTTCTCTATTAAAACAGTTAAATTAACCAATTTTGATGTATGCCCTCAAATTCTTGATATTCTTAAGTTATACCCTTTTATAAGTTGATAATGTGGATTTTATCCTTAGAAGTAGGTCAAATTGAGTTTGTTTATAGGAGATGATGGTGTTACCATCATACCCGCATGCCTAGTATTTTCTAGTCCCTGATGGTAGCACCATCATTGGTGTTAATGAGCTTAAATTAGCCTAACTACTATAATAAATGCCCCCAAATATTCATCAGAAGATTGTAATTCCATCTAAAGAGAATCTAAGAAAAGAAAAAGGGTTAATTTTTTTCTTTTAACATCCAATCACTAATGCAGATTAATAAGGGGTTAATCAGGGGTTAATTCAAGGTCAAGTGAACTTAAAAGACTACGAAGTGGGCTCAGAATAATTGAATCATGGTTTCATGCATTTTGAAGATTAAAATACTACTAAAAACCCTAATTATCAACCTCACTCAAATTGAAAGGGTTCTGGTAGAAATAAATTTAATATAAAACTCCTAAAAATTATTTTAAAATATTATAAGAGGTTTGGTACATTCACTTTAACCATCCGAACACATTTTGACCAAAAATAGAGAATCAGACGAGAATTTGCCTTGAGTTGGGTGTTGACAGTGGAAAACTACGAGGTCAAAGTTGGTTTCGAAAAACCCGTCGTTGTAGTTCAATTTGCGAAGATATCTATCAACAGATAAATTTATATCGAAACTCTAAGAATTCTGTGTCGAACACGGGGAGGCTACATCGATCTAAAATTCGCAATTATATTTTTTTGTGCTTTTGTTTCAAAATGAGCTAATTACAATGGAACTAATATAAACAATAAGAGAGAGAGAAAGAGAGAGAGAGAGAGAACAATCACTTGATATAATCAGAATATTTTTACAACTAGAAAGCAGAAAATTCTATTCTAGAAAGCGATTAAAAAGAAGGGAGAGAGATGTTATCCTCCTCGACGAATGCTTGGAGGATGAACCAGACAAAGCGACGCCTAAAAGACGAAGGGTGAAGCGAGAAGAAGGAGGATGAAGTAAAAAGAAGCGAGAACGGGGCAACACGTCATCGTTGTCGCAGGATCCACTTCCGGAACAGGAGCAAGAAAATTGGATTTAGCTCTAGAATAGCATCCTAGGTGTGGGACAAGCTTCTCTTGAGCTTTGGAGAGGGAGAGAGGTGAAGGAAGGGATGAGGATTTCGTAGGGTAGGGGTCTCCTTTCATAGTTGCATGGATAGGGGGCAATTTGGTCATTTCATAATTAAAACATTAAATAAGGGGGTCTTTAGTGATAGATTTAAGCGTCACTAAAGACCCCACGTCGCCGCAGCCTCGTGCACGCACGCGCCTCCTTGCTTGCCGCATGCAAAATTCACGCCCACGTCCTCACAATCACAACCATCCGATCTTAAGATCGGACGGCTTAAAGTCATCCTCGCCCATGCCTTCATCTACGCTTGACCACGTGCCTGCGTGCGATCGGGCTTGCGCGATGTGCGTTTTATTGCGTGTGCGGGCAATTGGATGATCTGAGCCGCCCACAGCCAATCACGTGGTCGTGATTAATCGCTCGTGCACTGCAGATGGAGAGTCGAACGCGCATCCCGCGCTCACGCAACGTTGCTCAACCACTGTGCTAACGGTGCTTCTTTGTCGTGCTTATGATTTAAGCATGCACGCTTCACGTAGATCTTGCCTCACCGCACCTTCAGAAGATGTGGAGAGGTGCTGCGGCCAATTTGGGCAACCGTGATGGAGCTACGTGGTGCCATCATGGCCGTCCAACTTCTATGACATGTAGAAGGTGCCACGGATATCAGATTGAGCCAATTTTCGCACTGTTAGGTTGCGATCATCGATCTGAACCCATCCGTGCGGTCAAATTTGTCATCTGCAGTGTGGATTGGCACCATCTTGGTCCTTGATCTTTAGGCTTCCTCAATCTCTATCTGGTGCTACGGATGTCTAATCAGGGCAATCTTGGAGTTGTTGAACTCCAATTGTCTCCCTAATCAAATCCGTACCATTGGATCTTTGATCCGAGGTCCTGATTAAAAGTCACCCTATCCCTAACCATAAAAGGAGACAATTACTATACAATTTATACAATTTGACCTAAATGCATGATTATGCATGTTATGCAATATTTACAATATATGATGCTAATATGACACTAAGAACATGCATTAATAGACATTTTTGGCTATTTAGATGTATGCACATCACACCCCCATGCCTATCTTTGCTAGTCCCTAGCAAGAACTACATACTATTTATAAAAGAATTAGGGTTGGATTACTCAGGCAAAAGTCATTTTCAACATTAAGAAATTTTTACTTAGGACCTGAACTTTCAAAGACACAACAGTGCTCGGGTATCTGCCAAAATGCAGACCGCCTCAAGCCCTCACCTTATTCAAAGAAAGATCTCTTTTTCTCCTTTTTCTTCTTTTCTAATTTTTTTGTATTTTTGAGTTTAGGGTTACAGAGTGGCTTTCTACGGCCACTCAACCCACCGAAGACTTGATGAGAACCCTAAGTTCTGAGCATCTTTTTGTGAAAGTGATAGACTCGTTGATCAGCAATCAGAACAGACTTCGGGTTTCTACGCCCTTAGGTGACCTTAAAAAGAATTCTACCTAAAGGTGTATCTATACGAACGATCTCCCTACTTTTCTTTTTATGGGGTCAACACAAGGGTGAATCTAGTGTATATCTCCCCGGCTTATTCTCCTTCTGCACTTCTTCCTAAGTGTTTTAGGAATTTGACATGCATTTCTTGAGCTAGGTTCTGGATAACCTACCAATGGGCTATTACCCACGATAACTTGTTAGTCATACTAATACGGTGAAGTGTGGCTTATTTCTTTTGTTTTCTTTTTCCTTTCTCATTTTTTTTCTTTTTGGACTTTATTTTTCTTTTTTTTTTAAGTAGGTGGCTTCCCTGGTCTAAGATTTACCTAAAGGCAGCATGAAAAGAATGGTTCAGTGGCTGGGCTCTGGACAACCTACCTATGGGTTGTTACCCACGATAACTTGCCAGCCATACCACCCTAGAAGGTTCATTAGCTACCCAATTTCCATTAAAACCATTGAACAACAAGTCAGTGCAAATAGTGTGTAGATGCTTAGACTTAAAGTTCCCTCAAATCAGAGGGTGGGTTGATAAGTCATATACTTATCACCCAAACTTATTTAATAAAATTGAAATAAAATTCAAGATGGCGAGGACTCAATAAACAAATCCACATTTTAGTGGATACCTGGGCTGATTAAGCCCAAAGACTTAAAGGGTCTTAGTGTTCAGATCCTACTATAATATTTCCTAAGATTCAAAGGTCTTAATGCCCAAGTATTCTTTCCTAATTCAATTTTTTTTTCTTTTTTTTTGTATATATAAGAAAACATGTAGAATTTACAAGAATTCCACAGAGCTGACAAATTGATTCAGAAATGAATCCACCCCCCCATGCCTAGCTGATGAAATGTCCGCATTGAGAATAAAAGACATGAAAGGAAGGTAGAATGTAGAAGATATCACTTGAATATGATTCTCGGGTCAGCTCTGAGTCAGACTGTACAACTGCTGAGTTTAATGCCATCAGATAGGCAAAGTCCAGCCAAAGAAATCACAACATGATGAGAGCAGCCGTGTCTGAAACGAGTTCCGGAATAATACAATCAATAAAAGGCTTCAGACATTGACCATTGACTTTGAATGAATTACCCATCTTTGGGTCAAAAATTTGAACGGCCCCGTTTGGAAAAATCTGATCGATGATGAATGGGCCGTTCCATTTTGACCTAAGTTTGCCGGGAAAGAGCTTAAGTCGAGAATCAAATTGCCAGACCTTCTGGTTCGATTCAAAGCTCTTGCAAGATATCAATTGGTCATGAAGAGCTTTGGTTTGAGCCTTGTAGATCTTGGCATTCTCATATGCGTTATTTCTAAGCTCCTCCAACTCAGATAATTGGAGTTTCCTGGTTTTTCCGGTTAAACAAATCCAGATTACATTGCTTGATTGCCCAGAATGCCCTATGTTCAATTTCTACGGGTATATGGCACACCTTTCCATACACCAGATGAAATGGTGACATGCCGATAGGCATTTTGTATGTCGTACGGTAGGCCCAAAGAGCATCCTCAAGCTTTTGAGTCCAGTCTTTACGATCAGGCCAAACTGTCTTCTGAAGAATATTCTTGATCTCTCAATTGGAGATCTCGGCCTGTCAATTCGTCTGAGGATGGTAAGGTGTGGAGATTCTATGATTTACCCTGTATTTTTTCAGTAAATTATGGAACTGGGCATTAGTGAAGTGAGAACCACCATTGCTGATGATGGCCCTTGGAATCCCAAACCAATTAAAGATGTTCTTCTTGACGAAATAAATGACCACCTTGTGGTCATTGGTTCTGGTGGGAATGGCCTCGATCCACTTGGACACGTAATCAACAGCGACAAGAATGTACTAGTGTCCAAATGAAGGGAGGAAGGGTCCCATAAAATTGATGCCCCAAACGTTGAAGATTTCGACAAGAAGAATCGGGTTTAGGGGCATCATGTCTCTCTTGGTTATGCTCCCAAGTGCCTGACATGGGGAACACGACATCGAGAATTCCTGGGCATCCTTGAATAAAGACGGCCAATAAAATCCAAATTGCAAAATCTTTTCAGTCGTCTTTTTCCCGGAGAAATGTCCACCACACGCAGATGCATGGCAGAACTTGAGTATACTTTTGAATTCAATCTCTAGAACACATCGACAAATAATCTGATCAGAGTGGATGCGATACAATTCAGGGTCCTCCCAGAAGTAATATTTGACCTCAGATTTGAGTCTATCTCGTTGTTGCTTAGTCCAATCCTGAGGGATTTGACCAACGGCCAAATAGTTTACAATGTCAGCAAACCACGGGGTTTAGACACCTAAAACTATAAGGATAGTCTCGTCTAGAAAAGTATCAACAATCGAAATATCCGGACGAGAAGAATCACTCAAAAGTCTCGAAAGATGATCCGCCACCACATTCTGTGCCTCAGATTTATCCTTGATTTCAAGATCAACTTCTTGAAGCAAAAGAATCCATCGAATAAGTTAGGGTTTGGCATCCTTTTTGGCCAAGAGATGTCTCAAGGCCGAGTGGTTGGTATATATTATGACATGAGACCCTAAGAGATAAGCCCTGAATTTCTCCAAAGCAAATACTACAGCTAGTAATTCCTTCTCAGTAATAGTGTAATTCCTCTGGGCCTCATCCAAAGTTTTACTAGTGTAGTAGATGACAGAGGACTTCCTATCAATCTTCTGACCCAAAACAGCCTCGACTGCGTAATCAAAAGCGTCGGTCATGATCTCGAATGGGGTTTTCCAAATCGGTGGTTGCAACACCGGAGCACAAGTGACTACCATTTTAAGAAAATCAAATGCCCTATGGCATGATTTGTTGAAATCAAACGGTGTATCTTTGGCGAGAAGGTTGCTCAGAGGTCGAGCAACCTTAGAAAAGTCCTTGATGAACCTCCTATAGAATCCCACATGACCAAGAAATGATAGAATTTGTTTGACAGATGTGGGAGGAGGAAGTTTAGAGATAGCATCAACCTTAGCTTTGTCAACTTCGATACCCCGTTCAGAGATTACATGACGATGCCTTCCTGTGTCATGAAATGACTCTTTTCCCAGCTAAGGACCAGTCTTGTTTTGATGCATCTTTTAAGAATATTTCAAGATTATCCAGATAAGAATCAAATGATTCTCCAAAAATAGAGAAATCGTCCATGAAGACTTCCATAAACTCTCCCACCATGTCTGAGAATATGGCTAGCATATACCTTTGAAAAGTCGTGGGAGCATTGCATAAGCCGAAAGGCATCCTACAAAAAGCAAAGGTTCCATAGGGATAGGTGAAAGTTATTTTTTCCTGATCCTCAGGATGGATAGGGACTTGATTGTATCCCAAGTAACCGTCTAGGAAACAGAAGTACTTTTGCCTAGCTAATCTTTCAAGGATTTGATCGATAAAGGGCAAAGGGAAATGATCCTTTTTCGTGGTTGTGTTCAACTTCCTATAATCAATACCAACCCTCCAAGAGGAAGTTGAATGAGTTGTGACAGATTCTTCTTTCTCATTAGTCACAATGGTAATCCCGACTTTCTTGGGAACAATTTGCACGAGACTTACCCAAGGACTATCAGAGATCGGATAAATGATTCCTGCATCAAGCCACTTGATAATTTCCTTCTTGACCACTTCTAGCATATTAGGGTTTAATCTCCTTTGCATTTGGCAAGAAAGGTGGGATCCATCTTCCAAAAATATTCTATGATTGCAGTAAGATGGCTCGATCCCCTGAAGGTCATGAATGGTCCAACCAATTTCCTCCTTGTGTTCCTTTAGGACCTTGATCAGTTTAATCTCCTACTCCTTAGTTAATCTGGCATTGATAATCATAGGGAGCGTCGTTTGAGGTCCCAAAAACTAATATTTCAAATTCTCAGGCAATGGTTTCAGTTCAAGATAGGGTGGGTTTAAGATTGAAGGTAAGGATGATGCTGATGAAGATTCATCAAGAGGAAGAGGTTGAAAGTGAACAAAATAAATAACCTCTTCAAAATGTGGCGGGTTTGCCACAAAGGGTTGCAGGTTAGATCCATCACAACAGGAGGAACTTTCAATTGCAGAAACTGTCATACAAGTTTCAATATTCAAGTTATCATCCTCAAGTTCCTCTATAAATCCACAATCCTCGAATTTGTTAATCACCTTAAAAATATCCAATTTCAATTTCTGATCCCCAAAGGTGATTTCCATGCTACCACTTTCACAGTTGATATTGGCCTTAGCCGTAGCCAGGAACGAACGCCCTAGAATGATGGGTGTGTTCCTTAGATTTTCAGGTACATCCTTGTCAAGGACAAGGAAATCTATAGGAAAATAGAAATCCTTAACCTTAACAATAACATTTTCAATAATGCCTCGCAGATTTGTGATTGAATGGTCCGCTAACTACAGTGTTACTGAAGTCAACTGAAGTTCACCTAATCCAAACTTCTCATAAAGAGAAGTCAAAATTAGGTTAATAGATACACCTAGATCCAGAAGTGCTCTATCAAAAGTGTAATCTCCAATGACACAAGAAATCAAAGGAGCACCTGGATCTCTCTTTTTCTGAGGAAGGTCATGCAGGATAACAGAACTAGCCTACTCGGAGAGTACCACCTTCCTCGGAACAGATTCCCTCGACTTACGCTTCTGTGTGCGTAAATCCTTCAAAAAATTAGCGTAAGCTGATATGTGTTTGATAGCGTCGAGTGGAATATTGATTTTGACATTCTTGAATATATTCAAGAGCTCCTTGTTACTATCAATAGGCTTCTTCTTCCTAGGTTTAATCAAGGCCTCAGGAAAAGGAACATGAGTCAAATCTTCGGAATTAGGTTCCTGAGCCTTGATTTCTTCTTCAGAGTTCTCCTTTCTCTCCTCAGACTCTCCAGGATTTGATAAATCAAAATAGTGTGGTTGTGGATCCTGAGTTTGTTTTCCACTCCTTAAAGTAACAGAATTAGCAGATGCATACGAGTTTAGGTCTTGGGGAGGGTTAGGAAAGATTAGAGGGGCTTCATTAGCTAAAAACCTTTGATTTAAGGAAGAAGCAGAAGAGGAAGGACCCTGCTCAACCACCTGAGCATGTGTGTGTAGGTCCCTCTGATTCCTGTACCCTTGGGCTTGATTGCCCGGATTATGGATATTATGCGAGTTGAGTACGATTTGAGATGGCAGAGATCTGGGTTGACGAGAATTAGTAATGAACCCAGTTTGCAAGTTATCCAACGAGGTTCCATTTGCTGCATGAGTTGGAGCATAAATCCTTGCATTTCTGCCATCTATCAGTTCAAATTAGCCTGCCCTACAGGTTGACGGGCATTCCAAGATGGCTGATTGGCCTGATTCGGGGGCAGCTGAGTGTAAACATGACCCTGACCCATTGGTCTTTGTAGAGCATAGTTGTTAGGTCAAAATTGGGTCTGCTACCCCAGGTTTTTCCAGGAGAAGTTCGAGTGTGTTGAACGCTACGAGTTGCTATGCTAACGTGTTTGGTTTTGAAAAACCTGTCGTAGTTTGAAAGCGAAGAACTCGTGTTCAACAAATAAAATTTATACCGGAATAGAAATCCTAGGTCGAACTTAGGGAGGCGGACGTTTGATTAAAAATACGTGTTTGTTTTATTTGTCCGAAGTAAATTAATTGACTAGAAACTATCTATCTATTTACACTAAATAGAAGAGACAAAGAAAATGAGAGAGAGAGAGAGAATATTACAAACAAAAACCAAAAAGAGATGTAGAATGAACATGGAATTCATTATCAAAAAGATTATTCGTTACACTAAACATTATGACTAGAAAGTAGAAAACAATTACACTAGAAAGCATTAAAAAGAATGGAGAGAGAATTATCCTCCTCGACGGTCGCTTGGAGGACAAGCCGGACGGGATGACGCCTGGAAGACGGGGAATGGAGCAGGACGAAGGAGGACGAAGCAAGAGGAATGAGAACGGGGCAGCACGTCATCGTCGTCGTGGGATCCACTTCCGAAAGGGGGACGAAAATTAGACATTATCTCTTGAGAAGCATCTTGGGTGTGGGACAAGCTTCTCTTGAGCTTTGGAGAGGGAGAGAAGATAAAGAAGGGGATGAGAATTTTGTGTGGAGGGGGTCTCCTTTTATAGTTTCAAGGAGTGGGGGCAATTTGGTCATTACAACTCTAAAACCCCTAAATCAAGGGTCTTTAGTGACAGATAAAACCGTCGCTAACACCCCATCTTGGGCATAGTAGGGTACCCGCTAGCCTTCTCACGCGTAACGCTCGTTCACGTTCAGCTAATCTCAATCGTCCGATCGTGAGATCGGATGGCTTATCTCGCGCCTCCGCCCGCTCCTCAACACGCGCCTACCCGCGTCTGATCTCGCGTGAGGCGCAGACGTGGAATAGCGCGTGGGCGCTATCGAGCGCCCGCAGCCACTCGATCCTCATGGCACGATCGCAATCGCCCGCTCACCCGCAATCCAGCACCCGTTCGCGAGGAGTCGATCGCGCATTGCTTGCTTGCGATAGTGCTTTCGCCCATTGCGCTACGCATGCGGATGGGCGAGCGGGTAACTTCATAGCGTGCGATCTGGGCCGTTGGATTGAGATCCAATGGTCGAGATCGCTTCTTCGTTTCGCTTCAAAGAATGAAGGGGCTGGTCTAAGAACACTCTTAGCCATTGGATCTTGATCCACCGGCTGAGAGGCGAGGACGCTAGAGGCTTCAGCGGTTGAGGGTAGCCGGTTGGGTGACCAAGATGGTGCCACGTGGTGCCATCTTGGCTGTCCATCTTCTAGATGATGTAGATGGTGACATGGTTGTCGGATTAAGTCGATTTTCACGCTGTTAGGCTACGATCGTCGATCCGAATCCATCCGTGCGGTCAGATTTGTTGTTTGAAGTGCGGATTCACACCATCTTGGCCCTTGATCTTCTAGGGTTTCCCGATCTCTATCTGATGCTACAGATGTCTTATTAAGGAGATCTTGGAGTCATTGAACTCCAATCGTCGCCCTGATCACATCTGTACGGTTGGAACTTCGATCCGAGGCCCCAATAAAAAGTTTGCCCTGTCTATGAACATAAAAGGAGACAATTAACCTCTATTTTATTCAAACTAATCTAAATGCAAGATGATGCATGTTATGCAATATTTATAGTATGCAATGCAATCCTATGCCTAAGAACATGCATAAATAGACATCTTAAGTAGTGTAAACATGTTTACATCATACCCCCATGCCTATCTTTTGCTAGTCCCTAGCAAAAACTACATGCTATTTATAAAAGAATCAGGTTGGATTATTAGGGCATGAGTTATTTTCAATCATTAAGAAAATGTCTACTTAGGATCTGAACTTTCAAAGACACAACAGTGCTCGGGTATCTGCCAAAATGCAGATCGCCTCAAGCCCTCACCTTATTCAAAGAAAAATTTCTTTTTCTATTTTTCCTCTTTTCTAATTTTTTTGGATTTTCGAATTTTAGGGTTTAGGAGTGGTTTTCTACGGCCATTCAACTCACCCAAGATTTGATGAAAACCCTAAGTTCTAAGCATCTTATTATGAATGTGATAGACTCGTTGATCGGTAGTTAAAATAGACTTCGGATTTCTATGCCTCTAGGTGACCTTAAAAAGAGAATTCTGCCTAAAGGTGTATCTTTACAACCGGTAGCTTTCTCCCTACTTTTATTTTTATGGGGTCAACACAAGGGTGAATCCAGTGTATATCTCCCCGGTTTATTCTACTTCTCCACTTCTTCCTAAGTGTTTTGAGAATTTTTAGTACATTTATTGAGCAGGGTTCTGGACAGCCGGTCGATGAGCTGTTACCACCGACAACTTGCCAGCCATACTCGTGCGACGAAGTGTGGCTTATTTCTCTTTTGTTTTTCTTTTCTCCTTTTTTTTTCCTTTTCTTTTTGATTTTCTTTTTCTCTTTTTAAGTAGGTGGCTTCCCTAGTCTAAGATTTACCTCATGGCAGCAAAAAAAAGAAAAAGGTCCAGTGATTGGGCTGTGGACAACCTACCTATGGGCTGTTACCCACGATAACTTGCCAGCCATATCACCCTAGAAGGTTCATTAGCTACCCAATTTTCGTTAGCATCGCCGAACAACGAGTCATTGACAAGATAGTGTGTAGATGCTTAAAACTCAAAATTCCCTCAAATCAGAGGGCAGGTTGATAAGTCATGTACTTATCACCCAAACTTATTTACTCCAATTAAAAAAGAATTCAGGTTGGCGAGGACTCGAAAAACAAATCCATATTTTAGTGGATACACGGGCTAATTAAGTCCAAAGACCTGAAGGGTCTTTATGTTCAAATCATAATGTAGTATTTCCTTAGATTGAAAATTTTCTTAAACCCAAGTTCTCTTTCCTAATTCCATAATTTTTTTTTAAAGAAAATAAAACAAATCTACGAAGCTGACGAATAAATTCAGAGATGAATATCCACCCCCCCATGCCTATCTAATGCAATGTCCTCATTATATTAAAAAGACATAAAACAGAGTGGAATAGAGTAGAAAGCACCTGAATTGCATGAATGTCAGGTCTGCTCCGAGATAGAAACTAAAAAGAACTGTATACGTGCTAAATTTAGTGCCTTCAGGTAGGCACACTATATAAAGAAGAGAAATAAAGAATTCACAATTGCAGGTCTGAATCAGAATAAAGAGAAGAAACGTCTAACCTATCAGTAGATGTCCACAAATGTGAACCAGATTGTGGCGAAGACCCATACCCCATAATCGAGAATATCTCAGGTTCTGGATAAAAATTACCCAAAACCTAAAATTAGTATGCAAGTGGGGTGCGGGGTCGGGCCTGCAATTTATGAGGATGCAACCCACGACCAAAGAGTCTGGTTACAGAGAATTCAAGCTCAAAAGGATAATCATTGAATGTGTGCTTGGGTTGGACATCCTCAAAACAAATGTCGAAAGGGTTTTGGTTTGATGATTTCTGATAAAATGGAACCCTTCGACTCAGTCTTCTACTTCCTCCAGAACTTGCTTCCCAAATCAGAACTTCCCAAGTCCTATCCTCCTAAATCAGAATGTCAAATTCCAGGACCTCCTACATATTAATCACCCTGTCTGAAATTTCCAAGTCTAAAAGATGTGGCTGAATCAGAATTGACTTGGGTCTATTTATCTCCAAAACAAAATCATCGACAAGCTCAATGGGGTGTAACTGACAATTAGGGCATTTGATTGAATCTTCCAGAAAATGTGATTCTGGATCCATAATGTGAGCCCTAATAGAATTAGTTTCCTCAGTTATTGGGCTATCAAATGATCTTTCAGATTCCTCAGGCCCAATCGTCTCACAAAAATCATGTTCTGTAAACTCGCGTGAGACTTCGCAACTTGAATATTCACCATCAGAATCAAAGAAATCAAGATCCATATTAATGTATGTCCCAAAATCATCTGTCACTTTCTGATCCATGGAGACATACGTTTCCTCGTTCCCCGGCTCAATGATTTCAAGTGAAGAAATCAGATCATCCTTAATTGATTGCTCTAATTCAATCTGATCAACCTCGTAACACGTGTCCCCCCTAACAGGTGCCTGAGCAGGTTCTGAAATTGGCACTCCTGAAGAGGGTTCATCCTGGGAATCATCCCACCATTGAATCAAAGCAACCACAAATCTCATCCTCAATTTCGCTAACTTCACAAGTAGAAACTCACCCGGGTTCTTATCCTTAACATCCTGGAGCCAATCCAACAAATACATATTCAAATCATCAATCAGCTGAATCAGGGGCTCCAATCTTTCAATGCAAGGTATTGGCTGAACTTCTAAAGATTGTATGACATTCCTCATGTTAGCCAGAACCTTATTTTGAACCTGGTTACCCTAAACCAAATGAGTTGGTTCAGAGTTAGGCGGGTTAGAGATCAATGCAAGAGAATTAACGAATTGAGATTCATTATACCCTTCCTAATAATAGGTCATTTCGGATTGTTCCAAAGGTGGTGATGACCTAAAGGCGGTGTAATCAGAGGATGGGTAAGGATCAATGTATCCTTCCTGATTGTAGATCGAATTAGGTTGTCCATGAAAGGATGGTGATCTATATTTATATATGCAATGCAATCTTATGCCTAAGAACATGCATAAATAGACATCTTAAGTAGTGTAAACATGTTTACATCAGGGTGGTTCCTCCAACCCAGATTATAAGCATTGAAATAAGTGTTAGACCTAACGTTCTCCTATACAGCATAGACATCCTCATAGGGTAAGGATGGAGAAAAAGAAAGGGAGGGATCAGAGAAACTGGGATCAAAGGCCCCAGTTTGGAACCCGTGGGGTTCCAAATAATGCTGACTCACAAGTTGAGTGGCATCAAGTTGATTCACGAACTCTCGTCCATAAGGAGCTCGCGCCGAATGGAATCCCGAATTCTGGGATTGAGTGGATCGAGAATTGTTCATTGAATTTCCAGCCATCCACTCCTCCATCCTTTTAGTAACCAAGTCCACCTTATCTAGTTTATTACAAATCAATTCCATATCAAATGAATGAGAGTCGTGGCCTTCATTAACATTCGATCTGGGTTATTGGGACCAGTTAAAAGTATCCATGGAAGCATGATTTATCGAATTCTCACTCATTTCCTCAAACAAATCGTGCACGCTATCTGCATCTTTGTTGAGGAAATTTCCTCCGCAAGAAGCGTCCACGTGATTTCTGAGTTGCTCAGTCAACCCATGGTAAAATATTTGCACGGGCTGCCATTTCAGCACCTCGTGGTGTGGACACCTCTGCAATAAGTCCTGGAATCACTCCTAGGCAACATGAAACTACTCCCCCGACCACTGGGTGAAGGTAGTAATTGCTCGTCTCAGAGCATTAGTAAGTCCGACAAGGAAGAATTTCTTCAGGAAAGTCGATTTCAAATCATTCCAAGTTGCAATTGGCCTTCCTATAGTCCTGGACCAATGAGCGGCTTTATCCCTAAGAGAATGAGGGAAGAGCCTCATGATCATCTGCTCTTCATTCACGTTTCACGCCTTGGTGGTCTGGACCAAAGTGGTCAAGTCCTCCAAGTGCTGAAACTGGTCTTCAAAGCCAAGCCCATGGAAATATTTGATCAGGCTAGATACATGGGGCTTGCTTCTACGTCTCCGGTAGGAATCTGGATGCCGAGACGTTCCCCATAATTTGAAGGATCATAAAAATCCTTCAAGGGTCGAGTGCCCTACATTCTCTGCATTTGTTCCAGCTGCCTTTGAAATACCTCCTGTGGATTCTAAGGCAGAGGAGGCTGTTGATCAGCCATGGGATCAATTTGGCCAAAATCCAATCTACGCCTCCTAGAATACACTAGTGGTCCTTCCAATCGAGGATTCAATGATGTCCTTCCCAGCATAAACTAGGAAGAGGTTGGAAGGACTAGGGATAAGAACCCTGCAGCACAACAAAATAAGCTTGTCCTTAAGTGGGGTAACCTAAGAATCTACAGACTCTCAGAATTCACCTTAAGATTATAAACGATTTACTCTACTTGCGTCCAATCAATCCAACCTGTTAGAAGGAGGGACCAGGGAGAAGGTTCTTCCTTCGGCTTACACCTCTGGTTCCTATTATACCCCCCAGCCATGATCATTTGATGCTACTCCCCTAGCTAGACATCAGATTGATTAGTACAAGTAGGTTAATCGTAAAAAATCTCAGACTGGGCCCCAAAGAGCAACTCAGTCCTTAAGGCTAACGTCTACTTGATTTTATTTAGGCCTGGGATTGTAGTGCTTATGGAATGTGGTGGGCCCTTAAAATGGGTTGTGCCCTTAATGATCAATTGAGTATGTGTAAGTGCATGCACAACCAGGGTTTTCAAGCAAGATTATTTTTGATGAGTGGATTTTAAGGTTCAAATCTTGCTTAAGTATCTTTTAGGGTTTGGAATTAGGTTTAATTCAATCAAGTTCGAGGCAAACTAGGTTTTCAAGCATGGGTGAAGATCTCTTTCCTTTTGAAATAAAAAAGTGAAGTGGAGTGCCTGGTATTGACCTAAATTGAAAACCTTAAGGGGAAGCTACTTGGTGAGTTGATTTTAGGTTAAGTGGTGCGGCCCAAACAACTCAAACAATTGGCCAAGATTGCAACACTGAGTTAGGCACACAAAATGATTAACCTAGACTGATTTCTACTCTTTTATATCCTGATTTGTATGTACCAGTTCCATAGATCAGAATCCGATTGAGTAGATGAAAATCAATTAGGTTATGTGCCTTGAATGTGGTTGTATGTAGTGTGTATGTTGATTTACCCCACAAGAAATATCTTTTTGTTGATTTTTTAAATGTAGGTGAGATGAATGTGAGTGGAAATCCAAGCAACCAAACTAATCATAGGATTTATACAAACACCTAGGTTAATTGGAGTTTGAATTAATGTAATGAAATGGAATCTATGGAGGGGGAAGAATGGGGAGCACTTACAGTTGTCTTCAACTGCACTTTACTCCGATCTACTACTTGAAGATTCCCTGTTAAGGTACCTGCAAAACAATAGACAAGAAATAAAGCAAGTTAAAAAATAATAAAGTGCACGAAATGCAGAAAAAAAATCGAAAATCGTTGCCTCCCCTGCAACGGCACAAAATGTTGACAGCGGAAACCTACGCGATCGAAGTTGGTTTCAAAAAACCCGTCGTTGTAGTTCTATTTGCGAAGAAATTCGTCAACAGATAAATTTATACCAAAACTCTAAGAATTTCGGGTTGAACATAGGGAGGCTATGTCGATCTAAAATCCGCGATTATATTTTTTGTGTTTTTGTTTGAAAATGAGATAATTACAATGGAACTAATATAAACAATTAGAGAGAGAAAGAGAGAGAGAGAACAATCACTTGATATAATCAGAATATTTTTACAACTAGAAAGCGAGAAATGATTACAACTAGAAAGCGGAAAATTCTATTCTAGAAAGCAATTAAAAAGAAGGGAGAGTGATGTTATCCTCCTCAACGAATGCTTGGAGGACAAGCCAAACGGAGCGACACCTAGAAGACAGAGGATGGAGCGGGAAGGAGGACGAAGCAGAAAGAAGCGGGAACGAGGCAGCACATCGTCATCATCGCGGAATCCACTTCCGGAATAGTGGCAAGAAAATTGGATTTAGCTCTAGAATATCATTCCGGGTGTGGGAGAAGCTTCTCTTGAGCTTTGGAGAGGGAGAAAGGTGAAGGAAGGGATGAGGATTTAGTAGGGTAAGGGTCTCCTTTTATAGTTGCAAGGATAGGGGACATTTCATAATTAAAACATTAAATGAGGGGGTCACGTCACCGCAGCCTTGCGTGCGCGCGCACCTCCTCGCCTGCCCCGTGCAAAATGCACGCCCACATCCTCGCAATCACAGCCGTCCGATCTTAAGATTGGACGACTTAAAGTCATCCTCGCCCGCGCCTTCATCTACACTTAACCACTTGCTCGCATGTGATCGAGCATGCACGCTATGCATTTGATTGCGTGTTCGAGCGATTGGAGGATCTGAGCCACCCGCAGCCGATCGCGCGATTGCGATTAACCTCTCATGCACTATAGATGGCAAGTCGAACGTGTGTCCCACGCTCGTGCAACGCTGCTCAACCACTATGCTAGCGACGCTTCTTTGTCGTGTTTACGATTTAAGCACACTCGCTTCACAGCCGTTGATCTCGTCTCGTCGCATCTTTAGAAGATGGGGAGCGGTGCTGCGGCCGATTTGAGTGGCTATGATGGTGCCACATGGCGCCATCATGGCTACCCAACTCCTGTGACATGTAGAAGATGCCACGGATGTTGGATTGAGACAATTTTTGCGCCGTTAGGCTGCGATCATCAATCTGAACTCATTCATGCGGTCGGATTTGTTATCAGCAGTGCAAATTGGCACCATCTTGGCCCTTGATCTTTAGGCTTCCTCAGTCTCTATCTAATACTACGGATGTTCGATCAGGGCGATCTTGGAGTCGTTGAACTCCAATCATCGCCTTGATCAGATTCGTGTGATTGGATCTTTGATCCGAGGCCTCGATTAAAAGTCGCCTTCTTTAGAGAATCCCTCTCAAATTTGAAAGGGAGATTCTCTGAGGAATTCCCATTCGTATGAACCCAATCTTGAGCTTTGATTTCCACCCAATCTCTCATGCGAACGCATGAGAGATTTGGGTATCTCCTGACCTTCCAAGTCTGGCGAGGTTGCCATGCTTGGAAGCTTGCCTTCCAAGCACAAGGCCTCTGCCTGAGACTATAAAAGGGACCCCAGATCCTCCCGTTGATCTCAAGCTTGTTTTGGCCAGAGAATACCCCCAAACTTCCTCTCTTCCCCTCCAGCCAAAAAGCCCAGCAAGCTCCGGCAACTCCTACCTCCTCTTCTCGTTGCTCTACCACCATATCAGTGGCAGAGTTGCCTCCGCCTCCTTCGTCCGCATCATGCCACACCTACGCCCGCGCTTATCTCCCTCTCGTTGTCGCCGCTTCTCTCTCTCTGAGTCTTCGTCTCTGGCGACGGCACATACGAGCCATCCGCCTCCTCCACTCCCCCTTCGTCCATCACCTCACAGATAAGTCCCCTTTCCCTGCTCTTTCTTTTCCCTTCATTTATTTCTATTTTCACGCCCCAACGCCCACATATCATTGTCACCTTCTCCACCTCCGGCAGACCACCGACAAGGTGCTTCAGCCATTCCACTCACCCACCCACCTCGCCATCCACCTGAAAAGCATCGCCACATCCCACTGATCATTTTCCCCTTCTCCATTAACCACCACACCCTCCACACATTTTCCCCGAACACACCCAACTCCACAGCCACAGAACGACCTAGACACACATGCCCAGGCCACCCCGTGCCACGCCAACCACTGGGCCACCTTTGCCTTGTCACGGCGAAGCCTTCTGAGTGATTTGACAAGGCTGTGTGGTCGTTTTCTTATAGACAGGCACAGGTTCCTTCCCACCATTGGAGCGAACTTGAAGAAGCTTGCCAGCTTCATCTTTGACTCCAAGCTTCAGGATTCCAGGTCCTAGACGCACGGAACCTCTTTGCAAACAACTCCAGCCCATCAATTGGAAGCCAAAGCCCCGCAGCCTCAACAATCAAGTGACGACCTACTGCGGGCGCGTGCGGGAAGTGGGTGGGACATTTAGTCCCACCTCGACAGTCTGTGAGTGGGTGAAGCAGTATAAGTTGTAAAAGTGCTAGGGGCTTAGCGCCTCCTGACATGGGATGAGGTCCCACTCGCCCACCATGCCTCGTCCACTACACACGCCTCCGCGGACCTAGTGCTCAACCCGACTGCCTACGCACTCCTTGCCCACCACGCACGCCGATGGGCTTGGTCATGGGCATGTTGACCCGACCCATTTACCCAAGAAATTCTCTGGGAGAGCAAGCCTAAGAGAGAAAAGAGAGGAGAATTCGTGGGGAGGGTAGAGGGTAGGTTTTGCTTTCAGGGACAAGGAAGAAGAGGAAGAAGGAAGCCACTACAGCAGCTAAGGGTGAAGTCGCAGAGAAGAAGGAAGAAGGAAGGAAAAGTAAGCCTCAAAGCCAAAGGAAGAAAAAGATAGGCAGAGTCTGAAGAACGCTCAGCTGAAGTTAGAAGCAAAGAAGGAGAAAGAATAAAAGAAAGAAGAAGCCAAGGCTAGCAAGCTGAAGATAGAAGAAGAAAGAAGCTGAAGACAGAGAGCAGAAGAGAAAAAAATCAAAAAGAAGCACTGTAGCTTTGGGCACTTAAGACGTCTGATTTTTACATCAGACGTCCATCTTTATATTTTTGAGCTTTTATACACATTGATATCATTTTTGCTTCATAACTTTGATTGGTCATTGCATTTTATAAAGTTGAAAGTTGCATTCTTAGTTTATAAATCCCAATTTGCTCCCTGTGTTTGACCTTGGATTCATATTTTTCAAGTAATAAACTTTCATTTGTTTTCAAAGCGATTTTGGCTATACTACTACGCATTCATTTTAAACCCGATTTTACTTCGATAAACATTTTGGCGTCGTTGCCGGGGAACAACAGGCAATTTAGAAACCTTGATCACAACTTCTGATTCAATACTAACTTGATCTATTTCTTCTGTTGTGATTGTTTCAGGGGAGGAAAAGAAGACAGTCGCACGACAACCACAACAGGGATAGGTAAATTTCTCATTAGCCCTTTCTCTTAAGCTCCTCAATTCTGAAAAGGAAAAACGAAAGAAAAATAATCAATTTAGGGCTACCTTCTTTTCATACCTAGCTAATCCACCAAAGTTGCTTGATTTTAATTTCAACACATTGTGCATCCATTTAAGGTAACTAGGGCTAGCACCTTCTTGATTGAGCCCTAGATACCATCTTTCTTGGCAACTAAATTGGACCAATGAGGGCCAACTTAAGGATTCCAATCTAGGGACTTTAGAGACACATCTTCTCTAAGCAAGAATCAAATTTTCAAAAAGAGGTGTGCCTAATCCTTGATTGAAAAGACTTATCCAAGAGAAACCCTAAAAACCAAACTCTTAAGTTCACTTGAACCTTAAAAGAAAGGACCTAAAGCTCTCAAAGGACAAAGAGGTGAAGTTGACCCCTTGGGTCAACCAACCTTGAAATTAGGTCACTTTTTGCACTCAAAATATCTAAAGCTCAAGTGGAACCATAAGCACCTTTGATCTTAATTAGAAGTGGTAGACTTAAGAGGTCAAGGTCCCCATTCTGGTCTACCTGGAATCTCAATGATGAGAGAGGTCGAGTGGGGGAAACCCTGTAACTCGTGGGGACACTCTACCGTGTAGGGGTCTTTGCGGGACTCTCCCTCTCTGGCTACCCAGGTATTTCTCAGGTGGATGGCTTTTCTGACTAAGGGGTATCATCTACCCCGAACCTCTATAGTCATCCAAATTTTTTGGGTGTCTCGATTGGGTCCAGCACAGTCTAATCTTGTCTAATCCTTCAGTGCATGTTTGGTAGGAGGTCCTTAAGACCATCCTTAAGACTTCCTTTAGAAATCCACTCTCGCCGAGCCCAAGCCTCGACACCCGTGTTTGTACAGCAACCCCACCACATAGACCTCTCCTCTGATTCATCAGGACCAAGTTCTCCTTCTTCCATCATGGCACAACCAATTGAAGAAGAGAACAACCTTGAACACCAACTTCAGCACTTGAATGATCTATTCCAGAACTTTGTAAACCCGCTGCAGCGTCCGATGATGCGAGATCACTATATTCCCGCTGCGGTGGCGATTGAGCCTCCAGTCCAAATCCCGGCTGGAGGTCCTGATTCTGAACTCAAGCCCAACATGATTCATGCTATTCCAAAGTTCCATGGGCTTAACTCCGAGGATCCCTTCTAGCACATCAAACAACTTAAACATTTGGCCCAGACCTTCAGGTCAGATGTACAAAATTGGAATATTCTACTTATGAAGATGTTTTCCTTCCCCCTCATGGACAAGGCAGCTCATTCGTATCAGACTCAGACGCGTCCGATCAACACATGGGTTGAACTCCAGTCCGAATTTTTGAAAAAGTTCTTCCCCGTTGGCCGGATGAATGCTTTGCGCCACCAGATCACTCACTTCACTCAACAATCTAGAGAACCTCTTCATGAGGCATGGGACCGATTCTTGGATCTTATGCAAAAGTGCCCCCATCACAGAGTTCCTAAATGGGAACAAGTCCAGTCTTTTTACCAGGGACTCCGTGAAGACATTCGATTATTCGTCAATGCAACCTGTGGAGGAAACATCATGGGTCAACACGAAGACACGATGTGGGAGATTCTCGAGAATATGTGCGAGAACTCCATCAATAATGACTCCATGGGCTTATTCGACTAGACGAATGCCTGCACATCGATGAATCCTGGGGGAGCACATGAGACACAGGGCCTGTCCGCATCCGTCAACTTGAAACTGATGGCCAATCGGTTGGACAAGGTCTCTATCATAGAGAAGAAGGTGGACGAGCTGACTCGACATCTGCAGCGAGCCACCTCTGCGCAAAACCCGTTTGCACAGCCACCTCTTGTGAGGGAAACTGTGCAAAACATCTATCATCAATCATCTCAGGGGATGGACCCATATCCACCCCCGTCTGACTCCAGGACCAAAGGAAACTCCAATCCGATCTACTCTAGTTGAGGGAACTCTGAACCCTCGTACTCCAATTTTCCTGAGGCTCCTCAGACCTGTGAGGACCTCAACGCCATCCAGAATGACCCATTCTCCAATACCTATAACCCTGGATGGCGGAATCATCCCAACTTCCTGTGGGCGAAAAATACTCAAAATCAAAGACCACCTTATCAACCTCGTCCACAAGCTCCTCGTCTATATCAGCCGCCTCAGCCTCGGCCCAACCCCACCTATCAATCTGGGCCAAACCAAACAGATCAAATGACTCTTATCCTTCAGACTCTGGCTGACATTCAAAAGACGAATGCGACAATACAAAAATAGCACAAGGACGAGATCACAGAGGTTCGCAATCAACTCACCCAGATGGAAAATTCCCACCAACCTGGCACACTCCCTTTGCAACCTCTGCCGAATCCAAATAACGTGCCAACCCAGAGGCGCGTTATGAACCCAAATCTGAGCCATGCCCACATGATTTATGAGGCCCTTTCTATTCCATCACCCAACGGGATGGAAGCTTCAACATCTTACGCGGGATTTCAACAACAGCCACCTATTTTACCAACCCCAAACCAAAATCAAGCAGAACTAAATTCTGTAACAACCCGTAGTGGTAAAGCAACTCAAGACCCACCTTATCCAAACCACTCCAAGCCTGGTAGTAACCCAAGCCCTAGGATAGTTATCCAGGACACCCCTGTCCCCGATCAAGAACCTGAACCAATTCTAGAGGAACCAACGAAGGTTCCATTTCCCGAGGCCTTGACCAAGGGAAAGAGGATAACCAAACTCGTGGCTCCTGAGGAGGATCTAGTCAAGCTCTTTGAATAGGTCCATATAAACATCCCCTTGATGGATGCAATCCGCCACATACTAGCTTACGCACGTTTCCAAAAGACGTGTGTACACCCAAGCATAAGCCGCAAACCAAAAGTGAGAGTTCGATCGTATTATCAGAGCAAGCCAACTCTGTAATCTTGAGTAAACTCCCACTTAAGGCTAAAGACCCAAGTACTCCCCTGATTTCATGTACTATCGGTGAGACCCAATTCGACAAAGCCTTGTTAGATCTAGGTGCCTCCATAAACCTAATACCTACATCCCCCCTTAACCACCTTGAAGAATCTGAGCTTAAACCGATAGAGGTGACATCGCAGTTAGCTGATCGATCCATTAAGTCACCTAAAGGAGTACTCGAGGATGTCATCATTAGGGTACCAGACTTCTTTTTCCTGGTGGATTTTATAGTCTTGGACATGGATGCACCTAAAAACCCAAGGGATACACCAATTATACTATGGAGACCTTTTCTGACCACTGCTAGGGCCAATATAAACTGTGAGGAGGGCCAAATAGAACTGAAATTCGGGAACCAAACATTGAAGATTGACATCTTTAAGGCCCAACAAGTGATTAATTATGGTGTTATAGAACAACTATGTGATATCAAGGCTGTGGTTGATGAACCGTACATTGAGGACAAACTAATTATTCCTGATCAACCACAAGAAGATCAAAACCCACAAATAGAGGAGTCTGACCCTGACATTGATACACCCATAACTCCTTCTCTTGCTCCTGACACACACCCTAAACCACCCGTTGCTATTGATAACCCCATTCTGGAACTCAAGCCTCTTCCCGACCATCTGAAATATGTCTTTTTAGGTTCCAATCAGACGTTTCCTGTGATTATAAACTCCAGACTCACACCTGACCAGGAATCCCGTCTGATTACTATTCTCCAGCAACATTGTAGATCCATTGGATGGACTGTCGATGATTTGACTAGTATCAACCCCTCTTATTGCACACACCATATCTACACTGAAGAGGGCACACAACCTTCACGGGAAATGCAGAGATGTTTGAATCCTAATCTGCAGGAGGTCGTGAAAAAGGAGATCATTAAGTGGTTAGATGCAGGGATCATCTACCTGATCTCCGACAGTCGGTGGGTGAGTCCAATCCAAGTTGTGCCTAAGAAGGCAGGACTCACCGTCATTACAACTAAAATCAGAGAAGTCATACCGACCCATGTGGCTAATTCATGGAGAGTCTACATTGATTACAGAAGACTCAATTCCTCCACGAACAAGGAACATTTCCTACTACCATTTATTAATCAGATCCTCAAGAAACTAGCGGGAAATAGGTTCTTCTGCTTTTTGGACGAGTACTCCAGTTATAACCAGGTGGAAATCCATCCTAAGGACCAAGAAAACACCACTTTCACCTATCCCTTTGGGACGTACGCATTCCGAAGGATGCTGTTCAGTCTCTGCAATGCACCCGCGACTTTTCAGCAGTGCATGCTTGCCATATTCTCAGATATGGTAGGTGATTATCTAGAAGTCTTCATGGATGCTTTTCAGTATTCGGAGCATCATTTGACGATTGCCTCCTGCACTTGGTCCAAATCCTCAGGCGGTGCATTGACGTGAATTTGGTTCTTTCCTGGGAAAAGAGCCATTTCATGGTGCCTGAAGGAATTATCCTGGGACATCTTATTTCAGAAAAAGGCATCCAAGTCGATCGAGCCAAGGTGAACTTGATTTCCAAACTCCTGATGCCTAGCTCGATCAAGGACATCCGATCTTTTCTGGGGCACGTCAGTTTTTACCGTCACCTTCCTCAAAGAATCCCTCTCAAATTTGAAAGGGAGATTCTCTAAAGAATTCCCTTTCATATGAACCCAATCTTGAGCTCTAATTTCCACCCAATCTCTCATGTGAATGCATGAGAGATTTGGGTATCTCCCAACCTTCCAAGTCCGGCGAGGTTGCCATGCTTGGAAGCTTGCCTTCCAAGCACAAGACCCTCTGCCTGAGACTATAAAAGGGACCCCAGATCCTCCCATTGATCTCAAGCTTGTTTTGGCCAGAGAATACCCCCAAACTTCCTCTCTTCCCCTCCGGCCAGAAAGCCCAGCAAGCTCCGACGACTCCTACCTCCTCTTCCCGTTGCTCTGCCACCATACTAGTGGCAGAGTTACCTCCACCTCCTTCGTCCGCATCGCGCCACACTTGTGCCTATGCTTATCTCGCTCTCGTCGTCACCGCTTCTCTCTCTCTGGGTCTTCGTCTCCGGCGATGGCACATACGAGCCATCCGCCTCCTCCACTCCCCCTTCATCCATCACTTCGTAGATAAGTCCCCTTTTCCTGCTCTTTCTTTTCCCTTCATTTATTTCTATTTTCACGCCCCGACGCCCACATATCACTGTCACTTTCACCTCCGGCAGACCACCGGCGAGGTGCTCCAGCCATTCCACACACCCACCCACCTCTCCATCCACCTAAAAAGCATCGCCACATCCCACTGATCATTTTCCCCTTCTCTATTAACTGCCACACCCTCCACACACTTCCCCCAAACACACCCAACTCCATGGCCACAGAACGACCTAGGCACGCATGCCCAGGCCGCCCCGTGCCATGCCAACCACTGGGCCACCATCGTCGTGTCACGATGAAGCCTTCTGAGTAATTTGATAAGGCCGTGAGACTGTTTTCTTGTAGACAGGTACAGGTGCCTTACCTGCCATTGGAGTGAGCTTGAAGGAGCTTGCAAGCTTCATCTTCGACTCCAGGCTTCAGGATTCTAGGTCCCAGACACACGGAACCTCTTCGTGAACAACTCCAGGCCATCAATTGGAAGCCAAAGCCCCGCAGCCTCAGCAATCAAGTGACGACCTGCTGCGAGCACGCGCGAGAAGTGGGTGGGACATTTAGTCCCACCTCGGAAGTCTGTGAGCAAGTGAAGCGGTATAAGTTGTAAAAGAGCCAAGGGCTTAGCGCCTCCTGACACGAGGTAAGGTCCCACTCACCCACCACGCCTCGTCCGCGACACACGCCTCTACAGACCTGGTGCTCGACCCGACTACACACGCACTCCTTGCCTACCACGCACGTCGGTGGGCCTAGTCTCGGGCGCGCTGACCCGACCTGTTTACCCAAGAAAGGCTCTGGGAGAGCGAGCCTAAGAGAGAAAAGAGAGGAGAGTTCGCGAGGAGGGTAGGGGGTAGGTTTTGCTCTCAGGGACAAGGAAGAAGAGGAAGAAGGAAGCCACTACAGCAGCTAAGGGTGAAGTCGCAAAGAAGAAGAAGAAGGAAGAAGGAAGGAGAAGTATGCCTCAAAGCCAAAGGAAGAAGAAGATAGGCAGAGTCTGAAGAAGGCTCGGCTGAAGTCAGAAGCAAAGAAGGAGAAAGAAGAAAAGAAAGAAGAAGCCAAGGCTAGCAAGCTGAAGATAGAAGAAGAAAGAAGCTGAAGATAGAGAGTAGAAGAGAAAAAAATCAAAAAGAAGCACTGTAGCTTTAGGCACTTAAGACGTCTGATTTTTACATTAGACGTCCATCTTTATATTTTTGAGCTTCTATACACATTGACATCATTTTTGCTTCATAACTTTGATTGGTCATTGCATTTTATAAAGTTGAAAGTTGTATTCATGGTTTATAAATCCTAATTTGCTCCCTATGTTCGACCTCAGATTCATATTTTTCTAGTAATAACCTTTCATTTGCTTTCAAAGTGATTTTGGCTATACTATGACGCATTCATTTTAAACCCGATTTCGCTTTGATAAACACCAAGGTACCATTTTTGGAAAGAAATTGGACTTGGAAGTAGAGCCAAACTATGGTTTGCACATTAGGGTTCAAGGACTAGTACACACTTTTCTGCTTAAAAGGGAAATCTATTCCTGCATTGTATGCTACCCAAGCCCTTGTTTGAATTGATCTTAACAAGTTGACCCTAAAATCAAGGCTCTCTAATCATGCGGATAATTAAAATTTAGGACCTAATAACCTGTTTGAAAACCAATTCATGGTGATTTGGGTACTTGACCCAAACCTCATCCTCAACCTTAGGGCAGGTTAGGTGAGGTTGGTTCATTTTGTGAATCAACCAACCTTCAAATTAGGTCACAAATTGAACTAACTTCTAAATCAAATGAAAATCAGGGTACAAGCAGGATTAAAACTGGTAAACTTAAGGCTCAGCTCATACATTCCGGTCTACGTACAACCACAATGACAAGGAAGGTCGGGTGGGGGAACCCCGTAACCTATAGGGATGCTCTACCATGTAGGGATCTTTACGAGACTCTCCCTTCCTAGCTACCCAAGTAATTCTCGAGTGGGTTAGTTTTTGATCCAAAGGTCCATCTGCCTCAAACTGCCATAGTTATCCAGCCTTGCTGGGTGCCTCGATTGAGTCCAAGACACATTCCATCCCTTGTCTGATTCTATAGTGCATGTACGAGAGGAGGTATTTAAGACTAGTCTTGAGGCCTCCATTAGCAGTTCACTCCCATCGAGGTCAAGCCCCAACTCAATTGTTTGGGTTCCCTTCCAATTAGATCGAAATCTCTTCTGAACATTCCACATCTGAGCCTAGCCCTCCACCCTCTTCTTCCATGGAGAATCAAGATCTTAAAGGGGAAGGCTAGGTACCAAACTTTCATAACCAATTGCAGAATCTCACGGATCTGCTTCATGCATTCATGAACCTCCAACCGCATCTGCAAATGCGAGATCACTATAATCCCGTGATGGTAGCTACCGAACCTAAGGTGCAGATCCCAACTGGAGGACCAGATACGGAATTGAAACCGAGTCTTATCAGTGCGGTCCCCAAATTTCATGGATTGAACTCCAAAGATCCTTTCCATCACATCAAACAACTGAAACATCTGGCCCAAACTTTTGAACCACCTGTTCAAAATCAGGATATCCTGCTCATGAAGATGTTCTCCTTCTCTCTTATGGAC
Organism: Thalassia testudinum; assembly: GCA_037157565.1. Taxonomy (NCBI): domain Eukaryota; kingdom Viridiplantae; phylum Streptophyta; class Magnoliopsida; order Alismatales; family Hydrocharitaceae; genus Thalassia; species Thalassia testudinum. Next base: position 49,885,884 of record JAZHRO010000009.1, read on the forward strand.
ATAGATGCCCATTGGTATCAAACCTTGACCAATCAACACCTAGGAAGAACTACAAGCTGAATTCCTGAAGAAATTCTTCCCGATGGGTCGCACTAATGCTTTGATGCACCAAATCACGCATTTCATGCAGAATGCAGGAGAACCACTTCACGAGGCATGGGATCGCTTTCTAGATCTTATGCAAAAATGCCCTCATCACGGAGTTCCTAAATGGGAATAAGTCCAATCCTTTTACCAAGGACTCCGTGAAGACATTAGATTATTTGTCAATGCAACCTATGGGGGCAACATCATAGGCCAACATGAAGACACTATTTGGGAGATGATCGGGAACATGTGTGAGAACTCCATAAACAATGAGTCTATGGGTGTGTTCAATAGAACGACTACCCGTGCATTGACAAACACACATGGAGCACATGAAACACGAGACCTATTCGCATCTGTCGACGTGGAGTTGGTGGTAAATCGCCTGAATAAGGTCTCCATCTACAATGGGCCACCTCTTCACAACAAAGCACATATGCACATCCACCCTCAAGTAGAGAGGCCATGCATAACATTCACCGCCATGCATATCAAGGGATGGAGGCATTTCCAACCCCATCTGATCCTAGTTTCGAAGGAAACTCTGAACCATTTTACTCTAGTCAAGGATCTCTACGCCATCTAGAATGGCCCATTCTCCAACTCATATAACCCTGGATGGTGCAAATATCCGAATTTCGCATGTTGGGAAATAATCAAAACTTGAGACCTCAATTCCAATCCTGGCCACAAGCTTCGCGACCTTATTAGCCCGCTCAGCCTAGGCCCAACCTGAATTAATTTTCAAATTAGGCCTACCAAGGAAGATCAAATGAGCTTGATTTTGCAGACCTTGGCTGATATGCAGAAGACTAATGCAACTATACAGAAATAGCATAAGGTGAAAATCATAGAGGTTCACAATAAACTCACATAGATGGTTGAGACTCACCAGCCTAGTGCACTTCCCAACCTCTATCAAATCCAAATAACCTGCCAAACCAAAGGTGCGTTATGAACCCAAATTAGGGCCAAGCTCATTATGTCTATGAGGCCCCTTCTACACCTCCACCTAACAGGTTGGAGGCTTCCACATCATACTCGGGGTATCAGTAGCAACCACCACTCTTGCCAACTCCGAATCCAAACCAGGCAGACCAAAACACTATCACTATGCATAGTGGCAAAACTGCTAAGGACGCACCTTATCCCAGCCACTCCAATCCTGATAGTTTAGAGCCCACACCTAGGGTGGTTACCCAAGACACACCTATTCCAGATCCAGTGACAGAACCAAGCCTAGAGGAACAAACAGAGATTCCATTTCCCAAGGCCTTGGCCAAAGGGAACAAGAAACCCAAACCCATGGCACTTGAGGAAGACTTAGTCAAGCTCCTTGAACAAGTCCAAATAAGAATGTAATTCCTAACGAAGGGGGTAAGATCGAGCATGATACGAAATAATGCAGAAATATAAAGAAACAATCTCACAAAAACACAATCTCATAAATGACACAATGAGTTTTAGGTAGAAACCCAAACTTGGGTAAAAACCACCACCTGAACCTCTTGGTTTAGGATTCCCGATCTACCTAGTAGATCAAATCCACTAACCAAACTACTTAAACGAGGGTAGTCCAACCTCAATACAACCATGCTACTTTAAACTGACGGTAGAGTACCTTAAACCCCTCCTCTTCACGATGAGTATTTTTTCTTGTAGTGGAGACAGGAATTCGCAAAGCAAATACCCAAACAAAACCAAATTACAAATATACTATAGAGCCACAAAGTAAATATATTAAACTTACCTACTATAGGCAAAAGATACTTCCCTGAGATGGAAGTGCATCAGCAAGCAACGCGGTGTGCGTGAACCATGCAAGGCACAAGAATGCTCTCGTATGCGAAGGCAAGAGAGCGAGTGCACAGCTAGGACGGTGCTATCAGATGTGTAGACTAAAGCTTGGAGAGCAAGATCACTTCTAGACGATTTCTTATTCACTTGGACACAATATGATGTGAAAGTAGTATATCAAGGTGTGTTGAACAAAGGAAGAGTCCTCTATTTATAGAGGCCCTAAGAAGGGTTTAGAAGGCTTTGAAAGGCTTCCATAGCCATTGGGAATAAATCATAAGAGATCAAACCAAAATCCCAATGAAATCAGGGCCATTTATGATTCTGACAGGGTTATCAGATGTCTTTATTTAAGGTCAGATGCCTGGGTCATCATCTAATCTAAAAGTTGGTTGTCTGATCAAGAAGGGTTGATCATCTGGATGTTGTTGGATCAAGATGGATGTCTAAGAAGGTGTTTTAAGTCATCTAGGAATTAAATCAAATGTCTAATTCTAAGATGGATTAGTTCCTATTTTGACAAGATCAAAATAGGGTTCTAGGTAATTTAGGTCAGACGACGGGTCGGTGTTGTATGCATATTCGTTGAGTGTTAAGATGTGTGTTGGAGTACACTCAATAAAGATGCAACAGCATTAATAATTTATAAAGCTCGAAAATAGGAGATGAGTCTAAGGTCGTTCGCAGGGAGTAAATTGGCAATTTCAATCCACTAATCACAAGAAGAATATGCAATTGAAATCAATGAAATACTCAGAATAATATTTCAATATAAAATCAAAGAGTCAATGCAAAAAGATAAGGTTAAAATGTTGATTTGAATCACCAAATTAACCATTAAGTTTAAAGCTCTAAAATCACTTAAATAATTGAATAGTAACCACAATTAAGTATCAAAATAAATATCTCTACAGTAGGTCAGAACCAATCAAGTGCCAGATCAGACAACAACAGAAGGCCTCAAATGCCTTAACCAGCAGAACCTCACAAGGCACAAGGCCTTGCCCTATGCCTCAAAGAAGAAACACAACAACAGCATACCAATAGAGGCATGAGGCCTCTTCAGATTTAGGTAAGTGTTGAGAGAGAGGGAGGGCACGAATCCCAAGCAAAGCAAAACCCTCCCCCCTCTCTTTTTGATTCTCTTCCCTATCTCTCAACTCAGACCCACATGAATAGTACCAGGTAATCAAGCGGGTAATCGGGTATATGGTCAGAGGTCCATGCCCATGTGTTGTGTGCATAGGCGTGGGTGTGTGGTTCGTGATATGGGGACTCGACCCCGTGTCTTGGGTGAGGGGTCAGATGGACAATTGCATAATATACGCTGTTGGTAGCTCATTCGCAGACTATGTGGCACTAAGGTTCCTACCTTGCTCCTTTGTGCAACAGTAGCTGATGGTTTCTCTGATTGGGGTTGCAGCTGACACCTGCCACCTCAATTGAAGACCTGGAGATAATCCTAGGAGCATTCCGCAGCACCTGGAGGTAACAGCGAGGATGAACTTGGTCAAGGAATTGCAAGCAGAGTCGAAGAAGGTGGTGTCGGCGATGGTGCTCCAGCATGTACCTGAAATGCAAAATATGGCCTCTTGGCCTTGTCAGAAATGCTCAGAAGGTTCATCGGAGGATGGCGAATGCGATAGCAGTCATAGCATGCTGTGAGGTGTGTGTGGCGAAGTTAGAGAAGGTGGTTGATGGGAACACCATCATGAGCCATAACTAGCTCAATTTAGTTATTATCAAAGGAATAAATGGCCCTACATAACTGTTAGAGAGCCCTAAGTCACTGCAAATCCACTCTGAGGGAAAGATAAGAAAATAGGGTTAAAACTGTAATTTTACCATCATATCTTGAATGTAGTACAACCACGAGTTTTCTTAAGGGTAATTAAGGGTCAAATGGTCCTAAAAGGCTAACAAGTGGGTTAGAACTAACAGAAAAGGGTTTGCACGTGTTTTGAGAATTAAATAATTTTTACAACCCTAAAAATAGACTTGCTTAATTAACTGAGGTTCTAATCAGGATAAAATTCACCTAAACCCTCTAAAATTCATAGAAAAATATTCTCTAGGTTTTGGAACCTTCAATTTGACCATCATAACCTGTCTTGACCCAAAATAGAGTCTCAAATGGACATTTGCCCTAATTTGGTTTTTTTCATAAATTACCCATCCAAACTTGGTCAAAACCTAAATCTAACTTCACCATTAGATTTCTTGGGCCCAAATTAGGTTGTAAAAAAATTTGGGCTCAATCGGAGATCATCTTGACTAAGTTTGAATTTTGGTCCAATTAGACTCTTTTTGTCTCATTCAGACCCTTAACTTTTGAATTCTCTTACAACTAGCCCCACAACTTCTTTGTCTTCTTCACAAGTAGGTCCCCGCACCATTTTTGGAAGGTAAAACCTTCACCGTCGAGTTTCGAGCAAGGATTTCTCGCTCGATTCTCAATCAATTAATCCCAGATTTGAAACACATATTCCTTGGGAAATTTCCTTCCAAATGAGCCCATCTAGGGATCCCAACTCCTTCCCAAAAGCTCATGCGAACCTTTAGAAGGAATGGGTATCATTCGTTTGTGTAAGCTCCAAGGTCTCCAAGCTTGTTTCCAAGCTTGGAACCTCCTCTTAAGCCCTATATAAGCACCTCTGAGGCCTTGCATAATTTTGCAACTAGTTTTGAGGCCAAAAAGCTCTTCCTAACCCTACCTCCAGCCTCCTCTGACCTAGCTCCGGCGAGCATCTCCCTCCGTTGTCCTATGGCCTCCCAATGGCCAAATTGGGAGCGTCCCCTTCTTCCCCGATCCCTCTGCCTCTTGACGACCACATCAGAGGCACCTCTGACCCATTCTTCGCCGTTGTCTCTCCCTTAGGAGTTTCATCTTCCACGACGCCGGCCAATCAAAGCTAGCGTCCTCCTTCCACTTTCGACCATAATACTAGGTCCTCTAATGCCCCCTTCCATTCTACCTCCTCTTCCTTTCTTCTATCATTCAAATTGACCTCCGCTACCGCCGTTCACCCTCATCTCCTCCATCTTCGGCGACTACTCCGGTGAGGGTTCCCGTCCGCCACACATGTCCAACCCCCTCGCCAACTAATCCACAAGCTTCTCCATACTCCCCTTATCAAAATCCCTCTACCTATTTGCCACTTCACTCACCCAAACACGCCGACAACCAAACACACCTTCACACGCTATTCCCGACTTCGTCCGGCCACCACAGACCACCATCCTCCATGAAACCACTGCCACTACCTTCACCGTGGTCCGGCGATGCCTATGAACTATTCTAATGTTTCCGTGAGGCTGTATTCTTGATTCTCAAGTTTTGCTCCTCCGCGCCATTACTGCAAAGCTTCGAAAGAAGCTTGAAACTATCTTCAGCACCTGCAGCTCCAGGTGACATCTCCAGGAGACACGGCTACACTCCAGGTTTCGTTCCAAGGCCTCCATTAGGCGCTACATCCTCAGCAGCCACTCTAATTGCAGACGCCACCACCCACTGCTACAGCCGAAGACGGTGTGGGACTTTAGTCCCACATCGTAAACTTGAGAGCTCATACAAGCACATAAGATGCAAAAGTGATTGGGGCTTTGTTGAAGCTACGAGTTACTATGCTATCGTATTTGGTTATGAAAACCTACCGATGTAGTTTGAAAGCAAAGAACTCGTGTTCAACAAATAAAATTTATACCGGAATAGAAATCCTGGGTCAAACTCAGGGAGGCAGACATTTGATTAAAAATATGTGTTTGTTTTATTTGTCATGAAACAGAAAAGCTAGTTCAAAACTATTTAACAAATAATAAATAGAAGAGAGAGAAAGAGAATATTACAAATAAAAGCAAAAGGGATGTAGAATAAACATGAATTTCATTATCAAAAATTGTTCATTACACTACTCATTATGACTAGAAAGTGGAAAATGATTACACTAGAAAGCAGTAAATCTATTCTAGAAATCAGTAAAAAGAATGGATAGAAAGATATCCTCCTCGACGATCGCTTGGAGGAAGAGCCAGATGGGACGAGCTTGGAGGACGGGGAACGAAGCGGGAAGGAGGACGAAGCAGGAAGAATGGGAACGAAGCAACACGTCGTCATCGTTGCGGGATCCACTTCTCGAATGCAGAGAGGACAACTGCATGATGCTCCACGAAGGGGGACGAAGGTGGAAAAATTAAGATTTTTACTCTAGAGGAGCATCCCGGGTTTGGGACAAGCTCTTAGAGCTTTGGAGGGGGTGAGAGAAGAGAAGGGATGAGAATTTCCTATGGAGGGGGTCCCCTTTTATAGTTGCAAGGAGTGAGGGCAATTTGGACATTACAATTTCAAAATATTAAATGAGGGGCCTTTAGTGACGGAATTAAGCGTCACTAAAGCCAAGGTGTGGGTTGTGCCTACCATTTGCTCCTCTCCCGTGCTACCCACGTTCATCAATCTTCGGACGGCTTAAGATTTGCTAACCGCAATGCCTCAACGCGCGCCTAGCACGTCCAATCGCGCATCACTGTCTCTAAGCGTGCCACGTCTCTGCCCTCGTTGCCGCTCATCCAAGATCCAACGGCCCAATTTGAGCCATCCCATGCATCTGCTCTTAATTGAGGCTCGCGGGGGTTCGAACCCATGCCTCTTATTCGCGATAACACCTTCGACCACTACGCTACAATGGTGAAGTTGTCACATAGACACTTTAAGGCGTGGCCGTCCATGGCCATTGGATGGCGATCCAACAGTCAAGATCCATCATGCGGTGAGGAGAGAGAGAGGATGCGGTGGTCTCCAAAATTGGCTGGGTCGATTTGGGCGGCTGAGATGGCACCACGTGGCACCATCTTGGCCGTCCATATTCTGGATGATGTAGATGGTGCCACGGGTATCGGATTGAGTCGATTTTCTCATCGTTAGGCTACGATCGTCGATCCAAATCCATCCGTGTGGTTGGATTTGTTGTCTGAAGTGCAGATTCATACCATCTTGGCCCTTGATCTTCTAGGGTTCCTCAATCTCTGTCTGATGCTACGGATATCCGATTAGGGCGATCTTGGAGTCGTTGAACTCCAATCGTCGCCCTGATCAGATCCATACGGTTGGATCTTTGATCCGAGGCCCCGATAGAAAGTTGCCCTGTCCCTGAACATAAAAGGAGATAATTAACCTCCATTTTATTCAGACTAATCTAAATGCAAGATGATGCATGCTATGCAATATCTATAGTATGTAATGCAATTCTATGCTTAAGAACATGCATAAATAGACATTTTATGTAATATAAACATGTTTACATCACACCCCCATGCCTATCTTTTGCTAGTCCCTAGCAAAAACTATATGTTTTTTATAAAAGAATTAGGTTGGATTATTTGGGCATAAGTTATTTTCAACCATTAAGAAAATGTTTACTTAGGATCTAAACTTTCAAAGACACAACAGTGCCCGGGTATCTACCAAAATGCAGACCGCCTCAAGCCCTCGCCTTGTTCAAAGAAAATTTTCTTTTTCTCTTTTTCTTCTTTTCTAATTTTTTGTATTTTTGAACTTAGGGTTAAAGAGTGGCTTTCTACGGTCATTCAACTCACCCAAGATTTGATAAGAACCCTAAGTTCTAAGCATCTTATTGTGAATGTGATAGACTCGTTGATCGACAATTAGAACAAACTTTGGGTTTCTACGCCTCTAGGTGACCTTAGAAAGAGAGTTCTACCTAAAAGTGTATCTTTACAACCGGTAGCTTTCTCCTTACTTTTATTTTTATGGGATCAACACAAGGGTGAGTCTAGTGTATATCTCCTCAATTGATTCTACTTCTCTGCTTCTTCCTAAGTGTTTTGGGAATTTTAAGTGTATTTCTTGAGCTGGGTTCTAGACAACCGGTCGATGAGTTGTTACCACCGAAAACTTGCCAGCCATACTCGTGCGGCGAAGTGTGGCTTATTTCTTTTGTTTTCTTTTTCTTTTCTCCTTTTCTTTTTCTTTTCTTTTTGACTTTCTTTTTCTTTTTTTCCTTTTTTCTAAATAGGTGACTTCCCTGGTCTAAGATTTACCTAATGACAGTAAAAAGAAAATGGTCCAGTGACTAGGCTCTGGACAACCAACCTATGGACTATTACCCACGATAACTTGCCAGCCATATCACCCTAGAAGGTTCATTAGCTACCAAATTTCCGTTAAAACCGTCAAAAAATGAGTCAATGACAAGATAGTGTGTAGATGCTTTAGACTTAAGGTTCCCCCAAATCAGAGGGCGGGTTGATAAGTCGTGTACTTATCACTGAAACTTATTTACTAAAATTAAAATAGAATTCAGGTTGGCGAGGACTCAAACAATAAATCCACATTTTAGTGGATACACAGGCTGATTAAGCCCAAAGACCTGAAGGGTCTTTGTGTTCAAATCCTAATGTAATATTTCCTAAGATTGAAAATTTTCTTAAGCCCAAGTTCTCTTTCCTAATTCCATAATTTTTTTTTAATATAAAATGAATCTACGGAGCTGACAGATTAATTTAGAGATGAATATCCACCCCCCCATACCTATCTAATGCAATGTCCTCATTGTATTAAAAAGACATAAAACATAGTGGAATAGAGTAGAAAGCACCTGAATTGCATGAATGACGGGTCCACTCCAAGATAAAGAAAAACTGTATATGTGCTGAATTTAGTGCCTTCAGCTATGCACACTATACAAAGAAGAGAAATAAAGAATTCACAGGTATAGGTCAGAATCAAAATAAAAAGATGAAACCTCTGACCTGCCAGCAGATGTCCACAAATGTGGATCAGATCGTGGTGCAGACCCATACCCCATAATCAAGAATATCTAGGTTCTGGATAAAAATTACCCAAAACCTAAAATCAGTATGCAAGCAGGGTCGGGCATGTAATTTATGAGGATGCAACCCAAGACCAAAGAGTCGGGTTACAGAGAAATCAAGCTCCAAAGGATAATCAATGAATGTGTGCTTGGGTTGGACATCCTCAGAACAAATGTCGTAAGGGTCCTGGTTTGATGATTTCAGCTTAATTGGAACCCTTAGACTTGGTCTTCTAGTTCCTCCGAAGTTTGCTTCCCAAATTAAAATTTCCCAGCTCCTATCCTCCTTCAGCATGTCAAATTCTGGGATCTCCTACATATTAATCACCCTGTCTGAAATTTCCAAGTCTAAAAGATGTGGCTGAATCAGAATCTACTTGGGTCTAATTATCTCAAAAACATATTTATCAGTAAATTCAATGGGGTGTAACTGACAATCAGGGCATTGGATTGCATCCTCCAGAAAATGTGATTCTGGATCCGTCATGTGAGCCCCAATAAGATCAGTTTCCTCAATTATTGGGCTATCAAATGATCTATCAGATTCCTCAAGCCCAATCGTCTCACAGAAATCGTGTTCTGTAAACTCACGTAAGACTTCGCAAACTAAATCTTCACCATCAGAATCAAAGAAATCAAAATCCATATTAATTTATGTCCCAAAATCATCCATCACTTTCTGATCCATGGAGACATACGTTTCCTTGTACCCCGGTTCAAGGATCTCAAGTGAAGAAATCAGATCATCCTTAATTGGTTGATCTAATTCAATCTGGTCAGCCTCGTAATGCATGTCCCCTTCAACAAGTGCTTGAGCATGTTCTGACATAAGCTCTCCTGAAGGGAGTTCATCCTGGGAATCATCCCATGATTGAACTACAGCAACCACAAATCTCATTCTCAATTTTGCTAACTTCCCAAGTAGAAACTCACTCGAGCTCTTATCCTTAACATCCTTGAGCCAATCCAACAAATACTTATTCAAATCATCAATCATCTCAATCAAGGGCTCCAATTTTCCAATGCAAGGTATTGGCTGAACTTCTAAAGATTGTATGATATTCCTCAAGTTAGCCAGAACCTTATCTTGAACCTGGTTACCCTAAACCAAATGACTTGTTTCAAGGTTGGGCGAGTTTGGGATCAATACAGAAGAGTTAACAAATTGAGATTCATGATACCCTTCCTGATAATAGGTCATTTCGGATTATTCAAAAGGTGGTGATGACCTAAAGGCAGTGTAATCAGAGGATGGATAAGGATCAGTGTATCCTCCTTGATTGTAGATCGTATTAGGTTGTCCATGAAAGGGTGGCGATCTATAATTGATGTGGCTCTGAGAAGGATAGAAATCACAATTATGGTGTTCAAGGTTAGACCCTAAACACGGAGGTCCGGAATGGTATCCCCAATCCGAGTTATCCCAACTAACCAATGGTTGATTACAGTATGAGTCGGGATAATCATCATGTTGAGGATAACTCATAACAGGAGGGAAAGGGTAGGAATGCGTATAAAATGTGGAAGGATTCATGATAGACAAGAGGAAGAAAGGTGCCCTGCAATACAAGCAATCAAACCTGTCCTTAAGTGGGCTAGCCTAAAGACTTACAGACTCCCAAAACCTGTCTTGAGATAAAGAAACGATTTGATCTACTTCTGCCTATTCAATCCAACCAGTTAGAAGGAGGGACTAGGGAGAAGGTTTTTCCTTCGACTTGTGCCTCCGGTTCCTAATGTACTCCCCAACCATGATCGTTTGATTCTGCTCCCTAGCTAGACATCAGATTGAACAGTAGAAACAGACTAATCAAAAATAATCTCATTCTAGGCTCCAAAGAGCGAGTTGAATCCTTAAGGCCAACGTCTACTCTGTTTTATTTAGGGCTAGGTTTGAATGTGCTTTGGAATGTGATGGGCCCTTTATCTGCATTGTGCCCTTAATGATTGATTGATGTGTGTGTCGTGCATAAGCAGTGATTTTCAAGCAAGATTATTTTTGATGCAGTGAATTTTAGGGTTCAAATCTTGCTTAGTAGCTTTTAGGATTCAACTTTAGGTATTTTCAAACAAGTTTTGTTGGCACACCAGGTTTTGAAAGCACAGGTGAAGATGTTTTCCTTAAAAGTTAAAAGAATGTGGAGTGCCTGGTAAATCCCTATGAGTTGAACCTATGCGATAGCTACTTGATGAGTTGATTTTAATTGAAGTGGCGCAGCCCAATCAACTCAAACAATTGGCCTATTACACCACTTAATTAGGTACACAAGTGATTACCTAATCTGATTTCTACTCAATTATATGTTTGGATGTGTGTACCGGTTCCAAAGATTAGTTTACCAGTTGAGTTTGAAAATCAAATGAGGTTGTGTACCTCTGTGAGATTTTTTTATTATTATTTTTTTTAAATGTGGAGGTTGAGGTAGGTGTAGGTGTCAAACAAACAAACAAAACTAACCTTAGAGTTTATAAGAACACCAAGGTTGATTTGTGTTTGTGTTATTATGTGGTGGAATGAGAACTAATGGGTGGGAGGTGGGGGAAAACTTACAAAACCTTCAACAGTACTTTGCTCCAATCTACTACTTTTGCTCGTCTCAAAAGAGTACCTGCAGTCACAATAAGAAAAGAGAGAAGTGAGGTAAATGATTTGTAAGTTGGAAAATGCAAAAAAAAAAAATCAAAGAGCGTCGCCGCCGGATGAGAGCCTCATCATGAGCCATAACTAGCTCATTTTGACCCAATAAAGAAGATAAAAGCTCCTACATAACCTAGTAGAAGGCCTAAATGAAGGAATAAGTGCTCTGAGAAGAAAACATGAAATAAAGGTTAAAACTGTAATTTTACCACTGCAGTACATAAACGGGATTTCTCAGAGGAAAAACATAGGTCAAAAGGTCTAAATAAGATAAAAAGTGGGTTGAGTCAATCAGAAATGGGTTCATGTGCAATATAGGAATTAAATGACATTTGGTAACCCTAAAACAGACCCGCTTAAATCAACAAGGTTCCGGTCAGGATAAAAATTAAGTAAACCCTCTAAAAATCTTGGAAAAATATCCTCTAGGGTTTAGAACATTCAATTTGGCCTTTGGAATCCAGTTTTACCTAGATTAGGGTCCTAGTTCATCAATTAACCTAATTTAGGTTTTTATGCAAAATGTTTCAGTCAAACGTAGTCAAACCTAAAATCCAACTTCACCATTGGATTCCTTAGGTCCAAATTAGGTTTGTACCAAATTTGGACCTAAGGAGAGGTCATCTTGACCTACTTTGCAATTTAGTACACCCAAATCATAATTTGGTCCCTATCTTTTGAAAATCATCACGGAGAGCCCCCTAACTTCCTCGCCAACCTTGCAATCAGGTCCTTCCACCATTATTGGGGCAGAATCCTTCTCCGGCGAGGATTAGAGAGGGAATACTCTCTGATTCCTCAGAGATCCCCTCCCAGAAATGGAAGGGAGATTCTCTGAGGAACTCCCTTCCATCTAAGGCCAATCACGATCTCTGGTGTGAACCCAATCTCTCGTGCGAATGCACGAGGGATTTGGGTATCCACCCTCTTTCCTTCTCCGGCGAGTCGACAGAGGTAATGGCGTGCCCTCCACGCTCTAAAAGCACAGCCCAGTGCCTATAAAAGAACCCCCAAACCTGGTCGCTCATTTTTAGCTTGACTTGGTCGGACTTCCACCTCAAATTCTTCTCTTTCTTCTCCGGCCAAGGGTCCAGCGAGCTCCGGCGAGCCCCCCTCCCCTCTCTCTTCGCTCTGCCACAAAACCAGTGGCAGAGTCATCTTCCTGATTCTCCTCCGCGTCGCGCAATACCCGCGCATGCCGCCTCAGCCCCGTCGTGGCCGCCGTCTTCCTCCACTGGGCAGCTTCTTCTCCGGCGACAGCAAGTATAGCTATCCGCCTCTCCGTCCCCCTTCGTCCCTGTAGTTTGGTTTAAACTATTCTCCTCTATCCCCACTTTCATTCCCCCCACCTTATTTCATCAATCGACCCTCGACCGTCGCTGACCACCGCCATCTTCCTCGCCTCCGACCAACCTTCGGCAAGTCGCCCCCATCATTTCGCCCCTCCACACGCCTCGCCAACCGTCTCATAAGCTCCGCCTCACCACAAGGAACAACCTCCGCCCATCCACCATCCCTCTACGCCTCCACCACAGCCCCCCGAACACCCCCACACTTTCGATCACAGGATGACCTAGGCATGTACTCCTAGGCCGTCCCACGACCTGCTTCACCGTGCATGATTAAGCTGAGAGGCTTGTTTTGTGTTTGACATTATTTCAGCCTCTGCCGCCATTGACGGTTGAAGCAGCTTCGGAGTAGCTCCAGGCTTCAAGTGCAGCAGACTCGGGCAAGCAGTGCGAGGTTATCTGGTCCAGCAAGGAGCGCAGCGAAGTCCGCAGCCTTGGCAATCGAAGAAGAGTCTTCTGCGAGCACACGCGAAAGCAAGGCGGGACTAATAGTCCCACATCGTGAAGTTACAAGCGGCTGAAGAGGTATAAAGTGATTTTGTGTTATTAGCTCTACGCCTCCGAACGCACAGGGGCGAGGTCCCTCACCTAACGCACGCTCGCCTCGTCCGCGGTTTCACCTCGCGGATCTGGCGGGCTCCGACCCGACCCTATCTGAGCACACCTCGCGCATCACCCTCATGCCGGTGCACCTGGTCCCGGGTGCAAAATCCAACCCGATTACCCGTGGCTCTGGGAGAGCGTCCTGGAGTGAATTTCAGAGAGAGAGAGAGATGTGCAGGTAGAGGGGCAGGGTAGGTTTTGCTTCCACCTCTCTGTGCAGGCAGGCCAGGCGTTGAAGAGAAGAAACTTAGCCAAAGAAGCAAAGGCAGAGAAGAAGACTGCTGAGAAGAAGAAGACAGAAAAGAAAGAAGCAAAGGCAGGAAGAAGAGAGATTGCAGAGAAGAGAAGAAAGAAGAGAGGCCAAGACAAAAACCAAAGAAGAAGACCAAGGAAGAAGAAGCCTTCGCAGAGAGAGGAGAAAGAAGAAGAAAGACCAAGACAGAAGGAAGACAGAAGAGAAAGAAGCAAAGTGAAGACTGCAGAAGATAGAAAGCAAGATCAGAAGAAGAAGAATCTTCAAAGAAGGGAAACTTTTAAGACGTCTGATCTTGTGATCAGACGTCCAATTTTACTCTTTTGTCATAATTACTTTTTAACCGCATACATTCATATTTGAATTCAAGTTTTGAGTAAATTAGAGTGTTCAATTACATTTGAGATTAGTAGTAAATTTCAATTGCTCCATGTGTTCAACCTCGGATACTCCGATTTTCGAGTAATAAAATTCTCTATTTGTTTGAACGCTTTGTCGGCTATATTACAACGTGTTATCTTTTAAAACCTGATCAAGCACGATAAACACCGCCCTACCAACGGCGCCAAAATGTTGAAGCTACGGGTTACTACGCTATCGTATTTGGTTTTGAAAACCTGTCGTTGTAGTTTGAAAGCGAAGAACTCATGTTCAACAAAAAATTTATACCAAAATAGAAATCCCGGGTCGAACTCAGGGAGGTGAACGTTTGATTAAAAATATGCATTTGTTTTATTTGTCATGAAACAAAAAAGCTAGTTGAAAAGTATTTAACAAATAATACATAGAAGAGAGAGAAAGAGAATATTACAAATAAAAGTAAAAGGGATGTAGAATAAACATAAATTTTATTATAAAAAATTATTCATTCACTACTCATTATGACTAGAAAGTAGGAAATGATTACACTAGAGAGCAGTAAATCTATTCTAGAAAGCAGTAAAAAGAATGGATAGAGAGATATCCTCCTCGACGATCGCTTCAAGGACGAGCCGAACGGGACGATGCCTGGAGGATGGGGAACGAAGCGGGAAGGAGGACGAAGCGGGAAGAACGGGAATGAAGCAGCACATCGTCGTCATCGTGGGATCTGCTTCTCAAATGCAGGGAGAGAGGACAACCGCAGGATGCTCCACGAAGGGGGATGAAGGTGGAAAAATTAAGATTTTTACTCTAGAGGAGCATCCTAGGTTTGGGACAAGATCTTAGAGCTTTGGAGGGGTGAGAGAAGAGAAGAAGGGATGAGAATTTCGTATGGAGGGGGTCCCCTATTATAGTTGCAAGGAGTGAGGGCAATTTGGACATTACAATTTCAAAATATTAAATAGGGCCTTTATTGACGGAATTAAGCGTCACTAAAGCCCATGTCGTGGGCGACGTGGGCCGCGCCTACCGTCTGCTCCGCTCCCGCGCTGCCCACATTCATCAATCTTACGATCGGACGGCTTAAGATTTGCTAACCGCAGTGCCTCAACGCGCACCTAGCACAATCGCGCATCACTGCCTCTGAGCATGCCACGTCTCTACCCTCGCTACCACTCATCCAAGATCCGACGGCCCAATTTGAGCCATCCCATGCATCTGCGCTCAATTGAGGCTCACGGGGGTTCGAACCTACACCTCTTGTTCACGATAACACCTTCGACCGCTGCGCTACAGCGGTGAAGTCGTCACACAGACACTTTAAGGCGTGGCCGTCCATGGCCATTGGATGGCAATCCAACGGCCAAGATCCATAGTGCGGTGAGGAGAGAGAGAGGTTGTGGTGGTCTCCAAAATTGGCTAGGCCGGTTTGGGCGGCCGAGATGGAGCCATGTGGTGCTATCTTGGCCGTCCATCTTCTAGATGATGTAGATGGTGCCACGGGTATCGGATTGAGTCGATTTTCGTGCTGTTAGGCTACGATTGTTGATCTGAATCCATCCGTGCAATTGGATTTGTTGTCTAAAGTGCGGATTCACACCATCTTGGCCCTTGATCTTCT
Source organism: Thalassia testudinum (assembly GCA_037157565.1). Lineage (NCBI taxonomy): Eukaryota > Viridiplantae > Streptophyta > Magnoliopsida > Alismatales > Hydrocharitaceae > Thalassia > Thalassia testudinum. The sequence goes on from JAZHRO010000009.1 coordinate 49,901,422, forward strand.
AGGGTTCCTCAATCTCTATCTGATCCTACGGATATCCGATTAGGGCGATCTTGGAGTCGTTAAACTCCAATCGTCGCTTTGATCAGATCCGTACGTTGGATCTTCGATTCGAGGCCCCAATAGAAAGTCGCCCTATCCCTGAACATAAAAGGAGACAATTAACCTCCATTTTATTCAGACTAATCTAAATGCAAGATGATGCATGCTATGCAATATCTATAGTATGTAATGCAATTCTATGCTCAAGAACATGCATAAATAGACATTTTATGTAATATAAACATGTTTACATCAGGCTTGTTGCCTCAAGTCACTTGGGGGGTGAGGTCCCCCGCACACCCCACTGCCTCGCCCGAGACACTGCTCACACGGGTTTAGTGCCCGATTTGACTACCTGCCTAAGCCTCACTCCTTGGTACTACACCACGCCAGTGACCTTGGACCCGGGTACATGGATCCTCCAATTCCCCGACAACCCGATGTGCATGGCTCTGGGAGAGCAGAACCTAAGAGAGAGAAAGGAATAGAGTGTGCGGGGCAAGGCAGGGTTTTGTTCTTCTGTACATTGGCTAACACTTAGCCAAAATTCGAGCCCTTTCCCCTGTGCTTAAAGAAGAAAGGAAGAAGGCTCGTGAGTGAAGGGAAAGCAAAGAAGGAAAGAAAAGAAGAGGAAGAAGAAGATGGAAAGAAGAAGAAAGCAGAAGCAGAAGAAGAGAAGAAGAAGACCTAAGTTTGATAGGTTAAGTTGTCTGGTCATTAGACCTAACGACTGATTTGAGGCTTGATACTGTTGAAACATTGAATGCTTGATATATATATGCATATGCTTAGAAAATAATTGGTGATTTAAATCACCATTTTTTTAGCTTCTCTACCTTTTTATTGCCTCACAATACATGAGAATTCTTTGAATATCTAAAAGTGACAGATTAGTATTTAGTGAATATCATTTTGTGATTTAAATTCTTGTGCTCATTTACAATATTTGAGATTAGTGTATGTATTCCTAGTTTCTCTATGTGTTCGACCTCGAATTTTTATTCGAGTAATAAATTTATTTGTTTGAGCACTATTTTTGGCTATACTACAATGAAGTAATTTTAAAACACCGATTTATCACCCCAACATTTTTGCGCCGTTGTCGAGGTGCAACACGCAATTCACTGCTATTCTCTTGCTATATTTGATTATATTTGAGCATTAACGTGCCCTGTTTACTTTCTTGTGATTTTGCAAGGTACTTCACGAGGAGATCTTCCGTGCAAAAACAGCCACTCCAAGGCAGGTAACTTCTCTATTCTTCCCTAAACAACCTCCTAATCTTGGGAAGACAAAAAAGGGAACAATCAATTAGGAATCACCTGCCTTATTTTTCATAGTAATCATCATTTAAAAGGCAAGTTTCCTGATTTGCAAAAATCCTTTTCAAGTCTAATTGAAGATTGAGATGATTTTTTAGAATTCCCTACCCCAAATTACCTGTAGGGCTAAGCTTAATTTCTAATCTTCTTGGACTATGCACTTCTTGTTTGAAGTCCAAGGAGAACATTTTAAAGATCAATTGGATTTGGAAATAGAGCCAATTAGGGTTTCAATTTTTAGGGTTTTGGAGTGCTAGTTCACACTTGCCTGCATAAAAGGAAACAAACCCACCTGCATTTGTGTTCTACCCAAGCCCTTGGTTGAAAAGATCTAATCAACAAAAGTCCTAAAAATTAGGCTCTAAATTCACTTGAACCCTAAAATATTTTGACCTAATAACCTGGAAGTCAAATCAGGGTAATTTCTAGGTCTTGACCTAGATCTCATTTTGCCATCTTTAAGGCAGGTAAGTGAAGTTGGTCTGCATTGTAGTCCAACCAACCTCCAAATTAGGTCATAAGTTGAATTAATTTCTAATCAAGTGAAACTCAAGGCACAAATTAGGACATAAAAGTGGTAGACTTAAGGACTTAAGTTCATACATTCCGGTCTACCTGGACCCTCAGTGACAAGGAAGGTCGGGTGGGGGAAACCCTGTAACCCGTGGAGACTCTCTACTGTGTAGGGGTCGTTGCAAGGCTCTCTGTTCCTGGCTGCCTAAGTACTTCTTGGGTGTGCGAATTTCTTATTCAAAGGTATCATCTGCCTCAAAATTGCCTTAGTCATCCAAAAATCTTTGGGTGCTTTGATTCTGTCGATATCACATCCAGTCCCTCATCCCTTCTACTAGAGCACATACACAAATATCTTAGGGATTTTTGTCATATCTGATCAACTTCAATTTAACCTGAGTACTGATTCTACATCTTGATTCCACCACTTGATTCAAAATGCAACCTGACATTTTAGTAGACCCATTTAAGGATATACAGGTTAATGTGTCAAACACAACAACATTCATTTTAGAACAAGCACAGCTACTTTTGACACAACTAGAAAATGGGGCAACTTGGGATGTTCTTATGCCAAAATATCGGGAAATTGAGAGATGGCATAATGGTGAGTATATCTTGTGTAGATTTGAGCCATCACTATGGAAAGCACACAAAGATGACCAGGAAGAAAGAGATAAGGTAATGTAGATGTTGAAACGTGTTATCGATCAGAGGCATCAGTACACCCTTGTGACATCTTGGATTAACCAGCACAATCGCCCAAATCTTGAATTTGATGATCAATCTTGTTATGGACCCCCAACCCAAATGGAACCTGATTCAAATTACAAACAAAACATTCCTAATCTTGAGATGGGTTGGGAGGATCCAATTGTAGGAGAACATGATTTCGAGCCAGCCTTAGGGACACGGAACCCTGGTTTGCTGATGTAAACACATTTACACTACTTAAAATGTCTATTTATGCATGTTCTTAAGCATAGGATTGCATTTCATGATATAAATATTGCATAACATGCATCATCTTGCATTTAGAGTAGTTTGAATAAAATGGAGGTTAATTGTCTCCTTTTATGTGCTTGGACAGGGCAAACATTTTATCGGGGCCTCGGATAAAAAATCCAACTGTATGGATGTGATTAGGGCGACGATTGGAGTTCAACGACTCCAAGATCGCCCTAATCAGACATCCGTAGCATCAGATAGTGACCAGGGAACCCTAGAAGATCAAGGGCCAGGATGGTGAAAATCCGCAATTCAGATGACAAATCCGACTTCATGGATGAATTCGGATCGACAATCGCATCCCAACGACGCAAAAATCAAGTCAATCCGACATGCGTGGCACCATCTACAACTTCCAGAAGATGGACGGCCAAGATGGCTCCACGTGGCGCCATCTCGACCGCCCAAATGGCCGCACGCATTCCACAAAGGCCCCGCACCCACTCGCTCTCCGCCGTTGGATCTTGATCCAACAGCTGTGGTCGACCGCGCCTAAAAGCATCCGCTCGACCATCCGCGCCCCATAGCGCAGCGGTCGAGCGCACTTTCGCGAGTGGCGGGCGCAGGTTCGAGTCGCGGCGAGGGGCTGGAAGGCACGGGCAATTGAGGCGCGTGGAGCGTCAGATGGAGATCGGACGGTCGTGCGCGCCCGATAGCATTCACGCGCAATTGAACGCGTGGCGTGAACGCGCGATCGCACGTGCCAGGCAAGCGCACAACGAGCGAGCAGAGATGCATCTTAAGCCGTCCGATCTCGCGATCGAACGGCTGAGAATCGACGAACGTGTGCAAGCGTTGCGCGCGCGGGCAGCTGAGCGGGCGCGCGTAGGCGCGGAAGCTACGCCCATGTTGGGGCCTTTAGCGACGGTTTTATCCGTCACTAAAGACCCCTCATTTATTGTTTTGAAGTTGTAATGTCCATTTTGCCCCCACTCCTTGCAACTATAAAAGGAGACCCCCTCCATATGAAATTTTCATCCCTTCCTTCTCCTCTCTACCCCTCCAAAGCTCAAGAGAAGCTTGTCCCACACCCGGGATGCTTCTCGCGAGATAAAGTCCAATTTTCATTCCCCTTCGGAAGTGGATCCCGCGACGACGACGGCATGCTGCTTCGTTCCCGTTCTTCTGCTTCATCCTCCTTCATCCTACTTCGTTCTCCTTCGTCCAGGCGTCGTCCCGTCCAGCTTGTCCTCCAAGCAACCGTCGAGGAGGATTTCTCTCTCCCTATTCTTTTTACTGCTTTCTAGTATAGATTTACTGCTTTCTAGTGTAGTTTTGCTCGTCCTCCAAGCAATCGTCGAGGAGGATATTTCTCCCTTCATTCTTTTAATGCTTTCTAGAGTAAATTTATTGCTTTCTAGTGTAATTGTTTTATGCTTTCTAGTTGTAATGAACAATCTCCTCAATGATAAATTCCTTGTTTATTCCACATCTCATTTTGATTTCTCTGTGTAATATTCTCTTTCTCTCTTACTCTCTCTCTCTTCTATTTATTGTAAATAATTAGATAGTTTTAAATTGAATTATTCCGTGACAAATAAAAAGAAACGCGTAGTTTTTAAATCAAACGTCTGCCTCCCTGTGTTCGACCTGGAATTTTAATTTCGGTATAAATTTTATTTGTTGAACATGAATTCTTCGCTTTCGAACTACAACGACAGGTTTTCCAAAATCGGACACATTAGCGTAGCATTCGTAACGTCCAACATTCGCCAAGCTTAGATTTCCTAGACTCCTGTGATAATGTGATTGACTCAGAACCTCTCGAGGGTGTAAATTTCGCTCCTTATTCTGATAAGGTGACCATTGAGAATAATTCTGACATCCCTGTAGAGCCCAACCTAGATTCTAGTGATCCAACCCACACCCTTAACCTAAAATCGGGATTTGAGCTTTATTGGGATGATTGTGAGGCCCCATGCGAAACAAATCTGATTTCGAATCCAAACTACGAGTCTAGGCCTATATGTGATGAGTACACCTATCCAACATCCTCAGAGATACAGATTGATTTTTTGAAAGTCACGCTAATCTATGATACAGAAATTGAGGAGTTGGAAGAGTGGGGTTTTGATTGGATCTACCCTACTAGCCAAGAACCTGAGCCTAAACCTAACAGGGACATCTTTGAGAGTTCAGAATCTGAAACTAGGTTAGACCCAAGTCAGGTTGTTGATTCTACGTCTTTTGATTTATCCTGTGGTGGAACCTCTAATCACGAATCAGATTCAGAATATGATTCTCTCAAGTTCTCCGATGATTTCGAATCTTACTCTGATTTCAGAGAACTATTGTTTCCTAATGACTTCAAGCCAATTTACGACCTAAGCAACTACAACCCATCTTTTGATTCTGACACTGAGGTTAATGATTTGAAAGAAAACACCTCTACCACAGCATATACAGAGCCTTCCCAAACCCATTTTCAACCCCAACCCCCAATCGGACTCAATTTTTACTCTGATTTGCCTCTCAATGAGCCAGTTGCAAATGATTCTCCTTCACATTCCAATCAGGTTTCAGACATCGTTCAGACTATAAATCACGCCCCATCCTTCTCTGATCATTTTCGTAGGGTTCCTACATCCTCCATTGATTCTTTTTCATTTGAGGATCCCTACTCTGATCTGGCTGAGCCAACTCAGCCAAACCCTAGATTCACACTTCCACATCTTCTTGAGCTCCACAGCATATGGTGGGTTCCACATCTCTTGATCTACATCTATCAACCCACCAGATTGATTGGGTTTGGGCTACATTATCAGTCTGTTGATCTGAACAAGCACCTAGTTGGACCAACCAGGTTATTGATCAAGGTGCTTGTTCTGCAAAACTCATCTGATTTCACCACTCCTCCATACCATTTTCCGCTCGGCTAAAGGTGTTGAATTTAGTGCTTAATGGGAGGCAACCCGTCATTCCAAAAACCTTTTGTACTTCACTTCTATTACACTCTAAGTTCAATTTTAGAATAGTCAATCCCACCTCTGGTACTCGTACCAAGGCTTGAAATCATCCGCAACAGTCATTCCCAACCCGTTTGCCCACCCGATAATCCTATTCTAAACTTCTGAACCCAAACTATTTCACACCCTCCATTTATAATGAGGACATTGCAAAACTTAGGCATGGGGGGATGGTAATGTGCAAGCATACAAAAATCAAAGTTCAAAAGGATTCTCACAAAAAAAGAATACATGTTCCAAAAAACCAAAAAAATAGAAAATTGAAAAAGAACAAAAAAAATGGAAAAGGGAGGAAATTTTGAGTGAATTAATTGCATATCATTTTTTAGGAGGAAAAAGGGAGGTGTTATAAAAATATCAAAAAGGAGCACAATTTGAAAAGAAAAGAAAAAGAAATAGTCATTAGTAAAAGATTAAGGAATTGACTTAGTACTAGACCAAATCAAAAACAAAGAAAATGAAAGACAAAAACTGCTAAGAGACAAAAGAGATTAGTATTAGCGCTGATCTTAGGCCTCTTGGGCTGTGATTCTAGGCTTAAAAATTCAAGTATCCACAAAGATCTGGATAGTCCTCAAGAGGTTGGGGAAAATGCGAAGCTTAAGTATTAGGTCTAAGGCTTAGGGATTATTCAACCTTGTTAACTAACCTCTGGTTTGCGAGACTCGGTAACCTAAGCACCCCAATCCACACACAGTATGGTTCAGTGCACCTAATTATCAAAATCACGCAAATGCATTAAATCTGTTCTGAAAAAGCTACCTAGATTAGGAGCGGCTGATCAACACAAGTTGATTTGGACGAGTTCCCGGCATGGAGAGGCGGAAAATTCCCCTCTAAGATACACAATAACATATCGTCTCCTCGGTGCTTGCCTCCTAGGATATCTAAATATCCTATCGAGGGCATGTAAGCACCTTGTGCTGGTTCAGATGCCATGGGTGGCATTATCATGAAATGTCGATCGCCAGGGTCTGGATTTAGCTACAGAACGCCATGGGCGAGATTATCTCAAAATCTCGAAAGCTAGGGTTTTGGGGGTTGCCATGGGCGGTGATATCTCAAAGCAATGATTGCTAGGGACCTCGCGAGGATTGATGGTGGGAACTAGGAATCTGATACAGACCGTGTTGTAAAGCTAATCTGAGGCTAGAAATAAAAAGAAAAGAGAGAGAAAACTCTCCAAAAATAAAGAAAAATTCTTTTGTCTCTCTCTTACAAAAATGCACTGCAAACTGAATCTGGGCTAAATCATGTTACAAGCACGGATGCTTTAACCACATAGTTCAACGAACCGTAGGTTAGTTCTTGTGGGCCTTAGAAACCTTCGCAACGGACTAAGGCTAGAGCTGGTCAGATTTGGATCTTGGTTGGTACTTGAGTACCTCTAGGCCTACCATCAACATTCTGACCTAATCTAAAAAAGAAAGCACACATCAGTGTTCTAAGCATAAAAAGGTATATGGTATAGAATTAAAGTTAATTCCATGAGATTTTGCTAAGGGACTAGCAAAAGCTAAGCATGGGGGTATGATGGGAACATCATCATGAGCCATAACTAGCTCAATTGAGTTACTATCAAAGGAATAAATGGCCCTACATAATTGCTAGAGAGGCCTATGTCACTGCAAATCCACTCTGAGGGAAAGATAAGAAAATAGGGTTAAAACTACAATTTTACCATCATATCTTGAATGTAGTACAACCATAGGTTTTCTCAGAGGTAATTAAGGGTCAAATGATCCTAAAAGGCTAACAAGTGGGTTAGAACAGCCAGAAAAGGGTTTGCAAGTGTTTTGAGAATTAAATGACTTTTGCAATCCTAAAAATAGACCAGCTTAATTAACTGAGGTTCTAGTCATGATAAAATTCACCTAGGCCCTCTAAAATTCATATAAAAATATTCTCTAGGATTTTGAACCTTCAATTTGACCATCAAAACCCATCCTAACCCAAAATAGTCTCAGATAGACATTCACCCTAATTTAGGCTTTTGCATAAATTATCCATTCAAACTTGGTCAAAACCTAAATCTAACTTCACCATTGGATTTCTTGGGTCCAAATTAGGTTTGTACCAAAATTTGGGCCTAATCGGAGATCATCTTGACCAAGTTTTCATTTTGGTCCAGTTAGACTCTTTCTATCTCATTCAGACCTTTAACTTTTGAATTCTCTTACAAATAGCCCCCAACTTCTTTGTCTTCTTCACAAGCAAGTCCCCGCACCATTTTTGGAAGGTAAAACCTTCACCGTTCAGTTTCGAGTGAGGATTTCTCGCTCGATTCTCAATCAATCCCAAATTTGAAACACAGATTCCTTAGGAAATTTCCTTCCAAATGAGCCCATCTAGGGATCCCAACTCCTTTCCAAAAGCTCATGCAAACCTTTAGAAGGATTGGTATCATTCGTTTGCGTAAGCTCCAAGGTCTCCAAGCTTGTTTCCAATCTTGGAACCTCCTCTTAAGCCCTATATAAACACCTCCGAGGCCTTGCGTAATTTTGCAGCTAGTTTTGAGGCCAAAAAGCTCTTCCTAACCCTACCTCCGGCCTCCTCCGACCTAGCTCCGGCGAGCATCTCCCTCTGTCGTCCTACAGCCTCCCAACAGCCAAATTGGGAGCATCTCCTTCTTCCCGCTCCCTCTGCCTCTCAACGACCACATCAGAGGCGCCTCAGACCCCTTCTTCGTCGCCGTCTCTCCCTTAGGAGTTTCATCTTCCACGGCACTGGCCAATCAAAGCTGGCATCCTCCTTCCCCTTTCGTCCCTAATACTAGGTTCTGTAACTCCCCCTTCCCCTCTACCTCCTCTTCCTTTCTTCTATCATTCAAATCAACCTCTTCTACCGCCGTTCACCCTCATCTCCTCCATCTCCAACAATCACTCCGACTAGGGTTCCCATCCGCCACACACGTCCAACTCCCTCGCCAACTAATCCACAAGCTTCGCCATACTCCCCTCATCAAAAGCCCTCTTCCTATTCACCACTCCACTTACCCAAACACACCGACGACCAAACCCACCTTCACATGCTATTCCTGACTCCGGCTGGCCACCACAGACCACCATCCTCCACGAAACCACCGCCACTACCTTCGCCGTGGTTCGACGATGCCTATGAGCTGTTCTAATGTGGCCATGAGGCCGTATTTTTTATTCTCAGGTTTCGCTCCTCCGTGCCATTACCACAAAGCTTCGAAAGAAGCTTGAAGCTATCTTCAGAACCTGCAGCTCTAGGCGACATCTCTAGGAGATGCGGCTACACTCCAAGTTTCGTTCCAAGGCCTCGATCGTCTGCCACTCAAATTGCAGATGCCACCACCTACTGCTGCAGCCGAAGACAGTGTGGGACTTTAGTCCCACATCGTAAACTTGAGAGCTCGTACAAGAGCATAAGATGCAAAAGTGATTGGGGCTTGTTGCCACAAGTCACTTGGGGGGTGAGGTTCGCTACACACCCCACTGCCTCGCCTGTGACATTGCTCACATGGGTCTGGCACCCAACCCGACTACCTGCCTAAGCCTCACTCCTCGATACTACACCACATCAATGACCCTGAACCCGGGTACGCGAATCCTCCGATAACCCGATGTGCATGGCTCTGGGAGAGCGGAACCTCAAAGAGAGAAAGGAAGAGATTGTGCAGGGCAGGGGAGGGTTTTGTTCTTCTATACATTGGCTAACACTTAAACAAAATCCAAGCCCTTTCCGCTGTGCTTAAAGAAGAAAGGAAGAAGGCTTGTGAGTGAAGAGAAAGCAAAGAAGGAAAGAAAAGAAGAAGAAGAAGACGGAAAGAAGAAGAAGACCTAAGTTTGATAGGTTAAGTCGTCTGGTCATTAGACCCGACAACTGATTTGAGGCTTGATACTGTTGAAACATTGAATGCTTGATATATATATATACATATTCTTAGAGAATAATTGGTGATTTAAATCACCATTATTTTAGCTTCTCTACCTTTTTATCGCCTCACAATACATGAGAATTCTTTGAATATCTAAAAGTGACAGATTAGTATTTAGTGAATATCATTTTGTGGTTTAAATTCTTGTGCTCATTTACAGTATTTGAGATTAGTGTGTGTATTCCTATTTGCTCCCTGTGTTTGACCTCAGATTTTCATTCGAGTAATAAATTTATTTGTTTGAGTGCTAACTTTGGCTATACTACAATGAAGCAATTTTAAAACACCGATTTATCTCTCGAACAGTGGTCGAAGGTGGTGGTGTTCGATGGGGTGCAAGAGAGATCAAAGCCACAAATTTCTTTGGGGCTTTTGACCAGTGAGGCAAGGCAGAGCTCACAGACTAGGTGGTAAGCTGGTTGGTGAAATGTAGCAGTCATGTGAGTTCACCAAAGGTACGCCGACGCTAGGGAAGGCAAAGGTGGTACGGGCGATGTCATGTGTGAACCTAGAGTCTAAGGGGTTGTAGAGAATCTAGGAGGTGAGAGGAATCAATAGGTAGAGCTTACGGACGAAGGGAGAGCAAGTATGGCACCGGCTATGATGGGCCAACTAGGAGAAGGTGAAGGCTCTGGTGAGGGAGACGATGACGTCTGAAGGGGGAGGAAGCTCCTGGTAAGTATGGCGAGAAGCGGACGATGGAGGGAGGAAGTTTCCCTCTACCTATAGTATGTGGCAGAGGGTGAAGAAGCTAGAGTAGAGGGGTCACCAAAGCAAGTCGAAGTGGGTCGGAGGTCGAAGAAGAGGATTGGCCTCAAAACTTGCTAAGGACAACGGCCTTGAGAAGGGGGTCTTTTTAAAGGCCTCAGGAAGAGCTCCAATCTTGGAAAGAAGCTTGAGAAGCTCGAGATTTTAGAGGAGAATATCCCCAAAATTTCTTGCGTTCACTTGATCGGCGGGGCTAGAATTAGGGTTTAAGAGGCAGTGCAATCGATTAGGAAGGTCCTCAGGAATAATCCTTCCAAATTTGGAGGGATTCGGTTGAGTAATTAGAGAAGAATCTTTGATTGAAGGTCGGCTGCTGATGATAACATCATCATCAGCCATAACTAGCTTTAATTAGTCATAATTCATTGATAAATGCTCCTACATAACCGCCAGAAGATCGTAATTTACTACATATCCTTTCTAAGAGATTAACATAAAATCAGGGTTAAAACTATAATTTTACCATCATATCATAAATGTAGAATAACCACAGGTTTTTCCAAGGGTTAATTAAAGATCAAATGGTCATAAAAGTCTAACAAGAGTGTTCATGCAGAAACGGATTTTCACTCATTTCGAGAATTAATGGACATTTGAAATCCTAATTACAAACTTGTTTAATTAACTGAGTTTCTGATCAGGATAAAATTTACCTGAACCTTCTAAAAATCATGGAAAAATATTTTATAAAGTTTGGTACCTTTGATTTGACCACTGGAACCCATTTGACTTAAAATAGAGTCTCAAACAAGAAGTTGCCCTAATTTGGGTTTTTACATAAATTACCTAATAAAATTTGGTAAAAACCAAAATCTGACATTACCATCAGATTCCTTAGGTCCAAATTAAGTTTGTACCAAAATTTGGGCTCAATCAGAGATCATCTTGACGTAGTTTGCATTTCAGTTCAGTCTGACTCTTTTTCTTACACACACAACCCTAGCTTTTTGAACTAATAGCGAATAGGTCCCTACATTTGTCGTTGTTCTTTACAAATTGGTCCCTCCACCATTATCAAGGAAGAACTCCTACTCTGGCGACCTTCAATCAAGGATTTCACCCTAATGGCTTGACAAAACTCTTCCAAAATAGAAAGGGAGATTCCTTAAGGAATCCCCTTCCAAATGAGCCCGACCTTAGATCCTATTTCTCTCCCAAAAGATGATGCGAATGATTTGATTGACGGTATACCTAATTTTGTGCAAGGATCTCGAGCTCACGAGCTTTTTTCCAAGCATGGAGCCTCTTCCTTAGGCTTATAAAAGGACCATCATCGCATCGCCAACCTCCTTAGCAAGGTTTGGGGCCAAAACCCTCTTCAAATCCCTACCTCCGGCCCCTCTCCAACCTAGCTCCGACAAGCTTCCTCGACCCCCTTCTTCCGGCCATTAGACAGGCAAATCAAGTGGCCCATCATCTTCCTCATCTTCGTCCACCTCTCGTCGGCCAAAGCGAAGGCTCCCAGATCTCCTTCCTCCTCACCACCCCCCACCGAAGACTTCCTCTTCTCCGGCACCAACCACTCAAAGACGGCACCTCTCCATCCCTGTCGTCCAATTAGAGTAGGTTAATTAGGTCCCTTTAGTTCTCTAGGTTCTTTTCCCTTCTTTCAAACTCCGAATCAACCCTCGACTCCACCGCCAACCACCTTCATCTCCACCTCCAGCCACACCTCCAACGAGGTCTTCCGCTCATCACACACCTCCAAACACCTCGCCACCACTCCCAAAACCTCCGCAGTGCACCTCCGAACCAAACCCCTCTCTTATTTCGCCCTTTCGCCCACTCACAACCACCACCTAACAAACCCATTGCCGCTCGTCCTTTTCGACCTCATTCAAACACCTCACACCCTCTCGCAACACAATGCCACCACCGCCACCTTCGTCGTACTACGGCGATGCTCCTGAGCATTTTTAATTGGGCGAAGAGGCCATGTTCTTGACTTTCAAGTGTTCGCCGTACTTTGCTGCTGCCACCTTCGTTCTTCATGTTCCAGGCCATGCAAGCCCCAAGTTCCACCTCCAGGTGCTGCGGACAAGGCCCAGGTCAAGCTCCAAGTCATCAATTGCTGCTGAGGGAGCCTTCATCGACCTCAATCAAATGCAACTACTGCAACAGCCTCATTGCGAATGCGCGAAGGAGGGGGACTTGTTAGTCCCACATCATAGAGAGAAAAGCTCCTTGAGTGTCATAAATATGTTTTCTACATTGGGCTTGTTGCCTTAAGACGCTGGGGGTGAGGTCCCCTCACATAAGCCTTCACTCCTCACTCATCACCCACTACCAATGAGCCTGGACCCGATACTGCTCAAACCATACCCAGATCCGTATACCCGATTAAGCCCAGATTTGAGAGAGGAAGAAGGAAAGAAAGTGAGAGCGGGGAAGAGGAGGGTTTTTCTCTCTAATAGGTAGGCATGTGGAACACTTAATCGCTAAGGCCTTGGTTTCCCTTGTGCGTGAGAGAAAGAAGAAAGAAAAGGAGAAGCCCCGAAGAAAAAGAGAAGGAAAGAAGAAGAGGAGAAGGCTTTGTGAAGAGAAGAAGCTGAGGCAGAAGAAAAGAGAAAGAAGAGGAGGAGCTGAAGAAGAAGTCTCTCTATAAAGCACTGTAGCATGGCTAAACTTAAGTTGTCTGATGATAAATGCCTGACGTCTGATTTGAGTTTATATGAGATACTGTTGTATTATTTAAGTAATATGGTTAAGGTTGAATTGAAATATTGCATGCATGCTTAATTAAGAGGATTAGTGGTGATCTAAATCACCATTGTTTTTAATTCTCTTTTCTTTTTGTCCCATGCAATCTCTAGATACATTGAGCATCATTGAATATTTAATGTGACAGATTAGTATTCATTGAATATCATTATTGTGCTTAATTTCCTGTGCTCATTTAAATATACATCTTGGTTAGTGTGTGAATTGCAATACTTACTCCCTGTGTTCAAACTCAGACTTCATTTCTAGATATTCAAGTTATAAATTGTATTTGTTGAGAGAGCTATTTGGGAGATTTTACTACAATGAAACATATTTAAACTCTCCCGAAAAACCCCATCAATAGCTGCTTTGGGTTCACACCTTCCATGGTGGTAGGGATCTATTTGAAGAAAATGACGAATAGTTGGGGGTAAATGCAATTAATTCAAAAGTTAGGGACTTGACTGAAAGAAATAGAGACTCAATGGACCAAATTGCAAACTAGGACAAGAGGATTCTGATTGGACCCAAATTTTGGTAGAAGCCTAATTTGGACCCAAGAAATCTAATTGTGAAGCCAGATTTGAGTTTTGACCACATTTGACTAGAAAATTTTCCTAAAAACCCAAATTAGGCTAGAATTCCGTCTACGACTCTGTTCAATGTCAAAATAGGTTCAAATGGTCAAACTAAGGGTACCAAACCAATCAAAATATTTTTCTATGAATTTTAGGAGGTTTAGATAAATTTTACACTGACCAGAACCTCTTTAATTTAAGTGGGTTTGAAATTATGATTTTGTGTGTTGTTGCGGTTCTTGAAATGCCCAAAACCCTGTTTCTGACAATGCTGACCCACTTTTTGGACTTTTAAGATCATTTGGCCTTCATTTAACCCTTGAGTGACCCCGTGGTTAATCTGTACTTCAGACGTGTTGTTAAAATTACAGAATTAACCCTGATTTCCTATTTTCCTCTCAAATCATAATAGCATGGAATTATGACCCTCAAATGATTATGTAGGAGCATTTATCCAACAAACCTAATTAAAAGTGGTTAGTTAGGGCCTATGATGGTGTTCCCATCATACCCCTATGCCTAGCTTTTACTAGTCCCTTAGATAAATCATATGGATCAAACCAAGTCTCTAGACCAAATGTAACCGTCAGGATGCCCTACTAAGTCACATCTATAGAGATCAGATCAAAATTCAAACAATAGGCCTAGAGGTACTCAAGTACCAGCCAAGGTCCAGACCTGACCAACTTCAGCTTGAGTCTACCACGAAGGTTTCTAAGGCCCGAAAAAACTACCCAGAGGTTCGTTGACCCCAACAGTTGAAGCACCAGTGCATAGAATGTATTAAGTCCAGGTTTAGTTTGCCAGTGCATTTTTGTAAGAGAGAGATAGAGAAAGATTTTTTATTTGGAGAGTTTCCTCTCTTTTCTTTTTATTTTTCCCTCAATCCAACCTCGGATGGCCTTAAACACGATCTGTATCAGATTCCTTGTCCCCAAAATTAATCCTCGAAGGGTCCTTGGCTTTCGATGCTTCAGGATGGCACCACCCATGGAAACCCCCAGAACCCTGGCCTTCCACACTTCGGGATAGAGCCACCCATGGTATTTTGTAGCTAAATTCAAGCCCTAGTAATCAACATTTTAGGCTAATCCCGCCTATGGCACCTGAACCAGCACAAGGTGCTTATGTGCCCCCGATATGATATTTAGATATCCTAGGAGATAAGCACTGAGGAGATGATATGTTATTATGCATCTTCGAAGGAAATTTCCCACCTCTTCTCGCTGGGAACTCATCCAATCAACTTGTATCTTCGAGCCACTCCTAAGCTAGATTTTTGAGACAGCATTTTAGAACAGAGCATTTTTGACATGATTTCTTTAATAAGCTCACTAAACCAAACTAGTGTGTGGATTTTGGCTTATTAGGTTACCAAGTCTTCCAAACCAAAGGACAGGCAACGGGGCCAAATAATCCCTAAGCCTTAGACCTACTACATTACCTTCACACTTTCCTCAACCTCTTGAGGACTAATCTAGATCTTAACGAATACGTAAATATTTAAGCCCTAAAATGACCCAAGAGGCCTAAGTTCAGTACTCGTCACTAATCTCCTAAGTGTTAGCCTTCCAAGTCTTAATTCATCATCTGATCCCACCTAGAAGTTAGGTAAATTCCATACGCAATTACAAGGGATTCTTTCATTTTCTTTCTTGTTGATTGCTCCTTTTTCTCTTTTCTTTCCTTTTTTCTTTTCTCCTCAATTATTTTTCATTCAGCTCAAATTGATCTCTCCTTTCCTCTTTTCTCCTCTTTTTTTTAAATGAAACCCCTCCATGAATTAATTCTCACATTATTTTGCACTTTAATACCCCCTCATGCCTAAGATTTGCAATGTCCTCATTGTAAATTAGGTGGGTTCAATTTTAGTTCAGATCGTACATTAGAATAGGCGGGTGGTGAACGGGTCGGAATGACTATTGCAGACGATTTCTAGCTCTAATACAAGTATCAAAGGTGGAGTCGGCTGTTCTAATGGACGAACCCTAAAGTGCTATATGATTTCAGCAAAAAGATAGGTTAGAAGGGTCTCAGGTTTTTTAAAAATGACAGGTAGCCTCCCGTTAAGTGCAAAGTTTAACGCCATCAGCTGAGCGCAATGAAGCTCAGGGGGAATGGAGATCAAAAGATACTTCAGGCAAATTTGAGTCGGCGAGTTCGAAGAATGGTTTGAGTCTTTGATTGTTCACGACAAAAGGTTCTAAGTCATGGTTGAGTTCACTAATTTCGACAGCTCCATTTCCAAACACTCATCTCATGAGGAATGGTTCAATCCATTTTGATCTGAGTTTTCCTAGGAAGAGCTTGAGTTTGACATCAAAGAGTAATACTTTTTTACCATAGCGAAAAGTTTTCCGTGAAATTTGCTTATCATGGAAGGCTTTGACCCATTCTTTGTAGATTCGCGAGTTCTCATACGTGTCATTGCGTACTTCCTCGATCTCACACATTTGCAACTGGCGATAGATTCCAGCCACCATGAGATCCAGATTGCACTTTTGTACTGCCCAGTAGGCTTTGTGCTCCATTTCTATGAGGAGGTGACATGCCTTCTTGCACACAAGTCTGAAGGGAGACATTCTTAACTAGGTCATATGAGCGGTCCTATAGGCCTATAAGGCTTCCGAAAGGTGGGTAGACCAATCTTTCCTGTTAGGCCGAACAGTAACTTGAAAGATCTTGATTTCCCTGTTGGATAGCTCAACCAATCCATTAGTCTAGGGGTGATAAGGAGTCAAAATACGATGCGACACCCCATACTCTTTCATCAGGGACTGGAAATGCACATTCGTGAAGTGGGTCCCTCCATCAGAGATGATAGCTCGTGGAACACCGAATTGAGAAAAGATGTGTTGATGAATTAATTTGATCATGACTTTATGATCATTGGTTCGAGTCGGGATGGCTTTGATCCATTTGGACACGTAGTCCACAGCTAGGAGAATGTACTCAAAACCATTAGATTTTGGGAAGGGGCCCATGAAATCAATCCCCCAAATGTCAAAGATTTCGCACATGAGAATTGGCTATAAAGGCATCATGTCATGATGGCTCATGTTGCCTAAGGTTTGACAACAAGTGCATGCCTTACAATGTGCATCTTTGAAAATTGTGGGCCAATAGAAACTGCACTGGAGGACTTTTGCTATGATTTTGTGTTTAGAGAAGTGACCACCGCAGGCCTAATCATAACAAAAGGATAAAATGCCATTGATCTTCAATTCCGGAACACATCTTCTGATGATTTGATCAACACCAATGTGGAATAGGTACGGATCTTCCCAAATAAAGTATTTGGCATCTGAAAGTAATTTGTCTTTCTTGGCCCTTGGCGAATCAGATGAAATTTGATGTGATGCCAAATAGTTCACCATATCAGCATACCAAGGAAGTTCCGTATCAACTATCAGGAGGTGCTCATCCAGAAAATGTTATGTGATAGGTCCGGAAGGGTCAATGACTGAAGAAGGAAGATGAGACAAATGGCCAGCTACCACATTCTACTTTCTCGCCTTGTTGCGAATTTCAAGATCAAATTCTTGCAACAACAAGATCCACCGGATTAATCTAGGCTTCGCGTCCTTCTTCATGACTAAGTGCCTCACTGTACTATGATCCAAGTATATGATGACGTGGGAGTCCAGGAGGTATGACCTGAATTTCTCCAGGCCAAATACTACAGCCAACTACTCTTTCTCCATAATAGTGTAATTACGTTGAGCCTCGTCCAATGTCTTGCTGGCGTAATATATGACTACTGGTTTCCCGTCAATTTTCTAACCCAGTACCTCTCCTACTGCATACTGAGACACATCGTACGTGATCTCGAAGGGTTGAGACCAGTAAGGAGATTCCCGTATTGGTGCTTGGGTGACTCGGTCATGCAGAATCTCAAATGTGTGAATGCACTCACCCGATATCTCCAATGGTGTGTCCTTCGAAAGGAGATTCTCCAAGGGGTGCACAATCTTCGAGAAATCAGGTATGAATCAATGATAAAATCCAACATGCCCCAAGAACAATATGATGTCTTTGACCAAGTTAGGCATAGGTAGTTTGGAAATCAGATTCACCGTAGCCCGGTCAGCCTGGATACCTCTCTCAGAGATGAGGTGTCCAAGTATGATGCCCTCAGGAACCATGAAGTGGCTCTTTTCCCAAGAGAGAATGATGAGAAGCTCATCATGGTCTCTAATTACCTTTAATTAACTAGTCTTCCTAGTTAATTAGCTAGAAATATGTGAATATATGGGTTAATTATTAAATAAGGGATAAATAGTAAAGGACCTTAAAATAAGTTTAAAATGCTATATTATCATCCAATTAATATTATTAATAATCTAATTAATAATTGGACTCTAAATATTATCAATTATTCATCTAATTAATGTGTTAACTAACTTAAGCATAATATATACTTAAGTATGTAATAACTTAAGTAACATTAAATAAATTAATCTAAAAAGGTCAAAAATGTAAATTCAAGGTCTAAATATAATAATTGTCTTTTTTATAATCATATATAAAAAGTTGAAAAGGATTTAAATTAAAATAAACCTTGAAAACCTGAGTTTACATTTTAGTCCTTACATTTTATTTCAATCGGGTCCTTATTTTCCACTTAGGTCCTTAGGTTTCACTACGAATAAGTCCCTAGACTTCTTCTTCTCTTCTTCACCCATCTGGATGGCTGACGACTGAAGGTGCATCCATCGCCTGATCACCGCCAATCCGACGTCATCCCTTCTTCCCCAAGCTCCTGGAGCTTGCGCTCATCACCCCCTTTTCATCCACCGGTCTGGATGATGCATAAATCCTATTTTAGGGTTGGAGATAACCTTACCAGCATCTAAGAAGACGCCAGTGGTTATTCCCCTCCTAGCCATTAATCCATCCAGATTCCACCTCCTCAGTCGCCGTCAACTATAAATACCCCTTCGCACCCTCGATTTCCACCAAGTT
Organism: Thalassia testudinum; assembly: GCA_037157565.1. Taxonomy (NCBI): domain Eukaryota; kingdom Viridiplantae; phylum Streptophyta; class Magnoliopsida; order Alismatales; family Hydrocharitaceae; genus Thalassia; species Thalassia testudinum. The sequence goes on from JAZHRO010000009.1 coordinate 49,920,188, forward strand.
GTCTCCCTTCCCTCTTCTTCACTGAGCTAATTCAATAGGTTATTCTCTCCAAAACTCCGGCGAACTTCCTTCGCCTCATCCAACTTCCTCCATCCATCTTCAATAGCTCTGGATCTCTGCCAAAGTCAGTCATGTCTTCTGACAAGTGCTGACTAGGAGCTCTCCTCTACTTCACCTCACAACTGCCCACTGGAGATCTTTCGACAACCCTCTGATTTCCTCCTCCGTTATGAGTCATCGACAAAGATCCTCTATCCCCTTCGTCCAAGTAATAGTGGACTAGGTAGGTAGATTAGTTTAGTTAGTTAGTTAGGTAGGTTAGGTAACTGTAATGCTAGATTTAGCTTTCATCTTCCTCAACTCCGACGAGCTCCTTGAGCTTGTCAGGAGCGATAATTTGTCTTTTTAAGTCACTGTCCACATTCTTCTATCTTCCATGATCATTTTTATATTCAATAATTACTAATTTGATCATTAAATCGCTTAAACCACTTCCACCTCCACCGACTACTCCTGCTGTCCATGGCAGCAGTAGTTGAGTTATTTTCCACCTTCACTGGGTCCTCCATCACCTATTCATCTCCTAAGGATCCTAATCATCACTTTAATTCGAGTAATTACCACATATAACCTAAATGCCCAAACTTAATTAAGCTTCTGAGCTCACTGTCAATGGCAGCTCAGGAGTAGTTTAAATCATTGATTAACTATATATTTGTTATCGCAATCATCTATAGATTTGTTTTCTCCACTCAATTGAGTGGGAAAACAAGTCCTGAGCTTAATCCAACTCAGACTTTATAAAAATTGAATTCACTGTTAAATCTTTATTTTAACAAACAATTGAAGGAACTAACTTGTTCCTGAGGTTCCTTGTGACCTCAGGAATCTTTTCAAATCACTAATGGCATAATTTCTCTTTCTGAATCATAATTTCACCTTTTTCTGGACTCACCGGAGCTCCGGCGAGTCAAAATTAATTCTTCAGCCTATTAAACTGAGTGAGAAGCTCCAGATCAATTATTTGAGGATCACTGATTATTCTGAGGTATTTTCTTTGAGGTTTAAGTGTCTGGAGTTGTTGTTAGGTCTTCATCTTCTCCAACTCCGGCAGAGTTGGAGAAGTCTAATAGTTAGGTTAAAGTTGCATTAAAGAGATCTGAAAGCTTCAATGTTGTACCCTGAGTTCATTTCTGTGATCCAACTAGTGTAACAACCTCTAATTTGTTCTGACGAACAAACACCTTTTCAATCTCAGGAGATGAGCCTGAAACCCTAGAAACTCTAGTTGAAACACCTATCTAGGGATTTGAATCTATTCCTGAGATTGAAGAGATGTTTTAGGCTTAAATTTCATCTGAAAAGGCCAAAATTAGAAAGTCAAAATTTGAGACTTATTAGTCAAACCTGAGTCTGAATCTTGAGTTCTGGATTCAATCTGCCGAATTGATGAATTCAAATTGATTATGAGATGATTGTGAATGATTTAAAAGAGATTTGGATGAACTCTGATGGATAATTTGATAGGATTCGATTTCTGCCAGTTTGGGTTATTTTTGAACCTAAACTGATGACAGTGGATTTTTGATGAGATTTGAATGCAAACTCTACCTAGATAGATTGGTAACAACCTCTAGAAGTTGTTTTAATTGATTAAATAGGTCTTTAGCTATCTGTTAGGACTTTTCAAAGTGTAATTTACAGTCCTGAAGCTTCCAAAGAAGCTTTGAGCTTCTGCACCATTTTTGAAGCTCCTGAGAGCTCAAAACATCCACTAGTAGCTACGGGATTAACTTTCTAACCTATTTAGACTTCATCTGGAAATGAAAATCAAGTTTGTGGACTTAGAGTTAAGAAATCACTTTCCAAGCCATTTTAATCGTAGAAAACCAGAATCTTCACCCTTCAAATCGAAGAGCTTACCTTCCCCTTTGAATCAAATTGACACTTCAATCCGGTAGAGCAACTCAAGAGCTTTCCAAAAAGCTTTTCTTTGCTTGGAACGGAGCTCTGAGCTAGGAGAAATTGTCGTTTGAAGTTCAGTCTAGGAGGGGGTAACTTAGTCCCACCTCAATAAGTTCTGAGCAGCCACTTGGGAATAAAAGGTTTTTGTGTTATGGCTTCTTCAGTTGACAAGAGCATGATGCAAATGAACCGAACAAGCATGTGTGTGTGTGTGTGCGGGCGCGTATGTGCCCGGGTGTGTGTGCACCTGTGGGCATGTGAGTGTGGGCCCTAGGAGGGCGTGAGCGAGGCCTGGGAGGCCGTGAGCTGGTTTGGCTCGAAACTTTGAACAGGAAATAAATCGAAGCTTAATGAACCAGGCTTGGACCTAGTAGGGTCTGGTCCCACCCTGAGAGGGGTGCTGTGTATCCCCGACCAGTCCAAGCTGCCAATAAATAAACCTAATTTTTAGTTGAAGAGAAAAAAAAAAAACCTTGTTAAGAAAGAAGGTTTAGAAGACAATGAAGGATGCTAAGGAAGAGAAAGGCTAAGAGAAATGCTAAGAAGGAGCAAAGCAAAGGAAGAGAAAGCAAAAGGAAGACAGGGAGAATTCGTAGAAGGAAAAGGAAGGATGAATAGACACTAAAGAGACAGACACTAAAGAGACAAGGCAAAGAAGAAGAAAGAAAGAAAAGAAAGAGAGCTCAAGAAAAATAAGAGAAAGAATAAAGAAAAAGATAAGGAAAGGATTATGAGAAGATTAAGAAATAAGTAAACAGAGAAAAAGAGAAAGAAAGAAAGGTAAAAGAAGAAGAAAAAGAGAGAGAGGCTGAAGATACAAAGAGAAGAAAAGAAATGATTTAAATTCTTACATTATTTTTAATTCTTTTTTATTTTAATGTTGTAATAAGGCATATTTCAATTAGTAATACTTTCTATAAAAAGAAAATAAACATGTTTACTTGTTATTAAAGAAGATCACTTGTGTAAATATGTTTTCTTATGGAATTTTGCATACTTCTTTAATTTGAAATCATTAGGCAAAGTTCATGTTGTTAAAATTAACTTAATTATACCTTCTATGAGTAGCTTAGATTGATTGGTGAATTCTGAATAAGCTATACCTCCTAGCGAACGACCTGGACTCAACCAGTTAAAAGAAATAAAATCTAAAATGTTAGGTTAACTTGACCCTATACTACTCAATCAACACAAATTCGAGTTAACCTAAGGTACTTTCTTCTACACATAATTAAGCATAATTAACTTAATTAACTGTGTTGAGGAGAGGAACCATCAGAGAACCAGGTTCACTTCAATGCATCTCTTAAGGAACTGGACCAAATGTAGGAGGCAATCATCGAAAGATTCACCGAATACCGAGAAGTCATCCATGAAGACCTCAAGGCAATTACCTACCATATCTGAGAATATGGCTAGCATGCATTACTAAAAAGTGGCAGGTGCATTGCATAGCCCAAATGGCATCCTGTGGAATGCGTATGTACTATAGGGGCAGGTAAAGTGGTATTTTCCTAGTCCTCGGATGAATTGCCACATGATTATATCTAGAGTATCCATCTAAGAAATAGAAAAATTGATTTTTCGCTAGTTTCTTGAGAATCTGGTCAATGAACGGAAGCGGGAAATGATCCTTCTTCATGGAAGCATTCAATTTCTGATAGTCTATGCAGACTCTCTGGTCAGCATGTTTTCGCGATGGAAAATCAGGGTTTGCGAGAACCCATCGTCGTAGTCACAAAAATCGCTACCAAATAAAATTTATACAGAAACTCCAAGGGAGTCCCGGGTCGAACACAAGGAGAACGTTTGGTTTTGAAATCCGCACTTTCCATTTTATTTGTTTTTTTTGTTTTCATCTTTTATGATCATTTTTGGTATTTTTATAAATCAAGAGATGAGATCGACAAAACTTTATCTAACTAATTTACTTGCAAAATAAGAGGAGAGAAAGAGAGAGAAAGAGAGAAACAATCACATATATTTTCAATATAGAGTTTTCTACATATAAGAAAGTGAAAAACTACACTAGAAAGGGAAAAAATAGAGAGTGGTGAAAAGAATCCCCCTCGATAGTTGCTTGGAGGACGACTTGCTCTTACAGTGCCCGAACAAAGGTGGTGAGAGGCTAAATGAAGGACAAAGGCATTGGACGGAGGACAGGACAGGACGACATCGTAGCGAGGATCTACTTCCCGAAGTGATGAGAGGACAGCCACGGGATGCTCCACAAATGGGGGTGAGAGGAGGGAAAATATTTTGATTTTCTACTCTAGAGGAGCATCCCAGGCTTGAGACAAGCTCACTATAGGGCCTTGGAGGTGTGAGGGAGAGAAAGAAAGAGATGAAGAAGAATGGGAGGTGTAGGGGTCCTTTTATAATGGAGGAGAAAGAACATTTCATGTTTAGGGCATTTAATGACATCAAAGGCATCACTGAAGCTCCGCCCTAAACGTTGCTGAAGGTCACCAACTCACACTCGCTTGCAACTGTGCTCGCATGCTTGCCTTCTCATTATCAGATTCTTGATCGATGATCACGATCGCGCTAGGATCGAGCGCTTATCTGGCGCATCTGATTAGGAGTCAAACTGGGCATGCAATCGCACGTGCGCGTGCGGCTGCATCCGTTGCGCCGTGTGGCAAGGTCTGCTTCGCTCGATCCAAATCAGGCAGCTCAACTTAGCTGCTCACTCGTGCTATGCTGAGAGGGGGTGCGGCAAGTTTCAAACCCGTGGCCTCTCTTTGAGAGCGCCACTCCTTACCAACATGCTTTCACTGTAGATTGTCGCGAAGATCCACTGAAGCGCTATTGCTTGCAGCCATTGGATGGAGACCTAATGACCTAGATCTCGTAAGGGGAGGCACCTTTGAAGAGGGGCAGCTGCTGAGGGTAGCTGGGATGGCACCACGTGGCACCATTCTGGTCGTCCATCTTCTGTGCTTTGTAGATGAAGCCACAGATGTCGGATTAGGTCGATTTTTGCATCGTTGGGCTGCAATCGTCGATTCAGATTCATGCATGCGGTCAGATTTGGCATTTAAGGTTTTGATTGGAGCCACCTTGTCCATTGGCCTTTAATCTTCCTCTGACTTCATAATGTGCTACGGAACTTCGATCAAGACAATTTTGTAGGCGTTGGACTCTGTTCATCATCCTAATTAGATCCGTACGATTGGACTGTCAATCCGAGCCCCTGAGATAGATCTCATTCTCTCCTAACCATAAAAGGACATAATTAACCTAAAATTTATACAGACTACTCTAAATGCAAAATGATGAATGCTATACAATATTTATAATACGGAATGCATATCTAAGCCTAAGAATATGCATAAATAGGCATTTTATCCTAAATAAATATGTTTACATCATACCCCATGCCTACCTTTTGTTAGTCCCTAGCAAAATCAAACTAAATGCTATGTGTAAAAATAGAATTATGGCCTAATCACTAAAGCAAGATTTGTTGATTACATTGGAAAATTTCACCTAAGGACCTAATTATAAAAACTCAACAATGCTCGGGTGTCTGCCAAAATGCAGACCGCCTATTTCTTCACCTTATTTGAAAAGGGAAGATACATTTTTTTGCTTTTTCTTCTTTTCTTTTCTTTTCTTTTTTCTTTTTTTTGAATTTTGGAGTTGAGAGTTTTGAGATAACTTTTTACAGCTACTCAAACCGCCCAAGACTTGAAAAGGACTCTAAGTGCTAAGCATCTTGTGAAAGAGTGATAGACTTACTAGGTGGCCATGAAAATGGACTTTAGGTTTCTACGACCTTAGGTGACCTTAAGAATTTTTGCCTAAGAGTTTATCTTTCCAATCGGTAGCTTTCTCCCTACTTTTTATTTTTTACCAGGTCAACACAAGGACGAACCCAGTGTATATCTCCCCAATTTATTATACTTCTCCACTTCTTCCTAAGTGTTTAGGAATTATACCTGCATGTCATAAACTGGGTTCTGGACAATCGACCGATGAGCTGTTACCACCGACCACTTGCCAGCCATACTTGTGCGGTGAAGTATGGCTTATTTATTTATTTTATTTTATTCTCTTTTTTTCCATTTCTTTTTCTCCTTTTTTTCTTTTTGGGTATTTCTTTTTCTCTTTTTTTCTAAGCAGGTGGCTTCCCTGATCTAAGATTTACCTAAAGGCAGCAACAAGAGAATGGTCGTGCAGCTAGGCTCTGGACAACAGACCGATGAGCTATTACCACCGACAACTTGCCAGCCATACCACCCTAGATGGTTCATTAGCCACCCAATTTTCATAAAAACTATCAGAAAGTGAGTCACTGTAAATAGTGTGTAGATGCTTAAACTTAAAGTCCCCACAAATTAGAGGGTGGGTTGATAAGTCGTGTACTTATCATCCCAATTTATTAGCCAAATTAAAGTAAAATTAACTTGACGATGACTCGAGACCAAGTCCACATTTTAATGGACACTCGGGCTAATTAAGCCTGAAAACCTGAGGAGTCTAAGTATTCAGGTCATATCGTATCGTTTCCTAAAGTTAACTCCTAATGCCTAAGTTTTCTTCTCCTAATTCTATTCTATTTTATTTTTTTTTTAAGAAAATAAAAGAAATTCCACGAAGCTAACAAAATAATTTCAGGATTAAGTTCCACCCCTCCATGCCTAAATGATGTAATGTCCTCATTATAAAAATAAAGACGTGAAAAGGGTAGAGTAAATAGAATATCACCTAAATTACATGACAATCAAGTTGGCTCCGTAGAGAAAGGAGTATACACATGTGCTAAGTTTATTGCCTTTAGCTAGGCATAATATACAAACAAGGAAGAAATTAAGAATTCACAAGTGCGAGTCAAGATCAGATTAAAAATATTGATTATAGGACCTGCCAGTAGGTGTCCACAGATGTGGACCAGATCATGGTGCAGACCCATGCCCCAGGGTCGAGTAGTTCTAAAGTTCTGGATGAAAATCACCCAAAACCAGAGATTGTTGTGTTTGCAAGGTCGGGCTTGTGGTTTGGTGGTGTGCAACCCAAGTCTGAAATGTCAGACAATGGGTAGATCTAATTTACTAGGTTCATATGTCCACTTAGAGTTTATCTCAAAAAGATAGTTAATTATTATGTACTTGGGTTGCACATCCTCAATGTCAAAATTATCATAAGGGTCCTGGTAGAAGGTAGGTGGTTTCAGGTCAACAAGAATCGTTAAATCCAAAATTGTATTTCCCTTAGAATTAGCCTCCCAGATTTTAACTTCCAAATTCCTATCCTCCAAGTTCAAGTGTTCAGTTTCCGGGACCTCAAGATTGTTGTACACCCCATCTAAAATATCCAAGTCCAACAATTATGGTTGAATCAGGATTGACTTGGGTATAATGATTTCCAAATCAAAATCATAATCAATCCCTTCAGGATATGGTTAAGGGATGGGGTTATTGATTGAATCTTCTAGTAAATCAGGATTCAGATCCTCCAAGTTAGCCCTAACGAGATCACATTCTTCAATGATTAGGCTATCAAATAGTTCATCAGATTCCTCAAGCCTGTTTGTCTCACTAAAATCACCTTTCTTAAGCTCAAGTGAGACTTCACTAAGAGGTTCCTCACCCTCAGAATCAAAGAATTCTTGATCCTCATTTATATGTCTCAAAATTGTATGTTGTTCCTTGGTCTATAGGGACATATTTTTCCTCGCTTCCTGGCTCAAGGATCTCAAGTGAGAAAATCACATCATCCTCGATTGGTTGCTCTAGCCCAACCTGGTCATCCCTGATCTTAGAAAATGTGTCACCCCATATAGGTGCCTGAGCAGGTTTAGACATTGGCTCTCCTGAAGGGGGCTCATCATGGGAATCATCCCAAGATTGGATTAAGGCAACCACAAATTTCATCCTCAATCTTGATAATTTCTCAAGTAAAAACTCACTTGGGCCCCTATCCTTAACATCTTGGAGCCAATCCAATAAAGAACTATTAAGCTCATCAATCAGTTTGATCATAGGCTTTAATACTTCAGTGCATGGTGTTGGCTAAGCTTCTAAAGATTGTATAGTGTTTCTCAAGTTAGCCAACACCCTATCCTGGACCTGGTTCACTTGAACCGGATGGTTCAGTTCAGGTTTGGGTGGGTTTGGGTTTAATCTGGGGGAGTCAAGAAATTGAGGTGCTCCCTATTAGTAGGTCATTTCAGCTTATTCAAAGAGGGGTGGTAACCTATATTTAGTATAATCCTAGGGAGGGTAAGAGTTGTAATCATCATATCCTTCTTGATTGTAGATCGGGTTAGGTTGATCATCAAAGGGTGGAGATCTATAATCAGTATAGGTGTGAGAAGGATAATAATCATAGTCTTGTTTTCCAAGATTAAACCCTAGACATTAAGGTCTGGAATCATATCCCCAATCAAAGTTTTCCCAACTAGTGGATGGGTAATCATAAGTCGAGTTGAGATAGTAATCATTTTGAGGATAAGAGGTGATAGGAGGGTAGGATTGGAACAATATGTATGGTGTGGAGGAATGCATGATGAAGTAGGAGGGAAAACAGAGGAAAGAAAGGTGCCCTGCAGTACAGTCAATCAAAACCTATCCTTATGTGGGTTAGCCTAAAGACCTACAGACTCCCAAGACCTGTCTTAAGATGACAGAAATGATTTGATCTACTTCTATCTAGTCAATCCAACCAGTTAGAGGGAGGGGTTGGGGAGACGGTTCTTCCTTTGGCTTGCACCTCTGGTTCCTTTGATACCCCTCAACCGCGGTCGTTTGACACTACTCTCCTAGCTAGACATCAAATGGATCAGTAGAAGTAGATTAATCGAAAAAAATCTTAGTTTGACCCCAAAGTAAGTTAATCCTTAAGGCCAACATCTACTCAGTTTTAATTAGGCTTGGGATGATTGTGCTCTTGGAATGTGATGGGCCCTTCGGATGAGTTGTGCCCTTAATGATTAATTCAAATGTGTGTGTGTGCACTAGGGTTTTCAAACAAGGTTATTTGATGATGTGCCTTTTAGGGTTTAACCTTGTTTAGTAGCTTTTAGGGTTTGATCTTTAGGTTCGTTTAATTAGGTTCAATAGAACACTCCAAGTTTTGAAAGCACCAGTGATGATATATTCCTTTAAACTCAGAAAGAATGTGGAGTGCCTGGTTCAGCCCTAAAAATCAACCCTATGGGGCAAACTACTGATAAATCACTTTTATCTTAAGTGTTGTGGCCCAAATAAATCAATCAATTGGCCTATTTGCACCACAGATTAAGGCACACAATGTCTTAACCTAATCAGATTTCTACTCACTTATGTGTATTGAGTTGAAGTGTACCAGATCCACAGGTCAGATCCTAGTTAAGTGGTAGAATCAAGGTGATTGTGCACCTTAGGATGATAATTTGTGGGTGTTAAGTGTCTCTTTTATTTAAATCCCATAAGAGAAGAGTATTTTTTTATTTTTTTGAATTTATACGTGTGGGTAAGGTGAGGTGAAGTGACAATCAAACAATCAGATCTATCCTAGGGTTTATAAAAGCACCTAGGTTGATTTAAGTTTGAGTTATTAGGTGATGGAATGGAAATCTAGAGGGTAGGTGGGGGGATACACTTACATAACCTTCTAACCGCACTTTACTCCCATCTATTCACTTTGGCTCACCTTGGAAGGGTACCTATAATCACAGAAAGAAGTGAGCAAAGTGAGCTAAAAAGTTAATTAAGGCAGAAAATGCGATAAAAACCAAATAGCGTTGCCTCCCCAGCAACGACACCAAAATGGTTAGCATGTTTTCATGATGGAAAATTAGGGTTTGGGAGAACCCATCATTGTAGTCACAAAAATCGCTACCAGATAAAATTTATGCTGAAACTCCAAGGGAGTCCCCAGTCGAATATAGGGAGGTGAACATTTAGTTTTGAAATCCATGCTTTCCGATTTACTTGTTTTTGCTATTTTCATCTTTTGTGATTTTTTTTGGTATTTTTATAAAGCAATTGATCAGATTGACAAAACTTTATCTAACTAATTTACTTGCAAAATAAGAGGGGGAGAAAGAGAGAGAGAGAGAAACAATCACATATATTTTCATTATAGAGTTTGCTACAGATAAGAAAGTGAAAAACTACACTAGAAATCGAAAAGATAGAGAGCGGTGAGAAGAATCCCCCTTAACGGTCGCTTGGAGGACAACTCACTCTAACGGCGCCCAGATGAAGGTGCTGAGAGACTACATGAAGGAGAATGGCGTCAGAGGACAAAGGGCAGGATGAGACAATGTCAAGGTAAGGATCTACTTCCTGAAGTGGTGAGAGGACGGCCACAGGATGCTCCACGAAAAGGGCTGAGGGGCGGGAAAATATTTTGATTTTCTACTCTAGAGGAGCATTCTAGGCTTGGGACAAGCTCTCTCTAGAGCCTTGGAGGTGGTGAGGGAGAAAAAGGAAGATATGAAGAAGAATGCGAGGTGTAGGGGTCCTTTTATAGTGGAGGAGAGGGAACATTTCGTGTATAGGGCATTTAGTGACATCAAAGGCATTACTAAAGCTCCATCCTAAACATCGTTGAAGGTCGCCAGCTAACGCTCCCTTGCAGCTGTGCTCGCACGCTCACCTTCGCTCCATCAGATGCTCGATCGATGGTCATGATCGTGCGAGGATCACGCACTCAACTGGCGCATCTGATTGGCCGTCGAACTGGGCGTGCGATCATGCGTGCACGTGCGGCCGCATCCATTGTGTCGCGTGGTGAGGTTGCGTCATTCTATCTAAATCGGGAAGCTCAATTTAGCCGCTCACTCGTGCTGTGCTAAGAGGGCGTGCGGAGGGTTTCGAACTTGCACCCTCTTTTTGAGAGCGCCGCTCATCACCAATGCGTTATCGCCATGGATTGTCACAAAGATCCACCGAAGCGCGATTGCTTGCTCTTGGAGAGTGTAGGCTGTAGGAAGAAAGGTGACGTGGCTCTGCAAAAGCCATTGAATGGAGATCCAACGGCTCAGATCTCGTGAGGGGAGGCACCTTTGAAGAGGGGCAGCTGTTGAGGGTGGCTAGGATGGTACCACATGGTGCCATTCTAGCCATCCATCTTCTGTGCTTTGTAGATGACACCATGGATGTCGGATTGGGTCGATTTTCCCATTGTTGGGCTGTGATCATCGATTCGGATTCATCCGTGTGGTCGGATTTGGGAGCAAAGGTTCTGGTTGGCACCACCTTGTCCCTTGGCCTTTAATCTTCTTGGGACTACATAATGTGCTATGGAACTCCGATCAAGACAATTTCGATGGCGTTGGACTCCGTTCATTGTCCTGATCAATTTCGTGCGGTTGGATCGTCAATCTGAGGCCCTGAAATAGATCTCCTTCTCTCCTGGGGATAAAAGGATGCAATTAACCTAAATTTATATAGACTACTCTAAATGCAGAATGATGCATGCTATGTAATATTTATAATATGGAATGCTTATCTAAGCCTAAGAACATGTATAAATATGCATTTTATCCTAAATAAATGTGTCTACATCACTCTCCATGAGTTCACAATGCATATCGAAATGGTCTCTCCAGATTCAGTCATAATCACAGTAAGCCTTGCCTTCTTGGGCACAACTTGGATCGGACTCACCCAACGGCTATCAGAGATCGGGTAGATGGTACCTACATCTAACCAGTTGATGATCTCTTTCTTCACAACCTCTTGCAGATTTGGATTGAGTCTTCTCTGCATCTCTCAAGATGGTCGTGAGCCCTCTTCAGTGTAGATATGGTGTGCAATACGAGGGGCTTATACTAGTCATATCATCGAGGGTCCATCCGATGGCTCTTCGATGCTACTGGATAACAGAACTTAGCTTTGTCTCCTGATCAAATGTGATTCAGGAATTGATGATCACAGGAAACGTTTGATTGGAACCCAAGAAGGCGTACTTCAGATGATCTAGGAGGGGCTTCAATTCCATAATCGAGTTATCAGCAGTAGGTGGGGGTTCGAGATGGGCCTTAGAAAATAAAGTGGGAGCTATGGGTGAATCAGGATCAGCTCTGGGCTCCTCTATCTGTGGGTCAAGATCTTCTTGTGGTTGAGGATCGAGGATAATCAGGTTTTCTTCTATAATTGGGTCCTCAACCACAGAGCTGGTGTTGCATACTTCTTCAATTGCCCCGCAATTTATTCCTTTTTGAGCCTTAAAGATATCAATCTGTAATGTCTTATTCCCGAATTTCAACTCGATCTGGCCCTCTTCACAGTTGATATTTGCCCTAGTTGTGGCTAGGAATGGTATTCCTAAGATGATCAGTGTGTTCCTCAGATTCTCAAGAGCCTCCATATCTAATATGATGAAGTCCCCTGGGAAATAGAAATCTCGAATCTGTACTAGAACATCCTCAATAACTCCTCTAGGTGACTTGATTGATCTATCTGCTAACTACAAGGTCACCTCAGTCGGTTTGAGCTCAGTTTTCTCGAAATGGTCTAGTAGGGATGTAGGGATTAGGTTTATGGAGGCTCCTAATTGCAACAATGCTTGATCAAATTCTAAATCACCAATCTTACAGGAGATCAAAGGGGTGTCCGAATCTTTTTCTTTCTGTGACAGTTTGCTTAGGATGATTGAGCTGACTTGCTCAGATAAAATGATCGAACTCCTGTCTTTGTTTTGCAGCTTACGCTTTAGTGTACATAAATCCTTCAGAAATCTCAAGTAAGTCGGTATGTGGTGAATCTCATCCATCAAGGGAATGTTTATCTGAACTTGCTCAAAGAGCTTGACCAGATCTTCCTCAAGTGCCACGGGTTTGGGTTTCCTCTTTCCTTTGGTCAAGGACTTAGGAAATGGAACCTCTGTAGGTTCCTCTAGGATTGGTTTAGGCTTTAAATCTAGGATAGGAGTGTCCTCGATAACTATCCTACGGCTAGGATCTGAAGAAAATGACAAATAGTTAGGGGGGTAAATGCAATTAGTTTGAAAGTTAGGGGCTTGACTGAAAGAAACAAAGACTTAATGGACCAAATTACACACTAGGTCAAGATGGACTCTGATTGTGCCAAAATTTTGCTGCAAACCTAATTTGGACCCAAGGAATATAATGGTGAGGTCGAATTTGAGTTTTGACCATGTTTAACTATGAAATTTGCATAGAAACCCAAATTAAGGCAAAATTTCATCTACAACTCTATCCAAGGTCAAAATAGGTTTAAATGGTCAAACTAGGGGTACCAAGCCTCTCAGAATATTTTTCTATGAATTTAGGAGGTCTAGATGAATTTTATCCTAAGCAAAACCACTTTAATTTAAGTAGGTTTGAAATTAAGGTTTTATGTGTTGTTGCAGTTTTCAAAATGTGTGAAACCTCGTTTCTGACAATGTTAACCCACTTTTTGGACTTTTAAGCTCATTTAACCTTCATTTAACACCTGAGTGACCTCGTGGTTAATCAGTGTTTGAGATGTGCTGTTAAAATTACAGAATTAACCCTGATTTCCTATTTTTCTCTCAAATCAGAATAACATGGAATTATGACTCTCAGATGATTATGTAGGAGCATTTATCCATCAAACCTGACTAAAAGTGGCCAGTTAGGGCCTATAATGGTGTTCCCATCAGTCGATCGTATGGCAAAGTCTCTGGATGTCTAGAAAGAGAAATCTCTGCAAGAATTGATTTTTAGAGGCTAAAACAGCAATTAGGTCTGACAAAAGTAGATTTAGGTTAGATCTTAGCCTAATGTCTATTTATCTAGCATCTAGGAGGCTCTGTGGACATCTATAAAGTGTTATAAATATGATTAAAAGGAAATCCTCGAATATTATGTTCTGACAGTCCAACGGATCTATTATTGGATGTCTGTCAAGGTCATCAAACATCTTGTAAGACGTCTGGACTATGGGCTAGTTGTCTAAAGGTATAAACAGAGAGTATCGAGTCTAGCCTAAGTGTTTGGACGTCTGTACAAACTATCAGATGTCTTAAAGCCCAAGATCAGACATTTGAAGTCTAAATTGGACATCTAATCAGGCTATCTGATTACTGGTTTAGTTTTCTAAGTGATTTCTACGATTGTCTAAGATTGTCTAAGTATCCTAGGGTAGTGTAAGTGTTCCTAGGACTACAAGTATGTTATTTTGGGTTCTTTAACATTTATCTAAGAGAATAAAAGAGCAAATTACATAAAGACAAATACATAGACATAAGAAAATTCTATCATATTCTTCTTCTTGCTTCTTCAAGCTCCCGCTTCATGGGAGGTTCCATCACCTTTTCTCCTCCATCAAGCTCCTTCAATTCGCCATGGACACAAGCTTGATCTCCTTCACACTTGAATTTATTTGCATTATTCCTGAAACTACAACTCAAATGCAAATATTAAATAACAAGTGTTTTGCTATCATCAAAATTAGCAATCGAGGTGCCCTTGCACCAACAAAGCATTCCCTTGATGGATGCAATCCGTCATGTACTAGCCTACGCATGATTTCTAAAGGACTTATGTACACCAAAGTGTAAGCTGCAAAATAAAGATGGGAATCTAATTATGTTGTCTGAGCAAGCCAGCTCTATAATTTTGAGTAAACTCCTACAGAAAGTGAAAGATCCTGGCACCCCTCTAATTTGCTGTAAGATAGAAAACCTACAGTTTGATCAAGCTTTATTGGATTTAGGAGCCTCCATAAACCTAATCCCCACCTCCCTACTAGATCATTTTGAGGAAACCGAGCTCAAGTCGACTGAGGTGGCTTTACAGCTGGTTGATAGATCAATAAAGTCACCAAGAGGAGTTCTCGAGGATGTTCTAGTTAAGATACAAGATTTCTACTTCCTAGTGGATTTCAATTTGTTAGATATAGATACTCCTGAAATCTGAGAGACACACCAATCATCTTAAGGTGACCATTCCTAGCCATAGCTAGGGTGAATATCAATTGCGAAGAGGGCCAGATCGAGTTGAAATTTGAGAATAAGACGTTAAGGATTGATATCTTTAAGGCTTAGAAAGGAATAAACTGTGGGGAAATCGAAGAAGTTTGCGACATAAGAACCCTGGTTGAGGACTTGATTCCCGAGGTGGACCTAGTTCTCCAAGAACCTCAACCACAAGAAGATCTTGACCCATCGATCGAGGAGACTGAGGCTGATCTAGATCTATTGCTAGCTTCCACCTTATCTTTTGAGGCCAATCCTGAACCCCCACCTATTGCTGATAGCCTGGTGCTTGAATTAAATCCCCTCCTGGATCATCTGAAATATGTATTTTTGGGTTCAAATCAAACATTTTCTGTGGTTATCAACTCTCGACTCACTCCTGATCAAGAAACAAAGCTGATTTATGTTGTCCAACAGCATCAAAGAACCATTGGATGGACTTTAAGTGACCTGACTGGAATAAGTCCCTCATATTGCACTCATCATATCTATACTGAAGAGGGCTCACGACTTTCTCATGAGATGCAGAGAAGACTAAACTTGAATCTCTAGGAGGTCATGAAAAAGGAAATTATCAAGTGGCTCGACGCAGGAATTATCTACCCTATCTCTGATAGCCATTGGGTGAGTCTCATCCAAGTTGTGCCTAAAGAGGCAGGGCTCACCATGCTTAAGACCGAATCTGGAGAAACTATCCCAACTCGAATTGTGAACTTGTGGAGAGTCTGTATAGACTATCAGAAATTGAATGCCTCCACGAAGAAAGATCATTTCCCCCTCATGTTCCTTGATCAAATCTCTAGAAATTGGCGGGAAATCATTTTTTCTACTTTTTGTATGGGTACTCCGGATATAACCAAGTGGCAATTCACCCCAAAGATCAGGAAAGGACCACCTTTACCTGCCCCTACGGTACATACGTGTTCCACAGGATGCCATTTGGGATATGCAACGCACTTGCCACCTTTCAACAGTGTATGCTAGCCATATTCTCTAATATGGCAGGTAAATACCTTGAAGTCTTCATAGATGACTTCTCGGTGTTTGGTCAATCTTTCGATGATTGCCTTCTACACTTGGTTCAAATCCTCTGAAGATGCATCAATGTGAACTTGGTTCTCTCCTGGGAAAAGAGCCATTTCATGGTTTCAAAGGGCATTGTGCTTGGACACCTTATATCTGAGAAAATTATCCAAGTTGACCAAGCTAAGGTGAATTTGATTTCAAAATTACCTGTGCCTTGCTCAATCAAAGATATTCGATCATTTCTGGGGCACGTCGATCTCTATCAATGATTTATATCTGATTTCTCAAAAATCGCACGCCCCTTAATGAATCTTCTCTCGAAGGACACTCCTTTCGAGATGGTTAGTGAGTGCATTCACGCATTCAAAATCCTGTGCGATCGAGTGATTGCACAGCAATCATGCAACCTAAATCACTTGAATTAAGCTAGACTCTAGCATGACTTAGGAATAATGCATTCATAAGCATCGTAATTTGCACAATAGCTAATTTACTAGTCATATGGATAATATCATCATTTTATGACCTAAACGAGTGATAATTTTAATCGCAGATGATTCGAAGCCATGGATGCTAGATCATACCAGACAGATCTGATCAGAACGACGATGGGAGTCCAATGGTTCCAAAATCATCCTGATCAAACAACCAGAGCATCGTGTGCAATCCATAGAAGAATGGAGATCATGGAGCCAAAGGACAAAGATCCAAACCTCAGATGAAGAATCCAACTGCACGGATGAATCCGGATCGACGATCGCAGTCCAACAGCGCAAAAATCAACTCGATCGAAGGTCTACATCACCAAATACAAGGAAAAGAAGATGAACAGCCATGATGGCACCATGTGGCACCATCACAGCCGCTCCCTCACCACCGCCCCATCTAGGAAGGCCACACCGCACACTGTGGGCCATTGGATCTCCATCCAACGGCCACATCACCCACCCAGACCGGATAAGCATAAATAGAAACAAACACATATATATATAACAGAAGGTTCGCGCAGCATATTGGCTCATGCGTGAGCGCGAAAGCGGGTGATGCACGTTCGAGCCACGTGTGCTATGTGAAATTGAAGCGATGTTGGCTGTGCGAGTGCATGCAAGCGTAATTGCGCAATCGTAAGGCGTAGGTGCACCCACGTGGCACAATGAGAGCGTGCCGCGGGCGAACGCATGATCTCACATGCTTGCTTCGATGCTAAGGCAGCAACACTCATTACGATCTAACAGCTAATGTTGAGGCGGGTTTTAAAGGTGAGTGGTGAGTGAAGAAGTTAAGTGCACCCGTAAGGAGGAATCAAAGCCGCATAATCGAACATCGACGACGCAGCGACTGCCACGTGTCACCACCAGAGCAAATCCGAGCGTTTTAGGTGCAAATGAAGGTATTTTGAGGCCAAATCAGAGTCGATCTCCCAATCAACAGATCTGATCAAATAAGAGTTGTTACACGAGATTAAGGCCTCAAATACCCTTTTTTCCCTCCATCAAAACTATAAAAGAAGACTTAAGGTCCCCTAGTTGAAGCATCTCTCTCCCATCAACTCCAGATCTCTTCAACCGTTTCTCTGCAATTCTCCGGCACTCTGGATCTGAGGTGTTGCAGCATCTCGCACAAGCATCCCACAAGCAGCGTCATTTCTCTGCCACTTTCTTCTCTCTCTCTCTCTTTCTCTCTTCTCTCTATCTATCTCTACTTTTTGCATAGCAATTTTTATGGCGAAAAACTCTTTATCAATGCAATTAAATTTGATCTTATGGATATCTGATGCCTCTTTATACATATATACATATATAAATATCATAAGAACTAGTTTATTGAAAAGCCTCTGTTAAAAATTGAGATTGCCTCCCTGCAAACAACCCGGTACTCACCGGAGTTTTATAAATTTATTTGTCGATGTATTTTCATACTATACTACAACTGAATAATCTTTTAAAATGTGAATTACATGTCGAACACCAAGTTACCCAAGCTATAATCCTACAGTCCCTTGACTGGTCTTAACCCTTCGAGATCATGTGCGATGCATCTGACTATGTAGTAGGAGCAGTGCTGGGGTAGAAAATCGATGGAAAATTGATTATAATATACTACACCAGCAAGACATTGGATGAGGGTTAGCGGAATTACATGATTACAGAGAAAGAGCTGCTGGTTGTAGTATTCAGTATGGAGAAATTCAGATCATACATCCTGGGATCCCATGTCATTATCTACTTGGATCACACTACAATGAGACACTTACTCACAAAGGGCATGAAACCAAGATTAATCTGATGGATCTTATTGTTACAAGAATTCGATCTCGAAATTCACAATAAGTTGGGAAAATAGAATGTGGTAGCTAACCATTTGTCTCGCCTTCCTTCTTCAGTCATTGACCCTTTCAAACCTATTACTGAGCATTTTCCGGATGAGCACCTCCTAACCATTGATATAGGACTTCCTTGGTATGCTGGTTTAGTTAACTATTTGGCATCACACCAAATTCCATCTAATTGGCCAAAAGCCAAGAAAGATAAATTGATTTTAGATGACAAATACTATGTTTGGGAAGATCCATACCTCTTCCACATTGGTGCAGATCAAATCATCCGGAGATACATTCCCAACTCCGAGGTCAATGACATTTTATCATTTTGCCATGACCAGGTCTGCGGTGGCCACTTCTCCGGGCACAAAATAGCAGCAAAAATCCTCCAGTGTGTATTTACTTTAGAATTATTCTCCCTGTCAACGTGCATATATTACTCTCCCTTTTTGTTATCAACAAAAAGATATATCTCAAGTTACTTGTTATCAATCATACTTAAACAAGTAAAATTCTAAGAATGAAATTTCCATTTTTCTCTTCCTTTTTTAAGTAATATTCTAGCAATTATAGAGCATGATGTCTAATGAATCATGTTCAACATATGAAAATTATCAAGTTCATGATAAGGAGATGATGAAATTCATGATAGTCTAGAAGGATGTATATAAAAGCAAGTGCTAAGTAAGAGTTATATTTATGAAATGCATGATGCATGCTACTTAAAAATAAATGCATATAGATTATATACTTTTTAAAGATGTTATCTAAGTGCCACTTAGATTGTGATCCTAATTCTCCCCCTCAAATAATGATCCCATATCAAGATTTGGTGTTGATTATTTTTCTCCCCTTTTTTGTCAAATAACACAAAGCTATAGAATAAATCTATTTTGATTTCCCCTATTAGGTTGCTCCCCCTATTTAACTAATTCAATGGTCATTTAATTTTACGTAAAGAACTTATTTACATCTAAGTAGGAAGCAATGAATTAAATTGAGAAATCATACCTGCTAATGTATAAAGAGTTATACCTAATAGTTGTACTTAGGTGGAGGGGGTCTCCACCAATAATCTGGCATCCATTGATCTTGTCAATGCCACCATCTTCCATAGCCAAGTCGATGATTATTGGTTCCTTGAAAGTTACATCTCCAATAGTTGTTTTCATACTAATCTTTCCCATAACCTGCAGCACAATTTTCCACAAATTTTTCGGTACCCATATCATATGTTCTAGCAGAATATTTGAGGTCATTAAATGTGTCTTCGAAGTAAATATATTATTCCTTGAGATCTTCTACCTTCTCATGGAATTTTACATTCATAACTCTTGTTATATCTAATTCTCTTTTCTTATTTTCTAAATCTAGAGATAAATCATCTTTTTTATTTTCTAAACTTGAGCACTTATCCTTAAGTTCCTTATTTTCTTTAATTTTTTAGCCAATTTGTATAAATCATGATATGCATCTAATAGTTCATCTAAAGTAAGGTCAAAGTTTACCTCTTCTTCGCTTGATTATGTTGGTGCCATGAGACATAAATGAGCAACTCCATCTTCGTGGCTTTCTACCTCTACATCTGATTCCGAACTTGAGTTGGAATCATCCCATGTTACTTTTTCTTTAGTGGTTTCTTTGTGCATGATAAAGAGCTGGTTCCATATCTCGTATGCACTTTTTCATGACACAACTTTGTCAAATTCCTCTCTTGTTAATGCATAAAATAGTGCATTCATGGCTTTAGCAATATTTATCGCTTTCTTCTTCTCTTACTTCGCTAACTCTTTTTGTTCTTTCTTCTTTGGCATATATTTGGACTCAATGATATGCCAAATCTCAAAGTCCATTGCTTCAAGAAAAATTTGCATTCTTCTTTTCCAATAATCATAATCTGATCCGTCAAATAGTGGTGGTTGGAAAAATAAATGCCCCTCCATAAAACTTGTTATTGCGGCCATGTGAAGGTGAGGTGTAACGTCTCCTTCACGGTTAGGCTCTGATACCAAATGAGGGGCCTGCGGATCTTACTTGGCCACAAACACAAGATCAAGTGTGATATCGATTGCAATAAAAATATGACAAAAAATAATCCCACAATATACACAAAGATTTATAGTGGAAACCCCTACGGGTAAAAACCACTACCTAAGTCTCGCAACTTAGGATTTTCCTGACTAGGAAACTCTAATCAATCCACTAACGTACCACTTGAACGAGGGTGGCACAACCTCTTACAAACCACTTCTCTTTTACCAACAAAGAGAAGTCACAAACAACGTTGGGAATTCCAACACAAAGAATCCCAACAATGATATGAATGAAGTAAAATGAATATTGAAATTAATCCTATAGAACCTCAAGGAATTGAAATATGCAAACCGAGTTTTCTATTTTGAAGAGTAGAATGACGTGCTTTTGAAGAGCATAGTAGAATGAGCATGAAAGCACAAGGAAGAATTAGAGTGGAAGCGCATTTTCTTTTCGAAATCTTTTTCAAGGTGTGTTTTGAAATGAGGGGTGTGGAGCCTTATTTATAGGTGAAAATGAAGCATTTTTGGAATGTTAGAAAAAATCATTCAAACCAAATTGGGCGATCAATTTACTTAATTGGTCGATCAATTTTCATTTTGATCGATCAATTTACTTAATCGGTCGATCAATTGCTGATCGATCAAATATTTAATTAATCTATCAATTGCGGGAAAATCGGATTTGACCATTAGCGTAATTTGGTCGATCAATATTCTTATTTTAATTGATTAATTTATTTAATCGATCAACTCTAATATTTTAGTCGATCAATACTATCTAGATGCTTATTTTACGACTTCCAAAGGTTTTTCTTAAATCCTGAGGTTCCTTGAAGTAATTCTAGACTTAAGAAATATAAAAGAATTACATTGACTAAAGATAATCTTCACTTTGATCCACGTGGATGATAATTGACTGATTTATTCGAGCGTGATCCTAAAAGATTAGTTCACAATAAAACATAATTTTGTTTTATCAAAACAGAGGTCTCAACAATGTCATCTTTCTGTAGAGATGGACCATAAAGCCTACTAGGCAATACAGAAGTGCAATCTAGATCTCAAGGAAGCCAGGATCCGCCGTTGGTTGCAAATGAGCGAGGTCGAGAAGTTATGCAATGACGCATATGAGAACTCCCGTATCTACAAAGAGAGGATCAAGGCTCTTTCATGACAAGTACATATCACAAAAATGTTTCCATCTTGGTCAAAAAGTGCTTCTCTTTGATGCCAAGCTTAAGCTCTTCTCAGGAAAACTAAGATCGAAATGGATCGGACCTTTTCTAGTCAGGAGGATCTTTGGAAATGGAGTTGTAGAAATCAGTGGACTCAGCCATGACTCAGACCCATTTGTTATGAATGGTCAGAGACTGAAACCATTCCTCGAGCTCACCGATTCGAATCTGGCTACTGAATCTTTTGATCTCCATTCTCCTTAAGCTACATTGTGCCCAATTGATGACATTAAAATTAGTGCTTAACGGGAGTCAATCCGTCATTTGAAAAACCTGAGACCCTTTTACCCATCTCTGAGTTGAATTCATATTGCACTTTAGGGCTCACCCATTAGAACAGCAAACTCCACCTCCGATATTCATATGGGAGCTTGAAATCGTTCGCAATAGTTATTCCAACCTATTCACAACCCACCCAAACCTATTCTAATGTACGATCTAAGTTGAACTTAAACCCACCTAATTTACAATGAGGACATTACAAATCTTTGGCATGGGGGGGTATTAAAGAGCAAAATGGTGTGAAATTCAATTCTTTGAAGGGTCTCGTCAAAAAAAATGGAGAAAAGGAAAGGAGGAGAGCTAAATTGAAAGATTCGAAAGAAAAAGAGGAGAAAAGAAAAATAAGAAAAGGATCATAATGCAAAAAGAAAAATTGTGTTAGTCCTAGTGATTGAGTATGGAACTTACTTAAGTTCTAGGTTGGATCGAATGATGAATTAAGGCCTAAAGGGTTAAATCTTCGGAGAAAAGTGAAGGATACTAACCTTAGTCCTCTTACAAACCACTTCTCTTTTACCAACAAAGAGAAGTCACAAACAACGTTGGGAATTCCAACACAAAAAATCCCAACAATGAAATGAATGAAGTAAAATGAATATTGAAATTAATCCTATAGAACCTCAAGGAATTGAATATGCAAACTGAGTTTTCTATTTAGAAGAGTAGAATGACGTGCTTTTGAAGAGCATAGTAGAATGAGCACAAAAGCACAAGAATTAGAGTGGAAGTGCATCTTCTCTTTGAAATCTTTTTCAAGGTGTGTTTTGAAATGAAGGGTGTGGAACCCTATTTATAGGTGAAAACGAAGCATTTTTGGAATGTTAGAAAAAATCATTCAAACCAAATTGGTCAATCAATTTACTTAATTGGTCGATCAATTTTCATTTTGATCGATCAATTTACTTAATCGGTCGATCAATTGCTGATCGATCAAATATTTAATTAATCTATCAATTGCGGGAAAATCGGATTTGACCATTAGCGTAATTTAGTCGATCAATATTCTTATTTTAATTGATTAATTTATTTAATCGATCAACTCTAATATTTTAGTCGATCAATACTATCTAGATGCTTATTTTACGACTTCCAAAGGTTTGTCTTAAATCCTGAGGCTCCTTGAAGTAATTCTAAACTCAAGAAATATAAAAAAATTACATTGACTAAAGATAATCTTCACTTTGATCAATGCGGAGGATAATTGACTGATTTATTCGAGCGTGATCCTAAAAGATTAGTTCACAATAAAACATAATTTTGTTTTATCAAAACAAAGGTCTCAACAATGTCATCTTTCTGTAGAGATGGAGTATAAAGCCTACTAGGCAATACGGAAGTGCAATCTGGATGTCAAGGAAGCCAGGATCTGCCGTTGGTTGCAAATGAGTGAGATCGAGGAGTTACGTAATGATGCATATGAGAACTCCTGTATCTACAAAGAGAGGATCAAGGCTTTTTCATGACAAGTACATATCACAAAAATGTTTCCATCCTGGTCAAAAAGTTCTTTTCTTTGATGCCAAGCTTAAGCTCTTCCCAGGAAAACTAAGATCAAAATGGATCGAACCTTTTCTAGTTAGGAGGATCTTTGGAAATGGAGTTGTAGAAATCAGTGGACTCAGCCATGACTTAGACCCATTTGTTATGAATGGTCAGAGCCTGAAACCATTCCTCGAGCTCACCGATTCAAATCTGGCTACTGAATCTTTTGATCTCCATTCTCCTTAAGCTACATTATGCCCAGCTGATAGCATTAAAATTAGTGCTTAATGGGAGTCAACCCGTCATTTGAAAAACCTGAGACCCTTTTTACCCATCTCTGAGTTGAATTCATATTGCACTTTAGGGTTCATCCATTAGAACAGCCGACTCCACCTCCGATATTCATATGGGAGCTTGAAATCGTTCACAATAGTTATTCCAACCTGTTCACAACCCACCCAAACCTATTCTAATGTACGATCTAAGCTGAACTTAAACCCACCTAATTTACAATGACATTGCAAATCTTTGGCATGGGGGGTATTAAAGTACAAAATGATGTGAAATTCAATTCTTTGAAGGGTCTCATCAAAAAAAATGGAGAAAAGGAAAGGAGGAGAGCTGAATTGAAAGAACCAGAAGAAAAAGAGAAGAAAAGAAAAATAAAAAAGGGATCAAAATGCAAAAAGAAAAATTATGTTAGTCCTAGTGATTGAGTATGGAACTTACTTAAGTTTTAGGTTGGATCGAATGATGAATGAAGACCTAAGGGCTAAATCTTCGGAGATAAGTGAAGGATACTAACCTTAGTCCTCTTAGGCCTATTTTAGGCCTTAAACACTCATGTATTTGTTAAGATATGGACTATTCCTTAAGAGGTTGAGGGAGTTGAGAGGCTAATGTATTAAGTCTAAGGCTTAGGGATTATTCGACTCTATTTCTTGCCCTTTGGTTTGTGAAACTTGGTAACCTAGGCACCCAAAAATCACACACCGGTCTAGTTCAATGTGCTTAATGGAAAATAATTCCAAAAAAGTGCTCTATTTTGAAAATGTTTCCTCGAAGATTCGACTTAAGAGTGGCTCAAAGACACAAGTTGATTGGATGAGCTCCAACACGAAGAGGAGGAATGAAAATCTCCCCTTGAAGATGTGCTACAACATACCGTCTCCTCAGTGCTTGTCTCCTAGGATATCCAAATATCCTACCAGGAGCACATAAGCACCTTTTGCTGGTTCAGGTGCCATAGGTGGGATTATCCTGAAATGTCGATTGTCAAGGCTTGAATTTAGTTACAGAACGACATGGGTGACACTATCCCAAAGTGTCAAATGCCAAGGTCTTAGGGGTTTCCATAGGCGGTGCTATTCGGAAGCATCGATTACCAAGGACCCTGCGAGGATTGATGGTGGGGACAAGGAATCTAATACAGACCATGTTTAGGGCCAATTCGATGTTAGATTTAGGGTAATTTAAAAATAAAAGAGATAAAACTCTCAAAATAAATATCCCTTTATCTCTCTTATCAAAAATACACTGGCAAACTGAACCTAGACTTGCTACACATACACGGGTGCTTTAATCACTGGGGTCAACAAACCTCTAGGCAGTTTTTGCGGGCCTAAGAAAACTTCGCAGCGAACCCATGGCTGAGGTTGGTCAGGTCTGGATCTTGGCTAGTACTTGAGTACCTCTAGGCCTATTGTTGGTATTTTGATATAATTTTTAGAGATACGACTCAGTAAGGCATCCTGACGATTAAAATCCGGCTTAAAGATCTAGTTTGGTACATAGGATTTTGCTAGAGACTAGCAAAAGTTAGGCATGGGGGTATGATGGTAATACCATCATTGGTGTTAATGGGCTTGAATTAGCCTAACTACTATAATAAATGTTCCTAGATATTTATCAGAAGATCGTAATTCCATTTGAAGAGAATCTGAGAAGATAAGAAAAATGGTTAGTTTTGCTATTTTAACATCCAATCACTAATGCAGATTGACTAAGGGGTTAATCAGGGGTTAATTCAAGGTTAATTGAACTTAAAAGACCAAGAAGTAGGCTCAGAATAACTGAATCAAGGTTTCATGCATTTTAAAGATTAAAATACTACTAAAAACCCTAATTATCAGCCTCACTCAAATTGAAATGGTTATGGTGGAAATAAATTCAATCTAAACCTCTTAAAAATCATTAAAAAATATTCTATGAGGTTTGGTACCTTCACTTTGACCATCTGAACCCATTTTGACGAAAAATAGAGATTCAAATGGGAATTTACCTTGAGTTGGGCTTTAGTGCAATTTATCCAATCAAACATGATCAAAACTAAAATCTGAGTTCACCATTATATTTCTTGGGTCTAAATTAGGTTAACACCAAAATTTGGGCCCAATCAGAGTCCATATTGACCTAGTTTGCATTTTTGCCCTTAAAATCTCTATTTATCAAATCTAAACCCCTAGAGTCTACATTTCCTTACATTTATGCCCCTAACTTCTCATCATCTTCACAAAAATACTCCTACCGCCATATTTCTTCACCTTCCTAAGGCAGCTTTAGTAGTTTTAGGAAAGCCCAAACCTGATTCATTTAATTTGGATCTTTGATAGAAAGAACTTCAACCATAAATCGCCAAAATTGGCAGAACTCTTCCTCAGATCCTTCTTGAACCATCAAACCCTGTTTTGAATCTAATCAAGGCCAGTTTCATCACCAGTGAACCCAAGTTTTTGGGACTTCAAAACCTACTTAGAACTTATCATGGCGCAAGAGATGGTGATGGGGTGGCATAGGCAAAAATCCAAGGCCTTCCTATGGAAAGTTGATTTCACTAAAGCCTATGATTCAATCTCCTTGCCGTACCTTTGGGAAATTCTTAAAAGGAGAAAAGTTCCCCCCCGTCTGATACAATGGGTGAAGAGATGCATCACAACTGCTTCCTACTCCCCCCTGATAAATGGGAAACCATGTCGAGCCTGGATTCAGCCTCAGTGTGGGGTAAGGCAAGGTTGCCCACTAGCCCCCCTGATCTTCAATCTCGCAGTGGATACATTGGCAAGATATACGTGCAAACTAGCAGCTGATGGGTTGATAAGGGGATACTCTATGTCTAACAACAGGGCATTTGGCCCCCATTCTTCAATATGCGGATGACACTGTGTTTTTTGTGGAAGGTGGGAAGAGGGAAGCACAAGTGCTATACTATATGGTTAAAATTTTTGGTGAGATTTTTGGTTTAAAACTTAATGGAAGCAAGTCCTCCTTGGTTTGCTTTGGTATGAATGGTATAGACCAAAATGACATCTCGACCATCCTGGGCATGCCTGTGATATCACTGGCTGTCAAATACCTGGGTTTACCCCTGAAGTGCACAAAACTGAGGAAAGCAAATTGGTCCTTTCTATATGAAAAGGTGGCTACGAAATTAGAGGGCTAGAGTAGTCGCTACTTATCGAAAGGAGGTAGGTATATTTTACTGAATTCAATCATCACATCCATTCCAGTCTTTTTCCTTTCTGTCCTTAGAGCCCCAAAATCAATTTGGAAAAAACTTTGCGTGATGTGCAAGAGGTTCTTCTGGAAAGGGGCTTCTCATCAAGGTGCTTTCTTCCAACCTATAAAATGGGACTCAATTTGTTCACCAAAGAAGTATGGTGGCATGGGAATCAGGTCTTTCAAAGAATTTAATGACGCCCTGTTACTGAAATGGGTTGTTTGGCTACTTTAAGGAGAAAAAAAATATGGACCAAAATCATCCAGGATAGCTATGGGGTGGCAATGATGAGAAGAACCGCCTAAATCCTCATAAGCCAACTCCTTTCTAGTCATCTGTGGTGCGTACCCTGGTAGATAATTGGAGTCTTTTCAAGTCTGTCTTAGGAGATGGGAAAAGCTTCAAATTTTAGTTGGAAAAATGGCTACTTGGTAGGGTGATAAAAGACAGGTACCCTCTTTCATTTTCAGTTGCTACTGGTAAAAATGCTGGGGTATATGACTACTGGGACACGGCCTCTGAGAATTGGTCTTTGAACAATGAGGTGGGGAATGGTCATGAAACAAGAACACGAGCAGAAAATGAACGTCTTATGCAGGAACTTGCTACGTTCAAACCCACACCTGAGGAGTATGACACATACAAATGGGAGGGAACGTTCTCCTCAGTGGCTGCCTATGATAAGCTTGTCAATTCGTCCAGAATGGCTGAAGTTGATGAGATTAGGAAAAAGCTATGGAAATTGAAGGTACCATTGAAGGTACAAATTTTTTTGTGGTTATGCAGAAGAGATGGCCTGATAATGGGAGATTTGAGGCATAGGAGAATGGGCACCCCTACTCACTTCTGCCACTTGTGTGGGATGCATAATGATTCCAGTATTCATATTTTTTCCACTTTCATGATTACAGATTGTGTTTGGAGGAAGGTGTGTAGGGAAACTATTCCCACATGGGAGAGTTTTTGGAGTTCCTTCTTGAGGGTGAATAAGCCATATTTGCCCACGGTGGAAGTACTATGGTCGGTATGGAGAGCTAGAAATGAGAGTTTATTTCAGGAGAGTCCAGTGAATGTGGATAATATTATCAATAATTGTTGGAATCTCATACACCAATGGGGTTCACTCATGTAATTTTTTGCTATCTTTTAATCAATAAAAGCTCTCCTGGATTGCTATCGGTGATTTGATAGCATTCCTTTTCACTTCAAAAAAAAAAACCTACTTAGAACTTGCCCAAGATGGTCAGATCCAGAATTAAAGCACATCTATATAAAGAAAGGATCATTTCAAGGCACAACTCATGCCCAACTACATCGGAAAACCCCCAATTCTTCCCTCTCATTGATGGATTGTGAAGCACCTCTGGAGCTCCCTGAATCACCTTCGTCACCCTTCACCAAGTACAATAGGCTTAGGGTTTCTCTTTCCCATTCATCCCAAGAGCTTCTCGTGAAGCTTTAAGCTCTGACACACCTCCCTCCACTCCGAATCCCTCACCTTCTTCTATGTCTCCGACGTACCTCCAGTGACATCCTCCTCACCTCCTCTCTCTCAATTAGTATAGGTCTTCTCTTCCCCTCTTCCTCAATTTCTCTTCTATAGTTTTTTTAGTTCTCAATTCCCTCTCCTCCATCTTCTCCGATGCCGGCTACATCCCCGTTGTTCGCCTTCATCGCCGGCATTCACCCATACCCATCCACCTCAATTGACTGAGGTGAAAGCTTTGCTCCACCCTCACACACATTTCACCCCAGTCAATTGCACCACAGACTGCCTTCACCTCCTCCAACTCTGTTAGCTAGAGCTTCTTCAAGCTCTGTCATTCGATCACTTTGCCCACACATTCACCCAATCACAGCCACCACCACCTTCGCCATATCATGGCAAAGCTCCTAAACATACTGATTGGGCCTTAGGCCATATTTCCTTGTGCAAGTTGCTGTTACCGTCACTGCCATCATCTTTGTCTCCGTCAACGATCACCTAAGCACCATCCACCTCGCCTCCACCTCGCATAACAGTGGACCACTCCTAGGAAGCCCTCCAAGGCCTCAATTTAACAAATGCACAGCAGCTGCATCAGTAATCAAACGAGAGCCCTTGCACGTAGTAGCTAAAGAAAAGGACCTCAGCTTAGTCCCACATCAGGAACAATTGAAATTATTTTTTCTACTTAATGTTTTACGCACGTTAGCTTATCGCCTTCAAACCACGGGGTCAGATCCCACCTTACCCATGAGCATATGCACATGGCTCAGCTACCCACACCTTTCGAGCTAAACTGGGCCCCCCTGCATTGAACCGATCTGGATTTGAGGAGAGAGGAAGGAGAGGATTTTTGACGGAAGGAGGGGGGTTTTGTACTGTAGCAGTTTGAGGTAACACTTAAGTCATCTGTGGGCATACACGAATGTCTGAAGAGTCTGAGCAGTCTGAGATTTGGCTAAGTATTGAAAGTTTGAAGAGGAGAGTTGGTCTAATATTGAATTGAGAATAAGCCTAACTATTAAGTGATTCATTAGTGGTTCCAACAACCATTCTTGTTGCTTTTTCTCTATTACATTTTTGTTCTCTGACTCTTGATATAACTTTGGAATTCATTGAGCATATTTTTCACATATCTTGAGTTTTATTTTGAATATAGGATTAGGGATTGAATTACGATTATATTTACTCCCTGTGAATGACCTTGAAACTCTGATCCCTATGAACGACCTCAGAACTCTGCTCCCTGTAAACGACCTCGGAACTCAATGTTTTTCGAGCTTTATAAATTTTAAGTGTTGAATCATTTTCAGTTGCTGTACTACAGCGTATTTCTATAAACTATGACCATTATAGTTCAACACTCCCTTAGCAAATCCTTAGAGTTCAGGATAGATTTACAGTTTGAAGGGTATTTTTATCATTTTTGCTCGCATGTCTTTGCTTCTTTTGAGATTTCTTGTGGAACTTATTAGTTAATGATCATTATTGCACAGGTTGAAATACAAGCACTCTTATGCCTAGTACTTTGGACATTTCTTTCCTTAAGACACTAAAATTATCAGCTTCCTACTAAGTTAACTTTGCCTAACTCCTGATTTTAAACACCGAGGCGCAAGGTCTAGGTTAGTCTTAATTTCACTCTTGATTTATTTACTGTCAGGGTTGGAACACGTGTAGTGAAGGTGAATTGAGTTACAAATCGTAAGTTTCTAATTAATAACCTATTGGACCTCGATTTCAAAAAAAAAACCTATTGGACCTAGTTAGCTGCTCCTACATGAATTTGGTAGCTTTCTAGCTTCCGTCGGGGTCAACCTCAAGGTATATCTCCTCGGAAATGAAAAATAAAAACTAGCACCATTTATTTTTCTTTTCTTTTTCTTTCTTTCTTCTTTTTTTTATTTCTATATTTTTTTTATGTGGTGCAAGTGTGTAAGGCATTTGTGTGCCTTTTGGTGTGGTGAGGACAGGCACACTGCTTACTAAGACTTACACATGCAAGCCCCACCAAAACAAAACTTAAAGTGCATGCACCTTATTAGGGAAGTGGCTCTTTATCCTTCAAGGGTTGGCTACCATAAAAGAATCATTTTCTAACTCTACGTAAGTCCAATGTTTTATTAACTTTCAACTCAAGTTATATAACTCAACTCATGCATGTGATGGTGTGTTCTGGTTTCTCAAGCTTCTAGACCAGGAGTGATAAGGAGATCGATTAAAATTAGGACATGTACTTGCTATCTATCAATAACTAGAGCATGAATAAAAACTATTATCTAGCAGAATAAGGGCACAATGGGTGGTCCGTGGTGGCCTTCTAGAGAGGCTGGGGAGAGTAACGGCAGTCCACCAAGGTGGCTTGGTGAGGGCTCCAAAGGAAGAGAGCCAGAGACAGAGAGAGCAAGAGAAGAAGGTCTGAAGAACTGGAGAGGGTCTGGAGAAGTTCTGGTGGAAGATGTCCTTCTGGTGGGGCTCTGGGCCTTCTTTTATAGCTTTTATGAGGGGCAAGATGGGCATTTGAGCCTTTAAAATCGTGCAACAACCCTCTAGTGATCAAATCCATCGATTGGAAGATCAATGAATCAGATCGCACCTCAATAGGAATTCCCAAATGTTCTCTACTCAGGAATGCAATGTCTGGCTGACCCGTGGCACTCTGGTGGCCTTCGATCCAAGATCGCGTGGTCCTGCACTCACCTCGCACCCTCTCTTCAACTTCAATGCCTCTAATCACGCATTCGTGCGCACACCAATCCTCAATCATCCGATCTCACCATCGAACGGCTTAAACAAGCAGTAGCCACCGCCTTCAAAATTTCAAATGCGTGCACACGCGTTTGGTTTCTGATGAATGCGCATGTTTTCACCCGAGGCTTCTCTATGCACCATGTGGTCACCTCTGCACTGCCCGATGGCCATCCAACAGATGGATTTTATCTGCACCAGCGCCTTCGCCGATTTCTCACTTCAAGCAGTTGTTCGGGGCGTAGATCGCGTAAAAGATAAATGCGTTGTAGTATAGTGCGAAATACATCTCAACAAATAAATTAACAGAACTGGTGAGTCCCGATCGATCACTGGGAGGTAGGAAGCACTTTTGATTTCATGCGTTTGTTCCAAATATAATTACTAAATGGCATAGACAAAATATCGTAGTATATATATCAATCAGAGAGTTTGAACATGAATTGCGTACATTTAACTAAACAAATTCTAACATAAACATAAACAATTTATGTAGCAGAACAAGAGCACCATGGGTGGTTTGTGGTGGCCTTCTAGAGAGGTTGGGAAGAGCAGTAATGATCCGTCGGGGTGGCCTAATAGACGCTTCACACGAAGATGCAGAGATAGAGGCAGAGAAGACGGGAAGAAGGGAGAGGAGTTGCAGAAGGAGGAAGAAGAAAACTATGGAATGGCCTTCAAAGGGGACCCTTAGGCCTCTTTTTATAGCTTTTAGGAAGGGTATTTAGGGCATTAGAGCCCTTAATTCTGTGCAAAAGCTTCAGATTAATCAGATCCGTTGATCAGGAGATCAACGGTCCTGATTAAGCCTTCCAAATCCTTCTTCCATTCATGGTTTAATCTGGTGCTGACACATGGCGCAATGTGCGCCCTTGGATCTGCATCTGACGGCATCCGCTCACCCATCATTCGTCGCTTAATCACGCCTCAACTCCTAAGCCTTCTCAGTCGTCCGATCTCTCGATCGGATGGCTTAAAGAGCGTGCATAGCACCCTCTGATTCCTAAGGTGCGGGTTATCACACTCATCTTCATCTGACACTCCTACACCCGCCACGCGTCTGCACCTGATTCGCTAGATGAAGATCCTACGATTGAATTTCATCCACGCAGAGTCAACTCCCACATCACAACTTGAACCCGCATCACACGTTGGTTGTTAAGCGCGCTCTCTGTTGTGCTAGGCATGCGATTTGTTGTGGTTTCCATCTTATGTGCAGCTGTCCTCGGCCGTTGGATGGAAATCCAACGGTCGAGATCTCACCCTCGCTTGATGAAGCGGCTGGAGGCAGGCAACGTGGATGCAACGCGGCCGTTGGATGACGATCCAATGGCCCACGGCTTTCCTTCCAAGATTGGGGTGCGGTAAGGGGCAGCTGCGATGGCACCACATGGTGCCATCATGGCCATCCATCTTCTTCTCCTTGTATTTGATGATGTAGGCCTCCGATTGAGTTTATTTCTATGCCATTGGACTGTGAACATCAATCCGAATTCATCCGTGTAGTTAGATTTGTCATCTAAGGTCTAGATATTCTTCAATTTGCCCCTTGGCTCCTTCTACGGACTGCCTAAGGTGCTACGAAAGTCTGATTGATGCAATCATGGAAGCGTTAGACTCCCATCGTCATTCTAAATATTTCCATAAGGTTGGATTGGTCATCTACAGTCCTAAATTACCTACAATTATTAATACCTCTCAAATAGTACATTATTATGTATACACATATAAATCATCTAGGATGCAAAGTACAATGTGTATGCATGCAGAATGTCCATGTTAAGCTAGGTTTTACCTTAATTCAGGCAAATTAGGGCCTATGATTACTGTGCAATCATACCCCCATGCCTAAATCTTGCTAGTCCCTAGCAAGTGCAAGACTAAATGCATTTTATCAAGAGATTAACTAAAGGTTTATTTCTTTTTGTTTCATCCAAAAATTCAGAATCCAGATAACCATGAATATGTAATGTTGTAGCTTCTGCAACGGATCCAAGTGAAGAGTCGACATACATTTAAAGCTTGTACTTGACCCCTAGTAAAATTCTATTGGGATAGGCAAACCTCTTCTCTCAGGGATATAAACTATTCTCTAATTTAGCCCTGACTTTTGGCTTAGGTAGAAGACATCTGAGTTAACTAGATTTGTATTTGGTGGTTCACTCTCTTCTGGTGCTACATAGAGACTAGTATTTCAGAATCTAAATTTCTAAATTATTGAATAAATTAACATAGAGAAAGGCTGGAAAACTGTGTCTCTTTAATCTTTTGTACTTTTTCTTTTCTCTTTCTCTCTCTCTCTCTCTCTCTCTCTCTCTCTCTTTCTCCTTTTCTTTTTCTTTTTCTTCCTGAGCTCACATCTCACTAGATTTGCAACTGTATTTGGTGGTCTTACATGGCATCACACTTTAATTAGGTTCTAATAACCCTACGAAGAAGTCAAACCCCTCAGTCCATATTTAGGTGGTCAGAAATACAGAAAAAAAATAGGTTAAGGCTATATTTGGTGGTTTATGAGGATGGTAGGTGTTTTTGCCTCAAAACACTTTGACTTACATAACTCAAACTTCTTAACATAACACTTTTTTTTTCCTATCTACTGGCACAATGCTGTTACCAACATAACATAACGCAACAATGCAACACGACATACGTAATTTTATTCATGAGGCATCATTTGAGATTTTTGGGGATGACCAAGAGGATCTCGAGTGGCTTATTTGGTGGAAGTGCCTATTCTCGACACCGGATAGGGAATGGATAGGACGGCATATTTCTGACCTTGACATAGTACCCTCCTTTAGCCAAGGATTCTATAGAGGACGGTCGTGACCATCCACCTCAGTCCTAATTTTATCAGAACCCGCTCTATATGTTTTGCCTTATTTAGTGGCTCTCGTACAGAATTTCCTACATAATTAATACGCAAGAACTGAGAGTGAAAACTATGCCCATCTCCAAGTGTCATTATTTAATTATTAAAAATTACAGATTCCTTATACTAACCTTAGAGCACTAGTAGACTCTCTACTCTTATCTCACATATGTCTTGGTGGATCTACTAGAAGATGGTTCACCTAACTCCCCGATTGCTGTCCAAGGGTTCTGGAGAAGAAGCAATACTTCTTCTCGACAAACTAGAGATGTCTATCGATTTTCACAGTGGATCCATTGCAAATTATACATGCAAATGTAAGGTAATATTGAATTCTAGGCATAGGAATCTACTAAAGAATAAATCTTTTATAAAACCTCTTGATAAAACTATCTAATCCCCCACTTGTTGACAGAAAATTTTTAGTTTTTATGGACTACTCCCCCCATGCCTAAGTGTTTGCATGTCCTCATGTATGAATAAAAGAAATTGGAATAGGCAGGGTGTATGTGGACAGAAATCACCTGGAACTGCTTTTGAGTTGTCGTTCAGCTCATGCCATCACTGCAATGCCATACACAATATGAAAAACAATATGCAAAAATGAAATATGCTATGTATATATGGTATGTATATATGTATACATGCTGAGTTTAACGCCTCCAGCTGGGCAACTCGTCAGTCACATGTCCTCAAGAAGATGTATCATTTTGTCAGTAGAAGGAGGTTCCTAGGTAAAGAATGGTTTGAAGCACTGGCCATTAACCATAAAAACATGCCCAAATTTCAGGTCTCTAATTTGGACTGCCTCATTAGGATACGAGTGGACTACCAAAAATGGCCCAGTCCATTTGGACTTGAGCTTTCTCGCAAAGAATTTGAGTCGGGAGTCAAACAACCAGACCTGCTGGTTAGGTGTGAACTCCTTCCTCCGGATGTGTTGATCATGGAAAGCCTTTGTCTTATCTTTGTATATTTTTGCATTCTCATAAGCTTCCCACCTAATCTCCTCCAACTCATTGAGCTGGAGCTTCCTTTCATATCCTCCATCCTCAAGGTTAAAATTACACTTCT
The DNA here is from genome assembly GCA_037157565.1 of Thalassia testudinum. Classification (NCBI taxonomy): domain Eukaryota; kingdom Viridiplantae; phylum Streptophyta; class Magnoliopsida; order Alismatales; family Hydrocharitaceae; genus Thalassia; species Thalassia testudinum. Next base: position 49,955,113 of record JAZHRO010000009.1, read on the forward strand.
GCACTGCCCAAAAGGCACGATGCTCCAGCTCCATAGGAAGGTGACAGTCCTTTCCATACACCATACGGTATGGCGACATTCCAAGCGAGGCCTTGTACGTGGTCTGATATGCCCATAGTGCATCAATTAACCGATAGAACCAATCCTTCTTATCAGGTCTAACCATCTTTTGAAGGATAAGCTTGATTTGATAGTTCGATACTTCAGCCTGCCCATTGGTCTGTGGGTGATACAGGGTAGCAATGCAGTGCTATACCCCGTATTTCTTCAATAATGACCTGAAATGGGCATGGATGACGTGACTACTATTTGAGCGGGAGATTTATGCAAAAAGGATTGGATTTTGAAAAACCCGTCGTCGTAGTATGATTTGCGAAGAAATCCATCAACAGATAAATTTATACCAAAATTCATAAACAAATTCTGGGTCGAACACAGGGAAGCTACATCGATCTAAAATCTGTGATTATATTCTTTTGGTATTTTTGTTTTAAAAGTGAGATAATCATAATGAAATTGATATTAACACTAAGAGAGAGAGAGAGAACAATCACTTTGTAACTGAATACTATTTTTACAACTAGAAAGCAAGAAATGATTACAGCTAGAAAGTGGGAAATTCTATTCTAGAAAGTGATAAAGAAGGGAAGAGATGTTATCTTTCTCGATAGTTGCTTGGAGGACGAAGCGGACGGGGCAACACCTTGAAGATGGAGGATGTAGATGGAAGACGAAGAACGAAGCAGGAAGAACCGGGGGCGAGGTAGGGCGTCATCATCATCGCGGGATCCACTTCCGGAACGGGGGAGAGAAAACTTTGATTTTGGCTCTAGAGGAGCATCCCGGATTTGGGACCAGCTTCTTTAAAGCTTTGGAGAGAGAGAGAGGTGAAGGGATGAAGAAGTGGAGGTCGTAGGGCTATATATAGGTGTAGAGGTTGGGGACAATTAGGTCTTTTTATATATAAAACATTAATTCAGGGCCTTTAGTGACGGATTTATCCGTCACTATAGGCCTGATTGTGGGTTGAAGATCCGCGCACACGCCCGCCTCCTCACCTTCGGCTACCTCAATGCACGTGCACGATCTCGCCTTATCAGTCATCCGATTGTGAGATCGGATGGCTTAAACGCATCGAGTCCGATCTCCTTCAACGCCTATTAAGAGGGACGCGGCCTCCTTCATCGCCATTGGATTGAAGATCAACGGCTCAGGACACACGCTCGCCCGCCTTCACAAAAGCGCATCTGATGGTGCATTCGCGCTCCTCGCATCTAAGCACACCATGTGTCCTACATCTGCACCGCCCGCTCACCATCCAACAACTTGATTTAGCCGCTCTCACGCCTGCACCTTGATTTGAGGCACAGCGGGGATCGAACCCGCGCCTCTGCTTCGCGGAGAGACACTCGACCAATACGCTGCCCTCTCTTCTTTGTCAACTTTCTGACCATGGCGCACGCGCTCGTGGCCGTTGGATCAAGATCCAATGGCCCAGATCTGATCTTGCATTGAGGAGAGAGTGTGTGCAGCAGGTCCTCGCGTATTAGCTGGGCCATGGTGCCATCTCGGTTGTCCATCTTCTGTGACTTATAGAAGGTGCCATGGATGTCAGATTAGGTTGATTTTCACGCTGTTAGGCTGCGATCATCGATCCGAACCCATCCATGTCGTTGGATTTGTCGTCTGAAGTGTGGATTGACACCATCTTGGCCCTTAATCTCTAACCTTCCTCGAATTATATCTGATGCTACGGAAGTCCGATCGGGGCGATCTTGGAGTCGTTAAACTCCAATCATCACCTTGATCAGATCCATACGGTTGGATCTTTGATCCGAGGCCTCGATTAAAAGTTGCCCTGTTCTTGGCTACCAAAAAGAAGAAATTACCATACAATTTGTACTATTTGACCTAAATGTATGATGATGCATGTTATGCAATATTTACAATGCATGATGCTAATATGATACTAAGAACATGCATTAATAGACATTTTTGGCTATTCAAATGTATGCACATCACACCCCCATGCCTATCTTTTGCTAGTCCCTAGCAAAAACTATATGCTATTTATAAAAGAATTAGGTCGAATTTCTTGGGCAAAAGTTATTCTTCAACACTAGGAGATTTTTACTAAGAACTTGAACTACAAAGACACAATAGTGCCTGGGTGTCTACCAAAATGCAAATTGCCTCAAGCCCTTGCCTTATTCAAAGGAGGATCTTTTTCTTCTTTTCTTCATTTCTAATTTTTTTGGATTTTTGAGTTTAGGATTTCGAAGTAGCTTTCTACAACCACTCAACCCACCTAAGACTCGAAGAGAACCCTAAGTTCTAAGCATATTTGTGTCAAATGTGATAGACTCACTGATCAACGATTTGAACGGACTTCGGGTTTCTACACCCCTAGGTGACCTTGAAAAGAAATTCTGCCTAAAGGTGTATCCATTCGACCAGTAGCTTTCTCTCTACTTTTATTTTTATGGGGTCAACATAAGGGCGAACCTAGTGTATATCTCCCCGGTTTATTCTCCTTCTCCACTTCTTGCTAAGTGTTTTGGAATTTTACGTGCATTTCTTGAGATGGATTCTGGACAACCTACCAATGGGCTGTTACCCACAATAATTTGCCAGCCATACTTGTGCGATGAAGTGTGGCTTATTTCTTTTTCTTTTCTTTTTCTCCTTTCTTTTTTTAATATTTTTCTTTTCTCTCTTTTTTTTTTTAAGTAGGTGGCTTCCCTAATCTAAGATTTACCTAAAGGCAGTAGGAAAAAGTGGTCGTGTGACTGGGCTCTGGACAACCTACCTATGGGCTGTTACCTATGATAACTTGCTAGCCATACCACCCTAGAAGGTTTATTAGCTACCCAATTTCTGTAAAAACCATCGAAAAGCGAGTCATTGCAAATAGTGTGTAGATGCTTAGACTTAAAATCCCCTCAAATCAGAGGGCGGGTTGATAAGTCGTGTACTTATCACCCCAACTTATTTAACCAAATTGAAGTAAATTCAGAATGGCGAGGACTTGATAAGAAAATCCACATTTTAGTGGACACTTGGGCTGATTAAGCTCAAAGACCTGAAGGGTCTAAGTGTTCAGATCCTACTGTATTATTCCCTAAGGTTGAAAAATCCTAATGCCTAATTATTCTTTCCTAATTTAATTTTTTTTTCATTTTTTAATAAAGAATAAAAAATATAAGTAGAATTTACAAGAATTCCACAGTGCTGACAAAATGATTCAAAAATAAATCCACCCCCCATGCTTAGCTGATACAATGTCCTCATTGAAAATAAAAGTCATGAAAGGAAAGGTAGAATGTAGAAGATATCACTTGTATATGATGCTCGAGTCAGCTCTGAGTCAGGCTATACAAATGCTGCGTTTAATGCCATCAGCTAGGCGAAGTCCAGCCAAAGAAATCATGATATGAGTAGAGCAACCGTGTTTGAGATGGGTTCTGGAATAATACGATCAACAAAAGGCTTCAGACATTGACCGTTGACTTTAAAAGAATTGCCCATCTTTGGGTCAAAGATTTGAACAATCCCATTTGGAAATATCTGATCGATGATGAACGAGTCGTTCCATTTTGACCTAAGTTTGCTAGGAAAGAGCTTAAGTCGAGATCAAAGAGCCACACCTTTTGGTTCGGCTCAAATCTCTTTCGGGATAACAATTGGTCATGAAGAGCTTTGGTTCAAGCCTTATAGATCTTGGCATTCTCGTATGCGTCATTTCTAAGCTCCTCCAACTCAGATAGTTGGAGTTTCCTAGTCATTCCGGCTAAACTCAAATCCAAATTACATTGCTTGATTGCCCAGAATGCCCTATGTTCAATCTCTACGGGTAAATGGCATGCCTTTCCATACACCAAACGAAATGGTGACATGCCGATAGGCATTTTGTACGCCGTACGGTAGGCCCAAAGAACATCCTCAAGCTTATGAGTCCAATCTTTACGATCAAGTCGAACCATTTTTTGCAGAATATTCTTGATCTCTCGATTGGAGATCTTGGCCTACCCACTCATCTAGGGGTGGTAAGGTGTGGAGATTCTGTGATTTACCCTATATTTTGCCAGTAAACTACGGAACTGGGCATTAGTGAAATGAATACCACCATCGCTGATGATGGCCCTCGAAATCCTGAACCAACTGAAGATGTTCTTCTTGACGAAATCAATGACCACCTTGTGGTCATTGATTCGGGTGGGAATAGCCTCAATCCACTTGGACACGTAATCAACAGCAACGAGAATGTACTAGTGTCCAAATAAAGGGAGGAAGGGTCCCATGAAATCGATGCCCCAAACATCGAAGATTTTGATGGGAAGAATAGAGTTTAAAGGCATCAATCTCTCTTAGTTATGCTCCTAAGTACCTGGCATCGGGAACACGACCTCAAGAATTCCTGGGCATCCTTAAATAAAGACAGCCAATAGAATCTAGATTGTAAACTTTTTGCAGCCGTCTTTTTCCCGGAGAAATGTCCACCACACGCAAATGCATGGTAGAACTCGAGTATACTTTGAAATTCAATCTCCGGAACACATCTGCAAATAATCTGATCAGACCCGATGTGGTACAGTTCAGGGTCCTCCCAGAAGTAATATTTGGCCTCAGATTTGAGTCTATCTCGTCGTTGCTTGGTCCAATCCTGGGGGATTTGACCAATGGTAAATAATTTACAATGTCTGCAAACCATGGGGTTTGAACACCTGATACTGTAAGAATAGTCTCATCCAGAAAAGTATCAGCAATTGGAATATCCGGATGAGAAGAATCACTTATAAGTCTCAAAAGATGATCCACCACCATATTCCATGCCATGGATTTATCTTTGATTTCAAGATCGAATTCTTGCAGCAGAAGAATCCAATGGATAAGCCAAGGTTTGGCATCCTTTTTGGCCAAGAGATGTCTCAAGGCCGAGTGGTCAGTGTAAATTATGATGAGACCCTGAGAGATAAGCCCTGAATTTCTCCAAAGCAAATACTACAACTAGCAATTCCTTCTCAGTAACAATGTAATTCCTTTGGGCCTCGTCCAAAGTTTTGCTAGTGTAGTAAATGAAAGAGGACTTCCTGTCAATCTTTTGACCCAAAACAACCCTGACCGCATAATCAGAAGCATCAGTCATGATCTCAAATGAGGTTGTCCAAACCGATGGTTACAACATCGGAGCACAAGTGACTGCCATTTTAAGAAAATCAATGCCTTATAGCATGATTCGTTAAAATCAAGCAGCGTATCTTTGGTGAGAAGGTTGCTCAGAGGGCAAGCAACCTTAGAGAAGTCCTTGATGAACCTCCTATAGAATCCCACATGACCAAGAAATGATCGAATTTGTTTGACAGATGTGGGAAGAGGAAGTTTGGAGATAGCATCAACCTTAGCTTTGTCAACTTCAATTCCCTGTTCAAAGATTACATGACCCAAGACAATGCCTTCTCATGTCATGAAATGGCTCTTTTCCCAGCTAAGGACCAATCTTGGTTTGATGCATCTTTTAAGGATCATTTCAAGATTAGCCCAGCAAGAATCAAACGATTCTCCAAAAATAGAGAAATTGTCCATGAAAACTTCCATAAACTCTCCCACCATGTCAGAGAATATAGCTAGCATACACCTTTGAAAAGTCGTAAGTGCATTGCATAAGCCAAATGGCATTCTACGAAAAGCAAAGGTTCCATAGGGACAGGTGAAAGTCATTTTTTCCTGATCCTCAAGATGGATAGGGACTTGATTGTATCCCGAGTAACTGTCTAGGAAATAGAGGTACTTTTGCCCAACTAGTCTTTCAAGGATTTGATCGATGAAGGGAAAAGGGAAATGATCCTTTTTCGTGGCTGTGTTCAGCTTCCTGTAATCGATACAAGCCCTCCAAGAGGGAGCTAAACGAGTTGTGACAGATTCTCCTTTCTCATTAGTCACAATGGTAATCCCAGCTTTCTTGGGAACAATTTGCATGGGACTTACCCAAGGACTATCTGAGATCGAATAAATATTCTTGTGTCGAGCCACTTAATTATTTCCTTCTTGACCACTTCTCGCATATTAGGGTTTAATCTCCTCTGCATTTGGCGAAAAGGGCGGGATCCATCTTCCAAGAATATTCTGTGATTGCAATAAGATGTCTCAATCCCCCTAAGGTCATGAATGGTCCAACCAATTACCTCCTTATGTTCCTTTAGGACCTTGATCAGTTTAATCTCCTACTCCTTAGTTAATCTAGCACTAATAATCATAGGGAGCGTCTTTTGAGGTCCCAAAAACTAATATTTCAAACTCTCAAGAAATGGTTTCAGTTCGAGTTGGGGTGGGTTTAGGATGGAAAGTAAGGATGAAGCTGATGAAGATTCATCAAGAGGAAGAGGTTGATAGTGAACAAAATCAATAACTTCTTCAGAATGTGGCAGGTTTGCCATAGAGGGTTGTGGGTCAGATACATCAAGATAGGAGGAACTTTCAATTGCAGAAACCGCCATACATGTTTCAATATTCAAGTTATCTTCCTCAAGTTTCTCTATAAATCCATAATCCTCAAATTTGTTAATTGCCTTAAAATATCCAATTTCAATTTATGATCCCCAAAGGCGATTTCCATGCTACCGCTGTCACAGTTGATATTGGCCTTAGGGGTAGCCAGGAACAGATGCCTTAGAATGATGGGAGTGTTCCTTAAATTCTCAGGTACATCCATGTCAAGGACAAGGAAATCTACAGGAAAATAGAAGTCCTTAACCTTGACGATAACATCCTCAATAACGCCTCTCGGATCTGTGACCTAATGGTCCGCTAACTGCAGCGTTACTGAGGTCGGCCGAAGTTGACCTAATCCGAACTTCTTGTAAAGAGAAGTCGGAATTAGGTTAATGGATGCACCTAGATCCAGAAGTGCCCTATCAAAGGTGTAATCTCCGATGACACAAGAAATCAAAGGTGATGCAGGATAACAGAACTAGCCTGCTCGGAGAGTATCACCTTTCTCAAAACAGATTCCCTTGAATTACGCTTCAATGTGCATAAATCCTTTAAAAATTTAGCATAAGCCGGTATGTGTTTGATAGCATCGAGGAGCGAGATATTGATTTTGACATTCTTGAATATATTCAAAAGCTCCTCGTTACTATCAACAGGCTTCTTCTTCCTAGGTTTAATCAAGGCCTCAGGAAAAGGAACATGAGTCAAATCTTTGACATCAGGTTCCTGAGCCTTGATTTCTTCTTCAGAGTTCTCCTTTCTCTCAAGCTCTCCAGGATTTGGTAGATCAGAACAGGGTAGTTGTGGGTCATGGGTTTGCTTTCCACTCCTCAAGGTAACAAAGTTAGCAGATGCATAAGGGTTTGGGTCTTAGGGAGGGTTAGGAAAGATTGGAAGGGCTTCATTAGCCAGAAACCTCGGGTTTGATGAAGAAGCAGAAGAGGAAGGACCCTGCTCAACCACTTGAGCATGTGCATGTGGGTCCCTCTAATTCCTGTACCCTTAGGCTTGATTGCCCGGATTCTATATATTACGCAGGTTAGGTACGGGTTGAGATGGCAGAGATCCGAGTTGTCGAGATTTAGTAATGAACCCACTTTGCAAGTTGTCTAGCGAGGTTTTCAATTGATGCATGAGCTGGAGCATAGATCCTTGCATCTCTACCATCTGATGGTTCAAATCAGCCTGCCCTACAGGTTGACGAGCATTCTAAGCTGGCTGATTGACTTGATTTGGGGGCAGCTGAGTGCAAACATGACCATGACCCATTGGTCTTTGCGGAGCATAGTTACTAAGTCGGAATTGGGTCGACTACCCTAGGTCTTTCCAGGAGAAGTTAGGGTGGTTCCTCCAACCAGGATTATAAGCATTGGAGTAAGGGTTGGACCTAACGTTCTCCAGTACAACATAGACATCCTCATAGGGTGAGGATGAGAGAAAGAAAGGGAGGGATCATAGAAACTGGGATCAAAGGCCCTAGTTTGGAACCCGTGGGGTTCCGAACAATGCTGGCTCACAGTTGAGCCGCATCCAGTTGATTCATGAACTCCTGTCCAGAAGGAGCTCGCGAAGAATGGAATCCTAAATTCTGGGATTGAGTGGATCGAGAATTGTTTGCAAAGTTTTTCGCCATCTACTCCATATTTTTGGTAACTAAGTCCACCTTATCTAGTTTATTACAAATCAGTTCCATATAGAATGAATGAGAGTTGTGGACCTCATTAACATTCGATCTGGGTTGTTGGGACCGGTTAAAAGTATCCATGGAGGCATGATTGATTGAATTTTCACTCATTTTCTCAAATAAATCATGTATGCTATCTACGTCTTTGTTGAGGAAATTGCCTCCGCAAGAAGCATCCACGTGATTTCTAAGTTGCTCATTCAACCCGTGATAAAAGATCTACACGAGATGCCATTTCAGTACCTCGTGGTGTGGACACTTCTGCAATAAGTCCTGAAATTGCTCCCAAACAACATGAAATTACTCTCCCGGCCACTGGGCGAAGGTAGTAATCGCCTATCTCAAAGCATTGGTACGTCCAACAAGGAAGAATTTCTTCAGGAAAGCTGATTTCAGATCATTCCATGTTGTGATCAGCCTTCCTATGGTCCTGTACCAATGGCAGCTTTATCCCTAAGAGAGTAGGCAAAGAGCCTCATGATCATTTGCTCTTCATTCACATTTCGCACTTTGGTGGTCTGGACCAAAGTGGTCAAGTCCTCCAAATGCTGAAATGAGTCTTCAGAGCCAAGCCCATGGAAATGTTTGATCAGGCTTAACACCTGGGGCTTGATTTCAACGTCTCCGGTTGGAATCTGGACGCCGGGACGTTCCTCGTAATTTGAAGGATCATAAAAATCCTTCAAGGGTTGAGCACCTTGCATTCTCTGGAACCATTCTTGCATTATCTGCATTTGTTCTAGCTGCCTTTGAAACATCTCCTGTTGATTCTAAGGCAGAGGAGGTTGTTGATCAGCCATGGGATCAATTTAGCCAAAATTCAATCTATGCCTCCTAGAATGATCTAATGGTCCTTCCAATCGGGGATTCAATGACCTCCTTCCAAGCATAAACTAGAAAGAGGTTGGAAGGACTGGGGATAAGAACTTTGCAGCACAATAAAACAAGCCTATCCTTAAGGTGGTTAGCCTAAGAATCTACAGACTCTCAAAATCCTTCTTAAGATTATAGATGATTTACTCTACTTGTATTCAACCAATCCAACCAGTTAGAAGGAGGGACTGGGGAGAAGGTTCTTCCTTCAACTTGCGCCTCTGGTTCCTAGTGTACCCCCCAGCCACGATCATTTAATTCTACTCCCCTAGCTAGACATCAGATTGACTAGTACAAACAGGTTAATCGTAAACAATCTTAGTCTAGGCCCCAAAGAGCAAATCAGTCCTTAAGGCCAACGTCTACTTGATTTTACTTAGGCTTAGGATTGTAGTGCTTATGGAATGTGGTGGCACCTTAAAATGGGTTGTGCCCTTAATGATTGATTGAATATGTGTGAGTGCGTGCATAACCAGGGTTTTCAAGTAAGATTATTTTGATGAGTGGATTTTAATGTTCAAATCTTGCTTAAGTAGCTTTTAGGGTTTAGAATTAGGTGAGTTCAATCAAGTTTCACAGGCAAACCAGATCTTCAAACACGGGTGAAGATCTTTTCCTCTTGAAATCAAAAAGTAAAGTGGAGTGCCTGGTATTGACCTAAATTGTAAACCCTAAGGGGAAGCTACTTGATGAGTTGATTTTAAAATGAGGTGGTGCAGCCCAAACAACACAAACAATTGGCCGAAATGTACCACTGAGTTAGGTACACAAGATGATTAACCTAAACTGATTTCTACTCTCTTATGTGTTGATTTACGTGTACCGGTTCCATAGGTCGGAATCCCGGTTGAGTAAATAAAAATCAAGTTAGGTTATGTGCCTTGAATGTGGGTGTATGTAGTGTGTATATTGATTTATCCCACAAGAAGTATCTTTTTTTTTTTTACGAAGATGAGATGAGTGGAGGTGGAAATCAAAGCATCCAAACTAATCCTAGGGTTTATGCGAACACCTAGGTTAATTGGGATTTGAATTAAGATTGTGGAATAAAATCTATGGACAGGGAAAGAATGGGGAGCACTTACAGTTGTCTTCAACTACACTTTACTCCTTTCTACCTCTTAAAGATTCCCTGTTGAGGTACCTACAAAACAATAGAAGAGAAATAAAAGCAAGTTAGAAAATAATAAAATGTGCAAAATGGAGAAAGAAAATCGAGAATCGTTGCCTTCCCAGCAATAGTGCCAAAATGTTTAAGAGGGAGATCTACGCAAAAAGGATTGGATTTTGAAAAACCCGTCGTCGTAGTATGATTTGCTAAGAAATTCGTCAACAGATAAATTTATACCGAAATTCGTAAAGATATTCTAGGTCGAACATAGGGAGGCTACGTCGATCTAAAATCCGTGATTATATTTTTTGGTATTTTTGTTTTAAAAGTGAGATAATCACAATTGAATTGATATTACCGCTGAGAGAGAGAGAGAGAGAGAGAGAGAGAACAATCACTTTGTAACTGAATACTATTTTTACAACTAGAAAGCAAGAAATGATTACAGCTAGAAAGTGGGAAATTCTATTCTAGAAAGTGATAAAGAAGGGAAGAGATGTTATCTTTCTCAATAGTTGCTTGGAGGACGAAGCAGACGGGGCAACACCTTGAAGATGGAGGATGTAGATGGAAGACGAAGAACGAAGCAGGAAGAACCGGGGGCAAGGTAGGGCGTCATCATCATCGCGGGATCCACTTCCGGAACGGGGGAAAGAAAACTTTGATTTTGGCTCTAGAGGAGCATCCCGGATTTGGGACCAACTTCTTTAAAGCTTTGGAGAGGGAGAGAGGTGAAGGGATGAAGAAGAAGTGGAGGTCATAGGGCTATATGTAGGTGTTGAGGTTGGGGACAATTAGGTCTTTTTATATATAAAACATTAATTCTGGGTCTTTAGTGACGGATTTATCCGTCACTAAAGGCCTAAACGTGGGCTAAAGATCCACGCGCACGCCTGCCTCCTTACCTTCGGTTGCCTCAACGCCCATGCACAACCCGCCTTATCAGTCATCCGATCGTGAGATCGAACATCTTAAACGCACTGCGCCCGATCTCCTTCAATTCCTGTTAAGAGGTAGACGCAACCTCCTTCATCGCCGTTGGATCGAAGATCAACGGCTCAAGACGTACGCTCACCCGCCTTCACAAAAGCGCGTTTGATGGCATGTTTCCACTCCTCTCATTTGGGCTCACCACATGTCCTGCATCTGTACTGCCCGCTCGCCATCCAATGGCTTGATTTAGCCGCTCTCGTGCCGCACCTTGATTTGAGGTGCGGTGGGGATCGAACCCGCTCCTCTGCTTCGTGGAGAGACGCTCGACCGCTGTGCTGCCCCCTCTTCTTTGTCGACTTTCTAACCACAGCGCGTGCGCTCATGACCATTAGATCAAGATCCAACGGCCTAGATCTGATCTTGCGTTGAGGAGAGAGAGAGCACGGCAGGTACTTGCGTATTAGCTGGGCTAGTTTGGGAGGCCGAGATGGTGCCATGTGGCACCATATTGGCCGTCCATCTTCTGTGACTTGTAGAAGGTGCCACAGATGTCGGATTGGGTCGATTTTCGTGCCGTTAGGCTACGATCATCGATTCGAACCCATCCGTGCAGTCAGATTTGTCATCTGAAGTGTGGATTGACACCATCTTGGCCCTTGATCTCTGACCTTCCTCAGATTATATCCGATGCTATGGAAGTCCAATCGGAGCAATCTTGGAGTTGTTGAACTCCAATCATCGCCCTAATCAAATCCGAATGGTTGGACCTTTGATCCGAGGCCTCAATTAAAAGTCGCCTTGTTCCTGGCCACCAAAAAGAAGAAATTACTATACAATTTGTATAATTTAACCTAAATGCATGATGATGCATGTTATGCAATATTTACAATGCATGATGCTAATATGATACTAAGAACATGCATTAATAGACATTTTTGGTTATTTAGATATATGCACATCAACTACCCCCATCACTTATCAAGGCAAACGGAACTCCGAATCTCGCAAAAATGAATTCCCAAACAAAGGATAAAATAGTATTATGATCAGCTCGTCTGGCTAGGATAGTGATAAATGCTAGTTTATCATCATTCTTTTGCATTAAAACAATCCTAGCTCTTAGGGTTTTGCTTCCCAAACGGGTTTTTGGGGTCGCATTTAGTTATAAATTAGGATAGGCATGCATTGCATTTTTCTTGTCTTTTTAATGTGTTTTTGTGAGTGTTAGGGATGAACAGATATATAGATCCCTAAAACCCTAGCACTTAGGAAGGCAACTGGTGAAGAAGAAGCTCATATTGGCTAAAATTCAGCTTGATCCAGCTCACCACAGCTGGAATCTAGCTCACTTGGACTAGGGTTAGCTCATCCTAACTCCATTCAGCTCATCTCAGCTGAATGGCTGCTCAAGAGAGCTCATCTTAGCTCACCCTAGCTCAAGTCAGCTCACATCCAGCCTAACTTAGCTGAGTATAGCTCATCTCATCTCCCACTAGTCCACAGGGAGCTCTAATTAGCTCAGCTAAGTTGACTGGAGTTCACCCCAGCTCAGGTCCAGCTACATCCAGCTCCACTCAACTCTAGCCAGCTGAAGATGAATTCATTCCAGCTCAGGAAGCTTTAGTCCAGCTCCCGGGGACCCAGCTTAGCTCAAGCTAATTAAGCTAAGCTACCATAGCTGTCTCAACCAGCTCAATCCTCCCCGAGAGCACCAGACCCAGCTCACCTCAGCTCCATTCAACAGAAGCCAGCTCACTTTAGCCTGGCTTAGTAGCTAGCAAAGAACTAGCAAGCTAAGCTAGCTAGAGTAGCCCCATGTTGACCTCTTCAGTAGCTACCAGCTCCAATTCAGCTCCAGACTCTTCATATCCAGCTCCTCTCCTCAAACCCTAAGCTCCACATCCATACTCCTCTACTCCATAGCTAGCTTAGCTTGGCTTAGTCTAGCTATCATCCACCTTCCTCGCACCAAAAACCTAACCCTAACTCCACCTACATAACCTTCCACTCCAAGTCCGCCTAAGCCTACTTAAGCTAGCTCTACCCAACTCATTTTGGTGCCACCACTTCACCACCTTTCACCCCTCAACTAACCACCAAAAGACACCAAAAGTTGGCACCAAAACTAACCCTAACCACCTCCCTTTTGGCACCAACTTCAACCCCCATATCCACCCTACACATAACCCCTCCAAGCCACATCCACCATCCACCTCAACCCCCTTCTAGAAGCCTAGAAGAGGGCGCCAACCCATGGCACCTCTCCATGGTTGGCGCCACTTTTAGGTGTCCCTTGGCTACCCATAACTACCCCCCTTGCAACCCTTAGGTGACGCCAACTCTCCTTAGCCCTAGGATCACCTAACCACCCCCATCTTCCCATCTTAGCCATCCATCTCAATAGTCATCTTAACCCTCTCATCCTACCCTATAAAAAGACCAACACCTACCACCTTAGAACCCATCCTTGGCTAGCAAAATACCTCTCATATTCTACCTAAAGCTCATGCCCAAGAGAGAAGAAGAAGAAGAAGAAGATTAAGGGGATATTCTGTCCCCTTGGTGCTTTCCCCTCTTCCCTTCTCTCTTGTGCCCACGCCAGCCAAAGGAGAAGCCAGGCAAGGAAGACCTTTGGAGGAGGTCTTGAAGGTGGTCCATACCACCTTGGAGGAGAGCTTGAGGGTGGTGCACGCCCACCCTTGGAGGAAAGAATTAAGGTGGAGAGCATCCACCTTAGAGGAGCATTTAAGGAAGGAGAAGAAGGAGACCTTCTTTTCAAGCCAAGGAGCAGCTAGGCTTGGGGCAAGAGGACTCCCTTCTTCACCAGATTCTGCAAGAGGATTTGTGTTTCTTTTTATTGCTTTTATATTTTACATTTTTAGTAGAAGCATTCCTCTACATGTTTTTGTAAAAAAAGAACACAAATTCTACTAAATCAATCTGCCTTCTCTTCAATTTCTATTGCAATTGCTTTGTCTTTGATCTAGCACTTTTTCACTTCCACTTCCTAATTACTCTAGGCCTCCACTTGCCTAGAGTGAGCTTAGGGAGGGGTCATATTTGTCTCTTAGGTTTTAGCTTAGTGATTATAGGTGTTAGTTACTTTTCCGTCAACAATTCGCATTTTTCCCTCATTATTTCAAAACATAAAAATTATATATTTAAAATACCAAAAAGAAAGATTGAGTTTCCCTTAAAAGCAAGAGATTTGAAGTGCAAACTTGCCTCCTTGGATGACCCTAGATACTCCCCTATCTAGGTTTATAAATTTAAGAGTTGATCAATTTTGCGCATTACAACGACGTATTTTACAAACCGCATAAAATTCCTGATCAGATAGCTTCTACCCACTTTGAGACATAGTCTACTGTGAGGAGTATGTACTCAAAGCCATGCGAGTTCAAGAATGGACCCATAAAGTCGATGCTCCATACATTGAACACTTCTACGACAAGAATGGATTAGAGAGGCATCACGTCTCTCCGAGTCATAGAACCGACCAACTGGCATCGCTTACAGCACTTGGCAAACTCATATGTATCTCTGAAAATGGTTGGCCAGAAAAATCCCGACTGCAAAATCTTTGCAGTGGTCTTTCAGCCTGAGAAATGTCCCCCACAAGCATCGTTGTGGCAAAAGGATAGCACACTAGAGATTTTCGAATCAAGGACGCACCTACGGATGATCTGATCAGCCCCAATGCGAAAGAGCAGTGGGTCGTCCCAAAAATATAATTTAGCCTCTAATATAAATTTGAGCTTTTGATCGTTAGATAATCACACAGGTAGCCTGCCAGCGATGAGATAGTTTACTATATCAGCATATCAAGGAAACTTAATAGAGTTGATGGACAACAGAGACTCATTCGGAAATAGGTCTGATATCGGCGGGGAGTATGGAATATAGTCTGGGTCTAGCCGAGACAAGTGATCCGCCACAACATTATGGGCTCTGGCTTTGTTGCGGATTTTGACATTAAACTCTTGCAAAAGAAGGATCCATCTGATATGGCGGGGTTTGGCATTCTTCTTTGCCAACAAATGCCAGAGGGCGAAATGGTCAGTGTAGATGATAACTTTGGACTCGAGTAAGTATGACCTGAATTTCTCCAACCTGAATACCACAACTAGCAATTCTTTCTCAGTGACTGTATAGTTACACTGAGCCTCATTCAGCATTTTGCTAGCATAGTATATTACGAATGGATGGCGCTCCCGACGCTGGCCAAGAACGGCTCCGACGGCGGAGTCGGAGGTGTCACACATCATCTCGAAGTCGAGAGACCAGTCAAGAGGTTGGAGAATAGGTGCATTTGAAACAACACTTCGCAAGGTCTCAAAAGCTCTGAGACATGAGGAGTCGAAATCAAAGGGAGTGTCGGTTACCAGAAGATTTGTTAATGGATGAGCAATTTTAGAGAAATCTCGAATGAAGCTTCAATAAAATCTAACATGCCTTAAGAACGATCTGATTTGCCTAACCAAGCTAGGCGGAGTTAATCGCAAAATGATTTCGAACTTAGCTCAGTCGACCTCGAGTCCATTAGAGGAGATTCTGTGACCTAGTACAATGCCATCCCTCACCATAAAATGGCTTTTTTCCCATGAAAGTACTAGGTTAACTTCTATACATCTCCTCAGGATCTTTGTGAGGTTATCAAGATAAGACGAAAAATCATCTCCAAACACGGAGAAGTCGTCCATGAACACTTCTACGCAGTCCTCGATCATGTCTGAAAAGATGGCCATCATGCATCGCTGAAAAGTAGCTGGTGCGTTGCAGAGGCCGAAGGGCATCTGCTTAAAAGCGAATGTTCCAAAGGGACACGTAAAAGTCATCTTGTCTTGATCTTCCGAGTTGATCGCTACTTGATTGTACCCAGAGTATTGATGAGAAGCTTATCATGGTCTCTAATTACCCCTAATTAACTAGTCTTCCTAGTTAATTAGCTAGAAATATGTGAATATATGGGTTAATTATTAAATAAGGGATAAATAGTAAAGGACCTTAAAATAAGTTAAAAATGCTATATTATCATCCAATTAGTATTATTAATAATTTCATTAATAATTGGACTCGAAATATTATCAGCAATTCATTTAATTAATGTGTTAAGTAGCTTAAGTATAATATATACCTAAGTATGTAATAACTTAAGTAACATTACTTAATTAAATAAATTAATCTAAAAAGGTCAAAAATGTAAATTCAAGGTCTAAATATAATACTTATCTTATTTATAATCATATATAAAAAGTTGAAAAAGATTTAAATTAAAATAAACCTTGAAAACCTGAGTTTACATTTTAGTCCTTATATTTTATTTCAATCGGGTCCTTATTCTTCATTTAGGTCCTCATCTTTCATTACGATTAAATCCCTGAAACTTCTTCTTATTTCCTTCTTCAACCTTCTGGACGGCTGACAACAGGAGGTGCGTCCACCGTCTGATCACCGCACATCCGACGTCATTCCTTCTTCATCATGCTCATAGAGCTTATGCTTACCATCTCCTTTTCATCCACCAGTCTGGATGAAGCTGTAATCCCATTTTAGGGTTGGAGATAACCACACCGGCGTCGGAGAAGACGCCGGTGGTTACTCCACTCCTAGCCTTTTCTCTGTCCAGATTCAATCTCCTTCTTAGCCACCGCCACCTATAAATACCCCTCCACACCCTCGATTTTCACCAAGTTAGCTCCCTTCCCTCTTCTTCACTGAGCTAACCGATAGGCTATTCCTTCCAACTCCAGCGACCTTCCTCCGCTTCATCCATCTTCCTCCATCCATCTTTGATCGCTCTGGACCTCCGCCGACGTCAGCCAAGTCTCCTGACGCATCGCTGACTAGGAGCTCCTCTACTTCACCTCACAAATGCCTGCCGGACTTCTTCCTTCAACCCTCTGATTTCCTCCTCCATTAAGGACCATCGACGAAGATCTTCTATCCCCTTCGTCCAGGTAACAGTAGGTTAGGTAAGTAGATTAGTTAGGATAGTTAGTTAGGTAGGTTAGGTAATTGTAATACTAGTTTCGCATTCATCTTCCTCAGCTCCGGCGAGCTCCTTGAGCTTGTCAGGAGCAATTTCTTGTCTTTTTAAGTCATTGATCACCTTCTTTAACCTTTCATGAACATCTCTATCACTTTTAATTACTGAATTGATCAGCTAATCGCCTAAACCACTCCACCTCCACCAACTGCTCCTGCTGTCCATGGCAGCAATGGTTGAGCTTATTCCACCTCCACTGGGGTCCTCCACCACTTATCCAACACTCAAGGGCCACCATCCTCACTCTAATTTAAGTAATTACCCTCTATAACTTAAATGCCCAATTTAATTTAAGCTCTTGAGCTTGCTGTCAATGGCGGCTTAGGAGAAGTTCAAATCATTAATTATCCACATATATACCATCGCTAATACCTTTTGACTCATTTTCTCCACCCAATTGAGTGGGAAAACAGGTCTTGAGCCTAATCAAACTCAAAACTTGTCTAATATGAATTCACTACTTAACTTTTATTGTAATGGATAAATGATGAAATTAAGGTGTTCTTGAGGTTCCTTACGACCTCAGGAAGCTTTTTGAATCATTAATGGCACAATTTCATAACATCTATACATATTTGCCTTTTTCTGGACTCACCGGAGCTCCGGTGAGCTTCGATGTGTCAAACAAGCTCTTCAGCCTGTAGAACTCAGTGTGAAGCTCCAGATCATCAATTTGAAGTTCACTGATCATACTGAGACAGTTTATTTGAGGTTTTAGTGCTTGGAGCTTCTATTAGACCTTTGTCTTCTCCAACTCTGGTAGAGTTGGAGATGTCTGATAGTTAGGGGTAAGTCTTATTTAAAAGGTTTGAAAGCTTCAGAGACTTGCCCTGAGACCATTCCTATGAATTAATCACTATGACAAACTTTGGTTTGTCCTGACAAACAAACTCCTTTAGAAGCTCAAGCGATAGACCTAGAACCCTAGGAACCTTAATTGAAACATCATTTTAAGAGGCTGAATCCATTCCTGTAGTTAAAGAAAAGATGATTGAGGCTTTAATTTCCTCTGAAATGGTTTAATTCAGAAAGTCAAAATTCGAGGCTTCATAGTCAACCTTAAGTCTGATTCTTGGAATTTGGATTCAAACAGACAAACTGAGGAGTTCAAGCTATTGCTGAGATGTTTGTAAATGATTCAAATGAGATTTGGATGAGCTCTGATGGATTCTATGGTAGAATTTAATTTCTGTTCAGTTTGGGTTGTTTTTGAACCCAAACTGACGACAGTGGGTTTATGATGAGATTTTAATGGAAAATCTACCCAGACAGTGTCTTAACAACCTCTAGAGGTTGTTTGAATTGATTCATTAGGTCTTTAGCTATCTGTTAGACCTTTTAGAACTTGAATTACAGTTCTGAAGCTCTTTAGAGAAGCTTTTTAGCTTCTACACCTTCCCTGAAGCTCCTTAGAGCTCACTTCCTTCACCAACAGCCGCGGAATCATCCTCTGAACCTATTCAACACTTCATCTGGAAGTCAAAAGACCTTCTGCAGGACCTTAGATTCAGAAATCCACTCTGCAGGCCAATATAGCTGTAGTGAACCCAGGTCCTTCACCCTTCAAATCAAAGAGCTAAACCTCCCTTGAGTATCAAATTGATACTCCAATCATGTAGAACAACTTAAGAGCTTTCCAGCAAGCTTTCATTTACTTGGAATGGAGCTCTGAGCTGGCTAGAATCAACATATGAAGTTCGAACTGGGAAGGGGAAACATAGTCCCACATCGGTGGAACTAGAGCGGCCGCATGGGTATAAAACTAATTTTTGTTTAAGGCATATCAGTCGACAGTGCACGGTGCAAGAAACGAACATGAGCATTGGGTGTGTGTGTGGACGTGTGCGGTGCGCGTGCCCGGGTATGTGTGCACCTGTGGGCATGCAAGTGTGGGCCCACAAGGGAGTGTGCATGGGCCTGGGAGGCCATGAGCCAGATGGGCTCGAGACTATGTGAACCGAAAATAAATCGAAACTAAATAAAACCAGGCTTGGACCTAGTAGGGTCTGGTCCCACCAAGAGAGGGGTGCTGTGTATCCCCGACCAGTCGAAGCCGCCAATCAAAAACCTAATTTGTGGTCCAAAGAGTTAGACCAATTTGGATCAAAAGATCTGCAAGGGTTCAAAAGAGAAGGAGAAGAAGCAAAGGAAAGGAAGAGAAGGAGAAGAAAGGGAGAGCTCGTAATGGAAAGAAAGGTAGACAGGCATAAGGGCTAAAGAAGATAATAGACAAAGAAGAAAGAAAGAAAAGAAGGAAAAGAAGACATGTATAAAAGGAGCTCGAGAAAAATTAAGGAAAAACATTAAGAAGAAGATTAAGAAATAAGTAAAAAGAAAAGAGAAAGAAAGAGAGAAAGATAAAAAGAAAAAGAAGAAGAGAAAGAAAGAGGCTGAAGACAAAGAAGAAAAACATAGTGGTTTAATTTCTTGCATTTTTAATTCCATTTGAGCTTAATGTTATAATGATGTAAACATGTTTATATTATATAAAATGTCTATTTATGCATGTTCTTAAGCATAGAATTACATTACATACTATAAGTGTTTCATAGCATGCATCATCTTGCATTTAGATTAGTTTGAATAAAATGGAGGTTAATTGTCTCCTTTTACGTTCAGGGACAGGGCAACTGTTTATCGGGGCCTTGGATCGAAGATCCAACCGTACGAATCTGATCAAAGCGACGATTGGAGTTCAACGGCTCCAAGATTGCCCTAATCGGATATCCGTAACATCAGATAGAGATCGAGGAACCATAGAAGATCAAGGACCAAGATGGTGTGAATCCACACTTCAGACGACAAATCCAACCACACTGATGGATTTGGATCGATGATCGCAGCCTAACGACGTGAAAATCAACTCAATCCGACACCCGTGGCACCATCTACATCATCCAGAAGATGGGAGACCAAGATGGCACCACGTAGCACCATCTCGGCTGCCCTCAACCTCTGAAGCTTCTAGTGCCCATGCATCTCCACCGTTGGATCAAGATCCAACAGCTGAGAGTGGATCCCAACCGATGCTCTCATTCTCTGAAGCATCAACTGAAGAAGCAGCCACAACCATTGGATCTTAATCCAACGGTCCTAATCGCGCGCTGCGAAGACACTCTACCCGCCCATCCACACGCGCAGCGCAGTGGATAAGGCACTCGCTCACGATGGGGTGCGGTGCGAGGAGCAGGCGATGGGGTGCGAGTGAGCGGGCACGCTTGATCGCTCGATGAGGATCCAGCGGCCGTGAGCACACAATAGCGTTCACGCGCCATCGCACGCCTCCGCATGACGCGGGATTGCATGTGGATGCACGCACAGATGAGGTGCGACGGGGATGCATCTTAGCCATTCGATCTCATGATCGAACGACCAAGATTTAAAGATCGTGGGCATGCGTTTAAAGAGAGGAGGTGAGGGGGCGCGCGTTCGCCGCCCACTACGCCCACATTCGGATCTTTAGTGACGGATTTATCCGTCACTAAAGGTCTTTAATTAATATTTTCAACATAAAAAGACCACATTGCCCTCACTCCTTGCAACTATAAAAGGATACCCCCTCCATACGAAATTCTCATCCCTTCCTTCTCTTCTCTCCCTCTCCAAAGCTCAAGAGAAGCTTGCCCCACACCCGGGATGCTTCTTAAGAGATAAAGTCAAATTTTCACCCCCATTTCGGAAGCAGATCCCGCGACGACGATGACGTGCTGCCCCATTCCCGTTCTTCCCGCTTCGTCCTCCTTCTTCTTGCTCCATTCCCTATCTTCCAGGTGTCGTCCCATCTGGCTCGTCCTCCAAGCGATCGTCGAGGAGGATATCTCTCTCTCCATTCTTTTTATTGCTTTCTAGAGTAGATTTACTGCTTTCTAGTGTAATCATTTTCTGCTTTCTAGTCGTAATGAGTAATTTAACGAACAACTTTTTGATAATGAAATCCATGTTTATTCTACATCCCTTTTTTCTTTTGTTTGTAATATTCTCTCTCTATCTATTTATTGTAAATAGATAGATAGTTTCCAATCAGCTATTCTGCTTCATGACAAATAAAACAAACTCGTATTTCTAATCAAACGTCCGCCTCCCTGAGTTCGACCTGGGATTTCTATTCCGGTATAAATTTTATTTATTGAACACAAGTTCTTCGCTTTCAAACTACAAGACAGGTTTTCAAAAACCAAATACGATAGCATAGTAACCCGTAGCTTCAACATTTTGGCACCGTTGCCGGGGAGGTGACGCTCTTTGATTTTTTTCGTGTTTTCCAACTTACAAATCATTCACCTCACTTCTCTCCTTTCTTATTGTGATTGCAGGTGATCTTTTGAGATGAGCAAAAGCGATAGATTGGAGTATAGTGCTTTTGAAGGTTCTGTAAGTTTTCCCCCATCTCCCACCCATTAGTTTCCATTTCACCACTTAATAACACAAACATAAATAAACCTAGGTGTTTTTATAAACTCTAAGGTTAGTTTTGTTTGTTTGTCTAACACCTACACCTGCCTCAACCTCCACATTTAAAAAGAAAAATAAAAAAAATAATCTCACAAAGGTACACAACCTCATCTGATTTTCAAACTCAACCGGTAAATCGATCTTTGGAACAGGTACACACATCTAAACACATAATTGAGTATAAATCAGATTAGGTAATCACTTGTGTGTCTAATTAAGTGGTGCAATAGGTCCATTATTTGAGTTGATTGGGTCGTAGCATTTCAACTAAAATCAACTCATCAAGTAGCTGCCACATAGGTTCAACTCTTAGGGATTTACCAGGCACTCCACATTCTCTTAAGTTTTAAAGGAAAACATCTTTATTTGTGCTTTCAAAACCTGGTGTGCCAACAAAACTTGTGTGAAAATACCTAAAGTTGAATCCTAAAAGCTACTAAGCAAGATTTGAACCCTAAAATTCACCGCATAAAAAAATAATCTTGCTTGAAAACCACTGGTTGTGCACGCACACACATCAATCAATCATTAAGGGCACAACCCAAATAAAGAGCCCATCACATTCCAAAGCACATTCAAACCTAACCCTAAATAAAATAGAGTAGACGTTGGCCTTAAGGATTCGACTCGCTCTTCGGAGCCCAGAACGAGATTATTTTCGATTAGTCTGTTTTTACTGTTCAATCTAATGTCTAGCTAGGGGAGCAGAATCAAACGATCGCAACTGGGGGGTACACTAGGAACCGGAGGCACAAGCCGAAGGAAGAACCTTCTCCCCAATCCCTCCTTCTAACTGGTCGGATTGAACAGACAGAAGTAGATCAAATCGTTTCTTTATCTCAAGATAAGTTCTAGGAGTCTATAGGTCTTTAGGCTGACCCAGTTAAGGACAGGTTTGATTGCTTGTATTGTAGGACACCTTTCTTCCTCCCATGAATCCTTCCACATTTTATACGCATTCCCGCTCTTTCCCTCCTATTATGAGTTATCCTCAACATGACTATTATCCCGACTTGTACTATAATCAACTATCAGTTAGTTGGGATAACTCAGATTGGGGATACAGTTTTGGACCTCTGTGTATAGGGTCTAACCCTAAATACCATAATTGTGATTTTTATCCTTCTCAGAGCCACATCGATTATAGATCACCACCCTTTCATGGACAACCTAATACGATCTACAATCAAGGAGGATACACTAATCCTTACCCATCCTCTGATTACACTGCCTTTAGGTCATCACCACCTTTTGAACAATCCGAAATGACCTATTATTAGGAAGGGTATCATGAATCTCAATTCATTAACTCCTCTGTACTAATCCCAAACCCGCCCAACCCTGAAACAAGTCATTTGGTTCAGGGTAACCAGGTTTAAGATAAGGTTCTGACTAATTTGAGAAATATCATACAATCTTTAGAAGTTCAGCCAATACCTTGCATTGAAAAATTGGAGCCCCTGATTGAAATGATTGATGATTTGAGCAAGTATTTGTTGGATTGGCTCTAAGATGTTAAGCATAAGAACCCGGGTAAGTTTCTACTGGGGAAGTTAGCGAAATTGAGAATGAGATTTGTAGTTGCTTTAGTTTAATCATGTGATGATTCCCTGAATGAACCCCTTCAGGCGAGCCAATGTCAAAACCAACTCAGGCACCTGTTGGGGGACACGCATTACGAGGCTAACCAAATTGAATTAAAGCAACCAATTAAGGATGATCTAATTTCTTCACCTGAGATCCTTGAGCCAAGGTACAAGGAAACATATGTCTCCATGGATCAGAAAGTGATGGATGATTTTGGAACATACATTAATATGGATTTTGATTTCTTTGATTCTGATGATGAAGATTCAGTTTGCGAAGTCTCACATGAGTTTACAGAACACGATTTCTGTAAGACGATTGGGCCTGAGGAATCTGATAGATCATTAGATAGCCCAATAACTAAGGAAACTGATCTTATTGGGGCTTACATGACGGATCCAAAATCACATTTTCTGGAGGATTCAATCTAATGCCCTGATTGTCAGTTACACCCCATTGAGCTTACCGACGATTCTATTTTTGAGATAACTAGACCCAAGTCAATTCTGATTCAGTTGCATCTTTTAGACTTGGAAATTTCAGATGGGGTGATTAATATGCAGGAGGTCCCGGAAATTGACATTCTGAATGAGGAGGATAGGAGCTGGGAAATTTTGATTTGGGAAGCAAACTCCGGAGGAAGTAGAAGACCAAGTCTAAGGGTTCCAATTCATCTGAAACCATCAAACCAGGACCCTTACGACATTTGTTCTGAGGATGTCCAACCCAAGCACACATTCATTGATTATCCTTTTGATATGGAATTCTCTATAACCTAACTTTTTGATCTTGGGTTGCATCCTCATAAATCGCAGGCCCGATCCCACTTGCATACTAATTTTAGGTTTTGGGTAATTTTTATCCAGAACCTTAGATATTCTCAATTATGGGGTATGGGTCTGCACCACAATCTGGTCCACATTTGTGGACATCTGCTGGCAGGTTAGAGGTTTCATCTTTTTATTATGATTCTGACCTACACCTGTGAATTCCTTATTTTTCTTCTTTGTATAGTGTGCCTAGCTGAAGGCACTAAATTCAACACATATATAGTTTTTCTTTATCTCATAGCGGACCCGTCATTCACACAATTCAGGTGCTTGCTACTCTATTCCACTCTATTTTATGTCTTTTTAATACAATGAGGACATTACATTAAATAGGCATGGGGGGGTGGATATTCATTTCTGAATTAATTCGTCAGCTCCATAGATTCATTTGATTTTCTTTTATTTATTATTAAAATAAATTATGAAATTAGGAAAGAGAACTTGGGCTTAAGAAAATTTTCAATCTTATGAAATATTACATTAAGATCTGAACACAAAGACCCTTCAAGTCTTTAGGCTTAATTAGCCCGTGTATCCACTAAAATGTGGATTTGTTTTTCGAGTCCTCGCCAACCTGAATTCAATTTTAATTTGAGTAAATAAGTTTGGGTGGTAAGTATACGACTTATCAACCCACCCTCTGATTTGAGGGAACTTTAAGTCTAAAGCATCTACACACTATTTTGTCACTGACTCGTTGTTCGGTAGTTTTAACGGAAATTGGGTAGCTAATGAACCTTTTAGGGTAGTATGACTGACAAGTTATCGTGGGTAACAGCCCATAGGTAGGTTGTCCAGAGCCCGGTCACTGGACCATTCTCTTCTTGCTGCCTTTAGGTAAATCTTAGACCAGGGAAGCCACCTACTTAAAAAAAGAAAAAAGAAAAAGAAAAAAAAGAAAGTCAAAAAGAAAAGAAAAAGAAAACAAAAGAAATAAGCCACACTTTGCCGCACGAGTATGGCTGCCAAGTTGTCGGTGGTAACAGCTCATCAACCGATTGTCCAGAACCCAGCTCAAGAAATGCACTGAAAATTCCCAAAACACTTAGGAAGAAGCGGAGAAGTGGAATAAATCGGGGAGATATACACTGGATTCACCCTTGTGTTGACCCCATAAAAATAAAAGTAGGGAGAAAGCTACCGGTTGAAAAGATACACCTTTAAGTAGAACTCTCTTTCTAAGGTCATCTAGAGGCATAGAAACCCGAAGTCCGTTCTAATTGCCGATCAACGAGTCTATCACATTCACAATAAAATGCTTAGAAGTAAGGGTTCCCATCAAATCTTGGGTGAGTTGAATAGCCGTAGAAAGCCACTCTTAAACCCTAAACTCAAAAATCAAAAAAATTAGAAAAGAAGAAAAAGAGAAAAAGAAATTTTTCTTTGAATAAGGCGAGGGCTTGAGGCGGTCTACATTTTGGCAGATATCCGGGCACTGTTGTGTCTTTGAAAGTTCAGATCCTAGGTAAACATTTTCTTAATGTTGAACATAACTTATGCACAAATAATCCAACCTAATTCTTTTATAAATAGCATATAGTTTTTGCTAGGGACTAGCAAAAGATAGGCATGGGGGTGTGACGTTAACATGTTTATATTACATAAAATGTCTATTTATGCATGTTCTTAAGCATAGAATTGCATTACATACTATAAGTGTTTCATAGCATACATCATCTTGCATTTAGATTAGTTTAAATAAAATAGAGGTTAATTGTCTCCTTTTACGTTCAGGGACAGGGCAATTGTTTATCGGGGCCTTGGATCGAAGATCCAACCGTACGGATCTAATTAGGGCGACGATTGGAGTTCAACGACTCCAAGATTGCCCTAATCGAATATCCGTAACATCAGATAGAGACTGAGGAACCCTAGAAGATCAAGGACCAAGATGGTGTGAATCCACACTTCAGGCGACAAATCCAACCGCACTGATGGATTTGGATCGATGATCGCAGCCTAACGGCATGAAAATCAACTCAATCCGACACCCGTGGCACCATCTCCATCATCCAGAAGATGGGAGACCAAGATGGCACCACGTAGCGCCATCTCGGCCGCCCAACCGACCACCCTCAACCTTTGAAGCTTCTAGCACCCACGCATCTCCGCCGTTGGATCAAGATCCAACAGTTGAGAGTGGATCCCAACCAATGCTCTCATTCTCTGAAGCATCAACTGAAGAAGCAGCCTCGACCGTTGGATCTCAATCCAACGGTCCTAATCGTGCACTGCAAAGATGCTTCGCCCGCCCATCCACGCACGCAACGCAGTGGATAAGGTGCTCGCTTGCGATGGGGCGCGAGTTCAAGCCACGAGGAGCAGGCGATGGGGTGCGAGTGAGCGGGCGCGCTTGACCGCCCGATGAGGATCCAGTGGTTGTGAACGCACGATAGCGTTCACGTGCCATCGAACACCCCCGCTTCACGTGGGATTGCACACAGATGCATGCATAGATGAGGCGCGGCTGAGATTTGAAGATCGTGGGCATGCGTTTAAAGAGAGGGGGCAAGCGAGCGTGCACGCGCTGCCCACTATGCCCATGTTCGGACCTTTAGTGACGGATTTATCTGTCACTAAAGGTCCTGAATTAATAATTTTCAACATAAAAAGACCATATTTCCCTCACTCCTTGCAACTATAAAAGGAGGCCCCCTCCATACGAAATTCTCATCCCTTCTCTTCTCTCCCTCTCAAAAGCTCAAGAGAAGTTTATCCCACACCTGGGATGCTTCTCAAGAGATAAAGTCAAATTTTCTCCCCCATTTCGGAAGCGGATCCCGCAACGTTGACAACGTGCTGCCCCATTCCTGTTCTTCCCTCCTCGTCCTCCTTCCTACTCCGCTCCCCATCTTCCAGGCGTCGTCCCGTCCGGCTCGACCTCCAAGTGATCGTCAAGGAGGATATCTCTCTCTCTCCATTCTTTTTAATGCTTTCTAGAGTAGATTTACCACTTTCTAGTATAATCATTTTCCGCTTTCTAGTCGTAATGAGTAGTGTAAAGAACAACTTTTTGATAATGAAATCCATGTTTATTCTACATCCCTTTTTGCTTTTGTTTGTAATATTCTCTCTCTCTATCTATTTATTGTAAATAGATAGATAGTTTCCAATCAGCTATTCTGCTTCATGACAAATAAAACAAACATGTATTTCTAATCAAGCGTTCGCCTCCTTGAATTTGACCCGGGATTTCTATTCCGGTATGAATTTTATTTGCTGAACACGAGTTCTTCGCTTTCAAACTACGACAGGTTTTCAAAAACCAAATACGATAGCATAGTAACCCGTAGCTTCAACATGTAATAAGGCATAATTTCATTAGAATTACTTTCTATTGCCTTAATCTCTTGTAAATAAAAAGAAATAAAAAGAAATAAACATGTTTACTTATTTGTTAAAGAAGATCATTTGTGTAAATGTGTTTCCTTATGGAATTTTGCATAATCTTCTAGTTTGAAACCCTTAAGCAAAATTCATGTTCTTAAAGTAAATTTAATTATACTTTCCATAAGTAGCTTAGATTTAATGGTGAATTCTAATTAAGTTATACCTCCCAGTGAATGACCTGGACTCAACCAGTTAAAAGAAATAAAATCTAAAATATTAGGTTAACTTGACCCTATACTACTTAATCGATATAAATTCAAGTTGACCTAAGTTACTTTCTTCTGCACATAATTAAGCATAATTAACTTAATTAACTGTGTTGAGAAAGATAATCACCAAGTATCCATCTAGAAAGTAGAAGAAACTACGCCCAACCAGCCATTCTAAAATTTGATCAATAAAGGATAAAGGAAAATGATCCTTTTTGGTAGCCGAGTTTAGCTTCCTATAATCAATATTGACCTGCCAAGAAGTCATGTTGCAGGTCGGGATGGATTTTCCCAATTCATTTTTTTCACGATGAGTCCCGCCTTTTTGGGCATAATCTGAATGGGACTCACCCACTGGCTGTCGAAAATTGGATAGATAATGCCCGCGTCTAGCCATTTAATGATCTCCTTCTTGACAAGCTCCAACATATTAGATTTAGGCGTCTCTGAGGTTGTCTCGATGGTCTCACCCCTTCATCAGTGTAGATATGGTGAGTGCAAAATGAAGGGCGAATCCCGTGGAGATCAGTAATGCCCCACCCGATAGCATCCCTATGTGCTTGTAGAACAGAGATCAACTGGTGTTCCTGGTCTGGAGTCAAGTGAGGATTGATAATCACGGGGTACGCCTCACTTTCTCCCAGAAACACATACTTGAGCGAATCAGGTAAGGGCTGTAACTCTAGTAGAGGAGGGTGGGGAGAGGGTTTATGCAAGGGAGGAGAGGAAGCAACAGCAAAAATCTGCTAATCCTGACTAATGGAGAATCCATCTGCAGTGGTCATGTAATCCTGTCTTAAGATATCAGTGATAGATAGGACAGGATAGTCAGGATCAGGGGTGTTAAGAGCAGATGAACACCCATGACAACCAGATCCATGGGATGAAATATATATGTCATTAGTCCTAGTCCTGTGTGGATCGCAATCTAAGACCCCTGATAGTGAAGATGAATAGTCCTAGTCACTGCAACAGAGCCCAATGTTCCCACAGAATGTCGAATCTTCATCTTCATCATCCTCCTCGATTAAATCACAATCGAAGTTCTTTGATGCCTTGAAAATATCCAATCTAAGCTTTTCGTTCCCTAGGGTAATCTCCATGCATCCTGATGCATAGTCGATGTTTGCGCAGGCGTTTGCCAAGAACGGGCAACCTAGAATAATCGGTGCATCACGGAGATTAGGAGGAACCTCCATATCAAGAACAAAAAAGTCCGCTGGAAAGCAAAATCCTTGGACTTTTACAATCACATTTTCAACCACCCCCCTTGGCATTTTCACATATCGGTGAACCAACTGTATGGTAACCAAGGTGGGCTTTAACTCCCCAAATCGAAATCGATCAAATACTATGGTGGGAGTTAGGTTGATAGACAACCCCAAGTCAAGAAGGGCCATATCAAAAGGGGAATCCTGCAAAAAGTAGGAAATCAGTGGTGTGCTCGGGTCCTTCTTTTTTGGGCGGTAAGTCGACTAAGATAACCGCACTGGCTTCCTCAGATAATACAGCCTGTCATCTGATTCTTTATTGTCGCTTCAGAGTACAGTAGTCCTTGAAGAACCTAGCAACAGCAGGGATGTGATCTATTGCTTCGAGGAGAGGGACCTGAATGTGAACTTCCTTGAACATAGATTTCAGGTCCTCGAAATTCCACGCATCCTTTTTCCATGCTGAATCTCATGTTAGAGTCATGGGAAAAGGGACAAGAATCTCAGGTCTAGGGGCTTCTTTCCTTTATCTAATGAAGATGGTTTGTGATAGGAAGAGGGTTGTGAGCCATCTTGCGGTAGAGAGCAGGAGAAATGATTACCCTCTTGCCTAGGTAGCAGGTCCTGTGTAGTCTTTCCGCTCCTTAAGGTGACAGCTTTTGCATCGACGTGATGTCCATGAAGGGGTAGAGGAGCAGGTTGGTCTGAATACACCGGGTTTGGCAACAGAGGTGGCTGACCAAGCCCATAACCAGGTGGTACGGGAGGTGCTTGCAGAACAACATTTGCCTGCCTCCTGTGGTGCTTGGAATCTAGGCGGGGCGCCCTAATTCTACACATATCTCAGGTTTGGGATAGGTTGGGAGGGCAAAGCTCCCTATGACCTATGCTCCTGCATCATCTGGTTTTGCATGTTTTGTATGCTCTGTATTTGGTCAGCCATTGCCTTCATTATTTGCAGGTTGTCATGAGTAGATTTTCGAATTGATGCCTACAATTCCTCTTTCAGAGACTCCAAAGGGACGGCCTGCTTTGGAGGGTAATTGGCAGCTTGGTGCAGCAGCTGATAGATAGAGCGTGTCTGTTGCTGCAATGGGAATGGCTGCCGCCTTGGGTATGTGTTCTAGGCATTCCCGTATTGCCTGGTCTGGTAGTGTAGAGCTTGACTCAGTCTCTGTGGGTTACAAAACTAGGAGAAATTGGGATGCTAGCGCCAACCAGGGTAATATGTTTCAAAATACGAGTTGTTACGCTCGTAACCTTGAATAGCATTGACATCTTCGTAGGCCAAAAATGTCTCAGATGTAAATTCATCAAAAGAATACGCACTTGCATCGTCATGTGGTGCGTAACCCAGATTATACAGCGCTAGATCCACATTGCTCACTGTTCCTAGTACGTAGGATCCCACGGAGATCGAGAGAAAACATCTCGAGTGAACGGATATGTACGAGCAGAGGGGGCTCGGGATGCTTGAGAGGAGTAAGATGGAGCAATGCTGCCAGAAGATCTAGATCTCGTTCGCATTAATTCATCGAGCTTCCTATCAAGCAGATCCACCTTGTCCAGCTTTTTGGGGATAATGTCCATGTCGGCTCAGGCAAACTCGGCTTGAGCTTCGTGGACACTAACTTATTGTTGTCCAGGTTTCTAGAACTGGTTCATTGAGGCAACATTCATCGAGTTCTCTTCTAAGGACTCTAACAATTCAAATGCGTTGTTCTCGTCCTTCGCAAGGAAATTCCCACTGCTAGATGCATCAGCCAAGTACCAATGTGTGTCATCCAACCCATGGTAAAAGACTTGAGCGAGGTGCCATTTGCATACACCATGGTGTGGGCACTTCCTGAGAAGATCATGGAATCTATCCCAGGAGTCATGCAGCTTCTCTCTAGGGCCTTGGGCAAAGATCGTGATCGCACACCTCATAGCATTTGTTCAACCAATCAGGAAGAACTTTTGGAGGAATTCACGACGTAATTTCTCCCTGGCTCCACTTGTCCTCCCGATAGTCTTGAACCAATAAGCAGCTTTATCCTTAAGATAAAAAGGAAAAATCTTCATGAGAACAATTCCAATATCTACATTCCTGGGTCGAATCGGCTCTACAATTCAACTCAGATCTTCGATGCGCTGGAAGGGATCCTCATTCGAGTTTCCATGGAAATGAGTCTGAATTAGACTTATGATATTCGGCTTCAACTCGAATGCATCTCTGCCTGCGGGAATCCAGACCTGAGGTGCTATAATTATTGCCATCGGATAGTAGAAGTCCCACAGTTGTTCTCCACATGGTGGATGCTGCATCCTGTCAAGTGTTGTGAGAATCCTATCGATGCTCTGCTCGTATTTCTTTTCCATTTCCTCGACCCTGGCTTCCAGAAGAGCCATTGGATCCTGATTCTCAGGGTCCTGACCAACTCAAGGACAAGGATTAGCCATCTTAGCTAATCAAGTGGAAGAAGGTTGAGAAGAGAGGTCGGGCGAGAATCGCCTTTGCCGCCTTGGGTTCGACTCCTAAGGTCCCACAAGTTTAGGTCTTAACGACCTTCTTCCTTGCATACACCAACTCAAAGGGTTGGTGTAGTCAAGCAGAACAAGGCCAAGGCCTTGTGAATCATAGTGGTCCTTTAGATCAGATGACCAGATTTTTCGTTTAAGTTTGTGTTATTAAAAAAATTCGACGAGAGACTGACTGCAAGGAATTCCCGCCTCTCAGGCTAACCCGACTAGGCTGGTTACGAGGGGACTATGAGGAAGGTTCTTCCTTTGGCTTTCGCCTCTGTTTCCATTACCCCATAGCTACAATCGTTTAACACTACCCCGTAGGCTTAGACACCAGGTTTTGCAGAAGAGGTTGGAACTACCTAGTAGTTTCAAGCTAAATGCAGGTTATTTGATATATTTTCGTGAATTTAATCCATTTCTTCAATTTAATAGATGGTGGGTGGTCCACAAGGTGACTCGCATCACCTACTAACTCTTGGGCTCATCGAAGTCCAAGTTAGTCTATGTGGTCCTATTAGCTCATGCACTTCTAAGTTTTTTTTCAATTGAAAGCCACAATTCAAATGTGTACTCTCAAGTAAGATGGAATCCAAATGATTTGAAACTTGGTAAGAAGATTCCTTTTTCAATAAGCTTTTTAGAGAGTATTTTTACAAAAAAAATTTTATTTCCAACAAGTTATGAATTTTTAACAAACCAGGGGTCAAATCTGGAATTTAGACCTCATGTTGGTTTTTCTATTGGAAACAATATCAAATATGCTTCAAAAATTTTGTAAAATTATGATAATGAAAGCTAATTTGATTATCTTTCAAACCCCAAAAATCATGAGTAAATCCGATTTGTATGTTGGTTAGAATTGATTTCTAAAGTTCATAAAAGTTCTATTTTCAAGCAATCTGACCAGTATGTACTCCACGAATTTTTAAAAATTCCACAGAAAAAATTTCTTTCTGAGAATGGTGGCATTGGAAAGATAATTTGAATTTTAAAGATGACACTTAATTTCTGACCGAGTTTCTAATAAGAATGTGTGCACCTGATTTTCGAAGCGCCCTCTTTGCCTGGTTCACCGCTTCATGTCATTGTACCTACAAATAAAAATACTATGTTAGAGATAAAATCAAAAGTCGCCATGCCTCCCTGACAACAGCGCCAATTTGTTCGGGGCGTAGATCGCGTAAAAGATAAATGCATTGTAGTATAGTGCGAAATACATCTCGACAAATAAATTAACGAAACTGATGAGTCCCGGTCGATAACAGAGAGGCAGGAAGCACTTTTGATTTCATGCTTTTATTCTAAATATAATTACTAAATGGCATAGACAAAATATCGTAGTATATATATCAATCAGAGAGTTTGAACATGAATTGTGTACATCTAACTAAACAAATTCTAACATAAACATAAACTATTTATGAAGCAGAGCAAGGGCACCATGGGTGCTTCATGGTGGCCTTCTAGAGAGGTTGGGAAGAGCAACAACGATCCGTCAGGGTGGCCCAACAGATGCTTCAGACGGAGATGTAGAGATGGAGGCAGAGAAGATGGGAAGAAGGGAGAGGAGTTGTAGAAGGAGGAAGAAGAAGAAAACTATGGAATGGCCTTCAAAGGGGACCCTTAGGCCTCTTTTTATAGCTTTTGGGAAGGGTATTTAGGGCATTGGAACCCTTAATTCAGTGCAAAAGCTTCAGGTTAATCAGATCCGTTGATCGGGAGATCAACGGTCTTGATTAAGCCATCCAAATCCTTTGTCCATTCATGGTTTAATCTGGTGCTAACACGTGGTGTAATGTGGGCCCTTGGATCTGCATTTGACGGCGTCCGCTCACCACTACCTCCACATGCCCGCCGCTCGTCGCTTAATCGCGCCTCAACTCCTAAGCCTTCTCAGTCGTTCGATCTCTTGATCGGATGGATTAAAGAGCATGCGCAGTGCCCTCTGATTCCTAAGGCGTGCATTATCACGCACATCTTCATCTAACGCTCCTGCACCCGCCACGCATCCACTCCTAATCTGCCTGATGAAGATCCTGTGGTTTAATTTCATCCACGCACGGCCGACTCCCACATTGCGACTTGAACCTGAGTCGTGCGTTGGTTGTTAAGCATGCTCTCTGCTGTGCTATGTGCACGATTTGTTGCGATTTCCATCTCATGTGCAGCTGCCCTCGGCTGTTGGATGGATATCCAACGGTTGAATCTCACCCTCACTTGATGAAGAGGCTGGAGGCAGGCGACGTGGATGCATCGCGGCCATTGGATGACGATCCAATGGCCCACGGCTTTCCTAAGAATAATGATTATACTCAACACGGGTCGTATGCAAATTTTATCTCTTTGGGATGTGAGAAGGGGTGAGATGTGGAATATGTGGAGCTTGGGTAGGTGTGGCAAGACTCCCTTGTTTGGCTAGGTTTGTTAAATCCTTATGCAACTTTTGTTGCTTAACTTGTAGCTGAGCCATTATGGAGTAGAAATTAGGTGAGGGAGCTTGATTAAGAAGCTCCTGGGTGGAAAGATTGGGGAAAGAATAATTAGCATGTAGGTTAGAGGACCAATTTTGATTTTCCATTTTTAAAGAAGAGGAAAAATGCAGGAAAAGTCTTTTTGGGGAGGCAAAAATCAAGTGGTCCCTCCAAGTGTGGAGTTTTAGACTGCGGCCCATGCAAAATGGAAGATACGGGTGGGGAGGAGAAGAGATGGAGATGGGAGAAAGTGCGCAAACAAGCAATCAAAATTCTAGACCTAACATAAATGTGACTCCCTAAAAATGACCTAGGACTTAGTCTACCTAGGAAATAAGTAATCAATAGTGAATACCCGTTCTGTCAACAAATCTAGCCAAGTTGTTTAAGGGGAGGTTTGGGCCCAAGCGTTTCCTAAGAAAATCCCTAGGTGCTTGTACAAACCCGCGCCTGGTCGTTTGACACGGCCCCTCAGCCTAACACCAGATATAGATGACAAAATCGGTACTAACTAGAGAAAACTTAAGACCTAGATAGTAAGCCTAAGTTAATGAAACCTTAGGGGTCAAATTGCTACAAATTTTAATTAGGTCTAGGAAACTATAGTGTACATGAAATGTGGAGGGTGTTGATTGGGGTATTGCCCTATTATTTCAATTTTTTGTGTGTGTATGTGTGGGAATTAGAAGTTGATTCCAATGAAATGCAAGTTGTCACACAAATTGATGTATTTCTGTCTTTTTTAGAGTTGGATTTAAGTTAGTGTATTTTAGGGTTTCCTTCTTAAGTTTTCAAACAAGTTTCTAGCTCCACAATCAAAGGAAAATAAGTTGTATTGGTGAAGAATAATTTCCTTTAAAGTGGGTCTCTAAAAAGAAGGAAAGAAATCCTAATCCAATTGGCCCTAAAATAGAAAATTACTACCAATGAATTTGTTTTAGGCTTTCTACATTAAGTAGTAGTCCAAACAAACCAAACAATACAACTACTTTAAGCAAATCAAACAAGGATTCTAGAAAAGATTTTTTTAGGATTTTAGGAACTTGTTTGATATTTTTAAAGAATTTTTCTTTATACTAGTGTCAAAGTCCAGAAATGATACCCATGGGTATTTTGGACTTTTCAATACCACAACCGCCTCAAAAAATTTTGGTGATTTTATGTGATGTGTAAAATTTCACAAGGATTCCACAAAACTAAATTTTACAAAAATTGGATGAGCATAAAAATTTTAAAAATTCATGGACAGTAGAAAAATAGGAATATTAGAGGGTGTGACCCCTATAGTCCATGAATATTTAAAAATTAAATATAAATCCAATTGCTCTAAAATTTTGAAAAAATGTTCCTTATTTAATTTGGAATCCTGGGTGAAATTTCACGATTTTAGAAGGCCTATGGTGTCAGGAATTGATTTTTGAAATCTGGATAGAAGTCTGGATCCAAAAATCAGAACACCAACACTTGAAGTGGAGTGGTGTTGAATGATGTAAACAAATAATGGGTTTTAATTTGCACCACTCCACTTAATTAAGTTGTTTAGGACTGCACACACAAGAGAGAAGAGAGACAAGGGGATGAGATCCACTTCAAGCAAGAGAAATAAATGAATGCAAAGTCATGCCTCCCCAGCAACGGTGCCAAAAAAGTAATGCGAATTTTAGCGTGATTTGTAATTAGGGTTTTTAGAGTCGTTGTAACACACGAAATCGCATATGCTTTTAAAATTTATAACCTAGATAGGGGAGTATCTAAGGTGTTCCAAGGAGGTCAAATGTTTGCTAAATTATGTCTCTTGCTTGGAAATCGAACTCAACTTTCTTTTTGGTGTTTTATATATATAATTTTTATAGGATTTGAAATAATGAGAACAATGCGGGTTTGTTGATAGCAAGAAAATCGTCTACACTAATCCACTACACTACTACTAAAGTGACAAGTAGAGCCTCTCCCTAAGGTCACTCTAGGCACATGGAGGCCTAGAGTAATTAAGGAGAGGGAGTGAAAAAATGCTAGACCAAAAATTCTATAAAACTATGCAACAAAAAGATAAAAGAAGGCAACTTGAATTAACGGAAATTTGTTTTACAAAAAGCACGTGTAGAGGAATGCTTCTATTCTAACTTGAAACTACAAGAAAGTAAAACACAAACCCTCTTAAAAATTGGTGAAGAAGAGGAGCTTCTTGCTTCAAGCTTGGTAGCTCTTGGGCTTGAAAAGAAATCTTCCAACTCCTCTTTGAAAGCTCTGCCAAGACGATGTCCTCCAAGGCAAGCCCTAAGGGGGCATGCCCTAAGCTTCTCCTCAAGGGTGGACGTCCACCCTAGGTGCTTCTCCCTTGCCTAGCCATCCTCATTGATGAAGAATTGCTCCTCCTCCTTGGCATAGCAAAAGAAGAGTGGGAAGGAAGAAGGCACCAAGGGGGCAGGTGATGTGCTCCCTTAATCTTCTTCCTCCCTTCTTCTCTTGGCCATAGGGTGTAGGTGAATTTATGGTAGACTTATACTAATGGGAGGATCGGGAAAATGGTGGTAGGTGATGGGTTTTTATAAAGTGGGATGGGGGTAGGGTTGGCGTGAATAGGTGGA
Source organism: Thalassia testudinum (assembly GCA_037157565.1). NCBI lineage: Eukaryota > Viridiplantae > Streptophyta > Magnoliopsida > Alismatales > Hydrocharitaceae > Thalassia > Thalassia testudinum. The sequence continues at coordinate 49,991,498 of JAZHRO010000009.1, forward strand.
GGGCTAGGATGGAGTTTGGTGGTGGTTATGGGTGGTTTAGTTAATCCTAAGGCTAGGGTTAAGTGGCGCCACCTAAGGGGTGCTAAGGGGGGCAGTTAGGGTTGGCCAAGGGGCACCTAAAAGTGGCACCAACCATGGAAGGGTGCCATGGGTTGGCGCCAACTTGAAGGCTTCTAGAAGGAGGGTGAGGTGTAGGGTGGATAAGGCTTGGAAGGGGTAGGTGTAGGGTGTAGATGGGAGATCATTTTGGTGCCAAAAGGAGGGGGTTCTAGAAGGGTTAGCTGGCATCAAAATAGGTGTCTCTTGGAAGGAGGTGAGGGGTGAAAAGGTGGCTAGGGTTAGCCCTAACTTAGGGGTGGACTAGGTTAGCTAGGTGGACTTAGGGCTTGGGTTGATTGGTGGACTAGTTAGGTGGGGTTTTAAGGTGGTAAATGACAAGGGAGCTGGAGCATAGCTAAGCTAAGCTAAGATAAACTAGCTTAGCTAGTAATGGAGTAGAGGAGTAGGCAATGGGAGTTAGGGTTTGAGGAGAGGAGCTGGACAAAAGAAGTTTGGAGCCGAAATGGAGCTAGCAGCTGCTGAAGAGGGTGGCATGGAGCTACTCTAGCTGGCTTAGCTTGCTAGTTCTTTGCTAGCTGCTAAGCCAAGCTAGAGTAAGCTGGCTTCTACCATAAGGAGTTGAGGTGAGCTAGGTCTGGTGCTCTCGGGGAGGATCAAGCTGGTTGAGGCAGCTAAGGTAGCTTAGCTTAACTGAGTTGAGCTAAGCTGAGTCCCTGGGAGCTGGACTTGAGCTTCCTGAGCTAAAATGAAGTCATCTTTAGCTGGATGGAGTTAAGTGGAGCTAAATCAAGCTAGTTCTGAGCTGAGGTGAACTCCAGTCAACTTAGCTGAGCTAGCTAGAGTTTCCTGTAAACTAATGGGAGCTGAGACGAGCTAGACTTAGCTAAGTTGAGCTGGATCTTAGCTAACCTAAGCTAGGGTGAGCTACGATGAGCTCTCTTGAGTTGCCATTCAATTGAGATGAGCTAAATGGAGCTAGGATGAGCTAACCCTAGTTCAGGTGAGCTGGATTCCAGCTATGGTGAGCTGGATCTAGCTGAGTTCCAGCTGATTTGGGCTTCTCCTTCACCAGTTGCCTTCCTGAGTGCTAGGGTTTAGGGATCTGGCAATCTGCTTATTCCTAACACTCACAAAAACATATCAAAAGTACAATAAAAAATGCAATGCATGCCTAACCTAATTAATGCCTAAATGCAACCCAAAAACCCATTTGCGGAGCAAAATCCTAAGAGCTAAGTTTGTTTTAATGCATAAGAATGATGATAAACTGGCGTTTATCAGCCCCTTGGCTCCTGCTTCTTCTGCAGACTCCCTAGGATGCTACGGAAGTCTGATTGATGCGATCTTGGAAGCGTTAGACTCCCGTCGTCATTCTAAACAGATCCATAAGGTTGGATCGGTCATCTACAGCCTTTAATTACCTGCAATTATTAATACCTCTCAAATAGCACATTATTATGTATAAAATATATAAATCACCTAGGATGCAAAGTACGATATGTATACATGCAGAATGCCCATGTTAAGCTAGGTTCTACCTTAATTCAGGAGAATTAGGGCCTATGATTGCTGCGCAATCAGCAGTTCGAATGCTCACCCTTCAATCTCGCACCAATGCTTGAGCCAACGTGCTACACGAGTGCTTTGTTGCGTTTGCCATCTCTGGTGCAGCTGTCATCAGCTGTTGGATGAAGATCCAACGGTTGAGGTTTGATCGTCTTTAAAAAAGCGTGAGGAAGCGGGTGACGTGAGTGACTCATGGCCATTCGATGGCGATCCAACGGCCCAAGACATGTGGGGAGACATCCTCAGAAGTTGGGGCCGATGTGAGGGGTGGCTGCGATGGCGCCATGTGGCGCCAATGTGGTTGTCCATCTTCTCTCTTTTGTAAATGATGATGTAGGCCTCCGATTGAGATGATTCATGCGCCATTAGGCTGCGATCGCTGATCCTGATCCATTCGTGCGATTAGATTTATCATCTAAGGTTCGAATTTTCACCTGTTTGCCTCTTGGCCCTTGCTCTTCTGCGAACTCCATAGGATGCTACGGGAGTTTGATCGATGTGATCTTGAAAGTGTTGGGCTCCCGTCGTTGTTCTGAGCAGATCCATATGGTTGGATCAATCATCCGCAGCCCCAAATTACCTGTGATTGTTAATGCCTCTTAATTAGCACATAATATGACATTATTATTTACAAAACTAATAAATCAGCTATGATGCAAAGTATGATGCAAATGCATGCAGAATGCCTAAGTTAAGCTAGGTTCTAACTTAATTCAGGTGGATTAGGGCCTATGATTGCCATGCAGTCATAACCCCATGCTTAAATCTTGCTAGTCCCTAGCAAGTGTAAGACTAAATGCATTTTATTAAGAGTTTGACCAGAGATTTATTTCTTTTTGTTTCATCCAAAAATTTAAAATCCAGAAAATCGTGGATGTGTAGTGGTGTAGCTTTTGCAACGGATCCAAGCGAAAAGTCAACATACATCTAAAGCTCATACTTGACCCTTAATAAAATTCTGTTGGGATAGGCAAACCTCTTTTGTCAGGGATATAAAATATCTTCTAGTTTTAGCCCTGGCTTTTTGGCTTAGGTAGAAGATGTCTGAGTTAGATGAATTTGTATTTGGTGGCTCACTCTCTTCTGGTGCTACATAGAGACTAGTATTTCAAAATATAGATTTTCAAATTATTAAATAAATCAACTTAGAGAGAGGCTGGAAAAATGTGCTCTCTTAAGTCTTTTGTACTTTTTCTTCTCTCTCTCTTTTTTTCCTTTTTCTTTTCTTCTTTTTTTTCTCTCTTTTTTCTTTTTCTTTTCTTTTTCTTCCCGAGCTCACATCTCACCAGTTTTGTGGATATATTTGGTGGTCTCTCATGGCATTACACTTCAATTAGGTTTTAATAACCCTATGACTAAGTCAGAATCCTTCAGCCGGTATTCAGGCAGTTAAAAATACAGGAAAAGTAAGTCAAGGTTGTATTTGGTGGTTCATAGAGGTGGTAAGTGTTGTTGCCTCAATGTACTTGACTCACATACACTTCTCAACATGATAATTTTTTTCTTTTTTTTTCTTTCTTCTTTGTTCTTCTTTTTTTTCTTTTTTTTTATATACTAACAAAATGACATATCTACTAACACAACGTAACATAACATACGTACTTTTATTCATGAGGCATTATTTGGGATTGGGGGTGTTCAAGAGGATGTCGAGTGACTTATTTGGTGGAAGTGCCTATTCTCGGCATCGGGAAGGGAATGGATAGAACAACATATTTCTGACTTTGATATTAGTAGCCTCCTTCAGCCAAGGATTCCGTGAAGGATAGTCATGACTATCCTTCACGGAATCCTTGGCCGACTATCCACCTCAGTCTTAGTTTTATCAGAACCCGCTCTCTGTGTATTTACCTTATTTGGTGGCTCTCACAAGGATTCTCTCAAAGAATTTGTACACAAGAAGTGAGAGAGAAAACTATGCCTAACTCCAAGTATCATTATCCAATTATCCAGAATTCAAGATTCCTTACACTAGTCTTAATGCACCAGCAGACTCTCTACTCTAACCTCACACATGTTTTTGGTGGATCTACTAGAAGATGGTTCACCTGACTCCCTGATTACTGTCCAAGGGTTGTCGAGAAGAAGCAATGCTTCTTCTCGACAAACTAGAGATGTCTATCGGTTTTCGCATTGGATCCATTGCAAATTCTACGTACAAGTGTGAAATTGTACTGGATTCTAAGTTCAAGAATCTACTAAAGAATAAATCCCTAATAAAACTTCTTGATAAAATGATCTATTCCCCCTGAGTGTTGGCAGAAAATTTTCAGTTTATATGTACTGCCCCCCCCATGCCTATGTTCTTGCATGTCCTCATGCATGAATAAGAGAAAATAAGGCAAGGTGTAAGTGGATAATTTGTCATTCAGTTCATCCCAACACTACAATGGTAATCAGAATATGCAGAATACTATGCCAGAATGAAATATGCTATGTATAATAAATATCTATATATGTATAAGTCTAAATGTGATGCCTAAATGATGCCTAAATGCTAAGTCTAAATGCTATACCTAACTGCTATGCTGAGTTTAACGCCTCCTGCTGGGTGAAACTCCATTAGATGGATCAATGAGTGCAGAGGAGTTGGTTAAGATCAAAAGGCAGATGTGTTTGTATGCTCCGAGAATCAGTGGTCTGCACATGCGACCAACTGATGGTGCAATCCTATCCCAAAAAGTCTCTCAATAGTATTGTGTGAAACAGGGACAAAGAAAGGAGGGAGGTTGGAATGAAGGTCAAAATGCCAATCCCACTTAATGATTTCGTTCCAAAAGTTTATGAGCATTTGCTGAGGAATTGGGTTGATATGAAAATCAAAATGCCAGCCAGCATCAGAGTCTGGATTATAAGGGTCTTCATAATGGTGATTAACATCGAAAATCAAGTTCTCGACAGACCCTGCGTTGTATGAAGGTATTGGAAGTTCCCTAAAATCCTCATCAAAAATCATTTCATCCTCGTCAGTACTAATCTCAAATTCCTTGGAATTTGTCTCAGTCACTAAGTCGAGCCATCCATTAGATTGACTTGGATTATAAGTAAGTCCCCAATTCCTTGAACTCAGTATTTCACCTTCATACATGTCAGGTTGCTCAAAATTCTGTGCTTCCAGAGGCCCTTCCGTTTCCTTTGATAAATCATCAGGAGTACCCCCCCATAATTGAAAATTAGAATCAGGAGTAGAAAATGCAAACTCCGAATTTCCTTCATCACCTTGGTCAGTGGATGGGGAAAGATGCGAATCACAAGATATCAAAGTGAAAATAGATTTGTTTCTATGGGTAGTTAAGTCAACTCCCAATTCATCAAGGCACATGTGATTGTCAGAATCCCTAGGCAAAATTGCATTACCTAGGTGTGCTTAACCAATGGTGTTCAAGGCTGTAATCCCTTGATTTTCATTGAATTCAACCTAACTTTGTTTTAATTCTCCTAGATTGTTTGAGGCATCCAAATCTAAATCATCCTGTGAATCCTCACCTTAGGGATCCTTGATCATATAGGAGTCGTATTCTGGTTTACAACTAACTGATCCCACAAACTGAAAGGTTTGCATCTCAGGGCTTTCACCAAGATCTAGGTCCATAGGTTGATTTTCTTCCTCCATTAGATGTCTCCCATAGTTGTCGATGAATGTTTAGGGCTATCGCCCCTTTTCTCCTCACTTTCCTAAATGGGGCTCTTAGATGAGCTAATTTGGGTTATTCCAAGCTCGTGTCTCTTGATCTCCTTGGATATCTCTTCTTTCATTTCAACATCACCTATTGAGACATCAACATCATCTACTTCGGGTGTGTGACTCGAAGGATCCCTAAAAGCATTATCAAGTTCCCTAAAATCCTCTAGGCTAGTCTGAACTCAGTACTGCAAAAGGAGTATATCTTGAAGTGTGCAAGTTTGTCGATTCATCCTAGCCACGGATTATAGTTCTTTAAGGGCTTCCATCAGAGATTCTTTAGTTGCAATCAAAGTCTATCTCTGCCCTGGATTAGTAGTGATCTGGATTTGATGTAGATATCTCGCAACTATGTCCTTGTACTTTGCTACCATTTGTTTCAATCTGAGAAGTAGTTGTGAGTCCATTGGCGGTTTCCCAATGGTGATCTGTGTGGATATGGCCTCAGATGCAAGTCTGGAGGAAGATGAAGGGTTATAATAGATTTGGTCTGGAGAATCATAAGGGTGGTGGGTGGGTTCAGCGTAGTCATAGGTTGTGGTTGAATCCTTAACTTTGAGTGGCTCATTATCCACCTGTGGTACATTCTCACTGAATTCAGGGCCCCTAGAGGTTATGTCTTGGGTTCTTTGTCTTTCATCTGGAATTGCTTTTCTCAAGTCCTCAAATTCCCTTTTTCTGACCTCCCTTGCTTCCTGGACTATTTGGATCAGTTCAGCGATCTGGGAGCTTTTGTGAGGGGTAGGAGTATGCCTTTGGTGGGACCGGTCAAGATACTCAATCATCATGATGAAATCCCAATCCCGCAAGGACAGTGTCTCTAAGGGTTGTGATGTTTGTGTAGATGTCCAAGAGGATGAGGTGGGTATGTCCCAAGCCTGAGGAGCACGCATATATGAATAATGAGCAATATCCCACCCATAAGAAGTTCAGATCATAGTTGGATTGGGAGGAGAACCCTAATGATGGTAGGATGAGAAAGAATATGGGTCCATGATCAAGATGGTCAAAAGACACTAGAAGGGTCTTAGTGACCTTACACCAATTACAAGGACTGGTGGCAGAACAAGGCAAAGGCCTTGCAATCAAATTGGTCGTTAAGATCAAATGACCAGATTTTTTGTTCAAGTTTAAATTATTGAAGAAATTCGTTGAGAAACCAACTGAAGATAATCCCTTCCTCTTAAGTTAACCCGACCAGTTTGGTTACAAGGGGACTAAAAGGAAGGTTCTTCCTTCAACTTTCACCTCTGGTTCCTTTGTACCCCTTAGCTGTGGTCGTTTGACACTACCTGACAGGCTTAGTCACTAGGTTTGGCAGAAGAGGTTGAAATCACCCAATAGTTTCAAGATAAATACAGGTTATTAGGTGTATTCTTGTGATTTTTTTAACCTTTTTTTCTTCAATAGGTGGTGAGTGGTCCACAAGGTGACCAAGCTCACCGGCTAGTCACTAGACTTGCTTTAGTCTAGGTTATCCCAAATGTGTGGTCTCTAGAAATTTTGACCCTAAAGGTGTAACCTAGGGTTCATGCAGTTCTATTTTTTCAACAGACTAACAGAAATAAAACAATTCTCTGATACACAAATGGAATTCAAATAATTGAAAATTCAACAGACAGATTCCTTTTTCAACTATCTTTTTAAGAAATATTTTTTTGTAATTTTTACTATTTTAATCGAATAAATAAGAATTTTTAAATGTTAGAGGGTCAGATCTGAAATTTTGACCCCTAGTCGATCTTCTACTTTGAAATAGTATCAAATAAACTCTAAAAATTTGGTAAAAATATGGAAATAAAATCTAATTAGATCATCTTTCAAACCCCATCATTTTTTATCAGACTAGATTTGCGGATTATTCGGAATTACTGTTTGAAATTCGAAAATTTTCAAATCTGGGTCAGTTTGACCCCCTTGTAATTCATGAATTTTTAAAAATTACACAATCAGAATTTTCTCAAAATAATGGTGTCATTTGAAAGATGGTTTGAAAATAAAGCTCGCACCCAAATTTCAGTATTTTTTGCTCAATATATTTTTGGTAAATGAATTTTTGAGTCACTCCTTGAAATCATCAGGGATGTGGTGGAAGGGCTTTCGAAATGTTTGAAATTCAAATTTCAAACCTTCCCACCAAAATTATTTTTTTTTCATTTTTTTTAATTTTTAAAATTTTTTTTGGAGGGAAATTTTTTTTTCAAATTTTCTCTTTTTTTTTCAAACAAACTAATTCTAACCTAAGATTCAAAATAAATCCTAATCTAACTACCTTTTTTTTTAGAAAGCAAAATCTAACTAAAATTCAAATCTAACCTAAGATTAAGAAAGAAACCTAAAACTAAGGTAGAGAAGATGTGCACCTGATTTTTTTAAAATATGCACTCGATGTGTGCGCAAATCTGGTTCGTCCTGTTTTCCGGCACATCAAGGAGAGCAAGCAGATAAAAATTTGTTACTATGAAGTTCAGAGAATCAGAAATTAGAAATTTTGTTGCCTCCTCGGCAACAGCGCCAATTTGTTCGAGGTGTAAATCACGTTTTAAAATAAATCAGTCGTATTATAGCGCGAAGTACGTTGAAACAAATAAAATTTACAAGATGTGAGTCCCGGTCGAACTCAGGGAGGCAGAAAACATTTCTGATTTCATACTAATGCTAACTAGCGAACATGATACTAACTGCAACTAACCAATATATATAATACTAATCACAATATCTATATCACGTAGATTCTTTGACAATGAATTGCAAAATAAAATTAGGACATGTACTTGTTATCTATCTATAACTAGAGCATGAATAAAAACTATTATCTAGCAGAATAAGGGCACCACGGGTGGTCCTTGGTGGCCTCTAGAGAGGCTAGGGAGAGTAATGGCGGTCCGCCAAGGTGGCTTGGTGGGCGCTTCAGAGGAAGAGAGCCAGAGACGGAGAGAGCCGGAGAAGAAGATCTGAAGAACTGGAGAGGGTCTGGAGAAGTTCTGGTGGAAGATGTCCTTCTGGTGGGACCTTGGGCTTTCTTTAATAGCTTTTATGAGGGGCAAAATGGGTATTTGAGCCCTCAAAATCGTGCAACAACCCTCTGGTGATCAGATCCGTCGATCGAAAGATCAACGGATCAGATCACACCTCAATAGGCCCTCCCAAACGTTCTCTACATGGGAATGCAACGTTTGGCTGACACATGGTGCTCTAATGGCCTTCGATCTAAGATCACGCGGTCCTGCACTCACCTCGTGCCCGCTCTTCAACTGCAGCGCCTCTAATCATGCATTCGCGCACACACCAATCCTCAACCGTCCGATCGCTTAAACAAGTTGTAGCCACCGCCTTCAAAATTTCAAATGCGCGTGCATTTGGTTTCATGTGAAAGCGTGCGTCGTCGCCCGAGGCTTCTCGCACTGCATGGTCACCTCTGCACCGCCCGATGGCCATCCAATGGATGGATTTCATCCGCACCAGTGCCTTCGTCGAATTCTCGCTTCAAGCGGTTCGAATGCTCGCCCTTCGGTCTTACACCAGCATTTGAGCCAACATGCTACACGAGCTTTTTGTTGCATTTGCCATCTTATGTACAGCCGTCATCAGCCGTTGGATGAAGATCCAACGGCTGAGGTTTGATCGTCTTTGATAAAGCGTGAGGGAGCGGGTGACATGGGTGGCTCATGGCCATTGGATGGCAATCCAACGGCCCAAGATGCATGGGGAGACATCTTCAGGAGTTGGGGCCGATGTGAGGGGCAGCTGCGATGGCACCACGTGGTGCCATCATGGCTGTCCATCTTCTCTCTTTTGTAAATGATGATGTAGGCCTCCGATTGAGATGATTCTTGCACCGTTGGACTGCGATCGCTGATTAGGATCCATCCGTATGGTTAGATTTATGATCTAAGGTCCGAATTTTCACCTGTTTGCCTCTTGGCCCTTGCTCTTCTGTGGACTCCACAGGATGCTATGGGAGTCTGATCGATGTGATCTTGGAAGTGTTGGACTTTTGTCGTCATTCTGAGCAGATCCATATGGTTGGATCAGTCATCCGTAGCCCCAAACTACCTACGATTGTTAATGACTCTCAATTAGCACATAATATGACATTATTATTTACAAAACTAAGTAATCAGCTATGATGCAAAGTATGATGCGAATGCATGCAGAATGCCTAAGTTAAGCTAGGTTCTAACTTAATTCAGGTGGATTAGGGCCTATGATTGTTGCGCAATCACCCCATGCTTAGTTCTTGTAATGTCCTCATTGCAAGGTAGGATGGGTTAGTCAATTAAGCCTAAATCACTTCTTTAGAACAAGAGTAGGGTGAGTGGAGTGGGTCGAAAATGGTTAGATGCGGACGATTTTAAGCTCCAATGGGAGAAATGGAGGTGGTCAGGGATGTTTTAGGTGGAGAAGTGATCAAAGTTGAGTCATTTCACAAGTAGGTTCAAAGAAGATCAGAAAGGTTCTCTTTTTGAATGACGGGTTGCCTCCCGTTAAGTGCTAAGTTTAATGCTAAACTCCAGGTGGTCAAGTGGAATGAGTAATCAGAGTACATGAGTTTTGTAGAACAAGCATCTTGATGATTAACCTGATCGGGCCAAACAGGTGCTTATTTAGATCAACTACTGGTTATGCAGACTAAAAGTAATGAGTTTGGTGGGTTGGAAATGTAAATCATTAAATGTGGAACCCACCAAGCGTAATTTGGTTCAAGAAGATTAGGAAATGAAAAGTGAGGATTTGGATACCTTGGTTCAACCAATTTAGAGTAAGGGTCCCCAAAAGATAATGGATTAATGAAAAATATAGGAACCCTACTTATGGGATCAGAAATAATCAATAGTTGACTATCAGTTTGATCAATGTCCCACTCATTATCAAACTAAGGTGGAAAATCAGCTCCCACTAGATCGGAATGAGATGATTTAGGATAAAAATGGATTCCAATGGAGTAATGTGATGGAGAGCGGTTGCTGAGAGACTTAAGCAACCATTTTTGGGTGGCCTCCTGATCAGGTGGTGCAACTGCTTCAAGGGAAGAAATTTAAGGTTCCATATCAATGGCCTTAGAGTCAAAGTCAAAGAATGGGTCATGGACATCAAGATCATAAGTTGGTTTATGAACCTCTAGAAGCAAGGATTCTCCTAAATAAAAGTAAGGTTCAAAATCAACATCAGGATAGGAGAATTCGAGAACAGAACATGGGTGAAAAGATTTATCTGAATCTGAATTGAAATTTAGATCACCATCACAAGAAGAATCAAAACCCACGAAGTTATCAACCTGAAATTTGTCTAAGTTAGATTTTGGTTCCAAATTAATAATGGTGTCCTCATTAGGCATAGGCTTGGGTTTAGGTTATCTAGGATATATCCAATCTAATCTTAACTCTTCAGATTCCTTTGATTCTGTATCATAAATTGGTTCCAATTCAAATAAATCAATATGCTCTTCTAGGGAATTTGGAGAGGTTTCATCATCAAAAGTAGGCTCATAGTAATCATAATATTTTGAATTTGAGATTTTAACCTCATTAAATTGTGCCTTACAATTTTCCCAAATAGGTTTAGGTCTAGATTCTAGGTCAAGGGTAGGAATTGGGTCACTAGAATCTATTTATAAATTTAGCTCAATTGGGATTTCATATGCATCCTCTTTAAAAATACATGATTTAGGCTCAAAATTGTCGAATGTTGAGGCAACTCTAGTTGAATCCTAATGATGTCATCTAAGCCATCTGAATAGATCATAATTTTCTCTAGATTAGGTTTAGCTTGATCATCTCCATGTCCCTAATTTGGTCGTAATCTTGGTTTAATTTATTAAGTTGCACTTCTGGGTCAGCTGGGATTGTGGATCCTGATTCCTTTATTAGGTCGCCAGAATTAGGCTCGAAAAAGACCTTACCAAAGTAAGGTGCGGGGATTTTATCGTCAAGGAAATCAAAATCAAAATCATCATAGGTGTTTTGAAATTTTGGCTAAGTTGAACCAGCTTCAAAAATTTTATCTGTTGGTTCGGTGTCAAATTCAAGAACACCTGTGATGGAATCCTTCCAACCCAAAAGTTTATTTTCCATATCAGGTAGTTCCTCATGCATAAAATCATTATTTGGTTCTAATTGGGTTGAGGGTCTAACATAGAAATCTCCATTTTGGAACCCAGGTTCAGGAGAATCTAGTTTGTCCTCAAAATTACCCCAAGATTCATAATCAAGGTTCGGGTGGGAGTCTGGGTATCTTTCATTAATCAACTCTTTCAATTGATCTATCAAATCCCCACATTGTTTAAAGAAATCTTGGTAATTTTCCCACAATTCTGGAATTGAAAAATATTGTAAACCCTCATTTCTTTGAAGTTTTTTCACAACAATCATTTGATCTAAGAGGGTTTCTTGGGTCAAACCACATAAAACCTGGGCTACCATTATTTGGATGTGGTTCATAATTGGAGGTTGATCAATCTGACTTATAAGTTCCCTCCTATGGTTTGAGGCGAAGACTTTTTCTCTATTCTTCAAGGCTTCCTCAATCATGCGATCTTTTATGCTTTTGGGAGGGTTTATTTTAAGGGACATTTTCCTAAACTTTAGGTTGACTTCCAAGTATGGTGGTTGAAATCAAATCAGGTGGATCAAAAGTTGGAGAACTGGGTTCAAGTTCAAAGTGATCAGAAGATAGGTTGATTGGATCAAAAATCACACAAGTCAATCGAAACTTGACCCCAATGCGGATTAAACTCTAATGGAGGCCTTAAGGTCAGTCTTAAGGACCTCCTCCCCATGCATATACTACAGAAAAGATGAGAGGGACTGGATATGTATTGGACCCAATCAAGGCACTCAAATATAATTAGATGACTATGGCTGATTTGAGGTAGATAGACCTCTAGATCAAAAACTCACCTGCCCCAAGAATTATTTTGATAGCCAGGAAAGGAGAGTCCCATAAAGACCCCTACACGGTAGGGCGTCCCCACAGGTTACATGGTTTCCCCTACCTCACTTTTCTTGTCACTGCAGTTCCAAGTAGACCAGAAACGCATGAGTTAAGCCCTAAGTCTACCAATTTTAGGCTTAGATGTGCTTGTGTCTTTAGTTATCACTTGAGTTAGATATAAATTTACTTGTGACCTAACTTAAGGTTGATTAGGTTGCAATGCAACCTAACTTCACCTGACTTGCCCTAAGGAATTTAAGGTCAGATCGGGGTCAAATGAACCTGACTTACCTGCTTTGGTTTGACAAGAAAGATTATTAATCACAAATTTTAGTGTTCAAGTAATGGAATTACGGATTTTAGGGTTTAAATTGTTAAATCAAATCAAACAAGGGCTTAGGTAACACAATGTAAGAAAATCAATTCCCTTTAAGGCTTGCAATGTATTTTTGCCCTTCAAAAACCCTAATGTTTTAACCCTAATTTGGCTCAAAATGAACCAAATTTAGTTCAGTTAAATGTGCACCTTGGACTCACACAAGAAGATGATAGTCCAAGGTGTGCTAAAATTAAGCCCAAGAGTGCCTATAGGCATAGGAATTCGAAATTGTGTATTTCTAAATCAACTTCTTCACAATGTAAGCACCCAAATGTTCAAGAAATTCTTGCCACAAATGATATTATCCAAGAGAAACAAGGCAAGGTTATATATATATATATATATATATATATATATATATATATATATATATATATATATATATATATATATATATATATATATATATATATATATATACTCATACATATACAAGGTGAATGGAGAATAAGAAAGAAAAAAATTAACCTGCCCCTAGAGTGGTTGATCCGAGCTAGTAGACTTGAGTTTTGCACTACCTTTATCTTCACGTGGGTTGAGTTCAAATGACCGCTTCAAAACAACCAAATCAGAGACAAATGGTTAGAAATCAAATAAATAAAAATAGAATAAAAGAAAAATATAGACAGATAGTGGTAACTATGCATTGCTCCACAGCAACAACGCCAAAAAGTGATGTGCGCAAATCAAGATTTGATAAAATCGTGTCGTAGTATAGTTGAAAGTGCTCAATCCACTTTTAAATTTATATTTCTCGAAGTTAGTATCCAAGATCATTTGCTAGGAGCAAAAGAAATGTGCGACTTATCACTATCAAGATTTTTAAGCTTTGGAACTAGATGCAAGTAATTAATTCTATCTTTAATGTAAGCTCTCTAGTTCAAAAAGAAACTAAGTGTTAGGGCAATGAACATAGAAAAAAAACTTTGAATCCTTTGAACACTTAGAATTTTTTTTTAATTTTCAGTGCAAGACTTGGCCTTCTTCGCTAGGCCCAAACATGTCCTATCGAGCTACCCCTAATGGGCCTTTCTCTTTATAACTATAGTATATGGGTTCATATATGCCTATCGGGGAGCCTTTCCTTATTAAGGGCTGAGAACCCTTTGTTGCACCCCTTTTTGGTAAAGATAGACCAGATAAAAAAAAAGAGAAAAGACTTAGTGAGAATTGGAGAGGAGTGTGTGTGCTAAGAAAGGGAAAGAAGAAAGAAAAGAGAGAAGAGGAGGAATAGGCTCAAATTGAAATTCTTAAAATTAAAAGTGCTGGTTTAGTCCCACATCATGGGATAACCAATTGGTTGGGCAACATATATTGATTAGTCTTAGCTCTTTTACTTGTTATTTAACATTTGCATTGAGTTTTAGATTTTAGGATAAATGCAAATGGTTACAAGTGTGGAGGAGGAGTTCAAGCTCTCATCCATGGCGGATTGGAGGAGCTTGATGGAGGAGAAGGAGCTTCGTGTGGAGTGAGAGCTTGAAGACAAGCAGATGAAGAATAGTATAGAAGTTCTTTTTGCTCTTGTTCTATGTATTTATCTTTTTGTTCTTTGCATTTTATTTTCTTAAATTATTTGTTAAAGAGCCCCAAAGTAACAAACAATAGTCCTAGGAACACATACACAACCCTAAGATACTTAGACAAACTCTTAGATAATTCAGAAAACCAAAATAGGCATCAAATAACCTGATCAGATGTCCAATCTGGACATCAGACGTCTAATCTTAGACTTTAAGACATTCGACTATTTGATCAAACATCCAAAACACTTAGGCTGGAGACCCACTCTATGTCTGCCACTTTCAGGTGTCCAGCCCTTAGTCTAGACATCTTAGAAGACATCTAAGTATCTTGCCAAACGTCCAACTAGAGTACCGTTGGCTTGTCAGACTTAATCTTTGAGGATTAACCCTTAATCTGATTTACATCTACTTTCAGGTGTCTGATAAATAGATGTTAGGTTCAACCTAACCCAAATCACTTTTGTCAGATGGTTATAGCCGTTTGAGCCTCAGGAAATCCATTTCCGCAGTGATTTTTGTTTCCAGACATTTGGCCAGATGTCCGGCCTACTGTCTATGCAACTTAAACCTAGAACCCTATTTAAGTTTGGACAAAATAGGAAGAAAACTCGTCAAGAATTAGATGTCTAATTAGATGCCTAGACGTCTTAAAACACCTCTTTAGGAGTCCATCTTGATCTAACCCCATCCAAAAGGTCCATTCTTCTAGATTAGACGACCGATCCCTAGATCAGATGACGACCCAAACATCTGATAATATATCCAAACGTCTAATAACCCTGTTAGAATCATAAATGATCATGATGATTTGCCTTGGATTTATTCCCAACAGCTATAGAAGCCTTCCAAGTCCTTCTAAACCCTTCTTAGGACCTCTATAAATAGAGTAGTACACTTTCTAAGCCACAACCACCTTGAAATACTACTTTCCACCACATTTGTATCCAAATGAAGTAGAAAATCATCTAGAAGTATTGTTGCTCTCCAAGATCATTCTACACACTTGCGAGCATCATCATTGCAGCACACCCGCTCTTCTGTCTTCGCATACAAGAGCGTCATCATGCCATTGCATGGTTCACGCACCCCATGTTGCTAGATAACACACTTCCATCAAAGGGAAGTTTTCTTTGCCTATAGTACCTAGATTTAATACATACTTTGAGTCTCTATAAGACTATTGTCATTGTTTAACGTGCGAAAGAGGAGATTTAAACATGCATTCGATGTAGTAAAGTCTCAATCGCTTAAAAACAAATAAATTTATAACTCAGATTCTAAAAAAGAGTCCGAGGTCGAACACAAGGAGCAAATATGGAATTCACAATATTAATCTCATTCAGAATCAATGAGCATAATTAATTGATCACAAATTAGATATGCAATGAATGAAATTGATTAGAATTAATGTTTGAATATAAATCAATGTATCTCAAAAGATCATGAATCAAAAAGAAAAGAGAATCAAAACAATGGTGATTTGAATAACCACTTATTCCCTTAATTAAGCATGCAATCAATATTTCAATTCATTCAAATCAGAATTCAATCTTAACCATAATACTTAAATAATGCAACAATGTTATCATCAACTCAGATCAGTCGACAGGCATTTATCATCAGACGACTTAAGTGTCTCAGGCACAAGCACAAGGCTTCAGAAAGCCTCTTCTTTTCTTCTTCTTCTTCAGCTTCCCTTCTTTTCAGACCTTCCCTTCTTTTCTTCTTCTTTCACGAGCCTTCCCTTTCTTCTTCTCAGCACAAGGGACCCAACTCCTTCAGCGACTAAGTGTCACACAGGGCACAAGTCTTAGAGAGCAAAACCCTCCCTCGCTCTCTCACAAGTCTTCCTCCTCTTCTCTCAAGCCTAGACCCAACATAGTCGGATCCATGTTCGGGTAAATGGGTCATGTACAATGTCTAGGGTCACCGGGCGTATGTGGTGACCAAGGAGTGTATTAGGTCGAGTTAGCAAGTGAAGGGGTATGAGGGACCTGACCCCTCAGTGCTTGGGCGATATAGCCACAGTACAAAATCAACTTAAGTGTGTGTGCACGCCTTTCACTCCACGATGTGGCACTAATGTGCCTGCTCTCTTCGTATGCAGCTGTAGAATGAAGCCTCGTCCAATTGGAGGTGAAGGCGAAGCCGTGGTCTCTAATTGAGGACCTGGGAAAGGTCCAAGAAGTGTTCCGCAAGACCTGGAGGTGGTGATTTGGTTGAAGATGACCAGAACACTATGTTTGTGGTCGGACGAGACGACGACGGTGAAGCATGATGGAGATCTGAAATGCAAAATAAGGCCTCACGACCACATTACAATACCTCAGGAGACTTGCCAAGTGTTGGCGAAGGTGGTGGTGGTGGTTGCGTGACGTGAGAGTGATTGTGGACGTCGGACGGTGATAGAGAGGGTGAGCGGCGAGGGGTGTGTTTGGTGGAGTGTTGTAGTGGGTTTTCAGTGGGTTTGAATGAGGGATTTTGATGAAAGAGATGAGGCGAACCATCTAGAGGTGCAGCGGCGGCGTTTGGTGGTGTGTAGCATCGGGGAGTACACGTCAGAGATACACCGGATGTGGGGAAGATGGAGGGATTGAGGGTGAACAGTGGGTCAGTTTAGGAAAAGAAAGTGATAGGGAGGTTTAGAAGAAGTAGGAGAAGATGAGACCTATTTTAGCAGGCGAAAGGGTAGGAGGGCGCCAGCTTTGATTAGCCAACGCCATGGAAGAGAACGTCTCCGATGGCGGAACGGCGAGGAAAGAGGGAGTCGGAGAGCCCTTCACCAGTATTGCGAGGAGAGGATGAAGGAAAGGAAGAAGATGGGCCGCTCGATTTGTCCGTCAAGTGGCCTGAAGAAAGGAGTCAAGGGAGTTCACTGGAGCTTGTTAGAGGAGGTCGGAGGGAGAGGTTTTGTGCGAAGAAGTGTGGCCAAACCAAGCGGAGGAGAAGCGGAAATACATGAGGGAGCTTTTATAGGGCTCATGGAGAGCTCTAGAACAGGAAACAAGCTTCCTTAGCTTGCTTAGGATTCAAGAAGAACCCATAGAATTTGTGCATTCACATGGCCAATCACGTACAATTTGGGATCCAAGATTGGTCCCAATTGATTCTCCTAAGTGTGAACATCAATCCTACCAATTTTTGGGTTTTAATGGAGATTTGAGTGGGTTTAGCTTAGGTCAAAGGTTACCTGGCGGTCAGTTGACCTCCAATGGCGGTAGGGACCTGCGTGAGAAGAAGACAACAAACCTAGGGGGCTTTTTGCAAGGATTTTGAATGTTGAGGGGCTATTTGAGAGAAAAAGAGTCAGACTGGACTAAAATGCAAACTAGGTCAAGATGATCTCTGATTAGGCCCAAATTTTGACCCAAGGAATCTGATGGTGAAGTCGGATTTCAATTTTGACCAAGGTTGACTAGGTAATTTGCACAAAAATCCAAATAGGGTAACTTTCTGTCTGAAATTCTATTCTAAGTTAAAATAGGTTCAGATGGTCAAATCAAGGGTACCAAACTATATGGAATATTTTTCTATAAATTTTAGAAGGTTTAGATGGATTTTATCCTGACCAAAACCTCTGTTATTCAAGTGGGTCTGAAATTAGGGTTTTAGGTTATGAATCAATTCTTGAAATGTGCGAAAACCCGTTTCTGTTTGCACTGACCCTCTTATTAGTCGTTAATGCTCATTAGACCTTCAGTTAATCCCTAGGAAATCCCATGATTATTTTGCATTCATGATATGCTGTTAAAACTGTATAATTAACCCTATTTTAGTGTACTCTTCTTAGAATGGATATTCAGTGAATTACAACTCTCCGGTGATTATGTAGGAGCATTTGTCAATTGATTCTAACTAATTAAAGCTAGTTATGGCTCATGATGATGTTATCATCGGTTATATTATCTTTGTTTGGATATTCGCCTTGTGAATTTCTGTCTCCCTCACAAGACAAAATACTCCTCGTAAAGAGGAGGGTTTGAGGTTACGCTACCCTTGGGTTGTAAAGTAGCATGGTTGTAAAGGTTTAGTCACCCTTGTTTTAAGTGACTCGGTTAGTGGATTTGATCGACTAGGTCGATCGGGAAATCCTAAGTCGAGAGGCTTAGGTGGTGGTTTTCACCCGGGTTTGGGTTTTCACATAAAAATATTTGTGTACTTGTGTGCTTGCTCTATTTGTGTGTTGTATTATTTTTCGCATCTTATTTTATATCACGCATATCTAACCCCCCCCTCCATCAAAATCTACACAGTGGACCTAGGTCTCTCTCCCTAATGGGCCACCCTACAGTGGGCTTCTCAATATACAATAACGTAGTAGTGGGCTTACATATGCTTATGGGCAGCCATTCCCTATTAGGCTGACGAGCCAAGGGGAATGGTTCCTTCTAAGGGCCCATGGGTAGTTGCAAATCCATGAGGTGGGACTAAAATCAACTGCCAAATTATGCGAAAATTGGACTCAAGTGTACATGCTTATTAGATTCTAATCATAATTACTTAATCACAAATCAATAAGTTAAGTTAACTAAATGTGGATTAAAGAATATTTAAACAATAAAAGTTTTGAATCCACGTTTTGCAATAAAACCCTTAAATAAAATATAATTTCAAAAGTATCCTAAATGGTTCAAAATAAAATTTCAAAAGGACCCCTAAAATATGAATTAATTGTGTGTGGGTCCTTGTTTAATCAGGTGTCTTCCCTGACGTCGGAGATGCCACTGGAGGATGTTGGAGTTGCGAGGCGACGGTTTGATGATGTCTGCGAAAGGTGGAAGGGGGTTGCAAGCTAGTTGTCGATGTGTTGATGGTGGTAGATCAACAATCAGAGTGGCGGATGTGGCGAAGGTGACAATCGGAGCTAGGGAAGATGGTGGACTCTGATGAGCACCTATGGACAGAAAATAAGGTCTTTTGACCTTACGTCAGTTTCAGAAGCTTCAGGGCGATGCCTCGAAGCAAAGCCCTAAGGCTATTTAGTGAATGGACGCTTGGATTGAAAAGCTTCCAATGGCAGCATTCGGAGAGGGTGTTAAGGTTAACAAAATCTCAAATTAAACTACCTTAAAGCTAAACTACTTATGGGGAATGAAAGCCCTAAACTAATTAAAGAAGAAAGGGAGAGGAAACCTGTGGTGATGGCAAGCACACCGGCAAAGGAGGGAGGTGGTTGGAGCTATTGAAGGGGTTTTGGAGGCCAAAGCTTCGCGTGAAGCTTCAGGGAAGAATGGGAAGAACCCCTGCTTGGTTGGCAGTGAGCAACGATGAAGAAGCGAGGTCAAAGGTACTCCAAGGTCTATTAATGGCGTACGCCAGGGAAGAAGAAGAGGGATTTGGCACATGATTTCTAAACAATTCAAATTAGTGAGGCATGGCGACCTTTTATAGAGTGTTGGCTACGTGAATTAAGGCGAGAAAATGCTCTTGAAATGGTTGATTTGTAGAAAGATTTTTCGCAATTCTAAGCTCCATAGAAGGAATCTCGAGCTAAAATTAGTGCCATGATGCTTGTCTTTGATCAAGGAGCAATCCCACCAAATTTGGTGGGATTTGGTTGCGTGATTTAGAAGAATTAGAGCTCTAAAACTCATGCTAAACACAAAGAGAGGAGCTCTGTCAAGCTACTGGAGGTTGAAGATGGCTAACGTCATCATCACTCAGCCAGGGCCCAGAAAAGAAAGGTTTTGGACCAAAATAAAAGAAATTCAAAAATTAAGGACCATTATGTAAAGTAGGTGAAGATGAAATCCAAATAGTCTCAATGTTTTAAGGTAACCCAATTAGGACTCAAAAAATCTAATGGTGAGTTCAATTTTGGGTTTTGATAAATTTTTATTGGTCAATTTGCATTTTAACCTAAAATGTATTAGGTATTAACCTTGGTCTTTGACTTAGGTCAATTTAGGTTTTTTTGTAAAATTGACTATTTTAAACCTTAGAAAATATTTTTCAATGTTGTTTAGAAGGTTTAGATTACTTTTATTTCAGTTAGAACTTTTAAATTTAAGTGAGGCTGAAATTAGGATTTTTAATAATGATTTAGCTTTTATTCTTTATACAAACCATAGATCAATTAATGCAAGCTCACTTATTAGAAATTTAGTCATAGTTGACCTTCAATTGAGTATAGGTTCTCCCCTGAGTTAATATGCACTAAGAACTAGCATAATTAACCAATTTTGATGCATGCCCTCAAATTCTTAATATTCGTAAGTTATACCCTTTTATAAGTTGATAATGTGGATTTTATCGTTAGAACTAGGTAAAATTAAGCTTGTTATAGGAGATGATGGTGTTACCATCAGGAGTCTCGCTATGTTGGGACTTATAGTAAGAGGTACAGCATGTGGAGTGTTGTACTATGCCACTTGCGAAGGTGCAACTTGATACTTATGGGGATCTTGAAATGGGAAGAAACTAATTCTTCCCATGATGTTTTGGTATAGGTTGTTAGTTTGATTTGTATACTCAATTTTCTAAGCATCAAATCATTTTTCTTAGATCAAAAGTCTTAAACAACTGATTTCACGCTTCTGCAACACCCCAAATGAATTGTTTGTCCAACAGGTTGCTCCTACTGTGTTTCCTCCATGTGAAGTATGACCAAGATAACCTCAAAAGGGAGAGGGGGAGGAATCCCAAGGCTTAAAAGAGGAATGGGAACTTTACTATAGCTGATGCTTGAAGAATAAGAGTTGTTCGAGTTGAAATTGAAAGGTAGGGAGATCTACCCTTCTTTCTGAATTTCTTTTGAATCCTCTTGTATATAAGAATGCTAAACAAAGGTTAAGAGATTTCAAAGTTGTTGCAAGTTGAAGTTGTGGCAATTTGTGGCCATATTAAACATGCATGGGAGCTTCTGTAATTGCATAGAGAGGAAATATTATGCAGACACATGGTTAATAAATGCACTCTTGGAGTTTTATGGATGTCATTGATATGATGACAGGTGTGGTTTTATATTGGAAAGTATGTTTGGAAAGAGGGATGGGGTTAAGAATTGACCAAAACATAGACTAAATCGGACTCCAAATGAAGTCTTTATTTGGCGACCAGTGATCAAGGTGTACCAATACTAAAGCTTTAATATTGGCACTAGCCAATACTAGTGAACAACATTAGTATTAGTACTAGCCCCAGTTATAACCTTTGATAGTTGCTGATTTGAGGTGCCTGTTGGATTTTAATCCAATCTATGGACTAGTATGTGTGCACATGTGGATATGATCAAATAATAAATGGATTATGGACTATCATCTTAATGGTCATAATATAAAGTAATCAACTAACGTTAATTTTAAGTCTGGTCATAAAATGCAAATGGTTAGTGTGGTTTTGAAAACAAATGTGTAGAGACCTATCCTGGGATTTTGTACCTTCTTGATGGGCAAAGACGTTTATCACCCACAGTAATTATTCTCTTTAATTGCTGATTATGTGGGAGGTTATGGTCCCCAAGAGATCCAATTTTTACCTAATCCACTACAGTTAGCCCCATTGTGACTGAGTGAGAAAAGAGCCTATAGGGTGGATGGTTGGAAGAGATCTTCTCTTCTTGAGGTCTTCAGCTTTGTTGGAAGGTGGGATCTCTTGGAAGATCATCCTCACATTTTGTAGCTATCTTCTCCATCAGCAAGAATGAATACAGGTTCTTCTATGTGTTTATTTGAGCAAAGATGATACGTGTATATGTTGTTTGTCTTTCAACATAGGCGATATGCTTATATATATATGTATCTTTTGTTAGATCTATTAGCAAAACCTAGGATCAGCATAAACTAAGATAGATGATTCATCTTCCCTGAAAACCCAGGTTTACATTCCGTAACTGACACTAGTATCGATACTCATCATGAGTATCGGTACATGTGCGTTACAATTATGCCTCCAAAGCTTAAGTACTAAGACTGTAGCTTACTGGTATTGGTACTCAACATGAGTACTAGTACCTATGAGTTACAAATTAAGTTCTAGCTTTTAGAAGTCCAAAATTGTGACTTATGTGTACTGGTACTCTTCATGAGTACTGGTATTCATAGGGCACGGACTTGGTTCTAGACTTGGTCTGACTGAAACTAGGAGCTGCATATACCTGTACTTGTCTTTAGTACCGATACTTGTAGAATCCAGTAGGAGGTCAGAGTTCTAACCCTTAGGACTGTGGCTTACATATACCAGTACTTAACACAAGTACCAGTACATGCCAAGTACAAGAAAGATATTTAGTTCTCAAGATCAAGACAGTACTCAACAACTACTAGTACTTGTCATGGGTATTGGTACGCGTTGAGATCAGTGAATTCTGGAGAAACACCAGTATGTTACAAGTATCGGTACTAGTCACAAGTACCGATACTTCATAAGTACTGGATGAGTACTCAACTGAACTTGAGTCCCAAGCTGTAAACCATAGGTACCAGTACTTGGCATTAGTACCGATACTTCTTGGATATGGGAACCAAACCTGTATGTCAGTGATACCAGTACCAGTTCACTAGTATCAGTACTCAGTATATGTGGTACCGGTACTGGTCCACCAGTATTGGTACCCATTTAGCATAAAGTTCAGTTGACATCATTTATCGTTCAAGTTCATCCTAAGTTAGAAGTGGGTCAATTATGGTTTAACCCCAACAATGCCCTCTTACTTAATTCTTAAGGGGTTTTGTAAGGGTTTTAAACCTGATTTATTGAGGCGTATTTGAAGGTTGTTTTAGGGGGTTAATTGTGGAATAAAAACTAAGAAGAGCATCTAGGGTAGTGGCAAGAGTAAAGGTAGGAAACAGACCCTTCTAGGGAGTAATTAATGGGTATGCTTGACCTATGGTGTACATGTGTAACCTTAATGAATTGGGTAAAGCTAGTACCCCTAGTTGGGAGCTGATTCAAGAGTATTGAAAGAAGTATATGCCCTTATGGTTATAGATGAATCCTTTAGACCCAGCGTATGAATTTAAAGGTATCCTCAAATTAGTACAAGCAATATAAGATCACTGCTAATCGGTTACCATCATGGGAGTACAAGTGACGTGCATGGCATGGGCCTATCTCAAGGTAATCTCTTGATTATTCAAAGAATGGATACATGCTAGACCTTAAGACTAAGTGGTTATGATGAATTAGACGAATAATTGAATCGAGATGGTTTATGTAGGGATTAGTAGTTGGAAGCTACCTAAGAGGGATTTAAAACCAAAGATTCTTGGTTATGGAGGTTGTCAACAACCCATTAGATCCCTTCAAGGCATAGCATCAAAAGGAAGATGACAAGGAGGAGTATGATGACCTCTGACATGTATGATGTTGGCCCTTAGTTGTCCAGTGAGTGCAAAATGAGGATGAGTTAAGGATTCTCAAGCTTATTCTATTTTTGAGTTTAGTTTTATTAGATAGATATTATTGTAAGTCAAATTTATGAGGTTGGTATAAGGGATGGATAATTGAGGGCTTGTAATTGTGGGATGAACATCCATGTAATGCTCAGATCATGTTCATAGGTTACAGTGAGTCAAGTAGTGAATATTAAAGATAAGCATGAAGACAAGTTTAATAGTGGAGATTAGCTCATTCTCTAACTCTAGGTGATGAACCCATCTCATTCTTATGGAAATTCAACCGCAAAAGTTTGATATGCTCCATTTATGATGTTCAATTTGTATGTTTCTGCTTTAAAGTTTGATTTCGAGAATAATTCCTTTGCATGTTTGGTGGGGAGATATGACGAATAGTAGGGAGAGGTATGGTGTTCTTACACGCTAAATTGGTGTTTAAGATTGTCGTGTTATAGTATAGCCAAAATAACGCTTAAACAAATAAATTTTATTACTTGAAAAAATTCCGAGGTCGAACACATGGAGCAAATAAGAATTCACACACTAATCTCAATAGATAATAGAAATGAGCATAATAAATTACTCAAGAACTAATATGCAATGTATAACATAAGTATATGAAGAGATAAAAAGAATTCTAGACAAAATAATGGTGATTTAGATCACCAATTATTAGCCTAACACATATATAGTATTTGCTGAATATAATCAAATGAAGGAACAGATAAGTAGACGTTTGATTTTACAATCAGACGACTTAAAGTGAGTTGCTATAGTGCTCCTTTCTTTTTCTTCAGTTGCTCCTCTTCTTCTTCCTTCCTTTGATTTCTTTCCTTTCTCTTCTTTAGCTTCTCTTCTGCTTTCTTTCTTTTGTCTAGGCCTTCTTCTTTCTTCTTCCTCTGCTTTTGCGGATCCTCTCCTTCTTCTTCTTGCTCTGTTCAGCCTCTTCACATAGGGGGAGTGTTACGACCTGGTTCCCAAATCCCTACAGGACCTGAGATTGGCTGGCCTCGACTAATCCCAAGACCCAGTCATCCAACAAGAAATAACCAAAAAGCAGGAAAATAAACCACATTCACATATGCAATGTAACTAAGCAGTAAAAACATGCAAGCAGTAAAGGAAAGTAAAAGCTGATATTCCAGTACATACCACCACAACAACAGAAAAAATGGAAACGAAAGCAGTAGTAACAGGAACAGTAACAAAAGGGCTGAAACTCACTACAACAGTAAAGAGAGTACAACAAAGAGTGCTAAAAACTACGGCTGGGCTTGACTGGGCCTAACACCCTCTACAGCTGGAAACTCGGGCCACTCAACTCCTGGACCTGAACAGTGTTATGAAAAAGACGGAATCAGCAAACGCTAAGTAGAGTGGTAACCATACTATCTAAAGTAGTAAAAGTAGCAGGTATAATTATCTTTTCTAGTTATTTTATTTTACAGGTAATTTCTTTTCACCCCTTTTAGTCAACTTTCAGATTTTTCTTAATCTTGCATGTTCCTCGTGGGAATGATCTTGATTACAGTCTTTTCCGAAGAGTAGAAGGTACACGTGGTGTTCTCCTGGCCGGGAGAGTCCCCCGTAGTAGTCCTACACCTAGTCAACCACCTCGAGGTCACTGTCAGACGTAGCGGTGACTACGGCACGCGCGATAAGCGTATGGGTAGCTACCTCGCACTGACACGCGGTCAGTCATTTTCACTAGCGGGTATGCCCAAAGTACAGCATGGAACAGTATAGGGCCTAGCCCTCTCAGAAATAGGGGTCTAGCCCCTCAGAATCAAATAGGGGTCTCGCCCCTCCATAGTCCGCGCACCCTCGTCTGACTACCCCAGTTTACCTAGAGGGCCTAACAAGTCGGTGTAGGGTGGCTAGCTAAACCTCGGACCCCATGGGGTGGCTAGCTCCCTCCCTACACTAGTAGCTCGGCTTAGTACCATGTACACGAGGGCCAATAGAAGTCGGTGTAGAGTGGCCAATCCTAACCCCGGGTCCTAACCCAAGGGCGGCTAGCTCTACTCTACACAAAAAGGGGACAGTCGCTCTCTTTGGTATCACGTACTCAAGGGCCAGCACACTTCCCGTCCACATTCCAGATTTTTCCATCTAACCACAGGAGCTCTACTCCTAACTCCCCGTAGGGTTCATGCTCATGTTCACCACATTATTCCGATTCGGATTTCATCATTTACAATTCAGTTCTCGTTTATATACAGGCAGCTCATATTTCCACAATTTAACACATGCAACTAAGATTTCACAGGTAATTGTTCAGTTATCTCAGGCAGCTCATATTCTAACAGGCAGCTCGTACTTTATTACAGGCAATGGCTAGTAGTTTAACTTATTCATATATACCAAGACAATCATGCAGAACAATTTGGTTTATTCATTTCTCTGTCCTAGGGTTCATGCCGCATCCTAGGTTTCCAGTTGGCTAATTTTCACAAATACATTCTATTTAATAAGATTAACAGGGGTGGACCACTCTACTAGACAATCCGGGAGTACTAGGGGCTCGAACTGCAGACCCAAGTGCCTCTGCGAGCCCTAGACATGCAGCAGGTCAAAGTCCTATACCAAAGAATACATCATAAAGGAAGATTCAGAACAGTGTATAAAGGTTTCTAATACGTAGAGAAACTCACAAGGAAACCACAGATACTTCGTTTGTGTAAAACGGATCCCGATAGGACACCAAACGGGTCAAAAATGTGTCTACAAACCAAAATCAGACATCTGGAAACAAGTCCAGATGTCTTAAAAGTTACAGAATCTCACCTCAAGCTCCTGCGGTGACCTCAGACGTCCAGGACTTCCCTGTGACCGTCTAAAAGTAGTTCTAGACGTCTGACCAGTCCTCTGGTTGTCTGGAAGCACCCTCGATCTTCTGGTGAGCTGGTCAGACATCCGAAAGTGTGTGGAAGGGTGTTCCGCACACCTTCCCAAGGCTGCTCCTACATACGATAGAGCAGCCACCCAAATCAGGCCGGTAAATCTTCTATGGTGCGGCCTGCATGGCTGTAACCACGGAAAGAATGTACCTTTGCGATACAGGTGCTTTCAGACATCTAGTGTTGACGCTAGACGTCCAGACTCTTAGCCGGTCGTCCAGACCATACTCCAGACATCTGATACTGGAAAAATTCCAATATTAGACCGCGCTTCCAGTGCTCCTCACCACGCTCCGCCGTGTTTCTCCTCGCTCCGTTGCAGCTCCAGCTGCTGTAGGTGGTCGAGAACGACTCTTAGGACCTCCTCGTCCTCCCGCACGCATCGCGGTGGCCGTGTGAGCTCCGACGAGATTCCATGAAGCTCCCAACTTCGACCTCCTCCTCACGCACTCTCCTCCTCCTAGCTCTAATGCACTCTCTCGCTCACCTCCTACTGCCGCTCCGCCGCGCACTCTGATGGTGGTATGTGGAGTGGAGAGGAGAGGAGGGTGGCCTTTATAAGGGCTGAGGGTTAGGGTTTTGCAAGGGAAAGGGAGAAGGAAAGAGAGAGAGAAGAAGAGTTTGTGTGCCGCCCGCACGCAGAACGCATAATGCGTATAGATTTTTAATTTCCAGATGTCTGGGAAAGGGTCCAGATGTCTGGACAGATGTCTGACTGACACTCCAGACGTCTTAAAAGGCTAAAAGTGGAACGGGTCTTTACAAGGAGCTTCTTGAATTGGCTAAGTGTTAGCCAACTTCTCAGAGAGCAAAACCCTCCCCCTACCCCGTGCAAGCTCTCTTCTCTCTTTCTCTCCTTTGGTTATGCTCTCCCAGAGCCTTGCACATCGGGTTATCGGGTAATCGGAGGATCCGCGTACCCAGGTCCAGGGTCACCGACGTTGTGTAGTGACTGAGGAGTGAGAGCGTAGGTAGGCTAGTGAGGGTGTGGGACCTCACCCCAATGTTTTGAGGTGATAAACCTAATGCAAGAAAATAACTTATGCATGCTCTTCAGTTTGGAATCCCACGATGTGGGACTAAAATAGGTCCTTCTCTTCGTGGTGCACTGCAAAGGTGAACTCTTCTTGCTTGAAAGCTCCAGCAATTGTCGCGGCTGTTGGAGTCAAGGTCTCTAACTAACCAGCTGGAACTAGTCTCTGAGTACTTCCGCACCACCTAAAGGTGTCATCTGGGCATGCACGACCTGGAACTCGAAGAACAGTACTAGCGTTAATGGTGGCGACGACGTAGACCAACGGGGATCCTAAAACATGAATATGGAATCTCGGCCTGATTAAAATAGTTCAAAAGCTTCGCCTAGGTCTAAGGAAGATGATGGCAGTGTTAGGTCGGCGTGGGGATGAGTGAGGTGGCCGGATGATGACGGAAAAGTCAGTGCAAAGGTGGGTTGTTCGGTAGGTGGTTCAGGTAGGAGAAAAGGAGAAATAGGAGAGGGCTTTCGTTTGTGGTGGAACGACGGAGCTTGTGGAAGTTTCGACGAGGCGGATGCAGGTGTGTAGTGGTGGATACGCCTCGCCAGAGGTCTGGTCGGAGAGGAGGACGATGGAGGTGAATGGCAGCGTCGAGAGGATATTTTTGGAATTTTTGAGTAGGAAATTAAACTAGAGACCTAGAGAGACCTGACTACCTATTCTAAGTGGATGAAAGGGGGGATATCCATGTCGATTTTGGCATGCCGACGATGGAGAAGACAAACTCTCCAGTAGGAAGGAATGGTAATGAAGACGTGGAAGGGGACGGCCGCTGCTATTGTGGCACGCGGAAGAATCTGAGGATGAGGAATCTGTTGCTGGTTTTGTGAGAACAAACGAGGAAGGAGGTCAAAGATATCACCAGAGCTCGCAGAGTTTTTCGGTCGGAGAGGAGGGAAGAGCATGGGGTAACTCCAGCCAAAAATGAGTCTGGGGAACTTGGCGAGGTCTGAGGGTCCTTATATAGGGATTTAGAGAGTTTTGAGCTTGGAAGCTAAGCTTCCAAGATAGGAATGCTCACCGGAGTAGGATTTTGAAAGATACCTAAATCTCTCATGCATTCGCATGAGAGATTGGGAAGGTTATGGAACTCATGGACGGATTCAGAAGGAAGAGGACTCCTTAAAGAATCTCCCTTCCAATTTTGAAAGGGATTGATTGAACAGAGAAGTTCTCTTTAATCAAAAGTCTTCGGAGAAGGATTCCTCTGAGATAATGGTGGAGGGACCTATTTGCGAAGAGTGACAACAAAGATAGGAGCCTTTTTGTAAGGATTTCAAAAGTTAGGGGCATGTGTGTGAAAGAAAAGACTCAGACCGGACCAAATTGCAAACTAGGTCAAGATGATCTTAGATTGAGACCAAATTTTGGTACAAATCTAATTTTGACATAAATAATCCAATGATGAAGTTGGATTTTGGTTTTGACCATGTTTGACTGGGTAATTTATGCAAAATCCAACTTAGGGCAAATGTCTGTCTGTGATTTTGTTTTGGGTCAAAACGGATTCTGATGGTGAAATTGAAGGTCCTAAACCCTAGAGAATATTTTTTTATGAATTTTGTAGGGTTTAGGTAGATTTTATCCTGATCAGATCCTTAGTTAATTAAGTGGGTCTGTTATTAGGGTTTCAAAAGTCATTTAATTCTTAAAAGACGTGCAAACCCTTTTCTGATTGTTCTAACCTACTTGTTATCTTTTTAATACCAATTGACCTTCATTCAACCCCTGAGAAAACCCGTGGATGTACTGTAATCATGATAAGTTTTTAAAATTACAGTTTTAACCCTAGTTTCTTATTTTTCCTTCAGAATGATTATGCAATGACTTGTGACTCTTTGGCGGTTATGTAGGAACATTTATTGACTTAATTGGGTCAAAATGAGCTAATTATAGCTCATGATGGTGTTCCCATCATATGGGAAGTGAATCCATGTTAAATGGATTGAAGAACCATATGGAGTTCTTCAAGGGTGAGGTTTTCTTCAAGTATAATCAATCAAATGGGTCATTAGATATCTAGGTCAAAGGGTAGAACTAGAGGTTAAAGATGATCATTTAGATGTCTAAATTTATGAAACAAGCATCTAAATCAGGATGAGAATCAAATATAAGTAGATTTGAACATAGGCAACTAAGATGGTTCTAGATGCTATAACTTAGGGAAACCAATTGAATATGTGCAAATGGTCTTGGGAGATTTACTTAAAAGGATCATGGGCACAAATTCTAATGACAAAAATCCTAAAGAGATTAAAAAGCAAGTACTAAGGTAGAAACCCAGTGTGTGGAAGAAATGATTTGGTATTTAATTCCTACGACTCATGATTTATTGAAGGTACATCAAGTAAATGAGTAAATGATGTAATGGAGTAGGTCTCCATTTGCTTAGCTAAGCCACAATCTCATGCTAGCACCTGATACGATGTACCTGTTTGGTGCATTGGTGCTCAGATACATAGGTACCTAAATCAACATTTGGAGTTGACAACCTCTTGTAAAGATACTAGAGCTTAGGGGTCTCATTATTAAGGGTCATTAAGGACGTGACAAGACATTGCTAGCCCTAGTGAAGCACTTCTTTATAGACTTTCCAATATGATAAATGTTATTGTTAGGAGACTAGAGTGGTGATTTACTAGATCGGTCAGAAGCCGTGACTTATGTGTATGTATCCTCTAGTCTTAGGTTTAAAGTGATGATAGGTTGCCTGGTTTGGAAAGAATGGGAGGTAGCTTGAGAGGCTTCCCAAAGAAATAATGTTGGTATGTTGTAAATGCACTTGGAAAGCTGCCTAGGTTGAGCCTATCACCACTTAGTATGGATTTTCTAAAGGGATTAGCATTGTGAAAATGGGAACTTATAGTAGCAAGAGTTATGAGCCATGGATAATGTGGATAGTTACTAAATGTTGAGTAGTGTTGGAAGACAAGTGTATAGGGTAATTAGGTAAGGTGTGTCAAACACATGGGAAGTAAACTCCAGAGAGTTTAAAAATTTAAAGGTGTCTATAAAACCCTTAGACAAGGAATGAGATAGGGATTATGACTACAAAAATGGGCTCAAGACATGGATGCGTAGTAAAGTGAGGACTATAGACTAGAATAGTTTGAGGAGGAAAGGGTAGAGGCATTGATACAACAAAATGACCAGGTAAAAATTAAAGAGGAATGTATCAATCACAAGACGAAGTGGTATGAAAATCAAAGAGTTGAATGAGAAGTAAATATACATAGTCATTTCTTTTCTTACTAAGCTTTTAACTCACTTTCTATAAATTTTGACACCCATCGATGTACTAGCAAATGATTGGCTATGGGACACATGGGGTGGGGGTGGATGTCCTCAGTGCCTTTGATCATCCATCATCTATCTTATAAACTAAAGGAAGGTGCTATGTACCCTCTTCGACACATCACACCCACCCAACCATGTCTCTCCCATGTCACGTCACCCTAAATCCCACCACTTCATTTCCCAATCCAGATGTCTCATTTATACGCCTTTCATTGTCTTTTTCTATCTTTCATCATGATAGAAGTGAAACTTCTCTGGGCCCTTTTAATGTTGCTTAGCTATGTTGAAGTTCATCCATATGTGAGCTTTACAAACTTGATAGTTTTATGTGTATTGAGTTTTACATTTCTAAAATGGAAGTTTTGAAATTGTATACTTCTGAAATGTAATTTTTTATTAGATAAGAATATGTGTAATGTAGCAAAATATATAAGTGATTTTTTAGGATCTTTTTGGTGTTTAGAGATTGAAGTTCATTTTTAAATATAGCTAAAAAAAATTCCAAATCATTATAATAAAATATTTAAGTTATATATTAATTTTAGAGTAATTAGATGCTTAACTCAATCCTTATCACTTATTCACTTATTTACATTACAAGTATTCTATATATTAGCATCTATTCCATTACAAAATTATTTTTTATTTTATAAAATATAAATAATTAGTTTATTTTTTATGTAGATATTTATCTCAAAATAATATGATATTGAATAAAGTAATTTTAAGTCAATTAAAAAAAAATCTTACCAAATCAAACTTTTTAAATATTTAATCAAATCGTATACTAGATATCTAAAAATTTAGTAAACTCTGAGTGCGGGTATTGTCCCTAGTGTGTTATTATTATAGTCTGGCAGCCTCATCTTCCTCTGGTCGCTCTCTCCTCAACTCGCATCGATCATCCTCTTCGTGCACCTCTCGGCTTTTCCCTCGAAACGCTGCTACACGTGGCCGGAAAGCAGCGGAAGGCGAAAATGAGCTTCTCACTAGCGATGGAAGAGCTGCTCACCTGCAGCGGAAGCCGCAGATTCGCCCGGGAGATGGCCGCCCTCTCCCCCTTCCACGATCTCCACCACGCTATCTCGGCCGCCAGAGACATATGGTTCAACAAGGTCGGTCCCTTTTCCGTCCAAATTGATTCCTCCTTCCTTACCTTTCACGCTAAAGATTCCACCTTGGTGCTGCTCACGCACGCAGGTTGATGTGAACGGTTGGCTCGAGTCCTTTGCGGCCCACCCGGCGATTGGTGAGATCAAGAGGGAGATGCCGCAGTTACGATCAATTCTGGAATTGACCCTCTCTCCTCTATCTCTCTCCCCCAAAATTTCGATCTTTACCACCTTTTTCGTGGGGTTCGTGATGTGTGATTGGGGTTTCGAGTTGCAGGCGCTGCAAGGATGAGCAATCGACTGCGATGGCGACTTCCAGTGATTCCGTCTTGCAGGTATTTTCGATTGTGCCTCTTGTTCTGGTTTATTTCAGTTGGTGGTAACTGCTATCACGATGTGATTGCAGCATGAGTGGAATGGAAAAGTATCGAATTCCGGTGTTTACATATCCTATAATAATAGTTAAAGATGAATAATGGATGCGAATTGAATTCGGGTATTAAAATAGATAGATAACTCAATACCCTTTTTAGGTTTGTCTTCTTGGTGCAGAAAAAAGGAACTAGGCTTGTAGTTCAGATGGCAGATACTCTTTAACCTTATTGATTGATTGTAAATTGTTAACTCATGGTTGAGCGCATTCAGTAAAATAGACAGGCACCAGATATTCTTTATTTATTTATTCTTCTTTTGTTTTTGGGGTGGGTGGAGAAAAAGGAACTATGCCTGCAGTTTAGATAGAAGATATACTCTAATAGTATTGATTGCTTGTAAAGTGTTGATTCATAGTTGAGCACATTTACTATGTGGGGCATCTAGAGCATACTTACTAGACCAAAAAAAGGAGTTGATTTATAATAGTTTCTAAATATATATGACAGAGAATTTTAGAATTAGATTTTTATTAAAATGAGAATGAATGAACAGAGTAGTCCCTAACCCCTCTTTATATAGAGAAGGGATTACAAAGGGAATCTTAATCCTACTAACTAATTAATTTAGAAACAAACTCAAATCATATAAATTCTAATCAAATTAAATCCCGACAAAAAACAAAAAGAGATAAAACAACTTTTGCATATTTTAACTAGTCCTAAAATATCTATTTTCTAATTCTTTAACACACTCTCCTAAGTTGGAGCGTACAATGTCCAACTTGAAGGAGGCATGCAAAACAAGAACTTCCTCCTAATGTAGGTAGTTAGAGGAGTATGAAGTAGTGTAGATTGTTGAGAAAATGAAGTAATTCATTCAACTATGAAACCCTAGGGCTCTATTTATAGAGGAGAGGCCAAGGGAAAACTATAAGCAAGCTCCTCAACAATAGAAAATAAGGAAGCAAGCCATACAAGAAACAAAAAACAAGAAAAAGAACACGACAGATAAGACTCTCAACACTACCTCTTAAGTTGAAGCATAAATATCTATCATGCTCAGTTTGGAGCAACATTAGTTGGAAGATCAAGGAAGCCTGATCTTTAGATGACTATGAAGAGTGTGAATGTACCCCTTTTGAATCATATCTTTGGTGTAATTACAATCCACTTTCACATGTTTTGTCCTTTTGTGGAATACTGGATTGTTGGCGATGGAGAGGGCTGCCTTGTTATCAAATTTCATCTCTATGAGGGCAGGCATCGAAGTACCAAGGTCAAGGATGGAGCGGATCCACATGAGCTTAGAAGTAGTTTGGGCCATTGTCCTATATTTTGACTCAGCACTTGATCTGGCTACTACAATTTGCATTTTACTTCGCCATGTAATAGGATTCCCTCTAAAGGTATAGAATCCCATGATGGACTTTCTATCTGTTAGATACCCTACATAGTCCACATTTGTTTATGTCGCTACATCTAAAACTCTACTTCTGATAAATAGTAACCCTTTTCTTGGTGTAGATTTCAGGTACTTGAGAATCATCATCATAACATCCCAGTATACTTGTCTGGGCTTATTCATAAATTGGCTCACCTTGCTCATGGCAAAAGAAATATCTGGTTGCGTGCTTGAGTCTGTGACATACAACAATTTTCCTACTAGGCTTTTGAACTGCTTAGCATTAATTTGTCCCAAGTCATCTTCTTAGAGGTGTATACTTGGGTTCATGGGGATAGAGGTGGGCTTGGCACTTGACATGCCACTCTCTTGAAGATCTACTACATATTTTCTTTTGGAAAGAACTACTCTATGCACATTCCTGGCTACCTTAATTCCAAAGAGATATCCAAGAAGATCCAAGTCCTTTGTAATAAAATGGTTGACCAAAAATTCCTTTGGAGCTTTGATTCCCAAAGCATTATCAGCTATCCATACAAAGAGAGAATGGCTTGTAGTGGATCTTCTGAACCGAATCTTCTCAATGACCTTAGATAGCTTCTGAAACCAAGCTTTTGAACTTTGCTTGAGTCCATAGATTGCATTGTGTAGTTTGCATAGTTTGGTATACTCCCCCTTAGACTCAAATCTAGGGGGTTGTTGCATATACGCCTCCTCTTGAAGATCACCATAAAGGAATGCATTTTTAACATCTAGCTAATAGAGTGGCCAGTCCTTGTGCACAACATAGATGAGGATACAAATCGTAGGCATTCGTGCCATAGGGGAGAAAATGTCAAAGTAATCTATGCCATACATTTGAGTATATCCCTTCGCTACTAGATGAGCTTTATATCTCTTAATAGATCCATTTGGATGATATTTAACAATGAACACCTATTTGTATCCTACCACCGCAACACCATTGGGAGGCTGAACAAGACTCCAAGTTCTACAGGAGTCTAACATAACCATTTCTTCCTCCATGGCCTGTTGCCTCTTCGAATCACAGAATGTCTCTTGATATGTGTTAGGTATTCAAATTGTAGAGAGAGCATGAACAAACTGTCGATATTGAGGAGTAATACTAGCCATAGATACATACTTGTACATCAAATGCAGAGTATAAGACTTGGTGCCCTCCTGTAAGGCAATCGCCAAATGAATATTGGCTACCTTTAGATTACCTATCTCACTAGCCTTAGGTTCAAAGTCCTTGGTAGCTACACCCTTAAGTCTTTGAGGGATATCAAAACTTCTTTGAGCAACAGGAACATGGGTCTCTACATCGGAAGGTGTTGACTCCCTTCAGGAGTGGATGAAACTGGTTCTGCATGAACCTCCAGAGGGGGTGATTCTTCCCCCAAAGTTTGACGACAAGTATAAATCCTCTCAAACAGATTGTCAGGACGACTACTCGAAGGATGTGGACCCTCAAGTGACTATCTTTGTAACACATTTGATGGTACAAGAAGATGAATAACAACCACCTCTTCATGTGTAGGCATGTTAATTGGAGGTCCAGATGCCAAGTAGTGAGGAATCGACTCATGGAACGTAACATTCACACTAACATAGTATCGTTTGCCAGCAGGGTCATAACATCGATACCCCTTTTGGGTCTTAGGGTATCCTACAAAAAAGCACTTGATTGCATGAGGGCCAAGCTTGTCCCCACCAGGGTCATAGAGATGCACAAAAGCTACATAGCCAAAAACATTGGGTGACACCTCGAATAAGTCACAATCAGGAAAAAATATAGAGTATGAAATCTACTCATCAAGAACTATTGATGGCATTCGATTAATGACATAACAAGCGGTTAACACCGCATCTCCCCAGTAAGAAGTTGACACACCATTTTGTATTATGAGAGCTCTTGCAACATCCAAAATATGCCAATGTTTCCCCTTAGCTACAGCATTCTGCTGTGACGTGAAGGAGAACTTGTTTGGTGGATGATTTCATGCTCCTGATAGAAGGCATAGAGGGAGGTAGTACAAAACTCCAGGGCATTGTTGGAGAAGATGATTTTCACATTAGCTCCAAATTGATTTTTGATCTCTGCCAAGAATTGATCATGTCACCAGCTTCGCAGTTAGATTTCAAGAGAAATGTCTATGTGAGGCGAGAAAAGTTATCGAATGCCACCAAATAGAATCTGTGCCTCATGCAATCTGGGGCCCTGTTAGGTCCTCAAATATCCAGGTGGAGTAATTGGAACATAGTGTCTGAGCTCCGATGTTGGCTCCTTGGGAATGTACTCATGTTATGCTTTTCAAGTTGACATGCTTCACTATGGAAAGTGGTGTGGCCTGTGGGTGGAATTTGCGGAAGCATCCTTCGAATCTTTGGCAAAGGGAGATGACCAAATTGATAGTACCACAGGTAGAGCGAACGCCGTCCTGATGGGAGTGAAATGTGCCTAGCATAGGGTGATTGTAGAAGACGATACATCCTCTTCTTCATGATCACAACCAATAGTATGTTCGGTTAGAATGTCCTAAAATGTCATGGATACAACATCAAATATCGCTTTGTAATTCAACTCTTAACTATTGATAGAGAGTAGACTCAAGGGAAAATCTTAGATGAGGAGCCACATGAATCTCCCCCTGACCAACAATGGGGGCATGCTGTCCACTAGCTACAAGTATAGTTTTTCCTGATGGGATTGGCCTGAGAGTAAGGTTCAAAATGCTGATTTCGATGCCATGCCGATGAAATTCTAAGTGTGCATTTCGTGGGCATGCCGAGGGCACGTTGTGGAAATGCCCATTTTTCAATGGCCATGCTGAGGGCATGTCGATAAAAAATCACAGAAATACTCAAAATGATCAAAACATACTGTGTGTTGTCCTTCCTTTCGGTACCTTAAGATTCCCAAAATCGACCTGTGGCGGTATCACCTTCACCCAGTAACATCAAAGTAGGCACCACCGGTGCCAAAATACTCGGCATTTGGCAGCATGTCGTCCCTTTCGTCAGCATACCATCTAAATGGTCGGTATGCCATCGGCATCCCTGTAAATCGACACTTTAACCATGTCGGCATGACCTCTTCCCTGAAATAGCCTTGTCGACGACATGCCAGTGGCATGCCGTTGGCATTGAAATCACTGCTTGAGAGTATAGAATTGTCTTGCATCACCAAATATATGTTGGGCACCTGAATCGACTAGCCATTCTACTTCTTTTATCTGAGATTGGCATGCAATCCTTGCCTGAGATGTCATGTATTGACGAAATCTTCGGATTAGTACCTCATACTCTCTTGGGAATGGTCACAATATCTTGTGTCAATCTAGGTGCTAAGCTCTTCGTAGTCATAACCATTACACATTTCTCTGACTTCGATTCGATGTGGATGCACTCCTTTTCACTTCCCTCAACTTCGTGAGGGAATGATTGCAACTATGAGAAATATGTGGACCTCTTAAGCTCCATACTTGTGTCAAATGGGAATCTTTGACATTTCCTTCTATTCCCATCTTCTAGATCGGGTGAATGAATTGCCACATATGCCATCCACATAAATTGGAGTCCACAACAACCCATTAGTAAACCAAAAAACACTATCGTTCGCAAATAGAACTCATCCAAATGAGGTCTTAGTGAGACATCCTCCACTATTAAATTTGAATTTGGCAAATAAACCTTCTAAAATGAGGTTCTTAGTACCTCTGATTGGAAAAAGAAAGCCTCAATGACCTTTTTCTCTCTAAAACAGCCACCGATGGCCTTGAAATGTTGCTTTGACAAGCCTATCCAGTGATTGGTATAACGCTTTGACTAGTTGCTTGTCTACAACAGAGCGCTACAAGGATCTGGGCGACCCCCCCAGTAGTGGTTGGAAGGAGCCTCGATGAGGCCCTTCTTTAAAGCCTATCTAATGGTGGCTCTGGGATAGGGCACATCACCGGCAACACCCTTGTCGGAGAGGGGCCATTGGAGGGGGTCCAAGTGGTAGGCGAGGGGCTAGTGACCCCCCTTAAACCAGTGGAGGTTGAAGGTAGCGCCGATGTGGGTTTTGGTGAGGAGCTCCTACCGATGGTGTTTTAGTTGAAGAAAAAGGGGCTGATGAACTCCCTTAAGGCATAAATCCTAAGGCAAATCAAATCTTATTGTTTATTGGTGGAGAAAGAAAGATGATGGGAATCAAGAAGGTATAGAACTCTAGCCTAGGACCACCACTCTAATACCATGTTGAGAAAATAAAGTAATTCATTTAACTATAAAACCCTAGGCCTCTATTTATAGAGGAGAGGCTAAGGGAAAGCTATAAGTAGACCCCTTAACAATAGGAAATGAGGAAGCAAGCCACAAAAGAAACAAAAAACAAGAAAAAGAACACGAAAGGTAAGACACCCAACACATATTGTAGAAAAGGTAGCAGTCGTCGTAGAGTACCAATTGTTGTAGCCAAGTAGCAACATGATACAATAACCATAGTAGTAGTAGTGGTTAGAGACAATAGAAGTAGGGTTGTAGCAGAAGTAATAGCCACACGATGGTTGTAGCAAAAGTAGCATTCATACACATCAGGAAATGTCCTCGAGCACATAGTAGTAGAGGTGGGAGAGCCTTGCGTAAAGTCCGCACCAGTCATCACCATTTTCATGATGGATAGTAGTATTGGCTAGAACACTTGTGGCAACGGTAGCAGTAAAGGAAGGCTTGCTCCTCAGTAGAGATCCCAGACGCTCCAGTTCCTATGAAAAAAATTTTTAATTTTCATGAGAAGACATGTAAGGCGTCATGGTCTTGGCCACAACAGAGGTGGAAGATGACCCCAAAGTCGACATTGTGATCTGCGAAGTTGATCATGCAACCATGACATGCAAGTGCATACATAAATGAGAGGCACACATGTAGGTGGTGTCGTGGGAGAGGCGTGCAGCACATAGGGAAGTGCGCATGCAAGAGGCATGCAATAATGTTCGGTGCCGTGTAAAGTGCGCAATAGGATAGTGCACGGTGTGTGTAGAGATTAGGCAAGCATGCTTGTTTGCACATGAGAGAGCGGTAGTAGTGCACAGTTTGCATGTAGAGAGGGTAGGAGGGCGTACAGTGGCACACGAAGACTGGAACACCCACATGTAGTGGGCAGGCAAGCACCACACTGGCTAGCATGTGACGTAGTAGAAACCTTGCATGGAGTGCATTGAGACAGGTAGATCCACATAGGCGTGTGCTATGCACACAAAGAAGTGCGGCGATGGCATTCGCATAGAAGAGAACACGTAGAGACCACGTGCAATAGAGGGGTTGGTGGTTTACGGAATTCTCTAGGATCGTTCCTGCTTTGAT
This sequence comes from Thalassia testudinum, assembly GCA_037157565.1. Taxonomy (NCBI): domain Eukaryota; kingdom Viridiplantae; phylum Streptophyta; class Magnoliopsida; order Alismatales; family Hydrocharitaceae; genus Thalassia; species Thalassia testudinum. The sequence goes on from JAZHRO010000009.1 coordinate 50,030,447, forward strand.
ATCATGTTGAAGAATTCTAAAAGTAGATTTTTATTGGAATGTGAATGAATGAAAAGAGTGGTTCCTAACCCCTCTTTATATAGAGAAGGGATTACAAAGGGAATTATAATACTACCAACTAATTAATTTAGAAACAAACTTAATCACATCAATCCTAATCAAATCAAATCAAATTCCTGCAAAAAATAGAAAGAGATAAAATAATGTTTACCTATTGTTAGTATTATTAGAAGGGTACATGTGTTATGTTTTGCATAGTTGAGGGCTACTCATGCTTTTTACCTAGTCTCTCTCCTTATATAAAGAGAGCTAGGGTTTGAATAAAGTTGATTTTCGTGTTTCCTCTTCTCCCTCAACATGGTATCAAAGCGCGGTGGATCCTAGATCCTTCATGCTTTGTTCCTCTTCCTACCAAATAGTGCTACTTTTTCTCTCTAGTCTCTAGCACACCTGTAGAGACCTCCACCAGTAGCACCGCCGCCCACTCGTTGCTCTGAGTAGTAGCGTCACTACCGGATCTCCCCTACGATCTTCAGCTAGGATGCAAATGGGTCGGGTTCGGGTTGGATTTGGGTAAACCCATACTCATTTACAAAATCCATACCCATACCCTACCCATTTATCCATCGGGTACAAAATTGAAACTTATACCCCTATCCATTTATCCATTAGGTATCCATTTACCCATCGGCTACCAATTTATAAATTGATGTTATAATCAAATTGTACCCAAATTAGAATTAAAGAAGAAAAAAAATCTATAACACGTTTCATCAATTGTTTATTTTTAACAAGCTTGAAATATAGGGACTTATGCTATTCCAATTTTAGTATCCTCATTGAAATTGTTACAAAAAAAGAACTTTAAGGAGACTATATCAAAAGCAAAAATACAAAGAAAGAAAAAATATAAGTACATTTCAAATAAAAAATCCTTATCCCAGAAATAAATGTTCAATGCAAGTTTCAGAAGTACTTCCAACCTTCGAAATCATGGGCGGAATCATGAGGGAGATTAAAGTTGGGTGAATGAGAGACTTAGGGTGGAACTTATATATCTCGGGTAAATGGGGATTTTATTTGGGTACTCAGGTCAGGTAATCGTGTATAGATCAATACCCATACCCATACCCATACCCAATCGGGTTTTTTGGATAAACCCATACCTGAACCCTATCGGGTTTAGGTCGGGTTTTACCCATTCTTTTCGGGTTAGGTTGAGTCGGGTTTGCATCGGGTTTACCAAAACTTGCATCCCTATCTTTAGCGCCGCCCACGCCACCCTACCATGCCGCCGGGTCTTCTTAGTGATCGCCAGCGCCTCGTTGCTGCCCAACAACACCGTTGGGCCTTCTCTATGGCCCAGCAGCATGGTCGAGCCTTCTCTGTGGCCCAACAGTGTAGCTAAGCGTCGCCAGACCCTCTTTGCAGCCCAGCGTCACCACTGAGCATCGCTGGTAGTCTAGTAGTGCTACTGGGTGTTGCAGGGGGGCGCTCTTCCTTCGGTTGGTACCAGCTAGGGTGTTGCACATCTTTGATCAGAGGACGATGTGCTAGAACACCTCCTTAAGTGGCTTGGCTTATAGTTTCTACTTCCCTTAACTTGTAGAGCGTGTTCTACCGCTTTGGATATTGAAAATCAAATCTGGGTTCTTCCTCTTGATTTCAATCACTTCGTGTGCTCATCGTCCTGGCATCTACCTCTAGTGAAACGGTTGAAGCAAAGCCGATGACTACCTCAGCTTCCTTGGTGGTTCAAGGGACAACCATCAAACTCAATGGACCTCAAAGTATCTCCTATAGGCACATGCTTTCAAGATATTTGTGGGTGGCCACAAGAACCTTTCAATCCTTTCTACTAGTCCTCCAGAGACAATTCATAAGGATTTTGAAAAATGGGAGTAAAATAATTTTCTGGTGATGAACTGGCTAATGAATAGTGTGGAGCGACAGATAGCGTCAAATCTATTATATAAGATGACAAAGGATATGTAGGAGAGCCTCTCCAAGAAATATTCTCAAAAATCCAATCATACTCGTCTTTCAGACATATATCGCCATATATGGTCCATGTCTCAAGGAGAAATGACGCTAATTGATTATTATACAGAGATGGAAGGGCTCTTTGAAGAGCTAAGTGTGTTTTAGCCTTCTTGTTGTGATGCTCAGACCAGCTAGAGACAGACTTGGCAAGTTTGTAGATTTTTGGATGGGTTGAATGCTAAGTTCACATCTGCTCATGAGAATATTTTGGCCCTTGAGGTTGTGCCTGATTTGGAGACTGTGTATGGTCGTTTGCAGAAAATATCTATGGATGTGAGTCATCCTCAGATTGTCTCTACGACACCTAACACCAAGACATCGGGTTTTGCTGCATCTGGAGGTAGAGGTGGATTTCGAGGGGGTCGTGGCTATGGTGGTGGTCATGGACGTGGACTAGGTCACGTCTATGAACCTTGTATTCATTGTCAGAGGACTAATCATCCCTCGAGAAATGTTGGGCTAAATTTGGTTATCCAAGAAATCGCTCCATTATTGCTGCAGTGGCTGAGGGGGAGCTGCTTCCCTTTGCTTAATCCTTTTCTGCTTTGATGTTATCTCTTGCCCCTACTCTGACGATGGATGACTATAATTGCCTTATGGCCCTTCTGTGTTAACCTGTTGCCTCGGACACTACAGCTTCTTTGGCTGCCACTGGCAGCTCTGCGAACCTTGCTAGTACTTCATCCTCTCCCTCATAGATTGTTGACTGAGCTGCTTCGAGTCATCTTACTGATAAGGAAGATGTTATTGTCTCTATGCATAAAGCTAATGATATTACTTCTGTTTATTTGACAAATGGTACATATTCTCCCGTTATTAGAGTTGGAGAGGTTCATTTCTCCAATAAGCTAAGGCTTTCTACTATTTACTGTGCTCCAGAATTCCCGTTGAGCTTATTTTCTTGTCTACAGATTATGTAAGGAGCTTAAATGTCATGTTATATTATACGAGCAGTTTGTTTATTTTTAGGACATCCGGACAGAGATGATGATTGGTGGGGGGATTGAACGTGATGGTCTTTATTACATTGATGCTTCTACTTTGTTTACTGGTGCTACCTCTGTTTTTATGGATCTAGTTCTTTGGCATTGTTGATTAGGTCATCCTTCTACTTTACATCTGCAAAAAATGTTTCCGGAGTCTACTATACCACCAAATATAGTGTGAAGCTTGTCATTTTGGCAAGCATCATCATGCTTTTCGTCTCGACAGAATAAAAGGAGCTCAGTGCCTTTTGAGTTGATTCATTGTAATGTTTGGGGTTCTGTCCAATAACTCACTGGAATGTTTACCGATATTTTGTGGTCTTTGTTGATGACTTCAGTCGTCTGTTCTGAATGTTTTTGATGCGTGATAGGTCTGAAATTATTTATATTATTCCAAAATTTTTATTCTACTCGCATCAAAATTTTTCGTAGTGATAATGCTTTGGAATTTATACAAAATGATGTGGTTGATTTTCTTTCTAGCAATGGTACCCTTTATCAAACCTCCTGTGCTCACTCTTCACAACAAAACGGGGTTGCATAACGGAAATTACGCCATTTGCTTGATGTTGCTAGAACCATAATGCTTGTCACAAATGTGCCTAAGAATTTTTAGGGGGATGCTATCCTAACATCCACATACTTGATGAATAGACTTCCTTCCCTTGTGCTTGATGGAGCCACACTATTACTTTTGTTGCAACCAGATACCACACCCTTTGCATTGCCACTACGTGTTTTTGGGTGCACTTGCTTTGTTCACCTTTTTGGGACCCCTGATAAATTCTCTCCAGTTTGTTAAGTATGTTTTCTTAGGTTATTTTAGAATTCAGAAGGGGTATCGATGTTTTGATCCTGTTGGGAGACGATATTACGTGTTTGTAGATGTTTATTTTATTGAGAAGACTCCCTACTCTCATGAGGGGTCTAGTTTTGAGTGGCTTTCGCAGACTTATGAATGTCAACATACTACGTCTGATCTTATCCTTGTACCTATCATGCTAGTAGATGATTAAGAGTCTCACGTCCCCTTACCATCACTAGATCCAGATGATCTACCATAATAGTTTGATGAGCTTCCTATTGCTTTGAGAAAGGTGGTGAAATTTTGTACCTTACACCCCATGGCCCACTATATAGCTACTGATCACCTTAGTCTAGATTTGCAGAAATTTACTGCAGCTCTTGTAGCTATGGTGGTTCCCAAACATCATGGTGTGGCCCTTCAAGATCCTGGTTGGAGACAGGCCATGCAGGATGAGATGAATGTTCTTATGTCTTGGGGTACATGGGACTTAACACATCTTCCACCAGGAGGCAGGGTGGTGGACTGTAGATGGGTGTTTACTGTGAAGCATCGCCCGAATGGTGCTATTGAGAGGCTGAATGCCATACTTGTAGCGAAGGGCTATGCCTAAACTTATGGGGTCGATTACTTTGATACGTTCTCCCCAATGGCACGTACATGCTTTGTCAGGGCTATTCCGTCCCTTGCGGTAAATAAAAACTAGCCAATGCATCAATTGGATGCCAAAAATGCTTTCTTATATTGTGATTTGCAGGAGAAAGTCTATATGTCTCAACCACCAGGCTTTGTGGTTGAGGGGGGGTAGGTATGTAGGCTTAAAAAGGCTATCTATGGCCTGAAGCAGAGCCCTCGAGCTTAGTTTGAGAGGTTCAGTGTTGCAATACAAGAGATTGGATTTTGTAGATCTACATCTACTCATTTTGTCTTCATTAGACGAAAGGAATATGGAACTATCGTTCTTGCCGTATATGTTGATGACATATTACTCACAGAAGATGATATTCAGGAAATTCAGGATACTAAAACATAGTTGTAGAGTACGTTTGTAACCAAGGATTTAGGCAAGCTACACTATATCTTGGGCATTGAGGTTGTCAAAAACTCCAAAGGGATGTCTCTGTCCTAGAGGAAGTATGTACTTGAACTTCTTGGTGAAACTGGATTGTTAGGTGCATGACCATCTGTGGTACCTGCAAAGTCACTATGTCGATTGCTAGAAGGCGATGATCCACTGTTTGAGGATAAAGGAAGGTATAGGAGTATTGTTGGGAAGCTCTTGTATGTCACTGTTACAAAGCCTGATATTAGTTATGCTATTAATAGGTCTAGCCAACATATGGAGAACTCGAGGTAGTCACTAGAATGCTGTGTGTCTTATCCTCAGGTATCTCAAAGGAAGTCCTGGAAAAGGACTCTACATAAAGAACAATGGTCATTATGATGTACATGCATATTCTGATGTCGAGTACGCAAGGAGTCCAGAAGACAGATGGTCTACCATAGGTTATGCTACCTTTCTTGGAGGAAGCTTGGTCACGTGGAAGAGTAAAAAGCAAACTACAGTGTCCAAATTCAGTGCAAAGGTAGAATATTGGGCAATGGCACATACCGGTTGTAAGATTATGTGACTTATTAACTTTCTAAAGGAACTGGGAGTTGAGGTCAAGACACCTGTTTCGATGTTCTGTGATAATAGGTTGCCATATTTATTGCCTCCAACTCGGTGTTTCATGAATGCACTAAACACATTGAGGTCGACTTTTACTTTGTGCATGATATGGTGACTTCTGGCAAAATATGCACTCCTATTACATCAGAGTAGCAAGTGGCAGCTATTTTCACTAAGGCACTACCTCGGAAGCATCATGATTTCCTTTGTTCCAAGCTGGGCATGTTATATTTATGTGCTTCAACTTGAGGGGGAGTATTAGTATTATTAGAAGGGTACATGTGTTATGTTTGTATAGTTGAGGGCTACTCATGCTTTTTATCCAAACTCTCTCCTTATATAAGGAGAGCTAGGGTTTCGAATAAAGTTGATTTTCGTGTTTTCTCTTCACCCTCAACACTTATTTTGACTAATCTTAAAATATCTTTTTTCTAATTCTCTGATAATATAGATAAATATTTATAGAGATTAACGGCAAGTTGTAGATATACAGCTAGATATGTAAACGTATATGCTGAAAATAGATCTCATATAGGGTAATTCCATAACATGCTTATATCCAAATTTTGAGGATTTGAGATTGAACAGAAACGGAGTAGGGTCCTTGATGTATATCATATTTTTCATATATGTGATAAATCGTTTGCATGGCACATTTATAGCTGTGCATGATTTTTTAAATTTATCTTCATATAAAAAGTGTTAATGAATGATCATGGATAAATTTAAATCTATTTTGCATAGCTGCAATGCTGTTTGGTAGACTTTTGGGTGCTCATGGTGGTATGGGAGGAAGTCCCTAAATTGGAGCTTACTTTTGCAATCAACTACATTTTTAGGTTACCTGAGCATATATAAGGGAGTCTATATAAGCTAAGCAAATTAGAATAAATTGTGGAAGTATTTTTATCAACTTATCAATGTAGAAAGACAACTAGTAAGTGCTGGCTCCAGACAAAGATAAAATGAGGCTCATCTATGCCAAGATACTTTGGGCATTTGTAGAGAAGGTTAACCTGTATGTTAGCACGGATGTTCAAGAAGATGGATGGTTGTAATCCTTGGAGAGGTCAAGAAAGATGAAAGGAGTATGAGAAGGAAGCATTAAGTGTGATTTTGCTTATTTGGGAATAAGTTTGATAATGTTTTGAAGATAGATCACAATGATGGCCAAGAACTTACAGTCACTGACACTTATCATGGAAAAGAGTTCAGTTTTGTGGTGTGCATATGTTTGTGTGGATATGTGCTTCGTTGCATGTGCACATGTGCACACATATTTGCATGTTTGTTTTTGTTCACCAAACATATGAACTTATGTACTGGTAGATAAAAGTTTTCTTGTATGGATGCAAAAAATTGAGGAAGCTTTATATGAGTAACCCTTTTCTTTGGGAACATTGAAAGGGAGTTTTAATAATATAACTCTTCTTGTTCTCTTTTTTTTATAGGAATTGCTTGACTGGAATGCAAGATACAAGGAAAAGTTTGGGTTCGTGTTCCTCATCTGTGCATCTGGAAGGGGTATGGTAGAAGTTTTGGCTGAACTGAAGGTCTGTTTATAATTAATTTGGCCTTTTTAGCACACAACTGTCCTATGCAATGCCTTTTGGTGTAAAAGCTTTTCGTTCTACATTCAGTTCTTGTTCAGGGCCTCATTTGGCCCACTGGTGTCTTAGCCAGCATTCTACTGATAGTCCTTAAATGCAATTTGCCCATATCTAAATGGGAAAATTTTTGTTATGCCACTTGAACACATGGGAAGGGAGAGAAGATAGAGAGTATGGTGGTTAAGATGGGAAAAACATTGGAAACTGTGTCACCACATTAGTCATTGTTTTCTACTCCCCCATTTTGTCAATTTCTTCCAGTAAATTCGTAATAGGACAAAGGAGAAATCTGTATCTGGAAATTGAAAAGTTTAATATCTTTTTTTTAGTTATTTAATGTAGTGAATCAAATGAAAGTCTTATTCTTAAAAGAAACCCTAACCTTCTTTCTATAGAAAAAAGAATTGTGCTAATTACATAAGTATCCTCTTAATATAAATAAAACAATAAAAGACACCATGCAACCCCTTACAACTCAACACTCTTTCTCAAGTTGGGACATATATGTCAATGAGACCCACTAGTGATTTTAATATTGTCGGCAAGGCATATTTTGGGAAAAGCCCATGTCCACATGGTAAAGTTGTCGAAATACTGGGATATCATCGGCATGTCAGCGAAATCAATGGTTATGTCGAGATTGCTGTTGGTTTTTTTACTACTTCATCATTTTTGTCGGCATGCATCGGCATGCTCTTGGCATTTCCACGACATGCCCTCGGCATGCCCATGAAATGCACACTTAGAATTTTATCGACACAGCATTGAAATCGGCATTTCCAACCTTGGACCTAACTTGTCACTCAGAAAATCATGGTATTTTCTGTTGAGAGGCTCAGTGAAAATATCAGCAACCTGTAGCTCAAAAGATATGTAGGGAGTATTTATCTTGCCCTCCAGGACAGCATCTCGTATAAAATGGCAATTGACGTGAATATGCTTTGTCCTCTTGTGAAAGATGGGATTAAAGGCAATATATGTTGCTGACTTATTATCACGATAAAGTGGAATCGAGGTATTAACCAGTATCCTTAGATCTGGCGGGAACCAAACCATCCACATAATCTAACATGTAGCCTATGCCATAGATCTATACTCTACCTTTGCATTGGAGCGGGCAACAACACTGTTTCTTACTCTGCCAAAAAATCAAATTTCCTCCTAGATAGATAGCAAAGCCTGATGTAGATTACCTATCATCTACTGATCCTGCATAGTCTGTATTAGAGTAAGTCGCAAGATCAAGAGTGTCACTTGCCCTATAAGACAGACCTCGTCCTGGGTTACCCTTCATAGCAATGGTTGTATTTGGGACTCTGCATAAACTGATAAACATGACTGTGGCAACAAAGCTAATATCTGGTCGAGTAATAGTCAGGTATAACAACCGACCAACAGTATTGCGATATCTGTTAATATCCTCAAACAAGGGATTTGACTCATCAGTGGTATAGTTGGCTGGTGACTCTATCGGTATCCCAGATGGCTTAGACCCAAGCAGTCCAGCCTCCTCTAGTATCTGTAAGGTATACTGCCTCTGTGATAAGGACAAACCATCCTTCTGACGAATAACCTCTATTCCCAGGAAGTAACGAAGATCACCTAAGTCCTTGGTGACAAAAGTAGAATGGAGAAAGACTTTCGTCTCTGCTATCTTATCAATATCATCACCTGTCAGGATCATGCCATCAACATAGACTGTTAAGATGGCAACTCTCCATGCTCCACCATGCTCAGTCCTCCTAACAAATATAGAATGGTCAGTAGTAGATATCTGAAATTCAATCTTCTTGATTTTTGAGTTGAGCCTCTCAAACCAGGCTCGCGGGCTTTGCTTAAGGTCAAACATAGCCTTCCGTAAGTGGCAAACTAACTCCCCCCTGACTATTATAACTCGGTGGCTGTCTCATGTAAACTTCCTCAGCTAGATCACCATACAAAAAGGTATTTTTTATATTTAACTGATGTAGAGGCCATCACCTCACCACAACAACTGACAAGATCTTGATGGAGGTGATAAGAGCAACATGTGAGAAAGTCTCAAGATAATCTACTCCATACGTCTGGGTGAATCTCTTGGCAACAAGTCGTGCCTTATATCTCTCTACTGTCCCGTCGGACCTGTATTTAACGGTGTACACCCATCTGCAACCAACAACTGTGACTCCGTTAGGACATAGAACAAGATCCCAAGTCTTCCTGGTTTGAAGTGCACGTATCTTCTCATCCATAGCAGCTTTCCATTCTGGATCATGAAGAGCTTGAACAAAATCTCTCGGAACAACTACTGTGGTACTTGCTGAAGTAAACTGCTTGTCCTCCTAGAGATGAGATACAGTAGTATAACAGGAAATAGGGTGAAGCGTAGTGTCAGGTCTCCTTTGCACAATCTCCTCATTATCTGACTCACTCCCACCTAATGGAGTAATAGACTGAGCTGGTGCCTCATCTGCGATGTCATCTAGCTGTGATCTCCTCTGATATACCTGTATATCTTGTATTGTCGCCTTTATAGATGAACCTTCCTTTGAGAAGTAGGGGACCTTCTCAAAGAAGGTTATGTTAGCAGTAACAATATATCACCTCCGAATTAGGTCGTAGCACTTGTAGCCCTTCTGGGTTCTAGAATACCCAAGAAAAACATACTTCGTAGCTTGGGGAGCAAACTTATCTTGTATACCGTAATTTTGAATAAAGCAAACACATCCAAAAACTTGTAGTAGCGGAAAATCCTGTCACACTTAGGATATATAACCCGATATGGAATTTAATCATGAAGTATTGAGGATGGCAACCTGTTAATTAAATACGCTGTAGATAATATAACATCTCAAAACTACTTAGGAACCTTCATTTGAGACATCGAGGTCTTAGTAATATCAAGTAAGTGGCGTAACTTGCGCTCTGTAACTCCATTCTGCTGGGAAGTGTGTGCACAAGATGTCTGATGAATGATCCCCCTGGAACGAAATTCTTCTAGTCACTGCACATCAATTCTAATGCATTATCACTGTAGAAGATCTGAACAGTAGTACCATATTGTGTCTGTATCTCTGATAGAAACTACTGAATAATAGTAGGAATCTCACTTATGTCCATCAAGAATACCTAGGTCAGTCTGCTGCTGTCATCGATCATAATTGCAAAATATCGGTGTCCACCGGCAGTGACACCTCTAGAGGGTTCTTAGATGTCACAGTGCACTATAGAAAAAGGCTCAGAGCTAACATCAGCCTCTCTCCCTAGATAGCTGCCCTTGTGGTGCTTCCCCAGCTGGCAATCTTCACACTCCAAGACTATAAGGAGTCAGGTAGTTGTGGGTACATCTGACGCATCTTCTTCATAGAAGGATGCCTAAGTCTCCTGTGCCAGAGTAATGGATCACAGGAAACAGGCATTGCCTTAGCAAATAGGGTAGGCATGTCTAAATAATATAGTCTACCTCTTTCTTTTCCACCACTAATAATATTGCCTGTGACTCGATCTTGGAAGTAACAATGCCTTTCATCAAAGATAACATGGCACCCAAGATCTCTGTAAATTTTATTGACTGATAAAAGATTCACGGGAAACTCAGGAGCATAATATACCTGCTCTATCTTCATCTTGGATGTAGCATCAACACATCCAACAACAGTCATAGGGGAAGTTGCTTCATTGGCTACTTGTACATCTTGAATTCCATGTGAAGGCATGGGATTTTTTAGACAGTCTTTGTCTCCAGTAAGGTGAACAGAGGCATCGGAATCAATCACCCAAGCACTTCTAGTTCCTCTATTTATTCACTCCAATCTCGTAGGCTGCAAATGCTAGCCCAGCTAAATATAAACTTGAACTACTCAGATTAGTTCTTCTCAATATCAGTGAGAGAAGGCTCATCGCCATCGGTAGGAGATGTGAGAGAAGGCTCATCACGCACTTAAGGCCACAAACAAGACAATCGCGACCATCGGTAGCGGCTGTGGACCACCACACAGCATCGCTCATGCCTTACGTGGTGCAATGCACACCGTTGCTACCCCACGCATTGCCGTCAATGTCGTTAGGGCTCCATGCGTTAGCGCTAGTAGCATTTCTACTCCATGTGCAACCTCTAACTTGCCGTTGGCACTCCATGAGGCGTTGTGCACCATGTTCGACCCTCAGCATCGCCTCTCGGCCTCCAAGCACAGTCACTAGCGTTGCTAGCACACCACGTGCTGTTGCCTGTAGTGTTGTTGCTCCACGCGCCGCCTCTGGCACTGCCGTTGCTGCTCCACATGGTGTTGTGCACAACGCTTGGCCTCCGAGCATCGTCGCTTGCGCTGCTAGGGCACCACGTGCCATCCTTCACGGCATTGCTGCCGCTTGCGTCCCCGTTGCATGCTCTGCTGCTCGCTCTTGCACCATTCATAATAATGGTGTCACTGGTGTTCCCTATTAGATCACCTTCAGTTGGTGATTTAAGAGAAAACACATGTTGTAGTAGATTTTTGGTGGGATATTGGGGTATCGGCCTAGAATCACTACTCTGATACCATATAGAGAATCAAATGAAACTCTTATTCTCAAAGGAAACCCTAACCCTCTTTTTATAGAAAAGAGAACTGGGCTAATTACATAAGTACTTTCTCAATATAAATAAAGCAATAAAAGATGCCATGTAACCCCTTACAACTCAACATTTATATTTTTCAAGAAATTCAAACAAGATCTTCCTCTAGTTTTTCTATACAGCTTCTCCAAAAGGTCATTTATCATTTTTTTTTTCGAAAGGAGCTCCTTCATTAATATTGCAATGAAAGTTACCCCAATTATCCACCTTTTTGAATTGCATGGAGTATAAATCGGGGTGAAAATTGAGTCTAACTAAGGAGGCAAAAACTAACTTTTTGACTTGTTTGGTTTGAACCTAGTGGACTCAACAAACCATTCAAAAGGTTTGAACTCAAGTAATTTTTGATCCTTATAATGACATAAGGTTGTCAAAGGCGAGAGGTGCTAAAAGGAGGGGGGTCCAAAACACCTCAGGTGCTAGGCGCTTTCTTAGGCACTCACCTGAGAAAAATGAAGTGCTAATATATATATATATATTAGCACTTATCTCTTTGTCTAGGTCATGGATGAGTTGACGAAGCATATCCAAGCTGAAGTGTCATGGTGTATGCGTTTTGCTGATGACATTGTGTTGGTTGATGAGATAAGAGATGGAGTGAACAGAAAACTTGAGCTTTGGAGGGAAGTCCTGGAAGTTAAAGGACTACGCCTAAGCAGGACAATGATCGAGTATATGAAATGTAAGTTTAGTAATAGAGGAAACAATGAAGGGATGGATGTAAAAATTGGAGAAAAGTACATTCCAATGAAAGATGCTTTTAAGTACTTAGGATCTATTTTCCAACAAGATGGTGAAATTGATGGAGATGTTACACAGAATTAATGTAGGATGGTTGAAATAGAGGGATGCATCTGGTGTTCTCTATGATAAGAGGGTTCCTTTAAAAGTCAAAGGAAAGTACTATCGAGCTGCGGTAAGACTAACCATGTTGTATGGTTCTGAATGTTGGGCTATCAACTATAGGCATGTGCAAAAGATGTCTGTGGCAGAAATAAAGATGTTAAGATGGATGTGTAGTCATACAAGAAATGATCATATTTCAAATGAGATTATTCGAGAAAAAGGTTAGGGTGGCACCGATAGAGGATAAAATGAGAGAGACATGCCTAAGATGGTTTGGACATCTGCAAAGAAGGCCACTAGATGCTCCAGTCAGGAGATGCGAGAAGTTGGAGGTTGAACCTACTAAGAGGGGGCGAGAAAGACCAAATAAGTGTTGGAAGGAAACTATTAAGTATGACCTCAATTACTTTAATTTAAGTTATGAAATGGCTCAAAATCGATCTGTGTGGAGGTAAAGAATCCATATAGCTGACTCCACTTAGTGTAGGAAAGGGTTTGGTTGTTGTTATATAGATATATATGTATGCAGACATACATATATACTCAATAACTAAAATATGGTATGTTATGAATACATATATATAATATACAAGATATATAAATGATTAGATAAACAAGTGCAATGCACATACATATGCACATTGATACATATCATAAGTGTGTATACAGTTTCGTATGTTAACATATAGACATATGTAAATGTACACATTATATTTATATGTTTTTATATTTATAGGCTATACTTATACACACTTGTCTGTATGGACATATATATTTGTATGTATAAGTTGACATGTATATACATACACAAATATACAAAATATGTGTATATTTGTATGCACACACACTATATGTATATATCTATTTAAGCACATGTATACGTATATATTTATGCATATGTGCTCATACATATGCATATGTGTATGTTTAACTAAGAAAGAGTATTCAATACTTAGGTGAAAAGAAATTAAAATCCTTAAAAGTATTTTAAAAAATGAAAAATAAGTAAACTTGATTGAGGTACTTAGTTAGGGTGCCTAGCGCCTTGGCCCAAGCATTCGCCTAGGTAGCACCTCAAGCAAATCAGGCAAAGTGAGCCTTGTAGAGGCATTGAGGCCTCGCTTGGCCTCAACCTGGCACCTTAAGCATGCTTAGGCGAGTACCTTGACAGCACTGTAATGACATTTTTTCTTTACAACATTTTCCACTTCAAGTCGTGGTGTTGTCAATAGGATTCATACAATCATTCAATTAGTCAATTATCATGTGATTCAAGAATTTAGAGGTGGCTTAGGTAGGCTTCAAAGGTGATTCTCTCGATCACTTTTTGTTTAACTGGCCTTGTATAATACTTAGTTTCTACATTTTTGACTAGTTCATGCCTTTAATATCTTTTTTAATAATGTGAGCTTAAACTCGAGCTCATTGATATAAACTAACTTAGATAACTTGTTAGGTTTAGGCTTGATGGACCCAACTACCACCTGAAATGTTTAATCCCAAATTACAAAGTACTAATGGTTAACCTTTATAGCATTTTATATTTTGCAAGTTTTTAATGTGGGACTTTTTGCATATTACGTTTAGGCTCAAAATGCTCATCTAAATAAATTGGTTGAAATGATTCCAATGTTATTGGAAATCCTAGGGCTCTCTTATATAAAGAGAGACCAAAAGGGTGGAAGTGCATAAATATCCCTGATGAGTAAACCAAATCCAATAGCCATATAATAAAGAAAATAGAAATAAAAAATCATATGCTAACACTTCCCTTTAAGTAGAGTATAGATATCTATCATGCTTAGTTTGGATACACATGAATCAAATAAAGATCTGGCTAAGGGTTTGGTGAAAATGTCAGCAATTTGCTCCTCAGATGTGACTAGTGTGGTATATAGCAACCCCTTCTGGATGATGTCCTTGGTATAGTGGAAATCAACCTCGACATGCTTCGTCCTCTCATGAAAGGTTGGGTTATTGGCAATGAAGTGGCTGCTCTGTTATCACATCTTATCTCCATAGGGCTAGAAAACTATATCTGTAAGTCAGTAAGCTGGGACTAAACCACATCATCTCTGCAGTTATCTGAGCCATGGCTCTGTACTTAGATTCGGCTCTGGATCTCGCAACTGTGCCTTGTTTCTTACTCCTTTAGGTAATTAAACTCCCTGTCAAAAAGGTGTAGAACCCGGTAGTAGATTTATGGTCCATATGACACCCGATGTAGTTTGCGCCAGAGTAGCCAATCAAAATTAGAGAGGATCCCTTGGAGAAGAGGAGACCCTTCCCAGGAGCCTTCTTGATGTATCTAAGCACTATCAATGTTGCATCCCAATGTTGACATGTTGGCTTGCCATGAACTGGTTCAGTCTCCCCATTGCAAAGGAGATATCTAGCCTCGTGATGGTGAGGAAAGCAACTAATCCACAAGCTGCCTGTACTATCTGCTGTCCACCAACTGTGCATCCTTATCGTAGAGTGGCATCTTGGGGTCCGTAGGAATATTGGCCTCCTTGGTCTCAAGCATACCAACCTTCTACAAGATGTCCAAGGCATACTTCCTCTGGGACAAGACCACGTTCTTTTTACTGTGAGCAACCTCAATACCCAGAAAATACCGTAGAGCTCCTAAGTCCTTCATGACAAACTACTCTACTAGGATGCGCTTAATCTCAGCAACACCCTGCTCATCATCTATTGTGACAATTAAGTTATTAACATAAATAAGTACCACAGTACCTCGTTTAGTCCTCCTGACAAAGAGAGAAAGGTCGGCTATCGATCTCTTGAATTTAATTGCCTCTACAACTTGTGACAACCTCTGAAATCGAACTCTGGAGCTTTGCTTGATGCCATAAATGACCTTCTGTAGTCAACATACACACTCTCCTTGAGCCTCAAAGCCAGGTGGCTGCTGCATGTAGACTTCTTCTTGGAGATCACCATGGAGGAAGACATTCTTCACATCCAACTGATGCAAAGGCCAATCTAACTGAATTGCCATTGCGACCAGCACTCGTACAGTAGGAAGTCTAGCAATTGGTGAGAAAGTGTTAAAGAAGTCTACCCCATAGGCTTGGGTGAACCCTTTTGTCACGAGGCGTACTTTGTATCTAGCCACATTACCATATGGGTTGAACTTCACAGCGAATATCCACTGACAACCAACAAGTGTAGCACTATCAGGAAGTGTAGTGAGCTCTTAGGTCCCACGGCCTCTAAGAGCGGCCATCTCATCCTCCATGGTTGCTTGCCATTTTGGATTAAGCATGGCCTCGTGATGAGTAGTTGGAATCTGAGTATCAGCTAATGCCTGAGTAAATCCAGCAAATCTAGGGGCTAAGTCGTCAGTAGCAAGTGCCCCGGTTGTAGGGTAAGTAGTGTAGGTCCATGAACGTTTTCGAATGGTTATCGGAAGATCAAAATCATCATCACTTGCCACATCATATATCTTGCCCCTGTGATCATCACATGGAAAATATGCGTCGGTGTTTAAAGGACTCACCTGAGAAACAGATGGTGAAGGTGAGGGTGGGGGTCCCTGATAAGTAATATGAGGGCAAACATATGTCTGAAGTGGCTCAGTCAGACGAGGAAAGGAATGCGTAGCAGGAGGTGGTGATGGTGGTGTAGTAGGGACAGGAATCTCGGGAAAACTTCCAAAGCAAATGGGTGTAAATGGTGGCATAGGTGCCATGTCACCCTCATGAGGCATCTCAGCAGCAGACGTAGAAAGGAAAGGTATCGTCTCATGAAAGGTAACATTCGTTGAAACAAAGTACCAATAAGTAAGCGGATCAAAACATCGATACCTTTTTTGCGTCCGGGTATACCCAAGGAAAACACACTTAACTGCTTTCAGTGTTAGTTTATCCCTACTCGATCCCAATTGGTGGACAAAGGCAACACAACCAAAAGCTCGAGGGGGGATGTGAAACAGGAGGCGATCAGGATACATAACCTGGAATCTGTTCATGTAAAATAGCATTAGGCATTCGATTGATTAAAAAATATGCAGTCAAAACAGTGTCACTCCAGTAAAGGAAGGGGATCGAATGATGAATCAACAAAGTACGTGCAACATCAAGAATATGGTGATATTTCATCTCAGAAACACCATTTTGCTTAGAGGTATGAGGGCACGTGGTCTTATGGATAATGCTGTAATTAGAAAAGAAAGTACACAAACACATAGTACAAAATTTCAAGGTATTATCATACCGAAAATGCTTCACCAAACAAGAATGCTGAGTTTTTATTTTTGTAACAAAATTCTCAATGATTTGTCCCACATCGGACTTATTCTTTAGAAGAAATATCCAAGAAAGATAGGAAAAATTATCAACTAAAACAAGATAATATATGTTCCTGAGTCGATCAGGAGCACGACTGGGTCCCTAAACATTCATATGAATCAACTCAAATGTAGCAATAGATGAAATAGAAGTAGAACTCGAAAAACTAGCCTTGTGGTGCTTGCCCAGCTGATAGGCATCACATGTGAGAGCATTAGTGGAGGGTATGTGCAGCAAAATACGTTTGAGGCGATTAATAGGCCAGTGGCCAAGGCGGTTGTGCCACTGGAGAGATCCAGCAGAAGTAAGGCCTTGGGTAGCAGAAGCAGCAACAAAAGTGCGGCTTAGATGGTACACCTCCCGGTCCTCATGTTTTCCACTAATCGTCTTCCTAGTGAATTTGTCCTGTAAGACACAAGAAGACGCCCCAAAAATAGCTCGACAGTTTGGGTCTCTAGTAATACTGGTAACAGATAGGCTCAAAGGAAAATCAGATACATAAAAGACATCTGTTAGTTTCAAGGTAGGAGATAAAGACATCTCCCTTGTCAACAAGTGACGAATGTCTCCTATCTGCCACCTGTATCGTCCTGGTTGGTGTAACTGGTGCTAACTGAGAGAACGGGCCTTTGTCAACACATAGGTGCTTGGACGCATTAGAATCAATCAATCAATCATCAGATAATAAGAGTGATGACATACTAGTAGGTATCTCAGAAGAGGTGGCAATAGCTACAGTGTCGGGAGACTGAGAAGAAGCCTGAGTCAACTAAGCAATTTGTTGTCACAAAGTCTCAATCTTTGTACTCAGGGAAGTGACATTAAGGCCAGGTAGAACTCCATCTGAGACCTCAGCTGCCTGATGAGTCACAGGTGGCCTACCATGCTTTTGCCAGCATGAAGCCTCAGAGTGGCTAAGTCTACCATAATAGGTACACGGGGTCCTGCTGTGTGTACCAGAAGAGCGCTCGCCTCCTCGACCATGTGCAGGGAAAGGAGCCTCCCTGCCACGTCCAGGGATCGCAGCTAGTGTAGATGTTTTAGCCCCAGAATCAGCAGTAGAAGTACGCACCAAAACTCTGCTAAGTCTGCTATAGGTCTCCTCCATGGTAGGAAGCTCTGAAGCGATGAGGATATGATCTCTTGCAGTTGTATACTCTGGTCCAAGGCCTACTAAAAAGAGGGAGACTGCCAACTATCTCCTAAAGCTCCTCCAAGACTCAGAGGCACACCTTGGCAGATAATAATGATGCCTCTTTAGCATTCCCTTCAGAAGGGAATAGTACTGTGCCAGTGTGCGTCCATCATGACGCAAGTAGAAGTTGTAGAAGACCTGAAAAACTCATGCGGAGTTCTTGCTATGTGAGTACATCTCACGCAAGGGTTCCTACATCTCCATCGTAGCATAATACATGATCTCATCTCCTATGTAGGGAATAGCAGTTTGCATGAGCCATGCAAAGACTATGGCATTGTCTCTGTCCCAGTTGGTGTTTGTGCTAGTCTTGTTTGCAGGCTCCGGATCCGTAAGGATGTGACTTTTCCCATGACCCCTGACGGTCATGATGAAATTCTGAGACCACCACGAGTAGTTGATCTCATCTAACTTGATGACAGGATCGAAAAATGGATTCTTAAGTACCTCGTTGTCTGAAAGGTTGCCTGACGTCATCCCGGAGTGATCATCTAAAGCCATCTTCACAATTCGGAAATCGCAATTAGCTTTCTATAACCAATAACTCATCTGTAGATCTGAAAACAGACAAATTCAGACCTGTATCTTCATGAAAAAGCTCCCTTGGATGGGTGTTGGCCTAACGCGGGTGCGAGAACACCTGAGACGGCCCCAAGGGGACCTAGGTGTCTCCTTGTGATCGGAGAGGATGTAGCCCTAGGAAGAGACTACAACCCTCTCAGATGTGTGTTAAAGCCACTGTAGTGCCCATGATCACGTGCCGCTACTGCTGATCCCACATGCGCCACCAATCAAACCTGCTGTAGATGTCTCATCGCCTCCAGCTGCTCAGACCACCGTCGTGTCAAGTGTGTGGAGGTGCTGCAGCTTCACCCGACAGTAGTCAGCCCATGCGTACAACACTGCGCTGCTTGTGGCTGCTGGAGCACTCGATAGCAGCCTCCCATGTGTGTAGCGCTGCTTGACAGCATTGCCCCACGCGTGTGTCGTAGATGGGTGTTGCTCATTGTCGCTGGAGTGCTGCTGGTGGGCTGTCACTGCTGCCGCAGGGAGAGAGAGAAAGAGGGGGTACGATGGTAGGGTTTAGGGCCTTGGGGGTGGGATATCGTGAGCCACGGTCTAGAACCGATGCTTTGATATTAAATTGGTTAAAATGATTCAAATGTTATTGGAAACCCTAGGGCTCTCTTATACAGAGACAGACCGAAAGGGTGGAAATACGTAAGTGCCCCTAAGGAGCAAACCAAACCCAATTACCGTACAATAAAGAAAATATAAACAAAAAATCATATGCTAACAAAATAGGACTGAACATTTACTTAAATTAGTTGATTCAACCTTCAACATCGTGCACGATGTATCATAATTTTCTTATTTTTAAAATATATCATTAGTATTAATTAATTAGCATGGGAGAAGATATTTCAAGTAATTTAATGTTTTGATAGAATTATAAATGCACACCCTTTAAAATTTCATATTTACACGAATATATTTACTTATATCTAAAAAAAGTATTTTATTTGATAGAAAAATCTCTTTCCAAATTTATACTTTGATGTTTAAAAAGAATTTTGAATGAGTTAAAGTGTAATTTTTTTTTTATCAATGTGGTAAAGCTATCACTATTTTAGTTGAAAATTTATTTGAATACTCATTTCTAATTTATGTATTGGCTATCTTGATATAGTTTAAATTTGACTATATTAAAGTCATTTACGATAATACTCCCTATGCTATCCTACTTAAAAATTTAAGTTAAAAGAATATGGTATAAAGGAGGAGGGTAGAGGTGTAGAAATATTGCTAGTGGAAATGGGAGTATAAGTGGTTGGTGGGGCATAGGTGTGAATAATGGGTAGGAGGGGAGAGATAATTCGTAGCATCAAGTAAATCACAAGGGAATAATAGAAATGACTAAACATAATCTCTATGGGCATTGCCTTGGATAAAAATGGCAAAAAAAAGTATATTGAACACTTGGGGTTGAAGAACTCCTCTTTAGAGATTTTCATTTTTAAATGTAAATATTATACCTATTTTTGTTGAGAAGATGCAATAAATTCTATCTAAAAGATTAAAAGTTATTTGTTTAGCAAATCAATTATTTTCTTCTCAAATTAAGCTACATAGTAAGATATATGATTGTGAAATTATAATCTAAAATATATATACTTGCTTTCACTTGTGGGAGAATGAATAGTATAAGAACTTCAAATTTTTGTAATATGTGATAGATAAGTGAGTTCTTATAGATATAAATCCTTGTGAATTATATAGTTTGATATATTCAATTTAAAGAAAAGAAAACTCTACAATAGTCCAATAATATAAGATTTTTACATATCATTTAGTCTTTGATAGGAGGGAGGAGTATAGCAATAAAAAAAATCTCACTTGAATGAAAATTAAAAAGAGATAGTTTGTCTCAAATGAAAATGAGAGAGAAAGTACAAATGAGAGAAAATATAGTATGTAGAATAGGATTATGGAAATAGAATAAGAGAGTAGATCATAGGAATAATTACAAAAGTGATAGCCACACAAAAGTTATTCTTTATTATTTCAAAATTATTTTTTGATCCAATGGATGGACCTATTCTTAAAAAAAAATGAAGCAACCTTCTCATCCCAACCTTCGGGGAAGAAAGAAACCAAATGTGGTGGGGGAAGGGAGGGAGAGAGAGGGAGTGGGGGGGCAGAGGGAGAGATGGTGCTGGGCAGCTAACATGGGTGTGAGGGAAGAAAAATGAAAAAAATGATACAGAGGAGGGAGGGATGGTTGTGAGTTGATGTGGGTGAGGAGGGGAGCTGCGATTGGAATCAAGAGAGAGAGAGCACGCTATGGATTCCGATCGGTTGACACGTGGATGAAGGAAGTGCTCGGCACCTTCCTTTAGTTTATAAGATTGATATGGTGTTGACCCCTAGAATTGATGATTTTGGAGCAGAAACTGTCCTTGTCTCTCCTTTTGTTACTTAAAAAAAGAACTTTCTCCTTTTATTACTTTCTTCATCTACAGCTATACTATCCAGTCTCCTTGATTCATTTTTTCTTTTCTTTTCCATTTAAGTCATCTTATCATGTTTAGCATTTTGACTTTATTGTATTCTTTTCCAAAAGAAAAAACTTTATTGTATTGGGTTTATATACTTGCAGAATTTTTGAGAAGATCTTCACGTAGTATAGAGAAGAAAATTCTTATCATGAATATATCTCACTAAGTGTATCTTCCCTTCAGTAAGCTCTAACTGTGCATATTTTATTCTAAGACAGGCCGTAAGTTTTATTCTTTTTTGTTGAAAGTGGAAGAATGGTTACTCGAGGTTAGTGACCATCCAAAAATGTTATTTGAAGAAAATTTGTGTTAGGTTTTTCAAGAATGACTCCTGTAATCACTTAATCAAGGATGCACAAACACCATCCCATTATGCTACAACCACATAGGCCAAAGGACTCCATAAGGGAAAGCATTCTCCTACTTTGTATGAAAGCAAATTTGGCCATGCCCAGTTCTCTTGGCTGCGAAGGACTCACCAAAGCATCATTTTAGGGGTTAATCCAGCTAATTTTGCATCTCGATTAAAATTTGCATGCTTAGGGGAAAAGAAATCATGAGATATTTTTTTAATTACAATCTTCCTCTATTGCATCACATAATGAACAAATTGGATCCTCACCTAGATGAATTTTTTGTCAGTACGTGGTCATATTTCTTCCTCTTTTATGTAGCCAGCAAATATGTCAACTTTTTTTTTTATTCTTCTGAAGAGGCCAATATCTTAACTTTTAGAAGTCATTTGGCTTTCTAGGTGAACTTGTCATCCCTCACCATTTGCTCATTTATAGGTTTTTCTCTTGAAAACCACCTTCAATGCATCTCTCATCTTCTCCTTTGGCAGGACATCTACCTCAACAACATTTCTGCTACATACATATTCTCTACATATAACCTAATACCCAGAACCATACAACATGGTAGGTCTACTTAATAATACTTTCCGTTAACTTTCAATGGAATCTTCTTGTCGTATAGGACACCAAATGTTCCCCCATTCTAACCAACTTGCATTAGTTATTGTTGAGTATCCCTTCGGTCTAGTTTATGTTTTATGTTTATGAGGGCAACTTTATCATTGTTATTTTCTTATTGATTTGGTACCGCAATTGTTCCCTACTTCTCCATATAAAGAGGTGTAGGATTTCTTTTTGAAATAAGAATGTTCATTTTTTCCTACTTAGTATCAAAACAATAATTCTAGATCGATGCTTTGGTGTCCCACCAAAAGCCCTAACTCTTCAAACCCCTTCACCTTATCTCTCCTCTCTTCCTCTTTGCACGACATGTATTCCCATGAGAAGAACTCTATCAAGGTCTTCCAGGTCCATCATGGTATTGGCAGTTTGAAGTAGGATGTGCAATCGCTATCTTAGTACCATCACTCTTATGGGACTCAAGAAATATAACTCTTATAGACTTGCTGAACATATTCTACTTAGGAGTACCAGAGGGAATATGTAGTCTCGCAGTTTTTGGATGGCCTTGGTCCAAATTATGAGGCAGCCCAGTCATAGATATTGTCTCTTTTTGAGCTTCCATCTCTAAAGGAAGCCTATAGTAGGTTGAGCAGGATCGTGGTGAGATCCCCCTCTCTTGATACTCTTGGACAGACTACTGCTTTAGTTGCTACTAGAGGCCGAAAGCTCCTTCTACACGAGGTAGAGTATGTGGTAGAGGACCATCTGGTAGGTCCAGGACAACATGCACATTTTGTGGCAAGGTTGGCCATGTGGAGGCTACCTGTTGGTCTAAGCATGGTAGATCGCTTGTGGCTAATTAGGCCAACACTCTTTCAGAGTAGTATGACATGGTTTGTCGTGCTGAGTATGATGCAGTTGTGCAGCGCCTTTTCTAGCTTACCTAGGAGTTTTCTACTTCTTCCTCTAATACTACTTTTACTTCCTCCTCAAGTATAGATTTTGCCTTGAGTACTCACAGCAAATCTAGTGATTGACAATATGTGGTTAGTGGATTTAGGTGCCTCTAGGCCCCTTAGTGGTGACCATACTTGTTTTCAGAATATTCTATCAGTGGCACCAGGACGTTGATGCAGACACTCCAAGATTGATGGATAGGGGGAGGTGACAGTTACCCTCACCTTGAGATTACCTGATGTCTTATTTGTATCTGATTTTCCTATTAGTCTATTATCAGTTAGAAAAATTACGAATGATTTGCATTGTTGTGCCATTTTTGATGATGTTGGCTGTATATTTTAAGACAAGCTCACTAGGAGAAGGATTGGTGGCAGACATCAGGAGGAGGGCGTTTATTGCCTGGTCTAGACACCTATGGCTACAACATGTTGGGACGAGGTTGCATTTAGTGCTTATACAACTCTACAGTGGCATCATTGGCTAAGACATTTTTCTCTGGACAATCTTAGGCGTGTCATACCATGTATCTCTCCTGTCACTGAATTACTTTGTGATGCTTGTCAGCTAGGGAAGCATTATCGTTCTAGCTATTTTGCTAGTTCCAGTTTGAGTTATATTGTTTGTTTTGATTTAGCTCGTTTGGATGTTTAGGGCCCTAGTTGTATTCTTGATCGTCTGGGTCACCAGTACTATTTGATTATTATAGATGACTTCTCCAGAATGTCATGGTTATTTTTAATGAAGAATAAATCTGATGTTGGTACTATGATTGAGACCTTTGTGATGCAAATACTTAGTTTTCCTTAGTGATTAAAATTATGCGCTTCGATAATGCATTTGAGTTTTGTACTGCAAAGTTGGGTGCTTTTTACAGGTCTCATTGAATAATTCATCAAACCTCTTGTTCTCATACGTCACAACAGAATAGGATGGCAAAGAAAAAGCATCATCATATTTTAGATGTGGCCAAAACATTATTGATTTATCATAATGTGCCATCATTGTATTGGGGTGATGCAGTGCTTACCGCATGCTATCTCATCAACCGGATGCTGAACTCTGCCATCTATGAACAAATTCCATGGAAGATTATCTTGAGAAGGTGATATTTCATGTGCCACCATGTATATTTGAATGTGTAGTCTTTGTTCACCTTTTTGGACCTTGAAGAGACAAGTTGGCACCTCGAGCTGCTAAGTGTATCTTTTTGGGTTATAGTAGTACCCAAAAAGGATATCGGTGTTATGATTCATTTGGCAGGAAGTATTATATTAGTGCGGATGTTACATTTCATGAGGTAGTTCCAGACTTTTCTACTAGTGGACATCAGTTGGTTTTTGAAGATGAGCCTGCACCCATTCCTATTCCCCCAATACCTCTAGAGGAGATACCTATCAGTCGTACTTCTGTTAGGACAAAGATAGACAATCAGAAGGTTCAAATATGGTGAGCCTCCTGTGGTCTACAGCTTGCCAGTCACTATAGATAGAGACCCCCCCACCCCCTCTTCCCATGCCCCCATCCTCCCCAACTCAGGTATATGTTAATGCTATTGACATTTCTACTTCTTGTGATGTCCCTGCAAGTCCCTTTGGTGTTGATGGTATTGATTCTATTGAGGAGGATCTTACTTCTTTGGAGGTTGAGATGGTTGAGATAGATCTTTTGATTGTTATTTGGACAAGTGCTCATTACTGGGTTTCTGGAGCTGCCCCTAATGCCAACCTAGGAAAGTCCTTTGGCCTCTTCACATCTGCTCTGTTTGCTTCTACGATTCCTTCTACATATCAACAGGTCATGCTTGATCCAAAATGGCGACAGGGCATGGAGGATGAGATGGCTATACTTCACTCGAGGGACATGGGACCTTACGACCTTGCCTCTTGGTGCTTTAGTTGTTGGATGCCGCTGGGTCTTTGCTTTGAAGTACAATCTTGATGGGTCTATTTCATAGCATAAGACTCGCCTTGTTGTAAAGGGATTCACCCAGACCTATGAGGTGGATTTCTTTAACACTCTCTCTAGTGGTACAACTATCGATGGTGCGGATTTTGCTGTCAGTTACTGCTCACTTCGATTGGCCTCTCTATTAGCTTAATGTGAAGAGTGCCTTTTTATATAGTGATCTTCAGGAGGAGGTTTACATGCATCAGCCTCCCGAATTTGAGACTTAGGGGGAGAGTGTGTGTGTAGACTTCGGAAGGCTATTTATGGCCTTAAGCAGAGCCTATGTGCATGGTTCTAGAAGCTATCCGAGGTGGTACAGGTGATAGGCCTTCAGAGATTGTCTGCAAATCACTCTTTGTTTGTTTGGAGGAGCAACAAGGGAGTTGTACTTCTGGTATATGTTGATGACCTTATTATCACCGATGATGACGAGGCTGGGATAGTTGAGGTGAAGAAGACCCTGGCTGATAAGTTTGTGACAGAGTTGGACTAATTGAGATATTTTCTAGGTGTTGAGGTGGCAAGGAACAAAGAGGGCATTGTACTTTCACAGCGCAAGTATGCTCTTGATGTACTAAAGGAGACAGGGATGTTGGTGGGTTAAGCTTGCCAACATACCCATGAACCCCAAGGGGCATTTGTATAATGCTAAGTCAGCACCTGTGGGCAATAAATCTTATAGATAATTAGTAGGCAAGATGTTGTATCTTGCCATCACCAGGTCGAATGTTTATCTAGCAGTAGGAAAGTTGAGCCAATTTATAGATAGGCTTACCAAACAACATTGGAAGGTAGTAATGCAGGTGCTTAGATATCTAAAAAAAGCACTTGGATGTGGCATACTGTTTTATCAGAGGACATCGATGATAGTGGTTGGCTATTCTGATGCAGATTATGCATGTTGCTCAGATGACAGGAAGTCAACTACTAGTTTTTGTACATATGTTGCTGGGAACTTGGTCACATGGCAGAGCAAAAAATAGGGAGTGGCGGCTAGATCTAATGCAAAGTCTGAGTACCAAGCCATGGCTCTGACTGCTGTAGAGATGCTTTGGGGTAGATCCGTTTTACAAGATTTACATGTTCAGGTGGAGCCTGTGGAGATGAGGTGTGATAATCGCCTTGCTACTTATATTACCAACAATTCAATGTTTCATGAGTGGACTAAACATGCCGAGCTTGATTGCCACTATACCCAGGATCTGATCTAGCGTGGAGTCATCTACACCACTTCAGTTACTTCTGTGGACCAGACATCAGATATCTTCACCAAGCCTCTTCCTCGCTCTGCATTTGATGTCTATTGTTCCAAGTTGAGCATGATTGACATCTAAGCTCTAACTTGAGGGGGAGTATTGAGTATCCCTTCGGTCTAGTTTATGTTTTATGTTTATGTGGGCTACTTTGTCATTTTTATTTTGTTATTGGTTTTATTGCAATTGGTCCCACACCTCTCTTTATATGAAGAGGTGTAGGGTTTCTTCTTGGAATAAGAATGCTCATTTTCTCCTACTATAATACGTGTTGCTTCTTCATTAATTTCTTTAATGTACTCTTGATATTTAAAAACATCTTTCTTTGGAATACAATCTACTTTAATCTTCCCTTTTTTCCCCTCTAATACTAAGCATATGTTTCATATATTCAGTCTTTGTCCTATTTAGTTGAAAGACTTTAGCTTTGATGGTCTCTTTTCAAAGTTTAACTTTTCTGTTTACCCTATCTCTTGTTTAATCAGCCATCACAATGTTAGCAAAAAGTATACAGCATGATGTTGGTAGAGCACTCTAGTTATGTTTTGTTTTGTTACTGTTTTGGAGTTATTTGTTATTGTTTTTGTCCTGTTGGACTTATGCTATACTTTTTCCAAACACTTCTCTCTATATAAAGAGGTGTAGGATTTCATTTGAGAATAAGACTTTTTATCTCTGACTTGGTATCAGAATGGCGATCCTAGATCGGAGTTGTGATACCCCACCCCTCACAAGCCTCCGAAACCTCCCACCAAAACCCTAATCGGCGAGCAACCCGTCTCCATCGGCCCTAACCGGCTACTGCAAGCCTCTCCAGCCAATGCTACGGTGGCAGCAGCCGCTGGTAATCGTCGCCGATGGCTGTTGACCACAGCAACACCACCGCTGCTTCTCGAGGGGGTTGCTGCGACCTTGCTAAGCACCTCCATCGGCAGGTCTCGTCGCCAGCAGCGCCGCCATCGCCTCTCCAGACCTGCTGCGACCTTGTTTGGCGCTGCCACTGGCAGATCTCGTCGCCAGCAGCACCGCCACCACTTCTCCAGGCCTGCTGCGGGTCTGCTGAGCGTCGTCTCGCCCCTAGCAGCACCGTAGTCACTTCTCTGGTAGACCTTGCCGCCTCTTGCGACCCTGATAGGGCTGGTGGCATGATTCTCTTACCGGAAAAGGGGCTTACCACCTTGTAGAAGTGCTGTTAGGGTATTTCCCATACCCTAACATGCGCTAAGTCATGGTTGAAAGGATGTGCGTGACTCTTGGGATGTTCTCTAGGGTTTTTTTGACCTTAGATCTCATGATCAAGAGATCACATTTCTCTGTTGTGTGATTTTGTTAAATCTGAATATTGGTTTCATATTGTATCTGTGGCATCTTGTGGTAGTTCTAAGACACGATGGCCTCCTCAAGTTCTTCGGAAGTGTCGTCGGTTACTGCTACGAACAATGGGGGTTACAAATCCCCTTTCTTTCTTCCTATCACCAAGTTAAACGAGACTAACTATGTTAAGTGGTCTCAAACTTTCCTCATAACAGTTGAGGGGCATGGTAAGGAACATCTATTGTTGGAATTGGAGCCGCAAGATAAATCAGGGAAGAATGCCACATGGAAGAAAGATAATTCCATGGTCCGTGCTTGGATCATGAATTATGTTGAGCCTCAGATAGGTGATGGGATTATGTACTGAAAAATCGCCAAGGAAATGTGGGATTCTTTATACGACACATTCTCATGAGAAGAATTCTAGCAAGGTGTTTGAGATTCATCATATTATTGGAAATCTCAAACAGGAGGGTCAGTCACTGTCGCAGTATTATGCCATTCTAAAGGGACTACTTAAGAAGTACAATGCATGTAGACCTGTCTGCACTTGTGCCACTCAGAGTGCACAGAGGAAGGAGTATGCTGCCCTACAGTTTCTTGACGGACTTGGACCAGACTATGAGTCTACTAGGTCCCAGATCCTTACCCTAGCTGAGCTTCCATCTCTAGAGGAGGCTTATAGTCGTGTGAGCAGGGTGGTTGTTAGGCCATCCATGTCAGAGATTGGACAGGCACCTATGCTTGTTGCTGCTGCACGCGGAGGACGTGGTGCCCCATCCACTAGGGGGAGAGGACGTGGTAGTTGGGGTACGAGTGGTAGATCTTGCACCATTTGCTTGCACTGTAGGAAGATTGGCCACATAGAGGCCTATTGCTGGACGAAGCATGGTTGACCTCCTATGGCCAACCAGGTTGTTTCTTCAGAGGAGGCGAGTAACATGGTGTGCCATGCAGATTATGATGCTGTGGTCTAGCGCCTCTCCCAATTGACTTAGGAGACCACTACTGCTGCTGATACAGCTGCCTTGGCCACTTCAGGTATGACTTCTGCTTACAGGTTTGGTAACACTGACAGTGCCTTGTGGTTGGTGGATTCTGGTGTATCTCAGCATCTCAGTGGAGATGAGACATGTTTTAGATAGGTTCATGATGTTC
Source organism: Thalassia testudinum (assembly GCA_037157565.1). Classification (NCBI taxonomy): domain Eukaryota; kingdom Viridiplantae; phylum Streptophyta; class Magnoliopsida; order Alismatales; family Hydrocharitaceae; genus Thalassia; species Thalassia testudinum. The sequence goes on from JAZHRO010000009.1 coordinate 50,059,104, forward strand.
CCTCACAGAGATTTGTGCAAGTAGCAGATGACAGGTAGTGTAGGATTTATGGCAGAGTAGATGTTGCAGTGACTCTTGCACTAATGCTACCTAATGTTCTTTATATTTCTGATCAGTCTTTTGTTTGTTAATAGAATTACAAAAGACTTACATTGTCGTGCAATATTTGATGAGTTGGGTTGTATTTTTCAGGATAAACTCATAGGGAGGACGATTGGTGGTGGACATGATGAGGGAGTGTGTATCGCCTGATCCAGACTCCATTTACTGCTGTGTCAGGGCGAGGTTGCATTTAGTGTTGGTATAGCTCTTCAGTGGCATCGTCTTGAGCACCCCTTACTGGACAGGTTTTGACATGTCATTCCTTATATTTCGCAAGCTATGGATATTTTGTGTGATGCATGCCAGCTGAGAAAGCAACACAGAGCCAGTTTTCATTCTAGTTCATCTCAGAGTTCTGCTGTCTTTGATTTACTACACATGGATGTATGGGGACCGAGTCGTGTCCCAGATAGACTGGGTCACAGATTTTATCTACTTGTTGCGGATGATTTTTTCAGGATTTCATGGTTATTTCTTTTAAAAAATAAATATGATGTTCGATCAGTGATTAAAATATTTATATTACAAATAAAGACTCAGTTCTCTAGTATTGTGAAGATTGTACGATCTGATAATGCTTTAGAGTTCTGTATATCTAAGTTGGCAACCTTTTACAGATCTTTTGGGATTGTTCACCAGACATCCTGTCTACATATGTCACAACAAAATGGAGTAGTGAAAAGAAAACACCGTTACGTGCTTGATGTGGTTAGGACGCTATTGATACAACACAGTGTGCCACAGGTGTATTGGAGAGATGCATTGTTAATTGTATATTATTTGATCAACAGGTTGCCTAACTCAGCTATACAAGAACAAGTTCCTTGGCAAGTCCTTTATCCTAGGAAGGATTTATTCACTGTCCCACCTCGGGTGTTTGGCTGTGTAGCCTTTGTTCACATTCTAGCATATGGTAGAGATAAGTTGGCTCCAAGTGTGACTACAGATGTCACATTCTATGAGCCCATTTCTTATTTCTCTACAGATGGTCATCAGGTGACATTTGAAGGAGGCTTGGCTCCTATGCCTGTTCCACCAGTTCCCTTGGAACAAATTCCTGTTACATATAGTGAGGATACCACAGCGACTCCCATGAGGCAGAAGGTTGAGATCACTCAGGTCTATAGGCTACCTGTAACATACAGACAGCATGCATGGCGAGAACACACCCCCCCACCTTCTCAGCCACTTGTCTTCTCCCCTTGTTAGGTATGGATTGATACTGACGTGAGTTGTCCCAGTGGTGTTTTTGTAGGTCCCTCTGACAAGTCTTCTCCTTCTGTTGCTACTGAGCATATTGAGGATCTTAATCTTTCAATTGCTATTCGGAAGGCTCCATGGAGTTGTGCTCAGTATCATACTGTATAGACAGTCTCTACTGCTAATCTTGGCAGATCATTTGCTACTTTTACAGCGGTTCTCTCTGCGACGCACGTTCCTACCTCCCATCAGCAGGTCATGCTGGATCCAAGATGGTGTCAGGCCATGGAGGATGAGATGGCTGCTCTATGCTTTAGAGGAACGTGGGACTTGACCACCTTGCCTCCTTACGCTAGAACAGTTGGGTGCCGTTGGGTCTTTGCTGTCAAATACAACCCAAATGGCATAATTTCTCGCTACGAGGCAAGATTGGTGGCAAAGAGATTTACCCAAACGTATGAGGTAGATTTCTTTGATACCTTCTCTCCTATTGCTCAATTGTCTACTGTTCGGATTTTGATGCCTGTAGCTGGCCACGACGGCTGGCCTCTTTATTAGTTGGATGTGAAGAACGCATTTTTGTATGGAGATGTTCAAGAGGAAGTTTTTATGCAACAACCTCCTAGGTTTGAGGCTAAGGGGGAGTGTGTATGCAGATTGAAGAAAGTTATCTATAGCTTAAAGCAGAGCTCAAGAGCATGGTTCCAGAGACTCTCAAATGAGGTACAGGTCATGGAGCTTATACGATCTTCTATTGCTCACTCTCTGTTTGTCAGGAAAGGAACAAGGGGAGTGGTTGTACTCCTTGTCTATGTGGATGACCTGATTCTTACTGGAGATGACTTTGCTGGGATAGTTGAGGTAAAAAGGAAGCTGGCTGATGCCTTTATGATGAAGGATCTGGGAGAGCTTAGATTCTTGGAATTGAAGTGGCATGTAGCAGAGAGGGTATTGTTCTTAGTCAGCACAAATATGCCCTTCTTATATTGTAGGAAACAACAATGATGGGGTTTAAATCTTCTAATATACCTATGGATTCCAAAGGACATCTCTATGATGCTGAGTCTCCACCTACAGATAGCAGATTTTATAGGCAGTTGGTTGGTAAATTGTTGTATCTTACTATTACTCGTCTAGATCTTTCCCTTGCTATTGGGAAACTCAGCTAGTTCATGGACAAGTTAACAAGGCAACATTGGGATGCTGCTATACAGGTGCTTAGATATGTGAAGAAAGCATCTGGCAGAGGTGTCTTATTTCAGAAGGGCTCATCTATGAGTGTTGGGCATTTTGATGTCGATTATGCAGGGTGCATGACAAATGAGAAGTCAACAATTGGATTCTGCACTTATGTGGCAGGCAACTTAGTGACCTGGAAAAGCAAGAAGGAACAGGTGGTATCCAGATCTAGTGTAGAGTTAGAATATAGGGTATGGCTTAGACTGCTACAGAGATGGTCTGGGTCAAATTAGTGCTACATGCTCTTCATGTTCAGATAGATGGATCGATAGAGATGAGGTGTGATAATCGTGCTGCTACATATATTGCAAACAACCCAATATTTCATGAGCGGACAAAACATGTTGAGGTTGATTGCCACTACCTTAGAGACCTGATACAACGTGGAATCATTTGCAATTCATCTGTATCTTTTGAAGATCCGATAGCGGACATATTCACAAAGCCTCTTGCGAGAATCGCATTTGATAAGTGTTGTTCCAAGTTGAGTATTATTGATATATATGCTCGAGCTTGAGGGAGAGTGTTGGTAGAGCACTCCAGTTATGTTTTGTTTTGTTATTATTTTGGAGTTATTTGTTATTGTTTTTGCCCTATTAGACTTATGCTGTACTTTTCCCAAACACCTCTCTCTATATAAAGAGGTGTAGGGTTTCATTTGAGAATATGACTTTTCATTATCTCCGACTCATGACACCTTATCTTAGATCTTATCTTAAATGGGCTTTGTCAATTCATCAACGATCAAGTTAAATCAGTATGAAATTAAAATCATATCTTCAAATATATGGTGATATCAAAGTAATCTGTCAATCAAGCTTGAGCCCTTATATAAGCTGCAACTTTACTATACATATCCTTTATATGGTTGATATACAAAGTTTATTCCTATCTCTCGTTAAAATTCTCCAGAAGTATCCTTTGGAACAGAGTTGTAGGCTTTTTCCAAATCAATACACACCATATTAATTCTTCTTAAATTTGTAAATCTCCATTATATTCCCTATAAGATGTATTGCTTTAATGGTAGACCTACCAGATTCTCGGTTACTTTACTTATTATAGATACTTACCTTAACCTTCTTTCAATTACTCTCTCAAAGATTCTTATGTAACTCATCAATTTAATATACATATCCTTTATGTAGTTGATATACAAAATTTGTTCCCTTCTCTCATTAAAATTCTCCACAAGTATCCTTTGAAATACAGTTATAGGCTTTCTCCAAATCAATACATATCATATTAATACTTCTTGAATCTATAAATCTCCATTATATTCCTTATGAAATATATTGCTTCAATGGCATACCTACCGTAAATAAGCTCTAATTGATACTTACCTTAACATTCTTTTAATTACTCTCCCAAAGATTCTTATATGACTCATCAATTTGGTAGTATTGGTACCTCTATAGTTTATATGTCTTCCTTGCTCTTGTTACTTGTAAGGGTGTTGCAATACTTTTCTCAATTCTTCTAGCATTCTCTTGTCTCTTCAAATAGGATTAAATAATTTTTTTTAGCCAACTTACACCTTCCTCTTCCATTGACAAGTTTGAAAAAGGCCATGTTAGGTATAAATTATCATATGCTGCTATATGAAGAATCAAATCCGAATAGATCAAAATTGTTCAAAAGTCATGAATTTTACAAAATTATGATTTTTCCTTACTAATACATATACAAAGCAATATAATCATAAATTTTGAATAACACTCAAGAAAAATACGTTAAAGATAGGTTCATAAGTCAAGTTCAAAAAGGAAAAATGAAAGATGAGAATATAAATTTATAAATAACATGACAACTCAAGTAAGAAAACACGCATCAAATGGAGCATGGCCATGCAGAACTTCTAATATGGCTATTAGATGAGTTAATCACAATCATCAATTGCGTTATGATATGATTATTGAACCATGACCGTGAGACAAGCCAATGACATCAATGTTTGGTTTGTTTTGTAATCATGAAATATGCAATCTACATGATAAATATAACAAAAAAATTTGGAATATAAACAGTACACAGGGAAGAGGAGGTTATAATTCAAAATTATGAAGAAGTTGAAATGTTCTTGATTTAAGATAAAAAAGAACAAAAACCGTATAGAGCAAGCCCCTGTAGCATAAAAGAATCCTAACTCTAGGATAGGAGAACAGTGCCCTTGATATATCCCTATATCCCTAAATACAGGTGACATGTTGATATTTTGGAATTTTTGTGTTGATACCTTCTGATAAGTAGTGACATCAGCTGGCAATACCCAATACCTAATAATATTTCCTCAGATACCTTAGAACAGGGTATTCCAATGATATCAACACTTACAATCCTATCAATACACAACATATCAGTGATATGTCACGAAATCTCTTTCCGTGGTTGTAGCCTCAGACTGAATTCGTGAAAAGCAAATTAATCTTCATTTCAACCGTCTATCATACTTGTGTAGATTGTACTGTCTAGTTCCCTCTGCTTTGTTCTTTGGAAGGGAAAATGGGCACTCATGAATCCTCTTCTGTCTTCACCTCTATTTCTTACAAAGGAGATCCAATATTCATTTACCTTGTATAGTGGAGATGCTTCGAAGGCATTGGGTACTTTCACCATCCAAGAACTAGTTGTGCATTTTGGGGAATGCCTTCTCAGTCACTTTCCCTCATCGTTTCCCTCCCACAACCACAACAACTGTAGATCCAGTCTAAGTTAGCTCTCCCCTTGGATGGCTGCTACCTTATCAGCCTTATTGAGAGTATGATGGTCCTGCATGGTGGAAGCTCCTTGATCAGAGATTTGTTTTGAGTACTTAAAGTTGGATCTTATGCTTTAAGTAATTGACTCCCTTTCTTTTCTTTCCAACACAAAGGTGCATGCCATTGCTTTGCAAGCTAGCTCAATGGTCATAATAGCAAGATGAAATGAGAAACGACCAGACTGAACTGAGGAAAAATAAAATGCTAAAGGAACTTGCTCTCTATGCATTATTTGATGAATGGAAAAAGGTCAAATGCAAAAAAGTTTCATAAGATAGATGCATCGGAAGTACTAATGCTGTAGAAGGAAAATATGAAGAAAACTAACAATATATCTCTCTAAAAGTTTTCTGAAGCAAGTTCCCTCTTGCCGTCTGAACCGTCTATAAACCATCTGGCCTCTAATGCCATTATGTAAGCAATGACTTGCAATTCTGATGCACAGCTTGGCGATATAAAAGCTATATAATGTTGTTTTTGTTTATGTAAAGTGGGAAAACTTTGGTTCAGTCATAATTTTAACTACATGTAAATATCTTCTAGAAAATTTAGGCTGCAGTGGTTTCAAATAAATTTGGTTGAAAACTTTGTATTTCCAAATTTTGATCATTTTTCTATTTGGTCCTTTTTTGCAGAAAAAGATTTGGAACTTGGCTAAATTATTTTACCATGATGTTAGGCTCATTAATTCAATTTAGTTCTTTTATTGGATGTTAACCTAGGACTTCTGTATGGGTGGTTATCATTGTGATAACCACCCTTTTTCAAGAAAAACCTAGGACTTGTGGAAAAAAGTTGATCTCTACCGTTATTCTTATTTAAATTTTCTGGTCATCGCACTGCTGCTTTTGTGCTACATTCTCAAGTTTCACCTTTGCTGGTTGTGTATTTTTTGAGCTGTGCCCATGCCATCCTTTCGGTTGGGTGTTTAAACTTGACATTTTTCTTGGCCGTTTTCTTACAGAAGCGATATCCAAACAGGCCAATATTTGAGTTTGAAATAGCAGCTCAGGAGGAGATAAAAATCATCGAGTTGCGGTTAGAAAAGCTTTTGAAAGATAAGGCTGTGACATCACCTGCAGAAATTGGCCAGTCTTCTATCCTTCCAGTGAAACCAAGAGGTGAATGCAGTAATACCATTCAAAAGTTAGGAACTTTAGGTGACAGTAAAATCTCTTATTTTCATTTTTATCGCCTGCTTTGCGGTGAAATATTAATTTATAATTTGGTGCAAGTTGTTTCTTCTTTAGCACATATTTCAAGGTACTGCGAAAATATTCAGAATTCATATGAATGCTGCTCCCTGCGTGCTCCCTTGATTTGAACAAAATGTGGAAGCATTCCACAGGAGCAGGAAAGAGCATTGAGCTAAATTTAAGCACGTTGTACCTCTGCACGTGTGTGGGTGGATGGGTGTGTGCAATTGCACTTTCATCTCATCATAAGTGTGTGCATGCATGCCTGTGCATGAGTTTGTATGGGTGGGTTGGTGTGTGCATGTGAGCATTGCATCTACATGTGTTTGTCATGCCTGCATATATTTTATGACTGCTGCAAGTACTTTGGAAAATTTGAAATAAGTTAGTCCTATTTCTGACACGTAATTTTTGATGAAGATCGAATAGGTGTTCTTGGCGCACATCTTACTGCTATTCCTATGGACTCTCCAAATAAAACCTCCCATATTTCAGGTGGTGCCGAACGGACTCGGCCTCCAATCACAACTCATGTCTTGGATGTCTCCCGTGGTTCTCCGGCTTCAGGCATTGAGGTGCAGCTGGAGATTTGGAAGGGTGGTGGAGGTTGCCCATCTTTTAATGGAAGGGATTCTGGTGAATGGGTATTCCAAGGCTCGTCAGTCACGAATTCTGATGGGCGTAGCGGCCAACTGACGGACATAGTGGATAACATATTGCCTGGATTTTACAGAATAAGTTTCAACACTGGAAGGTACATACCATCAGGCTTCTTCCCCCATGTCAGCATTGCATTTGAGATCAAAGAGTCACAGCGTTCAGAGCATTTCCATGTTCCTCTTTTGTTTTCGCCTTTTTCGTTTACAACATATCGAGGAAGCTAGACAAATACCCCAACATACAGTGAAGATGATGATGCCAGGATGACAACGATATGATCCTAAAAGGCATGTGTTTTAGGGAGGCTCAGTGGAAGGATGCTTGCTTTCACATAGTTTGGTGCTTGGGTCAGTTTCCATGGACCAACTTCTTTTTATATTTATATAAATAAAGTTGAGAAAAGGCTTACATTATTCACTTCTTGTTTCATTGACTATCTAGCCAATGTATGTAAACACTTTGCCACGTGAAGAACCAGAAGAAAATCTTTATGATCCAGCTTTCTCTCGAGAATGATTTAATGGAGGGCTATCAAAGGCCAGAGGTGTTAAAAGATGAGGGATCCAAAATGCTCGAGGTGCTAGGTGTTTGCTTAGGCACTCGCCTGAGACAAATGAGGGGTTAAATTATAAATTTTTTGAAAATAAATATATAAAATATCAATAGAATTAGATATTCTCACAATCTTATACATAAATCTATTAGCAAAATATAATAAGCAAAAATATCAAACAAAACATTAAATGCTTAATAAAAATTATTTTTCATAAGTAAAAATATAAGTCTAACCATGAAATTCATAGAAAGCACATGTCCAAAAGCAAATCCTAGCATGATCAAAGATCATATAACTAGAATATGAATAACATAATAAAAAAATGAATAAAACCAACCAATCTTATATCAATCAAGGTCCATGTCTTTCAAAAAGAAAGAGAGAGAAATACAGAACAAGAAATAGAGTATGAGAAAGAGAGGCAAACAGAGTTTGAAAAAGTGAGGTAGAGAGCGTGAAAAAGAGATATAGACAGAGTGGAAGCAAAAGCTCAGAGAGAGAGAGAGATACCTCTCTCAGCAAGTAGAAAAGGTAGGCTTTGTAGCAAGGAGAAGCTCAATAATGAGGACAAGTGCTAATGGTAAAAGCTTGATGATGAGGATAGATTTCAGTGAAGCAGCTCCAATATTTGAGAGAGAAGTGTGATGGGGTTTTAGGAGGCAAGGGGTTGTCTTAGGGCTTTTGAAGGGGCTTATTTCCATGTTAATACTAGCGCCAGGTGCCTGAAGGTGAGGCGCTCGTCTTGGCATCCCCTACACCAAATCACCTTGCTTGAGGGTTGTTGAGGTGCTAGGGCCTCGCCTTGCCTTAGGCGAGTGCCTTGACATCACTGATTTAATGTTATTCCATGCTTCATGTATGATAGAAATTTCAATTTATTCATTCTTAGAATGAGAATCTTTTTTTGATGAAATTTCCTAGGATTGATTTCTATGGTACAACAGGCAAAATAAGATTGAAAATTGCAATATTAGGTGGGAAGGAACATCATTCAAGATAAATATATCATTCCATATTGTAAACATTCCATTAGTGTTAGATATTTTAGGGTCAAATTAGTTAAGATTGGGTGTCCTATTTTTAGTCTTTCTTACTTTTGGTGAGTTATTATATTTTATGATGTTTCCTTGTATACTTACGCTCTCTCTTTATATAAAGAGGGCTAAGGCTTTCTTTTTTAAACAATACAAAATAATTAAGTTGATTTTTCTTAACATAGTATTAGAGTAACGATCTTAGATCGGTGGTTTGATATCTCACCAAATATCTACCAAAACATGATTTTCGAATCACTAATGTTGTGGTGATTCTTGAGAGGATGATTGGATTGTTGAGGATGGATCAGAGATCTCCAGTGACATCTCATAAGGCTGCAGCAGCAATGTTCTTGGCAATGTAGAGTGGTGACGATGCTAATATGCAAGACCAGGTGGCGGCAGTGTAGCTGCTAGTATCCTTGGGTGCGACAATGGTGACATGTGGGGCTGGGCTCGTCTTGCCTACGTATACGCTATGGTCTGGACTCATTTGTTCGATGGTAATCTTAGTGCTTGGACTTCTATCTCAAGTTGTATCCATATGTTCATCCATATGTATGTCTTTTAGAGGACTATGGATAGTTTGCCTTAGTCATAGGCGCGTACTAGACTTGTATGATCTAACGTTTTCAGTCCAAAAGAAGTCCAGAGCATCTAGAGATCAGTCCAGACAATGGGTCATAGATTTTGGCTCATTGATTCACCTCACCAGAGATACTGAAGAGTTGAAGAACCCTATTAAGCCGCAAAAAGTTAAAGAAGTAAGAGTAGTGAAGGGGGCAACTTCTCTTGTGATCATAGTTGGAGAGGTCTAGGTATCTTCAGGATTCTGTGCTAGTGATGTCCATTGCACCCTAGAGTTCTCAATGAATTTATTGTCAGCAAAATCCGTAAAGATCTCCAATGTCGTGTAGTATTTGATAACAGACATTGTTATTTCAAAGATACAAAAACAAATGAGATAATTGGTGGAGCCATAGAGAGGGATGATCTTTATTTCCTAGATGTTCCTACAGCCTTTGTAGGAGTGGCATTGGTTGTAGGTGATCCATGGTTGTGACATAGATGACTAGGGCATTCTTCCGCTAACAAGATGTGCCAGATGTATCTAGAGCTACCAGACACCTTGTCTTTGGAGTGAGAGGATTGTTGGTTAGGGAAGCACCATAGGAGTTCCTTCCCATGCTGACTTGGTGGGGTCAACATAACTTCGTTTGCTTTAGTTCACTGTGACATATGAGGGCCAGCACATGTGCCTAGTATTGGTGGCCATAGATATTTTACTATTTTCATGGAGAATCATAATCGTTCAGTTTGGATTTTTCTAGTGAAAGCTAGATTCGAAATTTCACAGGTTGTCTGGCAGTTTTTTGCTAAGATCTAGACACAACACTCTGCTACCATTCAGGTCTTTCGGAGTAATAATGCTTTAGAATTCATGCAGAAGGAGATGTAGAAGTTTTTAGTACATGTGGGACTACTCATCAGACATCATGTGCTCACATGTCTCAGTAGAATGGCATGGCAGAACACAAGCTAATGCATCTTCTGGATATTGCATGGAATTTGATGATTCATATGAAGGTATTTAAATAATTTTGGGGTGATTTTGTGTTGACTGCAGCTTATCTGATAAATAGAGTGCCTTCTTTTGTACTTCAGGAGTGAATTCCCTATTAGGTTTTGCATTCCCATTGTGATAGACCATTTGCTCTACCCCTGTGTGTTTTTGGCAACACTTGTTTTGTTCAGGCATTTGGTATCTAGGACAAGTTTTCTCCACGGGCAGTAAAGTATGCTTTCTCGGGGTACCCTCAAACTCTTAAGAGCTATAGGTGCTATGATTCGGTCCATAGGCATTATATAGTGATTGTTGATGTCACATTTTTCTAGTTGGCACCCTATTACTCAAGGGAAGGAGCTAACATTGAGTTAGGTCCTAGGGAGACTTCGTCGTCAGAATCCACTTCCTACGGTGCTAGAGACTCTTGCTCCTATGGTACCAATTGATTCCAAGGTAGATGATGTCACACCCATTATGTCACGCAAATCTAGCTGTTCTTGCATGTTACATCTGATGTCCCATTATAACAAGTCCTCTTATTTATAGGAGGTTCGACAGTTTGCCTCCATTCTTAATACTGTTGTTCTTAGGGACTATGCTCAGGCATCCTATGATCCCTGGTGCTGCATTGCTATAGATGAGGAGATGGAGGCACTTCAGTCTAGAGGAACATGGGAGTTGGTCCCATGCCCCCTTGATGTTATTGTGGTTGATTGTCGATGGATTTACACCATCAAATACCAGGCGGATGGTGTTGTTGATAGAATTAAGGCTCGACTAGTGGCCTAGGAATTTACATAAACTTATGGCATTGACTACATGGAGACCTCTCCAATAACCTATATCTCTTCTATTCGAATTATCATTTCTGTGGCAATCAACTGTAGGTGGCCATTGTATCAATTGACACCGGAAATGTGTTTCTGTATGGTGATTTGGCAGAAGAAGTATATATGAGGCAGTCACTTGGTTATGTCACTCGAGGGAAGTGTCTTTGTCGCTTGAAGAAGGCCATTTATGATCTAAAGTAGAGCCTCATAGCTTGGTTTGAGCGTCTGAGTATAGAGGTCTTGAGGATTGGTTTTTGTAGATCATCCTCAGATCACTCGATCTTCATTTGGAGGATCGGAGCTGGCACTACTAGTAGGGTTGTGATGCTGGTAGTTTATGTGGATGAATGGTTCTTACAAGGGATGATGAAGAAGGCATTCGATAGACCAAAGTATTCTTACATTCTATTATTGTGACTAAAGATATTGGTGACTTGAGATACTATCTTGGTATTGAAGTGGTTCGATAGGGATCACATCTATCTCTCTCCCAAAGATAGTATGATGCACAAAAACCCTAATGTGATAAATACGTTGAAGTAGCGTAGGAATACGTGATCGCTCTTAAATTTATACTGAACTCAAATTGATAAAAAGCTAGTAACTCGAGAGTCAAGGTCAGTCACCGGGAGGGTTTTGGTCAAGATTGCTTCCTAACTAATATTAACTGTGCATGAATTTTTGGGGGATTTTTGAATGTTTTGATATTTTATTGGGATTTTTCTTTAAACTCTAGGACAATCAAGAAGATTTGACCCTTTGTGCAATGTGCATGCCTAACTTCCTAAAATTATGCTGAATTTATATGATATTCCTAATCAAATAAGGAAACTACTGTAAGTGATTTCACACAAATCAGAGGTGTAGAAAATTCCTAAAAATACGGGAGTGCCAAAATTTCAGGGTTTTGATTGACTGTAGATCCATTGTCAATGTGTGAATTTTATAAAATAATAGAAATTGATTTTGTGCCAAAATTTTGCAAAAAAGTTGATTCTTAAGCTTAAGACAAAATTTGGTTATTTTTGGAAATGTGGATCGGTTGGGGTGATTTTTGGAAGATGAGGTTGCAAATCTGGGCATGAAACTATAGTTGTGAATTTGAGAAACTCAACACAAAGTCACTTTTTTTTTGGAATTATTGGTTTACTTTTTTTTTGTGATTTTGATATAGAAAAACAAACAAAATAAACTACGGAAGCAAAGAAACACAAGATGAAAGCAAATAAACTAAGAATTTTATTGAAACTAAGTGAGCGTTCTACAACTAAGACAATTAAAGTAAAGTAACAAGAATAAGAAGGATAAGAACAAAAGTAAACAAGCTATAGAAAATGCTGAAGTGTGACAATGAAGGGCTCATGATTTCGGTTGAGAGTCCTACCACAGCCTCTGAGGTACGAGGAGAGTTGAGGAAGATCTAGAGAATTGGAGAATTTTGTTTGAAACTTGAAGTAAAGATGTAGTTAGAGAAGAAGAGATCTAAGGAGAAGGAAATAGGAAGAAGGCTAAGGCTAATGGACCTAATGGTTAATTTAATGGAAAAGCAACCTAATAGAGTTCCTTGAAGCATAGAGGAAGGGTTAGAGGGGGATGACTATGGAGGGAAAAGGAGATGGTAAAGGAAGGTGGTGTGTGGAGTTGGAAGAAGAGTTTGAGGAAGATGTTGTGTCTTGCAATGTGGACGATGGGGGTCTATAGAGAGGGGGCATGTCCAAGGGCTTGGGTACAAGCTTGGAATAGGGGCCGAGTAAGGGTAGGTTTAGGAAAGTAGGATTAAAAATGTGGAGTAGGATTAAGATATGTGATTTTGGAAACTGGGATTAGGAATAGGACTTGGGATTTTTTTGGTGGCTTTGTTGAGGTTTGCATGAGGTTTTAGGGAGAGCTTGGATGTGGGTTTTATTGTAAGGGTCTTAGTGTGTGTGGAAATCAAGATGGTGGAAGGAGGCATGTTTAGATTGTGAGGGTTTTTAGGAATGTGTAATTGATTGGAAGTAAATTTATTAAATCAATGTAGGTGATTGCAAAGAGTAGGCATGGAATTTTTAGGTAGGGAAATCAAGGGTGGTGTGGGATTTTAGGTGGAGGCTTCTAGAAACTAGGGTTAGGGTTAGGGATTTTAGGAAGTGGGTTTAGGAATAGGAAATTAGGTAAGGATTTTTTAGTTGGAATTTTAGGATTGGGTTTGGGTTTAGCTTTAGGATTAGGATTAGGTTTAGGATGACTAAATTAAGTAGGTTAGGGTTTAGGTCTAGGGTTTGGGAATTGGGGTTAGGGTTAGGATTTTAGTTGGTTTCTTGTTTCATCTTCAATTGAGCTCGTTTGACCTTGTTTCTTCTCCTTCCTTCATATAGGCTTAGATATTCCTTTCTTCTCTTCCTCCTAAGCCTGATTCAGTCTCTCCTGCATCAAGTAGTTCCTCAAATCAATAATCAAAAGTTAACCAGGGTCAATTTTGCAATCTTAATTCCATGATGCATATACGCAATTATTCACAGAATGACTTAAATTCTAATGCATCTAATGACCCATAACTAATAAAATTAAGCATGTTATCATGTAATTTAGCATACTCATCATGCCTCCATACCTAAGTTTTGCTAGTTGCGAGCAAAATTCAATTAAAAGTACAAGTCAAGCCAAAACTTGAGTTAGGATTTTTACAATGTTAGATATCAGCCACTAACTACAGGAAACATGTAGGAGAATTCATACATAGAGACTCAACAACTCTAGACTACCACCCTAAATATAAATCACCAAATCCCATCAAATTCCTGTGTCCCGAGTCATCAGCTTCTAGAAGAATTTTTATGTTTCACAAGTCCACCCAAGGTTTGCAAGAAATTGAAAATCAAAGTTCCCATGCTTGTGAAATTATCTTAGCAAGTAGGCATCTGTATTTAAAAGCTTATTTTCTTTATTGATTAAATTACCCATCATCCCACTCACTCCACTTTAGATATGCTTTACTACAAAAATGGAATCATTGCCCATATATATATATATATATATATATATATATATATAGGGAAGGCTCTACATTCTGACACCTCGAGGTGACACTGTAAGAGGCACCTTTTTTGTCAGGTCCTACATTCCAACGTCTCTAGATGACATTATAAGAGGCACCCAATCTTATTCTATACAATGCATATTTAACTATACACAATATATCTATTTTTTCATTTTTCTTGCTTTTTATATATATATATATATATATATATATATATATATATATATGGGGCTCATCCAAAAACTTGGTTCAGAACATCTCCTTGGAATTATTCATCCAGGTACTAGGCTAGGCTCTAAATACTTTACATCTGGATAGCATACCCGTTAGGATTATATTCTCAATGTGTAGTTGCCCACGAGGGAAATTAGAGTGAAAATGTAAATGTGAGATAATCAAACTTTAAAAACTTTCAAACTAGAGGGTAAACAGATAAGCCATGTAATGTTGTCTCTATTAGCTTCTAACTTAAGTTAACAGGGCTCCTAAAGGACTTAGAAACATACTCGAATTTAAGGAGATACCCTAGTTTCTTAAGTTGACTACAAGAAGAATCTAAGCAACAAATTCTTAATACATACTCCTAAAGCTAGTGACTCTAAATACCTAATTTTTATCAACAATCCTAACTAAAAATTTTTGAAATTTTCCAATTTTTTCAAAATTTCAAATATAAAGCTTTTGGAACTATATATAGAAATGCAGCAAATATTACCCACCCCCACATGCCCATTTCATGAATGTCTTCATTGTATGATAAAAATGCATATGAGAAAGGAAGGAAAGGGAGGATTTCTCTTGAAAAATTCTGAGTTAATACAATAAGGGTCGACTAGCTCCCAACCTCAAAACTCAAGCTAATATATATATATATATATATATATATATATATATATATATATATATATATATATATCGGCAAAATTATGTTGGGTTACCTCCAAATAAGTGCTAAGTTTTTTTCCTTTAGCTAGGCAGAACTCTAGTTGAATCTATCAGGGATTGGGTTTAATGAGGGCAACTTTGTTATTCAAATTTGTTTCGGGTAGAGAATCAATATACAGCTCTAGTCTTTGGCCATTTACAGTGAAAGTGCTCCCCGTCTTGGGATCTGAGATCTCTAGGGCTCCATTATCAAAAGGCCTAACCACTGTATATGGATCATTCCATCTAGACCTTAGTTTCCTTGGGAAGAGTGTAAGTCGTGTATCAAAATGCCAAACTTTCTGATTGGACTCGAAGGTTTTTCTGTTGATGTGTTTATCATGAAAGACTTTCGTTTTCTCTTTGTAGATCTGAACACCCTCATAGGCCTCATTTTTAAGTTCCTTGAGCTTACTAAGCTGTAGCTTCCTGTGTTTCTCTAGCTTGATCAAAATTAAGGTCGTACTGTTTAACAACCCTATAGGCTTTATGCTCTAGCTCAATAGGGAGGTGACATGGTTTTTCTAAGATCAGTCTGTAAGGAGACATGTCAATGGGTGTCTTGAAGGCAGTCTTATAAGCCCAAAGGGCATCATCAAGTCTCAAGGACCAATCTTTCCTATCTGGTCTAGCAATATTCTGCAAGATGTTTTTGATTTCCTTATTGGAGACTTTCGTTTGCCCATTGGTTTAGGGGTAGTACGGTGTAGCAATTCTATGTGTTACCCTATATTTCTTCAGTAAAGCTCAAAACTGGCCATTTATGAAATGGGCTCCACCATCACTAACAGTAGCTCGAGGCATCCTAAATTTGGAAAAGATGTTCCTTTTGAAAAAATCAATCACAACTTTATGATCACTGGTGTGGATTGGGATTGCCTCAATTCACTTTGAAACATAATCTACTGCCACTAGAATATACTCACAGCCAAAGGAGGGTGTAAACAGGCCCATGAATCCTATACCCCAAATGTCGAAGATTTCTACAATTAATATTAATTGAAGAGGCATCATGTCCCTTTTGATTATATTTCCTAGAGTTTGGCATTTAGTACAGGCCTTGCAATAGTTGTGAGCATCCTTAAATATGGTCAGTAGAATCCACTCTGTAAGATCTTTGCAATCGTTCTCTTTCTCTAAAAATGACCTCCACAAGCAAAACTGTGGCAAAAGGTCAAAACACTATCCACCTCAAACTTGGGAAAACACCTCTGAATAATTTAATCATTGCAAAGTTTGAATAACAAGGGATCCTCCTACATATAATGCTTAGCCTCAGAGAAGAATTTATCTCGCAATTGCCTAGTCTAATAAGAAGGTATTCTTCCTGTGGCCAAGTAACTGACTAGATTGGCATACTAGGGAGTCCTTTTTTAGATATTACAAGAAGTTGTTCATTTGGGAAGTGGTCTTTGATTGGAGGTGTAGAGTCAATGTTCTCTGAAGGTAGCCTAGACAAGTGGTCGGTCACGACCTTTTGCTTCCCGACTTTGTCTTTGATTTTCAGGTTGAATTCTTCTCATAACAATATATATCTGATCAACCTAGGTTCTGCATCCTTCTTTGCTAACAAAATCCCAAGGGCAAAATAATCAGAGTAGATAATCATGTGGGATCCTAAAAGATAAGATATGAAATTTTCTAGTCCAAACACAACCGCTAGCAATTCTTTCTTAGTGGTCATATAATTCCTTTATTCCTCATCCAATGTCTTGCCAGTGTAATAGATCACAACGGGTTTCTTATCGATTTTCTATCCTAAGATTGCTCTTACAACAAAATCGGATGCATTACACATAATCTGAAAGGGCTGGGACCATTCAAGTGGTTGTAGAATCAGGACTTGGGTCACCTTATCCCTCAGAGTCGTGTAAGCCTGAATGCAATCTTCATTCATTTCAAAGGGTATTTCCTTGGATACTGGAGTTGTGAGTGGCCTAGCAATCTTAGAGAAATCTTGAATGAATCTTCTATAGAATCCAACATGTCTTAGGAACGATTTGACTTGTTGAACTAAGTTTGGTGGTGGTAGATTAGAAATCATGTCCACTTTGGCTTAGTCGACTTCAATCCCTCTCTTCGAAATAATGTGACCTAACATAATTCCCTCTTGAATCGTAAAATGGCTCTTCTCCCAGCTGAAAACCAGATTGACCTCAATGCACCTCTTTAAGATTTTCTCCAGGTTGCAAAAGCATTGGTCAAATGAATATCCAAAAATAAAAAAATCATCCATGAAGACCTCTAAATAATTCCCGACCATGTTAGAAAATATGATAGGCATGCATTGCTAGAAATCATAGGTGCATTGCAGAGTCTGAAGGGCATGTTGCAGAACACAAAGATTCCGTAAGGATAGGTAAAAGTTGTTTTTGTGTGATCCTCAGGGTTGATGGCAACCTGGTTATACCTGAAATACCCATCTAAGAAGCAAAAGTTTTTCCTTACTACAAGTCTTTCTAAGATCTGATTTATGAAGGGCAAGGAAAGTGATTCTCTTTAGTGGCATAGTTTGGCTTCCTATAATCAATGCAGATCCTCCATATGGTTGAAGTACGGGTCAAGATAGATTCTCCCTGGGCATTTGTTACTACGGTGAGCACGACTTTCTTCGATACAACTTGGATTGGGCTCACCTAAGGGTTGTCAGAAATTGTGTAAATGATTCCTTCATCCAACCACTTGATTATTTATTTTCTGACAACTTCTCTCACGTTTGGGTCAAGGCTCCTTTGTAATTCACGAGAAGGTCTAGAGTTGTCTTCAACATAGATTTGTTGGGTGCAATGGGAGGGGCTAATTCCCCTGAGGTCAACTATGGTCCACTTGATTACCTGCTTATGTTTCCTTAAAACCGTAGTCAATCTAAGCTCTTGCTCTTAGGACAAGTGTGCATTGATAATCACCGAGAGAGTTTGGTCTGGTCCAAGGTACACATATTTCAAGTTGTTTGGTAATGGTTTTAGTTTGATTCGGGTGGGACTTGAATAGACGGTGGGAGAGGTGCAAAGGGCGGGTTAGGTAACTTACCAACTTGATACGTCAAAGGAGGTTGTGTAGTGGATGGTGTTTGGAGTAAATCAATAACCTTCTTGAATTGTGGGTGCTTTTCTAATTGGGACTTGGGCTAAGTCAAGTAGGCTTCTAATAGGTTTCTAATTAAGTCAATGGCCATGCTCTCCACCACATTTTCAATAGGAGATGAATCCTCAATTACCCACAATTGAAACTTTTTGTCACCTTAAAAATATCAAGTTGCATTGTTCCATCTCCGAAGGCAATTTTCATACTTTCGGTTGCACAATTTATGTTGGCCTTTGTAGTAGCTAAGAAAGGTTTTCCTAAAATAAAAGGTGTGCCACTTAATGTTCCAAGTACTTCCATATCAAGGACAAGGAAGTCAATCGAAAAATAAAAGTCCTTGATCTTAACTATATAACATCCACTACACCCCATTGGGGGTTTTCTTTGACTGATTTGCCAATTGCAGTGTGATAGATTGGCTTTAGGTTCCCAAATCCAAAATTTTCAAAGAGTATTATTGGAATTAAATTTATGGAAGCACCTGGGTTAAGTAGAGCGTGATCAAATGTCAGATCACCAATAACGCACAAGATCAACAGGGCTCCTAGGTCTTTCCACTTGGGGGGTAGTCTGCTTAAAATCACTGAGCTTACTTGTTCATATAGTACTACCCTCCTATGTGTTTCGATTCTTGCCTTATGCTTTAGAGTGCAAAGTTCTTTCAAGAATTTCGCACAGGTGGATATGTGTTCTATTGCGTTGAGGAGTAGGATCTTGATTTGTATGCTTTAAAACACTTCAAGTAGCTCCTCATTATTGGCCTTGTCTTTCTTCTTCTTGGTCTACTCTAAGGCCCCAGGGAAGGGTACGAGAATGATCTCCTTGGTTGCGGGTTCCTGCGTCTTATTTTCCTTGTTTTCATCCTTAGAATTAGTATTTGTTCAAGCTCAGCGGGATCCTCAGGGGTCTAGGTTGAGCCAATGGGCTAGACGGAGTCTTGGGTTTGAGTACCACTTGTTAAGGTAATAACATTGGCATGAGAGTGCGGGATCTAGCCTTGAGGTGGTAAAATAGGTGGAGCCTGATTTGGGTTGGGTTTAGGGGGCTTTGATAAATCATAGGGGCTTTTGGTAAATCATGTGAGCATGATTTTGTGGTTCACTATTTTCATTGAACCTTGGGGGAATATTAACTCTATTCGGTACATTCCTAGGGTTCGAGATTGGTTGGGATGATAGGGCGCCGTATTGTCTAGTATCCACCAATTGGTTCAATTGCCCTATTATTTCTCTCATTCCTCTTAGGTTTTCTAGGCTTGTTGATTAATCTGTTCTTGTTGTGTGATAAACACACATGAATTCATGATAAAATGCTTATTTATGATAGTTCCTAGGCTTAGCATTGCATATCATGTTATAAATACTACATAACATCCATTGCATGGCATTTAGGATAGTGGTGTATTATGTACATTAATTCTTTCACTTTACATGGCTAGGAGGTAGTGCAACATCTTTACGAGCTTCAAATGAAGAATCTGACCGTACGGATGAATCCGGAGCGACAATTGCAGTCCGTCAATGCGAAAATCACCCTGATCAGAGCTCCGTAGCACCCTCTACAAGATGAAGACGGACAACCTAGATGGTGCCATCCAGGCCGCCCCCCACCTGAGCCATTACGTCCGGCCTCAAGCAAGGATGCACCTCGATCGTTGGATCTTCATCCAACGGCCAAGGCACATGCGACTGCATCGCCCTCTACTCGACAAAGCACTGCTTTGGCGCAATGGTGAAGACAACTGCTCTCAAACAATGAGCGCGAGTTCGAGTAGCAATTCGCAGCGCCTGTTATAGCGCCAGCTGAAATAGGCTGCTCGATCTCGATCGAGCGGTCGAGATTCTCCACACGCGAACTGATGCCGCCCACCGACGCGAGGGCGCACACTAGATTGCACGCACACCATCTGGGGCATGCATTTAAGACGACCAGGAGCTGCACCTGCCATCCGATCGTTGCAATCAAGTGAGGCGCGCAATTCAAATCAAAGCGCGCGCAATCTGCGGGTGAGCCTCAGCCGTGCGATAGACATTCGACGGCTGCCATCGCATGCGCCAGCAGTGTGGATTTTAAATGCAGGCAAGCGTGCATTCTCCTCTCACGATCACAACCGTCCACACCTGATCCAACGGCTGACGATCGCCGCACCCTATGCCAGTTGCGGCCAAGCTTCCAAACGCCCGCCAAGGTGGGTGAATGCTTTAGCGACGTCTTAAATGTCACTAAAGGCCCGTGCACACAAACCAACTCCATTCCACCACTATATAAACACACCTACACCTCCCATTCCTCTTCATCTCTACCTACTCTACTCCCACCTACTTTTAAGCTCTAGTAGCCTACCAAAGCTCCATTAGAGCTTACTCTCAAGCTCCAAAGGCCTCCTATTAGTGTAGCATTCCTTTATCCCACCAAATATTCGTCCCTCATCCCATCACCTTCATAGGTTGCCTTGGAGCCATCCTCCCACCTCCATTCCGGTAGCAGATCACCTCTGTCTCCTCACCTCCATTCCAAAGCCTTGGCGAGGCATTCCTCTACCCAGCGTCCTACATCTCACCTCCGTCATCCTGCTCCTGAACTCCTTTGTCCAAGCTTCCGCCAGGCGCCGTCGTCTCGCTGAACAACTGATTCGGGAGATTCCTTCTCACCTCTCTCTCTTTTATGCTTTCGTAGATTATTGTAATAGACATTTGTACAATATATCATATTTGATTCCATCTAAGTTGTGTTCCATCTCATTTTGTGAATTTTTCTTGCTTATCTTTTTATTTCAACAAAAAAATAAAAAAGAAACAAAACGAAGCGCAATTTTCAAACAAAGTAAACGTTGCCTCCCTATGTTCGACCTGGAACTCCCTTGGAGTTTCGATAAAATTGTATTTGATAACGAGTTTTGCGACTATGACGACGGGTTTTTCCAAACCTCGATTTCTACCATGCAAAATGCATTCATCATTTTGGCGCCATTGTTGGGGAGGCAACGGAATTTGCTTTCTTATTTTCTGCGCTTCTTTGCATTTACATATTACTAACCTCGCTTATCTCTAATGTATTGTCTTGCAGGTACCATAGCATGGAGATTCAAGTGCAGTAAACTGGAGTAAAGTGTAGGTAGAGTACTTTGTAAGTGTCCCCCACATTCCCCCCCCCACTAGTTTCATTTTGCCACACTCATAACCAAGACCAAATCTACTTAGGTGCTTACATAAACCCTAGGATAGACGTTGGTTGACTTGTTTGCCACCTCCACTCATCTCAGCCCCGCATTTTTTTTGAAAAATAAAATAAAAAGATACTTTCTGTGGGACGAATCAATATACACACTTTATACACCCACATTTGAGGCACATAACCTGACTTGATTTTCATCTACTCAATTGGGATTCCGACTTATGGAACCGGTACACTAATTCAACACATAAAGGAGTAGAAATCATATTAGGTTAATCACCTTTCTATGTGCCTTAATCAGTGGTGCATTTGGGCTGATTGATTGAATTGTTTGGGTCGTACCACCTAATTTAAAAGAAATTCATTTTGTAGCTGCCCCATAGGATTCAATATTTAGGTCAAGCTAGGCACTCCATATTTTCTTGATTTATAAAGGAAAAACACTTGAACTCGTGCTTTCAAAACTTGGTTTGCCTCACAAAACTTTGTTGAATACACCTAATATTTGAATCCTAAAAGGTACTAAGATTCTAACCCTAAAACTCACCTCATCATTAATAATCTTGCTTGAAAACATCTTAGTTGTGTACATTCACACATTCTCAAACAAATCATTAAGGGCACAACCCATTAAGGGCCCATCACATTCCAGAAGCACTAATATCCCAAGCCTAACTAAAATTGATTAGACGTTGGCCCTTAGGGTTGCTCTAGTCGTCGGGATCTAGATTGAGATTGTTCACGATTAACCTGCTTATACTAGTTAATCGGATGTCTAGCTAGGGGAGTAGTGTCAAATGACCGCAGCTGGGGGGTACACTAGGAACCGGAGGCGCAAGCCAAAGGAAGAACCTTCTCCCCAGTCCCTCCTAACTGGTTGGATTTCCTGGATATAAGTAGAGTAAATCGTCCATAATCTTAGGACGGATTCTGAGAGTCTGTAGACCTTTAGGCTACCCAACCTAAGGATAGGCTTGTATTTTTGTGTTGTAGGGTTCCTTTCTTTCCCTATCCTTTAGACTTCCTTCCAGTGTATGCTTGGAAGGAGGTCATTGAACCCTAGATTGGAAGGACCTTTAGACCATTCCTGGAGGCGGAGGTTGAGCTATAGCCAAGCAGATCCCATGGCTGAGCAACAAATACCTCCCCCGCCCTCGAACCAATAGGAGCTGATTCAGAGGCAGTTGGAAGAATTGCAGCAGATGCAGCAATGGTTCCAATGAATGAATGGTCAGGGCACTCATCCCTTGAAGGATTTCTATGATCCTTCAAACTATGGGGAATGTTTCGGCATCATGATTCCTACCGGAGACATAGAAATCAAGCCCCAAGTCTTAAGTTTGATTAAGCATTTTCATGGACTTGGCTCGGAGGACCTATTCCAGCACTTGGAGGATCTGACTACTTTGGTTCAGACCACCAAAGCAAGGAATGTGAACGAAGAGCAAATGATCATGAGGCTCTTTCCTCACTCTCTCAAGGATAAGGCTGCACATTGGTACCGTACCATCGGAAGGTCGATAGAAACATGGGCTGCTCTTAAGTTGGCTTTCTTGAAAAAATTCTTCCTAATCGGACGGACCAATGCCTTGCGACGAGCGATTACCTCTTTTGTCCAGCGGCCGGGGGAACCGTTTCATGGTGCCTGGGAGCGATTCCAGGAACTTTTGAGGAAGTGTCCACACCACGAGATGCCGAAATGGCAACTTGTGCAGATTTTCTATCACAGGTTGGTTGAACAACTCCGTAATCACGTGGACACCTCCTGCGAAGGTAATTTCCTCAACAAAGATGTAGATAGCGCATATGACCTGTTTGAGGAAATAAGAGAGAACTTAATTAATCACTCATCCATGGATGCATTCAATTGGTCCCAACAACTCAAGTCAAATGCTAATGAGATATATGATTCTCATTCATTTGACATGGAATTGATTTATAATAAGCTTGATAAAATGGACTTGGTTTCTAAAAGAATGGAAGAATGGATGCTTGGGAATTCAGGAAACACTTCTACACCTACTCAATCCTAGAATTTGGGATTCCATTCCTCACAAGCTCCCACGGGGCGGGAGTTCGTGAACCAACTTGAATTGGCTCAACCTGTGAGCTAGGATTTCTTGGAACCTTATGGGTTCCAAACTGGGTCCTTTGATCCCAGTTTTTCCGATCCTTCCTTCTCTCCATCCTCGTCCTATGAGGATGCATATGCAATGTATGAGAATGTTAGGTCCAACCCGTATTCCAACACTTATAAGTCGGGTTGGAGGAACCACCCTAACTTCTCCTGGAAACATCAGGGGCAACATGCCCAAACTCAACCCAGCAACTATGCATCTCAAAGACCTATGGGTCAGGGTCAAGTACACCCAATTGCCCTCGAGATCGGTTACTCAGCCATCTTGGAATGCCCAACAATCTGTAGGGCAAGCTGATTTAAACTAGCAGATGGTGGAAATGCAAGGGTCCATGCTTCAGCTTATACAGTAAATGAAGACGTCATTGGATAACTTGCAATCCGGGTTAATTGCTAACACTTGACAACCTAGATCTCTACCATCCTAACCCGTACCCAACCAGCGTAATGTGCAAAATCAGGGTAATAGAGCCCAAGGGTACGGGAATTAAAGGGATCCACACGCATATGCTCAGGTGGTTGAGTAGGGTCCCTCCTCTTCTTCTTCTAGTTACATGACTAATCAAGGCCCTCCAATCTTCACTAACCCACCTCAAGACCTGAACCCATATGCCTCTACAAACTCCGTCACCTTGAGAAGTGGAAAGCAGACCTAGAAACTTGAATTACCTTCTAAAAGCCAAAACCCTGGGGTGCTTGAGAGAGAGAAGGAGATTGAAGAAGACAATAAGGCCCAGGGACTGGAAATTGAAAATACCACTCACATCCTATTCCCTGAAGCCCTATTGAAAACCAAGAAGAAGAAAACCTTAGATAGTAACGAGGAGCTCCTAAATTTATTCAAGAGCGTAGAGATCAATATTTTGCTCCTCGATGCTATTAAGCATATCCTGGCTTACGGTAAATTTTTGAAAGAACTATGTACCCAAAAGCGTAAGCCGAGAGAACCCACTCCTAGGAAGGTGATTCTCTTTGAGCAAGCAAGTTCTGTGATCCTGCATCACCTTCCTAAAAAGAAGAAAGATCTAGGTGCCCTTGATCTCATGCATTATTGGGGAATACACTTTTGATAGGGCACTATTGGATTTAGGTGCATCCATCAACTTAATCCCGACTTCTCTTTATGAGAGGTTTGGGTTAGGTGAACTTAGGCCAACCTCAGTAACGCTACAATTAGAGGACCATTCGGTCACCACACCGAGGGGCGTTATTGAGGATGTAATCGTCAAGGTCAAGGATTTCTATTTTTTTTGTAGATTTCCTGGTGTTTGACATGGATGTACCTAACGATTTGAGGAACACGCCCATCATTCTGGGATGCCCATTTCTAGCTACTGCCAAGGCCAACCTAAACTGTGAGAGCGGTAGTATGGAGATCGCCTTTGGGGACAAGAAGCTAACTCTTGATATTTTTAAGGTGATAAAAGGATTTGAGGATTGTGGATTCATTGAGGAGCTTGAGGATCATGATTTCAAGACTTGTATGACGATTAGTGCACTCAAGGACTCCACCAGCTTTAGCGAACCCAACCCACAACCCTCCGTGGTAGACCTACCACATCCTAAAGAGGCCGTTGATTTTGTTCATTCCCAGCCTCTTCCACTAGATCGTCCTGATGAATCTTCATCAACATCCACCCTACCTTCTATACTAAACCCAACTTAGCTTGAATTGAAACCATTGCCTAAAAATTTGAAATACGAGTTCTTAGGACCTGAGAGCACGCTCCCTGTGATTATTAGTGCTGATTTAACTAATGAGCAAGAAATGAGGTTGATTAAGGTCCTTATAAATAATAAGGAGGTAATTGGTTGGACCATCCACGACCTTAGGGGGATCAAGCCATCTTATTGTAATCATCGTATTTTCATGGAAGATAGATCCCGCCCTTCTCGCGAAATGCAAAGGAGACTAAACCCGAATATGTAAGAAGTGGTCAAGAAGGAGATAATCAAGTGGCTCGATGCTAGAATTATATACCCAATCTCGGGTAGTCCGTGGGTTAGCCCCATTCAGATTGTACCCAAGAAGGCAGGAATAACCGTTACGACTAACGAGAAAGGGGAAACCTTCACCACTCGTCAACTTCTGCTTGGACAGTCTATATTAACTATGGGAAGCTTAACACAGCCACCAAAAAGGATCACTTTCCCTTGCCATTCATCGATCAAATCCTAGAAAGGTTAGCTAGGCAAAAATACTTTTGCTTCTTAGACGGTTATTTGGGATATAACCAATTCCCTATCCATCCTGAAAACCAGAAAAAGACAACTTTCACCTATCCCTACGGAACCTTTGCATTCTGTAGAATGTCGTTCGAGCTTTGCAATGCACCCGTGACTTTTCAAAGGTGCATGCTGGCCATCTTTTCTGACATGGTGGGAGATTGTCTTGAGGTGTTCATGGATGATTTCTCCTTTTTCGGAGATTCTTTTGACTCCTGCTTAGCTAACTTGGAATTGATCCTCCAGAGATGCATCAAGACACAGCTGGTCCTTAGCTAGGAAAAGAGCCACTTTATGACTCAGGAAGGCATTGTCCTGGGTCATGTGGTCTCTAATTGGGGTATTGAGGTTGATAAGGCTAAGGTGGATGCTATCTCTAGACTTCCTCCACCTACATCCGTGAAACAGGTCTGCTCTTTCCTTGGGCATGTGGGTTTTTATAGAAGATTCATCAAGGACTTCTCGAAGGTAGCTCGACCCTTGAGTAACCTTTTGGCCAAAGACACGTCGTTCGAGTTTGATGAATCATGCCATAAGGCATTCGATTTGTTAAAAGTGGCAGTCACTTGTGCCCTGGTGTTGCAACCACCTGTCTGGATAGCCCCATTTGAGGTTATGGCTGATGCGTCTGATTATGCCATCGGGGCTGTCTTGGGTCAGAAGATTAAGAAAAAGCCCTCTATGATTTACTACGCTAGCAAGACTCTGGACGAGGCCCAGAGGAACTACACCGTTACTAAAATAATTGCTAGCTGTAGTTTTCGCTTTAGAAAAATTCAAGGCTTATCTTTTAGGTTCTCATGTAATCATTTATGTTGACCATTCGACCTTGAAACATCTCTTGGCCAAGAAGGATGCCAAGCCTCGGCTTATTCGTTGGATTCTGTTACTTAAAGAATTTGATCTTGAAATCAGGGATAAAGCCAGGGCACAAAATGTAGTGGCGGATCACCTCTCGAGAATCCTAATTGATTCTCCTCATCTGGATATCCCTATTTTAGACACTTTTCCGAATGAGACTATCCTTACAGTCTCTGTATCCGAACCCCCTGGTTTGCAGATATTGTCAATTATTTGGCCATTGGTCAAATCCCTCAGGATTGGACCAAACAACAACGGGACAAATGTGTCTGAGGCCAAATATTATTTTTGGGACATTCCCAAGCTGTACCGCATCGGCGCAGACCAGATTATTCGTTAATGCATCTCGGAAATTGAGTTTCATAATATACTTGAGTTTTGCCTTACATCTGTGTGTAGTGAACACTTTTCCAGGAAAAAGGCGGTAGCAAAAATCTTGCAATATGGATTCTATTGGCCCTCATTATTTAAGGATGCCTAGGAATTCTCAAAGTCATGCACTCGATGCCAGACAGTTGGGAACATGGCTAAGAGATATGATGCCCCTAAACCCAATACTTTCTGTCGAAATTTTCAACATTTGGGGCATCGACTTCATGGGACCTTCTCCTTCATTTGGACACCAATATATTCTGGTCACTGTTGATTACGTGTCTAAATGGATTGAGGCAATCCCCACCCGGACCAATGACCACAAGGTGGTCATCGATTTTGTGTAGAAGAATATCTTCAATCGATTCTGGATTCCTCAGATGATGGTAGCACGCATTTCACTCATGCCCAGTTTCGAAATTTATTGGAGAAATACGGGGTGAATAATTGGATTTCCACATCCTACCACCCTCATACGAACGAACGGGCCTAGGTCTCCAATCGGGAGATCAAAAACATTTTGCAGAAAACCGTAAGGCCTGATAGGAAGGATTGGACCAAAAAGCTAGATGATGCTCTTTGGGCCTACCGTACATGGTACAAAATGCCTATCGGTATGTCTCCGTTCCATCTGGTGTTTGGTAAGGTGTGTCACTTACCCATAGAGCTAGAACACCGGGCATTTTGGGCCATCAAAAAATGTAATTTTGACCTAGAGTTGGCCGGGAAGACTAGGAAACTCCAACTATCTGAGTTGGAGGAGCTTACAAATGATGCGTATGAAAATGCCAAAATCTATAAGGCAATGACCAAAGCTCTCCATGATCAGATGATTTCACGTAAGAGCTTTGAGCCAAACTAGAATGTCTAACTTTTCGATTCTCGACTAAAGCTTTTCCCTGGTAAGCTTAGGTCTAAGTGGGACAGCTCATTCGTTATTGAGAAAATTTTCCCTAACGGGGCCGTCAAAATCTCTGACCCAAAGACGGGTAATTTCTTCAAGGTCAACGGACAGCGTCTCAAACCCTTTGTTGACCATGTGTTCCCTGAACTCGTCTCGGACAAGGTTTCTCTTACCTTGCCCTAACTACCGCGGGCTGATCATCACCTAGCTGAAGACACTGAACTCAGCATGTGTAAAGACTGTTTCGAGTTGACCAGAATCTCACGAAAACCAGGTGTGATTCTTCTACTTCTACTCTCCTGCATGCTTTCATTTTTAAAAATGAGGACATTGCAGTAGCTAAGCATGGGGGGGTGGAAATTTCTTATGAATCCTTTTGTTACCCGTAATAGTAATTTCCTATTTTTCATCTTAAAAAAAAAAGAATTAGGAGACGAGAACTTAGGCATTAGGAGTTGCAAACTTTAGGAATTGATACATTGGGACCTGAATACTTAGACTCTTTAGGTCTTCGGGCTTAATTAGCCTGGGTGTCCACTCGAATATGGACTTAGTCTCAAGTCCTTGCCAAGTAATTTTATTTTAAATTGGTCAATAAATTGGGGTGATAAATATACGACTTATCAACTCACCTTCTGATTTGAGGGGACTTTAAGCCTAAGCATCTACACACTTTTTGCACTGACTCACTTTTCGGTGGTTTCTTCGGAAAGTGGGTAGCTAATGAACCGTCTAGGGTGGTATGGCTGGTAAGTTGTCAGTGGTAACAGCTTATCGGCCGGTTGTCCAGAGCCCAGCCACAAGACCATTTTTTTCGTACTGCCTTTAGGTAAATCTTAGATCAGGGAAGCTACCTATTTAAAAAAAATAGAAAAAGGAGAAAATAAAAAAAATAAATAAAACCACACTTCACTGTACAAGTCTGGCTGACAAGTTGCCGTGGGTAACAGCCCATTAGTCGGTTGTCCAGAGCCCAACTCACAAAAATGCACAATAATTCCGAAAACACTTAGGGAAGAAGCGAGGAAGTAGAATAAACTGGGGAGATATACACTGGGTTCGCCCTTGTGTTGACCCTATAAATAAAAGTAGGGAGAAAGCTACCGTTTGAAAAGATAAACCCCTAGGCAAGGTCACCTAGGTTCGTAGAAGCCCGAAGTTCGTTTTAACGGCTTTCTAGTGAATCTTTCACTCTTTTTACTAGATGCTTAGCACTTAGAGTCCTTTTTGAGTCTTGGGTGGGTCGGGTAGCTGTAAAAAATTATCCCGGAGTTCTCAAACTCCAAAAGTACAAACAAATTAGAAAAGAAGAAAAATAAAAAAAAAATATCTTCTCTTTTCAAATAAGACGAGGGTTTGGGTGGTCTGCATTCTGGTAGACACTCGGGCACTGTTGAGTTTTTGTAATTAGGTCTTGGGGTTGAGATTTTCTAAAGCAATCGATAAATTTTGCTTAAGTAATCGAATCCTGATTCTACTTTTATACATAGCATTTAGGATAATTTTGCTAGGGACTAGTAAAAGGTAAGCATGGGGGTATGATAAATACACATGAATTCATGATAAAATACTTATTTATGATAGTTCCTAAGCTTAGCATTGCATATCGTGTTATAAATACTACATAACATCCATTGCATGACATTTAGGATAGTGGTATATTATGTACATTAATTCTTCCACTTTACATGGACAGGATGTAGTGTGACATCTTTATGGGCTTCGGATGAAGAATCCGACCGTACGAATGAATCTGGAGGGACGATTGCAGTCCGTTAAGGCGAAAATCACCCTGATCAGAGCTCCGTAGCACCCTTTACAAGAAGATGAAGATGGACGACCTAGATGGCACCATGTGGCACCATCCAGGCTGCCCCCCACCTGAGCCATCGCACTCGACCACAAGCAAGGATGCACCTCGACTGTTGGATCTTCATCCAATGGCCAAGGTGCACGCGATTGCATCACCCTCCGCTCGATAAAGCACCGCTTTGGTGCAACGGTGAAGATGAGCGCTCTCAAACAGCGAGTGTGAATTCGAGCTGCAATTCGCCGCACCTGCTACAGTGCTAGCTGAAATAGGGCCACTCGATCTCGATCGAGCGATCGAGATTCTTCTTGTGCGATTTGACACTGCCCATCGACGTGAGGGCGCACGCCAGATTGCACGCACGCCATTTGGGGCGTGCATTTAAGACGACCAGGAGCTATGCCCGCCGTCCAATCCTCACAATTGCATGAGGCATGCGATTCAAATCAAAGCATGCGCGATCTGTGGGTGAGCCTTGGCTGTGCGATGCACATCCGATGGTTGCCATCGCATGTGCTAGTTGTGCGGATTTTAAACCTGGGCAAGCACATGCTCTCCTCTTGCGATCGCAACCATCCACGCCTGATCCAACGGCCGACGATCGTCGCGCCCTACGCTAGCTGCAGCCAAGCTTCCCAGCGCCAGCCAAGGCACGTGAATGCTTTAGCGATGTCTCTGGCGGGTCTTTAGAGACATCTTAAATGTCACCAAAGGCCCGTGCACGCAAACCACCTACATTCCACCACTATATAAACACCCCTACACCCCCCATTCCTCTTCATCTCTACCTACTCTACTCCCACCTACTCCTAAGCTCTAGTAGCCTACCAAAGCTCCATTAGAGCTTACTCTCAAGCTCCAAAGGCCTCCTATTAGTGTAGCATTCCTTTATCCCACCAAATATTCATCCCCATCCCATAACCTTCATAGGTTGCCTTGGAGTTGTCCTCCCACCTCTATTCTAGTAGCAGATCACCTCTGTCTCCTCACCTCCATTCCAGAGCCTCGGCGAAGCATTTCTCTACCCAGTGTCCTCCTGCATCTCACCTCCGTCGTCCTGCTTTTCAACTCCTTCGTCCAAGCTTCTGCAAGGCGCCGTCGTCTCGCCGAACAGTCGATTCGGGAGATTCCTTCCCACCTCTCTCTCTTTTATGCTTTCGTAGATTATTGTAATAGACATTTATGCAATATATCATATTTGATTCCATCTAAGTTGTGTTCCATCTTATTTTGTGAAATTTTCTCGCTTGCCTTTTTATTTCAACAAAAAAACCAAAAAGAAACAAAACAAAGCATGATTTTCAAACAAAGTAAACGTCGCCTCATTGTGTTCGACCCGGGACTCCCTTGGAGTTTCGATAAAATTGTATTTGATAACGAGTTTTGCAATTACGACGACAGGTTCTTCCAAACCTCGATTTCTACCACGCGAAACACGTTCATCATTGTGTTTTCAACATCTCATCCATCATTTTAATCAAAGTGTCCAATTGGTTAGGCTGAGTGGGGCAGAAGGGTTTTGGTTGTACACCTGCCTAGCTGTTTGACCCTGATTGAAAGAATTGAGATCTGGTTGTCTTCTTTAAGTCTTGATTGGTTGGGTCATTTGTCTAGTCTTTTGATTAGACCAGGAAAAATTCGGATGATTACACCATCCTGGGTTGTAAGTGTTGAAAAGGGATCATTCTTGGGATACCCTTGGATGGCTTATACTTCCTCAAATTCTGAGGACGGGTTAGAAGGATAGGTAGAATCAATGTGTGCAGGAATAAGGGTTCCTGGGTGGAACCCATAAGATGGTTCGGGGTAGCTCAGACTCGCTAAGTGAGCTGAGTTCATGTCATGGATATACTCCCTTAAGGGAGTTTGCGTAGGGTAGGAACTTGTATGGTCCCTGATTTGGTGTAGGTTGGGTGGTCTTAATTTGGTTGAGGAATTCATCAAACTTCTTGGTGATCGCGGATCACAACTTCTCACAGAGATTTTATGTCAACCTTATTAGAATTGGTGTTACCTTGAATCTCATGCATTCCCTCTGGCTGATCGGTTCTTCCAAATGTATTCATGGATGCTTGATTAAGGAAGTTTTCACTCATATTTTTAAAGAGTTCATAAGTACTATCCTCATCCTTATTTAAAAGTTGCCTCTACAAGCAACATCCACATAGTTTCTATCTGTTCATTCAGTTCATGGTAAAAGATTTGCACTCACTTTGGAACTCTCTGGTGTGGGCATTTTCTGGTTAAATCATTGAATCTTTCCTAGGCTTCATGGAGTTGTTGATGATAATGTCATCATCAGCTATATCTAGCTTTATTTAGTCATATTCCATTGATAAATGCTCTTACATAATCGTCAGAAGATCGTAATTCACTGCAAATCTATTCTGAGAAATAAACATGAAAGTAGGGGTAAACTATAGTTTTAACAGAATATCCTAAATGCAGAGCAATTACGGAGTTTCCCAAGGGTTAATTAAAGGTCAAATGGTCATAAATGCCTAATAAGTGGGTTCATGCAGACAGAAACGGGTTTTCACACGTTTCAAGAGTTAAATGACTTCTGAAACCCTGAAACAAACCCACTTAAATAACTAAGGTTTTGGTTAGGATAAAATTTGCCTAAAACTTCTAAAGATCATAGAAAAATATTCTCTAAGGTTTGGTACCTTTGATTTTACCATTAGAAATCCAATTTGACCTAAAATAGAGTCTCAGACAGACAATTGCCCTAATTTGGATTTCTATGCAAATTATCCAGTCAAACTTGGTCAAAACCTAAATCTAACTTCACCATCAGATTCCGCACTCACAGTCATCGTCCCTTGGCAGAGAGTGTGGAACTCCCGCCTCCTCTGGTCCTGCCACATCTGGGGAAAGTACTGCTCGCAGAAGAGGGTGACGAACTGGTCCCACGTCGGCTCGTCCCTCCCCTGTCCCCGGACCGCCCTCCACCACCGGTGTGCCGCACTCTCCAGCTGGTACGTGGCAAAGGCCACGTGGCACTCCACCAGGGGGCGAAGGGTGTCGAAGGTCTTCTCCAGCTGCTCAAGCCTGTCCTCTGCCTCGGTCGGATCCTCATCCCCCTTGAAGGAGGGGGGCTTCAGCTTCCGGAACTGTCCGAAAAGCTCGAAGTGGCGCTGTAGGGGAGGTGCTGGTGCACCTCCAGGCGAAGGTGCCTCGTGTACAGAAGTGTCGGAGGAAGGTGGGGGAGGCAGGGGTCCATCCCCTCCCTCGTGTCCAGCGCCGTTTCCGTCGCGTGGTCCCACAGAGGACTCCCCCTCTGCAGCCCCAGGAGGAGGCGCTCGGGGCGGTGGGTGGAGCTCCTCTCATACAATATCTCGTATCAGTCTGGTGAGGTCCTGGGCCTGGATGCCCGGGAGTGGTGGCTGGTCCACCGAGACGTCAACAACAGCACGTCCACCTCGCCGACCTTGCCCTCGGCCGCGCCGCGGCCAATCTTGCCAGTCCCGCGACGAGGCATCTCCTGCAAGGAGACGCGAAACCAAACGAAAACGTCAAAACAGACGGTACCTAACGAAACTTCTAAGAGCTCAAGTCAGGAGATATGTTGTGGTGGCTACTCTAGCTATAAACATGCGAATTGGTTATTTTCCAGTCAGTTGATTCACTTCTCGGGATGACCTTGCTCTGATACCATCTTGTAACGACCCGGTTCCCGAGTCCCTACGAGACACGAGAACCGGACTGACTCGACTAATCCCAAGACCTAGTCGTCCAACGAGGAAGTAACCAAAAGAGAAGTAAAATAAACCCCATTCAGCATGAATATAACTAACAGTAAGAAAGTACAGCAGTAAGGAAAGAAACTACTACAGTAGATACCACCACAACAGTAGAACAACATTTATCATATAACATGAACTGCAGGTAAAGAAAAGTACAGCGGAAACAAGAACTACTCACTATAACAGAAACAAAAGAGGTACAAAAGACTGTGGTAAACTCTACTGGACCCTACTCGGCCTAGCGTCCTCTACAGCCGCTAACCCTGGCTGCTCAACACCTGGTCCTGAAAAAGGTAACGAGTGTAACACGTCAGCAAAACGCTGAGTAGAGTGGCAAACTAACTAAAGACAACAGTAGAGTGTACAGTAGCTGTTATGTTCTATTACTTCCTTTACTCATATCTTTCAATTTTTCTCACTATTTCATTTATTCCTCAGATCTTTTAATTGATCTCGAATGTTCCTCGTGGGAACGATCTTGATTGCAGTCTTTTCTAAAAGTAGAAGTAGCACGTGGTGCTCTCCTGGTCGGGAGAGTCCCCCGTGGTGATCCTACCCTCAGTCAACCACCCCAAGGTCACTGACAGACGTAACGGTGACTACGGCACGCGCGATAAACGCACAGGTAGCTAACCCGCACTGGCACGCGGTCAGTCGTTTCCGTTAACGGGTGCGCCCAAAGCACAGCACGGAACCTGGGCAGAGCCCTCTCAGTAACAGGGGTCCAACCCCTCCACAGTAACTAAACCGGGGCCTTGCCCGTCCACAGTCCACGCACCCTCGCCTGACTACCCTGGTTTGCCCTAGTGGGCCTAACAAGTCGGTGAAGGAGGCTAGCAGAACCCCGGGGCCCGTGGGGTAGCTAGTACTCTCCTAACACTAGTAGCTCTCCTCGGTACTACGTACACGAGGGCTAGTAAGTCGGTACAGAGCGGCCAATCCTAACCCCGGGTCCCTGGGGTGGCTGGCCCCACTCTGCACTAAACAGGTACAGGTACTTCCCTTGGTACTGCGTACCCAAGAGACAGTACAAACTACATCTCAGTTCCATTCCTTTTTCTTTCCAGGAGTTCCACTCCTAATTCCCCGTAGGGTTCCAGCTCTTTATCTCAGAACATCAATGTTTCACTTTCCAGTTTCACGTTCTCACAATCCATGATCTCAATCATGTTTCTTTATTCATAACAGGCAGCTGTTAATTCAATTTACAGGCAGCTTTATATTCCTTTCCATTTTCCAAGACTGCAGTATTATACATTCCACTAGTTTTTTCATCCTAGGATTCATGCCACATCCTAGGATCTAGCATACAACTAGTTTTCCAGCCCTAGGATTCATGCATCACCTAGGAGCTATCATTCCATCTATTTCTCATTCCTAGGGTTCATGCAATGTCCTAGGTTCTATTTATGGTTTCATAATTTAACAGATTTTAATAACTTAAAGCCACTCTACCAGGTACAACGGGAGTAATGGGGGCGTGATCGGGAATCCCGCGTGCATCTGCGACTCCCAAGACTGCAACTGAACGAGGTCCTATCACAAGGATCAAACACAAGGAAAGTCTCAAAACAGTGTATAGCTACCGTAGACGGGTAGAGGAATTAATTCTCAAAAGAACGCAACTCGAATCGTGGAAAACGGAGCCCGAACGGGCCCTAAACGGGTCGAAAACGACGATACTGTGTAAAATCAGACGTCTGGAACTTCTTCCAGACATCTTAAAAAGTGGATCAGAGAATTACCTGCTCAGCATGGTTTCCCAGATGTCCAGAAGTCTGTGGGGACGTCTGGCCTAGCTCATAGACGTCCGATGGTCACCCCGGACGTCTGGAGGTCACTCCCGCCGTCTGGTACACCTTCCAGACGTCTGATTCGCGAAGGATGGCGAATCAGCGAGCCTGCGCACAGCCAACTCCCTCCCTCAGTATGGTCAGTCGACAGGAAGGAAGAAGCAAGCGGAATACTCACCTTTCAGACGTCTGTATGATCTTCCAGACGTCTCCCTCGCTGTCTGGCTATAGACCCAGACGTCTGATTCTGGAAATTTTTCCAGAACAGGGCACCGCTCGGCCTCCGCTCGCGACGCCGCTCGCGTCGCACCTCGCGCGTCTGCTGCTCAGACCGCAACAGGTCCCTCTCCGCGTCGTTCCGCACCCCCTGCGCCCTCCGCCGGCCGGCCAAGCCGCTTCGGCGAGCTCGCCCTCACGACAGAGCTCCGCTCTCGCACGCCGCACCTCCTCCGCGCTCACTGCGGCCGCCGCTGCCGCCCTCGCGCTCACGCTCACTCTCACTGGCTGAAGGAGAAGAAGGAGGAGACGGTGGAGATGACGGGAGGGGAGGCGTGGCCTTTTTAAGGCCACGCGAGGAGGAGGGAGAGACGCGGCAGAGCGTCTGCAGCCGCAGAGAATATCGGCTATTCGCGGGCCTGCGCGCTGAGGCGCGCAGACGAAGACTCGTGCCAAAAATAACTGATTTCCAGACGTCTGGAAACGATCCCAGACGTCTGGTCAGACGTCTGGATGTGATCCCAGACGTCTTGTCCGATGTCTGGCCCACCTCCCAGACGTCTTAAAAGACGTCTGGGGCACGCACTCGTTACACTGACTGTATGCGAGCATTCACGCCACTGCGTGATGCTATCACCATGGCTCCTGTTCTCCAGCCACTTGACTGGTCCCTCGACTTTGAACTCATGTGTGATGCTTTCGACCTTGCAGTCAAAGCCATCCTGGGATAAAGACGCAATAGACACCCCTTCGTGGTGTACTACGCCAGTAAGACGTTGGACGAGGCCTAGCCTAATTATACAACCACTGAGAAAGAACTACTTGCGGTCATCTATGGGCTGGAGAAATTCCACTCTTACCTTCTGGGCTCACATGTTACTGTATTCACTAACCATGCGGCCATTTGTCATCTCATGCACAAGAAGGATGCCAAGCCTAGACTGATTCGTTGGATCCTTCTGCTCCAAGAATTTGACCTTGAGATCCACGATAAGGCTAGAGCCCAGAATGTTGTTGCTGATCATCTCTCGAGACTAGACCCTGACCACATTGGACTTACCTTACCGATTAATGAGGTTTTTCCCGATGAGCACCTACTGGCAATTAATGTGGCAAGTGGACCTTGGTATGCCGACATTGCCAATTACCTTGCTTCTGGCTCCCTTCCACGTAGCTGGCCTAAAAACCAGCGTGGGTGTCTCATCGTAGAAGCAAAGTACTATTTCTCGGATAATCCACTACTTTTTCGAATAGGTGCTGACCAGATCATCCGTTGCTGTATTCCTGACAGTGAATTCCCCAGTGTGTTATCCTTCTGTCACGATCAGGCCTACGGAGGCCATTTCTCTGGGAGGAAAACTGCAACCAAGGTGTTGCAGTGCGATTTCTTTTGGCCCTCCCTTCACCAGAATGTACACAATTATGCTAAACATTGCACTAGGTGCCAGTCATTAGGGTCAATGTCACATTGTGGCATGATGCCCTTGCAACCCATCCTGGCTGCTGAAATCTTTGACATTTAGGGAATTGATTTTATGGGTCCCTTTCCTCCTTCCAATGGCTTTGAGTACATCCTCGTTGTTGTTGATTATGTTTCAAAATGGATCGAGGCTATTCCCACGTGCCATGCTGACCATGTCATATCTACTCAATTTGTCAAAGAACACATTTTTGCATGCTTTGGGATCCCTCAAGTCATTATCTCTGATAGAGGAAGTCATTTTACCCATGCTTCTTTTCAGGCACTTCTGAGGAAATATGGAGTCCACCATCGTATCGCATCTCCGTATCATCCTTAGACGAACAGCCAGGCTGAGGTGTTGAATTGGAAAATCAAGCAAATTCTCCAAAAAATGGTTCGGCCTAACCGTAAGGATTGGTCCGACAAGCTGATTGATGCACTTTGGGCGTATCGGACTACCTTCAAGGCTCCCCTTGGAATTTCTCCTTATAGAATTATTTACAGGAAGCCTTGTCATTTGCCCATGGAGCTAGAGCACCGCGCTTATTGGATGGTTCGCCAATGTAACCTTAACCCAGACCTATGTGGTCAAGAAAGGAAACTCCAACTCCAGGAGCTGGAAGAACTTCGTCGTGAAGCCTATGATTCTGCCTTAACTTTCAAACAACGCACTAAGGCCTTTCACGACAGCCGAATTCGACGAAAGGAATTTGAGCCATCTTAGCAAGTTTGGCTTTATAACTCCCGGCTCAAATTCTTTCCAGGGAAATTAAAGTCCAGATGGACTGGTCCCTACTTGGTCTCGAGACCATTTCCCAATGGGGCCGTTGAAATTGAAGATCCCAAATCTGGGCATAAATTTATGGTCAATGGGCAGCGGTTAAAACCATATCTTACTCATGAACCTACCCCCGTTGCTGAAACTGTTACCCTGCTGGAGGGTAATTAACTTCATGCCTCACTCTAAGTCCAGCTGGGGATGTTAAATTCAGCACTCGTTGGGAGGCACCCCAGCAACACTCCTCCACTATCACTTATACAATTCCATTTCACTTCACTTCGCACTTCTTCACTTTTCACTTCACCATCCACCATCCACTTACCCTACCACCCTGCTATATACCTTGCACTTCAGCTCTCGTTCCCTGATCCTTGGACCTTGCTTTACCCTGCATGCATATGAGGACATAGCATCATTTGGCATGGGGGGGTGGATAGCCATCCATAGGATCTAGGTATTATATGGTATCATGCAGCTTCTACATCCATTTTACATATCCATCTATAAATATGTACATAGCCTATTTCAAAACAAAAAAAGGGTATTTAGCAATGATCTGAAGGCTGAAACAGAAATACAATAAGTGCTTATGGATATTCAACCGCTATTTTGAAGACTTTCCAGGCCACAGAAGCTTGATTCGCTCAGGCTTGGCTTAATTCACTTGAGCATTGATAAGATAGATCGAAATCTCTCCTAACTAAGGACGTATTCTTGTACCTGAGTCACCAGTACAGGATTCGTTGGTTTGCTTCTACTTGAGGGCCTAAGTAATCTTGGTTCACACTACACATATTGAGAAAGACTAGGTGAACATAAGATCCAACCCTAGTGTTCATTAGGGAAGGTGGAGTCCTTACCTATGCGGGCAGGTAAACTTTTTATCCCAGACTTTAGTCTTGTGTTTAGGAGAAACTCTTTCCACCAAAAAAGTACTCTCCCACCAAAAATGTGTGCTCTTCCAAATAAAGATATACTGACACTTGTTTCAAAAAAAAAAATCTTGCAAATAAGTCAGTATATCTTTCAAATGTCAGTAAATTCTTCTCCCCAAAAAGTTTTTTAGGGCACGTTACAAATACCCTGTTTCTACCATATATTTCTTGAGCCACAAAAGCAATAAAAGTGGGGTTGAGTTTTCTATCATCTTTTTGAGGGTCAATCCGAAGACATGAGCTGAAACTGGGACCAACCTGCACTTAAAAATTCGTGAAACCCTGGGCTTGGGCCTTAATGTTCATATGGTCAGTCTTGATCCTTCACTATGCACAAACCATCATCTCTTGAGCTCTCGAGTACGGCAAAACCCTCTAAGTCTTGGAAATCATACTTAGGGTTTAAATATCAAGAGTGCAGGTTAGACGAGAGATGGTCTATATCATGTAAGACTCAAAGTACTGGTAGTTTTCTCCGCAATGGGTTCTCACAATATCCAACGAATAAACACATCCATGTCGCTTCAAAAAAAAAAAATCTTCAGCTTAATGTCATTTCTAAACACAATACAAAATGTTTTGCTAAGGACTAGCAAAAGATAGGCATGAGGGAATGTTTGCACAGCAAAAATATACCAGTAAATATGCCATCTTATGTTATTTCCTAGCACTACCATTGCATCTTGTGTAGTTGTGATTGCATTTGTAAATATACACCTTCATGCATTTATAAAGAGGGGAGGAGAGTGAGAATAATTGGCCATCCAATCTACTTCTATTAACTAACATTTTCCTTAAGTGTGGCATTGCAATTTCACCATTTTTCATTTTTTATTTTTTTGTATTTTCCTTTCTCGTGCGGCTGCAGGGCATGTTATGTGCACCTCTCCGGGCCTCTCCTCTTGCCAACAGCATGGCAGGGTGTGCGCACCTCTCTGCCTACCAGCAACATGGCATGAGGCATGCCCTCTCCTCTTTAAAACACCTTTCACCCCCCCTCGCTGTAGCGTTCACCTTCAGATCACCCTCACCCTCAGTTAGCCGTTGGCCAATCTCCTCCCCTCTCCCTCTCCATACACAGTTCCTCTTCTCACAAGTTGAGAAGAGGCACACCATGCGCAGGAGAAAACCCACAGTGGTCTCAGACCACCACTGTGAGTTCCACCACTGCCCAGCTCTTTCATGAGCAGGTGGGTGTCGTGGCTTCGCATTTTGTTTCGCTGCATTTCATCTCCTCCGCCATTAGCCAGAGCTTCAAGCTCTCAAGCTCTGAAGTTCCAGCTCGTCGCGCGCCGGCCAGCAGACTCCGCCGGTCGTCGTGCACTCGCCTACAGGGTGCGCGCACTCTCTTCCCACACGTGCAGGCATTCCACAACGCACCCACGCATGCAAAACCGGACGCAAGCAGTCACCAGATCGCATGTGCACTGTAGCGCGCGATCTGCGCGACACTGTAGCCACTGACAAGTTTCTCACTTAGTCGGTGGCACAGCGCTCTTTCTCCTCACCCGCAACCCGTGCCAGCCGGTCACCACAGCTCACCCGCCCGCAACACTGTGCGCTGCACTCCGCAACATGCTGCACCTCGCCCGCACGCACAGCAGAGCGCTACGCTTCACTCGGCCACGCGTGCGCTCTCTCTCTCCTGCGCCCGCGCACCTGCACCTTCAGACGTTGGGGTAGCGCGGCAAACGGCTTATCTGCTGTGCTCCCCTCCTCCTTCTGGTACACACACACACTAGTACACCCACACACGCACTTGTACACACACACACACTGATACATGCACACACGCTCATACACTCACACATACACACACATATATATATCCACTCATATACTCTTATCCTTACGTATATATACATAAATATATATGCATATATATATATACATACAAATATATATATTTATACATATACATATATATATATCTATATACATATACATTTATATATACATATATAGTTATAGATATATACATATATACATATACATACTTACATATACATCCACTTACCCATATCCATCTATACACCTCACAACCACTACCCATACTCCCGTGCACTTGTTTCTCCACCGCGCGTCATATTGCGAGAATATTTGCACCAGTTGCTGATATTCCCCGATATCCGCGCAAAGCAAGCGCCTCCACCCTCACTCCCACACATCCGCTCCACACTTCACGCGGCACTCAGTCTTGTTGGTTGCATCTTGCTAGACATAGACCAACTTGACACCGTGCTACATTCCATCTGCACTTGCACCTCCACCCCTATATACATAATATATAATTATATACACATATATATATTCTGTATCTACTATATATCTATACATATATATACTAAGCTAAGTGTTTTTTTTTCTTTCCTAGCAACCTACCCTGTTTTCATTTATCTTTTATTTCTTGCTATTAAAAAGACAAAAAAAAGAGTAAAAGAGAAAAGATAATTCTTGTCTTGCAGGTACTCGATCTTGCGAATAACAAGATCGATTTTTGGAAATCCTGAGTTGGCTACAAGCCAAGAACCATTTGGCTCAAGGCCAAGGACTTCATTTTTGAGGGTGTACCTCAAGGACAACATTATCACCAACAAAAATCTTAAAAATAGAAAAAACCAAAAATATAATAAATGCAAGGAAGAGATATGTTTTAGGAAAGGCGTAGAAACTCCTTGATCATCAAATTCCCGCCTCCCTGAGATCGACCCTAGGCCTAAAAGCGACCAAGATAAAATCAAGTAGGCCAGGTTAAAAATTTTGTGAAACTAGTGTAGACTCGATTTAGGTTAACTCACTATACTAATTTCAATGACAATATCACCATATTAACAAAGCCTATTCGAGTCGCACCAGCGTCTACTTAGTTTTAGGCTTGGGTTTGATGTGCTTTTAGAATATGATGGGCGTTATGGGGTGTTTTCCCTTAAAATTGATTTTGAAATGTGTAAACTGCTCAAGCAAAAGGGTTCACAAGTAATTTTTTATGATGAAATGAATTTTAAGATTCAATTGCTTGTGTTAATGCGTTTTAGGGTATACTTGAGTTAATATTTTCAATCAAGGTTTTGATGAGGCACACAAGAGTTTTTCAAATCCTAATTTGTTTGATAGATTTCCTTTAAATATGGAAATGCAGGTGTCCTCTACCCTTAACGTGAAACCCTAAGCATTGATACTTGTTAGATGTTCTTTTAAGTCTAAAGATCAGATAAGTGGTGTGACTCAAGTAATACAATCAATTGTTCCTATTGCACCGCTAACTAGGCACTCAAAAAATATTTTTTCAAGAATTTTAATGCACGTTTTCTATTTTTTTCTAATTTAAAGTGTACTGAAGGTTTTGTAGTTTGTTTTGACCCCCAATTTGTGATTAAATAATTCATGCAATCAAACGTGCAAGAAATATTTTTTTCATAATTTTTCAAAATTCTTGATTTCTTCAAAAATTTAGTGCCATAAAGTTCAAGTCAATCAGATTGTATAAAAATTCTTATGATAATATGAACTCCAAAATATCAAGAACAATAATCATTTTGACAACATATTAGCGTGTGAATTTTTAAAATTTCTCTATAACTCAGATTTTTTTACAATTTAGCTACGTTGTTCGTGACTTCAAAACTCACGTCCAGTCAAACTTTTAGAATTTTTGGACATGCGAATCTTTAGGAATTGAATTTTTAAGATAAGAATTTCTTTTAGCCCAAAAATCACTAAATCTAATAAGCTATATATATATTTTTTCAATAAGCAAACAAATTCTAACTAATCCTATGGTTCAAGCAAATCCTAAATCTAACTAATCTATAGGTACATACTTGGGATTTGAACCTGTAATTCACCTTGTTTTAGTGCCTCAACCACAGCCATCTGATCTTACGATCGGATGGCTTAAATGCACATGTTCGCTGCCTTCATTTCGAAAAATGCATGGGTTTGTTTGTGCCCACAGCCGTGGAGCGATATGATCGTGCCATGTGGTCGCGTCTGCGTGCACCGATGCAGATCCAATGGGTAATAGCTTTCGCTCACGATGCCTTCCTGATTTGAGGCAACATGCGGATCGAACGCGTGCCTTCTGATCCAGTGCAAGCACATGAGCCAACGCTCTATGCATGCATTTGTTGCGATTTCCTCTTTGTGTTTATTTATCCTTAGCCGTTGGATGGACGACGTGGATGCATCGTGGATCATTGAATGGCCATCCAACGGTTGAGAGTGGGCGAGGGATGGTCTTCAAAGATGGGCCGGCGGTGAGGGGTGGCTATGATGGCACCACATGGTGCCATCATGGCTACCCATCTTCTTTTCTTTGTATCTGGTGATGTAGACCTCCGATCAGGTTGATTTTTATGCCATTGGACTGTGATCATTGATCTGGATCCATTCGTATAGTTGGATTTTTCATCTGAGGGTCGGATCTTTGTCCTTTGGCTCCATGATCTCCGTTCTTCTATGGACTACACACGATGATCTAGTTGTCTGATTGAGGCAATTTCAGAAGCGTTGGACTCCCATCGTCATTCTGATCATATCTGTCCGATCTGATCTGTCATCCGCGGCTTCAAATCATCTGTGATTAAAATCAACTCTCATTAGTACATAAAATGATGATATTATCTATGCAGCTAATCAAACTAACCATTATGCAAATTACGATGCTTATGCATGTATTGTCCTTAAGTTATGCTAGAATCTAGCTTAATTCAGGTGTTTTAGGTTGCATGATTGTTGTGCAACCAGTATGCTACCCTTGTCTAAATAGCGTGGCTGTAAGAGGTTAAGTCACCCTCATTTAAGTGACTTGTTTGTGAATTTGATCGACTCGATCGATCGGGAAATCCTAAAATGAGAGGTTTAGGTGGCGGTTTCTACCTAGGTTTGGGTTTTCACCTAAATATCTTTTATGTTCTTGTGATTTCTATTTTGTGAGATTGTTATTATATTTTCCACATTACTTTTCATATCACGCAAATCTCACCCCCTTCGTTAGAACCTACAACCTTAAGTCCTAGAAACACGTATACATTCCTAGAATACTTAGGCAAAATCTACAGTTGAATTAGAAAGCCAAAATATGAATCAGACAGACAGATCAGATGTC
Source organism: Thalassia testudinum (assembly GCA_037157565.1). NCBI lineage: Eukaryota > Viridiplantae > Streptophyta > Magnoliopsida > Alismatales > Hydrocharitaceae > Thalassia > Thalassia testudinum. The sequence continues at coordinate 50,102,801 of JAZHRO010000009.1, forward strand.
CAACATGATTACCAGACGTCCAGTCAAATGTCTAACAACCTTGACAGACGTCCAATAATAGGACAATTAGCCTCTCAAAGCAATATCTTCTCAAATCCACACAGAAATATTTTATTATTGTGTCTAAACTTCCATAGAGACCCCTAGACGTCTAATAAAGAGACATTGGACCCAAATCATGATTTGTCAGACCAAATCCAATCATTGGCTCCTAGGGAATCTATTCCCGTAGGCTACCTTTATCATTAGACATCCAATAGACTATCCAGATGTTGATAAGGTCTACGAGCCTGGGGATGGGGGTTTGCAAGAAGATTAATCACTTGAGTAAGTGTAAAGACCCATTCTGTTCTGAGCCTTTTAAGACATCTGGACTGTCAGTCAGACGTCTAGTCAGACGTCTCGACCCCTTTCCAGATGTCTGGAAATTGAAAATTTTGTATGCAAACTCACGTCTGCACGCTAGCTGCGCATAGACAACCTTTTTCTCTCTTCTCTCTCTTCTTTCTCCTCCACCGAACCCTAGCTACTCCCTTATATAAGTCCCCTCTTCCCCCCTTCCTCTCTATTCCACTCCACCTCCACCACCTTCTTTCTTCCTCTCCACTGCAGCGAGAGGGGCAAGCACGAGAGAGGGCGAGAGGGGCAAGCACGAGAGAGGGCGTGAGAGCAAGCGACGAGGAGGAGGCGGCATGAAGAGAGGAGGAAGAGCTTGAGCTTACGAGCTCATGGGAGCTTGCCGGAGGATGCACGGCTGGAGTGGCGCGTGTGGGAGGAGGAGCACGTCAGGGGAGACGTCCCCGACACTTTGCTGCAGCTGGAGCTGCAGGCGAGGAGGAGAGGCCACGGCTTTGCACGGTGAGAGGAGCGGGAGGTCAGTCTGGTTCTGGGTTTTTCCCAAAATCAGACGTCTAGCGTGTCGTCCAGATGACGGGTTGGACATCTGGTGATGACACCGGATGTCTAAAAGCAGAACTTCGCTAAGGTACTTTCCTCTTGTCGTTATAGCCATGCAGGCCATACCGTAGCTACGATCTGCATGGCTAAATGTAGAAGATATGATCTGTCGCGTGCAGGGATAGCTTCGGGAAGGCACGGGGCATGACCTCCCACGTGTTTCAGACATCTGGACAGCTTACCAGATAGCCGAAAGCACTCCCAGACGACTGGAGGAGAGGTCGGACGTCTGGAGTTGGGTCCAGACAATCAAGTAGGGGTTCTGGACATCTAAAGTCGACACAGGAACCTGAGGTGAGACCCTGGTTACTTTTAAGATGTCTGGACCTTGTGCCAGACGTCTGTTTTAGGTCTACAGTCCTGTTTTTGACCCGTTTAGGGTCTGTTTGAGGTCTGTTTTATGCAAATGAGATATCTGTGGATTCCTTGCAAGTTCCTTGATGAGTCCATTTTAATGGATTATTACTACGCCTAAGTAATTCAATTCTAACATTGTAGCTTGTTAATAATCACATTTGGTCATTAAATAATTGCATGTGTCATTGTTTAAGTTTACATTTCTTCTTATGTAATTATATTTCATGCAAGGTGCCGCAACAACGCACCCATCTCCTCAAATTAATCTCCATCAGGCTAATAATCAGAAGAAGAGGGAGGAGGAACAATTGTGGAAAAGAACAGGGGGTGGAAAGATATTTTTCCCCCACAAATATCTCCACCTACAGCCGTCATCCTTCAACCGAACCCAACAGTCGCCGGCTAAAATTAGTAAGGGATTTGAAAATCCCTTAATTGGCGTGGGGGAGAGGAGTTAAGAGGAGATTTGCATAGGAGAGGAGGGCATCTTCGGGTTCTTCTTCCTCCCCCTGGTGAGGACCCAACGATGAAGGGAGCGTGCACTGTGGGAAGACTATGCAACTAGCGCGCACTGTGCACCAATGCCCCCTTGCGCATCCTGCAGGCGCCGCACCCATCTCCGCTCTACTGCCAAGCACCACGCCACACCATCGCCAGCGCCCACAGGCACCCTTCAAGCCTGCAGGCACTCACACCTCCAACCAACACCCGTAGGCAGCCAGCCATCACCCTTCTGCCCCACCACGCGCTGCACCAAGCGCCCTCTCCAACGCTCTCCCACGGCTAGCAGATGCGTGCAACACCCGCCTCCAAGCACCACCTTCCACCGTCCACCGCGCCCTCCAACCAGCACCCGCAGGAGCTACACAGCAGGAAGCAGCGAGTGTCACACCCACACCCGCACCCTCTGCTGGCGCAGCACTCTCCACTACAGGCGTGCCTCCTCCAGCGCCATCACTGCCTACAGGCGCGCCCCCTCCAGCCCCCTCCACCACTACTGCCAAGAGCCCGCGCCATCGCCTTCTACCTCCAGCACCTTATGCGCCCTCTGCAGGCGCTGCAGGCCAACCTTCCCTCATTGCAGGCATTGCACCGCACCCTGCAGGCGCTGCACGCTAAGCGCCCGTAGGTGCTCCACCCAATTTTGCATGCCCTCCATCACCTACAGGCCTGTACTTGCTCACCCTCTAGTGCTGCATCCACCACGCCTGCATCAAGCCCGCAGGCGATGCACTGCAGCCACCGGCAGGCGCCACGCCCAGGCCACTCCAGCCGCGTTGCCTCCACGCCTTGCGTGCACGCACCCAGCACATAGCCGTGCGGGCTGTAGCAGCACTGATTTTCTTCTCCACACGCGGTTGTTCTCTTCCAACAGCCAACAAGCCGGTGGCCATCCTTTTCTGCCTGGCCACCGTCGGCCACCTTCGGCCGTCGCACCATCGCCATTGTGTAGCCCTCATCGAGGCATATCACCCCGTCAACTCTCGTCGCCAACCGTGCATGGCCGCCCACGCGATGAAGAGAGAGGAGAAATCCTCTGTTTTCTTCCCAATTAATAATTACATTCAATGCCATTGCTAATTATATATTCATATTTTATTCAGGCCACATTGCATTGATGCACTCAGACTTTCCTGAAATTATTTCACTTGTGTTATGTGCATGATTCTACATTGAATTTCAAATCAAAATTGTAAGAAAGTTGAATTTAGATGATAAGCCATTCCACATGCATCATACACATATTTTTGGATCCTAATTCTTGACGTGAAAACTGCATAAATACTCCTGAACTTTTAAAGATATTGTAAGCTCCATTTAAAATAGTATATTCCTCGCATTAAAGCAACAAAAGTATCTGCAAACATTATATTCCTATTCTCGTGAATTTATTGGTCTATTCCTCCCTGTGGATACATCTTTACTGTGGTTAAAATTGATATTTAATTTTTGATTGAGAGATTTCCACCACATTAATTACAACGACATATCATTCTAGTGTTATCATAAATAAGCGAAAAACTCTCCGTCATTCCTCTACTTGTTAGAAAGCCTTTTATATTGTTCTGAACTTTCCATTGTGGTATGTCCCTTGGTATAGGACTTCGCTCTGTTGCATGTTCGGGGCCTACAGAGGCATGTGAGCCTATCGTTCGAGCCCCCAATACTCCTGAATTGTTTGGTAGAGTGGTTTCCCCCCTGATTTAATTATAAGACATGAATGCATATGTGAAATTGGTTAACTAGAAACCTAGGATGTGGCATGAATCCTAGGACGAGAAGTACTTACACTATTTGTATGCGTGCTTGAGATTGCAGTCTTAAATGAATGAATAGAAATGTGAACAACTGCCTGTTAATAAACAAGAGCTGCCTGTGAAATATGGAATGCTTGTGCTAGTTAAATAGATACCCGTGACATTGCTTGTTGTATATGCAAATTGTGGAAATACGAGCTGCTTGTGTATAATCTGAGAATGGAATTGTGAATGATGAAACCCGGTATTGAACGATATGGTGAATATGAGCATGAACCCTACGGGGAATTAGGAGTGGAGCTCCTATGGATAAATGGAATGGATCTGGAAATGTGAGTGGGAAGTGTGTTGTCCCTTGTGTACGTGGTACCAAGGAGAGCGACTGTCCCCTATTTAGTGTAGAGCGAAGCTAGCCACCCTTGGGTTGGGACCCAGGGTTAGGATTGGCCACTCTACACCAACTTCTTTGGCCCTCGCGTACACTGTACTAGGGAGAGCTATTAGTGTAGGGAGAGGGCTAGCCACCCCACGGGGCTCGGGGTTCAGCTAGCCACCCTACACCGACTTGTTAGGCACACTGGGCAAACCAGGGTAGTCAGACGAGGGTGCATGGACTGTGGAGGGGCGAGTCCCCTGTTTGGTTCTGAGGAGCTAGACCCCTGTTACTGAGAGGGCTAGGCCTATACTATTTCGTACTGTACTTTAGGCATACCCGCTAACGGAAATGACTGACCGCTTGCCAGTGCGGGGTAGCTACCCGTGCGCTTATCGCACGTGCCGTAGTCACCGCTACATCTGTCCGTGACCTCAGGGTGGTTGACTGGGTGTAGGATCACCACGGGGAACTCTCCCAACTAGGAGAGCACCACGTGTGCCTTCTACTCTTAAGAAAAGATTGCGATCAAGATCGTTCCCATGAGGAACCCACAAGATCAAGAAAGAGATCTGAAAGTAAACCAATGGGTGAAAAGAAATGACTTGCGAAATAAATTAATTGGAAAAGGTAAAATTACCTATTAGCTTTTACTGCTTTAGCTAGTTTGGTTACACTCTACTCAGCAATCGCTAACTCAATTTTACTCGTACCCCTTTACAGGTCCAGGAGTTGAACAACTTGAGTCACCGGCTACAGAGGGTGTTGGGCCCAGTCGAGCCCAGCAGTAGTTCCTATTTTTGTTGTACTTCCTTTTGCTAGTGAGTTAGACTGTTGTTATCATTTCTATTCTGTATGTTGTTCTACTTTACTATTGTCGTGGTGATATGTACTATTAGTAGCTTTTATTTCCTTTACTGCTATACTCTTTTACTGTTAGTTACCTAGCATGGTGAATGTGGTTTACTTCCCTGCTTTTTGGTTATTTCTTGTTGGACGACTGGGTCTTGGGATTACTCGAGTCGAGCTAGTCTCGTGTCCTATAGGGATTTGGGAACCAAGTCGTTACCAGATGGTATCAGAGCAAGGTCATCCCAAGAAATGAACCAACTAGCTTGAGAATAACCAATTCACGTGCATGTAACTAGAGTAACCACCACAACGTACTGCTTGACATCTGTTATGAGGTTCTTTTGCTGAAGTCCATTAGAGTTGACTTCTTTTTGTTATGTCTTCCGCGTCTCCTTGCAGGAGATGCCTCGACGCAGAGTTCTTGAGGTGGGCCGCAGACGCGGCCGTGGATGAGGTCGGAGGGGAGGACGTGCCGGGCCTGAGGTGCCAGTTGACCAGCCACTTCTCCTGGGCGTTCAGGCCCAGGACCTTGCTCAGTTGATACGAGACATAGTACGAGAGGAGTTCCACCCGCCTCCACGAGCACCTCTCCCTGGGGATGTGGAGGGGGAGTCCTTTGTGGAGCCGAGAGACCGACGCAGCTCTGGACGAGGGGGAGGGGGTGGTCCTCCACCACCCCCACCGCACTCTGACACTTCTGAGCACGGGCCCTCCCTGCCTAGAGGCGTGCCTGTTCCCCCACTGCAACTGCACTACGAGCTTTTCGGACAGTTCTAGAAGCTGAATCCCCCTCCTTCAAAGGGGATGAGGACCCATCTGAGGCAGAGGACTGGCTAGAGCTGATTGAGAAGGCATTTGACACCCTTTGCCCCCCTGTGGAGTGCCACGTACCAGCTGGAGAGTGCGACGCACAGGTGGTGGAGGGCAGTCAAAAGCCATGAGAGGGGAGAGCCGACATGGGACCAGTTCGTGGCCCTCTTTTGCGAGCAGTACTTCCCACAGACTTGGCAGGACCAAAGGAGGCAGGAGTTCCACACTCTCCACCAGGGGACAATGACTGTCAGCATGTATCACACGTGCTTCTTGGAGCTGTCACGTTTTGCTACGATAGTTGTAGTTACAGAGGAGGAGTGCCTTTGGAGGTTCACTGAGGGGCTCCGGCTTGCCATTCGGGGGTATGTCAAACCCCTGAAGCTACCCACCCTCTCGAGAGTTGTGGAGGCAGTTATGACGTACGAGGAGACTAACCCAACCACATGAGACACCAACAGCGGACGGAAGAGGCCCTACCAACCAAAGTCTCATAGGGACGACAAGAGAGGAGGCACGCGGCACCCGTGGGAGAGCCGTCTCATTTTGCGGGGCCGTCAGTGGCCTTTGGGGGACCCCGACAGGGGCCAGCTATCAGCACTGGACCCCCACCTAGCCGTCAGCAGGGACCTACTGAGGGAGGGAGTCGAGTCCCCCTCTACTACTAGTGTGGCCAACTAGGCCACATTAGGAGGGACTGCCTGTCTAGGGCTGGAGCGCAGCAGATGCTACCCACACCGAGCACTAGAGGCCGAGTAGGTGGTCGTGGTTCCCAGGTGCGTAGGGGAGGACAACAGTCACGGGGAGGGTACCGGCTAGCGGCTACCCGTCCAATGCAGAGTGTGGCTGCTTCTTCTGCATTGAGAGCTGAGGGGTGTATCAACGCCTTGACACAGAGATGCCAGGGCATCATGTTCAGTGGTGGTAGGTATGGTTACAGTTTCCGGCAGATTAGTTTACGTACTTTTTGATTCTGGCACCACACACTCTTTTGTCGCTACGAGTTTTGCTGTTAATTTGGAACAGGACTGCATGTTGTTAGAGGATCCGTTTGTGATCAGAGGTCTGGGTGATTAGCTGTTTATGGCTGAGGAGGTCTACAGAGACAGTGTGGTCAGTATTGGGGGACACAGCCTCCCCGCTGACCTGATCGTGATACTGATGGAGGACTTTGGCATGATTCTGGGGATGGATCGGCTATCTGCTTACCATGCCTTGGTGGACTATTTTGGGAGGAAGATCATCTTCTTCATACCTGAGATGCCTTCCTTTGAGTTTCACGGACAGCTGGTGGATGGAGGTTTCAGGTGCATTTCTGCGCTTCGGGCAGTGAGACTTTTGGGCCAGGGGTGTGAGGGCTTTCTAGCTTGTGTAGTGGTAGAGCCCAGCCTCGTGGCAGACTTACAGAGCATCCTGGTGGTCAGAGAGTAACCCGACGTGTTTCCAGAGGAGTTGCTAGGACTACCGCCTGAGCATTAGATCGAGTTTGAGATCTCACTTGTACTGGGGACCAGCCCCATTTCTACGGCACCGTACCGGATGGCATCACTTGAGCTACAAGAGCTCAAGTCACAGCTACAGGACCTATTGGAGAAGGGCTTTGTGAGGCCCAGTGTGTCCCTGTGGGGAGCCCCTGTGTTATTTGAGAAGAAGAAGGATGGTACCCTATGCCTTTGTGTTGACTACAGACAACTGAATAGGGTTACCATCAAGAACAGGTATCCGCTGCCGAGGATTGATGATCTGTTTGACCAGTTACGAGGTGCCACGGTATTCTCCAATATAAATCTGAGATCAGGCTACCACCAGTTGAGGATCAGGGAGACCGACGTCTCCAAGACAGCTTTCCACACCCGGTACGGACACTACGAGTTTTTGGTCATGCCGTTTGGGTTGACCAACGCCCCCGCTGCCTTCAATGATTTGATGAACCGGGTGTTCAGACCATATCTGGATCAATTTGTGGTGGTATTTATTGATGGCATGCTCGTTTACTCGTGGGATTAGGCACAGCATAGACAGCACTTGTGGATGGTTCTGGACACTTTGAGACGGTGTAGGTTGTATGCCAAATACAGCAAGTGTGAGTTTTAGTTGAGATAGGTGACCTTCTTGGGCCATGTGATTTCAGGGGATGGCTTCGCAGTGGATCCAGCCAAGGTTGAGGCAGTACTCAGGTGGGAGAGGCCACGTACAGTGACAGAGATACACAGTTTCTTGGGACTGGCAGGTTACTACCGGCGGTTTATCAGGGGTTTCTCGTAGATTGCGCGTCCTATGACTCAGTTGACCTGGAAGGACGTGCCCTTTGCTTGGACAGACGCTTGTGAGGCGTGTTTGCAGGAGTTGAAGGAGAGGCTGACTTCGGCTCCTATGCTTACCATCCCAGATAGCAGTGGCGATTTTGTGGTCTACATGGATGCTTCGTTGCAGGGGTTAGGAGGTGTGCTCATGCAACGGGGTCACGTTGTCACTTACGCTTCGCAACAACTGAAGCCCCATGAGCATAGCTACCCTACCCATGACTCAGAGCTGGCAGCTGTTGTCTTCACGCTGAAGACATGGAGGCACTACCTTTATGGTGCGATCTTTGAGATTTCCACGGATCATAAGAGCCTCAGGTATTTGTTTGACCAGAAGGAGCTTAACATGAGACAAAGTGTTGGTTAGAGCTCCTGAAGGACTATGACTGCAGCATCTCCTACCATCGGGGGAAGGCGAACGTGGTGGCTGATGTCTTGAGCCGGAAGGCGCCTGCCCACTCGGCCAGTTTACAAGCACAGAGTTGGAGACTTATGGAGGAGTTGGGCAGCTGGCGACCCTTTGAGTTACAAGGGCATTGTGGGGCAGTGACGGTGACACGGTAGGCTAGACCAGAGTTGATAGATCTCATCATAGGACAAATGACAGATCCGTACCTGCAGTCGTTATGAGACAGAGTACTGTCAAGGGACCCAGGAGACTTCACTTTTACCAACGAGATGCTACGCATGAGGGGACGTTTGTGTGTTCCTAGGGACGAGGAGTTATTGAGAGAGCTCCTAACTGAGGTGCACAGGTCCAGGTTCACCATACATCCCAGGAACACGAAGATGTATCATGATCTGAGAAGTGACTTTTGGTGGAGAGGGATGAAGCAGGATGTAGGTGAGTTCGTGCAGCAGTGTTTGGTGTGCCAGTAGGTGAAGGCCGAGCATCATAGGCCTGTAAGGCCATTGCAACCACTTCCTATGCCAGAGTGGAAGTGGGAGAGCATCACCATGGCCTTGGTGGTGGACTTACCCGTTACCCAACGAGGACACGACGCAGTCTACGTGATAGTAAACAGATTGACAAAGACAGCACATTTCTTGCCGATATGAGTCACCTTGGGACCAGCACAGCTGGCAGAGAGGTATATTCGTGATGTCGTACATCTGCATGGAGTTCCGTGTGAGATTGTATCCGACCGGGATACCCATTTTACTTCCCAGTTTTGGGCTGAGTTTCAGCAGGCTTTGGGGACACGGTTGAGGTTTAGTACGGCGTACCACCCCCAGACGGATGGACAGTCAGAGCGCACGATACAGACACTCGAGGACCTTTTACGCGCCTGTGTACTAGACTAGAGGGGCTCTTTGGAGGAGCACCTACTCCTGGCAGAGTTTGCATATAATAATAGCTATCACTCAAGTATCGGCATGGCACCCTACGAGGCTCAATATAGATGGAGGTGTACTGCGCCCTTAAGTTGGATTGAGGTGGGGACCAAGCGGGAGGTTGGCCCTAGGCTGATCCGACAGAGTTAGGAGGTGATAGAGTAGATTCACAGACGACTTTGCACTGTCAGAAGCAGACAAAAGGGTTATGCCGATCAGAAGCGTAGAGAGGTGCAGTTCGAGGTTGGGGATCACATCTTTCTTCGTGTTTCGCCCATGAAGGGCCTGCGGTGTTTTGGGGTGAAAGGGAAGCTTGCACCGAGGTTTGTGGGGCCCTTTGAGGTCCTGGAGCAGGTAGGACCTGTTGGCTACCGACTTGCCCTTCCTCCCCAGCTTTCTGGTGTGCATGACGTGTTCCACATGTCCAATCTCAGGAAGTACATCGCCAATCCCAATCACGTTCTGAGCCACGAGAGTGTCGAGGTGGGTGATGACCTAACCTACCTTGAGAGACCAGTGTAGATACTAGACAGAGCTGTTTGGAGTTTGAGATGGAAGCAGGTACCCCTGGTGAAGGTCATGTGGATGAGCCAGCGGTACGAGGAGGCTACCTGGGAGCTTGTGGAGACAATGCGAGAGAGGTACCCGGAGCTTTTTGAGGGTACGCCTTTTCAGACCAGCTTCAATCCTCTTTAAGTTTGTTATGCATGAATATTTCCTTTTCCGAACCCTAGCTAGCTCAAGTTTCGGGGACGAAACCTCCTTTAAGTTTGTTATGATGTAAAGACACGTTCTGTTCTGAGCATTTTAAGACGTCTGGACTGTTAGTCAGACGTCTGGTCAGACGTCTCAACCCCTTTCCAGACGTCTGGAAATTGAAAATTTTGTATGCAGACTCGCGTCTGCGCGCTGGCTGCACGCAGACAACCTTTTTCTCTCTTCTCTCTCTTCTTTCTCCTCCATCGAACCCTAGCTACTCCCTTATATAAGGCCCCTCTTCCCCCCTTCCTCTCTACTCCACTCCACCGCCACCACCTTCTTTCTTCCTCTCCACTATAGCGAGAGGGGCGAGCGTGAGAGAGGGTGCGAGAGCAAGCGACGAGGAGGAGAGGCGGCGTGAAGAGAGGAGGAAAAGATTGAGCTCGTGAGCTCGTGGGAGCTCGCCAGAGGACGCATGGCTGGAGGGCGCGTGCGGGAGGAGGAGCGTGTCGGGGGAGACGTCCCTGACACTTTGCTGCAGCTAGAGCTGCAGGCGACGAGGAGAAGTCACAGCTACACGCGATGAGAGGAGCATGAGGTTAGTCTGGTTCTAGGTTTTCCCCAGAATCAGATGTCTGGCGTGTCGTCCAGACGACGGATTGGACGTCCGGTGATGACACCAGATGTCTGAAAGCAGAACTTTGCGAAGGTACGTTCCTCTTACGGTTACGGCCATGCAGGCCGCACCGCAGCTACGATCTGCATGGCTAAATGTAGAAGATATGATTTGTCGCATGCAGGGATAACTTCGGGAAGGCACGGGACACGCCCTCCCATGCGTTTCGGACATCTGGATAGCTTACTAGATGACCGGAAGCACTCCCAGATGACTAGAGGAGAGGTCGGATGTCTGGAGTTGGGTCTAGAAGATCAAGTAGGGGTTCTAGACATCTGAAGTCAACGTAGGAACCTGAGTGAGACCTTAGTTACTTTTAAGACATCTGGACCTAGTGGCAAACGTTTGATTTAGGTCTGTAGTCCTTTTTTTGACCCGTTTAGGGTCTATTTGAGGTCCGTTTTATGCAAATGAGATATCTGTGGATTCCTTGTGAGTTTCTCTACTTGTTAGAAAGCCTTTTATATTGTTCTAAACTTTCCATTGTGGTATGTCCCTTGGTATAGGACTTTGCTATGTTGCATGTTCGGGGCCTACAGAGGCACGTGAGCCTATCGTTCGAGGCCCCAATACTCCTGAATTGTCTGGTAGAGTGGTTTCCCCCCTGATTTAATTATAAGACATGAATGCATATGTGAAATTGGTTAACTAGAAACCTAGGATGTGGCATGAATCCTAGGACGAGAAGTACTTACACTGTTTGTATGCGTGTTTGAGATTACAGTCTTAAATGAATGAATAGAAATGTGAACAACTGCCTGTTAATAAACAAGAGCTGCCTGTGAAATATGGAATGCCTGTGCTAGTTAAATAGATACCCGTGACATTACTTGTTGTATATGCAAATTGTGAAAATACGAGCTACTTGTGTATAATCTGAGAATGGAATTGTGAATGATGAAACCAGGTATGGAATGATATGGTGGATATGAGCATGAACCCTACGGGGAATTAGGAGTAGAGCTCCTATGGATAAATGGAATGGATCTGGAAATGTGAGTGGGAAGTGTGCTGTTTCTTGAGTATGTGGTACCAAGGAGAGCGACTGTCCCCTATTTAGTGTAGAGCGGAGCTAGCCTCCCTTGGGTTGGGACCCAGAGTTAGAATTGACCACTCTACACCGACTTCTTTGGCCCTCGCGTACATTGTACCAGGGAGAGCTACTAGTGTAGGGAGAGAGCTAGCCACCCCACAGGGCCCGGGGTTCAACTAGCCGCCCTACACCAACTTGTTAGGTCCACTGAGCAAACCGAGGTAGTCAGACGAGGGTGCGCGGGCTGTGGAGGGGCGAGACCCCTGTTTGGTTCTGAGGGGCTAGACCCCTGTTTCTGAGAGGGCTAGGCCCTATACTGTTCCTTGCTGTACTTTGGGCATACTCGCTAGCGAAAACGACTAACCGCGTGCCAGTGCGGGGTAGCTACCCGTGCGCTTATCGCGTGTGCCGTAGTCACCGCTACGTCTGTCCGTCACTTCGGGGTGGTTGACTGGGTGTAGGATCACCACGAGGGACTCTCCCGGCTAGGAGAGCTCCACATGTGCCTTCCACTCTTCGGAAAAGACTGCGATCAAGATCGTTCTCACGAGGAACCACAAGATCAAGAAAGAGATCTGAAAGTAAACCAATGGGTGAAAAGAAATGACTTGCGAAATAAATTAATTGGAAAAGATAAAATTACCTGTTAGCTTTTACTACTTTAGCTAGTTTGGTTACCACTCTACTAAGCGATCGCTGACTCCATTTTACTCGTACCCCTTTACAGGACCAGGAGTTGAGCAGCCTGAGTCATCGGCTATAGAGGGTGCTAGGCCCAGTTGAGCCCAGCAGTAGTTCCTGTTTTTGTTGTACTTCCTTTTGCTAGTGAGTTAGACTGTTGTTACCATTTCTGTTCTATACGTTATTCTACTTTACTGTTGTGGTGGTGATATGTACTGTTAGCAGCTTTTATTTCCTTTACTGCTATACTCTTTTACTGTTAGTTACTTAGCATGGTGAATGTGGTTTACTTTCCTGCTTTTTGGTTATTTCTTGTTGGACGATTGGGTCTTGGGATTAGTTGAGTCGAGCCGGTCTCGTGTCCTGTAGGGATTTGGGAACCGGGCCGTAATAGTAAGCTATTGCACGTGTTGCGTAAGTGTATTCATTTGAAATTGTGTGTTAAATAGGTGTTGTAGGTTTGGTGGACCTCTCTCCTATTGAGGTGGGAATCGTGTGGAGGTGGAGGTGGTGGAGGATGTGCATAGTAATGAGGATGATCTTCAAAATTCTCAAACTGTACAGAATTAGTGTTGTTGAAACGTCAGAGGACTACGCTATCGAATTTGGTTTTAAAAACCTGTCATGTTGTTTGAATAGCAAAGAATTCGGGTTCAACGAATAAAATTTATACCAGAATAGATATCCCAGGTCAAACTCAGGGAGGCTACGTCAATCAAAATTCGCAATTATATTTTTTTATATTTTTGTTTAAAGAGTGGAGTAATTACAATGATATGAAATAACTATAGACAATAAAAGGGAGAGAGAGAGATAAAACATCCACTTGAAGTTGCCAATTGTTTTGTACAATTTAGAAAGCGAGAAATTACACTAGAAAGTAGGAAAACTATTACAACTAGAAAGCAGAAAAATTCTACTCTAGAAAGTAGGAAAAAGGAATGGGAGAGAGAAGTTATCCCCCTTGAAGATCGCTTGGAGGACGAGCCGGACGAGACGACACCTGGAAGATGAAGAACAGAGCGGGAAGAAGGAGGTCGAGGCAAGGAGAACAGGAACGAGGCATCATGTCATCATCGTCGTGGGATCCACTTCCGAAATGGGGGCGAAAAATTGATTTTATCTCTTGAGGAGCATCCCAGGTGTGGGACAAGCTTCTCTTAAGCTTTAGAGAGGGAGAGAAGAGAAGGGATGAGAAATTCGTATGGAGGGGGTCTCCTTTTATAGTTGTAAGGAGTGGGGGCATTTTGGTCATTACAATTTGAAAACATTAATTCAGGACCTTTAGTGACGGATAAATCCATCACTAAAGGCCTGAATGTGGCCTTTGTGGGTGGCGCTCACGCCCACGCTCGCCTTCTGCACCTTACTCAGCTGCCCACGTTCTTCAAATCTTAGCCGTCCGATCGTGAGATCGGACAACTTAGATCTCTCCTCACCGCGCCTCAACTACGCACGCCTACACATGCACTCGAGCATGAAGTAGGGGTGTCTGATAGCGCGTGTAGCCAATTGGATGATCTGGACCATTTGCCACCGATCGCACAGTCGAGATTAACCACGCGCAGGCCACTGATTGGGAGTCGAACCCGCGCCTTACATTCACACTGAAATGGGCTGAGGCGGGTGCTTGCGGCCGGTTGGGCGGCTGAGATGGCACCACGTGGCGCCATCTTGGCCGTTCATCTTCTGAGTATGTAGATGGTGCCACAGGTGTCGGATTGGAGCGATTTTCATGCCGTTGGGCTGCGATCGTCGATCCAAATCCATCCGTGCGGTCGGATTTGTCATCTGAGGTGCAAATTAACACCATCTTGGCCCTTGATCTTTAGAGTTCCTTGGTCTCTATCTGGTGCTACGGATATTCGATTAGGGCAATCTTAGATTCATTAAACTCAAATCGTCGCCCTAATCAGATCTGTACGGTTGGATCTTCGATCCGAGGCCCCGGTAAAAAGTCACCCTATCCATGACCATAAAAAGGAGACAATTACTGTACAATTTAGACAACTTAATCTAAATTCATGATTATGCATGTTATGCACTATTTACAATGTATGATGCTAATGTGACACTAAGAAATGCATTAGTAGACATTTTAGGTTAATCAGATGTATGCACATCACACCCCCTTGCCTATGTTTGCTAGACCCTAGAAAAAACTACATGTTATTTATAAAAGAAATAGGTTGGATTACTTGGGCATAAGTTATTTTCAACATTAAGGAATTTTTTTACTGAGGATTTGAACTTTCAAAGATACAACAGTGTCCGGGTATCTGCCAAAATGCAGACCACCTCAAGCCCTCACCTTATTCAAAGAAAAATTTCTTTTCCCTTTTTCTTCTTTTTTGATTTTTTTTGGATTTTTGAGTTTAATGTTAAAGAGTGGCTTTCTACGGCCATTCAATCCACCCAAAATTTGATGAGAACCTTAAGTTCTAAGCTTCTTATTGTGAATGTGATAGACTTGTTGATCGGCAATTAGAACGGACTTTGGGTTTCTACGCCTCTAGGTAACCTTAAAAAGAGAATTTTGCCTAAAGGTATATCTTTATGACCGGTAGATTTCTCCATACTTTTATTTTTATGAGGTCAACACAAGGGTGAATCCAGTGTATATCTCTTCGATTTATTCTACTTTACTTCTTCCTAAGTGTTTCAAGAATTTTCAATGTATTTCATGAGCTGGGTTCTAGACAACCGGTCGATGAGTTGTTATCACCGACAACTTGTCAGCCATACTCGTGCGACGAAGTGTAGTTTATTTCTTTTATTTTCTTTTTCTTTTCTCCTTTTCTTTTTCTTTTTGACTTTCTCTTTTTTTTCTTTTTTTTTTTAAGTAGGTGGCTTCCCTGGTCTAAGATTTACCTAAAGGTAGCAAGAAGAGAATGGTCCAGTGACTGGGCTCTAGACAACCTACCTATGGGCTGTTACCCACGATAACTTACCAGTCATATCACCCTAGAAGGTTCATTAGCTACCCAATTTTCGTTAAAATCGCCAATCAACAAGTCAGTGAAAAGATAGTGTGTAGATGCTTTAGACTTAAAGTTCCCTCAAATCAGAGGGTGGGTCGATAAGTCGTATACTTATCACCCAAACTTATTTAATCAAATTACCACAGAATTAAGATGGCGAGGACTCGAAAAATAAATCCACATTTTAGTAAATACACAGACTGATTAAGACCAAAGACCTGAAGAGTCTTTGTGTTTAGATCCTAATGTAATATTTCCTAAGATTGAAAAGTCCTAATGTCCAAGTATTCCTTCCTAATTCAATTTTTTATATATATATAAATAAAAGAAAATAAAACAAATTTACAAAGTTGACGAAATAATTCAAAGATGAATATCCACCCCCATGCCTATCTAATGCAATGTCCTCATTGTATTAAAAAGACATGAAACATAGTGGAGTAGAATAGAAAGCATCTGAATTGCATGAATAACGGGTCCGCTCCAGAAACTATAAAAGTGCTGAATTTAGTGCCTCCATCTAGGCACACTATACAAAGAAGAGAAGTAAGGAATTCATAGGTGCAGGTCAGAATCAGAATAAAAAGATGAAACCTCTGACCTACCAGCAGATGTCCACAAATATGGACCAGATTGTGGGTGCAGTCTCATACCCCATGTTCAAAAATATCTAAGGTTCTGGATAGAAATTATCTAGAACCCAAAATCAGTATGCAAGAGGGGTTGGGTTTGTGATTTATGAGGATGCAACCCAAGACCAAAAAGTCGGGTTACAAAGAATTCGAGATAAAAAGGATAATCAATGAATGTGTGCTTGGGTTGGACATCCTCAGAATAAATGCCGTAAGGGTCCTATTTGATGATTTCAGATTAATTAGAACCCTTAGACGTGGTCTTCTACTTCCTCCGGAGTTTGCTTCCCAAATCGAAATTTCCTAGCTCCTATCCTCCTTCAGAATGTCAAATTCCGGGACCTCCTGCATATTAATCACCCCATCTGAAATTTCCAACTCTAAAAGATGTGGCTGAATTAGAATTGACTTGAGTCTAATTATCTCAAAAATAGAATCATCCATAAGCTCAATGGGGTATAACTGACAATCGAGGCATTGGATTGAATCCTCCAGAAAATGCCATTCTAGATCCGTCATGTGAGCCCCAATAAGATCAGTTTCCTCAGTTATTGGGCCATCAAATGATTTATCGAATTCCTTAGGCCCAATCATCTCACAGAAATCATGAATTGTAAACTCATGTGAGACTTCACAAATTGAATCTTCACCATCAGAACAAAGAAATCAAAATCTATATTAATGTACGTCCCAAAATTATCCGTCACTTTCTGATCCATGGAGACACACATTTCCTCCTACCCCAGTTCAAGGATTTCAGGTGAAGAAATCGGATCATCCTTAATTGGTTACTCTAATTTAATCTAGTTAGTCTCGAAACACGTGTCCTTCCCAACAGGTGTCTGAGCAGATTCTGACATTGGCTCTCCTGAAGGGGGTTCGTCCTAGGAATCATTCCACTATTGAACTAAAGCAACTACAAATCTCATTCTCAATTTCGCTAACTTCCCAATTAGAAACTCACCCAGGTTCTTATCCTTAACATCCTGGATCCAATCCAACAAATACTTGTTCAGATCATCAATCATTTCAATCAGGGGCTCCAATTCTTCAGTGTAAGGTATGGGCTGAACTTCTAAAGATTATATAGTATTCCTTAAGTTAGCCAAAACCTTATCTTGAACCTGGTTACCCTGAACCAAATGACTTGTTTCAGGGTTGGGTGGGTTTGGGATCAGTGCAGAGGAGTTAACAAATTGAGATTCATGATTCCCTTTCTGATAATAGGTCATTTCAGATTGTTCAAAAGGTGGTGATGACTTAAAGGCAGTGTATTCAGGGAATGGGTAAGGATCAGTGTATCCTGCTTGATTGTAGATCGTATTAGATTGTCCATGAAATGGTGGCGATCTATAATCAATGTGGCTCTAAGAAGGATAGAAATCACAATCATAGTGTTCAGGGTTAGACCCTAAACACAGAGGTCTGGAACTGTATCCCCAATCTAAGTTATCCTGACTAAACGATGGTTGGTTACAGTATGAGTCGGGATAATCGTCATGTTGAGGATAACTTATAACAGGAGGGAAAGAGCGGGAATGCATATAAAATGTGGAAGGATTCATGATAGGCAGGAGGAAGAAAGGCACCGTGCAATACAAACAATCAAACCTATCCTTAAGTGGGCTAGCCTAAAGACATACAGACTCCCAGAATCCGTATTGAGATAAAGAGATGATTTGATCTACTTCTGTCTGCTCAATCCAACAAGTTATAGGAAGGGACTGGGGAGAAGGTTCTTCCTTCGGCTTGCGCCTCCGGTTCCTAGTGTAACCCCCAGCCGCGATTGTTTGATTCTGCTCCCCTAGCTAGACATCAAATTGAATAGTAGAAACAGACTAATTGAAAATAATCTCGTTCTGGGCTTTGAAGAGAGAGTCGAATCCTAAGGCCAACGTCTACTCTATTTTATTTAGGGCTAGGTTTGAATGTGCTTTGGAATGTGATGGGCACTTTATTTGGGTTGTGCCCTTAATGATTGATTGGTGTGTGTGTACGTGCACAACCAGTGGTTTTCAAGCAAGATTATTTTTTATGCGATGAATTTTAGGGTTCAATTCTTGCTTAGCAGCTTTTTAGGATTCAACTTTAGATATTTTCAAACAAGTTTTGTTGTCACACTAGGTTTGAAAGCATAGGTGAAGATGTTTTCCTTTGAAGCTTAAAAGAATGTGGAGTGCCTGGTAAATCCCTAAGAGTTGAACCTATGTGGCAGCTACTTAATGAGTTGATTTATGTTGAGTGGTATGGCCCAAACAACTCAAACAATTGGCCACAGTTGTACCACTGAGTTAGGCACACAAAAATGATTAACCTAGAATGATTTCTACTCTTTTATGTGTTGAATTGTGTACCGATTCCACAGATCAGAATCTGGTTGAGTAGAAGAAAAATCAATTAGGTTAAGTGCCTTGAATGTAGGTGTATGTTATGTGTATGTTGATAATTCCCCCACAAAATTATCTTTTTGTTTTTTTTTATATAAGCGAGGGTGAAATGAGTGTAAGTGAAAATCCAAACAACCAAACTAATCCTAGAATTTATGCAAACACCTAGGTCAATTGGAATTTGAATTTAATGTGACAAATGAAATCTATGGAAGGGGAAGAATAGGGAGCATTTACAGTCGTCTTCAACTGCACTTTACTCCGATCCACCGCTTGACGATTCCTTGATGGAGATCTCTGCAAAACAATAGACATAAGAGAAAGAAAGTTAGAAGACAGTAAAGTGCGTGAAATGAGAAAAGAAGATCGGAAAATCGTTACCTCCTTGGCAACGGCACCAAAATGTTGAGACGTCGAAGTACTACACTATCGAATTTGGTTTTGAAAGCCTGCCATTGTAGTTTAAATAACGAAGAACTCGGGTTCAACAAATAAATCTTATACCAGAATAGAAATCCCAGGTCGAACTCAGGGAGGCTACGTCAATCGAAATTCGCAATTATATTTTTGTATATTTTTGTTTAAAGAGTGGAGTAATTACAATGATATGAAATAACTATAGACAATAAAAGAGAGAGAGAGAGATAAAACATCCACTTGAAGTTGCCAACTGTTTTGTACAATTTAGAAAGCGAGAAATTACACTAGAAGGCATGAAAACTATTACAAATAGAAAGCGGGAAACTTCTACTCTAGAAAGCCGGAAAAAGGAATGGAAGAGAGAAGTTATCCTCCTCGACGAACGCTTGGAGGACGAGTCAGACGAGATGATGCCTGGAAGGCGAAGAATGAAGTGGGAAGAAGGAAGTCGAGGCAGGAAGAACGGGAACGAGGCAGCATGTCATCGTCGTCGCGGGATCCGCTTCCGGAATAGGGCCAAAAAATTGATTTTATCTCTTGAGGAGCATCCCAGGTGTGGGACAAGCTTCTCTTGAGCTTTGAAGAGGGAGAGAAGAGAAGGAAGTGATGAGAAATTTGTATGGAGGGGTCTCCTTTTATAGTTGCAAGGAGTGGGGGCATTTCGGTCATTACAATTTGAAAAACATTAATTCAGGACCTTTAGTGATGGATAAATCCATCACTAAATGCCTGAACATGGCCTTTGTGGGCGACACTCGCGTGCTCGCTCGCCTTCCATGCCTCACTTAGCTACCAACGTTCTTCAAATCTTAGCCATCCGATCCTGAGATCGGACGGCTTAGATCTCTCCTCGCCGTGCCTCAACTGCGCGTGCCTACACGTGCGCTCGAGCGTGAAGCGGGGGCGTCTGATAGCATGTGCAGCCGATTGGATGATCTGGACCGTCCGCCACCGATCATGCGGTCGAGATTAACCACATGCATGCCACTGATTGTGAGTCGAGCCCACGCCTTGCGTTCACACAAGGCCGCTCGAACGCTGCGCTATCGTCGCTACTTTGTCGCATTTATATTTCAAGCACAAGCGCCTTGCAGTAGTTGGATGAGCATCCAACGGTGGAGAAGCATTGGTCAGATGGGCTGAGGCTGGTGCTTGCGACTGGTTGGGCGGCTAAGATGGCGCCACATGGTGCCATCTTGGTCGTCCATCTTCTAAGTATTGTAGATGGTGCCACGAGTGTTGGATTGGATCGATTTTCATGTCGTTAGGCTGCGATCGTCGATCCGAATCTATCTGTGTGGTCGAATTTGTCATCTGAGGTGTGAATTAACACCATCTTGGCCCTTGATCTTTAGGGTTCCTCAATCTCTATCTGGTGCTATGGATATCTGATTAGGGCGATCTTGGAGTCGTTGAACTCCAATCATAGCCCTAATCAGATCTGTATGGTTGGATCTTCGATCCTAGTCCTCGATAATAAGTCGTCCTATCCCTGACCATAAAAGGAGACAATTACTGTACAATTTATACAACTTAATCTAAATACATGATTATGCATGTTATGCACTATTTACAATGTATGATGCTAATGTGACACTAAGAACATGCATTAATAGACATTTTAGGTTAATCAGATGTATGCATATCAAGTGTCATCCTCAAGTTGAATGGAGTGGTGGATAGGTGTTTGAGGCTCAGGAGGTAAACAATTGGATGTGGAAGGCAAAGAAGATGTAGTGGCTTGGGCATTGGCACCCAAGGGAGGTACAAGTGGTGGGTTTTGGGATCTCTTACTGTCCATGAGTTTGATTTTTGAAAATACATGATAAAATTAGTAACAAAACTCAAGGATAGCAATCTCAATATCAACCAATCAAACAAAAATTAGACATCCCAATCAATCTCACAATATCATGACCAATCAATCAAACAAGCAAGATAAAACATAGATTTTTGCTTAAGGTCAGCTACAAGAAAATAGCTTGCATGCAAACAACTGTTCCAATACAATTATACACATCCTAAGGAAAACATAGCGATGTGCAAACCTCTAAAATCCACCCAAAACCTGGATAAGAATGGCATGAGAATCTAGGTCCCTGTGGGTACATAGAAAGATAAGATAGAATCCATATGTGTACCTTATGTGATCGTGTAGCATGTACACAATAATCAACAAATAGAATAAATGGTGAAAACCACAGACAAGGTATCAAACAAGTTATTAAATCTCCTTTTTGAATTAGATTCTTCTTCTTAAGATGTGTTTTGCAAGAAGAAGATCTCACTTTTTAATCTTTTCAAAATAAGTGATGGTCTTGTTTACTTTAATGTCAAATGCAAAGATGGCAGGAGCTAAGGAAGGATAGAAATTGTGCCTGTCTCCAGCACTTTGCAATTGATGTAATTTGACAAGAAAGTAAATCTAGTAGGAAATATGCAAACTTAAGTATGAATGCCTATGTCATGTTGCTACCAGATAAGGAATGAGATTTTTTTCTATTTTTGGATTTTATACTTTTTTTGGATTTTTATAATGCAACAAACAAAATCAAATTGAAAAGTAGAAAATCAAAAAATCAATTTGATGAGAGATAGAGAGTAGAGAAATCAAAACATGCATAGTCTAAATTATTACAGCAGGTGTGTGAGAATAGGCTCTCACAACTAATGCCTAACAATATATCCTAAGTATATAACCTAAGCCTAACTTAGTATCTTGATGGGAATACCATCATGAGCCATAACTAGCTCAATTTGATCTGATTAAGTCAGTAAATGCTCCTACATAATCACTAGAGAGACGTAATTCACTGCAAATTCATTCTGAGGGAAATATAGTAAACCAAGGTTAAAACTGCAATTTTAGCGTCATATCATGAATGCAGAATAACCACAGGTTCTTCCAGGGGTTAATCAAAGGTCAAATGATCTTAAAAGTCTAATAAGTGGGTTAGTACAGACAGAAAATTATTTTCGCGTGTTTTGAGAATTAAAAGACTTCTGAAATCCTAAAAACAGGCCCACTTAAATAACTAAGGTTCTAGTCATGATAAAATTCACTTAAACCCTCTAGAAATCATAGAAAAATATTCCTTAGGGTTTGGTACCTTCAATTTGAACATCAGAACCTGTCTTGACTTAAAATAGAGCCATAGGCAAACTTTTGCCCTAATTTTGGTAATTATACAAATTACCCAGTCAAACTAGGTCAAAATCAAAATCTAAATTCACCATTGGATTCCTTAGGTCCAAATTCAGTTTGTACCAAAATTTAGGCCTAATCTGAGATCATCTTAACCTAGTTTGCAATTTGATCTTGTCTGACTCTTTTGTCTCACACATATGTCCCTAACTTTTGAATCCTTTGCAGGTCGGTCCCTATCTTTATCATCGTTTTCACAAATAGGTCCCTACCGCCATGAAATCCTAATCTTACAAACTTCAGCGACCTTAAGTTGGCAAGATCTTTGTGATTTCTTGACGAATCCCTCTCAAAATTGAAAGGGAAACTCGTCAAGTAATAACCTTCCAAATGAGCCCATCCAGGGATCCTAAATCTCTCTAGAATCCTCATGTGAATGATTTGATTGAGTGGGTATCCTGTAGCAACGAGGACTTTGGAGTTTCTAAGCTTGTTTCCAAGCTCAGAACTCCATTTAGAGCCTTATAAAAGGACCTTCATGGCCTTGCGCATCCTCTCAGCAAAGTTTGGTGAGTCAACCACCTCTAATTCTCCTCCTCCGACCACCAAAACCCTTGCTCCGGTGACCCTCTTCGATCCTCTTCCTCTGGCCATCCAATGACCAAATTGGCTGGCTCTCTCGACTCTTCTCTTCGTCATGACCCTCCCCGGCCAAAGGGAGGGCATGTCTCTGCCTACTTCATCGTTGCTGTCTCGTCATCTTCTCCTCCTTCTCCAGTGCCGATCTACCACAACCGGCCACCTTCCCCTCTCTACCTCGTCGCTAAGTATCCCTATCTCTTTCTCTATCTCTCTACATCCTTTTACCACACTCACATCGCACCTCTGATTACCGTACCACCCTCCCGCACCTTCACCTTCTTTCGCTCTGGCCACACCTCCGGCGAAGTGCCTCCACTACTCCACACCCCCATCCGCTTCGCCACTGACTCCAAAAGCTCGGCCGTGTCCCAGAGAACAAAAGTCCTCTGGTTATTGAGGCTATTGGCCTCTCCTCAGTGCCACCGAACACCACCTACGCACCACCTTCTCGAGGTCGTCAGATATCCATCGACCTCTACACGCCCTTAGACCACCACCACCACATTCACCATCACACGACGAACTTGCTGAGCTGCTCTAATGTGGCCATTAGGCCGTATTCCTTGTTTCAAGTCTCTTGTCGATCGCTACCACAGGTGCCATCTTCGCAGCCCTGTTCCTTATGTTCTAAGCCACGCACCTCCCAGGTGCTATGCCCAGGTCATGCAAAGAAGGTCCAGGAAGGTCTCCAGGCCTTCAATTGGCATCAACATACGCTTTCGATGAAAGAAGTCCACTACTGGCTGCGAGAAGAACAGGGGGACAACTTAGTCCCACATCGGAAATAGACGAAGCCCTCGTAGGATTTAAATTATTTTTGTGTTGTTGGCTTATCACCTCAGCACACACAGGATAGGGGGTGAGGTCCCCACATGCATGCACCTCACACACGCCCTCACCCGCACTCATGCCTCGCAGGCCTGGGCCTCGGTCCGTTTACCTGGATACCCAGGTCTGTTATGGTTTGCCTGGTTCTAAGAGAGAAAGAAGAGAAAAGCACTGTGCACTTATATTTAAATTGATTGTTACTGTTGAGATATTTGATATCATTGTGAGGGGTAATTGGTGATTCAAATCACCATTTTACCCCCATTCTTTTTGCACTATTGACATTCGCTTTTATTGATATCATTATTGTTTAAAGTTCTATTGTGCTTGAATTACAATCTTGAGAATTATTTTGCCAATTGCTCCCTGTGTTCAACCTCGGACTTCCATTCGAGTTATAAATATTATCTATTTTCAAGCGATTTCGACCTATACTACGACGCGATTTTTATAACCTCTATTTCGCTTAGTCAATATTTTGGTGTCGTTGCCAGGGAGCAATGTGCAACTTTGATGTCTTGATTACAATATCTGATTTGGTACTAACTTGCTCTATCTCTTTTGACTGTGATCTATTTCAAGGATTCATTAAAGGAAGATCAGCCACACCTCAGCCACTCCATGGGCAGGTAAAATACAAATCCAATCTCTCCTAAGCCCCTAATTCTGAAAAGCTAAAAGAAGAAATAAATTAGGTCCAACTTGCATTCTATTTTTAGATTCAGTCACAAACAAGTTGCCTAATTTGGTTCATTTCTAGAAAACACCCAACCTTATTTGTGCACCTACTTAGGGTTTAAGGTATCTAGGGGTATCACCTTCTTGCTTGAGCCCTAGATACTAAATTTTGACAAATTGAATTGGACCCATCAAGAGCCAATTAGGGTTTCCAGTTTAGTGTTTTAGAGACACTTTCTTAATCAAGAATTAACCTTCCCAAACAATGTGTGACTAAGCCTTGGTTGAATTGATCTATTCAAGCAAACCCTAAAAGCAGGCTCTTAATCTCATTTAAACACTAAAAGAGGGACCGAAATTTCTCAAAGGACAAATGTTAAGACCCGTGCTATTGAGCATTTTATGATGTCTGGGCTGTGGGTCAGACATTTGGACACCTTCCCAGACGTCTAGAAATCGAAAAATTTGAGTACGAGCTCACGTCTGCGCGCATGCTGCGTGCAAACAGTACCTTCTCATTTTCCTCCTTCCCTCTCTTCCTCCCCACCTTCAGCAAACTCTAAACCCCACCTTATAAAACCCCTCCTCCTCTCTCATTTCCCCTCACCTCTCAGCCACTAGCCCCTTCCCCTCTTCTTCTCCACTCCAGTGAGAGAGGCAGAGCGAGCGAGAGCACGATAGTGGCGTCAAGGAGAAGCGACGTGAGGTGAGGAGGGGGAGAGCAAGCTCGTGAGCTCCCGTGGGAGCTCACCGGTGAGCGCACGGCCGGACCGGTGCATGCGCGAGGAAGAGGAGTGCGTCGGGGAGGTCCTCCCCAACACTACTGTAGCCAGAGCTGCAAGCGAGAGGGCTCGGTGTGACCACACATGGAGCGAGAGGGCGGAAGCAAGTTCTGGTTCTGTGTTTTTCCTAGAATCAGACGTCTAGAGTGACGTTCAGACGACTGAGCTGACATCTGGAGGAGGTTCCAGACGTCTGGGGTGAGAGTTTCATGAAGGTACATCCTCTTTGCGGATACGGCCATGCAGGCCACTCTGCCGATCCCTTTTTGCATGCCCATTTTGAGAGATTCGACATCTCGTGTAGGATTCGCTTCAGGAAGGCGTGGGACATGCCCTCCCACACATTTCAGATGTATGGGTGAGGCACCAGACAGTTGGAAGCACTTCCAGATGTTCGGAGATGTGGTCGGACGACTGGAGCTGGGTCCAGACGATTTAGAAGAGTTCCTAGACGTTTGAGGATTGACGCAGGGCTTGAGGTATGACACTGGACACTTTTAAGATGTTTGGAAGTTCTTCTAGACATCTGATTTGAGTCAAAAACCTTGTTTTTGACCCGTTTAGGATCCGTTTGAGGTCTGTTTTTCGCAAATAAGATACCAATGTTTCCCGTATGAGTTCCTCTACTTGTTAGAAGACTTTTCTATACTATTCTGATAGTTTCCTTGTGACTATTCCTTGTCATAGGACTTCGTTCCGTTGTGGGTTCGGGGCTTGCTAAGGCACGTGAGCCTACCGTTCAAGCCCCCACCACTCCTGGGTTTACTAGTAGAGTGGATTCCCCTTAATTTAATTATAACCTAAATGCATGAGTGGAATGAATGATTAGAACCTAGGATATGGCATGAATCCTAGGACGAGAAACACTTGAAATGTCTGTAATGAATGATTGAATTGCAGTCTTGAATGAGTAGATAGAATGATAACAATTACCTGTAAATAAATAATAGCTGCCCATGAAAAATGAAGTACTTGTGCTAGCTAACTGTTGCATGTAAATTTCCTGTGGTATACATTAAATGACATAATACGAGATGCATGTACATAATTTGAGAATGGAAATGTGAATGATGGAAATGCGAGCTGCCTGTGTACAACCTGTATATGGAAATGTGAACGATAGCTACACGAGCTGTATATGTATAACCTGAGAGTGGAAATAGAAATGATGAAACCTGGTATGGTTTGGCATGAGGAATATGAGCATGAACCCTACGGGGAATTAGGAGTAGAGCTCCTGGAAATAAATGGAATGGATCTGAAAATGTGAGTGAGGAAGTGAGCAGGCCCTTGAGTACGGAGTACCAAGGAGAGCGACTATCCCTCTATTTAGTGCATAGCAGAGCTAGCCGGCCTTAGGTTGGGACCTGAGGTTAGGATTGGCCACTCTGTACTGACTTCTTGGCCCTCATGTACACAGTACCGGGGAGAGCTACTAGTGTAGGGAGAGAGCTAGCCACCTCACGGGGCCCGAGGTTCAGCTAGCCGCCCTACACCGACTTGTTAGGCCCACTGGGCAAACTAGGGTAGTCAGGCGAGGGTGCACAAACTGTGGAGGGGCGAGACCCCTGTTTGGTTATTGAGAGGGGCTAGACCCCTGTTACTTAGAGGGCTAGGCCCTATACTGGTTTCGTGCTGTACTTTGGGTGCACCTGCTAACGGAAATGACTGACCGCGTGCCAGTGCGAGGTAGCTACCTGTGCGTTTACTGCGCGTGTCGTAGTCACCGTTACGTATATCCGTAACCTTGGGTTGGTTGACTGGGTGTAGGACCACCACGGGGGACTCTCATTGCCAGGAGAGCATCACGTGCGACTTCTACTCTTCGGAAAAGACTGCAATCAAGATCGTTCCCACGAGGAACATTCAAGATTAAGAAAGAGACCTGATAAATAAACCAAGTGGTGAAAAAGAATAATTAGTTAAAGAAAGTAATTGAAAAACAACAGCTATCTGTCCACTTTTACTGCTTTAGTTAGTTGGTTGCCACTCTTCTCAGCGTTTGCTGACGTTGTGTACTCATCACCCCTTTTTAGGCCCAGGTGTTGAGTAGCCAGAGCCTACGACCGCAGAGGGTGCTGGGCCCAGTAGAGCCCAGTAGTTGTAGCTCTTTTGTTGTACTCATTTATTGTAGTGAGTAGATTCTTGTACCTTTACGTTTGCACTTTTACGTTCTGTACTTTATATTCCTGTGCCTGATTACTTTTCTACTGTTGTGGTGGTGATTTGTACTGTAGCAGTTTTTACTTTTGTACTGCTGTACCTTTTTATTGTTAGTTTCTTAGCATAGTGAATGTGGTTTACTTTCCTGCTTTTTGGTTACTTTCTCGTTGGATGACTGGGTCTTTGGATCAATTGAGTCGGTCCAGTCTTGTATCCTGTAAGGATTTAGGAATCGGGTCGTAACAATAAAACAGGTGAAGTTGACCCACCTTATTGGGTTAACCAATCTTCAAATTAGGTCACTTTACACAAAAATAGCTTAAAGTTCAAGTGAAATCATAAGCACCTTTGCTCTTAACTTAAAACTAGTCGACTTAAGAGGTCAAGTCCCCATTCTGGTCTACCTGGATCCTCAATGACAAGAGAGGTCGGGTGGGGCAAACCCTATAACTCGTGGGGGCGCTCTACCTTGTAGGGGTCTTCGTAGGACTCTCCCTCTTTGGCTGCCCAGGCAATTCTCAGGTGGACGGCTTTCTGACTTAGGGGTATCATCTGCCCCGAACCTCTATAGTCATCCAAAAATTTTTTGGCTGTCTTGATTGGGTCCATCACATTCTATCTCTCATCTTATCCATTGGTGCATGTTCGAGAGGAGGTCTCTATGACCACCCTTGAGGCCTCCATTAGCTATTCACTCCCATTGAGGCCAAGCCTTGACCTCCCTGTTTGTGCAACAACCCAACCAGATCGATATCTCTATTCATCTGAACCTAGCTCTCCTTCATCCATCATCATGGAGCAACCAACAGAAGAAAACAATCTTAAGAATCAGCTTCAGCGCCTCAAAGATCTATTCCAAGCCTTTGTAAACCCATTGCAGTGTCCTATGATGCAAGATCATTACAATCCTGTTGTAGTGGTGATCGAACCTCGAGTCCAAATCCTAGCTGGAGGTCCTAATACTGAACTCAAGCCCAACATAATTCATGCTATCCCCAAATTCCATGGGCATAATTCCGTGGATCCTTTCTAGTATATCAAGCAACTCAAGCATTTGGCCCAAACCTTCGACTCAGAAGCTCAAAATCGGGATATCTTGCTCATGAAAATGTTCTCCTTCTCTCTCATGGACAAGGCTGCTCACTGGTACCAAACTTTAATGCGTCTAATCAACACATGGGTAGAACTACAATCCGAGTTTCTGAAAAAAGTTCTTCCCTGTTGGTCGGACAAATGCTCTACGACACCAGATCACGCATTTCACATAGCAAGCATGAGAACCACTTCATGAGGTATGTGATCATTTTCTAGACCTCATGCGAAAGTGCCCCCACTACGGAGTTCCTAAATAGGAACAAGCCTAGTCTTTTTACCAGGGACTCCATGAGGATATTCGATTATTTGTCAATGCGACCTATGGAGGAAACATCATGGGTTAACACGAAGACACCATGTGGGAGATTCTCGAGAACACGTGCGAGAACTCCATCAATAATGAATCCATGGGCATGTTCGATCGGACGAATGGCCGTGCATTGACAAATCCAAGGGGAGCACATGAGACATAGGGCCTGTCCTCTTCTGTTGACCTGGAACTGATGTCCAGTCACCTAGACAAGGTCTCTATTATTGAGAAGAAGGTGGATGAGCTAACTTGACACCTATAGCAAGCCACCTCTAGGCAAAACCCATTCACGCAACCGCCCTTTGGCAGGGAGTTTGTGCATAACATCTACCACCGATCTTCTCAGGAGATGGACCTGTCTCCACCCCCATCTGATTCTAGATTCGGAGGAAACCCTGGACCCACCTATTCTAATTGGGGGAACTCTGAACCCTTGTATTATGATGAGTGGCTACTCATCATAGCTAAAAAGCTAAAGTTAAGCTAGAAACTAGGTTAAACAATATTAAATTAACACATAAAAAGGGTTAAGTGTGGGAATCAAAGAAAAAGACCTAAAATCTTAATTCTGTGTTAAAATTGCATAATTAGGTCATTAAACGAGATATTCTTGAGAAATAGGTCAAATGGTGATCTAAGTGTTAATTGAACACACAAACGAGTTTAAAAGTTCAAATCAATGGTATAATTAACTTCTTAAATGTTCAATTAAGCACATATAAAAACTTGGAGGCATTTGGACATCATTTAGGCCTTGGAATTAAAGATTTATATTTAGGTCATTTATGCATCACATTTCCTTCTTTAGAAAACTTTCCCGAACCGATTTGTAACCCGCAGGGACCTCTTTGAAAGCCCTTAGGGTCCGTTCAGCTATTCTTCTTTGCCACTTATGGACCTGGCTATAAAAGTTCTACCCCTTCGTAGAAGGGCTTACACTGCAATTTGACCATTAGAAACCTGCGCACACTTCTTCCCGCGCGTGCACTGTTCATACAAAGAACACGTGAATCCTCGACCATCTGTTCTCGCATTGATCCTGATCTACGACTCGATCTGATTCGAAGCTTCACGTGAAGCGACGCGTGTAATCACCCCCACCCCCAGATCCCATCCTACGGTCTGATTTTAAACTTGGAGGCCTGCGCATTCTCCCCTTCCATCCTTGCCGCCGGTGCCCTCGTCGAGTAATCGCACTCGCGCGGTGCCTGGAATCATTGCAATCGCTACTTAAGCACCTTTGTGGCAGTGCGCGTGGGGGATTGCTCTCTCCTACTTTCTTAGCAATCTTTCCTCCACTCCAGTTTCCCCTCTTCATCAAATCTTTGATTTCATAGCCACCAGCTGTGAAATCTCCAACTTCTCTCCGACCCTCCTCATCGCTAAGGACCTCATAGCACCTGAGGATGACCCTGAAGCCTCACTGGCAGGCTTTTCACTCTGCTGGAGCTCACCTCCGTCTCTTCTTCCTCCTTAGCCACCGGCTAAGGACCCATAGGTCCCATTCTTCCTTTTAGACTAGTTTACTATTTTATAGTTAGCTTTAGTGTTAGTTAGATAGATTAGCAATAGAATTAGATATAGAATTTATTTTGATTCACTGTGCATGTTAGAATAGCATTAGTAGTAGATTCAGATTAGATTTTTTTTTTTCCTTCTCACCTCCTCTGATCATCCCAGATCAAAGGGGACGATTTCCCCCAGTTATTGTCCATGTTTTCCCCCTCTATGCACTGTCATTTCACTTCTGATTTCCTTAATTGTTTTTCACATTGCACCCACTCATTAGACCTAATCTCATATTTGATTGGTTTACAACCTCAGATCTGAGATTAGCGTCAACACTCATTTTTTAGGTGCTTCCCACTCATCCCATGTTTTGTCACAAAAGCCCCTGATCTGAGCTTGAATTGGAACCGGTTTGCCAGATTTGTTTGATAAAGTCAGATTTCAAGGTTTTAGATGTTTGTGAACATTGAATTCTTTGATCTAGCAAATTGAGTTAATGCTTAGTTGATTCATTATTTGGCTAGGAATCTGAGGTGATTCTGAAGTTAGAATTCACCTTAGAGGAGCCATAATCTTATTTGGATTTTCATGAGGTTTTCAATGCCTTGAATGCATGATAGGGCTAAGGAAAATCACTTTGGTGATTTGAAGTCCTATCCTGTATTCATTAGTTAGCTTTTAGAAGTTTGATTTTCAACCTAAGTAGTTCTCAATACTCCTTAAGGTTTCAAATATCTGGGATTTAAGTTTCTATGTTAAATAGACTGATCTAACTCCTTCTACATGTTGTCTATAGCATTAGAAAGAGCTAGATCAGATCTCTTTCTGTTTTGAATGATGAGATTTTATTGACAAGGGATTTTGAGTATGAATTATTTTCATGAGTGATTTTTATGAGAATGAAAATCCTTGTCAGAGTTTTTATTAGAGTGATTTCTGATTTGGTCTTTCAATCCCAGATGCATAGCAACTTGCTGCAAAAGCAGCTACATTCCCTCCCCTTAATTCCAATATGTGCTCCCTGGATTAATATCTTCAAATCCTTGATCAGGTTGTCCATGATCTGATCTGGGATATAAGAAGGGGCTAAATCAGGAGATACTTGCTGGAATTAATCTCTTCTTTCTGCTGCAAACTTGTTTCTCTTTAGATGAGTTAACTACAACAGTAGTTGAGACATCTAAAGAGGAACTTGTTTTGATGATGGAGTCTAATTCAATAGCTTCTGCCGAGATCTGCTACTGCTATTATGATTGGCTTATTCCTACTGTTCAGTAGAACTCTAAATCTGAATAAACCATATGGACATTAGCCTAGGTTTTAAATAGCTATCTGTTATAGAAAGTGGTATTCAACTTCTGTACAAGCTTTCCTGTAAACTAAATGAACTCTTTTTATATCCTTTGAATGCTTGTATTTCTCCAAATGAATCTTTTGTCAGTTAGTTAATAAACTCAACTGATCACTATTTCAATTAATTGTAATTCTGGTGATCTGCATGTTAAACTATTTGTCTCTTGTTCATATGTTGTGTTAAGACCAATGAGGCAATTGAATGCCTTTTTAGACCCCTATAGTTTCATCCTAAGCCTTTAGGACTCATTAGAAAACTTTAGAAAGGCTTATGATGAGTGAGATTTGCAATTCAATAGAAATTAGAAAAAAATCCAAAAAATTAATATAAACTTGTCTAATTTTAGAGTAAGTATTTCTTTACATGTACACCAAGTTTCACGGTAATCAGAACCTCCGACTTGGTAGAATTTACCAGTTGACGGTTCTGTATACCATGAAACTAAATAAAATGAACTAAAGTTGAAAAGGACAAACACAATTCCTTCTCCTCATCTATCTCTTCCCTTCTCATCTCCTATCTCTAACACATATATAAAAACCATAAAAAGTGAAAAAACTCTAAAAATACTGAAAATCCTTTGTATAATATGTATATAGGTATATATTTAAGCTATTTAATAAGCCTACTTAGCCATAATGTAAATTATACATATTTATAAGATAATTAATTTATGTATATATTATAGTATGTAAACTAAATATTTAAGTTAGATTATACTATGTATATCTTAATTATATAACTAATTATTAATTAAACTAATTTATATGTATAATATGCTATATAAAATAATAAACACTATAAACAGCCATATTAAGTTATAATACTGTATACACATATTTATATGTATATAATAAACATATTAATCCCTGTACCTTGATTTAATTATATATCTAGAATAAATAATTAATTTATTAAGTTAATAATTAAGTTAGTGGTTTAAATTAAAATAAATTAATAGATTAAGTTAGAACCAAGTTAATCTATACTGTATATTTACACTAATGTAGTTTGAGTAAGTTAAGCTAATTTAAGTCATTTATAATGTATAATACTATGTAAACTAAATTTATACACAAAATAGTATGAAATTGAATTAGTTAAGTGTAAATAAAATAGAAATAAAGCTTGTAAAATATAATAAAAATATACATTAAATACTTTAACATATTTACTAACTCTGTATAAGGTCATTTAGACCACATATTAACTAATTTATATGTAATTAAGGAATAAAACCTATAATTCAGTGTGTACAAATAGTATAGTTTATTGAAATTATTTATACAGTAAATCTAATTAAAAATCCAAATTAATTTTACAGTCAAGAAGTACTATGTAAATACTTTATTATCCCATAATTTATTTTTATTTTATAATAAATTATGGCCCTCGAATTGAGGGCCAAATTCTCAGTTTCCTGTATAGCTGCTGGAATTCCTTCGCTGCATAGGCGCGAAGATAGTGCCATATCGGTCGCGGAGAAGTGCCCGCAATGCTTTTTATTGTTTTTGTGCTATAGGACGACCAGTCTTCACGAGTGTTGGGCGCCCGAGCAACCAATCATCCTATATATTCTGAGCATTCTGAGTATGTGTGTGTGTGGACCGGGGGCTTGTGTGTGCTGTGCGAGGGCTTGGTTAAGCCCAAATGCATGCCAAAACATACTTAAGTGGCCTAATTAAGCAATTAGGGTGCACTTAGTAGAGGTCTGGTCCCGCCTAGTCTTCGGGTGCTGTGTATCCCTTGAAAAGCATGCCCGCAAATTAAACAAAATTTTGTTAAGTAAGAACCCTAATGACACTTTAAACATAGAGAAGAATATAAGCTAAAGAATGCCTAAGTGTTAAGACGAAGAGAAAAATTAAGAAGAGAAGAAGAAGAAACACTAAGAAGATTTGAGGAGTGAGAGAGGAAGGGAGTATGCATATGTATAATATATAACAAATATCTGTATAGATAGTATTTGTAAATAAATAAGTATAAGGTAAATAGTATGTATATGTATAAGTAGTATAGCTTTATATATATATAACTTTATATTTTTACTGACAGAATAAAATGTCACTAAATGTGAAATAGATGTCACCATAGACCTTAGTTTCTTTCTTAAAGTTTGTATATATTTTTTGGGTCCAACGACGTTTATATCTGTCGCTGTAGCTACTATATATGTTACTGTATATGTTAATATATGAAGTTAAGTATGGTATGTATTATTAGTTAATAAGGTATATGTATGAAAGTATTAGCAATATAACTTATAATTAGATAATATAGAGTATAGTTATGAAGTGTTTGATGCTTGTTTGTAATTAGTATTTGCAAGCATTTTAATTGATTCTTTGTACATAATTAAACCAAGCATTCATTCATTCATTCTTTGTTGGACATAAAATTTCTCTTTTTTGGAATTAAAGAATAATTTTGGACCTAGAGAGTGATGTATATCAATAACTGCCTTCTAGTGAACGACCTGGAATAAATCAGTAAAAATTAGATAATTAAATAAAATTGACACGATAACGATTTGTATTTCTGACACATACTACAACAACAACGACATTTCTCTTTTCTATATGAATTGTGGTCTATCATTGCATTATATTCTGACTTTTCCGAGGCTCCTCAGACCTGCGAGGACCTCAATGCCATCCAGAATGATCCATTCTCAAATCATCCTAATTTCACATGGTCAGAGAACAATCAAAATCAGAGACCTCAATATCAGTCCCAACCACAAGCTTCTCATCCATATCAGCTCCCTCACCTTCGGCCCAACCCAACTTATCAATCCTAACCAACTCACGAAGATCAGATGACTCTTATCCTTCAGACTCTAGTTGACATTCAAAAAACGAATGCGGCTATGCAAAAACAGCACAAAGACGAGATCACAGAGGTTCTCAATCAACTCACCCAGATGGCAAATCCCCGCCAACCTGGTGCACTTCCTTCGCAACCTCTGCCTAACCCAAATAACGTGTCGAACCAGAGGCACGTTATGAACTCGGCTCAAGGCCAAGCTCACTATGTCTATTAGTCCCCTTCTGCTCCATCACCTGACGAGATGGAGGCTTCGACATCATACGTAGGTTATCAACAGCAACCACCTCTTTTGCCTACACCAACCCAAAACCAGGCAGGACTAAATTCTATTACTACCCGTAGTGGCAAAGCAACACAGGACCCACCTTATCCAAGCCACTCTCAGCCTGGTAATGCAAACCCAAACCCTAGGATAGTCATCCGGGATACCCCTATCCTAGATCAAGAACCTGGACCCATTCTAAAGGAACCTGCAGAGGTTCCATTTCCAGAGGCCTTGACCAAAGGAAAAAGGAAACCCCAACTCGTGGCACTTAAGTAGGACTTGTTTAAGCTCTTTGAACGGGTCCAAATAAACATCCCCTTGATAGATGCAATACGCCACGTACCGGCTTATGCACAATTCTTAAAAGACGTGTGTACACCCAATCGTAAGTTGCGAACCAAAGGCGGGAACCCAATGGTACTGTCGGAGCAAGCCAGCTCCATCATTTTGAGCAAACTCTCACCTAAGGCAAAGGACCTTGGTACCCCTTTAATTTCATGCAAGATCGGTGGTTTAGAATTTGACAAAGCTCTTTTGGACCTAGGAGCTTCCATCAATTTGATACCCAAATCCCTATTAGACCACTTTGAGGAATCTGAACTTAAACCAACAGAAATGACTTTGCAGTTAACTGATCGATCTATTAAGTTACCAAAAGGAGTACTTGAGGATGTCATAGTTAGGGTACACAATTTCTACTTCCTCGTGCATTTCATCATCTTAGACATGGATGCTCCTGAGAACTTGAAGAATACATCGATCATACTAGGAAGACCCTTTCTGGCCATAGCTAAAGCCAATATTAATTGTGAGGAGGGCCAAATTGAGTTAAAATTTGGGAGCAAGACACTAAAGATCAACATCTTTAGGGCCCAACAAGGAATTAATTGTGGAGTTATTAAGAAAATTTACGATATCGAAGCTGTGGTTGACAACCCATGTATCGATGAAAACCCTATTATTTTTTATCAACCACAGGAAGATCAAAACCTGCAATTTGAGCAGCCTGAACCTAACCTAGACACACCCATAGCTCCTTTTGCTACCGACACCCATCCTAAACCACTTGCTGCTGCTGATAATCCTATTATGAAATTGAAACCCCTCCCTGACCATCTTAAATATGTCTTTTTGGGTTCCAATCAGACATTTCCTGTGATTATCAACTCACATCTGATTAGGAAACATGCCTGATTACTATCCTCTAGCAGCATCGGAGAGCCATTGGATGGACTCTCGATGATCTAACTGGCATCAGCCCCTCATACTGCACACACCATATCTATACCGAAGAGGGCTCACGACCATCCCGTGAAATGTAGAGATGCTTAAATCCAAATCTACATGATATAGTGAAAAAGGAGATCATCAAATGGTTAGATGCGGGGATCATCTTCCCGATCTCCAACATTTGATGGGTGAGTCCAATCCAAGTTATGCCTAAGAAGGCAGGACTCACCATGATCACAACTGAAATCGGAGAAACCATATCGACCCATATAGCGAACTCGTGGAGAGTCTGCATTGATTACAGAAGACTCAATTCCTCCACAAAGAAGGATCATTTCCCACTACCATTCATTGATCAGATCCTCGAGAAACTAGCAAGAAATCAATTCTTCTACTTTTTGGATGGGTACTCCAGTTATAACCAGGTTGCAATCCATCCTAAGGACTAAGAGAAGACTACCTTCACCTACCCCTTCGGGACGTACGCGTTCCGAAGGATGCCCTTTGGTCTCTGCAATGCACCCGCTACTTTTCAACGGTGCATGCTTGCCATATTCTCAGATATGGTAGGTAAATAGCTTGAGGTTTGCATGGATGACTTCTCGGTATTTGGAGAATCCTTTGATGATTGCCTCCTGCACTTGGTCCAAATCCTCAGGCGATGCATCAATGTGAATTTGGTTCTTTCCTGCGAAAAGAGCCACTTCATGGTACCTGAGGGAATTGTCCTGGGACATCTCGTCTCTGAAAACGGCATCTAGGTTGATTGAGCCAAGGTGAATCTGATTTCCAAGCTCCCTATGCCTAGCTCAGTCAAGGACATCCATTCATTTCTGGGGCACATCAGTTTTTACC
The DNA here is from genome assembly GCA_037157565.1 of Thalassia testudinum. Taxonomy (NCBI): domain Eukaryota; kingdom Viridiplantae; phylum Streptophyta; class Magnoliopsida; order Alismatales; family Hydrocharitaceae; genus Thalassia; species Thalassia testudinum. The sequence continues at coordinate 50,139,240 of JAZHRO010000009.1, forward strand.
GTCGATTCATTCCTGATTTCTCGAAAATCACGTGCCCTTGACTAATCTTCTCTCTAAGGATGCCCATTTCAAAATTACTGAGGAATGCACTCATGCATTTGAGATCCTACATGATCGAGTTACCCAAGCACCTATCCTACAGGCCCCTGATTGGTCTCAACCCTTTGAGATCTTGTGCAATGCATTTGATTATGCTGTGGGTGCGGTACTTAGGCAGAAAATAGATGGGAAACCCATGGTCATCTACTACGCTAGCAAGACACTTGACGAGGCTCAGCGTAACTACACAATTACTGAGAAAGAGCTGCTAACCATTGTATTTGGCCTGGAAAAATTCAAATCTTATCTTTTGGGTTCTCATGTTATAATATACTTGGATCACACTGCAGTGAGGCACCCCATCACGAAGAAGGACGCAAAACCTCGACTAATCTGCTGGATCTTGCTGTTGCAAGAAATTGATCATGAGATTCACGGTAAGGCGGGAAAGTAAAACGTGGTAGCTGGCCATTTGTCTCGTCTTCCTTCTTCAGTCATCGACTCATCTGGTCCAATCACCGAGCATTTTCCGGACAAGCACCTACTAGCCATTCACAGTCTCCCATGGTTTGCTGATATTGTAAACTACTTGGTTACGGGGAAAGTCACACCAGATTGGGAGACTTCCAGGCTGGACAAATTGATTTCCGAAGCCAAGTACTATATTTGGGAGGAACCATACCTCTTCCACATTGGCAATGATCAGGTAATCCGGAGATGCATTCTTGATGATGAGGACAATGACGTGATCTCATTCTATCACGACCAGGCCTGTTGTTCATCGCTTGAAATCAGGTTTGAAATCGTTGCATTATAGTATAGTCGAAATCTCACGAAAAATAGATAAAATTTATACTCGAAAAGTTCGAGGTCATTCGCTAGGAGAAAGTAGGAATTCGATTCTCAAGATTGCAATTTTAAACAATAGATATAAGAAATTATAATCAGCAATTGACTCAGAATAATGTAGCAAAAATATCAAGTGTCAAACTGCAAAAAGAATGGAGTAAAATGGTGATTTGAATCATCAATTACTCCCTACAATAATAGCAAGTAGAACTCAATAGCTATGAATGAAATAAACTCAGATCTTAAACGTCTGATTGAACAGTGATCTCTCTACTTCTTCTTCTCTTTCTCCATTCTTCAATTGCTTTCCTTCTTCTTCATAGACCCTTCTACTTCTCTTCTTTGGCTTTGTCTTCTTTCTTCCTCTTCTTCTTTTCCTCTACTTTTTTTCTTCACGCAGTGGGGAAAGGGGTCTTAAATTTGGCTAAGTGTTAGCCAACTTCTCCAAGGAGCAAAACCCCTCTAACCCCTGCACACTCTCTCTCTTTCTCTCTCTAGGTCACGCTCTCCCAGAGCCTTCCACAGTACTAGGCATACGGGTAATCAGACCTATTGCGCACCCAGGTCCAGGCTCACCGGCAGTGGGTGGTGGGCAAGGAGTGTATAGCTTAGGCGGGTAATTGGACCAAACCAGATCTGCAGGGCAGTGTCGCGGATGAGGTAGAGTGAGGGCTGTGAGGGACCTCACCCCTTGTGTCTAAGGTGATAAGCCCCAGGCGCAGATTCATTTTATGCGAGCGTAACCATTAGTAAACTTCCGATGTGCGACTATTCGTCAGTCCCCTTCTTCGTGTGCACTACCGCTGATGCCTTCATCCAATTCGCATGCAAGGAGTGGTCAATGGCTCCAATTGACTGGGCGAGCGTGTTCCTGGAAGTCTTCCGCTATGTCTGGAATCGAAGACCTGGAGCTACAGGCTGGGAAGCAAGCTTTGAGCTTGCTCGAAGCTTGGCGTTAATGGCGCTATGACCTAAGATCTGAAAAAGATGAATATGGTCTTTCAACCTTGTCAGACAAGCTCAAAAGGTCCGCCGGAGCATGGCAAATGTGGCAGAGGTGGTTTCGTGGTGTGGCGTGGTCTGTGTGTGGGGAGGAGTCGGAGCGGTGCTGTGACAGTGGGTGTGTTCGAGGGAGTGTGGGATTGATCAATAGCCCTAAGTTAGGGCTTTTGATCTACGGTGAACGGCGAAGGTGTAGAGTGCAGGAGCGGCGACGTAGGTGGTCTGTGGTTGTTGCTAGCGCTCACCAGAGGTCTGCTGGCAAGATGGAAGACAGAGTCGCAGAGGGCATTGGCAGGGTCGAAATGAAGTGTTGAAGTTGTTGCTGTGATGAGGGGAAACTGAGGAGTTATTTGAGAGAGGTGGCGGATGACGAGGAGCGGAGATGGCGCCGGTTGCGATATGGCCGGCATCGAAGAAGGAAGGAGCTCCAGTAGGGGTTGGATGGTGAGGATGAAGAGGATAGGGGTGCCGGCTAGTACTACTCGACGTGGAAAAAGGCAGGGAAGAAAGATCTACTGCTGGTATCGCGGTCAGACGATGAGGAAAGGTAGGGGGAGTTGCCAGACGTCGAGGAGCACTTCGGCCAAGAAAAGAAGAGAAGAATTGGAGGTGTTTTTGGCCAAATTCGAGCATATGATCTTCAATCTGATCTGGGGAGTCTTTTATAAGGGTCTAGAGGGTGAAAGGAGCTTGGAAACCAAGCTTCCAAGCTTGGAAGGTTCATCGGAATAGGATACCTAATTCATCCACTAGTTCGCATTAGCATTTGGGCAAGACTTGGAGCCCAAGATGTGGCTCAAATGGAATGCAACTTCGTCAAAAATCTTAGAATCTATTTTGGGACTGATTGACTGAGAATCGAACGAGAAATCCTCGCTCGATCTCAACGGTGAAGATCAAAGTTGCCTTTAATGGCACCAGAGACCTATTTGTGAAAGCGATGACAAAGTTAGGGGCCTTTTTGTAAGGATTTTGAAAGTTAAGGGCTATGTGTGATCAGATAGGACCAAGTTGCAAACTAGGTCAAGATAATCTCAGGTTGGACCCAAATTTTGGTACAAACCTAATTTGGACCTAAGATATACAATGGTGAAGTTGGATTTTGGTTTTTATCACGTTTGACTTGGTAATTTATGCAAAAACCCAGATTAGGGTAAATGTCTATCTAAGACTGTTTTGGGTCAAGATGGGTTCTGATGGCCAATTTAAAGGTGCCAAACCCTAGAGAATATTTTTCTATAAATTTTAGAGGGTTTAGGTGAATTTTATCTTGACCAGAACCTCATTTAATTAAGCGGGTCTATTTTTAGGGTTTCAGAAGTCATTTAATTCTCAAAACATACAAAAACCCTTTTCTGTCTGTTCTAACCCACTTGTTAGCCTTTTAGGACCATTTGACCCTTAATTAACCCTTGAGAAAACTTGTGGTTGTACTGCATTCATGATATGATGGTAAAATTACAGTTTTAACTCTGGTTTCTTGTCTTTTCCACAGAATGATAATGCAATGATTTACAGTCCTCTGGCAGTTATGTAGGAGCATTTAATGATTTAATCAGATCAAATTAATCTAGTTATGGCTCATGATGGTGTTCACATCACATGCGATGGCCATTTCTCCGAGCGTAAAACTACAGCAAAAATTCTACAGTGTGGGTTCTTTTAGCCCTCTTTGTTCAAAGATGCATAGACGTATTGTAGGGCATGCGCTCGTTGTCAGACCCTCGGCAACATGGGCCTGCGGGATATGATGCCCTTAAACCTGATTATTGTGTGTGAAATCTTTGACATTTGGGGAATTAATTTCATGGGACCCTTCCCTGAATCCAACGGCTTCGAGTACATTCTACTCGCTATTGATTATGTCTCCAAGTGGATCGAAGCCATCCCCACGAGAACTAGTGATCATAATGTTGTCCTCCGATTTATCCAAGAGAACATCTTTACCAGATTTGGGGTTCCTAAGGCCATTATCAGCGATGGCGGGTCTCATTTCAACAATGTGCACTTCCAGTCCCCGATGAAAATGTATGGGGTGTCACATCGTATCTCGACTCCTTACCATCCCCAAACTAATGGACTGGTAGAGCTGTCGAATCAAGAGATCAAGAAGATCCTTCAGGTCACTGTTCGGCCTGATAGGAAGGATTGGTCTACTCGCCTTCCGAAAGCTTTGTGGGCCTATAGGATCACCAACAAGACACAATTAGGCATGTCTCCCTTCAAATTAGTGTACGAAAAGGTGTGTCACCTTCCCATCGAGATGGAGCACAAGGCTTATTGGGCAGTATGGAAGTGCAATCTAAATCTGATGAAGGCTGGAATACACCATCGGTTGCAATTGAGCGAGATCGAGGAACTACGCAATGATGCATATGAGAACTCGCGTATCTACAAAGAGCGGGTTAAAGCCTTCCATGACAGGCACATTGTACAAATATCTTTCCACCCTAGTCAAAAAGTCTTACTCTTTGATGCCAAACTCAAACTATTCCTAGGAAAACTAAGATCAAAATGGATTGGACCATTCTTGGTGAGAAGAATCTTTGGAAATGGAGAAGTCAAAATTAGTGAACCCAACTTTGATTTTGAACCTTTTGTCATGAACGGTCAAAGACTCAAACCGTTCATCGAACTCACTGACTCGAACTTGCCTGCTGTCTCTTTTGATCTCCATTCTCCCTGAGCATATTGTGCCTGACTGATGGTGCTAAACTTAGCACTTAACGAGAAGCAACCCGTCATCTTTTCGAAAAACCTGAAACCCTTCTTGACACATCCCATGTTGAACTCATATTGCACTTTAGGGTTCGTCCATTAGAACAGTCGACCCCACCTCTGGTACTCGTACCAGAGCTTGAAATCGTCTGCAACAGTCACCCCGACCCGTCCACCCACCTAAACCTGTTCTAATGTACGATCTAAGCTAAACTCGAACTCACCTAATTTACAATGAAGACATTACAAATCATAGGCATGGGGGGGTACTAAAGTGCAAAATGCTGTGAGAATCACTTTACAAAAAAGGGTTTCATCAAAAAAATACATATTCCAAAAAACCAAAAAAAAATGGAGAAGGAAGGAAATTTTGAAAATTGCATATCATTCTTGAGGAGGAAAGGGTTACATGATTTCAAATGTCAAAAAGGAGCAACAATTTGAAATAAAAAGAGTTAGTCATTAGTAAAAGATTAAGGAATCTACTTAGTTCTAGACCAAATCAAAAGAAAGAAATAAAAGACAAAAGTGCTAAGAGACAAAAGTGGTTAGTATGAATGCTAATCTTAGGCCTCTTGGGCTATGTTTAGGCTTAAAAATTCAAGTATTCATTAAGATCTGGATAGTCCTCAAGAGGTTGAGGAAAATGCAAAGCTTAAGTATTAGGCCTAAGACTTAGGAATTATTCAGCCTCGTTAACTAACCTCTGGTTTGCGAGACTCGGTAACCTAAGCACCCTAATCCACACACAGTCTGGTTCAGTGAGCTTAATTATCAAAATCATGCAAAAGCATTAATTTTGTTCTGAAAAAAAAGCTACCTAGATTAGGAGCAGCTGATCAACACAAGTTGATTTGGAAGAGTTTCCGGTACGGAGAGGTGGGAAATTCCCCTCGAAGATGCGCAATAATATACCATCTCCTCGGTGCTTGTCCCCTAGGATATCTAAATATCCCACCGGGGGCACGTAAGCACCTTATGCTAGTTCAGGTGCCATGGACGGGATTATCCCAAAATGTCGATTACCAGGGCTTGAATTTAGCTACAAAATGCCATGGGCGACACTATCTCGAAGTGTCGAAAGCTAGGGTTCTAGGGGTTGCCATGGGTAGTGCTATCTCGAAGCATCAAAAGCCAGGGACCCTACGAGGATTGATGGTGGGAGCTAGGAATCCGATACAGACCATGTTGTAAAGCCAATCCGAAGCTATAAATAAAGAAAGAAAAGAGAGAGAAAACTCTCCAAAAATGCAAAATAATCTTCTGTCTCTCTCTTACAAAAATGCACTGCAAACTGAACCGAAACTAAACATGTTTTAAGCACGGGTGTTTTAATCACGGAGTTCAACGAACTTTAGGTTAGTTCCTGTGGGCCTTAGAAACCTTCGTGGTGGACTAAGGCTAGAGCTGGTCAAGTTCGGATCTTGGTTGGTACTTGAGTACCTCTAGGCCTACTATTGTCATTCTAACTTAATCTACAAAAGAAATCACACATCAGAAATCTGAGCATAAAAAGGCATGGTCAAGAATTTGAGTTAATTCCATGAGATTTTGTTAAGAGACTAGCAAAATTTAGGCATGGGGGTATGATGGGAACACCATCATGAGCCATGACTAGCTCAATTTGATCTGATTAAGTCATTAAATTCTCCTGCATAATCGCCAGAGAGACGTAATTCACTACAAATCCATTCTGAGGGAAATACAGAAAACTAAAGTTAAAATTGTAATTTTACCATCATATCATGAATGTAGAATAACCACGGGTTTCTACAAGGGTTAATCAAAGGTCAAATGATTTTAAAAGTCTAATAAGTGGGTTAGTACAGACAGAAAAGGGTTTTCGTGTGTTTTGAGAATTAAAAGACTTCTGAAACCCTAAAAATAAATCTACTTAAATAAATGAGGTTCTGGTAAATTTAAAATTCATTTAAACCTTTTAAAAATCATATAAAAATATTCTCTATGGTTTGGTACCTTCAATTTGACCATCAGAACCTGTCTTGACCTAAAACAGAGCCACGTGCAGACTTTTGCCCTAATTTGGGTAATTGTATAAATTACCTAGTCAAACTAGGTCAAAACCAAAATCCAACTTCACCATTGGATTCCATAGGTCCAAATTAGGTTTGTAGCAAAATTTGGGCCTAATCTGAGATCATCTTAACCTAGTTTGCAATTTGGTCCTGTCTGACTCTTTTGTCTTACACAAATGCCCCTAACTTTTGAATCCTTTGTATGTCGGTCCCTATCTTTAACATCATTTTCACAAATAGGTCCCTGCCACCATGAAAACCTAATCCTACAAGCTCCGACAGCCTTAAGTTGGCAAGATCTTTATGATTTCTTGATGAATATCTCTCAAAATTGAAAGGGAAACTCATTAAGTAATTGCCTTCCAAATGAGCCATTCTAGGGATCCTAAATCTCTCTAGAATCCTCATGCGAACGATTTTATTGAGTGGGTATCCTACGTCGATGAGGACTTCGGAGTTTCTAAGGTTGTTTCCAGGCTCGAAACTCCATCTAGAGCCCTATAAAAGGACCTCCATGGCCTTGCGCATCCTCTCAACAAAGTTTGGTGAGTGAACCACCTCTAATTCTCCTCCTCCGATCACCAAAATCTTTGTTCGAGTGACCCTCTTCTATCCTTCTCCTCCGACCATCCAACAACCAAATTGATCGGCTCTCTCGACTCCTCTCTTTGTCGCGACCCTCCCCAGCCAAAGGGAGGGTATGTCTATGCCTATTTCATCGTTGTCGTCTCGCAGTCTTCTCCTCCTTCTCTGATGCTGATCTACCACAACTGGCCACCTTCACCACTCTACCTCGTTGCTAAGTATCCCTATCTCTTTCTCTATCTCTCTATATCCTTTTCCCACACTCACATTGCACCTTCGACTACCGTACCGCCCTCTTGCACCTTCACCTTCTCCCGCTTTGGCTACATCTCCAGCGAAGCACCTCCACCGCTCCACACCTCCATCTGCTTCGCCACCAACTCCAAAAGCTCCACCGTGTCCCAGAGAGAAAAATCCCTCTAGTTATTGAGGCTATTGGCCTCTCCTAAGTGCCACCGAACACCACCATCTACGAACCACCTTCTCGAGGTCTTCAGATCTCCACCAACCTCTTCATGCCCTCGGACCACCACCACCACATTCACCATCACACGGCAAACCTACTAAGCTACTCTAACATGGCCATCAGGCCGTATTTCTTGCTTTAGGTCTCTCGCCGGTTGCTGTCACCGCTGCAGTCTTCGTTGCCCTGTTCATCGTATTCCAAGCCACGCACCTCCCAGGTGCTACGCCCAGATCGCGTGGAGAAGCTCTAGGCAGGTCTCCAAGCCCTCAATTGGCATCAACATATGCTTTCGGTGAAAGAAGTCCACTGCTAGCTACGAGAAGAACAGGGGGACAACTTAGTCCCACATCGGAAACAGATGAAGCCCCCATAGGATTTAAATTATTTTTGTGCTGTTGGCTTATCGCCTCAACACGCACAGGGGGTGAGGTCCCCACATGCATGCACCTCACGCACGTCCTCACCCATGCTCACGCCTCGCGGGTCTGGGCCTCGGTCCATTTACCCGGATACCCGAGTCTGTTATGGTTTGCCTGGTTCTGAGAGAGAAAGAAGAGAAAAGAGAGAGAGTGTGTTTCGGAGCATTTTATCGGGTTTTTAAAGGATGTCACGTTGTAATATAGCCGAAAAAGTGTTCAAAACAAATAAAGATTTTTATTACTCGAAAAACGGAGTATCCAAGGTCGAGCACAGGGAGCAATCTAAGTACTTTTAAAAACTTGAGAATACAACTTCATTAAAATGAAAAACAATTGGTTTAATGAGAGAATTATAAAAAATGAATTGCTAAAAAGGATAGAATTGGACGTCTGATTTTTGCATCAGACGTCTTAAATGTAAGTCTTCTTTTGCCTTGCTGTTCTTCTTCTTCTTCTTTTGATTCTGTCTACTGTTAGTCCTTCTTCTTCTTCTTCTCCTTCTGCGTCCTCTTTCTTTCTCTGCAGTCTTCACTTCTGCTAAGGCTTCTCTTCTTCTTCTTCTGCCTTGGCGAGCCTTTTCCTCTACTCAGCTTTTCTTCTTCAGCTTCTTCTCTTCTCCTTCCTGCAGCCAAGTGCTGAGCTTCTTCTCTTCGGCGCTCTGTCTACCTGCACACAAGGAAGCAAAACCTATCCCTTCCTTCTACCTGCGCGTATCTCTCTCTCTCTACAAACTGCTCATAGGAAGCTCTCCCAGAGCTAGGTTAACAGGTTAGTTTGCATACCCGGGACCAGGCGCACTGGCGTGTTGTGGTGCACGAGGTGTGCCGGGTCGGATCCGCTAGGTCCGCAAGGTGAATCCGCAGATAAGGCGGGTGTGGGGCGCGGGACCTCACCCCAGGTGTATCGGAGGCGATAAGGCTAATTCACAAAATCAACTTAAACCAGTGCGGCGCTTTGTGAACTCACGATGTGGGACTAACTGGCGCCTCTCCTCGCACGCGCCCGCAGGAAGACTTCTTCGCAATCTCCTCAGCTGCAGCTTCGGTTCTCTTCGGTTGCTGGCTGGTTGCCTTCCCAGAAGTCTCCCCAATCTGCAGCAGCTGAAAACCTGGAGCCCTGAAGCCTGGAGCTGTCAAGGTGGCTTTAATGGCGGCTGAGCCTCAAAATCTGTCAGAGACGAATACGGCCTCACGGCCTAATTAAACTACTGGAAGACCTTCGCAGTGGCATGGCGAAGGTGGTGCGATGTGCAGCAGGCCGCGGGGCGGCCTAGGCATGCGTGCCTAGGTCGACCTGTGACTGGAAAGTTGGGTGTGTTCGAAGGTGAGTTGTGTGAGTATGGAGGGACTGTGGAGGGGCGGAGCATATTCAGTGGGATGAGGCGAAGCTTCTGGGTCGGTTGGCGAGTTGTATGGAGTTGCGGATCGACGGGGGCAACTCACCGGAGGTTGGCCGGAGGCGAGGAAGGTGGTGGTGGTCAGGCATGGTCGAGGGTCGGTTTGAATGAAGTAATGTGGGAAAAGAAAGAGGGGAAAATGGGGAGTAGTTCTACCTTACTTGCAGGGACGAAGGGGACCGGAGAGGCGGGCAGTCGTATTGATTGTCGCCGGAGAAGAAGCACCCAGAGGGAGAGAGTGGCGACGAGGAAGTGGGCAGGGAAACGTGCGCTTGGTGCGGCGCGACGCAGGAAGACTAGACGAAGCAAACTCTACTGCTGGTATTGCAGCAAAGCGACGAGGAGGAGTGGCCGCCGAAGCTTGCGGGTTTCCTGTCGGAGAAGAAAGAGAGGAAATTTTGAGAGATTCTCCGCCAAGACAAGCTTGCCTCAAGTGGCTGGTCCTGGGGTTTCTTTTATAGGCACAAGCAGAGGGTCAGATGCACGGAGGGTGAGCACAGCTCTCACTGGAGGTCGCCATAGGTACAACACCCATACCTCTCGAGTGTTCGCACAAGAGGTATGGGTGTTGTACCTACGGCGACCTCCGGTGAGAGCCTTGCTCACCCTCCGTGCATCTAACCCTCTGCTTGTGCGCACGAGAGGTTTGGTGCGAATCAAGGCATGGGGAGCTGCTTAGGCAGTAGGGGACTTCTTAGGGAACCCCCCTTTCAAATCTAAGAGCAGCTCCCTGGGGAAGCAAGGAGAAATCCTCCTCGAAACTTCACTGGAGTATGGGTCTTCTGCTGCATTGGCAGAGGGACCAGAATGCAGAAAGTGACAAGAAATGTTGGGGGGTTTTCACAAGGGTTTTCAAAAGTTAGGGGCCAGAATGTAATTGGGTGGACTATTTTGCAAAGTAGGTCAAGATGTCCTTCCCTTAGGTCCAAATTTTGGTACAAACCTAATTTGGACCTATGGAATCCAGTGGTGAAGTTGGATTTTAGGTTTGATCATGTTTGACTGGACATTTTGCGCAAAAATTCAAATCGGGTCAAATATTGAGCTTGGACCCCAATCTAGGTCAAAACAGGTTACAAAGGCCAAATTGAAGGTTCTAAACCCTAGGGGATATTTTTCATGAATTTGGTGGGTTTAGTTAATTTTTATCCTGACTGGAACCTTGTGAAATTAAGTAGGTTTGTTTGAGGGTTACAGAGTGTCATTTAATTCTTAAATTTCATAATAACCCTTTTCTGACTGAATCATCTCACTTTTCCTCTTATTAAGCCCAATTGACCTATGTTTATCCCCTGGAAAATCCCGTTGATGAGCTATACTGGTAAAATTGCAGTTTTACCTTTTGTTTCATATTCTCTTCACAGATTAGTGATCCCTTGAATTAGGCCTTTCTCTTGGTTATGTAGGAGCTTTTGTTCTCTTTATTAGGTCAAAATGAGCTAGTTATGGCTCATGATGAGGCTCTCATCATACCCCCATGCCTAGCTTTTGCTAGTCCCTTAGCAAAATTTCAAGGCTTTAACTTCCATTCTAGACCCTGAGTGTCTGTCAACAATTATGATAAGTGCTTCTCCGTTTCTTTTGTGATTAGGTCGGATTGCCGAGAAAAGGCCTAGAGGTACTCAAGTACCAACCAAAATCCGGATCTGACCCGCTTTAGCCTCAATCCTCGGCAAAGGTTTCTAAGGCCCACAAAAACTAACCTAGGGTTTGTTGGATTCCACGGTTAAAGCACCTGTGCTTGAGACATTTTCAGCTTAGGTTCAGTTTGCAGTGCGTTTTTGTAAAAGAGAGATAGAAGATTTATTTGTTTGGAGAGCTTTTCTCTCTCTTTTCTTTTTTTTATTTCTAGCTTCAGATTAGCTTCTCAACATGGTCTGTATTGGATTCCTCGTCCCCAACATCAATCCTCAAGGGTCCTTGGCTATCGAGATTTCGAGATAATCTTGCCCATGGCAACCCCTAGAACCTTGGCTTTTGAGATTTCGAGATAATCCCGCCCATGGCATTCCGTGGCCGAATTCAGACCCTGGCGATCGACATTTCGTGATAATGCCACCCATGGTATCTGAACCAGCAGAGTGCTTACATGCCCCCAGTAGGATATTTACATAACCTAAGAGACAAGCACCGAGGAGACGATATGTTGTTACGCATCTTCGAGGGGAATTTCCCGCCTCTCCACGCCGGGAACTCGTCCAAATCAACTTGTGTTGATTGGCCGCTCCTAATCTAGGTGAATTTTGCAGAACATTAAACGCTTTTGCGTGATTTGGATATTTATGCGCACTGAACCAGACTGTGTGTGAATTTGGGGTGCTTAGGTTACTGAATCCTGCAAAACAAAGGTCAGTTAACGGGGTCGAATACTTCCTAAGCCTTAGACCTAATACTTAAGCTTCGCATTTTCCCTAACCTCTTGAGGATTATCCAGATTTTAACGGATACATAAATTTTTAAGCTAAAGAATCTAACCCAAGAGGCCTAAAATCAGCATTCCCACTAATCTCTTGTTATGTTACCTTAGCACTTTTTCTCTTTTCTTGATCTGGTCTAGAACTTCCGTTAATCCCTTAATCTTTTACTAATGACTTTTTTTTTCTTTTTCATTTTGTGCTCCTTTTTTGGAATTTTACTCTTTTCCTCCTCTCATTTTGTATGACCCTGAATTGTTTCTCCCCTCCTTCAAGTCTTTTTTTTAAGATGAAACCCTTTCTTGATATGAATTTTCCTGACGTTTTGCACCTTCATACCCCCCCATACCTAAGATTTGCAATGTCTCCATTGTAAATTAGGTGGGTTCGATTTCAGCTTAGTTCATGCATTAGGACAGGTGTGTGGTGAGTGAACGGGTCGAAATGACTTGTTGCGAACGATTTCTAATCTCGGGTAGGGATACCTGAGGTGAAGTCAGCTATTCTAATGGATAAATCCTAATATGAATTTAGCATAGAATGTCAGAAAAGGTTTCGGATTTTTCAAAGAATAACGGGTTGCCTCCCGTTAAGCGTTGAGTTTTACGCCATCAGCTGGGCGCAATGAGCTCAAGAGGAATGAGGGTAAAGGATGACTCAGCCAAATTTATATCGATCCTGTCAATGAACGGTTTGAGTCTCTGACCGTTCACAACAAAGGGTTCGGAATCGTGGCTGAGTGGGCTGATTTCAATGGCTCCATTTCCAAAGATTTGTCGGACTAGGTAAGGTCCGACCCACTTAGATCGTAGCTTTCCTGGGAATAATTTGAGTCGGGCATCAAAGAGTAAAACCTTTTGACCAGGATGAAAGACCTTTCTAGAAATGTGCTTGTCGTGAAAAGCTTTAACCCGTTCTTTGTAAATTCACGAGTTCTCATACGCGTCGTGGCGTAATTCATCGATCTCGCTTATTTGAAGTCTTCTGTGGGTTCCAGCCTTAGAAAGATCTAGATTACAATTCCGTACTGCCCAATAGGCTTTATGCTCCAATTCGATGGGGAGGTGACATGCCTTCCCGTACACTAGTCTGAAGGGAGACATTCCTAATTGGGTCTTGTGAGCGGTCCTACAGGCCCACAATGCTTCTGGAAGCCGAGAAGACCAATCTTTTCTGTCAGGTCAAACAGTAACTTGAAGGATTTTCTTGATTTCTCGGTTTGATAGCTCAGCTAGACCATTAGTTTGGGGGTGGTAAGGAGTAGAGATTCGGTGTGACACCCCGTATTTGGTCATCAGTGACCTGAACTGAGAGTTTGTGAAATGGGTCCCTCCGTCGGAAATTATTGCTCGTGGAATCCCGAACCTTGAGAAAATTTTTTGATGAATGAATTTGATAACAACTTTATGATTGTTGGTTTGGGTCGGAATGGCTTCTACCCACTTGGACACATAGTCAACTGCGAGTAAGATGTATTCAAAGCCATCCGAGATCGGGAAGGGTCCCATAAAATCAATCCCCCAAATATCAAAAATTTCACATACCAAGATCGGCTGTAGAGGCATCATGTCTCAATCGCTCATGTTGCCCAAAGTCTAGCAATGGGAACATGCCTTACAGTGATCGTATGCATCCTTGAAAATTGTGGGCCAGTAAAAGCCACACTGGAGGACTTTTGATGCGATTTTATGTCCTGAGAAATGCCCACCGCATGCCTGGTCATGGCAGAATGAGAGTATGTCGTTGATTTCCACTTCCGCGACACACCGTTGAATTATCTTATCAGCACCAATGCGGAATAGATAAAGGTCTTCCCATAGGTAATATTTGGCATCAGAACGCAATTTGTCCTTCTTGGCCTTCGGCCAATCGGACGGAATCTGATGTGATATCAGGTAATTTACTATATCTGCGAACCATGGAAGACCTGTACTGATAGCCAGGAGGTGCTCATCAGGAAAATGTTCTGTGATGGGTCCGGAAGGGTCAATTATTTCAGAAGGAAGATGGGACAAGTGATCAGCTACCACATTTTGCTTTCCCGCTTTGTCGCAAATCTCAAGGTCAAATTCTTGCAACAGTAAGATCCATTGGATTAATCGAGGTTTCACGTCCTTCTTTGCAAGGAGATGCCTCACAGCTGTGTGATCCGAGTATATGATGACACGGGAACCCAGAAGGTATGATCTGAATTTTTCTAGGGCAAATACTACAGCTAGCAGCTCTTTCTCAGTAACCGTATAGTTATGCTGAGCCTCATCCAGTGTTTTGCTGACGTAGTAAATGACCACAGGTTTCCCATCAATTTTCTGCCCCAAAACCACTCCTACAACGAAGTCAGATGCATTGCACATGATCTCAAAGGGTTGAGACCAATCAGGGGACTATAGGATCGGGGCTTAGGTGACTCGGTCACGTAGGATCTCAAATGCTTGAGTGCATTCCTTGGAAATTTCGAAAGGCACATCCTTGGAAAGAAGAGTGGTCAGGGGGCATGCGATTTTTGAAAAATCAGGGATAAATTGACGGTAAAAACTGACGTGTCCCAAAAAAGATCGGATGTCCTTAATCGAGCTAGGCATAGGGAGCTTGGAAATCATGTTAACCTTAGCTCGATCAACTTGGATGCCTTTCTCCGAGATTAAATGTCCCAGGACAATTCCCTCAGGCACCATGAAATGGCTCTTTTCCCAGGAAAGAACCAAATTCACATCGATGCACCGCCTGAGTATTTGGACCAAGTGTTGGAGGCAATCGTCAAATGATGCTCCAAAAACTGAAAAGTCATCCATGAAGACTTCCAGATAGTCACCTACCATATCTGAGAATATGGCAAGCATGCACCGCTGAAAAGTTGCAGGTGCATTGTAGAGACCGAAAGGCATCCTTCGAAACGTGTACGTCCCGAAGGGGCAGGTGAATGTGGTCTTTTCTTGGTCCTCTGGATGGATTGCCACCTGGTTGTAGCCGAAGTACCCGTCAAGAAAGCAGAAGAACCTATTTCCCGCTAGTTTCTCCAGGATCTGATCAATAAACGGTAGTGGGAAACGATCGTTCTTCGTGGAGGAATTGAGTCTTCTGTAATCAATGCAGACTCTCCACGAGTTAGCTATTCGGGTAGGAATGACTTCTTCGGCTTCAGTCGTGATGATGGTAAGTCCTGCCTTTTTAGGCACCACCCATATTGGACTCACCCAACGACTGTCGGAGATCGGGTAGATGATCCCTGCATCTAACCACTTTATGATCTCCTTTTTCACGACTTCCTGTAGGTTAGGGTTTAGGCGTCTTTGCATTTCTCTTGAAGGTCGTGTGCCTTCTTCTGTGTAGATTCGATGTGTGAAGTAAGAAGGGCTTATACCAGTCAAATCATCGAGAGTCCATCCAATGGCTCTACGATGTTGCTGGAGAACGGTAATCAAACGGAGTTCCTGGTCAGGTGTGAGTCGAGAGTTGATAATCACAGGAAACGTCTGATTCGAATCCAAAAAGACGTACTTTAGATGCTCGGGAAGGGGCTTGAGTTCCATGACAGGATTGTCAGCAGCAGCTAGTGGTTCAGGGTTTGTATCAGGAACAAGGGTTGGAGTCATAGGTGTGTCTAGATCATGTTCGCACTCCTCTGTTGGCGGGTTTTGATTTTCTAGTGGTTGATCAGGGATAATCAGGTTGTCTTCTGTGTGCACTTCCTCAACCACAATTCTGATATCACAAATCTGCTCTATAACCCCGCAATTAATCCCTTGTTGGGCCTTAAAAATGTCAATCTTCAGGGTTTGATTCCCAAATTTTAACTCTATTTGGCCCTCTTCGAGTTTATGTTGGCCCTAGCAGTTGCCAAAAAGGGTCTCCCTAATATGATTGGTGTGTCCCTTGGGTTCTTAGGTGCATCAATGTCCAGTACTATGAAGTCCATCGGGAAGTAGAAATCTCGTACCCTAACAATGACATCCCCGAGTGTTCCTTTAGGTGACTTGATGGATCGATCAGCTAACTGCAATGTCACCTCAGTTGGTTTGAGTTCAGATTCTTCAAGGTGGTCAAGGAGCGATGTAGGTATTAAATTTATAGAGGCACCTAGATCTCGTAAGGCTCTATCAAATTGGGTTTCACCAATTTTACAAGAAATCAGGGGAGTTCCTGGGTCTTTAGCCTTGGGTGGGAGTTTACTCAAGATGACAGAGCTGGCTTGCTCTGACAGTACGATCGGATTCCCATCCTTGGTTCGCGGCTTACGTTTGGGTGTACATACATTTTTCAAGAATCTTGCGTAAGCTGGTATGTGGCGAATTGCATCCATCAATGGAATGCTTATCTGGACCTATTCAAAGAGCTTGACCAAATCCTCCTCAAGGGCCACGGGTTTGGTTATCCTTTTTCCTTTGGTCAAGGCTTCAGGAAATCGGATCCTAGTTGGTTCCTCTAGGATAGGTCCAGGTTCTTGATCTGGGACAGTGGTATCTTGGATAACTATCCTAGGGTCTTGGTTATTATCAGGCTTGGAGTGGTTCGGATAATGTGGGTCTTGGGTTGTTTTACCACTACACGTTGTTACAGAATTTAATCCGGCCTGATTTTGGTTTGGGTTTGGTAAGAGGGGTGGCTGCTACTGAAATCCCACATAAGATGTCGAAGCTTCCATCCCATCTGGTGATGGAGCAACAAGGGCCCGATAAATCAAATGTGCGTGGCCTAAATTTGGATTCATAATGCACCTCTGAGTCAGCACGTTATTTGGGTTGGGCAGAGGTTGCGAAGGAAGGGTGCCAAGTTGATGGGAATTTGCCATCTGGGCCAGTTGGTTGCGAACCTCTGTGATCTCATCCTTGTGCTGTTTTTGCATTGCTGCATTCGTCTTTTGAATGTCAGCCAGTGCTTGAAGGATAAGAGTCAGTTGATCCTGGTTTGGCCTGGATTGGTAGGTGGGATTGGGCCGAGGCTGAGGCGGCTGATATGGATGAGGGACTTGTGGACGGGGTTGATATAGTGGTCTTTGAGTCTGAGAATTTCCTGTCCCCTGAAAATTAGGATGATTTCGCCATCCAGGGTTGTAGGTATTGGAGAATGGATCATTCTGGATGGCGTTGAGGTCCTCGCAGATCTGAGGAACCTCAGGAAAGTTGGAATACGAGGGTTTAGAGTTCCCCCAACTAGAGTAGGATGGATCGGAGGTCATTCCGGTTTGAGAAGCAGACGGGCGTGGATATGGGTCCATCCCCTTGGCAGATTGGTGGTAATTGTTTTGCACAGTTTCCCTTGCCAGAGGAGGTCGTGCAAAAGAGTTTTGCCCAAAGGTGGTTTGCTACAAATGTCGAGTTAGCTCGTCCACCTTCTCTATGATAGAAACCTTGTCCAACCGACTGGCCATCAGTTCCAAGTTGACGAAAGTGGACAGGTCTTGCATCTCATGTGCCCCTCTCAGATTCGTCGATGCGCGGGCATTCGTCCTGTCGAATAAGCCCATGGAGTCATTATTTATGGAGTTCTCGCACATGTTTTCGAGAATCTCCCACACCGTGTCCTCGTGTTGACCCATGATGTTTCCTCCGCACGTTGCATTGATGAATAAACGGATGTCTTCATGAAGTCCCTGGTAAAAAGACTGGACTTGTTCCCACTTAGGAACTCCGTGATGGGGGCACTTTCGCATGAGATCTAAGAATCGATCCCATGCTTCGTGAAAAGGTTCCCCCGGTTGTTGAATGAAATGAGTGATCTGGTGGCGCAAGGCATTCGTTCGGCCAACGGGGAAGAATTTTTTCAAAAATTCGGCCTGAAGTTCCTCCCATGTGTTGATCGGACGGGTCTGAGTTTGATACCAATGGGCAGCCTTGTCCAAGAGGGAGAACGAAAACATTTTCATGAGAAGGATATCCCGGTTTTGTGGATCTGATCCGAAGGTCTGGGCTAGATGCTTGAGTTGTTTAATGTGTTGGAATGGATCCTCAGAATTAAGCCCATGAAACTTTGGTATGGCATGAATCATATTGAGCTTCAGTTCAGAATCAGGACCTCCAATCGAGATTCGGACTCGAGGTTCGATTGCCACCACAGGGGGATTGTAGTGATCTCGCATCATAGGTCGCTGCGGTGGGTTTACAAAGTTTTGAAAGAGATCATTTAGGCGTTGAAGTTGGTGCTCAAGGTTGTTCTCCTCTTGAATGGGTTGTGCCATGTTGGGAGAAGGAGAACTTGGTTCAGATGAAAGATTAATGTGGTGGGGTTGCTGCACAAACAAGGGCGTCGAGGCTTGGTCTCGATGAGAGTGAATTTCTAAAGGAGGTCTTAAAGGTGGTCTTAAGGACCTCCTACCGAACATGCACCGAAGGATGTGATGAGATTAGAAGGTGCTGGACCCAATCGAGACACCCAAAAATTGTTGGGTGACTATAGAGGTTCGGGGCGGATGGCACCCCTTAGTCAGAAAGGTCATCCACTTGAGAAATACCTGAGCAGCCAGAGAGGGAGAGTCCCGCAAAGACCCCTACACGGTAGAGCGTCCCCACGAGTTACAGGGTTTCCCCCACCCGACCTCTCTTGTCACTGCAGTTCCAGGTAGACCAGAATGGGGACCTTGATCTCTTAAGTCTACCTTTTTTACTTTAAGATCAAGGTGCTTAAGGTTCCACTTGAACTTTTAGGTATGTTGAGTGAAAAAGTGACCTAATTTTAAGGTTGGTTGACCCAAGGGATCAACTTCACCTCTTGTTCCTTTGAGAGCTTTTGGGTCCTTTCTTTTAAGGTTCAAATGGATTTAAAAGCCTGATTTGCTTAGGGTTCCTCTTGTATAGATCTTTTAAAACAAGGTTTAGGCACACCTCTTTTTGAAAAAACTTTTTTTCTTTTTTAAGAGAAGGTGTGTCTCTAAAAACCCTAGCTTTTCAATCCTTGAGTTGGCTCTAGTTGGTCTAATTTAGTTGCCTCAAAATTTAGTATCTAGGGCTCAATCAAGAAAGTTTTAGCCCTAGTTACCTTAGTTGGATGAGCAGTTAAAAATGTGTTGAAATGAAAAATTAGGCAACTTTGATGAATTACTAAGTATGAAGCAGGTAGCCCTAAGTTGATTCTTCTTTTGTTCCTTTTCAGACTTTGAGGGAGTTAAGAGAGGGCTAATGAAGATTACTTGTTCCTTGGAGTGTCTGTTGTACAGCTGCTCTTCTTTTCTCTACTTTCCCTGAGATAAGCATAATAAAAGAGATGAATTAGATCAAATATTGGATCAAAAGTTATGATCAAAAGCTTTAAAAGTGCCCGTTGCTCCCCGGCAAGGGCGCCAAAATGTTTCGATACGTTTTATCGGGTTTTTAAAGGATGTCACGTTGTAATATAGCCGAAAAAGCATTCAAAACAAATAAAGATTTTTATTACTCGAAAATCGGAGTATCCGAGTCGAACACAGGGAGCAATCTAAGTACTTTTAAAAACTTGAGAATACAACTTCATTAAAATGAAAAACAATTGGTTTAATGAGAGAATTATAAAAAATGAATTGCTAAAAAGGACAGAATTGGACGTCTGATTTTTGCATCAGACGTCTTAAATGTAAGTCTTCTTCTGCCTTGCTTTTCTTCTTCTTCTTTTGATTCTGTCTACTGTTAGTCCTTCTTCTTCTTCTTCTCCTTCTGCGTCCTCTTTCTTTCTCTGCAGTCTTCACTTCTGCTAAGGCTTCTCTTCTTCTTCTTCTGCCTTGGCGAGCCTTTTCCTCTGCTCAGCTTTTCTTCTTCAGCTTCTTCACTTCTCCTTCCTGCAGCCAAGTGGTGAGCTTCTTCTCTTCGACGCTCTGTCTGCCTGCACACAAGGCAGCAAAATCTATCCCTTCCTTCTACCCACACGTATCTCTTTCTCTCTACAAACTGCTCACAGGAAGCTCTCCCAGAGCCGGGTTAACGGGTCGGTTTGCGTACCCGGGACCAGGCGCATCGGCGTGTTGTGGTGCGCGAGGTGTGCCGGGTCGGATCCGCAAGGTCCGCGTGGTGAATCTGCGAACGAGGCGAGCGTGGGGCGCGGGACCTCACCCCAGGTGTATCCGAGGCGATAAGGCTAATTCACAAAATCAACTTAAACTAGTGTGGCGCTTTGTGAACTCACGATGTGGGACTAACTGGCACCTCTCCTCGCACGCGCCCGCAGGAAGACTTCTTCGCAATCTCCTCAGCTGCAGCTTCGGTTCTCTTTGGTTGCTGGCTGGCTACCTTCGCAGAAGTCTCCCCAATCCACAGCAGCTGAAAACCTGGAGCCCTGAAGCCTGGAGCTGTCAAGGTGGCTTTAATGGCGGTCGAGCCTCAGAATCTGTCAGAGACGAATACGACCTCACGGCCTAATTAAACTACCGGAAGACCTTCGCCGTGGCACGGCAAAGGTGGTGCGATGTGCAGCAGGCCGCGGGGTAGCCTAGGCGTGCGTGCCTAGGTCGACCTGTGACCGAAAAGTTGGGTGTGTTTGGGGGTGAGTTGTGTGAGTATGGAGGGACTGTGGAGGGGCAGAGCGTATTCAGTGGGATAAGGCGAAGCTTCTGGGTCGATCGGCGAGTTGTATGGAGCTGCGAATCGACGGGGGCAACTCGCCGGAGGTTGGCCGGAGGCGAGGAAGGTGATGGTGGTCAGGCGTGGTCGAGGGTCGATTTGAATGAAGTAATGTGGGAAAAGAAAGAGGGGAAAATGGGGAGTAGTTCTAACTTACTCGCAGGGACGAAGGGGGCCGGAGAGGCGGGCAGTCGTATTGACTGTCGCCGGAGAAGAAGCACCCAAAGGGAGAGAGCGGCGACGAGGAAGTGGGCAGGGAAACGTGCGCTTGGTGCGGCACGAAGCAGGAAGACTATGTGAAGCAAACTCTGCTGCTGGTATGGCAGCAGAGAGACGAGAAGGAGGAGGAGTGGCCACCGGAGCTTGCGGGTTTCCTGTCAGAGAAGGAAGAGAGGAAATTTTGAGAGATTCTCGGCCAAGACAAGCTTGCCACAAGCGGCTGGTCCTGGGGTTTCTTTTATAGGCACAAGCAGAGGGTCAGATGCACGGAGGGTGAGCAAGGCTCTCACCGGAGGTCGCTGCAGGTACAACACCCAAACCTCTCCAGCATTCGCACAAGAGGTATGGTGCGAATTAGGGCATGGGGAGCTGCTCAGGCGGTAGGGGACTTCTTAAGGAACCCCCCTTTCAAATCTGAGAGTAGCTCCCTAAGGAAGCGAGGAGAAATCCGCCTCGAAACTTCGCCAGAGTATGGGTCTTCTGCTGCATTGGAAGAGGGACCGGAATGCAGAAAGTGACAAGAAAAGTTGGGGGGGTTTTCTCAAGGGTTTTCAAAAGTTAGGGGCTAGAATGTAATTGGGTGGACTATTTTGCAAAGTAGGTCAAGATGTCCTTCCCTTAGGTCCAAATTTTGGTACAAACCTAATTTGGACCTAAGGAATCCAATGGTGAAGTTGGATTTTAGGTTTGACCATGTTTGACTGGACATTTTGCGTAAAAATCCAAATTAGGTCAAATATTGAGCTTGGACCCCAATCTAGGTCAAAACAGGTTCCAAAGGCCAAATTGAAGGTTCTAAACCCTAGGGGATATTTTTCATGAATTTTAGTGGGTTTAGTTAATTTTTATCCTGACTGAAACCTTGTGAAATTAAGTAGGTTTGTTTTAGGGTTATAGAGTGTTACGAACGCACTCAAGACGTTTTTTTTTAAGACGTCTGGGAGGTGTCCCAGACGTCTGGAACCACTTCCAGACGTCTGGGATCCATTTTCGGTGGCACGCGGGACTGCGTCTACGTGCAGGCATGCGCAGACCCGCAACCGCCTTCCTCTCTCTTTTTCCCTCTCTCCTCCTGCGACCGCAGGTACAGCACTCTCTCTCTCTCGCTCTCTCTCTCCCCGCGCGGCTTTAAAAATGCCACGCCCTCTCCCTCACTCTCTTCACCTCCTCCCCCTTCTCTTCTCCTTCCAGCTGGTGCACGAGTGCGAGCGTGAGCGAGCAGCGGCGGCGACAGCCGCGGTGAGTGCGGAAGGAGGTGCTGCACGAGGGAGGAAGCGTCGGCCGTGAGGGCTCGAGCCTGCCGGGGCAGCGGGAGCCGGCCGGCGAGGGCGCAGCGGGCACGGAGTGACGCGGGAGGCCTGCTGCAGCTCGAGCAGCCTGCGGACGAGACGCGGCGCGGCCGAGCATCGCGAGCGGAGGGCGAGTGGCACCCTGGTTCTAGAAATTTTTTCAGAATCTGACGTCTGGGCTTCCAACCAGACGACGGGGAGACGTCTGGAGGACTGTCCAGACGTCTGGTAAGTAAGCTATTTTCGTACCTTCTTCTTTCCTTCGACCGTCCATACTGAGCACGAGGAATGGGTACGCGCAGGTTCTGAGATTCGCATCCAACATGTATCAGACGTCTGGCTGCAGTGCCAGACGACGGGAGCGACTTCCAGACGTCCGGGGTGACCATCGGACGTCTGGGAACTTGGCCAGATGCCCCCGCAGGCTTCTGGACATCTGAGAGACCACGCAGAGCAAAGGTAACCTCTAATCCACTTTTTAAGACGTCTGGAAGAGGTTCCAGACGTCTGATTTTGCACTGTTTCATCATTTTCGACCCGTTTAGGGCCCGTTCAGAGTCCGTTTTCCGTGTTTCGAGTTGCGTGCCTTTCGGAATTAAATCCTCTACCTATCTACAGCAGTTGTATACTATTTTGAGAAACTCCTTGTGTTTGATCCTTGTGATAGGACCCCGTTCCGTTGCAGTCTCGGGAGTTGCGGAGGTACGCGGGATTCCCGACCATGCCCCCAGTACACCTGTTGTAACCGGTAGAGTGGCTTTTAAGTTTTTAAGTATAATCTGTTAAATTATGGAACCATAAATAGAACCTAGAACATCTCATGAATCCTAGGAATGAGAAACTAGAATGAATGGTAGATCCTAGGGTGTTGCATGAATCCTAGGGCTGGAAAACTAGATTGTATGATAGATCCTAAGATATGGCATGAATCCTAGGATGGGAAGAACTAGTGGAATATATGAGTACTGCAGTCTTGGAAAATGTGGAAAGGAAATAATAGCTACCTGTAAATTGGTTTAACAGCTGCCTGTTGTGAATAAATGAGCATGTCTGAGAATATGGGATGTATGAACGTGAAACTGGAAAGGTGAAACCTGAATGTGCTGAGAGTTGGAACCCTACGGGAATTAGGAGTAGAACTCCTGGAAGGTGAATGGAATAGAATTGGGGAAGTGAGCTGGTCCTTGAGTATGGAGTACCAAGGAGAGCGACTGTCCCCCTGTTTAGTGTAGAGTGGAGCCAGCCGCCCCAGGGACCCGGGGTTAGGTCTGGCCACTTTGTATCGACTTGCTGGCCCTCGTGTACGTAGTATCGAGGAGAGCTACTAGTGTAGGGAGGTACTAGCTACCCCACGGGCCCCGGGGTTCTGCTAGCCTCCTACACCGACTTATTAGGCCCACTGGGCAAACCAGGGTAGTCAGGCGAGGGTGCGCGGACTATGGAGGGGCAAGGCCCCTATTTGGTTACTGTGGGGGGGTTCGACCCCTATTACTGAGAGGGATCTGCCCTGTGCTGGTTCCGTGATGTGCTTTGGGCGCACCCGTTAACGGAAACGACTGACCGTGTGCCAGTGCGGGTTAGCTACCTATGCGTTTATCACGCGTGCCGTAGTCACCGTTACGCCTGTCCGTGACCTTGGGGTGGTTGACTGAGAGTAGGATCAACACGGGGGACTCTCCCGGCCAGGAGAGCACCACGTGCTACTTCTACTTTTTGGAAAAGACTGCAATGAAGATCGTTCCCACGAGGAACATTCAAGATCAAGTGAAGGATCTGAGAAATAGATAAATTTTGAAACAATAGAAAGACGTAAATAAGGGAAGAAAGAAAATTAAAACAGCTACTGTACACTTTACTGTTTCTTTAGTTTAGCTACCACTCTACTCAGCTTTTTGCTGACGTGTTACACTCGTTACCTTTTAGGACCAGGTGTTGAGCAGCCAGGGTCAGCGGCTGCAGAGGACGCTAGGCTGAGTAGGGTCCAGTAGAGTTACCACTGTTCTCTTGTACCTCTTTTTGGTTCCACTGTAGTGAGTAGTTCTTGTTACCGCTGTACTTTTCTTTACCTGCAGTTCATATTATGTTATGAATGTTGTTCTACTATTGTGGTGGTATATACTGTAGTCGTTTCTTTCCTTACTGCTGTATTTTCTTACTGTTAGTTATATTCATGCTGAATGTGGTTTATTTTACTACTCTTTTGGTTACTTCCTCGTTGGACGACCAGGCCTTGGGATTAGTCGAGTCGGTCCGATTCTCGTGTCTCGTAGGGACTCGGGAATCGGGTCATTACACAGAGTGTCATTTAATTCTTAAATTTCACAATAACCCTTTTCTAACTGAATCATCATACTTTTCCTCTTATTAAGCCCAATTGACCTATGTTTAGCCCCTGGAAAATCCTGTTAATGAGCTGCACTGGTAAAATTACAGTTTTACCTTTTGTTTCATGTTCTCTTCCCAAGTTAGTGATCCCTTGAATTAGGCCTTTCTCTTGGTTATGTAGGAACTTTTGTTCTCTTTATTAGGTCAAAATGAGCTAGTTATGGCTCATGATGAGACTCTCATCAGAGAGAGAGAGGGGAGGGGGGTTTTGCTATGCCACTTTCCTCTCAACACTTAGTGATCTCTGAGAGGGGCCTTCGCCTCTACTGGCGTTGCTGAGCCCTGTGTTGTGCCTTCTCTGCAGCTTAAGGAGGCAGAAGAAGAGAGAAAGGGAAGGAAGAGGAAGGGTGCCCTCTTGGCACTGTAGCAGTTAAATGGTTAAACCATCTGGTTGAGAATTCCATCGGCTGATCTCTAAAGAGAGTGCACTATGCACTTATATTTAAATTGATTGTTACTGTTGAGATATTTGACATCATTGTGAGGGGTAATTGGTGATTCAAATCACCATTTTACCCCATTCTTTTTCCACTATTGACATTCACTTTTATGATATCATTATTGTTTAGAGTTCTATTGTGCTTGAATTGTAATCTTGAGAATTATTTTGCCAATTGCTCCCTATGTTCGACCTCGACTTCCATTCGAGTTATAAATATTATCTGTTTTCAAGCGATTTCGACTTATACTACGACGCAACTTTTATAACCTCAATTTCACTTAGTCAACATAGCTAGACTACTTTAACAAAGCAGGAAAGCTGCAACTCCATCAGGAAAAACTCTGCTAGGAAGTCAAGTCAGAATCCGCAGTGTATCCTCTAGGAAGTAGATTTCCTCCAGGAAGACGACACTCATCCTTCTACTCCTCCTAAAGTGCTGGAAAAACAACAAATGATTAGTAAGACAATTATATATGAACAAATCAAAGAATATAATGAAGAAAAGAATATACATACAAGAAATAATTCGAATAAAAGAATCAATATTTACAAAGAAATTAAAAGAAACAATAAAAGATAAGTTTTGGGGTATAGAGAGTTGCCTCCCCGGCAATGGCGTTGAAAAAAGATCGAATCCGTATGTTACATCATAAAATCATGCCATTATTGGGTTTGAATCCCTAGCAACGGCACCAAAAAATGATCAAATCTGTACATCACATCATAAAATCACACCATTATTAGGTTTGAATCCTCAGCAACGAGGCCAAAAAATGATGTAACTTTTGGATCTCTACTTAATTAGGGTTAATTAATCGCATTATAGTATATTTGCAATCCAGATGGATGTCATTTTATTTATATACAATTTTTACTGATTTTATTCTAGGTCATTCACTGGGAGGCAGTTATTGATATATATCACACTCTATTATCCAAAAAATCATCTTTTATTCCAAAAATGTTTCGTTTATTTACAAATGAATGAAAGAATCAAAGAATTAACTAATTTAAGTCAATTATGCACAGCAATGAATCAATTAATGTTAATAACAATGCCTTAGACATATAAACAAGTATAAAGGTATTAAAAATCAATCTAAACTAATATAGGTTAGTTATGTATACTTCTAACTAATTATGCCTTAATATAGGCACAAAAACACTATCTATAGTAACATATATAATATACTATACTAACATATATATCTAACTATACTAACATCTATAATCATCACCAAAAGTTCCTTAAAAACATATATACAAAATAAGGCAAAAAAAAAATGTATACATATATACACTACATATATATACATAGTATAAACTATACTTAACTTATTTATATAATAACTATATATTAAGCTTACTAATACTTATACACACACAACACAACACAATACTATACAGAGCACACTCCTCACACTTAGCCAAATTACTAACACTTAAGTTTAACACTAACTTAGGCAAAAATTATTTAATTGGTGGGCCCACCATTCACAGGATCAACGACCCACTAGGGGTCGAATCGATACCATTACTATGTAGGCCTTAGTTTATTTGTTATAGATTTTTGTATAGTTTCAGGCCCATTCAGACCCACACACACAGCCATGCTCAGCAAGTGTGCCCTGTGTTGATGACCGAGAGGGTCATCAGCACAATTACTTAAATGTGGGTACAGGAGATCATCATCCCACGATGTGGGACAAAACCTACGCACAAAATTGGCGTGCCAATGCATGGTTAATTGCTATATTTAGGGCTTAACTAAGGTATTAAATAAATAATTATTTTACAATTAAATTATATGTATAGGTAGCTTATACATAAGGCTACTTATTGGTATAATTTATTTACATTAATTAAATATATAAATATATTTAAAAATTAGTTAAAGTTAGTGAAAATACATATTGATTTTAGCCTTTATTTGTTAATTAAAGTATAAATTAATGAATTAATTGTACAATTGACTTATAAATTAGTTAATTTACATTAATAAATTATTGTTACATATTTTTAATTTATTTTTAGTGATTTATTTCTATTTATACTTATTTAATTTACACATTTTATATATAAATACATAAATATACAGTATAAATATTGTTATACAGTATAAATAAACTATAAACACATTGAAAGTACTTAAAATTATAACATACAAGTATAAAAAATAATTTATTTCAATAATTCATTAATTTACTAATTTAAATTATTTTAACTTACTAATATACGCACTTAATTTATTAATATAATTATGTACAATATCTAGATAAATAAATAAATATAGGGTTACATTACTATACAGTATAATTACATTAAGTTATATATATAGTTATAAATATGATTACAAGTATGTACATAGTTATTTATAATTACTTAGGATTATGTATATATAATATAATAAATATATATATAATTATATAATTATAATATATACTAGACACTTTACTATAAATACCTATCTAAGTAAATAAAATAAATATGTAAGTAATTTACATACTTTATGTACATATAAGTTATTATGCACACTTAATTTAGTACTATAGATAAGTATAAATACTATCTATAAGATATTTTTACGGATTTTTGGACTTTTTCAAATTTTTATTTTCTTTTTATGTTTTCAGAGAAAGGGGAAGAGGGAGGAAAGGTGAGAAGAGAAGAATAGACTCTTTTTGGTGTTTTTATGTTTAGTTCCCTATTTACAAAACTAGAAGAAACCTGAGCATTTACTGATATGTTCTACTAACTAGAAACTTCAAAACTCATTCTACTTTCACACACACCTAAAACTAACCCTAATATAACTCAACACAGGTTTATTTTATTTATGTACAATATTTTTGTATCTTTTATGATATGAACAATTTGGACATAAAGAGGCTTAAATGAATGTTGTAATGTGAAACCTAAGCCTTAAAAATCAATTTCAAGGTTTGGAATTGAAAGATAAACATTCAGGACATCCAATAATCATTATGCAATAGCTTTGAGCATAAAAAATTGATTTCCAACATTAGATTTCAATAAAACACATATTTGGATCGATTACAAAACTTAGTGAGTGACAGTGGACTAATATGAGGCTTAAAAATAAATTTCCAATCATTTCCAAGCCAACCAAAAGTTATCCCGCTACATGAAAGCTTGTTACATTAAACTCTATCCTTACATACTCTTAGAATGCTCAAATAAACCTAAAATCAATTCAAATCCCTTGGAATCTAGTCCATGTGCAGCTGCTGTGACTATTCAGATCAAGAAGATAAAGTCTTCTCAAGTTTGATCTAAAGCTCATTAAGGCAATCTCAAATTTAGGAAACAAGATCCAAATAATGTCCAACCTAGAACAATCCTCACTGAAAAATTCATTCAGATAGAGAAAGAGAAAGAGTAGTAGCTACTGCTACTATAAAACCCCTCAGATCTGATTGAAATGCTCAAAACATCCCAGAAAATCATTCAAACATACTACAAACTCAGAGGTAAACATCTCAAAACTTTTCCCATTCACTAGAACACTGTTTTAAGTCCCAAGGATCAAGATAAACCTGGGATCTAGGCTATAAACCAAGAATCATAGATGACACTTGAATCCATTAAAAACTCAACTTACATTGTCACAAATACCCATTTGCGACAATCACATTAAAACCAAATCAAGGGTCAAAGGACCCTAAAAGCCCTAATTGATTCTCTTCCATAGCCATAGACAACATAGGAGAAACAAATCAATTTAGGCATTTAAATTCACTCAGAAATAACTTCCAGACCTTCTTTAGAACTTTCAAAACATCAATCAATCCCAGAATGACACATTGAAAGACTTTGGATTGAAATTTAAATGTCACCCAGGTGGGCGTTTGATCTATGATCATTGAGATGATATCATCATCTTACAACCCTGTACACCATTGATTGGTGTTCAAGGAGGTGCTATGACCATCTAGAAGCAATTAGGTCATTGTAAGGACCTTAAGTCTGTGCCTTGGATTCTCCTTGGTTCATCACTACCCAGTGGTGAACAAAATAGTGGCAGCAATTCAAATTTGGGCATAAACACTATTTTGAATAACAATCCCATTAAAATAGCTCATGCCCATCGCGATTAGTCGAATCAAACAAATACAATCTCAATTTGATCATTTAAATCTGATTTAAAACACATTGCTCCGAAAATTCATCAATCAAAGACAAGAATCAAATCAAAATAAATCGATCAAATTGGTTCAATTCAAATCAGGGAGAGGGTCTTTGTGATCAAATGAAGCAATTGGAGAGACCCTCAAGTGGATTTGAGCACACTGGAGATGTAAAAGCTAGAGAGCTTTAGATCTAAAGTGGCTGTGATGGAGGATGGGTGAATTGTAATCAAAATAGTGAGGGGGTGAATGAACATGATCGTGAAGTGTAGGGGAAGGAGAATGGATCAAAATGACACAGTGGATTCACCTCTCTGATCTGAATTGATCAGAGAGGTTTGATTGGCAAATTCTATCACTACCACTAATCTACTACTAATTCTAAGCAATTGAATGATAAACTCTAATCTAATCTATCCAATTAAACTAGGAAAGCATCAAATCTAACTAATAAAGTTGTAAATCTATCTAATAAAGTGGTAAATCTAATCTAACAAATGAAGGTGGTTCCTTAGGATTCACTCACCGTCGACAGATGACGATGAAATGGCAGAGACCTCCAATGGAAGAAGGTGGTTCCCTAGGATCCACTACCCATCGGCTGTTGGCAAGCAAAGGAGGAAGAAGGCCAAAGCTGCAGGAGGAGTAATTAGAGCTGGAGGAGTGGAAGAAGGGATCCGCTCAGGGGGAAGGGAGTTGATGGCCTCGCGCAGGGGTCCTATGAGGTGTTTAAATAGGCATTGAGGGATCAGGTGACCAAGCACGGTGGGGGGCTTGAATGGTTGGGATGAGAGCGGGAAAGGTTTTAAGATGAAATGCAATCGTTGGATGAGATCTAGGGACCAGCACGAAGGTGTTTGCACTGGTGATGGGAAGATGGTGGTGGATCCACTGTTGGATCAAAGCTAAGAGGATGGACAGTGAAAGAGCTTTGAGTTCTTCTCGCAAAGAACACTTGAGCTGCAGGTCTTTTGGTGCTTTTGCACCAAGGCCCAAGTGGCTAAAATGGTATGAAAATTGTGCGTGAGCCCATAAGTGTTGAAAATGGTAACCAACATCCCTATCTTTATGCAAATAGGTCCCATAATTCAACCTGTGATTTGTACTTTCAAGCTCAAATTAGTGTTTAATTGCCATTCAGAGCATCCATTTACTTAATTAATAGATGATAAACGCCAGTTTATCATCATTCTTATGCCATAAAACTGAAATGGGTTTTCGGCTGCATTTAGGCATTCACTTAGGAAAGGCATGCATTGCATTTTTTTGCATTTTTGATGTGTTTACTTGAGTGTCAGGGATAGGCAAAGAGTTAGATCCCATAAACCTTGGCGCTCAGGAAGGCAAAAGATGGAGAAGCCCACATCAGCTGGATCTTAGGTAGATCCAGCTCATCCCAGCTAGATCCCAGCTCCTTCTAGCTGGATCAACTCATCTTTAGCTCCATTTAGCTCATCTCAGCTAAATGATAGCTCAAGCTAGTTCACCTCAGCTCCATCCAGCTCACCTCAGCTAGATGGCAGCTCAAACTAGCTCAAAATAGTTGATCCTAGCTCCATTCCAGCTCCTCCAACTCAAAACAACTCACTGCAAGCTCTACCTGACTAGGACTAGCTACTGCCATCAACTAGCTAAGCCTAGTCAACTGAAGAAGTCCTCAACTAGCTCAGGCCAGCTCAAGTCCACCTCCTAGAGACTCAACTCATCTCAACTTAGTTGAGCTTAGCTACCTGATCTTCAGGAAGACCAGATTCAACTCACATCAGAAGAAGCCAACTCATCTTCGCTTAGCTTAGCAGCTAGAAAAGAACTAGCTAGCTAAGTTAGCTAAGGAGCTCACATGCAACTCTCTTTAGTAGCCATCAGCTCCAGTACAGCTTCATTGTAGCTCCACCTCAACTCCTCCTCTAAAGCCCTACCTCTCTCCTTCAACCATCTACTACCTATCTAGCTTAGCTCCTCTTACCTCCCACCATTGTAACCCAAAGCTCCACCAACATAAGACCTCCACCTCAACTCAAAAACGCACCTACTTAGTCCACCTAAGCTCTCCCTACTCCCATTCCATGTTGTCGCCACCACTACACATCCCTTCATCCCTCAACCACCACCAAAATCCACCACTAAAAGTGGCACCAACCCACCATAACTACCCCTTGTTTTGGCACCAAAACAAGGGGGCAATCCTAGCCTTACACTTCACCACACATGTCACATCCACCCTCCATTTTCCCTCCACTTTTCCACCTTCTAGAAGACCTCCCTATTGGCGCCAAAATGGATGCATCCCTCTACCATGGACATCCACCATGGGATGCCTCCATGGCCATAACTTCCACCTACACATCCCTTAAAATGGTGCCATTAAGCCCCCTCCATTTGATCCCCATAACCACCCTAAAACCTAATCCTAGCCATCCACCTATCCCAATGCCAACCACCACCTTCCTACCTTATATCTATCCCATCTAACCACCACCATATGCCCATCCTCCCTTAGTTTAATTTCCATCCATATCCACCTACACCTAAGGCCAAGGAAGAAGAAGAAGAGAAGAAGATCAAGGGGGCAACCTACCCATCCCCTTGGTGCCTTCTTCCTCTCTCTTCTTCTCCTTTGTGCCACACCAAGGAGGAGGTCTTCATCTAGAAGGGATGGCCAAGCAAGGATGTAACGAACGCGTGCCCCAGACGCCTTTTAAGACGTCTGGGAGGTGGCCCAGACGTCTGACAAGACGTCTGGGATCACATCCAGACGTCTGACCAGACGTCCGGGATCTTTTACAGACGTCTGGAGAACAGTTATGTTCGCACGGGAGATTCGCCTGCGCGCCTGTGCGCGCAGACCTGCGATTTCTCTCTCTCTCTCTCTCTGCGGCTGCAGGCGCGCTGCGACCGCACTCTCTCTCTCCTCTCCGCGCGGCGTTAAAAGGGGGCGCGCCTCCCCTCCCGTCTCCACCGTCTCCTCCTCCTTCTCCTTCCTGTGCGCGAGAGCGAGCGGACGCGAGGGCGGCAGCGGCAGCCGCAGTGAGCGCGGAGGAGCTGCGGCGTGCGAGGGTGGGGCTCTGCCGTGAGGGCGAGCTCGCCGGAGCGGCTTGGCCGGCCGGCGGAGGGCGCAGGGGGCGCGGAGTGTCGCGGAGAGGGACCTGCTGCGGTCGGAGCAGCGGACGCGCGAGGTGCGACGCGGGCGGCGTCGCGAGCGGAGGCCGAGCAGGGTTCTGATTCTGGAAAAATTTCCAGAATCAGACGTCTGGGTTGATATCCAGACGGCAAGGTCGACGTCTGTAAGATCATACAGACGTCTGAAAGGTGAGTTTCCGCTTTCTTCTTCCTTCTTGTCGACTGACCGTACTGAGGGAGGGGGTTGGCAGTGCGCAGGTTCGCTGATTCGTCATCCTTTGCGAATCAGACGTCTGGAAGTTGTACCAGACGGCGGGAGTGACCTCCAGACGTCCTGAGGGACCATCGGACGTCTGGGATCTAGGGCAGACGTCCCCGCAGACTTCTGGACGTCCGGGGAACCAAGCTGAACAGGTAATTCTCTGATCCACCGTTTAAGACGTCTAGAAGGAGTTCCAGACGTCTGATTTTGCACAGTATCGTCTTTCTCGACCCGTTTAGGGCCCGTTTGGGCTCCATTTTCCGCGATTCGAGTTGCGTTCGTTTCAGAATTAATTCCTCTACCCGCCTACAGTAGCTATACACTGTTTTGAGACACTCCTTGTGTTTGATCCTTGTGATAGGACCTCGTTCGGTTGCAGTCTTGAGAGTCGCGGAGGCACGCGGGATTCCCGATCACGCCCCCATTACTCCCATTGTACCTGGTAGAGTGGCTTTAAGTATTAATAAAATCTGTTAAAGTATGGAACCATAACTAGAACCTAGGACATTGCATGAATCCTAGGAATGAGAAATATATGGAATGATAGCTCCTAGGTGTTGCATGAATCCTAGGGCCGGAA
The DNA here is from genome assembly GCA_037157565.1 of Thalassia testudinum. Taxonomy (NCBI): domain Eukaryota; kingdom Viridiplantae; phylum Streptophyta; class Magnoliopsida; order Alismatales; family Hydrocharitaceae; genus Thalassia; species Thalassia testudinum. The sequence goes on from JAZHRO010000009.1 coordinate 50,172,131, forward strand.
AACTAGATTGTATGATAGATCCTAGGATATGGCATGAATCCTAGGATGGAAAAACTAGTGGAATGTATATTACTGCAGTCTTGGAAAAATGGAAAGGAATATATAAAGCTGCCTGTAAATTTAATTAACAGCTACCTGTTATGAATAAAGAAACATGTTTGAGATCATGGAATTTGAGAACGTGAATCTGGAAAGTGAAACATATGATGTTCTGAGATAAAGAGCTGGAACCCTACAGGGAATTAGGAGTGGAACTCCTGGAAAGAAAAGGAATGGAACTGAGATGTAGTTTGTACTGTCTCTTGGGTACGCAGTACCAAGGGAAGTACCTGTACCTGTTTTAGTGCAGAGTGGGGCCAGCCGCCCCAGGGACCCGGGGTTAGGATTGGCCGCTCTGTACCGACTTGTTGGCCCTCGTGTACGTAGTACCGAGGAGAGCTAGTAGTGTTAGGAGAGTACTAGCTACCCCACGGGCCCCGGGGTTCTGCTAGCCTCCTTCACCGACTTGTTAGGCCCACTAGGGCAAACCAGGGTAGTCAGGCGAGGGTGCGCGGACTGTGGAGGGGCAAGGCCCCGGTTTGGTTACTGTGGAGGGGTTGGACCCCTGTTACTGAGAAGGCTCTGCCCTGGTTCCGTGCTGTGCTTTGGGCGCACCCGTTAACGGAAACGACTGACCGCGTGCCAGTGCGGGCTAGCTACCTGTGCGTTTATCGCGCGTGCCGTAGTCACCGTTACGTCTGTCAGTGACCTTGGGGTGGTTGACTGAGGGTAGGATCACAACGGGGGACTCTCCCGACCAAGATAGCACCACGTGCTACTTCTACTTTTGGAAAAGACTGCAATCAAGATCGTTCCCACGAGGACATTTGAGATCAAGTAAAGGATCTGAGAAATAAATGAAATAGTGAGAAAAATTGAAAGATGTGAATAAAGGAAGTAATAGAACATAACAGCTTCTGTACACTCTACTGTTGCCTTTAGTTAGTTTGCCACTCTACTCAGCATCTTGCTGACGTGTTACACTCGTTACCTTTTTCAGGACCAGGTGTTGAGCAGCCAAGGTCGGCAGCTGCAGAGGACGCTGGGCCGAGTAGGGTCCAGTAGAGTTACCACAGCTTTTGTACCCCTTTTGTTTTTGTTCTAGTGAGTAGTTTTTGTTTCCGCTGTACCTTCTTTACCTGCAGTTCTTGTTATATGATACATGCTGTTTTACTGTTGTGGTGGTACCTACTGTAGTAGTTTCTTTCCTTACTGCTGTACTTTCTTACTGTTAGTTATATTCATGCTGAATGTGGTTTATTTTACTGTCTTTTGGTTACTTCCTCGTTGGACGACTAGGTCTTGGGATTAGTCGAGTCGGTCCGATTCTCGTGTCTCGTAGGGACTCGGGAACCGGGTCGTTACAAGATGGTATCAGAGCAAGGTCGTCCCGAGAAGTGAATCAACTGACTGGAAAATAACCAATTCACATGTTTATAGCTAGAGTAGCCACCACAACATATCTCTTAACATGAGCTCTTAGAAGTGTTGTTAGGTACCGTCTGTTTTGACGTTTCCGTTTTGTTTCGTGTCTCCTTGCAGGAGATGCCTCGTCGTGGGACTGGCGAGACTGGCCGCGGGCGCGGCCGAGGGCGAGGTCGGCGAGGTGGACGTGCTGTCGTTGACGTCTCGGTGGACCAGCCACCACTCCCTGGCATCCAGGCCCAGGACCTCGCCAGACTGATACGGGATATTGTACGAGAGGAGCTCCACCCACCGCCCCGAGCACCTCCTCCTGGGGTTGCAGAGGGGGAGTCCTCTGTGGGACCACGCGACGGACGCGGCGCTGGACACGAGGGAGGGGATAGGCCCCTGCCGCCCCCACCTTCCTCCGACACTTCTGTACACGAGGCACCTTCGCCTGGAGGTGCACCAGCACCTCCCCTACAGCGCCACTTCGAGCTTTTTGGACAGTTCCGGAAGCTGAAGCCCCCCTCCTTCAAGGGGGATGAGGACCCGACCGAGGCAGAGGACTGGCTTGCGCAGCTGGAGAAGATCTTCGACACCCTTCGCCCCCCGGTGGAGTGCCGCGTGGCCTTTGCCACGTACCAGTTGGAGAGTGCGGCACACCGGTGGTGGAGGGCGGTCCGGGGACAGGAGAGGGACGAGCCGACGTGGGACCAGTTTGTCACCCTCTTCTGCGAGCAGTACTTTCCCCAGACGTGGCAGGACCAGAGGAGGCGGGAGTTCCACACTCTCCGCCAAGGGACGATGACCGTGAGCGCGTACCGCACGCGTTTCTTGGAGCTGTCCCGCTTTGCAGCGACAGCGGTAGCCACTGAGGAGGAGCGCCTTTGGAGGTTCACCGAGGGGCTCCGGCCTGCGATCCGGGGGTATGTCAAACCCCTGAAGCTGCCGACGTTTTCGAGGGTGGTAGAGGCAGCTATGACTTACGAGGAGACCAACCCGTCCGTGCGAGAGACCGACGGCGGGCGGAAGAGGCCCTTTCAGCCAGACTTCTCATAGGGCCGGCGAGAACGGAGACACGTGGCGTCCGCAGGAGAGCCGTCACATTGTGCAGGGCCATCAGTGGCCTTTGGGGGCCTTCGACAGGGGCCAGTCGCCAGCACCGGACCCCCGCCTAGCCGATAGCCGACAGCAGGGACTCACTGAGGGCGGGAGTCGGGTTCCCCTCTGCTACCAGTGTGGCCAGCCGGGCCACGTCAGGAGGGACTGCCCATCTAGGGCAGGAGGTCAGCAGATACTTCCCGCGCAGAGCACTGGAGGGCGCGCAGGAGGCCGCGGTTCCCAGGCGCGAGGAGGAGGACCGCAGTCGCGAGGAGGGTACCGGCCAGCACCTACCCGTCCGACGCAGAGTGTGGCTGCTTCGTCCGCACCTAGAGCTGAGGGGCGTATCAACGCCCTAACACACAGGGATGCCAGAGCATCGGGATCCGTGGTAGCAGGTATGGTTTCAGTTTCTGGCAGACTCGTTTACACGCTTTTCGATTCTGACGCCACGCACTCGTTTGTCGCAGCCAGTTTCGCAGTTAGTTTGGACCAGGATTTTACACTATTAGAGAATCCGTTCGTAATCAGAGGTCCGAGTGGTCAGCTGTTTGTAGCTGAGGAGGTGTACACGGGTTGCGGGGTCAGCATCGGGGGACATAGCCTGCCAGCTGACTTGATTATGATACAGATGGAGGACTTTGGAGTGATTCTGGGGATGGATTGGCTGTCTGCTTACCACGCCTTGGTAGACTGTTTTGAGAGGAAGATTGTCTTCTCCATTCCGGAGTTGCCTTCCTTCGAGTTTCACGGGCAGCCAGTGGACGGAGGTTTCAGGTGCATTTCGGCACTTCGGGCGGCGAGACTTTTGAGCCAGGGGTGTGAGGGCTTCCTAGCTTGTGTGGTGGCAGAGCACAGCCCCGTGGCAGACTTCCAGAGCATCCCGGTGGTCAGAGAGTACCCTAACGTGTTTCCAGACGAGTTACCAGGACTACCGCCCGAGCGTGAGATCGAGTTTGAGATCTCACTAGTACCAGGGACCAGCCCCATCTCCACCGTGCCATACAGGATGGCACCGCTTGAGCTGCGAGAGCTCAAGTCTCAGTTGCAGGACCTTTTGGAGAAAGGTTTCGTGAGGCCCAGTGCATCTCCCTGGGGAGCCCCGGTACTGTTTGTGAAGAAGGATGGGACCCTACACCTTTGTGTGGACTACCGACAGCTGAATAGGGTCACCATCAAGAACAGATATCCGCTGCCGAGGATTGACGATTTGTTTGACCAGTTGCGGGGTGCCACGGTGTTTTCCAAGATCGACTTGAGGTCTGGATACCACCAGTTGAGGATCAGGGAGACCGACGTCTCCAAGACAGCTTTCCGCACCCGGTACGGACACTACGAGTTTTTGGTCATGCCGTTTGGGATGACCAATGCCCCCGCTGCTTTCATGGACCTGATGAACCGGGTGTTCAGACCGTACTTGGACCAGTTTGTGGTGGTTTTCATAGATGATGTACTCATCTATTCTAGAGATCGGACGCAGCACGGACAGCACTTGCGGATGGTTCTGGACACTCTGAGACGACGTAGGCTGTACGCCAAATACAGCAAGTGCGAGTTCTGGTTGAGGGAGGTGACCTTTTTGGGTCATGTGATCTCTGGAGACGGCCTGGCGGTGGATCCCGCCAAGGTCGAGGCAGTGCTTAGGTGGGGGAGACCGCGTTCAGTCACTGAGATTCGCAGTTTCCTGGGACTGGCAGGTTACTACAGACGGTTCATCAGAGGGTTTTCGCAGATTGCACGTCCTATGACACAGTTGACCCGGAAGGATGTGCCTTTCGCTTGGACAGACGCCTGTGAGGCGTGTTTTCTGGAGCTGAAGGAGAGGTTGACCTCGGCTCCCGTGCTCACCATCCCTGACAGTAGTGGCGGGTTCGTTGTGTACACGGACGCTTCCTTGCAGGGGTTAGGAGGTGTGCTCATGCAGAGGGGTCACGTGGTCGCTTACGCTTCGCGGCAACTGAGGCCCCATGAGCATACCTACCCTACCCACGATCTAGAGTTGGCAGCTGTTGTCTTCGCGCTGAAGACATGGAGGCACTACTTGTACGGTGAGACCTTCGAGATTTTTACAGATCACAAGAGCCTCAGATATCTTTTTGACCAGAAGGAGCTCAACATGAGACAGAGACGTTGGTTGGAGCTCCTGAAGGACTACGACTGCAGCATCTCCTACCACCCGGGAGAGGCCAATGTGGTGGCTGACGCCTTGAGCCGTAAGGCGCCCGCACGCTTGGCCAGTCTACAGTTACAGAGTTGGAGCCTTTTGGAAGAGGTGGGCAGTTGGCGACCTCTAGAGTTACGAGGGTACTGTGGGGCAGTGACGGTGACACGGCAGACCAGGCCAGAGTTGATAGACCGCATCATCACGGGACAGATGGCCGATCCGTACTTGCAGTCTTTGCGCGACAGAGTACTATCAGGGGACCCAGGGGACTTCTCTTTCAAAGACCAGGTGTTACGCTTGAGGGGACGGTTGTGCGTCCCCAGAGACGAGGAGCTGTTGAGAGAGCTCCTGACTGAGGCACACGGTTCCAGATTCACCATACATCTCGGAAACACGAAAATGTACCATGACTTGAAACGCGAGTTCTGGTGGAGAGGGATGAAGCGGGATGTGGGTGAGTTCGTGCAGCAGTGCTTAGTGTGCCAGCAGGTGAAAGCCGAGCATCAGAGGCCTGCAGGGCCGCTTCAGCCGCTTCCAGTGCCAGAGTGGAAGTGGGAGAGCATCACCATGGACTTGGTGGTGGGCTTACCTGTTACCCAGCGAGGACACGACGCAGTCTGGGTAATAGTGGATAGATTGACGAAGACGGCACGATTCTTGCCGATCCGAGTCACTTTGGGACCAGCACAGTTGGCAGAGAGGTATATCTGTGATGTGGTGCGACTACACGGAGTTCCGCGGGAGATCGTATCCGACTGGGATACCCGCTTTACGTCCCAGTTTTGGGCTGAGTTTCAGCAGGCTTTGGGGACGAGGTTGAGGTTTAGCACGGCTTACCACCCCCAGACGGACGGACAGTCGGAACGCACGATACAGACACTTGAGGACCTTTTGCGTGCCTGTGTACTAGACTGGAGGGGCTCTTGGGAGGAGCACCTGCCCCTGGCGGAGTTTGCATACAACAACAGTTATCACTCGAGCATCGGCATGGCTCCCTACGAGGCTCTGTACGGACGGAAATGCACGGCACCCTTGAGTTGGGTTGAGGTGGGGACCAAGTGGGAGGTTGGCCCCAGGTTGATCCGGCAGAGTCAGGAGGTAGTTGAGCAGATCCACAGACGACTCCGCACTGTCAGGAGCAGATAGAAGAGCTACGCAGATCGCAGACGCAGAGAGGTGCAGTTCGAGGTTGGGGACCACGTCTTTCTTCGTGTTTCGCCCATGAAGGGCTTACAGCGGTTTGGGGTGAGAGGGAAGCTCGCGCCGAGGTTCGTGGGGCCCTTTGAGGTCCTGGAGCGGGTTGGACCCGTTGCTTGCAGACTTGCCCTTCCCCCGCAGCTTTCTGGTGTGCACGACGTGTTCCACGTGTCCAACCTCAGGAAGTACGTAGCCGATCCCAGCCACGTACTGAGTCACGACAGCGTCGAGGTGAGCGACGACCTGACCTACCCCGAGCGGCCAGTGCAGATCCTAGACCGAGCCGTCCGCAGGTTGAGACGAAAGCAAGTACCCCTGGTAAAGGTTTTGTGGAGGAGCCAGCGGTACGAGGAGGCTACCTGGGAGCCTGAGGCGGCAATGCGGGAGCGGTACCCGGAGCTTTTCGCGGGTACGTCTTTTCGGACCGGCTTCGGTCCTCTTTGAGTTTGTTATGGTTTATTTGGACATCTTTTTCCCGCACCCTAGTTGGCGCAAGTTTCGGGGACGAAACTTCCTTTGAGTTTTTTATATTGTAACGAACGCGTGCCCCAGACGCCTTTTAAGACGTCTGGGAGGTGGCCCAGACGTCTGACAAGATGTCTGGGATCACATCCAGACGTCTGACCAGACGTCCGGGATCTTTTACAGACGTCTGGAGAACAGTTATGTTCGCACGGGAGATTCGCCTGCGCGCCTGTGCGCGCAGACCTGCAATTTCTCTCTCTCTCTCTCTCTGCGGCTGCAGGCGCGCTGCGACCGCCCTCTCTCTCTCCTCTCCACGCGGCGTTAAAAGGGGGTGCGCCTCCCCTCCCGTCTCCACCGTCTCCTCCTCCTTCTCCTTCCTGTGCGCGAGAGCGAGCGGATGCGAGGGCGGCAGCGGCAGCCGCAGTGAGCGCGGAGGAGCTGCGGCGTACGAGGGCAGGGCTCTGCCGTGAGGGCGAGCTCGCCGGAGCGGCTTGGCCGGCCGGCGGAGGGCGCAGGGGGCGCGGAGCGTCGCGGAGAGGGACCTGCTGCGGTCGGAGCAGCGGACGCGCGAGGTGCGACGCGGGCGGCGTCGCGAGCTGAGGCCGAGCAGGGTTCTGATTCTGGAAAAATTTCCAGAATCAGACGTCTAGGTTGATATCCAGACGGCAAGGTCGACGTCTGTAAGATCATACAGACGTCTGAAAGTTGAGTTTCCGCTTTCTTCTTCCTTCTTGTCGACTGACCGTACTGAGGGAGGGGGGTTAGCTGTGCGCAGGTTCGCTGATTCGTCATCCTTTGCGAATCAGACGTCTGGAAGTTGTACCAGACGGCGGGAGTGACCTCCAGACGTCCTGAGGGACCATCGGACGTCTGGGATCTAGGGCAGACGTCCCCGCAGACTTCTGGACGTCCGGGGAACCAAGCTGAACAGGTAATTCTCTGATCCACCGTTTAAGACGTCTGGATGGAGTTCCAGACGTCTGATTTTGCACAGTATCGTCTTTCTCGACCCGTTTAGGGCCCGTTTGGGCTCCGTTTTTCGCGATTCGAGTTGCGTTCGTTTCAGAATTAATTCCTCTACCCGCCTACAGTAGCTATACACTGTTTTGAGACACTCCTTGTGTTTGATCCTTGTGATAGGACCTCGTTTGGTTGCAGTCTTGAGAGTCGCGGAGGCACGTGGGATTCCCGATCACGCCCCCATTACTCCCATTGTACCTGGTAGAGTGGCTTTAAGTATTAATAAAATCTGTTAAAGTATGGAACCATAACTAGAACCTAGGGCATTGCATGAATCCTAGGAATGAGAAATATATGGAATGATAGCTCCTAGGTGTTGCATGAATCCTAGGGCCGGAAAACTAGATTGTATGATAGATCCTAGGATATGGCATGAATCCTAGGATGGAAAAACTAGTGGAATGTATATTACTGCAGTCTTGGAAAAATGGAAAGGAATATATAAAGCTGTCTGTAAATTTAATTAACAGCTGCCTGTTATGAATAAAGAAACATGTTTGAGATCATGGAATTTGAGAACGTGAATCTGGAAAGTGAAACATATGATGTTCTGAGATAAAGAGCTGGAACCCTACGGGGAATTAGGAGTGGAACTCCTGGAAAGAAAAGGAATGGAACTGAGATGTAGTTTGTACTGTCTCTTGGGTACGCAGTACCAAGGGAAGTACCTGTACCTGTTTTAGTGCAGAGTGGGGCCAGGCGCCCCAAGGACCCGGGGTTAGGATTGGCCGCTCTGTACCGACTTGTTGGCCCTCGTGTACGTAGTACCGAGGAGAGCTAGTAGTGTTAGGAGAGTACTAGCTACCCCACGGGCCCCGGGGTTCTGCTAGCCTCCTTCACCGACTTGTTAGGCCCACTAGGGCAAACCAGGGTAGTCAGGCGAGGGTGCGCGGACTGTGGAGGGGCAAGGCCCCGGTTTGGTTACTGTGGAGGGGTTGGACCCCTGTTACTGAGAAGGCTCTGCCCTGGTTCCGTGCTGTGCTTTGGGCGCACCCGTTAACGGAAACGACTGACCGCGTGCCAGTGTGGGCTAGCTACCTGTGCGTTTATCGCGCGTGCCGTAGTCACCGTTACGTCTGTCAGTGACCTTGGGGTGGTTGACTGAGGGTAGGATCACCACGGGGGACTCTCCCGGCCAGGAGAGCACCACGTGCTACTTCTACTTTTGGAAAAGACTGCAATCAAGATCGTTCCCACGAGGACATTCGAGATCAAGTAAAAGTCTGAGAAATAAATGAAATAGTGAGAAAAATTGAAAGATGTGAATAAAGGAAGTAATAGAACATAACAGCTACTGTACACTCTACTGTTGCCTTTAGTTAGTTTGCCACTCTACTCAGCGTCTTGCTGACGTGTTACACTCGTTACCTTTTTCAGGACCAGGTGTTGAGCAGCCAGGGTCGGCAGCTGCAGAGGACGCTGGGCCGAGTAGGGTCCAGTAGAGTTACCACAGCTTTTGTACCCCTTTTGTTTCTATTCTAGTGAGTAGTTTTTGTTTCCGCTGTACCTTCTTTACCTGCAGTTCTTGTTATATGATACATGCTGTTTTACTGTTGTGGTGGTACCTACTGTAGTAGTTTCTTTCCTTACTACTGTACTTTCTTACTGTTAGTTATATTCATGCTGAATGTGGTTTATTTTACTGTCTTTTGGTTACTTCCTCGTTGGACGACTAGGTCTTGGGATTAGTCGAGTCGGTCCGGTTCTCGTGTCTCGTAGGGACTCGGGAACCGGGTCGTTACAAAGGAAGAGCCTTGAGGGTGTTGGGCATCCACCCTTGAAGGAAGCTTGGAGGAGGACTACTTGAAGAAGAAAGCCAAGGAGAACCCTTTTTAAGTGCGAGGCAATTGCACTTGGAGCAAGGGCCATCCAAAGCTTCTACCAGAGGATCCCTTCTTTTTCTTCGTCTTTCTATTTTCTTGTATTAGCTAGTGTGTTCTTATTTTTCATGTAACAAGCATTCAGCTACCTGTTGTTGACTTTACTAGTAATAGAAGTTCCAATCGTTGCCTTCCAATTAGCTATTTCTACTTAGTATGCTTTTCATGTTTTAGTAGTTTAGTGCACCACACAACTCTCTTCTAATTACCCTTGGCACACATGCCTAGGGTGAGCTTAGAAGTTAGGTTAGTTGATAGGAGTAGTTTTAGCATAATCACCTTCACTTTCAAGTGCCCATTATTTTGAAAAGTATAAAAACAACAAAATCAAAAATACAAGTGTGGATTTGAGTGGCCAAAGAGAGAATCTTTCATGTGACTAACAAATTGGCCTTCTTGAATGACCCTAGATACTCCACTATGTAGGTTTACAAATTTAAGAGTTGATTGTGGATTTACGTGTACAACACTATTTCGCATATGTAACAAAATGCATATTTCCCGCATCTTCATGGAGAAGAGGGGTTGAGGTACATTCCCCTCAGTTAAAGTAGTGAGGTTATATTGAGGTTGTACTACCCTCATTTTAAGTAGTACAGTTAGTGGATTTGATCAACTCGGTCAATTGAGAAATCCTAAGTTGAAAGGCTTAGGTGGTGGTTTTTACCCAGGTTAGATTTGCACCTAAAAATACTTATCTCTTGTGGTGAATGCTTGTGTGATTGATTTTTATTTACATCTATTTTTATTCCATACTATTCACCCTCCCTCTAATTCACCTACAAGGTCTACGCTCTTTCTCTGAGAGATGCTCTGGCCTCACCCTTAGTCATAGTAGGTATAATCACTACAAAAAACTAGCCTTCAGTGACATTTAGTATTTACTACTATAGGCCTTCTCTTTGCCATTATATGTAATTAGCCGCACTTAAAATAATTGCCGCTTAATTGTCACCTTCGTTGGCATCACTAAAAGGTTAGCGGCAATTATACAATCGCCACTAAATCAATGATATTAGTGTCACTTTAATTGCCACAAATAATGTCGATAACGATCTTCTTTAATGGTAATTTATTTGCCACTATTTCGCCACTATTAATTTATATTCTTGGCAAATTAATTGACGTTATTAATGTCGCTATATACTTTATTTAATGACTTTTATGTCACTAAATTGCCACTATTGATTTACTTTAGTGACACTTTATTTTATAATTTAATTACCTCTATTAATATTATTTAGTAGTAACTATTTGTGTCTCTAAATAACGCTTTCTTATGCCACTAAATCGTCACTAATTATTTACTTTAATGACACTTTTTTTTGTCATTTAATTGCCATTATTGATTCACTTTAATGATACCTATACAACTTAATTATATTCTTTACTAAAAAATAAATTTTTTTAACAAGCATAAAACATAGGAGCCCAAGCACAGTCTTTTTTATTGACTTCCCAGATCATCAAAATACATGTTCTCCTCTTAAGGGTAATATAAGAGAAAAGAAAAGAAAAATGTAGAAAAAATAAAAATACAATGAGGATTAATTAAATATGAAGCACTTCAACCCAATTGAAATCATTTGCATTTGGTTCAACCTTCAAAATATCAGCAGCAGTAGCACCAACATCCACTGTCCAATCCAGCAACAGCAATGAGATTGGCAGCAGTAGCATCTTCTGAGCTCATTTAATCATTCATTGTCTGGCTTAATCTCCTTTATATTCCATTGTAGCCAAAATTATTTTGTCATCATAGAATGCTAACAAACCTATGCAATTATAGCTCCAAAATCATCATAACAGTATTAGAAGAGTGTTTACCATGTTCATTGTCCTCTCCATCTCTTAATGTTTCAAATCTATCTTCGGAGGATTTCTTCTTGGCAAAGGAACTTGAATCATCTGCAAACTGATAACTTGGATTACCATAAAGGGCAGTATGCCTGTAATATATAAAGTTCAAACTCTTTCTCTAATATAGCAATAAAATTCCTAACAGTTTCCAAAGATTGTTCATATTTTGACTTTTCAAGAGCCTACAAAGATAACCAAATATCACATAATTAAAAGGGTCAAATAACAAAGTGAAGATTACTACAAAAGCACTTTAACCATAGTCTAACTAAATACAAACAGGATAACAAGAAATGAACTAGAAGACAAAAAAATGTAAAATAGAAAAGTGCTAAAAAATCTAACTAAATGACCATATTCTTTAATTGTAAATAGGAAGCTTCCCATTAATCAGCCTGGGACATTGCAATTCTATTCTTTTTCTCGACAATCCTAACCCTCTTCCTTTGTAGGATCAGGGAGTAACCAAGCTCTCGATCTTGGGTGCTTTGCTAGACTTCTTTCTTGCCAAGAAGGATTTAAAATCACATCAATCAAAAGAGAAGGATGACGTTGGGTAAAATCAAAATTACAACTCAAAATAGTCTTGTCTGAGACAACCTAAATTAAAACCAAGGATGACAAACAAAAGAATCTATACATCAAGAATAGTCATGTCTGATATCTTTTCTTTGGTTCTCAATTATGTTGATTGTAATTATGATCTTAATCGAGAAGTATTACTATTGTTGCTATTGGTCTTATTTTCATATTTTTGATATTTTAACTACGATCAGAAATAATCTGCTATTATGAAATCTATGCTACTGGTGTGGTTGAGTTCGACTCGTTTGAAGCCTTGAATTTTTGAAAGAATGGGATGCATAATTTGGGTCTTTTTATTTGAAGATGTTGTTTAAAGACCCAAATTATGTAACTATCAACAACTCTTATGTAAGCTGCATTCAAGATAGCATCAAGAGAATTTATGTAAGCAACAGACGACTTTAAACAACATCTTCATGTAAGCTGCATTCAAGAGAATTTAATTGTAACTATTTCAGGATGTTGCAGTCATTATTGAAGTTCGAAAGGAGTTTGTTGCTCTAGGGAATTTATATGGAAATTCTGAACTTTTAGCTTGATTTCTGATAGCTCTATAGTTCAGAAAGAAATCTAACTTCAAATGGTGTAGCTAATGTTGTGGATAGTTTAGAAGCAATTCATTTTGGATTGATAGATGATGGGAGTAGTTCTTCAGGCTTTTGTTCTTGCTTTTCTTGTATTTCTTATCGAGGGAGGCTTTTGTACTTGATTTTTTTGGGAGTTCAATAAAAGGAGGGGATTGAAGTTTTTTGGTAAAAAAAAAAAGTTCACCTAAAGGGTTAGTTTCAAGCGCAAGAAAATCTAAATTTCCAAATGTGTGTGGTATTAACCCTCTATTCTTATTTGCTTTACAAGAGGTATTGAGTTGGGAGTTTAACATCTGTTGCTATTTAGTTCGAACATGTGTACAAAGAAAGATAAAATTAGTAGGAATATAATTTGCAAATCTACCAATTATGATGAAATCTACCAACCTCATAATTGACATTCTATTGTGATTTATGACACTTCCATCTTTTGAGAAAACTCAAACAAGATCATCTTCCTTCTTCACCCTAATCAAAACAAGCCTTCAATCAACTTAACCTAAAGAGAAAGCACCATGCAATCCTGATATAATAGTATCCTGGCAATAGAAAAACAAATTATCACGCTAGAAATTTAGTTTTTGATTTTACCTTTTTTTAAATAACAGTATCTTGATATTGGGTAGAGTTGGTCATCTCCATTCCTTGTTTCTTTCATTTCCCATAGATTCTAGATATTGGGAATTCAGAGCCTTTCTACTATCAGTAAGAGGTTAAACCTTCTTTAATGGAGAAGATTCAACAGGGCCTCCTTTGGAATCTGGCCATAGATTTGTTTTATAATAGTTTAACTACAAAATCATGGAAACTATGTAATTTACACTTGTAAATCCCATTATCATTTTCTAGTGTTGCAAATTATTGTATGATAGAACATATGTATACATGGCATGTGAAATAAACTCAATAGAAGATATTGTTCAAGTTGGGACAATACTTATGCATGATTGACAAGCTAGATAGAGTTGTATGATTGATTGTTGGAATCATGAAGAAGTGGGTTTAGAATTTAAATCTTGATTGGCTTTAGGGTTGATGGTTTAACATTTGGTCTTGGCTATGTGGGACTAATTTTTGTAGTTTGCTAGCCATGAAATCTGGTCACATTAATAGTGTTTGAAACCAAACTTTAAAATTGAATAATAGTAGTTGATCTAACTTATTGCATCTTAGAGAGGCAAACATCCAATTCAATCCATCATTATGGCACTAAGAGGTTCTTGCAACTAAAAAAGGTTTACTTTGAAAGTTGACCATGATTTTCTATAGTGATAAACAATGAAAGTAGAAAAGCATTTATAGGCATGATCTTTGATGTGTTAATAAGAAGCTAGGCAGTCTTTATCTACCTCTTAAGTTTTTTTTTGGAGTGTCCTCTTCTTCATTTTTTCTTTTGTTTTGTTGCCTTTTTCTTTTGCTTTCCATTTTTTTTTGTGTGGGTGGTTTTGGGGAGGGGGGAGTGGGGGTTGTTTGGGGGTGTTTTGCTGTATTTGGATCTTATTATTATACTGCACAACTAATATTGGATTTTTTAACAAGTTGAACCTCTCCACTTAAGCAATCAGTTTTAAGTTGGCTGCTCTCACAAGCTCACTGGTAAAATTAGAAGAGAACTTTATACCCCATTGACCATCCCAAGTATAAATTCTGATTATAGCTACATCAGCAAAATGGGTTTTTCCTTAAAGGGATAAAGCAAGTAAAACTATATGTTCTTTCTACATTTCAATGCTTAATAGATACGTACTCCGTTATCTTCATTCCTACCACTTGATGGAGTTGTTTTAAGTAAACCACAAAAAGAAAAATTGTTGAACAAGTTACCCTGTTGCTTCATCCACTCAAACATCACATTAAGTGAGAGAATTCTCTACTTGCTGGCATTGAAAGCATCAAATTAATGGATTGTTCAACACTTGGAAAAGTCAAGTGTACTTGCAAACATTCGATAAATCCATGATAATTCAATTGTGGCACCAAAAATAGTAAAGCTCCTGATTTCTAGCATACATGCATGCTAATCCATGATAGATCGTATATGAAAAGTATAATTAGATGAAGCTCATTAAAACTATGGTAGTATAATTAGAGAAATGTATATGAAACTTGTTACCCAACTCTCGTATTGGAGCCATAAACCTTAGTGCTTGGAATGCAACTTGATTACCATTGACAAAATGAGAAAAGCTGTATGCATTTATGAAAGGGACTTCAAGGTCTTACTTTGGTAGTGATCTTGCAAACCTTGTTTTATAAGCAAGCAATTGAGTTTTGTTTGACCTTTGAGGTGTAGCATAAACAACAATTAATCATAAATCACATCTCTAATGTAAAAAGAAAAAATACAAAAATCACAACTAACCTTGTAGTTCTTTACAAACCTTTTTAAAGCATCCTACAACAATGAAATTCCAAAATCCAAATTTCCTAATAATATGGGATCCAACAATAAATTTATGCCTTCCAATTCCCACAACTAGTTAGTCTTTATCTTTAGAAAATATACTTGACAAGAAACAAAAAGATTTTGACATATGGAAATCAAAATAGCTCACTTGATTACCTAAGAGTACATGCCCTTAACTTTCAACATACCACTCTACAATCCAAGGTCCTCTTGTGTATGTTATTAATTCACACAGATATATACCATGCTATCCAACCATCCCATACACAAAATCTCCACCCAAGTAAGAGTTTCTTCCTCTCAAAAATCAAGATTTTTTATGTAAATTTAGTGGATATTTTAGTAAGTCAAGAAGGCAAAATGTAAAGACAACTTTTTAATCATAAACAAAAAGTTTCCTAGCACATCAAGCATTAAGCAAATAATCAACTAGCTCGAGTTAGTTTATATGGAACAACTACAAGCAGAGCTAAGTGTTCCAAAATCTATTGTATAGAAGTCCCTTCATGGAAACCACCAAATGATCCATGAGAGAAAATGAGCTTTGTCATGAAAATATTACAACCTTGACATGTCCAGCCAATGAAATTGGAGGCTTTATATGTTTCCTACATCATGATAAACAATAATAATGCATTAATTGAAGTAACATGTTGAGAGATAATGAAACTAGTTTTTGGGGCATTCAAAGATATTAGGTATCTAAAGATACCCAATAGAAAATAAGCTAAGGAACATTAAAATGGTATAAAAAATATTAATATGCTAATGCTTCAATAAAAAGTAATGACACTCACTTTCAAGTAGGGTGGTAAAATAGTTGTTGACAGTTTTAGAAAGGTAGAGGGATTACCCTTTGGTTTCTCAAAACTAGAAACATTTTCTAATGAAGTTGAGAATTAATGGATGTTAGAACATCCTTTTTTGAAGGATAATAGATATTAGAGCTTTAGAAGAGCTTTCCCATTTGTAGTGTTTTTGTGTTTCTCTATCTTTGTGGGTTAGGTTTCGTCGTATTCCCCCTAGTATGCCTCTCCATAAATATAAAGAGGCCCCTATCAATAGAATTCTCTCATTTATTTCCTAATAATGAATATAATGGAAAAAGTAGATAAAAGCTAGTAAATAGATTCCATTCTATATCAACCGATAAATGAGACTTTAAGTGAAATATTGTGATGGATTTTGCAATAAATACTAGCTACTAATCATCATTTCACAAAGCAACAAAGGAGATTTATCAAAACATATCTGTACATTGTAGCAAGGATTGCGACTACACATAACCAGCCAAGCAGGAATGGTAACAGGAATGTCGGAGAGAGAAAAAAAATCATTCAATCGAAAATTCCTAACATACCCATTTTATATAAAGAGGAAAACTCAAGAAACAAATGTGGCAAAGAAAAGAAAACATTTTTTTGTGTAAGTTGAGTGCTTATTTCACCCTAGAAGGGTAGGTCCAAAAGTTTATGCACATTCAATAGTAGCCTGTTTGCACTTGATAAAACATAAGAACCTCCAAGTAAAAAGGAAATAAAATCTCATTCCAATAAAGATCTTCACATAATTCCCACAACCACCATAACCAAATAAACAAGATAACAGTAACTAATCATATAGGCATTTCATCAAACATTTGGTGGTCAGCATACCACCACGAGTATCATCATTACAATCTGTGTGACTTCCCCTCATATTCCCACCCAAATGCTGAAATCCACATATATGGAGCCAACTAGACACATCCATACCATACTAGTTAGAAAAACATTACTAGAGACTTAAACACTATACTAGTTAGAAAACCAGACACATCCATACCATGAGGAAAATCGACAACTTTTTTTATTTCTAATAAAGATTCATCTTTGATAAGGAGGTTTAGAAGATGGAACATAATATTTCTTAATCTACCAGTTATGGTAGATTTATGATTAATGGGGAACATGTGACCAAACAAGGTCTAAAACTTGCATTGTCTGTAAATTTAAAATAAACCATATAACTAGAGACAACCATAGATATAATTTAAGCACTCAGAACCCCTATGGTACTCATTCACCATATCCAAGTAGAATTGGCACTTACTAATGTTGCTTCCAAAATTGTCAATGCAATCTTGGAAGGCCATGAGTGAGTGCTGTAAGGATCAGAATTGCAGCACTAGACATTGGTGCAGCAGCAGCTGGGGCCTCAATCACTATGTTTCATGTTGTATGGTGCGAGGACCAACAACTGCATCTACCGCCCGGTGAGCAATTGCCCTTCCAGTGCCAAAAGCCATTCCTTGAGCAAGGGTGGAATCGATTCCTCCAAGAACAAAGCCACCGCCACCCTGGACAGGAGCTGGGGGAGGGGCCTCGCTTGTTGGCTATGGAGGGTTTCTCACTAGGGCCAGGTGTGGCACCATGCAAGGCGTAGAGCGACCTCCAGAGATTCGGCGGGGCATGGTGGCAGGGGGTGGTGATTCCTCTTCCTCGAAAACCCTAAAGTAACAAAATCCAACAACTTATATCCTTGCTTGCATATTGTACTCAAACACTATTAAATTCATATTAAACATTATATAAGTTAAAATACCAAACTTGCATGATAAAGAGAAGAGGAAACAAAAGCAATCTCCATCAAATTTTCATCTATATAAACTAAATGCTAATCCTCAAGGCACAAGCTTTCTCGCCTCCTCCATCTATTCAAATGCCTCTATGGCCACCACCACATTATTTTGAAGTACCCTATGTTTGTGTGCCTCCTCTTCAAACTTTTCAAGATCTCTTCAATGTCAATGTCGTAGGGGAGGTGGGCACCAAGGAAGGGGAGTTGGGTCGTCGACTCGTCGGGAAGGATGGAGAGGAGGTGGTCAGTGACGGAGATAAGGGTAGCAGTCGAATTAGCCAAACTTGGCCTTGAGTTTGAGGAGGGAGAGGACGAAGGAGGGATCATCAGAGTGGAGTCGATGCGATCCTCATGGCACTATAATAGTTTTTACCTACACCGTAACCATCGATGTAGGTCCAAAATACCATTGCTATAACTGTAGCAGCTTATTCCGACGGTCAACTTTGGTGTCCTCTTAAGTGGTGTCGTTGTAGGCTATCCCAATGGTAAAAATCATCAGTGTTGCACCTAATTCTACAGCGACGGCTAACTTTCCAAAGGTTGTCCAATTTAACTTTCATGCTAGTAGAGATAGCTTTATTCGTCGGTGTAGATCAATACTATTAGCTCTAACAATCTAAAATGTCAACAATACTGTCTCTATAGGTAAATACTTATGTTTAAATTAATATTTGGTAATAACAAAAAATATTAATATTACCATCACTATAGAAAGATGAAATTTTAATAAGCACATGTAGTGACATTTTTTTCATTATTGTTGCTATAGTTTTTTAATATGCTAATATACAAATGTATCGTTAGGTATATACAAATGTATTATTAGGTATCGTCGAGTCTTTTTTTTTCTATGTTATATGAGATACATGATGATAATGTCATCATCAACCATATCTAGCTGTATTTAGTCATATTCCTCAATAAATGCTCCTACATAACTGCTAAAGAGCCCTAATTCATTGCATAATCATTCTGAGAGAAAGACAAGAAAACATGGGTAAAACTGCAGTTTTAATAGCATATCTCAATTGCAGTACAACCACTGAATTTCTCCAGGGGTTAATCAAAGGTCAAATGGTCTTAAGAGTCTAACAAGTGGGTTAGAACAGACAGAAAAGGGTTTTTGCACATTTCAGGAATTAAATAACATCTGAAACCCTAAAAATAGACCCACTTAATCTACTGAGGTTATGGTTAGGATAAAATTCACCTAAACCCTCTAAAATTATAGAAAAATATTCTCTAGGATTTGGTATGCTTGATTTGACCATTGGAACCCAATTTGACCCAAAATAGAGCCACAGACAGACTTTTGCCATAATTTAGGTTTTTTGCATAAATTACCCATTCAAACTAGGTCAAAACCAAAATCTAACTTCACCATTGAATTCCTTAGGTCCAAATTAGATTTGTACCAAAATTTTGGCAAAATTTGAGATTGTCTTGACCTAGTTTGCAATTTGGTCCTGTCTGATTCTTTTATCACACACACATGCCCTTAACTTTCAAAATCCTTGCAAATATCCTCCCAAATTTGTTGTATTCTTCACAAAAAGGTCCCTACCACACTAGAATCCTAATCCTACAACTCCGGCGACCTTTGATTGAAGAAAACTCCTCTAATCAATCAATACCTTCCAAAATTGGAAGGGAGATTCCTTGAGAAGTCCTTTTTCCAATGAATCCAGTCTTGAGCCCCAAAACCTTCCTAATCTCTCATGCAAATGCATGAGAGATTCAGGTATCTTTAGGTTTCCAACTCCAGCGAGCTTTCCTAGCTTGGGAAGCTTGCTTCCAAAGCTCAAATTGACCTCTAGAGCCCTATAAAAGAACCCCTGATGCACAGTCTTTTTCCTCAACTAGGTTTTGGCCCAAAAAAACCTCTTCAAACTCCTTCCTCATCCATCTCTACCCTAGCTCCAGTGAGCATCCTCCCCTATCATCCTATGGCCTCCCAACTGCCAAATTAGGAGTGTCTTCTTCTTCCCCGACTTCCTCCGCCTCTCGACGACCACATCAGAGGTGCCTCAGACCCCTTTCTTCGCCGCTGTCTCCCTTAGGAGGTTTCATCTTCCACGGCACCGGCAATCACACCAGCATCGTATCCTTGCCCCTTCATCCATAATGTTAGGTCCTTTAACTCCCTTTCCATCTCTCCATTAATTCTAGCTTCTTTCATACCACTTTCAACCGCCGACAACACTGTTCACTATCATCCCTTCCATCTTTGGTGCCCACTCTGGCAAGGGTTCCCGTCTGCCACACACGTCCATCCCCCTTGCAAACTAGTCCACAAGCTCCGCCATACTCCCCTCATCTGAAGCCCTAACCTATCGTACTCCATCGTCCACCCAATCACGCCACTGAACAAACCCATCACCAGCTTTTGTTTCCGCCTTCGTCCAACCTCCTCCCCACACGAAATGTTCCATGGACACCGCCATCGCCTTCCACGTGCTCCAACAACCCTCCTGAGATATTTTAACGTGGCCGAAAGGCCTTATTCCGTGTTTCAGGGTGTGACCAAACCTCCATCGTCGCCACCACACTCTCCGATCTCGTTCATCACACTTCAGCCGTTGTTCTTTGCTGAAGCCACTCCCAGAAGCTGTGGACTCTCTCCAAGTGCATCCCCAGGCTGCTAATTGGAGATGCTGAGGCTCCTACAACCACAATTCGAGGATCCATCACATGTTGTGCGAAGGAACGAAGCGGGTGGGATAGTCCCACCTTGTGAGTTGCTGAAGTGCCCACAGGGGATAAATTGATTTGATGTTATCGGCTTGTTGCCTCAAGTCACACAGGGGGTGAGGTCTCCCATGCACCCCTCACGCCTCGACCGCGACACTACTCACACGGGCCTGGTCTGACCTATTTACTCGCCTACGCCTGTGCACACCTCGACTGTGATACACGCACACAACCCTGGTCCCGGGTGCGTGTGTGCCTGTCAACCCGATAACCTAATACTGTGAAGGGCCTTGGGAAGGCGAGGAAGAGGATCCCAAAGAGAAAAGAAAGAGAGTGTGGGGGAAGGGGAGTTTTGCTCTCTTGAGAGTCGGCTGACACTTAGCTGCTGGAGGGATTGCCTCCCTCTGTGCATGAAGAACAAAAGCCAAAGAAAGGGAGAGGAAGGAGAATTGAAGAGAAGAAGGATAGTAGAAAGAAGAAGAAGAGAAGAAGCAGAGAAAGAAGGTAGTCAAGAATAAAAGGGAAAGTACTGTAGCAAACACATGTTTAAGTCATCTAATGGCATAAGGCGACATTTGACTTGAGTAAAGCAATTGATACTTTTGATATATTTGAGTACCTAAGTTTGAATGGTTGATGGCACTATTGCATTATTTGAACTCAATGCATATATGCTTAAATTGAATAATTGATGATCTAAATCACCATTATTTTTGCTTCGAGATTCTTTTTGTCATGCACAACTATTGTTAAACTCATGCTTTACATTGATTATCATTTTTAAGTAATTATTATTCTTGGTATTATTTGACTTGAATCTTATGCTCATTTACATTATTTATTGAGATTAGTGATTGAATTCCTATTTGCTCCCAGCGAACGATCTCGGATTCACTTCGATTTATAAATTTTATCTATTGTTCAAGCTATTTTTGAGAATTTATTACTACAACAAATGCATCTTTCTAAAACCCTCGATCTAGCCCTGTTAACAATACAGAAATGTGACTTTTTCATATACTACAACAAAAATAAGGGAATTGATTGAGTTAATAAAAATTAAATTTATTCTATTAAGCCAAAAGCATATATAGTCTCTTTACAATGGATTCAATACAAAGTGAATAAATATTGAAATAAAATTTTAAATATTTATCTTTACAAAATAGCAAAAAATAAGAAATAAAAGTAAAAAAAAACCAAACATCCTAGAATGAACATAACATTTTCCTAAAATTCAAATTACAAGTTGCATCACTATCATGAAGCATGCAAGAAATTAATGTCATAAAATTATTTATAATTCTATGTTGTTCTTAAACAACCTCTCATTTATGTGTTTAAAGTAAAGAAATTCAAGAAGCATATGTACCATCCAGGAATCAAACTCGGGTCAGTACCATGGAAGGATACTATTTTACCACTAAACCACTAGCGCTATTCATGTTTCATAAACCTAAAATAATACAAACTAAGAGTGCTTTAAAGATGAATAATCTCAAAATAGTCTGAATGGACACCTCACACTACCTTCTTGAGCACCACAAGAAATAAAGGCAAAGAGAACTACGAAATCTCTCTAAAAGCCACATTGAATATTGTCACCTTTGCCAACATTTCAAGCTAGTCATTTTTTCTTACCTACAAGAATATCACCAATATCAAAAGATACCCACCCATTAGATCTATACACTTTAACCATCCATATCAAAGAATTCAATCCAAGAACAAAAGGAGTAAACTGAGGCAAAGCACCTGCTTTGACATCCATTATTACATTTCTTGATCTTTACATGTACAAAGAATCCATCTTTGATACCAAGTCCTATTTTGCAGAAAAGCGAAGACCCTTCTAGCAGTAATTAAACCTGAATTCTAGAAATGTCATAGATTTTGGAATGAAGAAATTCCCATCATCCAACGGCTTGCACGTCAATGAAGACGTACTTATTTTTCTCAAGTACAAAAGGCAAGTTGACTTTGAATCATAATACAACTAGTTGGTAGCCAGCACTTTGCTTTGGGAGCACAAGTTATATAATGAATCCCTCCCTAAAAAAGTATCAAAGGGTGACTTGTCCATTTGCTAACATGCATAATTGCTTTTCTTTGAGAAAGAACATGATTAATATCTATTGTAACTTCTAATTTCATCAATGTTGTGCAACTCCAAAACTGTTAGCATTAACTACAATGTAAAAGGTTGTAATCTAACATAAAACTTCAAAGGGGATTTATATCAGGAAAAGGAAGTAATTTTGTATGGAAAACAAAGGTAAAAAAAATTGCTCAATAGACTTCCATCAATTCTAATGACTCCGTCCTTAGTAACTTTCTCCATGGCCTTTGTAATGAGTTCACCAATTTCTCTCTCCATTGGGTAATATCATACCAACCATCAAGGTGAAAGAGAAAGCTAAAAATTAAGAACCTCACCTCCAGTTGCAACCAATATTTCTTTCTTGGTCATAAGAAGCACCATGGCCCATTATATCAATTGCACTTGCATAAAAAATAGCAAAGGATCAAATATCCAAAAGAAAACAAAATAAGAAAGTATATAGATTAAATTTAGTTCGTGATACATATTACTTTAACAAAAAAGCCTAAGTTACAATTTTAGACTGCAAAATGATGATAAGCAATGCGTAGTTTAGGAATATGAGAGGAATAGATTATTTACAAAAGTCTAGACTATTCAGAGGAAGTTGTAGGGTAAAATTGAGAAACTAAAATACTCACAAGTTCATAACAACCCCATATTTGAAGTGATCAAATAGAACTCAATGTTGTTCAGAGAGAAGTTCTTACAAAATGATTTCGAAAAAGTCGCAAGAAGGTAAAACCAACAAATGCATCATAATACTTGCTAGAAAATAGTCTAGATAAGTTGTTCCATGATGATTGCATGTGATTATATCTCTTACTTTTGCATCCTTTAAGTTTTGTTTTTATATAAATTTATGTAAAGTGACACTTACCAATCACACTTTATCCAAGTGAATAACCAAAGGCTTAGGCATTCATCTCACTTTGGCAATGATTCATGTGAAAAATGTCTCTCAATCCAATAAAAAAGTCATTCTACACTCAGTTCCATTAATCACCAGCAAGATATTCGATCTAGGCATGACCCATGACTAAATAGGAACCAATTAACCAATCGAAAGAGAAGATCACATTTTACATAAATGGATTTGACAACTCTGCAATTTTAATCACAAAGCAGTTTCAGAATATTTGGACAAAAAACATGTGCAAGAGAGAAGGGTAAACTTTTGTGTAACGACTATCATGAAAAACTAAAAGCATCGATCCTACAAAACAACATGCAAGATATTGTTAGTAATAAAATAAAAACATAAAAAGAAAGCTTGCTATGCAAAAAGAAACTACCATGGAAAAAACTCTCCCACCGACGTTTGTTGAAACTCGAAGTATTTAACAACACTTTTAAATGACCGCCATATCTTTATTTTTTGTTCAGCTTCATGAAAGCTGGAACTTTTTTCTTGAGTAATGCAAGCTTTAAATCTGGTCTTTTAGATAGGAGATTGCTTTCTCAACCACCAAACTTATTCAAGTTAGCTAAAACAATGAACTTTTCCTAAAATTTTAGAACTTGATACAAATAAAGTGTCAAAGGAGTAAATCAAATCCCTTGGAGAGTAGATGAATGTTTATGTGTAAAGAAAGAGCAAGGTCATTCAAATATGTAAGTCAAACAACCAAATAGTACACTCTCTTCAAGCCAAGCAGAAGAGTTGAAGATAGACTTTGAGGTTAAAAGTTGCCACAGAAGAGTTGAAGACAAATTTTGAGGTTAAAGTTGCCATTTCAACCAACATTTTTTAGCATCAAAGTAGAAGAAAAAAGTTGATATTGTAAATCAAGGCACATGTATTCTAGGATGGTAAGGTCTTGAGTGTAGCTTAATAATGAAAACAAAGTAAGTACAGAAGTTGTTAAGAATGCATCTTGGATTTTTTTTTTTTGAATAGAGGAATGCACCTTGGATTCTCTCATATTTTTCTTCAACGTAGGACCTATCATCTTCAAAATTGCTATGCCTTCTACAAGTTATTAGATCCATCTCATGATCATTAAAAAGCCCACATGCAAGAATATTCAAAGATTCACCTTATGGATTTAAAATAGAATCATAAGTCTAATCTTATTGCAAGGAGCAGCAGAGCAAAATTTTTATTTAAATCGATTGGTGCATATATATTCATTGTATTGGTTAGTCAAAAGAAATTAACTAACAAAGTTATGGTGTTTGATGATATCAATAGTATACATATTACCTTTACTACAAAAAATGTAGACAAGTATAATGATTCATTTGACAATAAAGATATTGAGACCAAACAATGACTGCACTTTAGTTACAATCAAAATGGAGCACAATTATATGAAGGCAACTACAAGAGGGCATCCCCGAACTACTAACTTTATAGTGAGATGATTGGAACAGGAATATTATGGAAAAGGTTGGTTCATTCTACCATTAAAGTTTAATTTTCTTCTATCAAGGAATGGTGACTTTGTAAAACCCCAACATCCATCCCAAAATTAATTGAAGACATTGTAAACTCAATCATAAAGAACATACAAACCATATCAAATAAACAACCTGTCAAGTAAAGTATTTACCACTCATGTATATCACAAAATCTGAAAAAACATAAAATAAATAATATGGTAACATTAATAAGAACAATTATAAGATCCTAATTCATGTCTAATTAAAATAAAGAAAATTCAACCTTCAAGGTAAAATTGTTTTATAGGTGATGTTTCCTCTGTCATCAGTGGTCCATAATGTTCACGAAATTCACCTACCCTAAAGAAGGAAGGACGATGTAATGGCCTTCACACATAATTACTTTTTAATATTTGTATTTAGTTATGAAATGGTATTCTTTGGTTAGAAACCAACCTTGCAATTGGCAGTGTTCCCATCAGCTGATGAAGACGTTCGAAAGGTTGTCTAGGGAAAAATACAATCCCTAGATTAGCCAAACTGTTGAGATCAAAAGATATTCAGCCTCAATTCCAAAAGAGGGATCCATCTGCAAATATCACAACCAGGGTTTTGGTAATCCCGGATTCATTAATTGAACATGGGTATCTTCTGAATTGCATACAGCAAAAAGAGCACAAAATTATGCTGCTTACATCCTCAGCAAGAGGTTTCCAATACTCTGTGATTGAAGGAGCATGGACATGTGGGTCAGTCAAAGCATTCTGTTTGAAGGCAAATAAAATGGAGCAGCAATTAATAGTCGCTTGGAAAGAAAAGGGGAGAAAAAAGAAAAGAAAAGAAAGCATATAGAGAAAAAGTACATCTTTTTGTCTATGTTTAAAAACTGTCAACATAAAATGTACTTCCAATATATGAAATGCATTATATTGTTTTAAATTATTTCAATAATATGCCATACCACCATTTTTATCCCTGAATTCATCAAGACATAGACTATATATAGTTGCCACATAGTTTGCTTCATGGTCTGAATGTACATAGAGAATTGAACTGGGTACCAATTAAGATTAGATAATCTAAAAATTTTATTGAACCTAATACGATAGGCTTTTACGAGCCTGAGACAAACCAATCCTAATGGGTTCAATTAATCCCACTCACATAAATGTGACATTATGTTGTTAGCTATTTGGACTTCTATCCCAAATCGTCTAAGGTCTGAGTAAGATAGTTTGCAGTTCCAATTGTAGAATCTTGGGTTATCAATCTTAACCATTTATTTGATGTCTGCATCTGAATCACCATGTAGAAGCCTGACTCATAAATGGGTTAGTGTCAGGTACATAATTTGCATTTTAAAAGATTCTTCAGTTATAGTATAGCGCGAAAACACGACGACAAATAAATTTATAAAAAAAAATCGGTGAGTACCGATTTGTTCGCAAGGAGGCAATCTTGATTTTTAAGGGAAGCTTTTCAGAAAAATAGTTCTAACAGGTATTTATATATGTATATATATATATATATATAAAGAGCAGATATCAAGCATTCAGAATATTAGAATTTTATTGCATTCATAAATAGTTTTCAAAGTAGAAAGTACTATGCTAAAGAGAGAGAGAGAAAGCAAATAGATAGAAGGAGAGGGAGATAGAGAGATAGAAAGTGCAGAGAGACGACGTCACTTGTGGGATGCTTGTGTGAGGTGTGGCAGCATCTCAAATCCAGAGTGCCAAGATGGAGTTGTAGAGGAGATGGAGAATTATAGAGAAGACAGTAGAAGAGATCTGGAGTTGATGGGAGAGATTCTAAGTTGATGCTTCAACTGGGGGGCCCTGGGCCTTCTTTTATATCTTTTATGGAGGGCAAAAAGGGTATTTAAGGCCTTAAATCCATCCAACAACCCCTGGTTGATCAGATCCATTGATCGAGAGATCAACGGCTCTGATTTGGCCTCAAAATAGCCTTCAAAAGGCCTTCTATGCTCGGATTTACTCTAGTAGCAACACGTGGCAGCTGCTGGAGAGTTGGATCAAAGATCACATGGCCCCGCTTCCTCCTCGCGTGCACCCGCAAGGCCCTTTTCAGCACCTTATCCTCAGCCGTCCGATCGTAACGATCAGATGGCTTACGTACGCTTGCCTCACCTTCCTAATCTCGCAAAATGCGAGCGATCGCGCGTCCCACCGTGGAGGGCTCTAATCGCGCCACGTGGTCACACCTTTGCCAATTGCACAATTCACCTACCTGCCCCCGCACAACCAATGCTGCTTCAATTTCGTGCAGTGCACGACTTAAACCTGCATCCTGCGCTTACGCGCCGCACATGAGCCAACGCGTTGTGCAAACCTTTTATATATGCTTGTTTGTTTTTATTTATGCTTATCCGATCTGGGTGGGCAACTTGGCACGCTCGTGGCCATTGGATGAAGATCCAATGGCCCACAGCGTGTGGTGCGGCATTCCTAGATGGGGCGGTGGTGAGGGAGCAACTGTGATGGCACCAAGTGATGCCATCATGGCCATCCATCTTCTTTTCTTTCTATCTGGTGATGTAGACATCCGATGGGGTTGATTTTTGCACCATTGGACTGCGACCGTCGACCCAAATTCATTCATGCAGTTGGATTCTTCATATGAGGCTCAGATCTTTGTCCTTTGGCTCCATGATCTCCATTCTTCTATGGACTGCACACGATGCTCTAGTTGTCTGATCGGGATGATTTCGGAATCGTTGAACTCCCGTCGTCGTTCTGATCAAATCTGTCTGGTCTTATCTAACATCCGCTGCTTTGAATCATCTGCGATTAAAATCATCTCTTTTTAGGTCATAAAATGATGATATTATCTATATGACTAATAAACTAGCTATTGTGAAAATTACGATGCCTATGAATACATTATTCCTAAGTTATGTTAGAATCTAGCTTAATTCAGGTGATTTAGGTTGCATGATTGTTGTGCAATCAATTGGCTATGCAAATTAATTAAAGCCTCTTCTTCAACAAAATGTGGATGCATATGGAAGGATTTGGATCACTCCATTTGAAATCTAAATAAGGAATTCTCATTTTTTGAGCCACAACATTGGAATGTAAACAAATTCTAATGATTTTTTTTTATAAATGAACAAATTCTAATGAAAGAACAAATCTGATGTTTGTTTAAAATAATGCTTATTATCAGTTGCTTTGACAACCCTTTTTAAGCTTAAATATGTTCAATATAAATTTTGAACTTTTCTGAATCACTGCCTCTAATTCTAAGAGATAAAAAAAATAGCCAGCAAGATTTCAAACAAGTCTTATTTTAAATGAATTTAGTTGAATGTAAAGAGTATGGAGAAGTTTAGATGTTAGACAGAGTGTTAAGTAGGCTATGACCAACAAAAATGATAAGGCATTAAATAAAGAACCTTTTGATATAAATCACAGAAAGACTAGTGAATTAAAAGAATGACTTAAATCATAGTTAATATGCCAAATAGTCAAATAAAGGTATTGAATAAACACAAACTTCCAGTAGAACTCAAATTACATGCAAGAATAAATTGCACAACTAAAGACTTTTTTCGTTTCTCTTACCTACTGGGACAAGTGTTTAAGATTATAAAAGTGGATGGTAGAGTCAAAGGTTGCAAAACCAACCATCGTTGTGGGGACCTCCTGGGATAAAATAGGTGTACATGCCATTACTATAAAAGCCACTATACAATAGAAAAATGTAAGACCATAAAAGATCTATTATCCAATTGTACACTATAAAAGAAGGCATGCTAACCAGAAAAAGCGAGACCGTAGAAGCTCTTAATTGATTGGATATCTTGGATGAGCAAATATTATCATATATATGTTTTCTGAAAGGAGCTACAAACAAGCATACAAAACACAAGCATCTCCATGCAGAACTAAAATGTTCAATGAAGAAGAAAGATGCAACCTACTTATCTAACAGATAACAAAGATGATGTGCTTGCACTGAACCATTAGATTCCTTGAATTTTCCCACTTACAAACTAAGAAAACAGTTACAAGTAAATCTTCTCATAAACTTTATCCATAATATGCCCCATGAATATAAAATTTTCACCTCTCTTTTACACAAGATTAGTGCATATTAAAATTACTAAATCTAAAAAATATTAAGCACACATCGTCCCAAAGTTATGAACCAGAGTAAAAAGATATTAGATCTCTGAAAATTTTCTCATAGCTGCCAAATGCTTTTAACAAAGACCATGCAATAACTAAAAACATCAATATGTTGCAACTTGGTGGTCCAAAATACTACCAAAGAAACTAATTTCTTGGTGTTTGATCTATATTACCTGGTCATGGAATATCTGCCAAAATCTATCTCAACTAGTCCCATCTATCCTTGGAAACCCCACTCTTTCTTGAACCAATACAGGCATCCAATGCTATATTTACCCTTGTTATTTGCAGGAATTCCAATATCTGAAAACACAATAAACCTATGTATGTTACCTCCTGCATTATGGACAAAGCATACACTTTCAAATGCCTTCTGTAGGACCACTATACAATGTCATGTGATTAAGAAGACTAATACAACATTTGTTTATTAAAAGGAAAAGGAAGCATTTGGTTTATGGGGTAATATGCTACATGAACCATGTCAGCACAATAATATAAAGGCATGCAAATGTTACGACTCAGTTCCCGAATCCCTACAGGACACGAGACCGGACCGATTCGACTGATCCCAAGACCCAGTCGCCCAACGAGAAAGTAACCAAAAAGCAGTAAAATAAACCACATTCATCATGCAAGCAACTAACAGTAACAAAAGTACAGCAGTAAAGAAGTAAACTACTACAGTACACACCACCACAACAGTAGAAAATTAAACAGGTACAGGAATATAAGGTACAGAATGAAACAGTACAGAACGTAAAGGTACAAGAAGCTACTCACTACTACAAACAAGTACAAAGAACTACAACTGCTGGGCTCTACTGGGCCCAGCACCCTCTACAGCCATAGGCTCTGGCTGCTCAACACCTGGACTTGAAAAGAGTTTTGAGTACACGAAATCAGCGAACGCTGAGTAGAGTGGCAACCAACTAACTAAAGCAGTAAAGGTGGACAGGTAGCTATTGTTTCTCAATTCTTTCTTTCTTAACTAATTATTCTTTCTTTCCACCACTTGGTTTATTTACCAGCTCTCCTTGATCTCGAATGTTCCTCATGGGAACAATCTTGATTGCAGTATTTTCCGAAGAGTAAAAGTAGCACGTGGTCTCTCCTGGCTAGGAGAGTCCCCCGTGGTGGTCCTACACCCAGTCAACCACCCCAAGGTTATGGACAAATGTAACAGTGACTACGGCACGTGTGATAAACGCACGGGTAGCTACCCCGCACTGGCACGCGGTCAGTCGTTTCCGTTAATGGGTGAGCCCAAAGCACAGCACGGAACTAGTATAGGGCATAGCCCTCTCAGTAATAGGGGTCTAACCCCTAAGAACCAAACAGGGGTCTCCCTTCTCCACAGTCCACGCACCCTCGCCTGACTACCCTGGTTTGCCCAGTGGGCCTAACAAGTCGGTGTAAGGTGGCTAGCTGAACCCCAGGCCCCGTGGGGTGGCTAGCTCTCTCCCTACACTAGTAGCTCTCCCTGATACTATGTACGCGAGGGCCAAGAAGTCTGTACAGAGTGGCCAATCCTAACCTCGGGTCCCAACCCAAGGGCGACTAGCTCCACTCTGCACTAAACAGGGGGACAGTCACTCTCCTTGGTACTCCGTACTCAAGGGCCAGCTCACTTCCCCACTCATATTCCCAGTTTCATTCCATTTGTTTTCAGGAGCTCTACTCCTAATTTCCCGTAGGGTTCATGCTCATATTTCTCAGGCCAAGCCATACCAGGTTTCATCATTTCTATTTCCATTCCCAGGTTATACACATGCAATTTGTAACTCTATTCCATATTCAGTTTATTCACAGATAGCTCGTGTTTCCAACATTCACCTTTCCATTTTCCAATTATATACATGCAGCTCATATTATGTCATTTCACATGTGCGACAGGATAGTACATTCGACAATTAGCTAGCACAAGTACTACTTATTTCGTAGGCAACTGTTGATCATTTACAGGCAATTGTCATCATTCTATCTACTCATTCAAGACTACAATTCATTCAATACATACATTTCCAGTATTTCTAGTCCTAGGATTCATGTCATATCCTAGGTTCTAATCATTCATTCCACACATGCATTTAGGTTTTAATTAAATTTAAGGGAAAGACACTCTACCAGTAAACCCAGGAGTAATGGGGGCTTGATCGGCAGGTCCACGTGCCTCAGCAAACCCCAAACTCGCAACGGAACGAGGTCCTATCACAAGGGTTAATCAGACAAGCACTCTCAGAACAGTATAGAAAGTATTCTAACAAGTAGAGGAATTCTTACGGAAGACATCGGTATCTTAATTGTGGAAATCAGACCTCAAACAGACCCTAAACAGGTCAAAAATAATAATTCTGACTCAAATCAGACGTCTCCAGAGTCATACCTCAGTTCTGTGCTACTCCTCAGACATCTAGGAACTCCGCTGGACCGTCTGGGCCTAGTTTCAGACATCCGACCACCTCTCCGGACATCTGGAATTTCTTCTCGTCATCTGGTGCCTCGCCCAGACGTCCGAACTGCATGGGAGGGTGTGTCCCACGCCTTCTCGAAGCAACCTCTGTGCAAAATCAAGCGTATCTTCTCAATGAGGCATGAAACAACACCTCGACAGGATGGCCTGCATGGCCGCATTCGTAAAGGAGATGTACGTTCGTGAAACTTACCTTTCAGTCATCTAGGACCTCTTCCAGACGTCGCCTACATTGTCTGGATAGCACTCTAGACGTCTGATTCTGGGAAACTCCCAGAACCAGAACCTGCCTTCACCTCCTCGTGCCGCACGTGGCCGCGCTGCGCCCACTCGCCTGCTGCTCCAGCTACAATAGTGTCGGGGAGGACCTCCCCAACGCACTCCTCCGCTTTGCGCATGCACCGACCGGTCGTGAGCTTCCCAGCGAGCTCCCACGCAAGATCGCAAGCCTTCTCTTCTCTCCTTCTCACGCTGCTCCTCCTCTCCTCTCACGACACTCCTCCTCTCTGCCACTCTCGCTTGGCTACACGCTACTCTCGCTAGAGGAAGGAAGAAGGTGGCTAGAAGTGCGGTTGGTGTGAGGGAGAGGAGGGGGTTTATATAAAGTGTGGGGGTTAGGGTTTGCAAAGATGAGAGGAGAGAGAGAAGGAGAATAAATGAGGATCGCGTACTGTCTACGCGTAACACGTGCACAGATGCGAGCTCGTACATGAAAATTTTGATTTCCAAACGTCTGGGAAGGTGTCCAGACGTCTGACCCAAGTTCCAGACGTCTTAAAGGGCTCAACTAGCATGGGCCTTAACAACATAACAAACTCAAAGGATGTTTCGTCCCCGAAACTTGAGCTAGCTAGGGTGCGTAAAAAGAACAACATACGCATAACAAACTCAAAGAGGATCGAAGCTGATCCGAAAAGACGTACCTTCAAAGAGCTTCGGGTACCGCTCTTGCATCGCCAGCTCAGGCTCCCAGGTAGCCTCCTCATACCTCTAGCTCCTCCACAAGGCCTTCATCAGGGGTACCTGCTTCCGTCTCAGACTCCGGATGACTCTGTCTAGTATCTGCACTGGTCGCTCGAGGTAGGTCAGGTCATCACCCACCTCAATGCTCTCGTGGTTCAGAACGTGACTGGGATCGGCGACGTACTTCTTGAGGTTGGACACGTGGAACACGTCGTGCACACCAACAAGCTGGGGAGGAAGGGCAAGCCTGTAAGCAACGGGTCCAACCTGCTCCAGGACCTCAAAGGGCCCCACAAACCTTTACACGAGCTTCCCTTTCACCCCAAAATGCTGTAAGCCCTTCATGGGCGAAACACGAAGGAAGACGTGATCCCCAACCTCAAACTGCACCTCTCTACGCTTCTAATTGGCATAGCTCTTCTGTCTGCTTCTGACAGTGCGGAGTTGCCTGTGAATCTGCTCAATCACCTCCTGACTCTACCGGATCAGCCTAGGGCCAACCTCTCACTTGGTCCCCACCTCAACCCAACTCAAGGGTGTAGTACACCTCCGTCTGTACAGAGCCTCGTAGGGTGCCATGCCGATGCTCGAGTGATAGCTGCTATTATATGCAAACTCTACCAGGGGCAAGTGCTCCTCCCAAGAGCCCCTCCAATCCAATACACAGGCACGCAAAAGGTCCTCAAGTGTCTATATCGTAAGCTCTGACTGTCTGTCCGTCTGGGGGTGGTAAGCTGTATTGAACCTCAACCGTATCCTTAAGGCCTGCTGAAACTCAGCCCAAAACTGGGACGTAAAGTGGGTATCCCAGTCGGATATAATCTCACACAGAACTCTATGCAAACGTACCACGTCGCGAATATACCTCTCTACTAACTGTGCTAGTCCCAAGGTGACTTGGATCGGCAAGAAGCGTGCTGTCTTCATCAATCTGTCTATAATTACCCAGATTGCGTCGTGTCCTCACTGGGTAACGGGCAACCCCACCACCAAGTCCATGGTGATGCTCTCCCACTTCCACTCTGGTACTGGAAGTGGCTGCAACGACCCTGCAGGCCTCTAATGCTCTGCCTTTACCTGCTGGCACACCAAACACTACTGTACGAACTCACCTACATCTCGTTTCATTCCCCTCCACCAAAAAGTCATGTCTCAGATCATGGTACATTTTTGTGTTCCCGGGATGTATGGTGAACCTAGAACCGTGTGCCTCAGTCAGGAGCTCTCTCAACAGCTCCTCGTCCCTGGGAACGCACAACCGTCCCCTCATGCGTAGCACCTCGTCGGTAAAGGAGAAGTCCCTAGGGTTCCCTGACAGTACTCTGTCACGCAACGACTGTAGGTACGGGTCCGCCATCTGTCCTGTGATGACGTGGTCTATCAGCTCTGGCCTCGTCTGTCGTGTCACAGTCACTGCCCCACAGTGCCCCAGTAACTCTAGGGGTCGCCAACTACCCATCTCCTCCATGAGTCTCCAACTCTATGCCTATAAACTGGCCAAGTGGGCGGGCGCCTTCTGGCTCAAGGCATTAGCCACCACGTTGGCTTTCCACGGGTGGTAGGAAATGCTGCAGTCATAGTCATTCAGGAGCGCTAACCAACGCCTCTATCTCATGTTAAGCTCCTTCTAATCAAACAAGTACCTAAGGCTCTTATGATCTGTGAAAATCTCAAAAGTCTCGCCATACAGGCAGTGCCTCTAAGTCTTCAACGCGAAGACGACAGCTGCCAGCTCTAGGTCGTGCGTAGGGTAGCTATGCTCATGGGGCTTCAGTTGCCGCGAAGCGTAGGCAACAACGTGACCCCGCTGCATGAGCACACCCCCTGACCCCTGCAAAGAGGCATCCATGTACACAACGAAACCGCTACTGCTGTCTGGAATGGTAAGCACAGGAGCCAAAGTCAACCTCTCCTTCAACTCCTAAAAACACTCCTCGCAAGCATCTGTCCAAGAAAAGGCCACGTCCTTCTGGGTCAATGTGTCATAGGACATGCAATCTGCGAGAAAACCCTAATAAACCACCGGTAGTAGCCTGCCAGTCCCAAGAAACTGCGGATCTCTATCACTGTACGTGGTCTCTCCCACCTGAGCATTGCCTCAACCTTGGCTGGGTCCACAGCCAAGCCATTTCCTGAAATCACATGACCTAAGAAGGTCACCTCCCTCAACCAGAACTCGCACTTGTTATACTTGGCATACAACCTGTGTCATCTCAATGTGTCCAAAACCAACCGCAAGTGTTGTCCATGCAGCGCCTGATCCTGCAAGTAGATGAGCACATCATCGATAAATACCACCACGAACTAATCCAGATATGGCCTGAACACCCGGTTCATCAAATCCATGAAAGCGGTGGGGGCATTAGTCAGCCCAAATGGCATGACCAAAAACTCGTAGTGTCCGTACCAGATGCGGAAAGCTATCTTGGAGACGTCGGTCTCCTTGATCCTCAACTAGTGGTAACCAGACCTCAAGTCTATCTTGGAGAAAATCGTGGCACCTCTCAACTGGTCAAACAAGTCGTCAATCCTCGATGGCGGATACGTGTTGTTGATGGTGACCCGATTTAACTATCTGTAGTCCACACAAAGTCGTAGGGTACCATCCTTCTTCTTCACAAACAAAATCGGGGCTCCCCACGGAGACGCACTGGGCCTCACAAAGCCCTTCTCCAGAAGGTCCTGCAACTGAGACTTGAGCTCTCACAGCTCAAGTGGTGCCATCCTGTAAGGCACTGTAGAAATGGGGTTGGTCCCCGGTACTAGTGAGATCTCAAACTCGATCTCATGCTCAGGCGGTAGTCCTGGAAGCTCCTCTAGGAACACGTCGGGGTACTCTCTGACCACCGGGATACTCTGAGAGTCTGCCACAGAGCTGGGCTTTTCCACTACACAAGCCAGAAAGACCTCACACCCTTGGCCCAAAAGTCTTGCCGCTCGAAGTGCAGAAATGCACCTGAAACCTCCATCCACCGGCTGTCCGTGGAACTCAAAGGAAGGCAACTCCAGTATGGAGAAGACGATCTTCCTCTCAAAACAGTCCACCAAGGCGTTGTAAGCGGACAGCCAGTCCATCCCCAGAATCACGCCAAAGTCCTCCATCAATATCACAATCAGATCAGTAGGGAGGCTGTGTCCCCCAACACTGACCTCACAGCCTGTGTAAACCTCCTCAGCTACAAACAGCTGACCACCAGGACCTCTAATCACAAATGGATCCTCTAACAACACACAGTACTGCCTCAAACTGACAGCAAAACTAGTAGCGACAAACGAGTGTGTGGCGCCGGAATCAAAAAGTATGTAAACAAGTCTGCTGGAAACTGTAACCATACCTGCCACCACTGAACCTGAAGCTCTGGCATCTCTGTGTGTCAGGGCATTAATACGCCCCTCAGCTCTAGGTGCGGACGAAGTAACCACACTCTACATCTGACGGGTAGCTGCTGGTCGGTACCCTCCCCGCGACTGTTGACCTCCCCCACGCGCATGGGAACCACGGCCTCCTACTCGTCCTCCCGCGCTCGGTGCGGGGAGCATCTGCTGACCTCCAGCCCTAGACAGGCAGTCCCTCCTGATGTGGCCCGGTTGGCCACACTGGTAGCAAAGGGGAACTCGACTCCCGCCCTCGGTAGGTCCCTGCTGGCGGCTGGGCAGGGGTCCAGTGCTGGCAGCTGGCCCCTGTCGGGGGCCCCCAAAGACCACTGACGGCCCCGCAAAATGTGACAGCTCTCCTGCGGGCGCCACGTGCCTCCTCTCTCGTCAACCCTATGAGTAGTCTGGCTGGTAGGGCCTCTTCCGTCCGCTGTCAGTGTCGCGTGCGGTCGAGTTGGTCTCCTCATATGTCATAGCTACCTCCACCACTCTCGAGAATGCAGGCAGCTTCAAGGGTTTGACATACCCCCGAATAGCAAGCCGGAGCCCCTCGGTGAACCTCCACAGGCGCTCCTCCTCAGTGGCTACAGCTGTCGCGGTGAAACGAGATATCTCCAAAAAACACGTGCGGTACACGCTCACGGTCATCGTCCCCTGGCGGAGAGTGTGGAACTCCCGCCTCCTCTGATCCTGCCACGTCTGGGGAAAGTACTGCCCGCGGAAGAGGGTGACGAATTGGTCCCATGTTGGCTCGGCCCTCTCCTGCCCTCTGATTGCCCTCCACCACCTGTGTGCCGCGTTCTCCAACTGGTACGTGGCAAAGGCCACGCAATACTCTGCAGTGGGGGTGAAGGGTGTCAAACACCTTCTCTATCTACTCGAGCCAGTCCTCCACCACGGTCAGGTCCTCATCCCCTTGAAGGAGGGGGCTTCAGTTTCCGAAACTGTCCGAAAAGCTCGTAATGGCACTGAAGTGGGGAAACTGGTACGCCTCCAGGTAAGGAGGGCTCGTGCTCGGAAGTGTCAAAGGACGGTGGGGGCGGTGGAGGCCCACCCCCTCCCCAACGTCCAACGCTATGTCTGTCTCGCGGTCCCACAGAGGACTCCCCCTCCGCAGCCCCAAGGAGAGGCGCCCGTGGGGGCAGGTGGAGCTCCTTTCGTACGATCTCCCGTATCAGCTAAGCGAGGTCCTGGGCTTGAATTCCTGAAAGTAGTGGCTGGTCCACTAAGATGTTGGGCGCAACTCATCCGCCCCTTAGACCTCAACCTCAACCGCGTCCGCGGCCCGCCTCAATGACCCCACGTCAAGGCATCTCTTGCAATGAAACATGAACAACAGAATAAGAAGATGTCAATTTCAACAGATATTCGGCAAAAGAACCTCAGAACAGATAACAAAAGGTACGTTGTGGTGGTTACTCTAGTTACAAGCATGTGAATTGGTTATTTTCCAACTAGTTGGCTCACTTCTCGGGACAACCTTACTCTGATACCATCTTGTTACGACCCGGTTACCGAATCCCTACAGGACACGAGACCGAACTGACTCAACTGATCTCAAGACCCAGTCTCCCAACGAGAAAGTAGCCAAAAAGCAGTAAAATAAACCACATTCATCATGTAAGCAACTAACAGTAACAAAAGTACAACAGTAAAGAAGTAAACTACTACAGTACACACCACCATAATAGCAGAGAATTAAACAGGTATAGGAATATAAGGTACAGAATGAAAGAGTACAGAATGTAAAGGTACAAGAAGCTACTCACTACTACAAACGAGTACAAAGAACTACAACTGCTGGGCTCTACTGGGCCCAGCACCCTCTGCAGCCGTAGGCTCTGGTTGCTCAACACCTGGACCTAAAAAAAGTTATGAGTACACAAAATCAGCGAATGCTGAGTAGAGTGGCAACCAACTAACTAAAATAGTAAAGGTGGACAGGTAGCTGTTGTTTTTCAATTCTTTCTTTCTTAACTAATTATTCTTTCTTTCCACCACTTGGTTTATTTATCAGGTCTCTTTCTTGATCTCGAATGTTCCTCGTGGGAACGATCTTGATTGCAATATTTTTCGAAGAGTAGAAGTAGCACATGGTGCTCTCCTGGCCGAGAGAGTCCCCCATGGTGGTCCTACACCCAATCAACCACCCCAAGGTCACAGACAGACGTAACGGTAACTACGGCACGCTCAATAAATGCACAGGTAGCTACCTCGCACTGGCACATGGTCAGTCGTTTCCGTTAACGGGTGCACCCAAAGCACAGCACAGAACCAGTATAGGGAATAGCCTTCTCAGTAACAGGGGTCTAGCCCCTAAGAACCAAACAGTGGTCTCGCCCCTCCACAGTCCGCGCACCCTCACTTGACTACCCTGGTTTGCCTAGTGGACCTAACAAGTCGGTGTAAGGCAGCTAGCTGAACCCCGAGCCCCGTGGGGTAGCTAGCTCTCTTCCTACACTAGTAGCTCTCCCCGGTACTGTGTACGCGAGGGCCAAGAAGTCAGTACAAAGTGGCCAATCCTAACCACGGGTCCCAACCCAAGGGCGGCTAGCTCCACTCTACACTAAAAAGGGGGACAGTCACTCTCCTTGGTACTCCGTACTCAAGGGCCAGCTCACTTCCCCACTCACATTCCCAATTTCATTCCATTTATTTCCAGAAGTTCTACTCCTAATTCCCTGTAGGGTTCATGCTCAAATTTCTCAGGCCAAGCCATACCAAGTTTCAGCATTTTTATTTCCATTCTCAGGTTATACACATGCAATTTGTAACTCTATTCCATATTCAGTTTATTCACAGATAGCTCGTGTTTCCAACATTCACCTTTCCATTTTCCAATTATATACATGCAGCTCATATTATGTCATTTCACATGTGCGACAGGATAGTACATTCGACAATTAGCTAGCACAAGTACTACTTATTTTGCAGGCAACTGTTGATCATTTACAGGCAATTGTCATCATTCTATCTACTCATTCAAGACTACAATTCATTCAATACATACATTTCCAGTATTTCTAGTCCTAGGATTCATGTCATATCCTAGGTTCTAATCATTCATTCCACACATGCATTTAGGTTTTAATTAAATTTAAGGGGAAGCCACTCTACCAGTAAACCCAAGAGTAATGGGAGCTTGATCGGCAGGTCCATGTGCCTCAGCAAATCCCAAACCCGCAACAGAATGAGGTCCTATCACAAGGATCAATCACAAGAGCACCCTCAGAATAGTATAGAAAGTATTCTAACAAGTAGAGGAATTCTTACGGAAGACAACGGTATCTTAATTGTGGAAATAAGACCTCAAACGGACCCTAAACGGGTCGAAAATAGTAATTCTGACTCAAATCAGACGTCTGGAACACCTTCCGGACATCTTAAAAGAGTCCAGAGTCATACCTCAGTTCTGCGCTACTCCTCAGACATCCAGGAACTTCGCTGGATCATCTGGACCCAGTTCCAAACGTTCGACCACCTCTCCAGACATCTGGAAACGCTTCCCGTCGTCTGGTGCCTCGCCCAGATGTCTGAACTGCGTGGGAGGGCGTGTCCCGTGCCTTCTCGAAGCAACCTCTGTGCAAAATCAAGCGTATCTTCTCAATGAGGCACGAAACAGCACCTGAATGGGATAGTCTGCATGGTCGTATCTGCAAAGGAGATGTATGTTTGCGAAACTTACCTTTCAGTCGTCTCTAGACATCGCCTACGTCATTTGGATAGCACTCCAGACGTCTGATTCTGGGAAACTCCCAGAACCAGAACCCGCCTTCGCCTCCTCACGCCGCACGTGGCAGCGTCGTGCCTGCTCGCCTGCTACTCCGGCTACAGCAGTGTCGGGGAGGACCTCCCAGACGCACTCCTCTGCCTTTCACACGCGCCGACCTGCCGTGAGCTTCCCGACGAGCTCCCACACGAGCTCGCAAGCCTTCTCTCCTCTCTTCTCACGTTGCTCCTCTCCTCTCATGACGCTCCTCCTCTCCGCCGCTCTCGCTCGGATGCACACTGCTCTCGCTAGAGGAAGGAAGAAGGTGGCTGGAAGTGGGGGTGGTGTGAGGGAGAGGAGGGGGTTTATATAAAGTGTGGGGGTTAGGGTTTGCATCGGCGAGAGGAGAGAGAGAAGGAGAAGAAATGAGGATCGCATACTATCTGCGTGCAGCACGCGCCCATATGCGAGCTAGTACACGAAAATTTTAATTTCCAAACATCTGGGAAGGTGTCCAGATGTTTGACCAGACATCTTAAAGGGCTCAACCAGCATGGGTCTTAACAGCAAACCTGTAACACAAGGGTACAAGTAGCATCAATGGGATGCCTACGCTTCTCTCAGCAGTCCTATTGATGTTAGAAAATGCCCCATGAAGGGTCAAAGCCATCAAAGAAATCTACTAAAGTAGTAAAATAATACAGTAAAGGAAAACATCCAATTATAAGGATGATGATATCAGCAAGGTATCCCCAATAGAATGGAAATAATTCTAGGGAGGTTTAAGGTTCGATGCCTAAACTTAGCCACTATGAAATGGATAAGTACATGAGTCTTCCATGAACAAGGAGTTGAATAAGTACATAGTGAAAGGGAGGAGTCTTCTACTTGCTACACATATAGAATCATAGATCCCATCCCTAATCAATGAATGATTGGATGACAAACAACAACTAGGGAGAGAAGAAAGGGATTGAACTCAAGGGCACGGAATAGAGGCCTTGGGAAGAGGTTGACATTGTATTTCATAACACATTCCACTTTGACATTTTGTCGAACACCTTGAGGGAAACTTGTTGTCACCTGACCAGACCAACATAATGAAGGCCACATTCCACGTGGTCACCCTCTAGTTAAACTCCATCTCCTACAGTTTCCACAACCTCACTTATGAGCTATCCAACCCCCTCTATCTCCATCTCCCTAATGACATTAACGAGCTCTTTTATGCCCAGTACTGGAGGTCCTACCTCGATGTTGATCCCTCTAAGGAGAGGTTTCGATTGGATATCCTCAATGTCATTAGAACATTGAGCAGGAGAGAATTCCTAACAAAATCCTAATACAAGAACTATCCTCACTTGGATTAGAACGTTGATCGAGAAAACTAGATCTGGAGATTGGCTGCATGCAGGATAATGGATGGAGGATGGAAGGGAAGGAGAAATGCTAGAGATCAAGAGGGGGTGGAGAACCTGTGCTCTGGATCGATGGTTGTTAGGGCTTCATGATCAATATACCTCAACTGCGATATATAGCGATGAATGAACTGAGAGCAACAACGATAAAGAGAGGGATAGAAGCAATGAGAGATCGGACCTAATCGGCAATTAGGACATTTGAGAGTCGGCGATGAGACATCAACTTTATAGATCTAGGTTCAACCGAGATGTGTTTCGATGAGATTGTTGAGGAGCTTATAGTCGAGCTCGATGAGGTCACCCTCAATGTAGTCATAGATCTTCTGGAGGATGGTGGAATTGGGGGGGTTGGGGGAGTGGATGAAGGACTGGACGATGAGGCTACAGTTGACATGGTCGGACTGGACGCCATCGACGTGCATGCAGGAGAGGACAATGAGGGCCTTCTCGATGTCCCCGTTATGGTCACAGGAGGAGATGAGGGCATTGTAGGTGAGCGGGGAGTGATGAGAGGGGGACTGAGAGGAGAGGAGGAAGGCCTCGTAGGGCTGGTGGGACCACCTGAGGGAGTGGATGAGGATGGAGTAGAGGAGGTGATCCTTGATAGGAAAAACAAAGTGAAAAAGGAGAAGAAAAAGAATGAAAAGAAGCTCAACCTTGTTAGGAATTTTAAGGAATTAGTGACAATTTAGGGAAATCTACGGTAACATATTATAACATTATTGAAACTTGCCCATCGGTATTGGTTACATTTTTTGTAGTGCGATCAGGGTCTTCTCATCATCGGTGAGGGAGGTGGTGATGGAGGTGGCATGGGGATGGGGGAGGCAAGAGATGGGTAGAGGGGAAGGACGAAAGGCAGAGGGTGATGGTGGCAAGAGTGATGGTTATGGGTTTGAAGAGAGGGTAGAAGAGGATGCGATGGTGGTGATGGAAAGAAGAGTCGAACGAGATGGTCAAGGTTAGGGAGTTGTGTTTGGAGGGGAGGAAGTGCATGAGCGATTTTTTTTTTTTTTGTAAAGAGTAGAGCAAGAGACCTGTGGGAGTGGGGTTTGGATTTCACTTTGGAAATTTGGGGTTGGCGCTATTACTACCAGCTAGAATTTTTTGTTTGGATTTTCAAATATAATTCCTACGTGTGGTATGTGTTTTTTTTGTTAACATGATATTCTATATACTTTATATAGGTACATACACCTGCCACTATTATTAATCGACAGATGATAAAAAAGATCTTTACTAGCACATAACCTTTTTATCACTAAATTACAATTTGAAAATTACAACAATAAGTATGGATATATAGGCACATGTATATTTATGATTAATCTTAATTATCATTTGGCAAAGGTATTTTAGCATCGTAGGAAAATAATTACAACTAAATCACAGCTAATAGCGGTAAATGAGTTATATATTGCTATTCAAATTACCACTAATTATCATTTTTGTTATAGTGGATGTAAGAGCCCTACTACTAACCATAGAGAAGACAATGGAAACAAGTGCATAGTTGACAAAGGAAGGAGGCCCAAGGATGTGTAAAGGCACATTAAATTTTTCTTTCTTTTTAACTCTTTGAGGATAGGTTACTCTATCATGGGAGTCACAAGTTCTATTAATGCCTATACCTTATGTGGGGGTAGAAGATGGTGTAAATGGCATGTGGATTGTTTCCAAAAGCATTTTTATGATTATCGAAAAAAACAAATGTAGCTCGTTCAAGAAGCAATATAGTGGGACATATATTTGTCGGTAATATTAATTATCGATCATCAAAAGATTTTTAATAGCATATATTTTTATTGCCACTTTTGAAAAATTAGTATAATAATATGTATCATCCATGAGAGGCAAACATTTTTGTCACTAATGCGCTAAGTGTTGTTTAACAAAAAGAAAAATAGTGGCATAATTTTTCTCCCTCTAAATGATATATATAGTGGCATATATGTTTGCCACAAAAATTAATTGTCATCCAAAAAAATGCTATAGTGGCATATATAAA
Organism: Thalassia testudinum; assembly: GCA_037157565.1. Taxonomy (NCBI): domain Eukaryota; kingdom Viridiplantae; phylum Streptophyta; class Magnoliopsida; order Alismatales; family Hydrocharitaceae; genus Thalassia; species Thalassia testudinum. The sequence continues at coordinate 50,214,748 of JAZHRO010000009.1, forward strand.
AAAATTGCTGCTAAATCAAAAGAATTAGTGGCAAATACATTATATGCCACTATCTAATTCGCCGATAAAGACTTTTTTTGTAGTGAATAGTAAGTTGAGCAGTTTTCCTCTCTTTTGATTTTGAAATAACATCTACTTTTGTTGCTTCGGATTATCACTTAATGGAATAAATCTTTATTTCTCTGTTGTGGCAGGTATGGTCACAGTAGAAGATCAGTTGATCTTTGTTCTTTTTGACTCGAGAGCATTACACTCATTCTTATCTTCTGAGTTTGCCCCGAAGCTGAACAAACCACAAGTCCTGTTAGTTGAGCCACTGGTTATCAAGGGCCTAGGAGGGCAACTTCTTATTTTTGAGACAGTCCTTAGAGACTATGTAGTCCGTATCGTAGGCTACGAGTTGTTAGCCAATCTTATGGAGATCGAGATGGAAGATTTCTATGCTATTCTCGGCATGGACTAGTTGTCTGCACATCAAGCACTTGTTGACTGCTTTGAGAAGAAGGTGATCTTCTCCATGCCTAGGGTGCCACACTTTGAGTACTTTGGCTGAGTAGAGGATCGACTAATCAAGTACATTTCATCCTACGAGCAACGAGATTAATGACTAGGGGATGCTGCGGTTACTTGGCCTATGTAATCACTGATGTACCATCTGGATCGCTAGTTAATTAGCATTAATTAATCGCATTGTAGTATCGTATCATAATCTAGATGAATGTCATTTATTTATATATAATTTTTACTAATTTTATTCTAGGTCATTCACTGGGAGGCAATAATTGATATACATCACTCTCTACTATCCAAAAATCATCTTTTACTCCAAAAATGTTAAGTTTATTTATAACAGAATGTATTATAAATGAAAGAATCAAAGAATAAATTAATCTATGTCAAGTATACACGAAAATGAATGAATTTATGTTAATAACAATGCCTCAAGAATATATACAAGTTTCATGGGATCAAAAAACTATTTTAAATTAGCTTTGTTAATTATCTACACAATATTTAAGTGTAACAACCAATTAAATTCACAATTAACTAATACCTTAAAACTATATACAATATAGGCACGAAAAGAATATATCCTAAATATATCTGTTTCATACTAATAATATACATCAAATATATTTACAATACCTAAGTATATATACTAACTAACCTATATATGTATAAACTAATACTAAGCTAAGAAACTAATTATAATAATCATACATAATATACAGCATATATACACTATATGTGCTAACTAACATATATATAACACTACTTATACATATATTTTTTTGAAATAGACTACTTATACATATATGAAAGCCTTAAAAATATTTATATATAGAATAAGGCAAAAATAATATGTATATATATTTTTTATTTATTTACAATACATGTATAAAATTCATAATATATATATATCTTATAATACTATATATTTTCAATATATACCATCGCACACATAGACCCATAAATTCCAACCAATACCTCTTTTTCTCCTTTTTCTCAAAGGAATTTATATGCTCTTAGGGATCTAACCCCATATTAGACAAGAGGTTGGCCCGAGAATTCCTCTAAATACTATTGAAGCGGTCTTCTTGTTTTCGATGTGGGACAAAGTTGAGTGCTAATTCACACGCTATTGCGTGACTTATTTTGGATTTTAAGGCTTTAATTGAAGCTTCATTAATGAATTAATTTAAAATTAAATTATATGGTCTTAAAGTTATTACAAAGGACTTTCATATGGTATAATTTATTTACATTAATTAAATATATAAATATATTGAAAAATTCATTGAAGTTAGTGATAAATACATATATAATTTATGCTTAATTACTTAATTAAAGTATAAATTAATAAATTGATGATGCAATTGACTCTTAAGTTAATTAATTTACCTTATTACCTAATTAATACAGATTTAATTATTTTTTATTGATTTATTTCTATATTTACAATTTTAAAGACACGGTTATATATATACATATATAATACAAAATAAATGCTATTCTACAGTATAAATAAGTTATAAATATATTGAAAATAACTCAAATTATAATATACAATGTTACAACACAATTTACTTCATTATTTTACTAATTTACTAATGTACATTACATTAACTTAATAATTTACTTAATTAACTTATAAATATAAATATGTACAATATCTAAGTAAATAAATAAATATATGGATATATTACTATACATCATAATTACTTTAAGTTATATATACAATTATAATTATGTTTATAAGTACATATATTACTATTTATATTTACATATAGATTATATGCTTATAGTATAAATAAGTATATATATTATATACATAAATATATTATTATACTATATTCTATGTAACTTAACATAAATATATATCTAAATACATAAAATAGATATAAATTATTTACATACTCTACAAACATATAAGTTGCTATATACAAGTTATTTAGGATTATATACTAGTATATACACATTTACATAGATATTTTTATAGGATTTTTGAGTTTTTTGGATTTTTATTTTGTTTTTATGCATTATAGAAATAAAGGAAGAGGAAAGTTGAGAAGAGAAGAAGAATGTTCTTTTTGTTTGTTGTTGCTTTGTTTCTCTTATTTCTAACCTGAGAAGACTAAAACTTTTGCAGGTATGTTCTCCTAACTAGGGTATTCAAAGCCTAAATCTAATGACTCACACACCTAAAACTGATCCTAATCTCACTCAAGACAATTTTATTTTATTTTTCTATAGTATTTTTGTATTTTTTATGTTATTTACAATGAAGGCTATGTTTTTTTTGAAAAAGAAAGGAAAGCTATCGAGTCACGATAGCAACCCAGAGGGGCATTTTATTCATGTTATGAAAAGAATTGAGGGGGCATTACAAAACAAATCCCCAAAGATGTATGAGGGACTAGCACTCATTTACAATTTACGTAACGCACACTGGTCTCTCCTGAAATACCCTCGCATTCCTCACCCTCCACACACACCACATAGTCGCCGCCATACGCATATGCGATTTGTCCCGCATCATGAAGTTCCACCATAAGGTGTCCCAAGTAGGAAGCGATTCATGACAAAGTTTTCTCCACCCCACATCTGTGATCAAGCAAGTAGAAAAAATATGCCCCATGCTATCTATGTGGAAGCCACATAATGGGCACTCATGTAGGTCCGCCCCCATCCTCCTATGTCTCAATTCCGCAATGATTAGGCCCTACCTTCTACACAGCCATAGAAAGATTTGCACTTTCAAAGGAACCTTTAGGAGCCATATTTTTTTCCCAATTTGATCATCTTCCAGATCTCTATTGGATTCCAAGATCCTCTGATATGCACGTGCCGCTGTATAGGTGTTGTTCCATGCATAAATGTCATCCATTCCATCTCTCGGTCTGAAATTCTGAATATCTGAGATCAATCTCAACTTCTCCTCACCTAGGAGAGTCCCCTCCCTATTGATTCCAGACCTTGAAATTTGCCATTCACCAACAGATTCTGACCAACAGTTGCTTATTGTAGAATCCTTATTCTCAGCTACCATATATGTCCTTGGATAGGTATCTTTCAAGGCACCCAGGCCAAACTAGTCCTCCTTCCAGAAACTGAACATATGGCCATCTCCTAGAACTAGCTACAACATATGCCAATTGGATTTTAAGGCCTGCACAACTGACCGCCAGAAGGGAGAAGGCTGGGCTGGGCAGAGTCTCTTCATAGCACTATTGGAGCTACCACAACTGTCTCTAATGATTTCAAACCATACCTTATCTTTGCCATTAAGAACTCTAATCACCCACTTGAGTAGCAGTGCCTCGTTGAATTCTTTTAGATCCTTAATCCCCAGTCCACCAAACTCCTTGGGCAAACATAATAGATCCCATTTAATCGGCTGCAAAAACTTTCCTTCATGGCACGCCCCCTTCCAGAAGAACCGCTTTCACATCACATCAATACATTTCCATATAGACTTAGGGGCCTTAAACATGAAAAAATAAAAAACAAGGATATACGTGATAACAGACTTCAGCAGAACTAATCTTCCACCCTTGGATAGGAATCGATTGTTTCAGCTCTCCAGCTTCACGGAAATTTTGTCGAAGAGGACATTCTAGTCATTCTTCAGTAATTTCAAGCATCTCAAAGTGTAACGACCCGATTCCCGAGTCCCTACGAGACACGAGAACCGGACCGACTCGACTAATCCCAAGACCTAGTCGTCCAACGAGGAAGTAACCAAAAGAGCAGTAAAATAAACCACATTCAGCATGAATATAACTAACAGTAAGAAAATACAGCAGTAAGGAAAGAAACCACTACAGTATATACCACCACAACAGTAGAACAACATTCATAACATAATATGGAACTGCAGGTAAAGAAAAGTACAGCGGTAACAAGAACTACACCCTACAGTGGAACCAAAAAGAGGTACAAGAGAACAGTGGTAACTCTACTGGACCCTACTCGGCCCAGCGTCCTCTGCAGCCGCTAACCCTGGCTGCTCAACACCTGGTCCTGAAAGGTAACGAGTGTAACACGTCAGCAAAACGCTGAGTAGAGTGGCAACTAAAACAAAAGAAACAGTAGAGTGTATAGTAGCTGTTATGTTCTGTTACTTTCTTTAATTACGTCTTTCTATTTTCCCACAATTTATCTATTTCTCAGATCCTTCACTTGATCTCGAATGTTCCTCGTGGGAACGATCTTGATTGCAGTCTTTTCCGAACAGTAGAAGTAGTACGTGGTGCTCTCCTGGCCGGGAGAGTCCCCCGTGGTGATCCTACTCTCAGTCAACCACCCCAAGGTCACGGACGGGTGTAACGGTGACTACGGCACGCGCGACAAACGCACAGGTAGCTAACCCGCACTGGCACGCGGTCAGTCGTTTCCGTTAACGGGTGCGCCCAAAGCACAGCACGGAAGCAGTACAGGGCAGAGCCCTCTCAGTAACAGGGGTCCAACCCCTCCACAGTAACCAAACAGGGGCCTTGCCCCTCCACAGTCCGCGCACCCTCGCCTGACTACCCTGGTTTGCCCAGTGGGCCTAACAAGTAGGTGTAGGAGGCTAGCAGAACCCTGGGGCCAGTGGGGTAGCTAGTACCTCCCTACACTAGTAGCTCTCCTCGGTACTACGTACACGAGGGCCAGCAAGTTGGTACAAAGTGGCCAGTCCTAACCCCGGGTCCCTGGGGCGGCTAGCTGCGCTCTACACTATACAGGGGGACAGTCGCTCTCCTTGGTACTCCGTACTCAAGGGCCAGCTCACTTCCCCAATTCTATTCCATTCCTCTTCCAGGAGTTCTACTCCTAATTCCCCGTAGGGTTCCAGCTCTTTTAACTCAACACAATCAGGTTTCACCTTTCCAGTTTCACGTTCATACAATCCATGTTCTCAATCACATTTATTTATTCATAGCAGGCAGCTGTTAATTTAATTCACAGGCAGCTATTAATCCCTTTCCACATTTTCCAAGACTGCAGTATTCATACATTCCACTAGTTTTCCCGTCCTAGGATTCATGCCATATCCTAGGATCTATCATACAATCTAGTTTTCCAGCCCTAGGATTCATGCAACACCCTAGGATCTACCATTCAATCTATTTCTCATTCCTAGGATTCATGCAATGTCCTAGGTTCTATTTATGGTTTCATAATTTAACAGATTATACTTAAAGCCACTCTACCGGTTACAACAGGGGAACTTGGGGCGTGGTGGGGAATCCCGCGTGCCTCCACAACCCCCGAGACTACAACGGAACGGGGTCCTATCACAAGGATCAAACACAAGGAATTTCTTAAAACTGTATACAGCTACTGTAGACGGGTAGAGGATGTAATTCCGAAAAGCACGCAACTCGAAACATGGAAAACGGACCCCGACCGGGCCCTAAACGGGTCGAAAACGACGAAACAGTGCAAAATCAGATGTCTGGAACTTATTCCAGACGTCTTAAAAAGGGGATCAGGGGTTACCTTGCTCTGCGTGGGCTCTCAGACGTCCAGAAGCCCATGGGGGCATCTGGCCTAGTTCCCAGACGTTCGATGGTCACCCCGGACGTCTGGATGTCGCTACCGTCGTTTGGTGCTACAGCCAGACGTCTGATTCGCGTTGGATGGCGAATCACCGAACCTGCGCGTACCCATCTCTCTCTCTCAGTACGGTCAGTCGAAGAAAATGAAGGAGACGGAAATAACTCACCTTTCAGACGTCTGGACAGTCTTCCAGACTTCGTTCCCGTCGTCTGGCTAGAAGCCCAGACTTCTGATTCTGGAAAAGTTTCCAGAACCAGGGCGCGACTCGCCCTCCGCTCGCGACGCCCGGCCGCGCCGCGTCTCGTCCGCCTGCTGCTCAAACTGCAGCAGTCCCCCCCCGCGTCGCTCCGCGCCCGCTGCACCCCCGCCGGCTGGCCCTAGCAGCCCCGGCGAGCTCGCCCTCACGGCCGGGCGCCTCTTCCACGCGCAGCACCTCCTCCCAAGCTCACCGCGGCTATCGCTGCCGCCGCTCACTCGAGCTCGCTCTCGCGCACTGGCTGGAAGGAGAAGAGGAAGGGGGCGAAGGTGACGGGAGTGAGGGAGAGGGCGTGGCCTTTTGAGGCCGCGCGAGGAGGAGAGAGAGAGCGGATAGGGTGGGTCTGCGGCCGCAGGAGAGAGGGAAAAAGTGAGGGAGAGAGAGCATACGCAGGTCTGCGCGCTCAGGCGCGCAGACAAAACACGCGTGCCAAAAATAACCAATTCCCAGACGTCTGGAAGTGGTTCCAGACGTCTGGGCCACCTCCCAGGCGTCTTAAAAGACGTCTGAAGCGCGTGTTCATAACAATATAACAAACTCAAAGGAAGTTTTGTCCTCGAAACTTGCGCTAACTAGGGTGCGGAAAAGACGTCAAAATAACCATAACAAACTCAAAGAGGACCGAAGCTGGTCCGAAAAGACGTACCCGCGAAAAGCTCCGGGTACCGCTCCCGCATTGCCGCCTCAGGCTCCCAGGTAGCCTCCTCGTACTGCTGGCTCCTCCACAAAACCTTTACCAGGGGTATTTGCTTTCGTCTCAAACTGCGGACGGCTCGGTCTTGAATCTGCACTGGCCGCTTGGGGTAGGTCAGGTTGTCGCCCACCTTGACGCTCTCGTGACTCAGTACGTGACTGGAATCGGCTACGTACTTCCTGAGGTTGGACACGTGGAACACGTCGTGCACACCAGAAAGCTGCGGGGGGAGGGCAAGTCTGTAAGCAACGGGTCCAACCCGCTCCAGGACCTCGAAGCGCCCCACGAACCTCGACGGGAGCTTCCCTCTAACCCCAAACCGCTGTAGACCCTTCATGGGCGAAACACGAAGGAAGACATGGTCCCCAACCTCAAACTGCACCTCTCTGCATCTCCGATCTGCGTAGCTCTTCTGTCTGCTCCTGACAGTGCGGAGTTGCCTGTGGATCTGCTCGACTACCTCCTGACTCTACCGGATCAACCTGGGGCCAACCTCCCACTTGGTCCCCACCTCAACCCAACTCAAGGGTGCCGTACACCTCCGTCCATACAGAGCCTCGTATGGAGCCATGCCGATGCTTGAGTGGTAACTGTTGTTGTATGTAAACTCTACCAGGGGCAGGTGTTCCTCCCAAGAGCCCCTCTAGTCCAGTACACAGGCACGCAAAAGGTCCTCAAGTGTCTGTATCGTGCGCTTGGACTGTCCGTCCGTCTGGGGCTGGTAAGCCGTATTAAACCACAACCGCGTCCCCAAGGCCTGCTGAAACTCAGCCCAAAACTGGGACGTAAAGCGGGTATCCCGTTCGAATACGATCTCCCGCGGAACTCCATGTAGTCATACCACATCACGAATATACCTCTCTGCCAACTGTGCTGGTCCCAAAGTGACACGGATAGGCAAGAATCGCGCCATCTTCGTCAGTCTATCCACAATTACCCAGACAGCGTCGTGTCCTCGCTGGGTAACAGGTAAGCCCACCACCAAGTCCATGGTGATGCTCTCCCACTTCCACTCTGGCACTGGAAGCGGCTGTAGCGGCCCTGCAGGCCTCTGATGCTCGGCCTTCACCTGCTGACACACTAAGCACTGCTGCACGAACTCACACACATCCCGCTTCATCCCCCTCCACCAAAACTCGCGTCTCAATTCGTGGTACATCTTCGTGTTTCCGGGATGTATGGTGAATCTGGAACCGTGTGCCTCAATCAGGAGCTCTCTCAGCAGCTCCTCGTCTTTGGGAATGCACAACCGTCCCCTCAAGCGCAGCACCTGGTCTGTGAAAGAGAAGTCCCTCGGGTCTCCCGACAGTACTCTGTCGCGTAAGGACTGCAAGTACGGATCGGCCATCTGTCCTGTGATGATGCAGTCTATCAGCTCTGGCCTAGTCTGCCGTGTCACAGTCACTGCCCCACAGTACCCCCGTAACTCTAGATTTCGCCAGCTGCCCACCTCCTCCAAAAGGCTCCAACTCTGTAACTATAAACTGGCCAAGTGTGCGGGCGCCTTACTACTCAAGGCGTTAGCCACCACATTGGCCTTTCCTGGGTGGTAGGAGATGCTGCAGTCGTAGTCCTTCAGGAGCCCCAACCAACGTCTCTGTCTCATGTTGAACTCCTTCTGATCAAAAAGGTATCTGAGGCTCTTGTGATCTGTGAAAATCTCGAAGGTCTCACCGTACAAGTAGTGCCTCCAGGTCTTCAGCGCGAAGACAACCGCCACCAACTCGAGGTCGTGGATAGGGTAGGTATGCTCATGGGACTTCAGCTGCCGCGAAGCGTAAGCGACAATGTGACCCCTCTACATGAGCACACTTCCTAACCCCTACAAGGAGGCGTCCGTGTACACAACGAACCCGCCACTACTGTCAGGGATGGTGAGCACGGGAGCCGAGGTCAACCTCTCCTTCAGCTCCAGAAACCATGCCTCACAGGCGTCTATCCAAGCGAAGGGCAAGTCCTTCCGGGTCAACTGTGTCATAGGACGCGCAATCTGCGAAAAACCTCTGATGAATCGTCTGTAGTAGCCTGCCAGTCCCAGGAAACTGCGAATCTCAGTGACTGAACGCGGTCTCTCCCACCTGAGTACTGCCTCGACCTTGGCTGGGTCCACCGCCAAGCCGTCTCCAAAGATCACATGACCTAAGAAGGTCACCTCCCTCAACCAAAACTCACACTTGCTGTATTTGGCGTATAGCCTACGTCGTCTCAGCGTGTCCAGAACCATCCGCAAGTGTTGTCGATGATGCATCTGATCTCTAGAATAGATGAGTACATCATCTATGAAAACCACCACGAACTGGTCCAAGTACGGTCTAAACACCCGATTCATCAGGTCCATGAAAGCAGCGGGGGCATTAGTCAGCCCAAACGGCAAGACCAAAAACTCGTAGTGTCCGTACCGGGTGCGGAAAGCTGTCTTGGAGACGTCGGTCTCCCTAATCCTCAACTGGTGGTATCCAAACCTCAAGTCGATCTTGGAAAACACCGTGGCACCCCGCAACTGGTCAAATAAGTCGTCGATCATCGGCAGCGGATATCTGTTCTTGATGGTGACCCTATTCAGCTGTCGGTAGTCCACACAAAGGCGTACGGTCCCATTCTTCTTCTTCACAAACAGTACCGGGGCTCCCCAAGGAGACGCACTGGGCCTCACGAAACCTTTCTCCAAAAGGTCCTGCAACTGAGACTTGAGCTCTCGTAGCTCAAGCGATTCCATCCTGTATGGCGCGGTGGAGATGGGGCTGGTCCCTGGTACTAGTGAGATCTCAAACTCGATCTCATGCTCGGGCGGTAGTCTTGGTAACTCGTCTGGAACACGTCAGGGTACTCTCTGACCACCGGGATGCTCTGGAAGTCTGCCACAGGGCTGGGCTCTGCCACCACACAAGCTAGGAAACCCTCACACCCCTGGCTTAAAAGTCTCACCGCCCGAAGTGCCGAAATGCACCTGAAACCTCCGTCCACTAGCTGTCCGTGAAACTCGAAAGAAGGCAACTCCGGCAAGGAGAAGACAATCTTCCTCTCAAAACAGTCCACCAAGGCGTGGTAAGCGGATAGCCAATCCATCCCCAGAATCACTCCAAAGTCCTCCATCTGTATCATAATCACGTCAGCTAGCAGGCTATGTCCCCCGACGCTGACCTCGCAATCCGTGTACACCTCCTCAGCTACAAACAGCTAACCACTCGGACCTCTGATTATGAACGGATTTTCTAATAGTGCATAATCCTGGTCCAAACTAACTGCGAAACTGGCTACGACAAACGAGTGCGTAGCGTCGGAATCGAAAAGTGTGTAAACGAGTCTGTCAGAAACTGAAACCATACCTGCTACCACCGATCCCGAAACTCTGCCGTCCCTGTGTGTCAGGGCGTTGATACGCCCTTCAGCTCTAGGTGCGGACGAAGCAGCCACACTCTACGTCGAATGGGTAAGTACTGGCCGGTACCCTCCTCACGACTGCTGTCCTCCTCCTTGCGCCTGGGAACTGCGGCCTCCTGCGCACCCTCTAGTGCTCTGCGCGGGGAGTATCTGCTGACCTCCTGCCCTAGACAGGCAGTCCCTCCTGATGTGGCCCGGCTGGCCACACTAGTAATAGAGGGGAACCCGACTCCCGCCCTCAGTGGGTCCCTGCTGTCAGCTGGGCGGGGGTCCGGTGCTGGCGACTGGCCCCTGTCGAGGGCCCCCAAAGGCCACTGATGGCCCTGTAAAACGTGACGGCTCTCCTGCGGACACCACGTGTCTCCTCTCTCGCCGGCCCTGTGAAAAATTCGGCTGAAAGGGCCTCTTCCGCCCGCCGTCAGTGTCTCACGCGGACGGGTTGGTCTCCTCCTAAGTCATAGCTGCCTCTACCACCCTCGAAAACGTAGGCAGCTTCAGGGGTTTGACATACCCCCTGATCGCAGGCCGGAGCCCCTCGGTGAACCTCCAAAGGCGCTCCTCCTCTGTGGCTACTGCTGTCGCTGCAAAGCGGGATAGCTCCAAGAAACGCGTGCGGTACGCGCTCACAGTCATCGTTCCTTGGCGGAGAGTGTGGAACTCCCGCCTCCTCTGGTCCTGCCACGTCTGGGGAAAGTACTGCTCACAGAAGAGGGTGACGAACTGGTCCCAGGTCGGCTCGTCCCTCTCCTGTCCTTGGACCGCCCTCCACCACCTGTGTGTCACACTCTCCAGCTGGTACGTGGCAAAGGCCACGCGGCACTCCACCGGGGGGGGAAGGGTGTCGAAAATCTTCTCCAGCTGCTCGAGCCAGTCCTCTGCCTCAGTCGGGTCCTCATCCCCCTTGAAGGAGGGGGCTTCAGCTTCCGGAACTGCCCGAAGAGCTCGGAGTGGCGCTGCAGTGGGGATGCTGGTGCACCTCCAGGCAACGGTGCCTCGTGCACAGAAGTGTCGGAGGAAGGTGGGGGCTGCGGCGGCCCATCCCCTCCCCTGCGACCAGCGCCGCGTCCGTCGGGTGGTCCCACAGAGGACTCCCCCTCCGCAGCCCCAGGGGGAGGCGCTCGGGGCGGTGGGTGGAGCTCCTCTCGTACAATGTCCCGTATCAGCCGGGTGAGGTCCTGGGCCTGAATGCCCCGGAGTGGTGGCTGGTCCACCGAGACGTCGACAACGGCATGCCCACCTCGCCGACCTCGTCCTTGGCCGCGCCCGTGGCCCGCCTCACTGGTCCCACGACGAGGCATCTCCTGCAAGGAGACGCGAAACAAAACGGAACACGTCACTACGGAACGATACCTAACGGAAACGTCTAAGAACTCATGTCAAAAGATATGTTGTGGTGTCTACTCTAGTTATAGACATGTGAATTGGTTATTTTCCAGTCAGTTGATTCACTTCTCGGGACGACCTTGCTCCGATACCATCTTGTAAAGACCCGATTCCCGAGTCCCAACGAGACATGAGAACCGGACCGACTCGACTAATCCCAAGACCTAGTCGTCCAACGAGGAAGTAACCAAAAGAGCAGTAAAATAAATCACATTCAGCATGAATATAACTAACAGTAAGAAAATACAGCAGTAAGGAAAGAAACCACTACAGTATATACCACCACAACAGTAGAACAACATTCATAACATAATATGGAACTGCAGGAAAAGAAAAGTACAGCGGTAACAAGAACTACTCACTACAGTGGAACCAAAAAGAGGTACAAGAGAATAGTGGTAACTCTACTGGACCCTACTCAGCCCAGCATCCTCTGCAGCCGCTGACCCTGGCTGCTCAACACCTGGTCCTGAAAGGTAACGAGTGTAACACGTCAGCAAAACGCTGAGTAGAGTGGCAACTAGAACAAAAGAAACAGTAGAGTGTATAGTAGCTGTTATGTTCTGTTACTTTCTTTAATTACGTCTTTCTATTTTCCCACAATTTGTCTATTTCTCAGATCCTTCACTTGATCTCGAATGTTCCTCGTGGGAACGATCTTGATTGCAGTCTTTTCCGAACAGTAGAAGTAGTACGTGGTGCTCTCCTGGCCGGGAGAGTCCCCCGTGGTGATCCTACTCTCAGTCAACCACCCCAAGGTCACGGACGGGCGTAACGGTGACTACGGCACGCGCGACAAACGCACAGGTAGCTAACCCGCACTGGCACGCGGTCAGTCGTTCCCGTTAACGGGTGCGCCCAAAGCAGGGCACGGAAGCAGTACAGGGCAGAGCCCTCTCAGTAACAGGGGTCCAACCCCTCCACAGTAACCAAACAGGGGCCTTGCCCCTCCACAGTGCGCGCACCCTCGCCTGACTACCCTGGTTTGCCCAGTGGGCCTAACAAGTCGGTGTAGGAGGCTAGCAGAACCCCGGGGCCCGTGGGGTAGCTAGTACCTCCCTACACTAGTAGCTCTCCTCGGTACTATGTACACGAGGGCCAGCAAGTTGGTACAAAGTGGCCAGTCCTAACCCCGGGTCCCTGGGGCGGCTAGCTCCGCTCTGCACTAAACAGGGGGACAGTCGCTCTCCTTGGTACTCCGTACTCAAGGGCCAGCTCACTTCCCCAATTCTATTCCATTCCTCTTCCAGGAGTTCTACTCCTAATTCCCCGTAGGGTTCCAGCTCTTTTAACTCAACACAATCAGGTTTCACCTTTCCAGTTTCACGTTCATACAATCCATGTTCTCAATCACGTTTATTTATTCATAGCAGGCAGCTGTTAATTCAATTCACAGGCAGCTATTAATCCCTTTCCACATTTTTCAAGACTGCAGTATTCATACATTCCACTAGTTTTCCCGTCCTAGGATTCATGCCATATCCTAGGATCTATCATACAATCTAGTTTTCCAGCCCTAGGATTCATGCAACACCCTAGGATCTACCATTCAATCTATTTCTCATTCCTAGGATTCATGCAATGTCCTAGGTTCTATTTATGGTTTCATAATTTAACAGATTATACTTAAAGCCACTCTACCGGTTACAACAGGGGAACTGGGGGCGTGGTGGGGAATCCCGCGTGCCTCCGCAACCCCCGAGACTGCAACGGAACGGGGTCCTATCACAAGGATCAAACACAAGGAATTTCTTAAAACTGTATACAGCTACTGTAGACGGGTAGAGGATGTAATTCCGAAAAGCACGCAACTTGAAATGCAGAAAATGGACCCCGAGTGGGCCCTAAACGGGTCGAAAACGACGAAACAGTGCAAAATCAGACGTCTGGAACTTATTCCAGACGTCTTAAAAAGTGGATCAGGGATTACCTTGCTCTGCGTGGGCTCTCAGACGTCCAAAAGCCCGCGGGGGCTTCTAGCCTAGTTCCCAGACGTCCGATGGTCACCCCGGACGTCTGGATGTCGCTACCGTCGTCTGGTGCTACAGCCAGACGTCTGATTCGCGTTGGATGGCGAATCACCGAACCTACGCGTACCCATCTCTCTCTCAGTACGGTCAGTCGAAGAAAACGAAGGAGACGGAAATAGCTCACCTTTCAGACGTCTGGACAGTGTTCCAGACGTCGTTCCCGTCGTCTGGCTAGAAGCCCAGACGTCTGATTCTGGAAAAGTTTCCAGAACCAGGGCGCGACTCTCCGTCCGCTCGCGACGCCCGGCCGCGCCGCGTCTCGTCCGCCTGCTGCTCAAACTGCAGCAGTCTCTCCCCCGCGTCGCTCCGCGCCCGCTGCACCCCCCGCCGGCCGGCCCTAGAAGCCCCGGCGAGCTCACCCTCACGGCCAGGTGCCTCTTCCACGCGCAGCACCTCCTCCCATGCTCACCGCGGCTGTCGCTGCTGCCGCTCACTCGCGCTCGCTCTTGCGCACTGGCTGGAAGGAGAAGAGGAAGGGGGCGAAGGTGACGGGAGTGAGGGAGAGGGCGTGGCCTTTTAAGGCCATGCGAGGAGGAGAGAGAGAGCGGACAGGGTGGGTCTGCGGCCGCAGGAGAGAGGGAAAAAGAGAGGGAGAGAGAGCGTACGCAGGTCTGTGCGCTCAGGCGTGCAGACGAAACACGCGTGCCAAAAATAACCGATTCCCAGACGTCTGGAAGTGGTTCCAGACGTCTGGGCCACCTCCCAGACGTCTTAAAAGACGTCTGAAGCGCACGTTCGTAACACAAAGGTAGTCCCAAGTACTTCATTGGAAGTGAGATGCATGGCGTTCCCAAAATAGAAGAGACGGCAAGTTATTCTTGATCAAAGAACCCAAAACAGACCAAAGTGGACTTGTCTCCATTCAATTTCAGACCAGAAATCTCCCCAAAGAGTTTCACCATATGTCTTAAAGCTTGAGCTTCAGATTCAGACCCTTCCACAAAAAGAACCATATCATCAGCGTACTGGAGTACAGGAGCCAGAGCTCTCCTCATGGACAAGGAGTAGCATCTTATAATACCAGCTTTAGACAACATGCAGGCATATCTTGCAAGGTTATCAACCGCAAGGTTGAAAACCAAGGGAGCGAGTAGGCACCATTGCCGAACTCCACACTGCGGCTGAATCCAAGCCTGACAGGGTCTACCATTGATCAAAGGAGTGTAAGAAGTGGTGGTAATGCACCTCTTCATCCATTGAATCCACATAAAAGGAAAGCCCCTTCTTTTGAAAACTTCCCACAGGTACGGCCAGGCAACTAAATCGTAGGCCTTACAGAAGTCCACCTTCCACATGAGTGCTTTACACTTCCTCCTGTGCTATCCACTCACCATCTCCTGGGCCATGATAAAGGACTCCTGTAATGACCTATTGGGGAGAAATGCAGACTGGGCTGGATGAATCTGACCATGAAGGACCACCCGCAGTCTATTTGCTAGTATTTTGCTCACCACCAGGTAAATGGATTTAGTGAGTGCTATAGGTCTGAAGTCTGAGAACTTTTCAGCACCTTGCATCTTCGGAAGCAACAAAATGTACGATCGGTTTATCTTATCAAAACTAGAATTCCCTCTCTTGAATTCCCCAATCACCTCCATCACTTCCTTACCCAACAAATTCCACATCTCTTTGTAGAAAAATACTTTCACACCATCAGGACCAGGTGATCCTTCATTGTTCAATTCATTGATGGCTTCCTTCACTTCTTTTTCAGAAATACTTGCAATCAAACTGTTGGACTGCTCATCAGAAATTCATGGAGCCACATTGGCAGCCATTCTCCACAAGCCCCGACTAGCTATCCGTGAGGTCTCCCTAAAGTATTTAACAGCTTCAAGTTTGATTTCTTGCATGGACACTACTCTCTACCCCTCTTTGATAATAGAAGATATCATATTATGTCTCCTATGAGAACTTGCTGCATGGTGGAAGTACTTGGTGGTGGAGTCCCCCTCTTTGAGCCATAGCTGTCTTTAACACTCTTGCCAGTCCATCTCAAGTTTTAGGTCCTCTTCCAGTATCACCTTCTTCTAGACCCTTCTATCATCAAGTTCCTGACAAGATAGAGGGGATAAGGCCTCCTTTGCATCCAAACATTGGAGACTCAGCAGAGCCTCATGTCTCCTTTGGTCTCTTAAAGAAGAGATCATAGCCCCATATTCTTTAAGCATGGATCACATGGCAATCAACTTAGAGGCAAGTCTGATTGTAGCCGATCCCTCAACATGCTTGGACCTCCACCATCCCTCAAGCATTTCACGGAAGCCAGGTTCTCTCAACCACGATCTTCTAAATTTAAAGTATGAGCCCGACTTCACCTATTCACCACTATCCCATACCAATAGTGTGTGATCTAAAAATGGTCGTTCTAGCCCAAAGACTGAGGACAAGTGATATCTATCCAATAGATCAATATTTCCAAAGAACCTATCGAGCTTCGACATCAGGCCATTCCCATTCCTCCATGTAAACTCCACTCAAAACAAGGGGAACTCAGTTAGGCCCAGATTCTGCATCACCAGCTAGATTCCAAGTGAAGCGTTATCCATCACTCCATTGGGTTGATCCATCCCTGTTAACACACAATTGAAATCCCCGCCCACTAGCCAGGGCACCCCCTGTACAAGTTCTACTACTGCGGCCATGTCCTCCCACAATTCCTACCTGACAAAAGCATCACAAGGTCCGTAAACCCTCATGATGAAGCATATGTCCTCCCCCTGAGTCCTCGTACACTTGCAAGTGATCAAGTGCCTAGCTCTATGAACCTCTATCACTTGCAAACAGACTTTCCTCCACCAGAAGACGATACCACCAGATTTGCCATGAGAGTTAAGGGACACAAACTCTGCTAGCCCAGACATAAGTAACTCACTCCATATCTTCTCATTTGCATCTTCTACATGTGTCTCTTGTATAAGTGCACATTCAATCTCCAACTCCCTCAAATACCTCAAGAGGGAAGCCCTTCGAACTTTATCGCGTAACCCACGCACATTCCAAGAGAGGACCCTCATCTACTCCTTGGACATCCCTACTATTAGGGGTCTAAATTTTCCCCACTTTTATAATAGTAGCTATGGTGTTTTCATCCACCTTAGCATGTCTAGACGGATGTCACTATCTAAGCTTGTAAGGGGATCTTCCAATCCCTACCTTGGCCGAACACGCAACCCCAAATTTCAA
The DNA here is from genome assembly GCA_037157565.1 of Thalassia testudinum. Lineage (NCBI taxonomy): Eukaryota > Viridiplantae > Streptophyta > Magnoliopsida > Alismatales > Hydrocharitaceae > Thalassia > Thalassia testudinum. Next base: position 50,231,723 of record JAZHRO010000009.1, read on the forward strand.
CCCCTCCGCAGCCTGAAAGTTGGATTGGTTACTCATGACATTGACAGGGATTTTGCGCAACACCCCAAGAGTTAATGCCTCCACATCTACAGCTTGCTCAATCGGGGCTACCTCCATCACTTCATTATTTTCCAGATGATGGAAATCCTTGTGCTTCTTGGGTTTAGGGGCTTCATCAGGTGTCTCTCGACCCATCTGTGCCAAGCCACCTTCATCTCGCACAATTTCAGCATAAGACGTCTTATCCTGATGCCCCATCCCAGTCATATTCCCAGGTGTAAAAACCAACTAAAGAAGCTAGGAGCTCCCACCGCAACAGAGAATAATCTTCTCAGGTACCATCCCTCCCCTGAAGACATCCACCAAGATATTCAGCATTCAACCATCTCCTTCCCTCAATCCAACCTCAGCATCTTCTACCAGCATCGCAAAGCCTACAATCATGGATGCAACCACCTCCTTGGATCGCAAGTGTAGCGAGAAGCCTCTAATTCCCAAACAGCCAGACCTAGAATCGGCTCTCTGAGGTGGCCGCTCAGGCAAGGATCCATCAAACGGTGAAACCAATCTCCATATCACCATCAAGCTATCATATGCACTCGACCTAAACCATAGTTGTTCAACATCGATCATCCCCAAATCAAAAATCACAAATCACGTGGGGGATAAAACAATAATCTTCCAACCATCGATCAATAAGGATAAGGAGTTTACCAATTGACGAAGTTTCTCCTGGTTGGGTTACCTGTCATCACCTCGCCAATCAATGCCCCTCCTAGCACCATCTCAATAGTCCTGATGTCATCTGTCAAGGGAACTTTAACATCCACCATATGGCCCCCACATGTGGGCGATGGCGGTGGTGGGGGTGGTGGACCCTCATTAGAAGTCCTTCTGGCATGTACAGGAACCCTACCATTCGATTGTCTCCTACTAAACACACAAGCATCACACTTGTGGCCATGGCCACTACACTCCAAACAAACCAAAGGCGATCGGCACACCATCGCCATATGTCCCCTCCTTCAACATCGATAGCATAAGATCTCCTTATTTGCCCTAGGCCACACACCTTTAGCACGATCCATGCCCATCATCCTGCCTGTGATATTGGAATCCCCCCTCCACACTCTTCTCCTCCAAGCCCTAGACCTCCAAGTTTTCCAGCCTCCATTGCCGTCTCTCCCCCCTACGGTCACCATCCTCCCAATTCTGGTGACAATGAAGGCTATGTTAACGGACTATCAAGGGGTTTTAAGGAGTAATCATCGTAGCAAAGCCTTAGTCGCTCGAAAATAATTAAATTTATAACTCAAAATATAAAAAGAGTCCGAGGTTGTTCGTAGGGAGTAAATATGGAATTCACAACACTAATCTTGAATTGAAATGAATGAGCATAATAAACGGAGCACAATAAAGATATTCAATGAATAATATATGTAGAAATATATTCAATGAGAACCAATGTATGATGGAGCACAAAGAATAATAGAATAAAAAATAATGGTGATTTAAATCACCATGTATACCCTCTTAATTTAAGCATGCATCCAAAGTATTCAAATAATTCAACAGTAACTCTAATCAATCATTCAAATAATGCCACAATGTTCACAACCAAATCAGATGTCAGGTCTGATGACCAGACGCCTTATCAGAGCATAGCACAGGGGCTCTTAAGAGATACCTCCTTCTCTTCTTTCTTCTTTCTCAGAGCCTTAAGAGACTTAAGGCTTCAAAGCCTTCTTCTTCAACCATAGAGCATGGCATTTCTTCTTCAGAAGTTAAGGGTTGCATAGGGGAAAAAGGGTGGCGCAGCAAAACCCACCCCCCTCTCTCTCACAAATCCTCTCCTCTCTTCTATCTCAAACCCAGGCTTTATCGGGTATACGAGCATGCACAGTAATCGGGTAATCAGGCGTGAATGGGGACCAAGCTTGCGGGTGTGCGATCGCAAGCGAGGAGTGAGCGTAAGTGGGTAAACAGGTAGGGGGTGTGCATGGGGACCCGACCCCCGTGTCTTGGGCAGATAGCTGAGATCACAAAAACAACTTATGCATGGTTGCAAGCCTCTCATCTACCGATGTGGGACTATGTGTCCCTGCTTTTTTCATGCAAAGTTGCAGCAGGTGATGCTGTGTAATTGGAGGTTCTGGTGGCTTCACGTCTTCAATTAAGGACCTGGGGATGCACCTGGAGCTGGGCCACTTCACCTAGGCATGGAAGCGAAGATGAACATGGTTGGAGAAGAGTGACTGGGTCCGAAGAAGATGGCGGCAGCGGTGGTTGTTCGGCTTAATACTTGCACCCAAGAATATAGCCTTTCGGCCACATCAAATGTGGTCAAAAGCTTTGCCGGTGTGTGGCAAGTGCGTTGGTGGCAGTGGTGTGGCATGGGGTGTTATGTGGAGGTCTACCGAGGTTGGTGAGGGTGGTAGGCAATGGGTTGGTTTAGGGTGTGAATCATGGAATAAGGAGAGGGGTTTTGTGCGGATGGATGAGGTGGAGCTTTTGGAGGTGGAGAAGGTGCATTTGGTACGGTATGGACAGCGATTGGTCTTGTCGAAGCTCGGCCGAAGAGAAGGAAGACGAAGGAGGAGAGGCGTAGTCGTTGGATGAAACAATTGGGGAAGTAGCTAGAAAAGATCTGGAAAGGGAGAGGATAAGTTTGAACCTATTATAAAGGACGAACAAGGAGGATTATGAGCATCGGTGTGATTGCCGATGCCGTGGAAGAAGCTTGCTCCGTTAAGGGAGACGGCGATGAAGAAAGGGGGAGGTTGCCCTCGCTATGGATGGTGAGACGTGGAAGACTATGAGGAGGAAGAAGGATGGGCCAATTTGGCCGTTGGCCATCCATAAGACGATGGGGAGGGAAGCCACTGGAGTCTAGGCTGGAGGAGGCTGGAGATGGGGAAAGAAGAGGATTTTTGGCCCTGTACCTAGCCAAGGAGCAAGGATTCTTGTCCTGGGTCCTTTTATAGGCCTAAGAGAAGAGTTCCAAGATTGAAAACAAGCTCCCGAACTCCGGCTATTTCGTGCGAACCAGATACCCACATCTTCCAAGCATTCACATGAGAGATTGGGAAAGAATCAAGGTTCATGGCTAGGTTCATTTGGAAGTGAATTCCTCGAAGAATCTCGCTTTCAATTTTGGAAGTGTTTGATAGAGAATCAAGCAAGAAATCCTCACTCGAATCTCAACAGTAAAGCTTCTGTTCACACTAATGGCGGTAGGAACCTAACTGCAAAGATGACGAAAAACCTAGGGACGTGATTGCAAGGATTTCAAAAGCTAGGGGCATATGTGAGAGAGAGAGTCTGACTGGACTAAAATGCAAACTAGGTCAAGATGGACTCTAATTGGGCCCAATTTTGGTACAAACTTAATTTGGACTGAAGGAATCTAGTGGTAAAGTCAGATTTCAATTTTGATCAAGTTTAACTAGGAAATTTGTATAGAAACCCAAATTAAGGCATAATTGTATCTTAAGGTCAAAATGGGTTCCAAAGGTCAAATCAAGGATACCAAACCTCATGGAATATTTTTATATGATTTTTGGAAGGTTTAGATAGATTTTATCCTGACCAGAACCTCTGTTATTTAAGCAGGTTTGAAATTAGGATTTTGGAAGCTGTATCAATTCTCGAAATATGTGAAACCCTGTTTCTATCTGTGTGGACCCTCTTATTAGACTTTAATGCTCAATAGACCTTAGATTAACCCTTGGAAAATCCCGTGATTATTCTGCATTCATGATATGCTGTTAAAACTATAGAATTAACCCTGATTTAATGCATTCTTCTCAGAAAGGATATGCAAGGAATTACGCCTCTCCGACGATTATGTAGGAGCATTTGTCACTTGATCCTGACTAATTAAAGCTAGTTATGGCTCATGATGATGTTATCATCAGGCTAAGAATAGGCTTTATAAAGGTCTAAAATGAATTCTACGCCTTATAAATCAAATTCAGATGCTGGAAATGAAGATTAATACATATTTAGCATCCAGACAACACTTAGAATCAAATTTGCATTTAAGACTCAAATTGATATTTAATCCACTGTTTGGACAAATTTTCAAATAGTATACACACTGACATAAATTTTCTGAATGTTATTACATGCTTCCCATTCAAATGAAACCAAGCAGAGATACATGAATGCTTCTGACATGTAAACCCATCACAAAACCATCTTGAAGACTTATATGAACCCCAAATCATCAGGAACTAATTAGAATTTTGATTTAAAACTTCGTTCAGTACAGGTTGAACAATTGTTGCTGTCAGAACATGCTCACTCTAATATGAAATTCAATCCGTGTATCAAGACTTGTTCCTAGCTCTGAAATGTTCATACATACAGAATCTATTCTAGAGAATCTGTTACCAATGCCAAATCATTTAAAACTCAATTGAATTCCCACAATAAAAGGGCATTCAAACTCTATTCAGAACAAACAACATGAACTGCTAAACTGACTGAAAGGATTTTAGAGTGGAATCAAAGATCTAAACATTGAAAAAATCACTCTAACATTTTGCATGCATATCAAACATCATCTAAAAACTCTATCCAAACATCATAAGTCAAGTAAAGCTCCTGGAACTCCTAGGTCAACCTGGAGTTTAAAAACTAAAACCCAAAACCCTAGTTTGAGCTCAAATCCATTAAAATCCAATCTCAATTGTCTCAATTGTTTATGAAGAAATATGGAACTCCTTGAACAACAAATCAATGATCATAACATATTAAAACCCTTATTTGATCCCATCTTTATGTTATAGACAGCATGAAAGAGGGAATCCAAACCAAGCATTCAAATCTTTTGCAAACTCATTCCAAACTTCCTTCAACTCTATCAAACATCATCCAAATCCTAATTAACAAATTGAAATTAATGCCAAGGCATGAAGTTGTCACCCCAGGTGGGCTATTAATGTGCGATCGCCTTAATGATACAATCATCTAGGATCCCTGCACACCATTGATTGGTGTTCAAGGGTCCATTGTGATCATCTAAAACACAATAGTTCATTACAAATGCCTCCCCTCAATGCATTGAGTTTCATAGGTCATTGCTAGCTCAGTGATGGATAGAAACTAGTAATGATGCAAAAAATTGGTCACGAAGGATCTAATTGATAAAAACTCACTTAAATCAACTAATTCCAATCACAATCAGTTCAATTAGAATTCTAGAAGATCAATTCACTAAATCAAAATCGATGAAAACCATATAGCATCTTTAATCCTCCAACTAGACATGAAAATCAATTCTATATAAATAGAGTGAATCACAATCAATTCAAAAAATAGGGAGGGCTCTTGTGATCAGGTGGAGTGAGCAAGAGAGCCCTCCAATGGAATTGAGCTCAAATTAGATCTGGAAGCTATAAAACTTCAGATCTAATTCTACTCAGGTGGATGTAGTGAGCAATGAATAAATCAATCAAGGAAAACAATTAGAAATGTCAATGAGGCAAAAGGGGAGCTCGATGGATCGCTGTGAAGATGTGCATTGGCTTCTTTGATCTGAGTTGATTAGAGATGCCTGATCGAGGGATATTAATAGCTAAAGCTATTCTAAGCTAATTCTAAGTCAATTGAATAATTAACTCTAATCTAACTATCTAACTAATCTATTCTACGCTATGAAAGCAGCTAAAACCTAATCTAACAGATGAATGGGATCTTAGGAGATCGTCAATTGGGAGTTGTTGCGATGAATGGAGATGAGGGGACTCCAGCGATGAAGAATACATTAGTAAGACTCCATGGATGCCCTTAGGTGTTATGTGACCCCTAGCGGAGTGGTTTGAAGGGAGGAAGGTTTTGCGTCTATCACAGGCTTTGGAAAGAGGAGAGTAGGGAGAACTATAGTGGGAGTGAGCTGATCGACCCAAGGAAGTAGGAGAGGAGTAGATAGGTGTCACGAGCTCAAGGTGGAGGTTTATATATAGGCTTAGGAGCTTGGGGTAACCTATAGTGATGGGTGAAGGTCTATTAGGGATCAACAGTAAGGGAGAGAGTTGAGAGTCGTAGGAGGGATTAGGTCAAAAGCCAATCATAGGATGTGATCTCTGGAATGGTGGGAATGAGGCAAAATCAACTATTAGCAGTAAGATCAAGGTCTACCCTTGGATCAAGGGTACAAGGAACGAATGGCTCCTATAAGTCGAGTTCTTCACTTAAGAGCACCTGCAGTTGTAGGTGTTTTGGTGTTTTTACACCAAAACCCAAATTTATCAAGCGGTGAAAAAATATCAAGAGAGCCCATAACTGGTGAGTTTCTAATGCAGAGTGGTCCTTGGTGCTTACAAATAAGTCCTCAGCCTAAGGAAATGTGAAGGGTATGTTAAATATGAAGGACCTAATTGTAATGCAATAAATCCAAGGTCCTAATGAAGTCAAAATGCAATGTAATTTTTATGGCATGTGATTTGAACATATTAGAACATATTGCAACCATAAATTTGTGAATTTGTGCTCATTTGGTGTTCAATTGGTGTTCAATTGGCATTCTGATCTTCCATTTACATATTCAGGTAGATAAACTCTCTGATGACCTAATTATGCATTTCTAGCACAGAATTGATGTTTTAGATCATTTTCCTTAATTCTCACGCTTAATCCATTTCTTATGTTAATTTAATAGTGTTTAACCTAGTTTCTAGCTTAACTTAGACATTTTAGCTATGGTAAGCTACACCTCATCAACTACTACTCTTGGGGAGAAACCAAAGTTGAGCAGTATGCCAGTAGTCTGTGATTATCCATATGTGTTCCCGGAAGATTTGCCTGGGCTCCCTCCTGACCGTGAGATAGAGTTTGAGATCTCACTTATTCCAACTACGAACCCGATTTCCATTACTTCTTACCATATGGCACCAGCGGAGTTGAAGACTTAGCTATAGGAATTACTTAAGAAGGGCTTTATCAGACCAAGCGCCTCACCCTGGGGGGCTCCAGTGTTGTTCGCAAAGAAGGAGGATGGCACCTTGTATCTCTATATAGACTATCAGCAACTGAATAAGGTAACCATTAAGAATAGGTATCCTCTCCCTCGGATTGACTACCTATTTGATCAACTATGGGATACTACTATTTTATCCAAGGTCAACCTGTGATGCAATTACCATCAGCTCAGAATCAAGGAATTTGATTGGCAAAAACTGCTTTCCGAACACTCTATGGTCATTACGAGTTTCTTGTGATGTCGTTCGGGTTGATGAATGCACCTGTCGCATTCATGGACATGATGAACTATATCTGTCGACCATACTTGGATCACTTTGTGGTGTTTTTCATCGATGAGGTCTTGATATATTCATGAGATAAGAACCAGCATGAACAACACCTTCGCATGGTTCTAGAGACTTTGAAAAAGAATAAGTTGTATGTGAAGTTCAACAAATGCGAGTTTTGGTTGTGATAGGTGACCTTTCTGGGCTACATAATAACCGATGCAAGCATTTCTGTTGATCCCACCAAAGTCGAGGCAATACTGGAGTAGGAGTGCCCAAAGACCATGACGGAGGTGTGCAGTTTCTTGAGGCCGACTGCCTACTACGGGAGATTCATTCGTGGATTTCCACATATGGCCTTACCCTTAACACGCCTAACCCGAAAGGATGCACCTTTCATTTGGTCAGAGAACTGTGAGACGAGTTTCTGATTGCACAGCAATCATAGGTCTTAATTGGCCTAGATTAAGCTAGGACTTAGCATAAGTTAGGGTTATTCATGCATGCATACGCATTGTCTGCATATTTACTGCTTTCCTTTAACTATGCATAAAATAATGTTATAATGTGCTGATTAAGTGCATTATGTCTATTGCAGGGAATAAGCTGATCAGGAGCTGGATCTGAAGCTGGATCAGGAATAACAGGAGTTGTAGCAGAGCTGGAGCAGAAGGCCTAGTTTAGATGTAGGAATAATAATGTAAGGGGGTTAAAAGTTTGTTATTCCATTAAGTAGGAATAAAGCAGTAAAATGTGAAAAGCTTAGGTCCATCCTAGCCCTAGGATAGCCTAGAGACTTCCCCAAGCCTTAGCCACCCTTAGATTAGGTCACAACACCCTAGGAAGCCCTAAAACCCTAGTTCCAACCCTTCTCTAGACGTCCAGATAAGTTTTAAGACGTCCAGGACCCTTAGCCAACTCCCGCACACTTCAAACCCACTTCTGCAGTGTTATTGGACGTCCAGACACTTTGTCAGACGTCTAATTTCTGCAGAATACCCAAAACAGAACCCGAAATCCTTCCTGACTCTGATTGGACATCCAGACAACAAGTCTGGACTTCTGATTTTTGAGTATAAGACGTCTTATTATATAATTAGATGTCTGATACTGCTCTCCAATTCCTGTTTTGAGATTTAAGCCTTGATCTTGGATCTCTAGGTCCCTAAACCCAATTCCAACCACATAGGAACCTAAATTAAGGTGCCATAACCCTAGTACATCACCTCTAGACCTCCCTAAGGAACTAATTAGGTCCTCACTAAACCTAATTGACTTGGATCTTAGTCAATTCCATCAGCCTATTCAATTGGACTCATTGAGTCCAATTGAGCCTTGATCTCAGCACACGCTGTCCAATTGGACTCAGTGAGAGTCCAATTGACCTAGACCTGACTTAATTGAGTTGTTTTACTCTCAATTAAGTTTCCACACACCCAATTAAACTTGTATTAAGTTTAATTGCACTTTACCTTAGTGATTAGGGTTTATAACCCTAATTTGAGACCTACCTTGACCTAAACCCACTAGAACCCAACCTAATCAACCTAGCCACCTAAGTTTCGACCCACACACACCCACACACACCATATACACGAAAATATCTAGCCTCGAGTTCTCTAGAACTCTCTACCATGTGTGGTTGCCTTGGTTGCCAAAAATAGCAACCAAGAGCCATTCAATTTTTAGATCCACATTTGGTGGATCTAAAAACCACCATCCACCCTCTCTCTCTCACTCTCCCACGAGCTCCCACCATAGGCCTCTCTAGAGAATTCCATAATTCTCTAGAGAGCTTCCATTGGGTCTATAAAAAGACCCCCTGGGTGGCCATTGGCACCCATTCACTCCATTGGCAATTGCTCTCCATTGGTGCCATTCACGCCACCTCCATAGTCACTCCACCTCCACGAGCTCACTACCACCACCATGGACGACACCATGCCGGGATGCTGGATCAACTCTACCTCTCTCCAAGGGCCAGCCTAAATTCCATTGGCCGCCCCTCCTTCTTCTCTCGACCACTCCAAGGCCATCGGGGACCACCCCTGAATGCCCTCTATTCTTCTAGCTTTAAATCATGCTCTTCATAATCTTTATTTCTTTCATTTACTGCTTAGTAGTGTAGTCTTACTTCTCCCCCAATGATGCATGCGAAATCCCCCCGTTGATTCTTGTATGCAATCGTTTTCTGGTAGTTAGGTTTAATTTTTAAGCATTCATGTATAAGCTTTCCTCTAGATTTCCTTGTGCAACAACACTCCAATGATGAATGAAATTTCACTTTATATGTATATATATATATATATCTTATGTGTTCGAAATCACCACGAGCTAAATGATTATCATATTTGCGTGATTTAAGTGCCTATTCTTTAATTGCGTATATATTACGCACCAGCATGTCGTTTAAATAAAGTAGAGCGGCTTTAAGATCGATTTCAAAAGAAAAAATAATGACTCCCAGAGACGAACGACCGAGACTCAAAGTCGCATTATTTTTACAAAACAATATCTTTGTTGGATCGTATTTCGCAACTATACTACGACACTTTTATCAAAAATGCGATCTACGACCTTCCAACAGTTTCCAGATCTTGAAAGAAAAGCTGATGAAAACTCCTGTTTTGACTATTCCAGGAGTGGTGGTGGATACATGGTTTATATCGATGCATCTCACCAGGGCTTAGGAGGTGTGCTAATGCAGAACAGACACATGGTCGCATACACGTCAAGGAAACTAAAGCCCCATGAGAAGAACTACCCAACTCACGACCTTGAGTTAGCAACCATTGTGTTTGACTTAAAGATTTGGCGGCACTATCTGTATGGTGAGACCTTTGAGATCCATATTGACCATAAAAGTCTAAAGTATTTATTTGATCAGAAGGAGCTTAACCTATGATAGCGCCATTGGATGGAACTTCTTAAGGATTATGCTTGTTCCATCGTATATCACTATTCGACCGTGAAACACGTTACAGATTATAGCTTTATCGTTGTAGTACGAATCGTGGTGAAACAAATATTTATAAAGATTTTGGTGAATACTGAGTCTTTCGCAGGGAGGCAAACATGATTTCTATGCGAAAGTTTTTCAAAAAGTCATTCTAAACAAATATTTATATATTTATATATGTATATATATAGGCATCAGATATCCAGATAATCAGAATTTTATTGCTATTTGGAAACAATTTTCAACTATGAATAGAAATAACTATGCTAAAAAGAGAGAGAGAGAAATAGAGAGAGAGATAGAGAGATTGTAGATGACGATGACATCGCTTGTGGGATTCTTGTGTGAAGTGTGGCAGCACTTCAGATCCAGAGAGTCGAGATGAGTGCCAGAGAGGAGTTGTAGAGAGGGAGAGAGGTTGGAGTTGTGTCTGGTGGGAGTTGTGGTGGAAGAGATGTTCAACAGGGGCCCTGGTCTTCTTTTATATCTTTGATGAGGGGCAAAGAGGGCATTTTAGGCCTTAAAACCATGCAATAACTCTAGGCCAATCAGATCCATCGATTGGGAGATCAAGGGCTCTGATTTGGCCTCAAAATGGCCTCATTTATGCCTTCTACGCTCAGATTTAATCTGAGCTTGACACGTGGTGGCCTCTCGCCCCTTGGATCTCCATCGAATGGTCCAACTCACCCGCTCCAATGCTCCTGCACTTTTCTCTCTCCTCACATGTGCGCCCGCACATTCAAATCACGAGCCATTAATCCTCAGTCGTCTAATCTTTCGATCGAATGGCTTAGAATCTTGCCCGCACCGCCTTCGTTAAAGAGCATGCATGAGATCGCGTGTAGCGCGCGTGTTCGTTCTCACATGCAGCCACAAAAGCCTCTAGTCGTGTCACATGGCGATGTCAGCACCCTCTAATCACCATCCAACAACCCAATTAAGATTGGGCGCACCGCCTTCCTGATTTGGTGCGCGGCGAGGCTCAAGTGTGCGTCTCGCGCTTATGTGCGAGTGCCTAACCAACGCGCTAAGGGTAGCTGATTGGGTTTTTGCGTGGTTTGTAAAATTAGGTTGTTATGAGTAATTGCAACGCATAAAACCATTTCACTGTTGAATTTGCAAGACCTAGATAGGGAAGTATCTAAGGTCATCCAAGGAAGCCAAATGTTTGCAAAATATGTCTCTTACTTGGAAACGGAAATCAACTTTCTTTTTGATATTTTTTTAATATATGTTTTTTTTAGGATTTTTTAAATAAATAAGGCAATGCAAAATGTTGGCGAGAAAGACTAATACCTAATAGCTAAAATCTAGTGTCAAAAATTGATTTCTTTCTAAGCTCACCCTAGGCATGTGGAGGCCTAGGGTAATAAGAAAGAGTGAAAATGTACTAAAGAACAAGTGACAAGATTTGCAACAAAAGCTAATTGAAAAAGGCAACTTTGATTAATAGAAAAAGTGTTTTACAAAAAAAACCTAGTAGAGGAATGCTTTTACTACAAGCAAATAAAAAAAATAAAGAGAATGCAAAACACTAATCCTCTAAATGGTGAAGAGATGCTCTTACTCCAATTGCAGCTACTCCCACAGTCAAAAAGCGCTCCTTCTCCTTCTCCTTGCAAAGCTCCTCCAATGGTGTGGTCTCCTGGCAAGCCCAAGGGGGGGCGTGCTTGATCTCCTCCAAGGTGGATGGAATTCCACATTCAAAAACTCCTCCAAGGGTAGGCATGTACCACCCTCAAGACCTCCTCCAAAGGTTTTCCTTTCCTGGATTCTCCTCTGGTTAGCTTAGGCACAAGAGAGAAGAGAAGAGGGGGAGGCACCAAGGGGACAGAGCGTCCCTTTAATCTTCTTCTTCTTCTTCTCTTGGTCTTGGGCTATAGGGTAGAATATAGGTAGAAAATATGTAGCCAAAGGTGATTTAATGATGGTGGGTGTTGGTCTTTTTAAAGGGTAGGATGGGGGGTATAGGTGGCTCTTGAAATAGATGTCTAGGATGGGATGATGAGGGTAGTTAGGTGATCCTAGGGCTAAGGGGATTTGGCGCTACCTAAGGGGTGCTAGGGAGGTGGTTATGGGTGGTCAAAGGACACCTAAAAGTGGCGCCAACCATGGAAAGGTGCCATGGGTTGGTAATCGAAGCGATCGCAATGTTTGTTATTTAAGTTAATCAATTGTTTCACAAATAACTGCTAGTGTCGGGTTTTAATCCCTGACAACGGTGCCAAAAATAATGATTAATCGAATGGATAAATGATTCATAAAAAAAAATGTCGTTGTTGTTGCAATAAGTGTCACAAATACAAACCATAATCGCATCAATTTTATTTAATTACATAATTTTTATTGGTTTATTCCAGGTCATTCACTATGAGGCAATTATTGATATACATCACTCTCTAAATCCAAGATTATTCTTTAATTCCAAAAATGATTAATTTTATATACAATCAATAATGAATGAATGAATGAATCCGTGAAGAATGAATTAAGAGTTTCATTATGTACAAAACGAGTCAATGAAAATGCTTGCAAAAATCTACTTACAAATAAGCATCAAATAATACATAGATATATTCTATACTATCTATTGATAAGTTATATTACTAATACGTACATAAATATACATTACTAACTAATACTACATATCATACTAACTTAACTTAATATACTAACATATACAGTAACATATATAATAGCTACAGCGACAGATACAAACGTCACTGGACCCCAAAAAGCTATGTGCAAACTCTAAAGCAAAAACTAGGGTCTATAGCGATAGTTATCTTACTTTTAGTGATGTTTTATTCTGTTAGTAATGACATCTTATTTATATACATATTGTAACGACTCGGTTCCCGAGTCCCTACGAGACTCGAGAACCGGACCGACTCAACTAATCCCAAGACCTAGTCGTCCAACGAGGAAGTAACCAAAAGAGCAGTAAAATAAACCACATTCAGCATGAATATAACTAACAGTAAGAAAGTACAGCAGTAAGGAAAGAAACTACCACAGTATATACCACCACAACAGTAGAACAGCATTCATCATATAATTTGAACTGCAGGTAAAGAAAAGTACAGTGGAAACAAGAACTACTCACTATAACGTAACAAAAGAGGTACAAGAGATAGTGGTAACTCTACTGGACCCTACTCGGCCCAGCGTCCTCTGCAGCCGCTGACCCTGGCTGCTCAACACCTGGTCTTGAAAAAGGTAACGAGTGTAACACGTCAGCAAAACGCTGAGTAGAGTGGCAACTAAAACTAAAGGCAACAGTAGAGTGTACAGTAGCTGTTATGTTCCATTACTTTCTTTATTCACATCTTTCAATTGTCTCACTATTTCATTTATTCCTCAAATCTTTTTCTTGATCTTGAATGTTCCGCGTGGGAACGATCTTGATTGCAGTCTTTTCCAAAAAGTAGAAGTAGCACGTGGTGCTCTCCTGGCCGGGAGAGTCCCCTGTGGTGATCGTACCCTCAATCAACCACCCCAAGGTTACTGACAGACGTAACGGTGACTACGGCACGCGCGATAAACGCACAGGTAGCTAACCCGTACTGGCACGCGGTCAGTCGTTTCAGTTAACGGGTGCGCCCAAAGCACAGCACGGAACCAGTCCAGGGCAGAGCCCTCTCAGTAACAGGGGTCCAACCCCTCCAGAGTAACCAAACCGGGGCCTTGCCCCTCCACAGTCCGCACACCCTCGCCTGACTACCCTGGTTTGCCCCAGTGGGCCTAAACAAGTCGGTGTAGGAGGCTAGCAGAACCCCGGGGCCCGTGGGGTAGCTAGTACCTCCCTACACTAGTAGCTCTCCTCGGTACTTCCTACGTGAGGGCCAGCAGGTCAGTACAGAGTGGCCAGTCCTAACCCCGGGTCCCTGGGGCGACTGGCTCCGCTCTGCACTAAACAGGTACAGGTACTTCCCTTGGTACTACGTACCCAAGAGACAGTACACAACTACATCTCAGTTCCATTCCTTTCTCTTTCCAAGAGTTCCACTCCTAATTCCCCCGTAGGGTTCCATCCTTTTTACTCAAACATCCAAGTTTCACTTTCCAGTTTCACATTCTTACAATCCATGTTCTCAACCACGTTATTTATTCACAACAGGCAGTTGTTAATTCAAATTACAGGCAGCTTTATATCTCTTTCCATTTTCCAAGACTGCAGTATTATACATTCCACTAGTTTTCCCATCCTAGGATTCATGCCATATCCTAGGATCTATCATACAATCTAGTTTTCCAGCCCTAGGATTCATGCAACACCTAGGAGCTATCATTCCATCTATTTCTCATTCCTAGGATTCATGCAATGTCCTAGGTTCTATTTATGGTTCCATAATTTAACAGATTTTATTAATAACTTAAAGCCACTCTACCAGGTACAACGGGAGTAATGGGGGCGTGGTCGGGAATCCCACGTGCCTCCGCGACCCCCGAGACTGCAACGGAACGGGGTCCTATCACAAGGATCAAACACAAGGAGTGTCTCAAAATAGTGTATAGCTACTGTAGACAGGTAGAGGAATTAATTCCGAAAAGAACGCAACTCGAATCGCGGAAAACGGAACCCGAACGGGCCCTAAACGGGTCGAAAACGACGAAACTGTGTAAAATCAGACGTCTGGAACTTCTTCCAGACGTCTTAAAAAGTGGATCAGAGAATTACCTTGTTCAGCGTGGTTTCCCAGACGTCCAGAAGTCTGCGGGGACTTCTGGCCTAGCTCCCAAACGTCCGATGGTCACCCCGGACATCTGGAGGTCGCTCCCGCCGTCTGGTACTACAGCCAGACGTCTGATTCGCGTTGGATGGCGAATCACCGAGCCTGCGCACACCATCTCTCTCCCTCAGTACGGTCAGTCGACAGGAAGGAAGGAGAAGACGGAAAACTCACCTTTCAGATGTCTGGACAGTCTTCCAGACGTCGACCCCGCCGTCTGGCTATCAGCACAAACTTCTGATTCTGGAAATTTTTCCAGAACCAGGGCGCAACTCGCCCTCCGCTCGCGACGCCACGCCTCGTCGCACCTCGTGCGCCAGTTGTTCGAGCCGCAGCAGACCTCCGGCGTCGTTCCGCGCCCGCTGCGCTCCCCACCGGCCGGCCCTGGCGGCCCCGACGAGCTCGACCTCACGGCTAAGCACCGCTCTCGCACGCAGCACCCCCTCCGCGCTCACTGCGGCCGTCGCCGCCGCAGCAACCCCGCGCCCGCTCTCACGCTCTCTCACTGGAAGAAGAGGAAAGGGGTGGAGGCGACGGAAGCGAGGGGAGGCGTGGTCTTTTTAAGGCCGCGCGAGGAGGAGAGAGAGGGAGCACGACAGCGGCGTCTGCAGCCACAAAGAGAAGAATAAGCGAATATGCGGTCTGCGCGCTCAGGCGACAGACGACCCGCGCGTGTCGATAATAACTGATTTCCAGACGTCTGGAAACGATCCTAGACGTCTGGTCAGACGTCTGGATGTGAACCCAGACGTCTGGTCCGACGTCTAGGCCACCTCCCAGACGTCTTAAAAGATGTCTGGGACACGCATTCATAACAATATAACAAACTCAAAGGAAGTTTCGTCCCCGAAACTTGCGTTAACTAGGGTGCAGAAAAGACGTCTAAATAACCATAACAAACTCAAAGAGGGCCGAAGCCGGTCCGAAAGACGTACCCGCGAAAAGCTCCGGGTACCGCTCCCGCATTGCCGCCTCAGGCTCCCAGGTAGCCTCCTCGTATCGCTGGCTCCTCCACAAAACCTTTACCAGGGTTACATGCTTCCGTCTCAAACTACGGACAACTCGGTCTAGAATCTGCACTGGCCGCTCGGGGTAGGTCAGGTCGTCGCCCACCACGACGCTCTCGTGACTCAGTACGTGACTGGGATCAGCTACGTACTTCCTAAGGTTGGACACGTGGAACACGCTGTGCACACCAGAAAGCTGTGGGGGGAGGGCAAGCCTGTAAGCAACGGGTCCAACCCGCTCCAGGACCTCAAAGGGCCCCACAAACCTCGGCGTGAGCTTCCCTCTCACCCCAAACCGCTGCAGGCCCTTCATGGGCGAAACACGAAGAAAGACGTGGTCCCCAACCTTAAACTGCACCTCTCTGCGTCTCCGATCCGCGTAGCTCTTCTGTCTGCTCCTGACAGTGCGGAGTCGTCTGTGGATCTGCTCGACTACCTCCTGACTCTGCCGGATCAACCTGGGGCCAACCTCCCACTTGGTCCCCACCTCAACCCAACTCAAGGGTGCCGTACACTTCCGTCCGTACAGAGCCTCGTAGGGAGCCATGCCGATGCTCGAGTGATAACTGTTGTTGTATGCAAATTCTGCCAGGGGTAGGTGCTCCTCCCAAGAGCCCCTCCAATCCAGTACACAGGCACGCAAAAGGTCCTCAAGTGTCTGTATCGTGCGCTCAGACTGTTCGTCCGTCTGGGGGTGGTAAGCCGTGCTAAACCTTAACCTCGTCCCCAAGGCCTGCTGAAACTCAGCCCAAAACTGGGACGTAAAGCGGGTATCCCCGTCGGATACGATCTCTCGCGGAACTCCGTGTAGTCGTACCACATCACGGATATACCTCTCTGCCAACTGTGCTGGTCCCAAAGTGACTTGGATCGGCAAGAATCACGCCGTCTTCGTCAGTCTATCCACTATTACCCAGACTGCGTCGTGTCCCCACTGGGTAACAGGTAAGCCCACCACCAAGTCCATGGTGATGCTCTCCCACTTCCACTCTGGCACTGGAAGCGGCTGAAGCGGCCCTGCAGGCCTCTGATGCTCGGCTTTCACCTGCTGGCACACTAAGCACTGCTGCACGAACTCACCCACATCCCGCTTCATCCCTCTCCACCAAAACTCGCGTCTCAAGTCGTGATACATTTTCGAGTTTCCAGGATGTATGGTGAATCTGGAACCGTGTGCCTCAGTCAGGAGCTCTCTCAACAACTACTCGTCTCTGGGAACGCACAACCGTCCCCTCAAGCGCAGCACCTGGTCTGTGAAAGAGAAGTCCCCTGGGTCTCCCGACAGTACTCTGTCGCGCAAGGACTGCAAGTACGGATCGGCCATCTGTCCTGTGATGATGAGGTCTATTAGCTCTGGCCTGGTCTGCCGTGTTACCATCACTGCCCCACAGTACCCTCGTAACTCTAGGGGTCGCCAACTGCCCACCTCCTCCAAAAGGCTCCAACTCTGTAACTGTAGACTGGCCAAGAGTGCGGGCGCCTTACGGCTCAAGGCGTCAGCCACCACATTGGCCTTTCCCGGGTGGTAGGAGATGCTGCAGTCGTAGTCCTTCAGGAGCTCCAACCAACGTCTCTGTCTCATGTTGAGCTCCTTTTGATCAAAAAGGTATCTGAGGCTCTTGTGATCTGTGAAAATCTCGAAGGTCTCACCGTACTAGTGCCTCCAGGTCTTCAGCGCGAAGACAACAGCTGCCAACTCTAAGTCGTGGGTAGGGTAGGTATGCTCATGGGGCTTCAGTTGCTGCGAAGCGTAAGCGACAACGTGACCCCTCTGCATGAGCACACCTCCTCACCCCTGCAAGGAGGCATCCGTGTACACAACGAACCCTCCACTACTGTCAGGGTGGTGAGCACGGGAGCCGAGGTCAACCTCTCCTTCAGATCTAGAAAACGCGCCTCACAGGCATCTGTCCAAGCGAAAGGCACGTCCTTCCGGATCAACTGTGTCATAGGACGCGCAATCTGCGAAAATCCTCTGATGAATCGTCTGTAGTAGCCTGCCAGTCCCAGGAAACTGCGAATCTCAGTGACTGAACGCGGTCTCTCCCACCTGAGCACTGCCTCGACCTTGGCTGGGTCCACCGCCAAGCCGTCTCCAGAGATCACATGATCCAAGAAGGTCACCTCCCTCAACCAGAACTCGCACTTGCTGTATTTGGCGTACAGCCTGCGTCGTCTCAGAGTGTCCAGAACCATCCGCAAGTGCTGTCCGTGCTGCGTCCGATCTCTAGAATAGATGAGTACATCATCTATGAGAACCACCACAAACTGGTCAAGTACGGTCTAAACACCCGGTTCAACAGGTCCATGAAAGCAGCGGGGGCATTGGTCAGCCCAAACGTCATGACCAAAAACTCGTAGTGTCCGTACCGGGTGCGGAAAGCTGTCTTGGAGACATCGGTCTCCCTGATCCTCAACAGGTGATATCCAGACCTCAAGTCTATCTTGGAAAACACCGTGGCACCCCGCAACTGGTCGAACAAATCGTCGATCCTCAGCAGCGGATACCTATTCTTGATGGTGACCCTATTCAGCTGTCGGTAGTCCACACAAAGATGTAGGGTCCCATCCTTCTTCTTCAGAAACAGTACCAGGGCTCCCCAGGGAGACGCACTGGGCCTCACGAAACCCTTCTCCAGAAGGTCCTGCAACTAAGACTTGAGCTCTCGCAGCTCAAGCGGTGCCATCCTGTATGGCGCGGTGGAGATGGGGCTGGTCCCTGGTACTAGTGAGATCTCAAACTCGATCTCACGCTCGGGCAGTAGTCCTGGTAACTCGTCTGGAAACACGTCAGGGTACTCTCTGACCACCGGGATGCTCTGGAAGTCTGCCACAGGGCTGGGCTCTGCCACCACACAAGCTAGGAAGCCCTCACACCCCTGGCTCAAAAGTCTCGCCGCCCAAAGTGCCGAAATGCACCTGAAACCTCCATCCACTGGCTGTCCGTGAAACTCGAAAGAAGGCAACTCCAGAATGGAGAAGACAATCTTCCTCTCAAAATAGTCCACCAAGACGTGGTAAGAGGACAACCAATCCATCCCCAGAATCACTCCAAAGTCCTCCATCTGTATCATAATAAGGTCAGCTGGCAGGCTATGTCCCCCGACGCTGACCTCGCAATCCGTGTACACCTCCTCAGCTACAAACAGCTGACCACTCGGACCTCTGATTACGAATGTATTCTCTAACAGTGTATAATCCTGGTCCAAACTAACTACGAAACTGGTTGCGACAAACGAGTGCGTAGCGCCGGAATCGAAAAGCATGTAAACGAGTCTGCCAGAAACTGAAACCATACCTGCTACCACCGATCCCGAAGCTCTGGCGTCCCTGTGTGTTAGGGCGTTGATACGCCCCTCAACTCTAAGTGCGGACGAAGCAGCCACACTCTGCGTCAGACGGGTAGGTGCTGGCCGGTACCCTCCTCGCGACTGCTGTCCTCCTCCTCGCGCCTGGGAACCGCGGCCTCCTGCGCACCCTCCAGTGCTCTGCGCGGGGAGTATCTGCTGACCTCCTGCCCTAGATGGGCAGTCCCTCCTGATGTGGCCCGGCTGGCCACACTGGTAGCAGAGGGGAACCCGACCCCCGCCCTCAGTGGGTCCCTGCTGTCGGCTAGGCGGGGGTCCGGTGCTGGCGACTGCCCCTGTCGAGGGCCCCCAAAGGCCACTGATGGCCCTGCACAACGTGACGGCTCTCCTGCAGACGGCACGTGTCTCCGTTCTCGCCGGCCCTGTGAAAAGTCTGGCTGGAAGGGCCTCTTCCGCCCGCCGTCAGTGTCTCGCGCGGACGGGTTGGTCTCCTCGTAAGTCATAGCTGCCTCTACCACCCTCGAAAACGTAGGCAGCTTTAGGGGTTTGACATACCCCCAGATCGCAGGCCCGAGCCCCTCGATAAACCTCCAAAGGCGCTCCTCCTCAGTGGCTACCGCTGCCGCTGCAAAGCGGGACAGCTCCAAGAAATGCGTGCGGTACGCGCTCACAGTCATCGTCCCTTGGCGGAGAGTGTGGAACTCCCGCCTCCTCTGGTCCTGTCACGTCTGGGGAAAGTACTGCTCACAGAAGAGGGTGACGAACTGGTCCAACGTCGGCTCGTCCCTCTCCTGTCCCCGGACCGCCCTCCACCACCGGTGTGCCGCACTCTCCAGCTGGTACGTGGAAAAGGCCACGCGGCACTCCACCGGGGGGCAAAGGGTGTCGAAGATCTTCTCCAGCTGCTCAAGCCAGTCCTCTACCTCGGTCGGGTCCTCATCCCCCTTGAAGGAGGGGGGCTTCAACTTCCGGAACTGTCCGAAAAGCTCGAAGTGGCGCTGTAGGGGAGGTGCTGGTGCACCTCCAGGCGAAGGTGCCTTGTGTACAGAAGTGTCGGAGGAAGGTGGGGGCGGCAGCGGCCCATCCCCTCCCTCGTGTCCAGCACCGTGTCCGTCGCGTGGTCCCACAGAGGACTCCACCTCTGCAGCCCCAGGAGGAGGTGCTCGGGGCAGTGGGTGGAGCTCCTCTCGTACAATGTCTCCTATCAGTCTGGCGAGGTCCTGGGCCTGGATGCCCGGGAGTGGTGGCTGGTCCACCGAGACGTCAACAACAGCACGTCCACCTCGCCTACCTCATCCTCAGCTGCGCCCGCGGCCAGTCTCGCCAGTCCCGCGTCGAGGCATCTCCTGTAAGGAGACGCGAAACAAAATGGAAAAACGTCAAAACAAACGGTACCTAACCAAACTTCTAAGAGCTCATGTCAAGAGATATGTTGTGGTGCCTACTCTAGTTATAAACATGTGAATTGGTTATTTTACAGTCAGTTGATTCACTTCTCAGGACGACCTTGCTCTGATACCATCTTGTAACGACCGGTTCCCGAGTCCCTACGAGACACGAGAACCAGACCGACTCAACTAATCCCAAGACCTAGTCGTCCAACGAGGAAGTAACCAAAAGAGCAGTAAAATAAACCACATTCAGCATGAATATAAATAACAGTAAGAAAGTACAACAGTAAGGAAAGAAACTACCACAGTATATACCACCACAACAGTAGAACAACATTCATCATATAATTTGAACTGCAGGTAAAGAAAAGTACAACGGAAACAAGAACTACTCACTATAACGTAACAAAAGAGGTACAAGAGACAGTGGTAACTCTACTGGACCCTACTCGACCCAGCGTCCTCTGCAGCCGCTGACCCTGGCTGCTCAACACCTGGTCCTGAAAAAGGTAACGAGTGTAACACGTCAGCAAAACGCTGAGTAGAGTGGCAACTAAAACTAAAGGCAACAGTAGAGTGTACAGTAGCTATTATGTTCCATTACTTTCTTTATTCACATCTTTCAATTGTCTCACTATTTCATTTATTCCTCAGATCGTTTTCTTGATCTCGAATGTTCCTCGTGGGAACGATCTTGATTGCAGTCTTTTCCAAAAAGTAGAAGTAGCACGTGGTGCTCTCCTGGCCGGGAGAGTCCCCCGTGGTGATCCTACCCTCAGTCAACCACCCCAAGGTCACTGACAGACGTAACGGTGACTACGGCATGCGCGATAAACGCACAGGTAGCTAACCCGTACTGGCACGTGGTCAATCGTTTCCGTTAACGGGTGCGCCCAAAGCACAGCACGGAACTAGTTCAGGGCAGAGCCCTCCCAGTAACAGGGTTCCAACCCCTCCACAGTAACCAAACCGGGGCCATGCCCCTCCACAGTCCGCGCACCCTCGCCTGACTACCCTGGTTTGCCCCAGTGGGCCTAAACAAGTCGGTGTAGGAGGCTAGCAGAACCCTGGGGCCCGTGCGGTAGCTAGTACCTCCCTACACTAGTAGCTCTCCTCGGAACTACGTACGCGAGGGCCAGCAAGTCGGTACAGAGTGGCCAGTCCTAACCCCGGGTCCCTGGGGCGGCTGGCTCCGCTCTGCACTAAACAGGTACAGGTACTTCCCTTGGTACTACGTACCCAAGAGACAGTACACAGCTACATCTCAGTTCCATTCCTTTCTCTTTCCAAGAGTTCCACTCCTAATTCCCCCGTAGGGTTCCATCCTTTTTACTCAAACATCCAGGTTTCACTTTCCAGTTTCACATTCTTACAATCCATGTTCTCAACCACGTTATTTATTCACAACAGGCAGTTGTTAATTCAAATTACAAGCAGCTTTATATCTCTTTCCATTTTCCAAGACTACAGTATTATACATTCCACTAGTTTTCCCATCCTAGGATTCATGCCATATCCTAGGATCTATCATACAATCTAGTTTTCCAACCCTAGGATTCATGCAACACCTAGGAGCTATCATTCCATCTATTTCTCATTCCTAGGATTCATGCAATGTCCTAGGTTCTATTTATGGTTCCATAATTTAACAGATTTTATTAATAACTTAAAGCCACTCTACCAGGTACAACGGGAGTAATGGGGGCGTGGTCGGGAATCCTGCGTGCCTCCGTGACCCCCGAGACTGCAACGGAACGGGGTCCTATCACAAGGATCAAACACAAGGAGTGTCTCAAAATAGTGTATAGCTACTGTAGACGGGTAGAGGAATTAATTCCGAAAAGAACGCAACTCGAATCCCGGAAAACGGAACCCGAACGGGCCCTAAACAGGTCAAAAATGACGAAACTGTGTAAAATCAGATGTCTGGAACTTCTTCCAAACATCTTAAAGAGTGGATCAGAGAATTACCTTGTTCAGCGTGGTTTCCCAGACGTCCAGAAATCTGCGGGGACGTCTAGCCTAGCTCCCAGACGTCAGATGGTCACCTCGAACGTCTGGAGGTCGCTCCCGCCGTCTGGTACTACAGCCAGACGTCTGATTCGCGTTGGATGGCGAATCACCGAGCCTGCGCACACCCATCTCTCTCCCTCAGTACGGTCAGTCGACAGGAAGGAAGAAGAAGACGAAAAACTCACCTTTCAGACGTCTGGACAGTCTTCCAGACGTCGACCCCGCCGTCTGGCTATCAGCACAGATGTCTGATTCTGGAAATTTTTCCAGAACCAGGGCGCAACTCGCCCTCCGCTCGCGACGCCGCGCCTCGTCGCACCTCGTGCACCTGCTGCTCGAGCCGCAGCAGACCTCCCGCGTCGTTCCGCGCCCGATGCGCTCCCCACCGGCCGGCCCTGGCAGCCCCGGCGAGCTCGACCTCACGGCTGAGCGCCGCTCTCGCACGCAGCACCCCCTCCGCGCTCACTGCGGCCGTCGCCGCCGCAGTAACCCCACACCCGCTCTCGCGCTCGCTCACTGGAAGAAGAAGAGGAAAGGGGTGGAGGCGACGGAAGTGAGGGGAGGCGTGGTCTTTTTAAGGCCGCACGAGGAGGAGAGAGAGGGAGCACGGCAGCGGCGTCTGCAGCTGCAGAGAGAAGAATAAGCGAATATGCGGTCTGCGAGCTCAGGCGCGCAGACGACCAGCGCATGTCAAAAATAACTAATTTCCAGACGTCTGGAAACGATCCCAGACGTCTGGTCCGACGTCTGGGCCACCTCCCAGACGTCTTAAAAGACGTCTGGGACATGCGTTCGTAACACATATATATAGCTATACTGCTTATACGTATGCTTATTATTTACCTTATACTTATTTATTTATATTCACATATACGCTATCCATTATACATATACATATCTTCTTCTATTACTTCTTAAGCCTCTTCTGTGTTCTTGTTCTTCCTTATCTACACACTTAGCCATTTATTCTTATGTGCTTAATGGTTCATTAGGGCCTTCTAACTTAGCAAAAATTTGTTAATTAGCAGGCACATCTTTCAAGGGATACACAGCACCTGAGGCTGGTGGGACCAGACCTCTACTAAGCGTGCCCTAATTTCTTAATTATGCCGCTTAATTACGTTTTCAACTTAGATTTGGGCTTCATCAAGCCCTAGCACAGTAACTGGCCCCCGACCCACACACACATGCTCAGATATGCTCAGGTAAGTATGCTCAGATAAATGCTCGGTTATTTTAGGCGCTCGGCGCCCATGACGACTGAGCGTTACACTGCACTTTTACAATTTATAGCACTATGAGTGCTTCTCATCTTACGATGTGGCACTATTCGAGCGCTGCATCTACGGTGAAATTAAGTCGCGACTGTGCCAAATTCACGATTTTGGCCCTCAATTGGAGGGCCATAATTTATTGTAAATTAAAATTAAATTATAAGAATTTAAAGCATTTACATAGTACTTTACAATTGTACAATTAATTTGGAATTTTAATTGTATTTACTATATAAATTAATTAGTTAAAGTATACAGTTTATACATAACTGATTTTACATTTTATTCTTTAATTATGTATGAATTAGTTATTATATGGTCTAATTGACCTTATACAGAGTTATTAAATAGGTTAAAGTATTTAATAGATATTTTATTGTATTTTACAAGCTTTATTTCTATTTTATTTACATTTAATTAGTATAATTTTAGACTATTTTAGTTGTAAGTTAAGTTTAAATAGTGTAAACAATATAAATTTACTTAAATTAGCTTAAATTACTTAAAATACATTAGTACAAATATACAATATAGGTTAGTTGAATTATAGCTTAAATTACTAATTTATTTTAATTTAATCTACTAACTTAACTACTAACTTAATAAATTAATTATTTATTCTAGATACATAATTAAATTAAGGTACAGGGTTTAATATGTTTGTAATATACAAATAAATACATATATACAGTATTATAACTTAATATGGTTATTTATAGTGTTTACTAATTTATATAGCTTATTAGTACATATAAATTAGCTTAATTAATAATTAGTTATATAATTTAGTTATATACAGTATAATCCAACTTAAATACTTAATTTACATACTACAATATATACATAAGTTATTTATATTATAAATATGTATAATTTTCATTATAGATAAATAGGCATACGAAATAGCTTATATATATACTTATATACATAGTATACAAAGGATTTTTAGGTATTTTTGAGTTTTTTCAGCTTTTTATGGGTTTTATATATGTTATGGAGGTAGGAGAAGATAGAGAAAGAAATAGATGAGAAGAACAAGATATTTTTGGTGTTTTTAAGTGTAGTTTCTTTTATTAAATTCCATGGTATACAGAACCGTTGACTGATAAATTCTACCAAGTCAGGGGTTCAGATTACCATGAAACTTGGTATGCATTTAAAGAAATACCTAATCTTCAATGAGACAAGTTTATTTTATTTTTTTAGATTTTTTATATGATTTTTATTTAATTCCAAATTTCACTCATTCTAGGTCTTTTAAAGGTTTTTCTAAGGTGTTCTAAGGCTATAGAATGAGACCTAAGAGTTTAAAAGGCAGTAAACTACCTCAGGAGTATCAACACAATGTATAGGAAAGGATACAAGCATTAAGCACACAAATCATTGTAGATTTTATTTAATTCTACTTGTTGGATAGTTAGGCCTTAAGTATAGTTGACAAAGGAGATTTAAACAAATGACAAGCAATCAAATGATGTTAAAAATGCATTGAAAGTACATGATAGCTTGTACAAAATTCCTACACACCATTAAACACAAGTCAGCTATCTAACAGTTTAACATCTACACCTACTATCCATAGAGCCATCCAGACAGAAATCTTTTGCTAAAACAGCAGAAGCACAGCAGCAGCAAGGTTCATCCAATACAGCAACAAACAGCAGTAGAAGATGCTAAACTTCACTCTACTCAGCAAGCCAAGTTCTTCTTCAGACGTCTTAACTGCTGCAGTTAATCCATTTGAAGAAGAGCATGTCTGCATCAAGGAAGAAAGCTAAATTCAACTACTTAACAGCATAAATCAGCCAATTAAATCCCATATCAAACCCAAGAGAGCCTGATCAGGGATTCAAAATGTCTATTTCAGGCTATTACTTAGCTGCGATTTGGGGAAATGTAGCTGTAATGGCAGCAATTTACTCTGATTATGGGATTCAAAAACACAAAACAAAAATCACTCAATCAAATTCTGACAAGGGTTTAAATTCACATAAAAACTATACTCAAATGTTCAGCATCTTAAATCCAAGTTCCTTGTCACAAATATCACAACCATTCATTCCATAAAAACAGTTGATCTAACTCTTTCTAATGCTATAGACAGCATGTAGAAAGGGTTAGGATCAACACAATAAATCCAAAAAACTGATGATCTAACTCCTTCTAATGCTATAGACAGCACTAGAAAGGGTTAAAATCAACATAAGAAATCCAGCTGAATCCCAGGATGTTACACATCTTAAGGGATATTGAGAATCCCTTAAGTGAAAATCAGATTCTCAGAAAAACAATTAAGACTAGAATCCCTAATAAAACCTCAATCAACATGGTTGATCTTCCTTAGCTCTACAAGGCATTCAATACATTGAAATCGTCAAAAATAACAAATCATATTATGGCTCTTCTAAGGTGAATTCTGACTTCAAAATCACCTCAGATTCCTAGTCCATCAATGAATCAAAATCAAAATTCTTCAGTTTGCAAGATAAAAGCATTCAAAACCCAAATGAATAAAAATCTTTGAAATATGAATTCATAGAAAATCCGGAAAATGGATTCACTTTTTAGCTCAGATAAAGGGCTTTTGTGATAAACATGGGATGAATGGGAAGCCCCTAATGTGATTTTCAATGTTAATTTCAGATCTGAGGTTAGAAACTAATCAGATCTGAAATTAGGTCATATGAGTGGGTGGACTGCGAAATACAAATCAAGGGAATCAGAAATGAGGTGAAAACATGTAGAGGAAGAACAAAATGAACTGTGATTGGGTGAATTTCGTCCCCTCTGATCTGGGATGATCAGAGGAGGTGAGGGGGGAAATTCTATTCTAAAACTACTCCTAATGCTAAACTAATCAGAACAGCAAATTGATTACTAATTCTACATCTAATTCTACTCTAATCTACCTATCTAATGCTACAGCTAATCTAGAAAACATTAAAACTACTCTAACAAAAAGAATGGGACCTGTGGGTCATTAGCCGGTGGCTAAGGAGGAAGAATGGAGGGGGAAGAGCTCCAGCGGAGTGAAAAGCCTGCTAGTAAGACTTTTGGGTCATCCTCAGGTGCTACGCAGTCCTTAGCGATGAGGAGAGTCAGAGAGAAGTCGGGGATTACACAGCTGGTGGCTGTGAAATCAGGGAATTGGTGAGGAGGAGAAACTGGAGTGGAAGAATGATCGTTAAGAAGGTAGGAGAGAGCAATCCCTTGCACGTGTGACCACTAAGGTGCTTAAGTAGCAATCTCAGTGACTCGAATCACTACGCGGGTGAGGATAGGCGAAAATGGTAAGGGCGGTGAGGATAGACGAGAGAAGCACTCGGGCCTCCAAGTTGAAAATTGTCCATAGGATGGGATCTAGAGGAAGGGGTGAGCACACGCGCCGCTTCGCATGAAACTTCGACTGAGATCGAGCCGCAGATCAAGATCAAGAGAGCGGACGGTCGAGATGCTTCGTGTTCTACGCACGCATAGTGCGCGCGTGGAGGCTCCAGGTTATCGGGTTCTTTTTGGGAAAATTGCAAGGAGGCCCTTAATGTGAAGGGGTAGAACATTTATAGGCAAACCCATAAGTGTTACAGAATAGTAACTGAATGGTCCTTAAGGGATTTCAAAGAGGTCCCTACAGGTTACAAAGAGGTTCGGGAAAGTTTTCTAAAGAAGGAAATGTGATGCATAAAGGACTTAAATGTAAATTCTAAGTTTCAAGGCCTTAATGATGTCCAAATGCCTTCAAGATTTTATATGTGCTTAATTAAACTTTTAAGAAGTTAATTATACTTTTGATTTGGACTTTTAAACTTGTTTATGTGTTCAATTAACACTTGGATCATCATTTAACCTTTTTCTCAAGGATATCTCAATTTATGACCTAATTATGCAATCTTAACATAGAATTAATGTTTTAGGTATTTTTCTTTTATTTCCACACTTAACCCTTTTTATGTGTTAATTTGGTATTGTTTAACCTAGTTTCTAGCTTAACTTTAGCTTTTTAGCTATGATGAGTAGCCACTCATCAGTTGGTGCCAACTTGGGGGCTTCTAGAAGGGGGGTGAGGTGGATAGTGGATGTGGCTTGGAAGGGGTATGTATAAGGTGGATATGGGAGGTGAAGTTGGCGCCAAAGAGGGGGGTAGTTAGGGTGGTTTTGGCACCAACTTCTTGGTGCCTTTTGGTGGTGGTTGAGGGGTGAAAGGTGGTGATGGTGGTGGCGCCAACTTGGAGTGGAGGTGGAGTTAGCTTAGGTGGTCTTAGGTGGGCTTAGTTGGTGGAGCTAGTTAAGTAGGGTTTTAGGGTGGTGGATGGCCAAGGGAGCTGGAGCTTAGCTAGCTTAGCTAGTAGTAGAGTAGAGGAGGAGGCAATTAGACCTAGGGTTTGAGGAGAGGAGCTAGACAGAAGAAGTATGGAGCTGAATTGGAGCTGGCAACTGCTGAAGAGGGTGGCATGGAGCTACTTTAGCTGGCTTAGCTTGCTAGTTCTTTGCTAGCTGCTAAACCAAGCTAAAGCAAGCTGGCTTCTATTGAAAGAAGCTGAGGTGAGTTGGGTCTGATGCTCCCAGGGAGGAACTAGCTAGTTAAGGTAGCTTAGCTCAACTAAGTTGGGCTAAGCTGAGTCCCTGGGAGCTGGACTTGAGCTTCCTAAGCTAAGATGAAGTCATCTGCAGCTGGGTGGAGTTGAGTAGAGCTGGATGTAGCTGGACCTGAGCTGGGGTGAACTCTAGTCAACTCAGCTGAGCTAGCTAGAGCTCCCAGTGAACTGATGTGAGTTGTGATGAGCTAGACTCAGCTAAGTCAAGCTGGATCTGAGCTGACTTGAGCTAAGGTGAGCTGAGATGAGCTCTCTAGAGTTGCCATTCAGTTAAGATGAGCTGAATGGAGCTAGGATGAGTTAACCCTAGTTCAAGTAAGCTGGATTCTAGCTATGGTGAGTTGGATAAAGCTGAGTTCCAGTTGGTTTGGACTTCTCCTTCACTAGTTGCCTTCCTGAGTACTAAGGTTCTAGGGATCTGTCAATCTGTATATCCCTAACACTCAAAAAAACATTTTAGAAAGACAATAAAAAGTAAAATGCATGCCTAACCCAATTTATGCCTAAATGCAACCCAAAAACCCATTTACGAAGCAAAATCCCAAGAGCTAGGCTTGTTTTAATGCATAAGAATGATGATAAGCAAGCGTTTATCACGCGTTTTGTGTTGCATTTAGGTTTTAGGCAACTCTACTCAGCTGTTGGATGGAGATCCAACGGCCCATAATGCGTGAAAAGAGTGCTTCAGAGATTGGGGGTGCAGCGAGGGGCGACTGTGATGGCGCCATGTGGTGCCATCGTTGCCGTCCATCTTCCTTACTTTGTAGATGATGCTGTAGGCCTTCGATTGAGATAATTTTTACGCTGTTGGCCTATGATCACTGATCCAGATCCATCTGTGCGAACGGATTTGGCATCTGATGTCCAAATTTTTCTTTTCTTTCTCCTTGACTTCTGATCTTCTATGGGCCTCACGTCATGCTACAAATGTCTAATCAAGATGATTTTGAAAGCGTTGCATTCCCGTCGTCATCCTGATCAGATCCGTACGGTCTGATCTATCATTTGCAGTCTTAGATCATCTGCAATCAATATCATCTCTCTTTTAGAGCATAAAATGGTAATATTATCTCTAAGGCTACTAAATTAACTATTATGCAAATTATGATGCTTATGTATGCCTTGTTCCTAAGTTATGCTAGATTCTAACTTAATTCAGGTAGATTAGGTCATATGATTGTTGTGCAATCAATCACCTAAGCAAAGGGAATGTGGTGGCCGATGCTCTTAGCAGAAAACCACCAGCACAACTAGTAGTACTACAGGCGCAACTATAGAAGCAGCTGATGGAAGTGGCTTGTTGGATGCCACATTTTCTTAACGAACACTTGGGGGCCTTGATAGTGGTGAGAAGGTTACACCCTGAGTTGTTAGACCGCGTGGTCAATGGATAGATGTCTGATCCAAAGTTGCAGGACATTCGCGACCAAATTTTAGTTGGACATCGAGACGATTTCAGCCTTAGAGATGGGGTACTGAAATTGCACAATCGGTTATGTGTTCCTCGCAACGACGCTCTACGAAGGGAGTTACTTGCAAAATCTCACTGCATCACACTTACCATCCACCCAAGTAATAACAAGATGTATCATGATATGAAGAAGGAATTCTGGTGGTATGGTATTGATGTATCCTCTGGATCACTAGTTAATTAGGGTTAATTATCATGACATAGTATAGTATTGCAATCCAGACGAATGTCATTTATTTATATATAATTTTTACTAGTTTTATTCCAATTCATTCACCGGGAGGCAGTTATTGATATACATCACTCTCTACTATCCAAAAATTATCTTTTATTCCAAAAATGTTAAGTTTATTTACAATAGAATGAATTAGAAATGAAAGAATGAAATAATAAACTAATCTAAGTCAATTATATACAAAAATGAGTGACGAATTAATGTTAATGATAATGCCTCAAGAATATACATAAGACAAAGGCATTAAAATTTATTCTAAACTAACTTTGTTAATTATGCACATAAATGTCTAAGTGTTAACAACTAATTATTTACACAATTGATTAATGCCTTAAAACTATATACAATATCGAAACAAAAAGACTATACACAATAATATTAAGTTAATACCTAATTCATACTACTAATATACATAATATACACTTACAATATAAATAATATATATACTAACTAACCTATGTATATATATATATATACGCACACTACTTAACACTTAAATTTACACTAAACGCTTATATACTATATAGATACACACACACACAGCACATAACACATACTTACACATAAACACTTAGTTTTAATTTGGCTCAAAAAAGTTGATGGGCATTTTGCACACCTCGGTGATCCAATGGATTGGAGCAAGTGCTACTAGGCCTACCCTATGGGGGAGGCGTATGCCAAATTTATTTCAAGCCTAGTAGGCCCAACAACGCAGGCCCAGTAGGCTCAGCAATGCAGGCCCACAGGCCCTTTCTCTCTCTCTCTCTCTCTCTAGCATGGTCAAGTGATATGGGTAATGGAGAGCTGACCCCCATACATGGCCGACAAGGCAATGAGGAGCCTAACTTAAATACAAAAACGACACTTCCTATGCGCCCCATGTGTCACAAAATAAGAGCACAAAATTGCATTGGATTCAGCATCTCAACGTGGATTATGAAGGAGTTTGATCTCATAATTAAATGTTAATTAACGATCCAAATTACAATTAGATTATATAATATTAAAGCTAATATAAAGGGCTTCCAATTGGTATAGTTACATTAGGTTAATTAATTATATAATTATATTTTAAAATTAGTTAAAGTTAGGTAAAATTACATGTGTTATTTGGTTCTAATTACTTAATTACAATGTAAGTTAATGAATGATGACTCAATTAAAACTTACTTTAGTTAATTTATATGATTATAAGATTAATAAAGATTTTTAATTAATTTCTATTGATTTATTTGTATATTTACACATTTAAATACACTATTTTATTAATATGTACATAATTATACAATATATGTAGTATTTTATAGTATAAATAGGGCTATAAATTTATTGAAAATATTTAAAATTATAATATACAATAATATAGCATAATTTACTTAAGTTGCTAATTAATTTACTAATCTACATTACATTAACTTAGTAATATACCTAATTAACTTATACAAATATAAATATATACACTATCTAAATAAATAAATAAATATAGATATATTATTGTACATAATAATTACTGTAAGTTACATGTTAAGTTATATATGTTTAGTAAGTACATATATAATTATCTATGTATGCATCTAGATTATATATATATAGTATAAGTAAATATACAATATATATGAATATATTACTATACCATGTAACTTAACGTAACTACCTATCTACATAAATAATATAGATATGTAAGTTATATACATACTATACATACATTTAAATTACCTTTTACAAATAGTTTATGATTATATACAAGTATATGCATTATATATACTGGGTATTTTTGTATGATTTTTGAGTTTTTCAACTTTTTATTTTGTTTTTATGCTTTATAGAAATATAGAAAGAGGAGAGAATGTTAGGAAGAGAAGGAGAGGTAGCTCTTTTTGTTGTTTTCTTTTTGTTTATTTCAAAACCTAAGAAGTCTAGAACTTTTTCAAGTATGTTCTCCTAACTAAGGGACTCGAAACCTAAATCTAACTCAACACATACCTCAAATACATCTTAATCTTACTCAAGACACATTTATTTTATTTATTTACATTATTTTTATATTTTTCAAGGTATTTACAAATAAATGCTGAAAAATGGCTTTATAACTAATCAAGAATTCAAATCAAGCCATAAAAATTTGTAAAAATGTTGAAAATGAAGATTAACATGTTATAAACATCTAGACATTCATCAAGATCAAATTCAAACTCAAATCATGCTTTAATCAATGAATTAAACATGATTGCATAATTTAGATAGTTGACAATTGTTTAAAATGTGTCAGAGAATTGTATAAGTGATTAACACTTGCTTTTAAGCTCTCATTAAAATGAAACCAGTACATACATGCTTCTGATATTAGACTCTACCATTACAATCTTTCATAACATTTTATACTATCTAAAACACATCAAGAACCTTCGATTTAACCTTTCTTCATCCCTAATGGACCATGAAGTTGGTGCTGTTGTTTTAACTTATCTCAACTTTGATTTGAGATTCAAACCATGCGATTCAAGACTCTCTCAGATCAATGTTTGATAAATCTATTCACTGTAAATCTCACAATCTCATATCAAACTTCAAATAACCCAAAAACAACTTAAATCTCAGGATTAAAACTTGTTAAGAATAGATAAAAGCTGTTGATACTGTCAAAAGGATCTTAAATCAAAATCAAGTTCCAAAGACCAAACTAACCACTCAAATATATTGCATCCTCATCAAGAATCCTTCTATGATCTTGTTCCAAACACTAAAAACTTGGTTAAAACATCTGGTCTCTAGAGTAAACCAAAACCTAAGCATTGAGATCAGAAATTCCAGATCAACTTTAAAACCATTACATAGCTTACAAATGCATCGCAATTATTCATGAAAGGATATGGGACTCCACAAAAATCAAATAAAGTACAATGAACCTAGAAACCCTACTTTGATTGCTCTTCTTCGCCATAGATGGCATGAGAAGAAAGAACAAATCAAACATTCTAATCCGTTGCAAACCATTCCCAAACCTTCCTTAAGGTGTAACAAATCTCATTCAAACCTCAAGCAGTGAATTAAAACACTTAAAGATCACATTAAGTTGTTGCCTATCTGGGCATTTGATCTACATTTGCCTGAGTGATTTGATTAGTCTATCAACCTGCACACCATTGGTTGATGCTTTGAATGATCAGGCGATGTTATTAAACTAGTTGGATCATTGCAAAAGCCTCTAATCAGTGTCACTAATTTCATTGGCCCTTGCTACCAGTAAAGTACAAAAACATGAATGAAGGATGAAATTGGGCATGAACTCAATTTGCGATGAAAATCAAATTAAGATAGCTCAATCCAATCACATTGAGCCGAAATAAACATCTATGAACTTAATTCAAACAATCGATTTAGATTAAAGCTCAATTAATCCCAAAATTCTCTGATAAATAGCATAACCAAATCATCTGTAATAAATAGAATTTAACCAAATTTAGCTCAGAGGAGGGTCTTTGTGGCCTCATGGATTAAATGAGAAGCCCTCCTAGTGATTTTGAGAGCTAGTTAGATCTGATTGCTAGAGAGCTATAGATCCCACTTGACTCTAATGGGTGGAGTGATCTATGGATTAAAACATCAAAGGAACCAAAATAATATGATAGTGAGATGTAGAGGAAAAGAAATGGATCGAGGTGAACACATGAATTTGCCTCTCTATCTAAATGTAATTCTAAGCGAATCTAATAGTGGATTTACAATCTAAACTTCTAATACTAATCCAATCTAATCTAGAAACCAAATAAATCTATCTAAAAAGCATTAAAATCCTATTCTAAATGGATGGATGGGACCTCAGGGGACCTCGGTTGGGGACTGAGGCAAAGAACAGGGAAGGAGAAGACTTCAATGATGAGGAGCTTTGATGGGAACACCATCATGAGCCCTAACTAGCTCATTTTTACCCAAAGAAGAGAATAAAAGCTCCTACATAACCAACTAGAGGTCCCAATTCCATGAAAAACCATTCTGAGAGAAAAGCAAGAAATAAGGGGTAAAAATGCAATTTTACCATTGCAGTACAACAACAGGTTTTCTCATGAGCTAAACATAGGTCAAATGGTCTTAACAAAATAAAAAGTGAGTTGGTTCAGACAAAAAAGGGTTCATGTGAATTCTAGGAATTAAATGACTTCTTATAACCCTAAAACAGACCTGCTTGATTTAACAAGGTTTTGGTTAGGATAAAATTCACCTAAACCCTCTAAAAAACATATAAAAATATTCTCTAGGGTTTAGAAACTTCAATTTGGCCCTTGGAACCTATTTTGACCTAAAATGGGGTCTCAAACAAGTATTTACCCTAAATTGGATTTTTACGTAAATTTCCCATTCAAACGTGGTCAAACCCAAAATCCAATTTTACCATTGGATTTATTAGGTAAAAATTATGTTCTTACCAAAATTTGGACCTAAAAGGAATTCATCTTGACCCACTTTACCATTAGGTCCAGCCCAATTACATTTCTACCCCTATCTTTCAAAAACCTCTGCAAAAATCCCCCTAGATTCTTCTTCATTCTTTGCAATTAGGTCCCTCAGCCATTATAGCTTAGGGAATCCTACTCCGACTAGACTGCAAGGGCAAGTTCTCCCTGATCTCTCAGAGAATCCCCTTCAAAATTAAAAGGGAAATTCTCTAAGAAATCTCTTCCAGTGTGAACCTAATTTGAGGCCCTGTTTGGTACCCAATCTCTCATGCGAACGCATGAGAGATTCGGGTCTCTTTCGAGTTGCCATCTCCAGCAAACTTCCCATGCTTGGAAGCTTGGCTTCCAAGCACAAATCCATCCTCAGAGGACTATTTAAGCAAACCCAAATCACCCCGCATCTCCTAAGCTTGAAATTGACTGGAAAAACCCCTCAAATTCGTCTCTCCCCCTCTGGTCAGTTCACTCATCAAGCTCCGACGACTTCCCTCATGCTCCCTCATCGCCTAGCCACAATACCAGTGGCAGGTTCCTCTTCCTCCCGCTCGTCCACGTCGTGCAGCACCTGCCGACGCCTCTGCATCCCCTTCGTCCTCTCCGATCTCCCCCACTGAGCGCCTTCGTCTCTGGCATCAGCAATACACACAGACGCCATCCCAACACCCCCTTTGTCCCTTGAACTCCCAGCTAAGTTCTCACTCACCTCTACTTTCTTTCCACATTTATTCCACTTCAAATCGGCCACTGACGCCTGTCGCACCTTCATCTCCATCTCCGACCACCAACTCCGGTGAGGCCATCCCACCTCCACAGGCCACCAAAACCCTCGCCAACAAACCCACAACCTCTGCCTCACCTCACTGAGAATTTCCCCTCACTTAACTCACCGCGCCACGCACCCAAACCACCCCCCGAACACACCCACTCACTCGCACACAGTGTGCCCTAAGCACGCACTCACAAGCACCCAAATGCCACACCACCACCTCCAGCACATCCGTCATACTCCGGCGATCTTCCCTAAGTGATTTGACGTGGCCGCAAGGCCGTTCTTGTGTTTTTAGGTTCAGGCTCCATCCGCCATTGGCAAGCAAACTTAAAGCCCACTTGAAGCCGCTCCAGGTGCTGCCAAGCCCAAGCTAAAGTCCCAAGATGTGCAGACTTCCCTCGCGCACGATTCCAGCTCTCAATTCCATTCAAAGGCCTTAGCAGCTGCTACAATTGGCAGCATCACTCTCTACTGCAGGGGCGTGAGAAGATTGGGCACGAATAGTCCCACCTCAGAAACGAAGGGACACCCACACCCAAATAAGTTGAAAAGTTGCCATAGCCTTATCGCCTCAGTTACCACGGGGTGAGGTCCCACTCACCCTTCACTAGCCTCATCCGTGACCACCCCCTGCGGACCTGGTGATCCAACCCGACCCAGCACACCTCGCCCACCACCGCACGCTGATGGAACTGGTCCTATGCACGTACCCAACCCGATTACCTGAGAAGGTGGCTCTGGGAGAGCGAACCTAAGAGAGAAAGAGGAAAAGAGAGTGCGCGTGGGTAGGGGTAGGTTTTGCTCTGTAGGGAAAGGAGAAGAAGAGGAAGCTAAGGACTGAAGCTAAGGAAGGAGAAGACAAGACTGAAGAGGAAGCTAAGAGCTGAAGAGCTGCAGCAGAGAGAGGAAGGAAAAGGCTGAAGGCAGAAGAAGAAGGAGTTGAAGAGAAAGAGAAAGAAAAGAAGGAGAAGAAGCTTAAAGAAGAAGAAGACTAAAGCCTGAGACAGAGAAGGTAGAGGAAGAAGAAAGGCTAAGGCAAGGAATCAGAAGAAGAGAAAGAAAGAAGAAGAAGAAAGAAAGCAGTCGCTAGAAACAGAGAAGGAGAAGAAAGAAGATCAAGCACTATAGCATCCACATATTTAAGGCGGCTGATTCACAAATCAGACGTCAAATTTTGTGCTTATTCACATACATTGCTATTCTTTGCTTACATTCATCTTTTTGCATTTGATTTTTATTGCATATTATATTCAAATTCTCAAGTTGTGATCTTGATTTCTAAACCCTAATTTTCTCCCTGTGTTTGACCTCGAACTTAAACTTCGAGTGATAAATTGTATTTGTTTCAAATGCTTTTTCGACTGTACTACAATGTGACTTTTCTAAACTTGATTAAGCACTCCCAAACAAGCTTGCTAGTGAGCTCTTAAGTTGTCCTCAAGCATAGTGTGAGTGTTTACGTGCTGAAACGATGTTTTAGAAGTTGTTGCATTGTAGTATGGGTCGTAATAGCGCGAAAACAGATAAAATTTATACTTGAATAGAATCCAAGGGCGTCACTGGGAGCAAGTAGCAAAATAAATCTCAAAATTGCAATACTATCACAAGATATCAATATATGATGAAATTTGCGAACACAAATGATATGTATATAAGAACAAATGTTGATAGTGCAAAAAGATTATGGTAAAATGGTGATTTGAATCACTAATTACCTTAATTACAATAATAGCAAATATCTCAATAGTATCAATCAGCCAAATGCCACGTAGGATAAGTGCATAGTGCACTCAGACCCAGCAACAGAGGCAAAGGCCTCCCTTTCTCAAGCCTCAAGGAGAGGCACAGCTGAGCTCAACACCAACACCAACAGAGGCGAATGCCCCTCAGAATTCGCTGAGTGTCGAGAGGTGGGCAGCGAAGCAAAACCCCCCTCCCTCCTTCTCTTTTCTTCCCTTCCCTTTCTTTCTTTCTTCTCTCAGAGATATGCTAATCTGATCCAAGTATACAGGCAATCGGTTCTGTTATGAACGCGTGCCCCAGACATATTTTAAGACGTCTGGGAGGTGGGCCAGACGTCAGACCAGACGTCTGGAATCACTTCCAGACGTCGTATAAGACGTCTGGGATCGTTGACAGACGTCTGGAAATCTGTTATCTTTGACACGCGCGAGTCGTCTGCGCGCCTGAGCACGCAGACCCGCATATTCTCTTATTCCTTCTGCAGCTGCAGATTCCCCTACCGCGCTCCTTCTCTCTCCTCCTCGCGCGGCCTTAAAAGGCCACGCGCTCTTCCGTCACCACCGCCTCCTTCCTCTTCTCCTTCAGCTAGTGAGCGAGCGCGAGGTTGTAGCGGCAGCGGCGGCCGCAGTGAGCGCAGAGGAGGTGCTGCGTGCGAAAGCGGCGCTCAGCCGTGAGGGCGAGCTTGCCGGGGCTGCCAGGGCAGGCCGGCGGGGAGCGCAGCGGGAGTGGGGCGACGCGGGGGGGACTGCTGCGGTTCGAGCAGAAGGCGCACGAGGTGCGACGAGGCGCGGCGTCGCGAGCGGAGGGCGAGTCGCGGCCTGATTCTGGAAACATTTCCAGAATCAGACGTCTGGGCTGAAAGCCAGACGGCGGGGGCGACTTCTGGAAGACCATCCAGACGTCTGAAAGGTGAGTTCTTCCGTCTTCTTCCTTCCTGTCGACTGACCGTATTGAGAGAGAGAGTTGGGTGCGCGCATGCTCGGTGATTCGCCATCCAACGCGAATTAGACGTCTGGCTGTAGTATCCGACGGCGGGAGCGACCTCCAGACGTCCGGGGTGACCATCGGACGTCTGGGAACTAGGCCAGACGTCCCCGCAGGCTTCTGGATGTCTGAAAAACCACACAGAACAAGGTAATTCTCTGATCCACTTTTTAAGACGTCTGGAAGAAGTTCCAAATGTCTGATTTTGCATAGTGTCGTCGTTTTCGACCCGTTGAGGGCCCGTTCGGGTTCCGTTTTCCACGTTTCGAGTTGCGTTCTTTCCGGAATTAAATCCTCTACCCGTCTACAGTAGCTATACACTGTTTTGAGACACTCCTTGTGTTTGATCCTTGTGATAGGACCTCGTTCCGTTGCAGTCTTGGGGGTCGCGGAGGCACGCGGGATTCCCGATCACGCCCCCATTACTCCCGTCGTACCTGGTAGAGTGGCTTTTAATTATAACCTGTTAAATTGTGGAATCATAAATAGAACCTAGGACATTGCATGAATCCTAGGAATGAAAAACAGATTGAATGATAGATCCTAGGTGTTGCATGAATCCTAGGGCTGGAAAACTAGATTGTATGATAGATTCTAGGATACGGCATGAATCCTAGGATGGGAAAACTAGTGGAACAGATGAATACTGCAGTCTTGGAAAAATGGAAAGGAACAAATAGCTGCCTGTAATTGAATTAACAGCTGCCTGTTGAATAAATAAATGTGTTTGAGAACATGGATTGTGATAATGTGAAACTGGAAGGTGAAACTTAGACGTTCTGAGCTGGAACCCTACGGGGAAGTAGGAGTAGAACTCCTGGAAAGTGAATGGAATAGAATTGGGGAAGTGAGCTGGCCCTTGAGTACGGAGTACCAAGGAGAGCGACTGTCCCCCTGTTTAGTGCAGAGCAGAGCCAGCCGCCCCAGGGACCCGGGGTTAGGACTGGCCACTCTGTACCGACTTGTTGGCCCTCGTGTACGTAGTACCAAGGAGAGCTACTAGTGTAGGGAGGTACTAGCTACCCCATGGGCCCCGGGGTTCTGCTAGCCTCCCACACCGACTTGTTAGGCCCACTGGGGCAAACCAGGGTAGTCAGGCGAGGGTGCGCGGACTGTGGAGGGGCAAGGCCCCTATTTGGTTACTGTGGAGGGGTTGGACCCCTGTTACTGAGAGGGCTCTACCCTGTACTGGTTCCGTGCTGTGCTTTGGGCGCACCCGTTAACGGAAACGACTGACCGTGTGCCAGTGCGGGTTAGCTACCCGTGCGTTTACCGTGCGTGCTGTAGTCACCGTTACGTCTGTCAGTGACCTTGGGGTGGTTGACTGAGAGTAGGACTCTCCCGGCCAGGAGAGCACCACGTGCTACTTCTACTGTTCGGAAAAGACTGTAATCAAGATCGTTCCCACGAGGAACATTCGAGATCAAGTGAAAGATCTGAGAAATAGATAAATCGTGAGATAATTGAAAGACTTAAATAAAGAAAGTAATAGAACTTAACAGCTACTGTACACTCTACTGTTTCTTTAGTTTTAGTTGCCACTCTACTCAGCGTTTTGCTGACGTGTTACACTCGTTACCTTTCAGGACCAGGTGTTGAGTAGCCAGGGTCAGCGGCTGCAGAGGACGCTGGGCCGAGTAGGGTCCAGTAGAGTTACCACTGTTTCTTGTACCTCTCTGTTCCGTTATAGTGAGTAGTTCTTGTTTCCGCTGTACTTTTCTTTACCTGTAGTTCATATTTAGTTATGAATGTTGTTCTACTGTTGTGGTGGTATATACTGTAGTAGTTTCTTTCCTTGCTGCTGTATTTTCTTACTGTTAGTTATATTCATGTTGAATGTGGTTTATTTTACTGCTCTTTTGGATTACTTCCTCGTTGGACGACTAGGTCTTGGGATTAGTTGAGTCGGTCCGGTTCTCGTGTCTCGTAGGGGCTCGGGAACCGGGTCGTTACAGGTTCAGAGTCCATATGTACGTGGCGTGACTGTGGGCGAGGGCATGCATGACCACGTGGAGAGGGACCTCACCTCGTGCTCACTGAGGTGACTAAGCAGAGGAGCAAAATCAACTTATGGGTTGCGGAGGTATCTGCTCTATCCGACGTGGGACTATCCCATAAAGGCTTCGGCGCGTGTAGCCGCAGGTGAAGATCTTGACCTATTGAAGCAGCATCTGAGGTTGTTACGCGCAATTGCAGACTTAGAGATCTGCTTGGAGCTACTTCGCACAACCTGGGCGAAGTACTTGAGGCAATTGCAGCCGGAGGACTGAAGATGTGGTCAGCAAACCCTTGGGCGGTGGCGGATGTCCGGTAGATACCTAAAACACAAATACGGGCTTGAAAGCCCTCATTAGATGGTTCAATAGGATCACCAAAGAACAAGGAGGATGATAGTGGTATCTGTGGAGTGTGGGAGTGCATGAAGTGCTTGGATGAAGTCGGGGAAGGTGTGTGAAGGAGGTGGAGTTCGTTGGAGCGATTCAGTGGGTGGATCGATGAAATAGGAGAGGGGTTTTGGTCATGGTGGAATGGCAGAGCTTTTGGGAGTTGTGGCGAGGAGGATGGTGGTCTGTGGGGTGTAGGCGAACTCACAGGAGTTCTGCTGGAGGTGGAGAAGACAGAGAGGGATATGAGTGATTGGCGATCGCATATGTGTTGTGAGTGTGGGAGAGAGAAGTAGATGGAGAGAGGAAGACGTAGAGGGTCTTAGGAGTAGAGGAGATAGGCGGAGGGCTTCGGTTGTGGCTGACCAGAGCTAGAGAAGATGGAGGCGACGACGACGATTGAGGCAGAAGAACACCCTCCCTTTGACTGGAGAGGTGCACAAGGAAGAAAGGAAGATGTTGCCACCTCCAATTTGATGGTTGAAGGTGCGAAGGAGCAGGTCAGAGAGTGGTTGTCGGAGGAAATTGCGGAGGTGGCTGGAGAGGGAAAAGAGAGGGATTTCTCTGGCCAAAATTTGCTGAGGAGCTAGGGTTCTCGCCCTTGATCCTTTTATAGGCCATGGGGATGGGTTTAAAGCTTGGAGACCAAGCTTTCAAGCTTGGTAAGCTTACCGAAGTAGGACACTCGCATCTCTCATGCGTTCACATGAAAGATTGGGAAGGAATTGGAGCCCACAAATATGTTCGATTTGTAGAGAAATTTCTTAGGAATCTTCCTTCCAAATTTGGAAGAAATTGAGCGTGAAATCAGGGAGAAAACTCTTATTGAAGGTCGTCGGAGTTGTAGGAATAGGACATGGAGGCGGTGTGGACCTTTTTACGAATAAGTAGAAAAAGATAGGGGGGTATTTGTAAGGAATTTCAAAAGCTGAGGGGTTGTGTGGGAGAAAAAGAGTCAGACTAGACCAAATTGCAAACTAGGTCAAGACAATCTCTGATTGGGTCCAAATTTTTCTACAAACCTAATTTGGACCTAAGGAATCCAATGGTGAAGTTGGATTTTGATTTTGATTTCATTTGACTGGGTAATTTATGTAAAAACCCAAATTAGGGCAATAGTCTGTCTATGACTTTGTTTTGAGTCAAAATAGGTTCAGATGGTCAAATCAAAGATTCCAAACCCTAGAAAATATTTTTCTATGATTTTTAGAGGGTTTAGATGAAATTTATCCTAATCAAAACCTCAGTTAATTAAGTGGGTCTGCTTTTAGAATTTCAGATGTCATTTAATT
The DNA here is from genome assembly GCA_037157565.1 of Thalassia testudinum. Classification (NCBI taxonomy): domain Eukaryota; kingdom Viridiplantae; phylum Streptophyta; class Magnoliopsida; order Alismatales; family Hydrocharitaceae; genus Thalassia; species Thalassia testudinum. The sequence goes on from JAZHRO010000009.1 coordinate 50,273,588, forward strand.
CTTGAAATGCATGAAAATCCGTTTCTGTCTGCATGAACCCACTTATTAGACATTAGTGACTAAATGACCTTTAATAAACCCCTAGCATACCCCGTGGTTATTATGCATTTGTGATAAGATGGTAAAATTACATAAATAACCCTATTTTCATCTTTTATTCTCAAAACAATTCATCCTGCTCAAGAGACCTTTTGACTGATATGTAGGAGCTTTTATTGACTTTATAAGAACAAATTGAGCTAATTATGGCTCATGATGGAGTTACCATCATACTCCCATGCCTAGCTTTTGCTAGTCCCTTAGCAAAATTCTATGAATCGAATCAATTATCTAGATCAGATGTAACCGTTAAGATGCCCTACTAAGCCGCATCTCTAGGAATCAGATCTTAATACCAACAACAGCCCAGATCTAGACCTGAATAGCTTTCTCCTCAGTCTGCCGCGAAGGTTTCTAAGGCTCGCAGGAACTAACTTAAGGTTCGTTGTACCAAGCGGTTAAAGCACCCATGCTTGAAACATGGTTAGTCTAGGTTCAGTTTGCTAGTGCATTTTGTAAGAGAGAGATATAGAAGGAGAATTTGATTTGTGGAGAGCTTTCTCTCTCTTTCTCTTTTCATTATATTTTTCCTTAGATCCATTTTCAGATTGGCCCTAAACACGGTCTGTATCAGATTCCTTGTCCCCACCATCAATCCTCGCAGGGTCCCTGGTAATCGATTCTTTGAGATAGCACCGCCCATGGCAACCCCCAGAACCTTGGCTTTCAAGATTTCGGGATAATCCTGCTCATGGCATTCTGTAGCTAAATCCAGACCCTGGCAATCAACATTTTGTGATAATGCCGCCCATGGCATCTGAACCAGCACAAGGTGCTTACATGCCCCCAGTAAGATATTTAGATATCCTAGGAGACAAACACCGAGGAGACAATATGTTATTGCACATCTTCGAAGGGAATTTCCCACCTCTACGTGCTGGGAACTCATCCAAATCAACTTGTGTTTTCGAACCGCTCTTAATCTAGATCTTAGGACCATTTTCAGAATAGATTAAATGCCCTTTAGCTTGATTTTATTATTTAAAGCGCACTGAACCAGACTATGTGTGATTTAGGGTGCTTAAGTTACCGAGTCCCACAAACCAGAGGTCAGTTAACGAGGCTAAATACTACCTAAGCCTTAGACCTAATACACAAGCTTTGCATTTTCCCTAACCTCTTGAGGACTAATTCAGATCGTGACAAGTACGTGAGTGTTTAAATCCAATCAGATCCAAGAGGCCTAAAGTCGGTATTCATCGCTAATCCCTTAAGTTTTAGCCTTTCAGGTCTTAATTCATCATTCAATCCAACCTAGAAGTTAGGTAAGTTCCATATTACTTTGAAGGGACTCAATTTCTTTTATCTTTTTGCTCCTTTTCTTTTCAATTTTTCTTCCCTCCTTTTTTCAAAAAATGGCTCTCCTTTTTCCTCAATCCTCCCTCTTTCTTTTTTATAATGAAACCCCTTTTGTGAATTGATTCACACGACGTTTTGCACTTTAATACCCCCCATGTCTATGTTTTGCAATGTCTTCATTGTAAATTAAGTGGGTTCAAGTTTAGCTTAGATCGTACATTAGAACAAGTTCAAAGGGTGGGTGTACGGGTCAAGATGACTGTTGCAGATGATTTCAAGCTCTGGTACGAGTACGAGAGGTGGAGTTGGCTATTCTAATGGACGAATGCTAAAGTACAATATAAATTCAGCAAAGAGATGTGTCAAAAGAGTTTCAGGTTTTTTCAAGAAAATGACGGGTTGCCTCCTGTTAGGCACTGAGTTTAATGCCACCAGCCGAGTGCAATAAGCTCAGGGAGAATGGAGATCAAAAGATACCTCAGCCGAGTTTGTATTAGTGAGTTCAATGAACGGGTTGAGTCGCTAGCCATTCACGATGAAAGGTTCAGAATCAAGGCTGGGTTGATTGATTTCGACGGCTCCATTTCCAAAGATTCGTCTTACCAAGAAAGGTCCAATCCACTTAGATCTGAGTTTTCCTGGGAAGAGTTTGAGTTTACCATCAAAGAGTAAGACTTTCTGACCAAGGTGGAAAGATTTTCACACAATTTACCTATCATGGAAGGCTTTGACCCACGCTTTGTAGATACGCGAGTTCTCGTATGTGTCATTGCGTAGCTCCTCAATCTCGCTCAATTGCAACTGGCGGTGTATTCCAGCCTTCATCAGATTCAGATTGCACTTCTGTACCACCCAATAGGCCTTATGCTTCATCTCTATAGGAAGGTGACATGCCTTTCCATACACTAATATGAAGGGAGACATGCCTAATTGGGTTTTGTGGGCGATTTTATAGGCCCACAAAGCTTCCGGAAGGTGAGTAGACCAGTCCTTCCTATCAGGCCGAACAGTGACCTAAAGGATCTTCTTGATCTCTCGATTTGACAGTTATGCCAATCCATTATTCTGGGGGTGGTAAGGAGTCGAGATACGATGCAACACCCTACACTTTTTCATCAAGGACTGGAAGTGCACATTGTTGAAATGAGCCCACCATCACCGATGATGGCCTTAGGAACCCCAAATCTGGTAAAGATGTTCTCCTAGATAAATTGGAGGATAACTTTATGATCACTAGTTCTCGTGGGGATGGCTTCGATCCATTTGGATACATAATCAACAGCGAGTAGAAAGTATTTGAAGTCGTGGATCCGGGAAAGGGTCCCATGAAATTGATTCCCCATATATCAAAGATTTCACACACAATAATCGGGTTCAAGGGTATCATATCCCGCGGGCCCATATTGCTGAGGGTCTGACAACGAGCGCATGCCCTACAATACATTTGTGTGTCTTTGAACATCGTGAGCCAAAGAACCCACACTGGAGAATTTTCTCTATGGTTTTACGCCTAGAGAAATGGTCATCGCAAGCCTGGTCATGACAGAATGAGATCACGTCATTGACCTCGTCGTCAGGAATGCATTTCCTAATCACCTGATCGTTGCTAAGGTGGAAAAGATACGGTTCCTCCCAAATATGGTACTTGGCCTCAAAATCAACTTGTCCCGCCTGGAAGTTGCCCAATCTGATGGGACTTTCCCCATAACCAAGTAGTTTACAATATCGGCAAACCATGGGAGATCGTGAATGGCCAGTAGGTGCTCATCCGGAAAATGCTCGGTGATCGAACCAGATGGGTCGATGACTAAAGAAGAAAGATGGGACAAATGGTCAGCTACCACATTCTATTTTCCTGCCTTGTTCCGAATCTCAAGATCAAATTCTTGCAATAACAGGATCCAATGGATTAGTCGAGGTTTTGCATCCTTCTTCACAAGTGCCTCATAGTGGTGTGATCCGAGTAAATGATGACATGGGAACCTAGAAGATAAGATCTGAATTTCTCTAGGCCAAATACTACAGCCAGTAGCTCTTTCTCAATAACTGTATAGTTATGTTGAGCCACACCCAATGTATTATTGTCATAGTAGATGACCATGGGTTTCCCGTCGACTTTCTACCCAAGCACCGCACCCACTACGTAGTCAGATGCATCACACATGATCTCAAAGGGTAGAGACCCATCAGGGGATTGTAGGATTGGTGCTTGAGTAACCCGATCATGTAGGTTCTCAAATGTATGAGTGCACTCATCGGTGATCTCGAAAGGGGCATCCTTTGAGAGAAGATTAGTCAGGGGGTGCGCAATTTTTGAGAAATTAGGAATGAAACGGCAGTAAAAATCGACGTGCCCCAGAAAAGAACGGATGTCCTTGACTGAGCTAGGCATGGGTAGCTTGGAAATCAAATTAACCTTGTCTCGATCAACCTAGATGCCTTTTTTAGAGACGAGGTGACCCAGGACAATTCCCTCAGATACCATGAAGTGGTTCTTTCCCTAGGAAAGAACCAAATTCACGTCGAAACAATGCCTCAGGATTTGGACTAAGTGTAGGAGGCAATCTTCAAAAGATTCCCCAAATACCGAGAAGTCATCCATGAAGACTTCAAGGTATTTACCTACCATATCTGAGAATATGGCAAGCATGCACCGTTGGAAGGTAGTGGGTGCATTGCAGAGACCGAAAGGCATCCTATGGAATGCGTATGTCCCGTAAAGGCAGGTGAAGGTGGTCTTCTCTTGGTCCTTAGGATGGATTGCTACATGGTTGTAACCGGAGTACCCATCCAAAAAGCAGAAGAATCGATTTTCCCCTAGTTTCTCAAGTATCTGATCAATGAACGGTAGTGGGAAATGATCCTTCTTTGTGGAGACATTTAGTATTCGGTAATCAATATAGACTCTCCACGAGTTAGCTATACGGGTCGGTATAGTCGCTCCGATTTCAATCATAATGACGGTGAGTCCTACTTTCTTAGGTACAACCTGGATTGGACTCATCCAATGATTATCGGAGATTGGGCAGATGATGCCTACATCTAACCACTTGATGATCTCCTTTTTCACGACCTCCTGTAGATTAGGATTCAAACATCTCTGCAATTCACGGGATGGTCACGAGCCCTCTTCAGTGTAGATGTGATGTGTGCAATAAAGGAGCTGATGCCAATCAGGTCATCAAGAGTCCACCCAATGGCTCTCTGATGCTACTAGAGAACAGAAATCAAACATGTCTCCTACTCAGAGGTGAGATGGGAATTGATAATCACAGGAAAGGTCTGATCGGAACCCAAGAAGACATATTTCAAATGATCAGGAAGAGGCTTCAGTTCCATAACAGGGTTATCAGCAGCAGCAGGTGGTTCAGGGTGAGGTTCAGGAGTAATGATAGGAGATAATGGTATCACTAGGTCTAATTTAGGCTCCTCTAAGTGTGGGTTTTGATCCTCTAGTGGTAGATCATCAAAGATAAGTAGGTTTTCCTTGACACATTGGTTGTCAACCACGAACTCGATGTCACAAATTTGCTCGATAACCCTATAATTAATTCCTCCTTGGGCCTTAAAGATATCGATCTTTAGTGTCCTACTTCCAAATTTTAACTCAATTTGGCCCTCCTCACAATTGATGTTGGCCCTAGCTGTGGCCAGAAAAGGTCTCCCCAAAATGATCGGTGTATTCTTCAAGTTCTCAGGAGCATCCATGTCTAAAACTATAAAGTCCATGGGGAAGTAGAAATCACGTACCCTAACTATGACATCCTCAAGAATTCCTTTTGGTGACTTAATAGATCGATCAACCAACTGTAATGCCACCTCTGTCGGTTTAAGCTCAGATTCTTCAAGGTGGTCAAGTAAGGATGTAGGTATTAGGTTTATGGAGGCTCCTAGATCCAATAATGCATGATCAAATTGAATATCACCAATTGTACAGGAGATCAGAGGGGTACCTGGATCTTTTGCCTTAGGCGGGAGCTTACTCAAAATGACGGAGCTGGCTTGCTCCAACAATACAATCAAGCTCCCACCTTTGGTTCGCAGCTTACGCTTTGGTATACATACATCTTTCAGGAATCTTGCGTAAGCCGATATGTGGCGAATTGCATCCATCAACGGGATGTCTATTTGGACCTGCTCAAAGAGCTTGACCAGGTCTTCCTCGAGAGCCACAGGTTTGGGTTTCTTCTTTCCCTTAGTCAAGGCCTCGGGAAATGGAACCTCTGCAGGTTCCTCTAGAATTGGTCCACGTTCTTGATCTGGGATAGGAGTATCCTGAATGACCAACCTAGGGTTTGGGTTTGAACTACCAGGCTGAGAGTGACTTGGGTAAGGTGGTTCCTAAGTTGTTTTGCCACTACATGTTGTAACAGAGTTCAGTCCTACCTAGTTTTGGGTTGGGGTAGGCAAAAGCGGTGGTTGCTGCTAATAACCCGCATACAATGTTGAAGCCTTCATCCCGTCGGGTGATGGAGTAGAAGGGGCCTGATAGACGTAGTGAGCCTGGCCCTAAGTCGGGTTCATAACGTGCCTCTGGTTCAGCACGTTATTTGGATTGGGCAAAGGTTGGGAAGGGAGTGCACCAGGTTGGTGGGGATTTACCATCTGGGTGAGTTGATTGCGAACCTCTATGATCTTGTCTTTGTGATGTTTTTGCATAGGCGCATTTGCCTTTTGAATGTCAACTAGAGTCAGAAGGATAAGAGTCATTTGATCTTCTCGAGTTGGCCCGATTTGGTAAGTTGGGTTGGGCCGAGGCTGAGGCAACTGATATGGATGAGAAACTTGTGGTCAAGGCTGATATTGAGGTCTTTGATTTTGATTGTTCCCTGACCACATAAAATTAGGATGATTACGCCATCTAGGGTTGTAGGTGTTTGAGAAAGGATCATTTTGGATGGCGTTGAGGTCCTCGCAGGTCTGAGGAACCTCGGAGAAATTAGAAGATGAGGGCTCATAGTTCCCCTAACTAGAGTTGGCGGATCCGAAGTTCCTCCGAACCCTAAATCAGATGAGGGTGGGTATGGATCCATCCCCTGAGAAGATCAATGGTAGATATTGTGCACAGCTCCCTCCCAGAAGGTGGTTGTGCAAACGTGTTTTGCCCAGAGGTGGCTCACTACAGATGTAGAGTCAGCTCAGCCACCTTTTTCTCAATGATAGAGACCTTGTCCATGAGGGAGAAGGAGAACATTTTCATAAGCAAGATATCCCAATTCTGAGCTTCTAACCCGAAGGTCTGGGCCATATGCTTGAGTTTCTTGATATGCTAGAAGGGATCTTCGAAAGTAAGCCCATGAAATTTAGGAATAGCATGAATCATGTTGGGCTTGAGTTCATTATCAGGACCTCCAGTTGGGATTTGGACTCGAGGTTTGATTGCCACCGCAGTGGGATTGTCATGGTCTCGCATCATATGATGCTGCGGAGGATTCATAAAGGCTTGGAATAGATCATTGAGGTGCTGAAGCTGAATCTGGAGATTGTTTTCTTCTTCTGCTGGTTGTTCCATGAGTATGGATGAAGGAGATCTAGGCTCAGATGAATCAGAAGATATGTCAACGTGGCTAGGTGGTTGCATAAATAAGGAAGTCAAGGCTTGGCCTCGACGGGAGTGAATAGCTAATGGAGGTCTCAAGGGTGGTCTTAAGGACCTCCTCCCAAACATGCACCAATGGAGTAGACGAGGAATAGAAGGTGTGATGGACCCAATCAAGACACCCAAAGAATTTTGGATGGTTATAGAGGTTCGGGGCAGATGATACCCCTAGATCAGAAAGTCGTCCACTTGAGAATTACCTGGATAGCCAAGAAGGGAGAGTTCCGTAAAGACCCCTACACGGTAGAGCGTCCCCATGGGTTACAGGGTTTCCCCCACCCAACCTTGTCATTGTTGATCCAAGTAGACCAAAATGGTGACTTGACCTCTTAAGTCTACCAATTTTAAGTTTAGAGAGTCGATGTTTAGGATTTTATTTGAACTTTAAGATATTTTTGTGTAAGGTGACCTAATTTGAAGATTGGTTGACCCTACAAGGTGGGTCAACTTCCCCTATTTGTCCTTTGAGAATATTAGGTCCCGCTTTTAGGATTCAAGTGAGATTTAGAGTCTAATTTTAGGGTTTGCTTGATTAGGTAGATTCGATCAAGGTTTAGGCACACATTATTCGGAAAGGTTGATTCATCTTTTTAAGCAAGTGTGTCTCTGAAACCCTGAGATGGAAACCCTAATTGGCTCTAATTGGTCCAATTAATTGATTCCAAATGTGGTACCTAAGGCTCAAGCAAGAAGATGATAACCCTAGATGCCTTAAACCCTAAGTAGGTGCAAGAAGTAAGGTTAGGGTTTGTTTACACAAAGAATCAAATCAAATCAGGCAACTTGTGATGATTGATTCTAAGAATAGAATACAAGTTGATCCTAATTGATTTTTTCCCTTTCTAGCTTTTCAGAATCAGGGGCTTAATGAGGATGGAAAATGAGATTACCTACCCTTAGAGTGGCTATTGTGCGGTTGATCTTACTCCTTAGCTAAATTCCCTATACAAATTACAGCAAAACAGATAGAGCAAGTTAGTATCAAATCAGATATTGCAATCAAGTGATCAAATTGCGCATTGCTCCCCGACAACAGCGCCAAAATGTTTACACGCTGAAATGGTGTTTTAGAAGTCGTTGCATTGTAGTATGGGTCGTAATAGCACGAAAACAAATAACATTTATACTTGAATAGAATCCAAGGGCGTTACTGGGAGCAAGTAGCAAAATAAATCTCAAAATTGCAATACTATCACAAGATATCAATATATGATGAAATTTCCGAACACAAATGATATGTATATAAGAGCAAATGTTGATAGGGCAAAAAGATTTGGGTAAAATGGTGATTTGAATCACCAATTACCCTAATTACAATAATAGCAAATATCTCAATAGTATCAATCAACCAAATGCCACGTAGGATAAGTGTACAGTGCACTCTGACCTAGCAACAGAGGCAAAGGCCTCCCTTTCTCAAGCCTCAGGGAGAGGCACAGCAGAGCTCAGCACCAACACCAATAAAGGCGAAAGCCCCCCAGAATCCGCTGAGTGTCAAGAGGTGGGCAGTGAAGCAAAACCCCCCTCCCCCCTCTCTCTTTTCTTCCTTTCCCTTTCTTTCTTCTCCTAAAGATATGCTAATCGGATCCAGGCATACAGGTAATCAGTTCAGAGCCCAGACCCACGTGGCATGATCGCGGGCGAGGGCGTGCATGAGCACGTGGAGAGGGACCTCATCCCGTGCTCACTGAGGTGACTAAGCAGAGGAGCAAAATCAACTTATGGGCTGCGAAGGGATCTGCTCTATCCGATGTGGGACTATCCCACAGAGGCTTCAGCACGTGCAACCGCAGGTGAAGATCTTGACCGATTGAAGCAGTATCTAAGGTCGTGACGCACAATTACAGACCTAGAGATCTGCCTGGAGCTACTCCACCCAACCTAGGTGAAGTACTTGGGGCAATTGTAGTCGGAGGACTGAAGATGTGGTCAGTGAACCCTTGGGCAACGACGGATGTCTGGCAAATACCTGAAACACAAATACGAGCTTGAAAGCCCTTGTCAGATGGTTCAATAGGATGGCCAAAGAACGAGGAGGATGATAGTGGTATCTGTGGAGTGTGGGAGTGTGTGAAGTGCTCAAATGAAGTTGGGGAATGTGTGACAAGGAGGTGGAGTTCAATGGAGCAATTCAGTGGCTGGATTGGTGAAATAGGAGAGGGGTTTTGATCATGGAGGAATGGCGGAGCTTTTGAGAGTTGTGGCGAGGTAGATGGTGGTCTATGGAGCATGGGCGAACTTGCCAGAGTTCTGCCGAAGGCGGAGAAGACAGAGAGGGATATGAGTGATTGGCAGTCGTGTATGTGTTGTAAGTGTGGGAGAGAGAAGTATAGGGAGAGAGGAAGACGTAGAGGGTCTTAGGAGCGGAGGAGATAGGTGGAGGGCTCCAGTTGTGGCTGACCAAAGCTGGAGAAGATGGAGGCGACGACGAAGCGACGACAGCGATTGAGGCAAAAGAACGCCCTCCCTTTGACCGGAGAGTTACGCAAGGAAGAAAGGATGTTGGCACCTCCAATTTAATGGTTGGAGGTGCAGAGGAGTAGGTCGGAGAGAGGTCACCGGAGCAAATTGCTGAGGTGGCCGAAGAAGGAAAAGAGAGGGATTTCTCTGGCCAAAATTTGCTGAGTAGCTAGGGTTCTCGCCCTTGATCCTTTTATAGGCCATGGGGATGGGTTTAAAGCTTGGAGACCAATCTTTCAAGCTTGGTAAGCTTGCTAGGGTAAGACACCCACATCTCTCATGCATTCACATGAGAGATTGGGAAGGAATTGGAGTCCACAAATAGGTTCCATTTGTAGAGAAATCTCTTAGAAATCTTCCTTCCAAATTTAGAAGAGATTGAGCGTGAAATTAGGGAGAAAACTTTGATTGAAGGTCGCCGGAGTTGTAGGAATAGGACATGGAGGTGGTGGGGACCTTTTTACGAAGAAGAGGACAAAGATAGGGGGTATTTGCAAGGAATTTCAAAAGCTGAGGGGTTGTGTGAGAGAAAAAGAGTCAGATTGAACAAAATTGCAAACTAGGTCAAGACAATCTCTAATTGAGTCCAAATTTTTATACAAACCTATTTTGGACCTAAGGAATCCAATGGTGAAGTTGGATTTTGGTTTTAACTTTGTTTGACTGGGTAATTTATGTAAAAACCTAAATTATGGCAATAGTCTGTTTGTGACTCTATTTTGGGTCAAAACGGGTTCAGATGGTCAAATTAAAGATGCCAAACCCTAGAGAATATTTTTCTATGATTTTTAGAGGATTTATATGAATTTTATCCTGACCAGAACCTCAATTAATTAAGTGAGTCTATTTTTAGGATTTCAAGTGTCATTTAATTCTTAAAATGCGTGAAAATTCGTTTCTGTCTGCAAGAACCCACTTATTAGGCATTAATGAATAAATGACCTTTAATAAACCCATGGCATACCTCGTGGTTATTCTACATTTGTGATAAGATGGTAAAATTGCAAAAATAACCCTATTTTCATCTTTTCTTCTCAAAATAATTCATCTTGGTCAAGAGACCTTTTGACTGATATGTACGAGCTTTTATTGACTTTATAAGACCAGATTGAGCTAATTACAGCTCACGATGGTGTTCCCATCAGTGATCCTTAGCGATAAGGACAAGATGAAGAAGGAATTGCTGCCTTTATCATAGGCGACGAATAAAGAGGGAAAATGAAGCTGGATTGGACGAACGACCAACTCAAGAGGTGTAGTGGGGAGCTGGAAGCCCCGCATAAGCCACAGAGGTGGTCCATATATAGGAGTTTGGAGCTAGGAGTGACATGGGATCATTGGCCAGAGACGTTAGGCATCAATGGACAAAGTGAGATATGGGGCACACATGATGGTTTAGGATGAAATGTAGCTGTTGAATGTGATATAGGTTTAAGTGCAAAGAATTAAGCACCAACGATAGGAGGTTGGTGGGTGATCAGCCATTGGATCATAGCACAAGGAGTGGACAGCTAAGACTTCTCAAGTTCTTTGTTGGGTCTTTTGCAGAAAAGCCCTTTAGGCGAAATGGTGGAATAATTGCAAGTGAAGCCCATAACTGAAAGGAATTATAACCACTTGGTCCCTAAGAGCTTACAAAAAGGTCCCTTGCAGGTTTTGACTTTAGAAAATGTGAAGGGCTAATTCTGTATAGAGAACCTAAATGTGAAACACTAAATCCAAGGCCCTAATGAGGTCAAAATGTAATAAAGTTTTTATGGCATGTGAATTGAACATATTAGAAAATAATCCAACCATTGAATTGTGAATTTATACTCATTTGGTGTTCAATTGACATTTAAATCATCAATTTACAAACTTAGGTATAGTATTTCTCAAAATTGACCTAATTATGTATTTTTAACACAGAATTGATGTTTTAGGTCATTTTCATTAATTCCCACACTTAACCTATTTCTTGTGTTAATTTGATAGTGTTTAACCTAGTTTCTAGCTTAACATAGGAATTTTAGCTATAATGAGCCATACCTTATCAAGTATGAAAAAGGATATTAGAGAATACATACAGCAGTGCCTGATTTGCCAGCAGGTAAAGGCAAAGCACAAGAGCCTGGCGGGGCCATTATAGCCCCTCCTAATATCGAAATGGAAGTGGGAGAGCATCTTGATGGATTTCATAGTCGAACTACCCACTACATAAAGGGGGCACGATGCCATATGGGTGATAGTTGACCGGTTGATGAAATTTGCATGATTTTTGCCAATCAGAGTGATATATTGCCCTTCTCAGTTGGCAGAGCTTTATATTCGAGAGATCGTGTGACTTCATGGCATCCTCAAGGACATCATCTCCAATAGAGACTCCCACTTTACTTCACAGTTTTATGAGGGATTCCAGCAGACCTTGGGGTCTCAATTGCACTTCAGTATAGTGTATCACCCACAGAGTGATGGCCAAACAGTGCATACGATACAAACTTTAGAAGATCTACTTCAGGCATGTATCCTAGAGTGGAAGGGCTCTTGGGGGGACCACTAGTCGAGTTCACTTACAATAACAACTACCATACCAATATTGATATGGCTCCTTTCAAGGCATTATATGGTTGGAGTGAAATGGGAAGTAGGACCCAAGCTAGTTTGCCAAAGTAAAGAGATAGTTGAGAGATACAGAAGAAGCTTCTCATAGCACAAAGTCAAGAGAGGAGCTATGCGAATCGAAGGCGAAGGGAGATTCAATTTGAGGTAGGAGACTTTGCCTTTCTCCGACTATCACCCATGAATGGATATAGCGGTTCAAAGTCAAAGGCAAATTAACACCTAGATTCATGGGTCACTTTAAGATCCTAGAGCAAGTCGGGCCAATTGCTTACTGACTCACCTTTCCACCACAGTTGGTCGGCAAGCATGATGTATTCTACATCTCAAGTCTTCACAGATATGTGTCGGATCCAAGCCATGTTCTTAGCTACAAGAATGTGGGGATCGAGGAGGACTTGATGTATCAAGAGCAACCAGTACAGATTCTAGATAGATCAACAAAGCAACTATGGAACAAGAAGATTCCCCTCATAAAGGTTCTATGGAGAAGTCAGAGATTTAAAGAAGCAACTTGGGAACTCGAAGCTGAGATGCGGGAGAAATATCCCGAGCTATTTACTGGTGAGTCCACGAAACCCCGAGTTTGTTCTCTTTAAGGTTGTTATGGATCGTTTGCTTGCATGTCTCTCTTCTCATCTAACCCACCAAAGTTTTGGGGGTGAAACTCCCTTTAAGGTTGTTATGTTTGTAAAGCCCTAAACCTACTTCCTGGAGACGTCTTTAAATTATGTGCGACAAGTTAAACTCGTTAAAGTTTGTCAGGCACAAATTGAGTTCACATAGCATGAAAATGAGAATGTACGAGCCTTAGTCAACTAGGGTCAACCTGAGAAAGAAATAATGATAATAATAATTTTCTGTAAACAACATCATCATCGATATCATTAGTTTCCTTTCATTGCAAGCTTTTCAACAAGATTATTTTTGTAGGATCAATTAGATATAAACAAGAGGAGTATGTAAATATGGATATGAGTTAGCTAAATCATTATCTATCCTTTCCTTTCTCGTGTTTTTTTGTTGTTTTGTTTTCCTCTTCTCATTCTTGATTCCCTTCAACCACTTTCACCCTTCCCTATCCCTCTTTCATATATATATATATATATATGAATCCCCCCAACCAAATCCTACAAGTCATGTTAGTTTCCCTCTAGTCGTCAACCCACTGTCCTTACTCCCGTGCGTCAATGTGAGAAGGGAGAGGAAGAGGAAGAGGAGACTACACCCTCCCCCTTTCATTCTTTCCCTTCGCTAGACGTCAAAGGAGGACAAGGAGTCAACACCCATAAAGGAATGGAGTCATCGACAGTCGGTATTCCCATCCATTTCCATTTTCCCTTCTCCATGGATATAGGGATGTTTTGGTATACATGTCAAGAATGAGAAGACGGAGAGTAGGAGGGGTTGGACCGTCCGGATGGTCGAGTTGAGGGTTGCACGCATTAGCAGCCAACTCGACGTCGGCCAAGTAGGATGGTCGTGGCCGACCATTAGAAGGCGTAAATGAAGGTGTTTTGAGGCCAATGGCCCAAGAGATGTAGCGAGACGCCTTCAGGAGTTGGGGCTGGTGTGAGGGGCAGCTACGATGGCACCACGTGGCACCATTGTGGCTGTCCATCTTCTCTCTTTTGTAAATGATGATGTAGGCCTCCGATTGAGATGATTCTTGCATTGTTGGACTACGATCGTTGATTCGGATCCATCCGTGCGGTTAGATTTATCATCTGAGGTTCGGATTTTCACCTGTTTGCCAACCTCTCGTTCCTTGCTCTTCTGTGGACTCCATAGGATGCTACGGGAGTCTGATTGACGTGATCTTGGAAGCGTTGGGTTCCCATCGTTGTTCTAAGTAGATCCGTATGGTTGGATCAGTCATCCACAACCCTGAATTACCTGCGATTGTTAATGCCTCTCAATTAGCACATAATATGACATTATGATTTACAAATCTAATAAATCAGCTATGATGCAAAGTATGATGCGAGTGCATGCAAAATGTCTAAGTTAAGCTAGGTTCTAACTTAATTCAGGTGGATTAGGGCCTATGATTGTTGCGCAATCAAGGGTGCACCACATGGGAGCTCTGGGACCACCTGATGGAGATCAAGTGACCGAATTTAATAGCACTCGCCTGGCAAGGCAAATTACATTTTGAACACGTGCCATCCTCTCTGCACAACGCCTTCGACCATTGCGCTATCCCTTCGAGTGTGTCACACTTAGGAATTAAGGCTCAAGCTCCTACAGTCGTTGGATAGGGATCCAACAGTTGGCCTTAGTCATGCGGCAAGATTGGCGTGGCATGCAGAGGTGATCAGTTAGAGACACCTTTGAGGAGGAAGGGCACTGCAGATGGCTGTGGGTGTCTTAAATGATGCCACGTGGCATCATCTAAGCCTTCCAACTTCTTTTGCTCGTAGGTGATGCCACGGACATCAGATTAAATCGATTTTTGTGCCGTTGGGTTGCGATCATCGATTCGAACCCATCAATGCAGTTGGATTTGTCATATGAAATCAAGATTTCACCACCTTACCCCTTTGCCTCTGATCCTCGTCGGACTACATCTAATGCTACAAAGGTTCGATTGAGGCGATCTCAGAGGCGTTGGATTCCGATTGTCATCCTGATTAGATCTGTATGGTTGGATCTTCAATTCGAGGCCCAAATAAATATCACCCTGTCCCCTGACCACAAAAAGGATAAATTAACCTATAATTTGTATAATCTATTCTAAATACAGAATGATGCATGCTATGAAATATTTACAATGATAAATGCAATTATATGCCTAAGAACACACATAAATAGACAGTTTATGTGAAATAGATGTGTCTATATCAGTTGGCCTCTTGGCTTTGCCTCTATGGCCTCCACCTTCCACCATCCAAAACCTTAACCTACCACCCAACGCCCACCAACACCACCATTATAGCACCTTAGGGCATCCACCATCAAGCTACCTCCATCAAGGTCGTCCCCTCCTCATCTTCATCATCATCATCTTGAATAACTCCTCCACACGCCAACAACATCTTCATCAACTTCATCTCAACACCACCTTAGAGGAGAACCACTTGGAGGAGGAGTCGAGACGTGTGTTTCATGTCAAATTATTTGTCGCGTCTCGCCATCACCTTCGTCAAGGAGACAAGCCACCAATCGCATCTCAAGGGTTGTTGGGTTCATTCTGCTCCTTATTGTCTCATCTTTATTGTTGAACTCTTGAATAATTGCAATAGAATGAATATTTTTGTTTCGTTTTAGATTGTGTGCTTTATTTCTTTATCCATGTGGGCTAATTTCTTTACGTGTGTGGTTAGGGTGTAGGATATATGTTCTTAATTGTGATAGGGTAGATACACTTGTTATGGTTTGTCAGTAAATCAAGTTGTCTTATGCATGTGCATGTTTGCATAGGATAGTTCAAGCCTAGGACCATCAAGTCCGAGTTGGATTATACCATTAACAAATACATGTGGGATAGGACAAGCCTAGGGGAAGCGGCCATCTGTATTTATCCATCAAGATATCCTTTTAACATTGATTGTATTTTGTGAAACCCTATATGTATTCATTGTCTTAAGAAAATCCTACAACAACACGTTTTGCATCTCACTCACTTTACTATTTTTGGGTTAGTTTTATCGTTTTGACTTCCAAAATTTGTGTATTCCTCTATACTTGTCTAAAAATTTTGAGATTTTTTTTGTAGGTAGTTGATCAAGAATGGAAACATTGTACCAAATTTCAAAGCATAACTAGTTCTAGAAAAAAAGATAAACTTCGTGCACTATCCTAGGGTTGGATTGAAAATTCGTACCTTGTCATATTTTTACCTAATTAATTACAACTCTAAATTATGTGAAATACATGGCATTAGTTTTCTTACTGAGTCTAGTTTTTGGTATAAATTTTCCATATTTTTATAGGGTCAGTTAGGTCTAGGTTAGTTTCATGTCAAGCAAGTAGGGTCCAAATAGTCCTTCTGCCCTACTTGCCAAATAAAAATCCAAAAAAATTGTAAAACACTTTCAAAAATCACAAAATAAATTATTGTGCTTGTCTAATTGATTAGAGAACACAACAACATAACATTTTTGTGGATTTGACCTATGACAACCTAGGTTCTACCAATCAAAGAGGCCAGAGTCGTTGAATGCTAATATCAAGCAACGTACAAAATATATGATCTTAGTCATCTAGCACGTAGTCATAGAAAATCAATGAAAAAACATTCATTTATAATGGATTAAATAAAGTAAGTGCTGACAATTATAATAAAATCTACCACAAAAAGTAGGAAAGTAACCAAGTGCTCAAGTACTAATACAGCTACGAAAAAGATTAGAAATAAAAGAGTCTAACAAACAGAACAAAAATTGGATAAGCAACATGCTCAATATAGATTATTTCATATAGCAGAGCTCAATCCTGTATCAAAAGGACCAACAGTAGCTGTGACGCCTGACTGCTCAGCAACACCTGAGTACGGAATCCAAGGAACATGTTAGTAAAAATTGATTAGAAACAACAATGGATACAAAAATGGTAGTCAATCCATTTATTAATCATTACATTATTCTATTCATTTTATACACTAAACCCAACTTATTACATTCAAAATCCTGTTAATCAACAACTCGATGCACAAGGTGATTTCATGTGACTTCCTAAGGTGCAAGACCAGTATAAGCCATTGATAGCAAAATACGCATGATTTGTAAAAGCGGGTTTTTAATGTCGTTGTCACACACGAATCCGCTTTCTCTTTTAAATTTATATCCTAGATAGGGGAGTATCTAGGGTCGTCCAAGGAGGCAAAAATTGCAAAATTAATCCTCTTGCTTACAGATAGATCTCAACTTTCTTTTTGATATTTTTCAATATGTAATTTTTTTGTTTTGAAAAGACGAGGGCAAAATGCGAATTGTAACGAAAAGTACTAACACCTACAAATGCTTAACTAAAATTTAAAAGATAGAAATATCTTCTTCCTAAGCTCACTCTAGGCAAGTGGAGGCCTAGAGTAATTAGGAAGAAGAGGTGAAACAAGTGCTAGAACCAAAAGTAACAACTGCAATAAAAAGCTAAAAGAAGGCAATTTGATTGAGTAGAATGAGTGTTCTTTTCAAGGACAAGTAGATGAATGCTTCTACTAGAACTAAACAAATCTAAAAGCAAGAAAAGAAACACAAATCCTCTTGCAAAAATGGTGAAGAAGGGAGTCTTCTTGCTCCAAGCCTAGCTGCTCCTTGGCTTGAAAAGAGGGCCTCCTTCTTCTCCTTCCTTGAGAGCTCCTCCAAGGTGGAAGCTTCCACCTTCAATGCTCTCTCCAAGGGGTGGGCGTGCACCACCCTCAAAATCTCCTCCAAGGTGGCGTGGACCACCTTCAAGATCTCCTCCAAAGATCTTCCTTGCCTGGCTTCTCCTTTGGCTGGCGTGACCCAAGAGAGAAGGGAAGAGGGGAAGGCACCAAGGGGACAGAATATCCCCTTAATCTTCTTCTTCTTCTTCTCTCTTGGACGTGGGCCTCTAGGTGGAATATGAGAGTGAATTTACTAGCCAAGGATGTTGGAGCATAGCTAAGCAAAGCTAAGCTAGCTTAGCTAATGGAGGAGTAGAGGAGAAGGTGTTGGAGCTAGGGTTTGGAGGGAGGAGCTGAGGAGGAGAAGTCTGGAGCTGAAATTGGTGTTGGCTGCTGCTGAAGAGGCCGGCATGGAGCTACTCTAGCTGGCTTAGCTTGCTAGTTCTTTGCTAGCTACTAAGTCGAGCTAAGCTAGCTTCTACCATAATGAGCTGAGGTGAGCTAGGTCTGGTACTCCCGAGGAGAATCAAGCTGGTTGAGGCAGCTAAGGTAGCTTAGCTCAACTGAGCTGAGCTAAGCTAAGTCCCTGGGAGCTGGACTTGAGCTTCCTGAGCTAGGATAAGTTCTTCAGTTGGCTGGAGTTGAGTGGAGCTGGATGTAGCTAGATCTGAGCTGGGGTGAACTCCTGTCAACTCAGCTGAGCTAGCTAGAGCTCCCTGTGAACTAGTGGGAGCTGAGATGAGCTAGACTCAGCTTAGTTGAGCTGGATCTGAGCTGACTTGAGCTAGGGTGAGCTAAGATGAACTCTCTTGAGCTACCATTCAGCTGAGATTAGTTGAATGGAGCTGGGATGAGCTAACCCTAGTTCAAGTGAGCTAGGTTCCAGCTGTGGTGAGCTGGATCGAGCTGAGTTCCAACTAGTCTGGGCTTCTCATTCACCATTTTCCTTCTTGAGTGCTAGGGTTTTAAGGATCTGCATATCTGTACATCCCTAACACTCACAAAAACATATTAAAAAGACAAATAAAAAATGCAATGCATGCCTAACCTAATTTATGCCTAAATGCAGCCCAAAAACCCGTTTGCGGAGTAAGATCCTAAGAGCTAGGTTTGTTTTAATGCATAAGAATGATGATAAACTGGCATTTATCAGCCATACTTTTGGCTGAGAAGGTGGCCTATACCCATGGAGTCATCTCAATCTGTCATCCTAGGGTCATTGCGAAAAGGGGTGGCAGCTACGTCGTATGACGTAAACACATGCAAGCACTATGCACATTGAACCATGACAGCCAATGCCCCACCCACTAGATGAGAAAAGAACCAACTCTAAACCCTTGATCTGTGCATCTCGCTTTCTTAATTGACTACTAAGCCTAACCAAAGGGTCATAGGGAGTCCAGCAACTCCCTAAACCAGCTCAAAATCGATCCAAAGGACCAAAGCTATAGACAAAATCTGATGAGTAGAGGGACCAACACCAGTTATCCAACCTTTTAATCCCAACAAAATCATCATTATTAATTCTGAATTTTAATCTTGGATGACCTATTTTTTCAAGCTCCATAAGTTGGTATTGATCAGCCCAACACAACTAATTTCCCCATGATTCAAGCCCATTCAATTAGAAGTTAAAAGCTCAATAATTACCCTAATTTTAGTATTAAAACCCCTCTCAATTTTAGTTTCAAAAATAAGGTTTAATTGGTATTAAAACACCACCCAAAACCCCAAGTTTTATCTTGGTTTAAACAATCTAAACTCAATTAATAATTATCATTGCACCATCAATAGGTTGTAATTTGAAGTACCCAAAAATAGTAACAAAACTCAACATGAATTCCAAACGTAGAAAGAGAGAAAGAGCGTACATTAACAACAGTATACGGAAAGAAAAATGCGGAAACATGTCCAACATCACAAGAAAACTCAAAAATCATAAATAACTCAAAAATTGTGTAAGGAAAGAGAGCACTCTACCTAGCATCATTAGAGGGTTACAATGACTCCAAATAATGCGTAAAAGGTCTAGGAACACGTATTGCACCTTCCTTGAAATTCGTGCATGCACCAAGCAAGTTTCTTAGACCAAACATACTAATAACCAAGCCAAAAAACCCATTAAAACAAGTTTCTAGTTTTTCACATAATGAACATTACTCAAAAAGAAAAATAAAGGTTACCAACATGTAGTATGCATCGATTCGATTTCAATGGTACCTTATTTGTTGAAATCCAAGGTTTAGAAGTCCTTGAATTGCTTAGAATAGCGTGAGGGAGTCTTGAACTAGACTAAACCGATTTGGTTCAACTAGACTGGCTGCAAGCTCACATGAACCATGTAGTGACATGTGTCGGTGCATGATTCACATGCACTCACGCCCACGGACACAGCTCGTGCATGCTAGTCTCATGAATAGCCACATGTTGCCAATCAACTACGTTGCACTTGCACCTTCACGTGAGAACAATGTGCGCATCTTTCTTTTACTCACGCTCTTGTAGTTCCTTAAATGTGTGTTTGCACGTGAGGTCATGCTCCTTGTCCCTTGGCATTGCTGCCACTCTTGCCATGCTCTTCCTCCGGGTCGATCACCGCTGTCATGCATGCGCCGCACGTAAACAACTTGTGCAGCCCAAGGATACTAATGACACCAAGAAATCCAAATCTAGTCTTTTTATAGATCTTTAATCAGGATTATGGTTTAGGAAAGTCATTAATTGCCCAAAATACCCTTGGAATTTGGCTCATTCACATTGTAATTCTGTTTGTCTTATTTCAAGAATAACTTGAGCTACACAACTTGAATTTGTGTGAAATAAGTGTCATTAGAAATTTTGCGATGAAAAGAATCCAATGATACCTACATGGTACCCTTTTGATGATGTTTGGCCAAGGGTTGATCAGAAACACATTTCTCCACATTTTATGAAATGTTCACACTCTTACCGAACCCAAGGTGTGTCTATGGGTTTGAAATAACTCGAACCACTCCAAAATGAATGAGGAATCAGATTTTAGGGCATTACAAATATATTAACCTTAAATGGAGTTTCACCCTTGAAACCCGGGCAAAGTTATAGGAAGGAAAAATTGCACTAAGTCAATAACAACTTTAAAGAGGAATGGCAACCTTAAAGTGAAATAAGCAAGGGGATTATGAACTCACCAGTGAAAAGATCTGGGCATTTCTCCTTCATTTCTACCTCTGGTTCTCAAGTCGCCTCTTCGTACTTCTAACTCCTCCATAAGACCTTTAGCAGGGTGATCTCCTTGTTCTGCAGGCTCTAAACAATTCGACCCAGAATCTGCATCGGCTGCTCCTGGTTGGTTAGGTCATCCTCAATCACCACATTCTCGTAGCTAAGAATGTGGTTCGGGTTCAACACGTACTTCCACAAGTAATAGATGTGCAAGACGTTGTGGATGCTGGCTAGCCAAGGTGATAGGGCAAGTTTGTAAGCAATTGATTTGACCCGGTCCAATATCTGAAATAGGCCAACAAATCTTAGCAATAGGTTACCCTTCACCCCAAACCTCTATATGTCTATCATTGGCAAAACCCTAAGGAAGACGAAGTTAGTGACCTCAAACTATACGTCTTGTTGCATACAATCCACATAACTCTTTTGCCAACTTTGAACCATAACAAGTTTGCTTCGAATCTTCTTGACAACTTCCTTACTCTAGCATAACAATCTAGGGCCTACGTCCCACTTCACACCAACCGCATTTCAAGAGAAAGGAGACATGCATTTTCAACCATATAATGCTTCATACGGAGACATCAATATTGAAGTAATAGCTGTTGTTGTATGTAAACTCCACCAAAGGTAGGTGCTCCTCCCAAGAGCCTTTCCACTCAAGTATACAGGATCTTAACAAGTTCTCTAGAGTCTGAATCATCCTCTCTGACTACTCGTCGCTTTGCAGGTAGTAAGACGTTCTCAAATTCAACAACATCCCCAAAGCTTGCTTAAATCTTCCCTAGAAATGGGAAGTCAAGCAGGAATCTTTGTCTAGAATAATCTCCTTGGGCACACCAAATAATCGCATGATCTCCCTCATGCACAACTTTGTTAACTGCAATGGCCAATAAGTCACTCTAATAAGCAAAGATCATGCTGACTTCATTAAGTGGTGGACAATCACCAAACTGTGTTGTGTCCTCACTAGGTCAACGATATTTGAGTGACGAAGTCCATAGAGATGCTTTACCACTTCCATTCTGGAATCGAAAGGGGCTGCAATTGACCAGCGGGTCTCTGATGTTCTACCTTCACCTGCTGACATATTAGGCACTGCATCACAAATTCACCTGCATCCTTCTTCATGCCGCGCCACTAGAAGTATTTCTTTAGGTCATGATACATTTTATTATTCCCAGGATGGATAGTGAGTTTCCTGCAATGAGCCTTTGACAACTCCGGTCGAAGTGACTTGTCTCGCGGAACACAAAAACCTACCATGGAGTTGGAGTACTCTGTCTACGAAGCTGAACTCTTTAGGGTTTCCCATGAGAATCTGATCGTAGAGAGTCTGCATCTTTGAGTCCTCCATCTAGGTAGTCATGACACAATATACTAGCTCGAAGCGTGTTCATCTTTGAAGTTTTAGCTCCCCTAAGTACTCAACTACTTGCGATGGTTTCCAATAGGCTACCTCAATCATACCATTCCATTTCTACACCTAAAGAGTTGCCAATCGAACTGGAGGTTTTCTTCTAAGAGCATCTGCTACAATGTTCTTCACTGGATGGTAAATGATAAAGCAATCATAATCCTTCAAAAGCTCTATCCAGCGTCGTTGTCTCATGTTCAACTCCTTTTGATCAATCAAATACTTCAAACTCTTATGACCAGTGTGAGCCTTGAATGTCTTGCCATAGAAGTAATGGTGCCAAATCTTCAGGGCAAATACTATGGCTACCATCTCCAAGTCATGTGTCGAATAGTTCTTCTCATGCGATTTTAGCTGCTTCAAAGCATAGGCGACCACGTGACCATTCTACATCAATACACAACCCAAGCCCTGGTGTGAAGCATCTGTGTACACCATGAATCCACCACCACTGCTAGGGTTGGTAACCACATGGGTCGATGTTAGTTTTTTCTTGAGCATTTGGAAATTGGCCTTGCATTCACTGGTCCAAACAAATGGTGTATCCTTCCATGTTAGTTGTGTCAACAGGAGACCAATCTATGAAAAACTTTTAATAAATCATCAATAATAGCCCTCCAAGTTTAGGAAACTGCATGTCACTAACAGTCTTGGGCTGCTCCAAGTTCAACACTTGGTAGCTAGGGTCAACAAAAATCCTTGTGTGCAATATCACATGGCCTAAGAATGCCACCTGTCGTAACCAAAACTCGCACTTATTGAATTTGGCATACAACTTGTACTTCCTTAGGGTCTCCAGAATCAAACGGAGATGCTGCTAGTGTTGTGTCTCATTGCGGCAGTAGATGAGGATGCCATCAATAAACACCACAACAAAGTGGCCTATACACAGCCTGAAGATCCGGTTTATCAAGTCCATGAACGCGGACAGAACATTCGTCAATCCAAACAGTTTCACTAAGAACTCATAATGACCATACCACGTCCTGAAGATAGCCTTCAGTACTTCCCCTTCCTTGATCTTAAGCTAACGGTAGCCTAATCGTAAATCAACCTTGGAGTACATCTTAGCCCCACATAACTAGTCAAACAAGTTGTTGTACCCAAGCTTCTCCTCCTTCTGTTCTTCTCTAAGCAAGCAACTTTTGGTGGATGTCGGTGGCACTCTCCACCTCTACCATGAGTCCTTCATCTTCTTTGCTACGATGATTCGCTCCTTGCGCCTACCTTCTCTTCTTCCTCTTCTCTAGTTTTATTTTTATGTCATTTATAGTTAATATCAGTTGTAATTTTTTATGACATTTGTAGTAAAGTTTTGCTAGCAATAAGGACATATATTTTGGTGCTTTCCTTCTTTCTAGTTGGTATTGCTTTCTTTCGTTAATGTTGCATGTTAGCATAGTTATTTATTTTCAAATTTGAGTTCCTGAATATTTGCATCTATTTCTATCCATTTGAAAAACCTAAGAATTTTATTTGATTCTTGCATATTAGATTAGATCTCTTGCAAAATTTGTCAAAAATTTTCTTACATAAAAAATTTCAAAGCATTTTTCATTCAGGTCCTAAAATTGTCACAATTTAGTCCCTATAGTTTATTTTCAATTTTTTTGTGTGTTATAGATATTATTTTTTCACAAAATTGGTAGTAATCTTATTTAAATCATAAAATAGTTTCATCAATTTTGTTAGAATTTTTACATTTTTGAAAATTTATTTTTATGTGAAATATATTTCAATCATTACTATTGCATTTCAGTCCCTATTTTGATGTCCCTTTGTGTTCTTCCCTATTTAAAATACCAAAAAAAATCTGACAAACTACAAACATCAAAAACACAGTAGTTAGGTCTAGTTAGGAAGCAATCAAATCCGGTGCCTCCCTGTAAGACAACTCGGACTCTCATCTCTACACTTTAGTTACAAGTTCGAATAATAAGTTTAAAATAGGGTCACGATTTTCATACTACAATGAAAACATTATCACTTGATGGATTTTGTGCACCATAGACACATGGTTCATCCAAGTTTTGATGAATCCATAACCCTTTATGGTTTCATCAAATCGGATGTTCTGACTACGAAAGGTCTGCTTAAGTCCATATATCGATCTTTTCAGCTTGCACACCTTCCTTTCCTCACCATCTACCCTAAAGCTCTCTGGTTGCTCCATGTAGATGTCCTCCTTGATGAATTCCTTAAGGAAAGTTGCCTTGACATCCGTTTTCCATATGTCATAGTCATGATATGCAGCTATGGCTAGTAATATCCAAATGGATTTAAGCATGGCAATAAGAGAAATTGTTTCCTGATAGTAAACTCCTTCCTTTTGGGTGTAGCCCTTGTCCACCAGTCGTGCCTTGAAGGTCTCAACCTTCCCATCCGGTCCCCTTTCCATCTTCAAGATAAATTTACACCCAATGGATTTTATCTCATCAAGAGGATCCACCAAGGTCCATACATCATTCTTATGCATGGAGCCTATCTTAGACTGCATTTCTAGCCTCCACTTGTCTACATCACGATCTTTCGTTGCCTCATCATACGTGGCAAGATCCACCTTAGGCTCTGTTGAGACATGGAATCCACATCTCATAAGTGGATGTACCACTCTAAAGCTCCTTCTAAGCGGTATGAGAGCATCACTTGGTTCTAGTCTCTTTCTGCTACGACATGAACTTTATCAATCTCACTAGACTCAATGAGTTCTCTTACTTTATTCTTATCTTGACCTTCCAAGAATTCTTCTTCTAGGAATCTAGCATTCCTAGACATGAATATCCTTTGGATCTTAGTGTCCTAAAAGTAATGGCCTTTGCCATCCTTCGAATTCCCAATGAAGTAGCACTTAATAGTGCATGATTCCGATTTGTTCAGGTTCATGTTCTCAACATGAGTCACACAACCCCATATACACAAGTAAAAGGTCAAGTGTAATCCATTCCAGAGATAATATGTTTCTTGTTTTCTCCTACATGCAGTAACTTTTCAGTATCAACACCATGGTGGGTGCATCTACTATTGGTCTACCAAATACATGTGTTTATGAATAGAGACACATATTTATATTAGATTGATGCATATGCCTTCTCCATGACAGCATTGGTGGACTTCTACTTATCTCCTATTTTATCAGGCCAACTCCTTAATTAACCTAACCTGCATACAGTAATGAATCATTCAAAAACATAAATCAAGGAACAATCTTTAAAGAAAGTTGTCATCCTAACTCAGACCGGAAACAAATGATCAAATCGAATACGATGGTTACTTGGTGTGCTATCGAATCCTTTAAACCGTTTAGATCTTTGAGTCAACACACATTAGGTATATTCGATCTTAGCCAAGTACAACACCCTATCAATAGTAAAGGACCTAATTTATGTACTCAAAATAAATCTAATTCTTATTCAAATGAAATGATCAAATCAATGTAATGCCACACATTATTCGGATGGCTCTCCAAGAGTACATAAATTTCAAAACATTCACGACATTATGGGTTAGTGAAAACAACTACTATGTCACAAGAGTCTCTCAAAACCAAACATGGGCAATTAAACAAGACTCGTGCAAAATATGTGTACATGGTCCGTTGCACAGGTACTCTTTTGATTACTTGTATTACGTCCCATCCAATAAACAATACAAATAGTAGGCCCAAACAACCATGAAACTTTGGCAAAATCATTAAGAAACTATAATAAAACTACAACAACAAAAAAGGGAAGGCTTAGAGTAAAGACAAAGGGGGATGAAAAAGAAGGGAGAAGATAGAGTGAAAAACCTATGACAAACAAGTAGTAGACTCAATGGTTCACCAACCATAAAAAGAGAAGAGAGAAAGGGATAGAGAGTCTAGAGTCTAGTGACAAGAGAAAATAGGAAATAAAATTCTATCTCACTTCGAACGTAATTACAAAATTTAGAATCCTAAAGTAATCTAAACTAAACTAATCCTAATCAAAACTAATTGAAATGATGCTGATCCTCCTTGATCTCCAAAGCACCCTCCAAAGTCCACCTTTGTTGAACACCATTGATCTAACCTCGAAAAGTATATTTGAAATCATAAAACAACATAACACACAATGCACACAAA
Source organism: Thalassia testudinum (assembly GCA_037157565.1). Lineage (NCBI taxonomy): Eukaryota > Viridiplantae > Streptophyta > Magnoliopsida > Alismatales > Hydrocharitaceae > Thalassia > Thalassia testudinum. Next base: position 50,299,677 of record JAZHRO010000009.1, read on the forward strand.
TATGAAAATATGCAAACAAATAATTGAAAAACAATTCTAAATCAGTAAAATAAGTCTACAAAGAAATCCAATTAAGTGCTTAACCTCTCCGATAATAATGCCAAAAATTGATGTGTCATTACCATGCTCACTTTAAAACAAACCTAGCTTAGCTTATGGTAGATAGGATAAGTAAGAGTATCGATTCCACAAGCAGATGGATTATGTTAAAAACTCATTTTTATGACTTAATGTACCAATTAGAATTGAATTTTATTGATCTAGACATACATGCAACGAAGTTACAAGTTTGCATCAAAACTGACAACACATTCTGACTGCATTGTTGAATCAAACACTCCTAGTAAACTTAATCAAACCTCTATATAAAAGTTGGATAAATGTTTTGCAAAAACTTGGGTAAACAAGGAATCAAACAAAATAAATCTCACACAAATCCATGAAGTACAAAAACCATAGTAATTCGTGAAAGTTAACCTATCAAATCTGCACGTGAAATCTAGACATAGGTCACTTTTGTGAATTTTATCTTTTTTTCCTTCAATTATTTTTTCCTTAAATCAACGCCATTAGAAAGCTCATTTTAATTTAGTTTTATTAGAAAAATTATCAAAACGTTTTGTTGAAACAATGTGCACAAAATTGATAAAATTTTCTAACGAGAATCAAAATTACAAAATAGGATTAATTGACTCAACTAGCCTAACTAACAACTAAACATGATAAATAACTTAAATTATAACAAAACTTCTTTCCAATCCATGTATAGTTTCACATTCAAAATCATGAAATTTTAAGTTTGAACTTTTGTAAGGTCTAGCATTTCTCATGATGTCTATGAACACACAAATGAATCGACATGGAACATGAAGGTAACAAACTCAAAGTTAATTAACCAATCAATTTATGTAGATGCAAACAAAGCATCGGAAATCATAAAAACAAGGCAAACTATGTTCTATGCAAGATTTATGGTACAAAAAGACCATACGAGCATTCCAAGCATCAAAATATATATAGGAAATGAAATTTGGTGCATAAACTCTCAAAGAAAATAAAGATAAATGTAGCTGATTATAAGAGAATAAAAAAAAGATAAGAAATTCACTCCCGAAGATTGCGATGCCTTAACAATGATATCCCTCGCCCTTTGCGCATGTTCGAACACCCTTTTGTCACTCGGAGGCTCATGAACAACGTGAATAAAGGGCTCATGTCGACAGAGAACAGGGATATGAAGAGAATACAGGACTTAAGTATAGGTGGGATCCTCTAGCCTTGAGGCTCCAAGGGAGTATTTAGAGTTATGGGAGGCCCTTAGGGTCAAAATTCTTAATACCCCTTAAATCCCACTTATGGTATTAAGAGTGTCAAAATCCCAAGAAAACACGGAATTCAAGCCAAAAAAGGTCAATAGGATTAACTAACAAGCAAAATAGGCACCGGTGCACGCAGCCCACATGCGTCTTCATGCCTTGCGCCCCACACTCGTACTTTTAGCATTGCCCTTTCCTTCATGGTGCACTACACACATGGTTGCTGCTTTTGTGCTCACATGGACCTTTATGCAAAGATTTTTCTTGCTTTGCGATCTTCAACTCTTTGTTAATTTCCCCAATGTCCCGTTAATTGCTTTATTTTCAATTCTTGATATTCTTCCTACATAAATGGAATAAAAATATATTTATACAATAAAATAATGTAAATTAAATATATTAAATACAAAATTTGTGGAAAAATAACAATGATGATCGTAGAGACTTATGAAAAATTAAAAATCATCAGTGATTTCTAATAGGCTAAGCCTAGGACCTAGATACTAGTTAGGTTTTTGCCCATGTTTTTTAAGGTATGGATAGGCGAAGCCTGGGAGAGAGAGATGTTAGAATGTAAACTTATATCTATACCTTTACAATTACCTTTTGGATTCCCTCGACGTTAAGCATCTTCAAGCCTTGATCACTCTCATATTTTGAAAGATTCAATAGTTTGATTGAATTCTCGTTTGCACATGAAAAGTCAAGACCGTGCTCTTTGGCTAATATTTCTCCATGAAATTTTACAAAGTATTTCTAGAGAAGTTATTTAAACCATGGCCAATTTTCATGGAAAGGTCTGACATAAAAATAAATATAAATTCTTGGAAGTGACTGGGATTAGCTCTACATTTATAAGCACTTAACCATGACATGCAGGAATTTTCTAGAATTTTATACAAATCAAAATTGCTTGAAATTGGTTCATACGCCCATCTGGATTATAGGTGTCTTCGTAAAATTTTCATGATTTCCATGCATTGCAATTTTAGCATAGGGTCATTTAGGGTAGATTGCATCTCTTTCAAAAGAAAATATTACAAAAAAACATTTACATCTCTCCTTAATTCATGGAAATAAAATAGTAGATTTGTTTCTGGAGGCTACTTACTCGATTTCCATCACTGTGGTTTCAACCTTACTTGTTTTATACTTAGTTTTAATATTTGAATTAGTTGAATTTAAAATTGAATATTTAGGTACTTTGAAAGTCGATTTTGCACCATGCCACTTGGGCATGTCCTTTTTAGGATTAATTTACTTGAGAAATTAAAATATTAATGTTAATAAATATGAAATTGGTGTTAAATATTATTTTTGTTTACTTGCAGAGTTATCAATTTTTATTTACTTAAATTGGTGGTAAATTATGGTATTAATCTTTGTAGTACTGTTTATTTGAATTAGTGTTAACACCAATTTCTAAGAAATAGGATTAAGGTGTGTGAGAGTTACGGAGTTAACACCTTTGTTAACACTCTTCAAAATTGATATTAGCAAAATCAATGTTGAGGATCCTTAAATTGGATTTTCACCAAACCAGTTAACATTTTAAGTAAATAGAGGTTAATTCCTCTTTTGGGGAACCATCAAGTAAACTAACCCTTAAACTTTCTTATGCCACGATTATTTGGAGTGCATTGTTGTGAGTTCTTAACTCTTGATCATGTTCCTAACATTATGCAGACAACTCAATACTGATTTTGTTACGACCCGATTCCCGAATCCCTACGAGACACGAGAATCGGACCGACTCAACTGATCCTAAGATCCAATCGTCCAACAAGAAAGTAATCAAAAGAGCAGTAAAATAAACTACATTCACCATGTCTATAACTAGCAGTAACAAAATACAGTAGTAAAGAAAAGAACTACTACAGTATACACCACCACAACAGTAGAGAAATAAACAGGTACATAAACATGATGCTTACAATAAAAGAGTACAGTGGTAACAGAAAAATACTCACTACACAAAAGAAACGGTACAGTAGATACTACACAAGTAAGACTACTGGGCTCTACTAGGCCCAACTCCCTCTACAGTCGCCGGCTCTGGCTGCTCAACACCTGGTCCTAAAAAGGTGACAAAGGTGACATGTCAGCGAAACACTGAGTAGAGTGGCAACCAAAAGCTAAGAAAATAGTAAGGTGGACAGTAGCTATTATATTTTAATCTCTTTTTTTATTTTTCCATTTACTCATTATTGAATTATTCCGTACATCTTTCTCTTGATCTCGAATGTTCCTCGTGGGAACGATCTTGATTGCAGTCTCTTCTGAAAGGTAGAAGTAACACGTGGTGCTCTCCTGGCCGGGAGAGTCCCCCGTGGTGGTCCTACCCTCAGTCAACTACCCTAAGGTCGCTGACAGACGTAACGGTGACTACGGACACGCGATAAATGCACGGTTAGCTACCCACCACTAGCACGCGGTCAGTCGTTTCCGTTAACGGGTGCTCCCCAAAGCACAGCACGGAACCAGTATAGGGTAGAGCCCTCTCAGTAACAGGGGTCCAGCCCCTCCACAATAACCAAACAGGAATCTTGCCCCTTCACAGTCCGCGCACCCTCGCCTGACTACCCTGATTTGCCCAGTGGGCCTAACAAGTCGGTGTAGGAAGGCTAGCAGAACCCTGGGGCCCGTGGGGTGGCTAGTGCTCTCCCTACACTAGTAGCTCTCCCCAGTACTGTGTACGCGAGGGCCAAAAGTCGGTACAAAGTGGCCAGACCTAACCCCGGTTCCCTGGGGCGGCTAGCTCCGCTTTGCACTAAACAGGGGGGACAGTCGCTCTCCTTGGTACTCTGTACTTAAGGGCTAGCTCACTTCCCCAATTCTATTCCATTCACCTCTCAGGAGTTCTGCTCCTAATTCCCGTAAGGTTCATGCTCATATTTCTTTAACTAAGCCAATTTAGGTTTCATCAATTCAGCTTTATTCTCATATAGCCCATGTTCTCAACAGTTAATATCCATTCATAAACAAGCAACTATTATCCAATTACAGACAATTATCATTTTTCTTTCTACTTTTCCAAGACTGCAATTCATATATTTGCGACATTCGTTTCGGTGTTTTCTATTCCTAAGGTTCATGCCACACCCTAGGATCTATCATTCAATCTAGTTTTCCAGTCCTAGGATTTATGACATACCCTAGGATCTATCATTCAATCTAGTTTTACAATCCTAGGGTTCATGCCATACCTTAGAATCTATTAATTATATCACAAGTGCATAAATGTTGGTAAATATTTAAAGGGAGCCACTCTACTCTCAAAACTGGGAGTACTGGGGGCGTGATCGGCAAGCCCGCGCACCTCCGTAACCCCCAGAGCTGCAACGGTACGGGATCCTAACATAAGGATCAACACAAGGAACTACTCAGAACAGGATACAAATACTGTAAACAGGTAGAGAAACTAATTTTGAGAAGAAAGAAACTTGAAATGCGGAAAACAGACTTCGAACGGACCCTAAACGGGTTAAAAACGACAAATCTGCCCAAAATCAGACGTCTGGAACATCTTCCAGACGTCTTAAACGAAGGTTCAGGTCATACCTTGTTCCTGCGCGGTCCTTCAGACGTCCAGAATCTCGCTGAACCGTTTGGACTTAGTTTCCAGACGCTCGACCGTCTTTCCGGACGTCTGGAGACCCTCTCTGTCGTCTGGTGCTGTGCCCAAACGTCCGATCTGTGTGGAAGGGTGTGCCCTTGCACCTTCCTGAACGAGACCTGCACACATACGTGACTGTCCTCAACACGAAATGAGGCAGAACCTTCGGCGAAATGGCTACATGGTCGTACACGCGAAAGAAGAAGGAAAGGAAAAATATCGTACCTTTCAGACGTCTGGACCTTCCTCCGGACGTGATTCTGGGAAATTTTCCCAGAATCAAGACCTCCTCGCCCTCCACCTGCTGTGCACGACAGTGCCGTGCCGTGCTCGCCTACTGCCTGAGCTGCAGCAGCACCTCCCCAGCGCCAGGCTCCTGCTGCGCACCTGCCGGTCGGCCTTGGCTGCTCCGGCGAGCCCGCACCCTTGCGCTCCAACTCCCTCCCTCTCGCTGCACCCCTCCTCCCCGCACACTCACGGCAGCAGCTGCTGCCCTCGCCCGCTCACCCTCACGCTAACAGGAAGAAGGAGAAGAAGAAGGCGGTGGAGTGATGGTGAGGGAGAGGAGAGGGGGTGTATTTGAAGGTGCTGTGGGGAGAGAGAGAAAGAAGGCTGCGCCTGCAGGGAGGAAAGAAAGAGAAGAAAGGAGGGCGACGGTTTAGTCTACGTGCGCATGCGCGCAGACGCGAACTCGTACACCAAAAAAATTAATTTCCACATGTCTGGGAAGTCTTCCAGACGTCTGACCAGATATCTGGACTAACTCCCAAACGTCTTAAACGGTGTTTGATGCCGAGGTCATAACAGATTTCTTATTATATTAGGATTGAAAGAAGAGGGTCATTAGGTTTATATTTTGGTTGTTTTAATTGATGGGGTGAGGTGGGACATATCTTGGCCTTAGCCTTCACATGTTGATAGATGGTATATCTGTTTTACAATGAAAAATTGTAATGGAAATATTTACTCTATTGATTCTTTTGGATTGATGAATTTAATGTTGTAAACAACCATGGCACATATATCAGCTTATTTTGCATGCCTGTAATCTCCAAGTCTGTTGCATTTTTAAGAATAAATAATTACGTACTCACTGTGATTGTTCATTGATGCCAAGTTTCTTGACGTTGCCGTTGGATACCATTGTCTGTTAAAATTTTTAGATCTAGCCAAAGTGACAGTCTAAGCTTAGAGAGGGAACCTAGTTATAGTCTAAGTCTCAACTTGGTTTCATATAGTTCGAAGAAATGTTACAATAACTGTATTAAACATTCTCACATATTTTGAATGTTAACTTGTAGGTCCCTTGGAATGTTTATTGATTTTATATTCTAATACTTAACTTAGAGCAGTCGATTGTTACTTGTTAGTTACAAGCTCAGTTCTAAAAACTACGGATAAAAAAAAACTATACGATCATTGTTGGGATGCTTTCATGACGATCTCTTTATTCAAGACCTAGGTCATGACACTTATACTCCAGTATTCAATTTATTGAGCTCCCAATGTGAGATAATTTTAAGGGTAATAACCTACTTCATTTGGGATCTTGGTATCACTAATCAACTAACCATTTCACTAATTAAAAAAGGTGGGATTATAGAGATGGCTCCTCCAAAGTTTTGAAGTTGAGTCCTATTATCATATCGTGGTCTTTTCAAAAAAAAAAAAAGTTATCATACTTGTGGTATAGAACTTAGCTCATGGCACTTGGTTCCCATATTCTTAACTATTTCATGACTTCGATATTACTACAATGACCTAACCTCAACCCAAGCCTACTTAAAAGAAATTGACCTAACAACTTGTTTGATATGAACTTAGTGAATTCAAATTAACTACTCAAACTAACTAATCATGAGTTATATATTTTCTGAGTTCCCGGGGGACAATTTTTAAGAGGATGTTACACCAACAACTCCACCTCCACCTATCACCTCCTCCAATTACCTCTTACTTGAGTCCCTTACCAATGACCTCCATTGACCCTGGAGCTTTTCTTAGGACTAATTTACTTGGAGGGTTAAGAAATATGAAAGTAGTGTTAACTGTCATTTCTATTTACTTGCATAATAGTGTTAATATCAATTTTTGTTTACTTGAATAAGTGTTAATCTGTAGCATTAATCCTTTTATTGTTTAATTGGTGGTGGTTTTAGGAATACAAAAATAAGCCTTTTATCCTCAAGTTAAATTGTATCGGTGATATTTAGGCATAAATATGTAATATTTGAGTTTTGAACTAAATTGCTTCGGTAATAATTCAGTTTAGAGTCGACTATCACTGGTGATATTTGAAATATTACCCATGATATTCAATTCTAAATCAAATATATCACCCATGATATTTGAATATTTTAGTTCTAAATCAAATACATTGGTGATATTTGAACCTATTGAGGGATTAGGTGCAAAGATGGAGGGAAAGGGTGCAAAAATAGAGAGTATTTGTAAGAAGCATCGACCTTGTTGTTATCCATGACGAGGGTGATTTGGGAAAGGGTGAAGGTTGATTTGGGTGTCAAGGAGGGGTAGCCTTGGGAGGGATGGTGGTGGTGGTGCTAATACTTATTTTCTTAACATCAATGCTGGCAAAACATGAGTTTTCACATTCAAAATAAACAGGAGTTAACCCTCTCATTGAAAGATTAATCTTGAAAGTAAATTAACCCTTTCTTAAGGTCAACTTCTAACTCCAAGAATAAGAGCATCCTACTCCTCTCCTTTGTCGATGGTGACACCCTCCAACGGTTTCAAAGAAACCTTTGGATCCTATTTGGTTAGCGGAATAAATGTTAATTCCGCATTTGACATTTCTAATTTCAAAATTGTGTGATTCTAAAATTAGATGTGTAATTCCAGAATTAGATAATTCCACCTGCTCTAGTGAAATTATCTAATTGCACTTGCTTTTTTTTTTCAACTAATTTTCTCTTTATTCCACTAATTTATTCCACCAAACAAACACTCCAAACAGAATAAAACTCCTTAATTCATTTGACAAGATAACAAATCCAACCAAACACTCGGATAAAATAAAATCATTTAATTCCTTCATTCCTCTTACTTCTAATTTTTATTTTTCTTAATAATTTCCCTTATCAAACAACATTTTGGTGTCTAAGATGGGTGCCTTCGATTACAAGAAAGCGAGATTTGTAAATGAACGTAAGCAACTTATAGTAACACGGCCTTTTGTCAACATTCTTTTAATTAAATTTAATGATTTTCCTTGTAATTTGACCTCCATGGATATCAAGCATTGATCAAGCAACCTTTTGAGGGCATACATGCAATTACAAAGTTTGTAGGGACATTTGTGTAATTATAGTATATTTTAGGGGTATTTTTACAAATATCTCACTCCACGGTACAGATTTATCTTATAAAATAAGAAATTCCATCTCGTTACCCGAGCACGGTCATTTCCTTTTCTCCTCATATTCTACGAGATAATGTTAGTTAGGCGAAAGCTACTTATCAAACAAAAAGGATAACGCTCCTAAAGGTGGTGTCGTGAGTTTCACACCATGTAATATGTAGGAACCTTCAAGTTAATTGGGAAATTTATTTGGAAAGAGTGAATGGATGAGAAGCATCCATGTACCTCCCAACCCCTTGGAGGCCATTAAAGGAAATTCTTTTCTTCAATCTCATCAGTTGAACTTCGTCAATACCTTTAAGCTACTAGAAAAAATTGATTCCATCCAAAGGAAAACGACATTCCGTTGTCCCAACGATTCCCTCATCTGCAAGTGTGGATGAACCCCATTGTGCCTACCTCCCATCTTTCTAGCCCCACCGGAAATAGAGGACAGGAGGAATTTTGTGCTTTTGGATTTGGTGTACAGATGAGGCTGCCAACGCTCACCACTCACACCATCCATATCCAATCCCTCCGAAAGGAAGAGTTAATGGTAACAAAGGGTAACTAAACTCGTGCATCCCAGTAGATGGCTCCGCCCTATCCCTTGAGCGAGCAAAAACCTGTAGCTATCAAGTGGGACCTTGATCAACCTTTGTGTTGCCTATGCCCCCCCTCCCGCTCTCACTCGAGCCCTTCTTCTCTCCACCCCTTCCACCTCTAGAGTGGGTCGATATTGGTGTGTTTCGATTGAAGGATTCTGCAAGTGGGCTACCAATATGTAGGTATCTTGCTTCGGGAATACCTGATGCTTTAGGGCTTTTGCTCGTTGGCGGCAATGATGTCCTTTGGTGGCCTCTCATCTATTGTTCAAACCTTGGTTGGAGCTCTGGTAGCGGCTATGGCGAGTTTGTGCTTAGACGGTAACCTCTACTCCTTTCAAGTTGACCATCTTTGAAATGACCCTCCCCAAGGGTCGTGGGACCATTTTCTTAAATTTAAGGGGGTTCTGCAATTTGTAACCCCCTGAATTTCTTGTTTTGGGGGTTCTACGGATAAAAGAGGCTCTTGCGGAGCATTTCTTGCAAAATGCCCCGACCCCACCCACACTCACGTACATCCCTAAACCCCCCTCTCTATTTAAACCCCTTGCCTCGATTTCCGAGCACCTACCCTCTCCCATTTCCCTCTTCAAGTGGCACCCACCCTCCTTTTGTTCCTTTGCAGGCAGTAGGAGAGGGAGGATTCCCAGAGATCGAGAGAGAGAGATCGGGAAAGAGAGGGCGGTGTTGCTGCAGCAGCCCTTGGTGTGGAGGGGGTGGTGTGATTTCATTAGGAGAAAAGGCTCGCGAACGGTTTTGCGTAGTCATTTTTTCGCAGAACCAAACATCTGGGGAGTCCAACAGATGTCTGGTCGGACGTCCGCAGCTATCACTGAACATTTGATACCATGCAAAATTTGAGGTAACGCCTTGTTCGAGACTTGTACATGATTTTAGGTGTATTCTTCTCTACCTAGACTGAGTGCCTTGGTGTGTGTGTGCTGCACAGGGCATGGGCTCTTCCCGCAAGGAGAGGAAGGTTCGCAAAGGGCTCTGGGAGAGATTTTCTCCATAGATCAGATGCCTGTATCTTTCAACAGACGTCTGATCGAACGTCTGGAGTTAGCACCAGACATCCGATAAAGCAAATTCAAACGGTAAGGTCATATCCGCCTGTATATTTCATACGTGTTGTCTGCGAGTGACTGTACGTCACTGTACGCATGCAGGGTTGTTAGGAAGAGGTGCAGGCATGGCTCCCCAGACACTTTAGGACGTCTGGACGTCTCTTCAAATGACTGATACCCGTCCCAAACGTCCGAGTGCACTGCCAGACGTCTGGAAGGACCCTCGAACGACTGTGAAGGGGTCCAAACGTCCGATTTTAGCACAAAATGTAAGGTGAGCATTCTGGTGTCATTTAAGATGTCTGGAAGCTATTCTAGACATCTGATATCATCCTATTTGGAATATTCCAGGTATCAGGCGACTTGTTCAATGAACTGGGAAGTGTGTTTGGGCCGGTTCAGGGCCCAAACAAAGTTGATTTTTCGCAAACAAAGTACCATTGGCTTTCTGTCAGATTTTCCAATGTGATGGAGCTTTGTTCTAATTGTTTTGAGCGCATTCCTGTCATGTGGGGTGTTAGTAATGTGTGGGTTGACTGTTCATGTTAAATAGGTCATCCATTCGTGGTGTGCACGGGACCTACAGAGGCTGTGAGATCTGCCGTTTTTGCCCCCACATCTCCCAGTTACGCTGGTAGAGTGGTTTTGCTATACCATATGAATTACATAATTGAAGTGTATGTTACATTAGAACTATTGATTGAACCCTTAGGATGTGCAATGAACCCTAGGGCTGAGATAGAGGAATATGCACTATTTGAATGCTTAATCTGTTGTGATGTTTCCTGAATGTAGTAAATCATGAGCTACTTATTTATAATTATTGAACCATGACTTAAATTGTAATATATGTTGTATCCTGTATAATTGATTGCTGAGATAATTACCGGATTGTGAAATCATGATCTACCTGCTATGTGTTTAATTAATCATGACATGAATAGAGATATATGGATGCTACGGCAATAAGGAAATCTAGGCATGAACCCTATGGGGAATTTGAAAGGAAACTGAAACTGTGATGTGGAAAATCTATGGAATGATTGAACATGTTACCTACAGGCAGTTGTTCGGACGTAGTAAGGGAAGTGAGCTAGCCTTCGTGTATATGGTACCAAGGAGAGCAACTGTCCCTTAGTATGGAAGCAAGTTGGCCCTTGTGTACATGGTATTGAGGAGAGCTACTATTCCCTTTGTGTAGGGGGAAGCTAGTCGCCCCATGGGACCCAGGGTTAGGATTGGCCCCCCTACACCGACTCCTGTTGAGGCCCACTGGGCAAATCGGGATAGTTGGGCGAGGATACAGAGACTATCTAAGGGCGAGACCCCTGTTATGTTCTGTTTTGTGCTGTATGTTTGGGAGTACTCGCTAGCGAAAATGACTGACTGCGTGCCAATGCGAGGTAGCTACCTGTGCGCTTATCGCACGTGCCGTAGTCACCGCTATGCCGTGATCGTGACCTCGGGGTGGTAGACCGAGTGTAGGACTACCACGGGGTGCTCTCCCAGCCAAGAGAATGCCAAGTGTACATCTTGCATCGCAGGAAAAAACTGCAATCAAGATCGTTCCCTTAGGGAACAGGAAGATTAAGAGACATTGTGGATCCTTATTAGGAAATTGACTCATGAACACTAGTAGTTAAATTAATCATATGATTGGATAATTGGATAAACGCATGCATAAAACTACTATTCTTTGTTGTCTTTAAATGCTATAACTGTTTTAAATATACCACTCTACTAAGCGTTAGCTGACCACCATCATATATAACCGTGTATAAGTCAGGGAGTCGAGCAGCTAGCACCACCGGCTGCAAAGAGTGCTGGCCCTAGTCAAGCCTAGTTATAGTTCTACTTGTTCCTTTCCGTTTCCGCTACTTTCTATCGTTAGTGAGTACTTCTGTTTTATGTTGAGGACTGTTATCGTTTTGCCCTTTTTGTCTTAGCTGTGATGGCTAGTGACTATGTTTTCTGCCTATGGCATGGTATCTTTATGGAATCTGATTTATATTTCCACTGTTGGCTTTATTTTAAATTTCTTAGCTACTTGCATGCGTAGTTTATGGTTTGTTTCGTATGTTTGGGATAATCTCTTGTTGGACAACTGTATCTTGAGGTTAGTCGAAGTGACCCATCCCTGAGTTCCCAGAGGGACCGGATTCAGGTCATAACAAGATGGTATTAGAGCAAGGTCGTCCCGAGAGATAACCCAACGAATTGAAAGTAACCACACATGTGTGTGTCGTTAGGATAGCCATCACAACGTGTCTTCTTGAATTACGCATCTGAGTCATATTTTGAACTTGTATCTTTAACAATCTCTATTTGTTTCTCTACCATCTCCATGTAGGAGGTGCCTCGTCAAGGAGTTCATGGAACTAGCCGTGGGCATGGCCGTGGACGTGGTCGTGGAGGCGGGCATGCAGGGCCTGGGGTAGGGGTCGATCCACCCCTCTTTCTGGGCATCAAAGCTCAAGACCTCCCCTAGCTGATTCGCAACATTGTTCGAGAGGAGTTCCAGCAGCCTCCTCCTCAACCACCTCCTCCTGAGGATGGGGAGACAGAGTCCTATAAGCGGCAGGGGAGCCACCGCAATGCTGGACGAGCTGGAGGGGGAGGGGGTGACACTCCACCACCCTCAGACACTTCTGAGCACGAGTCCTCCCAGCTGGGAGGCATACTTGTACCCGTGTTGCGACTCCACCATGACCAGTTCACTCAGTTTCGGAAATTGAAGCCCCCCTCCTTCAAAGGGGAGGAGAGCCCGTCTGAGGCCGAGGACTAGCTAGAGCAGATGGAGAAGATGTTTGACACATTTCACCCTCCTACAGAGTGCCGCATGGCCTTCACCACGTATCAGCTGAAGAGCGTAACCCACAGGTGGTGGAGGGTAGTCAGAGGCCAGGAGGGGGGAGAGTCAGCATGGGACTGGTTTCTGGCACTCTTTTGCGAGTAGTACTTTCCACAAACTTTGTAGGACCAGAGGAGGTAGGAGTTCCACACTCTCCACCAGGGGGCGATGATGGTCAGCCCGTACCGCACATGCTTTCTGGAGTTGTCACATTTCACCCTGTCAGCAGCCACTACCGAGGAGGAATGCCTGTGGAGGTTCATTGAGGGCCTCCGGTCTGCTATTCGGGGGTATGTGAAGCCCCTGAAGCTACCTACCTTCTCCCGCGTGGTCAAGGTGGCCATGACCTACGAGGAGACTAACCCTACCGTGAGAGACACTGATGGAGGAGGATGGAAGAGGACCTACCAGCTTGAGCAGTCTTAGGGCCACTAGGAGAGGAGGCACGTGGTGCCTGCAGGGGAGTCGACCCGCTCTGTGGGGCCACCAGTGGCCTTTGGGGGCCCTAGATAGGGGTCAGATGCCTGCACTAGACCCTCACCCAGCTACCAGCAGGGACAAACCGAAGGAGGAGGTTGAGCTCCTCTCTGCTACCAGTGTGGCCAGCCAGGCCACATGAAGAGGGACTGCCCATCTAGAGCTGGAGCATACCAGATGCTCCCCCCTCCGAGCACTGGAGGCCGATCAGGCAGCCGTGGTTACCAGGCTCGTGGGGGAGGATAGCAGCCATGAGAAGGATACCGGTCAGCTACTACCCGTCTAGTCCAGAGCATGGCGACGTGTTCCGCACCTAGAGTTAAGGGGTGTGTCAACGCCCTGACTCACAGAGATGCCAGAGCTTTAGTCTTCGTGGTGGTAGGTATAGTTCCAATTTCAGGCAAACTTGTTTACGTGCTTTTTATTTTGGTGCCACACACTCCATCTCCAAGAGTTTTGTTGTTAGTTTGGGGATGAGCAGCGCTTTGTTAAAGGATCCATTCTTGATCAGAGGCCCAGGTGGGTAGTTGTTTTTGGCTAAGGAGGTTTACTCAGACTATGAGGTCACCATAGGGGGACACAGTCTTCCCGCTGACCTGATTATGATCTAGATGGAGGATTTCGACGTGATTCTCAGGATGGACTGACTGTCCGCCTATCACGCCCTGGTGGATTGCTTCGGGAGGAAGATTGTGTTCTCCATCCCTGAGTTGCCTCCCTTTGAGTTCCACGGCCAGCCAATGGACGGAGGGTTCAGGTGTATCTCTGCGCTTTGGGCAACGAAGCTACTGAGTCAAGGATGCGAAGGTTTCCTAGCTTGTGTTGTAGTAGAGCCCAACCCAGCGACTAATTTTCATAATGTTCCGGTGATCTATGAGTACTCCAACATTTTTCCAGAGGAGTTACTAAGACTACCGCCAGAGTGTAAGATCGAGTTTGAGATCTCACTGGTATCGGGGACCAGCCCCATCGCTACTGCACCATACAAGATGACCCCACTTGAGCTGCGAGAGCTCAAGTTCTAGTTGCAGGACCTGTTGGAGAAGGGCTTCGTGAGGCCCAGTGCGTCCTCATGGGGAGCTCCTATGCTATTGGTGAAGGAGGACGGTACCCTTTGGCTTTGTGTCGATTACAGACAGCTGAACCAGGTCACCATCAATATCAAGTACCCACTGTCTCGTATTGATGACCTCTTCGATTAGGTGAGAGATGCCACGGTGTTCTCCAAGATAGACTTGAGGTCAGGTTACCATCAGCTGAGGGTCAGGGAGACAGACGTCTCCAAGATAGTGTTCCGTACGCGGTATGGTCACTACAAGTTCTTGGTCATGCCGTTTGGGCTGATCAACGCCCCCGCTGCTTTTATGGACCTGATGAACCACGTCTTCAGACTGTACCTGGATCAGTTTTTGGTAGTATTCTTCGACGATGTGCTAGTTTACTCTCGGGATCAGGCGTAGCATGAACAACATCTACACATGATTCCGGATATCCTAAGACGACGCAGGCTATAGCCAAGTACAGCAAGTGCGAGTTCTGGTTGAGACATTTCACCTTTTTGGGCCATGTGATCTCGGGAGACGGATTGGCTATGGATCCGACCAAGGTTGAGGCAATACTCAGGTGGGAGAGGCCATGTACAGTGACAGAGATACACAACTTTTTGGGATTGGCAGGCTACTATCGACAGTTTATCAGGGGATTCTCTCAGATTGCGCATCCTATGACTCAGCTGACTAGGAAGGATGTGCCTTTCACCTGGACAAACGAGTGTGAGTCGTGCTTTCAAGAGTTGGAGGAGAGACTAACCTCAGCTCTTACACTAACCATCCCAGATAGCAGTGGCAGGTTTGTGGTCTACACTGACACCTCGTTACAGGGGTTGGGTGGTGTGCTAATGCAGTAGGGCTATGTTGTCGCTTATGCCTCATGGCAACTCAAGCCCCATGAGCATAACTGCCCCACCCATGACTTGGAGCTGGCAGCAGTTGTCTTCGCGTTGAAGACCTGGAGGCACTACCTGTATGGTGAGACGTTTGAGATCTTCACAGACCATAAGAGCCTCAACTACCTATTTGATCAAAAGGAGCTCAACATGAGACAGAGACATTCATTGGAGCTCCTAAAGGACTACGACTGCAGCATCTCCTATCACCCAGGGAAGGCCAGTGTGGTGGCTGACGCCTTGAGCCGGAAGGTGCCTACCCACTTGCCTAGTTTACAGGCACAGAGTTGGAGACTCATGGAGGAGTTGGGCAGTTGGCGACCTCTGGAGCCACGAGGGTACTGCGAGGCTGTTACAGTGTCAAGGTAGACATGACCAGAGCTGTTGGACTGCATCATTGATGGACAGATGGCCGACCCATACATACAGGCGCTATAAGATAGAGCGATGATAGGGGACCCAGGAGACTTTACTTTCACCGACTGAGTCTTGTGTATAAGGGGACGTTTGTGCATTCCTAGAGACGAGGAGCTATTGAGAGAGCTCCTGACCGAGGCACACGGGTTTAGATTCACCATACATCCAGGGAACACGAAGATGTACCATAATCTACGATGCAATTTTTGGTGGAGGGGGATAAAGAGGGATGTTGGTAGATTTATGCAGCAGTGCTTGGTATGCTAGCAGGTGAAGGCCGAGCACCAAAGGCCTGTAGGGATGCTACAGTGACTTCCCGTGCCAAAGTGGAAGTGGGAGAGTGTCACTATGGACCTGGTGGTGGGGTTTCCTGTTACACAGTGAGGACATGATACAATCTGGGTGATAGTGGACAGATTGATGAAGACGACACGATTTCTGCCGATCTGAGTCACTTTTGGACTAGCGCAGTTGGTAGAGCATTACATCAGAGACGTGGTGCGCCTTCATGGAGTCCCTCATGAGATTATTTCAGATAGAGACACTCGCTTCACTTCCCAGTTTTGGGTAGAGTTTCAACAGCTTTGGGGACCTGTCTGAGGTTCAATACCACTTACCACCCCTAGACTGACGGACAGTCAGAGTGCACCATTCAGACATTGGAGGACCTTCTACGTGCTTGCGTGTTGGAATGGAGAGGCTTCTAGGAGGAGCATTTACCCCTGGCAGAGTTTGCATACAACAACAGCTACCACTCGAGCATTGGCATGGCACTGTACGAGGCTCTGTATGGGAGAAGGTGTATGGCACCCTTGAGTTGGGTTGAGGGTGAGGACCAAGTGGGAGGTTGGTCCCAGGATGATCTGTCAAAGTCAGGAGGTGATAGAGCAGATCCACAGGCGACTCCGCATAGTCAAGAGCAGACAGAAGAGCTACGCTGACCTGAAGCGTAGAGAGGTACAATTCGAGGTTGGGGATCACGACTTTCTCGGTGTTTTTCTCATGAAGGGCTTGCAACATTTTGGGGTGAAGGGGAAGCTCGTGCCGAGGTTTGTGGGACCTTTTGAGGTCTTGGAACAGGTTGGACCTATTGCTTACCGACTTGCCCTTCCTCCCCAACTTTCTGGAGTACATGACGTGTTCCATGTGTCCAACCTCAGGAGGTACATCGCCGATCCTAGCCACGTTCTGAGCCATGAGAGCATCGAGGTGGGAGACGACTTGACTTACCCTAAGAGACCAGTTCGGATACTGGACAAAGCCGTCAGGAGTCTAAGACGGAAGGAGGTGCCACTGGTGAAGGTGTTGTGGAGAAGCCAGCGGCACAAGGCGGTGACTTTAGAACTCGAGGAGGCAATGTGAGGCTGGTACCCTGAGATCTTTGAGGGTACGTTATCTCTGACTTAGTTTGATCCTCTTTAAGTTTGTTATTCTCATGTTGATTATACCTGCATCCTGGTTTGACCTAAGTTTCGAGGATGGAACTTCCTTTAAGTTTGTTGTGTTAAAATGACCTTTCCCAAGGGTCGTGGGGCCATTTTCTAAAATTTAGGGAGGTTGCTGCAATTTGTAACACCCTAGATTTCTTGTTTTGGGGGTTTTGCAGATAGAAGAGGCTCTTGTGGGGCATTTCTTGCAAAATGCCCCAGCCCCACCCATACTCATGCACACCCCTAAACCCTAAACACCCCTCTTTATTTAAACCCCTTGCCTCAATTTCCGAGCCACCTACCCTCTCCCATTTCCCTCTTCAAGCGGCGCCCACCCTCCTCCTTTCGTTCCTCTGCGGCAGGAAAGGGAGGATTCCCAGAGATCGGGAAAGAGAGGGTGGTGTTGTTGCTATAGCCCTTGGTGCGGAGGGGGTGTTGTGAATTCGTGAGGAGAAGAAGGCTTGCAAATGATTCTATGGAGTCATTTTTCCGCAGAACTAAACATCTAGGGAGTCCAACAGACGTCTAGTCGGACGCCCGTAGCTGTTACCAGACATCTAATACCGCGCAAAATATGAGGTAACTCCCTATTCGAGACTTGTACGCAATTTTTGGTGTATTCTTCTTTGCCTAGACTGAGTGCCTTGGTGTGTGTGTGCTACATAGGGTGTGGGCGCTTCCCGCAAGGAGAGGAAGGTTCGCGAAGGGCTCTGGGAGAGATTTTCTCTGCAGATCAAAAGTCTATATCTCTTAACAGACATCTAATCGAACGTCTGGAGGTAGCACCAAGCGTCCGATAAAGCAGATTCAAACGATAAGGTCCTATCCGCCCGCAGATCAGAAGTCTATATCTCTTAACAGACATCTGATCGAACGTCTGGAGGTAACACCAGGCGTCCGATAAAGCAAATTCAAACGATAAGGTCCTATCCGCTTGTATATTTCGTACGTGTTGTCTACGAGTGACTATACATCACTGTACACATGCAGGGTTGTTGGAAAGAGGCACAGGCGCGGCTCCCCAGACACTTTAGGACATCTATACATCTCTTCAGACGACTGATACCCGTCCCAGACATCCTCGGACGACCGTGAGGGGTTCCAGACGTCCGATTTCAGTGCAGAACACATAGTGAGCATTCTGGTGTCGTTTAAGACATCTAGAAGCTGTTCCAGACATCTGATATCAACCTGTTTGGAATATTCTAGGTATTAAGCGGCCGGTCCAGTGGGACCAACCTGCCTGGTCCTGTTCATGTGAATTGGGAAGTGTGTTTAGGACGATTCAAGGCCCAAACGAAGTCGATTTTTTGCAAACGAAGTACCATTGGCTTTCTATTGGATTTTCCAATGTGATGGAGCTTTGTTCTAATTGATTTGAGTGCATTCCTGTTATGTGAGATGTTAGTAATGTGTGGGTTGACCATTCATGTGAAATAGGTCATTCGTTTGTGGTGTGCATGAGACCTGCGAAGGCTGCGAGATCCGCCGATTGTGCCCCTATATCTCCCGGTTACGCTGGTAGAGTGGTTTTACTACGCCCTGTGAATTATATAATTGAAGTGCATGTTACATTAGAATTATTGATTGAACCCTTAGGATGTGCAATGAACCCTAAGGCTAAGATAAAGGAATATGTATTATTTGAATGCTTAATCTGTTGTGATGTTTCTTAAATGTGGTAAATCATGAGCTGCCTGTTTATAATTATTGAACCATGACTTGAACTGAAATACATGTTGTATCCTGTATAATTGATTGCTGAGATAATTGTCGGATTGTGAAATCATGAGCTACCTGCTATGTGTTTAATTAATCATGACATGAATAGAGATATATGGATGCTCCGGAAATAAGGAAATCTATGCATGAATCCTACGGGAAATTTGAAAGGAAATTGAAACCGTGATGTGGAAAATTTGTGGAATGATGGAACATATTGCCTACGACCAGTTGTTTGGACTTAGTAAGGGAAGTGAGTTGGCCCTCGTGTACATGGTACTGAGAAGAGCAATTATTCCTTAGTATGGAAGCGAATTGGCCCTCGTGTACATGGTATCGAGGAGAGCTACTGCTCTTTTTGTGTAGGGTGGAGCTAGTCGCCCCATGGGACCCGGGGTTAAGATTGGCCCCCCTACACCAACTTTTGTTGAGGCCCACTGGGCAAACCAGGATAGTCAGGCGATAGTACGTAGACTGTTTAGGGGCAAGACCCCTGTTCTGTTCTGTGTTGTACGTTTGGGCGTACCTGCTAGCGGAAACGACTGACTGTGTGCCAATGCGGGGTAGCTACCCGTGCACTTATTGCGCGTGCCATAGTCACTGCTACATCACGACCGTGACCTCGGGGTGGTAGACCGGGTGTAGGACTACCACGGAGTGCTCTCCCGGCCAGGAGTGCCATGTGTACATCCTGCCTTACAGGAAAAGACTGCAATCAAGATCATTCCCTTATGGAACAGGAAGATTAAGAGACATTGTGGATCCTTGTTAGAAAATCGACTCATAAACACTAATAGTTAAATTAACCGTATCATTGGATAATTGGATAAGTGCATGCATAAAATTACTATTCTTTATTGTCTTTAAATGCTATAACTGCTTTAAATATGCCACTCTACTCAGCGTTAGCTGACCAACGTCATATATAATCGTATACAGGTCAGGGAGTCGAGCAGTTAGCACCACCGACTGGAGAGAGTGCTAGGCTCATTCGAGCCTAGCCATAGTTCTACTGCTCCTTTCCATTTCCGCTACTTTCTGTCATTAGTGAGTACTTCTGTTTTATGTTGAGGATTGTTATCGTTATGCCCTTTTTGCCTTAGCTGTGATGGCTAGTGACTGTTTTCTACCTATGGCATGGTATCTTTCTGGAATCTAATGTATATTTCCGCTGTTGGCTTTATTTTAAATTACTTAGCTACTTACATGCGTGGTTTGTGGTTTGTTTCGTACATTTGGGATAGTCTCTCGTTGGACAACTGGATCTTGGGGTTAATCGAAGCGATCCATCCTCGAGTTCCCAGAGGGGCCGGATTCGGGTCTTAATAATCTTTGATGTACACGTCCACGTTAAGGGATCTCAAGTCGAGATGCTACAATCGTCATCCCCGCATCCATTGGCATCCTCGGCAGTTTCTAGTGGCTATGTTTTGTTTATTTTTTTTCTTTGTATTCAGTTGTTTTTCTTTCTTTATGATGGATCATGTTAGGAATCGTGCTTAGCACAATCAGGTACTAACCATTGTTTGTCTACCGGTCTTCCTTATCTCGCACAAATCTTCGACATTACTCGATGGCTCAAATCGTTATCTATGCGTGGAACTAGTTTCAGAAGCATCTTGAGTCGAGCACCTAAGTTTATATATTTGTGTGTTTTGGTTCTTCACCTATTTGAACGTGTTACTCCTTATCTTAGGAGGTGTGTTCTCATCTTTTGAAGAAGTGGATGCTATGATGTTATATGCTTCTTACCTTTGATAAAATTTATCTTTTCATATGATGATGATGATGATGATGATGATGGTAACATAGGGTACAAATCAATATCAAATACTAGGTCGCTCCTCTTATCTTAATAGTGTTCCCTGTGTTCAAGTGGGTCCCATGCCTCTATTTTATCTGCATGTGTGAAATGAAGGGATCAGATGCTTTCCTTAAAATTAGGGATGTAAACAGGTCGGATTTAGGTTGGGTTTGGTTAAACTCATATCATATCCATTTACAAAATCTATATCCATACCTTACCCACTTATCCATCGGGTACAGAAATCCAAACTCATATCATATCAATTTACCCATCCAGTACGTATTTATAAATTGGTCTTACAATCAACTTGTGCTAAATTAGAGTTAAAGAAGAAGAAAAATCTATAATATAATTCATTAATTGTTTATTTTTAACAAGTTCTAAATATAGGAGCTTGGTTACTTTAATTTTGTTGATATCCACTAAAATTATTACAAAAAGAGTCTTTCAAAAGGAATACATCAAAAATAAAAATACAAAAATTACAAAGAAATAGTAAATACAAGTGCCTTTCAAATAAAAAATTCAATCTTCGAAACAAATATTTAGTGGAAGCTTCACAAATATTCTCAATCTTAAAAATCATGGAGGGAATCAGAAAGAAGATTAAGATTGAGGAACTTAAGGTAGAACTTATAAATCTTGGGAGGTATTCAAATAATATAATCGAATATAGAATAATACTCATACCCAATCTCCATCATATTTTTTTAGATAAAATTCAATTTGAATCAAATTAAACCTATTCTTTTCAAATGAAGTTAGGTCAAATTTGAATCGGATTGAATCAAATTTGGGTCGAATTCATGGAAAGTTCATCCCGAGAGGGTGCGTTATATGTGTCCGGTGAGAACCACTACTCAGAAAGAAAGAAGCTGTCACATACGCGTACGCAGTAACACACTCGTCACCCTCAGAAAACCAACCTCTCCTCTCCTCTCCGCTCCTCTCTCTTATCCCATACAGGATAATGGCTCTGCGGTTGTGGGCTTCTTCCACCGCCAACGCCCTCCGCATCTCCTGCAGTGCCTCCAGGGCCTCCTCCTTCTTCCCTTCCTTCTCCTTCTCCAGATGCTTCTCCTCAGGTACCCTTTCAAGGAAACCTCTCCTTTGATTCCAGTTAGCTCCAGAGCTACGTACATATATAATATATAAATTGTGGGTTTTCCTCCTACGTCTTCATCTCTAAGAAATGCTTCTTCGCTGGAACTGGCGGGTGTTTTTGGTGATTTCTCACTTGGGTGTCATTGCAATCTTGTGACGCTTATTAATTAATTATGTGTGTATATCTCTGCAGTGATGGATGGGTTGAAGTACACGTCATCTCACGAGTGGGTGAAGCATGAAGGTCCTGTGGCTACCATAGGCATCACCGATCATGCTCAGGTATATATTGCCTCATCATTTCGAGGTTTCTCATTATTGAGTCTTTCTGTGTTGCTCTCTGCTTCGTTATTTCACAGCTCCCACAATTTTGGGCCTCGTGAGAGAAGAAATCCGAGAAGGTTGGAGATTTTTGTTTGTTTGTCGGTGACTGATGGGTATACTGTATATATGTAGTCTATAGACAGTGTGTCGGCAATGCTTCTTCTGAGTGGACCTACTAATATATATTTTAGATCCATAGCTTGATAACACTGTAATCGACTTAGAAATGGATACAGAGCTTAAATTGAGTCAGATCTAACTTGACAACGCAGCCGAATTAATTCAAACAAGAACACTGAGGGTTCGCTCCAATAATTAAAGTGGACAAGGGCCAACTCAGAGTTCACATGCGCAATCCTTAAGAAAAGCAACAGTGGGCCAAAAGGCAATTAATCGTGCGAATAATTCTTATGACCAAGCAGGTGTTTAGCTTTCTAATACACCCTTGGTATGAACCCAATTTTTTTTTCCCTTCATTATATGGATTTGCATAGACATCATCGACTGTATTGAAATTAGTATCTGGTACAAGCTGGCATGTGGATTGTTTTTGAATTTTGAATTTTTCTCTGTGAAGTTCCATGAAAGGCAATGTAATGTAAAGATACATTTATGATGGCCTGGTGAAACTTTTCTCCATACATGTGCTTGCAGACTTAAGCTATGTTTGGCCATTTTTCGCACTACCTTGTCCTTCCAAAGGATATAACTTGCATATTGGCATAAAAATCCCTGCAAGTTATGCATGTAATTTATAAATGATGTCAAGATTCAAATTTTCAAGTCAAGCACTTCCTAGTTAAATCTCTACCTCTATATGCTTCAGTTCTCTTGTCTCGTAGGAAAGATTCTGTCAAAAGATGGAAATTTTGACAATAACACATGCTGTCATATTAGTTTCAAAAAAAAACACATGCTGTCATATTATCCCAAAGTTACAAGGAACACCTTCTGTCTTTTAGGGACGAAATTACCGTTGCTGTTGGTGAATTAGATGTCAGTTATTGAAAAAATTAAAGGGTATTTCAAATGGCTCAAATGCTCGGATATTAACAAAAACTCCACTGTTTCCTTCGTGATCTAAATTTTTCGAGTTGTATTTCCATATATTTCTGTCTTTGCATCAATTGTTACATTTTGGAAGTAATCAACTGCAATTCAAAGAACAGGATCACCTTGGGGAGGTGGTTTTCGTGGAGCTCCCAGAGTCCGGGACCTCTGTGTCCAAAGGTGGCAGCTTTGGTGCAGTGGAGAGTGTTAAGGCCACCAGTGATGTCAACTCTCCCATTTCTGGAGAGGTCATGGAGGTCAACACTAAGCTGACTGAAGAGCCTGGGCAGGTAAATCCCATAAAACACACGTTTCTCCACCATCACAGACAGACCTATTAAATTAACACCAATAAGCAAGCTTATCTTCATGGCTATATGTGTCTTTCTTTTTTGCAAAGGAAAAGAATGGTTACTGGAGGTCAAGAAAAGGGATGGCTACTGAATGGGCTACATGTGTCTAAGTATCAACACTATAGGAATCTTATGTAAATTTAATCCTTACAGGAATATATACATGGAATGAGATTGTTTTCTGAGACATAAAAGCTCCTTTGTTTACTATCCAGATGATGGAACCAAACTATTGCAATTGCAGATAGAAGCAGCTATTTTTGGGCACTCATTTCTCAAAGAGGCTACTTGCCCTTTTAGCTCTGTATGGCTCTTTTTTTCTCCAATTCATTGTTCAGGATGAGAATAATCATATAAAACACTATGATCCAAAAATTAAGCATCCTAAGGCTCACTTTGTTTCGTAGGATGAAAATTGCTGTTCACCTTCAGAACATGATTTCTCTTCTTAAATCTAACAAAAACTCAAATGATAATGAGTTCTTAAATACCTAGTTAACAATCTCCAGAATATTTTATCTCATCTCATGCGAAGAATGAGAGGTTGAATATCTATTCCTCAGGCTAAGCGGCTGCATGTGATTCAAAATGAAAAGGATCTGAGAACAACTTCTTTCAATGAATTGTGTTTTGTTTTTATTGATGCCTTGGTTAGATCAACAAGAGCCCATATGAAGATGGTTGGTTGATGAAGGTGAAGCCAAGCAGCCCTGCAGAGTTGGAATCCTTGATGGGACCAGACGAATACAAGAAGTTCTGTGAAGAAGAAGATGCTTCTCACTGAATCGATCATGCTATCTTGTTTTCTTTCTGATTTATCTCCGGATTCCATAATGGTGTTTATCTTGCATTAATAAATTGGTGATGTTTGTCCTCAGTTATTTCCCTGGAAAGCTAACCTTTTAGGCCTCAACTGCCTCCATTACGAAGCAACATTCTAATGTTTGAATTACATGATTCCACATTGTTCATCATTAGGGTTTGTTAGAATTATGTGCTGAAATTACTTCGGATAGGTCATATGCCTTGTAAATGTCTAAATCAACATATATATCTTCCTGTAGAACGTGTAATTACTGGAAGCAGGTAATTTTCTCTGCAGGTTGGTGCATATACTCTCATGCAAATCTTAATGACGATATCTGTGATAATTCTAAGGAGAGAGATTAATAGCATCTATGTCCTAATCCATACGGGACTACAATGAAATATCAACAGTGAAATCACATATTCTAAGGGGTAGCTGGCAATAAGAACAGTAGTCGTGATATGGTTAGGAATTTTGTGCTATAGGTTCCTGCCGAAGTTCATTTTTGATATGTTGGCTTCATTGAGCATACAGTAGCCCTTAGAAATTGTGGTCAAGGTGCTTGAACAACAAAAAATCACACCATGGAACATGATATACACAATGTATGACTTTGCGGCACGGCCCTCGACCAACAAAAAAAGATAATGCTTTGAAACAAGGAATACACAGTCATGCACTCTCAATCTACCCCCTTTTCCCTTGATAGGCATGCAAATTTTCAAGAATCTACCCTTTTATTTAAAGGTCCAAGGAAGACTGGAATCCTACTTCTTATATGAGACCTATTTCTTGTAGTACAAGTCAGCTAATTAAGGAAAATAATTTCTAATTTTTCTAGCAATCTTCATCTTGGCATGTATTCTTCACGCTTATTGTCATCCTTGAGTCTATGTTAGTCCACCATTTATCACTCGTCACTACAAACCAATTCTCCCCATATGAATGCACCTTTGCCAAGATGAGCTCAGGTTGATCTCCGTCTAGTTTGTTGCAGCTTCAGTCCAATGTTTGGATGCTTCCTTGTGTCTTGCCTAATTATATATCTAGCCCACATTGCCCCATACGTTGACGTAATTGCACTTCTCTCTTGTGGTATCTCACTACTATCATTAGCACGAACTTGTATGCTCCTGCAAAAGAAAAGTCAATGATCTACCACTCTCATCATGTATTACTCATCTAAGTAGCAATTAGATAGAGCCTTACCTTCTGCCGTAATCCTTTGTTTATTCTCTTGTTCATCACCATGTCTATTCCATGGTCTAATGCTCACTATACTTTTCACTTTCAGAACTTCAATCTTTAAAAGTATGTATGTTGCCCTTCTGATCTTAGTAGTTACTATTAGGAAGCAATCATCACTTTGTGGTATCATGGAAGTGTGAAATCAGTGTCTTAAAATTTTAAACATGAATTGCTCTAATGCCCATAAATTGATCAAGCAAGTAAATCAAAACACCTGAGAGTTGGAATCACATGAAAGAAATTAATTTTATCTCATTTTGGGGTTTCACAAAAAGATAATTATACCTTCATGGATGACATAGTTCAGCACTTTAACTGTGATATCTCTTACAATAAGTCTCGGTACAGAGGAGACCCTTGATGAATCCCACAGTGTCGAGAATAGCTATTCTTCAAACTTTGCAAACGTCTTCACGAATCTGGGGGGCATTGTTCACCTTTCTCCTCGAATTGCGTGTTCCCTCAATGTTAGGAGTGCCTTCCTGCACTTTTAGAGAGAGGTGACAACAAACAAAGGCAGCGAGCATCCAAAAGATTCTTCTGGATGTCCAGCAAAATACTTGGACATCCAAAAGGGCTCCTAGATGCCTTCCAAGAGCCCAAGATGTCCAAAAGAGGGAAGAGAACAGCATGAGCGACTCTACTCTTTTCCTCACGTTGGTGGTGGTGGAGGATTATGGTTGATATTAATGAATAGTTAGTGTTTTCTCTTTTCCTTTGGGAAATATATATAGGGATCAAATAAAATCCCAAAATGATGGGAACTGTTGGATGGAGTATCCTACTTGATTTTTACATATTTGGCCCATAATTATTTATGAGGACTTTGGATTTGATAATCAAATAATTTTTAATTGTCATCCAAACCTTTTTGGATCAAGCCTAATCAAATTAGGCTGAATTAAATGTTACATCAATTATTATTTAACTCTTTAAATAACAATTAATTTTTCTACAAGTAAGAACCTATCAAAATTGTTATTGATTTTATCATACCAATAATGAAGCATTTAAGTTTCTTGGATTATGCCACTACGCTTTCCTAGGTATTCTAAGTATCCATAAATCTTTTACACGTGGAGGACAATATTACTCCTAAGGTATAAGCTCATTATACAGCTATCATTCCTCATTAGATATATTAGTTTTGACATCTCTTTATATCATTAGGAGGAGAACAAATACTAGCTCTTTTCCCAAAGGACTATATTCTTCTCTTTCATACTTGAGTATAATTAAGACCCTACAAGCACATGTGAAATTTGTTTTTCTCAATATATTTAGAGCGAGCTCTTACCTCTAATCTACTGCATATAATTATGAAGCAGATTTGTATGATCCCTTTGAGAGATCATATGTCGTATATTCCCTCCACGCATCAGCTTTCTAGTATCAACACCAAGGTAGATGCATCTACCATTGGTCTGCCAAATGCATATGTTTGTAAACATAGACACATATCTATCTTAGGTCAAAGGATATGCCTTCTCCATATCATAGATGGACTTCGATTATCTCATGTTTTATTAACTCATCTCCTTGACCTAATATGCATGACAGCTCCTCATTCAACAACATCAATTAGGCGACGATCTTTAGAGAAGGTTGTCATCCCAACTCAGACCAGAAATAAATGATTGAATAAGATACAATGGTTTCTTGATTGGCTATCAGATACTCTAAAGCATTTCGATCTCCTAATTAACACATGTCATATTTATTCAATTTGGCTAAGTATGTCATCTTATTCATACTAAGGGACCCAATTCATGAAGTGGATAGAATTTAATTCTTTTATTCAGATGGAATGTAAGCTATTACATCATTCAGATTGCTTGCTCAAAGCATACAAAATCTAATAGACTCCCACTTGCCCTCAAAGGCATTTTAGAACCTCTTTCCACCCCATACAACCCACGTGCCACTCAAATGACTCTTTAGCCAATGGCTTGGCCACCAAATCAGCAACGTTATCTGTGGAGGCCATCCTTGTAATAATTACATCACCGCGCTTAGCAATCTCGCGAATGATGTGGTATTTTCTCTCAATATGCTTGCTCTTCTGGTGAAAGCTAGGCTTCTTCACCTATGCAATGGCATATGTGTTGTCGCACAACAATGAGATTGGTGACTGTATCAAGGGAACTATGCTAATGTTCTTAATGAACTTGTGTATCCACACCACCTCTTTCATAGCATCAATTGCAGCGATGAACTTGGATTTTGTTGTTGAATCAGTTATGTATCTTGCTTCTTACTTCTCCAGCTTACAATATCATTGTTCAACAAGAAAATAAACCTTGACATAGACTTTCTATTGTCAATGTCTAATTGAAAGTCAGAGTCGATCGATGTACCCCAACATTTGGAGATCTTCATCTTCAAAGACTAGACAATAGTCTTTTGTCCTCCTCAAGTATGGCAAAATGTTCGTGACATTAGTCCATGCTTCTATCTTGTAGAAGCATGGACAACTCCCCATGGCTTTCTTCTCAACTGTTTGGGGAAACATTTCCTTTGATAAAGAAATCCCATGTCTAATTGAGAGAAAACCCTTCTTAGAGTTATCCATGCAAAATCTCTCTAGGACCTTGGTGATGTATCATTGTTGTAATAATCCCAACATCCTCCTCTCTATTTCTAAACATCTTTAGACCTAACTTATAAGAGGCTTCTCCGAGATCCTTCATCTTGAAGTTCTAGGATAACCACAGCTTAACACTGCATAGCATCCCTACGTCATTCCAAATGAGTAGGATGTTGTCCACGTATAGCACCAAAAATGTGATAGCACCTAGTCTTCTTGTAGACACAATGTTCATTTGAATTTTGATGAAATCCATAACTCTTTATGGTCTCGTCAAATCGGATGTTTCAACTACAAGAAGCCTACTTGAGTCCATAAATGGATCTCTTTAGCTTGCATATCTTTCTTTCTTGACCATCTACTTGAAAACCCTCAAGTTATACCATATGGATTCCTCCTCAAGGAATCCATTGAGGAAAGCAGTTCTGGCATCTATCTGCCAAATGTCATAGTCGTAGTATGCAACTATGGATAATAATATCCAAATGGATTTAAGCATGGTTGATGCACCTTTTGGATTACTTGTTAATTATGGTTAATTAATCACTTTGTAGTATAGTCACATTCTAGATAGATGTTATTTTATTTTTATACAATTTTTTTTGGTTTATTCTAAGTCATTCATTGAGAGTCAATTATTGATATGCATCACTTTAAATTATCCAAAAATCTTCTTTTATTCCAAAATTGTTAAGTTTATTTACAATTGAATGAATAATGAATGAAAGAATCAAAGAATGAATTAATCTAAGTCAGTTATGTACAAAAATGAATTAATTAGTGTTAATAACAATGCCTTAAGAATATAAACAGGTAGAAAAGCATTAAAAATTAATCTAAACTAATATAAGTTAGTTATGTACAATACTATCATAGTAATACCTTAATATAGGCACAAAAAATATAAATAATAACATATAGTATAAACTATACTAACATATATAACTATTTACATTGACGTCTATAAACGACACTAAAGCCTTAAAAACATATATACAAAATAAGGCAAAACGATATGTATATAATATATGCTATACTCTATATATACTAACTAATAATATGCACATGTATATACATATAACACACTCTATACACACAGAGACAACACTCAGTACACTTAGTAACACTTAGCTAATCTTAGCCTTAACTTAACCTACGTTTAACCCAAGTTAATAAAAAATTTGGGATTTACAAGCACAACCCTTCGTAGGATCAACAGCCCACAGGGGTCGGATCAACTATTGCTAAACTTTGCCCTTAATGTTTATTAGGTGAATTTTGCATAGTTTCAGGCCAATATTGGCCCACATTCCAACCACGGCCCATTTAAGCCAAATCAGAATCTTAAGCCTACCACATTCACACACACTGATGGGAGCACCATCATGAGCATTAACTTGCCCATTTTAGTCTGGAATAAAAGATAAAAGCTCGTACATATTCATCTGAGGGTTATATCTCCACCTTATTATGTTTTAAGAAGAGAATAAGAAACTAGGGTTAATTCTGTAATTTTAACAGCATATCATGAGCATAGAATAACCCAAGGGTGTGCTAGGGGTGAAATGAAGGTCAAATGAGTATTAATGACTAATAAGTGGGTCCATACAGACAGAAATTAGATTTCGCGCATTTCGAAAACTAACATAGCACCCAAAACCCTAATTTCAGACCTGCTTAAAATACAAAGGTTCTGGTCAAGATAAAATTTATCTAAACCTTCTAAAATTCATAGAAAAATATTCCTTAAGATTTGGTATCCTTGATTTGACCTGTGGAACCCATTTTGATCTCAAACAGAGTCAGACAAAATTCTACCCTAAGTTAGGTTTTTATGTAAATTTCCCAGTTAAACTTGGCCAAAACTGAAATATGACCCCACCATCAGATTTCTTCGATCCAAATTAGGTTTCTACCAAAATTTGGGCTCAATCAGAAGCCATCTAGACCTAGTTTGCATTTTGGTCTAGTCTGACTCTTTCTCTCTCATTCATACCCCTAACTTTTGAAATCGTTGCAATCAGGTCCCTAACTTTCTCATCATTCCTCGCAAATGGGTCCCTACCACCATTGGTGTGAACACAGGAACTCCATCGAGATTCGAGCGAGGATTTCTCACTCGATTCTCAATCAAACTCTTCTAAATTTAAACAAGAGATTCCTTGAGGAATTCTCTACCAATTGGACCCAGCCTTGAATCCTAATTCGCTCTTAATCTCTCATGTGAACACTTTGAAATTATGGGTATTCAGTTTGCACGAAGATTTTGAGCTTCACGATCTTATTTCCAAGCTTGGATCTCCTCCTTTAGGCCTATAACAGGGCCCAGGATGAGAACCCTTGCTCCTTAGCAAGTTTTAGCAAGAGAAATCCCTCCTCCTTCCCTCTCTAGCCATCTTCGCACCTTGCTCCGGCGACCCTATTCGCTCTCCTCGTTCGATCGTCCAACAATCAAATTGGATGACCCTCTATCTTCCCTTCTCAACTCCGCTCCTCGCCAGCCACAGCAGGGGCCTCCTTCCTCCTTGTCGTCGCCGCTCCAACTCGCCGACTTCATCTTTGTCTCAGGCTCCGGTCAGACACAACTAACGTTCTCTGGCCCTCTAACTTTCCCTCTAAGTCTCTCTATCCCTTCCTCTCCCCCTCTACTTTCTTTCCCCACACTCACAACTCACGACCTCTGTATCGCCCTCAACACCACCTTCGTTCTCTGCTCTAGCGACGCTCCAGTGTAGCCTCCAACCCGCTACACTTCACCATTCACCACGCCACGACTCCCATAAGCATCGCTGTGCGTCACACATCAAAATCCCTCTCCTAATTTGAGGGTTCGCACGCTCCTTCGCCTCACCCTCGATGCGGCCTCCCTCCACTGAACTCCCTCCCTACACACGCCTTCCCCGAGGTCGGTAGACATCTACACCCACTCCTACGCGGCGCCAACACCAC
The DNA here is from genome assembly GCA_037157565.1 of Thalassia testudinum. NCBI lineage: Eukaryota > Viridiplantae > Streptophyta > Magnoliopsida > Alismatales > Hydrocharitaceae > Thalassia > Thalassia testudinum. The sequence goes on from JAZHRO010000009.1 coordinate 50,330,714, forward strand.
TGTTACACTCGTTAATGTCTGGTGATCTTCCTGAATAATTTTGATGCGGCCGTGAGGCCTTATCTTGTGTTTCAAGTGATAGCCAAACCTCCGCCGCCACCCTCGACTTCTCTGACCTCATCTGCAGTCCTCCGGCCATAACCCCTCTAGACATCACCCCCAGGCTTCGCGGCTGAACTCCAGGACTCCTTCTAGGCATTCAATCGAAGATCTTAGCCTCGTCTTCGACTACAATCAAAGCTTCATCAGTCGCTACTGCACGAGAATTGTGGCACATATAGTCCCACATTATGGAAACTAAAGCCATTCGTGTGAGATAAAGGGATTTTGTGACCCCTGTTCTTCGCCCAAGACACAGGGGTCGAGTCCCCATTCACCCTCACCTACTTACCTGCCTCTGTGCACTCCTTGTTCGCCTCCACACTGGCAGGTCTTGTCTCTGGTTCGAATACCCGATTACTGACCCAATTATTCCTTGGGTCTGAGAGAAGAAGAAAAGAAGAGAGAGGGGGGGTTTGCCCTTCGTGCCTCTGCTCTCTACACTTAACCGATCTCTAAGAGGCCTTTGCCTCTATGTTGTGCTATGCTTGCCTCTCTCTTGAGGCACGAAGGAGAGTGGAGGCGTTTGCCTCTTCTGTTGGAGCTGAGCCTTGAGCAACTTAAGATGTCTGACTTCTACTGGTGACTTAGAGATACATATTGTTGGGATATTTAAGTAGTTGACGTGGCATATTTGATTGAGAAATATTGTGTATTTATTTGAGCTTAATTTCAGGGGTTAATTTGGTGATTTAAATCACCATTTTAACCTGATCTTTTTGCACTTTGCCACTTGATTTCATATATATATATATCATTTTGACTAAATGAAGCTTTGGTCATAATTACTTATATTTTGGATTAAATTATGATTAGTGAGATTGAATTACCATTACTTGCTCCCTGTGATCAACCTCGAACCTTTCTTTGATTCTAAGTTATAAATTTAATTATTGTCGAGCAATTGAGGATTTGCAACGACGGTTACTCCTTAAAAATCCTTGATAGCCCGTTAACATTTTGACGTCGTTGCCTCCTTTTAGTGGGGAGAATCCTGACCTGCATTGCGAATTTGTGGAGAGTCTGCATTGATTACTGAAGACTAAATGCTTCCACAAAGAAAGATCATTTCCCATTGCCATTTATTGATCAGATTCTCAAGAAATTGACAGAAAATCGATTCTTCTATTTCTTGGATGGTTACTCTGGGTATAATCAAGTGGCAATTCATCTAGAGGATTAGGAAAAGACCACCTTTACTTACGCCTACGGTACATACGCATTTCGTAGGATGCCTTTTGGGCTATGTAATGCACCCGCCACCTTTCAACGGTGCATGCTAGCCATATTCTTCGACATGGTAGGTAAATACCTTGAAGTATTCGTGGACGACTTCTCGGTATTTGGTGAATCTTTTGATGAGTGCCTCCTGCATCTGGTCCAGATCCTCAAAAGATGCATTGATGTGAACTTAGTGCTCTCCTGGGAAAAGAGCCACTTTATGGTTCCAGAAGGCATCGTCCTAGGACATCTTATTTCTAAGAAAGGTATTCAAGTCGACCAAGCCAAGGTGAATTTGATTTCCAAACTTCCTATGCCTAACTCGGTCAAAAGCTTCAGATCGTTCTTGGGGCACGTGGGTTTTTATCGATGATTTATATCTAATTTTCCAAGATGGTGTGCCCCTTGACGAATCTTCTCTCGAAGGACACACCTTCTGAGATTTCTAGTGAGTGCATTCATGCATTTGAAGTCTTGCGTAATCGAGTCACCCAAGCACCAATCTTGCAATCCCCTGACTGGTCTCAACCCTTTGATCTCATGTGTGATGCGTCTGACTACGTAGTGGGAGTGGCGTTAGGGTAGAAAATCGATAGGAATCCCGTGGTCATATATTATGCCAGCATGACATTAGACGAGGCTCAGCGTGACTACACAATTATGGAGAAAGAGCTGCTGGCTATTGTATTTGACCTGGAAAAATTCAGATCATACCTCTTGGGTTCCCATGTCATTATATACTTGGATCACACCACAGTGACACACTTACGAAGAAGGATGCGAAACCTAGATTAATCCGATAGATCTTGCTATTGCAAGAGTTTGATCTTGAAAATCGTGACAAGGTAGGAAAGTAGAATGTGGTAGCTGATCATTTGTCTCGCCTTTCTTCTTCGATCATTGACCCGTCTGGACCTATTACCAAGCATTTTCTAGATGAACATATGTTGGCTATTAACAGACTTCCTAGGTGTGCTGACATGGTAAACTACTTGGTTATGGGGAAAGTCTCGCCAGATTGGGCGACTTCCAAGTGGGACAAGTTGATTTCTGATGTCAAGTACTACATTTGAGAAGAACCATATCTTTTCCATATTGGCAATGATCAGGTAATCCGGAGATGCATTCCTGACAACGAGATAAAAACACGTCATCTCATTCTGTTATGACCAGGCTTGTGGTGGCCATTTCTCTGGTTGAAAAATCGTAGTGAAGATCATCCAGTGTGGGTTCTTTGGCCCATAATGTTCAGAGACACACAAACCTATTGTAAGGCATGTGCCCATTGTCAGACCCTCGGCAACATGAGCTTGCGAGATATGATGCCCTTGACTCCAACCATTGTGTGCGAAATCTTTGATGTCTGGAGAATTGATTTCATGGGACCTTTTCCAAGATCTAATGGCTTCGAATATATCTTACTTGTTGTAGATTATGTCTCTAAATGGATCGAAGCCATCCCCACCAGAATAAGTGACCATGAAGTTGTTATTTGGTTCATCCAGGAGAACATCTTTTCCAGGTTTGGGTTGCCAAAAGCCATCATCAACGATGGCAGGTCTCATTTCATCAATGTGCACTTCCAGTCCCTGATGAAAAAGTACGGGATGTCACATCGTATCTTGACTCCTTATCACCCCCAGACTAATGGATTGGCTAAACTGTCAAATTAGGAGATCAAGAAGATCTTTCAAGTCACTATTTGGCCTGACAGGAAGGATTGGTCTACCTACCTTCCGGAAGCCTTGGGGGACAATAGGACTGCCCATAAGACCCAGTTAAGCATGTCACCCTTCAGACTCGTGTATGGTAAGGCATGTCACCTTCCTGTAGAAATGGAGTATAAAGCTTACTGGGCAGTACGGAAGTGAAATTTAGATCTTGTGAAGGTTGGAAGCCACCGCAGGTTGGAATTGAGAGAGATCAAGGAACTACGCAATGACACGTATGAGAACTCACGAATCTACAAAGAGCGGATGAAAACCTTCCATGATAGGCACATTTCAAGAAAATCTTTCCATCCCGATCAGAAAGTACTACTCTTATGCAGGAGTTGAACACTTAAAGTTACTCAAAATCTACTTCAAAATATAATGCAGGAGTTTATGAATACTAAAATGTAGCAATAAAAGAGAAATTGAGAGGAATAGAATAAAAAGGTTGATTCTTCTCTTGATTCTCTCTTTAGCTTCCTCTTCTTTTCTTCTTGGGTTCTTCTTTCCTTCTCTACTTTCTCCTTCTTGGCTTCTTTTCTTTCTTTTGCTCTTTGACTTTCTTCTTTGGATCTTCTCTGACTTTAGCTCTTTTTACTTTAGTCGTGCCTTCTTTCTTCTTCTTTGATTTCTCCTTCCTTCTACGGTCTTCTTCCTTTCCTTTAGATTTGCCTTCTCTACCTCAACTTCCTCTTTCTTCTTCTTATCTTCTTCTTTCTTGATTTCTCCTTCCTCTGCGGTCTTCTTTTTCCTCCTTTCCTTTGCCTTAGCTTTGCCTTTGCCTTTTCTTCAGCTGTGCCCTCTCTACTATAGTGCCTTCTCTTTCCTTCTCTGCTTGGCCGCACCTTCTCCTTCCTTCTTTGCTTCTACCTCCTCTACCTTTTCTTCCTTAGCTTCTTCAGCTTCTGCCTTCAGCCTTTTGCTTCTTCCTTCTTCTCTGTGGCTGCAGCTTCCTCTCCCTTCTTCCTTTCCCTACACACACAAGTGCAAAACCTACCTCTACCCTCCCCCACATACGCTCTCTCTCTTTTCTCTCTTATGTTCGCTCTCCCAGAGCCAGCCAATCGGTTATTCGGGTAGGGTCAAGTGCACCCGGGTCCAGGCACATCGACGTGGGTGGTGCGTGAGGAGTGCTGAGTAAACGGGTCAGGTAATCTAGGTTCGCGTAGCGTGGGTCGCGGACGAGGCAGGTGAGCTGGTGAGGGGACCTCACCCCGTGTTCTGAGGCAACCAAGAGGAAACACAAAAACAATTTAAAGTACTCACTGCGCTTCGCTCGCGCCCGCAGGAGGAGACTTCGCTCAATTGCTGCAGCTATGACGCCTCTCAAAGCCAATTGCCTGACTGAATGCGTGCATGAGGTGAATCCGCATCACCTGGGACCTGAGACTTGGAGTGCAACTGCTTGGAGCAAGCTTGCAAGATTCTTCGAGTCTGTGCTAATGGTTTTGACCCTGCGATCAATCAATACGGCCTTGCGGCCTCATTAAACCACACAGGAGGCTTCGCTGTGACACTGCGAAGGTGTTGCAGTAGGTGGCTGGCCGTAGGGTGGCCTAGGCACGTGTGCCTAGGTTGCACTGTGGCCGTGATGGTGGGTGTGGTCAGGGGGAGTTTATGGAGGGTATGGCGGTCGATGGAGATGGGGAAAGTGGTCAGTGGATGATGGCGGAGGTTTTGAGGGGTTTGGCGAGGTGGATGGATCAGTGGAGGTGATGGAGAAACCTCGCCGGTGGTTTGCCGGAGGTGAAGATGGTGGTGGTCTGTGGTGTCGAGGGGTTGAAAGTAGAAATAAAGAAGGGGGAAATACAGGGAGGAGAGAGGGGAAGAGATCTAACCTACTTAAGGGACAAAGGGAGATAGGAGAGAGGCTGGTGCGTACCTGCCACCACCGGAGAAGAAGATTCTAGTGGAGAGGGAACGATGACGACGAAGGGGTATTGGGTGCCAGCACTGGTGCTGCGCGACGTGGAGGAAGGAGGTGAAGACGGCTCTACCATTGGTATTGTGGTAGAGCGATGAGAAGGAGGAGGAGGAGCATCGGAGCTCACTGGATACTTGGCCGGAGGAGAAGAGAAGAAATTGGAGGGTTTACTCTTAGCCAAATCAAGCTGAATCTGAGCGGCAGGGATAGGGGGTCCTTTTATAGGTACTGACAGAGGCTCTTGTGCTTGGAAGACAAGCTTCCAAGTGCAAGAATCCTCACCAAAGTAGGACTGTGTGAGAGACCCAAATCTCTCGAGCGTTTGCACGAGAGATTGGTTGCGAATCAAGGCTTGGGATTGCATTTAGATGATAAGGAATTCCTTAGAGAATCTCCCTTTCAAATCTGAGAAGGGATCTCTGAGGAATCAGGGAGAAATCCTCCTTGAATCCTCACTGGAGTAGGACTCCTCCGCTGTAATGGTGGAGGGACCTAATTACAAAGAGTAGCGAGAAAGATAGGGGGTCTACGCAATGATTTTCAAAAGCTAGGGGTTAAAATGTAATTGGGTGGACTGTTTTGCGAAGTAGGTTAAGGTGACCTCCTCTTAAGTCCAAATTTTGGTAAACCTAATTTGGACCTAAGGAATCCAATGGTGAAGTTGGATTTTAGGTTTGACCATGTTTGACTGGACATTTTACATAAAACCCAATCTAGGGCAAATAATTAGCTAGACCCCTACTTAGGTCAAAATAGGTTCCAAAGGCCAATTTAAAGGTTCTAAACCCTAGGGGATATTTTTCCATTAATTTTAGAGGGTTTATTTGATTTTTATCCAGACCAGAACCTTGTTGAATTAAGTGGGTCTATTTTAGGGTTACATGATGTCATTTAATTCTTAGATTGCACATGAACCCATTTCTGATTGAACCAACCCACTTTTTATCTTGTTAAGATTAGTTGACCTATGTTTAGCCCCTGAGAAATCCTGTTAATGTATTACAATGGTAGAATTACAGTTTTACCCTTTGCTTCATGTTTTTTTCTCAGAATAGTTATTCCCTGAATTTAGCCCTTCTCTAGGATATGTAGGAGCTTTTGTTCTCTTTTCTAGGTCAAAATGAGCTAGTTAGGTCTCATGATGGTGTTCCCATCACCCAACAGTAACTTGAATGCTATAGTGATCAGATGTCGGGCATGTGGATCAGACGACTTAAATGATCAAGGCCCTTAAAGCCTTCTTCTTTGTTTCTTCTCTCTTCTTCTTTTGCTTTCCTTCTTTTATTCTCTTCTTCTTCAATTCAGCTTCTTCTCGAGCCCTACCTTTATTCTCTAAGCCTTCTTTCCTTCCTTTTCTCTTAAAAGCCTCTTCTTCCCTTCAGAGCTTCCTTGTTCTTCTCACAGCTAAGTGTTAGTTATATACATATAGGAGAAAAATCCTCCCTACTCTCTCACAAATTCCCTCTTCCATCTCTCTCAGACCCAGCGTAACCGAATCTATACTCGAGTTATCAGATCATGCATAGTGTCCAGGCCTGCGTGCGTGGGTCGCAGGCGAGGAGTGAGGCATAGGCGGGTAGTCGGGTGAAAGGGTGATGGGGACCCAACCCTCGTGTACTTGGGAGATAAGGATAGATCACAAAATCAATTTATGGGTGGTCGTGCGGTCTTCCTTCACCAATGTGGGACTATCCCACTGAGCTTCTTCTCTCGTTCAAGCAGTAGCAGGTGGATGTCGAGTTGAGGCAGTGTCGAGGTTGGTGCCTTTGATTAATGACTTGGGAGAGTTCCTGGAGCCAAGCTACGATGCCTGGAGATGATAGCACGGTCAGAGTTGCTCGGAGCGTGGCGGATGGAGTCGAAGATGAAGGCGGCGATGACGAGTGAAATGAATACCTGGAAATCATGCATACAGCCTCTCGGCCCAATTAGAAATGCTCAGGAGCATCGCTAGAGGATGTGGAGTGCAATGGAGGTGATTTCGTGGAAGATGGTAGCGTGTGGAGGTCGGACGACCTCGAGGAAGGCGTATGGTGGTGGTGGTGTTCGGTGGAGGTTGTGAGTGGGAAAATCGAGGAATCGATTTAGGGGTTTTGTGCGGGGATGAATGGCAAAGCTTGACAGGGAAACTTCATTGGAGGTGAGGCCGAAGATGGAGACGAAGGTGGTGTATGGTGCAGTCGAGGGGTCGAAGCAAGGTTTAAAATAGAGGGAAAGAGAGTAGGGAAGAAGAGGGACCTAACTACACTAACCTAATTGGACGAAAGGGGAGAAAGGGTGCTGGGTATGATATGGTTGGCGCCGTGGAAGGTGAAGCCTCCGGTGAGGGAGAAGCGGAGAGGAAGACGAGGAAGAAGACCCTTGCAGGTATTGCGAGCAGCGGAGGAATGTGGGGAGGAAGATCCGGCCGACTATGGTCTGTGGCAGCCAACAAAGAGGGTAGGATAAGGAGCTCATCGAAGCATGCAAAGCTTTCAGCTAGAGAGGAGAGAACAAGGTGGGGAAATCGACCAAAACGAGCTAAGGATGTAAGGTTTGTCTCATGGGATCTTTTATAGGCCTCAGGGGGTGCTCCCAAGCAAGGAAAGAAGTTTTCCAAGCTTTAGCTACTTCACGCACAAGGCATACCCACATCTCTCATGTGTTTGCATGGGAGATTGGGAAGGAAATAGGATTCATGGCCAGTCTCAATTGGAAGAGAATTCCTCAAGGAATCTCTTTTTGAATTTTAGGACTGATTGATTAAGAATTGAGAGAAAAAATCTCACTCAAATCTCAACGGTGAGCTGCAACTTACTCCTAATGGCAGCAGGGGCCTCTTTGTGAAGGTGATGACAAAGTTGGGGGGATCTTTGCAATAGATTTCAAAAGCTAGGGGTTTAAGTGAGAGAGAAAGAGTTAGACTGGACCAAAATGCAAACTAGGTCATAATGATCTCTGATTGGGCCCAAATTTTGGTACAAACCTAATTTGGACCCAAGGAATTTGATGGTAAAGTTGGATTTTGGTTTTTACCAACTTTGACTAGGTAATTTGAGTATAAACTTAAATTAGGGCAACTTCCTATCTAAGACTTTGTTTTAGGTTAAAATAGGTTCAGATGGTCAAATCAAGGATACCAAATCTTATAGAATATTTTTCTATGAATTTTAGAAGGTTTAGGTGAATTTAATCCTGACCAGAACCTCTATTAATTAAGCGGGTCTGAAATTTTGGTTTCCACATACACTGGGGTCTCCTGGAAAACACACTCATTTCTAGCCCTCCATGCAGCTCATAACACAGCCACAATATGTATATAAGGCTTATTCCCATCCACAAGACAGCGCCATAGATTCCCCCATGTGGGTAAGGACTCGTTGCATACTCTCCTCCATACATAATCAGTGATCGCACATGAAGAAAAGATATGAACGCTAGAATCATTATGCATCCCACAACAATAACAAAACTGGGTGGGGGTACCCATCCTTCTGTGCCTCAGATCTCCAGTAATCAATCCATCCCTTCTGTAGAGCCATAAGAAAATTTGTAACTTTAGTGGTATCTTTAACTTCCATAGCTTCTTCCCCATTTCTTCATCTTCCGCCATCCTGGAGGACATTATCAATCTGTCATAAGCAGTCGCAGTAGAAAAATTAACTTCCCATTTGTATGTGTCATATTCATGAGGCGTGGGTTGGAAAGTAGCAAGCTCTTGCATGAGACGTTCATTCTCTACACGAGTTCTTGTTTCATGATTATTCCACCCACCATTATTTAACAACCACTGCTCCGAATCCACATCCCAATAATCAGCTACCACCGCATTTTTATTTGCAACCGCAACATATGCAAGAGGGAACCTGTCTTTAAATGTCCCTCCATGTACCCAATTTTCTAGCCAAAACTTGAAGCTTTTTCCATCACCTAAAACTGATTTGAAAAAATTCCAATTTTCCTTTAGGGCGCGCACCACAAAAGACCAAAAGGGGGAAGGTTTACGTGGGTTAAGACAATTTATCTCGTCATTGGTACTCCCATAACTGTCCTGGATAATTTTTGTCCATATTTTTTTTTCCCCTGTAGCAATCGAACAACCCCCTTCAATAGTAAAGCTTCATTGAATTCCTTAAGGGATCTAACACCCATACCTCCCATCTTCTTTGGTTTGCAAATTGATTCCCACTTCAAGGGTTGAAAAAAGGCCCCTTGATGAGAGGCCCCTTTCCAAAAGAATCTTTTCCGCATCACCTTCAGCTTTTTCCAAATAGAATTCAGAGCTCTAAGGACAGAGAAAAAGAAAACATGAATCGAAGTGATAACAGAATTCAGTAATATATACCTCCCCCCTTTTGATAAGTATCTACTACTCCAGCCCTCCAATTTCGTAGCTACCTTTTTAAAGAGGAAAGATCAATCTACTTTCTTCATCTTAGAACATTTCAAAGGCAGACCTAGATATTTAATCGGCAGTGGAACCACAGGTGTACCAAGAATGGTGGAGATATCATTCTGTAACCCACTATTCATCCCAAAGCAGACCAGGGAGGATTTACTTCCATTCAATCTGAGACCAAAAACCTCTCCAAAAATTTTTACCATATGTAATAGAGCTTGCGCTTCTCTCTTCCCCCCTTCCACAAGAAAAATAGTATCATCAGCATATTGAAGTATAGGGGCTAGAGCCCTATGATTAGACATTGAATACCCCCTTATAAAACCATCCATAGCCAGTTTACAGGCAAATCTAGCCAGAGTATCCACCGCAAGGTTAAAAATCAGAGGGGCAATTGGGCAACCTTGCCGTACTCCACATTGGGGCTAAATCCAAGAGCGACACGGTTTACCATTTATCAATGGGGAAAAAGAGGCTGTTGTAATGCACCTCTTCACCATTGTATCAATAAAGGTGGAAGTTTCCTCCTAAGAATCTCCCACAAGTATGACCAGGAGACTGAATGATAGGCTTTGGAAAAATCTACTTTCCATAAGAAAGCCTTGGATTTTCTCCTTCGCCAACCCATAACAATCTCCTACGCAACAATGAATGACTCTTGTAATGATCTCCTAGGAAGAAAAGCTGACTGAACAAGCATTATCAAGTCCTTTAAAACCTCCCGCAATCTGTTAGCAATAACCTTACTAATAATAAGGTAGATGGAGTTAGATAGCGCAATGGGTCTGTAATCAGAAAAACTCTCCGCACTTGATTTCTTAGGCAACAAAAATAGATAGGATTTGTTCAGCCACTCAAATCCAGAGTTGCCCAGTTCAAACTCATGAATAACCTTTAACACATCCACCTTAACAACATTCCATAGTTCTCTGTAGAAAAACACCTGAAATCCATTCAGATCGAGAGCACCTTCATTATTTAACTCTTTAATAGCTTTTAGCACTTCTTGTTCAGATATAGGGGTCATGAGCATGTCTCTCTGATCATTATTTACATAGGGGAAGTCCATTGCTTCCATCCTCCAAGAACCTCTTGGAGTAGCCTTGGTAGTTTCTTTAAAAAATTTACTTGCTTCAGATCTGATCTTCTTAACAGAGGTAATATTTCTCTCTTCAACTTTAATAGATGAAATAAGGTTGAATCTCCTTCTAGCACTGGCTGCAAGATGGAAAAAGTTTTTGTTCGCATCACCCTCTTTAAGCCATAGCTATCTGGATTTTTCACACCAATCCATTTCTGTTTTCAGATCTTCATCCCCCACAACTGCTTGCATCTGTTGCCTCAGCTGCTACTCCTGTTGATTCAAAGCCAGCCTGCACTCTTTCAGATCCAGATCCTTGATGATTGTCAAGGCTTCCCTCCTCTTTTGATCTCTGATCAGATTCATAGCCTGCCCAATATTCCTTCAGCATTTCACGCAGACTAGCCAATTTTGCAGCAAACTGCTGTGTGGCAGTGCCTTGAACATCCTTGCTTTTCCACCACTGAGAAACCATTTGCACGAAGCCTTCTTCCCTAAACCAAGATCTCTTGAGTTTGAAGTATGATCCCGTGTCTACATTCACCCCACTGTCCCAAACCAGAGGCGTGTGGTCAGAGAACGGCCTATCAAGGCTCAAAACTGCTGATAATTGATATCTCTCTAACAAACTAAGATAGCCAAAGAATCTGTCCAATTTGGAAATCTGTCCACTACCATTCCTCCAAGTATACTCCACGCCACTGATGGGATATTTAGTCAATCCCATGTTCTGCACAGCCAATTGGAAGCAAGTTGTAGTACTGTCCACTCTCCCATCCGGGTTATCATCTCCAGAAAGATAACAATTGAAATCACCCCCTAACAACCATGGGGTCTCTTGCACTCTTTGATGCATAGCATAGAGTTCCTCCCACAAGCCAACTCTGTCTGCGGCCGCACAAGGACCATATATGCATGATATAAACCATTCCATATCTCCTTGGGGAGATTGACATCTACAAGACAGCAAGAACCTATCACGAATAATTTCAGTTACTGAAATGGAAGATTTTCTCCACCAAAAAGCCAGACCACCAGACCGACCAGTGGCACCCTTAGCCGCAATATCACTACGGCCAAATTGCTTAAAACCGTCCTATTCTTGACCATTCTCCGTCTCCAAGTGTGTCGCTTGTATAAGAGCACAGTCTATCTCCCACTCAGATAGATATCTACACAATGAAGGCCTTCTCTGTTTATTGAGTAGCCCACGCACATTCCAAGACAAAACTCTCATTCCTCATTAGAATGATCCCCATTGGCCTTGTAGCCCACATACTCAACCATAATGACTTTGCAATATTCTGCTCCTCAATAGGGGGCAAGGTCTCCTTCCTTCTCCTTCTCAACATGTAAGGAGATCTACCCACACCACTTTTTTGATTGGAACCACTGCCATACTGCAAGTTAGCAGGAATAGCAAGCTGCAACTGGTCTGGCTCTTTAAGCAACAAATCCCTTCCTGTCCTGCCTACCTCCTTACTACAGTTCATCTCAGAATTTGTCATTGCAGTCTCAGCAACCTCCAGACATCCATCCTCTTTGACTATCATAACTTGTCTTCTATCAGCAGTTGTAACAACATCTTCCATCTGATCTTCCTCAGCAAAGACACAGTGACAGTTCTTCCTCTTTTTGGGTTCAGGAGCATCAGCAAGAGTGCATCCACATCTATCACTCTATTTTCTCGCCTCATTGTTGGTTCTAGGATTCAGTCCTTCCTTAGACGACTTATCTTGACCACATTCAACCTGCCTAGACACCTGTCCAAGAACAGCTAGCCTAACAATCCAAGAAGTGCCCCCACATCTGATTGTGACCGAATCAGGAATTGAACCAGCATTGGTAACATCCACCTCGATTCTTAGAGACCTAATGTCCCCCTCTCCGATCAAAACTTTAGAACCATCACAGATTGATGCAAAACCAGCTAGCATTTTAGAGACAACCCCCTTTAACCGCAGGTGTAGCGGCAGTCCAGAGATCTCAAGGAGAATCCTCCTAGAGCTCACTCTTTGTGGAGGTCGCTCAGAAAGAGCCCCATTCTCCAAATCATAATGAAGTCTTCGAAAGTACTTGAATGAAATCTCAATCGTTCTACATCTAGCATGCCCAAACCATACACCAAGAAGCGAGAGTGGGATAACATGGCTACCTTCCAGCCCGCAGATAGAAGATCTAAGGAACATACTAGGTTTTGAAGTGTTTCAATCAACGGCCTGCCTGCCATGATCTCGCCAATCAGAGCACCTCTCAGCGTGATCTCTGCAGACGAGATCTCTTCCGAAGATGGGATCTCAACTTCAATTGTGTGCCTACCCAATGCCAGCGGTGGCGGCGGTCGAGATTCATTCTTAACCCTCTAGACAGGGTGCGAGACTACCCTCTATGATCGCAAAGGAATCCTCCTAGGGCACGACTCGCGCTTGTGCCCTTCACCCCTGCATTCTAAGCAGATCAGAGGGTTTTTACAAATCGCTGCCACATGCCCCCTTCGTCTGCATCTGAAGCAGAAAACATCTCCATTCTTCCTCCTCCAGGGACGTCTTCGAGCATTTTCAGACAACCTAAAGAACCTCTCCTACCAGATCCGCTCCCTTCTCCTCCAAGCCCTCGATCTCCACATCCTCCATTCACCTTCTGCTCCAGCCCTGAACGGCTCCGCCCCATTGCCGCCCTCCGCTAGCCTTCCCTCTCTCATTGAGCCAAAAACCCCGGATTTGATCTTCTAATCCATCTCCATTAATTCTTGCAATGTGCGAAAACCTGTTTCTGTATGCATGAACCCTCTTGTTAGTCATTAATGCTCATTGGACCTTCATTTAGCCCCTGGGAAAGCTCCATGATTGTTCTGCATTTATGATCTTTTGTTAAAACTACAGATTTAACCTTGATTTAATGCATGTCTCTCAGAAAGGATATGCAATGAATTATGACTCTCTAGCGGTTATGTAAGAGCAGTTGTTTCTTAATTTTGACTAATTAAAGCTAGTTATGGCTGATGATGACGTTATCATCATACCCCCATGCTTAACTTTTGCTAGTCCCTTAGCAAATTCTTATGAAAAGAACAAGAGTTCTAGACCATGCATTGTTGTTCAGAGTCCTGATTTTGTTCACATTTCATAAATTTGGTCATAATGCTAATAGTAGGCCTAAAGGTACTCAAGTATCAATCAAGATCCAGACCTGACCAACTTCAGTCTCAGTCTGCCACAAGGGTTTCTAAGTCCTGCAAAAATAGCCTAGCGGTTAAAACACCCGTGCATAAACGTAACAGGTCCAGCTTCAGTTTGCTAGTGCCATTTTTTTGTAAGAGAAGGGGATAGAAGTCGATTTTTCATTTGGAGAGTTTTCTCTCTTTTCCTTTTAGATTTTCCTAGATCCAACTTTGAATTGGCCCTAAACACGATCTGTATCGGATTCCTTGTCCCTATCATCAATCCTTAAAAGGTCCCTGGCTTTCGATGCTTTGGGATAACACCGCCCATGGAAACCCCCAGAACCCTGGCTTTCGACACTTCGAGATAGTGCCGCCTATGGTGTTCTGTAGCTAAATTCAGGCCCTGGCATTCGACATTTTGGGATAATCCCATCTATGGCTCCTGAACCAGCACAAGGTGCTTACATGCCCTCGGTAGGATATTTCGATATCCTAGGAGACAAGCACCGAGGAGACTATATGTTATTACGCATCTTCGGGGGGAATTTCCCACCTCTCCGTGCTGGAAACTTGTCAAATCAACTTGTGTTGTCGATCCACTCCTAAGCTTAGATCTTCGAGATGACTTTTCAGAACATAACACTTTTGGCAAATTTTTTTTATTAAATGCACTGAATCAGACTAAGTGTGTAATTTTGGGTGCTTAGGTTACCAAGTCCTGCAAACTAAAGGGCAGGCAACAGGACTAAATAATCCCTAAGTCTTAGATCTAATACGTCAGCCTGCACTTTTCTCAACTTCTTGAGGATTAATCTGGATCTTAATGGATACGTAAATGTTTAAGCCCTAAAACAAGCCCAAGAGGCCTAAGATCAGCACTCATACTAATCTCTTTGTCTCTTTATTTTTTCAGGACTTAATTTTTCTTTTGATCAGGTCTAGAACTTTAGTAAATTCCATAATCAAGTGCTAATGGCTATCATTTTTGTTCTTGAATGTTTCTCCTTTTTAACATTTAAACTCTCTCCTCTTTTCCTCATGAATGATATGCAATCAAAATTCTCAAAATTTTCCTACTCGTTCCATTTTTTGTTCTTTTTCAACTTTTTTTAATTATTTTTTTGGTTTTTTGAATATGTATTTTTTTGTGAGAATCCCTTAGAAACTTGAATTTTTATGTGTTTGCACTTTAACACCCCCCTTGCTTAAGTTTTGCAATGTCCTCATTGTAAATCGAAGGATATGAAATCAGCTTGGTTCATGGGTTAAAACAGGTTCAAAGGGTGGGTGAATGGGTCGGGATGACTATTGCAGACGATTTTAAGCCTTGATACAAATATCAAAGGTGGAGTCGGCTATTCTAACTATGAACTCTAAGTGCAGTAAGAGTGTAGCTCAAATGGATGATCAGAAGGGTCTCAATTTTTTGGAATGATGGGTTGCCTCCCGTTAAGTGCTAAATTCAATTCCTTCAGCTAAGAAAAAGGTGATCAAGGAGAAGGGGTGGTCAAATCAGAGGAGTGTTGTAGAACAAGCACCTTGATCAATAACCTGGTTGGTCTAACTAGGTGGTTGTTCAAATCTATAGGCTGATGATGCTGCCCAAACCCAATCAGTTTGGTAGGTTGATGGATGTGAATTAAAAGATACGGAACCCACCAGATACTTTAAAGCTCAAATGGATATGGCAGTGTGAATCTAGGGTTTGGCTGTGTCGATTCAGCCTAGTCAGAGTAGGGATCCTCAAAAGAAAATGGATCTGAAAAGGATGGGAAGTGATTATTGATCTGATTAGAGTTCAAAACCTGATCAATAGATGGAAGAGAATCATATGCGACCGGATTAGAGAGAGGTGAATCAGAGTAGAAGTTGATTTCGATGGCGAATCGGGGTTGGGAACAGGTTTTGGAAGGCTTTGGATGTAATGTGGAAGATGAGGCTTGTTACGACCCAGTTCCCGAATCTCTACAGGATACGAGACTAGACCGACTCGACTGATCCTAAGACCCAGTCGTCCAATGAGAAAGTAATCAAAAAGTAGTAAAATAAACCAAATTCATCATGCAAGCAACTAACAGTAACAAAAGTACAGTAGTAAAGAAATAAACTACTACAGTACACACCACCACAACAGTAGAAAAGTAAACGAGTACAGGAATATAAGGTTCACAATGAAAGAGCATAAAATATAAAGGTACAAGAACTACTCACTACTACAACGGTACAACAGAACTATGACTACTGGGCTCTACTAGGCCCAGCACCCTCTGCAGCTGTGTGCTTTGGTTGCTCAACACCTGGACCTGAAAAGAGTTATGAGTACACGAAATCAGCGAAAGCTGAGTAGAGTAGCAACCAACTAACTAAAATAGTAAAGTAGATAGGTAGCTGTTGTTTTCAATTTCTTTCTTTCTTTAACTAGTTATTCTTTCTTTCATCACTTGGATTATTTATTAGGTCTCTTTCTTGATCTCGAATGTTCCTTGTGGGAACGATCTTGATTGCAGTATTTTCTAAAGAGTAGAAGTAGCACGTGGTGCTCTCCTGGTCGGGAGAGTCCCCCGTGGTCGTCCTACACCCAGCCAACCACCCTAGGGTCACTGACAGACATAACGGTGACTACGGCACGCCCAATAGACGCATGGGTAGCTACCCCTCACTAGCACTCGGTCAGTCGTTTTCGTTAACGGGTGCGCCCAAAGCACAGCACGGAACCAGTATAGGGCATAGCCCTCTCAGTAACAGGGGTCTAGCCCCTCAACAGTAACCAAACAAGGGTCTCGCCCCTCCACAGTCCGCGCACCCTCGCCTGACTACCCTGGTTTGCCCAGTGGGCCTAACAAGTCGGTGTAAGGCGGCTAGCTAAACCCCGAGCCCCGTGGGGTGGCTAGCTGTTGAACTTACGAATTGCTACGCTAACGTGTTTGATTTTAAAACCTTATCGTTGTAGCTTGAAAGCGAAGAGACTTTATCTCGTGCAGACATCCTCATAAGTTGGATGCTCCTCGCAAGATAAAGTCTAAATTTTTGTCCCCATTCGGAAGTGGATCTCACGACGATGACATCGTGCTGCTTCGTTCCCATTCTTCTGCTTCGTCCTCCTTCATCCAGGCGTCGTCTCATCCGGCTCGTCGTCCAAGTGATCATCGAAGAGAATAACTTCTCTCTCCCATTCTTCTTTACAGCTTTTCTAGTGTAGAATTTTCCTGCTTTCTAGTGTAGCTGATTTCTCGCTTGTTAGTGTAATTTTTATTTGGTTTGATTGTATAAACATTTTGAAATATTGAATGCATGTTCTCTTTCTCTCTCTCTCTCTTTCTTTTAGTCTAATAACTTCATTGTAATTATATCACATCGCTTTTCAAAAATTCTAAAAAAAAAATATAATTGCTAATATAGATCAGCGTAGCCTCCCTATGTTTGACCCGGAATTCAAATTTCGGTATAAATTTTATTTGTTGAACACGAATTCTTCGCTTTCAAGCTACAACAATAAGGTTTTAAAACCAAACACGTTAGCGTAGCAATTCATAAGTTCAACATTTTGGCGCCGTTGCCGGGGAGGCAACGATTTTCGATCTTTTCTTCGCATTTCTTGCACTTTATTATTTTCTAACTTGCTTTCTCTTGTGTCTATTGTTTTGCAGAGACCTCCATCAAGTCATCAACAAGCGGTAGACTTGAGTAAAGTGCAGTTGAAGACAACTGTAAGTGCTTCCCATTCTTTCCCCCCTCCATAGATTTCATTCGCCGCATTAAATCCAAATTCTAATTAACCTAGGTGTTTGCATAAATCCTAAGAATAGTTTAGTTGTTTGGATTTTCACTCACATTCATTCCACCCTCATTTATAAAAAAATAACAAAAAGATAATCTTGTGGGGTAATTTTCAACAAACACACAACACACACCCACATTCAAGGAACTTAATCAACTTGATTTGTTTCTACTCAATCGGGTTCTGATATGTGGAACCGGTACACACAAAGCAACACATAACAGAGTAGAAATCATTCTAGGTTAACCATCTTTGAGTGCCTAACTTAGTGGTGCATTTGTGGCCAATTATTTGAATTGTTTGGGCCGCACCACTTTATTTAAAACCAACTCATCAAGTAACTCCTCCTTAGGGTTTTCAATTTAGGTCTATTCCAGGCACTCCACTTTCTTTCTGATTTTAAAGGAAAACAATCTTTACCCGTATTTTACAACTTGGTTTGCCTAGAAACTTGATTGCAATTCACCTAATTTGAAACCCTAAAAGCTACTTAAGCAAGATTTGAATATTAAAATTCACGCATTATAAATAATCTTACTTGAAAACCCTGGTTGTGCATGCACTTACACAAATCTCAATCAATCGTTAAGGGCATAACCCATTTTAAGGGCCCATCACATTCCATAAGCACCACAATCCCAGGCCTTAATAAAGTTGAGTAGACGTTGGCCTTAAGGTCTGATTCGCTCTTCAGGGCCTAGTTTGAGATTGTTTTTGATTAACCTACTTGTACTGATTAATCTGATGTCTAGCTAGGGGAGTAGTGTCAAACGACCGCGGCTAGGGGGTACACTAGGAATCGGAGGCAAAAGCCGAAGGAAGAACCTTCTCCCCAGTCCCTCCTAACTGGTTGGATTAAACAGACACAAGTAGAGTAAATCATTTACAGTCTTAAGGCGGGTTTTGGGAGTTAGTAGATCCTTAGGCTACCCCACTTAAGGACAACCTTATTTTGTTGTGCTGTAGGGTCCATATCCCCAGTTCTTCCGACCTTCTCCTAGTTTATGCTGGGTAGACGGTCATTGAATCCCCGATTGGAAGGACCATTAGAACATTCTAGGAGGCGCAAATTGGATTTTGGTCAATTTGATCCCATGGCCGAACAACAGCCTCCTCTACTTGGAAATCCACAGGAAGAATTTTGAAGGCAGCTGGAACAAATGCAGAGAATGCAGGAATAGTTCTAGAGAATGCAGGGCGCTCAGCCCTTGAAGGATTTTTATGATCCTTCAAATTACGGGGAACGTCCCAGCATCCAGATTCCAGCCGGTGACGTAGAAATCAAGCCCTAGGTGTTAAGCCTGATTAAACATTATCATGGGCTTGGCTCCGAAGATTCGTTTCAGCATTTGGAGGACTTGACCGCTTTGGTCCAGATCACCAAGGCTCGAAATGTAAACGAGGAGCAAATGATCATGAGGCTCTTCCCCCACTCTCTTAGGGATAAGGCCGCGCATTGGTATAGGACAATAGGAAGATCAATCACAACTTGGAATGAGTTGAAATCGGCCTTTCTGAAGAAATTCTTCCCAATCGGATGTACCAATGCTTTGAGACGGGCAATCACTACCTTTACCCAGCGACCGGGGGAGCGATTCTAGGACTTATTGCGGAGGTGTCCACACCACGAGGTGCCAAAATGGCAACTTGTGCAGATCTTCTATCATGGGTTGATTGAGCAACTTAGAAATCATGTGGATGCTTCTTGCGGAGGCAATTTCCTCAATAAAGATGCAGATAGTGCACATGATTTATTTGAGGAAATGAGTGAGAATTCAATTAATCATGCCTCCATGGATACTTTTAACCGGTCCCAACAGCCTAGATCAAATGATAATGAAGTCCATGACTCTCATTCATTTGATATGGAATTGATCTGTAACAAACTTGATAAGGTGGACTTGGTTGCTAAAAGAATGGAAGAGTGGATGGCTGGTAATTCTATGAACAACTCTTGATCCACTCAATCCCAAAATTCGGGATTTCATTCCTCACGAGCTCCTTCTGGATGGGAGTTCGTGAATCAACTCGATGCGACTCAACCTGTGAGTCAACATTTTTCGAAACCCCACAGGTTCCAAACTGGGGCCTTTGATCCCAGTTTTTCTGATCCTTCCCTTTCTTTCTCTCTATCCTGGCCCTTGATCTTCTAGGGTTCCCCGATCACTATTTGATGCTACGGATGCCTGATTAGGGCGATCTTGGAGTCGTTGAACTCCATTCGTCGTCCTGATCACATCCGTACAGTTGGATCTTCAATTCGAGGCCCCGATAAAAAGTTTGCCCTGTTCAAGCACAGAAAAGGAGACAATTAACCTCCATTTTATTCAAACTACTCTAAATGCGAGATGATGCATGTTATGCAATATTTATAGCATGCAATGCAATCCTATGCTTAAAAACATGCATAAATAGACATCTTAAGTAGTGTAAATGTGTTTACATCACTAGCTCTCTCCCTACACTAGTAGCTCCCCCCGGTATAGTGTACACGAGGGCCACCGAGTCGGTGCAAAGTGGCCAAACCCACCTCGGGTCTCAACCCGAAAGGCGGCAAGAACCCCTTTACACTAAGAGGTAACGTGCACTTCCCTTGGTACCATGTACTCAAGGGCAAGCACACTTCCCAAAGCATTTTCCAGATCTATTCCATGTATTTCCAGGAGTTCAACTCCTAATTCCCCGTAGGGTTCATGCTCATGTTTCTCAGGCCAAGCCATACCAGGTTCCATCATCTCTATTTCCATTTTTTAGGTTTTACACATGTAACATGTAACTTATTATTCACATTCTAGGTTTATTTGCAGGTAGCTCATGTTTCCAACATTCACCCTTCCAATTCCAGTTTATATACATGCAGCTCATATTATGACAGTTAATGTGAACAATAGGAATTTACATGCAACAGTTTGTTAGCACAAGTACTTTACATTTCACAGGCAGCTGTTATTCATTTTCAGGCAATTGCTATCATTCTATCTACTCATCCAAGACTGCAATCCATGCATTCATCATAAATATTTCAGTATTTCTAGTTCTAGGATTCATGCCATACCCTAAGATCTAACATTCATTCCACACATGCATTTAGGTTTTAATTAAATTAAGGGGGAAGCCACTCTACCAGTCAACCTAGGAGTAATGGGGACTTGATCGGCAGGTCCACGTGCTTCAGCAAACCCCAAACCCGCAACGGAAGGAGGTCCTATCACAAGGATCATTCACAAGAGACTACTCAGATTAGTATAAAAAGTATTCTAACAAGTAGAGGAATGTATACAGAGAACAACAGAATCTTAATTGCGGAAATCGAACCTCAAACGGACCCTAAACGGGTCAAAACAGTAATTCTGATTCAAATCAGACGTCTGAAACACCTTCCAGATGTCTTAAAAGAGCCTAGAACTATACCTCACTCCTGCGCCACTTCTCAGACGTCCAGAACCCTGCAGAATCATCTGGACCTAGTTCCAGACGTCCGACCACTTCTCAGGACGTCTGGAAATGCTTCCCGCCATCTGGTGCCTCTTCCAGACATCTGATCTGCGTAGGATAGCATGTCCCGTGCCTTCTAGAAACGAATCTTACACGTATCGACGTAATCTTCTTAATATGGCATGAAAAAGTTCCTCGGCGGAATGGCCTACATGGCCGTATCCGCAAAGGAAGTGTAAGGCGTGAAACTCACCTTTCAGTCGTCTGGAGCCTCCTCCAGACATCGTCCGCGTGGTCTGGATGTCGATCCAGACGTCCGATTCTGGAAAAGTCCCAGAACCAGAACTGCAGCAGCTCGCCTTCTCGCGTCGCACACGGCTGCGCCGCGCCCGCTCGCCTACTGCTCCGGCTGCAGCAGTGTCGGGGAGGACCTCCCCGACGCACCTCTCCACCTCGTGTACATGCCGGCCGGCCGTGGGCTCTCCGGTAGCTCCCTCACGAGCTTGCACTAGCTCTCCTTTCCTCCCCTCGCTGCTCACACTCGCCGCTCACTGCTCTTGCTCACGATCTCGCTGGAGGAGGAAGAAGAATGGCTGGAGGTGGGGTGGTGTGAGGGAGAGGAGAGGGGCTTAAATAGCATAAGGGGTTAGGGTTTCATCGGCGAGGGGGAGAGAGAGAGAGAGAAGAACGGGGTTGTGTACTGTCTACGCATAGCACACGTGCAGACGCGAGGACGTACACAAGATATTTGATTTTCAGACGTCTGACCAGACGTCTGACCCAAGTCTCAGACGTCTTAACGAGCTCTAATAGTGCGGGTCTTAACAAAGCTTCTTTGAGAACTGTGTGTTGAGGGCTCCTCTAGAAAAGATTCAAAAGTAGGTTCATCTAGAGAGTCCTCATAATGCCCATCAAAATCAAATATAAATTCCTAGAGAGTGCTTATAGGATCATGGAAATCTGGGTCAATAAAAGATTCGAGTGCTTATAGGATCATGGAAATCTGGGTCAATAAAAGATTCGAATTCCGAATTGCAGACACTCTCGGCACTTACTGTTTTCAATTCCCAAAGATAAAAAAGGAATGATTCCATCTCAATGGAACCTAATTTTGGATTGACGATCTTGGGATCAGGGACCTCAGAGTCAGAGTCGAAGAATGGATCATGGATACTAAGGTCATAAATTGGTTCGTAGTCGTCAGGAAACAAAGGCTCTCCAAAATCAGAGTAGGATTCGAAATCATCGAAGAATTTGCGAGAATGAGTTTCTGAATCTGATTCTGGATCGAGAGTTCCACCACAGAGAGAATCAAGATGCAAAGAATCAACAACTTGACTTGGATCTAACCTAATTTCAGATTTCGAGCTTAAAAAGGTGTCCTTATTAGGCATAGGCTCGGGTTCTTGGCTCCTAGGGTAGACCTAATCGATTCCCAACTCTTCCAACTTCTCGATTTCTGTATCATAGATTGGCGTGACATTCAAAAAATCAATTCATATCTCTAAGGTGGTTGGAGAGGTATAATCATCAAATACAGACCCATAATTGTAGTCCAGATTCAAAATCTGATTCTCATTATAATGGGCCTCATGATTGTCCCAAATAGGCTCGAATCTAGATTCTAGGTTAAGGGTAAGGATTGGATCACTAGAATCTAGGCTAGGCTCTATTGGGATGTTAGAATCATTCTCGAGAATCACCTTATCAAAATAAGGAGAGGAATTTACAATCTCGAAAGGTTCTGATTCAATCTCATCGTCACAGGTGTCGGGGAAATCTAGGCTTGATTGACCAGCTTCAAGGCTTTTTAAGGTTGGTTTGAAATTGGGAACACCTACAATCGGATCCTCCCAACCCATCTCAAGATTGGGTGTAGCATTCAGCACATAATTTGATTTGACTTCCATTTGTGTTGGGGGTCCACAATAATCTTGATTTTCTAACCCAAGTTCTGGGGAATCATGTTGATCATCAGTATTGTTCCAAGGTGTCCCATTAATTTCTGAAGGAATGTATGGGTATCTTTGATCAATGGTTTTATACAACGTATTCAGCATTTTTCCCTGTTCCTCCCTGAGAACTTGTTGTTCTTCTAAAAGTGAAGGATTTGACCAACATTGTAGACACTCGTTGTTACGTAATTTCATTAATTCAATGTATTTTGCTAAGAGATCATCACGGGTTGAACCGTGTTTCATTCGTGTCCATATTATTTCGATACGGTTTAGAATGTGGTTTGTTGTTTTTACAAATTTATCCTGAATGTCCCTATTTAAGGCTCTATAATGTTCTTCATGGTGTCTATAAGTAGCCTCAATCATCTTATCTTTGATAGTAATTTGGGACACAGGTTTCCTAATTGCCTTTCCTAAACTGTCAAGTTGCATTTTTGAATTAGGTGGTAGAATCAAGATGTAGAATCAAACTCAGGTTCAGCTTGAAGTAATCAGATTAGATCAGAAATCCTGTAGAAGATCTAATGAGGTCTCTTAGGTTAATAACCTAATGACCTTTCCTGTGTATGTGCTCTATAGAAGGGATGAGGGATTGGATGTGAATTAGACCCAATCAAGGCATCCAAAGATTTTTGGATGACCAAGGCTTGTTTTGAGGTGAATGATGCCTCTAAATAAAAAATCCGCACACTTGAAAATTACCTGGGTAGCTAGGAAGGGAGAGCCTCACAATGACCCCTACACGGTAGAGCATCCCCACGGGTTACAGGGTTTCCCCCACCCAACCTTCCTTATCACTGCAGTTCCAAGTAGACTGGAATGTACGAATTGAGATCTTAAGTCTACCAATTTTAGCCTAATTTGTGCCTTGGATTTCACTTGATTTAGAAATTGATTTGATTTGTGACCTAATTTGGAGGTTGATTGGCCCATAAAGTAGACCAACTTCACCTGACCTGTCCTAAAAGATGAAGAATGAAATCTAGGTCAAGACCCAGAAGTCACCCTGAATTGACTCTCAGATTATTAGGTCCACAATTTTAGGGTTCATGTGAGGTTTAGAGCCTGATTTAGGGTTCTTCTTGATTAGCTCTTTTCAATCAAGAGCTAGGGTGGCACACAAATGCGGGAAGGTATGTTTCCTTTTATGTAAGCAAGTGTGAACTAGCACTTCAAAACCCTAATGTAGAAACCCTAACTGGCTCTATTTCAAATCCAATTAAATCTCAAGATGTACACGTTGGACTCAAAAAGAAGGTGAGTCCAAGATGATAAAAAATTAAGCATAAATCCCTAGTAGGTACAGGAAATCATGGTAGGGATCTCTAAGCAGAATCGTCTCAATCTTCAATCATATTTGAATTTTTTTCAGAAATTAGGAAACTTGCCTTTTAAGTGATATTTACTAGAAAAGTAAGGCAGATGAATCCTGGTTAGTTTTGTTACCTTTTCTCTCTTCCAAGAATTAGGAGATTACGAAAGAAGAGAGATTACTTGCCCTGGGAGTAGCTGTTTTGCGCAGAACATCTTGTGATGTATCTCGTAAAATCACAAGAAAGCAAATAGGCAAGTTAGTGCTCAAATAGAATTAAGTAAAATAAGAATAGCGGTGAATTGTGTGTTACTCCCCGGCAATGGTGCCAAAATGTTTGTCAAATTTTTCCTCGAGTTTAGGAAATGTGTTGTAGCACAGTTGACAAATAGCTCTTAAACAAATAAAATTTATTACTTGAAATCTAAATTAAAGTCCGAGGTCGAACACATGAAGCAAATATAGAATTCACGTGCTAATATTTAATTTCATATAAATGAGCACCATAATTGAAGCACAGAAGAGGTATTCAATGAATAATATCTATTCAAATTGATATTCAATTATAAGCATGAGTATTTCAATAGATCCTTAGGACAAAAAGAAATCAAGACAAAATAATGGTGATTTGAATCACCAATTATTAGCCCTAATTAGACATGCATATCAGATATCTCAATTAAACCAAACAACCCAACAGTAACTTGAATGCTACAGTGATCAGACGACTTAAATGATCAAGGCACTAAAAGCCTTCTTCTTTGTTTCTTCTCTCTTCTTCTTCTTTTGCTTTCCTTCTTTTCTTTTCTTCTTCACTTCAGCTTCTTCTCGAGCCCTCTCTTTATTCTCTAGGACTTCTTTCCTTCCTTTTCTCTTAAAAGCCTCTTCTTCCCTTCAGAGCTTCCTTGTTCTTCTCATGGATAAGTGTTAGCCATATACACAGAGGAGCAAAACCCTCCCTACTCTCTCACAAATTCCCTCTTCCTTCTTTCTCAAACCCAGCGTAACCGAATCTATACTCGAGTTATCGAATCATGCATAGTGTCTAGGCCTATGTGCATGGGTCACAGGCGAGGAGTGAGGCATAGGCGAGTAGTCGGGTGAAAGGGTGATGGGGACCCGACCCCTGTGTACTTGGGCGATAAGGATAGATCACAAAATCAATTTATGGGCGGCCGTGTGGTCTTCCTTCACCGATGTAGGACTATCCCACTGAGCTTTTCCTAGCATTCAAGCAGCAGCAGGTGGTTGTCAAGTTGAGGTAGTGCTGAGGTTGGTGCCTTGGATTAAATACCTGGGAGAGTTCTTGGAGCCAAGCTGTGGTGCCTGGAGATGAAAGCTGCTTGGAGCACGATGGATGGAGTCGAAGACAAAGGCGACGACGGCGAGTGAAGCGAATACCTGAAAATCATGCATACGGCCTCTCGACTCAATTGGAAATGCTTAGGAGCATCGCTGAGAGATGTGGAATGCAATGGAGGTGATTTCGTGGAAGATGGTAGCGTGTGGAGGTCGGACAACCTTGAGGAATGCATACAGAGGTCGTGAGTGGGCGAATTGAGGAATTGATTTAGGGGTTTTGTGCGGGGATGAATGGAGAAGCTTGTGAGGGTGTTGGCGAGGCATGTGGCGCGGTGGAGTGACGGGGAAACCTCATCGGAGGTGCGGCCGGAGATGGAGACGGAGGTGGCGTATGGTGGAGTTGAGGGGTCGAAGCAAGGTTTAAAATAGAGGGAAAGAGAGTAGGGGAGAAGAGGGACCTAACTATGCTAACCTAATTAGACGGAAGGGGAGAGAGGGCATTGGGTATGGTATGGCTAGTGTCATGGAAGGTGAAGCCTCCGATGAGGGAGAAGTGGTGAGGAAGACGAGGAAGAAGACCCTTGCTGGTATTGCGAGTGGTAGAGGAATGTGGGGAGGAAGATCCGGCTAACTATGGTTTGTGGCAGCTGGCGAAGAGGGTAGGATAAGGAGCTCGCCAGAGCTCATGGAGCTTTCAGTCAGAGACGAGAGAAGAAGGTGGGGAAATCAGCCAAAATGAGCTAAGGATGTAAGGTTTGTCTCATGGGATCCTTTATAGGCCTCAGGGGGTGCTCCCAATCAAGGAAAGAAGCCTTCCAATCTTCAGCTACTTCACACACAAGGGATACCCACATCTCCCATGCGTTCGCATGGGAGATTGGGAAGGAAATAGGATTCATGGCCGGTCTCAATTGGAAGAGAATTCTTTAAGGAATCTCTCTTTCAATTTTAGGATTGATTGATTGAGAATTGAGCGAGAAAATCTCGCTCAAATCTCAATGGTGAGCTGTAGCTTACTCCTAATGGAGGCAGTGGCCTCTTTGTGAAGGTGATGACAAAGTTAGGGGCATCTTTGTAATAGATTTCAAAAGCTAGGGGTTTAAGTGAGAGAGAAAGAGTTAGACTGAACCAAAATGCAAACTAGGTCAAGATGATCTCTGATTGGGCCCAAATTTTGGCACAAACCTAATTTAGACACAAGAAATTTGATGGTGAAATTGGATTTTGGTTTTGACCAACTTTGACTGGGTAATTTGTGAAGAAACCCAAAATAGGGTAGCTTCCTGTCTGAGACTTTGTTTTAGGTCAAAATAGGTTCAGATAGTCAAATCAAGGATACCAAACCTTATAGAATATTTTTATATGAATTTTAGAAGGTTTAGTTGAATTTAATCCTAACAAAAACCTCTGTTAATTAAGCAGCTCTGAAATTAGGTTTCGGATGTCCATTAATTCTTGAAATACATGAAAACCCATTTCTGTCTACATGAACCTTCTTGTTAATCATTAATGCTCACTTGACCTTTATTTAACCCTTTGGAAGAGACCATGATTGTTTTGCATTTATGATCTTCTATTAAAACTATAAATTTAACCCTGATTTAATGCATGTCTCTCAGAAAGGATATGCAATGAATTATGACTCTCTGGTGGTTATGTAGGAGCAGTTGTCTCTTGATTGTGACTAATTAAAGCTAGTTATGGCTAATGATGACGTTATCATCATGAGGCAACAAAACCTACTACCACTGTGATCCACCAAATATAGCACATACTTACCTTTCTGTATTTCTGACAGCCTGAATACGGGCTAAGGAATTCTGACTTAGTTATAGGGTTATCAGAATTTTAATCAAAGTGTTAATGCTATGAGAGTCCACCAAATATTGAGCATATTGACAAAATATAGTTAGATTGGGAGCTCGAAAAAAAGAAAAGAGAGAGAGAGAAGAAAAAGAGAGAGTGTATGAAGGAACTAAAGAAAGCACAGTTTTTAGCCTCTCCCTAGGTTGATTTGTTTGATAGTCTAGAAATCTAGAATCTATAGTATTAGACTATATGTATCACCAGATGAGTGTGAGCCACCAAATATAAAACCACTTGACTTAGACATCTTCTACCTAAGTTAAAAGGCCAGGGCAAAACTATAGATTATTTGTTACATATCCCCAAGGAAAGAGTTTGCTTATCCAAATAGAATCTTTACTTAGAATCAAGTATGAACTTTAAGTGTGAATTGGCTTTTCACTTGGGTCCACTGCTTAAGCTACCATCACTACACTCTCACAATTGTTTGGATTTCTAGATTTTTGGATGAAACAAAAAGAGAAAAATCTTTAATCAAACTCATTGATAAACAGAATAAGCAGTCCTTTAGGGATCGAACTTGTAGATAACCTAGTCTTGCATTTGCTAGGGACTAGCAAAGTTTAGGCATGGGGGTATGATTGCGCAGCATTCATAGGTCCCAATCAACCTAAATAAAATTTGAACTTAGCTTAATTTGTAAATATTGCATTCATATCATGCATTGCATCATTTTATATATAATAAGATGAGATATCTCGCTATTTAATGTTTTTGTTGTTATTTTCAGGTACCAAGGTGATAGAGTGGAATAAGGTAATAAAGAGAGAAGAAGACTAATCCAGACATGAGGAGTGAGGAGGATAACCTTATCCCTACCCTTAGAAACCCTAGGATAGCCTTCCTAAGCCCAAAACCACTTCCATTAGGACATCTTATCCTTAAAGCCCAAAACATGGATAGCACTATCCATGTTCTTATCCACCTTATCCCCTACTAAACACTTAGGAACCAAAACCTACCTTAGAAAACCCAAAACCCACTCTCCAACACCTTTCTGGACATCCGGATATTAGGCTGGACGTCTGCTTTCTGCAGAAAATCAATCCAGGAAGCCAAAACTCGCATTGACACAGAATTGGACGTTCAATTTACTATCTAGAGGTCCAACTTTGGACTTTAAGATGTTTGATACTATTCTCTGGTTCCTGTTTTTGGTGTTAGAAGCCCGAGCTTGCCTCTTTTGACCTAGAAACTCTACCAAACACCCTAGGAAACCTAGTTAGAGACCTCGTAAGCCTACCCCACTATCCATCCCCTCACTTATCCTATCCCTAACCAAATTGAGCGAGCCCATACCTAATTGGATGCATCTTGAAATGACCCTCTACGAGGGCCATTTAGGCATTTTCGTAAACTATAGGGGTCCTACCATAAATTTTACACCCTTATTTTGCACCTGCTGGACCCTATGTGAGCAACTTCAAAAATCTAGGATGGTTTCAGTAATTTTTACCCTTCTTTTTCCCCACCCAATGCAACCCAAAACCCTACACTCGTCCCTTAAAAACCCCAACCCTCCTCGATTTCCGCACCTCCACCCTTTTATTACATCCCGAGTGGTGCCTCCCCTCCACCATCAAAGACTGAGTGAGAGGGAGAAGGAGGCAGGGAGAGGGGAGGCAAGGAGAGAGGAGCTGGTGTTGCACGCGACGTGAGGCTGCAGTAGCACGCAGCGTAAGGGGGCGCTTCATGGAGAATGTTCGGTGCGAGCAGGAGTTAGGTGCAAGTTGCGGGCACATTTCCTACGGCCGTCAGATGTCCAGGAGGTTGCACGGACGACTGGGAGGCTCTGCGGATGGCCAGGTGTTTAACGCGAAGAAATCGAGTTTAAAATGAAGCATTGTAATATAGTCAAAATTGCTTTGAAAACAAATAGATTTTTATTACTCAAATAAGTTCCGAGGTCGAACACAGGGAGTAAGATGGAATTCAGAAATAAAGATCACAATTTAAAGTAAAAGAATTTGCAATAATAACAATATCAATGTGCAAAAAGATGGGAGTAAAATGGTGGCTTAAATCATCATATACTCCTTACAATATTAACTAAGGAACTCAATATATATGTATGAAATGAAAGCTCAAATCTGTCATCTGGTTTGGAAATCAGGCGGCTTAAAGTCTGATGTTCTACTTTATGCTGTAGCTTTTCTTCTTCTTCTTCTACACTTCCTTTCTCTGACTCTTCCTTTCTTCAGCTACAGCTTTCTCTTTAGATCGGCCTCTTCTTCTTTCTCTGCTTTCTCAGCTACGACCTTCTCTTCTCTAAGCCTTCTTCTTCTCTGGCCCTTCAGCTCAACGGCTCTCCTCTTCTTTTCTTCCTTCTCTCGCTCTCCTCTTTGAAATTTGGCTAAGTGTTAGCCGAATTTCCCTGTAGTAAAACCCTCCCCCTACCCACGCAACTCTCTTTCTCTCTTTCTCTCTTAGGATCTGCTCTCCCAGAGCCACAGGTATTCGGGTTATCAGATTCAGGTGTGTACCCGGGTCCAGGCTCACCGGCGTGTGGTGGTGAACGAGGAGTGCAGGTTGGGTTATCGGGTCGAAGCAGGTCTGCGGGTACGTGTCACGGACGAGGCCAGGTGAGCGGGTGAGAGGGACCTCACCCCTTGAACTGGGGTGAACAGACCCTTTCACAAATTCAATTTATGTGGGTGCACTGCTTCAGCGCTTTCCGATGTAGGACTATCCCACTTCCTTCTTTACGTGTCTACAGCAGGGGGTCTCCTCAATTGCTTCAGCTCGCGAGGTTAATCCATCCAATTGGCTGCCTGGTTGCTTGAGCGAAAGGCTTCCACACAACCTGGAGCTTTGACCTGGATGTAGTAGGACCTGGAGCGAGCTTCAAGCAAGCTCGAAGCTTGCTTGTCAATGGCGAACAAGGCGAGTTCCTGAAATCAACAAAATGGCCTTCCGGCCATGTCAGAATGCTCAAGGATGGTCATTGGACGACAGCGAGTGCGATGAGGGTGTTTGTGTGGCGGTGGATGTCTGTGGGTGCATAGTGAGGTTGAACTGCATGCGTGTGAGTGGGTGTGTTTGGGGGAGTGCGTGAGTGAGTGGAGTGGTGAATGAAGAGAGGGGAAATGAGCGAAGAGGAGTGGTGATGGTCATGGGCTTGTCAGTGGGGATTTGGTGGTCTATGGAGGTGGGATGGTCTTGCCAGAGGGAATGGTCGGAGATGGAAGGGATGAAGTCGTGGAGGGTCGTCGGTGGTCGGATTTGGAAAATAAAGAGAGGAGAAGAAAGTAGGGGAGATAAGGAACTTAGCTAGGAGGTAGGTGGACAAAGTGGGGTAGAGATGGCATCGGGTGTGGTGTTGCTGACGCCGGAGACGAAAGCGGCTCTGATGATGGAGAAACGGTGAGGACAAAGGAGGAAAGGGCATCTGTTGGTACGGTGAGACACGGACGGAAGTGAGGGATAGGAATCCGCCACTGGTATTGTGGAAGGATGATGAGAAAAGATAGAGAAGGTCATCAGACGTTGAGGAGCCTTCAACCGTGAAAGAGAGAGGAGTTTGAGAGGGATCTCGGCCGATTTCGAGCATCAAGAATTCAGGGAGATCTGGCGACCCTTTTATAAGGATCTAGAGGCAAGGAAGGCTTAGAAAATAAGCTATCCAAGCTTGGAATCCTTCATCGGATTTGGTAGTTCCTTTGATACCCAATTCTCTCATACGTTCGCATGAGAGATTGGGAAAGATTCGGAGCACATGGACAGGTTCAAATTGAAGATAATTTCCAAATGAATCTCCCTTCCAATTTTAGAAGAGATGTGCCAAGCAATCAGGGAGAACTCCCCAATCAATGATCGTCAAAGTAGGTTCCCACCGCGGTAATGGCGGAGGGACCTAATTGTGAAGACGATGAAGAAATTAGGGGGCTAAATGTAGGATTTTTGACAGTTGGGGGTATAAATGTAATCAGATAGGACCATTTTGCAAACTAGGTCAAGACAAATTCATCTTGGATCCAAATTTTGGTATAAACCTAATTTGGACCTAAGGAATCCAATGGTGAAGTTGAATTTTGGTTTTGACCATGTTTAACTAGGTAATTTATGCAAAAACCCCAATTAGGGCAAATATCTGTTTGAGACTTCATTTTGGGTCAAGATGGGTTCTGATGGTCAAATTGAAGGTACTAAACCATACAGAATATTTTTATATGATTTTTAGAGGGTTTAGGTGAATTTTAACTTGACCAGAACCTTGGTTAATTAAGTGGATCTATTTTTAGGATTTCAAAAGTCATTTAATTCTCAAAACATACGCAAACCCTTTTCTATCTGATCTAACCCACTTGTTATCCTAGTAAGACCATTTGACCTTTGTTCAGCCCTTGAAAAAACCAGTGGTTGTAATGTATTCATGATAAGCTGGTAAAATTATAGTTTTAACCCTAGTTTCTTATTTTTCTCTCAGAATGGTTATATAGTGAGTTATGATTCTCTAGCGGTTATGTAGGAGTATTTATTGACTCAATTGGATCAAAATGAGCTGGTTATCGCTCATGATGGTGTTCCCATCACCAGGGCACACGTAGGACCCAAGGTAAGGTCTACCCAAGGTGTCTGATATTGTGTGCGGCTCAAGGCACAAGCTCGAGTTGGGAGGCAAGCTGCGCAGGGGAGAAGGGTGTTGGAAAGGCATGCATACTCGACAACCGAGGTGCTTTCGGACATCTAGAGGTGGTGTTAGACATCTGGTTACAACCTAGACGACCGTGAGAGGTAGGAGATGATGGGAGGAGAAGCAAGAGCGTTAGGCGGGTTCCTGCCCGCGTTTAAGATGTTTGGGACTCATCTCAGATGTCTGATCTCTGTTAGTGTGCACGTCTACTGCAGGCAGACGACCGATTTAGCTAGACCAGCCCGCTTAGTCTGGTTCAGGTGAACCGGAAGGAGTGTTTGGGCCGGTTCAGGGCCCAAACAGAGTCGGAATCGCGTAATCAAGGTATCGTTGGAAAGTTTTCTAAAATTCCTACTTTTTAGAATCATCTCTACACTGTTTTAGGATTGTTATACATGCTGAAATGTCAGTCGATGAAATTAATGCCGGGTTTGATCGAAAATTTGGTGTATGCCCCAAGTTTGTAGTGTGCACAGGACCTGCAGAGGCATTGGGGTCCGCCATTGGTGCCCCTATATCACACGTACCCCTTGGTAGAGTGGTCTTTTTCTACTCCTTTTTATTTGATTTTGTTAAGTGAATGTTAAATTAAAGATCTCTTCCTAAAACCTAAGTCACAAAATGAACCTTAGGATTGAAAATGATGTATGTTTACATTCAGTACATGATTCTTGATTGACATAACTTAAATATGCATGATGATCATTTCCACGTTGTGAGAAAATGGAAACTCAAATGATGTAGCTAAATTCTTTTACTGTTATATTACAAGCTGCCTATTTGCATGCTTGAAACATGAATGTGAATAGAGATGCATGCAACTTGTGGTGTGAGACAAGTATTATGAACAAATCCTATGGGGAATTAGAAAAGTATCTAAATTGTTGTGACATGGAAACTTTGATGGAATAACTTGCCTATACAATCATGACAGGTGGTTGGACTTGGATACAGAAAGTGAGCTCACCCTCGTGTATGTGGTATCGAGGAGAGCTATTGTCGCTTTTATGTAGGGAGAGAGCTAGCCTCCCCTTGGGTTGGGACTTGGGATAGGAATGGCCTCCCTACATTGACTTCAATTGGGTCCACTGGGAAAATCGGAATAGTCGGGTGAGGGTATAAAGATTGGTGAGTGGCGTGGCCCCTGGTCTGTTATGTGTTGTACATTAGAGCGTACCTGCTAGCGAAAAGGACTGATCGCATGCTAGTACGGGGTAGCTATTCGTGCCTCTATCGCGTGTGATGTAGTCACTGCTGCGTTGCGACCGTGACCCCAGGGTGGTAGACCGAGTGTAGGACTACCATAAGGTACTCTCCCGACCAGAAGAGTGCCATGTGTGCGGCCTACATTGCGGGAAAACTACAACAAAATCGTTCCCATAGGGAACATGTGAATCAAGTGATGACATGGACCTTTACTAGAATGCCTAAATACTAAACAACTAGTGATTATGAATAGAACTAGACGTTAACTATATGAATAACTAAAATTGCATAAATAATTTACTGCTTTTAATAGTTAAATGCGTTAAATGTTCTTAAGTTTGCCACTCTACTCAGCTTTTACCTGACATCCGCTACTTATGTTTAGGTTAGGGAGGTGAGCAGCTAGTACCACTAGCTGCAGAGAGTGTTGGATTTAGTCGAACCCAGCCTTAGTCAGTTTTTATCTTACTCTCTTTGTGGTACTTTCCTTTCTTCATGTTGGAACTAGTAGCCCTATTTTATGCCTTTCAATTCCAGTTGTAATGGCTATGTTGTGAACTCTGCTTTTCTCCTATGACATGATGTCTATTTCACATTATTGTTCTACTTTCCATATTTCATTAAATGCTTACCTACGGTACATGTGTGGAATGTTTTTTTTTTGAGAAGATGATACATGTGTTGAATGTTGTATATATATTTGGTCTATTTCTCGATCGACAATTGGGTCATGGGATTAGTCAAGGAAAACTGTTCTCGGGTTCCATGAGGAGCTATGTTCGGGTAGTAACAAGATGGTATCAGAGTAAGGTCATCCTGAGAAATAAACCAAATGGCCTGGAAGTAATCACTTATGTGCATGTAACTAGGATAGCCATCACAACATGTTACACTGATCTCCGCTTTTGAGTCATATTTTAGCTTTTTGTCATTGACAATCTCTAATTTCTTCCATCTCCTTGTAGGAGATGCCTCGCGTGCAGCTCGTGGGGCAAGCCACAGTCGTGGCCATGGGCGTGGTCATCGAGGTAGATGTGCTGGACCTGAGCCAGGGGTCGTTCCTCCCCTCCTTCTGGGCATCCAGGCCCAGGGCCTCACTCAGCTATCTAGGACATTGTGCGGGAGGAGTTTCAATAGCAGCAACCTTCTCCGCCGCCTCCTCCTGAGGATGTGGAGGGGGAGTCTTCCGTGAGATAGGGGAGTTGCCACAGTGCTTGGTGAGCTGGAGAGGGAGGGGGTTATCCTCCACCACCCCCACTTCCTTTAGACACTATTGAGCAGGAGTCCTCCCTACTAGAGGACGTACCAATGCCCCTGTTATGGCTTCATCATGAGCTGTTCGCCCAGTTCTAGAAGTTGAAGCCCCCCTCTTTCAAGGGGGAGGAGAGCCTGTCTGAGGCAGAGGATTGGATGGAGCAGATGGAGAAGATCTTTGACATGCTCCACCCTCCTGAAGAGTGGCGCATGGCCTTTGCCACGTACCAGTTGGAGAGTGTAGCCCACTGTTTGCACCTCAAAACACGCCTATAATAACGCCTTCTTGTGCTATTTTCTAGCATTAACTATTTATATTATAATCATGTAGTTGCATTTGTAAAAACGCTTGCATGCATGCATTTAATCATGAGAGGAGGAGAAATGAATAAATGGCTTCATAATTCACATTTTATCTCAAGTACCTCCTTGCAAATTCCACCTTTTTATTTTTCCTCTTGATTTCTTTTTTTTTCTCATTCCCACGGCTGCCTTCTTCTTCCCGCGCCCACATGCACGCCATGCCTCTTGCAGCAGCCACTCCCTGCGACTGCCACTCCCACGCCATCCCCCCTGCTGCAGCCATGCTTGCAGCCACGCTCTCCTCCTCTATTTAAAGCCACAACCTCTTCCTCGAGAACAGGAGGGGAGACAGACGCAGCTGCTGCACCAAAACACGCATACGCAGCTGCTGCAAAGACCCCGCAGCCACCACCTTCCTCTCCACCGTTCTCCCCTCCCATACGCCGGCCCTCCGTCGAGGAGGCACCCGGCGAGCAGGAGAACCCACTGTGGTGCACACCACCACAGTGGGAGCACCACCGCCCAGCTCTTCAATGAGCCGGTGGGCATGGTGTTTTCTTTTCTCTTCGTTTTCGTCTCCACGCCATTGCTGCTGCTTCAAGCTCCGAAGCTTGAAGCAGCAGCAGCAGCAGCTAAACCGCGGCGACAGCAGCAGCACCCCCCGCCTCCTCCGCGACCTTCCCCGCAGGCGGGCAACCCTCCGCGCACGCCTGCAGGCCCGTTCCCCGCCTCCGTCTCCGTTCTGTCCACCCCGCATTTCACCCGCAGCCGGCCGCCGAGCGCACTGCAGCGGCCGGTTACGGCCTCGCGCCGACCCCTGCCCTCCTCCGCAACCCTCTGCGACCGACTGCAGACTCCCCGCCGCCTTCTCCGAGCGCGCCATCCCCCGCTCTCCGTCCTCGCACCCGGTCTGCAGGAGATGCCTCACGTCCACTGCGCGAAGGCGCGGTGAACCGCGACGGTCAGACGTCCGCCGCCGCAAGCAGACGTCTTAACTCGCTGCCATCATCCGCGCGCTCGATCTCTCTCTCTTTCTGCCGATCTCCCGCCCGCTCCCGCTCTCTCTCTCACGTATATTCTCTCTCTCTCTCACGTACTCTCTCTCTCCCGCTCTCTCTCTCTCTTGCGTATTCTCTCTCTCTCTCTCTCTTTTACTCACTAACAGACACACACTCACAGCAACGCACACACACACACATTCACCGACGCACACACACCTATACCAACACATACACACACTCACACACTTATAGTAACATATATATAAATATATATATACATACATATATATATATATATATATATATATATATATATATATATATATATACATAGTATATCTATATAGTTATGTATACATACATATATATATAATATATATACACATATATATAATATATATATATATCTACTTATATATATATATACTTATATACATATCTATATACATATATATATACATATATATATATATCTATATAGTAATATATATACATATATATATACATATATATATATATCTATATAGTAATATATATATATACTTATATACATATATAAATATCCATATACATATATATATATACATATATATATATATATCTATACACCTATATATATAAACACATATATATCTATATATATATATATCTATACATATATAACTATACATTTATATATATATATAGATATATTTACTTATATACATACATATGTACATATATTTTTACGTTATTTACTATATGCTGTATCGCGAGAATATTTGCATCAGTTGCTGATATTCCCTGATACACGCGTACAAAAAAAGCGTGGTCCCATACATCATCCATCCTCCATCCACACTCCACGCGGCACCTAGTCGTGTTCGTTGCGTCTCTCTAGACGTCGACTGACTCGACATAGTGCTACACTCCATCGTCACCTCCACCCCCACCCCTTTATATATATACTACATATAAATATATATCTATAGCTACTATATTTACTTTCTGTCTATTAGCTTCCTTCTTAGTAAAAAGATAAAAAAAAAAAGTATAAAAGTGAAAAGATAATCTTTGATTTACAGGTACCCCGTCTTGTAAGTAGCAAGACATGTTTTGAAACTCTGTTTTGGTTAAAAGCCAAGGACACAATTTTGAGGGTGTGCCTCAAGAACAAGGATTACCAGAAAAAAAACCTAAATAAGAAAAATACTAAAAACACAATAAACGAACGAAAGAGACACGTTTTAAGGAAAACGTAGAAACTCGACTTGAACCCCACTTCCCTGAGTTCGACCCTGGGCCTAAAAGCGACAAGATAAAATCAAGTAGGCCAGGTTAAAAATTTTGTAAAGAGATGGTTAGGTCTGAAATAGGTTAACCACTATACATATTTAAACGATAAAAATATCATATTAACAACTTATTTGGGCCGACCCATCATACTTTTCTGGCGCCGTTGCCGGGGAGGTGCGCTTTCGAGTAAGTTTTTATCCAATTCCTTTAAATTTGTCTCTTCTCTCTTCACGGGTATTGTTGTTTTTGGTGTGCAGGTGAACCTGGTGGAAGGAGAAGGCTGACGAAGTCGAGGACGTGAGCAGATCCAAGGCGGGACGAGAGCGTGAAGACGTCGACATCGCATTGGAGCTTCGCACATGTTGCCGAACAAGTAGGTTTTCTTTTCTCATCAGATTAGGGTTAACTTGCCACCACAATAAAAAAAAAAATTTAAAAACTAAAAACTAGAAAAACTTCTTGGGATTTCTTGAGGGCAAGTGGATTAAAATTCACTTGATTGATTGGTTGTCTTCACTCCCACTGCCCCGGGATTTCCCGCCTTACTTCGCATAGCGAAAATCCGAGAATCTTGATTCTTAGATTTTTCGCCGTGGGAAGTATTCTTTGAGGCAATGAAAAAGATTGCTTGTATCCCTCTTTTGCCTCACTTATCTTTAATTCAGGATCACATTTTTGGTGGGGAGACTTGGAATTGAGTTGATTCCAACCCCACCACGACTTTTCAAACTTGCCTGTGATTCGATCCTGAATACTTCAACCCCAACAATTTTAGTTTCTTTATCTGTTGGTTGAAGCCTTGTGTGTGGATATCTTTCTGGTGATTGGGAGCACTTGAATTGAAGTGCTTTGCTCCCTTTCACATTGGTATAAAATTGATTCACGCATCCACACATAGAAATCTCCATTTAGGGTAGCCCATTGCATTTTAGCATGCATTAACTAATTGATAATTGAAGGGTTTCTTGGGCTTTAGAAAGAAAACCTGTATTCTTGCAAAACCCGGAGATTGGTTGAATTGGTAATTCAGCAAAATCCTAAAATTCATACTACTTAAGGTTGAACTCTAAAAACCATTCACCAATTAAAACTTCAATTCGGGGAGATTTCCCTGTTGCATGCTTGTTCTTACACACTCTTAAAATCAATCACTTGGGCATTACCCGTAAACAACGCCCTTCACATTCCAAAAGCACTTGACCCTAAGCCTCTAATTAAAATTGGTAGTAACTTGACCCTTTTTAAGGATTGGAGGTCTAACTACCTACGTGTAGCGGCTACGTGCTGGTGAGAGTTCCCGCGTGCTATCGGGTGTCTAAGACTGGGGCAAACGGCCTTTCAATCTGGCCCGGTGGTTCCGCGGTGCTCGCATTCGGTTCCGTAGTTAGTGATAGTAGGTAACTTAGATCTTTAAGTCTAAGGGAACACTGTCGAGGTTAGGAACTTGATTGTATTGATTTGTAATCAAGTGTACCTTTGCGGCGTCATTTCTCTCATCTCTTTTCCCTACTCATCTCCTCAACTCTTCCTCCGGTAGTGCATGTTTGGGAGGAGGTCATAAAACCCTGAATTGCTTGTATTGACTGATAAATCTAGAAAAAGAGCCGAATCATCCTCCTCCTCCACAAACATGGCACACACCCCCGCCTCACCACTTCGTCACAATTCCAATTCTTTCAACACCAGGCTACCCAACCCACCCAAAACTCGGTCAAAACCCTAAGTGCTAAGCATCTTGGTGTGAATGTTATGATAGACTCACTTAACGGTAATTGAGACAGACTTCGAGTTTCTACGCCTCTAGGTGACCGGAAAAGAAAATAAATTTTTGCCTGAAGGTGTATTTGTTCGATTGGTAGCTTTCTCCCTACGTTCATTTTACTTGGGGTCAACACAAGGATTTTCCAGTGTATATCTCCCCGGCTTGTACTACTTCCCCGCTTCGTCCTTAGGTGTTTTGGTCTTTTTTGTGCAATTATTGAGCTGGGCTATGGACAACCGACCAATGGGCTGTTACCCACGATCACTTGCCAGCCATATTTGTGTGGTGAAGTGTGGTTTATTTTCTTTTCTTCTCTCTTTTTTTTTTTTTTCGTAGGTGGCTTCCCTAATCTCAAATGTACCTAGAGGCGGCGAAAAAGAAATGGCCTGTGGCTGGGTTCTGGACAACCTGCCAATGGGCTGTTACCCACGACAACTTGCCAATCATACCACCCTAGAGAGTTCATTAGCTACCCAATTTCTATCAAAATCTCCGAGAAGTGAGTCAGTGCAAAAATGTGTGTAGATGCTTAGACTCAAAGTTTTCCTGAGTTAGACGGTGAGTTGATAAGTCGTATACTTATTACCTTA
This sequence comes from Thalassia testudinum, assembly GCA_037157565.1. Taxonomy (NCBI): domain Eukaryota; kingdom Viridiplantae; phylum Streptophyta; class Magnoliopsida; order Alismatales; family Hydrocharitaceae; genus Thalassia; species Thalassia testudinum. The sequence goes on from JAZHRO010000009.1 coordinate 50,369,967, forward strand.
TTTATTAGGTGGATTAGAATAGCTTAAAGTTGCAAGGATTTGCCGCTAAATCCATATTTTAATGGACACCAGGGCTGATTAAGCCTGAAGGCCTGAAAAGTCTAAGTGTTTAAGTTCTTTTTGTATTATTTCCCACTATTGACAAGTTTCTAATGCCTAAGTTTTTCTTCCTAAATTCAATTTTTTTTTAATCAATTAATTTATTCATTCAGACTGATTAATTAAGCTCAGGATTATGCAATTTACCATCCCCCCCATGCTTAAGTTGGACAATGTCCTCATTGGCAGATGCATGGATGCAGAAGGGTTCAAAAAGATAGTACCTGAGTGACGTAAACTACCAGATCAGTCTGAATCCGCTGGGTTGCCTCCCAGGAAGCGCTGAGTTTAACGCCTCCAGCTGGGCGGTGCACAAACAGGAATGGCTTGGGTCAAGAAGATATGTTCAAAATTAACCAGACCCAAAATCAAAAGTCCACAGATGCGAATAAGGTTGTGGTGGAGTCCCGTTCCTAAGGGGCGGGAATTCTGTAACAAATATATCATGCATGCCCGTGTCAGATCCTCTCTTAGTTTGTGGGCATGCAAACAAGTTGCTGTGGACGAACGCACCCCAAATATGACATGCCAAACACTAAAGATGTAGGTCTTATATTCAGCTTGTGTCCCCATAAAACTGTAATCCATCGAAAGTGTATCAATTCCAGTGCATTCGGGTTGCGGGATTCTTATTCTGGTAGGGCAGGTAACAAAGTCCAGAGTTTCATACTGAGCCCTACAACCAAGCATGAGGCCTCTCTCCAAAGACGAATCCATCTCTTCCGCAACTATGGTTTCATCGCTCATTCCTTCCAAGCCCTTGATCTCAAGAATATTTTCTACCACCTTCTCTGTATCAGATTCACTGTTTGGGGTTACATTAGAGGTAGGGTCAATTTCATCCTCTAGATCATATTCTTTCTCTCGGCCCTCCTTCAAATTTGTGATGGGGATTCCAACCGATTCATAATCAATTTCTTTGAGATTGTAACTCCATTCTCCATCTATGATGGTGGCTGCTGCTCTCACCGGATTGCTTCTCTTGGGCCGATTGGATTCAGATTCCAAGGCCTCTCCCCTCACATTCTCAGTTTCCTCCTGATGTTTCCCCAAATTGTGTTCCAAGGAATCCTTACTGTCCTTATCCACTAAGCTGTCCAACTCCTGAGGGGTATCAATGGTGGACTGAACCAAATCAGGACGACTGGGTGTAGTCCAATTGATCATGGTAGGTCCTAGCTTTATGAGTGGCGTTGTGTGCAACATCTTTCTCTGGCCTTCTTTCCCCAATTGTTGGAACAAATCCATCATGGCCTGTTGCCCTTTAACCAATTCTTGATTCTGTCTGTGTAGTTCTAATTTGAGGTTATCAAGAATTGACATGGTGTCATTTGGACTCCTTTGGATTTCCTCCTTGAGATCCTGGTTAAGAGAGCATGGTTGAGGTTGTGGATCAGAACCCACACTGGTGTTTAGGTTCTTGGGTGGGTCCTCTATTCTATCATGTTCAGGGTCCAGTTCTTCAAGAGGAACCATTCTCTGTTTGGTCCTACTCCAGAATAGTTGAGGTTCTAAGTCCTCCTCCCAGTCAGATTCTTCATCAGGGGACCAAATCAAAGGTTGATGATCCTGGCCTTGCCTAGATTTCTGATCATTTTCTGATTTCCATTTGTCTAGAACTCCTTCTAATCCAAAGGTCAAGTAGGCAAGTTTGTTGAATTCAGATGACCTTTCTTGGTTATTATCCTGAGATGGGTAGGGTTCTTGGTGTTCTCCTAAAGTGTAGGTCCTATCACAGTAGAGCGGGTCAGACCTAAATGAGGAGGCATCGTGAGGACAATCGAGATATGGAGCCCCATGATTTGAATCGTACCCTTGGGTGGCTATGTTGGTTGTATTCCAATAAGAGGTTGGTGCGGTTTGGTCATAGTTGGGCCAAGGGGGATATTCAAGGTTGTACCCCCAACTTGGTGGTTGGTTAGCCCAAGTAGGCTGTTGGGGGTAGTTTAGGTAAGATGGATAGGCATTGAAATCCATGGTTTGGAAGAAATGGAGGGATGTGGGAAGAACAGATGCGAGAGAGTTGTGTCCTCAACCAAGCAAACAAGCCTAGTCCTTATGGTGTATTCCTTAGAAGACTTAGAAATCTCACAAAGGTTGGTTAAGTCCGTAAGCACTGGACTCCCCTTCCTGAGGTTAATCTGGCCAGGTTGATTATGAGGGGATTGCAGGGAAGGTTCTTCCTTTGGCTTACGCCTCCAGTTCCATAGACCCCACAACCGCGGTCGTTTGACACTGCCCCGCAACCTAGTCACCAGATTCTACCAAGGGAATGAAAGCCAAGTGCCTAGCAAAAAAAACCTCGCCTTTTGAGACTTAACTCAGTCCTGCGTAGGGCACGTCTACTCAGTTTAAAGGGTTAGGATAGTGCTTGTGCTTAGGGTGATGTGATGAGGCGTTGATTGGGGTGGTGCCTCTTAATTTTCCACTTTCAAAGTGTGTGCTTCTAGCAAAACATGGTTTTCAAGCAAGGATTTTTAAGGTGTGGTGTCTTTTAGTATTTTATCCTTACTTTAGTGCTTTTTAGGGTTGACGTGTCTTAATGTTTTCAACCAAGTTTCAGTGGGCACGTCAAGTTCTGCACACAATTTGATGAAAGTAGATTTCCTTTTTCTTCTGTAGAGGCTCTAAAACCCTAGTGTACTCATCCTAATGATCATGCAGCTTCTATTAGATGAGTCAGTTTTAGGGTTGAGTGGTGCGGCCCAGGTCAACTCACGGTGGCTTCGCAAACACCACTCAAGAGAAAAAGAAAAGAACACTCCAAGAATTTATTCAGCATATTATAGTGTACATTTTTTTGTAGGGTGATGTGTTAAGAATGTGGGTCAAGCAATCATTCACCACGCCAATTTTTTTCAGTTTTTATGATTTTTTTTTTTTAGCTTTTTCACGCAAGCAAACAATGAGAAACAGGTTACTCACTATCGGTCCTCGAGGTGCCTACTCCCTTGCTACTGTCGTGGAATGTGTTGCTTCGTCGTCCATGCGCCGAATTCCTGCAACCGTCAAGTAAAAAGGAAAATATGGCATTAGATGATATGAGAATGAAGGTGGAATGGAGGTGATAAAACAAATCCGTTGCCTCCCCGACAACGGCGCCAAAAACTGACGTGGTCTCGTGCGTGTGTGTTAAGAGGTGTCGTTATAGTTGCACTTGATACGTCGATTTTAAAAGAAGTAAACGGAGGTGAGTCCGAGTGTCGGTCTCAGGGAGGCGTGGAAATCAGATTTTGTTTACCACTTGTTGTCACGAAAAAGGCGGAGTTTTGCTTGCGAAAGAGACGGTTTTGAAAAGCGAGAGATAGAGAGAATTTAGGGTTAGAAAGCTCTTGGTTTTGATCATGCACTTTAAGCAGAAATTAAAATGGCGACTAAATGGAAAATAATTTCATTAAACATGCATTCATAGTTCATGGTTTACAACATTAAATACATGCTTCAACAAAAGTAAATGAAAGCTTAAAAGAGAGAGAGAGAGAGGTAGAGAGAGAGTGGAGAGTGATGAGGCAGCCACGGCGGTGGAGGAGGCTCCGTCGGCGGCTTGTCATCTCCGGCGATTACAAGAGTGCCTAAAACTAGCTAGGAGAGGAGTGGAGTAGTTGAAAGTGGGAGAGTATGCCTTGAATGGTGGTAGAAGGGGGTTTAAATAGAGTTAAGGGCTTCCTAAAAGAAGAATGTGCTTTAGCGACATCCAGAACATCGCTAAAATCACTTCCAGATACATCGGTGAAGCCCTCCTGCCGCCGGTCAGCTGCCCGCCCCGCTCTCTCTCCATGCGCGATCCGTGGACGTTGAACGAGAGCCGTCCGATCGAAGATCGGACGGCTGAGATCCTCCTGCGCCCGCGCTGAGATCGCGCCTCTGGTGCGCGTGCGTGCGTGCGTTTCCGCCCGGCGTGCGTGCGCGCGTGGGCGCTCGGGAGCTGTCATTGCGCCGCGTGGCGCGATCCTGGCCGCCCGCTGCTGATCGGGCGGCCCAATTTTGCCGCGCCCTTCGCTCGCGGTTGATTTCTACTCCGCGCGATTCGAACGAGCGTCGCTGCGATGCGGGCGTGCGCGCTAGCCGTTGCGCCACGCCCGTGCTTTGTCGCGGCGACCGCGGGCGAGCGTGTGGATCTCGGCCGTTCGATCGAAGATCAACGGCCGAGATTCGTCCTTGGCTGGCTTGAGGGCATGCGAGCGGTGGGGGCGAGGCGACGTGGTGCTTTCTGGGCCGTTGATCTCCAGATCAACGGTCAGAATTTGTTGGGCCCATTGTGGGAGCTCCGGATGTCGGATTTAGCCGATCTTGAGTCCGTTGGACTCCGTTTGTCGTTCTGAATCCATCCGTGCGGTCCGATTGCTCATCTGGGGCCTGCTTTGACACATGCTTTACACAAATGGCCCTTAATGCAGTTTATAAGCAATCTTGGTACTTGATGCATGCAATGCTCCTATTCTACTTTATGTTGTGCCTTTTATTCTAAAGATGGGCCATATTCAACCTAATTACTACCCCTTTGCGTGGTGTTATCAGGGAGGTAGGGAAAGAGGAGTTGGTGCTGAACATGGCGCGAGGCTGCAGCAATACGTAGCGCATGGGGGCACTTCGAGGAGAACGTTCGCTGCGAGCAGGAGTTGTGCGCAAGGTGCGAGCACATTTCCTATGGCCGTCCGACGTCCAGGAGGCTGCATGGATGGCTGGGAGGCTCTGCGGATGGCCAGGGTGTGCTTCGGATGTCCGGGCACTTGCAGGACCCAAGGTACGGTCTGCCTGAGGTGTCTACGATTGTGTGCGGCTTGAGGCACGAGCTCGCGTGGGGAGGCGAGCTACGCAGGGAAGAAGGGTGTTGGGAAGGCACGCACACTCGGCAACCGAGGTACTTTCGAACGTCTAGAGGTGGTGTCAGACGTCTAGTTACAACCCCAGATGGTCGTGAGAGGTAGCAAACAATGGGAGGAGAAGTTGGAGTGCTAGGCAGGTACCTGCGTGCATTTAAGATGTCTGGGACTCATCTCAGACATCTGATCTCAGTTAGTGCACGCATCTGCTACAGGCAGACGGCTGGTTCAGCCAGACCAGCCCACCTGGTCCAGTTCAGGGCCCAAACGAAGTTGGAATCGTGCAATCAAGGTATCGTTGGAAAGCTTTCTGAATTTCCTACATTTTAGAATCGTCTCTACACTATTTTAGGATTGTTATACATGATGAAATGTCAATCGAAAAAATTAACGCCTGGTTTGACCGACAATTTGGTGTAGGCCCCAAGTTTGTAGTGTGCACGGGACCTGCGGAGGTGTCAGGGTTTGCCGTTGGTGCCCCCATATCACCCGTAATCCTTGGTAGAGTGGTCTTTCTTTACTCCTTTTTGTTTTATTTTGTTAAGTGAATGTTAAACTAGAGATTTCTGCCTGAAACCTAAGTCACAAAATGAACCTTAAGATTAAGAATGTTGTATGTTTACGTTCAGTACATGAATCTTGATTGACATAACTTAAATATGCATGATGATCATTTCCACGTTGTGAGAAAATGGAAACACAAACAATGTAGCTAAATGTTTTACTGTTATATTACGAACTGCCTATTTCCATGCTTAAAACTTGAATGTGAATAGAGATACATGCAACTTGTGGTGTGAGACAAGTATTATGAATGAACCCTATGGGGAACTAGAAAAGTAGCTAAACTACTGTGACATGGAAACTCTGATGGAATAACTCGCCTATACAGGCATGACAGGTGGTTGGACTTGGATACAAAAGTGAGTTGGCTCCCGTGTACATGGTACCGAGAAGAGCTACTGTCACTTTTGTGTAGGGAGAGAGCTAGCCTCCCCTTGGGTTGGGACCCGGGATAGCAAGGGCCTCCATACATCGACTTTGGTTGGGCCCACTGGGCAAACCAGGATAGTCAGGCGAGGGTACGCAGACTGGTGAGGGGCGTTGGCCCGTGTTCTATTCTGTACTATACATTAGAGCATACCTGCTAGCGGAAAGGACTGATTGCGTGCTAGTGTGAGGTAGCTACCCGTGAGTCTATTGCACATGCCATAGTCACCGCTGCATCGTAACCGTGATCTCGAGGTGGTAGACCAGGTGTAGGACTACCACAGGGTACTCTCCCGGCCAGGAGAGTGCCACGTGTGCATCCTGCATTGCTGGAAAACTGCAATAAGATCGTTTCCATTGGGAACATGTGAATCAAGTGATGACATGGACCTTTACTAGAATGCCTAAATACTAAACAACTAGTGATTATGAATAAAACCAAACGTTAATTGTATGAATAACTGAAACTGCATAAATAGTTTACTGCTTTTAACAATTAAATGCATTAAATGTTCTTAAGTTTGCTACTCTACTTAGCATTTGCTGACATCTGCTACTTGTGTTCAGGTTAGGGAGGTGAGCAGCCAGTACCACCCGCTGCGGAGGGTGCTGGGCCTAGTCGAGCCCAGCCTTAGTCAGTTTTCAGCTTACTGTCTTTGTGTTACTTTTCTTTCTTCATGTTGGAACTAGTAGCCCTATTTTCTGCCTTTCAATTTTAGTTGTGATGGCTATGTTGTGAACTCTATTTTTCTCCTATGACTTGATGTCTATTTCAGATTATTGTTCTACTTTCCGTCTTCCATTGAATGCTTAGCTATGGTACATGTGTGAAATGCTGTATATATATTTGGTCTATTTCTCGATGGACAATTGGGTCTTGGGATTAGTCAAGGTGAACCGTTCCCAAGTTCCATGAGGAGTTAGGTTTGGGTCGTAACACATCTACAGTTGATTGGGTGCACCTAAACCCAATTGGATCCACCCAGGATCTAATTGACTCATACCTATTAGAATTACCTTAGCCTAATCACACACCCATCCAATTAGATTTGACCTAACCTAGCCTAAGCCTAATTAGGTCCACACCCACCTAATCTAAATTGACCCAACTTATTTAGCACCTAATCTTACCAACACCCACAACATAGCTCTACGAAATTCAAACCACGCACACACACCCTCCAAAACCAACCTTCCTAATCTACCCTCCTTATTTTTGGTTGTCAACACCAAGGCCACCAAAGGTGGCGACTTCTATTTTGGGAGCCACCAAAAGTGGTGACCAAAAGAGGACCTTCCCATAAAAGCCAAGAGAACGGTGTCGCACATCATTCAACAAATTCTCTTCTCTTCATTTTGAACTTGCGACCACCAAACCCTCCCTTCCACCATCCAAAGGCCGTCCACTCTCCTCCTCCATGAATGGCTAGGTGAATCTCCAAGGTGCTCCTCCAAAGCTTTAAGGACGGCTAGAAGAGAAAGGGTCCACCACCCTCTTCTCCTCTTCTTCTTCATGGGCGTGCCCTCTTCCCTTTCCTTGAAAGATGAGACCATGCCCCATCTTCTTTTTCTCTTAGACAGCCATAGAGGAGACCATCTTCAAGGTCTTCTCAAGGACGGCCATTGGTAGAGAAAGGGTGCAACACCCTCCCCTCTGCTTAGGTCCACACGCCCCTTGATGAGAGCCTCATCATGACCCATAACTAGCTCATTTTGACCCAATAAAGAAGATAAAAGCTCCTACATAACCTAGAAGAAGGCCTAAATGAAGGAATAAGTGCTCTGTGAAGAAAACATGAAATAAAGGTTAAAATTGCAATTTTACCATTGCAGTACATAAACGGGATTTCTAAGAGGCAAAACATAGGTCAAAAGGTCTAAATAAGATAAAAAGTGGGTTGAGTCAATCAGAAATGGGTTCATGTGCAATCCAGAAATTAAATGACATTTGGTAACCCTAAAACAGACCCGCTTAAATTAACAAGGTTCTGGTCAGGATAAAAATCAAGTAAACCCTCTAAAAATCATGGAAAAATATCCTCTAGGATTTAGAACACTTAATTTGGCCTTTGGAACCCAGTTTGACCTAGATTAGGGTCCTAGCTCATCAACTAAACTAATTTAGGTTTTTACGCAAAATATCTAGTCAAACGTGGTCAAAACTAAAATCCAACTTCACCATTGGATTCCTTAGGTCAAAATTAGGTTTGTACCAAAATTTGGACCTAAGGGGAGGTCATCTTGACCTACTTTGCAACTTAGTACACCTAAATCATAATTTGGTCCCTATCTTTCGAAAATCATCGCAGAGAGCCCCCTAACTTCCTTTCCAACCTTACAATCAGGTCCTTCCACCATTATTGGGGCAGAATCCTTCTCCGGCGAGGATTAGAGAGGGAATACTCTCTGATTCCTCAGAGATCCCCTCCCAGAAATGGAAGGGAGATTCTCTGAGGAATTCCCTCCCATCTGAGGCCTGCCATGATCTCTGATTTGATCCCAATCTCTCATGTGAACGCACGAGAGATTTGGGTATCCACCCACTTTCCTTCTCCGGCGAGCCGTCGGAGATGATTGCGCGCCCTCCACGCACTAGAAAGTTCGGCCAGCACCTATAAAAGAATCCCCAAACCCGGCTGCTCAATTTCAGACTTGTCTTGGCGGAGATTCCCCCAAATTTTCTTCTCTTCCATCTCCGGCCAAGGAACTCGCAAGCTCCGGCGACCTCCTCCCCTCCTTCTCGTCGCTCTGCTGCCATACCAGCAGCAGAGTCCACTTCGCCTCTTCCTCCTGCATCGCGTCGTACCAAGCACACGTTCCCCTGACCTCTTCCTCATCGCCGCTCTCTCCCTCAGGGTGCTTCTTCTCCAACGACGGCAGCTACGAGCTGTCCACTCCGCTGCCTCCTTCTCTCCCACAACAGTCTAGATACGTTCCCCATCTTCCTCTCTCTCTTTTCCCCCTTGCATTTCATTTAATTACCCCTCGACCATGCCTGACCATCGCCATCTTCCATCCCTCCGGCCAACCTCCGACGAATCGCTCCCATTGCTCCACACTTCCGCACGACTCGCCGACCAACTCAGAGGCTCCGCCTCACCACAAGGAACATCCTCCGCCCACCCATTGCCGCTCTACACCCCCTCAACTCCCCCCCAAACACACCCACACCTCCGGTCACAGGATGACCTAGGCACGCACGCCTAGGCCGTCCCACGACCTGCTGCACCTTGCACCACCTTCGCCGTGCCACGGCGAAGGTCCTCCGGTGATCTGATTAAGCCGAGAGGCTTGTTTTGTGTCTGACAGTTTTCAAGCCCTTGCCGCCATTGACGGTGACGCGAAGCAGCTCCAGGCTTCAGGACGGCCAGGCTTCAGGTGCAGCTGACTCGGGCAAGCACTACGAAGCTATCTGACCCAGTGAACAACGCAACGAAGTCCGCAGCTTTGGCAATCGACGAAGAGCGTTCTGCGGGCGAGCGCGAGAGTATGGTGGGACTAATAGTCCCACATCGGTAATCTACGAGGCACAGGTACGGTTTAAATTGAATTTGTGTTATTCTCTTATCGCCTCCGAACGCATAGGGGTGAGGTCCCTCACCTAACGCTCGCCTCGTCCGCGGTTTCACCTCGCGGATCTGGCGGGATCCGATCCAACCCTATCTGAGCACACCTCGTGCATCACCCTCACACCGGTGCGCCTGGTCCCAGATATGAAACCCGACCCAATTTGCAGAGAGAGACGTGCGGGTAGAGGGAAGGGGTTAGGTTTTGCTGTGTTGTGTGCAGGCAAGCTGAGCACTGAAGATAAGAAGCAGAAGAAGAGGCTGAGCGAGGCAGAGAAGAGAAGGAAGAAAGAAGGACTGCAGAGAAAAAGAAGAAGACAGAAGAGAAAAGAAGCAAAACAGGAAGAAGATCAAGGAAGAAGAAGACCTGTAGATCAAAAGAAAAGAAAAGAAGAGCCTACGCAGAAGAAGGCAGAAGAGAGAAGTAAGGAGGAAGACTGTAGAGAAGGCCAAAACAGAATCAAAACAGGAAGAAGAATAGCTACATTTAAGACGTCTGATACAGAAATCAGACATCCAACCCTGTTCTTTCTTAGCAATTCTTTTTACAAATCACTCTTTGAATCAAATTGTCTTTCATTTAAAAGTTGTACTCTCTAGTTTTTTCAAAGTACTGAGATTGCTCCCTGTGTTCAACCTCGGATACTCCGATTTTCGAGTAAAAAATTCTTTATTTGTTTTGGACGCTTTTTCGGCTATATTACAATGTGTTATTCTTTAAAACCCGATCAAGCGCGATAAACGCCCCTCTCCTTCTTAGTGGACGGCTGATGTAAACACATTTACACTACTTAAAATGTCTATTTATGCATGTTCTTAAGCATAGGATTGCATTTCATGATATAAATATTGCATAACATGCATCATCTTGCATTTAGAGTAGTTTGAATAAAATGGTGGTTAATTGTCTCCTTTTATGTGCTTGGATAGGGCAAATATTTTATCGGGGCCTCGGATCAAAGATCCAACTGTATGGATGTGATCAGGGCGATGATTGGAGTTCAAGGACTCCAAGATCGCCCTAATCAGACATCTGTAGCATCAGATAGTGACCGGGGAACCCTAGAAGATCAAGGGCCAAGATGGTGAAAATCCGCACTTCAGATGACAAATCCGACCACACGGGTGAATTCGGATCGACGATCACAGCCTAACGACGTAAAAATCGAGTCAATCCGACATCCGTGGCACCATCTACAACTTCCAGAAGATAGATGGCCAAGATGGTGCCACATGGTGCCATCTCGGCCGCCCAAATGGCTGCACACATTCTACGAAGGTCCCGCGCGCCTCTCATTCTCCGCCGCTGGATCAAGATCCAACGGCTGTGGATGCGGCTGGCTGATTCGTCCGCGTAGCGCAACAGAGACGAAGCGGCGGGCGAAGGAGAGGTCGCGGGATCGAGTCCCGCGAGCCTCAAATCAGGCGCAAGCGAGTGGCGCGTGGAGCGTCAGATTGCGATCCAACGGCTGCGCGCGCCCAATAGCGCCGACGCACGATTGGACGCGCAGCGTGGACGTGCGATCACATGCGGGCGGGCGCGCAGCGTAGCGGGCGAAGATGCGTTTTAAGCCGTCCGATCTCGCGATCGGACGGCTGAGATTCAGCGTGCGTGCGATGGCATTGAGGGAGCAGGCAGCTGAAGCGGCGCGCGTAGGTGCGGAAGCTACGCCCACGTCAGGGCTTTAGTGACGGATTTATCCGTCACTAAAGACCCCTCATTTATTGTTTTGAAGTTGTAATGTCCATTTTGCCCCCACTCCTTGCAACTATAAAAGGAGACCCCCTCCATACGAAATTTTCATCCCTTCCTTCTCCTCTCTACCCCTCCAAAGCTCAAGAGAAGCTTGTCCCACACCCGTGATGCTCCTCGCGAGATAAAGTTTAAATTTTCGTTCCCCTTCGGAAGTGGATCCCACGACGACGACGGCGTGCTGCTTCATCCTCCTTCGTCCTGCTTCGATCTCCTTCGTCCAGACGTCGTCCCGTCCGGCTCGTCCTCCAAGCAATCGTCGAGGAGGATAACTTCTCTCTCCCATTCTTATTTACAGCTTTTCTAGTGTAGAATTTTCCTGCTTTATAGTGTAATTGATTTTCTGCTTTCTAGTGTAACTTTTATTTAGTTTGATTATATAAACAGATGAAATATTGAATGCATGTTCTCTTTCTCTCTCTCTCTCTCTTTTAGTCTGATAGCTCCATTGTAATTATATCGCCTTGCTTATCAAAAATCCTAAAAAAAATATAATTGCGAATATAGATCAACGTAGCCTCCCTGTGTTCGACCCGAAATTCATTTCGGTATAAATTTTATTTGTTGAACACGAATTCTTCGCTTTCGAACTACAACGACAGGTTTTCCAAAACCGAACACGTTAGCATAGCGTTCGTTTACGTTCAACATTTTTGCGCCGTTGCCAGGGAGGCAACGATTTCCGATCTTTTCTTCACATTTCTTGCACTTTTTTTGTTTTCTAACTAGCTTTCTCTTGTGTCTATTGTTTTGCAAAGACCTCCATCAAGGAATCAACAAGTGGTAGACTGGAGTAAAGTGCAGTTGAAGACAACTGTAAGTGTTTCCCCATTCTTACCCCCTCCATAGATTTCATTCGCCACATTAAATCCAAATCCCAATTAACCTAGGTGTTTGCATAAATTCTAGGAATAGTTTGGTTGTTTGGATTTTCACTCACATTCATTCCACCCTCATTCATAAAAAAATAACAAAAAGATAATCTTGTGGGGTAATTTCCAACAAACACACAACACACACCCACATTCAAGGCACTTGATCAACTTGATTTGTTTTCTACTCAACCGGGTTCTGATCTGTGGAACCGGTACACACAAAGCAACATATAACAGAGTAGAAATTATTCTAGGTTAACCATTTTTTAGTGCCTAACTTAGTGGTGCATTTGTGGCCAATTGCTTGAATTATTTGGGCCGCACCACTTTATTTAAAACCAACTAATCAAGTAGCTCCTCCTTAGGGTTTTCAATCTAGGTATATTCCAGGCACTCCACTTTCTTTCTGATTTTAAAGGAAAACAATCTTCACCCATGATTTACAACTTGGTTTGCCTAGAAACTTGATTGTAATTCACCTAATTTGAAACCCTGAAAGCTACTTAAGCAAGATTTGAACACTAAAATTCACGCATTATCAATAATCTTGCTTGAAAACCTTAGTTGTGCATGCACTTACACAAATCTCAATCAATCATTAAGGGCACAACCCATTGTAAGGGCCCATCACATTCCATAAGCACCACAATCCCAGGCCTTAATAAAATTGAGTAGACGTTGGCCTTAAGGTTTGATTCGCTCTTCAGGGCCTAGTCTCAGATTATTTTTGATTAACCTACTTGTACTGATTAATCTGATGTCTACCTAGGGGAGTAGCGTCAAACGACCGTGGCTGGGGGGTACACTAGGAATCGAAGGCGAAAGCCAAAGGAAGAACCTTCTCCCAAGTCCCTCCTAACTGGTTGGATTAAACAGACGCAAGTAGAGTAAATCACTTACAGTCTTAAGGCTGGTTTTGGGAGTCAGTAGATCCTTAGGCTACCCCACCTAAGGACAGCCTTATTTTGTTGTGCTGCAGGGTCCCTATCCCCAGTCCTTCCAACCTTCTCCTAGTTTATGCTGGGAAGACGGTCATTGAATCCCCGATTAGAAGGACCGTTAGAACATTCTAGGAGGCACAAGTTAGATTTTGGTCAATTTGATCCCATGGCCGAACAACAGCCTCCTTTGCTTGAAAATCCACAGGAAGAATTTTGAAGGCAGCTGGAACAAATGCAGAGAATGCAGGAATGGTTCCAGAGAATGCAGGGCGCTCAACCCTTGAAGGATTTTTATGATCCTTCAAATTACGGGGAACGTCCCGGCATCCAGATTCCAGTTGGTGACGTAGAAATCAAGCCCCAGGTGTTAAGCCTGATTAAACATTATCATGGGCTTGGCTCCGAAGATCCGTTTCAGCACTTGGAAGATTTGACCACTTTGGTCCAGACCACCAAGGCACGAAATGTTAATGAGGAGCAAATGATCATGAGGCTCTTCCCCCACTCTCTTAGGGATAAAGCCGTGCATTGGTATATGACAATAGGAAGACCAATTACAACTTGGAATGAGTTGAAATCGGCCTTTCTGAAGAAATTCTTCCCAATCGGTCATACCAATGCTTTGAGATGGGCAATCACTACCTTTACCCAGTAGCAGGGGGAGCAGTTTCATGTGGCCTGGGAGCGATTCCAGGACTTATTGCGGAGGTGTCCACACCACGAGGTGCCGAAATGGCAACTCATACAGATCTTCTATCATGGGTTGAATGAGCAACTTAGAAACCGTGTGGATGCTTCTTGCGGAGGCAATTTCCTCAATAAAGATGTAGATAGTACACATGATTTATTTGAGGAAATGAGTGAGAATTCAATTAATCATGCCTCCATGGATACTTTTAATCGATCCCAGCAACCCAGATCAAATGTCAATGAAGTCCATGACTCCCATTCATTTGATATGGAATTGCTTTGTAATAAACTTGATAAAGTGGGCTTGGTTTCTAAAAGAATGGAAGAGTGGATGGCTGGCAATTCTATGAACAACTCTCAATCCACTCAATCCCAAAATTCGGGATTCCATTCCTCACGAGCTCCTTCTGGACGGGAGTTCGTGAATCAACTCGATACGACTCAACCTATGAGTCAGCATTTTTCGGAACCCCATGGGTTCCCAACTGGGGCCTTTGATCCCAGTTTTTCTGATCCTTCCCTTTCTTTCTCTCCATCCTCATCCTATGAGGATGTCTGTGCTGTACAAGAGAATGTTAGATCCAACCCCTACTCAAATGCCTATAATCCAGGTTGGAGAAACCACCCTAATTCTCTTGGAAAAATTTGGGGGAAAAATTTGGGGCAACAGACCTAATTCCAACCCGGCAACTATGCTCCGCAACGACCAATGGGTCAGGGTCAAGTATATACTCAGTTGCCTCCAAATTAGGTCAATCAACCAGCTTGGAATGCCAGTCAACCCGCAGGGCAGGCTGATTTGAACCATCAAATGGTAGAGATGCAAGGATCTATGCTCCAGCTCATGCAGCAAATGAAAAACTCGCTGGATAACTTGCAATCCGGGCTCATTGCTAACTCTCGTCAACCCGGATCTCTACCATCCCAACCCGTACCCAACCCGCGAAACATTATGAATTCGGGCAATCAAGCCCAAGGGTACGGAAATCAGAGGGACCCGCACGCACATGCTCAGGTGGTTGAGTAGGGTTCCTCATCTTCTTCTTCTGTAAATCAACAATTCATGGTCAATCAAGCCCCTCCAATCTTTCCTAATCCTCCCCAAGACCCAAATTCTTACGCTTCTGCAAATTCTCTAACTTTAAGGAGTGGTAAGAAGACTCAGGATCCACAACCACACTATTCTGATCTTTTGAATCCTGAAGAATCTAAGGAGAGAGAGGAGAATTCTAAAGGAGAAATCAAGGCTCAGGAACCTGATTCCAAAGATCTGACTCATGTTCCTTTTCCTGAAGCCTTAACCAAAGCAAAGAAGAAGTCTGTTGATAGTAATGAGGAGCTTCTGAATTTATTTAAGAATGTTGAGATCAATATCCCGCTCCTTGATTCTATCAAACACATATCGGCTTACGCAAGATTTTTAAAGGAATTATGTACACAAAAGCGTAAGTCGAGAGAATCTGTTCCGAGGAAGGTGGTACTCTCCGAGCAGGCTAGTTCTGTTATCCTGCACTACCTCCCTCAGAAAAAGAGAGATCCCGGTGCTCCTTTGATTTCTTGCGTTATCGGAGATTACACATTTGATAGAGCACTTTTGGATCTCAGTGCATCCATCAGCCTAATTCCGACTTCTCTTTATGAGAAGTTTGGGTTAGGTGAACTTTGGACAACTTCAGTAACGCTACAGTTAGCAGACCGTTCGGTCACAAACCCGCGAGGCGTTATTGAAGATGTTATAGTTAAGGTCAAGGATTTCTATTTTCCTATAGATTTCCTTGTCCTTGACATGGATGTACCAGATAATCTGAGGAACACGCCCATCATTCTGGGGCGTTCGTTCCTGGCTATCGCAAAGGCCAACATTAATTGTGAAAGCAATAGCATGGAAATCAACTTTGGGGACTAACGAATGAAATTGGATATTTTTAAGGCGATCAATAAATTTGAGGATTGCGGATTTATTGAGGAACTTAATGAGGATAATGTTAATATTGAAACTTGTTTGACAGTTTCTTCAATTGAAAGTTCCTCTTTGGTTGATGAATTTGACCCGCAACCCTTTGACCTGATATCTTCGAAAGAGGTTACTGATTTTGTTCACTCAAAACCTCTTCCTCTTGTTGAATCTGCAGCATCTACCCTACCATCAATCATTACCCCACCCCAGCTTGAATTGAAACCATTGCCTGAGAATTTAAAATATCAATTTTTAGGATCGCAGAATACACTCCCTGTGATTATTAGTGCTAAATTGACAAAGGAGCAAGAGATTAAATTGATTAAGGTCCTAAAGGAACATAAGGAGGCAATTGGTTGGACCATTTATGACCTCAGGGGGATCGAGCCATCTTACTGTAATCATAGAATATTTTTGGAAGATGGATCCCACCCTTCTCGCCAGATGCAGAGGAGATTGAATCCAAATATGCGAGAAGTGGTCAAAAAGGAAATCATCAAGTGGCTCGATGCAGGAATTATTTATCCAATCTCTCACAGTCCCTGGGTAAGTCCCGTTCAGATTATTCCAAAGAAAGCTGGGATTACTGTTGTGACTAATGAGAGAGGAGAATCTGTCACAACTCGTTCAGCTTCCTCTTGGAGAGTTTGTATTGATTACAGGAAGCTGAACATAGCCACTAAAAAGGATCATTTTCCCCTACCCTTCATTGATCAAATCTTGGAAAAATTAGCTGGGTAGAAGTACTTCTGTTTTCTTGATGGCTACTCGGGATACAACCAAGTTCCTATCCATCCCGAGGATCAGGAAAGAACTACTTTCACCTGTCCCTACAGAACCTTTGCTTTTCGTAGGATGCCTTTCGGGTTATGCAATGCACCTACGACTTTTCAAAGGTGTATGCTAGCCATATTTTCCGACATGGTGGGAGAGTTTATGGAAGTCTTCATGGATGATTTCTCTATTTTCGAAGAATCATTTGACTCTTGTTTGGCTAATTTGGAAATGATTCTTAAGCGATGTATCAAGACACGATTGGTCCTTAGCTGGGAAAAGAGTCATTTCATGACCCAAGAGGGCATCGTTTTGGGTCATGTAATCTCTGAACGGGGAATTGAAGTAGACAAAGCTAAGGTTGATGCTATCGCTAAACTTCCTCCTCCCGCATCTGTTAAACAAATCAGATCATTTCTTGGCCATGTGGGATTTTATCGAAGATTCATCAAGGATTTCTCGAAGGTTGCTCATCCTTTGAGCAATCTTCTTGCCAAAGAAATGCCGTTTGTTTTTGACGAATCATGCCGAAAGGCATTTGATTTCCTAAAAACGGCAGTCACCCGTGCTCCAATTTTGCAACCACCAATTTGGATAGCCCCATTTGAGATCATGACCGACGCTTCTGATTACGCGATCGGGGCTGTCCTGGGTCAGAAAATTGACCGAAAGCCCTCTGTCATTTACTACGCTAGTAAAACTCTGGATGAAGCCCAGAGGAATTACACTGTTACTGAAAAGGAATTACTAGTTGTGGTATTTGCGTTGGAAAAATTCAGGGCTTATCTCTTGGGGTCTCATGTTATTGTTTATACCGACCACTCGGCGTTGAGACATCTCTTGGCTAAAAAGGATGCTAAACCCCATCTTATTCGTTGGATTCTTCTTCTTCAAGAATTTGATCTTGAAATCAAGAATAAAGCCGAGGTACAAAATGTGGTAGCGGATCATTTGTCGAGACTCCTAGGTGATTCTTCTTGTCCGGATATTCCGATTGCTGACACTTTTCCGGACGAAACCATTCTTACAGTTTTAGGTGTCCACACCCCATGGTTTGCTGACATTGTTAACTATTTGGCCGTTGGTCAAATCCCCCAGGATTGGACCAAGCAACAATGGGATAGACTCAAATCTGAGGCCAAATACTACTTTTGGGAGGACCCTGAACTGTATCGCATTGGCTCTGATCAGATTATTCGCTGATGCATACCGGAGAATGAATTCAACAGTATACTCGAGTTCTGCCATGCATCTGGGTGTGGTGGACATTTCTCCGGGAGAAAGACGGCTGCAAAAATCTTGCAATCTGGCTTCTATTGGCCGTCTTTATTCAAGGATGCCCAGGATTTCTCAAGGTCATGTTCTCGATGCCAGGCACTCGGGAGCATAACTAAGAGAGACATGATGCCCCTAAACCCTATTCTTCCTGTCGAAATTTTCGATGTTTGGGGCATCGATTTCATGGGACCCTTTATCCCTTCATTTGGACATCAGTACATTCTTGTTGCTGTTGATTATGTGTCCAAATGGATTGAGGCAATTCCCACCCGAACCAATGACCACAAGGTGGTCATTAATTTTGTCAAGAAAAATATCTTCAGTAGGTTCAGGATTCCGAGGGCTATCATCAGTGATGGTGGCACTCATTTTACTAATGCCCAATTACAGAATTTATTGGCCAAATACGGGGTTAATCATCGTATTTCCACACCTTACCATCCCCAGACGAATGGACAAGCCGAGATCTCCAATCGAGAGATCAAGAACATTCTGCAAAAAATGGTTAGGCCTGATCGCAAGGATTGGACTCAAAAGCTTGAGGACACTCTTTGGGCCTACCGTACGACGTATAAAATGCCCATCGACATGTCTCCATTCCGTTTGGTGTATGGAAAGGCGTGCCATCTACCCGTAGAGATTGAACACAGGGCATTCTGGGCAATCAAACAATGCAATTTAGATCTGAATCTAGCTGAAAAGACCAGGAAACTCCAACTATCTGAGTTGGAGGAGCTTAGAAATGATGCTTATGAGAATGCCAAGATCTACAAGGCTCGGACCAAAGCTCTACATGATCAATTGATTTCCCGCAAGAGCTTTGAGCCAAACCAGAAGGTCTGGTTATTTGATTCTAAACTTAAGCTCTTTCCTGGTAAACTTAGATCTAAATGGAATGGCCCATTCATAATTGATCAGATTTTTCCTAATGGTGCCGTTCAGATTTCTAACCCAAAGACGGGTAACAACTTTAAAGTCAACGGTCAACATCTGAAGCTTGTTGTTGACCGTAATCTCCCAGAACCCGTCTCAGACTCTGTTGCTCTAGCCATTCTGTGACTTCTTTGGCTGGACTTCGCCTAGCTGACGGCATTAAACTCAGCAGTTGTACATATGACACAAGGCTGATACGAGCTTCATATCTAGGTGACATCTTTCATATTCTACCCTTTCTTTCATGTCTCTTTTTCAATGAGGACATTGTATCAACTAGGCATGGGGGGGTGGATTCATTCTTGAATTATTTGGTCAGCTTTGTGAAATCCATATAAATTGTCTCTCTTCTTATTTAAAAAAAAAAAAATTAGGAAGGATTAGTTAGACATTAGGACTTTTCAATCCTAAGAAATTTTACATTAGGCCTCAGGTTTTTGGACTTAATTAGCCTGTGTATCCACTAAAATGTGGATTTGTCTTTGAGTTCTCGCCATCTTAATTCTATTATAATTGGAATAAATAAGTTTGGGTGATAAGTACACAACTTATCAACCCGCCCTCTGATTTGAGGGAATTTTGAGTTTTAAGCATCTACACACTTTCTTTGCACTGATTCGTTGTTCGGCGATTCTAACGGAAATTGGGTAGCTAATGAACCTTCTAGGGTGATATGGTTGGCAAGTTATCGTGGCTAACAACCCATAGGTAGGTTGTCCAGAGCCTAGTCACTGGACCTTTCTTTTTTTTGGCTGCCTGTAGATAAATCTTAGACTAGGGAAGCCACCTATTTAAAAAAAAAAAATTCAAAAAGAAAAGGAGAAAGAACAAAAAGAAATAAGCCACACTTCGCCGCACGAGTATGGCTGGCAAGTTGTCGGTGGTAACAGCTCATCGACCGGTTGTCCAGAACCCAGCTCAGAAAATGCACTAAAAATTTCCAAAACACTTAGGAAGAAGTAGAGAAGTAGAATAAATCGGGGAGATATACACTGGATTCACCCTTGTGTTGACCCCATAAAAAAATAAAAGTAGGGAGAAAGCTACCGGTTGTAAAGATACACCTTTAGGCAGAATTCTTATTAGGTCACCTAGAGGCGTAGAAATCCGAAGTCCGTTCTAACTGCCGGTCAATGAGTCTATCACAATCACAATAACATGCTTAAAGCTTAGGGTTCTCATCAAATCTTGGGTGAGTTGAATGGCCGTAGAAAGCCACTCTTAAACCCTAAAATTTGAAAATCCAAAAAAATTAGAAAAGAGAAAAAGAGAAAAAGAAAATTTTCTTTTAATAAGGCGAGGGCTTGAGGCGGTCTGCATTTTGGCTAATACCCGGGCATTGTTGTGTCTTTGAAAGTTCAGTTCCTAAGAAGACAATTTCTTAATGATTGAAAATAACTTAGGTCCAAATAATCCAACCTAATTCTTTTATAAATAGCATATAGTTTTTGCTAGGGACTAGCAAAAGATAGGCATGGGGGTATGATGTAAACACATTTACACTACTTAAAATGTCTATTTATGCATGTTCTTAAGCATAGGATTGTATTTCATGATATAAATATTGCATAACATGCATCATCTTGCATTTAGAGTAGTTTGAATAAAATGGAGGTTAATTATCTCCTTCTATGTGCTTGGACAGGATAAACATTTTATCGGGGCCTCGGATCAAAGATCCAACCGTATGGATGTGATCAGGGCGACGATTGGAGTTCAACGACTCCAAGATTGCCTTAATCAGACATCCGTAGCATCAGATAGTGACCGGGGAACCCTAGAAGATCAAGGGCCAGGATGGTGTAAATCCGCACTTCAGATGACAAATCCGACCGCACGGGTGAATTCGGATCGACGATCGCAGCCCAACGACGCAAAAATTGAGTCAATCCGACATCCGTGGCACCATCTATAACTTCTAGAAGATGGACGGCCAAGATGGCACCACGTGGCGCCATCTCGGCCGCCCAAACGGCCGCACACATTCTACGAAGGTCCTGTACCCGCTCATTCTCCGCCGTTGGATCAAGATCCAACGGCTGTGGATGCGGCTGGCTGATTCGTCCGCGCGACCATTTCGTCCGCATAGCGCAGCGGAGATGAAGTGGCGGGCGAAGGAGAGGTCGCGGGATCGAGTCTCGCGATCCTCAAATCAGGTGCAAGCGAGCGGCGCGTGGAGCGTCAGATTGCGATCCAACGGCTGCGCGCGCCCAATAGCGCCGATGCACGATTGGACGCGCGATCACACGGGGGCGGGCGCGCAGCGTAGCGGGCGAAGATGCGTTTTAAGCCGTCCGATCTCGCGATTGGACGGCTGAGACTCAGCGTGCGTGCGATGGCGTTGAGCGCGTGGGCAGCTGAAGCGGCACGCGTGGGCGCGGAGGTTACGCCCACGTCGGGTCTTTAGTGATGGATTTATCCGTCACTAAAGACCCCTCATTTATTGTTTTGAAGTTTTAATATCCATTTTGCCCCCACTCCTTGCAACTATAAAAGGAGACCCCCTCCATACGAGATTTTCATCCCTTCCTTCTCCTCTCTACCCCTCCAAAGCTCAAGAGAAGCTTGTCCCACACCTGGGATGCTCCTCGCGAGATAAAGTCTAAATTTTCGTTCCCCTTCAGAAGTGGATCCCGCAACGACGACGGCGTGCTGCTTCGTTCTCGTTCTTCTGCTTCGTCCTCCTTCGTCCTGCTTCATTCTCCTTCGTCCAGACGTCGTCCCGTTTGGCTTGTCCTCCAAGCAATCGTTGAGGAGGATAACTTCTCTCTCCCATTCTTATTTACAGCTTTTCTAGTGTAGAATTTTCCTGCTTTATAGTGTAATTGATTTTCCGCTTTCTAGTGTAACTTTTATTTAGTTTGATTATATAAACTGTTGAAATATTGAATGCATGTTCTCTTTCTCTCTCTCTCTCTTTCTCTCTCTCTCTCTCTCTCTTAGTCTGATAGCTCCATTGTAATTATATCGCCTTGCTTATCAAAAATCCTAAAAAAAATATAATTGCGAATATAGATCAACGTAGCCTCCCTGTGTTCGACCCGGAATTCATTTCTGTAACGAGCGCGTACCCCAGACGTCTTTTAAGACGTCTGGGAGGTGGCCCAGACGTCTGTCAAGACGTCTGGGATCACATCCAGACGTCTGGCCAGACGTCCGGGATAGTTTACAGACGTCTGACGAACAGTTATACTCGCACGGGATATTCGTCTGTGTGCCTGTGCGCGTAGACCTGCGATCCGCATCTTCTCTGCGGCTGCAGGCGACTGCGGCCGTCTCTCCCTCCTCTCCGCGCGGCGTTAAAAGGGGGAGGGGGCGCGCCTCCCCTCCCGTCTCCACCATCTTCCTCCTCTCCTGCTGCGGGCGGAGCGAGCGGACGCGAGGGCGCAGCGGCAGCGGCGCAGCAGAAGGCGCGGAGGAGCTGCGGCGTGCGAGGGCAGGGCTCTGCCGTGAGGGCGAGCTCGCCGGGAGCGGCTTGGCCGGCCGGCGGAGGGCGCAGGGGGCGCAGAGCGTCGCGAAGAGGGACCTGCTGCGGGCGGAGCAGCGGACGCGCGAGGTGCGACGCGGGCGGCGTCGCGAGCGGAGGCCGAGCGAGGTTCTGATTCTGGAAAAATCTCCAGAATCAGACGTCTGGACTGATATCCAGACGGCAAGGTCGACGTCTGTGTGATCATACAGACGTCTGAAAGGTGAGTTCCGCTTTCTCCTTCTTTTGTTGTCGACTGACCGTACTGAGGGAGGAGGGTTGGCTGTGCGCAGGTGTTCGATTCGTCATCCTTTGCGAATCCGACGTCTGGAAGTTGTACCAGACGGCGGGAGTGACCTCCAGACGTCCGGAGAGACCATCGGACGTCTGGGATCTAGGAGAGACGTCGCCACAGACTTCTGGACGTCCGGGGAACCAAGCCGAATAGGTAATTCTCTGATCCACCGTTTAAGACGTCTGGAAGGAGTTCCAGACGTCTGATTTTGCACAGCATTGTCTTTCTCGACCCGTTTAGGGCCCGTTTGGGCTCCGTTTTCCGCGATTCGAGTTGCGTTCGTTTCAGAATTTATTCCTCTACCCGCCTACAGTAGCTATACACTGTTTTGAGACACTCCTTGTGTTTGATCCTTGTGGTAGGACCTCGTTCTGTTGCCGTCTTGAGAGTCGCGGAGGCGCGCGGGATTCCCGACCATGCCCCCATTACTTCCGTTGTACCTGGTAGAGTGGTTTTAAGTATTAATAAAATCTGTTAAAGTATGGAACCATAACTAGAACCTAGGGCATTGCATGAATCCTAGGAATGAGAAATGTATGGAATGATAGCTCCTAGGTGTTGCATGAATCCTAGGGCCGGAAAACTAGATTGTATGATAGATCCTAGGATATGGCATGAATCCTAGGATGGAAAAACTAGTGGAATGTATATTACTGCAGTCTTGGAAAAATGGAAAGGAATATATAAGCTGCCTGTGAAATTAATTAACAGCTGCCTGTTATGAACAAAGAAACATGTTTGAGATCATGGAAATTGAGAACGTGAATCTGGAAAGTGAAACATATGATGTTCTGAGATAAAGGGCTGGAACCCTACGGGGAATTAGGAGTGGAACTCCTGGAAAGAAAAGGAATGGAACTGAGATGTAGTTTGTACTGTCTCTTGGGTACGCAGTACCAAGGGAAGTACCTGTACCTGTTTTAGTGCAGAGTGGGGCCAGCCGCCCCAGGGACCCGGGGTTAGGCTTGGCCGCTCTGTACCGACTTGTTGGCCCTCGTGTACGTAGTACCGAGGAGAGCTAGTAGTGCTAGGAGAGTACTAGCTACCCCACGGGCCCCGGGGTTCTGCTAGCCTCCTTCACCGACTTGTTAGGCCCACTAGGGCAAACCAGGGTAGTCAGGCGAGGGTGCGCGGACTGTGGTGGGGCAAGGCCCCGGTTTGGTTACTGTGGAGGGGCTGGACCCCTGTTACTGAGAGGGCTCTGCCCTGGTTCCGTGCTGTGCTTTGGGCGCACCCGTTAACGGAAACGACTGACCGCGTGCCAGTACGGGCTAGCTACCTGTGCGTTTATCGCGCGTGCCGTAGTCACCGTTACGTCTGTCAGTGACCTTGGGGTGGTTGACTGAGGGTAGGATCACCACGGGGGACTCTCCCGGCCAGGAGAGCACCACTTGCTACTTCTACTGTTGGAAAAGACTGCAATCAAGATCGTCCCACGAGGACATTCGAGATCAAGTAAAGGATCTGAGAAGTAAATGAAATAGTGAGAAAAATTGAAAGATGTAAATAAAGGAAGTAATAGAACATAACAACTACTGTACACTCTACTGTTGCCTTTAGTTAGTTTGCCACTCTACTCAGCGTTTTGCTGACGTGTTACACTCGTTACCTTTTTCAGGACCAGGTGTTGAGCAGCCAGGGTCGGCGGCTGCAGAGGACGCTGGGCCGAGTAGGGTCCAGTAGAGTTGCCACAGCTTTGTACCTTCTTTTGTTTCTGTTCTAGTGAGTAGTTTTGTTTCCGCTGTACCTTCTTTACCTGCAGTTTTTGTTATATGATAAATGTTGTTTTACTGTTGTGGTGGTGCCTACTGTAGTAGTTTCTTTCCTTACTGCTGTACTTTTTACTGTTAGTTATATTCATGCTGAATGTGGTTTATTTTACTGTCTTTTGGTTACTTCCTCGTTGGACGACTGGGTCTTGGGATTAGTCGAGTCGGTCCGGTTCTCGTGTCTCGTAGGGGCTCGGGAACCGGGTCGTTACAAGATGGTATCAGAGCAAGGTCGTCCCGAGAAGTGAATCAACTGACTGGAAAATAACCAATTCACATGTTTATAGCTAGAGTAGCCACCACAACATATCTCTTGACATGAGCTCTTAGAAGTGTTGTTAGGTACCGTCTGTTTTGACGTTTCCGTTTTGTTTCGCGTCTCCTTGCAGGAGATGCCTCGTCGTGGGACTGGCGAGACTGGCCGCGGGCGCGGCCGAGGGCGAGGTCGGCGAGGTGGACGTGCTGTCGTTGACGTCTCGGTGGACCAGCCACCACTCCCTGGCATCCAGGCCCAGGACCTCGCCAGACTGATACGGGATATTGTACGAGAGGAGCTCCACCCACCGCCCCGAGCACCTCCTCCTGGGGTTGCAGAGGGGGAGTCCTCTGTGGGACCACGCGACGGACGCAGCGCCGGACACGAGGGAGGGGATGGGCCCCTGCCGCCCCCACCTTCCTCCGACACTTCTGTACACGAGACACCTTCGCCTGGAGGCGCACCAGCACCTCCCCTACAGCACCACTTCGAGCTTTTCGGACAGTTCCGGAAGCTGAAGCCCCCCTCCTTCAAGGGGGATGAGGACCCGACCGAGGCAGAGGACTGGCTTGAGTAGCTGGAGAAGATCTTCGACACCCTTCGCCCCCCGGAGGAGTGCCGCGTGGCCTTTGCCACGTACCAGCTGGAGAGTGCGGCACACCGGTGGTGGAGGGCGGTCCGGGGACAGGAGAGGGACGAGCCGACGTGGGACCAGTTCGTCACCCTCTTCTGCGAGCAGTACTTTCCCCAGACGTGGCAGGACCAGAGGAGGCGGGAGTTCCACACTCTCCGCCAAGGGACGATGACCGTGAGCGCGTACCGCACGCGTTTCTTGGAGCTGTCCCGCTTTGCAGCGACAGCAGTAGCCACTGAGGAGGAGCGCCTTTGGAGGTTCACCGAGGGGCTCCGGCCTGCGATCCGGGGGTATGTCAAACCCCTGAAGCTGCCGACGTTTTCGAGGGTGGTAGAGGCAGCCATGACTTACGAGGAGACCAACCCGTCCGCGCGAGAGACCGACGGTGGGCGGAAGAGGCCCTTTCAGCCAGACTTCTCGCGGGGTCGGCGAGAACGGAGACACGTGGCGTCCGCAGGAGAGCCGTCACGTTGTGCAGGGCCATCAGTGGCCTTTGGGGGCCCTCGACAGGGGCCAGTCGCCAGCACCGGACCCCCGCCTAGCCGACAGCAGGGACTCACTGAGGGCGGGAGTCGGGTTCCCCTCTGCTACCAGAGTGGCCAGCCGGGCCACGTCAGGAGGGACTGCCCATCTAGGGCAGGGGGTCAGCAGATACTTCCCGCGCAGAGCACTGGAGGGCGCGCAGGAGGAGGACCGCAGTCGCGAGGAGGGTACCGGCCGGCACCTACCCGTCCGACGCAGAGTGTGGCTGCTTCGTCTGCACCTAGAGCTGAGGGGCGTATCAACGCCCTAACACACAGGGACGCCAGAGCTTCGGGATCCGTGGTAGCAGGTATGGTTTCAGTTTCTGGCAGACTCGTTTACACGCTTTTCGATTCCGGCGCTACGCACTCGTTTGTCGCAGACAGTTTCGCAGTTAGTTTGGACCAGGATTATACATTGTTAGAGAACCCGTTCGTAATCAGAGGTCCGAGTGGTCAGCTGTTTGTAGCTGAGGAGGTGTACACGGGTTGCGGGGTCAGCATCGGGGGACACAGCCTGCTAGCTGACCTGATTATGATACAGATGGAGGACTTTGGGGTGATCCTGGGGATGGATTGGCTGTCCGCTTACCACGCATTGGTAGACTGCTTTGAGAGGAAGATTGTCTTCTCCATTCCGGAGTTGCCTTCCTTCGAGTTTCACGGGCAGCTAGTGGACGGAGGTTTCAGGTGCATTTCGGCACTTCGGGCGGCGAGACTTTTGAGCCAGGGGTGTGAGGGCTTCTTAGCTTGTGTGGTGGCAGAGCACAGCCCCGTGGCAGACTTCCAGAGCATCCCGGTGGTCAGAGAGTACCCCGACGTGTTTCCAGACGAGTTACCAGGACTACCGCCCGAGCGTGAGATCGAGTTTGAGATCTCACTAGTACCAGGGACCAACCCCATCTCCACCGCGCCATACAGGATGGGACCCTACGCCTTTGTGTGGACTACAGACAGCTGAATAGGGTCACCATCAAGAACCGATATCCGCTGCCGAGGATTGATGATTTGTTTGACCAGTTGCGGGGTGCCACGGTATTTTCCAAGATCGACTTGAGGTCTGGATACCACCAGTTGAGGATCAGGGAGACCGACGTCTCCAAGACAGCTTTCCGCACCCGGTACGGACACTACGAGTTTTTGGTCATGCCGTTTGGGCTGACCAATGCCCCCGCTGCTTTCATGGACCTGATGAACCGGGTATTCAGACCGTACTTGGACCAGTTTGTGGTGGTTTTCATAGATGATGTACTCATCTATTCTAGAGATCGGACGCAGCACGGACAGCACTTGCGGATGGTTCTGGACACTCTGAGACGACGCAGGCTGTACGCCAAATACAGCAAGTGCGAGTTCTGGTTGAGGGAGGTGACCTTTTTGGGTCATGTGATCTCTGGAGACGGCCTGGCGGTGGATCCCGCCAAGGTCGAGGCAGTGCTCAGGTGGGAGAGACCGCGTTCAGTCACTGAGATTCGCAGTTTCCTGGGACTGGCAGGTTACTACAGACGGTTCATCAGAGGGTTTTCGCAGATTGCACGTCCTATGACACAGTTGACTCGGAAGGATGTGCCTTTCACTTGGACAGACGCCTGTGAGGCGTGTTTTCTGGAGCTGAAGGAGAGGTTGACCTCGGCTCCCGTGCTCACCATTCCTGACAGTAGTGGCGGGTTCGTCGTGTACACGGACGCTTCCTTGCAGGGGTTAGGAGGTGTGCTCATGCAGAGGGGTCACGTGGTCGCTTACGCTTCGCGGCAACTGAAGCCCCATGAGCATACCTACCCTACCCACGACCTAGAGTTGGCAGCTGTTGTCTTCGCGCTGAAGACATGGAGGCACTACTTGTACGGTGAGACCTTCGAGATTTTTACAGATCACAAGAGCCTCAGATATCTTTTTGACCAGAAGGAGCTCAACATGAGACAGAGACGTTGGTTGGAGCTCCTGAAGGACTACGACTGCAGCATCTCCTACCACCCGGGAAAGGCCAATGTGGTGGCTGACGCCTTGAGCCGTAAGGCGCCCGCACGCTTGGCCAGTCTACAGTTACAGAGTTGGAGCCTTTTGGAGGAGGTGGGCAGTTGGCGACCTCTAGAGTTACGAGGATACTGTGGGGCAGTGACGGTGACACGGCAGACCAGACCAGAGTTGATAGACCGCATCATCACGGGACAGATGGCCGATCCGTACTTGCAGTCTTTGCGCGACAGAGTACTGTCAGGGGACCCAGGGGACTTCTCTTTCACAGACCAGGTGTTACGCTTGAGGGGACGGCTGTGCGTCCCCAGAGACGAGGAGCTGTTGAGAGAGCTCCTGACTGAGGCACACGGTTCCAGATTCACCATACATCCCGGAAACACGAAAATGTACCATGACTTGAGACGCGAGTTCTGGTGGAGAGGGATGAAGCGGGATGTGGGTGAGTTCGTGCAGCAGTGCTTAGTGTGCCAGCAGGTGAAAGCCGAGCATCAGAGGCCTGCAGGGCCGCTTCAGCCGCTTCCAGTGCCAGAGTGGAAGTGGGAGAGCATCACCATGGACTTGGTGGTGGGTTTACCTGTTACCCAGCGAGGACACGACGCGGTCTGGGTAATAGTGGATAGGTTGACGAAGACGGCACGATTCTTGCCGATCCGAGTCACTTTGGGACCAGCACAGTTGGCAGAGAGGTATATCCGTGATGTGGTGCGACTACACGGAGTTCCGCGGGAGATCGTATCCGACCGGGATACCCGCTTTACGTCCCAATTTTGGGCTGAGTTTCAGCAGGCTTTGGGGACGAGGTTGAGGTTTAGCACGGCTTACCACCCCCAGACGGACGGACAGTCGGAACGCACGATACAGACACTTGAGTATCTTTTGCGTGCCTGTGTACTAGACTGGAGGGGCTCTTGGGAGGAACACCTGCCCCTGGCAGAGTTTGCATACAACAACAGTTATCACTCGAGCATCGGCATGGCTCCCTACGAGGATCTGTACGGACGGAAATGCACGGCACCCTTGAGTTGGGTTGAGGTGGGGACCAAGTGGGAGGTTGGCCCCAGGTTGATCCGGCAGAGTCAGGAGGTAGTTGAACAGATCCACAGACGACTCCGCACTGTCAGGAGCAGACAGAAGAGCTACGCAGATCGCAGACGCAGAGAGGTGCAGTTCGAGGTTGGGGACCACGTCTTTCTTCGTGTTTCGCCCATGAAGGGCTTACAGCGGTTTGGGGTGAGAGGGAAGCTCGCGCCGAGGTTCGTGGGGCCCTTCGAGGTCCTGGAGCGGGTTGGACCCGTTGCTTACAGACTTGCCCTTCCCCCGCAGCTTTCTGGTGTGCACGACGTGTTCCACGTGTCCAACCTCAGGAAGTACGTAGCCGATCCCAGCCACGTACTGAGTCACGAGAGCGTCGAGGTGAGCGACGACCTGACCTACCCCGAGCGGCCAGTGCAGATCCTAGACCGAGCCGTCCGCAGGTTGAGACGAAAGCAAGTACCCCTGGTAAGGGTTTTGTGGAGGAGCCAGCGGTACGAGGAGGCTACCGGGGAGCCTGAGGCGGCAATGCGGGAGCGGTACCCAGAGCTTTTCGCGGGTACGTCTTTTCGGACCGGCTTCGGTCCTCTTTGAGTTTGTTATGGTTATTTGGACATCCTTTTTCCGCACCCTAGTTGGCGCAAGTTTCGGGGACGAAACTTCCTTTGAGTTTGTTATATTGTAACGAGCGCGTACCCCAGACGTCTTTTAAGACGTCTGGGAGGTGGCCCAGACGTCTGTCAAGACGTCTGGGATCACATCCAGACGTCTGGCCAGACGTCCGGGATAGTTTACAGACGTCTGACGAACAGTTATACTCGCACGGGATATTCGTCTGCGCGCCTGTGCGCGCAGACCTGCGATCCGCATCTTCTCTGCGGCTGCAGGCGACTGCGGCCGTCTCTCCCTCCTCTCCGCGCGGCGTTAAAAGGGGGAGGGGGCGCGCCTCCCCTCCCGTCTCCACCATCTTCCTCCTCTCCTGCTGCGGGCGGAGCGAGCGGACGCGAGGGCGCAGCGGCAGCGGCGCAGCAGAAGGCGCGGAGGAGCTGCGGCGTGCGAGGGCAGGGCTCTGCCGTGAGGGCGAGCTCGCCGGGAGCGGCTTGGCCGGCCGGCGAAGGGCGTAGGGGGCGCAGAGCGTCGCGAAGAGGGACCTGCTGCGGGCAGAGCAGCGGACGCGCGAGGTGCGACGCGGGCGGCGTCGCGAGCGGAGGCCGAGCGAGGTTCTGATTCTGGAAAAATCTCCAGAATCAGACGTCTGGACTGATATCCAGACGGCAAGGTCGACGTCTGTGTGATCATACAGACGTCTGAAAGGTGAGTTCCGCTTTCTCCTTCTTTTGTTGTCGACTGACCGTACTGAGGGAGGAGGGTTGGCTGTGCGCAGGTGTTCGATTCGTCATCCTTTGCGAATCCGACGTCTGGAAGTTGTACCAGACGGCGGGAGTGACCTCCAGACGTCCGGAGAGACCATCGGACGTCTGGGATCTAGGAGAGACGTCGCCACAGACTTCTGGACGTCCGGGGAACCAAGCCGAACAGGTAATTCTCTGATCCACCGTTTAAGACGTCTGGAAGGAGTTCCAGACGTCTGATTTTGCACAGCATTGTCTTTCTCGACCCGTTTAGGGCCCGTTTGGGCTCCGTTTTCCGCGATTCGAGTTGCGTTCGTTTCAGAATTTATTCCTCTACCCGCCTACAGTAGCTATACACTGTTTTGAGACACTCCTTGTGTTTGATCCTTGTGGTAGGACCTCGTTCGGTTGCCGTCTTGAGAGTCGCGGAGGCGCGCGGGATTCCCGACCACGCCCCCATTACTTCCGTTGTACCTGGTAGAGTGGTTTTAAGTATTAATAAAATCTGTTAAAGTATGGAACCATAACTAGAACCTAGGGCATTGCATGAATCCTAGGAATGAGAAATGTATGGAATGATAGCTCCTAGGTGTTGCATGAATCCTAGGGCCGGAAAACTAGATTGTATGATAGATCCTAGGATATGGCATGAATCCTAGGATGGAAAAACTAGTGGAATGTATATTACTGCAGTCTTGGAAAAATGGAAAGGAATATATAAGCTGCCTGTGAAATTAATTAACAGCTGCCTGTTATGAACAAAGAAACATGTTTGAGATCATGGAAATTGAGAACGTGAATCTGGAAAGTGAAACATATGATGTTCTGAGATAAAGGGCTGGAACCCTACGGGGAATTAGGAGTGGAACTCCTGGAAAGAAAAGGAATGGAACTGAGATGTAGTTTGTACTGTCTCTTGGGTACGCAGTACCAAGGGAAGTACCTGTACCTGTTTTAGTGCAGAGTGGGGCCAGCCGCCCCAGGGACCCGGGGTTAGGCTTGGCCGCTCTGTACCGACTTGTTGGCCCTCGTGTACGTAGTACCGAGGAGAGCTAGTAGTGCTAGGAGAGTACTAGCTACCCCACGGGCCCCGGGGTTCTGCTAGCCTCCTTCACCGACTTGTTAGGCCCACTAGGGCAAACCAGGGTAGTCAGGCGAGGGTGCGCGGACTGTGGTGGGGCAAGGCCCCGGTTTGGTTACTGTGGAGGGGCTGGACCCCTGTTACTGAGAGGGCTCTGCCCTGGCTCCGTGCTGTGCTTTGGGCGCACCCGTTAACGGAAACGACTGACCGCGTGCCAGTACGGGCTAGCTACCTGTGCGTTTATCGCGCGTGCCGTAGTCACCGTTACGTCTGTCAGTGACCTTGGGGTGGTTGACTGAGGGTAGGATCACCACGGGGGACTCTCCCGGCCAGGAGAGCACCACGTGCTACTTCTACTGTTGGAAAAGACTGCAATCAAGATCGTCCCACGAGGACATTCGAGATCAAGTAAAGGATCTGAGAAGTAAATGAAATAGTGAGAAAAATTGAAAGATGTAAATAAAGGAAGTAATAGAACATAACAGCTACTGTACACTCTACTGTTGCCTTTAGTTAGTTTGCCACTCTACTCAGCGTTTTGCTGACGTGTTACACTCGTTACCTTTTTCAGGACCAGGTGTTGAGCAGCCAGGGTCGGCGGCTGCAGAGGACGCTGGGCCGAGTAGGGTCCAGTAGAGTTGCCACAGCTTTGTACCTTCTTTTGTTTCTGTTCTAGTGAGTAGTTTTGTTTCCGCTGTACCTTCTTTACCTGCAGTTTTTGTTATATGATAAATGTTGTTTTACTGTTGTGGTGGTGCCTACTGTAGTAGTTTCTTTCCTTACTGCTGTACTTTTTACTGTTAGTTATATTCATGCTGAATGTGGTTTATTTTACTGTCTTTTGGTTACTTCCTCGTTGGACGACTGGGTCTTGGGATTAGTCGAGTCGGTCCGGTTCTCGTGTCTCGTAGGGACTCGGGAACCGGGTCGTTACAATTTCGGTATAAATTTTATTTGTTGAACACGAATTCTTCACTTTCGAACTACAACAACAGGTTTTCCAAAACTGAACACGTTAGCTTAGCATTCGTTTACATTCAACAACGGCCAAGAAGGCTTCCTCATAGCCTCACTTGGTTGATCCCATTCTTTAGTTTCTTAGATCTCTTTTCATGTATCGGGATTTTATAGCTACTTGATGTTTGATGCATGATATTCTGTTATCAAGTGGTTTTATGTGCATGCGCATGTTTTCACTTCTTACGATTTTGATGCATGCCTCTTAGTCTCCTTAGGAACGTCCCCTTTAGGGTTAGTCACACCATGCACGGCCACCATGGCCTCACTTAGATGCACGTAGTCACTTAGGGTTGCAGGTACATAGTGAGATTTAGGTTGAGTCATATTAGGTTTCGCTTTTCAAAACAAAAATCGAAAACACAAAGAAATCGCAAAATACAAAAAATCCAAAAAGATTAGGTTAGGTTAGATTTAGGTTTGAAAAGTGGACCTAAATCTAAAACTTGTTTCTCACGCCTTCCAGAGACGAACGACCAGAACTCAAGTTATAAAAGAGAAAATCTATGCGAGTTTCGTTAAAAAACTAAATATTTTTTATTAAAGGGTTTAGCACAACTATACTACAAATTCAACAACGTATTTCAAACCACACGCTAAAATCACTTTGCCATCAGTGCAAGGCGCATCTCTTAAGCATTGATCTGATTGAGCATGTACCGTACACATGCATGTGTGTGCATGCATGAATGCACGTGTGCCCAGGTGGCCATGAGCTTGAACATGAGCCAGATATGGCCCAATACTGTGCACCTGAATACACTAAAATCTACACTAAATGAACTAGAATTTGGTTCTAGTAGTGGTTTGGTCCCACCCTATCGGTGCTGTGTATCCCACGAATGAACCTGGTTCACCCATTAAAAGCAATTTTTGGTTAAGTGTGAGAAAAAGTGAGGGTTTAAGGGCTTAAATGGTTAGGTGTGGAGAGAAGAGTAAAGAGGAAGGGGTGGAATGCAACTAAGTGTTGAGAGCTTAAGAAGAAGAGAAGAGATTGAGATTTAAGTTGTTTGATGAGAGAGAAGAGAAGATTGAGTTGAGATTAAAAGAGAGATTAATTGATTTGAATTTTACTTGTAAAGGCATTTGTTCTTTAATACAATTTTCTTTTAATGCCTTTATCTTTTGTAAACACTTGATGTAATTTCTTTTGCTATTCAATGTAAATCATTCATGTATATTTCCTTTCATTAATGGAATAATTGTCATGTTTTAGGGTTTCAATTTTTTATGCAATTATTTATGAGCTTAACATATGCCATAATTATTGATCTAATTAACAAAATTATTAGTTGAGTATTAACTTAATAAAAATGGTGAATTGATTAAGTTTAAATACCTCCTAGTGAACAACCTAAACTCAATCAGTTAAAAGAATTTAAATCTAAAATGTAGGTTAGCTTGACCCTATACTACAATTAACAACAACGATTTAACCAATCAAGTTAACCTAAGTCTATTCTTTACATAATTAATTAAGCCTAATAATTTTAATTAACTGTGTTGAGAATTGTACGATCAAGTACCCAAAAATCCATGAGTGGAAACGGCGTTGGAACCATGGTGGTGATGAGTGTGGGGTGCAGCAACACCCTGACAAGGGATTGGCAGTGGCAAGTGACCATAGAGGGATCAGCAGAGTGAGACCGTGTGGGTTGCAATCATAGGGGGGGTGTGGTGGTGAAGGCTACAAACAGTGGGGAAGTAGTGGTTGCTGTGTAAGGTAGAGGTCTGGGCAATGAGGAGGTTGGTAGTTAGGTTGTGGTGTTGGAGTTTTTGGGTGGGGAAAGAAGGCGAGGAGGTAAGCGGAGGTGGTACTGTCTGTCGTTGAGAACAGGGAAGGTGAGGGGATAGGGAAAGGTGGAGGGCTGAGGAGTGAGTTATGAGTGGGATTTGAGGTGAGG
Source organism: Thalassia testudinum (assembly GCA_037157565.1). Lineage (NCBI taxonomy): Eukaryota > Viridiplantae > Streptophyta > Magnoliopsida > Alismatales > Hydrocharitaceae > Thalassia > Thalassia testudinum. Next base: position 50,403,950 of record JAZHRO010000009.1, read on the forward strand.
GGTTAGAGAGGGGGATGGGATGAGATTGAGAGGAATGAGATGATGGGGGAGAAAAAGGTAATAACTTCCATGAGAAGATATCCAACTTTGGTTCATGTCATTCAAACTTGCCATTGTTCTGCTTTTTATAAGGGTTATAACCATCAACTAAGGTATCGTTTATTTTAAAGAATTAATTTTGTAAGTGGTGGGATTGTAGGATAAATATGAGATTGTAAAGTTTTTATATTTGAAGAAAATATAGGTCGAATCGTGGGATGTTTGAGAGATAGGTGTGGGTGTTTTTTCACACCATCCTAAGATAAATTTATCTCACCCTCCTCTCTGGAATTAGATAACTCCAAGATTGATGGATCTATCCTAGGATTGTTGTAACCAGAAATTTAAATACTCAAATGTAGTATAAGTAGTACAATCCTTGCAAACAAACGGTGTCTAAGGCACCTATTATCTAAGGCACCTAGGGGTCACATTGGTGAATCAAGGCATCTTTAGTTGAGAAATATATTGAAATTGAATAATTGATAAAATGGAAAAATTGTAAATGTGCACTTGACATATTTGTAGTTTTATATTAAGCTGCATCAAGTTGACATGGATTCGTACTCAAAAGTCTTTTGTGAAAGTGGTTTGAATTGTAGGATGGAAGGACCTTTCCTGGATCTTATTTGTAAAAGGCCAAAATTAATATCTTATCTTCGCTTGACGTGAGTCATCTGGTTAGGTTTGCGCTTGTGCAAGGGCGTGCAAAGTATATATAATTAAATTCTACGGAGGAGTTCAGCCTTAGTATCCTATCTCACGTGATATGGCTACGGTTTTTGTCGTTGGCGTCTATGGTAGAAGCATATTTTGATTCAACACTGCTCGTAGTTGAGCAAGTTCTTCCTATTTTCCATTTCATGCGTCACTTTTCCTTTTCAGAAAAAAAACTCACCCCTCGCTTTTCTAATTGGGAGGGAATGTTTCATGATTTTTCAGTTTAGCTTTAAAGATTTGCCTTTTATCTTGATTCTCTTTTTATCAAGGAAAAAAAAAAGTATTTTATTTTATATCCACTATTATATTTATCTCACATGACATGTTGAAGTGAATGTCATGGGATCAAGTGAAGCCACATAGGAAAGTCATGTGTTCGTTGATATAAAAGGTTAGATCACCTTTTTAGATCATAAAAATACTATTATCATTTTTAGCTAAGAGAAAGGAGAGTCACATGTATCCCTCACATTCAAATTCAAATTTCGATGAAGGAAAAGGGAAACTCTTTCTCCAATAGTTACTGTCGGCACTACAATAAATGCTAAAGGTACCACCATCTCAAATTTCGATGAAGACAAGTAGATGCTGAGGGCACCACCGTAAATGCTGACGGTATCACTATTGGTGCTAATGACATCACCACCAGTCGCATAAGTTTAGATACTAATGTCATCACGTACATTTTCATGTTGTTGCCCCTACAACTTATTCAGTAACTTTTATAGTGTTTAAGTATCTATTACAAACACTTATCACTTTTCTTATATTGCTGGCATCAATTACTTATCACTTATCTTATTGTTGTTGCATCAATTATGTAAATACCTATTGTGGTGCTGATGGCACCACCATAAGTACTAATGACATCACCACCAATCGCGTAAGTTTAGATACCAATGTCACCACGTACATTTTCATGTTGTTGGCATCGATTACTTATCACTTATCTTGTTGAGGTGGATACTATATGTGTGAGGTGGAGCCACATAAGAGAGTCACATGTGCTCATGAATATAAAATGTTAAACCAACTTTTTATAGTACTATTACTATTTTTAATTAAGAGAAAGGAGAGTTACATGTGCCTCTCACATTCGAATTTAAATTTCGGTGGAGGGAGAGGGAAACTTTGTCTCCAATAGGTCTCATTGGCACTACAATAGATGCTAATGGCATCACCATATCAAATTTCGATAAAGGCAAGTAGATGCTGATTACACCACCATAGATGTTGACTGCATCACCATTGGTGCTAATGGCATCACCACCAGTCGCATAAGTTTAGATACCAATGTTACCACGTACATTTTCATGTTGCTGTTGGCATCAATTACTTATCATTTATCTTGTTGAAGTGGATGTCATGTGGATGAGGTGGAGTCACATAGGAAAGTCACATATGCTCATGGATATAAAAGGTTAAACCACCTTTTTAGACCCTAAAAGTGTTATTATCATTTTTAACTAAGAGAAAGGAAAATCACATGGAGTGACATATGCCCCTCACATTCGAATTCAAATTCAGTGGAGGGAGAGGGAAACTCTGTCTCCAATAGGTGCCGTCGGCACTACAATAGATGCTACTGTTGTCACCAGCTCAAATTTCGGTGAAGACAAGTAGGTGTTGACGGCACGACCATTGGTGCTGATGGCATCATTACCAATCGCGTAAGTTTAGATATCAATGCTAACTACACTGGTGGAAAATAATATTGTGAGTGGGAAAACCAATCTACCACAATGAAGAAAGCCAACTGGCCAAGAGTTCTTGCTTGCCTTTGTTTCATAGTCCGAGGTTACATATATAGAGTGCCAACATTCAAAAGGATATATCATAAAAGACAAATCATGCTTCTTATCGAAAGCTACATCCCACACGACCCAAGACAATCTTTCCTATTTTATGAAACATGGCTATTTAGGAAAAATGAGGGTTGGCATTAGTAGCCAAAAATGGCCTTGATGGCTCAGAGGGGCCACCTTGGGTGCAGGGCTCGGAACTAGGTTGCATGGCGAGGAGGGCCTCGTCTTTGAGGTCGTTGACGAGGAGGAGGAGGTTGGCAGTGTGCATGTGGGAGAGGTGGTCCTCGAGGTGGAGGGTGCAGATAAGGGGATCGGATGGGGAGGAGCGGTGGCTCTACTCCTCGACGAGGAGCTACTTGGCACGGAGCTCCTCGTCGTGCTGGTGGGCGACGGAGACGGTAGTGACGACCAGAGGAGGTTGTCGGTGGGTGGGTGGTGTGGTAGGGAACTTTGTAGCTAGGATGCTCTTTTATAGTCCAAATTTAGGAGAAGGGGGTAGGGGGAGGGGTGACATATGAAATCTTAGTAAGATTTCATGTAGAATTTTGATATATTTTAAAATATGTAATATAGTATATATAATACTACTCTCTTATCAATAGACCTTTTCTCCCGAATCTAAAAAAAATTGCTAGAATTTCCTCTATAATATAAAAATTTTCCTAAATCTTGAATACTGAAAATGACATCATAAGAAAATAAATGGATACAATCTACAATAAAAAAGTGCACACATCCTACGTGACAAATATTTACAAATAATATATTACCCGTCTCACATTTCATTTACATAGATAAAAACATTTTATTATATATTCCATACATTAACATATTTCATTCATTGACATTTTATTAAACAAAATTAATTAGGGGTTATCTCAAAATCGTCGGAGAGAATCCCTTAACTGTGGGAACTACCGGTAAAGAAAGTGAATAAAGGAAAATTACAATTACATAGCTATTTAACTAATAAAACAATCAAAGTAATTACGTAATATTTAACCTACCACCCACCCCCCACCCAAATTCCAAATAACTATTTCCGATTCTTATCAAGAAGTAGTTTCCCCTCTGGTTTCTTATGCTGGGTTGGACTCAACACGAGGATCTGAATAGTCTAAAGGGTCAAGGAAATAGTGCTCCAATACTCGAGAAAGTCTTTGAGCATAACCCCATTCATCTAGAGTCCCCTTCATCTTGAGGGTTTCCCATCACAACCCCCCACGCCCCCTTACGATCTGAAGTCCCCATTTAACCAACTTAGAGGAAAACTAATCCCTTAGTTAAGGATGGGATTACAGTTGGAAATTTGTCTCTTCTATCCTTCGAGTAATTAATTACAGTTGGGAAGTTCCACAAATTAGAATGTATGCAATTAATGCTTTCTTTCTTCTTGGAATCACAAAACTAGTTTTGGGCATTCCCATCGGATCTTTGAGATATGGTTTTCCCTCGAATAGAGTAATGATACAACATGAACACTAGACATGAAAGCCAAATGCGCGCATCTAATGGAAACCTTATATGTGTTAACACTGGTTGATTTAGAATAAATAGATGGAGCCTGTTACCATATGCATCAGATGTGAAAAGTCAAATAAATGCTTCTAAAAGAAACCATATGTGCGTTATGGCTTCCTTATTGATTATGATTGAGATGTATGCGCATGCAGCCACGTCCCATTTTCACCTTAATGCTTTGTTTTTCTCTAACATGTTCTGCCATTCAAAGTAACTAATTATGATTTGGCAGCAATGGTTTTAACTTGGATTTGATAATAAATCAACTTTCTTACTTTTTAATTTACAGATGGAACGGATATATATCAAGAAAAAAGAAAAAAAAGAAAATGAAAGAAAAACGGAGGATGGCTGCTAGAGGGGGGGTGGCTTGGGGGCCGTTGGTGGTGCATGGGGTATATGAAATAACACTTATTGAGGGTGGAGCATTTGGTTGTATCTAGCTAATTTTGACTCGAAAAAGTTTAAATTGGTTCAATCTAAAAATTATATGTGTTGGATCTAAATCTTAATTTTAGAAACAATTTAGGTTTAAATTGGACCCGAGTTGAATCGAAAAAAATCAAATAGGTCCAACGGGTTTGTTTATATATAATTTTGTTATGTTATTTTGTGACATATGTAATTTTATATGTGTAAATTTTAAAGAATAATTCTTGAACAAGGATTGCAAATAGTTGAAATGTAGTCATTATTTAGATAAGGTATAATTTTTACTGAAAATTTGATGTGTTTTTTATTTTTATTGAGTTTGTTTAATGCAAAATAAATCCCTTAAGGTTAGAAAAAGAAAGTTGGTTAATAGAATAAATTTTTCCTTCGAAAGCTTCATTTGGTAAATGAATATAATCTAAAATGGTAAGATAATATGCCTAGTTGAATTATATTTCATTCATATAGTATATTTTATTGGTAGAAATATTTATGAAGTTGTAAGATTAGGGTGTATTAGTATATTTTGAAATTATTGTGATATATTCATCCAATTTTAACTTTAAATAGGGTCTTAATATGTTGACTGGGCCTTACTTAAATAAAAATAAAAAATTAAATTTAGTAGACTTAGGTAAGGTTTATTTAAAAATTTATGAAAATTGATTCTAATAGGTTTTTTTTGAGCCAAATAACAATATTGAGCCCATCCCAACTTGATCCTGTACTCATAAATATGGGCCTTGGGTTGGATTTGGACCTTAATTTAGTAAAAATTTTAAGCTTTGAACCTGACTCAAAACTTAAAAAATAAAATGAATTGTCTCAAGTTTGGGGTAGACATGACCCAATGCTTTACCCTACGCTCATCTCGTGTCTTTACGTCAACGTGCTTTTTGTATACTTGTCTTAACTATTACTCTTTTTTTCTATGACCTAAAAACCCTTTTGGGTCAACTGGGGTTGAAACAGCCAAAACCTAATGACTGCCCACTGGGTGAGTCTCAGGGTTGGGTCTCAAACCCGTGATAGGCAATTGGCGGGGCTTTAGAAGGATCCTTACCACACAGTCGCACGCTACTGAGCCATGGGCAACATGCTTGTCCTGCATTTCGATGAACAAGTCAATAAAATGCTAGCCTCATACTATATTCAAACATCAATTATAGGAACGAAATTTGTGTTTAATGAAACAGACAACGAAAAAGTGCCATATGTTATGCAGACATTTTAAAATACAGTTTCACATTTTGGGCTTCATCAGGAGAGGCCCAAATAAAGGCATTAAAAATAGAGTTGGGTCATTGCTTTCTTTTAAATGGAAAAAGAAAGGGTAAAAGCCCAAAGCCATGACTTTTTAGTGATGATATTTTCTCTACTTGATGGGAGACCAGCTGCGCAGTCATTGCATCCTTGGTTGAGCTTGCATTTACCCAATGCTAAAGCATGGGGTTTACAGGCTGGCTCGAGCCCGAGAATAAACTCAACTCAATCAAGGTCGACCCTTAATAAAACCCTTGTTGAACCTAAGCGTAGAAATTTAAATTATTTAATTCAAGACTACATGCACCAATGAACGCTGTCCAGTCTTACTGAACTCAAGGATAAAGGTCCTCATTTAAAGACTCTCCATCTCATATTTTCTTCGAATGTTATTCGTGTAGGGTTATTTTAAATGTAAATAGTGACGTAAAGATTAACACGAGCGAGTTTGTGGATCTTATTTTTGTATTTCACATAATATTGTAAATATAGATTCATTTGATAATTAATATTTAATATAAAAAAATAAAAGAATATAAAGTTTGTTATATAGTGAATTTATCATATTTAAAAAAATCATCACATCATTTTGAATTAAAATACATAGGTGATAAATAATTTTACATCGGTAATAACTACTTTGCACCAGTGATAAATTATTTTGGGTGATTTTGCATCAGTGAGAAATTATTTTAAAGTATTTTTGTACCGATGCAATCTCATTTTGCACCAGTGTAAAATTATTCTACGAGCACCTGTGCAAAGTACTTTAACTTATGGGTTTAGGATTTAGGATTTAAGGTTAGGTTTATGGAAAGTGGTTTCATATATGAGAAGTAATTTTTCACTTGAAATGTGATTTTTTATCTTAGGATTTATGGTAACCCTAAACACTAAAGATTAAACCTTAAACTGTAAAATGAAAAATCACTTGTCATAGGTGAAGAAATACTTAGAATTTAATTTTACACCAATGTAATGTTACTTTGCATCGATGCAAAGATACACCGGTGCAAAGCAAGATTGCACCAGTGTAAAGTAGTTAAAGTAAAATTACATCGGTGTAATCTTACTTTGCATCAGTGTAAAATTATTTCGAAGGTGAAAAGTGATTTTGCACCGGTGTAAAATAAGATTGCACCTATGTAAAGTGATTTTAAATGTGATTTGAGTGATTTACACCTGTACAAAAGTGATTTATTGTTAATTTCAATACTAATGTATCCTACTATGTGTGAGTATTTTTCTTTCATAAAAAAAAAATATCAAATGAGAACCATATTTACAATATCATACCTTAACTTTTACGTCATCTTCTAAATTTTTGCTGTCCAATTTATTTCTAAGAATGAAAATTATTACAAAAATGTAGACAGCTGCAATCTTTCTTAAAATAATTCTAGTCCACCTTTCTCAGAGGATTCAAACCCACATTGGTTTGTTTTTATACCAAATAAACAACCACGCATGGTATAACGAGCTTTTATTAAGTCATGTCGCATTTTACATCATGGTAGAAAAAAGTTAACGTAGGCAGTTGGCACTAGGGCGTGGTGGTTGGTGGTGGTGGCTCGGTGGAGGGGAGGGGGAGGGTTTGTGGAGGGGGGGAGTTAGAAGGAGGGGAGATGGAGATGGTAGGGCTTGGTGGTGGTCAGAGCCAAGGGAGGGGCGTAAGAGGTGGAGGGGAATTATGGTATGTAGGAGGAGGAGGTGGAGGGGGTGACAAGGTGGTGTTGAGGGTAGCAATGGGAGGGGAAGGTCAAGGAGGTGGTCATGGTGGGAGGGGGAGATAGTGAGGCGAAGAGGAGGGTAGGGCAATTTTGTGTCAGAGGAGGAGGAAGAAGAAGAGAAGGTATACTTGAAGGAGGAGCTCGTCGGGGAGTGACATGCAGGGGTGGGGGGCGTCGGAGGGAGGGAAAGCTCACTGAAAGGAGTCATGCGAGGGTCTAGTGATTGTGGGAGGAAGGGGGCAAGTGTGGGTGGCAGCAAAGCAGGGTTTCAATCCATCTTTCAACAATGGTCATAACAACAGCCGTCATCGAAGTAAAATCATTGCTAATCTACTTTTGAAACAATTTACTTCTTGTTATCGACGACGATTATAGAATCAATTATTGCTAAATGTATTAAATAAGTTTACTTGCTTCTTTTGGCAACAATTATTTATTAAAGTGTTGCCAAAATTTTCCTTAAAGAAATCACTTTTTTTCTTATTTCAATGGTTGGCTTATAATCGCCACCAGTATAGTTTTGCCAACAGTTATTGTAACGACTGTTGTATGCTTTCGTCGAGTGTTAAGAAATATATGCATTATAATATAATCGACAAAATCACACAAACATTTAAATTTGTAAACTCAGAATTTAATTGGAGTCCGAGATCATTCGTAGGGAGAAAATGTAGAATTCACGCATTAATCTCAATTTAAAATTAATGAGCACAATAAGTTAAGCGCAATAAAAGATATGCAATGAATGTAACTTGTCAGATTGATTAAGCAATGTAAATCAATGTATCTCAGAAAGTATAGAGACTGAAGAATAGAAGAAACTTAAAAAGTGGTGATTTAGGTCTTCATTTAGATCCCTCTAATTAAACATGCATCTCATATTCAAATTACTCAAATAATCCAATAGTATTCTCAATTAGATAACTTAGGTACTTAAATGTTCCAACAGTACCAGCTGAATCAACCTCAAAGCCTTAGACGACAGAACAAGGCATTATATGCCTTATTAGAAGCACAACACCAACAAAGCACAAGACTCACAAGAGCCTTAGAGGTTCTAAGGCACGGTACAACTCAAGGGCTTTTCCTTTTTCAAGCCTTCACAAACATAGGGCTAACTCTCTCTCAGAGGCTAAGTGTAAAGCCTTTTCTTCATCACACGCCCATGAATCTCGAAGTAAAACCCTCCCCCCTCCTCTCACAAATCTCTCCTCTTCTCTTCTCTCTCAGATAACTAGGTATATGTTCGGGTAAGAATGCGAGTAATCGGATCCTAAATAGTGGCTAAACCCATGTGCATGGATCGCGGGTGAGGCATACGTGGCATGTGAGCAAGGGACCTGACCCCCCAGTGTTCTTGGGCGAATAGTTGCAATCACAAAATCAACTTAAGTGCCAACATGAGCTCCTCAACTAATGATGTGGGACTAAATGTCCTGCTTCCTTCTTGTGAAGCTTCAAGCGAAGGCCACTGCAATTGCGTGCTGCTACAGGATACTTCCACTCAATTGGTGTTGTAGCTGGATATGTGGATGTAAACCACGTCACCTGGAGGTGGTGTTGATGATGATGATGGTCAGATGAGGCATATCGGCACCGGGGAAGACGACAGCATCGGTGGAGATGACCTGCAAGAGAAAATGGCCTATGGCCCAATTAAATAGTTGGTGACCTTTGCCATGGTGTGGCAAAGGTAATGGTGGGTGCAATTTGGTGCGAGAGAGTGTGAGGTGGCCAGACGATGACGGTGGAGGTGGCGGTGAGTGGGTGAGTCCGATTGGTGATTCTAGAGGTCAAGAGCTCCGATAACCTTAGGGCTTTTGATCTTTGGATCGTGGGGAAGGTGTGGGTGGAAGTGGTGGGATGTTTGGTGAGGTGTGTTGGCCGAGCAAGCTCACCGGAGCTTCACTGGCCGTGAAGAAGATGGAGGGAGATATTGATGGTCATCAGTTGAAACAAGTGGGGAAGGAAATAGAAAGGTTCAGGAGAGGGAGTGGAAGGAGCTTACTTAGCTAAAGGACGAAAGGGATGAGGAGAGGTGCCAGCTATGATTGGCCGATGTCGGAGAAGGTGAAATCTTTGTTGAGGGAGGACATCGGCGACGATAGGGGAAGGAACTCCTGTTGTGGCTGGCAAGGAGCGAAAGGCGAGGAAGAAGGAGGACCACTTGATTTTCTTGTCTAGTGGCCAGAGGAAGGAGGTTGAGGAGGCTCGCCAGAGCTAGGTCAGAGAAGGTCGGGGAAGGAGTTGAAGAAGGATTTTGGCCTCAAACCTTGCTAAGGAGTGCAGTATGAAGAGAGGAGCCAATTTAAAGGCCTCAAGATGGCATTCAAACAAGGTAGGAAGCTCTGCGAGCTCAAAAACTCAGGGAAGAGGATTCATGAGATTGCGAGCGTTCACATGAGGAATCTAGTGCAAATCAAGGTCCAAGGCCTAATCCAATCGATAGAGGACCTCTCAAGGATTCTCCCTTCCAATTTTGGGAGGATTTCATTGAGAATCGAACGAGAAAACCTCTCTCATATCTCAGTGGAGGAGCTCTGTTAACACTACTAGAGGCAAGTTCCTTTTTGCAAAAATGATGACAAAGTTAGGAACCCGATTGTATACTTTTGGAAAGTTGAGGGGCTAAATGAGAGGAACAGAGTTTAAATGGATTAAAATGCAAACTAGGTCAAGATGGACACTGATTAGGCCCAAATTTTGGTACAGACCTAATTTAGGCTCAAGGAATCTGATGGTGAAGTTGGATTTGAGTTTTGACCAAGTTTGACTGGGAAAGTTTCAGAGAAACTCAAATTAGGGTAGAAATCTGTTTGTAACTCTGTTTAAGGCCAAAATAGGTTAAAATGATCAAATCAAGGATACCAAACCTCAAGGAATATTTTTATATGAATTTCATAAGGTTTAGATGAATTTTATCCTAATCAAAACCTCTGTAATTCAAGCAGGTTTGAAATTAGGGTTTTGGGTACTATATTGGTTCTCGAAACGTGTGAAACTCTGTTTCTCTTTGTATGGAGCCACTTATTAGACTTTAATGCTCATGTGACCTTAGATTAACCCTTGGAAAACCCTATGGTTACTCTATTTTCATGATATGCTGTTAAAATTACAGAATTAACCTTGATTTAGTATTTTCTTCTCAAACTGGGTTTGTAAAGAATTATGGCTCTCAAGTGATTATGTAGGAGCATTTGTCACTTAATCTTGACTAAATAAAGCTAGTTATGACTCATGATGGTGTTACCATCATACCCTCATGCCTAACTTTTGCTAGTCCATAGCAAAAGCCTATGGAAAGAACTAGATCTCTAGACCATGCTTTGATATTCAGATGCCTGATTTGTTCCACTTTCTAGAAATTAGGTCAAAATGCCAACAATAGGCCTAGAGGTACTCAAGTATCAATCATGATCCAGACTTGACCAGCTTCAACTTGAGTCTGCAGCGAAGGTTTCCTAAGCCCACAAAAACTGCCCAGAGGTTCGTTAAACCCAGTGGTTAAAGCACCCATGCATAGAATGTAGAATGCCTAGGTTCAGTTTGCCAGTGCATTTTTGTAAGAGAGAGATAAAGAAGGATATTTCATTTGGAGAGTTTTCTCTCTTTTATTTTTATATTTTTCCCTAAATCTGGCCTTAGATTGGCCCTAAACACGGTCTATATTAGATTTCTTGTCCCCACCATTAATCCTCGAAGGGTCCCTGGCTTTCGATGCTTCAGACTAGCACTGCCCATGGCAACCCCAGAACCCTGGCTTTCGACACTTCGAGATAGTGCCGCCCGTGGTGTTCTGTAGCTAAATTTAGGCTCTGACAATCGATATTTTGGGATAATCTCTCCCATGTCACCTGAACCAGCACAAGGTGCTTACATAGCCTTAGTAGGATATTTAGATATCTTAGGAGACAAGCATCAAGGAGACGATATGTTATTATGCATTTTCGAGGGGGATTTCCGACCTCTCCACACTGGGAACTCGTCCAATTAACTTGTGTTGTCAAGCTGCTCTTAAGTTAGATCTTCGAGAAGGATTTTCAGAACAGAACACTTTTGGCATGATTTTCTTTATTAAGCACACTGAACCAGACTTAGTGTGTGATTTTGAGTACTTAGGTTACCAAGTCCCGCTAACCAAAGGGTAGGCAACGGGACCGAATAATCCCTAAGCCTTAGACCTACTACATCAGCTTTGCACTTTCCTCAACCTCTTGAGGACTAATCCAGATCTTAACGAATACGTGAATGTTTAAGCCCGAAAACAAGCCCAAGAGGCTTAAGATCAGCACTCATACTAATCTCCTTATCTCTAGCATTTCAGGACTTAAATCTTTCTTTTTGATTAGGTCTAGAACTTAAGTAAATTCCATAATCAATTACTATGACTATCATTTTTGTTTTTGATTTTTGCTCCTTTTTGACATTTATCGTTTTCTCCTTTTTTCCTTCTTAAGAAGGAATTGCAGTCAATTCACAAAATTTCCTCCCCTTTCTCCATTTTTTCTTTTTGATTTTTTTAATTTTTTTTAATATGTAATTTTTTTGTGAGAACCTTTCAGAGAATTGAATTTCCATATGTTTGCACTTTAACACCCCCAACGCCTAAGTTTTGTAATGTCCTCATTGTAAACCAAGGAGGTACAAATTCAATTTGGTTCAAGGATTAAAATAGGATCAAAGGGTAGGTGAATGGATTGGGATGACTATTGTGAACGATTTCAAGCTTTGATACAAGTACCAAAGGTGGATTCGGTTGTTCTAAAGTTGAACTCAAAAGTGCAGTAGGAGTGTAGCTCAAAAGGATGATCAAAAGGGTCTCGGGTTTTAAAATGATGGGTTGCCTCCCGTTAAGTGCTAAATTCAATGCCTTCAGCCGAGTAGAAGGTGGTTAAGGAGAAGGGGTGGTCAAATCAGAGAGTTTTATAGAACAAGAACCTTGATAAGTAGCCTGGTTGGTCCAACTAGGTGCTTGTTCAGATCGACAGGCTGATTATGCAGTCTAAACCAATCAGTCTGGTAGGTAGATGGATGTGGATTAGTAAATGGGAAGCCCACCAGATACTTTGAGGCTCAAAGAGATATGGAAAGGTGAATATAGGGTTTAGCTGAATCAGTTCAACCTGATCAGAGTAGGGATCTTCAAAAGAAAATGGATCTGTGGAGGATGTAGGAACCCTACTGATTGGATCGAAAAGGATAAGGAGTGATTAACGGTCTGATCAATGTCCGAAACCCAATCAAAAGATGGAGGAGAGTCATATGAAATCGGATTAGAAAGAGGTGAATAAGAGTAAAAGTTGATTCTGGTGGCGGGTTGAGGTTGGGATCGAATTTTGGAAGGCTCTGTATGTGTATCAGAAGGTGTGGCTTCTTTGAGGTCCAAATCATTGGCCTCAGCATCAGAATCAAGGAACGGATCATGGATGTTGAGGTCATAAATTAGCTCGTAATCATCAAGAAACAAAGGTTCTCCGAAATCATAGTATGATTTGAAATCATCAGAGAATTTGCGAAAAGTAGTTTCTTGGCATGATGCATAGAATGATTCAAGATCGGGGTTTCCACCACAGAATGAATCATGATGCATAGAATCAACAACCTGACTTGGATCTAACCTAATCTCAAATTCTGAGCTCAAAGAGGTATCCTTATTTGGCAGAGGCTCAGGTTCTTGGCTCCTAGGGTAGACCCAATCAAATCCTAACTCTTCTAACTCCTTTGTTTCTGTATCATAAATCAGTGTGACTTCTGAAAAATCAATTTGTATCTCTGAGGAGTTTGGAGAGGTGTAATAATCAAATATGAGCCCAGAATCATAGTTTAGATCCAAAATCTGATTCTCATCACATTAGGCCTCATGATCTTCCCAAATAGGCTCAAATCTAGATTCTAAGTCAGGGTTAGGAATCGAGTCACTAGAATCTGGACATGGTTCTATTGGGATGTCAGAATCACTCTCAAGGATTACCTTAACACGATAAGATTCGAGAATTACATCTTCAAGAGGTTCTGATTTGAGCTTACTACGGGTGTTTGGGAAATCAAGGCATGATGGACCAGCTTCATGTCTCTCTAAGGATGGTTCAGAATGGAGAACACCTGCAATTGGATCCTCCCAACCCATATCAAGATCAGGCATATCAATCTACACAGAGTTTGAATCTGATTCCATTTGGGTTGGTGGTCCACAACAACCTCTATTTTTGAACTCGGGCTCTGGGAAATTATATTGATCTTCAATATTGCTCCAAGATGTCTCATCAATCGCTGAATGTTGATATGGGTATTTTTGATCAATGGCGTGTTGTAATGTATTTAGCTTATACCCATGTTTCTCCATGAGACCTTGCTGTATTTCCCAAGTTGTGGATTTGATAAACATTGTATATACTTGGTATTGTGTAGTCTCCACAATTCATTGTATTTAGGTAAAAGCTCATCCTGGGTTGAACCATGTATCATTTGTGTAAATATCATTTCAGCACGATTCATAATGTAGGTTGTTGTTTTTGGTATATTAACCTGAATGTGCCTGATTGATCTAAGGTTTTGTAATACTCATCCTGATGTCTAAGAGCAGCCTTAATCATCTTTTCTTTCATGCTTATTTGGGATTCAGGTTTCCTAAAAATTCTTCCTAAATTGTTAGGTTGTATTTCCAAATCAGGTGGGTGAATGAAGATGTAGAATCAAATTCAGGTTAAGATTGAATCGATCAGATCAGATAAGAAATCCCACAAAAGATCAACTCTAACGGAGGCCTCTAGGTCAAAAACCTAGGGACCTTTTCTATGTATGTGCACTAAAGAATAGATGAGGGTCTGGATATGAATTGGACCTAATCAAGGCACCCAAAGATTTTTGGATGACTAAGGCTGTTTTGAGGTAGGTGATACTTCTGAATAAAAAATCCACACACCCGAGAAGTACTTGGGCAACTAGGAAGGGAGAGCCCTACAAAGATCCCAACACGGTAGAGTATCCCCATGAGTTACAGGGTTTCCCTCACCCAACCTTCCTTGTCACTACAGTTCTAAGTAGATTGGAATGTATGAATTGAGACCTTAAGTCTACCAATTTTAGTCCTAACTTGTGCCTTGGATTTCACTTGATTAGAAGTTGATTCAATTTGTGACCTAATTTGGAGGTTGATTGGCCCACAAAGTAGGCCAACTTCACCTAACCTGTCTTAAAGGATTGAGGATGAAATTTGGGTTAAAACCCAAAAATTCACCCTGAATTGATTCTTCGGTTATTAGGTCCAAAATTTTAGGATTCAAGTGAATTTAGAGCCTGATTTTTAGGGTTTTCCTTAGATAGATCTTTTCAAACAAGGGTTTGGGTAACATACAAATGTGGGAAGATCAATTTCCTTTAATCCAGGCAATTGTGTATTATCACTTGAAAACCTTAAAGTAGAAACCCTAATTGGTTCTATGTCAAGTCTAATTTGATCTCAAATGTAACACCTTGGACTCAAACAAGAAAGTGAGTAGTCTAAGATGTCAAGAATTTAAGCGTAAATCCCTAATAGGTACAGGAAATTAGGATAGAAAATCCCTAATTAAAATCATCTCAACTTCAATCAGATACCAAATTAAGTTCATAAATTAGGAAACTTGCCTTTAAATGATAATTCCTAAGAAAATAAGGTAGGTGAATCCTAATTGATTTTGTTTCCTTTTCTCTTTCCCAAGATTAAGTGGTGGATTAGGGAAGAAGAGAAAGTTTACCTGCCGTTGGAGTGGTTAATTGCGTGGAAGATTTCTTTGTGATGTACCTCGCAAGATCACAAGCAAAACAAATAGGGCACATTAGTGCTCAGATAAATCAAGAAAGATGAGACTAATGATGAATTGCGTGTTGCTTCCTAGCAACAGCGCCAAAATGTTGTATGCTTTCATCGTGTGTTAAGAAATATATGAGTTGTAGTATAATCGACAAAATCACACAAACACTTAAATTTGTAAACTCAGAATATAATTGAAGTCTAAGGTTGTTTGTAGGGAGCAATTGAGGAATTCATGCATTAATCTCAATTTAGAATTAATGAGCACAATAAGTTAAGCGCAATAAAAGATATGCAATGAATGTAACTTTTTAGATTGACTAAACAATGTAAATCAATGTATCTCAGAAAGTATAGAGACAGAAAGAATTGAAGAAACCTAAAAGGTGGTGATTTAAATCTCCATTTAGATCCCTCTAATTAAGCATGCATCTCATATTCAAATTACTCAAATAATCCAACAGTATTCTCAATCAGATAACTTAGGTACTTAAAGGTCTAATGAGCATTAAAGAATAATAAAAGGGTCTGCACAGATAGAAATAGGGTTTCACGCATTTCGAGAATAAATAGTAACCCAAAATCCTAATTTTAGATTTGCTTAAATAATAGAGGTTCTGGTCAAGATAAAATCCATCTAAACCTTCTAAAATTCATAGAAAATATTTCATAAGGTTTGGTAACCCTGGTTTGACCATCTGAACCTATTTTGACTTCAAATAGAGTCTCAGACAGAAAGTTGCTCTAATTTGGGTTTCTATGTAAATTGCCTAGTCAAACTTGGTCAAAACTCAAATCTGACTTCACCATTAGATTTCTTGGGTCCAAGTTAGATTTGTACCAAAATTTAGGCCCAATCAGAGATCATCTTGACCTAGTTTGCATTTTAGTCTAGTCAGACTCTTTCTCTCTCAATTAGCCCTCAACTTTTGAATTATTTGCAGATTGGTCCCTAACTTTCTCATCATTCTTTACAAATAGGTCCCTACCGCCATTAGTGTGAACATAGGAGCTCTGTTGAGATTCGAGTGAGGATTTCTGATGAGTCCATTTTAATGGACTAATATTATGCCTAAGTAACTTTAATTATGTCTTTTAGGTTTGTTAATAACTATATTAAGTTATAGAAGGTTTGCATGCATCATGATTTAGGTTTACATTTATTCTATAACTTAATATGTTCTTTTTATGTGCAGGAAATTAATTGGCAAAAGAATGAGGGGAAAATGATAAATTATCCTTTTTCAAATCACCGGCGGCTGTTCTTTTCCCCATTCTTCGGGGAACCCTCAACAGCCACCGGCTAGAGATAGTTAAGGGATTTCCCTTAACTCTTGGTGGTGCAACGGAGAAGTTAAAAGGAAGAGGAGGGGAGCAAAGGAGAGGATCATCTTCATCTACAGGTTCTTCTTCCTCCCCCTGGGGGATACCCTTCCTCTCCACTGTGGAGAAGGTGCACCACCCCCTCCTGCCCTAGCCACGCCACCGCGCCATCGCCCTCCCAAGAGCCCGCAGGCGCAGCATCGCCCCCCCCGTAGGCTCTCTGCATTTGCATGCCCACAGGGCTGCTCTCGCACTGCCTGTAGGCAGTTCTCCAGTCCACCACGCGCACACGCGCCCCTGCAGCCACACGCAGCACGCAACCGCGCGCCTTCCTGCCTTTCCAGCACACCAAGCCCTCCAGCGCCCCTTGCTGCAGGCACTCACGCCATCCCGCCTTCGCAACCACCTGCAGAAGCTCCCAATCACGCGCCTCACTGCAGGCGCACCTCTTGCACGCAGCACCGCCCTCCCTGCAGCGCCCGTGCCAGCCTCTACAGCACGCAACCGTGCGCCTTCCTGCCTCTCCACCCTGCAGGCACACCCGCAAGGCCCACCGCTCAACTTCAGGTGCAGCATCGCCTGCCCATCAGCGCACCCGCAGGCGCCAACTGCAGGCGCCCGCCCATCAGCGCCGCACCCACGGGCGCCACCTTCAGCTTGCTCGCTCGCGCCTGCAGGCGCGCACCGCACCCACAAGCGCACGCAGGCCACCATGCGGTAGCAGCAGCCTCCGTCTCCTCCAACAGGCCGACGCTCCGGCCACCTCCGCCGGTCGCCGCCGGCCACCTCCGGCCATGCCGCTGCCACCATTGCGTAGCTCTCGTCAAGCCGCACCTCCCTGCCGATTCTCGTGGCCAACCGTGCACGGCCGCACATGCGAGGAGGAGAGAGGAGAGATCCTCTGTTTTTACCTTTATTAAAAATTACATTCAATGCCATTGTCAAGTTATATTAATATTTTATTCTGGCCACATTGCACTGATGCACTCAGATTTTCTTGAAATTATTTTATTAGTGTTATGTGCATGTTTCTATCTTGAATTTCAAATTAGAATTTCATGAAAGTTGAATTCACATGGTAAGATAGTATACATGCATCTTACACATATTTTTGGGGCTTAATTTCTGACATAAAAATTGCATAAACACCCTTAAACTTTTAAAGAAATTGCAAACTTCATTTAAAACAACATTTTCCTTGCATTAAAGTTGCAGAATAGTTTGCGAACTATGCATTCCTTGACTCGTGAATTTAATAGGCTAATTCCTCCCTATGGAGATGACCTAACTCTTCGTGGTTAGTTTTGAAAATTTAAATGTTTTGAAAAGCGATTTTCTACCACGCAATTAAATACAACGACACATCATTTTTTGATAAAGTTTTCAGCAAAAATGAAGATCGCTTCTTTCAAATGACGCCGTTGCCGGGGAGGCAACTGACGCAATAGATTTGCTTTATTATTTTTGAATATCCTGAGTTGCGAAATTATCTGATCGTTTTATTATTGTGTGAGGAATCTGACACGGCGACGAGGCGCAACAAAGCGACGACTTTTAACGTGAACAACGCGCACGGTGGAGACAATCTTTTTGGTGGACCTTGACGCCACTTGGAGGCTAGAAACAGGAACACGTGGGCCTTGATCCCACGCACATAGGCTTACTGAGAAGCCTATTTTTGATTTAGGCAGTAGGTCTTAGTTAGATATAGTTAGATAGACATTAGAATTTAATTTCTATCTTTTGGACCCTTGTTGGGTATTTTTGGGAACGTGTTCCCAATGCCATCTTATTTTTGATCGCTCTTGTATGCGGGAGTGTATTTTCGGGAGCGTGTTCCCATTTATTCAGATTATAGGATTATTTGAACTGTTTGAATTGAATTTAGATTAGTTAGTTAGATTAAGTCTGTTTGTTTAGTATAAAAAAAAAAATTGAATTGCCTGCTAGAAGCTGCATATCTATAGGACGACCACCTAGGACTGAATGAGCAACATCTAGTTTATTTTTATTGCATTGCATTCATTACTGCACGAAGAAAGCTGGAGTAAGATACGCCTTCTCTTGAGCTTTAATTACTTGTCATGCATATGCATTGAACCTAAATCTAAGACCACTAAAGTGCTTGAATCAAATTAATTCAGTGGTCACTTTAAACTAATTGGGACTGTTAAGAGGTTGGACTTTAAAATCTGTAACTAAAAATTGTGTGCAAAAGGATCTTGTTTGCGGAATTTCAAAAAATCAAAACACGATCGTATGCTTGCATACTTGAGACACTGTGCACCTCACACATAAGGTCACTAGATAAATTTCTACCTCTCCTCTTTTGCACCACAAGGGAAGTTAGTCGGAAATCAACAAGCCTATCCACCAAGTTACTTCGGTTCCTCGTATGTGGGCTCGATTTGAGACTTCCATCCCTTGCGAGTAGGTTATAGGCACCAGTGAAGGTTGGCCTAGGAAGGGTAATTTTTGCAAAACTTGTTTGGCCACCAACTAAACATATAACTCTAAGACTTGCAATCTACTAAAAATAGATCCCGTTGAATTTGCGTTTGCTGTGACAATAGAACTCTTTAGGAAGTTTTCTGCTGAATCCTAAGAAAGTTAAAATTGTTTTGCTTAAAGAAATAAATTACTCTTACTCCTATCATTCAGATTATTAGAGTCAATACTTCCCATCTTTTAATCAGGATCCCATGCTCCGAGCGTATTCATCCTTTGATGGGTGCATTGACAATTCATGGGATCATTCTCATTCTTACCCTGGGAGTACTGGCTTGATAACTCCCACTTTTGAGCAGAGCCTAGGAGAAGGATTTTCCAATCCTGAAATCCCTACTTCCATGCAAACACCCAACCCTCCCACCCTTCATGATTTTCCGTATCGAGGTTGGACTGATACCCCTAGGCAACTAGAGCCTGAAATTGACTATCCTCCCCAACCTGATAATAGTAGCCTCTCCGCTTTTATGATAGAAATGCAAAAATAGAAAAAGGAAATAATGGAATCAATGGGAGAGATGTTGAGGAATAGTCAACACTTAAATGAAGAAATAAGAAAACTTAGTTACACGCTTCCTAATAATCCTGATCCCTACCCAATAAACCATGATTATGAAAATAATTCTGAGGAACCTAATGACAATAGGGATCCAATTTTAGGTAGCCATCACTTAGACTCTCCCAATGAGACACGGCCATTAGAGGATAACAATCATAGTGATTATCCACCTAAATTATATTGCAGTCAAAAGCAAGGGAAGATGGTATCTCTTGAGGACCTTAACCCCAATGACGGTATTCTCCTTACCCCTACCAACCTGGGTCAAGGTTGTATTATTCCTATCACTTCCCCTCTTGATTATTTGGTGGAATCCCATTCTACTCTTAGTGAGCCTACTCCTGACCCTCTACTTAGGGAATCAACACCTACCATTCAATATTCTGAGGATTCAAATGCACCTAATGAAGGTGACCCTAAGGGAATAGAGGATGATCAATTCTGGTCTCAGGGATATGAAGAGTCTAATTCAGAGGATGAGGATACCCTAATAGAGGAACCTGGACTGAAAATCTGGAGTGATTCACAGGAGAATTATTTATCATTTGAGGATTTACCTCCAGAAGATAGAAATAATATGATTAAATCTAAATTTCTTCCTTCTTTTGAGAGTCATCCTCCATCAAAATAGGAGTTGATATTAGAGGAGGACAAACAAAATAATGAGAAGTCTATGGGAGACTCTCGGGAACAAAACACATCAATTGAGGATTTATACCCCGAGAAGAATGACGAATTCAATGATATAGGCTTCCTCCAAAATATTAAAACTGATCCTCCTTTAGAAATAATTGAGGATACTGATCCAACTCCTAATGAATCACAGATACACCCCGATAAATATTTAAGTGAACCAAATGAATCTGGGGATGAGCTGAATGATAATGATTCTTACATTTTGACCTTGCCATCAAAAGGTTGTAATTTGGAGTCTACCCTTGATTCAAATACGACTCCGATCATTAATGCTAGGCAGGATAACTTGAAGTTGTCTACAACTGTTAGGGAGTGTACACAATCTGAATCATTGTTGGAATTAGACCTAACACCAACTAAGCCCTCATTGGACTTAACCATTACCTTCCAACACTACAAACAACCCTTATACTCTCTAACTGATCCTTGGCTCAGATCTCTGCTCATGTACATTCTTTCTGGCGACTATATCAGGCCAGTACATCCTAAGGTAGAATGGCAAGTATGGATTGATGCTTGTACTTTTACTCTCGCCATTTAAGGGTTTGAACTAATTATGTGTATAACTTTTAAAACCCGTCCTGCTTTGGAGGATCCTTGTTATCCTCCACTTATTCCATTTCGGGAGGCCTCTTTTCATATTCCGTTTCTTATTCCTAGACCTCCCAAGGTAGCCAACGAAATTTTTTGTTTTCATTTCTTCTGGCGAGCATTTGGAATTACATTGCATTATCAACTCGCCAACATTTGTGGTTACCTGTTTTCTAGGCCTGCACTGTTACGCATATTCTTAGGGCCTAACCTTTTCTGTTTGGAACCTGACTTACATGTTCCTTATAAGTCTGGCTGCTGACAGAAAATGCAGCGCTTCTTGGGAGGCAACCCAGCAAACTGTGTCAAGTGATATTTTTCCTTTCTCCTCTTGTTTTAATTTTACAATGGGGACATTGTAGGATTTAGGCATGGGAGAGTGCATTTGCATTTTAGGAAGTATTCATGCAATTAGGTTAGCATATAAAAAAAAAATTCTCTTTTCTTGAGCTGAATGGGTTAGTCCCTAGCAAAATACCTTTTTCATTAGAGGTTTTTCTTCCGGAATTATTTCTTAAGTTTAGAATCCAGTACATTTATTTCACGTGCATGTAGACTTGGCAATGGTTCCTTGAGGAAAACCAATGAGCATTTGTAAGTCTACTGAACACTTGGGCAGTTCATAGGGAGTCAGGCATACTATCGTCCTATAGATCCACCTCATATTTGTGAGAGGAAAGTAGAGAGATTACTAATGCGCTAAGTCTAGTGCAAGGATTCTTAAGTTTTGGATAATTAGATGATGATACTTCAGAGTTAGGTGTAGTTTTCACTCTCTGTTCCTGTGTACGTACTTTGAGTGAATTCCTGAGAGTCACCAAATAAGGCAGATACACAGAGATTGAGTCTTAATAAAGCTATAACTATGGTGGATGGTTACGACCGTCCTTCATAGAGTCCTCAGCTGAATGAGGGTAATAGTGTCAAAGGTCAGAAATACGCCTATCCTATCCATTCCTTCCTGATGCCAAGAATAGACACTTCCACCAAATAAGCCACACAACTTCCTCTTGACCATCATCATTCCTAATAATGCCTCGTAAATAAAAGTCCGTATTGTGTTGTGTTGATTGAAAAAGAAACAAAAACAAGAAGGAAAAAAAATATATATATATATATAAAAAGAAGAAAAGAGAAAAGAAGTAGAAAAAGAAGAAATAGAAAGAAGAAAAAGAAGAAAAAGTTATATTACAAAAAAAAAAAAAAGGGTCCAAGTGTATGATGTAACTCTGTTTCTGAGGCAAAAGAACACCTATCGCATTCCACTAAATATGACCCATACCTACCTTCTAGTATTTCTGATTGCCTGAATACTGGTTGAGGACTCTAACTTAGTTGTAGAGTTATTAGGACTTTAATTGAAGTATAGATGCCATGTGAGGCCACCAAATAGTGAGTACAATTTCTAAATCTGGCGAGATTCGTGATCTCAGAAAGAAAGAAAAGAGAGTTCCCAGGAACATCAAGAGAACACAGTTGTATAGCCTCTCTCAGAGTTGACTTGTCTAATAGTCTAGAGATCTAGAGTCTGTAGTACTAGACTATATGTAGCACCATATGAGTGTGTGCTACCAAATACAAATCCATTCAACTCAATATCTCCAACCTAAGCCAAACACCAGGGTCAAATTATAGATTATCGTCTGCTTTATTCCTGAGGAAAGTAGTTGCCTATCTCGACAGAAATTTTTGCCAAGGGTGATGTATGAGCTCCCAATGCGAATCGGCTCTTTCACTTGGATCTGTTACCTAGGCTATCAGCACTTCACATTTGTCTGGATTTCTAAAGTTTTGAAAAGAAGAAATCTTCTGATTACTTCTATTATTTTTCATTTTTGCTAGGGACTAGCAAATCTTAGGCATGGGGGCATTTGATGAGTCCATTTTAATGGACTAATATTACACCTAAGTAACTTTAATTATGTCTTTTAGGTTTGTTAATAACTATATTAAGTTATAGAAGGTTTGCATGCATCATGATTTAGGTTTACATTTATTCTATAACTTAATATGTTCTTTTAATGTGCAGGAAATTAATTGGCAAAAGAATGAGGGGAAAAGGATAAATTACCCTTTTTCAAATCACCAGCGGCTGTTCTTTTCCCCATTCTCCAGGGAACCCTCAATAGCCACCGGCCAGAGATAGTTAAGGGATTTGAAAATCCCTTAACTTTCGGAGGCGCAACAGAGAAGTTAAAAGGAAGAGGAGGGGAGCAAAGGAGAGGATCATCTTCATCTACGGGTTCTTCTTCCTCCCCCTGGGGGGATATCCTTCCTCTCCACTGTGGAGAGAGTATGCACTGTGGAGAAGGCACACCACCCCCTCCTACCCTAGCCACGCCGCCGCGCCATCGCCTTCCCAAGAGCCCGCAGGCGCAACACCCCCCCCCGCAGGCTCTTTGGACTTGCATGCCCATAGGGCTGCTCTCGCACTGCCTGCAGGCAGTTCTCCACTCCACCATGCGCACATGCACCCCTGCAGCCACACGCAGCGTGCAACCGTGCGCCTTCCTACCTTTCCAGCACACCAAGCCCTCCAGCGCCCCCTGCTGTAGGCGCTCACGCCATCCCGCCTTCGCAAAAGCACCCAATTGCATGCCTCACTACAGGCGCACCTCCCGCACGCAGCACCGCCTGCCCTACAGCGCCCGCGCCAGCCTCTGCAGCGTGCAACCATGCACCTTCCTACCTCTCCACCTTGCAGGCGCGCCTGTAAGGCCCCCCGCTCAACTTCAGGTGCAACACCGCCCGCCCATCAGCGCACCTGCAGGCGCCCGCCCATTAGCGCCGCACCCACGGGCGCCACCTTCAGCCTGCTTGCCCGTGCCTGCAAGCGCGTGCCGCACCCGCAAGTGCACGCAGGCCACCGTGTGGCAGCAGCAGCCTCTATCTCCTCTAACAGGTCGGTGCTCCGGCCACCTCCGCCGACTGCCACCAGCCACCTCGGCCACGCCGCTGCCACCGTTGCGTAGCTCTCATCAAGCTGCACCTCCCAGCCGATTCTTGCAGCCAACCATGCGTGGCCGCACATGCGAGGAGAGATCCTCTGTTTTTACCTCTATTAAAAATTACATTCAATGCCATTGTCAAGTTATATTAATATTTTATTTTGGCCACATTGCATTGATGCACTCAGATTTTCTTGAAATTATTTTATTAGTGTTATGTGCATGTTTCTATCTTGAATTTCAAATTAGAATTGCATGAAAGTGGAATTCACATGATAAGCCAGTATACATGCATCTTGCACATATTTTTGGGGCTTAATTTATGACATAAAAATTGCATAAACACCCCTGAACTTTTAAAGAAATTGCAAACTTCATTTAAAACAACATTTTCCTCACATTAAAGTTCCAGAAGAGTTTGCGAACTGTGTATTCCTTGACTCGTGAATTTAATAGGCTAATTCCTCCCTGTGGAGACGACCTAACTCTTCGTGGTTAGTTTTGAAAATTTAAATGTTTTGAAAAGCGATTTTCTACCATGCAATTAAATACAACACACATCATTTTATGATAAAGTTTTCAACGAAAATGAAGATTGCTTCTTTCAATTTCTCACTCGATTCTCAATCAAACTCTTCCAAATTTGAATCGGAGATTCCTTGAGGAATTCCTGTCCAAATGAACCTGGCCATGAATCCTAATCCCTTCCCAATCTCCCAAGAGAATGCATGGAAGATGTGGGTATCCCATGTGTGTAAATTGGCTGGATCTTGAAAGCTTCTTTCCAAGCTTAGAAACACCCCTTAAGGCCTATAAAAAGACCCAAAATGCAATTCAAGTCCTCCTTAGCTAGGTTTGGCCTCAGAAACCTTATTCCATCCCTATCTCCAGCCTCCCTAACCTAAGCTTTTGTGGCCTCCCTTCTCGATTATTCTACGGATAGCCAATGACCAAATTGTCCTGTCCCTTTTCTTCCTCATGCTCGTCCGTGCCTTGCCAGCCACAACAAGGGCTGTCTCCCCCTTTCCTCGTTGCCATCACCCTCAATGGAGGGTTCATCCTCCCCACGTCTGGCCATCACACCGTCATGGGAATCCTCTTCCTATTCATCCTATAAATAGGTTAGACTTCTTCCTCTTATCCTCCTAAATCTCCCTAGTCGTTTCTTTCCCTCTTTCGATCGTCGATATGCCCTCCACACCATCGTCTTCCCCACATCCGATAAAGCTCCAGCGACGCCTCCCTGACACTACACCACACCGCTTGCCTCGCCAAGACTCTCAAAAGCATCGCCGTCCTCTCTACTTCAAAACCCCTTACCTAATTCCACCAACCACCCACTCGAACACCCCACTAGACACGACCTCATGCGCACCACCTTCTCTCCGTCCGGTCACCACACACCCTAACTCGCCATTCAAATGCCACCACCACATTCGCCATCACTTGGCGGTTCTCCTGAGTTGTTCTAATGTGGCTGTGAGGCCTTATTCTTGTTTCAGGTATCTATCCTCCAACCACTATTGCTGCCATCGACCCCTACTTCGTCTGCCGCACTCTGAGCATCTCCAACCTCGCTACCACTTCTAGGATGTGAGGACTCCACCTACGTAGCCAGCTACAACATCAATTGGACTCGTGAGGCCCTCAGCAACTTCAATCAAACAACACCCCTTGCTGTTGGCACAAGTGAAGAAGCTATGGCACTTTAGTGCCACATCGGTGGATGAGGGGCGTCTGCATACCCATAAATTGAATTCATGATCAGCGCTTACTACCCAGCACACGATGGGTCGGGTCCCTTATCCCCTCACACTCTCTAACATGCCTACTTCACACCTCACTTGTGACACTACGCCTGCAAGCTTGGTCACTGTACATGACCCGTTTACCCATACATGTATTCGAATATGTTGTGGGTTTGAGAGAAGAAAAGGAGGAATTGTGAGAAAGCGGGGGAGGGTTTTGCTCTCTGAGACTTGTGCCCTATGTGACACTTAGTCGCTGAAGGGAGTTGGTTCCCCTGTGCTGTGAAGGAGAATAAAAGGAGAGGCTTAAGGAAGAAAGCTTTTGAAGAAGAAAAGAAGGAAGGAGAGGCTTGTGAAGAAGAAAGAAGAGAGGCTTAAGAGCCTCTGTGCCCTGATAAGGCGTCTGGTCATCAGATCTGACATCTGATTTGGTTGTGAATACTGTGACATTATTTGAATATTATTGTTGAATGATTTAAGTACTATAGTTAATATTGAATCCTAATTGATTATTTGAGTAAATTGAATATGAGATGCATGCTTAATTAGAGAACCTAATTGGTGATCTAAATCACCACTGTTTAGATTCTCTCTATTCTTTTTATCTCATCATTATTTGAATTACAATTTAACAAATTGTATTTGATTAATGGGTTTTCGTGAGAGAAACTGGGGTTAGAAGAAACCCGTTGCTGTAGTCACAAAAACACGTTATCAAAGAAGATTTTTTACCGAAACTCCAAGGGAGTCCCGAGTCAAACACAGGGAGGCAATGTTTGCTTTCATTAAAATCCACACTTCGCTTTGTTTGTTTTTGGGGTTTTTAGGTTTTGTTATTTTTTTGTGTTTTTGTGGTAAAGAAATAAACAAGATAACACACAAAGTGGAGAGAAGCAAATCTGATATAATGCAATGCCATTTATTACAATAAATGGAAATATGACAAAAATAACAAAGATAGAGGTCAGAGGAAAGCTCCTAAATCAGCTGTTTGGCGAGACGACGGCGCTTGGCAGCAGCTTGAACGGAGGAGGTGAGAAGCTGGACGATGGGGATGAGATGCAGGAGGACGCGTGGTAGAGGAATGCTTCACCAAGGCATGGAATAGGGATGAGGAGGTGGAGGTGATCGACTTCTTGAATGAAGGTGAGGGGACAACCTCTAGGTCTCCTATGAAGGTGATGAGAAATAGGATGAATATTTGGTGGAGGGAAAGGGTTTCTGAACTATTAGGTGGCCTAGGGCTTGAGAGGGAGCTCTTGGAAGCTTAGGGGGCTCTTTGGAACTCTAGAGGGGGTGTGAATAGCATAGGAAGTGATGAAGCTCAAAGGAAAGGTGTGTAGGTCGTTATATAGTGGATGAGAGGAGGCTAAAATAGGCATAAGAAAAATAGCGACCTCCAGGACGTCGCTGTAGGTCCAACTCAGATGTTGTTGTAGCCAACTCACTCCCGCTCACTCGTACATTACGTTGGCCCTCCATCTCATGCGTTGATCGCGCTCGAGACACGCTGGTCGTCCATCTGTCATCGCCAGCTGCCATTGCAAGCATCCATCAAGCATCCGCTAGTGTCTGCTGGTATGTGTGTTGATCCAAGTGAAGTGAACACTGCCCTTGGATGGCGGATCAAGGGCTCTGAGTGTGTGGGAGAGAATGCTCTGGATCACCCCCCCACCCAATCAGATGGCAGAGATTGCGTCAGATGACTTAAACATCATGCCCTTGGTGCACGTACAATTGTGCGTCCGCCTGTGCATTGAACCTCGTGTGTATGGATCTCGCGCATCCGTGACACCACGTAGGTACTTCCTTCACCACCCGATCATTCATCGATGGCTCAATTTCTCACTCACGCGTGCTTAGTGGATAAAATCCACGCGTAGGGCTTCGATTGCGCTATCGTGCGTTGTGAGCTGAGGCACCAACTGCTATGCTAAGGTTGGTTCTGTGCTTCGCTTAGGAATTAAGGCTCCACGCCCATGACCGTTGGATCTTGATCCAACAGTTGAGACTTCATAGGTGCAGCTTAGGAGGAGGAGTTGCGACGGGCTAAAGGGCTGTGATGGTGCCACGTGGCACCATCGTGGTCATCCACCTTCTTCTTCTTGTAGAGGGTGCTGTGGAACTCTAATCAGAGTGAATTTTACGTTGATGGACTAAGATCATCACTCTGGATCCATCCGTACGATTGGATTCTTCATCCGAAAGCCCGTAAAGATGTCGCATTGCCTCTTGGCCATATGAAATGTCGGAATTAATATACAAAATACACAAACTATCCTAAATACAATGTAATGACTGTTATGCAATATTTATACTATGAAATGCAATGCTAGGCTTAAGAACTATCATAAATAAGAATTTTATCATGAATTCATGTGTGTTTATCATACCCTCATGCTTACTTTTTGCTAGTCCTTAGGAAAATTAACCTAAATGCTATGTATAAAAGTAGAATCAGGGTTTGATTACTTAGGCGAGATTTGTTGGTTGCTTTAGAAAATTTCAACCTAAGACTTGGTTACAAAAACTCGACAGTGCCCAGGTGTCTGCCAAAATGCAGATCGCCCAAGTCCTTACCTTATTCGAAAATGGAAGATACGTTTTTTTATTTAATTTTCTTTCTAATTATTTTGGACTTTTAGAGTTTGAGAGTTTCGGGATAACTTTTTACTGCTACCCAACTTGCCCAAGACTCGAAAAGGACTCTAAGTGTTAGGCATCTTGTGAAAAGAGTGAAAGACTCACTAGGCAACCGTTAAAATGGTCTTCGGGTTTCTACGACCCTAGGTGACCTTAAGAGTTTCTACCTAAAGGTTTATATTTTCGAACAGTAGCTTTCTCCCTACCTTTTAAAATTTTTTATGGGGTCAACAAAAGGGCGAACTCAGTGTATATCTTCCCGATTTATTCTACTTCCCCACTTCTTCCCTGAGTGTTTTGGGAATTATTTATGCATTTTTGGGAGTTGGGCTCTAGACAACGGCCAATGGGCTATTACCTACGGCAACTTGCCAGCCATACTCATGCGGTGAAGTGTGATTTTTTTTCTCCTTTTTCTATTTTTCTATTTTCTATTTTTTTTCTTTTCATTTTTGAGTATCAATTTTTTTTCTTTTTCTAAGTAGGTGGCTTCCCTGATCTAAGATTTACCTAAAAGCAATAGAATGAGTATGGTCATGTACCTGGACTCTAGACAATTGGCCAATGGACTGTTACCCAAGATAACTTGCCAGCCATACTACCTCAGAAAGTTCATTACCTACCTAATTTTTGTAAAAACTGTCGAAAAGTGAGTCAGTGCAAATAGTGTGTAGATTCTTACGCTTAAAGTCCCCTCAAATTAGAGGGCGGGTTGATAAGTCATGTACTTATCACTCCAATTTATTGACCAAGTTAAAATAAATTTACTTGGCGAGGACTTGGGACTACGTCCACATTTGAGTGGACACCCAAGCTAATTAAGGTTGAAGACCTGAAGAGTCTAAGTGTTTAGGTCCTAAAGTATCAATTCCCAAAGTTTGCAACTCTTAATGCCTAAGTTCTCTTCTCCATATTCTAGTTTTTTTTTAGATAACAGGATAGGAAATTATTGTTACGGGTTAACAAAATAATCATTTCACAAAATATCCACCCCCCATGCTTAGCTAATGTAATGTCCTCATTGTTAAAATAAAAGCATATAGGAGGGCAGAATTGGAAGAATAGCACCTGATTTCCGTGAGATTTCGGTCAACTCCAAACAGTCTTTACATGTGCTGAGTTGAGTGCCTTTAGCTAGGTGATGTCCTCAATAAAAAATAACTAACATTGAGGCTGCAATAACACAGTTTCCAGGCCCTTAGATATGGGTCCCTGAGAGTGAAAATGGGCTTGCTAAAGAAATGATCAATGAAAGTGGCAAGTTGGTGGTGCAGGGAGAGCCCAAATGGTCTCTAATAGGAGTTTTATTAATTTAGTACAGAGAAGTGGGTGGATATTGAAATTGTGCAATGGTTGGGTGAACAAGGACGATGAGAGTTTTGTGATGTGTTGGGGGTTTGTGGGTACTCTAGAATACCTAACGTTTCAAGAGTTTCTCCCTAAAGTTCAATTTCATCCTCACAATCAGGGTGCTTAATCCAACCCTCTTGATCCTCATGATTCCCACCCAAAAGTTGAACCTCAAACTCTAAAAATTCAGGATGAGGACATTATTTGGTTTTAACTTGATCATGTGAATCATCCAACAAATTTCCAATTCCATGAATATCTTCCTCATCCCAGGTTGCCACAGTTGGTTGTATGTCGTCATTGTCCTCAATTATCCCTGTAATCGTGTGATTTTCTTCCTGAGTTTGGGTTGAGTTAGCCATTAAAATGTTGTCTAAGGTATGTATGGCCATTACCTCCTCTATTCTGCCAAGCTCCTCCATCAAACCACACTTAATTTTATCCTTCTTTGAGACCTCGAAAATATTAAATCGATTTATTTTATTCCTAGAGGCCATTTCTATATTTCTCGATTCACAATCAATCCTTGCCTTGGCGGTAGCCAAGAAAGGTCTTCCCAAAATAATCGGGGTGTGGTTGAGTTATTTTGGTACTTCCATGCCAGGGACCATGAAATCAACAAAGTAATGAAAATCATTAACCTTGACTAAAACATCCTCTAAAAGACCCCTTGGTTTTGTAATGGATCTATCGGTTAACTGCAAGGTTATGTTAGTGTATTTCAGGTAGCCCAGACCTAGTTCCATATGCAGTGAGGTGGGGATCACATTAATGGAAGCACCCAAGTCGAGGAGGGCCTGGTTAGAAGTAATGTTTCCTATTGTGCAGGAAATCAGCAGGGCTCTCGGGTCTTGCTTCTTAAGGGGTAGCTTGTTTAAGATCAGTGTGCTTGTGTTATTAGACAAGACTACTCTCCTATTGTTTTCAGATTCCGCTCTACGCTTTTCTTTATATGAATTCAGTAAACCTTTGGTGTAGGTGGGGATTGATCTGATAGCCGCAAGGAGTAAAATGATTGTCAATTTGAAAGCTTGAAGTAAGGACATCCTTTCCTCCAATTTCTCCTTCAACTTTTTCTGTTTGCCCATACAACAACAACATACTCCCAAATCAGATTCTGATATTTTGTTGATCACATTCTTAGTTAGGAGTCTAGAATTCTTACTATGGGGCCTAATGGTGTTGACATGGGGTTGGGTGGGTCCCTTGTGTCTACTACCACTCCTTAAGGTGATGGTATTTGCAGTGGAAAAATGGTATTGGTTAGTGCCTTGGGGAGGGTTGGGAAAAATAGAAGTCTCCCAGTTGATTATGGTGGGAACTTGGTTCGCTCCAGGAGGGGCTGGGGTAGCCTGATAGATAGCATGAGCTTGAGCATGCAGCTCCCCACCATTACCAAACCCTTGAGGCCCACCACCTTGGTTCTGTACATTCCTTGGGTTTGGTACAGGTTGTGATGGTAGAGATCTGGGCTATCGGTTTTTGCACTAAGTCTGGATTGAAAGGTGTCCAGGGAAGTTTTCATTTGTTTCATGAGCTGGATCATTAACCTTTGCATTTCTACCATCTTTAGGTTTAAATCAGCCTACCCGACAGGTTATTGAGCATTCCACATGGAATGATTAACCTGATTCGAGGATAATTGAGTATATACATGACCCTGACCCAGTGATTTTTGCGGTACATAATTGTTGGGTCGATATTGGGTCTGCTGCCCTTGATCTTTCCAAGAGAAGTTAGGGTGATTTTTCCAACCAGGATTGTAGGAATTTGCGTAAGGGTTGGACCTAACATTCTCTTGTACAGCATGAACATCCTCATAAGATGAGGATGAAGAAGGATAAAAAAAATTGGGATCAAAGGCCCCAATTTGGAACCCATAAGGTTCCAAGAAGAGCTAGCTCGAAGATTGAGCCGACTCTAGCTAGTTCACAAACTCCTGTCCCGTAGGAGCTTGCAAAGAATGGAATCCCAAGCCCTAGGATTGAGTGGATCTAGAAAAATTAGAGCTTTCAGACATCTACTCTTTCATTCGTTTAGCAACCAGATCCACCTTATCTAATTTATTACAGATCAATTCCATATCAAATGTATGAGAATCTTGGACCTCATTGGCATTTGATCTAGTTTGTTGGGATCGGTTGAAGGTTTCCATGGAGGCATGGTTTAAAGAGTTTTCTCTAATTTCCTCAAACAAATCATGCATGCTATTTGCGTCTTTGTTGAGGAAATTGCCTCCGCAAGAAGCATCCACATGATTACAGAGTTGATCATTCAACCCGTGATAAAAAATCTGCACAAGTTACCATTTTGGTACCTCGTGGTGTGGACACTTCTGCAACAGATCCTTGAATCTCTCCCAAGCCCATGAAATGGTTCCACCGGCCACTGGGCAAAAGTGGTAATTGCCCGTCGCAACACATTGGTTCACCCAATTGGGAAGAATTTCTTCAGGAAGGTCGACTTCAAAGCTATCCAGGTAGTAGTTGGTCTTCCAATGGTACAATACCAATGTATGGTCTTATCCCTGAGTGAATGGGGGAAAAGCCTCATGAGCATCTGTTCTTCATCCACATTTCACGATTTGGTGGTCTGAACTAGAGTGATCAGGTCCTCCAAATGTTGGAATGGGTCCTCTGAGCTAAGCCCGTGAAAGTGTTTAATTAAAGTCAAAACCTGGGGCTTGATCTCAACATCATCGGCGGGGATCACAATGTCGGGATGATCCTCGTAATTCGAAGGATCATAAAAATCCTTCAAGGGCCGAGCGCCCTAACCATTCATTCGTTGGAACCATTGCTGCATCTACTGCAATTGGTCCAACTGCCTCTGAATCAGCTCCTGCTGGTTCGGGGCTGGGGGAGGTGGTTGTTATCAACCATGGGATCTGCTTGGCTATAACTCAACCTCCACCTTCAGGAATGGTCTATAGGTCCTTCCAAGCGAGGGTTCAATGACCTCCTTCCAAGCATACACTGCAAGGAAGTCGGAAGGACGGGAAAAAGGAGCCCTACAGTACAAAAAATGCAAGCCTATCCTTCGGTTGGGTACCCTAAATACCTACAGACTCAGAATCCATCTTAAGATTATAAATGATTTACTCTATTTTTATCTAGTCAATCCAACTAGTTAGGAGGGGTTGGGGATAAGGTTCTTCCTTTAGCTTGCGCCTAGGGTTCCTTTGATACCCCCCAACTGGGATTGTTTGACACTACTCCCCTAGCTAGACATCAGATGGACCAGTATAAGCAGGTTGATCAAGAACAATCTCAATCTGGGCCTCGAAGAGCAAATCAATCCTTAAGGCCAATGTCTAATCTATTTTAGTTAGGCTTAGGATATTTATGGCTTTCGAATGTGATGGGCCCTTTACATGGGTTGTGCCCTTAATGATCAATTCAAATGTGTGTGCGTGCACAACCAAGGTTTGCAAACAAGGTTATTTGATGATGTGTATTTTAGGGTTTAACCATGTTTAGTAGCTATTTAAGTGATAAATCGGTGTTTTAAAATTGCTTTGTTGTAATATATCCAAAATTGCGCTCAAACAAATAAACTCGAATGAAAGTTTGAGGCCGAACACAGGGAGCAATATGGCAATTTCAAACTCAAGATCACAATTTGAATCAAAGAGATAAAAGAATGTAATAATAATAATGTCAAGTATCAAAGTGCAAAAATAATGAAGTAAAATAGTGATTTGAATTACCAATTACTCCTCACAGTAATAGCAACTAAATCAACATTATCAAGGAGATAAAGCCTCAAATGTATGCAATCAGATGATCTAGGCTTGTGTCAGGCAGCTTAAACAGCCGTTGGCTACAGTGTTCCAAGAGACTCAAGGGTCTATTTTCGCTGCTGCTCTCTTTCTCTTCTCCTTTCTTCTTCTTCAGACTCTTTTCTTCTTTTCCTTTCTACAGCTCAAACTTCCTCCCTTCTTCCTTCCACTTCTCTTCTTTTTCTTCCTTCAGCTTCTCTACTGTCCAAGCTTTCTGATGCACAGGGGGAGACTTATGAAATTGGCTAAGTGTTAGCTAACTCCTTTTAGAGCAAAACCCCCCTGTCCCCACACACTCTCTCTTTCCTTCTCTCGCTAGGATCTGCCCTCCCAGGGCCAATATCAAGATAGTTGGGTTATTGGGTACACGCACACCCGGGTCCAGGCTCACCGATAGTGGGTGGTGAGCGAGGAGTGAAGGCTTAGGTGGGTCGGGCGTACTAGGTCCGTGGGGGAAATGTCATGGACGAGGCACGTGAGGGGTGTGAGGGACCTCACCCCTTGTGTCTGAGGCAATAAGCCCCAGACACAAATTCAATTTATGCGAGCGCAACCTCTCCTTTGCTTCCGAGGTGGGACTAAAGTCCTACCCTTCTTCGTGTAGTGCAGCAGCAAGGTCCTTCCTTCAATTGCCGTAGCTCACGAGGTGAAGGCATTCGATTGACCACCTGGGGCAGTGCCTGAAGCGAATCCTCACAACCTCGGACTTCCACTTGGGGCTATCAAGACCTGGAGCGAGCTTGAAGCTTCCTTGAAGCTCTTCGTTAATGGCGGCTAGGGGGTATACCTAAAATCTGAGAATACGGGCACTAAGCCCCAGTTAAAATGCTCTAGAGGATCGTTGGTGGATGAGGAATGTAGTGGTGGTGGTTTTGTAGCATGGGAGTAGGTGTAGTGGCCGGATGAGGTCGGGAATGATGAAGGAAAGGTGGGTTGTTCAGGGGTGAGTATGGGTGAGTGAGAGGATGAAATTGGAGAGGGGTTTTGTGCAGGAAGGTAAGGCGGAGATTTTGGGCTTGTCGGCGAGGTGGATGGAGGTGCGTAGCGGTGGAAACACCTTGTTGGAGGAATGGCTGGAGTGAAGGACGAAGAGGGTGGTCAGTGCAATACGACGGTCGAAATGAAGTGCGGTTAGTGTGTAGAGAGAGTAGAGGAGCTAGGGAACTTATCTAGGTGATTGGCGGATGAAGAGGGGCAGAAGTGACGCCAGTTGCGGTATGGCTGACACTGGAGACGAAGGTGACTTCGGTGAGAAGGAAACGGCGAGGAAGACGGAGGGAGAGACACCTGCTGGTATGGCGTGACGTGCAGGAAGATGAGGAAAATGAATCCATCGTTGGTATTGCGAATGGACAACGAGGAGGGTCGAAGGAGATCGCCGGAGCTCGAGGAGCCTTTCGATCGGATTAGGAGAGAGGAATTTAGGGAAGATTCGGTTGAAATCGAGCTTGAAGAGAACGGTTTGATCTAGAGGTCTTTTTATAGGCCTTTAGAGGAGGTTTTGGGCTTGGGAAGCTTGGGATTTTTTTGATACCCAAACCTCTCATGCGTTTGCATGAGAGATTAGGGAGGTTTTGGGGTATGGGATTTGGCTCAAAAGGAAGAGAATTCCTTGACGAACTTCCCTTTCAAATTTGAAAGGGATTCGTCAAGGAATCAAGGAGTTCTTGCCAATTTTAGGTCGTTGGTGCTTGTAGGAATATGATTAATGGTGGAAGGGACCTATTTGTGAAAATGATGATAAAGATAGGGGTCTTTTTGTAAATATTTTGAAAGTTAAGGGCATAAATGTAATTAGACAGGACCAAGTTGCAAACTAGGTCAAGACAATTTCAGCTTGGGTCCAAATTTTGGTACAAACCTAATTTGGACCTAAGGAGTCCAATAGTGAAGTTGGATTTTGGTTTTGACCACATTTGACTAGGTAATTTATGTAAAAATCTAAATTAGGGTAAATGTCTGTCTAAGACTCTATTTTTGGGCCAAAATGGGTTCTGATGGTCAATTTGAAGGTACCAAACCCTAGAAAATATTTTTATATGAATTTTAGAGGGTTTAGGTAAATTTTATCCTAACTAGAACTTCAATTAATTAAGCGGGTCTATTTTTATGATTTCAAAAGTCATTTAATTCTCAAAACACGCGAAAACCCTTTTCTGTCTGTTCTAACCCACTTGTTATCCTTTTAAGATCATTTGACCCTTAATTAACCACTGAGAAAACCCGTGGTTGTACTGTATTCAAGTTATGATGGTAAAATTATAGTTTTAACCCTGGTTTCTTGTCTCTCCCTCAGAATTGATTTGTAGTGAATTATGGCTCTCTGGCAGTTATGTAGGAGCATTTACTGACTTATTTAGATCAAAAAGAGCTAGTTATGGCTCATGATGGTGTTCCCATCATACCCCCATGCCTAGCTTTTGCTAGTCCCTTAGCAAAATTTCAAGGGATTTACTTAAATTCTAGACCACGTCTTTTTATGCTCAGAACTCCGTTGTTTGCTTTCTTTTGTAGATCAGGTCAGAATGCTGATGGTAGGCCTAGAGGTACTCAAGTACCAACCAAGATCCAGACCTGACCAGCTTTAGCCTCAGTCTGCTGCGAAGGTTTCTAAGGCCCACATGAACTAACCTAAGGTTCGTTGAACTCCGCGGTTAAAGTACCTATGCTTGTAACATGTTTTAGCCTAGGTTCAGTTTGTAGTGTATTTTTGTAAGAGAGAGACAGAAGAATTTTTCTTTATTTTTGGAGAGTTTTCTCTCTCTTTTCTTTTTATTTCTAGCCTCGGATTAGCTTTACAACATGATCTGTATCGGATTCCTAGTTCCCACATCCCTGGCAATCGATGCTTCAAGATAGCACTACCCATGGCAACCCCCAGAACCCTGGCTTTCGAGATTTCGAGATAATCCCGCCCATGGCATTCTGTAGCTAAATTTAGATCCTGGCAATTGACATTTCGTGATAATGCCCCCCATGGCATTTGAACCAGCACAAGGTGCTTGCATGCCCCTGGTAGGATATTTAGATATCGATAGTGCTCAAGAGCTAGACGGGAGGAAGCAATGTGGTCTGATGGGATCGGGGCGATAGCAGGCGAAGCAAGGGTGGCGACCGGTGGAATCAGGGAAGGCGAAGGCTGGCATACTTGGAGGTTGAGGGTTTGGAGGCGGAAGGAGAGGAGAGACTTTGATGTGCACGGTAAAAGGGTGGTCTGATAGAAGGGGCACAAAGGTGCACGACAAGATCTTATGTTTCCGCTACCGGCGACAGAGACATGTGGCAGCTACTTGCTAATCTCCCGTGGTGTGCTTAGGATGCGGGGGATTTGGTTACAAGAGGGATTCGTGTAGGGGTCTTGGGGGGCAGATGAAAGAACGTCTTTTCCCACGCTCTGGAATTTTGAATTCTAGGGCTTTGCAGGCACTGCCTCCGCCCCCTTCTTTGTGTAGCTTGGGGGGGCTTACAGTTGTTGTGGAGGTACCTATGATAGAAAACATCAAAGCAGTAGAGATGGCTTTGCGTGGAACTCTGGTTGGGGAGGTTATGTCTGGAAGACTGACGGCAGAGAATGTCCACATCCTGGTAAACTCTCTTTCCCTTTCGACCAACTCCTGGCAGTCTGCTTTTTTATCAACTACACGGTTTGTCCTCTTTGGGTTGGGAATGGTGGATGTTGAGAGGTTGTGATTTCAGACGTCCTGCAACGATAGTCTCACGGTGATCTAGAGACTGGTTTCTCCCTTTGATGGAGCTTTGTCGGAGAGGCCACCCCAGAGAGTGGGGTCTAGACCGGGAAAACTTGAGATCGAGGGATTGCCTTTGCATCTGAGATCAAAGGAGGTCGTATCATCAATGATTTCAGGATTTTCATCAGTGGCAGAAGATGCGGTTGTTGGACTGCTTGAGGGCTATGGGCACCTGTTGAATGTGATGGTCGATGTATTTAAAGTTGGCTCTGTACCTGATAGACTGATTCTGAGATGTGGTGGGAGCTCCTGGATGTTGAGGCTAAGGTTCTTGGTGGGTGACACTGTAGCAAAGCATGATAAGTCATTTGGACCTAAAGCTGGTGAGGAAGCGGTTGCGCAGGACCTGTGCACGGCTCCTTTAGAAGAACCCCCATCTATCAAAAATCGTAAGGACCTCCATGTGGGGGAGAAGAGGGAGTTTTTGAATGTAGAGAGGGAGGAATTGGGTGGGGTGGAAGCAGCAGGACCAGCGTCCATGGTGGCAGGGGATGTGCTGCCAGGCGGTGTGCAGACTGAGGAGCAGGGGGTTCTAGAGACGTAGCTTGAGTCGTTGAAGGATAAACAGGAACTGCACGAGATTGAGGACCTTAAATTTGATGGTGGTTTTGCATTAAAACTAGTAAGGGCAGATCACCTTATAGCCTTAGACAGAGGAAGTCAAAGGCTGTCATTTTGATGGATGAAGACAAGATTGCGGAGGTTATGCAGGTATGTAAGTGCCATACCCTCAAGGGGGAGGGGTCTCGTGAGGATAGATGAGAATCCTCACTTGGAACGTGTGTGGGTTGCGCGACAAAGGTCGGAGGGCTTCTTTGATGAGATATTTGAGAGAATGGGGGATTGAATGTGCGATCATTCAAGAGACGCACATTGAGAGCAACTCTAATAAGCTTTGGTATGACTTTCTGGCTTCAGGGATGAATGAATGTGTGAAGATTGATGCATAGGGGAGATTAGGGGGTATTGCTATTTGGTGGAGGAAGGTGTGGGCTCAATGTCTGGAAGTTCACAAATCCAGGCATATGTTGACTTGCAAATTCCAAATTCACTAGGGGCATGAGTATATCTGGATTACTGGGGTATATAGACCTTGTGCTGCATCTGCTAGGCAGGAGTTGTGGGAGGAGTGGACTGCTGCGGCTGAGTTGGTGCAGGGGGGAGTATGGTTGACTGGTGGGGATTTCAATTGTGTGTTAACAGGGGTAGACAGACCTAATGGTGGCACAGACAGCTCAGCTGTTGGCTTCCAGATGGTGGTTCAATCTCTTCATCTGAGTGAGTATCCATCTTCTGGTGTGGAATTTACATGGTGTAATGGAAATGGGCTGTCATCCAGACTACACAGATTTTTTTGGGAATGTGAACATTCTTGAAAGATTTCAGTTGGCCACTGTGAGTGGATTGGACCGACCTTTCTCTGATCACACCCCTTTGGTGTGGGACAGTGGGGAAGAAACCCAAGTTGGCTCCTAGTTCAAGCTTAAAAGATCTTGGCTGAATGAGCTGGGCTTCTGTTAGATGGTCAGCTCATGGTGGCAAGCTAAAAAGGTGGAGGGCTCTGCTACTGTCAGATTGGCAACCAAGATGGTTGATTTGCGCACTGTCTTAACAGAGTATGGAATTACTGTTAGCTTGATGAGGTAGTAAAGGAAGAGGGAGACTTTGAACAAAATTCAGAAGCTGGACTCTAGGGAAGCAGCTGGCCCTCTATCTGAGGAAGAACTTGCTGAGAGGAAGGTGTGGCAGGGTGTGATACTGGATGAAGACCTTAAACAAGAAATCGATTGGAGGGAGAGATCAAGGCAATTATGGCTTAAGGAGGGAGATGCCAACACAAAATTCTTCCATCTTGCGGCTAGCTCTCGGAGGCGTGTTAATTTTATATCTTCTATTCTCAGAGATGGACACAGGATCTCCTCCACTCCAGAGATAAAATCTGAAGCCATTAAGTATTATACAGAGGCTCTCAGGCAGCTAAGAGGGGGAAATGGAGAATGGCAGGAAGTGATGTTCCTAGGGTGACGAGTGAACAGGCCTCTCAGTTGACTGCAATCATCACTGAATAGGAGACCCTGCAGGCAATTAAGGAGCTCAATGTGGAAGGGTCCTTGGGCCCTGATGGAATACAAGTCTTCTTCTATAGAGAGATGTGGAGTGTGGTGGGCAAGGAAGTGATGGATGTCATTAGAGACTTTGAGAAGGGAAATGCTGGGTTTGAAAGGATCAACAAGTCATATCTTTTTCTATTGCCTAAGTCAATGGGAGCAGAAAATTTTTCAGACTTTAGGCCGATCTCCCTTTCAAATTCCATCTACCTTGTCATCAACAAGATTTTGGCTAATCGGCTGAGAACAGTTCTATAGAGCCTGATCCATCCGATGCAAGCTGTATTCCTGCCTAATAGATCACTCCAAGAATCTTTCATTTTGGCTCAGGAAATGGTGAGTGGATGGCACAGAAGGAAATGCAAGGCATTCATGTGGAAAGTTGATTTCCAGAAGACGTATGATTCAATTTCTTGGCCGTATCTCTGGGAGGTTTTTAAAAGGAGGGGTTTTCCTCCTTTATGGATCCAATGGATGAAACGTTGTATCACAACTGCTTCATTTTCTCCATTGATCAATGGGAAGCCTTGCGGTGTGTGGATTCAGCCTTAGTGTGGGGTTAGACAAGGTTGTCCTTTAGCCCCCTTGGTGTTTAACCTTGCGGTGGATGGGCTTGCAAGGTATGCTTGCAGAGTGGCAGAGGTAGGTCTAATCAAAAGGTATTCATTATCCAACAGGAGTAATCTAGCCCCCATTTTGCAATATGCGGATGACACGGTATTCTTTGTGGAAGGGTCCAAGCCTGCGGCACATGCTCTGGGGCTATTGGTAAAGATCTTTGGGGATATTTCAGGCCTATGTTTGAACAAGGAAAAGTCTATCTTGATATGTTTTGGCATGAATGAACAGGAGAAGATGGATTTGGAGAATACATTGGGATCACCTCAAGCTAAACTTCCATTGAGGTACCTAGGATTGCCATTGAGGACCGCAAAATTGAAGAAATCTAATTGGAATGTCTTGTTTGATAAGGTTTCTAGAAAGCTGAAAGGATGGAGTAGTAAGTTCTTATCTAAGGGTGGGAGACTAATCCTTCTTAACTCAGTCATTACATCAATCACAATCTTTTATTTTAGCATATTCAAGGCCCCGAAGTCTATTTGGAAGAGATTGGATGTTATGAGGAAAAGATTCTTTTGGAAAGGAACTGGTCATGAGGGTGGATTTATGCAGCCCATCAGATGGAACAAAATTTGCAGGCTAAAGGAGATTGGTGGTATGGGGATTAAGGCACTCAAGGAGTTCAATGAGGCCTTATTGATTAAATGGGCCATCCACATTCTGGATTGTAAGGAGGGTCTGATGGCAGATCTGATCAGGGACAGCTATGGGGGATCAAACAGCATTCTGCAGAGGCTACAACCGATGAAACCTTCTCCCTTTTGGTGATCAGTTATCAGTGCAATCAGCAAGTATTGGCAAATGCTGCAGCCTAGACTCGGAGATGGCAGAGATTTTAGTTTGTGGAATGAGCAGTGGTCTGGTCTAGGGGTGCTGAAAGAGGTATATCCGAGAGCTTATGCTGCTACTGTAGAAAAGGAGGCCAAAGTCAGCAGCTTGTGGCCTACTGCAGAGGGTTGCTGGCAACTGGAAGGGCTGGAACACTGCAGATCAGGCACTCGTTTATGGGAGGATAGGCAGAACCTGATGGCTGCTCTACAGCAGGTGCGTCCTAGGGTGAATGTGACTGATACATATGTCTGGCAGGGTATATTTTCAGTGCAGCAGGCATATGAGAAGGTCATTAGGTCTAACATTGAGGTGGAGTGTGATCCTATTGACAGAAAGATTTGGTTATTGAAAGTCCCCTTGAAGGTTCAGATATTCTTATGGCTTTGCAGATGGGAAGGCCTGATTACTAGTGATCTTAGACACAGAAGAATGGGGACTACTTTGAATGCTTGCCATCTCTGTGGATTACACTTTGACAGTACGTCACATATTTTCTCCTCTTGCCTGGTCACTGACAAGATTTGGAGGATGATGTGCTTAGAACCTCTTCCCACCTGGGATTCCCTGTGGCAGAGATTCATTGCTCCTAGCCGGTCTTATGGGGCTATGGCTGCCATTTTGTGGTGTGTGTGGAGGGCACGTAATGATAAATTTTTTCAGGAGAGACTGGTTAGATGTGAGAACATTGTAAATGAATGCTGGTCCCTCATACATAGCTGGGGATCTCTTTTGTAATGTTTTGTTTGATATGAAATATACTGCCCTTCGGATTGCTATCGGGTCATGAAAGCATTCCTCACTGTTTCAAAAGAAAAAAAAGAAGGATATTTAGATATCCTAGAAGACAAGCACTGAGGAGACGATATGTTATTGCGCATCTTCGAGGGGAATTTCTTGCCTCTCCGCACCGGGAACTCGTCTAAATCAACTTGTGTTGATCAGCCGCTCCTAATCTAGGTAACCTTTTCAGAATAGATTTAATGCCTTTGCGTGATTTTGATACTTAAGCGCATTGAACCAGACTGTGTGTGGATTGGGGTGCTTAGGTTACCGAGTCCCATAAACCAGAGGCCAGTTAATGAGGTTGAATAATCCCTAAGCCATAGACCTAATACTTAAGCTTCACATTTTCCTCAACCTCTTGAGGACTATTCAGATCTTAGTGGATACTAGAATTTTTAAGCCTAGAATTACAGTCCAAGAGGCCTAAGATCAATGTTTGTACTAATCTCTTTTTGTCTCTTAGCATTTTTTGTCTTTCATTTTCTTTGTTTTTGATTTGTCCTAGAACTAAGTCAATTCCTTAATCTTTTACTAATAACTATCCCTTTTTCTTTTCTTTTCGAATTGTACTCCTTTTTGACAATTTTATCTCCTCCCCTTTTCCCCTCAAAAATGATATGCAATCAATTCATTCAAAATTTCCTCCCTTCTCTTATTTTTGTTCTTTTCCAATTTTTGATATGTTTTTGATTTTTTTTGGAATATGTGATTTTTTTGATGAAACCCTTTCTTGTGAAGTGATTCTCACAGCATTTTGCACTTTAATACCCCCCCATGCCTATGATTTTCAATGTCCTCATTGTAAATTAGGTGGGTTCGAGTTCAGCTTAGATCATTCATTAGAATAGTTTTTGGGTGGGTGGCCGAGTCGGGGTGACTATTGCGGACGATTTTAAGCTTGGGTATGGGTACCAGAGGTGGAGTCGGCTTGTTATAATGGACGAACCCTAAAGTGCAATATGAGTTCAGCATAAGATGTGTCAGGAAGGATTTTGGGTTTTTCAAAAAGATGATGGGTTGCCTCCCATTAAGCGCTGAGTTTAACGCCATCAACTAGGTGCAATAAGCTCAGGGAGAATGGAGATCAAAAGATACCTCAGCCATGTTTGTATCGGTGAATTCAATGAACGGCTTAAGTTGCTGACCGTTCACGATAAAGGGTTCTGAATCAAGGCTGGGTTGGCTGATTTCTTCCAAAGATGTCTGATAAGATATGGTCTAATCCATTTTGATCTGAGTTTTTCTAGGAATAGTTTGAGTTTGGCATCAAAGAGTAGGACTTTCTGACCAGGGTGAAAGATCTTTCTGGATATGTGCTTGTCGTGAAAGGCCTTAACCCACTCTTTGTAAATTCGCAAGTTCTCATATGCATCATTGCGTAATTCTCACTCATTTGAAGCTTTCTGTGGGTTCCTGCCTTAGAAAGATCTAGATTACACTTCTGTATAGCCCAATAGGCTTTGTGCTCCAACTCGAGGGGAGGTGACATGCCTTCCCATACACCAATCTGAAAGGAGACATGCCCAATTGGGTTTTGTGGGCAGTCCTATCGGCCCACAAGGCTTATGGAAGTCAGGACGACCAATCCTTCCTGTCAGGTTGGACAGTGACCTGAAGGATTTTCTTGATCTCTCGATTCGATAGCTCAGCTGGAGCATTGGTTTGGGGGTGATAAGGAGTAGAGATTCAGTGCAACACCCTGTATTTGGTCATCAGTGATCTGAACTAAGCATTTGTGAAATGGGTCCCTCCATTAGAGATAATGGCACGTGGAATTCCGAATCGAGAAAAGATGTTCTGATGAATGAATTTGATTATCACCTTATGATCGTTGGTTTAGGTCGGAATGGCTTCGATCCATTTGGACACGTAGTCAATAGCAAGAAGAATGTATTTGAAGCCGTTCAAAACATGGAAGGGTCCCATGAAATCAATCCCCCAGATGTCGAAGATTTTGCATACGAGAATCGATTGTAAAGGCATTATATCGCGGTGGCTCATGTTGCCTAAGTCTGGCAATGAGTGCATGACTTATAGTGATTGTATGCATCTTTGAAAATCGTGGGCTAATAAAAGCTACACTGGAAGACTTTTGCTGCAGTTTTATGTCTGGAAAAGTATCCACCACAGGCCTGGTCATGGCAGAAGGACAAAATGTCCTGAATTTCTGCTTCCGGGATGCACCGTCTAATGATCTGATAAGCACCAATGCGGAAGAGGTACGGATCTTCCCACATGTAGTACTTGGCATCGGAAAGCAATTTGTCTTTGTTGGCCTTTGGCCAATCGGATGGGATCTGATGTGATGCCAAGTAGTTTACTAAATCAAGAAACCAAGGAAGTTCCGTACTAATAGTGAGGAGGTGATCATCAGGAAAATGTTCTGTGATGGGTCTGGAAGGGTCGATACTATCAAAAGGAAGGTGGGATAAGTGGTCAGCTACCATGTTCTACTTTCCTGCTTTATCGCGAATCTCGAGATCAAATTCTTACAACAACAAGATCTAGCGGATTAGTCAAGGTTTCGCATCCTTCTTCACAAGGAGGTGCCTCACTGTAGTGTGATTTGAGTATATGATAACACAGGAACCCAAAAGATATGATCTGAATTTTTCCAGGGCAAATACTACGGTTAGCAGCTCTTTCTCAATAACTGTATAGTTACGCTGAGCCTCGTCAAGTGTCTTGCTAGCGTAGTAGATGACCACAGGTTTCCTATCTATTTTCTGCCCAAGTACTGCTCCTACGGCATAATTAGATGCATCACACATTATCTCAAAGGGTTGAGACCAATCAAGAGACTGCTGGATAGGTGCTTGGGTAACTCGATCACGTAGGATTTCAAATGCTTGACAAAAGGGACATCCTTAGATAGAAGATTAGTCAGGGGGTGCACGATTTTCAAAACATTGGGAATGAATTGATGGTAAAAATAGACGTGCCCCAGGAAGGATCGGATGTCTTTGACCAAGCTAGGCATAGGGAGTTTGGAAATCAGATTCACCTTGGCTCGATCA
The DNA here is from genome assembly GCA_037157565.1 of Thalassia testudinum. Lineage (NCBI taxonomy): Eukaryota > Viridiplantae > Streptophyta > Magnoliopsida > Alismatales > Hydrocharitaceae > Thalassia > Thalassia testudinum. The sequence continues at coordinate 50,448,508 of JAZHRO010000009.1, forward strand.
ACCTGGATGCCTTTTTCAGAGATGAGATGTCCCAGGACAATTCTTTCAGGCACCATGAAGTGGCTCTTTTCCCAGGAAAGAACCAAGTTCAAGTCGATGCACCGCTTGAGGATTTGGACCAAGTGCAGGAGGAAATCATCAAATGATCCACCAAATACCGAGAAGTCATCCATGAAGACTTCAAGGTATTCATCTACCATACCTGAGAATATGGCAAGTATGCACCGCTGAAAAGTGGCGGGTGCATTGTAGAGATCGAACGGCATCCTTCAGAATGCGTATGTTCCGAAGGGGCAGGTGAAGGTGGCCTTCTCTTGGTCCTTGGGATGGATTGCGACCTGATTATAACCGGAGTACGCATCCAAAAAGTAGAAGAATCAATTTCCTGCTAGTTTCCCAAGAATCTGATCAATGAACGGTAGTGGGAAATGATCTTCCTCGTGGAGGAATTGAGTCTCCTGTAATCAATGCAGGCTCTCCACGAGTTTGCTATACGGGTCGGTATGGTTTCTCCAGTTTCAATCGTGATGACGGTGAGCCTTGCCTTCTTAGGCAGAACTTAGATTGGACTCACCCATCAACTATCGGAGATCGGGTAGATGATCCCTGCATCTAACCACTTGATGATCTCCTTTTTCACGACATCCCACAGATTTGGATTTAGGCCTCTTTGCATTTCACGGGATGGTTGTGAGCCCTCTTTAGTGTAGATGTGATGTGTGCAATATGATGGGCTGATACTAGTCAGATCATCGCGAGTCCATCCAATGGCTCTCCGATGCTGCTGGAGAACAGATCAGGCGTGTTTCCTGATCAGGTGTGAGTCGGGAGTTGATAATCATAGGAAACGTCTGATTGGAACCCAAAAAAACGTAATTGAGATGATCGGGAAGATGTTTTAATTCCATAACCGGGTTGTTAGCAGCAGCAGGTGGTTCGGAGTGGATGTCAGGGGCAAAGGAAAATGCTATAGGTGTGTCTAGGTTGTCTTCAAACTCCTCTAATTGCAGGTTTTGAGCCTCTTATGGTTGATCAGAAATAGTTGACTTTTCCTTGATACATAGGTCATCAACCACAACCTCTATATCGCAAATCTGTTCTATAACTCCGCAATTAATTCCTTGTTGGGCCTTAAAGATGTCGATCTTTAGTGTCTTGCCCCCAAATTTTAATTCAATTTGGCCCTCCTCACAATTGATATTGGCCCTAGTAGTGGCCAGAAAGGGTCTCCCTAGTATGATTGGTGCATTCTTCACATTCTCAGGAACATCCATGTCTAAGACAATAAAATCCACTAGAAAATAGAAATCATGTACCCTAACTATGACATCTTTGAGAATTCCTTTTGGTGACTTAATTGATCATCGGCTAGCTGCAAAGTCATTTCTGTTGGTTTAAGCTCAGATTCCTCAAAGTAGTCTAGTAGGGATGTAGGTATCAAATTTATGGAGGCTCCTAAGTCCAATAAAGCTCTGTCGAATTATATATCATCGATTGCATAGGAGATCAGAAGGGTGCCTGACGGAGCTGGCTTGCTCTGATAGTACGATTGGGTTCCCGCTTTTGGTTCGTGGCTTACACTTAGGTGTACATACGTCTTTCAGAAATCATGCGTAAGCCGGTACATGGCATATCGCATCCATCAAGGGGATGTTTATATGGACTTGCTCAAAGAGTTTAACCAGGTCCTCCTCAGGTACCACAGGTTTGGCTGTCCTTTTTCCCTTGGTTAAGGCCTCGAGAAATGGAACCTTAAATGGTTCCTCTAGAATTGGCTCAGGCTCTTGATCTGGGGTGGGTGTGTCCTGGATGACCAATCTAGGGTTAGGGTTTCTGATAACAAGCTGGGAGTGGCTAGGATAAGGTAGGTCCTGTGTTGCTTTGCCACTACGAGTAGTAACAGAATTCAATCCCGCCTGGTTCTGGTTTGGGTTGGGCAAAATAGGTGTTTGCTGCTAAAATCCCGAGTATGAAGTTGAAGCATCCATCCCATCAGGTGATGGGCAGAAGGGGCTTGATAAACAAAGTGAGCTTGGCCCTGATTTGGGTTTGTAACGCACTTCTGGTTTGGCACGTTATTTGGATTAAGAAGAGGTTGAGAAGGAAGTGCACCAGGCTGGCGAGCACTTGCCAGTTGGGCTAGTTGATTTCGTAGCTCAGAGATCTCTTCTTTGTGTTGTTTTTGCATGTCAATCAAGGTCTAGAGAATTAGAGATGTATGATCTTCTTTAGGTGGTCCAGATTGGAAGTTTTGAGTGGGCCTTGGTTGGGTGGGATGATAAGGTTGCGGAGCTTGTGGTCGGGGTTGGAATTGAGTTCTTAGATTTGGGTTATTACCCGACCACAAAAAGTTAGAATGATTACGCCATCCAGAGTTGTAAGTGTTGGAGAAAGGATTATTTTGGATGGTGTAAAGATCCTTGCAGGTCTGAGGAGCTCCGAGATAATAAGGGTACGGGGGTTCAGAGTTCCCCCAACTAAGGTGGCCTGACCCGAAGTTGCCTCCGAAGCCATAATCAGACGGAGGTGGATATGCACCATCCCCCAGGAGTGGTAGATGTTGTGCGCAGCCTCCCTTCCCGTGGGTGGGTGTGCATATGTGCCTTGAGGTGCAGAGGTGGATTTGTGTAGATGACGAGTGATGTCATCCACCTTCTTCCTGATAATGGAAACCTTATCCAATTGACTATCTACCAACTCCAAATCAATGGATGTGGAAAGGCCTCAGGATTCATGTACCCCTCGATTATTTGTCAATGTGCGGGTGGACATTCGGTCTTACGCACCCAATGACTCATTGTTTAGGGAGTTCTCGCACATATTTTCGAGAATTTCCCAGATCATGTCTTCATGTTGACCCATGATGCTATCACCACAGGTTACATTGACAAAGAGCTTGATATCCTCACAGAGTCTATGGTAAAAGGATTGGACTTGTTCCCACTTCGGAACTCCGTGATGGGGGCACTTACGCATGAGATCCAGAAAGCGATCCCATGCTTCGTGTAGAGATTCTCCTACTCCTTTGGAGAAGTGCATGATTTGGTGCCGCATTGTGTTGGTACGACCAATGGGGTAGAATTTTTGCAGGAAGGCAGTTTGAGGTTCTTCCCATGTGTTGATCGTGTGTGGTTGAGTCTGAAACCAGTGAGTGGCGTTGTCAGCCAAGGAGAATGAGAAGAGCTTTAAGAGTAATCCATCTCGATTCTGTACATCTGCCGTAAAGGTGTGGGCCAGATGTTTCAGGTTCTTGATGTGTTGGAAAGGATCCTCAAAGTTCAAGCTATGAAATTTTGGAGTCATATGAAGCATGCTAGGCTTGAGATCTACCTCGGGTCCTCCCACGAGAATGTTGATTCGGGCTTTGATCTCCACCACTGTGAGATTGTAGTGATCCTGCATTTGAGGATGCGGTGATGGGTTGATGATGGCATTGATTCGATTTTGGAAGTTATGGAATTGTTGCTCAAGATTAGGTTGTTCTTCTTGGTGATCCATAGTTGATGAAGGGGAAGTTGGTTCTAAATCAGAGGATATGTCAATGTAATCAGGTTGTTGCACAAACACGAAAGTCGAGGCTCAACCTTGACGAGAGTAAATATCTAATGGAGGCCTCAAGGATGGTCTTAAGGACCTCCTCCTAAACATGCATTGATGGATTATATGAGAGAAAGAATGTGATGGACCCAATCAAGACACCCAAAGATTTTGGATGACTATAGAGGTTTAGGGCGGATGATACCCCTTAGTCAGAAAATCGTCTACCTGAGAATTACCTGGGTAGCTAGAGAGGGAGAGTCCCGTAAAGACCCCTACATGATAGAGTGTCCCCACAAGTTACAGGGTTTCCCCCACTCGACCCCTCTTGTCACTGATGATCCAGGTAGATTAGATTGGGGACTTTGATCTCTTAAGTCAACCTGTTTTAATTGAGAGCAAGGGTGCTTAAGATTTCACTTGAACTTTTAAGATGTTTTTGTGAAAAGTGACCTAATTTGAAGATTGGTTAACCCAACAAGGTGGGTTAACTTCACCTGTATTGTCCTTTTGAGAAATTTAGGTCCCTCTTTTAGTGTTTAAATGAATTTAAGAGCTTGATTTAGGGTTTTGCTTGAATAGATCAATTCAATCAAGGCTTAGGCACACATTGCTTGGAAAGATCAATTCTTGATTAAGCAAGTGTGTCTCTAAAACCCTAAACTGGAATCCTTAATTGGCTCTGATTTGGTCCAATTTAATTTGTTAAAATGTGGTACCTAGGGTTTCAAATAAGAAGGTGATAGCCCTAGATTTCTTAAGATCTTAAGTAGGTGCACAAATCAGGGTTGGGGTGTTGTCTTAAATAGAATGTATCAAATCAGGCAGCTTGATGATTTGTTTAAGAATAGAATGCAAGTAGCCCTAATTGATTTTTTTTTCTTTTTTTTTTTAGCTTTTCAAATTCAGGGGCTTAGAGGAGGGTGAATGGAGTTTACCTGCCCTAGGAGTGGCTGATGTGCGGCTGATCTTCCTTTAATGAGTCCCTGAAACAGATCACAATCAGAAGAGATATAGAAAATTAGAATCCAATCTGATATTGCAATCAAGAAATCTGAATTGCATGTTGCTCCCCGGCAACAGCACCAAATTGTTTAAGCGATAAATCAGTATTTTAAAATTGCTTTGTTGTAATATAGCCAAAATAGCGCTCAAACAAATAAACTCGAATGAAAGTTTGAGGTCAAACATAGGGAACAAATGGCAATTTCAAACTCAAGATCACAATTTGAATCAAAGAGATAAAAGATTGTAATAATAATAATGTCAAGTATCAATGTGCAAGAAGAATGGAGTAAAATGGTGATTTGAATCACCAATTACTCCTCACAATAATAACAACTAAATCAACAGTATCAAGGAGATAAAGCCTCAAATGTATGCAATCAAACATTCTAGGCTTGTGTTAGACGGCTTAAACAGCAGGTGGCTACAGTGCTTCCAAGAGACTCAAGGGTCTCTTTTCTCTACTACTCTCTTTCTCTTTTTTCTACTTCTTCAGACTCTTTTCTTCTTTGCCTTTCTACAGCTTAAACTTCCTCTCTTCTTCTTCTTCCTTCAGCTTCTCTACTGTCCAAACCTTCTGATGCACAGGTGACTCCGGTGAGAAGGAAACGACGAGGAAGACAGAGGGAGAGATGTGATGGGTCGGCCTGGATAGGTTGTTAATATGATGTTTTTATCGTTGAAATATGTATAGTGGTTAACCTAATTCAGACCTAACCATCTCTTTACAAAATTTTTAACCTGGCCTAATTGATTTTATCTTGTCACTTTTAGGCCCAGGGTCGAACTCAGGGAAGTGGGGTTAAAGTCGAGTTTCTACGTTTTCCTTAAAACGCGTCTCTTCCATTCGTTTATTGTGTTTTTGGTATTTTTCTTATTTAGGTTTTTTTCTGGTAATCCTTGTTCTTGAGGCACACCCTCAAAATTGTGTCCTTGGCTTTTAGCCAAAACAGAGTTCCAAAACGCGCCTTGCTACTCGCAAGACGGGGTACCTGCAAATCAAAGATTATCTTTTCACTTTTATACCTTTTTTTTTTATCTTTTTACTAAGAAGGAAGCTAACAGGTAGAAAGTAAATATAGTAGCTATAGATATATATTTATATGTAGTATATATATAAAGGGGTGGGGGTGGAGGTGACGATGGAGTGTAGCACTATGTCGAGTCAGTTGACGTCTAGAGAGACGCAACCAACACGACTATGTGCCGCGTGGAGTGTGGATGGAGGATGGATGATGTATGGGACCACGCTTTTTTTGTACGCGTGTATCAGGGAATATCAGCAACTGGTGCAGATATCCCCGTGATACAGCGTATAGTAAATAACGTGAAAATATATGTACATATGTATGTATATGAGTAAATATATCTATATGTATATAAATGTATAAGTATATATGTATAGATATATATAGATATATATGTATTATATATATATATATATAGGTGTATATGTATATATATATATGTATGTATATATGTATATAGCTATGTATATATGTATATAAGTATATATATATAATACTATATAGATGTATATATATATATATGTATATAAGTATATATGTATCTAGATATATATATATATATATGTGTGTATATATATAAGTATATAGATATGTATATATATATATATGTATATGAGTATATATGTATATATATATAAGTATATGTATAAGTATATAGATATATATATATACGTGTATATTTATATATATATAGATATATTATATATATGTGTGTGTATACATAAATATATAGATATACTATGTATATAAGTATATATATATATATATATATATAAGTATGTGTATAAGTATATAGATATATATAAGTAGATATATATATATATATATTATATATATATGTATGTATACATAACTATAGATATTACTATGTATATAAGTGTATATATATATATATATATATATATGTATATATTATATAGATGTATATAAATATATATATGTTACTATATATAACTATACGTATAGTGTAAGTGTGTGTGTGGGTGTGTGTGTGTGTCGGTGAAGATGTGTGTGTGTTGGTGTAGTGTGTGTCTGTGAGTGAGTAAAAAAAGAGAGAGAATACGTGAGAGAGAGAGAGCGGGAGAGATCAGCAGAGAGAGAGAGAGCGGGAGAGAGATAGAGAGCGCCAGAAAGAGAAAGAGCGGGCGGGAGAGATCGCGAGCGCGGACGATGGCAGCGAGTTAAGACGTCTGCTCGCGGCGGCGGACGTCTGACGCCGCGTCGTCTGAAGGCGGAGGCGGACGTCTGAAGACGGCGGGTGCGGGCGCGCCTTCGCGCAGGGTTCTGCAGGCCTGCGCGAAGTCGACGAGCGGGCGATGGCGCGGAGGAGCGAGCGTGGAGGAGGTCTGCAGGTGGTCGCGGAGGGTCGCAGAGGGGGGCAGGGGTCGGCGTGAGGCCGTAGCCGGCCGCTGCAGTGCGCGCGGCGGCGGGCTACGGGTGCAACTGCGAGGCGGACAGAACGGAGACGGAGGCGGAGAACGGGCCTGCAGACGCGCGCAGAGGGTTGCGCGCCTGCGGGGAAGGTCGCGGAGGAGGCGGGGGGTGCTGCTGCTGCTGCTGTCGCCGCAGTTTAGCTGCTGCTGCTGCTGCTTCAAGCTTCGGAGCTTGAAGCGGCAGCAATGGCGTGGAGATGAAAAAGTAGAGAAAAGAAAAACACCACGCCCACCTGCTCGTTGAAGAGCTGGGCGGTGGTGTTCCCACTGTGGTGGTGAGCACCACAGTGGGTTCTCCTGCTCGTCGGGTGCCTCCTCGACGGAGGGCCGGCGTATGGGAGGGGAGAACGGGCGAGGAAGGTGGCTGCGGGTTTTTTTCAGTAGCTGCCACCGCTCCCTCGCGAGGATGAAGCTGCAGCTACTTATAGAGGAGGGGAGAGGGGCGTGTTGGCTGCAGCAGGGAGAGGGCGTGCGAGTTGCAGCTGTAGGGAGCGGCGTTGGCAGGGAGACGTGACGGGAAGAGGTGCTGCGTGGTTGCTGCATGCAGCTGCGGGAAGAGTGCAGCCGCGGGAAGGACGCAGCCGCGGGAAGGAGAGAAAAGCCGTGGGAAGAAGAAAGAAAGATGAAAATAAAATATGGAGAGGGGACTTTTGCAAAGAGACACTTGAAGAAAAATGTAAAAATGCAAGCCATTTATTCCATTCTCTTCTCCTCTCAATTAAATGCATGCATGCAAGCGTTTTTACAAATGCAACTACAGGATTATAATATACATAGTTAATGCTAGAAAATAGCATAAGAAGGCGTTCTTATAGGCGTGTTTTGAGGTGCAAACATATACCCCCATGCCTATCTTTTGCTAGTCCCTAGCAAAACCGTATTTAGAAATGATCTTAAGCTGAAAATTTTCTTCTGAGGTGATATAGGTGTGTTTATTATCGAATATTGTGAGAACCAATTGTAAAGAAGACTACCAGTACTTTAAGTCTCACATGACATAGATCATCTCTCAACTAACCAGGACTCTTGATATTTAAACCTTAAGTACGATTTCCAGGACCCAGGAGGTTTTTGCCGTACTCGAGAGCTCAAGAGGTTATGGTTGTGCATAGTGAAGGATCAAGACTGACCAGATGAACATTAAGACTCAATCCCAGGGTTTCACGAATTTTTAAGTACAGGTTGGTCCCAGTTTCAGCTCATGTCTTCGAATTGACCCTTAAGATGATGACGGAAAACTCAACTCCCATTTTCTGATTTTTTTTTTTTTTTTTTTGAAACACGTGTCAGTATATCTCTTACAACACATTTTGAAACACACATCTTTTTTTTTTTTTTTTTTTGGTGGGAGAGTTTCTTTTTGGTGGAAAGAGTCGCTCCTAAACACAAGACTAAAGCCTGGGATAAAAAGTCTACCTGCGCACACAGGTAAGGACTCCACCTTCCCTAATGAACACTAGGGTTGGATCTTATGTTCACCTGGTCTTTCCTGATATGTGTAGTGTGAACCAAGTTTACTTAAGCTCTCAAGAAAAAGCAAACCAACGGATCCTGTACTGGTGTCTCAGGTACAAGAATACATCCTTAGTTAGGAGAGATCTTGATCTATTTTGTCAATGCTTTAAGTGAATTAAGCCGAGCCTGAGCGAATCAAGCTTTTGTGGCCTGGAAAGTCTTCAAAACAGAGGTTGAATATCCATAAACACTTATTGCCTTTTTGTTTCAGCTTCAAGATCATTATTAAACACCATTTATTATATATATATATATATATATATATATTTTATTTTATTTTATATATATATTTTTTTGCATATTTGTAAATAGGTGGGAACTGTATAATACCATAACATACCCGGATCCTATGGATGCCTATCCACCCCCCCATGCCAAACAATGCTATGTCCTCATATGCATGCAGGGAAAGGCAGAGGAAGGATGGAAGATCGGGTAACAAGAGCTGAAGTTCAGGGTATAGATCAGGGTGGAAGGGTGGGTGGATGGTGGGTGGTGAAGAGAAAAGTGAAGTGATTGCGATAGAGGTGTGAAAAGTGATGGTGGATGGTGAGTGCTGTTAGGGTGCCTCCCAACAAGCGCTGAATTTAATGTCCCCAGCTGGACTCAGAATGAGGCAAAGAATTGTTACCCTCCAGCAGGGCAACGGTTTCTCCAACGGGGGCAGGTTCATGAGTCAGATAGGGTTTCAAACGCTGCCCGTTGACCGTAAATTTACGCCCAGATTTGGGATCTTCGATTTCGACGGCCCCATTGGGGAATGGTCTTGAGACCAGAAAAGGACCAGTCCATTTGGACTTTAATTTCCCAGGAAAGAATTTGAGTCGGGCATTATAGAGCCAAACTTGCTGAGATGGCTCAAATTCCTTCCGCCGAACATGGCTGTCGTGAAAAGCCTTAGTGCGTTGTTTAAAGGTTAGAGCAGAATCATAGGCTTCACGACGGAGCTCTTCCAGCTCTTGGAGTTGGAGTTTCCTTTCTCGTTCACACAAGTCTGGGTCGAGGTTACATTGGCGAACCGCCCAATAAGCGCGGTGCTCCAACTCTACAGGTAAATGACAAGGCTTCCCGTAAACGATTCTATATGGAGACATACCAAGGGGGGCCTTGAAGGCGGTCCGATACGCCCAAAGTGCGTCAGTCAGCTTGTCGGACCAATCCTTACGGTCAGGCTGAACCGTTTTCTGGAGAATCTGCTTGATTTGCCGGTTCGACACTTCCGCCTGGCCGTTCGTCTGAGGATGATACGGGGATGCGATACGATGGTGGACTCCGTACCTCCTCAGAAGTGCCCGAAAAGAAGCATGGGTAAAGTGGCTTCCTCCATCCGAGATAATGGCCCGAGGGATCCCAAAACTCGCAAAGATATGGTCTTTGACGAATCGGGTGGAGATAACATGGTCAGCACGGCGTGCGGGAATAGCCTCGATCCATTTTGAAACATAGTCGACGGCCACGTGCGGGAATTCGAAGCCGTTGGATGGAGGAAAGGGACCCATGAAGTCAATTCCCCAGATGTCGAAGATTTCCGCAGCTAGGATGTGTTGCAAGGGCATCATGTCACGACGTGCCATCGACCCTAATGACTGGCACCTAGTGCAATGTTTGGCATAAGTGTGCGCGTCCTGGTGAAGGGAGGGCCAAAAGAAACCGCACTGCAACACCTTGGCTGTAGTTTTCCTCCCAGAGAAATGGCCTCCACAGGCCTGATCGTGGCAGAAGGATAACACACTGGGGAACTCACTGTCAGGAATACAGCGACGGATGATTTGATCAGCACCTATCCGAAAAAGAAGTGGATTATCCCAGAAATAATACTTTGCTTCTGCCATGAGACGCTCGCGCTGGTTTTTAGGCCAGCCACGTGGAAGAGATCCAGAAGCAAGGTAATTGGCAATGTCGGCATACCACGGTCCACTTGCCACATTTATTGCCAATAGGTGCTCATCAGGAAAAACTTCATTAATTGGCAGAGTAAGTCCAATATGGTCAGGGTCCAGTCTGGAAAGGTGATCAGCCACAACATTCTGGGCTCCGACCTTATCACGAATCTCAATGTCAAATTCCTGGAGCAGAAGGATCCAACGAATCAGTCTAGGCTTGGCATCCTTCTTGTGCATGAGATGGCGAATGGCCGCGTGATCAGTGAAAACAATAACGTGAGAGCCCAGAAGGTAAGAACGGAATTTTTCCAGCCCAAAGACGACTGCCAGTAGTTCCTTTTCAGTGGTAGTATAATTACGCTGGGCCTCGTCCAACGTCTTTCTGGCGTAGTATACCACGAAGGGGTGTCTATCGCGTCTTTGTCCCAGGATGGCTCCGACTGCAAGGTCTGAAGCGTCACACATAAGTTCAAAGTTGAGGGACCAATCAGGCGGCTAGAGAACAGGGGCCTTGGTGACAGCATTACGCAGCTGCGTGAATGCTTGTATACAGTCAGGGCCCATGTCGAAGGGCACGTCGGTTGATAGGAGATGAGTTAAGGGTCGAGAAATTTTGGAGAAGTCTTTGATGAATCTCCTATAGAAACCGACGTGTCCCAAGAAGGAGCGGATTTGTTTGACAGAACCAGGCACAGGTAAATCAGCAATGATATCGAGCTTAGCTCTGTCAACCTCGATACCCCTATCGGAGATGATAAGTCCAAGAACAATTCCCTCGTGCACCATAAAATGACTTTTTTCCCAGGAAAGCACGAGGTTTACATCAATACATCTCCTAAGGATGCGAGTCAGGTTGGCAAGACATTCGTCGAAAGATGGTCCAAAGACTGAAAAGTCATCCATGAAGACCTCGAGAAAGTCACCCACCATGTCATGAAATATCGCCAGCATGCATCTCTGGAAAGTTGCTGGCGCGTTACAAAGTCCGAACGGCATCCTTCTAAAGGTGAAGGTGCCGAAAGGGCAGGTAAAAGTGGTTTTCTCTTGGTCTCGGGGTCTATTGCCACCTGGTTATATCCTGAGAATCCATCCAGGAAGCAGAAAAATTTATTTCCTGCTAACCGCTCTAGGATTTGGTCAATAAATGGTAGCGGGAAGTGATCTTTCTTGGTTGCAGCATTGAGTTTCCTATAATCTACACACACTCTCCAAGATGTAGGAGTGCGTGTAGGGATGGATTCGCCCCTGTCATTGACACGGATGGTGAGTCCTGCCTTTTTGGGCACAACGTGAATCGGACTCACCCAGGGGCTATCGCTGATCGGGTAGATTATACCCGCATCCAGCCACTTAATGATTTCATTCTTAACGACCTCCCGCATGTTAGGGTTGAGACGTCGCTGCATCTCGCGAGAAGGTCGAGCCTCCTCCTCCGTATATATACGATGAGTGTAGTAGGAGGGACTAATACCAGATAAGTCTGATAAGGACCACCCAATAGCTGCCTTGTGTTCTAGGAGGACCTTAGTTAGTTTGCACTCCTGCTCCATGGTTAATTTTGAACTGATGATTACAGGGAGCGTTTCATTTGGTCCCAGGAAAACATACTTGAGTGTATTAGGCAGCACTTTTAGCTCGGGAGTGGATGGGGAAGGATCTGGCATTTCTTGGGACGAGAGTGTCCCAGACGGGTAGGAGAACAAGTTAGGAGGAAGAAACTGGCCTTCAGATTGGCCAAGAAGAGGGGCTTCTTGGATAGATGGATCCAAAAATGAATAGCCCCAGTGAGAAGTATATGGGCTCAAGGTCCCAGTGTGGATTTGTAAATCCGCCTGATTTGGCGGGGAAGAAAGGGAAATTCGGTCTTCATGAGTATGGACCGACAGTGAGTAGCCCGGATATGACTCAGACCACGAGGTATGGGAAGCGGAGAAAACCTCGTCAGAAGTCTGGCCAGGAGAAGGTACTGGACAAGGGAGGGATTGGGGAACGTCACAGTATGCGCTGGTCAGGCAGTTATCAGTGTTTATAGGTAATCCGCAGCAGTCCGAATAGGTCCCAATTAGTCCGATACACGCGCTGACGGCCATATCCTCGTCAGACGTGTCATCCTCAATGCAATCGCAATCAAAGTTCTTGGCTTCCTTGAATATGTTAAGCTTGAGCTTCTCAGATCCAACGGCAATCTCAATACAGCCCGACTCGCAGTCGATGTGGGCGCGGGCTGTGGCCAAGAAAGGTCGACCGAGGATGATCGGACAATCAGAAAGTGAACTAGGAACTTCCATATCTAAAACAAGAAAGTCAACAGGAAAACAGAGACTGTTGACCCTAACCACCACGTCTTCCACCACACCCTTCGGGATTTTGACAGAACGATCTGCCAACTGTAACGTGACAGGGGTGGGTTTCAGATTTCCCAAGGAAAATTTTTTGAGCATGATGGTCGGTATGAGATTGATGGAAGATCCTAGATCAAGCAAGGCACGGTTAAAACTGCAGCCTTGGATGCTACAGGAAATCAGTGGTGTGCCCGGATCTTTCTCCTTCGGTGGTAAGTTTGACAGTATAGCACAACTCGCATGAGGCGAGAGAACCACCGGATTCTTAGTCCTCTTTGACTGTCGTCTGGGTGTTGTGTAGTCTTTGAAAAATCGAGCGGCAGTAGGTATGTGGTCGATTGCCTCGAGCAGGGGTACCTTGATTTCTACATCCCTGAACAAATTACGTAGGTTGTCAAAGGCCTGCGTATTTTTCTTTTTGCCTTTTGGCTCCCTTAGTAGAGTCTCAGGGAATGGGACTGATTCTGGCACAAGTTTTGGTGCATCATCCTCTCGCGAATGCGGTATGCATCCCGAATGAGAGGGTGATGAAGAAGATGGGCTAGGATCAGGTCGAGGCGGATCGACGGTCTGCTTACCGCTCCTCGTAGTGATAGCATTGGACGATGCGGGTCCAGTGGGATCATACGGTGGAGGAGGGTTTGCAATGGGGATATAAGAGTGTGGTGCTGCAGCAGGATTAGCCTAAAATCCCGGAGGAATGCTCGGAGCTTGCAGAACTTGATTAACCTGTCCCTGAGAAGGTCGTACCTGTGGTTGAGAACCACGGGGCACGAAATTTCGCGGGTTTGGAACAGGTTGGGCGGGAAGAGTGCCCTAAGATCGAGTCGCCATGCGTAGTTGACTGATCTCGGCATTCTGCTGCGCCAATTGGTGCTGAAGAGAGGTCATGTTCTCTTCATGGCGCTTTGACATTTCCGTCATCATTCGCATCAATTTGTCAAGAGGGCTTGATGCGTGTTCAGTTTGTGGTACGCAAGGGCCTGATGGCGGATTTGCCATAGGATTAAACTGGACCCTTGGGATGACGGGTGCGGACGGTCGCATTGGTCCACCCGCGGGGTTTTGGCGCTGCGGGTTGTTGGACCATGCAAAGTTCGGATGATTACGCCACCCCGGGTTATAAGTGGTAGAGAACGGGTTGTTCCCCAGGGCGCAAGCATCTTCTATGCCAGTAGACGCGTCCGCATGTAGATATGCGTCCGAGCCCACGGAGGCTTGGTCCTCCGTGTCGAAATACTGGCTCGCAGAAGCCAGTTCCACATGACTTACCGAGTCTCTTGGCGCGACACTCGGTAAGGAAGGTCTAACGGGGTTTCTCGGGATAAGCCTGGTATTAGAAGAACTTGGATTGTGACGAAGTGGTGAAGAGGTGGTGTTTGCCATAGATCGAGCGGGGTTGGCCAGAAGCTCGTCCAGCTTCTTGTGCACGACGGAGACTTCATCCAGTTTTTGTGCAATAAGGCTTAGATCAGTGGATGAATGGGAGGGTCCCATGTCAACTTCGTGGACATTTCGGGGCTGGCTGGTACGATTAAAGGCGACAATGGAAGCATTGTTCATCGAGTTTTCACTCATATTTTCAAACAGCTCGAATGCTCCATTCTCGTCTTTATTCATAAAGTTCCCTCCGCAGGAAGCGTCTGCAATCTGCTTCAAAGTCTCATTTAGCCCATAGTAGAAAATCTGGGCTATATGCCACTTAGGCAGACCGTGGTGCGGACACTTCCTGAGGAGGTCGTTATACCTCTCCCATGCCTCATGAAATTGTTCGCCGTTTTGTTGCGTAAATGAAGTGATAGCACGGCGAAGCGCATTGGTCCGCCCGATTGGGAAGAACTTCTTGAGAAACGCTGTTCGCATCTCTTCCCACGAGTGGATGGTTCTCCCAAGGGTGCGTAACCATTGCGACGCTTTATCCCGTAATGAAAACGGGAACATCTTCATGAGGACTATAGATAACCCGACATTTCTTGGTTTAACGGTTTCAGCAAGTCGGGTTAGGTCTTCCAAGTGGAGAAATGGGTCTTCACTTGCAAGACCATGAAAGTGAAAATTGATTAGGCCAATTATATTTGGTTTTAATTCAAAGTCGTCCCCGCCCATGGGGACCCGAATTTGTCCTATGGTCTCTGTAGCAGCGGGATTCTGATAAGAGCTAAGAGACCTAGGCTCCTCCCGTTCGGGAGGGTTCTGCATTTCCTCCAATGTTTCCCGAATGGCTTCGATTTGCTCATTATACATTTCCATTTGGGCTTGGAGGCGGGTTATGGGATCTAAGGCTCCACCACCTGGTGGGTTCTGAGGGCGGTTTCCTCCCTCGGGATTTGGGGGTGGGCGTGCAGCCATGTTTGTGGAGGAGGAGGACGATTCGACTTGTTTTCTAGATTTATCAGTCAATTCAAATAGTTCAGGGTTTTGTGACCTCCTCCCAAACATGCACTACCGCAGGAAGAATTGGGGAGATGAGAAGGGAATAGGGATGAGAGAAATGACGCCGCAAAGGTACACTTGATTACAAATCAATACAGTCAAGTTCCTAACCTCTACAGTGTGCCCTTAGACCTAAAGATGTAAGTTACCTACTATCACGAATTACGGAACCGAATGCGAGCACCGCGGAACCACCGGGCCAGATTGAAAGGCCGTTTGCCCCAGTCTTAGACACCCGATAGCACGCGGGAACTCTCACCAGCACGTAGTCGCTACACACAGGTAGTTAGACCTCCAATCCTCAGTAAGGGTCAAGTTACTACCAGTTTTAATTAGAGGCTTAGGGTCAAGTGCTTTTGGAATGTGAAGGGCGTTGTTTACGGGTAATGCCCAAGTGATTGATTTTAAGAGTGTGTAAGAACAAGCATGCAACGGGGAAATCTCCCCGAATTGAAGTTTTTATTGGCGAATGGTTTTTAGAGTTCAGCCTTAAGTAGTATGAATTTTAGGGTTTTGCTGAATTACCAATTCAACCAATCTCCGGGTTTTTGCAAAAATACAGGTTTTCCTTCTAAAACCCAAGAAACCCTTCTTCAATTATCAGTTAGTTAATGCATGCTAAAATGCAATGGGCTACCCTAAATGGAGATTTCTAAGTGTGGATGCACAAATCAGTTTTATATCAATGTGACAGGGAGCCAAAGCACTTCAATTCAAGTGCTCCCAATCACCAGAAATGATTTCCACACACAAGGCTTCAACCAAAAGATAAAGAAAATAAAATTGTTGGGGTTGAAGTATTCAGGATCGAATCACAGGCAAGTTTGAAAAGTCGTGGTGGGGTTGGAATCAACTCAATTCCAAGTCTCCCCACCAAAAATGTGATCCTGAATTAAAGATAAGTGAGGCAAAAGAGGGATACAAGCAATCTTTTTCTTTGCCTCAAAGAATACTTCCCACGGCGAAAAATCTAAGAATCAAGATTCTCGGATTTTCGCTATGCGAAGTAAGGCGGGAAATCCCGGGGCAGTGGGAGTGAAGACAACCAATCAATCAAGTTAATTTTAATCCACTTGCCCTCAAGAAATCCAAAGAAGTTTTTCTAGTTTTTAGTTTTTAAATTTTTTTTTTTTTTTAATTGTGGTGGCAAGTTAACCCTAATTTGATGAGAAAAGAAAACCTACTTGTTCGGCAATGTGTGCGAAGCTCCAATGCGATGTCGGCATCTTCACGCTCTCATTCCCGCCTTGGATCTGCTCTCGTTCCCGACTTCGTCTACTTTCCTTCTCCTTCCACCAAGTTCACCTGCACACCAAAAAAACAATACCCGTGAAGAGAGAAGAGACAAATTTAAAGGAATTGGATAGAAACTTACTCGAAAGCGCACCTCCCCGGCAACGGCGCCAGAAAAGTCATGATGGGTCGGCCTGGATAGGTTGTTAATATGATGTTTTTATCGTTGAAATATGTATAGTGGTTAACCTAATTCAGACCTAACCATCTCTTTACAAAATTTTTAACCTGGCCTAATTGATTTTATCTTGTCACTTTTAGGCCCAGGGTCGAACTCAGGGAAGTGGGGTTAAAGTCGAGTTTCTACGTTTTCCTTAAAACGCGTCTCTTCCATTCGTTTATTGTGTTTTTGGTATTTTTCTTATTTAGGTTTTTTTCTGGTAATCCTTGTTCTTGAGGCACACCCTCAAAATTGTGTCCTTGGCTTTTAGCCAAAACAGAGTTCCAAAACGCGCCTTGCTACTCGCAAGACGGGGTACCTGCAAATCAAAGATTATCTTTTCACTTTTATACCTTTTTTTTTTATCTTTTTACTAAGAAGGAAGCTAACAGATAGAAAGTAAATATAGTAGCTATAGATATATATTTATATGTAGTATATATATAAAGGGGTGGGGGTGGAGGTGACGATGGAGTGTAGCACTATGTCGAGTCAGTTGACGTCTAGAGAGACGCAACCAACACGACTATGTGCCGCGTGGAGTGTGGATGGAGGATGGATGATGTATGGGACCACGCTTTTTTTGTACGCGTGTATCAGGGAATATCAGCAACTGGTGCAGATATCCCCGTGATACAGCGTATAGTAAATAACGTGAAAATATATGTACATATGTATGTATATGAGTAAATATATCTATATGTATATAAATGTATAAGTATATATGTATAGATATATATAGATATATATGTATTATATATATATATATATATAGGTGTATATGTATATATATATATGTATGTATATATGTATATAGCTATGTATATATGTATATAAGTATATATATATAATACTATATAGATGTATATATATATATATATGTATATAAGTATATATGTATCTAGATATATATATATATATGTGTGTATATATATAAGTATATAGATATGTATATATATATATGTATATGAGTATATATGTATATATATATAAGTATATGTATAAGTATATAGATATATATATATACGTGTATATTTATATATATATAGATATATTATATATATGTGTGTGTATACATAAATATATAGATATACTATGTATATAAGTATATATATATATATATATATATATATATATAAGTATGTGTATAAGTATATAGATATATATAAGTAGATATATATATATATATATATATATATATTATATATATATGTATATATATTATATATATATGTATGTATACATAACTATAGATATTACTATGTATATAAGTGTATATATATATATATATATATATATATGTATATATTATATATAGATGTATATAAATATATATATATGTTACTATATATAACTATACGTATAGTGTAAGTGTGTGTGTGGGTGTGTGTGTGTGTCGGTGAAGATGTGTGTGTGTTGGTGTAGTGTGTGTCTGTGAGTGAGTAAAAAAAGAGAGAGAATACGTGAGAGAGAGAGAGCGGGAGAGAGAGATCAGCAGAGAGAGAGAGAGCGGGAGAGAGATAGAGAGCGCCAGAAAGAGAAAGAGCGGGCGGGAGAGATCGCGAGCGCGGATGATGGCAGCGAGTTAAGACGTCTGCTCGCGACGGCTGACGTCTGACGCCGCGTCGTCTGAAGGCGGAGGCGGACGTCTGAAGACGGCGGGTGCGGGCGCGCCTTCGCGCAGGGTTCTGCAGGCCTGCGCGAAGTCGACGAGTGGGCGATGGCGCGGAGGAGCGAGCGTGGAGGAGGTCTGCAGGTGGTCGCGGAGGGTCGCGGAGGGGGGCAGGGGTCGGCGTGAGGCCGTAGCCGGCCGCTGCAGTGCGCGCGGCGGCGGGCTACGGGTGCAACTGCGAGGCGGACAGAACGGAGACGGAGGCGGAGAACGGGCCTGCAGACGTGCGCAGAGGGTTGCACGCCTGCGGGGAAGGTCGCGGAGGAGGCGGGGGGTGCTGCTGCTGCTGCTGTCACCGCGGTTTAGCTGCTGCTGCTGCTGCTTCAAGCTTCGGAGCTTGAAGCGGCAGCAATGGCGTGGAGTTGAAAACGAAGAGAAAAGAAAAACACCACGCCCACCTGCTCGTTGAAGAGCTGGGCGGTGGTGTTCCCACTGTGGTGGTGAGCACCACAGTGGGTTCTCCTGCTCGTCGGGTGCCTCCTCGACGGAGGGCCGGCGTATGGGAGGGGAGAACGGGCGAGGAAGGTGGCTGCGGGTTTTTTTCAGTAGCTGCCACCGCTCCCTCGCGAGGATGAAGCTGCAGCTACTTATAGAGGAGGGGAGAGGGGCGTGTTGGCTGCAGCAGGGAGAGGGCATGCGAGTTGCAGCTGTAGGGAGCGGCGTTGGCAGGGAGACGTGACGGGAAGAGGTGCTGCGTGGCTGCTGCATGCAGCTGCGGGAAGAGTGCAGCCGCGGGAAGGACGCAGCCGCGGGAAGGAGAGAAAAGCCGTGGGAAGAAGAAAGAAAGATGAAAATAAAATATGGAGAGGGGACTTTTGCAAAGAGACACTTGAAGAAAAATGTAAAAATGCAAGCCATTTATTCCATTCTCTTCTCCTCTCAATTAAATGCATGCATGCAAGCGTTTTTACAAATGCAACTACAGGATTATAATATACATAGTTAATGCTAGAAAATAGCATAAGAAGGCGTTCTTATAGGCGTGTTTTGAGGTGCAAACAAGATGCCCGCTGGTATGGCGTGACGTGAAGGAAGACGAGGAAAATGAATCTGCCGCTAGTATTGTGGATGGATGATGAGGGGGGTCGAAGGGGATCGCCGGAGCTCAAGGAGCCTTTCGGCTGGATTAGGAGAGAGGAATTTAAGGAAGATCCGGTTGAAATCAAGCTTGAGGAGAATAGTTTGATCTAGAGGTCTTTTTATAGGCCTTTGGAGGAGGTTTTGGGCTTGGGAAGCAAGCTTCCTAAGCTTGGAAAGCTTCGCCGGAGATGGGATTTTTTTGATACCCAAATCTCTCATGCATTCGCATGAGAGATTAGGGAGGTTTTGGAGCATGGGATTTGACTCAAAAGGGAGGGAATTCCTTGATGAACATCCCTTTCAAATTTGAAAGGGATTCGTCAAGGAATCAAGGAGTTTTTGCTAATTTTAGGTCCCTGGTGCTTGTAGGAATAGGATTAATGGTGGTAGGGACCTATTTATGAAAATAATGATAAAGTTAGGGGTCTTTTTATAAATATTTTGAAAGTTAAGGGCATAAATGTAATCAGTCAGGACCAAGTTGCAAACTACGTTAAGACAATTTCAGCTTGGGTCCAAATTTTGGTACAAACCTAACTTGGATCTAAAGAGTCTAATGGTGAAGTTGGATTTTTGTTTTTACCATAATTGACTAGGTAATTTATGAAAAAATCTAAATTAGGGTAAATATCTGTTTGAGACTCTATTTTGGGCCAAAATGGGTTCTGATGGTCAATTTGAAGGTACCAAAACCTAAAGAATATTTTTCTATGAATTTTAGAGGGTTTAGGTGAATTTTATCCTAACCAAAACTTCTGTTAATTAGGCGAGTCTATTTTTAGGATTTCAAAAGTCATTTATTCTCAAAACACGCGAAAATCCTTTTCTATCTGTTCTAACCCACTTGTTATCCTTTTAAGATCATTTGGCCTTTAATTAACCACTGAGAAAACACATGGTTGTATTGCATTCAAGTTATGATGGTAAAATTATAATTTTAACCCTGGTTTCTTGTCTCTCCCTTAGAATGGATTGTAGTGAATTATGGTTTTCTGGCAGTTATGTAGGAGAATTTACTGACTTAATTAGATCAAAATGAGCTAGTTGTGGCTCATGATGGTGTTCCCATCAGTAGCTTTTAGGGTTTAATTTTTAAGTTCATTCAATTAGGGTTCAGTAGAACACTTTAGGTTTTAAAAGCACTGGTGATGATGTATTCCTTTAGAAATCAGCAAAAAAATGTGGAGTGCCTGGTTCAACCCTAAAAGTCAACCTTAAGTGGAAAGCTATTGATGAATCACTTTTATCTTGAGTGGTGCGACCCAAATAGCTCAATCAATCATCCTGTTGCATCACTTGATTAAGGCACACAAAAGGCGATTAACCTACTCTGATTTCTACTCTTTTATGTGTTGATTTGCATGTACTGATTCCACAGGTCGAAATCCTAGTTGAGTAGATAAAATCAAGATAGGTTATGTGCCTCAAATGTAGGTGTTCGTAGTGTGTATGTGTTTGCACCTCAAAACACGCCTATAAGAACGCCTTCTTATGCTATTTCCTAGCACTACCTATGCATATTAGGATTCCATTGTTGCATTTGTAAAAATACATGCATTCATGCATTTAATTGAGAGGAGAGGAGAATGAAATAAAAGGGCTTCATAATTTACATTTTCCTCAAGTGCCTCTTTACAAAAATCCATCTCTTCTATTTTTTATCTCCACTTGTTTTTTATTTTTCCTACGGCTGCAACTTCTCCGCAACCTCTCCCCGCCATGCGCCTTCCCGCAGCCGCATGCAGCAGTCCCGCCTCTCCCTGCTGTCCTTCCCGCGCCTCTCCCTGCAGCAGCCACTCTCCAACGCCTCTCCCTGCTGCTGCCATGCCTCCCCGCCATGCTCTCCTCCTCTATAAAGCCGCAGCTCTTCCTCGCGACGAAGGAGGAGAGGAACATTGCTGCAATACGCAGCTGCGGCTGGCTGCAGCAAGAAAAAAAACCCACCTTCAGCTCATCACCACCACCGTCCTCCCCTCCATACGCCGGACCTCCTTCGAGGAGACACCCGGCGGGCAGGAGCTCACTGTGGTGAACACCACCACAGTGAGACCACCACCGCCCAGCTCTTCAAAGAGCCGGTGGGCGTGGTGGCTCTTCTCGTTTTTCATTTTTTCCATTCCCGCACTTCCCGCCATGGCTGCCTCTTCAAGGTCTGAAGCTTGAAGCAGCAGCAGCAGCAGCAGCAGCAGCCTCCGCGAGCAACCGCAGGCGCCCCAGCCCCTCCGTGCTCGCCTGCAGACCTTCTCCGCGTCCGCTTCCTCGCTCTGTCGCCCGCCGCTCGCGCCCGCAACCGGCCGCTGCGCGCCTCTGCAGCGGCCGGCCAAGCGTCTTCCCGCTCCCTGCCAACCTCTGCAAGCGTCCGCGCGCGCCTGCAGACCTCCTCCGCGCCCGCCTGCAGACTCCCCGCCTCCCTCTCTGAGCGCGCTGTCGCGAGCCTCCGCGCTCGCAGCCGGCGACGCAGACTCCTCTCCTCCTCTGGGCGAAGACGCGCCCGTGCGCCCGCGACCATCAAACGACGGTCTTCACCTCCGGACGTCTTAACTCGTCCCCTGCAGTGCGGCCCGCTCTCTCCTGCTCTCTCTCTCCCATTCTCTCTCTCTCTCTCTCTCACTCTCTCTCACAACACTTTCTCACACACTACACCGACGCACACAGACATCTACACTCACACTTTCACACACACACACACACACACCTATACTATAAACATATATATACGCATACTTATATATTGATACATATATACATACATATATACATATATATATCTATATAACTATATACATATATCTACATATCTAGATACATATATACTTATATACATATATATATATATATCTATATAGTATTATATATATATACTTATATATACATAGTATATCTATATAGTTATGTATACATACATATAGTATTATATATATATACTTATATACATATATACATAGCTATATACATATATACATACATATATATATATATATATATATATCTATATATATCTATACATATATACTTATACATTTATATACATACATATGTACATATATTTTCACGTTATTTACTATACGCTGTATCGCGGGAATATTTGCACCAGTTGCTGATATTCTGCGATACAGCGTGTACAAAAAGCGTGGTCCCATACATCATCCATCCTCCATCCACACTCCACGCGGCACCTAGTCGTGTTGGTTGCGTCTCTCTAGACGTCGGCTGACTCGACATAGTGCTACACTCCATCGTCACCTCCACCCCCACCCCTTTATATATATACTACATATAAATATATATCTATAGCTACTATATTTACTTTCTATCTGATAGCTTCCTTAGTAAAAAGATAAAAAAAAAAGGTATAAAAGTGAAAAGATAATCTTTGATTTGCAGGTACCCCATCTTGCAAGTAGCAAGACGTGTTTTGAAACTCTGTTTTGGCTAAAAGCCAAGGACACAATTTTGAGGGTGTGCCTCAAGAACAAGGATTACCAGAAAAAAAACCTAAATAAGAAAAATACCAAAAACAGAATAAACGAACGGAAGAGACGCGTTTTAAGGAAAACGTAGAAACTCGACTTGAACCCCACTTCCCTGAGTTCGACCCTGGGCTTAAAAGTGATAAGATAAAATCAATTAGGCCAGGTTAAAAATTTTGTAAAGAGATGGTTAGGTCTGAATTAGGTTAACCACTATACACATTTCAACGATAAAAATATCATATTAACAACCTATCCAGGCCGACCATCATAACTTTTCTGGCGCCGCTGCCGGGGACGTGCGCTTTCGAGTAAGTTTCTATCCAATTCCTTTAAATTTGTCTCTTCTCTCTTCACGGGTATTATTGTTTTTGGTGTGCAGGTGAACCTGGTGGAAGGAGAAGAAGGCTGACAAAGTCGAGGACGTGAGCAGATCCAAGGCGGGAACGAGAGCGTGAAGACGCCGACATCGCATTGGAGCTTCGCACACGTTGCCGAACAAGTAGGTTTTCTTTTCTCATCAAATTAGTGTTAACTTGCCACCACAAAAATAAAAAAAAAAAATTTTAAAACTAAAAATTAGAAAAACTTCTTGGGATTTCTTGAGGGCAAGTGGATTAAAATTCACTTGATTGATTGGTTGTCTTCACTCCCACTGCCCCGGGATTTCCCGCCTTACTTCGCATAGCGAAAATTCTAGAATCTTGATTCTTAGATTTTTCGCCATGGGAAGTATTCTTTGAGGCAAAGAAAAAGATTGCTTGTATCCCTCTTTTGCCTCAATTATCTTTAATTCAGGATCACTTTTTTGGTGGGGAGACTTGGAATTGAGTTGATTCCAATCCCACCACGACTTTTCAAACTTGCCTGTGATTCGATCCTGAATACTTCAACCCCAACAGTTTTACTTTCTTTATCTGTTGGTTGAAGCCTTGTGTGTGGATATCTTTCTGGTGATTGGGAGCACTTGAATTGAAGTGTTTTGGCTCCCTTTCACATTGATATAAAATTGATTCGCGCATCCACACATAGAAATCTCCATTTAGGGTAGCCCATTGCATTTTAGCATGCATTAACTAACTGATAATTGAAGAAGGGTTTCTTGGGTTTTAGAAGGAAAACCTGTATTTTTGCAAAAACCCGGAGATTGGTTGAATTGGTAATTCAGCAAAACCCTAAAATTCATACTACTTAAGGCTGAACTCTAAAAACCATTCGCCAATAAAAACTTCAATTCGGGGAGATTTCCCCGTTGCATGCTTGTTCTTACACACTCTTAAAATCAATCACTTGGGCATTACCCGTAAACAACGCCCTTCACATTCCAAAAGCACTTGACCCTAAGCCTCTAATTAAAACTGGTAGTAACTTGACCCTTACTAAGGATTGGAGGTCTAACTACCTGTGTGTAGCGACTACGTGCTGGTGAGAGTTCCCGCGTGCTATCGGGTGTCTAAGACTGGGGCAAACGACCTTTCAATCTGGCCCGGTGGTTCCGCGGTGCTCGCATTCGGTTCCGTAGTTCGTGATAGTAGGTAACTTAGATCTTTAGGTCTAAGGGCACACTGTAGAGGTTAGGAACTTGACTGTATTGATTTGTAATCAAGTGTACCTTTGCGGCGTCATTTCTCTCATCCCTTTTCCCTTCTCATCTCCCCAATTCTTCCTGCGGTAGTGCATGTTTGGGAGGAGGTCACAAAACCCTGAATTGCTTGTATTGACTGATAAATCTAGAAAAAGAGCCGAATCATCCTCCTCCTCCACAAACATGGCACACACCTCCGCCTCACCACTTCGTCACAATTTCAATTCTTTCAACACCAGGCTTATCCCTGGAAACCCTGTAAGACCTTCCTTATCGAGTGTCGCGCCAAGCGACTCGGTAAGTCATGTGGAACTGGCTTCTGTGAGACAGTATTTCAACACGGAGGACCAAGCCTCCGTGTACTCGGACACATATGCGGACACGTCTTCTGGCATAGAAGATGCCTGCACCCTGGGGAATAACCCGTTTTCTGCCACGTATAACCCAGGGTGGCACAATCATCCCAATTTTGCATGGTCCAACAACCCGCAGCGTCGAAACCCCGCTGGTGGACCAATGCGATCGTCCGCACCCGTCATCCCAAGGGCCCAGTCTAATCCTATGGCAACTCTGCCATCAGGCCCTTGTGTACAGAAAACCAAACACGCATCAAAACCTCTTGATAAATTGATGCGAATGATGACGGAAATGTCAAAGCGCCATAAAGAAAACATGACCTCTCTTCAGCATTTGGCGCAGCAGAATGCTGAGATCAATCAACTAAGCATGGCGACTCGATCTCAGGGCACTTTTCCCGCCCAACCTGTTCCAAACCCGCAAAACTTTGTACCCTGTGGTCCGCAACCACAGGTACAACCTTCTCAGGAACAGGTTCATCAAATTCTGCAAGCTCCGAGTATTCCTTCGGGATTTCAGGTTAATCCCGCTGCAGCACCGCACTCTTATGATGATAGTGATCACATCAAGGATGACACGTCTGACGAGGACGTGACTGTCAGTACGTGTATCGAACTAATTGGAGCCGATTCAGACTGCTGCAAATTACCTGACGACTGCCTGACCAACACAAACTGTGACGTTCCCCAATCCCTCCCTATTCCTGTACCTTCTCCTGACCAGACTTCTGACGAGGTTTTCTCCGCTTCCCATACCTCGTGGTCTGAGTCATTGCCGGGCTGCTCACCGCCGGTCCACACTATGGAAGACCGGATTGCCCTTTCTTTCCCGCTAAATCAGGCGGATTTGCAAATCCACACTGGGACCTTGAGCCCACAGCTTACTCACCGGGGCTATTCCCTTTTGGATCCATCTATCCAAAAAGCCCCCCTTCTTGGCCAATCTAAGGGCCAACTTCCTCTTCCTGATCTGTTTTCTGATCCGCCTGGGACACTCTCGTCCCAGAAAATGCCAAATCTCTCACCATCCACCATTACTTTTCACGCCTCTATCGCGATTACTTCGCTTTTCTCTTCACCACCCACCATCCACCCACCCTTCCACCCTGATTTATACCCTGAACCTCAGCTCCTGTTACCCGATCTGTCGTCTGTTCTCTGCCTTTCCTTGCATGCATATGAGGACATAGCATTGTTTGGCATGGGGGGGTGGATAGGCATCCATAGGATCCGGGTATTTTATGGTATCAGACAATTACCACCTATTTATAAATATGCAAGAAAAAAAAAAAGAAAAGAAAAAAAAAAAATATATATATATATATATATATTAGTAATAAATGGTGTTTAGTAATGATCTAAAAGCTGAAACAAAAAAAAAAATAAATACAATAAGTGTTTATGGATATTCAACCTCTGTTTTGAAGAATTTCCAGGCCACAGAAGCTTGATTCGCTCAGGCTTGGCTTAATTCACTTAAAGCATTGACGAAATAGATCAAAATCTCTCCTAACTAAGAACGTTTCTTGTACCTGAGACACAGTACAGGATTCGTTGGTTTGCTTTTTCTTGAGAGCTTAAGTAAACTTGGTTCACACTACACATATCAGGAAAGATCAGGTGAACATAAGATCCAACCCTAGTGTTCATTAGGAAAGGTGGAGTCCTTACCTGTGCGTGCAGGTAGACTTTTTATCCCAAGCTTTAGTCTTGTGTTTAGGAGTGGCTCTTTCCAACAAAAAGAAACTCTCCCACCAAAAAAAAAAAAAAAAAAAAAAAGAAGTGTGCTTCAAAATGTGTTGTAAGAGATATACTGACACGTGTTTCGAAAAAAAAAAAAAAAAAAAAAAAAAATCAGAAAAGAGATGTTTTAAAAGAGTCAGTATATCTCATAAATGTCTGTATACTTTGTTTTTCGGTGAGTCAAAAAAAAAAAAAAAAATCAGAAAATGGGAGTTGAGTTTTCCGTCATCATCTTAAGGGTCAATTCGAAGACATGAGCTGAAACTGGGACCAACCTGTACTTAAAAATTCGTGAAACCCTGGGATTGAGTCTTAATGTTCATATGGTCAGTCTTGATCCTTCACTATGCACAAACCATAGCCTCTTGAGCTCTCGAGTACGGCAAAAACCTCCTGGGTCCTGGAAATCGTACTTAAGGTTTAAATATCAAGAGTCCTGGTTAGTTGAGAGATGATCTATGTCATGTGAGACTTAAAGTACTGGTAATCTTCTTTACAATTGGTTCTCACAATATTCGATAATAAACACACCTATATCACCTCAGAAGAAAATCTTCAGCTTAAGATCATTTCTAAATACGGTTTTGCTAGGGACTAGCAAAAGATAGGCATGGGGGTATATGTTTGCACCTCAAAACACGCCTATAAGAACGCCTTCTTATGCTATTTCCTAGCACTACCTATGCATATTAGGATTCCATTGTTGCATTTGTAAAAATACATGCATTCATGCATTTAATTGAGAGGAGAGGAGAATGAAATAAAAGGGCTTCATAATTTACATTTTCCTCAAGTGCCTCTTTACAAAAATCCATCTCTTCTATTTTTTATCTCCACTTGTTTTTTATTTTTCCTACGGCTGCAACTTCTCCGCAACCTCTCCCCGCCATGCGCCTTCCCGCAGCCGCATGCAGCAGTCCCGCCTCTCCCTGCTGTCCTTCCCGCGCCTCTCCCTGCAGCAGCCACTCTCCAACGCCTCTCCCTGCTGCTGCCATGCCTCCCCGCCATGCTCTCCTCCTCTATAAAGCCGCAGCTCTTCCTCGCGACGAAGGAGGAGAGGAACATTGCTGCAATACGCAGCTGCGGCTGGCTGCAGCAAGAAAAAAAACCCACCTTCAGCTCATCACCACCACCGTCCTCCCCTCCATACGCCGGACCTCCTTCGAGGAGACACCCGGCGGGCAGGAGCTCACTGTGGTGAACACCACCACAGTGAGACCACCACCGCCCAGCTCTTCAAAGAGCCGGTGGGCGTGGTGGCTCTTCTCGTTTTTCATTTTTTCCATTCCCGCACTTCCCGCCATGGCTGCCTCTTCAAGGTCTGAAGCTTGAAGCAGCAGCAGCAGCAGCAGCAGCCTCCGCGAGCAACCGCAGGCGCCCCAGCCCCTCCGTGCTCGCCTGCAGACCTTCTCCGCGTCCGCTTCCTCGCTCTGTCGCCCGCCGCTCGCGCCCGCAACCGGCCGCTGCGCGCCTCTGCAGCGGCCGGCCAAGCGTCTTCCCGCTCCCTGCCAACCTCTGCAAGCGTCCGCGCGCGCCTGCAGACCTCCTCCGCGCCCGCCTGCAGACTCCCCGCCTCCCTCTCTGAGCGCGCTGTCGCGAGCCTCCGCGCTCGCAGCCGGCGACGCAGACTCCTCTCCTCCTCTGGGCGAAGACGCGCCCGTGCGCCCGCGACCATCAGACGACGGTCTTCACCTCCGGACGTCTTAACTCGTCCCCTGCAGTGCGGCCCGCTCTCTCCTGCCTTCGCTCTCTCCTGCTCTCTCTCTCCCATTCTCTCTCTCTCTCTCTCTCACTCTCTCTCACAACACTTTCTCACACACTACACCGACGCACACAGACATCTACACTCACACTTTCACACACACACACACACACACCTATACTATAAACATATATATACGCATACTTATATATTGATACATATATACATACATATATACATATATATATCTATATAACTATATACATATATCTACATATCTAGATACATATATACTTATATACATATATATATATATATCTATATAGTATTATATATATATACTTATATATACATAGTATATCTATATAGTTATGTATACATACATATAGTATTATATATATATACTTATATACATATATACATAGCTATATACATATATACATACATATATATATATATATATATATATATCTATATATATCTATACATATATACTTATACATTTATATACATACATATGTACATATATTTTCACGTTATTTACTATACGCTGTATCGCGGGAATATTTGCACCAGTTGCTGATATTCTGCGATACAGCGTGTACAAAAAGCGTGGTCCCATACATCATCCATCCTCCATCCACACTCCACGCGGCACCTAGTCGTGTTGGTTGCGTCTCTCTAGACGTCGGCTGACTCGACATAGTGCTACACTCCATCGTCACCTCCACCCCCACCCCTTTATATATATACTACATATAAATATATATCTATAGCTACTATATTTACTTTCTATCTGATAGCTTCCTTAGTAAAAAGATAAAAAAAAAAGGTATAAAAGTGAAAAGATAATCTTTGATTTGCAGGTACCCCATCTTGCAAGTAGCAAGACGTGTTTTGAAACTCTGTTTTGGCTAAAAGCCAAGGACACAATTTTGAGGGTGTGCCTCAAGAACAAGGATTACCAGAAAAAAAACCTAAATAAGAAAAATACCAAAAACAGAATAAACGAACGGAAGAGACGCGTTTTAAGGAAAACGTAGAAACTCGACTTGAACCCCACTTCCCTGAGTTCGACCCTGGGCTTAAAAGTGATAAGATAAAATCAATTAGGCCAGGTTAAAAATTTTGTAAAGAGATGGTTAGGTCTGAATTAGGTTAACCACTATACACATTTCAACGATAAAAATATCATATTAACAACCTATCCAGGCCGACCATCAGTATGTTGATTCGTCCCATAATAAGATAATTTTTTTTATATGCGGGGGTGAGATGAGTGTAGGTGGCAAACAAGACAAATGATTAATGGGTAAGTAATGCGGAGAAACACGGAAAAAGAAAGCAAATTCCGTTGCCATCCCAGCAATGGTGCCAAAATGATTAATGGGTTTTCGCGAGAGAAAATTGGGGTTAGGAGAAACCCGTCACTGCAGTCGCAAAAACATGTAATCAAATAAGATTTTTTATTGAAACTCCACGGGAGTCCCGGGTCGAACACAGGGAGGCGACGTTTTCTTTCGTTAAAATCAACGCTTCGCTTTGTTTGTTTTTGGGGTTTTTAGGTTTTGTTATTTTTTTGTGTTTTTGTGATAAAGAAATAAACAAGATAACACACAAAGTGGAGAGTAGCAAATCTGATATAATGTAATGTCATTTATTACAATAAATGGAAATATGACAAAACTAACAGAGATAGAGGTGAGAGGAAATCTCCTAAATCAGCTGTTTGGCGAGATGACGGTGCTTGGCGGTAGCTTGAACGGAGGAGATGAGAAGTCAGACGACGGGGATGAAATGTAGGAGGACGCCGGGTAGAGGAATGCTTCACCAAGGCATGGAATGGGGATAAGGAGGTGGAGGTGATTGACTTCCTGAACGGAGGTGAGGGGACAGCCTCTAGGTCTCCTATGAAGGTGATGAGGAATAGGATGAATATTTCATGGAGTGAAAGGGTTTCTGAACTATTAGGTGGCCTAGGGCTTGAGAGGGAGCTCTTGGAAGCTTAAGGGGCTCTTTGGAACTCTAGAGGGGGTGTGAGTAGCATAGGAAGTGATGAAGCTCGAAGGGAAGGTGTATAGGTCTTTATATAGTGGATGAGAGGAGGTTAAAATAGGCATAAGACAAAGAGTGACCTCCAGGACGTTGCTGTTGGTCTAGCTCAAGTGTTGCTGTAGCGAACTCACGCACACTCATGCGTGCGCTGTGCTGGCCCTCCATCTCGTGAGTTGATCGCGCTCAAGACTCATTGACCATTCATCTCGCATTGCCAGCTGCCATCTTAAGCGTCCATCAAGCATCTGCTGGTGTCCGCTGGCGTGTGCTGGTCCGAGTGAAGTGAACCATCACCCTTGGATGGCAGATGAAGGGCTCTGAGCACATTGGAGAGAATGCTCTGGATCGTGCCCCCACCTGGTCAGACGATGGAGATTGCATCAGATGAGTTAAACATTGTGCCCCCGGTGCGCGTATAGTTGTGCATCTACCTGTGCATTGAATCTCGCCTATATGGATCTCGCGCATCGGTGATGCCATGTAGTTTCTTCCTTCGCGGCCCGATCATCCATCGATGGCTCAATTTCTCACCCGCGCGCACTCAGCGGATAAAATCCACATGCAAGGCTTCGATCGCGCGGCCGTGCATTGTGAGCTAAGGCACCAATCGCTACGTTGAGGTTGATTCTATGCTTCGCTTAGGAATTAAGTCTCCACACCCATGATCATTGGATCTTGATCCAACGGTTGAGATTTCACAGGTGTAGCTAAGGAGGAGGAGTTGTGGCTGGACTGGAGGGCTGTGATGGTGCCACGTGGCGCTATCATGACCGTCCACCTTCTTCTTCTTGTAGAGGGTGCTATGGAACTCTGATTGGAATGATTTTTACACTAATGGACTATGATTGCTGCTCCAGATCCATCTATACAGTCGGGTTCTTCATCTGAAGCTTGTAAAGATGGCGCACTGCCTCCTAGCCATATGAAATGTCAGAATTAATATACAAAATACACAAACTATCCTAAATGCAATGCAGTGACTGTTATGCAATATTTATAATATGAAATGCAATGCTAGGCGTAGAAACTATCATAAATAAGCATTTTATCATGAATTCATGCATGTTTATCAGTATTCATTGCATATCTATTATTGTGATCAATTAATTGTGCTCATTCATTTCAATTCAAGATTAATGTTGTGAATTTCATATTTTCTCCCTATGTTCGACCTTGGCTCTTTTGATTCTGAGTTACAAATTTAAATGATTTAAGCAATTTTGTCCTATGCTACGATGCATTTCTTAAACAACGACGAATTCGCTTAAACAGGCAGTGACGATGGGGGAAGGAACTCTGGCTGTGGCTAGCGAGGAGTAAAGGAAGGAGAGGAAGAAGGAGGACCACTTGATTTGTCTATCTAGTGTCTGGAGGAAGGAGGTCAAGGAGGCTCGCTGGTGCTAGGTTGGAGAAGGCCAGGGAAGGAGTTGAAGAAGGATTTTGGCCTCAAACCTTGCTAAGGAGTGCGGTATGAAGAGAGGAGCTAATTTAAAGGCCTCAGGATGGCTTTCACACAAGGTAGGTAGCTTGGTGAGCTCAAAAACTCTAGGAAGAGGATCCCTGAGGTTGTGAGAGTTTGCATGAGGAATCTGGTGCAAATCAAGGTCAAAGACCTGGTCCAATCGATAGGGGACCTCTCAAGGATTCTCCCTTCAAATTTTGGGAGGATTTGATTGAGAATTGAGCGAGAAAACCTTGCTCGAATCTTGACGGAGGAGCTTTGTTCACACTAATGGAGGTAGGAACCTTTTTGCAAAAATGATGACAAAGTTAGGTACCTAATTGCAAACATTTCAGAAGTTGAGAGGCTAAATGAGAGGAACATAGTTTAAATGGACTAAAATGCAAACTAGGTCAAGATGGACTCTGATTCGGTCCAAATTTTAGTACAAACCTAATTTGGAACCAAAGAATCTGATGGTGAAGTCGGACTTGAGTTTTGACTAAGTTTGACTAGGCAATTTGCGTATAAACCAAAATTAGGGTAGAAATCTGTTTGTAACTCTGTTTAAGGTCAAAATAGGCTAAAATGGTCAAATCAAGGATACCAAACGTCAAGGAATATTTTCTATGAATTTTAGGAGGTTTAGATGAATTTTATCCAGATCGAAACCCCTATAATTCAAGTAGGTCTGAAATTAAGGTTTTAGGTGCTGTATTGGTTCTCGAAATGTGTGAAACTCTGTTTCTATTTGTATGGACCCCCTTATTAGACTTTAATGCTCATTTGACATTACATTAACCCTTGGAAAATTCCATGGTTACTCTACTTTCATGATATGCTAATAAAATTGCAAAATTAAGCTTCATTTAGTGTTTTCTTCTCAAATTGGCTTTGTAAGGAATTATGGCTCTCAAGTGATTATGCAGGAGCATTTGTCACTTAATCCTGACTAAATAAAGCTATTTATGACTTATGATGGTGTTACCATCAATGAATTGACTCGAACTTGGATACGAGATAGGATGGATCCTTCCCATTTCTTAAGATCTAGTCATCCAACGTGCGAGAATCAAGACATATAACAATTTAACACATATCATTAGCACAATGACAAGAAAAGTTAGCATAATTAAAGTTCTATCACACCACATAACCATCATAGAAATAAGGAGAAACTACTAACCAAGGACATAGTGACTCTTAAGAGTTGTACAACAGAAAGGAAAATAGAAAAGACCTATTACTACTACCACTATGGTGCTTAGCTAGGTCCTGCACTATCTCCCTCTGGAGCAATTGAAGCTAGTTGGTCACTAGTTTGACCTGAGTACACAAAACCAAGGTAGGCATCAACAAAAGCTGAGTAGAGTGGAATGGAAAATGAATAAGGGAAAAGTAGGTACGAAAGAGTAAAGGAGAAGCAAGACTGACCATAGTTGTCATTATAACCATTGATATTCAATTAATTCATAGTTATCCCATTTAATTCGCTATTAACCCTTTTTTCCTCAGAATGACTTTTATAGTCATGGTCATTTCTTTATCCATAATTATTATCTTAGAGACTTGAGATGATCTCGTTGCAGTCTTCCAGGAGTAGGGTGACAACAGAACACCCACTTGGCCAAGACAGCGACCGTACCCATCCTACTACCTAGTCAACCACCTTGGGGTCATATTTGAGGTGTAGTGGTCACTACGACAGATGTGATAAACATGTGGGGAGCTATCGCATGCTGACACACGGTCAGCCATTTCCATTAGTGGGTACGCATCAAACCAGAACCAACAACTCCTCCTCAATGTTATGTACCCTCCCCGCTCCTCGATACTCGATTGGCCCTACGTAAGTTGAGTTAAGAGTCCACCTAAGAAGGCCAATGCTCTCCTCGACCCCCAATCGTGGTAAGGTGTAACGACCCGATTCCCGAGTCCCTATGAGACACGAGAATCGGACCGACTCGACTAATCCCAAGACCTAGTTGTCCAACGAGGAAGTAACCAAAAGAGCAGTAAAATAAACCACATTCAGCATGAATATAACTAGCAGTAACAAAATACAGCAGTAAGAAAAGGAACTACTACAGTATACACCACCACAATAGTAGAACAACAAATATGTACATAACATGAAGCTTACAATAAAGAAGTACAAGGAGTAATAAGGAAACTACTCACTACAGTGGAAGAAAAGTACAAAAAGAATTGCGGGTAACTCTACTGGACCCTACTAGGCCCAGCGTCCTCTGCAGCCACTGACCCTGGCTGCTCAACACCTGGTCCTGAAAAGTAACGAGTGTAACACGTCAGCGAAACGCTGAGTAGAGTGGCAACTAAAAGCTAAAGAAGCAGTAGAGTGTACAGTAGTTGTTATATTTTTACTTTCTTTATTTACGTCTTTCTATTATTTAACAATTTATTTATTTCTCAAATCCTTCACTTGATCTCAAATGTTCCTCGCGGGAACGATCTTGATTGCAGTCTTTTCCGAAAAGTAGAAGTAACACGTAGTGCTCTCCTGGCCAGGAGAGTCCCCCGTGGTGGTCCTACCCTCAGTCAACCACCCCAAGGTCGTTGATAGACGTAACGGTGACTACGGCACGCGCGATATGCGCACGGGTAGCTACCCCGCACTGGCACGCGGTCAGTCGTTTCCGTTAACGGGTGCGCTCAAAACACAGCACGGAACCAGTATAGGGTAGAGCCCTCTCAGTAACAGGGGTCCAACCCCTCCACAGTCCGCGCACCCTCGCCTGACTACCCTGGTTTGCCCAGTGGGCCTAACAAGTCGGTGTAGGAGGCTAGCAGAACC
Organism: Thalassia testudinum; assembly: GCA_037157565.1. NCBI lineage: Eukaryota > Viridiplantae > Streptophyta > Magnoliopsida > Alismatales > Hydrocharitaceae > Thalassia > Thalassia testudinum. The sequence goes on from JAZHRO010000009.1 coordinate 50,483,056, forward strand.
CCGAGGCCCGTGGGGTAGCTAGTGCTCTCCCTACACTAGTAGCTCTCCTTGGTACTATGTACGTGAGGGCCAGCAAGTCGGTGTACAGTGGCCAAACCCACCCTGGTCTCAACCTGAGGGCGGCAAGCTCCCCTCTACACTAAGAGGTAATGTGTACTCTCATTGGTACCACGTACCCAAGAGACAACACACTTCCACGTTTCACTTTCTCAGTTCCATTCTATTCTCTTTCCAGGAGTTCTACTCCTAATTCCCCGTAGGGTTTGTATTCTTTCTGTTTGGCCATTGTAGGTTTCACTGCTCCAGTTTTACGTTCATACAACCCATATTCTCAATCATATTTATTCATTCATAACAAACAGCTATTAATTTACAGGCAGCTATTAATTCCTTTCCACTTTTCCAAGACTGCAATATTTATATATTCCACTAGTTTTCCAGTCCTAGGATTCATGCCGTACCCTAGGTTCTATCATTCAATCTAGTTTTCCAGTCCTAAGATTCATGCAATACCCTAGGACCTATCATTCAATCTAGTTTCTCAGTCTTAGGGTTCATGTAATGCCCTAGAATCTATTAATTGTTCCACAATTGTAACAAATTATGCTAAATAATTTAAAAGCCACTCTACCAGCTACAACGGGAGTACTGGGGGAGTGGTCGGCAATCCTGCGCACCTCCACAACCCCCAATACTGCAATGGAATGGGGTCCTAACACAAGGATCAAACACAAGGAGTTTCTCAAAATGGTATACAATTACTGTAAACGGGTAGAGGATTTTATTCTGGAAAGAACGCAGCTCGAAACGCGGAAAACGGACTCCGAACGGGCCCTGAACGTGTCAAAAATGATGAAACTGTCCAAAATCAGACGTCTGGAACCTCTTCCAGACGTCTTAAAAGGTGGGTCAGATTGTACCTTAGCTCTGTGTAGTCCTTCAGACGTCCAGAAGCCTGCTGGGGCATCTGGCTTAGTTCCAAGACGTCCGATGGTCACCCCGGACGTCTGGAAGTCCTCTTCGTCGTCTGGCACTGCGGCCAGACGCCTGATTTACGTGGGATGGCGAGCCCTCGTGCCCTCCCGAGCGAAACCTGTGCACACACACTCCTGCTCTCAGCACGACGAAACGCAGACGAAGTCGCGGCAGACGACTGCATGGCCGTACGCGCGAAGAAGGAAGAAGTTGGAAATATCTTACCTGTCAGACGTCTGGACAGTCCTCCAGACGTCTTCACCGTTGTCTGGTCGTAACCCCAGACGTCTGGTTCTAGAAAATTTTCCAGAACTAGAGCCCAACTCGCTCTCCGCCCGCGACGCACGGCCGCGCCACGCCCCGTCCGCCTGCTGCCCGAGCTGCAGCAGCCCCTTCGCGACACCCCACGCCCGCCGCTCCTCCGCCGGCCGGCTCTAGCTGCCCGGCAAGCTCGAACCCTCGCGGTTGAGCTTCCCCCCTTCCGCTCACAACCCTCCTTCCTGCACTCTCGCCGCGGCCGCTGCTGCCGCCGTTCCCTCGCTCGCTCACGCTCTCGCACAGGCAGGGAGAAGGAGAAGAGGAAGGTGGAGGAGATGAGGGTGTGGGAGAGGGCGAGGGGCCTTATAAGGTCGCACGGGGAGAGAGAAAAAGAGCTGCGTGCCTGCAGGAGGAGAGAGAGGAAAAGGAGGAACGAGAGCGGCGGGTACAGTCTGCGCGTGCAGGCGCACAGATGCAACCTCGTACGCAGCAAAAATTTATTACCAGACGTCTGGGAAGGGTTCCAGACGTTTGGTCAGACATCCGGGCCACTTCCCAGACATCTTAAAAACCCGTCTGATGCCACGTTCATAACATAAGGTTAGCTCACTCCTTGAGTCCATAAGGGGTGGCCAGCTCTCCTTTAAACTTGTGCTTGAAGGGTCAGGTCATCCTCCAACACACAACAGTCTCAAGGTCGATTCATTTATATTATATTTCCCTCTTCACTCGAGCCCATCGTGATCCAGTTATGGTGTGCAACCCCATTGTTTCTACAAATATTTATAGCTTGAGTTTACTTGTCTCATTTCCTTAGGTTTAGAAAAACTTACTAACTTCAATCATTTAACCAAAAATCATGAATCGAGCAATTTGTATCTTAGTTATATTAATTTCTTTTCATTTATTTGCTTAAGGATATTGGCATATCATCCTAATCACTTATCTTGCTAGTTAAACATTCTCAGTCATCGTACAAATTAGTAATAGTGTAACAACTTCACATTTAGCACTAAAGCTTAAAGGAATCAAAATCAAGAATGAGGTAGTTTGTGAACTTAGCAAGAGGAGTAGACATGTATGTGGCTCACATATCGCAATCAAGTGTCAAGAGTGCACTAGAATGAAAAAATGAATTAAGGGAGTTAAACCATCTACCTCTAATCACCAGAAGGTCATGGTGGCACAACCAAATTCCCACGAGGGTAGTAGGTATTGTCCAAGGTCTTGCAAACTCTCCATCAATTTCAGGCGTGGGTCCTAAGCTAAGAGGAGTTGGAACCAAGGGTCAAAACTCACATGTAGACACTAAGTTGATTTTTTAGTACCAACACAGTATATAAAAAGTGGATCAAGTGACTCTAAAATGTGGGAAATTAAATGAGGATTCCAACAATACTTGTGCGCACGGTGTAGCTTGTTGCTAGTCATTGGATGAAGATCCAATGAGCAAAAGCCTCTCTTGTTGTGCCCTTCTTCTCTTCCTCGCATGTGTTTCTCCCTCCCACACATGCGCAATGTGGCACACCCAATGCCACTGGATGAGGATTCAACGACTGTTGTTCCTCTCACCTCCTCTCTCTCTATCTCTCTCTCTCTCTCTGGGGCTCTCTTGTTGGTGTGCCACATAGGTATAAGCGTGGAAATCGCGTATTTTGAAATCGTTGGAAATCGTAGTATAGTCGCAAAAACCACTCGTCAAAGATATTTGTGATAACGAAACTCTCATAGATCTTTATTCTTTTTAGAACTTGAGTCCCGGTCGTTCGTCTCTGGGAGGCGCGAAAATGAATCGAGATTTGGATCGGCTTTTATAACCTAAATCTAACCTAAGCTACTATTTTTGTCTTTTTGTGTTTTTGATTTTTTTATTTCGAAAAGTGAATTGAAACCTAGATCTAGATAAATTAGCAAAAACCTTAGTGACTATGTGCATCTAAATGAGGCCATGGTGGCTGTGCATGGTGTGAACAAACCAAAGTGTCATATAGGCAAGCAAACATGAGGACAATCAATCACAGAAACATCATGAAATTATTTATGCATAAAAAATTTTCACACATCATCTACACTAGAAAGCATATAAATAGAAGAAAATCCCTCACGCCGGAAAGTTGCCACTAGGGCCATCGGCCTTGTGTGAGGGTGTAGGCTAGACCTTGGGTATGCAAACCCGTCTACACGCCTACCAAAAGAGATGGCCGGCCACAAGAGGCTATGGGTGAGCCTTCATGGCCGTCCAAGAAGAAGAAGATGGGGCTAGTGCACCCAAGTGGAGAGAGGAGGGTGTTGCTCCCTTTCTTTACCAATGGCCGTCCTTGAATCTTTGGAGAGAAGCTTCTCTAGCTAGCCGTCCATGGAGCCTTGGAGGAGGATGAGGAGGACGGCCTTAAGGTTTTGGAGGGTGGAAGCAAGTTTAGAGTGGAGAGTATGGATGGGAGAGTGTATGGAGATGGTCCAATTTCGTAGCTCTCTCTTTGCCCTTATGGAAGGCTCCATTTGGTTGCCACTTTTGGTGGCTCCAAAAATAGCAAATGCCACAATTTTTGGATCTAGGTTTGACACAAGTTTTTAGGGTTTCCAAGAGAGTGTGCATGGTTTGGTGGGAGTAAAATGGGAAGGTGTGCGTGTGTGTGTGGGTGTGTGTTTTTCGTAGGGCTAGGTTGTGGGTTTTGGTAGGATTAGGTGGTAAATAGGTTGGGTCAATCTAGATTAAGTGGGTGTGGACCTAATTAGGCTTAGGAAAGTCTAATTGGGTAGGAGTGAACCTAATTAGGTCTAGGTCAAGTCTAATTAGATGTGTGCATGTGATTAGGCTAGGGTAACCCTAATAGGTATGAGTTAATTAGATCCTGGGTGGATCTAATTGGGCTCGGGTGCACCCAATCAACTGTAGATGCACTCAATTAGGTATGGGATGGTTCAATTGGGTTAGGGATAGGACAAGTAGGGCTATGGATAGTGGACTAGGCTTAGGAGGTCTCTACTTAGGTTTCCTAGGGTGTCCGGTGGGGTTCCTAGGTCAAAATAGGCAAGCTAGGGCTTCCAACACCAAAATCAGGAACCAGACAGCAGTATCAGACGTCCAGGATAGTGGTCAGACGTCTTATACTACAAAATTGGACGTTTGGACACTAAATTAGACATCAAATTCTGTGTCAGTATGAGTTTTGGCTTCCTGGATTGTTATTCTGCAGAAATCAGACATCTAGACAGATGTCTGGATGTCCTAAATGGTGCTGGAGAGTGGGTTTTATGTTTTCTAAGGTTGGTTTTGGTTCCTAAGTGTTTGGGAGAGGGATAGGAACATGGATAGTTCTATCCATGTTTGGGTTTTGAGGCTAAGGTGTCCTAATGGAGGTTGTTTTGGGTTTGGGAAGGCTGTCCTAGGGTTTCTAAGGGTAGGGATAAGGCTATCCTCCTCACTCCTCTTATCTGGATCAGTCTTCTTCTTCCTTTATTACTTTATTCCACTATCTCCATCCTGGATCACTTTATTATCTGTAAATAGCAATAAAAATCATTAACTAGCAGGATATCTCATCTTATTCTAAATAGATTGATGCAATGCATGATATGCAAGATATGAGTGCAATATCCACAATTTAAGATAGGTTCAGACATTATTTTGGTTGATTAGGACCCATGATTGTTGTGCAATCAATAGGCAAAGGAAATGAGGGGATGAGGAGATTGCATCCCAAGGTAGGGGTGGTTTTATAGACCTAGGGCTAAGGGTTTTAAGCATAGGTGAGGGGAAATTTTGTTGTTTGGACCTGTAGTCTTGTTTATTTGACCTAAGGACCAAAAACCGTTATTTTTGTGTGCAAAAAATGCACTGAGCCCCCTTTAAGTTAAGAATAAATGTATTACATGATGGGGACACCATCATAAGACATAACTAGCTCAGTTTGATCTGATTAAGCCAGTAAATGCTCCTACATAATTGCCGGAGGACTGTAATCCATTACATAATCATTTGAAGAAAAAGATAAGAAAATAGGGGTAAAAGTGCAGTTTTAACAGCATATCTCAATTGCAGAACAACCATGGGTTTTCTAAAAGGTTAATTAAGGGTTAAATGGTCCTAAGAGGCTAATAAGTGGGTTAGAACAGACAGAAAAAGGTTTTTGTATGTTTTGAGAATTAAATGACTTTTAAAAGCCTAAAAATAGACTCGCTTAAATAACCGAGGTTATGGTCAGGATAAAATTCACCTAAACCCTCTAAAATTTATAAAAATATATTCTCTAGGGTTTGGAACCTTCAATTCGACCATCAGAACCCATCTTGACCCAAAATAGAGTCTTAGAAAAACATTTGGCCTAATTTGGGTTTTTGCATAAATTACCTAGTCAAACGTGGTCAGAAACTAAATCTAACTTCACCATTGAATTCCTTGGGTCTAAATTAGGGTTTTAATAAAATTTGGGTCTAATCTGAGATCATCTTGACCAAGTTTGCATTTTGGTCCAGTCAGACTCTTTCTATCTCATTCAGACCCTTGACTTTTGAATTCTATTACAAATAGCCCCCCAACTTATTTGTATTCTTCACGAGTAGGTCCTCACATCATTTTTGGAAGCTTAAACCTTCATCGTTGAGTTTTGAGCGAGGATTTCTCGCTTGATTCTCAATCAATAAATCCCAGATTTGAAACACAGATTCCTTGGGAAATTTCCTTCCAAATGAGCTCATTCAAGGATCCCAACGCCTTCCCAAAAGCTCATGAGAACCTTTAGAAGGAATGGGTATCATTCCTTTATGTAAGCTCCAAGGTTTCCAAGCTTGTTTCCAAGCTTGGAACCTCTTAAGCCCTATATAAGCACCTTTGAGGCTTTGTGCAATTTTTCAGTAAGTTTTTGGGAGCCAAATCACCTCAATTCCCCTCCTTCGGCCACCAAAAACCCAGCTCCAGTGAGCTCTCTAGATCTCCCTCCTCTGGCTGTCCAACCATCAAATTGGACGGCCTAAACTCTTCCTCTCTTCGTCGCGACCTTCCCCAGCCAAAGGGAGGGCGTTCCTTCGTCTGCATCGTCGTCGCTGCCTTGCCGCTTCTTCCTCCTCTAACTCCGGTTGAACAACACCGGAGCCTTCCGCCTCTCAACCGCATCCTTAAGTCCCTCTATCTCTCCCTTTCCCTCTCTATACTATTTTTCCACCCTTACAAACATGCACAACTGCCAACTACCAACCCCATCCCCTTTGCACTTCGTCTTCTCTGCCTCTGACGAAGATCCAGCAACGCCTACTCACCACCACATTACATGAATCATGCCGCTATCACCTCTCTAAGCTCCGTCGTGCTCCACTGCACAAAAACCCTAACATCTCCTCTCCTATTACCCATCCTAACACCCCGATGACCTACCCACTGCTGCACCACCATCTTCGACCTCCATACACCACCATACACCTCTCACGACACGCCACTGCCACTATCACACTCGTTGTGACACGACGATCCTACTGAACCATCTGATGCGGCTATAAGGCCCTTTTTCTTGTGTTTCAGGTAACAGGTCATTGCTGCCATTGCCGAAGCTTTGAACGAAGCTTGAAGCCTTGCTCCAAGTGTTACGAGACCCTGGTGAAGTCCCAGGTGCTGCGGCTTTGCTCAAGGAACGTGCCCAGGACTCCAATTAAAGGGAATACCCCTAGCAGCATGCATAATCAGACGGAGACACCTTGTTGCTGCACTGCGCAAAGGAAGGATGGGACTTTAGTCCCACCTCAGAAGCTGAAGAGTGCCCGCACCTACATAAAGTGAATTTGTCGCATTAGCTGTTCGCCTCAGCACGCACAGGGGGTGAGGTCCCCACATGCGCTCTCACACGACTCATCCGCGACACCTCACATGCGGGTCTGGCTGACCCTGTAACCTGCCTAACCTAAGCACCCCTCCGCTGTGACCCACACCCGCAACCCTAAACTCGGGTGCGCTCTAGGTCTGAAAACTTGATAACCTGATACTGTTGGATGCTCTGGGAGAGCGTGACCCAAGGAGAGAAAGAGAGGATAGTGCACGGGGCAGGGGGTTTTGCTCTGAGAAGGATTGGCTGACACTTAGCCAAAATTGAGGATCCTTCCCCCTCTGCGTGAAGATGAAGAGCAGAAGAGCAGAGAAAGAAAGAAGAAGAAAAGAAGAGGAGCTACACAAGAAGAGAGAAGAAAGAAAAAGGAGGAGAGAGAGCAGCAAAAGAAGAAGAGAAGAAAAGCCACAACAGAAGAAGAAATCAGATCATCAGATGTTTAAGACGTCTCATTAAATATTCAGATGGCTGAGATCATTTTATATATAACTATTGAGTTCTATTCGCCATTATTGTAGGGAGTAATTAGTGATTCAAATCACCATCTTACTCCATTCTTTTTGTAGTTTGATACTTGATCTTATTGCTACATTATTCTGAATCAATTTCTGATTACAATTTCGTATCTCTATTGTTTTAAATTGCAATTTTGAGAACTGAATTCCTACTTGCTCCCAGCAAACGACCTCGAACTTTTTCGAGTATAAATTTTATCTATTTTTCGCCTGATTTCAACTATACTACAACGCAACAATTTAAAGCCTGGTTTGAAGCAAGCAACATTTTGGCGCCATTGCCGGGGAGCAACATGCAATTTAAATCTCTTGATTGCAATATCTGAATTGGTACTAACTTACCTATCTTTCTTTACTGTGATCCATTTCAGGGACTCATTGAAAGAAGATCAGTTGCACATCAGCCACTCCAGGGGCAGGTAAACTTCATTCACCCTCCTCTATGCCCTTGAATATGAAAAAGCTAAAAAAGGGAAAAATCAATTAGGGCTACTTGCATTCTATTCTTAGACAAATCATCAAGTTACCTGATTTGATACATTCTAGAGAACATCTAAACCCTAATTTGTGCACCCACTTGAAGCTTAAGGTATCTAGGGCTATCACATTCTTGTTTAATCCCTAGGTACCACATTTAGACAAATTAAATTGGACCAACTCAGAGCCAATTAAGGATTCCAGTTTAGGGTTTTAAAGGCATACTTGCTTAATCAAGAATTGATCTTTCCAAACAATGTGTGCCTAAGCCTTGATTGAATTGATCTATTCAAGCAAAACCCTAAAATCAGGCTCTTAAATTCAGTTGAACACTAAAAGAGGGACCTAAATTTCTCAAAAGGACAATACAGGTGAAGTTGACCCACCTTGTTTGGGTTAACCAATCTTCAAATTAGGTCACTTTGCACAAAAATATCTTAAAAGTTCAAGTGAAATCATAAGCACCCTTGCTCTTAATTAAAACTGGTAGACTTAAGAGGTCAAGTCCCCATTTTGGTCTACCTGGATCAGCAGTGACAAGAGAGGTTGGGTGGGGGAAACCCTGTAACTCGTGGGGGTGCTCTACCATGTAGGGGTCTTTGCGGGACTCTCCCTCTCTGGCTGCCTAGGTAATTCTCAAGTGGACAGCTTTCTGACTAAGGAGTATCATCCTCCCTGAACCTTTATAGTCATCCAAAAATCTTTTGGGTGTCTTGATTGGGTCCATCACATTCTACCTCTCATCTACTCCATCGGTGCATGTTCGGGAGGAGGTCTCTAAGACCATCCTTGAGGTCTCCATTAGCTACTCATTCCCGTTGAGGCCAAGCCTCAACCTCCTTGTTTGTGCAACAAACCAATCTGATAGATATCTCTTCTGATTCATCTGAACCTAATTCTCCTTCATCCATCATCATGGCACAACCAGCAGAAGAAAATAATCTTGAAAATTAGCTTCAGTGCCTCATTGATCTATTCCAAGCCTTTGTGAACCCACCACAATGTCCAATGATGCAGGATCACTATAATACCGTTGCGGTGGCAATTGAACCTCGAGTACAAATCCCCGCTGGAGGACCTGATACTGAACTCAAACCCAACATGATTCATGCTATTCCCAAATTCCATGGTCGTAATTCCAAGGATCCTTTCCAACATATCAAGCAACTCAAGCATCTGGCATAGACCTTCGAGGCAGAAGCTCAAAATCGGGATGTCCTACTCATGAAAATATTCTCCTTCTCTCTCATGGATAAGGCTGCTCACTGGTACCAAACCCAAATGTGTCCAATCAACACCTGGGCGGAACTTCAATCCAAGTTTTTGAGAAAGTTATTCCTTGTTGGTCGGACAAATGCTTTACAGCACCAGATCACGCATTTCACGCAGCAAGCAGGAGAACCGCTTCACGAGGCATGGGATCATTTTTTGGATCTCATGCGAAAGTGCCCCCACCATGGAGTTCCTAAATAGGAACAAGTCCAGTCTTTTTACCAGTGACTCTGTGAGGATATTCGATTATTCGTCAATGCGACCTACGGAAGAAACATCTTGGGTCAACACGAAGACACCGTGTGGGAGATTCTCGAAAATATGTGCGAGAACTCCATCAATAATGAACCCATGGGCATTTCGACCGGACGAATGCCCATGCATTGATGAATCCAAAGGGAGCACATGAGATGCAGGGCCTGTTCTCTTCCGTCGAGTTGGAATTGATGGCCAGTCATCTGGACAAGGTTCTATTATTGAGAAGAAGGTGGATGAGCTAACTCGACACTTGTAGTGAGCCACCTCTATGTAAAACCCATTCGTGCAACCACCCTCTAGCAGGGAGGCTGTGCATAACATCTATCATCAATCTTCTTAGGGGATGGACCCGTATCCACCGTCGTATGATTCTAGTTTCGGAGGAAACTCTGTACCCACCTACTCTAGTTTGGGGAACTCTGAACCCTAGTATTTTAACTTTTTTGAGGTTCATCAGACCTACGAGAACCTCAACGCCATTCAGAATGATCCATTGTCAAAAACCTACAACCCTGGATGGCGAAATCATCCTAATTTCACGTGGTCAGGAAATAATCAAAATCAGAGACCTCAATATCAGCCTCGACCACAAGCTCCTCGTCCATATCAGCTGCCTCAACCTCGGCCTAACCCAACTTATCAATCTGGGCGGACTCATGTAGATCAAATGACTCTTATCCTTCAAACTCTGGCTCACATTCAAATGATGACTGTGGCTATGCAAAAATAGCACAAAGACGTGATCACAGAGGTTCGCAATCAACTCGCCTAGATGGCAAATCCCCACCAACCTGGTGCACTTCCTTCACAACCTCTACCTAATCTGAATAACGTGCCAAACTAGAGGCTCGTTATGAACCCAAATCAGGGCCAAGCTCACTTTGTTTATTAAGCCCCTTCTACTCCACCACCCGACGGGATGGAGGCTTCAACATAATATGTAGGTTACCAGTAGCAAGCACCTCTTTTGCCCACACCAAACCAGAACCAGGTAGGATTGAATTCTGTTACTACCTGTAGTGGCAAAGCAACACAGGACCCACCTTATCCAAACCACTCCCATCTTGGTAAGGCAAACTCAAACCCTAGGATATTCATCCAAGATACCTCTATCCCAGATCAAGAACCTGAACCCATTTTAGAGGAACCGTCTAAGGTTCCATTTCTTGAGGCCTTGACCAAGGGAAAAAGGACGACCAAACCCATGGCACCTAAGGAGGACCTGGTTAAGCTTTTTGAGCAAGTCCATATAAACATCCCCTTAATGGATGCAATACGCCATGTACCAACTTACGCATGATTCTGAAAGACGTGTGTACACCTAAGTGTAAGCTGCGAACCAAAGGCGGGAACCCAATCATACTGTCGGAACAAGCAAGCTCCGTCATTTTGAGCAAACTCCTGCCTAAAGCAAAAGACCCAGGCACCCCTCTGATCTCTTCTGCAATTGGTGATATACAATTTGACTGAGCTTTACTAGACCTAGGAGCTTCCATAAATTTGATACCTACATCCCTACTAGACTACTTTGAGGAATCTGAACTTAAACTGACAGAGATGACCTTGCATTTAGCTGATCAATCAATTAAGTCACCAAAAGGAATTCTTGAGAATGTCATAGTTAGGGTACATGATTTCTATTTTCTAGTGGATTTTATTGTCTTAGACATGGATGCTCCTGAGAATGTGAAGAATACATTGATCATACTAGGGAGACCCTTTCTAGCCACTACTAGGGCCAATCTCAATTGTGAGGAGGGCCAAATTGAATTAAAATTTGGGAGAAAGACACTAAAGATCGACATCTTTAAGGCCCAACAAGGAATTAATTGTGGAGTTATAGAACATTTTTGTGATATCGAGACTGTGGTTGATGACCTATGTATCAAGGAAAACCTGACTATTTCTGATCAACCACAAGAAGATCAAAACCTGCAATTAGAGGAGTTTGAACCCAACCTAGACATACCCGTAGCTCCTTCTTTTTCTCCCGACATCCACCCTGAACCACTTGCTGCTATTGACAACCCAGTTATGGAATTAAAGCCTCTTCCCGATCATCTCAAATATGTCTTTTTGGGTACCAATCAGACGTTTCCTGTGATCATCAACTCCCAACTCACACCTAATCAGGAAACACGCCTGATTTATGTTCTCCAGCAGCATTGAAGAGCCATTGGATGGACTCTCAATGATCCGACTGGTATTAGCCCTTTATATTGCACACATCACATATACACTAAAGAGGGCTCACAACCACCCTGTGAAATGCAGAGACTCCTAAATCTAAATCTGCAGGATGTCATGAAAAAGGAGATCATCAAGTGGTTATATGCAGGGATCATGTACCCGATCTCTGACAGTCAGTGGGTGAGCCCAATCCAAGTTGTGCCTAAGAAGGCAGGGCTCATCATCATCACGACTGAAATTGGAGAAACTAAACCGACTCGTATAGCAAACTCATGGAGAGTTTGCATTGATTACAGAAGACTCAATTCCTCCATGAAGAAGGATCATTTCCCACTACTGTTCATTGATCAGATCCTCAAGAAACTAGTGTTAAATCGATTCTTCTGCTTTTTGGATGGGTACTTCAGTTATAATCAGGTCGCAATCCATCTCAAGGACCAAGAGAAGACCACCTTCACCTACCCCTTCGGAACATACACATTCCTAAGGATGCCTTTCGGTCTCTTCAATGCGCCTGCTACTTTTCAGCGGTGCATGCTTGCCATATTCTCAGCTATGGTAGGTGAATACCTTGGAGTCTTCATGGAAGACTTCTTGGTATTTAGTGAATCATTTGACGATTGCCTCCTACACTTGATCTAAATCCTCAGGCAGTGCATCGACATGAACTTGGTTCTTCCCTGGGAAAAGAGCCACTTTATTGTACCTGAGGGAATTGTACTGGGACATCTCATCTCTGAAAAAGGCATCCAAGTTGATTGAGCCAAGGTGAATCTGATTTCCAAACTCCCTATGCCTAGCTTGGTCAAAGACATCCAATCCTTTCTGGGGTACGCCAATTTTTATTGTCGATTCATTCCTGATTTTTCAAAAATCGTGCACCCCCAGACTAATCTTCTATCTAAGGATGCCCCCTTTGAAATCTCCAAGGAGTGCACTCAAGCGTTTGAGACCTTGCGTGATCGAGTTATGATAACACCACACAAGGGGGTAGTAATTAGGTTGAATATGGCCCATCTTTAGAATAAAAGGCACAACATAAAGTAGAATAGGAGCATTGCATGCATCAAGTACCAAGATTGCTTATAAACTGCATTAATGGCCATTTGTGTAAAGCATGTGCCAAAGAAGGCCTCAGATGAGCAATCAGACCACACGGATGGATTCAGAACGACGAACGGAGTCCAACGGATTCAAGATCGGCTAAATCCGACATCCGGAGCTCCCACAATGGGCCCAAGAAATTCTGACCGTTGATCTGGAGATCAACGGCCCAGAAAGCGCCACGTCGCCCCGGCCCCACCGCTCGCACCCCCTCAAGCCAACCAAGGACGAATCTCGGCCGTTGATCTTCGATCGAACGACCGAGATCCGTGCGCTCCCCCGCGGTCGCCGTGACAAAGCGCGGGCGTGGCGCAACGGTTAGCGTGCACGCCCGCATCGCAGCGACGCGCGTTCGAATCGCGCGGAGCGGAAATCAAGCGCGACCGAAGGGCGCGAAAAAATTGGGCCGCCCGATCAGCAGCGGGCGGCCAGGATCGCGCCACGCGGTGCGATGACAGCTCCCGAGCGCCCACGCGCGCGCACGCCGGGTGGAAATGCACGCGCGCACACGCGCCCGAGGCGCGATCTCAGCCGTCCAATCTTCGATCGGACGGCTCTCGTTCAACGTCCATCGATCGCGCTTGGAGAGAGAGAGGGGCGGGCAGCTGACTGGCGGCAGGAGGGCTTCACCGACGTATCTGGAAGCGATTTTAGCGACGTTCTGGATGTCGCTAAAGCACATTCTTCTTTTAGGAAGCCCTTAACTCTATTTAAACCCCCTTCTACCACCATTCAAGGCATCCTCTCCCACTTGCAACTACTCCACTCCTCTCCTAGCTAGTTTTAGGCACTCTTGTAATCGCCGGAGACGACGAGCCGCCGACGGAGCCTCCTCCACCGCCGTGGCTGCCTCGTCGCTCTCCACTCTCTCTCTACCTCTCTCTCTCTCTCTTTTAAGCTTTCATTTAATTTTGTTGAAGCATGTATTTAATGTTGTAAACCATGAACTATGAATGCATGTTTAATGAAATTATTTTCCGTTTAGTCGCCATTTTAATTTTTGTTTAAAGTGCATGATCAAAACCAAGAGCTTTCTAACCCTAAACTCTCTCTCTATCCCTCGCTTTTCAAAACCGTCTCTTTCGCAAGCAAAACTCCGCCTCTTTCGTGACAAGTGGTAAACAAAATCTGATTTCCATGCCTCCTTGAGGTCGACACTCGGACTCACCTCCATTTACTTCTTTTAAAACTGACGTATCGAGTGCATCTATAACGACACGTCTTAACACACACGCACGAGACCACGTCAGTTTTTGGCGCCGTTGCCGGGGAGGCAACGGATTTGTTTTATCACCTCCATTCCACACTCATTCTCACATCGTCTAATGCCCTATTTTCCTTTTTACTTGACGGTTGCAGGAATTCGACGCATGGACGGCGAAGTGACGCATTCCACGACGGTAGCAAGGGAGTAGGCGCCTCGAGGACCGATAGTGAGTAACCTGTTTCTCATTGTTTGCTTGCGTGAAAAAGCTAAAAAAAATTGTAAAAAACTAAAAAAATTGGCGTGGTGAATGATTGCTTGACCCACATTCTTAACACATCACCCTACAAAAAAATGTACACTCTAATATGCTGAATAAATTCTTGGAGTGTTCTTTCCTTTCTTGAGTGGTGTTTGTGAAGCCACCATGAGTTGACTTAGGCCGCACCACTCAACCCTAAAACTGACTCATCTAATAGAAGCTGCATGATCATTAGGATGAGTACACTAGGGTTTTAGAGCCTCTACAGAAGAAAAAGGAAATCTACTTTCATCAAATTGTGTACAGAATTTGATGTGCCCACTGAAACTTGTTTGAAAACATTAAGACACGTCAACCCTAAAAAGTACTAAAGTAAAGATGAAACACTAAAAGACACCACATCCTAACAAATCCTTGCTTGAAAACCATGTTTTGCTAGAAGCACACACTTTGAAAGTGGAAAATTAAGAGGCACCACCCCAATCAACGCCTCATCACATCACCCTAAGCACAAGCACTATCCTGGCCCTTTAAAAATGAGTAGACGTGCCCTAGGCAGGACTGAGTTAAGTCTCAAAAGGTGAGGTTTTGTTCGCTAGGCACTTGGCTTTCATTCCCTTGGTAGAATCTGGTGACTAGGCTGCGGGGCAGTGTCAAACGACCGCGGTTGTGGGGTCTATGGAACCGGAGGCGCAAGCCAAAGGAAGAACCTTCCCTGCAATCCCCTCGTAATCAACCTGGCCAGATTAACCTCGGGAAGGGGAGTCCAGTGCTTACGGACTTAATCAACCTTTGTGAGATTTCTAGACCTTCTAAGGAATACACCATAAGGACTAGGCTTGTTTGCTTGGTTGAGGACACAACTCTCTCGCATCTGTTCTTCCCACATCCCTCCATTTCTTCCAAACCATGGATTTCAATGCCTATCCATCTTACCCAAACTACCCCCAACAGGATTTGTATGCTAACCCAAGTGGACCATACCCACAGCCTACTTGGGCTAACCAACCACCAAGTTGGGGGTACAACATTGAATATCCCTCTTGGCCCAACTATGACCAAACCGCACCAACCTCTTATTGGAATACAACCAACATAGCCACCCAAGGGTACGATTCAAATCATGGGGCTCCATATCTCGATTGTCCTCACGATGCCTCCTCATTTAGGTTTGACCCGCTCTACTGTGATAGGACCTACACTTTAGGAGAACACCAAGAACCCTACCCATCTCAGGATAATAACCAAGAAAGGTCATCTGAATTCAACAACCTTGCCTACTTGACCTTTGGATTAGAAGGAGTTCTAGACAAATGGAAATCAGAAAATGATCAGAAATCTAGGCAAGCCCAGGATCATCAACCTTTGATTTGGTCCCCTGATGAAGAATCTGACTGGGAGGAGGACTTAGAACCTCAACTATTCTGGAGTAGGACCAAACAGAGAATGGTTCCTCTTGAAGAACTGGACCCTGAACATGATAGAATAGAGGACCCACCCAAGAACCTAAACACCAGTGTGGGTTCTGATCCACAACCTCAACCATACTCTCTTAACCAGGATCTCAAGGAGGAAATCCAAAGGACACCAAATGACACCATGTCAATTCTTGATAACCTCAAATTAGAACTACACTGACAGAATCAAGAATTGGTTAAAGGGCAACAGGCCATGATGGATTTGTTCCAACAATTGGGGAAATAAGGCCAGAGAAAGATGTTGCACACAACGCCACTCATAAGCAAGAACCTACCATGATCAATTGGACCACACACAGTCATCCTGATTTCGTTCAGTCCACCATTGATACCCCTCAGGAGTAGGACAGCTCAGTGGATAAGGACAGTAAGGATTCCTTGGAATACAATTTGGGGAAACATCAGGAGGAAACTGAGAATGTGAGGGGAGAGGCCTTGGAATCTGAATCCAATCGGCCCAAGAGAAGCAATCCGGTGGGAGCAGCAGCCACCATCATAGATGGAGAATGGAGTTACAATCTTAAAGAAATTGATTATGAATCGGTTGGAATCCCCATCACAAATTTGGAGGAGGGCCGAGAGAAAGAATATGATCTAGAGGATGAAATTGACCCTACCTCTAATGTAACCCCAAACAGTGAATCTGATACAGAGAAGGTGGCAGAAAATATTCTTGAGATCAAGGGCTTGGAAGGAATGAGCGATGAAACCATAATTGCGGAAGAGATGGATTCATCTTTGGAGAGAGGCCTCATGCTTGGTTGTAGGGCTCAGTATGAAACTCTGGACTTCGTTACCTGCCCTACCAGAATAAGAATCCCGCAACCCGAATGCATTGGAATTGATACGCTTTCGATGGATTACAGTTTTATGGGGACACAAGCTGAATATAAGACCTACATCTTTAGTGTTTGGCATGTCATATTTGGGGTGCGTTCGTCCACAGCAACTTGTTTGCATGCCCACAAACTAAGAGAGGATCTGACACGGGCATGCATGATATATCTGTTACAGAATTCTCGCCCCTTAGGAACGGGATTCCACCACAACCTTATTCGCATCTGTGGACTTCTGATTTTGGGTTTGGTTAATTTTGAACATATCTTCTTGACCCAAGCCATTCCTGTTTGTGCACCGCCCAGCTGGAGGCATTAGACTCAGCGCTTCCTGGGAGGCAACCCAGCGGATTCAGACTGATCTGGTAGTTTACGTCACTCAGGTACTATCTTTTTGAACGCTTCTGCATCCATGCATCTGCCAATGAGGACATTGTCCAACTTAAGCATGGGGGGATGGCAAATTGCATAATCCTGAGCTTAATTAATCAGTCTGAATGAATAAATTAATTTATTAAAAAAAAAAATTGAATTTAGGAAGAAAAACTTAGGCATTAAAAACTTGTCAATAGTGGGAAATAATACAAAAATAACTTAAACACTTAGACTTTTCAGGCCTTCAGGCTTAATCAGCCCTGGTGTCCATTAAAATATGGATTTAGCGGCGAATCCTTGCAACTTTAAGCTATTCTAATCCACCTAATAAATAAGGTAATAAGTATACGACTTATCAACTCACCGTCTAACTCAGGAAAACTTTGAGTCTAAGCATCTACACACATTTTTGCACAGACTCACTTCTCAAAGATTTTGACAGAAATTGGGTAGCTAATGAACTCTCTAGGGTGGTATGGCTGGCAAGTTGTCGTGGGTAATAGCCCATTGGCAGGTTGTCCAGAACCCAGCCACAGGCCATTTCTTTTTCGCTACCTCTAGGTACATTTGAGATTAGGGAAGCCACCTACGAAAAAAAGAAGAAGAAAAGAAAATAAACCACACTTCACCGCACAAGAATGGCTGGCAAGTGATCGTGGGTAACAGCCCATTGGTCGGTTGTCCAGAGCCCAGCTCAATAATTGCACAAAAAAGACCAAAACACCTAAGGACGAAGCGGGGAAGTAGTACAAGCCGGGGAGATATACACTGGAAAATCCTTGTGTTGACCCCAAGTAAAATGAACGTAGGGAGAAAGCTATCAATCGAACAAATACACCTTCAGGCAAAAATTTATTTTCTTTTTCGGTCACCTAGAGGCGTAGAAACTCGAAGTCTGTCTCAATTACTGTTAAGTGAGTCTATCACAACATTCACACCAAGATGCTTAGCACTTAGGGTTTTGACCGAGTTTTGGGTGGGTTGGGTAGCCGTAAAAAGTTACCAACCCACACTGAATTTCGAAAATTCTAAAAAGACATATATAGATATATACGTATACATATGTATAGTTATATATACAAAGCAAGGATTCGTATTTTGGAAGACACCAGGGCGCTGCTTAGTCTTTGTATATTAAGATCTTCGTATATTTCCTCTTATTGACGAGTAACGAAGTGCCTAAGCAATTACTTCTTGAATTCTCCAAAGAAATAAAGGCTAGAATAAACCTTGCTAGGGACTATCAAGGAGTAAGCATGGGGGTATGATAACACCACGCAAGGGGGTAGTAATTAGGATGAATATGGCCCATCTTTATAATAAAAGGCACAACATAAAGTAGAATAGGAGCATTGCATGCATCAAGTACCAAGATTGCTTATAAACTGCATTAATGGCCATTTGTGTAAAGCATGTGTCAAAGAAGGCCTCAGATGAGAAATCGGACCGCACGGATGGATTCAGAATGACGAACGGAGTCCAACGGATTCAAGATCGGCTAAATCCGACATCCGGAGCTCCCACAATGGGCCTAAGAAATTCTGACCGTTGATCTGGAGATCAACGGCCCAGAAAGCGCCACGTCACCCCGGCCCCACCGCTTGCACGCCCTCAAGCCAGCCAAGGATGAATCTTGGCCATTGATCTTCGATCGAACGGCCGAGATCCGCGCGCTCGCCCGCGGTCGCCGCGACAAAGCGCGGGCGTGGCGCAACGGCTAGCAAGCACGCCCGCATCGCAGCGACGCGCGTTCGAATCGCGCGGAGCGGAAATCAAGCGCGAGCGAAGGGCGCGAAAAAATTGGGCCGCCCGATCAGCAGCGGGCGGCCAGGATCGCGCCACACGGCGCTATGACAGCTCCCGAGCGCCCACGCGCGCGCACACGCCGGGCGGAAACGCGCGCGCGCACGCGCGTCCAAGGTGTGATCTCAGCGCGGACGTGGGAGGATCTCAGCCATCCGATCTTCGATCGGATGGCTCTCGTTCAACGTCCACGGATCGCGCTTGGAGAGAGAGAGGGGCGGGCAGCTGACCGGCGGCAGGAGGGCTTCACCGACGTATCTGGAAGCGATTTTAGCGACGTTCTGGATGTCGCTAAAGCACATTCTTCTTTTAGGAAGCCCTTAACTCTATTTAAACCCCCTTCTACCACCATTCAAGGCATCCTCTCCCACTTGCAACTACTCCACTCCTCTCCTAGCTAGTTTTAGGCACTCTTGTAATCACCGGAGACGACGAGCCACCGACGGAGCCTCCTCCACCGCCGTGGCTACCTCGTCGCTCTCCACTCTCTCTCTACCTCTCTCTCTCTCTTTTAAGCTTTCATTTACTTTTGTTGAAGCATGTATTTAATGTTGTAAACCATGAACTATGAATGCATGTTTAATGAAATTATTTTCCGTTTAGTCGCCATTTTAATTTCTGTTTAAAGTGCATGATCAAAACCAAGAGCTTTCTAACCCTAAACTCTCTCTCTATCCCTCGCTTTTCAAAATTGTCTCTTTCGCAAGCAAAACTCCACCTCTTTCGTGACAACAAGTGGTAAACAAAATCTGATTTCCATGCCTCCCTGAGATCGACACTCGGACTCACCTCCGTTTACTTCTTTTAAAACCGACGTATCAAGTGCAACTATAACGACACCTCTTAACACACATGCACGAGCCCACGTCAAGTTACCGAAGCACCTATCCTACAGTCCCTTGATTGGTCTCAACCCTTTGAGATCATGTGCGATGAATCTGATTATGCTGTAGGGGCGGTACTTGGGCAGAAAATAGATGGGAAACCCATGGTCATCTACTACGCTAGCAAGACACTTGACGAGGCTCAACATAACTACATAGTTACTTAGAAAGAGCTGCTAGCCGTAGTATTTGCCTTGAAAAAATTTAGATCATATCTTTTGGGTTCCCGTGTTATCATATACTCAGATCATACTGCAGTGAGGCACCTCCTTGCGAAGAAGGACGTGAAACCTCGACTAATCTGCTGGATCTTGCTGTTGCAAGAATTTGATCTCAAGATTCGCGATAAAGCGGGAAAATAGAATGTGGTAGCTGACCATTTGTCTCATCTTCCTTCTTCCGTCATCGACCTGTCTGGCCCAATCACCGAGCATTTTCCAGACGAGCACCTGCTAGTAATTCACAGTCTCCCATGATTTGTTGATATTGTAAACTACTTGGTTACGGGGAAAGTTCTGCTAGATTGGCCAACTTCCAAGCAAGACTGATGGAGAGAATTTCGCTTGATTAAGAAGATAATAGAATGATATGTCATTGTAATTTATGTGGTGGAAATCTTTCAATCAAGGATTAAAATAGATATCAATTTAAACCACAAAAAAGATGTCGTATCCATAGGGAATAATAGATCCAATAAATTCACGAGTAGAGAGTTATAATGTTCACAGACACCTTCGCGAAATCAATTCAATGAATATGCTACTCTAAATGGAACTTGCAATTTTGTGAGAAGTTGTGGACTATTTATGTAAATTTTACGTTAGAAATCAAGCTCCCAAAAGTATGTATATGATGCATGTGTAGTGGCATATATGTATATGATGCATGTGTAGTGGCATATCATGTAAGTTTGAATTGCATGCAAATCTGAATTAAATTTCAATGTTAAATGATGCACATAACATAAGTTAAGAAAATTCATGAAATTGTAAGTGCACCCATGCAATTTCACCTGTATAAAATAATACAAATATTAAAGTGACAATGGAAAGAAATGTAAATTTTAATTCCTTCAAAAACAAAGGAAACTTCCTCTCTCTTCACTGCACGTTGGAGGAGGCGTTGTCAATGGTTTGCTTGGGAGGAGGAGTTCCACCGGAGGAGAGGATCAAGTAGACGATGACGATGAGGTGGGAGATGGCCGGTGGCGGCCAGCCGGATAACAGGTGGCTGAAGAGAGGAGCGGCAGGGACTGCAGCCGCCTCGGGTGGTTGCTGCATGCGGAGGTACTGCGCGTGCACAAGGGTGTGGTTGCGCACGAGCCCTGCTGCGTGCGGGCGCGACTGCACGCGGGCGCAGTTGCACGTGAGAGTGACCGGCTAGGGTTGGCTGTGCGCGGAGGTGTTGTGGTGGGTTCTTTTGGTTGTTTGCAGGCGGGTTGCAGGAAGCATAGGAAGAAGAAGATGGAGAGGCTGTGGCACATAGGCGTCTGCATGCGGGTTTTCTGCGCACCTGGTGTGGCTGGCGAGGCTTGCACGTGGTCTAGAGATGCGCGAAGAGGAGATTGCGCTACTGTGAGCGTGTGAGGGGGTGCGTGGTGTGAGTGCTGCTGGCAACCTGCTGGCGAGGAAGGAGGAGCTGGTGCTAGGCTGCTCTATTGCTTTAGCACTTGGAGAGGTGTGCTGACCTTGAGGGAGCGTGCGCACAGGTTGCGGTGAGAGGATGCAAGCGCACGCTAGGAGGGTGCGCACGGCGGTGTTGCTATGCGAGGAGCGGCTGCCTTACATGTGGTCTGGCTGCGGTGAGAGGGTTGAGAGGGCCACAGTGCAAGCTCTCCTTCACGGTGTGTGCAAGGTCCACAGTGGTGCGGTTCCTGCTCCCCCCATCCAAGGAGGATGGTCTCGTAGCTCTTTTCCCTCTCCAGATCCACAACCTTTGCCTTGCCCTTCACATGTGCAACAGCTGGATTTGAATGCTAGTGGAGGGAACGACGGTGGGAGGTGGACAATTACGGCCATGTCCTTCAAATACTAATTATGTCCAGCCACCTATTAGACTTTTATTTTATGCATGCACATAACAAATAAGAATGTATGTATTAGAATACAAGGCAGATACTAATGTTAATTACTTCTTAGCTTAGGTCATTAAACTATAAGGAAATGTATTCCATATGTACTTAAGCCAAATAAATGTCCAATAAATTGGACTTATCAAATGCCCCCAAGCCTAAGTTTTGCTAGGCCCGAGCAAAAGTGAAAATAATGGAAGTAATCAATAGAATTCTTCTTTCTTTATTTCACAAATTTAGAGATCCAGACAAATGTGAAGTGATAATAATAATAGCCTAGGTAATGGATTCAAGTGAAAAGCCAACCTACATTTGAAGTTCGCATTTAACCCTCGATAAAATTCTATCGGGATAGGAAACTACTTCCCTCATAGATAAAGCAAGAGATAATATGTAAATTGACCCTGACTTTTTAGCTTAGGTAGGAGATGCTAAGATGAGTGGATTTATATTTGGTGGCACACACTTATCTGGTGCTACATGTAGTCTAGTACTACAGACTCTAGATCTCTAGACTATTAAACAAGTCAACTCTGAGAGAGGCTAAACAAATGTGCTCTCTTGATATTCCTTTGTGCTCACTCTTTTCCTTCTTTTCTTTCTGAGATCACAAATCTCACCAGATTTTGTAAATGCACTATTTGGTGGCCTCACATAGCATTCACACTTCAGTTAAAGTCTTAATAACTCTGCAACTACGTTAGAGTCCTCAGCCACTATTCGGGCGATCAGAAATACTGAAAGGTAGATATGGGCCATATTTGGTGGATTGTAATGGGTATTTTTGTTGCCTCAGAAACAACATCACGAAGATAAAATTATAAACTTGGACTCTTTTCTTTTTCTTTTCTCTTTTTTCTTCTCTTTTTTTTACATTTTTTTTATTTTTTTTTCTAAATATAGTTGTTTCTTTTTTTTTCTTTATAAATCAACACGACGTAGACTTTTATTTATGAGACATTATTAGGGATGATGATGGTCAGGAGGATATTGTGTGGCTTATTTGGTGGAAGTGCCTACTCTTGGCACCGAGAAGGAATGGATAGGACAAGTGTATTTCTGACCTTTGACACTATTACCCTCCTTCAGCCGAGGACTCTATGAAGGACGGTCGTAACCATCCACCATAGTCATAGCTTTATTAAGACTCAATCTCTGTGTATCTACCTTATTTGGTGACTCTCAGGAATTCACACAATGCACATAGGAACAGAGAGCGAAAACTATGCCTAACTCTGAGGTATCATCATCTAATTGTCCAAAACTTAAGAGTCCTTGTGCTAGACTTAGCGCACTAGTAATCTCTCTACTTTCTTCTTATAAATATGATGTGGATTTACTAGAAGATAGTATGCCTAACTCCCTTTTAACTGTCCAAGGTTTCAGTAGACTAAAAATGCTTATTGGTTTTCTTCAAAGATCCATTACTCAGTCTACGTGCAATTGAAGTAAATGTACTGAATTCTAAACTTAAGAAACAATTAAAGAGGAAAAATCTTTAATGATACCTCCATGACAAAGATGTTTTGCTAGTGACTAACCAATTCAGCTCAAGAAAATAAAAGATTTTTTTATATATATATATATAACTATCCTAAATGTATGCAAATATTTATAAATGCTATAAACATTCTTAGGTTATACCCCCCATGCCTAAGATTGACAATGTCCTCATTGGAGAAATGCAGACAGAGAAGAATATCACCTGAGGGGGAGAGTGGGAGGAGCTAAGGCTCCTCAAGCTGAAGTGCATCCATAACCTAGTCATCTGAAAGAGTAATATAAGGTTTAAGTCGCTGGCCATTTACCTTAAAGCTCGCACCAGAAGTAGGGTTCCAAATTTCTACAGCTCCATGAGGGAAAGTATTGATAACAACGTATGGCCCATCCCAGTGGGACTTAAGCTTTCCTGGAAATAATTTAAGTCTAGAATTGAAAAGCCAGACCCACTAGTTGGGCTTAAAAGTCTTTCTAATGATGTGCTTAGCATGAAAGACCTTTGTACATTGCTTGTAAACTTGAGAATTTTCATAGGCTTCATTACGAAGCTCCTCAAGCTCACTTAACTTTAACATACGTGCCTTTCCCGATTTATCTAGATTCAAGTTAACATTTTTGAAAGCCCAATAGGCTTTATGTTGGATTTCAATGGGAAGATGGCATGCCTTTCCGTAGATAAGACAGAAAAAAGACATACCCAAGGGAGTCTTATATGCGATTTTGTAGGCCCAAAGAGCACCATTTAGTTTCTTAGACCAATCCTTACGATCGGGCCTGACAGTTTTTTCTAAAATTTGCTTAATCTCCCTATTAGACACTTCAACTTGTCTACTTGTTTGGGGATGGTAAGGTGTAGCTATCATGTGGTTGACTCCCAAATTTTGGAGTAGTCTTGTGAAGTGTACGTTCTTGAAGTGAGGTCCTCCATCACTTATGATCGTCCTTGGTTACCCATACCAAGAAATTATATTAGCCTTAACAAAGCCCAAGACCACAGAATGGTCATTGGTTTGCATGGGTATGGCTTCTATCCATTTTGATACATAGTTCACAGCCACAAGGATGTACTCATATCCGAAGGACACAGGAAAGGGACCCATGAATTCGATGCCCCAAATATCAAAGATCTCAACGAGGAGGATCGGTTACTGGGACATCTCATCCCTTTTTCCAATGGTTCTTATCTGCTGGCAACGTAGACATGCACTCACATATGTATGTGCATCTTGGAATAATGTGGGCCACCAAAAGCCAGACTGAAGAACCATATGGGTAGTATTTTTCCCACTAAAATGTCCCCCACAATGGAGGTCATGGCAGAAACTCAGAACACTTCCTTGTTCTTCATCACGATGCAATGGCAGAAAAGCTGTTCAGGGCCTACTCTAAAAGGCTCGGGTTCCTCCCAGTGATAAAATTTAGCGTTAGCAAGAAACCTATCTCGCTTCTGCTTGTCCCAAGTACTGGGGGTAATGTCCGTGACCAGATAGTTCACTATGTCAATGAACCAAGGAGTTTTAGCCTCCATGGCCATCAGAGACTCATCAGGGAAAGTCTCTTGAATACCGCTAGTAGGGTTTGATGCCTCAATAGGGATCCTAGATAGATGATCTACTACCACATTCTCAACTCCTTTCTTATCTTTAATTTCCAGGTCAAACTCCTGGAGTAGTAGAATCCAATGAATTAGGCGAGGTTTGGTGTCCTTTTTAGCAAGAAGATGCTTTAAGGAAGAATGATCAGTGAACACCACAACCTTGGATCCCAAAAGATAAGACCGAAACTTTTCCAAAGCAAATACTATAGTAAGAAGTTCCTTTTCAGTGACCGTGTAGTTTTGCTGAGGATCCGTAAGGGTCTTGCTAGCATAATGCAGGACATGAGGTTTGCCATCAACCCTTTGACCTAAGATCGCCCCCACTGCAAAATCAGAAGCATCGCACATTAGCTCAAATGGGAGGGTCCAATCTGGTGCTTGGAAAATCGACGTAGTAATAAGGGCTTTCTTTAGGACTTGGAAAGCCTCGCCACATCTATCACCAAAATTGAAGGAGACATCCTTCGTTAACAGGTTGCAGAGTGGCTTAGAGATTTTACTGAAATCTCTAATGAAGTGCCTATAAAATCCAGCATGGCCAAGGAAAGATCTAACTTGATGAACATTGGCAGGCAATGGAAGCTTAGAGATGGAATCAATTTTTGTGGTGTCCACCTCTAATCCTCTCTTGGAAACTATATGCCCTAACACAATGCCCTGCTGGACCATAAAGTGGCTTTTCTCCCAGTTAAGACCAGCTTTGCCTCTTCGCAACGGGTAAGACTTTATCAAGGTGCGAAAGGCATAGGTCAAATGATAAGCCGTAAATGGAGAAGTCATCCATGAAAATTTCAACAAACTTGTCGATCATATCAGAAAAGATAGCCATCATACAACATTGGAAAGTTGCAGGAGCATTACATAACCTGAATGGCATTCGATCGAACGTAAATGTGCCATATGGACTCGTGAAGGTGGTATGCTCCTGATTGTTAGGAAAAATGGCTATCTGATTATACCAAGAGTACCCGTCAAGAAAACAGAAGTACTTGTTCCTTTCCAATTGTTCCAAAATCTGATCGATAAACGGTAAGGGGAAATGGTCATTTCGGGTAGCCGTGTTCAAACGGTGGTAATCAATGCAGACCCTCCAACCAGTTGAGGATCTAGTGGTCACCAACTTTCCTTGGTCATTCTCTTCCACAGTGATTCCTGCCTTTTTGGGTACTACAAGAATAGGACTGACCCATTTACTATCTGAAATGGGATAGATAATCCCTGCATCCAGCCATTTCAGAATCTCATTTTTAACAATCTCCCGCATATTGGGGTTGAGCCTTCTCTGCATGTCTCAAAAAGGTTTCACGGACTCGTCCATGTATATATGATGCATGTAAAGGGAGGGATCAACACCCTTAATATCAGCAATTAACCAGGCAATTTCTTCCTTGTGCCTTTGTAAACACTCAAGCAGAGCTCCCTCCTGCAATTCAGATAATGCAAACGAGATAATAACGGGGAGCGTATCATTAGGGCCAAGGAAAGCATATTTCAATGTGCTTGGGTGGGGTTTCAACTCCAACTCAGGAGCCTTTTGGATTGAGGGTTTAAGTTGAGATGTCCCTACCTCAGGTAGAGGATCTACCTTTACGGTCTAAGGTGGGGATAGAGACTCTGTGTGTATCCCAGCAATTCTTCTAATTCGAGTATTTCCCTTTCAGTTTCTTTAATAATCAGAGGATGGTCCTTAGATATGACCTTTTGAAGGGGATCTCTACATAGGAGTGCTGGAGTAGCCTCTTCAATTATTTCATCAACGACCTCAATCAAAGAACAATCTTCAAATCTGAATTGCTTGTAAGTATCAAAAACATTCAACCAGATCTTTTTGTTCCCAAAGCCCATTTTATGTGCCCTGATCTACAATTGATAGAGGCGTTGGCTATGGCCAAGAAGGGGCATCCCAGAATAATGGATGGCTTTGTGGGCTTATTCGATGGGTCAGTATCTAGCACCAGAAAGTTAATAGGGAAGAAGATGTCCTCCACTCTCACAAGGACATCTTCCAGCAATCCTCGTGGTGTCTTAAGTGATCTGTCTACGACCTGGAGGATGGCTGAACTGGGCTTTAACTTCCCTCCTCCCAAAAGGTCGTAGACAGAGCTTGGTAAAATGTTCACCCCTGCACCTAGATCGAGCAGAGCCACATCAATGTGTTGGTTACCTATAACCACTGAAATATACGAGGCCCCTGGGTCTTTCATTTTGGGGGGTGTTCCATGTTGGAGAACCGAGATAACATGGCCAGGCAGGATGACCTTGGTTTGGACCTGTTTCCTAGATTAGCACTTTTGGGTGCATAAGTCCTTCAGAAACTTGGCATAGGATGGGATCTATTTGATAGCTTCCAACAGAGGCAAGTTGATCTGGACTTGCCTAAAAGTGTCCATAATCTCCTCTGTCCTATCCTTGGCTCTAGGCGAGCCAACAGAAGATTCCCCAGGAGTAGATAGAAAATCTGGATAGGGCACCCTCGGCTTCTGGGTAGAGGGGTCGTCATGGCGGGAGAGGGGTGGTGGAAGGACGACATCCTCATTGTGGGTGAATTCAAGCGAGGGAGAGTAGCGTGGCTCTTCCTCGGTGGAGATGGAAGTCGGGACGGGTGTAGAATGGGAATGCTGAGATGTAACCGTAGGAGTGTTATCAGGCTTGTCAATCTTCTTTCCACTCCTCAGCACGGTCATAGCTTGGGCGTGCTCCCTGAATACGACCCCCTTGCCCTTAGGGTTCTCCTCAAAAGAGCTAGGCAGATTCCCCGGATCACGTTGCCTAACTGCCTCAGTAAGATGACTAATTTGGGATTGCATATCAGTAATCATCTTATTCTAAGATTGGATGACCATATTCTGATGCTCTTGCATCGCTTTCATCATGGCTTTATGTTCATCCATCTTAGAGGGCTTATTCTGAGGAGGGTTTTCATAAGATGGTAGGTATATGGGTTGGGGAGGTAAGGGTCTTGTATTCCTTGAGTTAGAAGCATCACCTTGCTTCCAAGAGAAGTTTGGATGGATTCGCTACCCTAGATTATAGGTATTGGAATAATGGTTATTGCGAGGAGGTGGGTGGAAACCTTGGGCTGCATTCATGTCAGCCTGAATCAACTCAGGGAATTTATTTTCCTGGTGGCACTTCACAGTGGTGTGCATTGTGCTTTGGAAAATGGAGCATTCACTTGAAGCCTGAAAGATAGAGGCTACTTGCGGGTTCATTCTGGGGTTTGCTAAAAGCCAATCAAAGTTTTTATTCAATAATTGAATCTGATAAGCCAAATCCTTAGAAGCCCCGGCTTCATGGGTCTCTATCTTTGTCTGCAAGATTGATGGTTTTCTTTCTTGATAGCCAGAGGACAAATGTATGGAGTTTTCGCTTAATGTTTCAAATAATGCCCAGGCTTCATCCTCAGTTATGGTCATGAAGGTTCCTACATAGGCTGCATCGATGGTTTGCCTATGCCTTTCAGATAATCCATTATAGAACCTTTCAACCAACTGCCATCTTGGCACTTGATGGTGGGGGCATAACCTAAGAAGGTCATTAAAGCGCTCCCAAGTCTCATGAAATTGCTCCCCTTCTTATTGAGTAAAACCCATAATCTCTCTTCTGTAATGGTTGGTCTTACTCATAGGAAAATACTTTTTCAAAAATTCTCCCTTAAGGGTGGCCCAATCATTTACCCTTGCATTGAGGATATGATACCAGTGCTTAGCCTTATCCTTTAGGGAGAATGGAAATAGAGTCCTCATCAGAGCTTCATCAGTAAAGCCCTGGAGCTTCACTGTGGAACAAACCTCGGTGAATTATTCCAAATGTCGATAGGGGTCCTCCCTAGTAGCATCAGAAAAGGAGGGCAGCAATGATATGGTACTGCTCTTGATCTCATATGGATTATCCCTTGTCGGTCATCTCAGTGCTTATGTAGGATGGTTGGCTGGAATAAAATAGTCCCTCAGGGTCCATTGTTGAATTGCTCCTTGATTAGCCATGCCTTCTCTTTTCTCTCCTAGGTGAGCTCTCCTAAGAATTTTCTTGGGCTCAGGATCAAACACTAGACTGCCCTCAAGAGAGCGTCTCCAAGCATATAGTATCAATCACAATTCAAGTTCTTGTTGATTAAGTGAAACCTCCACTCCAAAGATAGGTCAAAAGGTCAAGGCTTATCCCTCCATTCCCACGTAAGTGGTATAAGAGGGGTGATGACTTGAGATCTTAACCTTCTTTGTTGCGGAGGTAGAATTGGTTGATATAAATGGCCAAACAAGTTATTCTCTGCAATTACGCGTCCTAATTCAACCTTCGAGTGCCCTAGGACCTATACTTTGCTTAGATGATACTCCCAGGTGATCAAGTGAGAAGTTACTCCAAGGACAAATAAAGGGATGCAAGTAGGGCGAACCCTTCCTTTGAGGCGATGCGTATGCGGTGCCTCTTAATTACCCTTTTGTTCCTTTAAGGGGTGTCCCCCTCCGTGAAGTATCAAAACACTTGGTCAAAAGATAGTACCACCACCACAAAGCACGATAGGAGGGTCTGCACCGATAAAGAGATCAGTGCCTATAGCCTTAAGGGATTGAGCCTTAGTGCGGTGCCTAATGTGCGTGCTCAGTGTCAGAAGTGTGCATCTCACCGCAAATCTTTTTTTATTTTTGAAAACGTAGACAAGCCCCTTTGAATAAGATCAAGTGTGATTTGATTTTAAGGTCGAATCTGATTATCAGTCCCACTTTTAGTTAGGCGACCACTGAATTAGTAAATTCAATCAACTTGGTGGTCTTGAATTTTAATCTGAATGCAAATGCGTGAATAGGAGCTGGATGCAAAAGTTAGAAAGGTATACTTGTCTCCAGCAATCTTCGTGACAATATGCTCGCAATGCAACAATGAGATCTAATGTGCTACTCAATCACCTCTAAATGCGTGCACCTAATGGCATGCAACTCCTAAACAGGTAGCTCGATATTTTCTTTTGCTTGTTTTAAAGGCAAGCAAGCATAAAAATGAATCATGCATGCAGAAAAATGTAAACCCTAGTAGCTAAAGAATGTGGGGACAGACCCCCAAAAATTCAGCCCCAATTACTACAAGGGAGAGAAGACAGAAATAAAATTTGTGCCAAAGAAGAATCTCCTGTGAAAGCGAGATCCAGGTCTCCTGCGTCTTCTCCTTGTGTGGGTGTCGCTCAAGGTTGATGTCGCCGCTCTGTTGTGCCTATCGCCCCGTCAAATTCCTCGCACAAAAAGATAAAGAATGATCAGATAATTGCACAACTCAGAATACTCAGAAATAATTAGGTGAATCTATTGTGTCTGTTGCCTCCCTGGCAACGACACCATTTGATGGCGGGAATTTCGCTTGATTAAGAAGATCATAGAATGATATGTCGTTGTAATTTATGTGGTGGAAATCTCTCAATCAAAGATTAAAATAGATATCAATTTAAACCACAAAAAGGATGTCGTATCCACAGGGAGGAATAGATCCAATAAATTCACGAGTAGAGAGTTGTAATGTTCGCAGACACCTTTGCGAAATCAATTCAATGAATATGCTACTCTAAATGGAACTTGCAATTTCATGAGAAGTTATGGACTATTTATGTAAATTTTACGTCAGAAATCAAGCTCCCAAAAGTATGTATATGATGCATGTGTAGTGGCATATCATGTAAGTTTGAATTGCATGCAAATCTGAATTAAATTTCAATGTTAAATGATGCACATAACATAAGTTAAGCAAATTCACGAAATTGTAAGTGCACCCATGCAATTTCACCTGAAAAAAATAATCCAAATATTAAAGTGACAATGGCAAGAAATGTAAATTTTAATTCCTTCAAAAATAGAGGAAACTTCCTCTCTCTTCACTGCACGTTGGAGGAGGCATCGTTGGTGGTTTGCTCGGGAGGAGGAGTTCCACCGGAGGAGAGGATCTCGTACACAATGATGGTGAGGCGGGAGATGGCCAGTGGCAACCGGCCGGACAGCAGGTGGCGGTGGAGAGGAGCGGTAGGGACTGCAGCCACTTAGGGTGGTTGCTGCGCGTGGAGGTGTTGCCTGCGCACAAGGGTGCAGTTGCGTGTGAGCGCTGCTGTACGCGGGTGCGGTTGAGCGCGAGCGTGGCCGGCAAGGGTTGGCTGTGCGTGGAGGTGTTGTGGTGGGTTCTTTTGGTTGTTTGCAGGCAGGTTGAAGGAAGCAGAGGAGGAAGAAGGCGAAGAGGCTGTGGCACGCGGGCATCTGCGTGCGGGTGTCTTGCGTACCTGGCGAGGCTTGCACGCGGTCTGGAGATGCATGGAGAGGAGATTGCGCTACTGCGAGTGCATTAGGGGGTGCGTGGCATGAGTGCTGCTGGCCAGGAAGGAGGAGCTGACGCTAGGCTGCTCTATTGCTGCAGCACTTGGAGAGGCACACTGACCTTGAGGGAAAGCATGCACAGGTTGCGGTGAGAGGATGCAAGCACACGTTAGGAGGGTGCGAGTGGTGGTGATGCTGTGCGAGGAGCGGCTACCTTGCATGCGGTCTAGCTGCGGTGAGAGGGGTGAGAGGGCCACAGTGCAGGCTCTCCTTCACGGTGTGCGTAGGGTCCATAGTGGTGCGATTCCCACTCCCCCCGTCCAAGGAAGTCCCGTAGCTCTTATCCCTCTCCAGATCCACAACCTCCGCCTTGCCCTTCGCATGCACAACGGCTGGATTTGAATGCCGGTGGAGGGAACGGAGGTGGGAGGTGGACAATTATGGCCATGTCCTTCTTCAAATACTAATTATGTCCAGCCACCTATTACACTTTTATTTTCTGCATGCACATAACAAATAAGAATGTATGTATTAAAATACAAAGCAGATACAAAAATATTCATAAGCTAAGGTTAATTACTTCTTAGCTTAGGTCATTAAACTATAAGGAAATGTATTCCATATGTACTTAAGCTAAATAAATGTCCAATAAATTGGACTTATCAAGGACAAATTGATTGCCGAGGCTAAGTACTATATTTGGGAGGAACCATACCTTTTCCACATTGGCAATGATCAGGTGATCCGGAGATGCATTCTTGACGACGAGGTCAACGACGTAATATCATTCTGTCACGACCAGGCCTGCGGTGGCCATTTCCCTGGGTGTAAAACTGCAGTGAAAATTCTCCAGTGTGGGTTCTTTTGACCCACTTTGTTCAAAGACACACAGACATATTGTAGGGCATGCGCTCGTTGTTAGACCCTCGGCAACATGGGCCCGCAGGATATGATGCCCTTGAACCCGATTATTGTGTGCGAAATCTTTGACATATGGGGAATTGATTTCATGGGACCATTTCCCGGATCTAACGGCTTCGAATACATTCTACTCGCTATTAATATGTCTCTAAATTAATCGAACCTGCCCCCACAAGAACTAATGACCATAAAGTTGTCCTCCGATTTATCCAGGAGAACATCTTTACAAGATTTGGGGTTCCTAAGGCCATCATCAGCGATGGCGGGTCTCATTTTACCAATGCGCACTTCTAGTCCCTGATGAAAAATTATGAGGTGTCCCATCGTATCTCGACTCCTTACCACCCCCAGACTAATGGACTGGCAGAACTGTCGAATCGAGAGATCAAAAAGATCCTTCAGGTCACTATTTAGCCTGATAAGAAAGATTGGCCTACTCGCCTTTCGGAAGTCTTGTGGGCCTATAGGACTACCCACAAGACCCAATTAGTCATGTCTCCCTTCAGATTAGTGTATGGTAAGGCATGTCACCTTCCCATCAAGATGGAGACAAGGCTTATTGGGCAGTACGGAAATGCAATCTAGATTTAGTGAAGGTTGGAATGCACCGTCGGTTGCAATTAAGCGAGATCGAGGAACTACGCAATGATGCATATGAGAACTCGTGTATCTACAAAAAGAGGGTTAAAGCCTTCCATGACAGGCACATTGTACAAAAATCTTTCCACCCTGGTCAGAAAGTTTTACTCTTTGATGCTAAACTCAAACTTTTCCCATGAAAACTCATATCAAAATGGATTGGATCATTCTTGGTGAGATGAATCTTTGGAAATGGAGCTATTGAAATCAGCCAACCCAGCCTTGATTTAGAACCCTTTGTTGTGAACGGTCAACAACTTAAGCCATTCAGTGAACTCACTGTTATGAACAGGGCTGAGGTATCTTTTGATCTCCCTTCTCCTTGAGCTCATTGCGCCTGGCTAATGGCGTTAAACTCAGCGCTTAACGGGAGGCAACCCGTTATCTTTTTGAAAAACCCGAAACCCTTCTTGACACATCTTATGCTGAACTCATATTGCACTTTAGGGTTCGTCCATTAGAATAGCTGACTCCACCTTTGGTACCCGTACCCAAGCTTGAAATCATTTGCAACAGTCATCCCAACCCGGCCACCCACCCAAAACCTGTTCTAATGTATGATCTAATTTGAATTCGAACCCACCTAATTTACAATGAGGACATTGCAAATCACAGGCGTGGGGGGATATTAAAGTGCAAAACACTGTGAAAATCACTTCACAAGAAAGGGATTTCATCAAAAAAATTACATATTCCAAAAAACCAAAAAAATAAAAAAATTGAAAAAGAGAAAAAAATGGAGAAGGGAGGAAATTTTGAATGAATCAATTGAATATCATTTTTGAGGAGAAAAAGGGAGGTGATAAAAATGTCAAAAAGGAGCACAATTTGAAAGGAAAAGAAAAAAGATATAGTCATTAGTAAAAGATTAAGGAATCGACTTAGTTCTAGACCAAAATAAAAAAGAAAGAAAATGAAAGATAAAAAGTGCTAAGAGACAAAAGAGATTAGTATGAACGCTGATCTTAGGCCTCTTAGGCTGTGATTCTAGGCTTAAAAATTCAAGTATCCGCTAAGATCTGGATAGGCCTCAAGAGGTTGGGGAAAATGCGAAGCTTAAATATTAGGTCTAAGGCTTAGGGATTATTTGATCTCGTTAACTGACCTGTGGTTTGTGGGACTCGGTAACCTAAACACCCCAATCCACACATAGTCTGGTTCAGTGCGCTTAATTATCAAAATCACACAAATGTGTTAAATATGTTCTGAAAAAGTTAACTAGATTAGGAGCGGCTAATCAACACAAGTGATTTGGACAAGTTCCCGGCATGGAGAAGCCAGAAATTTCCCTCGAAGATGTGCAATAACATATCATCTCCTCGGTCCTTGTCTCCTAGGATATTTAAATATCCTACCGGGGGCATGTAAGCACCTTGTGCTGGTTTAGATGCCATGGGTGGCATTATCACGAAATGTCGATTGCTAGGGTCTGAATTTAGCTATAGAACTCCATGGGCAGGATTATCTTAAAATTTCAAAAGCCAGGGTTCTCGGGGTTGCCATAGGCAGTGCTATCTCAAAGCATCGATTGCCAAGGACCCTGCGAGGATTGATGGTGGGAATTAGGAATCCAATACAGACCATGTTGTTAAGATAATCCGAGGCTAGAAATACAAAGAAAAGAGAGAGAAAACTCTCCAAAAATAAATAAAAATTCTTCTGTCTCTCTCTTACAAAAACACACTGCAAACTGAACTTGGGTTAAAACATGTTACAAGCAGAGGTGCTTTAATCGCGGAGTTCAATGAACCTTAGGTTAGTTCCTGTGGGCCTTAAAAACCTTCGCGGCGGACCGAGGTTAGATCTAGTAGGTTCGAATCTTGGTTGGTACTTGAGTACCTCTGGGCCTACTATCGACATTCTGACCTAATCTACAAAAGAAAGTATATATCAGAATTCTGAGCATACAAAGGCATATGGTCTAGAATTAAAGTTAATTTCATAAGATTTTGATAAGGGACTAGCAAAAGCTAGGCATGGGGGTATGATGGGGACACCATCATAAGCCATAACTAGCTCAGTTTGATTTGATTAAGTCAGTAAATGCTCCTACATAACTACCGGAGGACTATAATTCATTGCATAACCATTCGGAGAGAAAGACAAGAAAATAGGGGTAAAATTGTAGTTTTAACAGCGTATCTCAATTGCATAACAACCACGGGTTTTCTTAAGGGTTAATTTATTATCAAATGGTCCTAAAAGGCCAACAAGTGGGTTAGAACAGACAGAAAAGGGTTTTCGCATGTTTTGAGAATTAAATGACTTGTGAAACCCTAAGAAAGGACCCGCTTAATTAAATAAGGTTCTGGTTAGGATAAAATTCACCTAAACTCTCTAAAATTCACAAAAAAATATTCTCTAGGATTTGGAACCTTCAATTTGACCATCAGAACCCATCTTGACCCAAAATAGAGTCTCAGACAGATATTTGGCCTAATTTGGGTTTTTGCATAGATTACCTAGTCAAACGTGGTCAAAAACTAAATCTAACTTCACCATCAGATTCCTTGGGTCCAAATTAGGTTTATATTAAAATTTGGGCCCAATCTAAGATCATCTTGACCAAGTTTTCATTTTGGTCCAGTCAGACTCTTTCTATCTCATTCAGACCCTTGACTTTTGAATTATCTTACAAATAGCCCCCCAACTTCTTTGTCTTCTTCACAAGCAGGTCCCCACATCATTTTTGGAAGGTTAAACCTTCACCGTCGAGTTTTGAGTGAGGATTTCTCACTTGATTCTCAATCAATCAATCCCAGATTTGAAACATAGATTCCTTGGGAAATTTCCTTCCAAATGAGCCCATTCAAGGATCCCAACTCTTTCCAAAAGCTCATGTGAACCTTTAAAAGGAATGGGTATCATTCTTTTATGTAAGCTCCAAGGTTTCTAAGCTTGTTTCCAAGCTTGGAACCTCCTCTTAAGCCCTATATAAGCACCTCCGAGGCTTTGCATAATTTTTCAGCAAGATTTTGGGAGCCAAATCACCTCAATTCCCCTCCTCCTGCCACCAAAAACCTTGCTCCAGTGACCTCTCTAGATCTCCCTCCTCCAGCCGTCCAACCATCAAATTGGACGGCCTAAACTCTTCCTTTCTTTGTCGCGACCTTCCCCAGCCAAAGGGAGGGCGTTCCTCCGTCTACATCACCATTGCCGCCTCGCTGCTTCTTCCTCCTTCTTCGGCTCCGGTTGACCAACATCGGAGCCTTCCACCTCTCAACTGCATCCTTAAGTCCCTCTATCTCTCCCTTTCCCTCTCTATACTATTTTCCCACCCTTACAACACACGCACAATCGCCAACTGCCCCCCCCCCCACACTTCATCTTCTCTGCCTACGGCCTACTCACCACCACACTGCACGAAACACGTCGCTATCACCTCCCTAAGCTCTGCCTTGCTCCACCGCACAAAAACCTTAACACCTCCTCTCCTATTACCCATCCTAACACCCCGACAACCTACCCACTGCCGCACCACCATCTTCAACCTCCACACACCACCATACACCCTTTCATAGCACGCCACCGCCACCGTCACACTCGCCGTGCCACGGTGATCCTGCTGAACCATTTGATGCGGCCATAAGGCCCTTTTTCTTGAGTTTCAGGTAACAGGTCATCGCCTCCATTGTCGAAGCTTCGAGCGAAGCATGAAGCCTTGCTCCAGGCATCGCGATACCTAGGTGAAGTCCCAGGCACTGCAGCTTTGCTCAAGGAATGCACCCCGGACTCCAATTGAAGGGAATACCCCCAGTAGTAGGCGTAATTAGATGGAGAGACCTTGCTACTACGTTGCGCAAAGGAAGGGTGGGACTTTAGTCCCACCTCGGAAGTTGAAGAGTGCTCGCACCTACATAAAGTGAATTTGTCACATTAGTTGTTCGCCTCAGCACGCACAAGAGGTGAGGTCCCCGCACACGACCTCACGTGCCTCGCCTGCGACACATCACACGAGGGTCTGACCGACCTGGTAACCCGCCTAACCTAAGCACTCCTCGGCTGTGACCCACGCCTACAGCCCTAGACCTGGGAGTACTCTAGGTCCGAAAACCCAATAACTCGGTATTGTTGGTGGCTCTGGGAGAGTGTGACCCAAGGAGAGAAAGAGAGGATAGTGCACGGGGCAAGGGGTTTTGCTCTGAGAAGGATTGGCTGACACTTAGCCAAAATTGAGGATCCTTCCCCCTCTACGTGAAGAAGAGCAGAAGAACAGAGAAAGAAAGAAGAAGAAAAGAAGAGGTGCAGCACAAGAAGAGTAGAGAAAGAAAAAGAAGGAAGAGAGAGAGCAGCAAAAGAAGAAGAAGAGAAGAAGAGCCACAACAGAAGATGAAATCAGATCATCAGACGTTTGAGACGTCTCATTAAAAAATTCAGACAGCTGAGATCATTTCATATATAACTATTGAGTTCTATTCGCCATTATGTATGGAGTAATTGGTGATTGAAATCACCATTTTACGCTATTATTTTTGCAGTCTGATACTTGATCTTATTGCTACATTATTCTGAATCAATTTCTGATTATAATTTCGTATCTTTATTGTTTTAAATTGCACTTTTGAGAACTAAATTCCTACTTTCTCCCAGCGAATGACCTCATACTTTTTCGAGTATAAATTTTATCTATTTTTCGCAAGATTTCAACTATACTACAATGTAACGATTTAAAACCTGATTTCGAGCGAGCAACATTACACCCTTGGGTACTCTATTGGGCATGTAGAAATTGCGGAAATAACTTATGGTTTGGGAAAAGTTGTATAATGACTCTAAAAGAGCAAATTTTGTCTAAATTGGGTCATTTCAGTTATCAAATCATTGCCCATAGTAATATAGCTGATGATCTAAAAATGATTGCCATCCCTCTTCTATGACGATGCCTGATAAGTCCAGTTTCATGGACCATTATTTGGCTTAAGTTTCTCTTTGATTAGTTGTTTTTAATTGTTAATTGATTAGGAGTTAAATGAGAATTCACCTTTTACTGCATATAATCTCATGCACCAATTTTATATTTAATAACATATGATATCATATTATAATCATTAGGTCGATGCAGGCTAGGTGCAAGACACCTGAAGGCATCAGTCAGACGTCCAAAGTCACTCTATATGACGACTGGAGCCTAGTTTGGACGTCTCAGAACCTCCATCGTGGACTCACTGCTATCCATGCATTTGAAGACATCTGGAGTGTTGATCAAACGTTTGATGAAGAACCGCTAGTGCTTATCTGCTGTTCTAGCCATTCCCGATCTTCACGAGTGGTTAGAGAAACTTGTGGCCAAAGGAAACAGAGGAACATTTCATTTAAAAAAGCCACAGCTGCCGCCCTCAGAATCTCCCTCATCTGCTCCACTGTGGAGGCAGTGTACACCATGGTAGAAGCGAGTGTTGTGTCCTGAGGAGTACTCCATCCCCGCTCCTTCCTCTCATCGGTTGCACGGTGACAGCGGCCATTGCAGCACCAACACCCTACCCCACAGATCACCACCACTTTCCCTCACCACGCAAGCCCGCAGCCACATCCACCTCCCTCGGGCGCTGCCCTTGCACGCCCATCGCCCTTGCACCACACGTGGCTATGCGCACACACACCCAACTTCATGCACATGACCAGCAGCAGTGGGGCTTCTCCCTTGCGCAAACCCCCACACGCACCCTCATTTCTTCTTCATCATCTTCCCTTTCACCAACAGAAGGAACCCAACACCACGGTCGGTCCACCTTTATGCAACCACGTCCACGGGCCTCAAAACTCCACACCGTCAACGCCAACATGCTCCCCTCACCTTCACGAGTGTTTCCATGCCATCCGCACCATCAACTAATGACCCGTACGCCGGCGAGCCATCGCCGCCAGTCCTCCTCGTCACCGACACCAACTCTAGCTGCCATTGGCCATGCTACCACCACCATTAGAATGCCTTCATTGTGGCCATCCTCCCTCGAGCGTCTCTCCTATAGTCGTGCTTCCTCCTAGGCATGCACACAAGGGGAGTTCATCCCCTGTCTCTTTACAGTGAAGGCAACATTAGAAATTACATATATTGCCATT
This sequence comes from Thalassia testudinum, assembly GCA_037157565.1. Classification (NCBI taxonomy): domain Eukaryota; kingdom Viridiplantae; phylum Streptophyta; class Magnoliopsida; order Alismatales; family Hydrocharitaceae; genus Thalassia; species Thalassia testudinum. Next base: position 50,521,838 of record JAZHRO010000009.1, read on the forward strand.
GCCAAACACTATTCCCTTATTTTGATGAGTTAAATTATTTGAGTGGATTTTGCTTGCAAGCCCTTGAATTTCTTCCTTTTTGCTCTCATGCACTTGTTTTAACATGACTCTGGTTCCTACATAAAAGCATTAAATATCATTGCATACCTACATGAACTAGAGGAGAAATTTAATGTTGTGAAGTATAATTACATTTCATGCCATTATAGGTTAATTGCATTCATTTTATGATGGTAACAATTATGATTGCACCCTTGCACTCTTACAATATCACCTGACTCTTCCTTATCTCATTATGTTGCATGGATTTTGATACAGATTTCATGTCTATGACCAGAAATGAAAAATAATATTTGTGGATTTATTGATCTATTCCTCGCTGTGGATACGACCTATCTCTTCATGGTTAGTTTTATTGAAATATTTTTATTCAGGATTTTTCACCACGATTTATACACTACGACGATGTATTTATCTGATACATTATTCTAAAAAGCGAAAAGCTCCTGATCAATGTCGTAATACACCTTTTGGCTAAAACCATTGTCGATAGGAACTATCCACAATGCTTCTAAAATTGTCGCAAAAGAACTGTGGTAAATTTCACATTTTCTGATAGTGAGGGTCACTTGCAGGTGGACAAAGAGGCAACGACAAAACTACAAGAGGTTGCGACAAGGTCGAGGACTATGATCGGAGGAGCAGGATGGTGCAGAAGTTGGATGATTGATGAAAGAGGAGGTAGGCGGTGCTCTGGGGTCAAGGGTGGGGTTCGATGAATGAGATGGTGGGAGAGAACCTAACTTTAGGTTTGGTTTTCACTCCCTTTTCTCCTTCACACTTTCCTTTTTTTGTTTTCCTAGCTTTGGTAGATAGTTTTTAACCGTGATAAATAACCTTTTTCCATGATTATAAACCATTTGCAAATTTTTCCCTACATATCTACCTTCAACTATGGGGAAAGGATATGTCAGCACATGGTTATAAAACCATTGGAAAGTATTGACTTTTGCTCATAGTTGTAAATTGTCTGAGAAAGCTATGGGGGGTTGCCAACTTCATTAAGACCTTTCCCCACAAACTCACCTACAACCACGGGGAAAGGCTACATTTTCCCGTGGTTTTAAAACAATCTGGAAACATTTGATGCAAAATCATAATTTTCTGGTAGTGGTAGTACCTTAATTGAGAACATCCCAAGGTGGGAGCTTTGACTTAGGTGGCAAATTAGGTCGCTTAGATGTTCCTATGTTAGTTGGCTAAGCATCTCACTTGTGATGCTAAGCATCTTGGAGCCAAGCCCAAAACATTTGTTGCTTGTCATGAAGTTTCTTTAGATAGTTAGTGAATTTCTCGTCGTCAATCTCTACCTAGTGAAGGGGTTATAGTGGTTGTTGGGTCTCTAGTACTAGAAATTCATCCTTTAATCGCTTAGGATTGTCTCCACTATTGTTCATGGCCTCCTACAAAGTAGCAAGGGAAGGATGCATGGCTACTTTCTCCTTTTAATAGTATTTTGGTGTTCCTATGCCATACTAGGCTCCTCTCAATCCTTCTAGTTGGGTTGAGCAAATTTGGGGCACTAACATGCCATATGAAGATTGGTGAGTCAAAGCTTGTCAACGAATAGAGCTTCTTCCCATAGACAACACTAATGATTAGAGGATAAAGTTCCACCCATGTCTAGATGAAGGTTGGACTCAACCACGAACTTGAATTACGACAAGAAAGCAAACACACGAGATTGTTTACCTAGTTCCACTAGTTAAGGTGTATGTTTGGTAAGGTGATCTAACCTTAATGTTCAACTAACTTACAATGTTAATTAGTCATTATTATGTTATAGTATAGGGAGTAAGGTAATCGTCATATTTTATAAATTTTTACTGGTTAAGTCTAGCTCGTTCGCTGGGAGGCTAAATTACGCGTATTAATCACCATAAGTTATGTATAAGTAATACGCATAGAGAATAATTACTAATTACTATAAACTTAGATTACTTAAGTATGCTACATAAGTTACTTACTAAATATATACTATAGTCATATAAATACTAAATACTTAGCTTAATGATGGGAACACCATCATGAGTCATAACTAGCTCATTTTGACCCAATTGAGTCAATAAATGCTCTTACATAATCACCAGAGAATCATTACTCACTGTATAAGCATTCTGAGGGAAAAATAAGAAACTAGGGTTAAAACTGTAATTTTACCAGCTTATTATGAATGTAGTACAACCACGGATTTTCTCAAGGGATGAATAAAGGTCAAATGGTCATAATAGGATAACAAGTGGGTTAGATCAGACAGAAAAGGGTTTGCGTATGTTTTGAGAATTAAATGACTTTTGAAACCCTAAAAATAGACCCACTTAATTAAATGAGGTTCTAGCCAGGATAAAATTCACCTAAACCCTTTAAAAATCTTATAAAAATATTCTCTAGGATTTAGCACCTTCAATTTGACCATCAGAACCCATCTTGATCCAAACTGGAGTCTCAGACAGATATTTGCCCTAATTTAGATTTTTGCATAAATTACCCAGTCAAATATGGTCAAAACCAAAATCCAACTTCACCATTGGATTCCTTAGGTCTAAATTAGGTTTGTACCAAAATTTGGATTCAAGGAGAACTTGTCTTGACCTAGTTTGCAAAATGGTCCTGTTTGATTACATTTATACCCCCAACTTTCAAAAACCCTTGCATTCAGCCTCCTAACTTCTTCATTGTCTTCACAATTAGGTCCCTCCGCCATTATCATGGAGGAAACCTACTCCGACGATCTTTGACAGGAGATTTCTCCTTGATTGCTTGGCGAATCTCTTCCAAAATTAGAAAGGAGATTCTTTGAGAAATCCTCTCCAATATGAACCTGTCCATATGCTCTGAATCTTTCCCAATCTCTCATGTGAATGCATGAGATATTTGGGTCTCAAGAAATTCCCAAATCCGATGACCTTCCAAGCTTGAGAAGCTTGCTTCCCAAGCTCTAACCGCCCCATAGAACCCTTTATAAGGACCCTCAGAGCTCCCTGAACTCCTCACTCTCAAAATCGGCCGAGATCCCTCTCAAGTTCCTTTTTCTTTCACGGCTGAAGGTTCCTCGACGTCCGGCAACCTTTTCTGCCTCTTCTCATCATTCGTCCACCATACCTAGGTGGATTCATCCTCCTTATTCTTCTCCGCGTGTCACCGTACCAGCAGACGCCTATTCCCGTTCATCCTCGCCATTTCTCCCTCATTGGAACCGCCTTCGTCTCCGACGTTGGCAACACCACATCCGATGCCATCTCTGCCCCACTTCATCCACCTACTTCCTAGCTAAGTCCCTTACCTTCTTTACCTTATTTTCGCACTCACCCCACTTCAAATCAAGCACCGACGCTTCTCCGCGACTCCATCGTCTCCATCTCCAGCCACCCCCTCTGGCGAGACCATCCCACCTCCACAGACCACCAAAACCCTCGCTGACCATCGCAAAACATTTGCCACACCTTTTTGATCACTTCCCTTCTCTTTATTCACTTCTCCACTCACTCACACGCACCCCCAAATAGACCCACTCACATGCACACAGTTTGACCTAGCCATGCACTCACAGACATCCACACGCCACACAAACACCCCCATCATGTTCTCCGTGCTCTGGCGACCCTCCCTGAGCATTCTGACGTGGCCGAGAGGCCATTTCACTGATTTCAGGTGTTCGCTTTATCTGCCATTGTTGAGCAAGTTTCGAGCTTGCTTGAAGCTCGCTTCAGGTGACTCGATCCCAGGTCTCTACTCCAGGTTGCAACCCTCGAATGCAACCAGGTAGTCAATTGGGCACCTCTACCCAACAGCTACTGCAATTGCGAAGGAGACCCCCTGCTACAGAAGAAGGGCGCAGATAGTCCCACATCGTCGGCTGCGAAGCGTGCTGAGGCACATAAATTGAATAAGTGAAAGGATCTATTTGCCTCAGTTCACGGGGTGAGGTCCCTCTCATCCGCTCACCCGACCTCATCTGGGACACTTACCCGCAGACCTAGTCGACCCTATAACGCGACCTGCACTCACTCACTACCGCATGCAGGTGAGCCTAGACCCAGGTATGCACCTGATTCGATAACCTGAATACCCGTGGCTCTGGGAGCGCGAATCCTAAGAGAGAAAGAGAGAGGAGAGACGCGCGGGTAGGGGGAGGGTTTTGCTACAGGGACATTCGCCTAACACTTAGCCAGATTTAGAAGAGAGCTAAAGCTAAAGAAGAAGAAGAGGAGGATTGCAGACTAAAGAGAAAGCAGCTAAAGGCAGAAGAAGAAGAAGAAGAGGTGAAGTCCTGAACTGAAGGGCCAGAGAAGAAGGAGAGCTAAAGGCACAAAGGAGAAAGGAGAGAAAGAAGAAGAAGTGAAGGCCTGAGAAAAAGAAGAAAGGGAAGAAGCTGCAGAAGAAAGGAAGAATTAGAGAAGGAAGAAAAGAAGACAAAGAAGAGAATCACTTTAAGTCGTCTGATTTCCAAATCAGATGATAGATCTTAGCTCTCATTTCATACATATACATTGAGTTCCTTAGTTGATATTGTAGGAGAATTTGATGATCTAAATCACCATTTTACTCCCATCTTTTTGCACATTGATACTGATATTATTGCAAATTCTTTTAGTTTGAATTGTGATCTTGATTTCTAAATACCATATTACTCCTTGTGTTCGACCTCGAAACTTACTCGAGTAATAAAAATTGAATTTGTTTTCAAAGTAATTTCGACTATATTACAACGCTTTATTTTAAACTCGATTTCACTACGTTAAACATTTTGGCACCGTTGCTGGGGAGCAACGAGCAATTTAGAATTTTTGATTGCAATTTCTGATACAGATTCTAACTTGCTATATCTCTTTTGCTATGGTTGTTTCAGGGAGAAGATACATTCAAAGAAGATCAACTGCACAACAAACACACTAGGGGCAGGTAAATTCTAACCACTCTCTCTTAAGCCCCTCATTCTGAAAAGGTTAAAAAGATAAAATCAATTAGGGCTACTTGCTTTCCATTCCTAGATAATTCATCAAGTTGCCTGATTTGATTTCAACAACAAAACCTGATTTGTGCACCCACTTAAGGTAATTAGGGCTATCACATTCTTTTTTGAGCCCTAGATACCACATTTGACAAACTAAATTGGACCAAAACAAGAGCCAAGTAAGGATTCCAAGTTAGGGGTTTTAGAGACACACATAATCAAGAACTGATCTTTCCCAAACAATGTGTGCCTAAGCCTTGGTTGAATTGATCTATTCAAGAAAATCCTAAAAATCAGGCTCTTAATCTCATTTGAATCCTAAAAGAGGGATCGAAACTTCTCAAAGGACAAATAGGTGAAGTTGACCCACCTTGTTGGGTCAACCAATCTTCAAATTAGGTCACACTTGCACTCAATACATCTTAAAAGTTCAAGTGAAATTCTAAGCACCCTTGCTCTAATTAAAACTGGTAGACTTAAGAGGTCAAGTCCCCATTCTAGTCTACTTGGACAATCAGTGACAAGAGAGGTTGGGTGGGGGAAACCCTGTAACCCGTGGGGGCACTCTACCGTGTAGGGGTCTTCGCGGGACTCTCCCTCTCTAGCTGCCCAGGTAATTCACAGGTGGACGGCTTTTTGACAAAGGGTTATCATCCACCTCGAACCTCTATAGTCATCCAAAATTTTTGGGTGTCATGATTGGGTCCATCACATTCTATTCTCATTCAATCCATCAGTGCATGTTTGGTAGGAGGTCCTTAAGACCACCCTTGAGGCCTCCTTTAGTTATTCACTCCCGTTGAGGCCAGGCCTCGACTTCCATGTTTATGCAACAACCCCATCACATAGACATCTCTTCTGATTCATTTGAACCTAATTCTCCTTCATCCATCAACATGGCACAACCCGCAGAAGAAGAAAATAACCTCGAAAATCAACTTCAGCGCCTTCATGATTTATTCCAAGCCTTTGTGAATCCACTGCAGCATCCTATGATGCGAGATCATTACAATCCCGCTACGGTGGTGATCGAACCTCGAGTCCAAATCCCGGCTGGATGTTTTGATACTGAACTCAAGCCCGACATGATTCATGCTATTCCAAAATTTCTTGGGCTCAATTCCAAGGATCCTTTCCAGTACATTAAATAGCTCAAGCATCTGGCCCAGACCTTTGGGTCAGATGTCCAGAATCGAGATATTCTTCTCATGAAAATGTTCTCCTTCTCGCTCATGGACAAAGCAACTCACTAGTATCAGACTCAAATGCGTCCAATCAACACATGGGTTGAACTACAATCTGAGTTTTTGAAAAAGTTCTTCCCAGTTGGTTGAACGAATGCTTTACGACACCAGATCACGCACTTCAGACAATAGCTTGGAGAACCACTTCACGAACATGGGATCGTTTCCTGGATCTCATGTGAAAGTGCCCCTATCACGGAGCTCCTAAATGGGAACAAGTCCAGTCTTTTTACCAGGGATTCCATGAAGATATCCGATTATTTGTTAATGCAACTTGTGGAGGAAATATCATGGGTTAACACGAAGACACTGTGTGGGAGATTCTCAAGAATACGTGCAAGAACTCCATCAATAATGACTCCATGGGCATAGTCAACCGGACGAATGCCCACACATCGATGAATCTAAGGGGGGCACATGAAATGTAGGGCTTGTCCTCTTCTGTCAACTTGGAACTGATGGCCAGTCATTTATACAAGGTCCCTATTATTGATAAGAAGGTGGATGAGCTAACTTGACACCTGCAGTGAGCCACCTCTGTGCAAAACCCGATCGCATAGTCGCCCTCTGGGAGGGAAGCTGTGCATAACATCTACCACCGATCTTCTCAGGGGATGGACCTATATCCACCGCTATTTGACTCTAGGGTCTGAGGAAACTCCGAACCTGCCTATTCTAGTTGGGGGAACTTGGAACCCTCGTATTTTGACTTTTCTGAGGTTCCTCAGACCTGCGAGGACCTCAACACCATCCAGAATGACCCATTCTCTAATACCCATAACCCTGGATGGCGAAATCATCCTAATTTTATGTGGGTGGGAAACAACCAGAATCAGAGACCACCATATCAGCCCCGTCCACAAGCTCCTCATCCATATCAGCTGCCTCAGCCTCAGCCCAACCCCACCTATCAATCTGGGCCAACTCAAGGAGATCAAATGACTCTTATCCTTCAGACTATGACTGACATTCAAAAGATGAATGTCGCTATGCAGAAATAGCACAAAGATGAGATCACAGAGGTTCGCAATCAACTCGCCCAGATGGCAAATTCCTGCCAACCTGGTACACTCCCTTCGCAACCTCTACCTAATTCGAATAACGTGTCGAACTAGAGGTGCGTTATGAACCCAAATCCGGGCCAAGCCCACATGGTTTATCAGGCCCCTTCTGCTCTATCACCCGACGGGATGGAAGCTTCGACATCATACTCAGGATTTCAACAACAACCACCTATTTTACCTACACCAAACCAAAACTAGGCAGGACTAAATTCATGTTACGACCAGTAGTGGCAAAGCAACACAGGATGCACCTTACCCAAGCCACTTTCAACGTGGTAGTACTAACCCAAACCCTAGGATAGTCACATAGGATACCCTGGTCCCAGATCAAGAACCTGGACCTATTCTAGAGGAACCATCTAAGGTTCCATTTCCTGAGGCCTTGACCAAGGGAAAGAGGACAACCAAACCCATGGCACCTGAAGAGGACTTGGTCAAGCTCTTTGAACAAGTCCATATAAACATCCCCTTGATGGATGCGATTTGCCACGTACCACCTTACGCAAGGTTTTTGAAAGACGTATGTACACCTAAGCGTAAGCTGCAAATCAAAAGTGGGAGCCCAATCGTATTGTCGGAGCAAGCCAGCTCTGCCATTTTGAGCAAACTCCCACCTAAGGCAAAAGACCCAGGTACTCCCCTAATGTCTTGTACAATTGGTGATATCCAATTTGATAGAGCTTTATTGGATCTAGGAGCCTCCATAAACCAAATACCTACATCTCTACTTGACCATCTTAAGGAATCTGAGCTAAAACCAACAGAGGTGACATTACAGTTGGCAGATCGATCTATTAAGTCACCTAAAGGAGTTCTTGAGGATGTCATTGTTAGGGTTCGGGATTTCTATTTCTCGGTGGATTTCGTAGTCTTGGATATGGATGCTCCAGAGAATCCGAGAAACACACCGATCATATTAGGGAGACCCTTTCTGGCCATTGCTAGGGGCTAACATTAATTGCGAGGAGGGCCAAATTGAACTAAAATTTAGGAACCAGACACTAAAGATCGACATCTTTAAGGCCCAATAAGGGATTAATTGCAGAGTTATAGAACAAATATGTGATATTGAGGTTGTGGTTGACGATCAGTACATCGAGGAAAAGCTAACTACTTCTGATCAACCACAAGAGGATCAAAATCCGCAATTAGAGGAGTCTGAACTCAACCTAGACACACCCATAACTCCTTCCCTTGCTCCTGACACCCACTCTGAACCACCCGTTGCTGCTGATAACCCTTTTTTAGAACTAAAGCCTCTTCCCGATCATCTAAAGTACGTCTTTTTGGGTTCCAATCAGATGTTTCCTGTGATTATCAACTCCAGACTCACACCTACTCAGGAATCTCGTCTAATTTCTGTTCTCCAGCAACATCGAAGTGCCATTGGATGGACTCTCAATGATTTAATTGGCATTAGCCCCTCTTACTGCACACACCGCATCTATACTGAAGAGGGCACATGACCTTCCCGTGAAATGCAGAGACTTCTGAATCCTAACCTGCAGGAGGTCGTGAAAAAGGAGATCATTAAGTGGTTAGATACCAGGATCATCTACCCTATCTCCGATAGTTGGTGGGTGAGTCCAATCTAGGTTGTGCTTAAGAAGGCAGAACTCACTGATGATAACATTATAACGAGTCCTAACTAGTTCATTTTGACCTAGAAAAGAGAATAAAAGCTCCTACATAACTTGGAGAAGGGCCTAATTCAAGGAATTACTGTTCTGAGAAGAAAACATGAAAGAAAGGGTAAAACTGTAATTTTACCATTACAATGCATCAACGGGATTTCTCAGGGGCTAAACATAGGTCAGATGGTCTAAACAAGTTAAAAAGTGGGTTGGTTCAGTCAAAAAAGGGTTCATGTGCAATCTAAGAATGAAATGATATCTTGTAACCCTAAAACAGACCCACTTAATTCAACAAGGTTTTGGTTAGGATAAAAATCAACTAAATCCTCTAAAATTCATGGAAAAATATCCTCTAGGGTTTATAACCTTCAATTTAGCCTTTGGAACCTGTTTTGACCTAAGTAGGGGTCCTAGCTAATTATTTGACCTAATTTGGGTTTTTGTGTGAAATATCCAGTCAAACGTGGTCAAACCTAAAATCCAACTTCACCATTAGATTCCTTAGGTCAAAATTAGGTTTGTACCAAAATTTGGACCTAAAGGGAGGTCACCTTGACTTACTTTGCGAAACAGTCCACCCAATTACATTTTGACCCCTACCTTTTGAAAATCATTACGTAGACCCCCCTATCTTCCTCGCCACTCCTTGCAATTAGGTCCCTCTGCCATTAAAGCGGAGGAGTCCTACTCAGGCGAGGATTTGAGGAGGATTTCTCCCCGATTCGTCAGAGATCTCCTAGATTTGGAAGGGGGATTCTTTGAAGAATTCCCTTTCATGTGAACCAAATCCCAAGCCCTGATTCACACCCAATCTCTCGTGCGAACGCACGAGAGATTTGGGTATCTCACTGATTTCCTTCTCCTGCAAGGACTCTTGCGCTTGGAAGCTTGCCTTCCAAGCGCAAGAGCCTCTGCCAGCATCTATAAAAGGACCCTCATCTCCGACCGCACATTTTCAGCTTGGCTTGGTCGGAGAATCACCCCCAATTTCTTCCCTTCTCCGGCCAAGTGTCCAGCAGGCTTTGGTGACATCTCCTCCTCCTTCTCGTCGCTCTGCCACAATACCAGTGGCAGAGACATCTTCACCTCCTTCCTCCGCATCGCGCCATACCTGCGCACGCACCTCCAGCCCCTTTGTCATCACCGTTCTCCCTCCACTGGACTCATCTTCTCCAGCGGCAGCAGGTATGAGCCGTCCACCTCCTCCCTCCTTTCATCTTCTAAAGTAGGTTAGAACTCTTCCTCTCCCTCCTCTCTTTATTTTCCCTTCATTTATTTCTATTTTTATCCCCTCGATGCCGCAGACCACCACCATCGTTCTCACCTTCGGCAAACCACCGGTGAGGTGCCTTCGTCACCTCCACACCTCCATCCACCTTGCCAAACCCCTCATAACCTTTGCCATCATCCACTGAGCATCTTCCACCCCTTCACTGATCGCCAACACCTCCACACTCTCCCACCGAACACACCCATTAACATGGCCACGGAGAGACCTAAGCACGCACGCCTAGGTCACTCCGTGGCCAGCCACCCACCGCAACACTTTTGCCGTGCCACGGCAAAGCTCCCCGTGGTTTAATGAGATCGACAGGCCATATTGAGTGAAGTGCAGGTCCAACCTCTGCCGCCATTAGCGACGGCTTGAAGGAGCTCGCAAGCAGCGCTCCAGGTAGCATTGCTCCAGGTCTCCACGTCCAGGAGGTGCAGGTTGGACTCACGCATACACCCAGCCAGAGAGAAAGCTTTGCGAGGCACCCAGCTGTGGCAATTGAGTGAAAGACTTCCTGTGGGTGCATAAGTGAAGCAGGTGGGACTTTTAGTCCCACCTCAAAAACTTAGGTGCACGGTGAGTCCCTTATATTGATTTTGTGCTTTTAGTTGGTCGCCTCAAGACACGGGGTGAGGTCCCCTCACCCACGCTTACCCGCCTCATCTGCGACCCATGTTCCCGCAAACCTGGTTGACCGACCCGTCTAACTGTGCACTCCTCGCACATCACCCACGCCGGTGCGCCTGGACCTAGATGCGCGTAACCCGACCCGATTACCCAGTTGGCTCTGAGAGAGCGAAGAGAGAAACAGAGAGAGAGTGTACGTGGGGAGGGTAGGGGATAGGTTTTGCACTTGTGTGTGTGTGCAGGGAAAAGAGGAAAGGAAGAGGAAGGCGTAGCTGCAGAGAAAGAAGGAGAAGGAAGAGAAGCTGAGGCTATGGCAGAAGCAAGGCAAAGCTGAAGGAAGGAAAAAGTAGCAAGGAAGAAGGCATAGCCAAGCCAGAGAAGGAAAGTAAGAAGCACCGTAGCAAAGAAAGGTGTGGCTGAAGAAGGAAAGAGAAAGAAGGAAATCAGAAGGCAAAGAAGGAAGAAGGCAGGTGAAATCAAGGCAAAGAAGAAGACAAGGAAAAAGAAGCCAAAGTCAAAGAAGGAAAAGAAAGAGAAGCTAAGGCCAAAGACCTGCAGAGGAAAGTCAGAGAAAAGAAGAAAGTGCCAAAGCTAAAGGAAAGAAGAGAAAGAAGAAGAAGAAAAGAAAGAAAGAAAAGAGAAGACTAAAGAAGAAGAAAAGAAAGAAGAAAGGAGAAGCTGAAGCATAGAGACAAGAGAAAGAGAATTAGACTTTTCACCCTATTCTTCTTAATCCCTCTATTTTGCTACATTTTATAATTCACAAACTCCTGCATTATACTCTAAATTAGATTTAAAGTATATTTAAGTGTTCAAATTACATTGATTGAGATTAGTGAATAAATTCCATTTGCTCCCTGTGTTTGACCTTGGATACTTAGGTTTTCGAGTAATAAAAACTTCTTATTTGTTAATAACGCTTGATCGACTGTACTACAACGCGACTTGCTTCAGAAACCCGATCAAGCATGATTAACATTTTGGCACCGTTGCCGGGGAGCAACGTGAAATTTATCACTAATCACTGCATTATTTTTTATTGTATTTGAGCACTAACTTGCCCTATTTGTTTTGTTGTGATTTTGCAGGTATTTCACAAGGAAATCTCCTGCTCAAATCAACCAGTCCAGGGTAGGTAATCTCTCTTCTTCCCTAATCCATCTCCTAATCCTGGGAAGACAAAAGAGAAATAATCAAATTAGGAATCACTTGCCTCTTTTCATAGTAATTACCATTGTTAAGTTAAAAGTCTCCTGATTTTGCGAAAATTTTTCAAACTTATTGAAGTTGGAGCGATTTTCAGAGATCCTACCCTACAAATTCCTGTGCCTAGTAGAAATCACGCTTAATTTCTAAATCACCGTGGACTACACGCTTCTTGTTTTAAGTCCAAAGAGAACTTTTGTGAAAAACAAAGAGGATTGGAAATAGAACCAAATTAGGGTTTCTACAGTAGGGTTTTGGAGTGTTAGTTCACACATGCTTGCATAAAAGGAACAAACCCACCTGCATCAGTGTGCTACCCAAGCCCTTGACTGAAAAGATCTAAACAAGACAAACCCTAAAATTGAGCTCTAAAATCACTTGAATCTTAAAAACATTGGACCTAATAGCCTGACAGTCAAATTAGGGTGATTTCTAGGTCTTGACCGAGAATCATTCTGCCATCTTTAGGGTAGGTCAGGTGAAGTTGACCTCTTGGGTCAACCAACCTTGAAATTAGGTCACAAAACTCAAAACATCTAAAGTTCAAGTGAGAACCCTAAGGCACCTTTGATCTTAAAAGTGGTATACTTAAGAGGTCAAGGTCCCCATTCTAGTCTACCTGGAATCTTAGTGACAAGAGAGGTTGGGTGGGGGAAACCCTGTAACCAATGGGGATGCTCTACCACGTAGGGGTCTTTGCAGGACTCTCCCTCTCTGGCTACCCAGGTAATTCTCAGGTGGACGACTTTTTGATCAAGGGGTATCATCCGCCTTGAACCTCCATAGTCATCCAAACATCTTTGGGTGCCTCGATTGGGTCAAAAACACATCCAGTCCCTCATCCCTTCTCTTTAGAGTACACGCATACATTTTTCAGTAGGACTCGTTATTCAGATCTATTCGCTTCACAACTTGATTCTACATCTTGATCAAAACTCTGATTCCACATCTTGATTCCACCATTTGATCCAAACATGCAACCTAGTTACTTAGGATTACCATTCAAGAAACCTGAATCCCGAAGAACCATGAGAGATAGGATGATTGAGGATGCCTTGAAATTCTATGAAAATGAAGAAAAAACCTCAACACCAGTAGAAAACATTCAGGTTAGTGTACCAACAACCACAACCTTCATCATAAACTATGCCCAAGTATTATTGACTGAAGCCACAAAAGGATCAACCCGAGACTTGCTCATAACAGGATACATTGAGATAGAAAAATTGCACAAACTTGAATACATCTAATGCATGACAAATCCTGTACTTTGAGAACAACACCAAGACGATCTTGAAAAATGGGAAGAGATAATGAGATTGTTGAAACAAATTATCGACCAGAAATACCCGTACATGCCACAAACAGACGATGAACCATCTTGGAGTAGAATTGAGGATCAATCTAATTTCCCAGATCTCGGGTTTGAGGTATAGAGTGGTTGTGGATTCCCAACCCAGATAGAATACAACATGCCTGATATTGAAGAAGGTTGGGAAGTTACAATTGTAGGAAAACAAAATGATGAGCCAAGAGCACCAAGCATAGAATTCCAAGACTCCTACAATGATGAGATTAGAACTGAACCTTTCGAGGGTGTAAATCTCGTCCCTTATTTTGATAAGGTGACCCTCGAAGGTTATTCGGAGCTAGATTCTAGTGATTCAACCCACATCCTAAGCCTAGAATCTGGATCTGAAACATCTTCGGAAGATTACGAGGCCTCGTATGAAGAAGATCAAATTTTCAATGAAGAGTACGATTATGGGCCTCTTTTTGATGAATATCCTTCTCCAACAACCTCAAAGAGACAAATCAATTTTTTAGGAGTCATGCCAATCTACGGTACAGAAATCGAGGAGTTGGACGAGTGGGGTTTTGATTGGGTCTTTCCTACCAGCTTGGAACTTGAGCCTAAACTAGATAAGGACACCTTTTTGAGCTCAGAATTTACCTATAGGCTAGACCCCAATCAGGCTACTGAATCCACATCATATGATTTATTCTATGGTGGAACTCATGATCTTGAATCTCATTTAGAATGTCATTTTCGCAATATCTCCAACGATTTCTAATCTTACCATAATTTCAGAGAAACTCTGTCTCCTGACTTCGATGAACCAATCTACGACCTCAGCTCACATGATTCATTCTCCGACTCCAACTCTGAGGTCCCAATTCCCGAGATCGCTGATTTTAGTTCAGGTTCCAGTGACATGGAATCGTTTCTTTTCGATTCTCAGGAATCAAAACCAGAAAATGTCCAGAGTAATTACAACCCAGAGTTCAAATCTTTTCTTGATTCAGATTTCCAGTATCCTATCGACACTCTTCAGGCATTCACTTTTGATTTTGAAAGCTACTATGAGGACTCTTTACATGAGATCACCTGTAACTTCTTTCCAGAAGAGACCTCATACACAATTCTCATTGAAGCCCCCTCTTCCACACATACATAACTCATCAAAACCCGTTTTCAACCCTGACCCAAAATCAGACTCAATTTCTACTCTGATTCACCTCTCACTGAGCCTATTGCAGATGATTCAACTCCACACATATACCAGGTTTCGGGCATTGATCAGACTGAGAAACATGCTCCATCATTCTTTGATCACCCCTGTAGGGTTTCCACATCATTCACTGATCATTTCATGGATCCCTACTCTGATCGGGTTGATTCGACTTAGCCAAACCCTAAATTTACACTTCCACATCCATCCAAGCTGCATAGCATATGGTGGGTTCCACATTTTTTGATCTACATTTATCAATCCACCAGATTAATAGGGTTTGGGTTGTATCATCAGCCTGTTGATCTAAACAAGCACCTGGTTGGACCAACCAGGCTCTTAATTAAGGTGCTTGTTCTACAAAAATCTATTGATTTGATTGCTCCCTCTCCATCCCATTTCCCACTTGGCTGAAGGCATTGAATTTAGCGCTTAACGGGAGGCAACCTGTCATTCCAAAAACCTAAGATTCATCTGATTATCCGTTTGTACTCCACATCTATTGCACCCTGAGTTCAGCCTTAGACAATCGATCCCACCTCTGGTACACATACTAGAGCTTGAAATTGTCTGCAACAGTCATTCCCAACCCATTTGCCTACTCGATAAATCCTGTTCTAAGTCCCTGAACCCTACACTATTTCACACCCTTCGTTTACAATGAGGACATTGCAAAACTTAGGCATAGGGGGTGGTAAAGTGCAAACATACAAAACCAAGAAAAGTCAAAAGGATTCTCACAAAAAAATCACATATGTCAAAAATACCAAAAAATAAAAAATTGTGAAAAAGAACAAAAAAATGGAGGGAAGAAAATTTTGAAACCACATAAACATGAGGAGGAAAAGAGCAAAATGAAAAAGAAAAAGAATAGTCATTAGTAAGAGATTAAGGAATTAACCAAAGTTCTAAACCACATCAAAGAAAAGAAAAAAATGAAAAAAAAGTGCTAAAGAGACACAAAAAGAGACTAGTAGGAACTTTGATCTTATGCCTTTTGGGCTAGACTCTTAGGCCTAAAATTCACGTATCTTCAAGAGTCTGGAACGGAATCCACAAAAAGAGATTGGTGTGGGTGGTTCACATATCCGTTAAGATCTGGATAATCCTCAAGAGGTTGGGGAAAATGCGAAGCTTAAGTATTAGGTCTAAGGCTTAGGGAGTATTCAGCCTCGTTAACTGACCTTTGGTTGCAGGACTCGGTAACCTAAGCACCCCAATCCACACAGTCTGGTTCAGTGTGCATAACTATCAAAATCACGCAAAAGCATTTAAATGTTCTAAAAAAAGTTGCCTAGATTTGGAGCGGCCGATTAACACAAGTTGATTTGGATGAGTTCCCAACGTGGAGAGGCAAGAAATTCCCCTCAAAGATGCGTAGCAACATATCGTCTCCTCGGTGCTTATCTCCTAGGACCCGTTTAACTGTGCACTCCTCGCGCACCACCCACACCGGTGCGCCTGGACCCAGGTTCGCGTAACCCAACTCGATTACCTGACTGGCTCTGAGAGAGTGGAGAGAGAAACAGAGAGAGAGTGTATGTGGGGAGGGTAGGGGATAGGTTTTGCACTCGTGTCTGTGTGTAGGAAAAAGAGGAAAGGAAGAGGAAGGCGCAGTTGCAGAGAAAGAAGGAGAAGGAAGAGAAGCTGAGGCTAAGGTAGAAGCAAGGCAAAGCTGAAGGAAGGAAAAAGTAGCAAGGAAGAAGGCACAGCCAAGCCAGAGAAGGAAAGTAAGAAGCACCGTAGCAAAGAAAGGTGTGGCTGAAGAAGGAAAGAGAAAGAAGGAAATCAGAAGGCAAAGAAGGAAGAAGAAGGCAGGTGAAATCAAGGCAAAGAAGAAGACAAGGAAAAAGAAGCCAAAGTCAAAGAAGGAAAAGAAAGAGAAGCTAAGGCCAAAGACCCGCAGAGGAAAGTCAGAGAAAAGAAGAAAGTGCCAAAGCTAAAGGAAAGAAGAGAAAGAAGAAGAAGAAAGGAAAGAAAGAAAAGAGAAGACTAAAGAAGAAGAAAAGAAAGAAGAAAGGAGAAGCTGAAGCATAGAGACAAGAGAAAGAGAATCAGACTTTTCACCCTATTCTTCTTAATCCCTCTATTTTGCTACATTTTATAATTCACAAACTCCTGCATTATACTCTGAATTAGATTTTAAGTATATTTAAGTGTTCAAATTACATTGATTGAGATTAGTGAATAAATTCCATTTGCTCCCTGTGTTCGACCTTGGATACTTAGGTTTTCGAGTAATAAAAACTTCTTATTTGTTAATAACGCTTGATCGATTGTACTACAACGCGACTTGCTTCAAAAACCTGATCAAGCATGATTAACACTCACCTTGATCATGACTGAGACTGAGGAAATCATATTCACCCATGTAGCAAATTCGTGGAGAGTCTACATTGATTACAGAAGACTCAATACCTCCACAAAGAAGGATCATTTCCCACTACCGTTTATTGATCAGATCCTCGAAAAACTAGCAGGAAATAGATTCTTCTGCTTTTGGGATGGGTACTCCAGCTATAACCAGGTGGCAATCCATCCTGAGGACCAAGGGAAGACCACTTTCACTTGCCCCTTTGGGACATACGCACTAAAGGATGCCTTTCAGTCTCTGCAATGTACCCGCTACTTTTCAGCGATGCATGCTTGCCATATTCTCAGATATGGTAGGTGAATATCTGGAAGTCTTCATGGATGACTTCTTAGTTGTTGGTGAATCATTTGACGATTGCCTCCTACACTTAGTTCAGATCCTTAGGCGGTGCATTGATGTGAACCTGGTTCTTTCCTGGGAAAGGAGCCACTTCATGGTGCCTGAAGGAATTGTCCTGGGACATCTCATCTCTGAAAAAGGCATCCAGGTTGATCGAGCCAAGGTGAATCTGATCTCCAAACTCCCTATTCCTAGCTCAGTCAAAGACATCCGATCTTTCCTGGGGCACGTCAATTTTTACCGTTGATTCATTCTAGACTTGTCGAAGATTGTCCGCCCCCTGACTAATCTGCCATCTAAGGATGCCCCTTTTGAAATCTCCAAGGAGTGCACTCAAGCATATGAGATCCTGCGTGATCAAGTTACCCAAGCTTCAATCCTACAATCCTCTGATTGGTTTCAACCCTTTGAGATCATGTGCGATGCATTTGATTATGCTGTAGGTGCGGTACTTGGGCAGAAAATTGACAGGAAACCTGTGGTCATCTACTACGCTAGCAAGATACTTGACGAGGCTCAGCATAACTACACAGTTGCTGAGAAAGAGCTGCTAGCTGTAGTATTTGCCGTGGAAAAGTTCAGATCATATCTTTTGGGTTCTCGTGTTATCATTTTCTCTGATCACACTACTGTGAGGCACCTCCTTACAAAGAAGGACGTGAAACCTCGACTAATCCGCTGGATCTTATTGTTGCAAGAGTTTGACCTCGACATTCGTGACAAGGCAGGAAAACAAAACATGGTAGTTGATCACTTGTCCTGCCTTCCTTCTGACATTATTGACCCTTCCGGACCCATTACGGAACATTTTCCTGATGAGCACTTCCTGACTATCAGTACGGGGCTTCCATGATTTGCTGATCTAGTAAACTACCTGGCATCACATTAGATCCCGTCCGATTAATCGAAGGCTAAGAAGGACAAATTACTTTCCGATGCCAAGTACTACTTTTGGGAAGACCCGTATCTCTTCCACATCTGTGCTGATCAAATCATCCGACGATGTTTCATGGAAGTGGAAATTTAGGGCATTTTGTCCTTCTGCCATGACCAGGCATGCGGTGGACACTTCTCTAGACATAAAACCGTAGCAAAAGTCCTCTAGTGTGGCTTTTATTGGCCCACGATTTTCAAAGATGCATACAATCACTGTAAGGCATGCACTCGTTGCCAGACCTTAGGCAACATGAGCCACCGTGATATGATGCCCTTACAGCTAATTCTCATATGCGAAATCTTCGATGTCTGGGGGATTGATTTTATGGGACCCTTTCCTTTTTTCGGACGACTTCGAGTACATTCTGCTCGCTGTTGACTACATGTCCAAATGGATCGAAGCCATTCCAACCCGAACTAACGATCATAAGGTAGTTATCAAATTCATTCATCAAAACATCTTTTCTCGATTTGGGATTCCACGTGCCATAATCTCTGATGGAGGGACCCATTTCACAAATGCTCAGTTCAGATCACTGATGACCAAATACAAAGTATTACACCGAATCTCTACTCCTTATCACCCCCAAACCAACGGTTTAGCTGAGCTATCGAATCGGGAGAACAAGAAAATCCTCCAGGCCACTATTTGACCTGACAGGAAAGACTGGTCATCCCAACTTCCAGAAGCTTTGTGGGCTTATAGGATCACCCACAAAGCGTAATTAGGCATGTCTCCCTTTAGATTAGTGTACGGGAAGGCATGTCACCTCCCCGTCGAATTGGAGCACAAAGCCTATTGGACAGTATGGAACTGCAATCTCGATCTTTCTAAGGTATGAACCCACAGAAAACTTCAAATGAGCGAGATCGATGAATTACGCCACGACGCGTATGAGAACTCGTGAATTTACAAAGAGCGGGTTAAGGCCTTTCATGACAAACACATATCCAGAAAGATCTTTTTCCCTGGTCAGAAAGTCCTACTCTTTGATGCTAAACTCAAACCATTCCCAGGAAAACTCATATCAAAATGGATCAGACCTTACCTTGTCTGACAAATCTTTGGAAATGGACCTGTCGAAATCAGTCAACTTAGCCATGATTCAAAACCTTTTGTCATGAACGGTCAGAGACTCAAACTGTTCATTGAACTTAACGATACAAATTTGGCTGAGACACCTTTTACCCTCCATTCTCCCTGAGCTCATTGCACTCGGTTGATGGCGTAAAACTCAACGCTTAATGGGAGGCAACTCGTCATTTTGAAAAATCCGAAACCTTTCTTGACACATTCCTATGTTGAACTCATATTGCACTTTAGGGTTCATCCATTAGAACAGCCAACTCCACCTCCAGTACCCATACCCGAGCTTGAAATCATCTGCAACAATCAACCCGACCCATTCACCTGCCCAACACCTATTTTAATGAATGATCTAAGATGAACTCAAACCCACCTAATTTACAATGAGGACATTGCAAATCATAGGCATGGGGGGGTATTAAAGTGCAAAATGTCATGAAAATCACTTCACAAGAAACGGTTTCATCAAAAAATCACATTCCAAAAATACCAAAAAAATGAAAAAAAATCTTGAAAAGGAACAAAAATATGAGAGGAGAGGAAATTTTAATGGCAAATCAAATTTTGAGGAGAAAAAGGGGAGGAATTAAAAATGTCAAAAAGGAGCACAATTTGAAAGGAAAAGAAAAAGAGGTAGTCATTAGTAAAATATTAAGGAATTGACTTAGTTCTAGACCATATCAAAGGAAATAAAGGCAAAAAGTGCTAATGAAATAGAGAAGGGCTCAGTAGGAATGCTGATTTTAGGCCTTTTGGGCTATAATCCTAGGCTTAAAAATTCAAGTACCCACTAAGATCTGGATAGTCCTCAAGAGGTTGGAGAAAATGAGAAGCTTAAGTATTAGGTCTAAGGCTTAGGGATTATTTGGCCTCATTAACTAACCTCTGGTTTGTGGGAATTGGTAACCTAAGCACCCCAACCCACACACAGTCTGGTTCAGTGCACCTAAGTATCAAAATCACGCAAATGCATTTAACTTGTTCTGAAAAGTCACATAGATTAGGAGCGGCTGATCAACACAAGTTGATTTGGATGAGTTCCCAGCGCAGAGAGGCAGGAAATTCCCCTCGAAGATGCATAATAACATATCGTCTCCTCGGTGCTTGTCTCCTAGGATATCCACATATCCTACCGGGGGCATGTAAGCACCTTGTGCTGGTTCAGAAGCCATGGGTGGCATTATCCTGAAATGTCGATTGCCAGGGTTTGGATTTACTTACAGAATACCATGGGTAGGATTATCTCAAATCTCAAAAGCCAGGGTTCTGGGGATCGCCATGGGTGGTGTTATCTCGAAGCATCGATTGCTAGGGACCTTGTGAGGATTGATGATGGGGACTAGGAATTTGATATAGACCATGTTGTAAAGCTAATCCGAAGCTAAAAATAAAAAGAAAAGAGAGAGAAAACTCTCCAAAAGAAAGAAAAATTCCTCTATCTCTCTCTGACCAAAACACACTGCAAACTAAACCGAGGCTAAGACATGTTACAAGCATGGGTGCTTTAACCGCGGAGTTCAACGAACCTTAGGTTAGTTCCTGTGGGCCTTAGAACTCTTCACAGCATACTGAGGCGAGAGCTAGTCAGGTTTGGATCTTGGTTAGTACTTGAGTACCTCTAGGCCTACTATCGGCATTCTGACCTAATTCACAAAAAGAAGCACACATCGAAGTTTTAAGTATCAAAAGATTTTATGGTCTAGAATCAAAGTTAATACCTTGAAATTTGCTAAGGGACTAGCAAAAACTAGGCATGGGGGCATGATGGGAACACCATCATGAGCCAAAACTAGCTAATTTTGACCCAATTGAGTCAATAAATGCTCCTACATAACCGCCAGAGAATCATAACTCACTGTATAAGCATTCTAAGGGAAAAATAAGAAACTAGGGTTAAAACTGTAATTTTACCAGCTTATCATGAATGCAGTACAACCAGGATTTTCTCAAGGGCTGAGTAAAGTTCAAATGGTCTTAATAGGATAACAAGTGGGTTAGATCAGATAGAAAAGGGTTTGCATATGTTTTGAGAATTAAATGACTTTTGAAACCCTAAAAATTGACCCACTTAATTAACCAAGGTTCTGGTTAGGATAAAATTTACCTAAACCCTCTAAAAATAATATGAAAACATTATCTAGGATTGAGTACCTTCAATTTGACCATCAGAACCCATCTTGACCCAAATTGGAGTCTCAGATAGATATTTGCCCTAATTTTGGTTTTTGCATAAATTACCCAATCAAACATGGTCAAAACCAAAATCCAACTTCACCATTAGATTCCTTAGGTCCAAATTAGGTTTGTACCAAAATTTTGACCCAAGGAGAACTTGTCTTGACCTAGTTTGCAAAATGGTCCTGTTTGATTACATTTATAACCCCAACTTTCAAAAACCCTTGCATTCAGCCCCTTAACTTCTTCATTGTCTCCACAATTAGGTCCCTCCACCATTATCGCGGAGGAAACCTACTCTAGAGATCTTTGATAGGAGATTTCTCCTTGATTGCTTGGCGAATCTCTTCCAAAACAGGAAAGGAGATTCTTTGAGAAATCCTCTCCAATATGAACCCATCCATATGCTCTGAATCTTTCCCAATCTCTTATGCGAACGCATGAGAGATTTGGGTCTTAAGAAATACCCAAATCCGATGACCTTCCAAGCTTGAGAAGATTTCTTCCCAAGCTCTAACCGCCCCTAAACCCTTTATAAGGAGACTCAGAGCTCCCTAAACTCCTCATGCTCAAAATCAACCAAGATCCCTCTCAAATTCCTCTCTCTTTCACGGTTGAAGGTTCCTCGACGTCCGGTGAGCTTTTCTGCCTCCTCTTGTCGTCCGTCCACCATACCTGCAGCGGATTCATCCTCCTTATTCTTCTCCGCGTCTCGCCATACCAGCAAACGCCTATTCCCGTTCATCCTCGTCGTTTCTCCCTCACTGGAACCGCATTCGTCTCCAACGTCGGCAACACCACATCCAACACCATCTCTACCCCACTTTGTACACCTACTTCCTAGCGAAGTCCCTTACATTCTTTACTTTATTTTTGTACTCACCCCACTTCAAATCAACCACCAACACTTCTCTACAACTCCATTGCCTCCATCTCCGGCCACCCCCTTCGACGAGACCTTCCCAACTCCACAGACCACCAAAACCCTCGCCGACCATCGCAAAACATTTTCCACCCCTCCCTGATCACTTCCCTTCTCTTTATTCACTTCTCCACTCACTCACACGCACCCCTGAACACACCCACTCACACACACACAATCTGACCAAGCCACGCACTCATAGACATCCACACTACACACAAACACCCCCATCAAGTTCGCTGTGCTCCAGTGACCCTCCCCAAGCATTCTGACGTGGCCGAGAGGTCGTTTCACTGATTTCAGGTGTTCGCCTTATCTGCCATTGATGAGCAATTTTCGAGCTTGCTTGAAGCTCGCTCTAGGTGACTCGATCCTAGGTCTCTACTCCAGGTTGCGCAGAATCAACCCTCGAACGCAACCAGGCAGTCAATTAGGCACCTCTGCCCAGCAGCTATTGCAATTGCAAAGGAGACCCCCTGCTATAGAGGAAGGGCGCGGATAGTCCCACATCATCAACTGCGAAGTGTGTTGAGGCGCATAAATTGAATAAGTGAAAGGATCTATTCGCCTTAGTTCACGGGGTGAGGTCCCTCTCACCTGCTCACCCAGCCTCGTCCGCGACACTTACCCGCGGACCTGGTCGACTTGATAACCCGACGTGCACTCTTCGCTCACTACTGCATGTCGGTGAGCCTGGACCCGGGTACACGCCTGATCCGATAACCCGAATACCCGTGGCTCTGGGAGAGCAGATCCTAAGAGAGAAAGAGAGAGAAGAGTTGCACGGGTAGGGGGAGGGTTTTGCTACAAGGACATTCGGCTAACACTTAGCCAGATTCAGAAGAGAGCTAAAGCCAAAGAAGAAGAAGAGGAGGATCACAGAGCTAAAGAGAAAGTAGCTAAAGGCAGAAGAAGAAGAGGAGGATCACAGAGCTAAAGAGAAAGTAGCTAAACGCAGAAGAAGAAGAGGAGGATCACAGAGCTAAAGAGAAAGTAGCTAAAGGCAGAAGAAGAAGAGGTGAAGGCCTGAACTGAAGGGTCAGAGGAGACCTAAAGGCACAGAGGAGAAAGGAGAGAAAGAAGTGAAGGCCTGAGGAAAAGAAGAAGAAAGAGAAGAAGTTGTAGAAGAAAGGAAGAGTCAGAGAAGGAAGATGAAAAGAAGACAAAGAAGAGAATTACTTTAAGTCGTCTGATTTCCAAATTAGACGACAGATCTTAGCTCTCATTTCATACATATACATTGAGTTCCTTAGTTGATATTGTAGGAGTATTTGGTGATCTAAATCACCATTTTACTCCCATCTTTTTGCACATTGATACTGATATTATTGCAAATTCTTTTAATTTGAATTGTGATCTTGATTTCTAAATACCATATTGCTCCCTGTGTTCGACCTCGGAACTTACTCAAGTAATAAAAATTGAATTTGTTTTCAAAGCGATTTTGACTATATTACAACGTTTTATTTTAAACTCGATTTCGCCATGTTAAACACTTAATAGTTACTACCTTAATTAGATTAAAGATAATACTTAATTACTATATTAATTATTACTACTTAAGTTATGCTACTTATATTATACTAGTACTCTTATTAATTAGTTAATATATCATATATTACTCTAGTATATAGATTACTACACTAATATTTACTTAATGAGACTACTACCTTAATGGCTTAATTACCTATTAATTACTGTAATATGTTAACAACATGGACAATTACATCAAAATGTACAAAGAATAACAGGAAATAATCCCATAAGCTAAAAAGAAATGATTTTCATTGAATTATTAAAAGAATTTACAACAAAAATGTTGTTTTAGACTAGCAAGTATTAATCTCAACATTTATTTAACACTTAGGCATTTTTTGATTTCAAACTAAGCTCAATGCCTCTTTAATAACCTTCATAGCCTCAGCCTTCATAAGCACAACTCAACACTTAGTACAACGTCAAATAACACTAAGTGTTCTCAACACTTAACTTTTTTCAGTGCAACATAAGCTCAACACATAGACTTCATATCAAAAGGATGAGATTGCAAACACAGCATTCTCAGGATCAACGGCTCAAGAGAGTCGGATCAACAACTACTAGCCATGTGGCACAATCCCTATCTTCCACCTGGCGCTCGAAGGCTATTCGGTGCATAATTCGCGTTTTGAAAGTTATTTATTTGTAGTATAGCGCGAAAACACGTCGACAAATAAATTTATAAAACTCCGGTGAGTATCGGGTCGTTCGTAGGGAGGCAATCTCGATTTTTAACGGAACCTTTTCAGAAAACTAGTTCTAACAGGTATTTATATATGTACATATATATATAAAGTAGATATCAAGCATTCAGAATTTCAAAATTTTATTGCATTCATAAATAGTTTTCAAAGTAGAAAGTACTATGCTAAAGAGAGAGCAGATAGATAGAAGGAGAGGGAGATAGAGAGAGAGAGAAAAAGAGAGAGAGAAGAAAGTGGCAGAGAAACGACATCGCTTGTGGATGCTTGTGCGAGATATGGTAGTGATAAACGATAGTTTATCATCATTCTTATGCATTAAAACAAACCTAGCTCTTAGGATTTTACTCTGCAAATGGGTTTTTGGGCTGCATTTAGGCATTAACTAGGTTAGACATGCATTGCATTTTTTCTTGTTGTTTTAATGTGTTTTTGTGAGTGTTAGGGATGAACAGATATATAGATCCCTAAAACCCTAGCACTCAAGAAGGCAACTGGTGGAGGAGCTCAAACTAGCTGGAACTCAACTTGATCTAGCTCACCAGAGCTGGAACCTAGCTCACTTGGTCTAGGGTTAGCTCATCCTAACTCCATTTAGCTAATCTCAGCTGAATGGTAGCTCAAGAGAGCTCATCTTAGCTCACCCTATCTTAGTTCAACTCAGATCTAACTCAACTTAGTTGAGTCTAGCTCATCTCAGCTCCCACTAGTCTATAGGGAGCTCTAGCTAGCTCAGCTGAGTTGACTAGATTTCACCCCAGCTCAGATCCAGCTACATCCAACTCCACTCAACTCCAACCAGCTGAAGAAGAATTCATCCTAGCTCAGGAAGCTCAAGTCCAGCTCCCGGGGACTCAGCTTAGCTCAACTTGGTTGAGCTAAGCTACCTTAGCTGTCTCAACTAGCTTAATCCTCCCTGGGAGCACCAGACCTAGCTCACCTCAACTCCATTCAATAGAAGCTAGCTCACTTTAGCTTAGCTTAGTAGCTAGCAAAGATCTAGCAAGATAAGCCAGCTAGAGTAGCCCCATGTTGACCTCTTCAGTAGCTACCTGCTCCACTTCAGCTCCAGATTCTTCAGATCCAGCTCCTCCCTCCAAACCTTAGCTCCAACACCTCCTCCTCTACTCCACTATTAGCTAAGCTAGCTTAGCTTAGCTTAGCTTAGCTATGTGCTAGCTCCCTTGTCTTTTACCACCTAAAAACCCTACCTACCAACTCCACCAACTAGCTCCACCTAAGCTCCACACAAGCTAACCCTACTTCCACCTCACCTTGGCGCCAACCTAGCCTATCCACTACCTCCAAAAGACACCACAAAGTGGCGCCAAAACCACCCTAACTACCCTCCTTATTAGCGCCACTTTTTCCCTCCAAAACCCCCTTCATCTCCACCACACATCTTCCCTTAAACCCATCTCCACCATCCACATAATCCCCCTTCTAGAAGCCTTCTTGGTAACGCCAAAACCAAGTCATCTTTCCATGGTTGGTGCCACCTTTAGGTGGCCCTTCACCACCATAACCACCACCTTCACACCACCCTACTTGGCGCCAACTCTTCTTAGCCCTAGGATCACCTAACCACCTCCATCTTCCCATCCTAGCCTTCCATCTCAAGGGTCACCTTAACCCCTCATCCTACCCTATAAAAAGACCACCACCCACCACCTTATAAGCCATCCTTGGCTAGCAACATTCCTCCATACTCTACCTAAAAGTCCATGGCCAAGAGAGAAGAAGAAGAAGAAGAAGAAGAGAAGAAGATTAAGGGGATATTCTGTCCCCTTGGTGCCTTCCCCTCTTCCCTTCTCTCTTGTGCCCACACCAGCCAAATGAGGAGCCAGGCAAGGAAGAACTTTGGAGGAGAACTTGAGGGTGGTGCACGCCCACCCTAGGAGGAAAGACTTGAGGTGGAGAGCATCCACCTTGGAGGAGCTTTCAAGGAAAGAGGAGAAGGAGACCCTCTTTTCAAGCCAAGGAGTAGCTAAGCTTGGAGCAAGAAGACTCCCTTCTTCACCAGATTCTAGAGGATTTGTGTTTCTTCTATTGCTTTTATATTTTACATTTCTAGTAGAAGCATTCCTCTACTTGTCTTTGTAAGAGAACACAAATTTTGCTTAATTAAATTGCTTTCTTTTTAATTTCTTGTTGCAATTGTTATTTTTGTTCTAGCACTTGTTCTACTTCCACTCCCTAATTACTCTAGGCCTCCACTTGCCTAGAGTGAGCTTAGGTAGTGGACATTTTCATCTCTTAAGTTTTAGCTTAGTAATTTTAGGTGTTAGCACTTTTCCGTCATAATTCGCACTTTGCACTTATTATTTCAAAACTGAAAAAAAATATATATTTAAAATAACAAAAATAAAGTTGAGATTTATTTTCTAAGCAAGAGAGTTGAATTGCAAATCTGCCTCCTTGGACGACCCTAGATATTCCCTATCTAGGAATATAAATTTAAAAGCATATGCGAATTCGCATGTTACAGCGACATTAAAAACCCTAATTACAAATCACGCGACTTTTCGCATCAGGCAGCACCTCAGATCCAGGGCGTCAGGATGGAGAATTGCAGAGAAGGCGGTCGAAGAGATCTGGAGTTGATGGGAGAGAGAGATTCTAAGTTGATGCCTTCAACTGGGGGGCCCTGGGTCTTCTTTTATAGTTTTGATAGAGGGAAAAAAGGGTATTTTGGCCTTAAAATTGTCCAACAATTCTTATTTAATTAGAGCCGTTGATCTCCTGATCAACGGCTCTAATTTGGCCTCAAAATACCTTCATTTGAGCCAAAAATGCTCGGATTCAACCTGGTAGCAACATGTGGCAGCTGCTGCATCGTCGATCTTTGATTGCCTGACTCTGATTCCTTCTCACACGTGCGCTTATCTTCTTCTCCCATCGCTTGCCTTCAAAACCCACCTCAACGTCAGCCATCTGATCGTAACGAGCATCGTTGCCTTAGGCATCGAAGCAACCACATGAGATCACGCATACCCGCTACACGCTCTACTCATGCAATTGTGCCCACGTGTGCCCGCTTTAATTTCGTGCAGCACAAGGCTTGAACCTGCTTCCCACGTTTGCATGCGTGTGCGCGAGCCAATGCGCTACACAAACCTTTTATTATATATACTTGTTTGTTTGTATTTATGTGTATCCAGTCTAGGTGGGTGACGTGGCGCGCTCGTGGCCATTGGATGAAGATACAATATTCTACAGCGTGTGGTGCGGCCTTCCTAGTTGGGGTGGTGGTGAGGGAGCGGCTGTGATGGCGCCACGTGGCACCATCATGGTCGTCCTTCTTCTTTTCTTTGTATCTGGTGCTGTAGACCTCCGATCGAGTTGATTTTTGCATCGTTGGACTGCGATTGTCGATCCGGATCCATCCGTGCAGTTGGATTCTTCATCTGAGGCTTAGATCTTTGTCCTTTGGCTCCATGATCTCCATTATTCTATGGATTGCATACATTACTCTGGTTGTCTGATCGGGACGATTTTAGAATCGTTGACTCCAGTCATCGTTCTGATAAGATCTATCCAGTCTGATCTGACATCCGCAGCTTTGAATCATTTGCGATTAAAATCATCTCTCTTTTAGGTCATAAAATGACGATATTATCAATATGACTAATAAACTAACTATTGTGCAAATTACGATGCCTATGAATGCATTATTCCTAAGTTATGCTAGAATTTAGCTTAATTCAGGTGATTTATGTTGCATGATTGCTGTGCAATCAGAGGCCACTCTCCTAGAGCCCATGGTCAAATCAATTTCAATGCATATTACGCAAGAGCGCATGCTACACGTGTCGCCTATGTCGTTGTGGACTGAACATATGGCCGCCTTTTCTTTTATACACATATGGCTCTTCATTAGTTAACGATGTGGGACCTAATGAGCCCCCTTTCTTCTGTGCGATGCATGGTTCTAGCTATGACTTGAAAGATGAATACCAAAATCTATAGAGCTCGAATTGATTTGATTAAGGGCTTAATCGAAAGCCCTTTGATAGGTCTTTCGATTGCATGTGTTGATTTGATCAAAGGATCACAAGTGATCTATGAAATCAAGGCCTAAACTTGGCCTAAAACTTGGGTCAATTTGATACAATTAAGCAAAGAGAAAGTAATGTAATACACATAACTATCTATGATATTCTTCTCAATTGAGAACCTAGAAAGATGTAACAAACCATTTCGCAAGTATTGGAAAGGTTGTTGGGGTTCACGGAAGCTTGGATAAGGTCTAGAGCTTCAAAGCTCTCGTGTTCAAAGCACAAGACACTAACATCATATCAAACAATTGAACAGAAAGTAATCAACCTTTGAAGTTGATCTAAATTAATCCAGAAGGTCATAGAGGTTTGTTCTGGGTAGAAATCGAGTTCAAAATTAAGTAAAATGGCTATGAATGAAACTGAGGTTCATATAGAACCCAAAATGTTAACGAAATTGAAATTGAAATTGAAGTAAACCTCATCAGATGTTACTCTAAGCAGTTCTAAATGCTTCGCAATGATCGCAGGAACTCAAACCTATCATAAAATCCAAATTTTGATGTCTGGAACCTCAAGAACTACCCATGGTTGACCAGTTCAGCTTAAAAGTTGACTTCACGAATTAAAGCAATTCAAGTTCAAAGAACTATCTTATTTGACTAATTACAACCCAATGGATTCTAATTTCACCTCAAAATTAAGTTTTAATCACTCTAAGTAGGCTCTTTGGCTCTTTCGCTTGAGATCAAGAGGTGATTTGTTCGTCAGACCAAATGAGAGGTTATCTGACCTATGTGAAGGTATTTCTAGACTCTATGAACTCTACATATGCTTTAAGATCTATTGACAAGGTCTAAGACTTAATGAATAAGTCTCCTCAGCTCTGTTGGAGTTGAGGAAGACAAAGATCAACAATGTAAGTTAATCAATGAAACTCAAGTCTAATCACTGAATTCTGATCCTTAGGTCATAACTAGATGATTTGGAGCTCTATAGGAAGCTTGAAAGACTGTAGCTTTTGTTAGAACTTGCCAGAGCTCACCGGAGCTTCGATGAAGGTTGAAATAGTACTTGGAGATCAAACTCCATAAAAATCATCAAGAAGAGGTCATCAGAAACCTCAGGATTGCATCAATTCATCCAATTGATCATTTGGATAAAGATTGATCAAGGAATGCTTGAAGAATCAATCATGAGTTTGCCAGAACTCAGGGATATAAATCTCACTCAATTGAGTGAGGGGAAACATTCAAAAAGATGAATGCGGTCATGCATGTGGAAGGAATTAATGAAATAACTCCTCTTGAGCCGCCATTGACAGCGAGCTCAAGAGGTTGAAGGTGATTTAGGTGTTTAGTGAATAGGATGTTATTGATGAAATTAATGGTTCAAATGAGGCCCTAGGATGTGATTAGGTGGTGAAGGGCCCCAATTGGATGTGGAATTAGGCCTGAGGCTCTGCCATGGATAGTGGAGCTCTCAAGTGAAGGTGTTGTGTATTAAGCAGAATAGGTGATAATTCAATGAATTAAAGGAGAAGTGATCGTGGAGGATTGCGAAGAAAAGCCATATGCAATGGGAGTAAAAGAAGCTCTGGTGAAGCTTGAGATCTCTCATTGGAGTTGGAGAAGACGATCAACAAATCTCAATTAACAACTAACTAACTAAGCTAAGTACCTAAAGCCAATCTACACTAAACTACGATGCTAAGGCTACTATTACCTGGAAGAAGGGGCAGAAAAATCTTCGTTGAGGCTCGTCGGAGAGAACAAACTAGAGGGTAGAAGCTAGAATTTTCAGTGTTGACATACGTGGAGTAGAAGAAATGGATGACTGCGCGATGGAGGAAGACGAAGAGGAAGAGGTGGTCAAACTCCTCAGAGAAGACCAGAGGAATGAGGTAGAGATCGCCGGAGAGAGAGTGAATAATGTACGACCAATCTCAGTTGGGGGAAGAAGGTTGGGAGTTGCTAATGGAAATCAGAGGTGTGAAGGACTATTTATAGTTGGTGACAGAGATCTAGGGGAATGTACCTAGTTGTATTGGTGTCTAGATGCACTAGAAAGTTCATTGTCGTCTCCGACGATGGTGAGCTTTCTAGGTGTCATTTGAGGCACATGCACACGATCCAAACCGTTGTATCTGTAGAATTTGTTGGGAGGAAACTCGCTACGCACGAAAAAGAAGGGTAGCCCTCCGATGCTGCCAACATAGAAGAAGAAACTCAATAGTGAACGTCAGTTGTCGATTTCGGTGAGAAGAAATAAAGAAAGAAATGTTTAGGGACTTGATTGCAAATATGAAGGACCTGGTTGTATAAAAAGGACTCGATTGTCATGAATCCTAGAGACTAAAATGCAAAAAGTGACTTTTGAAGCTTATTTTAAAGTATTTATTTCTCAACTTTTTCATATTATTATAAATTTAGTAAATAATATATTTATGACAAGAAATTACATTTTTGCTCCTTTTAGCTATATTTATTTAAATGATTAACTTAATTAGATTAATTAACAACTTAGGTTATAAATTAATACAAATTATGTCAAATACTTTATATATAACTAAATGGCTATGTTTGAGTCCTAATTATTAAATAAACTTAAATAAACATTAATTATACCTTAATTTAGTGATTTTAG
Source organism: Thalassia testudinum (assembly GCA_037157565.1). Taxonomy (NCBI): domain Eukaryota; kingdom Viridiplantae; phylum Streptophyta; class Magnoliopsida; order Alismatales; family Hydrocharitaceae; genus Thalassia; species Thalassia testudinum. The sequence continues at coordinate 50,553,130 of JAZHRO010000009.1, forward strand.
CATATTTATAAGGTCCTTGTTATTTTGCCTTTATTATATCATTAACCCTTAAGTAATGTTATTCATTATTAATTAGATAAGGGAACTAACTAATTTATGTGAATTAGGAGCCATGATGAGTTCCTCATCAAACCTTCAACTTCCTTTACGTGGTAAAATTGAGTACGAGGGTTTCTCTTTCAACACATTTGTTATTAGGAAGAAAAAAATGTAGAATAACTGGAATCATATCACATGCCATCTCTACGCATTCTTTTATATATAGGATTTAGTAATCCTAATTTTGTTAAAATTCTCCCCAATCGATTAGGGAATGGTTGTTCTAATATTAATGTGAGATCTTTCATCAACATTTCTTAATGGACATGTCTCATCTTCAATCATCATCGTTTGCTTTCTTTTGTAAGTATGAGGTGATGACATTCTCAAGTAGTTATGTCATTGCCAATTAGCCTAAGGCATTAACTACCCCCTACCAAACTCTCTTCTTGTTGTGTCACACCTCGATTCATCATTCGATAATCAAATAAATATCTAAAACTGAATTTGAAACCGTTGACTGGAACTTTCCACAATCTTGTTGCTCTAACAAGTAGAAAATATGTATATCTTTCACATCAACTACACATGCAACTTCACATATAGAGACAGTTTGTTAGAAACATACTTCATAACTTATATTTACGTAACATGTCTTAATAAAACTTTCAACACATCCTTAACATACTCATACAACAAAAGTATAAAAGATAGCTTAAAGCACTATTTTCCCAAAAAGGTATATTTTTGTTTTATAATTCTACTATAATTAGACTTTTGATCCTTCATCCTTCATCTAAGTAGCAAATCCTCCAACAATTGTTTGCGTGGAACCCAACTTGAAACACTTTGAAGTAGCAATTTTTGCTAAAGATTTAACTTAAATGTTAAACATGAAATTTGCTACATTTCAAATAGAATTTCATGCATGAATAACTCAAACTTATTTAATAAAACATTCCCAAATGATTGTAGATATGCATAATTAACTAAGCTTTTCAAAATAAAGAAGGTCCAAAAATATTCTTATTCATATGGAATCATCCCTAAGCCAAGCTAAGATAGATATCTATGTGACTTTCTTAAAGAATTTTTAGGAGAAAACCTATATGTGGCCAACAAATACCCATCTCTCCTAAGTAGTTCCTTTAATTAGTAACCCCAAATATGCAGTAATGGTTGTCCCAGTGTAGGACGTGACTACGTATGGACTTGCTACATCCCCTACAAGAGTGAGACATGCATCAACAATCTTGGATAATGGCTTTCTAGTAAACTGATTAGCCTAATATGTGTGTATATTATCGTCACCCCTATTCGGTTTGCGTACAAACTCCTTTTAATGTTTCAATCTTAAGGGAGCAACCTTCATGTTTCAATTTTTCATTTCTTTTACTTTACGTTGAGGTTATTACACCTCTTGATTACTTATCTCCAATACATTGTCAACAATATATGAGGGTATCATATATACCCTCATATAATTACATTGTCAACACTTCTTAAACTTTAGGTCTAGGGCAACATTAATTAAAAATTGCATGCAAAGAAATCAATAAAAAAAGTATATATTTATACAAAACAATGTAATTTAAAATAATTCATGCAAAATTCATTTTATTGACATATAAAAATTTTGGAGAGAGCCCTCTCTTTATTCCTTACTTTTCTTCCTTCTTTCCTCTTTCTTTCCTTTTCTTTCTTTTCCTATTCTCTTTTTCCCTCTCTCTCTCTTCTCATGTCTCTTTTCTTTCTCTCTCTTCTCAATTCCTCTTCCCCATATCTCTCCTAAACTTTCACAAATTTGCCACTAAGCATGTGTTTTTCCTCTTCAAGGGCACCACCTCAACCCTCAACTACATATGGAACACCACTTCCCCTCTTTCTCTCTTTCTCTTCACGTTCTCCCCTATCTCTATGGAACTCTCACAATTTTCCACTCTCGTATATCTTTTCTCTTCTAAGGTACCATCTCACCCCTCAACTCCAAAGAGTGCACCACAACCCATGCAAGGCAACAAAACCCCATTAGCACTAGGGTTAAGATCTCTTCCCTCTCCTTCTTATACTCAAGGCAAAACAAATTTTCTTAAGATGGAGAGTTGACTCGAGACCTCTCTTTTAAGGGCTTGGGTTCCTAGTCACCAAGCTATCAAGTTTTTTGGTTCATCCTTCCACATTAATTGTCTTTATTTTGATTACAAGGTTAATAAAAGTATTTCATTAATTTATTTATAAATGAGATTGTTACTTGATGGATCCACCAAATGAATGGTAAGGTATTCTCAGTTAAGAGAGCTTTAGTAGTTCTCTCTCTTTGTTGGGAAGACCTTGGTTGGTGATTCATTTAAGCAACTCTACTTGTCCATTCATCTTACTTAGACTCTCACCAAAGTTTGATAATCCTTTGGTAAATGCTTGCCAAAGTTCTTTGTCAGATTCATCTAAGGTGTAGTGTGCATAGCAATCACTTTTGTTACCTTTGTTGGAGTTCTAAGAAAGCCTTAAAACCTCTTCGCCAATTGATAAGTATGCATATATGTGTGTTAACATGGTTAATTACACTGGTTTTGTAGCGTAAGTTACATTAGAATTAGGGCATATTATAAACAATTGCATGCATGCATGATAGGAACTAGGGTTACATTGTTTGAGCCTGGTTATTCATTGATTATTTATTAGGGCTTTTTATTATGCAGAATATTTTTGTCTGGTCTGGTCAAAGTGATTCAAACTGCATGAGTGGAGAGAAGAAATCATCTCATCCACCTCCCTAAAACCATAACCCTAAACCCACCTCAGAACTTGCCTTATATAGCCTACACCCTAATCTTAATCCTGATACCTAATCCTAAATGCTAACCAGCTCCCCTCAGCTCACCTAACCCCAATCCTCAACCTACATCACATTCCTAGCCTAATCCTAAAATCTAACACACACACCTAGCAACACTACCCTATTCCTAGTCCTAATCCTATCCTATAGGCTCTTATACATTATCCTCATGTGCTACAAAATTTCTATACTAAATTGCCAAAAGTATTCCATGTAATTAATTGATAAAACATGGCAATCAATTTAATTAGCCTTCAATTACATCCCATGATTTTAGCTAATCAAGATTCTAATCTCAATCTTAATCTTGAAATTCGTGAAAGCCTGACACACTTTTATTATTTTAGCTATAAATTTCTCATTTTAAATCCAAATTCAGTGATTCAAGTTGCATTTTAAAGTAGATTTCAAGGGCTACAATTTTTCTTTTATGTGTAATTTGAAATTCGGAGCATGCAAAGGTCAAAAGTTGAAGATAAATTGGGATTTCTACTTTCCTAATTTCTAAACCATAACACCTAATCTTATTTCCTAAAAACCCTAGCCGTAGCCTCCAAGCACCATATGGACGTCCATTCCTCCTCTATATAATACCCTTTAGATGGTCATTAGGTCCTCTCAAGTCCCTCTTAAGGTCCCTTAGTCTATAGCTTCCATTAGTCCTCCATAGGTCTTCTTCTTCCTTGCCTTCTTCATCTTCCATAGGACAACCTAGTACCCTTCTTCCTCTCTCCTACATGCCCACCTTCCTCCACCACCTTCTCCACCACCTTCTCCACCTCCTCTACCTTCTATTTAGGTTCCTGGTCACCTTAGGATCCCTAATTTCATGTTAGGTTTTGTATTAGAAGCATTCCTCTACCTCTCGAGTTCTTCTCCTTCATCTACTTCTCTGCATTCTTCTCTATATCCTTTGGACTCCTTCAACTACCCCTGGAACCTCTTCGCATCTTGGAGATTAAGGCAGATCTCTCTACCATTATTGCAACCTCTCCAAGGCATCTTTGTTCTTCTTCACACTTGGCTCAATTCTCTACTCTTCCTTTTCTTCTTTTATTCTTACTTGTTCATGCTTATTGTATTTGCTTTTATACTTGTAATACTTGATTTGAGTAGAAATAATATTTCATGAGCTTTCTAGTATCTCTATTGTTTCACTATTTGCTTGCTTTATTATTACAAAAACAAAAAAAAACCTCAAAATCTCAGAAATATCAAAAAAGTGTCCTTAGGTCCTAGTTTAGGAGTCTGTAGTATTTTTAGAGTATGAGTTTCATTTTGTAAATTTTTTTTTGTACATTATAGTCATTGTAAAATCACCAAATTTTTGTCTTCTTGTGGGTTTTCAAGTATAGTTTCTATATACCAAATTTCAGAGCTAAATTTGCTATATTTTATTTTATTAAATTTTTGTAGTACAAGGGGGTTAGATAGTAAAATAGAATCAATTTTTCTTGACTTTACAGATTTTTATGAATTTTTTTCTTGTTCAATTTGTGCAAAATTTCTTGCATTAGTTTAGTTTTGACATAAAAAATCTCCCATAAAATCGGTGAATTTTTTGATAGGCTTAGATCTATTGTCCAATTGAGTCTTTAGTTAGGGGTCAACTTTGTCAGATTGTCTTGTCTCTTATTCAAAAATTCGAAACAAATAGGAAAATACTTTGAAAACTCCCCAAAAAAATATTAGTTTTCTTAGTTAGGTCAAGAAACAGTTAGACATTATTGCCTCCCCGTGAGACAACCCATACTTCCAATTTTATACGCATACTTTTCAGATACGATTTATAAATACGACAACTTAATCCCTTACACGATTTCATGAACACCAATTCAATGGGCTTTCAATTCTCCGAGCTTGTATCATATGTTTGGGTTATGATTGTTTTGTTAAGGTGAAAACCTCCCGCAAAAGGTTCAAATTCTATTGGTTATTTGTTTCTATCTGTTAGAGGGTGGTCTCGTGGAAGAGTGTGAAGTAGTTTCTTATTACTACTACCATGGAGGCCAAATTTTTTGCTACAATTCATAAAATGTGGTTTTGAAACATTATCCCAAGACTTGGAATCGTCAAGACTTGGTATGAATGCTAGATCTACTTGTACCCCAAGCCAATTAACACCTACCTTAAGGAAAGAAAAGGCCCAAGGTTAGGTCAAGTCAACCTATGAGCTAAAATTCATAGCCCAAGCCCAACTATGACTAGTTTAGGTTAGTCTAGCATATGGGACAATGCAATTCTGCCTATATTTTTCCCATACAATATGTTAATGTTGTGATTCTTGACTTTCTTAAAAATTTTTAAGTTAAAAGAACCTAAAGTTTACATGTTAATAATGGATTTTATAGTCTCATCTAAAAGCATATTCATAGCCCAATCTAAATGTACGTTTGGTATCTGAAATAAATATATTTTTATTTCCAAATCATAACTAAATTGGGCCACAACATGTAATAAAATCAAAACCTAGGCCTTTCCTACTAGCAAAATGCATTGAACGATAGGTTCAACTAGCCAAATCAATGTACAATTTTCTGAGCTTGAGCTCAATTTGTTTGTTAGGAGGGAGAGCTAAGCAAGGAGGGGCCTAGCCCATTCGTTATGTCTAATTATCACTCACGCTTGTAAGATTGCAACAACTCCTTACATGTCATAACACAATATTAGCCACCCTATCTATCCTCAACCTCCACCATGCACTCACCTCTATCCTCTATGGCTTTGACCAATTTGCCTCCATGTGTACCAATCCTCCTTTCAACATTGTTCACATATGGATCGTCGCTTACAACCACTACCATTATGGTGCAGCTCTACTACCCATGAACGCCAACTAAGTATCATCATTGATCAGTGAGATTTTTACAAGGGAAATTTTTGAGTTAAAAGCCCGTTGTTGCAATTGCATAAAAATTTGCTATCAAATAATTTTACTGAAACTCGAGATGAGTTTCGGGTCAAACACGGGGAGGCTATGTCGATTATAAATCCGCAATTATATTTTTTTGTAATCTTTTTAATAAGGAAAATATTCACAATATCTATACTATGCTAATCTACTTGCAATATAAATAAGAGAGAGAGAGAAAATCACTTTTATAGCTAAGATAATGTCAATTACAACTACTTGTTACAAATCTACAGCTAAAAATCTACACTAGAAAGAAGCAAAGAGATCGGGGAGAGAAATTATCCTCCTCAATGAATGCTTGCAGGACGAGTCGGACGGTCGACGCCTGGAGGAAGGAGAGCAAAGATGGAAGGAGGATGAATCTGGATGAAGCGGGAATGAGGTAAGGCATCATCGTCGTAGGATCTACTTCCAAAATGGGGGTGAGAGGATAGCTGGCGAGAGCTCTGTGAAGAGGGTGAGAAGTGAAAAATTTTATTTTTTTAACTCTAGTGAAGCTTCCCGTAGCTTGGGAGCACTTGAGCGAGCTTGATCATGTTGTTCTTAGCTCTTTAGAGGGTTGAGAGAAGAAGGGATGATTTGACGAAATTGGTATGGGGTCCCTTTTATTATAGTTGAGGGTATGGGGGCAAAAGAGGTACTTCAAGTCTTTAAAAATTTAATACAAGCCTTTACTGATAGATATGTGCGTCGCTGTAGCTACACATCGTTGAAGCTGCACGTGGAATCTCAACCATGCGCCTCTGATTCAAGCGCCTACATCTCACCATGTTACGCACCCTTTAGCCTTCATGAGTTGCACGCACGGTCGAATCAAGGCCGTCCAATCACAATCGGAGGGCTAAAATCAACCAAGAGTCCCTTGGTCTTCATCCGTTGAAGGGTGACGTAGCCACCCTTCGAGTTGTCTGATCAACATCGGAGGGCTGAGAAGCACGCTCGCAAGCCCTTCACAACGTGCGCGAGGCACGTGCGATGGAGTATCAACGTGCACGTGCACATCGTGTGGCTCTTGGTGCACTACGCTGCTGCCTCCATCGCTGTTCAAATCTCATCCAATAGGTCAATTTCACAAGCACACCTCTACACCGAATTTAATCCGCAGAGCACAGATCGATCGCGAGTTGCGTGTTGTGCGTAAGGCATGCAACTGCTGCACTATCCTCCTCTCTTTGTCTCATTTGTGTTTTAAGGGTTGTGCGCTCACGACCGTTGAATCTCGATCCAACAATTGCGACTGCACGACCTTTGCCTTCAGAGAATATGAAGCACAGCTTCGAGAGCAACGTGGCCAAATTATGGCTATTGGATGGTGATCCAATGGCACAAATCAGAGGTCTTGGCTCTTTAGAGGTAGGGCAGGGTGCAACAAGTGATTTGGATGGCACCACGTGGCACCATCTAGACTGTCCATCTTCTTTTCTTCATATGTGACACTACGGATGTCGGATTGGGTCGATTTTCAAGTCGTTGGGCTGCAATCGTCGATCCGAACCCATCCATGTGTTTGGATTTGTTTGTTTGAGGCTTCAAATTACATCACATTACCCTCTGGTCGTTGATCTTTCTTAGACTGTATATGGTGCTTGGAAGCCCGATCAAGGTGATTTTGGAGGCATTGGACTTCGATCGTCATCCTGATCAAATCCGTATGGTTGGATCTTCAATCCGAGGTCCTAAAATATATCACCTTATCCCCTATCCATAAAAAGGAGAGAATTAAACTATAATTTGTACAATCAATTCTAAATGAAAAATGTTGCATGCTATGCAACATTTATAATGCTGAATGCAATTATGAGCCTAGGAACATGCATAAATAGACAGTTGTCTACATCAATCGCTCACCAATCAACTTATTGATCCTTGTTCAGGTAAACTTGTGTTGCCTTCTTGCAATCAAGCCACTATCAATTGCCCTTCACCCATGACTACAACTGTCAATTACTTGCAAGTCAGATTACGATCATGCAATGAATATATACTCTGTTACTCATGTACAATGTGGTCTCATTCATTTCTTTTAGTAGCATGCATGCCTCTACTTGCTCACAATACTTCTACACACTACAAGATGAACAAACGACCACTACTATGATACCAATTGTTAAGGAAGCATACAAACCATGTCATCAAGTATGGCACAAATAAATCATGTTATGGGTAATGGTTGATCACTACCCACAACCACTCGAAAGAAAACTCGATTAATTAAAATTGATAAGCATGTGGTCTCTTGCCCTTAATCTCTCCACTCTTTCAATTAGTGTAATCGTTCTCCTTGTAGGAAGCCTATTCCTTCTAATACAAGTCTGCTAATTAAGGGAAATAATTGCTATATTTTCCAATGGTAATAATATATATACCCATCAATGTACTTAGGACCATATCCAATCAAACATGTAGCACCCCCCACCTACTCACCCCTTCACCACAAACTTCAAAATTCAAATTAAATGCTATAAAAAACTCTCCTTCCATCCCATCCCCACCAAATTCAACCTCCTTAACGCCAGCTTGGATATCACCATTATAGTCATCATCGCTACCACACCTTCATTGACACCTTGTTACCATCACATCATCATTACTGCCACTGCCACCACCATTGTCACTATCACCAATGTTGTAGGCTCCATCATCCCCACCACTACACCACTTCCAACCTTGCTCTCCTCTCCTCCAAACTATCACTATCATCGTCACTACCACTGTCCACCATTACTAAAATCATTAGCATCATCATCCCACTACTACACTACCTACACCCATTTCCCTCACCTAATAGCAGCAACCATCATCTTCAACTCTACCACCGCGTTGCTTTCATTATTCATCTTCTCCTCCGTGTTTGTCATCAAAGCCACCAGAGCTACCACCATTGATAAAGATGCTAGCACTGCCATTTTAGGTGCCACCTCCATCGCTATAGGTGCCACTATCTTAGCAAGAGACAACTACTATAAGGTGCCACCATAGTCTTCAAAAATGCCACTACTTTAAGTGCCACTATCATTGCCGTAAATGCCCTTACCATTATAGGTATACCACCACTGTTGTCACAAGTTCCACTACTTTAGGTGCCATTGTTGAAAGTGCCACCACCTCTATTGGAGCCACCTTAGTTAATGCTTGTGCCATCACCTTTACTGCAAGTGCCCCCACTTCTACTGAGGCCACCACCATGGATGTGTTTAATTTGAGAGCCTAATTGCATTAATTGGGATGCAACTGATATATATGTATATATAATGACATGGGAATTCATGTTGAAATCAATGAGATTTGGTAGACATTTTTAGTCCCATACTAGAAGTGGAAAAACCTCTTGGTGGGTGTAAAAAGCTTCTGCCCCTCAAAGCTTATGTAGCATAGAATAAGAGGTAGGGCTGGGGATCACACGCATGCGCGTACACCCCTTCTTGCCCTAGCCTAGCTCGGGCTAGGGTGAAAATCAATTTAGAACTTGGAACTTAGACTTTTTGCTATGGATTTTTAAACTCATGATTTTGTCCTGAATTGGTCGATCAAAAGGTAAATTGATTAATCAATTATTTTGATTGATCAATGGATTTAAATTGGTCGATCGATTGGTTTGGTTGACCAAAAGGTCAAGTTTGATCAATCAATGGAACTAAATTGGTCAATCAATTATCGTATTTCCATAAAATGGGAATTTCCATAAACATCGACTTGTGAGCTCTATATAAGGGCCACGAGTGAGCTCTCATTTGAAATACAACAAGAGAAAAAAAGCTTTCTCCACTCTCCCCCTCCCTCTCTCATTCTTATCTCTCTTTCATGGTGCGTTCCTTTGACATGAGATTGATAGAAAAATCTCCAATCAATTTTGTTGATCTTGCATAAAGGTTGAGAGAGATTTATAAGTTTTTGATTAATCAACAAACTAAATTAGTAGATCAATTAAGAATTTGGTTGATCAACCAAATTGCCTCGGCTTTGTTCTCCTAAGGTGGTTTACGAGAACATCCAAGATTGGAGTGCGCTGAATCTTGAAGGTAGATCGTCGTATCTTGGGAGGAGTTTGTCAGATCCCAGTGCACCGATATTGTAGGGGGGGATACCTTCTCTAAAGGAAGTCCATGGGTGCTTCGATCGGAGTAAAATCTAATCCCTTCTCATTTTGTTTATTTGTGCTATTATATGTTCTTTGTCCTTTATTTTATTCTAGATCTTGCCAAATCATGTTTAACTTCCTTAATTTAATATTTTTTGTCTATGGAAATCATTGGAAATGCATATGTTTTTATTTATTTATTTCCTATATGTGTTGATTTCAACAATCATAGAGAAGGTATCGTGTAGAGCTAAAACATTTGTGATGATAGAAATGACTTTTAAATCACATGTAGACTTATCCAAAATGCTCGAGAAGTTTGGTGGGAAAAATTTCGAGTGTTGGCAACAACACATTGAGATTTGGTTGACCACCATTATTTTGATCTCAACATTGGAAATCGAATGACCAACTTTGGATAATAGAAAAACCACTTTTGACGACCAAAAGGTGGTGGATGAGAGGAATAAGCACAATTGTATTTGTCATGGTTGCATCTTATTGGCTTTGTCTAATGTGTTGTTTGATGTATACATCACTAATGTGCATGAAAGAGCGATCTTCGTTTTAGATAAAAATTTTAACATCAAATGACGTGTCATTGTAGTTTGTTACATGGTAGAAAATTGTTTTTCAAAACATTTAATATTCAAAAACTAACCACAAAAGTAGTTAGGTAGTCTCCACAGGGAGGAATTAGCCTATTGAATTAGTGAGTGGTGACTCGTTTATTTGGGAATCTCAATGGGTGCACCTATTCTTTAGTGCAACTTATTGCCCTCATGAATTCTCAATCTAGATAATTAATCAAGAACATAGGTGTGCACATGCAAAATCACCACCATGGAAATATGTGAATTATGATCTTGGTACAAACAAGCACCATCAATAATGATTAAAACAGAACCCGCTCCCTGTAACCAATATCCATGCTCGATTATTCATGAGACGAATTTAACTATACTCAATTCAAGTAGAATGGAGGGACATTTATGCAAATTCACATTAATAAATTTATTCATTAAATAAGTGAATTGTGTATCCCCACAATGGAAAACTTGGTAATTTTTAATTGGACACTTCCTGTGGTAAAACAGGGGATGTTCTCCCCTTTGCTCGTGCGTGCGGAGGAGGGCTTCGTCGGAGGAGATGCTTTGGGGGAAGGTCAACCGGAGCAAGGCCTTCACAATGATGGTGATGGGGCGTCGAGAGGTGGTCGGAGTTGGGGGGACGCCAGCGACTTGCTGTGGAGGCCGCGTGCATGGGACACGCAAGGAGGGAGGTTGTCGGTGAGGATCGAGGAAGGTCCATCGTAGTAAGGGCTTCCCATTAGATATCTTAGCGTGGGCCGAGGTGACTGCCGATGGCTTGTTGGAGGAGGAGAACGAATGGTGGTTACGGGTTCTTCCAGTAGTGGTGTTGCATGTGCACGCACTGCTGCGGATGTGGCTGCTGCATGCGGTGGCGTGGAGGCTTGAGCTCACGGTCGACGTTGAAGTTGGTGGCCAGGAAGCTCTCCTGCTGGCGGTGGGTGTGCTGCATACTTTGGGTTCTTTGGTGGAAATAGGGGAGGAGTGGAAGTTGAAGAAGAAGGAAACGAAGAAGAGAGGGGGTTGCGTGGAGGGTGCCTATAGTGGTTCTTCGAAGGATGACGGTGGTGGCATTGGGTTGGTGGTGAACGGCTGAAGGTATTGATGGCAGTGATGTTGCTGTGGCTGAAGGTGGTCTGTGGTGAGGAAGGAGATAGTGGTGATGGCTGTAGATAGGTGGTGTACTGCGATTGTTTGGGTTCTTTTGGGTGAAACAGAGGAAGGGGAAGAAGAAAATGAAGAAGAAGGAGGAAACAGATGGCTGAAGGGGGGGGGTTATGTGCGGTGGTGTTGTGTTTGCATGTTGTCTCCGTGCAACCGACGAGAGGGAGAAAGATCAGAGGTGCAGCACGCCTAAGCCATGATGCGCGTAGTGTCCATAGGGTGCGTTTATTCCATGGTGATGGAGGAAGGAGGAGATCCCCGCAGGGGGAAGGAGATCGATGCCCTCTCTGTTGGCCTGCTCTCTTTTTAAAAAAAAACCTCATCCGTTTCCTTCCACCGCAACTTCCCTAACTACTCGCAAAGATTGCGAGTGGTTAGAATGATAACGAAGTTGCGTGCATGTTTGGTGGAGTTGCAGGTGGCGGTGGAAGGAGGAAGAGGACGAAGAAGAAGATGAAGAAGGAGTGGATGGTGTGGGGGTGGTGCAGCTTCTGAGGTGGCGTGTGCGCAGCGCGCGCAAGGTGGAATGGCCATGGAGGCGTTGGTTACGCGGATGCTTGGTGGTGCACGAAGAGGAGATGTGCACACAAGGGCGCAGTGGGCTGCTGGAGGAAGTGCTGTTGCACGAAGGCGTGGGCGTGCATGCATGCGTGAGGCCTGCTGCTGCAGTCTCTACACGAGGAAATTGATGGGTGCAGGTGTCGACGAAGTTTGCTCGAAATCACCATGCACTCTCTAGCTACCGAGTTTGCTTTCTCCATAGTGATCCAGGATCGAAAAGATAATCCCTTGGCATCCGTAGTTCTTCCTCTTTTGAACCCAACGTGCGGGCGTTTGCTTTAACAAATCTTCCCCGACTTTCCCTCATTTGGTTTAGGCCTTGAGAGATCTCCTCCAACAACGCCCGCGTGATGAGGTGCTGCTGTTGAGAGGCACGGTTCTGCTGGCGGAGGAGATGGTGAAAATTGCACATAAAATATTGCATAAATATATATAGATTAAAATTTATGAAAGTATTCTCTAATTAATATAAACTAACACTTAACTCTAATTGCAATCTAATGAGGCATGTTTTACATGTACTTAGGCTAATTAGCACTCCACTAAAGTGGATTGATCAAATATCTCTATGCCTAAGTTTTGCTAGTCCCTAGCAAAAGTGATAGAAGTGACCAAAGATTTCTTTCTTTCTTTCTCTTTGTTTGTCGCACTGAACCGGGTTTTAAGAATATCGTGTTGTAATATAGCCGAAAGAGCGTTCAAAACAAATACAATTTTATTACTCGAATTTTAAAGTCCGAAGTCGAACACAGGGAGCAAATTGGGGTTTAGAAATCAATATCACAACGTAGAATTTAAAAGAATATGCAATAATATCAAAGATCACAGTGCAAAAATAAGAGTAATTGACAATATAGATAAAAAATACTCAAGAATCCAATGTATGTGAATATGAATAAAAAATTAGAATGTTATGCTATTTCTTCTCTCTTTCTCTGATTCTCTTCTCTTCTTTCTGATTTTTGCCTTTGCGAGTTCTTCTTCCTTCCTTCTTCTGATTTTGGCTTCTCCTGCCTTAGCCTTTCCTTGAGATTCCTCTGCCTTCTTCTCTTCCTTTGGCTTTCTTCTTTCTCTTTCTCTCTGCCAGCTGCCTTCTTCTTTGGTTTTGCCTTGCACCTTTTCTTGCTTCAGCTTCTTCTTCATTCTCTTCTTCCTTCTCTACCTTAGCTTCTGCGGCTCTTTTCTTTCCTTCAGCTCCTTCCTCTTCTGCTTCAACCCTTAACCTTCTCCTTCCTCTCTTCAGCTTCACTTCTCCTCTTTTTAGCCTACAGAGCAAAACCTACCCCCTACCCACGCGAACTCTCCTCTCCTTTCTCTCTTAGCTTCCGCTCTCCTAGAGCCATGCTTTTCTCCGGTAATCGGGTCGGGTACGCGCCCAGGACTAGGCCCACCGGCATGCGGTGGTGGGCGAGGTGTGCTAGTTAGGTCGGGTCTACCAGGTCCACGAGGCATGGTCGCGGATGAGGTGGTTGGGTCGGGTGAGAGGGACCTCACCTCGTGAGTTGGAGGCAATAAGCCACTGGCAGAAAAATAATTTATGCAGGTGCGACACTTCTTCCAGTTTTGAGGTGGGACTATCTTCCCACCTTCCTCGCGCACGCCTGCGACAGAGAAGCTCTCTTCGATTGCAGCAGATGCCACTGCCCTCGACACCAATTGAATTCCTGGAGTTGTGCATGAAGATGTTCCGCGCAGCCTAGGACACGAGCCTGGGGCTGTCATGGCTTGAAGCTTGCTTCAAGCTCTACGTCAATGGCTGGGAGCTCATGGACCTAAAATAACCACAACGGCCTTGCAGCCACATTAAAACACTCAGGGAGCTTTGCCAAGGCACAGCGAGTGTACAGGGGTGGTTGGCATGGCGTGGGAGCACCTGTGTGACCATGCCTAGGGCATACTGTGTGCGTATGTGTGGGTGTGTTCGAGAGTGTGTTTGGGTGAGTGGCAGAATGAATGGAGTGAGGGGTTGTGATCAGGGGGTCAAGGCAGAGCTTATGGACTTGCCGACGAGGAGGGAGGTGGTCTATGGAGGTGGGGCGATCTCGTCGGAGTTGGTGGTCTAAGATGAAAGAGGTGATGGTGGTGGAGTGTGGTAGTAGTCAATTGAGGAAATAAAGAAGGGGGAAAGAATGTAGAGGGTGAGAGAAACTTATCTAAGAGGTGAAGAGACGAAGGGAAGCGGAGATGGCATTTGACGTGTATTGCCGATGCTGGAGATGAAGATGCTCAGTGAGGACGGTCGGCGAGGACGAAGGGGATGTAGGGGCTTGGCGGGTACTGCGCAACGCGGACGAACGGAGGAAGAGGAACCTACCATCGGTATTGTGGTCAGGCAATTGAGGAGATCAGGGAGGATAGCCAAAGCTTGATGAGCGAGTCGGCTGGAGGAGGAGAGACGAATTTGAGGGGATTTTCGGTCGATTTCAAGCTTAGGAGATGCGGTTGAACCTGGGGCATCTTAAATAGGCCTCTGGGGAAGGATTTGTGCTTAGAAGCCAAGCTTCCAAGCAAGGTACAATGGCTGAAGATGGCAACTCGAAAGAGACCCAAATCTCTCATGCGTTCTCATGAGAGATTGGGTACCAAGTAGGGCATCAAATTGGGTTCTCATTGGAGGGAATTTCTCAGAGAATCTCCCTTCCAATTTTGAAGGGGATTCTCTTAGAAATCAGGGAGAAATCACCCTCTCATGCTCACCGGAATATGATTCCTCTACTATAATGGTGGAGGGACCTAATTGTAAAGGATGATGAAGAAGCTAGGGGGTCAAATGTAAGGGTTTTTGAAAGATATGGGTAGAAATGTAATCAGGCTGGACCTATTTGCAAAGTGGGTCAAGATGAGTTCCCCTTGAGTCAAAACTTTGGTACAAACCTAATATGGACCTGAGGAATCAAATGGTGAAGTTGAATTTTGGGTTTGACCATGTTTGATTGGGTAATTTATGCAAAAACCTAATTTAGGGCAAATGTTTGTCTGAGACCCCATTCTAGGTTAGAATGGGTTCCAATGGCCAAATTTAAAGTTATAAACCTTATAGAATATTTTTATATGATTTTTAAAGGGTTTAGGTGAATTTTATCCTGACTAGAACCTTGTTTAATCAAGTGGGTCTATTTTAGGGTTACAAGAAGTCATTTAATTCCTAGAACTCACACGAACCCTTTTCTATCTGATCCAACTCACTTTTTATCTTGTTAAGACCTTTTGACCTGTGTTTAGCCCTTAAGAAAACCAATTGTTGTACTACAATGGTAAAATTATAATTTTACCCCTTGTTTCTTGCTTTTCTCTCAGAAAGATCATTCAGTGAGTTAGGACCTCCAATTGGTTATGTAGGAGCTTTTGTTCTCTTTTATAGGTCAAAATGAGCTAGTTAGGGCTCATGATGGTGTTCCCATCACACTTTATTTCAAAAATGTAGAGATCCAGAAAAATGAAAAAATAAGTGATAGTAGCCTAGGTAATGGATCTAAGTGAAAAGTTAACTTACATTTGTAGTTCACACTTAACCCTTGGTAAACATTTCTATCGGGATAGGCAACTACTTCCCTCGAAGATAAAGCAGAAAATAATATGTAGTTTGACCCCGGCTTTTTGGCTTAGGTAGGAGAAACTGAGTTGAACGAATTAATATTTGGTGGTTCACACTCATCTGGTGCTACTTGTTGTCTAGTACTGCAGACTCTAGATCTCTAGATTATTAAACAAGTCAACCCAGAGATAGGCTAAACATCGTGCTCTCTTTGCATTCCCTTGTGCTCACTCCCTCTCTCCTTTCTTTTTCTCTTTCTACCATCTTTCTTTTCTGAGATCACATATCTTACCAGATTTTTGTAAATGTACTCAATATTTGGTAGCCTCACATGGCATTCACACGTCAATGAAAATCCTAATAACTCTACAACTAAGTTAGAAGTCCTCATCCAGTATTTAGGCGATCAAAAATACTAAATAGTAGGTAGGGGACATATTTGGTGGATTGCAATGAGTGTTTTTGTTGTTGCCTCAAAAACATTGACAAAAAATGACATGATGATAAAACTCCAAACTTGGACTTTTCTTTTTCTTTTTCATTGTCTCCTTTCTTTTTCCTTTTAATATTTTTCCTCTTTTTTCTTTTTTTTCTTTTTCTTTTCTCTCTTTTTCTTTTATAAAAATTAACATAACAAGACGTAGACTTTTATTCATGAGGCACTATTAGGGATGATGATGGTCAAGAGGATATTGTGTGGTTTATTTGGTGGAAGTGCCTACTTTCGACACCGAGAAAGGATGGATAGGACAAGCGTATTTCTGACCTTTTACACTATTACCCTCCTTCAGTGGAGGACTCTATGAAGGACGGTCGTAACCATCCACCATAGTCATAGTTTTTTCAAGACTCAATCTTTGTGTATCTGCCTTATTTGGTAACTCTCAGGAATTCACAGAATGTATGCACACAGGAACAGAGAGCGAAAACTATGCCTAAATCTGAGGTATTCTCATTTAATAGTCCAAAACTTAAGAGTCCTTGCACTAGACTTAGCGCACCAACAATCTCTCTACATTCTTCTCACAAATATGAGGTGGATATCATAGAAGATAGTATGCCTGACTCCTTTTTAACTGTCCAAGGGTCCAGTAGACTAAAAATGCTTATTGATTTTCTATAAAGATCCATTACCCAGTCTACCTGTAAGTGAATGTAATTGTATTGGATTCTGAACTTAAGAAATAATTCAAGAAGCAAAACTTCAATGGCACTTCCTTGATAAATTTTCTGCTAGGGACTAACCAATTTAGCTTAAGAAAATAAAATATTTTTTTTCTTTTATTTTTTGTTTTTTGGCTAATACACTATCCTAAATGTATGCAATTATTTATAAATGCTATAAACATCCTCAGGTTATAACCCCCCAATGCCTAAGATTGACAATGTCCTCATTGGAAAAATAAAGACACAGAAGAATATCACCTGAGGAGGAGAGTGGGAGGAGCTAAGGCTCCTCAAGCTGAAGTGTGTCCAAAATCTGGCCATATAAAAGTGTAATATAAGGTTTAAGTTGTCCATTTACCTTAAATCTCGCACCAGAAGTAGGGTTCTGAATTTCTACAGCTCCATGAGAGAAGGTATTGATAACAATGTACGACCCATCCCAGTGGAACTTGAGCTTTCCTAGAAATAATTTAAGTCTGGAATTGAAAAGCCAAACCCACTGGTTAGGCTCAAAGGTCTTTCTAATGATGTGCTTATCATGGAAGACCTTTGTACATTGCTTGTAAGCTTGAGAAGTTTCATAGGCTTCATTATGAAGCTCCTCAAGCTCACTTAACTCCAGCATATGTGCCTTTCTTGCTTTATCCAGATTCAAGTTAACGTTTTTAATAGCCCAATAGGCTTTGTGTTGGATTTCAACGGGAAGATGGCACACCTTTCCATAGACAAGCCGGAAAAGAGACATGCCCAAGGGAATCTTATACGCTGTTCTGTAGGCCCAAAGAGCATCGTTTAGTTTTTTAGACCAATCCTTACGGTCAGGCCTGACAGTTTTTTCTAAAATTCATTTAATCTCCCTATTAGACACTTCAACTTATCCACTTGTTTGGGGATGGTAAGGTGTGGCTATCATGTGGTTGACTCCCAAATTTTGGAGTAGTCTTGTGAAGTGTACGTTCTTGAAGTGAGGTCCTCCATCACTTATGATCGTCCTTGGGCACCCGTACCGAGAAATGATATTAGCCTTAACAAAACCCAAGACCATAGAATGGTCATTGGTTCGCATGGGTATGGCTTCTATCCATTTCGATACATAGTCCACAGCCACAAGGATGTACTCATATCCGAAGGACATAGGAAAGGGACCCATGAAGTCGATGCCCCAAAAATCAAAGATCTCAACAGGGAGGATAGGTTGCTGGGGCATCTCATCCCTTTTTCCGATGGTTCCCATCTACTGGCAGAGTAGACATGTGCCCACATATGTATGTGCATCTCAGAATAAGGTGTGCCACCAAAAGCCAGACTAAAGAACCTTATGGGTAGTCTTTTTTCCACTAAAATGTCCCCCACAGTGGAGGTCATGGCAAAAACTTAGAACACTCCTTTGTTCTTCGTCAGGGACGCATCGGCGAAAAAGCTGGTCAGGGCCTATTCTAAAAAGCTTGGGTTTCTCCTAGTGATAAAATTTAGTGCCAGCGAGAAACCTGTCTCACTTCTGCTTATCCCAAGTACTGAGGGTAATGCTCGTGATCAGATAGTTCACTATGTCAATGAACCAAGGAGTTTTAGCCTCCACTGCCATCAGAGACTCATCAGGGAAAGTCTCTTGGATACCGCCAGCAGGGTTTGATGCCTCAATAGGGATCCTAGACAGATGATCTGCTACCACATTCTCAACTCCTTTCTTATCTTTAATTTCCAGGTCAAACTCCTGGAGTAGCATAATCCAACGAATTAGGAGAGGTTTGGTGTCCATTTTAGCAAGAAGATGCTTTAAAGCTGAATGATCAGTGAACACCACAACCTTGGATCCCAAAAGATAAGACCGAAACTTTTCCAAAGCAAACACTACAGCAAGAAGATCCTTTTTAGTGACTGTGTAGTTTTGCTGAGGATCCATAAGGGTCTTGCTGGCATAGTGCAGCACATAAGGGGTCTTGCTGGCATAATGCAGCACATAAGGTTTGCCATCAACCCTTTGACCTAAGATCGCTCCCACTACAAAATCAGAAGCATCGCACATTAGCTCAAATGGGACGGTCCAATCTGGTGCTTGGAGAATTGGCGCGATAATAAGGGCTTTCTTCAAGACTTGGAAAGCCTTACCACATTTATCATCAAAATCGAAGGAGACATCCTTCGCTAACAGGTTGCAGAGTGGCTTAGAGATTTTACTAAAATCTCTAATGAAGTGCCTATAAAATCCAGCATAGCCAAGAAAAGATCTAACTTGACGAATATTGGTGGGTGATGGAAGCTTAGAGATGGAATCAATTTTGCAGTATCCATCTCTAATCCTCTCTTGAAAACTACATGCTCTAACACAATGCCCTGCTGGATCATAAAGTGTCTTTTCTCCCAGCTAAGCACTAGCTTTGCCTCTTCGCAATGGGTTAAGACTTTATCAAGGTGTGAAAGGCATAGGTCAAATGACGAGCCATAAATGGAGAAGTCATCCATGAAAATCTCAACAAACTCGTTGGTCATATCAGAAAATATAGCCATCATACATTGTTGGAAAGTGGTAGGAGCATTACATAATCAAAATGGCATTCGATGGAATGCAAATGTACCATATGAACTCGTGAAGGTAGTATGCTCCTGATCGTCAGGAAAGATGGCTATCTGATTATACCCAAAGTACCCGTCAAGGAAACAGAAGTATTTGTTTCTAGCCAATCGTTCCAAAATCTGATCGATAAACGGTAAGGGGAAATGGTCATTCTGGGTAGTCGTGTTTAAATGACGGTAATCAATGCAGACCCTCCAACCAGTTGAGGGTCTAGTGGTTACCAACTCTCCTTGGTCGTTCTCTTCCACAGTGATTCCTGCCTTTTTGGGAACCACATGAATAGGACTGACCCATTTACTATTTGAAATGGGATAGATAATCCCTACATCCAGCCATTCCAAAATCTCCTTTTTAACAACCTCCTGCATATTGGGGTTGAGTCTTCTCTGCATGTCTCGGAAGGGTTTCATAGACTCGTCCATGTATATATGATGCATGTAAAGGGAGGGATCAACACCCTTAATATCGGCAATTGCCCACGAAATTGCTTCCTTATGCCTTTGTAAACACTCAAGCAGATTTCCCTCCTGTAATTCAGATAGTGCAGACGAGATAATAATGGGGAGCATGTCATTAGGGCCAAGGAAAGCATACTGCAAAGTGCTTGGGAGGGGTTTCAACTCCAACTTAGGAGCCTTTTGGGTTGAGGGTTTAAGTTGAGATGTCCTCGCCTCAGGTAGCGGATCTACCTTCACGATCTAGGGTGGTGACGGAGACTCTGTGTGTATCCCCAGCAACTCTTCTAATTTGGGTATTTCCCCTTTAATTTCTTTACTAATCAGAGGATGGCCCTTGGATATTACCTTTTGAAGGGGATCTCTACATAGGAGTGCTGGAGTAGTCTCCTCAATTATTTCATCAACAACCTTAATCTGAGAACAATCTTCAAATCTGGATTGCTTGTAAGTATCAAAAACATTCAACCGGATCTTCTTATTTCCAAAGCCCATTTTAAGTGCCCCTGATCTACAATTGATAGAGGCGTTGGTTGTGGCCAGGAAGGGGCATCCCAGAATAATGGACAGCTTAGTGGGCTTATTCAAAGGGTCAGTATCTAGCACAAGAAAGTCAGTAGGGAAGAAGAAGTCCTCCACTCTCACCAGGACATCTTCCAATAATCTCTGCGGTGTCTTAAGCAATCTATCTGTGACCTGGAGGATGACTGGACTAGGCTTTAACTCACCTCCTCCCAAAAGATCGTAGACAGAGCTCGGTAAAATATTCACCCCTGCACCCAGATCGAGCAGAGCCTCGTCAATATGTTGGTTACCTATAACCACTGAAATATATGGGGACCCTAGGTCTTTCATTTTGGCAGGTGTTCCATGTTGGAGAACCGAGCTAATATGGTCAGCCAGGATGACCTTAGCTTGGACCTGTCTCCTAGATCGATGCTTCTGGGTGCACAGGTCCTTTAGAAACTTGGCATAGGACGGGATCTGTTTGATAGCTTCCAACAAAGGAAAATTGATCTGGACTTGCCTAAAGGTGCCCATAATGTCCTTCATCCTATCCTTGGCTCCAGGCGAACCAACAGAAGATTCCCCAGGAGCAGATAATTGCTCTGGATAGGGCACCCTTGGCTTCTGGGTAGAGGGGTCGTCATGGCAGGAGAGGGGTGGTAGACTGATGACATCCTCAAGGTGGGTGGTTTCAAGTGAGGGAGAGCAGTGTGGCTCTTCCTCGGTGGAGATGGAAGTTGGGTCGGGTGTAGGAAGAAAATCCTGAGACGTAACCATAGGAGTGTTATTAGGCTTGTCGATTTTCTTTCCACTTCTCAGCACGGTCACAGCTTGGGCGTGCTCCCTGAATATGACCCCCTTGCCCTTTGCATTCTCCTCAGAAGAGCTAGGCAACTTCCTCGGATCACGTTGCCTAACTGCCCCAGTAAAATGACTAATTTGGGATTGCATATCAGTAATCATCTTATTCTGAGATTGGATGACCATATTTTGATGCTCTTGCATTGCTTTCATCATGGCTTTAAGTTCATCCATCTCAGAGGGCTTATTCTGAGGAGGGTTTTCATAGGATGGCTGGTGTATGGGTTGGGGAGGTAGGGGTCTTGTATTCCCTGAGTTAGAAGCATCACCTTGCTTCCATGAGAAATTTGGATGGCTCCACCACCCTGGATTATAGGTATTAGAATACGGGTTATTACGAGGAGGTGGGTGGAAACCTTGGGCTGCGTCCAGGTTGGCCTAAATCAACTTAGAGAATTGATTTTCCTGGTGGCACTCCACAGTGGCGTGCGTTGTGCTTTGGCAAATGGATCATTCACTTGAAGCCTGAAAAATAGAGGCTATTTGTGGGTTTATGCCGGGGTTTGCTAAAAGCCTATCAAAGTTTTTGTTCAACAATTGAATCTGATAAGCCAAATCCTGAGTAGCCCTAGCTTCATGGGTCTCTATCTTCCTCTGCAAAATTGATGGTTTTCTTTCTTGATAGGCAGAGGACATATGTATGGAATTGTAACTTAATGTTTCAAATAATGCCTAGGCTCCATCCTCAGTTTTGGTCATGAAGGTTCCTGCATAGGCTGCATCGATGGTTTGCCTATGCCTTTCAGATAATCCACTATAGAACCTTTCGACCAACTGCCATCTTGGCACCTGATGGTGGGGGCATAACCTAAGAAGGTCATTAAAGCACTCCCAAGTCTCATGAAATTGCTCCCCTTCCTATTGAGTAAAACCCATAATCTCTCTTCTATAATGGTTGGTCTTACTCATAGGAAAATACTTTTTCAAGAATTCCCCCTTAAGGGTGGCCCAATCATTTACCCTTGCATCGAGGGTATGATACCAGTGCTTGGCCTTATCCTTTAGGGAGAATGGAAATAGAGTTCTCATTAGAGCTTCATCAGTAAAGCCCTGGAGTTTCACCGTGGAACAGACCTCGGTGAATTCCTCAAGATGCCTGTAGGGATCCTCCCTAGCAGTACCATAAAAAGATGGGAGCAAAGATATGGTGCTACTCTTGATTTCATATGGATTATCCACTCCAGATCTTCGGATAGGTAGGGCTTGATGGGTTGTAGGGAGGAAATAGTCTCTTAAGGTTCTCTAATTTTCCCCAACCCTAATCTCTTCTTCAGATCTTTCATCAGCAATTTTTCTTCTTTCTTGGTTAGCTTTCCCTATAATTCTCTCAGGCTCAAGGTTGAAGAGAAGACTATTTCTAAGAGAGTGCCTACCAAGCATACACCAAGAAAACACAAGGCAAGAGGTTTTTTGTTGATTTAAAGTTTTTTAAGTCCTCTTCCTACTCTTCAGCTTGGCCAAATATAGTCAAGGCAGTTTTTCTCTATTCCCACGTAAGTGGTATAAGAGAAATGAGGCACTTGAAATTTTTGGTCAATGACTGTTAAGAAGGTTGAGGTTACTTTTAGTCCTTTTTGGGTGATCAATCAAGTTGTCAAACAATTACGCACCCTAAATTGACCTTCGAGTGCCCTAAAGACATACACTTTGCTGCAATGATATTCTCAGATGCTCAAGTAAAAAGGTACTCCAAGGATGGAACCAAGGGATGCAAGTAGGGCGAACCCTTCCTTTGAGGCGATGCATTAGCGGTGCTTCTTAACTACCCTTGAATTCCTTTAAGGGGTGTCCCCCTCCTTAGAGTATCAAATCACTCGGGCAAACGTTAATACCACTGTTTCAAAGAGAGATAGGAGGGTTTACACCGATAAAGAGATCGATGCCTATAGCCTTAAGGGTCCAAGTCCTAGTGCAGTGCCTATAGTGCGTGCTCAGTGCAGGAAGTGTGCATCACACCGTGAAAAGTGATTTTTCTTTTGAAAACTACAGGCATGTTATTCAAACACTTCCTGTATATTTTCCTTTCTTTTCAAGAAGTAAAGTGACCACTTGATTAATCTTTTCAAATCAATTTAAGTGGTTTTCTTTAACTATGTCTAGATGCAATGCATGTGCAGATAACTGATGCAGTAAGAAAAAAATGTGTACCTTGCTCCAGTACTCTTCTATGCAAAAATGCACGCAATGCAATAAGAAAATCTAGATGCTGCTCAAGCAATCCTAGATGGTCGTCCTATGGATATCTAGCTTCTACCAGGAAGTTTGGATTTATTTTCTTTTTTTTAATTTTTTGTAAAAATAAATGCTCAATCAAAAGATCTAACTGCCACAGAATGATCCTAGAATCTAAAGAATCAGGGACACTCCCCCAAAAATTAGCCCCAGAGTACAAGGGTGAGAAAACAAATAACTAGGCTAATCCTAAAGAGTCTTCCAAAATTCTAAATCAAAAGCCTAAGAGGAAGAATCCTCCTAGATGGTTCTCCGTGAGTCTTTACGCGTGTGGGATCAAGGCCCACAGGCTCCTATAATTATCTCTGAGGTATGTCGCTCAAGGTCAACGTCGTCTCTCCACTACGCTTATCACTTTGTCAGATTCCTCTCATAGAAATGATAAAGAATGATCAGATAAATGCACAATTTAGAGTAATCAGAAATAAACATAGGTGAATTTATTGCGTCGATTGCCTCCCCGGCAACGACGCCATTTGATTGGGTGTTTTTCACTTACAAAAATACTGTATCAGAAAGATATGTCGTCGCAGTGAATCACGTGGTGGAAAATCCCAATCAAAAATATTTTAATAAAACTAACCATGAAAAGTTAAGATGTCTTATCCACAGGGAGGAATAAATCAATAAATTCACGAATATTTTTCCCTTGTATTTGTCCAATCGTGTGCGAAATCCGTGGCCAAATCCGACATGAAACATGATAACAAGAAGAAGACACAATAACTCGAGAATGTAAGGTTATATGTGTAATTTTTCCTTAATAAAATATTTAATAAATATGTGATCAATCTATGTAATTTCCAATTGTACATGTACTAGAGAGAGCTTGTGTAAATCTTAATCCAAATTCAATGTGAAATGATGCACATAACATAAGTCAATTCAAGAAGATGTAAGTGCATTGTTGCAATTTACCTTAATATATTAATTTGGTAAATAAATGAATAGTGTTTTCTCGCAATGGCAAAATCCATAATTTTTAATCGGAGAGGAAACAGGGGATTTCCCTTCTCTCCTCTACGTACGCGTGGAGGAGGGTTCGTCGGCCAAGAGTTTGGGCGGAGTAGACGTGTGGGAGGAGAGGCTCGCAACGGTGGCAATGGACGACAGGAGGTGGCCGGACGGCAAAGGAGAACATCGGCGACGGTAACGGCAGGTGGCGCTTGCGGGCATCGTGGAGGGCGGCTGGTGCACGCCCAAAGGTCGTGGGCGTGAGATGAGGACAACAGCGAGGTTGACGGTGAGTTTGGTGGCTGGAAAGCTCCCCTACCGACGGTGGGTGTGCTTCATGTTTTGGGTTCGTTTGGTGGAGTTGCAGGTGGCGGTGGAAGGAAGAAGAGGACGAAGAAGAAGATGATGAAGAAGAAGTGGATGTCGTGGGGGTGGTGAAGCTTCTAAGGTGGCGTGTGCATAGTGCACACGTGAGGCTGGTTGTGCACGCGCAAGGTGGAATGGCCGTGGGGGCACTGGCTGCGCAGATGCCTGGTGATGCGCGGAGAGGAGATGTGCACACAAGGGCGCAGCGAGCTGCTAGAGGAAGTGCTATTGCGTGAAGGCATGGGTGCACATGCACGTGCGTGGCCTGCTACTACGGTCTCCGTGCGAGGAAGTTGATGGGTGCAGGCGTCGACGAACTTGGCTCTAAAACACCGTGCGCTCTCCATCCACCGAGTTTTCCTTCTCCATAGTGATCCAGGATCGAAGAGATCATCCCCTAGAGTCTATAGTTCTTCCTCTTCTGAACCCAATGCATGGGCATTTGCTTTAACAAATCTTCCCTGACTTTCCCTCATTTGGTTTAGGCCTTGCAAGATCTCCTCCAACAACGCCCATGCGATGAGGTGCTGCTGTTGAGAGGCACGGTTCTGCTGGTGGAGGAGATGGTGAAAATTGCACTCAAAATCCTACAAAATATATATATCAAATTTTACCAAAGTATTCTCTAATTAATATAAACTAACACTTAACTCTAATTGCAATCTAATGGGGCATGTTTAACATGTACTTAGGCTAATTAGCACTCCAATAAAGTGGATTGATCAAGTACTTAGGCCAAATAATGATCCACTAATATGGACTTGTCAAATGCCCCCATGCCTAAGTTTTGCTAGTCTCGAGCAAAAGAGAAAGATGATGGAAGCGACCAAAAGATTTCTTCCTTCCTTATTTCAAAAATTTAGAGATCCAGATTAATGTGAAGTGATAGTAGCCTAGGTAATGGATCCAAGTGAAAAGTCAACTTACATTTATAGTTCGTACTTATCCCTTGGTAAACATTTTATTAAGATAGGCAACTTCTTCCCTCAGGGATAAAGTAGAAAATAATATGTAGTTTGATCCCCAGCATTTTAGCTTAGGTAGGAGATACTGAGTTGAACGGATTCGTATTTGGTGGCACATACTCATTTGGTGCTACATGTAGTCTAGTACTGCAGACTCTAAATCTCTAGACTATCAAATGAGTCACCCTACAGAGAGACTAAAAACTGTGCTCTCTTTGCATTCCCCTCCGCTCACTCACTCTCTCTCTCTCTTTTTTGAGATCACATATCTTACCAGATTTTGTAAATGTACTCACTGTTTGGTGGCCTCACATGGCATTACACTTCAATTAAAGTCCTAATAACCATACAACTAAGTTAGAGGACCTCAGCCAGCATTCGGGAGATCAGAAATACTGAAAAATTAACAAATAGAGCAAATGGAGTCTCTTTTCCATTTACATTTTCAAAAGTTAAACTTCTTGAGAGTTTCAAGAGAATATTTTGTTTGACTAATGTAAATTCCTGTGTCTAATTATTGAATTTGGAGCATTAAAAAGAATCTGAGTTCACCCATCATACTTATTTCGAACTCAGTCTTCATAGTCTCACAAAAATGCTGACATAGGGACTCCTTGGTTGATCCAAATATAATATCGTTGACAAATATTTGAACCAGTAGGATGTCATTTCCTTCTTTTACAAAGAGAGTTGAATCAACAACTCCAATTCTATATTATGCTGGAGAAGAAAAGTCCTAAGCCTATCATATTGGGCCCTGGGAGCTTGTTTAAGTCCATATAACGCCTTATTAAGCTTGTATACATGCTCTGGGTGTGCTGGGTCCTTGAACCCGGGAGGCTGATGAACATAAACTTCTTCCTTAATATATCCATTAAGAAAAGCACTCTTGACATCCATTTGATATAACTTGAAATCCTTTGCACTTGAAAAGGCAAGTAGCATCTGTATGGACTCCAAGTGAGCAGTAGGAGCATATGTCTTATCAAAGTCAATACCCTCCTATTGGCTACAAGTCTGTCTTTATTCCTGATTACTGAACCAAATTCATCCAATTTATTTCGGAACACCCACTTAGTTCCAATGATGAAATTACCCTCAGGAGTGGGTACCAAGTCCCATACATGGTTCCTTGTAAATTGGAGTAGCTCCTCCTGCATAGCTACAACCCATGATTCATCCTTTAATGCCTTATCAACTTTCTTGGGTTCAAGTTGAGAAATAAAGGCATTAAGGAAAATCAGCTCTAAAATGAGATCGGGTTTTTACACCTTGTTCAATATCACCTATAATCTATTCTCGAGGGTGATCCTTATGGTATACCTATTCTTTTGGAAGATCATGTACATTTTGTGTATCTTCCATTTTTGATACATCGATGAAGGGGGTTTCTTCATCATCAGAATTTAAATGATTTGGTTTAGGTTCTCCTAAGTTTGTTTCATCAAATGAAGCATGCAGGGGTTCTTCTATAACAAAAGTCCTTCTATTAAAGACTCGATAAGCTTTGCTTTTGGTTGAATAGCCAATAAAGATGACTTCATCACCTTTAGCATCAAACTTATCAAGCCGATCATGGGTGTTTAATAAATAACACCGACTTCCAAACACCCTAAAATATGAAATCCTAGGAGACTTCTCATAATAAAGCTCATATGGAGTTTTTTTTAATAATAGGCCTTAAGAGAGTTCTGTTAAGAACATAACATGCCATATTAATGGCTTCAGCTTAGAAATATTTTTGAAGCCCAGACTCCAAGAGCAAAGTTCGGGTGCATTCTTGTAGAGTGCGATTCTTGCACTCTACAACACCATTTTGAGATGGTGCCCGAGGAAATGAAAATTCATTAGTTATGCCAAAATTGACACAAAAACTTGAAAATTTTTCATTTTCAAATTCACCCCCATGATTAGTCCTAAGTCTAAGAATTGAGGATGATTTTTCCTTTTGAAGTCTTCGAGCATGACTTAGGAAGGAATCAAATGAGTCATCCTTATGTTTCAAGAAGATGACCCAAGTGAACCTAGGGAAGTTATCAACAATAACTAGGAAAAATTTTGATCCATTTAGGCTCTCAAATCATGTTGGCCCAAATAGATCAAGGTGGAACAACTCTAAAGGTCGTGTGGTTGCAACTAAGTCTTTAGGTTTGAAAGAAGCTTTGTGCATTTTTCCGACTTCACAAGATTTGCACAAAACATCATTTTTATAAGTTAGTTTGGGTAGGCCCCTTACTAACTCATTTTTGGCTAACCTATTAAGATGTTTGTGATTAATGTGACCTAACCTACAGTGCCATAGATCTACTTCAACATGGGAAGCAAGCAGATATTTTACAAATTTATCTTATGAAAAATGAAGAGCATAGATATTTTCATATCTAAACTCTTCAATTAAAATCGTATTTGTTCTCTCTTTTAATATTTTAAAACCAACTTTAGTAAATAATACATCACATCCATTATCACATATTTGACTAACACTAAGTAGGTTATGTTTTAAGTTTTCTACTAAAAGAATATTATGTACTTGCTTAGAGGAATTACCTATTATTCCTTCACCAATAATGTGACAACATTTGTTGTTGGCCAACTTGACGTGTCCTCCATCTTGTATTCTTCTCCATTTGATAAAGAGGTCTGAGTGTCCCGTCATATGATTGGAACACCCACTGTCTAAGATCCATTTGTCCTTCTTGACCTGCAAAACAGTTTATCAAATCTATTTTAGGTACCCATTTTCTTTTGGGTCCTTGATGGTTAGTATCCTTCAAATCCTTAGGTTTATAGATCACCTTTGTGTTAGATCTATAATTCTTAGGATTTTTGACCTTTTGATAAATCCATGCATGTCTAGGTGCATGTGATTATTTTATGTGTTTTTTTTATTATTGAACTTGGCTTTTAAATTATTACAAAATTATGTATTCAACCTAGTTGTTATTTTTAGATTATTCAAAGTTCCCTCAAAGTGTTCATAAATATCTTCTAATTCTACTATTTTTGCATGCAATTGATTGTTAGTTTCTTTTGACATTTCCAATTCTATTTCTAAATAAGATTTTTCTATTTCTAGTGTCTTATAACTATCATGCAAGACTTTATTTTCCTTTTTAATCATCCTAGCTTTATGATATAAACCTTCATAAGATTGTAACAATTCTTAAAAAGTAATTTCAGAATCTACCTCATTTTCAGATCCATCGTTGTTTGCCATTAAGCAAAGATGTGCAACTTATGTTTCTTTATAGTTTTCAAAAGATGATTCCATGCCGGAATCACTGTCATCCCAAGTTGCTTTGTACGCTTTTCTTGAGATCATCTTCTTCTTCCGATCGAGTTCTTTGTCCTTGTTTTCTTCTTTCTTCTCCTTGATCATAGGGCAATCTTTTCATACATGTCCCTTCTTCTTGCACTCAAAACAAACAATGTCATTTGAAAACTTATTGACTCTCTTACCTTGTTTTCAGATGAATCTTCAGAATTTTCTCGTTAGAAGAGCAAGCTCCTCTTCTTTGTCGGAGTCAGAATCATTGAAGTCCGAATCCTCTTTCATGGCTTTAAAAGCAAGCTCCTTCTTGCTCACAGATCTCTCCTCGTTCTTCTTCATGTTTTTCAATTAGACCTCATATGCCATGAGGCTTCCAATCAGATCATCCAAGGAGAGAGTTGATAAATCCTTCGCCTCTTGGATCGCTGTGGACTTTGGAGACCAATCACTTGTAAGGGATCTCAAGATCTTCCTTACAAGTTCTTCCATAAACTTCACTCCCAAGTTCTTCAAGGGGTTGATATTGTCTCCAAATCTAGTGTACATTGCCTTGATTGTTTCACCTTTCTCCATCCTAAAACACTCATAGCTTTTTGTTAAAATAGATATGTGTGTTTCTTTAACTTTACTAGTACCTTCATAGGTGACTTAAAGTGTATTCCATATCTCGTACGTGGACTCGCATGCAGAGATACGGTTGAACTCCTCCCTTAATAATGCACAATAGAGCACATTCATTGCCTTTGCATTCCCAGTGATCTTCTTTTGATCCACTGTCGAAACAACTCCTTCCTGTGGCTCTAGATCTGTGTACTTCTCTTGAATGAGAGTCCACGAGTCTTCATCCATCACCTTAAGGAAGATTTGCATCCTCCTCTTCCAGTATCCCTAGTTCGTCCTAACAAAGTAGGGATGACGTGTGGATGACTGACCTTTGCTGCGTTTGACTGATGATGCCATTGCGAGAGAGAGAAATTACTTCTTATCGCATCCTGCTCTGATAGCACCTGTAGGATCTGTAAAGCACAAGCACACTAGAAAGGGGGATGAATAGTGTGGTATATAAAAAATTTCTCGAATAAACAAACCACAAAAAGCACACGAGATATATAGTGGTTCCCCTCACTTAGGTACTCCACTACCTATGTCTCCCGACTTAGGATTTTTAACCCGATTCCCTCAACCCGGAGGGAATCAATTTACTAATAACCTGAGGTAATTAAAGGGTTACCTCAACCCAATTATAGGATGACAAAAGGAAATAAAGATTATAGGTGTAAGTAAGATATAAACAAAAGCTTACAACTAATTCCTAAGTCTCCAACAAGTGTATTTCTTATAAATTCTAACTAGAATGTGAAAGCAAAAATAGACAATTTACTAAGAATGCAATCGCCTTGAGAACTTGTTGCAACTAGAGAATAGATTTGTGAAGAGAGCAACAAGACAAGCTTTTTTGCAGCTAGAAAATTGAAAAAGAAGGTGTAGGCAAAGAGAATATTTTTAGCTTGTTGATTCTTTGCAAATGATACTCAAGGAATGTATATATAGGCCACTAAACACCTCCCCTACGAATAATAGCAATTAGGGGCAAAAAGGGAAGTGTAGGATTAAGATTAATTGTAAAATAGCCGTTCAAATTAGGTACAACGATTAGTTGGTACCGGTACTAAACTTTTGGTACTGTTACTGACTACCTACAATTAGTTCAACAGTGCTTGGGGTACCGGTACTCAGTGCATTCTGTTGAGTATCAACAAAGCCACTTGATATTGGTACTGATCATAAGTGCTGGTACTTGTGACTCACAGGTTATGGGACTGTGACCTACATGTACCGGTACTTGTGATTAGTACTGTGCACAAACTATGACCACTTGGTACCGGTACTCACGATGAGTATCGGTACTTATTCACAGTTTGGGACTTAGGCCCAAACTTGTGCCTGGCATGTATCGGTACTTATGACCAGTACTGGTACTTGCTACAAGTACCTAATATTATAAGTGTAAGTCAATTTTTAGAGAAAACCCATCTAATCTATACGACTTTATTTTGAAAGAATCGATTTTGAGTTAAATGATAAACGATTTGAGCGTTAATATGAACCCTAATTATCTCTACTTTGACTTTAACTCCTAGATTATTTTTTACTTGTTAGGAGACATACAAAGATTCTAAAATACAACAAATGAAACAAAATCTATGATCTTCTTCCTTCATATCTTCAATGCTATCTTATTGCTTGCTAGCATCCACAAATTCTATTTCTTGTATAGTCCTGTAACACTTCATAATCGCATTAGACTTTAAAACGGTTTTGTTAACACCAAAACACAAAAGAGAAGTGCAACTAGGTTCCAACACCATCCACCCTCTCTCTCCCTCTCCCACGAGGTCCCACCATAGGCCTCTCTAGAGAATTCCATAATTCTCTAGAGAGCATCCCTTAGGCCTATAAAAAGACCTAAGGGGTGGCCATTTGGTCAATCTTGGCTCTTTAGCTCCATTCCACTCATTCCACCTACACCTCCACCTCCATCTCCACAAGTACACCATGGCCATCACCACCTCCATGCCAAGAGCCTAGATCACCTTCTCCAACCTCTCTCCAAGAGCCGGCCTAAGCACCATTGGCTGCCCCTCTTTCTCCTCTCACTCACTCAAAGGCCATCGGAGCCCACCTTCGAATGCCCTTCGTTTTGTTAGCTAGATAAGTAGCATAGTTCTTCATAGATTTATTTCTTTATTTACTGCTTAGTAGTGTAGCTATCTCTCCCTCCTACATGGTGCACGAGCAGTCTCTTGCAAATCTGTACGTGCACAAATTTTCTATTAGCTAGATTTAAATTTTCCTATACAAGCATTCCGCTACCTGTGTTGTAACCACCATCATGCCTCATGAAAAAATATATATATATGTTGAAAATCACCATGTGCCTAATTATCATCTTTTGGTGTGATTAAAGTTGCATGGTTTTAATTTCTGATATTCTGGCAACAGCATGACATATATCAATATCTATTTAGTATAAATTGACATGCGATGTTGAACAAGTAGAGTGAGAGAGATCGAATTTGTAATTGCATTTTCAAAACGCCTCCCAGAGATGAACGACCGAGACTCCAAGTCTCATTATTATAAAAATTATTTGTGACAAGTGGATTTCGCGACTATACTATGACGTTTTCCTTAAAACTCACGATTTCCACCCACCTTGTCAAATGACGCTGTTGCTGGGGAGGAAATGCAATTGATTTTTTATCTAAAGCTTTTAAAGACAAATCTTCCTCTGCTTGTTTTTTGGATGTGCAGGAAATCAGGAAAAGTGGGATCTGCACACACATCGAGCGTGGAGAAGAAAAATGCAGGTGCACATCTCTCCCTGATTGCATAGCAATCATAGGTCTTAATTGACCTAAATTAGGCTAGGACTTAGCATAAGTTAGGATAATTCATGCATGCATAAGCATTATTTGCATCTTTACTGCTTTCTTTTAGCTATGCATAAAATAATGCTATAATGTGCTGATTAGGTGCATTATGCCAATTACAAGTAGTAAGCTGATCAGAAGCTAGATCTGAAGCTAGATCTGAAGCTGGATCTAAAGTTGGATCTGAAGAATAAAGAATAATTGGTGTTGCAGCAAAGCTGGAGCGGAAGACCTAGATTAGATGCAGTAGATAATAATGTAAGGGAGTTAAGGTATGCTATTCTATTAAGTAGGAATAAAGCAATAAATTGTGAAGAACTTAGGTCCATCCTAGCCCTAGGATAGCCTAGAAGCTTCCCTAAGCCTTAGCCACCATTAGATTAGGTCACCACACCCTAGGAACGCATTAAACCCTAATTCTAGCCTCTATCTGGACATCCAGATGAGTTATAGGACATCCAGAACCCTTAGCCAACTCCCGCACACCTTAAACCTACTTCTGCTGTGTCATTGGACGTCCAAACACTTGATCAAACGTACAATTTTTGCAAAATACCCAAGACAGATCCTAAAATCTCTCCTGACTCTGATTGGACGTCCAGACAATAAGTCTAGACTTCCGATTTTTCATTATAAGACATTTGATACTGTCCTCCAGTTCTTGTTTTGGAATTCAAGCCTTGATCTTGGATCTCTAGTCTCCTAAACCCAATTCTAACCCCATAGGAACCTAAATTAAGGTGCCCTAACCCTAGTACATCACCTCTAGACCTCCCTAAGGACCTAATTAAATCCTCACTAAACCTAATTGACTTGGATCTTAGTCAATTCCATTAGCCTATTTAATTGGACTCATTGAGTCCAAGTGAGCCCTGATCTCGGCACACACTATCCAATTGGACTCAGTGAGAATCCAATTGACCTAGACCTAACTTAATTAAGTTATTCTAGTCTCAATTAAGTTTTCACACACCCAATTAAACTTTTATTAAGCTTAATTTAACTTTTCCTTAGTGAATTAGGGTTTACAACTCTAATTTGAGACCTACCTTGACCTAAACCCACTAGAACCTAACCTAATCAACCTAGCCACCTAAGTTTCAACCCTCACACACCCACACACACCATCCACACGAAAATACCTAGCCTAGAGTTCTCTAGAACTCTCTACCATGTGTTGTTGCCTTGGTTGCTAAAATTAGCAACCAAGAGCCATTCAATTTTTAGATCCACATTTGGTGGATCTAAAAACCACCATCCATCCTCTCTCTCTCACTCTCTCACGAGCTCCCACCATAGGCCTCTCTAGAGAATTCCATAATTCTCTAGAGAGCTTCCCTTAGGTCTATAAAAAGACCTAAGGGGTGGCCATTTGCACCCATCCCATTCTTGGCACTCATTCACACTTAGGTTAGCTACATTCACCTCCATTCCACCTCCACGAGCTGCTTCAGTATGGCTTCCACCATCTCCATGCCAAGATGCTGGATCATCTCTCCAACCTCTCTCCAAGGGTCGGCTTAAGCACCATTGGCCGCCCCTCCTCCTCTCAACCATTCAAAGGCCATCGGAGACCACCTCTGAATGCCCTTATTTCTGCTAGATTAGTAGTTACTTCTTCATAATTTACATGCTTTTATTACTGCTTAGTAGTGTAGCTCTTTACTCTCCCCCAATGATGCATGCAAAATCCCCCCATAGATTCCTGTATGCGATCATTTTCTATTAGCTAGGTTTATATTTTCAAGCTTTCCTCTGTAAGCTTTCCACTAGTTCCATGTTGCAAACACCATGATGGATTAATGAAAGATCTTTATATATATATATATATGTCTATGTGTTAAGAATCACCATGAGCTTATTGCAATATCTTTTGTGTGATTAAAGTTACCTGCTTTTAATTTTTGATATTCTGGCAAGTAAGCATGTCGTGTATAAATACATAATAACCATAAATTGCCATGCGATTTTAAGCAAGTAGAGCGAAAGAGATCGATTTCAGATTTGCATAAACACCTCCTAGAGACGAACGACCGGAACTCAAGTCTCGTTATCTTTACAAAAATTAGTTTTTTTGACGAACGTTTTTGCACGACTATACTATGATTTCTGACGACTTCAAAGTGCACGAGAATGGCTTTCTGTCAAATGGCGCCATTGCTGGGGAGGCAACGTCATTTTTTTTTATTTCAATCTCTTAACATCACTGACAAATCTGCCTCTACTTTATTTTTGGATGTGCAAGACAACACAAGAAAAATGGGATCTGCACACACAACAAACGCGGAAAAAGATTTCTAGGTGCACATCATCTCCTCTTAGACTAGGTTTTCTTTCTAAACCCTAGGATTAGATTTGCCCCTAGCACTTTCTTTTGAAAAAAACAAAAAAACAAAAATAAAAGTTTATTCATTTTCATGAAAAAAAGAAAAAAATCAAAGAAAAAAATCTAGGTAGTTAGATTAGGTTTCTTTTGAATCTTAGGTTAGTTTTGAAAAAGCAAAAAAGAAAAAAAAAATTTGAAAATCCTTTGAAAAATTTTTTTTTCTGTTTTGAAAAAAAAAATTCCAAAAATTTTTTTTTGAAAAAAAAAATTCTTTGGTGGAAAGTTTGAATTTCAAACTCAAACACTTTTTAAAAGCTTCTCCACCATTTTCTAATTTTTGACCAGATTTCAAAGTCTGTTTTGAAAATTCTATTACCGAAAAACTAGTGAATAAATAAATCTGAAATTTGGGCTGGAGCTTCATTTTCAAGCCATCTTTCAAATGACATCATTATTTTAAAAAATTCCAAGTATAAAATTTTTAAAAATTCTCGAAGTACAAAGGGGTCAGATTGATCCAGATTTGAGATTTCTCGAAATTCAAAAAGCAATTCCAAGCAATCCACGAATCTATTTTGACTAAAAATGGTGGGGTTTGAAAGCTGATCTCATTTTATTTAATTTCCATATTTTTCCCAAATTTTTTAAAAACATTTGATACTATGTCAAATTGAAAACTCAACTAGGGGTTAAAATTCCAGATCTGACCCCCTGACATTCAAAAATCTCTATAAATTCGATTGAAATAGTAAAAATTACAAAAAAAATTATTTGGAAAGATAATTGAAAAAGGAATCTAGTCACCAAATTTCAATCTATTTCGATTCCAATTTTGTTTAGAGAACTATTTCTATTCTTGTGGTCTGTTGAAGAAGAACAAAACAAAAGAACAAAAAAACCCTAGAATTGCATGAACCCTAGGTTACATCTTTAGGGTTACAATCTAGAGACCACATTTGGCCTAGACTAGACTTAATCAAGTCTAGTGCTTAGCCGGTGAGCTCGTTCACCTTGTGGGCCACTCACCAAAAAAAAAGAAAAAAACCCAACTGAAGAAAAATGGGCTAAAAATCAATTCTAAAAGATGAAATCAACCCAAATTCATTGTCATACTACTGGGTGCTTTCAACCTCTTAGCTAGGTTAGCTCGAGAGGCGGGAATCACTTTCAGTCGGTTGTACGATGAATTTTTCTTCAGGAATTCGAACTTCTAACAAAAAATCTGTTCATCTGATCATAAGGACTATTTGATTGATAGGGCCTTAGCCTTGTCTGGCTTGGCTACACCAACCCAGGGGTTGGGTGGTGTATGCAAGGAAGGAGGTCACTTAGACCTCAACTGGTTGGACTTTGGGAGCCACTCCCAAGGAGGCGAGTCACCTCGCCAGGACCATCTTCTCCCCCTACTTCTTCTACTCCCTTAGCCACAGTGGCTAATCC
Organism: Thalassia testudinum; assembly: GCA_037157565.1. NCBI lineage: Eukaryota > Viridiplantae > Streptophyta > Magnoliopsida > Alismatales > Hydrocharitaceae > Thalassia > Thalassia testudinum. The sequence continues at coordinate 50,589,400 of JAZHRO010000009.1, forward strand.
TGGACCTAGACCTAGACCAGGTAAGAACGTTGGTAATCTGGACCCGATGGCTCATTTGGAGGCCTGGGTTGTTGAATCTGAGGAGCGGCTTCAGTAGAGCATGGACCGTATTTTGACGACGCTTGATAGAATGCAGCATCCACCGTGAGGAGAACAACTTCGGGATTTCTATGATCCAGCTGCACCAATCGTCGCACCCTTAGTTAGGATTCCTGCAAGCGGAGACGCATTTGAGCTCAAGCCCAATGTGATCGGTTTGATCAGCACTCATTTTTATGGAAACTCAAGAGAAGATCCATTCCAGCACTTAGAGGACCTGAGTCGACTCGTAGAAATGATTCGACCCAGGAATATTGATCTTAGGATTATTTTGATGAAGCTTTTCCCATTTTCTCTGAGGGACAAAGCTTCATACTGGTTCAAGACCATTGGGAAGCCAATTGGAACCTGGCCAGAATTACGATGTGAATTCCTACATAAGTTCTTCTCGATCAGTCGAACGAATGCGATGAGGCGTACGATCAAGACTTTCTCCCAAGGAGCTGGGGAGAAGTTGCATGACGCTTGGGACCAATTTCACGACCTTCTTCGGAAATGCCCGCACCATGGTATACCTAGATGGCACCTAGCTCAGATCTTTTACCATGGGTTGGATGACACACATCGGTATCTGGCTGATGCATCTAGTGGCAGGAATTTCCTCGCGAAATATGAGAATAGCACATTCGAGTTGTTCGAATCTTTGGCGGAGAACTTGATGAATGCCGCATCCATGAACCAGTTTCAGTGGCCTGGTCAGCAACAGGTTGGTGTCCATGAGGCTCACACCGAGTCTATTCGAGCCGACATGGATATCATCGTCAAGCAGATGGATAGAATAAACCTGATCGAGAAAAAGATTGACCAATTAGTTAGGGTCAATCTAACCTGAACTCTGCTGCTCCAAGACCCTCCTATGCACCCCGAGCCCCCTGCTTGAGTTAATCTACTCACTTGGGATGCATTTTCTCCTTATTTACGAGATCCTGCATATCAGGATCCCGTAAACAATCCCGATCTGGCACCATATGACCAGGGTTACGCACTACCTGCAGACTATAATACGTATCCCCTTGATGGATATACATCTCAGACGTCTTCGGCCTACGAGGACGTCAGTGCTATTCAAGGATATGGGCATAATAACCCATATTCAGAGACATATAACCCTGGTTGGCGCCAGGATCCAAACTTCTCCTGGTCTGGTAACTCATAGAGACCACATCAAGATCCACACTACCAGACTAGGCAATACGGAAATGCGCAAAACACATACCCTAGGCAGCAGCCATTCCCGTCTCAGTAGCAGCAACCCCGTTCTTTATAGCAGCCACTGCACCAAGCTACCAGTCACCCTCCAAAGCAGGCTAACTGATGTAAACATGTTTACATTGCATAAGATGTATATTTATGCATGTTCTTAAGCATAAAATTGCATTACATACTATAAATATTGCATAGCATGCATCATCTTGCATTTAGATTAGTTTGAATAAAATGGAGGTTAATTGTCTCCTTTTATGTTCAGGGATAGGGAAAAATTTTTATCGGGTCCTCGGATCAAAGAGCCAACCGTACAAATGTGATCAGGGCGACGATTAGAGTTCAACGACTCCAAGATCGCCCTAATCAGACATCTGTAGCATCAGATAGAGGTCAGGGAACCCTAGAAGATTAAGAGCCAAGATGGTGTGAATCAACACTTCAAACGACAAATCCGACCGCACGGATGGATTCGAATTGATGATCGCAACCTAACAGCATGAAAATCGACTTAATCCGACACCAGTGGCACCATCTACATCATCCAGAAGATGGACGGCCAAGATGGTGCCATGTGGCACCATCTCGGTCGCCCAACCGACCACCCTCAACTGCTGAAGCTTCTAGCACCCACGCATCTTAGCCATTGGATCAAGATCCAATGGCTGAGAGAGGAGCTCAACCAGCACTTGAAGATTCTGAAGGACTGCTGGAAGGTGTAACCATGACTATTGGATCTCAATCCAACGGTCCAGATCTCGCAATCAAGGATTACTCCGCCCGTTCATCCACGTGCGCAGCGCAATGGGAAGAGTGCTTAATCACAGCACGGGCGAGCATTCGAATCCTCGTGAGCTGTGGTTGGGCGAAGGTGCGTGGGCGCGATCAACCGCCCGAAGAGGATCGAGCAGCTGTGGGCGCTGTGGATTCTTCCCTACTCAGAGGGGGTGACGTAATAATTGAGGAAATGAATATAAACAATCTCACAAAAAATTCAATCACACGAGTACACAATAATTTTTAGGTGGAAACCCAAACCAGGTGAAAACCACCACCTAACCCTCTCGAGTTAGGATTTTCCGATCAACCAAGTTGATCAAATCCACTAAACGAATCACTTTAAACGAGGGTGATTCAACCTCAATTACAACCTCGCTATAAGTGCGAGGGTAGCGTTCCTCAACCCCTTTTCTTCACGAGAAGGATTTTGTCTCACGAAGGAGACGGAAATTCGCAAAGCGAATACCCAACCAAATAACAAAGATAAAATAACAAATAATCCTATAGAGCCAACAAAGTAATTTTAAACCTAAGCTTCTATAGGAATTAAGAAACTCCCCTTTGCAAGGAGTGCATCGAGTCGATGACGTAGGTGCGTGAGCCACGCGATGGCGCAACGTTGCTCTCATGAACTATGGCGGGAGAGCGGGTACGCAAAACAGCTTGATGCTCTCTAGATGTAGAACTAGAGCTTAGAGAGCAAGAGAGACACAAAATGGTTTGAAAGTGTATTGCAAGGTGTGTGTCTTGTGTGTCTAGGTGTGTAAAGGCTCCCCTCTATTTATAGAGGCCTTAGGAAGGCTTTGGAAGGCTTGGAAAAGCTTGCATAGCCGTTGGATGCAAAGCCCAAGTGAATCAGCCCGAAATCAGGAACAATTATTGCACTGACAGGGTAATCATACGTCTAATTTTGTCATCAGACGTCTGGAAGACTACTTTAAGATGTCTGAAAATAAGATCAGACGTCTGATTTTGGGCGGGTCTCTTCCTGACTTGAATCAGATCTAAACAGGGTTCTAGTGCAAGTCCATCAGATGACATACAGGACGTCTGGCACTATGTCTGGACGTCTGGAAACCTACTTTTTCGTGGGAATGGATTTCCAAGAGAGTGCAGCGGCTAGAAAATCTCTGAGAAGAGATTTTGGGGTCAGTCGAGGCAAAACGGTCAATTATCAGACGTCTGGAAGGGCTTAAGGACGTCTGATAAGGCTCTAACGGTCATATCCTTAAGTGTATGCTAAGACAGCCAACGGTCCACTAATTGGACATCTAGCAAAGTCATCAGACGTCTCCTAAGACATCTGGTCTAAGGTCTGGACGTCTGATTTCATCAGACAAAACTACCTATGTCCAGCCTAAATGTTATCAGACGTCTGAATCAACAATCAGACATCTTAAAACACATTATCAGACGTCTGATCTTGGAATTAGACGTCTGGAAATGTTGTTTGAACCCTATATTAGTTTTCTAAGTTCTCTACAGAAAACCTAAGTATCCTAGGGTTGTGCTGGTGTTCCTAGGACTACTGTTAGGGTACTTTGAGGCTCTTTAACATGAATCTAAGTAACAAAAATAAAGAGCAACAAAAGAAACGAAAAAAAACAAAAAGTACAAGAGAAGGAAATCTATCCTATTCTTCATCTCCTTCCTTCTTCAATCCATCGCTCCTCGCGAATCTCCTCTGTTTTCGATCAAGCTCCTCCAATCCATCCTGGATGGAGCTCGAACTCCATCTGGTCACGTCTCAATTTGCAATTTGCCTGAAATCTAAGACTCCAAGTGCAAATGTTAAATGACACGTGTTTTGTTATCATCAAAACAAATGATCGTGGTGCTCTGGCACCAACAGGCGCTTGATAGCGCCCACGCACTACTGCACGCTTGCGCCTTACACGAGATCGCATGCCAGCGTTGCGCGCAAAGGAGGCGCTGCGAGGGGCGACTTAAGCCGTCCGATCGCTAAGATCGACAGAATGTTGAGTGCACGTCTCATGTGCGGGAGGCAACTGGCCGTCCCACTACGCCCATGATGGGGCTTTAGCGACTGCTTTATCCGTCACTAAAGACCCTTGAGTTAATTTTTTCAAATTAAAATGACCAAATTGCCCTCACTCCTTACAACTATAAAAGGAGACCCCCACCACATGAAATTCTCTTCCCTTCTTTCTCTTCTCTCCCTCTCCAAAGCTCAAGAGAAGCTTGTCCCACACCCGGGATGCTTCTCAAGAGATAAAGTCCAATTTTCATCCCCCTTTCGGAAGTGGACGACAACAACGTGCTGCCCCGTTCCCTTTCTTCTCGCTTTGTCCTCCTTCGTCCTACTTCGTTCCTCGTCTTCAAGGCGTCATGCCGTCCGGCTCGTCCTCCAAGTGACCGTCGAGGAGGATAATTCCCTCTCCATTCTTTTTAATGCTTTCTAGAGTAGATTTACTGCTTTCTAGTGTAATCATTTTTTTCTTTCTAGTTGTAATGTTTAGTGTAATGAACAATCTTTTTGATAATGAATTCCATGTTCATTCTACATCTCTTTTTGGTTTTTGTTTATAATATTCTCTCTCTCTCATTCTCTCTCTCTCTTCTATTTAGTGTAAATAGATAGATAGTTTCTAATCAATTAATTTACTTCGTGACAAATAAATTAAACATGTATTTTTAAATCAAACGTATGCCTCCCTAAGTTCGACTCGGGATTTTTATTCCGGTATAAATTTTATTTGTTGAACACGAGTTCTTCGCTTTCAAACTACAATGACAGGTTTTAGAAACCAAACACGATAGAGTAGCAACTCATAGCTTCAACATTTTGGTGCCATTACTGGGGAGGCGACGCTATTTAATTTTCTTTTTCGCATTTCATAACTTAAAAATCATTTACCTCACTTCTCTCCTTTCTTATTGTGATTGTAGGTACTCTTTTGAGACGAGGAAAAGCGGTAGATTGGAGCAAAGAGCTATTGAAGGCTCTATATGTTATCCCTCACATCCCACCCATTAGTTTTCATTTCACTAGATAATAACACAAACATCAATCAACCTAGGTGTTCTTATAAACTTTAAGGTTAGTTTTGTTTGTTTGTTTGACACCCACACCTGCCTCAACCTCCACATTTAAAAAGAAAAATAAAAAAATCTCACAGAGGTACACAACCTCATCTGATTTTCAAACTCAACTGGTAAACCGATCTTTGGAGCCGATACACACATCCAAACACATAATTGAGTAGAAATCAGATTAGGTAATCACTTGTGTGCCTAATTAAGTGGTGCAACAGGCCAATTATTTGAGTTGATTGGGCCGCACCACTTCAATTAAAATCAACACATCAAGTAGCTGTCGTTTAGGTTCAACTCTTAAGGATTTACCAGGCACTCCACATTCTTTTAAGTTTCAAAGGAAAACATCTTCACCTGTGCTTTCAAAACTTGGTGTGCCAACAAAACTTGTTTGAAAATACTTAAAGTTGAATCCTAAAAGCTACTAAGCAAGATTTGAACCCTAAAATTCACCGCATCAAAAATAATCTTTCTTGAAAATCACTGGTTGTGCACACACACACACATCAATTAATCATTAAGGGCACAACCCAGATACAGGGCCCATCACATTCGAAAGCACATTCAAACCTAGCCCTAAATAAAATCGAGTAGGCGTTGGCCTTAAGGATTCAACTCACTCTTCAAAGCCCAGAATGAGATTATTTTCGATTAGTCTGTTTCTAGTGTTCAATCTAATGTCTAGCTAGGGGAGTAGAATCAAATGATCGCAGTTGGGGGGTACACTAGGAACCAGAGGTGCAAGCCGAAGGAAGAACCTTCTCCCCAGTCCCTCCTTCTAACTGGTTGGATTGAACAGACAGAAATAGATCAAATCATTTCTTTATCTCAAGATGGGTTTTGGGAGTCTGTAGGTCTTTAGGCTAGCCCACTTAAGGACAGGTTTGATTATTTGTATTGCAGGGTGCCTTTCTTCCACCCATCTCTCATGAATCTTTCCACATTTTATATGCATTCTCGCTCTCTCCCTCCTGTTATGAGTTATCCTTAACATGATGATTATCTCGACTCGTACTATAATCAACCATCAGTTAGTTGGGATAATTCGAATTGGGGATACAGTTCAGGACCTCCGTGTTTAGGGTCTAACCCTGAACACCATAATTGTGATTTCTATCCTTTTTAGAGCCACATCGATTATAGATCGCCACCCTTTCATGGACAACCTAATACGATCTACAATCAAGAAGGATACACCGATCCTTACCCATCCTCTGATTACACTGCCTTTGGGTCATTATCACCTTTTGAACAATCCAAAATGACCTATTATCAGGAAGGGTATAACGAATCTCAATTCGTTAACTCCTCTGCACTAATCCCAAACCTGCCCAACCCTGAACCAAGTCATTTGGTTTAGGTTAACCAAGTTCAAGATAAGGTTCTGGCTAACTTAAGGAATATCATACAATCTTTAGAAGTTCAGCCAATACCTTTCATTGAAAGATTGGAGCCCCTGATTGAAATGATTGATGATTTGAATAAGTATTTGTTGGATTGTCTCCAGGATGTTAAGGATAAGAACTCGAGTGAGTTTCTACTTACGAAGTTAGCAAAATTGAGAATGAGATTTGTGGTTGCTTTGGTTCAATTGTGGGATGATTCCTAGGATGAACCCCCTTCAGGAGAGGCAAGGTCAGAACCCGCTCAGGCACCTATCGGGGGGGATACGTGTTACGAGGCTGACTAGACTGAATTAGAGCAACCAATTAAGGATGATTTGATTTCTTCACCTGAGATTTATAAGCCAGGGTACGAGGAAACGTATGTCTCCATGGATTAGAAAGTGACAGATGATTTTGGGACATATATTAATACAGATCTTGATTTCTTTGATTCTGATGGTGAAGATTCAAGTAGTGAAGTCTCACGCGAGTTTACAGAACACGATTTCTGTAAGACGATTGGGCCTGAGGAATCTGATAGATCATTTGATAGCCCAATAACTGAGGAAACTGATCTTATCAGGGCTCACATTACGCATCCAGAATCAAATTTTCTGGAGGATTCAATCCAATGCCCTGATTGTCAGTTACACCCCATTAAGCTTATTGATGAGTCTGTTCTTAAGATAACTAGACCCAAGTCAATTCTGATTTAGCCACATCTTTTAGACTTGGAAATTTCAGATGGGGTGATTAATATGCAGGATGTCCCGGAATTTAACATTCTAAATGAGGAGGATAGGAGTGGGGAAATTATGATTTAGGAAGCAAATTCCGGAGGAAGTAGAAGACTGCGTCTAAGGGTTCCATTTCATCTGAATCCATAAAACCAAAGCCCTTATGACATTTGTTCTGAGGATGTTCAACCCAAGCATACATTCATTGATTATCCTTTCAATATCAAATTCTCTGTAACCCTACTTTTTGGTCTTGGGTTACATCCTCATAAATTGCAGGCTCGACCCTGCTTGCATATTGATTTTAGGTTTTTGGGTAATTTTTATCCAGAACCTGAGATATTCTTGATTATGGGGTATGAGTCTGCACCACAATTTGGTCCACATCTGTGGACATCTACTGGTAGGTCCGAGATTTCATCTTTTTGTTCTGATTCTGACCTGCACCTGTGAATTCTTTATTTCTCTTCTTTGTATAGTGTGCCTAGCTGAAGGCACTAAATTCAGCATGTATACAGTTCTTTTTAGTTTTTATCTCGGAGCAGACCCGACATTCATGCAATTCAGGTGCTTTCTACTTTATTCCACTCTATTTTATGTCTTTTTAATACAATGAGGACATTGCATTAGATAGGCATGGGGGGGTGGATATTCATCTCTAAATTTATTCGTCAGCTCCGTAGATTTATTTTATTTTCTTTTATTCATATTAAAAAAATTGTGGAATTAGGAAAGAGAACTTGGGTTTAAGAAAATTTTCAATCTTACGAAATACTATATTATGATCTGAACACAATGACCCTTCAAGTCTTTGGAATTAATCGGCCTGTGTATCGACTAAAATGTGGATTTATTTTTCGAGTCCTCGCCAACCTTAATTCTATTGTAATTGGAGTAAATAAGTTTGGGTGGTAAGTACACGACTTATCAACCCGCCCTCTGATTTGAGGGAATTTTGAGTTTTAAGCATCTACACACTTTCTTTGCACTGACCGTTGTTCGGAGATTTTAACGAAAATTGGGTAGCTAATGAACCTTCTAGGGTGATATGGCTGGCAAGTTATCGAGGGTAATAGCCCATAGGTAGGTTGTCCAGAGCCCAATCACTGGATCTTTCTCTTTTGCTACCTTTAGGTAAATCTTAGACCAGGGAAGCCACCTACTCAAAAAAAAGAAAAAAAGAAAGTCAAAAAGAAAAGAAAAAAAAGAGAGAAAAGAAAAGAAAATAAATAAGCCACACTTGGCCACACGCGTATGGCTGGCAAGTTGTCAGTGGTAACAACTCATCGACCGATTGTCCAGAACCTAGCTAAATAAATGCACTGAAAAATCCCAAAACACTTAGGAAGAAGCGGAGTAGAATAAATTGGGGAGATATACATTGGATTCACCCTTGTGTTGACCCCGTAAAAATAAAAGTAGAGAAGAAAGCTACCGGCTGTAAAGATACACCTTTAGGCAGAATTCTCTTTTTAAGGTCACCTAGAGGCATAGAAATCCGAAGTCCGTTTGTACTGCCGGTCAACGAGTCTATCACATTCATAATAAGATGCTTAGAACTTAGGGTTCTCATCAAATCTTGAGTGAGTTGAATGGCCGTAGAAAGTCACTCTTAAACCCTAAAACTCGAAAATCCAAAAAAAAAAAATTAGAAAAGAAGAAAAAGAGAAAAATAATTTTTTCTTTGAATAAGGCGAGGGCATGAGGCGATCTGCATTTTGGCAGATACCCGGGCATTGTTGTGTCTTTGAAAGTTCAGATCCCAAGTAAATATTTTCTTAATGAGTGAAAATAACTCATGCCCAAATAATCCAACTTAATTCTTTTATAAATAGCATATAGTTTTTGCTAGGGACTAGCAAAAGATAGGCATGGGGGTGTGATGTAAACATGTTTACATTGCATAAGATGTCTATTTATGCATGTTCTTAAGCATAAAATTGCATTGCATACTATAAATATCGCATAGCATGCATCATCTTACATTTAGATTAGTTTAAATAAAATGGAGGTTAATTGTCTCCTTTTATGTTCAGGGACAGGGTAAAATTTTTACCAGGGCCTCGGATCGAAGATCCAACCGTACAGATGTTATCAGGGCGATGATTGGAGTTCAACGACTCCAAGATCACCCTAATCAGACATCTGTAGCATCAGATAGAGATTGGGGAATCCTAGAAGATCAAGGGCCAAGATTGTGTGAATCCTCACTTCAAACGACAAATCCGACCGCACAGATGGATTCAGATTGATGATCGTAGCTTAACGGCATGAAAATCAACTTAATCCGACACCTGTGGCACCATCTACATCATCCAGAAGATAGACGGCCAAGATGGCACCACGTGGTGCCATCTCGATCGCCCAACCGGCTGCCCTCAACCGTTGAAGCTTCTAGCACTCACGCATCTCAGTCGTTGGATCAAGATCCAACGGCTGAGAGAGGAGCTCAACGGGCGCTTGAAGATTCTGAAGGACCACTGTAAGGCGCAACCATGACCGTTGGATCTCAATCCAACGGTCCAGATCGCACGATCAAGGATTACTCCGCTTGCCCATCCACGTGCGTAGGACAGTGGGCAAGAGCGTTTAACTGCAGCGCGGGCGAGCATTTGAATCCTCGCGAGCTACTGTTGGGCGAAGGTGCGCGGGCACGATCAACCGCCCGATGAGGATCGAGCAGCTGTAGGTGCCTGATAGCGCCCACGTGCTATTGCATGCTCGCGCCTCACGTGAGATCTCACGAGGGCGTTGCATGCAGAGGAGGCACTACGAGGGGTGAGTTAAGCTGTCCTATCGTGAGATCGACAGAACGTGGAGCGCATGTCTCATGCGTGGGAGGCGAGCGGCCGCCCCACTACGCCCACGATGGGGCTTTAGCGACGGTTTTATCCATCACTAAAGACTCATGATTTAATGTTTTTCAAATTAAAATGACTAAATTGCCCTCACTCCTTGCAACTATAAAAGGAGACCCCCTCCACATGAAATTCTCATCCTTTCTTTCTCTTCTCTCCCTCTCCAAAGCTCAGGAGAAGCTTATCCCACACCCGGGATGCTTCTCAAGAGATAAAGTCCAATTTTCATCCCCCTTTCGGAAGTGGACGATGACAACGTGCTGCCCCATTCCTGTTCTTCTCGCTTCGTCCTCCTTCGTTCTTCTCCGTTCCCTGTCTTCCAGGTGTCGTCCCGTTCGGCTCATCCTCCAAGCGACCGTCGAGGAGGATAATTCTCTCTCCATTCTTTTTAATGCTTTCTAGAGTAGATTTACTACTTTCTTGTGTAATCATTTTCTACTTTCTAGTCATAATGTTTAGTATAACAAAAAATCTTTTTGATAATGAATTCCATGTTCATTCTACATCTCTTTTTGGTTTTTGTTTATAATATTCTCTCTCTCTCTCTTCTATTCAGTGTAAATAGATAGATAGTTTCTAATCAATTAATTTACTTCGTGACAAATAAATTAAATGCATATTTTTAAATCAAACGTCTGCCTCCCTGAGTTCGACTCGGGATTTTTATTCTGGTATAAATTTTATTTGTCGAACACGAGTTCTTCGCTTTCAAACTACAACGACAGGTTTTCAAAACCAAACACGATAGCGTAGCAACTCGTAGCTTCAACATTGACCCTCTGGAGGCACTGAAAGAGGAGCTGCAAGAATCGATGAGGAAATCTACACAGGATAGCTTGCAGATAATGAAGGTGATGGCTGACCAGATACAAAACCAGCTGTTGCAGGAGCATAGGACTCAGGGAGCCTTGCCCTCCCAACCCATCCTGAACCCTCGGTATGTGCAGAACCAAGACGTCCCGCCTAGGTTTCAGGCACCACAGGGACAGGCACACGCCATATTACAGGTGCCTCCTGCACCACCTGGTTATGCTCAAGGCCAGCCGCCTTCGATGCAAAACCCCGCATACTCTGCCCCTTCCGCTCCCCCACCACCTCATGGATAGCAAGCTGATGCAAATGCTGTCTCATTGAGGAGTGGAAGGAAGACATTCAACCCACCACATAAGAAGGTGGGTCCTGATTTTTCTCACCCTTCGTCGCAGGCGGGTTTGACTCCATCTCAGGAGCCACCTACGGTAGATAAGGGTAAGAGGCCACTTGACCTTGAGATTCACATCCCTTTTCCTGAGGCTCTGATGCAAAATGTAGTACGGAAGAAGGACACACGAAATTTTGAGGACCTGAAGTCAATGTTCAAGGAAGTACATATTCAGGTCCCTCTCCTTGAGGCAATTGATCAAATCCTCACTGTCGTTAGGTTCTTCAAGGACTATTGTACACCGAAGCGACAACCTAGAATTGGACGACAGGCAGTACTATCAAAAGAAGTTAGCATCGTGATTCTAGTCGACATGCCGCCAAAAAAGAAAGACCCTGGTACCCCACTCATATCCTGCTTTTTGCAGGATTCTCCATTTGATCGAGCCCTTCTAGATCTGGGTTCGTCCATCAACCTAACTCCCACTGCCGAAATAATCGATTTCAATTTGGGGAGTTAAAGCCCACCTCGGTCATGATTCAACTAGCTGATAGATTAGTAAAAACATCGAGGGGGGTGGTTGAGAACGTGATCGTAAAAGTCCACGGATTCTGCTTTCCCACAGACTTTTTCGTTCTCGATATGGAGGTTCCTTCTAATCTCCGAGATGCACCAATCATTTTGGGTTGCCAATTTCTAGTGACAGCCCAAGCAAACATTGATTGTGCATCTGGGTGTATGGAGATAGCCCTAGGTAATGAGCGACTTCAACTTGACATATTCAGGGTAGCAAAGAATTTTGATTATGATCGCATAGAGGAGGATGGTGAAGATGAAGATTCGGCATATTGTGGAAACATTGGGCTCCTTTGTGACGAACCAATGTCTCGTTCGTCTGCACTATTAGGGTTCTTGGACCTTGATCCACACGGGATTGAGACCACTACACTGCACATATCTCCTCGAGGATTCGATTGTTTAAGGTGTGTTTCTGACCACAACACCCCTGAATCTAGATATCCTGATCCGTACACTACTGGATCGCCCCTATTGTTACAAGAAGACGTGACCACAACTAACGGGTTTCCCGTTAATGCAGTCACAATCGATTATCTCACAGGTAGTGAATCAGCAGGAATTCACATACATACGGATCATCAGATTCCCACCTTCGAGTCTACTCCTCCTATTCCCATTTCTGACAAGGATTTCAGTGACCTCCCCACAGATCTTCTACTTTCACGAATACCCTTGTATGATCCAGAGCCTAGAGAGGGCATGATGTTTGATGTCAATTATCGTTATGAGGATCCCTATGACTTAGATTCTGGTTCTGAGATACATTTTGATCTACTCCCTCAGCAACTTCCTGCTGAATTGTGGGACATGATAAATCAGCTCAATCAACATCATGACCCCCCCTCTGATTATCCTCTATTTTTCACCATTACTCCACACTTTCTTATAGCTAGACTTTTTCGAGTAGGGGTGCACAATCAGCTGGTTCGCATCTCTGGACCACTGATTCTGGGAACATACGAGCACATCTTTCTTTTAATCTTGACCGGCTCCTATGCTAGAATTGATACATCTGATTGAGTTTCTACCCAGCTAGAGGCGTTAAACTCAGCACATATAGATAGCATATCCCACATTCCACCATCATCTATACATAACCATTTTTATACATAGCATAGTTTTCTTTTAAGCATATTTCTTTTGCATATTGCATATTGTCAGGTTGGCCAATGCTGAATGTTAAAATTTCAGGAGCAATTCTAGGTGATTTCTACCCATTTACTCCCTACTATATTTATTTTCATTTATATTCATGCATGAGGACATGCAAGAACTTAGGCATAGGGGGGTAGATACAGCAAAACTGAAAATTTTTTTGCCAACATTTAGGAAAACCTCGGAGCTACATGTAAAACGTACTTTAGGACCCTGAATAAAAGAACAATCGACTCGACCTCCAATGCTCCCATTGGAGTTAGAAATCATCCGCAACAGCCATTTTCAACTCACTCACTCACTTTTTGCTCTAAATTTAGGGTCAAGCTGAATGTAACCTGAAAGGGAAATTTCATGAAGTACAAATATACGAAGTTACTTGTTTATAGCATATATACATAGTGCATCCATGAATAAGATTATTTTATTAAGAGAATGCATTAGGGATTTTATCCTCTAATTGATTCCTGTAATTTAGAATCCATTATAATTTTTCACACACACGTAGAATTTGTAATGGATTCACAGTGAATGCTGATAAACATCTTTAGTTTGTCAAGAAGAAGCAGTGCTTCTTCTCCTAAACCCGTAGACAGTGTTTTGGGAGTCAGGCAGATTTTCCTCCAAAAATCCACCAAATAGTGTGAGATGAGAGTAGAGTGTACTGGTGCTCTAAGATTAGTGCAAGGAATCTGGAATCTTAGATAATTAGGTGATGATACTCAGAGATTAGGCATAGTTTCCACTCTTAGTTCCTACATATACATTTTTCTACGAAATTTGAGAGCCACCAAATAAGGCAATTATGTGGAGAGCGAGTTTTCATAAAACTAGGGCTAAGGTGGATGGTTACGACCATTATTTATGGAATCCTCGGCTGAAGGAGGGTATTGATGTCAAGGTCAGAAATACACCATCCTATCCGTCTCTCCCAGTGCCATGAGTAGGCACTTCCACCAAATAAGCCACCTAATGTCTCTTGAGTACCACCAATCCCTAATAATGCCTCCTTAATAAAGTTCATGGATATGTGCTAGTTGTGTTGTGTTGTAAAAAAAAAAAAAGATGAAAAAAAAAAGATGAAAAGAAAGAAAAATGAGAAAAAGAAGAAAAAGCAAGAAAAAAGAATGTGTGTTTATTTCATTTACATTGAGGCAATACCATTGAATAAATTTGAGATCCACCAAATATAGCCTTAACCTATTTTTCTGTGTTTTTGACCACCCGAATGCTGGTTGAGGAATTCTGACTTAGTGTTAGGGTTATGGAAACTCAACTAAAGTGTTAATGCCAAGTGAGACCACCAAATACAAGTCATATGTGTGAATCTGGTGAGATTGTGAGCTCTAAGAAAAAAAAAAAGAAAAGAAAAGACAAAGAAAAAGAGAAAGAGAGAATGAATACAAAGGAATCAAAAGAGAGCATAGTTTTTCTCGTCTTTCTCTGAGTTGAGTTACTTAGTAATCTGTGAATCTAGATTTTGTAGCACCAAGTGAGAGTGAGCCACCAAATAAACACCCGTACCCCTCAGAGATGCTCTACCTAAGCTTAAAGCCGGGGTGGAATTCATAAAATATCTTGAATACCCCGAGGGAAGAAAATTGGCTTATCCCGCTAGAATTTTTACTAGGGGACAAGTACAGCCTTTAGAGGTGAATTAGTTTTTCACTCGAATCCATTGCAAAAGCTACATCACTACACTTCCACGATTGTCTAGATTTCTAGAGCATAGGATGAAAACAAAAAGGAGAAAAATCTCTAGGCATACACTTAATAAAATAATCAATCCCTTAGGGAACCTTCTGTGAATAATTTAGTCTTGCATTTGCTAGGGACTAGCAAGATTTAAGCATGGGGGTATGATTGTGCAGCAATCATAGGTCTTAATTGACCTAAATTAGTCTAGGACTTAGCATAAGTTAGGATAATTCATGCATGCATAAGAATTATTTGCATCTTTACTGCTTTCTTTTAGCTATGCATAAAATAATGCTATAATGTGCTGATTAGGCGCATTATGTCAATTACAGGTAATAAGCTGATCAGAAGCTAGATCTGAAGCTGGATCTAAAGTTGGATCTGAAGAATAAAGAATAACTGGTGTTACAGTAGAGCTGGAGCGGAAAACCTGGATTAGATGCAATAGATAAGAATGTAAGGGAGTTAAGGTATGCTATTTTATTAAGTAGGATTAAAGCAATAAATTATGAATAACCTAGGTCCATCCTAGCCCTAGGATAGCCTAGAAGCTTCCCCAAGCCTTAGCCACCCTTAGATTAGGTCACTGCACCCTAGGAAACCTTAACACCCTAATTTTAGCCTCTATCTGGATGTCCAGATGAGTTATAGGACGTCCAGAACCCTTAGGCAACTCCCACACACCTTAAACCCACTTGTGTAGTGTTAATGGATGTCCAGACACTTGGTCAGACGTCCAATTTCTACATAATATCCAAGACAGAACCTAAAATCCCTCCTGACTTTGATTGGACATCCAGACAATAAGTCTGGACTTCTGATATTTCATTATAAGACATTTGATACTGTCCTCTAGTTATTGTTTTGGAATTCAAGCCTTGATCTTGGATTTCTAACCCCCTAAACCCAATTCTAACCCCATAGGAACCAAAATTAAGGTGCCATAACCCTAGTACATCACCTCTAGACCTCCCTAAGGACCTAATTAGGTCCTCACTAAACCTAATTGACTTGGATCTTAGTCAATTCCATCAGCCTATTCAATTGGACTCACTGAGTCCAATTGGGTCCTAATCTCAGCACACGCTATCCAATTGGACTCAGTGAGAGTCCAATTGACCTAGACCTAACTTAATTGAGTTATTCTAGTCTCAACTAAGTTTTTACACACCCAATTAAACTTTTATTAAGTTTAATTGCACTTTACCTTAGTGAATTAGGGTTTACAACCCTAATTTGAGACCTAACTTGACCTAAACCCACTAGAACCTAACCTAATCAACCTAGCCACCTAAGTTTCGACCCTCACACACCCACACACACCATCCACACGAAAATACCTAGCCTATAGTTCTCTAGAACTCTCTACCATGTGTTGTTGCCTTAGTTGCTAAAATTAGCAACCAAGAGATATTCAATTTTTAGATCCACATTTGGTGGATCTAAAAACCACCATCCATCCTCTCTCTCTCACTCTCTCACAAGCTCCCACCATAGGCCTTTCTAGAGAATTCCATAATTCTCTAGAGAGCTTCCCTTAGGTCTATAAAAAGACCTAAGGGGTGGCCATTTGCACCCATCCCATTCTTGGCACTCATTCACACTTAGGTTAGCCACATTCACCTCCATTCCACCTCCACAAGCTGCTTCAGCATGGCTTCCACCATCTCCACGCCAAGATGCTGGATTATCTCTCCAACCTCTCTCCAAGGGTCGTCCTAAGCACCATTGGCCGCCCCTCCTCCTCTCAATCGCTCAAAGGCCATCGGAGACCACCTCCGAATGCCCTTATTTCTGCTAGATTAGTAGTTAGTTCTTCATAATTTACATGCTTTTATTACTGCTTAGTAGTATAGCTCTTTACTCTCCCCCAATGATGCATGCAAAATCCCCCATAGATTCCTATATGCGATCATTTTCTGTTAGCTAGATTTATATTTTCAAGCTTTCCTCTATAAGCTTTCCACTAGTTCCATGTTGCAAACACCATGATGGATTAATGAAAGATCTTTATATATATATATATATACATATATATATATATATATATATATGTCCATGTGTTGAGAATCACTATGAGCTTATTGCAATATCTTTTGTGTGATTAAAGTTGCCTACTTTTAATTTCTGATATTCTGGCAACTAAGCATGTCGTGCATAAATACGTAATAACCATAAACCGCCATGCGATTTTAAGCAAGTAGAGCGAAAGATATGGATTTCATATTTGCATAAACACCTCCTAGAGACAAACGATCGGGATTCAAGTCTCATTATCTTTACAAAAATTATTTTTTTTGACGAACGTTTTTGCGTAACTATACTACTATTTCCGACGACTTCAAAATGTGAGAGAATGGCTTTCCGTCACTCCCATAGATTAGAATTTTTGTTTGAACTCTTGGTTAGAAATTTCTTTCTAAAAAAAAGAAAAACAGCAACAAAAATATTTTTCCTTTAGGTTGTTAGATTAGGTTTTTATTTGAATCTTAGGCTAGTTTGTTTAAAAAAAAAACAGAGAGAAAAATTTCAAAAAGTTTTTCCCTCCAAAAAAATTTTGAAAATTTTAGAAAAAAAAGACATTTGAAAAATAAAAATAAGGAAAAAAATCTTTTTTGGTGGAAAGTAGAATTTGAATTTCAAACACCTTTTAAAAGCTTTTCCACCACTTACTGAAATTCGACCAGGCTTCAATTTTCAATTTAAAAATTCATTTGCTGAAAAATTAATCATTGAAAATTCTGAAATTCAAATAAGTACTTCATTTTCAAACCATCTTTCAAACGACACCGTTTATTTGAAAAAATTCCAAGTATAAAATTTTTAAAAATTTGCGAAGTTTAAGGGGGTCAAACTGACCCAGATTTGAAAATTTTCAAAATTCAAAAATCAATTTCGAGCAATCTGTGAATCTATTTTGACTAAAATGGTGCGGTTTGAAATTTAATTTCATTATCTTTAATTTACATATTTTTCTCGAATTTTTAAAAATCATGTGATACTATTTCAAAGTAAAAAAACCGACAAGGGGTCAAAATTCTAAATCTGACTCCCTGACAATTAAAAATCCCTATAAATTTGGTTGAAATAGTAAAAATTATAAAAAAATATTCTCTGAAAAGATAATTGAAAAAAAAATCTACTTGCCAAATTTTAATTTATTTGGATTCCAATTTTATTCAAGGAACTATTTCTATTCTTGTGGTATGCTGAAAAGAAAAAGAAAACCTTAGAATTGCATGAACCCTAGGTTATACCTTTAGGGTTACACTCTAGAGACCACACTTGAGCTAACTTAGACTTAGCTAAGTCTAGTGTTTAGCTGGTGAGCCTGGTCACCTTGTGGGCCACTTACCCCAAACCCCAGTGAAGAAATAAAGGTTAAAATAAATTCTAAAACACAAAATCAACTTGAATTCGTTGTCATACTACTTGGTGTTTTCAACCTCTCTAGCCAAACATGGTGACTAAGTCTGCGGGGTAGTGTCAAACGACTGCGACTCCGGGGTCAACGGAACCGGAGGCGCGAGTCGAAGGAAGAACCTTCCCCTTAGTTCCCTCGTAACCAGACTGGCTAGGTTAGCTTGAGAGGCAGGAATCACTTTCATTCTATTCTCAATGAATTTTTCTTTAGGAATTTGAACCTAAAATAAAAAATCCGATCATCTGATCATAAGGACCATCTGATTGACAAGGCCTTAGCCTTGTCTGGCTGGCTGCACCAACCCAGGGGTTGCCTGGTGTATGCAAGGAATAAGGTCACTGAGACCTCAACTGGATGGACCTTAGGAGCCATTCCCAAGGAGGCGAGTCACCTCACCTGGACCATCTTCTCCCCCACACTCATCTTGTACCCTCTTAGCTAAGATGGCTAACCCTGGACACCAACCTGGTCAGGATCCAGCAAATCTGGACCCGATTGCTCATCTGGAAGCCTGGGTCATTGAATCTGAGGAACGGCAGAAACATAACATAGACCGTATCCTGAACACTTTGGACAGAAGGCAACATCCACCACGAGGAGAACAACTTTGGGGTTTCTACACCGATTATCGCACCGATTGTCACACCTCTAGTCCGGATTCCCGCAGGCGGAGACACGTTCGAGCTCAAGCCCAATCTAATTGGGCTAATCCAAAATTACTTTATGGAAATGCGAATGAAGATCCATTCTAGCATCTACAGGACCTAAGTAGGATCGCGGAAATGGCTTGACCCAGGAATGTAGATCTTGGAATTGTTTTGATGAAGCTTTTTCCATTTTCTCTGAGGGATAAAGCTTCATACTGTTCAAGACCATCGAGAAGCCAATTGGAACATGGCTGGAATTACGACGTGAATTCCTACAGAAGTTCTTCCTGATCGGTCGGACGAATGCGATGAGGAGAGCGATCACAACTTTCTCCTAGGGACCTGAGGAGAAGTTGCATGACGCTTGGGACTGATTTCATGATCTCCTGAGAAAATGCCTACACCATGGTGTGCCCAAATGGCACTTAGCTCAGATCTTTTACCATGGGCTATACGACACACATTGGTACCTGGCCGATGCATCCAGTGGCGGGAATTTCCTCGCGAAAGACGAAAATAACACATTTGATTTGTTCGAGTCTCTAGCAAAGAATTCAATGAATGCCGCATCAATGAACCAATTCTAGTGGCCTGGACAGTAGCGAGTTAGTATCCATGAGGCCCAAGCAGAGTCTGTTCAAGCTGATATGGAAATTATCGCCAAGCAGCTGGGAAAGATGAATTTGTTGGGAAAGAAAATCAATGACATAGCTCAAGGTCAACAGGATCTGGTCAAAAATTCTGCTACCCTGAGACCCTCTTATGCATTTCAAGCCCCTCTTGCTCGAGTTAATCTGCTCACTCGGGATGCACCTCCTCTGTATTCACGGGATCCTGCGTATCAAGATCCTGCGAACAATCTCGATCTGGCACCATATGATCAGGGTTACACACCACATGATAATTATAATGCGTATTCCCTTGATGAATATATGCCTCAGACGTCGTCAGCCTACGAAGACGTCAATTGATGTGCATACATCTGATTAACCTAAAATGTCTATTAATGCATGTTCTTAGTGTCACATTAGCATTATACATTGTGAATAGTTCATAATCAAGCATTTAGATTAAGTTGTATAAATTATATAGTAATCATCCCCTTTTTATGGCTAGGGATAGGGAAACTTATTAATCGGGTCCTTGGATCGAAGATCCAACCGTACGGATCTAATTAGGGTGACGATTAGAGTTCAACGACTCCAAGATCGCCTTGATCGGACATCCGTAGCATCAGACAGAGAGCAAGGAACCCTAGAGATTAAGGGCCAAGATGGTGTTAATCCGCACCTCAGATAAACCCGACCGCACGGATGGGTTGGGATCGATAATCGCAGCCTAACAACGTGAAAATTGGTCCAATCCGACATCCGTGGCACTATCTACAACACCCAGAAGATGGATGGCCAAGATGGCACCACGTGGTGCCATCTCAGCCATCCAACCAGCTGTAGCTCTTCTCTTCTTCACCCGCTCGACAAATCTGGGCCGTTGGATCACCATCCAATGATCGTAGATTGCTCGCGCACAAATCGTGCACTCGCCTCAAGCGTGAGCACAGCGTAGCGGTCGAGCACCCCTTCGTAAGCGAAGGGCAAGCGTTTGAGTCGCACTGCACTTCAAAATTAGAGGGGCTGCGGGTGCGAGCGGGCCATCACAGCCGTGCAATCAAGATCGAGTAGTGCAGATCATCCGATAGCGCCCACGTGCGATCAGACGCGCAGTGCAAACGCCCGATCGCACGTGGGCGTGTGGCACTGGAGAGGGCGATTTAAGCTGTCCGATCTCTTGATCGGATGGCTGAGTGCGCGCGATCGTGCGTAAGCGTTGAAGCAGCGAAGGTGAGGGATGCGTGCAAAGCGCGCACGTCGACCACGTTTAGGCCTTTAGTGACGGATAAATCCATCCCTAAAGGTCTTGAATTAATGTTTTTAATGTTGCAATGTCCAAAATGCCCCCACTCCTTGCAACTATAAAAGGAGACCCCTACCATATAAATTTCTCATCCCTTCCTTCTTCTCTCTCCCTCTCCAAAGCTTAAGAGAAGCTTATCCCACACCCGGGATGCTCCTCAAGAGCTAAAACCAATTTTCGCCCTATTCTGGAAGCGGATCCCACGATGACGACGATGTGCTGCTTCGTTCCCATTCCTCCTTCCCGCTCCGTTCCTCGTCTTCCAAGTGATGTCCCGTCCGGCAAGTCCTCCTAGCGATCGTCGAGGAGGTAACCTCTTTCTCCCATTCTTTTTACTGCTTTCTAGAGTAGAATTTTCCTACTTACTAGTTCTAATAATTTCTCGCTTTCTAGTGTAATCATTTCTCTCTTTCTTAGTTGTAAAAATATTATGCAATATCAAGTGATTGTTCTTTCTCTCTCTCTTATTATCTATATTGATTCCATTGTGATTATTTCGCCCTTTAAACAAAAACACAAAAATATAATTGCGAATTTTGATCGACGTAGCCTCCCTGTGTTCAACTCAAAATTTTTTTACAGATTTTTTGGTATAAATTTTATTTGTTGAACGGATTTCTTTGCGACTCGAACTACGACAGGTTTTCAAATCCAATTGCGAACATGTAGTCATCCGTCATTCGACATTTTGGTGCCATTGTCGGGGAGGCAACGATTTTCGATCTTCTTTTCGCATTTCATGCACTTTACTATTTTCTAACTTGCTTTACCTCATGTCTATTGTTTTGTAGATACCTCTATCAAGGAATTGTCAAGTGGTAGATCAGAGTAAAGTGTAGTTGAAGATGATTGTAAGTGCTCTCCATTCTTCTCCCTCCATAGATTTCATTTCATCACATTAATTCAAATTCCAATTAACCTAGGTGTTTGCATAAATCCTAGGATTAGTTTGGTTGTTTGGATTTCCGCCCACATTCATTTCACCCTCGCATATAAAAAAACAAAAACATATTTGTGGGGTAATTCAACACACACATAACATACACCCACATTCAAGGCACTTAGCCTAATTGATTTTCTTCTACTCAACCGGATTTTGATCTATGGAACCGGTACAAACAAATCAACATATAAAAGAGTAGAAATCATTCTAGGTTAATCATTTTTGTGTGCCTAATTGTGGCTAATTGTTTGAGTTGTTTGGGCCGCACCACTCAACCTAAAATCAACTCACTAAGTAGCTTCCTCTTAGGGTTTTCAATCTAGGTTCATACTAGGCACTCCACTTTATTTCTGATTTCAAAAGGAAAACAATCTTCACCCATGCTTGAAAACTTGTTTTGCCTCAAACTTGATTGAATTAAACCTAATTTTAAACCCTAAAAGCTACTTAAGCAAGATTTGAACTCTAAAATCCACTCATCACAAATAATCTTACTTGAAAACCCTGGTTGTGCATGCACTTACACATAATCAATTAATCATTAAGGGCACAACCCATTTTAAGGGCCCGCCACATTCCATAAGCACTACAAACCCAGGCCTAAATAAAATCAAGTAGATGTTGGCCTTAATGATTGATTCGCTCTTTAGGGCCTACTCTGAGATTGTTTATGATTAACCTGCTTGTACTGATCAATTTGATGTCTAGATAGGGGAGTAGCATCAAACGACCATGGCTGGGGGGTACACTAGGAACTAGAGGTGCAAGCCGAAGGAAGAACCTTCTCCCCAATCCCTCCTTCTAATTGGTTGGATTGAGCAGACACAAGTAGAGTAAATCATTTATAATCTTAAGGTGGGTTCTGAGAGTCTGTAGATCCTTAGGCTACCCCACTTAAGGACATGCTTGTTTTGTTGTGCTGCAGGGTTCTTATCCCCAATCCTTCCGACCTTTTCCTAGTTTATGCTGGGAAGAAGGTCATTGAATCCCCGATTGGAAGGACCACTAGAGTATTCTAGGAGGCGTAGATTGGATTTTGGCCAAATTGATCCCATGGCCGATCAATAGCCTCCTTTGCCTCAGGATCAAAGGAGGTATTTCGAAGGCAGCTGGAACAAATGCAGAGAATGCAAGAATGGTTCTAGAGAATGCAGGGCGCTCAGCCCTTGAAGGATTTTTATGATCTTTCAAATTACGAGGAACGTCCCGACGTCTAGATTCCTGTTGGAGACGTAGAAATCAAGTCCTAGGTGTTAAGCCTGATCAAGCATTTCCATGGGCTTGGCTCTGAAGACCCATTTCAGCACTTGGAGGATTGACCACTTTAGTCCAGACTACCAAGGCACGAAATGTGAATGAGGAGTAAATGATCATGAGGCTCTTCCCCCACTCTCTTAGGGATAAAGCCGCTCATTGGTATAGGACTATAGGAAGACCAATTGCAACTTAAAATGAGTTGAAATCAGCCTTTCCAAAGAAATTCTTCCCCGTCGAGCAAACCAATGCTTTGAGACGGGCAAATACTACCTTTACCCAGTGGCCGGGGGAGCAGCTTCATGCTGCCTGGGAGCGATTCTAGGACCTTTTGCGGAGGTGTCCACACCACGAGGTGCCGAAATGGCAACTCATGCAGATTTTCTATCATGGGTTGACTGAGCAACTCAGAAATCACATGGTCGCTTCTTGCAGAGGCAATTTGTTCAACAAAGATGTAGATAGCGTGCACGATTTGTTTGAGGAGATGAGCGAGAATTCGATCAATCATGCCTCCATGGATACTTTTAACCGATCCCAGTAGCCCAAATCGAATGTCAATGAAGTCCACGACTCTCATTCATTCGATATGGAATTGATTTGTAATAAACTTGATAAGGTGGACTTGGTTGCTAAGAGAATGGAGTGGATGGCTAGAAACTCAATGAACTCTCGATCCACTCAATCCCAGAATTCGGGATTCCATTCATCACGAGCTCCTTCTGGATGGGAGTTCGTGAATCAACTTGATGCAGCTCAACTTGTGAGCCAACATTATTTGGACCCCCACGGGTTCCAAACTAGGGTCTTTGATCCCAGTTTCTCTGATCCTTCCCTTTCTTTCTCTCCATCCTCACACTAAGGATGTTTGTGCTATACAAGAGAATGTTAGATCCAACCCTTACTCCAATGCTTATAATCTGGGTTGGAGAAACCACCCTAACTTCTCCTGGAAAAACCCAGGGCAGCAGACCCAATTCCAACCCAGCAACTATGCTCCGCAATGACCAATGGGTCAGGGTCATGTTTATACTCAGTTGCCCCCGAATCAGGTCAATCAGCCAGCTTGGAATGCCCGCCCACCTGTAGGGTAGGCTGATTTGAACCGACAAATGGTAGAGATGCAAGATCTATGCTCCAGCTCATGCAGCAAATGAAAAGCTCGCTAGACAACTTGCAAACCGGGCTCATAGCTAATTCTCATCAACCTGAATCTCTACCATCTCAACCCGTACCCAACCCACGTAATATCTTGAATCCGGGCAATCAAGCCCATGGGTACTGGAATCAAAGGGACTCACACGCACATGCTCAGGTGGTTGAGCAGGGTCCTTCCTCTTCTTCTTCTGCAAATCAACGGTTCTTGGCTAATGAAGCCCCTCCAATCTTTCCTAACCCTTCCCAAGACCCAAACCCATATGCATCTGCTAATTCTGTTACCTTGAGGAGTGGTAAACAAACTCAGGATTCACAACCACACAGTTCTGATTTACCAAATCCTGAAGAACTTGAGGAGAGAAAGGAGAACTTTGGAGAAGAAATCAAGGCTCAGGAACCTGATTCCGAAGGTCCGACTCATGTTCCTTTTCCTGAGGCCTTGATTAGATCAAGGAAGAAGTTTGTTGATAGTAATGAGGAGCTTTTGAATATTTTCAAGAATGTCGAGATCAATATCCCGCTCCTCGACGCTATCAAACATATACCGCCTTACGCAAAATTTTTAAAGGATTTATGTACACAGAAGCGTAAGTCGAGAGAATATGTTCTGAGGAAGGTGGTACTCTCCAAGTAGGCTAGTTCTGTTATCCTGCACCACCTCCCTCAGAAAAAGAGGGATCCAGTTGCTCCTTTGATTTCGTGTGTCATCGGAGATTACACTTTTCATAGAGCACTGCTGGATCTAGGTGCATCCATCAACCTAATTCCGACTTCTCTTTACGAGAAGTTCGGATTAGGTGAACTTCAGCCGACTTCAGTAACATTGCAATTAGCAGATTGTTCGGTCACAAATCCGCGAGGCATTATTGAAGATGTTATTGTTAAGGTTAAGGATTTCTATTTTCCTGTAGATTTCCTTGTCCTTGACATGGATGTTCCTAAAAATCTAAGGAACACGCCCCTCATTCTGGGGCATCTATTTCTGGCTACCGCCAGGGCCAACATTAATGTGAAAGCAGTAGCATGGAAATCGCCTATGGGGATCAAAGAATGAAATTGGATATTTTTAAGGTGATTAATAAATTCAAGGATTGTGGATTTATTGAGGAACTTGAGGACGATAATGTGAATATCGAAACTTGTATGGTGGTTTCTGCATTTAAAAGTTCCTCCTCTGATGATGAATTGGACCCGCAACCCTCTATGGCAGACCCGCCATCTTTTGAAGAGGTTATTGATTTTGTTCACTCTCAACCTCTTCCTCTTGATGAGTCTTCATCAACATCTTCCTTACCTTCAATCATCAACCCGCCCAGCTTGAACTGAAACCATTGGTTGAGAATCTGAAATATCAGTTTTTAGGACCACATAAGACACTCCCTGTGATTATCAGTGCTAAATTAACAAAGGAGCAGGAGATTAAACTGATTAAGGTCCTGAAGGAACACAAGGAGGCAATTGGTTGGAATATTCATGACCTTAAGGGGATCGAGCCATCTTATTGCAATCACAGAATATTTTTGGAAGATGGATCTCATCCTTCTTGCCAGATGTAGAGGAGATTAAATCCAAATATGTGAGAAGTGGTCAAGAAGGAGATTATTAAGTGGCTCGATGTAGGAATCATTTATCCAATCTTTGATAGTCCTTGGGTAAGTCCCGTGCAGATTGTTCCCAAGAAAGCCAGGATTACCGTTGTGACTAACGAGAAAGGAGAATCTGTCACAACTCGTCCAGCTTCCTCTTGGAGGGTCTGTATCAATTATAGGAAGCTGAACACAGCCACAAAAAAGGATCATTTCCCTCTGCCTTTCATTGATCAAATCTTGGAAAGATTAGCTGGGCAGAAGTACTTCTATTTCCTTGATGGCTACTCGGGATACAACCAAGTTCCTATCCATCCCGAGTATCAGGAAAAAACAACTTTCACCTATCCCTACGGAACCTTTGCTTTTCGTAGGATGCCATTCGGCTTATGCAATGCACCTGCGACTTTCCAAAGGTGTATGCTGGCCATATTCTCTGATATGGTGGGAGAGTGGATGGAAGTCTTCATGGATGATTTCTCTATTTTTGGGAAATCATTTGACTTCTGTCTAGCTAATCTTGAAATGATTCTTAAACCATGCATCAAAACAAGACTGGTCCTTAGCTGGGAAAAGAGTCATTCCATGACATAAGAAGGCATCATCTTAGGTCATGTAATCTTTGAACGGGGAATCGAAGTGGATAAAGCTAAGGTTGATGCTATCGCTAAACTTCCTCCTCCCACATCTATCAAACAAATTCTATCATTTCTTGGTCATGTGGGATTCTACAGGAGATTAATCAAGGACTTTTCAAAGGTTGCTCGTCCTCTGAGCAATCTTCTTGCCAAAGAAACACCGTTTGATTTCGATGAATCATGCCGTAAGGCATTTGATTTTCTTAAAATGATAGTAACTTATGCTCTGGTGTTGCAACCACCGGTTTGGACAACCCCTTTTGAGATCATGACCGAAGCTTATAATTACGCGGTCTGGGCCATTTTGGGTCAGAAAGTTGATAGGAAGCCCTCTGTCATCTACTATGCTAGTAAAACTCTAGACGAGGCCTAGAGGAATTACACTGTTACTGAGAAGGAATTACTAGCCGTAGTATTTGCTTTAGAGAAATTCAAGGATTATCTCTTAGGGTCTCACATCATCATATATATCGACCACTCGGCCTTGAGACATCTTTTGGCCAAAAAGGATGCCAAACCCCAGCTTATTCGTTGGATTCTTCTACTTCAAGAATTTGATCTTGAAACCAAGGATAAATCTGGGGTACAAAATGTGGTGGCAGATCATCTGTCGAGACTTCTGAGTGATTCTTCTCATTCGGACATTTCGATTGCTAATACTTTTCCAAACGAAACCATCCTTACAATTTCAGGTGTCCAAACCCCGTGGTTTGCTGACATCATTAATTATTTGGCCATTGATCAAATCCCCCAAGATTGGACCAAGCAACAACAGGATAGACTCAAATCTGAGGCCAAATATTACTTCTAGGAGGACCCTGAACTGTACCGCATCGGCTCTAATCAAATTATTCACCAATGCATTCCAGAGAATGAATTCAAGAGTATACTCGAGTTCTACCATGCATCTGTGTGTGGTGGACACTTCTCCAGGAAAAAGACGACTGCAAAAATTTTGCAATCTGGATTCCATTGGCTGTCTTTATTCAAGGATGCCCAGGAATTCTTGAGGTCATGTTTCCGATGCCAGGCACTTGGGAGCATAACCAAGAGAGATATGATGCCCCTAAACTCGATTCTTCCTGTCGAAATCTTCGACGTTTGGGGCATCAACTTCATGGGACCCTTCCTCCCTTCATTTGGACATTAGTACATTCTTGTCATTGTTGATTATGTGTCCAAGTGGATCGAGGCTATACCCACCCAAACAACCGACCACAAGGTGCTCATTGATTTCATCAAGAACATTTTCAGTCAGTTCAGGATTCCGAGGGCCATCATCAGCGATGGTGGCACTCATTTCACTAATGGCCAGTTCTGTAATTTGCTGGCAAAATATAGGGTTAATCACAGAATCTCCACCCTTACCATCCCCAGATGAATGGACAGGCCGAGATCTCCAATCGGGAGATCAAGAATATTCTACAGAAAATGGTTAGGCCTGATTGCAAAGACTGGACTCAAAAGCTTGAGGACGCTCTTTGGGCCTACCATACGGCGTGTAAAATGCCCATCGACATGTCTCCATTTTGTCTGGTGTATGGAAAGGCATGCCATTTACCCATAGAAATTGAACATAGGGCATTTTGGGTAATCAAGCAGTGTAATCTATATCTGAGTTAAGCCAGGAAGACCAGGAAACTCCAACTATCTAAGTTGGAGGAGCTTAGAAATGATGCATATGAGAATGCCAAGATCTACAAGGCTCGAACCAAAGCTCTTCATGACCAATTGATTTCTCGCAAGAGCTTTGAGTAGAATCAGAAGGTCTGGTTGTTCATTTCTTGACTTAAGCTCTTTCCCGGCAAACTTAGGTCGAAATGGAACGACCCATTCTTTATCGATCACATATTTCCAAATGGAGCTGTTCAAATCTCTGACCCGAAGACGGGTAATTCATTCAAAGTTAACGGTCAACGTCTGAAACCCGTTATTGACCGTACTATTCCAGAACCCATCTCAGACATGGTTGCTCTAGCCATGTTGTGACTTCTTTGGCTGGACTTCGCCTAGCTGACAACATTAAACTCAGCAGTTGTACATTCTAACTCAGAGCTAACCCGAGCTTCATATTTAGGTGATATCTTCTGCATTCTACCCTTCCTTTCATGTCTTTTATTTTCAATGTGGACATTGCATCAGCTAGGCATGGGGGGTGGATTCATTTCTGAATCATTTTGTCAGCTTTGTGGAATTTTTGTAAATTCTATTTGTCTTCTTATATACACATAAAAGAAATCCAATAAAAAAAAAGAAAAAAATTTGAATTAGGAAGGAATACTTGGACATTAGGACCTTTCAATCTTGGGAAATATTATAGTAGGATCTGAACACTAAGACCCTTCAGGTCTTTAGGCTTAATCAGCCCGGGTATCCACTAAAATGTGGATTTGTTATCGAGTCCTCGCCATCCTGAATTCTATTTTAATTTGATTAAATAAGTTTGGGTGATAAGTACATGACTTATCAACCCGCCCTCTGATTTGAGGGAACTTTAAGTCTAAGCATCTACACACTATTTGTCACTAACTCGTTCAGCGATTTTAACGGAAATTAGGTAGCTAATGAACCTTCTAGGGTGATATGACTGGCAAGTTATCGTGGGTAACACCCCATAGGTAGGTTGTCCAAAGTCCAGTCACTAGACCACTCTCTTCTTGCTACCTTTAGGTAAATCTTAGACCATGGAAGCCACCTACTTAAAAGAAGAAAAAAAAAGAGAAAAAGAAAGTCAAAAAGAAAGAAAAAGAAATAAAAAGAAATAAGCCACACTTCGTCGCACGAGTATGGCTAGCAAGTTGTTGGTGGTAACAGCTCATCAACTAGTTGTCCAGAACCGAGCTCAAGAAATGCATTAAAAATTCCCAAAACACTTAGGAAGAAGCAGAAAAGTAGAATAAGCCGGGGAGATATACACTAGATTCACCCTTGTGTTGACCCCATTAAAAAATAAAAGTAAGGAGAAAGTTACCAGTCGTAAAGATACACCTTTAGGCAGAACTCTCTTTTTAAGGTCACCTAGGGACGTAGAAACCCGAAATCCATTCTGATTGCCGATCAACGAGTCTATCACATTCACAAAAAGATGCTTAGAACTTAGGGTTATCATCAAATCTTAGGTGGGTTGAGTGGCCGTAGAAAGCCACTCTATTACCCTAAACTCAAAAATCCAAAAAAATTAGAAGAGAAGAAAAAGAGAAAAAGAGATCCTTCTTTAAATAAGGCAAGGGCTTTAGACGGTCTGCATTTTGATAGATATCCAGGAGCTATTGTGTCTTTGAAAGTTCAAGTTCTAAGTAAAAATTTCTTAATGTTGAAAATAATTTGTGCCCGATGATAGCGAAATATGCATGATTTGTAAAAGCAGGTTTTTAACATCGTTGTAACACGCGAATCTGCTTTCGCTTTTAAATTTATATCCTAGATAGGGGAAGTATCTAGGGTCATCCAAGGAGGCCAAATGTTTGCAAAATTAATCGTCTTTCTTACAAATAGATCTCAACTTTCTTTTTGGTATTTTAAATATGTAATTTTTTTGTTTTGAAAAGACGAGGGCAAAATGCGAATTGTAACGGAAAGTACTAACACCTACAATTGCTTAACTAAAACTTAAAAGATAGAAATATCTTCTTCCTAAGCTCACTCTAGGAAAGTGGAGGCCTAGAGTAATTAGGAAGAAAAGGTGAAACAAGTGCTAGAACCAAAAGTAACAATTGCAATAAAAAGCTAAAAGAAGGCAATTTAATTAACTAGAATTAGTGTTCTTTTCAAGGACAAGTAGAGGAATGCTTCTACTAGAACTAAACAAATTTAAAAGAAAATAAAGAGACACTAATCCTCTTGCAAAATTTGGTGAAGAAGGGAGTCTTCTTGCTCCAAGCCTAGTTGGTCCTTGGCTTGAAAAGAGGGCCTCCTTCTTCTCCTTCCTTGAGAGCTCCTCCAAGGTGGAAGCTACCACCTTCAATGCTCTCTCCAGGGGTGGGCATGCACCACCCTCAAAAGCTCCTCCAAGGTGGCGTGGACCACCTTCAAGATCTCCTCCAAAGATCTTCCTTTCCTGGCTTCTCCTTTGGCTGGCGTGACTCAAGAGAGAAGGGAAGAGGGGAAGGCACCAAGAGGATAGAATATCCCCTTAATCTTCTTCTTCTTCTTCTCTCTTGGACGTGGGCTTCTAGGTGGAATATGAGAGTGAATTTTCTAGCCAAGGATGCCTTGAATGGTGGTGGGTAGTGGTCTTTTTATAGGGTAGGATGGGGGGTTAGGTGGATGGTGGAGATGGATTTAAGGAGAGGTGTATGGTGGAGATGAAGGGGGTTTTTGGAGGGAAAAGTGGTGCCATCAAGGGGGTGGTTAGGGTGGTTTTGGCACCACTTTTAGGTGTCTTTTGGAGGTGGTGGGTAGGCTAGGTTGGTGCCAAGTAGGTTAGCTTATGTGGAGCTTAGGTGGAGCTAGTTGGGTGGAGTTGTTCGGTGGGTTTTTGGGGTGGTACAAGCCAAGGAAGTTGGAGCATAAAGCTAGCTTAGCTAATGGAGGAGTACAGGAGAAGGTGTTGGAGCTAGGGTTTGGAGGGAGGAGTTGAGGAGGAGAAGTTTGGAGCTGGCTGCTGCTGAAGAGGCTGGCATGGAGCTACTCTAGCTGGCTTAGCTTGCTAGTTCTTTACTAGCTGCTAAGCCAAGCTAAAGTGAGCTAGCTTCTACCATAATGAGCTGAGGTGAGCTAGGTCTGGTGCTCCCAGGGAGGATCAAGCTGGTTGAGGAAGCTAAGGTAGCTTAGCTCAACTGAGTTGAGCTAAGCTGAGTCCCCGGGAGCTGGACTTGAGCTTCCTGAGCTGGGATGAGTTCTTCTTCAGCTGGCTGGAGTTGAGTGGAGATGGATGTAGCTAGATCTGAGTTGGGGTGAACTCCTGTCAACTCAGATGAGCTAGCTAGAGCTCCCTGTGGACTAGTGGGAGCTGAGATGAGCTAGACTCAACTAAGTTGAGCTAGATCTGAGCTGACTTGAGTTAGGGTGAGCTAAGATGAACTCTCTTGAGCTGCCATTCAGCTGAGATTAGCTGAATGGAGCTGGGATGAGCTAACCCTAGTTCAAGTGAGCTAGGTTCCAACTGTGGTGAGCTGGATCAAGCTGAGTTCCAACTAGTCTGGGCTTCTCCTTCACCATTTGCCTTCTTGAGTGCTAGGGTTTTAGGGATCTGTATATCTGTTCATCCCTAACACTCACAAAAACATATCAAAAAGACAATAAAAAATGCAATGCATGCCTAACCTATTTTATGCCTAAATGCAGCCCAAAAACCTGTTTGCGGAGTAAAATTCTAAGAGCTAGGTTTGTTTTAATGCATAAGAATGATGATAAACTAGCTTTTATCACCCGAGTAATTCAACCTGAATCTTTTATAAATAGCATGTAGTTTTTTCTAGGGACTAGCAAAAGATAGGCATGGGGTTGTGATGTGCATACATCTGATTAACCTAAAATGTCTATTAATGCATGTTCTTAGTATCACATTAGCATTATACATTGTAAATAGTGCATAATCATGCATTTAGATTAAGTTGTATAAATTGTATAGTAATCATCTCCTTTTTATGGCCAGGGACAAAGAAACTTGTTAATCGAGGCCTCGGATCGAAGATCCAACCGTACAGATCTAATTAGGGCGACGATTGGAGTTCAACGACTCCAAGATCTCCCTGATCGGACATCCGTAGCATCAGATAGAGACCAAGGAACCCTAGAGATCAAGGGCCAAGATGGTGTTAATCCACACCTCAGACGACAAATCCGACTGCACAGATGGGTTTGTGATAAATGCCAGTTTATCATCATTCTTATGCATTAAAACAAACCTAGCTCTTAGGATTTTACTCCGCAAATGGGTTTTTGGGTTGCATTTAGGCATAAATTAGGTTAAGCATGCATTGCATTTGTTATTGTCTTTTTGATATGTTTTTGTGAGTGTTAGGGATGAACAAATATACAGATCCCTAAAGCCCTAGCACTCAAGAAGGCAAACGGTGAAGGAGAAGCTCAGACTAGCTGGAACTCAACTTGATCCAGCTCACCACAACTGGAACCTGGCTCACTTGAACTGGGGTTAGCTCATCCCAGCTGCATTCAGCTAACCTCAGCTGAATGGCAGCTTAAGATAGTTCATCTTAGCTCACCCTAGCTCAAGTCAGCTCAGATCCAGCTCAACCTAGTTGAGTCTAGCTCATTTGAGCTCCCACAAGTCCACAAGGAGCTCTAGCTA
Source organism: Thalassia testudinum (assembly GCA_037157565.1). Taxonomy (NCBI): domain Eukaryota; kingdom Viridiplantae; phylum Streptophyta; class Magnoliopsida; order Alismatales; family Hydrocharitaceae; genus Thalassia; species Thalassia testudinum. Next base: position 50,621,909 of record JAZHRO010000009.1, read on the forward strand.
GCTCAACTGAGTTGACTGGAGTTCACCCCAGCTCAGATCCAGCTACATCCAACTCCACTCAACTCTAGCCAGCTAAAGAAGAACTCACCCCAACTCAGGAAGCTCAAGTCCAGCTCCCGGGGACTCAGCTTAGCTCAACTCAGTTGAGCTAAGCTACCTTAGCTGCCTCAACCAGCTTGATCCTCCCCGAGAGCACCAAACCCAGCTCACCTCAGCTCATTATGGTAGAAGCCAGCTCACTTTATCTTGGCTTAGCAACTAGCAAAGAACTAGCAAGCTAAGCCAGCTAGAGTAGCTCCATGCCAACCTCTTCAGCAGCAGCCAGCTCCAGTTTCAGCTCTAGACTTCTCCTCCTCAGCTCCTCTCTTCAAACCCTAGCTCCAATACCTCCTCCTCTACTCTATATCTAGCTAAGCTTAGCTTAGCTAGCACTCAACTCCTTGGCCATCCACCACCTTCAACTCAACCCTCGCTACCTCCATCAACTAAGCTCACCTAAGCTAGCTATCCTACTCCAAGTTGGTGCCACCACCATCACACCCCTTCACCCCATCACCACTACCAAAAGCCACCTATTTTCCCTCCAAAATAACCTTCTAGAACCCTTCCCTTTTGGCGCCAACTTTCCCTCCAAAATTCCCTTCATCTCCACCATACACCTCTCCTTAAATCCATCTCCACCATCCACCTAACCCCCCTTCTAGAAGACCCTAGGATGGTGCCAAAATGGTGGTGTCTCTCCACCACCAAAAGCCACCAACACCACCATAACCACCCCCTTAACACCCCTTGAGTTGGTGCCAATTGCCCTTAGCCTTAGGATCCCCAACCACCTCCATCTCTCCATCTTAGCCCTCCATTCCAAGAGTCATCTTAGCCCCCTTCCTACTCTCACCACCTACCACCATTTTAGAGCATCCTCCATTAGTGCATTTTTCTACCTATACCCACCTACACCTACGGCCAAGAAGAAGGAGTAGAGAAGAAGATTAAAGGGGCACATCACCAGCCCCTTTGGTGCCTTCTTCTCCCCACTCTCTTCAACTTGGGCCACGCCAAGGAGGAGGACTTTTCTACTTCAAGGAGGACGGCCAGGCAAAGGAGAAGGACCTAGGGTGGACGTCCACCCTTGGAGAAAAGCTTAGAGCATGCCCCCTTAGGGCTTGCTTTGGAGGACAACACCTTGGCGGAGAATAGCAAGGAAGGAGTTGGAGGACTCTTTTCAAGCTCGGGAGCTACCAAGCTTGGAGCAAGAAGCCCTCTTCTTCACCATCTATCTAGAAGATTTGTGTTTTATTTTATTGCAATTCTCTAGTAGTAGAAGCATTCATCTACTGGGTTTTTCTGTAAAACACTTTCTCATTAATCTAGTTGCCTTCTTTTGCAATTTCTTTAGTTGCATTTTGATTACTATGATTCTAGCACTCTTCACTCCCTCTCCCTAATTACTCTAGGCCTCCACGTGCCTAGAGTGAGCTTAGGAAGAGGAATTACTTGCCACTTATGTGTTAGCTTAGCAATCGTAGTTGTTATTTACTTTTTCGCCAACAAATCATGTTTTCTCTCGTTATTTCAAAACCCTAAAAAAATGATATAATTGAAAAAGACCCAAAAGAAAGTTGAGATCTATTTTGTAAGCAAGAGAATTAATTTTGCAACATATTGCCTCCTTAGACGACCTTAGATACCCCACTATCTAGGTTTATAAATTTAAGAGTTGATCGGTTTTGCACATTACAGCGACGTATTTTACAAACCGCGTAAAATCTGTATCAGTTTGGATCGACGATCATAGTCTAATGGCATGAAGATCGATCCAATCCGACATCCATGGCACCATCAACAACACCCAGAAGATGGACAGCCAAGATAGCGCCACATGGCACCATCTCAGCCGCCCAACTGATTGCAGCTCTTCTCTTCTTCACTCGCTCGACAAATCTGGGTCGTTGGGTCACCATCCAACAGCCGTTGATAGCACGTGCACAAATCATGTGCTCGCCTCAAGAGTGAGCACAGATCAGCAGTCGAGCGCCCCTTCGTGAGCAAAGGGCGCGCGTTTGAGCCGCATTGCGCTACAAAATCAGAGAGGTCGTGGGTGTGAGCATGCCATCATAGTTGTGCGATCAAGATCGAGCAGCGTGGATCAGCTGATAGTGCCCACGTGCAATCAGACGCGCAGCACAAACGGCCTATCGCGCAGGGTGCACGACGTTGGCGAGGGCGGTTTAAGCCATCCGATCTCTTGATTGGATGGCTGAGCGTGCGTGGTCGTGGGTAAGCGTTGAAGTAGCGAAGGCGAAGGGGCGCGCACACGGAGTGTGCACGTTGGCCACATTCAGGCCTTTAGTGACAGATAAATCTGTCACTAAAGGTCCTGAATTAATGTTTGTAATGTTGTAATGTCCAAAATGCCCCCACTCCTTGCAACTATAAAAGGAGACTCCTACCATACAAATTTCTCATCCCTTCCTTCTCCTCTCTCTCTCTCCAAAGCTTAAGAGAAGCTTATCCCACACTTGGGATGCTCCTCAAGAGCTAAAACCAAATTTTCGCCCCTGTTCCGGAAGCGTATCCCGCGACGACGATGACGTTCTGCTTCGTTCCCATTCTTCCTGCTTCGTCCTCCTTCCCACTCCGTTCCTCGTCTTCTAGGCATTGTTCCATCCGACTCATCCTCCAAGCGATCGTCGAGGAGGATAACTTCTCTCTCTTATTCTTTTTACTGTTTTCTAGAGTAGAATTTTCCTGCTTTCTAGTTGTAATAATTTCTTGCTTTCTAGTGTAATCATTTCTCGCTTTCTTACTTGTAAAAACATTATGCAATATCAAGTGATTGTTCTTTCTCTCTCTCTTATTGTCTATCTTGATTCCATTGTGATTATTTCTCCCTTTAAACAAAAACATAAAAATATAATTGCAAATTTTGATCGATGTAGCCTCCCTGTGTTCGACTCAGAATTTCTTTACAGATTTTTCGGTATAAATTTTATTTGTTGAACGGATTTCTTCACAACTCAAACTACAACGAGTTTTCAAATCCAATTGCGAACGCGTAGTCATCCGTCATTCAACATCAATGCTATTCAGGGACACGGGCATAATAACCCATACTCAGAGACGTATAACCCTGGTTGCACCAGCATCCAAACTTCTCCTGGTCAGGTAACTCACAGAGACAACATCAAGATCCACACCACTAGACCAGGCAGTACGGGAATGGACAAAACACATGCCCTAGGCAGCAGCCATTCCCATCTCAGCAGCAGAAATCACGGTCTATCTATTAGCCGTTGCATCAAGCTGCCAGTCACCCTCCAAAGCAAGCCGATTTGGAGGCACTGAAAGAGGAGCTGCAAAAATCAATGCAAAAGTATACACAAGATAGCTTGCAAATCATGAAGTTAATGGCCGACCAGATATAGAGCATACAAAACACGCAAAACTAGTTGCTACAAGAGCATAAGACCCAGGGAGCCTTACCCTCCCAACCTATCCCAAACCCACGATATGTGCAAAACCAAGGTGCCCCGTCCACATTTCAAGCACCACAAGGATAGGCACACGCCATATTACAGGCACCTCTTAGACCACCTGGTTACGTTCAAGGCCAGCTGCCTCTGATGCAGAACACTGCATACTCTGCCCTTTCCGCTCCTCCACCACCTCATGGATAGCAACGTGATGCAAACGCTATTTCATTGAGGAGCAGGAAGAAGACACACGACCCACCATTTAGGCAGGTGGGTCCTAATTTTTCGTGCCCTTCATCGCAGAATGGTTCGACTCCATCTCAGGAGCCACCTACTGTAGATAAGGGCAAGAGGCCACTTGACCCTGAGATTCCTGTTCCTTTTCCCGAGGCTTTGACACGAAATGTAGTACGGAAAAAGGACACGTGAAATTTCGAGGACCTGAAGTTGATGTTTAAGGAAGTGCATATTCAGGACCCTCTCCTTGAGGCCATTGATCACATTCCTACTGTCATGAGGTTCTTCAAAGACTATTGTACCCCGAAGCAAAAATTGAGAATAAGACGACAGGCGGTACTATCGAAGGAGGCTAGCGTTGTGATTCTAGCCGACTTACTGCTAAAAAAGAAAGACCCTGGTACCCCACTCATTTCCTGCTTCTTGTAGGATTCTCCATTTGATCGGGCCCTTCTAGATCTGGGTTCGTCCATCAACCTGATTCCCACCACCGTATATGATTGATTTCGATTCGGGGAGTTAAAACCCACCTTGGTCATGATTCAGCTAGCTGATAGATCAGTGAAAACATTGAGAGGGGTGGTTGAGAATGTGATCGTGAAAGTCTGTGGATTCTGATTTCCTACAGACTTTTTCATTCTCGATATTGAGGTTCCTCCTAATCTACGTGATGCACCAATTATTTTGGGTTGCCCATTTCTAGAGATAGCTCGAGCAAACATTGATTGTGCTTCTGGGTGTATGGAGATAGCCCTAGGTAATGAGCGACTTAGACTTGACATATTCAAGGCATCAAGGAACTTCAAGTATGATCGTATCGAGGAGGATGGTGAAGACGAAGAATTAGAACAATGTGGTAACATTGAGCTCCTTTGTGACGACCTAATGTCTCATTCATCTGCACTATCAGGGTTCTTGGACCTCAATCCACACGGGACTAAGACTACTACAATGCACATATCTCCCCGAGGATCCGATTGTCTGGGGTGTATATCTGACCACAACATCCTCAACTCTGGCTATCCTGATGCACACAATACTGAATTGCCCTTGTTGACGCAGGAAGACGTGACGATAGCAGACAGGTTTTCCATTAACACAATCACAATCGACCATTTTATAGGTGGTGAATCAGTAGGAATTCACATGTATCCGGACCATCAGAGTTCCACCTCTGATTCTGCTCCTCCCATTCCAACTCCCACCCCTACTTCAGAGTCCGACCCACCCCTGATTGAATTGAAGCCCTTACCTAACTCACTCAAATATGTGTTCCTGGGCGAAAGTGAGACATACCCAGTCATTATCAATGCTCACTTGACCCAGGAACAAGAACACCAGCCGATTTCTGTGTTACAAGACCATAGGGCTGCCCTAGGGTGGAGTATTACTAATCTCTGCGCTATTCTCCCCTTGTATTACACTCATCACATTTACACAAATGAGGGGGTGAGACCTTCGAGATAACCTCAACAACGGCTGAACTCAAACATGCTAGAGGTTATTGAGAAGGAGATCATGAAATGGCTGGATGCAGGTATTATATACCCAATCTCTGACAGCCAATGGGTGAGTCCGATCCAGATAATACCCAAGAAAGCAAGACTCACCGTTGTAAAAAATGATAAGGGCGAATCCATCCCTACCCGCATTGTGACATCATGACGGGTTTGCATAGATTACAAAAAATTGAACACGGCTACCCAGAAGGATCACTTTCCTTTACCATTCATTGATCAGATCTTGGAACGGTTAGACGGACACAGTTTATTTTGCTTCTTGGATGGATACTTCGGGTATAATCAAGTAGCGATTGGCCCGGATGATCAAGACAAGACCGCTTTTACATGTCCCTTCGGAACATTTGCTTTCAAGCAAATGCCCTTCAGCCTTTGCAATGCACCAGCGACATTTCAGTGTTGTATGATGGCCATCTTCTCTGACATGATAGGGGACTATGTGGAAGTATTCATGGATGACTTCTCTATCTTTGGAGATGACTTCGCATCTTGTCTTGATAACCTCACCAAGATCCTAAAATGATATATTGAAGTAAACCTAGTACTATCCTGGGAGAAGAGCCATTTCATGGTGAGGGATGGCATTGTACTAGGGCACAGGATCTCTGCCAATGGACTCGAGGTCAACCACTAAATCTGAAGTCATATCTCGACTACCCCCATATAGCTCGGTTAAGCAGATAAGATCATTCTTGGGTCACATTGGATTTTACTGGTGATTTATATGCGGTTTCTCAAAAATCACACTACCTTTGACGAATCTCCTGGTAGCCGATACCTCATTTGAATTTAACACCTCGTGTCTCAGTGCCTTTGAGACTTTATAAAGCTCTATCTCTGATTCCCTGATTCTCCAACCACCCGACTGGTTTTTTGATTTTGAGATGATGTGCGACGCCTCTGATTTCGCTGTCGGAGCTATTTTAGGCTAGCATCGGGAGAAACAACCCTTCATCATATACTATGCTAGCAAGATGCTGAATGAAGCTCAGCGTAATTATACTGTCATTGAAAAGGAACTGCTAGCAATAGTATTCGGGTTGGGGAAGTTCCGATCATATCTGTTAGGGTCTAAGGTCATCATCTTCACAGACCACTCCACCCTCCGGCATTTGTTGGCAAAGAAGGACACCAAACCCCATCTTATCAGATGGATCCTTCTATTGCAGGAGTTTGATATTGAAATGCGTGACAAAGCTAAAAAATAAAATGTTGTGGCAGATCACTTATCCAAACTAGACCCAACCCACATCCCTTACTCCCTTCCTATTTCAGATCAATTTCTAGATGAATCTCTTTTGGCAATTCACTCTATTGACTTTCCCTGGTACACAGATATCGCGAACTATCTTGTCGCAGGCAAGATTTTCGTGAACTTATCTAAGGACTAGAAACTTAAATTCATAGTAGAGGCCAAATTCTACCTCTGGGATGATCCACTGCTCTTCCGCATTGGAGCCGATCAGATCATTAGAAGATGCATCCCAGATTCTGAGATTCCTAGTGTGTTATCTTTTTGCCAGAGCAATGCTTGTGGTGGTCATTTCTATGGAAGGAAAATCTCTACAAAAATTCTGCAGTCATGATTTTTCTAGCCAACTATTTGTAAAGATACACACGAGTACTCCCAGTGCTGTAAACGATGCCAATCGATCGGTTCTAAGACAAGGAGAGACATGATGCCCCTCTAACCCATCTTGGTTGTAGAAGTGTTCGATGTTTGGGGCATTGATTTTATGGGCCCTTTTCGAATTCACATGGCTTCCAGTACATATTGCTTGCTATTGACTATGTCTCAAAGTAGGTCGAAGCCATCCCAGCGAGATGGGCTAATCATAAAACCATTATTGCTTTCGTACAGGAATACATTTTTGCAAGATTCGGAACACCCTATGCTCTGATTAGCGATGGGGGAAGCCACTTCATCCATGCCCACTTCAGGTCATTACTAAAGAAATATGGGGTACATCACCGTATAGCCACCCTATATCATCTGTAGACTAATGGGTAGGGTGAAGTGTCTAACCGACAAATCAACCTAATTCTCTAGAAGATGGTTAGACCAGACAGGAAGAACTGGTCCGATAAATTAGTTGATGCACTTTGGGCATATCGAACCACCAACAAGGCCCTACTCAGTATGTCCCCATATCGTATGGTATATGGTAAGGCTAGTCACCTTCCTGTCGAGCTGGAACACCACACCTTCTGGGCAGTGCAAAAATGTAACCTTGACCTCGATGCGGGAGGTCATGAAAGAAAGCTCCAGCTCAGCGAATTAGAAGAAATCTGACGGGAGGCTTGTGAGAATGCAACGATATACAAGGATAAGACCAAGGCCTTTCACGACCACCACATCCAGAGAAAAGCATTCATGCCCAACCAGCAGGTCTGGTTATTTGATTCACGATTGAAACTCTTTGCAGGGAAACGCAAGTCCAAGTGGACTGGCCCATTTGTTGTGATTCACCCCTATCCTAATGGGGCAATCCAAATCATGGATCCAAAAAGTAGGCATGTTTCTATAGTAAATGGCCAGTGCCTCAAGCCATTAATGGCCCAGGAACCTATTACAACCCGGTTCCCGAATCCCTACAGGACCCGAAATCGACTCGCCTCGACTAATCCCAAGACCCAGTCGTCCAATAAGAAATAACCAAAAAGCTGGAAAATAAACCACATTCACATATGCAATATAACTAAGCAGTAAAAACGTACAAGCAGTAAAGGAAAGTAAAAGCTACTATTCCAGTACATACCACCACAACACAAGAACAATGAAAACGAAAGCAACAGTAACAAGAACAGTAGCTGAAAGTCTAAAAATCACTACAACAGTAAAGAGGGTACAACAAAGAGTGCAGAAAACTACAGCTGGGCTCGACTGGGCCAAGCACCCTCCGCAGCCAGAAGCTCAGACTGCTCAACTCCTAGACTTGAACAGTGTTATGAAAAGAACGGAGTCAGCGAACGTTGAGTAGAGTGGTAACCATACTATCTAAAGTAGTAAAAGTAACAGGAATAATTATCTTTTCTAGTTATTTTATTTTACATGTAATTCCCTTTCACCCCTTTTCGTCAACTTTCATATTTTTCTTGATCTTGCATGTTCCTCATGGGAACGATCTTGATTGCAGTCTTCTCCGAAGAGTAGAAGGTACACGTGGTGCTCTCCTAGCCGGGAGAGTCTCCTGTGGTAGTCCTACACCCAGTCAACCACCCCGAGGTCACTGTCAAGACGTAGTGGTGACTACGGCACGCATGATAAGAGCACGGGTAGCTATCCTGCACTGACATGCGGTCAGTCGTTTCCGCTAGCAGGTATGCCCAAAGTACAACACGGAATAGTATAGGGCCTGGCCCTCTCAGAAATAGGGGTCTAGCCCCTCAGAACCAAACTGGGGTCTCGTTCCTCCACTGTTCGCACACCCTCATCTGACTACCCTGGTTTGCCCTGAGGGCCTAACAAGTCGATGTAGGGTGGCTAGCTGAACCCCAGGCCCCGTGGGGTGGCTAGCTCCTTCCCTACACTAGTAGCTCGCCTCAGTACCGTGTACACGAGGGCCAACAGAAGTCGGTGTAGAGTGGCCAATCCTAACCTCGAGTCCCAACCCAAGGGCGGCTAGCTTCGCTCTAGACAAAAGGGGACAGTCGCTCTCCTTGGTATCACGTACTCAAGGGCCAGGACACTTCCCATCCACATTCCAGATTTTTCCATCTAACCATAGGAGCTATACTCCTAACTCCCTGTAGGGTTCATGATCATGATCACCACATTATTCTGATCCAGATTCCATCAGTCACAATTTAGTTCTCATTTATATACAGGCAGCATGTATTTCCACAATTTAATACTTGCAGCTAATGATTTTACACGTAACTGTTTATTTATCTCAGGTAGCTCATATTCTAACAGGCAGCTCATACTTTATTACAGGTAATGGCTAGCAGTTTAACTTATTCATGTATACAAATACAATCATGCAGAACAATTTGGTTTATTCATTTCTTTGTCCTAGGCTTCATGCCATATCCTAGGTTTCTAGTTGCTAATTTTACAGATACATTCTTATTTAATAAGATTAACAGGGGTGGACCACTCTACCTGACAATCCAGGAGTAATGGGGGCTTGAACCACAGACCCAGGTGCCTCTGCGAGCCACAAACACGCAACAGGTCGAAACTCGAAGCCAAGGAACACATCACAAAGGAGGATTTAGAATAGTGTACAAAGGCTTCTAGTACATAGAAAAACTCGCAAGGAAACCACAGATACTTTGTTTATGTAAAACGGATCCCAATCGGACCCTAAACGGGTCAAAAACATGTCTACTGACCAAAATCAGACGTCTGAAAGCAAGTCCTGACGTCTTAAAAGTTACAGAATCTCTCCTCAAGCTCCTGCAGTGCCCTCAAATGTCCAGGACTCCCCTGCGATCATTTGAAAGCGATTCCAGATGTCGGACCACTCCTCTAGTCATCTAGAAGCACCTTCGATCGTCTGGTGAGCTAGTCAGGCATCCGAAAGTGCATGGAAAGGTGTTTCGCGCACCTTCCCAAGGCTACTCCTGCATGCGACAAAGCAGTCACCTAAAATCAGACCGACAAATCTTCTCTGCGATGTCGCCTGCATGGTCATAACTGCAGAGAGAACGTACCTTCGCGATATAGGTGCTTTCAGTCGTCTAGTCTTGACTCCAGACGTCCAAACACTCAGCCGGTCATCCGGACTGCACTCCAGACGTCTGATACTGGAAAAATTCCAGTATCATACCGTGTTCCCAGCTCTCCTCGCCGCACTCAACCGTGGTTCTCCTCACTCCGTTGTAGCTCCAGCTACTGCAGGTGGTCGAGGATGATGCTCCGAATTCCCTCCTCCTCCAGCACGTGCCGCGGTGGCCGTGTGAGCTCCGATGAGCTTCCACGAAGCTCCCGACCTCAGCCTTCTCCTCCTCACTCTCATACGCTCCCTCACTCACCTCCCTCACCGCTCCGCCGAGCTCTGAAGGTGGAGATGGTGGTGTGTGGAGTGGAGAGGAGAGGAGGGGAGGGTGGCCTTTTATAAAGGCCAAGGGTTAGGGTTCTTCAGGGGGAGGGAGGAGGAAAGAGAGAGAGAAAGAGAGTTCTGTGCACCGCCCGCACGCAAAACATAGAATGCATACAAAATTTTAATTTCCAGACGTCTGGACTGACTGACACTCCAAACGTCTTAAAAGGCTAAAAGTGGGACGGGTCTTTACATCATAACAAACTTAAAGGAGGTTTCATCCTCGAAACTTGAACTAGATAGGGTGTGGAAAAAGGAACGTAAAACGCATAACAAACTTAAAGAGGATCGAAGTAGGTCCGAAAAGACGTACCCTCAAAAAGCTCCGGGTGCTGCTCTTACATCGCCGCCTCAGGCTCACAAGTAGCCTCCTCGTACCACTGGCTTCTCCATAAAACCTTCACCAAGGTTACCTGTTTCCACCTCAAACTTCGGATGGCTCTGTCTAGTATCTGCACTGGTCTCTCGGGATAGGTCGGCTCGTCACCCACCTCGACACTCTCGTGGCTCAGAACATGACTGGGATCGGTGACGTACTTCCTGAGGTTGGACAAATGGAACATGTCATGCACTCCAGAAGATTGAGGAGGAAGGGCAAGCCGGTAAGCAACGGGTCCTACCCGCTCCAGGACCTCAAAGGGCCCTACAAACCTCGGTGCAAGCTTCCCCTTCACCCCAAAATGCTGTAGACCCTTCATGGGCGAAACGAGGAGAAAGACGTGATCCCCAACCTCGAACTGCACCTCTCTACGTTTCCAGTCATCATAACTCTTCTGCATGCTCCTGACAGTGCGGAGTCGTCTGTGGATCTGCTCTATCACCTCCTGACTCTGCCGGATCAGCCTGGGGCCAACCTCCCACTTGGTCCCCACCTTGACCCAACTCAAGGGCGCAATACACCTTCGTCCGTACAAAGCCTTGTAAGGTGCCATGCCGATGCTCAATTGATAACTGTTATTTTGTGCAAACTCTGCCAGGGGTAAATGCTCCTCCCAGGAGCCTCTCCAGTCCAGTACATAGGTGCGCAAAAGGTCCTCAAGCGTTTGTATGGTGCGCTCTGACTATCTGTCCATCTGTGGGTGGTATGAATACTGAACCTCAACTGTGTCCCCAAGGCCTACTGAAACTCAGCCCAAAACTGGGAAGTAAAACGGGTATCCCTGTCGGATACAATCTCACGCGGAACTCCGTGCAAGGGTACCACATCATGAATGTTCCCTCTGCCAACTGTGCTGGTCCCAAGGTGACTCAGATCAGCAGGAAACATGCCATCTTCGTCAACCTATCCACTATCACCCATACTGCCTTGTGTTCTCACTGGATAATAGGTAGGCCCACCACCAAGTCCATGGTGATGCTCTCCCACTTCCACTCTGGCACAGGAAGTGGCTACAACGATCCAGCAAGTCTCTAGTGCTCGGCCTTCACCTGCTGGCACACCAAACACTACTGCACGAACTCACCCACATCCCATTTCATCCCTCTCCAACAAAAGTCGCATCTCAGATCATGATACATCTTTGTGTTCCCAGGATGTATGGTGAACCTGGACCCGTGCGCCTCCGTCAGGAGCTCTCTCAACAACTCCTCGTCCCTAGGAATGAACAAGCATCCCCTCATGCACAGCATCTCGTCTGTAAAAGAAAAGTCTCCTAGGTCCCTTGAAAGCACTCAGTCTCACAACGCCTGTAAGTGCGGATCTGCCATCTGCCCTGCGATGCCGCAGTCTATCAGCTCTGGTCGCGTCTGTCGTGTCACTGTCACTGCCCCACAATACCCCTACGACTCCTGAGGTTGCCAACTGCCCAACTCCTCCATGAGTCTCCAACTCTGTGCCTGTAGATTGGCCAAGTGGGCGGGTGCCTTCCAGCTCAAGGCGTCAGCCACCACATTGGCCTTCCCTAGATGGTAGGAGATGCTGCAGTCATAGTCCTTCAAGAGCTCTAACCAATGTCTCTGTCTCATGTTAAGCTCCTTCTAGTCAAATAAGTACCTAAGGCTCTTATGATCTGTGAAAATCTCAAAGGTCTCACCGTAAAGGTGGTGCCTCCATGTCTTCAGCGCAAAGACAACAGCTGCCAACTCTAAGTCATGGGTAGGGTAGCTATGCTCATGAGGCTTTAGTTGTCATGAAGCGTAAGCAACAACATGACCCCGCTGCATGAGAACACCCCCTAACCCCTGCAACGAAGAGTCTGTGTAGACCACAAAACTGCCACTGCTGTCCGGGATAGTGAGCATAGGAGCTAAAGTTAGTCTCTCCTTCAACTCCTGAAAACATGCCTTACATGAATCTGTCCAAGCAAAGGACACGTCCTTCCGAGTCAACTGAGTCATAGGACGCGCAATCTACGAGAATCCCCTGATAAACCACCGATAGTAACCTGCTAGTCCCAAAAAGCTGCGTATCTCTGTCACTGTACATGGCCTCTCCCACTTGAGTACAGCCTCAACCTTGGTTGGATCCACAACCAAACCATCCCCTGAGATCACGTGGCCCAAGAAAGTCACCTGCCTGTGTACTTGTTGTACAACAAGTGCCCAAGAAACTCACACTTGTTGTACTTGGCATATAGCCTACGTCGTCTTAAAGTGTCCAAAAGCATCCGTAGATGCTGTCTGTGTTGTGCCTGATCCCACGAGTAAACGAGTACGTCATCGATGAATACCATCATAAACTAATCCAAGTACGGTCTGAAAACCCAGTTCATCAAATCCATAAAAACAGCCAGGGCGTTGGTCAGCCCAAAGGCATGACCAAGAACTCGTAGTGCCCGTACCGGGTACATAAAGCTGTCTTGGAGACATCGGTCTCCCTGATCCCCAACTAGTGGTAGCCTAACCTCAGATCTATCTTGGAGAATACTATGGCATCTTGCAACTGGTCAAAAAGGTCATCAATCCTCGGCAGCGGATACTTGTTCTTGATGGTGACCCTATTCAGCTGTCTGTAGTCAACACAAAGTCGCAGGGTACCATCCTTCTTCACAAACAACACAGGAGCTCCCCAAGGGGATGCACTGAGCCTCACAAAGCCCTTCTCCAATAGGTCCTATAGCTGTGACTTGAGCAATCGCAACTCAAGTGGTGCCATCCGGTATGGTGCAGTAGAAATGGGGCTGGTCCCTAGTATCAGTGAGATCTCAAACTCGATCTCACGCTCAGGCAGTAGTCCTGGTAGCTCCTCTAGAAACATGTCGGGGTACTCACAAACCATCGGAATGCTTTTAAAATCAACCACGGGGCTAGGCTCTGCCACTACACAAGATAGAAAGCCCTCACACCCCCGGCTCAAAAGCCTTGCTGCCCGAAGCACAAATATGCACATGAAACCTCCGTCCACCAACTATTCGTGAAACTCAAAGGAAGGCAACTCTGGTATGCAGAAGACGATCTTCCTCTCGAAACAGTCCACCAAGGCATGGTAGGCGGACAGCCAGTCCATCCCTAGAATCACGCCAAAATCCTCCATCGGTATCACAATCATATCAGCGAGGAGGCTATGTCCCCCTATACGGACCTCACAGTCCATGTAGACCTCCTCAGCTACAAACAACTATCCACCTGGGCCTCTGATCACAAACGGATCCTCTAATAGTACACTGTCCTATCCCAAACTGATAGCAAAACTCGCAGCAACAAAAGAGTGTGTGCCCCGGAATCAAAAAGTATGTATACTAATCTGCTGGAAATGGTAACCATACCTGCCACCACTGAACCGGAAGCCCTGGCATCTCTGTGTGTCAGGGCATTGATACGCCCCTCAGCCCTCGGTGTAAACGAAGCAGCTACACTCTGGGTCGGGCGAGCAGCCGCTGGTTGGTACCCTCCTCGTAATTGCTGCCCTCCCCCATGCACCTGGGGACCACGACCACCATCTCGGCCTCCAGCGCTCGGCGCGGGGAGCATCTGCTGTGCTCCATCCCTAGATGGGTAGTCCCTCCTGATGTGGCCCAGCTGACCACACTGGTAGCAGAGGGGAACTCGACTCCCTCCCTCGGTAGGTGCCTACTGACCGCTGGGCGAGGGTCCAGTGCTGGCAGCTGGCCCCTGTCTGGGGCCCCCAAATGGCACTGATGGCCCCACAAAATGAGACGACTCTCCTGCGGGTGCCGTGTGCCTCCTCTCTCGACGACCCTAAGAGTACTCTGGCTGGTAGGGCCTCTTTCGTCCACTGTCAGTGTCTCGCACAACAGGGTTGGTCTCCTCATACGTCATGGCTGCCTCAACCACTCTCGAGAAGGTGGGCATCTTCAGGGGTTTGACATACCCCTGAATAGCAAGTCGGAGCCCCTCAGTGAACCTCCACAGGTGCTCCTCCTCTGTAGCTATGGCTGTTGAAGCAAAACGTGATATCTCCAGGAAGCGCATGCGATACGCGCTAACAGTCATCGTCCCCTGGCGGAGAGTGTTGAACTCTTGCCTCCTCTGGTCCTGCCAAGTCTACGGGAAGTACTGCTCGCAGAAGAGGGTCACGAACTGGTTCCACGTCGGCTCTCCTCTCTCCTAGCCTCTGACTGCCCTCCACCACATGTGTGTCGTACTCTCCAGCTGGTACATGGCAAAGGCCACGTGACACTCAGCAGGGGGCGAAGGGTGTCAAACACCTTCTCTATCTGCTCTAGCCAGTCCTCTGCCCCAAATGGGTCCTCATCCCCCTTGAAGGAGGGGGGCTTCAGCTTCCAGAACTATCTGAAAAGCTCATGGTGCAGCTGCAATGGGGGAACGGGCATAACTCCAGGCAAGGAGGGCTCGTTCTCGGAAGTGACAGAGTGCGGTGGGGGGGGTGGAGGACCACCCCCTCCCCCTCCTACTAGTCTGGCGCTGCGATGGTCACTCTGTCCCACCGAGGACTCCCTCTCCACGTCCTCAGGGAGAGGTGCCTGTGGAGGCTGGTGGAGCTCCTCTCGCACTATGTCTCTGATCAGATGGGCGAGATCCTGGGCCTAAACGCCTGGGAGAAGACGTGGGTCAACTGTCACCTCAGGCCCGGCATGTCTGCTTCTCCAACCTCGTCCACTGCCGGGACTGCGGCCTGCCTCGAGAACTCCCCGACAAGGCATCTCCTGCAAGGAGACGTGGAAGACAGAACAAAAGGGTCAATGCTATCGAATTCTTTCGAAGAGGACTCAGACTAGATATCAAAGCAATATGTTGTGGTGGCTACCCTAGTTACATGCATGTGAATGGTTATTCTCAAGCCAGTTGGTTCATATCTCCAGACGACCTTGCTCTAATACCATCTTGTTACAACCCGATTCCTGAATCCCTACAGGACCCGAGACCGGCTTGCCTCGACTAATCCCAAGACCCAGTCGTCCAACAAGAAATAACCAAAAAGTAGGAAAATAAACCACATTCACATATGCAATATAACTAAGCAGTAAAGGAAAGTAAAAGTTGCTATTCTAGTACATACCACCACAACACAGGAACAACGGAAATGAAAGCAACAGTAACAAGAACAGTAGCTGAAAGTCTGAAACTCACTACAACAGTAAAGAGGGTACAACGAAGAGTGCAAAAAACTACGGCTGGGCTCGACTGGGCCCAGCACCCTCCGCAGCCGGAAGCTCGGGCCGCTCAACTCCTGAACCTGAATAGTGTTATGAAAAGAACGGAGTCAGCGAACATGGAGTAGAGTGGTAACCATACTATCTAAAGCAGTAAAAGTAACAGGTATAATTATCTTTTCTAGTTATTTTATTTTACAAGTAATTCCTTTTCACCCCTTTTCGTCAACTTTCAAATTTTTCTTGATCTCGCATGTTCCTCGTGGGAACGATCTTGATTACAGTCTTTTCCGAAGAGTAGAAGGTACATGTGGTGCTCTTTTGGTTGGGAGAGTCCCCTGTGGTAGTCCTACACCCAGTCAACCATCCCGAGGTCACTGTCAAGACGTAGTGATGACTACGGTATGCGTGATAAGCGCACGGGTAGCTACCCCGCACTGACACGCGGTTAGTCGTTTCCATTAGTGGGTACACCCAAAGTACAGCACGGAACAGTATAGAGCCTAGCCCTCTTAGAAATAGGGGCCTAGCCCCTCAGAACCAAATAAGGGTCACGCCCCTCCACAGTCCACACACCCTCATCTGACTACCTCGGTTTGCCCAAAGGGCCTAATAAGTCGGTGTAGGGTGGCTAGCCGAACCCCGGGCCCCATGGGGTGGCTAGCTCCCTCCGTACACTAGTGGCTCACCTCAGTATCGTGCACACGAGGGCCAACAGAAGTTGGTGTAGAGTGGCCAATCCTAACCCCAGGTCCCAACCCAAGGGCGGCTAGCTCCGCTCTACACAAAAGGGGACAGTCGCTCTCCTTGGTACCATGTACTCAAGGGCCAAAACACTTCCCGTCCACATTCTAGATTTTTCCATCTAACCACAGGAGCTATACTCCTAACTCCCTGTAGGGTTCATGCTCATGTTCACCATGTTATTCCGATCCAGATTCCATCATTCACAATTTAGTTCTCATTTATATATAGGCAGCTCGTATTTCCATAATTTAATACATGCAGCTAATGATTTTATAGGTAACTGTTTAGTTATCTCAGGCAGCTCATACTTTATTATAGGTAACGGCTAGCAGTTTAACTGATTCATGTATACAAATACAATCATGCAGAATAATTTGGTTTATTCATTTCTCTATCCTAGGGTTCATGCCACATCCTAGGTTTCCAGTTGCTAATTTCATAGATACATTCTTATTTAATAAGATTAACAGGGGTGGACCACTCTACCAGACAATCCGGGAGTAATGGGGGCTTGAACCACAGACCCAAGCACCTCTTCCAGCCCCAAACACGTAGCAGGTCGAAACCCTAAACCAAGGAACACATCACAAAGGAGGATTCAGAATAGTGTACAAAACTCGCAAGGAAACCACAGATACTTCATTTGCGTAAAACGGATCCTGATCGGACCCTAAACGGGTCAAAAACATGTCTACTGACCAAAATCAGATGTCTAAAAAGTTATAGAGTCTCACCTCAAGTTCCTGTGGTGCCCTCAAACATCTAGGACTCCCCTGCAGTCGTCTGAAAGCGATTCCAGACATCAAACCAGTCCTCCAGTCGTCCGAAAGTGCATGAAAAGGTGTTCTGCGCACCTTCCCAATGTTGCTCCTGCATGTGACAAGGCAGCCACCTAAACTCAGACCAACAAATCTTCTTTGCGGTGCGGCCTGCATGGCCGTAACTGTGGAGAGAACGTACCTTCGTGATATAGGTGCTTTCTGTCGTCTGGTCTTGACTCTAGATGTCCAGATGCTCAGTCGATCGTCCAAACTACACTCCACACATCTGATACTGGAAAAATTCCAGTATCAAACCACTCTCCCAACGCTCCTCGCCACGCTCCTCCGCGATTCTCCTCGCTCCGCCGTAGCTCCAACTACTGCAGGTGTTCAAGGACGACGCTCCGGACTCCCTCCTCCTGCACGCACAGCGGTGCCCTTACGAGCTCCGACCAGCTTCCACGAAGCTCTCGACCTTAGCCTTCTCCTCCTCCTCACGCGCTCTCCTCCTCCTCGCTCTTACATGCTCCCTCGCTCACCTCCCCTCGCCGCTCTGTCACTCTCTGAAGGTGGAGATGGTGGTGTGTGGAGTGGAGAGGAGAGGAGGGGAGGGTGGCCTTTTATAAAGGCCGAGGGTTAGGGTTCTGTAGGGGGGAGGGAGGAGGAAAGAGAGAGAAAGAGAGATCTGCGCGCCGCCCGCATATTGAACATAGAATGCGTACAAAATTTTAATTTCCAAGCATTCGGGAAAGGGTCCAGACGTCTAGACAGACATCTGACTGACACTCTAGACGTCTTAAAAGCCTAAAAGTAGGATGTGTCTTTACAGAACCTCCTCCAGCTGATGAAGTCATTCATCTTATCAAGGACGTGTGATTGAGTTTTCACCTAGCTGGAGGCGTTAAACTCAGCATCTACCCACATTCTTCATCACCCTATACATTCCATTCTTATACATAGCATATTTTTCTTTTAGCAATATCTCCTTTTCGCATATTGCACACTGTCAGGTTGGCCAGTGCTAAACATTAAAATTTAGGAGCAATTCCAGGTGATCTCTACCCACTTACTCCCTGTTGTATTTATTTTCGTTTATGTTCATGCATTAGGACATGCAAGAACTTAGGCATGGGGGGGTAGATATACAGCAAAACTGAAAAATTTTTATGCCAACACTTAGAAAACCTCGAAGTACCATTTTAAACGTACTTTAGGATCCTAAATATAAGGACAACCGACTCCACCTCCAATGCTCTCATTGGAGCTAGAAATCATCCGCAACAGGCATTTTCGACTCACCCACTCACCCTTTTGTTCTAAATTTTGGACTAAGTTGAATGTAACCCGATAAGGGAATTTATGAAGTACAAATGAAAGATATTACTTGTTTATAGCATATGTACATAGTGCATTCATGAATAAGATTATTTTTATTAAGAGAATGCATTAGGGAGTTTATCCTCTAGTTGATTCCTGTAATCTGGAATCTAGTACAATCTTCACACCCACATGTAGAATTTGCAATGGATTCATGGTGAAGGCTGATATATGTCTTTAGTTTGCCGAGAAAAAGTAGTGCTTCTTTTCCTGAACCCCTAGACAGTGTTTTGGGAGTCATGTAGATTTTCTTCTAAAAATCCACCAAATAGTGTGAGATGAGAATAAAGAGTACTGATGCTCTAAGATTAGTGTAAGGAATCTGGAATCCTAGATAATTAGGTAATGATACTCAGAGAATAGGCATAGTTCACGCTCTTGGATCCGACATATACATTTTGTGTGAGATATTGAGAGCCACCAATCAAGGAAAATACGCGGAGAGCGAGGTCTGATAAAACTAGGGCTAAGGTGGATGGTTACGACCATTCTTTATGGAATCCTCGGCTGAAGGAGGGTACTAATGTCAAGGTCAGAAATACATTGCTTATCCATCCTTCCTGGTGCCTTAAATAGGTACTTCCACCAAATAAGCCACCCAATGTCTCTTGAGTACTACCAATCCCTATAATGCCTCCTCAATAAAATTTATGAATGTGTTGCTAGATTGTGTTGCGTTAGAAAAATTACATATGAAAAAAAAATGAATGAAAAAATGAGAAAATGAGAAAAAAAGAAAAAAAAAAAGAAGAGAAGAAAATAGCAGAAAAAGAGTTTGTGAGTGTTTAGTGTTTATTTCATTTGCATTGAGGCAATACCACCAAATAAAATTAAGATCCACCAAATATGACCTTAACCCATTTCTTTTTCTGTGTTTCTGACCGCCCAAATATTGGCCGAGGAATTCTGACTTAGTGTTAAGGTTATTGGAACCCGATTAAAGTGTTAATGCTATGTGAGACCACCAGATATGGAATATATGTGTAATTCTGGTGAGATTGTTTGCTCAAGAAAAAAAGAAAAAGAAAAGAAAAGAAAAGAGAAAGAGAGAATGAATACAAGGGAACCAAAAGTGAGCATAGTTTTTCTCATCTTTCTCTGAGTTAACTTACCTAATAATTTGGGAATCTAGAATCTACAGTACTAATCTCTATGTAGCACCAAATGAGACTGAGCCACCAAATAAACAATCATTTTCCTCTGACATTCTCTACCCAAGCTTAAAGTTGGGGTGGAATTCATAAAATATCTTCAATACCACGAGGGAAGAAGTTGCCTTTCCCATTAGAATTTTACTAGGGGTCAAGTACAGGCTTTAGAGGTAAATCAGGTTTTTCACTCGAATTCATTACAAAAGCTACATAGCTGCACTTTCACGATTGTCTGGATTTCTAGATTTTAGGATGAAAACAAAAAGGAAAAGAATCTCTAGGCATACACTTGATAAAAAAATAATCAATCTCTTAGGGACCCTTTTGTAAATAACTTAGTCTTGCATTTGCTAGGGACTAGCAAGATTTAGGCATGGGGGTATGATTGCACAACAATCATAGGTCTTAATTGACCTAAATTAGGCTAGAACTTAGCATAAGTTAGGGTAGTTCATGCATGCATAATCATTATTTGCATCTTTACTATTTTTCTGTAGCTATGCATAAAATAATGCTATAATGTACTGATTAAATGCATTATATAATTTGTAGGTAATAAGCTCAGGACCTAGATCTGAGACTGGATCTGAAGATGGACCTGAAGCTAGAGTTGCAGCAGAGCTAGAGAAGAAGACCTAGAGTAGATGCAGTAGGCAATAATGTAAGGGAGTTGAGGTATGCTATTCTATTAAGTAGAAGTAAAGCAGCTAAATTATGAAGAACTTAGGTCCACCCTAGCCCTAAGACAACCTAGAAGCTTCCCCAAGCCTTAGCCACCCTTAGATTAGGTCACTGCACCCTAAGAAGCCCTAAAACCCTAATTCCAGCCTATTCCTGGATGTCCAGATGAGTTATAGGACATCTAGAACCCTTAGCCACAACCCGCACACCTCAATCCCACATCTACAACATTATTACATGTCCAGACACTTGATCAGATGTCCAATTTCTGCAGAATACACAAGACAGAACACAGAATCCCTTTTGACTCTGATTGGACATCCATAAAATAAGTCTGGACTTCTGATTTTTCATTATAAGACGTCTGATAACTTTATTGGACGTCCAGAACTGTTTTCCAGTTCCTGTTTTGGAATTTAAGCTTTGATCTTGAGTTCTTAGGACCCTAAACCCAATTCTAACCCCCTAGGAACCTAAATTAAGGTGTCTTAACCCCAATACATCACCTCCAGACCTCCCTAAGGATGTAATTAGGTCCTCACTAAACCTAATTGACTTGGATCATAGTCAATTTCATCAGCCTACTCAATTGGACTCAATGAGTCCAATTGAGCCTTGATCTCAGCACACACGGCCCAATTGGACTTAGTGAGAGTCCAATTGACCAAAGCCTGACTTAATTGAGTTGTTTACTCTCAATTATGTTTTCACACACCCAATTAAACTTGTATAAAGTTTAATTGCATTTTACCTTACTGAATTAGGGTTTGCAACCCTAATTTGAGACCTACATTGACCTAAACCCACTAAAACCTAACCTAATCAACCTAGCCACCTAGGTTTCGACCCACACACACCCACACACACCACCTACACGAAATTAGCCTAGTTAGAGTTCTCTAGAACTCTCTACCATGTGTTGTTGCCTTGGTTGCTAAAAATAGCAACCAAGATGCATTCAATTTTTAGATCCACATTTTAGATCCACCAAATGTGGATCTAAAAACAACACATCTGTAGCATCTATAAAGCACAAGCACATTAGATGGGGGGATGAACAGTTTGGTATATAAAAAATTGCTAGAATAAACAAACCACAAAAAGCACACGAGATATATAGGTACTCCACTACCTAAGTCTCCTAACTTAGGATTTTTAACCCGATTCCCTCAACCCGGAGGGAATCAATTTACTAATAACCTGAGGTAATTAAAGGGTTACCTCAACCAAATTACAGGATGACAAAAAGAAATAAAGATTACAGGTGTTAGTAAGATATGAACAAAAGCTTACAACTAATTCCTAAGTCTCCAACAAGTGTGTCTCTTATAAATTCTAACTAGAATGAGAAAGCAAAAACAGACAATTTACTAAGAATGCAATCACCTTGGGAACTTGTTGCAACCAAAGAATAGCCTTGTGAAGAGAGCAACAAGACAAGCTTCTTTTTAGCTTGTTGATTCTTTGCAAATGATACTCAAGGAATGTATATATTGGCCACTAAACACCTCCCCTACGAATACTAGCTGTTAGGGGCAAAAAGGGAAGTGTAGGATTAAGATTAATTGTAAAATAGCCATTCAGATTAGGCACAATGGTTAGTTGGTACCGATACTAAACTTTTGGTACCGGTACTAACTGCCTACAGTCAATTCAACAGTGCTTGGGGTACTGGTACTGATCACTGGTACCGGTACTCAGTGCATTCTGTTGAGTACCAACAAAGCCACTTGATACTAGTACTGATCATAAGTACCAGTACTTGTGACTCACAGTCTATGGGACTGTACCTACTTGTACCGGTACTTGTGATAAGTACCGATATTTGTAAGGTCCAGGCAAAACCATGTGCACAAACTGTGACCACTTGGTATCGGTACTCATGATGAGTACCGGTACTTGTTCACAGTTTGGGACTTAGGCCCAAACCTGTGCCTAGCATGTATTGGTACTTATGACCAGTATCAATATTTGCTACAAGTACCTAATATTATAAGTGTAAGTCAATTTTTAGAGAAGACCCATCTAATCTATACGACTTTATTTTGAAAGAATCAATTTTGAGTTAAACGATAAACGATTTGAGCATTAACATGAACCCTAATTATCTCTACTTTGATTTCAACTCCTAGATTATTTTTTACTTGTTAGGAGACATACAAAGATTCTAAAATACAACAAATGAAACAAAATCTATGATATTCTACCTTCATATCTTCAATGCTATCTTGTTGCTTGCTAGCATCCACAAATTCTATTTCCTGTATAGTCCTGTAACACTTCATAACCGCATTAGACTTTAAAATGATTTTGTTAACACCAAAACACAAAAGAGAAGTGGAACTAGGTTCCAACAATCTCCCCCTTTTTGGTGTTGACAAAAAAAACAAGATACCCATATTTAAAAGTAAACAAAAACATAATAAGAGAAGAGTAAAAACCTACACAAGGAGTGAACAAGCTCCCCCTCAAACTAAGCCTATCTTCTAGTTTAATTCATCTTCAGTGTCTTCTTCATCATCATCATGAAGTATTGGTTCTTCTTCCACATTTGGAGAAGAGACAGAAGGTGGGTCTTGGAGGTGCTTTTGCCTTCTTTCACTATATTCTTGAGGTGCTTTTGGTTGAGTCCTCTTCCTTTGTTTAGGCTGTTGAGTGGAATGAGCAACATGGGAAGACTCAATGGAAAGAGAAAGATCATGAAACTTGCGTTCCATGTGACAGAAGGCAAAATTGAGGTTAGATGGATTTTCACCAATATAATTGAAAGTATTAATCATATTGGGATTGGTGTTAGACCCATGAGATAGGTTTACCAAAGGTGTTTCAGCTTCTGGATATGGATAGGTTATTAGAACAAAAGCCAAGGATGAGTCTGAAGGTTGATAAGAAGAAGATTAAGCATTTGGATCAACATACTCTTCTTCTTCATTATCACTAGATGATTCCTCTCTAGCAGGTTTCACTCCCATTTTCTGGAGAGTGGACCATTTGAAATAGATCACTTTTTTAAGAGAAGTAAAATTAGAGAGGTCAATTTTATTTTTGTGATGAATGTGAGATACCAAGATGTCCAATGGTAAAGTAGAAGCACAGTAATTGGGTTTAAGAAAATGAAGAAAAATTGTGTTCCAATTTACCGAAAAACTTATGATGATAGCATAAATTAAGGGTAAAATGTCGACGGGAATTTTGTGGAATCTCAAATTTTTAGCCCTTAAGTTCCATGCTAAAATTTGAAAAAGAACACGAGCAAACAAGGTCATGTTCGGGGCAACCAATGCTTTTCCCTGATAGTTAGGGAGAAAGAGAGTTTCATGGATTTTATAAGTAGGAAATTGCTCCTTAAGAGTGTTAAAAGCATCACCTTCATTTGGACATTCAGTGATGGTTGATAAGAATTTTGGTATGATGGTGATTTTTTGACCAAATACATTTGTTGTTAGGACAAGATGACCTCGATTTTCTTGTTCTTGGAGATTGGCAAAAAATTAGACTCTAGGAACAACAGCAAAAAATGACTCATCAAAGAAATGCATGAGCTTTTTGTTCAGAAAGATGGGTGGTGAAATTAAAGAATCGTAGAGAAAAATTTTCCACTCAACTGACTTACAATGGTGAAGTTTTAGGCCTTTATACCAATCCAATTTTGATTTGGCATCCTCATTGATGCAAAATTTGTGAAATGCATCTTGAGGTGCCTTTCTCTTACTCTTATATTTTGGTGCCATCTGAAAAATATGCAACAAGAATAATGAGTAAAATAGAGTATTTTCTTTGATGTGTGCATTCAAAAACACACTTAGGCCTTCATGTACCGATACTGGTGATTAGTACCGATACTGGTTGGTTTCTGTTTCAACCAGAAATTAGAGCTAGTACCCGCATTCATCTTTAGTTGGATGGCAAGCGGATGGTCAAATGGAGGGTGACGTGGCCTCATGAGATTGCGCGAGCACTGCACGTGCAATCAGACGTGCATTCCAACACACCATTGCACGCACAAGCGTGCGATGAAGGTGCGGGCACACTCATCTTAAGCCATCCAATCTTGCGATCGGACGGCTGAGGATTTAATAACGTGCACAGGCATTTTGAACATTGAAGGTGAGGAGGCGACGGGTGGACGTGCACTAAGCCCACGTTTGAGGTCTTTAGTGTTGCTTAAATCCATCACTAAAGACCTTGAATTAATGTTTTAAAGCATAAACTGACCAAATTTCCCTCAATCCCTACAACTATAAAAAGAGACCCCTACCACTCAAATTCATCATCCCTTCCTCTCTTCTCTCACCCCCTCCAAAGCTCTAAGAACTTATCCCAAACCTAGGATGCTCCACTAGAGTTAAAAATATAATTTTTCCACATTCTCATCCTGTTTGTGGAACATTCTATGGCTGTCCTTTCACCGTCATTCGGGAAGCAGATCTCACTGCGATGTCGCCTACCCCATTCTCCGTCGTTCTTCATCATTCTCCTTCATCCCACATCTCACCACCTTCGTTCGGGCGCTCCGTCAATGTGGCTCATCCTCCAAGTAGCCGTCGAGGAGGATAACTTCTCTCCGCCTTCTCTTTACCACTTTCTAGAGTAGATTTACTGCTTTCTAGTGTAGATTTCCTGCTTTCTAGTGTAATGAGTAGTTAGTTGTAATGAACATCACTTGATGATTATGAAATCCATGTGTATTCTACTTCTATTTTGTCTTTATTTGTAATATTCTCTCTCTCTTCTATTCATTATTCTTTAAGTAGATAGCTAATTTAGACTTAATTCGATCTGCTAATCTGCTTCGTGACAACAAAACAAATGTGATTTTTAATCAGACATCTACTTCCCTGTGTTCGGCCAGGAATTTCTTTTGAGTTTTGGTAAAATTATTTGTTGACGATTATTTCTCGCAAACTACACTACAACAATAGGTTTTCAAAACTTAAATCCTTTGCGATGATCTTTCCGCCACAATAATGGGTATGTCTCAATAAAACTCGAACTCTATATTATTCACAATCTTATTGAATAGCTTATTGATATTGGAGCCAATGTATATATTTGTACTGATAAATTATTCTTTTCTTCCTATCAAGGCTGTAGTGGCAAAACTGTGAAGGTGGGAAATGACCCTACAGCCAAGGTGTTGGGATTTGGGCATGTGGACTTGAGGTTTTCCTTCGGCAAGTTTGGACATTGCATAGGGTGCTGCACATTTTTGCTATGAAAAAGAATGTTCTTTTTAGTTCCTTATTGGTTAGAGAGGGTTTTGAGTTGAACTTTAAATGTAATAAAGTTATGTTGAGACATGGAACATTCTATGGAAAGGGATATTTAGCAGATTTTGATTTATTATTTAGAATAAGATGTGATATGAATGTATCATCTAGAAATGCTCTGAATAATGTTAATTTTCATTCGATTCAATCTGTTTGCAATAATATTGAATCTTATGATATTTAGCATGGTAGAATGAGTAATGTAAATTTCAATTCTTTAAAAAGAATGATAAAATTAAATATGATTCCTGAACACACCATCGATAAAACTAAGAAATGCGAGATAAGTGTGCAAGCTAAACAAACGAAGAAGTCTTTTCACTCTATTACTAGAGATACTGAGGTTCTATATTTGGTGCATACGGATATCTGCAAGTTTAATAGTGTGTTGGCTAGGGACAATAAAAAGTACTTTATCACCTTTATAGATTACAGTATTAGATATTGCTATGTGTATTTGCTTAAGTCTAAGAATGAGGCATTAAGTAAATTCCTAATCTTCAAGAAAGAAGCAGAAACATAAACTGGGAAAGCTCTTAAGAGATTGAGGTTAGATAGAGGAGGGGAATATACGTCCAACTTATTTAATAAACAATGCCAAGATTTTGGTATAGTTCATGAAGTGACAACCCCATATTCTCCACAATCTAATGGGATAGTAGAGCCAAAGAATAGGACCTTAACTAACATGGTCAACGCTCACCTGTAAAGCTCAGGATTACCTACTTACAAATGAGGGAAATCTTTGAATACAACATGTCATATTCTGAATAGAATTCCCCTCAAGCATAAGGAAAGTAATCCATTTAAGATTTGGAGAAATAGGAAACCAAGTTTAAAATACCTCAAAGAGTAGGACTACCACACAAAGGTGGTCGTCCTAGAACACAAGAGGAAGAAGGTTAGACCTGAGACAGTTGACGTAGTCCTTTTGGGTTATGTTGATAATAGCTATGCCTATAGATTTTGTGTTATAAAATATGAGATTTTAGGCACAGATGTGAACACTATTGTTGAACTTTGCGATGCTACATTTTTTGAGGATGTCTTCCCTATGAAGATTGGATTACCTCAAAATGTGACTTTAGATAATCTAGTCGCCACATCTGGTTCTCTTCCTGATCAAGTGGAAAGGATGTCTAATGTGGGGGCTAGGTCTTCCCATTCTAAATGCAATGAAGTAGGGGATTTTGAACCTAAGAGAAGTAAAAAACCAAGAATTCCCAAGGATTTCGGAAGTGATTTTATTTGTTACCAAATCGAGGGCGATCCCCCCACTTATCATGATGCTATGTGATCAACGATCTGGAGAGCTAGTTAATTATGGTTAACTAATTGTGTTGTAGTATGGTCACAATCTAGATGGATGTCATTTTATTTATATATAATTTTTACTGGTTTTATTCCAAGCTATTCACTGAGAGACAATTATTAATATACATCACTCTCTATTATCCAAAAATGATCTTTTATTCAAAAAATGTGAAGTTTATTTACAAATGAATGAATAATGAATCAAAGAATTGAAGAATGAACTAATCTAAGTCAATTATTGCTCGGGGCATGGATCGCGTAAAAGATAAATGTGCCGTAGTATAGTGCGAAATACGTCTCGACAAAGAAATTAACGAAATTGGTGAGTCCCAGTTTATCACAGGGAGGCAAAAAGTGCTTTTGATTTCATGCGTTTGTTTCAAATATGAAGAGTAAGTAGAAGGAACAATCAATCACAATATTTATATCACAAGGAGAGATTAAACATGAACTGGATACATGCATTTGAATAAAACATAAAATAAACAAACTGCTATTGTGACAGAACAAGGGCACCATGGGTGGTCCGTGGTGGCCTTCTGGAGAGGTTGAGGAGAGTAGCAACGATCCGTCATGGTGGCTCAACAGATGCTTTGGAAGAAGATGCAGAGACGGCGACAAAGAAGATGGGAAGAAGAAGGTAGAGGAGTTGTAGGAGGAAGGAGAAGGAAATTATTTTTGATGCCTACAAAGGGGACCCTTAGGCCTCTTCCTATAGTTGTTGTGAATGGTATTTGGGGCATTGGATCCCTTAATTTCATGCAATAGCCTTAGGTTGATCAAATCCGTTGACCCGAAGATCAACGGTCTTGATTAAGCCTAGAAATACCCTCCAAATCCTTCTCCATTCACGGATTCATCTGGAGCTGACACGTGGTGCAACGTCTACCTCTGATCTCCATCGCACGGTTGCCTCTCTCCCGCGCTCGCCGTTTCCTCTTTCGCGCACACCATACGGCCTCCAAATGTGCCTCAACTCCTTACACCATCTAAATCGTCCAATCTCTCGATCGAATAGCTTAAAAGAGCGTGCGTCGCACCCTCTTGAATCCTAAAGCGTGTGTCATCACGCGAGTCCTCGCTCCCTCGCATCTACGTGCGCCATGCGGCCACCCCTGTCGCAGCTCGATGAAGATCGAATGATTGAATTTCATCTGCACATGACCAACTCCCACATCGCAACTTGAACCCACATCGTGCGTGGATGTTAAGCACGCTTTTCCACTACGCTACATGCGAGTTGTTGCAGTTGCCATCTCGTGTGCAGCCGCCCTCAGTCGTTGGATGGAAATCCAATGGTCGAGATCTTGTCCTTGCTCAATGAAGCGACTGAAGTCAGGCGACGTGGCGTGCTCATGGGTGTTGGATGGAGATCCAATGGCCCACAACGCACGAAGGATGATCTTCAGAGGCTAGGGCGCGGCGAGGGGGCAGCTATTATGGCGCCACATGGCACCATCATGGCTGTCCATCTTCTTCTCCTTGTATCTGATGATGTAGGTCTCCGATTGAGTTGATTTTTGCGTTGTTAGACTGCAAACATCGATCTGAATCCATCCATGCAGTTGGACTTGTCATCTGAGGTCCGAATATTCTTCAATTTGCCCATTGGCTCTTGCTTCTTCTATAAACTCCCTAAGGTGCTATGGGAGTCTGATTAATGCGATCTTGGAAGCGTTGGACTCCTGTCATCATTCTAAATAGTTCCATAAGGTTGGATCAGTCATTTGCAGCCCTAAATTGCCCGTAATGAGTAATACCTCTCAAATAGCACCGTAAAATGCATAAAACATATAAATCAACTACGATGCAAAATACGATGCATATGCAAGCAGAATGCCCATGTTAAGCTAGGTTCTAGCTTAATTCAGGTGAATTAGGGCCTATGATTGCTGCGCAATCAATTATGTACAACAATGAATCAATTATGTTAATAACAATACCTCAAACATATATACAGGTAAAAAGGCATTAAAAACTATTCTAAACTAATCTAGGTTAGTTACGTACAGTAAGAACTAAGTAATGCCTTAATATAGGCACAAAAAGAATGTATATACACTATATTACATACTATACTAACATATATCTATTACATATACTAACATATATAACTATCTATACCGACGACTATAAACATCACTAAAATCCTTTAAAATACTTGTATACAAAAATGACAAAAAGGATTGTATACATATACTATACTATATTTATATATATACAGTAATTATATACATATATAAATAACACACACTACATAGCATACACTAACTCAGACTAACACTTAGCCATTTTTAGCCTTAACTTAACCCTAGTTAGTCTCTACTTAACCAAAAATTAGTGATTTGCGAGCCTAACCCTTTGCAGGATCAACAGCTCACAAGGGTCAGATCAACCACTACTAATCTTGGGCCCTTGTGTTTATTAGGTTTATTAGTGTATAGTTTTAAGCCCATATAGGCCTACATTCATGGTTCACAAGCCACACCCACGTTGGGCCAATACATGCACACACACACCCACACACATGCTCAATTATGTGCCCAGCACCGACGACCGAGAGGGTCATCAGTGCGAAACCTTTTTTATTGGTGCGGGCATTTGTAGGTTAATGATGTGGTGCTAAAAGGAGCGCCCAAATGTGGCGTAAATGGCGTAGATTAAGGCCAGATTCATGGCCTAATTAAGGTGCTAAATAATTAATTATTTATTTTAAAATTAAATTATATATACATGAAGCCTATACCTAGGGCTTTCTATTGGTATAGTTTATTTACAATAATTAAATATATAAATATATTTAAAAATTCATTGAAATCAGGAAAAAATACATGTTGACTTATTTCTTAATTCATTAATTAAAGTACAAATTAATAAGTTAAGGGTTCAATTGACTTATAAATTAGTTAATATACATTATTAACTTATTATTATATATTTTAAATATATGTTTATTGATTTATTTCAATTTATATACATTTAAATACATGGTTTATACATATCTACATATATATACATTATAAATACTATTCTATAGTATAAATATGTTATAAATATATTGAAATTATTTTAAATTATAGTATACAAGTATAAAAAAGTAATTTATTTCAATAACTCATTAATTTACTAATTTAAATTATTTTAACTTACTAATATACCCAATTAACTTAGGAATATAATTATTTATGATATATAGGTAAATAAATAAATATAAGAATACATTACTGTACATTATAATTACTTTAAGTTATATATACAGTTATAATTATAATTATAAATATATACTTAGCTATTTTCGATTACATATAGATTATGTGCATATAATATAAATAAATATATATATAATTATATTATTATAATACATATTGAATAAATCAATATAAATGCCTACTTAAGTTAATAGAATAAGTATATAAGTTATTTACATATGTTATATACATATAAGTTATTATATACACTTAATATTATTTACAAGTATAAATACTATATACAAGAGGTATTTTTATGGGATTTTTGAATTTTTTAGAATTTTATTTTCTTTTTGTGTTTGATAAAGATAAGGTAAGATGTGAGAAAAGTGAGAAGAGAAGATAAGAACTCTTTTTGGTGTTTTGTTTGTGTTTTGCTTTATTTCAAAACCAGAGAAGACTTAAACTTCTACTGCCATGTTCTACTATTTATAGGACTCAAAACTTACCCTAACTTCACACACACCTAAAACTAACTCTAATCTAACTCAAGTCACCTTTATTTTATTTATTTACTTTTACTTTTGTATTTTTCATGTATTTACAAATAGGACAAAACATGGCTCACTAAAGGTGAGATAATGAAACCAAAAGCCATATGAACCATTCTAACTACTAGAAGAAATAGATATAAACAGTAAAACATCCAGACATAACATGAGACCAGATTCAACACAAATTCAAAATGTAATCATTGAATTAAAGTCTGAAATAATATTTGGATAGATATCAGTGTGAATTTCTACTGACAAAGCTTTAAATCAGATAGGAAAGGATGAATTATAACCTGTTTCAAGGCTAAATACAATCTAAACATATAGTTGACATCTTATTCTCATTTTGGATCATCTCAAGGCTTCCTTAGAACTCAAGGAAAACTCAAGTGATGCTTGGATCATTCATCCAACATGCCTAACAGTAGGTTCCAGCTGCTGACACAAGTTTTAAACAAGAATTACAAGCTTCCTATTTCAAATTCAAATCAGTTAATAGTACAAGAATGCTTGTTCCACATCAAATCTCAGGAGAACTTGACTCAACTTCATTTACATTAAAACCTGCTTGATATTACAATACAAATCTTCATCCAATTACAACTGTGCAGCAACTGACGACACTATCCAATACTGATTCAAACCAATTAAAACATAATTAGTGTAATTCAAGGTAAATATAAGTACACCTGAGAAATAAATCTCGATCAATTCCATTCTAGAAAATCCTTACAAACCTCAAATCATCTCAAGAAATACTTAAGCATTCAGATATCTTTCAGAATAAGCATCAGCTGATGCTACTGATGATACCACCATCATGGGTCCTAACTAGCCACAATTAGTCAGATTCAATTTGTAAATTCTCATACTTGATCATTTGAGGGTCACAATTCCGCACTGATTTGATTTAAGATGAAAACAAGAAAACATGGTTAAGTCTATTGTTTTAACAACACATCACAAATGCAGATTAACCATGGGGTTACCTAGCGATTAATTAAAGTTCAAATGAACATAAAAGACTAAAAGGTGGGTTCACACTAATTGAATTAGGGTTTCACGCATTTCAAGGGTGAAAACAGTACTAAAAATCCTAATTATCAACTTACATAAATTGAAAAGGTTATGATCATGATAAAATCAATATGAACCACCTAAAAATCATTGAAAAATATTCTAAGAGGTTTGGTACCTTCACTTTTATCACCTGAACCCATTTTGACATAGAATAGAGTTTTAGTTGGGAATTTGCCTTGATTTAGGCTTCTGTGCAATTTACCCAGTCAAATGTAGTCAAAAATCAAATCCAAGTTCATCATTAGACTCCTTGGGTTCAAATTAGATTAACACAAAAATTTTGGCCTAATCAGACTTAGTTTGCATTTTAGCCCTTAAAAACTCTATTTCTTACATCTAAACCCCTAAGTTTTGAATTTCCTTACATCCATGACCCTAACTTTTCGTCATTCTCACAAATATGCCCCTGCTTCCATTGATGTGGGAATGCACCTTCAGGCCAAGATTTGAGAGAGGAAATCTCTCTCAAATTAGCTCCAAATCCCTCCAAAATTTGAGGGATTATTACTCAACGATGAGGAATCAAACCGACCTCATTTCAGAGATTGAAATTGATCCTAGAGATTAGGCGAGCTTGAAGAAATTGAGGGATTTTTTCTTCCAAATTCCTAACCTAATCAAGAGAGTTTCTTCAATTGGAGCTCAAATCTGGGTTCTATATAAACCCCCCATCATTCCACGATTAAGATTAGTCCGGTTAGGCCACAAAACAACTCTATTTCCACTTCTCCAGCCGCCTCCGACCGCGACTCCGGTGAGCTACTCCAACCCCTTCCTCCAACCACTCGACGGTCAAATCGAGTGGCCCAACGTCTTCCTCACCCTCGTCCGACTCTCTCCAGCTAAAGCAAAGTCTCCTTCCTCCTTTCGTCCTCGCCATCTACCTCACCAGAGCTTCCATCTTCCTTGCGACCAGCAAGCCAAGCCAACACGAAATCCACCTCCTTTCGACCAATTAACTAGGTACCCTTCTCCCTCTCTCTCCTTATGTTAGGAATTAACCCCTAGAACCTAGTTTTGACCACCGTATTACATTCCCCCCTCTGTCTTCCCCGACTCCAATGATGTAGCCACATTACCTTCACATAAACTATCTATAATGCATGTCCTTAAGGGTATAATTACATTCAGCATTATAAATATTGCATAGCATGCATCATTTTGCATTTAGAATATATTGTACAAATTATAGGTTAATTTTCCCTTTTGTTGTTAGGGGATAAGACGATATTTATTTGGGCCTCAGATTGAAGATCCGACTGTATGGATTTGATCAGGGCGACAATCGAACTCCAACACCTTCGAGATTACCCCAGTCGGACCTCCGTAGCATTAGATGTAGTTAGAGGAAGACCACAAGTTAAGGGTCAAGGTGGTAAAAATCCAGACCTCAGATGAAGCATAGATGGATTCAGGTTCATGATCGTAGCTTAACGGTGCAAAAATCGATCCAATCCGACATTCGTGGCATCCCTTAGAAGCAAAGGAAGATGGACGGCTATGATGGCACCACGTGGCACCATCATAGCCTTCCAGGTCGGTCGCCCGCACTTCTCCTCAACCACAACCACTGACTGAGCTGTTGGATCGCCATCCAACAGCCCAGATCTGGCCACGTCACTCCAACCCCAGCACCTCTACTCTCTGAAGTCCAAGGCACATGTGATCTCAACTGTTGGATTCTCATCCAACGGCTGAGAGCACGATGACCATAAAATGAAGAGAGCACCAATTGGCACTCGACGCTCCTTCATGAAGAGGTGACGCGGGATCGAGTCATGGCAAGGGAGCAGATTTCGTGAGGAGGCGGACACGGCGAAATTCAGCCATGCAATCAAGTTCAAGCAGCCGCAGTGCGGCCACGTGGCACAATCAGGCATGCTAATGTGAGCGCTGTGCATACGCTTGCGATCGCACGTGCGAACATACACGAAGCATTACGTGTAATCTGAAGGTGAACTGTGGGTGATCTGAGTTGTTCATCATCCATCCAATGGTGGAGCGTAGTGCGCGTGTGATTTGAAACGCGTGCAGGTGAAGGAGATGCAGTGCTGCCACGTGGCACAATGAGGATACTTGGATCTTCATCAAATGGCTCACGTTGAGGCATGCCTTCAGCGACGTACGTCTATAGTGACGCATGTATCCGTCACTAAAGGACGAGAATATATTTTAAAGGCTTGGAATACCTCTTTTGTCCCCATTTCTATGCCTATAAAAAGGCCCTACACCCTCCACTTCTTCATCTCTTCTCTTCTCCTCTCGCCTTCTCTAAAGCTCTAAAGAGCTAGCCCATACTCGGGATGCTCCACTAGAGTCTTAAAGATAATTTTTCCATCTTCTCACCCTCGTTCGTGGAGAGCCTGTGGTTGTCTTCTCACCACCATTTGGGAAGAGGATCTCGTTGCGATGCCGCCCTACTTCGTTCTTCGTCCTCTAGCCCCATTCTCCCTCATCCAGCATCTCACCACTCTCTTCTGGATGCTCCGTCAACGTGACTCGTCCTCCAAGCGACTATCGAGGAGAATTTTCTCATCACTATCTTTTTACCACCTTTTAGTGTAGATTTTCAACTTTATAGTTGTAGTAAGTAGATGTAACGAACATGCTTCTATGATTATAAAATATTTGTTCATTCTCCCTATTTTTTATTTCTTTGTATTATTCTATCTCCCTCTTCTATTATTTATTATTTAAGTAGAATAGCTTTTATAGATTAATTTCAACTAGCCAATCTACTTTACAAAAGAAACACAGCTTTTAATCAAATATTCACCTCCCTGTGTTCAACCCAGGACTTACCAGAGTTTTGGTTATACATTTTATTTTGTAGCGGATTTTCTTATGAATTTTACAATGACTCGAGTTTTCCAAAATCAACTTTTCGCAATGAAAATCTCTCTCATCATCTAGCCACACCTCTAGCATGGTCGCCCCATCGCTACACACACACAAAGTCCAAACCACCACCTCCAAAAGCTCCATCACACTCCCAAGAACAAAATCCCTAAACTTATTTATGGTTTTAAAGCTCCACGACCCCCATCGGACAACCCACCTCTTCGTCAATCACCACTCCACCGTCTGGTTACATTTGACCCCCATTCATCAAATCACCGCCACTTTAACATCCGCCGTGCTCCGACGAAGCTTCTGAACTATTTTAATTGGGCCCTGAGGTCGTATTCTGTATTTTAGGTGCCCGTTATTGCTGTCATCATTCGTACCTTCGTTTGCCACGCTCCATTCATCTCCGGCCACAGTTCCACGTCCAATAACTGCAGTCTCAACTCTTGAAGTCATCTGCATCAACAATTGAACGAGATTAGTGAGGAATGGCTACAATTGAGCAAAGAAAGCTCATGGCTTCACGCGAAGAAGCTGCCCAATAGTCCCACATCAGGGATTTTTTTAAAAAAATTACACATATAACATTTTTGCTGCGATACCCGATTTCCTTAGTGAACACGGGGATGAGGTCCCCTCAAGCACGTGTCCACGCACTCCTTGCTATGATCCCACACATGTAGGCTTGGACCTCTAACCCATTTCCCCAATTACCCGATTAACCCTATACCTGGTTCAAGAGGAAAGAAAGAGAAATTCTGAGGGGGGCAAGGGAAGGTTCTGCACTGTAGCATGTTGGGATTTGCACCCAACACTTAGGTGAATTTTGAGGTGATCTAGGCTTGTTTGATTGAGCATCTGAGGTGCCTTGGAGACATCTGACCTTGACCTTGGTTACTGTGGAAATATTGAGCCCTATCTGACGTGGTTAAGTGGTTGAATATTACTGCTGAAATATTGATCCTTGGGAATTGTGCTTAATTGTAGGGCTTAATTAGTGGTTTCAACCACCATTTTTAGGCCTTCTCTTTATATTTTTTGCCCCTAGTTCTTGAGATACATTGTGATTATAATTGAATATCTTTTTAGTTGATTGATTCACTTGCATTATTATTTCTAATTATTGTAATTAGTGAATTGATTTGTTGCACTTGCTCCCTGGGAATTTATGGGAACACCATCATAGGCCCTAACTAGTCACTTGTAGTAAGGATTGAAAAATAAATGCTCCTACATAACCATCTGAGGGTTATAACTCCACTTCATTCTATTTTAAGAAGAGAATAGGAAACTAGGGTTAATTCTTTAATTTTAACAGCATATCTTTAACACATAATAAAAAAGGGATTTTTCAGGGGTAAAATGAAGGTCAAATAAGCATTAA
Organism: Thalassia testudinum; assembly: GCA_037157565.1. Classification (NCBI taxonomy): domain Eukaryota; kingdom Viridiplantae; phylum Streptophyta; class Magnoliopsida; order Alismatales; family Hydrocharitaceae; genus Thalassia; species Thalassia testudinum. Next base: position 50,658,054 of record JAZHRO010000009.1, read on the forward strand.
AGACTAATAAGTGGGTCCATGCAGATAGAAATGGGGTTTCACACATTTCAAGAACCAATACATCACCCAAAATCCTAATTTCAGACCTGGTTAACTTATAGAGGCTTTGGTTAGGATAAAATTCATCTAAATCTCATAAAATTCATAGAAAAATATTTCTTGAGGTTTGGTAGCCTTGATTTGACCATTTGAACATATTTTGACCTTAAGTAGAGTCATAGACAAATTTCTACACTAATTTGGGTTTTTGAGCAAATTGCCAGTCAAACTTGGTCAAAACTGAAATCCAACTTTACCATCAGATTTCTTGGATCCAAATTAGCTTGGTATCCAAATTTGGACCCAATCAAAGTCCATCTTGACCTAGTTTGCATTTTAGTCCATTTAAACTTTATTTTTCACACCTAAGTCTCTAGCTTTCAAAATCTTTACATTTAGCCCCCTAACTTCTCATCACTTTCTTCAGAACAATCCCTACCACCATTAACAGTGTGAATCCAAACACACCAACCTTCAATCTAGGATTTCTCCCTGATTTCTTGACTAATTCCATCTAAAATTGGAATGAATGATCTTGAGAGAATCCCTAATCATCTAAACCAAGTCTTGGACCTCAATTCACGTCCAGAAGCTCGTTTGAACTCCTCAAGATCAGGGATCTTCTTCCCTAAAAATTCAAACTCCTCGAGCTTGTTTCCACGCTTGGAGCAAGCCTTGAGGCCTTTAAAAGGTGCCCCCTTGTAAAGCCTTGCTCCTTAGCGAGTTTTTGGCCCATAAATCTTCATCTTCTTCAACCTCCGACCTGCTCCAGACTCGTCTCCGATGACCCTCCTCCTCTGGCCTCTTCGCTTGCAGCCACGTACTGTAGGTAGCAAGTTCTTCTTCCTCTCCGTCGTCCGCACCTCACCAAATTTGTGAGGGGCTTCCTCCTCCTTCAGACGTCGTCGTTCCTCTCCCTGAAGCCTCCTTCGTCTCCGGTGCAGGCTAATCATAGCCGACGTCACCTCCACCCTCTCATCGTCTGCATCTTCCTTCGACTCCTCACCTTCCCCTGACTCTACTCACACACTTGCACTCCAAATTTGCATGCCCACACCACCTGCCATCATCACCTTCCCCAACTCTTGCCACAATCCGGCAAGCACGCACGCTTGCTCCACTGCATCAACCGCCTCGCCACCGCTCCCAGAAGAATCGCCGTGACCTCATGATCAAAAGCCCCAACAAAATTGGGGCTATTGACCACCAAAATCGCCCACTGAACACCATCACCTCCGTACCACCTCCTCGACTCCACCAAGTCACCACACGCCTCCTCACTGTATGCCACACCCACCAGCGTATTAGCCTCTTCGAGGCGAAGCTTCTAAGCTTCTTTGATGTGGCTGCGAGGTCGTATTCATGATTTTAGGTATCCGTCGGAGCTCCGTCGCCGCCACCTCCTTCTCCGACCTCCGCTGCAGTTCTTTGGTCATGTTCTTCATTGCTATCATCCCTAGGTGCTGCGAAAGACCTCCAGGAGTCGTCCCAGGGCTTTAATTGGGATGCGAAGCCACAATAGCTGCATCAATTTGGCAAGAAAACAACCTGCAGTTGCACAAAACAAAGACCCTATGGGATAGTCCCACATCATTCATGGATAACCCTGAAGATAACCTTATTTTGATTTCGTGCCTCATCCCCGTTGCCTCAGTAAGCACGAGGTGAGGCCCCTCCTTGCATGTGCATACACACGCCCTCGCTCGCCATACATGCTGGCAGGTCTAAGCTGACCCATTTACCCGATTACCCGGGTTTGGTCCATTCTAAATTAGGAAGGGAAGAAAAAGAATCTGAGAGGGAGGAGGGGGTTTTTACTGCCTTGGTATTCGAGCCCTCTCCCTCTCTCAACACTTAGCTTCTACAGACTTTGTGTAAGGCCCTTGAGCCTATGTTGCCGGTGCTGTGCCTCTCCTATTAAGCCGTCCGATGCCTTGTTTTGTTGTCTAAAGGCCTTCTACTGGTTACAATTGGAATATTTGAATACTTGACTGACGTGGATTATTGATTGTGGTTTACTGTTCAAATATTTGAGTAGCTTAAGAGCTTAACATTGAGGGTTAATTTGGTGATTCAAATCACCATTTTAACATAATTTTTTTACACTGTTCTTCTATTTCTTATTGAAATATCATTTTGAGCATCTTATTGATTTCAATTGCATATTCTTGTGATAAATTGTGATTGGTGAATTAAACTGCATAATTACTCCCTGTGAATGACCTCGAACACTTTTTTGAATCTGAGTTTTATAAATTTAAGTGTTTTGCATTTTCATTGACTATACTACACGTGCATTTCTTAAACATTGACGATTTCGCACAAACATTTTGGCGCCGTTGCCGAGGAGTAACGCACAGTTTCATTTTACTGATTACAATTCTAATCTGATTCTAACTTGTTCTATCTGATTTGTTGTGGTTGTGCGAGGTACACAGGAGATCAACCGCACGACAACCACTCCAAGGGTAGATAATCTTGTTTCCTTCTTCTTAAGCCCCTATTTCTGGAAGGAATTAAAAAGAAAAGTCAATTAGGATCAACTTGCATTCTTTCTTAGACTTAATCACTTGAGTTGCCTGATTTGATTTATTTAGACATCCCCATACAGATTTCTACACCTACTAGGGACTTAAGGTACCTAGGGCTATTCACCTTCTTGATTGAGCCTTAGGTGCCCAATTTGGAAAGAATTGGACCTGAAAAGGAACTAAATTAATGTTTCTACTTTAGGGTTTGAGGAAAACATACTTTCCTGAATTAAAAGAGAATTGATTTCCCACATTGTGTCTCACCCAAGCCTTGATTGAATTGACCTAATCAAGAAGACCCTAAAAGAAGGCTCTAACATTCACTTTCATCCTTAAAACTTGGGACTTAATAACCTGCTAAACTTTAGGGCAGGTTAGGTGAAGTTGACCCGCCTTATGGGTTAACCAACCTTCAAATTAGGTCACAAATCACAATCAATTCTAAAGTTCAAGTGAAATTCAAAGCACCATAATTCAAGACTAAAATTGGTAGACTTAAGGGGTCAAGTTGCTCATTCCTGTCTACATGGATTCTCAATGACAAGGAAGGTCAAGTGGGGGAAACCCTGTAACCCATGGGGACACTCTACCGTGTAGGGGTCTTTGTGGGGCTCTCCCTTCCTTGCTGCCCAAGTATTTCTTGGGTGAGTGATTTTCTAATCAAGAGGTATTGTTTGCCTCGAGCCTGCTTAGTCATCCAAAGATATTTGGGTGCCTTGATTGGGTCCATTACACATTCTGTTTCTCATCTGGCTCATTAGTGCATGTTCGGGAGGAGGTCCTTAAGACCACCCTTGAGACCACCATTAGTAGTTCATTCTCATCGAGGCCAAGCCTCGACCCCTTGTTTGTGCTACCTTCTGACCAGATCGATATCTCTTCTAACTCTTCTACTTTTGAGCCTAGATCTCCTTCATCTACATCCATGGGGAATCATGAAGATGACCTTGATTTTTAGAATCAGCTACATCACCTCAATGATCTAGTCCATGCACACATCAATCCACCGCCACATCCTCAGATGCGAAATCACTACAATCTTGCTGCGGTGGAGATCGAACACAGGGTACAAATCCCAACTGGAGGGCATGATGTTGAACTCAAGCCAAATATAATCCATGCTATTCCTAAATTCTATGGCTTGAACTCTGAAGATTCATTCCAGCACATTAAGCAGCTGAAACATCTGGACCAGACCTTCGAGCCTGCCATACAAAATCAAGACATCCTGCTCATGAAGATGTTCTCCTTCTCTCTCATGGGTAAAGCTGCTGATTGGTTTCAGGCTCTAACCCGTCCAATCAGCACATGGGGGGAACTCCAAATTGAATTCTTACAAAAATTCTTCCTCGTTGGTCGAACAAATGCTTTGAGGCACCAAATCACGCACTTCTCACAAAATGTGGGAGAACCACTTCATAAGGCATGGGATCGCTTTTTGGATCTCATGCAGAGATGCCTCCATCACGAAGTTCCAAAGTGGGAACAAGTCCAGTCTTTTTACCATGGGCTCCGTGAGGATATCAAGCTCTTTGTCAATGCAACCTGTGGTGGAAGCATCATGGGTGAACATGAAGATATAGTTTGGGAGATTCTCAAGAACATGTGCAAGAACTCTATAAACAATGAATTGTTGGGTGTGTTCGATCGGACGACCACCCATGCATTGACAAACATGTGGGGGGCACACGAGACTCAAGGCCTGTCCGAATTCGCTGATCTAGAATTGATGGCTAGTTGCCTAAACAAGGTCTCTATTATCGAGAAGAAGGTGGACGAATTGACTCGACATCTATAGAGAGCCGCCTCAGCACAGCAGAGCATGTATGCATAACCGCCCTCTAGTAGGGAGGCCGTACATAACATTTATCACCGCTCTCATCAGGGGATGGACCCATATCCGCCCCCGTCTGATCTTGGTTTCAAAGGAAACTCCGGAACTACCTTCTCTAGTTGGGGGAACTCTAAACCCACGTACTCTGACTTCTCTAGAGTTCCTCAGACCTGCGAGGATCTCCATGCCATCCAGAATGATCCATTCTCAAACACCTATAAACCTGGTTGGCATAATCGTCCAAACTTTACAAGGTCAAGGAATAATCAAAATTCCAGATCTCAATTCCAGCTCCGACCACAAGCTCCACCCACGCCCATATCAGCCGCTCAGCCTAGGCCCAATCCAAATTATCAATTCGGGCCATCAAGGGAAGATCAAATGACACTGGTTCTATAAACCCTGGCTGACATTCAAAAGACCAATGCAGCCATGCAGAAACAACACAAAGACGAGATCACAGAGGTTCGAAATCAGCTCGCACAGATGGCGAATTCTTGCCAGCCTGATTCACTTTCGTCTTAGTCTCTGCCAAATCCTAATAACGTGCTGAACCAGAGGTGCATTATGAATCTGAATCAGATCCAAGCTCACTATGTTTATCAGACCCCTTCTGCTCCATCACCCGACGGGATGGAGGCCTCAACATCATACTCGAGATATCAGTAACAACCACCACTTCTGCCAACTCTGAACTAAAACCAGGCAGGACTTAATTCTGTTACCACCCGTAGTGGCAAGTCGACTCAGGATCCACCTTATCCAAGCCACTCTCAACCTGGTAGTTCAGATCCTAACCCTAGGTTGGTTATCTAGGATACCCCTATCCCAAATCCAGAACCTAAACCAATTCTAGAGGAACCTACAGAGGTTCCATTTCCTAAGGTCTTGACCAAAGGAAAGAGGAAATCCAAACCCGTGGCACCTAACAAAGATCTGGTCAAGCTCTTTGAGCAAGTCTAGATAAACATCCCCTTGATGGATGCAATCTGCCACGTACTGGCTTATGTGAGATTTCTGAAGGATTTATGTACACCAAAGTGTAAACCACGAAGCAAAGATGAGAGTCCGATTGTATTGTTTGAGCAAGTCAGCTCGATCATCCTGAGCAAACTCCTGCAAAAAGCAAAAGATCCTAGCACCCCTTTGATCTCCTATAAGATCGATGATTTAGAATTTGATCGAGCATTATTGAATTTAGGAGCCTCCATAAACCTAATACCTACATCCCTACTGGACCATTTCGAGGAAACTGATCTCAATCGACTAAGGTGACTTTGTAGTTAACAGACCGTTCAATCAAGTCACCTACAGGAATTCTCAAGGATGTTCTGGTTCGGATCCACGATTTCTATTTTCTGGTGGATTTCATCATGTTAGACATGGATACTCCTGAAAATCTAACACACCGATCATTTTAGGGATACCATTCCTAACCATAACTACAGCAAATATCAGCTACGAAGAGGGCCAGATCGAGTGAAATTCAAGAACCAGACACTAAAGATTGATAACTTCAAGGCCTAGAAAGGAATAAACTGTGGGGTAATCAAGGAAGTGTGTGACATCAGTTCAATGGTTGAGGATCCACTTGCAGAGGAAGACTCGATTATCTTTAATCCTCAACCTCGAGAAAGTTCTGACCCACAGATAGAGGAGCCCATAACTGATCTAGATTCACCTTTAACTCCCACTGTATCTTCTGAGGCCCATCCTAAACCCCCACCCGTAGCTGGTAACCCGGTTTGGAGTTGAAACCTCTCCTAGATCATCTGAAATATGTGTTTTTGGGTTCCAATCAAACGTTTCCTGTGATTATCAATTCCCGACACACATCTGATTAGGAGACAAAGTTGATTTCTACTCTCCAGCAGCATCGGAGAGCCATTGGATGGACTCTCGATGATCTGACTAGTATTAGTCCCTCGTATTGCACACATCGTATCTACTCTGAAGAGGGCTCATGACTATCTCAAGAGATGTAGAGAAGACTCAATCCAAATCTACAGGAGGTCATGAAGAAAGAGATCAACAAGTAGTTAGATGCTGGTATCATCTATCCGATCTCTGATAGCTGCTAGGTGAGCCTGATCTAGGTTGTGCCTAAAAAGGAAGGGCTCACCGTTATCATGACTGAATCTGGAGAGACCATTTCGACCCGCATTGCGAATTCGTAGAGAGTTTGCATAGACTATCGAAAATTGAATACCTCCACAAAGAAAGATCATTTCCCCCTTTCATTCATTTACCAGATTCTTGAGAAATTGGCGAGAAATTGATTTTTCTGTTTCTTGGATGGTTACTCCAGATATAATCAGGTGACAATTCATCCAAAGGATCAGGAAAAGACAACCTTTACCTACCCTTACAGTACGTATGCATTCCGCAGGATGCCATTCGGGCTATGCAATGCACCTGGCACTTTTCAGCAGTGCATGCTAGTCATATTCTCAAATATGGTAGGTAATTACCTTGAGGTCTTCATGGACGACTTCTCGATATTCGGTGAATCTTTTGATGAATGCCTCTTTCATTTAGTCTAAATCCTTAAAAGATGCATCGAAATGAACCTGGTTCACTCTTGGGAAAAAATCCACTTCATGGTTCCTGAGGGCATCATACTTGGACACCTCATCTCTGAGAGAGGTATCTAGGTCGACCGGGCTAAGGTCAATCCGATTTCCAAGCTACCTATGCCTAACTCGGTCAAAGACATCAGATCATTCCTAGGGCATGTTGGATTTTATCATCTATTCATACCTGATTTTTCTAAGATCGTAGGCCCCTTGACAAATCTCCTTTCGAAGGACACACCACTTGAGATATCTAGTGAGTGCATTCACGCATTTGAAATCCTGCATAACTGAGTCACCCAAGCACCAATCTTGCAATCTCCTGATTGGTCTTAACCCTTCAAGATCATGTGCGATGTGCCTGAGTACGTAGTAGGAGAGGTGCTAGGTTAGAAAATTAACGAGAAACCAATGGTCATATATTACACCAGCAAGAATTGGACAAGGCTCAATGTATGTAACGACCCGGTTCCCGAGTCCCTATGAGACACGAGAACCGGACCGACTCGACTAATCCCAAGACCTAGTGTCCAACGAGGAACTAACCAAAAGAGCAGTAAAATAAACCACATTCAGCATGAATATAACTAACAGTAAGGAAGTACAGCAGTAAGGAAAGAAACTACTACAGTAGATACCACCACAACAGTAGAACAACATTTATCATATAACAAGAACTGCAGGTAAAGAAGTACAGCGGAAACAAAAACTACTCACTAGAACAGAAACAAAAGAGGTACAAAAGACTGTGGTAAACTCTACTGGACCCTACTCGGCCCAGCGTCCTCTGCAGCCGCCGACCCTGGCTGCTCAACCCCTGGTCCTGAAAAAGGTAACGAGTGTAACACGTCAGTAAAACGCTGAGTAGAGTGGCAAACTAACTAAAGGCAACAGTAGAGTGTACAGTAGCTGTTATGTACTATTACTTCCTTTATTCACATCTTTAAATTTTCTCACTATTTCATTTATTTCTCAGATCCTTTACTTGATCTCGAATGTCCTCGTGGGAACGATCTTGATTGCAGTCTTTTCCAAAAGTAGAAGTAGCACGTGGTGCTCTCCTGGCCGAGAGAGTCCCCCGTGGTGATCCTACCCTCAGTCAACCACCCCAAGGTCACTGACAGACGTAACGGTGACTACGGCACGTGCGATAAACGCACAGGTAGCTAGCCCGCACTGGCACGCGGTCAGTCGTTTCCGTTAACGGGTGAGCCCAAAGCACAGCATGGAACCAGGGCAGAGCCCTCTCAGTAACAGGGGTCCAACCCCTCCACAGTAACCAAACCGGAGCCTTGCCCCTCCACAGTCCGCGCACCCTCGCCTGACTACCCTGGTTTGCCCTAGTGGGCCTAACAAGTCGGTGAAGGAGGCTAGCAGAACCCCGGGGCCCGTGGGTAGCTAGTACTCTCCTAGCACTAGTAGCTCTCCTTGGTACTACGTACACGAGGGCCAACAAGTCGGTACAGAGCAGCCAATCCTAACCCCGGGTCCCTGGGGTGGTTGGCCCCACTCTGCACTAAACAGGTACGGGTACTTCCCTTGGTACTGCGTACCCAAGAGACAGTACAAACTACATCTCAGTTCCATTCCTTTTTCTTTCCAGGAGTTCCACTCCTAATTCCCCGTAGGGTTCCAGCTCTTTATCTCAGAACATCATATGTTTCACTTTCCAGTTTCACGTTCTCACAATCCATGATCTCAATCATGTTTCTTTATTCATAACAGGCAGCTGTTAATTCAATTTACAGGCAGCTTTATATTCCTTTCCATTTTTCCAAGACTGCAGTATTATACATTCCACTAGTTTTTCCATCCTAGGGTTCATGCCACATCCTAGGATCTAGCATACAACTAGTTTTCCAGCCCTAGGATTCATGCATCACCTAGGAGCTATCATTCCATACATTTCTCATTCCTAGGATTCATGCAATGTCCTAGATTCTAGTTATGGTTCCAAACTTTAACAGATTTTAATAATAAACTTAAGCCACTCTACCAGGTACAACGGGAGTAATGGGGCGTGATCGGGAATCCCGCGTGCCTCCGTGACTCTCAAGACTGCGACTGAACGAGGTCCTATCACAAGGATCAAACACAAGGAGTGTCTCAAAACAGTGTATAGCTACTGTGGACGGGTAGAGGAATTAATTCTGAAAAGAACGCAACTCGAATCGCGGAAAACGGAGCCCGAACGGGCCCTAAACGGGTCGGAAAAGACGATACTGTGCAAAATCAGACGTCTGGAACTTCTTCCAGACGTCTTAAACAGTGGATCAGAGAATTACCTGTTCAGTGTGGTTTCCCAGACGTCCAGAAGTCTGCGGGGACATCTGTCCTAGCTCCCAGACGTCCGATGGTCACCCCGGACGTCTGGAGGTCACTCCCGCCGTCTGGTACAACTTCCAGACGTCCGATTCGCAAAGGATGGCGAATCAGCGAACCTGCGCACAGCCAACTCCCTCCCTTAGTATTGTCGGTCGACAGGAAGGAAGAAGAAAGCGGAATACACACCTTTCAGACATCTGTATGAGCTACCAGATGTCGTCCTCGCCGTCTGCCTATAAATCCAGACGTCTGATTCTGGAAATTTTTCCAGAATCAGGGCGCTACTCAGCCTCCGCTCGCGACGTCGCCCGCGTCTCACCTCGCGCGCCTGCTGCTCAGACTACAGTAGGTCCCTCTCCGCATCGTTCCGCGCCCCCCGCGCCCTCCGCCGGCCGGCCAAGCCGCTCCGGCGAGCTCGCCCTCACGGCAGAGCTCCGCTCCCGCACGCCGCACCTCCTCCGCGCTCACTGCGGCCGCCGCTGCCGCCCTCGCGCTCACGCTCACGCTCACTGGCTGAAGGAGGAGAAGGAGACGGTGGAGACGGGAGGGGAGGCGTGCCCTTTTAAGGCCGCGCGGAGAGGAGGGAAGGATTCGCGGCAGGGGAATCCTGCAGCCGCAGGAGGGGAGAAGGCGAATATGCGGTTTGCACGCACAGGCGCGCAAACGACTCGCGTGTGTCGAAAATAACGGATTTCCAGACGTCTGGAAACTATCCCAGACGTCTGGACAACCCTCCAGACGTCTTAAAATACGTCTGTGCCACACGCTCGTTACAACGTAATTACACTATTACAGAGAAAGAGCTGCTGGCTGTAGTATTTGGCCTGGAGAAATTCAGGTCATACCTCCTAGATTTCCACATCATCATTTACTCGAATCACACTACAGTGAGGCACTTACTCACGAAGAAGGATGCGAAGCCTAGATTAATCCATTGGATCTTGCTATTGCAAGAATTTGATTTTGAAATTTGCGACAAGGTGGGAAAGAAGAAAGTGGTAGCTAACCACTTATCTCGTCTTCCTTCTTCAATCCCTTCCTGACCTATCACAAAGCATTTTTCAGATGAGCACCTCCTGACAGTCGAGACAAAACTTCCATGGTATGCTGATATGGTGAACTATTTGGCATCGCATCAGATTTCGTCTGATTGGTGAAAGGCCAAGAAAGAAAAATTACTTTCAGATGCCAAATACTTCATGTGGGAAGATCCATATCTATTCCGCATTGGTGTTGATCAAATCATCAGAAGATGTGTTCCAGAATCTAACAATGGCATTTTGTCCTTCTACCACGACCAAGCCTGCGATGGTCACTTCTCTAGACACAAAACCACAGCAAAAGTCCTCCAGTGCAGATTTTATTGGCCCACGATTTTTAAAGATGCACACGACTATTGTAAGGCATGCACTCATTGCTAGACCTTAGGCAACAAGAGCCGTCGTGACATGATGCCTTTACAGTCGATTCTCGTGTGCGAAATCTTCGATATCTGGGGGATTGACTTTATGGGTCCCTTTTCAAAATCTGATGGTTTCAAATACATTCTCCTAGTTGTGGACTACGTGTCCAAATGAATCGAAGCCATCCCAACCCGAACCAATGATCATAAAGTTGTGATAAAATTCATTCAACACATCTTTTCTCAGTTCGGTATTCCACGAGCTATCATCTCTGATGGAGGGACCCACTTTGTGAATGTGCACTTCCAATCGCTGATGAAAAAGTATGAGGTGTCTCATCGTATCTCAACTCCTTATCACCCCAGACTAATGGATTGGTTGAATTGTCAAATCAGGAGATCAAGAAGATCCTTCAGGTCACTGTTCGGCCTGATAGGAAGGATTGGTCTGCCCACCTTCCGAAAGCCTTGTGGGCCTATAGGGCCACCCATAAGACCCAGTTAGGAATGTCTCCCTTTATACTCGTGTACAAGAAGGCATGTCACCTCCCTATAGAAATGGAGCATAAAGCCTACTGGGCAGTACGGAAGTGCAATCTAGATCTTTTGAAGGCTGGAATCAACCGCCAGTTGCAAATGAGCGAGATCAAGGAACCATGCAATGACGCATACGAGAACTCACGAATCTATAAAAAGTGGGTCAAAGCCTTCCATGATAGGCACATTTCGTGAAAATCTTTCCATCTTGATAAGAAAGTATTACTCTTCGATGCTAAACTCAAGCTCTTCCTAGGAAAACTCAGATCAAAATGGATTGAACCATTCCTTGTGAAACAAGTATTTGGAAATGGAGTGGTCAAAATTAGTGAACTCAGCCATGAATCAGAACCTTTTTATCGTGAACGGTCAGAGATTCAAACCATTCTTTGAACTCATCGACTCTAATTTGGCTGCAGTATCTTTTGATCTCCATTCTCCTTGAGCTTCATTATGCCTAGCAGATGCATTAAATTTAACGCTTAACGGGAGGCAACCCGTCATCTTTGAAAAACCCAAAATCCTTCTGACATATCTCTTTACTGAAATCATATTGTACTTAAGGGTTCGCCCATTAGAACAGTCGACTCCACCTTTGATACTTGTATCAGAGCTAGAAATCATCCGCAACAGCCATTCCGACCTGTTCACCACCCACCTATTCTAATGAAAGATCTGAATTGAGCTTGAACCCACCTAATTTACAATGAGGACATTGCAAATCTTAGGCATGGGGGGGTATTAAAGTGCAAAACACTGTGAAAACCAATGCATGGAAGGGTTTCATTCCAAAAAAAAAAGGAGAGAAGAGGAAAGGAGAGGTCAATTTGAATGAAAAAATAAATGAGGAGAAGAAAAGAAAAGAAAAGAAAAGAGAAAATGGAGCAAACAAAAAGAAAGAAAATGTGATAGTCCCTATACTTGAGTATGGAACTTACCTAAGTTCTAGGTTGAATCGAATGATGAATTAAGACTTGAAAGGCTAAAACTTAGGAGATTAGTGATGCATACCGACCTTCGGCCTCTTGGGCCTATTCTAAGGTTTAAACACTCACATATTTGTTAAGATCCGGATTAATCCTAAAGAGGTTGAGGAAGGCCCGAGGCTGATGTATTAAGTCTAAGGCTTAAGGATTATTTGACCCTATTGCCTGCCCTTTGGTTTGCCGGACTTGGTAACCTAACCAACCAAAAAATCACATATCAGTCTGGTTCAGTGCACTTAATGAAGAAAAATGGCAAAAGGATTCTATTCTGGAAAGGTTTTCCCGAAGATCTAGCTTAGGAGCGACTCGAAGACACAAGTTGATTGGATGAGTTCCCGACGTGGAGAGGTGGAATGAAAAATGCTCCCCTCGAAGATGCATAATAACATATTGTCTCCTCGGTGCTTGTCTCCTAGGATATCTAAATATCCTACCGGGGGAATATGAGCACCTTGTGCTGGTTTAGGTTCCATGGGCAGGATTATCTCGAAATGTCGATTGCTAGGGCCTGAATTTAGCTATAGAATGACATGGGCGACATTATCCCAAAGTGTCAAAATCCAAGGTTTTTGGGGTTGCCATGGGTGGTGCTATCTCGAAGCATTTAAAGCTAGGGACCCTTCGATGATTGATGATGGGAACAAGGAATCCGATACAAACCGTGTTTAGGGCCAATCCGATGTTGGATTTAGGGGAATATAAAAGGAAAAGAGAGAAAAATCTCAAAATAAATGTCCCTCTCTATCTCTCTTATAAAAAATTCACTAGCAAACTGGACCTAGACTTGCTACAAATACGCGCTGGTGTTTTAACCACTGGGCTCAACGAACCTCTAGGAAATTTTTGCGGGTCTTAGAAACCTTCGTGACAAACCCAAGGCTAAAGCTAGTCAAGTCTGGATCTTGGCTGGTACTTGAGTACCTCTAGGCCTATTGTTGGTATTTTGATCTGATTTCTAGAGATGCGGCTTAGTAAGGCATCCTAACGGTTACATCCGGCTTAGAGATCTGGTTTGGTCCATAGGATTTTGCTAGGGACTAGAAAAAGTTGGGCATAGGGGTATCATGGTAACACCATCATGGGTCCCAACTAGTCGCAATTAGTCAGATTCAATTAGTAAATGCTCCTACTTGATCATCTGAGGGTCACAATTCCGCATTGATTTGATTTGAGAAGAAAATAAGAAAACAGGGTTAATTCTACAGTTTTAACAGTACATCACAAATGTAGATTAACCATGGGATTACTTAGGGTTTAATTAAAGGTTAAATGAGCATAAAAGACTAAAAAGTGGGTTCACACTGACTAAATCAAGATTTCACGCATTTCAAGGGTGAAAATAGTATTGAAAACCTTAATTATTAACTCCACTTAAATTGAAAAGGATTTGGTCAGGATAAAATCAATTTGAACCTCCTAAAAATCATTGAAAAATATTCTAAGAGGTTTGGTACTATCACTTTGACTATCTGAACCCATTTTGACCACTAATAGAGGTTCGGACGAGAAGTTACCTTGATTTGGGCTTCTATGTAATTTACCATGTTAAACATGGTCAAAACTCAAATAAAAGTTTACCATTATACTACTTGAGTCCAAATTAGGTTAACACCAAACTTTTGGCCCAATTAGAGTCCATCTTGACCTAGTTTGCATTTTAGCCCCTAAAAACTCTATTTCTTACATCTAAACCTCTAAGTTTCGAATTTCCTTACATCCATGACCCTAACTTTTTATCATTCTCACAAATATACCCTTTCCATCATTAACGTGGGAATGCACCTTTAGGCCAAGATTTGAGAGAGGAAATTTCTCTTAAATCAGCTCCAAATCCCTCCAAAATTGGAGGGATTGTTGCTCAGGCGATGAGGAATCAAGCCGACCTCATTTCAAAGATTGAAATTGATCCTAGAGCTCAGGTGAGCTCGAGGAAATTGAAGAATTTTTTTCTTCCAAATCCATGACCTAATCAAGAGGGTTTCTTCAATTGGAGCTCAAATCTGAGCTCTATATAAGCCCTCCATCATTCCACGATCAAGATCAGTCCGGTTAGGCCACAAAACAACTCTTCTTCCTCTTCTCCAACCGCCTTCGACTGCTACTCCGGTGAGCTACTCCAACCCCTTCCCCCGGCCACTCAACAGTCAAATTGAGTGGCCCAATGTCTTCCTCACCCTCGTTCGACTCTCACTAGCCAAAGTAGAGTCTCCTTCCTCCTTTCCTCCTCACCGTCTACCTTGCCGAAGCTTCCATCTTCGTTGCCACCGGCAAGCCACACTGGCGCGAAATCTGCCTCCTTTCGACCAATTAACTAGGTATCCTTTTCCCTCTCTCTCCCTAGGTTAGGAGTTAACCCCTAGGACCTAGTTTCGACCACCGTATCACGTTCTCCCCCTCCGTCTTCCCCAACTCTGGCTACGCCTTCGGCGTGGTCGCCCCATCGCTACACACACCCAAACTCCAAACCACCACCTCCATAAGCTCTATCATGCTCCCAAGAACAAAAGCCCTAAACCTATTTAGGGTTTTGAAGCTCCACGACCCCCACCGGACAACCCACTTCTTCGCCGATGACCACGCCACCATCTAGCTACATCAGACCCCTATTCATCAAATCACCGCCACCTTCACATCCACCGTGCTCCGGCAAAGCTTTTGAGCCATTTTAATTGGGTTTCAAGGCCGTATTGTGTGTTTCAGGTGCCCGTCATCGTCCGCACTGTCGTTCAACCACTCCGTTCATCTCCACCCACGATTCTACGTCCAAAAGTTTCGGTATCATCTCCTGAAGGCATCTGCATCAACAATTGAACGAGAGCAGCGAGACACGATTGCAATTAAGCAAAAGAAGCTTACGGCTTCACGCGAAGAAGAAGTTGCCCGATAGTTCCACATCAGAGATTTTTTTAAAAAAATTGTGCATATAACATTTTTGCTGCGATACCTAGCTGCCTCAGTAAGCATGAGGGTAAGGTCCCCTCACGCACGTGCCCCTGCACTCCTCGCCCGCGATCCCACGAATGTGGGCCTGGACCTCTGACCCATATACTCGATTACCTGATTAACCCTATACTCGATTTAGGAGGAATGAAAGAGAAATTCTAAGGGGGGAAGGGGGAGGTTTTGAAATGTAGCACGTTGGTATTCGTGCTCAATGCTTGGGTGAATTCTGAGGTGATTTGGGCTTATTTGATTGAGCATCTGAGGTGCCTTGGAGACATCTAACCTTGACCTTGGTTACTGTGGAAATATTGAGCCCTATCTGACGTGGTTAAGTGGTTGAAGATTACTCTTGAAATATTAATCCTTGGGAATTGAGCTTAATTGTAGGGCTTAATTGGTGGTTTCAACCACCATTTTTAGGCCTTCTCTTTATATTTTTTGTCCCTAGTTCTTGAGATACATTGTGATTATAATTGAATATCTTTTCAATTGATTGATTCACTTTCATTATTATTTCTAATTATTGTGATTAGTAAATTGATTTGTTACACTTGCTCCCTACGAATGACCTCGGAACTGATGATTTTTCGTATCAATTTTCGTCGCTATACTACGATGCATTGTTTCCCTAACTACGATGATTTTTGACACAACAGCTACCGCTGTCAAAACATCTCAAGTTTTCTATTTGGAATTCAAAGCCTCAACAAAATCGCTGAGATGAAATTTATGATAGAAGAAAGTATTTTAGAACTCTATTTAACACATCAAAACCCTCGTTGAAACCTTACATCATCAGATTAACCTATGACCTAGAGTTGAAGACAAAAAATCATAGAATAGATTTAACATACCTGAGAATCAATTGTAAGTCTCGAAAGCACTCTCTAGCAGCTCTACAACTCAACAAAAATAAGATTGAAGCTCGAAAAACCTTTGAAACCCTAGTTTGATCTCATCCTCATGCTATAGACAGCGTGAAAGATGGATTCCAAACCAAGCATTCAAATCCTTTACAAACACATTCCTGACCTTCCTTTAACTCTTTCAAACAACATCCAAACTCCAATTAACATATTGAAATTAATGCCAAATCATCAAGTCGTCGCCCCAGATGGGCTGTTAATATGTCTTCACCTTGGTGAATTGATCATCTAGGATACCTGTATGCTATAGATTTGTGTGTAGTGACTTAGGTGATGCTCCAAGACTAATCAGGTCATTGTAGAGGTCTCAATCCAGTGCATCGGATTTCATTAAGCTCTACTACCCACCGAAGGCAGAAAATAGTACCCAATGCGAAATTAGGTGCGAACTTAATAAGTAGTAAAAAGCAAAGCATAAAAGCTCAAACCCATAGCAATTAATCCAAGTACACTTCAAACAACTCAATTTGAATGATTAAATTCGATTAAAATATAATTTCATCTCAAATCGGTCAATCAATCACGATAACCAAATCAGATTCAATCACTCAAATTGGTGCATGTTTGATTCCTTGTACTGCAGGCTCCATTTCTCTCTTTTCCTCCCACTTTGTCATGGATCCTTCCACATCCTACACACATTCCACTCTTATCCTCTTGACACATCTTATCCCCAATATAATGATTATTATCCCGGCCCGTGCTATACTCAACCATCTACTAGTCAAGATAACTCGGATAAGGGATACAATTCTAGACCTCCGTGTTCAGGGTCTAACCCTGGACATCATGATTGTGATTTCTATCCTTCTTCAAGTTATACTGATTATAGATCTCTACCCTTTGATGATCAACCTAACATGATTTATAATGAAGAAGGATATGTTGATTATAACCCCTACCCTCCCTAGGATTACACTGCATATAGGTCACTACCCCTCTTTGAACAACTCGAAATGACCTATTATCAGGGAGGGCACCAAGAACCTTAATTTTTTGACTCCCCTAGACTGAACCCAAACCCACCCAACCCTGAATCAAACCATTTGGTTCAGGTGAACCAACTCCAAGATAGGGTGTTGGCTAGCTTAAGGAATACCATATAATCTTTAGAAGCTCAACCAACACCCTATACTGAAGAATTGGAGCCTCCGATTCAAATAATTGATGATCTTAACAATTACTTATTAGATTGGCTCCAAGATGTTGAGGATAAAGACCAGGGTGAATTTTTACTTGGAAAATTGTCAAAATTGAGGATGAGATTTGTAATTGCTCTAGTCCAATCTTGGGATGATTCCCAGGATGAATCCCCTTTAGGAGAGCAAATTTCATAACCTGCTCAGGCACCTGTACAGGGGGATACATTTTACAAGACCTGGGATAACTAGATTGATCTGGAGCAACAAATTGAGGATACATCGATTCTTTCACCCGAGATCCCAACACCAAGGTACAATGAAAAATGTCTCCATGGACTAGGAAATGATACAAGATTTTGAGACATATATAAATGTAGATCCAGAATTATTTGATTCTAAAGGTGAAGAATCTTTATGTGAAGTCTCATTCAAGTTTGAAGAAAATAATTTTAGTGAGACAAACGGGCCCGAGGAATATGCTAAATCATTTGATAGCCCGATAATTGAAGATTGTGATCCTACTGGGGTTGACATGGAGAATTCAGATCTTGAGTTAATGGATGATTCAAGTATAACCCCAGTCCTCACACACATCCCATTGAGCATAATGATGATTCTATCCTTGAGATATCCAAACCCAAGTCCATTATGATTCAGCCACAAATTTTGGACTTGGATATTTTATACAGGGTTGATGACACTTTAGAGGTCCCGGAAACACTGTTTTTGGAGGATAGGAATCAGGAGATGACAATTTGGGAAGCTAATTCTGGGAGAGATAGACATTTGGATTTAAAAGTTCCTTTATATCTAAAACCACTAACCTTTTATCAGGACCCTTATGATATTTTGACTCTGATGATGTGCAACCCAAGTATAGAATCATCGATTATATTTTTTAGCTGAATTCTACATGGACAAACAAGATCGTTGATTTAGACTTACCTATCATCTAACATTTTAGACTTGGGTTGCAAACCACCAAACCACAGGCCCGGCCCCGCTTACACAATGATCTCCAATTCTGGCTAATTTTCATTCAAAGCCTTAAAACCACTCGACGGCATGGGTCTGCACCATAATCTAGTCCACATCTATGGACATCTTCTCCTTGCTAGTTCTAAAATCGATCTTCTTATTTTAATCTTGACCTGCACTTGTGAATTCTTAATTTCTTCTTTGTTTGTATAGTATGGCTAGTCGGAGGAACTAAACTTAGCACTTATACAGTCTGTTTTCATCTCAGAGCTGACCTGTTAATTATGAAATTTAGGTGCTTTCTTCCCTACTTAGCTCTGTTTAATGTCTTTTTAATACAATGATGACATTGCATTAGATAGGCATTGGGGGGTGGATATATATTTATCTCTGAATTATTCTGTGAGCTCTATAGATTCTTTTTATTTTCTCTTTATTTATTAAAAAAAATTGAATTAAGAGAAGAGAACTTAGGTATTATGAGTTTTTCAACTTTAGGAAATGATATAAGAGGACCTGAACACCTAGACTCTTCAGGTCTTCGGGCTTAATTAGCCCGAGTGTCCACTAAAATATGGACTTGTTTCTCGAGTCCTCGCCATTCGAAAATTTGTTTTTAATTGATTAAATAAGTTGGGGTGAAAAGTATATGACTTATCAACCCGTCGTCTAATTTGAGGGGACTTTAAGTCTAAAGCATCTACACACTATTTGCATTGGCTCACTTTTCGATGATTTTAACGGAAATTAGGTAGCTAATGAACTTCTAGTGTAGTACTGGCAAGTTGTCATGGGTAACAGTCCATTGGCTAGTTGTCTGGAGACCAGCTACATGACCATTCTCTTTCTAATGCCTTTAGGTAAATCATAAATCAAGGAAGCCACCTACTCAAAAAAAGAAGAAGAAAATGGAAAAGGAAAAGAAATATATATATATAAACTATACTTCACCGCACGAGTATGGTTGGCAAGTTATCATGGGTTAGACACTCCATTAGTCCTTTGTCCAGAGCCCAGCTTACAAAATGCACATTTAATTCCTAAACACTTAAGAAGAAGCAGGAAAGTAGAAGAAATCGAAGAGATATACATTGCGTTTGCCCTTATGTTGTCCCCACCAAAAATAAATAAATAAATAAATAAAAATAAAAGTAGGGAGAAAGCTACCAGTTGGACAGGTACACCCTTAGGTGGAATTTCTTTTCAAGGTCACCTAGGGGCATAGAAACCTGAAGTTCGTTCTAATTGTCAATCAGTGAGTCTATCACAATTTACAAAAAGATGCTTAGAACTTAGAGTTCTTTTTAAGTCTTAGGTGGGTTGGGTAGCTATAGAAAGCTGCCATGAAACTCTGAACTTAAAAATCCAAAAAAATTAGAAAAGAAAAAAAAATTATTTGCTTTTGAAAAATGCAAGGGCATGGGCAGTTTGCATTTTGGTAGGTACCTGGGCGCTGTTGAGTCTTTGTAGTTCAGGTCTTTAGTAGAAACTTCTTATTGTTGACAAATAACTGATGCCCAAGTAATTTGATTCTAATTTGTCTATATATATCATGTAGTTTAATTTTACTAGGGACTAGCAAAAGATAAGCATGGGGGTGTGATGTGTATACATCTAATTGGCCTAATTTACCTATTTATGAATGTTCCTAGAGTTATAGAAGCATCATACACTATAAATATTGCATAACATGCATCATCATGTATCTAGATTAATTTGTACAAATTCTATATTAATTTACCCTTTTGATTGGTTAAGGAACAGGGCAAAAATCTTTCTGGGCTTCTTATCGAAGATTAGAACCTACAGTTAAGATCAGGGTGATGATCAGAGTCTAATGCCTTAAAAATGACTCATATCCGGCATCTATAACATTCCATACAAGCCACAAAAGATTAAAAGCAATAGGGAAAGGAGGTAAAAATCCAAATCTCAGATGAAGAATCCAACCACACGATGGGTTCGGATCAATGATCACAGCCCAACATCATGAAAATTGATCCAATCCGACGTCCATGGCACCTTCTACGAGCAAAAGAATATGGACGGCTCAGATGATACCACGTTGCATCATCCAAGCCGCCCACGATCATCCGCAATGCCCTTCCTCTTCGAAGGAAAAATTTTTGTTTAATCTTAGCTGTTGGATTTCAATCCAACGGCCAAGATTAAGCCCAACAACACCTTAGCATGTGAAGAGATCTACATTCAACCTTGACCGTTGGATCTTGATCCAATGACCAAGATCTTACCACATCGGTCCTCTCTTGCTCGCTAGATCCTCTGAAGGCAAAGGCTCGTGAGATCTCGATTGTTGGATTGCCATCCAGCAATCAAGAGTGCATGCATCTAATTCACAAATGCAACAAAGAGCAGAGGATAGCACACTAGTTAACAATGTTGCGCACCTGCAGATTGCGCGATAGAGCCTCCCCTCCATGTTCCCTCCTCGCACGCACAAGCTCATTTCAGCTATTTGATCATATGCCAATGACTTAGATCAACACATCAGATGAACATGAAATTTGATCACAGATTGCACGTGCTATCATGCACACTCTCAATGAGTGCTCGTGAGCGATTTCGACCATCTGATAGTGATCGAATGGTCCTCGTAATGAGGCTTTTGGTGTGCGCACGTTATCGGCTGAAGACAAGAAGGCGATGACATGGCCTCACAAGATGCATTGGATCAGTGATGAGTAGCTCACGTTGCACATGGGCTCTACCAACGTTCGCCTTCAGCAACACACTTATCCATCACTAAAGGCCTGCATTTAATTCTAAAGACTTGAAATACCTCTTTTGCCCCCTTTCTTCTTGCCTATAACAAGGACCTTGCACCCTCCTCATTCACCATCCATTCCTCTTTTCTATAACCCTTTCTAAAGCTCCAAGGAGAGTCCCAAACCTGGGATTCTCCTCTAGAGTAAAAAAAGAAAATTTTGTCCATCTTCTCATTTCCTTCATGGAGCACTCGTGGTTGTCTTCTTACCATCATTCGAGAAGCAGATCCCATTGTGATGCCGCCCTACTTCGTCCTCCAGCTTCATCCAACCTCTCACCACCATCTTTCAAGCACTCCGTCGACACGACTCATCCTCCAGGAGATCGTCAAGGAAGATTTTTCTAATCCCTATCTTTTTACTGCTTTCTAGTGTAGTTTAAATACTGTAAGTAGATGTAATGGACATGATTCTATGGTTATGAAATACTTGTTCATCCTCTCTCTATTTTTCTCTTTCTTTGTATTATTCTCTCTTTTTCTTCTATTGTTTATTCTTTAAGTAGTTTAGCTCACATAGATTAATTTCAACCAGCTACTATGCTTTATACAAATAAACATAGAATTTGAATCAAACATTCGTCTCCACGTGTTTGACCCGAGACTCACCAGAGTTTCGATTAAATTTATCTGATAGTGGATTTTTATGTACTGCAATGACATGTTTCTAACTCAAATCCTTTTGCATACAAAATCTCACTCATTAGGTCTATACTACCTAAACTACACTAGAAAATAATTAATTTAATCTAGAAAGCTATATATCTACACTAGGAAAGTAATTAAATCTAGCTAAAGGATGAAGGTGACTCTTTGGGATCAAAAACTAGCAGCTGAAGAGGACAAAAGGAGAGGAACCTCCAACAGAAGAAGGAGACTCTCTGGAACCAATGGTTAGTGATTGAAGGGGAAGAACTAAGGGAAAAAGTGGCTGCTATCACCGACCACCGAGGAAAAGGAAAATGGAGCTGGAGGGTTGGACGAAGGGATCAACTCAGGGGGGTGAGAGCTAATAGCGGTCGCCAGAGCTTTGGGGCGGTCCTTATATAGGTGTGTGGAGCTTGTGTTACTGGAAATCATAGGTTTGGGCTAATGTGGATCTTTGAATGTGGTGAGGGCTGAGCGTTGGAATGGATTGGTTAAATGTGGATCATCGGATGCGATCTACGATTAGGCGGGAACATTTGGGTACGGGCTCCAACAAGTTGGTGATAGATTAGCCGTTGATTTGAGAAGTAGGGAATGGATGGCGCTGGTGCTTAAAGTTCTTCGTTGTTGAATAGGAGGTGAAGAGGAGGCATCAGGTCTAATGGTGTTTTTGCACCATTAGACCAAGAGGTGAATCGATATAAAAATTAGGTGGAAACCCATAAGTGATGAGAATGTAACCAAACTGTCCCTAAAAGCTTTCCAAGAAGACCCTGCAGTTTGTAAATGGTCCTTGGAATGTTTTAAGTGTAGAAAATGTGAAGGGAATGTGCTAGAATAAGGGCCTAAATGTAAAACTCTAAATGCAAGATATTAATGAACTCAAAATTCCAAGGAATTTTTATGATATGTTAATTGAACATATTAAAAAATAATCCCATAGTTGATTTGTACTTTCAAGCCCAAATTATGTTCAATTGGCAATCAGAACATCCAAATGTATTTTATGCATAGAATATCTCCAAATTAACCTAATTAGGCATTTTTAGCACAAATTGAGTGTTTTAGGCAATTTTCATTAATTCTCACACTTAACTCATTTATCACGTTAATATTATAGAGTTTAACCTAGATTCTAGTTTAACTTTGGCATTTAGCTATGGAGAGCCACATCTCATCACTATGGCTTTTTTTGAAGCTAAGCATTGGAAAGATGCCATTAAGAATGAGATGGACTCAATCATCTCTAATGGCACTTAGGATTTGGTTGATTTACCTCCACGGTGTTTTACTATTGGGTGTAAGTGAGTATTTAAGAAAAAACTCAGGCCTGATGGATCTATTGAAAAATACAAAGCTAGACTTGTTGTCAAGGGGTTTAAGCAAATGGAAGGTATCGATTATTTTGATACCTATTCTCCAGTAACTAGGATAACTACTATTCGGATGCTTATTGCATTGGCTTCCATTTATGATCTCACTATCCACCAAATAGATGTGAAGATCATCTTTCTTCATGGTGATCTTGAGGAGGAAATCTATATGGATCAACCTAAGGGATTTGCAGCTCTTAGAAATGAGAAAAAGGTTTGTAAGCTTGTTAAATCATTTTATAGTTTGAAACAAGTACCCAAATAATGGCATGAAAAGTTTGATAAGACCATCCAGTCTTCTAGCTTGTGGGTCATGAATCTGACAAGTATGTCTACTCTATGGTTAAGGGTAATATGTGTATTGTCTTATGCCTATATGTAGATAATATATTATTATTTGGGTCAAACATAAAAATTGTGAATGAAACTAAGTTGATCTTTAGTAGTAAGTTTAAGATGAAAGATATGAGTGCTGCAAATGTAATCTCAGGCCTTAAATTGATTCACTCAATAGAGGGGATAGCTATTTCTCAATCTCATTATGTTGGGAAGGTTCTTATGAAATTTGGCTATCAGGATTGTAAGGCTGTAAGCACTCCTTTTGATTCATCAAAAACTCTCTATAAAACCAAAAGTGGAAGACCTGTTTCACAACTTAGATATCCTCATATTATTGGAAGCTTGATGTATTTGGCTAACTCTACTAAACCTAACATTTCTTTTCCCGTGTCTAAGTTGAGCAGATACACAAGCTATCCTAACCATACTCATTGGGATGCCTTAGACCGAGTACTTAGGTACTTAAAGGGAACTATTTTCCTTAGTTTGCATTATGATAAATATCCTTAATTTAGTTTTGGAATGATATAGTGATGCAAGCTGGATTGCTCAAATGAAAGATTCTGAGGGCAATGGTGTTACAAGGTATGTGTTTACCCTTGGAGGTGGTGTAGTCTCCTGGCGGTCTGCAAAATAGACCATTTTAGCTGGTCTGCCAGTGAAGTTGAGCTATGTGCTTTGGACACCACTAGAATTGAGGTTGAATGGCTAAAAGGACTTCTTTTAGAGATCCCTATGGTAGGTAAGTCAATTCTTGCAATATCTTCACATTGAGATAGCATGCTGCCATAGAAAAGATTAAGAGTTCAAAGCTTAATTAGAAAACAAGGAGGCACATCCAAATTAAACTCAAGTATGCTAGAGATTTGGTGTCTCAAGGAGTAATTGTTGTGGAATTTATAAGATCCTAGGATAACACAGTAGATTCATTTACTAAAGGACTTGATAGATTTTTAGTCCTTAAGTCTAGGCTTGGGATGGGACTTAGACCAATTGTGAGTTCACCTGCGGTAGCAACCCAACCTAACTAAGTGGAGATCCCATAAAGTATGTTCAATGTGATAACAACAAGCTATATGGGGAACTGGTTGGCACTCATTGTTACATGATTTGGCATTTGAGTCCAATCCCTGGAAGCCTAACTGCCTTAAACTACAAATTTAGGAATTTCAAAGGTTCTAAATGAGTTCAAACCTTTATGACAGGATGTGAGCAGTGCATCCTTGGAGAATGTCACCTATGTGAGTGTTATTGCGGGCCACAGTTAAGGCAACAAGGTCTTTCCCGATTACACTTATGAAACAGGATATGGTGCATGGCCCTTAAGATCACCAACCCTGAAGATTATCTCCAAGAACTTCATTCTGCTATCACCCCTATACACCCTACATCAAAGGTCTAAAGTTCAAGACCAGTTTCACTTTATTCCTATGGTGGTGAAGGTGGATGATTTAGGTAAAGGTTTAAATCAGAAGGTACCTTTATTGAAAGTTGAGTGTGATAGCAGAGGAATTTATCGTTGGATTTGTGGGGTAATGTTGAATTTGAGAGCCTAATTGCATTAATCCGGATGCAATTGATATATATAATGGCATGAAAATTTATGTTGAAATTAGTGAGATTTGGTATAGGTTTTGTCACATACTAGAAGTGGACAAACCTCTTGGTGGATGTAAAAGGCTTCTGCCTCTCATAGCTTATGTAGCAAAGAGTAAGAGGTGGGGCTGGGGACCACACACGTGCAAGTGCACTCCACCCTGCACTAGCTCATCTCAGGCTTAAGCTCGGGTAAGAATTGTTAATGTGTGGATTCGAGGGTTTTGAAAGATGCGTTGGTTGTAGTAATAAATTCTCAAAAATAGCTTGAAAAATAGATAAAATTCATAACTCAAATGAAAGTTCGAGGTCGTTTGGGAGCAAATAGGAATTCACGCGCTAATCTCAACAATTAATGTAATTGAGCATAATATATAAGTAAAGGCTTAATGCAGAATGATATAAGAAATCAATGATCAATGTGTAAAATGAAGAGGGTAAAATAGTGATTTGAATCACCAATTACCCTTATACAGTAATAGCAAGTAGAAGCACAACATCAATCGAGCTAATTATAGCTTTAGAAACTCAAATCAAACATCTAAAGATACGATCAGATGTCTTAAACGTCTGATGCTACAGTGCTCTTCTCTTCCTTTCTCTTCTAAAGTTCTTCTTTCTCTACTTTTGCTCTTTGGTTCTCTATAGAGGATCTTCTTCCTTCTCCTCTTCTTCTTGCCTTGGCTTTCCTTCTTCACGCACAGGGGATTTATTCTTCAAATGGCTAAGTGTCAGCTGTTGATCTTCAGAGCAAAACCCCCTGCCCCCATGCTCTCTTTCTTTCTCTATTTGGGTTTTCCTTCCTTCCCACCTTCCCAAGGCCATACATAGTATTGGGTAATCGGATTCGGATCTAAGCGCACCTAGGACCAAGGCTACCGACGTGGGGTAGCAGCCGAGGTGTGCTCTGGTTAGGCGGGTTGGGTCGGCACTAGCTCCGCGTGGTGATATCATAGGTGAGACAGGTGAAGGGTGCGGGGGACCTCACCACCTAAGTGACTTGAGGCGATAAGCTGGAAGCAGAAATTCAACTTATGCATGCCCGCCTCTTCACTTGTTTCCGAGGTGGGACTAAATGTCCCACCATCTTCGCTCGAGCGTCTGCAGGTGGGATTCCTTCTTATTGCAGCAGCTGCTGAAAGTATCTCCCCCAATTGGAGACCTGGGCACGTGCCTTGAGCAAAGCCACAGTGCCTGGAGGGTGTGGCCTGGAGCTTCGTGGCTAGAACTCGAAGAACATAGCCAGAGGAGATGTCGTGGCAGCGGAGCTCCGATGGTATACCTGAAACATCAAATACGGGCTAAAAGCCCTGGTTAAAATGTTCAGGAGGTTTGCAAGGAAGTGGCGAAGGTGTGGGTGGTAGTGGCTAGCTGCGAAGGTGGTCGTTGGTGGCTGGCGAAGGCAGCATAGGTTGGAGAAGGTGGTTGTGTTCGATGGGGATTTTGGATGAGCGATTGATGGATTTAGGAGAGGTGTTTGTGTGGGAAGGCAAGACGGAAGTCATAGGCTTGTCGGTGAAGTGTTTGGAGTAGTAGAGTGAGAGGAAGACTTCGTCAAAGTGGTCGCTAGAGATGGAGACGAAGGTGGCTTGCGACGATGTCGAGGGGTTGAAACTAGGATAGGAATAGGGGAATCTAACCTAAAAGTGAAGAGGAACTAATCTAGCCTAATCTAAACAGACGAAAGGGGAGGATTCTCCTTATCAAGGGTACGTCGGGGATGAGAGCCTCATCATGAACCCTAACTTGTACAATTTGATCTAAATAAGTGTGAAAAAGCTCCTACAGAACCTAAAGAGGAGCCTAACTCAAAGAATTCTGAATTGAAGAATAAAACAAATCATAAGGGGTAAAACTGTAATTTTACCAATGCAGTACACAAACAAGGTATTTAAGGGTCTAAACACAGGTTAATTAAGCTTAATAAGAAAGGAAGTGGGATGTTCTGATCTGAAAAGGGTTATAGCAACTTCTAGGAATTAAATGACATTCCGTAACCCTAAAACAAACCCTCTTTAATTCACGAGGTTCAAGGTAGGATAAAAATTAACTAAACCCTCTAAAATTCATGTAAAAATATTCCATAGGGTTTAGAACCTTCAATTTGGCCTTTGCAACCTATTTTGACCTAAATTGAGAACCATGCCCAAATTATGACCTAATTTGGGTTTTTACGCAAATTAACTGGTCAAACGTGGTCAAACCTAAAATCAAATTACACCATTAAATTCCTTAGGTTCAAATTAGGCTATTACAAAAATTTGGGCTTAGGAGAAGACCATCTTGACCAACTTTACAAATTGGTTCTTGAAATACTTTTTCAGCCTTATCTTTTGAAACCCTTATAAATAGCCCCCTATCTTTCCCATCGTTCTTTGCATAACGGTCCTCCCTGCCACCCTGCGCAAGCACCATACCTCCGGCGACCTTGCGCGGAGGATGGCACCGCGTAGGGTAAGGCAGCCGCTCTCAAGAATGAGTGGGGGGTTCCCTACGTTGTCCTCTGTCGTAGGGACCCTCCCCTGTGACCTGCGGCTGCCCATGCCTCTCGTGCAAACGCACAAAAAGCATGGGTCTCCATCTCCGGCCATCTCTGGCGAGTCCCCCACATCGCTCTCTCGAGACCCTCTCCTCGCCAGCACCTTTATAAGGAGCGGCAGGAGCTGCCGTCTCCTTCAAGCTAGTTCTGGCCGAGAAAATCCCCCTCTTTCGTCTCCTCTCTCTCCGGTCAGACTGCCCGAGCTTTCAGCAAACTCTCCTTCTCATCCTCGTCGCTCTGCTGCCATACCTGCAGTAGAGCCCACTCTGCCTCGTCGTCTCACGCCAGGCCGCACTAACTGGCATCCTCAGATCTCTTCCTCGTCGCCGTCACTCCTCCTCTGGGCATCTTCGTCCCCAGCTCCGACAGGCACAAGCTGGGCCTCTTCCTCTCCCTCTTCGTCGATTAAGTAGGTAGGAAATTTCCCCTTACTCCCCTCTCACTTTTCCCTTCTCGAATTGGTATTTTAGACCCCTCGACTGCCATGACCACCTCCATCTGCTCCACCTCCAGCCACCCTCTCCGACGAGATCGCTCCACCTCCACAGACCTTTCCACCCCTCGCCGACAAGCCCAAAAGCTCCCCCTCACTCCACTCAAGCATTTCCCTAACTCCATTCACTGCCCTACACACTCTGAGCACCCCCCGAACACACCCACTTCCACGCACGCAGATTGCCCTAGCCGCACGGCCACAGGCACTCTCACAGCACGCCGCCCCTCGTATCGCCTTCGTCGCACTCTGGCGAATCTCCCTGAACCTTTTTGACGTGGCTGCGAGGCCGTTTGCATGTTTCAGGGTTCACCCTCCTCGCCGCCACTGACGAGCAGCAGGAGCTACTTCGCAGGCAGCTCCAGACCTCTTCAGCTCCAGGTGCAGGCTCCAGGCAACGCACGGCACTTCCGCAAAGGCACTCAGGTTCTCAATTGGGGTCGCAAGCCTTCGCTGCTCCCCTAATTGCTCAATCCCTCTCACCTACGGGCGTGCGGAGAGGAGGTGGGACTTTAGTCCCACTTCGTAAGTGTATGGGCAAACACCCACACTTAAATTGAAAAAGTGGTATAGGCTCTTCGCCTCAGATACACACGGGGTGAGGTCCCTTACCTATCACCGGGTCTCATCCGTGGCATGCCCACGCGGATCAGACCCGACCCGACACCCTCCTGTGCACTCCTCGTGCACCACCCACGCCGGTGCGCCTGGACCTGGGCACACGACCCAACCCGATTACCCGGCTTTGGGAAAGCTTACCGAAGAGAGATCCAGAGAGAGAGAGATGCAGGGAAGGGGTAGGGTAGGTTTTACGCTGATATTTGCGTGTGTGCGCAGGAAAGAAGGAAAGAGAAGAGAAGTGGAAAGGAAGGAGAGGAAGGGAAAGAGAAAAGAGAAGCAGTTGCAGCAAGGAAGAAGAAGAACTGAAGGAGAAGGACCAGTAAAGAAAAGAAAGAAGATGAAGAAGGGCCAAAGCAGAAGAAAGAAGAAAAGAGAAAGAGGAACTGCAGTTGCTGAGAAAAAGGAGAAGATGTAGAAGAAAGAAGAGGACAGGCTGAAGATGAAGTAGAAAAGAAGAATGAAGAAGAGAGCTGGCTGAAGAGAGAGAAGAAGAAAAATCCAATTACTCACTCTCTCTTTCTCTCTCTCTCTTAATTTTTTGTAAAACCTTATATATATTGTGAATTTATATGCTTCTGGGATTTTAGTTTGCTCCCTGAGTTCAACCTCGGGAAAATTTTTATTCCGAGTAACAAATTATTAAGCTGGTAACCGTTTTCTTTATACCACAACGACTCTAATAACTACATCAACAAGGAAGCACACCAGTTTTTGGAGCCATTGCCGGGGAGCAACGACTGTTCTAGAAGCTATTAATTCACAATTTTTGAGTTTCTATTGACTAATCTCTTCTTTTTTTTGTGTGCAGGCACAGGAAATCAAGAGGACAACAAGCAGCCGCACAACAACCACACCAAGGACAGGTAATTTTCTATCCTCTCATTTAAACCCCTAAATTCTAAAGAGGAAGAAAAAGAAAGAAAAAGTAATTTAGGAAAACCTACCTTCCATACTTAGTAAATCACCGAAGTTTCCTGTTTTCAATTTCAACACAATATATCTGTGTATCCATTAAGGGTATTTAGGGCTAAAACCTTCTTGCTTGAGCCCTAACTACCCAATCTAGCGGCAACCAACTAGACCAATTAGAGCCAATATAAGCTTCAAAGCTAGGGTTTTAGAGATACACTTTCTAAGCAAGAATTGAGAATTCCTAAAAGAAGTGTACCCAAGCCATTGTTTGAAAACACATATTCAGAGAAACCCTAAATAATTTGACTCTTAAAAAACACTTGAACCCTAAAGGACAAGACCTAATAAGTTCTCAAAGGAACTAATAGGTGAAGTTGATCCCCTTGGTCAACCAACCTTCAACATTGGTCACTCTTTGCACTCAAAAGGTAAAAGTTCAAGTGAAAACCCTAAGCACCTTCATCCTAACTAAAAGTGGTAGACTTAAGAGGTCAAGGTCCCCATTCTGGTCTACCAGGAATCTCAGGGACAAGAGAGGTCGGGTGGGCGAAATGCTGTAACCCAAGGGGGCGCTCTACCGAGTAGGGGTCTTTGCGGGACTCACCCTCCCTGGCTGCCCAGGTAATTCTCAAGTGGACGACCTTCTGATCAAGGGGCCCATCCGCCTCGAACCTCTATAGTCACCCAACATTCTGGGTGTCTTGATTGGGTCCAGCACCTGCTAAACTCATCCTCTCCATCAGTGTATGTTTGGTAGGAGGCCCTTGAAACCTCCTTTAGAATTTTACTCTCCCCGAGGCCAAGCCTCGGTACCCTTGCGTGTGCAACAAACCCTTCACATAGACCTTTCCTCCGATTCTGAACCCAACTCACCTTCTTCCACAATGGCTCAGCCAATTGAGGAAGAGAACAATCTGGAACACTAGCTCCAGCGACTCAATAACCTCTTCCAGAACTTCATGCACCCACCACAGCGTCCCATGATGTGGGATCATTATAATCCTGCTACGGTGGCTATTGAGCTTAGAGTCAGAATCCTGACTGGAGGACCTAATTCTGAACTGAAGCCCAACATGATTCATGCCATTCCTAAATTCCATGGGCTTAATTCTGAAGACCCCTTCTAGCACATTAAACAGCTAAAGCATTCGGCCCAAACTTTCGGGTCAGATGCGCAAAATCAGGATATTCTCCTTATGAAGATGTTCTCTTTCTCCCTTATGGACAAGGCCGCTCATTGGTATCAAACACAGACCCAGCCGATCAACAATTGGGAGGAACTTCAGTCCGAGTTCCTGAAGAAGTTCTTCCCCGTTGGTCAGACTAATGCCTTGCACCATCAGATTACTCATTTCACGCAACAAACAGGAGAACCTCTTCATGAGGCATGGGATCGTTTTCAAGATCTCATGAGAAAGTGCCCCCATCACGGAGTTCCTAAATGGGAACAAGTCCAATCTTTTTACCAAGGACTCCATGAGGATATTAGACTTTTCGTCAATGCAACCTGCGGAGGAAATATCATGGGTCAACATGAGGACACCGTGTGGGAGATTCTCGAGAACATGTGCGAGAACTCCATCAATAATGACTCCATGAGACTATTTGATAGGACGAATACCCACGCAGTGATGAACATTAGGGGAGCACACGAGACACAGGACCTGTCCGCATCAGTCAATCTGGAATTAATGGCCAATTGATTGGACAAGGTCTCTATCATTGAGAAGAAGGTGGATGAGCTGACTCAGCACTTGCAGCGAGTCACCTCTGCACAGAATTCCTTTGCACAACCTTCTTCCACACGGGAAACTATGCAAAACATTTTCCACCGACCTTCTCCTGGGATGGACTCGTATCCATCCCCATCTGACTCTAGGACCGGAGGAACCTCCAATCCTTTCTATTCCTATCGAGGGAACCCTACTTCCACATTCTCTGACTTTCCTGAGGCTCCTCAGACCTGTGAGGACCTCAACGCCATCTAGTATGACCCATTTTCTAATACCTACAATCATGGATGGAGAAACCATCCCAACTTCCTGTGGGTGGGGAATTCCCAAACTCAAAGACCACCATTTCAGCCACGTCCACAAGCACCTCGTCCTTACCAGTCGACTCAGCTGCGACCCAACCCTACTTATTCATCCGGGCTAAACCAAGACCAAATGTCCCTCATCCTTCAGACTTTGGCTAACATTTAGAGAACGAATGCGGCTATTCAAAAGCAACATAAGGACGAAATCACAGAGGTTCGAAACCAACTGGCCCAAATGGCGAATTCTCGCCAACCAGGCACACTTCCCTCTCAACCTCTTCCTAACCTTAATAACGTGCCGACCCAACGGCGCGTTATGAACCCAAACCCAGGCCAAGCACACATGGTTTATCAGGCCCCCTCTGTTCCTTCACCTAACGGGATGGAGGCCTCAACTTCTTATGCGAGTTATCAGCAGCAACCCATCCTATCAACCCCTAACCAGAACCAGGCAAGACTGAATTCTGTAACCACTCGTAGTGGTAAGGAGACCCAAGATCCACCTTATCCAGACCACTCCAAGCCTGGTAGTGACCCAAACCCTAGGATAGTAATCCAGGATGTTCCTATCCCTGTCCCAGATCAAAGACCTGGACCTATCCTAGAGGAACCAACCAAGGTTCCATTTCCTGAGGCCTTTACCGAGGGAAAAAGGACAACAAAACCCGTGGCTCCTGAGGAAGACCTGATCAAGCTCTTTGAGCAGGTCCAAATAAACATCCCCTTGATGGATGCGATTCGCCACATACCGGCTTATGCACGATTCCTGAAGAATGTGTGTACACCTTAGCGTAAGCTGTGAACCAAGAGTGGGAGTCCAATTGTACTGTCAGAGCAAGGCAGCTCTGTAATCCTGAGCAGACTCCCACCTAAGGCAAAAGACCCCAGCACTCCCCTAATTTCATGCAAGATAGGTGAAACCCAGTTCGACAAAGCATTGTTAGACTTAGGTGCTTCCATAAACTTGATACCCACATCCTTACTTAACCACCTAGAAGAATCTAAGCTAAAATCGACTGAGGTGACACTACAGTTAGCAGATCGATCTATAAAGTCACCAAAAGGGATTCTTGAGGATGTTATTGTAAGGGTGCAGGATTTCTATTTCCCTGTGGACTTCATAGTCTTAGACATGGGCGCACCTGAAAATCCTAGGGATACACCGATCATTCTGGGGAGACCTTTCCTGGCCACTGCTAGGGCCAACATTAGTTGTGAGGGCCAAATAGAACTGAAATTTGGGAATCAAACCCTCAAAATTGATATCTTTAAGGCCCAACAAGGAATCAATTGCGGTGTCATTGAACAAATCTGTGATATTAGAGCTTTGGTTGATGAAACACAATTTGAGAATAACCTGATTATACCTCATCAACCACAAGAAGATCTTGAACCGCAATTAGAGGAGTCAGACCCTGATTTAAACAAACCCATAACTCCTATCCTTGAACCTCACACTCACCCTGAACCACCCACTGCTGCTGATAACCCCATCCTCGAACTTAAACCCCTTCCCGACCATTTGAAGTACATTTTTTTGGGTTCTAATCAAACTTTTCCTGTGATTATAAATTCCAAGCTCACTCCTGATTAGGAATCTTGTCTAATTGCTATTCTCCAGCAACATCGCAGAGCCATTGGTTGGACTCTCGATGACTTGACTGGAATAAGTCCCTCTTATTTCACCCACCATATCTATTCTGAAGAGGGCACACAACCTTCTCGTGAGATGCAGAGACGCTTGAATCCCAATCTGCAGGAAGTCATGAAAAAGGAGATCATTAAGTGGTTAGATGAAGGGATCATCTACCCGATCTCCGACAGTCGTTGGGTGAGCCCAATCCAAGTTGTGCCTAAAAAGGCAGGGCTCACCACTATTACGACTGGAACCGGAGAGGTCATACCTACCCGAATAGCCAACTCATGGAGAGTCTGCATAGATTACCGAAGACTCAACTCCTCCACAAAGAAGGATCATTTCCCACTACCGTTCATTGATCAAATTTTTGAGAAATTAGTGGGAAACCAGTTGTTCTGCTTTCTTGACGGGTACTTCGGTTATAACCAAGTAGCTATTCATCCTGAGGACCAAGAGAAGACCACGTTCACCTACCCCTTCGAGATATACGCATTCCGAAGGATGCCTTTTAGTCTCTACAATGCACCCATGACTTTTCAGCATTGCATGCTTGCCATATTCTCAGATATGGTAGGTGATTATCTAGAAGCCTTCATGGATGACTTCTCAATTTTTGGGGCATCATTTGACGATTGCCTCCAGCACTTGGTTCGTATACTCAGGCATTGCATCAATGTCAATTTGGTTCTTTCCTAGGAAAAGAGCCACTTTATGGTGCCCGAGGGGATCGTCCTAGGTCATCTAATTTCTGAAAAGGGCATCCAAGTGGATCGAGCCAAGGTTGATCTAATTTCTCGACTTCCTATACCTAGCTCGATTAGGGACATCCGTTCTTTTCTGGGGCACATTGATTTTTACCGTCGCTTCATCCCTGATATCTCGAAAATCGCACGTCCCCTAACTACTCTTCTCTCCAAGGATGTACCCTTTGAGATCTCCAAGGAATACACTCATGCTTTTCAGAACCTTCGTGACCGAGTCACCTAAGCCCCGATCCTACAATCCCCTGATTGGTCTCAACCCTTTGAGATTATGTGCGATGCATCTGATTTCGCTATAGGAGCGGTTCTGGGGCAGAAAGTTGATGGGAAACCCGTGGTCATCTACTTGCTATCAAGACACTTGACGAGGCTCAGCGTAACTATACAGTTACGGAGAAAGAGCTGCTAGCCGTAGTATTTGCCCTCGAAAAATTTTGGTCCTATCTCCTGGGTTCCCATGTCATCATCTACTCGGATCATATGGCTGTGAGGCATCTCCTTGCCAAGAAGGATGCGAAGCCTCGATTAATCCGATGGATCTTGCTATTACAAGAATTCGATCTCGAGATTCGCGACAAGGCGGGAAGACAGAATGTGGTAGCTGACCATTTGTCTCGCCTTCCTTCTGAGATCATCAACCCTTCTGAACCCATCATGGAGCATTTTCCTGATGAGCACCTACTAACTATTGGTACTAGACTTCCATGGTTTGCTGATATAGTAAACTACTTGGCATCTCATCAGATCCCATCTGATTGGCCGAAGGCTAAGAAAGATAAATTGCACTTCGATGCCAAGTACCACATCTGGGAAGACCTGTACCTCTTTCGCATAGGTGCTGACCGAATCATCTGGCGATGTGTCCCAGAGGGTGAAATCAATGATATTCTCTCCTTCTACCATGACCAGGCATGTGGTGGCCACTTCTCTGGGCACAAAACTGCATCAAAAAACATCTAGTGTGGCTTTTATTGGCCCACTTTATTTAAGGACGCATACAATCACTGCAAGGCATGCAGTTGTTGCCAAACCTTGGGCAACATGAGCCATCACGATATGATGCCTTTGCAGCCGATTCTCATATGCGAAATCTTTGACATTTGGGGGATTGATTTTCTGGGCCCTTTCCTATTTCGGATGGCTTTGAGTACATTCTGCTTGCTGTGGACTATGTGTCCAAATGGATCGAAGACATTCCGACCCGAACCTGTGATCACAAAATTGTTATCAAATTCATTCATCACAATATCTTCTCACAGTTCGGGATTCCTCGTGCAATCATCTCTGACGAAGGGACCCATTTCACCAAATATGGGGTGTCTCACCGAATCTCTACTCCTTACCACCGCCAGACTAATGGTCTACCTGAGCTATCAAATCGGGAGATCAAGAAAATCCTGCAGGTCACTGTTCGGCCTGACAGGAAGGACTGGTCGTCCCGACTTTCGGAAGCTTTGTGGGCTTATAGGACCGCCCACAAAATCCAATTAGGCATGTCTCCTTTTAGACTGGTGTATGGGAAGGCATGTCACCTTCCCGTCGAACTGGAGCACAAAGCCTATTGGGCAGTACGAAGTTGCAATTTAGATCTTTCTAAGGCTGGAACCCACAGAAAGCTTCAGATAAGCAAGATCGATGAATTACACCTTGATGCATATGAGAACTCACGAATCTACAAAGAGCGGGTTAAAGCCTTCCATGACAAGCACATATCTAGAAAGATCTTTCATCCTGGTCAGAAGGTCCTACTCTTCGATGCCCGACTCAAACTCTTCCCTGGGAAACTGCGATCCAAGTGGGTCAGACCATATCTTGTCCGACAGGTTTTTGGAAATGGAGCCATCAAAATCAGTCTTCTTAGCCACGATTCCGAACCTTTCATCGTGAACGGTCAGAGACTCAAACCGTTCATCGATGTAACCTCTACAGATTCGGCTGAGTCGTCACTTATCCTCCATTTTCCCTGAGCATATTGCGCCCAGCTGATGGTGTAAAACCCAACGCTCAACGGGAGGCAGCCCGTCATTCTTTTTGAAAAACCCGAAACCTTTTCTGACACCTCTTTGCACTTAAGGTTCATCCTTTAGGACAGCCGACTCCACCTCAGATGCTTGCATCTGAGATTAGAAATCGTCCTCAACAGTCACCTCAACCCATCCACTCACCAAAATACCTGTCCTAGTGTATGATCTAAGCGAAATAAAAAAATCTTCTTAATTTACAATAAGGACATTGTAAATATTAGGCATGGGGGGTATGAAAGTGCAAAACTTGTAAGAAAAGGTTTCAAACAAAAAAATTCACATATACCAAAAATACCATAAAAAAAATTTGAAAAAGAATAATAAAATGAGAGGAGGAAAGAAATTTTTGTGAACTTTACAAAGGAGGAGGAGAAAAAGAACAAAATGACAAAAAGGAGCACAAAATGAAAGAAAAGAGAGTCATTAGTAAGAAATTAAGGAATTAACCTAAGTTCTAGACCACATTCAGGAAAAGAAAAGGAAAGTGCACAGTAAGATTAGTAAGAACGCAAACCTTAGGCATTCTTGGATAGACTTTTAGTACCCATTAAGATCTAGATATTCCTCAAGAGGTTGAGGAGAATGAAAAGCTTAAGTATTAGGTCCAAGGCTTAGGAAGTATTTGGCCTCGTTAACTAACTTTTGGTTTGCGGGACTCAGTAACCTAAGCACCCAAATTTACACAAACAGTTTGGTTCAGTAAGCATAAGTATCAAAATCACGCAGAAGCGTTTCAAAATTTCTGAAAATGTCACCTAGAGTAGGGGTGGCCGATCAACACAAGCTGATTTGGACGAGTTCCCAGCGTAGAGAGGTGGGAAATTCCCCTCGAAGATGCGTAACAAAATATCATCTCCTCGGTGCTTGTCTCTTAGGATATTTACATATCCTACTGGAGGCATGTAAGCACTCTACTGGCCATGAATGGCATTATCACGAAGTGTCAATTGCCAGGGTCTAAATTCGGCCACGGAACACCATGGATGGGATAATCTTGAAATCTCGAAATCCAGGGTTCTGGGGGTTACCATGGGCGGGATTATCTCGAAATCTAGAAAGCCAGGGACCCTTGAGGATTGATGATGGGGACAAGAAATCTGACACAAATCGTGTTGAGAAGCCAATCCTAAGCTAGAATTAAAAAGAAAAAAAGAGAGAAAACTCTCCAAAAAAATAAATCTTCTACCTCACTCTCTTATAAAATGTACTGTGAGCTGAACCAAGGCTAAAATGATCTCAAGCACGGGTGCTTTAACCACGAAGTCCAATAAACCTTAGGTTAGTTCCTGTAGGCCTTAAAAACCTTTGCTAAAGATTGAGGCTAAAGCTAGATAGATCTGGATCTTGGTTGGTACTAGAGTACCTTTTAGGCCTATGATTGACATTCTAACCTAATCAAGGATACAGGAGAAAAAGCACTTATCTAAGCTTGATAAGAAATTCATGGTCTAGAACAAAGGTTAAAACCTTAAAATTTTACTAAGGTACTAGCAAAAGCTAGGTATAGGGGTATGATGAGAGCCTCATCATGAACCCTAACTAGCACAGGTTGATCTAAATAAGTATGAAAAATCTCCTACAGAACCTAAAGAGAAGCCTAACTCAAAGAATTCTGAATTGAAGAATAAAATAAATCATAAGGGGTAAAACTATAATTTTACCAATGCAGTACACAAACAAGGTATTTAAGGGTCTAAACATAGGTCAATTAAGCTTAATAAGGAAGGAAGTGAGATGTTCTGATCTGAAAAGGGTTATAGCAACTTCTAGGAATTAAATGACATTTCGTAACCTTAAAACAAACCCACTTTAATTCATGAGGTTTGAGATAGGATAAAAATTAACTAAACCCTCTACAATTCATGGAAAAATATTTCCTAGGGTTTAGAACCTTCAATTTGGCCTTTGCAACCTATTTTGACCTAAATTGAGAACCATGCCCAAATTATGACCTAATTTGGGTTTTTACGCAAATTAATGGGTCAAACGTGGTCAAACCTAAAATCAAATTACACCATTAAATTCCTTAGGTTCAAATTAGGCTAGTACAAAAATTTGGGCCTCGGAAAAGACCATCTTGACCGACTTTACAATTTGATCCTCTTGAATTACTTTTTAACCCTTATCTTTTGAAACCCTTACAAATAGCCCCCTATCTTTCCCATCATTCTTTGCATAACGGCCCTCCCTGCCACCCTACGCAGGCACCATACCTCCGGCGACCTTGCGTGGAGGATGGCGCCGCACAGGGTAAGGTAGCCGCTCTCAGGAACGAGTGAGGGGTTCCCTGTGTCGTCCTCTGTCGCAGGGACCCTCCCTGTGACTTGCGGCTGCCCATGCCTCTCGTGCAAATGCACGAAAGGCATGGGTCTCCATCTCCGGCCATCTCCGGCGAGTCCCCCACGTCGCTCTCTCGAGACCCTCTCCTCACCAGCACCTTTATAAGGAGCAGCAGGAGCTGCCGTCTCCTTCAAGCTAGTTCTAGCCGAGAAAATCCCCTTTCTTCGTCTCCTCTCTCTCTGGTCAAACTGCCCGAGCTTCCGGTGAACTCTCCTCCTCCTCCTCATCGCTCTGCTGCCATACCTGCAGCAGAGCCCACTCTGCCTCGTCGTCCCACGCCAGGCCGCACCAGCTGGCGTCCTCTGATCTCTTCCTCGTCGCCGTCACTCCACCTTTGGGCGTTTTCGTCCCCAGCTTCGGCAGGCACGAGCCGGGCTTCTTCCC
Organism: Thalassia testudinum; assembly: GCA_037157565.1. Classification (NCBI taxonomy): domain Eukaryota; kingdom Viridiplantae; phylum Streptophyta; class Magnoliopsida; order Alismatales; family Hydrocharitaceae; genus Thalassia; species Thalassia testudinum. Next base: position 50,696,762 of record JAZHRO010000009.1, read on the forward strand.
CTCCCTCTTAGTCGATTAAGTAGGTAGGAAATTTCCCTTACTCTCCTCTCACTTTTCCCTTCTCGATTTGGTATTTTAGACCCCTCGACTGCCACTACCACCTCCATCTGCTCCACCTCCGGCCACCCTCTTCGGGGAGATCGCTCCACCACCGCAGACCTTTCCACCCCTCGCCGACAAGCCCAGAAGCTCCCCCTCACTCCACTCAAGCGTTTCCCCTACTCCATTCACTGCCCTACACACTTTGAGCACCCCCCAAACACACCCACTTCCACGCACGCAGGTTGCCCTAGCTGCACGGCCACAGGCACTCTCACAGCACGCCGCCCCTCGCATCACCTTCGCCGCACTCTGGCGAATCTCCCTAAACCTTTTTGACGTGGCCGCGAGGCTGTTTGCGTGTTTCAGGGTTCACCCTCCTCACCGCCATTGACGAGCAGCAGGAGCTGCTTCGCAGGCAGCTCCAGGCGCAGGCTCCAGGCAACGCGGGGCACTTCCGCAAAGGCACCCAGGTTCTAAATTGGGGTCTCGAGCCTTTGCTGCTCCCCCAATTGCTCAAGCCCTCTCACCTGCGGGCGCGCGGAGCGGAGGTGGGACTTTAGTCCCACCTCGTAACTGTATGGGTGAACACCCACACTTAAATTGAAAAAGTGGTATAGGCTCTTCGCCTCAGATACACACGAGGTGAGGTCCCTCACCTATCACTGGGTCTCGTTCGTGGCACGCCACGCGGATCTGACCCGACCCTACACCCTCCTATGCACTCCTCGCGCACCACCCACGTCGGTGCGCCTGGACCCGAGCACGCGACCCGACCCGATTACCCGGCTCTGGGAGAGCTTACCGAAGAGAGATCTAGAGAGAGAGCGACGCAAGGAAGGGGTAGGGTAGGTTTTGCAATGATATTTGCTTGTGTGCGCAAGAAAGAAGGAAAGAGAAGAGAAGTGGAAAGGAAGGAGCGGAAGGGAAAGAGAAAAGAGAAGAAGCAGTCGCAGCAAGGAAGAAGAAGAACTGAAGGAGAAGGACCAGCAAAGAAAACAAAGAAGAAGAAGAAGAAGGGCCAAAGCAGAAGAAAGAAGAAAAGAGAAAGAGGAACCGCAGTTGCTGAGAAAAAGGAGAAGATGCAGAAGAAAGAAGAAGATAGGCTAAGGAAGAAGCAGAAAAGAAGAATGAAAAAGAGAGTCGACTGAAGAGAGAGAAGAAGAAGAAGCCAATTACTCACTCTCTCTTTCTTTCTCTCTCTCTTAATTTTTGTAAAACCTTATATATATTGTGAATTTATATGCTTCTGGAATTTTAGTTTGCTCCCTAAGTTCTACCTCGGGAAATTTTTTATTCCGAGTAACAAATTATTAACCTGGTAATCGTTTTCTTTATACCACAACGACTCTAATAACTACATCAACAAGGAAGCGCACTAGTCGGCTCTAGAGAAGATGAAAGCTCCGATGAGGTAGAAGCGACAACGACGATAGGAAGGAGGCTCCTGCTGGTACGGCCAAGAGTGGACGAAGTTGAGGGGAAGGAATCCACCGCCGGTATTGCGATCGGACGACGGGGAGGATCAAGAGGAGTCACCGGATGTCGAGGAGCTTCGGTTGGATTAGGAGCGAAGAATTTGGGGGTAACTCCGGTGGAAATCGAGCGTAGGGAACTCAACGAGGTCTGAGGGTCCTTTTATTTGGATCTAGAGGTCGATTTGAACTTGGGAAGCAAGCTTCCCAAGCTAGGAAAGTCACCGGAGTAGGATACCTGAAAGATACCCGAATCTCTCATGCATTCGTATGAGAGATTGGGAAAGTTGTTGGGCTTCAAATCTGATTCATTGGAAAGAGAACTTCTCAAGGAATCTCCCTTCCAATTTTGGAAGGGATTCATTGATCAGAGGAGTTCTCTTCAATCAAAGGTCGTCAGAGTTGTAGGATTACGATTCTAGGGCAACAGGGACATTTTTGTGAAGAAGACAAAGAAGCTGGGGATCTTTTTGTGAGGAATTCAAAAGATGAGGTGCTATTGGGATAAAGTCAGACTTGGACCAAATTGCAAACTTGGTCAAGATGATCTCAGATTGGGCCCAAATTTTGGTACAAACATAATTTGGATCCAATAAATCCAATGGTGAAGTTAGATTTAGTTTTTGACCAAGTTTGACTGGGTAAATTGTGCAAAAACCTAAATTAGGGTAAAAGTTTGTCTGTAGCTCTATTTTGGGTAAAGACGGGTTCTAATGGTCAAATCAAGGATGCCAAATCCTAGAGAATATTTTTATATGAATTTCAGAGGGTTTAAGTAAATTTTATCCTAACTAGAATCTCAGTAGATTAAGCGAGTCTATTTTTAGGGTTTCAGAAGTCATTTAATTCCTGAAATGTGCGAAAACTCATTTCTGTCTGCACGGACTCACTTGTTAGACATTTAAGATCACTTGACCTTTATTTAACCCTTAAGAAAACCTGCAGTTATTCTGCATTCATGATATGATGGTAAAATTATAGTTTTAACCATGATTTCTTGTATTTCTCTCAGAAAGGATTTGCAATGAAATATGGCCTTCTGATGATTATGTAGGAGCATTTAATGATGGAATATGACTAAATAAAGCTAGATATGGCTGATGATGGCATTATCATCATAACCCCATGTCTAACTTTTGCTAGTCCCTTAGTAAAATCTTACATAATTAACTCAAATTCTAGACCATATGTCCAGATCTCTGATGTGTGCCTTTTTGTGTAGATTAGGTCAGAATGCCAATAGGTCCCAACCAAGATCCAGACCTGACCAGCTTTAGCCTCAATCCGCTGTGAAGGTTTCTTAGGCCCATAGGAGCTAACCTAAGGTTCGTTGAACTCCGTAGTTAAAGCACCCGTGCTTAAAACATTTTTAGTCTTGGTTCAGTTTGCAATGCATTTTCATAAGAGAGAGAGAAAAAATTTTTGCATTTTTGGAGAGTTTTCTCTCTCTTTTCTTTTCTTTATTTTTAGCTTCGAATTGGCTTTACAACACGGTCTTTATCGAATTCCTAGCTCCCACCATCAATCCTCGTAGGGTCCTTGGCAATCGATGCTTCGAGATAGTACCGCCCATGGCAACCCCCAGAACCTTGGCTTTCGACACTTTGAGATAGTGCCGCCCATAGCATTCTATAGCTAAATTCAGGCCCTAACAATCAACATTACGTTATAATCCCTCCCATGGCACCTAAACCAGCACAAGGTGCTTCATGCCCCCGGTAGGATATTTAGATATCCTAGGAGACAAGCACCGAGGAGACGGTATGTTATTGCGCATCTTCGAGGGGAATTTTCCACCTCTCCGCGTTGGGAACTCGTCCAAATCAACTTGTGTTGATTAAGCTGCTCCTAATCTAGGTAGCATTTTCATAACAGAATTAATGCATTTGCATGATTTTGATATTTAAGCGCACTGAACTAGACTTGTGTGTGGATTATGGTGCTTAGGTTACCGAGTCCCACAAACCAGAAGTCAGTTAACGAAGCCAAATAATCCCTAAGCCTTAGACTTAATACTTAAGCTTCACATTTTCCTCAACCTCTTGAGGATTATCCAGATCTTGACGGATACATGAATTTTTAAGCCTAAAACACAGTCCAAGAGGCCTAAGATCAGCGTTCATACTAATCTCTATGTCTCTTAGCACTTTTTGACTTTTATTTCTTTCTTTTGATTTGGTCTAGAACTAAGTAGATCCCTTAATCTTTTACTAATGACTAACTCTTTTTTGTTTCAAAATGTGCTCCTTTTTGACATTTAAAACACCTCATCTTTTCCTCCTCAAGAATGATATGCAATCAATTCATTCAAAATTTCCTCTCTTCTCCAATGTTTTTGTTCTTTTCCTTTTTTTTTTGATTTTTTGGAATATGTATTTTTTTGTGAAAAACCTTCAAAACTTTAAATTTTTGTGTGTTTGTACTTTAACACCCCCCATGCCTAAGTTTTGCAATGTCCTCACTGTAAACGGAGGGTATGAAATAGTTAGGGTTCAGGGATAAGAACAGGTTCAGTGGGTCAACGAATGGGTTGTGTTACGACTTGGTTCTCGAATCCCGACAGGACCTGGGACCGACTTGCCTCAACTAATCCCAAGACCTAGTCGTCCAACAAGAAATTACCAAAAGTAGGAAAATAAACCACATTCACACATGCAATATAACTAAGTAGAAGAAATGTACAAAGCAGTAAAGAAATTAGAACAACAGTCTCAATACATACCACCACAACAACAACAACACAGAAAGCGGAAAAGAAACCAAAGTAGCAGAACAGTAACTAAGTGTCCATTACTTACTACAACAGTAGAGGAAAAAGAAAGTGCTGAAGACAGACTACATCTGGACACAACTGGGCCCAGCACCCTCCTTAGCCGGAAACTCGGGCTGCTCAACTCCTGCTCCTGAACAGTGTTATGGAAAGACAGAGTCATCGAACACTGAGTAGAGTGGTGTCTATATTGTCTAAGTACAAAATAGTAAAAATAATAGGTTCAATTCTCATTTCTATTTATCTATTTTATATGTTTCCGTTTCACCCATTTCTCAAAGTATCCAGATATTTCTTGATCTTGCATGTTCCTCGTGGGAACGATCTTGATTGCAGTCTTTTCCGTAGAGTAGAAGGTACACGTGGTGCTCTCCTGGCCGAGAGAGTCCCCTGTGGTAGTCCTACACCCAGTCAACCACCTTGAGGTCACTGTCAAGACAGCGGTGACTACGGCATGCGTGATAAGCGCACGGGTAGCTACCCCGCACTAACATACGGTCAGTCGTTTCCGCTAGCGGGTACACTCAAAGTACAGCACAGAACAGTATAGGGCCTTTCCCTCTCAGAACAGGGGTCTCACCCCTCATAACCAAATAGGGGTCTCGCCCCTCTACAGTCCGCGCACCCTCATCTGACTACCCCAGTTTGCCCAGAGGGCTTAACAAGGCGGTGTAGGGTGGCTAGCTGAACCCCGGGCCCCGTAGGGTGGCTAACTCCCTCCTTACACTAGTAGCTCACCTCGGTACCACGTACGCGAGGGCCAACAGGAGTCAATGTAGAGTGGCCAATCCTAACCCCAGGTCTCAACCCAAGGGAGGCTAGCTCTGCTCTACACAAAAGGGGACAGTTGCTCTCCTTGGTACCATGTACTCAAGGGCCAGCACACTTCTAGTCTACATTCTAGATTTCTGTCTATCCATAGGAGTTCTACTCCTAACTCCCCGTAGGGTTCGTGCTCATATTCACCTCATTTATCCAAATCCATATCTCATTTTTCATAATTCATTTCTCATCCATATTCAGACAGCTCGTGTTTTCATAATTCAATCCTCAATAACATGCAACTGGTGATTTCATAGGTAATTATTCCTTAAATACATGCAGCTCATATTTTAACAGGCAACTCATAATTATAATACAGGTATTTGCTAGCAATTTATATTAATCACGCATGCAAGTAAACCATACAGTACAAACAGGCTCATTCATTTCTCTACCCTAGGGTTCATTCCACATCCTAAGGTTCCATTCGACTATTTCCACAAGCACATTCTTATTTAAATATTAATAACGGAACTAAACCACTCTACCAGGAAACACGGGAGTAATGGGTACTTGAACCGCAAGCCAGATGTCTCTACGAGCCCCAAGTGCATAGCAGGCTAAAACCCTATACCAAGGAATACATCACAAAAGGAGAGTTCAAAACAGTGTATAACAGACTCTAGTACATAGAGGAACTTGAGAGGAAAGTGTAGGTATTTCGCTTGCATAAAATGGACCCTGATCGGACCCTAAACAGGTCAAAAATGTGCCTACTGTTCAAAATCAGACTTCTAGGAATAATCCCAGACATCTTAAAAGGTGTCAGATCTTACCTTGTGTCTCTTGTAGTATCCTCAGACATCCAGACCTTCTCTGCAATCATTTGAAGACAGTTCCAGACGTCAGACAATGTCTCTGATCATCTGGAAGCACCTTCGGATGTTCGGTGATGTGATCAGACGTCCAAAAATGCATGGAAAAGCGTCCCACGCACCTTCCCAAGGACCTTTACCTGCGTACAAAATCCGTAGGTCCAAATCAGGCCAAACAAATCTTCTGCGGTGAGGCTTACATGGCCGTAACCGTGCAAAAGCACGTACCTCAGTACTGCGCATGCTTTCAGACGTTCGACCCTAGACCCAAACATCCAACTGCTACCACGGTCGTCTGGTCGACTCTCCAGACATCTGATACTAGAAAAATCCCAGTATCAAAACCTCTCCCGCGAGCTGTCTCCTTCGAGAGCTCACCCACAGGAGCTTCCGCAATCCCTCCCACAACTACAGAGGGTCAGAAGCTACCTCCTCGAGCCCCTCTGAGTCTCGTCGAGCCCCTCCGAGTCTCGTCGAGCCTCCACCGGAGCTCCGCTGAGCTTCCACCAAAAGTCCACCAACCTTGGGCCTCCTCTTCCCATTCTCTCCTCCTTCTTCCATCTCACTCTCCCTCGCTCGCCCTCCACTCGCCTCACTGGAGATCCAAATTTGGTGCTGGCTGGGGTGTGAGGAGGAGAGGAGAGGGGAAGGGAGGGGTTTAATAGGAGGGTATGGGGTTTAGGTTTCAGGGGGAGATGAGGAAGAGAGAGAGAGAGAGGAATGGTCTCTACGTGCCGCCCACGCACAAAGCGCAAGGCGCAATACAAAAATTCCACTCTCAGATGTCCAGGAACGGGTCCAGACGTCGAGGAAAACGTCTGGCTGAAACTCCAGATGTCTTAAAAGGCTAAAAGTGTAACTGTTCATTATATCATAACAAACTTAAAGTAAGTTTTGTCCCTGAAACTTGAGCTAGCTAGGGTGTGAAAAAAAAAAATGTAAAATCACATAACAAACTTAAAGAGGACTGAAGTAGGTCCGGAAAGACGTACCCTCAAAAAGCTCCGGTTACCACTCTCGCATCGCTACCTCAAGCTCCCAGGTCGTCTCCTCGTACCGTTGGCTTCTCCATAGTACCTTCACCAGTGGTACCTGCTTCCATCTCAGACTCCGGACAGCTCTGTCTAGTATTTGTGCTGGTCACTTGGGGTAGGTCAGGTCGTCACCCACCTCAACACTCTCGTGGCTCAGAACGTGACTAGGATCAAAGACATACTTCCTGAGGTTAGACACGTGGAACACGTCGTGCACTCCAGAAAGCTGGGGAAGAAGGGCAAGCCGGTAAGCAACGGGTCCTACCCTTTCCAAGACCTTAAAGGGCCCCACAAACCTCGACGCAAGCTTCCCTTTCACCCCAAAATGCTGCAGGCCCTTCATGGGCGAAACATGGAGAAAGACGTGATCCCCAACCTTAAACTGCACCTCTCTGTGTTTCTGGTCAGTGTAACTCTTCTACCTGCTCCTAACAGTGTGGAGTCGTCTGTGAATCTACTCTATCACCTCCTGACTCTGTCGGATCATCCTGGGGCCAACCTCCCACTTGGTCCCCACCTCGACCCAACTCAAGGATGCAGTACACCTCTGTCCGTACAGAGCATCGTAAGGTGCCATGCCGATGCTCGAGTGGTAACTGTTATTATATGCAAACTTTTCTAGGGGTAAATGCTCCTCCCACGAGCCTCTCCGGTCTAGTACACATGTGCATAAAAGGTCCTCAAGTGTCTGTGTGGTGCGCTCTGACTATCTGTCCATCTGGGGGTGGTAAGCGGTACTGAACCTCAAACGTGTCCCCAAAGCCTGCTGAAACTCAACTCAGAACTGAGAAGTAAAACGGGTATCCCTGTCGGATAGAATCTCACGCGGAACTCCGTGCAAGCGTACCACATCTTGGATGTATCTCTCTACCAACTATGCTGGTCCCAAGGTTACTTGGATCGGTAAGAAATGCGTCATCTTCATCAACCTGTCTACTATCACCCAGACTGTGTCATGCCGTCGGTGGGTAACTGGTAGACCCACCACTAAGTCCATGGTGATGCTCTCCCACTTCCACTCTGGCACAGGAAGTGGCTACAACGGCCCTGCAAGCCTCTAATGCTTGGCCTTCACCTGTTGGCACACCAAACACTACTGCACAAACTCACCAACACCCAGCTTCATCCCTCTCTACCAGAAGTCGCATCTCAAATCATGATACATCTTTGTGTTCCAGGGATGTATGGTGAACCTGTACCCGTGCGCCTCAGCCAAGAGCTCTCTCAACCACTCATCATCCCTAGGAACGCATAAGTGTCCCCTCATACGCAGTATCTCATCTGTAAAGAAGTCTCCTGGGTCCCTGAAAATGATGCGCTGGCTTCGAGAGATAACCGGGTTTTATTGTTATAGCGTTGTAGTATAGCCAGTTATTGCCATCATTTCAAATATAAAAAGTTTTTACTCGAAAAATAAAAGAGTTCCCGAGGTCGAACTCAGGGAGCAAGTTGTATTCTAGGGGTACAAGTTTCTTTTACAAAAATAAAGAAAGAGAGAGAAAGAAATTGTTGTCTTTTCTTCTTTTCTCTTTGCTTCTCCTCGTCTCAGATCTTCTGTTATCTTCTTCTTCTTTATCTGCAGTGGTGATGTTCTTCTTCTTTCAGCTGTTCCTGCTCTTCCTTTTTCTTCTGCAGAGTGATCCTGTTCTTCTTCTTTTTTCCTTTCTTTCTTCTTTTCCTTTCTTCAGATCTTCTTCTCGTGCTATTCTTCTTTCAGTTCTTCCCTTGTTCTTTTGTGTTCTCCTCTGCCTCGCCTTCTTCTGTTGTTCTTCAGATCTCCTTCTTTCTTCTTTTCTTTTTCCTGTGAGGACGTCGTCTGATTTTCCAATCAGACGACTTAAACCGCTTGTTGCTACAGTGTATCCCTCAGCTTCCTTCTTCTTCCGCGATCCTTCTTCTTCACCTGTGCCTGCACACTTCAGAGTTTACGTCAGAGGGCAAAACCTACTCTACCCCCCCGCCCCTCCGTCTCTCTCTCACAGAAACCGCTCATAGGATAGCTCTCCCAGAGCTGCCGGGTAGCCGGGTACGGGTAGCGCCCGGGTCCAGGCCCACCGGCATGCGTGGTGGGCGAGGAGTGCAGGTCAGTCTAAGTCGGGTCGGGTCAGGTCCGCGGGGCGTGAGCGCGGATGAGACCGGGTAACCGGGCGGGTGAAGGGGACCTCACCCCGTGTGCTGAGGCAGTAAGGCTTATTCACAAAAACAATTTAAACGGTGAAAGAGTTGTGAGGCTTACCGATGTGGGACTAAACGGAGGCCTCTCCTCGCGTGCGCCTGCTGGAAGACCGCGGCCTTGCTTCTGCAGCTGCAGCTTCGATTTGCGTCGGTTGCTGGCTGGCTGCCTTCACAGGAGTCTCCGTAATCCGCAGCAGCTGGAGACCTGGAGTCCTCAAGCCTGGAGCGCGGGAGAAGCTACTTCAATGTGGCGTTAATGGCGGTCGAGCCTCAGAACCTGTCGGACACGAATATGGCCTCTCGGCCTGATCAAACTACTGGGGAACCTTCGCCGTGGCACGGCGAAGGTGTGGAGCTGTGCGGCAAGCCGCAAGGTGGTGTCTGGCGGCAGCCCTAGGTTGGACTGCAACCGGAGAAATGGGTTTGCTTGGGGGAGCGTTATGGAGGTGTGGAGTGGCAGTGGAGGGGTGGGGGGTGCTCAGTGTGATGAGGCGGAGGTTCGGTGAGGGTCGGCGAGGCGTGTGAGGCTGTGGAGCGATGGGGGCATCTCGCCGGAGGGTGGCCGGAGACGAAGGGGGTGACGATGGTCAGGGTCGGTCGAGGGCTTAATTGAACAAATTGAAACCGGGGAAAGAAAGAGGAGAGGAAGGGAAGTAGTCCTAACTTACTTGCAGGGACGAAGGGGGAGCAGCAGGGCGACAGTCGTATCGACTGTCGCCGGAGAAGAAGATGCCCAGGGGAAGGGGCGGCGGCGAGCAGAGAGCCAGAGAGGCGCCAGCTGGGTGCGGCGTGGCGCGGGAAGAGCAGGAGGAGGAGGGACCGCCGGAGCTGGTGGGCGTCTGCCGGAGTGAGAGGAGAGGAAAGTTGGGGGTTTTCTCCGTCAGATCCGAGCTGGGAAGAACGGTGGAGCGACGGGGGTATTTATAGGGACCGAATCAGGGAGGAAGGCGGAGGGAGACGACGTGTCTCCCTCGCCGGAGGACGCCGGAGATGGAGACCCATACCGTCCGTGCGTTCGCACGGCCGGTATGGTGGGTTACAGCGACCAGGGGGGTGTCCCTGCGACGGCTGACGACGCAGGGTACCCCCGGTTTACTTGCCAGGCTCTCCCCCTCACCCTGCGCGGCGCCATGCTCCGCGCAAGGTCGCCGGAGCATGGTGCTGGCAGGTTTTGCAGGGGGGACCTGAACGCAAAGAACGAAGGAGAGTTAGGGGCCAAAATGCGAGGGTTCAAAAGTTGAGGGCCAAAAAGTAAATATATGAGGACCAAAGTGTAAAGTTGGTCAAGGAGGTTTCTTCTTAGGCTCAAGTTTTTATACATGACTAATTAGGACCTAAGGAATCTGATGGTGAATTTCATTTCTATATTAAACCTTGTTTGACCGGTCAATTTATGCGAAAACCCAAATTAAGTTATTAATTGGGCATGGTTCTCAATGTAGGTCAAAATGGGTTCTGAAGGCCAAATTGAAGGTTCTAAACCCTAGAGATTATTTTTCTATGAATTTTAGAGGGTTTATTCTATTTTTACTTTGCCTCGAACCTCGTGAATTGAAGTGGGTTGTTTTAGGGTTACAGATTATCATTTAGTTTCTTGGAATTGCTGTAGCCCTTGCTAGATCATTTCATCCCACTTTTATTCTTATTAAGTTGCTTTGACCTATGTTTGGGCCCTGAATTACCCTGTATGCAGATTATACTGGTAAAATTGCATTTTTACCCCTTATGACTTGTTTTCTCCGTAAACTCAGAATTCTCTGAGTTAAGCCTTTCCTTGAGTTATGTAGGAGCTTTTATCCTTTGTATTAGGTCAAAATGAGCTAGTTATGGCTCATGATGAGGTTCTCATCATACCCCCATGCCTAGCTTTTGCTAGTCCCTTAGCAAAAACTTAAGGTTTCAACCCTTGTTCTAGACCATGAAGTTTTTAATAGTTTTAGATAAGTGCCTTTTTTATTTGAGCATAGATTAGGTTAGAATGCTGACCATAGGCCTAAAAGGTACTCTAGTACCAATCAAGATCCAAATCTGTCTAGCCTTAACCTCAGTCTTTAGCAAAGGTTTTTAAGGTCCACAAGAACTAACCTAAGGTTTATTGGACTTTGTGGTTAAAGCACCCGTGCTTGAAATGATTTTAGCCCTGGCTCAGTTCGCAGTGCGTTTTGTAAGAGAGAGATAGAAAGTTTTTCTGTTTGGAGAGTTTTCTCTCTCTTTTTCTTTTTAGTTCTAGCCTAGGATTGGCTTTTCAACACGGTCTGTATCAGATTCCTTGCTCCCATCATCAATCCTCAAGGGTTCCTGGCGATCGATGCTTCGAGATAGCACCGCCCATGGCCACCCCCGGAACCCTGGCTATTGAGATTTCGAGATAATCCCATCCATGGTGTTCCGTGGCCGAATCCAGACCCTGGCAATTGACACTTCGAGATAATGCCATCCATGGAATCTGAACCAGCAGAGTGCTTACATGCCCCCAGTAGGATATGTAAATATCCTAAGAGACAAGCACCGAGGAGATGATATTTTGTTACGCATCTTCGAGGGGATTTCCCGCCTCTCCGCGCTGGGAACTCGTCCAAATCAACTTGTGTTGATCGGCCGCTCCTATTCTAGGTGTTCTTTTCAGAATTTTGCGACGCTTCTGCGTGATTCTGAATTTTACGCTTACTGAACCAGGCTGTGTGTGAGGTTAGGGTGCTTAGGTTACTGAGTCCCGTAAACCAAAAATTAGTTAACGAGGCCAAATACTCCCTAAGCCTTAGACCTAATACTTCAGCTTTTCATTTTCCTCAACCTCTTGAGGAGTGTCCAGATCTTAATGGGTACTAAGAGTCTATTCAAGAATGCCTAAGGTTTGCATTCTTACTAATCTCATTGTGCACTTTTCAGTTATTTTTTTGAATGAGGTCTAGAACTTAGGTTAATTCCTTAGTTCCTTACTAATGACTATCACCTTTTCTCATAATTTTGTGCTCCTTTTTCATTTTGTTTCTTTTCTCCTTCACAAAATTTCCTTCTCCTTTTGTTCTTTTTCGAAAAAATTTTTTAATTTTTATGGTGTTTTTGGCATATGTGAATTTTTTGTTTGAAACCTTTTCTTACAAGTTTTGCACTTTCATACCCCCCCCATGCCTAAGATTTGCAATGTCCTCATTGTAACCTAGGGGGTTTTTATTTAACTTAGTTCATTCCTTAAGACAGAAATTTGGATGAGTGAATGGGTCGGGGTGACTGTTGCGGACGATTTCTAATCTCAGATGCAAGCACCTGAGGTGGAGTCGGCTGTCTTAAAGTGTGAACTTCAAGTGCAAAAAGGTGTCAGAACAAGTTTCAGGTTTTCAAAGAGAATGACGGGCTGCCTCCCGTTAAGCGCTGAGTTTTACGCCATCGGCTGGGCGCAATAAGTTCAAGGGGAAAGGAGGATATAAGATGCTTCAGCCAAATCAGTAGAAGTTACATCAATGAACGGCTTGAGTCTCTGACCGTTCACGATGAAAGGTTCAGAATCGTGGCTGAGTGGACTGATTTCGATTGCTCCATTTCCAAAAACCTGTCGGACCAAATATGGTCCGACCTACTTGGATCTCAGTTTCCCTGGGAAGAGTTTTAGTCGGGCATCAAAGAGTAGGACCTTTTGACCAGGATGAAAGATCTTTCTCGAGATGTGTTTGTCGTGGAAGGCTTTAACCCGCTCCTTGTAGATTTGCGAGTTCTCGTACGCGTCTAGGCGTAATTCATCGATCTCGCTGATTTGGAGTTTTCTGTGGGTCCCAGCCTTGGAAAGATCTAGATTACAGTTCCGTACTGCCCAATAGGCTTTATGCTCCAGTTCTACGGGAAGGTGGCATGCCTTTCCGTACACCAGTCTAAAGGGAGACATGCCCAATTGGGTCTTGTGGGCGGTCCTATAGGCCCACAATGCTTCCAGAAGTCGGGACGACTAGTCCTTCCTGTCAGGTCGAACAGTGACTTGCAGGATTTTCTTGATCTCCCGATTAGACAGCTCAGCTAGACCATTAGTTTGGGGGTGGTAAGGAGTAGAGATTCGGTGAGACACCCCGTATTTGGTCATCAGTGACCTAAACTGAGCATTTGTGAAATGGGTCCCCCCATCAGAGATTATTGCACGAGGAATCCCGAACCTTGAGAAAATGTGTTGATGAATGAATTTGAGAACGATTTTGTGATCACAGGTTCGGGTCGGTATGGCTTCGATCCATTTGGACACGTAGTCCACAGCCAACAGAATGTATTCGAAACCATCCGAAACAGGAAAGGGGCCCATAAAATCAATCCCCCAAACATCAAAGATTTCGCATACTAGAATCGGTTGCATAGGGATCATGTCGCGATGGCTCATGTTGCCCAAAGTCTGGCAACGACTGCATGCCTTGCAGTGATTGTATGCATCTTTGAACAGTGTGGGCCAGTAAAAGCTGCACTGGAGGACTTTTGATGCGGTTTTATGCCCGGCGAAATGGCCACCGCATGCCTGGTCATGGCAGAAAGAGAGGATATTGTTGAATTCCCCTTCCAGGACACATCTCCGGATGATCTGATCGGCACCTATGCGGAAGAGGTACGGGTCTTCCCAAATGTAATACTTGGCATCGGAGCGTAATTTGTCTTTCTTGGCCTTCGGCCAATCGGACGGGATCTGATGAGATGCCAAGTAATTTACTACATTAGCAAACCATGGAAGGCTAGTACCAATAGTCAGCAGGTGCTCATTGGGAAAATGCTCAGTGATGGGTCCGGAAGGGTCAATTATTTCAGAAGGAAGACGGGACAAGTGATCAGCTACCACATTTTGCTTTCCCGCTTTGTCGCGAATCTCAAGGTCAAATTCTTGCAACAGCAAGATCCATCGGATTAATCGAGGTTTCGCGTCCTTCTTTGCAAGGAGATGCCTCACAGCTGTGTGATCCGAGTATATGATGACACGGGAACCCAGAAGGTACGATCTGAACTTTTCTAGGGCAAATACTACAGCTAGCAGCTCTTTCTCAGTAACCGTATAGTTACACTGAGCCTCATCGAGTGTTTTGCTGGCGTAGTAAATGGCCACAGGTTTCCTGTCAATTTTCTGCCCCAAAACCGCTCCTACAGCGAAGTCGGATGCATCGCACATGATCTCAAAGGGTTGAGACCAATCAGGGGACTGTAGGATCGGGGCTTGGGTGACTCGGTCACGCAGGATTTCAAATGCTTGAGTGCATTCCTTGCAAATTTCGAAAGGAACATCCTTGGAGAGAAGAGTGGTCAGGGGGCGCGCGATTTTTGAAAAATCAGGGATAAATCGTCGATAAAAACCGACATGCCCTAAAAAGGAACGGATGTCCCTGATCGAGCTAGGCATAGGAAGGTGAGAAATCATATTAACCTTAGCTCGATCCACTTGGATACCTTTCTCCGAAATTGAGTGTCCCAGGACAATTCCCTCAGGCACCATGAAATGGCTCTTTTCCCAGGAAAGAACCAAATTCACATCGATGCATCGCCTGAGTATCTGGACCAAGTGTTGGAGGCAATCGTCGAATGATGCTCCGAAAACTGAAAAGTCATCCATGAAGACTTCCAGATAATCACCTACCATATCTGAGAATATGGCAAGCATGCATCGCTGAAAAGTAGCGGGTGCATTGCAAAGACCGAAAGGCATCCTTCGGAAAGCGTATGTTCCGAAGGGGCAGGTGAATGTGGTATTTTCTTGGTCCTCAGGATGGATTGCCACCTGGTTATAACCGGAGTACCCGTCAAGAAAGCAGAAGAACCTATTTCCCGCAAGTTTTTCGAGAATTTGATCAATGAAGGGTAGTGGGAAATGATCCTTCTTCGTGGAGGAATTTAGTCGGCGGTAATCTATACAGACTCTCCACGAGTTGGCTAATCGGGTAGGAATGATTTCTCCGGTCTCAGTCGTTATAGTGGTGAGTCCTGCCTTCTTGGGCACGACCTGAATTGGGCTCACCCAACGACTATCGGAGATCGGGTAGATGATCCCGGCATCTAACCACTTGATGATCTCCTTTTTCACGACCTCCTGCAGATTGGGGTTTAAGCGTCTCTGCATTTCACGAGAAGGTCGTGTGCCCTCTTCTGAATAGATATGATGAGTACAATAAGAGGGACTTATTCCAGTCAAATCATCGAGAGTCCATCCGATGGCTCTGCGATGTTGCTGGAGGACAACAATCAGACGGGATTCCTGTTCAGGACTGAGGTTGGAATTGATAATCACAGGAAGGGTCTGATTAGAACCCAAAAAGACGTATTTCAAGTGAGCAGGAAGGGGTTTCAGTTCGAGGATGGGGTTTTCAGCAGCAGCTGGTGGTTCAGTATAGATGTGAGGTTCAAGGGTGGGAGTTACTGGGTTGTTCATATCTGGATTCGACTCCTCTGTTTGCGGGTCAAGATCCTTCTGTGGTTGATGAGGCATAATCGAGTCATTCTGGAGGTGTGATTCATCAACCAAAGTCTTGATGTCACAAATTTGTTCGATGACGCCACAATTAATTCCTTGTTGGGCCTTAAATATATCAATTTTCAGTGTTTGATCTCCAAACTTAAGCTCTATTTGGCCCTCCTCACAGTTGATGTTGGCTCTAGCAGTAGCCAAGAAAGGTCTCCCTAGAATGATTGGTGTATCCCTAGGGTTCTCAGGTGCATCCATATCTAAGACTATAAAGTCCACTGGAAAATAGAAATCCCGCACTCTTACGATAACATCCTCGAGAATCCCTTTTGGTGACTTTATAGATCGATCTGCTAATTGTAATGTCACCTCGGTTGGTTTTAGCTCAGATTCTTCTAGATGGTCAAGTAAGGATGTGGGTATCAGGTTTATGGATGCACCCAAGTCTAACAATGCTCTATCAAATTGGGTACCACCTATCTTACAGGAAATCAGGGGAGTCCCAGGATCTTTTGCCTTGGGTGGGAGTCTACTAAGGATTACAGAGCTGGCTTGCTCTGACAGAACAATTGGGCTCCCTCCCTTGGTTCGCGGCTTACGCTGGGGTGTACATATATTCTTTAGAAATCGTGCGTAAGCTGGTACGTGGCAGATTGCATCCATCAAGGGGATGTTTATGTGGACCTGCTCAAAGTGCTTGACCAGGTCCTCCTCAGGGGCCATGGGTTTGGTGGTCTTCTTTCCCTTGGTCAGGGCCTCGGGAAACGGGATCTTGGTTGGTTCTTCTAGGATAGGTCCAGGTTGTGGATCCGGAACAACGGTATCTTCGATAACTATCCTAGGGTCATGGTTATCAGGCTTGGAGTGGTTTGGATAATGCGGGTCTTGAGTTGTTTTACCACTACGTGTTGTTACAGAATTTAATCCGGCCTGATTTTGGTTTGGGTTTGGTAAGAGGGGTGGCTGCTGCTGAAATCCCGCATAAGAAGTTGAGGCTTCCATCTCGTCTGGAGATGGAGCAGTAGGGGCCTGATAAATCCATTGGGCGTGGCCTAAATTTGGATTCATAACGTGCTTCTGGGTTGGCACGTTATTTGGGTTAGGAAGAGGTTGGGAAGGGAGTGTGCCTGGCTGGCGAGAATTTGCCAACTGGGCCAGTTGAGTTTTAACTTCTGTAAGCTCGTCCTTGTGCTGTTTTTGAATAGCCGCATTCGTTTTTTGAATGTCAGCCAGAGTCTGAAGGATTAGGGACATTTGATCCTGATTTGGCCCTGATGGATAAGTAGGGTTGGGCCGAGGCTGAGGCGGCTGGTAATGACGAGAGGGCTGTGGGCGGGACTGAAAAGGTGGTCTTTGGGTTTGGGAATTTCCCGCCCACTGAAAATTGGGATGGTTTCGCCATCCAGGATTGTAAGTGTTGGAGAATGGGTCGTTCTGAATGGCGTTGAGGTCCTCGCAGGTCTGAGGAACCTCCTGAGAATCAGGGAAAGGGGGAATGGAGTTCCCCCGGCTGGTGTAGAAAGGATCGGATGATCCTCCGATCCAAGAATCAGATGGGGATGGATATGGATCCATCCCAGGGGAAGATCGGTGGAGGATGTTTTGCACAGTCTCCTGTGTGGAAGGAGGTTGTGCAAAGGAGTTACGCGCGGAGGTGGCTCGCTGCAAGTGCTGAGTCAGCTCATCCACCTTCTTTTCAATGATTGAGACCTTGTCCAATCGACTGGCCATTAATTCCAGGTCGACTGATGCGGACAGGCCCTGCGTCTCATGTGCTCCCTTAAGATTCGTCGCTGCGCGGGTATTCGTCCTGTCGAATAATCCCATGGAGTCATTGTTGATGGAGTTCTCGCACATGTTTTCGAGAATCTCCCATACGGTGTCTTCATGTTGACCCATGATGTTTCCTCCGCAAGTTGCATTGACGAAAAGGCGGATGTCCTCACGGAGTCCCTGGTAAAAAGATTGGACTTATTCCCATTTAGGAACTCCGTGATGGGGGCACTTTCTCATGAGATCCTGAAAACGATCCCATGCCTCATGGAGAGGTTCTCCTGATTGTTGAGTGAAGTGTGTAATCTGATGGCACAAGGCGTTGGTCCGACCAACGGGAAAAAACTTTTTCAAAAACTCGGATTGAAGTTCTTCCCAAGTGTTGATCGGCCGGGTCTGAGTTTGATACCAATGGGCGGCCTTGTCCATAAGAGAAAAGGAGAACATCTTCATGAGAAGAATATCCCGATTTTGCGCATCTGATCCAAAAGTGTGGGCCAGATGCTTTAGCTGTTTGATGTGCTGGAAGGGATCTTCAGAATTAAGCCCATGGAATTTAGGTATAGCATGAATCATGTTGGGCTTTAATTCGGAATCAGGTCCTCCAGTCGGGATTCTGACTCGAGGCTCAATGGCCACCGCAGCAGGATTGTAGTGGTCCCGCATCATAGGACGCTGTGGTGGGTGCACGAAGTTTTGGAAGAGGTCATTGAGTCGCTGGAGCTGGTGTTCCAGATTATTTTCTTCCTCAACTGGCTGAGCCATGATGGGGGAAGAAGAAGAACTTGGTTCTGAATCAGAAGAGAGAATAATGTGAGGGTGTTGCTGCACAAACACGGGCGTCGAGGCTTGGCCTTGACGAGAGTGAATTTCTAAAGGAGGTCTTAAGGGTGGTCTTAGGGACCTCCTTCCGTACATGCACTGTTGGAAGAGGTAAGTTTAGAAGGTGCTGGACCCAATCAAGACACCCAAAAATGTGCTGGGTGACTATAGAGGTGCGGGGCAGATGGACCCCTTGATCAGAAAGATCGTCCACCTGAGAATTACCTGGGCAGCCAGAGAGGGAGAGTCCCGCGAAGACCCCTACACGGTAGAGCATCCCCACGGGTTACAGGGTTTCCCCCACCCGACCTCTCTTGTCACTGCGGTTCCAGGTAGACCAGAATGGGGATCTTGACCTCTTAAGTCTACCAATTTTAAGATCAGGGTGCTTAAGGTTTCACTTGAACTTTAGTCTTTTAAGTGCAAAGAGTGACCTAATTTAAGGTTGGTTGACCCAAGGGGTCAACTTTACCTCTTGTTTTCTTTGAGAGCTTTTAGGTCTTGTCTTTTAGGGTTCAAGTGTTTAGAGAGCCAATTGTTTTAGGTTTTCTTTTGAATAGGTATTTTCAATCAATGGTTTAGGCACACTTCTTTTGGATTTTCTCCATTCTTGATTTAAGTAGTGTGTCTCTAAAACCCTAATGTTGAATCTTATGTTGGCTCTACTTGGTCCAGTTAGTTCTTTGTTGGGTAATTAGGGCTCAAGCAAGAATGTGTTAGCCCTTAAATACCCTTAATAGTGTGCAGGACTAATGAGTTGAAAACATGCAACTCTTTATGGTTACTAAGTATGGAAGACAGGTTAGCCCTATATTGCTTGTTCTTTTCTTTTCTTCCTCTTTAGAGTTTAGGGGTTAATAGCGAGAGGAAAAATTTACCTGTCCTCGGAGTGGTTGTCGTGCGGTTGCTTGTCTTCTTGATTTCCTGTAGTTTTCTGCACAAAAGAGAGGAGATTATCAGAAATTAAAAAGAAACAGGAATGTTTACCTCTAGAATAGCCGTTGCTCCCCGGCAACGGCGCCAAAATGAAAATGATGCGCTGGCTTCGAGAGATAACCGGGTTTTATTGTTATAGCATTGTAGTATAGCCAGTTATTGCCATCATTTCAAATATAAAAATTTTTTACTCGGAAAATAAAAGAGTTCCCGAGGTCGAACTCAGGGAGCAAGTTGTATTCTAGGGGTACAAGTTTCTTTTACAAAAATAAAGAAAGAGAGAGAAAGAAATTGTTGTCTTTTCTTCTTTTCTCTTTGCTTCTCCTCGTCTCAGATCTTCTGTTATCTTCTTCTTCTTTATCTGCAGTGGTGATGTTCTTCTTCTTCTTTCAGCTGTTCCTGCTCTTCCTTTTTCTTCTGCAGAGCGATCCTGTTCTTCTTCTTTTTTCCTTTCTTTCTTCTTTTCCTTTCTTCAGATCTTCTTCTCGTGCTATTCTTCTTTCAGTTCTTCCCTTGTTCTTTTGTGTTCTCCTCTGCCTCGCCTTCTTCTGTTGTTCTTCAGATCTCCTTCTTTCTTCTTTTCTTTTTCCTGTCAGGACGTCGTCTGATTTTCCAATCAGACGACTTAAACCGCTTGTTGCTACAGTGTATCCCTCAGCTTCCTTCTTCTTCCGCGATCCTTCTTCTTCACCTGTGCCTGCACACTTCAGAGTTTACGTCAGAGGGCAAAACCTACTCTACCCCCCCGCCCCTCCGTCTCTCTCTCACAGAAACCGCTCATAGGATAGCTCTCCCAGAGCTGCCGGGTAGCCGGGTACGGGTAGCGCCCAGGTCCAGGCCCACCGGCGTGCATGGTGGGCGAGGAGTGCAGGTCAGTCTAAGTCGGGTCGGGTCAGGTCCGCGGGGCGTGAGCGCGGATGAGACCGGGTAACCGGGCGGGTGAAGGGGACCTCACCCCGTGTGCTAAGGCAGTAAGGATTATTCACAAAAACAATTTAAACGGTGAAAGAGTTGTGAGGCTTACCGATGTGGGACTAAACGGAGGCCTCTCCTCGCGTGCGCCTGCTGGAAGACCGCGGCCTTGCTTCTGCAGCTGCAGCTTCGATTTGCGTCGGTTGCTGGCTGGCTGCCTTCGCAGGAGTCTCCGTAATCCGCAGCAGCTGGAGACCTGGAGTCCTCAAGCCTGGAGCGCGGGAGAAGCTGCTTCAATGTGGCGTTAATGGCGGTCGAGCCTCAGAACCTGTCGGACACGAATATGGCCTCTTGGCCTGATCAAACTACTGGGGAACCTTCGTCGTGGCACGGCGAAGGTGTGGAGCTGTGCGGCAAGCCGCAAGGTGGTGTCTGGCGGCAGCCCTAGGTTGGACTGCAACCGGATAAATGGGTTTGTTTGGGGGAGCGTTACGGAGGTGTGGAGTGGCAGTGGAGGGGTGGGGGGTGCTCAGTGTGATGAGGCGGAGGTTCGGTGAGGGTCAGCGAGGCGTGTGAGGCTGTGGAGCGATGGGGGCATCTCGCCGGAGGGTGGCCGGAGACGAAGGGGGTGACGATGGTCAGGGTCGGTCGAGGGCTTAATTGAACAAATTGAAACCGGGGAAAGAAAGAGGAGAGGAAGGGAAGTAGTTCTAACTTACTTGCAGGGACGAAGGGGGAGCAGCAGGGCGACAGTCGTATCGATTGTCGCCGGAGAAGAAGATGCCCAGGGGAAGGGGCGGCGGTGAGCAGAGAGCCGGAGAGGCGCCAGCTGGGTGCGGCGTGGCGCGGGAAGAGCAGGGGAAGAAGTCTCTGCTGCTGGTATTGCGGCAAAGCGAAGAGGAGGAGGAGGAGGGACCGCCGGAGCTGGTGGGCGTCTGCCGGAGTGAGAGGAGAGGAAAGTTGGGGGTTTTCTCCGTCAGATCCGAGCTGGGAAGAACGGTGGAGCGACGGGGGTATTTATAGGGACCGAATCAGGGAGGAAGGCGGAGGGAGACGACGTGTCTCCCTCGCCGGAGGACGCCGGAGATGGAGACCCATACCGTCCGTGCGTTCGCACGGCCGGTATGGTGGGTTACAGCGACCAGGGGGGTGTCCCTGCGACGGTTGACGACGCAGGGCACCCCCGGTTTACTTGCCAGGCTCTCCCCCTCACCCTGCGCGGCGCCATGCTCCGCGCAAGGTCGCCGGAGCATGGTGCTGGCAGGTTTTGCAGGGGGGACCTGAACGCAAAGAACGAAGGAGAGTTAGGGGCCAAAATGCGAGGGTTCAAAAGTTGAGGGCCAAAAAGTAAATATATGAGGACCAAAGTGTAAAGTTGGTCAAGGAGGTTTCTTCTTAGGCTCAAGTTTTTATACATGACTAATTAGGACCTAAGGAATCTGATGGTGAATTTCATTTCTATATTAAACCTTGTTTGACCGGTCAATTTATGCGAAAATCCAAATTAAGTTATTAATTGGGCATGGTTCTCAATGTAGGTCAAAATGGGTTCTGAAGGCCAAATTGAAGGTTCTAAACCCTAGAGATTATTTTTCTATGAATTTTAGAGGGTTTATTCTATTTTTACTTTGCCTCGAACCTCGTGAATTGAAGTGGGTTATTTTAGGGTTACAGATTATCATTTAGTTTCTTGGAATTGCTGTAGCCCTTGCTAGATCATTTCATCCCACTTTTATTCTTATTAAGTTGCTTTGACCTATGTTTGGGCCCTGAATTACCCTGTATGCAGATTATACTGGTAAAATTGCATTTTTACCCCTTATGACTTGTTTTCTCCTTAAACTCAGAATTCTCTGAGTTAAGCCTTTCCTTGAGTTATGTAGGAGCTTTTATCCTTTGTATTAGGTCAAAATGAGCTAGTTATGGCTCATGATGAGGTTCTCATCAGTCCCCTGTCAACACCCTGTCTCACAGCGTTTGTAAGTACGGATCTATCATCTGCCCTACGATGATGCGGTCAATCAGCTCAGGTTGTGTCTGCTGCGTCACTATCACTACCCCACAATACCCCTGTGACTCTCGGGGTCGCCAACTACCCAACTCCTCCATAAGTCTCTAACTCTTTTCTCAAGGCGTCAGCTACCACATTGGCCTTCCCTGGGTGGTAGGAGATGCTGCAGTCGTAGTCCTTCAGGAGCTCTAACCAACGTCTCTGTCTCATGTTAACCTCCTTTTGGTCAAACAAATACCTGAGGCTCTTATGATCCATGAAGATCTTGAAAGTCTCAACATAAAGGTAGTGCCTCCATGTCTTCAGCACGAAGATAACAGCTGCCAGCACTAAGTCATGGGTAGGGTAGCTATTCTCATGGGGCTTCAGTTGCCGCGATGCGTAAGTGACAACGTGACTCCACTACATAAGCACACCCCCTAACCCCTACAACGAAGTGTCTGTGTAAACCACAAAACTGCCACTACTGTCTGGGATGGTAAGCACAGGAGCTGAAATCATTCTCTCCTTCAACTCCTGAAAACATGCCTCACACTCATCTGTCCAGGCAAAGGGCACGTCCTTCCGAGTTAGCTAGGTCATAGGATGCACAATCTGAGAGAATCCCTTGATAAACCACCGATAGTAACCTGCCAGTCCCAAAAAGCTACGTATGTCTGTCACTGTGCTTGGCCTCTCCCACCTGAGTACGGCCTCAACCTTGGCTGCATCCACAACCAAACCATTCCCTGAAATCACGTGGCCCAAGAAAGCCACCTGCCTCAACCAAAACTCGCACTTGCTGTACTTGGCACACAGACTGCGTCGCCTTAAAGTGTCCAGGATCATGCATAAATGTTGTCCATGCTACACCTGATCCCACGAGTAAATGAGCACGTCGTCGATAAACACCACCACAAACTGATCCAAGTATGGCCTGAAAGCCCGGTTCATCAAATCCATAAAAGCAACGGGGGCATTGGTCAACCCAAACGACATGACCAAGAAATCATAGTGCCCATACCGGGTACGGAAAGCTGTCTTGGAGACATCAGTCTCCATGATCCTCAACTGGTGGTAGCCCGACCCCAAATCTATCTTGGAGAACACTATGGTGCCTCGCAACTAGTCGAAGAGGTCGTCAATCCTCGACAGGGGATACTTGTTCTTGATGGTGACCCTATTCAGCTGTTGGTGGTCGACACAAAGTCATAGGGTATCGTCCTTCTTCACAAACAGCATAGGGGCTCCCCACAAGGATGCACTAGGCCTCACAAAGCCCTTCTCCAACAGGTCCTGCAGGTGTGACTTGAGCTCTCGCAACTCAAGCGGTGCCATCCGATACGGTGCAGTAGAAATGGGGCTGGTCTCCGGTACCAGTGAGATCTCAAACTCGATCTTACGCTCAGGCGATAGTCCTGGTAGCTCCTCTGGAAAAACATCAGGGTACTCGCAAACCACTGGAATACTCTGAAAGTCAGCCACGGGGCTAGGCTCTGCCACTACATAGGCCAAAAATCCCTCACACCCCTAGCTCAAAAGCCTCGTTGCCCGAAGCATGGAGATGCATCTGAAACCTTCGTCCACCGGCTGTCCGTGAAACTCAAAGGGAGGCAATTCCTATATGGAGATGACAATCTTCGTCCCAAAACAGTCCACCAGGGCATGATAGGGGGACAACCAGTCCATCCCTAGGATCACGCCAAAACCCTCCATCTGTATCATCATCAGGTCAATGGGGAGGCTGTGTCCCCCTATACTGACCTTGCAGTCCGTGTAGATCTCCTCAGCTACAAATAACTGGCCACCTGGGCCTCTGATCACAAATAGATCCTCTAGCAGTACACTGCCTTACCCCAAACTGACGGCAAAACTCCTACCGACAAAAGAGTGCATGGTACCGAAATCAAAACGTACATATACTAATCTGCCAGAAACAGTAACCATACCTGCCACCACAGAACCTGAAGACCTGGTGTCTCTGTGTGTCAGGGCCTTGATACGCCCCTCAGTCCTTGGTGTAGACGAAGCAGCTACACTCTAGGTCGGGCGAGCAGCCATTGGCCAGTACCCTCCTCGTGATTGCTGCCCTCCCCTATGCGCCTGGTGACCACGATCACCTGCTCAACCTCCAACGCTTGGTGCGGGGAGCATCTACTGTGCTCTGGCCCTAGATGGGCAGTCCCTCCTGATGTGGCCTGGCTGGCTACACTGGCAGCAGAGGGGAACACGACCTCCTCCCTCAGTAGGTCCCTACTGGCAGCTAGGCAGGGGTCCAATGCTGGCAACTGGCCCCTGTCTGGGGGCCCCAAAGGCCACTGATGGCCTCGCAAAATGAGACGGCTCTCCTGCAGGTGTCGTGTGCCTCCTCTCCCAACGGCCATGAGAGTACTCTGGCTGGTAGGGCCTCTTCCATCCGCTGCCAGTGTCTCACGTAGCCAAGTTGGTCTCCTCGTAGGTTATGGCTACCTCAACCACACAAGATAAAGTTGGCAGCTTCAGGGGTTTGACATACCCCTGAATAGCAGGTCGGAGCCCCTTGGTAAACCTCCACAGGTGCTCCTCCTCTGTAGACACAGCTGTCGAGGCAAAACTAACAGCTCCAGAAAATGCATGTGGTACATGCCAACATTCATCGTCCCCTGGCGGAGAGTGTGGAACTCCTACCTCCTCTGGTCCTGCTAGATCTGTAGAAAGTACTGCTCATAGAAGAGAGTCACGAACTGATCCCACGTCGGCTCTCTCCCCTCCTGGCCTCTGACTACCCTCCATAACTTGTGTGCTGCGCTCTCCAGCTCGTACGTGGCAAAGGCCACGCGGCACTCCGCGAGAGGGTGAAGGGTGTCGAACACCTTCTCTATCTGCTTCAACCAGTCCTCTGTCTCAGACGTGTCCTCATCCCCCTTGAAGGAGGGGGGCTTCAGCTTTCGGAACTATCCGAAAAGCTCGTGGTGTAGCTGCAGTGGGGGGACGGGCACGCCTCCAGGCAAGGAGGGTTCGTGCTCAAAAGTGTCAGAGTGCGATGTGGGTGGTTGAGGACCACCCCCTCCCCCTCCTACTCGTCTGGCACTATGACGGTCTCTCTGTCCCACCAAGGACTCTCCCTCGACATCCTTAGGGAGAGGTGCCCGTGGAGGCTAGTGGAGCTCCTCTCGCATAATGTCCTTGATCAACTAGGCGAGGCCCTAGGCCTGAGCTCCCAGGAGAAGTGGCAGGTCAACTGGTACCTCAGGCCTAGCACGTCTGCCCCTCTGACCTCGTCCACAGCCGCTACCACGGCCTGCCTCGAGAACTCCCCAACGAGTCATCTCCTACAAGGAGACGCAAAGGATAGAACAAGAGGGTCAACGATACCGAATAAGACTCGGAACGAATCTAAAAGCGATACATTATGGTGGCTATCCTAGTTATATGCACGTGAATGGTTATTCTCAAGCCAATTGGTTCATTTTTCAGGATGACCTTGCTTTGATATCATCTTATTACGACCCGGTTCCCAGATCCCTACAGGACCCAAGACTGGCTTGCCTCGACTAATCCCAAGACCTAATCGTCCAACAAGAAATAACCAAAAGCAGGAAAATAAATCACATTCACACATGCAATATAACTATGTAGAAGAAACGTACAAAGCACTAAAGAAATTAGAACAACTGTCTCAATACATACCACCACCACAACAACAACAACAACACGGAAAGCGGAAAAGAAACCAAAGTAGCAGAATAGCAACTAAGTGTCCATTACTTAGTACAACAGTAGAGGAAAAAGAAAGTGCTGAAGACAGACTACGGCTGAACTCGATTGGGCCCAGCACCCTTCGTAGCCGGAAACTCGAGCTACTCAACTCTTGGTCCTAAATAGTGTTACGAAAAGACAAAGTCAACGAATGCTGAGTAGAGTGGCATCTATATTATCTAAGTACAAAACAGTAAAAACAAAAGGTTTAATTCTTATTTCTATTTATCTATTTTATATATTTCTGCTTCACCCATTTCTCAAAGTATCCAAATATTTCTTGATCTTTCATGTTCCTCGTGGGAACGATCTTGATTGCAGTTTTTTCCGTAGAGTAGATGGTACATGTGGTTCTCTCCTGGCCAGGAGAGTCTCCCATGATAGTCCTACACCCAGTCAACCACCCCGAGGTCACTGTCAAGACGTAGCGGTGACTATGGCACGCGTGATAAGCGCACTGGTAGCTACCCTGCACTGACATGTGATCAGTCATTTCCGCTAGTGGGTACACTCAAAGTACAGCACGGAATAGTATAGAGCCTTGCCCTCTCAGAACAGGGGTCTCACCCCTCAGAACCAAATAGGGGTCTCGCCCCTTCACAGTCCGTGCACCCTCGTTTGACTACCCTGGTTTGCCCAGACGGCCTAGCAAGTTGGTGTAGGGTGGTTAGCTAAACCCCAGGCCCCGTGGGTGGCTAACTCCCTCCCTACACTAGTAGCTCGCCTCGGTACCACGTACGCGAGGGATAACAGGAGTTGGTGTAGAGTAGCCAATCCTAACCCTAGGTCTCAACCCAAGGGAGGCTAGCTCCGCTCTACACAAAAGGGGATAGTTGCTCTCCTTGGTACCACGTACTCAAGGGCCAGCACACTTCCCCTCTACATTCTAGATTTTCGTCTATCCATAGGAGTTCTACTCCTAAGTCCCTGTAGGGTTCGTGCTCATGTTTACCTCATTTATCCAGATCCAAATCTCATTTTTCATAATTCATTTCTCATCCATATTCAGGCAGCTCATGTTTTCATAATTCAATTCTCAATAACATGCAACTGGTGATTTCACAGGTAATTGTTCCTTAAATACAGGCAGCTCATATTTTATCAAGCAACTCGTAAATATAATACAGGTATTAGGCAGCAATTTATCTTAATCATGTATGCAAGTAAACCATACAGTACAAACAGGCTCACTCATTTCTCTACCTTAGGGTTCATTCCACATCCTAGGGTTCCATTCGGCTATTTCTACAAGCACATTCTTATTTAAATATTAATAATGGAACTAAGCCACTCTACCAGGAAACACGGGAGTAATGGGGGCTTGAACCGCAGGCCCAGACATCTCTACGAGCCCCAAATGCACAGTAGGTTGAAACCCTATACCAGGGAATACATCACAAAAGAAGAGTTCCGAATAGTGTATAACAGACTTTAGTACGTAGAGGAACTCGAGAGGAAAGTGCGGGTATTTTGTTTGAGTAAAATGGACCCCAATCGGACCCTAAACAGGTCAAAAATGTGCCTACTGTTCAAAATCAGACTTCTGGGAATAATCCCAGATGTCTTAAAAGGTGTCAGATCTTACCTTGTGTCTCCTGCAGCATCCTCAGATGTCCAGACCTTCTCTACGATCATCTAAAGATAGTTCCAGACGTCAGACAATGTCTCTGGTCATTTGGAAGCACCTCCGGACGTCTGGTGATGTGATCAGATGTCCAAAAATGCATGGAAAAGCATCCCACGTGCCTTCCCAAGGACCTTTACCTGTGTACGAAATCCGCAGGTCCAAATCAGGCTGAACAAATCTTCTACGGTGAGGCCTACATGGCCATAACTGCGCAAAAGCATGTACCTCAGCACTACACATGATTTCAGACATCCGGTCCCAGACCCGGACGTCCAGCTGCTGCCACGGTCATCTGGTCGACTCTCCAGACGTCTAATACTAGAAAAATCCCAGTATCAGAACCTCTCCTGCAAGCTATCTCCTCCAAGAGCTCACCTGCAGGAGCTTCCGCAGTCCCTCCTGCGGCTGCAGAGGGTCAGAAGCCGCCTCCCCGAGCCCCTCCATGTCCCACCGAGCCTCCATCGGAGCTCCGCCGAGCTTCCACCGAGTCTCCACCGACCTTGGGCCTCCTCCTCCCACGCTCTCCTCCTTCCTCCCTCTCGCTCTCCCTCGCTCACCCTTCACTCGCCTCATTGGAGATCCGAAGGTCGTGCTGGCTGGGGTGTGATGAGGAGAGGAGAGGGGAAGGGAGGGGTTTATATAGGAGGGTGTGGGGTTTAGGGTTCGGGGGGAGATGAGGAAGAGAGAGAGAGAGGAACGGTCTCTACGCGCCACCCGTGTGTAGAGCACAAAGCGCAGTATGAAAATTCCACTCTCAGATGTCCAGGAACAGGTCCAGACGTCTGGCTGAAACTCCAGACGTCTTAAAAGGCTAAAAGTGTAACAGGTCATTACAGGTCGAGATGACTATTGCGGATGATTTCAAGCTCTGATACAAGTACCAGAGGTGGGATCAGCTGTTCTAAAACTAAACTCAGAGTGCAATAAAAGTGAAGTACAGAAGGATAATCAGAAGGATCTCAGGTTTTTTAGAATGACAGGTTGCCTCCCATTAAGCGCTAAATTCAATTCCTTCAGCTGAGCAGAAAATGGTCATGGAGGAGTGGTCAAATCAGACAAGTTTCGTATAACAAACACCTTGATCAATAGCCTGGTTGGTCCAACCAAGTGCTTGTTCAGATCAGCAGGCTGATGATGCAGCCCAAACCCAATCAATCTAGCGGGTTGATAGATGTGGATCAAAAGATGTGGTGCCCATCAGATACTTTGGAGCTCAAGAAGATATGGAAGTGTAAATCCAGCGTTTGGCTTAGTCAGATCTACCTGGTCAAAGTAGGGATCCTCAAATGAAAAAGGGTTAGTGGAGGATGTAGGAACTCTACGAAAGTGATCAAAGAAGGATGAGGCATGATTTGTAGTCTAATCAATGTCCGAAACTGGATGAAAATGTGGAGGAGAATCATGTGCAACCGACTCATCGAAAGGAGAGTCAAAGTAGAAATTGAGTCCAGTTGCGGGTCGAGGTTGAAAATGGGTTTTGGAAGACTCTGTATGTGTAGAAGAGGTGGCATCAATAAGAATTGTGTGTGGGGGCTCCTCTAGGAAGGATTCAAAGGTGGGTTCATCTAGAGAGTCCTCATAATAGCTATCAAAATCAAAGGTAAATGCCTGAAGAGTGTTTATAGGATCAAGGAAATCTGAGTCAAGAAAAGATTCGGACTCTAGGTTGTAGATACTCTCAGCAATTTCTGTTTCTGATTCTTGAGGATCAAAAAGAAATGATTCCATCTCAATGGAACCTGATTTTGAATCGATGATCTCGGGATCAGGGACCTCAGAGTTAGAGTCGAAGAATGGATCATGTATGCTGAGGTCATAGATTGGCTCATAGTCGTCAGGAAAAATAGTTCTCCGAAATCAGAGTAAGATTCAAAATCATTGAGGAACTTGCGAGAATCATATTCTAAATTTGATTTGGGATCAGAGGTTCCACCACAGAATAAAACAAGAGATGTAAAATCAACAACCTGACTTGGATCTAACCTAGTTTCAGATTTCAAGCACAAAAAAGTGTCCCTATTAGGTTTGGTCTCGGGTTCTTGGCTCATAGGGAAGACCCAATCGAAACCCAACTCTTCCAGCTCCTCGATTTCTATATCATAAATCGGCGTGACTTTCGAAAAATCAATCTGTATCTCTGAG
Source organism: Thalassia testudinum (assembly GCA_037157565.1). Classification (NCBI taxonomy): domain Eukaryota; kingdom Viridiplantae; phylum Streptophyta; class Magnoliopsida; order Alismatales; family Hydrocharitaceae; genus Thalassia; species Thalassia testudinum. The sequence goes on from JAZHRO010000009.1 coordinate 50,726,247, forward strand.
GAGGATGGAGAGGTGCATTCATCAAATATAGGCCCAAAATTGTAATCCAAATTCAAAATCTGATTTCCATCATACGGGGACTTGTAATCATCCCAATAAGGCTCAGATGCAGATTCTAGGTTAAGGGTGTGGGTTGGATCACTAAAATCTAGGTTGGGATTTACAGGGATGTCTGAATTGCTCTCGAGAGTCACCTTATCAGCATAAGGGATGAAATTTACACCCTCGAGAGGTTCTGATTCAATCTTAGTATCATAGGTGTCTAGGGAATCTAAGCTCAGTGAACCGGGCTCTTGATTTTCTAGGGTTGGCTCAAAATTGTGATCACCTGCAATTGGATCCTCCCAACCCTCATCAAGATCAGGAATGTAAATTGCTACGAAATTTGAATCTAAATTCATTTAGGTTGGGGGTCCATAACAACCTTTATCATTGAACCCAGGATTTGGGAGATTTTGCTCCTCAATGTTACTCCAAGATGTCACATTTTCTTCTGAAGGAATGTATGGGTATCTTTGAATAATTGTCTTTTGTAGTGTATTTAGCATATCCCCACATTTTTCTATGAGACTTTGATATGTTTCCCAAAATTATGGATTCGAACAACATTGTAGACACTCGATACTGTATAATCTCCATAATTCACTGAATTCTGATAAAAGATCCTCCTGGGTTGAACCATGTAAGACTCATGTATAAAGTATTTCAACATGGTTCACAACGTGGGTTGTTGTTTCTTCAAATTTACCCTGAATGTCCCTATCTAAGGCTCTATAATATTCTTCATGGTATCCATAAGCAGCCTCAATCATTTTATCTTTGATGGTCACTTGGGACACAGGTTTCCTAATCACTTTTCCTAACATGTCAGGTTACATTTTTGAATAAAGTGGTGGAATCATGATGTATAATCAAACTCAAGATTAGATTTGAAGTTGATCAGATCTGAAAGAAATCCCTAAGATGATCTGTATATATGCTCTAAATAGAAGGGATGAGGGACTGGATGTGAATTTTTGACCCAATCAAGGCAGCCAAAGATTTTTAGATGACTAAGGCAATTTCAAGGTGGATGATACCTATAAATCAGAAATTCGCACACCCGAGAAGTACCTGGGCAGCCAAGAAGGGAGAGCCCTACAAAGACCCCTACATGGTAGAGCGTCCCCACGGGTTACATGGTTTCCCCCCACCTGACCTTCCTTGTCACTGAGGGTCCAGGTAGACCGGAATGTACGAACTTAAGACCTTAAGTCTACCACTTTTATGTCCTAATTTGTGCCTTGAGTTTCACTTAATTAGAAGTTAATTCAACTTGTGACCTAATTTGGAGGTTGGTTAGCCTACAATGTAGACCAACTTCACCTGACCTGCCCTAAAGATGGCAGAATGAGATCTAGGTCAAGACCTAGAAATCACCCTGATTTTACTCCCAGGTTATTAGGTCCAAGCTTTTAGGGTTCAAGTGAATTTAGAACCTGATTTTAGGGTTTTGTTGATTAGATCCTTTCAACCAAGGGCTTGGGTAGCACACAAATGCAGGTGGGTAACTTTCCTTTAATTCAGGCAAAAATGTGTACTAGCACTTCAAAACCCTAATGTAGAAACCCTAATTGGCTCTATTTCCAAGTCTAATTGATCTTGACATGTTCACTTTGGTCTTTGAGCAAGAAATGTGTTAGCCCAAAGTGATTTAGAATTTAAGCGTATTCCCTAATAGGTACAGGATATCTCTAAACAGAATCGCTTCAACTTCAATGAGATTTGAAAAAAAAATTTGCAAATCAGGAAACTTGCCCTTTAAATGATAATTACTCTGAAAAATAAGACATGTGATTCATAATTAATTATTTCCTTTTTTGTCTTCCTAAGATTAGGAGGTTGATTAGGGAAGAATAGAGAAGTTACCTGCCCTGGAGTGGTTGATTTGCGTAGAAGATCTCGTGAAGTACCTTGCAAAATCACAATAAAGCAAACAGGGAAAGTCAGTGCTCAAATATAATCAAATAATGCAGAGAATAGAGGTGAATTGCACATTGCTCCCCGGCAACAGCACCAAAATGTTAATGTGCAGATTCGAGGGTTTTGAAAGATGTGTTCGTTGTAGTAATAAATCCTCAAAAATAGCTCGAAAAACATATAAAATTTATAACTCGAATGAAAGTCTGAGGTCGTTCGTCGGGAGTAAATAGGAATTCACATGCTAATCTCAACAATTAATGTAAATGAGCACAATATATAAGTAAAAGCTTAATGAAGAATGATATAAGAAATCAATGATCAATGTGCAAAATGAAGAGGGTAAAATAGTGATTTGAATCACCAAGTACCCTTATAAAGTAATAGCAAGTAAAAACACAATATCAATCGAGTTAATTATAGCTTTAGAAACTCAAATTAGACGTCTGAAGATAGGATCAGACGTCTTAAACGTCTAATGCTACAATGCTCTTCTCTTCCTTTTTCTTCTGATGTTCTTCTTTCTCTGCTTTTGCTCTTTGGTTTTCTACACAGGATCTTCTTCCTTCTCCTTTTCTTCTTGCCTTGGCTTTCCTTCTTCACGTATAGGGGATTTCTTCTTAAACTGCTAAGTGTCAGCCATTGATCTTCAAAGCAAAACCTCCCTGCCCCTGCGCTCTCTCTCCTTCTCTCTCTGCATTTTCCTTTCTTCCTACCTTCCCAAGGCCATACACAGTACCAAGCAATTGGATTCGGATCTAAGGGCACCTGGGACCAAGGCTACCAACGTGGGGTAGCAACCGAGGTGTGCTCGAGTTAGGCAGGTCGGGTCAACGCCAGGCCCACGTGGTGGTGTCACAGGTGAGACAGGTGAAGGGTGCGGGGGACCTCACCACCCAAGTGACTTGAGGCAATAAGCTGGAAGCAGAAATTCAACTTCTACGTGCGTGCCTCTTCACTTGTTTCTAAGGTGGGACTAAATGTCCCACCATCTTCGCACGAGCATTTATAGGAGGGATTCCTTCTTATTGCAGTAGCTTCTGAGGGTATCACCCCCAATTGGAGACCTGGGCGCGTGCCTTGAGCAAAGTCACAGCGCCTGGAGGGTGTGGCTTGGAGCTTCGTGGCTGGAACTCGAAGAACACAGCTAGAGGAGACATCATGGTGGCGAAGCTCCGATGGTATACCTGAAACATGAAATACAGGCTAAAGCCTTGGTTAAAATGTTTAGGAGGTTCGCAAGGATGCGGCGAAGGTGTGGGTGGCTGTGGCGGGCTGCGAAGGTGGTCGTAGGTGGCTGGCAAAGGCAACGTAGGTCGGAGAAGGTAGTTGTGTTCAGTGGGAATTTTGGATGAGCGATTGATGGAATTAGGAGAGGTGTTTTGTGTAGGAAGGCGAGGCGGAGGTCGTAGGCTTGTCAGCAAAGTGTTTGGAGTAGTGGAGTGAGCGAAAAACTTTGCCGGAGTGGTTGCCAAAGATGGAGATGAAGGTGGCTTGCAACGGTGTTGAGGGGTTGAAACTAGGATAGGAATAGGGGAATCTAGCCTAAAAGAGGTGAGGAACTAATCTAACCTAATTTGATTAGAGGAAAGGGGAGGATTCTCCTTACCAGGGATACATCGGCTCTGGAGAAGACGAAGGCTCCAGTGAGGTAGAAGCGGCGACGATGAAAAGAAGGAGGCTCCTGCTGGTACGGCCAAGGGCAGACGAAGTTGAGGGGAAGGAATCTGCCACAGATATTGCAATTGGACGATGAGGAGGATCAAGAGGAGTCGCCGGACATCGTGGAGCTTTGGCCGAATTAGAAGGGAAGAATTTGGGGGTAACTCCGGTCGAAATCGAGCGTGGGGAACTCTGCGAGGTCTAGGGATCCTTTTATAAGGGTCTAGAGGTCGATTTGAGCTTGGGAAGCAAGCTTCCCAAGCTAGGAAAGTCGCTGGAGTAGGTTACCTGAAAGATACCCGAATCTCTCATGCATTTGCATGAGAGATTTGAAAGGTTGTTGGGCTTCGGATCTGATTCATTGGAAAGAGAACTTCTCAAGGAATCTCCCTTCCAATTTTGGAAGGGATTCATTGATTAGAGTTCTCTTCAATCAAAGGTTGCCGGAGTTGTAGGATTAGGATTCTAGGGTGGTAGGGACCTTTTTGTGAAGAATACAAAGAAGCTGGGGGGGCTTTTGTGAGGAATTCAAAAGATGAGGGGCTATTGGAGATAAAGAAAGTTAGACTTGGACCAAATTGCAAACTTGGTCAAGATGATCTCAAATTGGGCCTAAATTTTGGTACAAACCTAATTTGGACCCAAGGAATCCAATGATGAAGTTAGATTTAAGTTTTAACCAAGTTTGACTGGGTAATTTGTGTAAAAACCTAAATTTGGGCAAAAGTCCGTCTGTGACATTATTTTGGGTCAAAATGGGTCCCAATGGTCAAATCAAGGATGTCAAACCCCAGAGAATATTTTTATATGAATTTAGAGGGTTTAGGTAAATTTTATCCTGACTAGAAGCTCAGTAGATTAAGCAGGTCTATTTTTTGAATTTTAGAAGTCATTTAATTCCTGGAATGCACGAAAACCCATTTCTGTTTGTACGGACTCACTTGTTAGGCATTTAAGATCACTTGACCTTTATTTAACCTCTGAGAAAATCCATGGTTATTCTGCGTTCATGATATGATGGTAAAACTATAGTTTTAACCCTGGTTTCTTGTATTTCTCTCAGAAAGGATTTACAATGAATTATGGCCTTCTGATGGTTATGTAGGAGCATTTAATGATGGAATATGACTTAATAAATCTAGATATGGCTGATGGTAACGTTATCATCAAGAATCAATCTGGAATTTCGAGCTTGGACTCTTTTGCTATGGATTTTTAATTTCATGATTTTAGTCTGGATTGGTGAATTAAAAGGTAAAATTGGTTGATCAAATTATTTTGATCAATCAATAGGTTAAAATTGGTCGATCAATTGGTTTGGTCGACTAAAAAGTCAAGTTTGATGGATCAATTAATTTAATCGATCAATTGTCGTATTTTCATAAAATAGGAATTTCCATAAACATCAAGTCGTGGGCTCTGTATAAAGGCCATGAGGGAACTCTCATTTGATATATAACAAGAGTAAAAAAGCTCTCTCCACTTTCCCTCTCCCTCTCACTCTCTTGTTTTTATCTCTTTTTCTTGGTGCATTTATTCGATGTGAGATTGGTAGAAAAATCTCCAATCAGTTTTGTCAATCTTATGCAAAGGTTGAGAGAGATTTACAAGAAGTTTTTAATTGATTAACCAATCAAATTGGCAGGTTATTTAGGAATTTAAATGAACAACCAAATTGCCTCGGCTTCGTTCTCCTGAGGTAATTTTTGAAGATGTCTAAGATTGGTGTGTGTCAAATCTTAAAGTTGGATCGTCGTATCCTCGGAGGAGTTTGTCAGACCTTGACGCACCGGTATTTTGTTTAGTCACATACTAGAAGTAGACAAACCTCTTAGTAGATGTAAAAGGCTTCTACCTCCCATGGCTTATGTAGCAAAAAGTAAAAGGTTGGGTTGGGGACCATGCACATGAGAGAGCGCTCCACCCTGCCCTAGCTCATCTCAGGCTTAGGCTCGGGTGAGAATCAATTTGGAACTTCAAACTTGGACTCTTGTGCTACGGATTTTTAATTTCATGATTTTGGCCTGGATTAGTTGATCAAAAGGTAAAATTGGTTGATCAATTATTTTGGTTGATCAATGAGTTAAAATTAGTCGATCAATTGGTTTAGTCAACCAAAAAGTTAAGTTTGATCGATTAATTGATTTGATTGATCAATTGTCGTATTTCCATAAAACAGGAATTTTCATAAACATCAAGTCGGGGGCTCTATGTAAGGGCCACGAGTGGACTCTGATTTGACACATAATAAGAGTAGAAAAGCTCTCTCCACTCCCCCTCTCTCTCTCTCATTTTTATCTCTATTTCTTGGTGCATTGGTTCGACATGAGATTGGTAGAAAATCTCCATTCTGTTTTGTCAATCTTGCGTAAAGGTTGAGAGAGATTTATAAGAAGTTTTTAATTGATCAACCAATCAAATTGGTAGATTAATCAGGAATTTAGATGATCAACTAAATTGTCTCGGTGTCATTCTTCTGAGGTGATTTTCGAGGATGTTTAAGATCGGTGTGCATCAAATCTTGGAGGTAGATCGTCGTATCCTCAGAGGAGTTCGTCAGACCTCGACGTACTGGTATTGTGGAGGGCAACACCTTATCTAAGGGAAGCTCTTTATAGGCATTTCGATTAAAGTAAAATCTAACTCCTCGTTTTATTTATTTGTGCTATTGCATATTCTTTATTCTTTACTTTATTCTGGATCTTGCTAAATTATATCTAACTTAAATAAATATTTTTGATATATGCGAAATCGTTGAAAATACATATGTTTTTATTTATCTTTTCCTATATGCGTTAATTTCAACAGGATGCACGCACCATTACCTTCACCTTAGGTGTCACCACTTTTACTAGAGCAACCATTGTCACCATAAGTGCTACTACTATTATAAATCTAACCACTTTCATTTCACCGTCTATGCTAGAGTCACTACCACTGCTATAAGTACTACCACCTATGGTAAAGGTGCCACCATAAGTGCTACTGCTGTAAATACTACCACCATCTCCACCTATCACTTGCTTGTGTCACCACATTCAACTTCCATGCTACCACCTCCATTATTAGATCCAACTTAATTATTGATGTCGTCACCACAATTATATATATATATCATTTTCATTCTATAATGCATCAACTTTCCTAGCAAAGGTAAGCTGTTGTTAATATCTCATTTTTTTAATTTGGTTTTCTATAAAATTCAACAAAAAAAGTTATTGGTGGCATCTTGAGACCAATCTCACTTTTCACACATGAAACACTCGGAAAGGACTAAAATAGAACAAGTGTGCTATTGGCACCTTCTTGCACGTGCATCTTCCCCTTCACCTGCAACGAGTCCCGCTTGGCCTCCCCCACCCCGCTACTCCTCTTCTGGTTCCTCCTCGGCAACAATGACGAGCATGTCAACAGTTGGAGGTACAAGTACTCGTCGTGAAGTCACAGATTCTCATGGGGTCAATGGGGAGTCGAGAGCTACCGAAAGTAGGGTCAGGTGGGCGTGCATGCGTGTAGTGGGTTCATTCGCATGTGTTCATTAGGGTGGTATTTGGTAAGGGAAATAAATTTGTGAAATAAGTAGAGAAATATGGAATGAGTGGAATGAAATGGTGGAATAAGTGGGTTAATCCTCATTTGAAAAATTTGACGGGTTAAAGTTATTCCACAAAGAAAGTGGAATAACTTTATCCCAGATTAAGTACTCCTTAACCTAATGTAAGTGGTAGGTGGATAAGGCCAAACAAAGATTAAGTCCACTCAACCGGCCTTAGGCACCGTTTATTTGCAGGGATTGATTTTGAAGGATGGTAAATTGTGTAGGTGGGATTGTGAGGTAATCCCGGGATTGTGGTTGTTTTGTATTTGTTTATACTTTTAGGTCAAATCAAGGAATTGGATGAATTAATTCTCGGTTTGATTAGCTAGAATATTTGTTGGTGGGATAGCGTGGAGAAGGTTTAATCTTTTTTTTTGAAAGAATGGAGAAGGTTTAATCTTAAAAGAGATGAAATCAAGGGATTGCACAATCTTGCCCCTCCCCCCAGATTGGACAATCCTGGGTCAGTGGATTCAATCCCGTAATGGCCCACTCCCGAGATTATGGAAGCCAAATACAGGATATGAAACCCAATCCCATGAAACAAATGGGACCTTAATTTGCTTAACAAACACCTCCTACGTCCTAATTTGGATGACGGGGTAACCCACAAAAGCAAGGGTCATACTTATTTGAATGGAAGGATTTTCCAACCCGAGATAAGAGAATTTATCCCGTGTTAATTCATCCCACTCCTCGTAGGTGGGATGAATTAACCCGTGGGATAACCTTCATTTTCAAATGCCGTGGGTCCATGCGACAGTGTTACATGACCTTCATCTATTCCATCGAAGATGCCCTCGGACTCCCACCACCTGTTTCATGGAGAGCTCGAATGGGAGCACTAATGCATAACACTTCCATTAACCGAAGGGTATCAGACGAAGTGGTCGCGATCGGACGAAGGAACTGATGTCGAATCCAAGATGGTTATGTCGTCATATGCTATTCCATCGACACGACGTAATACTTTCGTTTAGTGGAGATGACCATCGATCACTATCTTGGTACAGTTTGTGGCATGCATACATACTCCACAAAAAGCACCGATCACCACTTCGCCTGTGTGGGGACCTTACGGATCATTGAATGCATCTTCGCCGTGTTGATGGAATAGCATAACACTTACGAAGGTATCAGTGGAGTGTTCGCAACCTGATATTAGGCCATCAACGCCACTGGTCGAAATACCGATGGGCACCACAGCAACAACAACCCTCCATCATCGCTGCCACCGGCACCGTGGCCGCCTTCGACGAGGCCGGCGGGAACGACGACGAGAGCAAGGATCAGGGAAACTACGCGAGATGCATGCAAGAATTAGTCCTTGGAAGATGGACGATACTACGAGTTGTAGGATCATTAGAATGGGCAGGTCCAAATTTTTGGGTGCCAAGAGGATCTAGTGTCTGTAGAGAGAGTTGTTGCGCATGAGAATGACGATTGTAGAGTAGAAGTGGTCATGTCTCCTGGATTACCATGCGAGGAAATGATCGATAGCGGCGAGACGGGCTTGGAAACCAACGCATATAATAATATACGGGCTGTATAAATATATCATTTATAGCAATATTATTGTGTATAATAGTATTATTTATAAATTTTATAAAGTTATAAATGCACATCTATATACAAATAATAACGGGTATAAACATTCGACCAATATAAATAATCACAACAATGTACAGTATTTTTATTTGTATAATTGTAGGTATTATTTTTTCTAAAATTCAACTACTACTAATAACTAACTAACTTTCAAACTAAGAATTTTAAAGATAAAAATGTCATCTTACATCTTATCCAACCAATAATAAATTTCAACAAACAGGATAACCTTTCGGTTCGTTTATATTCCAAATAATCATATGTTAATCCACCACAATAATCTTTATAACTTTGAAATAAAAATATAAGATAACTCTGTCGCAAAAAAGTCCTCACCAAATCTACTCTCTCATCCAAACTAGTCCTATAGTGAGGTGTGGATAATGGGGAGGTGGGAACAGATCAAGAGGGTGGTGGCGAGTTGACACATCACTTGTTAACTATAAGTGAATCTTCCTTCACGTAAAGTATTTTCCCCACCTTTGCAATATAGTTAGATTCGATTAGCCATGATCAAAGTAGAGTTGAAACAATATTCTTCTCCTCGCACTCGGAGCATTGATAAACAAATTGTATGCGTTTTAATATCTAATTTGTAATTGTAGTGAAAGAGAATCAATTATGTACTAAGTTTTTGTAAAATTGAATTTGTAAATTATATTAATCATTGGTGTTTATCATATCCTTCCAAATAATTAGAAATTTACAATGTATTTTCATTTTGGTGTCAACCATAAGTAACTGATTTACCAGTTTGAATAAATTCTCAATTAGTTTAGTACTCTGTGTAATAAAGTTGAATAGAATGACTCTCCCAATCTCATGTTCAATCAACTTTTAAGTGTTTATAAAAATGAATCATGCATTTTGTTGATGAAGCAAGAAAATCATTTCTTTCTCCTTGAGAAGAACAAAATTTCCATTTTCAAAATATGAATGTTAATGGAGGAAAAAAATCAATCAATTTATTTTGCCTTTCATCAACAAGATATCAATCATCATATTATTGAAGGATTTGCACATTGATCTCTCAAACAAATTTATTTCTTTTCTATCAAACAAGGAAGAGATTCGTTATTCTGTTTGCTTATGGTATCATCATCTCAAGTCACAGCCTTGCATACTTTCGCAATGCAATTATCCATTGGTCGTGGATGAGGCAAGTAACAGATTGGACAATTTGGATTCGACCGGATGAGCCTGCATCATATCATTTGGTCAGAATTATCCAGGAGTGATTGGCAAGGCAAAAAAGATCAGCTTGCAAAATTAGAGTTTAGACTAATTCTGCAATCAAAATTCTGAGGAACTATGCAAGTAGGAACCTATATTACTTTATTTCACCTTCTCTAGAACTCCCTTGCCTTTTAGTGGTTACATCTTCATGTCATGCTTATGGACATAAGCTACAATTATTCTTTTTTTTCCCTATTAAAGCTGAGAGGAAACAAAATTATACAACAAAACTATTAAGCAATCAGGCTTATCGCACATTATGCGCTCATAACCACTAAAATTCTTGCCATTACTAATAATTAAAAGTAAGAAGTCGAGATGGATATTGTAGTTTAACATTCCAGCTCTATAGCTAGTTTGGTCTACCAAAGACAAAAATAAAGACGTTTCGGAAGGAACATAAGAAATTATACATGGTATATAGTCATAACTACGAAGACAAAATAGTAGAAATCTCACTTTATTAGTGGCCAAGATGTAATCCAACCATTCTAGATTCATTATCTTCTTTGGGAGGAGGCCCATTTGGTATCAAATTAATATGCAGGATAACAAAACATTTGCAGGATAGAATGAATAGTATCTATGGGTTAGGAGTGCTTTCCAATGGATGAGATGAGTCCCATAAGGAAGGGAGTTATGGCATAACTTTACGTGCTCTAATAGATTACATCAAATATCATTCTCATTCTTATATATCGCATCAAATCCACTACCTTGTCCACTGACAAACCCACAACTTTCTCAACTTAAAACTTTCTATTATATATCCTACATTACTATGAGTTGCATCTCACTTTGAAACCTCTGTAGTTCCCATCTTCACAGTATTTCATAATGGACTTAGGTTGGCTAGTTCTTTCGGCTGGATAGGCTGAAGGAGATGATGGCTTCCTCATGGGAGAATGCCTCCAAAAGCTTCCTGGTGGGAATAAAAAGGAATAAACATTGCCCATATGGAAAAATGTAAGACCTTATCTGCAATCGAACCTTGTTGGTTGATGAATGGTTATCTTTTTTCGAGAGGAAAAGTGATTACTTTCCCCTTCAAAACTTTTTATGTAACTAAAGGTTCTTAAAATACCTACTGTTGCAATTTCAAAACCGACCTTCTATTAGCATCTTTGCTAACTAAATGACCATTTTGTTCCTGGGTTGTGCTCTCAGACCAACCTGATTAAGGAGGTTGGAGCTAATATCAATATCAGGACTTTCATCAACTATGTTCAAAATGCAAAATACGTGGATCTTTTTCCTATTCCTGTGGAACATAATGAAAACATGACGGGAACATTGTTTAATTTTATCACTAATTGTGCTCTAGGTTCCTTTCACTGCAGTTAAAAAGCGAGGTTTAAAGTGGTGCCAGACACATGTACCAAAGGCATTGGAAGCATTCTACCAGTACTTTCTTAATCAAATTCCCAGTGGTAGAAACATAGAAGGGACAATCACATAATGAGAAGGTACTTACTCATAATCAAGCAGAAAATAATGTAGAAAAACTGCTATTTCTAATTTGGCCAGCTCATTCCCAGGACACAACCTACTGCCACCACCAAAGGGGAGATAACTTCCTGGCTTTGGTATGAGCCCCTGAACAGTATGCATGACACAGTTTAACATATGCAATTTAAAAAGAAGATAGCAAGAAGAAGATGCTAACTACGTACATCCCATCTAGATGGATTGAAATCCTTTGGACTGGGATACACTTCAGGATCCATGTGAACATTTCGATACCACAACTGTACCCTCCACCCCTTTGGTATGGTATAACCTGCAAAAATGGAACTATTGATGAAGATTTGTCAACAAACATGGTGGGAATTCTTTGCAATGCAACAAAAAATATCAGTGCCATTATCATTGTTCTATCAGCATGCGGGTAAGGAGTTTGGGGCCGTGTTTGTGTGTGTGAGCGTGCCTGCTTGTGTGAGAAAGTATATATCTGTTAGTTTGAGCAACTGAGTGCTCCGCATGCTCACCCATAGAATGGATAGTCACGAATCAGCATTTTGTCCCATAAGATTTCACATCTATTTCTGGATCTTAAAAGATTTAACCCCTTCTAACTTTTGCACCTAGATTTATTGTAAAAATCAGTTCTATGCAAAATAAGATTACCATTCACAGTGACATCACAAGTTGCTTGGCGAAAAGCCACAAAGGATATGTTGACCACCCGTAGTGTCTCATCAATTACCTTAGAACAATAATGCCCTCTTAGTAATAAGAATATGCAAAAAGGAATAAAGTCTCTAAACTATTTTTAAAAAGCATACCTTGTAAAGATACTGCATTTTTCGAACCTCCTTAAGAGTTAGTCCTGTCTGTGTAGGGGGCATGCTCCTCCTTATCTCTATTTGCTCTTCCTAAAAAACCAGTCAGATGGCACAAGTTTATCATTGATTGATGGAGAGTGATCAAAGACATCCTAATTATGATCTGTACCTTGGCTTTCTTGAGAAGCTCAGGATGCTTTTGAAGAAGAACGGTAGCCCACATGGTGATATGACCAGAAGATTCATGGCCGGCGTTGAGATACATGAGCAAAATATCTACGATCTCCTCATCAGACAACCTTGTACCATTTTCATCTTTGACTTCCATTAGGTTGTCCATCATGTCTTTGTCCTTCCTCTTTAAGCAATCTTCTTTCCAAGCTCTTCTTTCATCAAGAACACATTGAAGAATTGCCACCAATTTTTTACGAGCCTAAGTTTCCAGCATTCGAAAAAGGAAGACATTCAATACTGTAGCAAGATGTAACACATGAACATTGATCTAGAGAAAACATGGTAGCTCTGAAGACAACAATCTATTTAAATTTCTTCTTCTTCAAAAAAAAAAAAATTAAATCATGGAGATATTAAAGTAAGTGCGCATTGCTAATTACTAGAAGTATAAAGCTATTGCGATTGTATAGTCAACTGGCAATACCTCACAATGCTTTACATGGAGAGTCTCCATGCAAGGAAGTTACACGTGAAATTTATTTTTCACCTGTATCTATTTCTTTAAGTTTAAAATCGTAATTAGAATAAACTTCATGGCTTATTAGTAAAAATTGCAATTTATATCAGATTTCAAGGTGTGGTACTCAAAAACAAAGGCTGTTATGCTGATCAGTGCATAATTATTGGAAAGAAAACTAGAAAACAAAAATGTTGTAGACATCAAGAAATTCATGCAATGGCTGCTGCCAAGCTTCATAGATGTATTACAAAATTCACACACAACATAAGCCATAGAGATTTTTCAGTGATGAAACTTCCAAATTCTCTTTTAACACCCCTATAAGAAAATCATAAAGTAATCCTAGTTAAGAAATAAAATCAGGAAGGTTACCTTTAATGCCTTGCAATAAGCAAATCCTGGAAGATTGATGGCCATTGCTCTCATTCCATAGTTCAAGGCAGTATAAGCTTTTTCCAAGCGATCCATTACTGAATCATCCTCCATACTAAGAAATATATGCATGATGATCTTAAATGTAAGCCTTCTCAGCTCAGTTAAGAACTCTATCTCCCCCATGGTTGGCCATTTCTCAAGTGTGGATACCACCGTGTTATCAATGAACTTTAGATACACAGACAATGCTTCATGCCCATTGACAGGGGCAGCAGTCATCCTGCGAAGCCTTTTGTGCTTGTCATGGTAGATCCCAATGAAAGATTTCTTCCCAACGAGCTCACATGTGGCTTTGGGCCACCCTGGAATAAATCGCTCATCATCCAGCAAAACTTGTTTACATGTTTCAGGAGCTGTAACTAAAATCGTCGGGCCTCCAAACATAAAAGTCTTGTAAACTCCTGTTCGACCAAATCTGACTCAAAAAAAACAGAATCAAAAGTCACCACTTGCTACCTAGGGCAGGGCATTGATCACTCAGTTGCTGAAATATTTCATGAACTAAAAAACAGTTGAAGACTGCAGTCGATATTTCTCATCTGGATATAAGAGATAATTATTTGTTAAAATCAGCATTGCTTCAGCTTAATGTTTCAAGAAGAGAGTCAGTTGCAGATACATCATCAAGCAGGGGACTCTTATTTTAGTTGATAATATACCTCAAGCAAAACTAGACCTGCACAATTGAACCGTATACAAGATCATTTTCTTCAAGAGAATAGTTAAAGAAAGATAATCCATTGTTTGGGTTTGATCCCTAGTATCCCATCTCAGTCCAACATAATACTCGACTTATATTCCTATAATTTCAAATCTAGTTTGATATGGGCTTCAAGGCACTTTCATTTCTGTAGGCTTTCAGCTTGATCAAAGTCTCACTCTCATCCAAGAGTTTTCAAGCCACACTTGAATATGTGTAGTTATCGAACATTGAACTCAAATTGTAAAGTTCAGGCCTAGCATTCAGCTATAGCTACATCCTTAATTGTAAAAAGTTAACATCTTAGGTTCAATCACGCAACAGGAAATCATTCACTCTGATGAGGGAAGAAATTGATCTCGCGAAATAAACCCAATCAGCTCGTGATCGGATCAACGGAACCCGCTAAGACTTTATTCGCACAAAAATGCGAAGAGGTACGAACCCACTGAGTGGTTACGCAGTCAACTCCATAATTTTTCATAACTCTTTATAATTCTCAATAAATACCCATTACTCTCTATTGATTTAGTGGTTATACTTCTCCAAATGCATAACCTCCTGCATTTTGTATTCTAAAAATTGGTTCCCTCCTACATGGGAGGGGACACACCCAATGGAGGCAACCCAAAGCCTTTATAACCCACTACTTCGTGTATGATTCCCACATATAGTGGATATTGAGGGTTATATTCCCTCCCAGATGTATACTCATATTAAGTGGAATTGGGTCAATAATCTCTTGTGTTTTGTGGTTGCTTATGTATATCATTTTTTCTTGGCTATGTTTCGTTTCCTGCTGTATACAAATTTTTTGATGGCCATTGGTGGCCTTGTCAGCAGCCTCCAAGGCTCATCACACTCCAAACTCCATTTTGAATGATCACCTCTCCTTATATATCTCTTTCTCATTTTTTTCCTTGACAACTTTGCCATGAATTGGAGTTAAGGATGCAGATGCATTACAGATAGCGAGTCTGGTGGCTAAGCATATGCAACTGCATGTATGCATGTAAGATTTGATGGTTAATCCGTTAGTTCATTTCCCAATTCATATACGTACATAAATATATACATTTAAGCATTAATCTACACACATAGATATGCACATACATTCATAGACACATACATACACAAATACATGCAATCTGCATATATACTTACATACATACATATACATGCACACATAGACATATGCACATGAGCATGCACCATTCAAAATGGATAAGGACAGATTGAATATGGCCATTTCAGTTTGAATCTCCACGTCAAGCCCATCCTCATGGGCCACTAGCCCTCCCACAAGGGACCTACAACTACTGGTAAAGGCCCGCCAAAAAGAACATGCGTTATGGTGCCCATGCTGGTAGAAGAAAAAGATTCTCTCTCACCTATCTCGGCACCATACTAATTCATAAAGCTCGATCCCAGCCTTACACTCACGTTGGAGGCATGTGATGAGGGGGACATATCTTACTCACAAGAATTTTTGGGTTATCAAAGAAAAATAATAATAACAATTCATAAAGCTCAAACTCCACTGTACAGATGCACAGGCATGAAAATTGCAAGTCAATCTTGATATACGATGATTCTGTTATATTAACAACAAAACCCAAATCCCACTTTACAGAGTAGGAACAGACATTAGAACAATGCCAACCATGCTTCCTAAGCAAATTATGGTTTATACAGAAGTTAATTAAAGCCAAAATTCATCTGTTGGAACACAAGAAAGGTTCATTGGCACGTTTGATCCCACGGTTCGAAAATTACAAGAAACGAACAAAAACTTGGTTACCTTAATGGTCTGGAAAAACCGAAATTTTGCGACTAAATGCCCGTATTCTGGAAAGAAAGCAGTCACCATGACCAAAGGAAAAGTTCGATGGATTGATTACTGGATGAATATACCGTATCGGACGAACTGATTACTTGATGAAGATGCCGAATCAACCATTCTTCCCTTTGCCAAATTAAAACGAAAAATAAAAGGGGAAAAAAAGAAATCCTTCGTCCAACCAAACGAGGGACAAAATGGTCATTTTATCAAGGTTTGAATGGAATAGTTGATGCAAAGGCCCTTGAGAAACCGAGAACTCAAAATATCTCATGGAAATAGGACGATCAATTGGTCGATGGGAAATGAAACTGAAGAAGTAGCAATCCACGACACGATCACCCGCAGAAACAACCATCAAAAACCCAAAAAAAAAAAAAAAACGGCAGAACAGCCAACGTAAGGAGGAAGAGGAACCAAAAAAGAAACCACAAACACAAGCATCATACCCGATCGGAAACGCATGCACAGGACTAACAAGAAAGAAAAGGAGCAAATGGACAGACCTTCTGACAAAGCCAGCGATAAAGGCATCAGGATTCCCTGACTTGAACGCCCTTAGGAAAGACCACATTTTCCCAATGAGGGGCCAACCCATGTCCCCTGGTGGAAGGGTCCTCCTCTGCTCCAACCCGAGCTTCCTCTCGTAGAGCCACCAATTCACCCTCCCCAGGAGCCCACACACAGCACCAATCCCACATACCCAACAGCCCAAAGTGACCAACAGGGGGACCATCGAATCCATTTTCTCCTTGTAGCGATGATGGCTGTGAGATGAAGGAAACGAGGACAATATATATACATGCAGGGTTCTCGGCCATGCTTGAAAAAGGTCGCGATGTGAGGTTGTGGTATGGAGTAGCACCCACGTGGATTTCGGCGTCCTTCCAATCCAGTGGGCACGTAGGGGGAAAGTGATGGGGACGTGGACTCACCTCTTGTCCGCACGCATCCATCCTTTGATTCTCATCCAATTTGTCGCGATTCGGTTTGGACTTTATCGGTCCTAAAGGGTGTGTTTCCCAAAGCAAATCCTATCCCACAAAAGGAGCCCAAATGAGGAGTTTAAGTATTTCTCTTTTGAGGGTTAGTTTCCCACATCCGTATTGAAGTTATTTTTCACATTCATAAATCCCTACCATCGACTTCAATCTTTAGAAAATAGTAGCACCTTCTAAATTTGTGCCTCTTTTATTATTAGGAGTTGCAGAATTTGATGAGCGTACATTTTCTATTTCTCTATCTTTTTTAAGTAAAAATGACAAAATTTTACTCAGAAGTCGACTGACCAAAAATCAAGAACATGTCTCTCAATTGACTCTGAGGATAGGAGTATAATGAAATCAATCACTTTTTAAGGTAAGTACATTCTTTACCAACAACTCTATAATAGGAGGGTTGGGGATTGGTTATAGAGCCTCTCATTACTTTCTTTCCAAATACATCAAATTGTAGTTGTCAAAATCGAGGAGAACAACAGTAAGCTGGTGTTTCCCCTCCTTACTTCCTCCCACACATCAGAAGGTGATGAATGTGCATTAAGGTGAATGTAGGAACTTGTTTCAAATGTACGTCCAAACTAGGGAGGAATAGTTGCATCTGAAAAATAAATGCTAGGTGGATTCCTCTCCTCCATTGCATATTAGGCAAGAAGTGTCGATATTAAGGCCCCAGTGCTCAAGTCGGGAATGGGTGAGAAGTTGGTCCCTCACGGCTAGCCATGCACAGCAAGATCTTTTAAGCGCATGCCCATTGGCCCAAAGGATTTTCCAAATTTCAAGTTTGGGTTTGTGATGTTGAACAACATCCTAGGCTCTACTAGAGGAGACCCCTCCCACCAGCTCAAGGGGCCACACCCCCCAGTTGCGTCAACGAAGACAAAGTTGTGTTGGTAATGGCTTGAATTTAAAACCATCCTTCTCCAAGAGGCGGAGTCCGAAGAGCACCCATCGACCAAAAGATAGCTCCCATAGCGAGAGCTCATCCAAGAGCTCCAAAGAGAGTTGCCCACCGTGAGTAGCCTACCAATTCGAAGAAGTGTAGCTACCTTCTCCATCTCCCACGACTAGCAGATCTCGAGGCCTACCTCCTCCAATGGTCGGCAAATGCCTTCCCACACCAAAAGGTGGGAATTTCCATTCCAAATGAAGTTGGAAACCATCATCCTTATGCACTCCAAGGTGCTCACCTTGACCACCGTGTTGGTGAGCCAAAAGTGGAGGACACCCTCCACTCCCCACGCAACCCACCTAACCCTTCCCATCCATGAAAAAAGCTTCCTCTTCCAACCACCAAGCATGTCTTTGATCCTGTTCTTAAGGGAAACCATAGGGGATGGGCCCCTCCCACCAATAAGAGGGATTCCAAGGTACTTACAAGGGAACCTACAGGTAAGGATCCCCAACGAGGCAAATGTGCCATCACTCCTTAACATGGCTAGGAAGGAAGACACAACTCTTGTTTCCATTTAGATAGAGGTTGGCCACCACTCCCAGACGTTGAGAGCATTTTTAATGACCCCTGCGGAAGAAACATCAACCCGACTGAAAATGAATATATCATTTGCAGAAAGGAGGTGGGAAAGGAAGCAAGTCCCACCAATCTTGGCCATTTTGATGTGGCGCTTTGCAACTTGGATGTTTAGAAAAAGGGACAGGGCAATGATTACCAATGCAAAAGGGAGAGAAAAGAGAGGATCTCCTTGCCTTAGTGTTGAACGCGATTTCTATGCTAAAAGATTGAGTTTGAAAACCATGTCATTGTAGTTGTGTAAAAATCTGTCAAACAGATAATTTAACCAAAACTCAAGGTGAGTCCCGGGTCGAACATGGAGAGGTGAATGTTTGATCAAAATCACATTGGATTTATTGTCACGAAAGTAGATTAGCTGGTTGAAATTAATCTACTAGCTATTCTACTTAAAGAATAATTAATAGAAAAGAGTGAGAAAATAATACAGAGAAAGAGAGATTGATGGAATGAATAAATATTTCATAGACAAATGTTCATTACAACTAATTTCTACAACTAGAAAGCTGGAAATCTACACTAGAAAATGGTAAAGAGAAGGGGGTGAGAAGTTTCCTCCTCGACGGCTGCTTGGAGGACAAGCCGCATTGACGGAGTGCCTGGACAAGGAGGGTGAGATGCTAGACAAAGGAGGACAAAGTTGGAGGATAGAGGACGAAGTAGGGTGACGTCGCAGCGGGATCCACTTCCCGAACAGTGATGAGAGGACAACTGCAGGATGCTCCACGAAGGGGGTATGAAGATGGAAAATTATTTTACTCTAGCTTTAATGGAGCATCCCAAGTATGGGACCAGCTCGTAGAGCTTTGGAAGGGGTGAGAGAGGAAGAGAAGGGATGAAGAAAAAGTGGAGGGTGTAGGGGCTTTACATAGGTGAGTTTTAAGGGCAAATAAGTCATTTTACATGCTTAATCATGAATGTAGGGTCTTTAGTGATGGATGTGCACGTCGCTACAGCCCCTACGTCACTGAAGCCACACCTTGATCTCTGTCGTTCGCCTCTGATCCGAGCACCCACACTGGCCACGTCACCTGACTCTTCCCCCTTAGCCGTTGAGCATGAGATCGCGCCTAATCATCCTCAGTCGTCTGATCAAGAGATCGGATGGCTTAAAAGGTAGCTCGATCACTTCCTCTTAGGTTGTTATGCGTGCACGTGTGCGATTGAGCGTGTGTTCGTGCATCATTACAAGCGTGTGCGATCCATGCTTATCCACGCATCGCATCGTCACTTCATCAACCATCCGTGTCGCATTCAACGGCTGTATTTAGCCGCGCCTCGCTCGCTCGCTTGATTTGAGGCATGCGAGGTCTTGACCGCGCGCCTCTACTTTGCGAACGAAGGCGCTAGCCAATGCACTGTGCTTTCTTTTGTGTCGCATTTTCAACTCAAGGTCCACGCTCTCCCGCCATTGGATGAAGATTCAACGACCGAGATCACATGGATTCTTTTCTTCAGAGATTTGGAGCATATGGTAGAGGCAACATGGGCATTTCTCGGTCGTTGGATGGATGATGGACAGTCAAGATCGCTCCTTTGTAGAACTGATGGGTGGGAGGAGTGGAGAGATCTTGGCCGTTGGATCTTCATCCAACAGTCAAGATCTCTCGTCCATTAAACCTTCAACGATTGAGCGGAGGGGCCTCGACAAGTTTGAATGGTTGGGATGGCATCACGTGGCACCATCCTGGCCGTCCATCTTCTTTTGCTCATAAGAGGTGCCACAAATGTCGAATTGGATCGATTTTCATGCCATTGGGTTGCGACTGTCGATCTGAACCCATCTGTGCAATTGGATTTGTCATTTGAGCTATGGATTTTACAGCACCTTGCCCCTTGGCCTCTAATCTTCCTCGGACTGTATATGATGCTACGGAGGTCCGATCGGGGCGATCTCAGAGTTTTTAAACTTCGATCGTCGCCCTGATCAGATCTGTATGGTTAGATCTTCAATCCGAGGTCTCGATAAATATTGCCCTATCCCCTGATCATAAAAAGAGAAAATTAACCTATAATTTATTCAATCTAACTTAAATGCATGATAATGCATGTTATGCAATATTTATAATGCATGATGCTTCTATAGACCTAGGAACATGCATAATTAGGCATTTTAGGCCAATTAGATGTGTGCACGTCACTTAGGCCTCTCGGAGTATGTAGAAGTACAGCGGGAACCCCATTGACAAGGGGTGAGCATGGTGAGTCTTAGATGCATTGCTTGATCCATTTGATCCAAGTATCACTGAAACCTAATGATTGAAGGATCTTGATAATGAAGTCCCTTCTTACAATATCAAAAGCCTTGGAGCTGTCAACCTTCACGCACATGCGAGGGTTCATTCTAGGGGAGTTGAACCTTGCGAGAAATTCTTGCAAGAGAAGTGAGCAATTAGAGATGGATCTCCCCTTGATGAAGGCACCTTGATTCGGCTCCACGAAGTGCGGCAAGAGCGGTCTAAGTCAAGAAGCAAGAATCTTGGAAATCACTTTGTATATGACATTACAACATGCTGTAGATCGAAAGTCTTTTAAGGAGGCCACAACATTATCTTTAGGAATGAGAGTGAGAAAGGAGTGATTAACCTCCTTGACAAGGCCTCCCCCTTTCAAGAAGAAGTACCTAACACCTTTAGTGATGTGGTGACCCAGGACATGCCAAGCCCTCCTGAAGAAAAGGCCATTGAACCCTTCTGGACCCAATGCTTTGTTCGACCCAATGTCCCAAACCATCTCCTAGTCGGAAGGAATTTCCACCAACTTCTCATTTTCCTCCCTAGTGACGTAACGCCCAAAGGGGATATGAAGATTGTCAATGGAGGATTTGTCCCCTGTTCAAGTATTTCGTGGCTACGTGCAAATGGAACCTTTGAAATCACCCTGAGTAAGGGTTGGATGTAACGATTCCACTCCATTGATTAGACAGATATAAGATGACATTTCACAATAGTGCAACCTCCTAATTTACTTGGAAGGTTAACCCCAGTTTACTTGGACACTTAACCCCCTCACTTATTACCCATGTTTGCACATTTTAACACCAGTTTGGCTAAATCGATGTTAGCAAAACCCGTGTTATGTTCCCACACTTTTGAACCTAATGCAATCTCATGCCTTGCCCTCACCCTTGTGCCCTTGCTCTCACCCTCACACCCAATCCCTCTCTTTCTCATTTCCATTTGCCTTGATGGTGCTCAACTTGCCCTCGTGACCATGACCTATCCCTGCAACCTCACCCTCGTGCCCAATCCCTCTCTTTCTTGTGTTCATTCACCCCCTCGATGGCACTCAATCTCTCGAAACCCTCGACCATGGACTCCATCCTGACACCTATTCCTCTCCATCCTTGCTCCATCTCTGCTCAATGGTGGTCAATCTCGTCATGGCCTCTGGGTTCGCATGCGAAGGGCCCATTAATGGCAATCAATGTTGGTACTCTTGTGACCAACCTTTTCTTGTTGCAACAATGGTCATCTGTAAAGGTTCTCTCTTTTCCATTACTCCCATGCAAAGGTCCTCCCTTTACCCTCCATAACTCCTCTACAAAGCTGCACGCTGGTGTGCCTTGTCGATGTATTTGAATCTGTTCTTTACGTGATGATTGTTATTATTCAACTATTCATGAGAGAGGTATTTTGTATTCTTCTTACTTTTTTGTTATACATATATGTGACAATTGCTTGGGCTGCTGCTTTGTGCGAGTGGTTAGGCGTGGTTGTAACGCTTGTTCATTCAATCAGTTTCTACACATACAAAGGTGAGCTCTTTCACTGAGGATTTTTTTCCCTTGAATGTGATGTTGCTTTGTTGTGTGCCTAATTTTCTTTCCTTAATGCATTGTTACTTACTTGCCCATAGCTTTACGTGGTCCCTAATTTTCTCCATCCTCATGCCATGTTTGTAAATAGTTCATATAGCAAACACATTTTCAGCATTCTTGATTTATTCACTAGGTTAAATAGATTGTAGATCATGAAAATAGATTGTAAAATTGAAATCAATTACCAAATTGGATCACCAAACCATCAAATCAAATAATCAAACCACAAAGTTAACTATGATCTAATCTAATTTCCAAATCTGAATGACGTCATGTCTCCAAGTACTTCTTCAATTGAATCAGGCTCATTGGTCATTTTTGTTATTGAAAAATGTGGATGGTGCCACTTTTCTCTTGCTCACTTGGCAAAGATCAAGTTTAGTATCTATTCTTATCAAATTTTAATCCCTACATTACTATTGATATTTAGCCCCCATATCAATTTATGGATTGAACTATATGCAAGATATTTAGATCCTTTTCCATTCAAGTTCCCAGTTTCACCAAGCTTTTTAAATTGGGCTAATGAGGCACTATCACTCTTTGCATTTTGATCATCACCAAGCCATAAGACAACTTGGTGTTTTATATCTATCTCCACTATAGTAGTCGCCCATGTCAACCATACTACATGAAGACATGATAAGAGTGCAACCCATTCATGTTTCTACAGAGGATGGAGAAATTCCAAACAACTCTAGCTAAAATTGCCTTGATAAAGTTAGTTGACCATGCTTCAAAGGGTTAGTGTGAATTGAACTGTCAACAACATTTGACTGTGTACTTGTAGGGTTGACATCATTTGTAGAGGTGCTTTAGGCTCCCATTTTTATTTTGGAGACAACAACATCAAGTAGCTGATCATGCCGTGAGTCGGTGAATGCCTCACCAGAAGATCCACAAGTAGAACCATAAAAAATTTTGTTAGCAACTAGCTGATTTATTATTTGCTAGCGAAATCGATGTTTTAAAAGCTACGTCATAGTATAGGTCGAAATGGCTTGAAAATAGATAAAATTTATGCTCGAAAGAAATCCAAGGTCGAACACAAGGAGCAATTAGCAAAATAATTCTTAAGATTGCAATTCAAGCACAATATAAACAATTTATAATAGAACTCAAAACAATAATGATATATAAATGAAAGCAAATGTCTATAGTGCAAAAAGAATGGGGTAAAATGGTGATTTGAATCACCAATTACCCCTAATAATAGCAAATATCTCAATAGTATCAATAAATTTAAATCCACGTAGGATAAGTGCACGGTGCACTTTTGTTGAATCCCAGACGTCTGCTCAGCCGATCAGACAGCTTAACTCGATCAAAGGTATTGGTCTTCTTCTTTTCTCCTTCTTTAGCTCCTTTTCTTCTCTTTCTGTGCCTTGACTCTTCTCTTCTCCAGCTTCTCTTCTTCTTCCTTCTCTTCTCGTACAAGGGGAAGGGTTTCTTCTTCAAACGACTAAGTGTCAGCCGTTGGTCTTCAAAGCAAAACCCCCCTTGCCCCCGTGCTCTCTCTTTATTTCTCTCTCTGGGATCCGCTCTCCCAAAGCCTTGGGCAATCGGATTCGGATCTAAGTGTATCCAAGACCAAAGCTACGGGCGTGATTGCAACCGAGGAGTGAAGGTGGGTTAGGCAGGTCAGGTTAGTGCTAAGCCCGTGTGAGCAGTGTCACGGGCGAGGCAGTGTCCGGTGAGCAGGGATCTCACCCCCTGTGTTTTAGTTGAGGCGATAAGCTGGAAGCAGAAAATCAATTTATGTGATGCTGCGCACCTCTCCATGCCCACTGTGGGACTATGTTCCACAGCTTCTGTTCATGCATTGCAGCGAAGATGTGTCCGCTCAATTGGATGGCTATAGCTGTTGGAGGCCTCAATCGAAGACCTGGGATGGTTCCTGGGACATAGCCGCATCACCTGGAGGTGTCGCCTGGAGCTGCAGGTGCCGAAGATAGCTTCCAGCTTCCCTCAAAGCTCTGTGGTAATGGCGCGGCACCTGAGACCTGAAACTCAAGAAAAAGGGCCTCGTGGCCCCGTCAGATAGCTCAGTTGTATCGGCGAGGGACGGTGAGTATTGTGGTGGGTGTAGCATAGAGTGAGGGTGCGTGAGGTGGTTGAACAGTGATGGAGACGGCCATGCAAAGGTGGGGTGTTCGGGGGTGTGTTTGAAGGAGCAATCGATGAAATAGATAAAGGGCTTTTACCCCTTGAGTTGAGGTGGAGATGAAGGGATGAACGGAGGCCAATTTGGTGGAGCGTAGTGGCCGTGCAAACTCGCCGGAGGTACGCCAGTGAGGTGGAAGACGGGGAGCGTGCGAGTGAGATGGTGGCCGAAACGGAGTGTGGTTGGTGTGTGAATGAAGTAGAGGAGTTAGGGAACTTATCTAGGTAGTTGGAAAATGATGGGGAGTAGAGGCGACACCGGTTGTGGTGTGGTCGACGTTGGGGAAGAAGGTGACTCTAGTGGGGGTTGGACGGCGAGGATGGAGATAGAGGCTCCAGCTGGTATTGCGTGACGCGGAGGAAGCTGAGGGAGACAAATCCATCGTCGGTATTGCGAATGGACGAGGAATGAAGACGGAGGAGATCGTCGGACGTCGAGGAGCACTTTAGCTGGAGGAGGAGGGAAGAATTTGGGATTAATTCTGGTCAAATTCGAGCGTGAGCAGAATGACGGGGTCTGGGGATTCTTTTATAGTGCTCTAGATGTTGATTTGAGCTTGGGAAGAAGCTAGGAAAGCTCGTCGGAGTTGGAAACCTAAAGATACCCGAATCTCTCATGCATTCACATGAGAGATTGAGAAGGTTTTGGGGCTCAAGATTGGAACCATTGGAAAGAGGACTCCTCAAGGAATTTCCCTTCAAATTTTGGAAGGGATTTAGCGAGAAATCAAGGAATCATCCCATTTGAAGGTTGTTGAAGTTATAGGAGTAGGATTTTGGTGCGGTGGGGACCTATTTGTGAAGAATATGATAAAGTTGGGGGGCTATTTGCAAGGAATTCAAAAAGCTAAGGATCTAAATGAGATAAAAAGAGTCTGATCGGACCAAAATGCAAACTTGGTCAAGATGATCATAGATTGGGCCCAAATTTTGGTATGAACCTAATTGAGACCCAAGGAATCCAATGGTGAAATTAGATTTAGGTTTTGACCTAGTTTGACTAGGTAGTTTATGCAAAAATCTAAATTAGGGCAAATGTCTATCTAGGACTCTGTTTTGGGTCAAGATGGGTTCTGATGGTCAAATTGAAGGTACCAAACCCTAGAGAATATTTTTCTATAAATTTTAGAGGGTTTATGTGAATTTTATCCTGACCAAAGCCTCAATATATTAAGCAGGTTTGTTTTTAGGATTTCGGAAATCATTTAATTTCTGAAATGCGTGAAAATCCATTTTTATCTGTTCTAACCCACTTGTTAGACTCTTAAGATCATTTGACCCTTAATTAACCTCTAGAGAAACCCACGATTATTTTGCATCCATAATATGATGGTAAAATTGTAGTTTTAACCTTGATTTCTTGTATTTTCCTCATAATGGATTTGCAATGAATTATGGCCTCTGATGGTTATATAGGAGCATTTATTCCTTGACTATAACTAATTAAAGTTAGATATAGCTGATGATGATGTTATCATCATTTATGCAACCAACAAAATTTGTACAAGATTGCCAAGCATCAACATTGCACATATTAGCAAATAAATAATCCAAACTGCCACTAGACACTGTTGGCTTCTCATACGGCCCTAAAGCATCAAACAATCCAAACTACCCAGTTGTCCTAACCCATAGTTAAGATTTAAACCCTCCATTGCACATAGAGATATGTACCACTTCGAGAGATATTTTCTGAGCAAGTAGCAAACATATGCACCATAAAGGCACTGCATGGGTTTTGGAATACTTCCATAGAAAATCCATATTGAGTTTGAAGCTCACATATTTACTCTCTAAAATTTCTCATGGGTTTAACTCTTCAAAATTTTTTTGTTCAACTAAAATGTCTAAATGAACTTATTGAGACCATTTGGTCATTTATTATATTTAAGTGGCGTACTTATGTTTGTGTCTAGTTTTTATTTTTTGTAGGGTTGTGTTGTAATTGTTCCTACCTCTCTTTACATATAAAGAGGGTAGGGTTTCCAAGATGAATTAATCTGCTCATTTTTCCCAACTTAGTATCAAAGCAACGGTCCCAGACTAGTGCCTTGGATACCCCAACTAAGTAAGCCTCTATCTCATCCACCTAATCCCTCTCTTCTCCACTTCCTCACTACCACTGGTGACCTCCTTCAACCAGCAGCAGTGTCACTGCCTCCTACCAGCAATAGTAGAGCCACCAATAGGAGAGCTGGACCTCGCCAGCAAAAGTGCTAATAATAGCACAAGGAGGAGGGGGCCTCGCCGGCATCGTCACCAGTGGGATGCCCAACACCAGTGGCACCACTAGGGCTTTAACGAGCCTCTAGGTGGGCTACAACGCCTCTGTTGAGGCTTGTGGCTTCACCAATTGGTTGATCTTCCCTGGTAGGGGTGTTTTATAACCTCCTCCCTGATTGCACAGCAATCATAGGACTTAAATGACCTAAATTAAGTTAGAACTTAGCATAATTGTAGTGTAATTCATGCATGAAAAGCATGCATTGCATCTCTTCTACTTTACTTAAATAATCATAAAATAATGTTATAATGTACTGATTAGTGCACTATTTGGGATTGTAGGCAATAAGAAGCTTAGGAGATGGCCTAAAGCTGGAACTGAAGAAAGGAGGAAGCTATTGTGTCAGAAATTCTATGCAAAAAGATTTGAGTTTTGAAAACTTGTTGTTGTGCTGAGATTTGCGAGGAAATCCGTCAACAAATAAATTTTACCGAAACTCAAAAAGAATTCTGAGTCGAACACAGGGAAGCTACGTTGATTTGAAATCCACAATTGTAATTTTTTTGTAATTTTGATTTTAAGACGGAATAATTACAATGAATAGATACTATACTAAAAGAGAGAGAGAGAACAAAACACTTTTATAAAAAGGATAATGTTTTTACAACTATAAAATGCAAAATATTACAACTAGAAAGTAGTAAAATCTACTCTAAAAAGTAGTAAAGAGAAGGGAGGCGAGAAATTATCCTCCTCGTCGGCAGTTTGGAGGACGAGCTGGAACGGACGACACCTGGAAGATGGAGAGCAAAGACGGAAGACAGAGAACGAAGTAGGGAGAATCAGGGGCGAGGTAGGACATCGTCGTCGTGGGATACACTTCTAGAATGGGGGTGAGAAGACCACGGGAGCTCCACGAATGGGATGAGAAGTGGATAAAATTTTGCTTTTAACTCTAGAGGAGCATCCCGGGTTTGGGACAAGCTTCTTTAGAGCTTTAGAGAGGAAGAAAGGTGAAGGAAGAGATGCTTGATATGTAGGGGGCGTAGGCCTTTTTATAGGTGTAGAGGTTGGGGGCAAATAGGTCATTTTTAACCTTAAAACATTAATGTAGGGTCTTTAGTGACGAATTTATTCATCACTAAAGCCCTGAATGTAGGCAACGTGCGTGCACCTCCCCACCACCTTACGCTCAATGCATAAGCCATGATTTCGCGAGCTCAGCCATCCAATCGCGAGATCAGACGGCTTAAACGCATCGTGCGCGTCACGTTCATCACGCACCTGTGCGTGCAATGGCGAGTTGGATCTTGCATCATCGCGTGCATGCGCGATCCTCGCCCATCCATCATGGCACGTTGCTTGCATCTGCGCCACTTACGCTTCATCCAACGGTCGAATCTAGTTGCTCCCATGCCCACGCCTTGATTTGAGGCACACGGAGGCTCGAACCCGCAACCTCAGCTCCGCGGAAGCACCTTTGCCCAATGAATTGCGTCTGCATTTAAGGCGCGCGGATGGTTTCATGCTCGGTCGATCTTAGCCATTGGATCTTCATCCAACAGCCAAGATCTCTTGTCACAAGAGCCTTCAAGAGTCAAGCGGAGGGGTGCGACCGAGTGCGGATGGTTGGGATGGTGCCACGTGGCACCATCCTAGCCATCCATCTTCATATGCACGTAGGTGGTGACACGAATGTCGGATTGGATCGCTTTTAGTGCCATTGGGCTACGATTGTCAATCTGAACCCATCCGTGCAGTCCGTTTTGTCATCTGAGGTATAGATTTGCACCACCTTGGCCCTTGACCTATGATCTTTCTCGAACTGCATCTGATGCTACGGAAGTCTAATTGGGGCGATTATGGAGTCATTGAACACCAATCGTTGCCTTGATCAGATTCATACAGTTTAATCTTCAATCTGAGGCCCCGATTAAATATCGCCTATCCCTGACCAACAAAAGGAGTAAATTACTATATAATTTATACACTTTGACCTAAATGCATGATGATGCATGTTATGCAATATTTACAATGCATGATGCTTTTACGACACTAAGAACATGCATAAATAGACATTTTAGGCTATTCAGATGCACACACATCAGAAGCCAGAGCTGCAGCAGAGCTGGAGTAGAAATCCTGGAATAAAGATGAAGACATAATGTAGGGATGTGGTATACCACCTTACTAGTAGAATTTTAATATAGGAATTAAAGTATGAAGAGCATAGGACCTTTCCTAACCTTAGGATAGCCCTAGAGACCTTCCTAAACCCTAGCCACCCTTAGATTAGGTCACCTTATCCTAGAATAACTCAAAACCCTTATTCCAGCCCATATCTGGACATCCAGATAGGTTGCTGGACGTCCAAGACCCTTAGACACCACCCACAGAGCCAGAACCCAATTCTACTGGAATATTGGACGTCTAAATGAGGTGTCAGATGTCTAACTTTTGTAGAATTCCAAGACATAACCTCAACTTCACCCTGATTCAACTTTGGACGTCCAAACCAGAGACTTGGACTTCTGATTTTGAAGTATAAGTCGTCTGATCACTGAATTAGATGTCTGAAACTCCTCTCCAGTTGTTGTTTTTGAAATCAAGCCTAGATCTTGATTTCCTAAGCCCCTAAACCCAATCCTCCACCCTAGGGAACCTGAATTAAGGTACCTTAAGCCTAGTACACTACCCTAAGATCCTCCTAAGAACCTAATTAGGTTCTCACTAAACCTAATTGACTTGGATCTAAGTCAATTACACTTCACCTAGCCAATTGGACTCATAAAGTCCAATTGAGCTCAAACCTCAAGCAACACAAGTCTAATTGGACTCAGTGAGAGTTCAATTGACTCAAGCCTAACTTAATTGGGAACTTTCTCTCCCAATTACACACACACCCACTCAATCAAATTTGTTGTGAGTTTAATTGCACTTATCACTTTAGTATTAGATTTTATGAACCTAGTTTTTAGAAACCAAGCCAAACCCAATTACCTAGACCTATAAGACTCGACCTAAACCACCTAGCCACACCTACACACTCATGCACACACATGCACACACCACCACTTGGCCACCCACTCTAGAGTTCTCTAGAAAGGCCTCCAAGTGGCACCACCTTGAAAGACTAAAAATAGTCTTTTAAGGAGTCCACAACCATATCCATAAGAAGTGGATCTAAGAAGACCCATTTCGAATGGGTTGGATGGCCAAGATGGGAACTCTTCTAGAGAGTTTTACACTTCTCAAGATGAGCCAACCCATGGTCTATTTAAATACCATCATGGATGACCAAGAACCCCCATCTAGTTCTTGGATGTCACCTGGTGACGTTTCCCAATCGCGGCTAGTCTTTGTTTGTTTTAATGCTTATTACGGTAATGTCGTTGTGGTATAAAATAAGACAAGTACGGTTGTTGTTACCATTAAAATTTTACTCGGAAATAGTTTCCCGAGGTCGAACTCAGGGAGCTACTGGAATTCTAGAAGTACAATGTTTCTTTATTACAAAAATAAGAGAGAGAGAGGGAGAAATAGATTTCTGTCTTTTGGCTTTTTCTTCTTCTCTTCTTTCTCTCTTTGCTTATCTTCTTCTTCTCTTCTTTCTCTTTTCTTTATCTTTACGGGTCTTCTTCCTTGGCTCTGATTGCCTTCAGTTCCTCTTCTTCTTCTGCTTGTCTTCTAGTTCTTTTCTTCTTCAGTTCTTCTTTTTCTTGTTGTTATCTTCTTTCTTCCTTCTTCTCTTTTCTTTCTCTTCAACTGTGGAGCCTTTTCTTTTCTTTTTCTTCTTCTCTGCTTTATCTCCTCTGAAGCTTCATCCATCTTCTGATATCACAGTCAGACGACTTAAACGGCGGTCTGCTACAGTGCTTCCCCTCTTTTCTTCCTTTGCTGCTTCTTCTTCTTCTCTTCTTCTTCCCGCTTCTTCTTTCGTGGTCTTCTGCCTTGCCCAGCTGCAGAGCCTTTTCAGAGTTTCTTCTTCCGCTCCTCTTCTTCTTCCTACGGCCAAGTGGTGAACC
Source organism: Thalassia testudinum (assembly GCA_037157565.1). Lineage (NCBI taxonomy): Eukaryota > Viridiplantae > Streptophyta > Magnoliopsida > Alismatales > Hydrocharitaceae > Thalassia > Thalassia testudinum. The sequence goes on from JAZHRO010000009.1 coordinate 50,757,025, forward strand.
TTCTTCCTTTGTGCCCTGTTCCTACACAAGGCACAACAAAACCTAGCCCTTCCCTCTACCCGCACGTCTCTCTCTCTCTCTGTAAACCGCTCATAGGAAGCTCTCCCAGAGCCGGGTTATCAGGTCGGGTAGCGTACCCGTGACCAGGCGCACCGGTGTGGGTGGTGCACGAGGAGTGTAGGGTAAACGGGTCGGCCAGGTCCACCTGGCGTGGGTCGCGGATGAGGCGGGCGAGTGGGCGAGGGGACCTCACCCCGTGTTCTGAGGCGCTTAGGTGAAAACACAAAATCAATTTAAATGGGTGCGGCGTTTCGAAATCTTACGATGTGGGACTAAACTTCGTCCCTTCTCGCGCGCGCCCGCAGGAAGAATCGCGACCTTGCCTCAGCAGCTGTGTCCTCACTTCCCTTCGCGTGCCAGCTGCCTGCCTTCACCTAGGTCTCTCCAATTCGCCTCGGCTGGAGTCCTGCTGCTTCGAGGCCTGGAGCTTGCTTGGAAGCTCCTTGCTTCGTCGCCAATGGCGGCCAGGGCTGAAAATCTGCCTAACACAAACAGGGCCTCTCAGCCTAATCAGACCACAGGGAAACCTTCGCCGTGGCACGACGAAGGTAGTGCGGGGTGCAGCAGGTTGCGGGGCGGTGTCTGGCAGCAGCCCTAGGTCGGACTGCAACTGGAAAAATGGGTTTGATCGGGGGAGTGTTGTGGAGGTGTGGAGTGGCAGTGGAGGGGTGGGGGGTGTTGGGTATGGTGAGGCGGAGCTTTTGGGATAGTTGGCGAGTTGTGTGGAGTGGCGGATCGACGGGGGCAACTCGTTGGAGGGTTGCTGGAGGGATGGAAGATGATGGTGGTCGGGCGCAGTCGAGGGGTAATCAACTGAAAGGCAGTGGGGAAAAGAAAGAGGGGATGAAGGGAAATAACAGTAACCTACCTACAGGGAAGAAGGGGGCCGGAGTAGGGTGGCATCCGTATCGACTGTCGCCGGAGAGGAAACACCCAGAGGGAGAGAGCGGTGGCGAGGAAGAGGGCAGGGAGGCGCGCGCTTGATACGGCACGACGCGGGGAGATCAGGCGAAGGTGGCTCTGCTGCTAGTATTGCAGCAGAGCGACGATATGGAGAAGGAGGAGACGCCGGAGCTGGTGGGTTCCTGTCGGAGTGGGGAGAGAGGAAGGGTTGGGGTTTTCTCCGTCAAGACCAAGCTGCCCGAACCGGCTGGTGACGCTGGTCTTTATAAAGGCGGTGGCGGAGGGGTGGACGTAGGGAGGCGACTTGCCTCCCTCACCGGAGAATGGCCGGAGGTGTGACCCATACCTTCCACGCATTCGCACGAAAGGTGTGGGCATCGTCAGGCGGCATGGCGGTGTCCCTGCGACAGCAGACGTCGCAGGGAACACTAGGTTCAATTTGTAGGACATCCTCCTCACCCTGCGCGGCGCCATGCTCCGCGTAAAGTCGCCGGAGCATGGTGCTGTGTAGAGACTTGCAGGAGGGACCTAAATGCAAAGAATGACGAGGAAAATAGGGGCCAAAATGCAAGGATTTTGAAAGTTGAGGGTCAAAAAGTAATAGATGAGGACCAAATTGCAAAGTCGGTCAAGAAGGTCTCTTCTTAGGCTCAAGTTTTTATGCATGACTAAATTGGACCTAAGGATTTTAATGGTGAATTTTGTTTCTAGGTCAGACCTTGTTTGACCGATCAATTTACATAAAAATCCAAATTAAATCATTAATTGGGCATGGTTCTCAATGTAGGTCAAAATGGGTTTCTAAGGCCAAATTGAAGGTTCTAACCCTAGAGATTATTTTTCTATGAATTTTAGAGGGTTTATTCGATTTTTGCCCTACCTCGAACCTCGTGAATTGAAGTGGATTTGTTTTAGGGTTATAGAATGTCATTTAATTCCTTGGAGTTGCTGTAGCCCTTGTTGGATCAGATCATCCCACTTTCCTTCTTATTAGGTTAGTTTGACCTATGTTTGAATCCTGAGTTACCATGTTTGCAGATTGTGTTGGTAAAATTGCATTCTTACCCATTATGACTTGTTTTCTTCTTAAACTCAGAATTCTCTGAGTCAAGCCTTTCTTTGAGTTATGTAGGAGCTTTTTCTCGCATATCTAGGTTAGATTATGCTAGTTAGGGTTCATGATGAGGTTCTTATCATACCCCCATGCCTAGCTTTTGCTAGTCCCTTAGCAAAAACTTAAGGTTTTAACCTTTGTTCTAGACCATGATGTTTTTAATAATTTCAGATAAGTGCTTTTTTCATTTGAACTTAGATTAGGTTAGAATGCTGACCATAGGCCTAAAAGGTACTCTAGTACCAACCAAGATCCAGATCTGTCTAGCCTTAGCCTCAGTCCTTAGCAAAGGTTTTTAAGGCCCACAAGAACTAACCTAAGGTCTATTGGACTTTGTGGTTAAAGCACCCATGCTTGAAATGATTTTAGCCCTGGCTCAGTTCGCAGTGCGTTTTATAAGAGAGAGAGATAGAAGATTTTTCTGTTTGGAGAGTTTTCTCTCTCTTTTTCTTTTTAATTCTAGCTTAGGATTGGCTTTTCAACACAGTCTGTATCAGATTCCTTCTTCCCATCATCAATCCTCAAGGGTTCCTGGCAATCGATGCTTCGAGATAGCACCGCCCATGGCAACCCTCGGAACCCTAGCTATTGAGATTTCGAGATAATCCCATCCATGGTGTTCCGTGGCCGAATCCAGACCCTGGCAATTGACACTTCGTGATAATGCTATCCATGGAATCTGAACCAGCAGAGTGCTTACATGCCCCCAGTAGGATATGAAAATATCCTAAGAGACAAGCACCGAGGAGATGATATTTTGTTACGCATCTTTGAGGGGAATTTCCCACCTCTCCGCACTGGGAACTCATCCAAATCAACTTGTGTTGATCGGTCGCTCCTACTCTAGGTGTACTTTTCAAAATTTTGCGACGCTTCTACGTGATTTTGATTTTTACGCTTACTGAACCAGGCTGTGTGTGAGGTTAGGGTGCTTAGGTTACTGAGTCCTGTAAACCAAAAGTTAGTTAATGAGGCCAAATACTCCCTAAGCCTTGGACCTAATACTTAAGCTTTTCATTTTTCTCAACCTCTTGAGGAGTGTCCAGATCTTAATGGGTACTAAGAGTCTATCAAAGAATGCCTAAGGTTTGCGTTCTTACTAATCTCACAATGCACTTTTCATTTCTTTTCTTGAATGAGGTCTAGAACTTAGGTCAATTCCTTAGTTTCTTACTAATGACTATCACTCTTTTCTTTCATTTTTGCGCTCCTTTTTCATTTTGTTTCTTTTCCTTCTCCCACAAAATTTCCTTTCTCCTCTTATTCTTTTTTTTTTTAAATAATTTTTTAATTTTTATGGTGTTTTTGGCATATGTGAATTTTTTTGTTTAAAACCATTTCTTACAAGTTTTGCACTTTTATACCCCCCATGCATAAGGTTTGCAATGTCCTCATTGTGACTTAGGGGGTTTTTATTTACTTAGTTCATTCCTTAAGACAGATGTTTTGATGAGTGAATGGGTCGGGATGATTGTTGCGGACGATTTCTAATCCCAGATGCAAGCATTTGAGGTGGAGTCGGCTGTCTAGAAGGGTGAACCTTAAGTGCATAAAGGTGTAAAAAAGGTTTTAGGTTTTCAAGGAAAATGACGGGCTACCTCCCGTTGAGTGCTAAATTTGACGCCTTCAGCCAAGCGGGAAAATGGAATGGAGAGGGGATGGTCAAATCAGCAAAGTTTTGCATAACAATCACCTTGATCAAGAGCCTGGTTGGTCCAACCAGGTGCTTGTTTAGATCAACAAGGTAATGATGCAGCCTAAACCCAATCAATCTGGTGGGTTGATAGATGTAGATCAACAGATGTGGGACCCACCATATGCAATGTGGCTTAAATGGATGTGGAAGTGTGAATACCGAGTTTGGATGAGTCTAATCAGTCTGGTCAGAATAGGGACCCGTAGAATAATGAATGATTGATGCAGGAACCCTACAGGGGTGATCAGAGAATGATGGAGCATGGTATGTAGTCTGATCAGTGTTCCAAACCCGATGTGGAAATGCAATTGGCTCGATGAGAGGTGAATCTGAATAGAAATTGAGTCCAGTTGCGGGTCGGGGTTGGGAAGAGGTTTTGATCAGTTCTGTGTGTGCGGACGAGGTGCCAACTGTGTATGAGGGCTCTTCTAGAAATGAATGACAGGTGGTTTCTTGTAGAGAGTCCTCTGGGTAACTATCAAATGCCTGAAGAGTGTCTGTAGGATGAAAGAAATCTGATTCGAGAAAAGATTTGAATTCTGGGTTGTAATCACTCTTGGCATTTTCTGTTTTTGGTTCCTGAGGATCGAAAAGGAATGATTCTGTGTTATCAGTGATTTCGGGAACCAGGACCTCGGAGTCGGAGTTAGGGAATGAGTCATGTGAACTGAGGTCGTAGATGGGCTTGGTGTGTTGAGGAAGGAGAGTCTCTCTGAAATTATTGTCAGATCCGAAGTTGTCGGAGAGTTTGCGAAAATTGAGTTCTAAATGAGATTCTTGATCATGAATTCCACCGTAGCATAGATCATCAGATGTGGAATCAGCAGCCTAACTGGGGTCTAGCCTATATGTCAATTCTAGACTTAAAAAGGTGTTCTGTTCAAGCTCCAAGCTGGTAGGATAGACCCAATTGAAACCCCACTCATCCAACTCCTCAGTTTCTGTATCATAAATTGGCATGTCTTCTGAAAAATCGATCAGATTTCCTGAGGATGTTGGAGAGGGATATTCATCAAATAGAGGCCCGGAATCATATTCTATAAAAATTTGATCTTTCTCATATGGGGCCTCATAATCTTCCCAATAAGTTTTGAATCTAGATTCTAGGTTTAGGATGTGGGTAGGATTACTAGAATCAAAGTCCGAATAACCTTCGAAGGTCACCTTATCAAAATAAGGGGCGGAATTTATATCCTCAAAAGGTTCAGTTCTGATCTCATTATTGCAGGAGTTTTGGAATTCTAAGCTTGGCAATTCATGGTTTAGGGTTGGTTCATCATTGTGTTCTCCTGCAATATCCCAACCTAATTCAATGTTGTCTTCTATCTGGGTTGGGAATCCACAACCACCCTGTGCCTCAGTCTCGAGATCTGGGAAACTGGATTGATCCTTAATACTGTTCCAAGATGGTTCATACTCTGTTTCTGGTATATACGGGTATTTCTGGTTGATAATTTGTTCTAGTGATCTCATCATTTCTACCTGTTTTATAAGGGCATCTTGGTGTTGTTCCCAAAGTATAGGATTTGTCAAGCATTGAAGGTATTCAGATTTGTGTAATTTTTCTATCTCAATTTATCTTGTCATGAGCATATCTCGGGTTGATCCTTTTGTAATTTCTGTCAACAGAATTTGGGCATAGTTTATGATGAAAGCTGTGGTTGTTGGGACATCAACCTGAATGTTTTCTATTGGTGTTGAGGGTTTACATTTGATTTCATAGAATTCAAGGGCATCCTCAATCATCTTATCTTTCATGAATCTCTGATATTCAGGTTTTTTGAATGGTAGTCTTAAATGGTGTGGTTGCATCTTTGAATCAGGTGGTGGAATCAATATATAGAATCGAAGTTTGAATCAAGATGGAAGAAGGGGACTTTGTTCAGAATCAGAGGAAAAGGGCTGTGTGAATGTTTGGTTGCACAAACAAGGGCACCGAGGCTCGGCCTCGGGGAGAGTGAATTTCTAAAGGAGGTTTCAAGGACCTCCTACCAAACATTGAAGGATTGGATGAGATAAGCAGGTGCTGGACCCAATCGAGGCACCCAAAATTGTTGGGTGACTATAGAGGTGCGGGGCAGATGGACCCCTTGATTAGAAAGATCGTCCACCTGAGAATTACTTGGGCAGCCAGAGAGGGTGAGTCCCGCGAAGACCCCTACACGGTAGAGCGTCCCCACGGGTTACAGGGTTTCCCCCACCCGACCTCTCTTGTCACTGAGAATCCAGGTAGACCAGAATGGGGATCTTGACCTCTTAAGTCTACCAATTTTTTAGTTAAGATCAAGGTGCTTAGATTTTCACTTGAACTTTAGCCTTTTGAGTGTAAAGAGTGACCTAAGTTGAAGGTTGGTTGACCCTAAGGGGTCAACTTCACCTATTGATTCCTTTGAGAACTTATTAGGTCTTGTCTTTTAGGGTTCAAGTGTTTTTAGAGAGCCAATTGTTTAGGATTTTTCTGAATAAGTATATTCAATCAATGGCCTAGGCACACTTCTTTTGGGATTTTCTCAATTCTTGATTAAGGGATGTCTTTGAAACCCTAATGTTAAATCCTATGTTGTCTCTACTTGGTCCAGTTAACTCCTTACTTGGTAATTAGGGCTCAAGCAAGAAGGTGTTAGCCCTTAATTACCTTGATAGTGTGTGCAGGAATGGTGGGTTGAAATTTGAAAACATGCAGCTTTGATGGTTTACTAGGTATGGAAGACAGGTTGTACCTATATTGCTTGTTCTTTCTTTTTCTACCTCTTTAGAATTGAGGGTCAAAGTGAGAGGATAGAAAAAAAAATTACCTATCCTCGGAGTGTTTGTTGTGCGGCTGCTTCTTGATTTTCCTGTACCTGCACACAATAAGAGAAGAGATTAATAGAAACTTACAAATAGAGATTTTATAGCTTCTAGAATAGCCGTTGCTCCCCAGCAACGGCGCCAAGAAAATGGTGATGTTTCCCAACCGCAGCTAGTCTTTGTTTGTTTTAATGCTTATTACGGTAATCGTTACCATTAAAATTTTACTCGGAAATAGTTTCTCGAGGTCGAACTCAGGGAGCTATTGGAATTCTAGAAGTATAATGTTTCTTTATTACAAAAATAAGAGAGAGAGAGGGAGAAATAGATTTCTGTCTTTTGGCTTTTTCTTCTTCTCTTCTTTCTCTCTTTGCTTGTCTTCTTCTTATCTTCTTTCTCTTTTCTTTATCTTTATGGGTCTTCTACCTTGGCTCTGATTGCCTTCAGTTCCTCTTCTTCTTCTGCTTGTCTTCTAGTTCTTTTCTTCTTCAGTTCTTCTTCTTCTTCTGCTTGTCTTCTAGTTCTTTTCTTCTTCAGTTCTTCTTCTTTTTCTTGTCATTATCTTCCTTCTTCTCATTTCTTTCTCTTCAGCTGTGGAGCCTTTTCTTTTCTTTTTCTTCTTCTCTGCTTTATCTCCTCTGAAGCTTCATCCGTCATCTGATATCACAGTCAGACGACTTAAACGGCGGTCTGCTACAGTGCTTCCCCTCTTTTCTTCCTTTGCTGCTTCTTCTTCTCTTCTTCTTCCCGCTTCTTCTTCCTTGGTCTTCTGCCTTGCTCAGCTGCAAAGCCTTTTCAGAGTTTCTTCTTCCGCTCCTCTTCTTCTTCCTGCGGCCAAGTGGTGAACCTTCTTCCTTCGCACCCTGTTCCTGCACAAGGCACAGCAAAACCTAGCCCTTCCCTCTACCCGCACATCTCTCTCTCTCTGTAAATCGCTCATAGGAAGCTCCCCTAGAGCCAGGTTATCGGGTTGGGTAGGGTACCCGTGACCAGGCGCACCGGTGTGGGTGGTGCGCGAGGAGTGCAGGGTAAATGGGTCGGCCAGGTCCGTGTGGGGTGGGTCGCGGACGAGGCGGGCGAGTGGGCGAGGGGACCTCACCCCGTGTTCTGAGGCGCTTAGGTAAAAACACAAAATCAATTTAAATGGGTGTGGCGCTTTGAAATCTTACGATGTGGGACTAAACTTCGTCCCTTCTCACGCGTGCCCACAGGAAGAATCGCGACCTTGCCTCAGCAGCTGTGTCCTCGCTTCCCTTCGCGTGCCAGGTGCCTACCTTCACCTGGGTCTCTCCAATTCGCCTCGGCTGGAGCCCTACTACTTCGAGGCCTGGAGCTCGCTTGGAAGCTCCTTGATTCGTCGCCAATGGCGGCCTGGGTTGAAAATATGCCTAACACAAACAGGGCCTCTCAGCCTAATCAGACCACAGGGAAACCTTTGCCGTGGCACGACGAAGGTAGTGCGGGGTGCAGCAGGTTGCGGGGAGGTGTCTGGCGGCAGCCCTAGGTCGGACTGCAACCGGAAAAATGGGTTTGATCGGGGGAGTGTTGTGGAGGTGTGGAGTGGCAGTGGAGGGGTGGGGGGTGTTGGGTAGGGTGAGGCGGAGCTTTTGGGACAGTTTGCGAGTTGTGTGGAGCGGCGGATTGACGGGGGCAACTCGCCAGAGGGTTGCCGGAGGAATGGAAGATGATGGTGGTCGGGCACAGTCGAGGGGTAATCAACTGAAAGGCAGTGGGGAAAAGAAAGAGGGGACGAAGGGAAATAAAAATAACCTACCTATAGGGACGAAGGGGGCCGGAGTAGGCCGGAGAAGAAACACCCAAAGGGAGAGAGCGACGGCGAGGAAGAGGGCAGGGAGGCGCGCGCTTGGTACGACGTGATGCGGGGAGATCAGGCAAAGGTGGCTCTGCTGCTGGTATTGCAGCAGAGCGACGAGACGGAGGAGGAGGAGCCGCCGGAGCTGGTGGGTTCCTGTCGGAGTGGGGAGAGAGGAAGGGTTGGGGTTTTCTCCGTCAAGACCAAGCTGCCCGAACCGGCTGGTGACGCTGGTCTTTATAAAGGCCGTGGCGGAGGGGTGGACGCAGGGAGGCGACGTGCCTCCCTCGTTGGAGAATGGCCGGAGGTGTGACCCATACCTTCCGTGCATTCGCACGAAAGGTGTGGGCGTCGTCAGGCTGCATGGCGGTGTCCCTGCGACAGCAGACATCGTAGGGAACACCAGGTTCAATTTGCAGGACATCCCCCTCACCCTACGCGGCGCCATGCTCCGCGCAAAGTCGCCGGAGCATGGCGCTGCGTAGAGATTTGCAGGAGGGACCTAAATACAAAGAACGATGAGGAAACTAGGGGCCAAAATGCAAGGGTTTAGAAAGTTGAGGGTCAAAAAGTAATAGATGAGGACCAAATTGCAAAGTCGGTCAAGAAGGTCTCTTCTTAGGCTCAAGTTTTTATGCATGACTAAATTGGACCTAAGGATTTTAATGGTGAATTTTGTTTCTAGGTCAGACCTTGTTTGACCAGCCAATTTACATAGAAACCTAAATTAAATCATTAATTGGGCATGGTTCTCAATGTAGGTCAAAATGGGTTTCTAAGGCCAAATTGAAGGTTCTAAACCCTAGAGATTATTTTTCTATGAATTTTAGAGGGTTTATTCGATTTTTACCCTGCCTCAAACCTTGTGAATTGAAGTGGGTTTGTTTTAGGGTTACAGAATGTCATTTAATTCCTTGGAGTTGCTGTAGCCCTTGTTGGATCAGATCATCTCACTTTCCTTCTTATTAGGTTAGTTTGACCTATGTTTGGACCCTGAGTTACCCTGTTTGCAGATTGTGTTGGTGAAATTACATTCTTACCCCTTATGACTTGTTTTCTTCTTAAACTCAGAATTCTCTGAGTCAAGCCTTTCTTTGAGTTATGTAGGAGCTTTTTCTCGCATATCTAAGTTAGATTGTGCTAGTTAGGGTTCATGATGAGGTTCTTATCATCACCTTCATTCTCCACGCCATTGGCGAGCTCCATCACTTCCATCATCACCACCTTCACGTCCAAGGGATAGAGCACCTCCACCACCCTCTTAAGAGGCCGTCCAACTACCTTGACCGTCCCTCTTTCCCTTACCACCACCTCAGGCTACACAGGCATTAGAGGCCACCTCCAATGTTCTGATCTCTGTTTGCTAGTTCTTCATAGTTTTAATTTCTACATTATTTTCTGCTAGTAGTAGTAATATCCTCCATTCCTATAACTTATGCATAATCTATCCTAGATCCATGCATGCACGACTTTTCTGTTAGTAATAGTATTTTTAATCCTTCATGTACAAGCTTTCCTCTACATTTGATTGTAATGACAATACTTTTGAAGAAATGAAATCACCAGTTGCCTAATATCTGATTGATTTATCTATATTGCAACAAGATGTTGGTTGCTAAAAACATAAATGACCTTGCGATTGACGTGTTTTTCGTTAACAGCCATCGTGAAGTAAGAATCATGTGCAAAGTACCCACACCTTCACTTTTATAGTTTATTTGATGCACACGCATGTAGTAAGGGTTAACACAATGGCCGGTGTAACTTACATTCGCAGGCTAGAAACCAACGTACAATTTTGAGCAAGTAAGGAAAGAAAAATCGAATCAACTTTGTTTTTAGATGCCTCCCTGAGATTGACCGGGACTCACCATCTCATTACTTTATTTTTGTTTGAATTGGATTTCGAGATTATACTACGACATAAAAATAATCAATTTAGTGATTTCCAACACAAAACAAATGGCGTCGTTGCTGGGGAGGCAACGCAATTTTGATTTCTGATGTTTAAGCTTAACTTTGACACATCTGCTTTTACTTGCTTTTTGATGTGCAAAAATTGGACAAACGGAGTCTATGCATATATCAGGCATAGGTGAAGAAATCAGGTGCACATCTTGATCTTAGATTAGGTTTCTATTTGAATCTTAGGTAGATTTGCTTTCTGGAAAAAAAAAGAAAAAAATATGAATATTTTTGTGCAAAAAAGAAAAAAAAAAGGTTTAAGACTTAGGTTAGTTGTGAATCTTAGGGTTAGAGTTTCTTTGTGAAAAAAAAACAAAGAAGAATTTGGAAAGCTTTTCCCTCCAAAAGGAAAAAGATTTGAAAAAGTTCGAAAAAAATTTGAATTTTTTTTTGCAAAATTAAAATAAAATGCTTTGCTAAATAAAAAAAGGCTCATTTTTGAATTTTAACCCTTTCAAAAGCCTTTTTACCCTTCCTTGAAATTCGGCCAGATTTCCCTTGCAATTTAAAAATCCAACTGCTAAATATTTTATGAGCAAAAAATTTTGAAATTCGGGCACAAGCTTAATTTTCAAATCAGCTTTCAAATGGTACTATTCATTTGAAAAAATTTGAATCGTACAATTTTTTAAAATTCACAAAATACAAGGGGATCAAATTGACTCAGACCCAAAAATTTTTGAATTTCAAAAAGTGATTCCAATCAGCACACGAATAGATTTGACAAAAATGGTGGGGTTTAAAATATTATTAAATTATTTTTCATTTACATATTTTTCCCAAATTTTTGGAGTTAAATTGATAATGTTTCAAATTGAAAAATCGACAAGGGGTCAAAATTTCAAATCTAACCCCCCGACAGTTAAAAATTGGTATTAATTCATTGGAAATAGTAAAAATTTTAAAACAATATTCTCTAGAAAGATAATTGAAAAAGAAATCTTCCTGTCAAATTTGAAATTATTTGGATTCAAATTATGTTGTAGAAAATGTTTTTTATTTGAATTGTGGTTTGTTGGACACTTAGTCTATTGCATAACCCTTGGACTCAAATTTTAGGGTTATAATTTAGAGACCACATTTGGCTAACCTAGAGTTAATCAAGTTTAATGGCTAGCCGGTGAGCTAGGTCACTTTGTGAACCACTCACCAAAAGACCCCAATTTGAAGAAAAAGGTTGGTAAAGATTGCGTAAAATAGATTAAATAACCTACATTTGTTATCGAACTACTGGGTCATCACAACCGCCCTAGTCGAACCCTTAGACAAATCTGCTGGGCAGTATCAAACAATTGTGTCTAAGGGGTACAAAGGAACCGAAGGAGAAAGCAAAAGGAAGAACCTTCTCCTTAGTCCCCTTGTGCAGATTGGCTGGGTTAGCTTGGGGGTTGGGATTAATTTCAGTCAATTTTATAACAAAATTTTCCTCATAAATTAGAATCTTAATGAAAAGTCTGGTCACCCGATCACAAGGACCATTTGATCAACAAGGCGTTAGCCTTGTTTGGCTTGGCTGCACCAATCCAAGTTGGTTGGTGTATGCAAGGGAGGAGGTCACTTAAACCTCAACTGGTTGGACCTTGGGAGCCAATACCAAGGAGGCAAAGGCGATTTGTTGCATCGCCCGGACCTTCTTCTCACCCTTCTTCTTCTACCCATTTAGCTGAGATGGCTAACCCTAGACTTGGACTTGGTCAAGATCCAAGAAATCTGGACTCGATGGCTCACCTAGAAGCCTGGGTTTTTGAATAGAGGAATGATATTACCAGAATATCGACAGAATTTTGACGACACTGGATAGAATGTAGCATCCACCTCGAGGAGAATAGCTACGGGATTTCTACGATCCGACGGTGTCAATTCTCGGACCTCAAGTCTGAATTCCCATAGGCAAAGACACATTCAAGCTGAAGCTTAATGTGATAGCCTAATCTAGAATTATTTTTTTGGGAACTCGAATGAGTATCCTTTTCAGCATATAGAGGACCTGAGTCGAATCGCGAAAATAGTTCGACCCAGGAATGTTCATCTAGGAATTGTTCTCATGAAGCTTTTTCTATTTTCTTTCAAGGATAAAGTTGCATATTGGCTCAAGGCCACCGAGAGGCCAATTGGAAGTTGGGCAGAATTATGACATGAATTCCTACAAAAGTTCTTCCTGATCGATTGTACGAATGTGATGAGGCACGCGATTACGACATTCTCCCAAGGACCAGGGGAGAAGTTGCATGATGCCTGGGGTCAATTTTGCAATCTCTTTATGAAATGCCCACACCATAGTGTGCCTAGATGGCACTTAGCTCAGATCTTTTACCATGGACTGGATGACACACATCGATATCTGGCCAATGCATCTAATGGTAGGAATTTCCTCGCAAAGGATGAGAACAGCTCATTTGAGTTGTTCAAGTCCTTGGCAGAGAACTTGATGCATGCCACATCAATGAACCAATTCCAGTGACCTAGACAGCAACGGGTCAGTGTCCATGAGGCTTACGCCGAGTCTGCTCGAGCCAATATGGACATCATCACTAAGAAGTTGGATAAGGTGGATCTACTAGATAAGAAGCTCGATGAATTGATTTGAACCTGACCTAAATTCGTCGAAAATTATACTGTATCTAGATCCTCTTATGCACCCCAAGCCCCTCCTGCTCGAGTTAATTTACTCACTCGGGATGCATCTCCATATTCATGGGATCTCGTATATCAAGATCCTGCAAATAATCTCAATTTGGCTCCGCATAATTAGGGTTATGCACCACATGATGATTTTAATTGTGTATTCCCTTGATGAATATATGTCTTAGACATTGTTGGCCTACAAAGACGTCAATGCCATTCAGAGATACAGGCATAACAACCCGTACTCAGAGACGTATAACCTTGGTTGGCGCTAGCATCCAAACTTCTCCTGGTTTGGTAACTCATAGAGACCACATCAAGATCCATACTACCAGACTAAACAATATAGGAATGTGCAAAACATGCATCCAATGTAGCAGCCATTGCCGTCTTAGCAGCAGCAATCCCATTCTATATATCAACTGCTGCATCAAGCCGCCAGTCAACCTCTAAAGCAGGCTAACCCTTTGGAGGCACTAAAGGAGGAACTGCAAGAATCAATGTGGAAATCCATGCAGGATAGCTTGCAGATCATGAAGGCAATGGCTGACCAGATACAGAGCATTCAAAACACGCAGAACCAGCTGTTGCAAGAGCATAGGACTTAGGGAGCCTTGCCCTCCCAATCTGTCCCTAACCCGTGATATGTGCAGAACCAAGGCACCCCGCCAAGTTTTCAGTCACCACAGGGATAGGCGCATGCTATATTACAGGTGCCTTCTGCACCACTTGGTTATGGCTAGCCGCCTTTGATGCAAAACCCCACATATTCTGCCCCTGTCGCTCCTCCGTCACCTCACGAACAACATGATGATGCGAAAGCTGTTACGTTGAGGAGTGGGAAGAAGACATACAACCCACCATTTAGGCAGGTGGGTTCTGATTTTTCACGCCTTTCACCGCAGGATGGTTCGGCCCCTTCATCTCAAGAGCCATCTACGGTAGATAAGGACAAGAGGCCAATTGACCTTGAGATTCCCCTCCCTTTTCCTGAGTCTCTAACATGAGATGTAGCACGAAAAAAGGGTACACTGAATTTCGAGTACCTGAAATCGATGTTCAAGGAAGTTCATATTCAGGTTCGTCTCCTCAAAGACATAGATCACAATCTCGCTGTCACTAGGTTCTTTAAGGACTATTGTACCCTGAAGCGACAACAAAAAAATGGATGACAGGCGGTACTGTCAAAGGAAGCTAGAGTCGTGATTTTAGCCGACCTACTGCCTAAGAAGAAAGACCCTGGTACCCCACTCATTTCCTACTTTTTGCAAAATTCTCCATTTGATCGAGCCCTGCTTGATCTGGGTTCGTCCATCAACCTAACTCCCACTGCTGTATATGATCATTTTCAATTTGGGGAGTTAAAACCCACCTTGGTTACTATTAAATTGGTTGATCGATCAGTGAAAACACCGAGGGGGGTGGTTGAGAACATGATCATTAAGGTCCGTGAATTCTGCTTTCCCACAAATTTTTTTGTTCTCGATATGGAGGTTCCTCCTAATCTCCATGATGCGCCAATCATTTTAGGTTGCCCATTTTTGGTGACAACACGGGCAAACATTGACTGTGCATCCGAGTGTATGGAGATTGCCCTAGGAAATGAAGGACTTAGACTTGATATATGATGACTCTACAATTATCGGTGTTAATATCATCAATTAGAGTCAATTTCAAGGGTACTTGTGCAATAATGTCAGATTATAGTTGGTTCGGGAGCATTTCATGCTTTCTACATTATTTCATGTTGAGATTGCTTAGAATTAATGTTTAATGACCTTGTGTGCAAGTGCATATTGAAACAAGTCTCAGATGAGCAATTAGACCGTACGGATGGGTCCAGAATGACGAACGGAGTCCAACGGACTCGAAATCACCTCAATCCAACCTCCGTAGCTCCCACATCAAGCCCGAGAACTTCTGACCATTGATCTAATGATCAACGACCTAAATCCGACCATGTGTCACCATCCACGTGCCTCAGCATCCCTTTCTCTTTGATGCTTCATCAAGCAATGTGAGCCGTCTGATCTTAGGAGCTGCGGGCGCATGATCAGAAGATGACCAAGATGGGGTTTTGGCGCAATGGTCGCAGCTCCTTCTTGCATCCACCGGACACGGGTTCGAGCTTCCTTTCCCCCCAAATTGAAAATTTGATGTGCAGCAAGGAGCAACAGCGCGTACGTGCGTGGAAGGAGCACAACCCAGTACAGCGTGTGCCAACGCATGTGCACAGGCCAGCAGCGCACGTATTGAAGGCAGTGAGCGCGGGTACGGGGGCGGGGGCTAGGGCGACACTTGCGATGGGTCTATAGAGACATTTTGAATGTCGCTATTAGCCTGGTGACCAATTTGACCCTTTACTCAACTATAAAAAGGGACCTGCCCCTCCTACTTGCACCAATCATCTACCCAAGCACTCCACCACCTCCATATAGCTCCAAACAAGGTTGTGAAGATGCTGAGCCACCGACGAACACTCCTCCACCGCCGTGGCTGCTTGACGCCTTCTTCTTCCTTGTTCTTAGTTTTAGCTTCTTTGATAGTTATAGTTATTTCGTATATTCAAGCATTCATCTACATTTGGTTGAACACAACATTTGATAATCAATTGAATATGTTTCTGATATCTTGTCTTTGCAACTAGTTATCATATCCTTATCATGATTCTCTAACCCTATCTCCCTCTCTCCCTCTCTCTTTCTCATTTTCTCTTTCGCAAACTAATCAAACGATGAATTTTTGTGACGTTGAAAGTAATTAAACGATTTGAATTCTTGCCTCCCTATGTTCAACACTCGGACTCACATTCAATTCTTCTAATTAAAATTGATGTCGTAAAATGTGCTACAACGAATGATTTAACCAAAACGTGTCGTACAATGTCAATTTTTGGCCTCGTTGCTAGGGAGGCAACGGATCTTTTATTCTCTTTCATTTTCTTGGAAATTAATTGTATTTAACTTGCTCTTCTCTCTCTTTTTGTGGTTGCAGGAAACGCGTGCAGCAGCAATAAGAGGAGAACGAATCAGGTTGGGTTGAAGGAAGCGCAAGGAGACTGCCATCAATCCAAAGGTTCAATCTCGTCTTCCCATGATCTAAAGGTAACTCATCATCTTGGGACTTAAAAGAATGGTGGTGTTATAAAAGAAAACCTCTCTTTTGTTTGTCAAAGAAAACACCACCATTAAGTCTTCAACCCATTAACTCCACAAAATCATTTTCTAGATTCAGATTGAGGACACAATTAAAGGACTCTTAGCACCTCTAAAAATTTTGAGAAAAATCTCCTAGGTGATCGTTATAGTATACGAACACCACCTAAAATTTCATAGCTAAACTCTTTGTGGTTTGGCCGTGAGAAATTTGATATTGGAAGTGCACAAGGTTGTCCTAATTTCTAGAGATCTATAGGTTGTTCTTACTGCTGCAAACTCCACATAGCTTGGATTTATGAGAGATTTATATTTCTAGAAAGATCTTGAAATGCCCTACAGTTCATATGAAGACCATTTTTGCATTTGAAATTTATTAGTGCTTATTCTAATCAAGATATTAAACTTGCACACTAATCTAGAAGTTCTAGATAGTTTGACCCCCTCTTGAAAAATGTAAATTTGGGCAGTCTATCGTCCTCAAAAAATTTTGGAATTAATTTTGTTGAAAATATCATTTGATTTTGGTTAGGATAGGGTCATTTCTTGTTTTGATTGGACCCTTCTTGATAGAATCTTAAAAAAAGATTCATTGAGTAGAAGCAACACACCCTAGGATCTTCCACACTAGGAAGTTTTTAACTTTATAGTCACACAAAAGGCCTTAAAGAAAATCAATCTTCACCAACCGTGTGACTATACATTTGTGCCTTGTTTGAATGAGTAAACAAGTGAAATTTTAAAATTCATTAAAGCAAGATTCAAATTGTAAAAATCACACATCTTAATCTTGATTGTAAAAGAACACTTATTTTGGCATTGGATCCTTACACCCAATTGTGCACATGGCTTAAACTAAAATTTTAAGGGCCTTAACCCCCTAACTCCCTTCACTTAGTCCTTGAGCACAAGCACTGACCTAGCCTTAAAAATTAAGTAGACGTTGGCCCTAGGACCCATTGAGTTCGTTTCAAGGTATTTTTCTGAATGCATAGTGAATTAGTGACGTCTGCTTGCTCCAAAAGGTGCTGAGTTGGGAGGCTCGGTTGTCAAATGACTTAAGCAAGCCGAGGTTTGGCATAATTAGCAGCCTTTGGGATACTCTCCCCCTGCTTCGCCTTCCCAACTCTACCACCTTCGGGAGTAAGGACAACATCGAATTCACCGTATGGTCGGAATCTACTTCTTAGGCGTAAGTCGCCTAGGTGTACATTGTAGGGCTTAGATTTGTTTGCTTGATTGTGCACACACTTCTCGAATCTGTTTCCCTTCTCATCTCTCCTAGTTCTTCTCCAATGTATCACTGAAGGCGATCACTTCATCCTAAATTGGTTGCTTTAGACAAAGAAACTAGGAGAAAACTTGATTTCTCAAAGGGTAGGACTAAGGACATGGCCGACCCATGAGTTGAGGAGGTTGTGGACCAACCTCAACCCAATGCCATGACCATGATTCAGGCTCAAATTTCTGCCTACCACCAACTTCAGCAACAACAGATTCACACCATCATGCAGGCCATACATCGGCTACAGAACTCTCAGGGGCAAAATCAAGGGCAAAACCCTCAAGGACAACCCCCTCTGAACCCACCTAACCCACCACCACCCCTTGAGGGCCAACCAAGGTCTCTTTGTGATTTTTACGATCCGTCTACCATCCGTGTAGAGCCATACCTTAGGGTCCCCGAAGGGGGAGATGATTTTAACCTAAAACCCAATGTCCTTAGCTTGATTCAAAGCAATTTCCATGGGAGCTCAAATGAGGACCCTTTTCAACACTTGGAGGACCTTAATCAGATTGCTTGGACTGTGAAACCTAGGAACATTCGTTTGGATATTGTGCTAATTAAGATGTTCTCGTTCTCCCTAAGAGACAAAGTGTCTCATTGGCTTAGGACTTTAGGGAGACCCATCTCCACTTGGGAGGAATTAAGGCATGCTTTTCTTAAGAAGTTTTTCCCCATAGGAAAGACTAATGCCCTTAGGAGAGTCATCACTACATTTACCCTACAAAGTAGAGAGCAATTTCATGAGGCATGGGAAAGATTTAAAGAATTATTGAGGAAATGGCCACACCACAAGGTTCCATGGTGGCAATTGGCTCATATTTTTTACCATGGTCTGGACATCAACCTTAAGAATTTCGTGGATGCCTCATGCGGAGGCAATTTTTTGAACAAGGATAAGGAAAGTGCGTTCGAGCTCTTTGAGTCAATGAGCGAGAACTCGCTTAACAATGCCTCCATGACCCATTTTAATCTATCTAGTCAACATCGTGGTGGGATTTATGAGGTACAAACTAATTCTGGAATGGTTGACATGGACATTATAGCCAAGAAATTAGATCGAGTTGAGTTGGTGGATAAGAAGATTGACAAGCTATTGAATCAATCTCGAACCCCATTACAGACTTTCTCCCTAGCGAAGGGAGCAAACAATGTGGACCTAGTTCAATCTATGAACCAAATTCACCTGGAACAACCCCTGACCATGTTCCAAGAAGGGACCTTTGCTCCCTCAAACTCTGATTATTCTTTTCCCTCCCATTCGGCACCTTCTACCATTGAAGATGCCCATGCCATCCAAGGATATTCTAAGACTGACCCTTTCTCCGACACTTACAACCCTGGATGGCGCAACCACCCAAACTTTGCCTGGTCGAATAAAAAATCAAACCAATTTCAGAACCAGCCTAGGCAAAACCCTCCCTCCTATCAGCTTGGTCCACCTACCAGACCACCCTATAACTAGAATAAGGCAGCTCCTACACAGCAAATCCAAATGGACACCATGATTAAAATGATCGCTGATATGAATCAGAAACATTAGGAGGAGATGGCATTAGTGAAGGGACAGTTGAGTCAGTTGTTGGATAACAAACAATAGGAGTCCCTTCCTTCTCAGCTACAACCGAACCCAAGGAATGTAATGAACAGAGGTCAAAATCCTCAAGGGTTCCAACCAAATCAAGGGCAAGCTCATATGATGTAACAAGCCCCACAAACACCTCCTAGGTTTGCTGCCTCTTCTTCTTCTCAAGGACCTAATCTTGGTTCGAATGCCTCAGCCAATGTAGCTACCTTGGGAAGCGGCACTCAAACCCGGGACCCCAAATGGCCAACCCCTCCTGTGACTTCTCTACCTAAGATGCTTGATTCTGAGGACTAGCGGGAGGAACCCAAGGATCAGGAGCCTGACCCAGCTCAAACCCAAATCCCATACCCTGAATCCTTGGACAAAGGAAAGAAGAAGAAAAATGTGGCTGAGAACGAGGAGTTGTTGGAAATTTTCAAGCAAATTCAAATCAATATACCTCTCCTTGATGTGATCAAACATATCGTGGCTTACACAAAGTTTTTGAAGGATGATTGCACACCCAAGCATAAGCCAAGAACCCAAGCACCTAGGAAGGTAGTGCTCTTGAAACAAGCTAGTTCAGTGATATTGAGTAGCCTACCTCCTAAAATAACTGACCCTGGAGCGCCTCTGATATCATGTAATATTGGTGACATGATGTTTGATAGAGCACTCTTAGACTTAGGTGCCTCGATTAACTTAATCCCGGTTACCCTTTATCACCAGTTTGGATTTGGAGAGTTAAACCCACACTTGTGACTATCCAACTGGCCGACCGATCCGTGAAAACCCTGAAACGGGTAGTCGACGATGTAATTATTCAGGTTAAGGACTTCTACTTCCTAGTTGACTTTTTAGTCCTTGACATGGAAGTCCCCGAACAACTACAGAACACACCCATCATCCTATGCTGACCCTTTTTGCCTACAGCCAAGGCTAATATTGACTGCGACATGGGATGTATGGAAATTACCTTTGGAGATAGGAAGATGCAATTGGATATCATCAAGGAAACAAAGTCATTTGATTATGGTTGGGTTGAGGAATGCAATCCCGTGGAAACCCTAGTTGAAGAATGCCTAACTATAAGCTCTTTAGAAGACCATCTAACTCAACCAGCTATTGACCACTCTGACCCATCCTAATCTTTGGAGGTTGAAATCTGCAGAACTAAATACCACTGGCAACCTCCATTTAAGGAGATTGATGTTAATCAACTCCTGCCCTTCCCTTACTTGTCAAACATTGTCCCACCTGCATCTGAATTGAAACCTTTGCCCAACAACTTTAAGTACATCTTTCTAGGATCTGATCAGAGTTTCCCTGTGATTATCAATGCACACCTAACCAGGGACCAAGAACTTCGGTTGACTACTACCCTTCTGAACATAGGGCAGCTATTCGGTAGACAATTTCTAACTTAAGGGGAATTAGCCTTACTTTTTGCACTCACAAGATTTATTTGGAAGATGGGGCTCGAACTACTCGCCAGATGCAAAGGTGATTGAACCTGAATATGTGAGAGGTAGTTAAAAAAGAAATAATCAAGTGACTTGATGCGGAAATCATCTACCTGATTTCCGATAGCCCCTGGGTGAGCCCTACTCAAGTGGTACCAAAGAAGGCCGGGCTCACTATGGTCACAAATGACCAAAGCGAATCCATCTCCACCTGCACCACCACCGCGTGGTGGGTGTGCATTGACTATCGGAAGCTTAGTGAGGCCACTAAAAAGGACCATTTTCCCCTACCATTTATTGATCAGATTCCCGAATGATTGGCAGGGCGAAAATATTTTTGCTTCCTGGATGGATATTCAGGATATAAGTAGGTTGTTATTACACCAGAGGACCAAGAGAAAACCACGTTCACTTGCTTGTATAGCACGTTTGCATTTCGTCGTATGCCATTCAAGTTATGCAATGCACCCGCTACCTTTCAGTGTTGCTTGTTAGCCATCTTCTCGGAGATGGTGGGTGAATATTTGGAGGTCGTTATGGATGATTTCTCTATTTTTGGAGACTCATTCGACCATTGCCTTAGTAACCTAGAGAAAATCCTGAAACGATGTATCGAGGTCAACCTAGTTTTAAGCTGGGAAAAGAGCCATTTTATGGTTTAGGAAGGGATTGTCCTCGGTTACATCGTCTCGCATAGGGGCATAGAAGTTGACCAAGCTAAGGTTGATTTAATTTCTAAACTTCCACCTCCTAGCTCAATCAAGCAAATCAGATCGTTCCTAGGACATGTTGACTTCTATAGAAGGTTCATAAAGGATTCTTCCAAACTTTCCAAGCCCTTGACTGACCTTCTAGCCAACGATGTACTTTTTGACATGACACCTGATTGCATCAAGGATTACACCACCCTTAGGGATACAGTCTTGACTGCACCTATTTTACAACCCCCAGACTAGTCCCAAGACTTTGAGATAATGTGCGATGCATTAGATTTTACTGTTGGAGCAGTCCTAGGACAAAGATGAGAGAAAAAAAACTCGTGGTGATCTACTATGCAAGCAAAACCTTCGATGAGGCTCAACAGAATTACACTATCACTGGAAAAGAACTACTCACCATAGTTTTTGGATTAGAAAAGTTTCGATCATACCTTCTAGGATCCCACGTGATCATTTACATTGACCACTCAACTATCCAACATTTGTTAGCCAAAAAGGATGCTAAAGCCAAGTTAATCAGATGGATCTTGCTCCTGTAAGAATTTGACCTGGAAATACGTGACAAAGCCAAATCCAAAAATGTTGTAGCCGACCATTTATCCAGACTTCACCCGGAACACAGTGGACCCTCATTACCCTTAGCCGACACATTTCCTGATGAACAACTTCTAGCCTTGCATGGAAAGAGTCTACCCTGGTATACGGACTTAGTCAAGTATTTAGTGGTAGGGCAAACACCGCACGACTAAACTAGATAGCAGCAGGATAAGTTCTTGGCTGAGGCCAAGCATTATTTCTGGGATGGTCCTATATTGTTTAGACTTTGTGCTGACCAAATCATTAGGAGGTGTATTCTTGAAGAGGAAGTTCAAAGAGTGCTATCCTTCTGTCATGATCAAGCCTGTGGTGGACACTTCTCTAGGAAGCAGATGGCTGCAAAAGTTTTATAGTCTGATTTTTACTGGCCATCACTTTTCAAGGATGCACATAACTTTGCAAAGACTTCCACTAGGTGCCAGACCTTAGGGACTATGACCAGGAAAGATATGATGCTTCTACAACCCATTCTATTCATCGAAATTTTTGATGTCTGGGGCATTGATTTCATGGATCCCTTCCCACCATCAAACAGTTTCGAGTATATACTAGACTCAATGGACTACATCTCAAAATGATCAAAGTTGTACCAACCCAAAAATGTGACCATAAGATTGTCATGGACTTTGTTAAGAAAAATATCTTTTCTCGATTTGGGATACCTAAAGCCATGATTTGGAATGGTGGGAGTCAATTCATTAATGCCCAATTTCGTGCCTTACTTAAGAAATACGAGGTCACTCACTGCATTGCCACCCCATATCACCCGCTGATATAGACACATCTATTTAGGTTAAAATGCCTATTCATGCATGTTCCTAGGCTTAAATTTGCATTTCATGTTATAAATATTGCATAACATGCATCATTTTAAATATAGAGTAGTTGTATATATTCTAGGTTAATTAGGTCCTTTTTATGGTCAGGAGAGAAGAAGACTTATTTCAGAGCCTCGGATGGATGATCAGATCGTATGAATCTGATTAAGATGACGATCGGAGTCTAACGCCTATGAAATCGTCTAGATCAGAGAATCGTAGCATCATACGAAGTTTGAGAAAGATCAACGGCCAGGGGGCAATGCAGCATCCATAAATGTTTCAGATGGAAAATCCGACTGTACGGATGGATCCGGAGCGATTATCGTAGTCCAGCAGCAAGGGAATCATCTCGATCTGAGAACCGTGTCAACCTCTATAATGAGAGCCTCATCATGAACCCTAACTAGCACATTTTGACCTAAATCAGTGTACAAAAGCTCCTACAAAACCTAAGGGAAAGCCTAAATCAAAGAACTCTAAATTTGAGAATAAAATAATTCATAAGGGGTAAAACTGTAATTTTACCAATGCAGTACACAAACGAGGTGCCTAAGGGTCTAAACATAGGTCATATGGGCATAATAATAAAGAAAGTGGGATGGTCTGATCTGAAAAGGGTTATAGCAACTTCTAGGAATTAAATGACATTCTGTAACCCTGAAACAAACCTGCTTTAATTCATGAGGTTCTAAGTAGGATAAAAATCAACTAAACCCTCTAAAATTCATGGAAAAATATTCCCTAGGATTTAGAACCTTCAATTTGGCCTTTGGAACCTATCTTGACCTAGATTGAGAACCATGCCCAATTTTTGACCTTATTTGGGTTTTTACGCAAATTGATCGATCAAACGTGGTCAAACCTAAAATCAAATTTCACCATTGTGTTCCTTAGGTCCAAATTAGGTTGGTACCAAAACTTGGGCCTAAGAGAAGACCATTTTGACCAACTTTACAAATTGGTCCTCATGAATTACTTTTTGAACCCCTTCACTTTGCCCCTTATCTTTCCCTTCGTTCTTTACAGAACGGTCCTTCTACCACCCCGCGCAGCTGCCCATACCTCCAGCGACTTTGCGCGGAGGATGGCGCCACGTAGGGTATGGGAGCCGCTCTCAGAAATGAAAGGGGGGTTCCCTGCGTTGTCCTCTCCAGCTTGGACTCCCTCCCATGCCTTGCCATTGCCCATGCCTCTCGTGCGAACGCATGAGAGGAATGGGTCTCATCTTCAGCCACTCTTCGACAAGCTCCCCACATCGCCTCCTTGAGACCTTCTCCTCGCCAGCATCTATATAAGGAGCAGCAGGGGCAGCCGGTTCCTGTAAGCCTGCTTTGGCTGAAGAACACCCCCCACTTCGTCTCCTCCTCCAGTCAAGTGCCCACAGGCTCCGACGATCCTTCCTCCTCCTCCTCGTTGCTCTGCTGCCACACCTGCAGTAGAGTTTACTCTGCCTCGTCTTCCCACGCCAGGCCGCACCAGCTGGTGCCTTCTAGACTCCCTCCTCGTTGCCGTTATCCCCCTTCTGGGCATCTTTGTCTCTGGCGTCGGCAGGCACGCACCGAGTGCCTCCTTCTCCCCTTTCGTCAATTAAATAGGTCAAAACCTTTCCCTTACTCTCCTCTTAATTTCCCCCTCCTCCACTATCACTTTTAACCCCTCGACTGCAGCTACCACCACCATCAGTTCCACCTCCGACCGCCAACTCCGGCAAGGCTGCTCCACCTCCATAGGCCATCCCACCCCTCGCTGACAAGCCCATAAGCATCCCCTCACTCCACTCAACACTTCCCCCCACTCACACCACCACTCCACTCACTCACACGCAACCCTGAACACACCCACCTGCACCTCTGCAGTGTGCCCTAGGTGCATGGCCACAGGCACTCTCACGTCTCGTCGACCCCTGCACTGCCTTTGCCGTGCTTTGGCGAAGGTCCCTCAGCTTTTTGACATGGCCGCAAGGTCGTTTTAGTGTTTTCAGGTCTCGCCCCCTCGCCGCCATTGACGAACAGCAAGGAGCTTCTTGGCGAGCTTCTTCAGCCTCTCCAGCTCCAGGCGTGAGCCTTAGGCGACGTGGAAGACTTCCGCGAGTGTGCCCAGGTCCTCAATTGGGGTCACAAGCCTCGGCTGCTGCTCCAATCACTCGAAGCCCCCTGCTTGTAGGCACTCGAAGTGGAGGTGGGACTTTAGTCCCACCTCGGAAGTGTGTGGGCACACGCCCACACATAAATTGAAAAAGTGACTGAGGCTATTCGCCTCAAGTCACACAGGGGTGAGGTCCCTCACCTATTCACACGCCTCGTGCGCGGAACTGCCCACGTGGACCTGGTGACCCAACCCGACTAATCTTGCCTGTGCACTCCTTGTGCACCACCCACGCTGGTGCGCCTGGACCCGGGCACGCGACCCGACCCAATTACCTGGCTCTGGGAGAGAGTACCAAAGAGAGATTCAGAGAGAGAGACACGTGGGAAGGGTATGGGTAGGTTTTGTGTCGGTGTGTGTGTGTGTAGGGAACAGGTGAGGAAGAAGAAGAAGAGTAGCGGCCAGGACTTAGCCGCAGAGAAAAAGAGGAAGAAGGAAGGAAGGAGCAGAGCAAAAGAAAGAAAAAGAAGAAGAAGCCGATCAAATAAGGCGTCTGATTTCTGAATCAGACGTCCGAGAGAAGGAAAGGCAGAGAAAGAAGAAGAAGAAGCCAGAGAAAGAAGAGAAAGAAAGGAACCGCAGCAGAGAAGAAGAAAGAAGAAGGTAGAGAAGCCAATCGGAGAAGGAAGGGCCAAAGAAAAGAGAAGAAGAAGAAGAAGCCAAGAGAAAGAGAAAGAATAGAAAGAGAAGAAGAAGCAAGAAGGAAAAGAAGACCTGTAGAGAAGGGAAAGGGAAGAAGAGAAAGAAAAGGAGAAATTTTTGCTCTCTCTCTCTCTTAACTTTTTGTAAAACATTGTATAGATTGTAAATTTATATGCTTCTCGAATCCTAGTGTGCTCCCTGAGTTCGACCTTGGGATATTTTATAATCTCGAGTAATAAATAAATTAAACTGGTGATCGTGTTTTGCAATATACTACAACGAATAGAACTTTGAAACACGACGACCACTCTACAAAAGAAAGAAGAATGGACGGCCCAGGTGGCGCCACGTTGCACCATCTAAGCCACCCAACATCGGCCAACAACAACGCATTGTGCACAGCTGTAGCCGTGTGCAGTGCACTGCGCATAGCCATAGCCGTAGCGGCCCACCATGCACAGCTGCAGTCGCGCGCAGCAACAGTGCAGCGCATGCCAACGCGGGGAGCAATGGCGCCTGAAGCGCGTAGCGCGCGATGCTCGTGCCAGCGGAGCAGGTGCCAGTGAAGGATAGGTGCAAATCTTCAGCGACACAGGCCTTTAGTGATGCTTGCAGCTGTCACTAATGGTCTACGGGCGCCAGCAAGAGGAATTGAAGGGCGGATCTTCAACGACAGCTGCAGCGACATTTATGGACGTCAGTAATGACCTAGATGCAAATTTGTTCTTCCTCCTCCACTATAAAAGGACCTACCCAGCACCATTCCAAACCATCTCTTCCTTTCTTCACCTCACCACCTCCAAGGCTCTAGAGAGAGCTCGTCCCAAGCCCGGGATAATCCTCTAGAGTAAGACCAAATAGTTTTCCCTCCCCTCATCCCCATTCATGGAGCATCTTATGGCCATCCTCTCACTGCTCTTCGAGAAGAAAATCCTCGTTGTGACGCCATCCTGCCCCATCCTCTGTCCTCCGGCTCTGTCCTCCTTCGTCGCGCTCCTCACCACCTTCCTCCAGGCAATGTCAGAGCAAGTCATCCACCGAGCAACCATTGAGGGGGATTTCTCTCACCTCTTTCTATCCTTTTACGCTTTTGTAGTGTATTTTCTTGCTTTCGTAGTTGTAACAAATAATTGTTTATGAATAGAAGATTGTTTCTCTCTCTCTCTTTCTCCCTTTCTTTCTTACATTTTTGCAAGTAGATAAAGTTTTCATCGACTTAATCTCTTTCCCTATTAAAAATACCAAAAAAATTAGAAAAGACAAAAATGCACTATAAACTGAACTGAGGCTAAAATATGTCTCAAGCACGGGTGCTTTAATCGCAGAGTCCAACGAACCCTAGGATAGTTCTTGCGGGCCTTAAAAACCTTCGCGGAGGATCGAGGCTAAAGCTGGTCAGGTCCGGATCTTGGTTGGTACTTAAGTACCTCTAGGCCTACTGTCGGCATTCTATCCTAATAAAAAAGAAAAAGAAAAAATACTCATCATAAATTGTGAAAGGAACTCATGGTCTAGAATAGAAGTTAAAACTTTAAAATTTTGCTAAGGGACTAGCAAAAGCTAGGCATGGGGGTATGATGGGAACACCATCATGAGCCCTAACTAGCTCATTTTGACCTAGACAAGAGAACAAAGGCTCCTACATAACCAAATGAAGGACCTAATTCAAGGAATAACTATTCTGAGAGAAAAGCAAGAAGCAAAGGGTAAAACTGCAATTTTACCATTTCAGTGCAACAATGGGATTTCTCAGGGTCTAAACATAGATCAAATGGTCTTAAAAAGATAAAAAGTGGGTTGGTTCAATTAAAAAAGGGTTAATGGGCAATCTGGGAATTAAATGACTTTTTGTAACCCTAAAACAGATTCACTTAATTCAACAAGGTTTTGGTTAGGATAAAATTCACCTAAACCCTCCAAAATTTATGGAAAAATATCCCCTAGGGTTTAGAACCTTCAATTTAGCCTTTGGAACCTATTTTTACCTAAATATGGACCCTAATCAATATTTGCCCTAAATTGGTTTTTGTGTAAAATGTCTAATCAAGCATGGTCAAACCTAAAATCCAACTTCACCATTAGATTCCTTCGGTCCAAATTAGGTTTATACCAAAATTTAGACCTAAGGGGAGTTCACCTTGACCTACTTTGCAAAATAGTCCACCCAATTACCTTTAGACCCCTAGCTTTTGAAAACTATTGCAAAGGGCCCCCTAGCTTCCTCGTCATTCTTTGCAATTAGGTCCCTCCACCATTTTAGCAGAGGAATCCTACTCCGACGAGGATTCAAGGGGGATATCTCCTTGATTCCTCAGAGAATCCCTCTCAAATTTGAAAGGGAGATTCTCTGAGGAATTCCCGATCATGTGAACCCAATCTCAAGCTCTGATTTCCACCCAATCTCTCATGTGAATGCATGAGAGATTTGGGTATCTCTCGACCTTCCAAGTCCGGCGAGGTTGTCGTGCTTGGAAGCTTGCCTTCCAAGCACATGGCCTTCTGCTTGGGACTATAAAAGTTTCCCCTGACTCGGCTATCCATCTTCAGCTTGGTTTGGCCGGAGATAACCCCTCAAATTCGTCTCTTCTCCTCTAACCAAACATCCAGTGAGCTCCGGTGACCAATTTCTCCTCTTCTCATTGCTCTGCCACAATACCAGCGGCAGAGTCATCTCTACCTCCTTCGTTCGTGTCATGCCATACCTGCGTACGCGTCTGCATCCTCTTCGTCGTCATCGCCCCCTTCTAACTGGACCTTCCTCTCCAGCAACGGTAGGTACGAGCCATCCGCCATCTCCTCCCCCTTCATCCTTAAACTAGGTTAGATACCTTCCCCTTCCTCTACTCTTTATTTTCCCTCTCTCTATTTCTGTTTCCACCCCTCGACAACCATAGACCACCACCATCATCTCCACCTCCGACAGACCACCCGTGAGGTGCCTCCCTCACTCCATGCACCCATCCACCTCGCCAAACCCCTCAGAAGCTCTGCCACCTTCCACTGATCATTTCCCCCCTCTCCATCGACCGCCACACGTTCCACACACTGCCCTCGAACAAACCCATCATCATGGTCACAGAACGACCTAGGCACACACTCCTAGACCGCCCCACACCACACTAGCACCCGAGCCACCTTCGCCGTGTCATGGCTAAGCCTTTTGAGTGTTTTGACAGGGCCGTGAGGCTGTATTTGTGTTGACAGGTTCTGACCCCTATCTGCTATTAAAGGAGCGAAGCTTGCTCGCAAGCTTGAATCAGCCAGCCCCGCTCCAGGTTCCAGGTCCTAGGTGCGCGGGCTCCCTTCGCGAACCCCTCACGACAACAATTAGAGTCCTAGGGCACTACAGTCACTGCAATTAAGTGAAGACCCTTGCAGGCACACGCGAGGAAGCTAGTGGGACTTTTAGTCCCACCTCGGGCATTTTGGAGCGAGCTGAGTAGAATAAATTGTAATTGTGTTAGGGGCTTATCTCCTCCTGACACGAGGTGAGGTTCCACTCCCCCTAACACCTCATCTGCAATTCACTACTCTGCAGACTTGGTAGCCTGACCCGATTATTGTGCACTCCTCACGCATCACCCACGCCGGTGTGCCTGATCCCCAGCATGCTAACCCGACCCGTTTACCCGAGTTGGCTCTGGGAGAGCGAGCCTAAGAGAGAAAAGAGAGAGAGTTCATGGGGGAGGGTAGGGGTAGGTTTTGCACTTTGCAGGGAAAGGAAGAAGGAAGAGGAAGCTGAAGAAGAAAAATTAAGGAGAAAGCACTACAGGGGAAGCTAAGGCAAAGAAGAGCCAAGGAAGGAGAAGGCACGGTTGAGGAAAAGGCAAAAGCTGAAGCCAAAGAAAGAAGGAAGAAGAAGAGCTGAAGGCCAAAGCCAGAGAAGAAGGAAGGAGAAGGCAGGAAGGAATAGAAGCCAAAGAAAGAAGGAGAAGTCAGAAAGAAGACAAAGAAGAAAGAAGCCAAGGACCAAAGCCAAGGCAGAAAGAAGAAGGAGAAGAAAAGCCAAAGAAGAAGAAAGAAGGAAAAGGCACGGTTGAGGAAAAGACAAATCTGAAGGCCAAGAACGAAGGAGAAGGTAG
The DNA here is from genome assembly GCA_037157565.1 of Thalassia testudinum. NCBI lineage: Eukaryota > Viridiplantae > Streptophyta > Magnoliopsida > Alismatales > Hydrocharitaceae > Thalassia > Thalassia testudinum. The sequence continues at coordinate 50,786,467 of JAZHRO010000009.1, forward strand.
GAAGGGCTAAAAGCTAAAGAAGAAGGAATAGAAGAAGAAGAAGAAAGAAAGAAAGGCAGAGAAGAGAAGCTAAAGAGAAAGCTGAAGAAAGAGCCAAGAGAAGAAGAATCAAACATTTTTACCCAATTCTTCTCAATTTTTCTCTTTTGCTACATTTTATTATTCATAACTTCATGCTTTACATTCTGAACTAGGTTTTGAGTAATTTTATGTGTTCAAATTGCATCTATTGAGATTATTGCATGAACTCCATTTGCTCCCTGTGTTCGACCTCGGACTTAAAATTTGAGTAATAAAATTTATTTGTTTTGAATACTTTTTCGACTATACTGCAACGCGACCTTTTTAAAACCCGACCAAGCGTCTTAACACTTGTGTTGAACAAAAAAAAAAATTAGGAGCGATGCCAAGTGATTTCTACCAACTTACTCCCTGCCTTAATTTATTTCTTTTATATTCATGCATGAGGACATGCAAGAACTTAGGCATGGGGGGGATAGTTACAGTAAAGTTGAAAATTTTTTTGCCAACACATAGTAAAACCTCAGAGCAGCATGTTAATTGTACTTTAGGGTCCATAATTTAAGAATAATCGAGTCCACCTCCAATGCTTGCATTGGAGCTAGAAATCGTTCGTAACAACCACTTCCAATTCGTTCGCTCACTTATTATTCTAAATTAGGACTACGCTGAATCTAACCTGATAAGGCAACAATATTAAAGTACAAATCATAAGAGGTGAATTGTATATAGTGATGGGAACACCATCATGAGCCATAACTAGCTCATTTTGACCTAGAAAAGAGAACAAAAGCTCCTACATAACCAAATGAAGGGCCTAACTCAAGGAATAACTGTTTTGAGAGAAAAGTAAGAAATAAAAGGTAAAACTACAATTTTACCATTGAAGTACAACAACGGGATTTCTCAGGGGCTAAACATAGGTCAATTGGTCTTAACAAGATAAGAATTTGGTTGGTTCAATCAGAAAAGGGTTAATGTGCAATCTGGGAATTAAATGACTTCTTGCAACCCTAAAATAGACTCACTTAATTCAACAAGGTTCTGGTCAGGATAAAATTCACCTAAACCCTCTAAAATTCATGGAAACATATCCTCTAGGGTTTAGAACCTTCAATTTAGCCTTTGGAACCTATTTTGACCTAAATAGGGGTCTCAATCAATTATTTGCCCTAAATTAGGTTTTTATGTAAAATGTACAGTCAAACGTGGTCGAACCTAAAATCCAACTTCACCATTGGATTCCTTAGGTCCAAATTAGGTTTATACCAAAATTTAGACCTAAGGGGAGTTCACCTTGACCTACTTTGCAAAATAGTCCACCCAATTACCTTTAGACCCATAGCTTTTGAAAACCATTACAAAGATCCCCCTAGCTTCCTCGCCATTCTTTGCAATTAGGTCCCTCCTCCATTACAATGGAGGAATCCTACTCCGGCAAGGATTCAAGGGGGATATCTCCTTGATTCCTCAGAGAATCCCTCTTAAATTTGAAAGGGAGATTCTCTGAGGAATTCCTAATCATGTGAACAAAATCTCAAGCTCTGATTTCCACCCAATCTCTCATGCGAACGCATGAGAGATATGGGTATCTCTCGACCTTCCAAGTCCAGCAAGGTTGTCATGCTTGGAAGCTTGCCTTCCAAGCACAAGGCCCTCTGCCTGCGACTATAAAAGAACCCCAAGTTCTCCCGTCCATCCTCAGCTTGGTTTGGCTGGAGACAACCCTCTAGTTTCTTCTCTTCTCCTCCGGCCAAACATCCAGCGAGCTCCAGTGACTCCCCCTCCCTCTTCTCATCACTCTACCACAATACTAGTGGCAAAGTCTTCTCTACCTCCGTCATCTGCGTCGCGCCATACCTGCGCACGGGCCTGCATCCTCCTCGTCTTCGCCGTCACTCTTCTACTGGACCTTCGTCTCTAGCGACGGTAGGTAGGAGTCGTCCGCCATCTCCTTCCCTTTCGTCTCTAAGTTAGGTTAGATACCTCCCCTCTCTCCTCTCTTCGTTTTCCCCCTCTTTATTTCACAAAACCACCCTCGACAACCGCAGACCACCCTCACCTTCTTCATCTCCGGCAGACCACCGGCGAAGGCGCATCCATCATTCCACACACTCACACGCCTCACCAACTACCTCAAAAGCTTCGCCACCTTCCACTGATCGATTTCCCCCTCTCCATCGACTGCCACATCCTCCGTTCACTCCCCCCGACCACACCCATCACCACGGCCACAGATTGACCTAGGCACGCATGCCCAAGCCGCCCTGCGCCACGCCACCCACCGAGACATCTTCACCGTGCCACGGCGAAGCCTCCTATGTATTCTAATGAGGCTGCAAGGCCGTGTTGCTTGAACACAGGTTCTAACATCCGCCGCCATTAGATCAGGCTTGAAGCAATCTTGTAACCTTAACCTACTGCCCCAAGCCTCAGGAAGCAGGGTCCCAGGTGTGTGGGCACTCTTTGCGAACTAGGCAGGCCCAGCAATTGGAAGCCAAAGCTCCACATCTGTTGCAATCAAGCAAGGCACCTCCTGCGAGCATGTGCGAGAAGTTGGTGGGACAGTTAGTCCCACCTCGGTTGTTTTCAAGCGGGTGGTGTGGCATAAATTGTAATTGTGCCAGGGGCTTATTGCCTCCTGACATAGGGTGAGGTCCTACTCTCCCCACCATGCCTCGTCCATGCACCACGCTACACGGACCTGGTAGCCTAACTCGATTACCGTGCACTCCTCGCGCATCACCCACACCGGTGCACCTAGTCCCGAGCATGCTAACCCAACCCATTTACCCGAGTTGGCTCTAGGCTAGTGAGCCCAAGAGAGAAAAGAGAGAGCGTTCGTGGGGGACGGTAGGGGTAGGTTTTGCACTTGCTTGCAGGGAACAACTGAAGAAAGAAGAGGACTCTGAAGGAGATGCCAAGGAAGGAAGGAGAAGGCACTGTTGCAGAGAAGGCAGAGAGGAGAAAGAAGCCGAGGCAGAGGAAGGAAGGAGAAATAAGAGAAAGAAGAAGAAGACGGAATGAAGCCAACGAAAGAAAGAAGGACTGAAGAAGAAGAGTTGAAGGCCAAAGCCAAAGAAGGAAGGAAGAAGAGGAAAACAAAGATGAAGAAGGAGCTAAGGGCTTAAGGCAAGAAGAACAGAGAAGAAAAGAAGAGCCAAAGAAGAAAGAAGGCACGGCTAAAGAGGAAAGTCAAAGAAGAAGAAGGCTAAAGGCAAAAAGGAAGAAGACAAAGAAGAGAAAGAAGAGCAAGAGAAAGCTAAGGCAGAAAGGAAGGAAGAAGAAGGAAAGAGAAGGCAGCGCTAAAACCAAAGTTGAAGAAAGGAAGAAGAAGAATGAAGGAAGCAGAAGAAGACAAAGAGGAAAGAAGCCAACGACAAAGGAAGAACCAAAGCTAAGGAAGAAAGGAGAAGAAGAGCCAGAGAAAGAAAGAAGAGACAGAGAAAGAAAGAAGCCAAGAAGAACAGAGAAGAAAAGAAGAGAAAGAGAAGAAGAAAGAGAAGAGAAAAGTCAAACATTTTTAAGACCTCTAATTTTATAGTCCAATTCTTCCCAATTTCTCTTTTATGCTACATTATTCATAAATTCATGCTTTACATTCTGAACTAGATTTTGAGTAATTTTAGGTGTTCAAATTGCATCTATTGAGATTAGTATATGAATTCCATTTACTTCCTGTGTTCGACCTCGAACTTAACATTCGAGTAATAAAATTTATTTATTTTCAAAGTGATTTCAACTATACTACGACGTAATTATTTTAAACTCGACTTCGCACTCTTCTAACCATTTTTTGCACTGTTGCCGGGGACGATTTCGCTTTCGATGAACATATAGCATATATAAATATTGCATCCATAAATAAGATTTTTATCAAGAGGTTGCACTAGGGACTTTATCCTCTAGTTGATTCCTGTAATCTAGAATCCAGTACAATTTTCACACTTACACAGATTTTGCAATGGATTCACTGTGAAGACCAATAAACATATTTAGTTTGTCGAGAAGAAGCAGTGCTTCTTTTCCTGAATTCCTAGATAATGGTTAGGGAGTCAAGTGAACCTTCTTCTAGAAAATCCACCAAAGAGTGTGAGATGAGAGTAGAGTGTTACTGGTGCTCTAAGATTAGTGCAAAGAATCTAGAATTCTGGATAATTAGGTAATGATACTCGGAGTTAGGCATAGTTTCGCTCTCGCTTCCCGCGTATAAATTTTGTGAGAATTTCTGAGAGCCACCAAATAAGGCAAATACGTGGAGATCGAGTTCTAATAAAACTAGGACTAACATGGATTGTTGCGACTATCCTTTATGGAATCCTCGACTAAAGGAGGGTATTGATATCAACGTCAGAAATACGTTGTCCTATCCGCCCCTCTCCTGGTGCCGAGAGTAGGCATTTCCACCAAATAAACCACCCGATATCTTTTTGAACACCTCCAGTTCATAATAATGCCTCTTGAATAAAATTCGCATATGTCGTGTGCTGTATTGCATTATGTTGAAGAAAAAAAAAAGAGAAAGAAAAGAAAACGAAAGAAAGAAGAAAAACATATATAGAGAAAAAAAGAGAGAAAAATATAGAAAAAAAATAAGAATTTTTTTTTTAGATAAAAATAGAAAAATGAGTGTGTTTAGTATTTATTGCATTAAGGCAGTATTACCCACCACATTTGTGATCCACCAAATATGGCCTTAACCCACCTTTTTGTATTTCTAGCTGCCTGAATATGGCTAAGGAATTCTGACTTAGTGTTAGGATTATTGGAACTTTATTAAAGTGTTAATGCCATGTGAGACCACTAAATATGGATTATATGTGTACATCTGGTGAGATTGTGAGCTCAAAAGAAAAAGAAAAGAAAAAAAAGAAAAGAAGAGAAAAAAAGAGAGAGTGAATACAAAGGAACAAAAAACCACACAGTTTTCCCTACTTCTCTCTGAGTTGAATTACTTAATAGTTTAGGAATCTAGATTCTGTAGTACTAGTCTACATGTATCACCAAATGAGAGTGAGCCACCAAATACAAGCCTACTTGACTCTGACATTCTCTACCTAAGCTAAAAGCCAAGGTAGAAATTATAGAATATCTTGCTATAGCCCGAGGGAAGAAGTTTGCCTATCCTGCTAGAATTTTACTAGGGATCAAGTACAGGCTTTAGAGGTGAATTGACTTTTCACTCGAATCCATTGCATAAAATACATAATTGTACTTTCACGATTGTTTGGATTTCTAGATTTTAGGATGAAAATGAAATGGAAAAGAATCTCTCGTGTACACTTGGTAAAAATAATCAGCCCTCTAGGGACCCATTTGTAGATAACTTAGTTTGCATTTGCTAGGGACTAGTAAGATTTAGGCATGGGGGTATGATTGCGCAGCAATCATAGGAGTTAAATGACCTAAATTAAGTTAGAACTTAACATAATTACAGTGTAATTCATGCATGAATAGCACACATTGCATCTCTTCTACTTACTTAAATAATCATGAAATAATGTTATAATGTACTGATTAGTATACTATTTGGGATTGTAGGCAATAAGAAGCTCACCTAAAGTTGGAACTGAAAAAAGGAGGAAGCTAGAGCTGGAGTAGAAGCCCTGGAATAAAGATAAAGACATAATGTAGGGATGAGATATACCACCTTACTAGTAGAATTTTAATGTAGGAATTAATTTATGAAGAACATAGGACCTTTCCTAGCCTTAGGATAGCCCTAGAGACCTTCCTAAACCCTAGCCACCCTTAGATTAGGTCACCTTAGCCTAGAATACCTCAAAACCCTTATTCTAGCCCATATCTGAACGTCCAGATAGGTTGCTGGACGTCCAGGACCATTAGACACCACCTGCAGAGCCAGACCTAATTCTGCTGGAATATTGGATGTCCAGACAAGGTGTCAGATGTCCAATTTCTGTAGAATTCCAAGACAAAACCTCAACTTCACCCTGATTCAACTCTGGTCATCCATACTAAAGACTTGGACTTTTGATTTTGAAGTATAAGTCGTCTGATCACTAAATCAGATGTCGGGAACCCCTCTCCAATTGCTATTTTTGAAATCAAGCCTAGATCTTGATTTCCTAAGCCCTTAAACCCAATCCTACACCTTAGGGAACCTAAATTAAGGTACCTTAAGCCTAGTACACTAGCCTAAGATCCCCCTAAGAGCCTAATTCGGTTCTCACTAAACCTAATTGACTTGGATCTAAGTCAGTTACACATCACCAGCTAATTGGACTCATAGAGTCCAATTGAGCTCAAACCTCAACCAACACAAGTCTAATTGGACTCAGTGAGAGTCCAATTGACTCAAGCCTAACTTAATTGGGAACATTCTCTCCCAATTACACACACACTCACTCAATTAAACTTGTGGTGGGTTTAATTGCACTTATCACTTTAGTATTAGGTTTTCTCTCCCAATTACACACACACTCACTCAATTAAACTTGTGGTGGGTTTAATTGCACTTATCACTTTAGTATTAGGTTTTATGAACCTAGTTTTTAGAAACCAACCTAAACCCAATTACCTAGACCTATAGGACTCGACCTAAACACTTATCTAGTAGTGTTTTCTGTGTTGAGTTTGAGGAACTATCGTAGTGTTTATCCCAGTTGACTGAGTCTATTGCTGCACCTTCCCCTTTCTTCATCTTCAGTTATATCGTCTGCTTGCTCTTCTTCTAAATTTTAGTGCATAGGTGAGTGGTTAGTAGATTCCGGTGCCTCTAGACACTTGTATGGACATCAGAATTCATTTCCACAGCTTCAACCTATACCACCAAGGAAGATAGTTCAGGTAGCTAATGGGAGGCTTTCACAGGTTGTTGGACAAGGGGAGGTCCCTCTTTCCTCCATAATGCAACTATCTAACATGTTGCTTATACCTGATTTTCCTATGAGCCTATTATCTGTTAGTTGTATTACCAAGGAGATAAATTGTAGAGCTATTTTTGATGTCTAGTCTTGTATACTACATGACAAGCTCACAGGGGGGACGATTGGTAGAGGATGTGAAGAAGGTGGGGTGTACCGCCTAAGTCGAACTTCTGTTGCTAATATGTGTTATGGTGGAGCTACCTTAGCCACTGGGTCTCCCCTCTAGTGCCATCTCCACCTTGGACATCTTTCCTTAGATCGACTCTAGCACATTATTCCTTATATTTGATCAACCACTACCATCACCGACGATGCTTGCCAACTTGGTAAACATCGTCATGCCAGTTTTCCTATCCTCAGAGTGTCAGGTCTACTACTTTATTTTAGTTGCTGCATATGGATGTGTGAGGCCCTAGCCCTGTTTCTGATTAATTGGGTTATTGTTATTTTCTTGTTCTGGTTGATGATTTTTCTAGTGTCATAGGTATTTCTTATGAAAAATAAGTTTGATGTTGGTTCTATTGTTGAACATTTTGTGCTTGAAATAAAAATTCAGTTTTCTACTGTTATTAAGTTGTGCACTCTAATAATGCTTGAGAGTTACATACTCATCGCTTGAGTTCTTTTAATAAATCTCATGGCATTATACACTAGACAACTTGTGCTAATTCTTTTCAGCAAAATGGTGTAGCTGGGAGGAAGCATCGTCATTGTTTGGATGCTACACGCATCCTTTTGATACATGATTCTGTGCCTTCACTTTATTGGGGTGATGTTGTTTTGATTGCATGTTTCTTGATTAACAAGATGCTAAGCTTTGTTATCCATGAACAGATTCCTTGGCAACTATTATACCCTGAGAAAGAGTTGTTTCATGTTACTCATAGAATTTTTGGGTGCATGGCCTTTGTAAATGACTTTACTCCTAGCAGGGATAAACTAGCAACACGAGTAGAGAAGTGTGTTTTTCTGGGATACTCTAGTACTTAAAAAGGGTATTATTGTTTTGATCCTATCTCTGCATGCCACTTTGTTACTGCAGATGTTACTTTTCATAAGTCTATTCCTTATTTCTCTACTTCAAGTTGTGAGCTTTCCCCTAAGATTATTGTGGCCCATATGCCTGTTCCACCTATGCCTCTTGAGGAGATGCCCATTACTAAGTTTCTGCTTACTACTACTACTACTACTACTCCTCCTGCTGTTGTTGTTCTACAAAGATATAGTGAGCCTATTACCACATACAGGCATCCTCACACTACTTTGCAGATGCCACCCCCTTTACCACCACCATTACCTCCTATGCAAGTGGGCACTAATAATCATCTACTGATGATACTATGCTTAGTGGTGATCCTACGGGTCCAACAGTTCCGACATATACCTTAGAACCTCTACAGGAGGCCTTTCCAGATGATCTTGACCTTTCGATTTCCATTTGGAAGGTACCTCACCACTGTCCTAGATACCCTTATATAGGAGCAATTCCTACAGATGGTCTGGGGATTGCATTTGGCAAGTTTTGACAAGCTCTTTCTGCTATAGAGATTCCCTCCAATTATCAACAATCCATGCTTGATCCAAAGTGGTGCCAAGCCATGGAGGATGAGATGGCTATTCTGTGATCTTGTGCTACTTGAGAGCTTACTACACTACCAGAGGGAGCCACTGTCGTTGGGTGCTAGTGGGTGTTTGCCTTGAGGTACAACCCAGATGGGTTGATTGCCAGAAACAATGCTTGTCTAGTGGCTAAAGGGTTCACTCAAACTTGAGTGGACTTCTTTGGCACTTTCTCTCTAGTTTCTTGTCTCTCTATAGTCTGGATTCTAGTTTTAGTTGTAGTGCACCATGGTTGGAAACTTCACCAACTAAACATGAAGAATGACTTCTTGTATGGCAATTTGCAAGAGCAGGTATTGTAACGACCCGGTTCCCGAGTCCCTACGAGACACGAGAACCGGACCGACTCGACTAATCCCAAGACCCAGTCGTCCAACGAGGAAGTAACCAAAAGACAGTAAAATAAACCACATTCAGCATGAATATAACTAACAGTAAAAAGTACAGCAGTAAGGAAAGAAACTACTACAGTAGGCACCACCACAACAGTAAAACAACATTTATCATATAACAAAAACTGCAGGTAAAGAAGGTACAGCGGAAACAAAACTACTCACTAGAACAGAAACAAAAGAAGGTACAAAGCTGTGGCAACTCTACTGGACCCTACTCGGCCCAGCGTCCTCTGCAGCCGCCGACCCTGGCTGCTCAACACCTGGTCCTGAAAAAGGTAACGAGTGTAACACGTCAGCAAAACGCTGAGTAGAGTGGCAAACTAACTAAGGGCAACAGTAGAGTGTACAGTAGCTGTTATGTTCTATTACTTCCTTTATTTACATCTTTCAATTTTTCTCACTATTTCATTTACTTCTCAGATCCTTTACTTGATCTCGAATGTCCTCGTGGGACGATCTTGATTGCAGTCTTTTCCAACAGTAGAAGTAGCACGTGGTGCTCTCCTGGCCGGGAGAGTCCCCCGTGGTGATCCTACCCTCAGTCAACCACCCCAAGGTCACTGACAGACGTAACGGTGACTACGGCACGCGCGATATACGCACAGGTAGCTAGCCCGTACTGGCACGCGGTCAGTCGTTTCCGTTAACGGGTGCGCCCAAAGCACAGCACGGAACCAGGGCAGAGCCCTCTCAGAAACAGGGGTCCAACCCCTCCACAGTAACCAAACCGGGGCCTTGCCCCTCCACAGTCCGCGCACCCTCGTCTGACTACCCTGGTTTGCCCTAGTGGGCCTAACAAGTCGGTGAAGGAGGCTAGCAGAACCCCGGGGCCCGTGGGGTAGCTAGTACTCTCCTAACACTACTAGCTCTCCTCGGTACTACGTACACGAGGGCCAACAAGTCGGTACAGAGCGGCCAAGCTGATGAGTGGCTACTCATCATAGCTAAAAGGCCGAAATTAAGCTAGATACTAAGCAAAATAATATCAAATTAACACATAAAAAGGGTTAAGTGTGGGAATTAAAGAAAAGACCTAAAACTTTTAATGTGTGTTAAAATCTCCTAATTAGGTCACAAAAATAAGATATTCTGAAAATTAAAGAATAAATGATGATCCATGCATAAATTGAACACATAAACAAGTTTGAAAAGCCAAATCAGAAGTAAAATAAATGTCGTAAATGTTCAATTAAGCACATGTAAAAATTTGAAAGCAATTGGACATCATTTAGGCTTAGAAATAAATAGATTACAATTAGGTCCTTCATGCATTACATTTCTACCCTTCAAAACTCCTTCTTGGACCTATTTGCAAGCCGCAGGGACCCTTTTATAAGACTGCAGGGCCCTTCCAGCTGCTATTCTTCTCGCTTATGGGCCTGCATGCAAATGTTCTACCCCTTCTTCTAAGGGTCCGTCTGCAAATTTCCCCTTTATTTCAAAGAGAAGCCTGTGTTCTTCACGCGCACTGTAGCGCGCGAAGAACACAGCCATTCTCGACCGTCCATCGCACTTTTGATCTCGATCTTCGGCTGGATTCAAATGGAACCTTCGCGCGATTCGGTGCGTGCGTTCACCTCTCTTCCCAGATCTCATCTGACGGTCAGATCTCTCTCTTGACTCGCCGCGCGCTCTACCCATCTCATCCTCACCGCCGGCCTGATTCTGATTAACCTCACCCTTGCGGTGATCTCAGTCACTGAGCTGCTATTTAAGCACCTCAGTGGTGTCGCGCGCGAAGTATCGCTCCCTCCTACATCTCTTAGCGATCAATTCTTCCACTCCAGTCTCTCCTCCTCATCTGGACCCTGATTTCACAGCCACCGGCTGTGGAATCATCGCCTGCTCTCGACCCTCCTCGTCGCTAAGGACCTCGTAGCACCTGAGGACGACCCTGGAGTCTCACTAGCAGACTCTTCCCTCCGCTGGAGTCACCCTCCTCCTTTCTTCCTCCTTAGCCGCCGGCTAAGGACCCATAGGTCCCATTCTTCCTGTTAGTTTAGTTTTTAATTCTGCACAAGTAGTGTTAGATTTAGTTTACAGTAGTTTAGAATAGATTTAGTTTTAATTGTTAGTGTTTAATGTTAGCTGTAGTTAGATTAGTCTTAGGAGTAGAATTAGTATTAGATCCCCTCCCTCACCTCCTCTGATCAGTCCAGATCAGAGGGGAAGAATCATCTGTTCATTAATCAATTTATCTCCCTCTTCATGTTTTGTTTTTCCACCATCCAATTCTGATTTATGTTCCTTTTAACGACGAATCTTTCATCTGTCACCCACACATCTGGACCCAATTCCAGATCTGATGGTGTACTGCCTCAGATCTGAAATTGGCGTCACAAGCACCATTTGGGGCTTCTCACTCACCCCATTTGTGTTCACAAAAGCCCCTTTTATTTTAGATTGATTGCCTCAGTTTGTCAGATTCACTTTAACATGGGTTTAGAAGAGATTTTGCTTTCTGAAATGTCTTGACAGATCTGACAAATTGAAGGGATTTTGGTTTTCCTTGAGGGCAAGGATTCTGAGAAGTTCTCTGGTGACAGAGAACAAATCAGAAGAGCCTTTCATGAATTTGCTTCTGCCTTGATCTGAATGCATTTGCTAGCTTTTATAAATTCCTTTAATGCATTCTTTTTCTGATTTGTCATTTCAGAACTGCCATACACCACCTGTTTGATAATTATTTTTGTATGGTGATTCTCTAACCTAAGGAGTTTTCCATACTCCTTAAGGTTGCAAGAAACTGGGATTGTATGTTTTTGGTTTTAATTGATTGAGTTAAGTCTTCCTTCATGCTGTCTATGGCATTAGGAAGACTAACTCAATACCATTTGCTGTTTTGATCTGAAAGGATGCTTCTGCTAAGTTTGTTTTCTAATGAGGGTTTGAGCTGAATTTACATGAGATTTTCGTGAGATTTAAACCCCTTTCAGATTTGGATTTCAACTCTGTAAATTGTAGTTTGTTTTGAATTTTATCTTACTCCCAGTTATACAGCAACATGCTGCATATAGCAGCTACATTCCCCTCTTCTCTAAACTCCCTTCTTCTCTAAATTTCCCTCTTCTCTGTAGAATACTTCCCCCCTCTTCAAGTGGACTAACTGCAGCAGCAGTTAGCCATTTGACAGTGGCTTAAGCCACTGCCACTGTAAATAACACTAAAACAACACATTGTTCTCTTCTCCATCTCCTCTGACAGTAGCTGAAGCTGCTGCCTAAACTCAAATAAAAAAAAAAATCAATCAACTCTAATTCCCTAACTTTATACAAAAGCCTAATTGCATAGACTTATTTTAAAACTGTAAATACACCCATTCATAGTATTATAACTATAACTATAGCATATCAGTTAGATACATAGTTATACTGTAAATATGTATAAAACCTGTACAGAAATTCATACACATATGTAATCTATGTAAATATATGTATAAATACTGAACTATTATGTATGTATTTACTGATATATGTATATGTATATATACAGATTCATATGTACATATTCAGTATCTATATTGTAGAATAAATTAGCTAAATTAATAATTTAGAGCTATAATTAAGTAAATAAATCTATAGACTTAGGTTAACATATATAGTAAGTAATTTAAGTTAGTTAAAGTACAATTATACCTAGTATAGCTTACTGTAACTTAGTTTTATTTAAAACACTCAGAACAGCTAGTTTAGCTTAAATAAAATAGAAATAAATTCGTAAATATACAATAAAAATATGTATAAAATACTTAAGTATGTAAATTGAATCTGTATAAGGTCAATTAGACCATTTACTAACTATTTTATAAGTAATTAACTATTTAATCACCTAAATCAACCTGTACAATCAGCCTAGTTTAGCGAATTTATTTGTATAGTAAACATAATTAAAATTCAAAATTAATTAATCAATTATGTATTATTATGTAAATATTTTATTTACCATATTTTATTTTATTTTTTTTTAATAATTTATGGCCCCCAAATCGAGGGCCAAAAACGCGCACAGACGCAGCTGCGTTTGGTTTCCAGCGCACGATGTGGCGCTGGAATAGCGCCACATCGTGGGCTGCAAACGAAACGCAGCATATAAATATAATTTATGTTATAACCTTACCAGTCGTCATGGCGCCGGGCGCCCGAAACTTCACCTGCTCCGTCTGATCCGATAACCCGATTCTGATATGTGCTGAATACTGAATGCGTGATTCCTGTGTGGGGCTGGGAGCCCGAGCGTGTGCGAACTTGTTGAAGGCGTTGGGCTGAGGCCCTGCGCTGATACGAAAACGTAATTAAGCACCTAATCTGAGATTAGGGCGCGCTTAGTAGAGGTCTGGTCCCACCCGAAGGGTGCTGTGTATCCCTCGAAAAGCGCGCCCGCTAATTAAACACATTTTACACTAAGGACTCCACCGCAGCCTCTGAAAGACTACACAGAACAAAATGAAAGGACAGACGACTTAAAAAAAAGAGATAACACGAGATAACAACATAAAAGACTCTGTACATATGTAAAATTAAACCCACATAATTACTAATAGAATAAAACGACACTATAAATGTCGCTAAAGACCTCAGGTTGCTTCTTTAGGTTGTATATAGTGTTTCCTGAGATTTAGCGACGTTTATATCTGTCACTAAAACTGATATGTATGTCACTATAAATAAATGACTAGTAAGTTAAGTTTTTACACCATGGTATCCTAATGGAGTATGAACTAACATATTAGTGTTAATAGTATAACTTGTAAATACATAGTTTAGAGTATAATAATAGATTGTTTGATGCTTGTTCATAGTTAGCATTTTTGCAAGCACTTCTTAGTAACTAGGTAAACAAAACATTCATTCATTCTTTAAATGTAAAGTTTCTTTTTGAATAAGAAGATAATTTTGGAGATAATCAAAGAGTGACCGAATTAAATTCAATAAATTGCCTCCCAGAGAACGACCTGGAACAAAACCAGTAAAAATTAGATAAATAAGCAAATGATAATAATGGTTGTAATGACTGGAACTCACCCATACTCACCACTATACGACATCCTTAATGTTATATTGTACACCCTGTACTACAACGACATAATCAACAATTATTACCAATTTCAAACACAACAACCACACATCACAACCAACAAAAAAAACCCAACCATTATTTTGGCGCCGCTGCCGGGGAGGCAACACTCTTTGCACCCAATCATTATTTTGGCGCCGCTGCCGGGGAGGCAACACTCTTTGCACCCAATCATTATTTTGGCGCCGTTGCCGGGGAGGCAACACTCTTTGCACCAAAATTTTCTTTTCATTCTTTTGTATATAGAAATTCTTCATTCATTCATTATAATTGCTTTTATTTTCCATTGAATTAATTGTGTATACATTCCTTTATTCTTTTACTAATCATTTGTTTTTTTTCCATAGCACTTGAGGAGGAGTGTCGTCTTCCTGGTGGAGTCGCTGCACTCCAGATCCGTCTTCCTGGTGGAGTTTTGCCTCGAAGTCGCTGTAGGATTTTAGTATTAGTTTTAGTATAGATAGTTTTAGGTTTATTGATTAGGAGCAATTGTTAGTCATAAGTTGTGAGAGCTTGTTCTCACACAATTTTTGTAATAATTCTGGACTATCTGGACTTTATTTCTTTCTGTTCTTAATTTCTTTCCTTACTTTTGAATTGCATATAAAATTTTTCAAAAAAAAAAAAAAAAAAATCAAAAAGACCTCATACTTATCTAGCAGCAGCATAACCTCAGGCATCCATTTTTAGGATTACATTTCATTCCTGCTAGATTTTAATTCAAGTCAAATCTGCATTAGAAGATTGCTGGAGTCAGGTACGCATTTCTTACCTAACTCTAACTCCTGCCATATTTGCATTTGACTTAAAATTAAAGAAGACCACTACTTGTTCTGAATTTAGTAAAAAGTGAAATGAGCAGCATAGAAAACATATTTTAATCACTTTAATTAAATCAAAAAGGAGATAGCAAAATTGGGTGGAACCATGTTTGAGATTTTAATCGCCTTGTGTTGAATGTTATCGTGCACACAGCACGATCACTTAAGGCCACAATACACGGGTTTCTACCTCATCTTTCTGCAACCACAGGATCTGGATCCGCACGCTCAGTCTTATCCAGATTCCCAGTGGATTTTAGAGGTCTGCACTTCGCTAGGTTTATCTTAGGATACGTACAATTGCTTGAAACAATTGTTTGCGTATAACATACTTTGCGTAGCAGCCTCTAGGAAAAATTTTCTCCGATTCATTTCGATTGATTGGTCTTCTTGAATTGAGATTTTATTGGGATTCTTCTGTTTTATTGTGAACGTTAAAAATTTTTTCCCATTGAGTTGGATCGAATTAGAGTAAACGGGATTTCAAAAAAAAAAAAAAAAAAAAAAAAAAAAAAAAATCAACTCAATGGAAGGTAGGAGATCCCAAAACCCAGAACTTGTACTCCCCTTGGGTACTGCTACCCAAGCTACTGCATCATCTTCTTTGCCTTCCACTTCTAATCCCTTACCTCCTGAGTCTCAAAATACTTTCCACAATCCCCCTCGCCAAGAGGATGATCTTGATTCTTCACACTTTGAGGATTTTGAAGAACTTCCTCCAGACTCAGTTGCACATCCTCTACCACAGCAACCACCTATCCCTAGGTTCCAACCTCCACCTTATCCTAATCATCCTAATCCACCCCCGGAGAGAGGACCTATGCCTCATCTTCAGCACCTTTTCGATACACAACTACAAATGAATACCTTAACCCAACAGGTGCAACAGCTTGCTCAAGCTGTAAATCTATTAGCTAATCCCCAACCACAACCACTTCAACTTAGAAATCCTCAGGCACCACCCCAACCCCGTAGACCTCAACTACGAGATTACTATAATCCCGCAGTTGCCCAACCAATGCCTGTGGTACGTTATCCCAATGGGGGTCGTGCTGCTGAACTGAAGCCGAACATTATAGCACTCATTCCTCACTTCCATGGACTTGCTTCTGAGGACCCTTTTCAGCATTTAGAGGAGCTGAAGAATCTTGCCCAAACTTTGGGTCCGCAAGGACATGATCAACACACGCTTTTGATGAAAATGTTCTCCTTTTCATTAAAAGATAAGGCAGCCTTTTGGTTTAGAACACTTGCACGGACTACACCTATAGATTCCTGGGCTTCTTTATAACATGAGTTCTTAAAGAAGTACTTGCCTGTAGGCCGCACTAATGCCTTAAGGCGTGCCATCACCACCTTCACCCAGAATTTAGGAGAACCTATGCACGAGGCTTGGGAGAGATTCCATGAGCTTTTGAGAAAATGTCCCCACCATGGTGTCCCACGCTGGCAACAGGTCCAGATCTTCTACCATGGGCTCCATGATGACACACGGAATTTTGTAGATGCCGCTTGTGGAGGCAATTTCCTGTGTCGGGACGAGGACTCAGCCTTTGAGCTCTTTGAAGGCATGGCCGAAAACTCTATTAACAATGCTTCAATGAGCGTGTTTAATAGAAAGTCCTCACATTCCCACTCACACACGGGGGTACATGAAGCCCAATCCAGTAGCAAAGACTTAGAGATAGTGGCTAGTCAACTGGATAAAGTGGGCTTAATCGAGAAGAAAGTAGATGAAGTATGGAAATTTCTCTCAAAACACCCATCTTCTTCTTCTCAGTCACCAGCACAAAACACTTCTTCTCAGTTTCCCACAGGGAGGGAAACTGTGAATAACCTTTCTGTGACACAAACTGCATTACCGGATTTTCCATTTCCATATCCTTCACCAGTTGGAGGAACCTTTGTTCCTCCCTTCACTGACTTCCCTGCACCTTCTGGAGCTTCGGAGGAGCTTCACGCCATTCACAATGATCCTTTCACACAAACCTATGACCCTGGATGGCGTAATCATCCAAATTTCTCGTGGTCGGGAAATTCACAAAGACCTCCTTTTCAACAACCTTCTGCACCACCATTGCACAACCCGATCCGAGCACCACCTCCACAATCACACGGATATCCACCGCGTACCTACCAGCAACCCCAACCCAGGCCCACCCAATACTCTCAATCTGGGCCTACACGAGATGACCAGTTGGGGTCTATCATGAAAGCTCTTGCTGATATGCAACAACAGAATATTGCTATGCAGCAGAGACAGGACACGGCCTTAGCTGAGATGAGAGCCCAGCTATCAAACTTGACGGAGTCCCGTCAACCACATTCACTCCCATCCCAAGCACAACCCAACCCTAGGAACATACCTGCTCAAAGGTATGTCCAACCTAGACCAACACTGCAAAACCAAACACATGACATTTCACAAGCAGTGCACAACACTGAATTCTTCACTGACTCAAATTCCTCTCTTGCACAAACGCAACCACCTCTGCTACCTAACAATGATTTACCATCTACCTCTAGAGATGAACTAAATGCCATAGTCACTAGGAGTGGTAAATGCACACTAGATCCACCTCTTCCAACACCTACCACTTCTAGTTCTGCTCCTCCACTTCCTACTTCTCCTCTACCTATAACTGAACCTCTCACAACTCCAGTACCTTTTGCTGAAGCTTTAAAGAAGAAGGAGAAAGGAAAGAAAAAGACCTGTGTGGCACCTGAGGAGGATTTGCTTAAGCTCTTTGAGCAAGTCCACATAAACATCCCCTTGTTGGATGCAATCCGCCACATCCCTCTTTACGCTAAGTTTTTAAAAGACCTATGTACACCTAAGCGTAAAGCAAGAATTCAAAAAGGGAGTAGTCCAATCATTCTCTCGGAACAAGCTAGTTCCATCATCTCTAGTACCCTCCCAACTAAGATGAAAGACCCAGGCACCCCTCTCTTATCCTGCATGATTGGTAACACCACATTCAATAGAGCACTACTTGACCTAGGTGCTTCCATCAATCTTATCCCAACCTCTCTACTGACACATTTTGAGGTTGGCAATTTGAAGCCAACCAAGGTGTCCCTGCAATTAGCTGACAGATCAGTTAAGACACCTCAGGGAGTGTTGGAAGATGTCATAGTGCGGGTCAAGGATTTTTACTTCCCTGTAGACTTTATAGTCCTTGACATGGAAGTACCTGAAGATATCCAGAATACACCTATCATTTTAGGAAGACCTTTCTTGGCTACGGCCAAGGCAAACATCAATTGTGAGGAGGGCCTTATAGAATTAAAGTTTGGAGATCAGAAAATAAAAATTGATATTTTTCAGGCCCAAAGAGGACCGACCTGTAGTTTAATTGAAGAAATCTTCTCCCTGGATTCATTGGATCAATTGGTTGAGGACACCTTGATCAATTCATTAAATTTAGAACCTCAACACTCTTTGGACTCTGACATGACTTCCACTGAGATACCAAATTTAGAGACTGAGGACCTTCCTCCCATTCCATTAGTATCTCTAGGATCTCCTGAAACTTTCACACCTGCTCCTTCTGATCCTGTGCCTGTTGAACTCAAACCTCTTCCTGACTCTCTCAAATATGTTTTCTTAGGACCTGATCAGACCTATCCGGTGATTGTTAACTCTTCCCTTTCTTCTGATCAAGAGTCACGACTCTTATCTGTCCTAAGAGCACATAGGCAGGCTATAGGATGGAGCCTTTCTGACCTTACTGGCATCAGTCCTTCTTATTGCACACATAGGATTTTCACTGAAGAAGGATCTAGACCTACTAGACAGCCCCAGCGTAGATTAAATCCTACATTACAAGAGGTGATAAAAAGTGAAATGATTAAATGGCTGGACAATGGAATTATCTACCCAATTTCTGACAGTAGATGGGTAAGTCCTGTTCAGGTTGTGCCAAAAAAGGCCGGACTTACCATCATCACCACTGATTCTGGAGAAGTCATCCCTACACGCATTGCTAGTTCGTGGCGAGTATGTATAGATTACCGAAAACTCAACCAAGCCACGAAGAAAGATCATTTTCCTTTGCCCTTCATTGATCAAATACTGGAAAGAGTGGCAGGGAATAGATTTTTCTGCTTTTTGGATGGCTATTCAGGATATAATCAGGTGGCAATTCACCCCGATGATCAGGAGAAAACAACATTCACCTGCACCTACGGAACCTTTGCATTCCGTAGGATGCCTTTTGGATTGTGCAACGCACCTGCTACATTCCAGCGGTGTATGTTTGCAATCTTTTCTGACTTAGTAGGCGATTGTTTAGAAGTCTTCATGGATGACTTCTCGGTCTTCGGGAGCACATTTGATGCATGTCTAGACCACCTGACCAAGGTCCTGCAAAGATGCATTAATGTGAATCTGGTACTTTCCTGGGAGAAATCTCATTTCATGGTAACTGAAGGACTTGTATTAGGTCACCTTATTTCTGAGAGAGGAATTGAGGTTGACCGCGCGAAGGTAAAGTTGATTTCTGATTTACCACTACCTTCGTCGGTTAAGCAAATTCGATCTTTCCTCGGGCATGTTGGTTTTTATCGCCGCTTTATAGCGGATTTCTCGAAAATAGCCCGACCTCTCACTACTCTCCTCTCTAAAGACGTAGACTTCCAGATCTCTGACGATTGTGTTCGTGCCTATACGACACTTCGTGATCTGATTACCAAGGCACCCATACTGCAACCCCCAAATTGGTCTCACCCTTTTGAGATCATGTGTGATGCCTCTAATTATGCAGTAGGAGCTGTCCTTGGTCAAAAATTGGACGGGAAACCCACAGTCATCTATTACGCTAGCAAGACCTTGGATGAAGCTCAGAGGAATTACACCGTCACGGAAAAGGAATTGCTAGCTGTAGTATATGCACTGGAAAAATTCAGACCTTATCTTTTAGGTTCCCACATTATAGTCTACACTGACCACACGGCAATTCGATATCTTCTCGCCAAGAAGGACGCGAAATCTCGTCTGATTAGATGGATCCTACTTTTACAGGAATTTGATTTAGAGATTCGTGATAAGGCTGGAAAGCAGAATGTGGTAGCTGACCACTTATCCCGCCTTCCTTCTGAAGCGATTTCTCCTTCTTTACCCATCTCTGACCACTTCCCTGACGAGCAATTGCTGGTCATTCATTCTGATCTTCCCTGGTATGCTGACATTGTCAACTACCTGGCTTCTGGACTCATCCCCACTAATTGGGTCCGACATCAAAAAGACAGACTTAGATCCGAGGCCAAGCACTATTACTGGGAAGAACCTTGGCTTTTCAAGCATTGTAAAGACCAGATCTTTAGGAAGTGCGTCCCTGATAAGGAGATTAGAAGCATCTTATCATTCTGCCACGACCAGGCGTGCGGCGGTCACTTCTCTGGCAAAAAGACCGCTGCAAAGATTTTGCAGAGTGGTTTCTATTGGCCCACAATCTTCAAGGATGCACACGAATATAGCAGGGCATGTTCACGCTGTCAGTCTCTTGGTAGTATTGGCCGCCGAGACATGATGCCCTTGAATCCGATCATGGTGTGCGAAATCTTTGACATTTGGGGCATTGACTTCATGGGACCTTTTCCTAAATCTTATGGCTTCGAGTACATATTGTTGGCAGTTGAGTATGTTTCCAAATGGATTGAAGCCATCCCCTCAAGGACTAATGATCATAGAGTTGTGACACAATTTGTTCAAGATTTCATCTTCTCTAGATTCGGGGTACCTAAAGCCATCATTAGTGATGGAGGGTCTCATTTTAGAAACACACATTTTCAGTCCCTACTGCAAAAGTATGGGGTGTCACATAGGATTGCTACATCTTATCACCCTCAAACCAATGGACTTGCTGAATTATCTAATCGGGAGATCAAAAAGATTTTACAGACTACCATCCGACCTGATAGAAAGGATTGGTCTTCCCGCCTTTCTGATGCGCTGTGGGCATATAGGACAGCCCACAAAACCCCTTTAGGCATGTCTCCTTTTAGACTTGTGTACGGGAAACACTGTCATCTTCCTGTCGAATTAGAGCACAAAGCCTATTGGGCCATCAGAAAGTGTAACTTAGACTTAGAGAAGGCCGGTGATCTTAGGAAATTACAAATGTCTGAGCTCGATGAATTAAGGAATGAATCTTATGAAAGCTCAAGGATGTATAAGGACAAACTTAAGGCCTTCCATGACCGTCACATTCTTAGGAAATCTTTTCACCCTGGTAAAAAAGTCCTTCTCTTCGACTCTAGACTGAAACTCTTTCCTGGGAAGTTAAGATCAAAATGGATTGGACCTTTCAAAATCTTGAGATTATTTGATAATGGAGCCGTTGAGATCACTGAACTTGACAAATCTGAACCCTTTATTGTTAATGGACAAAGACTGAAACCTTTCATTGAGCCGCAGGATCTCAGACTTGTCAATTCCACCATTTCGCTCCTACATTTTGAATTACCATGTAAGTTTTCGCCTAGCTGAAGGCGTTAAACTTAGCAACACCTACCCTTGTATATAGCTGTTTTACACTTTTCTTACTCTTACCTTTACTTGCATATAGTGTCTACCCTTGCATTCTGAGCATACATTCATTGACACACATGTCATGCATTTCACTTCCTAGCCCGACTGTTCACTCTGATCCTAGATCAGACTTAAAATCGTCCGCACAGAGATTTTATCTCCTCATTCCAACTTCCTTCCATCACCCAGCCTAGGATAGTGAAAAGCAGAGCATGCATTTGCATCCACCCTTTCATTCAATGAGGACATTGAAACATTTAAGCATGGGGGGGTGTAAATGGTAAACCATTTAAACCAAAATGCAATTGTAGACACAACTATAGTACATATAGTATTATCAAAAAAAATTATATACTTCAAAAAAATTGAAAAATTTTGAAAAAATTTTTTGAAAAAAATTACAAAGCTAAAAATACAAAAAAAAAAAAAAAATATAACAAATCAGAAAAATTCCAAAAATACAATAAGGGACATGTACTTTATTTGTCAAAGGAGGATATTCATTTCAAGAGAGGAGGGAGAAAAAGAAAAAAAAAGAAAAGATAAGTGATCTTATAGCTGAAAACAAAAAATAGAATAAGTGTCTATGGACATTCAACCATTACTGGTTTGACCTACCGGGCCATAGGAGCTTGATACAAGCTTAGGCTTAATACACTTCGAGCCTTGACAAGATAGACCACAGTCTCTCCTAACTTTAGGACAATTCTTGTACCTGAGTCACCAGTACAGGATTCGTTGGTTTGCTTTGACTTAGGAGTCTAAGTAACCTTGGCTTACACTACACAATGTCAGGAAAGACCACTTGAACCTAAACCTCAACCCTTGTGTTCATTAGGGAAGGTGGAGTCCTTACCTGTGCGTGCAGGTAGACTCTTTGTCCTAATCTTTAGTTTTGTGTCTAGGAGAAGCTCTTTCCACAAAAGAAATCCACCCACCAAATACAGTGCGCTCTACCAAATAAGTTTTGGAGACATACTGTTCAAAAAAAAAAAAAAAAAAAAAAAAAAAAAAAAGAAGTTAAGTATGTTCTCCAAAATGTCTGAAAAACAACTCTTCCACCAAAAATGTTTTCAGGGTTCAAAATAAATACCCTATTTTTCCACAAAAAAAATCTTCTCTGAGCCACAAATACAATAAGGATTGGGTTTGAATACCATCAATTTTTGAGAGTCATCCGAAAACATGAGCTGAAGTTAGGACCAACCTGGACTTAAAAAGAAGTGAAACCCCAGGATTGAGCCTTAGAATTCACCTGGTTAGTCCTGACTTATCACAAAGCACAGCCATAACTTCATAGCATTCTGAGTCTCTGTAAAAACCTCCTGAGTCCTGGAATTCGACTTAAGGTTTAAATATCAAGAGTCCTTGTTGGTTGAGAGATGGTCCATGTCATTTAAGCCTCGAGTTCTGGTAGGTTATCCTCAGTAACCAGGTTCTCACAATGTCCAAAAACACAGTCGGTATTGGAAAATGTTTCAGCTTAAAGATCATCATAAACACTTAAAAATTTTTGAAAGAAGAAAAAGATATCTTTACACACTTACCTTGCTGATACTTAAATTGCCTTACACTTCAACAGATTGTTTGCTAAGGGACTAGCAAAACGTAAGCATGGGGGTATGATGAGTGGCTACTCATCATAGCTAAAAGGCCGAAATTAAGCTAGATACTAAGCAAAACAATATCAAATTAACACATAAAAAGGGTTAAGTGTGGGAATTAAAGAAAAGACCTAAAACTTTTAATGTGTGTTAAAATCTCCTAATTAGGTCACAAAAATAAGATATTCTGAAAATTAAAGAATAAATGATGATCCATGCATAAATTGAACACATAAACAAGTTTGAAAAGCCAAATCAGAAGTAAAATAAATGTCGTAAATGTTCAATTAAGCACATGTAAAAATTTGAAAGCAATTGGACATCATTTAGGCTTAGAAATAAATAGATTACAATTAGGTCCTTCATGCATTACATTTCTACCCTTCAAAACTCCTTCTTGGACCTATTTGCAAGCCGCAGGGACCCTTTTATAAGACTGCAGGCCCTTCCAGCTGCTATTCTTCTCGCTTATGGGCCTGCATGCAAATGTTCTACCCCTTCTTCTAAGGGTCCGTCTGCAAATTTCCCCTTTATTTCAAAGAGAAGCCTGTGTTCTTCACGCGCACTGTAGCGCGCGAAGAACACAGCCATTCTCGACCGTCCATCGCACTTTTGATCTCGATCTGCGGCTGGATTCAAATGGAACCTTCGCGCGATTCGGTGCGTGCGTTCACCTCTCTTCCCAGATCTCATCTGACGGTCAGATCTCTCTCTTGACTCGCCGCGCGCTCTACCCATCTCATCCTCACCGCCGGCCTGATTCTGATTAACCTCACCCTTGCGGTGATCTCAGTCACTGAGCTGCTATTTAAGCACCTCAGTGGTGTCGCGCGCGAAGTATCGCTCCCTCCTACATCTCTTAGCGATCAATTCTTCCACTCCAGTCTCTCCTCCTCATCTGGACCCTGATTTCACAGCCACCGGCTGTGGAATCATCGCCTGCTCTCGACCCTCCTCGTCGCTAAGGACCTCGTAGCACCTGAGGACGACCCTGGAGTCTCACTAGCAGACTCTTCCCTCCGCTGGAGTCACCCTCCTCCTTTCTTCCTCCTTAGCCGCCGGCTAAGGACCCATAGGTCCCATTCTTCCTGTTAGTTTAGTTTTTAATTCTGCACAAGTAGTGTTAGATTTAGTTTACAGTAGTTTAGAATAGATTTAGTTTTAATTGTTAGTGTTTAATGTTAGCTGTAGTTAGATTAGTCTTAGGAGTAGAATTAGTATTAGATCCCCTCCCTCACCTCCTCTGATCAGTCCAGATCAGAGGGGAAGAATCATCTGTTCATTAATCAATTTATCTCCCTCTTCATGTTTTGTTTTTCCACCATCCAATTCTGATTTATGTTCCTTTTAACGACGAATCTTTCATCTATCACCCACACATCTGGACCCAATTCCAGATCTGATGGTGTACTGCCTCAGATCTGAAATTGGCGTCACAAGCACCATTTGGGGCTTCTCACTCACCCCATTTGTGTTCACAAAAGCCCCTTTTATTTTAGATTGATTGCCTCAGTTTGTCAGATTCACTTTAACATGGGTTTAGAAGAGATTTTGCTTTCTGAAATGTCTTGACAGATCTGACAAATTGAAGGGATTTTGGTTTTCCTTGAGGGCAAGGATTCTGAGAAGTTCTCTGGTGACAGAGAACAAATCAGAAGAGCCTTTCATGAATTTGCTTCTGCCTTGATCTGAATGCATTTGCTAGCTTTTATAAATTCCTTTAATGCATTCTTTTTCTGATTTGTCATTTCAGAACTGCCATACACCACCTGTTTGATAATTATTTTTGTATGGTGATTCTCTAACCTAAGGAGTTTTCCATACTCCTTAAGGTTGCAAGAAACTGGGATTGTATGTTTTTGGTTTTAATTGATTGAGTTAAGTCTTCCTTCATGCTGTCTATGGCATTAGGAAGACTAACTCAATACCATTTGCTGTTTTGATCTGAAAGGATGCTTCTGCTAAGTTTGTTTTCTAATGAGGGTTTGAGCTGAATTTACATGAGATTTTCGTGAGATTTAAACCCCTTTCAGATTTGGATTTCAACTCTGTAAATTGTAGTTTGTTTTGAATTTTATCTTACTCCCAGTTATACAGCAACATGCTGCATATAGCAGCTACATTCCCCTCTTCTCTAAACTCCCTTCTTCTCTAAATTTCCCTCTTCTCTGTAGAATACTTCCCCCCTCTTCAAGTGGACTAACTGCAGCAGCAGTTAGCCATTTGACAGTGGCTTAAGCCACTGCCACTGTAAATAACACTAAAACAACACATTGTTCTCTTCTCCATCTCCTCTGACAGTAGCTGAAGCTGCTGCCTAAACTCAAATAAAAAAAAAAATCAATCAACTCTAATTCCCTAACTTTATACAAAAGCCTAATTGCATAGACTTATTTTAAAACTGTAAATACACCCATTCATAGTATTATAACTATAACTATAGCATATCAGTTAGATACATAGTTATACTGTAAATATGTATAAAACCTGTACAGAAATTCATACACATATGTAATCTATGTAAATATATGTATAAATACTGAACTATTATGTATGTATTTACTGATATATGTATATGTATATATACAGATTCATATGTACATATTCAGTAGCTATATTGTAGAATAAATTAGCTAAATTAATAATTTAGAGCTATAATTAAGTAAATAAATCTATAGACTTAGGTTAACATATATAGTAAGTAATTTAAGTTAGTTAAAGTACAATTATACCTAGTATAGCTTACTGTAACTTAGTTTTATTTAAAACACTCAGAACAGCTAGTTTAGCTTAAATAAAATAGAAATAAATTCGTAAATATACAATAAAAATATGTATAAAATACTTAAGTATGTAAATTGAATCTGTATAAGGTCAATTAGACCATTTACTAACTATTTTATAAGTAATTAACTATTTAATCACCTAAATCAACCTGTACAATCAGCCTAGTTTAGCGAATTTATTTGTATAGTAAACATAATTAAAATTCAAAATTAATTAATCAATTATGTATTATTATGTAAATATTTTATTTACCATATTTTATTTTATTTTTTTTTAATAATTTATGGCCCCCAAATCGAGGGCCAAAAACGCGCACAGACGCAGCTGCGTTTGGTTTCCAGCGCACGATGTGGCGCTGGAATAGCGCCACATCGTGGGCTGCAAACGAAACGCAGCATATAAATATAATTTATGTTATAACCTTACCAGTCGTCATGGCGCCGGGCGCCCGAAACTTCACCTGCTCCGTCTGATCCGATAACCCGATTCTGATATGTGCTGAATACTGAATGCGTGATTCCTGTGTGGGGCTGGGAGCCCGAGCGTGTGCGAACTTGTTGAAGGCGTTGGGCTGAGGCCCTGCGCTGATACGAAAACGTAATTAAGCACCTAATCTGAGATTAGGGCGCGCTTAGTAGAGGTCTGGTCCCACCCGAAGGGTGCTGTGTATCCCTCGAAAAGCGCGCCCGCTAATTAAACACATTTTACACTAAGGACTCCACCGCAGCCTCTGAAAGACTACACAGAACAAAATGAAAGGACAGACGACTTAAAAAAAAGAGATAACACGAGATAACAACATAAAAGACTCTGTACATATGTAAAATTAAACCCACATAATTACTAACAGAATAAAACGACACTATAAATGTCGCTAAAGACCTCAGGTTGCTTCTTTAGGTTGTATATAGTGTTTCCTGAGATTTAGCGACGTTTATATCTGTCACTAAAACTGATATGTATGTCACTATAAATAAATGACTAGTAAGTTAAGTTTTTACACCATGGTATCCTAATGGAGTATGAACTAACATATTAGTGTTAATAGTATAACTTGTAAATACATAGTTTAGAGTATAATAATAGATTGTTTGATGCTTGTTCATAGTTAGCATTTTTGCAAGCACTTCTTAGTAACTAGGTAAACAAAACATTCATTCATTCTTTAAATGTAAAGTTTCTTTTTGAATAAGAAGACAATTTTGGAGATAATCAAAGAGTGACCGAATTAAATTCAATAAATTGCCTCCCAGAGAACGACCTGGAACAAAACCAGTAAAAATTAGATAAATAAGCAAATGATAATAATGGTTGTAATGACTGGAACTCACCCATACTCACCACTATATGACATCCTTAATGTTATATTGTACACCCTGTACTACAACGACATAATCAACAATTATTACCAATTTCAAACACAACAACCACACATCACAACCAACAAAAAAACCGAATCATTACAAGCCTAACCCCGGGTCCCTGGGGCGGCTGGCCCCACTCTGCACTAAAACAGGTACAGGTACTTCCCTTGGTACTGCGTACCCAAGAGACAGTACAAACTACATCTCAGTTCCATTCCTTTTCTTTCCAGGAGTTCCACTCCTAATTCCCCGTAGGGTTCCAGCTCTTTATCTCAGAACATCATATGTTTCACTTTCCAGATTCACGTTCTCACATTCCATGATCTCAACATGATTCTCTATGCATAACAGGCAGCTGTTAATTAAATTTACAGGCAGCTTTATATATCCCTTTCCATTTTTCCAAGACTGCAGTAATGTACATTCCACTAGTTTTTCCATTCTAGGATTCATGCCATATCCTAGGATCTATCATACAATCTAGTTTTCCGGCCCTAGGATTCATGCAACACCTAGGAGCTATCATTCCACATATTTCTCATTCCTAGGATTCATGCAATGCCCTAGGTTCTAGTTATGGTTCCATACTTTAACAGATTTTATAAATGCTTAAAACCACTCTACCAGGTACAACGGAAGTAATGGGGGCGTGGTCGGGAATCCCGCGTGCCTCCGCGACTCTCAAGACGGCAACCGAACGAGGTCCTATCACAAGGATCAAACACAAGGAGTGTCTCAAAACAGTGTATAGCTACGGTAGGCGGGTAGAGGAATAAATTCTGAATCGAACGCAACTCGAATCGCGGAAAACGGAGCCCAAACGGGCCCTAAACGGGTCGAGAAAGACAATACTGTGCAAAATCAGACGTCTGGAACTCCTTCCAGACGTCTTAAACGGTGGATCAGAGAATTACCTGTTCGGCTTGGTTCCCCGGACGTCCAGAAGTCTGTGGCGACGTCTCTCCTAGATCCCAGACGTCCGATGGTCTCTCCGGACGTCTGGAGGTCACTCCCGCCGTCTGGTACAACTTCCAGACGTCGGATTCGCAAAGGATGACGAATCCGAACACCTGCGCACAGCCAACCCTCCTCCCTCAGTACGGTCAGTCGACAACAAAAGAAGGAGAAAGCGGAACTCACCTTTCAGACGTCTGTATGATCACACAGACGTCGACCTTGCCGTCTGGATATCAGTCCAGACGTCTGATTCTGGAGATTTTTCCAGAATCAGGACCTCGCTCGGCCTCCGCTCGCGACACCGCCCGCGTCGCACCTCACGCGTCCGCTGCTCCGCCCGCAGCAGGTCCCTCTTCGCGACGCTCTGCGCCCCCTGCGCCCTCCGCCGGCCGGCCAAGCCGCTCCCGGCGAGCTCGCCCTTACGGCAGAGCCCCGCCCTCGCACGCCGCAGCTCCTCCGCGCCTACTGCGGCCGCCGCTGCCGTTGCGCCCTCGCGTCCGCTCGCTCTCGCGCACAGGCAGGAGAGAAGGAGGAAGATGGTGGAGACGGGAGGGGAGGCGCGCCCCCTCCCCCTTTTAACGCCGCGCGGAGAGGAGGGAGAGACGGCCGCAGTCGCCTGCAGCCGCAGAGAAGATGCGGATCGCAGGTCTGCGCGCACAGGCGCGCAGACGGATATCCCGTGTGAGTATAACTGTTCGTCAGACGTCTGTAAACTATCCCGGACGTCTGGCCAGACGTCTGGATGTGATCCCAGACGTCTTGACAGACGTCTGGGCCACCTCCCAGACGTCTTAAAAGACGTCTGGGGTACGCGCTCGTTACAATATAACAAACTCAAAGGAAGTTTCGTCCCCGAAACTTGCGCCAACTAGGGTGCGGAAAAAGGATGTCCAAATAACCATAACAAACTCAAAGAGGACCGAAGCCGGTCCGAAAAGACGTACCCGCGAAAAGCTCTGGGTACCGCTCCCGCATTGCCGCCTCAGGCTCCCAGGTAGCCTCCTCGTACCGCTGGCTCCTCCACAAAACCTTTACCAGGGGTACTTGCTTTCGTCTCAACCTGCGGACGGCTCGGTCTAGGATCTGCACTGGCCGCTCAGGGTAGGTCAGGTCGTCGCTCACCTCGACGCTCTCGTGACTCAGTACGTGGCTGGGATCGGCTACGTACTTCCTGAGGTTGGACACGTGGAACACGTCGTGCACACCAGAAAGCTGCGGGGGAAGGGCAAGTCTGTAAGCAACGGGTCCAACCCGCTCCAGGACCTCGAAGGGCCCCACGAACCTCGGCGCGAGCTTCCCTCTCACCCCAAACCGCTGTAAGCCCTTCATGGGCGAAACACGAAGAAAGACGTGGTCCCCAACCTCGAACTGCACCTCTCTGCGTCTGCGATCTGCGTAGCTCTTCTGTCTGCTCCTGACAGTGCGGAGTCGTCTGTGGATCTGTTCAACTACCTCCTGACTCTGCCGGATCAACCTGGGGCCAACCTCCCACTTGGTCCCCACCTCAACCCAACTCAAGGGTGCCGCGCATTTCCGTCCGTACAGAGCCTCGTAGGGAGCCATGCCGATGCTCGAGTGATAACTGTTGTTGTATGCAAACTCTGCCAGGGGCAGGTGTTCCTCCCAAGAGCCCCTCCAGTCTAGTACACAGGCACGCAAAAGATCCTCAAGTGTCTGTATCGTGCGTTCCGACTGTCCGTCCGTCTGGGGGTGGTAAGCCGTGCTAAACCTCAACCTCGTCCCCAAAGCCTGCTGAAACTCAGCCCAAAACTGGGACGTAAAGCGGGTATCCCGGTCGGATACGATCTCCCGCGGAACTCCGTGTAGTCGCACCACATCACGGATATACCTCTCTGCCAACTGTGCTGGTCCCAAAGTGACTCGGATCGGCAAGAATCGTGCCGTCTTCGTCAACCT
Organism: Thalassia testudinum; assembly: GCA_037157565.1. Classification (NCBI taxonomy): domain Eukaryota; kingdom Viridiplantae; phylum Streptophyta; class Magnoliopsida; order Alismatales; family Hydrocharitaceae; genus Thalassia; species Thalassia testudinum. The sequence goes on from JAZHRO010000009.1 coordinate 50,816,448, forward strand.
ATCCACTATTACCCAGACCGCGTCGTGTCCTCGCTGGGTAACAGGTAAACCCACCACCAAGTCCATGGTGATGCTTTCCCACTTCCACTCTGGCACTGGAAGCGGCTGAAGCGGCCCTGCAGGCCTCTGATGCTCGGCTTTCACCTGCTGGCACACTAAGCACTGCTGCACGAACTCACCCACATCCCGCTTCATCCCTCTCCACCAGAACTCGCGTCTCAAGTCATGGTACATTTTCGTGTTTCCGGGATGTATGGTGAATCTGGAACCGTGTGCCTCAGTCAGGAGCTCTCTCAACAGCTCCTCGTCTCTGGGGACGCACAGCCGTCCCCTCAAGCGTAACACCTGGTCTGTGAAAGAGAAGTCCCCTGGGTCCCCTGACAGTACTCTGTCGCGCAAAGACTGCAAGTACGGATCGGCCATCTGTCCCGTGATGATGCGGTCTATCAACTCTGGTCTGGTCTGCCGTGTCACCGTCACTGCCCCACAGTATCCTCGTAACTCTAGAGGTCGCCAACTGCCCACCTCCTCCAAAAGGCTCCAACTCTGTAACTGTAGACTGGCCAAGCGTGCGGGCGCCTTACGGCTCAAGGCGTCAGCCACCACATTGGCCTTTCCCGGGTGGTAGGAGATGCTGCAGTCGTAGTCCTTCAGGAGCTCCAACCAACGTCTCTGTCTCATGTTGAGCTCCTTCTGGTCAAAAAGATATCTGAGGCTCTTGTGATCTGTAAAAATCTCGAAGGTCTCACCGTACAAGTAGTGCCTCCATGTCTTCAGCGCGAAGACAACAGCTGCCAACTCTAGGTCGTGGGTAGGGTAGGTATGCTCATGGGGCTTCAGTTGCCGCGAAGCGTAAGCGACCACGTGACCCCTCTGCATGAGCACACCTCCTAACCCCTGCAAGGAAGCGTCCGTGTACACGACGAACCCGCCACTACTGTCAGGAATGGTGAGCACGGGAGCCGAGGTCAACCTCTCCTTCAGTTCCAGAAAACACGCCTCACAGGCGTCTGTCCAAGTGAAAGGCACATCCTTCCGAGTCAACTGTGTCATAGGACGTGCAATCTGCGAAAACCCTCTGATGAACCGTCTGTAGTAACCTGCCAGTCCCAGGAAACTGCGAATCTCAGTGACTGAACGCGGTCTCTCCCACCTGAGCACTGCCTCGACCTTGGCGGGATCCACCGCCAGGCCGTCTCCAGAGATCACATGACCCAAAAAGGTCACCTCCCTCAACCAGAACTCGCATTTGCTGTATTTGGCGTACAGCCTGCGTCGTCTCAGAGTGTCCAGAACCATCCGCAAGTGCTGTCCGTGCTGCGTCCGATCTCTAGAATAGATGAGTACATCATCTATGAAAACCACCACAAACTGGTCCAAGTACGGTCTGAACACCCGGTTCATCAGGTCCATGAAAGCAGCGGGGGCATTGGTCAGCCCAAACGGCATGACCAAAAACTCGTAGTGTCCGTACCGGGTGCGGAAAGCTGTCTTGGAGACGTCGGTCTCCCTGATCCTCAACTGGTGGTATCCAGACCTCAAGTCAATCTTGGAAAACACCGTGGCACCCCGCAACTGGTCAAACAAATCGTCAATCCTCGGCAGCGGATATCTGTTCTTGATGGTGACCCTATTCAGCTGTCGGTAGTCCACACAAAGGCGTAGGGTCCCATCCTTCTTTACAAACAGTACCGGGGCTCCCCAGGGAGACGCACTGGGCCTCACGAAACCCTTCTCCAAAAGGTCCTGCAACTGAGACTTGAGCTCTCGCAGCTCAAGCGGTGCCATCCTGTATGGCGCGGTGGAGATGGGGCTGGTCCCTGGTACTAGTGAGATCTCAAACTCGATCTCACGCTCGGGCGGTAGTCCTGGTAACTCGTCTGGAAACACGTCGGGGTACTCTCTGACCACCGGGATGCTCTGGAAGTCTGCCACGGGGCTGTGCTCTGCCACCACACAAGCTAAGAAGCCCTCACACCCCTGGCTCAAAAGTCTCGTCGCCCGAAGTGCCGAAATGCACCTGAAACCTCCGTCCACTGGCTGCCCGTGAAACTCGAAGGAAGGCAACTCCGGAATGGAGAAGACAATCTTCCTCTCAAAGCAGTCTACCAAGGCGTGGTAAGCGGACAGCCAATCCATCCCCAGAATCACTCCAAAGTCCTCCATCTGTATCATAATCAGGTCAGCTGGCAGGCTGTGTCCCCCGATGCTGACCCCGCAACCCATGTACACCTCCTCAGCTACAAACAGCTGACCACTCGGACCTCTGATTACGAACGGGTTCTCTAACAATGTATAATCCTGGTCCAAACTAATCGCGAAACTGTCTGCGACAAACGAGTGCGTAGCGCCGGAATCGAAAAGCGCGTAAACGAGTCTGCCAGAAACTGGAACCATACCTGCTACCACGGATCCCGAAGCTCTGGCGTCCCTGTGTGTTAGGGCGTTGATATGCCCCTCAGCTCTAGGTGCGGACGAAGCAGCCACACTCTGCGTCGGACGGGTAGGTGCTGGCCGGTACCCTCCTCGCGACTGCGGTCCTCCTCCTCGCGCCTGGAAACCGCGGCCTCCTGCGCGCCCTCCAGTGCTCTGCGCGGGAAGTATCTGCTGACCTCCTGCCCTAGATGGGTAGTCCCTCCTGACGTGGCCCGGCTGGCCACACTGGTAGCAGAGGGGAACCCGACTCCCGCCCTCAGTGAGTCCCTGCTGTCGGCTAGGCGGGGGTCCGGTGCTGGCGACTGGCCCCTGTCGAGGGCCCCTAAAGGCCACTGATGGCCCTACACAACGTGACGGCTCTCCTGCGGACGCCACGTGTCTCCGTGGAGTTCTCCTAACACGCCTGGTGTGGCGGCGGAAATCTCGTTCCACCACTAACTCCCCTGTCGTACGCTCGGAAGGGGGAGGGGGTAGCGACGTGGGTGGAAGCTGAAATTCTTCTCGAACCACCTCTCGAATCAGTTGGACGAGGTCCCGAGACGGTATACTCAGGAGAAGAGGAGGGGTTGTATGTATTCCAAGCCCGGCACATCCGTCCCCCGGGCCCTGACCTCGGCCGCGCCTGCGGCTCACCCTCCTAGCTCCACGACGCGGCATCTCCTACAATGGAGACGCGAAACAAAACGGAAACGTCAAAACAGACGGTACCTAACAACACTTCTAAGAGCTCAAGTCAAGAGATATGTTGTGGTGGCTACTCTAGCTATAAACATGTGAATTGGTTATTTTCCAGTCAGTTGATTCACTTCTCGGGACGACCTTGCTCTGATACCATCTTGTAACGACCCGGTTCCCGAGTCCCTACGAGACACGAGAACCGGACCGACTCGACTAATCCCAAGACCCAGTCGTCCAACGAGGAAGTAACCAAAAGACAGTAAAATAAACCACATTCAGCATGAATATAACTAACAGTAAAAAGTACAGCAGTAAGGAAAGAAACTACTACAGTAGGCACCACCACAACAGTAAAACAACATTTATCATATAACAAAAACTGCAGGTAAAGAAGGTACAGCGGAAACAAAACTACTCACTAGAACAGAAACAAAAGAAGGTACAAAGCTGTGGCAACTCTACTGGACCCTACTCGGCCCAGCGTCCTCTGCAGCCGCCGACCCTGGCTGCTCAACACCTGGTCCTGAAAAAGGTAACGAGTGTAACACGTCAGCAAAACGCTCAGTAGAGTGGCAAACTAACTAAGGGCAACAGTAGAGTGTACAGTAGCTGTTATGTTCTATTACTTCCTTTATTTACATCTTTCAATTTTTCTCACTATTTCATTTACTTCTCAGATCCTTTACTTGATCTCGAATGTCCTCGTGGGACGATCTTGATTGCAGTCTTTTCCAACAGTAGAAGTAGCACGTGGTGCTCTCCTGGCCGGGAGAGTCCCCCGTGGTGATCCTACCCTCAGTCAACCACCCCAAGGTCACTGACAGACGTAACGGTGACTACGGCACGCGCAATAAACGCACAGGTAGCAAGCCCGTACTGGCACGCGGTCAGTCGTTTCCGTTAACGGGTGCGCCCAAAGCACAGCACGGAACCAGGGCAGAGCCCTCTCAGAAATAGGGGTCCAACCCCTCCACAGTAACCAAACCGGGGCCTTGCCCCTCCACAGTCCGCGCACCCTCGTCTGACTACCCTGGTTTGCCCTAGTGGGCCTAACAAGTCGGTGAAGGAGGCTAGCAGAACCCCGGGGCCCGTGGGGTAGCTAGTACTCTCCTAACACTACTAGCTCTCCTCGGTACTACGTACACAAGGGCCAACAAGTCGGTACAGAGCGGCCAAGCCTAACCCCGGGTCCCTGGGGCGGCTGGCCCCACTCTGCACTAAAACAGGTACAGGTACTTCCCTTGGTACTGCGTACCCAAGAGACAGTACAAACTACATCTCAGTTCCATTCCTTTTCTTTCCAGGAGTTCCACTCCTAATTCCCCGTAGGGTTCCAGCTCTTTATCTCAGAACATCATATGTTTCACTTTCCAGATTCACGTTCTCACATTCCATGATCTCAACATGATTCTCTATGCATAACAGGCAGCTGTTAATTAAATTTACAGGCAGCTTTATATATCCCTTTCCATTTTTCCAAGACTGCAGTAATGTACATTCCACTAGTTTTTCCATCCTAGGATTCATGCCATATCCTAGGATCTATCATACAATCTAGTTTTCCGGCCCTAGGATTCATGCAACACCTAGGAGCTATCATTCCACATATTTCTCATTCCTAGGATTCATGCAATGCCCTAGGTTCTAGTTATGGTTCCATACTTTAACAGATTTTATTAATGCTTAAAACCACTCTACCAGGTACAACGGAAGTAATGGGGGCGTGGTCGGGAATCCCGCGTGCCTCCGCGACTCTCAAGACGGCAACCGAACGAGGTCCTATCACAAGGATCAAACACAAGGAGTGTCTCAAAACAGTGTATAGCTACGGTAGGCGGGTAGAGGAATAAATTCTGAATCGAACGCAACTCGAATCGCGGAAAACGGAGCCCAAACGGGCCCTAAACGGGTCGAGAAAGACAATACTGTGCAAAATCAGACGTCTGGAACTCCTTCCAGACGTCTTAAACGGTGGATCAGAGAATTACCTGTTCGGCTTGGTTCCCCGGACGTCCAGAAGTCTGTGGCGACGTCTCTCCTAGATCCCAGACGTCCGATGGTCTCTCCGGACGTCTGGAGGTCACTCCCGCCGTCTGGTACAACTTCCAGACGTCGGATTCGCAAAGGATGACGAATCCGAACACCTGCGCACAGCCAACCCTCCTCCCTCAGTACGGTCAGTCGACAACAAAAGAAGGAGAAAGCGGAACTCACCTTTCAGACGTCTGTATGATCACACAGACGTCGACCTTGCCGTCTGGATATCAGTCCAGACGTCTGATTCTGGAGATTTTTCCAGAATCAGGACCTCGCTCGGCCTCCGCTCGCGACGCCGCCCGCGTCGCACCTCGCGCGTCCGCTGCTCCGCCCGCAGCAGGTCCCTCTTCGCGACGCTCTGCGCCCCCTGCGCCCTCCGCCGGCCGGCCAAGCCGCTCCCGGCGAGCTCGCCCTTACGGCAGAGCCCCGCCCTCGCACGCCGCAGCTCCTCCGCGCCTACTGCGGCCGCCGCTGCCGCTGCGCCCTCGCGTCCGCTCGCTCTCGCGCACAGGCAGGAGAGAAGGAGGAAGATGGTGGAGACGGGAGGGGAGGCGCGCCCCCTCCCCCTTTTAACGCCGCGCGGAGAGGAGGGAGAGACGGCCGCAGTCGCCTGCAGCCGCAGAGAAGATGCGGATCGCAGGTCTGCGCGCACAGGCGCGCAGACGGATATCCCGTGCGAGTATAACTGTTCGTCAGACGTCTGTAAACTATCCCGGACGTCTGGCCAGACGTCTGGATGTGATCCCAGACGTCTTGACAGACGTCTGGGCCACCTCCCAGACGTCTTAAAAGACGTCTGGGGTACGCGCTCGTTACAGGTATACATGTAGTAGCCACCTGGTTACAAGATTCAAGGGGAGTGTTTGTGTGTAGGTTGAAGAAGGCCATATATGGCCTTAAGCAGAGTCCCAAGGCATTGTTACAAAAGCTATCACAAGTTGTGGAGTCTGTGAGGTTCTAAAGATTGTCAGCTGATCATTCGTCGTTTGTCAAGAAGACAGGGAAAGGGGTATTGGTGCTCCTGGCTTATGTTGATGATTTGATAGTCATAGGAGATGACACTATAGGTGTTACAGAGATCAAGCAATGCTTGGAAAAGTAGTTTGTCATGAAGGATTTGGGCCTCTTAAGATACTTCTTTGGGATAAAGGTAGCTTACAGCAAGAGTGACATTATTCTATCCTAAAGGAAGCATGCAATGGATGTATTGAGGGAGATTGGTATGTTGGGTGCTAAACCAGCAAATATTCCTATGGACCCAAACGCACGACTATATGATAGAGAATTAGAGATAGTGGACAATAGGAAGTATAGGCAATTGGTTGGCAAGCTACCATAGTTGAGTATTACCAGGTCAGACATCTCACTTACAGTGGGCAAGCTTAGCCAATTTATGAATAGATCGACTAAGTATCCCTAAGATGCTACCATGATGGTGCCGAGATACTTGAAGAAGGCACCACGATAGGGGCTTCTGTTTACCAAAGGGACATCCACGACTATAGTGTCTTACTCTAATGCTGACTATGTAGGCTGCCTAGATGACAAAAAATCAACTACAGGTTTCTGTACGTATGTGGTTGGGAATCTAGTTACTTCGAGAAGTCAGAAGCAAGTGGTGGTATTCATGTATACGCATTTATTAAGCATAAAATACATATTTATGCATGTTCCTAAGCTTGTAGATGCATTTAGAATTATAAATATCACATAACATGCATCATTGTGCAATTAGAATAGTTTCTGTAAATTATACAATAATTCATTTATTTTAATGGCCAGGGGAAAGGGTGACACATTTTAGGCTCTCAGATGGAAGATCTAACTGTACAATTGTGACTAGGGCGACGATCAGAGTTCAACAACTCCGTAAGTGCCCCAATCAGACCTCCATCGCATCCTTCATAAGCCAAAGAAGAGCAACAGCTAGGGCACATGGTGACACGAATCAGAGCTTCAAATGACAAATCCAACTGTACAAATGGATTCGGGTTGATGATCATAGCCCAACGTCGCGAACATCAACTCAATCGAACACCTGTAGGACCTCCTACAAGCAAAACATCTCCTTAGCCATGCCTCATTGATCTAAACCATTGGATTCCAATCCAACGGCTGAGATAAGCTTGCACCCGCCTCTTCACAATTTAAAGGAGAAGCCAAGCCCACATCAAATCTCGACCATTGGATCAAGATCCAACGGTCGAGACCGCACCTCACCAAGGGCAACACGATGGATAAGGCTTGTGCCCCTCACCTACTAGATGAGAGTTTGCCTCCGAGCTAAGGTAACCTTCATCAAGTGCACACAACTGAAATAGGGTTGCATGATCAAGATCATGCAACCCTGATCAAGCCACGCAGCACTTTAAAGCGCACCTTATCTCTTCAACGCATGAGGAGGGTGTGACACACACTGTTTAATGGTGATCCACCAGTGGCAAGCGTGCCACGTGGCTCCATGGATGCACTTGGGAGAGATAGGCACACATGGGGAAGATCTGAAGGTGAGATCCATGTGCCATCTAAGTCGTCCCTTCCAGATCCAACTGTTGTGCAGACCTCTCGCCTCATTAGCATGCATGCACAATGTGCGCTGTGCTGCGCATAGTACGCCTAGACAAAGCAAGAGTAACTGTTCTAATACACGGCTTGGATGGCTATGCATGTCAAATGATTCGCCACACCTCTTATTTTCACCTATAAATAGCCTATAGCCCTCCTTGCTCCTCATCCCTTCCTACTCTCTCCTCTCCCTCTCTAGAGCTCAAGAGACCATCTTGAGTGAGTCTCAAGCCCGGGATGCTCCACTAGAGAGAATCAAAAATAATTTTTCCCTCCCCACATCCCCATTCGTGGAGCACCTACAGCCATCCTTTCACCACCATTCTGGAAGTGAATCCCATGACGACGACGCCTTGCCACGTCCTCCCTTCATCCGAGCTTCGTCCTCCTTCCTACATCTCTGTCCTTACTTTTCCAAGAGTCATCCGAGTGGCTCGTCCCCCAAGCAGCCGTCGAGGGAGATTCTCTCTCTCTCCCTCTTCGCTTTCATAGTTTAGATTTATTTTTTGCAATTATCTGTAATAAACATTATTCTGATTATAAAATAGTTGTTCTCTCTCTCTCTTCTCTCTTTAATTCTTTGCCAGTGGATTAGCTTAGATAATATTCCACCTATTATCTTGCTTAGATAAAATACAAAAAAAAATAGAAATAGCTAAAAATCCCAAAAATCAATGAATCAACATGGTTCTCTATAAAATCAAGCATTCGCCCCTGTGTTCTACCCGGGATTCAGTGAGTCTCAGTTATTTTTATTTGATAGTGAAATTCTGCAAACACGACAATGAGAGTTTCTCTTTCCAAAAACCCTAACTCATTTTCTCACGCGAATTTCTCGCCTATCATTTTGGCACCATTGTCTGGGAGGCAATGAACTTTTATCTCACTCCTCTCTGATTTGCTATGACTGTAGGTACTCATTTGAGGCGAGTCAAAGCTATACATTGAAGTAAAGGGAAGTTAGAGGTTCTATAAGTTTTCCCCACACTTCCCTACCCCCTAGATTTCATTTCTCCACATAAAATAGCTCAGATCTAAATCAACTTAGGCATTCAGATAAACCCTAGGTTAGATTCTGTTGCTGTTTGTCACCTCCACCCACCTCACCTATCTGCATATATAAAAAATACAAAAAAAAATCATCTCTGATTGTGGGATACGATTAAAATTCACACATCTTAAACACCCACACACTAAAGGCACACCACTTTTGTCTTATTCAATCACTTAACTGGGAATCTGATCTATGGACCTAGTATGCCCGCACTAATTACACACATAAGTGATTAGAAATCAGAATAGGCTAAATCATTTTGTGTGCCTTAATCAGTGGTACAATAGACCAATTAACTAAACTGTTTGGGCTGGACCATTTAATATAAAACAAATTCACCAAGTAGCTGTCCCATATGACTCAATTTTCTAGAGTGAACCAGTCACTCCACATTATTTTTTTATTCTAAGGGAATATATCTTCACTTATTCTTTCAAAATATGGTGTTCCTTACTGAACCTGTTTAAACAAACCTAAAAATTGAATCCTAAAAGCTACTAAACAAGCTTAAACCCTAAAAGACACATCAAAAAATAACCTTGTTTGAAAACCCCAGTTGTGCACGTACACACTTCTTAATTGATTCTTAATTGCACAACCCATCAAAAGGGCCCATCACATTCCATAGCATATTCAAACCTAAGCCTAATTAAAATCGAGTAGATGTTGGCCTTAAAGATTGACTTGCTCTTCGGGGCTCTGACCGAGATTATTTTCGATTAATCTGCTTCTACTGGTCCATCTGATGTCTAGCTAGGGGAGTACCGTCAAACGACAGTAGTTGAGGGGTATCAAAGAAACCCGAGGCCCAAGCCAAAGGAAGAAGCTTCTCCCCAATTCCTCCCTCTAACTAGTTGGATTGATTGGACAGAAGTAAATCAAATCATTTATAATCTTAAGACGGGTTCTGGGAGTCTGTAGGTCTTTAGGCTACCCACTTTAGGATAGGTTTGGATTGTTTATACTGTAGGGCACCTTTTTTTCTCTATTTTCCCTCCCGCATCTCCATGTATCCTTCCACTTCATACACACACTTCCACTCCTACTCTCCAACCACAACTTATCCCCGAGATGATCGCTATCCCGACCTGACCTATACTTAACCATCCACTAGTTGGGATAATCCTGATTAGGGAAATGATTCAGGACCTCAATGTCCAAGGTCTAACTCTAGATATTAAGACTTTACTACTATTCTTCTCAGAGCTACACTGATTATAGATCTTCACCCCTTATGAGCAACCTAATATGATCTACAATCAAGAAGAATATGACAATTATGACCCTTACCCTCCCCAAGGATATACTATATATAGGTCACCTTCCTTTGAGGAACAACCTAAAATGACCTATTATCAGGGAAGGCCCCAAGAACCTCAAATTCTTGACCCTCAAGAAATAAACCCAAATCCACACAACCCTTAGCCGAACCATTCAGCTCAGGTAAATCAAGTCCAAGATAGGGTGCTAGCTAACTTAAGGAACACCATACGATCTTTAGAGGCTTAGCCACTACCCTGCAATGAAGCTTTGGAGCCTTTGATTAAAATGATTGACAATCTTAATACTTCTTTGTTGGATTGGCTCCAAGAGGTTGAGGATAAGGAGCCAGGTGAGATTTTACTTGGGAGGTTGTTAAGATTGAGGATGAAATAAGTAGTTACTCTAGTCCAACCTTAGGATGATTCTCAAGGTGAACCCTTCTCAGGTGAACAAATGTTAGAACTTGTTCAAACACCTGTAGGGGGGACATATTTTATGAGACTTGGGAGGATAAGGTTGATTCTAAGCAACTAGTTGAGGACAAACTGATTTCTTCACCCATGAACCCCGAACCAGGGAACGAAGAAAAATATGTCTCTACGGACCAAGGAATAATGTATGATCTCGAGACATATATTAATGAGAATCAAGAATTCTTTGATGTCGAAGGTGAAGGATTTATAAATGAAGAAGTCCCACTAGAATTAATTGATTTTGAGGAAAATCCTAGTGAGACGGACCCTAAAGAGCATATTGAAAATTCTACTATCCAAATTTCAAAATCCAAATCAACTCCAAGTCAGGAAAAATTTTTGGACTTGGATAATTTAGATGGGGTTAGTAACACTTTGGAGGTCTTGGAAATTGATTTTGGAGGATAGGAGCCTAAAAATGATAATCAGGGAAGATAATTTTAGGTAAAGTAAAGATTTGGATCTGAGGGTTCCTATATGTTTCAAATCGCCAACTTTTTACCAAGATCCTTATGATATTTTTGATCTTTAGGACATGAAACCCAAGTGCAAAACAATGGATTATCTTATTGAGTTGAATTCTAAATGGACAAACACTCTTATTAGTTTAGACCTTCTATTTGTCCAAAATTTTAGACTTGGGTTATATGCTCCTAAACCATAGACCCAACCCCACAAGAAGAAAGATCTTTGGTTCTAGGTAATTTTCATTCAGAACCTTAGAACCAACCAACCCTAGGGCATGAGTCTGCATCATAATCTGGTCCACATCTGTGAACACACTGATATGGTCACTTTAGTGGATCATTATTTGGCTTAAGTACTCTTCAATTAGTTGTCCTTAATTATTAAGTGAGTAGGAGTTAAAGGGCTATTTACCTTAGCTTGCATTTAATTTTATGCTCTAATTTTATGTTTAATAACATATGTTATGATAATATAATTTATTTTATGAATGTAGGCTAGGTACAAGAGTTCACACGACATTTCTGCATTTATAAGATGTCTGGAGCTGAGGATGGACGTCTGGGAATTGCCAGGACAAGTTCCTTGACTTTACATTTTTTTAAGACGTCTGATGATGAAGTTAGACATCTGATAAAGATCGGCCAATACTTATCCATTAGTTTCAACCACTCACAATGTTCGCAAGTAGTTGGAGAAGTCAGCAGCTGAAGGAACAAACTGGGTCTTTTAAAAAGAGAGAGGGCCATCTTCCCTTGGCGCTGCAGAGGATCTCCTCCTTCCTCCACCACCGTGGAATCGACGTACCCTGTGAACCAAGAGAGCACCGTGGCTTGAGCAAACTTCTTTATCACCTTCTCCACGTACCCACCTCCGCCCTTCGCTTGCCGTGGTGTGCGCGGTGATAGAGCGCACACCATCACCGCCACCAACACCATTCGTCACCACTAAGCACAAAGAACCTCCCATGCGTCGCCACACCCACCGCGCACCACCGTTCCCTGGAACATCCTCGTGCGTGCGCAACCTCACTACCAGCGCAGCCAGTGCCTCCACGACCATTCCACCTAGCGTGCCACACACAGCTACTCCATCTCCATGCACGCTCGCATCCACCGCCAACCCTTCCTCTTCTTCTTCAACCCATCTGCAACTTCCTGAAGGAACCCAAATCCTTCACCATGCAGCCACCATCATCGACCACCATCTTCACCGCCAATGCCACCAAGGACCTCCACGTAGCACGCCAACCCTTTCCACACCTCCATGTGAGCCACAGCAGTCCACACGCATGCACGGAAAGCCCGCCGTCAACAAGCTTCGCCTCCGCTTGCTGGCCAACTTCATCCACCTCCGTCGATGCCACGACTGCCATCAGAATGACCTTGTCACAGACATCGTCCCCCTGGCTTCTCTCCTCCAGTCGATCCTTCCTCTTCTCGTGCACTCCAAGGGGAGTTATTCCCTATTTTGCTACAGTGCGAGGGCAATTAAAAATTACAACTTATGACATTGCAGATACACTATTCACTTATTTTTCTGATTTAATATATTAAGGCAGAATTACGTGGACAACCCTCTTGGTAATCTGAATTACTTTAGAGTTGCATGCTTCTCATAAAGAATTTAGAATATGAGTTATTGATTATATGATTGGGCTCTGCTCTGGAAGAAATAAATATTAAAATAATTTTACTTGTACCAATATTAAGATTCTTCTATTCCTATAGTGGTGATTTTGCATATGCACACCTGTATTCTTGATTAATTATTTAAATCAAAAATTTATGATGAAAATAAGTGCACCAGTTAGTATGCGCATACGTTGAGTTTCCCGAATAAACGAGACACTATTCACTAGTTTAATAGGCTAATTCCTCGTGGAGACGACCTAACTCTTCGTGGTTAGTTTTGAATAATTAAATATTTTTGAAAAGTAATTTTCTACCATGCAACGAACTATAACAACACGTCATTTTATGTTAAAGTTTTCAACGAAAACGAAGATCGCTCTTTCACACAATTTTGCGAGTCTAAAGGTCAATCTTTCTTTTCTGATATTGACCTGCCGATCTTAGTTGTTAATGCCTTCTCTGTGTATACTATGCTTGGTTGAAGGCACTAAACTCATCACTATGTACAAACTATTTTTGCTTAGAGATGACTGGTTTATCATAGAATGCAAGTGCTATCTTCTTTTCCGTGCTTTTTGCATGCCTTTATTATACAATGAGAACATTAACTAGGCACCGGGGGCTGGATATATCCATTTCTAAATTAATTTGTCAGCTTCGTAGAATTTTTTCCAATTATTTTTATTTAAAAAAATTATTAGAATTAGGAAAAGAGAACTTAGGCATGAGAAGTTTTTCAACTTTAGGATATTATACAATAGGACCTGAACATGGAGACTCTTCAAGCCTACGAGCTTAATTAACCCAGGTGTCCACTAAAATGTGGACTTGTTCTCAAGCCCTTACCAACTTAGAATTTATTTTAATTGGTTAAATAAGTTAGGGTGATTGTTGATAGCGTTTCGTCGTGTGTTAAGAAATATATGAGTTGTAGTATAATCGACAAAATCTTAGAACAAACATTTAAATTTATAAACTCAGAATCTAAAAGGAGTTCGAGGTCATTCACAGGGAACAAATGTGGAACTCACACATTAATCTTTATTCAGAATAAATGAGCACAATAAATTGAACATTAAAATAGATATTCAATGAATACAACTTGTTATATTGTAATTCAAATGATGATGGGATAAACAAAAGAATAGAGAGAATCTAAAAAGTGGTGATTTAGATCACCAATTAGGTCCTCTAATTAAGCATGCATCTCATTTTCAAGTTATTCAAACGATCAATATCTTCAAATGTTTTAATCAAATGTTAACTCAGTACTTAAATAATTCAACAATGCTCAGAATAATCCTCCATCAGACGTCGGGAAGATAGCATCAGACGACTTAAGTGTCAACAGAACACAGTGCCTCACAGAAGTCACACACAAGCACAAGGCTCTTCACAAGCCTTTCCTTCTTCAAGCATAGGGTGTACGCCTCTTCCTTCTTCAGCATAAGTCCTAAGGACTTCAGTGCAAAACCCACCCCCTCTTTCTCAGAAATCTCTTAAAGACCCGGGCTTTATCAGGTATACGGTCGGATATTTGGGTCGAGAACAGTGACTAGGACTACGGGCGTGTGTCGTAGGCAAGGTGTGAGCGTAGGTGGGTAAGCGAGTGAGCGTGGTGGTAAGGGATCCGACCCTCATGTGCTTGGGCAACACAGCTGCAACACAAAATCAATTTAAGTTGCGTTGGCTGCTGAAAACTCTACGATGTGGGACTATATGTCCCTGCTTCTTCGCGTAGCAGTTGTTGGTGGAGTTCGCTCTAATTGAGTTGTTACTGGTGCCGTGTCTTCAATTGGAGGACATGGGAAGGGTCCTGGGAGTCTTATGCATAGCCTAGGAGTGGTGTCGAGGGTGATGGCAGTCGAAGAACAGCAGCCAATGTCGGAGAAGATGAGGACAGCGGCGGAGGTCCAGTGACTACTTGAAATACAAAGAACGAGCTCTAGGCCTTAATCAGTAGGTCCATTAGCATCGTCAGAGGACGGCGAAGGTGGTGGCGGTGTTTGTGTGGTCTGTGGTGGTGTGTGGTGGTCTGGCATAGTCGAGGAGGTGGTGCGAAGGAGACGGAGTTTGGGTGGAGTTTTGGAGGCATAATCCCCTTAATTTCTTGAGGGGTTTTGGTGGGTGTGAGGTGGGGGAGCTTTTGGGAGTGATGCGAGGGTGTTTGGTGCGGTGTGGAGTGCGGATGGTCATGCCGGAGGTAAGTCGGATGTGGGGAAGATGGTTGCATTGAGGATGTATCAGCGGTTGAAAGAGAATGGAGAGGCGCTAGGGAGATTGAGGAGAAAAGGGAGAGGATAAGACCTAATTAGCGGATGAAAGGAGAGAGATGGCGCCGACTGTGATTGGCCGGCACCATGGAAGATGAATTCTCCGATGGTGGAATGACGAGGAAGAAGGGGGCTCTGGATGCTCCTGATTTGGCTGTCGAGGAGCAGAAGGAGATGAAGACGATCCCTCTGCTATGGTATGAGGCAGAGGGCGACGATGGAGGTTGGAGGGGCTCACCGGAGCTACGGTTGGAGGCAGTCGAAGAGGGAAAATTGTGAAGAAATGTGGCCTAAACCAAGCTAGGGAGAATGGATTTGCAATGAGGGAGCTTTTATAGATCTCCAACCAAGCTCTAGTTCAGGAAACAAGGCCACAATGGCTTGTTCTTGAAGCACAAGAGACCCACGAATCTTGTGGGTTCGCTAGGGCAAATAGGCAAGATTTGGGATCCAAAACTGGTCCCAATCAATTCTGCATGATGTGAACATCAATCCTACCAAATTTGGTAGGATTTGATGAAGATTTGAGTAGGATTTGGCTTGGTCAAAGCCTGCCTGGAGGTCGGTTTACCTCCAACGGCAGCAGGGACTTATCTGCGAAGAGGATGAAGAACTTAGGGGCCTATTTGCAAGGATTTCGAAAGCTGAGGGGCTAATTGAGAGAGAAAGAGTCTAATTGGACTAAAATGCAAACTAGGTCAAGATGATCTCTGATTGGGACCAAATTTTGGTACAAACTTAATTTGAACCAAAGAAAGCTGATGGTGAAGTTGGATTTCAGTTTTGACCAAGTTTGAATAGGCAATTTATGCAAAAACCCAGATTAGGGCAGAATTGTGTCTGTACTCTGTTTAAGGTCAAAATGGGTTCCAAAAGTTAAATTAAGGATACCAAACCTCATGGAATATTTTCTATGATTTTCGAAAGGTTTAGATGAATTTTATCCTAGCCTGAAACTCAGTAATTTAAGCAGGTCTGAAATTAGGATTGTGGGTGCTGTAATAGTTCTCAGAATGTGTGAAACCCTATTTCTGTTTGTGTGGACCCCTTATTAAACTTTAATGCTCATTAGACCTTAAATTAAACCCTCAAAAACCACATGATTATTCTGCATTCATAATATGTTGTTAAAACTACAAAATTAACCCTATTTTAGTGTGTTCCTCTTAGAAAGGATATATGCAAGGAATTACGACTCTCAAGCGATTATGTAGGAGCTTTTGTTAATTGATTCTGATTAATTAAAGCTAGTTATGATTAATTATGATGTTATCATCAGTGATAAGTACACGACTTATCAACCCGCCCTCTAATTTGAGGGGACTTATAGTCTAAGCATCTACACACCTTTCGCATTAACTCACTTTATAGGTGATCTTAATGGCAATTAGGTAGCTAATAAACATACTAGGGTGGTATGGTTGTTATGTGGTTGTGAGTAACCTCCCATAGCTAAGTGTTCAGAGCCTAGCTACACGACCTAATCTCTTTGACCGTTGCCTTTAGGTAAATCTTAGATCATGGAAGCCACCTACTTAGAAAAAAAGAAAAAAAAAACACCCAAAAAAAAAGAAAAAGACAAAAAGGAGAAAAAAAGAATAACTCATACTTCACCAAATGGGTATGACTAGCAAGTTTCCATCAGTAACCCCTCATTATCGTTTATCCAGAGCCCAACCCACAAACATGCATAAATAATCCCAAAACATAGGAAAAAGTGGGGAAGTAGAATAAACCTAGGGAGATATACATTGGGTTCATCCTTGTGTTGACCCCACAAAAAATAAAGGTAAGTAGAAAGCTACGAATCGGAAAGATAAACCTTTATGCAGAATTTTTGTTTAGGGTCACCTAGGGTTTGTAGATACCTAAGGTCTGTTTTGTTTCACTGTGTAGTGAGTCAACCACATTTACACATAAAGATTCTTAGCACTTAAAATCCTTTCGAGTCTTGGGTGGGTTGGGTAACAATAGAAAGCTACCTTGAAACCTTAAACAAAAATTTCAAAAAAATTAGAAAAGAAGAAAAGAAAAAAAATCCTTTCTTTCTTATAAGAAATAAGGCAAGGACTTGAGCGGTCTGCATTTTAGCAGACACCCAGGTGCTGTTGAGCCTTGGTAGTTTAGGTCCTTAGTATAAGTTTTTATTGTTGATAAATAACTAATGCCTTAGTAATCAAACCCTGATTCTATCTTTATAAATAGCATTTAGTTTAATTTTGTTAGGGACTAGCACAAGATAAGCATGGGGTGTGTTGTACACACATTTATTTAGCATAAAATGCCTATTTATGCATGCTTCTATGCTTGTAGATGAATTTAGCATTATAAATACTACATAATATGCATCATTTTGCATTTAGAAAGTTTCTGTAAATTCTACAATAATTCGCTTATTTTAATATAGGGGATAGGGCAACACATTTTAGGGCCTCAGATGGAAGATCTAGCCGTACGGATGTGACCAAGGTAACGATCAGAGTTCAAAAACTCCATAATCGCCTTGATTAAACCTTCGTAGCATCCTTCATATGCCAAAGAAAAGCAACGGCTAGGACACATGGTGGCACGAATCAACACTTCAAATGACAAATCGAACTGTATGAATGGATTTGGGTCAATGATCGCAACCCAATGCTGTGAAGATCGACTCGGTCGGACACCTGTAGCACCTCCTGTAAGCAAAAGAAGATTAACGACTCAGATAGTGGCACGTGGCACCATATAAGCCCTCTAAACCGCCCACAGTCATCCCCTCAGCCATGCCTCATCATTCTCAGTCGTTGGATTTCAATCCAACAGTTCAGATAAGCACACGCCTGCCTCTTCACAATCTAAAGGAGAAGCAAAGCCCACATCAGATCTCGACCGCGGTCGAGACCGCACCTCACCAAGGGCATCACGATGGATAAGGTGCATGCCCCTCACTCACTGGACATGAGTTTGACTCCTAGCTGAGGCAACCTTCTTCAAGCGTGTGTGATTGAAATAAGACCACATGATCTTGATCGTGTAGCACTGATCAAGCCACGCAATGCTTTAAAGCGCACCTCATCTCTTCAGCATGAGAGGAGGGCACAAGACACACTGTCTGATGGTGATCCACTAGTGGCAAGCATGTCATGTGGCACAACAGATGTGCTCGTGTGTAATAAGCACTCATGGAGAAGATCTGAAGGCCCAATCAACATGCCATCTAAGCCGTCCCTTCGAGATCCAACGATTGTGCAAACCTATCACCTCGCTAGCACGCACACGTATGATGTGTGCTACGCTGCACACAGCTACACCAATCCAAGGTGCGTGCGGCCTATTTAATGCACGACTTTGATGGCTGCACATGTCAAATGATTTGCCACACCTCTTGCTTTCACCTATAAATAGCCTACACCCCTCCTCCTTTCACCGCATCCCTTCCTACTCTCTTCTCTCCCTCTCTAGAGCTCAAGAGACCATCTTCAGTGAGTCCCAAGCTCGGGATGCTCCACTGGAGAGAATTAAAAATAAAATTTCCCTTCCCCCATCCCTATTCGTGCAGCACCTACAACCGTCCTCTCACCACCATTCCGGAAGCAGATCCCATGACAGCGTCACCTTGCCTCGTCCTCCCTTCATCCAAGCTTTGTCCTCCTTCCTCCGCCTCCATCCTTACTCTTCCAGGTGTCATCCGAGCGGTTTGTCCCCTAAGCAGCCATCAAGGGGGATTATCTCTCTCTTTCTCTTTTCGCTTTCATAGTTTAGATTTATTTTCTACAATTAGTTGTAATAAACATTATTCTGATTATAAAATAGTTATTTTCTCTCTCTCTCTCTCTCTCTTCTCTCTTTAATTATTTGCAAGTAGATTAGCTTAGATAATATTCCACCTATTATCCTTCTTAGATAAAATACAAAAAATAGAAATAGTGAAAAATCCCAAAAATATATAAACCAATGCAATTTTCTGTAAAATCAAATGTTGGTCTCCCTATGTTTGACCTAGGACTCACTGAGTCTTGGTTATTTTTATTTGATAGCAAAATTCTGCAAACACGACGATCAGGGTTTCTCTTTCCCGAAACCCTAACTCATTTTCTCACATGAATTTTTTGCTTATCAGGTACCCAGATCAAGTGCTGAGTCTGAGTACAAGGTGATGGCAAAAACAGCTATAGAATTGATGCGAGTGTGATCCCTATTGACAGATCTAAAAGTGCAAATTGATGGGCTTATAGAGATGCGATGTGATAACCGAGCTGCTACATACATCACAAACAACCACACGTTTCTTGAGTGCACCAAACATGTAGAGGTGGATTTTCGTTATGCACGAGACCTGATTAGAGAGGTTGCTTATCTACAACATAGGTGACTTTAGATGATCAAACAATAGATATCTTCACCAAGCCTTTAGCTCATTCTTCATTTGATCTCTACTATTCCAAGCTGAGCATGATTGATATCTATGCTTTAGCTTGAGGGGGAGTGTTCATCCCCTTCGGTCATTTGTTATTATATTTGACTAGTATGCTTATTTCTATGTTTAGTTTTTATTTTTTATGTGGGGTTGTGTTGTAATCGTTCCCACCTCTCCCTATATATGAAGAGAGGTAGGGTTTCTGAGATGAATTAATCTGCTCATTTTTCCCAATTGAACTAAAATGCCCTCCCAACTAGGACTTGCTATCAAGCCTTATTAGGGTTGGGCTTAGACTTGGTAAGGCTAGCATGGCACAAGGTTTGGCTTGATTGAGATAAGGCTGGCTTGAGGTAGGGCTTGGTTGGGCTGAAGCCCTTACTGAGTCTGTTAAATGGGGCTTTAGTTACCTGTTGATGTTACAATATATTATTGCTAATTATATGTTAAAATATACATATATGTATGTATCCTTACAGACCCAAGCCTGGCTAAGCTCAAGGTTTCGCTCAATAATGTTATCGAAGGGTTTATGTTTAGCATGTTAACTTATGAAGCTGGATTCATTAGAGTTTTTCTAGCTAAGCTCAAGTTAAGCCCATTGAGTTTAAGCTTTCTTGATGGTCCTACCCATAACTTTAGTCCCTCCAACAGGGTTAATGACTAAGAAGAATGTGATCAAAGTGGCCAAGAAAAGCAAATTGATCTAACTAGATGTTAGACTCTTGCAGAAAAATCATGCTACAGTTGGATAAATTCAGTTCACTAATCAAACTTTAGGGACAGATTCCCTATGGTTCACCAATTTTTTCATACTTAGTGTATCATGTTTCATCTAATTCAATATGTCATATTTGCATCAGCAATCCTACATCAGCCAAACTAGGTTTTGTGGCAAGATTATCTGAAGAGTAAATATAGTCATCTGTCAGTGCTTGTATAAAAGCTGCAGTTATGGATATAGTGTTGCAAACTTTGGTTGGATTTTTTTTTTATAATGAGTTGAAGGCTTCTCTATAAGTACTAGTTGTGGTACATGTTGCATACTCTATTGAACATAATCCAAGAAATCTTTTCTTAGCATTGCTATTTTTCTCCCCATCGTCTTTGTTTCATTACAAAAGGATGGATGTTAGCCACTGTTAGTCATTACATGTATTATTTTAACTTATTTGTGTCTGTTTGTCCCTTATCTCTATTTCTTCCCTATTTGTTATTCTTCCTACTTTCCTTTTATCTCCTTGTATCCTTTTCATATGGATGTTGGATTATATCATAAATCATCATCCTTACCTCTTCGAAGAGGAAAAAATGATCCAGCTATTCCTTCCAAAAGATATCAAATTCTGTAATTTTGTCTTTTACATGCTATGTGGCTTTCACTACGAGAATGATAACTTCTTTAAATTCAAATTGTATGCTAAGATGTAATTGTGCTTCTTTCAAGTGTGAAAACTACTAGAGAAGGGGATTTTATCATCATTTATTAGTTGACAGAATATATTTGTAGCTTTAAGGATCTAATTTAACTTGTGAGTATATTGTTCTTATATTTTTATTAGCATCTCTTTTATACTACCAATTACAACCAGTAATAAGGTCTAGTGTTAACAGTTGTATCTTGGAAACTTTTAGAGCCATAATGCCTTTATCATCCATCTAGCAATCCTCCTACAAATGGTTGTAATTTTAATCTTTCTTGAAAGAGAATAAGAATATGTGATTTATCTGCCCATAGTAAACTCTCCAGTGCCTGATCTTTTCACAGTGGATCTTCTAGAGAAAAGATGGGAACTTGCTTGAAAGAAGCTTGAATTGAAATTATTTCAGTTGAAGGGAAGTTGCTTTCTCACATAAAGTTAGGGCATAACCTTTTAGAGATTTTGTGGGAACAACATAGTTAAATTTTCTAAAACACCAAACAAAGTTTGGCTAGAAAAACATGTTAGAAATTCTCTTCCTTTTCATTTGAGTTTGTACATATTGTAGTGAATAAAGATATACATGTGTTTTATTTGTTCTTGATCTCATTATCAACTCTCTTCACTTTTCAAAAAATTCTTAACTTTGTTCAAACAATAACTTAAGAAAGCACTTGTCTATAAAGTTTCTTTTGGTATCTGTTACAATCCAACCTAGGTCCACATGGGAACCGAGCCGGACCATGCCAACTATCCCAAGACCCAGTTGTCCAATGAGCAATAAACCAAAACCATAACATTTTCACACATGCACTATAGCAAGAAATTAAATAAACGGCAGGAAAGCAGTAAGATAAACCATGAGTTGGAAAATAGCACCAAAATAAGAGAATCGAGTTCACACCATAGCCATCACAACTATGATAACAGAGTGAAAGCAGAAACTAATAGTTCTAAACATGGAAACATACTACAACAACAAAAGAAAATCGCTAACTATGATTGGGCACGGTCGGTCCCAACTCCCACAACAGCCAATGGAATAGGCTACACACTCCCCTAACTTGAGTATAAATGGTAGGCATCAGTAAAGCTAGGTAAAGTGGAAGGAGTGCGGTAAACGAGCAAAAGAAACAAAAGGATAAAAAAGAAATAAAAAATAATTCTGCAGGCATTTAATGTATTTTATCAGTCCACTAATTACTTGTTTTCTGAATTTCCAATGCATTCTAGCATAAGGTCATACTTCCTCCTATACACATGTTCCCTAGTGGAACGATCTTGTTGCAATATCCCCATGATGTAGGGTGCACACGTGGCGCTCTCCTGGCCAAGAGAATCCCCATGTTTGTCCTACACCCGATCTACCACCTCGAATCATAATCGCAGCGTAGCGGTGACTTCAGCACGTGTGATAAACGCACTGGGGGCTACCCCACACTAACACTCGGTCAGTCATTTCTGCTAACGAGTACGTGCTAAATCATACAACACATAACAAAATAAGGGTCGCGCCCCTCACAAGTCTGCATCCCCTCGCCCAACTATCTCGGTTGGCCCCATGGGCTCAATAGGAATCGGTGTAGGAAGGTCGTACCTACCCCAGGTCCCTACCAGAAGAGGTCAGGTCTCTCCCTACACAATGGGATAGTCAGCTCTCCTTAGTACATGAGTACCCGAGGGCTAGCTCATCCCCACAACATGTTACGACCCAGTTCCCGAATCCCTACAGGACACGAGACTGGACCAACTCGACTAATCCCAAGACCCAGTCATCCAACGAGAAAGTAACCAAGAAGTAGTAAAATAAACCAAATTCACCATGCAAGCAACTAACGGTAACAAAAGTATAGTAGTAAAGAAATAAACTACTACAGAACACACCACCACAATAGTAGAAAAGTAAGCGAGTACAGGATTATACGGTTCACAATGAAAGAGTATAGAATATAAAGGTACCAGAACTACTCACTACTACAACGGTACAACAGAACTACGACTACTGGGCTCTACTAGGCCCAGCACCTCTGCAGTCAAGTGCTCTGGCTGCTTAACACCTAGACCTGAAAAGAGTTATGAGTACACAAAATCAGCGAAAGCTGAGTAGAGTGGCAACCAACTAACTAAAACAGTAAAGGTGGACAGGTAGTTGTTGTTTTTCAATTTCTTTCTTTAACTAGTTATTCTTTCTTTCATCACTTGGTTTATTTATCAGGTCTCTTTCTTACTCTCAAATGTTCCTCGTGGGAACAATCTTGATTGCAGTATTTTTCGAAGAGTAGAAGTAGCATGTGGAGCTCTCCTAGCCAGGAGAGCCCCTGTGGTCGTCCTACACCCAGTCAACCACCCTAGGGTCACTGACAGACGTAACGGTGACTACGGCACGTGCGATAAACGCACGGGTAGCTACCCCGCACTAGCACGCGGTTAGTCGTTTCCGTTAACGGGTGTGCCCAAAGCATAGCATGGAACTAGTATAGGGCATAGCCCTCTCAGTAATAGGGGTCTAGCCCCTCAACAATAACCAAACAGGGGTCTCGCCCCTCCACAGTCCGCGCACCCTCACCTGACTACCTTGGTTTGCCCAGTGGGCCTAACAAGTTGGTGTAAGGTGGCTAGCTGAACCCCGGGCCTCGTGGGGTGGCTAGCACTCTCCCTACACTAGTAGCTCTCCCCGGTACAGTGTACACGAGGGCCACCGAGTCGATGCAAAGTGACCAATCCTGACCCCAGGTCCCAACCCAAGGGCGGCTAGCTCCGCTCTACACTAAACAGGGGGACAATCGCTCCCCTTGGCACTCCGTACTCAAGGGCCAGCTCACTTCCCCACTCACATTTCCATTTCCATTCCATTTATTTCCAGGAGTTCTACTCCTAATTCCCCGTAAGGTTCATGCTCATGTTTCTCAGGCCAAGCCATACCAGGTTTCAACATTTCTATTTTCATTTCTCAAGTTCTACACATGTAACAAGTAATTTGTTGTTCACATTCCAAGTTTATTCACAGGTAGCTCATGTTTTCAACATTCACCCTTCAAATTCCAGTTTATATAAATGCAGCTCATATTATGACACGTAACGTAAACAATAGGAATTTACATACAACAGTTTGCTAGAACAAGAACTTTACATTTCGCAGGCAGCTGTTTCTAATTACAGGAAAGTTTCATTATTCTATCTACTCAATCAAGCTAGCCATTCATTCAACACATACATTCTGGTGTTTCTTGTCCTAGGATACATGCCATATCCTAGGTTCTAATCTTTCATTTCACACATGCATTTGAGTTTCAATTAAATTAAGGGGGAAGCCACTCTACCAGTAAACCCAGGAGTAATGGGGGCTTGATCGGTAGGTCCACATGCCTCAGCAAACCCCAAACCCACGACGGAACGAGGTCCTATCGCAAGGATCATTCACAAGAGACTATTCAGAACAGTATAAAAAGTATTCTAATAAGTAGAGGAATGCATACAAAGAACAATGGAATCTTAATTGCAGAAATCGGACCTCAAACAGATCCTAAACTGGTCAAAAATAGTAAATCAGATTCACATCAGACGTCTGGAACACCTTCCAGACGTCTTGAAAGAGTCCAGAACTATACCTCACTACTGCGCTACTCCTCAGATGTCCAGGAACCTTGCAGAATCGTCTGGACCCAGTTCCAGAGTCCGACCACTTCTCAGGACATTTGGAAACGCTTCCCGCCGTCTGGTGCCTCGCCTAGATGTCTGATCTGCGTGGGATGGCGTGTCCCGTGCCTTCCCGAAGCGAATCCTGTGCGCATCGACATAATCTTCTCAATATGGCACAAAAAAGTGCCTCAGCGGAACGGCCTGCATGGCTGTATCCACAAAGGAAGTGTAAGGTGCGAAACTCACCTTTCAATCGTCTGAAACCTCCTCCAAACGTCGTCCGCGTCGTCTGGATATCGATCTAGACGTCTGATTCTGGAAAAGTTCCAGAACCAGAACTGCAGCAGCTCGCCTTCTCACGCCGCACGTGGCCACGCCACGCCTGCTCGCCTGCTGCTCCGGCTGCAGCAGTGTCGGGGAGGACCTCCCCGACGCACCTCTCCGCCTCGCGCACGCATCGGCCGGCCATTGGCTATCCGGCAGCTTCCACACGAGCTCGTGCTAGCTCTCCTTTCCTCCCCTCGCTGCTCACGCTCTCCACTCACTGCTCTCGCTTACTGCTCTCACGGGAGGAGGAAGAAGGGCTGCTGAAGGTGGGGTGGTGTGAGGGAGAGGATAGGGGTTTAAATAGCATGTGAGGGTTACGATTTCGTCGACGAGGGGGAGAGAGGAGGGAAGAACAAGTCTGCGTACTGTCTGTGCGTAGCACGCGTGCAGACACAAGGACGTACACAAAATATTTGATTTTCAGATGTCTGGGAAGGTGTCCAGACCTTTGGGAAGGTGTCCAGACTTCTAACCAGACGTCTGACCCAAGTCCCAGACGTCTTAAAGAGCTCTAACAGTGCGGGTCTTAACAACATAACAAACTCAAAGGAAGTTTCATCCCCGAAACTTGAGCTAGCTAGGGTGCAGAAAAAGAAAGAACAACATACGCATAACAAACTCAAAGAGGGCCAAAGCCGATTCGAAAAAATGTACCCTCAAAGAACTCCGGGTACCACTCTCGCATCGCCGCCTCAGGCTCCCAGGTAGCCTCCTCGTACCTTTGGCTCCTCCACAAAACCTTCACTAGGGTTACCTGCTTCCGTCTTAAACTCTGGACGACTCTATCTAGTATCTGCACTGGTTGCTCGGGGTAGGTCAGGCCGTTACCCACCTCGACGCTCTCGTGGCTCAGAACGTGACTGGGATCGGTGACATACTTCCTGAGGTTGGACACGTGGAGCACGTTGTGCACACCAGAAAGCTCGGGAGGAAGGGCAAGCCTGTAAGCAATGGGTCCAACCTGGTCCAGGACTTCAAAAAGCCCTACAAACCTCGACGCGAGCTTCCCTTTCACCCCAAAATGCTGCAGGCCCTTCATGGGCGAAACACGAAGGAAGATGTGATCCCCAACCTCAAACTGCACCTCTCTACATTTCTGATTTGCATAGCTCTTCTGCCTACTCCTGACAGTGCGGAGTCACCTGTGAATCTACTCGATCACCTCCTGACTCTGTCGGATTAGCCTGGGGCCAACCTCCCATTTGGTCCCCACCTCAACCCAACTCAAGGGTGCAGGACACCTCCATCCGTATAGAGCCTCGTAGGGTGCCATGTCGATGCTCGAGTGATAGTTGTTGTTATATGCAAACTCCGCCAGGGGCAAGTGCTCCTCCCAAGAGCCCCTCTAGTCCAGTACACAGGAACGCAAAAGGTCCTCAAGCGTCTGTATCGTGCGCTCGGATTGTCCGTCCGTCTGGGGTTGGTATGCTATTCTGAACTTCAATCGGGTCCCCAAGGCCTGCTGAAACTCAGCCCAAAACTGGGACGTAAAGCGGGTGTCCCAGTCGGATACAATCTCACGTGGAACTCCGTGCAAACGTACTACATCGTGGATATATCTCTCTACCAACTGTGCTGGTCCCAAGGTGACTCAGATCGGCAAGAAACGTGCCGTCTTTGTCAATCTGTCTACAATTACCTAGACTGCATCGTGTCCTCGCTAGGTAACAGGTAAGCCCACCACCAAGTCCATGGTAATGCTCTCCAACTTCCACTCTGGCACTAGAAGTGGCTGCAACGGCCCTGCTGGCCTCTGATGCTCAGCTTTCACCTGCGGGCACACCAAACACTACTGCACGAATTCACCTACATCCCGCTTCATTCCCCTCCACCAAAAGTCACGTCTCAGATCATGATACATCTTTATGTTCCCGGGATGTATGGTGAACCTGGAACCGTGTGCCTCGGTCAGGAGCTCTCTCAACAGCTCCCCATCCCTAGGAACGCACAACCGTCCCCTCATGCACAGCACCCCGTCGGTAAAGGAGAAGCCCCCAGGGTCCCCTGACAGTACTCTGTCATGCAACGACTGCAGGTACAGGTCTGCCATCTGTCCTGTGATGATGCGGTCTATCAGCTCTAGCCTCGTCTGTCGTGTCACAGTCACTGCCCCACAATGCCCTAGTAACTCTAGGGGTCGCCAATTGCCCATCTCCTCCATGAATCTCCAACTCTGTGCCTATAAACTGGCCAAGTGGGTGGGCGCCTTTCGGCTCAAGGCATCAGCCACCACGTTGGCTTTCCCCAGGTGGTAGGAAATGCTGCAGTCATAGTCCTTCAGGAGCTTTAACCAACATCTCTGTCTCATGTTGAGCTCCTTTTGATCAAACAAGTATCTGAGGCTCTTATGATATGTGAAAATCTCAAAAGTCTCTCCGTTCAGGTAGTGCCCCCAAGTCTTTAGCGCGAAGACGACAGCTGCCAGCTCTAGGTCGTGGGTAGGGTAGCTATGCTCATGGGGCTTCAGTTGCCGCGAAGCATAAGCGACAACGTGACCCCGCTGCATGAGCACACCCCCTAACCCCTGCAAAGAGGCGTTCACGTACACAACGAAACAGCCACTGCTGTCTAGGATGGTAAGCACGGGAGCTGAAGTCAGCCTCTCCTTCAGCTCCTGAAAGCACGCCTCACAAGTGTCAGTCCAAGCAAAGGGCACATCCTTCCGGGTCAATTGTGTCATAGGACATGCAATCTGTGAAAAACCCCTGATAAACTGCCGGTAGTAGCCTGCCAGTCCTAAGAAACTGCGGATCTCCATCACTGTACGTGGTCTCTCCCACCTGAGTACTGCCTCAACCTTGGCTGGGTCCATAGCCAAGCCATTCCCTAAAATCACATGATCTAGGAAGGTCACCTCCCTCAACCAGAACTCACACTTGCTGTACTTGGCATACAGCTTGTGTCGCCTCAATGTATCCAAAACCAACTGCAAGTGCTGTTCGTGTTGCGCCTGATCCTGCGAGTAGATGAGCACATCATCGATAAATACCACCACGAACTGATCCAAATACGATTTGAACACTCGGTTCATCAAATCCATGAACGCAGTGGGGTGGTTGGTCAGCCCAAACGGCATGACCAAAAACTCGTAGTGTCCATACCGGGTGCGGAAAGCTATCTTGGTGACGTCGGTCTCCTTGATCCTCAACTGATGGTAGCCAGACCTCAAGTCTATCTTGGAGAAAACCATGGCACCTTGCAACTGGTCAAATAAGTCATTAATCCTCGGCAGCGGATACCTGTTCTCGATGGTGACCCTATTCAGTTGTCTGTAGTCCACACAAAGTCGTAGGGTACCATCCTTCTTCTTCACAAAAAAAACCGAGGCTCCCCACGGAGATGCACTGGGCCTCACAAAGTGTAACGAGCGCGTGCCCCAGACGCCTTTTAAGACGTCTGGGAGGTGGCCCAGACGTCGGACCAGACGTCTGGGGGCGCGGAGCATCGCGGAGAGGGACCTGCTGCGGGCGGAGCAGCGGACGCGCGAGGTGCGACGCGGGCGGCGTCGCGAGCGGAGGCCGAGCAAGGTTCTGATTCTGGAAAAATTTCCAGAATCAGACGTCTGGGTTGATATCCAGACGGCAAGGTCGACGTCTGTAAGATCATACAGACGTCTGAAAGGTGAGTTTCCGCTTCTTCTTCCTTCTTGTCGACTGACCGTACTGAGGGAGGGGGGTTGGCTGTGCGCAGGGTCGCTGAGTCGTCATCCTTTGCGAATCAGACGTCTGGAAGTTGTACCAGACGGCGGGAGTGACCTCCAGACGTCCTGAGGGACCATCGGACGTCTGGGATCTAGGGCAGACGTCCCCGCAGACTTCTGGACGTCCGGGGAACCAAGCTAAACAGGTAATTCTCTGATCCACCGTTTAAGACGTCTGGAAGGAGTTCCAGACATCTGATTTTGCACAGTATCGTCTTTCTCGACCCGTTTAGGGCCCGTTTGGGCTCTGTTTTCCGCGATTCGAGTTGCGTTCGTTTCAGAATTAATTCCTCTACCCGCCTACAGTAGCTATACACTGTTTTGAGACACTCCTTGTGTTTGATCCTTGTGATAGGACCTCGTTCGGTTGCAGTCTTGAGAGTCGCGGAGGCGCGCGGGATCCCCGATCACGCCCCCATTACTCCCGTTGTACCTGGTAGAGTGGCTTTAAGTATTAATAAAATCTGTTAAAGTATGGAACCATAACTAGAACCTAGGGCATTGCATGAATCCTAGGAATGAGAAATATATGGAATGATAGCTCCTAGGTGTTGCATGAATCCTAGGGCCGGAAAACTAGATTGTATGATAGATCCTAGGATATGGCATGAATCCTAGGATGGAAAAACTAGTGGAATGTATATTACTGCAGTCTTGGAAAAATGGAAAGGAATATATAAAGCTGCCTGTAAATCTAATTAACAGCTGCCTGTTATGAATAAAGAAACATGTTTGAGATCATGGAATTTGAGAACGTGAATCTGGAAAGTGAAACATATGATGTTCTGAGATAAAGAGCTGGAACCCTACGGGGAATTAGGAGTGGAACTCCTGGAAAGAAAAAGGAATGGAACTGAGATGTAGTTTGTACTGTCTCTTGGGTACGCAGTACCAAGGGAAGTACCTGTACCTGTTTAGTGCAGAGTGGGGCCAGCCGCCCCAGGGACCCGGGGTTAGGATTGGCCGCTCTGTACCGACTTGTTGGCCCTCGTGTACGTAGTACCGAGGAGAGCTAGTAGTGTTAGGAGAGTACTAGCTACCCCACGGGCCCCGGGGTTTTGCTAGCCTCCTTCACCGACTTGTTAGGCCCACTAGGGCAAACCAGGGTAGTCAGGCGAGGGTGCACGGACTGTGGAGGGGCAAGGCCCCGGTTTGGTTACTGTGGAGGGGTTGGACCCCTGTTACTGAGAGGGCTCTGCCCTGGTTCCGTGCTGTGCTTTGGGCGCACCCGTTAACGGAAACGACTGACCGCGTGCCAGTGCGGGCTAGCTACCTGTGCGTTTATCGCGCGTGCCGTAGTCACCGTTACGTCTGTCAGTGACCTTGGGTGGTTGACTGAGGGTAGGATCACCACGGGGGACTCTCCCGGCCAGGAGAGCACCACGTGCTACTTCTACTTTTGGAAAAGACTGCAATCAAGATCGTCCCACAAGGACATTCGAGATCAAGTAAAGGATCTGAGAAATAAATGAAATGGTGAGAAAAATTGAAAGATGTGAATAAAGGAAGTAATAGAACATAACAGCTACTGTACACTCTACTGTTGCCTTTAGTTAGTTTGCCACTCTACTCAGCGTTTTGCTGACGTGTTACACTCGTTACCTTTTTCAGGACCAGGTGTTGAGCAGCCAGGGTCGGCGGCTGCAGAGGACGCTGGGCCGAGTAGGGTCCAGTAGAGTTACCACAGCTTTGTACCCCTTTTATTTCTGTTCTAGTGAGTAGTTTTTGTTTCCGCTGTACCTTCTTTACCTGCAGTTTTTGTTATATGATAAATGTTGTTTTACTGTTGTGGTGGTACCTGCTGTAGTAGTTTCTTTCCTTACTGCTGTACTTTCTTACTGTTAGTTATATTCATGCTGAATGTGGTTTATTTTACTGTCTTTTGGTTACTTCCTCGTTGGACGACTGGGTCTTGGGATTAGTCGAGTCGGTCCGGTTCTCGTGTCTCGTAGGGACTCGGGAACCAGGTCGTTACAAGATGGTATCAGAGCTCGGTCGTCCCGAGAAGTGAATTAACTGACTGGAAAATTACCAATTCACATGTTTATAGCTAGAGTAGCCACCACAACATATCTCTTGACATGAGCTCTTAGAAGTGTTGTTAGGTACCGTCTGTTTTGACGTTTCCGTTTTGTTTCGCGTCTCCTTGCAGGAGAGGCCTCGTCGTGGGACTGGCGAGACTGGCCGCGGGCGCGGCCGAGGGCGAGGTCGGCGAGGTGGACGTGCTGTCGTTGACGTCTCGGTGGACCAGCCACCACTCCCTGGCATCCAGGCCCAGGACCTCGCCAGACTGATACGGGATATTGTACGAGAGGAGCTCCACCCACCGCCCCGAGCACCTCCTCCTGGGGTTGCAGAGGGGGAGTCCTCTGTGGGACCACGCGACGGACGCGGCGCTGGACACGAGGGAGGGGATGGGCCCCTGCCGCCCCCACCTTCCTCCGACACTTCTGTACACGAGGCACCTTTGCCTGGAGGTGCACCAGCACCTCCCCTACAGCGCCACTTCGAGCTTTTCGGACAGTTCCGGAAGCTGAAGCCCCCCTCCTTCAAGGGGGATGAGGACCTGACCGAGGCAGAGGACTGGCTTGAGCAGCTGGAGAAGATCTTCGACACCCTTCGCCCCCCGGTGGAGTGCCGCGTGGCCTTTGCCACGTACCAGCTGGAGAGTGCGGCACACCGGTGGTGGAGGGCGGTCCGGGGACAGGAGAGGGACGAGCCGACATGGGACCAGTTCGTCACCCTCTTCTGCGAGCAGTACTTTCCCCAGACATGGCAGGACCAGAGGAGGCGGGAGTTCCACACTCTCCGCCAAGGGACGATGACCGTGAGCGCGTACCGCACGCGTTTCTTGGAGCTGTCCCGCTTTGCAGCGACAGCGGTAGCCACTGAGGAGGAGCGCCTTTGGAGGTTCACCGAGGGGCTCCGGCCTGCGATCCAGGGGTATGTCAAACCCCTGAAGCTGCCGAAGTTTTCGAGGGTGGTAGAGGCAGCTATGACTTACGAGGAAACCAACCCGTCCGCACGAGAGACCGACGGCGGGCGGAAGAGGCCCTTTCAGCCAGACTTCTCACAGGGCCGGCGAGAACGGAGACATGTGGCGTCCGCAGGAGAGCCGTCACGTTGTGCAGGGCCATCAGTGGCCTTTGGGGGCCCTCGACAGGGGCCAGTCGCCAGCACCGGACCCCCGCCTAGCCGACAGCAGGGACTCACTGAGGGCGGGAGTCGAGTTCCCCTCTGCTACCAGTGTGGCCAGCCGGGCCACGTCAGGAGGGACTGCCCATCTAGGGCAGGAGGTCAGCAGATACTTCCCGTGCAGAGCACTAGAGGGCGCGTAGGAGGCCGCGGTCCCCAGGCACGAGGAGGAGGACAACAGTCGCGAGGAGGGTACCGGCCAGCACCTGCTCGTCCGGCGCAGAGTGTGGCTGCTTCGTCCGCACCTAGAGCTGAGGGGCGTATCAACGCCCTAACACACAGGGACGCCAGAGCATCGGGATCCGTGGTAGCAGGTATGGTTTCAGTTTCTGGCAGACTTGTTTACACGCTTTTCGATTCCGGCGCTACGCACTCGTTTGTCGTAGCCAGTTTCGCAGTTAGTTTGGACCAGGATTATACACTGTTAGAGAATCCGTTCGTAATCAGAGGTCCGAGTGGTCAGCTGTTTGTAGCTGAGGAGGTGTACACGGGTTGCGGGGTCAGCATCGGGGGACACAGCCTGCCAGCTGACCTGATTATGATACAGATGGAGGACTTTGGAGTGATTCTGGGGATGGATTGGCTGTCCACTTACCACGCCTTGGTAGACTATTTTGAGAGGAAGATTGTCTTCTCCATTCCGGAGTTGCCTTCCTTCGAGTTTCACGGGCAGCCAGTGGACGGAGGTTTCAGGTGCATTTCGGCACTTCGGGCGGCGAGACTTTTGAGCCAGGGGTGTGAGGGCTTCCTAGCTTGTGTGGTGGCAGAGCACAGCCCCGTGGCAGACTTCCAGAGCATCCCGGTGGTCAGAGAGTACCCCGACGTGTTTCCAGACGAGTTACCAGGACTACCGCCCGAGCGTGAGATCGAGTTTGAGATCTCACTAGTACCAGGGACCAGCCCCATCTCCACCGCGCCATACAGGATGGCACCGCTTGAGCTACGAGAGCTCAAGTCTCAGTTGCAGGACCTTTTGGAGAAGGGTTTCGTGAGGCCCAGTGCGTCTCCCTGGGGAGCCCCGGTACTATTTGTGAAGAAGAAGGATGGGACCCTACGCCTTTGTGTGGACTACCGACAGCTGAATAGGGTCACCATCAAGAACAGATATCCGCTGCCGAGGATTGACGATTTGTTTGACCAGTTGCGGGGTGCCACGGTGTTTTCCAAGATCGACTTGAGGTCTGGATACCACCAGTTGAGGATCAGGGAGACCGACGTCTCCAAGACAGCTTTCCGCACCCGGTACGGACACTACGAGTTTTTGGTCATGCCGTTTGGGCTGACCAATGCCCCCGCTGCTTTCATGGACCTGATGAACCGGGTGTTCAGACCGTACTTGGACCAGTTTGTGGTGGTTTTCATAGATGATGTACTCATCTATTCTAGAGATCGGACGTAGCACGGACAGCACTTGCGGATGGTTCTGGACACTCTGAGACGACGCAGGCTGTACGCCAAATACAGCAAGTGCAAGTTCTGGTTGAGGGAGGTGACCTTTTTGGGTCATGTGATATCTGGAGACGGCCTGGCGGTGGATCCCGCCAAGGTCGAGGCAGTGCTCAGGTGGGAGAGACCGCGTTCAGTCACTGAGATTCGCAGTTTCCTGGGACTGGCAGGTTACTACAGACGGTTCATCAAAGGGTTTTCGCAGATTGCACGTCCTATGACACAGTTGACCCGGAAGGATGTGCCTTTCGCTTGGACAGACGCCTGTGAGGCGTGTTTTCTGGAGCTGAAGGAGAGGTTGACCTCGGCTCCCGTGCTCACCATCCCTGACAGTAGTGGCGGGTTCGTTGTGTACACGGACGCTTCCTTGCAGGGGTTAGGAGGTGTGCTCATGCAGAGGGGTCACGTGGTCGCTTACGCTTCGCGGCAACTGAAGCCCCATGAGCATACCTACCCTACCCACGATCTAGAGTTGGCAGCTGTTGTCTTCGCGCTGAAGACATGGAGGCACTACTTGTACGGTGAGACCTTCGAGATTTTTACAGATCACAAGAGCCTCAGATATCTTTTTGACCAGAAGGAGCTCAACATGAGACAGAGACGTTGGTTGGAGCTCCTGAAGGACTACGACTGCAGCATCTCCTACCACCCGGGAAAGGCCAATGTGGTGGCTGACGCCTTGAGCCGTAAGGCGCCCGCACGCTTGGCCAGTCTACAGTTACAGAGTTGGAGCCTTTTGGAGGAGGTGGGCAGTTGGCGACCTCTAGAGTTACGAGGGTACTGTGCGGCAGTGACGGTGACACGGCAGACCAGGCCAGAGTTGATAGACCGCATCATCACGGGACAGATGGCCGATCCGTACTTGCAGTCTTTGCGCGACAGAGTACTATCAGGGGACCCAGGGGACTTCTCTTTCACAGACCAGGTGTTACGCTTGAGGGGACGGTTGTGCGTCCCCAGAGACGAGGAGCTGTTGAGAGAACTCCTGACTGAGGCACACGGTTCCAGATTCACCATACATCCCGGAAACACGAAAATGTACCATGACTTGAGACGCGAGTTCTGGTGGAGAGGGATGAAGCGGGATGTGGGTGAGTTCGTGCAGCAGTGCTTAGTGTGCCAGCAGGTGAAAGCCGAGCATCAGAGGCCTGCAGGGCCGCTTCAGCCGCTTCCAGTGCCAGAGTGGAAGTGGGAGAGCATCACCATGGACTTGGTGGTGGGCTTACCTGTTACCCAGCGAGGACATGACGCAGTCTGGGTAATAGTGGATAGATTGACGAAGACGGCACGATTCTTGCCGATCTGAGTCACTTTGGGACCAGCACAGTTGGCAGAGAGGTATATCCGTGATGTGGTGCGACTACACGGAGTTCCGCGGGAGATCGTATCCGACCGGGATACCCGCTTTACGTCCCAGTTTTGGGCTGAGTTTCAGCAGGCTTTGGGGACGAGGTTGAGGTTTAGCACGGCTTACCACCCCCAGACGGACGGACAGTCGGAACGCACGATACAGACACTTGAGGACCTTTTGCGTGCCTGTGTACTAGACTGGAGGGGCTCTTGGGAGGAGCACCTGCCCCTGGCGGAGTTTGCATACAACAACAGTTATCACTCGAGCATCGGCATGGCTCCCTACGAGGCTCTGTACGGACGGAAATGCACGGCACCCTTGAGTTGGGTTGAGGTGGGGACCAAGTGGGAGGTTGGCCCCAGGTTGATCCGGCAGAGTCAGGAGGTAGTTGAGCTGATCCACAGACGACTCCGCACTGTCAGGAGCAGACAGAAGAGCTACGCAGATCGCAGACGCAGAGAGGTGCAGTTCGAGGTTGGGGACCACGTCTTTCTTCGTGTTTCGCCCATGAAGGGCTTACAGCGGTTTGGGGTGAGAGGGAAGCTCACGCCGAGGTTCGTGGGGCCCTTTGAGGTCCTGGAGCGGGTTGGACCCGTTGCTTACAGACTTGCCCTTCCCCTGCAGCTTTCTGGTGTGCACGACGTGTTCCACGTGTCCAACCTCAGGAAGTACGTAGCCGATCCCAACCACGTACTGAGTCACGAGAGCGTCGAGGTGAGCGACGACCTGACCTACCCCGAGCGGCCAGTGCAGATCCTAGACTGAGCCGTCCGCAGGTTGAGACGAAAGCAAGTACCCCTGGTAAAGGTTTTGTGGAGGAGCCAGCGGTACGAGGAGGCTACCTGGGAGCCTGAGGCGGCAATGCGGGAGCGGTACCCAGAGCTTTTCGCGGGTACGTCTTTTCGGACCGGCTTCGGTCCTCTTTGAGTTTGTTATGGTTATTTGGACATCTTTTTCCCGCACCCTAGTTGGCGCAAGTTTCGGGGACGAAACTTCCTTTGAGTTTGTTATATTGTAACGAGCGAGTGCCCCAGACGCCTTTTAAGACGTCTGGGAGGTGGCCCAGACGTCGGACCAGACGTCTGGGATCACATCCAGACGTCTGACCAGACGTCCGGGATAGTTTACAGACGTCTGGAGAACAGTTATGTTCGCACGGGAGATTCGTCTACGCGCCTGTGCGCGCAGACCTGCGATTCTGCCCTCTTTCTCTGCGGCTGCAGGCGGCTGTGACCGCCTTCTCTCTCCTCTCCGCGCGGCGTTAAAAGGGGGCGCGCCTCCCCTCCCGTCTCCACCATCTTCTTCCTTCTTCTCCTGCCTGTGCGCGAAAGCGAGCGGACGCGAGGGCGCAGCGGCAGCGGCAGCCGCAGTGAGCGCGGAGGAGGTGCGGCGTGCGAGGGCGGGGCTCTGCCGTGAGGGCGAGCTCGCCGGAGCGGCTTGGCCGGCCGGCGGAGGGCGCAGGGGGCACGGAGCGTCGCGGAGAGGGACCTGCTGCGGGCGGAGCAGCGGATGCGCGAGGTGCGACGCGGGCAGCGTCGCGAGCGGAGGCCGAGCAAGGTTCTGATTCTGGAAAAATTTCCAGAATCAGACGTCTGGGTTGATATCCAGACGGCAAGGTCGACGTCTGTAAGATCATACAGACGTCTGAAAGGTGAGTTTCCGCTTCTTCTTCCTTCTTGTCGACTGACCGTACTGAGGGAGGGGGGTTGGCTGTGCGCAGGGTCGCTGAGTCGTCATCCTTTGCGAATCAGACGTCTGGAAGTTGTACCAGACGGCGGGAGTGACCTCCAGACGTCCTGAGGGACCATCGGACGTCTGGGATCTAGGGCAGACGTCCCCGCAGACTTCTGGACGTCCGGGGAACCAAGCTAAACAGGTAATTCTCTGATCCACCGTTTAAGACGTCTGGAAGGAGTTCCAGACATCTGATTTTGCACAGTATCGTCTTTCTCGACCCGTTTAGGGCCCGTTTGGGCTCTGTTTTCCGCGATTCGAGTTGCGTTCGTTTCAGAATTAATTCCTCTACCCGCCTATAGTAGCTATACACTGTTTTGAGACACTCCTTGTGTTTGATCCTTGTGATAGGACCTCGTTCGGTTGCAGTCTTGAGAGTCGCGGAGGCGCGCGGGATCCCCGATCACGCCCCCATTACTCCCGTTGTACCTGGTAGAGTGGCTTTAAGTATTAATAAAATCTGTTAAAGTATGGAACCATAACTAGAACCTAGGGCATTGCATGAATCCTAGGAATGAGAAATATATGGAATGATAGCTCCTAGGTGTTGCATGAATCCTAGGGCCGGAAAACTAGATTGTATGATAGATCCTAGGATATGGCATGAATCCTAGGATGGAAAAACTAGTGGAATGTATATTACTGCAGTCTTGGAAAAATGGAAAGGAATATATAAAGCTGCCTGTAAATCTAATTAACAGCTGCCTGTTATGAATAAAGAAACATGTTTGAGATCATGGAATTTGAGAACGTGAATCTGGAAAGTGAAACATATGATGTTCTGAGATAAAGAGCTGGAACCCTACGGGGAATTAGGAGTGGAACTCCTGGAAAGAAAAAGGAATGGAATTGAGATGTAGTTTGTACTGTCTCTTGGGTACGCAGTACCAAGGGAAGTACCTGTACCTGTTTAGTGCAGAGTGGGGCCAGCCGCCCCAGGGACCCGGGGTTAGGATTGGCCGCTCTGTACCGACTTGTTGGCCCTCGTGTACGTAGTACCGAGGAGAGCTAGTAGTGTTAGGAGAGTACTAGCTACCCCACGGGCCCCGGGGTTCTGCTAGCCTCCTTCACCGACTTGTTAGGCCCACTAGGGCAAACCAGGGTAGTCAGGCGAGGGTGCGCGGACTGTGGAGGGGCAAGGCCCCGGTTTGGTTACTGTGGAGGGGTTGGACCCCTGTTACTGAGAGGGCTCTGCCCTGGTTCCGTGCTGTGCTTTGGGCGCACCCGTTAACGGAAACGACTGACCGCATGCCAGTGCGGGCTAGCTACCTGTGCGTTTATCGTGCGTGCCGTAGTCACCGTTACGTCTGTCAGTGACCTTGGGGTGGTTGACTGAGGGTAGGATCACCACGGGGGACTCTCCCAGCCAGGAGAGCACCACGTGCTACTTCTACTTTTGGAAAAGACTGCAATCAAGATCGTCCCACGAGGACATTCGAGATCAAGTAAAGGATCTGAGAAATAAATGAAATGGTGAGAAAAATTGAAAGATGTGAATAAAGGAAGTAATAGAACGTAACAGCTACTGTACACTCTATTGTTGCCTTTAGTTAGTTTGCCACTCTACTCAGCGTTTTGCTGACGTGTTACACTCGTTACCTTTTTCAGGACCAGGTGTTGAGCAGCCAGGGTCGGCGGCTGCAGAGGACGCTGGGCCGAGTAGGGTCCAGTAGAGTTACCACAGCTTTGTACCCCTTTTGTTTCTGTTCTAGTGAGTAGTTTTTGTTTCCGCTGTACCTTCTTTACCTGCAGTTTTTGTTATATGATAAATGTTGTTTTACTGTTGTGGTGGTACCTACTGTAGTAGTTTCTTTCCTTACTGCTGTACTTTCTTACTGTTAGTTATATTCATGCTGAATGTGGTTTATTTTACTGTCTTTTGGTTACTTCCTCGTTGGACGACTGGGTCTTGGGACTAGTCGAGTCGGTCCGGTTCTCGTGTCTCGTAGGGACTCGGGAACCGAGTCGTTACACAAAGCCCTTCTCCAGGAGATCCTGCAACTAAGACTTGAGCTCGCGCAGCTCAAGTGGTGCAATCTTGTAAGGTGCTGTAGAAATGAGGCTGGTCCTCGGTAATAGTGAGATCTCAAACTCGATCTTACGCTCGGGTGATAGTACTGGCAACACATCTGGGAATACATCGGGGTACTCTCTAACCACTGGATCCTCTAGCAACACACAGTCCCGTCCCAAACTGACGGCAAAACTAGAAGCGACAAATGAGTGTGTGGCGCTGGAATCGAAAAGCGTATAAACTAATCTGTCGGAAATTGTAACCATACCTGCCACGACTAAACCTGAAGCTCTGGTGTCTCTGTGTGTCAGGGCGTTAATACACCCCTCAGCTCTAGGTGTGGACGAAGCAGCCAAACTTAGTGTCGGATGGGTAGCCGCTGGTCGGTACCCTCCCTGCGACTGCTGACCTCCCTCACGTGCATGGGAACCACAGCCTCCTGCTCATCCTCCCATGCTCGGTGTGGGGAGCATCTGCTGTCCTCCAGCCATAGACGGGCAGTGCCTCCTGATGTGGCTTGGCTGGCCACACTAGTAGCAAAGGGGAACTTGACTTCCACCCTCAGTAGGTCCCTGCTGACGGCTGGGCGGGAGTCTAATGCTGGCAAATGGCCCCTGTCAGGGGCCTCCAAAGGCCACTGATGGCCCCACAAAACGTGACGACTCTCCTGCAGGCTCCACGTGCCTCCTCTCTCGTCGGCCCTGTGAGTAGTCTGGCTGGTAGGGCCTCTTTCGTCTGCTATCAGTGTCACGTGCGGCTGGGTTGGTCTCCTCATAAGTCATAGCTGCCTCCACTACTCTCAAGAACGTAGGCAGCTTTAGGGGTTTGACATACCCTCGAATAGCAGGTTGGAGCCCCTCGGTGAACCTCCAAAGGCGCTCCTCCTCGGTAGCCATAGCTGTCGCGGTGAAATGAGACAGTTCTAGAAAATGTGTGCGATACACGCTCACGGTCATCGTCCCCTAGCGGAGAGTGTGGAACTCCCGCCTCCTCTGGTCCTGCCACGTCTAGGGAAAGTACTATTCGCAGAAGAGGGTGACGAACTAGTCCCAGGTCGGCTCATCACTCTCCTGCCCTCTGACGGCCCTCCACCACCTGTGTGCCACGCTCTCCAGCTGGTACGTGGCAAAGGCCATGCGGCACTTCGCAGGGGGGTGAAGGGTGTCAAACACCTTCTCGATCTGCTCAAGCCAATCCTCTGCCTCGGTCAGGTCCTCATCCCCCTTGAAGGAGGGGGGCTTCAGCTTCCAGAACTATCCGAAAAGCTCATAATGGTGCTGAAGTGGGGAAACTGGTATGCCTCCAGGTAAGGAGGGCTTGTGCTCGGAAATGTCAGAGGACGGCAGGGGCGGTGGAGGCCTACCCCCTCTCCCACATCCAACGCTATGTCGATTGCGTGGTTCCATAGAGGACTCCCTCTCCGCAACCCCAGGGAGGCGCCCGTGGAGGTGGGTGGAGCTCCTCTCGCACGATCTCCCATATCAGCTGGGCGAGGTCCTGGGCCTGAATGCTCGGAAGTAGTGGCTGATCCACCAAGACATCGGGCTCAATGCATCTGCCCCTTCGACCTCGTCCTCAGCCGCGTCCGCGGCCCGCCTCAATGACTCCATGTCGAGGCATCTCCTGCAAGGAGATGCGAACATAGAACAAGGTGTCAATTTCAACGGATATTCAGTAAAAGAACCTCATAATAGATATCAAAAGGCACGTTGTGGTGGTTACTCTAGTTACAAGCATGTGAATTGGTTATCTTCCAACTAGTTGGTTTACTTCTCGGGAGGACCTTGCTCTGATACCATCTTGTTACGACCCGATTCCTGAATCCCTACAGGACACAAGATCGGACCGACTCGACTGATCCCAAGACCCAGTCGTCCAACAAGAAAGTAACCAAGAAGCAGTAAAATAAACCAAATTCACCATGCAAGCAACTAACAGTAACAAAAGTAAAGCAGTAAAGAAATAAATTACTATAGTACAAACCCCCACAAAAATAGAAAAGTAAACGAGTACGGTATTATAAGGTTCACAATGAAAGAGTACAAAATATAAAGGTACCAGAACTACTCACTACTACAACGGTACAACAGAACTACCACTACTGGGCTCTACTAGGCCCAGCACCCTCTATAGCCGAGTGCTCTGGCTGCTCAACAACTGGACCTGAAAAGAGTTATGAGTACACGAAATCAGTGAAAGCTGAGTAGAGTGGCAACCAACTAACTAAAACAGTAAAGGTGGATAGGTAGCTGTTGTTTTTCAATTTCTTTCTTTCTTTAACTAGTTATTCTTTCTTTCATCACTTGGTTTATTTATCGGTCTCTTTCTTGATCTCGAATGTTCCTCGTGGGAACGATCTTGATTGCAATATTTTCCAAAGAGTAGAAGTAGCATGTGGTGCTCTCCTGGCCAGGAGAGTCCCCCGTGGTCATCCTACACCCAGTCAACCACCCTAGGGTCATTGATAGACGTAACGGTGACTACGGCACGTGCGATAAACGCACGGGTAGCTATCCTGCATTGGCACACGGTCAGTCATTTCCGTTAACGGGTGCATCCAAAGCACAGCACAGAACCAGTATAGGGCATAGCCCTCTCAGTAAAAGGGGTCTATTCCCTCAACAGTAACCAAACAGGGGTCTTGCCCCTCTATAGTCCACGCACCCTCGCCTGACTACCTTAGTTTGCCCAGTGGGCCTAACAAGTCGGTGTAAGGTGGCTAGCTAAACCCCGGGCCCCATGGGGTGGCTAGCTCTCTCCCTACACTAGTAGCTCTCCCCGGTACAGTGTACACGAGGGCCACCGAGTCGGTGCAAAGTGGCCAATCCTAACCCCGGGTCCCAACCCAAGGGCAGCTAACTCCGCTCTACACTAAACAGGGGGACAGTCGCTCCTCTTAGTACTTCGTACTCAAGGACCAGCTCACTTCCCCACTCACATTTCCAGTTCCATTCCATTTATTTCCAGGAGTTCTACTCCTAATTCCCCGTAGGGTTGCTGCTCATGTTTCTCAGGCCAAGCCATACCAGGTTTCATCATTTCTATTTTCTTTTCTCAAGTTCTACACATGTAACAAGTAATTTGTTGTTCACATTCCAGGTTTATTCACAGGTAGCTCGTGTTTTCAACATTCACCCTTCCAATTCCAGTTTATATACATGCAGCTCATATTATGACACGTAACGTAAACAACAGGAATTTACATACAACAGTTTGCTAGCACAAGAACTTTACATTTCGCAGGTAGCTATTTCTAATTTATAGGCAAGTTTCATTATTCTATCTACTCATTCAAGCCAACCATTCATTCAATACATACATTCTGGTGTTTCTGGTCCTAGGATTCATGCCATATCCTAGGTTCTAATCTTTCATTTCACACATGCATTTGAGTTTCAATTAAATTATGGGGGAAGCCACTCTACCAGTAAACCCAAGAGTAATGGGGGCTTGATCGGCAGGTCCACGTGCCTCAGCAAACCCTAAACCCGCAATGGAACAAGGTCTTATCACAAGGATCATTTACAAGAGACTATTGAGAACAGTATAAAAAGTATTCTAACAAGTAGAGGAATGTATATGGTGAACAATGAAATCTTAATTGCGGAAATTAAACCTCAAATGGACCCTAAATGGGTCAAAAATAGTAAATCAGATTCACATCAGACGTCTGGAACACCTTTCAAATGTCTTAAAAGAGTCTAGAACTATACCTCACTCTTGTGCCACTCCTCAGACGTCCAGAAACCCTGCGGAACCGTCTCGACCCAATTCCAGACGTACGACCACTTCTCAGGATGTCTGAAAATGCTTCCCACCGTCTGGTGCCTCGCCCAGATGTCTGATCTGCGTGGGATGGTGTGTCCCACGCCTTCCTAAAGTGAATCCTGCATGCATCGACATAATCTTCTCAATATGGCATGAAAAAGCGCCTTGGCGGAATGGACTGCATGGACGTATCCACAAAGGAAGTGTAAGGCGTGAAGCTCACCTTTTAGTCGTCTGGAACCTCCTTCAGACGTCTGATTCTGGAAAAGTTGCAGAACCAGAACTACAGCAGCTCGCCTTCTCACACCGCACGTGACCGCGTCGAGCCCGCTCGCCTACTGCTCCGACTGCAGCAGTGTCGGTGTAACGACCCAATTCCCGAGTCCCTACGAGACACGAGAACCAGACCGACTCGACTAATCCCAAGACCTAGTAGTCCAACGAGGAAGTAACCAAAAGAGCAGCAAAATAAACCACATTCAGTATGAATATAACTAACAGTAAGGAAATACGGCAGTAAAGAAAGAAGCCACTACAGTATATACCACCACAACAGTAGAACAACATTCATAGCATAATATGAACTGCGGGTAAAGAAAAGTACAGCGGAAACAAGAACTACTCACTATAGTGGAACCAAAAAAAAGTGGTACAAGAGAACAGTGGTAACTCTACTGGACCCTACTCAGCCCAGCGTCCTCTGCAGCCGCTGACCCTAGCTGCTCAACACCTGGTCTTGAAAAGTAACGAGTGTAACACGTCAGCAAAACGCTGAGTAGAGTGGCAGCTAAACTAAAGAAACAGTAAAGTGTACAGTAGCTGTTTTAATTTTCTTTCTTCCTTTATTTACGTCTTTCTATTGTCTCAAAATTTATCTATTTCTCAGATCCTTCACTTGATCTCGAATGTTCCTCATGGGAATGATCTTGATTGCAGTCTTTTCCGAATAGTAGAAGTAGCACGTGGTGCTCTCCTGGCCGGGAGAGTCCCCCGTGGTGATCCTACTCTCAGTCAACCACCCCAAGGTCACGGACAGGCGTAACGGTGACTTCGGCACGCGTGATAAACGCACAGGTAGCTAACCCACACTGGCACGCAGTCAGTCGTTTCCGTTAACGGGTGCGCCCAAAGCACAGCACGGAACCAGTACAGGGCAGAGCCCTCTCAGTAACAAGGGTCCAACCCCTCCACAGTAACCAAACATGGGCCTTGCCCCTCCACAGTCCGTGCACCCTCGCCTGACTACCCTGGTTTGCCCAGTGGGCCTAACAAGTCGGTGTAGGAGGCTAGCAGAACCCCGGGGCCCATGGGGTAGCTAGTACCTCCCTACACTAGTAGCTCTCCTCGGTACTACGTACACGAGGGCCAGCAAGTCGGTACAAAGTGGCCAGTCCTAACCCCGGGTCCCTGGGGCGGCTGGCTCCGCTCTGCACTAAACAGGGGGACAGTCGCTCTCCTTGGTACTCCGTACTCAATGGCCAGCTCACTTCCCTAATTCTATTCCATTCACCTTCCAGGAGTTCTACTCCTAATTCCTCGTAGGGTTCCAGCTCTTTTAACTCAGCACATTCAGGTTTCACCTTTCCAGTTTCACATTCATACAATCCATGTTCTCAATCACATTTATTTATTCATAGCAGGCAGCTGTTAATTCAATTCACAGGCAGCTATTATTTCCTTTCCACATTTTCCAAGACTGCAGTATTCATACATTCCACTGGTTTTCCCGTCCTAGGATTCATGACATATCCTAGGATCTATCATACAATCTAGTTTTCCAGCCCTAGGATTCATGCGACACCCTGGGATCTACCATTCAATCTATTTCTCATTCCTAGGATTCATGCAATGTCCTAGGTTCTATTTATGGTTCCATAATTTAACAGATTATACTAGTAAACTTAAAAGCCACTCTACCGGTTACAACAGGAGTACTGGGGGCGTGGTCGGGAATCCCGCGTGCCTCCGCAACCCCCGAGACTGCAACTGAACGGGGTCCTATCACAAGGATCAATCACAAGGAGTTTCTCAAAACAGTATATAGCTACTGTAGACAGGTAGAGGATTTAATTCCGAAAAGAACGCAACTCGAAACACGGAAAACGGAACCCGAACTGGCCCTAAACGGGTCGAAAATGATGAAACAGTGCAAAATCAGACGTCTGGAACTTATTCTAGACGTCTTAAAAAGTGGATCAGGGGTTACCTTGCTCTGTGTGGTCTCTCAGACATCCAGAAGCCTGTGGGGGTGTCTGGCCTAGTTCCCAGATGTCCGATGGTCACCCCGGACGTCTGGAAGTCGCTCCAGTCGTCTGGCACTGCAGCCAGATGTCTGATTCGTGTTGGGTGGCGAATCAGAACCTGTGCGTACCCATTTCCTCTCTCTCTCAGTACGGTCAGTAGAAGAAAAGGAAGGAAGACGGAAATAACTCACCTTTCAGACGTCTGTACAGTCCTCCAGACGTCGTCCCCGTCGTCCGGCTGGAAGCCCAGA
The DNA here is from genome assembly GCA_037157565.1 of Thalassia testudinum. NCBI lineage: Eukaryota > Viridiplantae > Streptophyta > Magnoliopsida > Alismatales > Hydrocharitaceae > Thalassia > Thalassia testudinum. The sequence goes on from JAZHRO010000009.1 coordinate 50,860,811, forward strand.
CGTCTGATTCTGGAAAAATTCCAGAATCAGAGTGTGTCTCGCCCTCCGCCCGCGACGCACGGCCGCGCCGCGCCTCGTCTGCCTGCTACTCGAGCTGCAGCAGGCCTCCCGCGTCACCCCACGTCTGCTGCTTCCCCCGTCGGCCGACCCTAGCAGCCCCGGCGAGCTCGCCCTCACGACCGAGCGCCTCTTCCCACGCGCAGCACCTCCTTCCACGCTCACCGCGGCTGTCGCTGCTACCGCTCACTCACGCTCGCTCTCACACACCGGCTGGAAGGAGAAGAGGAAAGGTGGTGGAGGTGACGGGAGTGAGGGGGAGGGCGTGGCCTTTTAAGGCCGCGCGAGGAGGAGAGAGAGAGCAGGACAGAGGGCGCAGGAGGGAGAGGGAAAGAGAGAGAGAGAGAGAGACGCTCGCAGGTATGCGCGCTCAGGTGCGCAGACGAAACACGCGTGCCGAAAATAACCAAATTCCAGACGTCTGGAAGGGGTTCCAGACATCTGGTCAGACGTCTGGGACACCTCCCAGACGTCTTAAAAACGTCTGAAGCCGTGCGTTCGTAACAGTCGGGGAGGACCTCCCCAATGCACCTCTCCACCTCATGCATGTGCTGGCCGGCTGTGGGCTCTCCGGCAGCTCCCACACGATCTCGCGCTAGCTCTCCTTTCCTCCCCTCGCTGCTCACGCTCGCCGCTCACTGCTCTCGTAGGAGGAGGAAGAAGGGCGGCTGAAGGTGGGGTGGTGTGAGGGAGAGGAGAGGGGTTTAAATAGCATGTGAGGGTTAGGGTTTCGTCGGCGAGGGGGAGAGAGAAGGAGGGAAGAACGAGGTTGCGTACTGTTTGCGCGCAACATGCGCGCAGACGCGAGAACGTACACAAAATATTTGATTTTCAGACGTCTGGGAAGGTGTCCAGACGTCTGAGCAGACGTCTGACCCAAGTCCCAGACGTCTTAAAGAGCTCTAACAGTGCGGGTCTTAACACAACAAAACCAACGTCTGGCCACTCGGGCCCCCACATTTCCATTCTTATTTCATCAATTCCAAAATTCCATTTCATACTTACAGCCTCTCTATTTCTCCTTAGGATTATTGATCTCAAAATTTGTCATGCCGCTAACCATTCATTCTTCCTTAAGGTTCGGATTCAACCCTACTTTGGTTACTAATAAGTGCATACATCTGTAACTCCCAACACAAGCAATTTAGTTATCTAGTTACCCTAGGGTTCAAGCAATCCCCCTATTTGGTTCACTATAAGTAGTTCACATATAAAAATGTACATATACACACATTCGGTCTAAGTCAATACAAGAGTTTGTTGATTAAGCACATCTGCAATGCTTAAAATAAACTATGCTATTGTTTTCCATTCCCACATATCACGGATAGATATATACAAATACAAGGGTTCTGACCCTTCCATCACAACAAGAGGAAGGAAAATCTCTAGCCCGGTGATGGGCCTCATGTTGATTCATATGCATAAACTAGAAACTCCTTCACTATGAAACATAGAGAGTAGGAGGATTAACCACTCTACCTAGGTTTTTTAGGAGATATGGGGGCCTGCCAAGCCTACCTGGTGCTCCGATCGGTGCTGCAAGGACCTCCACCAATGCCGAGTCACTTTTGGGCGGAGTACCTATGTTATCACAAGCACCAAGGGTGCTATTAGGAGCTTTAACGATTTTTCAGTGTGCCTAAATGAGATTAAAATAGAATGGATAAGGTTCTAAAAGATGGGGAATCGTGAGAACTTTCCAACGATACCTTGCTTGTGCGATTCTAAACCCGTTTGAACCCTAAACCAGCCAAAAATGATCTCTGGTTCATGTGAACTAGCTTGAACCAGTTTGAACTAGCTCACGCTCCCCTTTCGCTGCCACATGTCAAGCATAGGTTGGTCCACGCATAGCGCCATGAATCGCCCCTCGGCCTCTCCACAAATATTCGAATCCCTCCTTGTCTTGCCTTTTTGTCCTGTGTGCATGAAATGAGAAGGGAGAGGGGGAAAGGTTGTACTACGTGTGTGAGAAAAAATAAAAAGAGGAGGGAGAGGGAGGGATTTACCACATGAGAAAGAGAGAGGGAGGTGCGGTGCCTCTCTTCCCAAGGCCCTTCTCTCCTCTACTAAGGTGGTTGGATGCATCGCCCAAGGGTTTTTGGGAAAGGCAGGGGGTGTTGGGATCGAGGAGTGGGGGTGGCATTGGGTTCAAGGGGGGTAAGAGTGTATTTAAAGCTAGGTTTAGGTAGGACCAAGGTAACTTACTAGTTTTTCCCCAAAAAATCTTATTCCTCATGTGGAGCCCTCTGAAACAAACGTAGGGGTGCAGAATTTGCAGGATGCCTCCCCCCTTCAAGAATAAATTTACGCCAGGCCCCTACGTGGATGGGCAAGGTGCAAAAATTCTGAAAGCACCCTCAGAGCTTAAGTTAACTCCTTGAAATCATTCAACACTATAATTAGTGTGCGGAAAAAGAGGAGAATCCCTCGAAGTCTAGAAATTTCAAATTGACCCTCGAGTGGTTGGTTTACCGTGAGAAAATTATAGGGACCACCTTGGAGAACTCAGAAACTCTGCGATGGTACCTGAGTCATTTCAGCATAGCAAACTTAAAAGAAGTTTTGCTCCCGAAACTTAGGCTCAGCTACGATGTGAAAGGAAAATGAGATGAGTTCATAACAAACTTAAAGAGGATCAAAGTTGGTCAGGAACATGTACCCACAAAAAGCTTCAGGTAATAGTCCCGCATTGTCGCCTCAGGCTCCTACATCGCCTCCTCGTACCTCTGGCTCCTCCACAGAAACTTCACCAGAGGCGCCTCCTTCCGTCTCAGCCTCTTGACAGCCCAATCTAGAATCTGTACTGGTCTCTCTAGATAGGTCAAGTCATACCAACCTCAATGCTCTTCTGGCTCAGTACGTGGCTGAGGTCAGTGACATATCTCCTCAGGTTGGACATGTGGAACACGTCGTGGACGTCAAACTGAGGTGGAAGGGTAAGCCTATAAGCAACGAGTCCAACTTGCTCCAAGACCTCAAAAGGTCCCAGGAACCTCGGCACGAGCTTCCCCCTCACCCTAAACCATCGTAAGCCCTTCATGGGAGAAACACAGAGGAACACGTGGTCTCCAACCTCAAACTGTACCTCTCTACGCCTCCGGTCAGCATTGAGAGTAGGAGGATATCCTGTGGATCGCAATGTATACTCGAGGGGAGGGGTGAATAGTATCGCCTTAAAAAGAATATATACAAAAATAAAAAATAAATCACAAGATATTCAAGCATAGAGTACACCTAATTTACAATGGAAACCCAAACTGGGTGAAAACCACTACCTAAGCCACCCAGCTTAGGATTTTTCTGACTAGTCCAAGCTAGCAATCCACTACCCAAGCTTGGAAAGTTCGTCGAAGATAGGAATTCCAAGATACCCTAATCTCTCATGCGTTTTCATCAGAGATTGGGAAGGTTTGGGAGCTTGGGAATTGGATCAAAAGGAAGGGAATTCCTTAACGAACTTCCCTTTCAAATCTAAGAGGGATTTGTCAAGGAATCGAGGAGAACATGCCAAATTTAGGTTGCCGGAGTTTGCAGGAATAGGATTCATGGTGGTAGGGACCTTTTTGTGAAAATGATGATAAAGATGGGGGGTTATCTGCAAGGTTTTTGAAAGTTGAGGGCAAGTGTGTGAGATAAAAGAATCAGACAAGACAAAATTGCAAACTAGGTCAAGACAGTCTCAGATTGGATCCAAATTTTGCTAAAAACCTAATTTGTACCTAAGGAATCTAATGGTGAAGTTGGATTTTGGTTTTGGCCAAGTTTGACTAGGTAATTTATGTAAAAACCCAAATTAGGGAAAATGTCAGTCTAGGACTCTATTTTGGGTCAAGACGGGTTCTGATGGTCAAATTGAAGGTACCAAACCCTAGAGAATATTTTTCTATGATTTTTAGAGGGTTTAGATGAATTTTATTCTAACCAAAACCTCAGTTAATTAAGCAGGTCTACTTTTAGCATTTTAGAAATCATTTAATTTTCAAAACACGTGAAAACCCTTTTCTGTCTGTATTAACCCACTTGTTGGATAGTTAAGGCCATTTGACCCTTAATTAACTCATGAGAAAACCTGTGGTTGTTCTGCATTAGAGATATGATGGTAAAATTACAGTTTTAACCCTATTTTTTTATTTTTCTCTCAGAATGATTATGCAATGAATTAGGACTCTCTGAGGTTATGTAGGAGCTTTTATTCCTTGATAATGACTAAATTGAGCTAATTATAGCTTATGATGGTGTTTCCATCATACGCCCATGCCTAGCTTTTGCTAGTCCCTTAGCAAAATCTTATGGAATTAACTTAGATTCTAGACCATGCCTTTTTATGTTCAGATTTTTGCTATGTGCTTTCTTTTGTAGATTAGGTCAGAATGCCAATAGTAGGCCTAGAGGTACTCAAGTACCAACCAAGATCCAGACCTGACCAGCTCTAGCCTTAGTCTACCACGAATGTTTCTAAGGCCCATAGGAACTAACCTAAGGTTCGTTGAACTCCGTGGTTAAAGCACCCGTGCTTGTAACATGTTCAGCCCACGTTCAGTTTGCAGTGCATTTTTGTAAGAGAGAGACAAAAGAATTTTTTTTTTATTTTTGGAGAGTTTTCTCTCTTTTCCTTCTTTATTTCTAGCTTCAGATTAGCTTTACAACACGATCTTTATTGGATTCCTAGCTCCCACCATCAATCCTTGCAGGGTCCCTGGAAATCGATGCTTCAAGATAGCACCGCCCATGACAACCCCTAGAACCCTGGCTTTCGAGATTTTGGGATAATCCCGCCCATGGTGTTCTGTAGCTAAATCTAGACCTTAGCAATCGACATTTCGTGATAATGCCACCCATAGCACTTGAACTAGCATAGGGTGCTTACATGCCCCCGATAGGATATTTCTATATCCTAAGAGACAAGCACCGAGGAGACGGTATGTTATTGCACATCTTTGAGGGGAATTTCCCGCTTCTCTACGCCGATAACTCTTCCAAATCAACTTGTGTTGATCAGCCACTCCTAATCTAGGTAGCTTTTTCATAACAGAATTAACGCTTTTACGTGATTTTGATAGTTAAGCACACTGAACCAGACTATGTGTGGATTGGGGTGCTTAGATTACTGAGTCCCACAAACCAGAGGTCAGTTAATGAGGTTGAATAATCCCTAAGCCTTAGACCTAATACTTAAGCTTCGCATTTTCCCCAACCTCTTGAGGACTATCCAGATCTTAACGGATACTTGAATTTTTAAGCCTAAATACAAGCCCAAGAGGCCTAAGATCAGCGTTCATACTAATCTCTTTTGTTTCTTAGGAATTTTATTTCTTTTATTTCTTTATTTTGATTTGGTCTAAAACTAAGTAGACTCCTTAATCTTTTACTAAAGACTATCTCTTTTTATTTCAAACTGTGCTCCTTTTTGACATTTATATTACCTCCCCTTTCTCTCCTCCAAAATGATATGCAATTAATTCTTAAAATTTCCTCCCCTTTCTCCATTTTTTTATTCTTTTTCAATTTTATTTTTTGGTTATTTTGGAATATGTATTTTTTTGATGAAACCCTTTCTTGTGATGTGATTCTCACAGCGTTTTGCACTTTAATACTCCCCATGCCTACAATTTGCAATGTCCTCATTGTAAATTAGGTGGGTTTGAATTTAGCTTAGATCATAGATTAGAATAGGTTTAGGTGGGTGGACGGGTTGGGGTGACTGTTGCGAATGATTTTAAGCTCAGGGACGGGTACCAGAGGTGGAGTTGGTTGTTTTAATGGATAAACCCTAAAGTGCAATATGAGTTCAGCATGGGATATGTTAAGAAGGGTTTTGGGTTTTTTCAAAAAGATGACGGGTTGCTTCCCTTTAAGCGTTGAGTTTAACGCCATCAGCCAGGAGCAATGAGCTCAAGGAGATCAAAAGATACCTCAGCCAAGTTCATATCGGTGAGTTCAATGAATGGGTTAAGTCGTTGGCCATTCACAATAAAAGGTTTGGAATCATGGCTAGGTTGACTGATTTCAACGGCTCCATTTCCAAAAATCCATCAGATAAGATATGGTCCAATCCATTTTGATTTGAGTTTTCCTAGGAACAGTTTGAGTTTGGCATCAAAGAGTAAGACTTTCTGACCAGGGTGAAAGATCTTTCTAGATATGTGCTTGTCGTGAAAGGCCTTAACCTGCTCTTTGTAAATTCGTGAGTTCTCGTACGCATCATTGCATAGTTCATCGATCTCGCTCATTTGAAGCTTTCTGTGGGTTCTTGCCTTAGAAAGATCTACATTACACTTCTGTACAACCCAATAGGCTTTGTGCTCCGACTCGACGGGGAGGTGACATGCCTTCCCGTACAGCAATCTGAAAGGAGACATGCCCAATTGGGTCTTGTGGGTGGTCCTATAAGTCCACAAGTCTTTCGAAAGTTAGGACGACCAATCTTTCCTATCAGGTCAGACAGTGACCTGAAGGATTTTCTTGATCTCCTAATTAGATAGCTCAGCTAGACCGTTGTTTTGGAGGTGATAAGGAGTAGAGATTCGGTGTGATACCTAGTATTTGGTCATCAACGATATGAACTGAGCATTCATGAAATGGGTCCCTCCATCAGAGATAATGGCACGTGGAATCTCGAACTGATAAAAGATGTTCTGATGAATGAATTTGATTACCACCTTATGATCGTTGGTTCGGATCGGGATGGCTTCGATCCATTTGGACACATAGTCAACTGCGAGAAGAATGTACTCGAAGCCGTTCGAGATAGGGAAGGTCCCATGAAATCAATCCCCTAGATATCTAAGATTTCGTATATGAAAATCGGCTGCAAAGTCATCATATCGCAGTGGCTCATGTTGCCTAAGGTCTGGCAATGAGTGCATGCCTTACAGTGATTGTATGTGCCCTTGAAAATTGTGGGCCAATAAAAGCTACACTGGAGGACTTTTGCTGATGTTCGGAGAAGTTTTCGCCGCAGGCCTGGTCATGGCAGAAGGACAAAATGTCCTGAATTTCTGCTTCTGGGATGCACCGTCTGATGATCTGATCAGCACCAATGCGGAAGAGGTACGAGTCTTCCCAGATATAGTACTTGGCATCGGAAAGCAATTTGTCTTTCTTAGCCTTCGGCCAATCGGACGGGATCTAATGTGATGCCAAGTAGTTCACCAAATTAGCAAACCAAGGAAGTCTCATACTAATAGTCAGGAGGTGCTCATCAGGAAAGTGTCCTATGATGGGTCCGGAAGGGTCAATAATGTTAGAAGGATGGTGGGGGTCAGCTACCACGTTCTGCTTTCCCGCTTTATCGTGAATCTCGAGATTATATTCTTGCAATAGCAAGATCTAGTGGATTAGTCGAGGTTTCGCATCCTTCTTCGCGAGGTGGTGCCTCACTGCAGTGTGATCCGAGTATATGATAACACAGGAACCCAAAAGGTACGATCTGAATTTCTCGAAGGTAAATACTACGGCTAGCAACTCTTTCTCAGTAACTATGTAGTTACGCTGAGCCTCATCAAGTGTCTTACTATTGTAGTAGATGACCACAGGGTTCCCGTCTATTTTCTGCCCAAGTATCGCACCCACAGCATAATCAGATGCATTGCACATGATCTCAAAGGGTTGAAACCAATTAGGGGACTGCAGGATAGGTGCTTGGGTAACTCGATCACGTAGGATCTCAAACACCTGAGTGCACTCCTCGGTAATTTTGAAGGAGACATCCTTGGAGAGAAGAGTAGTCAGGGGACGCATGATTTTTTAGAAATCAGGAATGAATCGATGGTAAAAATCGACGTGCCCTAGAAAGGATCGGATGTCCTTGACCGAGCTAGGCATAGGGAGTTTGGAAATCAGATTCACCTTGGCTCGATCAACTTGGATGCCTTTTTCAGAGATGAGATGTCCTAGGATAATTCCCTCAGGTACCATGAAGTGGCTCTTTTCCCATGAAAGAACCAAATTCACATCGATGCACCGCCCGAGGATTTGGACCAAGTGCAGGAGGCAATCATCAAAAGATTCTCCAAATACCTAGGAGTCATCCATGAAGACTTCAAGGTATTCACTTACCACATCTGAGAATATGGCAAGCATGTACCATTGAAAAGTAGTGGGTGCATTGGAGAGACCGAACGGCATCCTTCGGAACGCGTATGTCCTGAATGGGCAGGTAAAGGTGGTCTTCTCTTGGTCCTCAGGATGGATTGCGACCTGGTTATAACCAGAGTACCCATTTAAGAAGCAAAAGAATCGATTTCCCGCTAGTTTCTCGAGTATCTAATCAATGAATGGTAGTGGAAAATGATCCTTCTTTGTGGAGGAATTTAGTCTTCTGTAATCAATGCAGACTCTCCACGAGTTCACTATACGGGTTGGTATGGTTTCTCCAGTTTTAGTCGTGATCATGGTGAGTCCTACCTTCTTAGGCACAACTTGGATTGGACTCACCTACCGACTGTCGGAGATCGGGTAGATGATCCATGCATCTAACCACCTGATGATCTCCTTTTCCATGACATCCTGCAGATTTGGATTCAGGCATCTCTGCATTTCAGGAGATGGTCGTGAGCCCTCTCAATATAGATGCGATGTGTGCAGTATCAAGGGCTGATACCAGTCAGATCATCGAGAGTCTATCCAATGGCTCTCTAATGCCGCTGTAGAACAGAAATCAGTCATGTTTCCTGATCAGGTGTGAGTTGGAAGTTGATAATCACAGGAAATGTCTGATTGGAACCCAAAAAGACGTATTTGAGATGGTCAGGGAGGGGTTTCAGTTCCATAACAGGATTATCAGCAACAATAGGTGGTTCAGGGTGGGTGTTGGGAGCAAAGGAAGGAGCTATGGGTGTGTCTAGGTTAGGTTTAGGCTCCTCAAATTGCGAGTTTTGATCTTCTCGTGGTTGATCAGAAATAGTTGGGTTTTCCTTGATACATAGGTTGTCAACCACACCTCGATATTGCAAATTTGTTCTATAACCCCATAATTAATTCCTTGTTGGGCCTTAAAGATGTCGATCTTCAACGTCTTGCTCCCAAATTTTAACTCAATTTGGCCCTCCTCACAATTAATATTGGCCCTAGCTGTGGCCAGAAAGGGTCTCCTTAATATGATCGGTGTATTTTTCAAGTTCTCAGGAGCATCCATGTCTAAGACAATGAAATCCATGAGAAAATAGAAATCGTGTATCCTAACTATGACATCCTCGAGAATTCTTTTTGGTGACTTAATAGATCGATCGGCTAACTGCAAAGTCATCTCTATCGGTTTAAGCTCAGATTCCTCAAAGTAGTCTAGTAGGGATGTAGGTATCAGATTGATGGAAGCTCCTAGGTCTAATAAGGTGCAGTCAAACTGTATATCATCGATAGCACAAGAGATCAGAGGGGTGCCTGGATCTTTTGCCTTAGGCGGGAGTATGCTCAAAATGACAGAGTTGGCTTGCTCCAACAGTACAATTGGGTTCCCACCTTTGGTTCGCAGCTTATGCTTAGGTGTGCACACATCTTTCAAGAATCGTGCGTAAGCCGGTACATGGCAAATCGCATCCATCAAGGGGATGTTTATATGGACCTGTTCAAAGAGCTTGACTAGATCCTTCTCAGGTGCCACGGGTTTGGTTGCCTTCTTTCCCTTGCTCAAGGCCTCAAGAAATGGGACCTTAGATGGTTCCTCTAAAATTGGTTCAGGCTCTTTATCAGGGATGGGTGCGTCTTGGATGACCAATCTAGGGTTAGGGTTTACGGTCTTAGGCATGTTGTGGCTAGGAAAGGGTGGGTCTTGTGTTGCTTTGCCACTACGGGTGGTGACGGAATTTAATCCTGCCTAATTTTGGTTTGGGTTGGGCAAAATAGGTGTTTGCTGCTGAAATCCTGAGTATGAAGTTGAAGCATCCATCCCGTTAGGTGATGAAGCAGAAGAGGCCTGATAAACAAAGTGAGCTTGACCCTAATTTGGGTTCATAACGTGCCTCTGGTTCAGCATGTTATTCGGGTTTGGAAGAGGCTGAGAAGGAAGTGCACCAGGCTAGCGAGCACTTGCCAGCTGGGCCAATTGATTTTGTAACTCAGAGATCTCTTCTTTGTGTTATTTTTGCATGTCAACCAAGGTCTGGAGAATCAAAGATGTCTGATCTTCTTTAGGTGGTCCAGATTGAAACTTTTGATTAGGCCTTGGTTGAGTGGGTTGATACGATCTCTGGTTTTGTGGTTGGGGTGGGAATTGGGATCTCAGATTTGGGTTATTTCCTGACCATGTAAAGTTGGGATGATTCCACCATCCAGGGTTGTAAGTATTGGAGAAAGGATTATTTTGGATGGTGTGGAGATCCTTGCAAGTCTGAGGAGCTCCGAGATAATCAAGGTATGGGGGTTCAGAGTTCCCCCAACTGAGGTGGGCTAACTCGAAGTTGCCTCTGAAGCCATAATCAGACAGGGGTGGATATGCATCCATCCCCAGGGAGTGGTAGATTTGCGTAGCCTCCCTTCCCGTGGGCAGGGGCGTGTATGTGCTTTGAGGTGCAGAGGTCGATTTGTGTAGATGATGAGTGATGTTATCCACCTTCTTCTTGATAATGGAGAACTTGTCCAATTGATTGGTTACCAACTCCTGATCAATGGATGAGGAAAGGCCTCGGGATTCGTGTACCCCCTATTATTTGTCAATGCACAGGTGGACGTCTGGTCGTATGCACCCAATGACTCATTGTTTAAGGAGTTCTCGCACATGCTTTCGAGAATTTCCCAGACCGTGTCCTCATGTTGACCCATGATGCTACCACCAAAGGTTGCATTGACAAAGAGCTTGATATCTTCACGGAGTCCGTGGTAAAAGGATTGGACTTGTTCCTAATTTGGAACTCTGTGATGGGGGCACTTAGGCATGAGATCCAGAAAATGATCCCATGCCTCATGTAGAGATTCTCCCGCTCCTTAGGAGAAGTGCGTGATTTGGTGTCGCATCGTGTTTGTACAACCAATGGGGTAGAATTTTTGCAGGAAGGAGGTTTAAAGTTCTCCTCATGTGTTGATCGTATGTGGTTGAGTTTGAAACCAGTGAGCGGCTTTGTCTGCCAGAGAGAATGAGAAGAGCTTTAAGAGTAATCCGTCCTGATTCTACACATCTGCCCTAAAAGTGTGATGTTTTAGATTTTTGATGTGCTAGAAAGGATCCTCAGAGTTCAAGCCATGAAATTTTGGGGTCATATGAAGCATGCTAGGCTTGAGATCTACCTCGGGTCCTCCCACAGGAATGTTGATTCGAGGTTCGATCTCCACCATTATAGGATTATAGTCATCTCGCATTTTAGGATGCGACAGTGGGTTGTTGATGGCATTGATTCGATTTTGGAAATCATGGAATTGGTGCTCAAGGTTAAGTTGATCTTCTTGGTGATCCATAGCTGATGAAGGGGAAGTAGGTTATGAATCAGAGGATATGTCAATGTGATTAGGTTGTTGCACAAACACAGAAGTCGAGGCTCGACCTCGATGAGAGTGAATATCTAATGGAGGCCTCAAGGATAGTCTTAAGGACCTCCTCCTGAACATGCACCGATGGAATAGATGGGGGATAGCAAGTGATGGAGCCAATCAAGACACCCAAAAATTTTGGATGATTATAGACGTTTGGGGCGGATGATACCCCTTAGTCAGAAAGCTGTTCACCTGAGAATTACCTGGGCAGCCAGAGAGGGAGAGTCCCGCGAAGACCCCTACATGATAGAGTGCCCCCACAAGTTACAAGGTTTCCCCCACCCGACCTCTCTTATCACTGAGGATCCAGGTAGACCAGAATGGGGACTTGACCTCTTAAGTCTACCAGTTTTAGATTAAGAGCAAGGTGCTTATGATTTCACTTGAACTTTAAGATATTTTTGTGGAAAGTGACCTAATTTGAAGATTGGTTAACCCAACAAGGTGGGTCAACTTTACCTGTTTTGTCCTTTGAAAAATTTAGTGACGTGCTTTCGTGCGTGTATGTTTAGTGGAAAGTGACCTAATTTGAAGATTGGTTAACCCAACAAGGTGGGTCAACTTTACCTGTTTTGTCCTTTGAAAAATTTAGTGACGTGCTTTCGTGCGTGTATGTTTAGAAGTGTCGTTATAGTTCGCACTTGCAACGCTGGTTTTAAAGTAAAGAAATGGATGTGAGTCCAAGTGTCGGTCTCAGGGAGGCATGAAAAACAGGATCTTTCTTGTCACTTATCGTCACGAAAATCGTGGAGTTTTAGCTTGCGAAAAAGACGCGGGTGAAAAGTGAGAAAGAGAGAGAGAGAGATTAGGGTTAGAATCGTTTCATTCTTAACATGCAACTTGAATAGGAAATAAAGTCGGCAACTGAATGGAAAACAACTTCATTAATCATGTAGCTTAAGTTCATAAATTACAACATTAGATACACGCTTAAACATAAGTAAAGTAAAGCTTAAAAGAGAGCAAGAAAGAGAGAGAGAGGGAGGGCGGCGAGGCAGCCACGGTAGTGGAGGAGGCTCCATCGGCGGCTCGTCGTCTCCAGCGATTACAAGAGGGCCTAAAGCTAGCTAAGAGAGGGGTAGAGTAGTTGCAAGGGAAGTGAATGCCTTGAATGAGTGGTTGGATGGAGTTTATATAGGCAAAAGGGCTTTCCAAATGAAGAAGGGGTTTTAACGACGTCCGGGACGTCGCTAAAACCCTTCCAAAAACGTCGGTGAAGCTCCCAGCCCATCGGTCACTCGCCCGCGCCATTCTTCTTAGCGCTCGATCTGAGATCTTCACCCGGGCACGCTTGGATTGCGCCTTGAGTGCGCATACGCGCAGGCATTGTCGTCCGACGTGCGTGCGCGCGTGGCTGATCGCCGCCTGAGGGCATGCCGTGTGGTGCTATCGCCACCGTTCGCGTGTGGATCTACGACTGAATTTCGTCCTCGCGCCTCACTGTCTTCGAATTCCCACACTGTGCAGCTTTTACGTGCGTCGCGTGGGCGCGGGCGTGAGCGTTAACCGCTGCGCTACGCCCGCGCTTTGCTGCAGCCACCGCGGGCGTGCACGTGGTTCTCAGTCATTCGATCAGAGATCGATGGCTCAGATCTGATCTCCGATTGAAGGTGGAAGCGGGTGCACGCTGAGCGAGCGCCTCATGGCGCATCGAGGACCGTTGATCATTAGATCAACGGTTAGAACTTCTTGGGCCCATTGTGGGAGCTCCAGATGTCGGATTTGATCGATTTTGAGTCTGTTGGACTCCGTTCGTCGTTCTGAATCCATCCGTGTGGTCCGATTGCTCATCTGAGGCCTACTTTGACAAGTGCTCATATAAATGGCCGTTAATACTATTTTATAAGCAATCTTGGCATATGATGCATGTAATGCTCCCATTCTACTTATGTTGTGCCTTTTATTCTTAAGATGGGCTCTATTTAATAGAATTATCACCCCTAGATGAAGTGTTATCATACCCCCATGCTTACTCCTTGCTAGTCCCTAGCAAGGTTTATTCTAGCCTTTATTTTCTGTCAGAATTTAAGAAGTAATTACTTAGACACTTCGTCACTTGTCAATAGGAGGAAATATACTAAGACCTTAATCTACAGAGACTAAGCAGCGCCTGAGTGTCTGCCAAAATACGAATCGCCAGAATCCTTGCTTTAATGTATGTAAATATACATGTGTATATATACATTTTTAGATTTTTTTGGAATTTAGAGTGGGTTGGTAACTTTTTACGACTACCCAACCTGCCCAAAACTCGGGCAAAACTCTAAGTGCTAAGCATCTTGGTGTGAAAATCGTGATAGACTCACTCAACGGTAATTTAGACAGACTCCGGGTTTCTACGCCCCTAGGTGACTGGAAGAGGAAGTATTTTGCCTGAAGGTGTATTTGTTCGATCGGTAGCTTTCTCCCTACGTTTGTTTTAATTGGGGTCAGCACAAGGATTTTTCCAATGTATATCTCCTCAGCTTGTACTACTTCCCCACTTCTTCCTTAAGTGTTTTGGTTCTTTTTGTGCAATTACTGAGCTGGGCTCTGGACAACCGACCAATGGGTTGTTACCCACGATCACTTGCCAGCCATACTCGTGCAGTGAAGTGTGGTTTATTTTGTTTTCTTCTCTCTGGTTTTTTCTTTTTGTAGGTGGCTTCCCTGATCTCAAATGTACCTAGAGGCAACGAAGAAAAAGTGGTCTGTGGCTAGGCTCTGGACAACCTGCCAATGGGCTGTTACCCACGAAAACTTGCCAGCCATACCACCCTAGAGAGTTCATTAGCTACCCAATTTCGGTCAAAATCTTCGAGGAGTGAGTCTGTGCAAGAATGTGTGCAGATGCTTAGACTCAAAGTTCTTCTGAGTTACAGGGTGAGTTGATAAGTCGTATACTTATCACCTTATTTAGTAGGTGGATTAGAGTAGCTTAAGGTTGCAAGGATTCGAAGCTAAATCCATATTTTAACGGACACCAGGGCTGATTAATCCTGAAGGCTTGAAAAGTCTAAGTGTTCAAGTTCTTTTTGTATTATTTCCCACTATTGACAAGTTTCTAATGCCTAAGTTTCTTCTTAAATTCAATTTTTTTTTTTAAATTTTATTTTACTCAGACTGATTAAATGAGCTTAAGATCATGCAATTTACCACCCCCCATGCTTAAGTTGGACAATGTCCTCATTGGCAAATACATGGATGCAACAGGGGTTCAAAAAGATATTACCTGAGTGACGTAAGATACCGGATTAGTCTGAATCCTCTGGGCTGCCTCCCAGGAAGCGCTGAGTTTAATGCCTCTAGCTGGGCGGTACTTCGTGTCATCCCTCAATGAGGGTGACACTCTCCTTTGGGGGAACTTGGGCCAGGAAATGTTTCAATCTTTGACCATTAACTATGAAAGTGTGCCCAGTGTTTGGATCAACGATTTCAACCGCCCCATTAGAGTAAGGCTTAACCACCTGAAATGGTCCTGTCCATTTGGACCTGAGTTTCCCCGGAAAGAGTTTTAGGCAGGCATCGAACAGCCAAACTTGCTGGTTAGGCTCAAAGGTCTTTCTATGGATGAGTCGGTCGTGGACAGCTTTCATTTTCTCCTTATACAGTTGACTATTCTCAAAAGTGTCCCGACGAATGTCTTCGAGCTCAGATAACTGGAGCATCCTCTGTGCACCGGCTAATTGGGAATCCATGTTACATTGCTTGACAGCCCAGTAAGCCCAGTGTTCCAATTCGACAAGAAGATGGTAGGCTTTGTCAAAGACCAAGCGATAGGGCGACATGCCTATGGGGGTCTTGAAAGCGATCCTATATGCCCACAGGGCATCATCTAGTTGCGTGGACCAGTCTTTCCTATCAGGTCTCACAGTCTTTTGTAAAATGTTCTTGATTTGTCTATTGAAGACCTCGGTCTGCCCATTTGTTTGCGGATGATACGGGGTAGCAATGCGGTGGTTAACCCTGTATTTTCTAAGTAGGGCATGGAATTGGGAGTGAATAAAATGGCTTCCTCCATCATTGATCATGGCCTTTGGTATTCCAAATCGGGAAAAATGTTCTGCTTAACAAAGTCCATGACAGTCTTGTGATCGCATCAGCGGGTGGAGACGGCTTCAATCCATTTAGAAATATAGTCTACTGAGACTAGGATGTACTCAAAGCCGTTGGATGGTGGGAAAGGGCCCATAAAATCGATACCCCAAACGTCGAAGATTTTGACAATCAAGATGGGCTGAAGGGGCATCATATCTTTCTTGGTCATGGTCCCCAGCGTTTGGCAGTGTGAGCAAGTCTTGGCAAAGTTGTGTGCATCCTTAAAAAGGGAGGGCCAGTAAAATCCAGACTGCAGAACCTTCGCAGCCGTTTTCTTTCCAGAGAAGTGGCTGCCATAAGCCTGGTCATGAAAGAAGGAAAGCACACTCTGAAATTCGTTCTTGCGGATACACCTCCTGATGATCTGGTCGGCACAGAGGCGAAACAACATGGGATCATCCCAGAAATAGTGCTTAGCCTCAGCCAAGAACCTGTCCCATTATTGTCTGAACCAGCTATGCGGGGTCTACTCTACAACGAGGTAGTTGACATAGTCAACATACCAAGGCAGTCTCTTGTCTGTCACAACCAGAATGTGTTCATCAGGGAAGGTGTTAGATAAAGGTAAGGAAGGTCCAATGTGGTTTGGGTGAAGTCTAGACAAGTGGTCAGCCACCACATTCTTTGATCCGACCTTATTGCGGATTTCCAGGTCGAATTCCTGTAAGAGTAGGATCCATCTAATGAACCTGGGCTTTGCGTCCTTCTTAGCCAACAGGTGCCGGATGGCTGAATGGTCAGTATAGATGGTCACGTGGGATCCCAGCAAGTACGGTCGAAACTTCTCAAGTCCGAAGACTACGGCGAGCAATTCTTTCTCTGTGACCATATAATTTCGTTGGGCCTCGTCCAATGTTTTGCTCGCGTAGTAGATCACCACAGTTTCTTGTCTTATCTTTGTCCCAGGACAGTGCCTATGGAAAAATCTAATGCATTACACATGATCTCAAAGTCCTGGGACCAATCCGGGGGCTGAAGTACAGGTAATGTGGAGACTAAGTCCCAGAGGGTGTGATAAGCCTGGATGCAATCAGAAGACATGTGGAATATGGCGTCGTTGGTCAGAAGGCCAGTTAAGGGTTTGGAGAGCTTGGAGAAGTCTTTAATGAACCTTCGGTAGAAGCCAACGTGTCCTAGGAATGAGCGAATTTGCCTGATCGAGCTAGGGGGAGGGAGTTTGGAAATCAAATCAACCTTAGCCCAATCCACCTCAATGCCCCTATGCAATACGATGTGACTGAGGATAATTCCTTCTTAAACCATAAAATGGCTCTTTTCCCAGCTTAATACTAGATTAACCTCAATACATCGTTTCAGAATTTTCTCCAAGTTGCTCAGACAATAGTCGAACGAATCCCCAAATACAGAGAAATTATCCATAAAGACCTCTAGGTATTCACCCACCATTTCTGAAAAAATGGCTAGCATGCAACGCTGGAAGGTAGTAGGTGCATTGCATAGCCCGAACGGCTTTCGACGGAATGCAAACGTGCCGTACGGGCAGGTGAATGTGGTCTTTTCTTGATCTTTCGGAGAAATTGTGACTTGGTTATATCCTGAATATCCATCCAGGAAGCAAAAATACTTTTTCCCTACCAATCTTTCAAGGATCTGGTCAATGAATGGCAAGGGGAAATGATCCTTCTTAGTGGCTTCATTGAGCTTCCTATAATCAATACACACTCGCCATGCGGTGGTGGTGCGGGTGGGGATGGATTCACCATGATCATTGGTGACAATGGTGAGCCTGGCTTTCTTTGGAACCATTTGAGTAGGGCTCACCCAGGGGCTATCAGAGATAGGATAGATGATGTCGGCGTCAAGCCACTTGATAATTTCTTTCTTAGCGACCTCCCGCATGTTTGGGTTTAAATGTCTCTGCATCTGGTGGGAAGGTCACTCCCTGTCTTCCAGGTAAATCTTATGGGTGCAATAGGTGGGGCTAATTCCTCTCAAGTCAGAAATGGTCCAACCAATGGCGGCCCGATGTTCTGAAAGGGTCGCGGTCAACCTAAGTTCCTGATCCTTGGTTAGATGAGAATTAATAATCATAGGGAAGGTCTGGTTAGGTCCCAAGAAGACATACTTGAGATTCTTGGGTAGTGGCTTAAGTTCGGGTGCGGGTGGAACAACGGTTGACGGAAAAGGAAAGGGCTGGAGTTGATCAACATCGATCTCCTCAAATGGTGCTGTGTGATGGTAATCAGCCTTACAGAGATCCACGGGTAGTGATGGTGATGGGTTAGAATAGTCATTGCGGGTTTGGTGGTCTGAGACAGAACTAAGGGTGAGGCATTCCTCAACCCGAGTTTCCACGGGATCGTGTTCCTCAACACAATCGCAATCAAAAGACTTTATCGCCCGGAAGATATCCAACTGTATTTTCTTATCTCCGAAGGCGATTTCCATACATCCCGTGTCACAATCAATGTTTGCCTTAGTCATAGCTAAGAAAGGTCTGCCTAAGATTATGGGTGCATTTTGTAGTTTTTCAGGGACTTCCATGTCGATCACCAAGAAGTCGACCGGGAAATAGAAGTCCTTGACCCGTACAATCACATCCTCGACAACCCCCTTCGGGGTCTTCACAGATCTATCAGCCAGCTGGATGGTGACGGGTGTGGGTGTCAACTCTTCGAAACCAAATTGGTGGTACAGGGTTGTTGGAATCAGATTGATGGAAGCACCTAAGTCCAGGAGCGCTATATCAAATGTCATGTCCCCGATATTGCAGGATATCAGGGGTGCTCCTGGGTCAGTTCTCTTGAGTGGAAGGTTGCTTGATATTACAGAACTTGCTTGCTCGGAGAGCACAACCTTCCTAGGTGCTTGAGGTCTTGGATTATGTTTGGGTGTATAGGCATCCTTTAAAAACTTGGCATAAGCCGGGATGTGCTTAATGGCTTCGAGGAGCGGGATATTAATCTGAACCTGCTTAAAGATCTCCAAAAGCTCCTCAGTTTCTACAACACTTTTCTTCTTCTTGATTGTTTCCAAAGCCTCGGGGTAAGGTGTTTGAATATAGATGGGGTCTATTTCGGGGTCTTTGGGCTTTTCCAGTGCTTCCTTTGAGCCGGGTATTTCAACTGACGAAGTCTCGGGGAGAGTTGGCCATTTGGGGTCCTGGGTTTTGGTGCTACTTCTCAAGGTTACCGTCTTTGCAGAGGCATTGGGACCATGGGTTGATCCTTGAGAAGATGAGGACGAAGAAGCACCAAACCCAGGGGGTGTTTGTGGGGCTGGCTGGACCATGTGGGCCTGCCCGGGGTTACCCTGGAACCCTTGCGAATTGGGGCCTCTGTTGATTATGTTTCGCGGGTTCGGTTGTGGCTGGGAAGGTAGGGATCCCTTTACTAAGGCCATTTCCTCCTGATGTTTCTGGTTCATTTCAACTATCATCTTTATTAGGGTGTCCATTTGGTTTTGTGGGGGAGGGGCTACCCTATTTTGATTGTATGGAGGTCTAACGGGTGGTCCTTGCTGATAAGGGGCATGTTTGGCTGCTGGTTTGGCCTAGGCTGGTTCTGGAATTGAGGAGGTTTTTGGTTTGTCCAACCAAAGTTGGGGTGATTACGCCAGCTAGTGTTGTAAGTGTTGGAGAAATGGTCAGGTTTAGCATAACCTTGGACAGCTTGCACATCTTCAAGGATAGTAGATGTTGATGGGGAGGTCAGAGAGTAGTCAAGGGTTGAGGGAGCAAAGGTCCCTCCCTAGAAAGTGGTCAGGGGTTGTTCCAGGTTCAATTGGCTAAAGGACTGGACCAGGTCAACATTGTGAGCTCCCTTTGCTAGGAAGAAGGTCTGTAATGGGTTCCTGGTCTGATTCAGTAGCTCATCAATCTTTTTGTCCACCAATTCCACTCGATCTAGTTTCTTGGCAATGATGTCCATGTCAACTATTCTAGAATTTTCTTGTACCTCATAAATCCCACCACGGGGTTGACTGGATCGGTTAAGCTGGGTCATGGAGGCATTATTGAGCGAATTTTCGATCATAGACTCAAAGAGCTCAAACGTGCTCTCCTCATCTTTGTTCAGGAAGTTCCCTCCACATGAGGCATTGACGAAGTTTCGTAGGTTGCTATCCAGACCATGGTAGAAGATCTGGGCCAATTGCCACCTTGGAACTTTGTGGTGTGGGCATTTCCTTAAGAGTTCATTGAATCTTTCCCATGCCTCATGGAACTGTTCCCCACCCTGGAGTGTAAAGGTAGTAATAGCTCTTCTGAGGGCATTGGTCTTTCCTATGGGGAAGAATTTCTTTATGAATGCATGCCTCAGTTCTTCCCAGGTGGTGATGGGTCTACCTAGGGTTCTAAGCCAGTGAGAAGCCTTGTCTCTCAACGAGAAGGGGAACATCTTAATCAAAACAATGTCAAGGCTAATGTTCCTAGGTTTCACAGTTCATGCTATCTGGTCAAGATCCTCTAGGTGCTGGAAGGGGTCCTCATTTTAGCTTCCATGGAAGTGGCTCTGGATCAGACTTAAGACATTTGGTTTTAGCTCAAAATCATCTCCCCCTTCGAGGATCCTAAGGTGTGTCTCGACTCTAATGACGGAAGGATTGTAGAAATCGCAGAGGGGCCTCGGTTGATCCTGGAATGGTGGTAAATCAAGTGGTGGTTGCCCTTGTGGTAAATCGAATGGTGGTTGCCCTTGTGGGCCTTGGAAGGGTGGTGGTTGACCTTGGGGGTTCTGTAACCGATGTATGGTTTGCATGATGGTGTGGATCTGTTGCTGTTGAAGCTGGTGGTTTGCATTAATCTGGGCTTGGATGATGGCCATTGTGTCGGGTGGGGGTTGGTCTTCGGCCTCATCTATCCTAGGTTTAGCCATGTTTCTAGTAGAATCAGGTCGCCTGGATTCCCGTCCCAAAACAAACAACTCAGGATGCAGTGAGCGTCTCCCGTGCATACATTAGAGAAGAACAGGAGGGGATGCGGAGAGCGACAGATGCGAGAAGTGTGTGTTCAATCAAGCGAACAAGCCTAATCCTTATGGTGTATTCCCTAGGAGACCTAGAAATCTCGAAAAGGGTGACCAAGTCTGTAAACACTGGACTCCCCTTCCCAAAGCTAATCTGGCCAAGTTGATTACGAGGGGATTGTAGGGAAGGTTCTTCCTTTGGCTTGCGTCGCCAGTTCCATAGACCCCACAACCGCGGTCGTTTGACACTGCCCCGCAGCCTAGTCACCAGATTCTACCAAGGGAATGAAAGCCAAGTGCCCAGTGAACAAAACCTCGCCTCTTGAAACTTAACTTAGTCTTGCTTAGGGCACGTCTACTCCATTTTAAAGGGGCTAGGATAGTGCTTGTGCTAGGGTTATGTGATGAGGCATTGATTGGGGTGGTGCCTCTTAATTTCCACTTTTAGAGTGTGTGCTTCTATCAAAGCATGGTTTTCAAGCAAGGTGAAAGATAACTTTTCACTTTACGTTATAGTATTTAAGTGGTGGAAAAATCGACTAATCAAAAACAATGAAAATGACCACTCGCAGAAGAGCGGGTCGTGTCCACAGGGAGGCAATTATGCAATCAATACTTAATTATTTAATGTTATTTCGGATAGTACGAAATCCCTATTCAAATCTGACTTAAAATGTGAAGGAAAGTAGATTTTCAATAACTTAAAAAGATAAGGGTATATGTGCAGTTTTCCCTCACAGAAATTGTCAATAAATTTATGATGAATTTATGCAATTTTCATGTGATGTGTACTAGAGAAAATTAGTACTTAAGTTAAGCCCAAAAATCAATCTTCAAACTAGTGAATATCAATATCATGCAATTATAAGGAACTATGAGTGTTCAAATGCAATTCTTCCACAATATAATAATAATAAATAAAATCAAATTAGGTGGCAATGGCATTGAATGTAAATTTTAATTGGTGTGAAAACAGAGCATTCTTGCTCTCTCCTCCTCGTGAGAAAAAGAGAGAATTGGATGGGCTGTCGCGAGGCTCAGGAGGACGGCGAGGATGAGGGCTCTCCAATGGTGGCAGCGGTGGTGATGGAGGTGGCCGGAGGTGGCCGGAACACAGCCTGTTGAACAAGAAGGTGGAGCGGCTACTGCAGGGAGCCTGTAGCGCACGCTGGTGCACGCCCGTGCGTGCCCGTGCAGTTGAGGCGGTCTGCACACAGGGGCTGGAGCGTGGGCGGTTGGCTGCAGGCGTGCGCTCAGCAGGTGGGCGGAGGTAGCGCCTGCGGGTGCGTTGCTGCAGTGTGGTGGAGAGGTGCTGTGAAGGGAGGTACGCCTGTAGTGAGGCGCTGAACGGAGCGAGCGGTGTGCCTGCAGATGGCGCTAAAGGGAGCGAGCGGTGAGCCTGCAGATGGCGCTGAAGGGAGCGAGCGCTGGGGCGTGCAGGTGCACACCTGGCGTGGAGAGGCACTGTGAGCAGGAGGCGGCCTGCAAGCAGCACCTGCAGTTGGCTGCGTGCGGGCTTGGTGCGCTGGAGATGGGAGGAAGGCACACGGTTGGGTGGATGCACCTGTTGTGGCGTGGGTTCTGTGCGTGCGGTGAAAGCAGGTGCGGTGACTGCAGGGCCGACTGGAGATGGCACACGCTTGCGGGCGTGCAAGGTGGATGGTCGCTCAAGCCAAGTTGCACTCTGGATCCACAGTGTTCGTTGGGTAGTTCCCCGCAAGGAGGAAGATGAAGATCCCCATTCTTCTCTCCACCTCCTCTCTTTAACTCCTCCCTCTCCCCACGTGCGTGAGTTAAGGGATTTTCAAATCCCTTAACTATTTCTGGACTCGTTTGTTGAGGGAGGGCGGCGGAAGATTAACCCCATGTGCGGTAGGGGAGGGGGGAAAGAGTTGCGCTGTGTTGGGGAAACTTATCTCCCCACCCTTGTTCTTTCTGAATATTATTACCTGCACATAAAAAAACAACAAAATCATTACATATTAAGTTATAGAATGTTATAAACTTAAATCATGATGCGTACAAATATTCTACAACTTAATTGTAATTATTAACACACCTAAACTGTACGATTAGAGATACTTAGGCTTAATATTAGTCCATTAAAATTGACTCATCAAATACCCCCATGCCTAAGATTTGCTAGTCCCTAGCAAAAATAATAGAAGTAATCAGAAGATTTCTTCTTTTCTTATTTTAAACCTTTAGAAATCCAGACAAATGTGAAGTGCTGATAGCCTAGGTAACAGATCCAAGTGGAAGAGCCAACTCGCATTGGAAGTTCGTACATCACCCTAGGCAAAAATTTCTGTCGAGATAGGCAACTACTTCCCTCAGGGATAAAGCAGACGATATCTGTAATTTGACCCCGGCGTTTGGGTTAGGTAGGAGATATCGAGTCAAATGGATTTGTATTTGGTGGCACACTCTCATCTGGTGCTACATATAGTCTAGTACTGCAGACTCTCACTCTCTAGACTATTAGACAAGTCAACTCTGAGAGAGGCTACACAATTGTGCACTTTTGATGTTCCTGGGCACTCTCTCTTTTCTTTCTTTTCGAGATCACGAATCTCGCCAGATTTAGAAATTGTACTCACTATTTGGTGGCCTCACATGGCATCCACACTTCAATTAAAGTCTTAATAACTCTACAACTAAGTTAGAGTTCTCAACCAGTATTCAGGTGATCAGAAATACTAGAAGGTAGGTATAGGTCATATTTGGTGGAACGCGATAGGTGTTCTGCTGCCTCAGAAATAGTGTTACATCATAAACTTGGACTTTTTTTTTGTAATAAAACTATTTCTTCTTTTTGTTCTTTCTATTTCTTCTTTTTTTTTACTTCTTTTCTCTTTTGCCTTTTTTTTTATTTATTTATGTTTCTTCTTGTTTTTGTCTCTTTTTCAATCAACACAATATACGGACTTTTATTTTCGAGGCATTATTAGGGATGATGATGGTCAAGAGGAAGTTGTGTGGCTTATTTGGTGGAAGTGCCTATTCTCGGCATTGGGAAGGAATGGATAGGACATGCGTATTTCTGACCTTTGACACTATTACCCTCCTTCAGCTGAGGACTCTATGAAGGACGGTCGTAACCATCCACCATAATTATAGCTTTATTAAGACTCAATCTCTATGTATCTGCCTTATTTGGTCACTCTCAGGAATTCACTCAAAGTACGCACACAGGAACAGAGAGTGAAAACTATGTCTAACTCTGAAGTATCATCATCTAACTATCCAGAACTTAAGAGTCCTTAGACTTAGCTCACCAGTAATCTCTCTACTACTTCTTACAACTATGGGTGGATTTATTAGAAGGTAGTATGCCTGACTCTCTATGAACTATCCAAGGGTTCAGTAGACTACAAATGCTTATTGGTTTTCCCCAAGGATCCATTACCAAGTCTACGTGTAAGTGAAATAAATGTACTGGATTCTAAACTTAAGAAATAATTTCGGAAGAAAAACCTCCAATAACAAAGGTATTTTGCTAGAGACTAACCCAATCAGCTCAAGAAGAAATTTTTTTTTAATATATATAAATATGTATGCAAATATTTATAAATGCTATAAACACTATAAACATTCTCAGGTTATATCCCCCTATGCCTAAGACTGACAATGTCCTCATTGGAAAAAAATATAGACATAAAAGAATATCACCTGAGGAGGAGAGTGGGAGGAGCTAAGGCTCCTCAAGCCGTAGTGCGTCCAAAACCTGGCCATCTGAAAGAATAATATACGATTTAAGTCACTGGCCATTTACTTTAAAGTTGGCACTTGAAATAGGGTTCCTGATCTCTACAGCTCCATGAGGGAAGGTATTGATAACAACGTATGGCCCATCCCAATGGGACTTGAGCTTTCCAGGAAATAATTTAAGTCTAGAATTGAAAAGCCAGACCCACTGGTTGGGCTCAAAAGTCTTTCTAATGATGTGCTTGTCATGGAAGACTTTTGTACGTTGCTTGTAAGCTTGAGAAGTTTCATAAGCTTCATTACGAAGCTCCTCAAACTCACTTAATTCTAACATACGTGCTTTTCCCGCTTTATCCAGATTTAAGTTAACGTTTTTAATGGCCCAATAAGCTTTATGTTGGATTTCAACGGGAAGGTGGCATGCTTTTCCGTAGACAAGGTGGAAAGGAGACATGCCCAAAGGAGTCTTATATGCAGTTCTGTAGGCCCAAAGAGCGTCATTTAGTTTTTTAGACCAATACTTCCGATCAGGCCTGACAGTTTTTTCTAAAATTCACTTAATCTCCCTATTAGACATTTCAACTTGTCCACTCATTTGGGGATGATAAGGTGTGGCTATCATGTGGTTGACTCCCAAATTTTGGAGTGGTCTTGTGAAGTGTACATTCTTAAAGTGAGGTCCTCCATCACTTATGATCGTACTTGGGCACCCATACTGAGAAATGATATTAGCCTTAACAAAGCCCAAGACCACGGAATGGTCATTGGTTCGCATGGGGATGGCTTCTATCCATTTTGATACATAGTCAACAGCCACAAGGATGTATTCATATCTGAAGGACACAGGAAAGGGACCCATGAAGTCAATGCCCCAAATATCAAAGATTTCAACAGGGAGGATAGGTTGTTGGGGCATCTCATCCCCTTTTCCAATGGTTCCCGTCTGCTGGCAACGTAGACATGCGCCCACATACGTATGTGCATGTCGGAATAATGTGGGCCACCAAAAACCAAACTGAAGAACCTTATGAGCAGTCTTCTTCCCACTAAAATGTCCCCCACAGTGGAGGTCATGGTAGAAACTCAGAACACTTCTTTGTTCCTCATCAGGGATGCAACAACGAAACAACTGGTCAGGGCCTATTCTAAAAAGCTCGGGTTCCTCCCAGTGATAAAATTTAGCGTTGGCGAGAAATCTGTCTCGCTTCTGCTTGTCCCAAGTACTGGGGGTGATGCCCGTGACCAGATAGTTCACTATGTCAGCGAACCAAGGAGTTTTAGCTTCCACAGCCATTAGAGACTCATCAGGGAAAGTCTCTTGAATACCACCAGTAGGGTTTGATGCCTCAATAGGGATCCTAGACAAATGGTCTACTACCACATTCTCAACTCCTTTCTTGCCTTTAATTTCTAGGTCAAATTCTTGGAGTAGTAGAATCCAACGAATTAGGTGAGGTTTGGTGTCCTTTTCAGCTAGAAGATGCTTAAGGGTTGAATGATCAGTGAACACCACAACCTTGGATCCCAAAAGATAAGACCGAAACTTTTCCAAAGCAAATACTACAGCAAGTAATTCCTTTTCAGTGACCGTGTAGTTTTGCTAAGGATCTGTAAGGGTCTTGCTGGCATAATGCAGCACATGAGGTTTGCCATCAACCCTTTGACCTAAGACCTCTCCCACTGCAAAATCAGAAGCATCGCACATAAGCTCAAACGGCAGGGTCCAATCTGGTGCTTGGAGAATCGGCGTGGTAATGAGGGCTTTCTTCAAAGCTTGGAAAGCCTCGCCACATCTATCATCAAAATCGAAGGAG
Organism: Thalassia testudinum; assembly: GCA_037157565.1. NCBI lineage: Eukaryota > Viridiplantae > Streptophyta > Magnoliopsida > Alismatales > Hydrocharitaceae > Thalassia > Thalassia testudinum. Next base: position 50,886,861 of record JAZHRO010000009.1, read on the forward strand.
ACATCCTTCGCTAACAGGTCGCAGAGTGGCTTAGAGATTTTACTGAAGTCTCTAATGAAGCGCCTATAAAATCCAGCATGGCCAAGGAAAGATCTAACCTGACGAACATTGACGGGCAATGGAAGCTTAGAGATGGAATTGATTTTTGCGGTGTCCACCTCTAATCCTCTCTCAGAAACTATATGCCTTAACGTAATGCCCTGCTGGACCATAAAGTGGCTTTTCTCCCAGCTAACCACCAGTTTTGCCTCTTCACAACAGGTTAAGACTTTATCAAGGTGCGAAAGGCATAGGTCAAACGACGAGCCATAAATGGAGAAGTCATCCATGAAAATTTCAACAAACTCGTCGATCATATTAGAAAAGATAGCCATCATACAACGTTGGAAAGTGGCACGAGTGTTACATAACCCGAATGGCATTCGACGGAACGCAAAAGTGCCACAAGGACTCGTGAAGGTGGTACGCTCCTGATCATCAGGAAAAATGGCTATCTGATTGTACCCAGAGTACCCTTCAAGAAAACAAAAGTACCTGTTCCTCGCCAATCGTTCCAAAATTTGATCGATAAACGGTAAGGGGAAATGGTCTTTCTGGGTAGCCGTGTTTAAACAGCGGTAATCAATGCAGACCCTCCAACCAGTTGAGGGTCTAGTGGTCACCAGTTCTCCTTGGTCATTCTCCTCCACAATGATTCCTGCCTTTTTTGGAACTACCTGATTCGGACTGACCCATTTACTATCTGAAATGGGATAGATAATCCCTGCATCCAGCCATTTCAGAATCTCTTTTTTAACAACCTCCCGCATATTTGGATTGAGCCTTCTCTGCATGTCTCGGAAAGGCTTCACGGACTCGTCCGTGTATATATGATGCATGCAAAGAGAGGGATGAACACCCTTAATATCAGCAATTGTCCAGGCAATTGCTTCCTTGTGCCTTTGTAAACACTTAAGTAGAGCTCCCTCCTGCAATTCAGATAATGCAGACGAGGTAATAACAGGGAGCATGTTATTAGGGCCAAGGAAAGCATATTTCAATGTGCTTAGGAGGGGTTTCAACTCCAATTCAGAAGCCTTTTGGATTAAGGGTTTTAGTTGAGATGTCCCCGCCTCAGGCAGCAGATCTACCTTCACAGTCCAGGGTGGGGATAGAGACTCAGTGTGTACCCCCAGCAGCTCTTCAAGTTTGGGCATTTTCCTTTCAGTTTCTTTAATAATCAAGGGATGGTCCTGAGATATGACCTTCTGAAGGGGATCTCTACATAAGAGTGCTGGAGTAGTCTCTTCAATTATTTCATCAACGACCTCAATCTGAGAACAATCTTCAAATCTGGGTTGCTTGTAAGTATCAAAAACGTTCAACCGGATCTTCTTGTTCCCAAAGCCCATTTTAAGTGCCCCGGATCTACAATTTATAGAGGCATTGGCTATGGCCAAAAAGGGGCATCCCAGAATAATGGACGACTTTGTGGGCTTATTAGAGGGGTCAGTATCAAGTACCAGAAAGTCAACGGGGAAGAAGAAATCCTCCACTCTCATAAGGACATCTTCCAACAATCCTCACAGTGTCTTAAGTGATCTGTCTACAACCTGAAGGATTACTGGACTAGGCTTCAGCTTTCCTCCTCCCACAAGGTCATAGCCAGAGCTCGGTAGAATGTTTAACCTAGAACCCAGATCGAGCAGAGCCTCATCAATGTGTTGGTTACCTATAACCACTAAAATATACGGGGCCCCTGGGTCTTTCATTTTGGGGGGTGTTCCATGATGAAGAACCGAGCTAACATGGTCAGGCAGGATGACCTTGGTTTGGACCTGTTTCCTAGATCGACGCTTTTGGGTGCACAGGTCCTTTAGAAACTTGGCATAGGATGGAATTTGTTTAATCTCTTCCAACAGAGGCAAGTTAATCTGGACTTGCCTAAAAGTATCCATAATCTCTTCCATCCTATCCTTGGCTCCAGACGAGCCATTGGAAGATTCCCCAGGAGCAGATAGGCGCTCTGGATAGGGCACCCTCGGCTTCTGGGTAGAGGGGTTGTCATGGCGAGAAAGGGGTGGTGGAAGGATGACATCCTCATTGTGGGTGATTTTTTGTGAGGGAGAGTGGTGTGGCTCTTCCTCGGGTGAGATGGAAGTCGGGTCAGGTGTGGAAGGGGAATTCTGAGATGTAACCGTAGGAGTGTTATCAGGCTTGTCAATCTTTCTTCCACTCCTCAACACGGTCACTGCTTGGGCGTGCTCCCTGAATGCAACCCCCTTGCCCTTAGGGTTCTCCTCAGAAGAGTTAGGCAGCTTCCCTGGATCACGTTGCCTAACTACCTCAGTAAGATGACCAATTTGGGATTGCATATTAGTAATCATCTTATTCTGAGATTGGATGACCATATTTTGATGCTCTTGCATTGCTTTCATCATGGCCTTCAGTTCATCCATCTCAGAGGGCTTATTCGAAGGAGGGTTTTCATAAGAAGGTTGGTATGTGGGCTGGGGAGGTAAGGGTCTTGTATTCCCTGAGTTAGAAGCATCAACTTGCTTCCAAGAGAAGTTTGGATGGTTCCACCACCCTGGATTATAAGTGTTGGAGTAAGGGTTATTGCGAGGGGGGCGGAAACCTTAGGCCACGTTCAAGTCGGCCTGAATCAACTCAAGGAATTGGTTTGCCTGATGGCACCCCGCAGTGGCGTGCATTGTGCTTTGGCAAATTGAGCATTCTCTTGAAGCCTGAAAAATAGAGGCAGCTTGCGGGTTCATGCCGGGGTTTTCTGAAAGCCTATCAAAGTTTTTATTCAATAGTTGAATCTAATAAGCCAAATCCTGAGAAGCCCCAGCTTCATGGGCCTCTATCTTCCTCTGCAAGATTGATGGTTTTCTTTCTTGATATGCAGAGGACAGATGTATGGAGTTGTCACTTAAAGTTTCAAATAATGCCTAGTCTTCATTCTCAGTTCTAGTCATGAAGATTCCTACATAGGTTGCATCAATGGTTTGCTTATGTCTTTCAGATAATTCGTTATAGAACCTTTCGACCAACTGCCATCTTGGCACTTGATGGTGGGGGCATAACCTAAGAAGGTCATTAAAGCACTCCAAAGTCTCATGAAATTGCTCCCCTTCCTGTTGAGTAAAACCCATAATCTCTCTTCTGTAATGGTTGGTTTTACTCATAGGAAAATACTTTTTTAAAAATTCTCCCTTAAGGGTAGCCCAATCATTTACCCTTGCATCGAGGGTATGATACCAATGCTTGGCCTTATCCTTTAGGGAGAAAGGAAATAGAGTCCTCATCAGGGCTTCATCAGTAAAGCCCTAGAGCTTCACCTTGGAAGAGACCTCGGTGAATTCCTCCAAATGCCAGTAGGGGTCCTCCTTAGTAGTACCATAAAAAGAGGGCAATAAAGATATGGTACTGCTCTTGATCTCATACAGATTATCCCCTGCCGGTCGTCTTAGTGCTTGTGCAGGTTGGTTGGTAGGAATAAAATAGTCCCTTAGGGTCCTTTGTTGATTTGCACCTTGCTCAGCCATTTCTTCTCTTTCTTCTAGGTGAGCTCTCCTAAGAATTCTCTCAGGCTCAGGATCAAACACTAGACTACCCTCAAGAGAGTGTCTACCAAGTATACAAAACACAACTCAGAATTTTTTTTTTTTATTGAGTAAGTCAAACCTCCACTCCAAAGATAAGTCAAAAGATCAAGACTTATCCCTCCGTTTCCACGTAAGTGGTATAAGAGGGGTGTGGACTTGAAATCTTAACCTTCTTTATTATGGATGTTCAATATAAATGGCCAAACAAGTTTTTCACTGCAATTACGTGCCTTAATTCAACCTTCGAGTGCCCTAGGACCTATACTTTGCTTGGATGATACTCCTAGGTGATCAAGTGAGAAGTTACTCCAAGGACGAATAAAGGGATGCAAGTAGGGCGAACCCTTCCTTTGAGGCGATGAATACGCGGTTCCCCTTAACTACCCTTTTGTTCCTTTAAGGGGTGTCCCCCTCCGTGGAGTATCAAAACACTTGATCAAAAGATAGTATCACCACCACCACAAAGCACAAAAGGAGGGTCTGCACCGATAAAGAGATCGGTGCCTATAGCCTTAAGGATCGAGCCTTAGTGCGGTGCCTAATGTGCATGCTCAGTGTCAAAAGTGTGCAACACACCACAAATCTTTGTAATTTCTTTTGAAATCACAGATAAGTCCCTTAGAATCAGATCAAATGTGAATTGCTTTTAGGGTTGAATCTGATTATTAGTTCCGCTTTTAGCTATGTGACCACTGAATTAGTAAATTCAAACAACTTGGTGGTCTTGAATTTAAATTTGACTGCGAATGCGTGAACAGGAGCTGGATGCAAAGGTTAGAAAGATATACCTGTCTCCAGCAATCTTCATGCTAATATGCTTGCAATGCAATAATAAGATCTAATGTGCTACTCAATCACCCCTAAATGCGCGCACCTAAGGGCATGCAACTTCTAAATAGGCAACTCGATATTTTCTTTATTGGTTTTTAAAAGCAAGTAGAAAATATAATCACGCATGCACCAAAAATATTGTAAGCCCTAGTACCTAAAGAATGGGGGGGCAAACCCCCAAAAATTTTGCCCCAATTACTACAAGGGTGGAAAGACAGAATTAAATTGTGACGACGGAGGATCCTTTGCAAAATAGGATCTTCGTCTCCTTCATCTTTTCCTCGTGTGGCTTAACTCGTGGTTGCTATCGCCACTCTATTGTGCCTCATCGCCTCTTCAGATTCCTCGCACAATAATCAAAATGATTAGATAATTTCGCAACTCAAAAGATTTAAAAAATAATAAAGTAAATCTATTGCATCTGTTGCCTCCCCGGCAACGGCGTCAATCTGAAAGATGACTTTTCGCTTTGCATTATAGTATTTAAGTGGCGGAAAAATCGACTAATCAAAAATAATGAAAATAACCACCCGTAGAAGAGCGGATCGTGTCCATAGGGAGGCAATTATGCAATCAATACTTAATTATTTAATGTTATTTCGGATAGTGTGAAATCCCTATTCAAATCTGACTTAAAATGTGAAGGAAAGTATATTTGCAATAACTTAAAAAGATAAGGGCATATGTGCAGTTTTCCCTAACAGAAATCCTCAATAAATTTATGATGAATTTATGCAATTTTCACATGATGTGTACTAGAGAAAATTAGTACTTAAGTTAAGCCCAAAAATCAATCTTCAAACTAGTGAATATCAATATCATGCAATTATAAGGAACTATGAGTGTTCAAATGCAATTCTGCCATAATATAATAATAATAAATAAAATCAAATTAGGTGGCAATGGCATTGAATGTAAATTTTAATTGGTGTGAAAATAGAGCATTCTTGCTCTCTCCTCCTCGCAAGAAAAAGAGAGAACTGGCGGGGCTGTCGTGAGGCTCAGGAGGACGGTGAGGACGAGGGCTCTTCGATGGTGGCAGTGGCGGTGACGGAGGTGGCAGGAGGTGGCTGGAGCGCCGCTTGTTGAACAAGAAGGTGGAGCGGCTGCTGCAGGGAGCTTGTAGCGCATGCTGGTGCGCGCCCGTGCGCGTCCGTGCAGGCAAGGCAGTCTGCATGCAGAGGCTGGAGCGCGAGCGGTTGGCTGCAGGCGTGCGGTCTGCGGGTGGGCGGAGGTAGCGCCTGCAGGTGCGTTGCTGCATTGCAGTGGAGAGGCGCTGTGAAGGGAGGTGTGCCTACAATGAGGCGCTGAAGGGAGTGAGCGGTGCGCCTACAGATGGCGTTGAAGGGAGCGAGCGGTGCGCCTGCAGATGGCGTTGAAGGGAGCGAGCGGTGCGCCTGCAGATGGCGCTGAAGGGAGCGAGCGGTGGGGCGTGCAAGCGCGCGCCTGGCATGGAGAGGCATTGTGAGTAGGAGGCGGCCTGCAGGCAGCGCCTACAGTTGGCTGCGTGCGGGCTTGGTGCACTGGAGATGGGAGGAAGGCACGCGGTTGGGTGGATGCACCTGCTATTGCGTGGGTTCTGTGCACGCAGTGAAGGCAGGTGCGGTGACTGCAGGGCTGGCTGGAGATGGCACACGCCTGCAGGCGTGCAAGGTGGATGGTCGCTCAAGCCAAGGTGCACTCTAGATCCATAGTGTCCGCTGGGTAGTTCCCCGCAAGGAGGAAGATGAAGATCCCTGTTCTTCTCTCCACCTCCTCTCTTTAACTCTTCCCTCTCCCCGCGTGCGTGAGTTAAGGGATTTTCAAATCCCTTAACTATTTCTGGACTCGTTTGAAGAGGGAGGGTGGCGGAAGATTAACCCCATGTGCGGCGGGGGAGGGGGGAAAGAGTTGCGCTGTGTTGGGGAAAGTTATCTCCCCACCCTTGTTCTTTTTGAATATTATTACCTGCACATAAAAAAATAATAAAATCATTACATATTAAGTTATAGAATGTTATAAACTTAAATCATAATGTGTACAAATATTCTACAACTTAATTGCAATTATTAACACACCTAAACTGTACGATTAAAGATACTTAGGCTTAATATTAGTCCATTAAAATGGACTCATCACAAGGATTTTTTTCAAGATGTGGTGTCTTTTAGTGTTTCATCCTTACTTTAGTGCCTTTTAGGATTGAAGTGTCTTAATGTTTTCAAACAAGTTTCAGTAGGCACGCCAAGTTTTGCACATAATTCGGTGAAAGTAGATTTCCATTTATTGTGTAGAGTCTCTAAAATCCTACTGTACTCATCCTAATGATCATGCAGCTTCTATTAGATGAGTCCTTTTTAGGGTTAAGTGGTGCGGCCTAAGTCAATCCAGGGTGGCTTTGCAAACACCACTCAAAAAGAGAAAAGAACACTCCAAGAATTTATTCAGAATATTAATGTGTACATTTTTTTGTTGGGTGATGTGTTAAGGATGTGGGTCAGGTAATCATACACCACGGTAATTTTTTTTCAATTTTACAATTCTTTTTTAGTTTTTCACGCAAGCAAACAGTCGTGAGCGAAGGATCACTCACTATCAGTCCTTGTTACGCCTACTGCCTTGTAACCATCATGGGTTGCGTCGTTTCACCGTCCCAGCATCGAATTCCTACAACCATCAAGTGAAAGGAGATAAGGCGTTAGACGATGTGAGAATGGATGTAAAATGGAAGTGACAAAACAAATCCGTTGCCTCCTCGGCAACGGCGCCAAAAACTAATGTGCTTTCGTGCGTGTATGTTTAGAAGTGTCGTTATAGTTCACTTGCAACATCGGTTTTAAAGTAAAGAAATAGATGTGAGTCCGAGTGTCGATCTCATGGAGGTGTGAAAAATTGAATTTTTCTTGTCACTTATTGTCATGAAAATCGTGGAGTTTTAGCTTGCGAAAAAGACGTGGGTGAAAAGCGAGAAAGAGAGAGAGAGATTAGGGTTAGAATCGTTTCATTCTTAACATGCAACTTGAATAGGAAATAAAGTAGGCAACTGATTGGAAAATAACTTCATTAATCATGCAGCTTAAGTTCATAAATTACAACATTAGATACATGCTTAAACATAAGTAAAGTAAAGCTTAAAAGAGAGGAAGAAAGAGAGAGAGAGGGAGGATGGTGAGGCAGCCACGGTGGTGGAGGAGGCTTTGTCGGCAGCTCGTCGTCTTCAGCGATTACAAGAGGGCCTAAGGCTAGCTAAGAGAGGGGTAGAGTAGTTGCAAGGGAAGTGAATGCCTTGAATGAGTGGTTGGATGGAGTTTATATAGGCAAAAGGGCTTTCCAAATAAAGAAGGGGTTTTAGCGATGTCCGGGACATCGCTAAAACCCTTCCAAAAACGTCGGTGAAGCTCCCAGCCTGTCGGTCGCTCGCCCGCGCCATTCTTCTTCGCGCTCAATCCGTGGGCGCGGCACGAGAGTCGTCCGATCGAAGATCGGACGGCTAAGATCTTCGCCCGGGTGCACTTGGACTGCGCCTTGAGTGCACGTGCACGCGGGCGTTGTCGTCCGACGTGCACACGCGCATGGCCTATAGTCGCCCGAGGGCACACCTCATGGCGCTATCGCCACCGTTCGCGTGTGAATCTACGGCTGAATTTCATCCGCGTGCCTCGCTGTCTTTGAATTCCCACACTGTGCGGCTTGAGCCTACGTCGCGTGGGCATGAGCGCGAGCGTTAATCGCTGCACTACGTCCGTGCTTTGCTGTGGCGACTGCGGGCGTGTGTTCGGTTCTTGACCGTTCGATCAGAGATCGACGGCTCAGATCTGATCTCCGGCTGAAGGTGGAAGCAGGCGCACGGTGAGCGGGAGCCACATGGCGCATCGAGGGCCTTTTGATCATCAGATCAACGATCAGAACTTCTTAGGCCCATTGTGGGAGCTTCGGATGTTGGATTTGGCCAATTTTGAGTCCGTTGGACTCCGTTCGTCGTTCTGAATCCATCCGTGTGGTCCGATTGCTCATCTGAGGCCTGCTTTGACAAGTGCTCATACAAATGGACGTTAATACTATTTTATAAGCAATCTTGGCATATGATGCATGTAATGCTCCCATTCTACTTATGTTGTGCCTTTTATTCTTAAGATGGGCCCTATTTAATAGAATTATCACCCCTAGATGCAGTATTATCATTTAGGTCCCTCTTTTAGTGTTCAAATGAAATTAAGAACCTAATTTTAGGGTTTGCTTGAATAGATCAATTCAACCAAGGCTTAGGCATACACTGTTTGGGAAGATCAATTCTTGATTAAGCAAGTGTGTCTCTAAAACCTTAAACTGGAAACCCTAATTGGCTCTGATTGGTCTAATTCAATTTTTTCCAAATGTGGTACCTAGGGCTCAAGCAAGAAGGTGATAGCCCTAAATACCTTAAGATCCTAAGTAGGTGCACAAATTAGGGTTTGGTTGTTTCTCTAGAATGTATCAAATGAGGTAACTTGATGATTTGTCTAAGAATAGAATGTAAGTAGCCCTAATTGGTTTTTTCCTTTTTTAGCTTTTCAGAATCAGGGGCTTAGAAGAGGGTGGATGGAGTTTACCTACCCCTGGAGTGAATGATGTGCAGCTAATCTTCTTTCAATGAGTCCCTAAAACATATCACAGTCAAAAGAGATAGAGCAAGTTAGTACTAGATCAGATATTGTAATCAAGAGATCAAATTGCGCGTTGCTCCCTAGCAACGGCACAAAAATGTTAGTTGCTCTAAAATAGGTTTTAAAATCAATTTGTAGTATAGGTTGAATCACCACAAAAAATAAGTAAAATTTATAGCTCAAATATCAGAAATGAAGTCCAAGGTCAAACACAGGGAGCAATTAGCAAAAATAATTCTCAAGATTACAATTCAAGGTTTTGAGATTGAGATGATGAGGGAGAGAGGGAGAGAAGGTGTGTGGCGTCAGACGACAGGAGGAGATGATGAGGGAGCGGCTAGGGTTGGGGATGGGGGCGAGTGGAAAACTTGGAGATCGAGAAATTGGAGGAGGGAGAGGGGAGGGAAGTCGTATGAAGGTAGGGCAACCAGATTCATTCCAAGAGGGGGCTGGAGGAGGTCTAATGGAGAGGTTCTGTGCTATAGATGCAGACGAAGAGGTCACATGGTTGCGGTGTGTAGAAATCCCCTCGTCTGTTTAGCATGTGGGGGTGAAGGTCACAAGTGTGACTCGTGCCCAAGGGTGAAGCTGCTGCAGACAATGAAGATCCCTCCGTGCCCAGAACAGGAGGTGATGAAGGAGCCCCGACTACCCCCACCGCCTGTGCTAGGTAGTCACACGATTGATGTGGAGATTCCATTCTCCGAGGATATTGTCTCTACGAAGATCATGCTGAGGGGCGCGTTGATCGGTGAGGTCATGACTGGCAATCCATCTATTGAGAGGTTTCAACAACTGGTGAGTTCCCTAACCCTTGTGTCATAGGGCTGGAAGGTGGCAGTGCTATCCCAGGCTCGCTTTCTTGTGTTTGGTTTGGGTATGATAGATGTGGAAAGGCTACTCTTTCGCTCGAGCTCTTTTGAGAACATCAATGTGTTGTGGAGGCTGGTCTCTCCCTTTGATGGGGCACTTCTCGGACGTCCCCCCCAGAGAATGGGAACCAGGAGGGTGATTCTTAAGATCAAAGGGTTACCTCTGCACTTGAGATCTAAAGGGGTGGTTGCCAAGATGGTTGCAGGCTTTGCATCCGTCTGTGAAGACATTGAAATCACAATTGGGGAAGGTGATGCCCGCTCACTTCAATTTGAGGCTGAAGTCTTTAGAAGTGGGTCATTGCCAGATAGAATCATTCTTAGGTGTGGGGGCTTCTTGTGGCTCATTCGTTTATCAGTGGTAGGGTAGGATTTTGTGTTACTAGAATAGGGTCAGGTTAAGACGTCCAATGTTAGATCTGGTGAGGCACAACAGGTTGAATTGGTGGGTCGTAAGCCCTCAGATGAGGTGCCTGAATCAAAGAAGAGGAAGGACTATCACAAGGAAACCTCAGAGAGGGACCAGATGACTATGGACGATGATACTGCCATGGGGTGTGGCAACCAATCCCCTGTGGTCAAAGGCAGGGGCTCTATGGCTAATGATAATGCCTTAGAGAGGGACTCAGGCAATTCCACTAGTTGTGAGGAGGTAAAGTTGGGTATGGAAATTGTAGTCAGCAATGGAAGAAGTGCCCTTAAGGAGGTGAATCAAGTGCAATTCTCTGTTCCTGATGAACTGAAGTTTGGGAAAGGGACAAACCAGAAGAGGGGGCTTGGGTGCTCCCCTTACATGCTCAGAAGGCAAAGGAAGGAGAACTTGATTCCTATAGTGGAGGAAATTGTTGCAAAGTCGATCATGGTTGAGTATGTGGACAATTTGGTTCAAGGGGATCAGTCATGCAAGGGATGAGAGTTCTAATGTGGAATGTGCGTGGGTTGCGCAACAAGGTGAGAAGGGCATCTCTAATCAGATATCTTGTGGAGTGGGAAATTGATTGTGCTCTCATTCAAGAGACACACTTGGAGGAGGAAAGTGGCCCTGTCTGGGACTCACTAAGACAGTCTGGGAGAGCAGGTTGTGTGGGGAAGGCTGCAGCTGGCAGATCTGGTGGGATAGCCATATGGTGGAAAGAATCTTGCCTTAAAGTGACTGAAATCCTTCATGATAGACATATACTTGTAGATTTCAGAACCTTCAAGGTGACCTGGATTGGTTCATCTCATGCATTTAGGGACCTTGTGCAGCTGCTGAGAGGGTAGAACTTTGGGAGGACCTATTAATAATGCATCAAAGAGTCCAGGAGGTACCATGGCTTGTTGGTGGTGATTTCAATTGTCCTCTCTCAAGTGGTGATAGACCTGGGGGCAGCTCTGATAGTGCAATGGCTGGATTCCAATTGATTGTGCAGAGATTGGGTATCACTGAATACCCTATCAGTGGGGTGGAGTTCACTTGGAGAAATGGCAGTGGACTGGTATCAAGGCTAGACAGATTCTTTGGCAACCCAAGTATTTTGGAGAGATTCCAAATATCGTCTGCTATGAGCCTTGACAGGCCATTTTCTAACCACACAACAATTGTGTGGGACAGTGGGGTACATGTTGACGTTGGATCATACTTCAAACTTAAGAAGTCCTGGTTCAGGGAGGAGGGTTTTGCTGATATGTTGTCTAGCTGGTGGCAGAATAAGGCAGTGAATGGCTCGGCCACATAGCAGCTTGCATCAAAGTTGGCAGATATGCGCTCTATGCTGAAGGAATATGGGCAAACAGTGGCAACCATCAGAGAGCAGAAGAGGGTTGAGGCATTAGTAGAGATCCAAAGGCTGGATCTGAAGGAGTGCAGGCAGGTCCTGAGTACCCAGGAGCAGGAACAAAGAAAGTATATGCAGTAGGTCATTGGGGAGGAGGACTTGAAGAAAGAAATGGACTGGCGTGAGAGATCTAGACAACTGTGGCTCAAGGAAGGTGATGCCAATATGAAATTCTTTCATCTTGCTACCAGTGCTAGGAGGAGGTTTAATCTCATCTCATCTATTAAAATGGGTGAGAGAACCATTACATCTACCAGTGAAATCAGATGTGAAGATAGCCGGTACTTTAAAGAGTTAGCCAAGGCTGCACCAAGAGGTTCATGGCAGATGGCTTCTGCTGACTTTCCAAGTGCTAGCAATGATTAGATGGCCATGTTAGTTGCTCCTATTACTGAACATGAAACAGTGAAATCAATCAAAGGCTTGAATAATGAGGGAGCTCCTGGACCAGATGGGGTTCAGGTCTTCTTTTACAAAGAAATGTGGAACATTCTTAAGAAGGATGTGATGGAAGTTATACATGAGTCTGAAATGGACAACTTTGGTTTTGAAAGACTGAATAAGTCTTATTTATTTTTGCTACCAAAGAAGTCGGGTGCGGAGAATTTTTCAGATTATAGACCCATTGCTTTATTGAATTCCATCTATCTTATCATCAACAAGATTTTAGCCAACAGAATTCGTGATGTATTACAAGATTTGATTATGCCTGTTCAATCTGCTTTTCTACCTAGGAGGTCTCTACAGGAATCTCTCATCATGGCACAAGAAATGGTGATGGGATGGCATGGGCGAAAATCCAAGGCTTTCCTATGGAAAGTTGATTTCACTAAAGCTTATGATTCAATCTCCTGGCCGTACCTTTGGGAAATTCTTAAAAGGAGAAAATTTCCACCCTTTTGATACAATGGGTGAAGAGATGCATCACTGCTTCCTATTCCCCCCTGATAAATGGGAAACCATGTCTAGCCTGGATTCAACCTCAGTGTGGGGTAAGGCAAGGCTGCCTACTAGCCCCCTTGATCTTCAATCTTATAGTGGATACATTGGCAAGATATGTGTGCAAATTGGTAGCTGATGGGTTGATAAGGGGATACTCAGTAACTAACAATAGGGCATTGGTCCCCATTCTTCAATATGCGGATAACACTGTGTTTTTTGTGGAAGGTGGGAAGAGGGAAGTGCAGGTGCTATACTATATGGTCAAAATTTTTGGTGAGATTTCTGGTTTAAAACTAAATGGAAGTAAGTCCTTGGTTTGCTTTGGTATGAACATTATAGACCAAAATGACATCTCCACCATCCTGGGCATGCCTGTGATATCACTACCAGTCAAGCACCTGGGTTTACCACTGAAGTGCACAAAATTGAAGAAAACAGAGTGGTCCTTTCTCTATGAAAAGGTGGCCACAAAACTAAAGGGCTGGAATAGTTGCTACTTGTCGAAAGGAAGGAGGTATATTCTATTGAACTCAGTCATCACATCCATTCCAGTCTTTTCCTTCTCTGCTCTTAGAGCCCCAAAATCAATTTGGAAAAAACTTGACGTGATGCGCAAGAGGTTCTTCTGGAAAGGGGCTTCCCATCAAGGTGCCTTCAACCTGTAAAGTGGGACTCAATTTGTTCGCCAAAGAAGTATGGTAGCATGGGAATCAGGTCACTCAAAGAATTTAATGACGCCCTATTTCTGAAATGGGTTGTTCGACTGCTCCAAGGAGAAAAAAAATGTGGACAGAGATCATCCAGGATAGCTATGGGGTGGCCAATGATGAGAAGAACCGCTTAAATCCTCATAAGCCATCTCCTTTCTGGTCATCTGTGGTGCGTGCCTTGGTAGATAATTGGAGTCTATTCAAGTCTATCTTGGGAGATGGGAAAAGCTTCAAATTTGGTTGGAAAAATGGCTACCTGGTGGGGTGATAAAAGATAGGTATCCCCTTGCATTTTTCGTTGCTACTGATAAAAATGCCTTGGTATACAATTACTGGGGCACGATCTCTGAGAATTGGTCTTTGAACAATGAGGTGGGGAATGGTCATGGAACAAGAACACGGGCAGAAAATGAACGTCTTACGGAGGAACTTGCTGCTTTCAAACCCACACCTGAGGAGTGCAACACATACAAATGGGAAGGAGCTTTCTCCTTAGCGGCTGCCTATTATAAGCTTATCACTTCGCCCAGAATGGTTGAGGTTGATGAGATTGGGAAGAAGCTATGGAAATTGAAGGTACCATTGAAGGTACAAATTTTTTTGTGGTTATGTAGAAGAGATGGCCTGATAACGGGAGATTTGAGGCATAGGAGAATGAGCACTGCCTCTCACTTCTGCCATTTGTGTGGGATGCATAATGACTCCAGTTTTCATATTTTTTCCACTTGCATGATTACAGATTGTGTTTGCAGGAATGTGTGTAGGGAAACTATTCCCATGTGGGAGAGTCTTTGGAGTTCCTTCTTAAGGGTGAATAAGCCATATTTGCCCATGGTGGCAGCATTATGGTCGGTATGGAGAGCTAGAAATGAGAGTTTGTTTCAGGAGAGTCCAGTGAATGTGGACAATATTGTAAACAATTGCTGAAATCTCATACACCAATGGGGTTCACTCATGTAATTTTTTTGCTATCTTTTAATCAATAAAAGCTCTCCCGGATTGCTATCGGCGATTCAATAGCATTCCTATTCAGTTCAAAAAAAAAAAGATTACAATTCAACACAAATATATAAGCAATAGAATTCTAAGAAAATATGAATGAAATTGTATGTCAAATAATGCAAAAAGAATGGGGTAAAATGGTGATTTGAATCACCAATTACCCCTTACAGTTATATCAAATAACTCAATAGTACTAAGAAATTAAATGCCAGATAGGATAAGTGCATTGTGCACTTCAAATGAAGCTCAGATAATCAGATGGCTTAAATCATTCATTGCTTCTGCTTCTTCTTTCGTGAGGCTTCTCTCTTCTTCTTCTTCTTTGTGCCCCTTCTCTTCTTTCTCTACTGCTTAGGCTTCCTCTCCTTCCTTCATGCTCAAGGGGGAGGTTCCTTAAATGGCTAAGTGTCGACCATTAGTCCTAAGAGTGAAACCCCCCTGCCCCGCGCGGTCTTTCTCCTCTCTCTGGGATCGCTCCTCCCAGGGCCTTGGGTTATCAGGTATTCGGGTAGAGCACGCCTGGGACCAGGGCTATCGACCATGAGTGGCAGTCGAGGAGTGCTTAGGTTAGGCGAGTATACGGATCTGCCAAACCCGCGTGTAAGGTGTCGCAAGCGAGGCACATGAGGGGCGCGGGGACCTCACCCCCTGTGTGTTACTTGAGGCAATAAGGAGTAAACAAAAAATCAATATATGCGCCTCTATGCGTCTGTCAGCGCCTGATGTGGGACTATCCCACCGCCTCCCTCTGCGTGTGCAGCTGCTGCGGTGTCTTCGTTCAATTCACGCAAGATGGCAGTCAAAGGCTCCAATTGCTTGTCCACTCAGACTCCTGGAGTGATTCCGTGAGAACTGGGGACGACTCCTAGAGCTGAAGGTGCTGAAGCAAGCTTCAAGCTTCGCTCGAAGCTTCGTCAATGGCGGCGATGACTTGTGTACCTAAAAGCACAAAAATGGGCTAAAAGCCTCGGTTAAAAGGTTCAATAGCGTCGCCGTGAGGCGAGGAAGTGAATGGCAAAGTCTGTGAGGTGTGAGAGTGCGTGAGGTGGCCGAACGGTGACGGAAGGTGAAGTGCGAAGGTGCGGTGTTCGGCGGAGGTTGTGGAGGAGCAATCGACCTAACTACGTTGGGCTTTTGCTCCTGGGGTCAAGCCGGAGGTGTAGGGATGAACGGAAAGGGGTTTGGTGGAGTGTGGAGAGAGATGTGCCTTGCTGGAGGAGTGGCCGGACGCGGAAGGGATGACAGTGAACGGGCGGTAGTGTGGTCGAAATTGTGTGTGGTCGGGATGAAAATGAAGTAAAGGAGTTAAGGGACTTATCTAGGTAGTTGGCAGACGACGGGGAGTCTAGGCGGCGTCGATTGCGGTATGGTCGGCATCGGGGAAGAAAGCGCTCCAATGAATAGGAATCGGCGAGGAAGACGGAGGACAAAGTGTCGGCGGGTACAGCACGACGCGAAAGAGAGCGAGGGAGATAAATCCATCGCTGGTATTGCACGAGGATGAAGGATGGAGTTGGAGGAGCTCACTGGATGTCGAGGAGCTTCAGCCGGATGGGGAGAGACGAAGTTAAGGTGGAATCTGGTCAAATTCAAGTGTGCAATCTTTGGTTTGATATGGGGGTCCTTTTATAGGCCTCTGGATGCATTTTGGGCTTGGGAAGCAAGCTTCCCAAGCTTGGAAAGCTCGCTGGAGATAGGAATTCCAAGATACCCTAATCTCTCATGCATTTGCATGAGAGATTAGGAAGGCTTGAGAGATTGGGAATTGGCTCAAAAGGAAGGGAATTCCTTGACGAACTTCCCTTTCAAATCTGAGAGAGATTCGTCAAGGAATCAAGGAGAACATGCCCAATATAGGTCACTGGAGTTTGTAGGAACAGGATTCATGGCGGCAGGGACCTTTTTGTGAAAACGATGACAAAGATGGGGGGTTATCTACAAGGTTTTTGAAAGTCGAGGGCTTGTGTGTGAGATAAGAGAATCAGACAAGATCAAATTGCAAACTAGGTCAAGATAGTCTTAAATTGGGCCAAAATTTTGGTAAAAACCTAATTTTGACCTAAGAAATCCAATGGTGAAGTTGGATTTTCGTTTTGGCCAAGTTTGACTGGGTAATTTATGCAAAAAGTCAAAATAGGGCAAATATCAGTCTAAGACTTTATTTTGGGTCAAGACGGGTTCTGATGGTCAAATTGAAGGTACCAAACCCTAGAGAATATTTTTCTATAATTTTTAGAGGGTTTAGGTAAATTTTATCCTGACCAAAACCTCAGTTAATTAAGCAGGTCTATTTTTAGGGTTTTGGAAGTTATTTAATTCTCAAACACGCGAAAACCCTTTTTTGTCTGTATTAACCCACTTGTTGGACATTTAAGGCCATTTCACCCTTAATTAACCCCTAAGAAAACCCGTGGTTGTTTTGCATTCAAGATATGATGGTAAAATTATAATTTTAACCCTATTTTCTTGTCTTTCTCTTAGAATGATTATGCAATGAATTAGGGCTCTCTTGCGGTTATGTAGGAGCTTTTATTCCATGATAATGATTAAATTAAGCTAGTTATGGCTCATGATGGTGTTCCCATCAACAGGTAGTTCCTCCACGTCTTCAAAGATAAGACGACAACTGGTCGAGACTCGGATAGGTTGTGTTAATATGGTGATTTTATCGTTGAAATGAGTATAGTGATTAACCTAAATTGGAGGGACTTTTAGTCTAAGCATATGTACACATTTTTTCACTGACTCACTCCTCGGAAATTCTGACAGAAATTGGGTAGCTAATGAACCTTCTAGGGTGGTATGGCTGGCAAGTTGTCGTGGGTAAAGCCCATTGGCCAGTTGTCCAGAGCCCAGCCACAGGACCACTTTCTTCTTATTGCCTCTAGGTAAATTTGAGATCAGGGAAGCCACCTACTAAACAAAAAAAAGAAAAGAAAAGAAGAAAAAAGAAAAAAATAAGCCACACTTCACCACATGAGTATGGCTGGCAAGTGGTCATGGGTAACAGCCCATTGGCCGATTGTCTAGAGCCCAGCTCACTAAATGCACAAAAAGATCCAAAACACTTAAGGAAGAAGCGGGGAAGTAGAGCAATCTGGGGAGATATACACTGGAAACACTCTTGTGTTGACCCCAAATAAAATAAAAGTAGGGTGAAAGCTACCAATCGGATAGATACACCTTCAGGCAAACACTTCCTTTTCTGGTCACCTAGGGGTGTAGAAACCCGAAGTTTGTCTGAATTACCATTGAGTGAGTCTATCACGATCTTCACACCAAGATGCTTAGCACTTAGAGTCTTTTTCGAGTTTTGGGTGGGTTGGGTAGCTGTAAAAGGTTACCAACACACTCTCAACTCCAAAAATCGAAAAAATGAGAAAAGATGAAAAATAAAAAAATATATATATGCCTTAAAACAAGGATTCAGGTGATTCACATTTTGGCAGACACCCGGGCGCTATTTAGTTTCTGTAGATCAGGATCTTAGTATATTTCCTCCTGTTGACAAGTAACAAAATGTCTAAGTGATCAATTCCTGAATTCTAACTGAGAATAATGGCTAGGATGAACCTTGCTAGGGACTAGCAAGGAGTAAGCATGGGGGTATGATAACGCTATATTTTATGGTGATAATTTTACCAATCTGAGTTTCTCTTAAGAATAGCATGCACAAATAACACATCATAAATGGACATGGGAGCATTACATGTATCACACATTGAGATTGCTTATAATTCAATGTTAATGGCCATTTGTACAAGTTCATGTCAAAACAGGCCTCAGATGAGCAATCGAACCGCACGGATGGATTCAGAACGATGAATGGAGTCCAACGGACTCAAAATCAACCAAATCCGACACCTGAAGCTCCCACAATTAGCCCAAGAATTTCTAACCATTGATCTGACGATCAACGGCCATAGAGCTGCCATGTGGTGCAAGATCGAAACACACTAGCCACCACCCCACTTCCTCCATCAGTCGCAGGATGAATCTCAGCCGTTCGATCTCCCATTAGACGGCTGAGAACGGATCTCAGCAGATGCCCCAACTGTGCACAGCACTGCTTCATCGCTTAGGAGAAATCCATAGCCGTCTGATCTCCCATCGGACGGCTGAGGTTTAACGGAGAGCGCGACCATCTCATGCGTGTGCCGCAGTGGTCAGCGACCCTCCACGCACACCAGGTGCATGCGTTCAACTGCAATCGCTTACGTCCACGCGCGTAATCAAAATTCAGCCTTTGATTCATGCGCGGACGGAGCGGATGAAGGCACGTAGTGCGATCAGGAGCATTCATGCCAGACACACGCGATGGCGTGCGAGGCGCACACTGCACAAGCGCGATCCGCATGTGCGCCCTCCGCATAATCGTAGCTGTTCGATCGTCGATTTGATGGCCCTCAAGGGACGTACACGGATCGTGAAGGAGAAGAAGAGCAGGTGTGCACGTTGGACCGACGGGCAGGGGCCTACACCAATGCTTTCGGCATGGTTTTAGTGACGTCCTAGATGTTGCTAAAGCCCCTACCCAAATTAGAAACCCCTTTTTCCTATATAAACCCCCTCCAACTACCCATGTAAAGCATTCATGACACTTGCAAGCCTTCTACCTTACTCCTAGCTACCCTTAGCACCTTTTTGTACTCGTCGGAGTCGACGAGCCACTGACGGAGCCCTCCTCCACTGCCGTGGCCGCCTCGCCATCTCCTTTCTCTTTCTCTCTCTCTCTTTATCCTAGCATTACTTTACTTTTGCTTAAGCATTTGTCTATTGTTGTATTTATGAAAACTCAAGTTGCATGTTGAATTATGTTGGCACTCTTTTTATCGAGTTTTCTCTCAGCGTGATTTGCATGAACACTATGAGCAAAAGATTCTAACCTGACTCTCTCTCTCTCTTTCTTTCTCTCTCGCTTTTCTCTCCCGCATTTTCTCACGTGCAAGCAAAAACCCGCCATTTCCGTGACAACTAAGTGACAGAAAAAACCTGCTTTCACACCTCCCTTTGTTTGACACTCGGATTCACGTCCATTCTTATATTTAAAATCGACGTTGCGAACGCAATGCTACAACGACCTAGTTAAACAAATGCATCAGTAACATGTCAGTGACCTTAAGAGTTTCTGCCCAAAGGTTTATCTTTTTGAACGGTAGCTTTCTCCCTACTTTTTTTTTATGAGGTCAACACAAGGGCGAACCCAGTGTATATCTTCTCAGTTTATTCTACTTCCCCACTTCTTCCCTAAGTGTTTTGGGAATTATTGTGCATTTTTCTGAGCTGGGCTCTAAACAACCGGCCAATGGGCTGTTACATATGGCAACTTGCCAGCCATACTCATGTGGTGAAGTGTGGTTTTATTTATTTATTTTCTCCTTTCTCTATTTTTTTTCTTTTTTTTTTCATTGTAGGTGGCTTACCTGATCTAAGATTTACCTAAAGGCAGCAGGAAGAGAATGGTTGTGTGGCTGGGCTATGGATATTTGGGCGATGAGCTGTTACCACCGACAACATGCCAGCCATACCACCTTAGACGGTTCATTAGCCACCCAATTTTCGAAGAAACCATCGAAAAGTGAGTTAGTGCAAATAGTGTAGATGCTTAGACTTACAGTCCCCTCAAATCAGAGGGTGGGTTGATAAGTCATGTGCTTATCATCCCAATTTATTCACCAAATTAAAGTAAAATTACTTGGCAAGGACTCGAGACTAAGTCCACATTCCAGTGGATGCCCGGGCTAATTAAACCTGAAGACCTGAAGAGTCTAAGTTCAAGTCCTAAAGTATCATTTCCTAAAGTTAATAACTTCCAAAAGCTTAAGTTCTCTTCTTCTAATTCTATTTTTTTTTAATCTTTTTGAATATTCAATTTTTTTAAGAAAATAAAAGAAATTCTACAGAGCTAGCAAAATAATTTCATGATTAAGTATCCACCCCCCATGCCTAAATGATGCAATATCCTCATTGTAGAAATAAAGACATGGAATTGATGTAAAAACAAAATATCACTTGAGTTTTGTATCAATCCGATTAGCTCCGCAGAGAGACAAGAGTATACACACATGCTAAGTTTAATGCCTTCAGCTAGGCATAATATACATACAAAAAAGAATTTAAGAATTCAAAAGTGCAGGTCATGATCAAAATAAAATATTGATCCACAAACGTGGACCAGATTATGGTGCAAAGCCATTACCCAGGGTCGAGTAGTTCTCTGATTTTGGATGAAAATCACCCAGAATCGGAGATTATAGTGCTTGCGGGGCCGAGCCTGCGGTTTGGTGCTATGCAACCCAAGACTAAAGTGGCAAACAATGGGTAGATCTGATTCACTCAACTCAGGTGTCCACTTAGAGTTTAGCTCAGGAAGATAGTCAATTATTCCGAGCTTGGGTTGCACATCAATGATATCGTAAGGGTTCTGGTAGAAAGTAGGTGGTTTTAGGTCAACAGGAACCCTTAAGTCCAAACTCTTACTTTCCCTAAAGTTAACTTCCCAGATCCTCACTTCTAAATACCTATCCTCTAAAATCAATGCTTCCGGGACCTTCAAATCATTGTACACCCCATCTAAAGTACCCAAATCCAACAATTGTGGCTCAATTAGGATTGACTTGGGTCTAGTGATCTCAAAAATATCATAATTCAGCTCTTCAGGGTGTGGTTGAGCAGTGGGGCTACTGATTGAATCATCAGGATTCGGTTGTCCAAGTTAGCCCCAGCATGATCATAATCTTCAATAATTGGGCTATCAAAAGGTTCATCATGCTCCTTAAGCCTGTTGGTCTCACTAAAATCCTCTTAAGCTCAAGTGAGACTTCACCTAAAGATTCTTCACCCTCAGAGTCAAAGGATTCATGATCCTCATTTATATATGTCTCAAAATCATATGTCATTTCATGGTCCATGGAGACATATTTTTTGTCATTCCCTGGCTTGGGGATCTCAGGTGAAGTAATCGGTTCATCCTGAATCAGTTGCTCTAAACCAACTTGGTCATCTCCGATCTCAGAATATGTATCCCCCCCGATAGGCGCCTGAGAGGGTTCAAACATTGGCTCTCCTGAAGGGGGTTCATCTTGAGAATCATCCCAAGACTGGACTAGGGCAACCACGAATTTCATCCTCAATCTCGACAATTTCCCAAGTAGAAACTGACCCAGGCCCCTATCCCTAACATGTTGGAGCAAATCCAATAAAGAGCTATTCAGCTTATCAATCATTTTCATCATAGGCTCCAATGCATCAATGCATGGTGTTGGCTGAGCTTCTAAAGATTAGATGGTGTTCCTCAAGTTAGCCAACACCTTGTCTTGAACCTGGCTCACCTGAACTGAATGGTTTAATTCAGAATTGGGTGGGTTTCGGTTCATTTTAGGGGAGTCAAGATATTGAGGTTCTCGGGTTCCTCCCTGATAGTAGGTCGTCTCGGGTTGTTCAAAGAATGGTGGTGACCTATATTCAGTGGAATACTGGGGAGAGTAGGTGTTATAGTCAACATATCTTTCTTGACTGTAGATCGGGTTAGGTTGATCATCAAAGGGTGGAGATCTATAATCATTGTAGCTCTGGGAAGGATAGTAATCATAGTCTTGTTGTCCAAGGTTAGGCCCTGGACACTGAGGTCCAGATTCATATCCCCAATCAAAGTTATCCTGGCTAGGAGATGGGTAATCATAAGTCAAGTTGGATAATAATCATCTTGAGGATACGTGTTGGTAGGAGGGTAGGAATGGAAATGTGTGAAAAATGTGGAAGGATATATTGTGGAGTAGGAGGGAAAACAGAAGAGAAAAAGGTGCCCTGCAGTACAATCAACCAAACCTATCCTTATGTGGGTAGCCTAAAGACCTACAGACTCCCAAGACCCATCTTTAGATGATAGAAACGATTTGGTCTACTTATATCTAGCCAATCCAACCAGTTAGAGGGAGGGGCTGGGGAGAAGGTTCTTCCTTTGGCTTGTGCCTCCGATTCCTAGTGTACCCCCCAACCACAGTTGTTTGATGCTACTCCCCTAGCTAGACATCAGATGGACCAACAGGAGTAGATTAATTGAAAAAAACCTCAATCTGAGCCCCAAAGAGCGAATCAATCCTTAAGGCCAATGTCTACTCAATTTTAATTAGGCTTGGGATGATTGTGCTCTTGGAATGTGATGGACCCTTTAGATGGGTTGTGCCCTTAATGATGAATTCAAATGTGTGTGTGCACAACCAAGGTTTGCAAACAAGGTTATTTGATGATGCGTCTTTTAGGGTTTAACCTTGTTTAGTAGCTTTTAGGGTTTAATCTTAGGTGTATTCAATCAAGTTCAAGAGAACACTCCAAGTTTTGAAAGCACTAGTGATGATATATTCCTTTAGGAATCAAAAAATAATGTAGAGTGCCTGGTTTAGCACTAAAGATTAACCCCAAGTGGCAAGCTACTGATGAATAACTTTTATCTTCGATGGTGCGGCCCAAACGGCTCAATCAATTAGTCTGTTGCACCACTTAGTTAAGGCACACAAATGTTTAACCTATTCAGATTTTCTACTTACTTATGTGTATTGAGTTGAAGTGTATCGGGTCCATAGGTCAGATCCTTGTTAAATGGTAGAATCAAAGTGGAATGGTGCACCTTAAGTCGAAAGTTGTGGGTGTTTAATGTGTGTTACTTTCAGTAAATCTCACAAGAGAAGAGTATTTTATATATATATATATATGGGGATGAGATGGGTGGAGGTGGCAAACAAACAGCCAGATCTATCCTAGGGTTTATAGAAAGCAACTAAGTTGATTTGGGTTTGAGTTATTAGTGTGGTGAAATGAAATCTAGGGTAGGGGTGGTGGGGGAAAACTTACAAATGTCTCTACCCACACTTTACTCCAATCTACCGCCTTTGGCTCCTTGACTAGGTTCCTGCAAGACAATAAATCGAAGAAGAAAGATAGGTCAGAAAAATATGTAAGTAATGAGAGAAAACGCGAAAAACCAAAGAGCATTGCCTCCTCGGTAACGGTTCCAAAATGATTGCGGCAGATTCGCACGTGTAAAGGGTTCGAGTTTGGAAACCCATCATTGTAGTTTGATTCACGAGAAAATCCATCGATCCGATAAAATTTATAATCGAAACTCGAAAAGAGAGTCCCGGGTCAAACATGGGGAGGCGAATGTTTGGTTTCGAAAATCTGTGTTTCACTTTTATTTGTTTTTGTTGTTTTGGTCTTTTCTTTTTTTTTTTTGGTATTTTAATAAGGCAAGAGATCAAGTTGATGAATTCTAGCTAATCTACTTGCAAAATAAAAAGAGAGAGACAGAGAGAGAAACAATCATGTATTTTTATATCAAATGTTTATTACAACTAGGAAAGTGGGAAAACTATACTATGAAAGCAATAAAGATAGAGATAGCTGAGAGAAATCCCCCTCGACGGTCACTTGGAGGACGACTTGCTTTGATGTCTCTTAGAGGAATGTGGTGAGGAGCAAGACAAACGAGGATGGAGCCGGAGGATGGAGGGTATAGCAAGATGACATTGCGGTGAGGATCTACTTCCCAAAGTAGGTGAGAAAACGGCCGCAGGATGCTTCACGAATGGGGATGAGGGGAGTGAAAAATATTTGATTCGACTCTAGAGGAGCATCCCAGGCTTGGGACAAGCTCTCTTTAGAGCCTTGGAGGTGGTAAAAGGAAGAAAAGAAGAGATGAAGAAAAATGGGAGGGGTAGGGGTCATTTTATAGTGGAGGAAAGGATCAATTTCGTATACAAGACATTTAGTCATGGTCAAAAATGTCGCCGAAAACAGCCCACGTGCCGACCAACCGCTGCACTGGAGGGCACTCCACGTGCCCTTGTCGCGCACCCGTTGTTACGCCTCCGCGTGTGCCCATGCGCGCCTACTATGCTACTGAGCAAGCGTGCATGCGCGGCCGCACTGCTGTGCGCATGCGGTGGCACGTGCATGCGCATGGGCGGCCTGGGTTACGCTACGTGGCACGATCTGAGTCGCCCATCTTCTTTCCATTGTAGGGGCTACTATAGAGGTTGGATTGAGTCGATTTTCATGCCATTGGGCTGCAATTGTTGACCCGAATTTATCCGTGCAGTCGGATTTGTCGTTTAAAGCTTCAAATTGCATCACCTAGTCCCTCGGCCGTTGATTTTTCTCATACTGCAAATGGTGCTACGAGACTTCGATCAAGGCAATTTTGGAGGCGTTGGACTCTGATCGTCGTCCTGATCAGATCCGTATGGTCGAATCGTCAATTCGAATCTCCGAATTAAATCTCCTTCTCTCCTGGCCATAAAAGGATGCAATTAACCTAAAATATACACAACTATTCTAAATGTAGAATGATGCATGCTATGTGTGAGTCCATTTTAATGGACTATTGTTACGCCTAAGTTAACTTTATTCTTGTATTTTATATTCGTTAATAACAATATTAGGTCATAAAATAATTGCATGCATCATTACTTAGGTTTGCATATATCTAATGCATTTTATAACTTATTGTATATAAATAATTATTTTATATTTTGAATAAACCAAACCTCCTCTCGCGCAAGCACGCGGCCACACACACATAGGCCAGCAGCGTGCCCCCTCCTCATGCACCGCCTTCCCCCTCGCAACAACTCCCATCCCTTATCCTAACGCACCGCCCACTCCACGCCGCTCCTTTCTCCAACCACAGAACAACCCATACAAGATATCTTCCCATCACCCTGGCAGGGACGATCTCTCCATCTTCTCCACCGTGAAGGAGTGCACCGTGGAACCAGTGAGCACTGTGAGATCCGCGTGCACCGTGACCTGCAGAGAACCCATGCTTCACTTGTCTGCCATGGCGCATGGTGACAGCATGTACCACCATCAGCTGTCCTCACCCGACCACAAAAACCCATAGCCAAACCACATTCCATGCCCTCTCTCACACCTAAGCTTCTTCTTTGTTTCCCTCATCTTCTTCAACTGCCAGAGAACACACGCTTCACCCTCTCACCGTAGCCACCTCGCACAGCCCTCATCACCACTGCCACCCCCACCGCTGTTCTCGCCCTCACCTCCTCTTGTCGCAAACCAACACCACCAGCTCCTTCTCATCATCTTCTTCTTCTTCATCGTCTTCGTCTTCCTTCCCAACTGGCCACCTGCAACTCAATAAAAGAACCCAAAGCACACCGCACACCCACCGCCACTTGGGGAGCTTCTCAGCCACCACACTCACTATCAACCTCACCGTCGTCTTCATCTCACACCCACGACCTTCGTGCGCCCACCAGCTGCCCTCCATGACTCTCGTAAGTGCCACCTACCATCGCCGTCTCCGGCGTTCTCCTCCATCGTCCGGCCACCTTCGGCCGCCCCATCACCTCCATCGCGACCGTCTCTCTCCTACGCACTGCCACCGAGCTCCAGTCGACCGGCAACCACTCCACGCATGCGAAGAGGAGAGAAGGAAATTCCTCTATTTTTTATTACATTAATATTTACAAATCATGCCATTGTCGGATGCACTATTGATTTATTTTCCTGATTTAATATATTACAGTAAATTTGCATGCATGTCCCTCAATTCTAATTGAATTGCATACAGTCAAATTCATCTCATGAATAAGCAAGCATGTATATTTGTTATAGGGAACAAATTCTAATTTAATTAAATTTGATGATGCTTGTAAGTATTAAGATCGCAATTCAGGTATTTCATTGGTGGTGATTTTGCATGTGCATCCTTACATTATTGATTAATTCTTTAAATCAAGAAATTATGTTGAAAACACATGCACCAATTAGTATGAGTACACATTGAGATTCCCGAATAAACAAGACATGATTCACTATTTTAAATAAGCTAATTCCTCCCTGTGGAGACGACCTAACTATTTTCGTGGTTAGATTTTGAGAATTAAATGTTTTGAAAAGCGATTTTCTACCATGCAACTGAATACAACGACATAACATTTTATGTTACAAATTTTATCAAAAACGAAGATCGCTCTTTCAAATGGCGCCGTTGCCAAGGAGGAAACATGCCTATTAATTTTTTCAGGAATTTTATATTATTTTTATGCTATTTTGAAAGCTTTTCTGAATTACTGACTATGGATCTTTTTCTGTGCAAAAACAACAAACGAACGCGACGGGTGTGCATGACAGAGGTGATATTTTTGGTGGACCTTGACGCCACCTGGAGGCCAGCAACGAGTGCTTGTGGGCCTTGATCCCATGCACATAGGCGTATGCAGGAGCCTTTTTCTGATTTAGTCATTAGATCTTAGTTTAGATTTAGTTGAGATAGACCTTAGACATTTAATTTTTGTCTTGTGGATGCTTGTTGGGTATTTTTGGGAACGTGTTCCCAGTGTTTCTTTATTTCTTATCGCTCTTGTATGTGGGAGTGTATTTTCGGGAGCATGTTCCCATTTTATTTAGATTATAGGATTATTCGAATTGTTTGAACTGCATGTTGGTTAGTTAGTTAGATTAGGTTTATTTGCTTATTATTATTAATATATATATATATATATTCGAACTGCCTGCTAGAAGCTGCATATCTATAGGGCGACCATCTAGGATTGAATGAGCAGCATCTAGTTTTTCTTTTTGCATTGAAAACATCCTGCATTGAAGAGATCTGGAGTAAGGTACGTCTTTTCTTGTGCATCAATTATCTGCACACGCATTACATTTTGGACATAATTAAAAAAGATCATTAAAGCTGATTTGAAAATATTAATCAAGTGGTCACATTACTTCTTAAAAAGAAAGAAAAGTATACAGAAAGTGTTTGAATAACGTGATTGCGATTTTCAAAAGGAAAAATCACTTTTCGTGGTGTGATGCACACTTCTTACACTGAGCACGCACTATAGGCACTGCACTAAGACTTGGACCCTTAAGGCTATAGGCATTAATCTCTTTATCGGTGTAAACCCTCCTATCTCACTTTGTGACAATAGTATTAACTTTTGCCCAAGCGACTTGATACTCTAAGGAGGGGGACATCCCTTAAAGGACTTCAAGGGTAGTTAAGAGGCACCACTAACGCAACGCCTCAAAGGAAGGGTTTGCCCTACTTGCATCCCTTGGTTCCATCCTTGGAGTACCTTTTTACTTGAGCATTAGAGAATATCATCGCAACAAAGTGTACGTCTTCAGGGCACTCAAAGGTCAATTTAGGGTGCGTAATTGCTTGACAACTTGATTGATGTTTTGCTAGGGACTAACTCATTAAACACTTAAATTTATAACTTAGAAAAGTCCAAGGTTGAATGCAGGGAGCAATTAGCCAATCAATCTCAAGATCACAATTTTAAGTAAAAGTTATAAGCAATTGAAATCAAAATTGACTCAAGAATGATGTATCAATAATTTCAAGTAATAATATGTAAAAATGATGGATTAAAATGGTGATTTGAATCACCAATTAACCCTTTTTAATTAAGCTCAAGTGTCTCAAATAAATGAACAGTGAATCCAACCAAATATTCCATGTCAACTAAGTATCTCAATAATGCAACAGTAATTTAGAACCAATAACAAAGGCAAAGGCCTCTCTTTCCTTCGAGCCTCAAGGGAGAGGCACAAGCACAACACACCATCTCATAGGTGAAGGCCTCTCAAATTTGCTAAGTGTAGAGAATAACAGAAGGCAAACCCCCCCACTCTTTCTCTTTCTTTCTCTCTCAGAATCAAGCGAACCAGACCAGACCCGAATATCCAGGTAATTGGACCAAGGACTAGACTTGCATGGCATGAGCACGGGCGAGGGTGTGCGTATGCGCATGCGTAAGCAGGGACCACACCCCCTGTGCGTGTTGAGGCAACGAGCCATTAGCACAAATTCTACTTATGTGCTGCGGGTGAATTTGCGTTCCACGATGTGGGACTATCCCACCTGCCTTCGTCGCATGCGACTGCAGATGAAGGTCTCGACCAATTGAAGTAGTAGCAGTTGGTGTGATGCCCAATTGACTACCTGGGCATGATCCTGGAGTGAGTCCACAGGTCCTAGAGGGTGCACCTGGGTCGTTCATCGCTAAAACATGAAGAACGGGGTCGGAGATGAACAATGGTGGCAGAGCTCCGGTGATAACCTGCAATCACAAATACGGGCTTCAAAGCCCTGGTCACCCTAATCTACCCAATTAATTAAGCAAGTCTGTGGTACATTCCAAGCTTACAGCCAAAATTTGCTAAGGAATTCGGCCTTGCGACCTGGGTCCATAAATAGGGCTTAGAAGGTCATTCCAAGCTTGGAAGCCAAGCTTGGAAGCACGTAGTGATTGCACGACAAGGTGACCCAATTCCTTGAAAGCTTCGCATTAGGTTTTGAGTAGGATTCAGAGCCCAATGCATGGCTCAAATGGAAGATGATTTCATCAGGGATCTTGCTTTCTAATTTGGGAGAGATTCGTCAAGAAATTACAGAGAAATCTTTGATTGAAGGTCATCGGAGTAGGAGTTCCTCTGCAATAATGGTGGACAGACTAATTTGTAAAGAACAAAGACAAAGCTGGGGGGCAATTTGTAATTATTTCAAAAGTTAGGGGAATAAATGTGAGAGAAAAGAGTTAGACAGAACTGAAATGTAAACTAGGTCAAGGTGATCTCTGATTGGGCCCAAATTTTGGTACAAATCAAATTTGGACCCAAGGAATCTGATGGTGAAGTCAGATTTAGGTTTTGACCAAGTTTGACTGGGTAAATTGCATAGAAACCTAAATTAGGGCAACTATCTGTCTGAGACTCTATTTAAAGCCAAAATAGGTTCAAATGGTTAAATCAAGGATGTCAAACCCTAGAGAATATTTTTCTATTATTTTTAGAAGGTTTATATGAATTTTATCCTAACCAGAATATGTGTATTGAAAATTTTATCCTAAATAGGATCATCTTGCGAACCATTAAAAAAGTTGAAAATTTATTGCACAATATTAGAGTTCCACATAATTATTCTATACATTGAGTGTGACCTCCTAACTCCTGGAGGCAGATCCTCTATGGTCCAATGATGACGACATGGACCTGTGCACTGTGCCTCAATGGTGTCTAGTAGGTGCTGACCAATGTAGGGAATCTTTGCTTCTAGTTCCTTGGTTCTGGATTGTACATTGCTATTGGCAGGTAACTTCTTGCTTTGTCTCTTGATGTGTTAATTCCATCTCATAAAGCTTGCTTGCTCATTGAAGATAGTTCTCTTCAACTGTTTAGGTTGACAAGTTCACTCACTATGTGAGGATAATATCCTGAAATATTTGAGCCAAATAGTATGTACATCATTGTAGGAAGATGAACAAGCAGTATGCAAACTTCTTCACTTTTCAATTCCCTATCATTCAGTAAGACTTATTTTAAGCAAATGAAATTCTGAACCTTTGCAAACTCATGCATGCATTTAGCATCCATTATAGTTTACGTAGGATCAGCTATAAAGGAGACTTATAAAGAGTGGATTTTTTTTTTCTTTGAAGTGTTGTTTCAAAAGGATCACTAAAAATATACTCAAACAACATTAGTATAAGAGAAAATGCTTTCTCATACCTACATTTGAATGCCTAAAATTAAGCTACATATTTCTGAAATATGCCTAAGAAGTAGAACGAGGTGGGAGAAGGTTTGGTTAGTTTGGTGACTTACTAATGTCAAATTTAGAGGAACAGGAGGTTGGCACTTTGAGGCCATGATAGATTTCATGATTATTCCATCACTAGAGGTCTGCATTTTAAGATGCAATAAATCTGGATGCTCAAATATTTGCCATGCATGATCAAGTCAAATGGCTGAGCTGCCATGAGATATGTTTGGCAGAATCGAACAATGAAACAAATGCTACCTGAAACCGTCCAAATTGAGCATATGGTTCTACTCATTGAGTTAAAAATTTTGAACATGTAGCAATTTTATAGGAATCCTCTCTTGCAAAAGAGATATATATTGAAAAACATGGAAATGATAATGTCCATCTGTTGCTCTAGATATTCTAGTTCATTCTCAATGACTTCATGGCCCCATTTTATGTGCTAGTATTACTTGACCTTACAATAGACTTTATTTCCTATGATGCGATTGTTGTAGGCCTCCCATAGTCCTTATCTTTATTTTTATTTTTCTATGCGGACTTTCTTTGTTATTTCTCCCTTCCACCTCCTCTATATATAAAAGAGGTGTTAGGGTTTCTTTTCAAGATTAAGCAAATTACTTCCTTTCACTTAGTATCAGAGCCACAACCCTAGGTTGTTGCTCTGATATCCCACTAGCATAGCTGCCAACCCCTTCACCTCAACTCGCTTCCTCCTTTTCCTCATTGCCGGTGACTACAAGGCAACACTCCTCTCGCCTCCAGTGACACCAGCAGTATCGGCTGGCCACCAGACCCCATCGAAGGTCGCCTGCTATGGCTAGGCATGCCACCAGCACCCCTTCCAAGTGGTCGTCGACATTGCTACAAGTAGCTGTGCCTAGTGCTGCCACTGGGAGAGCAGCTTGCCGGTTTGCCGACGAGGGGGAGGACCTGAGACACCTTGGATGGTGCCACTAGGGGGTCCCTTTTTCCCTAGTGCATGCCTACTCCCTATCCCAAGGGGGCATGGGTTCATCTTATTGCATTTAAGATGTATCTATCTCAATCATTGATGGGAAGAACCTCGCTTTGACATGTTCTTTGAGGATTTCCATATCTAATTTCTGATTTTTCATAGAGCAGTTGGCACTGTTCTTGATCTCCATTGGGCACAATGAGTTTGGGAGAAGGATTCGAGGTTGCATCAGTTACTACGAGAGATTTAGGATCGTATAAGAACCCTTTCTTTGTGTCGATTATGAAGCTAGATAAGACTAACTATGCACGTTGGTCTCAAACATTTTTCATGACCATGAAGGGTCATGATAAGGAGCACCTATTGCTTGAATCTGAGCTGGTCAACAAGACTGGAAAATGTGTCTTGGAAGAAAGACAATGCGATGGTCAGGTCATGGATCATGAACACCGTGTCTCCTCGCATTTGTGATAGTATTTGTTATGTTTCTTTCTTGTTTGGGCTTATAGGTGTTTAGCTCCTGAGGGGCAGTTCTGTATTTTCGACCCTTTGGTCTCTCTCTCTATATAAGAGAGCCGAGGATTTTCTATAATGGATTAAGTCTTTTCATCCAATTTGGTATCAGAGCATCGGTCTTAGACCTTCGCTCTAGGTATCCCACCTCTCAAGGTTGCCTAAACCCTAATGCCTAATCCCAATCATCTCTTTCTCCTCCCATGAGGCTGTAGCAACACCTAGCGGATCTCTGGAGGCGTGCAGTGCACACCCAATAGCACTGCAGCGGCATGGGGGGCTACTGCACCAACCTAGTGGCACTTCGGTGGTGCACAGTAGCCATGCAATAGTGCAGCGGCAGCATGGGGGTCTACTACGACAGTAAGCAGCGGTGCTGCAACCTAAAGGAGCACTACAGGGGTATGCGGTAGACACTAGCAGATGGCGATAGCCATCTGCAGGTCCACAGTGACCCTGTGCAGCACAACTGTGGTGGTCTGAGGCGGCGATAGGCAGCACAGACCGGCGACGTAGGTGGGGCACAGTGCTTTAGTCTTTGTGCAACGATCGTGAGGGGCTTCTTGCCCTAATCTACGGGTGCAGTCCTTATTGTTATAGGGAGGAGTCTAGGTCTCCTTAGGGTCATCTCGGGAGTTCTCCTTGCACTCGAGTTAGGCCAATGTCTGTCCAAGGTGGCCTCTTATTATTGATGCAGATCCGAACCCGATTTGTTTCAAATCTATTGGTGTTCGCCGAGCAGTGGTATGGTTTTCTCTAGTTATATGGATTATTTTAGGATGTGTATTTCCCTTATTGTATGATCTTTGGGGTGTATATTCCCCATTTTCTTTAGATGTGATCTGCTTGACACCTATGGTAGAATCTGTGAGTCTGGTGCATCAGAAGCATTATAGGAGCCACCATGGAGCAGGGTGGCTGATTGACTCTAGTGCGTCACAGCATTTGTGTGATGATTAGACCTATTTTCATTCGTGATTGCTGCAAATTCGCATGCGTAAAGGGTTCGAGTTTGGAAACCTGTCATCATAGTTTGATTCGCGAGAAAATCCGTCGATCAGATAAAATTTATAACGGAAACTCAAAAAGTGAGTCCCAGGTTGAACATGGGGAGGCGAACGTTTGGTTTTGAAAATTCGCATTTCACTTTTTGGTCTGACCGTACGGATCTAATCAGAACAATGATTGGAGTCCAACGCCTCTGAAATCGCCTTAATCGGAGTCTGTAACATCATATGTAGTCTGAGAAAAATCAATGGCTGATGGACTAGGTGACGCAATTCAGAGCTTCAAATGACAAATCCAATCCAGTTCATGTCAAAATAGGCCTTAGATGAGCAATCAGACCACACGGATGGATTCAGAAGGATGAATAGAGTCCAACAGACTCAAAATCGACCAAATTCGACATTTGGAGCTCCCGTAATTGGCCCACGAAGTTTTGACCGTTGATTTGACGATCAACGGCCACAGAGCTGCCACGTGGCACAAGATCAATGCACGCCAGCCACCACCCTACTTCCTCCATCAACCGTAGGATGAATCTCAGCCATCCGATCTCCCATCGGACGGCTGAGAAAGGATCTCAGCAGACGCCCCGCCCGCGCATAGCACCGCTACATCGTGCAGGAGCAATCCACAGCCGTCCGATCTCCCATCGGACGGCTGAGGTTTAATGGAGAGCGCGACCATCTCATGCACATGCCGCAGCAATCAGCGACCCTCCTTGCACACCAGGCATGCACGTTCGAACTGCAATCGCTCACGTCCATGAGCGTAATCAAAATTTAGCCATCGATTCGCATGTGGATGGAGCGGATGAAGGCACGTGGCGCGATCGTGAGTGTTCATGCCAGACACGTGCGATGACATACGGGGCACGCACTGTGCAAGTGTGATCTGCGAGCGCGCCCTCCGCGCAATCGTAGCCGTCCGATCATCGATCGGACGACCCTCAAGGCGCGCACACAGATAGCGAAGGAGAAGAAGAGCAGGTGCCCACATTGGACCGGCGAGCAGGGGTTTACACCGATGCTTTTGGCATGGTTTTAGCGATGTCATGGACGTCGCTAAAGCCCCTACCCAAATTAGAAACCCCTTTTTCCTATATAAACCCCCTCCAACTACCCATGTAAAGCATTCATGACACTTACAAGCCTTCTACCTTACTCTTAGCTACCCTTAGCACCTTTTTGTACTTGCTGGAGTCGACGAGCCACTGACGGAGCCCTCCTCTACAGCCGTGGCCACCTCACCGTCTCCTTTCTCTTTCTCTCTCTCTTTATCCTAGCATTACGTTACTTTTGTTTAAGCATTTGTCTATTGTTGTATTTACGAAAACTCAAGTTGCATGTTGAATTATGTTGGCACTCTTTTTATCGAGTTTTCTCTCATCGTGATTTGCATGAACGCTATGAGCAAAAGATTCTAACTTAACTCTCTCTCTTTCTCTCTCTCTCTCGCTTTTCTCTCCTGCATTTTCTCTCATGCAAGCAAAAACCTGCCATTTCCATGACAACTAAGTGATAGAAAAAACCCGCTTTCATGCCTCCCTGTGTTATACACTCGGACTCACGTCCATTCTTATATTTAAAACAGACGTTGCGAACGCAAAGCTACAACGACCTAGTTAAACAAACGCGTCCGTAACATGTCAGTTTTTGGCACTGTTGCTGGGGAGGCAACGGATTTATTTTGTCCTTTCATTTTGCATCCATACTCACATCGTCTAACTCATTTTGTCCCTCTACATGATTGGTTGCAGGAACTCAACGCCTGGGTGGCGAAGGAGTGCGACTCGAGACGGTGGGGATGGAGTAAATGCAGTAAAGATTGGTTGTGAGTATCGCTCTACCTGTGGTTGTTTGCTTGCTAGAAAAAATCGAAAAAAACAAAATTAAAATTAGAGAAAAATCAGCGTGGTGAATGATTGCTTGATCTACATCCTAAACCCATCACCCAACAAAAAAAAAAATACACTCTTACATTTTTAAAGACAATCTCCTTGGAGTGTTCTTTTTCTTTTTGAGTGATGTTTGCAAAGCCACCATGACTTGACTTGGGCCGCACACTCAACTTAAAATCGACTCACCTGGTAGATTGCATGAACAGTAGGATGAGAACATTAGGGTTGTTTGCTAGGGCCTCCTCACTCTAAAGGAAATCCACTCTCACCCGTTGTGTGTAAAACTTGGCATGCCCACTTGAAACTTGTTTGAAAACACTAAGGCACTTCAACCCTAAAAGACATTAAAGTAAGGACAAACGTTAAAAGACACTACATCCTAAATTCTTGCTTGAAAACCATGTCTTGTTAGGTGCACACACATTTGAATCAGATAACTAAGAGGCACCACCTCAATCAATGCCTCATCACATGACTAGAGCACAAGCACTAACCTAAGCCCTCATTAAAATAGAGTAGACGTGCCCTAGGTAGGGCTGGTTTAAGTCTCGAAAGGTGTGATTTTGGTTGCTAGGCACTCGACATTCATTCCCTTCGTAAAATCTGGTGACTAGGCTGCGGGGAATTGTCAAATGACCCCGGTTGTGGGGTCTACAGAACTAGTGGCGCAAGCCAAAGGAAGAACCTTCCCCACAATCCCCTCATAATCAACCTGGCCAGATTAGCCTTGGGAAGGGCGGTTACATACCTACAGTTGTGATCGTTCCTCTTGAGATTTCTAGGTCCCCTAAGGAATATACTATAAGGACTAGTCTTGTCTGCTTGTTTGAGCACACACGCTTCTCACATCTGTTCTCTCCGCATCCCTCTCCGTTCTTCTCTAATGTATGCACAGGAGATGATCACTTCATCCCGAGCTGTTTGTTTTGGGATGGGAAACCCAGGAGAGGTTTGATCTTGCTAGAGATATGGTCAAACCTAGAGTAGATGAGGTTGAGGACCAACCTCCACCAGATACGATGGCCATCATCCAAGCCCAGATTAATGCAAACCACCAGCTTCAGTAGCAATAGATCCACACTATCATGCAAACCATACACTGGTTGCAAAACCTGTAGAGGCAACCACCACCACCTTTACAAAACCCGTAGGGACACCCACCACCTGATCCACCACGATTCCAGAACCAACCCAGGCCCCTCCATGACTTTTACGATCCATTTGCTATTCGGATCAAACCACATCTTAGAATCCCCAAAGGGGGAGATGATTTTGAGCTAAAACCTAATGTCCTGAGCCTGATTCAAAGCCACATCCATGGAAGCTCAAATGAGGACCCCTTCCAACACCTAGAGGACCTTGACCGGATCACCCAGACTATCAAGCCTAGGAACATTAGCTTAGACATTGTTTTGATTAAGATGTTCCCCTTCTCACTCAGAGACAAAGCATCTCACTGGCTTAGAACTTTAGGAAGACCTATCTCCACCTGGGAAGAACTGAGGCATGCATTCTTAAAGAAATTCCTCCCCATAGGAAAGACCAATGCCCTCAGAAGAGCCATTACCACCTTTACACTCCAGGGCAGAGAACAATTCCATGAGGTGTGGGAGAGATTTAACTAATTCTTGAGGACATGTCCACACCATGAGGATCCAAGGTGGCAATTGGCCCAGATCTTCTACTACGGTCTGGACAGCAACCTTCAGAACTTTGTCGATGCCTCATGCAGAGGAAATTTTCTAAACAAAGAAGAGGAAAGCGTGTTTGAGCTTTTCAAGTCTATGAAAGAAAATTCACTCAACAATGCCTCCATGACCCAGTTTAGTCGATCCAGTCAACCCCGTGGTGGGATCTATGAGATACAAGCAAATTCTAGAATTGTTGACATGGCTATCATTGCCAAGGAGTTGGATCGAGTGGAATTGGTGGATAAGAAGAAAGATGAACTATTGACCAAGACCAGAAACCCGCGATAGACTCTCTCCCTAGCAAAGGGAGATCACAATGTTGACCTAATTCAGCCACTATGCCAAATGCACCTGAAACAACCCCTGACCATGTTCCAGGGAGGGACCTTTGCTCCCTCAACCCCTGATTATTCTCTTCCCTCCCCATCGACACCTTCTATCTTTGAAGATGTCTAGGCCATCCAAGGATATTCCAAACCTGACCCTTCTCTAACACCTACAATGTTAGATGGTGTAATCACCCAAACTTCGCTTGGATGAACCAGAAATCGAACTAATTTCAGAACCAGCCTAGGTCAAACCATCAGCCAAACCCGACTTCCTATCAGCAAGGTCCACCGGTTAGACTCCCCTATAATTTGAATAGGGTGGGCCCTCCCCCACAAAACCAAATGGACATCTTCATGAAAATGATGGCTGACATGAACCAGAAACACTAGGAGGAAATGGCATTAGTGAAGGGACAGCTGAGCCAGCTGTTAGATTTTAAACAACAGGGATCCCTTCCGTCTTAGCCACAGCCGAACCCGTAAAACGTAATTAACAAAGGCCCCAATTTGCAAGGGTTCCAAGGAAATCCCTGGCAGGCCACATGGTCTAGCCTGCCCCACAAACACCCCCTAGGTTTGGTGCTTCTTCTTCCTCTTCTTCTCAAGGATCAACCCATGGTCCCAATGCCTCTGCAAATGCGGTGACCTTGAGAAGCAGCACTAAAACCCAGGATCCCAAGTGGCCGACTCCTCCCGTGACCTTACTCTCGGAGATACCCCATTCTAAAGATGAGCAGGAAACACCCAAGGACCTGGAGACTGACCTAGTTCAAATCTAAACATCGTACCTTGAGGCATTGGTGAAAATGAAGAGAAAGAAAGCGATTGTCGAAAATGAGGAGCTTTTGGAAATTTTCAAGTAGGTTCAGATTAATATCCCACTCCTTGAGGTGATCAAGCACATTCTGACTTATGCTAAGTTCCTAAAGGATGCCTGTACGCCGAAGCATAAGCCACGACCCCAAGCACCTAGGAAGGTTGTGCTCTCAGAGCAAGCGAGTTCCGCGATATCGAGCAACCTTCCTCTCAAACAAACTGACCCAAGAGCACCCCTGATATCTTGTAATATCGGGGACATGACATTTGATAGAGCGCTCCTGGACTTAGGTTCTTCAATCAATCTGATCCCAACAACCCTGTATCACCAATTCAGATTTGAAGAATTGACACCCACACATGTGACCATCCAATTGGCTAATCAATCTGTAAAGACCCCGAAGGGGGTTGTCGAGGATGTAATTGTTCGGGTCAAGGACTTCTACTTTCCAGTCGACTTCTTGGTGCTCGACATGGAAGTCCCCGAATAGCTACAAAACACACCCATCATCCTAGGTAGACCTTTCTTAGCTACGACTAAGGCGAACATCGATTGTGACACGGGATGCATGGAAATCGCCTTCGGAGACAGGAAGATGCAGTTGGATATCTTCAAGGCAACCAAGTCTTTCGATTATGACTGGATTGAGGAGCACAATCCCGTGGAACCTCTGGTTGAGAAATGCCTCACCCTTAGTGTTGTATCAGACCATTTGACCCAACCTTGTGACAACTATTCTGGACCATCCCTGTCTATGCATGTTGACCTTTGTAGAACTGATTACCATCAGCAACCATCGTTCGAGGAGATTGATGCTGATCAGCTTCCGCCTTTTCCCTACCCATCAAGTGTTGTTCCACCCACACCTGAGCTGAAACCGCTACCCAAAAATCTAAAGTACGTCTTCCTTGGACCTGACCAAACCTTCCAAGTAATTATCAATGCCCATCTAACCAAGGATCAGGAACTCAGGTTGACCACGACCCTATCAGAACATCAGGAAACCATTGGATGGACCATCTCGGATTTACGAGGAATTAGCCCTGCCTATTGCACCCACAAGATCTAACTGGAAGATGGGGCTCGACCTTCCTGTCAGATGTACAGACGATCAAACCTGAATATGCAGGAGGTCGTTAAAAAGGAAATCATCAAGTGGCTTGACGCTGGCATCATCTACCCAATCTCCGATAGCCCTTGGGTGAGCCCCACTCAAGTGGTCCCCAAGAAAGCTGGGCTCACCGTTGTCACCAATGAGCATGGCGAATCCATCCCCACCCGCACCACCACTACATGGCAGGTGTGCATTAATTATAGGAAGCTCAATGAGGTGACCAAGAAAGATCATTTCACTTTGCCATTCATTGACTAGATTCTGGAACGATTGGCAGGACAGAAATATTTTTTCTTCCTGGATGGATACTCAGGATACAACCAAGTCGCAATTCCTCCCAAAGATCAAGAGAAGACCACATTCACTTGCCTGTATGTCACATTCGCATTCCATCATATGCCATTCGGGTTATGCAACGCACCCACTACCTTTCAGCGTTGCATGCTAGCCATCTTTTTAGAGATGGCGGGTGAATACCTGGAGGTCTTTATGGATGATTTCTCAGTGTTTGGGCCTTATTCAACCACTGTCTGAGCAACTTGGAGAAAATCTTGAAGCGATGTATCGAGGTTAGCTTGGTTTTGAGCTAGGAAAAGAGCCATTTCATGGTTCAAGAAGGGATTGTCCTCAGGCACATCGTATCACATAGGGGCATTGAGGTGGATCGAGCTAAGGTTGACTTGATTTCCTAACTTACGCCACCTAGCTCGGTCCGGAAAATTCGATCCTTCCTAGGATACGTTGGTTTCTATTTAAGGTTTATTAAAGACTTATCCAAACTCTCTAAACCCTTGACCGACCTTCTGGCCAACGACGCCCTGTTTCACATGACACCCAATTGCATCCAAGCTTACCACACTCTCAAGGAATCAGTCTCCACCACACCTGTGTTATGGCCCCCAGACTGGTTCCAAGATTTTGAAATTATGTGTGATGCATCAAACTTTGCCATTGGCGCAATTCTGGGATAGAGACAAGAAAAGAAACCTATGGTGATCTACTACGCGAGAAAGACGTTGGATGAGGCCCAACGGAACTACACAATCACAGAGAAAGAGCTATTGGCCATAGTTTTTTGACTCGAAAAGTTCCGATCTTACCTCCTAGGATCCCACGTGACCATTTATATGGACCACTCGGCCATCCGGCATTTGTTAGCCAAAAAGGACGCTAAACCCAGGCTCATCAGATGGATCCTACTCTTGTAGGAATTCGACTTGGAAATTTGCAACAAAGCTGGGTCCAAGAATGTCGTGGCCGATCACCTGTCCAGACTCCACTCGGACCACATTGGGCCCTCCTTGCCCTTGACTGATACCTTTCCTGATGAACAAATTCTGGTTGTGCATGAAAGGAAACTACCCTGGTATGCCGACTTCGTCAACTATCTGGTAGTAGGATAGACCCCACACAGCTGGTCCAGACAGCAATAGGATAAGTTCTTGGCTGAAGCCAAACATTATTTTTGGGATGATCCCATGCTGTTTCGCCTCTATGCCAGGAGGTGTATTCTTGAGGAAGAAGTTCAAAGTGTGCTATCCTTTTGTCATGACCAAGCTTCTGGTGGCCACTTTTCAGGGAAGAAGACTGCTGCAAATGATTTGCAGTCCGGATTTTACTAGCCTTCCTTATTCAAGGATGCACACAACTTTGCTAAGACTTGCTCTCACTGCCAGACTTTGGGGACCATGACTAAGAAATACATGATGCCCCTCCATCCCATTCTGATCGTCGAGATCTTTGACATTTGGGGCATTGATTTCATGGGCCCCTTTCCACCATCCAACGGCTTTGAGTACAACTTAGTCTCAGTAGACTATGTCTCAAAATGGATTGAAGCCGTCGCCCCCCATCGATGCGATCATAAGGCTGTCATGGACTTTGTTAAGCAAAACATCTTTTCTCGATTTGGAATACTGAAGGCCATGATCAGTGATGGTGGAAGTCACTTTATCCACGTCCAGTTCCGTGCCCTCCTCAGAAAATACGGGGTTACTCACCGCATTGCCACCCCGTATCATCCGCAAACCAACAGGCAGATTGAGGTCTCCAATAGGTAGATCAAGAATATTCTGCAAAAGATCGTGACACCTAACAGGAAGGATTGGTCCACATGACTGGATGATGCCCTGTGGGCATACAGGACCGCTTTTAAAGCCCTGATAGGCATGTTGTCTTATCGCCTAGTCTTTGGCAAAGCTTGCCACCTTCCTATCAAGTTAGAACACCAGGCTTACTGTGCCATTAAGCAATGTAACATGGATTCTTAGTTAGCCGGTGCACAGAGGACGCTCCAACTCTCCGAGCTTAAGGAAATTCATCGGGATGCCTTTGAGAATAATCGACTTTACAAGGAAAAGATGAAAGCCGTCCACAACCGAGTTATCCATAGAAAGACCTTCGAGCCCAACCAGCAAGTCTGTCTTTTTGATGCCCGACTCAAACTCTTTCCTGGGAAGCTCAAATCCAAGTGGACAGGACCGTATCAGGTGGTCAAACCCTTTTCCAATGGGGCAGTTGAAATTGCATATTCGAACACTGGGCATACCTTCATGGTAAACGGTTAGAGATTGAAACACTTCCTTGCCCAGGTTCCCCCAAAGAAGGTTGTCACCTGATGCGCGGTTTCCACTCAACTCAGTAATTAAGTTAATTTCACTTAATTAAGAGTAGAAGAAATCACTTAGGTTAACTCGAAGTTGTGTCGGTTGTGTAGTATATGGTCGAATTAACCTAACATTTTAGAAATTTTTACTGGTTGAGTCCAGGTCGTTCATTGGGAGGTATAATAATTTTCTCCAAATTCACCAATTCTCTTTTATCTCTTTTAGGTTTAGGAGGTATAACTAAGTTGATTTAAAACATGAATTTTGTCAAAATATTTAAACTATAAAGAATATACAAATTTCATATGCAAACATATTTACTCAAAATGCTCTACTTTATTAATAGGTAAACATGCTAGTTTTTCAATTTTATTTCATTTCAAAGAAATTAAGGCAATTAAAAAAAATTATTCTATTAAAACATGGCTTTGAACAAAAAGAACAAAAAGTAATTATGCAGGAGAAATTTTATCTTCTTCAGCCTCTCATCTTCTTTCTTTTCTTCTTAATTCCTTCTCTATCTCGAGCTCTTTTCTTACCTCTCTTCTATTATGTTCCTGCCTTCTCCTCTTATTCTCCTTCCCTTAGTCTCTTTTCCTTAAGTCTTCTCCTACCTCCTTCCCTTAGTTTTCTCCTTTGTTCCTTAGTCTCTCCTTCTCTTCGTATTTCTTCTTTAACACTCAGCTCCTTCTTTCCTTAGTGCCTTTGCTCAACACTTAACATTTTAACTTAACATCCTTCAACGGCTTCAAGTCCTTGAGTTCTTCAGCTGAACCAGGTGTTTTTCACTTTTCAACCAAAAATATTTTTAATTTGCGGCGAGGACCTTTCGAGGATACATGTTGGAAGGTCGTAGATCGCATTTTTGATAAAAGCGTCGTAGTATAGTTGCGAAATACGATCCAACAAAGATATTATTTTGTAAAAATAACAAGACTTTGAGTCCTGGTCGTTCGTCTCTGGGAGGCATTGTTTTTGCTTTTGAAATCGATCTTAAAGCTGCTCTACTTTATTTAAACAACATGCTAGTGCGTAATATATAGGCAATTAAAGAACAGGCACTTAAATCACGCAAATATGATAATCATTCAGCTCGTGGTGATTTCGAACACATAAGAGATATATATATATAAAGTGAAATTTCATTCATCATTGGAGAGTAGTTGCACAAGGAAATCTAGAGGAAAGCTTATACATGAATGCTTAAAAATGAAACCTAACTACCAGAAAACGATTGCATACAAGAATCAACGGGGGGATTTCGCATGCATCATTGGGGGAGAAGTAAGACTACACTACTAAGTAGTAAATGAAAGCAATAAAGATTATGAAGAGCATGATTTAAAGCTAGAAGAATAGAGGGCATTCAGGGGTGGCCCCGATGGCCTTGGAGTGGTCGAGAGAAGAAGGAGGGGCGGCCAATGGAACTTAGGCCGGCCCTTGGAGAGAGGTAGGGTTGATCCAGTATCCCGGCATGGTGTCCTCCATGGTGGTGGTAGTGAGCTCGTGGAGGTGGAGTGACTATGGAGGTGGCATGAATGGCACCAATGGAGTGCAATTGCCAAAAAAGTGAATGGGTGCAAATGGCCACCCAAGGGGTCTTTTTATAGACCTAAGGGAAGCTCTCTAGAGAATTATGGAATTCTCTAGAGAGGCCTATGTTGGGAGCTCATGGGAGAGTGAGAGAGAGAGGGTGGATGCTGGTTTTTAGATCCACCAAATGTGGATCTAAAAATTGAATGGCTCTTGGTTGCTATTTTTGGCAACCAAGGAAACCACACATGGTAGAGAGTTCTAGAGAACTCTAGGCTAGATATTTTCGTGTGGATGGTGTGTGTGGGTGTGTGTGGGTCGAAACTTAGGTGGCTAGGTTGATTAGGTTGGGTTCTAGTGGGTTTAGGTTAAGGTAGGTCTCAAATTAGGGTTATAAACCTTAATTCATTAAGGTAAAGTGCAATTAAACTTAATACAAGTTTAATTGGGTGTGTGGAAACTTAATTGAGAGTAAAACAACTCAATTAAGTTAGGTCTAGGTCAATTGGACTCTCACTGAGTCCAATTGGACAGTGTGTGCTGAGATCAAGGCTCAATTGGACTCAATGAGTCCAATTGAATAGGCTGATGAAATTGACTAAGATCCAAGTCAGTTAGGTTTAGTGAGGACCTAATTAGGTCCTTAGGGAGGTCTAGAGGTGATGTACTATGGTTAGGGCACCTTAATTTTGGTTCCTATGGGGTTGGAATTGGGTTTAGGGACCTAAAGATCCAAGATCAAGGCTTAAATCTCAAAACAGGAATTGGAGAGCAGTATCAAACGTCTACTAATAGAATCAGACGTCTTATACTCAAAAATCAGAAGTCCAAACTTGTTGTCTGGACATCCAATCAGAGTCAGGAAA
This sequence comes from Thalassia testudinum, assembly GCA_037157565.1. Classification (NCBI taxonomy): domain Eukaryota; kingdom Viridiplantae; phylum Streptophyta; class Magnoliopsida; order Alismatales; family Hydrocharitaceae; genus Thalassia; species Thalassia testudinum. The sequence continues at coordinate 50,930,156 of JAZHRO010000009.1, forward strand.
GATTTCGGGTTCTGTTTTGGGTATTCTGCAGAAATTAGACATCTGATAAAGTGTCTGGACGTCCAATAACACTGCAGAAGTGGGTTTGAAGTGTGCGGGAGTTGGCTAAGGGTCCTGGACATCTTAAAACTTATTTGGACGTCCTGAGAAGGGTTGGAACTAGGGTTTTAGGGCTTCCTAGGGTGTTGTGACCTAATCTAAGGCTGGCTAAGGCTTAGGGAAGTCTCTAGGCTATCCTAGGGCTAGGATGGACCTAAGCTCTTCACATTTTACTGCTTTATTTCTACTTAATAGAATAGAAAACCTTTAACCCCCTTACATTATTATTCCTACATCTAAACTAGGCCTTCTGCTCCAACTCTGCTACAACTCCCGTTATTCCTGATCCAGCTTCAGATCCAGCTCCTGATCAGCTTATTCCCTACAATCGACATAATGCACATAATCAGCACATTATAACATTATTTTATGCATAGCTAAAGGAAAGTAGTAAAGATGCAGATAATGCGTATGCATTCATGAATAACCCTAACTTATGCTAAGTCCTAGCCTAATCTAGGTCAATTAAGACCCATGATTGCTGCGCAATCAATACACAGCACCCTGAGACCAGGGTGGGACCAGACCCTACTCGGTCCTCGCCTAATCTCGGTTAGGTTTATTTTTGGTTCATTTCATCGGTCGACAATCTCGAGCCAATTCGGCTCAACCCGGCCTCCCAGGCCTCTCTTACCCTCCCAGGGCACAATCTCATTCACTCCCCCAAGGGCACACACCCGCAGGCATAAGCCCGCACACACACACACATGCACATGTTCAGATGCTCAGATGGAATCGGTAACCGGTGCGTCGAGCGCTGACAACTGGGAAGCCCATGCAACGAATTACTTTTATCCCCAAGCGTGCGCTCGTGAACAACCGAGGTGGGACTATCCTACCCTTCCAGACCCGAATTCAAATGACCATAACTTTCTACCCAGAGCTCCAAATTGAGTGATTTCAAGTTTGTTGGAAAGCTCTAAGGGTAATCTACACAATTGCAGGGTCAATTTAATGTTTTAATGATATTTTGCTCTTCAATTTAAAAGATGAAATCAGGGGTTCCTACGAGCTGATTTTACTAGCCTGGAAATGGTTTTAAATCATCAGAGTCCTCAGATGGACTTCTCTCTTTTTTTTAAAGGTCTGTACATGTTATATAAGTGATTCCGCATCTGTTAGAATAGGTTTTAAGCTCTTAAGAGCTTCAGAACTTGCAGAGAAGCTCTTTAATTCTCTGAAAGCTTCAGAGTTCGATTTTTCAGACATCAATATGTGCAACAGACACTTAAAAGTGTTTCTAATCAATTTAGATTAATTCTAAGGGTTATAACCGATCAATCTGGGCAGGTTTTAAGTTCAAATTTCAACAAAATGGTTATCCTATTGGTTTGGGTTCGAAAGTAACCCAAATTGATAGGAACTGAATTCTCAAACATTCATTAACCTGAGCTCACTTAATTCACTCTCAGATCATTCTACAAATTCTCAGAAACAGTTTACACTCCTCAAAATCTCAATTCGAGCTTAGAACTCCATTAATAGACTCATGTTTGACTGTGGAAGCTCGAAAATTGACTTTCTGTTCAAAGCTTCCTCCCAAGAAATTAATGACTCAAATAGAGTCTTCTCATCATCCAGAACTTATTCAGATCTTCAGGATGTTGTTCTAACCTTGATTCCTAGGGTTTCAGGCTCACCACCTGAACTGAAAAAGGTGTGTGTTCGACAGAATTATTCAGAGTTTGTTATAATGTTTTAAAGGGTTAAATAGCTTCAGTGCATTACACTGAAGCTTCTGAGTTCCTTAAATGCTTCTCAAATCTTCTTAAACAGACTTGTCCAACTTCACCGGAGTTGGGGAAGATGAAGTTAAATCTATAGCTCCAGTGGTTAAATCCTCAAATAAACATCCTCAAATAAATCAGTGATCCATGTAATAACATTCTGGAGCTTCTCAACATGTTCTAGAGGCTGAAACTCAAGAATGGCTTGCCAGAGCTCACCGGAGCTCTGGTGAGTCCAGAAAATGGCAAAAAGTATGTACAGATTGATAAAACTTGCCATTTTTGATTCAAAAAGGATCCTGAGGTTGCAAGGAACCTCAGTATCACATTTAATTCCTCATTTATCTAATTAAATGTAAGATTTGATAGTGAAATTATTTTCTTAAAAGATCTTAGTGGTTAAAGCTCAGGACTTGTTTAACCACTCGATTGAGAGGTTAAATCAAGTCAACAGATGTTATTATTCATAAATATGTATTTAATTTATAGTTTGAACTGTTCCTAAGTCGCCATGGACAGCGAGCTCAGGAGCTTAATTAAAATTTGGGCGTTTAATTTATAGATGATAATAGTATGTATTATAATGTCGATTAGGGTTCATTAGTGGTGATAGATGATGAAAGAACCCAATGGAGGTGGAATTATCTCGACTACTGTCACCCTGGACAGTGTCAGTAGTCGTTGAAGGTGATATATGAATTAAGTGAATAGGTGGTTTAATTAATCAATTAAGTGATTTAGAAGTGGTCATGGAAGATACAGGAAGGTGTACAGTGAATTAAAAAGATGAAATTGATGCTTTGGCAAGCTCAAGGAACTCGCCGAAGTGGGAGGAGATGAACTGAAGTCTGACATTACTCTAATCTAACTAACTAGACTAACTAACTAAGCTAGCCTACTCCTACTCCTACTCCTAATCTACTGTTACCTGGACGAAGGGGTCAATAGGGTTCCGCCAAAGGGTCATAGCAGACGACAAAATCAGAGGGTGGTTGAAAGATCTCCGGCGGGCAGAAGTGAGGTGAAGCAGAGGTTTCCTTGGGTCGGCGCCTTTGTCAGAGATGTGGAAGACCACGGCGGATCTCCTCGGCTGCTTAAGATGGACGGACGAGGTCGAAAATTGAAATGGGAAGTTGCCAGAGTTTTGGACGAATAGCCTATCGAAGTCGACTACAGTGTTAGAAGAGGGAAGGGAGCCAACTTAAGTGAAATCAGAGATGTGAGGGGGTATTTATAGTAGTTTGCGGCGAAGAGAGTGGCGGGGTCTAGCCGAAGAAGGAGCTTGAGGAGCTTCACCTCCAACGTCGTCTCCGACGACGGTGAGGTTATCTCCCACTGAAAAATAGGATTCTCGATTAATCCAGACCGGTGGATGAAGTGGAGGTGGTGAGCGCAAGCTGCAAGAGCTTGGACAAAGAGGGATGATGTCGGTAGGGCGGTGATTGTGCAGTGGGGTGACTCTCTGCTGCCAGCCGTTCATTCGGCTGGAGAAGAAGAAGAAGAAGATGAAGAGGGACTTAAATGAAATAAAACTTAAGGACCTGTGTGAGAAATAAGGACCCGACTGTAATGAATATTAAGGACTAAAATGTAAACCTAGGTTTTGAAGGTTTATTTTAACTTAGATCTTTTTCAACTTTTAATATATGTTAGTAATTAAGATAAATATTATGTTTTCACCTTGAATTTACATTTTTTACTTTTTTAGGTTAATTTATTAGATTAATTAAAATCACTTAAGTTATTATATACTTAGGTTTACATTAGTTTGAAGTTACTTAACTTATTAATTAAGGGAATGATTAATAGAATTTCGAGTCCAATTATTATCTAGATTATTAATAATGTTAGCTGAATGATAAAATGTCATTTTAAACTTATTTTAAGGTCCTTTACTATATATCCCTTATTCTATAATTAACCCTTATAAATTCATAATCTTAGCTAATTAACTAGGAAGACTAGTTAATTAGGGGTAATTCGAGATCATGATGAGTGTCTCATCATACCCCCAAGCCAAAGTTTTGCTAGTCCCTAGCAAAATTAACTAAGAGAATGATGATTTAAAGCACTTGGGTTTAAATTATTATAAATAGTAACTATGTAGAGGAAAGCTTAGATCAGAAATTTAATAAGTTTAATATAAATGATTAATGTATAGAGCACATGTGAAAATTTTCTTACTTAGACTTATACTTATAACATTTTCAAAACACACTTAAAAATAATTTGTTAACAAGAATTTTATTCTGAATTAGAATTCCTTAAAATTCTATTAATCTTTGTAACTATTCTTAACTCAAATTAGAATACAAAGTGTTTTAAGAAAACAAAACTTAAGGATTGAGAATTAAATTTTAACTCAAAAACTCAAATAGATTTAAGTTCAATACCTTGTTTATGATATTTGACTTTTATCAATATAAGTTTAAGCAAATTAACCAGATACTCATTATTAATCAAACTTAGATTAGTAAAACTCTAATTTACTAACCTACAACACTAAAGATTAACTTCTAGACCTATGATTCTGTCAATTCTTCTCCTTCAGGTCTCAACTTAAAATCTTCAAAACCCAATTTCTTAGGCTTCACTGCCCAATACCAAGGTTCAGTAGCTATGATTTTAAAACATCTGTGCTTAGTGAAGAGAATTGTCCTAAAAACATCCAAAGTTGCAAAAATCCAAATCTTAAGACATCACTTTCCAATCCCAATTATTCCAATTCAAGCCTTTGGCTTGGCCTTAGTCAGGTTTGGTTGCTTTCTCCTCACCAGTTTTCTATCCTGAGGTCAACACTTTTTGTGTATATCTCCCTGGTGGACCACTGGGTCTCTTATTCCTAATATTTTTTTCTCTTTTTCTATAGGTTAGAACACCCATTTGTAGCGAGGTGTTCTTTTTATTTGATGGAAGGAAGGGTAGCATCCATCTGTATTGAGATGCTTTTATTTATTTGTGGAAAAACTACATAAGTACCCTTTTTGTAACGAGGCACTTAACTGCAAGGTGTTTTATTTATTTTTCTTTTCTTTTTTTTCCCCCTTCTCATTTTTCTTACTACCTTTATTATCCAAATCCTTTTTCTAGGTGAGTGGCACATCCTTCACCCTTTCAAGAACTGCCCCACGAAAATCCTTGGACTAAAGAGGATTCAGAATTGATCTCTTAACCTCTGTGTTTTCACGGTCTCAGATGCCAACAAGACAATTTTATGTGAGTGAATTTAGATGTTTAGGTTACTTAGCTCTCAAACCAGAGCTTGGACAACAAAGCCCTTTACTCTTAGGTTCTTCAAATTTTAGTTTCCTCCTATAGGATCTATCAAGACAAAATTTACCAAGTCTAGTTATTTATCTCTAACTTGTAGGTTTTGTAAACTAAAATTCTACCAGCTCTCTATTTAATTAACTCTGAATATCTGGCCTTTTACTTAACTTAATGATAAAATCAAATTTTCAAAAAGCAAAAGGATTACTTAATCTAATTGATTAAAAAGTTATAATTCAATTCCAAAACTTAAGTTTAAAATCTTAACACACTTAGTTTCTTAATTGAAGTAAGAATAGAAAAATAAATCTTTAAAAGATTTAAAAGATTCCTAAATTCAAATAAAATCTTATTTTAAAAATTTAAACACAAAAGTGTGTTTTTACAAAATGTTTAAGTAAAATCTAATTAAGAATTGAATGATCTTAAATATTTATATATATTCTATATACATTTAAAACTTCTGACCTAAAAGAAAATTAAACTCTTAATTACAATATATATACACATTATTCTTCTTTTCTTCTTTATTAAAAATGAATAAACCCCTTTTATTATTTTTATGAATTTTCTTTTTAAAATTTTTGTATTTATATATTTTTGTTTTTATGTATATAAAATTTTTCCAATTTTTATGATTTTTTTCAAAAAATTTTTCAAATTTATGAAATTTTCAATTTTTTAAATTTTTATCATTTTTTGAATTTCTATTTTTTTAAATTTCATGGATATTTAATTTTTTTGTGTTTTTATTTTTTAACCCACACTTAAAATAAAAATTTCACTTCAACACCCCCCAAACCAAAATTTTACAATGTCTTCATTGTAAGAAGAGTGAAAAGATATGAAGTGAAAATTTAAAAGTAAGTGTATAAGAAAATCAAAAAGGATGAAAACAGGAAACATATATATACAAGTGTTAAGTTTTACACCTTCAGCTAGGCGTAAACCCTAGTAAAGAACTCCTAAAAGGAATAGGTATATGATAAAAACAGAGGAGTTATGAAAGAATTGATTCAAAAACAGATTAAACCACCCATTACAACTCGTCCAAAAATTGCCTAAAATAGATCTCGCAGATCCTAGAATCAGATTCTTGTGAAAAATCTCAGAAAGATCAGAGTGAATCTTGTGAAGAATATATCTGATTTAGGTTGAGATGTAGAATGTTTAAGATTAAGGCAATTCAAAAATGTTTCCACCAAGTTCAAAAGATCAGCAAAATCAGTTTTGATTCTCAATAATAGGTAGGTCATTTTGGCACAAAATAGGTTGCTGATGCGGGTTTGATGGGTTATTTTCAAGTAATATGGAGGACGGGTTATGATTAGAATCAAAGGCCTGATTAATGAAATGGACTTGGCCTTGATTTTGCCTAGGATTTGGCAGATTCCTAGGATTCGGAATTGGCTAAGATGGAAGAGTACTTGCCTGATGAGACTCAGCCAAAATAGTGATCTGATTTCGTAAATCAGCCAACTCTACCTTACATTGCCTGTGGATCTCAGCAAGAGCTTCAGCATTTTCTCTCTGGCTCTCTGACACACCTCTTAAAATCTGGTCTAGCTATGCATCTCTAATAGGCCTAGAGTAATTCTGCATACTCATAGAGTTAGGCCTTAAATCTGATTACTGAGAAGGCAAAGGATGTGGGTTAAAATGGGTCTGATACGGATAATTTGGTCTTTGATTTTGATTTTGATCAGCCCAAGAAAAGTTTGGGTGGCTTCTCCATACAGGATTATAGGAATTTGAATAAGGGTTTGGTCTTGGAATATCTTCCTGGATGGCGTGTAATCCAAAAAGATATGGCATGTTTTCTGCAACAGTAAAGGGTGGGGAAAAGGGTGGGTAAGATTGTGGGACAAAGGTCCCTCCTTGGGTTGGTGGAGTAGATAGAAAACCCAAGGAAGATGGATCTCTAGAATCTAGATTATTCACAAATTCCCTCCCCGTGGGAATTTGCGAAACAGGTGAATATGCGGGATTCGTAGCAAGTAGAGGCGTAAGAGTCTTCATTGTGTTTCTGACCTCGTCGAGATGCTTTGCTACGATATCTACTTTGTCCAATTTTTCTGCAATAATCTCTAAATCCTTTGAACTGGACGGATTACCGATCTCATGAATGCCCTTATGCGGATTTTGGTGATTCATATTTGCACCCTGCGTAAATTGCGACATTGATGCGTTATTGATCGAGTTTTCTGCCATCCCTTCAAATAATTTTGAAGCGGATTCTGCGTCGCAATTTAGAAAATTCCCTCCACAAGAGGCATCGACTAGATTGCGAATGCCCTCTTGTAAACCATAATAAAAGATATGCATGAGTTGCCAATGAGGGATGTCATGATGTGGGCATTTCCTTTACAATTCATGAAAACGTTCCCACACTTCATGAATTGGTTCTCCTTGATTTTGATTGAAAGTAGTAATAGCTCACCTTAAAGCATTGGTTCGACCAATTGGAAAGAATTTCTTCAAAAATGCGTATTCAAGTTCAGCCCAAGTTGAGATTGGTCTTGCTATAGTTCTATACCAATATGCTTCTTTATCTTTAAGGCTAAAGAGAACATCTTCATTAGTAGGATTTCCCTATTTTGATTTCAAGGACCAAGAGTTTGGGATAAATTTTTAAGATCTTCAATGTGTTGAAATGGATCCTCGGACACAAATCCGTGAAAGTGGGGGATTAAACCTATAATATTTGGCTTTAATTCTGGATCATTTTCCCCAATAGGAATCCTAACATTAGGCTCTACTTATGCATTAGATGGGTTATAATAATCTCTAAGTAGAGGCCTTGGATGATTGATCGGTAAATCAAGGTTTCCAAATCCCGCCTCAGGTTGAGGTGAAGAATGGATTTGAAGAGTTTGTAGATTATTTAAGGCTGCTGTTAATAAATTGATTTGTCTTGTTTGCTCTAGCATCCTAAGATTCTGGTTCAGGAGCACCTCATGAATATCAAAAGGCGGCATCTCCCCCTGACCAGAAGAAGAAGGGATCTCGAGATTAAGATTCTGCATTGGATCCATGGAAGTAGATGGATCAGACGGGAAAACCATTGGTTGCTTATCTGCAACCGACGTAGGATCACCTGTCAATGGTGGTGCAAGGGACGGATGCATAGATTGTCTCCCGTTCATAAACGGAAAATAAATGTGCAAGTGCACATGCACACCACCAATAGAAAACAGCGGCACAAAAAACTCGTAGAATAGTTCAAAAGACGTGGGTTTTGCTCTTCTTTCAAAGGAATGAAGAAATTCCTAAGATACGAAAGTAATTTGATGCAAACAAATAGAGTAACAGTATCAAAATACGCATCCTAATTCGTGTCTACGTAGGTGCGTACCTTAAAGCTCAAAGGTCTAAGGTCTAGGATCGAGACCACTCACTACTGGCTCCCTGGGGCTCTAGTAGTGAGACAAACTTATTGATCTTCGGCCAAAGCCCTAAGAGGTGCAAAGAAGAGAGATAGAAAAATAGACTCGTGTGACTCTAGTGATCGCGCTGTGTGCGCGATAGCATGCAACAGACGATAGTGATTAAAAACCCCACATGCATTTCTGCAAACAGATTTAAGTCACCAATTTTACTTCCTCTTTTTAGTTAATCTTTTTTCCAAAAATATATCAAACTACTACAATGGCCGCTTTTTAGATCTTTTCAAACAAATATATGGTCTTTTTAATTCTCAGAGGACAGGGATCTACGCGGTTTTTCTCGTGTTTTCCCGCTGATGCGAGAAAAACGGTTAAAAATTTCCCAAGTCAGATCGCAAAAATACTAGCAAAAAATATGCACTCCTAAGAGTGTATGCCTATGTATATGCTATTGCTAGTCAGAAAAAGATGTATTTTTGTATTTTTGAATTTTTTTAAATGCAAGAAAACAAAAGACTAAGAAATACTCACAACAAAAATAGTAAAACTAATTCCTGCCTTCTCCTGAGATTACCTGCAGAGGTAAACTTGAAAAGAAGACAGAAAACAAAAACAAAACAAAACAAAACACACTAATTAGAATAAAAGTTAGTAAAAATAAAAATATTTACAAAATACCTCCTAATTAGACAATTAATCCTTTTAAATTCTAGTGAGTCAAAATATTTCCTCCCTGGCAACAGCGCCACTAAAATGATGCACGGTTTCCACTCAACTCAGAAATTAAGTTAATTTCACTTAATTAAGAGTAGAAGAAATCACTTAGGTTAACTCGAAGTTGTGTCGGTTGTGTAGTATAGGGTCGAATTAACCTAACATTTTAGAAATTTTTACTGGTTGAGTCCAGGTCGTTCATTAGGAGGTATAATAATTTTCTCCAAATTCACCAATTCTCTTTTATCTCTTTTAAGTTTAGGATGTATAACTAAGTTGATTTAAAACATGAATTTTGTCAAAATATTTAAACTATAAAGAATATACAAAATTCCATATGCAAACATATTTACTCAAAATGATCTACTTTATTAATAGGTAAACATGCTAGTTTTTCAATTTTATTTCATTTCAAAGAATTTAAGGCAATTAAAAAAAATTATTCTATTAAAACATGGCTTTGAACAAAAAGAACAAAAAGTAATTATGCAGGAAAAATTTTATCTTCTTCAGCCTCTCATCTTCTTTCTTTTCTTCTTAATTCCTTCTCTATCTCGAGCTCTTTTCTTACCTATCTTCTATTATGTTCCTACCTTCTCCTCTTATTCTCCTTCCCTTAGTCAATTTTCCTTAAGTCTTCTCCTACCTCCTTCCCTTAGTTTTCTCCTTTGTTCCTTAGTCTCTCCTCTTCGTATTTCTTCTTAACACTCAGCTCCTTTCCTTAGTGCCTTTGCTCAACACTTAACATTTTAACTTAACATCCTTCAGCGACTTCAAGTCCTTGAGTTCTTCAGCTGAACCGGGTGTTTTTCACTTTTCAACCAAAAATATTTTTAATTTACGGTGAGGACCTTTCGAGGATACACAGCACCCTGAGACCAGGGTGGGATCAGACCCTACTCGGTCCTCGCCTAATCTCGATTAAGTTTATTTTTGGTTCATTTCATCGGTCGACAGTCTCGAGCCAATTCGGCTTAACTCAGCCTCCCAGGCCTCTCTCGCCTCCCAGGGCACAATCTCATTCATGCCCCCAAGGGCGCACACCCATAGGCATAAGCCCGCACACACACACACATGCACATGTTCAGATGCTCAGATGGAATCGGTAACCGGTGCGTCGAGCGGTGACGACTAGGAAGCCCATGCAACGAATTACTTTTATCCCCAGGCGTGCACTCGTGAACAACTGAGGTGGGACTATCCTACCCCTTCCAGACCCAAATTCAAATGACCATAACTTTCTACCCAAAGCTCCAAATTGAGTGATTTCAAGTTTGTTGGAAAGCTCTAAGGGTAATCTACACAATTGCGGGTCAATTTAATGTTTTAATGATATTTTGCTCTTCAATTTAAAAGATGAAATTAGGGGTTCCTACGGGTTGTTTTTACTAGCCTGGAAATGGTTTCAAATCAGCAGAATCCTCAGATGGACTTCTCTCTTTTGTTTAAAGGTCTGTACATGTTATATAAGTGATTCCGCATCTGTTATAATAGGTTTTAAGCTCTTAAGAGCTTCATAACTTGCAGAGAAGCTCTTTACTTCTCTGAAAGCTTCAGAGTTCGATTTTTCAGACATCTATATGTGCAACAGACACTTAAAAGTGTTTCTAATCGATTTAGATTAATTCTAAGGGTTATAACAGATCAATCTGGGCAGGTTTTAATTTCAAATTTCAAAAAAATGGTTATCTTGTTGGTTTGGGTTTGAAAGTAACCCAAATTGACAGGAATTGAATTCTCAAACATTCATTAACTTGAGCTCACTTATTCACTCTCGGATCATTCTACAAATTCTCAGAAATAATTTACACTCCTCAAAATCTCAATTCGAGCTCAGAACTCCATTAACAGACTCATGTTTGACTGTGGAAGCTCAAAAATTGATTTTCTGTTCAAAGCTTCCTCCCAAGAAATTAATGCCTCAAATAGAGTCTTCACATCATCTAGAACTTATTCAGATCTTCAGGATGTTGTTCTAACCTTGATTCCTAGGGTTTCAGACTCGCCGCTTGAACTGAAAAAGGTGTGTGTTCGACAGAATTATTCAGAGTTTGATATAATGTTTTAAAGGGTTAAATAGCTTCAGTGCATTACACTAAAGCTTCTGAGTTCCCTAAATGCTTCTCAAATCTTCTTAAATAGACTTCTCCAACTCCACCGGAGTTGGGGAAGATGAAGTCAAATCTATAGCTCCAGTGGTTAAATCCTCAAATAAACATCCTCAAATTAATTAGTGATCCATGTAATAACATTCTGGAGCTTCTCAACATGTTCTAGAGGCTGAAACTCAAGAATGGCTTGCCGGAGCTCGCCGGAGCTCCAGTAAGTCCAGAAAATGGCAAAAACTACGTATAGATTGATAAAACTTGCCATTTTTTATTCAAAAAATGATCCTGAGGTTGCAAGGAACCTCAGTATCACATTTAATTCCTCATTTATCTCATTAAATGTAAGATTTGATACTGAAATTATTTTCTTAAAAGATCTGAGTGGTTAAAGCTTAGGACTTGTTTAACCACTCGATTGAGAGGTTAAATCAAGTCAACAGATGTTATTATTCATAAATATGTATTTAATTTATAGTTTGAACTGTTCCTGAGTCGCCATGGACAGCAAGCTCAGGAACTTAATTAAAATTTGGGCATTTAATTTATAAATGATAATAGTATGTATTATAATGTCGATTAGGGTTCATTAGTGGTGATAGATGATGAAAGAACCCAATAGAGGCGGAATTATCTCAACTACTGTCACCATGGACAGTGTCAGTAGTCGGTGAAGGTGATATATGAATTAGGCGAATAGGTTGTTTAATTAATCAATTAAGTGATTTAGAAGTGGTCATGGAAGATACAGAAAGGTGTACAGTGAATTAAAAAGATGAAATTGATGCTCTGGCGAACTCAAGGAACTCACCAGAGTCGGAGGAGATGAACTGAAATCAGACATTACTCTAATCTAACTAACTAAACTAACTAACTAAGCTAGCCTACTCATACTCCTACTCCTAATCTACTGTTACCTGGACGAAGGGGTCAATAGGGTTTCGCCGAAGGTTCATAGTGGACGACGAAATCAGAGGGTGGTCGAAAGATCTCCGGCGGGCAGAAGTGAGGTGAAGCAGAGGTTTCCTTGGGTCAGCACCTTTGTCAGAGATGCGGAAGACCATCGCAGATCTCCTTGGCTACTTAAGATGGACGAAGGAAGTCTGAAATTGAAATGGGAAGTCGCCGGAGTTTTGGACGAATAGCCTATCGAAGTCGGCTATAGTGTTAGAAGAGGTAAGGGAGCCAACTTAAGTGAAATCAGAGATGTGAGGGGGTATTTATAGCAGTTTGCGGCGAAGAGAGTGGCAGGGTCTAGCCGAAGAAGGAGCTTGAGGAGCTTCACCTTCAGCATCGTCTCCGACAACAGTGAGGTTATCTCCCACTGAAAAATAGGATTCCTGATTAATCCAGACCAGTGGATGAAGTGGAGGTAGTGAGCGCAAGCTGCAAGAGCTTGGACAAAAAGGGGTGATGTTAGCAGGGCGGTGATCGCACGGTGGGGTGACTCTCTGCCACCAGCCGTTCATTCGGCTAGAGAAGAAGAAGAAGACGAAGAGGGACTTAAATGAAATAAAACTTAAGGACCTGTGTGAGAAATAAGGACCAAGCTGTAATGAATATTAAGGACTAAAATGTAAACCCAGGTTTTGAAGGTTTATTTTAACTTAGATCTTTTTCAACTTTTTATATATGTTAGTAATTAAGATAAATATTATGTTTTCACCTTGAATTTACACTTTTGATCTTTTTAGGTTAATTTATTAGATTAAGTAAAATCACTTAAGTTATTATATACTTAGGTTTACATTAAGTTTAAGTTACTTAACTTATTAATTAAGGGAATGATTAATAAAATTTTGAGTCCAATTATTATCTAGATTATTAATAATGTTAATTGAATGATAAAATGTCATTTTTAACTTATTTTAAGGTCCTTTACTATATATCCCTTATTCTATAATTAACCCTTATAAATTCATAATCTTAGCTAATTAACTAGGAAGACTAGTTAATTAGGGGTAATTAGAGATCATGATGAGTGTCTCAACATCACCCTTATTGAGGGCTGACATGAAGCATCGCCCAGCTGCAGGCATTAAACTCAGCGCTTCCTGGGAGGAAACCCAGAAGATTCAGACTGATCATGTATACTGCATTACTCAAGTGATTTCTTTCTAAACCCCCATTGCATCAATTTACTTGTCAATGAGGACATTGTCCAACTTAAGCATGGGGGGGTGGTAATTTGCATGTTATGAGTTCATTTTATCAGTCTGAATAAAATAAAATTAAAAAAAATGATAAATTTAGGAAGAAAAACTTAGGCATTAGGAACTGGTCAATAGTGGGAAATAATATGAAAAGAACCTGAACACCTAGACTTTTCAAGCCTTCAGGCTTAATCAGCCCTGGTGTCCGTTAGAAATACTGGGCATCCTTAAATAAAGACGGCCAATAGATGTCAGATTGCAAGATTTTTGCAGCCGTCTTTTTCTTGGATAAATGTCCACCACACCTAGATGCATGGCAGGACTCGAGTATACTATTGAATTCATTCTTCGATACACATTGACGAATAATCTAATCAGAGCCGATGCGGTACAGCTCAGGGTCCTCCTAGAAGTAGTATTTGACCTCAGATTTGAGTCTATCCCATTGTTGCTTGGTCCAATCCTAGGGGATTTGACCAATGGCCAAATAGTTAACAATGTCAGCAAACCATGGGGTGTGGACACCTGAAACTATAAGAATAGCTTCATTCGAAAAAGTGTCAGCAATCGGAATGTCCAGACGAGAAGAATCACCTAGGAGTCTCGACAATGATCCGCTACCACATTTTGTACCCCGATTTTATCCTTGATTTCAAGATCAAATTCTTGAAGCAGAAGAATCTAACAAATAAGCCAGGTTTGCCATCCTTTCTGGCCAAGAGATGTCTCAAGGTCGAGTGGTCGGTGTAGATGATAACATGAGACCCTAAGAGATAAGCCCTAAATTCTTCGAAAGCGAACACTACAACTAGTAATTCCTTTTCAGTAACAGTGTTATTCCTCTGGGCTTCATCCAGAGTTTTACTAGCATAGTAGATGACAGAGGGCCTCCTATCAATTTTCTGACCCAAGACAGCCCCAACCGCGTAATCAGAAGCGTCGATCATGATCTCAAAAGGGGCTGTCCAAATTGGTGGTTGCAAAACTGGAGCACAGGTGACTACCGTTTTCAGGAAATCAAATGCCTTTCGGCATGATTCATCAAAAACAAACGGCATTTCTTTGGCAAGAAGATTGCTCAGGGGATGAGCAACCTTCGAGAAATCCTTGATAAATCTTCGATAGAATCTCACATGGCCAAGAAATGATCAGATTTGTTTAACAGATGTGGGAGGAGGAAGTTTAGCGATAGCATCAACCTTACCATTATCCAGTTCGATTCCCCGTTCAAAGATTACATGACCTAAGATGATGCCTTCTTGGGTCATGAAATGACTCTTTTCCCAGCTAAGGACCAATTGTGTTTTGATACATCGCTTAAGAATCATTTCCAGATTAGCCAAACAAGAGTCAAACGAGTCTCTGAAAATAGAGAAATTATCCATGAAGACTTCCATAAACTCTCCCACCATGTCAGAAAATATGGCTAGCATACACCTTTGAAAAGTTGCAGGTGTATTGCATAAACCGAAAGGCATCCTATGGAAAGCAAAGGTTCCATAGGGACAGGTGAAAGTAGCTTTTTTCCTGATCCTCGAGATGGATAGGAACTTGGTTGTATCTCGAGTAACCATCAAGAAAACAGAAGTACTTCTGCCCAGCTAATCTTTCCAAGTTTTGATTGATGAAAGGCAAGGGAAAATGATCCTTTTTAGTGGCTGTGTTCAGCTTCCTATAATCAATACAAACCCTCCAAGAGGAAGCTGAATGAGTTGTGACAGATGCTCCTCTCTTGTTAGTCACAATGGTAATCCCGGCTTTCTTCGGAACAATCTGCACAGGACTTACCCAAGGACTATCAGAGATTGGATAAATAATTCTAGCATCGAGCCACTTGATGATTTCCTTTTTGACCACTTCTTGCATATTTGGATTTAATCTCCTTTGCATCTGGCGAGAAGGGTGGGATCCATCTTCCAAGAATATTCTATGATTGCAGTAAGATGGCTCAATCCCCCTGAGGTCATGAATGGTCCAACCAATTGCCTGCTTGTGTTCCTTCAGGACCTTGATCAATTTAATCTCTTGCTCCTTTGTTAATTTAGCACTGATAATCACAGGGAGAGTCTTCTGAGGTCCTAAAAATTGATATTTCAAATTTTCAGGCAATGGTTTTATTTTAAGCTGGGGCAGGTTGATGATGGATGGTAAGGAAGGTGTTGAAGACTCGACAAGAGGAAGAGGTTGTGAGTGAATAAAATCAATAACCTCTTCAGAAGATGGCAGGTCTGCCATAGAGGGTTGCGGGTCTAATTGGTCATCAAAGGAGGAACTTTCAATTGAAGAAACCATCAAACAAGCTTCAATGTTTTCATTATCCTCTTCAAGTTCCTCAATAAATCCACAATCCTCAAATTTATTGATCGCCTTAAAAATATCCAATTTCATTCGTTGATCTCCAAAGGCGATTTCCATGCTACCGCTTTCACAATTAATGTTGGCCTTAGCGGTAGCCAGGAACAGGCACCCCAGAATGATGAGCATGTTCCTTAGATTTTCAGGTACATCCATGTCAAGGACATGGAAATCTACAGGAAAATAGAAATCCTTGACCTTAACTATAACATCTTCAATAATGCCTCACGGATTTGTGACCGAGCGGTCCGCTAATTGTAGCATTACTGAAGTTGGCCAAAGTTCACCTAATCCAAACTTCTCATAAAGAGAAGTTGGAATTAGGTTAATGGATGCACCCAGATCCAAAAGTGTTCTATCAAATGTATAATCTCCGATGACACAAGAAATCAACGGAGCACCTGGATCTCTCTTATTCTAAGGGAGTTGGTGCAGGATAACAGAACTAGCCTGCTTAGAGAGTACCACCTTCCTCGGAACAGATTCTCTCGACTTACACTTTTGTGTACATAAATCCTTTAAAAATCTCGCGTAAGCCGGTATGTGCTTGATAGCATCGAGAAGCGGGATATTGATCTTAACATTCTTAAATAGATTCAGAAGCTCCTCGTTGCTATCAACAGACTTCTTTGATTTGATCAAGGCTTCAGGAAAAGGAACATGAGTCTAATCTTCAGAATCAGGTTCTTGAGCCTTGATTTTTCCTCCAGAATTCTCCTCTCTCTCCTCACGTTCTTCAGGATTCAGTAGATCAGAATAGTGTGGATCCTGAGTCTGCTTACCACTCCTCAAGGTAACAAAATTTACAGAAGCATAAGAGTTTGGGTCTTAAGGAGGGTCAGGAAAGATTGGAGGGGCTTGATTAACCAGAAATTGTTGATTTGTAGAGGAAGAATAAGAAGAAGAGGAGGAACCCTGCTCAACCACCTGAGCATGTGCGTGTGGGTCCCTCTGATTTCCATACCCATGGGCTTGGTTGCCTGGATTCAGAATATTTCGTGGGTTGGGATGGTAGAGATCCGGGTTGACGAGAGTTAGCAATGAGCCCGGACTAAAAGTTTTCCAGCGAGGTTTTCATTTGCTGCATGAGCTGAAGCATGGATCCTTGTATCTCTACCATTTGTCAGTTTAAATCAGCTTGCCCTACGGGTTGACAGGCATTCCAAGCTGGCTGATTAACCTGATTTGGAGGAAAATGAGTATATACATGACCCTAACCCATTGGTCGTTGCAGAGCATAGTTGTTGGGTCGAAATTGGGTCTATTGCCCCAGGTTTTTCCAAGAGAAGTTACAGTGGTTTCTCCAACCCGGATTATAAGCATTAGAGTAATGGTTGGATCTAACATTCTCTTGTACAGCACAGACATCCTCATAAGGTGAGGATGGAGAGAAAGAAAGGGAAGGATCAGAGAAACTGGGATCAAAGGCCCCAGTTTGGAACCTGTGAGGTTCCGAAAAATGCTGACTCAGGTTGAGCTGCATCGAGTTGATTCACGAACTCCCGTCTAGAAGGAGTTCATGAAGAATGGAATCCCGAATTTTGGGATTGAGTGGATCGAGAGTTGTTCATAGAATTGCCAGCCATCCACTCTTCCATTCTCTTAGCAACCAAGTCCACCTTGTCTAGTTTGTTACAAATCAATTCCATATCAAATGAATGAGAGTCATGGACTTCATTAACATTTGATCTGGGCTGCTGGGACCGGTTAAATGTATCAATGGAGGCATGATTGATTGAATTCTCGCTCATTTCCTCAAATAAATCGTGTGCACTATCTGCGTCTTTATTGAGGAAATTGCCTCCGCAAGAAGCATCCACATAATTTCTAAGTTGCTCAGTCATCCCATGATAGAAGATCTGCACGAGTACCATTGCGGCACCTTGTGGTGTGGACACCTCCTCAATAGGTCCTGGAATCACTCCCAGGCCACATGAAACTGCTCCCCCAGCCGCTGGGTAAAGGTAGTGATTACCTATCTCAAGGCATTGGTACGTCCGACTGGAAAGAATTTCTTCAGAAAGGTAGATTTCAACTCATTCCAAGTTGCAATTGGTCTTCCTATTGTCATATACCAATGCGCGGCCTTATCCCTAAGAGAGTGGGGGAAGAGCCTCATGATCATTTGCTCCTCATTTACGTTTCGTGCCTTGGTGGTCTAGACCAAAGTAGTCAAGTCCTCCAAGTGCTGAAACGGATCCTTGGAGCCAAGCCCATGATAATGTTTGATCAGGCTTAACACCTGGGGCTTGATTTCTACATCGCCGGCTGGAATCTGGATTCCAGGATGTTCCCCATAATTTGAAGGATCATAAAAATCCTTCAAGGGCTGAGTGCCCTGCATTCTCTGGAACCATTCCTGCATTCTCTACATTTGTTCCAGTAGCCTTCGGAATTCTTCCTATGGATTTCCAGGCAGAGGAGGCTGTTGGTCGGCCATGGGATCAATTTGACCAAAATCCAATTTGCTCCTCCTAGAATATTCTAGTGGTCCTTCTAATCGGGGATTCAATGACAGTCTTCCTAGCATAAACTAGAAGGTTGGAAGGACTGGGGATAGGGACCCTGCAGCACAAAAAAATAAGGTTGTCCTTAAGTGGGGTAGCTTAAGGATCTACTGACTCCCAAAACCTACCTTAAAATTATAAATGATTTACTCTACTTGCGTCTGCTCAATCCAACTAGTTAGGAGGGACTGGGGAGAAGGTTCTTCCTTCGGCTTTCGCCTCCGGTTCTTAGTGTACCCCCCAGCCATAATCGTTTGACGCTACTCCCCTAGCTAGACATCAGATTAATCAGTATAAGTAGGTTAATTAAAGACAATCTCAGACTAGGCCCTGAAGAGCGAACCAGACCTTAAGGCCAACGTCTACTCAATTTTATTAAGGCCTAGGATTGTGGTGCTTATGGAATGTGATGGGCCCTTAAAATAGGTTGTGCCCTTAATGATTAATTGAGAATTGTGTAAGTGTGTGCACAACCAGGGTTTTCAAGCAAGATTATTTGTGATGCGTGGGTTTTAATGTTCAAATCTTGCTTAAGTAGCTTTTAGGGCTTCAAATTAGGTTGATTGCAATCAAGTTTTGAGGCAATCCAGGTTGTCAAACATGGGTAAAGATTGCTTTCCTTTAAAACCAGAAAGAAAGTGGAGTGCCTGGAATAGACCTAGATTGAAAACCCTAAGGAGGAGCTACTTGATGAGTTGATTTTAAGTAGAGTGGTGCGGCCCAAACAACTCAAACAACTGGCCACCAATGCACCACTAAGTTAGGCACACAAAGATGATTAACCTAGAATGATTTCTACTTTTTTATGTATTGCTTTGTGTGTACCAGTTCCACATATCAGAACCCAGTTGAGTAGAAACAAATCAATTAGGTTAAGTGCCTTGAATGTGGGTGTACATTGTGTGTTTATTGAAAATTGCCCCACAAGATTATCTTTTTGTTATTTTTTTATAAATGAGGGTGGAATGAATGTGAGTGAAAATCCAAACAACCAAACTATTCCTAGGATTTATGTAAACACCTAGGTTAATTGGAATTTGGATTTAATGTGGCAAATGAAATCTATGGAGGGGGGAAGAATGGGGAGCACTTACAGTTGTCTTCAATTGCACATTTACTCTGGTCTACCGCTTGATGATTTCCTGATGGAGGTCTCTACAAAATAATAGACACAAAAGAAAGCAAGTTAGAAAATAGTAAAGTGCGTGAAATGCGAAAAGAAGATCGGAAATCGTTGCCTCGCCTGCAACGGCACCAAAATGTTGAACGCTCGAGTTGCTATGCTAACGTATTTGGTTTTGAAAATCTGTCATTGTAGTTTGAAAGCGAAGAAATCGTATTCAACAAATAAAATTTATACTGGATAGAAATCCCGAGTCGAACTTAGGGAGGCGGACATTTGATTTAAAAAAATACACGTTTCTTTTATTTGTACGAAGTAAATTAATTGATTAGAACTATCTCACTATTTACAATAAATAGAAGAGAAAGAGAGAGAATGAGAGAGAGAGAATATTACAAACAAAAACCAAAAAGAGATGTAGAATGAACATGTAATTCATCATCAAAAAGATTGCTTGTTACACTAAACATTATGACTAGAAAGCAGAAAATGATTACACTAGAAAGCAGTAAATCTACTCTAGAAAGTAGTAAACCTACTCTAGAAATCATTAAAAAGAAAGAGAAATATTCTCCTTGACGGTCGCCTGGAGGACGAGCCGGATGGGACGATGCCTGGAAGACGAGGAATGGAGCAAGATGAAGGAGGACGAAGCGAGAAGAACGGAAATGGGGCAGCACATTGTCATCGTCGCAGGATCCGCTTTCGAAAGGGGGATGAAAAATTGACTTTATCTCGCGAGAAGCATCCCGAGTGTGGGACAAGCTTCTCTTGAGCTTTGGAGAGGGAGAGAAGAGAAAGAAGGGATGAGAATTTCGTGTGGAAGGGGTCTCCTTTTATAGTTGCAAGGAGTGAGGGAAATTTGGTCATTTTAATTTGAAAAACATTAAATCAGGGGTCTTTAGTGATGGATAAAATCGTCGCTAAAGCCCCATCGTGGGTATAGTGGGGCGCTGCCCGTGCGGCCGCTCACCTCCTCGCGCATAACGTGCGTTCACGATCTGCTGATCCTAGCCGTCTGATCGTGAGATCGGATGGCTTATCTCGCGCCTCCCTGCCCGCTCCTCAGCGTGCGCAACGCCCACGTGCGATCTCGTGTCACACGCGAGCGTGCGATATCACGTGGAATGAATTGAGTGCCCGCAACCGCTCAATTGCGATCGAGTGGTCGTGGATGACGCTCACCTACGCCTCAGATGCTGCTCGTGCGAGCTGGAATGCGCGCCTTACCTTCTCACGAGCGCGTTCACCCGCTGCGCTACATCGGCTTTGGTGTCGTGGAGACGAATCCATGCGCATGCGATCAGGACCGTTGGATTGAGATCCAACGGTCAAGGTAGCTCCT
The DNA here is from genome assembly GCA_037157565.1 of Thalassia testudinum. Taxonomy (NCBI): domain Eukaryota; kingdom Viridiplantae; phylum Streptophyta; class Magnoliopsida; order Alismatales; family Hydrocharitaceae; genus Thalassia; species Thalassia testudinum. Next base: position 50,950,940 of record JAZHRO010000009.1, read on the forward strand.
TCAGGTGCGGCTTCAGAATTTGAGCGTGCCGGTTGGGATGCGATCTCAGCCGTTGGATCTTGACCCAACGTGTAGATTCGTGGGTGCTGGCGTCTTCAGCAGCTGAGGGCAATTGATTGGGCGGCCGAGATGGAGCCATGTGGTACCATCTTGGCCGTCCATCTTCTGGATGATGTGGATGGTGCCACAGTTGTCTGATTGAGTCGATTTTCACGTCGTTAGGCTGCGATCGTCAATCCAAATCCATCCGTGTGGTCGGATTTGTTGTTTGAAGTGTAGATACACACCATCTTGGCCCTTGATCTTCTGGGATTCCCCGATCTCTATCTGATACTGTAGATGTCCGATTAGAGCGATCTTGGAGTCGTTGAACTCCAATCGTCGCCCTGATCACATCTGTATGGTTGGATCTTCGATCTGAGGCCTCGATAAAAAGTTTGCCCTGTCCATGAACATAAAAGGAGACAATTAACCTCCATTTTATTCAAACTAATCTCAATGCAAGATGATGCATGTTATGCAATATTTATAGTATGCAATGCAATCCTATCCTTAAGAACATGCATAAATAGACATCCTATGCAATGTAAACATATTTACATCAAATCCCCCTGAGATTCACTCCATATTTTAAGGTCAGGTTCCTCCATCAGGTTATCATCCTCCTCTAAAATAGACTCTTTGTACCACTAGGACCAAAATTGATCCAATTCATCCTCCATTCCCTTAGGGTCACCTTTATTGGGTGCATTTAAATCTTCAGAATGCTGGATGGTAAGTGTTGATTCCCTAAGTGAAGGGTTAGGATTAGGCTCACTAAGGGTAGAATAGGGTTCCACCAGATAACTAATAGGGGAAGTGATATGAACAATATGATCTTGACCCAGGTTATCAGAGGTAAGAAAAATACTGTCATTAGGGTCAAGTTCCTCAAGAGGTACCATTTTCCCTTTCTTTTGACTCCAATATAGCTTGGGTGGATAATCACTAGGATCATTCTCCTCTAGTGGCCATGTCTCATGGGAAGAGTCTAAGTGATAGGTACTTAAAATAAGATCCCTATTGTCATTGGTTTCCTCAGAATTATTTTCATGATCATGGTCGTATGGGTAGGGATCAGAATTACTAGGAAGAGCGTAGCTAAGCTATCTAATTTATTTATTCAATTGTTGACTATTACTCAACATCTCTCCCATAGTCTCCATCAATTCTTTTTGTTGTTTTTGCGTTTCTATCATAAAAAAGGAGAGGCTACTACTATCAGATTGGGGAGGATAGTCAATCTCAAGCTCTGGTTGCCTAGGGGTATCGGTCCAACCTCGATACAAAAAATCATGAAGGGTGGGAGGGTTGGGTGTTTGCATAGTAGTAGGGATTCCAGGGTTGGAAAATCCCGCTCCTAGGCTCTACTCAAAAGTGGGAGTTATCGGGCCAGTACTCCCAAGATAGGAATAAGAATGATCCCATGAATTGTCAATGTACCCATCAAAGGATGGATATGCTCGGGGTATGGGATCCTGGTTAAAATGATAGGAGTAAGGATAGTCCATTTCTTTCAATTAAATGTTTTAACTCTCTTAGGACTTAGATTAAAACAGAAAACTTCCTAGAGAGCTCTATCACGCACACACCAAGCAAACACAAGGTAAGAGGTCTTCTGTTGATTTAAAATTCTTTAAGTCCTCTTCCAACTCTTCAGCTTGTTCAAATATAGTCAAGGCAGTGTTTCTCTATTCCTACATAAGTGGTATAAGAGAAATGAGGCACTTGAAATTTCTAGCCAATGACTGTTAAGAAGGTTGAAGTTACTTTTAGTCATTTTTGGGTGATCAATCAAGTTGTCAAGCAATTACGCACCCTAAATTGACCTTCGAGTGCCCTGAAGACGTACACTTTGTTACAATGATATTCTCTAATGCTCAAGTAAAAAGGTACTCCAAGGATGGAACCAAGGAATGCAAGTAGGGCAAACCCTTCCTTTGAGGCGTTGCGTTAGCGGTGCCTCTTAACTATCCTTGAATTCCTTTAAGGGGTGTCCCCCTCCTTAGAGTATCAAGTCGCTCGGGCAAAAGTTAATACTATTGTCACAAAGTGAGATAGGAGGGTTTACACGGATAAAGAGATTAATGCCTATAGCCTTAAGGGTCCAAGTCTTAGTGCAGTGCCTATAGTGCATGCTCAGTGTAAGAAGTGTGCATCACACCGCAAAAAGTGATTTTTCCTTTTGAAAATCGCAATCACGTTATTCAAACACTTTCTGTATACTTTTCTTTCTTTTTAAGAAGTAATGTGACCACTTGATTAATATTTTCAAATCAGCTTTAATGGTCTTTTTTAATTATGTCCAAAATGTAATGCATGTGCAGATAATTGATGCACAAGAAAAGACGTACCTTACTACAGATCTCTTCAATGCAGGATGTTTTCAATGCAAAAAGAAAAACTAGATGCTGCTCATTCAATCCTAGATGGTTGCCCTATAGATATGCAGCTTCTAGCAAGCAGTTCGAATATATATATATATATATATATATATATATATATTAATAATAATAAGCAACGAAACCTAATCTAACTAACTAACCAACATGTAGTTCAAACAATTCGAATAATCCTATAATCTAAATAAAATGGGAACACGCTCCTGAAAATACACTCCCGCATACAAGAGTGATAAGAAATAAAGAAACACTGGGAACACATTCCCAAAAATACCTAACAAGCATCCACAAGACAAATTAAATGTCTAAGGTCTATCTCAACTAAATCTAAACTAAGATCTAATGACTAAATCAGAAAAAGGCTCCTCCATATGCCTATGTGCATGGGATCAAGGCCCACAAGCACTCATTGCTGGCCTCCAGGTGGTGTCAAGGTCCACCAAAAATATCGCCTCTATCATGTGCACCCGTCGCGTTCGTTTGTTGTTTTTGCACAGAAAAAGATCCATAGTCAATAATTCAGAAAAGCTTTCAAAATAGCATAAAAATAATATAAAATTCCTAAAAAAATTAATAGGCATGTTTCCTCCTTGGCAACGGCGCCATTTGAAAGAGCGATTTTCGTTTTTGATAAAATTTGTAACATAAAATGTTGCGTCGTTATATTCAGTTGCGTGGTAGAAAATAACTTTTCAAAACATTTAATTCTCAAAATCTAACCACGAAAATAGTTAGGTCATCTCCACAGGGAGGAATTAGCTTATTTAAACTAGTAAATCATGTCTTGTTTATTCGGGAATCTCAATGTGTACTCATACTAATTGGTGCACGTGTTTTCAACATAATTTCTTGATTTAAAGAATTAATCAATAATGTAAGGATGCACATGCTATATCACCACCAATGAAATACCTGAATTGCGATCTTAATACTTACAAGCATCATCAAATTTAATTAAATCAGAATTTATTCCCTATAACAAATATACATGCTTGCTTATTCATGAGATGAATTTGACTGTATGCAATTCAATTAGAATTGAGGGACATGCATGCAAATTTACTGCAATATATTAAATCAGGAAAATAAATCAATAGTGCATCCTTGGAGAGAGTGGTTGCTGATCGACTGGAGCTCGGTGGCAGTGCGTAGGAGAGATTCGGTCGCGATGGAGGTGATGGGGCAGCCGAAGGTGGCCGGACGTGGCTTGACGGCGGAGGAGAACGCCAGCGACGGCAGGTGGCACTTGCGGGAGTCGTGGAGGGAAGCTGGTGTGCACACGAAGGTCATGGGCGTGAGATGAAGACGACGGTGAGGTTGATAGTGAGTGTGGTGGCTGAGAAGCTCCCCAAGTGGCGGTGGGTGTGCAGTGTGCTTTGGGTTCTTTTATTGAGTTGCAGGTGGCCAGTTGGGAAGGAAGACGAGGACGATGAAGAAGAAGAAGATGAGAAGAAGGAGTTGGTGGTGTTGGTTTGTGACAAGAGGAGGTGAAGGCGAGAACAGCGGTGGGGGTGGCAGTGGTGATGAGGGTCGTGCAAGGTGGCTACGGTGAGGGGGTGAAGCATGTGTTCTCTGGCGGTTAAAGAAGATGAGGGAAACAAAGAAGAAGCTTAGGCGTGAGAGAGGGCATGGAATGTGGTTTGGCTATGGGTTTTTGTGGTCGGGTAAGGATAGCTGATGGTGGTACATGCTGTCACCATGCGCCACGGCAGACGAGTGAAGCGTAGGTTCTCTGCAGGTCACGGTGCACGCGGATCTCCATAGTGCTCACTAGTTCCACGGTGCACTCCTTCACAGTGGAGATGATGGAGAGATTGTCCCTGCCAGGGTGATGGGAGGATATCTCGTATGGGTTGTTCTGCGGTTGGAGAAAGGAGTGGCGTGGAGTGGGCGGTGCGTTAGGATAAGGGATGGGAGTCGTTGCGAGGGGGAAGGTGGTGCGTGAGGAGGGGGCACGCTGCTAGCCTGTGTGTGTGCGGCCGCACGTTTGCGCGAGAGGAGGTTTGGTTTATTCAAAATATAAAATAATTATTTATATACAATAAGTTAAATGCATTAGATATATGCAAACCTAAGTAATGATGCATGCAATTATTTTATGACCTAATATTGTTATTAACGAATATAAAATACAAGAATAAAGTTAACTTAGGCGTAACAATAGTCCATTAAAATGGACTCACACATAGCATACATCATTCTGCATTTAGAGTAGTTGTGTATATTTTAGGTTAATTGCATCCTTTTTATGGCCAGGAGAGGAGATTTAATTCGGAGCATCGGATTGACAATTTGACCATACAGATCTGATTAGGACGACGATCGGAGTCCAACGCCTCCAAAATTGCCTTGATCGAAGTCCCGTAGCACCATATGCAGTCTGAGAAAAATCAACTGCCGAGGGACTAGGTGATGCAATTTGGAGCTTTAAAAGACAAATCCGACTGCACGGATGAATTCGGGTCAACGATTGCAGCCCAATGGCATGGAAATCAACTAAATACAACTTCTATAGTAGCCCCTACAATGGAAAGAAGATGGGCAACTCAGATCGTGCCACGTAGCGTAACCCAGGATGCCCATGCGCATGCACGTGCCACCACATGCGCACAGCAGCGCGGCCACGCACGCACGCATGCTCAGTAGCATAGCAGGCGTGCATGGGCGCACGCAGAGGCGTAACAACGGGTGCACGACAAGGGCACGTGGAGCGCCCTCCAATGTAGTGGTTGGTCGGCACGTGGGCTGTTTTCGGCGACATTTTTGACTATGACTAAATGTCTTGTGTACGAAATTGATCCTTTCCTCCACTATAAATTGACCCCTACCCCTCCCATTTTTCTTCATCTCTTCCTTTCTTCCTCTCACCACCTCCAAGGCTCTAGAGAGAGCTTGTCCCAAGCCTGGGATGCTCCTCTAGAGCCGAATAAAATATTTTTCACTCCCCTCATCCCCATTCGTGAAGCATCCTGCGGCCGTTTTCGCACCTACTTCGGGAAGTAGATCCTCACCGCAATGTTGTCTTGCTATACCCTCCATCCTCCGCTCCATCCTCGTTTGTCTCGCTCCTCACCACATTCCTCTAAGAGACATCAGAGCAAGTTGTCCTCCAAGTGACCGTCGAGGGGGATTTCTCTCACCTATTTCTATCTTTATTGCTTTCATAGTATAGTTTTCTCGCTTTCCTAGTTGTAATAAACATTTGATTATAAAAATACATGATTATTTCTCTCTCTGTCTCTCTCTTTTTATTTTGCAAGTAGATTAGCTAGAATTCATCAACTTGATCTCTTTCCCTATTAAAATACCAAAAAAAAAAAAGAAAAGACCAAAACAACAAAAACAAATAAAAGCGAAACGTAGATTTTCGAAACCAAACATTCGCATCCCCATGTTTGACCCGGGACTCACTTTTCGAGTTTCGGTTATAAATTTTATCGGATCGATGGATTTTCTCGTGAATCAAACTACAATGATGGGTTTCCAAACTTGAACCCTTTACGCGTGCGAATCCGCCGCAATCATTTTGGAGTCGTTACCGAGGAGGCAACGCTCTTTGGTTTTTCGCGTTTTCTTGCATTACTTACATATTTTTCTGACCTATCTTTCTTCTTCGATTTATTGTCTTGCAGGAACCTAGTCAAGGAGCCAAAGGCGGTAGATTGGAGTAAAGTGTGGGTAGAGACATTTGTAAGTTTTCCCCCACCACCCCTACCCTAGATTTCATTTCACCACACTAATAACTCAAACCCAAATCAACTTAGTTGCTTTCTATAAACCCTAGGATAGATCTGGTTGTTTGTTTGCCACCTCCACCCATCTCATCCCCATATATATATATATATAAAATACTCTTCTCTTTTGAGATTTACTGAAAGTAACACACATTAAACACCCACAACTTTCGACTTAAGGTGCACCATTCCACTTTGATTCTACCATTTAACAAGGATCTGACCTATGGACCCGATACACTTCAACTCAATACACATAAGTAAGTAGAAAATCTGAATAGGTTAAACATTTGTGTGCCTTAACTAAGTGGTGCAACAGACTAATTGATTGAGCCGTTTGGGCCGCACCATCGAAGATAAAAGTTATTCATCAGTAGCTTGCCACTTGGGGTTAATCTTTAGTGCTAAACCAGGCACTCTACATTATTTTTTGATTCCTAAAGGAATATATCATCACTAGTGCTTTCAAAACTTGGAGTGTTCTCTTGAACTTGATTGAATACACCTAAGATTAAACCCTAAAAGCTACTAAACAAGGTTAAACCCTAAAAGACGCATCATCAAATAACCTTGTTTGCAAACCCTGGTTGTGCACACACACATTTGAATTCATCATTAAGGGCACAACCCATCTAAAGGGTCCATCACATTCCAAGAGCACAATCATCCCAAGCCTAATTAAAATTGAGTAGACATTGGCCTTAAGGATTGATTCGCTCTTTGGGGCTCAGATTGAGGTTTTTTTCGATTAATCTACTCCTGTTGGTCCATCTGATGTCTAGCTAGGGGAGTAGCATCAAACAACTGTGGTTGGGGGGTACACTAGGAATCGGAGGCACAAGCCAAAGGAAGAACCTTCTCCCCAGCCCCTCCCTCTAACTGGTTGGATTGGCCAGATATAAGTAGACCAAATCGTTTCTATCATCTAAAGATGGGTCTAGGGAGTCTGTAGGTCTTTAGGCTACCCACATAAGGACAGGTTTGGTTGATTGTACTGCAGGGCACCTTTTTCTCTTCTGTTTTCCCTCCTACTCCACAATATATCCTTCCACATTTTTCACACATTTCCATTCCTACCCTCCTACCAACACGTATCCTCAAGATGATTATTATCCAACTTGACTTATGATTACCCATCTCCTAGCCAGGATAACTTTGATTGGGGATATGAATCTGGACCTCAGTGTCCAGGGCCTAACCTTGGACAACAAGACTATGATTACTATCTTTCCCAGAGCTACAATGATTATAGATCTCCACCCTTTGATGATCAACCTAACCCGATCTACAGTCAAGAAAGATATGTTGACTATAACACCTACTCTCCCCAGTATTCCACTGAATATAGGTCACCACCATTCTTTGAACAACCCGAGACGACCTACTATCAGGGAGGAACCCGAGAACCTCAATATCTTGACTCCCCTAAAATGAACCAAAACCCACCCAACCCTGAACTAAACCATTCAGTTCAGGTGAGCCAGGTTCAAGATAGGGTGTTGGCTAACTTGAGGAACACCATCCAATCTTTAGAAGCTCAGCCAACACCATGCATTGAAGCATTGGAGCCTATGATGAAAATGATTGATAAGCTGAATAGCTCTTTATTGGATTTGCTCCAGCATGTTAGGGATAGGGGCCTGGGTGAGTTTCTACTTGGGAAATTGTCGAGATTGAGGATGAAATTCGTGGTTGCCCTAATCCAGTCTTGGGATGATTCTTAAGATGAACCCCCTTCAGGAGAGCCAATGTTTGAACCCTCTCAGGTGCCTATCGGGGGGAATACATATTCTGAGATCGGAGATGACCAGGTTAGTTTAGAGCAACCGATTCAGGAGGAACCAATTACTTCACCTGAGATCCCCAAGCCAAGGAACAACAAAAAATATGTCTCCGTGGACCATGAAATGACATATGATTTTGAGACATATATAAATGAGGATCATGAATCCTTTGACTCTGAGGGTGAAGAATCTTTAGGTGAAGTCTCACTTGAGCTTAAGGAAGAGGATTTTAGTAAGACGAACAGGCTTGAGGAGCATGACGAACCTTTTGATAGCCCAATTATTGAAGATTATGATCATGTTGGGGCTAACTTGGATGATCCGAATCCTGATGATTCAATCAGTAGCCCTACTGCTCAACCACACCCTGAAGAGCTGAATTATGATATTTTTGAGATCACTAGACCCAAGTCAATCCTAATTGAGCCACAATTGTTTGATTTGGGTACTTTAGATGGGGTGTACAATGATTTGAAGGTCTCGGAAGCATTGATTTTAGAGGATAGGTATTTGGAAGTGAGGATCTGGGAAGTTAACTTTAGGGAAAGTAAGAGTTTGGACTTAAGGGTTCCTGTTGACCTAAAACCACCTACTTTCTACCAGAACCCTTATGATATCATTGATGTGCAACCCAAGCTCGGAATAATTGACTATCTTCCTAAGCTAAACTCTAAGTGGACACTTGAGTTGAGTGAATTAGATCTACCCATTGTTCGCCACTTTAGTCTTGGGTTGCACAGCACCAAACTGCAGGCTCAGCCCTGCAAGCATAATAATCTTCGATTCTGGGTGATTTTCATCCAAAATTGGAGAACTACTCGACCCTAGGTAATGGCTTTGCACCATAATCTGGTCCAAGTTTGTGGACATCTTCTGTTAGTGGGTTTGTGGATCAATATTTTTATTTTGATCCTGACCTGCACTTGTGAATTATTAAATTCTTCTTTGTTTGTATATTATGCCTAGCTGAAGGCATTAAACTTAGCATGTGTGTATACTCTTGTCTCTTTGCGGAGCTGATCGGATTGATATGAAACTCAGGTGATATTTTATTTTTACATCCATTCCATGTCTTTATTTCTACAATGAGAACATTGCATCATTTAAGCATGGAGGGTGGATACTTAATCATGAAATAATTTTTCTAACTCTGTAGAATTTCTTTTATTTTTTTAAAAAAAATTGAATATTCAAAAAGATTAAAAAAAATAGAATTAGAAGAAGAGAACTTAAGCTTTTGGAAGTTATTAACTTTAGGAAATGATACTTTAGGACCTGAACTTAGACTCTTCAGGTCTTCAGGTTTAATTAACCCGGGCGTCCACTGGAATGTGGACTTAGTCTCGAGTCCTTGCCAAGTAATTTTACTTTAATTTGGTGAATAAATTGGGATGATAAGCACATGACTTATCAACCCACCCTCTGATTTGAGGGGATTGTAAGTCTAAGCATCTACAATATTTGCACTAACTCACTTTTCGATGGTTTCTTCGAAAATTGGGTGGCTAATGAACCGTCTAAGGTGGTATGGCTGGCATGTTGTCGGTGGTAATAGCTCATCGCCCAATTGTCCATAGCCCAGCCACACAACCATTCTCTTCCTGCTACCTTTAGGTAAATCTTAGATCAGGGAAGCCACCTACATAGAAAAAAAAAAGAAAAAAAATAGAGAAAGGAGAAAATAGATAAATAAAACCGCACTTCACCGCATGAGTATGGCTGGCAAGTTGCCATATGTAACAGCCCATTGGCCGGTTGTCTAGAGCCCAGCTCAGAAAAATGCACAATAATTCCCAAAACACTTAGGGAAGAAGCGTGGAAGTAGAATAAACTGCGAAGATATACATTGGATTCGCCCTTGTGTTGACCTCATAAAGAAAAAGTAGGGAGAAAGCTACCGTTCAAAAAGATAAACCTTTGGGCAAAAACTCTTAAGGTCACTGACGTGTTACGGATGCGTTTGTTTAACTAAGTCGTTGTAGCATTGCGTTCGCAATGTTGGTTTTAAATATAAGAATGGACGTGAGTCCGAGTGTCGAACACAGGGAGGTATGAAAGTAGTTTTTTTCTGTCACTTAGTTGTCACGGAAATGGCGGGTTTTTGCTTGCACGTGAGAAAATGTGGGAGAGAAAAGTGAGAGAGAGAGAAAGAGAGAGAGAGAGTCAGGTTAGAATCTTTTGCTCATAGCGTTCATGCAAATCACGCTGAGAGAAAACTCGATAAAAAGAGTGCCAACATAATTCAACATGCAACTTGAGTTTTCATAAATAAAACAATAGACAAATGCTTAAACAAAAGTAAAGTAATGCTAGGATAAAGAGAGAGAGAAAGAGAAAGGAGATGGTGAGGTGGCCACGGCAGTGGAGGAGGGCTCCGTTGGTGGCTCGTCGACTCCGACGAGTACAAGAAGGTGCTAAGGGTAGCTAGGAGTAAGGTAGAAGGCTTGTAAGTGTCATGAATGCTTTACATGGGTAGTTGGAGGGGGTTTATATAAGAAAAAGGGGTTTCTAATTTGGGTAGGGGCTTTAGCAACATTCAGGACGTCGCTAAAACCATGTCGAAAGCATTGGTGTAGGCCCTTGACCATCGGTCCAATGTGCGCACCTGCTCTTCCTCTCCTTCGCGATCCGTGTACGTGCCTTGAGGGCCATCAAATCGACGATCGGACAGCTACGATTGTGCAGAGGGCGCACATGCGGATCGCGCTTGTGCAGCGTGCGCCCCGCACGTCATCACGTGTGTCTGGCATGAATGCTCCCGATCGTGCCACGTGCCTTCATCCGCTCCGTCCGCGCATGAATCAATGGCTGAATTTTGATTACGCGCGTGGACGTAAGCGATTGCAGTTCGAACGTGCGCGCCTGGTGGGCGTGGGGGGTCGCTGACCACTGCGGCACACGCGTGAGATGGTCGCGCTCTCCGTTAAACCTCAATCGTCCGATGGGAGATCAGACGGCTGTGGATTTCTCCTGTGCGATGAAGCAGTGCTGTGCACAGCTAGGGTGCCTGCTGAGATCCGTTCTCAGCCGTCTAATGGGAGATCGAACGGCTGAGATTCATCCTACAACTGATGGAGGAAGTGGGGTGCTAGCTGGCATGTGTTGATCTTGCACCATGTGGCAGCTCTATGGCCATTGATCGTCAGATCAATGGTCAGAAATTCTTGGGCCAATTGTGGGAGCTCCGGATGTTGGATTTGGTTGATTTTGAGTCCGTTGGACTCCATTCATCATTCTGAATCCATCCGTGCGGTTCGATTGCTCATCTGAGGCCTGTTTTGACATAAGCTTGTACAAATGGCCATTAACATTGAATTATAAGCAATCTCAATGTGCGATACATGTAATGCTCCCATATCCATTTATGATGTGTTATTTGCGCATGTTATTCTTAAGAGAAACTCCGATTGGTAAAATTATCACCATAAAATATAGCGTTATCATACCCCCATGCTTACTCCTTGCTAGTCCCTAGCAAGGTTCATCCTAGCCGTTATTCTTAGTTAGAATTTAGGAATTGATCACTTAGACATTTTGTTACTTGTCAATAGGAGGAAATATACTAAGATCCTGATCTACAGAAACTAAATAGTGCCCAGGTGTCTGCCAAAATGTGAATCACCCTAATCCTTGTTTTAAGGCATATATATATTTTTTTCTTTTTCATCTTTTCTCATTTTTTCGATTTTTGGAGTTGAGAGTGTGTTGGTAACTTTTTACAGCTACCCAACCCACCCAAAACTCGAAAAAGACTCTAAGTGCTAAGCATCTTGGTGTGAAGATCGTGATAGACTCACTCAATGGTAATTCAGACAAACTTCGGGTTTCTACACCCTTAGGTGACCGGAAAAGGAAGTGTTTGCCTGAAGGTGTATCTATCCTATCGGTAGCTTTCACCCTACTTTTATTTTATTTGGGGTCAACACAAGGGTGTTTCCAGTGTATATCTCCCCAGATTACTCTACTTCCCCGCTTCTTCCTTAAGTGTTTTGGATCTTTTTGCGCATTTAGTGAGCTGGGCTCTAGACAATCGGCCAATAGGTTGTTACCCACGACCACTTGCCAACCATACTCATGTGGTGAAGTGTGGCTTATTTTGTTCTTTTTTCTTCTTTTCTTTTCTTTTTTTTATTTAGTAGGTGGCTTCCCTGATCTCAAATTTACCTAGAGGCAATAAGAAGAAAGTGGTCCTGTGGCTGGGCTTTGGACAACAGGCCAATGGGCTATTACTCACGACAACTTGCCAACCATACCACCCTAGAAGGTTCATTAGCTGCCCAATTTCTGTCAGAATCTCTGAGGAGTGAGTCAGTGCAAAAATGTGTACATATGCTTAGACTAAAAGTCCCTTCGAGTCAGAGGGCGGGTTCATAAGTCATTTACTGTGGAGACATCTATCCTTGACCTTGGTTACTGTGGAAATATTGAGCCCTATTTGACGTGGTTAAGTGGTTGAAGATTACTCTTGAAATATTAATCCTTGGGAATTGAGCTTAATTGTAGGGCTTAATTGGTGGTTTCAACCACCATTTTTAGGCCTTCTCTTTATATTTTTTGTCCCTAGTTCTTGAGATACATTGTGATTATAATTAAATATCTTTTCAATTGATTGATTCACTTCCATTATTATTTCTAATTATTGTGATTAGTGAATTGATTTTTTACACTTGCTCCCTATGAATGACCTCGGAACTGATGATTTTTCAAGCTTTTAAATTTAAATGTCGTATCAATTTTCGTCGCTATACTACGATGCATTGTTTCCCTAACTACGATGATTTTTGACACAACAGCTACTGCTGTCAAAACATCTCAGGTTTTCTATTTGGAATTCAAAGCCTCAACAAAATCACTGAGATGGAAATTATGATAGAAGAAAGTATTTTAGAACTCTATTTAACACATCAAAACCCTCATTGAAACCTTACATCATCAGATTAACCTATGACCTAGAGCTGAAGACAAAAAATCATAGAATAGATTTAACATACCTCAGAATCAATTGTAAGTCTCGAAAGCACTCTCTGGCAGGTCTACAGCTCAATAAAAATAAGATTGAAGCTCGAAAAACCTTTGAAACCCTAGTTTGATCTCATCCTCATGGTAGAGACAGCGTGAAAGATGGATTCCAAACCAAGCATTCAAATCCTTTACAAACACATTCCAGACCTTCCTTTAACTCTTTCAAACAACATCCAAACTCCAATTAACATATTGAAATTAATGCCAAATCATCAAGCCGTCGCCCCAGATGGGCTATTAATATGTCTTCACCCTGGTGAATTGATCATCTAGGATACCTGTACACTATAGATTTGTGTGTAGTGACTTAGGTGATGCTCCAAGACTAATTAGGTCATTGTAGAGGTCTCAATCCAGTGCATCGGATTTCATTAACCTCTGCTACCCACCGAAGGCAGAAAATAGTACCCAATGCGAAATTAGGCGCGAACTTAATAAGTAGTAAAAAGCAAAGCATAAAAGCTCAAACCCATAGCAATTAATCCAAGTACACTTCAAACAATTCAATTTGAATGATTAAATTCGATTAAAATATAATTTCATCTCAAATCTCTCAATCAATCGCGATAACCAAATCAGATTCAATCACTCAAATTGGTGCATGTTTGATTCATTGTACTGCAGGGCTCCATTTCTCTCTTTTCCTCCCACTTTGTCATGGATCCTTCCACATCGTACACACATTTCCACTCTTATCCTCTTGACACATCTTATCCCCAATATAATGATTATTATCCCGGCCTGTGCTATACTCAACCATCTACTAATTGGGATAACTCGGATAAGGGATACAATTCTAGACCTCCGTGTTCAGGGTCTAACCCTGGACATCATGATTGCGATTTCTATCCTTCTTCGAGTTATACTGATTATAGATCTCTACCCTTTGATGATCAACCTAACATGATTTATAATGAAGAAGGATATGTTGATTATAATCCCTACCCTCCCTAGGATTACACTGCATATAGGTCACTACCCCTCTTTGAACAACTCGAAATGACCTATTACCAGGGAGGGCACCAAGAACCTCAATTCGTTGACTCCCCTAGACTGAACCCAAACCCACCCAACCCTGAATCAAACCATTTGGTTCAGGTGAACCAACTCCAAGATAGGGTGTTGGCTAGCTTAAGGAATACCATATAATCTTTAGAAGCTCAACCAACACCCTATACTGAAGAATTGGAGCCTCCGATTCAAATAATTGATGATCTTAACAATTACTTATTAGATTGGCTCCAAGATGTTGAGGATAAAGACCAAGGTGAATTTTTACTTGGAAAATTGTCAAAATTGAGGATGAGATTTGTAATTGCTCTAGTCCAATCTTGGGATGAATCCCTGTTGAACGTTACAAATCGCTACGCTAACATGTTCGGTTTCGGAAAACCTGTCGTTGTAGCTTGAAAGCGAGGAATTCATGTTCAACAAATAAAATTTATACAGAAATTGAAATTCTGGGTCGAACACAGGGAGGCGGAAGTTTGATTTAAAAACTACGCGTTTCTTTTTGTTTGTCACGGAATAATTCAATTTAAAGCTATCTAATTATTTACAATAAATAGAAGAGAGAGAGAGTAAGAGAGAAAGAGAATATTACACAGAGAAATCAAGGAATTTATCATTGAGGAGATTGTTCATTACAATTAGAAAGCATAAAACAATTACACTAGAAAGCAATAAATTTACTCTAGAAAGCATTAAAAGAATGGAAGGAGAAATATCCTCCTCGACGATTGCTTGGAGAACGAGCAAAACTACACTAGAAAGCAGTAAATCTATACTAGAAAGTAGTAAAAAGAATAGGGAGAGAGAAATCCTCCTCGACAATTGCTTGGAGGACAAGCTGGACAGGACGACGCCTGGACGAAGGGGAACGAAGCAGGACGAAGGAGGACGAAGCAGAAGAACGGGAACGAAGCAGCACGCCGTCGTCGTTGCGGGATCCACTTCCGAAGGGGAACGAAAATTTGGACTTTATCTCGCGAGAAGCATCCCGGGTGTGAGACAAGATTTTCTTGAGCTTTGGAGGGGTAGAGAGGAGGAAGGGATGAGAATTTCATATGGAGGGGATCTCCTTTTATAGTTGCAAGGAGTGAGGGCAAAATGGACATTACAACTTCAAAATAATAAATGAGGGGTCTTTAGTGATGGATAAAACCGTCGCTAAAGCCCCCAACGTGGGCGTAGCTTCCGCGCCCACGCGCGCCCGCTCAGCTGCCTGCGCGTGCAACGGCTTCCCACGTCCTTTGAATCTTGCGATCAGACGGCTTAAGTCACGCCATCACTCGCTACGCTGCGCGCCCATCCGCGTGCGATCGTGCGTCCATGCCGCGCATATAATAGCGCATCACGCTATCGGGCGCACGCAGCCGTTGGATCTCCATCTGACGCTCCATGCGCCTTAATTGCCCGCGCCTTCCAACCCCTCGCTGCGGCTCGAACTCGCGCCCGCCGCTTGCGAAAGCGAGCTCGACCGCTGTGCTATGGGGCGCGGATGGTCGAGCGAACGCTTTTAGGTGCGGCCGACCACAGCCGTTGGATCAAGATCCAACGGCGGAGAGCGAGCGGGTGCGGGGCCTTCGTAGAATGCATGCGGCCATTTGGGCAGTCGAGATGGTGCCACGTGACGCCATCTTGGCCGTCCATCTTCTGGAAGTTGTAGATGGTGCCACGGATGTCGGATTGACTCCATTTTTGCGTCGTTTGGCTGCGATCGTCGATCCGAATTCATCCGTGTGGTCGGATTTGTCATCTGAAGTGTAGATTTTCACCATCCTGACCCTTGATCTTCTTGGATTCCCCAGTCACTATCTGATGCTATGGATGCCTGATTAGGACGATCTTAGAGTCGTTGAACTCCAATCGCCGCCCTGATCACATCCATACGGTTGGATCTTTAATCCAAGGCCCCAATTAAATGTTTGCCCTGTCCAAGCACATAAAAGGAGATAATTAACCTCCATTTTATTCAAACTACTCTAAATGCAAGATGATGCATGCTATGCAATATTTATATCATGAAATGCAATCCTATGCTTAAGAACATGCAAAAATAAACATTTTAAGTAGTGTAAATGTGTTTACATCATACCCCCATGCCTATCTTTTGCTAGTCCCTAGAAAAAACTATATGCTATTTATAAAAGAATTAGGTTGGATTATTTGGACCTGAGTTATTTTCAATCATTAAGAAATTGTCTACTTCGGAACTAAACTTTCAAAGACACAACAGTGCCTGGGTATCATCCAAAATGTAGACCGCCTCAAGCCTCGCCTTATTCGAAGAAAAATTTCTTTTTCTCTTTTTACTCTTTTCTAATTTTTTTGGATTTTCAAATTTTTGGGTTTAAGAGTGGCTTTCTACAGCCATTCAACTCACCCAAGATTTGATGAGAACCCTAAGTTTTAAGCATCTTATTGTGATTGTGATAGACTCGTTGACCGACAAATAAAATGGACTTCGGATTTCTACGCCTCTAGGTGACCTCAAAAAGAATTCTACCTAAAGGTGTATCTTTACAACCAGTAGCTTTCTCCCTACTTTTATTTTTTACGGGGTCAACACAAGGGTGAATCCAATGTATATCTCCCTGGTTTATTCTACTTCTCTGCTTCTTCCTAAGTGTTTTGGGATTTTTTAGTGCATTTTCTGAGATGGGTTCTGGACAACCGGTCGATGAGCTGTTACCACCGACAACTTGCCAGCCATACTCGTGTGGCGAAGTGTGACTTACTTCTTTTTGTTCTTTTCTCCTTTTCTTTTTGATTTTTTCTTTTTTAAGTAGGTGGCTTCCCTGGTCTAAGATTTACCTAAAGGCAGCAAAAAGAGAAAGGTCCAGTGACTGGGATTTGGACAACCTACCTATGGGCTGTTACCCACAATAACTTGCCAGCCATATCACCCTAGAAGGTTCATTAGCTACCCAATTTCCATTAAAATTGTCGAACAATGAGTCAGTGCAAAGAAAGTGTGCAGATGCTTAAGACTCAAAATTCCCTCAAATCAAAGGGTGGGTTGATAAGTCGTGTACTTATCACCCAAACTTATTTATTCCAATTATAATAGAATTAAGATGGCAAGGACTCAAAGACAAATCCACATTTTAGTGGATACACAAGCTAATTAAGTCCAAAGACCTGAAGGATCTTTGTGTTCAGATCCTAATGTAAAATTTCTTAGGATTGAAAAGTCCTAATGTCCAACTAATTCTTCCTAAATTATATATATATATATAAATAAGAAGAGAAAAATAATTTGTATAGATTTCACAAAGCTGACCAAAAATGAATCCACCCCCCCATGCCTAGCTAATGTAATGTCCTCAATGAAAAAGAGACATGAAAGAAAGGGTAGAATATGAAAGATGTCACCTGGAAATGAAGCTCGTATCAGCCTTGTGTCATATGTACAACTGCTGAGTTTAATGCCGTCAGCTAGGCGAAGTCCAGCCAAAGAAGTCATAGAATGGCTAGAGCAACAGAGTCTGAGACGGGTTCTAGAAGATTACGGTCAACAACAGGCTTCAAACGTTGACCGTTGACTTTAAAGGTGTTACCCGTCTTTGGGTCAGAAATCTGAATGGCACCATTTGGAAAAATCTGATCAATTATGAATGGGCCATTCCATTTAGATCTAAGTTTGCCAAGAAAGAGCTTAAGTTTAGAATCGAATAACCAGACCTTTTGGTTTGGCTCAAAGCTCTTGTGGGAAATCAATTGATCATATAGAGCTTTGGTCCGAGCCTTGAAGATCTTGGCATTCTCATAAGCATCATTTCTAAGCTCCTCCAACTCAGATAGTTGGAGTTTCCTGGTCTTCCCAGCTAGATTCAGATCTAAATTGCATTGTTTGATTACCCAGAATGCCCTGTGTTCAATCTCTACGGGTAGATGGCATGCCTTTCCATACACCAAACGGAATGGAGACATGCCGATGGGCATTTTATATGCCGTACGGTAGGCCCAAAGAGCGTCCTCAAGCTTTTGAGTCCAATCCTTGCGATCAGGCCTAACCATTTTTTGCAGAATGTTCTTGATCTCTCGATTAGAGATCTCGGCTTGTCCATTCATCTAGGGATGGTAAGGTGTGGAAATTCGATGATTAACCCCGTATTTGGCCAATAAATTCTGGAATTGGGCATTAGTAAAATGAGTGCCACCATCAGTGATGATAGCCCTCGGAATCCCGAACCTACTGAAGATATTGTTCTTGACAAAATTAATGACCACCTTGTGGTCATTGGTTCGGGTGGGAATCGCCTCAATCCATTTGGACACATAATCAACAGAAATAAGAATGTACTGATGTCCAAATGAAGGGATAAAGGGTCCCATGAAATCGATGCCCCAAACATCGAAAATTTCTACAGAAAGAATAGGGTTTAGGGGCATCATGTCTCTCTTAGTTATGTTCCCAAGTGACTGACATCGAGAACAAAACCTTGAGAAGTCCTGGGCATCCTTGAATAAAGACGGCCAATAGAAGCCAGATTGCAAGATTTTTGCAGCCGTCTTTCTCCCGGAGAAATGTCCACCACACCCAGATGCATGGTAGAACTCAAGTATACTGTTGAATTCATTCTCCGGAATGCATCGGCGAATAATCTGATCAAAGCCGATGCGATACAGTTCAGGGTCCTCCCAAAAGTAATATTTAGCCTCAGATTTGAGTCTATCCTGTTGTTGCTTGGTCCAATCCTGGGGGATTTGACCAACGGCCAAATAGTTAACAATGTCAGCAAACCATGGGGTGTGGACACCTAAAACTGTAAGAATGGTTTCGTCCGGAAAAGTGTCAGCAATCAAAATGTCTGGACAAGAAGAATCACCTAGGAGTCTCGACAAATGATCCGCCATCACATTTTGTACCCCAGTTTTATCCTTGATTTCAAGATCAAATTCTTGAAGAAGAATCCGACGAATAAGTCGGGGTTTAGCATCCTTTTTAGCTAAGAGATGTCTCAAGGCCGAGTGGTCGGTATAAACGATAACATGAGACCTTAAGAGATAAGCCCTGAATTTTTCCAAAGCAAATACTACAGCTAGTAATTCCTTTTCAGTAACAGTGTAATTCCTCTGGGCTTCATCCAGAGTTTTACTAGCGTAGTAAATGACAGAGGGCTTTCGATCAATTTTCTGACCTAGGACAGCCCCGACCGCGTAATCAGAAGCGTCGGTCATGATCTCAAATGGGGCTGTCCAAAATTGGAGCACAAGCGACTGCTGTTTTCAGAAAATCAAATGCCTTTCGGCATGATTCGTAAAAAACAAACGGTGTTTCTTTGGCAAGAAGATTGCTCAAAGGACGAACAACCTTCGAGAAATCCTTGATGAATCTTCGATAAAACCCACATGGCCAAGAAATGATCTGATTTGTTTAACAGATGTGGGAGGAGGAAGTTTAGCGATAGCATCAACCTTAGCTTTGTCCACTTCAATTCCCCATTCAGAGATTACATGACCCATAACGATGCCCTCTTGGGTCATGAAATGACTCTTTTCCCAGCTAAGGACCAGTCGTGTCTTGATACATCGCTTAAGAATCATTTCCAAATTAGCCAAACAAGAGTCAAATGATTCTCCAAAAATAGAGAAATCATCCATGAAGACTTCCATAAACTCTCCCACCATGTCAGAGAATATAGCTAGCATACACCTTTGAAAAGTCGCAAGTGCATTGCATAACCTGAAAGGCATCCTACGAAAAGAAAAGGTTCCGTAGGGACAGGTGAAAGTAGTTTTTTCCTGATCCTTGGGATAGATAGGAACTTGGCTGTATCCTGAGTAGCCATCAAGAAAACAGAAGTACTTCTGCCTGGCTAATTTATCCAAGATTTGATCAATGAAGGGCAGGGGAAAATGATCCTTTTTAGTGGCTGTGTTCAGCTTCATGTAATCAATACAAACTCTCCAAGAGGAAGCTGAATGAGTTGTGACAGATTCTCCTTTCTCATTAGTCACAACAGTAATCTTGGCTTTTTTTGGAACAATCTGAATGAGACTTACCCAGGGACTGTCAAAGATTGGATAAATAATTCCTGCATCGAGCCACTTGATGATTTCCTTTTTGACCACTTCTCGTATATTTGGATTCAATCTCCTCTGCATCTGGCGAGAAGGGCGGGATCCATCTTCCAAAAATATTCTATGATTACAGTAAGATGGCTCGATCCCCCTGAGGTCATGAATGGTCCAACCAATTGCCTCCTTATGTTCCTTTAAGACCTTAATCAATTTAATCTCTTTCTCCTTTGTCAATTTAGCACTAATAATCACAGGGAGAGTATTCTGAGGTCCTAAAAATTGATATTTAAAATTCTCGGGCAATGGTTTCAATTCAAGTTGAGGTGGGGTGATGATTGATGGTAGGGTAGATGCTGAAGATTCAATAAGAGGAAGAGGTTGTGAGTGAACAAAATCAGTAACCTCTTCCGAAGATGTCAAGTCAAAGGGTTGCGGGTCGAATTCATCAACCAAATAGGAACTTTCAATTGAAGAAACTGGCAAACAAGTTTCAATATTAACATTATCCTCATCAAGTTCCTCAATAAATCCACAATCCTCAAATTTGTTGATCGCCTTAAAAATATCCAATTTCATTCGTTGGTCCCCAAAGGCGATTTCCATACTACCGCTTTCATAATTAATGTTGGCCTTTGCGGTAGCCAGGAACGGACGCCCCAGAATGATGGGCGTGTTCCTCAGATTATCTGGTACATCCATGTCAAGGACAAGGAAATCTACAGGAAGATAGAAATCCTTGACCTTAACTATAACATCTTCAATAATGCCTCGCGGATTTGTGACCGAACGGTCCGCTAACTGTAGCGTTACTGAAGTTGGCCGAAGTTCACCTAACCCAAACTTCTCATAAAGAGAAGTCGGAATTAGGCTGATGGATGCACCGAGATCCAAAAGTGCTCTATCAAATGTGTAATCTCCGATAATGCAAGAAATCAAAGGAGCACTAGGATCTCTCTTTTTCTAAGGGAGGTAGTGCAGGATAACAGAACTAGCCTGCTCGGAGAGTACCACCTTCCTCGGAATAGATTCTCTCGACTTACGCTTTTGTGTACATAATTCCTTTAAAAATCTTGCGTAAGCTGGTATGTGCTTGATAGCATCAAGGAGCGGGATATTGATCTCAACATTCTTAAATAAATTCAGAAGCTCCTCATTGCTATCAATAGACTTCTTATTTGCTTTGGTTAAGGCTTCAGGAAAAGGAACATGAGTCAGATCTTTGGAATCAGGTTCCTGAGCCTTGATTTCTCCTCTAGAATTCTCCTCTCTCTCCTCAGATTCTTCAGGATTCAAAAGATCAGAATAGTGTGGTTGTGGATCTTGAGTCTTCTTACCACTCCTTAAAGTTACAGAATTTGCAGAAGCATAAGAATTTGGGTCTTGGGGAGGATTAGGAAAGATTGGAGGGGCTTGATTGACCATGAATTGTTGATTTGCAGAAGAAGAAGATGAGGAACCCTGCTCAACCACCTGAGCATGTGCATGCAGGTCCCTCTGATTTCCGTACCCTTAGGCTTGATTGCCTAAATTTATAATGTTTCGCAGGTTGGGTACGGGTTGGGATGGTAGAGATCCGGGTTGACGAGAATTAGCAATGAGCCCGGATTGCAAGTTGTCCAACGAGTTTTTCATTTGCTGCATGAGATGGAGCATAGATCCTTGCATCTCTACCATTTGACGGTTCAAATCAGCCTGCCCTGCGAGTTGACGGGCATTCCAAGCTGGCTGATTGACCTGATTCAGAGGCAATTGAGTATATACTTGACCCTGATCCATTGGTCGTTGCGGAGCATAGTTGCCAGGTCGAAATTGGGTCTATTGCCTCAGATTTTTCCAAGAGAAGTTAAGGTGGTTTCTCAAACCTGGATTATAAGCATTCGAGTAGGGGTTGGATCTAACATTCTCTTGTACAGCACAGACATCCTCATAGGGTGAGGATGGAGAAAAATAAAGGGAAGGATCAGAAAAACTGGGATCAAAGGCCCTAGTTGGGAACCCATGGGGTTCCGAAAAATGCTGACTCATAGGTTGAGTCACATCGAGTTGATTCACGAACTCCCATCCAAAAGGAGCTCGTGAGGAATGGAATCCCGAATTTTGGGATTGAGTGGATTGAGAGTTGTTAACAGAATTGCCAGCCATCCACTCTTCCATTCTTTTAGCAACCAAGTCCACCTTATCAAGTTTATTACAAATCAATTCCATATCAAATGAATAAGAGTCATGGACTTCATTGACATTTGATCTGGGTTGTTGGGACCGGTTAAAAGTATCCATGGAGGCATGATTAATTGAATTCTCACTCATTTCCTCAAATAAATTATGTGCACTATCTGCATCTTTATTGAGGAAATTGCCTCCACAAGAAGCATCCACATGGTTTCTGAGTTGCTCATTCAACCCATGATAGAAGATCTGCACGAGTTGCCATTTCGGCACCTCGTGGTGTGGACACCTCCGCAATAAGTCTTGGAATCGCTCCCAGGCCACATGAAACTGCTCCCCCGACCGCTGGGTAAAGGTAGTGATTGCCCGTCTCAAAGCATTAGTACGACCGACTGGGAAGAATTTTTTCAGAAAGGCCGATTTCAACTCATTCCAAGTTGTAATTGGTCTTCCTATTGTCCTATACCAATGCGCGTCTTTATCCCTAAGAGAGTGGGGGAAGAGCCTCATGATCATTTGCTCCTCATTAACGTTTCGAGCCTTGGTGGTCTGGACCAAAGTGGTCAAATCTTCCAAGTGCTGAAACGGATCTTCGGAGCCAAGCCCATGATAATGTTTAATCAGGCTTAACGCCTGGGGCTTGATTTCTACGTCACCGGCTGGAATCTGGACGCCGGGACGTTCCTCGTAATTTGAAGGATCATAAAAATCCTTCAAGGGCTGAGCGCCCTGCATTCTCTGGAACCATTCCTGCATTCTCTGCATTTGTTCCAGCTGCCTTCAAAATTCTTCCTGTGGATTTCCAAGCAGAGGAGGCTGTTGTTCGACCATGGGATCAAATTGACCAAAATCTAACTTGCACCTCCTAAAATGTTCTAACGGTCCTTCCAATCGGGGATTCAATGACCGTCTTCCCAGCATAAACTAGGAGAAGGTCGGAATGACTGGGGATAGGGACCCTGCAGCACAACAAAACAAGGCTGTCCTTAAGTGGGGTAGCCTAAGGATCTACTGACTCCCAAAACTAGCCTTAAGACTGTAAGTGATTTACTCTACTTGCATCTGTTTAATCCAACCAGTTAGAAGGAGGGACTGGGGAGAAGGTTCTTCCTTTGGCTTTCGCCTCCGGTTCCTAGTGTACCCCCTAGCCGCGGTCGTTTGACGCTACTCCCCTAGCTAGACATCAGATTAATCAGTACAAGTAGGTTAATCAAAAACAATCTCAGACTAGGCCCTGAAGAGCGAATCAAACCTTAAGGCCAACGTCTACTCAATTTTATTAAGGCCTGGGATTGTGGTGCTTATAGAATGTGATGGGCCCTTACAATGGGTTGTGCCCTTAATGCTTGATTGAGATTTGTGTAAGTGCATGCACAACCAAGGTTTTCAAGCAAGATTATTGATAATGCGTGAATTTTAATGTTCAAATCTTGCTTAAGTAGCTTTTAGGGTTTCAAATTAGGTGAATTGCAATCAAGTTTCTAAGCAAACCAAGTTGTAAAACACGGGTGAAGATTGTTTTCCTTTAAAATCAGAAAGAAAGTGGAGTGCCTAGAATATACCTAGATTGAAAACCTTAAGGAGCTGCTTGATGAGTTGGTTTTAAATAAAGTGGTGCGGCCCAAACAACTCAAACAATTGGCCACAAATGCACCACTAAGTTAGGCACTCAAAAATGGTTAACCTAGAATAATTTCGACTTTGTTATGTGTTGCTTTGTGTGTACCGGTTCCATAGATCAGAACCCAGTTGAGTAGAAAATAAATCAAGTTGATCAAGTGCCTTGAATGTGGGTGTGTGTTGCGTGTTTGTTGGAAATTACCCCACAAGATTATCTTTTTGTTATTTTTTATGAATGAGGGTGGAATGAATGTGAGTGGAAATCCAAACAACCAAACTATTCCTAGGATTTATGCAAACACCTAGGTTAATTGGGATTTGGATTTAATGTGGCGAATGAAATCTATGGAGGGGGAAAGAATGGGGGAGCACTTACAGTTGTCTTCAACTGCACTTTACTCCAGTCTATCGCTTGTTGATTCCTTGATGGAAGTCTCTACAAAATAATAGACACAAGAGAAAGCTAGTTAGAAAATAAAATAAAGTGCAAGAAATGCGAAGAAAAGATCGGGAATCGTTGCCTCCCCGGCAACGGCGTCAAAATGTTGAACGTTACGAATCGCTAGGCTAACGTGTTCAGTTTCGGAAAACCTGTCGTTGTAGCTTGAAAGCGAGGAATTCATGTTCAACAAATAAAATTTCTACCGAAATTGAAATTCCGGGTCGAACACAGGGAGGCGGAAGTTTGATTTAAAAACTACGCGTTTCTTTTTGTTTGTCACGGAATAATTCAATTTAAAGCTATCTAATTATTTACAATAAATAGAAGAGAGAGAGAGAGTAAGAGAGAAAGAGAATATTACATAGAGAAATCAAGGAATTTATCATTGAGGAGATTGTTCATTACAACTAGAAAGCATAAAATAATTACACTAGAAAGCAATAAATTTACTCTAGAAAGCATTAAAAGAATGGAGGGAGAAATATCCTCCTTGATGATTACTTGGAGGACGAGCAAAACTACACTAGAAAGTAGTAAATCTATACTAGAAAGCAGTAAAAAGAATAGGGAGAGAGAAATCCTCCTCGACAGTTGCTTGGAGGACGAGCCGGACGGGACAATGCCTGGACGAAGGGGAACGAAGCAGGACGAAGGAGGAAGAAGCAGAAGAACAGGAACGAAGCAGCACGCCATCGTCGTCGCGGGATCCACTTTCGAAGGGGAACGAAAATTTGGACTTTAGCTCGCGAGAAGCATCCCGGGTGTGGGACAAGCTTCTCTTGAGCTTTGGAGGGGTAGAGAGGAGAAGGAAGGGATGAGAATTTCGTATGGAGGGGGTCTCCTTTTATAGTTGCAAGGAGTGGGGGTAAAATGGACATTACAACTTCAAAATAATAAATGAGGGGTCTTTAGTGATGGATAAAACCGTCGCTAAAGCCCCCAACGTGGGTGTAGCTTCCGTGCCCACCCGTGCCCGCTCAACTGCCCACGCGTGCAATGGCTTCCCACGTCTTTTGAATCTCAGCCGTCCGATCGCAAGATCAGACGACTTAAGTCACGCCATCACCCGCTGCGCTGCGTGCCCATCTGCGTGCGATCGCGCGTCCATGCCGCACGTGTAATAGCACGTCGGCGCTATCGGGCGCACGCAACCGTTGGATCTCCATCTGACGCTCCACGCGCCTCAATTGCCCGCGCCTTCCAGCCCCTCGCCGCGACTCGAACTCGCGCCCGCCGCTCGCAAAAGCGCACTCGACCACTGCGCTATGGGGTGCGGATGGCTGAGCGGACGCTTTTAGGCGTGGCCGACCACAGCCGTTGGATCAAGATCCAACGGCGGAGAGCAGGCGGGTGCGGGGCCTTCATAGAATGCGTGCGGCCGTTTAGGAGGTCGAGATGGCGCCACATGGCACCATCTTGGCCATCCATCTTCTGGAAGTTGTAGATGGTGCCACGGATGTCGGATTGACTCGATTTTTGCGTCGTTTGGCTACGATCGTCGATCCGAATTCATCCGTGTGGTCGGATTTGTCATCTAAAGTGCGGATTTTCACCATCCTGGCCCTTGATCTTCTAGGGTTCCCCGATCACTATCTGATGCTACGGATGCCTAATTAAGGCGATCTTAGAGTCGTTGAACTCCAATCGCCGCCCTGATCACATCCATATGGTTGGATCTTTGATCCGAGGTCCTGATTAAATGTTTGCCCTGTCCAAGCACATAAAAGGAGACAATTAACCTCCATTTTATTCAAACTACTCTAAATACAAGATGATGCATGTTATGCAATATTTATATCATGAAATGCAATCCTATACTTAAGAACATGCAAAAATAGACATTTTAAGTAGTGTAAATGTGTTTACATCAATCCCCTTTAGGAGAGGCAATTTCATAACCTGCTTAGGCACCTGTACAAGGGGATACATTTTACAAGACCTGGGATAACTAGATTGATCTGGAGCAACAAATTGAGGATACATCGATTCTTTCACCCGAGATCCCAACACCAGGGTACAATGAAAAGTGTCTCCATGGACTAGGAAATGATAGAAGATTTTGAGACATATATAAATGTAGATCCAGAATTATTTGATTCTAAAGGTGAAGAATCTTTATGTGAAGTCTCATTCAAGTTTGAAGAAAATAATTTTAGTGAGACAAACGGGCCCGAGGAGTATGTTAAATCATTTGATAGCCCGATAATTGAAGATTGTGATCCTACTGGGGTTGACATGGAGAATTCAGATCTTGAGTTAATGGATGATTCAATTATAACCCCAGTCCTCACACACATCCCATTGAGCATAATGATTATTCTATCCTTGAGATCTCCAAACCCAAGTCCATTTTGATTCAGCCACAAATTTTGGACTTGGATATTTTATACAGGGTTGATGACACTTTAGTGGTCCCGGAAACACTATTTTTGGAGGATAGGAATCAGGAGATGACAATTTGGGAAGCTAATTCTGGGAGAGATAGACATTTGGATTTAAAAGTTCCTTTATATCTGAAACCACTAACCTTTTATCAGGACCCTTACGATATTTTGACTCTGATGATGTGCAACCCAAGTATAGAATCATCGATTATATTTTTTAGCTGAATTCTACATGGACAAACAAGCTCGTTGATTTAGACTTACCAATCATCTGACATTTTAGATTTGGGTTGCAAACCACCAAACCACAGGCCCGGCCCCGCTTACACAATGATCTCCAATTCTAGCTAATTTTCATTCAGAGCCTTAAAATCACTCGACCCTTGGGCATGGGTCTGCACCATAATCTAGTCCACATCTATGGACAACTTCTCCTTACTAGTTCTAAAATCGATCTTCTTATTTTGATCTTGACCTGCACTTGTGAGTTCTTAATTTCTTTTTTGTTTGTATAGTATGCCTAGTCGGAGGAACTAAACTTAGCACTTATACAGTTTGTTTTCATCTCAGAGCTGACCTGTTAATTATGAAATTTAGGTGCTTTCTTCCCTACTTAGCTCTGTTTAATGTCTTTTTAATATAATGATGACATTGCATTAGATAGGCATTGGAGGGTGGATATATATTTATTTCTGAATTATTCTGTGAGCTCTATAGATTCTTTTGATTTTATCTTTATTTATTAAAAAAAATTGAATTAGGAGAAGAGAACTTAGGCATTATGAGTTTTTCAACTTTAGGAAATGATACAAGAGGACCTGAACACCTAGACTCTTCAGGTCTTTGGGCTTAATTAACCCGAGTGTCCACTAAAATATAGACTTGTTTCTCGAGTCCTTGCCATTCAAAAATTTATTTTTAATTGATTAAATAAGTTGGGGTGAAAAATACATGACTTATCAACCCGCCGTCTAATTTGAGGGGACTTTAAGTCTAAAGCATCTACACACTATTTGCATTGGCTCACTTTTCGACGATTTTAGCAGATATTAGGCAGCTAATGAACTTTCTAGTGTAGTATGGCTGGCAAGTTGTCATGGGTAACAGCCCATTGGCTAGTTGTCTAGAGAGCAGCTACACGACCATTCTCTTTCTACTGCCTTTAGGTAAATCATAAATCAAGGAAGCCACCTACTCAAAAAAAAAAAAAGAAAATGGAAAAGGAAAAGAAATATATATATAAACCATACTTCATCGCACAAGTATGGTTAGCAAGTTATCATGGGTTAGACACTCCATTGGCCCTTTGTCCAGAGCCTAGCTTACAAAATGCACATTTAATTCCTAAACACTTAAGAAGAAGCGGGAAAGTAGAAGAAATTGGAGAGATATATATTGCGTTTGCCATTATGTTGTCCCCACCAAAATAAATAAATAAATAAATAAAAATAAAAGTAGGGAGAAAGCTACCAGTCGGACAGGTACACCCTTAGGTGGAATTTCTTTTCAAGGTCACCTAGGGGCGTAGAAACCTGAAGTTCGTTCTAATTGTCAATCAGTGAGTCTATCACAGTTTACAAAAAGATGCTTAGAACTTAGAGTTCTTTTTAAGTCTTAGGTGGGTTGCATAGCTATAGAAAGCTACATTGAAACTCTAAACTTAAAAATCCAAAAAAATTAGAAAAGAAAAAAAAATTATTTGCTTTTGAAAAATGCAAGGGCTTGGGCAGTTTGCATTTTGGTAGGTACCTGGGCACTGTTGAGTCTTTGTAGTTCAGGTCTTTAGTAGAAATTTCTTATTGTTGACAAATAACTGATGCCCAAGTAATTTGATCCTAATTTGTCTATATATAGCATGTAGTTTAATTTTACTAGGGACTAGTAAAAGATAAGCAAGGGGGTGTGATGTGTATACATCTAATTGGCCTAATTTACCTATTTATGAATGTTCCTAGAGTTATAGAAGCATCATACACTATAAATATTGCATAGCATGCATCATCATGTATCTAGATTAATTTGTACAAATTATATATTAATTTACCCTTTTGATTGGTTAAGGAATAGGGCAAAAATCTTTCTGGGCTTCTTATCGAAGATTAGAACCTATGGTTAAGATCACGGTGATGATCAGAGTCTAATGCCTTAAAAATGACTCATATCCGACATCTATAACATTCCATACAAGCCACAGAAGATTAAAAGCAATAGGGCAAGGAGGTAAAAATCCAAATCTCAGATGAAGAATCCAACCACACGATGGGTTCGGATCGATGATCATAGCTCAACATCATGAAAATTGATCCAATCCGACGTCCATGGCACCTTCTATGAGCAAAAGAATATGGACGGCTCAGATGATACCATGTTGCATCATCCAAGCCACCCACGATCATCCACAATGCCCTTCCTCTTTGAAGGAACAATTTTTGTTTAATCTCAGCTGTTGGATTTCAATCCAACGGCCAAGATTAAGCCCAACAACACCTTAGCATGTGAAGAGATCTACATTCAACCTTGACCATTGGATCTTGATCCAACAACCATGATCTTACCACATCGGTCCTCTCTTGCTCGCTAAATCCTCTAAAGGCAAAGGCTCGTGAGATCTCGATTGTTGGATTGCCATCCAGCAGTCAAGAGCGCGTGCATCTAATTCACAAATGAAATAAAGAGCAGAGGATAACACACTAGTTAACAATGTTGCGCACCTGCAGGTTGCGCGATCGAGCCTCCCCTCCATGTTCCCTCCTCGCACGCACAAGCTCATTTCAGCTATTTGATCAAATGCCAACGACTCAGATCAACACATCAGATGAACATGAAATTTGATCACAGATTGCACGTGCTATCATGCACACTCTCAACGAGTGCTCGTGAGCAATTTCTATCGTTTGATAGTGATCGAATGGTCCTCGTAATGAGGCTTTTGGTGTGCGCACGTTATTGGCTGAAGACAAGAAGGCGATGACGTGGCCTCATAAGACGCATTGGATCAGTGATGAGCAGCTCACGTTGCACATGGGCTCTACCAACGTTCGCCTTCAGCAACACAATTATCCGTCGTTAAAGGCCTGCATTTAATTCTAAAGACTTGAAGTACCTCTTTTGCCCCCTTTCCCCTTGCCTATAACAAGGACCTTGCACCCTCCTCATTCACCATCCATTCCTCTCTTCTATAACCCTTTCTAAAGCTCCGAGGAGAGTCCCAAACCTGGGATGCTCCTCTTGAGTAAAAAAAGAAAATTTTGTCCATCTTCTCATTCCCTTCATGGAGCATTCGTGGTTGTCTTCTTACCATCATTCGAGAAGCAGATCCCATTGTGATGTCGCCCTACTTCGTCCTCCATCCTCCAGCTTCATCCAGCCTCTCACCACCATCTTTCAATCACTCCGTCGACATGACTCATCCTCCAGGCGATCGTCAAGGAGGATTTTTCTCATCCCTATCTTTTTACTGCTTTCTAGTGTAGTTTAAATTCTGTAAGTAGATGTAATGGACATGATTCTATGGTTATGAAATACTTGTTCATCCTCTCTCTATTTTTCTCTTTCTTTGTATTATTCTCTCTTGTTCTTCTATTGTTTATTCTTTAAGTAGTTTAGCTCACGTAGATTAATTTCAACCAGCTACTATGCTTTACACAAATAAACATAGATTTTGAATCAAACATTCGTCTCCCTGTGTTTGACCCGAGACTCACCAGAGTTTCGGTTAAATTTATCTGATAGTGGATTTTTATGTACTGCAATGACATGTTTCTAACTCAAATCCTTTTGCATACAAAATCTCACTCATTAGGTCTATACTACCTAAACTACACTAGAAAATAATTAATTTAATCTAGAAAGCTATATATCTCCACTAGGAAAGTAATTAAATCTAGCTAAAGGATGAAGGTGACTCTCTGGGATCAAAAACTAGTGGCTAAAGAGGACAAAAGGAGAGGAACCTCCAATGGAAGAAGGAGACTCTCTGGAACCAACGGTCAGTGATTAAAGGGGAAGAACTGAGGGAGAAAGTGGCTGCTATCACCAGCCACCGAGGAAAAGGAAAATGGAGCTGGAGGGTTGGACGAAGGGATCAACTCAGGGGGGAGAGAGCCAATAGGGGTCGCTAGAGCTTTGGGGCGGTCCTTATATAGGTGTGCGGAGCTTGTGTTACTGGAAATCATAGGTTTGGGCTAATGTGGAACTTTGAATGTGGTGAGGGCTGAGCGTTGGGATGGATTGGTTAAATGTGGATCATTGGATGCGATCTACAATTAGGAGGGAACATTTGGGTATGGGTTCCAGCAGGTTGGTGATAGATTAGCCGTTGATTTGAGAAGTAGGGAATGGATGGCGCTGGTGCTTAAAGTTCTTCGTTGTTGAATAGGAGGTGAAGAGGAGGCATCAGGTCTAATGGTGTTTTTGCACCATTAGACCAAGAGGTGAATCGATATAAAAATTAGGTGGAAACCCATAAGTGATGAGAATGTAACCAAACGGTCCCTAAAAGCTTTCAAAGAAGACCCTGCAGTTTGTAAATGGTCCTTGGAATGTTTTAAGTGTAGAAAATGTGAAGGGAATGTGCCAGAATAAGGACCTAAATGTAAAACTCTAAATGCAAGATATTTATGAACTCAAAATGCCAAGGAATTTTTATGATATGTTAATTGAACATATTAGAAAATAATCCCATAATTGATTTGTACTTTCAAGCCCAAATTATGTTCAATTGGCATTCAGAACATCCAAATGTATTTTATGTATAGAATATCTCCAAATTAACCTAATTAGGCATTTTTAGCACAAATTAAGTGTTTTAGGCCATTTTCATTAATTCTCACACTTAACTCATTTATCACGTTAATATGATAGAGTTTAACCTAGATTCTAGTTTAACTTTGGCATTTTAGCTATGGAGAGCCACATCTCATCACTATGGCTTTTTCTGAAGCTAAGCATTGGAAAGATGCCATTAAGAATGAGATGGACTCAATCATCTCTAATGGCACTTAGGAGTTGGTTGATTTACCTCTAGGGTGTTTTACTATTAGGTGCAAGTGAGTGTTTAAGAAAAAACTCAGGCCTGATGGATCTATTGAAAAATACAAAGCTAGACTTGTTGTCAAGGGGTTTAAGCAAATGGAAGGTATCGATTATTTTGATACCTATTCTCCAGTAACTAAGATAACTACTATTCAGATGCTTATTGCATTGGCTTCCATTTATGATCCCACTATCCACCAAATAGATGTGAAGACCATCTTTCTTCATGGTGATCTTGAGGAGGAAATCTATATGGATCAACCTGAGGGATTTGCAGCTCTTAGAAATGAAAAAAAGGTTTGTAAGCTTGTTAAATCATTTTGTAGTTTGAAACAAGCACCCAAATAATGGCATGAAAAGTTTGATAAGACCATCCAGTCTTCTAGCTTGTGGGTCATGAATCTGACAAGTATGTCTACTCTATGGTTAAGGGTAATATGTGTATTGTCTTATACCTATATGTAGATGATATATTATTATTTGGGTCAAACATAAAAATTGTGAATGAAACTAAGTTGATCTTTAGTAGTAAGTTTAAGATGAAAGATATGAGTGCTGCAAATGTAATCTCGGGCCTTAAATTGATTCACTCAACAGAGGGGATAGCTATTTCTCAATCTCATTATGTTGGGAAGGTTCTTATGAAATTTGGCTATCAGGATTGTAAGGCTGTAAGCACTCCTTTTGATTCATCAAAAACTCTCTATAAGACCAAAAGTGGAAGACCTGTTTCACAACTTAGATATCCTCATATTATTGGAAGCTTGATGTATTGGGCTAACTCTACTAAACCTAACATTTCTTTTCTAGTGTCTAAGTTGAGCAGATACACAAGCTGTCCTAACCATACTCATTGGGATGCCTTAGACCGAGTACTTAGGTACTTCAAGGGAACTATTTTCCTTAGTTTGCATTATGATAAATATCCTTAATTTAGTTTTGGAATGATATAGTGATGCAAGCTGGATTGCTCAAATGAAAGATTCCGAGGGCAATGGTGTTACAAGGTATGTGTTTACCCTTGGACGCGGTGTAGTCTCCTGGCAGTCTGCAAAATAGACCATTTTAGCCGGTCTGCCAGTGAAGTTGAGCTATGTGCTTTGGACACCACTAGAATTGAGGTTGAATGGCTAAAAGGACTTCTTTTAGAGATCCCTATGGTAGGTAAGTCAATTCTTGCGATATCTTCACATTGTGATAGCATGCTGCCATAGAAAAGATTAAGAGTTCAAAGCTTAATTAGAAAACAAGGAGGCACATCCAAATTAAACTCAAGTATGCTAGAGATTTGGTGTCTCAAGGAGTAATTGTTGTGGAATTTATAAGATCCTAGGATAACACAGTAGATTCATTTACTAAAGGACTTGATAGATTTTTAGTCCTTAAGTCTAGGCTTGGGATGGGACTTAGACCAATTGTGAGTTCACCCGCAGTAGCAACCCAACCTAACTAAGTGAAGATCCCACAAAGTATGTTCAATGTGATAACAACAAGCTATATGGGGAACTAGTTGGCACTCATTGTTACATGATTTGGCATTTGAGTCCAATCCCTGGAAGCCTAAGTGCCTTAAACTACAAATTTAGGAAGAGCAAAGGCTCTAAATGAGTTCAAACCTTTATAATAGGATGTGAGCAGTGCATCCTTGGAAAATGTCACCTATGTGAGTGTTATTGTGGGCCATAGTTAAGGCAACAAGGTCTTTCCCGATTACACTTATGAAACAGGATATGGTGCATGGCCCTTAAGAGCACCAACCCTGAAGATTATATCCAAGAACTTCATTCAGTTATCACCCCTATACACCCTACATCAAAGGTCTAAAGTTCAAGACCAGTTTCACTTTATTCCTATGGTGGTGAAGGTGGATGATTTAGGTAAAGGTTTAAATCAGAAGGTACCTTTATTGAAAGTTGAGTGTGATAGCCAAGGAATTTATCGTTGGATTTGTGGGGTAATGTTGAATTTGAGAGCCTAATTGCATTAATCGGGATGCAATTGATATATATAATGGCATGAAAATTTATGTTGAAATTAGTGAGATTTGGTATAGGTTTTGTCACATACTAGAAGTGAACAAACCTCTTGGTGGATGTAAAAGGCTTCTGCCTCTCATAGCTTATGTAGTAAAGAGTAAGAGGTGGGGCTGGGGACCACACACGCACAAGTGCACTCCACCCTACACTAGCTCGTCTCAGGCTTAAGCTTGGGTAAGAATTGTTAATGTGAGGATTCGAGGGTTTTGAAAGATGTGTTGGTTGTAGTAATAAATTCTCAAAAATAGCTCGAAAAATAGATAAAATTCATAACTCAAATGAAAGTTCGAGGTCGTTTGGGAGCAAATAGGAATTCACACGCTAATCTCAACAATTAATGTAATTGAGCACAATATATAAGTAAAAGCTTAATGCAAAATGATATAAGAAATCAATGATCAATGTGCAAAATGAAGAGGGTAAAATAGTGATTTGAATCACCAATTACCCTTATACAGTAATAGCAAGTAGAAGCACAATATCAATCGAGCTAATTATAGCTTTAGAAACTCAAATTAGACGTCTAAAGATACGATCAGACGTCTTAAACGTCTGATGCTACAGTGCTCTTCTCTTCCTTTCTCTTCTAATGTTCTTCTTCTTTCTCTGCTTTTGCTCTTTGGTTCTCTATAGAGGATCTTCTTCCTTCTCTTCTTGCCTTGGCTTTCCTTCTTCACGCATAGGGGATTTATTCTTCAAATGGCTAAGTGTCAACCGTTGATCTTTAGAGCAAAACCCCCTGCCCCCATGCTCTCTTTCCTTCTCTGTTTGGGTTTTCCTTCCTTCCCGCCTTCCCAAGGCCATACACAGTACTGGGTAATTGGATTCGGATCTAAGCACACCTAGGACCAAGGCTACCGACGTGGGGTAGCAGCCGAGGTGTGCTCAGGTTAGGCGGGTTGGGTCGACACCAGCCCCGCATGGTGGTATCACAGGCGAGACAGGTGAAGGGTGCAGAGGACCTCACCACCCAAGTGA
Source organism: Thalassia testudinum (assembly GCA_037157565.1). Lineage (NCBI taxonomy): Eukaryota > Viridiplantae > Streptophyta > Magnoliopsida > Alismatales > Hydrocharitaceae > Thalassia > Thalassia testudinum. Next base: position 50,985,610 of record JAZHRO010000009.1, read on the forward strand.
CTTGAGGCGATAAGCTGGAAGCAGAAATTCAACTTATGCGTGCCTGCCTCTTCACTTGTTTCCGAGGTGGGACTAAATGTCCCACCATCTTCGCGCGAGCGTCTGCAAGTGGGATTCCTTCCTATTACAGTAGCTGCTGAGGGTATCTCCCCCAATTGGAGACTTGGGCACATGCCTTGAGCAAAGCCACAGTGCCTGGAGGGTGTGGCCTAGAGCTTCGTGGCTAGAACTCGAAGAACACTGCCAGAGGAGACATCGTGGCAGTGGAGCTCCGATGGTATACCTGAAACATCAAATACGGGCTAAATGCCCCAGTTAAAATGTTCAGGAGGTTTGCAAGGAAGTGGCAAAGGTGTGGGTGGTAGTGGCTAGCTGCGAAGGTGTTCGTCGGTGGCTGGCGAAGGTAGCGTAGGTCAGAGAAGGTGGTTGTGTTCGATGGGGATTTTGGATGAGCGATTGATGGAATTAGGAGAGGTGTTTTGTGTGGGAAGGCAAGACGGAGGTCATAGGCTTGTCGGTGAAGTGTTTGGAGCAGTAGAGTGAGTGGAAGACTTCGTCGAAGTGGTTGCTAGAGATGGAGACGAAGGTGGCTTGCGACGGTGTCGAGGGGTTGAAACTAGAATAGGAATAGGGGAATCTAACCTAAAAGTGAAGAGGAACTAATCTAGCCTAATATAAACTGACGAAAGGGGAGGATTCTCCTTATCAAGGGTACGTCGGTGATGAGAGCCTCATCATGAACCCTAACTAGCACAATTTGATCTAAATAAGTGTGAAAAAGCTCCTATAGAACCTAAAGAGAAGCCTAACTCAAAGAATTCTGAATTGAAGAATAAAACAAATCATAAGGGGTAAAACTGTAATTTTACCAATGCAGTACACAAACAGGGTATTTAAAGGTCTAAACACAGGTCAATTAAGCTTAATAAGGAAGGAAGTGGGATGTTCTGATCTGAAAAGGGTTATAGCAACTTCTAGGAATTAAATGACATTCCGTAACCCTAAAACAAGCCCACTTTAATTCATGAGGTTAAAGGTAGGATAAAAATTAACTAAACCCTCTAAAATTCATGGAAAAATATTCCCTAGGGTTTAGAACCTTCAATTTAGCCTTTGCAACCTATTTTGACCTGAATTGAGAACTATGCCCAAATTATGACCTAATTTGAATTTTTGCGTAAATTGACTAGTCAAACATGGTCAAACCTAAAATAAAATTACACCATTAAATTCCTTAGGTTCAAATTAGGCTAGTACAAAAATTTGGGCTTAGGAGAAGACCATCTTGATCGAATTTACAAATTGGTCCTCTTGAATTACTTTTTGACCCTTATCTTTTGAAATCCTTACAAATAGCCCCCTATCTTTCCAGTCGTTCTTTGCAGAACGATCCTCCCTGCCACCCTGTGCAGGCACCATACCTCCGGAGACCTTGCACGGTGGATGGCGCCCCGCAGTGTAAGGCAGCGGCTCTCAGGAACGAGCGGGGGGTTCCCTACATCGTCCTCTATCGTAGGGACCCTCCTCTGTGACCTGCGGCTACCCATGCCTCTCGTGCGAACGCACGAAAGGCATAGGTCTCCATCTCCGGTGAGTCCCCCACGTCGCTCTCTCGAGACCCTCTCCTCGCCAGCACCTTTATAAGGAGCGGCAGGAGCTGCCGTCTCCTTCAGGCTAGTTCTGGCCAAGAGAATCCCCCTCCTTCGTCTCCTCTCTCTTCGGTCAGACTTCCCAAGCTTCCGGTGAATCCTCCTCCTCCTCGTCGCTCTGCTACCATACCTGCAGCAGAGCCCATTCTGCCTCGTCTTCCCACGCTAGGCCGCACCAGCTGGCGTCCTCAGATCTCTTCCTCGCCGCTGTCACTCCTCCTATGGGCATCTTCGTCCCCAGCTCTGGCAGGCACGATCCGGGCTTCTTCCTCTCCCTCTTCGTCGATTAAGTAGGTAGGAAATTTCCCCTTACTCTCCTCTCACTTTTCCCTTCTCGAATTGGTATTTTAGACCCCTCGACTACCACGACCACCTCCACAGACCTTTCCACCCCTCGCCGAAAAGCCCAGAAGCTCCCCCTCACTCCACTCAAGCATTTCCCCTACTCCATTCACTGCCCTACACACTTTGAGCACCCCCCGAACACACCCACTTCCACGCACGCAGGTTGCCCTAGCCGCACGACCACAGGCACTCTCACAACACGCCGCCCCTCGCATTGCCTTCGTCGCACTCTGGCGAATCTCCCTGAACCTTTTTGACATGGCCACGAGGCCGTTTGCATGTTTCAGGGTTCACCCTCCTCGCCGTCATTGACGAGCAGTAGGAGCTGCTTCGCAGGCAGCTCTAGACCTCTTCGGCTCCAGGTGCGGGCTCCAGGCAACGCAGGGCACTTCCACAAAGGCACTCAGGTTCTCAATTGGGGTCGCGAGCCTTCGCTATTCCCCCAATTGCTCAAGCCCTCTCTCTTGCGGGCACGCGGAGCGGAGGTGGGACTTTAGTCCCACCTCATAAGTGTATGGGCGAATGCCCACACTTAAATTGAAAAAGTGGTATAAGCTCTTCGCCTCCAATACACACGGGGTGAGGTCCCTCACCTATCATCGAGTCTCGTCTGCAGCACGCCCACGCGGATCTGACCCAACCCAACACCCTCCTGTGCACTCCTCGCGCACCACCCACGCCGGTGCGCCTGGACCCGGGCACGTGACCCGACCCGATTACCCAGCTCTGGGAGAGCTTACCGAAGAGAGATCCAGAGAGAGAGAGACGCGGGGAATGGGTAGGGTAGGTTTTGCGCTGATATTTGCGTGTGTGCGGAAGAAAAAAGGAAAAAGAAGAGAAGTGGAATGGAAGGAGCGGAAGGGAAAGAGAAAAGAGAAGAAGTAGTCACAGCAAGGAAGAAGAACTGAAGAGAAGGACCAGAAAAGAAAAGAAAGAAGAAGGGCCAGAGCAAAAGAAAGAAGAAAAGAGAAAGAGGAACCGCAGTTGCTGAGAAAAAGGAGAAGATGTAGAAGAAAGAAGATAGGCTGAAGAAGAAGCAGAAAAGAAGAATGAAGAAGAGAGCTGGCTGAAGAGAGAGAAGAAAAAGCCAATTACTCACTCTCTCTTTCTCTCTCTCTCTTAATTTTTTGTAAAACCTTACATATATTGTGAATTTATATGCTTCTGGAATTTTAGTTTGCTCCCTGAGTTCGACCTCGGGAAACTTTTTATTCCGAGTAACAAATTATTAAGCTAGTAACCATTTTCTTTATACCACAATGACTCTAATAACTACATCAACAAGGAAGCCACCACCCCCACACTTCGTTTACCAGATGTTTTATTTGTTCCAGGATTTTTTATTAGTTTGTTGTTTATCAGTAGAATTACTAAAGAATTAAATCGCTGAGCCATTTTTGATGCCCTTTGGATGTGTCATTCAGAACAAGCTCACGGGGAGGATGATTGGTGACAGACATGAGGAGCGGGGATTCTATAGCCTAGTTCAGAGTCCTTTTGCTGCTACATGTCAGGGGAAGGTTGCTTTAATTGCTGGGACAATTGCTCAGTGGCACAGACAACTTAGACACCCATCTCTAGACAGGCTATGACGTGTGATTCCTCATTTGTCACCTACTGCTCAGATTACTTATGAGGCTTGTCAAAGAGGGAAACACCACTGATCTGCATTTCCTGCCAGTTCTTCTACTAGTTCTTCTACATGTTTTGATTTGATTCATATGAATTTATGGGGGCCTATTCGTGTACCTGACTGGCTAAGTCACAAATATTAATTGTTGAAAAATAAGGCAGATGTTGGTGGTGTGATTGAATATTTTATTATCCAAATAAAGAATTAATTTTCTACTATGATAAAAATTATCAAATTTGATAATGCAAAGGAATTTCTTACAGTGCAATGGGAGTCTTTCTACTGTTCTCATGGTATTATTCATCAAACTAGCTACCCTCATACCTCCCAACAGGATGGGGTGGAAGAGAGGAGACATAGACACTTACTGGATGTGGCACACACTCTTCTGATTCATCATATTGTTCCTTCTAGATTCTGGGGAGACGTGATACTTACCGCTTGTTACTTGATTAATATACTGCCCAACTCAGTTGTACAGGACCAAGTACCATGGCAAATTCTTTATCCAGATAAAGAATCATTTCATGTGCCACCCAAAGTATTTAGATGTGTAGCATTTGTGCATATCCTTGGTCCTAGGCGTGATAAACTAGCTCCACATGTTATGCCGTGAAGTGTATCATTTTGGGGTATAGTTTCACCCAAAAAGGATACAGATGCTATGATGCTCGGACTCACCATTAATTTTTCAGTGCCAATGTTACATTTCATGAAGAGGTTCCTTACTTCTCGATAGCAAGCCATGAGCTTTTTACTAATACTGGGTGTGCCTATGCCCATTCCTCCAGTACAGTTAGAGGAGATACTGGTCACTCCTACTCTAGTTGATACACCTGCAGAGCAGGCCAGATACAGTGAGCCGACTAATGTGTACACACTGCCAATGTCTTATAGGCAGCCCCCCTCCCTCCTCCCCATTTCCACTTACCTCCCCGAGTACACAGGTACATATTGAGACCACTGATGTTCTTTCTTCCCCTAATGACTGTGCAAGCCTACTTGATCATGCTGGACCTGTTCCTACTATGGATCTTCCTATTACTATTATGAAGTTTCAATGTTCTAGTCTGTCTCATTACTAGGTTCCTAATGATCCCTCCATTGCTAATCTTAGACGGTTGTTTGCTATGTTTACCATGGCATTGATAGCCATCATTATTCCTTCTATCTATCAGCAAGACATGCTTGATCATAAATTGCTCTAAGCCATAAAGGATGAGATGGCTGCTCTTTGATCCAAAGGTACTTTCTTCCATACCAGTCGACGCACATAATGTCGGATGCAGATGGGTATTTGCTCTTAAGTATAATTCTGATGGGTCCATATCTCGTTATAAAGCCCGCTTGGTTGCCAAAGGATTTACTCAAACATATGGAGTATATTTCTTTGACACCTTCTCCCCAGTGGCTAGGCTACCTACTATTCATTTTCTTCTATCTGTTGTAGCTCATTATGATTGGGTTTTATATTAACTTGATGTAAAAAATGCATTCTTATATGGATACTTACAAAATGAGGTTTATATGCAGCAACCCCTAGGATTTGAAGTTAAGGGGGAGTGTGTATGTAGGCTTCAAGAAGCCATTTATGGCCTTAAACAAAGTCCCAGAGCATGGTTCCAGAAATTATTTGAGGTGGTGCATGAGATTGGACTCCAGCGATCTTCTGTCGATCACTCTTTATTTGTTAGGAAGAGTGATCACGGAGTTGTGGTATTACTTGTCTATGTGGATGATATTATTGTTACTAGAGATAATGTAGTGGGAATACAGTAGGTAAAGAAGACTCTTGCCAACAAATTTGGTAGGACTAATTTGGGTACATTGAGGTACTTTCTTGGCATTGAGGTAGCCCGTGGTAAGGATGGGATTATGATTTCTCAACGCAAATATGCTATGGATGTCCTTAAGGACACATGAATGTTGGGTGCCAAGCCTGCCAATATTCCTATGGATCCTAAAGGACATTTATATGATATGGAGTTTCCTCAGGTTGATAGCAAATCATACCGACAGCTTATTAGGAAGTTACTTTATCTCACTATTACCAGACCAGATATCTCATTAGCTATTCGAGGATTGAGCCAATTTATAACTAAGCCTACAAGGGAACATTGGAAAGTTGCAATGCAGGTTCTTTAGTACCTGAAGAAGGGACCTGGTAGGGTATTGTTGTTCAAAAAAGATTCTCCCATGCAAGTTGTTGGCTGCTTTAATGCCAACTATGCGGGATACCTGGCAGACAGGAAATCTACGATTAGCTTCTGCACCTATGTGGCTAGAAACCTTGTGAGATGGGGAAGTAAGAAACAAGTAGTGGTGTCTAGGTCAAGTGCAGAATTTGAGTATCAAGTAATGACTCAGACTATTGCAAAGATGGTATGGATACAAGCTATGTTACAAGATTTACATGTTCAGGTTTAGCTACCTATGGAGATGCAATGTGATAACAAAGCTGCTACATACATCAAAACCAATCCAATGTTTTACGAGAGAACAAAGCATGTGGAGGTGGATTGTCACTACACTCGTGACTTAATCCACAGGGGCATTGTCTACACTACCGCAGTGTCATCTGAAGATCAGACTGCAGATATGTTCACTAAGCCTTTAACTCGGGCTTCCTTTGACACATGTTGTAAAAAGCTGAATATGATAAATATTGATGTTCCAACTTGAGGGGGAGTGTTGTAGGCCTCTCATGGTCCTTACCATTATTTTTATTTTTCTATGTGGACTTTCCTTGTTATTTCTCCCTTCCACCTCCTCCATAAAAGAAGTATTAGGGTTTCTTTTCGAGATTAAACAAATTACTTCCTTTGACTGTAATAGTCAAAAAATCAAGAAGAATTGAAAGCAGAAGATGATGGCACCTTTGGCGGCGAACCACCAATAAGATAGAATGAAGATTCATTTCAGTTTAGCATAACAAGACCAAACAAAAACAAAGTAAAATGGACGACAAAGAAGGAACTAGTTTATGTTTGCAGAGAGGAAAAGGATCATGAAAATGTGCTTATGGATGTTTCTTGAATGGTATTTTGCCACTCAGTCTTATTCTCACATATTTCAATACCAATCTGAGTTAAATACATTGAAAAAGGGTGACATGACCATAATTGAATTTGTTAACAAAACTTGCGAACTAGTTGCTAGTCTCGCTGCGTGTGGCAAATGAGTACTTGACGAAGACATCACGTTGTTGCTTCCCTCAAGTACATCATGTTGTTGCTGCTTCCACTCAATTGTGGTATCCGAACTCAGGGCCACCCGTCATATAACAACTCTTAGACATCAAAATCAGGGGTCAACCATCATATGAGATGATCTCTTGGTAGTTTCATAATCAAGCCTAAACTCTTAAACAACTCGTCAATACCATTGGAATCTGGCAAATCCTTTGGAGTGTTGTGGCAAATCCTTTGGAGTGTTGTGAGGCCTCCTGTGCTTCTAGTAAAGATCCAAGAAGGACTTCTTCTAACTCTTTAATCCTCTCCTCATTCTATTGATGTAACTTATTTTGTTATTCTATGTAGTAGTCATGTCTGAGGTAACCAAATCATCAAAATCTTGAATTTTCCTTCGGAGCATCTTGGACATCTTCTCCCTCGCTAAATTTTCCTTGACCCTCTCCATCTTGAACAACTATTTATTTTTTTTTATGTGAGTAGGAAAATGTAAAAGTTGATGTTACGATCCGGTTCTCGAATCCCTACAGAACACGAAACCGGACCGACTCGATTGATCCCAAGACCGAGTCGTCTAACGAGAAAGTAACCAAAAAGTAAGAAAGTAAACCACATTCACTATGCTAAGCAACTAATACTAAAAAGGTACAGTAGTAAAGAAGTAAAAACTGCTACAGTACATATCACCACCACAACAATAGAAAGTAACAAGGTACAGGAACATAAAGTACAGAACGCAAAAGTACAGAACATAAAGGTACAAGAGTCTACTCACTACACAAAAGGAGTACAACAAAAGAGTTACAACTACTGGGCTCTACTGGGCCTAGCACCCTCTGCAGCCGTAGGCTCTGGTTGCTCAACACCTGGACCTGAAAAGGGGTTATGAGTACACAACATTAGCGAACGTTGAGTAGAGTGGAAACCAACTAACTAAAGTAGTAAAAGTGGACAGGTATCTATTTATTCCATTTACTTTATTTCACAATTCATTCCTTTTCACTCATTAGCTTGTTTATCAGATCTCTTTCCTGATCTCGAATGTTCCTCGTGGGAACGATCTTGATTGCAGTCTTTTCCGAAGAGAAGTTGCACGTGGTGCTCTCCTAGTCGAGAGAGTCCCCCGTGGTGGTCCTACACCCAGTCAACTACCCCAAGGTCACAGACAAACGTAACGGTGACTACAGCATGCGCGATAAATTCACGGGCCGCTACCCCACACTAGCACGCGGTCAGTCGTTTCCATTAGCAAGTGCACCCAAAGCACAGCACAGAACCAATATAGGGCTACCCCTCTCAGTAACAGGGGTCTAGCCTCGAATAACCAAACAGGGGTCTCGCCCCTCCATAGTCCTCGCACCCTCGCCTGACTACCCTAGTTTGCCCAGTAGGCCTAACAAGTCGGTGTAGGGCGGCTAGCTAAACCTCAGGCCTTGTGGGGTGGCTAGCTCTCTCCCTACACTAGTTGCTCTCCCCGGTATAGTGTACATGAGGGCCACAGAGTCGGTGTAAAGTGGCCAAACCCACCTCAGGTTTCAACCCGTAGGCGGCATGTTTCCCTCTACACTAAGAGGTAACATGCGCTCCCCTTGGTACCACATACTCAAGGGCCAGCACACATCCCAATATATTTCCAGATCCATTCTATTTATTTCCAGGAGCTCAACTCCAAATTCCCCGTAGGGTTCATGCTCATATTCCTCAGGCCATGCCACATCAGGTTTCATCATTTCTATTTCCATTCTCAGGTTATACACATGCAGCTTGTATTGCTATCGTTCACATTTCCATACTCAGGTTATACACAGGTAGCTCATATTTCCGTCATTCACATTACTATTCTCAAGTTATATACATGCAGCTCGTATTATGTCATTTAACATATACAACAGGAAGTTACAAGCAACAGCTAACTAGCACAAGTACTTCATATTTCACAGGCAGCTATTATTCATTTACAAGCATTTGTTATTATTTCTATCTACTCATTCAAGACTACAATTCAATCACCCAAATACAGACATTTTCAGTATTTCTCATCCTAGGATTCATGCCATATCCTAGATTCTAATAATTCATTCCACACATGCATTCAGGTGTGTAATTAAATTAGGGGAAGCCACTCTACCAGTAAACCCAGGAGTATTGGGGGCTTGAACTCCAGGCTCATGTGCCTCAGCAAGCCCCGAACCCACAACGGAACGAAGTTCTATCACAAGGAACAAACATAAGGGAACTATCAGAACAGTATATAAAGTCTTCTAACAAGTAGAGGAACTCACAGGGAACACAACAGTTACTTATTTGCGTAAAACAGACCTCAAACGGATCCTAAATGGGTCAAAACAGGGTTTCTATCTTAAATCAGACGTCTGGAACAACTTCCAGACATCTTAAAAGTGTTCAGTAACATACCTTAAGTCTTGCGCCAATCCTCAGACGTCTAAGAACTCTTCCAGACCGTCTAGACCCAGCTCCAGACATCCGACCACCTCTCTGGATGTCTGGAAGCGCTTCCCGTCATTTGGTACATCGCCCAAACGTCTGAAATGCGCGGGAGGGCATGTCCCGCACCTTCCCAAAGTGAATCCTACACGCAGACACCCGATCTTCTCAAAACGGGCATGCGAAGTGGTGGCGTGGAGCGGCCTGCATGGCCATATCCGTAAAGAGGACGTACCTTTGCGAAACTCTCACCTTAGATGTCTGGAACCACCTCTAGATGTCCGCACCGTCGTCTGGAGGTCACTCCAGACGTTTGATTCTGGGGGAAACCTAGAAACAGAACCTGCTTCCGCTCTCCCACGCCGCGCATGGCTGCGCCATGCCCCCTTGCCTGCTGCTCCGGCTGCAGCAATGTCGAGGAGGACCTCCTCGACGCACTCCTCCTCCTTGCGCACGCGTCGCTTCGGCCGTGCGCTCACCGGTGAGCTCCCACGCGAGCTCATGAGCTTGCTCTCCTCCTCTCCTCACACATCTCCTCAACGCCATTCGCGTGCTCTCTTGCTCGCGCTGCGTCTCTCACTGGAGTGGAGAAGAAGGGGGAAGGGCTGGTGTGGGGAGAACTAGAGGGGAAGGGGGTCTTATATAAGGTCGGGGTTAGGGTTTGCTTGGAGGCGAGGGAAGAGAGAGAAGGAGGAAAACGAGGGGTACTATCTGTAAGTAGCCCGAGTGCAGAAGTGAGCTCGTATCCAAAAATTTTGATTTTTAGACATCTGGGAACGTGTCCAGACGTCTGACCCACAGTCAAGACGTCTTAAAAGGCTCAACAGCACGGGTCTTAACAGTTGACATAAAAGTTGACACATAACTATAAATGTGATTCCTCTTTTCTTTTTATGTAAAAAAAGTGATGACATATGGTGAGATTCACCACTATTAAAATTAACAATAAACTACTTTCGTAGGGGTGAGTAGTTGTGTAAAATCACTTTGCATCTTCAAAAAAATTTTACATGGGTATAAAGTAAGATTGCACCGGTGCAATCTTACTTTAAACTATTTTCCACCGCTGCAATATTTTTTTGCACGGGTGCAAAGTAAAATTACACCTTACTTTAAATAACTTTGTACCGATGCAATTTTTTTGTACCGGTGCAATATTTTTTTGCACGGGTGTAAAGTAAGATTACACCTTACTTTGAACTACTTTGCACCGATGCAATATTTCTTTTGCACCGGTGTAATTTTTTTGGCAAGGGTGAAAAATTAAATTTCAAGTGTTTCTTTAAGTATGACAAGTGGTTTTACACTTGAAATGTGATTTTTCATCTTTGGGTTTAAGGTTTAGTTTTTAGTGTAAGCCTTAAATCCTAAGGTGAAAAATCACTTCTCCTACGTGAAATCACTTTCCATAAACCTAGACCCTAAATCCTAAACTCATATGTCAAAATCACTTTAGATAAGTGCAAGATTATTTTGGATAGGTGAAATTACCCTTGAAATAATTTATTTACCGGTGCAAAATTTGTTATTACTTGTACATTTTTTAAGTTAAAGTGGTGTAGTGATTTTTTTAAATTATGGTGAATACTATCACGTAACAAATCTTAGATTCTTTTATTTTTTTACATTAAATATCAATTATCAAGTAGATCAATATTCTCAACATTATATAAAATATGAAAATAATACTTATATCACTTTTTATATCACAATCTACATTTTCCTATTTTTTAACTTTTTTTTGTGCAAAGGTTTTTTTAAACTTCATGTCTCTGGTCCTTCACTTCTACCGCATTTTCTTGCATCTTTGCATCTAAGTGCTTATTTCAACGTTATTTCTCCTTCTATGATCTGTTTTTTTATTAAAAAAAGGGAATAGATAATGGATTTTTGAACAACATGTTTCCACATGATATGAAAACACAAAATCTAGTTTCTTGGAAACTATTTTCTTTTTACATTCACGAATATATTTGTAATGAGATTCAAACCTTTTCGTTACCATTTTATTTCCTATAGGAAATTAAGTATTGTGTAACTGAAAAGGTAGAGCAAATTAATGGATTGATCTAAATTAAGTCATAGTCAAATTGATAAAGAAAACCAAAGTCAGCAATTGGAAATAACAGTCGTGCTACTAATAAAAAGAACACTAGTTGACTTACAACTCTCTTTCCCATCCTTTAAAGAAGGAAAAGATTATATGGCTTTTGGTTTCTATGTCAGATACTCCAACTCTACAATCTATGTAGAATTTTGGCGGTCCACTTCCACTTCATCCGTGTTGATCTGTTGGTACAAATTATACTCAGGTTTTGCTTCTTCATGGAGACATTTTCCTTTTATGACTCTCCTTTCTTCTTTCCTTCTACTGTTGCTTCTTTATCTTGTTTCCTGTTCTTCCAATTCCTGGGTCTTTTTCTCTCTCTAGAATGGATTCCCATGCATCTATGTTTGTAAGTACTTCTTGAAGGTCAAAGTTACTGAATTCTAGGTTTTTTAAATGTCAAAGATTTTTCAAATGTAAAGATTCTCAATCAAAGGTATTATAACCTCCTTATTTGAATCTTCATTATTCATAGGATTGGTCATCCAAGCGATTTTTGTCAAGTCCCTATTTTTTTCTTGGAACGTTGCCCAGCTTCATTCCTATCATAGAACTCGATTTCTTTTTTTCTAGAGCATCCTTCCTCCTCTTTCTTTTTCTTCTTCTTCTCTTTTGTTTTACCCTCAGGGTGGAACTAATAGAAATGTCACAGATAGCTGCAGCGAAAAAAAAAGTCACCTTAAAGCAAAATGGAAATAACAAGTCTTGCTTACGAGATTGAGATTGGTCGGTCTCTTTTCATGAGTCCATTGGGGGCATGGAATGAAGATCGATCCTGTTCAGGAGATTCAGATGTAATTTTAAGGATTGTTGAAAGATTAGGAAAGTAAAGTTAAAAATTATCAAATTAATATTAATAAGTAGTTATATTTACTTGTAAATTGATGTTAATATTAATTTATATATATTTGAATTGATATTAAGTTATGATATTAATTTTTATAATATTTACTTAATAGTGATATTAAAAATATAAAATATGAGGATTGTCAGAAAAATAAGTGATGTATAATTTTAACATAGATTAGATTAACATCAGTTAAAATTAGTATTAGATAAATTTATGTTAAAATAGTTAAATTCAGATTATCAAATAAGAAATTAAATAGTAAAATAAATAAAAATTAACCTTTCATATGATAAGTTAACCTCCAAATAAATTAAACATAAATATTACATAATAGTCACATATCTTTTCTTTAACATACGTTACATTTTGCATTGTCCAACCAACCAATTCAAATTATCTTCCAGTTGAACGCTGCGTGTCTCTATGATACAAGCAACATTAGGCATCTTTAATTTTGATAATGGCGTCTATCTAGGGAATTGCAACGTTAATTTTCTCGGATATAAATATTGGAGGCAATCATTTCTAATAATTATTTGCAATTAATGTAGTGATTCTTGATTATTCTGATTTAACCGTCAAGGAACGCTTAACTTGTAATGGAAGTAAAGGGTGGCAAAAGTGCCAAACTTTTCTTCGAAAGATGATTCAACTACTTCTTACGAAAGAAGTGGAGACAAATGATGAAGGATTATATTTCCTCATTTGAAGATTTTGTAATTTTTAACTTTTGTATTTGTCAAATATAGAGAATCCAAGTATTTTTTTGTTAATTATTTATAGGTTGCAACATTATTGGAGATCTTTTACGAAAGAAAATATAGTGTGGAGTTGACATTCTAATCGTTAGACAGCAGATCCAAAAAAATCCTTGGGATGTCAGAATGACATAAAATTCTTGGATGGCTCAAATGATTGATGGAGTTCTGAATAAGTTCGATGGAGTTATATTCTCGAGCTTTGTGTTATTGAAGGATTTATTGAATTCTTAGGAACTTGTTTATCTTCATGGCCTTCTTTGCGGATGATATTCCAGAGAAATTCTTGGACTTGTTGCTAAATATGTTAAATTTTACGCTTGACATTGGACTCCTTAGCTGGATTTAAAAGACAAGCTGATTAAACCTACACCCAAAATCTGACTTATTTGGTGGATTTGCAAGTGGAGTTTTAATCTCAAGTGTTTGATCAAGCTACCCTTAGCCCACGATTCTCACATGATATGTTGGTCGGATATTTATCCCATTTCTATTTGACCCAAGTTGGTCCAGTGTGTCATGACTCAACCAAACTTGTTTAAATAGATACTAAATGGATTGGGTACTCAATTTCACTAAATTGGATCATGGGTACCTGCAGATCAATTTAGATAAAATATAAAATGTAAAGATATAAAATATAATTTAAAGAAAATTATAAAAAACATATATATCAAAAATATTTATTAAAATGACAAAATATTTTTATATAAATATATAACAACATTAAAAAATAAAAAATATAAACAAAAACAACTTTATATAAAATATAAAAATAACAATAAAAATCTTATTTAATGAAAATAATTTTAAAATATAAGAATACGAAGAAAGTAAAGTATGGAAAAATAACTAAAATATAGAAATAATTTTATAAAAATAAAATATATTTATAAAAATCATAAAAAATAAAAAATGTATAACTCAGCTAAAAAGGAATAAAATGCACAAAATCAAAAATTCAAAAAATAATTTAAATAATAAGGTAAAAATAAATGACATCCTCTTCTCCATTTGGGAAAAAAACACTGTCAACATCATCACCATATTCAATAATGCTATTGACCTTATCGTTAATATTCAATGAAATGTGCATTGACATAATTACTTTAACTCTTCACCACTTCCACGAATGAAAGTATTTTGCCGTTGTTAATAATCCAAAGTCCAGGAAAGAAACACAAATGATTTATCATCCTCAACTAGTATAACATCTAATATAGTGTTCACATGACCCAAAACTATAAGGTGCCCTACTCGACATGTAATTTTTGACCTTATTTGATCAGGTACCCATAAACCAAAGCCATCAAGAACCTATTTCTTGCTGAGTCGTCTCACAATAGGGCCCTAATTAGCTACCCACAGGGGACCCATGAGTACTAAGCAATTACGATGCAATCACATGCTACAACTTAAAAAGGAAATGATTTGTTGGGATCTTAGTGAGGTTTTTCCACATCAATGAGGGATAAAAACAAAAACAAAAACAAAAAGGTTGAGTTGAGTTTCACATCAATGAGAAGTAACCAAACAAACTCCCCACATTTACCACTCAATTAAGATCGTAATGTAACTAACACTGAATCTGCTCCATTATAATGCAATTAACATCTCTTAAGTTCAGGCTTCACTGCTTTAAGCCTCTTTTGTATTGCACATCATTTTTATGCCTTGTTAAAGAAATTACTAGAGTTCACATCATGCAGCCATAGTCGGAGGGTTGGATTCTATAGTTAGAAGAATATTAATGATTTTAAGTGTCTTATTGCATCAATTGGGATGTAATTGGTGGATGGTGACGTGGAAATTCATATTGAAATCAAAGAGCAAGAGGTAAGGCTGGGTTTGAGAGATTTAAGAGAGGGTTTTAATGCTACATTGAAAGTAGACAAATCTTTTGGTGGATATAAAAGGTTTTTGCCTCCCATATCTTATGTAGCAAAGAGCAAGAGGTAATGCAAAATCCCGTTACCAAAAAGTGTTGCGAATATACGTGTGATATGTAATTAGGGTTTCAAATTGTTGTAACATTCGAATTCGCAAACGCTATTAAATTTCTAAACCTAGATAGTAGGGTATCTAGGATTGTTCAAGGAGGCAATTTATTTGCAAAAATACATCGCTCACTTGAAATCGGAAATCAACTTTCTTTTTGATTTTTGAATATATAATTTTTTTTAATTTTAAATAACAAGGCAATCACACTTAAAAGTTGGTGAAGAACTAACACCTAAGAACTAAACTTAGAGTGACAAGAATGACCTCTCCCTAAGCTCACTCTAGGCACGTGGAGGCCTAGAGTAATTAGGGAGAGGGAGTGAAAAAGTGTTAGAACAAAATAAAAACAAATGCGACAAGAGTAATTGAAAAGAAGGCAACTTTTTCTCTATTAAAGGAAATTGTCTACAAGTAGAGGAAAGCTCCTACTAAAATTTGAAAAGACAAATAAAGAAAACACAAAATCCTTTAAGTGATGAGGGTGAAGATGGCAAGGCTCTTGCTCCAACTGCGGCTGCTCCCGCAGTCAAAAAGAGCTCCTTCTTCTCCTTCTCCTTCTCCTTGTAAAGCTCCTCCAAGGTATGGTTTCCTGGCAAGCCAAAACGGAGGGGGCGTGCCTGATCCCCTCCAAGGTGGATGGAATTCCACCTTTAAATGCTCCTCCAAAGGTGGCGTGGACCACATTTGAAATTTCCTCCCAGGGTGGTTGTGTACCACCCTCAAATCCTCCTCCTAGGGTAGGCGTGTACCCTAGGTCTCCTTCCAATGCTTGGCTTCTTCCCTTGGCTGGCATGGGCTCAAGAGAGAAGAGAAGAGGGGAAGGCACCAAGGGGACAGAGTGTCCCCTTAATCTTCTTCTTCTTCTTCTTCTCTTGGCCTTCTATGTAGGTGGAAGTATAGGTAGAAAATATGTAGCCAAATGTGCTTTAATGGTGGTGGATGGTGGTCTTTTTATAGGAGTGGAAGGGGGTTAAGGGTAGTTAATGGATGGAGGGTTAGGATGGCATGTAGAGGGTGGTTAGGAGATCTTAGGGTGGATAATGGGTGGTGCCAAATGAGGGGATGCATGACAATTTGGTACCAACCCTAGGTAGGGACTAGGGTTAAAGGTTATGGTGGTAAGGTTAGGTGGTGTGTAGGACATGTGTAGGGTTAGGATGGAGTTGTAGGGTGGTGGTTGGTGTATGGAGGGTGGATATAAGGTGGCACCAAAGGGAAGGTTGCATGAGGTGGTGGTTGGTGTAGGTTTAAGTGGAGTTGGTGCCACTTTATGTTGGTTAAGGGAGAGGGTTAGGTGGCACCACTAGATGAAGGGTTAGGATAGGTTGGAGGGTGGTGTGTAGGGTGTAGATTGGATGTGGTGTTGGCTCCAATTTGTAGGGGTGTGGGTAGGATATTTTGGCACCAACTAGGGTTGGTTAGGAGGTGGTTATGGTGGTGGAGGGAAGCTTCAAGTTGGTGCCAAGGGTAGGTGTTCTAGAAGGGGTTAGGTGGGTGGTAGGGATGACTTTAGGTGGTGATGTGTAGTGCTAGGAATTAGGCACATGTTGGCACCAGAAGGAACGAGTGCCTAGGGTGTTTTTGGCGCCAACATGAAGGGGTGTGGGTGGTGATGGTTAGTGTAGGCTGGCGCCAAAAGGGATGGGTTAGGTTAGGGTTAGTTGTGATTAAGGGGGAAGGAGTGGATGGCCATATAGGTGGAGCTTGTTGGGAGCTTAGCTAAGCTAGCTAAGCTAGCTTAGCTAGTAGAGTAGAGGTGGTGGAGCTAGGGTTTCATGAAGAAGGACCTAGAGAAAATAATCTGGAGCTGGTGGTTGCTGTAATTGGAGCTGAATCTGCTGAGGCAGCTTCATGGGGAGCTCAACAACTTACCTAAGCTACCTAGTTATTATGCTAGTAGCTAGGCTTGGGTAGTTGAGCTAGGTTGAGCTAGAACTGCCTTTGATGAGAACTCCAAAGCTAGTTAAGCTACTAGTTAACAAGTAGTAGCTCAGCTAGCATGGAGTCCAGCTGCCATGAGCTGGGTGGAGCTGGGATGAGCTGGGCCTAAGCTGAGATGGACTCCTATCAACTCATTTGAGCTAGCTAGAGCTCCCAATGAATTGATGGGAGCTAAGATGAGCTAGACTCAACTAAGTTGAGCTGGATCAGAGCTAGGTTGAGCTGAGATGAGTTGAGATGAGCTACCCTGAGCTGCCATTTAGCTAAGATGAGATGAATGGAGCTAACTTTAATCAAAGGAGCTGGTATCCAGCCATGATGAGTTGGAATTTTCTAAGTCCTAGCTTGATTGAGCTTCTTCTTCACTAATTGCCTTCAAGAGTGCTAGGGTTATAGGGATCTGTCAATTTGTTTGTCCCTAACACTCAAACAAACATATTAAAAACATAATAAAAAAAATGCAATGCATGCCTAACCTAATTGATGCCTAATTGCAACCCAAAAATACATTTGCAGAGCAAAATCCTAAGTGCTAGGTTTGTTTTAATGCATAAGAATGATGATAAACTAGCATTTATCAGGAGCATACACATACGTGCACACGCACCCCACCATAGCATTGACACCCATATATGATACTTATTCTTCTATTAGTAGGATGACTATGATTCCACTGCTCTGATCCACGATCCATCAAACAGATGTGAAGACTACCTTCTTGAATGGAAATCTTAAGGAAGAGATCTACATATATCAACCTAAGGGAGTCATGGCACCTAATAATGTGAGGAAAGTCTACAATCTTGTGAAATTTCTTTAAAGATTGAAGCAAGCTCCAAAATAATGGCATGCAAAGTTTGATAAGAAATTAAGTCTTATGGCTTTACTATTCATGAATTCTATAAATGCTTCTATTCTATAGTTAAAGGTGATATGTCTATTGTCTTGTGCCTTTATGTGGATGAACTATTATTGTCTGGATCTAACATAAGGTTAATCAATGAAACAAAGGCTTTCTTGGGTAGTAAATTTGAGATGAAAGATATGAGAGTTGCTAATATGATCTTGGGGCTCAAGTTGATTAGATCAATTGAAGGGATAACTATTTATCAGACTCACTACGCTGAGAAAGTCCTTGAGAAGTTTGGCTATTAAAGCTATAGATTTGTATATACTCCCTATGACTCCCCTAAATCACTATACAAGAACAAGAATGGATTGCCTGTCTCTCAGCTTAGGTACTCATAGATCATACAAAGCTTAATGTACCTACTAACTAGACTAGATTGACATTTCATTTGAGATCTTTGAGTTAAGTAGATACATTAACTACCCTAAGCTTACTCATTGTGAGGCCTTGGATTGAGTTCTGAAGTATCTTAAAGGTACTACTTCTCTAGGATTGCATTATGATAAATATCCTTTAATTTTAAAAGGTGATGGTAACACCATCATTCATCATAACTAACTAAAATTAGTTAGATTCAAGTATTAAATGCTCCTAAATGATTGTCTGAGGATCATAAATTTGATCGAATTAATCTGAGAAGAAGATAGGAAAACAGAGTTAATTTTGTTATTTTATCATCTCATCACAAATGCAGATTAACCAAGGGTTTATCAGGGGTTAATTCAAGGTCAAATGAACTTAAATATTCAAGAAGTGGACTCACATTGACTAAATCAGGTTTTACACATTTCGAGGATGACAATAGTACTAAAATCCTTAATTATGATCTCCACTTAAATTGAAAGGGTTCTAGTAGAGATAAATTCAATCTAAACCTTCTAAAATCATTGAAAATATTCTAAGAGGTTTGGTACCTTCACTTTGACCATCTAAATTCATTTTGACCAAAAACAGAGATTTACATGGGAATTTGCCTTGATTTGGGCTTCTATACAATTTACTTAGTCAAACATGGTCAAAACTCAAATTCAAGTACACCATTATATTCCTTGGGTCTAAATTAAGTTAACCACAAAATTTGGACCCAATTAGAGTCCATCTTGATATAGTTTGCAATTCAGTCCCCAACTCTCTAATCTTTTCAATCAAACCCTCAACTTCTACATTTTCTTACCAAGACACCCCTAACTTCATCATCTTCTTTACAGAAAGATCATCGCTACCTGCAACTCCTAACAACAGGTCAACCCATCAATTTCTGATCTTTGACCAAGCATATCTCCCTCATTTTTAAGTCCAAATCCTTCCAAATTTGGAGGAATTGCTCCTTAGAAGATCCTCTTTGATTGGGACCTAATTTCATACCCAAATTGGAGTTTGAGAAGCTCCACCAAATGTGGGATTTGCAATTAGGAAACACATCTACATCCTATTCCAATTGCTTAAAGTCTTCCTAATTGAGGTTGCAACCTCTCCTATTTAAGTCCTAGCATCTTCCCACGTCCAATTTAGCCAAGGTTAGGCCAAGAATCACTTCTCTTCTTCCCCAGTCGCCTCCAACTTGAGCTCCAATGACACCCTTTGACCTCCATCCTCCAGCCGTCCAACAGTCAAATTGGACAACCTAAACTCTTTCTCTCTCTCTTCTACGCTTGGTATGCCATAGCTAGGGCTCTTTCCCCTGTCATCATCGTTGCTCTCCCCCATTACACACTTCATCTCCCTTGACTCCGGCATGCGATGCCAGCGAGGATTCCTTCCCCCTTTCATCTTATAACCTAGGCTTCTATCTTCCCCTTACTCCCTAGATTAGAATTAGGACCTTAGGTTTTAGATTCCACCGCACAACCACCCTCGTCTCATTCGTCTTCCTCTTGATCGACAAAGCCTCGGCGAGCTTCGTCCGATCGCTATACACATCCAAACACAACACCAACACCACCATTACCTTCCTATCCACCTTTAGAACGAAAGCCCTAACCTAATTAGGCGCTTCACCCACTTGATCGCTACCTCGAACAACCCACCAGCAGTAGCTCATCTCCGACCACGACTGACCTCCACACACCTCCCAATGTTCCAAAACCACCACCACCATGTTCCTTGCACTCCAGCAACCCTTATGAGCATTCTACTTAGGGCGTTAGCCTATTTTCATGTTTTTAGGTCTTCGCCACCGTCGCTGTCACCGTCGTTCATCGCCACCTCTGCTCACCATCGACCGATCATCAATTGCCCAACCACCAACTCTAGATGTTGTGAATTTAAGTCACAAAGGGCTCCAGGCTCCCAATTGAAGCATCCAGCAATCGCAGCAAGTTGAATTGACTAAAGAGCAACAACAACTCTTGTTTGGGGGCTATTGAGAAGTTTTAAGTCATTTCGTTGTAGCAAAGCCTCAATCGCTCGAAAACATTTAAATTTGTAACTCAGAATCAAAGAAGAGTTCGAGGTCAAACATAGGGAGCAATTAATAGCAATTCAATCTCACTAATCACAAGAAAAATAAGTAATTATGATCAAAACTTTATTTAAAACTACTCAAAATGATATATAGATGAAATCAAGTATCACAGTACAAAAAGAATGGGTTAAAATGGTGATTTGAATCACCAAATTAACCCTTTGAAATCATGCTCAAGTATCTCAAATATATGAACAGTAAATCTCAACCCAATATTCCATGTCAACCAGATGCAGTATCCCAACAGTATATAGTACTGAAGCACTAGCAAAGATCAGACGAAGGCACAAGGCATCAGACATCTTAAGTGCTCAGGGCTCAGCCTCATTAGAAGAGGCAAAGGCTTCCCCTCTCCTTTCTTCATGCCTCAAGAGAGAGAAGCAACCACAGCATAGAGGCAAAGGCCTCAGGATCGGCTAAGTATAGAGAGTAGTGAAGGGAAAAGCCCCCCTCTCTCTCTCTTGCCTATTCTTTTTTCAGAGACCCAGGTTAAGCTGAGTAATTTGTCGGGTAAACGGCGTGAACAAGACCAGGCTTGTGGGAGTGGGTCGCAAGCAAGGAGTGCTCAGTTGAGTAAGCGGATGTGAGGGGTTAATGGGGACCCGACCCCCGTGTCTTGGGAGAGGGGTTGGGATGGCAAATTCCCTTTATGCGTGCAAGTAGCTTTTAAGTTCCACGATGTGAGACTATCTGGTCCCCTCTTCGTCGTGACGCAGCAGCAACTGGTGAAGGCTTCGATTAAGGCAACAGTTGTAGATGAAGATATCAATTGAGGGCCTGGAGCAAAGCCTGGGAGTGAATCTTGGAGCAGTCATGGCTGAAGAATTGAAGGTGTGGTCAGCGAAATCGAGGGCGGTGGCGGAGGTCCAGTGATCACCTAAAAAGCAAACCATGGCCTCGTGGCCATATCAAATGTGCTCAGAAGGGTCGCCGTGGAGTGGCGAGTGCTTTGGTGGGTGTGGTATGGTGTGCGTGTGTGTGAGGTCTGATGACCTCAAGACGAAGGTGTGGAGGTGCTTGTGTTGGGTGGAGTACGTGAGCAGCCAATCCCCTCAATTACTTGAGGGGTTTTGGTCAGTGGAGCACGGCGAAGGTTTTTGGACTAGTGGGGGGCATTTTGGTGCAGTGAGGTGGCTTCACGAAGTTGCCGGAGGTACACCGGAGAAGAAGGAGATGACAATGGCGTGGGTGTGAGGGTGTTCTGAAGCGGATGTTGAGTATGTGAAGTAGATCAGTGGGAGGTGTAGAGTCAAACGAGCGTGGTTGCAGACGACGGAGATGCAAAGATGGCACTGGCTATGATTGGCTGGTGCTATAGACGAAGGTGGCTCTGGGAGAGAGAACAGCGATGTATGAAGGGATAAAGAGCTGCTCGCAAGTATGGTGAGGTGTGGAAGAAGTTAGGGAAGATGGACCTGCTGCATATAGTATGTGGCAACAGGCGAGGAGACTGGAGGGAGGAGGTCATCGGAGTAGAATTGGAGCTAGCCGAAGGTAGAGAAGAAGAGGGTTTTGTGGGCCTAAAACTCGCTAAGGAGTTCAGCCTAGCGAGAGGGACCCTTTTATAGAGCTTTAGGTGAGCTTCCCAACTTGGAAACAAGATTGAGAAGCTCGTATTTTCAGGAGGAAGATCCTTGAAATCCAATGATTCATACGAGCAACATAGAGGGATTTGAAGTCGAAATTTAGATTTAGTCGATCAAGGATTTCCTCAAGATCATCCCTTCCAATTTTTGAAGAAATTGGCCAAGCAATCAGGGAGGAATCCTTGATTGAGAGCTCGGGTGCGTGGGTTCACAACTGCCATGGCAGCAACGTCCTAAATGCAAAGAAGATGAACTTAGGGGGGTACTTTCAAGGATTTCAAAAGTTAGGGGCATGAATGAAAGAGAAAGAGTCAGACTGGACTAAAATGTAAATTAGGTCAAGATGGACTCTGATTGGGCCAAAATTTTGGTAAAAACCTAATTTGGACCCAAGAAATCTGATGGTGAAGTCAGATTTTGGTTTTGACCAAGGTTGACTAGGAAAGTTGCGTAAAAACCTAAATTAGGGCAAAACTTTGTCTGTGACTCTATTTAAGGCCAAAATGGGTTCCAAAGGTCAAATCAAGGGTACCAAACCTTATGGAATATTTTTCTATGATTTTTAGAAGGTTTAGATAAATTTTATTTTGACCAGAACCTTAGTAATTTAAGTAGGTCTTAATTTAAGATTTTGGGTTACTGTTAATTCTCAAAATGTGTGAAAACTCATTTCTGTTGGAATGAACCTACTTATTAGTCATTAATGAACATTTGACCTTAGATTAATCCCTAGAGAACCCCTTGGTAATTATGTGTTCATACTATGCTGTTAAAATTACAGAATTAACCTTAGTTCTTTGTTCTCTTCTCAAAATAGCCTGAAGTAGAGTTATGACCCTTAGATGGATATGTAGGAGCTTTTATCTTTTATTCCAGACTAAAAGTGGCCAATTAGGGCCTATGATGTTGTTCGCATCAACTCCTCTCTGCGAGGAGAATGAAGATGTCCTAGGATTTTAGTCCCACATCGGTGGGCACTAAATTTGAAATGTTTATTTAACACTTTACGCTCATTGCCTTGTTGCTCAAGACCACGGGGGTCAAGTCCCCCATGCACCACTCATGCACTCCTCACCCATCGCCCACACCTAGGCAGTCTTGGTCCGATTACCCGACCGATTACGAAGAGAGAGAGAGGAGAAATTTCTACGAGAGTGGGGGGGTTTGCTCTCAGGGAATGTGTGCCTACATACTTAGGCAAAATTATGAATGTTTTAGCTTGAACTTTAAGCCGTCTGAGGCTTAATTGGGATGTCTGAAGGAATTAAATGTTTAAGCTCATCTAGTAGCTTGAATTGACAGTTTAATCGAAGCATCTGATGCCCTTTAAGAAGTTGATATTGAGTTGGGAATTGAGCAAAGTGTTAATGATTAAATGGTGGTCTCAACCACCACTTTTAGGCTCTTCATTATATTTTTGTCTATTGAATTTGATTATTTAGTGAATATATTTGTGATTAATTGTTCATTGCATATTATTCTTGTGATTATCAATTATCGTGCTCATATTTATATTATTCGATTGGTGGATTGAATTTCAATTTTACTCTCTACGAATGACCTCAAAACTCATAATTTTTTGAACACTATAAATTTAAATGTCAATTAGATTTTCGTCGCTATACTGCGACATGTTTTCCTAAACTACGTCGAATTTTCGCTCAACAAAAGGATACATTGATGAAAGTTAGATAAGTAAAATTGAGGACTGTAATGACTCGCTACGTTTTAGCCATTTAAGACGTTTGGAGTTTCTGTCAGATGCCTGATGTAAACACATTTACACTACTTAAAATGTCTATTTATGCATGTTCTTAAGCATAGGATTGCATTTCAAGATATAAATATTGCATAACATGCATCATCTCGCATTTAGAGTAGTTTGAATAAAATGGAGGTTAATTGTCTCCTTTTATGTGCTTGGACAGGGCAAACATTTTATCGGGACCTCGGATCAAAGATCCAACCGTATGGATATGATCAGGGCGACGATTGGAGTTCAACGACTCCAAGATCGCCCTAATCAGGCATCCGTAGCATCAGAAAGAGATCGGGGAACCCTAGAAGATCAAGGGCCAGGATGGTGTAAATCCGCACTTCAGATGACAAATCCGACCGCACGGATGAATTTGGATCGATGATCGTAGCCCAACGACACAAAAATCGAGTCAATACGACATTCGTGGCACCATCTACAACTTCCAGAAGATGGACGGCCAAGATGGCGCCACGTGGCACCATCTCAGCCGCCCAAACGGCCACTGGCATTTTGTGAAGGCCCCCGCCCGATCGCTCTTCGCTGTCAGATGGAGATCCAACGGCTGTGGCCGCCCGACGCTTAAAACATGTGCTCGACCATCTGCGCCCCGCAGCGCAGCGGTTGAGCGCGCTTACGCGAGCGCGGGGCCGGGTTCGAGTTGCGGCGAGGGTATTGGAGGCGCAGGTAATTGAGGGGCGTGGAGCGTCAGATGGAGATCGTGTGGTCGCGGGCGCCTGATAGCACCGACGCGCGATTGGACGCCCCGCGTAACGCGTGATCACACGCGCAGGCGGGCGGGTTGCAGCAGGCGCGGACGCGTTTTAAGCCGTCCAATCTCGCGATTGGACGGCTGAAAAGCGCTGGACATGCGCGAGCGTTGAGGAGCGAGCAGCCGAGGAGGCGCGCGTGGGCGCGGCGGCGACGGCCACGTCGGGGCTTTAGTGACGGATTTATTCGTCACTAAAGACCCCTTATTTATTATTTTGAAGATGTAATGTCCATTTTTCCCCAACTCCTTGCAACTATAAAAGGAGACCCCCTCCATACGAAATTCTCATCCCTTCTTTCTCCTCTCTACCCCTCCAAAGCTCAAGAGAAGCTTGTCCCACACCCGGGATGCTTCTTGCGAGATAAAGTCTAATTTTTGTTCCCCTTCGGAAGTGGATCCCGCGACGACGACGACGTGCTGCTTCGTTCCCGTTCTTCTGATTCGTCCCCCTTCGTCCCGCTTCGTTCTCCTTCGTCCAGGAGTCATCCCGTCCGGCTCGTCCTCCAAGCAACCGTCGAGGAGGATTTCTCTCTCCCTATTCTTTTTACCGCTTTCTAGTATAGATTTACTGCTTTCTAGATTAATCTACTCGTCCTCCAAGCAATCGTCGAGGAGGACATTTCTCTCTCCATTCTTTTAATGCTTTCTAGAGTAAATTATCGCTTTCTAGAGTAATTGTTTTATGCTTTCTAGTTGTAATGAACAATCTCTTTAATACAAAAATTCCTTGTTTATTCTACATCTCATTTTGATTTCTCTGTATAATATTCTCTTTCTCTCTTACTCTCTCTCTCTCTTCTATTTATTGTAAATAATTAGATGGTTCTAAATTGAATTATTCTGTAACAAATAAAAAGAAACGCGTAGTTTTTAAATCAAACGTCTGCCGCCCTGTGTTTGACCCAGAATTTTAATTTCGGTATAAATTTTATTTTTTGAACACGAATTCTTCGCTTTCGAACTACAATGACAGGTTTTCCAAAACCAAACACGTTAGCGTAGGTCCGTACACGTTCAACATTTTGGCGCAGTTGCCGGGGAGGCAACGATTTTCGATCTTTTCTTCGCGTTTCTTGCACTTTATTTGTTTTCTAACTAGCTTTCTCTTGTGTCTATTGTTTTGCAGAGACCTCCATCAAGGAATCAACAAGTGGTAGACTGGAGTAAAGTGCAGCTGAAGACAACTGTAAGTGCTCCCCCATTCTTTCCCCCTCCATAGATTTCATTCGCCACATTAAATCCAAATTCCAATTAACCTAGGTGTTTGCATAAATCCTAGGAATAGTTTGGTTGTTTGGATTTCCACTCACATTCATTCCACCTTCGTTCATAAAAAAATAACAAAAAGATAATCTTGTGGGGTAATTTCCAACAAACACACAACACACACCCACATTCAAGGCACTTGATCAACTTGATTTGTTTTCTACTCAACCGGGTTCTGATCTGTGGAACCGGTACACATAAAGAAACACATAACAGAGTAGAAATCATTCTAGGTTAACCATCTTTGAGTGCCTAACTTAGTGGTGCAATTGTGGCCAATTGTTTGAGTTGTTTGGGCCACACCATTTTATTTAAAACCAACTCATCAAGTAGCTCCTCCTTAGGGTTTTCAATCTAGGTATATTCCAGGCACTCCACTTTCTTTCTGATTTTAAAGGAAAACTATCTTCACCCGTGTTTTACAACTTGGTTTGTCTAGAAACTTCATTGCAATTCACCTAATTTGAAACCCTAAAAGCTACTTAAGCAAGATTTGAACATTAAAATTCACGCATAATAAATAATCTTGCTTGAAAACCCTGGTTGTGCACGCACTTACACAAATCTCAATCAATCATTAAGGGCACAACCCATTGTAAGGGCCCATCACATTCCATAAGCACCACAATCCCAGGCCTTAATAAAATTGAGTAGACGTTGGCCTTAAGGTTTGATTCGCTCTTCAGGGCCTAGTCTGAGATTATTTTTGATTAACCTACTTGTACTGATTAATCTGATGTCAAGCTAGGGGAGCAGAGTCAAACGATCGCAGCTGGGGGGTACACTAGGAACCGGAGGTGAAAGCCAAAGGAAGAACCTTCTCCCCAGTCCCTCCTTCTAACTGGTTGGATTAAACAGACGCAAGTAAAGTAAATCACTTACAGTCTTAAGGCTGGTTTTGGGAGTCAGTAGATCCTTAGGCTACCCCAATTAAGGACAGCCTTGTTTTGTTGTGCTGCAGGGTCCATATCCCCTGTTCTTCCGACCTTCTCCTAGTTTATGCTGGGAAGACGGTCATTGAATCCCCGATTGGAAGGACCATTAGAACATTCTAGGAGGCGCAAGTTAGATTTTGGTCAATTTGATCCCATGGCCGAACAACAGCCTCCTCTGCTTGAAAATCCACAGGAAGAATTTAGAAGGCAGCTGGAACAAATGCAGAGAATGCAAGAATGGTTCCAAAGAATGCAGGGCGCTCAGCCCTTGAAGGATTTTTATGATCCTTCGAATTACGGGGAACGTCCCGGCATCCAGATTCCAGCCGGTGACGTAGAAATCAAGCCCCAGGTGTTAAGCCTGATTAAACATTATCATGGGCTTGGCTCCGAAGATCCGTTTCAGCACTTGGAGGATTTGACCACTTTGGTCCAGACCACCAAGGCTCGAAACGTTAACGAGGAGCAAATGATCATGAGGCTCTTCCCCCATTCTCTTAGGGATAAAGCCGCGCATTGGTATAGGACAATAGGAAGACCAAGTACAACTTGGAATGAGTTGAAATCGGCCTTTCTGAAGAAATTCTTCCCAGTCGGTCGTACCAATGCTTTGAGACGGGCAATCACTACTTTTACCCAGCGGCTGGGGGAGTAGTTTCATGTGGCCTGGGAGCGATTCCAGGACTTATTGCGGAGGTGTCCACACCACGAGGTGCCGAAATGGCAACTTGTGCAGATCTTCTATCATGGGTTGAATGAGCAACTCAGAAACCATGTGGATGCTTCTTGCGGAGGCAATTTCCTCAATAAAGATGCAGATAGTGCACATGATTTATTTGAGGAAATAAGTGAGAATTCAATTAATCATGCCTCCATGGATACTTTTAACCGGTCCCAGCAAACCAGATCAAATGTCAATGAAGTCCAGGACTCTCATTCACTTGATATGGAATTGATTTGTAATAAACTTGATAAGGTGGACTTGGTTGCTAAAAGAATGGAAGAGTGGATGGCTGGCAATTCTATGAACAACTCTCAATCCACTCAATCCCAAAATTCGGGATTCCATTCCCCACGAGCTCCTTCTGGATGGGAGTTCGTGAATCAACTCGATGTGACTCAATCTATGAGTCAGCATTTCTCAGAACCCCATGGGTTGCCAACTGGGGCCTTTGATCCCAGTTTTTCTGATCCTTCCCTTTCTTTCTCTCCATCCTCACCTTATGAGGATGTCTGTGCTGTACAAGAGAATGTTAGATCCAACCCCTACTCAAATGCCTA
Organism: Thalassia testudinum; assembly: GCA_037157565.1. NCBI lineage: Eukaryota > Viridiplantae > Streptophyta > Magnoliopsida > Alismatales > Hydrocharitaceae > Thalassia > Thalassia testudinum. Next base: position 51,013,500 of record JAZHRO010000009.1, read on the forward strand.
TAATCCGGGTTGGAGAAACCACCCTAACTTCTCTTGGAAAAATCCGGGGCAACAGACCCAATTCCGACCCAGCAACTATGCTCCGCAACGTCCAATGGGTCAGGGTCAAGTATATACTCAGTTGCCTCCGAATCAGGTCAATCAGCCAACTTGGAATGCCCGTCAACCCGCAGGGCAGGCTGATTTGAACCGTCAAATGGTAGAGATGCAAGGATCTATGCTCCAGCTTATGCAGCAAATGAAAAACTCGCTGGACAACTTGCAATCCGGGCTCATTGCTAACTCTCATCAACCCGGATCTCTACCATCCCAACCCGTACCCAACCCGCGAAACATTATAAATTCGGGCAATCAAGCCCAAGGGTATGGAAATCAGAGGGACCCGCACGCACATGCTCAGGTGGTTGAGCAGGGTTCTTCGTCTTCTTCTTCTGCTAATCAACAATTCTTGATCAATCAAGCCCCTCCAATCTTTCCTAACCCTCCCCAAGATCCAAATTCTTACGCTTCTGCAAATTCTGTCACTTTGAGGAGTGGTAAGAAGACTCAGGATCCACAACCACACTATTTTGATCTTTTGAATCCTAAAGAATCTGAGGAGAGAGAGGAGAATTCTAGAGAAGAAATCAAGGCTCAGGAACCTGATTCCAAAGATCTGACTAATGTTCCTTTTCCTGAAGCCTTTGCCAAAGCAAAGAAGAAGAAGTCTGTTGATAGCAATGAGGAGCTTCTGAATTTATTTAAGAATGTTGAGATCAATATTCCGCTCCTTGATGCTATCAAGCACATACCGGCTTACGTAAAATTTTTAAAGGAATTATGTACACAAAAGCGTAAGTCGAGAGAATCTGTTCCGAGGAAGGTGGTACTCTCTGAGCAGGCTAGCTCTATTATCCTGCACTACCTCCCTCAGAAAAAGGGAGATCCTGGTGCTCCTTTGATTTCTTGCGTTATCAGAGATTACACATTTGACAAAGCACTTTTGGATCTCAGTGCATCCATCATCCTAATCCCGACTTCTCTTTATGAGAAGTTTGTGTTAGGTGAACTTCGGCCAACTTCAGTAACGCTACAGTTAGCGGACCGTTCAGTCACAAACCCGCGAGGCGTTATTGAAGATGTTATAGTTAAGGTCAAGGATTTCTATTTTCCTGTAGATTTCCTTATCCTTGACATGGATGTACCAGATAATCTGAGGAACACGCCCATCATTCTGGGGCATCCGTTCCTGGCTACCGCAAAGGCCAACATTAATTGTGAAAGCGGTAGCATGGAAATCGCCTTTGGGGACCAACAAATGAAATTGGATATTTTTAAGGCGATAAACAAATTTGAGGATTGTGGATTTATTGAGGAACTTGATGAGGATAATGTTAATATTGAAACTTGTTTGACAGTTTCTTCAATTGAAAGTTCCTCTTTGGTTAATGAATTTGACCCGCAACCCTCTGAACTGACATCTTCGGAAGAGGTTACTGATTTTGTTCACTCAAAACATCTTCCTCTTGTTGAATCATTACCCCACCCCAGCTTGAATTGAAACCATTGCCCGAGAATTTAAAATATCAATTTTTAGGATCGCAGAATACGCTCCCTGTGATTATTAGTGCTAAATTGACAAAGGAGCAAGAGATTAAATTGATTAAGGTCCTAAAGGAACATAAGGAGGCAATTGGTTGGACCATTCATGACCTCAGGGGGATCGAGCCATCTTACTGTAATCATAGAATATTTTTGGAAGATGGATTCCGCCCTTCTCGCCAGATGCAGAGGAGATTAAATCCAAATATGCGAGAAGTGGTCAAAAAGGAAATCATCAAGTGGCTCGATGCAGGAATTATTTATCCAATCGCTGACAGTCCCTGGGTAAGTCCCGTTCAGATTGTTCCAAAGAAAGCCGGGATTACTGTTGTGACTAATGAGAGAGGTGAATCTGTCACAACTTGTTCAGCTTCCTCTTGGAGAGTTTGTATTGATTACAGGAAGTTGAACACAGCCACTAAAAAGGATCATTTTCCCCTACCCTTCATTGATCAAATCTTGGAAAAATTAGCTGGGCAGAAGTACTTCTGTTTTCTTGATGGCTACTCGGGATATAATCAAGTTCCTATCCATCCCGGGGATCAGGAAAAAACTACTTTCACCTGTCCCTACGGAACCTTTGCTTTTCGTAGGATGTCTTTTGCGTTATGCAATGCACCTGCGACTTTTCAAAGGTGTATGCTAGCCATATTTTCCGACATGGTGGGAGAGTTTATGGAAGCCTTCATGGATGATTTCTCTATTTTCGGAGAATCATTTGACTCTTGTTTAGCTAATTTAGAAATGATTCTTAAGCGATGTATCAAGACACGACTGGTCAGCTGGGAAAAGAGTCATTTCATAACCCAAGAAGGCATCGTTTTGGGTCATGTAATCTCTGAACGGGGAATTGAAGTAGACAAAGCTAAGGTTGATGTTATCGCTAAACTTCCTCATCCCACATCTGTTAAACAAATCAGATCATTTCTTGGCCATGTGGGATTTTATCGAAGATTCATCAAGGATTTTTCGAAGGTTGCTCGTCCTTTGAGCAATCTTCTTGCCAAAGAAACGCCGTTTGTTTTTGACGAATCATGCCGAAAGGCATTTGATTTTCTGAAAACGGCAGTCACCTGTGCTCCAATTTTGCAACCACCAATTTGGATAGCCCCATTTGAGATCATGACCGACGCTTCTGATTACGCGGTCGGGGCTATCCTGGGTTAGAAAACTGACCGAAAGCCCTCTGTCATTTACTATGCTAGTAAAACTCTGGATGAAGTCCAGAGGAATTATACTGTTACTGAAAAGGAATTACTAGCTATAGTATTTGCTTTGGAAAAATTCAGGGCTTATCTCTTGGGGTCTCATGCTATTGTTTATACCGACCACTCGGCCTTGAGACATCTCTTGGCTAAAAAGGATGCTAAACCCTGGCTTATTCGTTGGATTCTTCTTCTTCAAGAATTTGATCTTGAAATCAAGGATAAAGCTGGGGTACAAAATGTGGTAGCAGATCATTTGTCGAGACTCCTAGGTGATTCTTCTTGTCTGGATATTCCAATTGCTGACACTTTTCCGGATGAAACCATTCTTATAGTTTTAGGTGTCCACTCCCCATGGTTTGCTGACATTGTTCACTATTTGGCCGTTGGTCAAATCCCCCAGGATTGGACCAAGCAACAACGAGATAGACTCAAATCTGAGGCCAAATACTACTTTTGGGAGGACCCTGAACTGTATCGCATCGGCTCTGATCAGATTATTCGCCGATGCATACCGGAGAATGAATTCAACAGTATACTCGAGTTTTGCCATGCATCTGGGTGTGGTGGACATTTCTCCAGAAGAAAGACGGCTGCAAAAATCTTACAATCTGGCTTCTATTAGCCGTCTTTATTCAAGGATTCCCAGGATTTCTCAAGGTCATGTTCTCGATGTCAGGCACTCGGGAGCATAACTAAGAGAGACATGATGCCCCTAAACCCTATTCTTCCTGTCGAAATTTTCGATGTTTGGGGCATCGATTTCATGGGACCCTTTATCCCTTCATTTGGACATCAGTACATTCTTGTTGCTGTTGATTATGTGTCCAAATGGATTGAGGCAATTCCCACCCGAACCAATGACCACAAGGTGGTCATCAATTTTGTCAAGAAAAATATCTTCAGTAGGTTCGGGATTCCGAGGGCTATCATCAGTGATGGTGGCACTCTTTTACTAATGCCCAATTCCAGAATTTATTGGCCAAATATAGGGTTAATCATCAAATTTCCACACCTTACCATCCCCAAACGAATGGACAAGCCAAGATCTCCAATCGAGAGATCAAGAACATTCTGCAAAAAACGGTTAGGCCTGATCTCAAGGATTGGACTCAAAAGCTTGAGGATGCTCTTTGGGCCTACCGTACGGCGTATAAAATGCCCATTGGCATGTCTCCATTCCGTTTGGTGTATGGAAAGGCGTGTCATCTACCCGTAGAGATTGAACACAGGGCATTCTGGGCAATCAAACAATGCAATCTAGATCTAAATCTAGCTGGGAAGACCAGGAAACTCCAACTATCTGAGTTGGAGGAGCTTAGAAATGATGCTTATGAGAACGCCAAGATCTACAAGGCTTGGACCAAAGCTCTACATGATTAAATGATTTCCCACAAGAGCTTTGAGCCAAACCAGAAGGTCTGGTTATTCGATTCTAAACTTAAGCTCTTTCCTGGTAAACTTAGATCTAAATGGAATGGCCCATTCATAATTGATCAGATTTTTCTAAATGGTGCCGTTCAGATTTCTGACCCAAAGACGGGTAATACCTTTAAAGTCAACGGTCAACGTCTGAAGCCTGTTGTTGACCGTAATCTTCCAGAACCCGTTTCAGACTCTGTTGCTCTAGCCATTCTGTGACTTCATTGGCTGGACTTCGCCTAGCTGACGGCATTAAACTCAGCAATTGTAAATATGACACAAGGCTGATACGAGCTTCATATCCAGGTGACATCTTTCATATTCTACCCTCTCTTTCATGTCTCTTTTTCAATGAGGACATTGCATCAGCTAGGCATGGGGGGTGGATTCATTCTTGAATTATTTGGTCAGCCTTGTGAAATCCATGTAAATTGTTTCTCTTCTTATAAAAAAAGAAAAAAAAATTAGGAAGGATTAGTTGGACATTAGGACTTTTCAATCCTAAGAAATTTTACATTAGGATCTGAACACAAAGACCCCTCAGGTCTTTAGACTTAATTAGCCTGTGTATCCACTAAAATGTGGATTTGTCTTTGAGTCCTCGCCATCTTAATTCTATTATAATTGGAATAAATAAGTTTGGGTGATAAGTACACGACTTATCAACCCGCCCTCTGATTTGAGGGAATTTTGAGTTTTAAGCATCTACACACTTTCTTTGCACTGACTCATTATTCGGTGATTCTAACGGAAATTGGGTAGCTAATGAACCTTCTAGGGTGATATGGCTGGCAAGTTATCGTGGGTAACAGCCCATAGGTAGGTTGTCCAGAGCCCAGTCACTGGACCTTTCTCTTTTTGCTGCCTTTAAGTAAATCTTAGACCAGGGAAGCCACCTACTTAAAAAAAAGAAAAAAAAATCAAAAAGGAGAAAAGAACAAAAAGAAATAAGCCACACTTCGCCGCACGAGTATGGCTGGCAAGTTGTCGGTGGTAACAGCTCATCGACCGGTTGTCCAGAACCCAGCTCAGAAAATGCACTAAAAATTCCCAAAACACTTAGGAAGAAGCGGAGAAGTAGAATAAATTAGGGAGATATACACTGGATTCACCCTTGTGTTGACCCCGTTAAAAAATAAAAGTAGGGAGAAAGCTACTGGTTGTAAAGATACACCTTTAGGCAGAATTCTTTTTGAGGTCACCTAGAGGTGTAGAAATCCGAAGTCCGTTCTAATTGCCGGTCAACGAGTCTATCACAATCACAATAAGATGTTTAAAACTTAGGGTTCTCATCAAATCTTGGGTAAGTTGAATGGCCGTAGAAAGCCACTCTTAAACCCTAAAAATTTGAAAATCCAAAAAAAAAAAGAAATTAGAAAAGAGTAAAAAGAAAAAGAAATTTTTGTTTGAATAAGGCGAGGGCTTGAGGCGGTCTGCATTTTGGTTGATACCCAGGCACTGTTGTGTCTTTGAAAGTTCAGTTCCTAAGTAGACAATTTCTTAATGATTGAAAATAACTCAGGTCCAAATAATCTAACCTAATTCTTTTATAAATAGCATAGAGTTTTTGCTAGGGACTAGCAAAAGATAGGCATGGGGGTATGATGTAAACACATTTACACTACTTAAAATGTCTATTTATGCATGTTCTTACGCATAGGATTGCATTTCATGATATAAATATTGCATAACATGCATCATCTCGCATTTAGAGTAGTTTGAATAAAATGGAGGTTAATTGTCTCCTTTTATGTGCTTGGATAGGGCAAACATTTTATCGGAGCCTCGGATCAAAGATCCAACCGTATGGATATGATCAGGGCGACGATTGGAGTTCAACGACTCCAAGATCGCCCTAATCAGGCATCCGTAGCATCAGATAGAGACCGGGGAACCCTAGAAGATCAAGGGCCAGGATGGTGTAAATCTACACTTCAGATGACAAATCCGACCGCACGGATAAATTCGGATCGATGATCGCAGCCCAACAACACAAAAATCGAGTCAATCCGACATCCGTGGCACCATCTACAACTTCCAAAAGATGGACGGCCAAGATGGCGCCACGTGGCACCATCTCAGCCGCCCAAACGGCCGTTGGCATTTTGTGAAGGCCCTCGCCCGATCGCTCTTCGCCGTCAGATGGAGATCCAACGGCTGTGGCAGCCCGGCGCTTAAAACATGCGCTCGACCATCCGCGCCCCGCAGCACAGCGGTCGAGCGCGTTTACGCGAGCGTGGGGCGCGGGTTCGAGCCGTGGCGAGGGTATTGGAGGAACGGGTAATTGAGGGGCGTGGAGCGTCAGATGGAGATCGTGCGGTCACGGGCGCCCGATAGCGCCGACGCGCGATTGGACGCCCCGCGTAACGCGCGATCGTACGTGTAGGCGGGCGGGTTGCAGCGGGCGCGGACGCGTTTTATGCTGTCCGATCTCGCGATCGGATGGCTGAAAAGCGCTGGACGTGCGCGAGCGTTGAGGAGCGGGCAGCCGAGGAGGTGCGCGTGGGCGCGGCGGCGACGGCCACATCGGGGCTTTAGTGACGGATTTATCCGTCACTAAAGACCCCTTATTTATTATTTTCAAGATGTAATGTCCATTTTGCCCCCACTCCTTGCAACTATCAAAGGAGACCCCCTCCATACGAAATTCTCATCCCTTCTTTCTCCTCTCTACCCCTCCAAAGCTCAAGAGAAGCTTGTCCCACACCTGGGATGCTTCTCGCCAGATAAAGTCCAATTTTCGTTCCCCTTTAGAAGTGGATCCCGCGACGACGACGGCGTGATGCTTCGTTCCCGTTCTTCTAATTCGTCCCCCTTTGCCCTGCTTCGTTCTCCTTCGTCCAGGCGTCGTCCCATCCGGCTCGTCCTCCAAGCAACCGTCGAGGAGGATTTCTCTCTCCCTATTCTTTTCACCGTTTTCTAGTATAGATTTACTGCTTTCTAGATTAATCTACTCGTCCTCCAAGTAATCGTCGAGGAGGACATTTCTCTCTCCATTCTTTTAATGCTTTCTAGAGTAAATTTATCGCTTTCTAGAGTAATTGTTTTATGCTTTCTAATTGTAATGAACAATCTCTTCAATATAAAAATTCTTTGTTTATTCTACATCTCATTTTGATTTCTCTGTGTAATATTATCTTTCTCTCTTACTCTCTCTCTCTCTCTCTTCTATTTATTGTAAATAATTAGATGGTTCTAAATTGAATTATTCTGTAACAAATAAAAAGAAACGCATAGTTTTTAAATCAAACGTCTGCCTCCCTGTGTTCGACCCGGAATTTTAATTTCGGTATAAATTTTATTTGTTGAACATGAATTCTTTGCTTTCGAACTACAACGATAGGTTTTCCAAAACCAAACACGTTAGCGTAGGTCCGTACACGTTCAACAATGCCTGTCCAAACGTCTGGACCCATCCCTGGACGTTTGAAAGTGGATTATTTTATACTTTGCTTTACTCTCTAAGCGCGAGTGGCGCATAGAGGCCGTTCTCCTCACTCTCCCTCATTCCCTCCTGAACCCTAAACCCTACTTTCCCTCCTATTTATACCCTCCTTTCTCCTCTCCTCTCCTCCACACACCACCAGCCACCACCACCTCCAGCACTCCTGTGCGACAGCGGTGAGGCCTGAGAGAGAGGCGCAAGAGTGGGGGCGAGTGAGGGAGAGTGAGAGGGAGGAAGGTGGAGAGCGTGGAAGGCTGGAGGACCTTAGGGAGCTTCGTGGAGCTCGCATGGCCAGCGGCAAGTGCGTGCGTGTATGGAGGACGTCGACTAGGAGCTACCTAAGAAATGTGGAGGTGCGAACGGAGCGAGCTGCGAGGAGGTTCTGATACTAGAAGTTTTCCATTATTAGACATCTGGCATGACGTCCAGATGACTGGCAAGGGACCTGGACGTCTGGGGCTAAGGTCGGACGTCTGAGAGCACGTATCGAGTGAGGTATGTACGTTCCTGTGCTAATTTCTCCATGTAGAAGATCACAGCGCAAGAGACGTTGTCGGCTGACCGTGCCTACGTTTGCGTATGCAGGTGCAGCTTTGGAAAGGCGCGCGGGACGCTTTTCCACGTGCTTTCAGATGTCTAATCACATCACCAGATGCCCAAAGGTGCTTCTAAACAATCGGAGACCTTGTCCGACATCCGGAACTGTCCTCAGACGGTCAAAAAGGAGGTCTGGATGTCTGATTAGCCACAGGAGACACAAGGTGAGTTTTGACATCTTTTAAGACGTATGGGACTTGGGATTATTCCCAGACGTCTGATTTTGATCAAAAACTGCATTTTTAGACTGTCTGAGGCCCAAATGGAATCGGATTTCCACAAATGACGTACTGTTGTTTTCTACACGAGTTCCTCTACGTATTCGTGTTGAGTATCTATTGTTTTGAGCTTGTCTAATGTACATTGGTTGCTAATATAGGTTACTAGCCAGTGGTGTGTTCGGGGCCCGCGGAGACGACGAGACCTGCGGCACAGGCCCCTATTCCTCCCGTGATACCTGGTAGAGTGATTTAATTCAGTTAGTAATAGTTAAATAAGAATGTGCTTGGTTGAAATAACCGAATGGAATTCTACGATGTGGAATGAACCCTAGGGTAGAGAAATGAATGAGCCTGTTTGTACTGTACTGTTTGCTTGAATGCATGGTTAAGATAAATTGCTAGCAAATGCCTGTATTATAATTACGAGTTGCCTCTAGAATATGAGCTGCCTGTATTCAATGAGTAATTTCCTGTGAAACCACCAGTTACATGTTATTAAGAGTTGAACTATGAAAACATGAGTTGCCTGTATATGGATGAGAAATGAATTATGAAACATAAGAACTGGATCTGGATAAATGAGGTGAACAAGAGCATGAACGCTACAGGGAATTAGGAGTAGAACTCCTATGGATAAACGGAATCTAGAATGTAGACGGGAAGTGTGCTGGCCCTTGAGTACGTGGTACCAAGAGAGCAATTGTCCCCTTTTAGTGTAGAGAGGAGCTAGCCTCCCTTGGGTTGAGACCCGGGGTTAAGATTGGCCACTCTACACCGACTCCTGTTGGCCCTCGCGTACACAGTACCGAGGCGAGCTACTAGTGTAGGGAGGAAGCTAGCCACCGCACTAGGCCTGGGATTCAGCTAGCCACCCTACACCAACTTGTTAGGCCCTTTGGGCTAACCGGGGTAGTCAGACGAGGATGCGCGGACTGTAGAGGGGAAAGACCCCTGTTTGGTTCTAAGGGGCGAGACCCCTGTTCTGAGAGGGCAAGGCCCCATATTATTCTGTGCTGTACTTTAGGTGTACCCGCTAGCGGAAATGACTGACTGCGTGTCAGTGCGGGGTAGCTACCCGTGCGCTTATCACACGTGCCGTAGTCACCACTACGTCTTGACAGTGACCTTGGGGTGGTTGACTGGGTGTAGGACTACCACAGGGGACTCTCCCGACTAGGAGAGCACCACGTGTACCTTCTACTCTACGGAAAAGACTACAATCAAGATCGTTCCCACGAGGAACATGCAAGATCAAGAAATATTTGGATACCTTGAGAAATGGATGAAACAGAAACATATAAATGAGATAAATAGAAATGAGAATTAAATTTGTTGTTTTCACTATTTTTGTACTTAGATAATATAAACACCACTCTACTCAGCATTCGCTGACTCTGTCTTTTCATAACACTGTTCAGGAGCAGGAGTTGAGCAGCCCGAGTTTCCAGCTGTAGAGGGTGCTGAGCCCAGTCGAGTCCAGTCGTAGTCTTTCTTCAGTACTTTCTTTTTTCTCTATTTTTGTAGTAAGTAATGAACACTTGGTTACTATTTCCACTACTTCTATTTCCTTTCCATTTTTAGTTGTTGTTGTTGTGCCATGTACTGAGACAGTTGTTCTACTTTCTTTATTACTTTGTACTTTCTCCTACTTAGTTATATTAAATGTGTGAATGTGATTTATTTTCCTGCTTTTCAGTTATTTCTTGTTGGATGACTAGGTCTTGGGATTAGTCGAGGCGAGCCCGTCTCGGGTCCTGTAGGGATCCGGGAATCGAGTTGTAACAAGATGGTATCAGAGCAAGGTCATCCCGAGAAATGAACCAATTGGCTTGAGAATAACCACTCACATGCATATAACTAGGATAGCCACCACAAAGTATCGCTTTGATATTCGTTCCGGGTCTTTTCCTCGATGTAATCCGGTATCGTTGACACTCTTGTTCTATCTTTCGTGTCTCCATGCAGGAGTTGCCTCGTCGGGGAGTTCTTGAGGCGGGCCATGGTCACGTCCAAGGACGGGATCGGAGGGGTGAACGTGCCGGACCTGAGGTACCAGTTGACCCACCTCTTCTCCCAGGCGTTCAGGCCCAGGATCTCACCCAACTGATCAGAGACATCGTGTGGGAGGAGCTCCACTAGCCTCCACGGGCATGTCTCCCTAAGGACGTGGAGGGGGAGTCCTCGGTGGGACAGAGAGACTGTCGCAGCGCTGGCCGAGTAGGAGGGGGAGGGGGTGGTCCTCCGACACCCCCACCGCACTCTGACACTTCCGAGCACGAGCCCTCCTTTCTTGGAGGCATCCCCATTCCCCCACTACAGCTGCACCATGAGCTTTTCGGATAGTTCCAGAAGTTGAAGCCCCCCTCCTTCAAGGGGGATGAGGGCCTGTCTGAGGCAGAGAACTGGCTGGAGTAGATGGAGAAGGTGTTCAACACCCTTCACCCTCCCACGGAATGCTGCATGGCCTTTAGCATGTACCAGCTAGAGAGCGTAGCACACAGGTGGTGGAGGGTAGTCAAAGGCCAGGAGGGGAGAGAGCCGACGTGGGATCGGTTCGTGACTCTCTTCAGCGAGTAGTACTTTTTGCAGACTTGGCAGGACCAGAGGAGGCAGGAGTTCCACACTCTCCACCAGGGGATGATAATGGTTAGCGCATACCGCACGCATTTTCTAGAGCTGTCACGTTTCACCTCAACAGCTATATCTACAAAGGAGGAGCGCCTGTGGAGGTTTACTAAGGGGCTCCGACCTGCTATTCGAGGGTATGTTAAACCCCTGAAGCTGCCCACTTTCTCTCGTGTGGTTGAGGCAGCCATAACTTACGAGGAGACCAACTCGGCTGCGCGAGACACTGACAGCAGACGGAAGAGGCCCTACTAGCCAGAGTACTTTCAGGGCTGTTAGGAGAGGAGGCATATGGCACCCGTAGGAGAGCCGTCTCATTTTGCAGGGCCATCAGTGGCCATTGGGGGCCCCAGACAGGGGCCAGTTGCCAACATCATACCCCCGCCAAGCTGCCAATAGGGACCTACTGAGGGAGGAGGTCATGTTCCCCTCTACTACTAGTGTGGCCAGCTGGGCCACATCAGGAGGGACTACCCATCTAGGGCCAAAGCACAGCAGATGCTCCCTGCATCGAGTGCTAGAGACTGAGCTGGTGGTTGTGGTCACCAAGCGCATGGGGGAGGGCAATAGTCACGAGGAGGGTACTGGCCAGCGCTGCTCGCTTGACCCAGAGTGTAGCTGCTTCGTCTGCACCGAGGACTGAGTGGCGTATCAATGCCCTGACACACAGAGACGCCAAGGCTTCGGGTTCAGTGGTGGTAGGTATGGTTATTGTTTCTGACAGATTAGTGTACATACTTTTTGATTCCGGCGCCACGCACTCCTTCATCGCTACTAGTTTTGCCATCAGCTTAAGGTAGGGCAGTGTACTATTAGAGGATCCATTTGTGATCAGAGGCCCAGGTGGCTAGTTGTTTGTAGCCGAGGAGGTCTACATGGACTGCGAGGTCAATATAGGTGGACACAGCCTTCCCACTGACTTGATCGTGATACAGATGGAGGACTTTGGCGTGATCCTAGGGATGGGCTGGCTGTCCACCTATCACGCCCTGGTGGACTATTTTGGGAGGAAGATTGTCTTCTCCATACCAGAGTTTCCTCCCTTTGAGTTTCATGGATAGCCGGTGGATGAAGGTTTCAGGTGCACCTCTGCGCTTCGGGCAGTAAGGCTTTTGAGCCAGTGGTGTGAGGGCTTTTTGGTTTGTTTAGTGGCAAAGTCTAGCCCCGTGGTTGACTTTCAGAGTATCTTGGTGGTTTGCGAGTACCTCGATGTTTTCCCAGAGAAGCTGCCAAGACTACCGCCTGAGCGTGAGATCGAGTTTGAGATCTCATTGGTATCGGGGACCAGCCCTATTTCTACTGCACCGTACCGGATGGCACCGCTTGAGCTATGAGAGCTCAAGTCACAGCTACAGGACCTATTGGAGAAGGGCTTTGTGAGGCCCAGTGCATCCTCATGCGGAGCCCCTGTGTTGTTTGTGAAGAAGAAGGATGGTACCCTACGACTTTATGTCAACTACCGACAGCTGAATAGGGTCACCATCAAGAACAAGTATCCACTACCGAGGATTGACGACCTCTTCGACCAGTTGCGAGATGCCATAGTGTTCTCCAAGATAGATCGACGTCTCCAAGACAGCTTTCCGTACCTGGTACGGGCACTACGAGTTCTTAGTCATGCCGTTTGGGTTGACCAATGCCCCCGCTGCTTTTATGGATTTGATGAATCGGGTTTTTAGGCCGTACTTAGACCAGTTTGTGGTGGTGTTCATCGACGACGTGCTCATTTACTCGCGAGATCAAGCAGAACATGGATAGTATTTACGCATGATCTTGGACACCTTGAGGCGACGCAAGCTGTATGCCAAGTACAGCAAGTGCGAGTTCTAGTTAAGGCAGGTGACTTTCTTGGGCCACGTGATTTCAGGGGATGATTTGGCTATGGATCCAGCCAAGGTTGAGGCCGTACTCAGGTGGGAGAGGCCACGTACAGTGATAGAGATACACAGCTTTTTGGGACTGGCAGGTTACTATCGACGGTTTATTAGAGGATTCTCTCAGATTCCGCATCCTATGACCCAGCTGACTCGAAAGGATGTGCCCTTTGCTTTGACAGATGAGTGCAAGGCATGTTTTCAAGAGTTGAAGGAGAGACTGACTTCAGCTCCTGTGCTTACCATTCCAGACAGTAATGGAGATTTTGTGGTTTACACCGACGCTTCGTTGCGGGGGTTAGGGGGTGTGATCATGCAGCGGGGTCATGTTGTCGCTTACGCTTCGCGGCAACTGAAGTCCTATGAGCATAGCTACCCTACCCATGACTTAGAGTTGGTAGCTGTTGTCTTCGCGCTGAAGACATAGAGACACTATCTTTACGGTGAGACTTTCGAGATTTTCACGGATCATAAGAGCCTTAGGTACTTGTTTGACCAGAAGGAGCTTAACATGAGACAGAGATGTTGGTTAGAGCTCCTGAAGAACTATGACTGCAGCATCTTCTACCACCCAGGGAAGGCCAATGTAGTGGCTGACGCCTTGAGCCGGAAGGCACCTGCCCACTTGGCTAGTTTATAGTCACAGAGTTGGAGACTTATGGAGGAGTTAAGTAGTTGCGACCCCGGAGTCACAGGGGTATTGTGGGACAGTGACAGTGACATAGCAGACACGATCTGAACTAATAGACCGCATCATCATAGGGCAGATGACAGATCCGTACTTATAGACGCTACGAGACAGGGTGTTGACAGGGGACCCAGGAGACTTTTCCTTTACAGACGAGATACTACGCATGAGGGGACGCTTATGCCTTCCTAGGGACGAGGAGTTGTTGAGAGAGCTTTTGGCTGAGGCACACGGATCTAGGTTCAGCATACATCCTGGGAACACCAAGATGTACCATGACTTGCGACGTAACTTTTGGTGGAGAGGGATGAAGCAGGATGTTGGTGAGTTTGTGTAGCAGTGTTTGGTGTTCTAGCAGGTGAAGGTTAAGCATCAGAGGCCTGCAGGGCCATTGCAGCCACTTCCTGTGTCAGAGTGGAAGTGGGAGAGCATCACCATGGACTTGGTGGTGGGTCTATCAGTTACCCAGCGAGGACATGACACAGTCTGGGTGATAGTAGATAGGTTGACAAAGATGGCGCGTTTCCTGCAGATCCGAGTCACCCTTGGACCAGCACAGTTAGCAGAGAGATACATTCGAGATGTGGTGCGCCTGCATAGAGTTCTGTGTGAGATTGTATCCGACAGGGATACTCATTTTACTTCCTAGTTCTGGGTTGAGTTTCACTAAGCTTTGGGGACACGTTTGAGGTTCAGTACTGCTTACCACCCCTAGACGGATGGACAGTCAGAGCGCACCATACAGACACTTGAGGACCTTTTACGTGCCTGTGTACTAGACTGGAGAGGCTCTTGGGAGGAGCATTTACCCCTGGTCGAGTTTGCATACAATAACAGTTACCACTCAAGCATCAGCATGGCACCTTACGAGGCCCTGTACGGACGGAGGTGTACTGCACCCTTGAGTTGGGTCGAGGTGGGGACCAAGTGGGAGGTTGGTCCCAGGCTGATCCTGCAGAGTGAGGAGGTGATAGAGTAGATTCACAGATGACTCCGCACTGTCAGGAGTAGGTAGAAGAGTTACACTGATTGGAAATGCAGAGAGGTGCAGTTCGAGGATGGGGATCACGTCTTCCTACATGTTTCGTCCATGAAGGGCCTGCAGCATTTTGGGGTGAAAGGGAAGCTTACGCCGAGGTTTCTGGGGCTCTTTGAGGTCCTGGAGCGGGTAGGACCCGTTGCTTACTGGCTTGTCCTTCCTCCACAACTTTCTGGAGTGCACGACATGTTCCACGTGTCTAACCTCAGGAAGTACGTTCTAATCCCAGTCACGTTCTGAGCCACAAGAGAGTCGAGGTGGGTGACAATTTGACCTACCATGAGAGACCAGTACAGGTACTAGACAGCATCGTCCAGAGTCTAAGACGGAAGCAGGTACCACTGGTGAAGGTCCTATGGAGAAGCCAGTGGTATGAGGAGGCGACTTGGGAGCCTGAGGTAGTGATGCGAGAGCGGTACCCGGAGCTTTTTGAGGGTACATTTTTTCGAACCTACTTTGGTCCTCTTTAAGTTTGTTATGCATTTTTACGTTCCTTTTTCCACACCCTAGCTAGATCAAGTTTCAGGGACGAAACTTCCTTTAAGTTTGTTATGATGTAATGACCCACTACGTTTTAGCCATTTAAGATGTCTAGAGTTTCAATCAGACGTCTATCCAGATGTCTGGACCCGTCCCCGGACGTCTGAAAGTGGATTATTTCATACTATGCTTTACGCTCTGTGCACGGGCGGTGCGTAGAGGCCATTCTCCCCCCTCTCTCTCATTCCCTCCCGAACCCTAAACCCTACTTTCCCTCCAATTTATCCCTCCTTTCTCCTCTCCTCTCCTCCACACACCACCAACCACTACCACCCCCAGCACTCCTGTGCGGCAACGGTGAGGTCTGAGAGAGAGGCGTGAGAGGGGAAAGTGAGGGAGAGCGAGAGGGAGGAAGGTGGAGAGCGTGGAAGGTCGGAGGACCTTCGAGAGCTCCGTGGAGCTCGCACGGCCTGCGACGGGTGCGTGCATGCGTGGAGGATGTTGGTGCTAGAGCACTGCGATTAGTTGTTTTGATGATAACAAAACATGTGTCATTTAACATTTTCACTTGGAGTCTTAGATTTCAGGTTAAATTGCAAATGAAAATGTGATTAGATGGAGTTTGAGCTCGCATCCAGGATGGATTGGAGGAGCTTGATGGAAAACAGAGGAGATTCGCGAGGAGCGATAGATTGAAGATGGAATGACAAGAAGAATAGGATAGAATTCTATTTATTTCTTTCATGTACTTTTGTCTTTATTTCCTTGCTCTTTTTGTTCCTTGGAACATCAGGTTAAAGAGCCTCAAAGTACCCTAACAGTAGTCCTAGAAACACCGGCACAACCCTAGGATACTTAGGTTTTCTGTAGAGAACTTAGAAAACCAATATAGGGGTCAAACAGCCTTTTCAGACGTCTAATAATGGGTTTTAAGACATCTGACTGTTGATTCAGACGTCTGATAACATTTAGGCTGGACTTAGTCAGTTCTGTCTGATGAAATCAGACGTCCAGACCTTAGACCAGACGTCTTAGAAGACGTATGATGTTTCTGCCAGACGTCCAATTAGTGGACCATTGGCTGGCTTAACAAACACTAAAGATATGACCGTTAGAGCCTTATCAGATGTCCTTAAGCCTTTCCAGATGTATGATAAATGACCGTTTTACCTCGGCTGACCCGAAAATCTCTTCTCAGAGATTTTCTAGCCGTTGCACTCTCTTGGAAATCCATTCCCGCAGAAAAGTAGGTTTCCAGACGTCCAGACATAGTGCCAAACGTCCTGTATGTCATCTGATGGACTTGCACTAGAACCCTGTTTAGATTTGATTCAAGTCAGGAAGAAACCCGCCTAAAAACAGACGTCTGACTTTGATCCCAGATGACTTAAACTGATCTTCCAGACATCTGATGCCAGGATCAGACATTTGATTACCCTGTCAATGCAATGATTGTTCCTGATTTCGGCCTAATTCTCTTGGGCTTTGCACCCAACGGCTATAGAAGCTTTCCTAAGCCTTCTAAAGCCTTCCTAGGCCTTTATAAATAGAGAAGAACCTCTTGCACACCAATATACACCTAGACACACTAAGAACAAGCATTTCCACTCTTTTGTGTCCAAGAGAAGCCCTTGCTCTCCAAGCTCAAGTTCTTCATCTAGAGAGCATCAAGCCTTTGTGCACCCGCTCTCCCGTCGTAGTTCACGAGAGCGACGTTGCGCCATCGCGTGGCTCACGCACCCGCGTCATCGATTCGACGCACTTCCATCAAAGGGGAGTTTCCTAATTCCTATAGAAGCTAGGTTTAAAACTTTGTTGGTTCTATAAGATTGTTGTTATTTATCTTTGTTACTTTGGTTGGGTATTCGCTTTGCGAATTCCTGTCTCCTTCGTGGGACAAAATCCTTCTCGAGAAGAGAAGGGGTTTGAGGTACGCTACCCTCATATAAAGTAGTGTGGTTGTAATTGAGGTTGAATCACCCTCGTTTAAGTGATTCGTTTAGTGGATTTGATCAACTTGGTTGATCGGAAAATCCTAACTCGAGAGGGTTAGGTGGTAGTTTTCACCCAGTTTGGGTTTCCACCTAAAAATAATTGTAGATCTTGTGTGATTGAATTTTATGAGATTGTTTTATATTATATTTCCGCAATTTATTACGTCACCCCCTCCTAGTAGGGAAACTACAATTGGTATCAGAGCGGGTTCTTGCTAATCGGAGTAACACCCGGAAAGAAGATCATGGAGGGGAGCAGTTCTGTGAGTAGGATTTCTGAGGGCCAGTCTACGACTCGTCTGCCGTTCTTCGACGGGAGCAACTACCCCTACTGGAAGCTGCGGATGAAGACGTGGCTTCAAGCCACTGACTTCACGATTTGGGCCAGGTGCGAGACCCCCTTCGACATCCCAGAAAAACCCACCACAGGATACTCGCAGCAGCAGAACCGAGAACTCTCACTCAATGTGAAAACAATGAACGCGTTGTATTGCGCACTCAGCCCAGAGAAGTTCAACAGAATCTCGCAATGCGCCACCGCATACGAGATTTGGCATATACTTGAGGTAACTCACAAAGGTACCTCTAAGGTAAAAACTTCTAAAATAAATTTACTTTCTCAAGAATTTGAATCTTTTTCTATGAAACGTAACGAATCTTTAAGTGAGATGAACACTAGGTTCACTCTCATTGTAAATAATTTGAAAGCTTTAGGGAAGACTTTCATCAAGGGGGTGCTTTAAGGGAAGCTTCTTTATTCCCTCGGACCAGAGTGGGAACAGAAAGTCATCGCCATCGAGGAGGCAAACGAAGTGGAGGAGCTCAACATGGAAGATCTCCTAGGCAATCTAATGGCCTACGAGACAAAGTTGAAGCAGAAGAAGAAGGATACATCGGAGCCAAAATCGAAGAAGACTCTCGCCTTCAAAGTTGCGTTAGATAGCGAGGTAAGTTCCGACGACGAAGACTTTAAAATTTTACTTAAAAAGTTTTCCAAGTTGTGTAGGGAATCAAAGAAGAAGGAGAAGGAGAGCCCGAGACATTGCTACCACTGCAATGAGAAAGGGCATCTGCAACCAGAATGCCCTCTTCTCAAAAAGGAAAAGAAGGAAAAGGAGAAGAAATCTAAGAAGAAGGCATTCCAAGCCACTTGGGACGATTCGAGCTCGGAGGAAGAAGAAGAAAAATGTATAGAAGAAGAAACTGCTTGCTTTGGTTTCATAGCTAGAGGAAGTGATAGCGATAGCGAAAGCGAAAGCGACTCCGACAATGAGGTAAATTTTGATTTACAAGAGGCATTCAATGAGCTTTTTGAAGTTAGTAAAACACTTAAGACAGAGAATAAAAATATTAAAAAGAACCTTAGTTTTCTTAAAAATGAAAATGATAGGTTAGAAAAATAACTCAAGGACATAGAAACTAGTCCTAAGGATAATAACATGTTATTAGAAAATAAAACTTTAATCAATGAAAATACTAAATTGATTGAAGAAAATGATAGTTTAAAGTTAGAAATTTCTGATTTAAAGACTAAGATGCATACTATAGAAAAAGAAATCGCATGTCTTAGGGAAAACTCTAGCAAATTAATCAAAAAAGTAGATAATTTTTATAGCCCTAAGATTGAGAAAGGATCTCCGTCAAGGAGACCTGCTAACAGATCCGGATCCAAGCTCACTTGGATAACGAAGAAAGAATTGGAATCTTGTTTTGTAGGTTTCAGGGAAAACTACAACACGAAGGACTGGACCTACAAGCTCAAAGCTGGTCAACTTGAGTTGGGAGAACCAAGGAGTAGACCAAGGAGGAGAACAAGAAGACCGATGAGACGGCGAACAAACGATGGACCTGCCACACGTCGACCACCAGACTGGAGACCGGCACTAATGCCCGGGCCTCCAAGCTACGGATGGGAGCCCCATCCTTTGTGGCATCCACCACCACCATTTGGGCCATTTTATTGGCTATGGTAGGTGAGGTAAAAATTCTTTATCCCATCTTTTTATCATTAGCATTTAGATAGGGGGAGTTAAAAAATTATGAGCTAATTGTCAATTTTTAAAGAGGAGGTGCAAGTTAGCCAAATTTTCTTTAGTAAGGGGGAGAAAAATAATAGCTATCTTGCTGTTATAAAAGGAGGGAAGACATTACTCTTGTTTAAAAGAAATTCATAAAAGAGCATGTTTTAAGGGGGAGTTATAGGAAATTTCAAATCAATCAAACCTTTTTGATAATGTCAAAAAGGGGGAGGATTTTTTCATTATTCTTTATGGTTTCGTCATCATCAAAAAGGGGGAGATTGTTGGTGCTAGAGCACCGCGATCGGTTGTTTTGATGATAACAAAACACGTATCATTTAACATTTGCACTTGGAGTCTTAGATTTCAAGTCAAATTGCAAATGAAGACGTGATTAGACGGAGTTTGAGCTCGCATCCAGGTGGATTGGAGACGCTTGATGGAAAACAGAGGAGATTCGCAACAAGCGATAGATTGAAGATGGAAGGACAAGAAGAATAGGATAGAATTCTGTTTATTTCTTTCATGTACTTTTGTCTTTATTTCCTTGCTCCTTTTGTTCCTTAGAACATCATGTTAAAGAGCCTCAAAGTACCCTAACAGTAGTCATACGAACACCGGCACAACCCTAGGATACTTAGGTTTTTTGTAGAGAACTTAGAAAACCAATATAGGGGTCAAACAACTTTTTCAGACGTCTAATTCCAAAAACAGACATCTGATAATGGGTTTTAAGACGTCTGACTGTTGATTCAGACGTCTAATAACATTTAGGTTGGACTTAGTCAGTTCTGTCTGATGAAATCAGACATCTTAGAAGACGTTTGATGTTTTTGCCAGACGTCCAATTAGTGGACCATTGGCTGGCTTAACAAACACTGAAGATATGACCGTTAGAGCCTTATTAGACGTCCTTAAGCCTTTCCAGACGTCTGATAAATGACCATTTTACCTCGGCTGACCCGAAAATCTCTTCTCAGAGATTTTCTAGCCGTTGCACTCTCTTGGAAATCCATTCCCACAGAAAAGTAGGTTTCCAGACGTCCATACATAGTGCTAGACGTCCAGACATAGTGCTAGACGTCCTATATGTCGTCTGATGGACTTGCACTAGAACTCTGTTTATATCTGATTCAAGTCAGGAAGAAACCCGCCTAAAAATAGACTTCTTAAACTGATCTTCCAGACGTCTGATGCTAGGATTAGACGTTCGATTACCCTATCAGTGCAATGATTGTTCCTGATTTCGGCCTGATTCTCTTGGGCTTTGCACCCAACGGCTATGGAAGCTTTCCTAAGCCTTCCAAAGCCTTCCTAAGGCCTCTATAAATAGAGAAGAACCTCTTGCACACCAATATACACCTAGACACACTAAGAACAAACATTTCCACTCTTTTGTGTCCAAGAGAAGCCCTTGCTCTCCAAGCTCAAGTTCTTCATCTAGAGAGCATCAAGCCTTTGTGCACCCGCTCTCCCGTCGTAGTTCACGAGAGCGACGTTGCACCGTCGCGTGGCTTATGCACCTGCGTCATCGATTCGACGCACTTCCATCAAAGGGGAGTTTCCTAATTCCTATAGAAGCTAGGTTTAAATCTTTGTTGGCTCTATAAGATTGTTGTTATTTATCTTTGTTACTTTGGTTGGGTATTCACTTTGCGAATTCCCATCTCCTTCGTGGGACAAAATCCTTCTCGTGAAGAGAAGGGGTTTGAGGTACCCTACCCTCGTATAAAGTAGCGTGGCTGTAATTGAGGTTGAATCACCCTCGTTTAAGTGATTCGTTTAGTGGATTTGATCAACTTGGTCGATCGGAAAATCCTAACTCGAGAGGGTTAGGTGGTGGTTTTCACCCGGTTTGGGTTTCCACCTAAAAATAATTGTGTATCTTGTGTGCTTGAATTTTGTGAGATTGTTTTATATTATATTTCCGCAATTTATTACGTCACCCCCTCCTAGTAGGGAAACTACAGAGGATGTCGGCTAGAAGCTGCCTAAGCTCTTGCAGCAGCTAGAGCTGTCGCCGCGGGCAGAGACGCGAGCGAAGCGAGCTGCGAGGTGGTTCTGATACTGGAAGTTTTCCGATATCAGACGTTTGGAGTGACGTCCAAACGATCAACGAGGGACCTGGATGTCCGGAGCTAAGGCCATACGTTTGAGAGCACATAACGTGCGAGGTATGTACGTTCCTGTGCTGATTTCTCCCATACAAAAGATCTCAGCACAGGAGACATTGTCGGCTAACCGTGTCTACGTTTGCGTGCACAGGTGCAGCTTTGGGAAGGCATGTAGGATGCTTTTCCATGCACTTTTGGACAATTGATCACATCACTAGACATCCAGAGGTGCTTCTGGACGACCGGAGACCTTGTCCGATGTCCAAAACTGTCCTCAGACGGTCATAGAGGAGGTCTTGACGTCTGATCAGCCGCTGGAGACACAAGGTGAGTTTTGACGTCATTTAAGATATTTGGGATTAGTCCCAGACGTCAGATTTTGATCAGAGACCACGTTTTTAGACTGTTTGAGGCCTAAACGGAATCGGATTTCTGCAAATGACGTACCGTTGATTTCTACACGAGTTCCTCTGCCTATTCGTGTTGAGTACCTACTACTTTGAGCTTGTCTAATGTACATTGGTTGCTGGTACAGGTTACCAGCCAATGGCATGTTCGGGGCCCGCAGAGACGACGAGACCTGCAACACAGGCCCCTATTCCTCTCGTGATACCCGGTAGAGTGGTTTAATTCAGTTAGTAATATTTAAATAAGAATGTGCTTGGTTGAAATAGTCTAATGGAACTTTAGGATGTGGAATGAACCCTAGGGTAGAGAAATGAATGAGCCTGTTTGTACTGTACTGTTTACTTGAATGCATGGTTAAGATAAATTGCTAGTAAATGCCTGTACTATAATTACGAGTTGCCTGTAGAATATGAGCTGCCTGTATTCAATGAGTAATTGCCTGTGAAACCACCAGTTACATGTTATTGAGAGTTGAACTATGAAAACACGAGCTGCCTGTATATGGATGAGAAATGAATTATGAAACATGAGAACTGGATCTGGATAAATGAGGTGAACAAGAGCATGAACCCTATAGGGAATTAGAAGTAGAACTCCTATGGATAAATGAAATCTGGAATGCAGACGGGAAGTGTGCTGGCCCTTGAGTACGTGGTACTAAGGAAAGAAATTGTCCCCTTTTAGTGTAGAGCAGAGCTAGCCTCCCTTGGGTTGAAACTTGGGGTTAGGATTGGCCACTCTACACCGACTCCTGTGGGCCCTTACGTACGCAATACCGAGGCGAGCTACTAGTGTAGGGAGGGAGTGATGACAGCCTCATCATGAACCCTAACTAGCACATTTTGACCTAAATAAGTGCACAAAAGTTCCTATAAAACCTAAAGGAGAGCCTAAAACAGAGAAGTCTAAATTTGAGAAGAAAATAATTCACAAGGGGTAAAATTACAATTTTGCCAATGCAGTACACAAACGGGGTGTATAAGGGTCTAAACACAGGTCAAATGAGTTTAATAAGAAAGAAAGTGGGATGATCTGATCTGAAAAGGGTCATAGCAACTTCTAGGAATTAAATGACATTCTGTAACCTTGAAACAAACTTGCTTTAATTCATGAGGTTCTTGGTAGGATAAAAATCAACTAAACCCTTTAAAATTCATAGAAAAATATTCCCTAGGGTTTAAAACCTTCGATTTGGCCTTTGTAACCTATCTTGACCTAGATTGAGAACCATGCCCAATTTTTTACCTGATTTGGGTTTTTGCACAAATTGACCAATCAAACGTGGTAAAACCTAAAATCAAATTACACCATTGAATTCCTTAGGTCAAAATTATGTTGGTACCAAAATTTGGACCTAAGGGAAGGCCATCTTGACCTACTTTACAAATTAGTCTTCTTGAATTACTTTTCGACCCTTATCTTTTTGAACCCTTGCATTTTGCCCCCCAACTTCTTTCCGTTCTTTACAGAACTGCCCCTCTGCCACCCCACGCAGGCACCCATACCTCCGGCGACCTTGCGCGGAGGATGGTGCCGTGCAGGGTACGGGGGCCGCTCTCAGGAACGAAAGGGGGGTTCCCTGCGTCGTCCTCTTTCGCAGGAACCCCCTGCCATGGCCTACCATTGCCCACTCCTCTCGTGCGAATGCACGAAAGGAATGGGTCTCCATCTCCAACCAACTTCGGCATGCTCTCCACGATCTATCCTCGAGAATCTCCTCCCGCCAGCTACTATAAAAGGAACAACAGGGCTCTCCGGTCAGGGCAAGTCTAATTTGGCCAAGGAATTCCCCCACCCTTCGTCTCCTCCTCCTCCGGTCAAACTCCCACAGGCTCCGACGATCTTTCCTCCTCCTCCTCGTTGCTCTGCTGCCACACTTGTGGCAGGGTCTACTCTGCCTCGTCTTCCCACGCCAAGCCGCACCAGCTAGTGTCTCCAGATCCTCTCCTCGTCGCCGTTACCCCCCCTCTGGGCACCTTCGTCTCCGGCGCCGGCAGGTATGCACCGAGCACCGCCTCTCCCCCCCTTTCATCAATTAAATAGGTAAAAACATTTCTCTTACTCCCCTCTTAATTTCCCTCTCTCCCACTGTCACTTTTAACCCCTCAACCACTACTACCACCACCATCAGCTCCATCTCCGGCCACCAACTCTGGCGAGGTCGCTCCACCTCCACAGACCACTCCACCCCTCACCGACAAGCCCAGAAGCATCCCCTCACTCCACTCAACACTTTCCCCCACTCAAACCTCCATTCCACACACCCAGAACATCCCCCGAACACACCCACTCTCACGCACGCAGTGGGCCCTAGGCCATGGCCACAGGCACTCGCGCGTCTCGCCGACCACCGCTGCACACTCGCCACACCTGGGCGATCCTCCCTGAACCTTTTAACGTGGCCGTAAGGCCGTTTTAGTGATTTCATGACCCAGGTGTTTGCCGCCATTGTCGTGCAAGTGAAGCTTGCTAGGAAGCTTCACCCAGGTCTCCTCGTCCTAGGCAGCAGGTCGCAGGTCTTGCGAAATCTGCCTACGTAGACGCTCAGGACTTCAATTGGTGTCGCAGGCCTCTGCTGCTGCCCCAATTGGACGCACCCTCTTCCCACAGACACCCGAGATCGGAGGTGGGACTTTAGTCCCACCTCGTAAGTGTGTGGGCGCACACCCACACATAAATTGAAAAAGTCGTAGAGGCTTTTCGCCTCGAATCACTAGGGTGAGGTCCCTCCTCACCTATCACCCGGGTCTCGTCTGCGGCTCTTCCCACGCGGACCTGACCCACGGCCCGACTACCCCCACTCCTGTGCACTCCTCGCGCACCACCCACGCTGGTGCGCCTGGACCCAGGCACGTGACCCGACCCAATTACCCGGCTCTGGGAGAGCGTACCAAAGAGAGATCCAGAGAGAGAGACGCGGGGAAGGGTAGGGTAGGTTTTGCGCTGAGCTTGTGTGTGTGTGTGTGTGTGCAGGGAACAGGTGAGGAAGAAGAAGAGAAGTGACTGAGACTTAGCTGCAGAGAAGATGAAAGGAGAAGAAAGAAAGAAAAAAGAAGGTGAAGGAGAAGTCGCAGCAAAGGAAAGAAGAAGAGAAAGAAGCTGAAGAAGAAAAGAAAACAACAGAAGAAGAGAAGAAAGAGGCATTGTAGCAATAGCACCGATAAGGCATCCGGCTCGAAGAATCAGACGTCCGGATCAGAGAAGAAGAGAAGAAAAAGAAAAGAAAGAAAGAAGAAAGAGGAAGGACTAGAGTAGAGAAAGAAAGAAGAAAGAAGAAGAGGTAGTAGCAGTAAAGAAAAGAAGAAGCCAAGAGAGAGAAGGAAAGGGCAAAGAAAGAAGAAAAGAAGGGAAAGAAGAAAAAGAAGAAAAGAGGAGCCTGCCGTAGCCAGAGAGAAGAAGAAAGAAGAGAAGGGAAAGGGAAAAAGAAAGAAAAGGAGCAATTTTTACTCTCTCTCTCTTTTTTTCTTAATTTTTGTAAAACAGTATATATTGTAAATTCATATGCTTCTGGAATCCTAGTATGCTCCTTGAGTTCGACCTCGGGAAACTTTTAATTCCGAGTAATAAATTGTAAACTGGTGACCGTTTTTTGTAATATACTACAACGAATATAATATCTATAACGTCGCGACGAAATTCGAGCCCACCAGTTTTTGGCACCGTTGTCGGGGAGCAACGACCTTTCTAGAAGCTATTAATTCACAATTTTTGATTTATTGACTAATCTCTTCTCTTTTATTGTGCAAGCACAGGAAATCAAGAAAGAAACAAACAGTCGCACAACAACCATGCCAAGGACAGGTAATTTTCTATCCTCTTGTTTAAACCCCCTAAATTCTAAAGAGGAAGAAAAAAGAAAAAGCAATTTAGGGAGACCTGTCTTCCATACCTAGTAAATCACAAAAGTTGCATGTTTTTCAAATTTCAATACACTTTTATCTGTACATCCATTAAATGTATTTAGGGCTAAAACCTTCTTACTTGAGCCCTAATTACCCAATCTTGAGGCAACTAACTGGACCAATTAGAGCCAATTTAAGATTCAAAGCTAGGGTTTTAGAGACAATTCCACGTGGATTTTACAAGGAGCAAAAAGATGTCAAACCAGAATTAGAAGTAGATGCTTATCAAGAACACTTACAAGAAGTTGGTTTAGGTGCAATGGATATTAATATGTAAAGTATAATTATCTGTTAAGCCATTTCTTTTTTTATTATTATGTACCAAAGCAGCATGTTATTTACATGAAATGGATCTTGTAGTAATAGATCACACTTCAATTAAACCATCTACTCTACTGCTTTCTCATCCAACTAACGTAATATGATCAACTCAAGGGCTTTGAACATATATAACTCAAGGCTTAAGAAATTCTACTACTTTCCCATCCAACTCAAACCAAATTTTCACAACTTGCACAAATTTTGCAAACCAAGCAACCAAAAGGCTCAAGCACGAATTTAGAAGGACAAAGCAATATTAATTGATGGGGAGATTAGAATCCTTCATGTAACACTAAAAACATTCCTGAAATGAACTAACAAAAGAAAGAATCCATTGAAAACACCTTCCTCAATTCATTTCCCATGTTTAATACAACAAAACTAGGCAAAAGAAAAGTCACATTTACCATAGGAAAGGAAATCATGTGTATAAAGGAACCCCATCCAACCCTCCACTCCTAAAGAGTTACTCCAAATAATGCCACGATATTAACCCATAACCCCTTCCACTAGAAGGATCCAAAAGATAATAAAGAGGAAAACACAAAAAAGAATCAAAACAACCTAAGATTGGAGAATGAAGGATTCAAAATAGGATATATTTAAGTTACTATATTTAAGTGCTCTACCTTTTTACTTATAATTATCTGCATTACATATGTGGGATGTGCCTACTGTTCACTTTTGATTATTTTTGTGAATAAGATGTGGGATGTGTGGTGACGGGCTGCGGACGCATTTGTTTAAAAGGGTCATTGTAGTTTGCATTCGCTGCGTCGATTTTCAATAAAGAAACGGTCGTGACTCCGAGTGTCGAACATAGGGAGGCATGAAAATCAGGTTTTTCTGTCACTTAGTGTCACGGAAATGGCGAGTTTTGCTTGCGGAAAAAAATACGGGAGAAAAGTGAGAGAAAGAGAAAGAGAGAGAGAGTAGGGTTAGAGTTTGTTGTTCAGCACATTCATGCAACTTTAAGCTATGGAAGACTTGATAACAAGAGAGAGATAATAGCTAAATAAGGAACGTCATCATTTAATCATGCAACTTTGAGTTTTACAAATACAACCATAAATGAATACTTAAGTAAGATAAAGCTAAGCTAGAGAGAGAGAGAAAAAGAGAAAGAGGAGTCGGCAAGGCGGCCACAGCGGTGGAGGTTGGCTCTATCGGTGGCTCATCGACTCTGGTGCTTACAAAAGAGTGCTAAGGTGGCTAGGAGTGGGGTAGAACACTTGCAGAGGTATTGAATGCTGTACATGGGTGGTTGGAAGGGGTTTATATAGGAAGAATGGCTTTCTAAATGAAGAAGGGGTTTTAGCGACGTCCGGGATGTCGCTAAAACCCTTCCCAAAACATCGGTGAAGCCCTTCTACCTGCCGACTCCTCGCGCGCGCTGTGCTTCCCTTTCCAGTGATCCGCGTGCAGCCACTGAGGACCATCTGATCGCAGATCGCATGGTCGAGATCACTCACGGGTCGCGTCTTTGGATTGCGCCTACTGAGCTCACGCCCCACACGTCATCGCGGGTGTCTGAGCGCTCGATCTGCGGGCACCATGTCTCGTAATCATAGCCATCCGCACGTCGATCCACGGTCCAATTTCACCCCCGTGCGCACTCCTGCGACTGCCTTTTGTCTTCCGTGATTCGAACGCTTGCCCTCTATGAGTGTAGTGAGGGTACGACCGCTGCGCTGCAAAGGCAGATGGTTGCGGAGAGGAGGCGGGTTCGGCTGCTGCCGACCATTAGATGGAGATCCAATGGTCGGATCTTCGTGTGAAGGTGTGCTCGCGGATCGCCTGCTGAGGCTTGAAGGCGCGCCAACGAGGATCAGCGAGGGGCACGTCTGATGCTGCCACGTGGTGGCTGTGTGGCTGTTGATCATTAGATTAATGATCAGAACTTCTTGGGTCAATTGCGAGAGCTCCGAATGTCGGATTTGGTCGATTTTGAGTCCGTTGGACTCCATTCGTCGCTCTGAATCCATCCGTGCGATTTGATTGCTCATCTGAGGCTTGTTTTGACATGGAATTGTGCCCATGGCCATTAATACTGGTTTATAAGAAATCTTAACATGTGATGTCTGCAATGCTCCCATGCCCATTCATGATGTGCTATTCATGCATATTATCTTTAAGATCGACCCCATTTGGAAAAATCTTTAGTGTAAAATGTAGCGTTATCATACCCCCATGCTTACTTCTTGCTAGTCCCTAGCAAGGTTCATTCTAGCCATTATTCTCAGTCAGAATTTAGGAACTGATTACTTAGACATTTTGTTATTTGTCAACAGGAGGAAATATACTAAGATCCTGATCTTCAAAGACTAAACAGCGTCCGGGTGTCTGCCAAAATACGAATCGCCTGAATCCTTGCTTTAAGGCACATATATATTTTTTTTCTTTTTCGTCTTTTCTTATTTTTTTTTTTTGGACTTTTTGGAGTTGAGAGTGTGTTGGTAACTTTTTACGGCTACCCAACCCACCTATAACTCGAAAAAGACTCTAAGTGTTAAGCATCCTGGTGTGAAGATCGTGATAGACTCACTCAACAGTAATTTAGATAGACTTTGGGTTTCTATGCCCCTAGGTGATCGAAAAAGGAAGTGTTTTTCCTGAAGGTGTATTTGTCCGATCGGTAGCTTTCTCCCTACTTTTATTCTACTTGGGGTCAACACAAGGGTGGTTCCAATGTATATTTCCCCGGATTGCTCTACTTTCCCGCTTCCTCCTTAAGTGTTTTGGATCCTTTTATGCATTTAGTGAGCTAGGCTCTGGACAACCGATCAATCGGTTGTTGATTGCGCAGCAATCATAGGTCTTAATTGACCTAAATTATGCTAGAACTTAGCATAAGTTAGGGTAATTCATGCATGCATAAGCATTATCTGCATCTTTACTACTTTACTTTAGCTATGCATAAAATAATATTATAATGTGCTGATTAAGTGCATTATGTCAATTGCAAGCAATAAGCTGATTAGAAGCTAGATCTAGAGCTGGATCTGAAGCTGGATCAGGAATAATGAGTGTTGCAGCAGGACTGGAGCAGAAGGCTTAGATTAGACATAAGGAATAATGATGTAAGGGAAGTAAGGTTTCTATTCTATTAAGTAGGAATAAAGCAGTAAAATGTGAATAGCTTAGGTCCATCCTAGCCCTAGGATAGCCTAGAGACTTCCCCAAGCCTTAGTGTCGAACGTCGAGTTGCTACGCTAACGTGTTTGGTTTTGAAAAACTTGTCGTTGTAGTTTGAAAGCGAAGAACTCGTGTTCAACAAATAAGATTTATACCGAAATTGAAATTTCGGGTCGAACACAGGGAGGCAGATGTTTGATTTAAAAACACACGTTTGTTTTATTTGTCACGAAGTAATTCAATTGATTAGAACTATCTAACTATCTACAATAAATAGAAGAGAAAGAGAGAGAGAATAAGAGAAAGATAGAATATTACAAACAAAAACCAAGACGAGATGTAGAATAAACATGGAATTTCATCATCAAAATGATTGTTCATTACACTAGAAAGCAGGAAAATGATTACACTAGAAAGTAGTAAATCTACTCTAGAAAGCATTAAAAGAATGGAGAGAGAAATATCCTCCTCGACGATCGCTTGGAGGACGAGCCAGACGGAACGACGCCTGGACGAAGGAGGACGGGACAGGACGAAGGAGGACGAAGAGGAAGAATGGGAACAGGGCAGCACGTCGTCGTCGTCATGGAATCCGCTTCCGAAAGGGGATGAAAAATTGACTTTATCTCGCGAGAAGCATCCCGGGTGTGGGACAAGCTTCACTTTAGCTTTGGAGAGGGAGAGAAGAGAAGGAAGGGATGGGAATTTCGTGTGGAGGGGGTCTCCTTTTATAGTTGCAAGGAGTGGGGGCAATTTGGTCATTACATCTTTAAAAACATTAATTCAGGACCTTTAGTGACGGATAAAATTGTCGCTAAAGGTCTAAACGTGGGCGTAGTGGGCAGCTCGCGTGCGCCTACTCGCCTGCTTGTGCGCGCAACACTTGTACACGTTTAGCCATCCGATCACAAGATCGGACGGCTTAAATCGCGCCTTCACCAGCCTCGCTGCGCACACGCCCGCATGCGATGCCGCGTTACTGCCGCGGGTGAAATAGCTCGTGGGCACTATCGGGTGTGCACAGCCATTGGATCGTGATCTGACGCTCCACGTGCCCACTCACCTGCGCCTGATTTGAGGCTCGCGGGGCTCGATCCCGCAACCTCTGCCTCACCCGCAGCCTCGTCTCTGCTGCGCTACGCAGTCGAGAAGGTCGCGCGAATGATTTAAGGCGCTGCATCCACAACCGTTGGATCGAGATCCAATGGCCCAGATCGCGTGTCAAATTCTCCTTAGAAAAGCAGTGGCAGTCTTGAGGGTCGGTTGGACGACTGAGATGGCGCCACGTGGCTCCATCTTGGTCGTCCATCTTCTGGATGATGTAGATGGTGCCACAGGTGTCGGATTGAGTCGATTTTCACGCCGTTAGGCTGCAATCGTCGATCCGAATCCATCCGTGCAATCGGATTTGTCATTTGAAGTGTGGATTCACACCATCTTATCCCTTGATCTTCTAGGATTCCCCAGTCATTATCTAATGCTACAGATGTCTAATTAGGAAGATCTTGGAGTCGTTGAACTCCAATCGTCAACCTGATCACATCTGTACGGTTTGATTTTTGATCCGAGGCCCCGATAAAAAGTTTGCCCTGTCCAATCACATAAAAGGAGACAATTAACCTCCATTTTATTCAAACTACTCTAAATGCAAGATGATGCATGTTATGCACTATTTATATCATGCAATGCAATCCTATGCTTAAGAACATGCATAAATAGACATCTTAAGTAGTGTAAACGTGTTTACATCATACACCCATGCCTATCTTTTGCTAGTCCCTAGCAAAAACTATATGCTATTTATAAAAGAATTAGGTTGGATGAGTTATTTTCAATCATTAAGAAATTATCTACTTAGGATCTGAACGTTCAAAGACACAACAGTGCCTGAGTATCTACCAAAATGCTGACTGCCTCAAGCCCTCGCCTTATTCAAAGAAAAATTTTCTTTTTCTCTTTTTCAATTTTTTTGGATTTTCAAATTTTAGGATTTAAGAGTGGCTTTCTACGGCCATTCATCTCACCCAAAATTTGATGAGAACCCTAAGTTCTAAGCATCTTATTGTGAATGTGATAGACTCGTTGACCGGCAATTAAAACAGACTTCAGATTTCTACTCCTCTAGGTGACCTAAAAAAGAATTCTACCTAAAGGTGTATCTTTACAACTGGTAGCTTTCTCCCTACTTTCTTTTCACGGGGTCAACACAAGGGTGAATCTAGTATATATCTCCTCGGTTTATTCTACTTCTCTACTTCTTCCTAAGTGTTTTGGGAATTTTCAGTGCATTTTTTGAGCTAGGTTCTGGACAACCGGTCGATGAGCTGTTACCACCGACAACTTGTTAGCCATACTCGTGCGGCGAAGTGTGGCTTATTTCTTTTTATTTTCTTTTCTCCTTTTCTTTTTCTTTTCTTTTTGATTTTCTTTTTCTCTTTTTAGGTAGGTGGCTTCCCTGGTCTAAGATTTACCTAAAGGTAGCAAAAAGAGAAAGGTCCAATGATTGGGCTCTAGACAACCTACCTATGGGCTGTTACTCACAATAACTTGCCAGCCATATCACCCTAGAAGGTTCATTAGCTACCCAATTTCCGTTAAAATAGTCGAACAAGTCAGTGACAAGATAGTGTGTAGATGCTAAAATCTCAAAATTCCCTCAAATCAAAGGGCGGGTTGATCAGTCGTGTACTTATCACCCAAACTTATTTACTCCAATTATGATAGAATTAAGATGGCGAGGACTCGAAAGACAAATCCACATTTTAGTGGATACACGGACTGATTAAGTCCAAAGACCTAAAGGGTCTTTGTGCTCAAATCATAATGTAGTATTTCCTAAGATTGAAAATTTTATTAAACCCAAGTTCTCTTTCCTAATTCCATTTTTTTTTTAATAAAATAAAATGAATGTACAGAGCTGACAAATAAATTCAGAGATGAATATTCACCCCCCCATGCCTATCTAATGCAATGCCCTCATTGTATTAAAAAGACATAAAATAGAGTGGAATAGCATAGAAAGCACCTGAATTGCGTGAATGTTAGGTCCGCTCCGAGATGAAAACTAAAAAGAATTGTATACGTGCTGAATTTAGTGCCTTCAGCTAGGCACACTACACAAAGAAGAAAAATGAAGAATTCACAGGTAGAGGCCAGAATCAGAATAACCATAAGAAACCTCTGACCTGTCAGCATAGGTCCACAAATGTGGATCAGATTGTGGTGCAAACCTATACCCCATTATCGAGAATATCTCAGGTTTTGGCTAAAAATTACCCAAAACCTAAAATCAGAATGCAAGTGGGGTCGAGCCTGCGATTTATGAGGATGCAACCCAAGAACAAAAAGTCGGGTCACAGAGAATTCAAGCTTAAAAGGATAATCATTGAATGTGTGCTTGGGTTTGACATCCTCAAAACAAATGTCGTAAGGGTCCTAGTTTGATGGTTTCAGCTTAATAGGCACCCTTCGACTCAGTGTTCTACTTCCTCTGGAACTAACTTCCCAAATCAGAACTTCCCGGCTCCTATCCTCCTCATTCAGCATGTCAATTTCTGGGACCTCTTGCATATTATTCACCCCATCTGAAATCTCCAAGTCTATATGATGTAGCTGAATCAGAATTGACTTGGGTTTAATTATCTCAGAAACAGAATCATCGATAAGCTCAATGGAGTGTAACTGACAATCAGGGCATTGAATTGAATCTTCCAGAAAATACGATTCTGGATCCATAATGTAAGCTCTAATAAGATCAGTTTCCTCAATATTGGGCTATCGGATGATTTATCATATTCCTCAGGCCCAATCATCTTACAGAAATCGTATTCTGTAAACTCGCGTAAGACTTCGCAAATCGAATCTTCACCATCAAAATCAAAGAAATCAAAATCCGTATTAATGTATGTCCCAAAATCATCTGTCACTTTTTGATCCATGGAGACATACGTTTCCTCGTACCCCAGCTCAGGGATCTTAGGTGAAGAAATCAGATCATCCTTAATTGGTTGCTCTAATTCAATCTGGTCAGCCTCGAAACACGTGCCCCCCCAACAGGTGCCTGAACGAGTTCTGAAATTGGCTCTCCTGAAGAGGGTTCATCCTGGGAAACATCCCACAATTGAATCAAAGCGACCACAAATCTCATCCTCAATTTCACTAATTTCCCAAGTAGAAACTCACCTGGGTTCTTATCCTTAACATCCTGGAGCCAATCCAACAAATACTTATTCAAATCATTAATCATCTAAATCAGGGGCTCCAATCTCTCAATGCAAGGTATTGGCTGAACTTCTAAAGATTGTATGATATTCCTCAAGTTAGCCAGAACCTTATCTTGAACCTAGTACCCTGAACCAAATGAGTTGGTTCAGGGTTGGGCGGGTTTGGAATCAATGTAGGGGAATTAACGAATTGAGGTTCGTTATACCCTTCTTGATAATAGGTCACTTCAAATTGTTCAAAAGGTGGTGATGACCTAAAGGCAGTGTAATCAGAGGATGGGTAAAGATCGATGTATCCTTCTTGATTGTAGATCGTATTAGGTTATTCATGAAAGGATGACGATCCATAATCGATGTGGCTCTGAGAAGGATAGAAATCACAATCAAAGTATTCAGGATTAGACCCTAAACACGGAGGTCCAGAACTGTATCCCCAATCCGAGTTATCCTAACTAACTGATGGTTGATTACAGTACGAGTCGGGATAATCGTCATATTGGGGATAATTCAAAACAGGAGGGAAAGAGTGGGAATGCGTGTAATATATGGAAGGATTCATGAGAGATGGGAGGAAGAAAGGCACCCTGCAATACAAATAATCAAACCTATCCTTAAGTGGGCTAGCCTAAAGACCTACAAACTCCCAAAACCCATCTTGAGATAAAGGAACGATTTGATCTACTTCTGTCTGTTCAATCCAACCAGTTAGAAGGAGGGACTGGGGAGAAGGTTCTTCCTTCGGCTTGTGCCTCCGGTTCCTAGTGTACCCCCCAGCCGCGATCGTTTGATTCTACTCCCCCAGTTAGACATCAGATTGAACAGTAGAAACAGACTAATCGAAAATAATCACGTTCTGGGCTCTGAAGAGCGAGTCAAATCCTTAAGGCCAACGTCTACTCTATTTTATTTAGGGCTAGGTTTGAATGTGCTTTGGAATGTGATGGGCCCTTTATCTGGGTTGTGCCCTTAATTATTGATTGATTTGTGTGTGAGTGCACAACCAGTGATTTTCAAGTAAGATTATTTTTGATGTGGTGAATTTTAGAGTTCAAATCTTGCTTAGTAGCTTTTAGGATTCAACTTTAGGTGTTTTCAAATAAGGTTTTGTTGGCACACTAGGTTTTGCAACCACAGGTGAAGATGTTTTCCTTTAAAGCTTAAAAAGAATGTGGAGTGCCTGGTAAATCCCTAAGAGTTGAACCTATATGGTAGCTACTTGATGAGTTGATTTTAATTGAAGTGGTGCGGCCCAATCAACTCAAATAATTGGCCTGTTGCACCACTTAATTAGGCACACAAATGATTACCTAATCTGATTTCTACTCAATTATGTGTTTGAATGCGTGTACCAGCTCCAAAGATCGGTTTACCGGTTGAGTTTGAAAATCAGATGAGGTTGTGTACCTCTGTGAGATTTTTTTTTAAATTTTTTTAATGTGGAGGTTGGGGTGAGTATGGTTGTCAAACAACAAATAATCTAACCTTAGAGTTTATAAGAACACCTAGGTTGATTGATGTTTATGTTATTATGTTGTGAAATGAAATCTAATGGGTGGGAGGTGGGGGATAACTTACAAAACCTTCTACAGCACTTTTCTCCGATCTACTACGTTTGCTCATCTCAAAAGAGTACCTGCAATCACAATAAGAAAGAAGAGAAGTGAGGTAAATGATTCGTAAGTTATAAAATGCGAAGAAAAATCAAAGAGCATCGCCTCCCCGACAACAGTGCCAAAATGTTGAACGTCGAGTTGCTACGCTAACGTGTTTGGTTTTGAAAAACCTGTCATTGTAGTTTGAAAGTGAAGAACTTGTGTTCAACAAATAAGATTTATACCGAAATTCAAATTTCAGGTCGAACACAGGGAGGCAGACGTTTGATTTAAAAACACGCGTTTGTTTTATTTGTCACAAAGTAATTCAATTGATTAGAACTATCTAACTATCTACAATAAATAGAAGAGAAAGAGAGAGAGAATAAGAGAAAGAGAGAATTTTACAAACAAAAACCAAGACGAGATGTAGAATAAACATGGGATTTCATCATCAGAACGATTGTTTATTACACTAGAAAGTAGGAAAATGATTACACTAGAAAGCAGTAAATCTACTCTAAAAAGCATTAAAAGAATGGAGAGAGAAATATCCTCCTCGACGATCGCTTGGAGGATGAGTCGAACGGAATGACACCTGGACGAAGGAGGATGGGGCAGGAAGAAGGAGGACGAAGTGGAAGAACGGGAATGGAGCAGCATGTCGTCGTCGTCGCGGGATCCGCTTCCGAAAGGGGACGAAAAATTGACTTTATCTAGCGAGAAGCATCCCGGGTGTGGGACAAGCTTCTCTTGAGCTTTGGAGAGGAAGAGAAGAGAAGGAAGGGATGAGAATTTCGTGTGGAGGGGGTCTCCTTTTATAGTTGCAAGGAGTGGGGGCAATTTCGTCATTAGATCTTTAAAAACATTAATTCAGGAACTTTAGTGACGGATAAAACCGTCGCTAAAGGTCTGAACGTGGGCGTAGTGGGCGGCTCGCACGCGCAATGCTTGCTCACATTCAGCCGTCCTCAGCCATCCGATCGCGAGATCGAACGACTTAAATCGCGCCTTCGCCCGCCTCGCTGCGCACTCGCCCGCGTGCGATGCCGCGTTACCGCCACGCATGAAATAGTGTGTGGGAGCTATCGAGTGTGTGCAGTCGTTGGATCGCGATCTGACGCTCCACGTGCCCGCTCACCCGCACCTGATTTGAGGCTTGCGGGGCTCGATCCCACGACCTCTGCTTCGCCCGTAGCCTCGTCTCCACTGCGTTACACAGTCGAGAAGGTCGCGCGAACAATTTAAGACGCTGCATCGACAGCCGTTGGATCAAGATCCAACGGCCCAGATCGGACATCGAATTCTCTTTGGAAAGGCAGCGGCGGTCTTTAGGGCCGGTTGGACGACTGAGATGGCGCCACGTGGTGCCATCTTGGCCGTCCATCTTCTGGATGTAGATGGTGCCACGGGTGTTGGATTGAGTCTATTTTCGCGCCGTTAGGCTGCAATCGTTGATCCTAATCCATTCGTGCGGTCGGATTTGTCGTTTGAAGTGCGGATTCACACCATCTTGGCCCTTGATCTTCTAGGGTTCCCCGATCATTATCTATGCTACAGATGTCTGATTAGGGCGATCTTGGAGTCGTTGAACTCCAATCGTCACCCTGATCACATCTATACGGTTGGATTTTCGATCTGAGGCCCTGATAAAAATTTTTCCCTGTCCAAGCACATAAAAGGAGATAATTAACCTCCATTTTATTCAAACAACTCTAAATGCAAGATGATGCATGTTATGCACTATTTATAGCATGCAATGCAATCCTATGCTTAAGAACATACATAAATAGACATCTTAAGTAGTGTAAATGTGTTTACATCACTTAGCCACCCTTAGATTAGGTCACAGCACCCTAAGAAGCCCAAAAACTCTAGTTCCAACCCTTATCTGGATGTCCAGATAGTTATAGGATCTCCAGGACCCTTAGCCATCTCCCGCACACCTCAAACCCACTTATGTAGTGTTATTGAACGTCCAGACACTTTGTTAGACGTCCAATTTCTGTAGAATACCCAAAACAGAACCTAGATTTCCCCCTGACTTAGATTGGACGTCCAGAACTAAAGTCTGGACTTCTGATTTTTGAGTATAAGTCGTCTAGTCATGTTTTTGGACTTCTGGAGCTGGTCTCCAGTCCCTGTTTTGAGATTCAAGCCTTGATCTTGGATTTCTAGCTCCCTAAACCTAATCCCAACCTCATAGGAACCTAAATTAAGGTGTCCTAACCTTAGTACATCATCCCTAGACCTCCCTAAGGACCTAATTAGGTCCTCACCAAATCCAATTGGCTTAGATCAAAGTCAATCACCTTCACCTAAGTCAATTAGACTCATTGAGTCCTATTAAGCTCAAATCTCAACCCACACAAGTTCAATTGAACTTAGTGAGAGTCCAATTGACCTAAACCCAACCTGATTGAATTATTTCACTCTCAATTAGGTTTACACTCATTCAATTAAACTTAGGTTAAGTTTAATTGCAATTTTCCCTTAGTAATTAGGGTATGCAACCCTAATTCAAGGTATACACCTACCCAAACCCCTTAGGACATAACCTAGACCTCCTAGACACCCAGGGCACAACCACACACACACACACACACCCATTCACGCACCCACACTTCTCTAGAGTTCTCTATAACCCTCTTGAAGTGGTGCCAACTCTTGGTTGCCAAATTTAGCAACCAAGAGGCATTCAATTCTTAGATCCACAAATTGTGGATCTAAGAACCACTTCTATCCTCTCTTGGCTAGCCACTCTTGGGCTCTCTCTAGAGAGTTCCACACTTCTCTAGAGAGAATCCCTCAGGTCTATAAAAATACCTAACGGGTGGCCATTTTCACCCATCCACTTTTTGGCCATACTTGCTTGGCTCCATCCACCTCCACTTAGGCTAGCCGCTACCCTCTCCACCCCATCTCCACGAGCTGAGCACTATCATGAAGGACACCATGCCAGGATGCTAGATCACTCCTCCAACCTCTCTCCAAGGGCCAGCCTAGGCTCCATTGGCCGCCCCTCATTATCCTCTACCACTCCAAGGCCATCGGAGCCAACCTCCAAATGCCCTCAGTTCTGGTAGATTAGTAACTAGCTCTTTACATTTACTGCTTTTATTTAGTGCTTAGTAGTATAGTCCTTATTCTCCCCCAATGATGCATGCAAAATTCCCCTATAGATTCTTGTATGCGATCGTTTTCTAGTAGCTAGATTTACATTTTAAGCATTTCTGTACAAGCTTTCCTCTATAGTTCTTGTTGCAAACACCTCTCCAAATGAATGAATGAAAGATGCATTATATATATATATATATATATGTCTCTATGTTTTGAAATCACCATGAGCTTATTGATTTCCAACCTTTTTGCGTGATTCAAGTTGCCTGTTTTCACTGGTTTATCTATTTCTCAACAAGCATGTCATTTCCAGAAAATATAGAAAATCTAACTATAGATGCATTTTATATAAACAATCACCACCTCACTAGAATCGTGTACACAGAAACTCACACTTTTACCTTTGTGATCTATTTAACACATGCACACGTAATCAGGGCTCATAATAGAAGTGGTGAAATCTTAATCAGAAGACTGGAAACCGACATGCAATTTTAAACAGAGTAGAACAGTAAAAGATCGAATTCAAAAGTAAAACAAACACCTTGCAGAGACGAATGACCGGGACTCAAAGTCTCGATATCTTTAGAAAATAATTTTTGTTTGATCATATTGCACACTATACTACAACGCATTTTCATTTCAAAATGCGCTCTACGATTCCAACGAATGGTGCCGTTCCGGGGAGTCAACGTCATTTTCTTTGATTTTGATCTTTGA
The DNA here is from genome assembly GCA_037157565.1 of Thalassia testudinum. Lineage (NCBI taxonomy): Eukaryota > Viridiplantae > Streptophyta > Magnoliopsida > Alismatales > Hydrocharitaceae > Thalassia > Thalassia testudinum. Next base: position 51,052,224 of record JAZHRO010000009.1, read on the forward strand.
AACCATTATTAACAAATTTGCCTTTACTTTGTTTCTAGATGTGCAGGAAAAATGGAAAAAGAACGGGATCTCCGCACACAACAAGCGCAGAAAACAAATCCAGGTGCACATCATCTCCTTTTTAGATTAGGTTTTCCTTTGAACCTTAGGAGTAGATTTACTTTCTGCAATTTCTTTTGAAAAAAAAATTTATTTATTCATTTTCGTGAAAAAGAAAAAAAAATAAACTTTTCACAAAAAATCTAGACTAGGTTTCTTTTGAATCCAAGATTAGTTTGAAAAAAGCAAAAAGTATATATATTTTTTTGAAAACCCTCCAAAAAAAAATTCTTTTTGAAAAAAATTTGCAAAAGTTTTCGAAAAAAAATATTTTTTTGGTGGAAAGTTTGGATTTCAAACTCAAACCCTCTTTAAAAGCTTTTCCACCATCTTCTGATTTTTGGCTAGATTTCAAGTTTGATTTAAAAATTTGATTTTCAAAAAATTAGTAAGAAAAAAATTCTAAAATTTGGGCCAAACCTCCATTTTCAAACCATCTTTCAAACGCCACCATTCTTTTGAAAAAATTTTAAGTATACAATTTTTAAAAATTCGTAAAGTGCACGGGGTTAGACTGACCCAGATTTGAGATTTTTCAAATTTCAAAAAGAAATTTCGAGCAATCCACGAATTTGTTTTGACTAAAAATGGTGGGGTTTGAAAGCTGATATCATGGGCTTTATTTTTTCATATTTTTCCTAAATTTTTGAAGGTCATTTGATACTATTTCAAAGCGAGAAACCGACCAGGGGTCAAAATTCCAGATCTGACCCTCTGACATTCAAAAATCCCTAAAAATTCGGTTGAAATAGTAAAAATTTCAAAAAAAATATTCTCTGAGAAGATAATTGAAAATAGAATCTACTAGCCAAATTTCAAGTTAATTGGATTCCAATTATTGTCAGAGAACAAACTTTACTCTTGTGGTCTGCTGAAATAGAACAAAACCCTAGAAGTGCATGAACCTTAGAGTAAATCTTTAGGGTTACAATTTAGAGACCACACTTGGGCTAACCTAGACTTAGTCAAGTCTAGCACTTAGCCTGTGAGCTTGGTCACCTTGTAGGCCACTCACCAAGAGAAAACCCCAACTGAAGAAAACGGGCTAAAATAAATTTTAAAACACGAAATAAAACCCGAATTCGTTGTCGTACTACTGGGTGGTTTCAACCTCTTGGCTGGGTTAGCGAAGAGGCGGGAATTGCTTTCAGTTCATTGTATGATGAATTTTCTTCAGGAATTAAAACCTAAAACAAAAAATCTGATCATCTGATCCATAAGGACCACTTGATTGACAGGGCCTTAGCATTGTCATGCTTGGCTACACCAACCCAAGGGTTGGGTGGTGTATGCGAGGAAGGAGGTCACTTAGACCTCACTTGGTTGGACCTTGGGAGCCACTCCCAAGGAGGCGAGTCACCTCGTCGGGACCATCTTCGCCCCCCACTTCTTCTACTCCCAGAGCCACCATGGCTAATCCTAGACCTGGACCCAGACCGGGTCAAGATATCGAGAATCTGGACCCGATGGCTCATCTGGAAGCCCAGGTGGTCGAATCCGAGGAGCGGCATCGGCAGAGCATGGACTGCATCTTAACGGCACTTGACAGGATGCAGCACCCTCCGCGAGGAGAACAACTGCGGGATTTCTACAACCTAGCCTCACAAATCGTCGCACCACTAGTCAGAATTCCAGTAGGCAGAGACGCATTTGAGCTCAAGCCCAATGTGATTGGGTTGATCAGCACTCACTTCTATGGGAACTCAAGCGAAGATCCATTCCAGCACCTTGAGGACCTAAGTCGACTCGCTGAAATGATTCAACCCAGGAATATTGATCTTGGGATTGTTCTAATGAAGCTTTTCCCATTTTCTCTGAGGGACAAAGCTTCATACTGGTTCAAGACCATTGGGAAGCCAATTGGAACCTGGCTGGAATTACGATGTGAATTCTTGTAAAAGTTCTTTCCAATTGGTCGAACAAACGCAATGCGGCATGCAATCACGACTTTCTCCCAAGGAGTTGGGGAGAAGTTACACGAAGCTTGGGACAGATTCCACAACCTTCTCCGGAAATGCCCACACTATGGTATACCCAGATGGCACCTGGCTCAGATCTTTTACCATGGGCTGGATGACACACATTGATATTTGGTAGATGCATCTAGTGGAGAGTATTTCCTCATGAAAGATGAGAACAGTGCATTTGAGTTGTTCGAATATTTAGCGGAGAACTAGATGAATGCTGCATCCACGAACCAGTTCCAGCGGCCTAGTCAGCAGCGGGTTGGTGTCCATGAGTCTCACACCGAGTCTATTCAAGCTGACATGGATATCATCGTCAAGCAGCTGGATAGAATAAATCTAATCGAGAAAAAGATTGACCAGATTAGTCAGGGTTAATCTGACTTGAGCTCTACCACCTCAAGACCCTCCTATGCACCCTGAGCCCCTCTTGCTCAAGTTATTCTACTCACTCGGGATGCATCCTCTTCATATTTATGAGATCCTGCATATCAGGATCCCGTAAATAATCCAGATCTAGCACCCTACGACTAGGGTTACGCACCACCCGCGGAGGATAACACGTATCCCCTTGACGGATATACATCTCAGACATCTTTAGCCTACGAGGACGTCAGTGCTATCAAAGGATATGGGCGTAATAACCCGTATTCAGAGACGTATAACCCTAGTTGGCTCCAGCACCCGAACTTCTCCTGGTCTGGTAATTCATAGAGACCACATCCAGATCCACACTACCAGACCAGGAAATATGAGAATGCGCAAAACACGTACCCGAGGCAGCAGCCATTCCCGTCTCAGTAGTAGCAACCTCATTCTTTATACCAGCCGTTGCACCAAGCTGCTAGTCACCCTCCAAAGCGGGCTGACCCTTTGGAGGCACTGAAAGAGGAGCTATAAGAATCAATGAGGAAATCCACACAGGATAACTTGCAGATTATGAAGGCGATGGCTGATCAGATACAGACTATGCAGAACATGCAAAACCAACTATTGCAGGAGCATAGGACTCAGGGAGCCTTGCCCTCCCAACCTGTCCCGAATCCTCGATATGTGCAGAACCAAGGCGCCCTGCCTAGGTTTCAAGCACCGCAGGGACAGGCACACGCCATACTACAAGCGCCTCCTGCACCACTCGGTTACGTGCAAGGCTAGCCGCCTTTACAGAACCCCACATATGAGGAGCAAAAGGAAGACATTCGACCCACCACTTAGGCAGGCAGGTCTTGATTTTTCTCACCCTTCGCTGTAGGCGAGTTTGACTCCTTCCTCATCTCAGGAGCCAACTGCGATAGATAAGGGTAAGAGGCCACTCAACCCTGAGATTCTCGTCCCTTTTCCTGAGGCTCTGACACAAAATGTAGTTCGGAAGGACACGTAGAATTTTGAGGACCTGAAGTCAATGTTTAAGGAAGTACATATTCAGGTTCCCCTCCTTAAGGCAATTGATCACATCCCCACTCTCGCTAGGTTCTTCAAGGACTATTGTACCCCGAAGCGATAGCCCAGAATTGGACGATAGGCGGTACTGTCAAAAGAGGCTAGCGTCGTGATTCTAGCCGACTTGCCACCGAAGAAGAAAGACCCTGGTACCCCACTCATATCCTACTTCTTGCAGGACTCTCCATTTGATTGGGCCCTTCTTGATCTGGGTTCGTCCATCAACCTAACTCCCACTACCGTATTTGATCGATTTCGATTTGGGGAGTTGAAGCCCACCTCGGTCATGATTCAGCTAGCTGACAAATCAGTCAAAACACCGAGGGGGTGGTTGAGAACGTGATTATGAAAGTCTGCAGGTTTTGCTTTACCGCAGATTTTTTCATTCTCGATATGGAAGTTCCTCCTAATCTCCAAGATGCACCAATTATTTTGGGTCGCCCATTTCTAGCGACAGCCCAAGCGAACATTGATTGTGCATCCGGGTGTATGGAGATAAACCTAGGCAATGAGCGATTTCGACTGGACATATTCAGGGCAGCAAAGAACTTCGACTGTGATCGAATAGAGGAGGATGGTGAAGACAAAGATGCGGCATTCTGTGGTATAATTGGGCTCCTTTATGACGACCCAATGTCTCATTCGTCTACACTATTAAGGTTCTTGGACCTCGATCTACACGGGACTGAGACCACTGTACTACACATATCTCCCCGAGGATCTGACTGTTAGGGTGTGCTTCTGACCACAGCACCCCCGAATCCAGCTATCTTGATCCGTACATTACTAAATCTCCCCTGTTGTTGCAGGAAGATGTGACTATAGCCAACGAGTTTCCCGTTAACGCAGTCATAACCAATTATTCCACAGGGAGCAACTCAGCGGGAATTCACGTGCACATGGATCATTAGATTCCCACCCTCGATTCTGCTCTTCCCACTCTCATTTCTGACTCTGACCCAGCCATGATTGAACTTAAGCCTTTACCTGACTCACTTAAGTATGTGTTCTTGGGCGAAAGTAAGACATGCCCAATCATTATCAATGCCCACTTAACCCAAGAACAGGAGCACCAATTGATTTCTACGTTGCAAGACCATAGGGATGCTATCAGGTGGAGTATTGCTGATCTCCGCGGTATTTGCCCCTCGTATTACACTCATCACATTTACACAGATGAGGGGGTGAAACCTTCAAGACAACCTCAAAGACGACTTAACCCAAATATGCTAGAGGTTATTAAGAAGGAGATCATCAAATGGCTAGATGCAGGTATTGTATACCCAATCTCAGACAGCCAATGGGTGAATTCGATCCAGATAGTGCCTAAGAAAGCAGGACTCACCGTCATAAAGAATTATAAGGGCGAATCCATCCCGACCTGCACTACGACATCTTGGCAGGTCTGCATCGACTATAGGACACTGAACACGGCTACCCAAAAGGATCACTTTCCTTTGCCTTTCATTGACCAGATCTTGGAACGGTTAGCCAGACGCAGTTTCCTTTGCTTTCTGGATGGATACTACGGGTATAATCAAGTAGCGATTAGCCCAGAAGATTAAGATAAGACCACATTCACATGCCCCTTTGGAACATTCGCTTTCAAGCAGATGCCCTTTGGCCTCTGCAATGCACCAGTGACATTTTAGCGTTGTATGATGGCCATCTTCTATGACATGATCGAGGACTATGTGGAGGTATTCATGGATGACTTCTCCATTTTCAGAGATGATTTCGCAATCTTGTCTTGATAACCTCACCAAGATCCTGAAAAGGTGTATTGTGGTAAACCTAGTGCTATCCTGGGAGAAAAGCCATTTCATGGTGAAGGATGGCATAGTACTAGGGCACAGGATCTCCAAAAATGGACTTGAGGTCGATCGAGCTAAATCTGAGATTATTTCCCACTTATCACCACCAAGCTCAGTCAAGCAAATCAGATCATTCTTGGGTCACATCGGCTTCTATCGGAGATTTATACGCGATTTTTCGAAAATTGTAACGCCCTTAACAAATCTCCTGGTTGCCGATGCCCCATTTGAATTTAATACCTTGTGTCTCACCGCCTTCAAGTCTTTACAAAGAGCTGTCTCTGACTCCCCAATTCTCCAACCACCCGACTGGTTGCTTGATTTCGAAATGATGTACGACGCATCTGATTTTACCGTCGGTGCTGTTTTAGGCCAGCGTCGAGAGAAACAACCCTTTGTCATATACTATGCCAGCAAGACGCTGAATAAGGCTCAGCGCAATTACACTATCACTGAAAAAGAACTGCTAGCAATAGTATTCGGGTTGGAGAAATTCAGATCGTACTTATTAGGGTCCAAGGTCATCATTTTCACTGACCACTCCGCCCTCTAGCATTTGTTGGCAAAGAAGGATGACAAACCACAACTTATTAGATGGATCCTTCTATTGGAAGAATTTGATATTGAAATCCGTGACAAAGCTAGAAAGTAGAATGTTGTGGTGGATCACCTATCCAGACTAGACCCAAACCACATTCCTTATTCCCTGCCTATCCACGAGCAATTTTCGGATAAATCTCTTTTTGCAGTTCATTCTGTCAAGTTCCCCTGGTACGCGGATATCATGAACTACCTTGCCGCAGGCAAAATTCCCACGAACCTATCCAAGGACCAGAAGCTCAAATTCATTGACGAAGCCAAATACTACCTCTGGGATGACCCACTGCTCTTCCACATTGGAGCAGACCAGATTATTCGAAGATGCATCCCAGATTCTGAGATCCCCAATGTGCTATCTTTTTGCCACAACGATGCTTGTGGTGGTCATTTCTCGAGACGGAAAACCGCTGCAAAAATTTTACAGTCGGGATTTTTCCAGCCAACTATTTTCAGAGATACACACGAATACGCCCAACACTACAGACGATGCCAGTCAGTCAGTTCTATGACCAGGAGAGACATGATGCCACTCCAGCCCATCATGGTTGTAGAAGTGTTCAACATCTGGGGCATCAATTTTATGGGCCCTTTTCCGAACTCGCATGGCTTTGAGTACATATTACTAGCCGTTGACTATGTCTCAAAGTAGGTCGAGGCCATCACGGCGAGATGAGCTGATCATAAGACCGTCATTTCTTTCATACGGCAGTACATCTTCGCGAAATTCGGAATACCCCATGCTCTGATTAGCGACAGGGGAAGCCACTTCATCCACTCCCATTTCAGGTCATTACTAAAGTAATACGGGGTACATCATCGTATAGCCACCCCGTACCACCTGCAGACCAATGGGAAGGCTAAAGTGTCTAACCGTCAGATCAAGCTGATTCTCCAGAAGACGGTTAGACCAGACAGGAAGGACTGGTCTGACAAATTAGTTGATGCACTTTGGGCATATCAGACCAAATACAAGGCCCCACTCATAATGTCACCATATCGCATGGTATATGGCAAGGCCTGTCACCTTCCTGTAGAGCTGGAACACCGTGCCTTTTGGGCGGTGCGAAAATGTAACCTTGACCTCAATGCAGGAGGTCAAGAACGAAAACTCCAGCTCAACGAATTAGAAGAGATCCAGCAGGAGGCATATGAGAATGCATTGATATACAAGGATAAGACCAAGGCCTTTCATGACCGCCACATCCGGAGGAAAGCATTCACGCCCAACCAGCAAGTCTGGTTGTTTGATTCACGATTGAAACTTTTCACAGGGAAGCTCAAGTCCAAGTGGACTAGCCCGTATGTTGTGATTCACCCATATTCTAATGGGGTAGTCCAGATCAGGGACCTAAAATCTGGGCATATATCCACAGTAAATAGCCAACACCTCAAGCCATTTTTGGCCCAGGAACCTCCTCCACCTGACGAGATTATTCATCTTATTGAGGATGTGTGACTAAATTCTCGCCCAGCTGGAGGCGTTAAACTCAGCACATATAGATATCATATATCCCACATTCCACCATCATTTATACATAACCATTTTTATATATAGCATATTTTTCTTTTAGCATATTTTCTTTCTGTATATTGCATGCTGACAGGTTGGCCAGTGCTGAATGTATAATTTTAGGAGCAATTACAGGTGATTTCTACCCATTCTCTCCCTGCAGTATTTATTTTCTTTTATATTCATGCATGAGGACATGCAAGAACTTAGGCATTGGGGGGTAGATACAACAAAACTGAAAAAATTTTATTCCAACATTTAGGAAAACCTCAGAGCTGCATATAAAATGTACTTTAGGACCCTAAATAAAAAAACAACCGACTCCACCTCCAATTCTCGCATTGGAGCTAGAAATCATCCGCAACAGCCATTTCCGACTCACCCGCTCACCTCTTGTTCTAAATTTAGGGTCAAGCTAAATGTAACCCGACATGGGAATTTAACGAAGTACAAATTATAAGAGGTTAATTGTTTATAGCATATATACATATTGCACTCATGAATAAGATTATTTTATTAAGAGAATGCATTAGGGATTTTATCCTCTAGTTGATTCCTGTAATCTGGAATCCAGTACAACTTTTCACACACACGTAGAATTTGCAATGGATTCATGGTCAAGGCTAATAAACATCTTTAGTCTGTCGAGAAGAAGCAGTGCTTCTTTTCCTGAACCCTTGGACAGTGTTTTGGGAGTCAGGCAGATTTTCTTCCAAAAATCCACCAAATAGTGTGAGATGAGAGTAGAGTGTACTGGTGCTCTAAGATTAGTGCAAGGAATCCGAAGTCCTAGATAATTAGGTGATGATACTCTGAGATTAGACATAGTTTCCCTCTCAATTCCTACGTATACATTTTGTGTGAAATTTTGAGAGCCACCAAATAAGGCAAATACGCGGAGAGCGAGTTTTCATAAAACTAGGGCTAAGGTGGTTGGTTACGACCATTCTTTACGAAATCTTCAGTTGAAGGAGGGTATTGATGTAAAGGTCAGAAATACACCATCCTGTTCGTCTCTCCTGGTGCCGTGAGTAGGCACTTCTACCAAATAAGTCACCCAATGTCTCTTGAGTACCACCAATCCCTAATAATGCCTCTTCAATAAAGTTCATGGACGTGTTCTAGTTGTGTTTTGTAAAAAAAAAAAAAGATGAAAAGAAAGAAAAATGGGAAAAAAATTAGAAAAAGAAGAAAAATCAAAGAAAAAAAGTGTGAATATTTAGTGTTTATTTCATTTACATTGAGGCACTTTGAGATCCACCAAATATGGCCTTAACCCACCTTTCTTGTGTTTCTGACCGCCCGAATAATGGCTGAGGAATTCCAACTTAGTGTTAGGGTTATGGAAACTTAATTAAAGTGTTAATCAAGTGGGACCACCAAATACAGATCATATGTGTGAATCTGGTGAGATTGTGAGCTCTAAGAAAAAGAAAGAAAAGAAAAAAAGAAAAAGAGTAAGAGAGAATGGATACAAAGGAATCAAAAGAGAGCATAGTTTTTCTCACTTTCTCTGGGTGGAGTTACTTAATAATTCAGGAATCTAGATTCTGTAGTACTAGTCTCTATGTAGCACCAAGTGAGAGTGACCCACCAAATATATAATCTTTTCCCTCAGAGATTCTCTACCTAAGCCTAAAGCCGGGGTGGGATTCATAGAATACTTTGAATACCCTGAGGGAAGAAGTCCACCTATCTCGCTAGAATTTTTACTAGGGGCAAGTACAGGCTTTAGAGGTGTATCAGTTTTTCACTTGAATCCGTTGCAAAAGCTACATAGCTGCACTTTCATGATTGTCTGGATTTCTAGAGCATAGGATGAAAATAAAAAGGAAAAAAATCTCTATGCATACACTTGATAAAATAATCAGTCCCTTAAGGACCCTTGCTGTAAATAATTTAGTCTTGAATTTGCTAGGGACTAGCAAGAATTAGGCATGGAGGTATGATTGCGCAGCAATCATAGGTCTTAATTGACCTAAATTAGGCTAAAACTTAGCATAAGTTAGGATAATTCATGCATGCATAAGCATTATCTGCATCTTTACTACTTTACTTTATCTATGCATAAAAGAATGTTATAATATGCTAATTAAGTGCATTATATCAATTGCAGGCAATAAGCTGATCAGAAGCTAGATCTGGAGCTGGATCTGAAGCTGGATTAAGAATAATGAGTGTTGCAACAAGATTGGAGCAGAAGGCTTAAATTAGACATAGGGAATAATGATGTAAGGGAAGTAAGGTTGCTATTCTATTAAGTAGGAATAAAGCAGTAAAATGTGAAGAGCTTAGGTCCATCCTAGCCTTATGATAGCCTAGAGACTTCCCCAAGCCTTAGCCACCCTTAGATTAGGTCAGAACACCCTAGGAAGCCCTAAAATCCTAGTTCCAACCCTTATCTGGACGTCTAGATAAGTTATAGGACTTCCAGGACCCTTAGTCATCTCCCGCACACCTCAAATCCACTTATGCAGTGTTATTGGACATCCAGACACTTTGTCAAACGTCTAATTTCTGCAGAATACCCAAAACAGAACCTAGATTTCCCCTTGACTCAGATTCGACATCCAGAACTGAAGTCTGGACTTCTGATTTTTTAGTATAAGTCGTCTGATCATGTTTTTGGACATCTAGAACTGGTCTCCAGTCCCTGTTTTGGGATTCAAGCCTTGATCTTGGATCTCTAGCTCCCTAGACCTAATCCCAACCCCATAGGAACCTAAATTAAGGTGTCCTAACCCTAGTACATCACCCTAGACCTCCCTAAGGACCTAATTAGGTCCTCACCAAACCCAATTGACTTAGATCAAAGTCAATCACCTTCACCTAAGTCAATTGGACTCATTGAGTCAAATTGAGCTCAAATCTCAACCCATACAAGTTCAATTGAACTTAGTGAGAGTCCAATTGACCTAAACCCAACCTAATTGAATTATTTCACTCTCAATTAGGTTTACCCTTAGCAATTAGGGTATGCAACCCTAATTCAAGGTATACACCTACCCAAACCCCTTAAGACCTAACCTAGACCTCCTAGACACTTAGGGCACGACCACACACACACACACATTCACGCACCCACACTTCTCTAGAGTTCTCTAGAACCCTCTTGAAGTGGCGCCAACTATTGGTTGCCAAATTTAGAAACCAAGAGGCATTCAATTCTTAGATCCACAAATTATAGATCTAAGAACCACTTCTATCCTCTCTTGGGCTCTCTCTAGAGAGTTCCACACTTCTCTAGAGAGAATCCCTTAGGTCTACCCATCCACTTTTTAGCCATACTTGCTTGGCTCCATCCACCTCCACTTAGGCTAGCCACCACCCTCTCCACCCCATCTCCACGAGCTGAGCACTATCATGAAGGACACCATGCCAAGATGCTGGATCACTCCTCCAACCTCTGTCCAAGGGCCAGCCTAAGCTCCATTGGTCGCCTCTCATTCTCCTCTCTACCTCTCCAAGGCCATCGGAGCCCACCTCCGAATGCCCTCACTTCTGATAGATTAGTAGCTAGCTCTTTACATTTACTGCTTTTATTTACTGCTTACTAGTGTAGTCCATATTCTCCCCCAATGATGCATGCAAAATCCCCCTGTAGATTCTTGTATGCGATCGTTTTCTGGTAGCTAGATTTACATTTTAAGCATTTCTGTACAAGCTTTCCTCTATAATTCTTGTTGCAAACACCACTCCAAATGAGTGAATGAAAGATGCATTTTATATATATATATATATATATAGATATATATATATATATATATATGTCTCTATATTTTGAAATCACCATGAGCTTATTGATTGCCATCCTTTTTGCGTGATTCAAGTTGCTTGTTTTCACTGGTTTATCTATTTCGCAACAAGCATGTCGTTTTCGAAAAATATAGAAAACCTAACTATAGATGCATTTTCTGTAAACAGTCACCACCTCACTAGAATCGTGCGCATAGAAACTCACACTTTCACCTTTGAGATCTATTTAACACATGCGCATGTAATCAGGGTTCATAATAGAAGTGGTGAAATCTTAATTAGAAGACTAGAAACCGGCATGCGATTTTCAATAGAGTAGAACACTAAAAGATCTAATTCAAAAGTAAAACAAACGCCTCCTAGAGATGAACGATCGGGACTCAAAGTCTCGATATCTTTAGAAAATAATTTTTGTTTGATCGTATTGCGCACTATACTACGATGCATTTTCATTTCAAAATGCACTCGACGATTCCAATAGTTGTTACCCATGACCACTTGCCAGCCATACTCGTGCGGTGAAGTGTGGCTTATTTTGTCCCCTTTTTTCTTCTTTTCTATTATTATTATTATATTTTTTTTCTCTTCTTTTTTCTTTTATTGCTTAGTAGGTGGCTTCCCTGATCTCAAATTTACCTAGAGGCAATAAGAAGAAAGTGGTCCTGTGGCTGGGCTCTGGGCAACCGACCAATGAGCTTTTACCCACGACAACTTGCCAGCCATACCACCCTAAAAGGTTCATTAGCTACCCAATTTCTATCAGAATCTCCAAGAAGTGAGTTAGTGTAAAATGTGTGCAGATGCTTAGACTAAAAGTCCCTCTGAGTCATAGGGTGGATTGATAAGTTGTAAACTTATCACCCTATTTTATTGGTGAATTAAAATAGATTAAGGTTGCTAGGATTTGAGGCTAAATCCATATTTTAATGGACACCAGGGCTAATTAAGCCTAAAAGCCCTAGAAGTCTAAGTGTTCAGGTTCTTTTTGTATTATTTTCCACTATTGACAAGTTCCTAATGCCTAAGTTTTTCTTCCTAAATTCATCATTTTTTTAATTAATTTTATTTTATTCAGACTGATGAACTCAGAATATGCAAATTACCACCCCCCCATGCTTAAGTTGGACAATATCCTCATTGACAAATAAATTACATGCAAAGGGGTATAGAAAGAGATCACCTGAGTTGAGCAATGTACATGATCAGTCTAAATTGTCTGGGTTGCCTCCCAGGAAGCACTGAGTTTAATGCCTCCAGCTGGGTGGTGCTTTGTGTCATCCCTCAATGAGGGTGACAACCTCCTTTAGGGGAACTTGTGCGAGGAAGTGTTTCAATCTCTGACCATTGACTATGAAAGTATGCCCAGTGTTCGGATCTACGATTTCAACTGCCCCATTAGAGTAGGGCTTGACTGCCCTAAACGGTCCTGTCCACTTGGATCTGAGCTTCCCGGGGAAGAGTTTAAGTTGGGCATCAAAGAGATAGACTTGCTGATTAGGCTCGAAGGTCTTCCTGTGGATGAGTCGGTCATGGATGGCTTTCATCTTCTCCTTGTAAAGCCGACTATTCTCAAAAGTGTCCCAACGAATTTCCTCAAGCTCGGAGAGTTAGAGTGTCCTCTGTGCACCGGCTAACTAGGAATCCATGTTACATTGCTTAACGGCCCAGTAAGCCCAATGTTCCAACTAGATAGGAAGGTGGCAGGCTTTGCCAAAGACCAGGCGATAAGGTGACATGCCTATTGGGGTCTTGAAAGCAGTCCTATGTGCCCACAGGGCATCATCCAGTCATGAGAATCAGTCCTTCCTATCAGGTCTCACGGTCTTCTGTAGAATGTTCTTGATTTGTCTGTTTGAGACCTCGATTTGCCCATTAGTTTGCGGATGATATGGGGAGGCAATGCAGTGGGTAACCCCATATTTTTTGAGTAGGGCATAGAATTAGGTGTGGATAAAATGACTTCCACAATCACTGATCATGGCCTTCAGTATTCCAAACTGGGAAAAGATGTTCTACTTAACACAGTCCATGATAGCCTTGTGATCGCAACGACTGGTGGCGACAGCTTCAATCCATTTGGAGACATAGTCTACAGAGACTAAGATGTACTCAAAGCCGTTGGATGGTGGAAAGGGGCCCATAAAATCAATACCCCAAACGTCGAAGATCTCAACGATCAGAATGGGCTGGAGGGGCATCATGTCTTTCCTGGTCATGGTCCCTAGAGTCTGGCAGTGAGAGCAAGTCTTAGTAAAGTTGTGTGCATCCTTGAACAATGAAGGCCAGTAAAACTTTTGCAGCCATCTTCTTCCCTAAAAAGTGACCACCGCAAGCTTGGTCGTGACAAAAGGATAGCACACTTTGAACTTCATCCTCCGGAATACACCTCCTGATGATCTGGTCGGCACAGAGGTGAAACAGCATGGGATCATCCTAGAAATAGTACTTGGCTTCAACCAAGAACTTATCCCGTTGCTGTCTGGACCAATTGTGCGGGGTCTGTCCTACTACTAGGTAGTTGACGAAGTCGGCATACCAAGGTAGTTTTCTATCTTGCACAGCCAGAATTTGCTCATCGGGAAAGGTGTTAGATAAGGGCAAGGAGGGCCCAATGTGGTCCGGGTGGAGTCTGGACAGGTGATCGGCCATAACATTCTTTGACCCAGCTTTGTCACGAATTTCCAGGTCAAATTCCTGCAAGAGCAAGATCCATCTGATGAGCCTGGGTTTAGCATGTTTCTTGGTCAACAAATGTCGGAGGGTCGAGTGGTCTATATAGATGGTCATGTGGGATCCCAGAAGGTAAGATCGGAACTTTTCGAGTCCAAAAACTACGGCGAGCAGTTCTTTCTCCGTGACCATATAATTCCGTTGGGCCTCATCCAATGTCTTGCTCGCGTAGTAGAGCACCATAGGTTTCTTGTCTTGTCTCTATCCCAAGACTGCACCTATGGCAAAGTCTGATGCATCACACATGATCTCAAAATTCTGGGACCAGTCCAGGGGCTGAAGTACAGGTGCGGTGGAGACTAAGCCCCTGAGGGTGTGGTAAGCCTGGATGCAATCAGAGGTCATGTGGAATAGGGCATCATTGGCTAGAAGGTCGGTCAAGGGTTTGGAGAGCTTGGAGAAGTCTTTGATGAATCTTCGGTAGAAGCCAACGTGTCCAAGGAACGAGCAGATCTGTCGGACCGAGCTAGGTGGGGGAAGTTTGGAAATCAAATCAACTTTAGCTCAATCCACCTCAATGCCCCTATGCGATATGATGTGACTAAGGATGATTCCTTCTTGAACCATGAAATGTCTCTTTTCCTAGCTTAACACCAAATTAACCTCGATACATCGTTTTAGGATTTTCTCCAAGTTGCTCAAACAGTGGTCGAATGAATTCCCAAACACTGAGAAATCATCCATAAAGACCTCCAGGTATTCACCCACCATCTCTGAAAAGATGGCTAGCATGCAACACTGAAAGGTAGCAAGTGCGTTGCATAACCCAAACAGCATACGAAGGAATGCGAACGTGCTGTACAGGCAAGTGAATGTGGTCTTCTCTTGATCTTCAGGAGCAATTGCGACTTGGTTATATCCTGAATATCCATCCAGGAAGCAAAAATACTTCTACCCTGCCAATCACTCAAGAATCTAATCAATGAATGGCAAGGGGAAATGATCTTTCTTGGTGGCCTCATTGAGCTTCCTATAATCAATACATACCTGCCAAGTGGTGGTGGTGCGGGTGGGGATGGATTCGCCATGCACATTGGTGACAACGGTGAGCTCGGCTTTCTTCGGAACCACTTGAGTGGGGCTCACCCAGGGGCCATCGGAGATGGGATAGATGATGTCGGCGTCAAGCCATTTGATAATTTCCTTCTTAACGACCTCCCGCATATTTGGGTTTAACCGTCTCTGCATCTAACGGGAGGGTCGCGCCCCATCTTCTAGGTAAATCTTGTGGGTGCAATAGGTGGGGTTAATTCCTCTCAAGTACGAAATAGTCCAGCTAATGGCAGCCCTATGTTCTGATAGGGTCGTGGTCAACCTAAGTTCCTGATCCTTGGTTAGGTTGGCGTTGATAGTCACTATGAAGGTCTGGTCAGGTCCCAGGAAGACATACTTGAGATTCTCGGGTGATGGGAACACCATCATGAGCCCTAACTAGCTCATTTTGACCCAATGAAAAGAATAAAAGCTCCTACATAACCAATTAGAGGTCCTAATTCACTGAATAACATTTCTAAGAGAAAAGTAAGAAATAAAGGGTAAAACTATAATTTTACCATTGCAGTACAACAACGGATTTTCTCAAGGGCTAAACAAAGGTCAAAAGGTCTTAACAAGATAATAAGTGGGCTGAATCAGACAGAAAAGGGTTCGTATGGGTTCTGGGAATTAAATGACTTCTTGAAACCCTAAAATAGACCCACTTGATTAACCAAGGTTATAGTCATGATAAAATTCACCTAAATCCTCTAAAAATCATATAAAAATATTCTCTAGGGTTTATAACCTTTAAATTGGCCATTGGAACCCATCTTAACCTATAATGGGGTCTCAGACAGATATTTACCCTAAATTGGGTTTTTGCATAAATTTCCTAGTCAAACGTGGTAAAACCCAAAATCCAACTTCACCATTGGATTCCTTAGGTCTAATTAGGTTTATACCAAAATTTGGACCTAAGGGGAACTCATCTTGACCTACTTTGCAAATAGGTCCAGCCTGATTACATTTGTACCCTATCTTTCAAAAACCTTAGCAAAAGCCCCCCTAGCTTCTTCATCATTCTTGCAGTTAGGTCCCTCCGCCATTATAGCAAAGGAGTCCTACTCCGGCGAACTTTGAAAGGAGTATTCTCCTTGATTGCTCAGAGAATCCCACCCAAAATTGGAAGAGAGATTCTCTGAGTAATCTCCTCCAAACTGAACCCATCTATGATCCATGATTGTTACCCAATCTCTCATGCGAACGCATGAGAGATTTGGGTCTCTTTTGGAGTTGCCATCTCCGGTGACCATACCTTGGAAGCTTGACTTCCAAGCACAAATCCCCCTCCAGAGGTCTATTTAAGAGGCTCCAGATCCAACCGACTCCTCCAAGCTTGAAATTGGGCCGAATTCCCCCACATTCTTCTCTGCTCATCGGCCGCAACACCTCTGCAAGCTCTGACGGCTCCTCCCTCTCTCTCTCTCATCGCTCAACCACAATACCAGTAGTTGGGTTGTCTTCCTCTCAGTCCTCCGCATCGCGCAACACCAGTCGACGCCGCCTTTGCCCCATCTTTGCCGCTGCCTCACCTACGGAGGTATTCATCTTCCCCACGTTTGACAACCACACCGGTGCGGGATTCCCTTTCCCTTTATCCTTAGATTAGGTTTTTTAGCTTCCCTCTCTCTTCTACTCCTGTTCCCTCTCTTTATTTCCCTAAACCAACCCTCGATGCCACTGATCACCATCACCTTCTCCACCTCCGGCGATCCCTCTAGTGAGGTGCCCCTGCCACTCCGCACCTCCATCCACCTCACCAACCACCCTACAATCTCTGCAATGACTCACTGATCATTTTCCCTTACTCCATTCATTCCATTGACCACCCAAAAGCACCCCTGAACACACCCACTTACACAACCACAGTAAGCCCTAGATCCGCCACCATAGCCATCCACACGCCATGCCGACCACTGCAGCACACTTGTCGTGCCTCGGCAAAGCTCCCTGGATGATTTGACGTGGCTGCGAGGCCGTTCTCATGTTTTCAGGTATTGACCACAGGCCACCATTGATGAAGGAGCTTGAAGCTCGCTTGCTATGCTCCAGGTGCTGCTGCTCCAGGCAAGAGTCCCAAGCGATGCGGACTTGAGGCACGAACGCACTCAGGTTCCCAATTGGAGTCAAAGGCCATAGTAGCTTTGCTAATTGACCCATGCATCTGTTGCTACTGTGCACAAGAGAGGTGGGACATTTAGTCCCACCTCGGAACTGGAAGAGTGGCCGGGTGCACATAAAAGGATTTTGTGCCATAGCCTTATCGCCTCCTAATCACAGGGTGAGGTCTCTCTCCCCCCTCTCACTGCCTCATCCACGGCACTGCCCACGCGAACCTGGCCACGACTCGTTTACCTGACCGACTCACTCCTCGCTCACCACCCACGTCGGTGAGCCTGAACCCGGGTCTCCGTTAGGTCCGATTACCCTAACCGGTTGTGGCTCTGGGAGAGCAAATCTGAAATAGAGAAGAGAGAAAGAGAGGAACACTACGCAGGGGAAGGGGGGTTTTGCCTTGGAAAGTTTGGCTCCACACTTAGCCAAATTCAGAGAAGAAGAAGAGGTCAAGCAGCGAAGAAGGAGAAGGGCCAGAGAAGAAGGAAGAAGCCAAGGAAGAGAAAGAAGAAAGAAGAAGATAGAGAAGGAAGAAGAAGCCAAAAGAAGAAAGAAGAAGAATCAAGAGAGAGAAATCAAAGTGCCTTAGCACACAACTTCCATTATTTTTAGCTACAATTCTTTTTATTCTTCATATACTCATGCTTTACATTCCTAATTAGATTTTGAGTAGTATTATGTGTTCAATTTGCATTTATTATTGAGATTAGTGCGTGAATTCCATTTGCTCTCTGTGTTCTACCTCGGACTTCAAATTCGAGTAATAAATTGTATTTATTTTGAATGCTTTTTCAACTGTACTACAACGCGACACTCTTAAACCCAATTCAGTGTACTAAACATTTTGGTACCGTTGCAAGGGGGCAATGGGTGATTTAGAATTGTTGATTAAAATTGCTTATTTGGTATTAACTTGCTATATCTCTTTGTTGTGGTTGTTTCAGGGAGAAATTTCAAAGAAAGACAGCTGCACATCAAACACGCCTTGGGCAGGTAATTTCTGATTACTCTCTCTCTTAAGCCCCTCATTCTGAAAAGGGAGAAAAAGATAAAATCAATTAGGGCTACTTGCTTTACATTCTTAGCTAATTCATCAAGTTGCCTAATTTGATTTTAACAACAAAACTGATTTGTGCACCCATTTAAGGTAACTAGGGCTACCACATTCTTGATTGAGCCCTAGATACCACATTTGACAAACTAAATTGGATCAAGATAAGAGCCAAATTAAGGATTTCAGTTTAGGGTTTTAGAGACACACCTTCATAAGCAAGAATTAACTTTCCAAAAAGAGGTGTGCCTAAGCCTTGGTTGAAGAGATTTATTCAAGAAAACCCTAAAATTCAGGCTCTTAATCTCACTTGAATCCTAACAGAGGGGACCTAAAACTTCTCAAAGGACAAATAGGTGAAGTTGACCCACCTTGTTGGGTCAACCAACCTTGAAATTAGGTTACTTTTTGCACTCAATACATCTAAAGTTCAAGTGAAATATTAAGCACCCTTACTCTTTAATAAAACTGGTATAATTAAGAGGTCAAGTCCCCATTCTGGTCTACCTGGAACATCAATGACAAGAGAGGTCGGGTGGGGGAAACCCTATAACTCGTGAGGGCACTCTACCGTGTAAGGGTCTTTACAGGACTCTCCGTCTCTGGCTGCCTTGGTATTTCTCAGGTGGACGGCTTTCTGACTAAGGGGTATCATCACCCCGAACCTCTATAGTCATCCAAAGTTTTTGGGTGTCTTGATTGGGTCCATCACATTCTACTCTCATCCAGACCATCGGTGCATGCTCAGTAGGAGGTCCTTAAGACCATCCTTAAGGCCTCCTTTAGTGATTCACTCCCGTCGAGGCCAGGCCTCGACTTCCGTATTTGTGTAGCAACCCCATCACATAGACATCTCCTCTGATTCATCTAAACCCAATTCTCCTTCCATCATCGTGGTACAACTCGTAGAAGAAGAGAATAACCTTGAGAACCAACTCCAGCGCCTTAATGATTTATTCCAACCCTTTGTAAACCCACCGTAGCATCCTATGATGTGAGATCACTGCAATCCCGATGTAGTGGCGATCAAAACTCGAGTCCAAATCCTGACTGGAGGTCCTGATTCTGAACTCAAGCCCAACATGATTCATGCTATTCCAAAGTTTCATGGGCTTAATTCCGAGGATCCCTTCCAGCACACCAAACAACTCAAGCATCTAGCCTAAACCTTTGGATCAGATGTTCAAAATCGAGATATTCTCCTCATGAAGATGTTCTTCTTCTCTCTCATAGGCAAAGCAGCTCACTGGTATCAGACTCAAACACGTCCAATCAACACATGGGTTGAACTACAATCCGAGTTTCTGAAAAAGTTCTTCCCAGTTGGTCGGATGAATGCCTTACGACACCAAATCACACACTTCACCCAGCAGCTTGGAGAACCACTTCATGAAGCATGGGACCATTTACTAGGCCCCCATCACGGAGTTCCTAAATGGGAACAAGTCCAGTCTTTTTACCAGGGACTCCGTGAAGATATCCATTTATTTGTCAATGCAACTTGCAGAGGAAATATCATGGGTCAACATGAAGACACTGTGTGGGAGATTCTCAAGAATATGTGCGAGAACTCCATCAATAATGACTCCATGGGCTTATTCAATCGGACGAATGCCCACACATCGACGAATCCAAGGGGAGCACATGAGATGCAAGGCCTGTTCGCATCCGTCGACTTGGAATTGATGGCCAGTCATTTGGACAAGGTCTCTATCATTGAGAGGAAGGTGGACGAGCTAACTCGACATCTACAGCGAGCCACCTCTATGCAAAACCCATTTGCACAGGTTCCCTCTGCGAGGGAAGCTATGCATAACATCTATCATCGATCTTCTCAGGGGATGGACCCATATCCACCCCCATCTGACTCTAGGACCGGAGGAAACTCTGATCCTGCCTACTCTAGTTAGGGGAACTCTGAACCCTCGTTCTCTGATTTCTCTGAGGCTCCTCAAACCTGCAAGGACCTCACCCAGAATGACCCATTCTCTAATACCTATAACCCTAGATGGTGGAATCATCCCAATTTGCTGTGGGTGGGAAATAATCAGAATCAAAGACCACCATATCAACCTTGTCCACAAGCTCCTTGTCCATTTTAGCTGCCTCAGCCTCAGCCTCGGCTCAACCCCACTTATCAATCTGGGCCAACTCAGACAGATTAAATGACTCTTATCCTTCAGACTCTGGCTGACATTCAAAAGACGAATGTGGCTATGCAAAATTAGCATAAAGACAAGATCACAAAGGTTCGCAATCAACTTGCCCAGATGGCAAATTCTCGTCAACCTAGCATACTCCCTTCGCAACCTCTACCAAATTTGAATAACATGCCGAACCAGAGGCGCATTATGAACCCAAATCCGGGCCAAGCCCACATAATTTATTAAGCTCCTTCTGTTCCATCACCTGACGAGATGGAAGCTTCGACATCATATTCGGGATTTCAGCAGCAGCGACCTATTTTACTGACACCAAACCAGAACCAGGTAGGACTAAATTCAGTAACAACCCGTCATGGCAAAACAACATAAGACTCACCTTACCCAAGCCACTTTCAGCCTGGTAGTGCTAACCCAAGCCCTAGGATAGTTATCCAGGACACCCCTGTCACAGATCAAGAACCTGGACCTATTCTAGAGGAATCATTCAAGGTTCCATTTCCTGAGGTCTTGACCAAGGGAAAGAGGACAAACAAACCCGTGACACCTGAGGAGGACCTAGTCAAGCTCTTTGAACAGGTCCATATAAACATTCCCTTGATGGATGCAATCTGCCACATACCGGCTTACTCACGATTTCAAAAAGATGTGTGTATACCTCAGCATAAGTCACGAACCAAAAGTGGGAGCCCAATCATATTGTCAAAGCAAGCAACTCTGTAATTTTGAGCAAACACCCACCTAAGGCAAAAGACCCAGGTACTCCCCTGATTTCCTGTACAATTGGTGATACCCAATTTGATAAAGCTTTATTAGATCTAGGAGCCTCCATAAATCTAATACCTACATCCCTACTTGACCACCTTGAGGAATCTGAGCTTAAACTGACAGAGGTGACATTATAGTTGGCTGATCAATCTATTAAGTCACCTAAAGGAGTTCTTGAGGATGTCATTGTCAGGGTTCAGGATTTCTATTTCCCGGTGGACTTTGTAGTCTTGGATATGGGTGCTCCAGAAAATCTGGAGGATACACCAATTATACTAAGGAGACCCTTTCTAGCCACTGCTAGAGCCAACATAAATTGTAAGGAGGGCCAAATTGAACTAAAATTTGGGAATCAAACATTAAAGATTGACATCTTTAAGGCCCAACAAAAGATTAATTGTGGTGTTATAGAATAGATATGTGATATCAAGGCTGTGGTTGACGATCCGTATATTGAGGGAAACCTGACTACTTCTGATCAACCACAAGAGGATCAAAACCCACAATCAGAGGAGTCCAAACTTGACCTAGACACAACTATAACTCCTTCCCTTGTTCTTGACACACACCTTGAACCGCCCGCTGCTGTTGATAACCCTATTTTGGAACTCAAGCCTCTTTCCGATCATCTGAAGTACGTCATTTTGGGTTCCAATCAGACGTTTCCTATGATTATCTACTCCAGACTCACACCTGATTAGGAATCCTGTCTGATTACTGTTCTCCAGCAACATCAAAGAGTCATTGGATGGACCCTCGATGATTTGACTAGCATCAGCCCCCTTACTACACACATCGTATCTATACCGAAGAGGGCACACGACCTTCCCGTGAAATGCAGAGATGTTTGAATCCTAATCTACAAGAGGTCGTGAAAAAGGAGATCATCAAGTGGTTGATGCAGGGATCATCTACCCAATCTCCAATAGTTGGTGGGTGAGTCCAATCCAGGTTGTGCCTAAGAAGACAGGACTCACTATGATCACGACTGAAATCGGAGAAATCATACCGACCCGTGTGATGAATTCGTGGAGTCTGCATTGATTATAGAAGACTCAATACCTCCACAAAGAAGGATCATTTCCCACTACCGTTTATTGATCAGATCCTCGAGAAACTAGTGGAAAATAGGTTCTTCTGCTTTTTGGACGGGTACTCCGGTTATAACCAGGTTGCAATCCATCCTGAGGACCAAGAAAAGACCACTTTCACCTACCCCTTCGAGACATATGTGTTCCGAAGGATGCCGTTCGGTCTCTGCAATGCACCCGCTACTTTTCAGTGGTACATGCTTGCCATATTCTCAGATATGGTAGGTGATTATCTGAAGTCCTCATGGATGACTTTTCAGTATTTGGAGAATCATTTGACGATTTCCTCTTGCACTTGGTCCAGATCCTCAGGCAGTGCATTGACGTGAATCTGGTTCTTTCCTGGGAAAAGAGCCATTTCATGGTGCCTGAAGGAATTGTCCTGGGACATCTCATATCAGAAAAAGGCATCCAGGTCGATCAAGGCAAGGTGAATCAGATCTCCAAACTCCCTATGCCTAGCTCAATCAAGGACATTCGATCCTTTCTGGGGCACATCAATTTTTACCATCAATTCATTCCTAATTTCTCAAAGATCACGCGCCCCCTGACCACTCTACTATCTAAGGATGTTCCTTTTGAAATCTCCAAGGAATGCACTCAAGCATTTGAAATCCTCCATGATCGAGTTACCCAAGCTCTGATCCTACAGTCCCCTGATTGGTTTCAACAATTTGAGATCATGTGCGATGCATCTGATTTCGCTGTAGGAGCGGTACTTAGGCAGAAAATTGATGGGAAACCCGTGGTCATCTACTATGCTAGCAAGACACTTGACGAGGCTCATCATAACTACACAGTTACTGAGAAAGAGCTGTTAGCCATAGTATTTGCCTTGGAAAAGTTCAGATCATATCTTCTGGGTTCCCATGTTATCATCTACTTTGATCACACAGCTGTGAGGCATCTCCTTGCAAAGAAGGATGCGAAACCTCGATTAATTCGCTGGATCTTGCTGTTGCAAGAGTTTGACCTTGAGATTCGTGATAAAGCAGGAAAATAGAATGTGGTAGCTGATCACTTGTCCTGCCTTCCTTCTGATATTATCAACCCTTCTGGACCCATTATGGAACATTTTCCTGATGAGCACCTCCTAACTATCAGTACAGGGCTTCCATGGTTTGCTGATATAGTAAACTACCTAGCATCACATCAGATCCCGTTCGATTGGCCAAAAGCCAAGAAGGACAAATTGCTTTCCGATACTAAGTATTACTTCTAGGAAGACCTGTATCTTTTCCGCATCGATGTTGATCAAATCATTCGACGATGTGTTGCAGGAGTGAAAATTCAGGACCACTTGTCCTACCATGACCAGGCATGTGGTGGACACTTCTCAGGTCATAAAACCGCAGCGAAAGTTCTCCAGTGCAGCTTCTATTGGGCCACGATTTTCAAAGACGCATACAATTATTGTAGGGCATGCACTCGTTGCCAGACCTTAGGCAACATGAGCCATCGTGATATGATGCCTCTATAGCCGATTCTCGTATGCAAAATTTTCGACGTCTGGGGGATTGATATTATGGGACCCTTTCCTGTTTCGGACAACTTCGAGTACATTCTACTCGCTGTTGACTACGTGTCCAAATGGATTGAAGCCATTCCAACCCGAACCAATGATCATAAGGTAGTTATCAAATTCATTCATCAGAACATCTTTTCACAGTTCGGGATTCCATGTGCAATAATCTCTGATGGAGGGACCCATTTCACTAATGCTCAGTTCAGGTCACTGATGACCAAATACGGGGTGTCACACCGAATTTCTACTCCTTACCACCCACAAACTAATGGTCTAGCTAAGCTATCAAATCGGGAGATCAAGAAAATCCTCTAGGTTACTGTTCGACTTGACAGGAAAGACTAGTCATCCCGACTTTTGGAAGCTTTGTGGGCTTATAGGATCGCCCATAAAACCCAATTAGGTATGTCTCCCTTCAGATTGGTGTACGGGAAGGCATGTCACCTCCCTATCGAATTGGAGCACAAAGCCTATTGGGCAGTACGGACCTGCAACCTAGATCTTTCCAAGGCAAGAACCCACAAAAAGCTTCAAATGAGCGAGATCGATGAATTACGCCACTAGGCATATGTGAACTAGCGAATTTACAAAGAGCGGGTTAAGGCCTTTCGCGACAAGCACATATCCAAAAAGATCTTTCACCCTAGTCAAAAAGTCCTACTCTTTGATGCCAAACTCAAGCTATTCCCAGGAAAACTCAGATCGAAATGGATCAGACCTTACCTCATCCAATGAATCTTTGGAAATGGAGCCATCGATATCAGTCCACTCAGCCACAATTCAAAACCTTTTGTCGTGAGCGGTCAGAGACTCAAACCATTCATTGACCTTACCAATACAAATTTGGCTAAGACATCCTTTACCCTCCATTCTCCCTGAGCTCATTGCGCCCAGCCGATGGTGTAAAACTCAGCGCTTAACGGGAGGCAACCCATCATCTTTTAAAAAACCTGAAACCTTTCTTGACATTCCTATGATGAATTCATATTGCACTTTAGGGTTCATCCATTAGAACAGCCGACCCCACCTCAGGTATCCGTACCTGAGTTTGAAATCGTCCGCAACAGTCACCTCGACTCGTTCACCCTAAACCTGTTCTAATGAATGATCTAAGCTGAACTAGAACCCACCTAATTTACAATGAGGATATTGCAAATCATAGGTATGGGGGGGTCTGAAAGTGCAAACGTCGTGAAAATCATCTCACAAGAAAAGGTTTCATCAAAAAAATCACATATCCCAAAAATACCAAAAAAATGAAAAAAATCTTAGAAAAGAATAAAAAAAATCTGAGGGGAGAGAAAAATTTTGAGGCCATACAAATCTTGAGGAGAAAAAGGGGAAAAGTGAAAAATGTCAAAAAAGGAGCACAAATTGAAAAGAAAAGAGATAGTCATTAGTAAGAAATTAAGGAATTAACTGAGTTTTAAACCATATCAAGAAAAAGAAAATGAAAGAAAAAAAATGCTAATGAAACACAGAAGAGATTAGTAGGAACGCTAATCTTAGGTCTCTTGGGCTATACTACTAGGCTTAAAAATTCAAGTATCCGCTAAGATCTGGATAGTCCTCAAGAGGTTGGGGAAAATGCGAAGCTTAAGTATTAGGTCTAAGGCTTAGGGAGTATTCAACCTTGTTAATTGGCCTTTCGTTTGTAGGACTCGATAACCTAAGCACCCCAACCCACACATAGTCTGGTTCAGTGCGCATAAGTATCAAAATCACGCAAATGAATTTAAATTATTCTGAGAAAGTCACCTAGATTAGGAGCGACCGATCAACACAAGTTGATTTGGATGAGTTCCCAACGCGGAGAGGTGGAAAATTCCCCTCGAAGATGCGCAATAACATATCATCTCCTTGGTGCTTGTCTCCTAGGATATTTACATATCCTACTAGGGGCATGTAAGCATCCTATGCTGGTTCAAATGCCATGGGTGGCATTATCATGAAATGTCGATTGCCAAGGTCTTGTTAGCTACAGAATGCCATGGGAGGGATTATCTCAAAATCTCGAAAGCCAGGGTTCTGGGGGTTGCCATGGGTGGTGCTATCCTGAAGCATCAATTACCAGGGACCCTTTGAGGATTGATGATAGGGACTAGGAATCCGATACAGACCGTGTTGAGAAGCCAAACCAAATCTAGAAATAAAAAGAAAAGAGAGAGAAAACTCTCCAAACAAAGAAAAATTCCTCTCTCTCTCTTACAAAAACACACTGCAAACTGAACTAAGGCTAAAATATGTTACAAGCACTGGTGTTTTAACGGCGGAGTCCAACGAACCTCAGGATAGTTCCTGTGGGCCTTAAAAACCTTCACGGCAGACTAAGGCTAGAGCTGGTCAGGTTCAGATCTTGGTTGGTACCTGAGTACCTCTAGGCCTACTATCGGCATTCTAACCTAATCTACAGAAGAAGGCACACATAGATTTTGAACATCAAAGGAACTCATGGTCTAGAATCAAAGTTAAAACCTTAAAATTTTACCAAGGGACTAGCAAAAGTTAGGCATGGGGGTATGATGGGAACACAATCATAAGCCTTAACTATCTCATTTTGACCCTATGAAGAGAATAAAAGGCCCTACATAACCAACTGGAGGTCCTAATTCACTGAATAACTTTTCTGAGAGAAAAGTAAGAAACAAGGGGTAAAATTGTAATTTTATCATTGCAGTACAACAACAGGTTTTCTCAAGGGCTAAACAAAGGTCAAAAGATCTTAACAAGATAATAAGTGGGTTGAATCTGACAGAAAAGTGTTCGTGTGAGTTTTGGGAATTAAATGACTTCTTGAAACCCTAAAATAGACCCACTTGATTAATCAAGGTTCTAGTCAGGATAAAATTCACCTAAACCCTCTAAAAAATATATAAAAGTATTCTTTAGGATTTAGAACCTTTAAATTGGCCATTGGAACCCATCTTGACCTAGAATGGGGTCTTAGACAGATATTTGCCCTAAATTGGGTTTTTACATAAATTTCCCAGTCAAACGTGGTCAAACCCAAAATCCAACTTCACCATTGGATTCCTTAGGTTCAAATTAGGTTTGTACCAAAATTTTGACCTAAGGGGAAATCATCTTGACCCACTTTGTAAATAGGTCCAGCCTGATTACATTTGTAGCCCTATCTTTCAAAAATCTTTGCAAAAACCCCTCTAGCTTCTTCATTGTTCTCGCAATTAGGTCCCTCTGCCATTATAGTGGAAGAGTCCTACTCCGGCGAGCTTCGAAAGGAGGATTCTCCTTTATTGCTTAGAGAATCCCTCCCAAAATTGGAAAGGAGATTCTCTGAGTAATCTCCTCCAATCTGAACCCATCTATGATCCATGATTGTTACCCAATCTCTCAAGCGAATGCATGAGAGATTTGGGTCACTTTTGGAGTTTCCATCCTTGGCGACCATACATTGCTTGGAAGCTTGGCTTCCAAGCAAATCCCCCTCTAGAGGTCTATTTAAGAGGCTCCAGATCCAACCGACTCCTCTAAGCTTGAAATTGGGTCGGATTCCCCCACATTCTTCTCTCCTCGTCGACCGCAACACCTCTGCAAGCTCTGGAGGCTCCTACCTCGCTCTCTCATTGCCCAACCACAATACCAGTGGTTGGGTTGTCTTCCTCTCAGTCCTCCGCATCACGCAACACTGGCCGACGCTGCCTCTGCCCCATCTTTGCCGCCGCCTCACCTACAGAGGTATTCATCTTCCCCACATCCGGTGACCATACCAGCGTTTCCCTTCGTCCTTAGATTAGGTTTGTTAGCTTCCCTCTCTCTTCTACTCCCGTTCCCTCTCTTTATTTCCCTAAACCAACCCTCGATGCCATTGATCACCATCACCTTCTCCACCTCCAGCGATCCCTCCGGTGAGGTGCCCCCACCGCTTTGCACCTCCATCCACCTTGCCAACCACCCTACAACCTCCGCAGTGACTCACTGATCATTTTCCCCCACTCCATTCACTCCATTGACCACCCAAAAGCACTCCCAAACACACCCACTTACACGACCATAGTAAGCCCTAGATCTGCCACCACAGCCATCCACACGCCACGTCGACCACCACAACACACTCGTCGTACCTCGGCGAAGCTCCCTGGACAATTTGACGTGGTCGCGAGGCCGTTCTCACATTTTTAGGTATCAACCACAGGCTGCCATTGACGAAGGAGCTTGAAGCTCTCTTGCTATGCTCCAGGTGCTGCTACTCCAGGCGAAAGTCCCAGGAGGTGCGGACTTGAGGCATGAACGCACTCAGGTTCCCAATTGGAGTCAAAGGCCATAGCAACTTCGCCAATTGAGCCATGCATCTGCTACTGCAGCGCGCAAGGGAGGTGGGACATTTAGTCCCACCCTAGAACTGGAAGAGCGACCAGGTGCACATAAAAAGATTTTGTGCCATAGCCTTATCGCCTCCTAATCACGGGGTGAGGTCCCTCTCCCCCCTCTCACGGCCTCATCCGTGGCACTACCCACGCAGACCGGACCACGACCCGTTTACCCGACCGACTCACTCCTCGCTCACCACCCACGTCGGTGAGCCTGGACCCAGGTCTCCGTTAGGTCCGATTACCCGAACTGGTTGTGGCTCTGGGAGAGCGAACCTGAAATAGAGAAGAGAGAAAGAGAGGAACGCTACGCAGGGGAAGGGGGGTTTTTCCTTGGAAAGTTTGGCTCCACACTTAGCCAAATTCAGAGAAGAAGAAGAGGTCAAGCAGCAAAGAAGAAGGAAGGAGAAGAGCCAGAGAAGAAGGAAGAAGCCAAGGAAGAGAAAGAAGAAAGAAGAAAGAAGATAGAGAAGGAAGAGGAAGCAAAAAGAAGAAAGACGAAGAATCAAGAGAGAGAAATCAAAGTGCCTTAACACACAACTTCCATTATTTTTAGCTACAATTCTTTTTATTCTTTATATACTCATGCTTTACATTCCTAATTAGATTTTTAGTAGTATTATGTGTTCAATTTGCATTTATTATTGAGATTAGTGCGTGAATTCCATTTTCTCCCTGTATTCGACCTCGGACTTCAAATTCAAGTAATAAATTGTATTTGTTTTGAAAGCTTTTTCGGCTGCACTACAATGCGACACTCTGATAAACGTCAGTTTATCATCATTCTTATGCTTTAAAACTAACCTAGCTCTTAGGATTTTACTCCGCAAACGGGTTTTTGGGCTGCATTTAGGCATAAATTAGGATAGGCATGCATTGCATTGTCATTGTCATTTTAATGTGTTTTTGTGAGTGTTAGGGATGTACTGATGCACAGATCCCTAAAACCTTAGCACTCAGGAAGGCAAATGGTGAAGGAGAAGCCCAGACTAGCTGGAACCCAGCTTGATCCAGCTCACCACAGCTAAAACTTAGATTACTTGAACTAGGGTTAGCTCATCCCAGCTCCATTCAGCTAATCTCAGCTGGATGGCAGCTCAAGAGAGTTCACCTTAGCTCACCCTAGCTCAAGTCAGCTCAGATCCAGCTCAACTTAGCTGAGTCTAGCTCATCTCAGCTCCCACTAGTTCACAGGGAGCTCTAGCTAGCTCAACTGAGTTGACAGGAGTTCACCCCAGCTCAAATCCAGCTACATCCAGCTCCACTCAACTCCATCCAGCTGAAGAAGAATTCATCTCAGCTCAAGTCCAGCTCCCGGGGACTCAGCTTAGCTCATCTCAGTTGAGCTAAGCTACCTTAGCTGCCTCAACCAGCTTGATTCTCCCGAGGAGCACCAGACCTAGCTCACCTCAGCTCATTTTGGTAGAAGCTAGCTCACTTTAGCTTGGCTTAGCAACTAGCAAAGAACTAGCAAGCTAAGCCAGCTAGAGTAGCCCCATGCCAGCCTCTTCAGCAGCAGCCAACTCCAGCTCCAGCTCCAGACTTCTCCTCCTCATCTCCTTCCTCCAAACCCTAGCTCCAACACCTTCTCCTCTACTCCACATTTAGCTAAGCTAGCTTAGCTTATCTTAGCTTAGCTTAGCTAACAACCAGCTCCTTGGCCATCCATTACCTTAAAAATCAACCCTAGCTAGCTCCACCAACTCAAGCCTACCTAAGCTAGCTACCATACTTAAGTTGGCGCCACCACCTAGCCGCACCTTCACCCCATTATCTCCACCAAAAGACACTTCAAGTTGGCGCCAAAAACCATCCCTAACCACCCCCATTTTGGTGCCAACTTTCAGCCTCTTCATCCACCCTACACCTACCCATATAACACATCCTAGCCATCCACATACCCCCCTTCTAGAACCTTAAGGTGGTGCCACCTAATAGCCTTCTAGAAAGCCCATTTTGGCACCGACACTAAGGGGTGTCAACACCCATAACTACCCCCTTGGTGTCCCTTAAGGTGGCGCCAACTCTCCTTGGCCATGGGATCTCTAACCACCTCCATCAACTCATCTTGGCCATCCAATTCAAAGGTCACCATAGCCCCCTTCCTATTCTATAAAAAGCCACCACCTACCACCATTTTGGGGCATCCTCCCTTAGTATATTTTCTACCTAAACCACCTATACTTACGGCCAAGAAGAAGGAGTAGAGAAGGAGATTAAAGGGGCACATTACCAGCCCCTTTGGTGCCTTCTTCTCCCCACTCTCTTCAACTTGAGCCACGCCAAGGAGGAGGACTCTTCCACTTCAAGGAGGATGGCCAGGCAAAGGAGAAGGAGTTAGGGTGGACGTCCACCCTTGGAGAGAAACTTAGGGCACGCCCCCAAGGGCTTGCCTTGGAGGACATCACCTTGGCGGAGCACTGCAAGGAAGGAGTTGAAGGACTCTTTTCAAGATTGGGAGCCACCAACCTTGGAGCAAGAAGCCCTCTTCTTCACCATCTATCTAGAGGATTTGTGTTTTCTTTTCTTATTTGCATTTTTCTAGTAGTACAAGCTTTTCTCTACTAGGCCTTTTGTAAAACACTTTATCGATTATCTAGTTGCCTTCTTTGCATTTCTTGTTTGCATTTCTATTAGCTTATTTTCAGCATTCTTCACTCCCTCTCCCTAATTATTCTAGGCCTCCACTTGCCTAGAGTGAGCTTAGGGAGAGGCTCTACTTGCCACATAAAAGTAGTATTTAAATTGAAGTGTAAATCACTTTTCCCACCATCAGTTCGCATGTTGCCTTAGCTTAAAAACAAAAAAATGATATATTGAAAAAAATACCAAAAAGAAAGTTGAGATTTATATTCCTAGCAAGAGAATCAATTTTGCAACCATATTGCCTCCTTGGACGACCCTAGATACTTCCCTATCTAGGATTATAAATTTAAGAGTGAAAGCGGATTTACGCATTACAATGACCTAATTAACAAATCGCGTAAAATCGCTATCACTTTTTGGCGCCGTTGCCGGGGATCAAACCCGGGTCGCCCGCATGACAGGCGGGAATACTCACCACTATACTCACTTTTTGGCGCCGTTGCCGGGGAGTCATGGCTTTGCTTTAATTAATTTTCTCTTGCTTAAAGTGGATCTCATCCCCTTCTCTTTCTTTCTTTTGTGTGTGCAGGAACTACAGCGGGAAGGCGGGAATCTGGAAGCGAGAGCTCAAAGTTCCTTTTCTTCCCGCGAAATTCAGGTTGGCTCCTCTTTTTGGTCACATAATTAATTAAAACTATCAAAAATATATTAAACTTGGCTTTCAGGATCCCAAACAACTTAATTAAGTGGAGTGGTGCATTATAAAATCCATTGTTTGCTTGTATGCTTCTTTAACACCACTCCATTGCAAGTATTGGTGTTCTGTTTTTCGGGTCCAGATTTCTATCCGTACTTGAAAAATCGATTCCTAACATCACAGGCCTTCTAAAATCATAAAATTTCATAGATTGATTTCCAATTAAGTTTGGAACATTTGTTCCAAATTTCAGATCAATTAGATTTGTATTTAATTTTTAAAAATTCGTGGATTGCAGAGGGGTCACACCCTTTAATCTTCCTATTTTTCTACTGTCCGTGAATTTCTAGAATTTTTATACTCATCCAATTTTTGTGAATTTTAGTTTTCTAGAATCCTTGTAAAATTTTACACATCATATAAAATCACAAAAATTTTCTGAGGTCGGTGGTAATACTAAAAAGTCCACAATACCCACGGGTATCATTTCTGGACTTTGACACCAGTACAATTAAAAATTTAAAATAATTATCAAACAATTTCTTAAAATCTTACAAAAATATTTTTTGGAATCCTTGTTTGATTTTCTTCAAAGTAGTGGTGTTGTTTGACTTTTTTGGACCACTACTTAATTCATTGGTAGTAAAATTTGTCTTAGGGATAATTGGCTTAGGGTTTCTTCTTTCTTTTTAGAGACTCAATTAAAAGGAAATATACAATCACCCATACAACTTGTTTTCCTTTGATTGTGAATTTTCAAACTTGTTTGAAAATTTAATTAGAAAAACCCTAAAACACATTTAATTAAATTGAATCCTAAAAACATAAATACAAGAAAATTGTGTGACAACTTGACTTTCATTGGAGCCACTCTCTGATAACACCACGCAAGGGGGTAGTAATTAGGTTGAATATGGCCCATCTTTAGAATAAAAGGCACAACATAAAGTAGAATAGGAGGATTGCATGCATCAAGTACCAAGATTGCTTATAAACCGTATTAATGGCCATTTGTATAAAGTATTTGTCAAAGCAGGCCTCAGATGAGCAATCGGACCGCACGGATGGATTCAGGACGACGAACGGAGTCCAACGGACTCAAGATCAGCCAAATCCGACATCCGGAGCTCCCACAATGGGCCCAAGAAATCATGACCGTTGATCTGGAGATCAACGGCCCAGAACGCGCCACGTCGCCCCGCCCCCGCCGCTCTCTCGCCCTCAAGCCAGCCAAGAACGAATCTCGGCCGTTGATCTTCGATCGAACGGCCGAAATCCGCGCGCTCGCCCGCGGTCGCCCCGACAAAGCGCGGGCGTGGCGCAACGGTTAGCGCGCACGCCCGCGTCGCAGCGACGCACGTTCGAATCGCGCGGAGCGGAAATCAAGCGCAAGCGAAGGGCGCGGCGAAATTGAGCCGCCCGATCAGCAGCGGGCGGTCAGGATTGCGCCACGCGGCGCGACGATAGCGCCCGAGCGCCCACGCACGCCGGGCGGAAACGCACGCGCGCCCAAAGCGCGATCTCAGCACGGGCGCGGGAGGATCTCAGCAGTCCGATCTTCGATCGGACGGCTCTCGTTCATCATCCACGGATCGCGCTTGGAGAGAGAGAGGGGGCGGGCGGCTGACCGGCGGCAGAAGGCCTTCACCGACGTATCTGGAAGCGGTTTTAGCGACGTTCTGGATGTCGCTAAAGCACATTCTTCTTCTAGGAGGCCCTTAACTCTATTTAAACCCCCTTCTACCACCATTCAAGGCATCCTCTCCCACTTGCAACTACTCCTCTCCTCTCCTAGCTAGTATTAGGCACTCTTGTAATCGCCGGAGACAACGAGCCGCCGACGGAGCCTCCTCCACCACCGTGGCTGCCTCGTCGCTCTCCACTCTCTCTCTACCTCTCTCTCTCTCTCTTTTAAGCTTTCATTTACTTTTGTTGAAGCATGTATTTAATGTTGTAAACCATGAACTATGAATGCATGTTTAATGAAATTATTTTCCATTTAGTTGCCATTTTAATTTCTGTTTAAAGTGCATGATCAAAATCAAGAGCTTTCTAACCCTAAACTCTCTCTCTATCTCTCGCTTTTCAAAACCCTCTCTTTCGCAAGCAAAACTCCGCCTTTTTCGTGACAACAAGTGGTAAACAAAATCCGATTTCCACGCCTCCCTGAGATCGACACTCGGACTCACCTCCGTTTACTTCTTTTAAAACCGACGTATCAAGTGCAACTATAACGACACCTCTTAACACACACGCACGAAGGCACGTCAGTTTTTGGCGCCGTTGCCGGGGAGGCAATGGATTTGTTTTATCACCTCCATTCCACACTCATTCTCACATCGTCTAATGCCCTATTTTCCTTTTTACTTGACGGTTGCAGGAATTCGGCGCATGGACGGCGAGGCAACGCATTCCACGACGGTAGCAAGGGAGTAGGCGCCTCGAGGACCGATAGTGAGTACCCTCGCTCTCATTGTTTGCTTGCGTGAAAAAGCTAAAAAAAAAATCATAAAAACTAAAAAAATTGGCGTGGTGAATGATTGCTTGACCCACATTCTTAACACATCACCCTACAAAAAATGTACACTCTAATATGCTGGATAAATTCTTAGAGTGTTCTTTTCTCTTTCTCTTGAGTGGTGTCTGCGAAGCCACCGTGAGTTGACCTGGGTCGCACCACTCAACCCTAAAACTGACTCATCTAATAGAAGCTACACGATTATCAGGATGAGTACACTAGGGTTTTAGAGCCTCTACAAAATAAAAGGAAATCTACTTTCACTAAGTTGTGTGCAGAACTTGACGTGCCCACTGAAACTTGTTTGAAAACATTAAGACACGTCAACCCTAAAAAGTACTCAAGTAAGGATGAAACACTAAAAGACACTATATCTTAACAAATCCTTGCTTGAAAATCATGTTTTGCTAGAAGCACACACTTTGAAAGTGGAACATTAAGAGGCACCACCCCAATCAACGCCTCATCACATCACCCTAAGCACAAGCACTATCCTAACCCTTCAAAACTGAGTAGACGTGCCCTAGGCAGGACTGAGTTAAGTCTCAAAAGGCGAGATTTTGTTTGCTAGGCACTTGGCTTTCATTCCCTTGGTAGAATCTGGTGACTAGGCTGCGGGGCAGTGTCAAACGACCGCGGTTGTGGGGTCTATGGAACCGAAGGCGCAAGCCAAAGGAAGAACCTTCCCTGCAATCCCCTCGTAATCAACCTGGCCAGATTAACCTCGGGAAGGGGAGTCCAGTGCTTACGGACTTAATCAACCTTTGTGAGATTTCTAGGTCTTCTAAGGAATACACCATAAGGACTAGGCTTGTTTGCTTGGTTGAGGACACAACTCTCTCGCATCTGTTCTTCCCACATCCCTCCATTTCTTCCAAACCATGGATTTCAATACCTATCCATCTTACCCAAACTACCCCCAACAGGATTTGTATGCTAACCCAAGTGGGCCATACCCACAGCCTACTTGGGCTAACCAACCACCAAGTTGGGGGTACAACCTTGAATATCCCTCTTGGCCCAACTATGACCAAACCGCACCAACTTCTTATTGGAATACAACCAACATAGCCACCCAAGGGTACGATTCAAATCATGGGGCTCCATATCTCGATTGTCCTCACGATGCCTCCTCATTTAGGTCCGACCCGCTCTACTGTGATAGGACCTACACTTTAGGAGAACACCAAGAACCCTACCCATCTCAGGATAATAACCAAGAAAGGTCATCTGAATTCAACAACCTTGCCTACTTGACCTTTGGAGTTCTAGACAAATGGAAATTAGAAAATGATCAGAAATCTAGGCAAGCCCAGGATCATCAACCTCTGATTTGGTCCCCTGATGAAGAATCTGACTGGGAGGAGGACTTAAAACCTCAACTATTCTGGAGTAGGACCAAACAGAGAATGGTTCCTCTTGAAGAACTGGACCCTGAACATGATAGAATAAAGGACCCACCCAAGAACTTAAACACCAATATGGATTCTGATCCACAACCTCAACCATACTCTCTTAACCTGGATTTCAAGGAGGAAATCCAAAGGACACCAAATGACACCATGTCAATTCTTGATAACCTCCAGTTAGAACTACACAGACAGAATCAAGAATTGGTTAAAGGGAAACATGCCATGTTGGAGTTGTTCCAACAATTGGGGGAAGAAGGCCAAAGAAAGCTGTTGCATACAACGCCATTCATGGAATTCATAAAGCAAGGACCTACCATGATCAATTGGAGTACACCTAGTCATCCTGATTTGGTTCAGTCCACCATTGATACCCCTCAGGAGTTGGATAGCTCAGTGGATAAGGACAGTAAGGATTCCTTGGAACACAATTTGGGGAGCATTGAGAACAAACATCAGGAGGAAACTGAGAAGGCGAGGGGAGAGACCTTGGAATCTGAATCTAATCAGCTCAAGACAAGTAATTCGGTGGGAGTAGCAGCCAACGTCGGAGATGGAGAATGGAGTTACAATTTCAAAGAAATTGATTATGAATCGGTTAGAATCCCCATCACAAATTTGGAGGAGGGCCGAGAGAAAGAATATGATCTAGAGGATGAAATTGACCCTACCTCTAATGCAACCCCAAATAGTGAATCTGATACAAAGGAGGTTGAAGAAAATATTCTTGAGATCAAGGGCTTGGAGGGAATGAGCAATGAAACCATAGTTGCGGAAGAGATGGATTCGTCTTTGAAGAGAAGACTCATGCTTGGTTGTAGGGCTCAGTATGAAACTCTGGACTTTGTTACTTGCCCTACCAGAATAAAGATCCCGCAACCCGAATGCACTAGAATTGATACACTTTCGATGGATTACAATTTTATGGGGACACAAGCTGAATATAAGACCTACATCTTTAGTGTTTGGCATGTCATATTTGGGGTGCGTTCGTCCACAGCAACTTGTTGGCATGCCCACAAACTAAGAGAGGATCTGACACGGGCATGCATGATATATCTGTTACAGAATTCCCGCCCCTTAGGAACGGGACTCCACCACAACCTTATTCGCATCTGTGGACTTCTGATTTTGGGTCTGGTTAATTTTGAACATATCTTCTTGACCCAAGCCATTCCTGTTTGTGCACCGCCCAGCTGGAGGCGTTAAACTCAGCGCTTCCTGGGAGGCAACCCAGCGGATTCAGACTGATCTGGTAGTTTACGTCACTCAGGTACTATCTTTTTGAACCCTTCTGCATCCATGCATCTGCCAATGAGGACATTGTCCAACTTAAGCATGGGGGGATGGTAAATTGCATAATCCTGAGCTTAATTAATCAGTCTGAATGAATAAATTAATTAATTAAAAAAAGAAAATTGAATTTAGGAAGAAAACTTAGGCATTAGAAACTTGTCAATAGTGGAAAATAATACAAAAAGAACTTAAACGCTTAGACTTTTCAGGCCTTCAGGCTTAATCAGCCCTAGTGTCCATTAAAATATGGATTTAGCGGCGAATCCTTGCAACTTTAAGCTATTCTAATCCACCTAATAAATAAGGTAATAAGTATACGACTTATCAACTCACCCTCTAACTCAGGAAAACTTTGAGTCTAAGCATCTACACACATTTTTGCACAGACTCACTTCTTGGAGATTTTGACAGAAATTGGGTAGCTAATGAACTCTCTAGGGTGGTATGGCTGGCAAGTTGTCGTGGGTAACAGCCCATTGGTAGGTTGTCCAGAACCCAGCCACAGGCCATTTCTTTTTCGCTGCCTCTAGGTACATTTGAGATTAGGGAAGCCACCTACGAAGAAAAAAAAAAAACAGAGAGAAGAAAAGAAAATAAACCACACTTCACCGCACAAGTATGGCTGGCAAGTGATCGTGGGTAACAGCCCATTGGTCGGTTGTCCAGAGCCCAGCTCAATAATTGCACAAAAAAGACCAAAACACCTAAGGATGAAGCAGGGAAGTAGTACAAGCCGGGGAGATATACACTGGAAAATCCTTGTGTTGACCCCAAGTAAAATGAACGTAGGGAGAAAGCTACCAATCGAACAAATACACCTTCAGGCAAAAATTTATTTTCTTTTCCGGACACCTAGAGGCATAGAAACTCGAAGTCTGTCTCAATTACCGTTAAGTGAGTCTATCACAACATTCACACCAAGATGCTTAGCACTTAGGGTTTTGACCGAGTTTTGGGTGGGTTGGGTAGCCGTAAAAAGTTACCAACCCACACTGAATTCCGAAAATTCTAAAAAGACATATATAGATATATACGTATACATATGTATAGTTATATATACAAAGCAAGGATTCGGGCGATTCGTATCTTGGAAGACACCCGGGCGCTGCTTAGTCTTTGTAGATTAAGATCTTCGTATATTTCCTCTTATTGACGAGTAACGAAGTGCCGAAGCAATTACTTCTTGAATTCTCCAAAGAAATAAAGGCTAGAATAAACCTTGCTAGGGACTATCAAGGAGTAAGCATGGGGGTATGATAACACCACGCAAGGGGGCAGTAATTAGGTTGAATATGGCCCATCTTTAGAATAAAAGGCACAACATAAAGTAGAATAGGAGCGTTGCATGCATCAAGTACCAAGATTGCTTATAAACCGTATTAATGGCCATTTGTGTAAAGTATTTGTCAAAGCAGGCCTCAGATGAGCAATCGGACCGCACGGATGGATTCAGGACGACGAACGGAGTCCAACGGACTCAAGATCAGCCAAATCCGACATCCGGAGCTCCCACAATGGGCCCAAGAAATCATGACCATTGATCTGGAGATCAACGGCCCAGAATGCGCCACGTCGCCCCTCCCCCGCCGCTCTCTTGCCCTCAAGCCAGCTAAGAACGAATCTCGGCCGTTGATCTTCGATCGAACGGCCGAAATCCGCGCGCTCGCCCGCAGTCGCTGCGACAAAGCGCCGGCGTGGCGCAACGGTTAGCGCGCACGCCCGCGTCGCAGCGATGCGTGTTCGAATCGCGTGGAGCGGAAATCAAGCGCGAGCGAAGGGCGCGGCGAAATTGAGCCGCCCGATCAGCAGCGGGCGGTCAGGATTGCGCCACGCGGCGCGACGACAGCGCCCGAGCACCCACGCGCGCGCGCATGCCGGGAGGAAACGCGCGCGCGCACGCGCGCCCGAAGCGCGATCTCAGCACGAGCGCGGGAGGATCTCAGCCGTCCGATCTTCGATCGGACGGCTCTCGTTCATCATCCACGGATCGCGCTTGGAGAGAGAGAGGGGGCGGGCGGCTGACCGACGGCAGAAGGCCTTCACCGACGTATCTGGAAGCGGTTTTAGCGACGTTCTGGATATCGCTAAAGCACATTCTTCTTCTAGGAGGCCCTTAACTCTATTTAAACCCCCTTCTACCACCATTCAAGGCATCCTCTCCCACTTGCAACTACTCCACTCCTCTCCTAGCTAGTCTTAGGCACTCTTGTAATCGCCGGAGACGACGAGCCGCCGACGGAGCCTCCTCCACCACCGTGGCTGCCTCGTCGCTCTCCACTCTCTCTCTACCTCTCTCTCTCTCTTTTAAGCTTTCATTTACTTTTGTTGAAGCATGTATTTAATGTTGTAAACCATGAACTATGAATGCATGTTTAATGAAATTATTTTCCATTTAGTTGCCATTTTAATTTCTGTTTAAAGTGCATGATCAAAACCAAGAGCTTTCTAATCCTAAACTCTCTCTCTATCTCTCGCTTTTCAAAACCGTCTCTTTCGCAAGCAAAACTCCACCTTTTTCGTGACAAGTGGTAAACAAAATCCGATTTCCACGCCTCCCTGAGATCGACACTCGGACTCACCTCCGTTTACTTCTTTTAAAACCGACGTATCAAGTGCAACTATAACGACACCTCTTAACACACACTCACGAAGGCACGTCACTCTCCAATTCCTGCACACACACAAAAAAATCAAATAACAGGGCAACAACCCAATAAACGCCCTCCACATTCCGTGTGCACTATAGCATCCTAGACCTAATTAAAACTTGTAGCAACTTGACCCCTAAGGCTTTATCAACTTAGGCTTGCTATTTAGGTCTTAAGTTTTCCTTAGTTAGTACCAATTCTGTCATCTATATCTGGTGTTCAGGCTGAGGGGCCGTGTCAAACGACCAGGCGCGGGTTTGTACAAGCACCTGGGGTTTTCCCTGGGAAACGTTTGGGCCCAAACCTCCCCTTAAGCAACTTGGCTAGATTTGTTGATAGAACGGGTATTCACTATTGACTACTTATTTCCTATATAGACCAAGTCTTAGGTTAATATTAGGGAGTCACATTTAAGTTAGGTCTAGTTTTATTTGTTTGAATTGCACACTTTCTCTCATCTCTTTCTCTTCTCCTCCCCTCCCGTTCTTCCATTTTATGCACGAGCGACGGTCTCAAAATCTGCACTTGGAAGGACCATTTGATTTCGCCCCCCATGCAAAAAGACCACTTTTTTTTCTTCTTCTCCTGAAAAAATGGAAACACAACAAAATAGGTTCACTGACCCTTCCACGTCCACCTCTAACCCCACCACTAACCCTAATTCTAACCCTTCCACCCAAAACCCAACCACCAGTGACTTCCCACACTTGTAGCTCCCTAATCTTGAGTTGCCCCACACACAACATCAAGACCCCCTACCTGATCTATTAAAATTGATGGCCGATCAGATTAATAAATTAAATTCCAATCAACAAACATTAACTAGGAACATCCAAAACCTAGCCAATCCAAGGCCAAACCCACCACCCCGTCAGCAGCCTGTTGTTCCTCTAAAAGATTTCTATGATCCGTCTTATTATGAGGAACGACCAGGGGTGGTCATACCAGAGGGGGACTTTGAGATCAAGCCTGCTGTCCTGAACCTGATTAAACACTTTCATGGCCTTCCTAGGGAAGACCCTTTCAGCCACCTTGAAGAATTAACTCTTCTTGCACAGACAACCCATTCCCGAAATGTGCAAGAAGACATATGGCTGATGCGGCTTTTTCCATTATCTCTTAAAGATAAGGCCGCTTATTGGTTCAGGACCATTGGCCGACCCATCACAACATGGCCTCAACTCAAAAGCGCCTTCCTCAAGAAATTCTTTTCCATAGGTCGTACCAATTCTTTACGAAGATCTATTACAACCTTTCACCAAAAATCTGGTGAAACTTTCCATGATGCTTGGGAAAGATTTCAAGACCTTTTAAGAAGTTGCCCGCACCACGAGATTCCTTTATGGTAGCTCGTGCAAATCTTCTATCATGGATTAGAAGATCAAATCCGACATTTTGTCGACGCCTCGTGTGGCGGCAACTTCTTAAATAAAGATGATGAAAGTGCCTATGATCTGTTTGAAGAAATGAGTGAAAACTCATTTAATCAAGCTTCCATGAACACATTTTGCAGAACCCAAAACCTGCAGTTTGGTGTTCATGAAATAGGCACTCAATCTATCCTGGTCACCCAAGACGATCTTAAATTGATCGCTCAGAAACTCGACCAGATGCATCTAACCCCAACCTAACTTTCCACGAAGAGAAAATTTGCACAATCTCAACACTACTCCTGCTGATTATTCTGAGGGTGCCCATGATTCACTGGGGAATTATAATTATCCAGATCTTAACCCCACCCAAAATATTTCTACCATCCAGGAGCCCTTTAAAAATTCTTCCAATTGGAAAAATTACCCGAACTACTCCTGGAATAATCAAGTTTCCTCCCAACCACATCATTTTAATGGGTATGGATCGAATCCAAACTTCCATCCTAGGCCATCCCAACAAGATATCAATGCCCAGATGCTGCGAACCCTACAGGATATGCAAACAAAAATGACGGAAGTAACCCGCAACATCACAAATCTGAACAATCAGATTGGGGTTGCTCCCATGCAAAGACCTGTAGGACATCTTCCGTCCCAACCCATACCCAATCCCAATCACGAAGGGAACCATTATATGGGCAGAAATCCACACTATCCAAATCAGCCTCCTCCTAATCCACCACCTCAGCAGCCGCCCAGGTTTCTGCAATCACAGGCCCCCCCACCTCCTCCAAATAATAATCCGACTGCACATGTAGTTACTTTGAGGAGTGGGAAAACCACCACTGACCCCGGGCCTTCACACGAACCTAGTAAGATACATGTGCAAATTGACTCCCCACCTCCCCATCAGGAAGAAAAAGAAAAACCAAAATCTCAAGACAAGATCCCTTTCCCACAAGCTCTCTACCCCACCACCAACAAAAAAAAGAAATCTGAGCCCACTACAGAAGAACTCATGGAGCTATTTGGGCAAGTTCATATCAATATCCCTCTCCTAGATGCCATTAAATATATACCTGCCTATGCTAAATTTTTAAAGGAGATTTGTACTCCTAAAAGGCAGGCCAAAAATCTAGGACAGGTGCATCTTTCGGAGACAGTAAGCTCTGTCATACAGAGTAAGCTGCCTCCTAAGATGAAAGATCCGGGGGAGCCTTTAATTTCTGTAATTATTGATGACACTACATTAATCACGCCCTCCTTGATCTTGGTGCCTCAGTAAATATTATTCCCACGAGCTTATTCGAAGAATTTCAAATCGGTGAATTAAAACCCGTCGAGCTTACCCTGCAATTAGCCGACCGATCTACAATCAAACCTCGTGGGATTGTCGAGGATGTATTAGTCAAGGTCCAGAATTGTGTCTTCCCTACAGACTTTCTGGTTCTTGACATTGAGGCACCCGAATCATTATTGGACTCCCTGATAATCCTTGGACACCCCTTTTTGGCCACTGCAAAGGCAAATATCAATTGCCACACAGGCAAAATGGATATCACCTGTGCAGGCCAAACTATCACTTTAGATATTTTTAAATCCTCTAGGAGATTCCATGATGATAACTTCTTTGAGGACTCAGATACTAAAATTTCCAATATGGTGGAGACAATGTTAATAGATACCCTTACCGACCATAATTTTTTTGACTCTGATTCAGACTCAGTGGTCAGCGAAATCTGTGATCCGGAAACTTGTCTTGACTCCAAATTTATTCCTGATAACCCCCCTAACCCACCCACTATTCACACACCTAATTTTTCCACACTAACTCACCATTCCTTCCCCGACCTCTTTCTTACGGACCTGCCACCAACCCCACCCGAGTTTGGCACCCAACCTAAATTAAAACCATGGCCAGACTCGGGCCACACTTATCAATTTCCATCTCACTTTGATCCCAATATTATTTCTAATCAATTTTCTAGAGATCTAGACGAAGACACCTTTTTTGCGGGCATCCA
This sequence comes from Thalassia testudinum, assembly GCA_037157565.1. Classification (NCBI taxonomy): domain Eukaryota; kingdom Viridiplantae; phylum Streptophyta; class Magnoliopsida; order Alismatales; family Hydrocharitaceae; genus Thalassia; species Thalassia testudinum. The sequence continues at coordinate 51,094,766 of JAZHRO010000009.1, forward strand.
AGTGTCCAATTATTTACATGATTTTCCATCTTCTGTGCATACCTTCACGCCCGGCTGAATGGCGTAAAAGATAGCACTGGATGGGAGGTAACCCATCATTTTTTCTTGCTTTCCTTTTTTCTTCTTTTTCCAGGTTTTGTTCATCCTAAACCCAACCGTTCTTCACTAAGGTGATCCCTTTTCCCTCCTAATGCATGAGGACATGGCATATCTTAAGCATGGGGGTGTTTTTAAATTTTTACGATCGATTTAGGATGTTCAAAACCTAAAAACATGAAATTTTCTTTAATTTATTTCCTGCTTGCATACCCAAAAAAAATGTTGAAAACTTTTTGAGGAAAAAATTTTTGAAATCGGGACTAAGGTCGAAAAATTTACCTCTGGTACAATGGGATTTAATCTTTAACAAACTAAGGATGAGGATATGGATTTGATCATTAGAATTTAAGAGTCTATTTTAGACTAGATCAGATATCCTTCTCTAAAATCCCACCTGAACTCATGATAGTTCAGGTGACTTGATCCTATTTTGTAATATGGAAAGTATTTGACTTAGTTTCTGATTCAAAAACTTGCGGGTCTCAAGAAACTTCTTGTGTCAATTTTCACACACAAGCCAACACTTAAAACAACTAAAAATTTGAAAAACTCCCTTGTTTGGATTTAGTAAAAGTCTGAAGCAGATCATTGGTTTGAGTTCCCACTGTCGAGAAGAAGGAAAATACCTTCTTTGAGGACGCGATGTCAACATGTTACCGCCTCGGCGCTGCTCTATATCTATATTTCATATCTTTAGACGGAGCATTAAAGCGCATTTCAGCAGCTCAAGTGTCTTGGATGGTGCTCTACCTATAGTGTCGGAGTAAGAGCTTGAGTTTGCTTGGAGCGCCCCTTTTCACCGCATCGTGTTTTGGGGTTGTGAGCTCCTGGGTGGTGTCATGGACAGTGTTATCCTGAAGTACTGGCGCCAGAGCCCCCTCGAGGAATGGTAACGGGAATGATGATCTCGACACATCTGTTGTAAGACTAAGCTAAAAATAAGCATGGGGGAGAAAAAAACAAATAATAATAATAATAACACGTCCTTATAAATGTTGGCATTTCACAAGCACAGACACAAGGTTTTAAAGGAATTTGCAAGTTGCGAATCAGATTCACGAGCCAGAAAAATCCTAAAAATAAACATTTCAAGTCATCTGAATTAACAAGGGGTTAATTTGTGAATTTTCTGGAGGATATATTCATCCTGTTCTGTCTAATGGTTAGATCCAAAAATAAATCCTGATGTTTATCTTCAACAAATCCCGTACCTCCTGTGTTTTAATCTACCAAGGTCCCTTAATCTCTTTTTCTCCTCAAAAGTCAAAAAATTAGATTTCCCAAAAATTCCATTTTCCAAAAAAAAAAAATTAAAGTTTTGCTAAGAGACTAGCAAAAGATAAGCATGGGGGTGTGATAAACGCCATTTTATCATCATTCTTATGCTTTAAAACTAACCTAGCTGTTAGGATTTTACTCTGCAAACGGGTTTTTGGGCTGCATTTAGGCATAAATTAGGATAGGCATGCATTGCATTTTTATTGTCATTTTAATGTGTTTTTGTGAGTGTTAGGGATGTACTGATGCACAGATCCCTAAAACCTTAGCACTCAAGAAGGCAAATGGTGAAGGAGAAGCCCAGACTAGCTGGAACCCAGCTTGATCTAGCTCACCACAGCTGAAACTTAGATTACTTGAACTAGGGTTAGCTCATCCCAGCTCCATTCAGCTAATCTCAACTGGATGGAAGCTCAAGAGAGTTCACCTTAGCTCACCCTAGCTCAAGTCAGCTCAGATCCAGCTCAACTTAGCTGAGTCTAGCTCATCTCAGCTCCCACTAGTTCACAGGGAGCTCTAGCTAGCTTAGCTGAGTTGACAGGAGTTCACCCCAGCTCAGATCCAGCTACATCTAGCTCCACTCAACTCCAGCCAGCTGAAGAAGAATTCATCTCAGCTCAGGAAGCTCAAGTCCAGCTCCCGGGGACTCAGCTTAGCTCATCTCAGTTGAGCTAAGCTACATTAGCTACCTCAACCAGCTTGATTCTCCCCAGGAGCACCAGACCTAGCTCACCTCAGCTCATTTTGGTAGAAGCTAGTTCACTTTAGCTTGGCTTAGCAACTAGCAAAGAACTAGCAAGCTAAGCCAGCTAGAGTAGCCCCATGCCAGCCTCTTCAGCAACAGCCAACTCCAGCTCCAGCTCCAGACTTCTCCTCCTCAGCTCCTTCCTCCAAACCCTAGCTCCAACACCTTCTCCTCTACTCCACCTTTAGCTAAGCTAGCTTAGCTTATCTTAGCATAGCTTAGCTTAGCTAACAACTAGCTCCTTGGCCATCCATTACCTTAAAAATCAACCCTAGCTAGCTCCACCAACTCAAGCCTACCTAAGCTAGCTACCCTACTTAAGTTGGCGCCACCACCTAGCCACCCCTTCACCCCATTATCTCCATCAAAAGACACTTCAAGTTGGCACCAAAAACCATCCCTAACCACCCCCATTTTGGCGCCAACTTTCAGCCTCTTCATCCACCCTACACCTACCCATATAACACATCCTAGCCATCCACATACCCCCCTTCTAGAACCTTAAGGTGGCGCCACCTAATAGCCTTCTAGAAAGCCCATTTTGGCGCCAACACTAAGGGGTGTCAACACCCATAACTACCCCCTTGGTGTCCCTTAAGGTGGTGCCAACTCTCCTTGGCCATGGGATCTCCAACCACCTCCATCAACTCATCTTGGCCATCCAATTCAAAGGTCACCATAGCCCCCTTCCTATTCTATAAAAAGCCACCACCTACCACCATTTTGGGGCATCCTCCCTTAGTATATTTTTCTACCTAAACCACCTATACCTACGACCAAGAAGAAGGAGTAGAGAAGGAGATTAAAGGGGCACATTACCAGCCCCTTTGGTGCCTTCTTCTCCCCACTCTCTTCAACTTGAGCCACGCCAAGGAGGAGGACTCTTCCACTTCAAGGAGGACGGCCAGGAAAAGGAGGAGTTAGGGTGGACATCCACCCTTGGAGAGAAACTTAGGGCACGCCCCCCTAGGGCTTGCCTTGGAGGACATCACCTTGGCGGAGCCCTGCAAGGAAGGAGTTGAAGGACTCTTTTCAAGATTGGGAGCCACCAACCTTGGAGCAAGAAGCCCTCTTCTTCACTATCTATCTAGAGGATTTGTGTTTTCTTTTCTTATTTGCATTTTTCTAGTAGTACAAGCTTTTCTCTACTAGGCCTTTTGTAAAACACTTTATCGATTATCTAGTTTCCTTCTTTGCATTTCTTGTTTGCATTTCTATTAGCTTATTTTCAGCATTCTTCACTCCCTCGCCCTAATTATTCTAGGCCTCCACTTGCCTAGAGTGAGCTTAGGGAGTGGCTCTACTTGCCACATAGAAGTAGTATTTAAATTGAAGTGTAAATCACTTTTCCCGCCATCAGTTCTCATGTTGCCTTAGCTTAAAAACAAAAAAATGATATATTGAAAAAAATACCAAAAAGAAAGTTGAGATTTATATTCCTAGCAAGACAATCAATTTTGCAACCATATTGCCTCCTTGGACGACCCTAGATACTTCCCTATCTAAGATTATAAATTTAAGAGCAAAAGCGGATTTACGCGTTACAACGACCTAATTAACAAACCGCGTAAAATCGCTATCACACTCTTAAACTCGATTCAGCGTACTAAACATCGGGTAGAGGCTTTAGTTCGGGTGTGGGTGGAATAATGTTTGACGAAAAGGGGAAAGGCGGGAGTTGATCAACATCAATCTCCTCAAACGATGCTGGTTGATGGTAATCAGCCCTACAAAGGTCTACGTGCACAGATGGTGATGGGTCAGAACAGTCGTCACAAGATTTAGTCTTGTAGTCTAAACAGAACTGAGGGTGAGGCATTCCCCGACCAAAGGCTCCACGGGATCGTGTTCCTTGAGACAGTCACAATCGAAAGACTTGGTCGCCTGGAAGATATCCAACTGCATCTTCTTGTCTCTGAAGGCGATTTCTATGCATCCCGTGTCACAATCGATGTTCGCCCTAGCCGTAGCTAAGAAGGGTCTGCCTAGGATGATGGGTGTGTTCTATAGTTGTTCAGGGACTTCCATGTCAAGCACCAAGAAGTCGACCGAGAAATAGAAGTCCTTGACCTACACAATCATGTCTTCGACAACCCCCTTCGGGGTCTTCACAGATCTATCAGGCAACTGGATGGTCACAGGTGTAGATGTCAATTCTCTAAATCCAAATTGGTGGTACAGGGTCGTCGGAATCAGATTGATGGAAGCACCTAAGTCCAGGAGTGCTCTATCAAATGTCATGTCCCTGATATTGCAGGATATCGGGGGTGCTCCTGGGTCAGTTCATTTGAGTGGAAGGTTTCTCGATATCATGGAACTTGCCTGCTCTGAGAGCACAACCTTCCTAGGTGCTTGAGGTCTTGGCTTACGCTTCGGTGTACAGGCATCCTTTAGGAACTTAGCGTAAGTCGGAATGTGCTTAACGGTTTCGAGGAGCGGAATATTAATCTAAACCTGCTTAAAAATCTCCAAAAGCTCCTCATTCTCCATAACACTTTTCTTTTTATTGATCGTCTCCAAGGCCTTAGGATATGGTGTCTGAATGTGAATAGGGTCTATTTCTGGGTCCTTGGGTTTTTCCTGTGCCTCTTCAGAGTCGGGCATTTTAGTGGCCGCTTCTCAAGGTCACCACATTTGCAGAGGCATTAGGACCATGGGTCGATCCTTGAGAAAATGAGGAAGAAGAAGCACAAAACCCAAGGGTGTTTGTGGGGTTGGCTGGACCATGTGGGCCTGCCTGGGATTGCCTTGGAACCCTTGCGAATTAGGGCCTTTGTTAATCACATTTCGCAGGTTCGGTTGTGGCTGGTTCTGGAATTGAGGCGGTTTTTGGTTTGTTCAAGCAAAGTTTGGGTGATTATGCCATCCGGCATTGTAGGTGTTGGAGAAGGGGTCATGTTTTGAATAACCTTGGATAGCCTGGACATCTTCAAAGATAGAAGGTGTCGAGGGAGAGGGAAGAGAATAATCAGGGGTTGAGGGAGCAAAGGTCCCTCCCTAGAACATGGTCAGGAATTGTTCCAGGTTCGTTTGGCTTAGTGGCTAGACCAGGTCAATATTATGAGCCCCCTTTGCCAGGGAGAGGGTCTGTAGAGGGTTCCTGGTCTGGTTCAAAAGTTCATCTATCTTTTTATCTACCAATTCCACTCGATCCAATTTCTTAGCAATGATATCCATGTCAACCGTTCCAGAATTTGCATGTACCTCATAGATCCCACCATGGGGTTGACTAGATCGACTAAACTGGGTCATGGAGGCATTGTTGAGCGAATTTTTGCTCATAGACTCGAAGATCTCAAACGTGCTCTCCTCGTCATTGTTCAGGAAGTTTCCTTCGCATGAGGCATCGACGAAGTTCCAAATGTTGCTGTCCAGACCATGGTAGAAGATCTAGGCCAATTACCACCTCAGTACTTCGTGGTGTGGGCATTTCCTCAATAGTTCATTAAATCTCTCCCACGCCTCATGGAACTGTTCCCCGCCCTGGAGTGTAAAGGTGGTAATGGCTCTTCTGAGGGCATTGGTCTTTCCTATGGGGAAGAATTTCTTTAAGAATTCATGCCTCAGTTCTTCCCAGGTGGAGATGGGTCTTCCTAAAGCCCTAAGCTAGTGAGACGCTTTGTCTCTCAGTGAAAAGGGGAACATCTTGATCAAAACAATGTCTAGGCTAATATTCTTGGGTTTTACAGTCTGGTGATAAACAACAGTTTATCATCAATTTTATACATTAAAATAAACCTAGCTCTTAGAGTTTTGCTCCACAAACGGATTTTTGGGCTGCATTTAGGCATTAACTAGGTTAAGCATGCATTGCATTTTCTTTTGTTGTTTTAATGTGTTTTTGTGAGTGTTAGGGATGAACAGATATACAGATCCCTAAAACCCTAGCACTCAAGAAGGAAAACGGTGAAGGAGGAGCTCAGACTAACTGGAACTCAGCTTGATCCAGCTCACCAAAGCTAGAACCTAGCTCACTTGGACTAGGGTTAGCTCATCCCAGCCCCATTCAGCTAATCTCAGCTGAATGGCAGCTCAAGAGAGTTTATCTTAGCTCACCCTAGCTCAAGTCAGCTCAGATCCAGCTCGTCTAGATCATCTCAACTCCCACTAGTCCACAAGGAGCTCTAGCTAGCTCAGCTGAGTTGACTGGAGTTCACCCAGCTCAGATCCAGCTACATCCAGCTCCACTCAACTCCAGCCAGCTGAAGAAGAACTCATCCCAGCTCAGGAAGCTCAAGTCCAGCTCTTGGGGACCTAGCTTAGCTCAAGCTAATTGAGCTAAGCTACCTTAGCTGCCTCAACTAGCTTGATCCACCCTGGGAGCACCAGACCCAGCTCACCTCAGCTCATTATGGTAGAAGCCAGCTTACTTTAGCTTGGCTTAGTAGCTAGCAAAGAATTAGCAAGCTAAGCCAGCTAGAGTAGCTCCATGCCACCCTCTTCAGCAGCTACCAGCTCCAATTCAGCTCCAGGCTTCTCCTCCTCAGCTCCTCTCCTCAAACCCTAAGCTCCACATGCATAATCCTCTACTCTATATCTAGCTAAGCTAGCTTACCTTAGCTTAGCTTAGTTAGCATCCACTTCCATGGCACCAAAAACCTAATCCTAACTCCACCTACATGACCTACCACTCCAACTCCACCTAAGCCTACTTAAGCTAGCTCCACCTCTACTCAAAGTTGGTGCCACCTCTTCACCACCTTTCACCCCTCAACTAACCACCAAAAGGCACATAAATTTGGCACCAAAACCAACCCTAACTACCTCCCTTCTGGTGCCAACCTTAACCCCCATATCCACCCTACACATAACCCCTCCAAGCCATCTCCACCATCCACCTCAACCCCCTTCTAGAAGCCTAGAAATTGGCGCCAACCCATGGCACCTCTCCATGGTTGGCACCACTTTTAGGTGTCCCTTGGCCACCCATAAGTACCCCCCTTACATCCCTTAGGTGGCGCCAACCATCCTTAACCCTAGGATCACCTAACCAACTCCATCCTCCCATCTTAGCCCTCCATTTCAAGAGTCACCTTAACCCCCCATCCTACCCTATAAAAAGACCACTACCCACCACCATTCAAACCATCCTTGGCTAGCAAATTTCCTCTCATACTCTACCTAGAGCCCATGCCCAAGAGAGAAGAAGAAGAAGATTAAGGGGATATTTTGTCCCTTTGGTGCCTTCCCCTCTTCCCTTCTCTCTTGAGTCCACGCCAGCCAAAGGAGGAGCAAGGCAAGGAAGACCTTTGGAGGAGGTCTTGAAGGTGGTCCATGCCACCTTGGAGGAGAGCTTGAGGGTGGTGCACATCCACCCTTGGAGGAGGTCTTGAAGGTGGAGAGCATCCACCTTGGAGGAGCTTTCAAGGAAGGAGAAGAAGGAGACCCTCTTTTCAAGCCAAGGAGCAGCTAGGCTTGGAGCAAGAAGATTCCCTTCTTCACCAGATTCTACAAGAGGATTTGTATTTATTCTATTGCTTTTATATTTTACATTTCTAGTAGAAGCATTCCTCTACTTGTCTTTGTAAGAGAACACAAATTCTACTTAATTAAATTGCCTTCTTTTTAATTTCTTGTTGCAATTGTTACTTTTGTTCTAGCACTTGTTCTACTTCCACTCCCTAATTACTCTAGGCCTCCACTTGCCTAGAGTGAGCTTAGGTAGTGGACATTTTCATCTCTTAAGTTTTAGCTTAGCATTTTAGGTGTTAGCACTTTTCCGTCACAATTAGCACTTTGCCCTTATTATTTCAAAACTAAAATTATATATATATTTAAAATACCAAAAAGAAAGTTGAGGTCGATTTCCAAGCAAGGGATTTAATTTTGCAAACATTTGGCCTCCTTGGACAACCCTAGATACTCCCCTATCTAGGAATATAAATTTAAGAGTTGATCAGTTTTACGCGTTACAACAACGTATTTTACAAATCGCGTAAAATCCACATCACTTTTTGGCGCTGTTGCTGGAGAGGCATGGCTTTGCATTAGTCATTTTTCTCTTGCTTGAAGTGGATCTCATCCCCTTCTCTTTCTTTTCTTTCGTGTGTGTAGGAACTACAGCGAGAAAGTGGGAATTTGGAAGCGAAAGCTTAAAGTTCCTTTTCTTCCAGTGGATTTTCAGGTTGGTTCCCCTTTCTGGTCACATAATTAATTAAAACTACCAAAAAAATATTAAACTTGACTTTCAGGATCCCAAACATCTTAAGTAAGTGGAGTGGTGTCTATTAAAATTCATTGTTTGCTTGAATATTTCATTAACACCACTCCATTTCAAGTATTGGTGTTCTATTTTTCAGGTCCAGATTTCTATCCGGATTTGAAAAATCAATTCTTAACACCACAAGCCTCCTAAAATCATAAAATTTCATACAGTGATTCTAAATTAAGTTAGGAACATCCGTTCCAAATTTCAGATCAATTGGCTTTGTAATTAATTTTTAAAAATTCGTGGACTGTAGAGGGGTCACACCCTCTAATCTTCCTATTTTGCTACTGTCCATGAATTTTTAGAATTTTTATACTCATCTAATTTTTGTGAAATTTAAAAAGAATAACCCTAAAACACATTCAATTAAATTGAATCCTAAAAGACATAAATACAAAAAAAATTGTGTGACAACTTGGTTTGCATTAAAACCACTTTCTAATTCTTGCACACACACAAAAAATTGTAATAACAGGGCAATAACCCAAATTAACTCCCTCCACATTCCGTGTGCACTATAGTATCCTAGACCTAATTAAAATCCGTAGCAACTTGACCCCTAAGGCTTTATCAACTTAGGCTTGCTATATAGGTCTTAAGTTTTCTTTAGTTAGTACTAATTATGTCATCTATATCTGGTGTTCAGGTTGAGGGGCCATGTCAAACAACCAGGCGCGGGTTTGTACAAGCACCTGGGGTTTTCCCTGGGAAATGTTTGGGCCCAAACCTCCCCTTAAGCAACTTGGCTAGATTTATTGACAGAACGGGTATTCACAATTGATTACTTATTTCCTACGTAGACCATGTCTTAGGTTTATTATTAGGGAGTCGCACTTAAGTTAGGTCTGGCTTTGATTGTTTGAATTGCACACTTTCTCTCATCTCTTTCTCTTCTCCTCCCCTCAAATTCTTCCAAAACAGTGCATGCACGGGCGACGGTCCCAAAAACCACACCTTGAGGGACCATCTGATTTCGCCCCCCACATCAGAAAATCATTGTTTTATTCTCCCTCTTCTAAAAAAATGGAAAACCCAGGAAGCTGACAAAAAAATTCTGCTTCCACTTCTAACCCGTCAGCCGACCCACAAGCTGACTTCACTCTCCCTCACCTCCCTAATTTGGAGCAACCAGAAATTCCAATAGGGCCAGGTGGCCCTCCAATTATAACTCAAAATCCAAATCCGTTTGCCTTAATGGTCGACCATTTGGTTCGACTACAACAAAATCAAGAAGATTTAGCTAGGACCGTCACGAACCTAGCTAACCAAGGACAAAATCCGCCACCCCGCCAACAGCCTATCGTTCCTCTTAAGGATTTCTATGATCCTTCCAATTACGATGAAAGACCAGGGCTGGTCATACCACAAGGGGATTTCAAGATCAAACCAGCCATTCTAAACCTTATCAAACATTTTCATGGTCTTCCAAGAGAGGACCCTTTTTGTCATCTCGAGGAATTAACTAGCCTCGCTCAAACCACTCGTTCCCGCAATGTGCAGGAAGACATGTGGTTAATGAGACTTTTTCCTCTCTCTCTTAAAGACAAAGAATCTCATTGGTTTAGAATGGTTGGGCACCCTATTACCACCTGGCCCCAATTAAAAAGCACTTTTCTAAAAAAAAATTTCCAATCAATCAAATGAATGCATTAAGAGCCATAATGACCTTTCAACAAAAAATTGGTGAACCCCTCCACGAAGCCTGGGAAAGATTTCAAGAACTTCAAAGAAGTTGTCTCCACCATGAAATTCCACAATGGCAGTTAGTGCAAATCTTCTATCATGGATTAGAAGATCAATTGAAACGATTTGTACATGCCTCATGTGGGGACAATTTTCTTAACGAAGATGCCGAAAGTGCCTATCTTCTCTTTGAAGAAATGAGTGAAAACTCATTTAACATAACTTCAATGGACACTTTTGGCATAACACAAAACCCCAGACACAGAGTCCATGAAATTGACTCCAAATCCACCTCTGTTCCAGTCACTCAAGATGATCTATATATGTTAGCTCAACGACTGGACCAGATGCAAATTCACCAAAAGAAAATGGAAGAAAAGCTCACAAATAAATAAGCTCTACACGTTAACTCTCCCCACACTAACCCTCCACAACTTCTTTGAAGAGAAAATCTGCACAACATTGATGCCACATCTGCTAGTCAGCAATTTCCTGCTGATTTCTCGCAGGATTTGACTGGGGATTTTGATTAAAATATCTTTGATCCCACGACAAAAAATGTGTATGCTCTCCAGGAGCAATTTAGAAACCCCTCCAACACTTTCAATCAAAACTGGAGGACCAACCCGAATCACTCCTGGAAAAACCCGAACCCAATTCCTTTTCCCAAACAAAACTATTTTGGGAATTATGGGCAACCTATGTATCAACCTGGACCATCCTAGGACGATATTAACAATCAGGTCATGAAAACTCTGCAAGGAATGCAGACTCAAATGACAAAAGTAACCCGCATGATTACCAACTTGCAACACCAAGTTAAGGTTACTCCTGATCATCGACCTATTGGGAATTTACCTTCCCAACCCATGCCCAACCCAAATAATCAAGGGAATCAGTTCCAAGGTGGATATCCCAGTCAACCCATTCAACCTGCACCTCATCATCCACCGGGTTTCAATAACAGTCAAGCTTCCCGTCCTCATCCTAGAAACAACCAGACTGCAAATGCAGTTACTTTGAGGAATGCGAAAATCACTCACAACCCCCTGCCTGTTAATGAAACCCGCTTTAATGAAACACAGATTAACTCTTCCCCATCTCCCTCTCATATTGTTCAGGAACCAATTAATGCAAAATAGGGAAACCCTGCTCCATTTCCACAAGCCCTCCACTCTTCAACAAATAAGAAAAAGAAGAAATCTGAGCCCATTGAGATGGAATTAATGGATTTATTTGAGCAAGTAGAAATTAATATCCCTCTCCTAGATGCCATTAAATACATCCCTGCCTATGCAAAATTCCTAAAAGATTTGTGTACCCCGAAAAGGCAGCCCCAAAATTTAGGAAAGTTGATCCTTCCGGAGATAGTCAGCTCAGTTGTGCAGAGTCGACTACCTCTTAAGAGAAAAGATCCCGGCGCCCCCCTAATTCAAGTTATCATTAATGATACCTCATTTGATCACGCTTTGTTGGATCTTGGTGCCTCAATTAATCTTATCCCCACAATTGTTTTTGAGGAATTTAAGATCGGTGAATTAAAGCCTGTTGAGGTTACTCTCCAATTAGCCGACCGATCTACAATTAAACCAAGGGGAATTGTTGAGGATGTTCTTGTCCAGGTCAAGAATTGTCTATTTGCAGTAGACTTTTTAGTCCTGGACATAGAGGTACCAAAAGCACTAAAGTTTGCCCCCATTATTCTTGGAAGACCATTCTTAGCCACCGCCCGCGCAAGTATTGATTGTGATTTTGGAAAGATGAAGATCATGTCTGGCGGTAAATCTGTAACCATAGATATTTTTCAAACTTCTAGGAGGTTCCAAGAACCAGATTTCTTTGATGACTCGGATTCAGAAATAGAAAACATTGTGGAGGAAACTTTGCAGATTTCCCATTTAGGTTCCTGTTTTGCCATCAATACGGCTCCTGAACAATCCACCTCTTCTCACCCTTCCCCCCTAACCACACATTCAGCTAACTCTCCAGCTGACCCTTTTACTCTCACCTCCGCACTAACCCATAAAGCAAAAATTCTTTCGGAGCCGGGCCCACAATTGGAATTAAAACCTTTGCCCGACTCCCTTAAATGTGTCTTCCTGGGTCCTAATCAGACCCTGCCTCTGATTATAAATTCTGGACTTACCGGGGCACAAGAGCACAAACTTCTCCAGGTTTTGAGTAAATATCAAAAAGCTATTGGCTGGACCCTTTCTGATCTTAAGGGTATTCATCCGTCCTATTGTACACATCGTATATATTTAGAGGACGATTCTCACCCCTCCCGCCAACCACAAAGGCACTTGAACCCTATTATGCAGGAGGTGGTAAGAAAGGAGATTATTAAGTGGCTAGATGCTGATATCATCTACCCCATTTTTGACAGCTCCTGGGTTAGTCCAACACAAGTTGTGCCCGAAAAGGCTGAACTAACAGTTGTCACTAATGATAATGGGGAGAATGTAGCCACTCGAACCACCTCTTCTTGGCGCGTGTGTATTGATTATAGAAAATTAAAAACCTCCACCAAGAAGGACCATTTCCCGCTCCCCTTTATTGATCAAAACTTGGAGCGGTTAGCCGGACTGGATTTTTACTATTTTTTGGATGGTTATTCTGGCTATAATCAGGTAGCGGTTCATCCTGAGGACCAGGAAAAAACAACTTTCACCTGCCCCTTCGGAACCTTTACTTTCCGAAGGATGCCCTTCGGTCTTTGCAACGCACCTGCCACTTTTCAAAGGTGTATGCTTGTAATATTTTCAGACTTGGTAGGTGAATGTTTAGAAGTCTTTATGGATGACTTCTCTGTTTTTGGAGATTGTTTTAACCATTGTCTCAAAAACCTTGAAAGAACTCTCCAAAAATGCATAGAAGTCAATCTAGTCCTCAGTTGAGAAAAAAGTCATTTCATGGTCCAGGAAGGTATTGTCTTGGGCCATGTTATTTCAAAACAAGGAATCGCGGTAGATAAAGCAAAAATAGATGCTATATCTAAGCTCCCACCACCCACTACTATCAAATAGATCATATCCTTCTTGGGTCATGTAGGTTTCTATTGTCGATTCATACAAAATTTTTCCCAAATCTCCAAGCCCTTAATCAGCTACTCACTAAAGACCAGCCATTTGATTTTAATGATAAGTGCCTGGAGAATTTTTTGAGGTTGAAGAAAGAGGTTACTAAGGTGTCAATTTTACAAGGACCTGATTGGAATAGTCCCTTTGAATTAATGACAAATGCCTCAGATTTTGCTGTAGGGGCCATTTTAGGGTAAAGAATTGGCAAGAAGCCCGTTGTGATCTATTATGCTAGAAAAACTCTTGATGATGCACAACAAAATTACACGGTTACTGAAAAGGAACTTCTTGCCATTGTATTTGCCTTAGAAAAATTTAGATCTTATCTTTTGGGGTCACATGTCACTGTATATACCGACCACTCAGCAATTAAATATTTGTTGACAAAGAAAGATGCGAAACCCTGCCTTCTCCATTGGATTTTGCTGCTCCAGGAATTTGACCTGGAAATCAAGGATAAGGCGGGATCTTATAATGTAGTGGCCGACCATCTCTCTCGTCTTATGACGAATGACATAATGACCCCACCTGATTAGTTCCCCAATGAAAGCATTTTGGGTGCTACAACCCTCCCTTGGTTTGCGTCATTGCAAGCTATTTAGCAACAAAATGAATCCCCGCTGATTGGCCAAAAACAAAATGGGATAAGTTCTTTGCTGATATTAAATATTATTTTTGGGAGGAGCCCAACATTTTCTGCATTTGTGCCAATCATGTCATTCGACGATGTGTACACGATTTTGAAATCCAAGATATTTTGACACATTGTCACTCAATGGCCTGTGGCGGACATTTTTCGAGTAAGAAAACTGCAGCTAAAATCCTTAATGCGAGGATTTATTGGCCCAGCTTGCATAAAGATGCTCATGACTTTGTTTGGTCCTGTGTGCGTTGCCAGAGCATCGGCAACATGACTCGGAAGGATATGATGCCCCTTAATCCTATTTTAGAGGTTGAAATTTTTGATGTTTGGGGCATCGACTTCATGGGACCGTTCATCAACTCTGGTGGGTATTTATATATATTAGTCGCAGTCGACTATGTTTCAAAATGGACAAAAGCAATACCCACCGGCACCAGTGATCACCATGTGGTTGTCGAATTTCTGAAGAAAAATATTTTCTCAAGATTCGACATTCCAAAAGCCATTATCAGTGATGGAGGCTCACATTTCACCCACTCACAATTCCGTCACCTTCTTTCTAAATACAGGGTTAATCATAAAATTTCCACACCTTATCACCCCCAAACAAATGGCCAGGCTAAAGTCTCTAACCGGAAAATTAAAAATATTTTACAAAAGACGGTTAGGCCCGACCGAAAAGATTGGTCCACCAAATTGGACGACGCTTTATGGGCCTAACCATGCTGCATTTAAAACCCCGCTCGGCATGTCTCCCTTCTGTCTAAGTTTTGGGAAGGCATGCCATCTCCCGGTAGAACTAGAACATAGGGCTTTTTAGGCAATAAAATAACTCAACATGGATTTATCTGACGCCGGTATCCATAGAAAATTACAATTAACTGAATTGGAAGAATTACGTAATTTTTCCTATGAAAACGCGAGGATTTATAAAGATCGAACAAAGAAATTTCACGATAAACATATTGTTCAGAAAGACTTTGACGTTAATCAACGCATTTGGATTTTTGATGCGAGATTACATCTTTTTCCTCACAAGTTAAAATCTAAATGGACCGGCCCCTTTATTGTCCATAAAACATATCCATACAGCACTGTTGATCTTTTTGATCCAAAAACTAATTCGACATTTCAAGTCAACAGCCAACGTTTAAAGCCCTATTTTGATCATACGCCTAATCTTCCGTTCGAATCTTTTAATTTTACTGAGCCAGCCACCTTTGATCACTAATGCACACTACGCCCGGCTAAATGGCGTAAAAGATAGCACTGGATGGGAGGTAACCCATCATTTCTTTTCCTGCTTTCCTTTTTCCTTCTTTCAGGTTTTGACCAGTCTAAAACCAACCGCCCTTCACTAGGGTGATCCCTTTTCCCTCCTAATGCATGAGGACATTGCATATCTTAAGCATGGGGGGTGTTTTTAAATTTGACGATCGATTTAGGATTTTCAAAACCTAAAAACATGCATTTTTCTTTAGTTATCTTATTTTCCTACTTGCATACCCAAAAAAAATATAAATGTTGAAAACTTTTTGAGGAAAAATTTTGAAATCGGGACTAAGGTTGAAAAACTCACTTTTGGTACAATGGGATTTAATCTTTAACAAACTAAAGATGAGGATTCGGATCTGATCATTAGAATTTCTGGGTCTATTTTAGACTAGATCAGATATCCTTCTCTAAAAATTTCACCTGAACTCACGATAGTTCAAGTGACTTGATACTATTTTGTAATATGAAAAGTATTTGGCTTAGTTTTTTATTCAAAAACTTACATGTTCTGAGGAACTTCTTGTGTCAATTTTCACACACAAGCAACACTTAAAAACAACTAAAAATTTGAAAAACTCCCTTGTTTGGACTTAGTAAAAGTCTAAAGTAGATCATTGGTTTGAGTTCCCATCATCGAGAAGGAGGAAAATGCCTCCTTTGAGGATGCGATGCCAACATGTTATTGTCTCGACGCTGCTCCATATCTATATTTCATATCTTTAGACAGAGCATTAAAGCACATTTTAACAGCTCAAGTGTCTTAGACGATGCTCTACCTATAGTGTCGAAGCAAGAGCTTGAGTTTGCTTGGAGTGTGATAACATCACGCAAGGGGGTAGTAATTAGGTTGAATATTGCCCATATTTAGAATAAAAGGCACAACATAAAGTAGAATAGGAGCATTGCATGCATCAAGTACCAAGATTGCTTATAAACTGCATTAATGGCCATTTGTGTAAAGCATGTATCAAAGCAGGCCCCAAATGAGCAATCGGATCGCACGGATGGATTCATAACGACGAACGGAGTCCAACGGACTCAAGATCGGCCAAATCCGACATCCGGAGCTCCCACAATGGGCCCAAGAAATTCTGACCGTTGATCTGGAGATCAACGGCCCAGAAAGTGCCACGTCGCCCCGCCCCCACCGCTCGCACGCCCTCAAACCAGCCAAGGACGAATCTCGGCCGTTGATCTTCGATCGAACGGTCGACATCCGCGCCCTCGCCCGCGGTCGCCGCGACAAAGTGCGGGGGTGGCGCAACGGCTAGCGCGCATGCCCACATCGCAGCGACGCGCGGAGCAGAAATCAAGCGCGAGCGAAGGGCGCGGCAAAATTGGGCCGCCCGATTAGCAGCGGGCGGCCAGGATTGCGCCACGCGGCGCGATGACAGCTCCCGAGCGCCCACGAGCACACGCACGCCGGACGGAAACGCGAGCGCGCACGTGCGCCCGAGGCGCGATCTCAGCGCGGGCATAGGAGGATCTCAGCCGTCCGATCTTCGATCGGACGGCTCTCGTTCAACATCCACGGATCGCGCATGGAGAGAGAGTTGGGCGGGCAGCTGACCGGTGGCAGGAGGGCTTCACCGACGTATCTGGAAGCAGTTTTAGCGACGTTCTGGATGTCGCTAAAGCACATTCTTCTTTTAGGAAGCCCTTAACTCTATTTAAACCCCCTTCTACCACCATTCAAGGCATCCTCTCCCACTTGCAACTACTCCACTCCTCTCTTAGCTAGCTTTAGGCACTTTTGTAATCACCGGAGATGACGAGCCGCCGACAGAGCCTCCTCCACCGCCGTGGCTGCCTCGTCGCTCTCCACACTCTCTCTCGACCTCTCTCTCTCTTTTAAGCTTTCATTTACTTTTGTTGAAGCATGTATTTAATGTTGTAAACCATGAACTATGAATGCATGTTTAATGAAATTATTTTCCGTTTAGTCGCCATTTTAATTTCTGTTTAAAGTGCATGATCAAAACCAAGAGCTTTCTAACCCTAAACTCTCTATCTCTCGCTTTTCAAAATCGTCTCTTTCGCAAGAAAAACTCCACCTTTTTCGTGACAACAAGTAGTAAACAAAATCCGATTTCCACGCCTCCCTCAGACCGACACTCGGACTCACCTCCGTTTACTTCTTTTAAAATCGACGTATCAACTGCAACTATAACACACGCACGAGACCACGTCAGAGTGCCCCTTTACACCGCATTGTGTTTTGGGGTTGTAAGCTCCTGGGTGGTGTCATGGACAGTGCTATCCTGAAATACTGGCGCCAAAGCCCCCTCGAGGATTAGTAATAGGAATGATGATCCCGACACATCTGTTGTAAGACTAAGCTAAAAATTAGCATGGGGGAGAAATATATATATAATTAAATAAATTAAATTAATTAATTAACACGCCCTTATAAATGTTGGCTTTTCACAAGCACGGACACAAGGTTTTAAAGGATTTTGCAAGTTGCGAATCAGATTCATGAACTAGAAAAATCCTAAAAACAAAAATTTCAAGTCATCTGAATTAACAAGGGGTTAATTTGTGAATTTTCTAGAGGATATATTGATCCCATTTTGTCTAATGGTTGGATCCAAAACAAATCCCGATGTTCATCCTTAAGAAATCCCATGCCTCCTGTGTTTAGATCAACCAAGGTCCCTTAATCTTTTTCTCCTCAAAAGTCGAAAAAATTAGATTTTCCAAGCATTCCATTTTTCCAAAAAAATTAAAATTTTGCTAAGAGACTAGTAAAAGATAAGCATGGGGTGTAATAAACGACAATTTATCATCATTATTATACAATAAAACAAACCTAGCTCTTAAAGTTTTGCTCTGCAAACGGGTTTTTGGGCTGCATTTAGGCATTAACTAGGTTAGGCATGCATTACATTTTCTTTTGTTGTTTTAATGTGTTTTTGTGAGTGTTAGGGATGAACAGATATACAGATCCCTAAAACCCTAGCACTCAAGAAGGCAAACGGTGAAGGAGGAGCTCATACTAACTGGAACTCAGCTTGATCCAGCTCACCACAGCTGGAACCTAGCTCACTTGGACTAGGGTTAGCTCATCCCAGCTCCATTCAACTAATCTCAGCTGAATGACAGCTCGAGAGAGTTTATCTTAGCTCACCCTAGCTCAAGTCAGCTTAGATCCAGCTCGTCTAGCTCATCTCAACTCCCACTAGTCCACAGGGAGCTCTAGCTAGCTCAGCTAAGTTGACTGGAGTTCGCCCCAGCTCAGATCCAGCTACATCCAGCTCCACTCAACTCCAGCCAGCTGAAGAAGAACTCATCCCAGCTCAGGAAGCTCAAGTCCAACTCCCGGGGACCTAGCTTAGCTCAAGCTAATTGAGCTAAGCTACCTTAGCTGCCTCAACCAGCTTAATCCACCCTGGGAGCTAGCGTGCTTTCGTGCATGTGTGTTAAGAAGTGTCGTTATAGTTCGCACTTGCAACGCCGGTTTCAAAGTAATGAAACAGATGTGAGTATGAGTGTCGGTCTCAGGGAGGTGTGAAAATCGGATTTTTCTTGTCACTTATTATCACGAAAATTGTGGAGTTTTGCTTGCGAAAAGGTGCGGGAGAAAAGTGAGAGAGAGAGAGAGATTAGGGTTAGAGTTGTTTCTTTCATTAACATGCAACTTGGATAGGAAATAAAGTAGGCAAATGAATGGAAAATAACTTCATTAATCATGCAACTTTAGTCCATAACTTACAACATTAGATACATGCTTAAACATAAGTAAAGTAAAGCTTAAAGAGAAGAAGAAAGAGAGAGAGGGAGGGCGGCGAGGCAGCCACGATGGTGGAGAAGGCTCCGTCGGCGACTTGTCATCTCCGGCAATTACAAGAGGGCCTAAAGCTAGCTAGGAGACGGGTAGAGTAGTTGCAAGGGAAGTGAATGCCTTGAATGAGTGGTTGGATGGAGTTTATATAGGCAAAAGGGCTTTCCAAATGAAGAAGGGGTTGACGTCGCTAAAACCCTTCCAAAAGCATCGGTGAAGTCCTCAGCCTGCCACTCGCTCGCCCGCGCCGTTCTTCCTTGCGCTCGATCCGTGGGTGTGGCATGAGAGCCGTCCGATCTTCGTGATCTTCTCCCGGGCGCGCTTGGATCGCACCTTGAGCACGCATGCGCACGGGCGTCGTCGTCTGGCGTGCACGCACGTGTGGCCGATCACTGCCTGAGGGTGCACCACGTGGCGCTATCCCGGCCGCCCACTGCTGATCAAGTGGCCCAATTTTGCCCGAGCGTGAAGTCTTCTTCTGATTTCCGCACCGCGCGGCTCGAACCCGCGCACGTGGATGCGGGCGTGCGCACAGTTCTCAACCGTCCGATCAGAGATCGATGGCTGAGATCTGCTCTCCAGGTGAAGGTGGAAGCGGGCATGTGGTGAGCGGGCGCCACGTGGCGCATTATGGGCTGTTGATCATCAATCAACGGTCTGACCTTCTTGGACCCATTGTGGGAGCTCCGGATGTCGGATTTGGTTGATTTTTAGTCCGTTGGACTCTATTCGTCGTTCTGAATCCATCTGTGTGGTTCAATTGCTCATCTGAGGCCTACTTTGACAAGTGCTTGAACAAATGGCCATTAATATTGTTTTATAAACAATCTTGGCATATGATCCAAAGGATAAGCAATGAATGTGTGGTTAGGTTGAACATCCTCAGAACAAATGTCATAAGGGTTTTGGTTTGATGGTTTTAGATGAAATGGAACCCTTAGACATAGTCTTCTACTTCCTCCGGAGTTAGCTTCCCAAATCAGAACTTCCCAGCTGATGAAAACACATTTACACTACTTAAAATGTCTATTTATGCATGTTCTTAAGCATAGGATTGCATTTCATGATATAAATATTGCATTACATGCATCATCTTGCATTTAGAGTAGTTTGAATAAAATGGAGGTTAATTGTCTCCTTTTATGTGCTTGGACAGGGCAAATATTTTATCGGGGCCTCGGATCAAAGATCCAACCGTATGGATATGATCAGGGCAACGATTGGAGTTCAACGACTCCAAGATCGCCCTAATCAGGCATCCGTAGCATCAGATAGAGACCGGGGAACCCTAGAAGATCAAGGGCCAGGATGGTGTAAATCCACACTTTAGATGGAAAATCCGACCACACGGATGAATTCGGATCGACGATCGCAGCCGAACGACACAAAAATCGAGTCAATCCGACATCTGTGGCACCATCTACAACTTCCAGAAGATGGACGGCCAAGATAGCGCCACGTGGCGCCATCCCAGCCGCCCAATCGGCCGCAGGAGTCCTGTGAAGACCGCGCATCGTCTCCTCTCCGCCGTTGGATCTCGATCCAACGGCTGCGGTCGCTCGCGTTTAAAAACGTCCGCGCGACCATTTCGCCCGCGTAGCGCAGCAGCGACGCAGCTGCGGGCGAAGCGGAGGTCGCGGGTTCGAGCCGCGGTGAGGGGGTCGAAGGCGCGGGCGAGCGGGCGCGCACGAGCGTCAGATGAAGATCCAACGGCCGCGCGCGCCCGATAGCGCCGACGCGCAATTGGACGCTCTGGTGGGCGCGCGATCACACGCGGGCGGTGCGCTACGCAGCGGGCGCGGACGCGTTCAAGCCGTCCGATCTCGCGATCGGACGGCTGAGACGACGCGGACGTGCGTATGCGTTACGCGCGCAGGCCAGCCGAGCGGGCGCGCGTGGGCGCGGCGGCGACGGCGACGGCGGGGCTTTAGCGACGGTTTTATCCGTCACTAAAGACCCCTTATTTATTATTTTGAAGATGTAATGTCCATTTTGCCCCCACTCCTTGCAACTATAAAAGGAGACCCCCTCCATACGAAATTTTCATCCCTTCCTTCTCCTCTCTACCTCTCCAAAGCTCAAGAGAAGCTTGTCCCACACCCGGGATGCTTCTCGCGAGATAAAGTCCAAATTTTCGTCCCCCTTCGGAAGTGGATCCCGCGACGACGACGGCGTGCTGCTTCGTTCCCGTTCTTCTGCTTCGTCCTCCTTCGTCCCGCTTCGTTCTCCTTCGTCCAGGCGTCGTCCCGTCCGGCTCGTCCTCCAAGCGACCGTCGAGGAGGATTCTCTCTCCCTATTCTTTTTACTGCTTTCTAGTATAGATTTACTGCTTTCTAGAGTAGTCTATTCGTCCTCCGAGCGATCGTCGAGGAGGACATTTCTCCCTCCATTCTTTTAATGCTTTCTAGAGTAATTGTTTTATGTTTTCTAGTTGTAACGAAAGAACTCTTTTATGATAAATTCCTTGTCTATTCTACATCTCATTTTGATTTCCATGTATAGTATTCCTTCTCTCTCTCTTACTCCCTCTCTCTCTCTTATTTGTTGTAGATACTTAGATAGTTTAAATTGAATTTCTTCGTGACAAAATAAAAAGAAACGCGAAGTTTTTAAATCAAACGTTCGCCTCCCTGTGTTCGACCCGGAATTTTAATTTCGGTATAAATTTTATTTGTTGAACACGAATCCTTCGCTTTCGAACTACAACGACAGGTTTTCCAAAACCGAACACGTTAGCGTAGCTTCGTAAAATAATCGTTCAACATTTTGGCGCCGTTGCCGGGGAGGCAACGCTCTTTGATTTCTCTTCGCGTTTTGTAACTTACAAATCATTTACCTCACTTTTCTCCTTTCTTATTGTAATTGCAGGTACTCTTTCGAGACAGGCAAAAGCGGTAGATCGGAGTAAAGTGCTGTGGAAGGTTTTGTAAGTTACCCCCCACCTCCCACCCATTAGATTTCATTTCATCACATAATAATTCAAACATCAATCAACCTAGGTGTTCTTATAAACTCTAAGGTTAGATTGTTTGTTGTTTGACATCCATACTCACTCCAACCCCCACATTAAAAAAAGAAAAAAATAAAAAAAATCTCACAGAGGTACACAACCTCATCTGATTTTCTAACTCAACCGGTAAACCAATCTTAGTAGCCGGTACACACATCCAAACACATAATTGAGTAAGAAATCAGATTAGGTAATCATTTGTGTGCCTAATTAGGTGGTGCATCAGGCCAGTTGTTTGAGTTGTTTGGGCCGCACCACTTCAAATAAAATCAACTCATCTAGTAGCTGCCAATTAGGTTCAACTCTTAGGGATCTACCAGGCACTCCACATTCTTTTTAAACTTTAAAGGAAAATATCTTCACCTGTGCTTGCAAAACCTGGTATGCCAATGAAACTTGATTGAAAACACCTAAAGTTGAATCCTAAAAGCTACTAAGCAAGATTTGAACCTTAAAATTCATCACATCAAAAATAATCTTGCTTGAAAACCACTGGTTGTGTACGCACACAAAGCAATCAATCATTAAGGGCACAACCCATTTAAAGGGCCCATCACATTCCAAAGCACATTCAAACCTAGCCCTAAATAAAACAGAGTAGACGTTGGCCTTAAGGATTGGACTCGCTCTTCAGAACTCAGAACGAGATTATTTTCGATTAGTCTGTTTCTACTGTTCAATCTGATGTCTAGCTAGGGGGCAGAGTCAAACGATCGCGGCTGGGGGGTACACTAGGAACCGGAGGCGCAAGCCGAAGGAAGAACCTTCTCCCCAGTCCCTCCTTCTAACTGGTTGGATTGAACAGACAGAAGTAGATCAAATCGTTCCTTTATCTCAAGACGGGTTTTGAGAGTCTGTAGGTCTGTAGGCTAACCCATTTAAGGACAGGTTTGATTGTTTGTATTGCAGGGCACCTTTCTTCCTCCCGTGTCTCATGAATCCTTCCACATATTTCACGCATTCCCGCTCTTTCCCTCCTGTTGTAAATTATCCTCAACATGACGATTATCCCAACTCGTATTGTAATCGACCATCAGTTAGTTGGGATAATTCGGATTGGGGATACAATTCCGGACCCCCGTGTTTAGGGTCTAACCCTGAACACTTTGATTCTCAATTCTATCCTTCTCAGAGTTGCATCGATTATAGATCGTCCTCCTTTCATGAATAACCTAATGCGATCTACAATCAAGAAGGATACACTGATCCTTACCCATCCTCTGATGTCACTGCCTTTAGGTCATCTCCATCTTTTGAACAATCTGAAATGACCTATTATCAGGATGGGTATAACGAATCTCAATTCGTTAATTCCTCTACATTGATGTCAAACCTGCCCAACCCTGAACCAACTCATTTGGTTCAGGTTAATCAGGTTCAAGATAAGGTTCTGGCTAACTTGAGGAATATCATTCAATCTTTAGAAGTTCAGCCAATACCTTGCATTGAGAGATTGGAGCCCCTGATTGAAATGATTGATGATTTAAATAAGTCTTTGTTGGATTGGCTCCAGGATGTTAAGGATAAGAACCCGGGTGAGTCTCTACTTGGGAAATTAGCGAAATTGAGGATGAGATTCGTGGTTGCTTTGATTCAATCTTGGAATAATTCCCAGGATGAACTCTCTTCAGGAAAGCCAATGACAGAACCCGCTCAGGCACCTGTTGGGGGGGACACGTGTTACGAAGCTGACCAGATTGAATTAAAGCAACCAATTAAGGATGATCTGATTTCTTCACCTGAGATCCCTGAGCCGGGTTACGAGAAAACATATGTCTCCTGGGAACACAAAGTGACAACTAATTTTGGGACATACATTGATACGGATCCTGATTTCTTTGATGGTGAAGATTCAAGTTGCGAAGTCTCACACGAGTTTTCAAATCACGATTTTTGTGAGACGATTGGGCCTGAGGAAGCTGATAGATCATTTGATAGCCCAATAACTGAGGAAACTGATCTTATTAGGGCACACAATACAGATCCAGAATCGCATTTTCTGGAGGAATCAATTCAATGCCCTGATTATCAGTTACACCCTGTTGAGCTTATTGATGATTCTAATTCTGAGATAATTAGACCCAAGTCAACTTTGATTCTGCCACATCATTTAGACTTGGAGATTCCAGACGGGGTGATGAATATACAAGATGTCCTGGAATTTGATACACTTAATGAGGAGGATAGGAGCGAGGAAGTTCTAATTTGGGAAGTTAATTTTGGAGGATATGGAAGATTGAGTCGAAGGGTTCCTTTTAAGCTGAAACCATCAAATCAGAACCCTTACGACAGTTGTTTCGAGGATGTCAAACTCAAGCACACATTTAACGATTATCCTTTTGAGCTTCAATTCTCTGTAACCCGACATTTTGGCCTTGGGTTGCATCCTCACAAATCGCAGGCCCGACCCCGCTTGCATTCTGATTTTAGGTTTTGGGTAATTTTTATCCAGAACCTAAGATATTCTCGATTATGGGGTGTGGGTCTGCACCACAATCTGGTCCACATCTGTGGACCTCTGCTGACAGGTCAGAGGATTCTTCTGTTTATTCTAATTCTGACCTGCACATGTGAATTCTTCATTTCTTTTCTTTGTATAGTGTGCCTAGCTGAAGGCACTAAACTCAGCACATATACAGTTCTTTTTCATTTTCATCTCGGAGCGGACCCGATATCCACGCAATTCAGGTGCTTTCTACGCTTTTCCACTCTGTTTTATGTCTTTTTAATACAATGAGGACATTGCATTAGATAGGCATGGGGGGATGGATATTTATCTTTGAATTCATTCGTCAGCTCCGTAGATTTGTTTTATTTTATATATAAAAAAAAAAAAATCAAAATTAGGAAAGAGAATTTGGGTTTAAGAAAATTTTCGATCTTAAGAAATACTATATTATGTTCTGAACACAAAGACCCTTCAGGTCTTTGGACTTAATCAGCCTATGTATCCACTAAAATGTGGATTTATTTTTCGAGTTCTCGCCAACCTGAATTTTATTATAATTGGAATAAATAAGTTTGGGTGATAAGTACACGACTTGTCAACCCGCCCTCTGATTTAAGGGAATTTTGAGTTTTAAGCATCTACACACTTTCTTTGCACTGACTTGTTGTTTGGCGATTTTAACGGAAATTGGGTAGCTAATGAACCTTCTAGGGTGATATGGCTGGCAAGTTATCGTGGGTAACAGCCCATAGGTAGGTTGTCCAGAGCCCAGTCGCTGGACCTTTCTCTTTTTGCTGCCTTTAGGTAAATCTTAGACCAGGGAAGCCACCTACTTAAAAAAAAAAAAAAAAAATCAAAAAGGAGAAAAGAACAAAAAGAAATAAGCCACACTTCGCCGCACGAGTATGGCTGGCAAGTTGTCGGTGGTAACAGCTCATCGACCGGTTGTCCAGAACCCAGCTTAGAAAATGCACTAAAAATTCCCAAAACACTTAGGAAGAAGCGGAGAAGTAGAATAAACCGGGGAGATATACACTGGATTCACCCTTGTGTTGACCCCGTTTAAAAAATAAAAGTAGGGAGAAAGCTACCGGTTGTAAAGATACACCTTTAGGCAGAATTCTTTTTGAGGTCACCTAGAGGCGTAGAAATCCGAAGTCCGTTTTAATTGCCGGTCAACGAGTCTATCACAATCACAATAAGATGCTTAAAACTTAGGGTTCTCATCAAATCTTGGGTGAGTTGAATGGCCGTAGAAAGCCACTCTTAGACCCTAAAATTTGAAAATCCAAAAAAAAAAAAAAAAAGAGAGTAAAAACAGAAAAAGAAAATTTTCTTTGAATAAGGCGAGGCTTGAGGCGGTCTGCATTTTGGCTGATACCCGGGCACTGTTGTGTCTTTGAAAGTTCAGTTCCTAAGTAGACAATTTCTTAATGATTGAAAATAACTCAGGTCCAAATAATCTAACCTAATTCTTTTATAAATAGCATATAGTTTTTGCTAGGGACTAGCAAAAGATAGGCATGGGGGTATGATGTAAACACATTTACACTACTTAAAATGTCTATTTATGCATGTTCTTAAGCATAGGATTGCATTTCATGATATAAATATTGCATTACATGCATCATCTTGCATTTAGAGTAGTTTGAATAAAATGGAGGTTAATTGTCTCCTTTTATGTGCTTGGACAGGGCAAATATTTTATCGGGGCCTCGGATCAAAGATCCAACCGTATGGATATGATCAGGGCGACGATTGGAGTTCAACGACTCCAAGATCGCCCTAATCAGGCATCCGTAGCATCAGATAGAGACCGGGGAACCCTAGAAGATCAAGGGCCAGGATGGTGTAAATCCGCACTTCAGATGGAAAATCCGACCACACGGATTAATTCGGATCGACGATCGCAGCCGAACGACACAAAAATCGAGTCAATCCGACATCCGTGGCACCATCTACAACTTCCAGAAGATGGACGGCCAAGATAGCGCCACGTGGCGCCATCCCAGCCGCCCAATCGGCCGCAGGAGTCCTGTGAAGACCGCGCACCGTCTCCTCTCCGCCGTTGGATCTCGATCCAACGGCTGCGGTCGCTCGCGTTTAAAAACGTCCGCGCGACCATTTCGCCCGCGTAGCGCAGCGGCGACGCAGCTGCGGGCGAAGCGGAGGTCGCGGGTTCGAGCCGCGGTGAGGGGGTCGAAGGCGCGGGCGAGCGAGCGCGCACGAGCGTCAGATGAAGATCCAACGGCCACGCGCGCCCGATAGCGCCGACGCGCAATTGGACGCTCTGGTGGGCGCGCGATCACACGCGGGCGGTGCGCTACGCAGCGGGCGCGGACGCGTTCAAGCTGTCCGATCTCGCGATCGGACGGCTGAGACGACGCGGACGTGAGTATGCGTTACGCGCGCAGGCCAGCCGAGCGGGCGCGCGTGGGCGTGGCGGCGACGGCGACGGCGGGGCTTTAGCGACGGTTTTATCCGTCACTAAAGACCCCTTATTTATTATTTTGAAGATGTAATGTCCATTTTGCCCCCACTCCTTGCAACTATAAAAGGAGACCCCCTCCATACGAAATTTTCATCCCTTCCTTCTCCTCTCTACCTCTCCAAAGCTCAAGAGAAGCTTGTCCCACACCCGGGATGCTTCTCGCGAGGTAAAGTCCAAATTTTCGTCCCCCTTCGGAAGTGGATCCCGCGACGACGACGGCGTGCTGCTTCGTTCCCGTTCTTCTGCTTCGCCCTCCTTCGTCCCGCTTCGTTCTCCTTCGTCCAGGCGTCGTCCCGTCCGGCTCGTCCTCCAAGCGACCGTCGAGGAGGATTCTCTCTCCCTATTCTTTTTACTGCTTTCTAGTATAGATTTACTGCTTTCTAGAGTAGTCTATTCGTCCTCCGAGCGATCGTCGAGGAGGACATTTCTCCCTCCATTCTTTTAATGCTTTCTAGAGTAATTGTTTTATGTTTTCTAGTTGTAACGAAAGAACTCTTTTATGATAAATTCCTTGTCTATTCTACATCTCATTTTGATTTCCATGTATAGTATTCCTTCTCTCTCTCTTACTCCCTCTCTCTCTCTTATTTGTTGTAGATACTTAGATAGTTTAAATTGAATTTCTTCGTGACAAAATAAAAAGAAACGCGAAGTTTTTAAATCAAACGTTCGCCTCCCTGTGTTCGACCCGGAATTTTAATTTCGGTATAAATTTTATTTGTTGAACACGAATCCTTCGCTTTCGAACTACAACGACAGGTTTTCCAAAACCGAACACGTTAGCGTAGCTTCGTAAAATAATCGTTCAACACCAGCTTCTGTTCTCCTAATTTAGAATGTCAAATTTCGGGACCTCTTGCATATTAATATTCCCGTCTAAAATTTCCAAGTCTAAAAGATGTGGCTGAATAAGAATTGACTTGGGTCTAGTTATCTTAAAAACAGAATCATCGATAAGCTCAATGGGGTGTAATTGAAAATCAGGGCATTTGATTGAATCCTCCAGAAAATGCGAGTTTGGATCCGTAAGGTGAGCCCTGATAAGACCAGTTTCCTCAGTTATTGGGCTATCAAATGATCTATCAGATTCCTCAGGCCCAATCATCTTACAAAAATCGTGTTCTATAAACTCGCGTGAAACTTCGCAACTTGAATCTTCACCATCAGAATCAAAGAAATCAAGATCCGTATTAATGTATGTCCCAAAATCATCTGTCACTTTCTGATCCATGGAGACATACGTTTCCTTGTACCCTGGCTCAGGGATCTCAGGTGAAGAAATCAGATCATCCTTAATTGGTTGCTCTAATTCAATCTGGTCAGCTTCGTAACACGTGTCCCCCCAACAGGTGCCTGAGCGGGTTCTGACCTTGGCTCTCCTGGAGGGGGTTCATCCTGGGAATCATTCCATGATTGACCAAAGCAATCACAAATCTCATTCTCAATTTCGCTAACTTCCCAAGTAGAAACTCACCCAGGTTCTTATCCTTAACATCCTGGAGCCAATCCAACAAATACTTGTTCAAATCATCAATCATTTCAATCAGGGGCTCCAATCTTTCAATGCAAGGTATTGGCTGAACTTCTAAAGATTGTATGATATTCCTCAAGTTAGCCAGAACCTTATCTTGAACTTGGTTACCTTGAACCAAATGAGTTGTTTTAGGGTTGGGCGGGTTTGGGATCAGCGCAGAGGAGTTAACGAATTGAAATTCGTTATACCCTTCTTGATAATAGGTCATTTCAGATTGTTCAAAAGGTGGTGATGACCTAAAGGCAATGTAATCAGAGGATGGGTAAAAATCAGTGTATCCTTCTTGATTGTAGATCGTATTATGTTGTTCATGAAAGGGTGGCGATCTATAATCGATGTGGCTTTGAGAAGGATAGAAATCATGATCATAGTGTTCAGGGTTAGACCCTAAACATGGAGGTTCAGAACTGTATCCCCAATCCGAGTTATCCCAACTAACTGATGGTCTATTATAGTACAAGTCGTGATAATCGTCATGTTGAGGATAATTCAAAATAGGAGGGAAAGAACGGGAATACGTATAATATGTGGAAGGATTCATGAGAGACGGGAGGAAGAAAGGCACCCTGCAATACAAGCAATCAAACCTGTCCTTAAGTGGGCTAGCCTAAAGACCTACAGACTCCCAGAACCCATCTTGAGATAAAGAAATGATTTGATCTGCTTCTGTCTGTTTAATCCAACCAGTTAGAAGGAGGGACTGGGGAGAAGGTTCTTCCTTTGTCTTGCATCTCCGGTTCCTAGTGTACCCCCCAACCACGATCGTTTGATTCTGCTCCCCTAGCTAGACATCAGATTGAACAGTAGAAACAGACTAATCGAAAATAATCTCATTCTGGGCTATGAAGAGCAAGTCGACTCCTTAAGGCCAAAGTATACTCTATTTTATTTAGGGATAGGTTTGAATGTACTTTGGAATGTGATGGGCCCTTTATCTGGGTTGTGCCCTTAATGATTGATTGATGTGTGTGTGTGTGTGCACAACCAGTGGTTTTCAAGCAAGATTATTTTTGATGCGGTGAATTTTAAAGTTCAAATCTTGCTTAATAGCTTTTAGGATTCAACTTTAGGTATTTTCAAATAAGTTTTGTTGGCACACCAGATTTTCAAAGCATAGGTGAAGATGTTTTCCTTTCAAACTCAAAAAAATGTGGAGTGCCTGGTAAATCCCTAAGAGTTGATCCTATGTGGCAGCTACTTGATGAGTTGATTTTAATTGAAGTGGTGTGACCCAATCAACTCAAACAATCGGCCTGTTGCACCACTTTATTAGTCACACAAGTGATTACCTAATCTGATTTCTACTCAATTATGTGTCTAGATGTGTGTACCGGTTCCAAAGATCGATTTACCAGTTGAGTTTGAAAATCAAATGAGGTTGTGTACCTCTATGAGAATTTTTTTTTATTTTTCTTTTCAATTGTGGAGGTTGAGGCAGGTGTGGGTGTCAAATAAACAAACAAAACTGACCTTAGAGTTTATAAGAACACCTAGGTTGATTGCTGTTTGTGTTATTACGTGGTGAAATGAAAACTAATGGGTGGGAAGTGGGGGATAACTTATAGAACCTTCAATAGCACTTTACTTCAATCTACTACTTTTGCTCGTCTCAAAAGAGTACCTGCAATCACAATATGAAAGGAGAGAAGTGAGGTAAATGATTCATATGTTGGAAAACGCGAAAAAAATCAAAGAGCATCGCCTAACTGGTAACAGCACCAAAATGTTGAAGCTACGAGTTGCTACGCTAATGTGTTTGGTTTTGAAAAACCTGTCGTAGTTTGAAAGCAAAGAACTCGTGTTCAACAAATAAAATTTATACCGGAATAGAAATCCCAGGTCGAACTCAAGGAGGTGGATGTTTGATTTAAAAAATACGCGTTTAATTTACTTATCACGAAGTAAATTAATTGATTAGAAACTATCTATCTATTTACACTAAATAGAAGAGAGAGAGAGAATATTACAAACAAAAATAAAAAAGAGATGTAGAATGAACATGGAATTCATTATCAAAAAGATTGTTCGTTACACTAAACATTACGACTAGAAAGCAGAAAACGATTACACTAGAAAGCAGTAAATCTACTCTAGAAAGCATTAAAAAAAATGGAGAGAGAATAATCCTCCTCGACTGTCACTTGGAAGACGAGCCAGACGGGACGACGCCTGGAAGACAGGGAAACGAGAATAACAAAGGAGGACAAAGCGGGAAGAATGGGAACGGGGCAGCATGTCATCGTTGTCACGGGATCCACTTCCGAAAGGGGGACAAAAATTTGACTTTATCTCTTAAGAAGCATCCCAGGTGTGGGACAAGCTTCTCTTGAGCTTTGGAGAGGGAGAGAAGAGAAGGAAGGGATGAGGATTTCGTATGGAGGAGGTCTCCTTTTATAGTTGCAATGAGTGAGGGCAATTTGGTCATTTTAATTTGAAAAACATTAAATCAGGGTCTTTAGTGACAGATAAAACCGTCGCTAAAGCCCTATCGTGGGCGTAGTGGGCCGACCACTCTCCTCCCGCGCATGAGATGCACGCTCCACATTCTACCAATATCGGACGGCTTAACTCGCCCCTTGCAGTGCCTCCTCTACACGCAACGTCCGCGTCTGATGGCGCGTCACGCATGGGCGTATGATAGCACGTGGGTGCTCTTGAGTGCTCACGACTGCTCAATCGCGATCCAATGCTCCTCGCGCCCACTCACCCGCGCCCACTCGCCCACTCCTCGTGACTCGATCTCGCGTCTCTCCTTCATGCAAGCGCTATCACCCACTGCGCTACGGAGGAGAAATGGGTGCGCGATTGAATTGAGGAGCGGCTGCCCATGGTCGTTGGATGGCGATCCAATGGCCATGATTCAACGTGCAGTAGAAGGGTGCGGTCGGCTCTAAAATCAGCTGGGTTAGTTTTGGCGGCTGAGATGGCGCCATGTGGTGCCATCTTAGCCGTCCATCTTCTGGATGATGTATATGATGCCACGGTTGTCGGATTGAGTCGATTTTCACGCTGTTAGGCTGCTATCATCGATCCAAATCTATCTGTGCGGTCGGATTTATCATTTGAGGTACAGATTCACACCATCCTAACCCTTAATCTTCTAGGGTTCCCTAGTTTCTATCTGATGCTACAGGTGTCTTGGGCAATCTTGGAGTCGTTGGACTCCAATCGTCGCCCTAATCACATCTGTACGGTTGGATCTTTGATCCAAGGCCCCGATAAAAATTTTTCCTTATCCCTGAACATAAAAGGAGACAATTAACCTCCATTTTATTCAAGCTAATCTAAATGCAAGATGATGCATGCTATGCAATATTTATAGTATGCAATGCAATCCTATACTTAAGAACATACATAAATAGACATCTTAAGTAGTATAAACATGTTTACATCACGACTCATATGGTAGAAGTTGCATTAACACTAGGATAACACTTTAGGGTTTTAGAGCCTCATCACGTTAAAGGAAGTCCACTCTCACCGGTTGTGTGCAAAAACTTGGCGTGCCCACCTGAAACTTGCCTAAAAACATTAAGACACGTCAACCCTAAAAGACACAAAAGTAAGGACAAACATTAAAAGACACCACATCTTAAATCCTTGCTTGAAAATCATGTCTTGTTTGGAGTACACACACTTGAATAGGAGAACTAAGAGGCACCACCTCAAACAACGCCTCATTACAAAACCTAAGCACAAGCATTATCTTAGCCCCATTAAAACAGAGTAGATGTGCCGTAGGCAGGATTGGGTTAAGTCTCAAGAGGCATGGTTTTGTTTGCTGGGCACTTGGCCTTCATTCCCTTAGTAGAATCTAGTGACTAGGCTGCGGGGAAGTGTCAAACGACTGTGGTGTGGGGTCTACGGAATCAGCAATGCAAGACAAAGGAAGAACCTTCCCCACAATCCCCTCGTAATCAACCTGGCCAGATTAGCTTTGGGAAGGGCGATCCCATGCCTACAGACTTGATCGTTCCCTTGGAGATTTCTAGGTCTCCTAAGGAATACACTGTAAGGACTAGGCTTGCCTGCTTGGTTGTGCACACACACTTCTCACATCTGTCACTCTCTGCATCGCTTCCTGTCCTTCTCTAGTGTATGCACGGGAGACATTCACTTCATCCCGAGTTACTTAGTTTAGGATGTGAATCCAGGAGACTTGATCTTGCTAGAGACATGGCCGAACCTTGATAGATGAGGTTGAGGACCAACCTCCACCAAATATGATAGCCATCATCTAGGCCCAAATCAACGCAAACCACCGGCTCCAGCAGCAACAGATCCACACTATCATGCAAGCCATACACCGGTTGCAGAACCTACAAGGGCAACCACTACCACCTTTCCAGGACCCGCAAGGGCAACCACCACTTGATCCACCACCATTCCAGGACCAACCTAGGCCCCTCCGTGACTTCTACAATCCTTCTACTATTCAGATTGAACCACACCTTAGGATCCCTGAGGGGGGAGATGATTTTGAGCTAAAACCAAACGTGTTGAGCCTGATTTAGAGCCACTTCCATGGAAGCTCAAATGAGGACTCCTTCCAACACCTAGAGGATCTTGATCGGATCGCCCAGATGATGCAGATTTTATGCAATTTGTAAAATACGTCGTTGTAACGCGTAAAATCGATCAACTCTTAAATTTATATTCCTAGATAGGGGAGTATCTAGGGTCGTCCAAGGAGGCCAAATGTTTGAAAAATTAAATCCCTTGCTTGGAAATCGAGCTCAACTTTCTTTTTGGTATTTTAAATATATATATAATTTTAGTTTTGAAATAATAAGGGCAAAGTGCTAATTGTGACGGAAAAGTGCTAACACCTAAAATGCTAAGCTAAAACTTAAGAGATGAAAATGTCCACTACCTAAGCTCACTCTAGGAAAGTCGAGGCCTAGAGTAATTAGGGAATGGAAGTAGAACAATTGCTAGAACAAAAGTAACAATTGCAACAAGAAATTAAAAAGAAGGCAATTTAATTAAGTAGAATATGTGTTCTCTTACAAAGACAAGTAGAGGAATGCTTCTACTAGAAATGTAAAATATAAAAGCAATAGAAGAAATAGAAATCCTCTTGTAGAATCTGGTGAAGAAGGGAATCTTCTTGCTCCAAGCCTAGCTACTCCTTGGCTTGAAAAGAGGGTCTCCTTCTCCTTCCTTGAAAGCTCCTCCAAGGTGGATGCTCTCCACCTTCAAGACCTCCTCCAAGGGTGGGTGTGCACCACCCTCAAGCTCTCCTCCAAGGTGGCATGGACCACCTTCAAGACCTCCTCCAAAGGTCTTCCTTGCCTAGCTCCTCCTTTGGCTGGCGTGGACTCAAGAGAGAAGGGAAGAGGGGAAGGCACCAAAGGGACAAAATATCCCCTTAATCTTCTTCTTCTTCTCTCTTGGGCGTGGGCTCTAGGTAGAGTATGAGAGGAAATTTGCTAGCCAAGGATGGTTTGAATGGTGGTGGGTAGTGGTCTTTTTATAGGGTAGGATGGGGGGTTAAGGTGACTCTTGAAATGGAGGGCTAAGATGGGAGGATGGAGGTGGTTAGGTGATCCTAGGGTTAAGGATGGTTGGCGCCACCTAAGGGATGTAAGGGGGGTACTTATGGGTGGCCAAGGGACACCTAAAAGTGGCGCCAACCATGGAGAGGTGCCATGGGTTGGTGCCAATTTCTAGGCTTCTAGAAGGGGGTTGAGGTGGATGGTGGAGATGGCTTGGAGGGGTTATGTGTAGGGTGGATATGGGGGTTAAGGTTGGCGCCAGAAGGGAGGTAGTTAGGGTTGGTTTTGGTGCCAACTTTATGTGCCTTTTGGTGGTTACTTGAGGGGTGAAATGTGGTGAAGAGGTGGCGCCAACTTTGAGTAGAGGTGGAGCTAGCTTAAGTAGGCTTAGGTGGACTTGGAGTGATAGGTCATATAGGTGGAGTTAGGGTTAGGTTTTTGGGGCCATGGAAGTGGATGCTAGCTAAGCTAAGCTAAGGTAAGCTAGCTTATCTAGCTATAGAGTAGAGGAATATGCATGTGGAGCTTAGGATTTGAGGAGAGGAGCTGAGGAGGAGAAGCCTGGAGCTGAACTGGAGCTGGCAGCTGCTGAAGAGGGTGGCATGGAGCTATTCTAGCTGGCTTAGCTTGCTAGTTCTTTGCTAGCTGCTAAGCCAAGCTAAAGTAAGCTAGCTTCTACCATAATGAGCTGAGGTGAGCTGGGTCTGGTGCTCCTAATAACACTACATATGGGGGTGATAATTCTGTTAAATAGGGCCTATCTTAAGAATAAAAGGCACAACATAAGTAGAATGGGAGCATTGCATGCACCATATACCAAGATTGCTTGTAAAATAATATTAATAGCCATTTGTATAAGCACTTGTCAAAGCAGGCCTCAGATGAGCAATCGACTGCACGGATGGATTCAGAACGACGAACGGAGTCCAACGGACTCAAAATCGGCCAAATCTGACATCCGGAGCTCCCACAATGGGTCCGAGAAGTTCTGGCCATTGATATGATGATCAACGGCCCACAATGCGTCACGTGGCACCTGCTCACCGCATGCCCGCTTCCACCTTCACCTGGAGAGCAGATCTCAGCCGTCGATCTCTGATCGGATGGCTGAGAACCGCGTGCACGCCCGTGTTGCTGCAACGAAGCAGCGGGCATAGTGCAGCGGTTAACATGCACCCCAGCGTCCACGCGCGCGGGTTCGAGCCGTGCGATGCGGAAATCAGAAGAAGACTTCGCACTCGGGCAAAATTAGGCTGCCCGATCAGCAGCGGATGACCGGGATAGCGCCACGCGGAACGCCCTCAGGCAATGATCGGCCACACACGCGCGCACATCAGACGACGACGCCCGCGCGCACGCGTGCTCAAGACACAATCCAAGCGCGCCCGGGCGAACATCTCAGCCATCCAATCTTCGATCGGACGGCTCTCATGCCGCGCCCACGGATCGAGCATGAGGAAGAATGGTGCGGGCAAGCGACTAGCAAGCTGAGGACTTCACCGACGCTTTTGGAAGGGTCTTAGCGAAGTCCCAGACGTCGCTAAAATCCCTTCTTCATTTGGAAAGCCCTTTTGCCTATATAAACTCCATCCAACCACTCATTCAAGGCATTCACTTCCCTTGCAACTACTCTACCCCTCTCTTAGCTAGCTTTAAGCCCTCTTGTAATTGCCGAAGATGACGAGCCACCGACGGAGCCTTCTCCACCACCGTGGCTACCTCGCCGCCCTCCCTCTCTCTCTTTCTTCTTCTCTTTAAGCTTTACTTTACTTATGAGTAAGCATGTATCTAATGTTGTAATTTATGGACTAAAGTTGCATGATTAATGAAGTTATTTTCCATTCAGTTGCCTACTTTATTTCCTATCCAAGTTGCATGTTAAAGAAAGAAACAACTCTAACCCTAATCTCTCTCTCTCTCTCACTTTTCTCCCGCACCTTTTCGTAAGAAAAACTCCGCAATTTTTGTGACAATAAGTGACAAGAAAAATCTGATTTTTACGCCTCCCTGAGACCGACACTCGGACTCATATCCGTTTCTTTACTTTAAATTCGGCATTGCAAGTGCGAACTATAACGACACTTCTTAACACACACGCACGAAAGAACATCAGTTTTTGGTGCCGTTGTTGGGGAGGCAACGGATTTGTTTTGTCACTTCCATTTTTACATCCATGCTCACATCATCTAACGCCTTGTCTCCTTTCACTTGATGGTTGCAGGAATTCGGTGCTTGGATGGTGAAACGATGCAAACCATGACGGTCACAAGGAAGTAGGCGCAACAAGGATCGGTAGTGAGTAATCCTTCACTCATGATTGTTTGCTTGCGTGAAAAAACTAAAAAAATTGTAAAATTGGAAAAAAATTGGCGTGGTGTATGATTACCTGACCCACATCTTTAACACATCACCCAACAAAAAAATGTACACTAACATTCTGAATAAATTCTTGGAATGTTCTTTTCTCTTTTTGAGTGGTGTCTGCGAAGCCACCTTGGATTGACTTGGGCCGCACCACTCAACCCTAAAAATGACTCATCTAATAGAGGCTGCATGATCATTAGGATGAGTACATTAGGGTTTTAGAGCCTCTACACAATAAAAGGACATCTACTTCCACCAAATTGTGTGTAAAACTTGGCGTGCCCACTGAAACTTGTCTGAAAATATTAAGACACGTCAATCCTAAAAGACACTAAAATAAGGATGAAACACTAAAAGACACCACATCTTGAAAAAAAATCCTTGCTTGAAAACCATGCTTTGATAGAAGCACACACTCTGAAAGTGGAAAATTAAGAGGCACCACTCCAATCAATGCCTCATCACATAACCCTAGCACAAGCACTCTCCTAGCCCTTTTAAAACTGAGTAGACGTGCCCTAGGCAGGACTGAGTTAAGTCTTGAGAGGCAAGGTTTTGTTCGCTGGGCACTTGGCTTTCATTCCCTTGGTAGAATCTGGTGACTAAGCTGCAGGGCAGTGTCAAACGACCGTGGTTGTGGAGTCTATGGAACCGGCGGTGCAAGCCAAAGGAAGAACCTTCCCTACAATCCCCTCATAATCAACCTGGCCAGATTAGCCTTGGGAAGGGGAGTCCAGTGTTTACGGACTTAATCACCCTTTTCAAGATTTCTAGGTCTACTAAGGAATACACCATAAGGATTAGGCTTGTTTACTTGAATGAACACACATTTCTCGCATCTGTTGCTCTCTACATCCCCTCCTGTTCTTCTCTAGTGTATACACGGGAGATGCTCACTGCATCTCGAGTTGTTTGTTTTGGGACGGGAATCCAGGCGACCTGATTCTGCTAGAAACATGGCGAAACCTAGGATAGATGAGGCTGAGGACCAACCCCCACCAGACACAATGGCCATCATCCAAGCCCAGATTAATGCAAACCACTGGCTTCAGTAGCAACAAATCCACACCATCATGCAAGCCATACACCGGTTACAGAACTCGCAAGGTCAACCACCACCTTTCCAAGGCCCGCAAGGGCAACCACCATTTGATTTACCACAAGGGCAACCACCACTGGATTTACCACCATTTCAGGATCAACTGAGGCCCCTTCGTGATTTCTACAATCCTTCTGCTATTAGAGTCGAGCCACACCTTAGGATCCCCGAAGGGGGAGATGATTTTGAGCTAAAATCAAATGTCCTAGGTCTGATCCAAAGCCACTTCCATGGAAGCTCAAATGAGGACCCGTTCCAGCACCTAGAGGATCTTGACCGAATAGCACAAACTGTGAAACCTAGGAACATTAGCCTTAACATTGTTCTAATTAGGATGTTCCCCTTCTCGTTAAGAGACAAGGCTTCTCACTGGCTTAGAACCCTAGGTAGACCCATCACCACTTGGGAAGAACTGAGGCATGCATTTCTAAAGAAATTCTTCCCTATAGGAAAGACCAATGCCTTCAGAAGAGCTATTACTACCTTTACACTCCAGGGTGGGGAACAGTTCCATGAGACGTGGGAAAGATTCAATGAACTCTTAAGGAAATGCCCACACCACGAAGTTCCAAGGTGGCAATTGGCCCAGATCTTCTACCACGGTCTAGACAGCAACCTACGGAACTTTATCGATGCCTCATGCGAAGGGAACTTCCTGAACAAAGATGAGGAGAGTGCGTTTGAGCTCTTTGAGTCTATGAGCGAAAATTCACACAATAATGCCTCCATGACCCAATTTAATCGATCCAGTCAACCCCGTGGTGGGATTTATGAGGTACAAGCAAATTCTGGAATGGTTGACATGGACATTATTGCTAAGAAACTAGATCGAGTGGAATTGGTGGACAAAAAGATTGATGAGCTACTGAATCAGACCAGGAACCCATTACAGACCTTCTCCCTAGCAAAGGGAGCTCACAATGTTAACCTGGTCTAGCCCTTGAGCCAGTTGAACTTGGAACAACCCCTGACCACATTCCAGGGAGGGACCTTTGCTCCCTCAACCCTTGATTACTCTCTTCCCTCCCCATCAACATCTATTATCCTTGAAGATGTGAAAGTTGTCTAAGGTTATGCTAAACCTGACCCTTTCTCCAACACTTACAACACTGGCTGACGTAATCACCCCAACTTTGGTTGGACAAACCAAAAACCTCAATTCCAGAATCGGCCCAGGCCAAACCAGCAGCCAAACTTGCCCCCTATCAGCAAGGACCACCCGTTAGATCTCCTTACAATCAAAATAGGGTCGCCCCTCCCCCACAAAACCAAATGGACACCCTAATAAAGATGATGGCTGAAATAAACCAGAAACATCAGGAGGAAATGGCCTTAGTAAAGGGACAGTTAAGCCAACTTTTGGACTGTAAACAATAAGGATCCCTACCTTCCCAGCCACAACCGAACCCGCGAAACATAATCAACAAAGGCCCCAATTTGCAAGGGTTCCAAGGCAACCCCGGGCAGGCCCACATGGTCCAGCCAGCCCCACAAACACCCCCTGGGTTCGGTGCTTCTTCGTCCTCGTCTTCTCAAGGACCAACCCATGGTCCCAATGCCTCTGCAAATGTGGTAACCTTGAAAAGCGACACCAAAACCCAGGACCCCAAATGGCCGACTCTCCCTGAGACTTCGCCAGTTGAAATACTTGGCTCAGAGGAAGCACTGGAAAAGCCCAAAGACCCTGAATTAGACCCCATCTATATTCAAACACCTTACCCAAAGGCTTTGGAAACAATCAAGAAGAAGAAAAGTGTTGCAGAAACTGAGGAGCTTTTGGAGATCTTTAAGTAGGTTCAGATTAATATCCCGCTCCTCGAAGCCGTTAAGCACATCCCGGCTTACGCCAAGTTTTTGAAAGATGCCTGTGCACCCAAACGTAAGCCGAGACCTCAAGCACCTAGGAAGGTTGTGCTCTCTGAGCAAGCAAGTTCCGTAATATCAAGAAACCTTCCACTCAAGAGAACTGACCCAGGAGCACCCCTGATATCCTGCAATATCGGGGACATGACATTTGATAGAGCGCTCCTGGACTTAGGTGCTTCCATCAATCTGATTCCAACAACCTGTACCACCAATTTGGTTTCGGAGAGTTGACACCCACACCTGTCACCATCCAGCTGGCTGATAGATCAGTGAAAACCCCGAAGGGGGTTGTCGAGGACGTAATCGTACGGGTCAAGGACTTCTATTTCCCGGTCGACTTCTTGGTGCTCGACATGGAAGTCCCTGAAAAACTATAGAATGCACCCATAATCTTAGGTAGACCTTTCTTAGCTAAGGCTAAGGCAAACATTGATTGTGACACGAGATGTATGGAAATCACCTTTGGAGATAAGAAAATGCAATTGGATATCTTCCGGGCGACAAAGTCTTTCGATTGCGATTGTGTTGAGGAACATGATCCCGTGGAAACTTTGGTCGAGGAATGCCTCACCCTTAGTTCTGTCTCAGACCACCAAACCTGTAATGACTGTTCTGACCCATCACCCTTGCTACCCGTGGATCTCTGCAAGGCTGATTACCATCACACAGCACCATTTGAGGAGATCGATGTTGATCAACTCCCACCCTTTCCTTTTCCGTCAACCATTATTCCACTCGCACCCGAACTTAAGCCACTACCCGAGAATCTCAAGTATGTCTTCCTGGGACCTGACCAGACCTTTCTTGTGATTATTAATTCTCATCTAACCAAGGATCAGGAACTCAGGTTGACTGCGACCCTTTCAGAACACCGGGCCGCCATCGGTTGGACCATTTTTGACTTGAGAGGAATTAGCCCCACCTATTGCACCCATAAGATTTACCTGGAAGATGGGGTGTGACCCTCCCGCCAGATGTAGAGACGTTTAAACCCAAACATGTAGGAGGTCGTTAAGAAAGAAATCATCAAGTGGCTTGACGCCGATATCATCTATCCTATCTCCGATAGCCCCTGGGTGAGCCCCACTCAAGTAGTTCCAAAGAAAGCCGGGCTCACCGTTGTTACCAATGATCATGGTGAATCCATCCCCACCCGCACCACCACCGCTTGGCGGGTGTGTATTGATTATAGGAAGCTCAATGAAGCCACTAAGAAGGATCATTTCCCCTTTCCATTCATTGACCAGATCCTTAAAAGATTGGCAGTGCAAAAGTATTTTTGCTTCCTGGATGGATATTCAGGATATAACCAAGTCGCAATTGCTCCGGAAGATCAAGAAAAGACCACATTCACTTGCCTGTACGACACGTTTGCATTCCGTCGAATGCCGTTCGGGCTATTCAACGCACCTGCTACCTTCCAGCGTTGCATGCTAGCCATTTTTTCATAAATGGTGGGTGAATACTTAGAGGTCTTTATGGATGATTTCTCTGTATTTGGGAATTTGTTCGACCATTGTCTGAGCAACTTGGAAAAAATCCTGAAATGATGTATCGAGGTTAATCTGGTGTTAAGTTGGGAAAAGAGCCATTTTATGGTTCAAGAAGGAATTGTCCTCGGTCACATCGTATCGCATAGGGGCAATGAGGTGGATCGGGCTAAGGTTGATTTGATTTCCAAACTCCCTCTGCCTAGCTCGGTCTGGCAAATTCGCTCCTCCCTGGGACACGTTGGCTTCTACCGAAGGTTCATTCAAGACTTCTCCAAGCTTTCCAAACCCTTAACCGACCTTCTGACCAATGATGCCATATTCCACATGTCTTCTGATTGCATCCAGGCTTATCACACCCTCTGGGACTTAGTCTCCACAGCACCTGTACTTCAGCCCCCGGATTGGTCCCAGGACTTTGAGATCATGTGTGATGCATCATATTTTGCCATAGGCGCTGTCCTGGGACAAAGACAAGACAAGAAACCCGTGGTGATCTACTACGTGAGCAAAATGTTGGACGAGGCCCAACGAAATTATACAGTCACAGAGAAGGAGTTGCTCACTGTAGTCTTTGGACTTGAGAAGTTTCGAACGTACTTGCTGGGATCCCACGTGACCATCTATATTGACCATTCAGCCATCCGGCACCTGTTGGCTAAGAAGGATGCAAAGCCCAGGCTCATCAGATGGATCCTGCTCTTGCAAGAATTTGACCTGGAAATCCACGACAAGGCCGGATCGAAGAATGTGGTGGCTGACCACTTGTCCAGGCTTCATCCAGACCACATTGGACCCTCCCTACCTCTATCTGACGCCTTCCCCGATGAACACATTCTGGCTGTGCAAGATAAGAGACTGCCTTGGTATGCTGACTATGTCAACTACGTCATTGTAGGACAGACCCCGCACAGCTGGTCTAGACAGCAACGGGACAGGTTTTTGGCAGAGGCCAAGCACTATTTCTGGGATGATCCCATGCTGTTTCGCCTCTGTGCCAACCAAATCATCAGGAGGTGTATCCTTGAGAACGAAGTTTAGAGTGTACTTTCCTTATGTCATGACCAGGCTTGTGGTGGCCACTTCTCTGGAAAGAAAACGGCTGCAAAGGTTCTGCAGTCTGGATTTTACTGGCCCTCCTTGTTTAAGGATGCACAAAACTTTTCCAAGACTTGCTCACACTACTAAACGCTGGGGACCATGACCAAGAAAGATATGATGCCCCTCCAGCCCATCCTGATTGTCGAAATCTTCGACGTTTGGGGTATCGATTTTATGGACCCCTTTCCACCATCCAACGGCTTCGAGTACATCCTAGTCTCAGTATACTATGTTTCTAAATGGATTGAAGTCGTCGCCACCTGCCGATGCGATCACAGCTATCATGGACTTT
Organism: Thalassia testudinum; assembly: GCA_037157565.1. Classification (NCBI taxonomy): domain Eukaryota; kingdom Viridiplantae; phylum Streptophyta; class Magnoliopsida; order Alismatales; family Hydrocharitaceae; genus Thalassia; species Thalassia testudinum. The sequence goes on from JAZHRO010000009.1 coordinate 51,136,755, forward strand.
GTTAAGCAGAACATCTTTTCCCAATTCGTAATACCAAAGGCCATGATCAGTGATGGTGGAAGTCATTTTATCCACTCCTAATTCCGTGCCCTACTTAGAAAATACGGGGTTAACCACCGCATTGCTACCCCGTATCATCCGCAAACAAATGGGCAGACCAAGGTCTTCAATAGACAAATCAAGAACATTTTACAAAAGACTGTGAGACCTGACAGGAAGGACTGGTCCACGCGACTAGATGATGCCCTGTGGGCATATAGGACTGCTTTCATGACCCTGATAAGCATGTCGCCTTATCGCCTGGTCTTTGGCAAAGCTTGCCATTTTCCTGTCGAATTGGAACACCGGGCTTACTGGGTTGTCAAGCAATGCAACATGGATTCCTAGTTAGCCGGTGCATAGAGGACGCTCCAGTTATCTAAGCTCAAAGAAATTCGTTGGGATGCTTTTGAGAATAGTCAACTATATAAAGAGAAAATGAAAGCCGTCCACGACCAACTCATCCATAGAAAGACCTTTGAGTCTAACCAGCAAGTCTGGCTGTTCGACACCTGCCTAAAACTCTTTCCAGGGAAACTTAGGTCCAAATGGACAGGACCATTTCAGGTGGTTAAGCCTTACTCTAATGGGGTGGTTGAAATCGCTGATCCAAACACTGGGCACACTTTCACAGTTAATGATCAAAGATTGAAACATTTCCTGGCTCAGGTTCCCCCAAAGGAGAGTGTCACCCTCATTGAGGGATGACACGAAGTACCGCCCAGCTGGAGGCGTTAAACTCAGCACTTCCTGGGAGGTAACCCAGAGGATTTAGGCTGATCCAGTATTTTACGTCACTCAGATAATATCTTTTTGAACCCCTGTTTCATCCATGTATTTGTCAATGAGGACATTGTCGAACTTAAGCATGGGGGGTGGTAAATTGCACGATCCTGAGCTCATTTAATCAATATGAATAAAATTAAAAAAAAAATTGAATTTAGGAAAAAACTTAGGCGTTAGAAATTTGTCAATAGTGAGGAATAATATAGAAAAAACTTGAACACTTAGACTTTTCAGGCCTTCAGGCTTAATCAGCCCTGGTGTCCGTTAAAATATGGATTTAGCTTCGAATCCTTGCAACCTTAAGCTACTCTAATCCACCCACTAAATAAGGTGATAAGTATATGACTTATCAACTCACCCTCTAACTCAGAAGAACTTTGAGTCTAAGCATCTGCACACATTCTTGCACAGACTCACTACTCGGAGATTTTGACAGAAATTGGGTAGTTAATGAACTCTCTAGGGTGGTATGGCTGGCAAGTTGTCGTGGGTAACAGCCCATTGGCAGATTGTCCAAAGCCTAGCCACGGACCACTTTTTCTTCATTGCCTTTAGGTACATTTGAGATCAGGGAAGCCACCTACAAAAAAAAAAAAAATCAAAGAGAAGAAAACAAAATAAACCACACTTCACCGCACAAGTATGGCTGGCAAGTGATCGTGGGTAACAGCCCATTGGTCGGTTGTCCAGAGCCCAGCTCAGTAATTGCACAAAAAGAACCAAAACACTTAAGGAAGAAGCAGGGAAGTAGTACAAACCGGGAAGATATACATTGGAAAAATCCTTGTGTTGACCCCAATTAAAACAAATGTAAGGAGAAAGCTACCAATCGAACAAATACACCTTCAGGAAAAAATATTTCTTCTTCCGGTCACCTAGGGGCGTAGAAACCCGAAGTCTGTCTGAATTACCATTGAGTGAGTCTATCACAATCTTCACACCAAGATGCTTAGCACTTAGGGTTTTGACTGAGTTTTGGGTGGGTTGGGTAGCCGTAAAAAGTTACCAACCCACTCTGAATCCCAAAAAAATTCTAAAAATATATATTTACATATACATATGTATAGTTATATACATTAAAGCAAGGATTCGGGCGATTCGTATTTTGGCAGACACCCGGACGCTGCTTAGTATTTGTAGATTAAGATCTTAGTATATATCCTCCTATTAACAAGTGACAAAGTGTCTAAGCAATTACCTCTTAAATTCTGACAGAAAATAAAGGCTAGAATAAACCTTGCTAGGGACTAGCAAGGAGTAAGCATGGGGGTATGATAACACTGCATATGGGGGTGATAATTCTGTTAAATAGGGCCATCTTAAGAATAAAAGGCACAACATAAGTAGAATGGGAGCATTGCATGCTCTTGAATTCTCTATAACCTAACTTTTTGGTCTTGGGTTGCATCCTCATAAATCGTAGGCCCGACCCTGCTTGCATACTGATTTTAGGTTTTGGGTAATTTTTATCCAAAACCTGAGATATTCTCGATTATAGGGTATGGGTCTACACCACAATCTGGTCCACATCTGTGGACATCTATTGGCAGGTCCAAGGTTTCATCTTTTTATTCTGATTCTGACCTGCACCTGTGAATTCTTTATTTCTCTTCTTTGTATAGTGTGCCTAGCTGAAGGTACTAAATTCAGCACGTACATAGTTCTTTTTAGTTTTTATCTCGGAGCGGACCCGACATTCACGCAATTTAGGTGCTTTCTGCTCTATTCCACTCTGTTTTATGTCTTTTTAATATGAGGACATTGCATTAGATAGGCATGGGGGGTGGATATTCATCTCTGAATTTATTCGTCAGCTCCGTAGATTTGTTTTATTTTATTTTATTCATATTAAAAAAATTTATGGAATTAGGAAAGAGAACTTGGGTCTAAGAAAATTTTCAATCTTAGGAAATACTACATTATGATCTGAACACAAAGATCCTTCAGGTCTTTGGACTTAATCAACCTGTGTATCCACTAAAATGTGGATTTATTTTTTGAGTCCTCGCCATCTTAATTCTATCGTTATTGGAGTAAATAAGTTTGGGTGATAAGTACACGACTTATCAACCCGCCCTCTGATTTGAGGAAATTTTGAGTTTCTAGCATCTACACACTATCTTGTCACTGACTCGTTCGACGATTTTAACGAAAATTGGGTAGCTAATGAACCTTGTAGGGTGATATGGCTGGCAAGTTATCATGGGTAACAGCCCATAGGTAGGTTGTCCAGAGCCCAGTCACTGGACGCTTCTCTTTTTGCTGCCTTTAGGTAAATCTTAGACCAGGGAAGCCACCTACTCAAAAAACATAGAGTCAAAAAGAAAAGAAAAAGAAGAGGAGAAAAGAAAATAAAAAAAGAGAAGAAATAAGCCACGCTTCGCCACACAAGTATGGCTGGAAAGTTGTCAGTGGTAACAGCTCATCGACCGATTGTCTAGAACCCAGCTCAATAAATGCACTGAAAAATCCCAAAATACTTAGGAAGAAGCGGAGAAGTAGAATAAATTGGGGAGATATACACTGGATTCACCCTTGTGTTCACCCCGTAAAAATAAAAGTAGGGAAAATGCTACCAGTTGTAAAGATACACCTTTAGGCAAAATTCTCTTTTTAAGGTCACCTAGAGGCGTAGAAATCCGAAGTCCATTTTTACTGTTGATCAACGAGTCTACCACATTCACAATAAGATGCTTAGAACTTAGGGTTCTCATCAAAACTTGGGTGAGTTGAATGGCCGTAGAAAGCCACTCTTAAACCCTAAAACTCGAAAATAAAAAAAAATTAGAAAAGAAGAAAAAGAGAAAAAGAAAATTTTATTTGAATAAGGCGAGAGCTTGAGGTGGTCTGCATTTTGGCAGATACCTAGGCACTGTTGTGTCTTTGAAAGTTCAAATCCTAAGTTATTATTTTCTTAATGATTGAAAATAATTCATGCCCAAATAATCCAACTTAATTCTTTTATAAATAGCATATAATTTTTGCTAGGGACTAGCAAAAGATAGGAATGGGGGTATGATGTAAATATGTTTACACTACTTAAGATGTCTATTTATGCATGTTCTTAAGCATAGGATTTTATTACATACTATAAATATTGCATAGCATGCATCATCTTGCATTTAGATTAGTTTGAATAAAATGGAGGTTAATTGTCTCCTTTTATGTTCAGGGATAAAGCAAAATTTTTATCGGGGCCTCGGATTGAAGATCCAACCTACAGATGTGATCAGGGCGACGATTGGAGTCCAATGACTCCAAGATCGCCCTAATCAGACATCTGTAGCATCAGATAGAGACTGGGAACCCTAGAAGATCAAGGGCAAAGATGGTGTGAATTCACACCTCAAATGACAAATCCGACCGCACTGATGGATTTGGATTGATGATCGCAACCTAACGACGTGAAAATCGACTCAATCCGTTAATCGTGGCACCATCTACATCATCTAGAAGATGGACGGCCAAGATGGCACCACGTGGTGCCATCTCGGCCGCCCAAATCGGCCCAGCTGATTTTAAAGCCGACCGCACCCTTCTACCACATGTTGAATTGTGGCCGTTGGATCGCCATCCAACAACCATGGGCAGCCACTCCTCAATTCAACCACGCGTCCATTTCTCCTCCGCAGCGTAGTGGGTGAAAGCGCTTGCGTGAAGGAGAGGCGTGGGATCGAGTCGCGAGGAGAGGGCGAGCGGGCGCGGGTGAGCATGCGTGAGGAGCGTTGGATCGCGATCGAGCGGTCGTGAGCACTCAACAGTGCCCATGCATTATCTCACGTTGGTGCGTGATGCGCCATAAGACGCGGGCGTTGCGCGCAGAGGAGGCGCTGCGAGGGGCGAGTTAAGCCGTCCGATCTCACGATCGGATGGCTAAGATCGGCAAAACGTGGAGCACGTGTCTCATGCACGAGAGGCGAGAGGCCACCCCACTATGCCCACGATGGGTCTTTAGCGACAGTTTTATCCGTCACTAATGACCCCTTATTTAATGTTTTTCAAATTAAAATGATCAAATTGCCCTCACTCCTTACAACTATAAAAGGAGACCTCCTCCGTACGAAATCCTCATCCCTTCCTTCTCTTCTCTCCCTCTCCAAAGCTCAAGAGAAGCTTGTCCCACACCCAGGATGCTTCTCAAGAGATAAAGTCAAATTTTCGTCCCCCTTTCGGAAGCGGATCCCACGACGATGACGACGTGCTTCCCCGTTCCCGTTCTTCCTCTTCGTCCTCCTTCATCCTGCTCCGTTTCTCATCTTCTAGGCATCGTCCCGTCCAACTCATCCTCCAAGCGACCATTGAGGAGGATAATCTCTCTCCATTCTTTTTAATGCTTTCTAGAGTAGATTTACTGCTTTCTAGTGTAATCATTTTCTGCTTCTAGTCGTAATGTTTAGTGTAACGAACAATCTCTTTGATAATGAATTCCATGTTCATTCTACATCTCTTTTTGGTTTTTGTTTGTAATATTCTCTCTCTCTCATTCTCTATCTCTCTTCTATTTAGTGTAAATAGATAGATAGTTTCTAATCAATTAATTTACTTCGTGACAAATAAATTAAACGTGCATTTTTTAAATCAAACGTCTGCCTCCCTGAATTCGACCTGGGATTTCTATTCAGGTATAAATTTTATTTGTTGAACACGAGTTCTTCACTTTCAAACTACAACGATAGGTTTTTCAAAACCAAACACGTTAGCGTAGCAACTCGTAGCTGCAACAAGTCGATTTTAGAGGTGAGTGGTGTGGCTCATGTCAATTCATGGTGGCTTCACAAATACCACTCAAAAAGAAAGAACACTCCAAAAAGATTAGGTCTTTAAGAATGTTAGAGTGTAATTTTTTTTGTTGGGTGATGAGTTAAAGATGAGGATCAGGCAATCATTCACCACGTCAATTTTTTTTAGGCAAGCAAACAACCACAGGTAGAAAACTACTCACAACCGATCTTTCTGTGCTTACTCCATCTCCACCGTCACAAGTTACGCTCCTTCATCGTTCAAGTGCCGAGTTCCTACAACCATCACGTAGAGGGAGAGAATGCGTTAGATGATGTGAGTATGGATGCAAAATGGAAGTAACAAAATAAATCCGTTGCCTCCCCGGCAACTGCGCCAAAAACTGACGAGCTGCGAACGCGTTTGTTTAAAAGGGTCGTTGTAGTTCGCGTTCGCTGCGTCAGTTTTAAATAAAGAAACGGACATGAGTCTGAGTGTCAAACACAGGGAGGCGTGAAAATCGAGTTTTTCTGTCACTTAGTGTCACAGAAATGGTGGGTTTTGCTTGCAAAAGAAAATGCGGGAGAAAAGCAAGAGAAAGAGAGAGAGAGAGAGAGAGAGAGTAGGGTTAAAGTTTGTTGTTCAACACATTCATGCAACTTTAAGCTAAGGAAGACTTGAAAACAAGAGAGAGATAATATCTAGATAAGGAACGTCATCATTTAATCATGTAACTTTGAGTTTTACAAATACAACCATAGATGAATGCTTAAGTAAGATAAAGTTATGCCAGAAAGAAAGAGAAAGAGGAGTCGGCAAGGCGGCCATAGCGGTGGAGGTTGGCTCCATCGGCGGCTCGTCGACTCCGACGCTTACAAAAGAGTGCTAAGGTGGCTAGGAGTAGGGTAGAACACTTGCAAAGGTATTGAATACTTTACATGGGTGGTTGGAAGGGGTTTATATAGGAAGAAGGGCTTTCTAAATGTAGAAGGGGTTTTAGCGACGTCCGAGACGTCGCTAAAACTCCTACATTTAGAAAGCCCTTCTTCCGTGACGTCGCTAAAACCCTTCCCAAAACGTCAGTGAAGCCCTTCTGCCTGTCGACTCCTCGCGCACGCTGTGCTTTCCTTCCCAGTGATCAGTGTGAGGCCGCTGAGGACCGTCCGATCACAGATCGGACAGTCGAGATCGCTCGCGGGTCGCACCTTTGGATTGTGCTTGCTGAGTTGTGCCCCACACGTCATCGCAGGCGTTTGAGCGCCCGATCTGTGGGCGCCACGTCTCACAATCGCAGCCGTCCGCACGTCGATCCACGATCCAATTTTGCCCATGCGTGCGCTCCTGCGACTGCCTTTCGTCTTCCACGATTCGAATGCTCACCCCCTGTGCGTGTAGTGAGGGCGCAACCGGTGCGCTGCGAAGGCAAATAGTCGTGGAGAGGAGGCGGGTTCGGCTGCTGCCGATCATTGGATGGAGATCCAACGGTTAGATCTTTGTGTGAAGGTGCGCTCGCAGATCGCCCACTGAGGCAAGAAGGCATGCGGGTGAGGATCAGTGAGGGGTGCGTCTGATGCCACCACGTGGTGGCTGTGTGGCCGTTGGTCATTAGATCAACAGTTAGAACTTCTTGGGCCAATTGCGGGAGCTCCGGATGTCGGATTTAGTCGATTTTGAGTCTGTTGGACTTCGTTCGTTGCTCTGAATCCATCCGTGCGGTCCAATTGCTCATCTGAGGCCTGTTTTGACATGGACTTGCGCACACGGCCATTAATACTGGTTTATAAGCAATCTTAACATGCGATGTATGCAATGCTCCCATGCTCATTTATGATGTGCTATTCATGCATATTATCTTTAGGACCGACCCCGTTTGGCAGAATTATCATCGTAAAATGTAGCATTATCATGTGATTTTCTGTATACAGGATTTGGGAAATATTCATTATATAGGGGAAACTTTACCGAATTTTTTCCTACTTTACATTATGTTTATTTGTTTCTTCATATTTATACAAGTACTGATCTTTTTTTTATACATATATAGATGAAATTCAAGAAATTTGCTTTTCAGGGTAATAAGGGTGACCAGGCCACCTCAGCTGGTAGGGATGATACCCAGTAGCCACCTTCCACCTAGCCTCCTTCCATACAGCCACCCCACACCCAGCCTCTTTCCACATAGCCACCTCGCACCTAGTGCCCCCGCAGCCAGCCTCCCCAGACACAGTAGCCACCCTGCACCCAACCTCCCCAGTTCGTCCATGAGTACAACCCTCTTAGTACTCAGCACACACACCCCATCGTCATAGTGCCTAATCTCGCATTTATGAGCTCTCGTAAATATCTTTGGCCTTGTGATCTTGCCCAACAATATCATGACAAGGGCAAGAAGGTGGTCACCCTTGCAGTGCGAGAGCCAAAGGTTGCCACCTGCTACCCTAATGACGGCGACGATGAGGACAAGGACGAGGATGAGGGCAACGGCGAAGGCAAGGATGAGGGCGCAGGGGAGGGTGAGGATGATGATGCTAAGGTACAACAGACACCTCAGCAGGACCCTCAGGCTAAGGCAAGGACCAATTCTAGTAAGAATTGTAGGTAATATCTTATTTATATTCAACATTTAATTATTGAAATTTGTTTGTAATGTTCTAATCTTTTTTATATTTTTCTTATCATGTAAGAAAAAAAAAGAAGGGGTTCCACAAGAAATGCAAATCTAGATGCACTTCCAAAGGGGACGAGGATCAAAGTGCATATCAACAAAGCTAAAGAAGATCCATGCTATCCTCCTTTCACTAGCAGACTCTCTAGGATGGTAAAGGAGCTCGTTTCCCTTTCTTATTTTGACTGGAGGTTGTCCCAAAGGAGGTAAAGGGGCAGCTTATTCGTAAAATGGAGGTAAATAATTCTTAACATATATATATAAGTGTTAATTCGATCATATTTAATTCATTTATATCATTTTTTAATACAAGCAATTTTTTATTGGGGTTATAATCTGAATATCACCATGTATATCCTCAATCATGTCGCGAGCCGACATCTGATCGAAGGATGATGACGAAGAGATAGGTAAAATACGTAATATTATCAATTTTTATATTATTTATTTAATAAATTTCTTTTGACATTTATTTGTATAATTTAGTTTTATAATAAAATATCGTCACATGAGGAGGCAATGAGGAACATGCCTTCTACAGTATCATCAAATATTTGGAAAGATTGTTGTGAGCATTGGAATAAGCCTGAAATGGAGGTAAATATAATACTTCTAAGGGTATTTTATAATAAATGATTTGATTATTTTCTCATTACAATATGTTATATATATAGGATCAGGCGAAGAAAAATAAGGCCAATAGGGCCAAAGCTCCACCGTAGACCAACTATTTGGGTCGAATGAGTATAGATAAAGTTAAGGCAAAATATGTAAGGAATTCTTTATTATTTCACTTTTATATTTTTAATTTAGGTTGTAGTTATTAGTAGTACTTACAATTTGAAATATATTTATAAGTACATTCACATGATGGTGCTACGCTCAAGTGAATTGGTGTTTATGAGATTACTCATAGCAAGGTCACCACCAACGACGGGTGAACATGGATGCATGAGACATACCAGACAAAGCATATAAGTAACATTTAATTATCATTTCATTTAAAATTTATACTTACTTTTATATGACAATAAATTGCTCAGCATAATTTAATTTGTAATTTGTAGGGAGAAATGATGTACTTAATCAATTCCCTTGCTCCAGATGCCTCCTCTAGGACTCAGCAGTAGCTTCCTTTGACACCTGAGGAGGCTTTTTGGAGTGTCATGCCTCCGGAGTATGAAGGATTCATTCGTAGTGAGAGGAGTCAAACGATCTCCAGCTGGTATGGACAGAAGAGGTCATCGTCGGCAGCCGTCGTCGAGCAACTGCAAACACAGGTTCATACGCTGCAGCAGGAAAATTAACAAATGCAACAGTAGCTCCACAATGTCACCTCACATTTCCAGCAACAAACTTAAGCTTGTTAAGATGCCAAGCAATTCATGGAGCAGCAGAGGCAAGCGATGGAGTAGCAAAGAGCGAAGATGCAAGAGATGATGACATTTCTATGGGGTAGTGGTCAGGATCACACTTCTTACCACTACCCGCCTCGTAGAGACGACAACGACTTCAGTGGTGGTGGAGCAAGATGAAGCATAGGTTTACATTACTTTTGTATTTACTTAGCTAAGTTCATATGTATTTCCTTTAGTTAGGTTTACATATTTGTATTAGTTACATGTATATTTTGACATTATGACATAACCGTTTTTGTTAGTGTAACACTATTTTCTATTGTTGTATATTGTGATATGTCAATTACTTTCGATTGACATTTATAGGTATTATAGATTAACACATCTATAATACATAGATTTTGTATTATTAAAAAAATAAACAAATCTTTATATGCGACGATTTTCAATTTAAACCATTGTTTATTTGACTTAAACGACGATTATTAAACCATCGTTTTTATCCAATAACCGACGCATGGTATTAAATCCAACCCTATTCAAAATGTACTAATGCCTCCTCCGAAGGCCCTTTCCACAACGGTTGGTTTGGAAACCATCGTTTCTTACAATTAATGTCGGTTATAAAACTGTCGTGTAATGTTAATGCAGGAGCACACACAGTCAAATTAATAGAATGAACGACAATTAGAAAACCGACGTTAATTGTAAGAAATGACGGTTTCCAGCTAAACCATCGTATTGATTATTTATATGATGGTTATATAAACCATCGTATATTCTTTTGTATATACGACGGTTTTCCAATGTAACTGTTGCATATACCCTAACGCGACACAACCTTTTGTGATAGCATTATACAATGATTTTGAATGTTTACGAGACGGTTTTGAATAGTCACAAAAAGCGGCCATTCCTGTAGTGTTCGTGAGGGAATGTTGATTTTTTGTGGCTTATTGCATCAATTGGGATGCAATTGGTGGATGGTGACATGGGAATTCATGATAAAATCAAACTGATTTAGGAAAGATTTTTAGTGCCACATTGGAAGTGAATAAACCTCGTGATGTGTATAAAAGGCTTTTGCCTCTCATAACTTATGTAGCAGAGAAAAAGACATGGGATTGCGAATCACATGCACATGCACGTGTGCATTTCTTGTCACAGGCCAAACCTACGCTTAGGTGAGAATCAATTTGGAACTTGAAGCTTAGAGTCTTTTGATACAGAAAGAGAGTGCCATAGATGAACACACACAACCCACTCTCCTCTTCCTATCTCTCTCTCTTTGTGTGCATGGTATACATGCAAATTGATTAACTCGACCAATTTGCGAAAACTCCAACACATTTCTAATGACGTTTGATTGATTAATTTCCCATTTTGATCGATCACTCAACCATTTTTGGTCAATCAAGCTATACCTTGCTATGTTCTTCTAAGGTGATATTCGAGGACAACCGTAGGCAAAGCACACCGCAAATGTAGGCACGAGATTGTCAAACTCTGAGAATGAGATGCCAGACCCGTGTGTCAATAAAGTGGAGGTGTCATCTATCTAAAAGAAGTCTTACAAATACTTCGATCATATAACTTTTCTAACTCTTTATTTGCATATTCTAGTATCACATATGATTTGATCATAGTTTCTCTTGGATTTTTGAATATGTTTATCCTACCTATAATTCATTTAATCTTATTGTCATAGATTGATTTTCTACATCATGCAAGTATAAACACAGCTATAATCTAGATTATCAAAATTATAATCTCATGTACATTAATTTTTACAACAGATATAGTACATTCCCTCAACATTTGCTTAATTGGCTATATTTAAAACTTAGATGAAGAAGGTGTCATTTGCAAATAGGAATTGTTTGGATAAGTAGCTAGACACCACTGCATGAGATAAGAAGTTGAAAACCACGTCTTTCCAAAACTATCGAGTACGAAGAAAACTTCGACATGACAGAGGGCCATATAAGGTGTCAGCCCAAGTATCATAGTGGGCCGATTTGGTTTATACTCCATTCTGGTCCCATGCCATGATTTGCTTACTGGGGATCGACTTCATGGTGTAACTTTCAGTGTGATATCCTTAATACGTGTCCCTCCGGAACAGTCTAATTGGTAGGCCGTTCGTCGGAATAGCGAATGGGCTGAACTGAGTTCCGCTGTTGGATTCCGCCAGAGACCACCTGCATATAAAACAGAACAATTTCTCATCTGATATTTGCAATTAATATCGTGAAACAGAGAGTTTAGCGGATGTAAGACAAAAAATAAAGAAGAGGAAAACATGGAACAGATTCCAAGGATATTGTGATATTGATTCGGCGGCAAGTTGAAATGAAGTGATCAGCATTTTAACCTGGCAGTACTGGTCATGAGTATTTAAAGCTGAAGATCATGCATGCTCTCTCTCTCTCTATGGGCCCTTAACTCCAAAAAGGAATCTGGGGGAAAACCCCCCATGCCCCCCTTAGGGTTTAAAGGAATCTGGGGGGAAAACCCCCCATGCCCCCCTTCTCGGTCGGTACCCTCCCTCCGGATCGGGAGGTGCCCTCCCTCCTTTTTCGCCCTAACACCTATAGGAGGGTGAGGTCTTATATGTCTTATTAAGGTAGAACCACTTCACCCCAAGGGGTGGTGGTTCCCTCTCCCTGTGACCCTCACCCTCCTATTATTGACCGGCTATCGCCTCTGACGCATGCTGCGGCATGCTAACCGCTCCAATAGCTACACCCGCCCATCCCTCAGGCTCCATATTTATTATTATCTTTCCTCCCTTCGGTTGGGAGGATCTGATCAATTTGCTTGGGCTCATGGACCGTTCTCTCCTGCAAATGCCTACAAATGGCTGATAGGAAGAGGCAACTATAACCCATCACTTATGGACAAGGACTGTGCTATGGTGTGGCATTTATTGGCAGCATTCCGAGTCACGCCGCAACCTGGAGTTCCCCCTGAAGAAGCAGGGGCTGCAGTAGCTGCCGAATCTTCCACTGATACATGGACAACTGTGTGAACTGATGGACTGACTAGCCTTGACCGTTACAAAAGACGATGCTACTTTAGCGTAAATGTTTAGCGCCTGTTATATGTATCTTGTGTTTAAGTTACGATATCTACTTTTTCCAATATATAATGTCTTATATAATCCAAAACATCCCAATCAAACTTTTCAAAGTGACGGAATGTAATCTAGGGCATTTTACTGCGAAAGATCACTGCTCCATTGCAAATCATTTAATATATCTTTTTTTAAAATAAAAGATACTTTATTTAAGTCAAAATATAAGAAAACAGTTAGCGTAACTCGTACAAACGTAAAATAATTTTATATCAATATAATTTTATTTTTCATTGATTCCAAAATAATTTAAAAATAATTTTATATCAATAAAAAATAATTTTGTAGATAATTAAATATTTTTATATCGATGTAAAATAATTTTTAAAAAAATTTTAATATTTCACATAGATGTAAAATAATTTTATTATTAATTTACAAATGGTGATAATTTTTAAAGCATCGGTGAATCTCGCTGCGTGACATTATTTTATTTATTTATTTATTTTTGCATGAAAATGGAGACGTGATGGGATCTTCAATTTTAAATTTTCTGTTTTGATTGCCTCCGTCTCGTTGCATTATAAAACGCATGTACTTTTATATCCACTTCCTTTGTCTAATATATCATCTTTCCTGCTGAGTAAAACGTAATTTGTCTGATGTATATCATTTTTCTTCGAGAATAATCAATGGCCTAATAATAACAGCCTTTGAAGAAGGGCATATGGCATATATATGCCTGGTAAAGATATAAGCGAAGACTCACCTATATTTAGTGGAAAGGTGATGCAGAAGGATGAGCATCTCCAGCTTCGCCAGCTCGTTCCCTGGACATAGATGGTGCCCACTGCCAAATGGCATGAAAGTATTGGGTTTCGGTGCAACCTGCATACACGTTTAAATCACTCCTACCTCTTGTGATGATATTCTATCAAGGGGTGCCGGCTGACAGGAATCAGAATAAGTTGGGAAACTTTTCCACAACATATAACTTTCGACCAATTTTCCATTCAAAGTACGAGGGAGAGATTCGACCATTGGGTGGCTTTCTACGCTTGGAATTTGACTTAAATTTATGTGAACTTCAGTAAATTATCAAGTTTCGATCTTTGTCACCACCTTGAGGATGCAAATTCGAATTTGATCTTGTGCCGATTCTTACCTCAAACCGTGAAGGATCAAAACTATCGGGGGCAGGGAAGAAGTCCCCGTTATGGTGAATATTCCTGAATAATGGCATCACTTTCCATCCTTTCGGTATGAGAAACCCTGTAAAATGCGATGACAAAAGAATAATTCACGAGATTAAGTACATTTATAGTGGTGATCTTTTATTTAACATGTCAGCCCGAGAGTCAATGATGGTAATCGCTATTGGGTCTGAGTTTGCTGAGTTCGAACAACATTATCGGACTTTTCGATGGAACTACTAAGATCTGCTTCGGCCCATATGTCCAGTTCCAATAGGATATCCATTTTGAGTACCACGATAACTAAAACTTACAAACGGAAATATGAATTAATTACCCACCACAAGTGGGTTACATGCATGCAAGGACAAGTTGATTCAATTGGATTACAGTAATTTTCCTAAACCTTAATAATAGATCTTTCAGATGAATGAAACTCATTTCGTTGATGATCCCCTAAAGAACTTAGAGGAGGCCTATATATATTTTTCAACAATTTGATTAGCAAAATAAATTTTTGAATCTAGTTTACTTGAAAGATTAATTCCTCGCAAAAAGAGTTAACCTATATTTACTTGACTACTTAACCATCTATCTACTAACATGAATTTAGTCACTTTAACACATACTTGCCTAACATCAATTTCAAATGATATTTGTCAAATCCATATTAAAATCATACTCTCAGATATCTCTAATATTTTATATATCTAATATCACTACTAAGAAAATATTATAAGACTTAACACGACCATGTAATACAAATTAAAATAAATATAAATTGATTTTAACATCTCTCTACATATAAATATAATTGTGAGTAAATACTAATTTTATAATTTATAACACCACTTTGGCATGATGCATGTTCTCCATATCCGCATCAATTGCATTGGTAAATTCCTTTTTTAGCTGGTGGATAATTGAAAATGGATCGGAGAAAGATATGCCTTGATAGGAGACATCCTCCAGTGCTTCTCTGAAAGTGAAGGGGAGGATGGAAGAGACCCTCAAGGTCTCTTGTATCACTCTCGTTGTCAATGGCATCTTCCTTGTATCCTCCCATGCTAGAGAAGAAACCCTCTCTCCTCTCCTCTGCCTTGCAATCCTCTCTTGCTCCTCCTACAAACCACAAATGCTATCAATCATTCCACAACTAAGTAATTTTTTGAATATATATTATTGCAATTAGCTTTACTAACCCCCTTGATATATACTTTATAATGCTGATGATTGAATTAATCCAATTACCGTGATGGCTTGGAGGAGGTGTGGATTTTCTCCAAGGTACTTGACGATCCATGTGAGGGCACTGGCAGTGGTGTCGCGGGCTGCGAAGACAATGCAAACAACGTTGTCGACGATTTGCTCATCGGAGAGGCCCTCCTTGGCGTCCATGAAGGAGGACAATAGATCATCTGTGGTGGCAATGGAAGGGGTCGATGTTGACGCAATATTATGCCTCCTCAACGAAAGCATGGTGGATAGGATACCGCGAAGGCGATCACGGGCGGACATGGCCTTGTGGAAGAGCGTCCCGGGGAGGTTGATGGGCATGGAATTGTAGCCCTTCTCCATGGTGAAGTAGCAATCCTTGAGTTCCTCTGCGTAGGATAGGGAGGTGGCGTTCGTGCCCAATATATAGAGAAGGGCCACGTTAAAGGAGTACTGTGCATGCCAAAATATATCTTAGGAACATTAATTATCTGTAGATGTCAACATATATCACGTTCTCTAATTTTCCAATCGAAAGTGAATCAACAAATTAGACGATGATTCCAAAATATAGGAAACCATTTCGGCGCCTGGTTGCTTTCCCTATCATATACAAAAGGGGGCGTTTATTAAATAGAAAATTGCTCTTATTAGCAGGCGTAAACTTTCTCTATTTACTGACTTTTAGAGGGACATCACACAATTTTAAATACAATTTCTAACATGCCACATGTCATATTATGTTAATACAAAATTTAATCGTGATTGGCCTATCCTATTTTTATAGGGAGGAGAACATGAAATATAATATATGATATATAATGTGTAACATCATCTGACATAACACATCAATCGTGCATAAGATGATCTACAAAAGTGTCTCCGGTAATGCAATTGCTTACGTATTCCCTCACCCTCCTAGATACTTTTATATTTACATATAAGTCCATGTGCAAACGGTATTTACGTAGTTCGACAAGTTTATCAACACGTTGATATCTACAATTTAAGCCCTGGATTATTTACCCATCCTGATTAATTATCAGATCTAAATAATCCAAAGTAAGCAGCATATATATATATATATATATATATATATATATATATATATAGACTTACCGTCTTCATCTCCTTGTACGTGTTGATCCACCGACCACAATCGCACGACCGGAGCATGGCGACGGCCGTGGCCTCGACGTCGGCGACCTTCTTGCTCAACGCCTCGGGCATGAGCACCCTCTGCACAAGCTTCCTCAGCCTCGCGTGGTACTCCCCTTCTTGAAACGATATCGCCCACCTCCCGAGGATCCTCTCCTTGCTCTCGGGGAATGTCGGCCGGAATCTATTCGCCTCGGTCAGGAGAACGAAACGGATCGCCTCGGGGCTAGACACCATCACCGTCGGGTAACCCAATATGTGGGACTTAAATATAGAACCGTATCTAACAATTGGACATGCATAAAATCAAAATTGTAAAGCATCCATCTCAAAATCAATTGGACATACACATATTACCTGTGGGGAGTGGGGTTTACTAGCACTAACCTCTTTTGTTTCATGGTGAAGAAGTTGTTTGGATTGTTGGAGTAAAGTTGTGAAGTCTCGCCCAAGTATGGCCAGCCCATGGTGCCGGGAGGGGGGGGTGGCTTTCGCCCCATGGCATTTGCGCGTAGAATGAAGCTAAGTAGGGAAATGAGGAGAGAGGCAAGGAACAAGAGGAGGAAGGCTGCTGCTACCAACGACATGATATGCAGTGGTGGTGGGGGTGGTTTGATCGTGTTTCCAAGTGAGTTTGTGCAATTGATTTATTTGTTGCGGTGGATATTTATAGAGGACAGAGGGGGAGGTGGTGGTAAAACACGTGTGAGTCGACAACCGCGTAAGTTTCCTGTAGCCATTAAATCTAAAAAGAAGAAGAAATTATAAAAAACAAAAAGGTTGAGGTTTGGGAAAGAACGCAAGATTCTAATTGTAGACGTTCCCTGGAGAGGAGTCGATGACTTCGAGGACACGTATTCCCGCGGGCTGTGTCTACGTACCCATTCTCTTCCACGCGCTCAGGCGGGTCTGAAATTGTAGGTGCCTTTTCCTCGTAAAGAAAAATAATAATCGCAGCATCTGTGGACCACTGTTATTTGGACGGGTAACTCCCTCTGGATAATGAGTCAAATAGTGAATACCATCCGCATCATTGTGACTTTTACTTACGATGCCCTCTTTTGTCTGTGTGTAAACAAATGTATAAAGTAAGAATGATAATTTTTATCGATGTAATTTAATTTTTTATCATTAAAAATTATTTTTTATAAAAGAAAAATTATGTTATAAATAAAAAATTATATTTTAAATGAAAAATTATTTACCATAAATAAGAAGGTAAAATATATCGGTATATTTTTATTTTCAATTAATATATTTTAATTTTTAATCGATTAAAAATTATTTACCACTGATGTATTTTAATATATTTGATTTTTAAGTAGTTGATTTTAATTTTAAAATAGTTGATTCTTATCACACATTATATATATATATATATATATATATATATATATATATATGACCATGATCACATTTTATGATGAAAATAATATTAATTATTATTGATAGAATATTATATTATAAAAAATTATGATGTATGTGTACATAACACTTTAAATATGTCATATCTCTTTACAAGTTAGATTTTAAATCTTTTATATTTGAGATTTCGAGATGAAACCAAGATTTTTTTTTTTCATTTTTTTATTTTTTAACAAAGGGGGTAGGTTCGTCTTACAAGTTGGTTGGGTGAGATTTAATAAGATAATGACACATATGTCTACTCAAATAGAGATACAGAGGTTCTTGTTTTCTTTTCTGACTTTTTTTTTAAGGAAGAGGGATTCATCATATTTTATTTGTTGGATAGATGTGATTTAATTTTAGTGATGGATCCATGAGATTTAATTTGAGTGAAACACAGAAGAGAGGAGAGAGTAACGGGGTTGTGCGGGGAAGGCATAATGTATGAAATGTGTCATGTCTCTTCAATAAATGTGGTACTTAAGATTTCAAGAGGTAAGGAAGAGGTGCTTTTTGTATTCTATGCTTTTGGTGTTTTTGAAGTTAGGAGAGGTTTGTGAGATTGGAGGTGGGTAAGATTTAATACGTAATTGGCACCTATATTCCCCAGAAAGAGATGATCTTGTTTTTTTTTTTTTTAGAAAGGGTGATGGGTTAATCATATTTTATTTATTGGTAACTAAGATTTAAGTAAAACGAAATAGAGAGAGGCGGAGGGCGAGGGAATGAGGATTTATTTGTTGAGTGGATGGGATGACTTTGTTTGTTAGTGTTTCAATTCAATCATTTAAGAGAGACAGGGAGGTAGTCACTGAGTGTTTAAAGTATTGTTTATTTTGTATGATTGATCTCGATGGATTAACTTTGTAAGTGGTGGAATTATACGATAAATATAAGATTATAAAATTTTTATTTTTGGAAGAAATGTGGATCAAATTAGAGGATGTTTGGGGGATAAGAGCTCTCACACAATTTCAAAATAAATTCATTCCACACTCCCTTTGTAATTAGATAATCCTAAAATCAAGGATTCTATCATGAAATTGTTATACTCCAGCATTGAAGGATCCAAATGCAACATAGGTGAGATAATCTCTGCAAATAAATAATGCCTAAGTGAGCAAGACTGAGATAGAGAAAAAACAGAAAGAGCGAGAGATGTGGGAAGGTAGATTCGGTGGGAGAGAGGATGGGGGGAAAGAATGTCGTCCGACATGGGACAGTTTTAGACCTTACTTTTTTTTTTTTCAGAAAGCAAATTTTTCATTAAAGGGTTAGAATCTAATACAAGAAGACGTATCTTAGCGAGGAAGAGAGAGATGGAGAATTATTACTTATGAAAGAGAAAATATGTTCCATAAAAATGAGAGAATACAAAATATGAAAAATAAGATAAGAAAAAAAGGGGAAAGAAAAAGAAAAATGCAACCCGAGATCGGGAATGAGACGATCTCCAGAGGGAGATCACCTCATGCTCGTAGAACCACAAAGTACCAACAAGATAAAACTTTCGAAGATCGTGTTAATGAGATACCGAATAATCGATCCTTGACTCTCGTCAGAAATCTTGGCTAAAAAAGCACAGGGTTACACATGGTCCTCAAAAAATAAAACTACACTATAAAAACTAAAAAGAAAGACCTAAACCATTCAACAACCAAAGCCTTCCACTACGACAAGAGACCACTGCATGCCCTCTCCACGGATCGCCGCACGTAGCACTCTGCGACTTGTTGCACCATGACCGACAGCTCACCAGACCATCGCACACGGAGCACACCGAATCGTAGCCCCACATCTTGCCGAACTACAGTCATGTATGTCGCACCCACGACACTCCGATCTGCCACACCACACTCGTAGCATGCACTCAAATCGACAAATTGCGGCACCCACAGTTGATCTACCTCGAAGAAACACGTTGTCGATGTGCCACAAGGCAACATGCCACTAGTCCACCACAACTCATCGCATCGCACCATTGCACTGCACTGCTACGAGAGGCAAGTGGCTACGCATGTCGAGGAAGATGTAGATCACTGAAAAGGAGAGGCCAAGGGGTAGAAGAAGGAGCCTCCAAAGGTGAGGGAAGGGGGGTGGAGCCGATCGGCCAAACCCCAAGGTTTGAAATCTTACTTTAGCGTAGGCATAGAGATGGTGGTACGTGGAGGCTCGGAAAAGGGAGACCTGCATGATAGATTGAATCATGTGGCGTTAATTAATTCTCAATATATATTTCGATCGCAGGAAATTAAAAGGCAGTAGAAAGAAGACAAGACGGTGAGTGCAACAATTTTGGAGAATTTTTCGGAATTGTAGGTCAAGATCTCAGGACGACATGCATTGTCGTTGTCCAAAAAGGAACCCAGAGGCATTTGCAACTGGAGTCAAAAGCGTTCGATAGAATTCTCTTTCGTTATGTTTAGTATCATAATTGGCCACTCGATCGGTGGATCTCTTTTTACCCCCCCGTCAACGTCGAAGGAAATGCAGCATTCCGACAAGGCCGAAAGGACAAGTCTGCCAAGCCGACCAGTGGCTTGGATGGTTTTGCTGTTATAGATAGTAATTTTTTTTTTTTTACTTAAGATTGTATTTGACAGGAGGAACTGAATCGGCGAAGTTTCAACGATGAATGCCACATCGGACCTCCATCGTCACTTCCGTCATCCTCAGCTCTATCCGTCGTCCTCTAGCTATCACATGACCTACAAGCACTCCTAATTGAAGCGAGTTCCCTTCTGGAGCAGCACCACATCTTCAATTGAGCAAGCATGTAGAAGCAATAGCCTGGATTGGAGAGGTTGCCTCGCCTGTAGTTACGTGGGAGAAGAGCGCATCAGATAGTCCCACATCATGTGGGACAAAATGAGTGAAGTGCATAAAAGGAAACTGTGCTATGGGTTGTTTGACTCAACTACACAAGGGTGAGGTCCCTCTCACCTCAACTCTTTCACACCTTGCTCACCTCACGCCCGGTGAGCCTGGTCCCCTATGCTCATGATTCGATTACCAGCTTACATACTTGATTACCCAATTCTGAGAAGAGAATGAGGAAATTCTGAGGGGTGTATGGGTAGGTTTTGCACTGCTCATTCCTCAAGATGGGTGCCTAAATGCCTTAACATTTAGCATCTGTAAGGCTTTGCCTTATGCTATGTAACTTGTGTGGTATTGTGATCATTTAAGCCATCTGATCTCCCTTGGTGACGTCTATTGAGGCCTTGGATTTGATTCTGAATACTATGGATATATTGATATTTGGTTGACGTGGAAATTGAGAGTTAGTGGTTCAAGGTCATTATTGAAAAATTTGATTAGTTGATATACTTGGGATATATGCTTAATTAAAGGATTTAATTGGTGATCTAAATCACCATTGTTTTGAACTTCTATTCTTTTTATCCCAATAATTCTTGAGATACAATTTGGTTGATATTGCATAAAATTGCTCATTATTGAATATAGTTTCGAGAATATTATTCATTGCATATCTTTGTTGAAAATTATTATTGTACTCATTATTTCTAATTGTGATTAGTGCGTGAATTCCACATTTGCTCCCTGCGAACAACCTCAGACTCGATTTCTTTTTTTCGAGCACTCTTATAAATTTAAATGTTATAAAAGCATTTTTTATTGACTATACTACGACGTGCATTTCTCCTTGAAACATCGACGCAAGATGCCTCAACATCAAAATGTTGGTCGCGAAAATCGTCATTTTAAGGAATACACAAAGTAGTATAGTTAACAAAATCGCTTTACAACATTTAATATTTATAGTGTTCAAAATCAAGAAATGAGTTCGAGGTCATTTGCAGGGAGCAATTGGGCAAATTAATTCACTAATCACAATATCACAAATAATATATAATTGAAACCAAAATAATACTCACGAGAATATTTCAATAAAATCAGAGAGTTAAACTATAAAAAGATGGGGTTAAAATGATGATTTGAACCACCAATTTAATCCTAATGTTAAGCTTAACAATCAATTCAAATATATGAATGGTACTCTCAAACAAATGTAAGGCAAATGTTTCCATAGTAACCAACAGATCAAAACCAATTCAATCCCTCAGACATCAAGGCAGATGTTCAGACGCCTTAACCTCACGATCCTTAGCTAAGGCAATAGTAGTAGCACACCAAAGCACAAAGGCCTCACAAGTCATAGAGCGACTAAGTGTTGAGAGAGGAGGGGGCATGAATCCCAATACAAAACCCTCCTCCCTCCACCTCAGATTTCTTTCTTCCTCCTTTCTTAAACCCAGTTATAAGCTAATCGGTTAAACAGTATCAGGTAATCAGATCATGAACAGGAGACCAGACTCACAGGCGTGCTTTGTAGGTGAGGAGTGCAAGATTAGGTGTGAGAGGGGACCCAACCCTCGTGTCTTGGGCTAGGGTTCCCTTTCACAAAATCTTTTTATCGGCAGTTGATGATGTTTCCCCACAAGATGTGGGACTAAGTGAGGAGCATTCTCCTTGTTCTTCCTTTGTGAGCAATCGGCTAGTCTCTTCACCAAATTGGAGATGCTGCTGCCATGACTTCATCGAAATGGAGGTCTGGAGATACTCCTGGAGTTGGGCCGCACTGATTGGACATGGGGCTGAGAACAGAGGAGATCAGATGATGGTGGTCGGAGGCATAGATGACGACTGACGACGGCGAGATACCTGTGATAGAAATATGACCCTACAGCCAAAATTAAACACGTGTAAAGGTCTAGCACTACTCGCCGGACAAAAACCCTAAAGTGATTGGTGGTGCGAGTGGTCGAAGGTGTGTGGAGAAGGAGCTCTAATGAGCTCCGATCAGTGGTGATGGGGAGGGATGTTGGAGGCGGCGAGCGGTGAAATTAAGGAACTGCGGAGCTTCGCAAAGCTGAGGCCATGCTGTTGGTGGTGGTTATAGGGTGTGAGATGGGCGGAGGTATGCCGGCAGTGAAGGTGGTCAGAGGTGAAGTAGCTGGCGTCGGAGATGATGACAGAGAGGGAATTAGGAGTGGAAAAGCTCCAAATATGAAATTGGAGGAGAGAAGAGTTGAATCCCTAAGCTAATTGAGAGGAAGGGAGCAAGGAAGATGCTACCGAGGGTACGTCGGAGTAGAGGAAGGAGACGGAGTAACCAAAGCAGAAGAGGGGGCTGGGGAGGCTGAAACTTTGTGGGAAGCTTCGTAGATGAAGGAGGAAGAGGAGCCCTCTGCCTATCGCACATGACAGGGAGCGACGATGGTGTTTCGAAGGGCTCTGGTGGTGGTCCTTGACGTCGATAAGGAGGAAGAATTTGAGGGAGATCCAGCGAAGATTGCACATTTTGGTGCCGTTACCGGGGAGCAATGTGCAATTCACCACTAGTCTTATCTTATTTAATTGAGCTTATTACTAACTTGCCTTATTTATTTTTTTTGTGATTTTACAAGGTACATCACCAGAAGATCTTCCACGCAATCAACCACTCCAGGGGCAGGTAAAATTTCTCTTCTTCCCCAATTATCTCCTAATCTTGGGAAGAGAAAAAGGTAATCAGATTAAAATGAATTAGGATCCACTTACCTTATTTTTCTAGTAATTATCATCTAAAGGCAAAAGTTTCCTGATTTGCAAAATTGAAATCTGATTGAAGTTGAGACAATTTGATTAAAGATCCCTATCCTGATTTCCTGTACCTATTAGGGATTTATGCTTAAATTCTCAACATCTTGGACTACTCACATTCTTATTTGAGTCCAAGGTGTTACATTTGAGATCAAATTAGACTTGAAAAAGAGCCAATTAAGATTTCCACATTAGGGTGCTAAACTGTTAGTACACATCTACTTACATTAAAGAAAATTAATCTTTTTGCATTTTTGTGCCACCCAAGCCCTTATCTGAACTGATCTATTCAAGTAAACTCTAAAATCAAGGCTCTAAATTCACTTGAACCCTAAAATTTTGGATGTAATAACCTGAGAGTCAAGTCAGGGTGATTTTGGGTCTTGATCCAAATTTTATCCTCAATCTTTAGGGCAAGTCAAGTGAAGTTGGTCCACTTTGTGGGTCAACCAACATCTAAATTAGGTCACAAATTGAATCAATTTCTAATCAAGTGAAATTCAAGGCACAAATTAGGACTAAAATTGGTAGACTTAAGGTCTCAATTCGCACATTTCGATCTACTTGGAACTGCAGTGATAAGGAAGGTTGGGTGGGGGAAACCTTGTAACCTGTAGGGACACTCTACTATGTAGGGGTCTTTGCGTAGTTCTCCCTTCCTGGTTTCCCAAGTAATTCTCGGGTGTGTGGATTTTTGATTCAGAGGTATCATTCGCCTCGAAACAACCTTAGTCATCCAAAAATCTTTGGGTGCCTTGATTGGGTCCAATAAACATCAAGTCCCTCATCTATTCTTTAGAGCACATATACATGAAAGGTCCTAGGTTTGACCTAGAGTCCTCCATTAGAGTTGATCTTTTGGGAAAATCTGATTTGATCTAATCAATTCGATTTGGACCTGAATTTGATTCTACATCCTGATTCACCACCTGATTTAAAAATGCAACCTGACAACATAGGAAACATTTTCAATAAACCTGAATCCCAAATGAGCATGAAAGAGAAAATGATCGAGGCTTCCTTTAGACATAGGGAAGAATATTACAAGACCTCATATCCATTTAGCAGAGTTCTGGTTAATGTGTTAGAAACAACCCTCATTGTGTACCCTGCCCATCTATTATTGACCCAACTGATAAATGGTTCAACCCGGGATGCTCTCTTATTATAATACATTAAATTAAGAAAATTACATAGCAATGACTATCTACAATGTTTGTCAAATCCCCCACTTTGGGAAATACACCAAGGTCTCATTGAGAAACGTGGAAATATGCTGAATATGTTGCATGAAGCCATCAATTAAAAATACCCATATATCCACTCAGAAATTGATGATGAATCTTAGAGTAATGTTGAGGATCAATGTGATTTTCCAAAGCCCGGGTTCAAAAATAGAGGTTGTTATAGACCCCCAACCCAAATGAAATCGATTCAAACTTAGTGCAAAATGACATACCTGATCAAAATGTGGGTTGGGTGGATCCAGTTGCAGGTGTTCCTGATTATGAACCAGCCTTAGAGAGCCATGAAGCTGGTCCATCATACCTTGATTTCCCGAACACCTGTGGTGAGCTTGAGTCAAAACCTCTTGAGGATGTAATTTCCGCACCTTATCCTATTATGGTAATCCTCGAGAGCAACTCTAACATCCTAACAGAAACGAGTCCATATTCTAGTGACCCAATTCCTAACCTTGACCTATAATCTAGATTTAAACCTATTTGGGATGATCATGAGGCCCAATGTGATGAGAACCAGATTTTAGATCAAAACTATGATTCTAGGCCTGTATTTGATGATCACACCTCTCCAAACTCCTCTGAGGAACAAATTGATTTTTTGGAAGTCACATTAATTTATGATACAAAAACAGAGGAGTTGGGAGAGTTGGGATTTGATTGGTTCTACCTTAGGAACCTAGAACCCGAGCCTATGCCTAATAAGGACACCTCTTTGAGCTTGGAATTTGAAATTAGGTTAGATCCAAGTCAGGTTGTTGATTCTATGCATCATGATTTGTTCTATGGTGGAAATCTCAATCATGAATCAGGTTCAAAAACTGATTTTTGCAAATTCTCTGATGATTTTGAATCATTCCCTGATTTCGGAGAACCTTGGTTTCCTGATGATTATGAGCCAGTCTATGACCTCAGTGTCCATGATCCATTCTTTGATTCTGATTCTAAGGCCAATGATTTGAACCTCAAAGCAACCACGTCTATCACAAAGCCTTTCAAAATCCGATCCCAGCCTCAACCCACCATCAGAATCAATTTTTACTCTGACTTGCCTCTCTTTGATTTAGTTGCATATGATTCACCTCCATCTTTTGATCAGGAATCAGACATTGATCAGATCGGGAATCACGTCTTATCCTTCTCTGATCTCACCCGAAGGGTTACTACATTTTCCGTATAGTCATTATCTTTTAAGGACCCTGATGTAAACATGTTTACACTACATAAGATGTCTATTTATGCATGTTCTTAAGCATAGAATTGCATTGCATACTATAAATATTTCATAACATGCATCATCTTGCATTTAGATTAGTTTGAATAAAATGGAGGTTAATTATCTCCTTTAATGTTCAGGGATAAGGCAAATTTTTATCAGGGCCTCGGATCGAAGATCCAACCGTACAGATTTGGTCATGGTGACGATTGGAGTTCAACGACTCCAAGATCGCCCTAATCAGACATTTATAGCATCAGATAGAGACCGGGGAACCCTAGAAGATTAATGGCCAAGATGGTGTGAATTCACACTTCAAATGACAAATCCGACCGCACGGATGGATTTGGATCGACGATCGCAGCCTAACAACGCAAAAGTCGACTCAATCCGACAACTGTGGCACCATCTACATCATCCAGAAGATGGACAGCCAAGATGGCGCCACGTGGTGCCATCTCAGCTGCCCAACCGGCCGCTACACTTGCCGCACCCTCTCTTCTTCGACGATTCTCTACCGTTGGATGCGCATCCGACGGCTGTGGATGCACGCGCATGAATCGTAAGCGCGACACAAATGCACTTGTAGCGCGTTGGTCGAATGCACTTATGTGACGCAGCGGCGCGCGTTCGAGTCTGCACGAGCGGCAGCTGAGGCGCTGCGAGGGAGCTCAATTGACCACTCAATCGCATATGCGCGATAGCGCTCGCGCCGGGATCAGACATAGGCGAGTGCGCGATTGAGGCACGGCGAGGACGCATCTTAGCAGTTTGATCTCGCGATCGAACGGCCGAGAAATCAAGAACGTGAACGCGCGTTTCACACGCGGGAGGTGAGCGAACGCGCAAGCGCCACCCACGAAGGCCACGTCCGGACCTTTAGCAACGGTTTTATCTGTCACTAAAGGTCCTGAATTAATATTTTTCAAATTAAAAAGACCAAATTACCCTCACTCCTTGCAACTATAAAAGGAGACCTCCTCCATACGAAATCTTGATCCCTTCTTTCTCTTCTCTCCCTCTCTAAAGCTCAAGAAAAGCTTGTCCCACACCCGGGATGCTTCTCAAGAGATAAAGTCCAATTTTCGTCCCCCTTTCGGAAGTGGATCTTGCGATGACGATGATGTGCTGCTCCATTTCTGTTCTTCCTGCTTCGTCCTCCTTCGTCCTGCTCCGTTCCTTGTCTTCCAGGCATCGTCTTGTCCGGCTCGTCCTCCAAGCGACCGTCGAGGAGGATAATTCTCTCTCCATTCTTTTTAATGCTTTCTAGAGTAGATTTACTGCTTTTTAGTGTAATCATTTTCTGCTTTCTAGTCGTAATGTTTAGTGTAACGAATAATCTCTTTGATAATGAATTCCATGTTCATTCTACATCTCTTTTTTTTTTTTGTAATATTCTCTCTCTCTCATTCTCTCTTTCTCTTCTATTTAGTGTAAATAGATAAATAGCTTCTAGTCAATTAATTTACTTCGTGACAAATAAAACAAACGTGTATTTTTAATCAAACGCCCGCTTTCCTAAGTTCGACCCGAGATTTCTATTCCGGTATAAATTTTATTTGTTGAACACGAGTTCTTCGCTTTCAAACTACAACAGGTTTTCAAAACCAAATACGTTAGCGTAGCAACTCGTAGCTTCAACATTTTGGCGTCGTTGCCAGGGAGGCGACGCTCTTTGATTTTTTTCGCATTTTCCAACTTACGAATCATTTACCTCACTTCTCTCCTTTCTTATTGTGATTGTAGGTACTCTTTTGAGATGAGCAAAAGCAGTATATTGGAGTAAAGTGTTGTTGAAGGTTCTGTAAGTTATCCCCCACCTCCAACCATTAGTTTTCATTTCACCACATAATAATACAAACATCAATCAACCTAGGTGTTCTTATAAACTCTGAGGTTAGTTTTGTTTGTTTGTTTGATACTCACACCCGCCTCAACCTCCACATTTAAAAAGAAAAAAAATCTCACAAAGGTACACAACCTCATCTGATTTTCAAACTCAACCGGTAAACCGATCTTTGGAGCCAGTACACACATCCAAACACATAATTGAGTAGAAATCAGATTAGGTAATCATTTGTGTGCCTAATTAAGTGGTGCAACAGGCCAATTGTTTGAGTTGATTGGGCCGCACCACTTCAATTAAAATCAACTCATTAAGTAGCTACCGCATAGGTTCAACTCTTAGGGATTTACTAAGAACTCCACATTCTTTTAAGTTTCAAAGGAAAACATCTTCACTTGTGTTTCCAAAACCTGGTGTGCCAACAAAACTTGTTTGAAAAAAACCTAAAGTTGAATCCTAAAAGCTACTAAGCAAGATTTGAATCCTAAAATTCACCGCATCAAAAATAATCTTGCTTGAAAACCACTGGTTGTGCACGCACACACAAATCAATCAATCATTAAGGGCACAATCCAGATAAAGGGTCCATCACATTCCAAAGCACATTCAAACCTATCCCTAAATAAAATAGAGTAGACTTTGACCTTAAGGATTCGACTCGCTCTTCAGAGCCCAGAACGAGATTATTTTCGATTAGTCTGTTTCTACTGTTCAATCTGATATCTAGCTAAGGGAGCATAATCAAACAATCGCGGCTAGGGGGTACACTAGGAACCGGAGGCGCAAGCTAAAGGAAGAACCTTCTCCCCAATCCTCCTTCTAACTGGTTGGATTTAACAGACAAAAGTAGATCAAATCGTTTCTTTATCTCAAGACGGGTTCTGGGAGTCTGTTGGTCTGTAGGCTAGCCCATTTAAGGACATGTTTGATTGATTGTATTTCAAGTTGCCTTTCTTCCTCCCGTTTATCATGAATCCTTCCACATATTATATGCATTCCCGCTCTTTCCCTTCTGTTTTGAATTATCCTCAACATGACGATTATCCTGACTCGTACTGTAGTCAACCATTAGTTAGTTGGGATAACTCAGATTAGGGATATAGTTCTGGACCTTCATGTTTAGGGTTTAACCCTGAACACCATAATTGTGATTTCTATCCTTCTCAAAGCCACATTAATTATAGATCGTCAACCTTTCATGGACAACCTAATACGATCTACAATCAAGAAGGATACATCGATCCTTACCCATCCTTTGATTACACTGCCTTTAGGTCACCACCACCTTTTGAACAATCCAAAATGACCTATTATCAGGAAGGGTATAACGAATCTCAATTCGTTAACTCCTCTGCATTGATCCCAAACCCACCCAACCCTGAACCAACTCATTTAGTTCAGGGTAACCAGGTTCAAGATAAAGTTCTGGCTAACTTAAGGAATATCATACAATCTTTAGAAGTTCGACCAATACCTTCCATTGAAAGATTGGAGCCCTTGATTGAAATGATTGATGACTTGAACAAGTATTTGTTGGATTGGCTCTAGGATGTTAAGGATAAGAACCCGGGTGAGTTTCAACTTGGGAAGTCAGCAAAATTGAGAATGAGATTTGTGGTTGCTTTAGTTCAATCGTGGGATGATTCTTCGGATGAACCCCCTTTAGGCGAGCCAATGTCAGAACCCTCTCAGGCACCTGTTGGGGGGACACGCATTACAAGGCTAACCAGAATTAATTAGAGAAATTAATTAAGGATGATCTGATTTCTTCACCTAAGATCCCTGAGCTAGGGTATGAGGAAACGTATGTCTCCATGGATTAGAAAGTGACAGATGATTTTGGGACATACATTAATACGGATCTTGATTTCTTTGATTCTGATGGTGAAGATTCAATTTGCGAAGTCTCAGGCGAGTTTACAGAATATGATTTCTGTGAGACGATTGGGCCTGAGGAATCTAATAGATCATTTGATAGCCCAATAACTAAGGAAACTGATCTTATTGGGGCTCACATTATGAATCCAGAATCGCATTTTCTGGAGAATTCAATCAAATGCCCTGATTGTCAGTTACACCCTATTGAGCTTATCGATGATTCTGTTTGTGAGATAACTAGACCCAAGTCAATTCTAATTCAGCCACATCTTTTAGACTTGGAGATTTCAGACGGGGTGATTAATATGCAAGAGGTCCTGAAACTTGACATTCTGAATGAGGAGAATAGAAGCTGGGAAGTTCTGATTTGGGAAGCAAACTTTGGAGGAAATAGAAGACTAAGTCTAAGGGTTCCAATTCATTTGAAATCACCAAACTAGGACCCTTATGACATCTGTTCTGAGGATGTCCAACCCAAGCACACATTCATTGATTATCCTTTAGAGCTTGAATTCTCTGTAACCCGACTTTTTGGTCTTGGGTTGCATCCTCATAAATCGCAGGCCCAACCTCGCTTGCATACTGATTTTAGGTTTTAGGCAATTTTTATCCAGAACCTTAGATATTCTCGATTATGGGGTATGGGTCAGCACCACAATCTGGTCCACATCTGTGGACATCTGCTGGGAGGTTAGAGGTTTCATCTTTTTATTCTGATTCTGACCTGTACCTATGAATTCTTTATTTCTCTTCTTTGTATAGTATGCCTAGCTGAAGGCACTAAATTCAGCACATATACAATTCTTTTTAGTTTTTATCTCGGTGCGGACCCGACATTCACGTAATTCAGGTGCTTTTTACTCTAGTCCACTCTATTTGTCTTGTTAATTCAATGAGGACATCGCATTAGATAGGCATGGGGGGGTGGATATTCATCTCTGAATTAATTCATTAGCTCTGTAGATTTATTTTATTTTCTTTTATTTATATTAAAAAAAATTATGGAATTAGTAAAGAGAACTTGGGTTTAAGAAAATTTTCAATCTTAGGAAATACTACATTAGGATTTGAACACAAAGACCCTTTAGGTCTTCAGACTTAATCAGCCTGTGTATCCATTAAAATGTGGATTTGTTTTTCGAGTCCTCGCCATCTTAATTCTATCGTAATTGGAGTAAATAAGTTTGGGTAATAAGTACACGACTTATCAACCCACCCTCTGATTTGAGGGAATTTTGAGTTTTAAGCATCTACACACTTTCTTTGCACTGACTCGTTGTTTAGTGATTTTAATGGAAATTGGGTAGCTAATGAACCTTCTAGGATGATATGGCTGGCAAGTTATCATGGGTAACAACCCATAGGTAGGTTGTCCAGAGCGTAGTCACTGGACCCTTCTCTTTTTGCTGCCTTTGGGTAAATCTTAGATCAGGGAAGCCACCTATTCAAAAAAAAAAGAAAAAAAGAAGGTCAAAAAGAAAAGAAAAAGAAAAGGAGAAAATAAAAGAAATAAGCCACACTTCGTCACACGAGTATGGTTGGCAAGTTGTCGATGGTAACAGCTCATCAATTGGTTATCCAGAACCCAGCTCAATAAATGCACTGAAAATTTCCAAAATACTTAGGAAGAAGCGGAGAAGTAGAATAAATCGGGGAGATATACACTGGATTCACCCTTGTGTTGACCCCGTAAAAATAAAAGTAGGGAGAAAGCTACTGGTTGTAAAGATACACCTTTAGGCAAAATTCTCTTTTTAAGGTCAACTAGAGGTGTAGAAACCCGAAGTCCATTTTAACTGCCGGTCAATGAGTCTATCACATTCACAATAAAGATGCTTAGAACTTAGGGTTCTCATCAAATCTTGGGTGAGTTGAATGGCCATAGAAAGCCACCCCTAAACCCAAAAACTCTAAAATAAAAAAAAAATTAGAAAAGAAGAAAAAGAGAAAAAGAAAATTTTCTTTGAATAAGGCGAGGGCTTGAGGCGATCTGCATTTTGGCAGATACCCGGGCACTATTGTGTCTTTGAAAGTTCAGATCCTAAGTAAACATTTTCTTAATGATTGAAAATAACTCATGCCCAAATAATCCAACCTAATGCTTTTATAAATAGCATATAGTTTTTGCTAGGGACTAGCAAAAGATAAGCATGGGGGTGTGATGTAAACATGTTTACACTACATAAGATGTCAATTTATGCTTGTTCTTAAGCACAGAATTGCATTGTATACTATAAATATTGCATAACATGCATTATCTTGCATTTAGATTAGTTTGAATAAAATGAAGGTTAATTGTCTCCTTTTATGTTCAGGGACAAAGCAAATTTTTATTGGAGCCTCGAATCAAAGATCCAACCGTATAGATTTGATCAGGGCGACGATTGGAGTTCAACGACTCCAATATTGCCCTAATCAGATATCTATAGCATCAGATAGAGACCGGGGAACCCTAGAAGATCAAGGGCCAAGATGGCATGAATCCACACTTCAAACGACAAATCAGACTGCACGGATGGATTTCGATTGACGATCGCAGCCTAACAGTGTGAAAATCGACTCAATCTGACAACCGTGGCACCATCTACATCATCCAGAAGATGAACGACCAAGATGGTGCCATCTCAGCTGCCCAACCGGCTGCTACACCCACCTCACCCTCTCTTCTTCGACGATTCTCCGCCATTGGATGCGCATCCAATGGCTGTGGATGCGCACGCATGAATTGTAAACACGGCACAAATGCGCTTGTAGCTCGTTGGTTGAATGCGCTTACGCGACGTAGCGACTCGCGTTCGAGCCTGCGCGAGCGGCAGCTGAGGCGCGGCGAGGGAGATCAATTGATCGATCGATTGCGATTGAGCAATCACGTGATAGCACTCACGCCGCATCAGATTCCCGCACGTAACGTGGGATCAGACGCGGGCGAGCACACGGTTGAGGTGCAGCGAGGACGCATCTCAGCCGTTCGATCTTGCAATCAAAAGGCCGAGAATTCAAGAACGTGAACTCACATTTCACATGCGGGAGGCAAGTGGGCGTGCGAGCGCTTCCCACGAAGGCCACGTTCAGACCTTTAGCGACGGTTTTATCCATCACTAATGGTCCTAAATTAATGTTTTTCAAATTAAAAAGACTAAATTGCCCTCACTCCTTGCAACTATAAAAGGAGACCTCCTCCATACGAAATCTTCATCCCTTCTTTCTCTTCTCTCCTTCTCCAAAGCTCAAGAGAAGCTTGTCCCACACCCGGGATGCTTCTCAAGAGATAAAGTCCAATTTTTGTCCCCCTTTTAGAAGTGGATCTCGCGACGACGATGACGTGCTGCCCTGTTCCCGTTCTTCCTGCTTCATCCTCCTTCGTCCTGCTCCGTTCCCTATCTTCCATGCGTCGTCCTGTTCGGCTCGTCCTCCAAGCGACTGTCGAGGAGGATAATTCTCTCTCCATTCTTTTTAATGCTTTCTAGAGTAGATTAATTACTTTCTAGTGTAATCATTTTCTGCTTTCTAGTCGTAATATTTAGTGTAACGAACAATCTCTTTGATAATGAATTCCATGTTCATTCTACATCTCTTTTTGATTTTTGTTTGTAATATTCTCTCTCTCTCTCATTCTCTCTTTCTCTTCTATTTAGTGTAAATAGATAGGTAGTTTCCAGTTAATTAATTTATTTCATGACAAATAAAACAAACACGTATTTTTAATCAAACGTCCGCTTCCCTAAGTTTGACCCAGGATTTCTATTTCGATATAAATTTTATTTGTTGAACACGAGTTCTTCACTTTCAAATTACAATGACAGGTTTTCAAAACCAAATACGTTAGCATAGCAACTCCTAGCTTCAACAGACCCCTACTCTGATCAGGCTGAGCCGGTTCAACTAAACCTACGATTCGTATTTCCACATCTTCTCGAGCCACATAGCATCTGGTGGGCTCCACACTTATTGATTCACATCCATCAACCCACTAGATTGATTAGGTTTGGTCTGCATCATCAGCCTGTTTATCTGAACAAGTACCTAGTTGGACCAATTAGGCTATTCATCAAGGTGCTTGTTCTACAAAATTCCTCCGATTTGACCACCCCTCCTCCTTGACCACCTTTTGCTCGACTGAAGGTATTGAATTTAGCGCAAATGAGAGGCAACCCGTCATTCCAAAAACCTGACACCCTTCTGATCATCTTTTTAAGCTAAACTCCTATTACACTTTATGGTTTAACTTTAGAATAGCTGACTCCACCTTTGATACCTGTATCAAAGCTTGAAATCGTCCCAACAGTCATCCCGACCCATTCACCCACCCTTTAACCTTATTCTAAATCTTGAACCAAGCTAAATTCGTACCCACATAGTTTACAATGAGGACATTACAAAACTTAGGCATGGGGGGTGTTAAAGTACAAACAAATGGAAATTTAATTCTCTGAGGGGTTTTCACAAAAAAAATACATATAAAAAAAATGGAGAAAGGGGAGGAAAATTTTGTGAAATGATTGAAAATATTTCTTGAGGAGGAAAAGGGGAGGAAATACAAAATGTCAAAAAGGACAAAAAATCAAGAAAAAAAATCGATAGTCATAGCAATTGATTATGGGATCTACTTAAGTTCTAGACCAAATCAAAACAAGGTTTTAAGTCCTAAAGTTCTAAAGATAAGGAGATTAGTAAGAGTGCTGATCTTAGGCCTCTTGGGCTTATTTGAGGGCTTAAAAACTTACGTATTTGTTAAGATCTGGATTAGTCCTCAAAAGGTTGAGGAAAGTGCAAAGCTGATGTAGTAAGTTTAAGGCTTAGGGATTATTCGACCTCATTGCCTACCCTTTGGTTTGCGAAACTTGGTAACCTAAGCACCCAAAGTCCACACACTAGTTTGGTTTAGTGAGATTAATAAAGAAATCATGCCAAAAGTGTTCTGTTATGAAAAGTCATCTCGAAGATCTAGCTTAGGAGCGGCTTGAAAACATAAGTTGATTGATGAGTTCCCAGTGCGGAGAGGTGGAATTTTCCCCTCGAAGATGCGTATTAACATATCGTCTCCTTGATGCTTGTCTCCTAGGATATCTAAATATTCTACTAGGGGCATGTAAGCACTTTGTGCTGGTTCAGGTGTCATGGGCGAGATTATCCCGAAATGTCGATTGCCAGGTCCTGAATTTAGCTATAGAATGCCGTGGGCGGCACTATCCCAAAGTGTCAAAAGCTAGGAGTTCTGGGGGTTTCCATGGGCGATGCTATCTCGAAGCATCAAAAGTAAGAGACTCTTCAAGGATTGATGGTGGGGACAAGGAATTCGATACAGACCGTGTCTAGGGCCAATTCGAGGCTAGATCTAGGGAAACATAAAAAAGAAAATGAGAGAAAACTCTCCAAATGAAATATCCTTCTCTATCTCTCTCATCAAAATGCACTGGCAAACTGAACCTAAACTTAATACATTCTACGCACAGGTGCTTTAACCGCTGGGTCAACAAATCTTTAGGTAGTTTTTGCGGGCCTTAGAAACCTTCGTAGTAAACCCAGGCTGAAGATGGTTAGGTCTGGATCTTGGCTAGTACTTGAGTACCTCTAGCCTTATTATTGGCATTCTGAACCAATTTCTAGAGAGTGACACAAATTAGGCATCTAAACATCAAAGCATGGTCTAGAGATCTAGTTCTTTCCATAGGATTTTGCTAGGGACTAAAAAAGGTTAGGCATGGGGGTATGATGGTAACACCATCATTAGCCATAACTAACTTGAATTAGTCAAAATCCAGAGATAAATGCTCCTGAATAATCACTTGAGAGTTGTAATTCCAATCAGATCCATTTTGAGGAGAGAACATTAAAACAAGGTTAATTCTGTAGTTCTAACATCACATCATAAATGTAGAGTAACCATGAAATTTGTCAGGGGTTAATTAAAGGCCAATTGAGCATTAAAGTCCAAAGAGTGGGTCCACACAGATGAAACGGGGTTTCACGCATCACAAGAATTGCATCAGAACACAAACCCTAATTTCATACTCTCTTGAATTGAAGAGGTTTTAGTCAGGATAAAATTCATCTAAACCTCCTAAAATTCATAGAAAAATATTATAAGAGGTTTGGTACCGTTGGTTTGATCATCTGAACCCATTTTGACCTTGGACAGAGTTTCAGACGGGATTTGACCCTAATTTGGGCTTATGTGCAAATTTCCTAGTCAAATGTAGTGAAAACTGAAATCCAACTTCACCATAAGATTCCTTAGGTCCAAATTAGGTTAAGGCCAAAATTTGGGCTCAATCATAGTTCATCTTGGCATAGTTTGCATTTTAGTTCCTTAAATCTCTATTCCTCACAATCAGACCCTTAACTTTTGAAAGTCTTGCATTTAGGTCCCCAACTTCTTCATCTTCTTCACAGGTAGGTCCCTGCCACCATTGTTAGGTCAACTGACCTATAGACGAGCTTTGACCATCTCAAAACCTCATCAAATCAACTCTAAATCCCACTAAATTTGGTGTGATTGGTATTCACATTGCAGAAAATCGTCTGAATAAGATCTTGGCTTCCAATTCGCTATATTGTGCCTTAGCAAACCCACCAAATCTGTGGGTTTCTTTTGTCCTAATCTCTGAGCAAATCGAGCTCCTTTCCTCAATTAGAGCTCAGTTATGGGCTCTATTCAAGCTCTACGACTCCAAACCACCCTCCTTAGCGAGGTTTGAGGCTAGAAAACCCTCTTCTCCTTCCCTGGTCTACTCCAACCAAGCTCTGGTGACCTTCTCATTTTGCCTTCATCACCCTCTGCCATATACGATAGGCAGAGGAAACCTTCTTTCATCCATCTTCCACTCCTCGCCGTACCAAGCAGGAGCCGTCTACCCCTTCAACGTCGCTGCTCATCACTGGAAAATTCATCTTTCCCGACGCTAGCCCATCACAGCCGACATCGATCTCCCTCAGTACTATCTCTCAACTCCCCTAGATCTCTCCCTCTCCCTTTCCTCTTCATTTTTATCCACCCAAACTTCATTTTCGACCACCGTACACATCGCAACATCTCCGTCTTCTACCACGTCGGCGAAGGTCCGGCGACGTGAGAATGCCACACCACAGTAAACCGCCCGCCACTGAGTCTGCGAGTGTCGCCTCATCTCACTGATCCAAATCCCCAATGAAATTTGGGGCTTTGATCTCTCATACCCTCCACTAAACACTACTCTCTCCATTCACCCTCTCTGACTTCGCCACACGTGCACACACACATCCACACCACACCACCACCACCACAACACTTGCTACACATAGGCGAGGCTTCTGAGCATTTATGATGTGGCCGTGAGGCTGTACTTCCTTTTTTAGGTCACTCGCTAGAGCGTTGTTGCCACCATTGATGGAGAAATTCTTGCTTATTTATGATAGCAATAGAATGATATGTCGTGTTTTCTGTGGTGGAAAATCTCTCAATCAAAACTAAATATCAAATTTAACCACAATAAAGATGTCGCATCCACAGGGAGGAATAGACCAATAAATTCACGAGTAGAGGAATATATTGTTTGCAGACACTTTCGCAACTTTAATGCGAGGAATATGCTATTTTAAATGGAGCTTGCAATTTCTTTAAAAGTTCAGGGTTATTTATGCAATTTTCACATCAGGAATTAAGCTCCAAAAATATGCATATGATGCATGTGTAATAGCATATCATGTAAATTCAACTTGCATGCAAATCTGATTTGAAATTCAAAGTTCAATGATGCACATAACACAGGTGAAGTAATTTCAGGAAATTGAGTGCATCAATGCAATGTGGCCTGAATAAAATATTAATATCTAAATGGCAATGGCATTAAATGTAAATATTAATTGAGGAGAAAATAGAGGATTTCTCCTCTCTCTTCCTCGCGTGGACGGCCGTGCACGGTTGGCGACGAGAGTCGACGGGGTGGTGCACCTCGACGCGTGCTTCGCAATGGTGGTGACGCGGCGACTGGACGGTGGAGAATGGCAGTCGGCCTGTTGGCCCTATTGGAGGAGGAGGCCCGCATGTGGAGGGGATGGTGTCGTTGCTGCAGCCCGCACAGATGCGTGCTGGCATCACACGCGCAAGGGTATGCTATTGCGCGTGTGCAGGGCTGGCCACTGGCATGAGAGCCTGCAGGCGAGTGCTGGCCTGTGGGCTTGGTCGTGCACGGGTGGTCTGCTTGTGTGCGGTCTGCCTACAGCCTGGAAGGGCGCACCTGCGGACGATTGCACTGCAGGCGGCCTTCTTGCGTGTGCGGGTGCAGTGAGGGTAGCACGCGGAGGGGGGTGCGCCGCAGTGCCTACTGTGTGTCGGTTGGTGGTGTGAGCGCTTGGTTGTGAGGCGGCATCTACAAGACTGGAAAGGATGTTGCAGTGTGGTGCAGGTTGGAAGGGCGATGGCGTGGCGCCTGCAGGCGTGTGGTGCGGTGCCTGCGGACACTTGGTGCGGTGCCTGCAGGCGCTTGGTGCAACACCTACAGGGTTCTTGCAGTGGGGGCTGGAAGGGCGTGCTTGTAGGGTGCTTGGGCTGCAAGGGCGTGGTGGGTGCAGCGCTTGGTGCAGGCTGTGAAAGGTGCGGCCGTGGCAATAGCACGGTGAGTCTGGGTGCAGCACCTGCAGGGTGCTCAAGGGCACAAGGGCGGTGGGAGTTGGTGTGCACAGTGCACACTCTCCTCACAGTGCACACCCTCTTCACGGTTGGGTCCCCGCCATGGGGAGAAGAAGAAGCCGAAGCCAACCCTTTGCCAAGCCTCTTTTTTATCTCCTCCCCCCGTGCAAGTTAAGGGATTTTCAAATCCCTTACTAATTTTGGCCGGCGGCTGTTGGGGGGTGTTGAGGTCGACCGGAGGTTGCGTGAGGTGAAGTTGAGGCGATTGTTGGGGAAAATTTATTTCACCGCCCTATTCTTTTCCAACATTATTCCTACAACAACAAAACATAAAATAATTACATACTAAGTTATAGAATGCGATAAAATTGATGTAAACTTAAATAATGATGCATGCAAACATTCTATAACTTAATGTAGTTATTAACAACCTAAGAGGAAAGAATAAAGTTAACTTAGATGTAACAATAGTCCATTAAAATGGACTCATCAAATACCCCCATGCCTAAGATTTGCTGGTCCTTAGCAAAAAGAAAAAATAATAGAAGTAATTAGAAGATTTCTTCTTTTCTTATTTCAAAACTTTAGAGATCTAAACAAATGTGAAGTGATGATAGCCTAGGTAACAGATCTAAGTGAAAAGCCAATTCGCATTTGCAGTTCGTACTTATCTCTTAGTAAATATTTTTATCAGGATAGGCAACTACTTCCCTCGGGGATAAAGCAGAAAATAATCTGTAAATTGACCCCAGCTTTAGGCGTAGGTAGGAGATATCGAGTTGAATGGATTTGTATTTGGTGGCACACACTCATATGGTGCTACATGTAATCTAGTACTACAGACTCTAGATCTCTAGACTATTAGACAAGTCAACTTGGAGAGAGGCTAAACAACTGTGCTTTCTTGATGTTCCTTGGCGCTCACTCTTTTCTTTCTTTTCTTTCTGAGATCACAAATCTCGTTAGATTTAGTAATTGTACTCACTGTTTGGTGGCCTCACATGGCATTCACACTTTAATTAAAGTTCTAATAACTCTACAACTAAGTTAGAGTCCTCAACCAGTATTCGAGCGATTAGAAATACTGAAAGGTAGATATGTGTCATATTTGGTGGAACGCGATAAGTGTTTTTGTTGCCTCAGAAACAATGTTACAATGATAAAATTATAACCCTGGACTCTTTTCTTTTTCTTTTCTCTCTCTCTCTTTCTTTTTTTCCTTTTCTTTTTTTTTTTAATTGTTTCTTCTTTTTTTTTCTTCTTTGTCTTTTTCTTTCTTTATTAATCAACACAACATGATACAGACTTTTATTTATGAGGCATTATTAGGGATGATGATGGTCAAGAGGATATTGTGTGGCTTATTTGGTGGAAGTGCCTATTCTCAGCACCGAGAAGGAATGGATAGGACAGGTGTATTTCTGACCTTTGACACTATTACCCTCCTTCAGCCGAGGACTTTATGAAGGACGGTCATAACCATCCACCATAGTCATAGCTTTATCAAGACTCAATCTCTGTGTATCTGCCTTATTTGGTGACTCTCAGGAATTCACACAAAGTACGCACACAGGAATAGAGAGCGAAAACTACACCTAACTTTGAAGTATCATCATCTAATTATCTAAAACTTAAGAGTCCTTGCACTAGGCTTAGTGCACCAGTAATCTCTCTACTTTCTTCTCACCAATATGAGGTGGATCTACTAGAAGATAGTATGCTTAACTCCCTATTAACTGTCCAAAGGTTTAGTAGACTATAAATGCTTATTGGTTTTCTTTAAGGATCCATTACCCAGTCTGCGTGCACGTGAAATAAATGTACTGGATTCTAAACTTAAGAAATAATTCAAGAAGAAAAACCTCCAATGACAAAGGTATTTTGCTAGGGACTAACCCATTTAGTTCAAGAAAAGAGAATTTTTTTTATATATATATATGCTAACCTAAATGCATGAATACTTCCTAAATGCAAAATACATGAATACTTCCTAAAATGTAAAATGCACCCCCCATGCCTAAATCCTACAATGTCCCCATTGTAAAATTAAAACAGGGGGGAAAGGAAAGAAATCACCTGACGACGGTGTTATTCAGACTGCTGGGTTGCCTCCCAACAAGCGCTGCATTTTCTGTCAGTAGCCAGACTTATAAGGAACCTGTAAGTTTGATTCTAGACAGAAAAAGTTAGGCCCTAAAAATATGCATAACAGCGCGGGCCTAGAAAATAGGTAGCCACGGATGTTGGTGAGATGATGATGCAACGTAATCCCAAAATCTTGCCAGAAGGTATGAAAGCAAAAAACCTCGTTGGCTACCTAGGGAGGTCTAGGAATA
Organism: Thalassia testudinum; assembly: GCA_037157565.1. Classification (NCBI taxonomy): domain Eukaryota; kingdom Viridiplantae; phylum Streptophyta; class Magnoliopsida; order Alismatales; family Hydrocharitaceae; genus Thalassia; species Thalassia testudinum. Next base: position 51,177,103 of record JAZHRO010000009.1, read on the forward strand.
AGAAAGGGAATATGAAAAGAGGCCTCCTAAAATGAAATAAGTGGAGGACAACAAGGATCCTCCAAAACAGGATGGGTTTTAAAAGATATAAACATTAATATTTGAAACCTTTGAATGGAAAGACTAAAAGTACAAGCATCAATCCATACTCGCCATTCTACCTGAGGATGTACTAGCCTGATATGTTCTCTAGAAAGAATGTACATGAGCAGAGATCTGAGCCAAGGATCGGTTAGGGAGTATAAGGATTGTTGGTAGTGTTGGAAGGTAATGGTTAAGTCCAATGAGGGCTTAGTCGGTGTCAGGTCCAATTCCAACAATGATTCAAATTGTGCATACTCCCTAACGGTTGTAGACAACTTCACATTACCCTGCTTAGCATTAATGATTGATGTCATATTTTCACATTTCAATATATGTGAATCAAGGGTAGACTCCAAATTATAACTCTTTGATGGCAGGATCAAAATATCAGAATCATTATCATTAAGCTCATCCCCAGATTCGTTTGGTTCACTCAAATTTTTGTCGGGGTGTATATGTGATTCATTAGTGAAGAAAGGAGTTGGATCAGTATCCTCAATTATTCCCAAAGGAGGATCAGTCTTAATGTTTTGGAGCAAGCCTATATTACTGAATTCGTTATTCTTCATTGACGTGTTTTATCCTCGAGAGTCTCCCCTAGGCTTCTCACAATTTTGTTTGTCCTCCGCTAATATCAACTCCTGTTTTGATGGAGGATGACTCTCAAAAGAAGGGAGGAATCTGGATTTCACCATATTATTTATATCCTCTGGAGGTAAATCCTCAAATAATAAATGATTCCCCTGTGATTCACTCCAGATTTTCAGTCTAGGTTCCTCCATTGGGGCATCCTCGTCCTCTGAAATAGACTCTTCATATCCCAGAGACCAAAATTGATCTAATTCATCCTCCATTCCCTTAGGGTCACCTTCATTGGGTGCATTTAAATCCTCAAGATGCTGAATGGTAGGTGTTGATTCCCTAAGTGGAGGGTCAAGAGTAGGCTCACTAAGGGTAGAATGGGATTCCACCAGATAATTAATAGGGGAAGTGATAGGAACAATACAACCTTGACCCGGGTTAGTAGGGGTAAGGAAAATACTGTCATTGGGGTCAAGGTCCTTAAGAGGTACCATCTTCCCTTACTTTTGACTCCAATAAAGCTTGAGTGGATAATCACTATGATCATTCTCCTCTAGTGGCCGTCTCATTGGGAGAGTCTAAGTGATAGCTACATAAAATTGGATTCCTATTGTCATTTGTTTCCTCAGAATTATTTTCATGATCATGGTCGTATGGGTAGGGATCAGAATTACTGGGAAGCATGTAACTAAGTTGTCTTATTTCGTCATTTAACTGTTGACTATTCCTCAACATCTCTCCCATGGATTCCATCATTTCCTTTTGCTATTTTTGCATTTCTATCATAAAAGAGGAGAGGCTACTATTAACAGGTTGGGGAGGATAGTCAATTTCAGGCTTTGGTTGCCTAGGGGTATTTGTCCAACCTCGATACGGAAAATCATGAAGGGTGGGAGGGTTGGGTGTTTGCATAGAAGTAGGGATTCCAGGGTTGGAAAGTCCCGCTCCTAGGCTCTGCTCAAAAGTGGGAGTTATCAAGCCAGTACTCCCAGGATTAGAATAAGAATGATCCCATGAATTATCAATGTACCCATCAAAGGATGGATATGCTCGGGGCACGGGATCTTGATTAAAAGATGGGAAGTATTGACTCTGATAATCTAAATGATAGGAGTAAGGGTGATCCATTTCTTTAAGCAAAACAGTTTTAACTCTCTTAGGATTTAGAAGAATTTAGAATACAAGCAGAAACTTCCTAGAGAGTTCTAATGCTGTCAAAGCAAACGCAAATCCAGTGGGATCTGTTTTTAGTAGATTGTAGGTCTTAGAATTAAATGTTCAGTTGGTGGCCAAACAAGTTTTGCAAAAATTATGCTTCCTAGGCCAACCTTCGTTAGTGCCTATAACATACTCGCAAGGGATGGAAGTCTCGAATCGAGCCCACAGACAAGGAACCGAAGTAACTTGTTAGATAGGCTTGTTGATTTCCGACTAACTTCCCTTGTGGTGCAAAAGAGGAGAGGTAGAAATTTATCTAGTGACCTTATGTGTGAGGTGCACAGTGTCTCAGGTGTGCAATCATACGATCATGTTTTGAGTTTTGAAATTTCGCAAACAAGATCCTTTTGCACACAATTTTAAGTCACAGATTTTAAGGTCCAACCTCTTAACAGTCCCAATTTTTAAAGTGATCACTGAATTAATTTGATTCAAGCACTTTGTGGTCTTAGATTTAGGTTCAATGCAGATGCATGACAGGTAATTAATGCTCAAGAGAAGACGTACCTTACTCCAGCTTTCTTCATGCAATAATGTATGCAGTAAAAGTAAACTAGATGCTGCTTATTCAGTCCTAGATGGTTGTCCTATAGATATGCAGCTTCTAGCAGGCAGTTCGAATTTTTTTTTTCAATACTAATAATAAGCAAATAGACCTAATCTAACTAACTAACAAACATGCAGTTCAAACAATTCGAATAGTCCTATATTCTAAATAAATGGGAACACGCTCCCGAACATACGCCCCCGCATACAAGAGCGATAAGAAATAAAGAAACACTGGGAACACATTCCCAAAAATACCCGACAAGGGTCCAAACGACAGAAATTAAATTCTACTGTCTATCTAAATCAATTCTAAACTAAGCTCTAATGACTAAATCAGGAACAGGCTCCTTCGTAAGCCTATGTGCGTGGGATCAAGGCTCACGTGTTCCTGTTGTTGGCCTCCAGGTAGCGTCAAGGTCCACCAAAAAGATCATCTCCACCATGCACGTCGTTTAAGGTCAATGTCGTCACTTTGCTGCGCCTGTCACCCCATCAGATTCCTCGCACAAAAAAAATGATCAGATAACTGTGCAACTCAGAATATTCAAAAATAATGAAGTGAATCTATTGTGCCTGTTGCCTCCTCGGCAACGGCACCATTTGACAGAGAGATTCTCGCTTATTTATGATAGCAATAGAATGATATGTAGTAGTGTTTTATGTGATGGAAAATCTCTCAATCAAAACTAAATATTAATTTTAACCACAATAAAGATGTCGCATCCACAGGGAGGAATAGACCAATAAATTCATGAGTAGAGGAATATACTGTTCTGTTGGGAGAAATCATAGGTCGCATTTTTGATATGAAAAGCATCGTAGTATAGTTACGAAATATGATCCAACAAAGATATTGTTTTGTAAAAATAACGAGACTTGAGTCCCGGTCGTTTGTCTCTGGGAGGCATTGCTTTTACTTTTGAAATCGATCTTAATATACTTTGTTTAGCATCGTATGCCAGATCGTGATTATTATGTATTTAGGTATGACATGCTTAGTTGCAAGAATATTAGGAATCGGAAACAGGCAACTTGAATCACACAAAAAGAATGACAATTATTAAGCTCATGGTGATTTCAAACATATAGAGACAAATATATATATATAAAGGCATTTTTCATTCATTCAGCGGGAGAGTCGTTTGCAACATAAAACATAGAGGAAAGCTTGTACATAAATGCTTGAAAATTAAATCTAGCTACCAGAAAATGATCGCATACAAGAATCGATGGGGGGATTTCGCATGCATCATTGGGGGAGAAGTACGACTACACTACTAAGCAGTAAATAAAAGCAATAAATATATGAAGAGCATAATCTAAATCTAGCAGAATGGAAGGGCATCCAGGGGTGGTCCCCGATGGCCTTTGAGTGGTTGAGAGAAGAAGGAGGGGCGGCCAATGGAACTTAGGTCAGCCCTTGGAGAGAGGTTGGGGAGCTAATCCAGCTTCCTGGCATGCAGATGGTGGCCTCCATGGTGGTGCTCAACTCGTGGAGGTGGAGTGGAGATGGAAGTGGCTAGCCTAAGTGGAATGAATGCCAAGGAAGTGAATGGGTGCAAATGGCTACCCAAGGGGTCTTTTTATAGACCTAAGGGAAGCTCTCTAGAGAATTATGGAATTCTCTAGAGAGGCCTATGGTTGGAGCTCGTGGGAGAGAGAGAGAGAGGGTGGATGGTGGTTTTTAGATCCACCAAATGTGGATCTAAAAATTGAATGGCTCTTGGTTGCTAATTTTAGCAACCAAGGCAACCGCACATGGTCGAGAGTTCTAGAGAACTCTAGGCTAGATATTTTCATGTGGATGGTGTGTGTGGGTGTGTGTGGGTCAAAACTTAGGTGGCTAGGTTGATTAGGTTAGGTTCTAGTGGGTTTAGGTCAAGGTAGGTGTCAAATTAGGGTTGTAAACCCTAATTCACTAAGGTAAAGTGCAATTAAACTTAATACAAGTTTAATTGGGTGTGTGAAAACTTAATTGAGAATAAAACAACTCAATTAAGTCAGGTCTAGGTCAATTGGACTCTCACTGAGTCCAATTGGACAGTGTGTGCTGAGATCAGGGCTCAATTGGACTTAATGAGTCCAATTGAATAGGCTGATTGAATTGACTAAGATCCAAGTCAATTAGGTTTAGTGAGGACCTAATTAGGTCCTTAAGGAGGTTTAGAGGTGATGTACTAGGGTTAGGGCACCTTAATTTAGGTTCCTATGGGGTTGGAATTGGGTTTAGGGACCTAGAGATCCAAGATCAAGGCTTAAATCTCAAAACAGGAATTAGAAAGCAGTATCAGACGTCTAATAATATAATCAGACGTCTTATACTCAAAAATCAGAAGTCCAGACTTGTTGTCTGGACGTCCAATCAGAGTCAGAAAGGATTTCGGGTTCTGTTTTGGGTATTTTGCAGAAATTGGACGTCTGACAAAGTGTCTGGACGTCCAATAACACTGCAGAAGTGGGTTTGAAGTGTGCGGGAGTTGGCTAAGGGTCCTGGACGTCCTAAAACTTATCTGGACGTCCATAGAAGGGTTGGAACTAGGGTTTTAGGACTTCCTAGGGTGCGGTGACCTAATCTAAGGGTGGCTAAGGCTTGGGGAAGTCTTTAGGCTATCTTAAGGCTAGGATGGACCTAACTCTTCACATTTTATTGCTTTATTCCTACTTAATAGAATAGTAAACCTTTAACCCCCTTACATTATTATTCCTTTATCTAAACTAAGCCTTCTACTCCAACTCTGCTACAAGTCCCGTTATTCCTGATCCAGCTTCAGATCCAGCTCCTGATCAGCTTATTCCCTGCAATCGACATAACGCACTTAATCAGCACATTACAACATTATTTTATGCATAGCTAAAGGAAAGCAGTAAAGATGCAGATAATGCGTATGCATGCATGAATAACCCTAAATTATGCTAAGTCCTAGCTTAATCTAGGCCAATTATGACCTATGATTGCTGCGCAATCATACCCCCATGCTTAAATCTTGCTAGTCCCTAGCAAATGCAAGACTAAGTTATTTACAGCAAGGGTCCCTAAGGGATTGATTATTTTATCAGGTGTTTGCATAGAGATTTTTCTCCTTTTTGTTTTCATTCTATGCTCTAGAAATCCAGACAATCGTGAAGGTGCAGCTATGTAGCTTTTGCAACGGATTCAAGTGAAAACTAATACACCTCTAAAGCCTGTACTTGACCCCTAGTAAAAATTCTAGCAGGATAGGTGGACTTCTTCCCTCAGGGTATTCAAGATATTTTATGAATTCCACCCCAGCTTTAGGCTTAGGTAGAGAATCTCTAAGGGAAAGGATTATATATTTGGTGGCTCATTCTCACTTGGTGCTACATAGAGACTAGTACTACAGAATCCAGATTCCTGGATTACTAAGTAACTCAACTCAGAGAAAGATAAGAAAAACTATGCTCCCTTTTGATTCCTTTGTATTCATTCTCTCTTACTCTTTTTCTTTCTTTTTCTTAGAGCTCACAACCTCACCAAATTCACACGTATGTTCTGTATTTGGTGGTCTCACTAGGCATTAACACTTTAATTGAGTTCTCATAACCCTAGCACTAAGTCAGAATTCCTCAGCCATTATTCAGGTGGTCAGAAACACAAGAAAAATAGGTTAAGGTCATATTTGGTGGAGCTCAATTTTATTTGGTGGTATTGCCTCGATGAAATAAACACTAAATATTCATTCTTTTCTTTGCTTTTTCTTCTTTTTCTAATTTTTTTTTTCAGTTTTTCTTTCTTTTCATCATTCTTTTTCTTTTTCTTTCTCATTTTAATTTTTTTTTCCAGCATAACACAACTGGCATACATCCATGAACTTTATTGAGGAGGCATTATTAGGGATTGGTGTACTCAAGAGACATTGGGTGGCTTATTTGGTGGAAGTGCCTGCTCACGACACCAGGAGAGACGGATAGGACGGTGTATTTCTGACCTTGACATCAATACCCTCCTTTAGCTGAGGATTCCGTAAAGAATGGTCGTAACCATCCACCTTAGCCCTAGTTTTATGAGAACTCACTCTCTGCATATTTGCCTTATTCGATGGCTCTCATAATTTCACACAAAAATGTATACGCGGGAACCGAGAGCGAAAACTATGTCTAATCTCAGAGTATCATCACCTAATTATCTAGGATTCCAGATTCCTTGCACTAATCTTAGAGCACCAGTATACTCTACTCTCTCACACTATTTGGTGGATTTTTGGAGGAAAATCTGCCTGACTCCCAAAACACTGTCCAAGGGTTCAAGAAAAGAAGCACTGCTTCTTCTCAACAGATTGAAGATGTTTATCAGCCTTCACCGTGAATCCATTGCAAATTCTACGTGTGTGTGAAAAGTTGTACTGGATTCTAGATTATAGTAATCAACTAAAGGATAAAATCCCTAATGCATTCTCTTAATAAAATAATCTTATTCATGAATGCAATATCTATATATGCTATAAACATGTAACCTCATATAATTTGTACTTTGTGAATTTCCCATATCGGGTTACAATCAGCTTGACCCTAAATTTAAAACAAAAGGTGAGTAGGTGAGTCGGAAGTGGCTATTGCGAACGATTTCTAGCTCCAATGCGAGCATTGGAGGTGGAGCCAGTTGTTCTTTTATTTAAGGTCCTAAAGTATGTTTTACATGCAGCTCCGAGGTTTTCCTAAGTGTTGGCAAAATTTTTTTTTTCAGTTTTTCTGTATTTACCCCCCCATGCCTAAGTTCTTGCATGTCCTCATGCATGAATATGAAAGAAAATAAATCTGACAGAGGATGAGTGGGTAGAAGTCACCTGTAATTGCTCCTGAAATTATATTCAGCTTCGGCCAACCTGTCAGTATGCACTATGCAAAGGAAATATGCTAAAGGAAAAATATGCTGTGTATAAAAATGGTTATATATAAATGATGGTGGAATGTGGGGCGAATGGTATCTATATGTGCTGAGTTTAATGACTCTAGCTGGGCGAAAACTCAATCAGATGTGTCATTTCTAGCATAGGAGCTGGCTAAGATTAAGAGAAAGATATGCTCGTATGCTCCCAGAATCAGTGGTCCGGAGATGTGAACCAGCTGATTGTGCACCCCTACTCCAAAAGTTTTAGCTATAAAAAAGTGTGGAGTGGTGGTGGAAAATAGAGGATAATCAGAGGGGGGATCATGATGTTGATTTAGCTAATTTATCATGTCCCACAATTCAGCAGGAAGTTGCTGAGGGGGTAGATCAAAATGTATCCCAGAACCAGAATCTGAGTCATAGGGATCCTCATAATGATAAATGACATCAAAGATCATTCCCTCTCCAGGCTCTGGGTCATATGGGGGTATTCGTGAAAGTAGAAAATCTGTCGGGAGGTCACTGAAATCCTCATCAGAAATTACTTCATCCTCATCAGTACCCATCTCTGATTCATCAGAGGCTGTCTCCCCAGGCTCAAAGTCAAGCCATCTACTAGGATGATAGGTGCATCCCCAGCTCCTTCTACTCAAAGCTTCACCCTCATATGCATTGGGTTCCTCAGTAATTCCTGCCTCAGGTAGCATATTTATTTCTTCAGTTAAGTTGTCCATAGCTACTTCTGATTTTCGGATGTTAGGATCAGGGATAGAAAGTGTCATCTCAAAATCTCTAATATCCGAATTAGGGATGTAGGTGAAAGAAGAAGAGTGCAGATCAGAAGATGTTAGCTCTAGCATAGGTTCACCTACAATGGGAAGTGGTCTAGATTGATCAGTAGTGTCTCATGTAATGTCTGCCTTAGGATCCATATCCTCAATTGGATCCCCTTCCCTTATCTCGATTGGGTTATCCAACCCAGAAGGTGTCTCCCAGGATTCAGGATAATCTGATTGTGGCTTAGTCCTAGAGATATCAGTCCTCTCCTCAATTTTCTGAATGGAGTTCTCAGATGAACTCATTCAACATACTTCCTGCTCTTGTCTCAAGCTAGGTTCTTCTTCCCCTGAATGATTTTGTAGCATCTGCTCCTGAGAATCTTCTGTGTGTCCCTTCGGCGTAATCGTTTCAGATTCCTCGAGGTCTTCAAGGCTATTTTCCACTTGATATCTCAAAAGTAGTAATTCTTGAGTTTCCCGATTTTGTCTCATTAGCCTTGTTATCTCTGCTGTTTCCCGAAGAAGCTCCATCATAGCTTGTTGATGCCAAATCCAGCTTTGTCTTTGGTTCGGCTCAATGATAGCCTGGATTTCATGTAGATAGGATGCGGCCTTTTCCTTAGCGCTCGCGATAGCTCTCTGTATTCTATAATGCGGCCGCATATGCATCGGTAGCTCTTCAGGGGTTCCAGGGGGTGAATCAGGTCTACCCATGTTCCATGGGTGAGAAGTAGGAGTATGAAATCCATATCCTGGGTTATAAGATGCGATCCTTTGAGGGACCGACTGGTATGGGTCATAATATCCAGGGTTAGGATATGGGTTAACCATTTCGGTAACCTGAGGAGATGGATCAGGCGAAGCGAAAAGTCATCTTCTCCACCTTGGGTTCTGATCCCAAGGTTGAGCTGATTCAGTGACCCGAGCTCTCAGATAAGCTCATGGGTCCAGCTCTTCTGGATCCTGATTAGGTCCAGATCCAGTGTTAGCCATCATGGCTCAGCAGATAAAAGAAATGGCTTGCCTCCTTGGGAGCAGCTCCCAAGGTCCAATTAGTCGAGGTCTGAGTGACCTCCTTCCTTGCATACACCACCCAACCCCTGGGTTGGTGTAGCCAAGCAGGACAAGGCTAAGGCCTTGTCAATCAAATGGTCCTTATAGATCAGGTGACCAGATTTTTCGTTATAGATTTAAATTCCTGAAGATAAGTTCATCGTACAACCGACTGAAAGTGAATCCCGCCTCTCAAGCTAACCAAGCCAGTCTGGTTACGAGGGGACTAAGGGGAAGGTTCTTCCTTTGGCTTATGCCTTCGGTTCCGTTGACCCCCGAGCCGCGGTCGTTTGACAATACCCTGCAGACTTAGTTACCAGGTTTGGCAAGAGAGATTAAACTCACCCAGTAGTACAACAACTAACTCGGGTTGATTTCATATTTTAAAGTTAATTTTAACCCATTTTCTTCAGTGGGGTTTGTGGGGAGTGGCCCACAAGGTGACCAAGCTCATCAGCTAACTAGACTTGATTAAGTCTAAGTTAGCCCAATATGTGATCTTTAGTTGTGACCCTAAAGGTTCAACCTAAGTTGCATGTACTTCTAGGGTTTTTCTCTGTTTCAGTAGACCACAAAAATAATGTTGATTCTCTGATAATAATTAGAATCAAATTAATTTAAAATTTTGCAAGTAGATTCCTTTTTCAATTATTTTTTTAGAGAATAGTTTTTTAGAATTTTTACTGTTTCAACCGAATTTTTAGGAAATTTTGAATGTCAGGGGGTCAGATATGGAATTTTGACCCCTGGTCGATTTTTCTCTTTGAAACAGTACCAAATGATCTTCAAAAATTCGGGAAAAATATGGAAAAAAAAGCTAATGAGATCAGCTTTCAAACTCCACCATTTTTAGTCAAAAGGAATTTGCAGATTGCTCGGAATCACTTTCTGAAATTTGAAAAATTTTGAATCTGGGTCAGTTTGACTCCCGTGCACTTCACGAATTTTAAAAAATTTTATACTTGGAATTTTTTCAAAGTAACAGTGGTAACTGAAAGATGGTTTGAAAGTGAAGGTTAATCCAAATTTCAAAGTTTTTTTCTAACGAATTTTTTGGCAATCGAATTTTTAAGTTAGATTTGAAATTTGGTCGAAAATTAGAAGATGGTGGAAAAGCCTTTTAAAGAGGTTTGAATTCAAATCTAGGCTTTCCACCAAAAAGGATGTCTTTTTTTTTTTCAAAACTTTTGCAAGTTTTTTTTTTTCAAAAAGAACTTTTCAAGAGATTCATAGAAATTTTTTTTTTCTTTTTTTTTTTTTCAAACTAACCTAAGCTCGAAAGGAAATCTAATCTAGATTTTTTTTTTCAAAATTTTTCTTTTTGATTTTTTTTTCTTTTTCATGAAAATGAAAAAAATCTTTTTTTCCCCGGCAACGATGCCATTTTGTTGGGAGAAGTCGTAGGTCGCATTTTTGTTATGAAAAGCGTCGTAGTATAGTTGTGAAATACGATCCAACAAAGATATTGTTTTGTAAAAATAACGAGACTTGAGTCCCGGTCGTTCGTCTCTGGGAAGCGTTGCTTTTACATTTGAAATCAATCTTACTCTACTTTGTTTAGCATCGCATGCCAGTTCGTGATTATTACATATTTAGGTATGACATGCTTAGTTGCAAGAATATTAGGAATCGGAAACAGGCAACTTGAATCACACAAAAAGAATGATAATTATTAAGCTCATGGTGATTTCAAACATATAGAGACAAATATATATATATATATAAAAGCATTTTTCATTCATTCAGCAGGAGAGTCGTTTGTAACATAAAACGTAGAGGAAAGCTTATACATAAATGCTTGAAAATTAAATCTAGCTACGAAAAAATGATCGCATACAAGAATCGATGGGGGGATTTCACATGCATCATTGGGGGAGAAGTAAGACTACACTACTAAGCAGTAAATAAAAGCAGTAAATATACGAAGAGCATAATCTAAATCTAGCAGAATGGAATGGCATCCAAGGGTGGTCCCTGATGGCCTTTGAGTGGTTGAGAGGAGGGGCGGCCAATGGAACATAAGTCGGCCCTTGGAGAGAGGTTGGGGAGCTAATCCAGCTTCCTGGCGTGTAGATGGTGGCCTCCATGGTGGCACTCAACTCATGGAGGTGGAGTGGAGATGGAAGTGGCTAGCCTAAGTGGAATGAATGCCAAGGAAGTGAATGGGTGCAAATGGCTACCCAAGGGGACTTTTTATAGACCTAAGGGAAGCTCTCTAGAGAATTATGGAATTCTCTAGAGAGGCCTATGGTGGGAGCTCGTGGGAGAGAGAGAGAGAGAGGGTGGATGTGACGTGGTCTCGTGCGTGTGTGTTAAGAGGTGTCGTTATAGTTGCACTTGATACGTCGGTTTTGAAAGAAGTAAACGGAGGTGAGTCCGAGTGTCGGTCTCAGGGAGGCGTGGAAATCGGATTTTGTTTACCACTTGTTGTCACGAAAAAGGCAGAGTTTTGCTTGCAAAAGAGACGGTTTCGAAAAGCAAGAGATAGAGAGAGTTTAGGGTTAGAAAGCTCTTGGTTTTGATCATGCACTTTAAACAGAAATTAAAATGGCGACTAAACGAAAAATAATTTCATTAAACATGCATTCATAGTTCATGGTTTACAACATTAAATACATGCTTCAACAAAAGTAAATGAAAGCTTAAAAGAGAGAGAGAGGTAGAGAGAGAGTGGAGAGCGACGAGGCAGCCACGGCGGTGGAGGAGGCTCCGTCGGTGGCTCGTCGTCTCCGGCGATTACAAGAGTGCCTAAAGCTAGCTAGGAGAGGAGTGGAGTAGTTGCAAGTGGGAGAGTATGCCTTGAATGGTGGTAGAAGGGGGTTTAAATAGAGTTAAGGGCTTCCTAAAAGAAGAATGTGCTTTAGCGACATCCAGAACGTCGCTAAAATCGCTTCCAGATACGTCAGTGAAGCCCTCCTGCCGCCGGTCAGCTGCTCGCCCCGCTCTCTCTCCATGCGCAATCCGTGGACGTTGAACGAGAGCCGTCCGATCGAAGATCGGACAGCTGAGATCCTCCTGCGCCCGCGCTGAGATCGCGCCTCAGGCGCGCGTGCGCGCGTATTTCCGCCTGGCGTGCGTGCACGCGTGGGCGCTCGAGAGCTGTCATCGCGCCGCGTGGCGAGATCCTGGCTGCCCGCTGCTGATCGGGTGGCCCAATTTTGCCGCGCCCTTCGCTCGCACTTGATTTCTGCTTCGTGTGATTCAAGCACGCGTCGTTGCGATGTGGGCGTGCGTGCTAGTCGTTGCGCCACGCCCGCGCTTTGTCGCGGCGACCGCGGGCGAGCGCGAGGATCTCGGCCGTTCGATCGAAGATCAACGGCTGAGATTCGTCCTTGGCTGGCTTAAGGGCGTGCGAGCGGTGGGGGCGGGGCGACATGGCGCTTTCTGGGCTGTTGATCTCCAGATCAACGGTCAGAATTTCTTGGGCCCATTGTGGGAGCTCCGGATGTCGGATTTGGCCGATCTTGAGTCTGTTGGACTCCGTTCGTCGTTCTGAATCCATCCGTGCAGTCCGATTGCTCATCTGGGGCCTGCTTTGACACATGCTTTACACAAATGGCCATTAATGTAGTTTATAAGCAATCTTGGTACTTGATGCATGCAATGCTCCTATTCTACTTTATGTTGTGCCTTTTATTCTAAAGATGGGCCATATTCAACCTAATTACTACCCCCTTGCATGGTGTTATCATACCCCCATGCTTACTCCTTGATAGTCCCTAGCAAGGTTTATTCTAGCCTTTATTTCTTTGGAGAATTCAAGAAGTAATTGCTTAAGCACTTCGTTACTTGTTAATAAGAGGAAATATATGAAGATCTTAATCTACAAAGACTAAGCAGCGCCCGGGTGTCTGCCAAAATACGAATCGCCTGAATCCTTGCTTTGTATACATTTGTATACGTATATATCTATATATGTCTTTTTAGAATTTTCGGAATTCAGTGTGGGTTGGTAACTTTTTACGGCTACCCAACCCACCCAAAACTCGGCCAAAACCCTAAGTGCTAAGTATCTTGGTGTGAATGTTGTGATAGACTCACTTAACGGTAACTGAGATAGACTTCGAGTTTCTACGCCTCTAGGTGACCGGAAAAGAAAATAAATTTTTGCTTGAAGGTGTATTTGTTCGATTGGTAGCTTTCTCCCTACATTCATTTTACTTGGGGTCAACACAAGGATTTTCCAGTGTATATCTCCCCAGCTTGTACTACTTCCCCGCTTCGTCCTTAGGTGTTTTGGTCTTTTTTTTTACAATTATTGAGCTGGGCTCTGGACAACCGACCAATGGGCTGTTACCCACGATCACTTGCCAGGCATACTTGTGCGGTGAAGTGTGGTTTATTTTCTTTTCTTCTCTCTTTTTTTTTTCGTAGGTGGCTTCCCTAATCTCAAATGTACCTAGAGGCAGCGAAAAAGAAATGGCCTGTGGCTGGGTTCTGGACAACCTGCCAATGGGCTGTTACCCACGACAACTTGCCAGCCATACCACCCTAGAGAATTCATTAGCTACCCAATTTCTGTCAAAATCTCCGAGAAGTGAGTCTGTGCAAAAATGTGTGTAGATGCTTAGACTCAAAGTTTTCCTGAGTTAGAGGGTAAGTTGATAAGTCGTATACTTATTACCTTATTTATTAGGTGAATTAGAATAGCTTAAAGTTGCAAGGATTCGCCGCTAAATCCATATTTTAACGGACACCAGGGCTGATTAAGCCTGAAGGCCTGAAAAGTCTAAGTGTTTAAGTTCTTTTTGTATTATTTTCCACTATTGACAAGTTTCTAATGCCTAAGTTTTTCTTCCTAAATTCAAATTTTTTTTAATCAATTAATTTATTCATTCAGACTGATTAATTAAGCTCAGGATTATGCAATTTACCATCCCCCCCATGCTTAAGTTGGACAATGTCCTCATTGGTAGATGCATGGATGCAGAAGGGTTCAAAAAGATAGTACCTGAGTGACGTAAACTACCAGATCAGTCTGAATCCGCTGGGTTGCCTCCCAGGAAGCGTTAAGTTTAACGCCTCCAGCTGGGCGGTGCACAAATAGGAATGGTTTGGGTCAAGGAGATATGTTCAAAATTAATCAGACCCAAAATCAGAAGTCCACAGATGCAAATAAGGTTGTGGTGGAGTCCCGTTCCTAAGGGGTGGGAATTCTGTATCATGCATGCCCGTGTCAGAACCTCTCTTAGTTTGTGGGCATGCAAACAAGTTATTGTGGATGAACGCACCCCAAATATGGCACGCCAGACACTAAAGATGTAGGTTTTATATTCAGCTTGTGTCCCCATAAAATTGTAATCCATCGAAAATGTATCAATTCCAGTGCATTCGGGTTGCGGGATTCTTATTCTGGTAGGGCAGGTAACAAAGTCCAGAGTTTCATACCGAGCCCTACAACCAAGCATGAGGCCTCTCTCCAAAGATGAATCCATCTCTCCCGCAACTATGGTTTCATTGCTCATTTCCTCCAAGCCCTTGATCTCAAGAATATTTTCTTCAACCTCCTCTGTGTCAGATTCACTGTTTTGGATTACATTAGAGGTAGGGTCAATTTCATCCTCTAGATCATATTCTTTCTCTCGGCCCTCCTCCAAATTTGTGATGGGGATTCTAACCGATTCATAATCAATTTCCTTGAAATTGTAACTCCATTCTCCATCTCCGACGTTGGCTGCTACTCCCACCGGATTACTTGTCTTGGGCTGATTAGATTCAGATTCCAAGGTCTCTCCCCTCACCTTCTCAGTTTCCTCCTGATGTTTGTTCTCAATGCTCCCCAAATTGTGTTCCAAGGAATCCTTACTGTCCTTATCCACTGAGCTATCCAACTCCTGAGGGGTATCAATGGTGGACTGAACCAAATCAGGATGACTGGGTGTAGTCCAATTGATCATGGTAGGTCCTTGCTTTATGAATTCCATGAATGGCGTTGTGTGCAACAGCTTTCTTTGGCCTTCTTCCCCCAATTGTTGTAACAACTCCAACATGGCATGCTGCCCTTTAACCAATTCTTGATTCTATCTGTGTAGTTCTAACTGGAGGCTATCAAGAATTGACATGGTGTCATTTGGTGTCCTTTGGATTTCCTCCTTGAAATCCAGGTTAAGAGAGTATGGTTGAGGTTGTGGATCAGAATCCATATTGGTGCTTAGGTTCTTGGGTGGGTCCTCGATTCTATCATGTTCAGGGTCCAGTTCTTCCAGAGGAACCATTCTCTGTTTGGTCCTACTCCAGAATAGTTGAGGTTCTAAGTCCTCCTCCCAGTCAGATTCTTCATCAGGGGACCAAATCAAAGGTTGATGATCCTGGGCTTGCCTAGATTTCTGATCATTTTCTGATTTCCATTTGTCTAGAACTCCTTCTAATCCAAAGGTCAAGTAGGCAAGGTTGTTGAATTCAGATGACCTTTCTTGGTTATTATCCTGAGATGGGTAGGGTTCTTGGTGTTCTCCTAAAGTGTAGGTCCTATCACAGTAGAGCGGGTCGGACCTAAATGAGGAGGCATCATGAGGACAATCGAGATATGGAGCCCCATGATTTGAATCGTACCCTTGGGTGGCTATGTTGGTTGTATTCCAATAAGAGGTTGGTGCGGTTTGGTCATAGTTGGGCCAAGAGGGATATTCAAGGTTGTACCCCCAACTTGGTGGTTGGTTAGCCCAAGTAGGCTGTGGGTATGGTCCACTTGGGTTAGCATACAAATCCTGTTGGGGGTAGTTTGGGTAAGATGGATAGGCATTGAAATCCATGGTTTGGAAGAAATGGAGGGATGTGGGAAGAACAGAAGCGAGAGAGTTGTGTCCTCAACCAAGCAAACAAGCCTAGTCCTTATGGTGTATTCCTTAGAAGACCTAGAAATCTCACAAAGGTTGATTAAGTCCGTAAGCACTGGACTCCCCTTCCCGAGGTTAATCTGGCCAGGTTGATTACGAGGGGATTGCAGGGAAGGTTCTTCCTTTGGCTTGCGCCTCCGGTTCCATAGACCCCACAACCGCGGTTGTTTGACACTGCCCCGCAGCCTAGTCACCAGATTCTACAAAGGGAATGAAAGCCAAGTGCCTAGCGAACAAAACCTCATCTTTTGAGACTTAACTCAGTCCTGCCTAGGGCACGTCTACTCATTTTTAAAGGGCCAGGATAGTGCTTGTGCTTAGGGTGATGTGATGAGGTGTTGATTGGGGTGGTGCCTCTTAATTTTCCACTTTCAAAGTGTGTGCTTCTAGCAAAACATGATTTTCAAGCAAGGATTTGTTAGGATGTGGTGTCTTTTAGTGTTTCATCCTTACTTTATTACTTTTTAGGGTTAACGTGTCTTAATGTTTTCAAACAAGTTTCAGTGGGCACGTCAAGTTCTGCACACAATTTGATGAAAGTAGATTTCCTTTTTATTCTGTAGAGGCTCTAAAACCCTAGTGTACTCATCCTAATGATCATGCAGCTTCTATTAGATGAGTCAGTTTTAGGGTTGAGTGGTGCGGCCCAGGTCAACTCACGGTGGCTTCGCAAACACCACTCAAGAGAAAAAGAAAAGAACACTCCAAGAATTTATTCAGCATATTAGAGTGTACATTTTTTGTAGGGTGATGTGTTAAGAATGTGGGTCAAGCAATCATTCACCATGCCAATTTTTTTTCAGTTTTTTTACAATTTTTTTAGCTTTCTCACGCAAGCAAACAATGAGAGAGAGATTGCTCACTATCGGTCCTCGAGGTGCCTACTCCCTTGCTACCGTCGCGGAATGCGTCGCTTCGCCGTGCATGCATCGAATTCCTGCAACCGTCAAGTAAAAAGGAAAATAGGGCATTAGACGATGTGAGAATGAGTGTGGAATGGAGGTGATAAAACAAATCCATTGCCTCCCCGGCAACAGTGCCAAAAACTGACGTGGTCTCGTGCATGTGTGTTAAGAGGTGTCATTATAGTTGCACTTGATACGTTAGTTTTGAAAGAAGTAAACGGAGGTCAGTCCGAGTGTCGGTCTCAGGGAGGCGTGGAAATCGGATTTTGTTTACCACTTGTTGTCACGAAAAAGGCGAAGTTTTGCTTGCAAAAGAGACGGTTTCGAAAAGCGAGAGATAGAGAGAGTTTAAGGTTAGAAAGCTCTTGGTTTTGATCATGCACTTTAAACAGAAATTAAAATGGCGACTAAACGGAAAATAATTTCATTAAACACGCATTCATAGTTCATGGTTTACAACATTAAATACATGCTTCAACAAAAGTAAATGAAAGTTAAAAGAGAGAGAGAGAGGTAGAGAGAGAGTGGAGAGCGACGAGGCAGCCACGGCGGTGGAGGAGGCTCCGTCGGCGGCTCGTCGTCTCCAGCGATTACAAGAGTGCCTAAAGCTAGCTAGGAGAGGAGTGGAGTAGTTGCAAGTGGGAGAGTATGCCTTGAATGGTGGTAGAAGGGGGTTTAAATAGAGTTAAGGGCTTCCTAAAAGAAGAATGTGCTTTAGCGACATCCAGAACGTCACTAAAATCGCTTCCAGATACCTCGGTGAAGCCCTCCTGCCGTCGGTCAGCTGCCCGCTCCGCTCTCTCTCCATGCGCGATCCGTCGACGTTGAACGAGAGCCGTTCGATCGAAGATCGGACCGCTGAGATCCTCCTGCGCCCGCGCTGAGATAGCGCCTCGGGCGCGCATGCGCGCGTGCGTTTCCGCCCAGCGTGCGCACGCGCGTGGGCGCTCAGGAGCTGTCATCGCGCCGCGTGGCGAGATCCTGGCCGCCCGCTGCTGATCGGGCGGCCCAATTTTGCTGCGCCCTTCGCTCGCGCTTGATTTTTGCTCCGCGTGATTCGAGCGCACGTCGCTGCGATGCGGGCGTGCGCGCTAGCCGTTGCGCCACACCCACTCTTTGTTGCGGCGACCGCGGGTTAGCGCACGGATCTCGGCCGTTCGATCGAAGATCAACGGCCGAGATTCGTCCTTGGCTGGCTTGAGAGCGTGCGAGCGGTCGGGGAGGGGCGACGTGGAGGTTTCTGGGCCGTTGATCTCCAGATCAACGGTCAGATTTAGCTCCTAATCCAGCTTATTCCCTGCAATCGACATAATGCACTTAATCAGCACATTATAACATTATTTTATACATAGCTAAAGGAAAGCAGTAAAGATGCAGATAATGTGTATGCATGCATGAATAACCCTAACTTATGGTAAGTCCTAGCTTAATCTAGGCCAGTTAAGACCTATGATTGTTGTGCAATCATGTTCGCAGACACTTTCGCGACTTTAATGCAAGTAATATGCAATTTTAAATGGAGCTTGCAATTTCTTTAAAAGTTCAGGGTTATTTATGCAATTTTCATGTCAGGAATTAAGCTCCAAAAATATGCATATGATGCATGTGTAATGGCATATCATGTAAATTCAACTTGCATGCAAATCTGATTTGAAATTCAAAGTTCAATGATGCACATGACACAAGTGAAGTAATTTCAGGAAACTATGAGTGCATCAATGCAATGTGGCCTGAATAAAATATTAATATCTAAATGGCAATGGCATTAAATGTAACTATTAATTGAGGAGAAAATAGAGGATTTCTCCTCTCTCTTCCTCGCGTGGACGACCGTGCATGGTTGGCGGCGAGAGTCGATGAGGTGGTGCACCTCGACACGTGCTTCGCGATGGTGGTGATGCAGCGGCCGGACGGTGTTGAATGCCACCGGCCTGTTGGCCCTGTTGGAGGAGGAGGCCTACCCGTGGAGGGGATGGTGCCACTGCTGCAGCCCGCGCAGATGCGCGCTGGCGTCACACGCGCAAGGGCATGCTATTGCGCACCTGCAGTGCTGGCCGTTGGCATGAGCACCTGCGGGCGGGTGCTGGCCTACGGGCTTGGCCACGCGTGGGTGGTCTACTTGCGTGCGGTCTGCCTACAGGCTGGAAGGGCAAACCTGCGGGCGACTGCACTACAGGCGACCTTCTTGCGTGCGTGGGTGCAGTGAGGGCAGCACGCGGAGGGGGGTGTGCCTGCTGTGCATCGGTTGGTGGTGTGAGCACTTGGTTGTGAGGCGGCACCTGCAGGACTGGGGAGGATGGTGTGGTGTGGTGCAGGCTGGAAGGGTGATGGCATGGTGCCTACGGGCGTGTGGTGCGGCGCCTGCGGGCGCTTGGTGCAGCACCTACAGGGCACTTGCAGTGGGGGCTAGAAGGGCGTGCCTGTAGGGTGCTTGGGCTGCAAGGGTGTTGTGGGTGCAGCGCCTGTGCGTGCTTGGTGTAGGCTGTGAAAGGCACGACAGTGGCAGTAGCATGGTGAGTCTTGGTGCAGTGCCTGCAGGGTGCTCAAGGGCACAAGGGCGGTGGGAGTTGGTGCGCATAGTGCACGCTCTCCCCACAGTGCACGCCCTCTTCACGGTTGGGTCCCTGCTAGGGGGAGAAGAAGCCGAAGCCAACCCTTTGCCAAGCCTCTTTTTTATCTCCTCTCCCCGCGCGAGTTAAGGAATTTTCAAATCCCTTACTAATTTTAGCCGGCGGTTGTTGGGGGGTGTTGAGGCCGGCAGGAGGTTGCGTTAGGTGAAGTTGAGGCGATTGTTGGGGGAAATTTATTTCACCCCCCTGTTCTTTTCCAACATTATTCCTACAACAACAAAACATAAAATAATTACATACTAAGTTATAGAATGCGATAAAATAGATGTAAACTTAAATAATGATGTATGCAAACATTCTATAACTTAATGTAGTTATTAACAAACCTAAGAGGTAAGAATAAAGTTAACTTAAGCGTAATAATAGTCCATTAAAATGGACTCATCAACCACCGTCTTCTCTGGCCCCGTTCGTTTATCTCCAACTCTCACTCGGCCAGCTACCACCAGCAATCGAAGCGGAAAGATCCCAAAAGCCACTTCAATTGATCGGAGGAGCTGCTTCAGAGCCCCTAATTTCACAACTCCATCAGTTGAAGGCATGAGGAGCTTCGCGTGAAGAACTGTAGTGGGATAAGTCCCACCTCGGAATCGTGCAGACACACAACAACATATAAGAAGAAATCGTGCTAGAGGCTCTTTGCCTCGACACTGAGGGGTGAGGTCCCTCCTCACTCACGCACACCTCACCCGCTATACACGTTGGCGGGTCTGGTCCCTAGTCCACCTACTCGGATACCCATTTACCTGGTATTATTCACCAGGGTCTAATTTGAGAAGAAAGAAAGAGATCCGAGGAGGAGGGGGAGGGTTTTGCACTGTTAACTTCAGGATTCATGCCTCCTTTCCTCTCTCTCAACACTTAACTAAGATTTGAGAGGCCCTTGTGCCTCCGTGTTCATGTGCTATTGCTGTGCCTTGGCTCTTCTGAGGCTTGAGATAAGGCATCTGAAGCCTTAATCAGACATCTGACTTGGTGCTTTGCCTTGGTTATGATAGTGTGGACACATCTATTGATGTGGAAAGTGCTCTTAGTGGTTGAGAGTTACTGTTGAAATATTTGAGATAATTGCATAAGCTTAAACACTAGGGTTAATTGGTGGTTCAAACCACCATTTTAACCCCATCTTTTTGCACTTGTGACTCTATGATTTTATTGAAATATTCTTCTGAGTATTACTTTAGCTTCAATTGCATATTATCCTTGATATTGTGATTAGTGGATTAAATTACCAATTTGCTCCCTGCGAATGACCTCGGACTCAATTCTTATTTTCGAGCACTCTAATAGATTTAAATGCTGTTGCATTTTTGTTGATCGTACTACAACACGCATTTCATAAAACTCAACGAAAATGCATGCACATTTTGAAACTATTCCGGGATAGAATTAAAGTGGAATAAGTATAAGAAGGTGTTTGGTTGGTTAGATTATAATGATTGGTGAGATTGTTAATGATTGGTACGTTGGTTTTGTGAGAGAGGAGAGAGAGTTAGTGGGTTTTGATGTGATGGATTGTAATTATTAGGTAGTATTTTTTGAGTTATATGAGAGAAGAGAGAGTAGTGGTGGGCTTCAAAATCCATATAAACACATTTTTTTATGATACCTCACATCCCGTGCACCCCACCCTTAAGCCCATTCTCATCCCAACCGATAGCCCTTATTCCAACTGCTATTCCCATTCCAAACGTAGCCTAAGTTTTCTCGTACTCATGATAGTAGGATGCAATTTAAAAAAAGAGTGAAAGGGGAGAAATGACATCCGTGAGAAGGGAAGTAATGCTTATCTCAAAAGTGCTCACTACTTCATGCTCATTGATAATAAATGTGCCACCAAAAGGAACCTCTAGCAATATGTCAAATTTACTCAAGTGAGATAACAACAAAGTTGAAATGAACTGGACTACACCTCAAATTTGTGAAGGCACGAAGCCTTACATGGTCCCAACATTACAAATGCATCATCAAGGTAGAAGGTTAACCTAGCTGACTAAGACTAACAGCAACAACTTCGAGTTGGAATTGAACCACAATCTCTTGCTACACCAATGGAAGCACCTTCAACCCCACCAGACTTGAGGTAGATGCAACCGATACTACAACTCCACACAAGGCAAACTTCTCTCATCATTATGAACCACCATAACACAATAAGCACCAAGGAAGATGCACTATTGAAAATCTGCTTATAACCAGAATGCGAATGAAGTGAAGTCTTGCACATGAAGCCCCACAACCTCTAGAGAACAATCCACTGTAAGCTCAAAAAATAAAGGACATGAAGACCACAAGGAAGTAGGGAATGGAAGTTCTTAGATGCATAGGGAAAGGAGGTGGCAAGGGACCACATGTAATGAAACCCCCTAAGGTTGGCCAACCAATAACCTAGAGAAGGCTAAAAACATAAAGTATAAAATAGATCTCTCAAATCACCAACTCTAGGCAAGGAAGGTAACGAAGATGAGGGCCTCCACTAGTCACATGATGCTCAATAAACATAGGACACCAACAGCCAAACAACTCTAGTAATTAAGGGTGACAAGCAGCTAAGCCTCTGCCGGTGAAGCTAAGCATCCAATGGCCAAGCGAAACCAACAAGGGTGAGAGCCTGATGAGGGACAAAAAGCACCATCGAACTTAAAACTCCATACGAAGCCTAAAAAAGGATCTAGCTACATGGATACTGGGCAAACAGGAGAATCTGGCTTCTCCTGACTCGCCTACACTCAGACGGATCCGGACCCACGTTTATCTAGACGGATTCGGATAGGACCGACCCGTTGAAGGACCCAAGTTGACTGCAGTCAAATAGGCAGTAATAACACCCACTACACCCACGTTGGCAATAACAATGGCGTTACCAACTCTATTAATAGCCAAATAATAGACGTGACAGAGAATCCGCAAGGTTCGTTGCCGAAGATCTTACGTTGTTAGGATAATTCCTTTGTTATAAATAGAGAAGGGAGACCCTCGAAGGTCCTCTTTACGCAATCCGAGAGAAAGAAAAATGGAGACCTTATATTACTGCTAATTTTAGAGGAGATTCGGGAGCATTGCCCTCCCCCAAGATGTACTCCTCTTGCGGTGGAATTGGGTCACCAATTTCCTTGTCTCTTTTCTGTGAATGCTTGTGTGTGATTGTTTAGTTGGATTCTCTATTTACGATAGAGCTTGATAAACGCTAGTTTATCATCATTCATGTGCCCCAAAACTAACCTAGCTCTTAAGGTTTTAACTCTGCAAGCGGGTTTTCGAGCTACATTTAGGCATTTACCAAGGATAGGCATGCATTGCATTTTTATGTATTTTTAATGCATTTATTTGAGTGTCAGGATTAGGCAGAATGTCAAATCCCACACATCTTGGCACTCAAGAAGGCAGAATATGAAGAAGAAGCTCTTATTAGCTGGATTCCAGCTAGATCCAGCTCATTTCAGCTAAATGGTAGCTCTAGCTAGTTTATCGTAGCTCCATTCAGCTCACCTCAGTTGGATGGCAGCTCAAACTAGTTAAAGACAGTTGATCCTAGCTCCAATCCAGCTCTTCCAGCTCAGAAGAGTTCACTAGAAGTTCAACCTGACTAGGACTAGCTACTACTATCAACTAGCTAGACCTTGTCAGCTGAAGATGACCTTAACCAGCTCAGGCCAGCTCAAGTCCAACTCTTGGGGACTCCACTTAGTTCAACTTAAGAGAGGTTGCTAGGTTAGTTAGCTACTCTAGCTAGCTAGTCTAGCTCAACTTGGTTAGTTAGGTGAGCTGGTAGCTACTCCAGCTAGCTAGGTCCTCCCCTGGAATATCTGACCCAGCTCACCTCAGCTCACATCAGCAGAAGCCAGCTTATCTTAGCTTGGCTTAGCAGCTAGCAAAGAACTAGTAAGCTAAGCCAGCTAAGGTAGCTCATTGCACCTCTCTTCAGTAGCCACCAACTCCAGTGCAGCTCAAAATGACTACCTCTAGCTCTTCTCCCTCAAAACCCTAGCTCCAAATGCCTCCAACCCTACTCCCCACTAGCTAAGCTAGCTTAGCTTAGCTAGTCCACCTCCATGGCACCAAAACCTACTACCCTACTACCTAAGCTCCACCAAAAAGACCACCTTCTCCTACTTTATTTTGGTGCCAACTATCCCTTCTATCACCACCCTACATCCACCATCAAAACCTATCTCCACCCTCCATTTTTTCCCTCCAAAATCAATACCTTCTAGAAGGTATTTTTGTAGGGAAAACCAAGGCACCTCTTCATTTCCCTCCCATTTTTCCCTCCAAAAATATCCAAGCACCCTTTCATTTCCCTCCAAAAAACACCATAACCACCCCCCTTCCCATCCTATAAATACCCTACCCTACCACCACATAATTTCCATCTCTTCCCATACTTAAGTCCACCATTATTCCATCCACTCTCCATGCCAAGGAAGAAGGAGGGAAGAAGATCAAGGGGTCAACCTACCCACCCCCTTGGTGTCTTCTTCCTCCCTTGTCTTCTCCCTTAGCCACGCCAAGCAAGAGGAAATTATGGGGACAACCAAGCAAGAGGAGGACTACACCAAGCAATAGTCAGCTTCCTCACTTTCAACATCAAGGGGATGGCCAAGCAAGAGGAGGAGCAAGGTGGTTGACACCCACCTTGGAAGATAGCTTGGAGGGGGACTACATCAAGGAAGAAAGAAGACCCTTTTTAAGTGCAGGGCGAGTGCACTTGGAGCAAGGGCCATCCCAACTTCAACTAGAAGGTCCCCCTTTCTTCTTCTTTATCCCTATTTTTTTGTATTATCTAGATTTTGTTTATGTTTCAAGCATTCATCTACTTGTGACTTTGCATATCTAGTTATTATAAAGTTTTTTTTGCCTTCCAAATTCTTCTTCTACTTAGCGTGTTTTTTCCTTGTGGTTGTAGTGTACCACAACTCTCTTCTAATTACCCTAGGTGCAGTTGCCTAGGGTGAGCTTAGAAGAGAGGACATTCTTGTCACTCTAGAGTAGTTGATAGGTATAGCTTTAGCGTAGTTAATCTTCACATCAAAAACCCGTTTGTTTTTGAAAAACCCTAAAAATAATATAAATCAAAATCACAAAAACATAAGTGCGGATTTGAGAGGTGAGAGAGAACCACTCATGTGATTAATAAATTGGCCTCCTTGGACGACCCTAGATACTCCACTATCTAGAATAAAAATTGTAAAAGTTGATTGCAAAGATACGCGTTACAACGACACTATTTTGCATCTTTAACAAACTGCATATTTCTCGCATCAGAGCCCGATCAGATCCCAACACAAGTAGCAAGGCCATCTTATTGAGGTTGTCCCAACACGAGTAGTGTAGCCAATCAAAGGTTAGAACCTAGCCATGACATAAGATGAGGACAAGACTCGAGGCCCATAAGGAAGTCGTAGATCAATGGTAGGGTGGGTGGGAGGAGACGAGGTCACTGTGTTATGAGAGGGTTGGAGAAGGAAAGGCCTCAACAATAGATAAAGGGAGGAGGTGAGGGAAGATGGAGTAGACGAAGAATGGGGTAGGGGATTCCCTGATTGACTAGTCAAGGTAGGTTAGGCGCCTCAATCTCAGCTGTAAAGGACAACACTAGGGTTTTTAGAGGAGGTGTGGCAGGTGATGTTGTAAATAAGTCATGGTTGTTGGAGCTAGGTGTTGGTAGAGGCAATCTCATGGTGATGAAGTTGTATTAATGGTGTATAATGGTTGAGATTTTTATTTTCTCCTAATTCATATGGCATTTAAGACATGTTGTACAAAAGAGCAATTATTGCCAATTCTTTTATTTTATTGGATTTGCACTAATAGCAATCCCAAACAAAAATGGCATTAGTGTTATTGAGAGAGGGAACAAAAGAAGTAAATGAAACTCATTATGCTGAGAAGGTTGACTATAGAGACTTCTAGCTAATTAAAATTTTATCTATGGGCAAGATATATGTCAACAATCCCCTTAAATTAGGAACATACTTGGTGATAATGTATTGTTATTAAGAATCGTTAGCATCTATAGTAATCAAATAGATAATGGTCAAAAGTAAACTCAATAGGGACCGAGTGAAAATGGCATGAGGGGTGGATGGTACTCAATTCAAAAATGATTTGCAAATAAAATCCAATCCTACTAATATGAACATAGAGATTTATAAAGGAAACCATTTGAAGGAAAAAATATCTACCTTTGTCTCCTAATCTAAGATTGTGTCCCAACTAAAGTTGGAATCATTATAACCACACTATTTTAAATGCGGGTAGTTCTGTAAGTACAATACCCTCTCTTGGACACCCTATATTTTGCTCCTCTATTTTCAAGATAGACAAGAGACCCACAACTTGGATATCCAAAATTATAAGAAAATGTGAATAAAATAGAAAATAAAAGGTACATGTCCTATAGAGCTTTATGCAAGACAAATAGGTGCACTTAAGGACTTAAGAATACTCCCTTTAATTTCCCTTTTGTCAGATTTGGAGTGAATGGCTAAAGGAAATGAGGAGTACAAGAGCCTTTGAGTGGAAATTCAAAGACAAGTCATGAATGCTTTAATCTCTTAATTTAAGAGTTTGAAAGCTAACTGCAAGAGAGACTAAGTTGTAATTCATCTTTTAACACTCTTAAGGATACTTGTAGAAGTCATATAAGCCTTAGAAACTAATTTTTACTCATTCTATAGTGTATAAAATTCCAAGTGAAAATATGCCCCTTTTGAAAAGTTTGATATATTTTGAATTATATGTAGAATTCTGAAATTAACTGGACAAAAGGTCATATTATATGACTAATTCTCCATGAATTGATTATGAGAGGTTGTTAATTGGAAATAGTCTCTTTAGTAAAAACAACTAAAGGGAAATTAATCGATTAGGATGCTTGATTAATCAAATAATTGTACTTGTCCAATTTTATTGGATGTTGGTTTTTTTTTTTTTGACTTCTAATCAACTAATAGAAATTGTTAAAATCTGATGGAAGTTTCTTTTCAAGAGAAACATTACAACTTAAACCAAAAAGTTTATGGCTAAGCATTGATTATGCAGCAATCATAGGCCTTAATTGTCCAGAATTAGGCTAGGACTTGGCATAAGTTAGGGTAGTTCATGCATGCGTAAGCATTATTTGCATCTTTACTATTCCTCCTATAGCTATGCATAAAATAATGCTATAATATACTAATTAGGTGCATTATATAAATTACAGGAGATAAGAAGCTCAGGAGCTGGACCTGAAGCCAGAGTTGCAGCAGAGCTGGAGCAGAAGACCAAGAATAACATATAGTAGACAGTAATGTAAGGGGTTGAGGTATGCTATTTTGTTAAGCAGGAATAAAACAGTAAATTATGAAGATCTTAGGTCCATCCTAGCCCTAAGACAGCCTAGAAGCTTCCCCAAGCCTTAGCCACCCTTAGATTAGGTCATTGTACCCTAATGAAATGATCCGCTGCCATTTGGGTTGGATAAGATGTCTAGATTATTCATCAGACGTCTGTCCAGATGTTTGGATAGATGGTCGGATGTCTGAAAGTAGAAGAACCTTACCCTTGTCCCTTTTCTTCACGTGCGCACACACGCGCACACCTCCTCTCTCCTCACCCCAAACCCTAACCCTTCCTATTTAAACCCCACACCCACGCCACTCTCCCCATCTCCACCAGCCACCACCACCACCTTTCCCTCCTGCTAGCTGCCACCTTCCTCCCAGCCACCAGCACAGCGAGTGGAGAAGAAGAGGAGAGATGGGACATGGAGGAGGAGAGGGGAGCGAGAGCATGGGAGGAGCTCGCAAGGGAGCCATGGGAGCTTGGAGGAGCTTGTGCGGGAGGAGTCGAGGATGCGTGCGAGGAGGAGGAGCTCGTGAAGGTGAGCTTCGCGACCTCCTGAAGCCGATGGCGTAGCAGCTGCGGGCGGTGCGGAGGGGTTTGCACAGTGGAGATGGCTCGTGAGAGTTCTGCGTACTAGATATTTTCCAGTATCAGATGTCTGGAGCACATCCCAGACGTCTGGAGTAGCAGGGGGACGTCAGGAGCTGAAGTTGGACGTCTAAAAGCACGCGTGTGCCAAGGTACGTGCTTCTGCATGATTTCCGGCCATGCAGGCCTTACCGCAGGAGATTTGTCAGTCATTTTTAGGTTTACGCGTACATACGCAAGGGCAAAGCGTTGGAAAGGCATGGGGTGTGTCCTTCGAGGTGTTTTTGGATGTCTGGATATGTCGCCAGATGTCTGACCGTACCTTCAAATGATCGGAAGGAGAGTCCAACGTCTGGAACTCTCCTCAGACGATCGCGGAAGAATCTGGACATCCAAGGAAGTCGCAGGAAACCCAGGGTGAGTACTGACGTCTTTTAAGACGTCTAGGGCTAGTCCCAGATGTTTGATTTTGGACAGTGTGCATGTTTTTGGCCCGATTAGGGCCCAAACGGAATTGGATTTCCGTAAACGAACTACCGTTGTTTTTCGCTTGAGTTTCTCTACGAATTAGTTTCACTTGTATACGATTTTGGACTCGTTTGATGTGGTGGTCAATTGTATAGGTCTCCAGCCAGTCGAGTATGCAGGACCTGCGGAGGCGACGGGATCTACGATTCAAGCCTCCATTCCTCCTGTGTTTTCCAGTAGAGTGGTTTACGTTAATATTATGATTTAAACAAATAAACTGCATGTTTAGAATAACTTAAATGAACCCTAGGATGAGAATGAACCCTAGGGCAGGAACAAATGAGCGTGGTTTGAGCTACACTGTATACTTGAGATACATGTAGGACCCTAGGATGAGAATGAACCCTAGGGTAGGAATAAATAAGTATGGTTGAGCTACACTGTTTACTTGAGATGCATGTAAAACTCTAAATGCTAGCAAATGTATTGGTTATTTTAATGTGATGCTTTGTCAGTTAGAAAATCACGAGCTGCTTGTTTTAAGAATGAAACTGATAATGTAAATAGAGAGATCGAAAAGTTTGGAGTATGAAAGGAAAGGAATAACAACATAAACCCTATGGGGAATTAGGAGAAGAACTCCTGTAGACGGGAAGTGAGCTGGCCCTTGTGTACGCGGTACCAAGGAGAGCAATTGTCCCTTTAGTGTAGAGCAGTACTAGCCATCGTTGGGTTGATCCCCGGGGTCAGGCCTAGTCACTCTACACTGACTCTATTTGGCCCTCGTGTACGTGGTACTGAGGTGAGCTACTTAGTGTAGGGAGGGAGCTAGCCGCCCCAGGGGGCCCTGGGTTAGGTCTAGCCACCCTACACTGACTCTTGTTAGGCCCACTGGGAAAACCAAGATAGTTGGACGAGGGTACGTGGAATGTGGAGGGCACGACCCCCGTTCTGTGTTGAGGGGCGAGACCCCTGTTTTGAGAGGCCAAGGCCCTATACCGTTCCGTGCTGTACCTTTAGGCATATCCGCTAGCAGAAATGACTGACTGCGTGCCAGTGAGGGATAGTTACCCACGCGCTTATCACATGTGCCATAGTCATCGCTACGTTGCGACCCTAACCTCGGGGTGGTTGACTGGGTGTAGGACTACCATGGGGGACTCTCTCGGCCAGGAGAGCACCACGTGCACATCCTACATCATGGAAAAGACTGCAATCAAGATCGTCCCTATGAGGAACAGGCCAGATCAAGAAATGATTAGATGAATAAAGGAGCAACAATTTAGAACTACTTGGTTGAGTTAATTGAAAATGGATAGTTACCTAATTGCATTAATTAATTGCTTGTCTTAATTACATGTAAATGGCTGAATTACCACTTTACTCAGCGTTCGTTAACTCCAGAAATTTTATAACCTTGAGTAGCCCGCACCACCAGCTGCAGAGGGAACTGGGCCCAGTCGAGCCCAGCCTTAGTTACGTTTTCTTATTGTTTCCCCTAGCTTCTGTTGTGTTAGTGAGTATATTGTTCTATGTAATACTGTTTCAGTTACTTTTTCACTGTACTTTCCTCTATCGTAGTTGTGATGGCCTATATTATTGATAGACTATTCGCTCTGTTTATTTTACTATCTTTGGATTATTTTTCTTCTTAGTTACATTGCATGCATGGTTGTGAATTATTTCCTGCTTTTGGTTATTTCTCGTTGGACGAATAAGTCTTGGGATTAGTCAAGGCGGGCTGGTCTCGAGTCCTATAGGGATCTGGGATCAGGTCATAACAAGATGGTATCAGAGCAAGGTCATCCCGAGAAATGAACCAAATGGTTTGAAAAACAGCCACCCACATGCTTGTAACTAGGATAGCCATCACAACATATCGCTTTGATCTTCTCTTCGAGTCCTATTTCTCGATGTAGTCTGCTATCATTGACAGTTACTGCTCTTTTTCCTGTCTCCTTGTAGGAGATGCCTCGTCGGGAAGTTCTCGAGGCAGGCCGTGAACGTGGCCATAGGCAGGGTCGAAGGGGCGAACATGCCGGACCTGAGGCACTAGCCGACCCACCTCTCCTTCCAGGCATCCAAGTTAAGGATCTCGCCCAGATGATCCGAGATATAGTACGGGAGGAGCTCCAGCAGCCTCCTCGACCCCCCTCCCTGAGGACGTGGAGGGAGAGTCCTCCGTGGGACAGGGGAATCACCGCAGCACCGTACAAGTTGGAGGGGGTGATCCTCCAGCACCCTCAGACACTTCTGAGCACGAGCCCTCCTTGCCTAGAGGCATACCTGTTCCCCCGTTGCAGCTCCACCACGAGCTTTTTAGCCAGTTCCGGAAGTTGAAGCCCCCCTCGTTCAAGGGGGGTGAGAGCCCGTCTGAGGTAGAGGACTGACTGGAGTAGATAGAGAAGGTGTTCGACACCCTCCGCCCTCCTGTAGAGTGCCGCGTGGCCTTTGCTATGTACCAGCTGGAGAGCGCAGCCCACAGGTGGTGGAGGGCAGTCAGAGGCCAGGAGGGGAGAGAGCTGACATGGGACCAGTTCGCGGCTCTCTTCTACGAGTAGTACTTTCCGTAGACTTGGCAAGACCAGAGGAGGCGGGAGTTGCACACTCTTCGTCAGGGGGCGATGACAGTTAACGCGTATCGCACGTGTTTCCTAGAGTTGTCACTTTTCGGCCCGACAGTTGCATCTACTGAGGAGGAGCGCCTGTGGAGGTTTACTGAGGGGCTTCGACCTACGATCCAGGGGTATGTGAAACCCCTGAAGTTGCCTACTTTTTCTCGTGTGGTTGAGGCAGCCATGACTTATGAGGAGACCAACCTGACCGTGAGAGACACTGACGGTGCATGGAAGAGGCCCTACCAGCCAGAGTACTCACAGGGCCGTCGGGAGAGGAGGCACACGGCGGCCACAGGAGAGCAGTCTCATTCTGTGGGGCCACTAGTGGCCTTTGGGGGCCCCAGACAGGGACCAGCTACCAGCACTAAACCCTTGCCTAGCCACTAGCAGAGACCGACTGAGGAAGGAGGCCATGTTCCTCTTTGCTACCAGTGTGGCCAGCCAGGCCACATCAGGAGGGACTACACATCTAGGGTCGGAGCATAGCAGATGCTCCCTGCATCGAGCGCTGGAGGCCGAGCTGGCGGCCACGGTCACCATGCACGTGGAGGAGGACAGTAGTCATGAGGAGGGTATCGGCCAGCTATTGCCCACTCGACCCAGAGCATGGTCACTTTGTCTGCACCTAGGGCCGAGGGACATATCAATGCCCTAACACATAGAGACGTCAGGGCTTCAGGTTCTATGGTGGCAGGTATGGTTATTATTTCTGGCAGATTAGTCTACATTCTTTTCGATCCTGGTGCCACACATGCTTTTGTCTCCTAGAGTTTTGCCGTCAGTTTGGGATCGAGCAGCGTATTGTTAGAGGTTCCATTTCTAATTAGAGGGTCAGGTGGACAGTTGTTCGTAGTAGTGGAGGTCTTTACGGACTGCGAGGTCGCTATAGGGGGACACAGTATTCCCATCGACCTGATTGTAATCCCGATGGAGGACTTTGGCATGATCCTAAGGATGGATTGGCTGTCTACCTATCATGCTTTGGTGGACTATTTTGGGAGGAAGATAGTCTTCTCTATACCAGAGTTTCCTTTGAGTTTCACGGCCAGCCGGTGGAAGGAGGTTTTAGGTGCATCTCCGCGCTTCGAGCAGTGAAGCTTTTGGGCCAGGGGTGTGAGGGCTTTCTGGCATGTGTTGTAGTAGAGCCTAGTTCCGTGGCTGACTTTCAGAGCATTCCGATGGTATGCGAGTACCCTGATGTTTTCCTAGAGGAGTTGCCAAGACTACTGCCTGAGCGTGAGATCAAGTTTGCGATCTCCCTAGTACTGGGGACCAACCCCATTTTTGCTGCACTGTACAGGATGGCGCCACTTGAGTTGGGAGAGCTTAAGTCATAGTTACAGGACCTGTTGGAGAAGGGCTTTGTGAGGCCTAGTGCGTCGCCATGGGGAGCCCCTGTTGTTTGTGAAGAAGAAGGACGATACCTTACGACTTTGTGTCGACTACCGAAAACTGAATTGGGTCACCGTTAAGAACAAGTACCTGCTACCTCATATCGACGACCTCTTTGACCAGTTGAGAGATGCTACAATGTTCTCTAAGAAAGACCTGAGGTCAGGTTACCACTAGTTGAGGATCAAGGAGACCGACGTCTCCAAGACAGCTTTCCGTACACGGTACGGGCACTACGAGTTCTTGGTCATGTCATTCGGGCTGACCAACGCCCCCACTGCTTTCATGGACATGATGAACCGTGTTTTCAAACCGTACTTAGACCAGTTTGTGGTGGTGTCCATAGATGACGTCCTAGTCTACTCACGAGATCAGGCGTAGCATGGAAAACATTTACGTATGGTCCTGGATACCTTGAGACGACGCAGGCTGTATGCTAAGTACAGCAAGTACGAGTTTTGGCTAAGACAGGTGACTTTCTTGGGCCACGTGATTTCGGGAGACGGATTGGCTGTGGATCCAGCCAAAGTTGAGGTTGTCCTCAGGTGGGAGAGACCACGCACAGTGATAGAGGTACGTAGTTTTCTGGGACTAGCAGGCTACTATCGATGATTTATCATAGGGTTCTCTCAGATCGCACGTCCTATGACTCGTTGACCTGAAAGGACTTGCCCTTTTCTTGGATTGACGAGTGTGAGGCGTGCTTTCAGGAGTTGAAGGAGAGACTGACTTTAGCTCCTGTACTTACCATTCCAGACAGTAGTGGCAGGTTTGTGGTTTACACCAACGCATCGTTGCAGGGGTTGGGTGGTGTGCTCATGCAGCGGGGTCACATTGTCGCTTACACCTCGCGGCAACTGAAGCCCCATGAGCATAACTATCCCACCCATGACTTAGAGCTTTTAGTAGTTGTCTTCACGCTAAAGACATGGAGGCACTACCTGTATGGTGAGACATTTGATATCTTCATTGACCACAAGAGCCTCAGGTACCTATTTGACCAGAAGGGGCTCAATCTGAGATAAAGGCGTTGGTTAGAGCTCCTGAAGGACTACGACTGCAGCATCTCCTACCACCTAGGGAAGTCCAATGTGGTGGCCGACGCCTTGAGCCGGAAGGCACCTGCCCACTTGGCCAGCTTGCAGGCACAGAGTTGGAGACTCATGGAGGAGGTGGGCAGTTGGTGACCCCAAGAGTCACGGTGGTACTGTGGGGTAGTGACAGTGACGCGACAGGCACGACCAAAGTTGATAGATCGCATCATTGTAGGACAGATGGCCGATCCATACTTACATACACTGCGAGATAGGGTGTTGACAGGGGACCCAAGAGACTTTTCCTTCTCAGACGAGATACTATGCATGAGGGGGTGCCTATGCATTCCTAGAGATGAGGAGTTCTTGAGAGAGCTCCTGACCAAGGCGCACGGGTCCCGGTTCACCATACATCTTAGAAATACAAAGATGTACCATGATTTGCGATGCAACTTCTAGTGGAGAGGGATGAAGCGGGATGTTGGTGAGTTTGTTCAGTAGTGCTTGGTATGCCAGCATGTGAAGGCCAAGCACCAGAGGCCTGCAGGGCTGTTACAGCCAGTTCCTGTGCCAGAGTGGAAGTGGGAGGGCATCACCATGGATCTAGTGGTGGGTCTACCAGTTACCCAGCGGGGACACGACACAGTCTGGGTGATAGTAGATCAGTTGACGAAGACGACATAGTTCTTGCCGATCTGAGTCACTTTTGGGCCAGCACAGCTAGCAAAGAGATACGTCAGAGATGTGGTGTGTCTGCATGGAGTCCCTCGCGAGATCATATCTGACAGGGATACTCGGTTTACTTTCTAGTTCTGGGCAGAGTTTTAGCAAGCATTGGGGATCTGTCTAAGGTTCAGTACTGCATACCACCCTCAGACTGATAGGCAATCAGAGCGCACCATACAGACACTCGAGGGCCTCCAATGTGCTTGTATACTAGACTGGAGAGGCTCCTGGGAGGAGCATTTTCCCTTGGCAGAGTTTGCATACAATAGCAGCTATCATTTGAGCATCGGCATGGCACCTTATGAGGCTCTGTATAGGAGGAGGTGTACCGCACCCATGAGTTGGGTCGAGGTGGGGACCAAGTGGGAGGTTGGCCCCAGGCTGATCCAGTAGAGTCAGGAGGTGATAGAGTAGATTCACAGGAGTCTCCGCACTGTCAGGAGCAGGTAGAAGAGCTACGCCAATAAGAAGCACAGAGAGGTGCAGTTCGAGGTTAGGGATCACGTCTTCCTCCGTGTTTCACCCGTGAAGGGCTTGCAGCATTTTGGGGTGAAAGGGAAGCTTACGCCGAGGTTTATGGGACCCTTTGAGGTCTTGGAGTGGGTAGGACTCATTGCTTACCGTCTTGCCCTTCCTCCCCAACTTTCTGGGGTGCACGATGTGTTCCACGTGTCCAACCTCAGGAGGTACGTCGCCGATCCTAGCCACATTCTAAGCCACGGGAGCGTCGAGGTGGGAGACGACCTGACCTATCCCAAGAGGCCAGTACAGATATTAGACAAAGTCGTCTGAAGTCTGAGACAGTAGTAGGTATCACTGGTGAAAGTCCTATGGAGAAGCCAACGATATGAGGAGGCCACTTGGGAGCCTGAGGCGGCAATGTGAGAACAGTACCCGGAGCTTTTTGAGGGTACGTCTTTTCAAATCTATTTTGATCCTCTTTAAGTTTGTTATGTGCTTTTACGCTACTTTTTCCACACCCTACTTGGCTCAAGTTTCGAGGATGAAACTTCCTTTAAGTTTGTTATGATGAAATGACCCACTGCCATTTGGGTTGGATAAGACGTCTGGATTATTCATCAGATGTCTATCCAGATGTCTCGATAGATGGTCGGACATCTGAAAGTAGAATATCGTACCCTTTTCCTTATTTTCCGTGCGTGCACACATGCGCACACCTCCTCTCTCCTCACCCCAAACCCTAACCCTTCCTATTTAAACCCCACACCCATGCCACTCTCCCAATCTCCACCAGCCACCACCTCCATCTTTCCCTCCTGCCGGCCGCCACCTTCCTCCTAGCCACCAGTGTGGCGAGTGGAGAAGAAGAGGAGAGACGGGACGCGGAGGAGGAGGAGAGGGGAGCGAGAGAGTGGGAGGAGCTCGAGGGGAGGAGCTCGCGAGGGAGCCATGGGAGCTCGGAGGAGCTTTTGCGGGAGGAGTCGAGGATGCATGTGAGGAGTAGGAGCTCGCGAAGGTGAGCTTTGCAACTTCTTGAAGCTGCTGGTGTAGTAGTTGCGGGCGGTGCAGAGGGGTCCATGCAGAGCAAAAGGCTTGTGAGAGTTCTGCGTATTGGATATTTTCCAGTATCAGATGTCTGGAGCACATCCAGACATCTTGAGTAGCAAGGGGATGTTCGGAGCTGAAGCTGGATGTCTGAAAGCACGCGTAGTGCCAAGGTATGTGCTTCTGCACAATTTCCGGGCATGCAGGCCTTACCGCAGGAGATTTGTCCAGCTATTTTTAGGTTTGTACATATGTACGCAGGAGGCAGAGCATTGGAAAGGTGCGGGGTGCGCCCTTCGAGGTATTTTTGGACATCTGGACATGTTGCCAGACGTCTGACCGTACCTCCAAACGACCGAAAGGAGAGTTCGACGTCTGGAACTCTCCTCAGACGATCGCGGAAGGATCTGGATGTCCGAGGAAGCCGCAGGAAAGCCAGGGTGAGTACCAACATCTTTTAAGACGTCTGGGGCTAGTCCCAGACATCTGATTTTGGACAGTGAGTGTGTTTTTGGCTTTATTAAGGTCTAAACGAAATTGGATTTCCGTAAATGAACTACCATTATTTTTCGCTTGAGTTTCTCTACGAATTAGTGTCTTCTTTATATGGTTTTGGACTCATTTGTTGTGGTGGTCAATTGTATAGGTCTCCAGCCAGTCGAGTACGCGGGACCAGCAGAGGCAACGGGATCTGCGATCCGAGCCTCCATTCCTCCCGTGTTTTCCGGTAGAGTGGTTTACATTAATATTATGATTTAAACAAATAAACTGCATGTTTAGAATAGCTTGAATGAACCCTAGGATGAGAATGAACCCTAGGGCAAGAACAAATGAGCATGGTTTAAGCTACACTGTATACTTGAGATACATGTAGAACCCTAGGATGATAATGAACCCTAGGGCAGGAACAAATGAGTATGGTTGAGCTACACTATTTACTTGAGATGCATGTAAAACTCTAAATGCTAGCAAATGTATTGGTTATTTTAATGTGATGCTTTGTTAGTTAGAAAATCATGAGCTACCTGTTTTAAGAATGAAACCAGTAATGTAAATAGAGAGATCGGAAAGTTTGGAATATGGAAGGAAATGACTAACAGCATGAACCCTACGGGGAATTAGGAGAAGAACTCCTGTAGACGGGAAGTGGGCTGGCCCTTGTGTATGCGCTACCAAGGAGAGCAACTGTCCCTTTAGTGTAGAGGGGTATTAGCCACCCGTTGGGTTGAGCCTAGGGGTCAGGCCTAGTCACTCTACACCGACTTTGTTTGGCCCTCGTGTACGTGATACCGAGGTAAGCTACTTAGTGTAGGGAGGGAGCTAGCCGCCCCAGGGGGCCTAGGGTTAGGTCTAGCCACCCTACACCAACTCTTGTTAGGCCCACTGGGCAAACTGGGATTGTCGAACAAATGTATGCAGACTGTGGAGGGGCGATACCCCTATTCTGTGCTGAGGGGTGAGACCCTTGTTCTGAGAGGGCAAGGTAATGTACTGTTCCATGCTGTACCTTTAGGCGTACCCGCTAGTAGAAATGACTGACCGCGTGCCAATGCGGGATAGCTACTCGTGCACTTATCATGCGTGCCATAGTCACCGCTACGTCGCGATCGTGACCTCGGGGTGGTTGACTGGGTGTAGGACTACCACGGGGGACTCTCTCAGCTAGGAGAGCACCACGTGCACATCCTACATCATGGAAAAGACTACAATCAAGATCGTTCCCATGAGGAACAGGCCAGATCAAGAAATGATTAGATGAATAAAGGAGCAACAAATTAGAACTACTTGATTGAGTTAAATGAAAATGGATAGTTACTTAATTGCATTAATTAATTGCTTGTCTTAATTACATGTAAATAGCTGAATTACCACTCTACTCAGCATTCGTTGATTCCAAAAATTTTATAACCTTGTTCAGGTCAAGGAGTTGAGAAGCCCGCACCACTGGCTGCAGAGGGAGATGGGCCCAGTCGAGCCTAGCCTTAGCTATGTTTTCTTACTATTTCCCCTAGCTTCTGTTGTGGTAGTGAGCATATTGTTTGATGTAATACTGTTTCAGTTACTTTTCCTCTGTACTTTCCTTTGTCGTAGTTGTGATGGCTTATATTATTGATAGACTATTCGCTCTGTTTCTTTTACCATCTCTGGATTATTTTCTGTTTAGTTACATTGCATGCGTGGTTGTGAATTATTTCCTACTTTTAGTTATTTCTCGTTGGATGACTTGGTCTTGGGATTAGTCGAGGTGGGCCGATCTTGGGTCTTGTAGGGATCTGGGATCGGGTCGTAACACCTAAGAAGCCCTAAAACCCTATTTCCAGCCTCTATCTAGATGTCCAGAACCCTTAGCCACAACCCGCGCACCTTAAACCCACTTCTGTAGCATTTTAAGACGTCTAGACAGTTGGTTTGGACGTCCAATTTCTTCAGACAGAACCTTAATTCTTCCCTGCCTCTGTTTGGACGTCTAGACAATAAGTCTGGACGTCTAACTTTTCATTTTAATACATCTGACACTATTGTCAGACGTCTAGAACTTCTCTCTAGTTCCTGTTTTTGAATTCAAGCTTGGATCTTGAATTCCTAGGTCCCTAAACCCAATTCCAACCCCATAGGAACCTAAATTAAGATACCTTAACCCTAGTACATCACCTCTAGACCTCCCTAAGGACCTAATTAAGTCCTCACTAAACCTAATTGACTTGGATCTTAGTCAATTCCATCAGCCTATTCAATTAGACCAATTGAGTCCAATTGAACCCTGATCTCGGCACACACTGTCCAATTGGACTCAGTGAGAGTCCAATTGACCTAGACCTACCTTAATTGAGTTGTTTTACTCTTAATTTGAGTTTCAAACATCCAATTAAACTTGTATCAAGTTTAATTGCATTTTACCTTAATGAGTTAGGGTTTACAACCTTAATTTTGAACCTACCTTGACCTAAACCCACTAGAACCTAACCTAATCAACCTAGCTACCTAGGTTTTGACCCACACACACCTAAACACACCATCTACATGAAAATACCTAGCCTAGAGTTCTCTAGAACTCTCTACCGTGTGTTGTTGCCTTGGTTGCTAAAAATAGCAACCAAGATGCATTCAATTTTTAGATCCACCAAATGTGGATCTAAAAACCACCCATCCATCCTCTCTCTCACTCTCCCACGAGCTCCCACCATAGGCCTCTCTAGTGTTCCACACTTCTCTAGAGAGGCTACCTTGGGTCTACTTAAAGGACCTTTGGGTGGCTATTTGGATCCATCTAGCCTTCCATCTAGTTTTAGCTTCATTCCACCTCCATCTCCACGAACACACCATGGCATCCCCATCACCACCACGGCAGGCCAAGATCACCTCCAACCTCTCTCCAAGGGTCGGCCTAAGCACCATTGGCCACCCATCCTTCTCCTCTCAACCAAGTCAAAGGCCATCGGAGCTACCTCCGAATGCCCTTCATTTTGTTAGCTAGATAAGTAGTGTAGTTCTTCATAGATTAATGCTTTATTACTGCTTAGTAGTGTAGCTCCATATTCTCCCCCAATGATGCATGCATAATCCCCCCATAGATTCATGTATGCAGTCATTTTCCGTTAGCTAGTTTATTGCTTTCAAGTTTTCCTATATAAGCTTTTCGCGAGCTTCACTCTGTAGCCACCATGATGCAATCAATGAAATCATCTTTTATATATCACTATGTCTATGTGTGAAAATCACCATGAGCTGATTGTCATATTTCCTTGTGATTAAAGTTTCATGCGCGAAATTTGTATTTTCTTGCAACTAAGCATGTCGTGCATCAATACGAATTATTGTAAACTGGCATGCATTTTTGAATAAGTAGAGCGAGCTAGATTGAATTCAAATCTACATTTTTTAAATGCCTCCCAGAGATGAACGACCGGAACTTAAGTCTGGTTATTTTATAAATTATTTTTGACGAGTGTTTTCGCGCACTATACTACGATGAGATTTCTATTTTCAAAACACGTGCAAGAACCATCTCCTGTTAAGCATGAATGTAAATTATCGATTAAGAAGCAACATAAGTCAATTATTAGAAGAGTTTTTTAATGGACTTTTTGAATGAGGGGTTGGCTCTATTATTTTTCTTAAGTATTAGATGACCTTATTGACACTTAGTTCAAGTACTTCACTAGGCTCTTTAACCAGATAGTTGAAAATTATAAAGGTTTCATATGTGAAGTCTTTTGTTCACCAAATAGCCTTCTTCTTTTTTTTTTTGAAATAGTGAGGATTGCTATCATGAACTGATAGCAATCCGGAGGGAAGTATATTTCTTATCAAAAAAGCATTACAAAAGAGATTCCCAACTATGCATGAGGGACCAGCATTCCTTTACAATGTTCTCACATCTCACCGGTCTCTCCTGAAAAAGCTTATCATTGTGCGCCCTCCACACACACCACAAAGCAGCTGCCATAGCCCCTAATGGTCGACTAGGACTGATGAACCTCTACCACAGTGAATCCTAGGAGGGAAGAGGTTCTAAACAAACCATCCTCCAAATCTTGTCGGTGACCAGACAGGAGGAGAAAATGTGTGCTGCACTATCAGAGAGTAAGTCACAAAGAGGGCAGGCATTCAGGACATTCCCCATCCTTATGTGCCTCAGATCACCAGTGATCAAACCTTCCCGTCTGCAAAGCCACAAGAATATCTGGACCTTCAAAGGGATTCTCAAGAGCCAAATCTTTCTGCCAATAGGATCACATTCCACCTCATTATTGGATCTAATAACTTTCTCATACGCCTGCTGCACTGAGAAGATACCCTGCCAACCGTATGTATCCGTCGCATTCTTCGTAAGCTGCACTTGCTGTAGATCAGCCATCAGATTCTACCTCTCCTCCCACAGCCGAGTGCCTGATCTGCTTTGTTGCAGCTCTTCCAGCCGCCAGCAGCCCTCTGCATCAGACCACAAGCTACTGACTGTGGCTTCCTTATCTGCAGCAGCCGCATGAGCTCTCAGGTAGACCTCTTTCAGTATCCCCAAATCAGACCACCGCTCATTCCACAAGCTGAAATTTCTGCCATCTCCGAGCCTAGGCTGCAGCAGATGCCAATAACTGCTGATTGCACTGATCACCGATCGCCAAAAAGGGGAGGGTTTCTTCGGTTGTAGCCTTTGCAGACTGCTGTTTGATCTCCCATAGCTGTCCCTGATCAAATCAGCCATCAACTCCTTGCAATCCAAAATCCTGATGGCCCATTTTATCAATAAAGCCTCATTGAATTCTTTGAGAGCCTTAATTCCCATACCACCAAGTTCTTTTGGCCTGCAGATATTGCTCCATCTGATGGGCTGCATGAAACCGCCTTCATGACCTGCTCCTTTTCAGAAGAATCTCTTCCTCATAACATCCAATCTCTTCCATATACACTTAGGGGCCCTAAATATGCTAAAATAGAAGATCAGTATGGCTGTAATGATCCAATTGAGAAGGATCAATCTTCCACCCTTAGACAAAAATTTACTACTCCATCCTTTCAGCTTTCCAGAAACCTTATCAAACCAGACATTCCAATCAGATTTTTTGAGTTTTCCTG
The DNA here is from genome assembly GCA_037157565.1 of Thalassia testudinum. Taxonomy (NCBI): domain Eukaryota; kingdom Viridiplantae; phylum Streptophyta; class Magnoliopsida; order Alismatales; family Hydrocharitaceae; genus Thalassia; species Thalassia testudinum. The sequence continues at coordinate 51,217,817 of JAZHRO010000009.1, forward strand.
CCCTCAATGGCAATCCTAGGTACTTCAGTGGTAGCGCAGTTCGAGGTGACCCCAATGTACCCTCCAAGTCCAACTGCTCCTACTCATTCATGCCAAAACAAATCAAGACAGACTTTTCCTTATTCAAACATAAGCCTGAAATATCCCCAAATATCTTCACCAGTAACCCCAGAGCATGTGCCGCAGGCTTGGACCCTTCAACAAAGAAAACCATGTCATCTGCATATTGCAAAATGGGGGCCAGAGTTCTCCTGTTAGATAGTGAGTACCCTTTAATTATACCCACCTTTGCCAATTTGCAAGCATACCTTGCAAGCCTGTCCACCGCAAGGTTAAAAACCAACGAAGCTAGAGGGAATCCTTGTCTAACCCCACGCTGAGGTTGGATCCACACTCCACACGGCTTCCCATTGATCAATGGAGAGAAAGAAGTAGTAGTGACACAACGTTTCATCCATTGGATCCATACGAGGGGAAAGCCTCTCCTTCTAAAAACCTCCCAAAGATACGGCCAAGAGATCAAATCATAAGCCTTCTGGAAATCAACTTTCCACAAGAATGCCTTGCATTTCCTTCTATGCCATCCACTAACCATTTCTTGAGCCAAGATAAAGGATTCCTGAAGTGGTCTGTTAGGCAGGAATGCAGCTTGTATCGGGTGGATTAGGCCCTGTAGAACATTTCTCAGCCTATTAGCCAAAATCTTGCTGATGACAAGATACATGGAATTTGAAAGGGAGATCGGCCTAAAGTCTGAGAATTTTTCTGCTCCCATTGATTTAGGCAGGAGAAAAAGATAGGACTTGTAAATCCTCTCAAACCTAGCATTTCCCACCTCAAATTCTATAATAACATCCATCACTTCCTTGCCCACCACACTCCACATCTCTCTGTAAAAGAAAACTTGTATTCCATCAGGGCTGGGGAACCTTCCATATTTAATTCTCTGATTGCCTGTAGGGTCTCCTGTTCAGTGATAAGTGTAGTCAGTTGTGCAGCCTGATCACTCGTCACCCTAGGACCATCACTTCTTGCCATTCTCCATTTCCCCCTCTCAGCTGCCCGAGATGCCTCTCTATAAAATTTAATGGCTTCAGATTTAATCTCCTGATTGGAGAAGACCTTATGTCCATCACTGAGAATAGAGGAAATAAAATTAACACACCTCCAAGAGCTAGCCACAAGGTGGAAAATTTTCGTATTGGCATCTCCCTCCTTAAGCCATAACTGCCTTGATCTCCCTCCAATCGATTTCTTGTTTAAGGTCTTCATCCAATATCACACCCTGCCACATTTTCCTTTCAGCCAACTCTTCCTCAGATAAAGGGCCAGCTGCCTCCTTAGAATCCAGCTCCTGAATTTTATTCAGAGCTTCCCTCCTCCTCTGCTACCTCATCAAACTAACAGTAAATCCATATTCTTTTAAGACAGTGCGCAAATCAGCCAGCTTGGTTGCCAATCTGATAGTAGCAGACCCCTCCACCTTTTTAGCTGGCCACCAAGAGCTAATCATCTGACAGAAGCCTGGTTCATTCAGCCATGATCTTTTCATTTTGAAATAAGAACCAACATGAGTTTCTTCCCCACTGTCCCACACTAAAGGGGTGTGATCAGAAAAAGGTCAGCTTAATCCACTCACAGACAACAGTTGGAATCTTACCAGAATGTCCACATTCCCAAAAAATCTATCTAAGTTGGATGTTAGCCCATTTCCATTGCGCCAAGTAAATTCCACACCAGAGGATGGATATTCACTCAACTGTAGAGATTGAATCATCATCTGGAAGCCAGTAGCCGAACTTTCTGTGTTACCACTAGGCCTATCTGCCCCTGGTAGCACACAATTGAAATCCCCACCTGTCAACCACATTCCCCCCTGCACCAACTCAGCCACAGCAGACCACTCCTCCCACAGCTCCTGCCTGGCAGATGCAGCACATGGTCCATATACCCCAGTAATCCAGATACACTCTTGCCCCTGGTGAATCTAGAATTTGCATGTCAGCATATGCCTGGCTTTGTGAACTTCCAAACATTGAGCCCACCCCTTCCTCCACCAGATAGCAATACCTGCCAACCTCCCTTATGCGTCAATCTGCACATAATCATTCAGCCCTGAAGCTAGCAAGTTAGACCAAAGCCTGTCAGAACTACCTTCAATGTGTGTCTCTTGAATGAGCGCACATTCAATTCCCCATTCTCTCAAATATCTCATCAAAGAAGCCCTCCGGCTTTTGTCGCGCAGCCCACACACGTTCCAAGTGAGGATTCTCATCTATCCTCACTGGACCCCTCCCCCCTGAGGGTCTGACATTTGCATACCTGCATAACTTTCGCAACCTCATCTTCATCCATCAGAATGATAGCCTTTGATTTTCTCTATCGAAGGCTATATGGTGATCTACCCTTACCAGTCTTTGAGTGAGAACTACCTTCACATTTAAGGCCTTCCTTCTCCTGCAGATCCTGTTTATCCTTCATAGACTCAATCTGCGTGTCATGACTCCCCTGCTCCTCAATCTCCATGTCACCTGACAGCACATCCCCTGCCATCGTAGGCATTGGTCCAACCGTTTCCCCCACACCCAATTCCTCCTTTTCTTCATTCTGAGCCTGCCCCATCTCCCCCACATGGAAGTCCTTACAAGTTTTGATAGTTAGGGATTCATCGCCGTGAACCGTGCACAGTTCTTGCATAACCGCCTCCTCATCAACTGCAGGTCTAGATGACTTAATTTGTTTTGCTACAGTGTCTCCCACCAGAAACCTCAGCCTCAGCATCCAGGAACTCCCACCACATCTCAGAATCAGATTCTCAGGTACAGAGCCAGCTATAAATACATCAATCATAACATTCAGCAGGCGCCCATCGCCCTTAAGCAGTCTGATAACCGCATCCTCTGCCACTGATGCAAATCCTGAGATCATTGACGATACGACCTCCTTCGACCTCAAATGTAAAGGTAGCCCCTCGATCTCATGTTTTCCCGATCTGGATCCCACTCTCTGGGGTGGCCTCTCCGGCAAAGCTCCATCAAAGGGAGAAATCAATCTCCAAATCACCGTGAAGCCATCGTTGTAGGATGTTTGAAATCGCAGCTTCTCAACATCCACCATATCCAAGCCAAAGAGGACAAAACATGTATTTGACAGAAAAGAAACCTTCCAGGAGTTGGTCGAGAGGGAGAGAGAGTTTACCAGGGTGCGAACATTCTCCGCCGTCGGTCGTCCAAACATAACCTCCCCGACCAGAGCTCCACGCAAGGCCATCTCTGCCGCTTTGATGTTCTCTGTCACAAGAACCTCCACATCAACCGTAAGTCCCCATCTTGATCATAGCTCATCTCTTAATCTTGATCTTATATCCTTCTCTAAGTTCTTCGAAGCTTCACATGAGATCTTTTGTCTCTAAAATGTAATCTATAAATAGAATTAAACAAATATAGTTCTTTTCTCTTGATTAATATTTTGTAAACATCAAAATCAGGATCACCAATGCACTTGCACTAAAAATCTCCCTTTTTTTGATGTTGAGATGTGCTTTTTAGTTCAGCAAATAGAAATACTAATACGATCTAAAATATAATATTTATAACTAAATGAATTTAATGACATATAGATAAATACAGGCACACAAACATAATCTCTATATTTCTTCATAAAGTCATACCCTTCTCCCCTTTTGTCAAGATTAAAAAGAATAAAATGGAGTTACAACATCAAAATTAGGTTTAACATAAAGATCGAGTACTCCTCTATGAATATGCATAGGATAAAGAAATAGAGGATCATAATATGCATAAGATTGGACATAAAAAATACTACATGACATTTAAACTTCTAAAAGTTAAGACAAGCATTAAAGTTTAGAATCATACAAACAACCATAATTCAAATTAGCATCACACATAAAAGGGGATTTTAGACTACATGCCTTGCACAAAAACAAAACACTTATAATTCAAACAAAACATGGCTTGGACATTTGTACTAAGAAATAAGAAGGGAAATATTAAAGAATTAAGAAAGAAGAGTGAAATAGAATTGCAACAACATCCTCTCATTTCTTGCATTATCATCTTTAATTCTTCTTTTGCTTTCCTCTCTTTATCCCTTTCACATCGAGTTCAACGTGATAGAAATGAGCTTGCATGGAATCTAAGACCTTAGCTAGTTGCTCCCTATCCTCCTTTTGCCTTTTCATGAGTATCCCAAGGCTTTCAACGTACATTATGGAGGAATCTTGATTAGGATCCCCATGTCGTTCCAATCAAGGTGATAAAAAGACAACTACTCTTCTCTAGGAATGTGATTGTACGTATTCTCCATCATCGCCATCATCTTTTTCAAAAGGTTAGGCCTCAAAGCATGTTTTCATTTTCTAGGTTGGATTCTTAAGCTTCTTTAGCATTGTCATCACCTAGATGCACTCTCTTTGTGATGGTCTTGCCAAAGCATTAGAGATAAGGATCAAAGAATCAATTCGCATGATCAATATTGAAGCATTGAAAGATGTATAGCCAATTTTGCTTTATTTTGTTAATCATGAAATAGATAATATAGGTTGTGCAACAAGGAAAATGATCATAAATTTTTGCTTTGCCAAAGATGTCCCAATCAATGATACTACCTAGGATACAAGGTATAAACTTAAGATGTTTGGTTTGTTATTTCATGAATCTAACATAGTTTTCTAATCTAACTATCTCTTTCTTAACATCCTCAAAATCACTTGTCACGTGACATTTTCCCAATAAACACCCTTAGGGTTGATGTTACAAATCTCTTCAAGGAGCTTGACTTTAATAGGAGCCCTAAATATGGTCGACTCGAGTAAAAATTGATCATTTTCGCCAACATCATACAAGTTTGCATAGAAGAGTTTCACAAGCTTTGTGTACACACCCTTAATGGAATATCCAATATGAAAGATAGCTCAGAATAGAATTAGATCTTTTGGAAAGGGAATATCTCAGTAATATTTCTACCATAAATATTTGCGAACTCGTGAGATATGATGGGTTGACTAATAATGAGCATAAATTAACTGAAAGACTTGTCTTTCTTCTCTACTTTCAGTGTGAGAAGAAAAGGGGATAAAGGTTTTAGCATTTTTGGTTGTGCCTCTTTGAAGAGATATTCTTAGTCCTTTGTTTTGAGGCTATTACAAGATTTTTGAATAAAGAAATGAGATCAAAAAATATGAAAATAGTGAACTCAAAAAAGTATTACTTAGTTGATCAAGTGGATCTATTAATCAATTAATTCGGAAACTTTTAAAGCTAAGAGAGATTTGATAGAAATAATTAATAAGATGAGTCTCCTAACTGATTAATAAGAGGAAAAATTGGGGAACTAGGGATAATGAGATTCCATCTTGATTCCTTTGAGTCTTTAATTAAACTACAACAAGTAAACACAAGAAACAAGGTTTACTTTATTATTAAAACTAAGACAACTACTAAAAAATGAATTAACATCAAACTTGATGAGGGAGGATTTAACCCTCATAATATAATCATAAGGAGAGCATGTGATACCTGGCCTAATGATGATAACGTCATCATCAGCCATATCTAGCTTTATTTAGTCATATTCCATCATTAAATGCTCCTACTGAATCATCAGAAGACAGTAATTCATTGCACATCCTTTCTAAGAGAATAACAAGGAACCAGGGTTAAAACTGTAATTTTACCATCCTATCATAAATGTAGAATAACCACAGGGTTTCTAAGGGGTTAATTAAAGGTCAAATGATCATAAATGTCTAATAAGTGGGTTCATGCAGATAGGAGCGAGTTTTCACGCATTTCAAGAATTAAATGACATCTAAAACCCTAAAAATAGGCCCTCTTAATTCACTGAGGTTTTGGTTAGGATAAAATTAATCTAAACCCTCCAAAAATCATAAAAAAATATTCTCTAGGGTTTGGCATCCTTGATTTGACCATCTGAACCCATTTTGACCTAAAATAGAATCACAGACAGACTATTGCCCTAATTTGGGTTTTTGCATAAATTACCTAGTCAAACATGGTCAAAACCTAAATCCAACTTCACCATTAGATTCCTTGGGTATAAATTAGGTTTGTACCAAAATTTGGGCCCAATCAGAGATCGTCTTGACCTAGTTTGCATTTCAGTCCTATCTAAGTCACAAGTGCCCCTAGCTTTTGAACTTCATTACAAATAGGCCCCTATCTTTGTCTTCATTCTTTGCAAAGAGGTCCCTCCACCATTGTCGTTGAGGAATCCTACTCTAGCAAGCTTTATTTGGCAAGAACTTGTTGATTATATGACGAATCCCTCTCAAAATTGAAAGGGAGATTCATCAAGTAATTTCCTTCCTTTTAAGCCTTGTCTGAGTCTCCAGATCTTGCCCAATCTCTCATGTGAACCTTTGAAAGGATTCAGTCTCCATAGATTTCGAAGCTTGGAAGCTTCCAAGCTTGGTCTCCAAGCTTGAAACCCCTCCCCATGGCTTATAAAAGGATCAGGAGCAAGAACCTGAGCTCCTGAGAAAATTTTGGTCAGAGAAAAGCCCTCTTCCTCCTCTGGCCATCTCTGCACTTTTTTTCGATGACACCCTTTGTTCTCCTCGTTCGACCGTTCAACAGTCAAATTGGACAGCCTATCTTCCTCCCCTCATCGTCGCATGCCTCTCCAGACAAGGAAAGGGTGTTTCTCTCCCTTGTTCGTCACCATTGCCGCTCCATCCCTCTCATCTTCTCCGACACCGGTCTGCCATGACCGACCTCTTCCAGCCACCTTCTCCTCTCCTAAGCCCCTCTATCCTCTTTTCTCTCATCCTACTTCTCTTTCCCACACTTATGACACACGTACAACCACCGTTTCCCCCTCAACGTTGTCATCTTCCTCCGCTCCAACAACCACTCTGGCGAGGCCTTCCCATCATTCCACTGCATCACACGCTTCGCCAAAACTCCCTACACCTCCGCCTCGACTCCACGAGCCAAACCCCTATACCTATTCACTCTTCCACCCACACAAAAGTGCCACCGAACAACCCATCAATTCCCGACCTCCATCGCCTTCACCAGCCATCTCCGACCCCCCTCGCAGCATGCCACTGCCACCAACGCCTTTGCCACATCTTCACGATCCTACTAAGCTTCTCTGACAAGGTCGTAAGGCCATACTGTGTTTCAGGTTTTCCGACCATTGCCGTCATTACTGAAGCAGCGACAAGCAAGCTCCTGCCGTGTTCCTAAGATCCCAGCTCCAGGTGCGAGTCCCAAGTGACACGAAATCGAAGCACAAACACCTTTTCCCGGTCAATTAGAGTGTTCGACCACAACTCCTATGCGAATTGGATGAAGACACCTCAAGCAGCTCACGACCGTCTGCGAGGAGAAAAGCTGTGGGATTAGTCCCACATTGTAAGTAGGTAAAGGGCTGAGGCTGAATAAGTTGAATTCGTGTTCTGGGCTTATTGCCTCAGAACACAAGGGTGAGATCCTCCTTACCCTTCTCACTTGACCTACCTACTGCCTTCACTCCTCGATTGCAATCACGCTTGCAGCCCTGGACCTGAATACTCGATTACCTGGTTTCAGTGAAAGAGAAGAGGAGGAAGAGAGAAAGAGAGAGAGAGAGAAGGGGAGGGTGGGTTTTGCTCCTCTTTGCATTGGCTGAACACTTAGCTGTGGGGAAGGAAGGAAGGGAACCCAAGAAAGGAAAGAAGAAGAAGAGAAGGCCAAGAAAAAAAGAGAGAAGAAGAACAAAAGAAGAAGGGCTCATACAGAAAAGAAGAGGAGAGAAAGAAGACGCTGAAGAGAAGAAGCCTCTTTGAGGCACTGTAACAGAGTGCAATTATTTGATTCATGGAGTAATTAGTATCTATCCATCTAAGCTAATAATTGGTGATTCAAATCACCATCCTTTTGCCTTAGATTTCTTTTTACTATAATTAAATCTTGATTCACTCATGTGCTACATTGAATATAAGTTTTGAGTAATTATTATCATTAATTGTGCTCATTTATATTATTTATTAAGATTAGTGTGTGAATTCCATATCGTTCCCTGTGTTTGACCTCGGACTTCAATTCGAGTAATAAATTGTATTTGTTGACGAGCAATTTTGGTCTGTACTACAATGTATCGATCTTAAACACAGATTTTGCACGTTAAACACCTAATGACAGAGTGGTTTTCGCATATGTGTTTTGGAATACGTCGGAATTCGTAGTATAGTTGCGCTAAACCCTCAATCAAAAATATTTAGTTGTTTACGAAACTCACTTGATTTTTATTCTTTTGAGTCCCAGTCGTTCGTCTCTAGGAGGCGTGAAAACAAATTTAGATTTGCAATTTTCTTATTATCAACCTAGTCTAACCTATCCTAATCTTTTTGGTCTTTTAGTATTTTGTGATTTTTTTTTGTGTTTTTGATTTTTGAAAAGCAACATGAAACCTAGATCTAAATATGCTAGCGAAAGCTTAAGTGACTATGTGTATCTAAATGAGGCCATGGTGGGCGTGCATGGTGTGACGATCTCTAAAGAGGTCATTCCTATGGAGACTAAGAGGTGTGCATCCAAATCATAAGGGGTGCAAATAAAACCAAAAGAATATCATGCATAAAATATCAAGTCACTATAAATCCGGATACATGAAGAGAAAGAAACCTTTGAAAAGGATCAACCAAGAGAGACTATGGAGAAGCCTTCTTGGCTGTCCACTAGGAGAGGAGTAGAGAGAATAAGGTGGCCATGCACCCTTATAGACCTTCCCTTGCTAGCCGTCCATGGAGGTGCTTGGAGGAGGAAGAGATTCCCTTGGACGAGAGGAAGCCTACCTTGATGTTGAGAGGAGAAGAAGATAGACGACCTCCTTCTTCTTGCTAGCAACCACCCATGGAGGAGCTTTGGAGGAGGAGGAGCACCATAGGCATCCATGAGAGGAGGAGGGTGGACGACCCTTGAGGTTGGAGGGGAAGGTGTGGTCACAAGTTGAGAAGGGGAGGAGAAAAATGGTTGGAGTGTTGGCCATCCATGGGTCTTAGTAATAGGTTCTTAGGTTGGGTTTACTAAAATTAGGATGGCTAAGAATAGGTGTTCTAGAATAGGCTAGGTAGAAGAAGTGTGTGTGTGTGTTTTGAATTTCGTAGAGCTAGGTTGTGTGGGTTTTGGTAAATCTAGGTTAGGTCAACCTAGATTAGGTGGGTGTGGACCTAATTAGGCTTAGGAAGGTCTAATTGGATAGGAGTGAACCTAATTAGGTCTAGGTCAAGTCTAATAGGATGTGTGTGTGTGATTAGGCTAAGGTAATCCTAATAGGTTGGGCTAGGGATAGGACAAGTAAGGGTATGGATAGCGGGATAGGCTTAGGAGGTCTCTAATTAGGTTTCCTAAGGTGTTTGGTGGGGTTTCTAGGTCAAAAGGGGCAAGCTAGGGCTTCTAGCACCAAAAATAGGAACTAGAGATGACCTCCAAACGTTTAGACAAATGATCAAATGTCTTATACTCCAAAATTGTACGTCTGGAAGTTAGGTTAGACGTCTAATTCTATGTCAATGTGAGTTTTGGCTTCTTGGATTGACTTTCTGCAGAAATCAGACGTCCATCCTAATGTTTGGACGTCCTAAAAGGTGCTGGAGAGTGGGTTTTGGGCTTTCTATGGTAGGTTTTGGTTCCTAAGTGTTTGGGAGAGGGATAAGGTGGATAAGAACATGGATAGTGCTATCCATGTTTGGGTTCTAAGGCTAAGATGTCCTAATGGAAGTGGTTTTGGGTTTGAGAAGGCTGTCCTAGGGTTTCTAAGGGTAGGAATAAGGCTATCCTCCTTACTCCTCTTGTCTGGATCAGTCTTCTTCTTTCTTTATTACTTTATTCCACTCCATCTCGCATCCTGGATCACTTTATTACCTGTAAATAGCAACAAAAACATTAAATAGCAAGATATCTCATCTTATTCTATATAAAATGATGCAATGCATGATATGCATGTTATGAGTGCAATATTCACAAATTAAGCTAAGTTCAAACATTATTTAGGTTGATTAGGACCTATAATTGCTACGCAATCATCTAAGAAGCCAAAACTCCATTAAACCAACTAAGAGGTCTTGAGACCCATTTAGAGCTATAAAGAAGCCATCAAGAAGTGCCAAGTAGACATATTGCTTAGGCAAGTCAAGTAGAACATCTTGGAATGGAGCCACTAAAGTAAACCAAACATTCCTAATGAGTGAGACTTTCTTATTGGCGAAGATTAGCCAAAGGTAATGATCAATGAAACCACATGACACAAGCCTCCACCTGAAGTTCTCATGATAAAAAAAGAACAACTTTGATTTTTTCTTGCCAATCTCTTAGCAGGCTTGGCCAAGAAAGAAGCCTAACTAGATGTACATAATGTCTCAAGCAGAGAAGTTCAAGTGGCAACAACATATCCACCTGAAAAAGATACATTAGACACAAGTTAGTTATAATCCTCATAAAAGGTTCAGCCATGATTCTCATAAAAGGTTAGATGCCCTTCTTTGGCATACACCTTAATAAGTGGAACCAAGTAAACAATTCTCTTGTGTTCCTGCTCTCTCACCATCAAATTGGTTACATGGTTGAGTCCATCTTCCATCCAGAGTGAGAGTAATATTAAGCTCTAACCAAAACCCTAAGTGGATCTACAATGGGAAAGTAGTTACCTTGAAGTGTGATGCTCCTCTTCAAGAACCACCATGACCCATAAGGACACTTCACAAGATTGTCTTTGGTACTCTCATTAGACTTCAACAGTCAGGAGATTTTGGGTTCTAAGATAAGAAAAGAGGATTTGAAGATGGTGGTTAACCAAAAGATGATGAGGAATAGTGATTTTAGGTGCATATGAGATGTTCTAGAGGGTTCAAACCCCTTAGAGAATAAAAAAGGAGACATGTCAAGAAAGTCCACGTGTGTAATTGCCTTGATATAAAACAAGCATACAAAAATTAATCAACCAATACAATCAATTAGTTAATTAATTGCATTTTGAACAAAACATTCAGTCATCAACAAGCATCATTCAAAGTACAAATATCAAGGCTTCTTTTAATGTGAGTGAGCTTATCTCAAGCTGAAGGTTTTGTAAATATGCCAACTAATTCTTCAAATGCATTTATAAATTATAAAATAATTTCTTGAGAACATCATCTCTTAGGAAATGGTGACTAAATCAATATGTTTAGTTGTTGAGTTATGAACTGGATTTATTGACAAGTTGATGGCACTAATGCTATCACATAATATTCTAACTTCATCATAGTGATCCTAGGCATGATAGGGTTTGTTTCATCCAAAGTATTTGTAAATATGTTAATATAGTTGAAATATATTCACCTTTGGCAATTGATAATGCAATGCAATTTTGTTTCTTAGAAAATCGTGAAACAAGTGCATTGCCTAATGTTTAGAGCGCTGAATCGAGTTTTAAAAGTATTGCGTTATAGTACAACCAAAATAGCGTTCAAAACAAATATAATTTTATTACTCGAAAAGATTTTCGAGGTCGAGCACAGGGAGAAAATTGATATTTAGAAATTAAGATCACAATTTAAACTTGAAAGAAATTGCAATAGTAGCAGTATCAAAGTGCAAAAATATGGGAGTAAAGTGGTGATGTAGATCACCAAATACTCCTACAATATCACCAAATAATTCAATGTAAATAAGCAATGGAGGCTAGAATCTATCGTCTGATTCCTTAATCAGATGACTTAAAGTGATTTCTTCTTTTCTCTCTTCTATGTCTTCTCCTTCCTTCTTCTTCTTCTTCGGCTTCTGTTTGACTTCCTTTGCCTTCATGATTCTTCTCTTTCTCTTCTTCTTTCTACCTTTGCCTTTCTTTTGCCTTAGCTTCTCTTTCTTCTTCCTTCTTCTTCTGGCATCCTCTTCTTCAGCTCCTGCCTTTGCCTTTCTTCTGCCTTGGCTTCTCCTTCTTCTTCAGCCTTCTTCAACCTTCTACCTTCTTCTCTTTCTCTTCTGTTTTCTCTTCTTCTTCCTTCTGGCTATGGCTAAGTATTGGCCTGAAGAACCTATAGCAAAACCTACCCCTACCCGCGTGCAACTCTCCTCACTTTCTCTCCTAGGATACGCTCTCCCAGAGCCACACAGATACTCGAGTAATCGGGTCGGGTGCGTACCCGGGACCAGGCCCACTGACGTGCGGTAGTGGGCGAGGTGTGTAGTCGGGTTGGGTCAGGCCAAGTTCGTGGGGCGTGATCGCAAACAAGACCGGGTCAGGTGAGTGGGACCTCACCCCGTGGATCTGAGGTGACAAGGCTATGTCACTTTTTCCTCTTATGCAGGTGCAGGCGGTCGTCCACTTCCGAGGTGGGACTAAATGTCCCACCTTCCTTTCGCGTGCACCTGCAGAAATAGCCTTCACGATTGCAGCAGCCACAAAGGTCTTCGACTCCAATTGAGGGCTTGAGTGCTTGCGCGAGGGGCTTCTACGCACCTGGGACAATAGCACCTGGGCTTCGCAGACTTGGAGCTGCAGCAAGCTTGCTTCAAGCTCGCTCGCTAATGGTGGAGGAGCGGTGAACCTAAAATCACAAGGTCGGCCTTGTGGCCATGTCAAAATGTTCAGAGAGGGTCGCCGGAGCATGGCGAAGATGCTGGGGGTGTTGGCGTGGCGTGGCAGTGTCTGTGCGTGTGTGCCTAGGGCACTCTGTGTGCAAATGTGTGGGTGTGTTCGGGGAGGTGCATGAGTGAGTGGCGCGGTGAGTGGAGTGAGGGGAAATGTTCAGTGGAGTGAGGGGAAGCTTATGGGCTTGTTGGTGAGGGTTGGGATGGCCTGTGGAGGTGGAGCGACCTCGCCGGAGTTGGTGGTCGGAGATGGAAGGGTTGGAGGTGATGGAGGTCGGCAGTGGTCGATTTTGAAGAATAAAGGGTGGAGAATAATGTAGAGGGGAGAGGGAGCTTATCTGGGAGGTGAAGAGATGCAGGGGACGAGTAAAGGCGTCGGGTCTGGTGTGGCTGACGCTGGAGACGAAGGTGGCTCCGGTGAGTGATCGGCAAGGACGAAGAGAGGGAAGTGCCTGGGGGTACAGCGAGGCACGAACGAAGTCAAGGAGGAAGAATTCACCGTAGGTATGGTGGTCGGATGACGAGGAGGAATAAGGGAGGTCATCGGATGTCGAGGAACCTACGGCCGTGAGGAGAAAGGAATCAGGGGTGTTCGCGACCGAATTCTAGCATGAAGTGATCGAAGGGGTTTGGGCTCCTTCAGTTAGGGCTTGGGAAGCAAGCTTCCCAAGCAAGGAAAGCTCGTCGGCAATGGAAATCATTGAGATACCCATATCTCTCATGCATTCGCATGAGAAATTGGGAGGGAATCAGATCTCAAATGAGGGTTTAGACGAGAGAGAATTTCTCAGAGAATCTCCCTTCCAATTTTGGAAGAGATTCTCTGAGCAATCAGGGAGAACCCTCCTTCCAAAGCTTGTCGAAGTAGGATTCCTCCTCTATAATGGTGGAGGGACCTATTTGTGAAAATGATGAAGAAGATAGGGGGCTGGTTGTAAGGGTTTTTGAAAGTTAGGGGTATAAATGGAATTAAGTTGGACCTTTTTGCAAACTAGGTCAAGGCAAGCTCAACTTGGGTCCAAATTTTGGTACAAACCTAATTTATACCTAAGGAATCCAATGGTGAAGTTGGATTTTGGGTTTTACCGTGTTTGACTAGGAAATTTATGCAACAACCCAATTTAGGGCAAATATATGTTTGAGACCTTATTCTATGTCAAGATGGGTTCCAATGGCCAAATTGAAGGTTTTAAACCCTAGAGAATATTTTTCTATGATTTTTAAATGGTTTAGGTGAATTTTATCTTGATTATAACCTTGGTTAATTAAGTGGGTTTGTTTTAGGATTTCAAGAAGTCATTTAATTCACAGGATACACACAAACCCTTTTATGTCTGATCCAACCCACTTATAATCTTGTTAAGATCATTTAAACTTTGTTTAGCCCTTGAGAAAACCCATGGTTGTACTGCATTGGTAAAATTGCAGTTTGACGGAATCCATTTTTGCACATTTGAAAGTCGTCGGAATCGTAGTATAGTCGCACAAAAACGTTCGTCAAAAATAAGTTTATAAAAATTACGAGACTTGAGTTCCGGTCGTTCGTCTCTGGGAGGTGTTTGTTTTACTTTAGAATTCGATCTTTTACCGCTCTACTTTGTTTAAATTCGCACACCGATTTCCAATCTTCTGATTAAAATTTCACCACTTCCATTGTGAACCCTGATTACGTGCGCATATGTTAAATAATTCACAAAGGTGAAAGTGTGAGTTTCTGTGTGCATGATTCTAGTGAGGTGGTGATTGTTTACAGAAAATGCGTCTATTGTTAGATTTTCTATATTTTCAGGAAACAACATTCTTGTTGCAGAATAGATAAACAATTGAAAACAGGAAACTTGAATCATGCAAACAGGATAGCAATCAATAAGCTCATGGTGATTTCAAAACATAGATATATATATATATATATAAATGCATTTTTCATTCATTCATTTAGAGAGTTTTTTGCAAGAAGAGTTATAGAGGAAAGCTTGTACAGAAATGCTTAAAATGTAAATCTAGCTACTAGAAAATGATCGCATACAAGAATCTACGGGGGAGATTTTGCATGCATTATTTGGGGAGAATAAGGACTATGCTACTAAGTAGTAATAAAAAGCAGTAAAACTATGAAGAGCATAAACTACTAATCTAGATCTAGCAGAACAAAAGGGCATTCGGAGGTGGTCTCTGATGGCCTTGGAGTGGTCGGGAGGAGAATGAGGGGCGGCCAATGGAGCTTAGGCCGGCCATTGAAGAGAGGTTGGAGGAGTGATCCAGCATCCTGGCATGGTGTCCTTCATGGTGGTGCTCAGCTCGTGGAGATGAAGTGGAGACGGTGGTGTGATAAACGCCAGTTTATCATCATTCTCTTGCATTAAAACAAACCTAGCTCTTAGGATTTTACTCCGCAAACGAGTTTTTGGGCTGCATTTAGGCATAAAATAGGTTAGGCATGCATTGCATTTTTTTATTGTCTTTTTAATATGTTTTTGTGAGTGTTAGGGATGTACAGATATATAGATCCCTAAAACCCTAGCACTCAAGAAGGCAAATGGTGAAGGAGAAGCCCAGACTAGCTGGAACTCAGCCTAATCCAGCTCACCTCAGCTTGATCCAACTCACCGCAGCTGGAACCTAGCTTACTTGAACTAGGGTTAGCTCATCTCAGCTCCATTCAGCTAATCTCAGCTGGATGGCAGCTCAAGAGAGTTCACCTTAGCTCACCCTAGCTCAAGTCAGCTCAGATCCAGCTCAACTTAGCTGAGTCTAGCTCATCTCAGCTCCCACTAGTCCACAAGGAGGGAGCTCTAGCTAGCTCAACTAAGTTGATAGGAGTTCACCCCAGCTCAGATCTAGCTACATCCAGCTCCACTCAGCTCCAGCCAGCTGAAGAAGAACTCATCCCAGCTCAGGAAGCTCAAGTCCAGCTCCCGGGGACTCAGCTTAGCTCAACTCAGTTGAGCTAAGCTACCTTAGCTGCCTCAACCAGCTTGATTCTCCCCGAGAGCACCAGACCCAGCTCACCTTAGCTCATTATGGTAGAAGCTAGCTTACCTTAGCTCAGCTTAGTAGCTAGCAAAGAACTAGCAAGCTAAGCCAGCTAGAATAGCTCCATGCCAGCCTCTTCAGCAGCAGCCAGCTCCAAATTTCAGTTCCAGACTTCTCCTCCTCAGCTCCTTCCTCCAAACCCTAGCTCCATTACCTTCTCCTCTACTCCTCCATTAGCTAAGCTAGCTTAGCTTAGCTTAGCTTAGCTATGCTCCAACTTCCTTGGCTTGTACCACCCCAAAAACCCACCTAACAACTCCACCCAACAAGCTTCACCTAAGTTCCACATAAGCTAACCTACTTGGCACCAACCTAACCTACCCACCACCTCCAAAAGACACCTAAAAGTGGCACCAAAAACTACCCTAACCACCCCCTTAATGGCGCCACTTTTCCCTCCAAAATCCCCCCTCATCTCCACCACACAATTTCCCTTGAATTCATCTCCACCATCCACCTAACCCCCCTTCTAGAAGACCCCATGTTGGCGCCAACATGGTGGTGTCTCTCCACCACCAAAAGACACCAACACCACCATAACTACCCCCTTTAACACCCCTTGGGTTGACACCAACTCTCCTTAGCCATAGGATCACCAACCACCTCCATTCTTCCATCCTAGCCCTCCATTTCAAGGGGCACCTTAACCCCCCATCCTACCCTATAAAAAGACCACTACCCACCATCATTCAAGCCATCCTTGGCTAGAAATTTCACTCTCATATTCCACCAAAAAGCCCACGTCCAAGAGAGAAGAAGAAGAAGAAGATTAAGGGGATATTCTGTCCCCTTGGTGCCTTCCCCTCTTCCCTTCTCTCTTGGGTCACGCCAGCCAAAGGAGAAGCCAGGCAAGGAAGATCTTGGAGGAGATCTTGAAGGTGGTCACGCCATCTTGGAGGAGTTTTTGAGGGTGGTGCACGCCCACCCCTTTGGAGAGAGCATTAAAGGTGGTAGCTTCCACCTTGGAGGAGCTCTCAAGGAAGGAGGAGAAGGAAGCCCTCTTTTCAAACCAAGGAGCAGCTAGGCTTGGAGCAAGAAGACAACCTTCTTCACCATTGTTACAAGAGGATTTGTGTTTCTTTTCTTGCTTTTAGATTGTTTAATTCTAGTAGAAGCATTCCTCTACTTATCCTTGAAAGGAACACTCATTCTACTCAATCAAAATTGCCTTCTTTTAGCTTTTTATTGCAGTTGTTTGTTTTAGTTCTAGCACTTGTTTCACCTCTTCTTCCTAATTACCCTAGGCCTCCACTTGCCTAGAGTGAGCTTAGGAAGAAGATATTTCTATCTTTTAGATTTTAGTTAATCATTTGTAGGTGTTAGTTCTTTTAGCTTCAATCTGCAGTTTGCCCTCGTCTTTTCAAAATGCAAAAAAAAATTACATATTGAAAAATATCAAAAAGAAAGTTGAGATCTATCTGTAAGCAAGAGGATTAATTTTGCATTTTTTGCCTCCTTGGACGACCCTAGATACTCCCCTATCTAGGATATAAATTTAAAAGCGAAAGCGGATTCGCGTGTTTCAACGATGTTAAAAACCACTTTTACAAATCACGCGTATTTCGCTATCAGTGGCTAGCCTAAGTGGAGGTGGATGGAGCCAAGCAAGTATGGCCAAAAAGTGGATGGGTGCAAATGGCCACCCCTTAGGTCTTTTTATAGACCTAAGGGAAGCTCTCTAGAGAATTATGGAATTATCTAGAGAGGCCTATGGTGGGAGCTAGTGGGAGAGTGAGAGAGAGAGAATGGATGGTGGTTTTTAGATCCACCAAATGTGGATCTAGAAATTGAATGGCTCTTGGTTGCTAATTTTAGCAACCTAGGCAACCTCACATGGTAGAGAGTTCTAGAGAACTCTAGGATAGGTATTTTCGTGTGGATGGTGTGTGTGGGTGTGTGTGGATCGAAACTTAGGTGGCTAGGTTGATTATGTTAGGTTCTAGTGGGTTTAGGTCAAGGTGTGTCTCAAATTAGGGTTATAAACCCTAATTCACTAAGATAAAGTGCAATTAAACTTAATACAAGTTTAATTGGGTGTGTGGAAACTTAATTGAGAGTAAAACAAATCAATTAATTTAGGTATGGGTCAATTGGACTCTCACTGAGTCCAATTGGACAGTGCGTGCTGAGATTAGGACTCAATTGGACTCAATGAGTCCAATTGAATAGCCTGATGGAATTGACTAAGATCCAAGTCAATTAGGTTTAGTGAGGACCTAATTAGATCATTTGGGAGGTCTAGAGGTGATGTACTAGGGTTAGGGCACCTTAATTTAGGTTCCTATGGGGTTGGAATTGGGTTTAGGGACCTAGAGATCCAAGATCAAGGCTTGAATCTCAAAACATGAACTGGAGAGCAGTATCAGACGTCTAATAATAGTGTCAGACGTCTTATACTAAAAAATTAGAAGTCCAGACTTGTTTTCTGGATGTCCAATCAGAGTCAGGAAGGATTCAAGGTTCTGTCTTGGGTATTCTGCAGAAATTAGATGTCTGACCAAGTGTCAGATGTCCAATAACATTGCAGAAGTGGGTTTAAGGTGTGCGAGAGTTGGCTAAGGGTTATGGACGTCCTATAATTCATCTGGACGTCCAGATAAGGGTTGGAACTAGGGTTTTGGGCCTTCCTAGGGTGCTGTGACCTAATCTAAGGGTGGCTAAGGCTTGGGGAAGTCTCTAGGCTATCCTAGGGCTAGGATGGACCTAAGCTCTTCAAATTTTATTGCTTTATTCCTACTTAATAGAATAGCAAACCTTAACTCCCTTACATCATTATTCCTACATCTAATATAAGATTTCTGCTCCAACTTTGCTGCAACACCCATTATTCCTGATCCAGCTTCAGATCCTCCTCTAGATCCAGCTCCAGATCTAGTTCCTGATCAACTTATTGCCTGCAATCGACATAATGCACTTAATCAGCACATTATAACATTATTTTATGCATAGCTAAAGTAAAGCAGTAAAGATGCAGATAATGCTTATGCATGCATGAATTACCCTAACTTATGCTAAGTCCTAGCCTAATTTAGGTTAATTAAGACCTATGGTTGCTGTGCAATCACAATTTTAACCCTAGTTTCTTATTTTCCTCTTAGAAAGGTTTTCCTGTGAATTATGACCTTCAGTTGGTTATGTAGGAGCATTTATTCTCTTTCTTGGGTCAAAATGAGCTTGTTAGGGCTTGTGATGGTGTTCCCATCATACCCCCATGCCTAGCTTTTGCTAGCCCTTAGCAAAATTTTAAGGTTTTAACTTTGATTCTAGACCATGTAATCTTTTTGATGCTCAAAATTGTGATGTGTGCTTTCTTTTGTAGATTAAGTTAGAATGTCGATAGAAGGCCAAAAGGTACTCAAGTACCAACCAAGATCCAGACCTGACCAACTCTAGCCTCAGTCTGTCGCGAAGGTTTTTAAGGCTCACAGGAACTATCCTAAGGTTCGTTGAACTCCGCAGTTAAAGCACCCGTGCTTATAACATATTTTAGCCTTGATTTAGTTTGCAGTACGTTTTTGTAAGAGAGAGAGAGGAATTTTCTTTGTTTGGAGAGTTTTCTTTCTCTTTTCTTTTTATTTCTAACTTCGAATTGGCTTCACAACACGGTCTGTATTGGATTTCTAGTCCCCATCATCAATCCTTGAAGGGTCCCTAGTAATCGATGCTTCGAGATAGCACCGCCCATGGCAATCCCAAGAACCCTGGCTTTTGAGATTTCGAGATAATCCCACCCATGGTGTTCTGTAGCTAAATCCAAACCCTGGCAATAGACATTTCGAGATAATGCTTCCCATGGCATATGAACTAGCACAGGGAGCTTACATGCCCCAGGTAGGATATGTAGATATCCTAGAAGACAAGCACTGAGGATACGATATGTTATTGTGCATCTTCGAGGGGAATTTCCCACCTCTCTGCGCCAGGAGCTCGTTTAAATCAACTTGTGTTGATCGGCCACTCCTAATCTAGGCAACTTTTTCAGAACAACTTAAATGCATTTGCGTGATTTTGATACTTAAGCGCACTGAACCAGAGTGTATGTGGATTAGGGTGCTTAGGTTACCGAGTCCTACAATCCAGAGGTCAGTTAACGAGGTTGAATACTCCCTAAGCCTTAGACCTAATACTTAAGCTTTGCATTTTTCCCAACCTCTTGAGGACTATCCAGATCTTAGCGGATACTTGAATTTTTAAGCCTATAGCCCAAGAGGCCTAAGATCAGTGTTCCTACTAATCTCTTCTCTTGTTCCATTAGCACTTTTTTTCTTTTCATTTTCTTTCTTTTGGTATGGTCTAGAACTAAGTCAATTCCCTAATTTTTTACTAATGACCATCTCTTTTTCTTTTCAACTTGTGCTCCTTTTTGACATTTTTGACTTCTCCCCTTTTTTTCCTCAAAATTGATGTGGACTCAAAATTTTCTCTCTCAATTTTTTTGTTCTTTTTCAAGAATTTTTTCATTTTTTTGGTATTTTTGGAATATGTGATTTTTTTTATGAAACATTTTCTTGTGAGATGATTTTCATGCCGTTTTGCACTTCCATACCCCCTCATGCCTATGATTTGCAATGTCCCCATTGTAAATTAGGTGGGTTCGAGTTTAGCCTAGATCATTCATTAGAACAGGTTCTGGGTGGGCAAACGGGTCGAGGTGACTGTTGCAAACGATTTCAAGCTCAGGTACGTGTACCTTAGGTGGGGTCGGTTGTTCTAATGGATGAACCCTAAAGTGTAATATGAATTCAGCATAAGAGTGTCAAAAAAGTTTTGGATTTTTCAAAAATGATGGGTTGCCTCCCGTTAAGCGCTGAGTTTTACGCCATCAGCTAGGCGCAATGAGCTTAAGGAGAATGGAGGGTAAAGGATGTCTCAGCCAAATTTGTATCAGTAAGGTCAACGAACGGTTTGAGTCTCTGACCATTCATGACGAAAGGTTCTGAATCGTGGTTGAGATGACTGATCTCAACGGCTCCATTTCCAAAGATTTGTAGGACGAGGTAAGGTCCGATCCATTTTGATCTTAGTTTTCCTGGGAATAGCTTAAGCTTGGCACCAAAGAGTAGGACTTTCTGACCAAGGTGAAAGATCTTTCTGGGTATGTGATTGTCGTGAAAGGCTTTAACCCACTCTTTGTAAATTCACGAGTTCTCATACGCGTTGTGGTGTAATTCATTGATCTCTCTCATTTGAAGATTTCTGTGGGTTCCTGCCTTAGAAAGATCTAGATTGCAGTTCCGTGCTGCCTAATAGGCTTTGTGCTCCAATTCGACGGGGAGGTGACATGCCTTCTCGTACACTAATCTAAAAGGAGACATACCTAATTGGGTTTTGTGGGTGGTCCTATAAGCCCACAAAGCTTCTAGAAGTCGGGATGGCTAGTCTTTCTTGTCAGGTCGAACAGTGACTTGGAGAATTTTCTTGATCTCTTGATTTGATAACTCAGCTAGACCATTAGTTTGGGGGTGATAAGGAGTAGAGATTCGATGTGGCACCCCGTATTTGGTCATCAGTGACTTGAACTGAGCATTAGTGAAATGGGTCCCTCCATTAGAGATTATAGCACGTGGAATCCCGAATCAAGAAAAGATGTTCTGATGAATGAATTTGATAACCACCTTATGATCATTGGTTCGGGTTGGAATGGCTTCAATCCATTTTGACATGTAGTCAACAACGAGTAGAATGTACTCGAAGTTGTTCAAAATAGGAAAGGGTTCCATAAAATCAATCCCCCAGACATCTAAGATTTTGCATACGAGAATCGGCTGTAAGGGCATCATATCACGGTGGCTCATGTTGCCTAAGGTCTGACAACGAGTGCATGCCCTACAGTGATTGTATGCGTCTTTGAAAATCTAGGCTAATAGAAGCCACACTGGAGGACTTTCACTGTAATTTTATGACCAGAGAAGTGTCCACCGCATGCCTGGTCATGGCAGAAGGACAAGATGCCCTGAATTTCCGCTTCTGAGACACATCGTCGAATGATTTGATCAGCACCGATGAAGAAAAGATACAGGTCCTCCTAGAAGTAATACTTGGCATCGGAAAGCAATTTGTCCTTCTTGGCCTTCGGCCAATCTGACGGGATCTAATGTGATGCCAGGTAGTTTACTAGATCAACAAACCGTGGAAGCCCTGTACTAATAGTTAGGAGGTGCTCATCTGGAAAATGTTTCGTAATGGGTCCGGAAGGGTCGATAACATCAGAAGGAAGGTGGGATAAGTGATCAGCTACCACGTTCTGTTTTCCCGCCTTGTCGTGAATCTCGAGGTCAAATTCTTGCAACAGCAAGATCCAGCGGATTAGTCAAGGTTTTGCATCCTTCTTCGCAAGGAGATGCCTCACAGCTGTGTGATCAAAGTAAATGATAACATGGGAATCCAGGAGATATGATCTAAACTTTTCTAGGGCAAATACTATGGCTAGCAGCTCTTTCTCAGTAACTGTGTAGTTACGTTGATCCTCGTCAAGTGTCTTGCTAGCGTAGTAGATGACCATGGGTTTCCCATCAATTTTCTGCCCAAGTACCGCTCCTACAGCGAAATCAGATGCATCGCACATGATCTCAAAGGGTTGAGACTAATCAGGGGACTGTAGGATTGGAGCTTGAGTAACTCGATCACATAGGATTTCAAATGCTTAAGTACATTCCTTAGAGATTTCGAAGGGAACATCCTTAGATAGTAGAGTGGTCAGGGGGTGTGCGATCTTTGAGAAATCAGGAATGAATCGACGATAAAAATCGACGTGCCCCAGAAAAGATTGGATGTCCTTGATCAAGCTTGGCATAGGGAGTTTGGAAATCAGATTCACCTTGGCTCAATCAACCTAGATGCCTTTTTCTGATATGAGATGTCCCAGGACAATTCCTTCAGGCACCATGAAATGGCTCTTTTCCCAGGAAAGAACCAGATTCACATCAATGCAACACCTGAGGATCTGGACCAAGTGTAGGAGGCAATCGTTAAATGATTCTCCAAACATTGAGAAGTCATCTATGAAGACTTCCAAATAATCACCTACCATATCTAAGAATGTGGCAAGCATGCATCACTGAAAAGTAGCGGGTGCATTCCAGAGACTAAATGACATCCTTCAAAACACGTACGTTCCGAAGGGGCAGGTGAAAGTGGTTTTTTCTTGGTCCTCAGGATAGATTGCCACTTGGTTATAACCGAAGTACCCGTCCAAAAAGTAGAAGAACCTTTTTCCCACAAGTTTCTCGAGGATCTGATCAATAAACAGTAGTAGGAAATGATCCTTCTTTGTGGAGGCATTGAGTCTTCTGTAATCCATGTAGACTCTCCACGAATTTGCCACACAGGTAGGTATGATTTCTTCGATTTCAGATGTGATCACAGTGAGTCCTGCCTTCTTAGGCACAACCTGAATTGGACTCACCCACCAACTGTCGGAGATCGGGTAGATGATCCAACATCTAACCACTTGATGATCTCCTTTTTCATGACCTCCTGCAGATTAGGATTCAACCGTCTCTGCATTTCATGGGAAGGTCGTGTGCACTCTTCAGTATAGATGCAGTGTGAGCAGTAAGTGGGGCTGATTCCAGTCAAATCATTGAGAGTCCATCCAATGTCTCCTTGATGTTACTGGAGAACAGTAATTAGATGGGCTTCTTGATCAGGTGTGAGTCTGGAGTTGATAATCACAGGAAACGTCTGATTGGAACCTAAAAAGACATACTTTAGATGCTCGAGAAGAGGCTTAAGTTCCAAAATAGGGTTATCAGCAGTAGCGGGCGATTCAGGGTGTGTGTCAAGAGCAAGGGAAGGAGTTATGGGTGTGTCTAGGTCAAGTTCAGACTCCTCTGATTGCGGGTTTTGATCCTCTTGTGCTTGATCAGAAGTAGTCAAGTTTTCCTCAATATACGGATCGTCAACCACAGCCTTGATATCACATATCTGTTCTATAACTCCACAATTAATCCCTCGTTGGGCCTTAAAGATGTCGATCTTTAATGCTGGTTTCCAAATTTTAGTTCAATTTGGTCCTCCTCACAATTTATGTTGGCCCTAGCAGTGGCCAAAAAGGGTCTCCCTAGTATGATTGGTGTGTTCCGTGGATTTTCTGGAGCATCAATATCCAAGACTACGAAGTCCACCGGGAAATAGAAATACCGAACCCTAACAATGACATCCTCAAGAACTCCTTTAGGTGACTTAATAGATCGATCTACCAACTGTAATGTCACCTATGTTGGTTTGAGCTCAGATTCCTAAAGATGGTCAAGGAGGGATGTAGGTATTAGGTTTATGGAGGCTCCTAGATCCAATAAAGCTCTATCAAATTGGATATCACCAATTGTATAGGAAATCGGGGGAGTACCTGGGTCTTTTGCCTTAGGTGGGAGTTTGCTCAAAATTACAGAGCTGGCTTGCTCTAACAATACGATTGGGCTCCCACTTTTGCTTCGCAGCTTACGCTTAGGTGTACACACATCTTTCAGAAATTGTGCGTAAGCTGGTACGTGGCGAATTGCATCCACCAAGGGGATGTTTATATGGACCTGTTCAAAGAGCTTGACCAGGTCCTTCTCAGGTGCCACAGGTTTGATTGTCCTCTTTCCCTTGGTCAAGGCCTCGGGAAATGGAACCTTAGATGGTTCCTCTAGAATAGGTCCAGATTCTTGATCAGGGACAGGGGTATCCTGGATGACTATCTTAGGGTTTGGGTTACTACCAGGCTAAAAGTGGCTTGGGTAAAGTGGGTCTTGTGTTGCTTTGCCACTACAAGTTGTTACTGAATTTAGTCTGCCTGGTTCTAGTTCGGTGTCGGTAAAATAGGTGGCTGCTGCTGAAATCCCGAGTATGATGTCGAAGCTTCCATCCCGTCGGGTGATGGCGTGGAAGGGGCCTGATAAATCATGTGGGCTTGGCTCGGATTTGGGTTCATAACGCGCCTCTGGTCCGACACATTATTTAGATTCAGCAGAGGTTGCAAAGGGAGTGTGCCAGGTTGGTAGGAATTCGCCATCTGGGCGAGTTGATTGCGAACCTCTGTGATCTTGTCTTTGTGCTATTTTTGCATAGCTACATTCGTCTTTTGAATGTTAGCCAGAGTCTGAAGGATGAGAGTCATCTGATTTGTCTGAGTTGGCCCAAATTGATAGGTGGGGTTGGGCCGAGGCTGAGGTGGCTGATATGGACGAGGAGCTTGTGGACGGGGTTGATATAGTGATCTTTGATTCTGATTATTTCCCACTGATAAGAAATTGGGATGATTCCGCCATCCAAGGTTATAAGTATTAGAGAATGGGTCATTCTGGATGGCATTGAGGTCCTTGTTGGTCTGAGGAACCACAGAATAATCAGAGTACGAGGGTTCAAAGTTCCCCCAACTAGAGTAGGCAGGGTCAGAGTTTCCTCCGGTCCTAGAGTCAGATGGGGGTGGATACGGGTCCATCCCCTGAGAAGATCGGTGATAGATGTTATGCACAGCTTCCCTCCTAGAGGGCGGTTGTACAAAAGGGTTTTGCACAGAGGTGGCTCGCTGTAGATGTCGAGTTAGCTCATCCACCTTCTTGTCAATGATAGAGACCTTATCCAAATGACTGGCCATCAATTCCAAGTCGACAGATGCGAATAGGCCCTGCGTCTCATGTGCCTCCTTGGATTCGTCGATCCGCAGGCATTCGTCTGGTCGAATAAGCCCATGGAATCATTGTTGATGGAGTTCTCGCACATATTCTCGAGAATCTCCCACACAGTGTCTTCGTGTTGACCCATGATATTTCCTCCACAAGTTGCATTGACGAATAAATGGATATCTTCATGGAGTCCCTAGTAAAAAGACTGGACTTGTTCCCATTTAGGAACTCTGTGATGGGGTCACTTTCGCATGAGATCCGGGAAACCATCCCATGCCTCATGAAGTGGTTCTCCAGGCTACTATGTGAAGTGTGTGATCTGGTGTCGTAAGGAATTCATCCGACCAACTGGGAAGAACTTTTTCAGAAACTCAGATTGTAGTTCAACACATGTGTTGATTGGATGTGTTTGAGTCTGATACCAGTGAGTTGCTTTGTCCATGAGAGAGAAGGAGAACATCTTCATGAGAAGAATATCCCGATTTTGGACATTTGACTCGAAGGTCTGAGCTAGATGCTTGAGTTGTTTGATGTGCTAGAAAGGATCCTCGGAATTGAGCTCATGAAATTTTGGAATAGCATGAATCATGTTGGGCTTGAGTTCAGAATCAAGACCTCCAGTTGGGATTTGGACTCAAGGTTCAATCGCCACCACAGTGGGATTGTAATGATCTCGCATCATAGGACACTGCGGTGGATTCACAAAGGCTTGGAATAAATCATTAAGGCACTAAAGTTGGTTCTCAAGGTTATTCTCTTCTTCTACGGGTTGTGCCATGATGATCGAAGAAGGAGAATTTGGTTCAGTTGAATCAGAGGAGATGTCTATGTGATGGGGTTGCTGCACAAACACGGAAGTCAAGGCCTGACCTCGACAGGAGTGAATGACTAAAGGAGGCCTCAAGGATGGTCTTAAGGACCTCCTACCGAGCATGCACCGATGGTTTGGATGAGTAGAATGTGATGGACCCAATCAAGACACCCAAAAAATTTGGATGACTATAGAGGTTCGGGGCAGATAATATCCCTTAGTCAGAAAGCCATCCACCTGAGAAATACCTGGGTACCCAGAGAGGAAGAGTCTTGCAAAGACCCCTATATGGTAGAGTGCCCCCACAGGTTACAGGGTTTCCCCCACCCGACCTCTCTTGTCACTGATGTTCCAGGTAGACCAGAATGGAGACTTGAACTCTTAAGTCTACCAATTTTATTAAAGAGCAAGGGTGCTTAAGATTTTACTTGAACTTTAGATGTATTAAGTGCAAAAACTGACCTAATTTCAAGGTTGGTTGACCCAACAAGGTGGGTCAACTTCACCTATTTGTCCTTTGAGAAGTTTTAGGTCCCTTCTTTTAGGATTCAAGTGAGATTAAGAGCCTGAATTTTAGGATTTGCTTGAATAAATCACTTCAACCAAGGTTTAGGCACACATCATTTTGGAGAATTGATTCTTGCTTATGAAAGTGTCTCTAAAACCCTAAATTGGAATCCTTAATTTGGCTCTAATTTTGGTCCAATTTAATTTGCCAAATGTGGTATCTAGGGCTCAAACAAGAAAGTGATAGCCCTACTTACCTTAACTGGATGCACAAATCAGATTTTTTTGTTAAAATAAAATCAGGCAACTTGATGAATTAGGTAGGAATGAAAGCAAGTAGCCCTAATTGATTTTGCTCTTTTTTTCTTTTTAGAATGAGGGGCTTAGGAGAGAAAGTAATCAGAAATTACCTGCCCTTGGTGTGTTTGATGTGCGGCTATCTTTTCTTTGAATCTTCTCCCTAAAACAACCACAACAAAAGAGATATAGCAAATTAGTACCAAATCAGGAATTGTAATCAAGAATTCTAAATTGCCCATTGCTCCCCGACAATGGCGCCAAAATGTTGAGAGCACTGAATTGGATTTTAAAAGTATTGCGTTGTCGTACAACCGAAATGGCGTTCAAAATAGATATAATTTTATTACTCGAAAAGATTTCCGAGGTCGAACATAGGGAGCAAATTGGTATTTAAAAATTAAGATCATAATTTAAACTTGAAAGAAATTACAATAGTAGCAGTATCAGAGTGCAAAAATATGGGAGTAAAATGGTGTTGTAGATCACCAAATACTCCTACAATATCACCAAATGATTCAATGTAAATATGCAATGGAGGCTAGAATCTGTCGTCTGATTCCTTAATCAAACGACATAAAGTGATTTCTTCTTTTCTTTCTCTTCTATGTCTTCTCCTTCCTTCTTCTTCTTCTTTGGCTTCTATCTGACTTCCTTTCCCTTCACGATTCTTCTCTTTCTCTTCTTCTTTCTGCCTTTGCCTTTCTTCTGCCTTAGCTTCTCTTTCTTCTTCCTTCTTCTTCTTCTGGCCTCCCCTTCTTCAGCTCCTGCCTTTGCCTTTCTTCTGCCTTGGCTTCTCCTTCTTCTTCAACCTTCTTCCTTCTTCAGCCTTCTGCCTTCTTCTCTTTCTCTTCAACTTTCTCTTCTTCTTTCTTCTGGCTGCGACTAAGTGTTGGCCTGAAGAACCTGTAGCAAAATCTACCCCTACCCGCATGCAACTCTCCTTACTTTCTCTCCTAGGATACACTCTCCCAGAGCCATATAGATACTCGGATAATCAGGTGGGGTGCGTACCCGGGACCAGGCCCACTGGTGTGTGATAGTGGGCGAGGTGTGTAGTCAGGTCGAGTCAGGTTAGGTCCGCAGGGCGTGATCGTGGACGAGACCGAGTCGGGTGAGTGGGACCTCACCCAGTGGATCTGAGGTGACAAGGCTATGTCACTTTTTCCTCTTATGCAGGTGTGGGCAGTCGTCCACTTCCGAGGTGGGACTAAATGTCTCACCTTCCTTTCGTGTGCGCCTGCAGAGATAACCTTCACGATTGTAGTAGCCACAGAGGTCTTCGACTCCAATTGAGGGCCTGAGTGCATGCGCGAGGGGCTTCCGCGTACCTGGGACAACAGCACTTGGGCTTCGCGGACCTAGAGCTGCAGCAAGCTTGCTTCAAGCTTGCTCGCTAATGGCGAGGGGGCAGTGTACCAGAAATCACACGATCGGCCTTGCGGCCACGTCAAAATGTTCAGAGAGGGTCGCTGGAGCACGGCGAAGATGCTGGGGGTGTTGGCGTGGCGTGGCAATGTTTGTGCATGAGTGCCTAGGGCACACTGTGTGCGAATGTGTGGGTGTGTTCGGGGAGGTGCGTGAGTGAGTGGTGCAGTGAGTGGAGTGAGGGAAAATGTTCAGTGGAGTGAGGGGAAGCTTATGGGCTTGTCGACGAGGGTTGGGATGGCCTGTGGAGATGGAGCGACCTCGCCGGAGTTGGTGGTCGGAGATGGAAGGGATGGAGGTGATGGAGGTCGGCAGTGGTCGATTTTGAAGAATAAAGGGTGGAGAAGAATGTAGAGGGGAGAGGGAGCTTATCTGGGAGGTGAAGAGAAGCAAGAGGCGAGCGAAGGAGTCGGGTCTGGTGTGGCTGACACTGGAGACGAAGGTGGCTCAGGTGAGTGGAGATCAGCGAGGACGAAGAGAGGGAAGCGCCTGGGGGTACAGCGAGGCACAAAGTCAAGGAGGAATTCGCCGCAGGTATGGCTGTCGGACAACGAGGAGGAGTAAGGGAGGTCGGCGGACGTCGAGGAACCTACAGCCGTGAGGAGAAGAGAGGAATCAGGGGTGTTCATGGTCGAATTCGAGCGTGAAGTGATCGGAGGGGTCTGGGCTCCTTTAAATAGAGCTCTGAAGGTCGGTTAGGGCTTGGGAAGCAAGCTTCCCAAGCAAGGAAAGCTCGCCGGTGATGGAAATCATTGAGATACCCATATCTCTCATGCATTTGCATGAGAGATTGGGAGGGAATCAGATCTCAAATGAGGGTTCAGACGAGAGAGAATTTTTCAGAGAATCTCCCTTCCAATTTTGGAAGAAATTCTCTGAGCAATCAGGGAGAACTCTCCTTCCAAAGCTTGCCAGAGTAGGATTCCTCCTCTATAATGGTGGAGGGACCTATTTGTGAAAATGATGAAGAAGCTAGGGGGCTAGTTGTAAGGGTTTCTGAAAGTTAGGGGTATAAATGTAACTAGGTTGGACCTTTTTGCAAATTTGGTCAAGGCAAACTCAACTTGAGTCCAAATTTTTGTACAAACCTAATTTGGGCCTAGGGAATCCAATGGTGAAGTTGGATTTTGGGTTTGACCACGTTTGACTAAGAAATTTATGCAAAAACCTAATTTAGGATAAATATCTATTTGAGACCCCATTCTAGGTCAAGATGGATTCCAATGGCCAAATTGAAGGTTTTAAACCCTAGAGAATATTTTTCTATAATTTTTAGAGGGTTTAGGTGAATTTTATCCTGACCAGAACCTTAGTTAATCAAGTGGATCTCTTTTAGGGTTTCAAGAAGTCATTTAATTCACAGGATACACACAAACCCTTTTATGTTTGATCCAACCCACTTATAATCTTGTTAAGACCATTTGACCTTTATTTAGCCCTTGAGAAAACACGTAGTTGTACTGCATTGGTAAAATTGCAATTTTAACCCTAGTTTCTTAATTTCCTCTCAGAAAGGTTATTTAGTGAATTATGACCTTCAGTTGGTTATGTAGGAGCATTTATTCTCTTTCTTGGGTCAAAATGAGCTAGTTAGGGCTCATAATGATGTTCCCATCACCTAGGAATTAGCAAGTCCTACTTGTGTTTTCCCTATTTGTTCTACTACCAGCATAGTTAGCATCGCTAAATACAAATAGTTCTAGTATGGATGACTTAGAATAAATAAAGCATAATCATTAGTGTCTTTCAAGTATCTAAAAATCATTTTGACTACATTAAGCTATTATTCTCTAAGTAAAACTTGAAATATAACACACAAACAATTACTAACCACAATGTTGAGGTGACTAGCCATACGATATAGTTAATATTTTGTTTGATCAACCTCCTTACCTTTTTCTTTATGTCAAGACTAATCTGTATCCCCACTAGAGCAGCTTTGCTTTTGGAGTTGTCGAACCTTTATTTGGTTAAAGTATCTATGGAATACTTGGATTGGAGAATGAAGATGCCTTCCAGGTTGGTTGATTTGAAGACCCAAGAGGTACTTCAATTCTACTATGGGACCTAATAAGTCTACTTTAGTGGACTAAATTAGAGCCTAAGTACATTACTATTGGAATGTGAAATTGATTTAAATCATGCATTACATTGATAACTCATTTAAGCTTTAAAAATTGTCATCCATTAATTTTTACATGCCTTGAATAAGTGATTTGATTAGTTACTTATTTATATGTAGGGTCATTTTGGGAAGGACAATGTTAATGGCTTCACATCAAATATATTTGATTTTCAAGAGAAAAAAAAGGAAGGAAATTCTTCTCTTTTGGAAAGCCACCACAGGTGATGGAAATGGAAAGAGAATATGCCACCGCCTGACTCCTTTTTTGGGAGATTACAGACAAGATAAAAAGAGGCTCTTTCCTCTTGGGAACATCATCTCCCTCTTCATGGGGAGGAGAGCCCTCTCTCCATGAACAGCAACCTCTCCTTCTCCCGAACCACCATGCACCCTCCATGACATTGTGTTCGTTACCGCATCTGTGACATCACCACCGCATCTTGCCCCTACTGTGATCGACCGCCATCGTGGTCAAAGGTGATAGCTCTGACTCCGCAACTGCGACCTCGAGGACTTCCTCCTTGTAGTGACCACCACAGCGTTTGCTTATCTGATCGATCGCGCTCAACATCGACAACACTGCATCCTTGGCCTCTTCTTCAACTACCACGACCGCGACACCGACAGCCTCTTGCCTTTCCCTTGACCGTGCACGCGCCTCCTCATCCTTTGGTTTAAGACGTTTGGAAGCCTTCTCGAACATCCAGAGGTCTCCACCACCGTGCCTCCACCTCGGCTTCATCGGCCACGACCCTCCTCCACACACCCATAGGAGAGCCCAAGTAGTCCTCCGCGCAACCACGTCAGCATCCTCCAGCGGCCACGCTCGCAGCACCCACAACCATGCCTACAGCCTCAGCACCACCAACCCCAATGCCCACATCCGCCCACAGCCCTCCTCCACGCAACCACAGCAACGTGCACACCCATTGCGCATAGCAACTAAGCATGCACCACCGGCGCCTGCAGTAGTGCACACCTTCACGCCATAGCCACAGCAATAGCCGTGCTTGATCACCGTTCACATTAGGCTGCACATCAGCCACCCTCGCACCTGGCCTCTTCTCCTTCTTCTTCTTTGCCGTCAGAGAAGAACCCAAAGTCCGCCAACCTCCTCCACACGCAACCGGCATCTCCAGCCTCGATCCTTCCTACCGAGAACTCCATCGGACTCGCCATGCCACCACGAGCACAACCACACCCTCCGACGGGCCAACCACACCCCACACACATGCCCAAAACCACCATTGCCGCCGACCAACCTTCTCTCCAACCAGCAATCGGTGACCATCTCTCGTTGAGTCGTCACCTCCAACTCAAAGCTTTCATCTACCTCAACCTTCCTCGATTTGCACCATCAGCTCCTCGATGCGCACGGCAAGGAGAAACTTTTCCCCTATTTTGGGTGCTATTAGAATTTACATCTAAATGCCACTGCCACTTATGGGATTTATGTATTTGAATATTTTATTCATCTGAAATTGTACACTTGCCCTCAAGTTTCAACATTATTCCCCATGCATTCACATCTTTATATATTTACTTAGGTCTCTACATAAGTGCATGAAATATTGTTAAGCACTCACATGGCCCCAATGTCTTGAAGTCTAATTACATTACATGCCATTGTGGATTATTTTATTGAGGGAAAATTGCACACATAACCCTCACATTCTTAAGTTATTGTGTCTTGTTAACAGGGTGAAATCGGTGTTTAAATGATGTTGTGTTGCAGTATAAATGAAATCACCTTGAAAACAAATAAGAAGTTTTTTTATTACTCGAAAACCTAAGCATCTGAGGTCGAACACAGGGAGCAAATTGGTATTTAAAAACTAAGATCACAATCTCAAATTAATCAAATGTGATGTTCAACAATCAATAGAATGAGATTCAATGTATATGAAAGCTAAAGAGAGAATAGAGATGCAAAAAGAAATAGAATGTTCTCTCTTCTTTCTTCTCTTCTCTCTGATGGCTTCTTCTTTCTTCTTCTCTTTTCTTCCTTCTCTGATTTCTTTTTTCTCTGACGTCTCTTTCTTTCTTTGACTTTCTCTGCCTTTAGCTTCCTTCTTCTCCCTTCTCTTCTTTGCTTAGCTTTTCCTCTTTCTTCTTTCTTGCCTTAGCCTTGCCTTCTCTACCTTTCTTCTTCTTCCTTGATTTCTTTCCTTCAACTTTTCTTCCTTATCCTTTTCTTCTCTGCCTTTCTTCTTCTTCCTTGATTTCTTTCCTTCAGCTTTTCTTCCTTAGCCTTTTCTTCAGCCGCACCTTCTCTTGCTACAGTGCTTCTTCCTTCCTTCCTTGTCTTCTTTGGTAGCGCCTTCTTCTTCCTTCTTCTTCAGCTTCTGCCCCCAAGTCCTTCTTCAACAGCCTCTTCCTTCTCCATCTTCCTTTCCCTGCACAAACGAGAGTGCAAAACCTACCCCTACCCTCCCCGTATATGCTCTCTCTCCATTTCTCTCTTCGCTCTCCCAGAGCCAGCCAATTGGGTATACGGGTCTGGTTACGTGTACCTGGGTCCAGGCGCACGGCGTGGGTGGTGCACGAGGAGTACAAGGTAAACGGGTCAGCCAGGTCCGTGTCGATGTGGGTCGTGGATGAGGCGGGTGACGTGGGCGAGGGGACCTTACCCCATGAACTGAGGCAATAAGGTGAGAACACAAAAACAACTTAAATGACTCACCTGCGTTGAAATCTTCTGAGGTGGGACTAAAGTCCCACCCACTTCTTCGCACGCACGCAGGAGGAACACCTGTGCAATTGATGCAACTGCAGTCGACGAAGCCTCTGATTGCTAGGTGCGAAAGAGTCGTGGAAGGATTCCGTGCACCTGGGACTTGTTTGCCTGGGGCAATGCATCCTGGAGTGAGCTTGCGAGCTCCTTCATGCTTGCTCCAATGGCAAAAGAGGGTCGAACTTGAAACTCAGTAATACGGCCTCGCGGCCCTGTCAAACCACTTGGGGAGCTTTACTGTGTCACGACGAAGGTGATGCGGTGGGTGGCATGGTGCAGAACGGCCTAGGCATGCGTGCCTAGGTCAGACTGTGACCGTGAAGGTGTGTGTGTTCGGTGGGCACTTGGGGAGGTGTTGGCAGCCAGTGAAGGTGTGGATGGCTATCAGTGAGTGATGGCAGAAGTTCTGAGGTAGGTGGCGAGGCGTGTGGATGGGTGGAACGACGGTTACGCCTTGCCGGTGGTCTGCCGGAGATGAGGAAGATGGAGGTGGTTGGTGGCTGTTCAGGGGGGTTTTATGAAATTAAGAGGGGGAAAATGATAGGTAGGGAGAGAGGAACTTACTAAAGGTAGTTAGACGAAAGGGGGAAGGTGGAGGACAAGCGACGCGTGTGTGCCGTCGTCGGAGAAGAAAGCCCTAAGGTGAGGAAGACGGCGACGATGAAGGGGTTGGAGAAGCATGCACAGGTATGGCACGACACAGAGGAGCAAGGTGGAGCAGACTCTGCCATTGGTATGGTGACAGAGCGATGAGAAGAGGGAGGAGAGATCGCCGGAGCTTGCGGGCTATTGGTCGGAGATGAGGGAGGACGAATTTAGGGGTATTAATAATGCTGTAATGAATGATGTGGTAATTGTTAATGATGTTGTTGAGATATGTTGTGATTTGAAACACCATTAGTGTCATTGTAGTGAGTTGTATGGGATACCAGTCATTACAACCATTATTATTTACTTATCTAATTTTTACTGGTTTTATTCCAGGTCGTTCACTGGGAGGCAATTATTGAATTACATCACTCTTTGATCTCAAAATTATCCTCTAATTCCAAAAAGAAGCTTTACATTTAATAAAGAATGAATGAATGCAGACATGGTTTATCTACTAACAAAGAATTAATTGTAATACTTGCAAAAACTAACTATAAACAAGCACCAAACAAGCACCAAACAATTCATCACTAAACTTTAAACTATGTCTTTACAAGTTATAATATTAATACTTACTTCAAAGTACATAATCGACTAAGATTACATAGTATATTAACTTAACTTACTAGTCTGATACCTACAGCAACACATACAATAGTTATAGTGACAGATATAAGCGTCACTAGATCCCAGGAAACACTATATACAAACTTAAGGAGGGAAACTGGGGTCTGTAGTGACGATTATGGTGACGTCTTATTCTGTTAGTAAATGTATGAGTTTATTTATATAAAAGTAATTGGCTATACTACGTATACATATATATATATATTTATATTTCTATTGTCTGTGTATTTACTTACGTATGTACATCTTCTCTCTCTCTCTTCTCCTTCACACTAATCTTCTTCAGATGTTCTTCTTCTGTGTTTTAACTCTGCCTTAGTAAATTTAACACATCGTAGCTAAGGGGCATTTAACTATCGTCATTAGCTCTCCTTAATTAGTTAAAAATGTGTTTAATTTGCGGGCGTGCTTTTCGAGGGATACACAGCACCCAGAGGATAGGACCAAACCTCTACTAAGCGTGCCCTAATTCTCATTAGGCCGCTTAATTACGTCTTTGATAACTCAGCTCAGAGCCTTCTCAGCCCATGCACACATGCCTCTCCCCGGGCCCCCGGCCCCACAGATCATGCTCAGAATAGGCTCAGTATATGCTCAATATATGTATAATGGTGTGGTTGTTTCGGGCACTCGGCACCCATGACGACTGCACTGTCTATACACGAATTCAATAAATATTGGTGCGCGCATTTTGCAACGCACGATGTGGCGCTATTCGAGTGCCACATCTGCGCTGAAAAACGCGTGCAGCTATGGGCTGAAGGAGATTTTGGCCCTCAATTCGAGGGCCATAATTTATTTAAAAATAAAAATAAATTATGGAAAATAAAGTATTTACATAATACTATACAATTGTTCAATTAATTTGAAATTTTAATTAAATTTACTATATAAATAAATTCACTAAAGTAGACTATTTTTTCACACTGATTTTGGTGTTTTATTGGTTAATTGACTATAAATTAGTTACTAAATGGTCTAATTGACCTCATACAGAGTTAGAATACATATATAAGTATTTTACAGACATTTTTATTATATTTTTTCGAATTAGTGTATGCGTTATTTACATTTAAATAGCCGTTTTAATTTTTTTCCTTATAAATTAGGTTAAAATTAAAATAATCAGGTATAAATATACTTAAATTAGCTTAAATTACTTAACGTATATTAGTCTTAGTTTACAAATTCAATTAACCTAATTATAATTCTAAATTACTAATTTAACTAATTTAATTTAACAACTTAGCTATAAACTTAATAAATTCATTATTTATTATGTATAAAGGATTAAATTAAGGTAAAAGATTTGATTTACTTATAATCTACATATATATAGATATATATACAGTTTTATAGTTTAATTTTCTTAATTATGCTATCTAATGATCTAGTTAGTTTAATAATACATATAAATTAGTTCAATTTATATATAGTTATATAATTATTGTATTTACTGTCCAAACTAGATCAAAAACCTAATTTACAGTATTCATTAAATTTATATAGTTAGTTATACAGTATATATATATATACACTACCTATTTACATATATAGCCTAGTATATAGCTTAAGTCTATATAAGGATACTTAATATACAAAGTAATATATATGTATTTTTTTTTATTTTTGATCCTTTTGGGTGTTTCATTTTAATTTTTACTGTTACAGATCTGACAGAATTAGGAGAGAAGAAGGGAAGAGTTGACTGAGGAGAGAAAGAGGCTTGTTTTACTGTCTTTTAAAGTTTTTAACCCTTTTTATCATGTTTATGATTGCCTTCTTTCTATATAGCATGAAATTTAGGATGTGTTTACCCACCTTAATACAGTCCTCAGTTAAGTTTCCAATTTTAATTCATGTTTGGATGATTATTCTCAAATAAACTAGCTGACAATAATTGAGAAAGATAAGACATGCATATATAGAAATTAAAATTCAGTTATTAAACAAGAAGGTTTGTATACATAGGGAATGAAATACAATTAGATGTCAAAACATAATCTACAGGGTTTTACAGTAGAATCTATCTGCTGCAACTTAGAGCAATCTGACAGTAGCAGCAACATGAACTTTTCAGACCCTGCAGCAGCTCATATCAAATTCCAAATGGTCTAACTGCTGCTGCAATTAGTCCATTTGGGATGAAATGTGAGTTGGAGAGAAGAAAAATGTAGCTGCAAGATGCAGCACTTTGCTGTGTCCACTGGGATTAGAATCAAAAAAATCCAAACTGAAAAAGAAAATCTCTCTTAATCCCCAATCTGACAAGGGTTCATTTCTCACTAAAATCACTAAATACTCCAATTCAAATGCAAAAGCTCTTATCAAAAACTTCACTTCAGATTAAATCCACAAATATCACTGATTTAACTCTTCCTAATGCTATAGATAGCATGAAGAAAGAATTAATTCAATCAATTAAAGCCCTTAGTTCAAATCCCAGTTTCTAAAACCTTAAGGAGTATTGAGAACTCCTTAGGTTAGGAAATCACCAAACATCTATTCAAAACACACTCATGAATGCAAGATCAGACTTCAAATCACTATAGTGATTATCCTTAGATCTGACTTGCATTCAATGCATTCTAAAAATTATCAAATCAGATCTATATATGGCTCTTCTGAGATGATTTCTGTCACCAGAAAACCTCTCAAATTCCTTGCCAACAATGAATTCAAAGCAGATTTCTTTCAATTTGTCAGATCAAATAGTAAAACCAAATTGAAGGAAAAATCCTTGAAATCCAACTTGAGGAGAAATCTGACAAACTTAAAATTTCAATTCAATCCAGGGGCTTTTGTGATCAAGAGTGAGGTGAATGGGAAGCCCCTTAAGTGCTTTTTGACGCCAATTTCAAATCTGAGGTTGGAAACCAATCAGATCTGAAATTGGGTCAGAGTGCATGGGTGGAAAGCGAGAAACAGGTCGTGGAAAATCAGAACTGGAAATGACAGTATGGAGAGGTAGGGAATTTGAAAACATGGCTATATGAAATCTTCCCCTCTGATCTGGAATGATCAGAGGAGGTGAGGGGGGAATTTAAGCCTAATTCTACTACTATAGCTACTTTATCCTACAGCGAAATTGAACATTAACAATTACATTAATTCTACTCTAAACTACTTAACTACAGCTAAAACTAATCTGCAGAATTATAAACCTATTCTAACGGGAAGAATGGGACATATGGGTCCTTAGCCGGTGGCTAAGGAGGAAGAAGGGAGGAAGATGACTCCAGTAGAGGGGAGAGTCTGCTAGTGAGGCTCCAGGGTCGTCCTTAGGTGCTACGAAGTCCTTAGCGACGAGGAGGTCGAGAGAAGGTGATGATTTCACAGCTGGTGGCTGTGAAATCAGAGGCTGGATGGGGAGGAGCAACTGGAGTGGACGAATGATTGCTAAGAGGTGTAGGAGAGTGCAATCCCTTGCGTGCGACACCACTGAGGTGCTTAAGTAGCACACTCAGTGGCTGAGATCACTGCGTAGGTGAGGATAATCAAGATGCAACCGGCGGCGAGGATGAGAGGAGCGGAGCGTGCGGTGAGTTATACTCAAAATCTGACCGTCAGATGAGTTCTGGGGAGAGGGGTGATCACACGCTCCGAATCACGCGAAGCTTCCATTCAAATCTAACTGCAGATCAGGATCATGAAGAGCGACGGACAACTAAGATTAGCCATGTTCTTCACGTGCTACAGTGCATGCGAAGAGCAGCAGGCCATTCTCTCAAATAACAAAAAATTGCATATAGACCCTTGTACAAAGGGGTAGAAGAATTGCATGTAGGCCTATAAGTGAAAAGAACTACAATAGGAAGGGCCCTGCAGCCTTTCAAAAGGGTCCCTGCGACTTACAAGTAGGTCCAAAGAGGAGTTTTTAAGGGTGAGAGTGTAATGCATGAAGGACCTAAGTGTAAACTACCTATTTCATAACCTAAATGATGTCCAATTGCCTTCAAATTTTTATATGTGCTTAATTGAACATTTAAGACATTGATTATACTTCTGATTTAGCCTTTCAAACTTATTTATGTGTTCAATTGACGCATGGATCATCATTTGTACTTTGCTTTCAGAATATCTCATTTTGTGACCTAATTATGAAGTTTTAACACAGAGTAAAGGTTTTAGGTCTTTTTCTTTAATTCCCACACTTAACCCTTTTTATCTGTTAATTTGATGTTATTTTACTTAGTGTCTAGCTTAACTTCAGCTTTTTAGCCATGATGAGTAGCCACTCATCTGGTATCAGCGGCCAAAATAAGCTTGAGAGATGTGGCAAGGACAGGGGGTCCTTTTATAGCTACTGGCAGAGGTCCTTGTGCTTAGAAGGCAAGCTTCCAAGCGCAAGAATCTTGACGGAGAAGGAAGGTGCAGATGATACCCATTTCTCTCGAGCGTTCGCACGAGAGATTGGGTGCGAATCAGATCTAGGGATTGTGTTCAGACGATAGGGAATTCCTCAGAGAATCTCCCTTCCAAATTTGGGAGGAGATCTCTGAGGAATCGAGGAGAAATCCTCCTTAAATCCTTGCCGGAGTAGGACTCCTCTGCTGTAATGGCAGAGGGACCTAAATGCAAAGAGTGGCGAGGAAGATAGGGGCGTCTGCGTAAAGGTTTTCAAAAGTTAGGGGTCAAAATATAATTGGGTGGACTATTTTGCAAAGTAGGTCAAGGTGACCTCCCCTTAGGTCCAAATTTTGGTACAAACCTAATTTGGACCTAAGGAATCCAATGGTTAAGTTGGATTTTAGATTTGACCATGTTGGACTGGACATTTTATACAAAAACCTAATTTAGGTCAAGTATCTGACTAGGACCCCTATCTAGGTCAAAATAGGTTCCAAAGGCCAATTTGAAGGTTCTAAACCCTAGAGGATATTTTTTCATGAATTTCAGAAGGTTTAATTGATTTTTATCCTAGCCAGAACCTTGTTGTATTAAGTCAATTTGTTTTAGGGTTACAGAATGTCATTTAATTCTTAGATCTCACAATAACCCTTTTCTGATTGAACCATCCCACTTTTTCTCTTGTTAAGTCCAATAGACCTATGTTTAGCCCCTGAGAAATCCTGTTGATGTACTGTAATGGTAAAATTGTAATTTTACCCTTTGTTTCTTATTTTCTTCTCAGAACAGTAATCCCTTAAATTAGGCCCTTCTCTATGTTATGTAGGAGCTTTTATTCTCTTTTCTAGGTCAAAATGAGCTAGTTAGGGCTCATGATGGTGTTCCCATCATGTCTTCTTCCTTTCACCACATTTCTCATCAGATTTGGGCACAGATTCTGCGTATGATTGGGCGAATATAAGGGGAAAGTATTTATGAATTTATTG
The DNA here is from genome assembly GCA_037157565.1 of Thalassia testudinum. NCBI lineage: Eukaryota > Viridiplantae > Streptophyta > Magnoliopsida > Alismatales > Hydrocharitaceae > Thalassia > Thalassia testudinum. Next base: position 51,257,576 of record JAZHRO010000009.1, read on the forward strand.
CAGTTGTTCCTCCTTGTGGATACGACCTGGCTCTTTGTAGTTAGTTTTAATGATAAATATTTTTGATCTGGGATTTTTCCACCACGCAATTTTAGTGCAACGACGTATTTTCCTGACATATTTTTTTGACAAGCAAAATCTCCCATTCAAGACCCACCTAAAATTTAGTCTTCATTTCTTTTAGAAAATTCTTAGTAAAGAGACTCGTTAACAACACCAAAAAGTATATCACCAACATATATTTGAAGCACAAGTAATTTTATTTCTTAATGAAAACAGTAGGACCTACCTTTTCCATTAAGAAACCTAATTTAACTAGTTAATCTCTTAAACTTTCATACCATGCCTTATAGAGCCTTTTTAAGCCTACAAACATAATTATTCTTGACTTACAAACCTAAGCGGCTATTGTACATATACTTCAAGTTTTATAAAACAATCTACAAATGCTCCTTTTACATCCATTTGATATGGCTTTACACTCAAATGCAATGTAAATGCCAAAAGCATTTAAATTAATTCAAGCTAAGCTAAGGGAGCATATGTTTCTTCATACCCTATTATTGAATATACTCCTATATATGCAACAAGTCTAGCCTTCTTTCTTACTACTTTTCCATTTGTTTTAGTTTTATTCCTAAAAGGCTATACAATACTGATAATATTGTATCCATTTGTTTAGGTGCTAGTTCCCATACTTTGTTATGAGCAAACTGATTTAGCTCCTCTTGCATAGCAAGTGCACAATGGGAGTCTAAACAAGCTTATTCAACATTCTTTTCTTCTACTTGTGATATAAAAGCATTAAAAATAAAGTTATTGTTTAGTTCCTTGTCTTAACTCTTTCGTTGATTTCACCAATCGCTCGTTCTTTTTAGTGATCTTTTCGAAAGTTCCATTAATATGTAGGAAGATCATGCACATTTTACTTTTTACGTGTGATGCATTTGTATAAGGTAGGTCGACATCATCACTTTCTACAAATTGGTCTTGTTTATTATAGCCATGGTAGAATTTTCATCAAAAGTAATACATAGAGATTCTTCTACGATTATTATTCTTTTATTTAATAATCGATATGACTTGCTTCGGGTTGAGTAACCTACAAAGATATTCTTAGCACTATTGGAATCTATCTTATTGACATTTTCTTTAGTGATAAACATATAACATCTACTTTCAAACACTTTGCGATAGTTAAGTTTAGGAGTTTTGCTGTAATAAAGCTCTTAACTTATTTTCTTGGTTATATGTCTGATTAAAACTCTATTAAGTGAAGGTGAATGATTTGCCATGGTATATATTATAGAAGTATGATAAATCAATCATCTCAAACTTTGATTCAATCAAATTTAATGCCTAAAAATCTAAAAGGAACAACCTAAATTGGAACTACATGAGAAGAATAACTTCTCCTTATTCCAAAATCCACACAAGAGAATTATACCTTGGGGAGCATAATATTGCACCTTACGTGCCTCCTATTTGAATTCCCTTCTTCGTGATAGGTGGATAAGACCCTTGGCACCAAAAACACCCAACTGTGTGTAATATATGAACCCTCAACTTTCTTAGGAAGGTGACCTTCACCTTCTTCTTTAAGAATGACCATATGAAGGTAGCCCACCAAGAGAAATCAACCAACCATTTGTTGTGCTTCTTTGATGGCCGTGACTTTTTCTTCCCATTACGTTCCAAAGGAATGGAGAAGCTTTCTTTACAATTCTCCTTTGATGAAGCTCTTCCTAAGTGCTTTAAGGTTGTTCAATATGAAAGTGAATCTTGTGAACATGTCTTTGAATTTCTCATTTTCTTTCATTGAAAAGGCTTCGAATTCCTATGAAACAAGCTTAATTTTTGAATTTTTAACTTTACTAGTTCCTTTGTCTGTTACCTCCAAAGTTTTCTACATTGGGAGATGTTGAATGGTATTTTTCGAATCGCTACGCTTACGAGATTGGTTTTGGAAAACCTGTCGTTATAGTTCAAAAAGCGAAGAATTCGTGTTCAACAAATAAAATTTATACCGAAAATAATTCTGGGTCGAACACAGGGAGGCTACGTTGATCTATATTCGCAATTATATTTTTTTAGGATTTTTGTTAAGCAAGGCGATATAATTACAATGGAGCTATCAGACTAAAAGAGAGAGAGAGAGAGAAAGAGAACATTCATTCAATATTTCAACTGTTTATAAAAGTTACACTAGAAACGGAAAATCAATTACACTATAAAGCAGGAAAAATTCTACACTAGAAAAGCTGTAAATAAGAATGGGAGAGAGAAGTTATCCTCCTCGACGATTGCTTGGAGGACTAGCCGGACGGGACAACGCCTGGACGAAGGAGAATGAAGCAAGACAAAGGAGGACGAAGCAGAAGAATGGGAACGGAGCAGCACGCCGTCGTCATCACGGGATCCACTTCTGAAGGGGAACGAAAATTGGACTTTATCTCGCAAGAAGCATCCCGGGTGTAGGACAAGCTTCTTTTGAGCTTTGGAGGGGTAGAGAGGAGAAAGAAGGGATGAGAATTTCGTATGGAGGGGGTCTCCTTTTATAGTTGCAAGGAGTGGGGGAAAAATGGACATTACAACTTCAAAATAGTAAATGAAGGGTCTTTAGTGACGGATAAATCCGTCACTAAAGCCCCGACGTGGCCGTCGCCTCCGTCCCCACGCTCGCCTCCTCTGCTGCCCTCTCCTCAACGCCCGCGCACGTCCAGCACTTTTCAGCCGTCCGATCGCGAGATCGGACGGCTTAGATCGCGTCCGCGCCCGCTGCATTACACGCCCCCCACGCATCTGATTGCGTGTTCGATTGCACGTCCAATCGTGCGTCGACGCTATCGGGCTTGCGCGACCATCTGATCTCCATCCGACGCTCCACCCGCGCCCAATCACTCGCGCCCTCCAGCGCCTCGCCGTGGATCGAACCCGCGCCCCACGCTCGCGATAGCGCGCTCGACCACTGCGCTATGGGGCGCAGATGGTCGAGCGGGCGCTTTTAATTGCGAGCGCCCACCGAGGTTGGATCTCCATCTGACGGTGGAGAGCGATCAGGCGGGGGCCTTCACAAAATGCAAGCGGCCGTTTGGGCGGCTGAGATGGTGCCACGTGGCGCCATCTTGGCCGTCCATCTTCTGGAAGTTGTAGATGGTGCCACGGATGTCGGATTAACTCGATTTTTGTGTTGTTGGGTTGCGATCGTCGATCCGAATTCATCCGATTGGTCGGATTTGTCATCTGAAATGCGAATTTACACCATCCTGGCCCTTGATCTTCTAGGGTTCCCGGGTCACTATCTGATGCTACGGATGCCTGATTAGGGCGATCTTAGAGTCGTTGAACTCTAATCGTCGCCCTGATCACATCCATACGGTTGGATCTTTGATCCGAGGCCCTGATAAAATATTTACCTTGTCCAAGTGATGAGAACCTCATCATGATCCATAACTAGCTAATTTTGACCTAATACAAAGGATAAAAGCTCCTACATAACTCAGGGAAAGGCTTAACTCAGAGAGATTCTGAGTCCGCAAAGAAAATAGAAATTAAGGGGTAAAAATGCAATTTCACCAATCCAATCTAAAAACAGGGTAACTCAGGGTCCAAACATAGGTCAAAGCAACCTAATAAGAATAAAAGGGGGATGAGATGATTCAATAAGGGCTACAGCAATTCCAAGGAACTGAATAAAAATCTGTAACCTTAAAATAAACCCACTCCAATTTGCGAGGTTCGAGGCAAAGTAAAAATAGAATAAACCCTCTAAAATTCATAGAAAAATAATCTCTAGGGTTTAGAACCTTCAATTTGGCCTTAGGAACCCATTTTGACCTACATTGAGAACCATGCCCAAATTAACCACTTAATTTGGGTTTTTACGTAAATTGACCGATCAAGCAAGGTTTAATATGGAAATAAAATTCACCATCATAATCCTTAGGTCCCAATTAGTCATGTATAAAAACTTGAGCCTAAGAGGAAACCTTCTTGACCAACTTTACACTTTGGCCCTCAACTTTTGAACCCTCACATTTCTGCCCCTAACTCTCCTTCGTTCTTTGCATCCAGGTCCCTCCTGGCAAAACCTGACCAGCACCATGCTCCGGCAACCTTGCGCGGAGCATGGCGCCGCGCAGGGTAAGGGGGAGGGTCTGGCAAGACAACCGGGGGTGCCCTGCGTCGTCAGCCGTCGCAGGAACACCCCCCTGGTCGCTGCAACCCACCATACCGGCCGTGCGAACGCACGGACGGTATGGGTCTCCATCTCCGGCGTCCTCCGGCGAGGGAGACACGTCGTCTCCCTCCGCCCTCCTCTCTGATTCCGCCCCTATAAATACCCCCGTCGCTCCGCCGTTCTCAGCAGCTCGGTCCTGATGGAGAAACACCCTCTTTTCACTCTCTTCCCACTCCGACAGGAAGCCCTCCAGCTCCGGCAGTCTCTCCTCCTCCTCCTCGTCGTTCTGCCGCACTACCAGCAGCAGGGCTGCCTTCCCCCGCTCTTCCCGCGCCGCACCCAGCGCGCGCCTCTCCAGCCCTCTCCTCGCCGTCGCTCCTTCCTCTGGGCAGCTTCTTCTCCGGCGACAGTCGATACGACTGTCGCCTGCTCTGGCCCCTCCTCGTCCTGCTAAGTAGGTAGAACTCCTCCTCTTCCTCCCCTCTTCCCTTTCCTCACTTTACATCTTTACTGTTGCCCCGATCCGACCAATCGCCCTCACCTTCTCCACCTCCGGCCCCTGCTCCGGCGACCTGCTCCCATCACTCCAGCAACCCACACGGCTCGCCGACCACCGCAGAACCTCCGCCTCCTCACCTTGATCAACCTCCGCCCTTCCACTTCCCCCAAATCACCCTCTGCAACTCCACCGAACAAACCCATCTCCCAACCTGCAGTTTGACCTAGGGCGGCCCTTAGGCTTCGCCTCGCCGCCTACACACCCCCCAACCACCTTCGCCGTACCTCGGCGAAGGTCCTCCGCGTTTCTGATTGGGCCGAGAGGCCGTTTCTTTGCGGGCAGGTACCTGCGCTCGCCGCCGCCATTGTTGAAGCGAAGCAGCTTCTTCACCTGCTGCCCCAGGTGCGCCATGCCCAGGTCACGCCCCAGGCAGTGCGAGGCGTCTTCGCGAAGTACCAGGCTGCAGTCGAGTCGAAGCTCTCGCGCGAAGCCCCCGCGCTTTGCCTCGACTGCCGCTGCTTCCTCCGCGCAGGCATCCAAATTGGGGTGGGACATTTAGTCCCACCTCGGAAAGCCACTGAGGCGAACGGGCGCTTAAAGGCAAAAAGTGCCTTAAGCTGTTCGCCTCAGTTCACGGGGTGAGGTCCCCTTCACCCGCCCGACTACCCGGCCTCGTCCGCACGCATGCCTCGCGGACCTGGCCCGACCCGACTCGACTTAGCCTGACCTGCACTCCTCGCCCACCACGCACGCCGGTGGGCCTGGACCAGGGCGCGACCCGTACCCGACTACCCGGCAGCTCTGGGAGAGCTTTCCTAAGAGCGGCTTCTGTGAGAGAGAAACGCAGAGGGGTTGAGTAGGTTTTTGCCAGCTGACGAGAGCTTTGAAGTGTGCAGGCACAGGCGAAGAAGAAGAAGACGAGCAAGGCAGAGAAGAAGGACGACGAAAGCTGAAGGAAGAAGGAGCACTGTAGCAGCGGCGGTTTAAGTCGTTTGATTGGAAAATCAGACGACGCTCTGAAGGCAGAAAAGAGGAAGAAGAACAGGACCGCAAGGGAAAAGAAAAAGAAAGAGACAAGCAGAAACAAGAGCTGAAAGAAGAAGAAGAACATCACCCACTGCTGCAGATAAAGAAGAAAGAAAGAAAAAGAAGAAAGAAGGAGAGACGACGTCCTGACAGCAAAAGCAGAAGAAGAGAGCACGAGAAGAAGATCTGAAGAACAGAAGGCAGAAGAAGAAGACCACAAGGAGATAAAGAAACCAAAAGCCAAAGAGGAAGAAGAGAAGAGAAGAAGAAGAAGCCAAATTTTCATCTCTCTCTCTCTCTCTTTATTTTTGTAATAAGAATTTGTACCCCTAGAATACGACTTGCTCCCTGAGTTCGACCTCGGGAACTCTTTTATTTTCGAGTAAAAAAATTATATATTTGAAATGATGGCAATAACTGGCTATACTACAACGCTAGAACAAAACCTAGTTGTCGCCACGTCATTTCTTGGCACCGTTGCCGGGGAGCAACGGCTATTCTAGAGGTAAACATTCCTGTTTCTTTTTCTGATAATCTCCTCTCTTTTGTGCAGCTACAGGAAATCAAGAAGACAAGCAACCGCACGACAACCACTCCGAGGACAGGTTTTTTTTTTTTTTCCTCTCGCTATTAACCCCTAAACTCTAAAGCGGAGGAAAAGAAAAGAACAAGAAATATAGGGCTAACCTGTCTTCCATACTTAGTAACCATAAAAAGTTGCATGTTTTCAACCCATTATTACTGCACACTATTAAGGGTATTTAAGGGCTAACACATTCTTGCTTGAGCCCTAATTACCCAACAAAGAGCTAACTGGACCAAGTAGAGCCAACCTAGGATCCAACACTAGGGATTTAGAGACACACTCTTTAAGCAAGAATTGAGAAAACCAAATGAAGTGTGCCCAAGCCCTCGTCTGAAAATACCTATTCAATGAAAACCTAAAACAATTGGCTCTCTAAACACTTGAACCCTAAAAGACAAGACCCAAAAACTCTCAAAGGAAACAAGAGGTAAAATTGCCCCCTTGGGTCAACCAACCTTAAATTAGGTCACTCTTTGCACTCAAAGAACTAAAAGTTCAAGTGAAACCTTAAGCACCCTGATCTTAAAGTAAAAATTGGTAGACTTAAGAGGTCAAGATCCCCATTCTCTTCTACTTGGAATCGCAGTGACAAGAGAGGTCGGGTGGGGGAAACCCTGTAACCCGTGGGGACGCTCTACCGTGTAGGGGTCTTTGCGGGACTCTCCCTCTCTGGCTGCCCAGGTAATTCTCAGGTGGACGATCTTTCTAATCAAGGGGTCCATCTGCCCCGCACCTCTATAGTCACCCAACACATTTTTGGGTGTCTTGATTGGGTCCAGCAGCTTCTAAACTCATCTCTTCCAACAGTGCATGTATGGTAGGAGGTCCTTAAGACCACCCTTAAGACCTCCTTTAGAAATTCACTCTCGTCAAGGCCAAGCCTCGACGCCCGTATTTATGCAGCAACCCCCTCACATTATTCTCTCTTCTGATTCAGAACCAAGTTCTTCTTCTTCCCCCATCATGGCTCAGCCAGTTGAGGAAGAAAACAATCTGGAGCACCAGCTCCAGCGACTCAATGACCTCTTCCAAAACTTCGTGCACCCACCACAGCGTCCTATGATGCGGGACCACTACAATCCTGCTGCGGTGGCTATTGAGCCTCGAGTCAGAATCCCGACTGGAGGACCTGATTCCGAATTGAAGCCCAACATGATTCATGCTATACCTAAATTCCATGGGCTTAATTCCGAAGATCTCTTCCAGCACATCAAACAGCTAAAGCATCTGGCCCAAACTTTTGGGTCAGAGGCGCAAAATCGGGATATTCTTCTCATGAAGATGTTCTCCTTTTCTCTTATGGACAAGGCCGCCCATTAGTATCAAACTCAGACCCGGCCGATCAACACTTGGGAAGAACTTCAATCCGAGTTTTTGAAGAAGTTTTTTCCCGTTGGTCGGACCAACGCCTTGCGCCATCAGATTACGCACTTCACTCAACAATCAGGAGAACCTCTCCATGAGGCATGGGATCGTTTCCAGGATCTCATGAGAAAGTGCCCCCATCACGGAGTTCCTAAATGGGAACAAGTCCAGTCTTTTTACCAGGGACTCCGTGAGGACATCCGTCTTTTCGTCAATGCAACCTGCGGAGGAAATATCATGGGTCAACATGAAGACACCGTGTGGGAGATTCTCGAAAACATGTGCGAGAACTCCATCAACAATGACTCCATGGGATTATTCGACAGGACGAATACCCGCGCATCGACGAATCTTAGGGGAGCACATGAGACGCAGGGCCTGTCCGCATTAGTCGACCTGGAATTAATGGCCAGTCGATTGGACAAGGTCTCAATTATCGAAAAGAAGGTGGACGAGCTGACTCAGCATTTGCAGCGAGCCACCTCTGCGCATAACCCTTTCGCACAGCCTCCTTCCACAAGGGAAACTGTGCAAAACATTCTCCATCGACCTTTTCCTAGGATGGACCCATCATCTGAATCTTCGCCCGGTGGTCCTTCCGATTCCTTCTACACCTACCAGGGGAATTCCATTCCCTCTTTCTCAGACTCTCTGGAGGTTCCCCAGACCTACGAGGACCTCCACGCTATCCAGAATGACCCATTCTCCAACACCTATAACCCTGGATGGCGAAACCATCCTAACTTTCAGTGGGCGGGAAATTCCCAAACCCAAAGATCATCCTTCCAACCCCGCCCACAACCTCCTCATCCTTACCAGCCGCCTCAGCCTCGGCCCAACCCTACTTACCCATCTGGGCCGAATCAGGATCAAATGTCCCTTATCCTTCAGACCCTGGCTGACATTCAAAGAACGAATGCGGCTATCCAAAAACAACACAAGGACGAACTTACAGAGGTCCGTAACCAATTAACCCAGTTGGCAAACTCTCGCCAGCCAGGTACTCTTCCCTCCCAACCTCTGCCTAATCCTAATAACGTGCCAACCCAGCGGCGCGTTATGAACCCAAACCCAGGCCATGCCCATATGATTTATCAGGCCCCCTCTGTTCCTTCACCTGACGGGATAGAGGCCTCCACTTCTTTTGCAGGTTACCAGCAGCAAGCTATCTTACCCAATCCCAACCAAAACCAGGTAGGACTTAATTCCGTAACGACCCGTAGTGGTAAGGAAACCCAAGACCCACCTCATCCGAACTACTCCAAGCCGGGTATTGATCCCAAGCCTAGGACAGTAATCCAGGACGTCCCCACCCCTGTCCCAGATCCACAACCTGGACCTATCCTAGAAGAACCATCTAAGGTCCCGTTTCCCGAGGCCTTGACCAAGGGAAAGAAGACTACCAAACCCGTGGCCCCTGAGGAGGACCTGGTCAAGCTCTTTGAACAGGTCCACATAAACATCCCCTTGATGGATGCAATCCGCCACGTACCAGCTTACGCACGATTTCTAAAGAATATATGTACACCCCAGCGTAAGCCGCGAACCAAGGGAGGGAGCCCAATTGTTCTATCAGAGCAAGCCAGCTCTGTAATCCTCAGTAGACTCCTGTTCACGGACGTTTCGTGCGGATTTAAAGCGTATTATGTTGTAGTATAACCGACAAAACGTTCGAACAAATACAAAGCTTTTATTACTCGAAGACCGGAGTATCCGAGGTCGAACACAGGGAGCAAATGGAACTTACCACTAAATCAAAATGTAATTGAACACTTTAATTTACTCAAAATATCAATTCAGGTATGAATGTATGCGATTAAAAGGAGTTAGTGCAAGAAAATATGAAATTGGACGTCTGATCACAAGATCAGACGTCTTAAAAGCATTTCTCCTTTTCTTCTTGATTATTCTTCTTCTTCTGCTGCAGTTTTTGCTCTTTCTTTTCTTCTTCTAATCTCTGCAAAGTCTTCACTTGGCTTCTCTGTGCCTTTGCTTCTGGCTTGCTCTTTCCCTTCTTCTCCTGCGAAGGCTTCTTTCTTGCTTCTTCTTCTCTGCTGCAGTTTTTGCTCTTCTATTCTTCTCTGCCGTTCCTTCTTCTTTCTTTCTTTTCCTTCTCGCGGCCAAGTCCTTCTCCTACGATCAGCTTGCCTGCACAGGAGCAAAACCTAACCCTTCTCCCTCTACCCGCACGTCTCTCTCTCTCAAGCAATTCACTCAAACCGCTCTACCAGAGCCACAGTCTTAATCGGGTCGGATCATACCCGGGACCAGGCGCACCTGCAGGTGTGTGATGCGCGAGGAGTGCGTAGGTCTAGGTCGGGTCGGATCCGCCAGGTCCGCGGACGAGGCGGGTGGGGTCAGTGAGGGACCTCACCCCTGTGCTTACTGAGGCGATAAGAATAAAGCGTAAAAACAACTTATACGGTACCTGCCGGTTGCAATCCCACGATGTGGGACTATCTGGTCTCGCCTTCACGCGCGCCTGCAGAAACCTCGTCGTGCGATTGCCCCGCAGCTGCTGGCTCTGCTAGCGCTCCTTGGCTGGACTCGTTCACCTCGCGACACTCGCGCTAGTATGCAGCACCTGTAGCCTGGAAGACCGGGTGCCTGGAGCTTCGTGGGAGCTTCATCAGAGGTCGTCCATGGCAGCAGCGGCTCAAATCCTGTCGTACACAAAACGCGCCTCTCGGCCAAATCAGAATAGCTAGAGACCTTCGCCGTGGCACGGCGAAGGCGGTGGGCAGTGCTGCAGGCCGCAGGTCGGCCTAGGCGTGCGTGCCGAGGTCAACCTGTGGCCGGAGATGGTGGGTTGGTCGGGGGGTGATTGTGGAGGGCTGGAGTGGTAGTGGTAGGGTGGAGTGTGTTCCTGGAGGTGAGGCGGAGCTTTCGAGGTGGTTGGCGAGCCGTGTGGAGGGCTGGAGTGGTGTGGGCGGCTCGCCGGAGTGTGGTCGGAGGCGAAGATGATGGAGGTGGTTAGCGTCTGTCGAAGGTCGATCAAGGGAGATAACAGGGGGAAAAGAGAGAGGAGAGGATGGAGAGGAGTTCTAACCTAACTGTAAGGACGAAAGGGGACGGAGGGCGAACAGCAGTACCTGCTGTCGCCGGAGAAGATGACGCCCAGTGGGGGAGAACGGCGGCGACGACGGGGCTGAGGCGGCGTGCGCTGGTACTGCGCGACGCGGAGGGAGGTCAGGAAGCTAACTCTGCCACTGGTTTTGTGGCAGAGCGAAGAGGGAGGGGAGGGGGGCTCGCCGGAGCTAGCTGGGGTATTTGGCCGAGCAGGAGGAGAGGAATTGAAGGGGGAAACTCGGCCAAATCAAGCTCAGCTCCTTCGGCCGGAGTTGTGGGTTCTTATATAGGCGCTGGACTTGGTGTGCAGGGCGTGAAGGGCACGTAATTGCCTGAGGTTGGTCGCCGGAGATGGAAAGGAGTTAGGATACCCAAATCTCTCGTGCGTTCGCACGAGAGATTGGGTTCACACCAACGATTGTAATTGACTTTATAAGGAAGGGAATTCCTCAGAGAATCCTCCTTCCATTTCTGGGAGGGAATCTCTGAGGGATTAGAGAGCAATCCCTCTCCGAACCTCGCCGGAGCTCGGTTCTGCCCTAGCAATGGCGGCAGGACCGGTTTGCAAAGGAGGCGAAGAACCTAGGGGGTTCTCTGCAACGGTATTCAAAAGATAGGGACCAATTTGTGATTTGGGTGTACTAAATTGCAAAGTAGGTCAAGATGACCCCTCCTTAGGTCCAAATTTTGGTATAAACCTAATTTGGACCTAAGGAATCCAATGGAGAAGTTAGATTTCAGGTTTGACCTCGTTTGACTGGATATTTTGCGTAAAAACCCAAATTAGGTTAATTGAAGAGCTAGGACCCTAATCTAGGTCAAACTAGGTTCCAAAGGCCAAATTAAGTGTTCTAAACCATAGAGTATGTTTTTCCATGATTTGTAGAGGGTTTACTTGCTTTTTGTTCTGACCGGAACCTTGTTAATTTAAGCGGGTCTATTTTAGGGTTACCAAGTGTCTTTTAGTTCTTAGATTGCACATGAACCCATTTCTGATTGACTCAACCCACTTTTTATCTCATTTAGACCATTTGACCTATGTTTTGCCTCTGAGAAATCCCGTTTATCTACTGCAATGGTAAAATTACAGTTTTAACCTTTATTTCATGTTTTCTTCTCAGAGCACTTGTTCCTTTAGTTAGGCCTTCTTCTAGGTTATGTAGGAGCTTTTATCTTCTTTATTGGGTCAAAATGAGCTAGTTATGGCTCATGATGAGGCTCTCATCATACCCCCATGCCTAGCTTTTGCTAGTCCCTTAGCAAAATTTCAAAGTTTTAACTTCCGTTCTAGACCCTGAATGTTGTCAATAATGATAAGTGCTTCTCCTTTTCTTTTGTGGTTAGGTGGGAATGCCGACAATAGGCCTAGAGGTACTCAAGTACCAACCAAAATCCGGACCTGTTCCGCTTTAGCCTCAGTCTTCTGCAAAGGTTTCTACGGCCCACAGAACCTAACCTAGGGTTTGTTGGACTCCGCGGTTAAAGCACCCGTGCTTGAGATATTTTTAGCCTAAGTTCAGTTTGCAGTGCGTTTTTTGTAAGAGAGAGATAGAAGATTTATTTGTTTGGAGAGCTTTTCTCTCTCTTTTCTTTTTTATTTCTAGCTTCGGATTAGCTTCTCAACACGGTCTGTATCGGATTCCTCGTCCCCATCATCAATCCTCAAAGGTCCCTGGCTTTCGAGATTTCGAGATAATCCCGCCCATGGCAACCCCCGGAACCCTGGCTTTCGAGATTTCGAGATAATCCTGCCCATGGCGTTCCGTGGCTGAATTCAGACCCTGGCGATTGACATTTCGTGATAATGCCACCCATGGTGTCTGAACCAACAGAGTGCTTGCATGCCTCCAGTAGGATATTTAAATATCCTAAGAGACAGGCACCGAGGAGATGGTATGTTGTTACGCATCTTCGAGGGGAATTTCCCGCCTCTCCGCGCTGGGAACTCGTCCAAATCAACTTGTGTTGATTGGCCGCTCCTAATCTAGGTGACTTTTTCAGAATATTAAACGCTCTTGCGTGTTTTGGATGTTTTATGCGCACTGAACCAGACTGTGTGTGAATTTGGGGTGCTTAGGTTACCGAATCCCGCAAACCGGAGGTCAGTTAACGAGGCTGAATACTTCCTAAGCCTTAGACCTAATACTCAAGCTTCGCATTTTCCTCAACCTCTTGAGGATTATCCAGATTTTAACGGATACGTGAATTTTTAAGCTAAAGATACTAGCCCAAAAGGCCTAAGACCAGCGTTCCCGCTAATCTCTTGTTATGTTTCCTTAGCACTTTTTCTTTTCTTTTTCTTGACTCGGTCTAGAACTTCAGTTAACCCCTTAATCTTTTACTAATGACTTTTTCTTTTTCTTTTCCTTTTGTGCTCCTTTCTTCATTTTTGCTCTTTTTCTCCTCCTTATGATTATATGGCTCACAACATTTCCTCCCTCCCCATTTTTTTTTTTTTTTTTTGTTCTTTTTCGTAATTTTTCAATTTTTTGTGTTTTTGACATATGCGAATTTTTTTGTGAGAATCCTTCTGATTTTTTTCTTGGTTTTGTATGTATGCACTTTATCACCCCCCCATGCCTAAGTTTTGCAATGTCCTCATTGTAAACAGAGGGTGGGAATTAGTGTTGAGGTCAGGGGCTTAGAACAGGATATATCGGGTGGGTGAATGGGTCGGGAATGAGTGATGCGAATGATTTTAAGCTCTGATACGTGTACCAGAGGTGGGATCAACTGTCTAAGGCTGAACTCAAGGTGCAATAGACGTGGAGTACAGACGGCTAATCGGACGGGTCTCTATTTTTGAGATGACGGGTTGCCTCCCGTTAAGCGCTAAATTTAATGCCTTCAGCCGAGCGAAAAATGGGGTGGAGAGGGAGTGGTCAAATCAATGGAGTTTTGGGAAACAAGCACCTTGATTAAGAGCCTGGTTGGTCCAACCAGGTACTTGTTCAGATTAGTGGGCTGATGATGCAGCCCAAACCCCATAAGTCTGGTGGGTTGATAGATGTAGATTAGCAGATGTGGGACCCACCAAATGCAGTGATGTTCTGATAGATATGGAAGTGAAAACTCGAGTTCGGGCTCAGTCGAATCAGCCTGGTGGGGGTAGGGTTCCGAAAAATAATCAATGTAAGGTGTGGAATTCCTACAGGGACGGTCAAAGGATGGAGGCTCCTGAGTTGTGGTCTGATCAGTGTCCAATACCCGGTATAGATACGGAGTTGAATCATCTGCAATCGGCTCAGTGAGAGGTGAATCAGAATAGAAATTGAGTCCGGTTGCAGGTCGAGATGGGGAACGGGTTTGGATTGGTTCTGTATATGTGAGGCAGGTGGCTTCAAAGAAGATTGACAGGTTATAATTAGGAGGCAGATTTTCTCCGATGTTATGGTCGGATTCGAGATCATCGGAGAGTTTGCGAAAATCAAAGTTTGAATGAGATTCTAGATCATGAGTTCCACCATAGAATAAATCATATGTTGTATATTCAGCAACCTGACTGGGATCTAGCCTAAATGTTAATTCTGAGCTTACAAAGGTGTCCCTATCTGGTAGAGGCTCAGGTTCAAGGTTAGTAGGGCAGAGCCAATCGAAACCCCGCTCGTCCAAGTCCTCGGTTTCTGTATCGTAGATTGGCATGACTTCCGAAAACTCGATTAGTTCTTCTGAGGAGGTTGACGAGGGATATTCATCAAATCGAGGCCCAGAATCATATTCTTCATTAAGAGATTGATTTTCTTCATATGGGGCCTTGAAATCTTCAATATAGGTTTCAGATCTAGGTTCTAGGCTTAGGATGTGGGTGGAATTACTAGAATCTAGGTCTGAATAACCTTCGAGGGCCACCTTATCAGAATAAGGGACGGAATTTACACCCTCGAGTGGTTCAGTTCTACTCTCATACTTGCAGGAGTCTTGGGATTCTAAAATGGGTTTATCATGGTCTTTTCCTGCATTTGGAGCTTCCCAACCTTCTTCAATATCAGGTGCATTATACTCCATCTGGGTTGGGAATCCACAACCATTTTGTGCCCCAAACCCGAGATCAGATTTATCCTCGATGTTGTCCCAAGATAGTTCATCCTCTGTTGGCGGTATGTACGGGTATTTCTGATCAATCACTTGTTTTATTAATCTCATTATCTCTTCCCGTTTTTCAAGACTATCTTGGTGTTGCTTCCAAAGTCGAGGATTTGTCATATATTGAAGGTATTCACTATTATGCAATTTTTCTATCTCAATGTATGCAGTAATGAGCAAGTCACGGGTTGATCCTTTGTTGGCTTCTGCTAATAGTACTTGGGCACAAATTATGACAAAGGTTGTGGTTGTTGGGACATCAACCTGAATGTTTCCTACTGTTGTTGAGGTTTCTTCATTTTCATAAAATCTCATGGCATCCTCAATCATTTTATCTCTCATGGATCTCCGGTATTCAGGTTTCTCGACTGGTAGTCCTAGGTGGTTCAGCTGCATATTTGGATCAGGTGGTGGAATCACGATCAGAGTTTGACTCAAGATGTGTTATGAAGCGATCAGATCTGAATAACGAGTCCCACTGAAAATGAGTGTGTGTGCTCTATAGAGAAAAGATGCAGGACTGGAGATGTTCTTGACCCAATCAAGACACCCAAAAGATGTTTGGATGACTATGGAGGTTTGGGGCGGATGGACCCCTGGATCCGAAGATCGTCCACCTGAGAATTACCTGGGCAGCCAGAGAGGGAGAGTCCCGCAAAGACCCCTACACGGTAGAGCGTCCCTACGGGTTACAGGGTTTCCCCCACCCGACCTCTCTTGTCACTGAGATTCCAGGTAAACCAGAATGGGGACCTTGACCTCTTAAGTCTATCACTTTTTATTTCAAAGGTGCTTTTAGGGTTCTCACTTGAACTTTAGATGTCTTTGGTATTGTGACCTAATTTAGAGGTTGGTTGACCCAAGGGGTCAACTTTACCTGACCTGTCCTATAGATGGCAGAATGATTCTAAGCTCGGAGCCTAGAGATCACCCTGATTTGACTCCCAAGTTATTAGGTCAAAAGAAAATTTTAAGATTCAAGTGATTTTAGAGCTCAATTTTAGGGTTTGTCTTATTTAACTTTCTTCAATCAAGGGCTTGGGTAGCACACTGATGCGGGAGGGTTTATTTCTTTTTACACAGGCATGTGTGACTAGCGCTTCAAGACCCTAATGTGGAAACCCTAATTTGGTTCTATTTCCAATCCTCTTTTTCTTTTTCAAAAGTTCTCTTTGGACTTATAAACAAGAAGTGTGTGGTCCGTCGAGATTAAGCGTTTATTTTCAATTAGGCACAAGAATTTGTGGGATGGGAAAAAAAAATCACTCCAACTTCAAGAATATTTGCAGAAGTTTTCGCAAAATCAAGAAATGTTTTGCCTTAGAGATGGTGATTACTATATAAAGAAGGCAATTGATTCCTAACTTGATTTTCCTCCTTTTGTCTTTCAAAGATTAGGGGATGATTAAGGAAGAAAAGAAATTACCTGCCCTGGAGTGGTTGACTTGCGGGAGAGATTTTGTCATGAAGTACCTGCAAGATCACATCAAAGAAATGTAGGGCAAGTTAGTGTTCAATATGATAAAAAGAATGTAGAGACTAGTGGTAAATTGTGCAGTGCTCCCCGGCAACGGCGCCAAAATGTTCACGGACGTTTCGTGCAGATTTAAAGCGTATTATGTTGTAGTATAACCGACAAAACGTTCGAACAAATACAAAGTTTTTATTACTCGAAGACCGGAGTATCCGAGGTCGAACACAGGGAGCAAATGGAACTTACCACTAAATCAAAATGTAATTGAACACTCTAATTTACTCAAAATATCAATTCAGGTATGAATGTATGCGATTAAAAGGAGTTAGTGCAAGAAAATATGAAATTGGACGTCTGATCACAAGATCAGACGTCTTAAAAGCATTTCTCCTTTTCTTCTTGATTATTCTTCTTCTTCTGCTGCAGTTTTTGCTCTTTCTTTTCTTCTTCTAATCTCTGCAAAGTCTTCACTTGGCTTCTCTGTGCCTTTGCTTCTGGCTTGCTCTTTCCTTTCTTCTCCTGCGAAGGCTTCTTTCTTGCTTCTTCTTCTCTGCTGCAGTTTTTGCTCTTCTATTCTTCTCTGCCGTTCCTTCTTCTTTCTTTCTTTTCCTTCTCGCGGCCAAGTCCTTCTCCTGCGATCAGCTTGGCTGCACAGGAGCAAAACCTAACCCTTCTCCCTCTACCCGCGCGTCTCTCTCTCTCAAGCAATTCACTCAAACCGCTCTACCAGAGCCACAGTCTTAATCGGGTCGGATCATACCCGGGACCAGGCGCACCTGCAGGTGTGTGATGCGCGAGGAGTGCGTAGGTCTAGGTCGGGTCGGATCCGCCAGGTCCGCGGACGAGGCGGGTGGGGTCAGTGAGGGACCTCACCCCTGTGCTTACTGAGGCGATAAGAATAAAGCGTAAAAACAACTTATACGGTACCTGCCGGTTGCAATCCCACGATGTGGGACTATCTGGTCTCGCCTTCACGCGCGCCTGCAGAAACCTCGTCGTGCGATTGCCCCGCAGCTGCTGGCTCTGCTAGCGCTCCTTGGCTGGACTCGTTGACCTCGCGACACTCGCGCTAGTATGCAGCACCTGTAGCCTGGAAGACCGGGTGCCTGGAGCTTCGTGGGAGCTTCATCAGAGGTCGTCCATGGCAGCAGCGGCTCAAATCCTGTCGTACACAAAACGCGCCTCTCGGCCAAATCAGAATAGCTAGAGACCTTCGCCGTGGCACGGCGAAGGCGGTGGGCAGTGCTGCAGGCCGCAGGTCGGCCTAGGCGTGCGTGCCGAGGTCAACCTGTGGCCGGAGATGGTGGGTTGGTCGGGGGGTGATTGTGGAGGGCTGGAGTGGTAGTGGTAGGGTGGAGTGTGTTCCTGGAGGTGAGGCGGAGCTTTCGAGGTGGTTGGCGAGCCGTGTGGAGGGCTGGAGTGGTGTGGGCGGCTCGCCGGAGTGTGGTCGGAGGCGAAGATGATGGAGGTGGTTAGCGTCTGTCGAAGGTCGATCAAGGGAGATAACAGGGGGAAAAGAGAGAGGAGAGGATGGAGAGGAGTTCTAACCTAACTGTAAGGACGAAAGGGGACGGAGGGCGAACAGCAGTACCTGCTGTCGCCGGAGAAGATGACGCCCAGTGGGGGAGAACGGCGGCGACGACGGGGCTGAGGCGGCGTGCGCTGGTACTGCGCGACGCGGAGGGAGGTCAGGAAGCTAACTCTGCCACTGGTTTTGTGGCAGAGCGAAGAGGGAGGGGAGGGGGGCTCGCCGGAGCTAGCTGGGGTATTTGGCCGAGCAGGAGGAGAGGAATTGAAGGGGGAAACTCGGCCAAATCAAGCTCAGCTCCTTCGGCCGGAGTTGTGGGTTCTTATATAGGCGCTGGACTTGGTGTGCAGGGCGTGAAGGGCACGTAATTGCCTGAGGTTGGTCGCCGGAGATGGAAAGGAGTTAGGATACCCAAATCTCTCGTGCGTTCGCACGAGAGATTGGGTTCACACCAACGATTGTAATTGACTTTATAAGGAAGGGAATTCCTCAGAGAATCCTCCTTCCATTTCTGGGAGGGAATCTCTGAGGGATTAGAGAGCAATCCCTCTCCGAACCTCGCCGGAGCTCGGTTCTGCCCTAGCAATGGCGGCAGGACCGGTTTGCAAAGGAGGCGAAGAACCTAGGGGGTTCTCTGCAACGGTATTCAAAAGATAGGGACCAATTTGTGATTTGGGTGTACTAAATTGCAAAGTAGGTCAAGATGACCCCTCCTTAGGTCCAAATTTTGGTATAAACCTAATTTGGACCTAAGGAATCCAATGGAGAAGTTAGATTTCAGGTTTGACCTCGTTTGACTGGATATTTTGCGTAAAAACCCAAATTAGGTTAATTGAAGAGCTAGGACCCTAATCTAGGTCAAACTAGGTTCCAAAGGCCAAATTAAGTGTTATAAACCATAGAGTATGTTTTTCCATGATTTGTAGAGGGTTTACTTGTTTTTTGTTCTGACTGGAACCTTGTTAATTTAAGCGGGTCTGTTTTAGGGTTACCAAGTGTCTTTTAGTTCTTAGATTGCACATGAACCCATTTCTGATTGACTCAACCCACTTTTTATCTCATTTAGACCATTTGACCTATGTTTTGCCTCTGAGAAATCCCGTTTATCTACTGCAATGGTAAAATTGCAGTTTTAACCTTTATTTCATGTTTTCTTCTCAGAGCACTTGTTCCTTCAGTTAGGCCTTCTTCTAGGTTATGTAGGAGCTTTTATCTTCTTTATTGGGTCAAAATGAGCTAGTTATGGCTCATGATGAGGCTCTCATCAACTCCCACCCAAGGCAAAAGATCTTGGTACTCCCCTGATTTCCTACAAGATAGGTGGTACCCAATTTGATAGAGCATTGCTAGACTTGGGTGCATCCATAAACCTGATACCCACATCCTTACTTGACCATCTAGAAGAATCTGAGCTAAAACCAACTGAGGTGACATTACAATTAGCAGATCGATCTATAAAGTCACCAAAAGGGATTCTCGAGGATGTTATCGTAAGAGTGCGGGATTTCTATTTCCCAGTGGACTTTATAGTCTTAGATATGGACGCACCTGAGAACCCTAGGGATACACCAATCATTCTAGGGAGACCTTTCTTGGCTACTGCTAGAGCCAACATCAGCTGTGAGGAGGGCCAAATAGAGCTTAAGTTTGGAGATCAAACCCTAAAAATTGATATATTTAAGGCCCAACAAGGAATCAATTGTGGTGTCATCGAACAGATTTGTGACATTAGGACTTTGGTTGATGAAACACACTTCCAGAATGATCTAATTAGACCTCATCAACCGTAGAAATATCTTGATCCGCAAACTGAGGAGTCAAATCCAGATATGAACAACCCAGTAACTCCCACCCTTGAACCTCACATCTATACTGAACCACCCGCTGCTGCTGATAACCCCATCCTCGAACTGAAACCCCTTCCTGCTCACTTGAAATACATCTTTTTGGGTTCTAATCAGACCCTTCCTGTGATTATCAATTCCAACCTCAGTCCTGAACAGGAATCCCGTCTGATTATTGTTCTCCAGCAACATCACAGAGCCATCGGGTGGACTCTCGATGATTTGACTGGAATAAGTCCCTCCTATTGTACTCATCATATCTATTCAGAAGAGGGCACACGACCTTCTCGTGAAATGCAGAGACGCTTAAACCCCAATCCGCAGGAGGTCGTGAAAAAGGAGATCATCAAGTGGTTAGATGCCGAAATTATCTACCCGATCTCCGATAGCCGTTGGGTGAGCCCAATTCAGGTCGTGCCCAAGAAGGCAGGACTCACCACTATAACGACTAAGACCGGAGAAATCATTCCTACCCGACTAGCCAACTCGTGGAGAGTCTGTATAGATTACCGCTGACTCAATTCCTCCACGAAGAAGGATCATTTCCCACTGCCCTTCATTGATCAAATTCTCGAAAAACTTGCGGGAAATAGGTTCTTCTGCTTTCTTGACGGGTACTCCGGTTATAACCAGGTGGCAATCCATCCTGAGGACCAAGAAAAGACCACGTTCACCTGCCCCTTCGGAACATACGCTTTCCGAAGGATGCCTTTCGGTCTTTGCAATGAACCCGCTACTTTTCAGCGATGCATGCTTGCCATATTCTCAGATATGGTAGGTGATTATCTGGAAGTCTTCATGGATGACTTTTCAATTTTCGGAGCATCATTCGACGATTGCCTCCAACACTTGGTCCAGATACTCAGGCGGTGCATCGATGTGAATTTGGTTCTTTCCTGGGAAAAGAGCCATTTCATGGTGCCTGAGGGAATTGTCCTGGGACACTCAATTTCGGAAAAAGGCATCCAAGTGGACCGAGCTAAGGTTGATCTGATTTCTCACCTTCCTATGCCTAGCTCGATCAGGGACATCCGTTCCTTTTTAAGGCACGTCGGTTTTTACCGCCGTTTCATTCCAGATTTCTCGAAAATCGCCTGCCCCTTGACTTCTCTTCTCTCCAAGGATGTACCTTTCGAAATTTCCAAGGAATGCACTCAAGCATTTGAAATCCTGCGTGACCGAGTCACCCAAGCCCCGATCCTACAGTCCCCTGATTGGTCTCAACCCTTTGAGATCATGTGCGATGCATCCGACTTCGCTGTAGGAGCGGTTTTGGGGCAGAAAGCTGACGGGAAACCCGTGGTCATCTACTACGCTAGCAAGACACTTGACGAGGCTCAGCGTAACTATACAGTTACGGAGAAAGAGCTGCTAGCCATAGTATTTGCCCTTGAAAATTTTCGATCGTATCTTCTGGGTTCCCATGTCATCATCTACTCGGATCACACAGCTGTGAGGCATCTCCTTGCAAAGAAGGACGTGAAACCTCGATTAATCCGATGGATCTTGCTGTTGCAAGAATTCGATCTTGAGATTCGCGACAAGGCTGGAAGGCAGAATGTGGTAGCCGACCATCTGTCCCGTCTTCCTTCTGAGATCATTAACCCTTCCAGACCCATCACTGAGCATTTTCCCGATGAGCACCTGCTGACTATCGGTACTAGCCTTCCATGGTTTTCTAATGTAGTAAATTACTTGGCATCTCATCAGATCCCGTCCAATTGGCCGAAGGCCAAGAAGGACAAATTACGCTCCGATGCCAAGTATTACATTTGGGAAGACCCGTACCTCTTCCGCATAGGTGCTGATCAGATCATCCGAAAATGTGTCCCGGAAGAGGAAATCAGCAATATCCTATCCTTCTGCCATGACCAGGCATGCGGTGGCCATTTCTCAGGCCATAAAACCGCATCCAAAGTCCTCCAGTGCGGCTTTTACTGGCCCACACTGTTCAAAGACGCGTACAGTCACTGCAAGGCATGCAGTCGTTGCCAGACTTTGGGCAACATGAGCCATCGCAACATGATGCCTATGCAACCGATTCTAGTATGCGAAATCTTTGATGTTTGGGGGATTGATTTTATGGGCCCCTTTCCTGTTTCGGATGGTTTCGAATACATTCTGTTGGCTGTGGACTACGTGTCCAAATGGATCGAAGCCATACCAACCCAAACCTGTGATTACAAAGTCGTTCTCAAATTCATTCATCAAAACATTTTCTCAAGATTCGGGATTCCTCGTGCAATAATCTCTGATGGGGGGACCCATTTCACAAATGCTCAGTTTAGGTCACTGATGACCAAATACGGGGTGTCTCACCGAATCTCTACTCCTTATCAACCCCAAACTAATGGTCTAGCTGAGCTGTCTAATCGGGAGATCAAGAAAATCCTGCAAGTCACTGTTCGGCCTGACAGGAAGGACTGGTCGTCCCGACTTCCGGAAGCATTGTGGGCCTATAGGACCGCCCACAAAACCCAATTAGGCATGTCTCCCCTTAGACTGGTGTACGGAAAGGCATGTCACCTTCCCGTCGAACTAGAGCATAAAGCCTATTGGGCAGTACGGAACTGTAATCTAGATCTTTCCAAGGCTGGAACCCACAGAAAACTCCAAATCAGCGAGATCGATGAATTACGCTTAGACGCGTATGAGAACTCACGAATCTACAAGGAGCGGGTTAAAGCCTTCCATGACAAGCATATCTCAAGAAAGATCTTTCATCCTGGTCAAAAGGTCCTACTCTTTGATGCCCGACTAAAACTCTTCCCAGGAAAACTGAGATCCAAGTGGGTCAGACCATATTTGGTCCGACAGGTTTTTGGAAATGGAGCTATCGAAATCAGTCCACTCAGCCACGATTCCAAACCTTTCATCGTGAACGGTCAGAGACTCAAGCCGTTCATTGATGTGACCTCTACTGATTTGGCTGAAGCATCTTATATCCTCCATTCCCCTTGAGCTTATTGCGCCTAGCCGATGGCGTAAAACTCAGCGCTTGACGGGAGGCAACCCGTCATTTTCCTAAAAATCCAAAACCTTTTTCTGACACCTTTTTGCACTTAAGGTTCACCCTTGTAGACAGCCGACCCCACCTCAGATGCTTGCATCTGGGATTAGAAATCGTCAGCAAAATTCAACCCGACCCATTCACTCATCCAAATTTCTGTCTTAAGGAATGAACTAAGTTAAATAAAAACCCCCTAGGTTACAATGAGGACATTGCAAATCTTAGGCATGGGGGGGTATGAAAGTGCAAAACTTGTAAGAAAAGGTTTCAAACAAAAAATTCACATATGCCAAAAACACCATAAAAATTAAAAATTTTCCAAAAAGAATAAGAGGAAAAGAGGAGAAGGAAATTTTGTGAAGGAGAAGGAAAAAAGAAACAAAATGAAAAAGGAGCACAAAATTATGAGAAAAGGTGATAGTCATTAGTAAGGAACTAAGGAATTAACCTAAGTTCTAGACCTCATTCAAGAAAATAACTGAAAAGTGCATAATGAGATTAGTAAGAACGCAAACCTTAGGCATTCTTGAATAGACTCTTAGTACCCATTAAGATCTGGACACTCCTCAAGAGGTTGAGGAAAATGAAAAGCTGAAGTATTAGGTCTAAGGCTTAGGGAGTATTTGGCCTCATTAACTAATTTTTGGTTTACGGGACTCAGTAACCTAAGCACCCTAACCTCACACACAGCCTGGTTCAGTAAGCGTAAAAATCAAAATCACGCAGAAGCATCGCAAAATTCTGAAAAGAACACCTAGAGTAGGAGCGGCCGATCAACACAAGTTGATTTGGACGAGTTCCCAGCTCGGAGAGGTGGGAAATCCCCTCAAAGATGCGTAACAAAATATCATCTCCTCGGTGCTTGTCTCTTAGGATATTCACATATCCTACTGGGGGCATGTAAGCACTCTGCTGGTTCAGATTCCATGGATGGCATTATCTCGAAGTGTCAATTGCCAGGGTATGGATTCGACCACGGAACACCATGGATGGGATTATCTCGAAATCTCAATAGCCAGGGTTTCGGGGGTTGCCATGGGCGGTGCTATCTCGAAGCATCGATCGCCAGGAACCCTTGAGGATTGATGATGGGAGCAATGAATCTGATACAGACCGTGTTGAAAAGCCAATCCTAAGCTAGAATTAAAAAGAAAAAGAGAGAGAACTCTCCAAACAGATAAATTTTCTCTCTCTCTCTTACAAAACGCACTGTGAACTGAGCCAGGGCTAGAATCATTTCAAGCACGGGTGCTTTAACCACAAAGTCCAATAGACCTTAGGTTAGTTCTTGTGGGCCTTAAAAACTTTTGCTAAGGACTGAGGCTAAGGCTAGACAGATTTGGATCTTGATTGGTACTAGAGTACCTTTTAGGCCTATGGTCAGCATTCTAACCTAATCTAAGCTCAAATGAAAAAGCACTTACCTGAAGCTATTAAGAACTTCATGGTCTAGAACAAGGGTTGAAACCTTAAGTTTTTTTTGCTAAGGGACTAGCAAAAGCTAGGCATGGGGGTATGATGAGAACCTCATCATGAGCCATAACTAGCTCATTTTGACCTAATACAAAGGATAAAAGCTCCTACATAACTCAAGGAAAGGCTTAACTCAGAGAGATTCTGAGTTCGCAAAGAAAATAGAAACTAAGGGGTAAAAATGCAATTTCACCAATCCAATCTAAAAATAGGGTAACTCAGGGTCCAAACATAGGTCAAAGCAACCTAATAAGAATAAAAGTGGGATGAGATGATTCAATAAGGGCTACAGTAATTCCAAGGAACTAAATAAAAATCTATAACCTTAAAACAAATCCACTCCAATTTGCAAGGTTCGAGGCAAAGTAAAAATAGAATAAACCCTCTAAAATTCATAGAAAAATAATCTCTAGGGTTTAGAACCTTCAATTTGGCCTTAGGAACCCATTTTGACCTACATTGAGAACCATGCCCAAATTAACAACTTAATTTGGGTTTTTGCGTAAATTGACCGGTCAAGCAAGGTTTAATATGGAAATAAAATTCACCATCATAATCCTTAGGTCCCAATTAGTCATGTATTAAAACTTGAGCCTAAGAGGAAACCTTCTTAACCAACTTTACACTTTGGCCCTCAACTTTTGAACCCTCACATTTCTGCCCCTAACTCTCCTTCGTTCTTTGCATCCAGGTCCCTCCTGCCAAAAACTGACCAGCACCATGCTCCGGCGACCTTGCGTGGAGCATGGCACCGCGCAGGGTAAGGGGGAGGGTCTGGCAAGACAACCGGGGGTGCCCTGCGTCGTCAGCCGTCACAGGAACACCCCCTGGTCGCTGCAACCCACCATACCGGCCGTGCGAACGCACGAACGGTATGGGTCTCCATCTCCGGCGTCCTCCGGCGAGGGAGACACGTCGTCTCCCTCCGCCGTCCTCTCTGATTCCGCCCCTATAAATACCCCCGTCGCTCCGCCATTCTCAGCAGCTCGGTCCTGACGGAGAAACACCCTCTTTTCACTCTCTTCCCACTCCGACAGGAAGCCCTCCAGCTCCGGCGGTCTCTCCTCCTCCTCCTCGTCATTCTGCCGCACTACCAGCAGCAGGGCTACCTTCCCCCGCTCTTCCCGCGCCGCGCCGCACCCAGCGCGCGCCTCTCTAGCCCTCTCCTCGCCGTCGCTCCTTCCTCTGGGCAGCTTCTTCTCCGGCGACAGTCGATACAACTGTCGCCTGCTCCGGCCCCTCCTCGTCCTGCTAAGTAGGTAGGACTCCTCCTCTTCCTCCCCTCTTCCCTTTCCTCACTTTACATCTTTACTGTTGCCCCGATCCGACCAATCGCCCTCACCTTCTCCACCTCCGGCCCCTGCTCCAGCGACCCGCTCCCATCACTCCAGCAACCCACACGGCTCGCCGACCACCGCAGAACCTCCGCCTCCTCACCTTGATCAACCTCCGCCCTTCCACTTCCCCCAAATCACCCTCTGCAACTCCACCGAACAAACCCATCTCCCAACCTGCAGTTTGACCTAGGGCGGCCCTTAGGCTCCGCCCCGCCGCCTGCACACCCCCCGACCACCTTCGCCGTACCTCGGCGAAGGTCCTCCGCGTTTCTGATTGGGCCGAGAGGCCGTTTCTTTGTGGGCAGGTACCTACGCTCGCCGCCGCCATTGTTGAAGCGAAGCAGCTTCTTCACCTGCTGCCCCAGGTGCGCCATGCCCAGGTCACGCCCCAGGAGTGCGAGGCGTCTTCGCGAAGTACCAGGCTGCAGTCGAGTCGAAGCTCTCGCGCGAAGCCCCCGCGCTTCGCCTCGACTGCCGCTGCTTCCTCCGTGCAGGCATCCAAATTGGGGTGGGACATTTAGTCCTACCTCGGAAAGCCACTGAGGCGAACGGGCGCTTAAAGGCAAAAAGTGCCTTAAGCTGTTCGCCTCAGTTCACGGGGTGAGGTCCCCTTCACCCGCCCGACTACCCGGCCTCGTCCGCACGCACGCCTCGCGGACCTGGCCCGACCCGACTTAGACTGACCTGTACTCCTCGCCCACCACGCACGCCGGTGGGCCTGGACCCAGGCGCGACCCGTACCCGACTACCCGGCAGCTCTGGGAGAGCTTTCCTAAGAGCGGCTTCTGTGAGAGAGAAACGCAGGGGGGGTAGAGTAGGTTTTTGCCAGCTGACGAGAGCTTTGAAGTGTGCAGGCACAGGCGAAGAAGAAGAAGACGAGCAAGGCAGAGAAGAAGGACGACGAAAGCTGAAGGAAGAAGGAGCACTGTAGCAGCGGCGGTTTAAGTCGTCTGATTGGAAAATCAGACGACGCTCTGAAGGCAGAAAAGAGGAAGAAGAACAGGACCGCAAGGGAAAAGAAAAATAAAGAGACAAGCAGAAACAAGAGCTGAAAGAAGAAGAAGAACATCACCCACTGCTGCAGATAAAGAAGAAAGAAGGAGAGACGACGTCCTGACAGCAAAAGCAGAAGAAGAGAGCACGAGAAGAAGATCTGAAGAACAGAAGGCAGAAGAAGAAGACCACAAGGAGATAAAGAAACCAAAAGCCAAAGAGGAAGAAGAGAAGAGAAGAAGAATAAGCCAAATTTTCATCTCTCTCTCTCTCTCTCTCTCTCTCTCTCTTTATTTTTGTAATAAGAATTTGTACCCCTAGAATACGACTTGCTCCCTGAGTTCGACCTCGGGAACTCTTTTATTTTCGAGTAAAAAAATTATATATTTGAAATGATGGCAATAACTGGCTATACTACAACGCTAGAACAAAACCTAGTTGTCGCCACGTCACCAAGCACATAAAAGGAGACAATTAACCTTCATTTTATTCAAAGTATTCTAAATGCAAGATGATGCATGTAATGCAATATTTATATCATGAATGCAATCCTATGCTTAAGAACATGCATAAATAGACATCTTAAGTAGTGTAAATGTCTTTACATCATACCCCCATGCCTATCTTTTGCTAGTCCCTAGCAAAAACTATATGTTATTTATAAAAGAATTAGGTTAGATTATTTGGACTTGAGTTATTTTTCAATCATTAAGAAATTGTCTACTTAGGAACTGAACTTTCAAAGACACAACAGTGCCCGGGTATCAGCCAAAATGCAGACCGCTTCAAGCCCTTGCCTTATTAAAAGAAAAATTTCTTTTTCTCTTTTTTTCTTTTCTAATTTTTTTTTATTTTCAAATTTTCGGGTTTAAGAGTGGCTTTCTACGGCCATTCAACTCACCCAAAATTTGATGAGAACCCTAAGCTTTAAGCATCTTATTGTGATTGTGATAGACTCGTTGACCGGCAATTAGAACGGACTTCAGATTTCTACGCCTCTAGGTGACCTCAAAAAGAATTCTACCTAAAGGTGTATCTTTACAACCGGTAGCTTTCTCCCTACTTTTATTTTTTAATGGGGTCAACACAAGGGTGAATCCAGTGTATATCTCCCCGATTTATTCTACTTCTCTACTTTTTCCTAAGTGTTTTGGGAATTTTTTTAGTGCATTTTCTGAGCTGGGTTCTGGACAACCGGTCGATGAGCTGTTACCACCGACAACTTGCCAGCCATACTCGTGCGGCGAAGTGTGGCTTATTTCTTTTTGTTCTTTTCTCCTTTTCTTTTTGATGATTTTTTTTTTCTTTTTTTTTTTTTTAAAGTAGGTGGCTTCCCTAGTCTAAGATTTACCTAAAGGCAGCAAACTAAGAAAGGTCCAGTGACTGGGCTCTGGACAACCTACCTATGGGCTGTTACCCACAATAACTTGCCAATCATATCACCCTAGCAGGTTCATTAGCTACCCAATTTCCGTTAAAATCGTCGAACAACGAGTCTGTGCAAAGAAAGTGTGTAGATGCTTAAGACTCAAAATTCTCTCAAATCAGAGGGCGGGTTGATAAGTCGTGTACTTATCACCCAAACTTATTTACTCCAATTAAAATAAAATTCAAGTTGGCGAGAACTCGAAAAACAAATCCACATTTTAGTGGATACACGGGTTGATTAAGTTCAATGACCTGAAGGGTCTTTGTGTTCAGATCTTAATGTAGTTTTTCCTAAGATTGAAAATTTTCTTAAACCCAAATTCTCTTTCCTAATTTTGATTTTTTTTTAATCAAAATAAAACAAATCTACGGAGCTGACGAATGAATTCAGAGATAAATATCCACCCCCCCATGCCTATCTAATGCAATGTCCTCATTGTATTAAAAAGACATAAAACAGAGTGGAAAAGTGAAGAAAGCACCTGAATTGCGTGAATGTCAAGTCCGCTCCGAGATGAAAAATTAAAAAGAACTGTATAAGTGCTGAGTTTAGTGCCTTCAGCTAGGCACACTATACAAAGAAAAGAAATGAAGAATTCACATGTGCAGGTCAGAATTAGAATGAACAGAAGAATCCTCTGACCTGTCAGCAGAGGTCCACAGATGTGGACCAGATTGTGGTGCAGACCCATACCCCATAATCAAGAATATCTTAGGTTCTGGATAAAAATTACCTAAAACCTAAAATCAGAATGTAAGCGGGATCGGGCCTGCGATTTCTGAGGATGCAACCCAAGACCAAAAAGTCAGGTTACAGAGAATTGAAGCTCAAAAGGATAATCGTTGAATGTGTGCTTGGGTTGAACATCCTCGAAACAAATGTCGTAAGAGTTCTGATTTGATGGTTTCAACTTAAAAGGAACCCTTCGACTCAATCTTCCATTTCCTCCAGAATTAACTTCCCAAATCAAAACTTCCCAGCTCCTATCCTCCTCATTTAGCATATCAAATTCCAGGACCTCTTGTATATTCATCACCCCATCTGAAATCTCCAAGTCTAAATGATGTGGCAAAATCAAAATTGACTTGGGTCTAATTATCGCAGAATTAGAATCATCAATAAGCTCAATACGGTGTAACTGATAATCAGGGCATTGAATTGATTCCTCCAGAAAATGCGATTCTGGATCCGTAATGTGTGCCCTAATAAGATCAGTGTTCTCAGTTATTGGGCTATCAATTGATCTATCAGATTCCCCAGGCCCAATCGTCTCACAGAAATCATGTTCAGAAAACTCGCGTGAGACTTCGCAACTTGAATCTTCACCATCAGGATCCGTATCAATGTATGTCCCAAAATCATTTGTCACTTTGTGTTCCAAGGAGACATACGTTTCCTCGTAACCTGGCTTAGGGATCTCAGGCGAAGAAATCAGATCATCCTTAATTGGTTGTTTTAATTCACTCTGGTCAGCCTCGTAACATGTGTCCCCCACAACAGGTGCCTGAGCGGGTTCTGTCATTGGCTTTCCTGAATAGAGTTCATCCTGGGAATTATTCCAAGATTGAATCAAAGCAACCACGAATCTCATCCTCAATTTCGCTAATTTCCCAAGTAGAAACTCACCCAGGTTCTTATCCTTAACATCCTGGAGCCAATCCAACAAAGACTTGTTTAAATCATCAATCATTTCAATCAGGGGCTCCAATCTCTCAATGCAAGATATTGGCTGAACTTCTAAAGATTGAATGATATTCCTCAAGTTAGGCAGAACCTTATCTTGAACCTGATTAACCTGAACCAAATGAGTTGGTTCAGGGTTGGGCGGGTTTGACATCAATGCAGAGGAATTAACGAATTGAGATTCGTTATACCATTCCTGATGATAGGTCATTTCAGATTGATGAAAAGATGGTGATGACCTAAAGGCAGTGAAATCAGAGGATGGGTAAGGATCAATGTATCCTTCTTGATTGTAGATCATATTTGGTTGTGCATGAAAGGAAGACAATCTATAATCGATGTAGCTCTGAGAAGGATAGAAATCAGAATCAAAGTGTTCAGGGTTAGACCCTAAACATGGGGGTCCGGAATTGTATCCCCAATCCGAATTATCCCAACTAACTAATGGTTGATTACAATACGAGTTGGGATAATCGTCATGTTGAGGATAATTCACAACAGGAGGGAAAGAGTGGGAATGTGTGAAATATGTTGAAGGATTCATGAGACTCGGGAGGAAGAAAGGAGCCCTGCAATACAAACAATCAAACCTGTCCTTAAATGGGTTAGCCTACAGACCTACAGACTCTCAAAACCCATCTTGAGATAAAAGAACGATTTAATCTACTTCTGTCTGTTCAATCCAACCAATTAGAAGGAGGGACTGGGGAGAAGGTTCTTCCTTCTGCTTGCGCCTCCGGTTCCTAGTGTACCCCCCAGCCACGATCGTTTGACTCTGCTCCCCTAGCTAGACATCATATTGAACAATAGAAACAGACTAATCGGAAATAATCTCGTTCTGGGTTCTGAAGAGCGAGTCCAATCCTTAAGGCCAACGTCTACTCTGTTTTATTTAGGGCTAGGTTTGAATGTGCTTTGGAATGTGATGGGCCCTTTAAATGGGTTGTGCCCTTAATGATTGATTGATTTGTGTGTGCATGCACAACCAGTGGTTTTCAAGCAAGATTATTTTTGATGTGGTGAATTTTAAGGTTCAAATCTTGCTTAGTAGCTTTTAAGATTCAACTTTAGGTATTTTCAAACAGGTTTCATTGGCACACCAGGTTTTGCAAGCACAGGTGAAGATGTTTTTCTTTAAAGTTTAAAAAAAAAAATGTGGAGTGCCTGGTAAATCCCTAAGAGTTGAACCTAATTGGCAACTACTTGATGAGTTTATTTTATTTGAAGTGGTGTGGCCCAATCAACTCAAACAATTGGCCACAAATGCACCACTAAGTTAGGCACTCAAAAATGGTTAACCTAGAATAATTTCTACTCTATTATATGTTGCTTTGTGCGTACCGGTTCCACAGATCAGAACCCGGTTGAGTAGGAAACAAATCAAGTTGATCAAGTGCCTTGAATGTGGGTGTGTGTTGTGTGTTTGTTGAAAATTACCCCACAAGATTATCCTTTTGTTATTTTTTTTTATGAATGAGGGTGGAATGAATGTGAGTGGAAATCCAAACAACCAAACTATTCCTAAGATTTATGCAAACACCTAGGTTAATTGGGATTTGGATTTAATGTGGAGAATGAAATCTATGGAGGGGGAAAGAATATGGGAGCACTTACAGTTGTCTTCAATTGCACTTTACTCCAGTCTACCGCTTGTTGATTCCTTGATGGAGGTCTCTGCAAAACAATAGACACAAGAGAAAGCTAGTTAGAAAACAAATAAAGTGCAAGAAATGAGAAGAAAAGATCAGAAATCGTTGCCTCCCCAGCAACGGCGCCAAAATGTTGAATGGTATTTTTCGAATCGCTACGCTTACGAGATTGGTTTTGGAAAACCTGTCGTTGTAGTTCAAAAAGCGAAGAATTCGTGTTCAACAAATAAAATTTATATCGAAAATAATTTCGGGTCGAACACAGGGAGGCTACGTTGATCTATATTCGCAATTATATTTTTTTAGGATTTTTGTTAAGCGAGGCGATATAATTACAATGGAGCTATCAGACTAAAAGAGAGAGAGAGAGAGAAAGAGAACATTCATTCAATATTTCAACTATTTATAAAAGTTACACTAGAAAGCGGAAAATCAATTACACTATAAAGCAGGAAAAATTCTACACTAGAAAAGCTGTAAATAAGAATGGGAGAGAGAAGTTATCCTCCTCGACGATTGCTTGGAGGACGAGCCAGACTAGGAACGGAGCAGCACGTCATCGTCGTCGTGGGATCCACTTTCGAAGGGGAACGAAAATTGGACTTTATCTCGCAAGAAGCATCCTGGGTGTGGGACAAGCTTCTTTTGAGCTTTGGAGGGGTAGAGAGGAGAAAGAAGGGATGAGAATTTTGTATGGAGGGGGTCTCCTTTTATAGTTGCAAGGAGTGGGGGCAAAATGGACATTACATCTTCAAAATAGTAAATGAGGGGTCTTTAGTGACGGATATATCCGTCACTAAAGCCCCTACGTGGCCGTCGCCTCCGCGCCCACGTGCGCCTCCTCGGCTACCCGCTCCTCAACGCCCGCGCACGTCCAGCTCCTTTCAGCCGTCCGATCGCGAGATCGGACTGCTTAGATCGCGTCCGCGCCCGCTGCGTTGCACGCCCCCCGCGCGTCTGATTACGCGTTCGATTGCACGTCCAATCGCGCTTCGACACTATCAGGCGCGCGCGGCCGTCCAATCTCCATCCGATGCTCCACCCACTCCCAATCACTTGCACCCTCCAGCACCTCGCAGCGGATCGAACCCGCACCCCGTGCTCGCGATAGCGCGCTCGACCACTACGCTATGGGGCGCAGATGGTCGAGCAGGCGCTTTTAATTGCGAGCGCCCACAGCCGTTGGATCTCCATCTGATGGCGGAGAGCGATCAGGCGGGGGCCTTCACAAAATACAAGCGGCCGTTTGGGTGGCTGAGATGGTGCCACATGGTGCCATCTTGGCCGTCCATCTTCTGGAAGTTGTAGATGGTGCCACGGATGTCGGATTGACTCGATTTTTGTGTTGTTGGGCTACGATTGTTGATCCGAATTCATCCGTGCGGTTGGATTTGTCATCTAAAGTGCGAATTTACACCATCCTGGCCCTTGATCTTCTAGGGTTCCCAGGTCACTATCTGATGCTATGGATGCCTGATTAGGGCGATCTTGGAGTCGTTGAACTCCAATCGTCGCCCTGATCACATCCATAAGGTTGGATCTTTGATCTGAGGCCCTGATAAAATATTTGCCCTGTCCAAGCACATAAAAGGAGACAATTAACCTTCATTTTATTCAAAGTATTCTAAATGCAAGATGATGCATGTAATGCAATATTTATATCATGAAATGCAATCCTATGCTTAAGAACATGCATAAATAGACATCTTAAGTAGTGTAAATGTGTTTACATCAGGAGATACGATTGAACTCTTTTAGATTGAGTGCACAGGAGATAGCCTTTTTCGCTTTCACATTTAGCAAGAGCTCTCTCATTTGCTCCTCAATGTATCCATTCATGAGTCGCTCCGAGATCTCGTAAGGGATTTGGCATCTTTCCCCTAATATGAAGTAATGGGCCTGCAAAAAAAGTTGTTATTCTAATCTTCCAATATGGAAAATCATACCATCGAAATAGGGAGGCCTCGAGGTCAACTATCCTTTGCTACACCAAATCATGAAGATCTTCCCCTCCATTGGATCCTCGCTGCTTTGTTACAGGGATGTGCAAGGATATGTTTTGATACCATATGTGGATTGCAGTAGAGGATAAGGGATTAGTGCAATGAGATAAAAATAAAATATATTGCACAAATGAAATTACCACAAGAAAGACATAAATATTTTTAGGTGGAAAACCCCCAACGGGTAAAAATCATGTAACAACCTGAGCCTAATTGAGAAAAACTAACCTTAACTTGTTGGGTATGGGCCCCATAAACCTAAACCACCCAAAATACTTAAGCCCAAGTTAATAAGTAGTAATTCTCAATTCTTATATCCCACCACTCCCTTTCATGAGTTTATGATGTGGAACTATCTTTGAGGGTGTTACAACCTTCCCCACTTGAAATCTTGATGTCCTCGTTAGGGTTCAATACTTTCAGCAGTAGTGGTAGCTTCACGTCATGGTGCACTCTTTGGCCATCTCAAGGGCATCCCTTTCTTCCTACTATAGGGAGTTTGGCTCTGATACCATTTGTAACGATCCAAGTCTAATCAAGAAAAATTGACCTTGGCAACTTGTTGGGTACGGGCGTCATAAACCCAAACAACCACCCAAAATGCTTAAGTCCAAGTTGATAAGTAGTAATTCTCAATCCTTATATCCCACCACTCACTTTCATGAGTTTACGATGTAGGACTACCTTTGTGGGTGTTACAACCTCCCCCACTTGAAATTCTGATATCCTCGTCAGGGTTTGATATTTCCAATAATAGTGGTGGCTCCGCCTCATAGTGCACTCTTTGGCTATCTCAAGGGCAATCCTTTCCTCCTACTAGAGTGAGTTTGTCTCCAATACCGTCTTTTACGACCCAAACCCCCACCCTAGTAAGGACTTGAGTCGATTTGTCAAATACCCAAGATCTGGTCATCCATCGCATAAACATAGAATAAATAAATCATTCACAATACATAACATCACATAAATTTGAAATAACGGGAATATAATAGAACAAGAAATATTGTCAAAATATTCATAGCCATCCCAAGTAATGATACAAAATATGAGAAAATGGAACAAGTATAGGAAGAAATTAAACAGAGTACTAAAGAATTGAAATCAGTAATGGAAACATCAAACTAGAAGCTACAACTACCAGGCTACAGTGCTGCACTCAGACTAACATTGTCAACTCCTATAGCCATAGAGTCCGGCTGTATCTCTCGAGAACCAAAGTATAGAATCCACAGAAAACGTCAGCAGAATGCTAAGTAGAGTAGCAAAAATAGTAAAAAAGAAAGCAAAGCTGAACAACTACGAAAATAGGAAGGGTAGGCACCACTCTTAACTATTTAATTCATTTTTATTTATTTTCATTATTTCCACCTTGCCACAATTCCAATCATTTATCTGTGCAAATTAGTTTCCTCGAAAGGTGTAAGCAGATCTTGGTACGATATCCTAGATGGTAGATTGCATATGGCTCACCCCATTGGCTAAGGGGACGGTCCGTACCCGCCCTGTCGCCTAGTTAACCACCCTAGGGTCCTAGCTAACGAGGTGAAATGGTAACTACGATTGATGGTAACACCATCACTGTCCATATCTAGCTCAATTTGGCTAAATTCCAATGTTAAATTCATTTAATTAATCATTAAAAGGGTATAATTCAATTTTGGCTGAATCAAGTGGAATTACTTTGTTATGAGCTAATTATGCTATTTTAACAAATATTTACAATTGTTGAGCAACTACAGGGTAAACCTACACCTAATTGAAAGTCAATTGAGCTAAAAATTCTAATAAGTGGGCTTGCATTGATTGATTTAGGGTTTTTCTAAAAATTGAAAGTTAATTCACATTTAAAAACCCTAATTTCAACCTCACTTTAATTCAAAGGGTTATGACGAAAATAAATCTAATATAAATCTTCTAAAAATCATTTAAAAATATTTTATAAGGTTTAGAACATTCAATTTTATAAAATGAACCTATTTTGACCTAAAACGAAGACCAAAATGAATATTTAATATATTTTAGGTTAAAATGTAAATTGACCAAGAAAACTTAATCAAAACACAAAATTGAAGTCACCAATAGCTTCCTTGAGTTCAAATTAGGTTATCATAAAAATTTGGGACCAATTAGACTTTATCTTGACCTACTTTGTAGTTTAACCCTCAACTTTTGAATTCCTTACAATTTGATACAATTTCCTCTCTTTATGGTCCTTGTTTGACGTCATGTTGACATTAGCCTCCTTCTCTAGGTAGCACGAGAAGGGGAAGAACCTCTCCTCTATTGTGGATTTTCAACAGCCATTGATGGCTTGAATCGCGATCAAATCCCACCAAACTTGGTGGGATTGATCCTCAGATCAAGACCAACATGGCAAGCCAGATCTCAAGCCTTGAAATGGCATGTTCAACCTCCAATTTGGTTGGACTTTTGGGTTGAAAACCTCATTAATTTGGTATCTAATCTTCACAAAATCAGCTCGATTCGATGCGTGATTAGCATCTATTTAAACCCCCGATCGCAACCAAGGTTTCCTCGTGCGAATTTGGACGTGAATTTCCTCTTCTACTGCTTCTTTGCACACCATTGAAGCACCATTGGAGCTCTCCCAACACCTACTTCTACCACTCTTTCGCTGAAATTGGAAGAGGGCTTCTCTTCTTTGTCGTTTCGTGAAGCTACACATGAAGCTTCGGCCTCCAACAACCCTTCCTCCGCTCCAAGTTCTCCGTCGACCTCCTCATCGCTAGCCGTATTCGGCAAGTAATCGCTTCCCTTCTCCCATCAAATTAGGTTAGGGTTTAGCTTTCTCTCAATCCAAATTAGGTTTTTGGAGCTTCGTGGCTCCATTCATTATGTCATTCACCCTCTCCACTCGTCCCCATTAACAGGTTCGAGGAGCTTCTTCATGAGCTCCATCCGGCCACCACTGTCATCTATTAAGTTAGGGCTTTGCTCCGACGTGCCACGCTAGAGCTTTTGAGTATTTAATCAGGGTTAAAGACCCATGTTCCACGTGTGTAAGGCTTTGCCAACGTTCTCACCTTCACTGT
Organism: Thalassia testudinum; assembly: GCA_037157565.1. Lineage (NCBI taxonomy): Eukaryota > Viridiplantae > Streptophyta > Magnoliopsida > Alismatales > Hydrocharitaceae > Thalassia > Thalassia testudinum. Next base: position 51,293,860 of record JAZHRO010000009.1, read on the forward strand.
CATCATCGACTTCCTTCGCCCCTCTGATCAGACAACCGCCACCACCACGACATCGGCAACAGGCCAACGATACTCCTTCATCACTTGTCGAACCTCGAAGCCAGTAAGATCTCAAGTTCGACCTATCGTCGGTGACCCTTGCTAGAGGAGAGCTCATCCTCCTTTGAAATTGCTAGCAGGGACCCAATTAAAGAAAAATAATTTTCATAGGGACCCATTTGCGAGGAGTTAGGGACCAAATTGCAACAATTCAAGTACTGATTTGAAATCTTGCTTGAATTGATTTAAGATTTATTCTAAATGGGAATTTGGTGCAATAACTTGTTCAAACATTACTTTTAATGATTATTTAGTGCTTAATCTCATTAAGACTTGATTATTCTAATTTATTGAGCATTAAATAATTATTTATCCCTTACACTGGAGTTTGTATTTAATCTCTTTATTTGTCGAACCAAGTGTGATTTTAAAATTGTTTAATTTTTTAAAATTAACCCCTAATACAAGTTCATCAAAATCATCTATAAATAATTAAATAGTGGTATTAGCGCAACACTTTTCTCCTCATGTTCAACCTCAAAATACTATTTCGTGTATAAATTTAAAAGTCATTTTTGTGCATTCAACTGTATTACAACAGGTGTTTTATAAAACTTCGATTTGCATAAAACACTTTTTGGCACCATTTCTGAGAAGCAACACGCATTTACCACTATCAGTTTTTGTATATTTTCTTCTATAGATATTTTTCATTTATTTGCTTTTCTAACTAACTTGTTTTGATTTGGTTGTGATTTTCTTATTGAACCGAATCTATAGACACACTTCCAGAGAGCTAACCACTTCAAACCTACCTCTGTAGGTTAGGTTTATTCCTTCTTCTTTATGTCTCTCTTTCCTTGTGTATATAAAAAAAAACAAAAAAAATCTTAGGACTCTAACCTTGCCTTATTTACCTAGATAACATCATTTGAGGAAAGACATTCTCGATTTTTTTTTCTAAGAATTACTTGTAATTGAGGAGATTTGGCTGTTGATTAAATACACCAACACCCAAACTTCTGTGCCTAATAGGGACTCGTGCTCGATTTGATCAGCACATTGAACTATCACCTTGATTGAGTGCAAGGTGTTATTTAATTTAAAATTGGATTCTATTTTAAATCCAATTAGGGTTTTGACATGTTAGGGTTTTGAAGTATTAGTACACATTTGCACTGTATAAGGAAATATTTACTTGCACGTGTGCAACGTAAGCCCTTGTTTGAATTGGTCTAATTACTTAACCCTAAAATACAGGCTCTAAGATCACTTGAACATTAAAATTGGGACTTAATAACCTGTTTGTGAACCGAAATAGCGTGGTTCAGGTGAGTTAACCTGGATTTTACCTTTGAACCATAGGATAGGTCAGGTTAAGTTTGTTCACATTGTGAATCAACCAACCTAGAAATTTGGTCACTATTAAAATTAATTTCTAAATCTAGTGATAACCCAAGGCATAACCACAATTAGATCTAATATTGGTAGACTTATGGCCTAATTCACATGTCTTCAGTCTACTTGGACCCGTAATGACAAGGAAAGTCGAGTGGGGGAAACCCTGTAACCCGTAGGTACGCTCTACTATGTAAGGGTCATTACGAGACTCTCCTTTCCTAGCTGCTCAAGTAATTCGTGAGGCAGGTGAGTTTTTGATCTAGATGTCCATCTATCTCGAATCAGCCATAGTCATCCAATTATTTTAGATGTCTTGATTGGGTCTAATACATATCTAGTCCCTCATATGATTCTGTAGTGTATGCATGGGAGGAGGTCCTTAAGACCAGACTTAAGGCCTCCATTAGTTATTCATTCTCGTCAGAGTCAAGCTCCGACTAACATGTTTGTGTCCACTTCTAATCCAATCTACATCTCTTCTACATCATATTCTGGTTCTCCATCTTATGATTGCATGAAGAACCCAGATCAAGAGGAGGGGGTGATCTCCAACACCTTCAGAACCAACTGTAAACTCTCACAAATTTGATTAATGCATTGGCGAACCCCCAACAACGTCCACAATTGCAGGATCATTATAATCAGGCAGTTGTTCCAATTGAGCCCAGGGTGTGAATTCTAGCTGGGGGACCTAAGATAGAGCCTCAAGAAACCCAATCCCAATTACACCCTGATGAACCAATGTCTGATCAGATTCCACCTATAGTTTCCCCTCAAGCCAACCTTGACCTTCCTGCTACTGCTGAAAATCAAGTACTTGAGTTAAAATCTCTTCTTGACAACCCCAAGTACGTCTTTTTGGGTTCAAGTAATACGTTTCTTGTGATTACTAATTCCTCTCTTACAATTGATTAGTAAACGCATCTGATTTCTATTCTCCGAGGGCATTACAAGGTCATTGGTTGGACCATGGATGATCTTATCGGGATAAGTCCTTACTATACTCACTGAATCTTTACAGAAGAAGGCTCACGACCTACATGCGAAGGACAACACAAACTCAACCCTAATTTTCAAGAGGATGGGAAGAAAGAAATTATCAAATGACTTGATGCAGATATTATCTATCCCATCTCTAATAGCCATTGGGTGAGCCCAATTCATGTGGTGCTTAAGAAGGTCGAGCTCACCATTATGAAAACTGAGTTGGGAGAATCCATCCCTACACGTATTGCTAATTCATGGAGAGTGATGGGAGCACCATCATGAGCCCTAACTAGCTCATTTTGACCTAATGAAGTCAGTAAATGCTCCTACATAACCAACTGAAAGTCATAATTCATTACATAACCATTCTAAGAGAAAAAATAAGAAATTAGGGGTAAAACTGTAATTTTACTGACACATCTTGAATGTAGTACAACCACGGGTTTTCTCAAGGGCTGAATAAAGGTCAAATGATCTTAATAAGATAACAAGGGGGTTGGATTAGACAAAAAGGATTTGTATGTGTTCTGAGAATTAAATGACTTTTGAAACCCTAAAAATAGATCCATTTAATTAAACAAGGTTCTGGTCAGGATAAAATTAACTTAAACCCCTTAAAAATCATAGAAAAATATTCTCTAGGGTTTAGTACCATCAATTTGGCCATCAGAACCCATTTTGACCTAAAATGGAGTCTCAGACAGATATTTACCCTAATTTAGGTTTTTACATAAATTACCTAGTCAAACGTGGTCAAAACCAAAATTCAACTTCACCATTGGATTCCTTAGGTCCAAATTAGGTTTATACCAAAATTGGACCCAAGATGAGTTTTCCTTGACCTAGTTTGCAAAAAGGTTCTGTCCGATTACATTTATACCCCTAACTTTCAAAAACTCTTGCAAATAGCCCCTTAACTTCTTCATCACCTTCACACTTAGGTCCCTCCACCATTATCATGGAGGAAACCTACTCCGGTGACCTTTGACAGGGAATTTCTCCTTGATTGCTTGGAGAATCTCTTCCAAAATTGGATGGGAGATTCTCTGAGAAATTATCTCCAGTATGAACTCATCTATGTGTTTTGATTCCCTCCCAATCTCTCATGCGAAAGCATGAGAGATTTGGATATCTTAATAGCTCCCAAGTTCAGCGACCTTCCAAGCTTGGGAAGCTTGCTTCCCAAGCCTTAACCGCTGCTCAGATCCCTATTTAAAGAAGCCCAAATCCTCCCGAACTCCTCATGCTTGAATTCAGCTATGAATCCTCTCAAATTCCTCTCTCTCTCATGGTCGAAGGCTCCTCGACGTCCGGCGATCCCCCCTGCTCTTTCTCTTCATCCATCCACAATACCCGTGGTGGATTCCTCTTCCTCATCTCCGTCCACGTCTCGCTGTACCTTCAGACGCCACTTCCTCCTTCGTCCTCACCATTCCCACCTCACTGGAGCCGCCTTCGTCTCTGGCGTCGGCCACACCAGACCCGGCGCCATCGTTGCCCCCCTTCGTCCCTTGACTTCCTAATTAAGTATCCTATCCCTTATACTTTCTTCTTTGCTCTTCACTTTCCAAAATCGACCACTGATGCCCCTTCTCACCTCCATCTCCTCCATCTCTGGCCACCCCCTCCGGCGAGGCCATCCCACCTCCACAGGCCACCAAAACCCTCGCCGACAATCCCATGACCATCACCACACTTCATTGAGCATTTCCCCTCTATTCACTCACCTCACCACTCACTCATACGCACCCCCGAACACACCCACTCAGATGCACACAGTTTGACCTAGGTACTCACTCACAGTCGCTCTTGCTTCATGCCACCACCCCCAGCACATTCGCCATGCTCCGGTGACGCTCCCTGAATGCTCTGACGTGGCTGAGAGGCCGTTCTACTGATTTCAGGTTCCAGACCTTGTCCGCCATTGGCGAGCAAGCTTGAAGCTTGCTTGAGGCTGCCCCAGGTGCTTACTGTCCTAGGTTGACGTCCCAGAACATGCGGAAGTTTCTCGCGCACAGTCCCAGGTCCTCAATTGCAGTCACGAGCCTCAACAGCTGCTGTAATTGGAAGGACACCCCCTGCTGCAAATGTGCGAAGAAAGGGTGCGCGGATAGTCCCACATCGGGAGTTGTTGAAGTCGTGCACCCGCATAAATTGAATAAGTGACAGCGACTGTTTGCCTCCAACCACAGGGTGAGGTCCCTCTCACCCACTCACCCAGCCTCGTCCGCGACACTGCCCCTGCAGACCTGGCCTGATGATGCGAAGTTTGGCGTGATTTGTAAAAGCAGGTTTTTAAGTCGTTGTAACAAGCCAAATCGCATGCGCATTTAAATTTATATTCCTAGATAAGGGAGTATCTAGAGTCATCCAAGGAGGAAAATTTGCAATTCAATTCTCTTTCTTAGAAAATAATCTCAACCTTCTTTTTGGTATTTTAAATATATAATTTTTTAAGTTTTGAAATAATGAGGGCAAAATGCGAATTGTGAAGGAAAAGTGCTGACACCTAAAATTGCTAAGCTAAAACTTAAGAGATGAAAATGTCCACTACCTAAACTCACTCTAGGCAAGTGGAGGCCTAGAGTAATTAGGGAGTGGAAGTGAAACAAGTGCTAGGACAAAGGTAACAATTGCAATAAGAAATTAAAAAGAAGGCAATTTAATTTAGCAGAATTTGTGTTCTTTTACAAAGACAAGTAGAGGAATGCTTCTACTAGAAATGTAAAATATAAAAGCAATAGAAGAAACACAAATCCTCTTGTAGAAACTGGTGAAGAAGGGAGTCTTCTTGCTCCAAGCCTAGCTGCTCCTTGGCTTGAAAAGAGGGTCTCCTTCTTCTCCTTCCTTGAAAGCTCCTCCAAGGTGGATGCTCTCCGTCTCAAGTCTTTCCTCCTAGGGTGGGCATGCACCACCCTCAAGTTCTCCTCCAAGGTGGCATGGACCACCTTCAAGACCTCCTCCAAAGGTCTTCCTTGCCTGGCTCCTCCTTTGGCTGGCGTGGGCATAAGAGAGAAGGGAAGAGGGGAAGGCACCAAAGGGACAGAATATCTCCTTAATCTTCTTCCTCTTCTTCTCTCTTGGGCATGGGCTCTAGGTAGAGTATGAGAGAAAATTTTCTAGCCAAGGATACTTTTAATGGTGGTGGTCCTTTTATAGGGTAGGATGAGGGGTTAAGGTGACTCTTGAAATGGAGGGCTAAGATGGGAAGATGGAGCTGGTTAGGTGATCCTAGGGCTAAGAAGAGTTAGCGCCAAGTAGGCGGGTGTGAAGGTGGTGTTTATGGTGGTGAAGGGCCACCTAAAGGTGGCGCCAACCATGGAAAGATGCCTTGGTTTTGGCACCACCAAGAAGGGTTCTAGAAGGGGGATTATGTGGTTGGTGGAGATGGGTTTAAGGGAAGATGTGTGGTGGAGATGAAGGGAGTTTTGGAGGGAAAAAGTGGCGCCAATAAGGAGGGTAGTTAGGGTGGTTTTGGCGCCACTTTGTGGTGTCTTTTGGAAGTAGTGTGTAGGCTAGGTTGGCACCAAGGTGAGGTGGAAGTAGGGTTAGCTTATGTGGAGCTTGGGTGGAGCTAGTTGGTGGAGTTGTTAGGTAGGGTTTTTTGGTGGTAAAAGCCAAGGGAGCTGGAGAATAGCTAAGCTAGCTTAGCTAATAGTGGAGTAGAGGAGGAGGTGTTGGAGCTAGGGTTTGGAGGGAGGAGCTGGATCTGAAGAATCTGGAGCTGAAGTGGAGCTGGCAGCTATTGAAGAGGTCAACATGGGGCTACTCTAGATAGCTTAGCTTTCTAGTTCTTTCCTAGCTACTAAGCCAAGCTAAAGTAAGCTGGCTTCTATTGAATGGAGCTGAGGTGAGCTGGGTCTGGTGCTCCCAGGGAGGATTGAGCTGGTTGAGATAGCTAAGGTAGCTTAACTCAACCAAGTTGAGATAAGCTAAGTCCCCAGGAGCTGGACTTGAGCTTCCTAAGCTGGGATGAATTCTCCTTCAGCTGGCTGGAGTTGAGTAGAGCTGCATATAGCTAGATTTGAGCTGGGGTGAACTTCAGTCAACTCAGCTGAGCTAGCTAGAGCTCCCTGTGGACTAATGGGAGCTGAGATGAGCTAGACTCAACTAAGTTGAGCTGGATCTGAGCTGACCTGAGCTAGGGTGAGCTAAGATGAGCTCTCTTGAGCTACCATTCAGCTAAGATTAGCTAAATGGAGTTAGGATGACCTAACCCTAGTCCAAGTGAGCTAGATTCTAGCTGTGGTGAGTTGGATAAAGCTGAGTTCCAGCTAGTCTGAGCTCCTTCACCATTTGCCTTCTTGAGTGCTAGGGTTTTAGGGATCTGTATATCTGTTCATCCCTATCACTCACAAAAACATATTAAAACTACAAGAAAAAATGCAATGCATGCCTATCCTAGTTAATGCCTAAATGCAGCCCAAAAACCCGTTTGCAAAGAAAAATCCTAAGAGCTAGGTCCGATAAACTGGCGTTTATCACCTGACCTGCACTCCTCGCTCAACGACGCACGCTAGTGAGCCTGGTCCCAGGTATGCACTAGGTCCGATTACCCGACCGACTGTGGCTCTGTGAGAGTGAGACTGAAATAGAAAGAGAGAAAGAGAGAGGAGAGTTGCACGGGGGAAGGGGGGTTTTTGCTCTGAGAAGATTGGCTCCGACACTTAGCTGGATTCAGAAGGCAAAGTAGGGCTGAAGGAAGAAGAGAAGAAGAAGAGAGTTGTAGGGTTGAAGGCAGAAGGAGGAAGAAGAAGAAGAAGAGGAGGCCGGAGTAGAAGCTGAAGAAGAAGAGAAGGAAGAAGAGAAGGCTCGTAGGGTTGAAGGCAGAAGGAAGAAGAAGAAAGGAAGAGTCAGAGAAAGAAAGGAGAAAGAAGACGAAGAGCTAAAGGCTTGAGAGAAAGAAGAAAGAAGCAAAGAAAGAGAAGAAGAAAAGAAGACAACAAAACTAGCTCTCATTTCATAACATTTACATTGAGTTCCTTAGTGATATTGTAGGAGTATTTGGTGATCTAAATCACCATTTTACTCCCATATTTTTGCACATTGCTACTGATATTATTGCAATCTCTTTTAATTCTGAATGATCTTGATTTCTGAATACCAATTTGCTCCTTGTGTTCAACCTCAAAAACCTATTCAAGTAATAAAAATTGTATTTGTTTTCAAAGCGATTTCGACTATATTACAACACTTCATTTTAAACAACGATTTCGCCTTGTGAACAGAGAGTCTGCATAGACTACAAGAAGTTGAATACCTCCATGAAGAAGGACCATTTTCTGCTACCCTTCATTGATCACATTCTCAAAAAACTAACAGGAAATCAATACTTCTATTTTCTGGAAGGATATTCTGGCTATAATCAAGTAGCCATTCACCCTGAAGACGAGGAAAATACCATATTCACCTACCCATACGAAACATTTGCATTCCATAGGATGCCATTCAGACTTTGCAATGCACTTGCCATGACAATATTCTTTGATATGGTGGGTGAATTTTCAGAAGTCTTCATGGATGATTTTTTTGTCTTTGGAAGGACTTTCGATGAATGCTTAGGCCACCTAATGAAGATCCTCAAATGATGCATAGAAGTAAATCTTGTCCTGATCTAGGAGAAAAGCCATTTCATGGTCCTAGATGGCATAGTTCTTGGGCACCTTGTGTCTGAGCAAGGTATCCAGACCATGTAAAGATTGATTTAATATCAAAACTTCCACCCCCTTTGACGGTCAAGGACATTAGATCTTTCCTGGGGCACGCTGGATTTTACCGACGTTTTATCTCTGATTTCTCTAAGATCGCCAGGTCCCTGACTCATCTTTTATCGAAGGATATTCCTTTTGATTTTTCTAACAAGTGTGTCAACGCCTTTAGAATTCTAAAGGATCGAGTCACCAAGGTGCCAGTTCTGCAACCCCCTAACTGGTCTCTACCCTTTGACATCATGTGTGACACTTCAAATTATGCTGTGGGGGTAGTCCTTGGTCAGAAAGTTAATGAGAAACCCATAGTGATCTATTATGCAAGCAAGATGCTAGACAAAGCTCAACGTAATTATACAATCACTGAGAAGGAACTTCTAGCAGTTGTCTTCACCCTAGAGAAATTTCGATCGTACCTTCTCAGATCCTGCATTATCATGTACTCGAATCATATCACTATTTGACACCTACTCATTAAGAAGGATGTGAAACCCAAACTGATTCGATGGATTCTGCTTTTGCAAGAAGATTTAGAAATTCACGATAAGGTTGGGAAACATACGTAGATGCAAATCATTTGTCTCGCCTTCTCTCATCTATGATTGACTCATTGGCTCCTATTACTGAACATTTTTCGGATGAACATTTAGTGAGCATAGATGCTGGACTTCCTTGATAGGTCGATATTGGTAATTACTTGGCATCCAACCAGATTTCGTCTGATTGGCCCAAAGCTAAGACGGACAAATTGATTTCAGATGCCAAGTATTATTTTTGGGAAATTCCCTATCTTTTCCACATCAGAGTTGATCAAATGATTTGGAGATGTATTCCTAATGCTGAGGTCAATGATATAATTTCTTTCTGCCATGACCAGGCCTGTGGTGGCCATTTCTTAGGACACATAATTGCAATAAAAATCCTTCAATGCGACTTTTATGAGCTAATACTATTTAAAAATGTGCACAATTATTATAGGGCATGCGCTCGTTGCTAAACCTTAGGCAACATGAGCCATCGCGATATGATGCCCTTGAACCCGATCATCATGTGCAAAAATTTTTGATATATGGGAGATTGATTTCATGGGCCCATTCTTGAACTGTAATGGCTTTGAGTATATCCTTCTTGCTGTGGACTATGTGTTCAAATGGATAGAAGCTATTCCAACCTGAACCAATGATCACAAAGTGGTTATCAAATTCATTCACGATAACATCTTTTCTCGGTTCAGTGTTCCGAAAGCTATTATCTCTTATAGGGGGACCCATTTTGCGAATGTGCATTTTCAGTCCATGCTTACAAAGTATGGGGAACCGCATATTTACCCCATATCATCCTCAAACAAATGACCGGCTGAGCTCTCCAACAGGGAGATTAAGAAGATTCTTTAGGTCATTGTCAGACCTGACAGAAAAGATTGGTCATCCTAGCTTCCAGAAGCATTATGAGCCTATACTACCACCCATAAAACCTAGCTAGGGATGTCTCCGTTCAGATTGGTTTACAGGAAGGCATGTCACCTTCCTGTAGAAATGGAACATAAGGCCTACTGGGTAGTACGAAAGTGTAATCTGAACCTCGGTAAGGCTGGCAATGTTGAAGTGATATATTGAGGATTTAAATCAAAGTATTGTCGTCGTAGTTTGAAATCCACAATAAATCGAACAACAAATAAAATTTATAAGCTCATAATGTCAGAAATGAAGTTTGAGGTCGTTTGCTGGGATCCAGTATTGCATTCATGTGCTAATCTCAATAGATAATATAAATGGGCACAATTAATTACTCAAAAACTAATATGCAATGTATAACATGAGTATATGAGGAGATAAAAAGAACTCTAGACAAAATAATGGTGATTTGGATCACCAATTATTAGCCTAACACATATAGCAGTTACTCAAATAGAATCAAATGAACAAACAGTGAATCAGACATCCGATTCTGAAATCAGATGACTTAAAGTATGTTGCTATAGTGCTTCTTCTTTGATTTTCTTCTGTTATTCTTCTTCTTTGGCTTTCTTCTGTATGGCTTCTTCTTCTTTGTTTTTCTTCCTTCTCTCTCTTCTTCTCTTCTTCTTTCTCTGGCTTTCCTTCCTTTCTTTGGCTCTGTCTCTTTTCCTCTTCTTCTTCTCTGATTTCTTCTGTACGCTCCTGCCTTAGCCTTCTTTAGATCTTCTCCTTTATTTTCTTCTCACTTCTCTTCACACATAGGGGAAAATTTCTCAAATGGCAAAGTGTTAGCCATTGTTCCCCATAGCAAAAGCCCCCTTGACCCCATGCTCTCTCGCTCTCTTCCTTCCTTCTCTTTCTCAAGGGACAACCGGGTATTCAGGTAATCGGGTATGAACGCACCCGGGGCCAGGGCTGTGTGCGTGAGTGTCATAGTTGAGGTGTTAGATACTTAGGCGGGTAATCGGGTTCGAACCAGGCCCGCGTGCAGGTGTCACAAGCGAGGCGTCAAGGGATATGGGGGACGTCACCGCCCAAGTGTCGAGGCGATAAGCTAGTGTGACAAATCACCTTTATGCGTGTGCAGTCATCTTTCCATGAATAATGTGGGACTAAACCCACAAGGTTTCTCTGTGCGCAAAGCTACAGTTGGAGGACGGGCTAATTGGTGTAGTAGCTAATGTTGAGGCTTGTAATCGAAGACTTGGAATGATGCCTAGGGTGCATCCGCATAGCCTGGGTGTAGGACCTGGAGCTTTTTGATTGGGAAGCAAGCTTCGAGCTTGCTCAAAGCTCCTCCGTTAATGGCGCTGCAAGCTTGTACCTAAAACATAAAGAACAACCTTTCAACCCTATCAAATGAGTTCAGTAGCTCCACTGTGGGACGGTGAATGTGGTGGTGTGTGTGGTGTAGCAAGGCAAGGCGTGTGGCGGCATGACAGAGGCGAAGATGGCCGGAGGAAGTGGGTTTGTTCTGTGAGTGTTTTGGGTGGATGAGAAGGCGAATAGAGAGAGGGGTTTTGATGGGTGAAGTATGGCAGAGGTCATGGGCGTGGTGGCGAGGCGTGGGGATGTGTGTAGTGATGGAAGTGCCTCGCCGAAGGTGTGGCCAGACGCGAAGAAGACGAGGGTGAACGACGGTGTCGAGGACTTGTTTTTGGGTTTTTGATAAGGGAAGTTAATCTAAAGAACTAGAGAAACCTAACTACCTATTCTAAGGGTCAAAAAGGATAAGGAGGATGCTGGGTATGGTTTGGCTGGTGCCATGGAAGATAACTACTCCAGTGAGGTAGAAGCGACGATGATGATGCGAAGAAGGCTCCTATTGGTACGACCAAGAGTGGAAGAAGTTGAGGAAGGTAGATCCGTTGCTGGTATTGCGAACGGATGAGGAATGGAATCAGAGGAGGTTGCAGGATGTCGAGGAGCTATTCGACTGGAGAGGAGGGAGGAATTGAGGGTGATTCTGGTCAAATTCGAGTGTCGAAGGATCGGTGTGCTTTGGGGATCCTTTTATAGGCTTTTAGAGGGCCGTTGAAGCCTGGAAACCAAGCTCCTGTACTTGGAAGGTTCGTCGGAGTTGGAAACCTAAGAGATACCCAAATCTCTTATGCATTCGCATGACAGATTGAGAAGGTTATAGGATTCAAGGTCGGGTGCATTGGAAAGAGAACTCCATAAGGAATCTCCCTTCCAATTTTATAAGGGATTCGTTGATCAGAGAAGGAGTTCTCTTCAATCAAAGGTCGTCGAAGAAGGTTTCCTCCATGATAATGGTGGAGGAACCTATTTGCAAAGAGTGATGACAAATAGGGGCCTATTTGTAAGGATTTTGAAAGTTAGGGGCATGTGTGTGAGAGAAAAGAGTCAAACATGACCAAATTGCAAACTAGGTCAAGATGATCTCTGATTGGGTCCAAATTTTGATACAAACCTAATTTGGACCCAAGAAATCTGATGGTGAAGTCAGATTTAGGTTTTAAACAAGTTTGGCTAGATAAATTGACCAGAAACCTAGATTAGGGCAACTGTCTATTTGAAACTCTATTTTAGGCCACAACGGGTTCTGATGGTCAAATCAAGTATACCAAACCCTAGATAATATTTTTATATGATTTTTAGAGAGTTTATGTGAATTTTATCCTGACCAAAACCTCAGTTAATTAAACGAATCTATTTTTAAGGTTTCAGATGTCATTTAATTCTCGAAACGCACGAAAACCCATTCTGCCTGCACGGACTCACTTGTCAGACATTTAAGACTATTTGACCTTTAATTAACCCTCTAGAAATCCTGTGATTGTTCTGCAATTGAGATATGCTATTAAAACTATAGTTTTACCCCTATTTTCTTGTTATTCTCTCATAATGGATTTGTAGTGAATTAGGGCTCTTCTGGCAATTATGTAGAAGAATTTATTCCTTGATTGTGACTAATTAAAGCTAGATATGGATGATGATGACATTATCATCATACTCCCATGCCTAACTTTTGCTAGTCCCTTAGCAAAATCTCACGGAATTAACTCAAATTCTAGATCGTGCCTTTAATGCTCAGATCTCTGATGTGTGGTTTCTTCTATAAATTAGGTTAGAATGGTAATAATAGGCCTAAAGGTACTCAAGTACCAACCAAGATTCGGACCTAACCAGCTTGAGACTTAGTTTGCCGTGAAGATTTCTAAGGCCTGCGGGAATTAACCTAAGGTTCATTGAACTCCGCGGTTAAAGCACCCATGCTTAAAACATAGTTAGTCCCGATTAAGTTTGCAGTGCATTTTTGTAATAGAGAGATAGAAGAATTTTTGCATATTTTGGAGAGTTTTCTCTCTTTTTCTTCTTTATTTCTAGCTTTGGATTGGCTTTACAACACAATCTATATCGGATTCCTAGCTTCCACCATCAATCTTCGCAGGGTTCCTGGCTTTCGATGTTTCGAGATAGCTCCGCCCATGGCAACCCCCATAACCCTGGCTTTCAACACTTCGAGATAGTGCCGCCCATGGCATTCTGTAGCTAAGTTCAGGCCTTGGCAATCAACATTTCAGGATAATCCTACTCATGTCACCTGAACTAGCATAAGGTGCTTATGTGCCCCCGATAGGATATTTAGAAATCCTAGGCGACAAGCACCGAGGAGACGGTATGTTATTGTGCATCTTTAAGGGAAATTTCCTGCCTCTCCGCGTCAAGAACTCATCCAAATCAACTTGTGTTGATTAGTCGCTCCTAATCTAGGTAGCTTTTTCATAATAGAATCAATGCATTTGCGTGATTTTGATTATTAAGTGCACTGAGCCAAACTATGTGTGGATTAGGGTGCTTAGGTTACCGAGTCTCATAAACCAGAGGTCAGTTAACAAGGCTGAATAATCCCCAAGCCTTAAACCTAATACTTAAGCTTTGCATTTTCCTCAACCACTTGAGGACTATCCAGATCTTAACGGATACTTGAATTTTTACACCTAAACACAACCCAAGAGGCCTAAGATCAGCACTCATACTAATCTCTATGTCTCTTAGCACTTTCGACTTTCATTTTTTTCTTTTGATTTGGTTTAGAACTAAGTAGATTCCATAATCTTTAACTAATGACTAACTCTTTTTATTTCAAATTGTTGCTCCTTTTTGACATTTTAAATCACCTCCTCTCTTCCTCCTCAAAAATGATATGCAATTAATTTTTTTCAAAATTTCCTCCCCTTTTTCCATTTTTTCTTTTTCAATTTTTTTAGTTTTTTTGGGTTTGTGGAGTATGTAATATTTTGTGAGCATCCTTCAGAAACTTTGGATTATTATGTGTCTACACTTTGACAACCCCCATGCCTAAGTTTTGCAATATCCTCATTGTAAACCAGAGGGTATGAAATCAGTTTGGGTTTAGGGATTAGAACAAGATAATCGAGTGGGCGAACAGGTCAGGATGATTGTTGCGAATGATTTCAAGCTCTAGTACGAGTACCAAAGGTGGTGTCGACTATTCTAAAACTAAACTCGAAGCGCAATAAATGTGAAGTACAAAAGGATAATCAGAAGGATCTCAAATTTTTTGGAATGATGGGTTGCCTCCCGTTAAGCGCTAAATTCAATGCCTTCAGCTGAGCAGAAATGGTAATGGAGAAGGAGTGGTCAAATCAGACAAATTTTGTAGAACAAGCACCTTGATTAATAGCCTGGTTGGTCCAACCAGGTGCATGTTCAGATCCACAGGCTGATGATGTAGCCCAAACCCAATCAATCTGGTGGGTTGATAGATGTTAATTAAGAGATGTGGAGCCCACTAGGTGACGTGCACAGGACGCGGTTGTTTAATTGTGTCGTTATAGCATGCGTTCGCGACGTCGGTTTTAATCTAGAATGTGGATTTGGTGAGTCTAAGTGTCGAACACGAGGAGGCATAAAATCAGACTACTTGCTTTTAGTTGTCACATGAAGTTTGGTTTGCTTCGAGAAAACGAGAAAGAGAGAGAGAGAGAGATAGAGAGAGTAGGGTTAGAAATATTCTTCGAATCACAATATTCATTTGCACAAAGTGAGAGCTATATGAGAAACAACATCAACATTAGCATTTAGTATGTAACTTGAGTTTGTTTGCAAATACAACAATAGCTAAAAGCTTAAACTAAAGTAATATGAAACTAGGGTAAAGAGAGAGAGAGAGGAGAAGGAAAGGCATCCACGGTGGTGGAGGAGGGCTCCGTCGGTGGCTTGACAACTCCGGCGAGTGTGAAGTATGCTTGGTGAAGCTAGGAAGGAGCTAGGACTATGGTAGAAGGTGTGTGTGTATTCAATGCCTCCAATGGGGTGGTTGAAGGAGGTTTAAATAGGAGAACAGGGCTTCTAATTGAGGTAAGGGGGTTTAGCGACGTCCTGGACGTCGCTAAACCCCTTCCAAAAACGTCACCACCCATCGGTCCAAGCACGCACGCGTTCTTCTTCTTCTCGCGCCGCACCCACAATCCACGTTCCTTCGCTGTGCGCCGTCTGATCAAAGATCGGACGGTTGAGACTTCACCCGCGATGCTGGTTTAGATCGCACATGCGGGGCGCGCGCCCCACGGGTTATCGCATGCGTGCCCATCGGGTGCTAGAGGGTGCGTCGTGTTGCATCCATCCGCATCGCTCGCTATTGATTGGGCGGCTTGAATTAGCCACGGTGCACGCTGGGTCGTGAATTGAGGCACGGCACGATTCGAACCCTCGCCTCTCAGCACGAGGGCGAGGCGTGGACCACTATGCTACTCCCTCGGTTGGTCGCGGAGACAAGGTCGGGCGCAGGGGCGTGTCAACCGTTGGATGGAAATCCAACGGTCAGGATCTGATGCTAAGGCTGCGAAGGTGCGTGGGCGAGGGATGCATGCAGGCGATGGTTGCAAGTTCTCAGCCATCTGTTCGAAGGATCGAACGGCTTAAAGTTACTAAGCACAATGAAGAGGTGCGCCACGGGTGAGGGCGCATCATATGCTGCCACGTGGCCTCCTGTGGGCCATTGATCATCAGATTAACGGCAAAAAATTCTTGGGCTAGTTGAGGGAGCTCCGGATGTCGGATTTGAGTGATTTTGAGTCCGTTGGACTCAATTCGTCGATCTAAGTCCATCCATGTAGTCCGATTGCTCATCTGAGGCTTGTTTCAATGCACACTTGTACATATGGCCATTAAACATTGATTATAAGAAATTTTAATTTGTCATGCATGCAATGCTCCCATGACCATTATGATATATCATTAACGCACATATATCCTCAAAATCGACCCCAGTTGATGGAATTATCATCCTTAGGTGTAGAGTTATCATACACCCATTCTCATCCCTTACTAGTCCCTAGCAAGGTTTATCCTAGCCGTTATTTCCATTCGGGATTAGGTATTGATTACTTAGACATTTGTTGCTTGTCAACAGGAGGAAATATACTAAGAGCCTGATCTACAGAGACTAAACAGCACCCGTGTGTCTGCCAAAATGCGAACTACCCAAATCCTCGCTTTAAAGCATATATACATATATACATAAATTTCATCTTTTCTCATTTTTTTGAATTTTTGGAGTTGAGAGTGTGTCGGTAACTTTTTACGGCTACCCAACCCACCCATAACTCAAAAAAGACTCTAAGTGCTAAGCATCTTGGTGTGAATGTCGTGATAGACTCATTCAACGGTAATTAGAATAGACTTCGGGTTTCTACGCCCCTAGGTGACCGGAAAAGGAAGTGCTTGCCTGAAGGTGTATCTATCAGATTGATAGCTTTCTCCCTACTCTTATTTTATTTGGGGTCAACACAAGGGTGTTTCCAGTGTATATCTCCCCAGATTGCTCTACTTCCCCACTTCTTCCTTAGGTGTTTTGGACTTTTTGTGCATTTAGTGAGCTGGGTTTTGAACAACCGACCAATGGGCTGCTACCCACGACCACTTGCCAGCCATACTAGTGCGGTGAAGTGTGGCTTATTTATTTTTTTCTTTTTCTTCTTTTTCTATTTTTCTATTTCTCCTTTTTTCTTTTCTTCTCTTCTTTTCCTGTTGTTGTTTTGTAGGTGGCTTCCCTGATTTCAAATTTACCTAGAGGAAATAAAAGAAAGTGGTCCTATGGCTGGGCTTTGGTCAATCGGCCAATGGGTTGTTACCCACGACAACTTACCAGCCATACCACCCTAGAAAGTTCATTAGCTACCCAATTTATGTTAGAATCTCCGAGGAGTGAGTCAGTGCAAAAATGTGTGCAGATGCTTAGACTAAAAGTCCCTCCGAGTCAGAAGGTGGGTTGTAAGTCGTATGCTTATCACCCTATTTTATTGGCTAATTACAGTAAATTAAGGTTGCAAGGATTCGAGGCTAAATCCGTATTTTAGTGGACACCTGGGCTGATTAAGCCTGAAGGCCTGAAAAGTCTAAGTGTCCAGGTTCTTCTCGTATTATTTTCCACCATTGACAAGCTCCTAATGCCTAAGCTCTCCTTCCTAAATTTTTTTTTAAAATTTATTTATTATATAATTCAGGCTGATAATATAACTCAGAGAATGCGAATTACCACCCCCCCATGCTTAAGTTGGACAATGTCCTCATTGGCAAGTAAATGGATGCAAAGGGGGTACAGAAAGAAATCACCTGAGTGTTGCTGTGTTCGTGATTAGTCTAAATCTTCGGGGTTGCCTCCCAGGAAGCGTTGAGTTTATTGCCTCCAGCTGGGCGAGGATCTGTGTCAACCCTCAATGAGGGTGACAACTTCCTTTGGGGGAACCTGGCAAGAAAATATTTTAATCTCTGACCGTTTACTATGAAGGTTTGCCCAGTGTTAGGATCTGCAATTTCAACTACCTCATTGGGATAAGGTTTGACCACCTGATATGGTCCTGTCCACTTTGATCTCAGCTTCCCGAGGAAAGGTTTAAGTCGGGCATCAAAAAGGCAAACTTGCTGCTTGGGCTCGAAGGTTTTCCTATGGATGCGTCGGTCGTGGACGGCCTTCATCTTTTCTTTGTAAAGTCCACTATTTTCATATGCATCCCGACGGATTTCCTCTAGCTCAGAGAGTTGGAGTGTCCTCTGTGCCCCGGCTAACTGAGAATCCATGTTGCACTGCTTAACAGCCCAATAAGCCTAGTGTTCCAACTCAACCAGAAGTTGGCAAGCCTTGCCAAAGACCAGGCGATAAGGAGACATGCCTATCGGGGTCTTAAAAGCGATCCTGTATGCCAAAAGAGCATCATCCAATCGTATGGACCAATCCTTCTAGTCAAGTCTTACAATCTTCTGAAGAATATTCTTGATCTGCCTATTGGAGACCTCAATTTGCCTATTTGTTTGCAGGTGATATGGGGTGGCAATGCGGTGAGTAACCCCATATTTTCTAAGCAAGGCATGAAATTGGGCATGGATAAAGTGACTCCCACCATCACTGATCATAGCCTTTGGTATCCCAAACCAAGAGATGATGTTTTGCTTAACAAAGTCCATGACAGCCTTATGTTCACATCTTCAGGTAGCGAGAGCTTCGATCCACTTCAAGACATAATCAACTAAGACAAGTATGTACTCAAAGCCGTTGGATGGTAGGAAGGGACCCATAAAATCGATGCCCCAAACATCAAAGATTTCAACAATCAGAATGGGCTGGAGGGGCATCATGCCCTTTCTGGTCATAGTCCCTAATGTCTGGCAATGAGAGCAAGTTTTAGCGAAGTTGTGTGCGTCCTTGAATAGGGAAGGCCAATAAAATCCGGACTGCAAAAACTTTGTAGCCAGTTTCTTCACCAAAAAGTGGCCACCACAGGCTTGGTCGTAACAAAAGGATAGCACACTTTGAACTTCTTCCTTAAGAATATACCTCCTAATGATCTGGTCGACACAGAGTCTAAACAGCATGGGATCATCCCAGAAACAGTGCTTGGCTTCAGCCAAGAACTTATCCCATTGCTATCTAAACCAGTCATGCAGAAACCACTAAATAATTGACGAAGTCTGCATACCAGGGTAGCTTTCTCCCTTGCACAGCTAGAAGTTGTTCATCAAGAAAGGTGTTAGTCAAGGGTAATGATGGTCCGATGTGGTCTGGGTGGAGTCTGGATAGGTGATCGGCTACGATGTTCTTGGACCCGGCTTTGTCATGTATTTCCAGGTCAAATTCCTATAAGAGCAAGATCCATCTGATGAGCCTGGGTTTAGCATCCTTCTTGGTTAACAAATGCCGGATAGCTGAGTGGTCAGTGTAAATTATCATGTGGGATCCTAGAAGATATGATCGAAACTTTTCTAATCTAAAGACTACGGCGAGCAGTTCTTTTTCTGTGACAGTATAATTCCTTTGAGCCTCATCCAATGTCTTGCTCGCGTAGTAGATCACCACGGGTTTCTTTGCTCTTCTTTGTCCTAGGATTGTGCCAATGGCAAAATCTGATGCATCGCACATAATCTCAAAGTGCTGGGACCAGTCCTGGGTATGTAATATACGCGCAATGGAGACTGTTTCCCTGAGAGTGTTATAAGCCTTGATGCAATCAGGTGTCATGTGAAAAATGGCGTCGTTGGCTAGGAGGTCAGTCAAGGGTTTAGAGTTTGGAGAAATCTTTAATGAACCTTCTATAGAAGCCAACATGTCCTAGGAAAGATCGGATTTGCTGGACCGAGCTAGGAGGTGGAAGTTTGGAAATTAGATCAACCTTAGCTCCCCCAATGTGAGACGATGTGATCGAGGACAATCTCTTCCTGAACCATGAAATGGCTCTTTTCCTAGCTTAAAACCAAGTTGACCTTGATACATCACTTCAGGATCTTCTCCAAATTGCTAAGCCAGTGGTCGAATGAATTCCTGAATGCAGAGAAATCATCCATAAAGACCTCCAGGTATTCAGCCACCATTTCTAAAAAGATGGCTAGCATGCAACATTGAAAGGTAGCAGGTGTGTTGCATAACCCGAATGGCATACGACAGAATGTGAACGTGCCATACAGACAAGTGAATGTGGTCTTCTCTTGATCTTCTGGTGCAATAGCAACTTGGTTGTATCCTGAATATCCATCCAGGAAGCAAAAATATTTCTGCCTTGTCAATCGCTTGAGAATCTAGTCAATGAATGGCAAAGGGAAATGATCTTTCTTGGTAGCCTCATTAAGCTTCCTATAGTCGATGCACACCGGCCATGAGGTAGTGATGTGAGTGGGGATGGATTCACCTGGATCATTGGTGACAATGGTGAGCCCAGCTTTCTTGGGTACCACCTGAGTGGGGCTCACCCAAGGGCTATCAAAGATTGGGTAAATGATTTCAGCTTCAAGCCACTTGATTATCTCCTTTTTAACAACCTATCGCATATTCGGGTTCAATCGTTTCTACATCTAGCTAGAAGGTCAAGCCCCATCTTCCAAATAGATCTTATCAGTGCAATAAGTGGGGCTAATTCCTCTCAAGTCAGAAATTGTCCATCCAATGGCTGCCCGATGTTCAGAGAGGGTTGCAGTCAACCTAAGCTCTTGTTCCCTAGTTAAATGGGCATTGATAATCATAGGGAAGGTCTAGTCAGGTCCAAGGAAGACATACTTGAGATTATCGGGCAAAGGCTTCAGCTCGGGTGTAGGTGGGACAACATTCGACGAGTAAGGGAAAGGCAGGAGTTGATCAACATCGATCTCCTCAAATGGTGGTTGTGGAAGGTAATAAGCTCTGCAAATGTCAATCTCCACAGGTTGGGATGGGTCAAGATAGTCATTGGCCAGTTGAGTCAGATGGTCTACTGAAGAGCTGAGAGTGAGGCATTCTTCAACCAGAGGTTCCACAGGATCATGCTCCTCGATCTAGTCACAATCAAAAGATTTGGCCACCTTGAAGATATCCAATTACATCTTCTTGTCTCCAAAGGTGATTTCCATACATCCCGAGTCGCAATCAATGTTCACCTTAGCCGTAGCTAAAAAGGGTCTGCCTAGGATGATGGGTGTGTTTTGTAGTTGTTTGGGGACTTCCATGTCAAGAACCAAAAAGTCAACCGGGAAGTAGAAGTCCTTGACCCAAACAATTACGTCCTTGACTACTCCCTTTGGGGTTTTCACAGATCTATCAGCCAATTGGATGGTTACAGGTGTGGGTTTCAATTCTCCAGATCCAAACTGGTGATACAGGGTCATCGGGATGAGGTTGATCGAAGCACCTAAGTCCAAGAGTACTCTATCAAATGTCATGTCCCCGATATTACAAGAAATCAGGGGCGCTCCTAGGTCAGTTCGTTTGGGAGGTAGGCTGCTCAATATCACTGAACTAGCTTATTCTGAGAGCACTACCTTCCTAGGTGCTTGGGTTTTTATCTTATGCTTCGACATACAAACATCCTTCAAGAACTTAGTGTAAGCCAGGATATGTTTAATTGCTTCGAGGAGTGGAATATTAATCTGGAGTTGTTTGAAAATCTCCAATAGCTCCTCATTCTCAACTACAGCTTTCTTTTTCTTCCTTTTTTCCAAGGCCTCAGGGTATGGTGTTTGGGTTTGAGTCGGGTCAATCTCCATGTCCTTGGGTTCCTCCTGCTCACCCTCAGACTTAGGTATCTCAGGAAGTGAAGTCACGGGAGGGGTTGGCCATTTGGGGTCCTGAGTTTTAGTGCCACTTCTCAAGGTAACCACATTGGCAGAGGCGTTGGGACCATGGGTAGATCCTTGAGAAGAAGAGGAACATGGAGCACTAAAACCAGGGGGTATTTGTGGGGCTTGTTGCATCACGTGGGCATGTTTGGGATTGCCTTGGAACCCTTGCGAATTGGGGCCTCTGTTAATCACATTTCGTGAGTTCGGTTGTGGTTGAGAAGGAAGGGATCCCTGTTGTTTGCAATCCAATAGCTGGCTCAACTGTCCCTTCACTAAGGCCATTTCTTCTTGGTGTTTTTGATTCATGTCGGCCATCATTTTTATCAATGTGTCCAGTTGGTTTTAAGGGGGAGGGGCTACCCTATTCTGATTATAGGGTGGTCTAACCGGTGGGCCTTGCTGATAGGAGGGGGAATTGGGCCTGGGTTGATTATGGAATTGGTTCAATTTTTGGTTCCTCCAGGCGAAATTTAGGTGATTATGCCATCCAACGTTGTAGGTGTTGGAGAAGGGGTCAGGTTTGGAATAACCTTGGATAGCTTGGACATCTTCAAAGATATAAGGTGTCGAGGGGGAGGGAAGTGAGTAATCAGGGGTTGAGGGAGCAAAGGTCCCTCCATGGAACATGGTCAGGGGTTGTTCCAGGTGCATTTAGCTCATTGGCTGCACTAAGTCTACAATGTGAGCTCCCTTTGCTATGGGGAGGGTCTGTAGCGGGTTCCTGGTCAAGTTTAGCAGCTCATCGATCTTTTTGTCCACCAATTCAACTCGAACCAACTTTTTGGCTATAATGTCCATGTCAACCATTCCAGAATTTACTTGCACCTCATAGATCCCACCACAAGGTTGACTGGATCAATTAAGCTGGGTCATGGAGGCATTGTTGAGTGAAATATCACTCATGGACTTAAAGAGTTCGAATGTGTTCTCCTCATCTTTGTTCAAAAAGTTGCCACCACATGAGGCTTCAACAAAGTTCCTAAGGTTGCTGTCCAAATCATGGTAGAAAATCTGGCCCAATTACTACCTTGGAACCTCATGGTGTGGGCATTTCCTCAATAATTCATTAAATCGCTCCCATGCCTCATGGAATTGTTCCCCACCTTGGAGTGTAAATGTGGTAATGGCTCTTCTGAGGGCATTGTCTTACCTATGGGGAAAAATTTCTTCAAAAATGCATGCCTCAATTCTTCCCAGGTGGAGATGGGTCTCCCTAAGGTTCTAAGCTAGTGAGATGCCTTGTCTTTTAGGGAGAAAGGGAACATCTTAATCAAAACAATGTCTAAGCTGATGTTCTTGGGTTTCAAAGTTTTGGTGATCCAGTCAAGGTCCTCTAGGTGTTGGAAGGGGTCCTCATTTGAGCTCCCATGAAAGTGGCTCTGAATCAGGCTCAGGACATTAGGTTTCAACTCAAAATCATCTCCCCCTTCAGGGACCCTAAGATAAGGTTCGATCCTAATAGCAAACGGATCGTAAAAGTCACAGAGGGGCTTAGGTTGGCCCTTCGGAGGCTGTGGTGAGTTAGGTGGGTTCAATGCGGGTTGTCCTTAAGGGTTTTGCAATTTCTGTATGGCTTGCATGATGGTTTGGATCCGTTGTTGTTGTAGTTGGTGGTTGGCAGAGATTTGGGCCTGAATGATGGCCATAGCATTGGGTGGGGGTTGATCCTCAACCTCATCAATTCTTAGTTCAGCCATTTCTTGTGTAAAATTAAGTCTCCTCCTAATTTCCCTATCTAAAACAAACAACAAGGGATGCAGTGATCGTATCCCGTGCATACACTAGGGAAGAACGGAGATGGATGCGGAGAGAAATAGATGCTAGAAGTGTGTGCACAAACAAGCAGACAAGTCTAGTCCTTACAGTGTATACCTTAGGTGACCTAGAAACCTTAGAGGAAATGATCAAGCTTGTAAGCACTTCACCACCCTTCCCAATGTTAATCTGGCCAGGTTGATTATGAGGGGATTGAAGGGAAGGTTCTTCCTTTGCCTTTCGCCGTCAGTTCCGTAGACCCCACAACCGCGGTTGTTTGACACTTCCCCACAGCCTAGACACTAGATTCTATAAAGGGAATGAAGGCTGAATGCCCAGCAAACCAAATCACACCTCCAAGACTTAAACCAGTCCTGCCTAGAGCACGTCTACTCCATTTTAATGAGGGGCTAGGCTAGTGCTTTCGCTCAAGATATGTGATGAGGTATTGATTGGGGTTGTGTCTCTTAGTTAATCGATTCGAGCGTGTGTGCATTTAACAAGACATGGTTCTCAAGCAATGATTTTAAGATGTGTCTTTTAATGTTTGTCCTTATTTTAGTGCCTTTTAGAGTTGGAGTGCCTTAGTGTTTTCAGACAAGGTTTGAGTAGGCACACAAGGTTTTGCACGCAATGGGCGAAAGTTGATTTCCTTTAGAGTGATGTGACCCTAGAAAAGCAACCCTAATGAGTTCACCCTAGTGTTCATGTAGTTCTATCAGGTGTGTTGATTTTAGTTATGGTGAGTGGTGCGGCCCAAGTCAAATCACGGCGGCTTCGCAAACACCACTCAAGAGAAAGAAGAACACTCAAAAAGATTATCACCTTAAGAATGTTAGGGTGTATTTTTTTGTTGGGTGATGCATTTGGAATGTGGGTCAAGTAGTCATTCACCACGCCAAATTTTTATGTATATTTTTTTGTATTTTCTTTTTTTAAGCATGCAAACAACCAAAGGGTGGAGTGGTACTCACAACTGGTCTTCGTCGCACTTTACTTCATCTCTACCATCGCGAATCGCGCTCCTTCACCGCCCACGCGTCGTGTTCCTGCAATTAATCAAGTAGAGGGAGAAAATGAGTTAGACGATGTGAATACAAATGCGGGATGAAAGCAACACAAGAAATCTGTTGCCTCCCAAGCAACAGTGCCAAAAACTGACGTGCGCGAGGCGCAGTTATGTAATTGTGTCGTTATAGCATGCGTTCACAACGTCGATTTTAATCTAGAATGTGGATTTGGTGAGTCTAAGTGTTGAACACAAGGAGGCATAAAATTGGACTACTTTGTTGCTTTTAAATGTCACATGAAGTTTGGTTTGCTTGCGAGAAAATGAGCAAGAGAGAGAGAGTAGGGTTAGAAATTTTCTTCGAATCACGACATTCATTTGAACAAAGTGAGAGCTATATGAGAAACAGCATCAACATTAGCATTTAGCATGTAACTTGAGTTTGTTTGCAAATACAACAATAGCTAAAAGCTTAAACAAAAGCAATATGAAACTAGGGTAAAGAGAGAGAGAGGGGAAGGCAAGGCAGCCACGATGGTGGAGGAGGGCTCCGTCGGTGGCTTGACAACTCTGACCAGTGTGAAGTATGCTTGGTAAAGCTAGGATGGAGCTAGGAGTATGGTGGAAGGCGTGTGTATTCAATGCCTCCAATGGGGTTGATGAAGGAGGTTTAAATAGGAGAAAAGGCCTTCTAATTGAGGTAAGGGGGTTTAGCAACGTTCAGGACATCGCTAAACCCCTTCCAAAAATGTCATTGAAGCCCTCTGCCTGCCGGTCTAAGAACACGCATGTTCTTCTTCTTCTCGCAATGCGCCCGCGATCTGCTTGCCTTCGCTGTGCGCCGTCTGATTGAAGATTGGATGGTTGAGACTTTGCCCATGATGCTGGCTCAGATTGTGAATGCGGGGTGCACACCTCGCACGTTATCATGTGTGTGCCCATCGGGCGCACGAGGGACGTCGCGTTGCATCCATCCACACCTCTCGCTGCTAATCGAGCGGCTTGAATTAGCCACAGTGCACGCAAGGTCACGAATTGAGGCACGGCACAATTCGAACCCTTGCCTCTCAGTGCGAGGGTGGGGCACGGACCGCTGCGTTGCTCCCTCGATTAGTTACAGAGATGAGGTCGGGCACGGGGGCATGTCAACAGTTGGATGGAAATCCAACGGTCAGGATCTGACGCTGAGGCTGTGAAGGTGCGCGGGCGAGGGATGCATGTGGGCGAGGGTTGCAAGTTCCTAGCTATTCGATCAAAGGATCGGATGGCTTAAAGTTGTTGAGCACGATGAAAGGCGCGTTGTGGGTGAGGGCGCATCAAATGCTGCCACGTGGCCGCCTGTGGGCCATTGATCATGAGATCAACGACCAGAAATTCTTGGGCTGGTTAAGGGAGCTCTGGATGTTGGATTTTAGTGATTTCAAGTCCGTTGGACTCGATTCGTCGATTTGAGTCCATCTGTGCTGTCCGATTTCTCATCTGAGGCATGTTTCAATATGCACTTGTACATATAGCCATTAAACATTGATTATAAGCAATTTTAATTTGTCATGCATGCAATGCTCCCAAGCCCATTATGGTATATCATTAACGCACATATATCCTCAAAATCAACCTCGGTTGATGGAATTATCACCAGGTATTCTGTGACTCAAATAGATGTGGAAGTGAAAAGCTAGGGTTTGGCTGAATCAGATCAACCTGGTCAGAGTAGGGATCCTCAAATGAAAAAGGGTCAGTGGAGGATGTAGGAACCCTACGGGAGTGATCAGAGAAGGATGGGGCGTGATTATCAATTTTATCGAAGTTTGAAACCCGATTGAAATGTGGAGAATCATATGCAACCGGCTCATTGAGAGGTGAATCAGAGTAGAAATTGAGTCCGATTGCGAGTTGGGGTTGGAAACGGGTTTTGGAAGGCTCTGTATATGCTCTGAAAGAGCTGGTTTCTTTCAAATCATTGACCTCAGTGTCATAATCAAAGGATGGGTTGTAGTCGCTGAGGTCGTAAATTGGTTTGGATTTCTCCAGAAACAACAGTTCTTCGAAATCAGGGTAAGATTTGAAATCATTGAAGAACTTCCGAGAATCATGTTCTGAATCTAATTTGGGATTAGAGGTTCCACCACTGAGTAAATCAAGATGTGGAGAAGCAGCAACCTAACTTGGATCTAACCTATTTTCAGATTCCGAGCTCAAAAATGTGTCCCTATTAGGCATAGGCTCGGGTTCTTTGCTCATAGGGTAGACCTAATCGATTCCTAACTCTTCCAACTCCTCAGTTTCTGTATCATAGATTAGCGTGACTTTCGAAAATTAATCTGTATCTCTGAGGAGGTTGGAGAGGTGTGCTCATCAAATACAAACCCAAAATCATAATCCAAATTCAAAATCTAAATTTCATCATATTGGGCCTCATGATCATCCCAAATGGGCTTGAATCCAAATTCTCGGTTAAGGGTGTGGGTTGGATCACTAGAATCTAGGCTCTATAGGGATGTCAGAATAGCTCTCGAGCATCACCTTATTAGAGTAAGGGATGGAATTTACACCCTCGAGAGGTTCTGAATCAATCTTATTATCACAGGAGTTTGGGAAATCTAAGCTTGGTGAACCAGGCTCTTGATTTTTTAGGGCTGGCTCAAAATTGTGAACACCTGTAATCGGATCCTCCCAACCCGTCTCAAGATTAGGAATGTCAATTTGTTCGTAATTTGAATCAGATTCCATTTGGGTTAGGGGTCCATAACAAGCTTGATCATCAAACCTAGGATTTGGGAAATTACATGGATTATTGGAATTACTCCAAGATGTCATCTTAACTTCTGATGGGTATTTTTGATTGATGGATCTATACAAATTATTCAACAATTCTCCCCATTTTTCCACAAAATTCTAGAGTTCTTCTGGAACTGAAGGATTTGACCAATATTGTAGACAATCATTGTTGTGAAATTTCACCAATTCCATGTGTTCTGCTAAGAGATCATCCTGGGTTGAACCATGGTTTAGTTGTATCCATATCATCTCCATACAGTTCAAAATGTGGTCCATTATTTTCTTGAATTTATCCTGAATGACCTTTTACAATTTCGTTATGGTGTTTATAAGCATTCTCAAGTATCTTTTCTTTCATGCTCATTTTGGGACTCAGGTTTCTTAAACAGTCTTCCTATATAGCCAGGCTACATTTTTGAATCAAGTGGTGGAATCAAGATGTAGAATCAAACTCAAGATTAGATTTCAAGTTGATCAAATCAAATTAGAAATTCCCAAGAAGATCTAAAGAGGTCTCTTAGGTTAAAAACCTAAGAACCTTCCTGTGTGTGTGCTCTAATAGAAAAAATGAAGGACTGGATGTGAAATTTAATCCAATCAAGGCACCTAAAGATTTTTCGATGAATAAGGTAGTTTCGAGGTGGATGATACCTCTAAATCAGAAATTCACACACTCGAGGAGTACTTGGGCAACCAGGAAAGGAGACCCTGCAAAAACCCCTACATGGTAGAGCATCCCCACGGGTTACAAGGTTTCCCCCACCTGACCTTCCTTGTCACTGCGGTTCCAGGTAGACCAAAATGTATGAACTTAATGTTGGAACCTTGTTCCACATCTTGTTTTGGTGTTAACAAAATTATTATGGATTAATGTTTGCAATTGAGTTCTTTCAGATTTAGGTGAAGATCAAGGCAAACCAGAAATGATGGAGGCATGATGAAAAGGAGAAGATCATGATTAGAAGGAGGCAAGATGACAAGGAAGAATCAAGGAGGAGAAGATCATCTTCGACCTTTAGTGTTTCTAATTTAGATTTTTTATTTATAAATTGTATATTCCTCTTAACAAAGGAATATAACTTAGATCATAAAAATAATTAGAGATAAAGTAGGATTTATATTGCGATCATTTTCAAAGAATGTAATTGATTAAATCACATAAAAAAGGTACTTGTTAACCCACAAGTACCAGTACATGTGAGTTGCAGGTTTGGGTTTTGTCAAGAAACAAACCTGTACCCTGCAAGTACCGGTACTCATGATCAGTACAGGTACTGGAGGTAACGAGTACCGGTACTAATGATCAGTACCGATACAAGTGGGTTACAGATTTATGTTAAGACTTTGAAACCCAAATCTGGAAGCAACGAGTATCGGTACCAGGTAGCCGTTGGCTCAAAACTGAACGGCTAGAAAATTAATTTTGGCTATATGAACGTTGGGATTTAAACCCCAACATCTAGTAGACGTCCCAACTAGGTCCTAAACTCTATAAAATGACCCTAGGACTCTTCATTTGCACACAAGATATATGAGAAATAGAGAAGAAAAATTCTAGAGCTATATTTCATATTCTTACAATATTTTTGAAGAAGGAATAGTTTGCTGCTATCAATTTCTCTACGCTTTTGCAAACACTTTGACGTGATATCTTCACACATTGTCAAGTTATTCACACTCATTCTAGGCTCTCAAATTGGTAACATTATATTTACATTTGTTGAGAGGCTTAGGAACTTAGTTATAAGATCTTTATTTCTTACACGTGTATTTCATTTGTTCTTGAGCATTTGCTCATTGGGTTATAACAAACCCGTTATTGTACTTGGGGTTGAGGTAACCCGTTAATTACCTTGGTTAGTAAATTGATTTCCTTGGGGTTGAGGGAATCGAGTTAAAAACCCTAAGCTGGGAGGCTTAGGTAGTGGAGTATCCAAGGGAGGGGAACCACTATACATATTGTGCCTATTTCTGTAGTTTGATTGATTGTGCAAATTGTCTTGTTATTACTGATTTTGTGTTTGAGTTTTTTTGTGCGCATAGCCATATATTCCATATCTTTAGATCCTATCAAGTGGTTTCAGAGCGTGGTTGCAAGAAGACATAACAACTCGACTTACAATGGTATCATTCTCAAGGCGCACCGAAGGATAGTCTTCTACCCATCCTCCCTAGTTCGATGGGATGGATTATGTTTATTGGAAGAGGAGGATGCAAGTCTTCCTCAAAGCCATGGATGAAGAGTCGTGGACTCTCATTCAAGAGAGGTACATGGATCTGGAACTGCTAGAAGGAGTTGAATGGGCAGCTGAGCAAAAGAAAAAGATTGCAGGAAACGCGAAGGCGATGAATGCACTCTATTGTGCATTATCAAGGGAAGAGTTCAACCAGATCTCCACATGCGAGTCCACCTACGAGATATGGAACACTCGAGGTCACCTACGAAGGTACATGCAAGGTAAAAGAAACACGTATTTCTATTTTAACAGAAAATTATGAGTGTTTCAGGATGGAAAAAGGAGAAACAATCAAGGACATGTACACAAGGTTTGGAGAGATCGTGAATCCAATGAAAAATCTAGGAGTCAAGCTGAAAGCGGAGCAGCTTGTAAGAAAGGTCTTGAGATCACTTACAAGCGATTGGTCTCCAAAGACCACAACGATCCAAGAGGCAAAGGATCTATCCACTCTCCCCTTGGATGATCTAATTGGAAGCCTCATGGCATATGAAGCCCAATTGGAGAATATCAAGAAGAACGAGGAGAAGGAAACAAGCAAGAAGAAAAGCATTGCTTTTAGAGCAATCAAGGAGGACTCAGACTCAACAACATCAGAATCCGAAGATGAGGAGATGGAAATGTGAAAACGTCGGGTTCAGTTATAACGTTGTAGTAAAGCTGGTTGTTACCAACGTTTCATATAAAATTTTTTTACTCGGAAAAATAAAAGAGTTCCCGAGGTCGAACTCAGGGAGCAAGTTGTATTCTAGAGATATACAAGTTCTATTACAAAAATAAAGAGAGAGAGAGAGAGAGAATTTGTTGTTCTCTTTGTTCTGCAGAGGGGGGGGTGCTCTTCTTTCTCTCTTTCTTTAGATCTCCTTCTTTCTCTCTGTTCAGGTGATATTCTTCTCTTGCAATGGTGGTGCTCTTCTTCTTCTTCCTGCTGTTCTTCCTTGTTTTCTTTCTTTCTTTTTCTTCAGATCTTCTTCTT
Source organism: Thalassia testudinum (assembly GCA_037157565.1). Classification (NCBI taxonomy): domain Eukaryota; kingdom Viridiplantae; phylum Streptophyta; class Magnoliopsida; order Alismatales; family Hydrocharitaceae; genus Thalassia; species Thalassia testudinum. The sequence continues at coordinate 51,323,778 of JAZHRO010000009.1, forward strand.
CTTTTCTTGCTCCTTGCTTCTCTTCATTCCTTCTTCTTCTTTGTCTTCACCTGCCTTGACCTCTCTTTTTCTTCTTTCGCGATGGCCGTTGCTCTTCCTTCTTCTTCAGCCTGTCTTCTTTCCTGCTCTGACTGCTGACCTTCCGTCGTCTGCCCCGGTGCTGAGACGACTTAACGATGCCTTCGCTACAGTGCAGCAGCTCCTTCTTCTTCAGCGGGTCTGCTTCTTCTTCTTTGGCCTGCACACTTCAGAGTTTTTTCGTCAAGAGGCAAAAACCTACTCTACCCCCCTCCCCCGCGTATCTCTCTCTCTGAAATCACTCTTCGGAAGCTCTCCCAGAGCGCTACCGGGTAATCGGGTTCGGGTCAGGCCCGGGTCCAGGCCCACCGGCGTGCGTGGTGGGCGAGGAGTGCAGGTCAGTCTAATCGGGTCGGGCCAGGTCCGCGGAGCGTGGTCACGGACGAGGCCGAGTCGGGTCGGGTCGGGTGAGAGGGACCTCACCCCGTGGTAACTGAGGCAAACAGATGGTGGCACTTTTGCAATTTATGTGGGTGTGTGGCTTCAGAAATTCCCGAGGTGGGACTATCCGCGCACCCCTTTTCTCTCACGCCTGCAGCAGGGATGGTGCTTCCAATTGCAACAGCTGTTGAGGCGCGCAACTCCAATTGAGGGCCAGGGTGTGTGCGCAAGACTCTTTCGCGCTGGCCGTGGCTCTTCAACCTGGGATATCTAGGCTTGGAGCAACCTCAAGCAAGCTTCGAGCTTCCTCGCCAATGGCGGTCAAGGCCTGGAACCTGAAATCAATAGAACGGCCTCTCGGCCAAATCAGACAGGCGGGGGACCTTCGCCGTGGCACGGCGAAGGTGGTCAGGGGGTCTGCAGGGGGCGAGATGGAGCTAACAGGTCGTCCTAGGTCAAACTGTGAGCGAGGGAGTGGGTGTGTTCGGTGGATCTGCAGAGGGTGTTTGGTGGGAAGTGGAGGGGCGGAAGAGGATCAGGGTGAGGAGGCGGAGGTTCTGCGGTGGTCGGCGAGCCGTGTGGGTCGCTGAGGTGATGGGAGCGGCTCGCCGGAGGGTGGTCGGAGGCGGAGAGGATGAGGGTGAACAGGAGCGGTCGAGGGTTTAATTGACTAAATTGAAAGCGGGGAAAGAAAGAGGAGAAGAAGGGGAGTAGGTCTAACTTACTTGCAGGGACGAAGGGGGAGGAACAGGGCGACAGTCGTATCGACTGTCGCCGGAGAAGACGATGCTCAGGGAGAGGGGCGGCGGCGAGCAGAGGGCTGGAGAGGCGCCAGCTGGGTGCGGCGTGGCGCGGGAAGAGCAGGGGAGGAAGTCTCTGCTGCTGGTAGTGCGGCAGAGCGAAGAGGTGGAGGGGGAGGAAGTCGCCGGAGCTGGTGAGCGTCTGCCGGAGAAAGAAGAGAAGAAAGCTGGGGGTTTTCTCCGTCAGATCCAGGCTGCCTTGGTCGGTGGAGCGGCGGGGGGTATTTATAGGGTTGAAGCAGGGAGGAAGGCGGAGGGAGACGACGTGTCTCCCTCGCCGGAGAATGGTCGGAATACGAACCCATACCGTCCGTGCGTTCGCACGGCCGGTATGGTGGCCTACAATGACCATGGGGGTGCTCCTGCGACGGCTGACGACGCAGGGCACCCCCGGTATACATGCCAGGTCCTCCACCTCACCCTGCGCGGCGCCATGCTCCGCGCAAGGTCGCCGGAGCATGGTGCTGGCAGGGTTTTGCAGGAGGGACCTGTTTGCAAAGAACGAAGGAGAGTTAGGGGCCTAAATGCGAGGGTTCAAAAATTGAGGGCCAAAGAGTAAATATATGAGGACCAAAGTGTAAAGTCGGTCAAGGAGGTTTCTTCTTAGGCTCAAGTTTTTATACATGACTAATTAGAACCTAAGGAATCTGATGGTAAATTTCATTTTCATATTAAACCTTGTTTGACCGGTCAATTTGCGTAAAGACCCAAATTAAGTTATTAATTGGGCATGGTTCTCAATGTAGGTCAAAATGGGTTCTAAAGGCCAAATTGAAGGTTCTAAACCCTAGAGATTATTTTTCTATGAATTTTAGAGGGTTTATTCTATTTTTACTTTGCCTCGAACCTTGTGAATTGAAGTGGGTTGTTTTAGGGTTACAGATTATCATTTGGTTCCTTGGAAGTGCTGTAGCCCTTGCTAGATCATCTCATCCCACTTTTATTCTTATTAAGCTGTTTTGACCTGTGTTTGGGCCCTGAATTACCCTGTATGCAGATTATACTGGTAAAATTACACTTTTACCCCTTATGACTGGTTTTCTTCTCAAACTCAGAATTCTCTGAGTTAAGCCTTTCCTTGAGATATGTAGGAGCTTTTATCCTTTGTATTGGGTCAAAAAGAGCTAGTTATGGCTCATGATGAGGTTCTCATCATACCCCCATGCCTAGCTTTTGCTAGTCCCTTAGCAAAAAAACTTAAGGTTTCAACCCTTGTTCTAGACCATGAAGTTTTCAATGGTTTTAGATAAGTGCCTTTTTATTTGAGCATAGATTAGGTTAGAATGCTGACCATAGGCCTAAAAGATACTCTAGTACCAATCAAGATCCAAATCTGTCTAGCCTTAGCCTCAGTCTTTTAGCAAAGGTTTTTAAGGCCCGCAAGAACTAACCTAAGGTTTATTGGACTTCGTGGTTAAAGCACCCGTGCTTGAAATGATTTTAACCCTGGCCCAGTTCGCAGTGCGTTTTGTAAGAGAGAGATAGAAAGTTTTTTCTGTTTGGAGAGTTTTCTCTCTCTTTTTCTTTTTAGTTCTAGCCTAGGATTAGCTTTTCAACACGGTCTGTATCAGATTCCTTGCTCCCATCATCAATCCTCAAGGGTTCCTGGCGATCGATGCTTCGAGATAGCACCGCCCATGGCAACCCCCGGAACCCTGGCTATTGAGATTTCGAGATAATCCCATCCATGGTATTCCGTGGCCGAATCCAGACCCTGGCAATTGACACTTCGAGATAATGCCATCCATGGAATCTGAACCAGCAGAGTGCTTACATGCCCCCCGTAGGATATGTAAATATCCTAAGAGACAAGCACCGAGGAGATGATATTTTGTTACGCATCTTCGAGGGGATTTTCCGCCTCTCCGCGCTGGGAACTCGTCCAAATCAACTTGTGTTGATCGGCCATTCCTATTCTAGGTGTTCTTTTCAGATTTTTGCGACGCTTCTGCGTGATTCTGATTTTTACGCTTACTGAACCAGGCTGTGTGTGAGATTAGGGTGCTTAGGTTACTGAGTCCCGTAAACCAAAAATTAGTTAACGAGGCCGAATACTTCCTAAGCCTTAGACCTAATACTTCAGCTTTTCATTTTCCTCAACCTCTTGAGGAGTGTCCAGATCTTAATGAGTACTAAGAGTCTATTCAAGAATGCCTAAGGTTTGCATTCTTACTAATCTCATTGTGCACTTTTCAGTTATTTTCTTGAATGAGGTCTAGAACTTAGGTTAATTCCTTAGTTCCTTACTAATGACTATCAACTTTTCTTATAATTTTGTGCTCCTTTTTCATTTTGTTTCTTTTCTCCTTCACAAAATTTTCCTTCTCCTCTTTTCCTCTTATTCTTTTTCGAAAAATTTTTTAATTTTTATGGTATTTTTGGCATATGTGAATTTTTTTGTTTGAAACCTTTTCTTACAAGTTTTTGCACTTTCCTACCCCCCCATGCCTAAGATTTGCAATGTCCTCATTGTAACCTAGGGGGTCTTAGTTCAGGGTGAACTTCGAGTGCTGAAAGGTGTCAGAACAAGTTTCAGGTTTTCAAAGAGAATGACGGGCTGCCTCCCGTTAAGCGCTGAGTTTTACGCCATCGGCTGGGCGCAATAAGCTCAAGGGGAAAGGAGGATATGAGATGCCTCAGCCAAATCAGTAGAAGTTACATCAATGAACGGCTTGAGTCTTTGACCATTCACGATGAAAGGTTCAGAATCGTGGCTGAGTGGACTGATTTCGATTGCTCCATTTCCAAAAACCTGTCGGACCAAATATGGTCCGACCCACTTAGATCTCAGTTTTCCTGGGAAGAGTTTGAGTCGGGCATCAAAGAGTAGGACCTTTTGACCAGGATGAAAGATCTTTCTCGAGATGTGTTTGTCGTGGAAGGCTTTAACCCGCTCCTTGTAGATTTGCGAGTTCTCGTACGCGTCTATGCGCAATTCATCGATCTCGCTGATTTGGAGTTTTCTGTGGGTCCCAGCCTTGGAAAGATCTAGATTACAGTTCCGTACTGCCCAATAGGCTTTATGCTCCAGTTCGACGGGAAGGTGGCATGCCTTTCCGTACACCAATCTAAAGGGAGACATGCCCAATTGGGTCTTGTGGGCGGTCCTATAGGCCCACAATGCTTCCGGAAGTCGGGACGACCAGTCCTTCCTGTCAGGTCGAACAGTGACCTGCAGGATTTTCTTGATCTCCCGATTCGACAGCTCAGCTAGACCATTAGTTTGGGGGTGGTAAGGAGTAGAGATTCGGTGAGACACCCCGTATTTGGTCATCAGTGACCTAAACTGAGCATTTGTGAAATGGGTCCCCCCATCAGAGATTATTGCACGAGGAATCCCGAACCTTGAGAAAATGTGTTGATGAATGAATTTGAGGACGATTTTGTGATCACAGGTTCGGGTCGGTATGGCTTCGATCCATTTGGACACGTAGTCCACAGCCAACAGAATGTATTCGAAACCATCCGAAACAGGAAAGGGGCCCATAAAATCAATCCCCCAAACATCAAAGATTTCGCATACTAGAATCGGTTGCATAGGCATCATGTCGCGATGGCTCATGTTGCCCAAAGTCTGGCAACGACTGCATGCCTTGCAATGACTGTATGCGTCTTTGAACAGTGTGGGCCAGTAGAAGCCGCACTGGAGGACTTTTGATGCGGTTTTATGCCCGGCAAAATGGCCACCGCATGCCTGGTCATGGCAGAAAGAGAGGATATTGTTGACTTCCCCTTCCGGGACACATCTCCGGATGATCTGATCGGCACCTATGCGGAAGAGGTACGGGTCCTCCCAAATGTAATACTTGGCATCGGAGCGTAATTTGTCTTTCTTGGCCTTCGGCCAATCGGACGGGGTTTGATGAGATGCCAAGTAATTTACAATATTAGCAAACCATGGAAGGCTAGTACCAATAGTCAGCAGGTGCTCATCGGGAAAATGCTCAGTGATGGGTCCGGAAGGGTCTATCATTTCAGAAGGAAGACGGGACAAGTGATCAGCTACCACGTTTTGTTTTCCCGCTTTATCGCGAATCTCGAGGTCAAATTCTTGCAACAGCAAGATCCATCGGATCAATCGAGGTTTCGCGTCCTTCTTTGCAAGGAGATGCCTCACAGCCGTGTGATCCGAGTATATGATGACATGGGAACCCAGAAGGTACGATCTGAACTTCTCTAGGGCAAATACTACAGCTAGCAGCTCTTTCTCAGTAACTGTATAGTTACGCTGAGCCTCATCGAGTGTTTTGCTGGCGTAGTAAATGACCACAGGTTTCTTGTCATTTTTCTGCCCCAAAACCGCTCCTACAGCGAAGTCGGATGCATCACACATGATCTCAAAGGGTTGAGACCAATCAGGGGACTGTAGGATCGGGGCTTGGGTGACTCGGTCACGCAGGATTTCAAATGCTTGAGTGCATTCCTTGGAGATTTCGAAGGGAACATCCTTGGAGAGAAGAGTGGTCAGGGGGCGTGCGATTTTTGAAAAATCAGGGATAAATCGCCGATAAAAACCGACATGCCCTAAAAAGGAGCGGATGTCCCTGATCGAGCTAGGCATAGGAAGGCGAGAAATCAGATTAACCTTAGCTCGATCCACTTGGATACCTTTCTCCAAAATTGAGTGTCCCAGGACAATTCCCTCAGGCACCATGAAATGGCTCTTTTCCCAGGAAAGAACCAAATTCACGTCGATGCACCGCCTGAGTATCTGGACCAAGTGTTGGAGGCAATCGTCGAATGATGCTCCGAAAACTGAAAAGTCATCCATGAAGACTTCCAGATAATCACCTACCATATCTGAGAATATGGCAAGCATGCATCGCTGAAAAGTAGCGGGTGCATTGCAAAGACCGAAAGGCATCCTTCGGAAAGCGTATGTTCCGAAGGGGCAGGTGAATGTGGTCTTTTCTTGGTCCTCAGGATGGATTGCCACCTGGTTATAACCGGAGTACCCGTCAAGAAAGCAGAAGAACCTATTTCCCGCTAGTTTTTCGAGAATTTGATCAATGAAGGGTAGTGGGAAATGATCCTTCTTCGTGGAGGAATTGAGTCGACGGTAATCTATACAGACTCTCCACGAGTTGGCTAATCGGGTAGGAATGATTTCTCCGATCTCAGTCGTTATAGTGGTGAGTCCTGCCTTCTTAGGCACGACCTGAATTGGGCTCACCCAACGACTATCGGAGATCGGGTAGATGATCCCGGCATCTAACCACTTGATGATCTCCTTTTTCACGACCTCCTGCAGATTGGGGTTTAAGCGTCTCTGCATTTCACGAGAAGGTCGTGTGCCCTCTTCTGAATAGATATGATGAGTACAATAAGAGGGACTTATTCCAGTCAAATCATCGAGGGTCCATCCGATGGCTCTGCGATGTTGCTGGAGGACAACAATCAGACGGGATTCCTGTTCAGGATTGAGGTTGGAATTGATGATCACAGGAAGGGTCTGATTAGAACCCAAAAAGATGTATTTCAAATGAGCAGGAAGGGGTTTCAGTTCAAGGATGGGGTTTTCAGCAGCAGCGGGTGGTTCAGTATAGATGTGAGGTTCAAGGGTGGGAGTTACTGGGTTTACATCTGGATTTGACTCCTCTATTTGCGGGTCAAGATCCTTCTGTGGTTGATGAGGCATACTCAAGTCATTCTGGGGGTGTGATTCATCAACCAAAGTCTTGATGTCACAAATTTGCTCGATGACGCCGCAATTAATTCCTTGTTGGGCCTTAAATATATCAATTTTCAGTGTTTGATCTCCAAACTTAAGCTCTATTTGGCCCTCCTCACAGCTGATGTTGGCTCTAGCAGTAGCCAAGAAAGGTCTCCCTAGAATGATTGGTGTATCCCTAGGGTTCTCAGGTGCATCCATGTCTAAGACTATAAAGTCCACTGGAAAATAGAAATCCCGCACTCTTACGATAACATCCTCGAGAATCCCTTTTGGTGACTTTATAGATCGATCTGCTAATTGTAATGTCACCTCAGTTGGTTTCAGCTCAGATTCTTCCAGATGGTCAAGTAAGGATGTGGGTATCAGATTTATAGATGCTCCTAAGTCTAACAATGCTCTATCAAATTGGGTACCACCTATCTTACAGGAGATCAGGGGAGTTCCAGGATCTTTTGCCTTGGGTGGGAGTCTACTAAGGATTACAGAGCTGGCTTGCTCTGACAGAACAATTGGGCTCCCTCCCTTGGTTCGCGGCTTACGCTGGGGTGTACATATATTCTTTAGAAATCGTGCGTAAGCTGGTACGTGGCGAATTGCATCCATCAAGGGGATGTTTATGTGGACCTGCTCAAAGAGCTTGACCAGGTCCTCCTCAGGGGCCACGGGTTTGGTGGTCTTCTTTCCCTTGGTCAGGGCTTCGGGAAACGGGATCTTGGTTGGTTCCTCTAGGATAGGTCCTGGTTGTGGGTCTGGAACAGCGGTACCTTGGATAACTATCCTAGGGTCATGATTATCAGGCTGGGAGTGGTTTGGATAACGCGGGTCCTGAGTTGTCTTACCACTACGTGTTGTTACAGAATTTAATCCGGCCTGATTTTGGTTTGGATTTGGTAGGAGGGGTGGCTGCTGCTGAAATCCCGTACGAGAAGTAGAGGCTTCCATCTCGTCTGGAGATGGGGCAGTAGGGGCCTGATAAATCCATTGAGCGTGGCCTAAATTTGGATTCATAACGCACTTCTGGGTTGGCACGTTATTTGGGTTAGGAAGGGGTTGGGAAGGGAGTGTGCCTGGCTGGCGAGAATTTGCCAACTGGGCCAGCTGAGTTTTAACTTCAGTAAGCTCGTCCTTGTGCTGTTTTTGAATGGCCGCATTCGATTTTTGAATGTCAGCCAGAGTCTGAAGGATTAAGGACATTTGATCTTGATTTGGCCCTGATGGATAAGTAGGGTTGGGCCGAGGCTGAGGCGGCTGGTAGTGATGAGAGGGCTGTGGGCGGGACTGAAAAGGTGGTCTTTGGGTTTGAGAATTTCCCGCCCACTGAAAATTTGGATGGTTTCGCCATCCAGGGTTGTAAGTGTTGGAGAATGGGTCGTTCTGGATGGCGTTGAGGTCCTCGCAGGTCTGAGGAACCTCCTGAGAATCAGGGAAAGGAGGAATGGAGTTCCCCCGGCTGGTGAAGAAAGGATCGGATGATCTTCCAGTCCAAGAATCAGATGGGGATGGATATGGATCCATCCCAGGGGAGGATCGGTGTAGGATGTTTTGCACAGTCTCCTGTGTGGAAGGAGGTTGTGCAAAGGAGTTACGCGCAGAGGTGGCTCGCTGCAAGTGCTGAGTCAGCTCATCCACCTTCTTTTCAATGATTGAGACCTTGTCCAATCGACTGGCCATTAATTCCAGGTCGACTGATGCGGACAGGCCCTGCGTCTCATGTGCTCCCTTAAGATTCGTCGCTGCGCGGGTATTCGTCCTGTCGAATAATCCCATGGAGTCATTGTTGATGGAGTTCTCGCACATGTTTTCGAGAATCTCCCATACGGTGTCTTCATGTTGACCCATGATGTTTCCTCCGCAAGTTGCATTGACGAAAAGGCGGATGTCCTCACGGAGTCCCTGGTAAAAAGATTGGACTTGTTCCCATTTAGGAACTCCGTGATGGGGGCACTTCCTCATGAGATCCTGAAAACGATCCCATGCCTCATGGAGAGGTTCTCCTGATTGTTGAGTGAAGTGTGTAATCTGATGGCGCAAGGCGTTGGTCCGACCAACGGGAAAGAACTTTTTCAAAAACTCGGATTGAAGTTCTTCCCAAGTGTTGATCGGCCGGGTCTGAGTTTGATACCAATGGGCGGCCTTGTCCATAAGAGAAAAGGAGAACATCTTCATGAGAAGAATATCCCGATTTTGCGCATCTGATCCAAAAGTGTGGGCCAGATGCTTAAGCTGTTTGATGTGCTGGAAAGGATCTTCAGAATTAAGCCCATGGAATTTAGGTATAGCGTGAATCATGTTGGGCTTTAGTTCGGAATCAGGTCCTCCAATCGGGATTCTAACTCGAGGCTCAATGGCCACCGCAGCAGGATTGTAGTGGTCCCGCATCATAGGACGCTGCGGTGGGTGCACGAAGTTTTGGAAGAGGTCATTGAGTCGCTGGAGCTGGTGTTCCAGATTATTTTCTTCCTCAACTGGCTGAGCCATGATGGGGGAAGAAGAAGAACTTGGTTCTGAATCAGAAGAGAGAATAATGTGAGGGTGTTGCTGCACAAACACGGGCGTCGAGGCTTGGCCTTGACGAGAGTGAATTTCTAATGGAGGTCTTAAGGGTGGTCTTAGAGACCTCCTTCCGTACATGCACAGTTGGGAGAGGTAAGTTTAGAAGGTGCTGGACCCAATCAAGACACCCAAAAATGTGTTGGGTGACTATAGAGGTGCGGGGCAGATGGACCCCTTGATCAGAAAGATCGTCCACCTGAGAATTACCTGGGCAGCCAGAGAGGGAGAGTCCCGCGAAGACCCCTACACGGTAGAGCGTCCCCACGGGTTACAGGGTTTCCCCCACCCGACCTCTCTTGTCACTGCGGTTCCAGGTAGACCAGAATGGGGATCTTGACCTCTTAAGTCTACCAATTTTAAGATCAGGGTGCTTAAGGTTTCACTTGAACTTTAGTCTTTTTAAGTGCAAAGAGTGACCTAATTTAAGGTTGGTTAACCCAAAGGGGTCAACTTTACCTATTGTTTTCTTTAAGAGCTTTTAGGTCCTGTCTTTTAGGGTTCAAGTGTTTAGAGAGAGCCAACTGTTTAGGATTTTTTTAATTATTTTCAATCAATGGCTTGGGCACACCTCTTTAGGATTTCCTCAATTCTTGATTAAGGGGTGTGTCTCTACTGAAATCCTAATGTTTGACCTTATGTTGGCTCTACTTGGTCCATTTAACTCTTTGTTGGGCAATTAGGGCTCAAGCAAGAATGTGTTAGCCCTTAAATACCCTTAATAGTGTGCAAGAGTGATGAGTTGAAAACATGCAACTTTTTATGGTTACTAAGTATGGAAGACAGGTTAGCCCTATATTGCTTTGTTCTTTTCTTTTCTTTCTCTTTAGAGTGTAGGGGTTAATAGTGAGAGAAAAGATTTACCTGTCTTCGGAGTGGTTGTCGTGTGGTTGCTTGTCTTCTTGAGTTCCTGTAGCTGCACAAAAGAGAGGAGATTATCAGAAATTAAAAGATACAGGAATGTTTACCTCTAGAATAGCCGTTGCTCCCCGGCAGCGGCGCCAAAATGAAAACGTCGGGTTCAGTTATAACGTTGTAGTAAAGCTGGTTGTTACCAACGTTTCATATAAAATTTTTTTACTCGGAAAAATAAAAGAGTTCCCGAGGTCGAACTCAGGGAGCAAGTTGTATTCTAGAGATATACAAGTTCTATTACAAAAATAAAGAGAGAGAGAGAGAGAGAGAATTTGTTGTTCTCTTTGTTCTGCAGAGGGGGGGGTGCTCTTCTTTCTCTCTTTCTTTAGATCTCCTTCTTTCTCTCTGTTCAGGTGATATTCTTCTCTTGCAATGGTGGTGCTCTTCTTCTTCTTCCTGTTGTTCTTCCTTGTTTTCTTTCTTTCTTTTTCTTCAGATCTTCTTCTTCTTTTCTTGCTCCTTGCTTCTCTTCATTCCTTCTTCTTCTTTGTCTTCACCTGCCTTGACCTCTCTTTTTCTTCTTTCGCGATGGCCGTTGCTCTTCCTTCTTCTTCAGCCTGTCTTCTTTCCTGCTCTGACTGCTGACCTTCCGTCGTCTGCCCCGGTGCTGAGACGACTTAACGATGCCTTCGCTACAGTGCAGCAGCTCCTTCTTCTTCAGCGGGTCTGCTTCTTCTTCTTTGGCCTGCACACTTCAGAGTTTTTTCGTCAAGAGGCAAAAACCTACTCTACCCCCCTCCCCCGCGTATCTCTCTCTCTGAAATCACTCTTCGGAAGCTCTCCCAGAGCGCTACCGGGTAATCGGGTTCGGGTCAGGCCCGGGTCCAGGCCCACCGGCGTGCGTGGTGGGCGAGGAGTGCAGGTCAGTCTAATCGGGTCGGGCCAGGTCCGCGGAGCGTGGTCACGGACGAGGCCGAGTCGGGTCGGGTCGGGTGAGAGGGACCTCACCCCGTGGTAACTGAGGCAAACAGATGGTGGCACTTTTGCAATTTATGTGGGTGTGTGGCTTCAGAAATTCCCGAGGTGGGACTATCCGCGCACCCCTTTTCTCTCACGCCTGCAGCAGGGATGGTGCTTCCAATTGCAACAGCTGTTGAGGCGCGCAACTCCAATTGAGGGCCAGGGTGTGTGCGCAAGACTCTTTCGCGCTGGCCGTGGCTCTTCAACCTGGGATATCTAGGCTTGGAGCAACCTCAAGCAAGCTTCGAGCTTCCTCGCCAATGGCGGTCAAGGCCTGGAACCTGAAATCAATAGAACGGCCTCTCGGCCAAATCAGACAGGCGGGGGACCTTCGCCGTGGCACGGCGAAGGTGGTCAGGGGGTCTGCAGGGGGCGAGATGGAGCTAACAGGTCGTCCTAGGTCAAACTGTGAGCGAGGGAGTGGGTGTGTTCGGTGGATCTGCAGAGGGTGTTTGGTGGGAAGTGGAGGGGCGGAAGAGGATCAGGGTGAGGAGGCGGAGGTTCTGCGGTGGTCGGCGAGCCGTGTGGGTCGCTGAGGTGATGGGAGCGGCTCGCCGGAGGGTGGTCGGAGGCGGAGAGGATGAGGGTGAACAGGAGCGGTCGAGGGTTTAATTGACTAAATTGAAAGCGGGGAAAGAAAGAGGAGAAGAAGGGGAGTAGGTCTAACTTACTTGCAGGGACGAAGGGGGAGGAACAGGGCGACAGTCGTATCGACTGTCGCCGGAGAAGACGATGCTCAGGGAGAGGGGCGGCGGCGAGCAGAGGGCTGGAGAGGCGCCAGCTGGGTGCGGCGTGGCGCGGGAAGAGCAGGGGAGGAAGTCTCTGCTGCTGGTAGTGCGGCAGAGCGAAGAGGTGGAGGGGGAGGAAGTCGCCGGAGCTGGTGAGCGTCTGCCGGAGAAAGAAGAGAAGAAAGCTGGGGGTTTTCTCCGTCAGATCCAGGCTGCCTTGGTCGGTGGAGCGGCGGGGGGTATTTATAGGGTTGAAGCAGGGAGGAAGGCGGAGGGAGACGACGTGTCTCCCTCGCCGGAGAATGGTCGGAATACGAACCCATACCGTCCGTGCGTTCGCACGGCCGGTATGGTGGCCTACAATGACCATGGGGGTGCTCCTGCGACGGCTGACGACGCAGGGCACCCCCGGTATACATGCCAGGTCCTCCACCTCACCCTGCGCGGCGCCATGCTCCGCGCAAGGTCGCCGGAGCATGGTGCTGGCAGGGTTTTGCAGGAGGGACCTGTTTGCAAAGAACGAAGGAGAGTTAGGGGCCTAAATGCGAGGGTTCAAAAATTGAGGGCCAAAGAGTAAATATATGAGGACCAAAGTGTAAAGTCGGTCAAGGAGGTTTCTTCTTAGGCTCAAGTTTTTATACATGACTAATTAGAACCTAAGGAATCTGATGGTAAATTTCATTTTCATATTAAACCTTGTTTGACCGGTCAATTTGCGTAAAGACCCAAATTAAGTTATTAATTGGGCATGGTTCTCAATGTAGGTCAAAATGGGTTCTAAAGGCCAAATTGAAGGTTCTAAACCCTAGAGATTATTTTTCTATGAATTTTAGAGGGTTTATTCTATTTTTACTTTGCCTCGAACCTTGTGAATTGAAGTGGGTTGTTTTAGGGTTACAGATTATCATTTGGTTCCTTGGAAGTGCTGTAGCCCTTGCTAGATCATCTCATCCCACTTTTATTCTTATTAAGCTGTTTTGACCTGTGTTTGGGCCCTGAATTACCCTGTATGCAGATTATACTGGTAAAATTGCACTTTTACCCCTTATGACTGGTTTTCTTCTCAAACTCAGAATTCTCTGAGTTAAGCCTTTCCTTGAGATATGTAGGAGCTTTTATCCTTTGTATTGGGTCAAAAAGAGCTAGTTATGGCTCATGATGAGGTTCTCATCAAAATGCTTACTAGGAAATTCTACAAATTCCTTAAGAAACAATGTAAGCAAGTCAATAAAATTTTAACTAATGTTATTTGCTATAAGTTCAAGAAGAAGGGCCACTTGCGGAAGGATTGCCCTATGAATAAGGAGAAGGAAGACAAAAGGAAAGACACAAAAGAAGTCAAGAAGAAGAAGAGGAGAGCTTTAAAAGAAACATGGGATGATAGTGACTCCGACATGGACACCGACTCTAGTGAATCGAATGACAATGAGGTTGCTCATCTATGTTTGGTAGCAACTACAGAAGATACGAACAATGAGGTAAACCCTGATTTCTCTTTTGAAGAATTATTAGAAGCTTATGAAGAACTATATCATAAAGCTAAGTCATTCAAAAAGGAAAATAAGGTTTTAAAGAATAATTATCAAACATTAGAATTAGAAAATTCATGTTTAGAAATAGAATTAGAAATGTCCAAAGAAACTAATAATCGACTGCATGCAAAGATATTAGAACTAGAAGATATTTACGAGCACTTTAAAGGGACTGTAAATAATCTTAAAAAAATAACTAGGTTAACTACTGAATTTTGTGAAGCTATAAAATCAAAATTTCAAAGTAAAAAGAATATACAAAATAAATCACATGCACCTAGGCATGCATGGATGTATCAAAAGGCTAAAAATCCCAAGAATTATAGATCTAACACTAAAAAGTTCTATAAATCTCAGGATTTAAAAAGTAATAACTCTAAAGGACCCACAAGAAAATGGGTACCTAGAAAAGATATTTGTTTTGCAGGAGTAGATCAAAGTAATCAATGGGTGTTCAAGGCACGTAATGGAACACTTCAACCTTTCTTTAGGTTGAATGAAGACCAAGAATGTTGGACGAGAGATGCTTGGTATCTACAAGCTCCATTTTACTATTAGTAAATTTTATGGTATGATATTTCTTCATTGTTTTGTGATTGACAAAAAGGGGGAGAAAGATAGAGGACAAATAGTAATATTTTTAGGGGGAGCATATATTGAAGGGGAGGATTTAATTAAAAGTTTTTCTTCCTTCATATAACATTATTAAAAATTATTCTTATTCTTATAATTATCTATTTACAAGATAGTTTTGTCAACACCAAAAAGGAGGAGATTGTTGGAACCTTGTTCCACATCTTGTTTTGGTGTTAACAAAATTATTATGAATTAATGTTTGCAATTGAGTTCTTTTAGATTTAGGTGAAGATCAAGGCAAACAGGAAATGATGGAGGCTTGATGAAAAGGAGAAGATCATGATTAGGAGGCAAGATGACAAAGAAGAATCAAGGAGGAGAAGATCATCTTCGACCTGTAGTGTTTCTAGTTTAGATTTTTTATTTATAGATTGTATATGCCTATTAACAAAGGAATATAACTTAGATCGTAAAAATAATTAGAGATAAATTAGGATTGATATTGCGATCATTTTCAAAGAACATAATTGACTAAATCACTTAAAAAAGGTACTTATTAACCCACAAGTACCGGTACATGTGAGTTACAGGTTTAGGTTTTGTCAAGAAACAAACCTATACCCTGCAAGTATCGGTACTCATGATCAGTACCAGTACTGGAGGTAACGAGTACCAGTACTAATGATCAGTACCAGTACAAGTGGGTTATAGATTTGTGTTAAGACTTTGAAACCCAAATCTGGAAGCAACGAGTACCGGTACCAGGTAACCGTTGGCTCAAAACTGAATGGCTAGAAAATTAATTTTGGCTATATGAACGTTGGGATTTAAACTCCAACGTCTAGTAGACGTCCCAACTAGGTCCTAAACTCTATAAAATGACTCTAGGACTCTTTGTTTGCACACAAGATATATGAGAAATAGAGGAGAAAAATTCTAGAGCTATATTTCATATTCTTACAATATTTTTGAAGAAGGAATAGTTTGCTGCTATCAATTTCTCTACGCTTTTGCAAACACTTTGACGTGATATCTTCACACATTGTCAAGTTATTCACACTCATTCTAGGCTCTCAAATTGGTAACATTATATTTACATTTGTTGAGAGGCTTAGGAACTTAGTTATAAGATCTTTCTTTCTTACACGTGTATTTCATTTGTTCTTAAGCATTTGCTCATTGGGTTCTAACAAACCCGTTATTGTACTTGGGGTTGAGGTAACCCGTTAATTACCTTGGTTAGTAAATTGATTTCCTTGGGGTTGAGGGAATCGAGTTAAAAACCCTAAGCTGGGAGGCTTAGGTAGTGGAGTACCGAAGGGAGGGGAACCACTATACATATTGTGCTTATTTCTGTAGTTTGATTGATTGTGCAAATTGTCTTTTTATTACTGATTTTGTGTTTGAGCTTTTTTGTGCGCATAGCCATATATTCCATATCTTTAGATCCTATCACTTAAGACCTTAGGTCCACCAATTTTAAGTCTTAATTTGTGCCTTGAGTTTCACTTGATTGAAAGTTGATTTGACTTGTGACATAATTTGGAAGTTGGTTGGCCCACAATGTAGGTCAACTTCACCTGATTTGCCCTAAAGATGGCAGAATGAAATCTAGGTCAAGACCTAGAAATCACCCTAAATTGACTCTCAAGTTATTAAGTCCAAGGGTTTTAGTGTTCAAGTGAATTTAGAGCCTGATTTTAAGGGTTTTTGTTTATTAGATTTTTTTAAATAGGGTTTGGATGGCACACAAATACGGGTGGATTTGTTTCCTTTTATGCAGGCAAGTGTGAACTAGAACTCCAAAACCCTAAAATTGAAACCCTAATTAGCTCTAATCCAAGTCCAGTTGATCTCTAATTGTTCACCTTGGGCTCCAAGCAAGATGTGTGAGCCCAAAGTGATTTAGGAATTAAGCATGATCCCTAATAGGTACAGGCAATGAAGGATGGGAATCTCTAACAAAATCGCCTCAAGCTTCAATCAGATATGAAATTTGTTTGCAAGTCAAGAAACTTGACTTTTTAAATGATGATTATTATAAAAATAAGGCAGGTGATTCCTAATTAATTATTTCCTTTTTTTGTCTTCCCAAGACTAAGAGGTTGATTAGGGAAGAATTGAAAAGTTACCTACCCTGGAGTGGCTGTTTTGCACAGAAGATCACCTTGTAATATACCTTGCAAAATCACAAGAAATCAAACAAGGCAAGTTAGTGCTCAAATATAATCAAAATATAGCAAGAGAATAGCGGTGAATTGGGCATTACTCCCTGGCAACGGTGCCAAAATGTTGAAGCGATCTATCGAGGATTTAAATCAAAGTATTGTCGTCGTAGTTTGCAATCCGCAATAAATTGAACAACAAATAAAATTTATAAGCTCAAAATGTTAGAAATGAAGTTTGAGGTCGTTCGCTGGGAGAAAGTATTGCATTCATGTGCTAATCTCAATAGATAATATAAATGAGCACAATTAATTACTCAAAAACTAATATGCAATATATAACATGAGTATATGAGGAGATAAAAAGAACTCTAGAAAAAAATAATGGTGATTTGGATCACCAATTATTAACTTAACATATATATAGCAATTACTCAAATAGAATCAAATGAACAAACAGTGAAAGAAATGTCTGATTGTGAAATCAGATGACTTAAACTGCGTTGCTACAATGCTTCTTCTTTAATTTTCTTCTGTTGTTCTTCTTCTTTGGCTTTCTTCTATATGGCTCCTTTGTTTTTCTTCCTTCTCTCTCTTCTTCTCTTCTTCTTCTTCTTTCTCTAGCTTTCCCTTCCTTTCGTTGGCTCTGTATCTTTTCCTCTTCTTCTTTGATTTCTTTTGTATGCTCCTACCTCAGCCTTCTTCAAATCTTCTCCTTTATTTTCTTCTATCTTTTCTCTTCTTCTCTTCACACACAAGGCACAATTTCTCAAACGGCTAAGTGTTAGCTGTTGTCATCCATAGCAAAAACCCCCCTTGACCCTGCACTCTCGCACTCTCTTCCTTCCTTCTCTTTCTCAAGGGACAACCGGGTATCTGGGTAATCGGGTATGAACGCACCCGAGACAAAGGCTGTGTGTGTGAGTGTCATAGTCGAGGTGTGAGATGCTTAGGCGGGTAATTAGGTTCGGACCAGGCCCACATGCAGGTGTCACGGGTGAGGCATCAAGGGGCGTGGGGGACCTCACCCCCCAAGTGTCAAGGCGATAAGCTGGTGTGACAAATCACCTTTATGCATGCATGGTCGTCTTTCCACAAACGATGTAGGACTAAACCCACAAGGTTTCTCTGTGAGCAAAGCTGCAGCTAGGGGACGGGCTAATTGGTGCAGCAGCTAATGTTGAGGCTTGTAATCGAAGACCTAGAGTGATGCCTGGGGTGCATCCACACAGCCTGGGCACAGGACCTGGAGCTTTTCGGCTGGGAAGCAAGCTTCGAGCTTGCTCGAAGCTCCTCTGTTAATGGCGTTGCGGGCTTGATACCTAAAACATAAAGAACGGCCTTTCGACCCTATCAAATGAGTTTGGTAGCTCCGCCGTGGGATGGTGAACGTGGTGGTGTGAGTGGTGTAGCAAGGCGAAGCGTATGGCAGCGTGATGGAGGAGAAGATGGCCGGAGGAAGTGGGTTTGTTCGGTGGGTGTTCTGGGTGGATGAGAAGGTGAATAGAGAGAGGGGTTTTGAAGGGTGGAGTACGTCAGAGGTTATGGGTGTGGTGGCGAGGCATGTGGATGTGTGTGGCGATGGAAGTGCCTCGCCGGAGGTGTGGCCGGATGAGAAGAAGACAGGGGTGAACGGCAGTGTCAAGGACTTGTTTTTGGGTTAGAGACCTAACTACCAACTATAAGGGTCGAAGAGGATAAGGAGGATGCTGGGTATGGTGTGGCCGATGCTGTGGAAGAGAACTGCTCCGGTGAGGTAAAAGTGGCGACTACGATGGGAAGGAGGCTCCTGCTGGTACGACCAAGAGCGGAAGAAGTTGAGGAAGGTAGATCTACCGCCAGTATTGCGAACGGATGAGGAATGAGTCAAAGGAGGTCCCTGGACATCGAGGAGCTATTCGGCTGGAGAGGAGGGAGGAATTTAGGGTGATTCCTGTCGAATTCGAGTATCAAAGGATCGGTGTGCATTGGGGATCTTTTATAGGCTTTTAGAGGGTGGTTAAAGCTTGGAAACCAAGCTCTTGAACTTGGAAGGTTCGCCGGTGTTGGAAATCTAAGATATGCCCAAATCTCTCATGCGTGTGCATGAGAGATTGGGAAGGTTATAGGATTCAAGGTCAGGTGCGTTGGAAAGAGAACTCCATAAGGAATCTCCCTTCCAATTTTGGAAGGGATTCGTTGATCATCAAAGGTCGTCAAAGAAGGATTCCTCCACGATAATGGCGGAGAGACCTATTTGCAAAGAGTGACGACAAAAATAGGATCCTATTTGTAAGGATTTTGAAAGTTAGGGGCATGTGTGTGAGAGAAAAGAGTTAAACAGGACCAAATTGCAAACTAGGTTAAGATGATCTCTGATTGGGCCCAAATTTTGGTACAAACCTAATTTAGACCCACAGAATCGGATGGTGAAGTTAGATTTAGGTTTTGACAAAGTTTGACTAGATAAATTGCGTATAAACCTATATTAGGGCAACTATCTATCTAAGACTCTATTTTAAGTCACAACGGATTCTGATGGTCAAATCAAGCATACCAAATCATAAAGAATATTTTAATATGATTTTTAGAGGGTTTATGTGTATTTTATACTGACCAGAACCTCAGTTAATTAAGCAGGTCTATTTTTAGGGTTTCAGATGTCATTTAATTCTCGAAACACGTGAAATCCTGTTTCTATCTGCACGAACCCACTTGTTAGACATTTAAGGCCACTTGACCTTTAATTAACCTCTAAGAAATACTGTGATTGTTCTGCAATTAAGATATGCTGTTAAAACTGCAGTTTTACCCATGTTTTCTTATTATTCTCTCAGAATGGATTTGCAGTGAATTAGGGCTCTTCTGGCGGTTATGTAGGAGAGTTTATTTGTTGATTGTGACTAATTAATGCTAGATATGTCTGATGATGATATTATCATCAAGCATCCATCAAAAATTACAACTGAGTGAAATAGATGAGTTGCGTAATGATGCTTATGAGAATATGCTCATCTATAAACAATGGATAAAAGCCTTTCACGGCAAGCACATTTCACGAAAATCTTTCAATCAAAGTTAGAAAGTACTCTTATTTGATGCCCGCCTCAGACTCTTTCCGAGAAAACTCAGATCAAAATGGATAGGACCTTTTCTTATAAGGAGGATCTTTGGTAATGGAGCTGTGGAAATTTCCCATCCTGATCATGACCCTATACCTTTTGTTGTGAATGGTCAACATCTCAAACCTTTTCTAGAGCTTACTGATTTGAGTCTGATCGGTGAATCTTTTGACCTCCATTCCACCTAAGCTGTATTGTGCCCAATTGACGGCGATAAACTTAGCGCTTAATGGGGGCAACCTGTCGTTTTCAAACCTAAGACCTTTCTTATTCTCCTTGAGCAGACACTCCTATTGCAATTTAAAATTCATATTTCAAAACACCCGACTCCACCCCCAATCTTCGTATTAGAGCTTGAAATCATCTGCAATAGCCATTTCCGACCCTCCTGCTCACCCTTTATAAATTTGTTATGAAATTATGAATTAAGCTGAATTCAAACCTATCCTGTTGGCAATGAGGGCATTGTAAAACTTTGGCATGGGGGGTTATTAAAGTGCAAATGATTGAAAATTCAATTTCTTTGAAGGCTTCTTACATAAAAAAAGTAAAAATAAAAAAAACTCTGATGAGAGGAGGGAAAAACTTTCTGAAATAAATTGTAAATTTTTAAGAATGGTGAAGAGGAAGAAGAACGTGTTGAATTAATTAATTTGTTAAGCCTTGGTCATTTTCTAAGTTATTTGTGCTCTAGTCTAGTATCAGGACACCCACACCCTCGACTGTAGATCTTTCGGGCCTAGTGTGTTTGATCAAGCATGGATTAAATTACCCTACTAAGCGAAGTTGAGTGATCTAATTTCATGGACTAAGGGGCACGAGTGTTTAAGTTGGTCTATTTGTTACTTTTGTTCTAGGAGTTTGAAGAACCAGAACACAACCTTACGAGCACGAATTGAGTTTTAAGACCCGAGTAGAAGGTTAATATAAAACATTGGACTTAGGTAGAGTTAGAAAATAACTCTTTTATAGCAACCAGCCCTTGAAGGATAGAGAGCTACTTCCCCAATAATGTGCACGCACTTTAATTTTTGTTCTGGTGGGGCTTGTATACATAAGTCTTAGTAAGCAGTGTACTTGTCCTCACACCCCAGAAGTCACACAAAATGCCTCACACATTTGCATGAAAAAAAAAAGAAAAAAAAGAGCAGAAAAAGATAGAAAATTGAAAGGATACAAAAATAGTGTTACATTTTTATTTTACTTTTCTGGGAGATATACCCTTAGGTTGACCTCAATTAAAGGCTAGAAAGCTACCAAATTCATGTGGGAGCAATCGACTAATTCCAATAGGTTATCAACTTGGCACTTAGGACCTTTAACTTAATTCACTTCCACTACACCCGTTCCAACCCTGATAACAATGAAACTGGGAGTGAAACTGAGACCAACCTAAACCATGTGCTCTCGTGTTTAAAAATCAAAAGTCAGGTAAAACTAAATTAGGGAGCCATTAAATCTTAGTGTCTTGAGGAGTCAGGTCGTCCAAAGTCCTAGGCATAAGAGCACTTGTGTTTGTTTTGAAATTCTGACCAAGATTAACAAATCATATTATTTCTAATTGAGCTACATGACAAAAATACCCTTTGAACTATAACTATGTGCTGAACTCTAAGAATTTGCTAAGGGAATAGAAAATGTTAGGTGTGGGGTAATGATTGTAACACCATCATTACCCATATCTATCTTAATTTGGCTAAATTCCAAGGATAAATTCATTTAATTAATCATTAAAAGGGTATAATTCAATTTTGGCTGAATTAAGAGGAATTATTTTGAAATGAGCTAATTGTGTCATTTTAATGGACAATTACAACTGTAGAGAAATTAAGGGGTAAACCTATGCCTAATTGAAGGTTAATTGAACTAAAAATTCTAACAAGTGGGCTTGCATGGACTGATTTAGGATTTTTTTATGAAAATTGAAAGTTAATTCATATTTAAAAATCCTACTTTTAGTCTCACTTTAATTCAAAGGGTTCTGATGAAAATAAATGTAATATAAATCTTCTAAAAATCATTTTAAACTATTCTATAAGGTTTAGAACATTCAATTTTACAAAATGAACCTATTTTAACCTAAAACGAAGACTAAGGCAAATATTTAATATATTTTAGGTTAAAATGTAAATTAACCAATTAAACTTCATCAAAACCCTAATTTTAAGTCACCAATAAATTCCTTGGGTTCAAATTACATTACCATAAACATTTAAGACCAATTGGACTTTATCTTGACCTACTTTGCAGTTTTACCCTCAACTTTCGAATTCCTTGCAATTTGGTCTAATTTCCTCTCTTTATGGTCCTTAACTGACATCATCCTGACGTCAACCTTCTTCTCTAGGTAGCACGAGCAGGAGAAGAACCTCTCCTTGATGGTCGGCCTGGATAGGTTGTTAATATGATATTTTTATCGTTGAAATGTGTATAGTGGTTAACCTAATTCAGACCTAACCATCTCTTTACAAAATTTTTAACCTGGCCTAATTGATTTTATCTTGTCACTTTTAAGCCCAGGGTCGAACTCAGGGAAGTGGGGTTCAAGTCGAGTTTCTACGTTTTCCTTAAAACGCGTCTCTTCCGTTCGTTTATTCTGTTTTTGGTATTTTTCTTATTTAGGTTTTTTTCTTGTAATCCTTGTTCTTGAGGCACACCCTCAAAATTGTGTCCTTGGCTTTTAGCCAAAACAGAGTTTCAAAACACGTCTTGCTACTTGCAAGACGGGGGTACCTGCAAATCAAAGATTATCTTTTCACTTTTATACCTTTTTTTATCTTTTTACTAAGAAAGAAACTAACAGATAGAAAGTAAATATAGTAGGTATAGATATATATTTATATGTAGTATATATATAAAGGGGTGGGGGTGGAGGTGACGATGGAGTGTAGCACTATGTCGAGTCAGCCGACGTCTAGAGAGACGCAACCAACACGACTAGGTGCCGCGTGGAGTGTGGATGGAGGATGGATGATGTATGGGACCACGCTTTTTTTGTACGCGTGTATCAGGGAATATCAGCAACTGGTGCAGATATCCCCGCGATACAGCGTATAATAAATAACATGAAAGTATCTGTACATATGTATGTATATAAATGTATAAGTATATATGTATAGATATATATAGATATATATATATATATATAGGTGTATATATATATATATATATATATATATATGTATGTATATATGTATATAGCTATGTATATATGTATATAAGTATATATATATAATACTATATAGATATATATATATATATATGTATATAAGTATATATGTATCTAGATATATATGTATATATATATGTGTATATGTATAAGTATATAGATATGTATATATATATATATGTATATGAGTATGTGTATATATATATATATATATATATATATTATATATGTATATGTATATATATATTATATTATATGTATGTATACATAACTATATAGATATACTATGTATATATAAGTATATATATATAGATATATGTATATGTATATATATATATATATATATATATATGTATGTATATAAGTTACTATTAGTGTGTGAATGTGTGTGTCGGTGAATGGGTGTGTGTGTGTTGCTGTAAGTGAAAAAAAAAAGAGAGAGAGAGAGAGAGAGAGAGAGAGATAGAGATCGCGGAGAGAGAGAGAGCGCCAGAGAGAGAAAGAGCGGGAGACAGAGATCGTGAGCGCGGACGATGGCAGCGAGTTAAGGCGTCTGCTCGCGGCGGCGGACGTTTGAAGATCGCGGATGCAGGCGCGTCTTCGCGCGGAGAAGGTGACGCGTCTGCAGGCCGGGTGCGAGGAAGGAGAGCGGGCGATGGCGTGCTCGGAGAGGGCGGCGGGGAGTCTACAGTCGGTCGCGGAGGGTTGCAGAGGTTCGCGGGGGTCGGCGCGAGGCCGTAGCCGGCCGCTGCAGTGCGCGCAGCGGCCTGTCGCGGGTGGAATTGCAGAGGCGACAGAGCAGAGGCGGAGACGGGGAAGTGCCCTGCAGGCGCGCGCGGAGAGCTGAGCGCCTGCGGGGAAGGTCGCGGAGGTGCGAGGGGAGGTTCTGCAGTGGTCGCGGAGGGTCGTGGGGGTCGGCGCGAGGAGGCCTGGCCGGCCGCTGCAGTGCGCGCAGCGGCCTGCTGCGGCTGCAACTGCGGCGTGGACAGAACGGAGACGGAGGCGGGGAACGGGCCTGCAGGCGCGCGTGGAGGGTTGCGCGCCTGCGGGGAAGGTCGCGGAGGAGGCGGGGGTGCTGCTGCTGCTGTTGTCACCGCTGGGCTGCTGCTGCTGCTGCTGCTGCTTCAAGCTTCGGACCTTGAAGCGGCAGCAATGGCGTGGAGATGCAAACGAAGAGAAAAGAACACACCACGCCCACCGGCTCGTTGAAGAGCTGGGCGGTGGTGCTCCCACTGTGGTGGTGTGCACCACAGTGGGTTCTCCTGCTCGTCGGGTGCCTCCTCGACGGAGGGCCGGCGTATGGGAGGGGAGAGCGGGTGCGAAGGTGGTTGCGGGTTCGAGTTGCTGCCGCAGCTGCGTATTGCAGCAACGTCCCTCTTTTCTTCTTTGTCGCGAGGAAGAGCTGCGGCTTTATAGAGGAGGAGAGCATGGCGGGGCATGCGGGGAATGGGGGAGAATGGCAGCTGCAGGGAGAGGTACGGGAAGGACAGCAGGGAGAGGCGCGGGAAGGACAAGCCGCATGGCGTTGCATGCAGCTGCGGGAGGAAATTCAGCCGCGGGAAGAAGAAGAAAAGATGAAAATAAAAATAGAGAAGGGACTTTTGCAAAGAAACACTTGAAGAAAAATGTAAAAATGCAAGCTATTTATTCCATTCTCTTCTCCTCTCAATTAAATGCATGCATGCAAGCGTTTTTACAAATGCAACTACAGGATTATAATATACATAGTTAATGCTAGAAAATAGCATAAGAAGGCGTTCTTATAGGCGTGTTTTGAGGTGCAAACACTCCTCTATCGTGGATTTACAACAACCATTAATGGCTCGAATTGCAATTAAATCACACCAAACTTGGTGGGATTGATCTTTGGATCAAGAGCAACTTAGCAAGCCAGATCTCAGGCCTTGATGAGGTGTGGCTCATCATAGCTAAAATGCCCAAGTTAAGCTAGAAGCTAGGTTAGAGGTTAAACACTACATAACTAACACATGAAATGAGTTAAGTATGAGAAATAACAAAAATGACCTAAAACAACAAATTTGTGTTAAAAATGCAAAATTATATGATAAAATGAGATATTCTATTAAAAAAATGTAAATTGATGATCTAATTGCAAATTGAACACACATTTGGGTTCAAAAGTTCAGGTCAAAAGTAAAATTAACTTCCTAAATGTTCAATTATGCTTTAATAAAAACTTAGTTGCATTTGGACATCATTAGGACCTTGCAATCACTACATTACATCTAGGTCCTTAAGTCATAACATTTTCTTCACATAAAAACCATCCAAGGACCTGTTTGTAAGCCACCAAGGACCTTCTTATAGTCTCCAAGGACTGCTCTCCCATCTTTCCTCACCACTTATGGGCTACCTCACAATTCTCTACTGCTTCACTGGTAAAGGGCCTCTTTGCAATTTCACCAAAAGACCTGCACCTACGGACCATTGTAGCAGTGCAAGAACACGGTCGATCACAGCCGTTGCTCTCCTACATCCATGATCATATGGCTAAACCAAATCCAAATTTCACGTGCCTTCACGCGTGGCATCACCTCCTATCCTAGATCCCATCTGATAGTTGGATTTCATTTTGAAACTTTGCACCCTCCACTTACTCCATCCCCATCGTAGAAGCCCTAATGGACTAATCTCACCACAACGGTGAGTACAATCACTGATTCATCTACTTAAGCACCTCCTTGGGGTCACGCGCAGGCCATCGACTCCCTCCCCATTGAGTTGATCATCGTCTACCCCTCCAGCAGCTCCCTCCCTTCCTCAGTGGTCGGTGACAGAGATCACTTTCTCCCTCCGTTCGTCACCTTTAGCCACCAGCTGCTGGCCCACAAGAGTCTCCTTCTTCCACTAGAGGTTCCTCCCATTTCGTCCTCTTTAGCCGCTGGCTGTAGATCGTAGAGAGTCACCTTCTTCCCTTAGATAGATTTATTGCTTTTATAGATTAGATTTACTGCTTTCTAAATTAGTTAGGAGTAGAATTAGCCTAGAATGACTTCACCCTCTCTGATCAATTCAAATTAGAGAGGTGGTTTTTCGCATACATTTCCATTGATTCATACAACTCCCTCTCCATCTAACGATCGCCTTCTGATTTCCCTCAAAGTTTTAATCGCATTTCACCTACTCATTGTAGCATCAATCAGATCTAATGCTCCTTAGCATCTAGATCTCATTGAGCACTAATTTCACATGGGGAGTCTCCCACACATTCTAGAAATCCACAAAGACCCTCCGATCTGATTTGAATTGAACCAACTTGAGCATTTACATCAGATTCATTATTTTTGCTGAATTGAGACTTATTTGATTGAAATCAAGGTTGGTCTGATTTGAATGAGCAAGTTGAGTACTATTATGTTACATTGAGTTGATTGAAATGGGTTTAAGAGGTTTGGATTGGATTTTAATCATTGAATGTGCTTATACCCAATTTCTCTTTGAGTTACTAATTTCAAATTGATTTTGAGATGCTAGAGCCAAGGATAATCAGTCTTGCTGATTTGAGGCTCTAGTCATGTCGGCATATTTAGATTGGACAGATTTAGAGTGGAATCTTTCATGCTTTGAAATCTTAATCAGGAACTTCATCTTATACTATCTATAGTATAAGATGGAGGTCCTATTAAGATGTTAATGACAACTGGTAGATACATTTGAGTTTTCATTGGGTTTTCAAGATATTTGAAATGAGTTTGAGGTAATTTTTTTTATAAGATTTCATTAGTTACCTCAGATCTAACCCTTCGTGAGATTTTTGAGATGTTGCATGTGATGAGGATTTTAATGTGTGAATTTTGGATTTTAAAATGAGTTTAAAGTCAAATTAGTTTTTATACAGTGTTTACACTAGTGGTTGTTGATTTAAATCTCCTAAATCAGTATATCAAATGCTACATAGCAGCTACATTCCTTTGGATTTGACTCTGATTTTAATGGGTTTGAGAACCTTCAGAGCTTAAAGAACATCTAATTCTAGGTGTTAATTTTTATGGAAGTACTCAAGACCTTGAATCAAGACCTATTAGATCTGATTTTTAAACCAACCACACAGCAGCCGCAGCTGTTGGATGTCTTATGTAGCAGCACAGCAACGGTAACTGCTAGAAGTTCTTGGCTACTATTTTGGAGTAGAATTGCAGCAGCTAATAGCTGCTGAATTTGAGCAGCAAAGGAGCAGCAAAAAGCTACTGATTTTCACTAGCAGTTGTTCATTCAGCTGTTGCTGTTTCCACAGTAGCATCAAGGTTTGAAACATGATGATTCATGTGAATTTTGGTTGGAATTAAGGATTTAAAGTACCAACATAATGTATACTACTCTAATTTCAGATAGCAAGCATTCATGTACTTGGAATGAATTTTCATTTAGTTAGAATTTCTTGTTTTTTCATTTTAAATTGCATTGTCAGCTATAATCATGTTTTAACTATCCAAGATGTGAATTTAATGAAATTCAATGTTAAAAAGTCATGTTTATTGATCTTTCATGTTGTATGCTAAGTGTTGGATGTGTGTGAATGCTTATACCCCTTTTCTAGCCACTCGGACTGATTTTAGTGCCTTAGGTTTCTCTTAAAACATCCTTTAAGGCCTAAAGTTGGGTTGACTAGTAAATAAAAAAATATATAAAAAAATCATAAAAAAATAAAATAAAGGTATCTTGAGTAAGATTATGAATATTTCTAGATGTATGTCAAGTTTCAAGGTTATTTGAACCTCCAGCTTAGTAGAAGAACCTTCGACTTGGTAGAACATATCAGCCGACAGTTCAGTATGCCTTGAAACTTAATAAAAGATAAAAGTTTAAAAATCACAAAAAGAACTCTCTCTCTCTCTTCTAAGTCTTTCTCTCCCATCCCCTACCTCCCCTAAACCTATAAAAATCATAAAAATCAGAAAAACCCAAAAATACATTGTATATTATGTATATACTTGTATATATAAGTTAAAGCTAAGCTAAGTATATATATTGTATAATATGTACAAAATGTATATAAATAACTTATATATGTATTCTATATATTAAATTAAGTATTTAGAGTGATTTATTATATATAACTTAATTGTATTATTAGATATTAATTTATATAAACTAAATGTATATAAATATAAGTAATTATATAAACATATTTATATGTACATAATTGTACCTAATACTATACATACATATTTAACTATGTATTAGATACTATATAATACTAGTAAACTAATTTAATTATATATTTACAGTAAATAATTAAGTTATTAGATTAATTATGTAATTTATTAACCTAAAATAAAATAAATTAGTAATTTAATTTAATTCTGAAGTAAGTTATAATGTATACTTGTATAATACTATATTAAATATTTTCAACCTATTTATATTGTATTTATACTGTATTTAGTATTTATAAATTATTCATATGTAAAACTAACTTAAACATGTAATTAAATGTTTATAAATTAAAATAAAGTTCCTAAAATATAATAAAAATGTATAATAAATAATTTATTATGTACATTAACGCTATATAAAGTCAATTTGATGATTAAGACATTAATTTATACTTTAATTAAGTAATTAAATCCTAATTGAATGTGTATAATCAACCAACTTCAACTAATTTAATTATATATCTAAATAATTTATTTCCCTAAATTAACTAAACCTTTATATAGCCTTATATAAGGGCTTCTCAAAAATATAATTTATTTTAAAATCGAACCTAAATTGGGCCCTCAAATCAAGGGCCAAATCCTCTGATTTCGTGTATTGTAGACGCATTGGCAACGCTCATTTGGGCACTCCACTTAGCACCACATCGGGTATGACAGACTGTTTAGTGCGGTGTAAAAGGAACTTGTGGTAGAGCCTTGCCTATCTTCAAGTGTCGGGCACCCACACACACCATACATCTCCTCTAATGATATGAATGAGCATATATTGATACATTGGAACAATAGTGGGCCAAGGGCCATACACTGTAGCTGGTCCTATATGGGCCCAATAATGGGCCTGAAATTGGATATTAATGCACAAATTAAAAACTAGGGTAGGTCGCTAGTAGAGGTTTGGTCCCACCCTCTTCGGTGTTGTGTATCCCTCGAACGTGACCGGCCTGCCCATTAAAAATCCAATTTTTGGGTTAAGGAACAGTGAACCGGTTGTGTCAAAAGAGAAGAAGGCCCTAAAACAACTAAGTGTTAGAAGAGAGAAGAGGAGAGGGGTCAATGAGCTCTCAGCAACTATGTATTGGCCGTAGTGTTTGCTTATGTGTTTGTGTACATATGTATATATATAGTATGCATATAAAGTATATATGTGCATAAATAATGTAAATAAATAATGTATACTATAATAAATATGTATATAGTAGTATATAAGATTAGTATAGTATATTTGAGCTCTTATATGTTTATAAATAATAAAAGCGCTTTAGTGATAGAAATATATGTTACTGTATATGTGTATATGCGTTAGTGTAAGTAACAATTTTCATAACAATTTTCACCTTAGGTTATGTAACTATGTTACTAAGGTCTTGGTAATGTATATATGTGTCACTGTACATATACTTATATATTAGTATAGATAACTACTTTTGCTATATGTTATGTATATATTTTACTAAGGTTATAATGATGCTTATATATGTCACTGTAAATATAATATATGCTACTATAGATATTAGTATGTTAATATAATTTAGTATAATAGATATTATTAGCGATTTTTGTAACTATACTTAGCTATTACTTATAGTAGTTGTATATAATTAACATAGTGTAGTACTAGCTAGTTTTTGATGCTTGTTTATTGCACAGATGTTTTCAAATATTGTAATGCATATTAATTAATTCTTTTGTAAATAATTAACCAATTCTTTCATTATTTGATTCATTCATTCATTTTGTAAATAAAATTAACATTTTTGGAATAAAAGAACATTGTTGGATTTAGAGAGATATATATCAATAACTGCCTCCCAGTGAACAACCTTGAAACAAACCAGTAAAAATTGTAAATAAATAAAAGTGATGCTGCATCAATTTGCATTTGTGACATATATACTACAACGACATTTTAAACACCATTTTTATTGCAAATCAGTCGTCGACGATCATTATTTTGGAGCCAATCCCAGGGATAAAAAAACTCAACAACAACGCTTTATTGTGATTGGTTGACGATGGTCATGGTCCAATTCGTATTAGGCCTTGAAATGGCATGCTCAACCTCCAATTTGGCTGGATTATTGGGTTGAAAAACCCATTAATTTGGTAGCTAATCTTCGTGAAATTGGCTCACTTTGATGCGCGATTAGCATCTATTTAAACCCCTGATTGCAACCAAGGTTTCCTCGTGTGAATTTGGACGTGAATTTCTTCTTCACATGCCATTGAAGCACCATTAGCTCCTACCACCTTCGTTCACCACTTTTTCGCTAAAATTGGAAGAGGGCCTCTTGCTCATCGTCTTGCGAAGCTTCGGCCTCTGACAACCCTTCCTCCACTCCAATTTCTCCATCGACCTCCTCGTCGCCAGCCATGTTTAGCAGGTAATCCATCCCCTTCTCTCATCAAATTAGGTTAAGGCTTAGCTTTCCCTTAATCCAAATTAGGTTTCTAGAGCTCCATGGCTTCGTTCATTGTGTCGTTCACCCTCTCCACTCACCACCCTTAACAGGTTCGAGGAGCTTCTTCATGAGCTCCATCTAGCCAGCAACACCATCCATTAGGTTAGGGCTTTGCTCCGACGTGCCACGCCAGAGCATTTGGGTATTTAATCGAGGTCGAAGACCCATGTTTCACAAGTGTAGGGCTTCATCAGCGTTCTCACCTTCACTGTCATCATCTGCCACCTCTGCCCCTCTAGTCGGACAACCGCCACCACCACAACATCGACAATAGGTCGGTGACGCTCCTCCATCGCTCATCGGACCTCAAACCCAATAGGAGCTCAAGTCTGGCCTATTGTCGGTGACCCTTGCTAGAGGAGAGCTCATCCTCCTTTGAAATTGCTAATAGGGACCCAACTGTAAAAAAGAATTTTTGTAGGGACCTATTTGCAAGGATTCAGGGATCAAATTACAACAATTCAGGGACTAATTTCTAATATTGCTTGAATTGATTTAAGATTTGTTCTAAATGGGATTTTAATGCAATAACTTCAAACATTGCTATTAATGATTATTTAGTGCTTAATCTCATTAAGACCTAATTATTATATTTATTGAGCATTAAATAATTATTTATCCCTTGCACTTGAGTTTATATTTAATCTCTTTATTCATAGAACCAAGTGCGATTTCGAACTAGTTTAATTTTTGAAAATTAACCCCTAATAAAAGTTCATCAAAATCATCTATAAATAATTAAATAGTGGTATTAGTGCAACACTTTGTTCCTCGTGTTCGACCTTGGAATACTATTTCGTGTATAAATTTAAGCCATTTTCGTGCACTCGATTATATTAGAATGCATGTTTCATAAAACTTCAATCGCACGAAACAAGGATCCATGAGATAAACATACTGGGAATCACTCCGCACTAGCACACGGTCAATCCTTTCCACTATAGGGTACAAGAACAAAATAGTCCAGCCTCTTGTAACAGCAAAGCATACCCAACACCTCGCTACTTGGTTAGTGAAAATGACCTAACAAACGAGTCATAGGGAGACTAGCTCACTCTCTGAGCTAGTCTCTACCCCTAACAAGTATAGTCGACCTTGCCATTGATATCAGGCACGAGTGTTGATTTTCAATAAGTACCACATATTTCCATATTCAATTATCTACCTTTAATTCTTTCCATCATGTTGCACAAAAGGCATTGTCATATTTCACATTTGTTTAGTTGATTCTGTTTCTCCAGTTTCCACATTTTCTTTCACATAATTCCATAAGTAAAATCATTCATTAATCTTTGTTCATAATCAAATCACTATTTTAGTGGTTTAAATCAGGATAAATTTTTGATCCTATTGATCTACATAGGAACTATCATATACTTCTAAATTATTGATGTGGCATGTAAAATCAATTTCCATTCATTAATTCCTCTTAACAGATTCCTACCTGCATGATTACAGATTGCATTTGGAGGAAGGTGTGTAGGGAAACTATTCCCATGTGGGAGAGCCTCTGGAGTTCCTTCTTGAGGGTGAATAAGCCATATCTACCCATGGTGGCAGTATTATGGTCGGTGTGGAGAGCCAGAAATGAGAGTATGTATCAGGAGAGACCAGTGAATGTGGATAATATTGTAAATAATTGCTGGAATCTCATACATCAATGGGGTTCACTCATGTAATTTTTTGCCCTCACTTAATCAATAAAAGCTCTCCCGAACTGCTATTAGCGATTCGATAGCATTCCTTTTTAGTTCAAAGAAAAATTCCTCTTAACTTAATTCTGAAGTTATAAAAACCATTCACCAAGCAATCAAAACCACTATATCACACCACTTTGAACCCAAGGGTGGTGTATCTCAGTACAAAAACATACCGGATCAAGCTAATACAATTTTGTCTCAGTGAGATGGGAATCCATAACCTGGACAACATTACAACAAAAATAAAGATCCTATTGAGCCTTAAGATATGTAAAATACTGGTTTCTATAAGTTGAGAAACTTTTTTATAATGGAAGTAGATTAGAGTGTAGGTATAGTGAATCGATGCTCTTAGATCTAGATTGATGAGCTTGGAGAGAAAATACGCAATTCTTTGTTTGAATTTCTCTCTATGAGTATATGATGGGAAGAATTGATTCTTTTGTTGTATATTGTAATGGAGAGCTACTATGCTATTTATATAGGTGTTAAGAAGGCTCTAGAATGATTGAGAGAGGCCTTATAGCTGTTGGAAGTGATTTGGAATAATAACTCTCAAAATCAAGGCAAATTACATAAAGATCTGCAACTATTGAAATTGTATCAAATGTCTAGTCAAGTCATCAATCATCTAATCTGTTGGGTCAGACATCTAAAGGACGTCTAATATAAAGGGCTCCATAAATAGGTTGTAACGAGCGCGTACCCCAGACGTCTTTTAAGACGTCTGGGAGGTGGCCCAGACGTCTGTCAAGACGTCTGGGATCACATCCAGACGTCTGGCCAGACGTCCGGGATAGTTTACAGACGTCTGACGAACAGTTATACTCGCACGGGATATTCGTCTGCACGCCTGTGCGCGCAGACCTGCGATCCGCATCTTCTCTGCGGCTGCAGGCGACTACGGCCGTCTCTCCCTCCTCTCCGCGCGGCGTTAAAAGGGGGAGGGGGCGCGCCTCCCCTCCCGTCTCCACCATCTTCCTCCTCTCCTGCTGTGGGCGGAGCGAGCGGACGCGAGGGCGCAGCGGCAGCGGCGCAGCAGAAGGCGCGGAGGAGCTGCGGCGTGCGAGGGCAGGGCTCTGTCGTGAGGGCGAGCTCGCCGGGAGCGGCTTGGCCGGCCGGCGGAGGGCGCAGGGGGCGCAGAGCGTCGCGAAGAGGGACCTGCTGCGGGCGGAGCAGCGGACGCGCGAGGTGCGACGCGGGCGGCGTCGCGAGCGGAGGCCGAGCGAGGTTCTGATTCTGGAAAAATCTCCAGAATCAGACGTCTGGACTGATATCCAGACGGCAAGGTCGACGTCTATGTGATCATACAGACGTCTGAAAGGTGAGTTCCGCTTTCTCCTTCTTTTTTTGTCGACTGACCGTACTGAGGGAGGAGGGTTGGCTGTGCGCAGGTGTTCGGATTCGTCATCCTTTGCGAATCCGACGTCTGGAAGTTGTACCAGACGGCGGGAGTGACCTCCAGACGTCCGGAGAGACCATCGGACGTCTGGGATCTAGGAGAGACGTCGCCACAGACTTCTGGACGTCCGGGGAACCAAGCCGAACAGGTAATTCTCTGATCCACCGTTTAAGACGTCTGGAAGGAGTTCCAGACGTCTGATTTTGCACAGTATTGTCTTTCTCGACCCGTTTAGGGCCCGTTTGGGCTCCGTTTTCCGCGATTCGAGTTGCGTTCGTTTCAGAATTTATTCCTCTACCCGCCTACAGTAGCTATACACTATTTTGAGACACTCCTTGTGTTTGATCCTTGTGATAGGACCTCGTTCGGTTGCCGTCTTGAGAGTCGCGGAGGCACGCGGGATTCCCGACCACGCCCCCATTACTTCCGTTGTACCTGGTAGAGTGGTTTTAAGCATTAATAAAATCTGTTAAAGTATGGAACCATAACTAGAACCTAGGGCATTGCATGAATCCTAGGAATGAGAAATATGTGGAATGATAGCTCCTAGGTGTTGCATGAATCCTAGGGCCGGAAAACTAGATTGTATGATAGATCCTAGGATATGGCATGAATCCTAGGATGGAAAAACTAGTGGAATGTACATTACTGCAGTCTTGGAAAAATGGAAAGGAATATATAAAGCTGCCTGTAAATTTAATTAACAGCTGCCTGTTATGCATAGAGAATCATGTTGAGATCATGGAATGTGAGAACGTGAATCTGGAAAGTGAAACATATGATGTTCTGAGATAAAGAGCTGGAACCCTACGGGGAATTAGGAGTGGAACTCCTGGAAAGAAAAGGAATGGAACTGAGATGTAGTTTGTACTGTCTCTTGGGTACGCAGTACCAAGGGAAGTACCTGTACCTGTTTTAGTGCAGAGTGGGGCTAGCCGCCCCAGGGACCCGGGGTTAGGCTTGGCCGCTCTGTACCGACTTGTTGGCCCTCGTGTACGTAGTACCGAGGAGAGCTAGTAGTGTTAGGAGAGTACTAGCTACCCCACGGGCCCCGGGGTTCTGCTAGCCTCCTTCACCGACTTGTTAGGCCCACTAGGGCAAACCAGGGTAGTCAGGCGAGGGTGCGCGGACTGTGGAGGGGCAAGGCCCCGGTTTGGTTACTGTGGAGGGGCTGGACCCCTGTTACTGAGAGGGCTCTGCCCTGGTTCCGTGCTGTGCTTTGGGCGCACCCGTTAACGGAAACGACTGACCGCGTGCCAGTACGGGCTAGCTACCTGTGCGTTTATCGCGCGTGCCGTAGTCACCGTTACGTCTGTCAGTGACCTTGGGGTGGTTGACTGAGGGTAGGATCACCACGGGGGACTCTCCCGGCCAGGAGAGCACCACGTGCTACTTCTACTGTTGGAAAAGACTGCAATCAAGATCGTCCCACGAGGACATTCGAGATCAAGTAAAGGATCTGAGAAGTAAATGAAATAGTGAGAAAAATTGAAAGATGTAAATAAAGGAAGTAATAGAACATAACAGCTACTGTACACTCTACTGTTGCCTTTAGTTAGTTTGCCACTCTACTCAGCGTTTTGCTGACGTGTTACACTCGTTACCTTTTTCAGGACCAGGTGTTGAGCAGCCAGGGTCGGCGGCTGCAGAGGACGCTGGGCCGAGTAGGGTCCAGTAGAGTTGCCACAGCTTTGTACCTTCTTTTGTTTCTGTTCTAGTGAGTAGTTTTGTTTCCGCTGTACCTTCTTTACCTGCAGTTTTTGTTATATGATAAATGTTGCTTTACTGTTGTGGCGGTACCTACTGTAGTAGTTTCTTTCCTTACTGCTGTACTTTTTACTGTTAGTTATATTCATGCTGAATGTGGTTTATTTTTACTGTCTTTTGGTTACTTCCTCGTTGGACGACTGGGTCTTGGGATTAGTCGAGTCGGTCCGGTTCTCGTGTCTCGTAGGGACTCGGGAACCGGGTCGTTACATAGGTCAATAGACAATTTTCTAGGGGACATCTGATAAAACAATTAGAAGGGTTAAATGAAGGTTTTGAACTTCTAACAAAAGCTCTAAATGCCCATTATTGTAACTGATGACTCTACATATGATAGCATTAATCACATCAATTAGAGTCAATTCCAAGGGCATATGCGCATAAATATGATTATATCATGGTCCTGGGAGCATGCATGCATATATTGCAGTCTTTATATTTAGATTGCTTATAATTAATGTTTAATGGCCATGTGTAAAAGTACATATTGAAATGTATCTCAGATGGGCAATCCAACCATACAGATGGATCCGATTCGGCGATCGTAGCCCAATGATGCAAAAATCGATTTGATCGGACATCCGTGGCATCCCCTGCAAGCATTTGAAGATGAATGACCTAGATGGTGCCACATGGCACCATCTAAGCCATCCAGGTCACTCAAGGGCCACTACAGCCTCTCTCCATCCGCACCATCAAATCTAGATCGTTGGATTTATATTTGATGGCCATAAGCGCACTACGTTATTTAAATTAGATGGGAGGTCATCTTGACACAAAGGCCTCCATAGCTCATTGGTCTCAACTGTGGCCATGTTTCATATTTGATAAAGTAGATTTATACCATAATTGTTGTCTTGTGCTCATTCTTAGCTAGATTCTATTATGCTTCATCATGTCTACTTTTCATGCGTAGTTAGCAACCGGTGCCTACCTTAGATTTCTAACCCTCTACTCTCTCTCTCTCTCTCTTTCTTACTATTATTCATGAAAGCAAATCATCATGTGGCAATAAAAATAAGCGACTAATTGATTCCATTTTCTGCCTTCCTGTGTTCGACGCTCGAATTCATCGTTTGATCTTATTAAAATTGATGTCATAACACATGCTACAACGAACGTATTATCTTTACGCGTCTTTCGATGTCATTAACCGAGCCTTTCCTAGATTGGAGTCTAAAGTAAGGTCGGATGTCTAGTTGCAATGTCAGTTGTCTGGTAGGATGTCTGATCCTATGGTTAGACGTCTCCTATGGAAATTTGTTTTAGGATTCAAGCTTCTAACACAAGATCTTCCTAAATTTAGGTTTTCAAGGTCCAATGGGTAGCTATGAGTCATATGATAGTCTTATTGGACATGTCAGGGACCTATAGGACATCTAGTGTAAAGGCTGCATGTTTGATAACTAAAGATGAATGTTGGCTACCAACAGTCCCTATAGCCATTTGATAATGACATTTTATACATCTAATTGATCAAACTATTTTCTATTTTGGATTTTTGATGTGATTCTAATTTTTACCTAGGTGTCCTAAGATTACATAAGGATGTTTAGGACTAGAATATCATACTTGAGTTGTTTACAATATTTCTAAAATAAGAAGGTTAAATACATCAAAAGAAAAGCAACGACTAATTAAATTACAATCTTCAACTTTTCCTTCTTTTTCTAGCTTCTTTCTTCATGACCATCAACTTATATCCATCTTCCTTCCTTGCTTTGACTCCTTGTTCCTGAAATGTTGATATTCCAAAGAGCAATATAACAACTAAAGGTTTTGTTATCATCAAAATCAAATCCCATGGTGCTTATGCACCAACACAATGGAGTTAAGAAGAAATAGAGCATCAATTTTGTGAAAGAAATGAAAATGTAGATTTCTGAAGTTTCAAAATAGAGGTCTAAAATTTGTGAAAGACGAAGATTATGAAATATTTAAGAAAGGAGTTTTGAAAGATATCTAAAGGATTTCCTAAAATTATTTAGGAATTCTCTTGGCTCTATTAACATTCTAAAAGAAAATACTAGAATTTATTTTACTTTTGGGTGGCCTACATAATTTAGTAGTCTTCACAAGAATATATAAATATATAAAGAAATATTTATTTGTCAATATGAAAAACTAAATTTAGATCATTAGGTCATTGTTTAGCAGGATTTCGTATGCTAAAAGATTGAGTTTAAAAACCCATCGTTGTAGTTGCATAAAAATCCGCTATCAAACAAAACTTATAACTGAAACTCTGGTGAGTCCCAGGTCAAACACAGGGAGGCGAACGTTTGATCAAAAATCGCGTTTGGAATTATTGTCACAAAGTAGATTAGCTGGTCGAATTAAATCTACACTAGCTATTCTACTTAAAGAATAAATAATAGAAAAGAGAGAGAATAATACAAAGAAAAAGAAAATAGGGAGAGAATGAACAAATTTTATAACCATAGCAGCGTGTTCATTACATCTAATCGCTACAACTAGAAAGCTGGAAATCTACACTAGAAAGCGATAAAAAGAAAGGGATGAGAAAATCCTCCTCGACAACTACTTGGAGGATGAGGCGTTAACGGACCGCCCGGACGAGGGTGGTGAGATGCTGGATGAGGGGGAATGAAGTTGGAGGATGAAGGACAAAGCTGGGTGACATCGCAGTGGGTCAGCTTCCCAAATGGTGGTGAGAAGACAACCACGGGATGCTCCACGAAGGGGGTGAGAAGATGGAAAATTATTTTACTCTAGCTATAATGGAGCATCCCGCGTATGAGACTAGCTCGTAGAGCTTTGGAGGAGGTGAGAGGAGAAGAGAAGGGATGGTGAATGAGGTGTGTGTAAGATCCCTTTTATAGGCAAGGAGAAAGGGGTAGAATAGTCATTTCAAAGGCTAGAAAATGAATGCAAGGCTTTTAGTGATGCTTGCAAGCGTTACTAAAGATC
Source organism: Thalassia testudinum (assembly GCA_037157565.1). Taxonomy (NCBI): domain Eukaryota; kingdom Viridiplantae; phylum Streptophyta; class Magnoliopsida; order Alismatales; family Hydrocharitaceae; genus Thalassia; species Thalassia testudinum. The sequence continues at coordinate 51,361,846 of JAZHRO010000009.1, forward strand.
CCACGTCACTGAAGCTCGCATGGAAGGAGGGTCGCTCATCTCTGATCCCATGGTCCATGTGCAGCCACGTGTCTAGACGCTTCACCTTCGACCGTTTGTGCCTCAGATCGCACCCATTAAGATCGAACGGCTGAGATTGCATCCCGACATCTTAAGATTGCATCTGCATGTTAGATCGCGTGTGTGATCGCACATCATCATGTGCGTTCAGCATGCTCGCCATCCATGATGCCACGTCTCTACCTCCATTGCTGCTCATCACTGATCCAACGGGCGAATTTCACCCACGCTCTCCTTCAATGAATTTCACCTCTCACCGCGATTTGAGCATGCATTGAGCATCGTGCATAAGGCTCATGACTGCTACGCTGCGCTCGAATGCTTGTTGTGTTTTCATTTTAAGGGTCGAGCACTCATGACCATTGGATGGCAATCCAATGGTCGAGATTACTCAAGCCCTCACCTTCATGAGATGTGAAGCACTAAAGCTGGATAATGTAGTGCATTCTTAGCCATTGGATCAAGATCCAAGGGCTGAGATCAAGGCTTCTTTGATGACGACGAGGAGCACCGGTGGCTTTAGCTGGCTTCATTTTCAAATGCTCGTAGGTGGTGCCACAAATGTTCGATCAGGTCGATTTTCGTGCCGTTGGGCTGCGATCATCGATCTGAACCCATTTGTGCGATTGGATTTGTTATCTGAGGTATATATTCGCACCATCTTGCCCCTTGATTTTTGATCTTCCTCAGACTGCATCTGATGCTACGAAGGTCTAATCGGGGCGATCTCGGAGGCATTGGACTCCAATCGTCACCCTGATTACATCTGTATGGTTGGATCCTCAATCCAAAGCCTAGAAAAATATCACCTTGACTCCTGGCCACAAAAAGGGTAAATTAACTTATATTTTGTACAAACTAATATAAATACAGAATGATGCATGTTATGCAATATTTATAATGCTGAATGCAATTATAGGCCTATGAACACGCAAAAAAAGTTAGTTTACATGAAATAGATGTGTCTAAATCACACCCCCATGCCTATCTTTTGCTAGGCCCTAGCAAACCTACATGCTATTTATAAAATTAGAACCAATTACTTGGGCAATAATTATTTCTCAACACTAAGAAATTTCTACTAAAGACTTGAACTACAAAGACTCAACAGTGCCCGGGTGTCTACCAAAATGTAGACCGCGCAAGCCCTCACCTTATTCAAAAGAAAATACATCTTTTTTTTTTCTTTTTCTTCTTTTTGGATTTTTTAATTTAGAGTTTCGGGGCAGCTTTCTACGGCTACCCAACCCACCCAAGAGTTGAAAAGAACTCTTAAGTGCTAAGCATCTTTTTAAGTGAATGTGATAGACTCAATGATCGGTAATCAGAACGGACTTCAAGTTTCTACGCCCCTAGGTGACCTTAAAAGAAATTCTACCTAAAGGTGTATCTATCTGACCAATAGCTTTCTCCATACTTTTTATTTTTATGGGGTCAACACAAGGGAGAACCCAGTGTATATCTCCTCAGCTTATTCTACTTCTCTGCTTCTTCCTAAGTGTTTGGAATTGAACGTGCATTTCGTGAGCTAGGTTCTAGACAACTGACCAATGGGCTATTACACGGTAACTTGCCAGCCATACTCGTGCGGTGAAGTATGGCTTATTTATTTTTTTTCTTCTTTTTTATTTCTCTTTTTTTTTTGGATATATTTCTTTTCTCTTTTTTTTTAAGTAGGTGTCTTCCCTGAACTAAGATTTACCTAAAGGTAGCAAAAGGAGAATGGTCGTGTGGCTAAGCTCTAGACAACCGGCCAATGGGCTATTACCCATGACAACTTACTAGCCATACCACCCTAGAAAGCTCATTAGCTACCCAATTTCTGTTAAAATCGCCAAAAAGTAAGTTAGTGCAAATAGTGTGTAGATGTTTAGACTATAAGTCCCTTCAAGTCAGAGGGTGGGTTGATAAGTCGTGTACTTATCACCCTAACTTATTTAACCAATTAAAAATAAATTTTCAAATGATGAGGACTGGAGAATCAAGTCCACATTTTAGTGGACACCCGAGCTGATTAAGCCCAAAGGCCTGAAGAATCTAAGTGTTCAAGTCTTATCGTATCATTGCCTAAACTTGAAAAACTATAATGCCCAAATTCTCTTTTCCTAATTCTTTTTTTTTCAAAAATAAAGAGAAAATAAAAAGAATCTACAGAGCTAACAAGATAATTTAGAGATAAATATCCACCCATCCATGCCTATCTAATGCAATGTCCTCATTGTATTAAATGACATGAAAAATAGTGGAGTAGAGAAGAAAGCACCGAAATTTCGTAATTACCCGGTCAGCTTCGAGATGAAAATAAACTATATACATGCTAAATTTATTGCCTTCAACTAGGCACACTATACAAACAAGGGGAAGAAATAAAGAAATCACAAGTGTAGGTCAAGATTAGAATAACCTTAAGACTTGCCAACAAAGAATGTCCACAGATGTGAACTAGGTTGTGGTGCAGACTCATGCCCCAGGGTCAAGTGTATCTAAGGTTCTGAATAAAAATTACTCAAAACGTAAGATCAATATGCAAGCAGGGCCGAGCCTGCGATTTATGAGGATACAACTAATGAGAACCTCATCATGAACCCTAACTAGCACATTTTGACCTAATTAATTGTACAAAAGCTCCTACAAAACCTAAGGGAAAGCCTAAATCAGGGGATTGCAAATCTGAGTATAAAATAATTCACAAGGGGTAAAACTGTAATTTTACCATTGCAGTACATGAAAGGGATTTTTAAGGGTCTAGACATAGGTCAAATGGGCTTAATAAGAGAAAAAGTGGGATAGTTTGATCAGAAAAGGATTATGACAAAATCAAGGAATTAAATGACATTCTATAACCCTAACACAAACCCACTTTAATTCATGAAGTTCTAGGCAAGATAAAAATCAATTAAACCCTCTAAAATTCATAAAAAAAATATCACATAGGGTTTGGAACCTCCAATTTGGCCATTGGAACCTATCTTGACCTAGATTGAGAATCATACCCAATTTTTGACCTAATTTGGATTTTTGTGCAAAATGCCTAGTCAAACATGGTCAAACCTAAAATCCAACCTCACCATTGGATTCCTCAGGTCCAAATTAGGGTTATACTAAAATTTGGACCTAAGGAAAGGTCGCCTTAACCTACTTTACAAAACAATCCTCAATAATTACTTTTTGACCCTTAGCTTTTTGGACACTTGCAAATACCCCCCTATCTTTCTCATCTCTTTCTTCAGATAGGTCCTCCTACCCCCGCACTACACAAGCCGTACCTCCGGTGACTTTGCGCGGAGGATGGCACTGCACAGACCTGGGGAACTGGCCCTAGACTTGAAAGGAGGATTCCCTACGTTATCCTCTTTTGCATGGACCAGTTCCCATGCCCTGCAGGCCACCATACCTCTCATGCGAACACTCGAGAGGTATGGGTCTTTTTCCGGCCATGCCTCCAGCGAGGAGCCCATGCCTCCTCCTCGCGATTCCCTCCCAGCCAGCACCTATTTAAGGAACGGCAGCCCCTACCGCTTCCTTCGAGCTTGTCTTGGCCAAGGAATTCCCTCAAAATTCGTCTCCTCCTCCTCCGGCCATTCGCCCGCAGGCTCCGACGACCTTCCTCCTCCGCTTTCATCACCCTGCCACTATACCAGTGGCAGGGTTATCTTCACCATCATCCACTGTGCCTGGCCGTACCATCAGGCACCCTCCAGCACCTCTTCCTCGTCGTCATCTTCTCCCCTGGGCACTGTCTTCTTTGGCAACGGCAGCACAGCCGCTCACCGCCTCCTCCCCCTCTTTCTTCTGCTAAGTACGTAACAACTATTCCCCTTTTTCCTTTCTTCATTTCCCCTTTATCTATTTCCTAAATCACTCACTGCCACACGACGACCACCATCACCTTCTCCACCTCTGGCAGACCACTGGCGAGGCGTAGCCACTGCGTCACACCTCCACACGCCTCGCCAGACACCCCATGAGCTCCCTCTCGACTCACTGATCACACACACCCTACACGCCCCCCAAACAAACCCACCTGCACAACCGTAGGGTGACCTAGGCACACACACCTAGGCCACCCTACGCCACTCTGACCACCGAGCCATCTTCGTCGTGCTCTGGCAAACCTCCCCGAACAATTTGACGTGGCCGAAAGGTTGTGCTATTGATTTCAGGGTAAGGCCTCTGTCCGCCATTATCGAGCAAGCAAGCTTGCTTGTTCTCCACTCCAGGTCACACTCGGCTCCAGGAGAAACCCTCAGGCGGTGCAGGTTTGAGGCACACACGCACCCAAACTTCAAGTGGAGTCAAGAGACTCCACGCCTGCTGCAATTGCGAAGCCATCTGCTGCGGGCGCAAGCGCTGAAGTGGGTAGGACTTTAGTCCCACCTCGGAAGTTCGCGAGTGAGTGCCCGCACTTAAATTGAATTTGTGTTTCAGGCTTATCGCCTCGAAACACACTAGGGTGAGGTCCCTCACCCCCGCCATGCCTCATCCGCGATACTTCCTCTGCGGACCTGGCACCCGGATCTAACTAACCCTACCTGTGCACACCTCGCGCATCACCCACGCCGGTGCTCCTGGTCCCAGGTGCATCACCAGACCCGCATACTCGATTAAGGCTCTGGGAGAGCGAACCGTGGAGTGAATTTGAGAGAGAGAGACGTGGGGAGGGTAGGGGTTAGGTTTTGCCTGACTGTGCAATGTGCAGGAAGGAAAGCAGGAAAAGAAGGAGGAGGAGGGAGTGCAGTAGCAAGAAGAAGAAGAGAAGAAGGACTTGGCGCAGCAGAGAGGAAGAAGAGAAAGAGAAGCAGCAGAGAAGAAGAAAAGAAGAAGTCAGAAGGACTTAGCGTAGTAGAGAAGAAGAAAAAAAGGAAGAAGAAGCCAAGAGGAAGAAGAACCAGCGGTAGCAACAGTTGAAAAGAAGAGGCAAAACACTGTAGCAAGTGGAGTTTAAGTCGTCTGACCCTTGGAGTCAGACATCTGAAAAGAGAAAGAGAGAGGCAGACAAGAGAAGAAAGAGAGAGAGAAGAAAAGAAGAATCAATTTTCCTTTCTTTAATCTTTTTTTTGTAAAACAGTATATATATTATAAATTGTGATTTTGTACGCTTCTAGAATCAAGTGTTGCTCCCTAAGTTTGACCTCGGAGATTTTCTATTTTCGAGTAATAAAATAAAAATACAAATACAAACCGGTTCTAAACGTAACCAACAACCCAAGTCCGAAAAGTCGGACAATAGGAAAATCAAGATAAAAAAAATAATCAATGAATTTGTCCTTAGGTTTCACATCCTCATAATCAAAAATGTCATAAGGGTCTTGGTAGAAGGTTGGTGGTTTCAAGCAAATAGGAACCCTTAGACTCATACTCCTACTTTCCCCGAAATTGGCTCCCCAGATCTTCATTTCCAGATTCCTATCCTCCATAATCAAAGTTTCTGGGATCTCGAAAGTGCCATCATCCCCGTATAAAATATCCAAGTCCAAAATTTGTGGCTGAATTAGAATTGACTTGGGCTTGGTAATCTCAAAAGTAGAATCATCATTATGCTCAACAGGGTGTGTTTGAGAACTGGGGTTATTGATTAAATCATCCATTAACTCAGGATCAGAATTCTCTATAGCAGCCCTAGTAGGATTACAATCTTCAGTTATAGGGCCATCAAATGATTCATTGAATTACTCAAGACTAATCGTCTAACTAAAATCATTTTCCTCAAACTCAAGTGAGACTTCACATAAAGATTCTTCACCTTCAGAATCAAAGAATTCTAGATCCACATTTATATATGTCTCAAAATCATCGATCATTTCCTGGTCCATGGAGACATATTTTTCCTCGTACCCTGGTTCAGGGATCTCAGGTGAAGAAATCAATTCATCCTCAATTGGTTACTCTAGACCAATCTGGTCATCCCTAGTCTCGTAAAATGTGTCCCCCATACAAGTGCCTGAGTAGGTTCTGACATTGGCTCTCCTAAAGGGGGTTTATCTTGGGAATCATCCCAAGTTTGAATTAAAGCAACCACAAATCTCATCCTCAATTTTAAAAATTTTCCAAATAAAAACCCATCGGGTCCTTATCTTTAACAGCTTGGAGCTAATCTAACAAATACTTGTTAAGATCATCAATCATTTGAATCAGAGGCCCAATTCTTTAGTGTAGGGTGTTGGCTGAACTTCTAAGATTGTATGGTGTTCCTTAAGGTAGCCAACACCTTATCTTGGACCTAATTTATCTAAAGCAAATGGTTTGGTTCAGGGTTGGGTGGGTTTGGGTTCAATCTAGGGGAGTTAAGGAATTGAGATTCTTGGTACCCTCCCTGATAATAGGTCATTTCAGGTTGTTCAAAGAGGGGTGGTGACCTATATGCAGTGTAATTCTGGGGAGAGTTAAAGTTGTAATCATCATATCCTTCTTGATTGTAGATCATATTAAGTTGATCATCAAAGGGTGGAGATATATAATCAGTGTAGCTTCGAGAAGGATAAAAACTAAAATCATGATGTCCAGGGTTAGACCCTAAACACAGAAGTCTAGAACTATATCCCCAATCAAAGTTATCCCGACTAATAGATGAATGGTCATAAGTCGAGTCAGGATAGTAATCATCTTGGGAATAAGTGGTGGTAAGAGGGTAAGAGTGGAAATGCAAGTAGGATGTGGAAGGATCCATGATGAAATGGGAGGAAAAGAAAGGTGCCCTGCAGTACAAACAATCAAACCTATCCTTAAGTGGGATAGCCTAAAGATCTACAGATTCTCAGAACCTGTCTTAAGATGAAAAGAATGATTTGGTCTACTTCTTTCCAGTCAGTCCAACCAGTTAGAGGGAGGGATTGGGGAGAAGGTTCTTCCCTTAGCTTTTACCTCAAGTTCCTTTGATACCCCCCAACTGCGGTCGTTTGACACTGCTCCCTTAACTAGACATCAGATGGACCAGTAGTAGCAAATTAATCGAAAATAATCTCTATCTAGGCCCCGAAGAGCAAGTCCAATCCTTAAGGCCAACGCCTACTTGATTTTAATTAGGCTTAGGTTTGAATGTGCTTGGGAATGTGATAAACCCCTTATTTAGGTTGTGCCCTTAAAATTAATTAATACGTATGAATGCACAACCAGGGTTTTCAAGAAATATTATTTGAATGAGTGGATTTTAGAGTTCAAATCTTGCTTAAGTAGCTTTGAGGGTTTGAATTAAGGTGAATTCAATCAAGTTCAGGAGGCACACCAAGATTTGCAAACACAGATGAAGATGTTTTCCTTTGAAATCAAAATAAGATAGAGTGCCTAATATTAACCTTAAATGTTAACCCTAATGAGCAAGCTACTTGATGAGTTGTTTCTAGATGGAGTGGTGCTGCCCAAACAACTCAAACAATTGGCCTGATGCACCATTGAATTAGACACACAAGTGGTTACCTAGTCCGATTTCTACTCGATTATGTGTTCTTTTGTGTGTACCGATTCCAAAGATCGGGTTACCGGTTGAGTATGAAAAATCAGAAAAGGTTGTGTACCTATGTGGAATTTTTTTAGATTTTTTTTTATAAGAGGAGGGTGAGGCAGGTGGAGGTGGCAACCAAACAACCAGAACTAACCTTAGGATTTATGCAAGCTCCTAGGTTAATTAGGGTTTGTGTTATTAGGTGGTGGAATGAAATCTAAGGTATGGGTGGTGGGGATATACTTGCAGACCCTTCAACAACACTTTACTCCAATCTTACAACTGTAGCTCGCCTTAAAGAGTACCTACAGTCACAATAAGAAAGAAGAGAAGTAAGGTAAAAGATAAGTAAGGTGGAAAATGCGGGAAATCAAAGAGCATTGCCTCCCCAACAACAGTGCCAAAATGTTTAGTGGGATTTCGTATGCTAAAAGATTGAGTTAAAAAAACTCGTCATTGTAGTTGTGTAAAAATCCGCTATCAAATAAAATTTATAATCAAAACTTTGGTGAGTCCCGGGTCGAACATAGGGAGGCGAACATTTGATCAAAAATCACGTTTGAAATTATTGTCACCAAGTAGATTAGCTGATCGAATTAAATCTACACTAACTATTCTACTTAAATAATAAATAATAGAAAAGAGAGAGAATAATACAGAGAAAAAGAAAATAGAGAGAGCATGAACAAATTTTATAACCATAGGAGCATGTTCATTACATCTAATCGCTACAACTAGAAAGCTGGAAATCTACACTAGAAAGCGATAAAAAGAGAGGGATGAGAAAATCCTCCTTGACGGCTACTTAGAGGATGAGCCGCATTGATGGAGCACCCGAACGAGGGTGGTGAGATGTTGGACGAGGGAGAATGAAGCCGGAGAATGGAGGACGAAATAGGGTAGCGTCACAGCAGGATCCGCTTCTCGAATGGTGGCGAGAAGACAACCATGGGATGCTCCACGAAGGGGCTAAGAAGATGGAAATTTATTTTACTCTATTTATAATGGAGCATCCCGGGTATGAGACTAGCTCGTAGAGCTTTGGAGGAGGTGAGAGGAGAAGAAAAGGGATGGTGAATGAGGTGGTTGTAAGATCCTTTTTATAAGCAAGGAGAAAGGGGTAGAATAGTCATTTCAAAGGCTAGAAAATGAATGCAAGGCTTTTAGTGATCCTTGCAAGCATTACTAAAGACCCCACGTCGCTAAAGCTCGCGTGGAATTAGGGCCGCTCATCGTCGATCCGACGCTCCTTATGCAGCCACGTGTCTAGATGCGTCACCTTCGGCAGTTAACCCTTCAAATCACAGCCATCTCAATTGGACGACTGAGATTGCGTCTCGATGTCTCAAGATTGCGCTCGCTCATCAGATCACTTGTGTGATCGCATGTCATCACGCGCGTTTAACACGCTCGTCATCCGTGATGCCACCTCTCTACCTCCATCATCGCTCGTCGCTGATCCAATGGGAAAATTTCGCTCACGCTCGCCTTCACTGAACTTCACCTCTCTCCGCGATTCGAGCATGCGTCGAGTGTCATGCATAAGGTGCACAACTGCTGCATTGAGCTCGAATGTTTGTCATGTTTATGTTTTAAGGGTCAAGCGCTCGCGACGATTAGATGGCAATCTAACCGTCGAGATCACTCGAGCCCTCACCTTCATGAGATGTGAAGCGCTAGAGTAAGATGACATGGCACATCCTCAGTCGTTGGATCAAGATCCAATAGCTGAGATCAAGACTTCTTTAATGAGGAGGAGGTGCCCCGGTGGCTTTGGTACACATGGCGCCATCTAGGTCGTCCATCTTCAAATGATCGTAAGTGGTGCCACGGACGTCCGATCGGGTCGATTTTTGCGCCGTTGGGCTGCAATCATCAATCCAAACCCATCAGTGCAGTTGGATTTGTCATTTGGCGTATGAATTTGCACTTCCTTCCCCCTTAACCTCTGATCTTCCTTAAACTGCATCTATTGCTACGGAGGTCTAATCGCAGCGATCTCGGAGGCATTAAACTCTGATCGTCACCTTGATCACATCCGTAAGGTTGGATCTTCAATCCAAAGCCTAGAAAAATATAGCCTTGTCTCCTGGCCACAAAAAGGGCAAATTAACTTATATTTTGTACAAACTAATCTAAATGCAGAATGATGCATGTTATGCAATATTTATAATGCTGAATGCAATTATGCACCTAAGAACTTACAAAAATATATAGTTTATGTGAAATAGATGTGTCTACATCAGTCATTAACATTCTAAAGGTAGGAAGATTTAGTCTATCAACCTCTCTCTATCATGCACCATTTTCCATTGGACGTTTCTTTAATCCGTACTTACTAAGAGTGAAAACATTATTAAACATTGCATTTCTTTAGCCTATTACTACCTAACATAACCGACATCATCAATCAAAATAAAGTACTATTGTTGAGCTTTTGTCCCTGGCAATAGTGCCAAAAATTGACATAACCATCATCATCAACCAAAATAAAGCAGTATTGTCGGATTTTTGTTCCCAGCAATGGTGCCAAAAATATGATCAATGACAAATTGTGTTGCAATAAAAACCAATGTTTTAATGTTGTCATTGTTGTAGTATAGCTGTCACAATGTAAACAGATGTCATGTCATTTTATTTATTTACATAATTTTTACTAGTTTATTCTAGGTCATTCACTAGGAGGCAGTTATTGATATATATCACTCTTTATATTCCAAAAATGTTCTTTTATTCCAAAAATGTCAATTATATTTACAAAATAAATCAATAAATCAAATAATGAATGAATTGGTCAATTATGTATAAAAGAATCAATTAATATTCACTACAATGCCTTTAACATATTTACAACTAAATAGGCATCAAAAACTATGTATAATTACTCTATATTAATTATGTACAACTATGCTAAATAATACCTAAGTATAGGTACAAAAATTACTATTAATATACACTAGACTAGATATAATAACATATAATATTAACTCTAATAACATATACAGTAACATAAATAAGTGTTACCCTAGCCTTAGTAAAAGTATGTACAACTTAAGGCAAAAGAACTACATTTATTAACATATATACATATCTACAGTGATGAATACAAATGTCACTAAAGCCTTAGAGTTTATTTATATGAATAAGGCTCAAACAATATATACTATCCTATTTATATATATATATATATTACATATATGTAGACATATACATTATATATATATAACCCTTAGATGATTTTTGCACTCACCTCTTCTCTCTTCTCTTCGACATTTAGTTGATTTTTCAGATCTCTTTATCACACACATAGCCCTTTACTATTCACTTAACCAAACAATTGACTTTTTTCGTGGGCGAACCAACCTTTAGTGGGATACACAGCACCCCAATAAGGTGGGACCAAATCACTACTAACCCGACCCTAGCTCATTAATGTGCATTTTATTTCGTTTTAGATGAGGCCCATAATAGGCCCACATTAAGCCCAATAGATGCCCAGCACAGTGCACAGCTCCCAGCCCATGCACTAATTCATCAATAAATGCTTATTTCATATGCTCAGGAGAGATAGGGGAATAAGGGGTATATGCTTGAGCCAGGCGTTGAAGAATGCATCGGCATCTCACCAAATTCATCTTATACGGCCGCAACCGCTTCTACATCCATGATGTTGGACTTTGTTAGCGCAGATGAGAGCGTTGTACAGCGCTGACATGCGTCCTGAATGCAAGATTTTGGCTGTCGATTTAAGGGCCAAAATTAATTCCAAAATTTAAATAAATTATATATTTAGAAAGCCCTTATATAGGTCCACTTAATTGTATAATTAATTTAGTATTATAAGTTATTTAATATATATTAAAATTAGTTGAAGTTAAGGATTTATACATGCTAAATGAAGGTTTAATTTCTTAATTAATGTACAAATTAATAAATTAATCATGAAATTGACTTTATAAATAGTTAATTTATATAAAAAAGTATTTACTATACATTTTTAATTTATTTTAGAGCATTTATTTTAATTTATTTACATTTAAATACACATTTTTAAGAGATATACATTAATTAAGTTATAAATACTAGTATACAATATGAATATGTTTTAAATAGGTTGAAAATATTTAAAATTAATATATATAAGTGTACAATATAAGTTACTTCAGTAATAACTTAATTTACTAATTAATTTTATTTTAAGCTAATAATTTACCTAATTAAATTAATAACTTAATTACCTAAAATAAATACATAAATAAATTAATGTACAGGTATAATACATTATATATTAATTAGTTAAGTATGTATATACAGTAGTATATATGGTTCTGGGTATGTACATAGTTATTTATAATTACTTAAGATTATACACATTTACTTTGATATAAGTTAATATATAATTATATAATAAAGTTATATATGCAGTAAATCATTCTAAACACTTAATTAAATATATAGAATACAATTATAAGTTATTTATGTACATTATTTACATATATGTTAATCTTAAGTTATATTTATAAGTATAAATACAATATACAAGGTATTTTTAGGTATTTTTTTATTATTTTTAGATTGTTATGGTATTTATATATTGAATAGAGGTAGGAGATGAAAGAGAAAGGGTGAGATGAGAGAAGAAGAGATTCTTTTTGGTGTTTTTAGATTAAACTCTTATTAAATTTTAAAGTAGACTGAACCGTCGATTGATACGTTCTACGAAGTTGGGGGTTCGGAATATTTTGCAACTTTGCATACACTCAAAGAAATATCTAATCTTACTCAAAATAGGTTTATTTTATTTTTCTATGATTCTTTTATCATTTTTATTTATGTACAAAACTAACACACATTAGGCCTTGAAAGGGCTTTCAACAAAGAACCTAAGGCATCAAAAAGAGTTCTAAGTTCCAGAAAAGGTATTTAAGCACTCAAAAATGTCTAGCATGACACATGGAAGATGTATAAGCTTCTAAACATGATTTACACTTTGAATTTCACTCAAATTTCATATTAGACGATTAACTCAATTTCATTAGCTGACAATGAATTTCAAAAGATACTTCAAGCAATTCAAATTAAATTACAATTCATTTCTAGGACACGAATGCTTATACATAAATGTTCTAGCCATATACACATGTCAACTACCTTACAACTCAAAAATTCACAGCTTAAATCCCTTAAATCCATTTCAAGATAATACACAGCAGTTGTCACATGTCAGCAGCCAAGAGCTGCCATTTTCAACAACGATCCAGCTGCTATTTCCAGCATGATTAGTAGCAACTGCTGCTATAACTTAGCAGCCATTTCTGTTGATGTTCATACAACCCAAGCAACTGATGTTACTGCAATGGTTGCTTGCATTTAAAAACAGCAACTACAGAAACATTAGAACATTGAGAAAGCCAACAATCTTCACAAAATAGATCTCAAAGCCAACTCCACAACAAGTCCATATACATTCTAAAATCCACTGAAAAATTAGGGATGCAAATCTGTGAAAAACTCTTCAAACTCTACATCATATTCCATCTTCGAAAATCTAAGTTTCAGGTGTTGTGAAACCTATTTGAAAACTTTAGCATCCACTGAAATCCACATCAACAAATCCTAGTTAATCCCTTCCTCTTCATCATAGACAACAAAAAGGATATGGATTACTCTAGACATCAATGTCACTTGTGACTCACTTCTAAATCTTCATCCAACTCTTTTAAGCCTCATATCATATTCAAACAACTAATTGAAATCATTTTGAAGTTAGAAACAAATGTTGCCCAAATTGGGCTTCTAATGTAAGATTGCCACTGTGATTTAATCAATTTGAGCTCCTAAACAATATAAATCAGTGTTTAGGATCTTAAATGATCGTAGAAAAATCATCAGGTCATTACTTAGGCCTTGAATCATTTCATATGATTCTCGTTGGCCCAAACTACCTATCAATCATCAAAAAATCAAGATCTGACATCAAATGAAGCACAAAAAATATGATCACTAAAAACTTGATCAAATGGATTTAAAACAATTGCAATATTTCAAATCAAACTCAAATAAACTAAATTTCATTAATTAAATCCAAATAGATTACAATTAGCTCAAAACTCATTCAATCAATTATCGAAATCAATCTCCACAAAATCAGTCAAATCCAATCGATTCAAACTAGGAGGGCATCAATGGATATATGGGCTGAATGGAATGCTTCAATTTGATGTTTGAGCATTCCAACAGATCTGAAAGCTAATGAGCTTCAGATTTGTTAAATGCTCTTGTGAAGGGGTGGTTGATGACTAGAATGCACAGCGAGTGAATGCGAGTTGTGAAGTGAGGAGGGAGAGGAATGGATCGAAACAAAGGTGGCAAAACATCTCTCTAATCTGAAGTAATCAGAGAGAGTGAGATCAATTCTAAATTACACTACTCCTAATCTATACCAATCCATCACTGAATTCAATATCTAATCTACTCTTACTGATCTACAATACACTATCACTTAAAAATAATTTAGAAAGCAGGAGATCCTAATCTAATTAGAAGAATGGGTTTCCTGGATCCATAGGCAGTTGCTGTGGTGACGAAGGGGGATGCAAGGATCTCCAGTGAGTGAATGGGGTCCCTAGGCTGCAACTGATCGCTACAACAACGAATTGGAGGAGGAGACACTGCCCCTGTCACTGACGATCGATGAAGGAGGAGGAACTGGAGACTTGGAAGAAAGGATTGGCTCAAATAGGGAGGGAGCTGGTGACCACGTGAGGGTCTGAGGAGCTTCTTAAGTAGGCACGTGAGTGGATCAGGTGATCGTGAGGTGAGATTAGGTGTGATAAGGGTGTTCGGTGGAGATAAGGAAGAGAGGAGCATGGGAAGGTCTAGGAATGAATCCCACCGTAGGATCAGATCTGGGGGAGGTAGCAAATAATTGCACAAAGGCGTAGGATTTTTGAAAGTGGATCCACTATCAGATTGAAGGCACAAGAGATCAAGGGTCATTGTAGCTCAAGTTCTTTGCAGCTACAGTGGACCTCAGTGCATTAGGTGTGTTTGGAAAAATTGTGCATAAGGCGAAATGGTGTGAATTTTGTGATTGAACCCATAAGTGGTTGAAAGTTATGCATAGCGATCCTTAGCATCTTGTAAAGAAGTCCCTCCATGTTTCAAATAGGTCCCTAGGAGTTTAAATGTTAATAGAAAAATGTTATGGATGATGACCTAAAGGTAATCTAATGAATGCGGGGTCCTATTGATATCCAGATGCCATGAGATTTTTGTTGGAGCATGATTGAGCATTTAAGAAGTTAATTCAACCCTTGATTTGTACTTTTGAGCTCAAACATGTGTTCAATTTGCAATTAGATCAGCATTTTACATTTATGAATAGAATATCTCATTAATTAACCTAATTATACATTTTTAACACAGATTTGATGTTTTAGGTTATTTTCCTTAATTCTAACACTTAACCCATTTCTTTTGTTAATTGATAGTGTTTAACCTAGTTTCTAGCTTAACTTAGGCATTTTAACTATGATGAGTGTTGAATCATGCTTCGATCAGGCTTTAAAAACATCCATCATAGTATAAGAGATCAAAGCAAATTAACATTTAAATTTTTAATGCTTGAATTAAAAGAGAACCCGAGGTCGTCTTTGGGAGCAACCTAATCCGCAACTATCACTATTCAAATCAATCTCAGTTTCATGAACTTGTATTAAATAGATTTTAAAAAAATCAATAAGTTCAAAATACACTTGATTTTATAAATGAAATTATTAAATGTAAATCTTCAAGTGCAACAAATAAATGGGGGTTTTTATGCTCAATTAAATCAAGAGGATCAAATATGATTGAAATTAAACACCAAATAGTTATCAACAATACTGTTTGCACAATAAAAATCCTTTATAGTGAAATTCAAAACTTATTCAAACACGAATCACAATGTAGTCCTTGAGATATCACCCTTTTTGAAAATGTATCCTTGAGAAATTGCATTTAGGTCCCTACGTGCTTTCAAGTTTATCCCTTCAATTTTTTTTCTGCAAATAGGTCCTTCTTCTTTTCTTCTTTTTCTTCTTCTTTTCTCTAGTAGGAAGTAGCGTGGAGGTTGGCGCACTCTGATGGAAGTTGGCAAGGGTTACGAGTGCACGAAACTTCCTACTAAGTATCATGGAGTGTTCAGCGTGGCCTTGCAGAGCTTCACGCGAAGCTTAGTCATGCGAGGAGGCCAAAGGAAGCACAACATCGGGGAGGATGGGTGTGACCGGCGATGGCGGTTTGATGTGAGAGGCATCGAAACTCCCAACCGAGGTGTCAAGGAGCTTCGTTCGGACCCGTTGAAGGTGTCAACGATGTTAATTTGATGCAACAAGGCTTGGAGGTGACCGACGAAGGTGCAGAAGGAGGTACTGGTGGTGGGTGTTCAGTGGAGGCATCGAGGCGTCAAACCCTTTGATTAAGAGAGGGCTTTTACTCCTCTCGTCGTGGCAAAGCTTCGAAGGTGGTTGGTGGTGAACAAGGCAGCATGGAAGTGGCTGTTAGTGGTCGTTGGAATCTCGCCAGAGACTCACCGCATGTGAAGAAGACGACGGCATAGGGAGAGAGCTTGGGGTCGAAACCTGCAAGAAAAGAGACTAAAGTAATCTAGAGGAAGAGAGGGAGGAAGAGAAATACTTAGGAGATGACGTGGATGTGAGGAGAGACTGGTCGTGACCAGCCGAACTTGGGGAAGGGGAAGTGATGATAACATCATCATCAACCATATCTAGCTTTATTTAGTCATATTACATCATTAAATGCTCCTACATAACCATCAGAAGGCCATAATTCATTACAAATCCTTTCTAAGAGAATAACAAGAAACCAGGGTTAAAACTACAATTTACCATCATATCATGAATGCATAATAACCATGATTTTCTTAAGGTTCAAATGTTCTTAAGAGTCTACCAAGTGGGTTAGAACAGACAGAAAAGGATTTTCATACATTACAGGAATTAATGGACATCTAAAACCCTAAAAATAGACCCTCTTAATTAAATAAGGTTCTTATCAGGATAAAATTCATCTAAACCCTCTAAAAATCATATAAAAATATTTCCTAAGGATTGGTACCTTCAATTTGACCATCAGAACCCGTCTTGACCCAAAATAGAGCCATAGACAGACTTTTACCTTAATTTGGGTTTTTGCATAAATTACCTGGTCAAACTAGGTCAAAACCAAAAATCCAACTTCACCATTTGATTCCTTAGGTTCAAATTAGGTTTTTACCAAAATTTGGGCCCAATATAAGATCATCTTAAACAAGTTTGCAATTTGGTCCTGTCTAACTCTTTTATCTCACACACGTGCCCTTAACTTTCAAAATTGTTGCAAATAGCCCCCCAACTTTGTCGTATTCTTCACAGATAGGTCCCGACCGCCCTTAACTCCTAATCCTAAAGCTCCAACAACCTTCAAATGGGAAGATCTCCCTGATTTCTCGCTCAATCCCTTCCAAAATTGGAAGGGAAATTCTTTATGGAGTCCTCTTTCCAATGAATCTGATCTTGAGCCCAACAACCTTCCCAATCTCTCATGCAAACGCATGAGAGATTTGGGTATCCTTCAAGTTTCCAACTCCAGTGACCTTCCAAGCTTGGAAAGCTTGCTTCCCAAGCTCTAATCACCCTCTCATGGCCTATATAAGACTCCCTAGGGTAAACCGTTCTCCCCAAGCTTGATTTCGACCGAAAATTCCCCACATTCCTCTCTCCTATTTCATCCGAATAGCTCCTCGAGCTCCGGCAACTCCCCCTGCCTATCTTGTCGTCCGACCGAAATACCAGCGGCGAATTCTTCTTCCTCACCTTCCTCCATGTCGTGCAATACCAGCCGCCATCTTTCTCTCTTTGTCGTCGTCTTCGGCCCCCTCTACCGGAGTACTTTCTTCCCTGGCACCAGCCTACCAACACCGATGTTGTTCTCCCCCTTTCGTCCATTAGATTAGGGTTAGTTTAGCATCTTTAGATCCTTAGGTTAATTTCCTACCCAAAAAACCAAAAATATCCCCTCGACTACGCTATTCACCCTCATCTTCTCCGTCTCCGACTGCTCCTCCGATGAGGCGTCCTCACTGCTACACACCTCCATTTTCCTCGCCAAAACCCTCATATGCTCCACCTCACCACCCTCTATAAAACCACTCTCCTATTTCGCTCCACCGTCCACCCGAACCCTCCGCCAAACAACCCACCTTCCCCCCTCTGTTCCCGACTCTGTCCGACCTCCACAACGTTCCTCGCCTCACGCTACACCCACTACCATGTTCATTATGCTACATCGAAGCCTGCTGAACCATCTAACAAGGCCGCAAGGCCGTATTCTTGTTTGTAGGTTTCTTCGTCGGAGCTCCACCACCTCCTCCATCGCCGCTTTCGTTCTTCGAGCTCCAGGAGTTGCGAGCCCCAGGCATCATCCCCAAGCAGTGCAGATTGGCTTTAGGTCTCATTCGCAGGCCTCAATTGGAAGCCATACTTTCAACAGCTACCTTGATTGGAAGGCAATCCAGTCGCAGCCACACAAAGAAGACGATGGGACATTTAGTCCCACCTTGGAAACCACTGAGCGCCCGCGGTGACTTAAACTGATTTTCTGCATACGGTTTATCGCCTCAAGTCACTTGGAGGGTGAGGTCCCCCGCACCCTTAACCTGCCTTGCCCGTGACACGCATCACGTGGGCCTGGCTCCAACATGATCCACCTAACCCGCGCACCCTCGGCTGCTACCCCACGTTGGCAGCCCTAGTCCCAGGTGCGCTCTAGGCCCGATTACCCGTTACTGTGCATGGCTCTAGGAGAGGGGTTTTATTGAGGGTGGTGCAGTGAAGCTTATGAGGGTTTTGGCGAGGCGGATGGAGGTGTGTAGCGGTGGGGACGCCTCACCGGAGGAGCAGTTGGAGATGGAGAAGACGAGGGTGAATGGCATAGTCGAGGGGATATTTTTGGTTTTTTTGGTAAGAAATTAACCTAAGGATCTAAAGATGCTAAACTAACCCTAATCTAATGGATGAAAGGGGGAGAACGCCACCGGTGTTGGTAGGCCGACGTCGGGGAAGAAAGTACTCTGGTAAAGGGGGACAGCGACGACGATGGAGAGAGAGCGACGGCAGCTGGTATTGCACGTCGTGGAGGAAGGTAAGGAAGAAGAATTCATCGCCAGTATTGCGGTCGGACGACGAGGATAGGTAGAGGGAGTTTCCGAAGCTATAGGAGCTATTCGACCAAAATAGGAGAGAGGAATGTGGGGAATTTCTGGTCGAAATCGAGCTTGGGGAGAACCGTCTGCCCTGAGGAGTCTTATATAGGGCGTGAGAGGGTCATTAGAGCTTGGGAAGCAAGCTTCCCAAGCTTGGAAGGTCGTCGGAGTTGGAAACTTGAAAGATACCCAAATCTCTCATGCATTCGCATGAGAGATTGGGAGGGTTGTTGGGCTCAAGATCGGATTCACTAGAAAGAGGACTCCATAAAGAATCTCCCTTCCAATTTTGGAAGGGATTGAGCAAGAAATCAGGGAGATCTTCCCATTTGAAGGTCGCCGGAGCTTCAGGATTAGGAGTTGAGGGAGGCCGGGACCTATCTGTGAAGAAGACGACAAAGTTGAGGGCTATTTGCAAGGATTTTGAAAGTAAGGGCATGTGCATGAGATAAAAGAGTTAGACAGGACCAAATTGCAAAGTAAGCCAAGATGATCTCATATTGGGCCCAAATTTTGGTACAAATCTAATTTGGACCTAAGGAATCGAATGGTGAAGTTGGATTTTGGTTTTGATTTGGCTTGACTAGTAATTTATGCAAAAACCCAAATTAGGGCAAAAGTCTGTCTGTGGCTCTATTTTGGGTCAAGACGGGTTCTGATGGTTAAATTGAAGGTATCAAATCCTAGGGAATATTTTTATATGATTTTTAGAGGGTTTATATGAATTTATCCTGATCGAAACCTCAGTTAATTAAGTGGGTCTATTTTTAAGGTTGCAGATGTCTATTAATTCCCATAATGCACGAAAATCCTTTTCTGTCTGTTCTAACCCACTTGTTAGACTCTTAAGACCATTTGACCCTTAAGAAGCCCACGGTTATTCTGCATTCATGATATGATGGTAAAATTACAGTTTTAACCCTGGTTTCTTGTTATTCTCTTAAAAAGGATTTGTAATGAATTATGGCCTTCTGATGGTTATATAGGAGCATTTAATGATGGAATATGATAAAATAAAGCTAGATATGGTTGATGAGGAAGAACTCCAGCAAGCCAGATTGGAGCGACGGCATGGATAGGGAGCGCCTCCTTTGGTAGGGAGGACAGCGATGGAATGAAGAAGAGGGCAGCGACCTCTATTGGCAGAGAGATATGGCAATGAAAAAGGGCGGAGAAGCTCCAAGGTGCTCAACAATGGCATGATGGGGAGGAGAAGAAGAGGGGGTTATTCACGCCAATCTTTTCACGTCCGAACACGAAAGAGATGTGCGACGATTTATAGCAGCGTATATGAGCCATTGGTGGCCGATTGTTGCGAGAATCGCTTGCCCAAGCTCGCAACAACTACGTCTACGCTGAACGAAGCTAATGAATCCTAGAGGTGGCCATTGATGGTGACACCTCCTCCAGCAGGTGCGGGGAGGCAAGAGGAACAACTTCTCTTCAATCATTGAAGGCAACCGTGATCTGAGGCGACCGAATTTCGCGCGTGAAACTCGCCCAACCGCGCGCCATGGCTGCCTAAAGGTTGACGGACATTTTTGTAAAGGAGATGAAGAGTTGGGGGCTGAGTGCAAGAAATCAGAAAGATGGGTGGGGTTTTGGAAGGAAATAAGAAATTGAGGGCCAAATTGTAAAGTTGACTAACATGAAGTCCAAATGAGTCCAAATTTTTATGGTAACCTAATTTAAACATAAGAAATTTAATGGTGACTTCAATTTTTAGTTTTGATGTTGTTTGCATGGTTAATCTGCAATTAAACCTGAAATGCACCAAATTCCCGTCTATGATTTTATTTTAGGTCAAAACAGGTTTTGATTATCAAATTGACTGTTTCAAACCTTATAAAATATTTTTAATTGATTTTTAGAAGGTTTAGATTATATTTATTTTCATCAGATCTGTTTTAATTGAAGTAGGGTTGAAATTAGGATTTTTTATTAGAATTAAACATTCACATTGAATGTACATCCTGAATTATTTAATACCAACCTACTTTTAAGATATTTAAGCTCAATTGACCTTTGATTAATTATAATTTTTTTCCTCCAGCTATTCTACATTTATTTTTATTCGTGAAAATTGCAAAATTAACCCCTTTTTCTAATAATTTCTTTCTCTTCAGCCCTGATTGAGTTATACCCTTTTAATGTGTTAATTAGGTGAATTTAACCTTAAAACTTAAGCAAATTAGGTTAGATGTAGTGAATGATGACCATGCCATCAATGAGTCACACCTTATCACCACCATTTCTGCCTTTCTTATCCTCAAAGGGAGACCCTCCACCATCTTCTTGATGACAATGTACTTTTGTATGCATGTGAAGAGTTGGCTCTAAACAAAAATTAAGCTTCATGCTACCTTTTTGAAGTATTTTTCCCTTACTTTTAAGGTAGGACTTGCCGACTCCCTCACTTTTAAGGTAGGACTTGTTGACTCCCTCAATTTATGGTGGTGAAGATTCAAACTTTGGCTATGTTCATGTTATACTATATTTGTCAACTCTATAATCTCCTACATTTGAAGAAAGTAGCCATTACTTCTTGTCGTATCCTACTTGAAGGCCAATGGTATCATTTCTTTCTCCAAGAAATGGTTGTACCACACCAAGCTTTCTTTGTTTGTTCTCCACTAAAGGTAGTTAATAATGTTTAAGATTGATTTCACTTGTCTAAATTTTGATACAAGTTCTATGGGAGTTAGTCTTTTGTAGGATATGGATGGGAAGTTTGGGGCCTTTAGTTGGAGCCCTTGTTTAACCTTACCCAAAGATGTTGGGGGTTTTCAATTCCTCACCATGCCTGTTAACGATTACCAACAACTTTCCTTTACCCTACTCCATGGATTTTGTCTCTATCTCTTTCACCAATGGAGGTTAGAGAAAGCACTCCTACCTTAGGATGCTTAAGTAAGTGCAAATTTTCTTTTGAGACACAACAATCTTAGCTTTTCCTCCACTTTGATTTGTAGAGGTTTGTAAATTCAGCTATGGAGGCACTAGGAAAGTGTGTAGCAAAGCATTCAATGGCAAATTTGGGGCAACCTCTCCCTTAAAAGAATTAACAAAAATTTTGATACCTTGCCTCCTACAGTCAAAGGTCTTGTGAGATTGTATGCCCTATATGCATCTTACCTAACAAGTTATTTTCAACTTTCATCTAACTACAAATATAGGCACTGTACTTCTTGACCTCTTTCGAGGTTATACCTATAATAGGCTACAAGTCGTAGTCACTTTTGGTTCTTGCTTTGTGTAACGAGTACCTTTTGGTGTAGTCCCTTACATTTTAAATTTTAAAAATCTTTTTTCTTTAAAAAAAGTAATCAAGTTAACTTATTAGGGTTATTGTTTTTTTACTTTTGTTATTTCCTTGTTTTATATGAGTTGCTCCTTGAATCAGCCTACTTCTTTTATATTTTTTGATTACTTTATACTTGTTATGGGTCCTTACTTTTACCTCAACATATATAAAACTATGAATTTGAAGTGTGGTTCGGCTTTGTACCTCTCAAGATTGAGCATTAACTAGTTTGTTTTCAAATTTCCCTTGATATTGAGATCTTTCGAGAGACTTTTTGTTATAACAGAAAAATAATCTAAAAGTTATCCGACAAGAAAGATCTTTTTAACGCCAGTTTGCTTTCACATTGACTAGTTTGATTTCCTGCAAAGGTTCATGGTACAACGAGAGTTGGGCAGCATAGTTGCGCAGTCCCCTGAGTCTCGAAGAGTCTGACTTTGAGGTCTTTTTCATATAATTATAAGAAAAAGACAAATATATCTTACAAATAGATTAGGACGACTATGATAAGGAAATGTATTTTGTAATATATTTTATAATGTATTTGGTAATGTACATCGTGAAAAAGGATACGTGATCGCCTGTAGCTTCCTACCATCGTAAGCACATTGTAAAAGGATACGTGATCATCTTTTTTTTTAAAACCATGAATTTGGTATGCCTTACGTTATCGCTCATCACTTTCGTTTAGAATTAAATATTATTGATAATTTTGAAAATATATAGTTTTAAATTAAATATCAGTGATCTTTACATACGAATTAAATATCATTGGGTTGAAATATTACCACCACTGATGGTTTCTTAATCTCTGACGGATAAATAATAGGTCTCACCATGCATATTGTAAGAAATACATAACCTTTTACGTAATTACGACAAAGATCACCGATGCATTTATCGGTGATATTGTGAATAAATCAATATATTTTATTGGTAGGTTAATTCCACTTATATGTATTGCACACATACACGAGAGAGATGCGTGATGTAGTCTCATTTTTACATTGTGAAACGTGTTTCTTTCGATGATGGTAAACGCCAACCCAAGAAGTTAGCGGAGGACATGGAGTCACTTGTTCGGTCTCAGTTCGCCTCTCCAAGGAAATGATTTTTCTGAATAAATTTTTGTTTACAAATGTTTGCAGCACTGATGGATTAATGCCCATTGCAACACGATTTCTGGCGCATATATAATAATACAAATTATCCTTAATATTTGTTCTATTCTTGGTGAGTGAAGCATCTTTCTTGCTTGAAAAAAATGTGGCTGCACGTACGGTTGCAACTAGGTTGTGGTGTGCAGTTACCAAGTGATTTTAGATCAAACTCGATCGAGTCTAGCTCACCAAAGATAAAAGGGATATTTATATACATGTCCTTGAATTCTAACTAAATTACATTGATCTATACTCCTATAAATTTCATATATACATCTATACCTCTGAAAACATGTGGCGTTAGTTTTAAATGCCCTTGCCATTAGATAGGTGGGGTAGTTGAGATTTATCATGGTTAGATAAACCATGTTAAGGTTTATCTGACCAATCAAATGGAGGGGACACATCATGCGAATCTCGAACCTCTTGGTGAGAGTAACTTGTGATTCCTGTAAACCTTCGTCACTCGCTCTCTCTCCTTTCACCATTGTCTATCATCATTCGCTCTCTCTCCTTTCTCTCTTGTCAATCGCAAGAGGAAACCTTAGCTAGAACTCCAATTCTTGACCTGAAGCAAGGTCAAGCTCCATCTCTACCTTCACTACTTCGTCGAAACCCTAATCTCTCCCATGCAATGCTAAGCCCTGATCGCCCTCATCAGAAACCCTAACCCTAATTGACTCATCTAGTTAGTGCGAGCCCTAATATGTTGCAAGGAGGGTTTAGGGTCATCGTCATCTTCCTCATCAGCTGGCTAGTGGGAGTGCAAGCAACAATCGAAGCCTTCTCAACTTGTAAGGTTCACATTTTCTTAGCATTTTATTTGACATGCATGTGGGTTATTAGTCTCCTTAACATGGTGGCATGTAGGTTAGAGCAATGGGCTAGTTCAATGGCAAGCATGGGATAGCCACTGTGCACCTCAGATGGGGAGGAGAGTTTTTAGGACACGAGTAGAGGTCAAGACGTGAAGTATGTTAGGAGAGGGAGAAGATTATAGGCATGGATCCTGATTTGGTATGCCAGTTTGACTTGATCAATGACCTATCGAACCTTGTCGATTGGAATATGAAAGATGTCCTATTCTTGAGATGCAAAGATCTGCGGTCAAGGGCTAGAAGGTATGCGAATGTGTTAAATGAAAAGGACATGATGGAGATGTTCAATCTCCATGGTGATGGTCGTGATTTAGAGTTGGTTGTTTCTTTTGTTGATATTGAATCTCTTAGTTATCTTGACCATAAGAAACATATGAGACAAGTTAAACGTAAATTAAAGACAAATGATGGTGTGAAGTTATTGGAGTGTGGCTCAGAGGGTGTCAGTCCATCAGGTGCTGGACAGGAAGGGGTTGAACAGGGGGAGATGTAGGGGTAGATGATCAGGTGGTGGGAATAGGGACTAAGGGAGTTGCTGGAGATAGGGAACATAGAGAAGAAGAGGTGATCATAGTCAATGATGTGGCTGAGGAAGTGCTTGGGAAGGGGGGAAGTGTAGAAGAAGAGGTTTTGGTGGTGGATGTAGTGGCTAGGGAAGTGTTTGGGATGGGGGGAATTGCAGAAGAAGAGGTACCACTAGTGGATGCAGTGGCTAGAGAAGTGTTTAGGAAGGGGGAAATTATAGAAGAAGAGGTTCCAGTAGTGGATGTAGTGGCTGGGTAAGTGCTTGGGAAGGGGGGAAGTGTAGGAGAAGATGTTCCAGTGGTGGATGCAATGGCTGGGGAAGTGTTGGGAAGGGGGTAACTGTAGAAGAAGAGGTTCCAGTGGTGGATGCAGTGGCTGGGGAAGTGCTTACGAAGGGGGGAAGTGTAGAAGAAGATGTTCCAATGGTGGATGCAGTGGCTAAGGAAGTGCTTGGGAAGGATGGAAGTAGAGAAGAAGAGGTTCCAGTGGTGGATGCAGTGTCTAAGGAAGTGCTTAGGATGGATGTTGCAGTTAATGAGGATGGGGTTGTGATCAGAGGTAATGATATGGCGGGTGGTGATCTTTCTTAAAATGAGGAAGCTATATCCTCGACGTAGAGGGGCATAAGGGTGTTGATTGTGATGACAAAGATGAGATAGTGGATGAGGGAATTGCAAGAAGAAACAAGAAGAACAAGAAGAAGGTTGCTAACGAGCTAAGGACCAGGTCAATTAATAGTGATAGAAGGCAGACCAAGGTCCAAGTTAAGCTAGAAACTAAACTAAACACTATATAATTAACACAAGAAATGGGTTGAGTGTGAGAATTAACAGAAATGACCTAAATCAACAAATTTGTGTTAAAAATGCAAAATTAGGTCACAAAATAAGATAATCTATTCAAAAGATATAATTTGATGATCCAAGTATAAATTAAACACATGATTGAGCCCAAAAGTATAAATCAATAGTTGAATTAACTTCCTAAATGTTCAATTAAGCTCCAGTAAAAACTTGGTGGCATGTAGACATCATTAAGACCTTGCATTAGTGGTTTTTCACTTAGATCCTTAGATCATATACATTTATTCATATTTAAAACCTCCAAAGACCTCTTTGATAACCGTCGGGGATCTCTTTGAAAGCCTCAGGGATTGCTCTACAAGACTTACTCTCCACTTATGGGTCTGCATGAAAATCTTCTACCCCTTCGTCCTTAAGGGCTTAACAGTAATTTTCCAATATACCTACAGCTGAAGATCCACTGTAGCCTCACAAAGATCAAGCTCATCTGCATCCGTCCATCCCTTGAGGTCGTGATCCAGCTGTCAATCCTCGATCAATCTTCGCGCGCTCATGCGCTTAAGATCACCTACTATCCTAGATCTGATTCTACGGTGGGTTTTTGATATAGAGCTCCCCTCACATCATTCCTTTTCATCCCACCGTTGGCATCTTAGGAACTTAATCCCACCTCCTCGGTGCCCAGATCTCCCGCGCACCTATATAAGCATGATCACTAACCTCACGTGCGAGCATCACCTCCTCTCCTACTTCCTTGAGGTGATCCTTTCATCCTCTCCAACTTCCTCCCCACCTAGCCCCTGTTACGTCGCCCTTGGTGAAGGAATTCACCTTTCTGTGACATCTCCTCACCGCTAAGGACCACATAGCACCTGAGGGCGACTTTGAACTCCACTAGAGAGTTTTCACTTCGTTTGGAGATCTTCCCTCTCCATTCTTCCTCTCCATCCACCAGGTGGAGATATAAAGATCCCTCCAAGTATAGTAGATCTCTTGCTTTCTAGGATAATTGCAATGTTTGTTAGTATAGTGCAGATCAATTAAGAGTAGAATTAGATAGTAACCTCATGGATCGATTGATAGCTGTAGGAGTAGAGTAGATTAGGTAGTTTTTCATCAAATCCACCTCCTCTGATCAATTCAGATCAGAGGAGATGAATTCGCCCTTCATAGTATCCATTATTCTCTCCCAACACTCCACAATTCGCTTTTGATTGTTTCCCTCATTGTTTGCATTCGTAGTTCATCGTCTCCATTGTAGTAACCAATAGATCTAAAGTTCATTAACTATCAGATCTAATGGCGTGTTAAGATCAAATAAGGATCTCCTCATACATTCCACAGATCACAAAGGTCCTTTTTCTACGTGGAATTGAATTTGATTTGATTGGTTAAGATCGACTTGGTTTTTGCAGTTGATTGAAGAATTTTGCAAGTAATTTGGACTAATCGATTTTAACCAATCAAATTAAGTTTATATGGGTGTAATTAAATTATATATGATGGGTGTGTGCTATTTCTGATTGGAGTTTAAATGAGCTCTGATTGGAGTTTAAATGAGCACTGTGTTTACACCCAATTCTCAGAGACAATGCTATTTTTTGGTAGTTCAAGCCTAGGAATCTCAGATTCACTAAGATGAGGCATAAATCATGACCCATTAGTTCTATAGGATTGCCTAAGATCCTAAACACTGAACCCTAGTGTTTAGGAGCTTATGGTGATTAGATCACCTATGTAATTCTTAAAACAAAGGCCCAAATAGGGCTACATGGATTTCTGATCTAATTGGCCTTTACTCTGATCTTCAAGGTTTAGATGATATTTTTAAGGTCTAAATGAAGGTTTTGGATATTTTATAAATGAAGAATTAGAGTCGGTTTTATACGAAATTAGAGTTTTAATTTGATCCTAAATATACATGTTGTTTATGGTATGATATTAAGATTAAATTAAGGTTCTAGAGTTTGTGACTTTCAATTGGGTATAAATTGATTTCCATATCTTCTTGGGAATGTTTTCAACAGCTGAGATGTGTATTTTTGATGTGGAATCAAATCTAAGAGAGATTCAAGAGTAGCAGTAGTTGCTCTGGCTTGATTTGAATTTTCTCTGATTTGGATAGATTTTTGAATGAAATGGATTTTCGATGATGGACCTGAATGGTTTTTGCTCAATCAAGACCTATTAGGTCTGATTTTTATGTAACTACAGCAACAGCAGCAACTAAGATGTCAACTACACAATCTCAGCAGCTGTTGTTTTCCATAGCAGGAGTCACTATTTGGCCTGGATTGAAGTGGAATTGAGTCAGGAATCCTTGAGGATTGATGAAACTGATGGGAACACCATCACCCTAACTAGCCCATTTTAGTCTAGAATAAAAGATAAAAACTCCTACATATTCATCTGAGGGTTATATCTCCACCTTATTATGTTTTGAGAAGAGAACAAGAAACCAGGGTTAATTCTATAATTTAACATATCATGAACACAGAATAACCAAGGGATTTTCTAGGGGTAAAATTAAGGTCAAATGAGCATTAAAGTCTAATAAGTGGGTCCATGCAAATAGAATTGGGTTTTCGCACATTTCGAGAATTAATAGTAACCCAAAACTCTAATTTCAAACCTGCTTAAATAACATAGGTTATGATTAGTAAAAAATTCATATAAACCTTCTAAAATTCATATAAAAATATTTCATGAGATTTGGTACCCTTGATTTGACCCTTAGAACCTATTTTGATCTTAAATAGAGTTACAAACATAATTCTGTCTTAATTTGGATTTTTACGTAAATTACTCAATCAAACTTGGTTAAAATTGAAATCTAACTTCACCATAAAATTCCTTGGGTCCAAATTAGATTTGCACCAAATTTTGGGCCCAATCAAAGTTCATCTTGACCTAGTTTGCATTTTAGTCCATTTAAACTCTATTTTTCACACTTAAGCCCCTAGCTTTCGAAATATTTGCATTTAGCCCCATAACTTCTCATCATTTTCTTCAAAAATGTCCCTACCACCATTTACAATGTGAACCCATGAGATCCGAGCTTCAATCAAGGATTCCTCCCCGATTTCTCGACCAATCCCTTCCAAAATTAAAAGGGATGATCCTGAGGAAATTTCCAATCACTTAAACCTAGTGTTAAACTCCAAATCGCCTCATGAAGCTCGTGCGAATCCATGGATTTCTAGAATTTTTTTTCCTTGAAAATCTGAGCTTCTTAAGCTTGTTTCTAAGCTTAGAAACTTACTTGAATCCCTATAAAAACATCCCCATCGCCTAGCCGAACTTCTTAGCAAGTTCTATGCCCAAAATTCCTTCACCTCCTCTACCCCCGGCTGGCTCCAGACTCTGCTCTGGCGACCTCCTCCCTCCGGTCTCCTCGCCTACTTCCACATACTATAGGCAGCAGGTCCATCTTCCCCATCTTCGTCCGCACCTCGCCATACCTGCGAGGGGCTCCCTCTCCCTTCAGGCGTCCCCGTTCTCCCAGAGCCACCATCGTCTCCAACACCAGCCAGGCAAAGCCGGTGCCACCTCCGCATCCCCTTTGTCTGCAACCTCCTTCATTCGACTCTGCATCTCCCCCTGATCCGATTCACACATCCAACGCTCGCTTCAATACACCTTCACGCCCACACCACTGTCATCTTCCATGTCTCCGGCATACCTTCGGCGACCTCGCGAATCTGCCACACTGCACCAATCCACTCCCAACAAATATTGAAACCTTCGTCGTGTCTTCACGACCAAAACCCCTCAAGTAATTGAGGGGATTGGCCTCTCACACACTCCACCCAACTCACACACCACCGCACCACCTTCTCGAGGTCGTCGGACCTCCACACTCACCTGGACACGACACCAACACCACCGTTACACTCGTCAACGTACGGAGATCCTCCTGAACATCTTTGACGTGGTCGAGAGGCCGCATTCTCCTTTTTAGGTGACTGCCGGACCTCTGCTGCCACCCCTAACTTTGCCGACTTCAGCTGCAGTCCTCCAGCCATCATCCCTTCAGATTCCACCCCCAAGTGTTGCAGCTGACTTCCAGGAAGCACTCCAGGTTTCCAATTGAAGCAGCAGGTACTTCTCTCGACCTTAATTAAAGACATCTTCAGCTGCTACTGCGCGAGGAGTATGGGACATATAGTCCCACATCGTGGAATTAGCAGTTGTTAAGACCTGCACTGTTAGAGCTCTTTAAGACGTCTGGAACTTGGATCAGACGTCTGGTCAGATGTTTGGACACCTTCCCAGACGTCTGAAAATCAAATATTTCATGTACGTCCTCGTGTCTGCTTGTGTGCTGTGTGCAAACAGTACGCAGCCTCGTTTCTTCCCTCCTTCTCTCTCCATCTCGCTGACGCAACCCTAACCCCCACACTTTATTTAAACCCCCCTCCTCTCCCTCACACCACCCCACCTTCAGCCACCCTTCTTCTTCCTCCAGCGAGAGCGGTGACCGACAGATAGCAGGGAGCGAGCATGAGCGGCGTGGGAGGAGAAGAGTAGCGAGGGGAAGGGAGGAGAGCACTCACGCGAGCTCGTGTGGGGGCTCGCCTGAGAGCTCACAGCAGGTCAGTGCGTGCACAAGGCGGAGAGGTGCGTCGGGGAGGCCCTCCCCGACACTGCTGCAGCCGGAGCAGCAGGAGAGCGGACGCAACACGGCCGCGTGCGATGCAGAAAGGCGAAGGCAGATTCTGGTTCTGGAACTTTCCCAGAATCATACTTCTGGATCGACATCGAGACGACATGGATGACATCTGGTGGAGGTTCCAAACGACTGAAAGGTGAGTTTCGTGATGTACCCCTTCTTCGCGGATACGGCCATGCAGGTCGTTCCACCGAGCCACTGTTTCATGCCATATTGAGGAGATTTGCATCAATGCGTGCAGGATTCACTTTGGGAAGGCGCGGGACACGCCATCCCACGTGGATCAGATGTCTGGGCAAGGCACCAGACGGCGAGAAGCATTTCCAAACGTCCTGAGAAGTGGTCGGACGTCTGGAATTGGGTCCATACGGTTCAGCAGGGTTCCTGGATGTCTGAGGAAGGGCGCAGGAGTTGAGGTATGGTTCTGGACTCTTTTAAGACATCTGGAAGGTGTTCCAAACGTCTGATAGGAATCAGAATTACTGTTTTTGACCCGTTTAGGGTCCATTTGAGGTCCGATTTCCGCAATTAGGATACCGTCGTTTTCCGTATAAATTCCTCTACTTGTTAGAATACTTTTTATCCTATTCTGAGTAGTCTCTTGTGAATGATCCTTGTGATAGGACCTCATTCCGTTGTAGATTTAGGGTTTGCTGAGGCACGTGGACCTACCGATCAAGCCCCCATTACTCTTGAGTTTACTGGGAGAGTGGCTTCCCCCAGTTTAATTACAACCTGAATGCATATGTGGAATGAATGTTAGATCCTAGGATATGGCATGGATCCTAGGACTAGAAACACTGAAATATTTATAATGAATGTATGGATTGCAGTCTTGGATGAGTAGATAGAATGATAACAATTACCTGAAAATGAATAACAGTTGCCTGTAAAATGTAAAGTACTTGTGCTAGCAAATTGTTGCATGTAAATTCCTATTGTTTACATTAAATGTCATATATGAGCTGCATGTATATAAACTAGAATTGGAAGGGTGAATGTTGGAAACACGAGCTACCTTCGAATAAACCTAGAATGTGAATGATAAGCTACATGTTACATGTGTAGAACCTGAGAAATGAAAATAGAAATGATGGAACCTGGTATGGCTTGGCCTGAGAAACATGAGCATGAACCCTACGGGGAATTAGGAGTTGAACTCCTGGAAATACATGGAATAGTTCTCGAAAATGCTTTGGGAAGTGTGCTTTCCCTCAAGTACGTGGTACCAAGGGAAGTGCACATTACCTCTTAGTGTAGAGGGGTGCTTGCCGCCTTTCGGGTCGAGGCCCGGGGTGGGTTTGGCCACTTTTCACTAACTCGGTGGCCCTCGTGTGCACTGTACCGAGGAGAGCTACTAATGTAGGGAGAGGGCTAGACACCCCACGAGGCCCGGAGTTTAGCTAGTCGCCTTACACTGACTTGTTAGGCCCACTGGGCAAACCAGGGTAGTCAGGCGAGAGTGCGCGGACTGTGGAGGGGTGAGACCCCTATTTGGTTACTGTTGAGGGGCTAGACCCCTGTTACTGAGAGGGCTATGCCTTATACTGGTTTCGTGCTATGCTTTGGGCGCACCCGTTAACGGAAACGACTGACCACGTACCAGTGCAGGGTAGCTACCCATGAGTCTATCGCGCATGCCGTAGTCACTGTTACGTCTGTCCGTGACCTTAGGGTGGTTGACTGGGTGTAGGACGACCACGGGGGACTCTCCCA
The DNA here is from genome assembly GCA_037157565.1 of Thalassia testudinum. Classification (NCBI taxonomy): domain Eukaryota; kingdom Viridiplantae; phylum Streptophyta; class Magnoliopsida; order Alismatales; family Hydrocharitaceae; genus Thalassia; species Thalassia testudinum. The sequence goes on from JAZHRO010000009.1 coordinate 51,393,647, forward strand.
GCCAAGAGAGCACCACGTGCTACTTCTACTCTTCGGAAAATATTGCAATCAAGATCGTTCCCACGAGGAATACTCGAGATCAATAAAGAGACCTGATAAATAAACCAAGTGATGAAAGAAAGAATATTTAGTTAAAGAAAGAAGGAAATTGAAAAACAACAGCTACCTGTCCACCTTTACTATTTTAGTTAGTTGGTTGCCACTCTACTCAGCGTTCGCTGATTTCGTGTACTCATAACCTTTTTCAGGTCTAGCTGTTGAGTAGCCAGAGCACATGACTGCAAAGGGTGCTGGGCCTAGTAGAGCCCAGTAGTCGTAGTTCTGTTGTACCTGTTTGTAGTAGTGAGTAGTTCTTGTACCTTTATATTATGTACTCTTCATTGTGAACCTTGTATTCCTATACTCGTTTACTTTTCTACTGTTGTGGTGGTGTGTACTATAGTAGTTTATTTCTTTACTGCTGTACTTTTGTTACTGTTAGTTGCTTGCATGGTGAATTTGGTTTATTTTACTGCTTTTTGGTTACTTTCTTGTTGGACGACTGGGTCTTCGGATCAGTCGAGTTGGTCCGATCTCGTGTCCTGTAGGGATTCGGGAACCGAGTCGTAACAGCAGTCATTCATGCGAGATAAGAGGAATTTGTCTCCCCGACCCCTCACCCAAGACACGGGGGTCGGGTCCCCATACCCTACTCACCCGCTTACCTACCTCTATGCACTCCTCGCCTGCGATACACGCCACAAGCCTGGTCCCTGTTCACACCCAATTACCCAGCCGATTACTCGATTAAGCCCGGGTCTCTAAGCGAAAGAAGAAGAGAGAGAAGGGGGTTTTGCCCTTCACGCCTCTACTATTTGCTGATCTCTGAGAGGCCTTTGCTTCTGTGGTGCTGTGCTTGCCTCTCAACGAAGGAAGGAGAGAGGAGGCCTTTGCCTCTTCTGTTGGAGTTGTGCCCTTGAGCAACTTAAGGAGTCTGATGCCTTGTGCCTTTGTCTAACTTCTGCTGGTGCCTTAGTTCTACATACTGTTGGAATATTAAAATTGGTTGAGGTGGCATATTTGATTGAGAGATACTATGCATTTATTTGAGCTTAATTTCAGGGGTTAATTTGGTGATTCAAATCACCATTTTAACCCATTCTTTTTACACTTTGCTACTTGATTTCATATATATATATATATATATATATATATATATATATATCATTTTGAGTTGTTCCAAATGAAGCTTTGGTAATGATTACTTATATTTCTGATTAAATTGTGACTAGTGAGATTGAATTTCCATTAATTGCTTCTTGTGATCGACCTTGGACTCTTTTGCGATTCTGAGTTATAAATTTAATTGTTTTCAAGCGATTGAGGATTTGCTACGACGATTACTTCTTAAAACTCCTCGATAGCCCGTTAACAGAAACTTACTTTTGTATAATGTTAGGACTTAATGAAAAAGCATTCCTATACAATTGAGTTATTCAAATGTATTATGAAATATTTTGTTATTATTTATAAAGTCCTCTGTCAGCACCGAAATGAACTATTTGTCCAAACAATATTTTCAATACAAATTTATGTGAAAAACAAGTTTTAATGCTCCATCATGTTTCTTAATGTTTTCTCGATATGCTTATAGCTCCACATTCCTTTCTGGCTACTTAGAATCCATTTTTAGGCCTTAGGTTTCACCTTCAAACACTCATCAAAACCTCCTATGGGTTAACTTATACATAAATAAAAATTTATAAAAAATTCATAAAAAAATAAAATAAACATGTCTTGAGTAAGATTAAGTATTTCCTTAGGTGTTCTCCAAGTTTTAAGGTATTCTAAACCCCAGCTTGGTAGAATATACCAGTCAATGCTTCAATATACCTTGGAATTTAATAAAAGAACTTAAAATGAAAAACACCAAAAACACTTCTTCTCTCTCACCTTACCCTTTCTCTCTCATCCCTTATCTCCCCTAAACTTATAAAAACTATAAAAATAAAAAAAACCCCAAAAATACCCAAAAACACCTTGTATACTATGTATATACTTGTATATATAAGTTAAATCTAAGCTATATGTATATATTGTATAATACATATATAATGTATATAATTAACTTAAATATGTATTGTATATATTAAATTAAGTATTTAGAGTGATTTAATGTATATATGTAACTTTATTATATAATTATCTATTAATTTATATTAACTAAATGTATAATAAACTAAGTAATTATATAACATATCTATAAGTACATAATTGTACCTAATACTATACATACATATTTAACTATGTAATATATAATGTACAGCACCTATAATTTAATTTAATTTAATTAGATATTTATAGTAGGTAATTAAGTTATTAGGTTAATTAAGTAATTTATTAACTTAAAATAAAATAAATTATAATTTAATCAAATACTAAAGTAATTTATAATGTATATCTATATAATATTATATTAACTATTTTCAACCTATTTATACTGTATTTATAATGTATCATGGTATTTATAAATTATTTATATGTAAAACTAACTTAAACATGTATTTAAATGTATATAAATTAAAATAAAGTTTCTAAAATATGATAAAAATGTATAAATAATTTATTATGTAAATTTACTCTGTACAAAGTCAATTTCATGATTAATTAACCAATTTATACTTTAATTAACGATTAAACCCTTAATTTAATATGTATAAATAGCTAACTTTAACTGATTTTTATATATAATTAACTAAGATATTTCTCTAAAGTAATTATACAATTATGTAGCATTATATAAGGGCTTTACAATGATATAATTTAATTTAAATTTGGATTAAATTTGGGCTCATGAATTAAGGGCCAAAATCTCAAATTTCGCACATTGCTTAGCGTTGGCAACACTCAATTTGGCACTCAACAATAGTGCTACATCGTGGCTGTAGAAGCACACGAAGTCATATAAATTGAATGGGCACCAACGACCGCTCAGTTGTCAGTGCTCAGCACACATACCCCATACCTCCTCTCCTCTCCTCTGAGCATTGATCATGAGCATATTGAGTGAATTTGTGAACAGTGGTGGGCCAGGGGTCACACACTGTGCTAGGCCTGAATTGGGCTGAAAAATGGATAAAAATATACCTAATCTAAACTAGGGTTGGACCAAACGGAGGAATCTGGATTTCACCAAATCATTCATATCCTCGAGGGGGTAAGTCCTCAAATAACATATAATCCCCTCGAGTTCACTTCAAACTCTAAGTCTGGGTTCCTCCATTGGGTCATCATCCTCCTCTAAAATAGAGTCTTTGTAGCCCTAAGACCAAAATTGATCTAATTCATCCTCCATTCCCTTAGGGTCACCTACATGTAAATCCTCAAAATGTTGTATAGGATATGTTGGTTCCCTACATGGAGGATTGGGATTAGGCTCACTAAGGATAGAATGGGGCTCCACCACATGATAAATCGGGGAAGTGGTATGACTAGCACGACCTTGACTTGGGTCATCAGGGGTGAGAAAAATACTATTAGCAGGGTCAAGGTCCTCAAGTGGTACTTCTTCCCTTTCTTTTGACCCCAATATAGCTCAGGTGGATAATCACTAGAATCATTCTCCTCTAGTGGTCGTGTCTCATGGGGATTATCTAAGGAATATCTACTCATCAAAATAGGACCCCTGGTGTCATTTGTTTCCTCAGAATTATTTTGATGATTATAGTTGTATGGGTAGGGATCAAAATCAATAGTAGGAGGGTAGCTAAGATGATTAATTTCCTTGTTCAGTCGTTGACTATTCCTCAACATCTCTCCCACAGACTCCATCATTTCTTTCTATTGTTTTTGCATTTCTATCATAAAAGATGAGAGACTACTGTTAGATTGGGGAGGATAGTCAATCTCAGGCTTAAGTTGCCTAGGGGTATCGATCCAACCTCGATAAGAAAAATCATGAAGGGTGGGAACATTGGGTGTTTGCATAGTAGTGGGGATTCCAGAGGTGGAAAATCCCACTCCTAGGATCTACTCAAAACTGGGAGTTATCGGGCCAGTACTCCCAAGATAGGAATAGAATTGATCCCATGAATTGTCATTGCACCCATCAAAGGAGGGATACGCACGGGGCATGGGAACATGGCTAAAATGATAGGAGTAAGGGTAGTCCATTTCTTTTTAGTCAAATGGTTTAACTCTCTTAGGACTTAGATAATTTGAAAATAGAAACTTCCTAGAGAGCTCTACTATGCATACACCATTGCCCGTGCAAACACAAATATGATGGGAATTTATTTTTAGTAGATTGAATGACTCCTCAACTCCCACTCATAGGTTAGTTGAAAAGGAGTCAAGGCTATGTCCCTCTGTTCCCACTTAAGTGGTATAAGAGGTCCGTGGTACCTTAAGATACCTGACTAAACCTGACTGAGGAAGAACGAGGTCTGTTAGAATAGGTAGCCAAACAAGTTTAACAAAGATTACGCTTCCTAGGTCGACCTTCGTTTGTGCCTACAACCTACTCGCAACGAATGGAAGTCTTGAACCGAGCCCACACACGAGGAACTAAAATAACTTGGTGGATAGGCTTGTTGATTTCTGACTAACTTCCCTTGTGGTGCAAAGAGGAGAGGTAGAAAATTCCTAGTGACCTTATGTGTGATGTGCACAGTATCTCAAGTATGCAACACATGCACGCATTTTGTATTTTGAAATCCTGCACACAGTCCTTTCACATGCAATTAAAGTCACTGATTTTAAGGTCCAACCTCTTAATAATCCCAATTTTTATGGTGACCACTTAATTAATTTGATTCAAACACTTAAGTGGTCTTGGATTTAAGTCCAATGCAGATGCATGACAGGTATTTGATGCTAAAGAGAAGACGTACCTTACTCCAACTCTCTTCAATGCAAGATGTCTGCAATGCAAAAGAACTAGATGCTACTCAAACAATCCTATATGGTCGCCCTATAGGTATGTAACTTCTAGCAAATAACTCAAATTTTGTTTTATAATAAGCAAACAAATCTAATCTAAGTTAGCTAGCAAACTAACTAGCATGCAGTTCAAAAAGTTCAACTAGACCTATAATCTAAATAAAATGGGAACACACTCTCAAAAAGTTACTCCCGCATACAAGAGCGACAAGCAATGAAAGCACTAGGAACACGTTCCTAAAAAATGCCCAACACAGGTCCACAAGACAGAAATTAAATTCTAATGTCTATCTAGCCTGATCTAAATCTAAAAGAAGCAAATAGGTCTTTGGTCGCCAATCCTCCCTCCTTCAAGCTCATGGGATCAAGGCCCACGTGCTCATGAGATTATCCTCAAGGTGGCGACAAGGTCCACCAAGGTGACGAGCATCCCCCATGTGCTCATCTTCCTCCAGAACATACCTTGCACGAAAGAATGATAGATCAATGAATAGCAATAAACAGGGATCAATGTGAATAGAAAAATACTTGCAAGTTTACTAGGCTCATTGCCTCCCTGGCAACGGCACCATTTAATAAGTCGATCTTTGCTTTCGATGAAAATTTTAACATAAACTGTTATGTCGTTGTACAGCTTTTGTGGCGGAAAATTGACTATTAAAACATTTAACATTTCTAACCACAGTGGATTAAGTTGTCTCCACAGGGAGGAATTAGCCTATTAAACTCGTGAGTGTGACTTAACCAATTCATTATAGCCAATAGTTCCTACTTTGAAGATTTGACTATTCGTTCATAATAAGAAACTAGGACAATTAAACCAAATCAGAGGCATGTCTATGCAAATTCACCTTAATATATTAATTCATCAAATAAATGAATAGTGTTTTTCGCAGTGGCAAAACCTGTAAATAGAAATGAGATGTAAAATAGGGGATTTTCCATCTCTCTTCCTCTCATGTGGGATGAGCCAAAAGTGGCGGAGCTGCTATGCGGGAAGGTCAACCGACGTGAGGGGATCACAATAACGGTGGCAGGACGGAGAGAGGCAACTAGAGATGGCGACCATGCGTGGAGGTGGTCGATGGCGGTGGGTACATCAACGTATGAGAAGGAGCAGCCAGTGGGCAGCATGGACGGCGAGTCCTCGATGTGGGCGTGCCGGTGGTGTTCACGGTGGTTATGGTGGTCAAGATTGGCGACGGTCTGAGGTGAGGGATGAGGGTTGACGGTGGAGGATGTTTGGTTCTTTGCAGTGGAAAATAGGGGAGGCGTGGTGCTGAAGAGGAAGAAGGAAACGAAGAAGAGGATGGGGGGGTGATGATGGGAAGGTGGCTGTGGTGTTGTGAGCAAGTGGGTAAGGGTAGCTGTAGGGTTTCCACGCGATAGCGGTTGTGGTGGGGCTGCTATGATGTTGGGGGAAGATGGATGGCTTTGGGTTCCTTTGGGAGAAGAAGGTGAACAGTGGTTGGGTTGTGGTGGGGATTGGGTTTTGGTGGTGGTGATGGGGCCTTTTGGTGGAGATTGAAAAAGACAATGAAGGAGAAGAAGATGGTGGCCGGTTGTGGGAACGACTGATGGTGGTCCTGGAGAGGAAGAAAAGGTGTGTGCAGTGAGTGATGGAGCGTGCACGCTGTCACCATGCACGCCGTGGAGTCGACGAAGGTGTGGTGAGGTTGGAGTACGCTTCAGGCCACAGTGCACACTTCGGCCATAGTGTCCGCTCTGACCACGGTGCTGGTGGAGGTGATACCTGCAGGGGGTGGAAGATGGATCCCTTCCGCGGTCACCCGCTTCTTCCCTTTAAAAAGAAACATCTTGCTGTTGCGGCTTTCCCTCTTGATCTGTTTCCTCTCCCTGAAGACTTGGCTCTTCCAACAGATTGGCGGCAGTGGTCAGGTGGTGGAATTGGGTGGTGGTGCCATCAGATCATTTGAAGTCTAGATTGAGTTCTGGACGTCTTAAAAATGTAAATAGCAGTGAGTCCACGATGGATGGTTATTAGACATCCAAACTGAGCTCAGGACGTCTTATAGAATGAAATTGGACGTCTGTAGCTTTATCTGAAAGGTCGACTGAGACACAGAGTTGGTGTATGCAAACCCTACTTGCGAATGATGTCCTTGAATCTAGCCAGCATCCACCAAATAGGCTATCATAACCATATGTTATTATATGTAAAATTGGTACATAAAATTATACGTAGACTAAGATAAATTACCATTTAACTCTTAAATAATTAGAAACTAAGTACATATAATTAAAGAGTCCTTAGGCTAAATATTAGTCCAATAAATTGGACTCATCAGCGAACTGTGAATGCAAACAATGAGGGAAACAATCAGAAGCGAATTGTGGAGTGTAGGGAGAGAATAATGGATACTATGAAGGGTGAATTCATCTCCTCTAATCTAAATTGATCATAGGAGGCAGATTTGATGAAAAACTACCTAATCTACTCTACTACAGCTATCAATCGATCCATAAGGTTACTATCTAATTCTACTCCTAACTGATCTACATTATACTAACAAACATTACAATTATCCTAGAAAGCAGGAGATCTACTCTAATTGGAGGGACCTTAGATCTCCACCCAATGGATGGAGAGGGAGAATGGAGGGGGAAGATCTCCAACGGAGTGAAAGCTCTCCAGTGGAGCTCAGAGTCACCCTCAGGTGCTATGTGGTCCTTAACACAAGGAGATGTCGCAGGAAGGTGAATTCCTCCTCCAAGGGCGGCGGAACGGGGGCTAGGTGGGGAGGAAGCTGGAGAGGATGAGAGGATCGCCTCAAGGAAGTAGAAGAGGAGGTGATGCTCATGTGCAAGGTCAGTGATCATGCCTATATAGGTGTGCGCGAGATCTGGGCACCAAGGAGGTGGGATTAGGTTCCTAGGGCACCAACAGTGGGATGAAAAGGAATGATGCACAGGAAGCTCTCTATCAAAAACACACTGTGGGATCAAATCTAGGATAGGAGGTGATCTTATGTGCATGAGTGCGAGAAGATTGATCGAGGATTAACCGTTGGATCATGGGTTCAAAAGATGGGTGGCTGCGGATGAGCTCGTTCTTTGCGAGGCTACAGTGGATATTCCGCTACAAGTGTATTGGAAAATTATTATTAAGCCCTTAAGGGTGAAGAGGTATCAAATTTGCATTCAGACCCATAAGTGGCAAGTAAGTCCTGCAGATCAGTCCCTGAGGCTTTCAAAGAGATCCCCGACGGTTATCAAAGAGGTCCTTGGAGGTTTTAAATATGAATAAATGTATATAACATAAGGATTAAGTGAAAAACCACTATTGCAAGGTGTTAATGATGTTTAATGTCACCAAGTTTTTATTGGAGCTTAATTGAACATTTAAGAAGTTAATTCAACTCTTGATTTGTACTTCTGAGCTCAATCATGTGTTCAATTTACACTTAGATCATCAAATTATATCTTTTGAATAGATTATCTCATTTTGAGACCTAATTTTGTGTTTTTAACATAAATTTGCTATTTTAGGTCATTTCTATTAATTATCACACTTAACTCATTTCTTGTGTTAATTGTATAGTTTTTAGCTTAGTTTCTAACTTAACTTGGGCCATACCTCATCATACCTCCATGCTTATGTTTTGCTAGTCTTTAGCAGACAACTCATTAAAGTGCAAAGCATTTAAGTATCAGCTAGATAAGTGTGATGAGATATATATTTTTCTTTTCTTAAATTGTTGAGTGTTTAGAGATGATCTTTAAGTTGAAATTTTTCTAATCAACCGTGTTTATGTTTGGAAATTGTGAGAACCTGTCGCTTAGGAAGACTGACCAAAACTTAAGACTGATATGACATAGACCATTTCTTGACCAACAAGGACTCTTGAGATTTAAACCTTAAGTGCGATTTCCAGGACTCAGAGGGTTTCACAAAGCTTAGAAGCTAAGTGGTTCTGGCTGTGCTTAGTGATAGATCAGGACTAACCAGCTGAACTTCAAAACTCAATCCTAGGGTTTCACTTCTTTTTTAAGTCCAGGTTGGTCCTAACATCAGTTCATGATTTTGGTTGACTCTCAAAAAGTAAGGAAGACTTAAATCCAACTCTTATTACATTGTGGCTCAAAGAATATTTGGTGGAAACAGGATATTTGTAATGCACCCTGAAAATACTTTTGCTGGAATGATATATACAAGACTTGGAGAACATGCTTGACTTATTATAAAGAATGTCTTTTTCTGAAAATTCTTTTTGACTTTTTCTAATTTTTTTTCACAAATAAATGTTAGTATGTCTCTAACAACTTTATTTGGTAGAGCACACTTATTTGGTGGGTGAGTTCTTTGGTAGAAAGAGCTTCTCCTAAACGCAAGACTAAAGACTAGGACAAAGAGTCTACCTGCATGAACAGGTAAAAACTCCACCTTCCCTAATGAACACTAAGGTTGAATTTCAAATTCATAAGGTCTTTCTCGACATTATGTAGTGTAAACCAAGGTTACTTAGACTCCTAAGCCAAAGCAAACCAGTGAATCCTATACTGGTAACTCAAGTACAAGAATACATCCTAAGTTAGCAGAGATCCTGGTCTATTTTGTTAAAGCTTAAAGTGTATTAAGCCAAAGCCTGAGCGAATCAAGCTATAGTGACTCGGAAAGTCTAACCAACAAAAGTTGAATGTCTATAAACACTTATTCTATTTTTGTTTTCAACTAAAATATCATAATTAAACACTTAAGATTCTTTCAATGCTTTTTTCTTTCTTAATTGTTGTGGAGTTCTCCCTCAACAATAAGTACATTCAGGTCCCTTATTGTATTTTTGAAATTTTTATTTTGACATTTTTTTATATTTTTTACTTTGTCATTTTTTTCAAATTTTTCAAAAATTTTCATCTTTTTTTTGGTATTTTTGATAATACTATATACACTTCAGGTGTGTCTATAATTACATTTCAGTGAATTGATTTCACCATTTATACTAGGTGTGCGGAAGAAGGGTGTCAATGGAGGATCCATGCCTCTAAAAAGGGTAGCAGTGGGAAATTTGAAGTAAAGATCTTTAGGGGGCTTCACACTTGCACTTTTGTAATCCATAGTGGGATGGAAACTTAGGATTGGGTTGCAAAGCACATCCAAAATTGTTTAGGGAGAATCTGGGCCTACATGTGAGAGAAATTAGTCAAAGGGTCTTCAATCAGTTCAACCTTTGTATACCATACATGAAGTTGTACAAGGGAAAACTAATGACATTGGACAAAACCTTTGGGAATGTTGAGAAGTCATTTGAGAGGTTGCCATCTCTCATTATGAACTAAAAAATAGGAACCCAGATAATGTGATACACTACTTAATTGATCCTGATGGCTATTTTCTTAGAGTTTTATGTGTTTCAATGCTTGCAAGGAAGGGTTTAAGAAGGGTTGCAGACCTTTTATTAACATATTTCTCGCAACTAGTGCCCTTAATGGAGGAAATGGGTTATTCCCTATTACTTTTGTTGTCACTAAAGATGAGTCATATTGTAATTGGAGGTGGTTCCTTCAGTGCCTGCAAGACTCAATTGGTTTTGATAATGAAGAAGGATTGACAGTTGCCTCTGATGGTCAGAAGGGTTTGGGCTCAACCATAAATGAGATACTACCTCAAGCAGAGCAAAGGGCATGCATGCGACATTTGTATAAGAATTTCAGGAAATCTCTCCCAGGTGAGGAGTTAGAGAAGATGGCTTCCTGTACTAGTAGAAGTTTCAAGAGAAATCAATATGTGCATTGGATGAATGAAATCATAAAGTTCAATAGGGAAGCACATATATGCTTGGCTGGAAAAGGTCAAACTAAAATGGAGTAGGCATTCATTCTCAAATAATGCCAACTACCATTACATAACAGACAATCTCAGTGAGTCTTTTAATGTGTGGGTGGCTCCTACTAGAAGGTTGGTAGTGTATGACTTAGGGGATTCGATTAGGCAGAAGGTCATGACTACTATGGAGGTGTTGTTCAAACTGGATAGGAGTTTAATGTTTCGTCGTCATAGCGCACTCCTAAATATCTCGATCAACAGATAAAATTTATAACTCAATCTACAAGGAAGTCCGAGGTCTAACATAGGGAGCAAATGTGGAATTCACAACATTAATTGCATTCAGAGTTAATGAGCATAATTAATTAAGCATTCAAGTAGATATTCAATGAATAATAACCTGTCACATTAGTTATTCAATGAAAAACATGAGTATCTCAATAGTTCACAATGATAAAAAGAAGTTAAGATAAAATAAGGATGATTTGAATCATCAATTATTAGCCCTAATCTGACATGCATATCAGATCTCAATTATATCAAATATAGCATTCAGGCAACTAAGATAAGCTATTAGACAGCTTAAATGTTCATCAGTAAGCACAAAGCCTTCTCAAAGGCTTTCTCTTCTTCAGCTCTTCTTCTTTCTTTCTTCTCCTCTACTTCTCTCTTTTCTTCACGAGACTTATCTTTCTCCTCTTCTTCTCAGAACTTCTCCTTCACAGAGCCTAAGTGTTAGGCTTTTCAACACAAGGGGCATTCAACAACTAAGTGTTAGCTGCATACACAGAAGAGCAAAACCCTCCCCCATTCCCTCACAAATGTTCCTCCTCTTCTTTCTCTCTCAAACCCAACGCATAGTCGAATCCAAATACTCGGGTATTCGGGTCATGTACAGTGTCCAGGGCCACCGGTTTGTGTGGTGATCAAGGAGTGAGTAGACGGGTTAGCGGGTGCAAGGGTATGAGGGAGCCGACCCCTCGTGTTACTGGGAAATAATCATAGAACACAAAAACATAATAAGCACCACTTCTGGTCTTGAATCCCACGATGTGGGACTAAACTAGTGGCTCCTTCACGCAAAAGCTGTAGGAGGAGATGCTGCTCGATTGGGACTGCTAAGGGACTCACGAGTCTAAATGGTGTTGCAGCTTGCTGCCTAGGTGGAATCCGCACTACCTGGAAGTGGAAGCAAGCCTCGAGCTCGTCAGAGAACTGTGAGCAAGGTCGAACGAGGCGGGTGTGGCGGAGGACGATGCTGAACACCTGAAATAATGAATAAGGCCACACGGCCACATTAAAATACCTCAGGAGCTTCACCAAAGCACGGCGAAGGTGATGGTGGGTGTTTCGTGGCATGAGAGGGTGTGTGGTGGTCGACGGAGGTCAAAGATGATGTTGCAAAGGTGTGTTGTTCGGTGGAGCATTTGGGTGGGTGGAATGGCGAATAAGGATGGGGGTTTTGTGCATGGAGGTATGGCAGAGCTTGTGAGGGTGTTGGCGAGGCATGTGGTGCAGGGGAGCGTCGAGGAAGCCTTGCTGAAGGCCGGCCAGAGATGAGGAAGATGACAGGTGAACGGTGGCGACGTGGGTTGAATCAAGGGATAAAGTGAGGAAAAGATAATAGAAGGAGAGAGGAACCTAACTAACCTAAACTAATGGTCGAAGGGGAGGGATGGCACCAGTTATGGTATGGCTGACGTCAGAGAAGGAAGGACTTCTATTGAGGGAGAACGGCGAGGAAGAGGGCGGAAGACGGCACTGATGAGAGACTCATCATGATCTCTAATTACCCCTAGTTAACTAGTCTTCCTAGTTAATTAGCTAAGGATATGAATATATAAGGGTTAATTATAAAATAAGGGATATATAGTAAAGGACCTTAAAATAAGTTCAAAATGATATTTTATCATTCAATTAATATTATTAACAATTCAATTAATAATTGGACTCGAGATCTTATTAATCATTTCCTTAATTAATAAGTCCAGTAACTTAAACATAATGTATACATAAGTATATAATAACTTAAGTAACTTTACTTAATTTAATAAATTAACTTAAAAAGGTCAAAAATGTAAATTCAAGGTGTAAACATAATAATTACCTTATTTTTAATCATATATAAAAAGTTAAAATAAACCTTTAAAACCTGGGTTTACATTTTGGTCCTTAAAACTCATTGCAATCGGGTCCTTAATTTTCATATAGGTCCTTAAGTTTCACTACACTTAGGTCCCTTTCGTCTTCTTCTTTAGCCGATTGAACGACTGACGACGGAGAGTGACTCCACCGCGCGATCACCGCCCTGCCGACATCATTCTTCCTTCTCCAAGCTCCTGGAGCTTGCGCTCACCATCCCATCTTCATCCATCAGTCTGGATTACTCTGAAATCCTAATTTTTGGAGGGAGTTAACCTCACCATCGTCAGAGATGATCCCAGAGGTCAAGCTCCCCAAGCTTCTTTTTCGTCCAGACTTCGCCACCTTCTTCGTCGCCATTCACTATAAATACCCCCTCACTCCCTCGATTTCTCTCTAGTTAGCTCCCTTCCTTCTTCTAACACCGAGCCGACCCAATAGGCTATTCATCTGCAACTCTGGCGATCTTCCACACCACTCTCCGACTTCCTCCATTCACCATGATTAGTCGAGGAGATTCGCCGAGGTCAGCTGCGTCTCTGGACAAAGGTGACTACCAAGGAAATCCTTTGATCCGTCTAAACTTGCCCGCCGGAGATTCTTCTTATACCCTCTGATTTCATCTTCCGCTATGAGCCATCGGCAGAATCCTGTTGACCCCTTCGTCCAAGTAATAGTAGATTAGGAGTAGGAGTAGGAGTAGGAGTAGTTTAGGTAGTTAAGTAGTTAGTTAGCTTTGTTTAATTTCAGAATTTATAGACTTCGTCTCCTTTGACTCGGGCGAGTTCCTTGAGCTCGCAAGAGTCCTGATTTTGTCTTTTAAAGCCATTGATCACCTTCCTTTAACCCTCACAACCATTTCTAATCCATTAAAACACAAATTTAATCACTGTTCGCCTAATTCACCTTCACCTTCACAGCGACTATCGTTGTTCATGGCGACAGTATCTGAGCTTAGATCCACCTCCATAGGGTCCTCCACCACCTATTCACAACCTAAGGACCCTATTTTACACTTTAATTGGTATAATTACCACCTATAATCTAAACACCCAATTTTTAAATAAGCTCCTGAGCTCGCTGTCAATGGCGGCTCGAGAGTAGTTGAATCTCTTAATTAATTATATAATTATGATTGCAATTACTCTTTGACTTGTCTCAACCATTCAATTGAATGGGAGACCAAGTCCTGTGCCTCAATCCATTTAAAATTCATTCGAATTGAATTTACTGCTTAATCATTCATGTAATGGATTAAAGAAGAATTAAATGTGATTATGAGGTTCCTTGCAACCTCAGAATCCTTTTTAAATCAAAAATGGCACAATTCTTCATTCTGAACAAATTTTTCATCTTTTACTGGACTCACCAGAGCTCCGACGAGTCATTTTTGTTCTTCAACCTTTAGAATTTGTTAAAAAGCTCCAGAATGACTTAATTGTGACCACTGATTAGTTTGAGGTCATTTATTGAAGATTTAACACTTGGAGTTTTAGTTACTGATTTGCCTTCTCCAACTCCGGCAGAGTTGGAGAAGCCTGATAGAAGACCAAAAGCCACACTTGATGAGCCTAGAAGCTTCAGTGCAGTGCACTGAAGCTGTTCCTGACCTCATTTTAGTGTAGAAACCTCCCAATCAATTTGACGAACAAAATGCTTTTAGAGTTTAGGCGATGAGCCTGGAACCCTAGATTTTTAAGTTAGAACACCTGATTAAGGGATTGGGAAGATTTCTGAGGCTAAGGGGATTCTGTTTAAGGTGTCAATTTTGTGAAATGAAGCTTAAATCAAAAAGTCAAAATTCTAAGCTTCACAGTCAAACTAAGGTTGAGATTTTGATTCTGAGATCAATCTGAGGAATTAAGGAGTTAGAAATGTCTCGGAGAATCTGTTGAATAATTTTAGAATGATTTTATTGAGCTCAGATGAGTGATTTTGGTTGGAATTTCAACCCTGCCAATTTGGGTTGTTTTCGAAACCAAACTGTCGGCAGTGCCTTTTTTATGAGATTTGATCATAAATCCTGCCCAAATGAGTTTGTTAAATCCTTTAGAAGCTATTCCAATCAATTAAGAATGATCCTTAATGTCTGTTACACTTTTCTTCATATGAAATTCTTCTCTCTAAAGCTTTCGGTGAAGCTTTGAGCTTCCTTGTGCTTCCTAAAGCTCTTGAGAGCTTTAAACCTACATAAACAGCTGCGGAATCATCTGAAGGACCTATTCAGACCCTTAGATAAGTTGGAAATACCTACCTTGAAGACACAGTAAGCTAATTTCACTTTCTAGGCATACCCGTAGAAACCCACAAACTTCGCTTTTCAAATCAAAGAGGAAATCATCCTCTAAACCTCAAATTGACCTTGGAATCCTGTAGAGCTACCTTAGAGCTCTCTATCAAGCTTTATTTCGCTTGATTTGGAGCTGTGAGTAGGGAGAAATCTTCGTTTGAAGTTGGGTCTGGAGGGGGAACATTAGTCCCACATTAGAAATTCTCGAGCGCCTGCCTTAGTATAAAAGTGTTTTGTGATATAGACAACTCAGTCATCAGTGCTCGACGCGAATCTGAACATCTGAACCTCTAAGCATGTGTGTGTGTGTGTGGGCGAGTGCGCCTGCAGGTGTGCGCCCGAGTGTGTGTGTGCGTGCGATTGGCCCTGGGAGGGCGAGGCTTGGGAGGCGTTGAGCCGATTTGACTCGAGAGAGGGCCAGTTTGGCCCAAGAGAAAATAAATCGAAATTGAACACTAATGAAATTAGGCGAGGACTGAGTAGGGTCTGGACCCACCCTGATCTCAGGGTGCTGTGTATCCTCGAAAGGACCTCGCCGCAAATCAAAAATAATTTTTGGTTGAAGAGTAAATTAACCTGGTTCAGCAGAAGGTTAAGAAAGGAAGAAGAGTTAAGTGCTAAAGGCTCTGATGGCTAAGTATCAAAGGAAGTCAAGGCTGAAGAAAGAAGGCTGAGGAAGAAGAGAATGAGCAGACGCTAAGGAAACTTAAGGAAGCTAAAGAAGCTAAGGGAGAAAAAGAAGGGCAGGAACAGAAGCAGAGGAGAAGAAAGAAAGAGATAGAAAGGAAAAAGGAAAGAACTCGAAAATATAAGAGTAAGAATAAAGATAAAGAGAAGTAAAGGAAAGAAAGAAATAAAGAGAAGAAGAGAAAGAAGAGAGGCTGAAGAATAAGGAAAATAATTAATTTTTCTTGTTATATTTTAATTTCTTTTTTCCCTTAAATGTTGTATTAAGGCATATGTTAATTAAAGAAACTCTTCTTTGCCTTAAATCATTTGAAATAAATAGAGAATTTACGTGTTGAAAATTCATATGGGATTTTTCTTGTTATTCCATTTTAACTAATTTTTAGCAAAATTCCTGCTTCAATAATTAACTTAAATATACCTCCTATACTTATAAAAAAAAATAAAGATAACTAGTGAATTTAGAATGAATTATACCACCTAGCGAATGACCTGGACTCAACCAGTAAAAATTTTCTAAAATGTTAGGTTAATTCGACCCTATACTACTAATCGACACAACTTCGAGTTAACCTAAGTGACTTTTTCTCTACTCTTAATTAAGTGAAATTAACTTAATTAACTGAGTTGAGGTAAGAAACCACCAGGCGCTTACTGGTATTGCGAGACACGGAGGAGCCTGAGAAAGAAAAACCAGCCGACTATAGTCTGTGGCGACCGGCGAAGAAGGGAGTCGAAGGAGCTCACCGGAGCTGGTGGAGGAGGCCGAAGGGAGAAGGTGTTTGATAAAGAAATGCGGCCCAAACCAAGCTAAGGAGCGAGGGAAGTTGGTCAGGGTCCTTTTATAGGGCTAGAGTCGAGCTTCCAAGCTTGGACACAAGCTCGAAAGCTCGAGAAATCAGGGATTCGAACTTGGAAACTTCCAAGAGTTCGCATGAACCCTAGGGAGAGAATCGGAAGGCAAGACCGGGTTCAAATTGAAGGACATCTCATCATGAATCTCCCTTCCAATTTTGGAAGGGTTTGGCTGCGAAATCAGGGAGTAATACCAAATTGAACGTCGATTGCTGATGGGTTTAGCAGTTCTACATACATGAAGGCGGCGAGGACCGGTTGGTGAAGAATACGATGAAGTTAGGGGGGTAATTGTAATCTTTTCGAAAGTTGAGGGGCTGATTGGAAGAGAAAGAATCAGACTGGACCAAACTGCAAACTAGATTAGGATGGACTCTGATTGGGTCCAAATTTTGGTACAAACCTAATTTAGACCCAAGGAATCTGATGGTGAAGTCATATTTTGGTTTTGACAAAATTTGACTGGATAATTTACATAGAAACCCAAATCAAGGTAATTTCCTATTTGAGACTCTATGTTAGGTCAAAATGGATCCCAATGGTCAAATAAAAGGTACCAAATCCTATGGAATATTTTTATATGATTTTTAGAAGGTTTGTATGAAATTTATCTTGATCAAAACCTCTGTTAATTAAGCGGGTCTGAAATTAGGGTTTTGGGTGTTTGTTAATTCTTGAAATACGCAAAAATCTATTTCTATTTGCGTGGACCCTCTTGTTAGTCATTAATGATCATTTGACCTTCATTTAATCCCTAGGAAACCCCACGATTATTCTACATTTATGATCTTCTGTCAAAACTGTAGATTTAACCTTGATTTAATGCATTCTTCTCAGAAAGGATACGCAATGAATCATGACTCTCCGGCAGTTATGTAGGAGCAGTTGTCTATTGATTCTGGCTAATTAAAACTAGTTATAGCTGATGATGACATTATCATCAAGACAATAGGAGGACCACTGTTACAAAGTGGAAAGGGATTCTCATGCCAAAGACCATGGATTACATATGAAAGATCAGTGCTGAAGTTCTTGGGTTTATTGTTCGTAGATCAGATTAAGGTAGGGTTGAAGTTGAGGGACATTCTGGTAGATTTAAGCTTGATCTATAACGGAGGGTCTGCAGTTGTAGGAAATGGCAGTTGCAAGGGCTACCATGTCTACATGTAGTGGTTGTACTTGTGGGGATTAGATGTCAGAAATGGGAGAATTTTGTGGCTAACTACTACAAAATTGCTACTTATAAGGCAACATATGCAGAGGGTATTACGCTATTGTTTGACAAGGATGCATGGCAATCGGTTGATTTAGACTCTGTGGTGAAAGCTCCAAGATCCAAGCGTCCACCAGGCAAACCAAAGAAGAATAGCATTCGGCAAAGGGATGAGACAAGATTAAGGCCAACACAAAAATGCCAAAGATGTGGTGCTCTTGGACATCACAAGAATACATGCAAATCTTCCCTTAATGAAGGTCCAAGTTAATCATCCCAAAGTGAGTGAAATCCATCTCAAAGTCAACCTATCTAATCTCAGTTGACACAGGAGCATCCTAATGTTGATTATGTTACAAGGAGAGCTAAAGGAGTTACATTCTAATTAACCTATAATAATGCAATGTCATTGATTTGTGTTGTTTGCTAATCAAAATTGATTACAATGGTGTGGCAACAACTACACATGGAGGGAAGAGACAAAGGAAGGATTCTAATGGAGATGAAGGTCAAAACAAGAGAAGAGGATAGCCTAAGAAAGTTGTTGTACCACTTATCAATGATAGGCTAATTGTAGATGAAAAGATAGTTTTCTCTTTCCTTTTCGTTTCGCACATAAAATGACGCATCGAAGTAATATCAAAGTGGTGGAAAATCATTTTCAAAAATAATTAAATATAATCACTCGAGACAAGTGGGTCATGTCCACGGAGAGGCAATGGCCTATTAAAACTCGTTACTATTAAAATCCAATGTTCCCTCTTTATTTTTCTCAAAAATCAAGTTAAGATTCCTTTTAGACTAACTATCAATAACATGATATGCTAAAATCGTAATTATGCATAACAAGAGGGAGATGTTCACAAAATCAATAGAATAAAATATTAATATAAAAAATAATCAACCTTTCACAATGGCTTTTGAATGTAATATATAATATCAACCAAAATAGAGGATTGTTGGCAATTGCTCATGCGCGAGGGAGAAGACCACAGTCGACGTTGAGGTCGCACGTGGAAGACCTCCGGAGCGTGGGCTACGCATTGGGGATCTCGGCGTGGGCCGAGGTGGCTGCCGGTGGTGGCTGGTCGGTGATGAGGATGGCCGGTGTGGGTGCTCGTGGGAGGCGAAGGAGTAAGCAGCGTGGAATGGGGAGCGCGACGGTGGTCGTGTCAATGGTGTTGGCAGTGCGGGTGGCGTTAAATGCCGGGGAGTTGGCGGCTGTTGGAAGTTGTGGTGGTGGGTTTCGTTGGAGTTTCAGAGGCTGACGAAGAAGAAGATGATGAAGAGGGAAGAGAGGGGGGTTACGGTGAAGGGTGGACGGCAGTGGCTGGGTTGCGCGTGGTTGTTGGCGTGGGGGTGCGCACGGTGTCACCGTGTGCACAAAAGTGAAGGTGAATGAAAGCGGAGAGGCGATGAATTTCGCACTGATCCACGGTGAATGCTAAAAGGTCACGGTGCAAGCCTTTTCCCACGATAGAGGTCGAGAGAATGGCCCACCTCCTAGGAGCCTTTTTTATCCTCCTTTTTAACAGTTCTTCAGGCATTTTCTTCTCTGATATCTCCTCCAACCACTTGGAAAGTATAACAGGGGGGTTGAGAGGAATGTGGTGATGTTCGGTGGTGATCATTGTTGGCATGGAGTTGGTTGGCGGTGAGGCACATGCTGAACAAATTTATTCCTCGCCTACATTATGTTATCATAAAATTATGTTATTAAATCTTATCTTTAACACATAAAAATGTATGCAGGTTAAGCTAAATTATCATTTAAATCATGAATAATTAAATATTAGAAACATGTAATTAATAATTACTTAGTCAAATTAGCACTCTACTAAAGTGGAGTGATCAAATACCCCCATGCCTAAGTTTTGCTAAACACATGTGAAGTGATAGTAGCCTAGGTAATGGATCAAATGAAAACCCAACTTACATCTAAGGCTCATGCTTTACCCTTAATAAAATCTATGATAGGAAACTACTCCCCACGGGGATAAAGCAAAAAATGATCTATAATTTGACCCCGGCTTTTAGGCTTAGGTTAGAGATACTGAGTTGAATGGATTTATATTGGTGGCTCACACTCATCAGGTGCTACATGTAGTCTAGTATTGCAGACTCTAAATCTCTAGACTATCAAATGAGTCACCCCAAAGAGAGGCTAAACACTGTGCTCTCTTTGTGTTCCCTTGCGCTTACTCACTCTCTCTTTTCTTTTTCTTTTTCTTCTTTCTTTTCTGAGATCACATATCTTGCTAGATTTTGTAAATGTACTCAATGTTTGGTGGCCTGACATGGCATTTACACTTCAATTAAAGTCCTAATAACCCTACAACTAAGTTAGAAGTCCTCAGCCATTATTTGGGCGATCAGAAATACTGAAAAATAGGTATGGGTCATGTTTGGTGGATTACAATGGGTGTTATTGTTATTGCCTCAAAACATCAACACATAATGAAAGATGACACGAAAATAAAACTATAAACTTGAACTCTTTTCTTTTTCTTTTTTTTTGTATATATATATATATACATTCTTCTTCTCCCCCTTTTTATAGATAACTATATACTTTTCTTCTTCTTCTTCTTCTTCTTCTTCTCTCTCTCTCTCTCTTTTAACTCCAACACAACACGACACAGATTTTTATTCATGAGGAATTATTAGGGATGATGATGGTCAAGAAGATATTATGTGACTTATTTAGTGAAAGTACCTACTCTCGGCACCAAGAAGAAATGGATAGGACAATCATATTTCTGACCTTTGACACTATTACCCTCCTTCAGCCGAGGACTCTATGAAGGACGGTCGTAACCATCCACCATAGTCATAGTTTTATTAGGACTCAATCTCTATGTATCTGCCTTATTTGGTGACTCTCATGAATTCACACATTATTCGCACACAGGAATAGAAAGCGAAAACTATGTCTAACTCTGAGGTATCATCTTCTAATTATCCAGAACTTAAGAGTCCTAGCACTAGACTTAGCACACCAATAGTCTCTCTATATTCTTCTCACAAATATTAGGTGAATCTAATAGAAGATAGTATGCCTAACTCCCTTCAAATTGTCCAAGGATTCAGCCGACCAAAAATTCTTCTTGGCTTTCTACAAAGATCCATTACCCAGTCTACGTGTAAGTGAATGTACTAGATTCTAAACTCTGAAATAATTTAAGAAGAGCATCTTCAATGACACCTCCTTGATAAAGATGTTTTGCTAGGTCTAACCAATTCAGCTCAAGAAAAGAGAGATTTTTTTTTTAATTCACCTATCCTAAATGCATGAATACTACCCAAAAATGCAAAATGCACCCCCTCATGCCTAAATCCTACAATGTTCTCATTGTAAAATTAAAATAGGGGGAGAAAGGAAGGAAATCACCTGAAGAAGGCATTATTTTGGATGTTGGGTTGCCTCCCAACAAGCGCTGCATTTTCTGTTGGCAACCAGACTTATAGGGAACCTGTAAGTCTGGTTCCAAATAAAAAGAGCTAGGCCCTAAAAATATGCGTAACAGTGCTAGCCTAGAAAACAGGTAACCACGGATGTTGGCGAGCTGATGATGCAGCGTGATTCCAAATGCTCACCAGAAGACATGATAGCAAACAATCTCACAAGCTACCTGGAGAGGTCTAGGGAAAAGAGTAACAGAAGAGGGGACCTCTTGAAACATGAGTTGAGGATAACAAGGGTCCTCTAAAGCAGGAAGGGTTTTAAAAGATATAATTATAAGTACGTCAAACCCTTGAATAGCGAGAGTAAAAGTACAAGCATCAATCCAAACTCGCCATTCTACCCAAGGATGTACTAGCCTGATATACTCCCCAGAAAGAATGTATGTGAGCAGAGACCTGAGCCAAGGATTAGGTAAGGAATCTACAGTTTGCTTGAGTGATTGGGTGGTAATTATTAAGTCCAAAGAGGACTTAGTTTGTCTAGGTTCCATTCCCAATAAGAATTCTTCTTCCATATCCTTACATAACTTCATTATTTGATGAATCTCCAACTGCTTCTCTATAATAGATAAGTCATGCACAGAATTCAATATCTCATTAGTAGACTCATGATCAACATGCTTTGATGACAGTTGGATTTATTGGGAAGTAGCGATATCAGAATTATCATCAAGTCCATCCCCGGGTTCTTTTTTGTCAATTACATCCTTTTCGGGGACTTTTTGTACTACTTTGTTATTTTTAATATCTTTAGGAGGATGATCATTCTCAATGTTATACGAATGGAGAAGTCCTATATCGCTCAATTCTTTATTCTCCTCAGGGCATAAATCCTCAATTGATATGTAATGTCCCCTAGAGTCTCTTCTAGGCTTCTCACTATTATGTTCGTCCTCCTCCAATCTCAACTCTATATCTTCCTGATTTTGTGGAGGATGCTTTTCAAAATCAAAAGTAGGAAGGAATCTAGATTTCACCAAATCATTAATATCCTCAGGGGGTAAGTCCTCAAATAACACATAATCCCCTTGAGATTCACTCCAAACTCTAAGTCCGGGTTCCTCTATTGGGTTATCATCCTCCTCTAAAATAGAGTCTTTGTATCCCTGAGACTAAAATTGATCCAATTCATCCTCCATTCCCTTAGGGTCACCTTCATTGGACGCATTTAAATCCTCAGAATGCTGAATGGTAGGTGTTGATTTCCTAAGTGAAGGGTCAGAATTAGGTTCACTAAGGGTAGAATGGGTTCCACCATATGATTAATAGGGGAAGTGGCATGAACAATACGACCTTGACCTAGGTTATCAGGGGTAAGAAAAATACTGTAATCAGGGTCAAGGTCCTTAAGAGGTATCATCTTCCCTTTCTTTTGACTCTGATATAGCTCGGGTGGATAATCACTAGGGTCGTTCTCCTCTAGTGGCCGTATCTCATGGGGAGAGTCTAAGTGATAGCTACTCGAAACGGGGTCCCTATTGTCATTGGTTTCCTCAGAATTCTTTTGATGATCACAGCTGTACAGGTAGGGATCAGAATCAATACTACGAGAGTAGCTAAGCTATCTAATTTCCTTGTTCAATTGTTGACTATTCCTCAACATCTCTCCCATAGACTCCATTTCTTTTCGTTGGTTTTTCATTTCTATCATAAAAGAGGAGAGGCTACTGCTATCAGATTAGGGAGGATAGTCAATCTCAGGCTCTAGTTGCCTATGAGTACCGATCCAACCTCAATAAGGAAAATCATGAAGGGTGGGAGGGTTGGGTGTTTGCAAACAGGAAAATTCCACTCCTAGGCTCTACTCAAAAGTGGGAGTTATCGGGCCAGTACTCCCAGGATAGGAATAGGATTAATCTCATGAATTATCATTGTACCCATCAAAGGATGGATATGCTCGGGGCATGGGATCATGATTAAAAGATGGGCAGTATGGGTTCTAATAATCTAGCTAATAGGAGTAAGGGTAATCCAATTCTTTTTAAGTCAAATAGGTTTAACTCCCTTATGACTTATAAGAAATCAAAATAAAAATAGAAACTTCCTAGAGAGTTCTACCACTGTTAAAACAAATGCAAATACAGTGGGATCTATTTTTAGTAGATTCTAGGTCTTAGAATTAAGTATTCAGTTGGTGGCCAAATAAGGTTTGCAAGAATTACGCTTCCTAGGCCGACTTCCATTGGTTTCTACAACCTACACTCAAGGGATGGAAGTCTCGAATCGAGCCCACGCACGAGGAACAGAAGTAACTTGGTGGATAGGCTTGTTGATTTCCGACTAACTTCCCTTTTGGTGCAAAGAGGAGAGGTAGAAATTTATCTAGTGACCTTACGTGTGATGTGCACAGTGTATCAGGTGTGCAACACACGTACGCATTTTAAATTTTGAAATCTCGCAAACAAGATCCTTTTGCACACAATTCCAAGTCACATATTTTAAGGTCCAACCTCTTAGCAGTCCCAATTTTTTTAAAGTGACCACTGAATTAATTAGATTCAAACACTTTAGTGGTCTTGAATTTAAGTCCAATGAATATGCATGACGGGTATTTGATGCTAAAGAGAAGACATACCTTACTCTAGCTTTCTTCGTGCAAGATGTCTGCAATGCAGAAATATAAACTAGATGCTGCTCATTCAATCCTAGATGGTCGCCCTATAGATATACAGCTTCTAGTAGGCAGTTTGAATTTTTTTTTCTTTTTTTTTTATCACACAATTCAAACAAACCTAAACAACTGACAACTAACAAACCACATAAAATAATAGTCCTAGTTACTAAAGCAATGGGACATGCTCCCAAAAATACCCCAGAACAAGGGCCCAATCAATCCAACAAAATTGGGGAACAAACCCCGCAAACCAACCCTAATGAACAAGGGCGAGAAAACAATGAATAAAAATTTTGAGTCTAAAGTTTATTCTAACACCTAATTAAATGGAATGAGGATAGAAGTCCTCAATGAAACTCCAGGTTTCTCGATCTCCTAGCTACTCGTCTCCTCACTAGGTGGAATCAAGGCCCACCAAAATGCATCTAGTACGGCTCTCCCTACTCCACGTGATACACCTCGCACCCAAATCAAGATAATAGATCAATATATATAGCATCAATAAAAAATCAATGTGAATAGGAAAAGTGTGCGAGTTTATTAAGCCCGTTGCCTCGCTGGCAATGGCGCCATTTGAAAAGACGATTTTCGCTTTCGTGTTCATTTTGCACATAAAATGACATATCGAAGTAATATCAAAGTGGTGGAAAATCGCTTTCCAAAATAATTAAATATAATCACTCGAGACAAGTAGGTCATGTCTGTTGAGCCAGCCAATGGTCCACTAATTGGACGTCTGGAAAAATCATCAGACGTCTTCTAAGACATCTGGACTAAGGTCTGGACGTCTGATTTCATCAGACAGAACTAGCTAAATCCAGCCTAAATGTTATCAGACGTCTGAATCAATAGTCAGACGTCTTAAAACTCATTATCAGACGTCTGATTTTGGAATTAGACGTCTGAAAAGGCTATTTGAACCCTATATTGGTTTTTTAAGTATTCTACAGAAAACCTAAGTGTCCTAAGGTTGTGCAGGTGTTCCTAAGACTACTATTAGGGTACTTTAAGGCTCTTTAACATGATATTCTAAGGAACAAAAAGAGCAAGGAAATAAAGACAAAAGTACATGAAAGAAATAAATAGAATTCTATCCTATTCTTCTCGTCCTTCTATCTTCAATCTATCGCTCCTCACAAATCTCCTCTATTCTCCATCAAGCTCCTCCAATCCATCCTGGATGCGAGCTCGAACTCCATCTAATCACGTCTCCATTTGCAATTGACCTGAAATCTATGACTCCGAATGCAAATGTTAAATGACACATGTTTTGTTATCATCAAAATCAATGATCGTAGTGCTCTAGCACCAACAATCTCCCCCTTTTTGATGATGACAAAATCATAAATAATGCAAAAAAAATCCTCCCCCTTTTTGACATTATCAAAAAGGTTTGAATGATTTTAAATTTCCTATAACTCCCCCTTAAAACATGCTCTTCTATGAATTTCTTTTAACAAAAGTAATGTCCTCCCCTTTTTTGTAACAACAAGATAGCTGTTATTTTTCTCCCCCTAACTAAAAGAAATTTAGCTAACTTACATCTCCCCCTTAATAATTGACAATTAGCTCATAAATTTTTTGGCTCCCCCTATCTAAATGCTTATGATAAAAAGATAGGGTAAAGAATTTTTACCTCACCTATCATGGCCAATAAAATGGTCCAAATGGTGGTGGTGGATGCTACATCGGATGGGGCTCCCATCCAAAGCTTGGAGGCCCGAGCATTGGTGCCAGTCTTCAATCTGGTGGTCGACGTGCAGTGGGTCCATCATTTGTTCGTCGTCTCGTCGGTCTTCTTGTTCTCCTCCTTGGTCTACTCCTTGGTTCTCCCAATTCGAGTTGACCAGCCTTGAGCTTGTAGGTCCAGTCCTTCGTGTTGTAGTTATCCCTGAAACCTACAAAACAAGATTCCAATTCTTTCTTTGGTATCCAAGTGAGCTTGGATCCGGATCTGTTAGCAGGTCTCCTTGACGGAGATCCTTTCTCAACCTTAGGGCTATAAAAATTATCTACTTTGTTGATTAATTTGTTGGAGTTTTCCCTAAGACATGTAATTTCTTTTTCTATAATATGCATCTTAGTCTTTAAATCAGAAATTTCTAACTTTAAACTATCATTTTCTTTAATCAATTTAGTATTTTCATTGATTAAATTTTTATTTTCTAATAACAGGTTATTATTTTTAGGACTAGAGCTACTTTCTAGGCCCTTAAGTTTTATTTCTAACCTATCATTTTCAGATTTAAGAAAGCTAAGGTTCTTTTTAATTCTTTTATTTTCTATTCTTAATGATTTACTAACATCAAATAGTTCATTAAAAGCTTCTTGTAAATCAAAATTTACCTCGTTGTCTGAGTCGGTTCTGCTTTCGCTGTCGCTATTACTTCCTCTGGCCATGAAACCAAAGCAAGAAGTTTCTTCTTCTATAGACTTTTCTTCTTCTTCTTCCTCCGAGCTCGAGTCATCCCAAGTGGCTTGGAATGCCTTCTTCTTAGATTTCTTCTCCTTTTCTTTCCTCTTCTCCTTTTTGAGAAGAGGGCATTATGGTCGCAGATGCCCTTTCTCGTTGTAGTGGTAGTAACGTCTCAGGCTTTCCTTCTCCTTTTTCTCTTTCTTTAATTCCCTACAAAACTTGGAAAATTTTTTAAGTAAAATTCTAAAGTCTTCGTCGTCGAAACTTACCTCGCTATCTGACGTAGCTCTGAAGGTGAGAGTCTTCTTCGGTTTAGGCTCCGGTGTATCTTTCTTCTTCTGCTTCAACCTAGTCTCGTAGGCCATTAGATTGCCTAGGAGATCTTCCATGTTGAGCTCCTCTACTTTGTTTGCCTCCTCGATGGCGGTGACTTTCTATTCCCACTCCGATCCAAGGGAACGAAGAAGCTTCCCTTGAAGCTCCCCCTTGATGAAAGTCTTCCCTAAAGCTTTCAAATTATTTACAATGAGAGTGAACCTAGTGTTCATCTCACTTAAAGATTCGTTAGGCTTCATAGAAAAAGATTCAAATTCTTGAGAAAGTAAATTTATTTTAGAAGTTTTTACCTTAGAGGTACCTTCGTGAGTTACCTCAAGTGTGTGCCAAATCTCGTATGCGGTGGCGCATTGCGAGATTCTACTGAACTCCTCCGAGCTGAGCGCGCAGTAAAGAGCGTTCATGGTCTTCTCATTCAAAGAGAGCTCACGAATCTATTGTTGCGAGTAGCCTCCCGCAGGTTTCTCTAGGATCTCAAATGGCGTCTCGCATCTGGCCCAAATCGTGAAGTCATTGGCTTGAAGCCAAGTCTTCATCCACAGCTTCCAGTAGGGGTAGTTGCTCCCGTCGAAGAATGGCAGACGGGATGTGGACTACCCCTCGGAGATTCGAATTGCGGAACTGCTCCCCTCCATAGGATCTTCGCCGGTGTGTAACGCCAATAACGCGAAACCTGCTCTGATACCAATTGTAGATTTTCCCTACTAGGAGGGGGTGACGTAATAAATTACGGAAATATAATATAAACAATCTCACAAAAATTCAATCACACAATGTGCACAATTATTTTTAGGTGGAAACCCAAACCGGGTGAAAACCACCACCTAACCCTCTCGAGTTAGGATT
The DNA here is from genome assembly GCA_037157565.1 of Thalassia testudinum. Classification (NCBI taxonomy): domain Eukaryota; kingdom Viridiplantae; phylum Streptophyta; class Magnoliopsida; order Alismatales; family Hydrocharitaceae; genus Thalassia; species Thalassia testudinum. Next base: position 51,421,216 of record JAZHRO010000009.1, read on the forward strand.
TCCCGATCAACCAAGTTGATCAAATCCACTAAACGAATCACTTAAATGAGGGTGATTCAACCTCAATTACAACCACGCTACAAGTGCGAGGGTAACGTTCCTCAACCCCTTCTCTTCACGAGAAGGATTTTGTCCCACGAAGGAGACAGGAATTCGCAAAGCGAATACCCAACCAAATAACAAAGTAAAATAACAACTATAGTCCTATAGAGCCAACAAAGATTTAAACCTAGCTTTTATAGGAATTAGGAAACTCCCCTTTGCAAGGAGTGCGTCGAATCGATGACGCGGGTGCGTGAGCCACGTGACAACGCAACATCGCTCTCGTGAACTACGGCGGGAGAGCAGGTGCGCAAAGGCTTGGTGCTCTCAAGATGTAGAACTTGAGCTTGGAGAGAAAGAGCTTTTCTTGGACACAAAAGAGTGTGAAAGTGTATTACTAGGTGTGTCTTATGTATCTAGGTGTGTGTTTGTGTGCAAGAGGTTCCTCTCTATATATAGAGGCCTTAGGAAAGCTTTGGAAGGCTTAGAAAGCTTCCATAGCTGTTGGGAGCAAAGCCCAAGAGAATTAGGCTGAAATCAGGAACAATGATTGCACTGACAGGGTTATCAGATGTTTGATCCTGGCATCAGACGTCTAGGAAACCAGTTTAAGACGTCTGATTTTAGGTGGGTTTCTTCCTGACTTGAATCAGATCTAAACAAGGTTCTAGTGCAAGTCTATCAGATGACATACAGGACGTCTGACACTATGCCTGGACGTCTGGAAACCTACTTTTTCTACGGGAATGGATTTCCAAGCGTTGCAACGGCTAGAAAATCTCTAAGAAGAGATTTTGGGTCAGCCAAGCCAAAACAGTCATTTATCAGACATCTGGAAAGGCTTAAGGACGTCTGATAAGGCTCTAACGGTCATACCCTTCAGTGTTTTGTTGGGCCAACCAACGGTCCACTAATTGGACATCTGGCAAAATCATCAGACGTCTTCTAAGACGTCTGGACTAAGGTCTGGATGTCTGATTTCATCAGACAGAACTGGCTAAGTCCATCCTAATTGTTATCAGACGTCTGAATCAACAGTCAGACGTCTTAAAATTCATTATCAGACGTCTGATTTTGGAATTAGACATTTGAAAAGGTTGTTTAAACCCTATATTGGTTTTCTAAGTATTCTACAGAAAACCTAAGTGTCCTAGGGTTGTGTAGGTGTTCCTAGGACTACTATTATGGTACTTTAAGGCTCTTTAACATGATGTTCTAAGGAACAAAAAGAGCAAGGAAATAAAGATAAAAGTACATGAAAGAAATAAACAGAATTCTATCCTATTCTTCTTGTCCTTCTATCTTCAATCTATCGCTCCTCGCGAATCTCCTCTGTTCTCCATCAAGCTCCTTCAATCCATCCTGGATGCGAGCTCGAACTCCGTCTAATCACGTCTCCATTTGCAATTGACCTGAAATCTAAGACTCCAAGTGCAAATGTTAAATGACACATGTTTTGTTATCATCAAAACCAATGATCGTGGTGCTCTAGCACCAACAATGTCTACAGGGAGGCAATGGCCTATTAAAACTCGTTACTATCAAAATCCAATGTTCCCTCTTTATTTTCCTAAAAAATCAAGTTAAGATTCCTTTTAGACTAACTAATCAATAACATGATATGCTGGAATCATAATTATGCAGAACAAGAGGGAGATGCTCATAAAATCAATAGAATAAAATATTAATATAAAAAAAGGTCAACCTTTCACAATGGCTTTTGAATGTAATATCTAATATCAACCAAAACAGAGTATTGTTGGCGGCTGCTCGTGTGTGAGGAAGAAGACCACAACCGGCGTTGAGGTTGCATGCAGAAGGCCTCCGAAGCGTAGGCTATGCGCTGGGGATCTCGACATGAGCTGTGGTGGCTGTCGGTGGTGGCTGGTTGGTGACGAGGATGGCCGGAGTCGGTGCTCTTGGGAGGTGGAGGAGTGAGCGGCGAGGTGGTTGGGATAGTAGCATGGAACGGGGACCGCGATAGTGGTCATGTCGATGGTGTTGGCAACGCGGGTGGTGTCAAACGACGAGGAGTTGGCGGCTATTGGAAGTTGTGGTGGTGGGTTCCATTGGAGTTGCAGAAGCTGACGAAGAAGATGAAGAAGGAAGAGAGGGGGTTTGCGGTGAAGGTTGGACGGTAGTGGCTGGGTTGAGCGTGGTTGCTAGCGTGGGGGTGTGTACACTATCACCATGGACACAAAAGTAAAGTTGAATGAAAGCAGAGGGGCGATGGAGTTCGCACTAATCCACGGTGACTGTTAGAAGGTCACGGTGCAAGCCTTTTCCCACGATAGAGGTCGAGAGAATGGTCCTCCCCCTAGAAGGCTTTTTTATTCTCCTTTTTAATAGTTCTTCAGGCATTTTCTTCTCCGATATCTCCTCCAACCACTTAGAGGGTATAACGGGGGGGTTGAGAGGAATGCAGTGATGTTTAGTGGTGATCGTTGTTGGTGTGGAGTTGGTTGGCGATGAGGCACATGCTGAACAAATTTATTCCTCATCTGCATTATGTTATCATAAAACTATGTTATTAAATCTTATCTTTAACACATAAAAATGTATGCAGGCTAAGCTAAATTATCATTTAAATCATGAATAATTAAAGGTTAGGAACATGTAATTAACAAGTACTCAGGCTAATTAGCATTCCACTAAAGTGGAGTGATCAGTAGACCTCAGTTGTGGTAATGAATTTCAATCTAGAAATAATTTGTAATCATGTGCAGTTCCTTCTTTCTACTGCCTGATGGTTTTGTTGGGATGAGTTGTGTAGGTTGCAGGTGCTGGTATAGGAGGTTTTTTTAGGGTGATGCTTGTAGGTGTAGGTTGTAAGTAATGGATGTCAATCTTGAATTAATTTGTAATTATGTACAGGTCTTTCTTTCTTCTACCTAATGGTTTTGTTGGGATAAGTTGTGTAGGTTGCAGGTGCTGGTTTAGGAGGTTTTTTGAGAGGGATGGTTGTAGGTGTAGGCTTCAGGTGATGGTTGCAAGTGATGGTTTAGTAGGTTGTAGGTATTGTCCCTTATCTTAGACATTTGCTTTAGATGTTTACATTGAATTAAAGGTGTTTATATTTGCTTGAGATCTCTGTGAACAACTATTTTAAGTTTGTGGACAACTATTTTGAGTTTGTGGATAGATGACACACATTCAGTGACCCCTTGACATTTTTTGGAGCGATTATCACTTATGGGAGCTTTTTTGGAGGGTTTTACCTGTACTTTTATGTGATTTTGTCATTCATGATATACTGATGGTTATTTAGTGCCCTTTTGCTTACTGTTAATAGATTATGTTAGGCCTTTAACACTTGCACAATCATTTCCTTATGAAAATTATAGGCTTGCATGTGATGTAAATGTCTTTCTTAGTGAAAATTATGCTCTTGCATGAGATGTGAATGCCTTTCTTAGTTTTCCTTTTGGACAGTCTTCCTTACATGTTTACTTATTGATGGTGATTTGTAGTTTATTAGCAAGTACATTTTCATGACTCTAAACAGGTATGCTAGTACATATACCTCATTTATGTATTGCTAGCTTATATCCATAAATTTATACTATGTGAGCTACTCATTGTAGGAAATTTGCATTTTCAGAAAGATGACACATATCTCCAATTGATTGGCTAGAAGGAATTGAACCAAACATGAAGCAACCCCCATTCCTTTCATCCCACTAGATACGCTCTATTACATACACATTTTCATTGCTGGATATACCACCAAACACACAATGACCACCTTCACATAGATTACCAACTCTTTAAATTGACAACAAACCTCAAGACCCTTGGTATTAGTATCTTTAAATTGACTACGAACCTCAAGAACCTTAGTGTTAATATCCGTCGTTATCTCCTTGACATGTTCTAATTCCCTGAGTGACCCACTGGTTACAATATTTTCTTCAACTTTTTTGTAGGATTCATCTTCAACCCATTTGCAAAATTTACACTTGTTCATTTGACAAGTGTAAAACATTCTATCATTGCTCCATACCTTACCAGATGTCCTCACAACCATAGGTTGATTACATGAACAAGTCACACGAGGAACGAAAGCTCGATGCAAGTTGCTGGAGCTTTGTGAGGTTGAATCCATGAAGCCTTGTGTAAGTAGTTCAACATTTTAGTTGATGACTCATGTCCTAAACAAATGTAATAATCAAGTTTCTTAAGGGTTTTTATGAAAATGTGAATGCATGTAATATAAACATGTGATTAACACCTCTATAAGACTTGCGTGCAAGATTTGCTTCAAGTTTTTCTCATATTTTTGTGTTGGTAACAGGTTAATTTTTATAAGTTAAACAATCACCCAACGCCTGTAAAAGGCCCTAATGACTAGTTGGAAGCATTTTAGTCCTTTCCTGTCTGATTTGAATCGTTGAGGGTATAAATGTAATATTTAAACTTTTCATCGTTTCCGTTTACACTGCTAGAGGAACATTTGCCCCCTATTGACGAAAAATTAACCTGGGTGTATAATTCAAGGATATAAATGTATATATGAAATTTATGGGAGTATTATGGATGTAATTCATTCAAAATTTAAGGACATGTATGTAAATATCTTAAGAAAAAGGAGGAAACAGAACTCCCACGACATATTTCAAGTCCCTTTTCATTCCTCCCCTTATCAAAAAAAAAGGGGAGTCCACTGCTAGACTGCAAAGTCGATGCCCTCTTTTGTCTGTTTTCTTTGAATCAGATGGAGGGGAATACCGCCATCGAATATGACCTACAATTCAGCATGGGTAAACTACTACTAAAAAAAAACACTCCACAATTCACACCGGCCCCCGCCCTGCCTCTCTTGCTGGGCCCTGCTGCCCAACTTTATCCTTTTTTTAGGATGGATGGCTGGAAACACATGATTAAGATTGCACGTTATTTTCGATGTGAGAAAATCATCGCTCAGAAAATTTAAATTTCTTTTCTTAAGATATTGATATCTATCCATCTGTAATCGTATCTAATTATATTTAAGAGTTTATATATATATATATATATATATATATATATATATATATATATATATATATATATATATATATATTTCATAAGATGTATATTTTTTTATATTTACGTATATATACTTATAAACTTATTTCGTTGAGGTTGCATGCCTATGCATCGTTAAATTTGATGGAAAATATCAAAAAAATATAAAAAAATAGAATAAATTAAAAATCTTATATTTTTCATCCCCATGTTTTTGTGCTCATTTCCCTCTACTCCTTCCACACCGGCTTCTCCCCAGGCTTCTTCTCCTTCACCGGCTTATGTTGCACATCGACCCCCTTGTCGACGACCTCGAACTCGGGGAACTCGATGTCCTCCGCCTTGGACGCAAGCTCGACCTTACGTGGTGGTAGCAGTGGAGGAGGCGCAGTCACAGGCTCATCAAGCTTGAAGTCATCAATCTCGTCATAGTCGAGCTGCTGTCTTGCGGACGGTCACCGAGAGCCGCAGGTCATTCATGGACGTCAAGAGGCCCTGCACAGCAATGACCTCGATGGAGAACAAGCAGCTCATCCGGTTCATCGTGATGTGGGAGAGGGCGTGCATGGGCTTCCAACTCCATATGCCCTTTTTCTCCCTGACCACCATGTCCTCCACGACTGAATCTGGCTACGACTTGGTCGTGGGTTGGAACCTGTCGGCACCAACACCGTTGTCAGGGTCCTGCTACTTGGGGCTGGAGCAAAGGGAGCCGGTGCGGGCCAAAGCAGAGGGAGGAGAGGAAGGGGGAGGAGGAGGAGGAGGTGTGAAGGTTTAGGGGGGAAAATAGGGGAGAGATATATTTGGAGATGAAAATATAAATTTTTCTATTTTTTATAGTTGTTTTGACATTTTCGATTAGGTTTAATATAGCAGGGGCATACGACCTTAACAGAATAAGTTTATAGAGGTATATACGTAAATATCAAAAATAATAAATATATACATCTTATAGAAAATTTATAAGAATATATATATATATAAAAACCCCTTATATTTACGTTCACAAATTTCATATATACATTATATCTCTTATAGACATGCTGACAAGACATACTAATACCTCCAGATTAACTTTAGAGGGAAATATTTCTCAAACGTTAACTTTAATAACATAAAGTTTAAAAATTATATCAATGCCCTTATGATCTCTTTTCAAAATATTTTCACAAAACCTCCACCTCCTTCTACCCCTCCTCCTCCCTTGTCAACCCATCATCAACTCCTTCATCACCTTCTCCGTTGGCAAGCTCCTTCATTAGCTCCATTGGTGAGCTCCTTCGTCATCTTCTCCTTCCCCTCCCTTGGAGTGTCATGCCTTCCTCGTCTCTGACATCGTCCCTAATGGTAGTTGCAAGGAGGAGGAAGTGCTAGGGGCAGGGCGGTGGTTGTGAGGGAGGAGGGGTCGAAAGAGGAGTGTAGAAGAAGTGGTGGCTATGAGGAGGAGAGTAGAGGAGGTGATAAGGCTGGGGGGATGGTGGGGGAGGAGGGTTCAAGGCAAGAGGAGTGTGAAGGAGGTAGTGGGCGTAGGGTAGTGGCTATGGGAGAGGAGAGGTGAGGGCTGGAGTGTGGAGGAAGTGGTGGGGGCGGGGTGGTGGCTATGGGGAAGAGGGGCTAGGGGAGGAGTGTCAAGGAGGTGGTGGCTGCAAGGAGGAGGAGGGTGGAGGAGATGGTGGGGGCGGGGTGGTGGATTCAAGAGAGGAGGTATCAAGGGAGGCGTCTGGGGGAGGTCATGGGGGCAAGGTGGTGGGTGCGGGAAAGGAGGGGTAAGGGGCGGGTGGAGGAGGTGGTGGCTGCGGGGGTGGTGGTTGTGGGAAGGTGGGTAGAGGAGGAGCTATGGGAGGACAAAGGTGGGGTCTTCTTTTTTAACTTTAGCATATGATTACATCTCAACCATGGTTAATGCATTGTACCATTAAATACTAACGAAAAGGCATATGTGATAAATGACATAAGTTAGTAGGTAGGGGTATACATGAGTCAGATTGGGATTTAACCCAAACCCAACCAATGGTTTGCAAATTGGGATTTTTCCAACCTAACCTATGAAATCGGTTTGGGTTAAGTTGAGTGAATTATCGATTAGTTCCTCTTTTTTTACATTTAGTAAAATATTCCCATACATTTGATCTTTCTCAAGTTCTATTCTCTTTCATGTGAACCTCTGATTTGGACATACTAGGGTTGGTTAACTCATTAATATTTTGCACAAGTTTATTGCTTCCCTTAACTCCATCATCTATTTTAAAAAATAAAATTTAACAAAAATCAAATAATACATAAGTGCATTCATCGTCACCGTCGAAAATGACAAACTTACAAATACAAATATGTAGAAGAAAATAAAGAGAGAGAGGGGGAAGTTTGATGGTGGTGACTAGTGGAGGGAAGGTCATTAGGGGAAAGGGTGGTGCTAAGGGAGAGGGGTGGTCTAGTGATAGTGGCCAGTGAGGGGAGGGTCGTTAGGGGGAAGGGAGGTGCTAAGGGAGAGAGGTCATCTGATGGTTGTGGTCCTGGTGGAGGGGGGCTCCTACAAGGAAGAGGAGAGGAGAGGGGGTGCTCCAGTAGTGATGATGAGATCTTTGCATGGAAGAAGAGAGGAGAGGTGTGTCGTCGAGCAATAATGGTGGGGTCCTTGCGAAGAAGAGGAGAGGTGGTCGTCTGGTGGTGGTGACTAGTGGGTTGTCAAGGGGAGAGGAGGGGGGAAAGGGAGTGGTGGTGTTGAAGGAGAGGGGTCCTGTAGGGTAAAAGATGATAGGAGAGGTAAGTTACCTGAAGAGTGCAATGTGTCATTGGCTGTTTGAGCTTAGAGTTGAGGAAAGGGGAGGGTGTTGCCAATGAAGGTGGGAAAGATGTGGGATCAATGAGATCGTGACTTAAGGGACAAGGGTTGTGATTAAAATTTACGAGGTGGGAGAGACGAGAGCTCGGTGAGATCGTAAAGGGTACAATTGAAAATTTAAGAGAGTAAGGAAATGTCAACAAGATGAGTGTTTTGCTTTGTGTATATCAGGTTGTATCATATTGCGTGTTTTATTGAGTTGATTAAATCTTAAATTCAATCCAATCTATTTTTTTATGGAGTTAGAAAAATTCTAACCAAACCCAACCTAATATAACTCTCAACCCAACCCAATCAGGTTGAGTTAAGTTGAGTTCAAGTTGAACCCAACCTATGTACATCTTTTTGTAGGTATATAAATGTATGTATGAAATTTTTGAAGATATAAAATATAATTAGATATAATTATAGGGGTATGGATGGAAAGTATTAGAGGGATTGATGAGAGCGTCCGATTAAAGCCAAATTGCACATTTGAGCCCCTTTACGTTTCACTAAACACCACAATTCATAAATGGAAATCATACCGTTTAGCGTCTGCGTATCCAAATATATCCCCAATCCCCAAGTTCACGTATCCTGTCGGATTAGCTAATTGTCAATTTGTTTGCGATGAGATCTCGACAGTTAAAATAAGATTATTTTCGGCTTTTATTGGGAAAAAAGGATCTTTACGTTGAGTCCTGATATATATATATATATATATATATATATATATATATATATATATATATATATATATATATATATATATTGAAAACCTCACTTGTTAACTGTGCGCATAGAGATCGGCGTAAAAATAATACCACCCGCAAAAATTAGCTATGTTTTAACTAGAGATCCGCAATAATAGTTCAACAACTTGAAAACTTTGACGTTGCTTTTGATGGGTGGAATAAGGGGGGAATTGAAGGATAATGTTTATGTTTGGATAATTTTGTGTCAAAATGGGTCGATGCCGGCATTACTGTAAAATTCGGACATTCGTGAATTTCACGAAGGAGGTGGAATTTGTATGTTATGACATTTTATCCCGTCATGCCAATGGATGTAATTATATTTTATACTTTTCAATTAACTTTCTTCTTTTTATTCTATAAATTTATTTCACTTAACAAATATCTCATGTGGAATAAATCTTATTAATTCCTTGATATGATTATCAATTCAACTAAACACCTAGATAGAATAAAAACTCAATGACTTAGTTTGGTTCAAGAAATATGATGACCCATTCCTTGTTTAGGTTGAGAAAAGTCGCTTCAAAATTAAATCAGTTGTAGCTCACTTGTGTTAGCCCTTCTCTATTCCGGGGGGTGAATAAGAGATATTCCACCATTTCATTCCACTACCCCTAACCTAGAATGGAGTGTTCTCCTGCTGCGATCGTGTTGGTGACATGGTGATTCTTCACCATGCGATCGGAGCTCAGATGGCTGGAATTGGGGGAACCCTTCATGGTGGTTGTGAGGAAAGTTGAGATCTCCTTTTTTATCGCTTCGATTGGCTTTGTTTTTGGGTTTTAATCCCTTCAATTTGGGTCTGATTTAACCTAGTATGGGTTGATCGCTTTGTTTCTTAGCTTTTTAATTTGTGTCAATTAATAAGGGGGCAAAGCTTTTCTTGTCATCATCCTATGCTGATTGCTTTTGTCGATCCGTATTTCTGGTTACCTCTTCTGCGGCAAGCAATTTATCATGTGGTGGGTGTGAAATGCTTTGTCGTATGGTGTTTAATATTTTGCAACGCCAGTGATGTCACCCTACTCACCTCAATCACACTCGATCCTCTGTCATCCTCATCGACCATCAAAGCTAGGGTTTGTGTGTGAGATATTTTGTTTTTCTGGGGATAGTTAATGTCGTGGGTAGGATACAATTCTACCACCCTTTATGTGGTTGGTGTGAGTCTCCATTTACTTCGGCCACTGCGATCTCCCTCTTCCTCTTGAATACCATTGCCTTATGTGTAGCCATGTTGATTTTACGTATCTTCTGGAGATAATTTCCTTGGTGGGATTTCGTCTTAGCTGTGGTTGGGTGATCTTTCAATTCGCTCTTGGAGATCGGTCTTCATGGTCATGATCCCACTGAGTCCTACGTCTTCTTCTTGTGGGTGCATTACTCCTAATAAATGGGATGCCATCCAAAGGAGGATAAGGAGAGGGAACTCCTATAAATTGGGGCCTTAGGTGCTAGATGGTATTCTGTGGCTTGTGTTGGATCTTTTCTTGGAAGAGGAGGAGGGTAGTTCAACTTAACATTTATTTTGTTTTTATTTAATAACATTTTTAAATGGCCTATTCATACTGAACTTGCAATCATTGTAGCTAACGAAATGTCGATTGAGGACGTCTGCTGCTGGAGCGTGTGAAGGTCATTTAGGAGGAGTTGACTGTACGTGTTCTTGGAAGGTAGTTGATGCTAACCACCTCTAGCTGTTCATCGTAAGTTGATTCTGAGTGTTAGAGGCCCTAACATATTCTTCTCGTGGAAGATACCATTGTCTTATACTTTGTTGCATGATGTTTTGTTGGGATGAAATTTTATGGGACTCCCTGTCATTTTTATGTTTGTTGCTTCTCCATCTTCCTAAGTTTTCTTTCGAAGAAAATTTTCTCTGCTTTGAATGCTGATAGAAGAATTTAGAGGCCTTCCCACAACATTCTAGGGCATGTCTCTTTTTTTAAGTTATCCCAATTTCTTTAGAAAGCTTAATTTCCTGAAATATTAGTATCCACATGGACCAATCCTACACCCTATAATGTTTTCATTTAGATTTTTTTTAAAGAAGTCTGCATGCTTTATGATTTGGCCACATGGATCTACGGGAGTTCTCTTTACTACTCAAATTTTCATCTTCATACTAAGTTAATCTGTTATTCTTGGAAATTAGAACTCTTTGCTCTTCATGCTCCCCATTGTTTCTTGTTGTGCACTATTGGTAGCCTATTTGCATGAACTTGCTATTTGTTTCATTTACTTCCATTTTGATTGAGCTTTAGTTATCTACTGTTCCTAATTTACTCCAATTTGTGGTGGAAATTGGAACGGTTTTCTCTTCTTTTTCCCCATTGTTTCATGCTACTCGTTGTTGGTAGCTTATATATATGACTGCTCTATTTGTTTCACTTAATATCGATTTGATTGAGCTTTATTTATCCTCTGCATCCTAACTTAGTAATATTGCTATGAAAAATGGAATGTCTATTGTTATTGCTGCCCACTGTTAGTAGCATGTACATCTGAAATTGCTATTTGTTTCAGTTACTACCATTTTCATTAAGCCTTATTTATCCTCTACTTCCTAAGTTACATTTGAAATTGGTGTTACATTAGAGTCTTGCTCCCCACTATTAGTGCATCTTCGTTTCCATTACATCTGAATCTACTATTTCACTTAATTAGTTACTATGATTGTTGTGAAATTAGAAACTCTTATTGTTGTTTCCATCTTTTTTTTTATCAATTTTCATGTCAAAAGTTGGGATGTATTCTGAAAAATTTTTCCCTTAAAACGGCAGAACATAAATTTAAGCTTGATATTTTGTCAATGACATGCTTGAAGAGAATGGAGTTAATTAATTTGAGAAGGAAAATTGTGAGATTTTCCTGAGAATGGAGGCTTTTGTTGTTTTAGTTATATAATATAATCATTCATAAATCTTGTATTGTTTTAGTATGTAATAACCTCCTATACATGAGCTTACGTTCAATCTTTTACAAGTGAAGTTTTTTTATAAATCTTCTTTATGCTTTTATCTTATAGGTGCCAAGTATTTTTTTTTATATCTTCTGAAATGTTACATGTTTAATTTCAATGTTTATGAATTGTTTGCTTATATGTGGATTTTTGTATGGCATTACTCATATGTTTAAGACACCAATCTTTTTAATGCTTTCAGCTTATATGTGCCAACAGTTTCATGTGGCATTTCAATGTTTATGTACTATTTGCTTATAGGTGAAATGTCATGTATCATTAGTCATATGTGTAGGGCTTCAATCTTCTTAATGCTTTCATCCTATATGTCCAAATTTTTTTTATTTCTTCTAAACTATTACACATGCCATTCCATTTTTGTAACGAACGCGTGCCCCAGACGCCTTTTAAGACGTCTGGGAGGTGGCCCAGACGTCGGACAAGACGTCTTGGATCACATCCAGATGTCTGACCAGACGTCCGGGATCGTTTACAGACGTCTGGAAAACAGTTATGTTCGCACGGGAGATTCGTCTGCGCGCCTGTGCGCGCAGACCTGCGATTCCTCTCTCTCTCCCTCTGCGGCTGCAGGCGCGCTGCAACCACCTTCTCTCTCCTCCTCGCGCGGCCTTAAAAGGGCGCGCCTCCCCTCCCGTCTCCACCGTCTCCTCCTTCTTCTCCTTCCTGAGCGCGAGGGCGAGCGAGCGCGAGGGCGGCAGCGGCAGCCGCAGTGAGCGCGGAGGAGGTGCGGCGTGCGAGGGCGGGGCTCTGCCGTGAGGGGAGCTCGCCGGAGCGGCTTGGCCGGCCGGCGGAGGGCGCAGGGGGCGCGGAGCGACGCGGAGTGGGACCTGCTGCGGGCTGAGCAGCAGACGTGCGAGGTGCGACGCGGGCGGCGTCGCGAGCGGAGGCCGAGCAGGGTTCTGATTCTGGAAATATTTCCAGAATCAGACGTCTGGGTTGATAGCCAGACGGCAAGGTCGACGTCTGTAAGATCATACAGACGTCTGAAAGGTAAGTTTCCGCTTTCTTCTTCCTTCTTCTCGACTGACCGTACTGAGGGAGGGGGGGTTGGCCGTGCGCAGGTTCGCTGATTCGCCATCCTTTGCGAATCAGACGTCTGGAAGTTGTACCGGACGGCGGGAGTGATCTACAGACGTCCGTGTGTACCATCGGACGTCTGGGGTATAGGACAGACGTCCCCGCAGACTTCTGGACGTCCGGGGAACCAAGCTGAACAGGTAATTCTCTGATCCACCGTTTAAGACGTCTGGAAGGAGTTCTAGACGTCTGATTTTGCACAGTATCGTCTTTTTCGACCCGTTTAGGGCCCGTTTGGGCTCCGTTTTCCACGATTCGAGTTGCGTTCTTTTCAGAATTAATTCCTCTACCCGTCTACAGTAGCTATTCACTGTTCTGAGACACTCCTTGTGTTTGATCCTTGTGATAGGACCTCGTTCGGTTGCAGTCTTGAGAGTCGCGGAGGCACGCGGGATTCCCGATCACGCCCCCACTACTCCCGTTGTACCTGGTAGAGTGGCTTTAAGTATTAATAAAATCTGTTAAAGTATGGAACCATAACTAAAACCTAGGGCATTGCATGAATCCTAGGAATGAGAAATATATGGAATGATAGCTCCTAGGTGTTGCATGAATCCTAGGGCCGGAAAACTAGATTGTATGATAGATCCTAGGATATGGCATGAATCCTAGGGTGGAAAAACTAGTGGAATGTATATTACTGCAGTCTTGGGAAAATGGAAAGGAATATATATAAAGCTGCTTGTAAATTTAATTAACAGCTGCCTGTTATGAATAAAGAAACATGTTTGAGATCATGGATTTTGAGAACGTGAATCTGGAAAGTGAAACATATGATGTTCTGAGATAAAGAGCTGGAACCCTACGGGGAATTAGGAGTGGAACTCCTGGAAAGAAAAAGGAATGGAACTGAGATGTAGTTTGTACTGTCTCTTGGGTACGCAGTACCAAGGGAAGTACCTGTACCTGTTTAGTGCAGAGTGGGGCCAGCCGCCCCAGGGACCCGGGGTTAGGATTGGCCGCTCTGTACCGACTTGTTGGCCCTCGTGTACGTAGTACCGAGGAGAGCTACTAGTGTTAGGAGAGTACTAGCTACCCCACGGGCCCCGGGGTTCTGCTAGCCTCCTTCACCGACTTGTTAGGCCCATTAGGGCAAACCAGGGTAGTCAGGCGAGGGTGCGCGGACTGTGGAGGGGCAAGGCCCCGGTTTGGTTACTGTGGAGGGGTTGGACCCCTGTTACTGAGAGGGCTCTGCCCTGGTTCCGTGCTGTGCTTTGGGCGCACCCGTTAACGGAAACGACTGACCGCGTGCCAGTGCGGGCTAGCTACCTGTGCGTCTATCGCGCGTGCCGTAGTCACCGTTACGTCTGTCAGTGACCTTGGGGTGGTTGACTGAGGGTAGGATCACCATGGGGGACTCTCCCGGCCAGGAGAGCACCACGTGCTACTTCTACTTTTGGAAAAGACTGCAATCAAGATCGTTCCCACGAGGACATTCGAGATCAAGTAAAGGATCTGAGAAATAAAAGAAATAGTGAGAAAAATTGAAAGATGTGAAAAAAAGAAGTAATAGAACATAACAGCTACTGTACACTCTACTGTTGCCTTTAGTTAGTTTGCCACTCTACTCAGCGTTTTGCTGACGTGTTACACTCGTTACCTTTTTCAGGACCAGGTGTTGAGCAGCCAGGGTCGGCGGCTGCAGAGGACGCTGGGCCGAGTAGGGTCCAGTAGAGTACCACAGCCTTTTTGTACCCCTTTTGTTTCTGTTCTAGTGAGTAGTTTTTGTTTCCGCTGTACCTTCTTTACCTGCAGTTCTTGTTATATGATAAATGCTGTTTTACTGTTGTGGTGGTACCTACTGTAGTAGTTTCTTTCCTTACTGCTGTACTTTCTTACTGTTAGTTATATTCATGCTGAATGTGGTTTATTTTACTATTTTTTTGGTTACTTCCTCGTTGGACGACTAGGTCTTGGGATTAGTCGAGTCGGTCCGGTTCTCGTGTCTCGTAGGGACTCGGGAACCGGGTCGTTACAAGATGGTATCAGAGCAAGGTCGTCCCGAGAAGTGAATCAACTGACTGAAAAATAACCAATTCACATGTTTATAGCTAGAGTAGCCACCACAACATATCTCTTGACATGAGCTCTTAGAAGTTTTGTTAGGTACCTTCTGTTTTGACGTTTCCGTTTCGTTTCACGTCTCCTTGCAGGAGATGCCTCGTCGCGGGACTGGCGAGACTGGCCGCGGGCGCGGCCGAGGGCGAGGTCGGCGAGGTGGACGTGCTGTCGTTGACGTCTCGGTGGACCAGCCACCACTCCCTGGCGCCCAAGCCCAGGACCTCGCCAGACTGATACGGGATATTGTACGAGAGGAGCTCCACCCACCGCCCCGAGCACCTCCTCCTGGGGTTGCAGAGGGGGAGTCCTCTGTGGGACCACGCGACAGACGCGGCGCTGGACACGAGGGAGGGGATGGGCCCCTGCCGCCCCCACCTTCCTCCGACACTTCTGTACACGAGGCACCTTCGCCTGGAGGTGCACCAGCACCTCCCCTACAGCGCCACTTCGAGCTTTTCGGACAGTTCCGGAAGCTGAAGCCCCCCTCCTTCAAGGGGGATGAGGACCCGACCGAGGCAGAGGACTGGCTTGAGCAGCTGGAGAAGATCTTCGACACCCTTCGCCCCCTGGTGGAGTGCCGCGTGGCCTTTGCCACGTACCAGCTGGAGAGTGCGGCACACCGGTGGTGGAGGGCGGTCCGGGGAGAGGAGAGGGACGAGCCGACGTGGGACCAGTTCGTCACCCTCTTCTGCGAGCAGTACTTTCCCCAGACGTGGCAGGACCAGAGGAGGCGGGAGTTCCACACTCTCCGCCAAGGGACGATGACCGTGAGCGCGTACCGCACGCGTTTCTTGGAGCTGTCCCGCTTTGCAGCGACAGCGGTAGCCACTGAGGAGGAGCGCCTTTGGAGGTTCACCGAGGGGCTCTGGCCTGCGATCCGGGGGTATGTCAAACCCCTGAAGCTGCCGACGTTTTCGAGGGTGGTAGAGGCAGCTATGACTTACGAGGAGACCAACCCGTCCGCGCGAGAGACCGACGGCGGGCGGAAGAGGCCCTTTCAGCCAGACTTCTCACAGGGCCGGCGAGAACGGAGACACGTGACATCCGCAGGAGAGCTGTCACGCTGTGCAGGGCCATCAGTGGCCTTTGGGGGCCCTCGACAGGGGCCAGTCGCCAGCACCGGACCCCCGCCTAGCCGACAGCAGGGACTCACTGAGGGCGGGAGTCGGGTTCCCCTCTGCTACCAGTGTGGCCAGCCGGGCCACGTCAGGAGGGACTACCCATCTAGGGCAGGAGGTCAGCAGATACTTCCCGTGCAGAGCACTGGAGGGCGTGTAGGAGGCCGCGGTTCCCAGGCACGAGGAGGAGGACAGCAGTCGCGAGGAGGGTACCGGCCAGCACCTACCCGTCCGACGCAGAGTGTGGCTGCTTCGTCCGCACCTAGAGCTGAGGGGCGTATCAACGCCCTAACACACAGGGACGCCAGAGCATCGGGATCCGTGGTAGCAGGTATGGTTTCAGTTTCTGGCAGACTCGTTTACACGCTTTTCGATTCCGGCGCTACGCACTCGTTTTTCGCAGCCAGTTTCGCAGTTAGTTTGGACCAGGATTATACACTGTTAGAGAATCCGTTCGTAATCAGAGGTCCGAGTGGTCAGCTGTTTGTAGCTAAGGAGGTGTACACGGGTTGCGGGGTCAGCATCGGGGGACATAGCCTGCCATCTGACCTGATTATGATACAGATGGAGGACTTTGGAGTGATTCTGGGGATGGATTGGCTGTCCGCTTACCACGCCTTGGTAGACTGTTTTGAGAGGAAGATTGTCTTCTCCATTCCGGAGTTGCCTTCTTTCGAGTTTCACGGGCAGCCAGTGGACGGAGGTTTCAGGTGCATTTCGGCACTTCGGGCGGCGAGACTTTTGAGCCAGGGGTGTGAGGGCTTCCTAGCTTGTGTGGTGGCAGAGCACAGCCCCGTGGCAGACTTCCAGAGCATCCCGGTGGTCAGAGAGTACCCCGACGTGTTTCCAGACGAGTTACCAGGACTACCGCCCGAGCGTGAGATCGAGTTTGAGATCTCACTAGTACCAGGGACCAGCCCCATCTCCACCGCGCCATACAGAATGGCACCGCTTGAGCTGCGAGAGCTCAAGTCCCAGTTGCAAGACCTTTTGGAGAAAGGTTTCGTGAGGCCCAGTGCGTCTCCCTGGGGAGCCCCGGTACTGTTTGTGAAGAAGAAGGATGGGACCCTACGCCTTTGTGTGGACTACCGACAGCTGAATAGGGTCACCATCAAGAACAGATATCCGCTGCCGAGGATCGACGATTTGTTTGACCAGTTGCGGGGTGCCACGGTGTTTTCCAAGATCGACTTGAGGTCTGGATACCACCAGTTGAGGATCAGAGAGACCGACGTCTCCAAGACAGCTTTCCGCACCCGGTACGGACACTACGAGTTTTTGGTCATGCCGTTTGGGCTGACCAATGCCCCCGCTGCTTTCATGGACCTGATGAACCGGGTGTTTAGACCGTACTTGGACCAGTTTGTGGTGGTTTTCATAGATGATGTACTCATCTATTCTAGAGATCGGACGCAGCACGGACAGCACTTGCGGATGGTTCTGGACACTCTGAGACGACGCAGGCTGTACGCCAAATACAGCAAGTGCGAGTTCTGGTTGAGGGAGGTGACCTTTTTGGGTCATGTGATCTCTGGAGATGGCCTGGCGGTGGTCCCCGCCAAGGTCGAGGCAGTGCTCAGGTGGGAGAGACCGCGTTCAGTCACTGAGATTCGCAGTTTCCTGGGACTGGCAGGTTACTACAGACGGTTCATCAGAGGATTTTCACAGATTGCGCGTCCTATGACACAGTTGACCCGGAAGGACGTGCCTTTCGCTTGGACAGACACCTGTGAGGCATGTTTTCTGGAGCTGAAGGAGAGGTTGACCTCGGCTCCCGTGCTCACCATCCCTGACAGTAGTGGCGGGTTCGTTGTGTACACGGACGCTTCCTTGCAGGGGTTAGGAGGTGTGCTCATGCAGAGGGGTCACGTGGTCGCTTACGCTTCGCGGCAGCTGAAGCCCCATGAGCATACCTACCCTACCCACGATCTAGAGTTGGCAGCTGTTGTCTTCGTGCTGAAGACATGGAGGCACTACTTGTACGGTGAGACCTTCGAGATTTTTACAGATCACAAGAGCCTCAGATATCTTTTTGATCAGAAGGAGCTCAACATGAGACAGAGACGTTGGTTGGAGCTCCTGAAGGACTACGACTGCAGCATCTCCTACCACCCGGGAAAGGCCAATGTGGTGGCTGACGCCTTGAGCCGTAAGGCGCCCGCACGCTTGGCCAGTCTACAGTTACAGAGTTGGAGCCTTTTGGAGGAGGTGGGCAGTTGGCGACCTCTAGAGTTACGAGGGTACTGTGGGGCAGTGACGGTGACACGGCAGACCAGGCCAGAGTTGTTAGACCGCATCATCACGGGACAGATGGCCGATCCGTACTTGCAGTCTTTGCGCGACAGAGTACTATCAGGGGACCCAGGGGACTTCTCTTTCACAGACCAGGTGTTACGCTTGAGGGGACGGTTGTGCGTCCCCAGAGACGAGGAGCTGTTGAGAGAGCTCCTGACTGAGGCACACGGTTCCAGATTCACCATACATCCCGGAAACACGAAAATGTACCATGACTTGAGACGCGAGTTCTGGTGGAGAGGGATGAAGCGGGATGTGGGTGAGTTCGTGCAGCAGTGCTTAGTGTGCCAGCAGGTGAAAGCCGAGCATCAGAGGCCTGCAGGGCCGCTTCAGCCGCTTCCAGTGCCAGAGTGGAAGTGGGAGAGCATCACCATGGACTTGGTGGTGGGCTTACCTGTTACCCAGCGAGGACACGACGCAGTCTGGGTAATAGTGGATAGATTGACGAAGACGGCACGATTCTTGCCGATCCGAGTCACTTTGGGACCAGCACAGTTGGCAGAGAGGTATATCCGTGATGTGGTGCGACTACACGGAGTTCCGCGGGAGATCGTATCCGACCGGGATACCCGCTTTACGTCCCAGTTTTGGGCTGAGTTTCAGCAGGCTTTGGGGACGAGGTTGAGGTTTAGCACGGCTTACCACCCCCAGACGGACGGACAGTCGGAACGCACGATACAGACACTTGAGGACCTTTTGCGTGCCTGTGTACTAGACTGGAGGGGCTCTTGGGAGGAGCACCTGCCCCTGGCGGAGTTTGCATACAACAACAGTTATCACTCGAGCATCGGCATGGCTCCCTACGAGGCTCTGTACGGACGGAAATGCACGGCACCCTTGAGTTGGGTTGAGGTGGGGACCAAGTGGGAGGTTGGCCCCAGGTTGA
The DNA here is from genome assembly GCA_037157565.1 of Thalassia testudinum. Lineage (NCBI taxonomy): Eukaryota > Viridiplantae > Streptophyta > Magnoliopsida > Alismatales > Hydrocharitaceae > Thalassia > Thalassia testudinum. The sequence goes on from JAZHRO010000009.1 coordinate 51,440,267, forward strand.
TCCGGCAGAGTCAGGAGGTAGTCGAGCAGATCCACAGACGACTCCGCACTGTCAGGAGCAGACAGAAGAGCTACGCAGATCGCAGACGCAGAGAGGTGCAGTTCGAGGTTGGGGACCACGTCTTCCTTCGTGTTTCGCCCATGAAGGGCTTACAGCGGTTTGGGGTGAGAGGGAAGCTCGCGCCGAGGTTCGTGGGGCCCTTTGAGGTCCTGGAGCGGGTTGGACCCGTTGCTTACAGACTTGCCCTTCCCCCGCAGCTTTCTGGTGTGCACGACGTGTTCCACGTGTCCAACCTCAGGAAGTACGTAGCCGATCCCAGCCACGTACTGAGTCACGAGAGCGTCGAGGTGAGCGACGACCTGACCTACCCCGAGCGGCCAGTGCAGATCCTAGACCGAGCCGTCCGCAGGTTGAGACGAAAGCAAGTACCCCTGGTAAAGGTTTTGTGGAGGAGCCAGCGGTACGAGGAGGCTACCTTGGAGCCTGAGGCGGCAATGCGGGAGCGGTACCCGGAGCTTTTCGCGGGTACGTCTTTTCAGACCGGCTTCGGTCCTCTTTGAGTTTGTTATGGTTATTTGGACATCTTTTTCCCGCACCCTAGTTGGCGCAAGTTTCGGGGACGAAACTTCCTCTGAGTTTGTTATATTGTAACGAACGCGTGCCCCAGACGCCTTTTAAGACGTTTGGGAGGTGGCCCAGACGTCGAACAAGACGTCTTGGATCACATCCAGACGTCTGACCAGACGTCCGGGATCGTTTACAGACGTCTGGAAAACAGTTATGTTCGCATGGGAGATTCGTCTGCGCGCCTGTGCGCGCAGACCTGCGATTCCTCTCTCTCTCCCTCTGCGGCTGCAGGCGCGCTGCGACCACCTTCTCTCTCCTCCTCGCGCGGCCTTAAAAGGGCGCGCCTCCCCTCCCGTCTCCACCGTCTCCTCCTTCTTCTCCTTCCTGAGCGCGAGGGCGAGCGAGCGCGAGGGCGGCAGCGGCAGCCGCAGTGAGCGCGGAGGAGGTGCGGCGTGCGAGGGCGGGGCTCTGCCGTGAGGGCGAGCTCGCCGGAGCGGCTTGGTCGGCCGGCGGAGGGCGCAGGGGGCGCGGAGCGACGCGGAGTGGGACCTGCTGCAGGCTGAGCAGCAGACGCGCGAGGTGCGACGCGGGCGGTGTCGCGAGGCGGAGGCCGAGCAGGGTTCTGATTCTGGAAAGATTTCCAGAATCAGACGTCTGGGTTGATAGCCAGACGGCAAGGTCGACGTCTGTAAGATCATACAGACGTCTGAAAGGTAAGTTTCCGCTTTCTTCTTCCTTCTTCTCGACTGACCGTACTGAGGGAGGGGGGGTTGGCCGTGCGCAGGTTCGCTGATTCGCCATCCTTTGCGAATCAGACGTCTGGAAGTTGTACCGGACGGCGGGAGTGATCTACAGACGTCCGTGTGTACCATCGGACGTCTGGGGTATAGGACAGACGTCCCCGCAGACTTCTGGACGTCCGGGGAACCAAGCTGAACAGGTAATTCTCTGATCCACCGTTTAAGACGTCTGGAAGGAGTTCTAGACGTCTGATTTTGCACAGTATCGTCTTTTTCGACCCGTTTAGGGCCCGTTTGGGCTCCGCTTTCCGCGATTCGAGTTGCGTTCTTTTCAGAATTAATTCCTCTACCCGTCTACAGTAGCTATTCACTGTTCTGAGACACTCCTTGTGTTTGATCCTTGTGATAGGACCTCGTTCGGTTGCAGTCTTGAGAGTCGCGGAGGCACGCGGGATTCCCGATCACGCCCCCACTACTCCCGTTGTACCTGGTAGAGTGGCTTTAAGTATTAATAAAATCTGTTAAAGTATGGAACCATAACTAGAACCTAGGGCATTGCATGAATCCTAGGAATGAGAAATATATGGAATGATAGCTCCTAGGTGTTGCATGAATCCTAGGGCCGGAAAACTAGATTGTATGATAGATCCTAGGATATGGCATGAATCCTAGGGTGGAAAAACTAGTGGAATGTATATTACTGCAGTCTTGGGAAAATGGAAAGGAATATATATAAAGCTGCTTGTAAATTTAATTAACAGCTGCCTGTTATGAATAAAGAAACATATTTGAGATCATGGATTTTGAGAACGTGAATCTGGAAAGTGAAACATATGATGTTCTGAGATAAAGAGCTGGAACCCTACGGGGAATTAGGAGTGGAACTCCTGGAAAGAAAAAGGAATGGAACTGAGATGTAGTTTGTACTGTCTCTTGGGTACGCAGTACCAAGGGAAGTACCTGTACCTGTTTAGTGCAGAGTGGGGCCAGCCGCCCCAGGGACCCGGGGTTAGGATTGGCCGCTCTGTACCGACTTGTTGGCCCTCGTGTACGTAGTACCGAGGAGAGCTACTAGTGTTAGGAGAGTACTAGCTACCCCACGGGCCCCGGGGTTCTGCTAGCCTCCTTCACCGACTTGTTAGGCCCATTAGGGCAAACCAGGGTAGTCAGGCGAGGGTGCGTGGACTGTGGAGGGGCAAGGCCCCGGTTTGGTTACTGTGGAGGGGTTGGACCCCTGTTACTGAGAGGGCTCTGCCCTGGTTCCGTGCTGTGCTTTGGGCGCACCCGTTAACGGAAACGACTGACCACGTGCCAGTGCGGGCTAGCTACCTGTGCGTCTATCGCGCGTGCCGTAGTCACCGTTACGTCTGTCAGTGACCTTGGGGTGGTTGACTGAGGGTAGGATCACCACGGGGGACTCTCCCGGCCAGGAGAGCACCACGTGCTACTTCTACTTTTGGAAAAGACTGCAATCAAGATCGTTCCCACGAGGACATTCGAGATCAAGTAAAGGATCTGAGAAATAAAAGAAATAGTGAGAAAAATTGAAAGATGTGAAAAAAAGAAGTAATAGAACATAACAGCTACTGTACACTCTACTGTTGCCTTTAGTTAGTTTGCCACTCTACTCAGTGTTTTGCTGACGTGTTACACTCGTTACCTTTTTCAGGACCAGGTGTTGAGCAGCCAGGGTCGGCGGCTGCAGAGGACGCTGGGCCGAGTAGGGTCCAGTAGAGTACCACAGCCTTTTTGTACCCCTTTTGTTTCTGTTCTAGTGAGCAGTTTTTGTTTCCGCTGTACCTTCTTTACCTGCAGTTCTTGTTATATGATAAATGCTGTTTTACTGTTGTGGTGGTACCTACTGTAGTAGTTTCTTTCCTTACTGCTGTACTTTCTTACTGTTAGTTATATTCATGCTGAATGTGGTTTATTTTTCTGTTTTTTTGGTTACTTCCTCGTTGGACGACTAGGTTTTGGGATTAGTCGAGTCGGTCCGGTTCTCGTGTCTCGTAGGGACTCGGGAACCGGGTCGTTACAATTTTTTAGGAACTATGTGCTCTTTTGTTAGTCTATTATTTTTCTAGTACGTCTCCCCTTGTCAGTAGTTCATGTAACTTATTCTTATTGTTAGTATTTAAGTGTGGGGGGAAAATAGCTAAACTCCTTCGAATGTAGTTATATATTTGTTAATATATTGTGTGGGGGGAAAATATATATTTATGTTAATGATTTATTATCAAATTTCTTCCCTTCAATTCACGTTTTCAATTCAATGTAAACTTCTCATATCAACTTATTGGACCATTTTAATATATTTTCGCCACCATAGGGTAGTTTACATTATTATTTTATCATAACTAGTATAAAGTGAAGAAACTCACTTATATGAGGTTTACTATTTGTCTTTGAAATTTTTGGTAGGATATTATAGAAAGACAAATCGAAAATATTCCATAGGACATGTACGGTATTAAATTTGACTGTAGTAGATTAATTAGGTTATATTGTTCATGTCATTTATTTCATTCTTTGTAGAATGAATGGTAATTAAGGGCAACCCAGCTCGTCAAAGAAATAAGCTAAAAGCTAGGAACCCGAGCAAGATGCTATCTTAACGCGAATCTTGCTAAATCATTACAATAGGGGGACTGGAAGGATGGATCCTTCTCAAAACATGCATGGAAGGAAATCAATAATGAGTTTAATGCAATGTCCCACCTAGAATACAATCACCTCAAGATCATACACCAATGGAAGACATTGAAGATAGAGTTTCGATTATACCATACACTACTCAACAAGAGTGGGTGGGGATTAGATCCTATCAACAATGTCCCCATTGCACCAAGTTTTGATGTCTGGGTAGAGGTAGTTGCCTATACTTATCCATTTTGCTTAATAGCTTCTCCTTTGTAGGTCACCATGTAGGAAGCGTCAATGTAATTAATTTTCCCTTTGATTCTTCATAGCTACTGAAGGAGTTGTGTAAGTTAAGAGATCGAGCATTCCCCCACTACAATGGCGTGAACATTATAATAGGGAGAGACATTGTCACAGTAGAATTCACAATGTCCTCTCAAGCTGAAGAAGAGGAAGAGGATCTTGTAGTCAGTCTCAATGCCCTACATGAAACACTTCAAGGTTGTTCTTGTTCTCTGCTCCACCATCATTTTAGGTTGGCCCGTTACAAGCACACATCCCCAATCTCAATTTATTTGAAGAGCATTCAACCTTGGTTTGCAGTCTCTTGGTATTGGTCAAGAATTCATCCCGTTTCAATCTATCACACCAAATATATACCAACCACCGGATTTTCATCCCGTGAATGTGGACACCCATTGAACTTCACAATTTCCCAATGAAGGAGTTCGACCACCACCAGTACAGAACTCCCCTCCTCCACCTCAAGAGCCTTCCCCCAATTCTCACAAGAGATCGTCCACGGGAAACACTAGTAGTGGTGGGAAATGATAAAAGGGAACATTATCCACAGCTGCCACAACCGATCAAGTTGCTGAGACTAATGCTCTCCTTAAGAAAATCGTTGACTACCATATCTCGAAGCCAAGGAGGCCTGATATTTCTAAAGAGATTAAGGAATGCTTGTCATTGGTAAGAGAGAAGCTACCAACGGTAGAAGTAGATGACCTAGTTTCATTGGCCAATTTGTTCACTTCGAAGCATAGAGGGTAGTGTTTGTTCAAATTCTAGATCACAAGGATGAACTTGTCGCGTGGCTGCGGAAGCATCTAGGGAATGATTATGGGGTGTGATTCAGATTCAAATGATCCATTTATGGTTACATCTCTAGTCATCCGTACCATATTTGTCTTTATTAGTTGTAGTTTGGGTAGACTATATGTATGCTTTCATTAGTTTTTCTATTGTATTTGATTATTTATCTCTATTTTAGCATGTAATATTGAACCTCTTATTGTTAGTTACGCTTTGTTATCTTCTGGAATCATAGTTTTGTGAATCTACGTTATTTCCTGAATCTCCAGTATCATAGTTTACACTTTTTTATCTTCCTAAATTGCCTTATTTTATTTAACATTAGGATCAGGACACCTCCATTTGATTGGATTGAAATAGCTGACTCCATCTTCTTGAACCTCATCCACTGGGAAAAACTTAATGTCACTGGTGGGGAGGCACCCTCACTAAGAATGGATGGAGGGAAGTGGGAGATCACTTCAATAACCTATAAAATGTGAATATGCAATTACTGGCACTCCGTAATAGGTGGAAAAGATTGAAACATACGTAACTCTTGATCCAGCAGCTTTTAGGAAATGAGGGTTGGAACTGGGACGATGAGACTAGTCTTCTTGTCCCTCCTTTAGCAGAGTCATGGGATTTGGTTGCAGCTGTGCTTCGTTGATCTGTTAGGGGGAAACCTTTCCCACAGTACTTCCTTATGGTCGACATCATGGAGGACTGAATGCCTTAATAGCTGAAGTTAGTTGTGTATGGTTTCCATTTGCGGTCGCACTCGTTTTGTCCTCTTTATATCTATGTTAGGTGAACTTATCTATCTTTTCATTTTTCAGTCCTATGTTGATGCTATCAAGTCCAATTAGTTTCTCTATTTGCTTCTCGTGGTCATGTTATCCTGCCTGAAATTTTCGAGTGTCTAATATATCGTTTGTTTGTATGACTTGAAGTTTGTTAGTCTTCAATTTTATCTAGGGATGGATCCATATTCAATTCATGATTACTCGAGCAGTTCAGAGGAAGATGAAATGGCAATTGTTGAAATGATCTTCCATTAGCAGTATAGTTTCCTGAGGCAAATGACCATGTGCCTTGTATGCCAAGAAGCACAAACCTAATAAAAGGTCATATTTGGGTCCATGACATTTTGTCCGGTCACCCAAGGAGGTGTTTCGACGAGTTCTGAATGTCGAAAGGTTGCTTCATTGCTCTATTTGATTCTCTGACCACCCGAGGTTTGTTGAGAGATACCAGGAACACAACAGTAAGGGAGCAGGTTGGTATAGTCTTATCGATTTTGGGACATGGAGACTCTAACAGACATGTAATGGAACGCTTTCAGCATTCCGATGAGACCATTAGCTGATACTTTAATAAAGGTTTGAAAGCTATAGTCGCTCTAAAGAAGGAGTTCATACGACAACCCAAAGTTGACACACCAATCCCTAAGAAGATATTGACAAATTCAAACTTCCACCCTTACTTTAAGGTAACAAACCATCTCCTTTAACAAATTTTATGATATTTTAAAGTCAGCAGATAGCTGTGATGTTAAGTGTACAACTGTAGGAAGTAGTTGGTGCAATTTATGGCTGTCATGTACGTGCAACAGTCGAAGCTGCTGATCAAGTAAGGTTTAGGAACTTTAAGGGATACACTAGTCAAAATGTCCTTGTGGCAGTGGGCTTCAACCTGGAATTTCTATTCATAGCCACTGGCTTCGAAGGCTCTGCTACTGATATGCATGTATTGCAATGGGCTCTTAATTCTGGTTCCTACTTGGCAATGATGATAGTTCGACACATATTGAAGCAAAACTTTTATTTTATATTGGGGACTTGTGAAAATCATCCGATATATAGGTTATATCTATGTTAGGTGAACTTATCTATCTTTTCATTTTTTAGTCTTATGTTGATGCTATCAAGTCCAATTAGTTTCTCTATTTGCTTCTCGTGGTCATGTTATCCTGCCTGAAATTTTTGAGTGTCTAATATATCGTTTGTTTGTATGACTTGAAGTTTGTTAGTCTTCAATTTTACCTAGGGATGGATCCATATTCAATTCATGATTACTCGAGCAGTTCAGAGGAAGATGAAATGGAAATTGTTGAAATGATCTTCCATTAGCAGTATAGTTTCCTGAGGCAAATGACCATGTGCCTTGTATGCCAAGAAACACAAACCTAATAAAAGGTCATATTTGGGTCCATGACATTTTTTTGGTCACCCAAGGAGGTGTTTTGACGAGTTCTAAATGTCGAAAGGTTGCTTCATTGCTCTATTTGATTCTCTGACCACTCGAGGTTTGTTGAGAGATACCAGGAACACAGCAGTATGGGAGCAGGTTGGTATAGTCTTATCGATTTTGGGACATGGAGACTATAACAGACATGTAATGGAACGCTTTCAGCATTCCGATGAGACCATTAGCTTATACTTTAATAAAGGTTTGAAAGCTATAGTCGCTCTAAAGAAGGAGTTCATACGACAACCCAAAGTTGACACACCAATCCCTGAGAAGATATTGACAAACTCAAACTTCCACCCTTACTTTAAGGTAACAAACCATCTCCTTTAACGAATTTTATGATATTTTAAAGTCAGCAGATATCTGTGATGTTAAGTGTACTACTGTAGGAAGTAGTCGGTGCAATTGATGGCTGTCATGTATGTGCAACAGTCAAAGCAGCTGATCAAGCAAGGTTTAGGAACTGTAAGGGATACACTAGTCAAAATGTCCTTGCGGCAGTGGGCTTCAACCCGGAATTTCTATTCATAGCCACTGGCTTCGAAGGCTCTGCTACTGGTATGCATGTATTGCAATGGGCTCTTAATTCTGGTTCCTACTTGGCAATGATGATAGTTCGACACATATTGAAGCAAAACTTTTATTTTATATTGGGGACTTATGAAAAGCATCCGATATATAGGTTATATCTATGTTAGGTGAACTTATCTATCTTTTCATTTTTCAGTCTTATGTTTTTTTTTTGAAGCAGAAAGGAGAGCTATCATCCTGCGATAGCAGTCCAGAGTAGTATATTATGTGCAAAGAAGGGAGATTACAAAAAGGATCCCCAAGACTGTATGAGGGACCAGCACTCTCTTACAATATTCTCACAACATACCGACCTCTCCTGAAAAAGTCTCATTCCTTTCCTTCCATACACACCAAATAGAAGCAGCCATGTGGACATGTGGTTTCCCTCTCACCTCAAACCCATGCCACATAGAATCCCAATCTGGTAAAGGCTCCTGACAAATTTTTCTCCAAATGACATCAGTGATAAGGCAAGAAGAGATGTGATTTACATTATCAGTGCTCATCTCACATAAAAAACACACATGATGATCAGTACCCAATCTTCTGTGGCGTAGATCACTTGTAATTAATCCATCCCTCCTGCACAGCCAAAGGAAGATTTGTACCTTGAGAGGAATTTTTAACAACCATATCTTCTTATCAATGGAATCATGTCTCCATCCCTCTTCAAAATTTAGCATTCTGTTATACCCAGCTTTGACACTATATATCCCATCCCGCAGATATCTATCCTCCGTTCCAGGCCTAGGTCTGAAATTTTCAAGGTCTAATAAAAGCCTTCTCTTCTCATCCCATAACTGGGTTGTTCTTCTGCTGCTGCTGGATTCCACATCATCCAGAACCCAATTGCTGCTGCTGCAAGACCAGATCTTGCTGACCGTAGCATTCTTGTCAGCTGCTGCATCAAAGGCTCTCGGATAGAGCTCCCTCAAGACCCCCAATTCAGACCATTCCTCTTTCCAGAATCTGAAAGACCTGCCATCTCCAAGTGATGGTTGCAACAGATGGAAGTGATCAGCCAAAGCCTTAGTTACTGATTTCCAGAAAGGTGATGGACAGTTTGGCTGAAGTCTGGAAAATCTGCTGTTGGAAGCTCCATATCTATCTCTGATCAGATCAGACCACGGTTTCAAATCACCTTGCAGCAGCTTAACAGCCCATTTGAGCAGCAAGGCATCATTAAAGTGCTGCAAGGACTTGATCCCAAGACCACCCAGCTCCTTAGGATAGCAGATTTGATCCCATTTGAGAAGCTGCAAGAAGCTACCCTTGTGTCTAGCACCCTTCCAAAAAAATCTCTTCCTCATCACATCCAGTCTTTTCCAAACGGATCTTGTGCTTTGAAAATGGAGAAGTAGAAAACATGGATGGAAGTGATCACCAAATTGAGCAAGATAAGCCTTCCACCTCTGGATAAGAATCTGTTGTGCCAACCATCAAGTTTCATAGAGATCTTGTCAAAAAGGCAATTCCAATCACCTTTCTTCAACCTGGAAGACCTCAGAGGCAACCCAAGATATCTAATAGGAAGGCTGATGTGGGGAGTCATCAGGATGGTTGCTAAGGCCTCTTGCTCCACCTCAGATAAACCAAAACAAACCAAACCAGACTTGTCCCTATTTAACCTCAGTCCAAAAAGCTCACCAAAGATATCAACCAAGTGATGCAAAGCCAATGCTCCATCCGTGGATCCTTCAACAAAAAAGACAGTATCATCTGCATATTGAAGAATGGGAGCCAGGCTGTTCCTGCAAGAGAGCGAATATCCTCTAACAAGACCCACTTCAGAAAGCTTACAAACAAACCAGGCTAAACTGTCAACTGCCAAATTAAATATCAATGGGGCCAGGGAGCATCCTTGCTTGATGCCACATTGAGGCTGGATCCATGCACCACAGGGTTTCCCATTTATTAGAGGGGTAAAGGAGGTCGTGGTAATACATCTCTTAACCCAAGCTATCCAAGTAGGGGGAAAGCCCCTTCTTTTAAGCACATCCCATAAATAAGGCCAGCTGATTGAGTCATGAGCCCTACGAAAATCAACCTTCCACATGAAGGCCTTGCATCTCCTCTTATGCCAGCCGCAAACCATCTCTTGGGCCAATATAAAAGATTCTTGTAGGGATCTACCCAGGAGGAAAGCAGACTGAGCAGGATGGATCAAATCTTGCAGTACAGGCCTCAATCTATTAGCCAGGACCTTTCCGATCACTAGATATAAGGAGTTAGAAAGAGCAACGGGTCTAAATTCCTGGAAAGATTCAGCACCCGGAGTTTTAGGCAAAAGAAACAGATAAGATCTATTAATTCTTTCAAAGCCAAAATTGCCACATTGGAATTCTCTAATTACCCCCATAACCTCTGAGCCCACAATGTCCCATAGTTCTTTATAGAAGAAAACCTGGATTCCATCAGGACCCGACGATCCTTCACAATTAAGATCATTAATAGCCTTCAATACTTCATCCTCAGAAATAGATTCAGTCAGGCTGGCCCCTTGATACTCATTAATCCTTGGCAAATCATTTGCTGTCATTCTCCAGTTGCCCCTACCTGCAGCTCTTGAAGATTCTTTGAAGTATCTGACGGCCTCAGTTCTGATATCAAATAAGGAGGTAATTCTCTGCCCCTCTACAACCGTTGATGAGATCAGATTTGTTCTCCTCCTAGAGCTAGCAGCCAAATGAAAAAATTTGGTGTTTGCATCCCCCTCACTTAGCCATAGCTATCTAGATCGCTCCCTCCAATCCATCTCCAATTTCACGTCTTCTTCAATTACCACCCCCTACCATCTTCTTCTGTCAGCAAGATCAAGTTCAAATAGATGGTCCACAGCTTCCTTGGTATCCAGTTCCTGAATTTTCAACAAGGCCTCATGACGCTTCTGATGTCTAAGAACTGAGACAATATCACCATACACCTTCAGCATGCCCTTCAGAGCCTTAAGCTTAGAAGCCATTCTGGAGGTGGCTGTACCCTCACCCTACTGTGACCTCCACCAGCTGGCAAGCATGTCTCTGAACCCTATTTCCCTCAGCCAAGATCTCCTAAATTTAAAATAGGAACCAGCCACCACCTGCTCACAATTATCCCACATCAAAGGTGTATGGTCAGAAAATGGACGTTCAAGACCACATACAAAAGACATCTGGAAGAGATCTAATAGCTCAACATTCCCAAAAAATCTGTCAATCTTGGACATGAGCCCATTGCCATTCCGCCAAGTGAATTCAGCCCCCGATGATGGAAATTCGCACATCCCCAAGGCCTGGACTGTCAATTGAAATCCTGTGGAGGAGCTGTCGACCACCCCATTAGGTTTGTCACTCCCCACTAAGGTATAATTAAAATCACCTCCAACAAGCCAAGCCCCCCCACCTACAAATTCTGCAACCAGATTCCAGTCCTCCCACAGTTCCTGCCTCCTGTTAGGGTCATTTGGTCCATATACACCAGTCACAAAGAAGACACTGTCCCCCTGGCCTCTCGTGAATCTACAGGTCAGAAGGTGCCTAGCCATGGACACCTCCTGTAAGCACAGCATCTGCTTCCTCCACCAAATGACTATTCCCCCAGATCTGCCAGTGGAATTGACCACCACAAGGTCATTTGCAGATCCTGCCCTCATCTCTTCCCATGCCCTATCAAAGGCACAGTCAATGTGTGTCTCCTGAAGAATGGCACAGTCGATTTCCCATTCACGCAGATATCTAATTAGCGACCCCCTCCTACTTCTATCACGTAGCCCACGCACATTCCAGCTCAAGATCTTCATTAAGTGATCAAGTCTGTCCCCTTCACAACTGCAGAAGTCCTGCTAACCTTCATCACAGCTGCAACAACAGATTCATCAACCTTTTGTGTGGGAGTGTGCCTTCTTAATCTCAGCTTATAGGGAGGTTTCCAACTCCTAGCTGAAGGAGTCTTTGACTTTGCATGCACAACTTCAACCACAGGAGAACAAGTCTGCAAATTCACAAGACTCACAAAGGTGTCCACCATATCTGAGGTAGCATGCTCATTAATCACATTCATAATCATCCCATCAACAGACTCACCCAGATGGGTTTTTAGATCCTCACTCACAACTTCATTTGATAAACTCATTTCCTTTCCATCAGCATCCATCACTGCAGCTGCCTCTTAGACCAGGGGTACATCATCTACAATGTCCTGAATTTTAGACCTCATCTCCAAAATTCCCAAGCCCCCCTTTTCATCTATCAGTTCCCTCTCTCCCGAACATTCTGCCACCACCTTCTGACAGACACCAAGTGGTTGCAGGGAAGGGGCCTTGGACTTCAGCACCTCAGCACAGGAGGGGAGGTCTTGGATCAGAGACACATCAGCCACACCTGCCAGAGCTTTAGTCCTCATCTCTACATCCCCCAGGTTCCCTAACCCATCCCCCAATTCCCTACCTTTAGAACATTCAGCCATCATATCCTGATTAGCACAATTTGGGTGCAAGGGAGGAGTCTTAGATTTCAGCACCATAGCATAAGAGGGGGGACGAAATTTAGAGACGACCTCTTAATCTGCCACAATAAAATTCAGAAGGAGCATCCAAGAACTTCCCCCACATCTGAGGATCAATTTATCAGGAATGGCGCCAGCCCTGAAGACCTTCACCTTCACATTCAGACCACTGGCATCCCCTTCAGTCAGCCCAACAGCAGCATCCACGGACACAGATGCAAACCCAGCTATCATGTTTTCCACCACCTTCCTAGATCTCAGATGCAGAGGCAGACCTCTGATCTCAAGAACACCAGACCTGGTGGCTGATCTCTGAGGGGGACGTTCAGGCAAAGATCCATCAAAAGGGATACCAGCCACCAGATCACTGATAGTCCATCCAAATAACAAGTCTGAAAGTACTATCTTTCAACATCTCCCGCACCCACATCAAACAGCACAAATCGCGACGGCGAAATAATCGCAATTTTCCAATCATCAATTGATAAAGAGAGAGATCTCACCAGTTTTCGAATTCTGCCCATCGATATGGTGCCTCTCATAACTTCTCCAATCAAAGCACTACGTAAAGCCAGTTCGGCTACTTTGACATCATCAGTCAGAGGAACATCAACATCCAAGGTGCAAGCCCCAACCATTTCGGGGGGAGGGGCATCCGCAGCTTACCCCGAGGCCACGAAGGTGTTGAATAGTCCCTGCCCCCAGAGCCATCACATGTCGCCCGGCAGGTGTCCCGTTTGTGACCAAAACCTCCGCACGCTAGACATAGAAGTGGACGCCAGCAGGTCGCCGCTAGGTGCCCCCGAAGGCGACACCGATAGCAGGTCACCTCCCTTCGACCTCTGCCCCAACCAGTTCGAACATCCCTCCTGCCCATGTTCCCAGAACCCATAGGAACACGTAACTCACGCGCCTTCCTGCGCCAAGATCGTGGACGCCATACCACCCATCAATCAGAGTCACTGGCACCGGCGCCGGACCCCCTCAGGCGGCCGGCCATCCAACAACGGCTTTTCCCGCCCAAAGGAAATTCAAATTCTCTGATCAATCTTACTCTCTGTTGCACATCAAGTCCAATTAGTTTCTTTATTTGCTTCCCGTGGTCATGTTATCCTGCCTGAAATTTTCGAGTGTCTAATATATCGTTTGTTTGTATGACTTGAAGTTTGTTAGTCTTCAATTTTATCTAGGGATGGATCCATATTCAATTCATGATTACTCGAGCAGTTCAGAGGAAGATGAAATGGCAATTGTTGAAATGATCTTCCATTAGCAGTATAGTTTCCTGAGGCAAATGACCATGTGCCTTGTATGCCAAGAAGCACAAACCTAATAAAAGGTCATATTTGGGTCCATGACATTTTGTCCGGTCACCCAAGGAGGTGTTTCGACGAGTTCTAAATGTCGAAAGGTTGCTTCATTGCTCTATTTGATTCTCTGACCACCCGAGATTTGTTGAGAGATACCAGGAACACAACAGCAAGGGAGCAGGTTGGTATAGTCTTATCGATTTTGGGACATGGAGACTCTAACAGACATGTAATGGAACGCTTTCAGCATTCCGATGAGACCATTAGCTGATACTTTAATAAAGGTTTGAAAGCTATAGTCGCTCTAAAGAAGGAGTTCATACGACAACCCAAAGTTGACACACCAATCCCTGAGAAGATATTGACAAATTCAAACTTCCACCCTTACTTTAAGGTAACAAACCATCTCCTTTAATAAATTTTATGATATTTTAAAGTCAGCAGATAGCTGTGATGTTAAGTGTACAACTGTAGGAAGTAGTTGGTGCAATTTATGGCTATCATGTACGTGCAACAGTCGAAGCTGCTGATCAAGTAAGGTTTAGGAACTTTAAGGGATACACTAGTCAAAATGTCCTTGTGGCAGTGGGCTTCAACCTGGAATTTCTATTCATAGCCACTGTCTTCGAAGGCTCTGCTACTGATATGCATGTATTGCAATGGGCTCTTAATTCTGGTTCCTACTTGGCAATGATGATAGTTCGACACATATTGAAGCAAAACTTTTATTTTATATTGGGGACTTGTGAAAAGCATCCGATATATAGGTTATATCTATGTTAGGTGAACTTATCTATCTTTTCATTTTTCAGTCTTATGTTGATGCTATCAAGTCCAATTAGTTTCTCTATTTGCTTCCCGTGGTCATGTTATCCTGCCTGAAATTTTCGAGTGTCTAATATATCATTTGTTTGTATGACTTGAAGTTTGTTAGTCTTCAATTTTATCTAGGGATGGATCCATATTCAATTCATTATTACTCGAGCAGTTCAGAGGAAGATGAAATGGCAATTGTTGAAATGATCTTCCATTAGCAATATAGTTTCCTGAGGCAAATGACCATGTGCCTTGTATGCCAAGAAACACAAACCTAATAAAAGGTCATATTTGGGTCCATGACATTTTGTCCGGTCACCCAAGGAGGTGTTTCAATGAGTTCTAAATGTCGAAAGGTTGCTTCATTGCTCTATTTGATTCTCTGACCACCCGAGGTTTGTTGAGAGATACCAGGAACACAACAGTAAGGGAGCAGGTTGGTATAGTCTTATCTATTTTGGGACATGGAGACTCTAACAGATATGTAATGGAACGCTTTCAGCATTCCGATGAGACCATTAGCTGATACTTTAATAAAGGTTTGAAAGCTATAGTCGCTCTAGAGAAGGAGTTCATACGACAACCCAAAGTTGACACACCAATCCCTGAGAAGATATTGACAAATTCAAACTTCCACCCTTACTTTAAGGTAAAAAACCATCTCCTTTAACAAATTTTATGATATTTTAAAGTCAGCAGATAGCTGTGATGTTAAGTGTACTACTGTAGGAAGTAGTCGGTGTAATTGATGGCTATCATGTACGTGCAACAGTCAAAGCAGCTGATCAAGCAAGGTTTAGGAACCGTAAGGGATACACTAGTCAAAATGTCCTTGTGGTAGTGGGCTTCAACCTAGAATTTCTATTCATAGCCACTGGCTTCGAAGGCTCTGCTACTAATATGCGTGTATTGCAATGGGCTCTTAATTCTGGTTCCTACTTGACAATTATGATAGTTCGACACATATTGAAGCAAAACTTTTATTTTATATTGGGGTCTTGTGAAAAGCATCCAATATATAGGTGCCCTTGGTGGGGTGACACATTTCAAGTATAATTGGTTGGCATGGATGGCAAATGTAGGCAACCCCAACCCCTAATTTGGGCCATTAAAGGGATGGTTTGGACGGCCTTCTTTGCAACCCCAACTCATTATAGGTTTTTTCCCTACTTTAATCTGCTCTTATGATATAAGGTTTTATGATTTCTAATCTGGGAGTTGGTGTGCCTGATTTGGTGTTATGATATCTACTCTTGTCATTCTAATTTGGTTTTTTTCACTGCTTCAATCTTTGCCTTGCCATTCCGATTTGGTCTTTTGATATCTGCTCTTGTCATTCTTATTTGGTTTCTTTCCCAGCTTCAATATGTGCCTTCTCTTTCTGATTTGTTGTTATAATATCTACTCTTATGATATTTGATTTCTACGGCTCCTTATTTGTTGGCAAATGTCTTTCCTGTTTGTTGAGTTTTTTTTACTTGCCCCTTATTAGTTTATATGTTATTTAACTGTCATTTAGTTTATATCAGTTAGTTCTCATTACTCAAATTAGTCTATTAGTTTAGTCATTTTAGTTAGCATATCTCGATGCAGTCCTTTACTCGGTAGTCATTTTGCTTAGTTTATATGTTATTTATCAGTTGACTTCCTGACATTTTATTGGTGGCCATGTTTTACTCTTTGAAATAGCTATGGTCACGTTGAATTTCATTTCATGTCACTCACCGATTGGGTAACCTTTATACAGAAGGCTTGTTCTACGCCCACTGTAACTGATGATATTAGTATCAACTACCTGAGCCAAACTTCAAATACATGACAAGTACAACTTCAAGATGTTCAAGTCTCCCCTCCAAAGTTATGTTTCTTTTTTCGTGAGTCCCATTTCCTTTGCTATTTCAATCTTTGAAGTTGACCTTTTTGTATACTTATCTGCATTGATTTCATTTGCAAGCAACGTTGGACTCATAATTGAAGCGCCAATGGGAAGTGATTCGCGCTATTTGAAGGAAGCACCTACTATGTGGAGAAGACTATTATAATTTCTCCTTATTGTGCATTCATTTCAAATGTATTTAATTTCTTCTACACATTCATTGTAAGTTTGGAACATATCTCCATATGTATTATATACATTCCAAATAAATAAAAAAATTCAATTTTTCAGGTTATTTCCATGTCTCCTATAAAGCATGCAAACTTTATGCACTGTGGGATCATCAATTTGGTAGAAAATGTGTGTTGTATGAATGGATAATACATTAAGGCATTTTGAAAAGATGAACTCTTCATTTCAAGGAAAATATAACTTATGTGTTGGAGTTGATTTCAGACAACAACAAACAATTCTCAGACTTGGAGGAAGACAACAACCAATTCTATCTAACATTACATTTTCTTATATAGTGAAATTTTTGCAAAAGAAATTTAATGGCACATAACAAGGGTGATTATGAAACACTAAACAAATAGATTTCAAATTTCAAAATTCTAATTTATTTTCCAACAATTGATATTTGAGTACAAGATATTATAATGGTATATAATGGTATGTAATTGGGAAAAGACAACCCACAACCCTATAAGGGTATTTTCATCCTTTCATTAATTTATAACTACATAATTCCCCAAACAATCTACTACCTACCCACAAATTCCTCACTTTCATTCCTCCTATCAAACATTTCAATTCCACCAAACAAAGAACAATGCCAACTTATTCCTCCTCAACTTCTACACCTAAACCAAACAAAAAAAGGAACTTATTCCTCACTTATCCCACCTAAAGGCTAATTCCATCCACAATTCCTCTAAACCTAATTCCTTGAACCAAATTGGGCCTATATGTTTGTTTTGCAGGGTGAATTTTGAGGGATAAATTTTGTAAGTAGTGGGATTGAAGGATAAGTATGCCATCAAGCTGGCTTTTCCTGCTTCCAACAACATTGTAAAGTACGAGGCCTTGTTAGCCGGCCTCAAGGTAGCAAAATCCATGGGAGCCTCATGTTTAGAAGTCCACAGAAACTCGCAATTGGTAGCCAACCAGATTAATGGTGCATATCAGGCTAAAGATCCTAATATGAGCCTTTATGCAGAACAAGTAAAAAATGAGCTGTTAAATTTCAAGATCGCCTCAGTTAAGCGAGTGCCCCAATTCAACAACACGCTGGCGGATGCTCTAGCCCGCCTGGCATTTGCCATCCTTGTAGGACAAGAGGATGATATATTCTTACAATCATTAAGTAAACCTACAGTTCTCCCTCCACAAGCACTCACGATCTAGGCAACTACCTCCTAGATGACTACAATAGTCACTTTCCTAAATACAGCCAAGTTATCACCCAAAGAGCCTTACCCCAAAGATTTCTAGTTGAAGACCTCACGCTACACACTGATAGGCGAATAGTTGTATAAGAGGGGTTCTTCAACCCCCTTATTACGTTGCCTCACCCTAGAGGAAGCATCTCAAACACTCCAAGAGGCCTACAGTGGTATTTGTGGCAATCATAAAGGAAACAGAGCCCTAGTAGCCCGCTTGTCTCAAACGGGTTATTTCTGGCCCTAGATGAAGTGACAATACAAAGAGTTTGTGCACAAATATGATAAGTGCCAAAGATTCGCCCTAATCCATCATCTCCTGCCTAAAAAGATAGTCCATAACGTCCCTAATCCCCTTTGCCAAATGAGGAATGGATTTTGTTGGCCCTTTCCTGCCAGTATCTGCTCAAAAATGTTTTATCTTGGTGGCAGTGGACTATTGTTCAAAATGGATCGAAGCAGAGGCCATGGCCAGCCCAACAACTGAAAGAGTCATAACATTTGTGCGAAAGAACATTATTGTTCATTATGGATACCCAAGAGCAATTGTTACTAATAATGGTACCCAACTTACCTCCAAAAAGTTTGAGGATTTTTGTACAAGTTGGGACATCCGCCTGTGTTTTACGTCTATCACTCACCCCCAAGTAAACGGACAAGCAGAAGTAACCAATCGTATGATCATCACTACAGTTAAAAGATGATTGGAATCTACAAATGATGGGTGGATGAATTGTCGAATGTACTATGGGGATATCATACAAGTCAAAAGAGTGCAACCAACCATACACTCTACAGCTTAGTATATGGTATGGAGGCTCAGCTGCCGATTGAGACAATCCTCCCCACATACCGTTCCCAATTATATGACCCACTCACTAATGAAGATCAAGTCTGGCTAGCTCTAGACTTGGTGGACGAGGTCAAAGAAGAAGCCTCGAAGGCAATGGCCTTATACAAAGAAAAGACAGCTGCTGCCCATTACAAGCGGGTCAGGAAAAGAAAATTTTCTAAAGGGGACTTAGTATTGCATCACAGTAGGGCATCCCAGCCAACAGAGTCAGGCGGCAAGCTAAATGCCAACTAGGAAGGACCTTACAAAGTTTGCAAGGATCATGATGCTGATTATTATAAATTGAAAACACCTAGTGACAAGCCAGTCTCTCGCACATGGCATGCTAGCAACTTTAGAATGTATTACAAGTAAACAATAAATTACAAAAAAAGAAAGAATTTCTTTCATTCATTACTAAAAAAGGCTACTTCTTAACAACTGCATCCAAGGGTCGTTCCCATCAAATGACCCATAAAAAAAGTGAGAAATATAAAAAATGGGAACAAATATTACTAATTAACAATGTGGAGCTTCACTACACATCCTCGGGAAGGTTGACCTTGGAAGTTGGGGGAGTTGAGGCAGCCTCGTAGGTAGGGCTAAGACGACCAGAGTGTTGTTCACTATCTCCAGCAACATGCAGGGCTCTAGCAGGGCCAGTCCTGTCCAATTCCTCTTCAGGAGCTGGACCATCAGCTTGGTCCCTAGGCAGGGAGATGGGAACCTTATCTTCTATAAGACCCTCCTCCTTTTGGCAAACATACTCGGCACTTAATTGGTCAATCGACCAACCATAAAGCTCTAGTGCCGAGGTATGTCTACCCTCTAGGATAGACTACACAGCCGCCAAGGTGTACTTCCCAGCCTCAGTAGAGACAAGGTCTCGACTGCTCTACATGAAAAGATCGAGTGCGAAAAATTCCATCACAGCATCAAGATCCTTCTCTATCATGGGAGCACTCTCCAATTCCCGGATTCTTCTAGCCCCTTCCTCAATAAGCTAACGAGCTGTGACATGCTCCTGCCTCAACTCCTGAGCTTTTGCCTCTGCCTCTGCCTTCTCGTATGCCTCCCTAGCCTTAGCGAGGTCATCCATGGTGCTACTCAGGAAAAGCACTCTTCCTCAAGAGATTTTTCATACTCCTCCGTGGCAGAAGAATGGCAAATCTTGAACACTTAGACCTTTTCCTTCAACCAGGACAAGTTGCTGGCAGCCTCCTCCAGCTTGTCTTCAAGCTCTCCTATCTTCTTAAGATCCTTCTAGTGGATATTTCCAAGAGAATCATGGAGCTTGGCAGTCGTCCTGCTGGCTGTTATTGTTACGAACGCGCGCTTCAGACGTCTTTTAAGACGTCTGGGAGGTGGCCCAAACGTCTAACCAGACGTCTGGAACCACTTCTAGAAGTCTGGGAATCGGTTATTTTTTGCATGTGTGTTTCGTCTGCGCGCCTGAGCGTGCAGACCTGTGTACGCTCTCTCTCCCTCTCTTTTTCCCTCTCTCCTGTGGCCGCAGACCCACCCTGTCCGCTCTCTCTCTCCTCCTCGCATGGCCTTAAAAGGCCACGCCCTCTCCTTCACCCCCGTCACCTCCGCCCCCTTCCTCTTCTCCTTCCAGCCAGTGCGCGAGAGCGAGCGCGAGTGAGCGGCGGCAGCGGCAGCGACAGCCGCGGTGAGCGTGGGAGGAGGTGATGCGCGTGGAAGAGGCGCCCGGCCATGAGGGCGAGCTCGCCGGGGCTGCTAGGGCCGGCCGGCGGGGGGCGCAGTGGGCACGGAGCGACGTGTGGGGGACTGCTGCAGTTTGAGTAGCAGGCGGACGAGATGCGGCGCGGCCGGGCGTCGCGAGCGGACGGCGAGTCGTGCCCTGGTTCTGGAAACTTTTCCAGAATCAGACGTCTGGGCTTCTAGCCAGACGACGGGCACGATGTCTGGAAGACTGTCCAGACTTCTGAAAGGTGAGTTATTTCCGTCTTCCTTCCTTTTCTTCGACTGACCGTACTGAGAGAGAGAGGAAATGGGTATGCGTAGGTTCTGATCTGCCACCCAACACGAATCAGACGTCTGCCTGCAGTGCCAGACGACGGTAGCGACATCCAGACGTCCGGGGTGACCATCGGACGTCTGGGAACTAGGACAGACGCCCCCGCAGGCTTCTGTACGTCTGAGAGCCCACACAGAGCAAGGTAACCCTTGATCCACTTTTTAAGACGTCTGGAATAAGTTCCAGACGTCTGATTTTGCACTGTTTCATCGTTTTCGACCCGTTTAGGGCCCATTCGAGGTCCGTTTTCCGTGTTTCGAGTTGCGTGCTTTTCGGAATTACATCCTCTACCCGTCTACAGTAGCTGTATACTATTTTGAGAAATTCCTTTTGTTTGATCCTTGTGATAGGACCCCGTTCCGTTGTAGTCTCGGGGGTTGCGGAGGCACGCGGGATTCCCGACCACGCCCCCAGTTCGCCTGTTGTAACCGGTAGAGTGGCTTTAAGTATAATCTGTTAAATTATGAAACCATAATTAGAACCTAGGACATTGCATGAATCCTAGGAATGAGAAATAGATTGAATGGTAGATCCTAGCGTGTTGCGTGAATCCTAGGGCTGGAAAACTAGATTGTATGATAGATCCTAGGATATGGCATGAATCCTAGGACGGGAAAACTAGTGGAATGTATGAATACTGCAGTCTTGGAAAATGTGGAAAGGGATTAATAGCTGCCTGTAAATTGAATTAACAGCTGCCTGCTATGAATAAATAAACGTGATTGAGAACATGGATTGTATGAACGTGAAACTGGAAAGGTGAAACCTGATTGTGTTGAGTTAAAAGAGCTGGAACCCTACGGGGAATTAGGAGTAGAACTCCTGGAAGGTGAATGGAATAGAATTGGGGAAGTGAGCTGGCCCTTGAGTACGGAGTACCAGGGAGAGCGACTGTCCCCCTGTTTAGTGCAGAGCGGAGCTAGCCGCCCCAGGGACCCGGGGTTAGGACTAGCCACTTTGTACTGACTTGCCGGCCCTCGTGTACGTAGTACCGAGGAGAGCTACCAGTGTAGAGAGGTACTAGCTACCCCACGGGCCCCGAGGTTCTGCTAGCCTCCTACACCGACTTGTTAGGCCCACTGGGCAAACCAGGGTAGTCAGGCGAGGGTGCGCGGACTGTGGAGGGGTAAGGCCCATGTTTGGTTACTGTGGAGGGGTTGGACCCCTGTTACTGAGAGGGCTCTGCCCTGTACTGGTTTCGTGCTGTGCTTTGGGCGCACCCGTTAACGGAAACGACTGATCGCGTGCCAGTGCGGGTTAGCTACCTATGCGTTTATCGCGCGTGCCGTAGTCACCGTTACGCCTGTCCGTGACCTTGGGGTGGTTGACTGAGAGTAGGATCACCACGGGGGACTCTCCCGGCCAGGAGAGCACCACGTGCTACTTCTACTGTTCGGAAAAGACTGCAATCAAGATCGTTCCCACGAGGAACATTCGAGATCAAGTGAAGGATCTGAGAAATAGATAAATTGTGAAACAATAGAAAGACGTAAATAAAGGAAGAAAGAAAATTAAAACAGCTACTGTACACTTTACTGTTTCTTTAGTTTAGCTGCCACTCTACTCAGCGTTTTGCTGACGTGTTACACTCGTTACCTTTCAGGACCAGGTGTTGAGCAGCCAGGGTCAGCGGCTGCGGAGGATGCTGGGCCGAGTAGGGTCCAGTAGAGTTACCACTGTTCTCTTGTACCTCTTTTTGGTTCCACCGTAGTGAGTAGTTCTTGTTTCCGCTGTACTTTTCTTTACCTGCAGTTCATATTATGTTATGAATGTTGTTCTACTGTTGTGGTGGTACATACTGTAGTGGTTTCTTTCCTTACTGCTGTATTTTCTTACTGTTAGTTATATTCATGTTGAATGTGGTTTATTTTACTACTCTTTTGGTTACTTCCTCATTGGACGACCAGGTCTTGGGTTTAGTCGAGTCGGTCCGGTTCTCGTGTCTCGTAGGGACTCGGGAATCGGGTCGTTACAGTTATTAACCCTAGTTGGGCAGCATTCACCTCCTTACAAGCATGGCTAAAATGAGCAGAGAGGTCCCCAAAAGAGTTCAGCCTCTTTATCACCCCCTTAGCCTCCTTCTCCGCCTTTAGGCAGGTAGCATTGGCTTCTTCTAGTTAGCAAATAAAATTCCTCTGCCCTGCATTGGCAGTAACTACCCACTTCACAGCCATGTCGGCCGCTTCATTAGGGGTGGTGAAGCTGGACTCAGAAAGAGATTCACTCATAATAGAGCTAGGTATAAATTTAAGCCCTAGAGTGTCCACCTACATAGAAACAAGACAAGCGTTGTTGTAACATACTTGAGAAGGCACCAAGAAGGGTGAAAGTTAAGAAGAGCAACTTACAACACAAAGATAATAGAAGTAGATGTGCTTCATATTAACCCTCCCACTTGAAGGGTTAGCCCAGGTGACAACATCCTATAGGTGCTATAGCACCTGCCTCTCTAAATCAACCAAGGCAAGGTCGATTTATACCTAGGGCAGCTATGGTTTGCTAAATATAGTAGCCTGTAGGGTGGCAGCAAGGTCTCGACTGAGGGGTGCCACCTGAAGCATGACTTGGGTAGAGCTTACAACCCTCTACTCAGAAGGTATGGAACCACTTATTGTTGGTGCAATGGCACCACGATCGTTAATTTTGATGATAATAAAACACTTGTCATTTAACATTTGCAATTTGAGTTTATGAGTCTCAAGATATATGCAAATGGATACAAGTGTGAAGGAGCTCAAGCTCGCATCCATGGTGGATTAGAGGAGATTGATGGAGGAGAAGGAGATTCGCATGGAGCGAGAGCTTGAAGACAAGAAGAATAGGATAGATGTTCTTTTGTCTTGTACTCTGTATTTGTTGTTTTTGTTCTTTGCTCTTTTATTTGTCTAGATAATATGTTAAAGAGCCCAAAGTTACAAAACAGTAGTCTTAGGAATACTTACTCAACCCTAGGATACTTAGACTTCTGGTAGAGAACTTAGAAAATCAAACTAGGCATCAGACAGCCTGATCAGACGTCCAATATGGACATCGAACGTCTGATACTTGACTTTAAAACGTATGACTATTTGATCAGACGTCCAACACTTAGGCTGGAGAACCACACTCTGTCTGCCAATTTCAGACGTCCATCCCTTAGTCCAAACATCTTAGAAGACGTCTGATGACCTTGCCAGTCATCCAACTAGAGGACCATTGGCTTGTCAGACTTAATCGTTGAGGATCATCCTTTAATGTGACCTACTTTCACTTTCAGACGTTCGTAGAGATCCCTAGATGTCTGATAAATAAATGTTAGGCCTAATCCATCCCCAAATAACTTTTGTTAGTTATTATGGTCATTTTAGCCTCGGGAAATCCATTCCCGCAATGATTTTTGTTTCCAGACATCCAGATTTTGTGCCAGACATCCGACCTGTCGTCTGACCAACAAGACCTAGAACCCTATTTAGGTCTAGACAAAAATAGGAAGGAAACCCATTTAGAATTAGACATCTGATTAGTTTCCCAGACATCTTAAAACATTTCTTTAGACGTCCATCTTGAACTAACCCAATCCAGATCTTCCACTCTTCTAGAGTAGATGACCAATCTTAGAATCAGACGGAGAAGCAGACATCTGACCTTAAGTCCAGACGTTTGATAACCTTGTCAGAATCATAAATGATCCTGATTTCGGCCTGATTTGCCTTGTGTTTATTCCCAATGGCTATAGAAGCCTTCCAAGGCCTTCCAAAGCCTTCTTAGGACCTCTATAAATAAGGGAACACCCTTCTTAAGCAATATACACCAAGTTATACTACTTTCCACTCCTTTTGTGTCCTAGAGGAGAAAGATCAAAGAAGTGTTCTTGCTCTTAAAGCTTCCAATCCGAGAGCACTGATACTCTACCGAGATCACGCCTATGTACTTCCTACTAAGGGGAGATCCTTACATATAGTAGCATAACATTATATTTACTTTGTGGCTATATAGGTTCTTGTTTATTTTCTTTATTCTTAGTTTGGTATTCACTTTGCGAATTCCCATCTCCTTTGTGGGACAAATACTCCTCGTGAAGAGGAGGGTTTGAGGTACACTACCCTCGTATAAGTAGTGTAGTTGTAAGAGGCTAAGTCATCATCATTTAAGTGACTTGTTAGTGGATTTGATCTGCTCGATCAATCGGGAAATCCTAAACCAAGAGGTCTAGGTGATGGTTTTTACCCGAATTTGGGTTTCCACCTAAAAATCTTTGTGTACCTATGTGATTACTTTTTGTGAGATTGATTATTTATATTCCACATTTTTTATTTCATATCACGCAAATCTCACCCTCCCTCCTGTAGAACCTACACTTATATCTTGAGAACTAGCCAAAGCACTAGTTCCAGGGACCCTATAAACAAACTGCGGTGGCTCAAATACACTACCAACCGCAAAATCCTTCCCCGTGGCTACTTGCTTAGTCACGCAAACAAACACGCTGGGAGTACCAACTAAGATAGGTGAAAAGCCCACTTGGCTTATTTTGTCCCATTCAGCAGGGACTTCCGAACCCTCAGCCCCCGCTGATATTGGTTGGCGGGAAGATGAGGAGGGGGCACTTTCTTCACCACTCGCCCCCTCAGAGTTAGAGGAAATATGCACAACTCCCGCCTATCTCCTCTTCCATTTGAGGGGCACTTCCTCAGGGCTATAGGAAGCCTCTTCTCTTCCCTTCCTCGTGCTCCCCTGGCGACAGGGGGAGCCAGCTGCTTTGACTCACCCCCCGAGACTCACATTTCCCCGTGTCCCGCCTAGTCCTGTGAGAACTCCTAGAACGCCGCCTCAGAGTGTCCGATCTGGCAAACCATTCAAAGGCTGCAAAAGCAACAAGATCGCGATTAATGTTATATAAAGAATATAGTCAAAGTCATTTCCCCATAACTTACATGGCGTAGGGTAAGAATCTACCAACCATGTGAGGGTTGCTCACACATTTAACCACCTCAACTTAAGGTGGGCTCTGGGCCCAAAATCCATTATTTTCCCCACATCTGCCTACGCAGCTGGGTCAACCTCATGAGGGCCTAGCGGCAAGTCTTTTTCAAGTAGATTCTGCCAACAATTGGGGACCTCTAGCTTCTCCACATTATGGAGAAGGAAAAAATGATGGTCCTACCCCTTTAAACTATCTGGTAGGTTAGTTGTTCTATACCTAGTCCACCTACTATATAGAGTGTAGGTTTCAAAGGGAGGCTTGCCCCTCTTCACTTTCAAGGGCATCAATCCAAAAAGAAGGCGGACTTGCCGCATTTGTGAGCAGATGCCTAAGTGGAAGTAGAGAATAGTGAAAATGTTTAAAATAGGCCAACAGTTGAGGCTGAGTTGGGAAGGTGCAAGGCGGTAATATGAATGAAAAGATGTAAGAAAATGGTTCAAAGGAACCCTAAGGCCATTTTTAATGGCATATTTACAAATCATAAAAACGTCCCCTCCAGTGGGGAACACAGGCGAGTTAAAATGCTTGGTGCCTGAAACTGGACACCACCAAGTCCTTGTTCCCTTAATAACCCTTGAATAGCGAGTTTGCTACAAAAGTCTGATTTGAAGGTATATAACCCAACTGTCTCATTAGAGAGACAGAGCGCAGAAGAGGATAGCTCACCTTTCCCAGAATTGCCTGACATCCTATTCAGAGCAAGGAACTTTGGTGAGAGAAGACTACCCTTCTTCTCCGACAAGGTTGCTCCTCCAGAGATGGCGACACCTACGACGTTTAGGGTTTTCTCTCCTGTAACAAGAATAAGGGGGTAGGGGCATTTACTGCCCTAGTGACAACCAAAAGTCATGCAATTTTTAGGAAAACAATGTTGTTCATAGTATAGCTACGTGAAACCCTTGATCAAAAATATTTCTAAAATAATGAGACTTTGAGTCCTGGTCGTTCGTCTCTGGGAGGCATTATAGAAATGATTTCGATCTCGTTCGCTCTACTTGCTCAGAATCGCACGCCAATTTCTAACCTACGGATCACTATTTTGCCATTTTCATGATTAATCTTATCACTTGCACATGCGTTAAATAAATGACGAAAGTGAATGTGTGGGTTTCCATATGCACGATCCTAGTTATATGATGGCAGTTTACAGAAAACGCATAAATGGTTAGATCCTCAATATTTTCAGGCACCAGCATGCTAGTTGCGAAAAGATTATATAATGAGTGCAGGTAACTTTAATCACACAAAATATTGCAAGAAGCTCAAGGTGATTTTCAGCACAATAGATATATATATATATATGATTTTTCATTGATTGCATGATGGAGGTTACAACACAAGGCTAGAGGAAACCTTGTACAGGAATGCTTGAAAACAAACTACTAGCTAGTAGAAAACAACTACATACATGAATCTATGGGGGGATTACGCATGCATCATTGAGGGAGAAATATGGAGCTACACTACTAAGCATTAAATAAAGCAAGTAAAACTATGAAGAACTACGTTCTACTTATCTAGCAGAAGGAAGGCCATTCAAAGGTTGTCTCCGATGGCCTTTGAGTGGAGGTAGGGAGAGAAAGAGGGATGGCCAATGGGGGTTAGGCTGGCCCTTGGAGAGGTGAGGAGGAGGTGATCCAAGCTCTTGGCATAGAGGTGCTGATGGCCATGGTGGGAGCTCGTGGAGGTGGAGATGTGAAGGTGGATCTATGCTAATGGAAGGTGGAATAATGGAGCCAAGCTTGAATGGGTGCAAATGGCCACCCCTTTGGTCTCTTTATAGACCTAAGGGAGACTCTCTAGAAAGAGCTCCAAGTGTGACCGTCCAAGAGCCTTGGAGGTGGTTTTTAGATCCACAATTTGTGGATCTAAAAATTGAATGGCTCTTGATTGCTAATTTTAGCAACCAATTTAGCAACCAAGAGTGGTGCCACCTTGAAGAGAGTTCCAGAGAACTCTAGGTGGTTGTGTGTGTGTGAATGAGTGTGTGTGTGTGTGGGCGTGACCTAGGTGGCTAACTGGTCTAGGTTAGGTCCTAAGGGGTTTGGGTTAGTGTAGGTCTCAAATTAGGGTTGTAAACCCTAATTTGCTAGGGAGAAGGTGCAATTAAACTTGACATAAGTTTAATTGAGTGAGCGTGAACCTAATTGAGAGTGAAATATTTCAATTAAGTCGGTCTTAAGTCAATTGGACTTTCACTGAGTCCAATTGGACTTGTGTGGGTTGAGATTTGAGCTCAATTGGACTCTATGAGTCTAATTGACTAGGCAATGGTAATTGACTATGATCTAAGTCAATTAGGCTTAATGAGAACCTAATTAGGTTCTTAGGAAGGTCTAAAGGTGGTGTACTAGGGTTAGGGTACTTTAATTTAGGTTCCCAAGGGGTTGAAATTAGGTTTAGGGACCTAGGAAGTCAAGATCCAAGCTTGAATTCCAAAACAGGAACTGGAGAAAAGTTCTAGACATCTGATAATAGTATCAGATGACTTATACTCAAAAATCAGCAGTCTAGACATCTTATCTAGACGTCCAATTTAAGTCAAGAGAGAATCAAGGTTCTATCTTGGGTATTCTGAAAACATTGGACATCTGACCAAGTGCCTGGACGTCCAATAACACTGCAGACTTGGGTTTAAGGTGTGTGGGTTGTGGCTAAGGGTCCTGGACATCCAATAACCTATCTAGACATCCAGATAAGGGCTGGAACTAGGGTTTTGAGGCTTCGTAGGCTATGGTGACCTAATCTAAGGGTGGCTAAGGCTTAGGAAGGCTTCTAGGGCTATCCTAGGGCTAGGAATGAATCTAAGTTCTTCATAATTTACTTTGCCTCATTCTTACTTAATAAAGTAACATACCTCAACCCTTACATTATTTCTCTACTACATTTATTCTAAGGTCTTTCGCTCTGGCTCTGATGCATCACTAGCTTCAGGTCCAGCTCCAAATCTAGCTTCAGATCCAACACCTACACTTCTTATTACCTGCAATTTATATAATGCACTTAATTAGTATATTATATCATTATTTCATACATAACTAAAAGTCAGCAGTAAGGATGCAAATAATGATTATGCATGCATGAATTACACTAGCTTATGTTATGTTTTAGCCTAATTTAGGTCAATTAAGACCTATGATTGCTGTGCAATCACCCAACTACCCCATATTTATAAGCTAAGGTTGCACGCAGATGCTAACGCTATTAAATCCCATTAAACACTCTGATGAGAACCTCATCATGAGCCATAACTAGCTCATTTTGACCCAATACAAAGGATAAAAGCTCCTACATATCTCAAGGAAAGGCGTAACTCAGAGAATTCTGAGTTTGAGAAGAAAACAAGTCATAAGGGGTAAAAGTGCAATTTTACCAGTATAATCTGCATACAGGGTAATTCAGGGCCCAAACATAGGTCAAAACAGCTTAATAAGAATAAAAGTGGGATGAAATGATCTAGCAAGGGCTACAGCAATTCCAAGAGACTAAATCTGTAACCCTAAAACAACCCACTTCAATTCACAAGGTTCGAGGCAAAGTAAAAATAGAATAAACCCTCTAAAATTCATAGAAAAATAATCTCTAGGGTTTAGAACCTTCAATTTGGCCTTTAGAACCCATTTTGACCTACATTGAGAACCATGCCCAATTAATAACTTAATTTGGGTTTTTGCGCAAATTGACCGGTCGAACAAGGTTTAAGATGAAAATAAAATTCACCATCAGATTCCTTAGGTCCTAATTAGTCATGTATAAAAACTTGAGCCTAAGAAGAAACCTCCTTGACCGACTTTACACTTTGGTCCTCATATATTTACTCTTTGGCCCTCAACTTTTGAACCCTCGCATTTTGGCCCCTAACTCTCCTTCGTTCTTTGCAATCAGGTCCCTCCTGCAAAACCCTGCCAGCACCATGCTCCGGCGACCTTGCGCGGAGCATGGCGCCGCGCAGGGTGAGGTAGGGGACCTGGCAAGTAAACCGGGGGTGCCCTGCGTCGTCAGCCGTCGCAGGGGCACCCCCTTGGTCATTGTAGCCCACCATACCGGCCGTGCGAACGCACGGACGGTATGGGTTCGTCTCCGACCATTCTCCGGTGAGGGAGACACGTCGTCTCCCTCCGCCTTCCTCCCTGTTTCATCCCTATAAATACCCCCCGCTGCTCCACCGACCAGGGCAGCTTGGATCTGACGGAGAAATCCCCAACTTCCTTCTCTTCTTTCTCCGGCAGACGCTCACCAGCTCCGGCGGCTTCCTCCCCCTCCACCTCTTCGCTCTGCCGCAATACCAGCAGCAGAGACTTCCTCCCCTGCTCTTCCCGCGCCACGCCGCACCCAGCTGGCGCCTCTCCGGCTCTCTGCTCGCCGCCGCCCCTCTCCCTGAGCATCGTCTTCTCCGGCGACAGTCGATACGACTGTCGCCCTGTTCCTCCCCCTTCGTCCCTGCAAGTAAGCTAGAGTTACTCCCCTTCTCCTCATCTTTCTTTCCCCGTTTTCAATTCAGTCAATTAAGCCCTCTACCGACCCTGTTCACCCTCACCCTCTTCGCCTCCGACCACCCTCCGGCGAGCCGCTCCCATCACCTCAGCGACCCACACGGCTCGCCGACCACCGCAGAACCTCCGCCTCCTCACCCTGATCCTCTTCCGCCCCTCCACTTCCCACCAAACACCCTCTGCAGATCCACCGAACACACCCACTTCTTCGCTCACAGTTTGACCTAGGACGACCTGTTGGCTCCATCACGCCCCCTGCAGACCCCCTGACCACCTTCGCCGTGCCACGGCGAAGGTCCCCCGCCTGTCTGATTTGGCCGAGAGACCGTTCTTCTGTGACCAGGTGACTCGCCCGCCGTCGCCATTACTGCGCAGGCAGAGCTGCTTCACCTGCAGGTGCAGGCACGCCTTCGCCCAGGTTTGACTCCCAGATTGCGCAGGGACTCTCCGCGAAACGTCCCAGGTTCACAGAGGGGGCGAAGGCCGCGCGGGAAGCCACGATCGCCCACTGCTCCATCCGCGACGCGCGCTCAATTGGGGTGGGACATTTAGTCCCACCTCGGAAATTCTCGGAGGCGCGGGGACGCATAAAGGCAAAAAGTGCCTTATGCTGTCTGCCTCCTGACCACGGGGTGAGGTCCCTCTCACCCGACCCGGCCTCGTCCGTGACCACGCTCCGCGGACCTGGCCCGACCCGATTAGACCGACCTGCACTCCTCGCCCACCACCGCACGCCGGTGGGCCTGGACCCGGGCCTGACCCGAACCCGATTACCCGGTAGCTCTGGGAGAGCTGTCCCAAGAGTGGTTTCAGAGAGAAAGAGAGACGCGGGGGGGAGGGTAGAGTAGGTTTTGCCTCTTGACGAAAAAAACTCTGAAGTGTGCAGGCCAAAGAAGAAGAAGAAGACCCGCGGAAGAAGAAGTGCAGGCGAAGAAGAAGGAGCTGCACTGTAGCAAATGCTCAGTTAAGTCGTCGAAGCACCGGGCCAGACGACGGAAAGTCAGCAGCCAGAGCAACACAGAAGGCAGGCTGAAGAAGAAGGAAGGGAGACTTAGTAGCTGAAGGCAGAAGCCCCACGATTGCAGAAGAAGAAGAAGAGAGGTCAAGGCAGAAAACCAAAGAAGAAGAACAAGGAGCTCTGAAGAAAGAAAAACATCACCAACGCAGGAACAGCAGGAAGAAGAAGAGCATCACCATTGCAGAAGAAGATTATCACCATAGCAGAAACCAAGGAAGAAGAAGAAGGAGATCTGAAGAAAGAGAAAGAAAGAAGAACATCACAACAAATTCTTTCCCTCTCTCTTTATTTTGTAAAAGAAACATGTATATCTCTAGAATACGACTTGCTCCCTGAGTTCGACCTCGGGAACTCTTTCATTTTCCGAGTAAAAAATTTATATTTGAAATGTTGGTAATAACCGGCTTTACTACAACGTTATAACAAAACCCTCAAACCCGGTGATACCAGACGTTTTCTCATTTTGGCGCCGCTGCCGGGGAGCAACGGCCATTCTAGAGGTAAACATTCCTGTATCTTTTAATTTCTGATAATCTCCTTTCTTTTGTGCAGCTACAGGAACTCAAGAAGACAAGCAACCACACAACCACTCCGAAGACAGGTAAATCTTTTCTCTCACTATTAACCCCTACACTCTAAGAGGAAGAAAAGAAAAGAACAAAGCAATATAGGGCTAACCTGTCTTCCATACTTAGTAACCATAAAAAGTTGCATGTTTTCAACTCATCACTCCTGCACACTATTAAGGGTATTTAAGGGCTAACACGTTCTTGCTTGAGCCCTAATTTCCCAACAAAGAGTTAAATGGACCAAGTAGAGCCAACATAAGGTCAAACATTAGGATTTCAGTAGAGACACACCCCTTAATCAAGAATTGAGGAAATCCAAAAGAGGTGTGCCCAAGCCATTGATTGAAAATAATTAAACAAGAAAAATCCTAAACAATTGGCTTTCTCTAAACACTTGAACCCTAAAAGACAGGACCTAAAAGCTCTTAAAGAAAACAATAGGTAAAGTTGACCCCTTTGGGTTAACCAACCTTAAATTAGGTCACTCTTTGCACTTAAAAAGACTAAAGTTCAAGTGAAACCTTAAGCACCCTGATCTTAAAATTGGTAGACTTAAGAGGTCAAGATCCCCATTCTGGTCTACCTGGAACCGCAGTGACAAGAGAGGTCGGGTGGGGGAAACCCTGTAACCCATGGGGACGCTCTACCGTGTAGGGGTCTTCGCGGGACTCTCCCTCTCTGGCTGCCCAGGTAATTCTCAGGTGGACGATCTTTCTGATCAAGGGGTCCATCTGCCCCGCACCTCTATAGTCACCCAACACATTTTTTGGGTGTCTTGATTGGGTCCAGCACCTTCTAAACTTACCTCTCCCAACTGTGCATGTACGGAAGGAGGTCTCTAAGACCACCCTTAAGACCTCCATTAGAAATTCGCTCTCGTCAAGGCCACGCCTCGACGCCCGTATCCGTGCAGCAACACCCTCACATTATTCTCTCTTCTGATTCAGAACCAAGTTCTTCTTCTTCCCCCATCATGGCTCAGCCAGTTGAGGAAGAAAATAATCTGGAACACCAGCTCCAGCGACTCAATGACCTCTTCCAAAACTTCGTGCACCCACCGCAGCGTCCTATGATGCGGGACCACTACAATCCTGCTACGGTGGCCATTGAGCCTCGAGTCAGAATCCCGATTGGAGGACCTGATTCCGAACTAAAGCCCAACATGATTCATGCTATACCTAAATTCCATGGGCTTAATTCTGAAGATCCCTTCCAGCACATCAAACAGCTTAAGCATCTGGCCCACACTTTTGGATCAGATGCGCAAAATCGGGATATTCTTCTCATGAAGATGTTCTCCTTTTCTCTTATGGACAAGGCCGCCCATTGGTATCAAACTCAGACCCGGCCGATCAACACTTGGGAAGAACTTCAATCCGAGTTTTTAAAAAAGTTCTTTCCCGTTGGTCGAACCAACGCCTTGCGCCATCAGATTACACACTTCACTCAACAATCAGGAGAACCTCTCCATGAGGCATGGGATCGTTTTCAGGATCTCATGAGGAAGTGCCCCCATCACGGAGTTCCTAAATGGGAACAAGTCCAATCTTTTTACCAGGGACTCCGTGAGGACATCCGCCTTTTCGTCAATGCAACCTGCGGAGGAAACATCATGGGTCAACATGAAGACACCGTATGGGAGATTCTCGAAAACATGTGCGAGAACTCCATCAACAATGACTCCATGGGATTATTCGACAGGACGAATACCCGCGCAGCGACGAATCTTAAGGGAGCACATGAGACGCAGGGCCTGTTCGCATCAGTCGACCTGGAATTAATGGCCAGTCGATTGGACAAGGTCTCAATCATTGAAAAGAAGGTGGATGAGCTGACTCAGCACTTGCAGCGAGCCACCTCTGCACGTAACTCCTTTGCACAACCTCCTTCCACACAGGAGACTGTGCAAAACATCCTACACCGATCCTCCCCTGGGATGGATCCATATCCATCCCCATCTGATTCTTGGACTGGAAGATCATCCGATCCTTTCTTCACCAGCCGGGGGAACTCCATTCCTCCTTTCCCTGATTCTCAGGAGGTTCCTCAGACCTGCGAGGACCTCAACGCCATCCAGAACGACCCATTCTCCAACACTTACAACCCTGGATGGCGAAACCATCCCAATTTTCAGTGGGCGGGAAATTCCCAAACCCAAAGACCACCTTTTCAGTCCCGCCCACAGCCCTCTCATCACTACCAGCCGCCTCAGCCTCGGCCCAACCCTACTTATCCATCAGGGCCAAATCAAGATCAAATGTCCTTAATCCTTCAGACTCTGGCTGACATTCAAAAATCGAATGCGGCCATTCAAAAACAGCACAAGGACGAGCTTACTGAAGTTAAAACTCAGCTGGCCCAGTTGGCAAATTCTCGCCAGCCAGGCACACTCCCTTCCCAACCTCTTCCTAACCCAAATAACGTGCCAACCCAGAAGCGCGTTATGAATCCAAATTTAGGCCACGCTCAATGGATTTATCAGGCCCCTACTGCTCCATCTCCAGACGAGATGGAAGCCTCTACTTCTCGTGCGGGATTTCAGCAGCAGCCACCCCTCCTACCAAACCCAAGCCAAAATCAGGCCGGATTAAATTCTGTAACAACACGTAGTGGTAAGACAACTCAGGACCCGCATTATCCAAACCACTCCCAGCCTGATAACCATGACCCTAGGATAGTTAGCCAAGGTACCGCTGTTCCAGACCCACAACCTGGACCTATCCTAGAGGAACCAACCAAGATCCCATTTCCCGAGGCCCTGACCAAGGGAAAGAGGACCACCAAACCCGTGGCCCCTGAGGAGGACCTGGTCAAGCTCTTTGAGCAGGTCCACATAAACATCCCCTTGATGGATGCAATCCGCCACGTACCAGCTTACGCACGATTTCTAAAGAATATATGTACACCCCAGCGTAAGCCGCGAACCAAGGGGGGGAGCCCAATTGTTCTGTCAGAGCAAGCCAGCTCTATAATCCTTAGTAGACTCCCACCCAAGGCAAAAGATCCTGGAACTCCCCTGATCTCCTGTAAGATAGGTGGTACCCAATTTGATAGAGCATTGTTAGACTTAGGTGCATCTATAAATCTGATACCCACATCCTTACTTGACCATCTGGAAGAATCTGAGCTGAAACCAACCGAGGTGACATTACAATTAGCAGATCGATCTATAAAATCACCAAAAGGGATTCTCGAGGATGTTATCGTGAGAGTGCGGGATTTCTATTTTCCAGTGGACTTTATAGTCTTAGACATGGATGCACCTGAGAACCCTAGGGATACACCAATCATCCTAGGGAGACCTTTCTTGGCTACTGCTAGAGCCAACATCAGCTGTGAGGAGGGCCAAATAGAGCTTAAGTTTGGAGATCAAACACTGAAGATTGATATATTTAAGGCCCAACAAGGAATTAATTGCGGCGTCATCGAGCAAATTTGTGACATCAAGACTTTGGTTGATGAATCACACCTCCAGAATGACTTGAGTATGCCTCATCAACCACAAAAGGATCTTGACCCGCAAACAGAGGAGTCAAATCCAGATGTGAACAACCCAGTAACTCCCACCCTTGAACCTCACATCTATACTGAACCACCCGCTGCTACTGAAAACCCCATCCTTGAACTGAAACCCCTTCCTGCTCATTTGAAATACATCTTTTTGGGTTCTAATCAGACCCTTCCTGTGATCATCAATTCCAACCTCAGTCCTGAACAGGAATCCCGTCTGATTGTTGTCCTCCAGCAACATCGCAGAGCCATCGGATGGACTCTCGATGATTTGACTGGAATAAGTCCCTCTTATTGTACTCATCATATCTATTCAGAAGAGGGCACACGACCTTCTCGTGAAATGCAGAGACGCTTAAACCCCAATCTGCAGGAGGTCGTGAAAAAGGAGATCATCAAGTGGTTAGATGCCGGGATCATCTACCCGATCTCCGATAGTCGTTGGGTGAGCCCAATTCAGGTCGTGCCTAAGAAGGCAGGACTCACCACTATAACGACTGAGACCGGAGAAATCATTCCTACCCGATTAGCCAACTCGTGGAGAGTCTGTATAGACTACCGTCGACTCAATTCCTCCACGAAGAAGGATCATTTCCCACTACCCTTCATTGATCAAATTCTCGAAAAACTTGCGGGAAATAGGTTCTTCTGCTTTCTTGACGGGTACTCCGGTTATAACCAGGTGGCAATCCATCCTGAGGACCAAGAAAAGACCACGTTCACCTGCCCCTTCGGAACATACGCTTTCCGAAGGATGCCTTTCGGTCTTTGCAATGCACCCGCTACTTTTCAGCGATGCATGCTTGCCATATTCTCAGATATGGTAGGTGATTATCTGGAAGTCTTCATGGATGACTTTTCAGTTTTCGGAGCATCATTCGACGATTGCCTCCAACACTTGGTCCAGATACTCAGGCGATGCATCGACGTGAATTTGGTTCTTTCCTGGGAAAAGAGCCATTTCATGGTGCCTGAGGGAATTGTCCTGGGACACTCAATTTCGGAGAAAGGTATCCAAGTGGATCGAGCTAAGGTTAATCTGATTTCTCACCTTCCTATGCCTAGCTCGATCAGGGACATCCGATCCTTTTTAGGGCATGTCGGTTTTTATCGACGATTTATCCCTGATTTTTCAAAAATCGCACGCCCCCTGACCACTCTTCTCTCCAAGGATGTTCCCTTCGAAATCTCCAAGGAATGCACTCAAGCATTTGAAATCCTGCGTGACCGAGTCACCCAAGCCCCGATCCTACAGTCCCCTGATTGGTCTCAACCTTTTGAGATCATGTGTGATGCATCCGACTTCGCTGTAGGAGCGGTTTTGGGGCAGAAAAATGACAAGAAACCTGTGGTCATTTACTACGCCAGCAAAACACTCGATGAGGCTCAGCGTAACTATACAGTTACTGAGAAAGAGCTGCTAGCTGTAGTATTTGCCCTAGAGAAGTTCAGATCGTACCTTCTGGGTTCCCATGTCATCATATACTCGGATCACACGGCTGTGAGGCATCTCCTTGCAAAGAAGGACGCGAAGCCTCGATTGATCCGATGGATCTTGCTGTTGCAAGAATTTGACCTCGAGATTCGCGATAAAGCGGGAAAACAAAACGTGGTAGCTGATCACTTGTCCCGTCTTCCTTCTGAAATGATAGACCCTTCCGGACCCATCACTGAGCATTTTCCCGATGAGCACCTGCTGACTATTGGTACTAGCCTTCCATGGTTTGCTAATATTGTAAATTACTTGGCATCTCATCAGACCCCGTCCGATTGGCCGAAGGCCAAGAAAGACAAATTACGCTCCGATGCCAAGTATTACATTTGGGAAGACCCGTACCTCTTCCGCATAGGTGCCGATCAGATCATCCGGAGATGTGTCCCGGAAGGGGAAGTCAACAATATCCTCTCTTTCTGCCATGACCAGGCATGCGGTGGCCATTTTGCCGGGCATAAAACCGAATCAAAAGTCCTCCAGTGCGGCTTTTACTGGCCCAAACTGTTCAAAGACGCATACAGTCATTGCAAGGCATGCAGTCGTTGCCAGACTTTGGGCAACATGAGCCATCGCGACATGATGCCTATGCAACCGATTCTAGTATGCGAAATCTTTGATGTTTGGGGGATTGATTTTATGGGCCCCTTTCCTGTTTCGGATGGTTTCGAATACATTCTGTTGGCTGTGGACTACGTGTCCAAATGGATCGAAGCCATACCGACCCGAACCTGTGATCACAAAATCGTTCTCAAATTTATTCATCAACACATTTTCTCAAGGTTCGGGATTCCTCGTGCAATAATCTCTGATGGGGGGACCCATTTCACAAATGCTCAGTTTAGGTCACTGATGACCAAATACGGGGTGTCTCACCGAATCTCTACTCCTTACCACCCCCAAACTAATGGTCTAGCTGAGCTGTCTAATCGGGAGATCAAGAAAATCCTGCAAGTCACTGTTCGACCTGACAGGAAGGACTGGTCGTCCCGACTTCCGGAAGCATTGTGGGCCCATAGGACCGCCCACAAGACCCAATTGGGCATGTCTCCCTTTAGACTGGTGTACGGAAAGGCATGCCACCTTCCCGTCGAACTGGAGCATAAGGCCTATTGGGCAGTACGGAACTGTAATCTGGATCTTTCTAAGGCTGGTACCCACAGAAAACTCCAAATCAGCGAGATCGATGAATTACGCATAGACGCGTACGAGAACTCGCAAATCTACAAGGAGCGGGTTAAAGCCTTCCACGACAAACACATCTCGAGAAAGATCTTTCATCCTGGTCAAAAGGTCCTACTCTTTGATGCCCGACTCAAACTCTTCCCAGGAAAACTGAGATCTAAGTGGGTCGGACCATATTTGGTCCGACAGGTTTTTGGAAATGGAGCAATCGAAATCAGTCCACTCAGCCACGATTCTGAACCTTTCATCGTGAACGGTCAGAGACTCAAGCCGTTCATTGATGTAACTTCTACTGATTTGGCTGAGGCATCTTATATCCTCCTTTCCCCTTGAGCTTATTGCGCCCAGCCGATGGCGTAAAACTCAGCGCTTAACGGGAGGCAGCCCGTCATTCTCTTTGAAAACCTGAAACTTGTTCTGACACCTTTCAGCACTTGAAGTTCACCCTTGTAGACAGCCGACCCCAACTCAGATGTTCGCATCTGAGATTTGAAATCGTCCGCAAAAATTCAACCCGACCCATCCACTCACCCAAATTTCTGTCTTAAGAAATGAACTAAGACCCCCTAGGTTACAATGAGGACATTGCAAATCTTAGGCATGGGGGGGTAGGAAAGTGCAAAAACTTGTAAGAAAATGTTTCAAACAAAAAATTCACATATGCCAAAAATACCATAAAAATTAAAAAATTTTTTCGAAAAAGAATAAGAGGAAAAGAGGAGAAGGAAAATTTTGTGAAGGAGAAAAGAAACAAAATGAAAAAGGAGCACAAAATTATGAGAAAAAGTGATAGTCATTAGTAAGGAACTAAGGAATTAACCTAAGTTCTAGACCTCATTCAAGAAAATAACTGAAAAGTGCACAATGAGATTAGTAAGAATGCAAACCTTAGGCATTCTTGAATAGACTCTTAGTACCCATTAAGATCTGGACACTCCTCAAGAGGTTGAGGAAAATGAAAAGCTGAAGTATTAGGTCCAAGGCTTAGGAAGTATTCGGCCTCGTTAACTAATTTTTGGTTTACGGGACTCAGTAACCTAAGCACCCTAATCTCACACACAGCCTGGTTCAGTAAGCGTAAAAATCAGAATCACGCAGAAGCGTCGCAAAAATCTGAAAAGAACACCTAGAATAGGAGCGGCCGATCAACACAAGTTGATTTGGATGAGTTCCCAGCGCAGAGAGGCGGGAAATCCCCTCGAAGACGCGTAACAAAATATCATCTCCTCAGTGCTTGTCTCTTAGGATATTTACATATCCTACGGGGGGCATGTAAGCACTCTGCTGGTTCAGATTCCATGGATGGCATTATCTCGAAGTGTCAATTGCCAGGGTCTGGATTCGGCCACGGAATACCATGGATGGGATTATCTCGAAATCTCGATAGCCAGGGTTCCGGGGGTTGCCATGGGCGGTGCTATCTCGAAGCATCGATCGCCAGGAACCCTTGAGGATTGATGATGGGAGCAAGGAATCTGATACAGACCGTGTTGAAAAGCCAATCCTAGGCTAGAACTAAAAAGAAAAAGAGAGAAAACTCTCCAAACAGAAAAACTTTCTATCTCTCTCTTACAAAACGCACTGCGAACCGAGCCAGGGCTAAAATCATTTTAAGCACGGGTGCTTTAACCACGAAATCCAATAAACCTTAGGTTAGTTCTTGTGGGCCTTAAAAACCTTTGCTAAAAGACTGAGGCTAAGGCTAGACAGATTTGGATCTTGATTGGTACTAGAGTACCTTTTAGGCCTATGATCAGCATTCTAACCTAATCTATGAAGGCACTTATCTAAAATTATTGAAAACTTCATGGTCTAGAACAAGGGTTGAAACCTTAAGTTTTTTTTGCTAAGGGACTAGCAAAAGCTAGGCATGGGGGTATGATGAGAACCTCATCATGAGCCATAACTAGCTCATTTTGACCCAATACAAAGGATAAAAGCTCCTACATATCTCAAGGAAAGGCGTAACTCAGAGAATTCTGAGTTTGAGAAGAAAACAAGTCATAAGGGGTAAAAGTGCAATTTTACCAGTATAATCTGCATACAGGGTAATTCAGGGCCCAAACATAGGTCAAAACAGCTTAATAAGAATAAAAGTGGGATGAAATGATCTAGCAAGGGCTACAGCAATTCCAAGAGACTAAATCTGTAACCCTAAAACAACCCACTTCAATTCACAAGGTTCGAGGCAAAGTAAAAATAGAATAAACCCTCTAAAATTCATAGAAAAATAATCTCTAGGGTTTAGAACCTTCAATTTGGCCTTTAGAACCCATTTTGACCTACATTGAGAACCATGCCCAATTAATAACTTAATTTGGGTTTTTGCGCAAATTGACCGGTCGAACAAGGTTTAAGATGAAAATAAAATTCACCATCAGATTCCTTAGGTCCTAATTAGTCATGTATAAAAACTTGAGCCTAAGAAGAAACCTCCTTGACCGACTTTACACTTTGGTCCTCATATATTTACTCTTTGGCCCTCAACTTTTGAACCCTCGCATTTTGGCCCCTAACTCTCCTTCGTTCTTTGCAATCAGGTCCCTCCTGCAAAACCCTGCCAGCACCATGCTCCGGCGACCTTGCGCGGAGCATGGCGCCGCGCAGGGTGAGGTAGGGGACCTGGCAAGTAAACCGGGGGTGCCCTGCGTCGTCAGCCGTCGCAGGGGCACCCCCTTGGTCATTGTAGCCCACCATACCGGCCGTGCGAACGCACGGACGGTATGGGTTCGTCTCCGACCATTCTCCGGTGAGGGAGACACGTCGTCTCCCTCCGCCTTCCTCCCTGTTTCATCCCTATAAATACCCCCCGCTGCTCCACCGACCAGGGCAGCTTGGATCTGACGGAGAAATCCCCAACTTCCTTCTCTTCTTTCTCCGGCAGACGCTCACCAGCTCCGGCGGCTTCCTCCCCCTCCACCTCTTCGCTCTGCCGCAATACCAGCAGCAGAGACTTCCTCCCCTGCTCTTCCCGCGCCACGCCGCACCCAGCTGGCGCCTCTCCGGCTCTCTGCTCGCCGCCGCCCCTCTCCCTGAGCATCGTCTTCTCCGGCGACAGTCGATACGACTGTCGCCCTGTTCCTCCCCCTTCGTCCCTGCAAGTAAGCTAGAGTTACTCCCCTTCTCCTCATCTTTCTTTCCCCGTTTTCAATTCAGTCAATTAAGCCCTCTACCGACCCTGTTCACCCTCACCCTCTTCGCCTCCGACCACCCTCCGGCGAGCCGCTCCCATCACCTCAGCGACCCACACGGCTCGCCGACCACCGCAGAACCTCCGCCTCCTCACCCTGATCCTCTTCCGCCCCTCCACTTCCCACCAAACACCCTCTGCAGATCCACCGAACACACCCACTTCTTCGCTCACAGTTTGACCTAGGACGACCTGTTGGCTCCATCACGCCCCCTGCAGACCCCCTGACCACCTTCGCCGTGCCACGGCGAAGGTCCCCCGCCTGTCTGATTTGGCCGAGAGACCGTTCTTCTGTGACCAGGTGACTCGCCCGCCGTCGCCATTACTGCGCAGGCAGAGCTGCTTCACCTGCAGGTGCAGGCACGCCTTCGCCCAGGTTTGACTCCCAGATTGCGCAGGGACTCTCCGCGAAACGTCCCAGGTTCACAGAGGGGGCGAAGGCCGCGCGGGAAGCCACGATCGCCCACTGCTCCATCCGCGACGCGCGCTCAATTGGGGTGGGACATTTAGTCCCACCTCGGAAATTCTCGGAGGCGCGGGGACGCATAAAGGCAAAAAGTGCCTTATGCTGTCTGCCTCCTGACCACGGGGTGAGGTCCCTCTCACCCGACCCGGCCTCGTCCGTGACCACGCTCCGCGGACCTGGCCCGACCCGATTAGACCGACCTGCACTCCTCGCCCACCACTGCATGCCGGTGGGCCTGGACCCGGGCCTGACCCGAACCCGATTACCCGGTAGCTCTGGGAGAGCTGTCCCAAGAGTGGTTTCAGAGAGAAAGAGAGACGCGGGGGGGGAGGGTAGAGTAGGTTTTGCCTCTTGACGAAAAAAACTCTGAAGTGTGCAGGCCAAAGAAGAAGAAGAAGACCCGCGGAAGAAGAAGTGCAGGCGAAGAAGAAGGAGCTGCACTGTAGCAAATGCTCAGTTAAGTCGTCGAAGCACCGGGCCAGACGACGGAAAGTCAGCAGCCAGAGCAACACAGAAGGCAGGCTGAAGAAGAAGGAAGGGAGACTTAGTAGCTGAAGGCAGAAGCCCCACGATTGCAGAAGAAGAAGAAGAGAGGTCAAGGCAGAAAACCAAAGAAGAAGAACAAGGAGCTCTGAAGAAAGAAAAACATCACCAACGCAGGAACAGCAGGAAGAAGAAGAGCATCACCATTGCAGAAGAAGATTATCACCATAGCAGAAACCAAGGAAGAAGAAGAAGGAGATCTGAAGAAAGAGAAAGAAAGAAGAACATCACAACAAATTCTTTCCCTCTCTCTTTATTTTGTAAAAGAAACATGTATATCTCTAGAATACGACTTGCTCCCTGAGTTCGACCTCGGGAACTCTTTCATTTTCCGAGTAAAAAATTTATATTTGAAATGTTGGTAATAACCGGCTTTACTACAACGTTATAACAAAACCCTCAAACCCGGTGATACCAGACGTTTTCTCACACTCGGAGCAATTAATGCCCCTACACATATAATCATTATGACTCGATCTGATTGAGAAGCGCAGTCCTCATAATCTATCTTGAGTATCAGGGTGCGATTTTTTCATGATGGCTGCAATTAATGAACATCTTGTCCACATAAAGTGACAAATTAACCTTGCAATGATTGGCCATCACTCGTGGAA
This sequence comes from Thalassia testudinum, assembly GCA_037157565.1. Lineage (NCBI taxonomy): Eukaryota > Viridiplantae > Streptophyta > Magnoliopsida > Alismatales > Hydrocharitaceae > Thalassia > Thalassia testudinum. The sequence continues at coordinate 51,482,956 of JAZHRO010000009.1, forward strand.
GGCGATATTTACATTGTACAATAAATACCTGGGCAATTGGCTTTTAAGGCCAATGGAAAAATCAGGCAACGACACACCTAATCTTTCCAGAGAAACAGGCGGCGACATGTCTATGAAATAAATACACGACGCCTTGTCCGCCCAAATACGTACCTATTAGGTATACAGGCAGCATTCTACCTGCCTAAATGATCACGAATGAATAGGCCATAGGCTATCCATATAAGTGGCTATGGCTACTTACCCACCAACATACATGCTAGACTTCGTGAGTATTTCTCAATGATGGGACCGTCTAAATACCACCTGGCCCACCATTAGGGGCATGGTAGACACAAAGTTTAAAAAAAAAAACAGAGAGAAAACCTGCTACTCTCTCTGCCGATGACTCAGGCAAATAGAGTGGGGGTAACTGATAAGGAGAGAAAAATCACCTCATGGATCTGACTTCACGGTAAATCCAACTACCCGGTAGAGTATAGAGATTCGACATTCAAGGGGGATCCATTTACCCGGGTCCATATACTCGGCTATTAGGCAGGTCATGCCGGATCTGAGGAACAACCAACCAACTGATTGACCACGGTGACCAAAAAGGAAACGTACGAGCATGGCACCAACATATTTTCTAACGGTCACTTAGCGGTTACCTCATTAAATACTATTAATCAACAAGCTTCGAGATCGCAGGAACGGAAAGAAGCCCGCGATAGGAGGAGATTCATCCTATAAATACTTGAGGTGAACTAGCTTTTATTTTTTCACACAATTTGAAAGAAAAGAGAATAAAGGAGAGATCATACCACTGAATCACTAGTAAAACTTGGGAGTATCATCCTCCTGCCAGACATACACCATTTTTAAGTGGAACTGGATTATCAAACTCCCTACATACATTCCTTGTGATTGTGTGTTTAAGTTGAGGTTCTTATTCTAAGATCCTCAATCAGGAAGGATAAGTGGCTTTTTGTGTTTAGGAGGATATGGGTCAAATAATGGGATAAGTGAAGGTGTTTGGAGAGATAAGTAAGAAACTTGTCTCACAAGAGGGGGGGATAAATCTATCCCAGCCCCTACCTTGGAATACATTATCCCACAGGATATCCCCCTTAAGATCAGGATAACATTATCCCGAGATAAAGTCCACCAACAAGGGTTATGTGGCTATATCCCTTGAAACAAATATACACTTAATTCCTTCCACTCTTTTACTCTTCTGATTTATCCCTCCTAATTATTCCTCCAATCAAACGCTACCAGACGATTTAAAGACTAAGGACTATGTTTGTAAAAAGATCAGGGACTTTTACATAAATTTTTTTACTTCTTTACTATGTAAACAAATTGTGTCATTTCACCTAAGAATGGATGTTTCTTATTAACAAAACCCTAGGTGTTATCATTTGTGTATTTATAACTTTTTATTTTGAGATTTTATATAAATGTCATCAAAAAGTTTCAAAATTACTTAAATGCCATAAAAAATCTATTATTATATAATTATTGTAAAAAAGTTAAATTTATTTACATAAATGTCAATTATGTACCAAAAATTCATGTAAATATGGATTTTCTTATATTATGTAAGTAATTTTGCAAGCTTTTGGTGGTAATATATATATAAAAAAAATTCTATCTTATATTTACTAGGATGCGAGTTGGAAAATGTAAAAGTTGACGTAAAAGTTAATACACAGTAGTGTGAACATGGTCCTTACTTGACATATCTCTTTTTTATGTAAAAAAAATATTGGCACATGATGGGGTCCATCACTGTTAAAACCAACAACAAACCACTTTTGTACAAGTGTAAATCACTCAAATCACCTTCGAAACCACTTTGCACCGGTGTAAAATCACTTTTCACCTTCAAAATAATTTTGTACCAGTGAATCTTACTTTGAACTACTTTGTACTGATGCAAAATTAAATTCCAAGTGTTTCTTCACCTACAACAAGTGATTTTACACTTGAAAGGTGATTTTTTCACCTTAGGGTTTAGGGTTTAATCTTTAGTGTTTAAGGTTTAAACCCTCAATCCTAAACCCTAAACCTTAAGGTAAAAACTCATCTTTCAAGTAAAAATCACTTCTCATACGTGAAATCACTTTCCATAAACCTAAACCTTAAACCCTAAATCTTAAACTTATATGTCTAAATCACTTTGCACATATGAAACCACTCTTGAAATAATTTGGCACCGATGCAAAATGAGATTTCATCAGTACAAAGACACGTCAGAATAATTTATCACTGGTACAAAATTATTTTGCACTGGTGCAAAATCATCCAAAATAATTGATCACCAGTGCAAAGTTAGGTTAAAGTATGGTGGTTTTTGAATGTAGTGAGACCCATTACGTAACAAACCTTACGTTCTTTTATTTCTTTATATTAAATATCAATTATCAAGTGAATCCACGTTCACAATATGGGTCGCGATATCAAAATAAAATAAATTTAGAAGTGGATGTCTCACTGGAAAATAATATTATAATAATAAAAAATTAATTTATTGTGTAAAATTTATTTTTTTACAGGTAAAAATTACTTTTCACATTTTTTAATAGATGAAAAATGAAATTCAACTAATGAAAATTGATATTTTATAGATGAAAAATTAATTTTCATTATTTTCCGTCATTTGAAAATGATTTTTAACCAATTGGTTGAAAACGATATAATGAGTTTCAATCGATTAAAAATGATATTCCACTAGTGAAAAATTATCTCATCATATGGAAAATCACTTCTTTGCAAGTAGAAAATCACTTTTTCACCAGTGGAAAATCACTTTCCACCATTTTCAATATGTGAAAAATAGTATTCCACCAATAAAAAATCATCTCATTATGTAGAAAATCATTTTTCATCATTTTCAAACGTGTGAAAAGCTTCTTTCCACATATTGAAAATGATATTCCACCAATAGAATGATGTACTTTCCACCGATGATTTTATTGTGGTAGTTGCTTCTTTTAAGTAGTGATGGTAGTAAATCTCACAATACTTTGTTACTTTTTTGAAGTGAATGAGAGATACATTGCATGATCTCATTACTTTATTTTTTTGATAACACCACCCATAAATTACAAAACATGTTTGAGTAGTCATTTCTTGTCCTTGAATTTTGACTTTGGATAGGATGGTTTTTTTGACATTTTGGAAAAGAAACCAAATCCAATCCTCCTAACGTGGATTCCAAACTTTCCAGTACTTCGAGGGGAATCGTATTCTTGAATTTTCTTTTATTTTGTTTTTTTGTGTAAAGAATCGTATTCTTGAGTTGTTATAAGTATGTGCATTACAAGGTCAGTGCATCTCTCTCGTATATTTCGCGTGAAGATTGTTAATGATAATATAAGTAACGTGTTAAACAGCATCGCATTTCCTTTAAGATGGAAAAGTGAGGCTTACCTTCTGCCATTTGTTTACCCAAGCAACACCAAAGATGCCATCTGATTGTCACCTTTTCTTCGTGCTTTAAATAAAGGACGAGGAGGCATCATATCTTTATCACAAAGTAATTAATTAATTATGCCTAGTGATAACATTTATACTTCTATTCGAGAAGAAACAGGTCATTTGGTACAGATGGCCGCACGTAGATTAAACAGCATGACGATTTTATGCACTTTTCTTTATTTCTACGGTAAGGTTCCTTCAAGTTCACCACAAACCAACCGGGAATGAGAAACTTGATGGGACTATTCGAAAAGAAAATTGATAACGTAGTTTTCACAGCCACCACCCCCACCACTTGCACCACCGTCCTCCTCCCTCAACCCCTCCCCCTCCCCTTAACCCTCCTCCCACCCCCACAATCACCACCCTTTCACCCTACCACCTCATCCCCTAACCTTGATACCCTCATTTCCAACAAGGGATCTTGACAGAGAGCATAATGAGAAGAGCCTGGTGGAGGAGAGTGTGTGTCCTACAACTCCTCCATAGCGATGTAGATCCCTCGTTTCCAATGCAGAAGTGGATGAGAGATCTCAACATGTGTAGTGCGAAAGTTGAGATCAAGAAGGCCACAAAGCAGGCAACCAAGAGGAAGAGTATCGTGGGGAGGAGAGAGAGATGTTATAATCATAATGTGAATCACCATATATTATTATTATGGAATTATACATTTTATATATGTATATATATATATATACACATATATTAGATATCACATTTACGGTCATCAAGTGGTCTAATTATGTAAATTGACAATTCACATCTCATTAAGATATGAGATTTCATACATAGAAATCTTAAGAGAAATGCAATTCCTTAATGGGTGGAATTGTCATTTCATATTTTGCAAGTATGGTCTCCGAAGGGATGCAAGCAAAGTGGACATTCGATTTTCTGCATTACATCGCAAAAAATATATATATAAATAGGGCCCATGACAGAACCCAAGGGGTACGCCCCCATCCAGTTTTCTTCCGCTCTCGCTCTCTGAACCCTCTCGAAGTACCATTGCCACTGCCTCTTCTTAGAAAAGCAAACCCCACGGCTTCAGAGAATCTCTGTGGTCTCCTCAACGCTTCCGCTACGATAGATTCAGGTATCCCTCCATCGTTTTCCTTTTCCATTTTCATTTTAGTTGATAATATGGGCAATAGATTGTTATTGGGATTATATATATAGAAAATCATTTGATTTTGATTTTTATTCGAATTTAATTCCATTAAGTGGTATCAGGCTTTTCTATTCGTTATATCATTACCTTAATGATTCGAATTTTAAGAAAAATAATTTTTCGTTCGATTTTGTTGGATTATTCTTCGATTAGTTTTTTGGATTGATTCAATCTCATCTTGTTGAATCAATGCAAACTAATGTTTGTTTTCATTTTTCATGATTGTTTGTATCCCATATATGATCATCGAATCAAGTTTTTCTGATCGGAATCATGATTTAGGGGTTTTTTTCCCCAAATCTCGATTTCATATTACCACCCTAGAATTAGGCCGTAACCGATCCGGTAGCAGTGCTCATGATGAGTACTGGTACTGGTAAGGTACGGGTATTGATTAGGTGCTTCTTGAAGTGCTGCCAGTATTGATGGAGTACCGGTACTCATGAAGAGTACCCGTATATGTGGGATACTGGTCAGGCCCAAGGAGCGCTACCAGTATCGATGGAGTACCAGTACTCATCATAAGTACTGGTACATGTGAGATACTAGTTAGGCCCTAGGAGCACTGCCAGTATCAATAGGGTACAGGTACTCATCAGGAGTACTAGTACAAGTAGGATATTAGTAATGGTTCCAAGATCGGTCCAATACTGATGTATTATCGATACATAATATTAGCACCAATACACATCATTCTGATACCAGTACATAAGGTCCAATACGAGTGCTTGGTCATTGCTGTTGGTATCGGTACCCATCATGAGTATTGATACTGACATGTTGATTAGGATACATTTTGTGATCATGATTATTTTGGTAGAACACTAATGATTGGTTTTAATGTATTAAGTACTCTGTCACATATAGTAATTCTTGCCAAAGCAGGTTGCTTCTTGTGCCAGTTTATTTAAAATATTAAAGCGAATGCGTGTATGATATTCCTGTAGGGGGTGCTTAAGCTAGAGGTGAACCACCTCATGACTGAATGCATATGTATGTACACATTTAATGGTAAATTTTCTATTGAATTATTAGATTTCATGTGGGTAGTTAAGTTCATCTAAAGATGGCTTGATTACTTACATGAGTATTTTCAATAGTTATTTATCATTCTTAAGATTGTCCTTTACAATATTGATGTTTATTGTCCAAAGGCTAAATATTAATGACTGTATTGTTTAGTTTGCTGATTCTGAGCATGTATTTGATTTATTTCCTTTATTTTTAGTTAACTCCTCTGCATCTGTCATAACTGTCAACCTAAATTCTATTCCAAAATTAAATGGATTTAATTTTAAATTCTAAAAAGAAAGTATCCTTATTGTTCTGGGATGTATGGATCTGGACTATGCACTTCAGGTTAATCCTCTCTCCCCTCTTACGAATAAGAGTTCTTCTAATGAAATAAAGAACTCTGAGAGGTGAGAGCGATCAAATCACATGTATCTGATGATCATGAAGCGTGTTATCCTACAAAACTTTAAGGGTGCTATCTCAGAGGAATTAAATGCCAAGAAATTCTTTGATGAGATTGACAAAAGATTTGCTAAGAATGAGAAATCTGAGACAAGCAATCTCCTTAGCAAACTAGTCTCACTTAAGTACAAGGACACTTAAGTACAGGAGCATATCATGGAAATGTCCCATTTAGCCTCGAAACTAAAGCCACTTAAGTTGGAGTTGTTAGTCGCAGACATTAGCGTTGCAATAAAAATGATCTTTTAAGTGTTGTTGTAGTATACTTGTCACAATGCAAACAGATGTCACGTCATTTTATTTAATTACAATTTTTAATAGTTAGCTTCCAGGTTGTTCACTGGGAGGTAATTTTTGATATACATTACTTCTCTTAATCCAAAAATATTCTTTTACTCAAAAAATGCTAATTTTATTTACAAAATGAATCAATAAATCAATTAATAAAAAATTGGTTAATTATATACAAAAGAATCAATTAATAAACCCTACAATGCCTTAAACAATTGTACAAATAACCGGCATTAAAAACTCTATGTAACTACACTGTGTTAATTATATACTACTCTAAGTAATACCTAAATATAGGTACAACAATAGCTATTAATATATACTATACTCAGTTATCTTAACATACTAATATCTTTAGTAACATATATTTTATATATAGTAACATATATATATGTCGTTACAGCTTTAGTAAAATGTATAAACAACATAAGTTAAAAATAACTATCTATACTAACATATATACATATCTACAGTGACGAATATAATTGTCACTAAATCCTTAGTGTTATTTATATACATATAAAGCTCAAACAGTATTACTCTACTAATATACATATACATATTTACTATACATCAGTATACATTATTTACATTACTTATATACATATATATATATACACAACACAACACAACAACAAATACACATATACTCACGCAACACAACACATACACAATCCTAACACTTAGCCGTTTCTTTGCTTCTCTTCTCCTTAACATTAGTCTTTCTCAAGCACGCCTCTCTTTTCTTCTTTCCAACACTTAGCAACACTGTTCATTAACCCAAAAATTGGATTTTTAATGGGCGGGCAGATCCTTTTCGTGGGATACACAGCACCCCATAAGGGTGAGACCAAATCACTACTAGGGACCAGCCCTGGTTTGATTATCATGTATTTTGATTCAATTTCAGGCCTATGACAAGCCCACAATAGGCCCAACTACAATGCAAGGCCCTCAGTCCAACACTGTTCACAAATATGCCCAATATCATGCTCAGATAAAGAGGGGTATGGTATGGGTATTTGGCACCCAACGCCGTGATGACTGAAAAGCCCTCAACACAAAAACCTTTTGTATCACAACACCACTTCTTTCATCCATGATGTGTTGCTTTCATCGACTCTCAATTAAGCACATCTCAGCGCTTCTATGCATGCTAATTTGATGATTTTGGCCCTCGATTTGAGGGCCATAATTAAATCTAAATTACAAATAAAATACATGGTTACAAAGCCTGAATATAGGTCTACATAATTATATAATTAATTTAGGACAATAAGTTATTTACATATATAATAAAATTAGTTAAAGTTAAGGTTTTATACACATTGAATTTAGGTTTAATTTCTTAATTAAAGTATAAATTAACAATTTAATCATTAAATTGACTTCGTAAAGGGCTAATTTATATAATAAACTATTCATTACACATTTTTAATTTATTTTAGAGACTTTATTTTAATTTATTTATAGTTAAATAGACATTTAAGTTAGTTATATACATAATTAAGTTATAAATATTGTAGTATACCATAAATACATTATAAATATGTTGAAAACACTTAAAATTAATTTATGTACATGTACAATTAAGATTACTTCAATAATAACTTAATATACTAATTTATTTTATTTTAACTTAAAAATTTACCTACTTAACTTAATAACTTAATTACCTATTGTAATTACATAATTAAATTAATCTATAGGTATTTTATAGTATATATTAATTAGTTAAATACGTATATACAACATTAGATATGATTATATACCCATACCTAGGTTTTTGTAATTTCTTAAGATAATGTACATTTAAATTAATATAAATTATTATATAATTATACAATAAATCATTCTAAATACTTAATTTAATATATATAATACATTCATAAGTTATTTATGTACATTATTTACGTATCTTACAATATATATATAGCTTAATATTAAATTATATTTGCAACTATACATATACTATACAAGGTATTTTTGAATATTTTTAGGCATTTCCTTATTTTTATAGTTTTTGTATGTATAGTAGAGATAGGAGATGAGAAAGAAAGGGTGAGATGAGAGCGAAGAAGTTTCTTTTCGGTGTTTTTCAACTTTGGTTCTTTATTAAGTTCCTAAATATACTAAACCGTCAGCTAGCATGTTCTACCAAGCAAGGGGTCTAGAATACTTTGAAACATGGCTAACACCTAAAAAAATACCTAATCTTACTCAAGATAGGTTTTTTTATCATTTTTATTTATTTACAAGTTGTTACGACCCGATCCCATATCCCTACAGGACCTAAGACAGGCCCACCCCAACTGATCCCAAGACCTAACCGTCCAACGAGAAATAACCAAAAGCAAAAAATATACCACAACCATAAGTACAATGTAACTAAGGAGAAAATAATAGAAACAGTAAAGGAAATAGAACAAAATGCCTCATAATATTATAGGCCATCACAACTACGACAACGGAAAGAAAGTGGAAATATAACAGAAAAAGTATTACATATAGCAAAATACTCACTACTACAAAAGAAGCTAGGAAAATGGAAAGGAAACACAGTTAAGACTGGGCTCGACTGGGCCCAGCACCCTCTGCAGTCGGTGGCGCTGGCTGCTCAACTCCCTGACCTGAATAAGGTTATAAAATCCGTAGTCAGCTAACGCTAAGTAGAGTGGTAGTTAAGCCATTTACATGTAATTATCATAAGACAAGTAATTAATTTTATTTATTCCCATTTAGCTCAACTAAGTAGTTATGATTTGTTCATTCTCTTAAAAACTCGGTCATTTCTTGATCTTAACTATCCCTCAAGGGGACGATCTTAATTGCAACCTTTCCCTTGATGTAGGATGTACACGTGGTGCTCTCCTGGCGAAATGACCTACTACTTTTTGGTTGGATAAGACGTTTGGAGTGTTCGCCAGACGTCTAGATAGGTGGCAGGACATCTGAAAGTAAGGAGAACCGTACATTCTTTTGCTTTTCGCGCACATGCGACGTGCATGAGTTTTCCCCTCTCTGGCCTCCTCACCCAAAACCCTAACCCATCTCTACTTAAACCCCTCCACCCCACTCCATCTCCACTCCACCACCACTTCCACTACCTCCACCTCCTTTCCTAGTCTGCCGGCAAGCCATCAACGGCCTCCTCTTCTCCACTTGTAGCCACGTGTGGAGAGGAGCTCACGTAAAGAGGAGAAGGAGAGAGGGAGAGTGTGTGTGTGCACGAGAGAGCGAGGGCGTGGGGGAAAGGAGGAAGCTCAAGGAGCTTGGGTGCACAGCGGGAGAGCTCGCGTAAGGGAAGCTTGAACAGTCAGAGAACGATCATGGAAGCTCAAGAGCTCGAGCTAGAGGAGCTCGGAGGTGCGAGGAGAGGAGTCGTGCGAGGAGGAGGAGCTCGCGAAGGGGGAGCTTCACGGCCTCCTAAGGCTGCTGGCGTAGCAGCTACAAGCGACATGGAGGAGTCCGCGCGAAGAAGAAGACTCGCGAGAGAGTTCTGCAGGCAGACCTACTCGATATCAGACAACTGGAGCATCAGCCAGACATCTGAAGCAGCAGAGGGATGTCCGAAGCTGAAGCCGGACGTCTGAAAGCACACTTGGTGTCGAGGTACGTATTTTCTGCACAGGCTTTGGACCATGCAAACCTTACCACAAGATGACTTAGTCGTTTTTGACTTTATGTGTGCGTACGCAGGTGCAGAGCATTGGAAAGGTGTTACGAACGCGGCCTCAAGACGATTTTTAAGACGTCTGACCAGATGTCTGGAACCCTTTCTAGGCGTCTGGTATTTAAATTTTGCAGCGTACGGGGTTGCGTCCGCGCGCATGCGCGCGCAGACCTGCACCTGCAGCTTTCTTCCCTCTTTTTCCCTCTCTCCTCCTCCAGGGCGCGACGCTTCTCTCTCCCCGCACGGCCTTAAAAGCCCCTCCCCCTCTCCCTCACCCTCATCTCCTCCGTGTCCCTCTTCTTCTTCTCCCAGCCGGTGCGAGAGCGCGAGCGAGCGAGCAAGCGGCGGCAACAGCGGCCGTGGCAAGTGTGCGGGAGGAGGTGTTGCGCGAGGGAGGAGACGCTCTACCGTGAGGGCTCGAGCTTGCCGGGGCAGCTAGAGCCGGCTGGCGGGGGAGCAGCGGGCGTGGAGTGTCACGGAGGGGCTGCTGCAGCTCGAGCAGCAGGCGGACGAGGCGCGGCGCGGCCGTACGTCGCGGGCGAAGAACGAGTCGAGCTCTGATTCTGGAAGTTTTTCCAGAATCAGACGTCTGCGCTTCCAACCAGACGACGGTGAAGACATCTGGAGGACTGTCCAGACGTCTGGACGGTAAGATATTTCTACCTTCTCCTTTTCTCGCGTGTACGGCCATGCGGCCGTCCGCTACACCTTAGTCTGCGACTCGTCGTACTGAGAACAGGTGTGGGTGCGTGTAGGTTCTGCTCGGGAGGGTGCGAGGGCTCGCCATCCCACGTGAATCGGACGTCTGGCCGCATTGCCAGACGACGGGAAGGACTTCCAGACGTCCAGGGTGACCATCGGACGTCTGGGAACTAAGCCAGATGCCCCCGCAGGCTTCTGGACGTCTGAGGGACTACACAGAACGAAGGTACGCTCTGACACACATTTTAAGACATCTGGAAGAGGTTCCAGACGTTTGATTTTGGGCAATTTCGTCATTTTCGACCCGTTTAGGGCCCGTTCGGAGTCCGTTTTCCACGTTTCGAGTTGTGTTCTTTCCAGAATAAAATCCTCTACCCATTTACAGTAATTATATACCATTCTGAGAAACTCCTTATGTTTGATCCTTGTGTTAGGACCCCGTTCCATTGCAGTCTTGGGGATTGCGGAGGCACGCGGGATTTCCGACCACGCCCCCAGTACTCCTGTTGTAGCTGGTAGAGTGGCTTTTAATTTACTTAATCAAATTTTTTACAATTGTGGATAATTAATAGAGTCTAGGGCACTGCATGAACCCTAGGACTGAGAAACTAGATTGAATGATAGATCCTAGGGTATTGCATGAAACCTAGGACTGGAAACTAGATTGAATGATAGATCCTAGGGTACGGCATGAATCCTAGGACTGGAAAACTAGTGATATGTATATAAATATTGCAGTCTTGGAAAGGTGGAAAGGAAATAACAGCTGCCTGTAAATTGATTTAACCGCTGCCTGTTATGAAGGAATAAGAACATGGGTTGTATGAACGTAAAACTGGAACGGTGAAACCTAAATGTGCTGAGTTAAAAGAGCTGGAACCCTACGGGGAATTAGGAGTAGAACTCCTGGAAAGAGAATGGATGGAACTGAGAAAGAAAGACATGGAAGTGTGTTGTCTTTGGGGTACGTGGTACCAATGAGAGCACACATTACCTCTTAGTGTAGAGGGGAGCTTGCCGCCCTCAGGTTGAGACCGAGGTGGGTTTGGCCATTGTACACCGACTTGCTAGCCCTCGCGTACGCAGTACCGAGGAGAGCTACTAGTGTAGGGAGAGCACTAGCTACCCCACAGGCCCCAGGGTTCTGCTAGCCTCCTACACCGACTTGTTAGGCCCACTGGGCAAACCAGGGTAGTCAGGCGAGGGTGCACAGACTGTGGAGGGGTTGGACCCCTGTTACTGAGAGGGCTCTGCCCTATACTGGTTCCGTGCTGTGCTTTGGGCTCACCCGTTAACGAAAATGACTGACCGCGTGCAAGTGCGGGGTAGCTACCCGTGTGTTTATCGCGCGTGCCGTGGTCACCGTTACGTCTGTCAGCGACCTTGGGGTGGTTGACTAAGAGTAGGATCACCACGGGGGACTCTCCCGGCCAGGAGAGCACCACGTGTTACTTCTACTTTTCGGAAAAGACTGCAATCAAGATCGTTCCCACGAGGAACATTCGAGATCAAGTGAAGGATCTGAGAAATAAATAAATCGTGAAATAATAGAAGGACGTAAATAAAGAAAGTAAATATAACAGCTACTGTACACTCTACTGTTTCTTTAGTTTTAGCTGCCACTCTACTCAGTGTTTCGCTGACGTGTTACACTCGTTACTTTTCAGGACCAGGTGTTGAGCAGCCAAGGTCAGCGGCTGCAGAGGACGCTGGGCCGAGTAGGGTCCAGTAGAGTTACCGCAGTTCTTTTTGTACCCCTTTTGTTCCACTGTAGTAAGTAGTTCTGTTACTCTCTGTACTTCTTTAGTTGTAGCTTCATGTTATGTTATAATTGTTGTTCTACTGTTGTGGTGGTATATACTATAGTAGTTCCTTTTCTTCCTGCTGTATTTTGTTACTGCTAGTTATATTCATGCTAGATGTGGTTTATTTTACTGCTCTTTTGGTTACTTCCTCGTTAGACAACTAGGTCTTGGGATTAGTCGAGTCGGTCCGATTCTCGTGTCTCGTAGGGACTCGGGAATCGGGTCGTTACAAAAGGCGTGCGGTGCACCCTTCGAGGTACTTTTGGATGTCTAAGCACATCGCCAGACATCTGACTGTACCCCCAGACGATCAGAAGGAGAGTCCAACATCTGGAACTCCCCTCAGATGATTGCGGAAGGATCCGGACGTTTGAGGAACCCGCAAAAAACACAGGGTGAGTTCTGACGTCTTTTAAGACGTCTGGGACTAGTCCTAGACGTATGATTTTGGATAGTATGTGCGTTTTGGCCGGTTTAGGGCCCAAACAGAATCAAATTTTCGCAAACGAAGTACCATTGTTTTCCGCTCGAGTTTCTCTACGTGTTAGTGTCTAGTTTATACTATTTTGAACTTGTCTGATGTGACTTAGTCCCTGGTATAGGTCACCAGCCTGTAGCGTGTTCAAGGCTTGCGGAGACGACAAGACCTGCGGTTCTAGCCCCCATTCCTCCCATGTTTCCCGATAGATGGTTTGCTTTAATATCAAGTTTTAATCAAACAAAGTGCATGTTTAGAATAACTTAATTGAACCCTAGGACGTGAAATGAACCCTAGGGTAGAAACGAACGAATATTGCTTGAGGTACACTATTTCCTTGAGATGCATGTTAAACCAACTTTCTAGCAAATGTATTAGCTTATTGATCTGATGCTTTCTCAATTAGTAAAATATGAGCTGCCTGTTATAAGAATGAAACCCGTAATGTGAATAGTGAGATCGAAATGTTGGAAAATGGAATGAAAGGAATACAAGCATGAACCCTACGGGGAATTAGGAGAACTCCTGTATATGAAAGAACTTAGTAAGTAGATGGGAAGTGAGCTAGCCCTTGTGTATGCGGTATCAAGGAGAGCAACTATCCCTTTAGTGTAGAGGGGTGCTAGCTGCCCCTTTAGGTTGAGACTCGGGGTTAGGTCTAGTCACTTTATACCGACTTCTGTTTGACCCTCATGTACGTGGTACCGAGGTGAGCTACTTAGTGTAGGGAGGGAGATAGCTACCCCACGGGACTCGAGGTTAGGACTAGCCACCCTACACTGACTATTGTTAAGTCCACTAGGCAAATCGGGATAGTCGAATGAGGGAACACGGACTATGGAGGGGCGAGACCCCTGTTCTGTTCTGAGAGGGCAAGGCCCTATGCTGTTCCTTGCTATACCTTTAGGCGTACCTATTAGCGGAAACGACTGACCGCATGCCAATGCGGGGTAGCTACTCGTACACTTATTGCGCGTGTCGTAGTCACCGCTACATCACAACGTGACCTCGGGGTAGTTGACTAGGTGTAGGACTACCACGAGGGGGACTCTCCCGACCAGGAGAGCACCACATGTACATCCTATATCATGAGAAAGACTACAATCAAGATCGTCCCCTTGAGGGACAGTCAAGATCAAGAAATTATCGGGTTCTTAAGAGAATGAACAAATCATAACTACTTAGTTAAGCTCAATGGGAATGAATAAATAAAATTAATTACTTGTCTTATGATAATTTCATGTAAATGGCTTAACTACCACTCTACTCAGCGTTAGCTGACTACGGATTTTATAACCTTGTTCAGGTCAGGGAGTTGAGCAGCAGTGCCACCGGCTACAAAGGGTGCTGGGCCCAGTCGAGCCCAGTCTTAACTGTGTTTCCTTTCCGTTTTCCTAGCTTCTTTTGTAGTAGTGAGTATTTTGTGATATGTAATACTTTTTCTGTTATATTTCCGCTTTACTTTCCGCTGTTGTAGTTGTGATAGCCTGTAATATTATGAGACATTTCGTTCTATTTCCTTTACTGTCTCTGTATTATTTTCTGCTTAGTTACATTGTCCTTGTGGTTGTGGTATATTTTCTACTTTTGGTTATTTCTCGTTGGACGACTAGGTCTTGGGATTAGTCGAGGCAAGCCGGTCTCGGGTCCTGTAGGGATCTGGGATCGGGTCGTAACACAAGTTAACCTAAATATGGCCTTGAAGGGTGTTTGAAGGTGAAACCTAAGGCCTTAAATGGATGCTAAGGGCCTAGAAAGAGGAAGTTGAGCTGTAAACAAATCCAGCAAACACTATTAAACATGAAGGAGCATTAAAACTAAATTCTTCACAAAAGTTTGCATTAAAACATTGTTTGGATAGACATACACCATCAAAACTAGCTGACAATGATTCCAATGAGTATAAACAAGCATTTCAAACTAAATTAAAATACATTTTAGGTACATGAATGTTTGTTCATTATTATTCTACAATTATACACAATTCAGCTTCATGAATCTATTAAAACCCCAACTCAAATCTACTAAAAATTCTTCCTGTTCAGACCATCTAATATCTCATTTCAGTAGTCAAGAGTTGCCATTTTCAGCAACTATTACAACAACTTGTGTTGCTGCAACATCAGCCCATCAAGGTTTGCTTAAAGCTCCATCAAACCATTCTTAACTTTGAAAACTCAGCCACCCAAAAACTCATGAAATCAGGGATTAGATCCCCCATTCAAATAGGACAATAGAGCGACTAAACATCTGCTCCTCGAATCTCAGTAACTTGATTCAACTCTAAAAAGTCAAGTTTCAAACACTATAAACCACCAGATAGATTCTGAAATCCATTCAAAATCCAATTATAACCTTCATTTCAGCCTTGGAAATCAAAATAAAAGTCCCTTGGATAATAAATCATATTACCTGTGATGTGGGCCTTTGTTTTAGGATTTGCATAGGTGATTTGATCACCAGAAGTTCCTAAACACTGGAGATGTGTTTAGGACCACAGGCAATCCTATAGAAGCTAGCTAATGGGTCATGGTTTAAGCCTCATCTCAGTGAATTTGAGATTCCTAGGCCTAAACTACCTTGAAAACATAGCCAACTCTGAAAATTAGGTAAAAGCTTGATAAATACTAAAAATCAAAGCATTGAAGCTCAAACCCATAGCAATCAATCCAATTACTCAAAAATAAACTCGATTCACTTGATTGAAAAGCATTGAAACCAAATAGAATCTTACTTTCTTTATCAAGCATGAAAAACACATCCATATAACTCAAGTGAATCCAGCTTCATTAAATCCATGATGAGGATATTGATGATTGTTTGGGCAGAATGGAATGCCCTTGAGTTGATGTTTGAGCAATTCAACAAATCTGAAATCTAATGAGCTTAAAATCCATTGAATGCTCTCATGAATGGGTGATTGGTGACAGAATTGTGCATCAAGTTGGTGAACGTGATTAGTGAGGTGAAGAGGAAGAAAAATGGATCACAATGGAGGCGGAAAAACACCTCTCTGATCTGAATTGATCAGAGTGGGTGAGATCGAGTCTAGGCTAACCTACTTCTAATCCACACTAATCCATCACTGAATTTGACATCTAAACTACACCTAACTAATCTAAATTACATTAACTAACACTAAAGCTAATCTAGAAAGCAATTAAAATCATAATTTAATCAGAAGAATGCATTACTTGGATCCACAGCCGACAGTTGAGGAGGAAGAAGGGAGGGAGGTCTCCAGTGAGTGAAGAGCCCACGAGAGGAGCTCCAGGGATGTCCTCAGGCTTACATCATCCCTAGCGACGTGGTTGATTAAGAGGGAAGAAGCTACGCCCCTGTCATAGATGCAGCAGAGTGAATGGGAAGAGAACACTAGAGAGGGAAGAATGGATCGACTCGAGAGGTGTACTGGGGAGTCGATCGACTTGTGCGAGCACTGAGCAAGTGCTTAAGTAGCTACGCCAGAGGATCAAAGCACCGCGGAGGTGTGATTAAGCCATTAAGTCACCAACGGTGGGATGAAGAGGGAGGTTGCACGGGAAGCTTTAGAGATGAATCCCACCATTAGATGGGATCTCAATGAGGCAAGGGTCCTCTGCGTAAAGGCGCGAGAAGATTGGTTTGCGGTCAGTTGTCAGATGGTTGGCTCGGTGGATCAACGACAGCTATAGGTTGAGTTCATCTCGTGAACAGTACACAAGAAAGAGAAGAATCGTTGCAGGTGTAATGTGACAATTTCATGAAGAGCCCAATAAGTTGAAGGCATAGAAAATTTAGGAAGACACTCATAAGTGAGAAAAATGGGTACAGAGAAGTCCCTGGAGTCTTGCAAAGAAGCCCTTGCAGCTTACCAAATGGTCCTTGGAAGTTTTTAAAGGTGAATAGATGTATATGCTTGAAGGACCTAAATGAAGAACTCTAAATACAAGGTCTTATTGATGTCTGAATGCAATGAAGTTTTTATTGAAGCTCAATTGAACATTTAAGAAGTTAATTCAACCCTTGATTTGTACTTTTAAACTCAATTATGTGTTCAATTTACAATTGGATCATCAAATTACACTTTTAAATAAAATAGCTCATTAATTGACCTAATTATGCATTTTTAACACCAATTTGCTGTTTTAGGTCATTTTCCTTAATTTGCACACTTAACTCATTTCTTATGTTAATTATGCAATGTTTAACCTAATTTCTAGCTTAACTTGGGTATTTTAGTTATAATGAGCCACACCTCATCAGTTGTTAGATGACCTCCTCGTGCATTTGGTTTTGATCTCCGTCCCTACACAATATGGGCAGTTTAAGGTTAGCTATAACTGTCAAAGGGAGAAGTGAACTCTTAATGAGCTCATTTCTTATTGCGTGCAAGAGGAAGAAAGGATGAAACAAGACAAACTAGAGAGTTCTCATCTAGTTTCTAGACCTAAAAGGAAGCGGGCTAAAGATACAGCTACTATCAGTTCGTACTCCTCCAAAGGGAGTCAGAAGAAGCCTAAAGCATCCTTCTTCTTCTGCAATGGAGGACACGTGAAGGAGTGTACCAAATATCACGCTTGGCGTAAAAAGAAAGGTATGTCACTCTCTTTAGTTTGTTCAAAAGTTAATTATGTTTTTGTACCCTTAGACATTTAGTAGATAGATTTGAGAACTACTATTCACATTAGTGTGTCTGTGCATAGTTGCCTAAGTTGTTGAATGCCAAGTGATGGTGAAAGATACATCTATGTAGGCAACGGTAAAAAGGTGGAGATAGAAGCCATTGCAGATTTCAGGCTATCCTGACTACCAGTCACCAATTAGATTTGAAAGAAACTTTCATTGTATCGTCGTTTAGACAAATTTTAATTTCTATTTATCTATTGGACAAATATGCTTATTCTTGTTCATTTGGAGATAGACAATTTAAGTTGTTTCTTAATTCAAATTTAGTTGGTTCTGGTTCTTTATATGTTAGTGATAAACTATATATGCTTCAGATGAATGCTTCTACTTTTGAAACCTTCAATGCAACTTTGAGTGGTACAAAATGTAAAATGACTTAAGAGAATTTCGCTTTACTGTGGCATAAGCATTTAGGTGATATCTCTAAATAGAGAATGGATAGGCTTATTTCATATGGAATTCTTGATTCCCTTGATTACACGGATTTGGATGTTTGTATAGACTGTTTAAAGGGAAAAAAAACAAACAAAAGAGGTACAGGTGTCACTAGAGCTACAGATGTCTTAGAACTAATACATATGGATATTTGTAATTCATTCCCTAAGGCTTCCTAGAATGGGAAATAGTACTTTATTACATTCATAGACGACTACTCTAGATACGGATATCTCTTCCTCCTTCACGAAAAGCCATAATATTTGAATGCGTTCAAGTCCTATAAGGCCAAGGTGGAAAATCAACTCGGGAAAAAGATTAAGGCCATTAGATCTGACCGTGGTAGTGAGTACTATGGGAGATATGATGGATCAGGAGAACAACACCCAAGACCTTTTACTTCTTTTCTAGATGAGTGTGGCATAGTGCCTCAATACACCATGCTTGGAACACCAAGCACAAATGGTGTTGTCGAATGCCACAACATAACTCTTAAGGATATGGTACGGAGTATGATTAGTCATACCTCTTTACCTAAGTCTCTATGGAGAAAAGCACTAAAGATAGCTATGTATGTTCTCAATCGAGTACCAACTAAAGCAGTGCCTAAAATCGCATATGAAATATGGACTAATAAGGTACCTAATCTGAAACATTTTCATATCTGGGGTATTCAGCTGAGGCTAGGCCATACAGGCCTGCGGAAAGGAAACTAGACTCTAAGACAGTCACCTGCTATTTTGTAGGATACTCTAAAAGGTCGAAAGGTTATAAGTTTTGTGACCCAATGACTTGCTCATTCTTTAAGACTAGGAATACTCATTTCTTTGAGGATGTTTGTTTGGGGGGTGATAGTCACCACATTACATTTAAAGAACTAGATCTTATTCGTAAGGAATCCATTGAACAGGATCAAGTTCTTATTCTAAATGTTGTTCCAACAACATTAGGGGAAGAAAGTAATGTGGATAATCTTCCCATCAATCAAACCAAACAACCTTAAAACATTTCAAATCCTGCACCCATTAGGAGATCCAGTAGAGAAAGGAGAAGTGCAATATCTAGTGATTATGTTTTCTTTCTCCAGGAACTACAGGCAAACCAAATGGATATGGATCCCATTTCGATTGCTAATGCCATGAGGAGTTCTCATTCTTAAGACTAGATCAATGTCATGAATGGAGAGATGAAATCCATGAGTGACAACAAGGTTTGGGTTGTTGGCCCATTGCCTGAAGGTGTGAAGCCCATTCACTGTAAATGGATATTTAAAACCAAATGAAATTCACAAGGCAATGTAGACAAATATAAGGCTTGTCTTGTTGCCAAAAGAATTACTCAAAGGGAAGGCACAGATTATAAGCAGACATTTTCATCAGTTTCATCGACCATAATGGCTTTAGTAGCTCATTTTGATTTAGAGCTACATCAAATGGATGTAAAGACTTGTCTTAATGGAAACATTAATGAAACAATTTACATGGTGCAACCAAAAAATTTTGCATTAGGAAACGCAAAGAAAATGGTTTGCAAATTAACGAAAGTCATTTATGGATTAAAGCAAGCTTTAAGATAATGGTATTATAAATTTCATCAAGTTATTGTCTCATTTCATTTTGAAACAAATCTAGTTGATGATTGTGTATACCACGATTTCTATAGGGGAAAACATATCTTTCTAGTATTGTATGTGGATGACATTCTCCTTGCCTGTAATGATAATAGTTTGCTTCGGGAAACCAAGACATTTCTCCCTAGTAATTTTGAAATGAGGGACCTTGGTGAAGCCTCCTTTGTATTAGGAATCCAAATACGACGAGATCGTTCTTGAGGTATTCTTGGATTGTCACAAAGGAGATATATTAATACCATTCTAAGGTATTTTGGTATGGAGAATTGTAAACTAGGAGATACGATAGTGGCTAAGGAAGATAAATTTTCTCTTAACCAATGCCCCAAGAATGAATTTGAAGCTAAAGAGATGGAAAATATTCTCTATGCATCGCAGTGAGAAGCTTGATGTATGCCTAAGTCTGCACACGGCCAGACTTAGCATACATTGTTGGCATGTTATGAAAGTACACTAGTGGGGGGGTGATTAGTGATAAAGGTGGTAAACAAAATTGCTAATTGTAAATAATGCAAATTTAAGATAAATTCAAACAAACCACAAAAGAACACAATGATTTATAGTAGAAACCCAATTCCAGGAAAAATCACTGCCTAGATCTCCTAATCTAGGATTTTTCCCCGAGTCCAACTTGGAATACTAATCGGTACTTATGGGGTACCAAACCCTTTTATAAATCCTCTTGATATCCCAATCAAGAGCAATGGGTACCAAACTCTTTTTCAATCCCTCTTGATATTACAATTAAGAGCAAACCCCTCTTTCTCAAGAGAAAGGGAACCTAAAACCCAGGCCCTCAAATTACAAGTAGATTAAGGAATAAAATAGAATTAAAACATAATTTAGCTCCTATGGATAGCCCCAATAAGATATGCAATTAATTATATAAACTAGCTATCTAGGAGACTAAAAGAACTCCCTTAGTGATTGTGAGAAGATGATGCTGCAGGGAGTTGAAGTGATGAAGCTTCAAGCAAGTGTGAGCTGGAGAATCAAAGCTTCAATCACTTCCAAGAACACCAAATCTATGCTTTAGCTGAATGTGGACTTGAATGCACTTTAGAGTGTGTTTTTGGGGTGTTCTCTCTCTTGCAAAGAGTGGGAAACCATCTCATATATACAGAGAGGTGAATGGACTAGTTTAGGTGTGCATAAGGCCCCTCTCCAACGACTAAAAAGTTTCCCAATTGGCTTTGCCAACGGCTAACTAATATGCTCCAAAAGTGCTTTATCTAACATTAGGTAAAAGTCACTTAACATTAGGTGAACTATCTAATGTTAGGTACTCAATTAGGTGCAAAGTTCACTATCTCCTGGAGATGTTTAATTTGGCCCAAAATAGCCTACCTAACGTTAGGCAAGCTCTATCTAATGTTAGGCCAACTCCCTAATGTTAGGTACGAAGTTCAGTACAAAGTTCGTTATCCCTGGAGCTCAAGGTGGCCTCATCCTCACTACCTAACATTAGGTACATACTACCTAATGTTAGATGGACTGTAAAAAGTCCTCTAACTGTCCAAATGAGTCTTAATGATTCTATAGGGTTCTAGGATGATCCTTTAACACCTTAGAACAAGTTTTATTACATTTTGACCTATTTAGACTATGTGTGGTGTTCTTGTGAGAATTACGTATGAACCCCTTATGTTTATACTAATATGAGATCTAATTGGGGCTCTCCTTACATTCTAAAGAATAAAAGGTTACAACTCAATTCCTATAATACAAGATGTCACAACCCGGTTCCTGGATCCCTACAGGACCCAAGCCTAACTTGCCTCGACTAATCCCAAGACCTAGTCGTCCAACAAGAAATAACCAAAAGCAAGAAAAATAAATCACATTCACACATGCAATATAACTAAGTAGAAGAAAAGTACGAAATAGTAAAGAAAGTAGAACTATCTCAAAACATAGTACATGCCACCACAACAATAATAGAAAACGGAAAGGAAACAGAAAGTAACAGAAATAGTAAACTATGTGTCCATTACTCACCACAACAGTAGAAAATGAAAGAGTCGAAAAACGACTACGGCTGGGCTCGACTGGGCCCAGCGCCCTCTGCAGCCGGAAACTTGGGCTACTCAACTCCCGGTCCTGAACAGGGTTACGAAAAGACAGAATCAGCGAACACTGAGTACAGTGGTGTTTACATTATTTAAGTGTAACTACAGTAAAATAACAACAGGTTTATTTCACATTTCTATTTATCTCATTTATGTGTTTTTGGTTCATTTATTTCTCAAGTATTCAGGTATTTCTTGATCTTGCATGTTCCTCGTGGGAACGATCTTGATTGCAGTCTTTTCCATAGAGTAGAAGGTATACGTGGTTCTCTCCTGGCCGGGAGAGTCCCCCGCGGTAGTCCTACACCCAGTCAACCACCCCGAGGTCACTGTCAAGACGTAGTGGTGACTACGGCAAGCATGATAAGCGTACAGGTAGCTACCCCACACTGACACTCGGTCAGTTGTTTCCGCTAGCGGGTACGCCCAAAGTATAGCATGGAACAATATAGGGCCTTGCCCTCTCAGAACAGGGGTCTCGCCCCTTAGAACCAAACAGGGGTCTCGCCCCTCCACAGTCCGCGCACCCTCGTCTGACTACCCCGGTTTGCCTAAAGGGCCTAACAAAGTCAGTGTAGGGTGGATAGCTGAACCCCAGGCCCCGTGAGGTGGCTAGCTTCCTCCCTACACTAGTAGCACACCTCGGTACCACGTACACGAGGGCCAACAAGAGTCGGTGTAGAGTGGCCAATCCTAACCCCGGGTCTCAACCCAAGGGAGGCTAGCTCCACTCTACACTAAAAAGGGATAGTTGCTCTCCTTGGTACCGCATACATAAGGGCCAGCACACTTTTCATCTACATTCCAGATTTCCTTTCATCCACAAGAGTTCTACTCCTATTTCCCTATAGGGTTCATACTCATATTCATCTCATTTATCCAGGTCTAGATCTCATGTTTCATAACTCATTCCTCATCCATATACAGGAAGCTTGTGTTTTCATAATTCAGATCTCAATCATAACAAGAAACTTGTGGTTTCACAGTTCAATTCTCATTTACATACAGGCAGCTCGTATTTTAACATGCATCTCATAATTATACTAAGGCATTTGCTAGCAATTTATCTTAACCATGCATTCAAGTAAACAGTACAGCTCAAGCAGGCTCATTCATTTCTACCCTAGGGTTCATTCCACATCCTAGAATTCAATCTGATTATTCCAACCAAGCACCTTCTTATTTAAATATTAACAACTGGGTTAAACCACTCTACCAAGTAGCACGGGAGGAATGGGGGCTTGTGCCACAGATCTCGTCGTCTCCGCAGGCACCGAACATGCTACTGCTGGTAACCTGTACCAGTGACCAATGTACATTAGACAAGCTCAAAACAGTAGATACTTAACATGAACACGTGGAGGAACTCGAGTGGAAAACAGCGGTACTTCGTTTACGGAAATCTGATTCCGTTTAGGCCTTAAACAGGCCAAAAATGCAGTTACTGACCAAAATCAGACGTCTGGGACTAATCCCAGACGTCTTAAAAGATGTCAAAACTCATCTTGTATTCCCTGTGGATAATCAGACGTCCAGACTCCCTCTGTGACCATCTGGGGGCAGCTCCAAACGTCTCACCCTACTTCCAATCGTCTGGAAGTGCCTCCGGACGTCTGGCGACGTGATCAGACATCCAAAAGTACTTGGGAAAGCTCACCGCGTGCCTTCCCAAAGCCTGCACCTGCATATGAAAATGAAGGGATGGTTTTAGCCCAACAACTCCTACACTGAGATCTTCTGCATGGCAGAAATCAGTGCAGGAACGTATGTACCTCACGCAATACGTGCTTTCAGACGTCCGACTTCAGCTTCAGACGTCCTGGTGCCTCGCCAATCGTCTGGACTACACTCTAGACATCTGATACTGGAAACTTCCAGTATCATAACTTCCTCACGTCGCTCACGTCGCTCACCCTCCACCCGCAATGGCAGCTCTAGAAGCTGTAGGAGCTTGAGCAACTCCTTGCCGACGTCCTCCTCTCTCCCACGAGCTCCTCCTTGAGCTCCACTAAGCTCCCGCGGTCATCTTCCTCCTCCCCCGCTCTCACTCCCTTGCACTCTCTCGCTATCGCCTCTCCCTACTCTCCCCTCACCGGTGGCTCTCCTTCCTTGTCGCGGCTGCAGCAGAGACAGAGGGGAACGTGGCTGTTGCAGGTGAAGGTAGAGGTGGCGGTGGCTGGAGTGGTGTGAGGAGGAGAGGAGAGGAGAAGGGAGGGGGTTTATATAGAGGGGTGTTAGGGTTCGGGTGAGGGGTGAAGGAGAGAGAGAGTGGCCTCTATGCGCCGCTCGCGCACAGAGTGCAAAGCGCAATACGAAAATCTCACTTTCAGACGTCCGGGCACGTGTCCAAACGTCTGGACAGGCGTCTGACTGAAACTCCAGATGTCTTATCTGGCTAAAAATGTAACAGGTCATTACACCATAACAAACTAAAAGGAAGTTTCATCCTCAAAACTTGAGCTAGCTAGGGTGCAGGAAAAGGAACGTAAAAGTGCATAACAAACTTAAAGAGGACCGAAGTAGGTCCAAAAAGATGTACCCTTAAAAAGCTCCGGATACCGCTCTCGCATCGTCACCTCAGGCTCCCAAGTCACCTCCTCATATCGCGAGCTTCTCCATAGGACCTTCACCAGTGTCACCTACTTCCATTTCAGACTCAGGACGGCTCTGTCTAGTATCTGTACTAATCTCTCGGGGTATGTCAGGTCGTCACCCACCTCGATGCTCTCATGGCTCAAAACATGACTGGGATCGGCGACGTACTTCTTGAGGTTGGACACGTGGAATACGTCGTGCACTCCAGAAAGCTGGGGAGGAAGGGAAAGCCGGTAAGCAATGGATCCTACCCGCTCTAGGACCTCAAAGGGCACAACAAACCTCGGCGTAAGCTTCCCTTTCGCCCCAAAACGTTGCAGGCCCTTCATGGGTCAAACATGGAGAAAGACATGATCCCCAACCTCGAACTGCACCTCTCTGCATTTTCGGTCAGCGTAGCTCTTCTACCTACTCTTGACAGTGCAGAGTCGTCTGTGAATCTGCTCTATCACCTCCTGACTCTGCCGGATCAGCCTGGGACCAACCTCCCACTTGGTCCCCACCTCAACCCAACTTAAGGGTGCAGTACACCTCCGTCCGCACAGATCCTCGTAAGGTGCCATGTCGATACTCAAGTGGTAACAGATATTGTAAGCAAACTCTGCCAAGGGCAAATGCTCCTCCCAGGAACCTCTCCAATCTAGCACACAGGTGCACGGAAAGTCCTCAAGTGTCTGTATGGTGCGCTCTGATTGTCCGTCCGTCTGGGGATGGTAAGAGGTACTGAACCTCAAACGTGTCCCCAAAGCCTGCTGAAACTCAGCCCAGAATTGGGAAGTAACGAGTATCCCTGTCGAATACAATCTCACGTGGGACTCTGTGCAGGCGCACAACATCTCGGATGTATCTCTACTAACTGTGCTGGCCCCAAGGTGACTCGGATCGGCAGGAAACGCGCCATCTTCGTCAACCTGTCTACTATCACCCAGACTGCATCGTGTCCCCGCTGGGTAACTAGTAGACCCACCACCAAGTCCATGGTGATACTCTCCTACCTCTACTCTGGCAGAGGAAGTGGCTACAATGGTCCTACAGGCCTCTGATGCTCGGCCTTCGCCTGCTAGCACACCAAACACTGCTGCACAAACTCACTAACATCCCGCTTCATCCCTCTCCACCAAAAGTTGCATCACAAATCATGGTACATCTTTGTGTTCCTGGGATGTATGGTGAACCTGGACCCGTGCGCCTCACCCAGGAGCTCTCTCAACAATTCCTCATCCCTAGGAACGCATAAGCATCCCCTCATGTGCAGTATCTCGTCTGAGAAGGAAAAGTCCCCTGGGTCCCCTATCAACACCCTGTCTCGCAGCGTCTGTAAGTACAGATCTGTCATCTGCCCTGCGAAGATGCGGTCTATCAGCTCTGGTCGTGTCTGCCACGTCACTACCACTGTCCCACAATACCCCTGTGACTCCTGGGGTCGCCAACTGCCCAACTCCTCCATGAGTCTCCAACTCTGTGCCTGTAAACTGGCCAAGTGGGCGGGCGCCTTCTGGCTCAAGGCGTCAGCCACCACATTGGCCTTCCCTAGGTGGTAAGAGATGCTGCAGTCGTAGTCCTTCAAGAGCTCTAACCAACATCTCTATCTCATGTTAAGCTCCTTCTGGTTGAATAAGTACCTGAGGCTCTTATGATTTGTGAAAATCTTGAAAGTCTCACCGTAAAGGTAGTGCCTCCATGTCTTCAGCATGAAGACAACTGTTGCCAACTCTAAGTCATGGGTAGGGTAGCTATGTTCATGGAGCTTCAGTTTCTGCGAAGCGTAAGCGACAACGTGACCCTGTTGCATGAGCACACCCCCTAACCCCTGCAACGAAGCGTTGGTGTAAACCACAAAACTGCCACTTCTGTCTAGAATGGTAAGCACAGGAGCTGAAGTCAGTCTCCCCTTCAGCTCCTAAAAACACGCCTCACACTCGTCTGTCTAGGAAAAGGACATGTCCTTACAAGTCAGCTGGGTCATAGGATGCACAACCTGAGAGAATCCTCTGATAAACCACTGGTAATAACCTGCCAATCCCAAAAAGCTGTGTATCTCTATCACTGAGCGTAGCCTCTCCCACCTGAGTACGGCCTCTACCTTGGCTGGATCCATAAGTAATTCATCCCCTTAAATCATGTGGCCCAAAAAGTCACCAGCCTCAACCAAAACTCGCACTTACTGTACTTGGCATACAGCCTGCATCGCCTCAAGGTATCCAGGATCATATGTAAATGCTGTCCATGCTGCGCCTGATCCCATGAGTAAACGAGTACATCATAGATGAATAGCACCACAAACTGGTCTAAGTACGGCCTAAAAACCTGGTTCATAAAATCCATAAAGGCAGCAGGGGCATTGCTCAGCCCAAATGGCATGACCATGAACTCGTAGTGCCCATACCGAGTACGGAAAGCGATCTTGGAGATGTCGGTCTCCCTAATCCTCAACTGGTGGTAACCCGACCTCAAATCTATCTTGGAGAACACTGTGGCATCTCGCAACTGGTCGAAGAGTTCGTCAATCCTCAGCAGCGGATACTTGTTCTTGATGGTGACCCTATTCAGCTGTCGATAGTCGACACAAAGTTGCAGGGTACCGTCCTTCTTCTTCACAAACAGCACAAGGGCTCCCCACAGGGATGCATTGGGCCTCACAAAGCCCTTCTCCAACAAGTCCTGTAGCTATGACTTGAGCTCTCGCAGCTCAAGCGGTGCCATCTGATACAGTGCAGTAGAAATGGGGCTAGTCCCGGTACTAGTGCGATCTCAAACTCGATCTCACGCTTAGGCGATAGTCCTGGAAGCTCCTCTGGAAAGATGTCGGGGTACTCGCAGACCACTGGGATACTCTAAAAGTCAGCCACGGGGCTAGGCCTTCCACTACACAAGCCAAAAAGCCCTCACACCCCTGGCTCAAAAGCCTGGCCGCCTGAAGCGCGGAGATGCACCTGAAACCTCTGTCCACTGGCTATCCGTGAAACTCAAAGGGAGGCAACTCCGGTATGGAGAAGACGATCTTCCTCCCGAAACAGTCCACTAGGGCGTGATAGGCGAACAGCCAGTCCATCCCTAGGATCATGCCAAAATCCTCCATCTGTATCACAATCAAGTCAGCGAGGAGGCTGTGTCCCCCTATACTGACCTCGCAGTCTGTGTAGACCTCCTCGGCTACAAACAACTGGCCACCTGGGCCTCTGATCACAAACGGATCCATTAACAGTATACTAGCCTACCTCAAACTGACTGCAAAACTTGTAGCGACAAAGGAGTGTGTGGCGCCGGAATCAAAAAGTACGTACACTAATCTGCCAGAAATAATAACCATACCTGCCACCACTGAACCCGAAGCCTGGCGTCTTTGTGTGTCAGGGCATTGATACGCCCCTCAGCCCTTGATGCAGACGAAGCAGCTACACTCTAGGTCGGGCGAGCAGCAGCTAGCCGATACCCCCTCGTGATTGATGCCCTCCCCCACGCACCTGGTGACCTCGGCCTCCAACGCATGGTGCGGGGAGCATCTGCTGTGCTCCAGCCCTAGATGGGTAGTCCCTCCTAATGTGGCCCGGCTGGCCACATTGGTAGCAGAAGGGTACACAACCTCCTCCCTCCGTAGGTCCCAACTGGCGACTAGGCAGGGGTCCGTTGCTAGCAACTGGCCCCTGTCTGGGGCCCCCAAACGCCACCGATGGCCCCGCAGAACGAGACAGCTCTCCTGCGGGTGTCGTGTGCCTCCTCTCCCGACGGCCCTAAGAGTACTTTGGCTGGTAGGGCCTCTTCCGTCCGCTGTCAATGTCTCGCATGGCCAGGTTAGTCTCCTCGTAAGTCATGGCTACCTCAACCACATGAGAGAAAGTGGGCAGCTTCAGGGATTTGACATACCCCCATATAGCAAGTCGGAGCCCCTCAGTAAACCTCCACAGGCGCTCCTCCTCAGTAGACACTGCTGTCGGGACAAAATGTGATAGCTCCAGAAAACGTGTGCGATACGTGCTAACTGTCAATGTCCCCTGGCGGAGAGTGTGGAACTCCCGCCTCCTTTGGTCCTGCTAGGTCTGCGGAAAGTACTACTCGTAGAAGAGAGCCACGAACTAGTCCCATGTCGACTCTCTCCCTTCCTGGCCTCTGGCTGCCCTCCACCACCTATGTGCTCCACTCTCTGGCTAGTACATGGCAAAGGCCACGCAGCACTCCACGAGAGGGTGAAGGGTGTCGAACACCTTCTCTATCTACACCATCCAGTCCTCTGCCTCAGACGGGTCCTCATCCCCCTTAAAGGAGGGGAGCTTTAGCTTCCAGAACTGTCTGAAAAGCTCATGGTGTAGCTGCAGTGGGGGAACAGGCACGCCTCTAGGCAAGGAGGGCTCATGCTCGAAAGTGTCAGAGTGTGGTGGGGGAGGTGGAGGACCACCCCCTCCCCCTCCTGCTTGTCTGGTGCTGTGACGGTCTCTCTGTCCCACCAAGGACTCCCCTCCACATCCTCAGGGAGAGGTGCCCATGGAGGCAGGTGGAGCTCCTCTCACACGATGTCTCTAATCAACTGGGCGAGATCCCAGGCCTGAACACCTGGGAGAAGAGGTGGGTAAACTGGTACCTCAAGTCCAACATGTCTGCGACTCCGACCTCGTCCACGGCCATGACCGACGAGGCATCTCCTACAAGGAGACGCAAGGGATAAAACAAGAGTGTCAACGATACCGGATTACATCGAGAAAAAGACTCGAAAATGAATATCAAGCAGTACATTGTGGTGGCTATCCCAGTTATAGGCATGTAAGTGGTTATTCTCAAGCTAATTGGCTCATTTCTCGGGATAACCTTGCTCTGATACCATCTTGTCACGACCCGGTTCCCGGATCCCTACAGGACCTAAGACTGACTCGCCTCGACTAATCCCAAGACCTAGTCGTCTAATAAGAAATAACCAAAAGCAAGAAAAATAAACCACATTCACACATGCAATATAACTAAGCAAAAGAAAAGTACGAAGCAGTAAAGAAAGTAGAACAATTGTCTCAAAACATAGTCCATGCCACCACAACAATAATAGAAAATGGAAAGGAAACAGAAAGTAACAGGAACAATAAACTATGTTCCCATTACTCACTACAATAGTAGAAAACAAAAGAGCTAAAAAATGACTACAGGTGGGCTCGACTGGGCCTAGCGCCCTCTGCAACCGGAAACTCAGGCTACTCATCTCCTGGTCCTGAACAGGGTTACGGAAAGACAGAGTCAGCGAACGCTGAGTAGAGTGATGTTCACATTATTTAAGTGCATGTACAATAAAACAACAACAGGTTTATTTCTCATTTCTATTTATCTCATTTATGTGTTTCTGGTTCATTTATTTCTCAAGTATCCAAGTATTTCTTAATCTTGCTTGCTCCTCATGGGAATGATCTTGATTACAGTCTTTTCCGTAGAGTAAAAGGTACACGTGGTGCTCTCCTGGCTGGGAGAGTCCCCCGTGGTAGTCCTATACCCAGTCAACCACCCCGAGGTCACTATCAAGACGTAGCAGTGACTACGATACACATGATAAGTGCACGGGTAGCTACCCCGCACTGACACGCAGTCAGTCGTTTCCACTAGCGGGTACGCCTAAAGCACAGCACGGAACAATATAGGGCCTTACCCTCTCAGAACAGGGGTCTCACCCTCCACAGTCCATGCACCCTCATCTGACTATCCCGGTTTGCCCAAAGGGCCTAACAAAGTTGGTATAGGGTGGCTAGCTGAACCCCGGGCCCCGTGGGGTGGCTAGCTCCCTCCCTACACTAGTAGCACACCTCGATACCAAGTATGCGAGGGCCAATAAGTGTCAGTATAGAGTGGTCAATCCTAACCCTGGGTCTCAACCCAAGGGAGGCTAGCTCTGCTCTACACTAAAAAGGGATAGTTTCTCTCTTTGGTACCGCATACATAAGGGTCAGCACAATTCCCGTCTACATTCCAGATTTCCTTTCATCCACAGGAGTTCTACTCCTAATTTCCTGTAGGGTTCATGCTCACATTCATCTCATTTATCCAGGTCTAGATCTCATGTTTCATAACTCATTCCTCATCCATATACAGGAAGCTTGTGTTTTCATAATTCAGTTCTCAATCATAACATGCAACTTGTGGTTTCATAGTTCAATTCTCATTTACATACAGGCAACTCATATTTTAACATGCATCTCGTAATTATAGTAAAGGCATTTGCTAGCAAGTTATCTCAACCATGCATTCAAGTAAACAGTACAGCTCAAACAGGCTCATTCATTTCTACCCTAAGGTTCATTCCACATCCTAGAGTTCAATCCGATTATTCCAACCAAGAAATTTCTTATTTAAATATTAACAACTGAGTTAAACCATTCTACCAGGTATCACAGGAGGAATGGGGGCCTGTGCCGCAGATCTCGTCGTCTCAGCGAGCCTCGAACACACCACTAGCTGGTAACTTGTACCAGTGACCAATGTACATTAGACAAGCTCAAAATAGTAGATACTCAACATGAACATGTGGAGGAACTCGAGTGGAAAATAGCGGTACTTCGTTTGTAGAAATCCGATTCCATTTGGGCCTTAAACAGGCCAAAAAGGCGGTTACTAACCAAAATCAGATGTCTGGGACTAATCCCAGATGTCTTAAAGACGTCAGAACTCACCTTGTGTTCCCTGCGGCTGATCAGACGTCCAGACTCCCTCTGCGACCATATGGGGCCAGCTCTAGCCATCTCACCACACTTCCAGTCATTTGGAAGTACCTCTGGACGTCTGGCGACGTGATCAGACGTCCAAAAGTACTTGGGAAAGCGCACCGCACGCATTCCCAAAGCCTGCATTTGCATACAAAAATGCAAGCACAGTTTTAGCCCAACAACTCTTGCGCTAAGATCTTCTGCATGGCGGAAATCAGCGCAAGAGCGTGCGTACCTCGCGCAATACGTGCTTTCAAACATCCAGCCTCAACTCCGGGCATCCTGGTGCCTCGCTAGTCATCTGGACTTCACTCCAAACATCTGATACTGGAAACTTCCAGTATTATAACTTCTTCACGCTACTCACCCCGCTCACCCTCCGCCCGCTGTGGCAGCTCCAGTAGCCGCAGGAGCTTGAGCAGCTCCTCGCTGACGTCCTCCTCTCTCCCACGATCTCCTCCTTGAGATCCACCAAGCTCCCGCGATCGTCTTCCTCCTCCCCCACTCTCACTCCCTTGCACTCTCTCACTCTCGCTCCTCCCTGCTCTCCCCTCGTCGATGGCTCTCCTTCCTTACTGCAGCTGCAGCAGAGACGGAGGGGAACGTAGCTGTCGCAGGAGAAGGTGGAGATGGCGATGGCTGGAGTGGTGTGAGGAGAAGAGGAGAGGAGAAGGGAGGGGGTTTATATAGAGGGGTGTTAGGGTTCGGGTGAGGGGTGAAGGAGAGAGAGAGCGGCCTCTGCGTGCCGCCCGCACGCAGAGTGCAAAGCGCAGTACAAAAATCTCACTTTCAGACTTCCAGGCACGTGTCCAGACGTCTTCGACTAAAAATGTAATAGGTCATTACACAAGAAGTCCTAAACTTGAAGAGCATGATCTCCTTCTTCTTCTTTGCTTCATAATTCGTCAAGAAAGCTTCAACCTGAAATTAATCTTGCAACAACTATGCATAACAGATAATTTTAATCTCAATCACTTGAGATGTTTGTCATCATCAAAACCATCATTAAAAGCTAATGTGATGCCTAATTGCATATGCACCAACATTCTCCCCCTTTTGGATGATGACAAACACTCAATGGAGAGGTTGAAAGCCTCCCCCTGACTAAGTGCTCTCCTAAAAATAATTCTAAGAGATGATACACAAGGAGCACATAGCACATAATGTCATAACAAGATTTTAGCAAGATTCAAGTATTATGATCTCAATATTTATTCAACACCCTATTCAACCTCTCATATATTATCCTCTTCCTTTTGATATCATTAAGAAAATCAAAGGAGACAGCATGTTCATATTTCTATATATGAGAATATAACTTCATGTAACAATCAACACAATTCATCAACTCACATATAGCATCGTAGACATCATCATATATAGCTCAACAAGAAATAGAAACATCAAAACCATGAGCTTTAAAGAAGTGCAAGGTGCAACAAGAAAATATAACTATTGGTTAATGCATGCCAAGGATATAAACTAGAAAAATTTATGTAGCCCATGTTCTTACAAGTACATTAAATGCTGAAGCTAAAGTACTAGGGACTAAAATCAAGTTCTTTTCTAACTATTTTATTCTATACTCCCCCTTTTAAAATGGAAACATAGCTATATTCATATTTGTGACCTCCCCCTACTTAAAAGAGTCCAAACATATAGGCAAAGCTTATATATCTCCCCCTTAATGCTAGACATATAGCATATAACACATTTTTATCTCTAATGGGAACACCATCATAGACCCTAACTATCCCATTTTAATATAGAATAAAATACAAAAGCTCCTATATATTCATCTGAGGATTATATCTCCACCATATTATGTTTTGAGAAGATAACAAGAAACCAAGGTTAATTCTATAATTTTAATAGTAAATCATGAGCACAGAATAACCAAGGGATTTGCTAGGGGTGAATTAAAGGTCAAAAGAACATTAACGTCTAATAAGTAGGTCCATGCAGACAAAAATGGGTTTTCGCACATTTCAAGAATTAACAGTAACCCAAAATCCTAATTTCATACCCGCTTAAATAACAGAGGTTCTAGTTAGGATAAATTCCATCTAAACCTTATAAAATTCATAGACAAATATTTCATAAAATTTGGTACCCTTGATTTGACCATTAGAACCCATTTTGACCTTAAACAGAGTCTCAAATAGAAAGTTACCCTAATTTGGGTTTCTAGGCAAATTGCCCAGTCAAACTTGGTCAAAACTAAAATCTAACTTCACCATCAGATTCCTTGTGTCCAAATTATGATTTTACCAAAATTTGAGCCCAATTAGAGATCATTTTGACCTAATTTACATTTTAGTCTAGTCTGACACTTTCTCACATACGTCCCTAACTTTTGAAATCCTTACAATTACCCCACTAAGTTCTTCATCTTCTTTGTTGTTGGATCCCTGCTGCCATGGCAGGTGTGAACCCAAATGAGCCGAGCTTCAATCATGGATACCTCCTTGATTTCTCGACTAATCCCTTCCAAAATTAGAATAGATGATCTTGAGGTCATCCCTAATCACTTGAATCGCATCTTAGACTCAGATTTGGCCCAAGAAGCTCATGCAAATCCATAGAATTTTGGGGATCTTCTTCCCTAATTTCTCGAGCTCACCAAGCTTGTTTGCAAGCTTGTTTCCAAGCTTGAGAACCTGCCCGAGCTCTATAAAAGCTCCTAGGTCTTCTAACTATGCTCCTTAGCAAGGTTTGGCTAGAGAAAACCCTCCTTCCCTCTCCGGGCACCTTCGCACCTTGCTCCAGTGACCCCTCTCCGTCCTTCTCTTCCATCCATCCAACCATCAAATCAGATGGCCCTCTACCTTTCCCGTTCGATTTCGCTCCTCGCCAGCCACAATAGGGTCTTCCTCCCTCATCGTCGTCGCTGCTTCACCTCATTAGACGTCCTCATCTTCTTCAGCTCTGGCTCGCCAACGCCGATGCTTTCCATCTGCCTCCTTCCCTCCTAAGTCCCTCTATACCTTCCTCTCTCCCTCTACTTTCTTTTGCCGCACTCACAACACACTCACAACCACTGTATCGCCTTCCACATCACCTTCCTCCTCCACTCTGGCGACGCTCCAGCGTAGCCTCCAAACCACTACACTTCACCAAATGCCCCCACTCCATGTCCACAAACTCCACCGTGCCACCCTCTACAAAAGCCCTCAACCAATTTCGGCTTCCACCCACTGCAACGCCTCCAAGAACACCACCTTCTTCATACGTCTTCTCTGTCACGGTCAGCCCCCCTCACGACACCACACCAGTGCCACCAACGCACTCACCCCACACCGACGAAGCTTCTGAGCTTGTTGGACGTGGCCGCGAGGCCATGTTCTTGCTTTTAGGTGACTAACTAGACCTCCACCGCTGCCTCAACTCCTTTGACCTCGTTCGTAGTCCTCCGACCACGAGACCTCCAGGAAACTCCCCCAGATGCTGCGAAATACCTCCAAGCACATCTTCAGGTCCTTAATTGAAGCCTGTGACCACAGCTGCTGCCTCAATTGGAGCTTCCAACCCTCTACTGTTCGCACGTGAAGACTATGGGGCATTTAGTCCCACATTGTAAAGTCTGTAGCTGAGTGAGTGGGATAAATTGATTTTCTCAGCTCGACTCGTCGCCCAAGACACGGGGGTCGGGTCCCCAGCCACCCGCACACCTGCTTAATCCAACCGAGCTCACTCCTCACTTGCGACCCAAACTCACAAGCCTGGTCCTGTTTACGCCTGGTTACCCGCCTGATTACCTAGCTAAACCTGGGTTTCTAAAAGAAAGAAGAGGAAAAAGTGAGAGAGGGGGGTTTTTGCCCTCTACTGCTCTCTATACTTAGCTAATCCTAGGAGGCCTTTACCTCTGTGTTGTGGTTGCCTTTCCCTTTGAGGCACGAAGGAAGAAGAAGGAAGAAGAGGCCTTTACCTCTGTTCTGTTGAAGCTGAGCTGAGCCTTGAAGCATCTTAAGACATCTGACCTCTACTGGTGCCTTGGTTTTGAATACCGTTGTGATATTGGTTAACGTGGGATATTTGATTAAGTTACTGTTGATATATTTGAGCTTAACTTCAAAGGGTTAATTGGTGATTCAAATCACCATTGTAACCCATTCTTTTTGCACTATGATATTGGATTTCATTTATATATCATTTTGAGTTATTCTAAATAAAGTCTTGATTATAATTATATTTCTTGTGATTGGTGAGATTAAATTACCATTATTTGCTCCCTATGTTCGACCTTGGACTCTTCTTTGATTTTGAGTTATAAATTTAAATGATTTGAGTGACTTTGAGCTATACTACGATGCATTTTCTTAACAAATGATGAATTCGCTTAAACAATCTCCCCCTATCT
The DNA here is from genome assembly GCA_037157565.1 of Thalassia testudinum. Lineage (NCBI taxonomy): Eukaryota > Viridiplantae > Streptophyta > Magnoliopsida > Alismatales > Hydrocharitaceae > Thalassia > Thalassia testudinum. The sequence continues at coordinate 51,518,445 of JAZHRO010000009.1, forward strand.
AAATGCTATCTATTAACATAAAAGAGACGGTAAATGGTTTACCTCACTTACCAAGGCCAATAGCATGGCCCCAATGGAGGTTTATGCCAAAGTTGATGGGGCTCTTATTTGAAACTTGGAGGTTCGAGCATTGGTGCCGGTCTCCAACCAAACGGTTGACGCATAGCAATTCGATCACCTGTCGATCGTCTCGTCTTCTTCTTTGGTCTACTCCTTGGTCCTCTCAATTTGAGTTGACCATAGTTCAATTTGTAGGTCCAATCTTTGACATTGAAATCCTCAAATAAACCTACAAAATAAGATTCTAATTTTCTCTTCGGTATCCAAATCAATTTGGATCTGGATGCATTAGTTGGTCTCCTTGATGGAAATTTTTTCTCAACCTTTTATTTTTTAGTTTTATGGCTAAAAGCATATGCATTGTAAGATTGTTTTTGAGCCTTATGGCTATACAAGTATGCATGATAAGTTGGTTTTTGAGCTTTGGGTGGCGCAAAGGTGTTTTTGGCTTTGGGCTTCACAAAGTTCATGGGCTTCTTAGTTGTGGATGAAGGTTCAACATAACCAAGACTATGCCTAGAGGTTGATGGTAATTCACTTGCAAGCAACTTTTGTAGGTTCTTGCTACCATTAGTAAACTTAGCCAAGTCATTGTCAACCTATTTGTGTTTATCCTAAGCTCATACACATCTTTTTCTAAGCAAGTAATTTTAATTTTCAATTCAATATACTCTTCCATCAATATGTCTTTTTCAATAAGCAAGCTAGTGTTAGAAGCAATAAGATTTTCATTCGATCTAGTCAAGTTCAAACATTCAGTTTTCATATTTCTATTTTCCTTTTCTAGATCCAATTTCTCATTGACAGGCAACTCATATTTGTTTGGCAAGTCATTTTCTTCTACTCTAAGCTTTTTCAAGGCTCTATTTTCATGTTTAATTTTCTTACACTCATGAAAAAACTCATCATATGCATCAAGTAGCTCATCAAAAGAAGTATTGTACCTCGATCTCATTTGCCATGAGACACACGTGTGCAGCTTCTCCCTTGCTTGAGTCAAAGTCGGAGTTGGAGTCAGAGTCGGGGCTATCACTTGCACTTTGATCCGAGTCATCTCAAGTTGCCGCAAATGCCTTCTTTTTCTTTTTGAAGAATTTCTTTCTTGACTTGTCATTGACCCTTGACTTTGTTAGGATCTATAAATAGATGACTATGCACATAAACACTCACTACAAAATAATTGGCCTTTAGTGACAAATTAAATAGTGGCATATAATATATTTGTCACTAATTCCTTTGATTTAGTTGCAAATTTTTTTTATATGCCACTATGACATTTTGTCAAATAACAATTAGTATTAGTGGCAAATATATTTGCCACTACTGTCTTTGATTTACTGAAAATTATTACTTACGCTACTATAATATTTTTGTCAAATGACAATTAGTATTAGTGATAAATATATTTATCGCTATTGTCTTTAATTTAGAGGCAATTATTACTTACACCACTATAATATTTTTGTCAAATGACAATTAGTATTAATGGCAAGTATATTTTGCCACTATATCCTTTAATTTAGCGATAATTTTTACTTAATTACACTACTATAATATTTATGCTAAACGACATTGATGTAGGTGAAAGAAGGCCAATATTTCATTTTCAACATTTTTCTTTTAATAACATAAAGACGGAAAAGTTAAACTCAAACTTATCCCTTTAAATATAAAAAAACCTTCTAATTCCATTTAGTGTTGAGAAATATGCAGGCATGAATTAAAGTAATGTGACAGCAATGTTGAAAACTTATGTTAATTAATACACCAAGATATAGTTTAAAATATACTTTTACAAAAATACTTATTTTTTATGATAGTTATAATGTCTACAATAAAACATATCTTTTGCAACCACATTTTATAGACGGCTTTTATTCTAGAGACCAAAAGTGATCGAACGACTGATAATTAGTCCCAAAACTTAGTGACTTTTTTTAGAGATGTCGGCCATCCTTCGTAACCTTTAACCTTTTTTTTTATTAAGAAAAGAAATTGCACCTCGAAAGCTTTTCGTAGGCACACTCTCTTCTTCCCAAAATTTCTAATACCCATTTCCCTCCGTCCAAATTAAGATATAAGTACCCGTGCGGCTCACTTATGGCTAATGTGGTAAACACCATCAATGCAGGGTCTATGAGAGCATCTATTCACCACCACCACCACTCCATAGATGACCCCTCCTCCTCATCATGGTTGCTGATCTCGACAATCGTACCATCCCCATGACCATGGAGGGGGAGAAGGAGGAGGTATTAGTCCTCTCCCCTAAGCTTCAGAAGGTCAAGCAGAAATGAGTAGGAGCCTCTCCCTCCACCCCTCTTCTAAAGGTAAAGAGGCTCTCCCCCAATGCTGTGCTCCCCTCCAGGGCCTCCTCGCTCTCCACGGGGTACAATCTCTCCAGCGCAGCCGACGTGAAGGTTCCCACCAAGGGGAAGCCCTCAACCCCACCGACCTCAGCTTCTCCATCCCTCATGACGCATACACCCGTGTGGCCACCCGCTCGGGCCTAGCGTGGAAGAACTCCATCAACATGGGGGCAGGCGTTATCAATGTGGACTATCGCAGCCTCATGGGTGTCTTGCTCTTCAACTACTCCGACGTTGACTTCAAGGTCAAGAGGGGGAATGCATCGCTCAGCTTATCATGCAGGATCGTGACACCTGAGGTGGTAGAGGTCAAGGATCTCAATGAGCTATGAGTGTTTGATGTGTGTTTGTGTGTGGGTCACAGGGGAGGCAGTGGAGGATTTAGGTATTTCACTAGGTGATTTCATCGAACAGGTTGTTGGCTTACACGTTTGAAGCATCCATGAAAAGCTACTATTGTTGTGATTAGGTTGATGAGTACCTTCATGGCAGTTCTATGAATATTTCTTAATGAAAAAAAAGAACTCTTAGATGGCAAGGGATCTTTTTGTTTCGTTCTTATTGTCTTCAAGTATGTTTGCTATTGTTATGTTTCCAATCAAGAGATGGTTTCTTAGTGCAAAAAAAAGCCTCTTCTAGGGAAATATACTATGCTCTAAGCATATTGTTCTTTACATATTCTTTCATTGGGGGCCTTAACATCAGTTCTCCCATACAATGGTTTGGCTTTATAGGAATCCTTTTTGATGAAATGAAATATAAGCCTTTTTTTTATGTATGGGGGTAATTGTTACTACCCGAACAATCCAAGTGCTTTTCCTGATATAGTCATAGTTCATTGGCCATTAACTGTGATGGACAAGAATACAAATTCTACTCTAATGTTGATTATGGCATTGTCATAGTGTTTATGCTAGAATCTTATTCTAATAGACGTTTACATTTGTTGGGTGAGGTTTTTTTATGCCTTTGTTTGTCTCTTATTCTCTTACAAGTTCCAACAGTGGCCATGCCTAAAGTAGCTTTGGATGATTAAAAAAGTAAAAAATCTATTCCAACATGCTTCTTTGCTCACGACCTTTTTACCTTTTGTAATCTCACTAACATCACTTGTGTTAGAAGATATATTGTAATCATGAAGATATATTTCATGATTTGGATTTTATTTGAAAATAGGCCAAATGAAGGTCATTTTATTATTAATTTGAAACTAACATGAGTCAGAATTAAAGGAACATTAACTGGTCTAAGATATATTGTCATATAGATGGGGTCTCACTTGAATAAGCCCTATTTTTTACTCTATTTATGCTGCAAAGTTGAATGATGGAAAGTCTCTATTGTCAAGAGAAATTGATTAATTGGTTGTGACCTATTTTTTCTGGATTGAATGACAGAAACTTGAATGACAAAAATTCCCTTTGTCAGTTATATGAGGATTAGCTAAATTTGCTTATGTTGCTTCTAGAAGGATTAATATTCGAAGAGACAAAATCCTAGGCTTGGCTAACATTTTTCTAGACATTGGAATTCTTAATAGCACTATGGACTTCTTTAATCAAATAGAGTCCTTAACATTCTTTGAGAATAACAGGGTTTGTCACTAACCTCTATAGTCCTTTCACTTAGTTCAAAGGATCAATTGAAGGTAAAAGTTACTACGGTTTTTGGATCTTCTATACCCTTGTTGACTATGAATCTTGAGCATGTTTTTGCCTTGGTTTCAATTGATTTTTTTTTGGCAAGCATGTCTTCATGTTGACAGGGCTATTGAGGGTTTTAAATATTCATTCGTTGTAATAACATCTCAATCGCTCTATAACAAATAAAATTTATAACTCGAATTTGAAGTCCAAGGTCGAACACAGAGAACAAATGTGGAATTCACACACTAATCTTAATCAAAATATAAATGAGCACAAGATATCAAGCCAATAATGACAATCAATGAATAATATCTACTCAAATATGATATTCAATGTAGAACATGAGTATAACAAGAGTTTAATGAAGTAAAAAGATGTCTAAGGTAGAAATAATAATGGTGATTTAAATCACCAATTATTTGCTTACATATATATACTAATTACTCAATAATCTAAATGAATGAACAGTGTCAACTACTTTAAATCCACACAAGCAAACGTATCAAGCTAAATCGGGCGTCGCCTTCTCAAATTAGATGACTTAAGTGAACACAACCTTCTCAAAGGCATATCCTTCTTTTCTCTGCTTCTCTTTCTCTTCTTCTTCTTAATTTCTCCTCTTCAGCCCTACTTCTTTTTCCTTCACGCACAAGGGGTTTCTTAGATCTCACAACATCTAAGTGTTTTAGCCCTTTTCTCAAAGGTGCAAAAGCCCCCCTACCCTCGCTCTATCTCTCTTCTCTTTCCTCCTCTCCTCTTTCTCTCTCAGATGGCTGGGTGTAACGACCCGGTTCCCGAGTCCCTACGAGACACGAGAACCGGACCGACTCGACTAATCCCAAGACCTAGTCGTCCAACGAGGAAGTAACCAAAAGACAGTAAAATAAACCACATTCAGCATGAATATAACTAACAGTAAGAAAGTACAGCAGTAAGGAAAGAAATTACTACAGTAGGTACCACCACAACAGTAAAACAGCATTTATCATATAACAAGAACGGCAGGTAAAGAAAGTACAGCGGAAACAAAAACTACTCACTAAAATAGAAACAAAAGAGGTACAAGGACTGTGGTAAACTCTACTGGACCCTACTTGGCCCAGCGTCCTCTGCAGCCGCCGACCCTGGCTGCTCAACACCTGGTCCTGAAAAAGGTAACGAGTGTAACACGTCAGCAAAACGCTGAGTAGAGTGGCAAACTAACTAAAGGCAACAGTAGAGTGTACAGTAGCTGTTATGTTCTATTACTTCCTTTATTCACATCTTTCAATTTTTCTCACTATTTCATTTATTTCTCAGGTCCTTTACTTGATCTCGAATGTCCTCGTGGGAACGATCTTGATTGCAGTCTTTTCCAAAAGTAGAAGTAGCACGTGGTGCTCTCCTGGCTGGGAGAGTCCCCCGTGGTGATCCTACCCTCAGTCAACCACCCCAAGGTCACTGACAGACGTAACGGTGACTGCGGCACGCGCGATAAACGCACAGGTAGCTAGCCCGCACTGGCACGCGGTCAGTCGTTTCCGTTAACGGGTGCGCCCAAAGCACAGCACGGAACCAGGGCAGAGCCCTCTCAGTAACAGGGGTCCAACCCCTCCACAGTAACCAAACCGGGGCCTTGCCCCTCCACAGTCCGCGCACCCTCGCCTGACTACCCTAGTTTGCCCTAGTGGGCCTAACAAGTCGGTGAAGGAGGCTAGCAGAACCCCGGGGCCCGTGGGGTAGCTAGTACTCTCCTAACACTACTAGCTCTCCTCGGTACTACGTACACGAGGGCCAACAAGTCGGTACAGAGCGGCCAATCCTAACCTCGGGTCCCTGGGGCGGCTGGCCCCACTCTGCACTAAACAGGTACAGGTGCTTCCCTTGGTACTGCGTACCCAAGAGACAGTACAAACTACATCTCAGTTCCATTCCTTTTTCTTTCCAGGAGTTCCACTCCTAATTCCCCGTAGGGTTCCAGCCCTTTATCTCAGAACATCATATGTTTCACTTTCCAGATTCACGTTCTCAAAATCCATGATCTCAAACATGTTTCTTTATTCATAACAGGCAGCTGTTAATTCAAATTACAGGCAGCTTTATATTCCTTTCCATTTTTCCAAGACTGCAGTATTATACATTCCACTAGTTTTTCCATCCTAAGATTCATGCCACATCCTAGGATCTAGCATACAACTAGTTTTCCAGCCCTAGGATTCATGCATCACCTAGGAGCTATCATTCCATACATTTCTCATTCCTAGGATTCATGCAATGTCCTAGATTCTAGTTATGGTTCCATACTTTAACAGATTTTAAAAATAACTTAAGCCACTCTACCAGGTACAACGAGAGTAATGGGGGCGTGATCGGGAACCCCGCGTGCCTCCGCGACTCTCAAGACTGCAACTGAACGAGGTCCTATCACAAGGATCAAACACAAGGGGTGTCTCAAAACAGTGATATAGCTACTGTAGACGGGTAGAGGAATTAATTCTGAAACGGACGCAACTCGAATCACGGAAAACGGAGCCCAAACGGGCCCTAAACGGGTCGAGAAAGACGATACTGTGCAAAATTAGACGTCTTAAGCGGTGGATCAGAGAATTACCTGTTCAGCGTGGTTTCCCAGACGTCCAGAAGTCTTCGGGGACGTCTGTCCTATACCCCAGACGTCCGATGGTCCATACGGACGTCTGTAGGTCACTCCCGCCGTCTGGTACAACTTCCAGACGTCTGGTTCGCAAAGGATGGCGAATCAGCGAACCTGCGCACAGCCAACCCCCCTCCCTCAGTACGGTCAGTCGACAAGAAGGAAGAAGAAAGCGGAAACTCACCTTTCAGACGTCTGTATGATCTTACAGACGTCGACCTTGCCGTCTGGCTATCAACCCAGACGTCTGATTCTGGAAATTTTTCCAGAATCAGAACCCTGCTCGGCCTCCGCTCGCGACGCCGCCCGTGTCGCACCTCGCGCTCCTGCTGCTCAGACCACAGCAAGTCCCTCTCCGCGTCGCTCCGCTCCCCCTGCGCCCTCCGCCAGCCGGCCAAGCCACTCCGGCGAGCTCGCCCTCACGGCAGAGCTCCGCCCTCGCACGCCGCACCTCCGCGGTCACTGCGGCCGCCGCTGCCGCACTCGCGTCCGCTCGCTCTCGCGCACAGGAAGGAGAAGAAGGAGGAGACGGTGGAGACGGGAGGGGAGGCGCGCCCCTTTTAACGCCGCGCGGAGAGGAGAGAGAGAAGGCGCCGCAGGCGTCTGCAGCTGCAGAAGAAAAAGAGAGAATATGCGGTCTGCGCGCTCAGGCGCGCAGGCGACTCGCGGGTGTCGACGATAACATTTTTTTCAGACGTCTGTAAACCATCCCAGACGTCTTAAAATACGTCCGGGGCACGCGTTCATTACACTGGGTAATCGGATGGCGCACACCCAAGTCCAGGCTCACCGAGGGTGGTGATGAGCGAGGAGTGCTTAGCATAGGTAGTCAGGTCAGGTTTGTCGGGTGAAGTGGGACCTCACCTCATGGTTGGAGGCAATAAGCCCCAATCACAAAATCAATTTAACTGCATCCATGCGCTTCTGTCTTTCCGAGGTGGGACTAATCCCCATCCCTTCTGCTCACACGCTATTGCAGAGATGCTTCCACTCAATTGGGTGACTGCAGCTAATGGAGGCCTTAATCGAAGACTTGAAGGTGAACCTAGGATACACCCGCACTGCCAGGAGCTAAATCCTGGAGCAATCGTGGCTAAAACACGAAGAACGGGGCCGTAGGCAATGGCGTCGATGGCGGTAGATGGCGATGACTTGAAACATGAAATAGGGCCTCACGGCCTCATTAAAACAGTGCAAGATGATCGCCTGAGGATGGCGAGGGTGGTCATGGTGATTTCATGGTGAATTGGGGTGTGTGGTGGCCAGTGGAGGCTACCAAAGGCTTGAGAAGGAGGTGGTGTTCGGTGGTGCTTTTGGGTGGATGGAATGACAAATAGGTAGAGGGGTTTTGTGCGAAGGCGTACGGCGGAAGTTTTGGCGGTGGCGGTGTGATTCTTGGTGGCGTGTGGTGGTGGCACGGGCTCACCGAAGCCCTTGCCGGAGCAGAGGAAGACGATGGGGGAACGGCGTGAATGATGGTCGAATTAGGTTAAGAAGGGGTTGAATGAAGACTAGGGAGAAAGGGGAGGAACTTGAGCTAATTAATGGACAAAGGGAGGAAGGGTGGCATCAGCTGTGGTTGGTCAACGCCGAGGACGAAGCTTGCTCCAGTGAGGTGAACGGTGGCGATGACGAGGTTAGGAAGCTCTGGTTTTGGCCCACCAGACGCAAAAGAAGTGGAAGAAGGAGGTGCTCTCAATTTGACTGTTGAGAGGTCGTAAGAAGACGGGGGTAGTCGTCAGAGCTTAGGTTGAATCTTGGCCGAGGAGAGAAGAGAATGAGTATTTTTGCCTTAAACCTAGCTAAAGAGAAGCAGCGTGCAATGTAGGTCCATTTATAGGCTGTGGGGAGGGGCTTCAAGCATGGAAACCAAGCTTGGAACTCCTCAAATTTCTCGCAAGTTGGATATGCGAACCTTCAAAAGGTTCGCATGAGGATTTGGGGGCGACTTAGGATTCATGGATGGGCTCATTTGGAAGATAATTTCACAAGGAATCTCTGGTTCAAATTTGGGATTATTTGGTTGAGAATCGAGAGAGAAACTCTTGCTCGAATCTTGCCAGAGCTCGACGTGTTCACACCAATGGTGACAGGGACCTAAATGTGAAGATGATGAAAAACTTAGGAACCTTTTTGTAAAGAATTCAAAAAGTTAAGGGCCATCAAGTGATAAAAAGAGTCTGTCTGGACTGGAATGCAAACTAGGTCAAGGTGATATCTGATTGAGCCCAAATTTTGGTAAAAACCTAATTTGGATCCAAGGAATCTGATGGTGAATTCAGATTTAAGTTTTGACCAAGTTTATCTAGGTAAATTGCACAGAAACCCAAATTAGGGCAATTATCTATCTAAGACCCTATTTTAGGTCAAAATGGGTTCCAATGGTCAAATCAAAGATACCAAACCTTATAAAATATTTTTGTATGATTTATAGAAGGTTTATGTGAATTTTATCCTGACCAAAACCTCAATGAATTAAGCAGGTCTATTTTAGGATTTCAGATGTCATTTAATTATCGTAACGCGTGAAAACTCATTTCTGTCTACACGGACCCTCTTGTTAGACTTTAATACATATTTGACCTTTAATAAACCCCTAAGAAAACCTATGGTTATTCAGCATTCATGATATGATGGTAAAATTACAATTTTAGCCCTGGTTTGATGTTAAACTCTCAAAAAGGATGTGCAGTGAATCACGGTCCTTTGGCGATTATGTAAGAGCATTTATCTGTTGATTATGGCTAATAAAGCTAGATATGGCTGATGATGACGTTATGATCACTTTGGTCTTCTCAATTTATATCAGATTTAATGTAGAATAACTATAGATGAGCTCTTCAAAGAATATCATGGAAAATGGCTTGAAAGTGAAGAAATTAGAACAAGGAGCTAGAGCTGCTAGAAATCAATGTAGGAGAGGCAATCTTCTTCTCTTTAGTTGTGCCTTGAGATCAAGGAACTAAATACCTATTTGTGGGTGCTGAAGATGTTGGGCATCCATTACGTGCATCATAGAGTTGTCAAAAATTAGATTTCATACTTATGTGTTAATAAACAGATGCAGCTTGAAAACAAAGAATAAATGTGAGAGAGAATAGGAAATAGTTTAGGAGATGAAACAAAAAAATTGAATCCCATAGGCTTTAGATCATCAGTAACAAGAACTTGGAAGTTAAATTACCATAAAAAAGAGCTTCTAGTGGAAGAATAGACTTACCATAAACAATCTGTTGGATTTATTTCTTATACTTCGTCTAGTGGAAGTATAGAATTACTAAAATGAAATTAAAAGTAGGATGTTAAACCTATTTGTTAGTAGTTCCATATTTTCTCATGTTACATAAATATTACAAGTAATAGCCATAAAATGGGTGGGAAAAGATATTTCTTGTTTGGTGTATAGTGAAGAGCATCTTGGATCCACAAGAGGTGATAACAAGGATAGATAGAGCATTTTGGTGCAAAGGAGATCAGGATCATCTTGTAGGTGTCATTAATTCTAGTAAAAAAGTTGTCCATTTGATCTTATTGATCAGACATAACCTAGGTGGCCTTCAAATTCAGGAATGATCATGTGGATCTTTGATCTCATACACTATGCTCTACCTAGCATTAATGCCCCATGATCATCACTGAGGTTATAATGCTTTATCCTCTATTCCACATGAAAATGGATGACAATGATGTGGATTCTTATCTTTTCTCTCAATACTGGATGAAAGCAAGACACTCTATAATTTCATTTTAGTTTGCAGTTGAATGGGATGCATATTTTTTATGTTTTGTTAATGGGAACAATTCTCTAAATTTCTATCTGCCAGGTGATTGCTGTACTTGATAGATTGAAAAAAGGAAAGAGAAGAATCAAGAAATTCCTTAGATTCAACTTATGATGATGATGAATGGGATGATGTCAACCCAGATGATGGTGATATAATCTATGTCAGGTAACTGCTAGGTGATAGCCCATGGTATTATCTTATGTCAATTAACTGCTAAGTACATATAGAGCTCATTATCCTTTTTCCAATGATGATAATATTCTTAAATCTCTTAAAAATCATCCGAAGTTTAGGTGTCTAGAAAAGCTACTATGCCACATTTGTTTCTTGTTTCCATTGGTAATGTTGTGTTCATGATTCAATACTTAAGTAGGAAGAACAGAGAAATCCAAATATTTGGAACTCTGCTTGTTTAAGCATTAAATTAATATGCTTCATGTTACTATCATAGCGTCATTTTCTTTATGCAAACTGATGTTCTGAGTGAGAAGTTTCCTTAGGATATCGTGAATTTTAAGGTATCTCTTGCTACTCTTGACGTTGAAATGTAGGTAGAATTTCTATTTGAATTAGTGGGAAGAACATGTAAACCAGAATCCTTATTTATGAGATTTGCAATAATAAATATAACAAATACAAGGATCCTCCCAATTATGTTGTGGTATAAGATATAATGTGAAGACCTTCATATCATCACTTTTATGGCCACAATATCCAACTCATCACTAGTACTTGTCAATGGCATCCTCTTTGATTAACCACCATGAGCCCCCATTAACCTCTTTAATTAACCACATTAGAACCCATTAGCAATCGTTGCTATGTGATTTAATATTGATGCTATAGGATTTACTGCTGTCAAATTTAATAGTCTAATTTGGATCTATATATATACAAAACTAATATAAATAAAGAAAATAATTGTAGTTGGAGAGGAGAAGTTGCGTGGTTACTGTACGTAGTTTCAGCTTGTCATCCGATGGCATTAGTTTTCTTGAAAAGTGAAGGGTGACTATCTTATTGCCAGTAGGCCTGTCCACTTGTTGATAGCATTATTCTAACCCATTTTTTTTCCTTTACATGCTTATTTCTCTACAATTTTCATTTCCATACTATGTGCACCTCTATAACACCTCTTCTCCCTTCATTTTTAGTCTTTATTATTTGTTCTTTTGTTGTAATATAACAAGATAGTTGGGGTTAATAGGGCAGCACAGCTGGTGCGCCCATTCCCCATAAGGCACTCCCTATGCAGGGTGCGCGGGGTCGAATCCCCGTGACCTGCCCGGATGCATAGAGTGTCCTGGGTGGACGTGTCGCTAGTGGTGTCCAGCCATCCCGACTCGGTGTCGGAGAGTGGCCATAGCTCTGATCACGGAGGAGCTCCATGGCCAGTGAGAAATTCGAGACCCCTTTCTTCCTCAAAAAAAAAAAATATAACAATATAGTTGTTCCCTTTTTTTTCTTTCAAAACCATGGATGCTTTGTTTCTAGAGAGTTAAGATTCAAAGTTTCTGAAAATTTACTCTAAACTTCCTCCCACTCGCCTTCAACTGAACTGCAGCTACTACTGCTAAAGTGTTGATACTGTTGAATTGCAGCTGCTATTGCTATGCAGCTATTGTTGAAGTGTTGCTGCTGCTAACCTATCACAGTCAACCAATGGGGGAAGACAAGTAGAAAGGCTCAAGAGTTAAAGTCCAAGGAGGTATCCTCCTTTTTGGATTTTCTTTTTTTGTAATCATTTCTAACTACAGTTATTTGCTAAATATTGTAGAAACAAAAAAAAAGTTGTATGTGGAAAATATTATCTTTGTTGTCTTTTCTTTTGTGATAAATGAAACCAGATATTTAATTGTCAATGTACTTTCTAAATCACTTGATAGAAAAAATCGTTTGAAATTATGTTTCTCATCATTTTCTCAACTCAAGCCAATGAGTAGTATCCCAAACTGCACTAAAGTAAGATAGGAAAAATATATAGTTGTTACGGTAAGTTTGTCTTCAATATAACATTTTTTTTGTTAGGTGCAGTTATTTGAATGGGTGCTAAAAGTTAGAAGCATCAGAATTATACACAACGTGCATGTAAGAGAATTATCAAAGCATTAACTAAAACATGCATCTAAGTTTGAAAGATTGAAGCTGCTTGGAATAGCAAGGATTTGAAGAGGTTGTTGCTTTTGGTGGTTGAGTCCTTACGATTCATTGTATTTTTAATTTTTCTTTGCATTTTCTATTTATTTCTTTGTATCACCCTTGAGAGGGGAATATTTTAGTGTTGAGGTTGCTATTTTTTTTCTTATTTTCTAATGTACCCCCTTAAAGGGCTTTTATTATACTTAACTAGTTAGAGATCAATAAAATTTGGGTTGCCCATATGTTTCGAGCTTGTTAAAATAAAAATATTCCTTGCTAAAAAATATCAATGGTGACAATTAAGTGGTATGACAAGATGTCATTAAAGTGAATCAATATTGACAATTAAATGACAAAAAAAGTGTCATTAAAGTAAATCAATAGTAGCGATTTAAAGACAAATAATTGTTGCTAAATAATATTAATGGTGGTAATTAAATGACAAAACAAAAATGTCATTAAAGCAAATCAAAAGTGGTGATTTAGTGGAATAAATAAAAGTCATTAAATGAAGTATACAACAACATTAATAGCGTTAGTTAAATTGTCACTAATATAATTCAACGATAACAGAATAGTGACAAAAACATTACCACCAAAGAAGATCATTAGTGATGATAATTGCGGCAATTAAAGTAACGTTAATATCGATGATTTAGTGGCAATTATACAATTGTCGCTAACCCTTTAGTGACGCCAACGAAGGCAGCAATTAAGCGGTAATTATTTTAAGTGTTGCTAATTGCGTATAGCGGCAAATATAATATCTATAGTGGCAACTATTAAATGTCGCTAAAGACTACTTTTTTTGTAGTGACTCAAGCAAAGTATTAGTAATAACAAAAAATTTGCACAGATCACAATCACAGAAATTGGCACAAGATGTATAGTGATTCCCCACTCACTTGGATACTCCACTACTTAAGCCTCCCAGCTTAGAATTTTTAACCCGATTCCTACAATCCCGAGGGAATCAATTTACTAAACAAGGTAATTAACGGGTTACCTCAACCCAAGTACAATAATGGATTTGTTACAACCGAAAACAACAAGCAAAAGATCAATTACAAATAAAGAACAGGTATAAGACAAAAGAAACCTCACAACTAAATACCTAAGCCTCTCAACAAGTATATAAATTATATACTGATTTTAGAGCCTAGTAAAGACATGAAGTGCTTCATAGATGCATGAGAAAAACACGTCGAAGAGTTTGCAAAAGTGTAGAGAGATTGGAACTAGCAAACACTATTTTTTTCTCTTCAAAATGTGGTGGAAATATGAAATGTAGCTCTAGAATTTTTCTCTTCTATTCAATGTATATCTTGTGTGCAAAACTAAGAGTCCTGGGGTCTTTTTATAGAGTTAGGACCTAGGTTACTTGCCTACCAGACGTTGGGGTTTAAATCCCAACATTCATATTGTTAAAATTAATTTTCTAGCCATTCAATTTTGAGCCAACAGCTAACTGGTACCGGTACTAGCTGCCTACTGTTTCCTCTATAGCTAGCACACAAGAGTACTGGTACCGGTACTCATCTTGGGCATCGGTACTTGTAACTCCCAGGTTTGAGACTCACTAGGCACAGTAACCTACCTATACCGATACTCATCATGGGTACCAGTACTTATAAGGTTCAGGACAGAACTGAGTCTTCAAACTGTGACCATCAGATACCAATACTTGTTATTCACAGTTTGAGACATATGCTCAAACCTATGCCTTGCATATACCGGTACTGATGAACAGTACCGGTACTTGTTGTCAAGTACCTTATTTTAGGTGATTTAATCAATTACATTCTTTGAAAATGATCGTAGCACAAATCCTAATTTATCTCTAATTAATTTTACGATCTAAGTTGTATTCCTTTTTAAGAGGCATACATTGTATGAAATAAAAATCTAATCTAAATAATCTAAAAGTTGAAGATGATCTTCTCCTCCTCGACTTCTCCCTATCATCTTGCCTCCTCCTTATCATCATGCCTGTTTGCCTTAATCTTCACCTAAATCTGAAAAACACTCAATTGCAAACATTAATATATAATAATTTTGTTAACACCAAAACAAGATGTGAAATAAAGTTTCAACAAACTCCTTCCTTTCCTTCTTCATCTTCTTGTCTTTCTTATCCTCATTGAGTAAAGGATAATCTTTTAGTATGTGGCCCTTCTTCTTGCATCCATAGCAAGTGGGAATCTCATCATCTCTCCTCTTTTTGAATTGCTTCCTCATTCTCACATATTTCTCGAATCTTCTAGAAAATGTGGCCATCTCTTCATAATCTTCACTTTTATCATCTTCATCAAGATCAGAATCACTCTCAATTTTGGTTGTGAATGCCAAACTCTTCTTCTTGGAACTAGAAGCTTAATTTTCCTCCTTCTTGGATAGCTCAAGCTTCACTTCATGAGCCATTAGACTTCCAAGTATCTCATCCATGCAAATGTTCTTCAAATCCTTTGCTTCCTCAATTGCAGTGACCTTTGGCTCCCATTCCTTGGTTAGAGCCCTCAAGAATTTGGACACCATCTCATTTGAGGGATAACTCTTCCCATGCCCCTTGAGAGGGTTGATGATGTTGGTAAATCTTGTGCTCAATTTCATTATGCTTTCACTCGACTTCATCTTGAACATCTCATATTCTTGGATTAAGAGATCAATTTTTGTCTCCTTCACCCTTAAGGTTCCTTCATGAGTCACTTCAAGGCATTTCCAAATCTCATGTGTCGTTTCTAGTTGCAAAATTCTATTAAACTCATCATTAGAGAGGGCACAATATAATATGCTCATAGCTTTATAATTGATTGATATCTTCTCATCTTCTGGCTTATAGTCTCCGGTGGTGGCATCTACTTCCAGCATTTTGAATTATTTCTCTACCATTTTCCATAATGAGAGATCTTCGATGGCTGATTTGAGGTAAATTATCATCTTCCTCTTCCAATGAGTGTAGCCATTCCATCAAAATACGGAGATCGGTAGTCGACAATCCCTCAATCCTTGAGTTGCTCGATTCCACCATTGTCGCCGGTGCGAGGAAGTTACTCCAAATTGCACCAACCTAAACTCTAATACCAAATGAAAGTGTACTAGAGGGGGGGTGATTAGTGCTAAAGGCGGTAAATAAAATTGCTAATTGTAAATAATGTAGATTTAAGATTAATTCAAGCAAACTACAAAAGAACACAAGGATTTATAGTGAAAACCCAATCCTGAGAAAAACCACTACCTAGATCTCCCAATCTAGGATTTTGCCCCGGGTTCAACTCGGAATACTAATCGATACTTATGAGGTACCAAACCATTTTACAAACCCTCTTAATATCCCAATCAAGTGCAATGGGTACCAATCCCTTTTTCAATCTCTCATGATATTCCAATCAAGAGCAAACTCTTCTTTCTCAAGAGAAAGGGAACTCACAACCCGGGCCCTCAGATTACAAGTAGATTAAGGAATCAAATAGAATTAAAACATAATTTAGCTCCTATGAATAGCACAAATAAGATATGTAATTAATTATATGAACTAGATATCTAGGAGACTAAAAAAACTCTCTTAGTGATTGTGAGAAGATGATGATGTTGGGAGTTGAAGTGATGAAGCTTCAAGTAAGTGTGAGTTGGAGAATCAAAGCTACAATCACTTCCAAGAACACCAATTCTATGCTTTAGCTGAATGTGGAATTGAATGCACTTTAGAGTGTGTTTTTGGGGTGTTATTTCTCTTGCAAAGAGTGGGAAACCATCTCATATATATAGAAGGGTGAATGGACTAGTTTAGGAGTGCATAAGGCCCCTCTTCAATGGCTAAAAAGTTTCCCAATTGGATTTTCCAACAGCTAACTAATATGCTCCAAAAGTGCTTTATCTAACGTTAGGTAAAAGTCATCTAACGTTAGGTACTCATTTAGGTGCAAAGTTCGCTATCTCTTGGAGATGTCTAATTTGGCCCAAAATAGCCTACGTAACGTTAGGCGAGCTCTATCTAGTGTTAGGTCAACTACCTAATGTTAGGTACAAAGTTCAGTGCAAAGTTCGTTATTCCCTAGAGCTCAATGTGGCCTCAGCCTTACTACCTAACGTTAAGTATATACTACCTAACATTAGATGGACTGTAAAAAGTCCTGTAATTGTCCAAATGCGTCTTGATGATTCTATAAGGTTCTAGGATGATCCTTTAACACCTAAGGATATGTTTTAGCATATTTTGACCTATTTAGGCTATGTGTGGTGTTCTTATGAGAATTACATATGAACCCCTTATGTTTATGCTAATATGAGATCTAATTGGGGCTCTCCTTACATTCTAAAGAATAAAAGATTACAACTCAATTCTTATAATACAAGAAGACCAAAACTTGAAAAGCATGATCTCCTTCTTCTTCTTGGCTTCATAATTCATCAAGAGAGCTTCAACCTGAAATTAATCTTGCTACAACTATGCATAACATATAATTTTAATCTCAATCACTTGAGATGTTTGTCATCATCAAAACCATCATTAAAGGTTAATGTGGTGCCTAATATCTTATGCACCAACATGTTAGGCAGATAATTTAAGTAAGCCTGGATCCGACCTCTAAAAGGCAACCAAACAGGTCATGCGCTACCTACAAAGAAAAAAAGATTTCATGCTTACATACAAGAGATCAAATCATTTGGAAGTCCTCAGATATTTTGACTTTGACTTCATGGGATGTCAGGATACCCGAAGGTCTACTTTGGGATACATTTTTCTACTAGCTGGAGGAGCTATCTCATGGAGGAGTGCTAAGCAAATGTTGATAGCTACCTCCACCATGGAAGCAGAATTTATAGCGTGCTTCGAGGCCTCAAATCATGGAGTATGGCTTAGAAATTTTGTCACAACACTACGGATCATTGATGGTGTCGCAAGATCACTTCGGCTTTACTGTGACAATAACTTGGCGGTGATGTACCCCAAAAAAAATAAAAGTTCTTTAAGGAGCACATTGATATCAAGATTTTAGCGATCAAGGAAAGAGTTCAAAGTGGACAGGTGTCCATTGAACACATTGGGACCAACTCCATGGTGGCAGACCTACCCACTAAAGGGCTAACGTCAAAGGTTTTCCATGAGCATGTTATCTGTATGGGTGTTGTATCTATTCTGTAATACAATAATTCAGTGGAAGTTTGTTCTATTTTGGTGTTTTATGTGTGGACATGTTTTGAATTATGCGCATAATAATAAAGTTTTCCATTCTTTGGATTCATTAGTCCTTACCATGTGATCTCTTGTATGATAAGGTTTTGGACTAATTGAAAATAGGCATGTATAGATCACGATAACATGCCATTTTTATGCTATTTACCTATATCAGATCTATGTTATTACTTATGTTAATGTATGTAATCATTGTTTGATCTAGTCGATTTCATAATGGCGAAAACCATCTTTGGCTGTACGTTAACAGAGTATGGATGAGATTGGTGGAGATTGATGGGAACACCATCATGAGCCATAACTAGCTCATTTTGACCCAATTAAGTCAATAAATGCTCCTACATAACCGCCATAGAGTCACAAGTCATTGCATGATCATTCTGAAAGAAAAATAAGAAACTAGGGTTTAAACTATAATTTTACCAGCACATCATGAATGCAGTACAACCATGGATTTTCTCAAAAGTTGAATGAAGGTCAATTGGTCTTAAAAAAATAACAAGTGAGATAAGACAGACAGAAAAGGGCTTGCACGTGTTCTGAGAATTAAATGACTTTTGAAACCCTAAAAACAGACCCGCTTAAGTAACTGAGGTTCTGATCAGGATAAAATTCAATTAAACCCTCTAAAATTCATAGAAAAATATTCTCTAGGTTTTAGAACTTTCAATTTGACCATCAGAACCCGTTTTATCCCAAACTAGAACCACAAACAAACATTTGCCCTAATTTAGGTTTTTGCATAAATTACCCAATCAAACATGGTCAAAACCAAAATCCAACTCAACCATTGGATTCCTTAGGTCAAACTTAGGTCTGTACCAAAATTTTGACCCAAGATGAGTTTGTCTTGACCTAGTTTACAATTTGGTCCTGTCTAATTACATTTCTACCCTTAACTTTCAAAATCCTCACAAAAAGGCCCCTATCTTTGTCGCCACTCTTCACAAATAGGTCCCTCCACCATATCGCGGAGGAATCCTTCTCTGGTGACCTTTTATTGAGGAGAACTCCTTTGTTCAATCAATCCCTTCCAAAATTGAAAGGGAGATTCTTTGAGGAGTTCTCTTCCTTCTGAAGCCATCCATGAGCTCCATAGCCTTCCCAATCTCTCATGCGAATGCATGAGAGATTCGGGTATCTTTCAAAATCCTACTCCGGCGAGCGTTGCTAGCTTGGAAGCTTGGCTTCCAAGCTCAAAACTCTCTCTAGAGCCCTTTACAAGGACCCTCAAACCTCGCCAAGTTCCCCAAGCATGAATTCTGGCCGTGAAAACCCCTTTTCCTCCTTCCTCTTCCATCCGCGAAGCTCCACAAGCTTCGGCAACTTCTCTCAACCTCTCTCGTCATCTGACCACAAAACCAGTGGTCAGATTCTCTTTCTCTCTCCCGTTCGCTCTTGGCCTTACCAGTAGGAGCCCTTCTACCACCGTCGTCGTCGTCGTCTCCCTCATCGAAGAACCTTTCATCCACGGCGCCGACCAACCACAGCCGACGCCACCCTACTCGTTTCTTCCTTAGATTAGGTTCCAACGTTCCCTGTCCTTCCCTCCTTTTTCCCTACTTTTATCTCTCAAAGCAACCGCCGACCACACATCTCCCCCTCTGTCTTCTTCCTCTCTAGCGAAGCTCCGGCAATGCCCAACCGCCGCTCCACCACACGAATCACACCGCTATCACCTCCATAAGCTCCACCGTGATCCACTCTTCAAAACCCCTCTTTCCATTCGCTTTATCGACAACCCAAACTCCCCACAGAACACACCCACCGTCGCATTCCTCCTCTGACTTCCATAGGCCACCATACACATCCATACATCACAAAACCACCATGAAAGCACTCACCGAGTTCCAACGATCATCTTAAGTGTTTTTAATGTGGCCGTAAGGCTGTTTTACTTGTTTGCAGGCTTCTTCCTCCGGCCGCCATTAACGAGCTTCTCCAGCAAGCTCTGGAGCAAGTTCGTTAAGGCACTGCTCTAGGTACCTATCCCAGCCGAAGCAGATTCTCTCCAGGAGCGCAAGTGGACTAGAAATTGGGAGTGTTGACCACAGATTTGACCGAATCGCAAGAAGAAGTTGTTGTCGCTGCTGTGCGAAAGAGATGGGGGATTAGTCCCACATCGGAAACAGACAAAGCGGCAGAGGCACATAAGTTGAATTCCTGCTATAGCCTTATCACCTTAGTAGCACGGGGTGAGGTCCCCTTGCACGTGCCCACGCACCCTCACCCGCGGCCACACCACGTGGGTCTGGGCTTTAAACTGATTACCCGTATACTTTCCTGATTTGAGAGAGAAAAGGAGGAATAGGAGAGAGAAAGAGAGCGGGGGTTAGGGGGTTTTGCTCTCTGTGACACTTAGTCACTAAAGGGATTGCCGCCCTCTGAGACAGAAAGGAAAGAGGAGACTCATGCTTGAAGATAAGAAGGAAGAGAAAGAAAAGAGAAATCCCCTATGTGAAGAAGGAGCAGGAAGCAAAAGAAGAAGGAAGAAGGTCTGGACAGTGTGAAGATGAAAAGAAGCAGAAGAAAATTCATAAAGGGGTATTGTAACATCTTTTAAGACGTCTGATTTCGCAATCAGACATCTGATTTCATATTCCTTCCTTTGATTAAGATTTGAGTAATTATTCTATGTGTTAGGATTATAATTGGTGATCTAAATCACCATTATTTTTGTCTAGATTACGTTTTGACTTATCATATACTCATAATGCAAATTAGATTTTGAGTAATATATTGTGCTCATTTACATTAATTATTGAGATTAGTGTGTGAATTCCTATTTGCTCCCTGCGTTCAACATCGAAATCCTTTTCGAGTAATAAAATTTGTTTGTTTAAAAGCTATTTTGGCTATACTGCAATGCGACATTCTTAAAACACTAATCTAGCGTTCGAATAGAGATGTGCGTGGTTTATTGTGATGTTGTATTAATAAGCTCAAACAGGTAGATATAAACTGATAAACACGCATTCATTCATGATAAAATGCCTACTTATGTTAGTTCCTAAGCTTAACATTGCATGTAGCATTATAAATAATGCATAACATTCATTACATTGCATCTAGGATGATTTGCATAATTTGTATATTGATCTTTACATTTTGTGTGGCTAGGAGATAATACGACATCTTTATGAGTTTCAGATGAAAAATCCAACCGTACGGATGGTTCCGGAATGACGATTACAGTCTGACAACGTAAAACTCATCTCAATCTGACATCCGTAGCAGTCTCAATAAAGGAACGAAGATGGATGGCCCAGATGGCGCCATGTGGCACCATCCAAGCTGCCCAACATCAGTTGCAGCACCTATTGCCTTGCCTCAAGAAGAGATCTCAGCCATTGGATCTCAATCCAACGGGCGAGACTTGTCGCTACTCACCACTCAAACTCCAAAAGAGAAGTTTTGATGAGATCTCAACCGTTGGATCTTCATCCAACGGTCGAGACTGAGGCTACAGCAACTCTTCAGTGCAACAAAGCAGCGCTTTGCCACAGTGGTAGTGCGCTCGCTCCTCAAAGAAGTGGCGCGGGTTCGAGCGGAAATTCACTGCAACCTCATCAACGCCAATGAAATTGGATCGCTCGATCTCAATCGAGCAGTTAGGAATCGCACGCGCAGATGGACGCTAGCCCGATGACACATGGAGGCATGACAAATTAGATGCGTGCAATCTGGGGTGCTCACTTAAGTCGACCGCAGTACTCTCCGCCGTCTGATCTCAGAGAGGCGCGATACGTGCGCATTCAAAATTCACGAAGGCACGATCCGCGCGCACTCCTCAGCCATGCAATCAGGATCGAACGACTGGTATTCACCCTTGCCAACACATGCACAACACAGATGATTTGAGAGCGCGGATCTACTCTCACTCTCCACCCTCGAATGGACATCCAGCGGCTGCGAACACTTCAACATCTTCCAGCTGTGTTGTGCGGATGCACCAGCACTAAGTGCGCAATGCACGCACGCACAGCACGTGTCTTGCGCACTACAATGAGTGCATGGCCGTAGAGGACCTCTTCCCTTCACCTATTTAAATCCACCTTCACCTCCCCATTGGCCTTCATCACTTCCTATGATAT
Organism: Thalassia testudinum; assembly: GCA_037157565.1. NCBI lineage: Eukaryota > Viridiplantae > Streptophyta > Magnoliopsida > Alismatales > Hydrocharitaceae > Thalassia > Thalassia testudinum. Next base: position 51,540,364 of record JAZHRO010000009.1, read on the forward strand.
TCCCACCTACTCCTAAGCTCCAAAGAGCCCTCCAAACTCCCAAGAGCTCTCCCAAGCTCCAAGGATTCTCCTGTTAGTGTAGAAATCCCTTACTCCAAATATTCATCCTTTACCTCACCACCTTCATAGGAAATCTGAAGGGCTGTCCTCCTACCTCCATTCAGGAAGTTGATCGTCACCACCGCCTCATACCCATTCCTAGCTTGGTGAAGCTTTCCTCTACCCGAATTCTTCTTGCACCTCATCTCCAACATCCAGCATCTCCCCTCCTCCATCCAAGCCACTACCAAGCATCGTCGTCTCGCCAGACATCCGTTTTTGGAGATTTCCTCTCACCTTTATCTTTTTTTAGTTTGTTTCACTCATTATAGTTGTAATAAATATTATTTCATCTCAAGTATCAAGTTTCATCTCCCTACTCTCTTTTTATTCATTTTTCAAGTAGCTAGCTTTATCATTCTCCTAAAATACCAAAAAAACAACAAAATCCTAAAAATACCAAAAAAATAATAAAATCCTAAAAATACCAAAAAGAAACAAAGAAAAACATGGATTTCAAAGAAACAAACATCGCCTCACCATATTCGACCCAGGACTCCCTGTCAAGTTTCGGTAAATTTTATTTAATAACGAGTTTTGCAACTGCGACAACAGTTTCTCAAAATCCCTGATTTTCCATCGCGAAAATTCGCTAATCATGAACGTATGCTTATAAAAATGATATATATGATTCGAATGGAAAATTGTTAAAATTATAATGTGAGTCGACATATATTATTATTATGGAATTATATGTTATATACATGTGCATACATTAGATATCACATTTACGGTCATCAAGTGGTCTAATTTTGTAAACTAATTATTCACGTCTCATTAGGATATAGGATTTAATACATAGAAATTGTAAGAGAAATGCAATTCCATGATAGGTGGAATTGTCATTTCATATTTTGCAGGTGTAGTCCCCGGAGGGGTGAGAGCGAAATGGGCATTTGATTTTCTGCATCTCATCGCAAATATATGTATACATAAATAGGGCGCATAACAGAACCCAAGAGGTACACTCCCATTCAATTTTCTTCCGCTCTCACTCTCTAAATCCTCTGGGAATACCATTGTCACTACCTCTTATTAGATAAGAAACCCCATGGCTCTAGAAGATCTCCGTGATCTCCTTAATGCTTCCGCTATGATGGATTCAAGTATCCCTCCGTCGTTTTTCTTTTCTATTTTCATTTTAGTTGATGATACAAGGAATAGATTGTTCTTGGATTATATATATAACAAATTATTTAATTTTAATTTTTATTTAAATTTAATTTCATCGAAAGAGAGAAAACAAAGAAAAACACGGGGAGGGTATGGATGTAATTTTTAGATTTAACACCATTGGACTTAACGGAACATTCCATCTCAACTAACGTTTTCCTGACAATCACGTAACCTCGGAGTGTATCCTGTAATAGTTAAGAACTTTATGGGAGTCTAGAAGTAAATATGAGGCTTATGAGGATACATATCTAATCAGGAAAGATTATAGATATAGAGATGTAAAAGTTTCCTATAATTAAAAGTATTTTATTTTATCATGAACGTGGAGCAGCTGTGATTGGTGGAAGAGTTAGTGGGGGTGTGGGCATTTTTTTGTAGGATTTTTTTATTGGTGTTTTTTTATTGTGAGAGTTCCAGTGCTTTTTCTTATTGGGTGGAAAGGGAAATGGATAGAAGGGTGGACTTGATGATGGGCTTGATGCAGAAGATGGGATATTGCAAGGATTAAACTCAAGGACCTATCACCATAGCACAAAACCTAGCCACGTAGGATAATCTGCCTCCTCAGGTGACCGTCTGTTTCACGAGCTATTGATAAATTATATATTCAAATGCTTCGACTCAAATAGCCTCAACTTGTGCTTCTATTGTGATTATCAAAATCTAATAAACCGATCTCTCTAATTAAAGTCTAATGAAAAATTATCATTAAGGAGGTTTTATTACTTTAGTATGTGATTATTTGCGAGCTCGAATTTTAGGGACAAAGGGAAGTTAAAGTATGACGAAGGAGTTGGAATAGCGATACAGGGTCAAAAGTCGAGATCAATTGGTGTGGAGGAGGAACTGAATCACCTAAACTAGACCTAAATCAAATCTAAGTTTGGAACACACATCCCTTTATGCTTACACAATACCCAATAGACACGTCCGTCCTATTCACTAACACCATAAGCGTGCATGAGCAGAGAATGCCAGTGATCAAAGCAATATTATTCCATTAACTTCTCTACATCGTGCATTTTTTGCACTTGGCAAACTCACGAGCAACTCCATCCATTTCCAAGTGACGTCCTTAAATGCAAACGCCAGCCATCCCAAGCATGGGCTTTGATTCCTATACCCAATAAGCTCATCCATTACAACCAAGTTCGTACCATCCAAAGGCCACAATAAGCATTACATGAATACCAACAAAATACGAGCTTCTTTTGGGTAATTAAAGCCATCCCCAAACCAACTCATACCAAGAAAATCACTCCCTGATCTTTTTAATCGTTGGTGATTTGATTCTCATTTACACCATCTTTGTGGCAATGATTTTATTCTCCGTGCTATATCAATTGATATATTCCACATTCTCCTTATGACTCCATCTATGTAAAGATCAAGAGCCCTCTCTCATTACGGAGGAATTTTTAAGACTCAATTATCAAAAATCAATCTATCTACACGCTCTCCCCTCCTTGTTCCTTTATAGTAGAGATTCGCCACAATGCCACCACCTCCACCATTTCACTTTGACACCACTGCCATTGTCATCCTCCTTCCAATCTCCACGGGTTGACTTCCAAGACTCGACCATGTACATTCCTCCTCAATTGCCACAATGTTGCCCATTTATCGATCGCAACACCACTAACCATTACAAGCCCAACCACATAGTTGGGTGCAAGAGAATTTGACTCCAAACCTTCTAATTTACCTTCTTATTTTCACCAGTGATGTCATCATCACCATTATTGTGGAATATTATTTCAAATTCAATAAAGCTCATGTTTAAGTTCCTATTTATTTATTTTCTTTTACTTTAACATAATTTGACTTCTCATTTTGATCCTCATTTATCAATTTATAACATAGGTTAGTATTTAAATTCTTCTTTTATTAGAATTTGGCTTAGAATTAATTTTTAATTTTTGAAATTATTATTTAAATAATTTTCGTAGTCTTAGAATAACTTAATTTTATAGTGAAATATCCCAAAATCACCCCCTCCACCGGTATTAAAGATCTTATCCTTAAATTACGACTAATAATTCAAACATACATTCACTTCAGAAAAAAAAAAAAAATCTCCTTTAACCTTCTTTATCTTGATAATCTCAATTTATTTGAATTTGCATGATCAAATTCAACAATATCTTGCAAACAATCTTACTTTTTTATGGATCTCGACCCTTATGAATAACTATACAAAATTATTCTATAAATTTATTATTAGATTTTAAAATTTAAAATTGACCATCTGTGTTGGCAACGACAATGATTGAGTAACGATTTGGTTTGCAATTTTTACTTTATTTGTGCTTTCGTCATTTTTTACATATTTGCCTAGATTTTTTTTTTTTTTGCTTTTGTAGGGAAAGAAAGTGAAAAACATAGGCTACCCAGACAAGCCCAAGCAAGTGAGTCTCTTTGCACTTAGATTTTAGGATTACTTTCTTTTTTTTCAAGTTGTTCACATCATTGCCTATCCATGCATCATGCATGCTTATTCAATTAGTGCACGAGTTTATTCTACATTTAGTTTTTCTATATATTTGCATTCATGAGTTGCCAGTCACACATTCATTAGCAACTTGTTGCATAGACAAAAACTTAAGGAAAAACAAAAGGAGGACTTGCATCTTAAAATCCCCACTTCAAGTAGAAACATTACATTTTTTGGGACATTCATCCTAAAGTTGCATGTGCCTATAGTTGTATTTTGTGAATTTTGTGACTTAATTGATTCTTATCATTAAAAATGGACATGCATTGATTTATCTATTGCATAAAACTCCAAAGTTAAAGGAAGGCTTCACGTAGAAATATTACATTTTTTGGGACATTCATCCTAAAGTTGCATGTGCTCACTATAGTTAGATTTTGCCAATTTTATAACTACTAGAGTTATCAACATATTGTTTCAGCTCGGGAGAAAACAGTTCTTTTCCTCAAGATTCCAAAAGTAGAAATAGGGAACGAAGTAACTAGAAAGATTGGATTGATAGGATTCTCTCTTTTTAGAGGGATCATCTAGAAAGTAAATAAGAAAAGCTAACATAGATGTTATGGATCTCAATCTTTTTTCAGATTTAAGATGACTTCCTTTTTTCTAGAGCATAACCAGCATAACCATTATCTGCTTTTATGCTCTAGAAAATGGACGTGCATCGATAAATCTGTTGCATAAAACTCTAAAGTTAAAGGAAGGCATGAAACCAACATCTTCACAAAACCACTCTTTTAGGCCTTTTAATGAAAATCCACCCCTAGCAAAACTTAAATCAAAGTACCTAATTAAGGTAGAACAAGAAAAAATTCAAAATCAAAATTTAGAAAACAAAAAATATTGTGTGCTTAGTTGTTGCATCTACATATCGAATTAATCTTTAAGGGCACAACAACCCCTCCCCCTCCCCCCCCCCCCCCCAACAAACACCCATCACATTCCAACCATCCGCATTTAACTAGGCCTTAAAATTGAATAAACATTGGCCTTAAGATTGAATAATGTTTAGTCTTAAAGATTCAATTTTGGGTTTATATAAGTAGATTGCCTTAATTTCTAAAGTTAAATCTGTGTTTAGGTTACGAGTATCACAATCAAAGCATGTTAAAGGCTGCCCAATTAGCACTTTATCAAAAACTTTGAAATGCTCCCTCTAACCCACTCATATTTAAGCTGGTTGGATTGACTTTAGGAAAAGTGTCATAATTGCTTGCAAGCTTTGTCCTGCCTTCCAAGGCTTTGGTTTTACAAGGTTAAACATTTTAAAGCTAGATTGGATTGCTTGTTTGGATAGATATGGCACTCTTTCTCTCATTTAGCTCTCTTCTCATCCCATCCATTTCTTCCTTTATACATTCAAGGTAGGAGGTTACAATACAATCCCCTAAAAATCCCTTTGGACAAGACCCCTAAGAAGTATAGTCCAATTGAACCAATTGAAATGGATCAAGACCAGTTCAACTAATTTGAACAGTTTCAACAACAGATGCTCTAATTCCAACGAACACAACAATAAATGCAAGAATTACTTGCATTACAAAATGAAAACCAAAATCAGGAGCAACCCAAGCCTTTGAGGGATTCTTATAATCCCGCAAATTATACCGTTGAACCCTTTGTACAGGTCCCTCAAGTTGATGTGACTTTTGATATCAAACTAACTACTATTGCCATATTGTCGCATTTTTATGGACAAAATTTTGAGGATCCTTTTGAGCATCTTGAAGACTTTAGAGCCATTAGGAAAACTATGAGGATCCAAAACATGAGTGATGATGTTTTAAGAATGAAATTATTCCCTTTCTCCTTGAAAGAAAAGGCCAGTCATTGGTATAGGACCATAAGAAAATCCATCACCACTTGAGAAGAGCTAAGAAGTGTATTCCTAAAGAATTTTTTTCCTGTAGGAAGAACAAATCCCTTAGGACGAGCAATAACGACTTTCATACAACCTAGAGAACAATTACATGAAGCTTGGGAGTTTTTCTTCACCTCTGCCACCAAGGCCACCCGCGGGACAGGCAGCTTGAAGAGGCAGTTGTCAACTCTTTCCTGGTGATTGGTCCATCTTTGACCTCAACCTTGACAATCAAAGAGGCTTGGGTTTTGAAGATCCATCATCCTATTCATCCATCCTTGTGGCAATCACCTGTTGGTATTTTCCCTTCAAGCATCACATCTCCTCGATGAAGGGGGCCTCACACATCAAGGCTTCCTACACAATGTAGGGCTCGTGACATCGCAACTTCTTATATAAGTCTCTATACTGTAGACCAAGTGTGAGGTTGCATATGGCAATGCCCTCATTAACTACTTTGAGCTGAAGGTACTAGTCCTTGAACTAGAGGACGTATTATTATAGCCTCTCTCCTCAACCCTGGGTAACCAACAAGAGCATTGTGGGCTCGTCCTAGGGCTTCAACAAATCGTAAATTGATTAAAGAAGAGGAGCTTGAGTTGCTCATAAGAGTCAACCGAATTAGGTGGCATCTTATTAAACCACTCTTGTGCCTTCCCCTTGAGGGTTATAGGGAAGGGCCTAACAACAAGCATCACCGTCCACCTCTTCCTATCACACAAAATCACCAAAGTAGTTGACATTGTCAATCAAGTCGGAGTTATCACTGTAGGTCTCATAGTGAGACCCCTAGTACTTATCCAGGAGACTTGATTTTAACACCTTAGCAGTAAAGGGCAATGTGCCAAGTTCTAGGGAGGAGTTGAGAGATAGCCTCTAGATCTTCCTCTCAAGGTAGGTCCGAGCATCCTCATACAAACTAGGAAGCTTAAGACGAGTTAAGAGTTCTCTGTATGCATCTTTTTTGCTTCTGAGAGCAAGTATCATGACTCCAGCTAGTGCTTTAGCTATTTTCCTTGGTTGCCTTCTTTCGAAAGGTCTTTCTAGGGTTGAGAAAGGTCGTTTTAGGGTTAGGCTACTCAGGTAAGGCTTTGACCTAGCATTCCAACAAGGGTCCATTCGTGCATACTAGAGCCTCTTCCTCTTGCAAGGAAAATGGGCTTGTACCTAGCATCCCCGTTTTCCCTCCACCAGCATGAGCCATTGCAACTTTTAAGGAGTACTTCCTGAAGATGGCATCAAATAAAGGGTTATTGATTTTACATTTAGTCTAGCTTTCAACTCAACCCAATAAGCTACTATCATAGGGTGGCCCAATCATTCATTGGATGATCTAGATCAAGACAAGCTCACACAAACTAGAGAGGGCAACAAAAGTTTAGTCAAGTTTACTCGTAAAATGTAGGCTACATCCTAGGGAGGATCGAGTCCTCCGTTCACTATATTAGGGTTACAAGTCAAGGCCCTATCTTAGCTTAGAATTTTCCATGCAAAAAAGTAGGCCCTCTCTCACATACTCCCTAAGAGCCTTTATATAGGGGAGCCCAAAAGAGGGAAAAGGTCTAACCATTATCCTGATTGAATAGAACTACCAAGGTGTGGGTTGGAGCTACCTTATTAGACAGTCCTCTCCTCCTGTAATTGCACCTCCCATCACTTTATCCCTTTGCAACCATGCCCAATCCCTTTGCCCAAGGACAAGTGGTTGAATTAAACAGCCTATCCCAGCCTAAGGACAATCATGGGGGCCACAAGACAATGGGTGTTCATAGTGCCCTGACATGGGGCGAGATGTCAATGTCGAGTGGCTTACTATCCCCGAACGTAACATAGCAATTACCCTCCCTAGGCAAGCTCTTCTACTACCTTTCCTTTCTTACCTTTCCATTCTCATGTTGTGTAGGCCCCAAGGACCGAGATTACACGATGGTATGTCGATCCTTTAGTTAAAGACACTTTCTTGCAACACAAGCATCCTTTTTCTATAGTCGACTTAATCCAACTCAACTCTAAGCAAACCCACCTAGTTAGTACTTTAAGGGCATAGGTGAGGACCTTTCCCCGTTCTTTGATCTTTCGGTCAAATTCACTCTCCCGTGCCAACTTGTACTATTCATGGACTAACTTGCTCAGGGGACTTATTCCATATTGGGTCTTACCTTAGATTTTCTTCAAGAGTGCACCATAGGATTGGAAAAATCTAGCGTCGTCACCTCTCATTACTCTATTTTTCTAATTCCACTTGTCAAATGCTACCCACAATAATTCCCTTATTCCTCAATTCCTTGAAGTGACATATGATGACCCCAAACAACAAAACCCCATGATTCCCCTATCTATTCTACTTTTTATCTAGTCCTTCGTTATTTCCAATTAACTAATTCCACTAACCAAATGCCACCTCATGGAACAAGAGTGGGCTTATTTTACATTTTTTCTTTTTAAATCCATAATGCATTTTCTTCAATAAAAGAGTTTAGATAGCTTAAGAAGAAAATCATAAATGCATGGAAGTTTCGCCATCAATGATAGAGGGAGAGATTTAATCTCCATAGATCAAGGTAATAGGTCCAACACTATGAGATACTTGGGATGAAATACAACCTTACGAGACCGCAAACAAATCTTCCACACAAAAGAAACAAAGTTATGTAAAAATAAGGAAAAATGTAGTAGTTTTGAGAGAGGTATAGTACAAGCAAGTAGAATTCTTGGCACAATCATTGGTGTCGAGACCAAATGTTATCATTGCCTTTTTAAATGTCTTAAGTCATGCATAGGAACTAATAAAGCAGTCCCTGGAAAAGAGCATCCTGATGTAATATTGCTTATAAATGGGGATGCTCAAAACAACAAAACAACAAGCCAATAGTAGGATAGACTTGTAATCCTTAATGAGAAGCATTGAGCCCATCAGATAGCTCAACAGGTGAGCAGGCTCATACCACCTTAATGGGAATAGTAGATCCCCAGTTCGAGTCCCAACTAACTAAGGGGATAGATTTGCAGGCTATTTACCTCCCTACCCCCCCACCCAAGATGAGTGTTATCATCTTAATGAGAAGCATTGGAAAAAAAAACCATAGACCTAATTCCTCGAATAGAGACTAAACATGGACCACTAAGGTGGCTAGAGATAGTCACAAACTAGATCTAGACCCAAAGGGCCAAGGATCTAATTGTGCCATGCCAAATTAGACCAAAAATAGTGATGTAAAGAAAGTCTCTAACCATAGACTAGGAAAATCTAGTATTAAGGAGGTCAGATCTAATAGGAAACCTAGAAATAAGAAAGCCATTAACTATTAGATCTAGTATGAAGTAATAGTTAACCATTGATTCTAACAAACAACCAAGTTAGTTCTAACATGATGAAGCTACCCAACACTATATCTTAATACACCACTATAACATCCATGTCCCACTCCATCAACCAGTTGAAGGACTTGTGATTGGGTGTTAGAATGTAGACAACGAGCCATTGATTACTAAAGGGAAGGGACTACTCAAAAAGGGTAGGGTGTAGGTGCACAAGCAATCATGCACCATAATTAATGTGATTTTGATGATAACAAAAATTAAGCTAAAATAGAATTGAAATCGAGTTGAAATTGGATTTATTGGTTTACATCACTTGCATATGTATTTTCTATCAAGACTAACATGTAGGAGAAAGATTGAGATGAGTTTGTCTCTTGGAAGCTAAATTGGAGAGGAAGCACCCAACTCTTGAAGAAGAGCATAAAGGCCTCAAACAAGCTTAAAGACCTCATGCAAGCTCATGGAGGCCTCACTCAAAGACTAAAAGGGCTAAAAGCCTCCTGTAGATTGTACTTAGGCCACGGAATGCAGCTTCATATGTTTTTCTAGACATTGCAAGGATGACCCCATTTGATTTAAGCATAAATTAGGTTCATCATGAGTTAAGATCCTAATTTCCTTATACCTAGCTAAATTAAAGATAATCCTGTTTAATCACCTTTAATTAAGTTATTAAGTGCCAATTAAGGTTTACCCCATACTTAATGACCTAGTAATGAATACTAAAGCATATGGCACTTATGAAACTCACTAAAATATGGTTTCCATCTTAGTTAACATTAACTCAATAAAAAATTAATGTTAACTTAACATTAATTTTTTATTGAGTTAATGTTAACTAAGATGGAAACCATATTTTAGTGAGTTTCATAAGTGCCATATGCTTTAGTATTCATTACTAGGTCATTAAGTATGGGGTAACATTAAATCGTAATCAATTAACATTAAGTCTTCTACTAGACAAACATTTAGTGAATTTTGAACCTTGCATTTAATGTTCAATGGACTACTTAAAATTAAGTTGCCAACTTTTTGTCTTTTTGAAAATGGACATTTGCCCATTGGTTTGGCACAAGCGAGGGGTTTCTACCCATTAGATTGGGATCCTCTACACCCATTTTGATCCTAAAACCCTCTATATAAGGAGAGCTCCCTAAGATTTTAACAATCTTTACACACATGCATACACACCCTCAAGCATTTTTAGACCAAGGGAGAGCAGAAGCACACTTCTCCAAGCCATCCACCACTCTCTTTATGCAATTAGAGCTCCTCCCTAACATTACAAAAATATTAGGAGCTCTTAAATTCTCTCCTTCCTCTACTACACCTTTCATCTACTTAGGAGAGTACAAGAGAGTATTCAAGTATGCCCTTAGATAGTTCATTCCGTGCTTACATACATCCCTAAATTGGGGTTGTAATGAGCATAACAATCCTACAGTTCCGATGCAGAGAAGAACCTATGATTAGCTTTTTAAGAAATTTTCGAACAAACAACTTCGACAAAATCTTTCCTTTTTTTATTGTATTATGTTCTACTCTATATATTCCTATTTATATCCAATGACCCAGGTTGTGAGCTCCCATCTCTCTAAGAAGAGAGTTGCTCTTGACTAAGGAATCAAGAGGGTCATATGTATTGTGGATTAGGCTACCTCCCAAGTAACTTAAGGTTACTGATTCTGAGTGGGACTAACTTGTATGGCCTAAGTAGCAGTTTCCTATCAAGAGGGTTTTTCACAAAAATACTTGTTTTACGGGTGTTGGACATTTACTTGCTCGTTCATTTTGATAGTACTTATTCATTTATATAATCATTGTTTCTATTAATTGCTATTTATTTTGCAATTAGCACCATCCTCCGCCCCCTCCCAAACTAGTGCTATCACAAGGAAGATACCACTATCAAGAGGGGATAAGGCATGGCTAGGTTGCATCACTAATACCAAGTTGGTGGTGGAAGGGGGAAAGTGCACATCGGGAAGGAGGAGAGGGGGACTTTGTCTACCTGCGGTTGAGGGCCTACGAGGAAACATTGGTGGCGGCCCAAGTTTTAGGATGGAAAGAAAATCGAGAACCCTAGAATGGGAATGGATTGGGATCGTTTTCTAATTTCTGACGTTATAATTTGAATATCTGGTCGGACATCATTTATCAATGGCAACGGTTACTAGAAGGACTGATCAACCCTTATCCATGCAGTAGTTTTCCCCCGAGTTAACAGCCCCTTCAACTTTTATCATGCACAAGTGGGCACTTTGCCAATTCTCTTTAGCTAAAGTATTATCCTTCTAACGTGATTGACCAGATTACTTAATCGGCCTTTTTCCAAAAGACAGCATTGTAACTTGAAGGATGTTCTTTCTAGGACATACTCAGGAATGTTCTTCTAGGTATATACTGCCAACAGGCAACACAAACTGACTACAAAGCATTGTTAATTTCGAATTTTCCAAAAAGAAAAGTTTTGCAACATAACGTGCGTTAACTATTAAAAATTGTGTCGCTTTCAATCATCTGGCCGAAAAATATCAGTAATATCATAAGTGGATATCACAAGGCAAAATTTTTGCCCTCCTATCAATTGGACATTCAAAAATCTTTTCCCTGTGTGGAAGGGCATCATCTCTTTCTTTAGATATTTTGACATAACCCATTATATCTTCCCGAGGAATGCAACTTTGATTACGGATCAACCGGTTTGGGCTCTACCAAACTCTCAATATTACCTATCTAGTCCTTTGGACCATTGCCCAAAACATGAAAAAGAAAAAAATAAAAATAAAAATATCGGATACAAATTCTTATAATCCTCCTTTTTGGACATTAACGTAAAAAACAACCATCTCAAGATTCCCATTACAAGAACTAATAATAGTTTAGACAATGCCTCCCATCAACTATCAAGATAGTTCTACCATATGAAACTAATCTTGATCCGGTGAACTAGCGAGCATCTCTACATATATGTCAAAGACATACCAGATTCAACGTGCCAATCCATGTCCTACTAGCATGTACCACATGCAAGAGTTGTGCTTGAAGGGCTGGCAAAGGTAGCAATGTCAAAATTTCCCATAGAGGAACTTAAGGTGGCCATCATAGGAGTTACAGATATATCGTGTTGGTTAAGTATTCAAATCAACTCAACATACTCAACTCTACAGATAGGCACAGTCTTTGATGTATTTGTAGTGCTATAACGATCTGGTGAGTACTAACAAGCTTCCCATGCTTAATCTAGCAAGTATCGTCACATGACTAAGCTTCTCGCAGGGTAAGAATTAAGGCCTAGCACACCTTTGGCCTCAACCATGTCCACAACCTTGAGTGGACGATACCATACCTTTATCTCTTCCTTAAGAGGTAGCCATGGTTAATGTGTGCTCTACACAAACTGAAGAAGAGAAATTGCAAGCTTCTTAATCAATTATAGACCTCCTCCATAGCCAATATCTCTAGTATGCCAGCATCCAAGCCCTAACAACCTCATGTAGGATCCAACGCAACAAGAAAGTAACCAACAAACATTTGTGCATTGTACATCTTCTATGTCTCACATGAACATAAAGGGGTGTAGACATTCAATCTCTCAAGAGTAGATGAATAACACTAGGTGAGAGATTTGTTATCCTATCTCATATGTGCAATCTTGTGATAAAGATCGAGAATATGAGCAGTGTTCTATTGCAAGTACATCTAGCAAAGGATATCCCCTCCTTCACAATCTTGTAGTACGTGATCTCAGTAGCAACCTACTAGATGATTCTTGTTTATGATTCATGCCCTAACCATGACATTGTTATTTTTCCATGATACACATTTTCTAATCTTTTCCACGATACACATTTTCTAATCTTTTCCACAAGCTCCAATTAAGTAAGTTTATGCTCTTTATCATGTCTTTCAACATTAAGGATTGATTGCAACCATAGAGCATAGTTCATCCCATCCCATGAAACTTCACAATCCAACCAAGGCAGGTGTTCTTGAACTCTTTATGTCAGGTAAATCAACAATTTTGAAGGCCATTTTCTCAACCAAATTAGAGCTCCACAACAAAAAAAGTCACCAATCACACGACCACCAAATTTTCATTGAAATACCACTATCCACAGGCCACAAAATATCATTGTCCACTAGAAAGCAAGTAAAATCTCACATGTAGGATCTAAAATCAAGCTCCAACAACTTTAGGCAATCTGGAATCGAACTCGATGGGCTATGAGAGGTGCAACCTAACCTTATGCAACAAGCTTGCACTAGGGCTCTTGGCAATGATCAACTTTAGGCCACGCTGTAGACCGATGGCAAGCTCTACATGGAGCTTTTCATCAAAGCAGAGGGCTAGCATGACTAGGGTTTGCATCGCACGACTGCTAATGGTTGCTATTAGGCCTTAGTTTGCAGCCCACTGCTAGGTTGAGCAGAGCCCCAACCCAAGCCAACTATCACCCCACCACTTGCGACACCACTACTAGTTGCTACCCCTCATGCAGCAACCTAGTTGACTCCCAAAGGCACTATTAGAGGTACGACGATCAACAACGATGCTCTAATGAGTCTTCAATGCCCTAGGGATGGGCCCTGCTGATTGTAGGTAAGGTTTCCTCTGTTTCAAAAGTTTGCACAAATCTCAAGAAAAGAAGCAAACCCTAGATTTCATTTTGTAATGATGGAAAGGAGGTAGAAATCAAATAGGTACCAAGCTACAGTTTAAGACTACTACTCTAATACCATGTAAAAGAAAAAGTATATCCTCTATTCTCCAAAAAAGACCTTAGGCTTCTACGTAGGAAGAGGTTAGAAAACAAATTATACATAGGTCCTCAGAAAAATAAAATAACCAAAAGCTAAGAAAATGATGAACTAAACAAGACTAATCTCTCTACACACGTAAAGGCGTGGAAATTAAGACGTGGCTAATATTAATGAGTTGGACTCTCCTGCAAACCAAACTGATTCTAGATTGAATGTTCTCACATGGTATCGAAACCACATGCATCTGACAATCAAGATTAAACTCTGTCACACATCAAGCTATTCACATGTAAGACTCATAAAAGGCAACACATGAGAGCCCACGTTGACAACATAGTCGTACATCTAAAGATGTCGAACTAAAAATTAATTAAAGTTAATGGACTAGACCTCTCAGGTGACGCCAATTAGTTCTGGTTGGATGCTCTTATTGCCCAAAATTTCAAAACCACTTCTCAAGCTAGGTTTAAGGGTTTCGTTTGGAGGAAACAATTAAAATCTACATCGGATAGATGAAATTATTAAATTACTGATCTAAAAAAACATAATAAATTGAGGGGGCCAAGTACCCAAAAAAATTGTCAAAACTAGGTGCCCAGAAAAAGTTCATGGATGCTTGTGGCTGAGAGATAACTACATAGTGAAGAAGAAATAACTCTACCTAAGCACCACATCAAAATACTTACCCTCCAAAAGTCTAATTTTGAGACCCTGCATTGTAGGATGAAAAATGAGGAGACCTACATTATGTTGAGGACACTCTTACAAAAGATTGAAGCACTTCTAAGGGATTGTCGTATATTACGCCACTACAAAACTAGACCACATACTTCTACCGCAGCAAGCATAAAAGACTGAGCTCCAAGCATCGGTACCATTCTCTATGACTTAGACAATCCATTTCGCAGGCAACAACCTATTTGTAGCATGTGTTACTTGTACTTTTAATGTTATTTTTCAAGCAATCAAATTTCAGATAATCATAGACGCCGAGTAACCATACTTTTATTTCTCAGAAAGTAATTATAGTTGTGATGATGATAATATTAATAATAATCATTAAGATGATGATGATGATGATATATCATCATCATCATAAGCAGCAGCAAAGCCGAACAAGACTTTCCCTACTAAAGCGGCTTGGAGGGCCAACCTCCACTTTCTTCTCCATTCTTTCCATCACAGGAGCCCAGGACATTGCACAATGATCCCCTCACAAATCTGTTGAACAAAATAGTTTATCAACTGTGATCCCAAGACATCTTCAAACACTAAGTTGAAAATCCCATAAATACAGAAAGGAAAACACGGTGACTTTTGCCCATCAATTGTAAGGCCAATCACCTCCTTAAAGCTCCATAAGACTAACTACTTTCTCCGGCCTTAGGCATTATTTGTTTGGGGAATTGTGTAGAAGGAATTGAAAAATAAGGACATGGGATTGCAAAATTTTGATATTTATTTTTGATAGGTGACAATCTCAGGATTAAATGAGTAGTCATGTGTTTGGCATAGTTGGGATAGTTGAGGTGTTGAGACTCCATCGGTAGATTGAATCCATGGTTGGATTCAAAGATTTCACATGTGCATTTTGAAGAATCCACCCATGGATTCTCAAGCTCAACTTATGGATTCTCAAACTCCACCTATGCATTTTGAGAATCCACCCATCGATTCTCATAATCTACCGATGGATTCTCAGACTCCACCTATGGATAATGAGAATCCACCAGTAGATTCTTAGACCCCACTTGTGAATTTTAAAGACTCCACCTGTGGATTATCAGACTCCACTGGTGGATTCTCAACCTCTACGGGAACATGTGCGCACTGCATATCGGTTGATTTCTATCCTTCTAGTTGATTATCCAGCATGGGGGAACACGTTCACCTTGTATGGAGAGTGAATCCTATCATCATCACCAACCAACCAAATCACAACAAATGCACCTTAGATCCAACAATGTCAAGCAAAGAGCACAATAGCCTTGTATGCCAAATAATCCTATTTTCACCGCCACCGCCACGCTATTCTCTAGCACCGTCTTGTACACCGTCCCGATGGCCTTGACCTTGGCAGCAATAGCAGCAACAGTGAAGAGGGGGAGGGATTGTGCGTAGAATTGTGTGCAAGATTAAACTATTCCAACCCCCCCCCCCCCCCCGAAATTAGATAATACTGGGATTATGGCCTTTAACTCGGTATTATCCTATCCCGGGATAAACTCTCCCAAATGAGGGATAGGCATTCCAATCCCTCGAAACAAACAGTACCTTATAATGTACCCATGAATTAGGTCATTGCGATAGTGGAGCAATGGAAACAAAAGCCCACCTTAGCTTCATAGGGAAACCCAAAAAGGGCAACCTAAGAGCAAGATACAAAGGCATAATTGGCAAGAAAGCTCATCATAATAACAAACAACTTTGAAGCCAAGATCTGTCTTACACCCATTTGAAGTTTCGAACAATCCTCTATTACCCTCGTAAGCACAAGACCAAGATAGTGGCAAGACAGTGTTCCATTGAAGAAATCCACTTATTTGGCAAAACATGACTCTACAAAGTAACTCCAGAGAAACCACTAATCAACAGTTCAAGGCAAAAACAAAAAGAAGCTTCTTCTTATAACACCAAACAACAGTAAGACTCTTTAAGAACTAAGAATAGCATGAACCTCTCTTATAAATCTTCCCTCAACCAAAACTGCTTGTGCTGTGTATCCAACATCCCCCAAACCTTGTTTTACCTAGTTTGTAAGCACCTTGATGACTAAGTCTAGATGGCATTAAGAGTACGATTTGGCATTTGTCATGTTTTTACTCCCACTAGTACTGTTCATTTCACTGAACTCCCTCACACAATCACAAATGCCATCACATCAACCCAAACAAAAGACCGGAACCTCTAAAAAACAACACAAGGAACCCATCATTTCCAAAAGAAAACCATTCTACCATCAGACCTCATAGTGCCACCTTTACCTCATCCTCACAAAACAGTGCAATGAGCAAATCTGTGTGTGCCAGCCTGGAAACCTCATCAATAAACCACCTCCATGACCCACAGGAATGCTTGAGAGGAAAATTCTAAAAAAGGCCAATACTGCCCCGACATATTGCTTGTCCATCCACTATAGACTATAAACAATGATCTTGATGAAACTACCCCACCTTACATTAGACATAAATATACGAAAGAATCTACTTTTGAAATCCCATTCATTCAATCAAAGCTGCCTTGAACACAATGCACAACTATTTTCATGTCCTTCAACAAAACAACCGCTTGCTGCTTTTGTGCTTTAAAAATTCTCATTTTGATGAATTAACAGAATCTTGTAAATGATCCAATCTCAAGATTTCTAATGCATTGTTTTTTAATATGATCCCTTGCTTTGCTAGAAAATGTTTCAGGCCTGTCAAATGATCTACAAGTATCATCACTGCCAAACCAAGGACCATTGAACTCCATCACTGCTCTATCAAAAGTCAAGACTACAGCCGCACACCCTCCAAGACTCGAAATTAGCGCTAAAATTGCAATCCAGGGAAGCAGATAGTGGTTGGAAAATAATGTAAATTGTACCAAAAACAGAGGTGGCAAATGCCTCAACCTAGGCAACAAAACAATAATGACGTGACAACCGTCAGTTATGTGAAGCATCTCCATGTGCACGAACGAGAATCGGCAAATCAATCATTCCAAACTGAGACATCTTTGAAATGTTCAGGTTGGCTCATACCTTGGGGGTGTTTCAGGTTGGATCATTTACAGACTGGGTTCATTTGAAGTTTACAGTGGGGTTCATTCATCCCATTTAGTTTTCTTTATGAACATTTACATCTCTACCATCCTTTTCCATTGACAACGTCCCTCAACCACTAATTCCACTTCTTGCCACCTAATCATCAACCACCCTCCTCCCACTTCCCCTTCCTTGTAATCTCCCTACTTTGCATTTGCAAGTTACGTCCCCTCTAAACTCCCTAATGACCTCAATTATGAATCTATTATTGGTGGCAAGAAGTTACATTTTGATGTAAACATCAGGAAGTTTGCACTACCGTTGCTATTCCCACTAGAGGCTGAAGTGAGAAGTTGATATGTTATCCTCTAAGAAGACAGCAGAGTGCTGTTGATTTTTCTCTCTATTTTTTTTGGATGAGAAGTTCATGGGAGGACCTATGGGCGTGAGAGATAAGGGTAGTGCTTAAAGGAGAATTTTTTTTTTAGGAAACCAAAGTACAACAACCAAGATGATGATCATCCCAAATTATTAATTTATAAACATTAAGTAATCTACGATGCATCTAATGGCAATGCCATCTATGACAGCTCCAGCCCGCTTGAATCCAGACGTGGAAGAAGACATCAACAATATAAAATCTTTTTCATCCAAAAATTAACCCCATTAGTTTCAACAAAGGTTCACCGGAGGATGGCCAACGGGAAGTCCTCCCAGAAAGATAATCACATGAGGCATAAATCTAATCAATCCCCCATCCCCAGCAAACAGACATGTAAAAACATATGATAACGGTCCTCCTCAGCACTAGCACAAATACCACAAAAATGCAGGTAGGGCATGATGTGCATACATCTAAATAGCTAAAAATATCTATTAATGTATGTTCTTAGTATTATAGTTGTATCATATATTATAAATATTACATAACATGCATCATCTTGCATTTAAGTTAGGTTGTGTAAATTTTAGGTTAATTTTTCCTTTTTGTGGTCAGATAACAAGACGACTTTTAATCAGGGTCTCAGATCAAAGATCTACTATACGGATCTAATCAGGGCGACGATTGGAGTTCAACGACTCCAAGATCACCCCAATTGGACTTCTGTAGCATCAAATATAATCCGAGGAAGATCAGACATCAAGGGCCAAGATGGTATCAATCCGCACTTTATATGACAAATTCGACTGCATGGATGAGTTCAGATCGACGATCGCAGCCTAACGACAAAAAAATCGAACCAATCCAACATCTGTGGTACCATCGACAAGTCACAGAAAATGGACGGCCAAGATGGTGCCACATGGCACCATCTCAACCGCCCAAACCAGCCCAGCCAAATTAGCAAGGACAGCCGCACCCTCTCTCTCTCTCCTCACCTGCGTGATGGATCTGGGCCATTGGATCACCATCCAACAACCATGGTCGCTCGTGCACAAAACCCTCCGCTCGCCTCAAGTGAAAGTGTAGCACAGCGGGCGAACGCCTCTTTGCAAGCGAAGGGCACGAGTTCGATCCACGCTCTGCTTCAAATCAAGCAAGGACGCGGGTGCGGGCTCAATTAAGCCATTGGATGGCGAGCGAGCGACGCGGATGCAGGCGATGTGGTGCACCCAGATGCAAGGAATGCGAACGCGCCATCAGAAGCATTTTTGTCAAGGCAGGTGAGCGCATGTCCTGAGCCGTTGATCTTCGATCCACCGGTGATGGAGGCCACGTCACCTCTTAACAGGTGTTGAAGGAGACCGAACACGGCGCGTTTAAGGAGTCTAAACCCTGAGAATGTGCATATGTGCGCGTGCGTTGAGGCGCGAGGAGAGGAGGCGCGGTGTGCGCGGCAGCTACGCCCATGATCTGGGGTTTAGTGACGATTTTATCCATCAGTGAAGGCCCTAATTTAATGTTTTAAAGTGTAAAGACCTATTTACCTCTTCCAATCTTCACCTATAAAAGGCCCTAAGACCCCCACACTTTCTTCATCCCTTCTCTTCTCTCACCCCCTCCAATGCTCTACGAGCTTGTCCCAAACTCGGGATGCTCCTCTAGAGTAGAAATTAGAATTTTTTCACCTTCTCCCCCGTTCATGTAGCATCCCGCGGTTGTCCTCACTCCATTCAGGAAGCGAATCCCGCGACGACAACGACGTCCTGCCTCGCCCCCGACTCTTCCCGCTTCGTTCTCCTTCCCCCTCTGTTCTCCATCTTCCAGACGTCACTCCGTGCGGCTCGTTCTCCAAGGAATCGTCGAGGAGAATACTTCTCTCTCCATTCTCTTTACCGCTTTCTAGAGTAGATTTACTGCTTTCTAGCGTAGATTTCCTACTTTCTAGTTGTAATGATTAGTATAATGAACAGCATTTAATGATGAAATCCATATTTATTCTACCTCTCTTTTCTCTTTATTTGTAATATTCTCTCTTCTATTCTTTATTCTTTAAGTAGATAGCTAATTTAGATTCAATTCAATTAGCTAATCTGCTTCGTTACAATTAAACAAACGTGATTTTGAATCAAACGTTCGCCTTCCTGTGTTCGACCCGAAATTTCTTTACAAATTTCGGTAAAATTTTATCTGTTGACGGGATTGCTTCACAAATCTAACTACGACGAGTTTTCAAAATCCAATTTCGATCGCGTAGTTTTCCGCACTCAACATTTTTGCACCATTACCTAGAAGGCGATACTTTTTGATTTTTTCGTATTTTTCTGCCTTACTTATCTTTTACCTCACTTCTCTCCTCTTTTATTGTGATTGCAAGTACTCTCATGAGGCAAGCAAAAGCGATAGATTGGTGTAAAGTGCTGTTGAAAGGTTTGTGAGTTTACCCCCACCTCCCCACCCACTAGATTTCATTCCATCACCTAATAACACAAACCTTAATTAACCTAGGAGCTTGCATAAACTCTAAGGGTAGTTTTGATTGTTTGTTTGTCACCTCCACCCACCTCACCCTCATATAAAAGAAAATTTAAAAAAAAATCTCACAGAGGTACACAACCTCTTATGATTTTCAAACTCAACCGGTAAACCAATCTTTAGAACTGGTACACACACCCAAACACATAATTGAGTAGAAATCAAATTAGGTAATCATTTGTGTGCCTAAGTGGTGCATCAGGCCAATTATTTGAGTTGATTGGGCTGCACCACTTCAATTAAAATCAACTCATCAAGTAGCTACCACATAAGTTCAACTTTTAGGGATTTACCAAGCACTCCACATTCTTTTAAGCTTTAAAGGAAAACATCTTTACCTGTGTTTTCAAAACCTGATGTGCCAACTAAACTTGATTGAATACACCTAAAGTTGAATCCTAAAAGCTACTAAGCAAGATTTAAACCCTAAAATTCACCACATCCAAAAATAATCTTTCTTGAAAACCATTGATTATGCACGCACACACATATTAATCAATCATTAAGGGCACAACCTAGATAAAGGGCTCATCACATTCCGAAGCACATTCAAACCTAACCCTAATTAAAACAGAGTAGACGTTGGCCTTAAGGATTTGATTCGCTCTTCGGAGCCCAGATCGAGATTATTTTTTATTAGTCAGTTTCTACCGTGCAATCTGATGTCTAGCTAGGGGAGCAGAATCAAACGATCGTAGCTGGAGGGTACACTAGGAGCCTGAGGTGCAAGCCAAAGGAAGAACCTTCTCCCCAGTCCCTCTCTCTAACTTGGTTGGATTGACCGGAAAAAAGTAAATCAAATCGATTCTTTATCTCAAGACAAGTTTTGGGAGTCTGTAGATCTTTAGGCTAGTCCACTTAAGGACAGGTTTGTTTGTATTGCATGGCACCTTTCCTCCTCCCGTTCTGTCATGGATCCTTTCACATCATATTCAAACTTTCACTCCTACCCTCCTACCACTACTTATTCTCAAAATGATTATTATTTCAACCAGACTTATTCTCATCCACTTCCAGTTGGGATAATTTTGATTGGGGATACAGTTTTGAACCTCTGTGTTCAGGGTTTAACCTTGGACACCATGATCTTGATTCTTATCCTTCTCCGAGCTACACCGATTATAAATCATCACCCTCATTTGGACAACCTAATATGATCTAAAATCAAGAAGGATACACTGATCCTTACCCTTCCCCTGAATACACTGCCTTTAGGTCATCACCACCTCATGAATAACTTGAAATGACCTATTATCAAGAAGGGTATCAAGATTCTCAATTCATTGAGTCCCCTGCACTGAGCCCAAATCCACCCAACCCTTATCAGGGATGAAATGAACAAGTATTTGTTGGATTGGCTCCAGGATGTTAAGGATAAAGTCCCGAGTGAGTTTTTATTTGATAAGTTATCTAAATTGAGGATGAAATTTGTGGTTGTTTTAGTTCAATCTTGGGATGATTCCCAGGATGAACCCCCTTCAGGAGAGCCAATGTCAAAACCCACTCAAGCATCTGTTGGGGGGGACATGTGTTATGAGATCAAGATTGACCAGATTGGTCTAGAGTAATCAACTAAGGATGAATTGATTACTTCACCTGAGATCCCTAAGCCAGGGTATGAAGAAAAGTATATCTCCATAGATCAGGAAGTAATGGATAATTTTGAGACATACATTAATACAGATTCAGATTTCTTTGATTCTGAAGGTGAAGAATCATTATGCGATGTCTCACATGAGTTTACAAAACACGATTTTAGTAGGACAACTGGACCTGAGGAATTCGATAAATCATTTAATGGCCCTGAAATTGAGGAACTTGATCCTGTTGGGGCTCGGATGGTGGATTCAGATCCTGATTTTATGAATGATTCAATTCAAAGTCACATTCCTCAATTACACCCCTTTAAGCTTACTGAAAATTTTGAAATCACTAAACCCAAGTCCATTCTAATTCAGTCACATCTTTTAAACTTGGAAATTTCAGACAGGGTGATTAACATGCAGGAGGTCTCGGAATTTGAAAGTCTAAATGAAGAGGATAGGACATGGGAAATATTGATATGGAAAGTCAATTCTAGAGGAAGCAAAAGAATGAGTCTACGGGTTCCAATTTGTCTAAAACTCACAACCTTCTACCAGGACCCTTATGACATCTTTGACTCAGAAGATGTCCAACCCAAGCAAGCATTCATTGATTATCATTTTGAACTTGATTTCTCTGTTATCCAACTTTTTGGACTTGGGTTGCATCCTCACACATCACAGGCTTGACCCCACTTACATACTGATTTTAAGTTTTGGATAATTTTTATCGAGAACCTTAGATATACTCGACCATGGGGTATGGGCCTGCATCACAATCTGATCCACATCTATGGACATCTGCTGGTAGGTCCTGACGTGAATCTTTTTATTCTGATTCTGATTTGCACTTGTGAATTCTTTATTTCTTCTTTGTATAGTGTGCCTAGCTGAAGGCACTAAATTCAACACATATACAGTTCTTTTCATCTTAAAGCAGACCCGTTATTTACGCAATTCAGGTACTTTTTACTTTACTCCACTCTGTTTCATGTCTTTTTAATACAATGAGGACATTGCATTAGATAGGCATGGGAGGTGGATATTCATTTCCAAATCATCTTGTTAGCTCCGTTGATTCTTTTTATTTTCTCTTTCTTTTTGAAAGAAAAAATTGAATTAGAAAAGAATACTTAGGCATTAGAACTTTTAAATCTTAGGAAATAATACAGGAGAATCTGAACACTAAGACCCTTCAGGTCTTTGGGCTTAATCAGCCCAGGTATCCACTAAAATGTGGATATGTTTATCGAGTCCTCGCCATCCTGGATTCTATTTCAATTTTATTAAATAAGTTGAGGCGATAAGTACACGACTTATCAACTCACTCTCTGAATTGAGGGAACTTTAAGTTTAAGCATCTACACATTATTCGCACTGACTTGTTCGACGATTTTAACGGAAATTAGGTAGTTAATGAACCTTCTAGGGTGGTATGACTGGCAAATTATCGTGGGCAACAGCCCATTGCTAGGTTGTCCAGAGCCCAGCCATAGAACTATTCTTTTCCTGCTACCTTTAGGTAAATCTTAGACCAGGGAAGCCACCTACTTAAAGAAAAGAAAAGAAAATTCAAAAAGAAAAGAAAAAAAGGAAAATAAGAAAATAAAAAAAGAATAAAAGAAATAAGCCACACTTTACCGTATAAGTATGACTGGCAAGTTATCGTGGGTAACAACCCATTGGTAGGTTATTCAAATCCCAGCTCAAGAAATGTACGTTTAATTCCTAAAACACTTAAGAAGAAGCGGAAAAGTAGGATAAGCAGAGGAGATATACACTGGATTCACCCTTGTATTGACCCCATAAAAATAAAAGTAGGAAGAAAACTATTGGTCGTATAGATACACCTTTAGGCAGAATTCTTTTTAAGGTTACCTTGGAGCGTAGAAACCCGAAGTCTGCTCTGATTACTGATCGAGTCTATCACATTCACAAAAAGATGCTTAAAACCTAAGGTTCTCATTAAGTCTTGGGTGGGTTGAGTGGTCATAGAAAGTCACTCTGTAACCGTAAACTCAAAAATCCAAAAAATTAGAAAAGAAGAAAAATGAGAAAAAGAGATCCTTCTGTGAATAAGGCAAGGGCTTGAGGCGGTCTGCATTTTGGCAGATACCCAGACGCTATTGTGTCTATGAAAGTTCAGGTCCTAAGTAAAAATTTCTTAATGTTGAAAATGACTTTTGCCCGAGTAATTCAATCCTACTTCTTTTATAAATAGCATGTAGTTTCTGCTATGGACTAGCAAAATATAGACATGGGAGTGTGATGTGCATACATCTAAATAGTCAAAAATATCTATTAATGCATATTATTAGTATTATAGTTGCATCATACATTATAATATTACATAACATGCATCATCTTGCATTTAGGTTAGGTTGTATAAATTTTAAGTTAATTTTCCCATTTTGTGGTCAAGTAACAGGGCTACTGTTAATCGAGACCTCATATAAAAGATCCAATCATACGAATCTGATCAGGGCGACGATTGGAGTTCAACGACTTCAAGATCTCTCCGATCGAACTTCCGTAGCATCAAATATAATCCGAGAAAGGTTAGAGATCAAGGGCCAAGATTATGTCAATCCGCACTTCAGATGACAAATCCGACCACACGGATGGGTTCGGATCGACGATCGCAACCTAACGGCGCAAAAATTGATCCAATTTGACATCCGTGGCACCGTCGACAAGTCACAAAAGATGGACAGCCAAGATGGTAGCACACGGCACCATCTCGGCCGCCCAAACCAACCCAGCCAAATTAGCAAGGACCGTTGCACCCTCTCTCCTCACTCACGCTATGGATCTGGACTGTTGGATGGTCGCTCGTGCACAAAACCCTCCACTCGCCTCAAGTGGAAGCGTAGCGCAGCGGGCGAGCGCCTCTTCGCGAGCGAAGGGCGCGAGTTCGATCCGCGCTCCACTTCAAATCAAGTAGGACGCAGGTGCGGGCTCAATTGAGTCGTTGGATGGAGAGCGAGCGGCGCGAATGCAGGCAACGTGGCGCGCCCAAATGCGAGGAACGCGAACGTGCCATCAGATGTGTTTTTGTTAAGGCAGGCGAGCGCGCGTCCTAAGCCGTTGATCTTTGATCCAATGGTGATGAAGGAGGCTGTGTCGCCTCTTAACATGCGTTGAAGGAAACCAGGCATGGCGCATTTAAGCCATCCGATGTCGCATTCGGACAGCTGAGAATGCGCATACGTGCACATGCGTAGAGGCGTGGGGAGAGGAGGCGCAGCGTGCGCGGCAGCTACGCTCACGATCTGGGCTTTAATGACGGTTTTATCCATCACTAAAGGTCCTGATTTAATATTTTAAAGTGTAAAGACCTATTTACCCCCTTCAATCTTCACCTATAAAAGGCCCTACGACCCCCACATTTTCATCCTTTCTCACCCCCTCCAAAGCTCTAAGAGCTTATCCCAAACCCGAGATGCTCCTCTAAAGTAAAAATTAGAATTTTTCCACCTTCTCCCTCGTTCGTGTAGCATCCCGCGGTTGTCCTCTCACTCCATTCAGGAAGCGAATCCCGCGACGACAACGACGTCCTGCCTCGCCCTCGATTCTTCCCGCTTCGTTCTCCTTCCCTCTTCGTCCTCCATCTTCCAGAGGTCACTCCGTTCGGCTCGTCCTCCAAGCAATCGTCGAGGATACTTCTCTCTCCATTCTCTTTACCTCTTTCTAAAGTAGATTTATTGCTTTCTAACGTAGATTTCCTACTTTCTAGTTATAATGATTAGTATTATTAATAGCATTTTATGATGAAATCTATGTTTATTCTACCTCTCTTTTCTATTTATTTGTAATATTCTCTCTCTTGTATTCTTTATTCTTTAAGTAAATAGCTAATTTAGATTAAATTCAATTAGCTAATTTGCTTCATTACAATTAAACAAACGTGATTTTGAATCAAACGTCCACCTCCCTGTATTCGACCCGGAATTTTTTTACGAATTTCGATAAAATTTTATCTGTTGACGGGATTGCTTCGCAAATCGAACTATAACGACGGATTTTCAAAATCAATTCCGATCGCGTAGTTTTCCTCTTCAACAGGACACAACTAAGTGACAAACTTCTACCATACATCTTTGCCAAGATCAAATTCCTTAACATCCAAGTCAAACCATAAATCTCCAAATCAACCAGAAATACCTCTTTAGATTCTACCTCAGCAAACAATATGAAAATCTAAGAAACCAGGCCCCTCTTGGTATTCCCATCTATCTTGTAACCTGGTTGGATATACATGAACCAGTACCTCCTACTTTTGCACAAACTCTAAAAAACACCAGTCTAACGAATTGACCATAAGAACAGGCAACCAACACCTGTCAATTCCTCCAAACCTACAGCCCCAACAAGAAGAGACATTAGCATCAGGATCTAAAGCCAGCGTGAACAATTCCAGAAATCACACTCCCCACACCCAGCCTGCAGTCATTCTACCAGAACGCAAAGCCCAGATAGTCATCCAAACGACCACAGGAATAAGACATGACATCTCATTTGAGATGTAACAAAACCCTTTGAAAAAGATAAGACCTCCTGTAAGGCATCCACTTACTTCCTAGTTAATCTTTCTCCTACAAGACGATCATTGAAAATCAACAAGATCACCATCTGGAGGGTTACTGCTCAAGAGTGGCCCACCTTTTTACTTTAAAAAAAAAAACAAGATCACCATTTAAACCCATCTAATCAGAGATTTTGCTCAATTTAAGAAATCAATATTAAGACCATAGGAAAGAAAAAGAACTCATAAGCACACCCTCCAATCCCTGCAATGAGGCATCTGTATAGACGACGAATCCGCCACCACTATTAGGGATGGTGAGTACAGGAGCTAAGGTCAACCTCTCTTTCAACTCCTGAAAGCAAGACTCACACTCGTCTGTCCAGGCGAAGGGTACGTCCTTCCGAGTCAATTGAGTCAGAGGTCGGACAATCTGCGAGAAACCTCGGATAAATCGTCTGTAATAACCAGCCAGCCCCAGGAAACTACGAATCTCTATCACCGAACGTGGTCTCTCCCACCTGAGTACTGCCTCTACCTTAGCTGGATCCACAGCTAAACCGTTTTCTGAGATCACATGGCCCAGGAAGGTGACCTGTCTCAACTAGAATTCACACTTGCTGTATTTGGCATACAACCTGTGCCGTCTTAAGGTATCCAAGACCATGTGAAGGTGTTGCTTGTGCTGCATCTGGTCTCGTGAATAAATGACCACGTCATTAATGAAAACCACCACGAACTGATCCAAATACGGCCGAAAGACGCGGTTCATCAAGTCCATAAAAGCGGCAGGGGCATTGGTCAATACAAACCGCATGACCAAGAATTCGTAGTGACCGTACCGTGTACGAAAGGCTATCTTGGAGAGGTCAGTCTCCCTAATCCTCAGCTGATGGTATCCTAACCTTAGATCTATTTTTGAAAATACTGTGGCATCCCTCAGCTGGTCGAAGAGGTCATCTATGCGTGGTAACGGGTACCTGTTCTTGATGGTGACCCGGTTCAACTGTCTGTAGTCAATGCACAGCCGAAGAGTACCGTCCTTTCTCACAAACAGGACGGGGGCTCCCCACGGGGAGGCACTGGGCCTTACGAAGCCCTTCTCTAGCAAGTCCTGTAGCTGTGACTTGAGCTCTGACAGCTCAAGCGGAGCCATTCGGTACGATGCTGAAGAAATGGGACCTGTCCCTGGTATCAGTCAGATCTCGAACTCGATCTCACTCTCAAGTGGCAGTCCTAGCAGCTCCTCTGAAAAGACGTTGAGGTACTCACAGACCACCGGAATACTTTGTATACTATCCACGGGGCCAGGCTTTGCTAGGACGTAAGCAAGGAAGCCCTCGCACCCTTGACTTAGTAGTTTCGTTGCCCGAAGTGCGAAGATGCACCTGAATCCTCCGTCTACAGGCTGCTCGTGGAACTCGAAGGGAGGTATGTGGCCAAAACCAGTCCTCCCAAAATAATCTACAAGGGCATGGTATGCGGCCAACCAGTCCATCCCCAAGATTACACCGAAGTCATCAATCAAGATCATGATCAGGTCTATCAGAAGACTGTGTCCCCCTATCATGACCTCACAATCAGTGAGAACCTCCTCGGCAACAAATACCTACCCACCTAGTCCTCTAATCAGGAAGGGCTCCTCTAAAAGTACACTGCTCAATCCTGTGCAGACAGCAAAACTCATAGAAACAAATGAATGCGTGGCTCCGGAATCGAAAAGAGTGTAGACGAGTCTACCGGAAATAATAACCATATCTGCCACTACGAAGCCCAAAGCTCTAGCATCTCCGTGAGTCAGGGTGTTAACACACTCTTCAGTCCTTGGTACAGAAGAAACAGCCGTGCTCTGGGTCGGGCAGGAGGCAACGGGCCGGTACCCTCCTCGTAACTGCTGCCCTCCTCCTCGGGCCTAGTATCCGCGACCGCCAGATCGGCCTCCAATGCTCGGTGCTGGGAGCATCGACTGCGCTCCAGTCCTAGATGGACAATTCCTCCATATGTGGCCCAACTGGCCACACTGATAGCAGAGGGGTACACGACCTCCCTCTGTCTGCTGTCCCTGCTGGTGACTGGGTGGGGGTCTGCTATAGTCGGCTGATCCCTGTCGGGGATGCCCAAAGGTCCCTAGTGGACCCATAGAACGGGACGGTTCCCCTACTGGTGTCTGGTGCCTCCTCTCTCAGCGGCCCTGTGAGTGCTCCTGTGGGTAGGGCCTCTTCCGTCCTCCATCAATATCTCGTGCGGACGGGTTGGTCTCCTCGTAGGTTATGGCAGCCTCGAGTACGCGGGAGAAGGTAGGCAGCTTCAGGGGCTTTACACACCCCCGGATGGCGGGTCGGAGACCCTCGGTGAATCTCCACAGGCGCTCCTCGATGGATGTGACTATCGAGGCAAAGCGTGACAGCTTCAGAAAACGCATACGGTACGCGCTGTCATTGCCTCTTAGAGGAGAGTATGGAACTCCCACCTCCTCTGATCTTGCCAAGTCTGTGGGAAGTACTGCTCACAGAAGAGCACCACAAACCGGTCCCACGTCAGCTCTCCCTCCTATCCTCTGACCGCCCTCCACCACCTATGAGCTACACTCTCTAGCTGATACGTGGCGAAGGCCACGCGGCATTCTGCAATAAGACAGAGAGTGTCAAAGATCTCCATGTGCTCCAGTCAATCTTCTGCCTCCGACAGGCTTTCCTCCCCCTTGAAAGAGGGAAGCTTCAGCTTCCTGAATTGGATGAAGACCTCATGATGTAGCCGCAACGGAGGAAGGGGTACACCCTCCAGGCAAGGACTTGTGCCTCGAAGTGCCTGAAGGGGGCGATAGAGGATCACCCCCTCCCCCTCCAGCTTGTCCAGCGCTGTGGCGACTTGCCTGCCCCACAGAGGATTCCCCCTCCGCATCCCTAGGAAGGGAAGGTTGAGGAGGAGGCTGATGGAGCTCCTCCCGTATAAGACTCCGGATCAGTTAGGCAAGGTCCAGGGCCTGGATGCTTGGGAGGAGTGGTGGAACGGCTCTATCCTTGGCCATCACTCGTCCTCCCCTACGACCACGCCCTCGGCCACGACCACGTCCGCAGCCTGCCTCAATAGCTCCTTGGCGAGGCATTTCCTACACAGAGATCGAGGAGGAACGAGATTATTGGTGCCTGTTTGAATAAAGAGAATACGTGATACTCGAAAACAACCAAGAGAAAATGTTGTGATGGCTATCTCAGTTACATGTACAAGTGTGGTGTTTTCCGGACTACTTGATTCATTTCTCAGGACGACCTTGCTCTGATATCATCTTGTCACGACCCGATCCCAAATCCCTACAGGATCTGGGACCGGCTCGCTTCGATTAATCCCATGACCCAGTCGTCCAACAAGAAATAACCAAATAACATTCAACAAACCACAATCACACAAGTACAGTAGGTAAGCAGAAAGAAATTTACAACAGGGGAAAAGGAACAGTAATATTATGTCATAATACAGCCATCACAACAAAAACGAGTACATATAGCAAAATACAAAGCTATAGAAACTCACTACCAGACAGTAGAACTAAAGCTAGGCTCGACTAGGCCCAGCGTCCTCAGCGGCTGGTAGCTCAGGCTGCTCAAATCCCTGACCTGTACAAAATTTATTTAACTGGAGTCAACTAACGCTGAGTAGAGTGGTGGCTAAAAAGTAACATGCATTTAACAAGTAGTTAACATAAAATTTTTCATTTTGCAATTATATTATACATGTGGGTACGTAGAGATCTCTAATTATGATTTATTAATTAATCTTCTTGTTCCCTATAGGAATAATTTTTCTTGCAGCTTCTCGTGATATAGGATGCCCACGTGGCACTCTCCTGGCTAGGGGAGTCCCACCGTGGTAGTCCTATACTCGGTCTACCACCCCGAGGTCACGGTTGTGATGTAGCGGTAACTACGACACACGTAATAAGTGCGCGGGTAGCTACACCGCACTGGCACGCGGTCAGTCGTTTCCGCTAACGGGTACACCTCAACGTATAATGCGGAACAATATAGGGCCTTGCCCCCTCAGAACAGAACAGGGGTCTTGCCCCTCAAAACAGAACAGGGGTCTTGCCCCTCAGGGGTCTCACCCCTTCTCAATCCGCGTACCCTCGTCCGATTACCCCGATTTCCCCAACGGGCTAACGAGAGTTGATGTAGGGTAGCCATACCTAGCCCCGGGCCCCCTGGGGCAGCTAGCTCCACCTACACTAAGTAGCTCACCTCGGTACCATGTACACAAGGGCCAGTAAGAGTCGTCGTACAGTGGCCAAACCTACCCCAGATCCCAACCCAAGGCGACAAGCTCCCCTCTACACTACAAGGGATAGTTGCTCTCTTCGGTACCACGTACACGAAGGTCAGCTTACCTCCCTTAACAACTGCCCATGGGCAGCAAATTTTCATAACCATCTGGTTCTCCGTATTACGATGTTCTTGTCTACATTCCCGTGGGATTCATACAGGAGTTTCTTTTTTTTTCACATTCGGGTTGGAATGTACGGAACAAGCAGTTCAATTTCCATTTCATCACATTAGGGTCCATTTTAGATAAAAACAGGCAGCTTTTGATTACTCCATCATTCACATGTAATTTCCTCTAACCCTAGTTTTCATGCCATGACCTAGGATTCAAGAACTTACTCTCGAGTATGCGTTTATTCCTTCCTAGGGTTTATCTCAAGTCCTAGGATTACTTGCATATATTAAATTAGAGTTTTAAGGTTATAACCACTCTACCTAGGTAACCGGGTGGAATGGGGGCTTGTATAGTGGCTCCTGACGTCTCCGCAAGTCCCGTACACCCGACGGACTGAAGACCTAAAACATGGATTGATGGGCCAAAAGGTTCAGAATGATACAAACAAGGTATTTTTATACAGAGAAACTCGTACGGAAAAATAAACGGTTTGTTTGCAGAAAAGCGATAATATTAGGGCCTTGCACGGCCCAAAAACACGTTGTCAGACAGAAATCAGATGTCTAGGAAAGGTCCCAGATGTCTTAAAACAATTCACAGGGATACATCTCTCGGTGTTCCTCTATCAGACGTCTGGAACTCAATGCCAACGTCCAAGGACTCCGTCAGAGGTCTGGGGGGTGCTTCCGGAAGTCTGAAACTGCCTCGATCTGCTCTCACCTTCTGAC
The DNA here is from genome assembly GCA_037157565.1 of Thalassia testudinum. NCBI lineage: Eukaryota > Viridiplantae > Streptophyta > Magnoliopsida > Alismatales > Hydrocharitaceae > Thalassia > Thalassia testudinum. Next base: position 51,572,011 of record JAZHRO010000009.1, read on the forward strand.
ACATATACGTACGCTATCAGGACTTTGTCAGAGAGTAAAATACGGAAAGTAGATCTCTACTAGACGTCTTGCTCTACCTTCGGACGTCCGGTAAGACGTCTGGGTGTCCCTCCGATCGTCTGATTCCGCAGAAAAATGACTCCCGCGGAACCGCTCTGGCTTCCCTCGCCTGCAGGCACTGCAGCAGAACGGCGTTGCACCCTTCGCTCTCGCGCTTCCTCTCGCTCTAGCTCTCCGCTCTTCACTTGCTCTCGCCCTCGCTCTACTCTCGGCTATGGGGTGAGCAACGAAGAGGAGAGGTTTATAAAGGGAGAGGAGGTGAGGGGGGCGAGATGGTGAAGCGTGGTGCAGAGTGGCATCGCAGGAGGTGTAGTGAGGCGTGGTGAGAGAGGAAGCATGGCGTACGTACGGACCACGCCGAAGAGAAAAAGCATTTTCAGACGTCTGGTGAACATCGCAGACAACCGGACAGACGTTTGGTGAACATCGCAAACATTCGGATAGACGTCTGGTGAACACCCCAAATGTCTTAAATGACCAAAAGGGTGGTGGGTCATTTCATTATTCTCCAGCCAAATGTACCAAAGTACTGCAAGAGGCATGGTAAGAGGCACAACCCTCTCCTTGCTGGTTATATACTGAATATGTCCATGTGCCGCATTTCCACTTATAAAGGAGTTTCAAAGTCATCAAATGAAAAATTATTAATCCACACCCCCCCCCCCCCCAGCATTAACCCTGCTCACAAATTCTTGGCAAAGGCGCAACTGAAGTGCCCACAAGGGTATGCTCAAACAATGGATACTCTTGACTTCAGCAAGAGAGACCCTAGTTTGAATCCCCATCCCTACATTACCTAAATGATTGGTGTATGGAGGTTGGTCTTACTATCCAGTTTACCCAAATGAGATTCTGGGTCATCAAAAGAGGGACTACCGAAGAAAAGATGACCAAGGTTTTCATCTCCATTGTTGCATAAAGAATATGTCACTATCATCTGTAGATCTCACTACTAGCACCTCGCTTTCGTTATTATACATTTGGGGTTTTTATATGTATGCCACTGAAAATCATCAAAATTATCTTTTTATCACTGAATTTCAGATATTGCTATTAATGCTACTAAAAAGTATAATCCTTTTACAAAAATGTCACTTGGGTCAACATCAATCTAATTGGGGTTAACAAACATTAAGTCCCCCTTTCCTTCCCTCCCCCTCTTCTTGACACCATGATTACCACCACCACCAAAGTAGCAACAGCAGCAACACCAACAACAGTGCCATCCTACACACCCCCTCTACCACACATGATGGCAGCAATGATGAGCCTGACACATGCCTTCGCCTCCCCCGTCCACTCCACCTCCACCTCTTGCCTCCTCCCCCTTCCCCCCTCCACTCACCTTCACACAGAATCTCCTCTCCTCTCCACTCTTGCACAAATGCCATAGATCGCTCTCCACCCCCCACCCCCGTCTCATCATCCATGCTCCCAATCTCTATCATTGACGCCTGCATGAATCCACTCACGTCCGCAAGCACCTGGGGAGTACACATGCCATGTAGGTAAACAAGTCAAGGTCGATCAACTCCAACATGATTGCATCCAAAAAGAAGATTGAGGAGCAACTAAGGAGCAAGAGGAGGTGGAGGGGAGGGTGCAAGTGGGAGGATAAGACAAAGGACATGGAGGTAAGGAGGAGGAGCTCGAGGTAGGGGGTGTGTAGATGGGACGAGCTTGGGGGTGTAGGTAGGAGGGAGGACTAGGTCAAAGGAGGAAGAGGAAAGAGGAGCAGCTCGCAAATATGAACATTGCCACCAGCAATAGAAAAGTCAAAAGGAAGGAGGAGAAGGCTTGCATCCCCAATAAATTCCATCCGTCTGATCCATCCCCAAGGATGGATTAAATCACCACTGTACATTTCCCTTCGAAATTAGCACTTTTAACTTAACTCAAGTCTAACTTTTCCCCAACCCCTAGTTGATGGACTAACAAAAAGATAACGAGATAGCATTTACATTAATGGCATAAGTTTCACAATGACATTATGTAAAAACCCCTATACATTTCCATCTCATTTCCCATGCAAAAGAACGGAGCTTCAAAGGAGCCTTTTACCTTCCACAAAAATCTGCAGTCATGAAGGAGATCTAGCAATGGTGGTTACAAAGCATCATAGCCTTCTTAATTGGAAATTCCCAACCTCCCCATCCAACGGATCTTCCAAATGTGGGGTAAGCACTAGGTGACGAATCAACTCTAGCAACCACATAAGCTCGGACACCCCGACCTTGGAAAGAGCAGAGAAACAGGTAGGCCTTCAACTTCCTACACCCCTCTCCAAGCAACCACTCTAGCAGTCCATCGAAGTTCCATCCTGATGTCTAGCTAAGGCAAAAAGCCTAGGAAAATTCTCCTTCAAAGGGCCCAAGCTGCACCATGCATCCTTGAAAAGCGGAAACCCATACCATTTCCTACTCTTGAAATAAAAAAATCCTCAATCCATGGAACCATTCAGCAGGCCACTCCGAAAAGGTGAAGCACCATACCATAAATCCAGCTAAGAAGCTGGGCAAAGAGCTCATCATCACCTCCCATCATCCAAAGCAAACCACTTAGCCAGCAAGGTCACATTCAGTGTTCTCACCCTTCTAATTCCAAGTCCTCTAAATGGACAGCAAGAATCCTTGCATGCAACCAGGTCCACACCTTGCCCTTAACCATCCGATCCCTGCCCCTTCCAAAGATCTTCCTATATAAACCTTCAATCCATGTCATCATAAGGGTTGATATATGGACGATATATCAATATCGCTGAGTCAACACATATCAATATCAGCCTTAATATCTTTTTTCCATAATATCGCCGATATGTCACCGATATATCGCCCATATCGCCGATATCATAGACTTTTGTTAAACTTTAGAACTGTACATGCTAGGATTCTTGCTTCCTTGTAGTCCATCAAATATGTCAACTTTAGAATTATACATCCTCTGTCGACAATGTAGTCATTGCACTTAATTTTACTTACTGAAAAATAGGAAGAATATTCTAAAACGTCGGTGAGAAATACATTAGCATCTTCAAACCTCTATAAAAAAATGTATAAAACTAAATACTTTGATAATCCATAGGGGTATTGAAAGGGCTATCTTTTCATCTTCCTTTGATTAAAGGATGTCATCCATGATGGTTTTTCTTTCTTTCCCCCACAACCTAAGGTTGACAGGCTCACTTGTTTCAGCATAGTTTATCTAAGTACTTGCGTACTAGTGTTTTGTTGATCTCCACTAATCTTGCAAACTATGCACTATGCTATGATGGGCACAACTGCTCTCTAGTTATTTGAGCATTTATATGTGTCCATTATATACACTTGTATTATCTAAACCATGTCTTGTTTAACCAACTACATCTTTGTTGGTAGGAGATGTGATTTCATATGTTGAACTCATAATGAGAAGAGTAATAGTGTAGTTCACGAAATGTGAGATAGATCAATAAGAGAAGAGTATTGGAATGGAGAACGTGTTGAAACTGATAAGAAAATCAAGGCTCTAATTATTTAACCATTTATATTTGTTCATTATATACCATTATGTAATCTAAATTGTATCTTCTATCACCAAGTGCATCTTTGGTGATAGTATTTGTGATTTCATAACTTGAGATCGTAATGAGAAGAGTAATAGGATGATTCACAAAATCTGAGGCAGGTCAATAAGAAAAAGAATATTGAAATAGAGAGCATGTTGAAACTGATAAAAAAATCAGTACAACTAAGGCATGATTTCAATTGTCAACAATATGCAATGAAAGTTATTATGAACATTTTTCAATTATTATCATATTCTGTATACTTTCTTTTCAATATACGACTTTGTCGACATGCGATGTTTCCATTCAAAATTTATGATTTTCATCTTCTAGGCATTTTTTCATGATGTATTAGTTATTAAAATGCTAATTTTCATAAAATTTGTGATATTTTAAGACATTTTGACCCTTCTAAACAATTTTCCCAAAATTTACCGATATCAATGGTATATCCCCGATATATTTCTTTTTTGACTTCTCGATACGATATCTAGATCGATATTTAAAACATTGTCACCATCTTAGTTGGTAAACAAAACTAACATGTACAAAACAAGTAAGGGAGAGCCACAAGCATTGCCCACAACAAGACCAACTAGCCACCCTTGAAAAGAAGCTTCACCTTCCATCCAGCCAACTTCCACTCCAGCTTATCCAAAACGTAAGATCATTGTACCTCAATGCAACAGCTGTAAGGGGCAAACCTAAATTTGAAAAGGGAAGATCTCCTCTAGAAGTAGTAGGCAAAGATTCCATTCCAAATTTGACACAAGCAGACTCGTACTACTTAGTGTTCAGGCCTGATGCCTCCATAAAAACCTGAAGCAGTGAAGCAAAGTTCTTTACCTCTACCATAGAACCCTCAATGAACAAGATTTTATCATTGGCATACTGCACGAAGGGTATCACTAAACCAAAGTCCTAACCAGGGGTAAAGCCCAAGAACAGTCATGCAGATCAAGCAGCATAAGAATTAATGTGAGGAATTCGCAACTTGAACAAATAGTAGAGGTTCCAAGGGGGATCCACACTACACCCTTCTCCTCAATTGAGTCCAACCATCTACCTCATTACCATTTAGGAGGACTAAAAAAGAGGTCATCATACACCCTTTCAACCATTGGATCCAAGCATCTAGGAAGCCTTTATGAACAAGGGAGCACCACAACAATCTATCAAGTCATAAGCTTTTGAAAGTCAACTTTTCATAAGAATGCCTTCCAATCCCTTCCAATGAGAGATGATCTCCATGGCATTTGCTAAGTAGTTTGCCAAGAAATTAAATCTCGCGATATATCGACGATATATCATATAACACCAACCTCCAACATATTGATATAGGTGACGTATCGTTTTTCCCATATATCAAGCACTCTATTGCTCGTATCAGTTGGTATGGTCGACATAACAAGATTTTAGAGGCCCTTTTTCACAAAATTTCCAATATTTCAACAATATTTGTGATCACACATTGTTAACCTAATAATATTTCGACCAAAACAAAATTTGGTAATGATTTTGTAACCTAAATCACTATATTTACACTATGGTTACTATTCATATCGAACTTGAATCTTTAGATATACTCGATTATTGGTTAAATTAAAATTGTATACACATTACCTTCATAAGATCACTAATTAAACTCCAATTTGATCATGATTCTATGACCTAAATTTCATCTTAGAGCCACATTTACCATCCATTCCAAGTTATTCATGTTAAATTGTGAATAGATCTCTTGTCGGATCATGGTTAATGGTTTAAAATGTTTATATATGTCTTGTAGGTGTTTAATCATATTGAGGAAAGTAAAAAACTCAAGGGATGGGGATCCTATAGAAATTGGTTGGAATTATTGTACTCCCATAAATTGAGACAAAGCAAAGCCACAATGCAACTTTTGTGGTAAAAAAATGATCGGAAAAGGTATCACAAGGTTGAAGCAATACTTAGTACGCAGGTGCAAAATGTGACTAGGTGTCGTAGTGTTCCTGGGAAAGACAAATTATTAGTGCTAACAAATTTAGATGGAAAGAAAACAAAAGATGCAAAGAAATCAAAAAAAGTATGTTGGTATAAATAACTCTAATGACGATTCCAATGTTCAATACCCTAATGATGTTGAAACTACACAGAGGCAGGTATTATAAATGCTATTAGAGAATCTCTAAGGAGTAAACATGAGAGGCAGGAAAAAGCATTTGCCCGTGAAAGGCCACTCTATGCGAAAGGAAGTGGAAGTGCATGTGCTACCATCCCCGAGCATCCTGCAAAAAAACAAAGGGAGGCAGAAGTTGGGAAATCAACTAGTGTGAGATATGTGCCTAGCACAAATAAGAAACAAAAGACCATTAAGGGTATGTTTGAAAATGTTCGAGAAAAAGTGAGGAATGTCATCTTTACACTCTTCTTTATACATGCGATTCCAGCAAATGTAGAAAGCGGACTATTTCTACAACATACTATAAATGAGATTTGACAAAGCAAGAATAGGGATGGGTGGACTAGTTTTACAAAAAGTCAAATAATAGTTTCCTTCTTTATTGTGATAAAAAGGCTTTTTTTAAATCTAAAAATGCATCTGATCGAATAAAAAATTATAAATACATATATCATTTGATGGTGAATGTTGTGAAGAAGGTTGGACCTGAAAATATGATGCAAATTGTTAGTAATAAGGGTAATAATTTTAAGAAGATTGGAAGGAAATTGATGAAATCCAGCAAATATGGAGTTTTTTTAACTCTTTATGCAACCCATTACATTGATTTGATTTTAAAAAACTTAAGAACGAGGAAGTTGATAAGCATGCTTTTCAAGATACAAGTTTAACCACAACTTGCATTTACAATCACTTGCAAATATTGGCAATAATAAAGTTATGTAAGGGTGAATTGATAAGGCCAACCATTACCTAATCTGCAACCAATTACATTACATTGCAGAGTATTATGGACAACAAAGTTTGAAGTTTAGTAAATGTTTATCTCCAATGCTTGGTATTCACTAAGAGAGAGAACGGAGATCGAGAAAGTGGAGGAATTTGTGATCTCCATAAAGTTCTGAGACAATTGTTGACAAGTTGTGAAGATTATGAAATCAGATGGTTGATGGTGAGAAAAAACCAATGTTAGCAAGTTATATGTAGCTATGGAAATAATGAAGCAAAAGGCCAAGAAAAATGCTAGAAATTCAACTTAATAATAAATAAAGAAAATTGATGAGAGATGACAAGGCATACTCTCATATTCGCTTCATAAAACTAGTATGAATTTACATGACTATTAAGTTTCATATATATTTTCCATCATGACCTTATAGTGATTAGTCTTGAATTTTAATTTTGCAACATATTATTTAAATCCAAAATATCAGTACAAATATAGATTTCGTAGTGATCATGAACTCCTCAAAGCAGTGCAAGTAGTTATCTCTAAGCTCATGAAAAGTGTTCAACAACAAACAGATTGTATAAATGAGGTAATAAATTATTTATACTTCGAGTCTATGTTACACATTTTACTCATATTATTATAGATGAGATAATACGATGTTAATTCCTTATTCTTTGCAGATAAAATATTTTAAAACAAACATCATACGTATACGAAATAAAACTCTTTTGGTATAGTCATGATCTAAATATGAAGATGTTTCGTTAATTCATTTCACAATTCACAAGTTACATAAATTAATAAATTCACTTTCATTTTTTAATTGCAACTAAATATAACACTTACATGGCATTAATGCTCCTAACCTTCGCCAAGTTGCCACTAAAATCTTATCTTAGATAGCATCCTCGCAGAAGGGTGTAAAAGAAACTAGAGAACCTTTAACTCGATTCACTCATAAAGGAAAAATCACCTCAGCATTGACAAGTTGGACTTGGTGTTTATCCATTACAACATTAGATCAAAGATGAAACATATATGGAAAGGAGAACATAAGAGTACGTAAACCCGATTAATGTCGCATATTTTTTGGAGAAAGAGATGATAAGATGTTTTACAAGCATGATTGAATAGCAACAGAGAACCATTGCTTGATAAAGATGGTGGTCCCAATTCTGAGAGCAGAAAAAATGGATGCGAAAGTAGACGAATTTATGGATAGTAAGTTTGGCAGAAGAGTAATCCATGATATTAAAGAGTCAAGATAAGGACGATTCACCTTCAACAAAAGATGGTGATGATGGAGGGGAGATGATGATGTCGAAATCTCAACAAGAAGAAATTAATGAAAGAGGTGGGAGATATCGTCCTAATAGGGATGAAGAGAATGTTGGACATGAATACCAAGAGCAATATAGAACTATACATGGAGATCTCTTGCCAAGTCCAACTTGTAACCATGATGCAAGGTATGGCTCATCTTCTAATACTGTCCATCGATGATTTAAATTCATAAGTGGGATCCTTTAATCTAGCAAATTCAATCTTTGGAGGTGACCCTACATCATCGTCAAGTTTCAATGGTTATATATTTTATTATACCAACCCTCAATACCAACCCCACCACAGAGATGAGACACAAAATCCATATAATTTCCCACCTAGCTACTATTCATTGTCACTAATGTATCAAGACTATCAACTAGAGCCAAGTCAACCATATCTTATTATGATTCCCATGGCTATGGATATGATGGTGTCCAAAGTCATACTAATCAAATTGATCTTGCAACACACGAGCATGGGATATTCCTAGAGTATTTTGCAACCCAAGGTCCCCAACCATCTTATTATTATCATCCTTCCCAATCTACTACACAGCTTCCTCCTCAACCACCACAAACTTCATCGACGAGACAGTGTGATCTCACAAATCTTCAGGTTCTACATTGAGATAAGGTGACTCTACCATGTCTAGAGATTCAAGAGAACCAATTAGACAACATAAACAAGATCTACATAATTATAGTTGAGTCTATCAAGAAGTAGCTCAATCGATAGTCAATTCAATATCCACATCTTAGAGTACTTGCATACTACAGTGCAAAGACTACCAACAATACATCCATGAATATAATACTTGATACAGCTTCATAACATGAGACAACTATTTTGACCATTAGAATATCACAAATAAAGAAAATCAAAGGAGAGGTATTCAGCCTAGCCAAAACTCCACAAGATATCGAATTAGTCATGAATCATGATTTAGTGGTACTAATGCTATTATATGTCAATTCTTGTAAGTATTATTAGGAACATCTTAAGTTATTATCATGTAATGTGTTTTTTCTTTTCAATGTTATGACTTACAAAGATTATTAATAGTCAGTAACGTATTTATATTATATTTCATTCAAAATTAAAGATTTTAGACTTCTAGGCATTTTTTGCATGTATATAACAATTATTAAAATGTTAATTTTACCAAATTGTGACATTTCAAGTCATTTTGAGCAATTTTTCCACTATTTTCTAATATTAGCGATGTATTCCTTTTTTGACTTATCAATATGATATTGATATTAATATTTAAAACTATGAAGAATAAAGGCCACCACGTGGCAGTGTGCCATGTGGTGACCTTTATTCTTCACAAAAACCTTGCCTAAACAGGTGAAGCCAGATGCTATAACACAAAATAAAAGGTGATTCGTTAACACCTTAGACATAATCAAGTAGGCTATATTATACAATGAAAAAGGCCCAATATCATCCACTTCTTCTATACGCTCACACTTTATTAGCATAAACAGAAGAATTTATTCAGTATGTTGAATCCTTGATTCCTAGCTAGAAACTACCTAACTATTACCATGACATCACAATCCACCAAGTTCCAATACTCCCTAAAAAAGAAAATTAGGAAGCCATCCAGTTGAGGGGATCCACCCACGTTAAGTCCCTTCAAAGCAAACTTTACCTTTTCTAGAGAAACATCCATGACTAGAAGCTCCTTTTACTCATACGTCAATCAAGTGATATCCCTTCCCAAGGCACCCCTTTATCTCCTATTAGAGAACTGTCTAAAGTGGGATGCAAGATGGTTGCCAACCTGTTGTCACTTCACGATCTCTTCTTCATGCGCCCTTAACTATTCATGTGATTCCCCTTCCTCCTCCCATTTGCACATGCATTGAAAATTTCTGTATACCATCACATTCTTTTGATCCAGCATTGCCTTGATCTGCATCTCCAAGAGGTTTCTATTTTTTATCTTCCTCCCGAACCGCCTTTTGATGATTAACACGTAGAAGCACTTCATCTGTTAAAAGGGGGGCTCTTGTGTCTTGGATCCTATCTAACTTATTAATCTCCTCTAGAAACTTAAGCTGCTTTTTGTATTCCTTACGAAAAGGCCTGAGAGCATTTAATCTGGAAATAGAAGTGCGCTCATTTTATCAAACTCTGGTATTTTCTTCCACTATTCTTCATTATTTCATGGCTTTTGTTTGAAAAGAACTATTTCACCAAAATGAGGCCCACTCAACCAAAACTTTTCAAACTTGAAGAACGAAGCATAGCTGACACCATCATTGGACCTTGAGTAGATAGTGCATGATCTGGAAGTGTTTGCACCACAGAAAGACATCAGAGAGCGGAACATCTCCATGAAGTCAACAATAAGAATCCTATCAATGTGTGAACATCTCAAATAAGGAACTTTTCCATGCATAGCAGCAACTTGTATCCACCAGATCAAGTTCTGAAATGACATCATTGAACTCCACAGAGCCCTTGTCTCTTAAGTCTCTACCTGTTGATCTACTTCCACATGCATGGTTACATTAAAGTCGCCTCCAACAAATCACAACAGCTTTGGGAACCTCCTAAGAATTTGCCTCAACTCCTCCCACAATTACCCCTATCTACTTCCGCATCTGGGCCATAAAGTGAAAAGAACAACAAGCGACTTCCATCAGTCTAGCAAAATAGTACCACAAGATACAACAAATCTACCCATCTGCAGATCATCTCTTATAAACAAATCTGTGTCCCGAGCAATAATCTATACCCCTGGCAGACCAATTGAATTCAGAGCCACAAATCCACCCATCTGTCCACACCACCAAGTCTCCACAACATCTCATCGTAGGCTTCCAATTCATTTCCTTGTAAAAAGAACACAGTTTGGGCACCAATCCAAATGATACCTGAGCAAAATTCATTTGTGGTCTTCAGCCCACAGCCTGCAAATGTCCACGACAGGGCCTTCATGGAGATGCATCATTGCCCCCTTCTCTCGAATGGCTAGACAACTGCTCTCCAATGTGCATCAGGGCTCGGTCCAACCTATATCTCACTGTGAGATGCAAGGGAACCTCACCCATGAATTACCTCCTCCCTGAATGGCTAATCCACTGTGCTACAAAACTCCCCACTGCAAACAGCATCGTCCACCTTCCATCTCAACAGCTGTTTCACCATAAAACTCCCCCGGCTCCTTCGATTGATAGGTGCATTTTCATCATTTCTAGGGGTTGTTGCCATCCCTAGATGAGTAGCCCCTACCTTGTTTGCTGCAGGCACCACTACTGTCGACCTCTGCCCTTCACCACTTCCAGGGAAGATCCCACCAAGGGAGAAACCCTCTCATGCAATTGAGTCATGTAATCTCTACTACAGGTACCCAAGTCAGGCACAGACCAATAGATCGGAACAGCATTGCCCTTGCAGAAAGGTGCTCAAGCAACAAGGGTCTGTTGATCCAACTCTAAGAAGATTCTTATACCAAATGGGAAAGGGTATCCTCCCCACGTGCTAAGCATGTGGATTAAAGTAGGTTTTTTCGTTATGGGTCTAACAAAAGACAAATCAAGATAGGTTCCTATGGGATCCTCCCCTCCCCCCCCCCCCCTCACGCTTGCAAGATATCTTTCAAACCTCCAATTACCACGTGCCTTTCACAAGAAGCTGCTTTCGACTCTTCGCCTTACTCAGCTGACTTTGAAACTGCAGCTCTGTGCTCCTCCATGTGGCATCTACTGTCGACAATAATGCTTGATAGCAGTGGTGCCAAATCCAAGCATCCCTCTGAGTCTCCGACTTCCTGAAAATTTGAATTGTTTCCCAAAACACCCATCTTCCTTCAGTTGCTAAACACCCGGCAACCATCGAAGACCAATCTACAGGAGGTCACTGTACCAAAGATCTGTGCACTCTCCCCCCCACCAACCATATAGCGACCACCATCGAGAAATGCCACTACCATAGCACCACTGTGGTGGGGCTTCTCAATGCCTACTCGTAATCAATCAACGTCATATCCTTGCAGCCCCACGCAGTCACACTCGCAGCCTACCAAAAGAAGAAACCACCACCTCTGCCACCTCCAACGACTGCAACTATAGACTCATATGCTCAAAGGACAAAATCGGTAAGATCAGGGGATCTCACCTCCAAGGCTTCATCAAGCTATGATGGTAATCTCCAGCATACCACCCCACTCCAACACTCAATAGGCTGCAACACAATCTTCTGCATTAGTTTCCACATACATCTCTTCAGCAGCAACTTTCCTTCCCTAATCAGCAACCTCCCTTTCTCCACCCAACCACCTTCTCATGACCGTCATGACATTCCTACCAATTGTTGATCCCTTTGATTGTACCCCTACTAAGCATTCATCAAGAAACCTTGGTTGCACTTAACAAGGTTTGACATATCGCGATATATCGGCAATATATCACCGATATATCACATATCAACAGGTTAGGTGGCATCGATACCACCCAAAGTGTATTTTTCTCGGATATCGGCGATATATCACCAATATATCAAGCGAAATCGCCGATATATTGATGATATTTCACCGGTTGGGTGGGAAAAATGGTGTTGTGGCGTTGTTGAAATGGGACGGCTGGGCAAGAGGTTAAACACGATAGGCAGGACTAGACGGGAGGCGTGAGATTGAAAATGAGTAGACACAGACACAGGTAGGACTGGACTGGCGTTGTTCAGAACCCATACACACACACAAGCACGTGCGCGCGCATGCACGCACGCACATGTTTTTTAACCATTCATTTATGGTATATTAGTCATAAAAATGTTAATTTGACATTATTTTATATTTTATGACTTTCTGAGTAATTTTCCAAAAATTCACCGATATCAGCAATATATCCCCGATATATCTCCTTTTTGACTTGTCGATACGATATCGATATCGATATTTAAAACCTTGGCACTTAAATGCTGTAGGTCAAGGCACCAAAACAAACTGCATTCATCCACAAGCCTAGTTCAAAGGGTATGGACCTTGCAATGGGATTGTACATGTAGGTGCATGGTGGCCTAATCCTCAAAATGTATGCAGATTACAGCTTAATGGCAATCTGATGCTTAATGCTCAGCATCGAGACGTCAAAGGCAATGCACAGGAAGACAAGATCAAGAGTCACCTTCCTACTGGTGTCATGGACAAGTCCCTCACTAGCGAGCAAGAGTCCAACCCCACCCCCTCCCCTACTCATCCCTCTCATCAATCCTTCAAGCTCCGAAGCAGTTTTGTGATATTGCAAGTTAAAGTTTCACTTTTTGAGAGGAAAGAAGGGTAAAATTTAACAAAAGTGCTTCTAATCAGAGATTAGAATACAACCATAATAAAAGTTATTTAGATAGACATCTTAAATCATTAAAAAAAATTAAGGAATGATCATTGCCTTCACCACATGAACTTAAAAAAACCAAAATCTATTCATTCAGAAATTAGAATGCACATTAAACCAAAGGCTATTTTCAAAGATGACATAAATAACGACGTTATCATGCATTCTGGGATTTCATCTTGAACCAAAGACCATTCAAAGACTTCCGTTTAACCAAATATTCAAAGACCATCAAAGAAAAGGTGGTCTAGAGCAAACCTTTCATCACAACAAATCCACAAAGACCAGTTAGAGCAACGACAATTTAAAGCAAAGCACCGTTTGTTTGAGATAAAAACGAAGTCTCATACCTTTTCAAAAAAAGAAAAAAAGAAGTCTCATAACTATTGTATCTGTTCAAGATTTCAAGTGGGACAAATGCCCACAAATTACCTAGAGGGCATATTAACTACACACAAGGTTCTAAGTGTCAACATCGACGTTGTGTCAATGTATTTTCAAATGCATAAAAAGGAGACACCATGGAAACGACTGCATTTCGACATCGGGTTATCACGGATATCAATGACCCGAAAATTATGCATATCGAGGGCACGCCACTGATGTGCTGATGCATGCCGACAAATTCACTTAAATAATTAAAATTACAAGTAAAGCACAAATTGCTAGCATAAAACCTTAAAAGATTATGTAAGGACATACATGTAAAAATACAAGTGTTGAATCAATACATAATCAAATAAAATAGTCACTACCAACTTAAAGTTTGAAGTAAGTGACAGTGATATATTATCAATAAACTTATGATATTAGGAAATTTTAGGACAATCAGAAAGACCGTTGTGAATGATATAAGTAATTTAGAACAATCAGAAAGACCGTTGTGAATGATATAAGTAATTAAATGTGTGTAAACCAATACTGGCCACCATTTGCGCTCTCTATTCAGCCTACTCGTCGTGTAACGCCAACCACCTTTGCCTCCTCCAGTGTCACTCGATCACTCGCAACCCTTGGCCACCACCTTCTGTTATCATCAACCTCCTCTAACACACCCTTCAGCAGCAACAACATGCAAGAGCAACAACAGCAGTAGCAAGGCACAGAGGAAATATGTGTGGGCGAAATATCAAGGTTATCAAGGTGTTATTGAGAGGTTATCAAGGTTATCGCCGGCATTATCGACGGCACACCTGTAACTCGGCACCTATTGTGTGTCGATACAGCCATTCCCCTAAAACCTTGTCACATGCTGCCGGCATGCCATCGGCAACTTGATCACTACCTATACGTAGTTTGTCAAAAGAAGTGAGAATCATAGTTCTATTAGAAGGCCCTAGTCCTCATTATATAGAGGATTAGAAAGGGAAAATTATATATGAACCCTCACAAAACTAACAAACGATCCATGTTGTGAAGGCTATAGCCTCAAGCTACCAAGCCAGCAAGAAAGCAAGAGATTGCCTTGGAGCTTATTCCAAGAAAGGAGCTTCATCCAGGCAATCACCCAATTGCCTTCTTTATCACTTGAGCCGCCTTATGCCTCATTACCTTATTACCAATTCACTCCAGGTAAGACCGTAAGACTCTTCTTTTCTCTTAGTCTTAAACTATATATATGATATTATTATATATTGTTGCATATACATATACAGTACATGTTATTGACGGTTTTTATACTCTCAAGTTTGTCTTATGCTCTAATATATCTTCCTCAACTTAGGCCATCGTTTGTCTACTATGTGTGTGTGTGTGTGTGTGTGTGTGTGTGTGTGTGTGTGTATATATATATATATATATATATATATATATAGGTTTGTACCAATAATTATGATATTTTGTTAGTTTAATGCTATATGTTACTATTGGAGTATGTGTAGTTGGTTCAATCACATCGTCTATTGTCAGATTATGGAGTGTGTGGTAGCCTATAAATAAGCATGTACTCCTCACTTATTTCTTTAAGAAGAATACATTCATATCACGCCCATAGGAGTGTTTCTCCCGTAATTTTCTCCCTACACTTTGTGAGTGGGGTTTCCATGTAAACCGAAGTGTTATTTCTTATTTATACTTTAATATTTTGTTGATTTGCTTCCGTTTAGCATATTTTTCAACTTGATTTTAGAGCAAGTCGATCTTGAGGATTATCTTTTATTCTAAATATTATATTGGAGTTCTATTTTTGTTCCAAGTTTGTTCGAAGAGGTGGAGCGTCATCATAAGGCATGCCATGAGAAGGATCAGAGGTAGCTACAACCACTATTGATGCAGGTGCAACACACTCAAGGTCGTGGATAAGGTGGCGCACGCAGAAAAATAAGGCGGAGGAGCTCACAATGTGCCTCCACACATGGCGGTGCACTCGGCTACGACGACAGCACCGATCGTCGATGGAGGCATGCGTATAAGGTGGTGCGAAGCCCAGGAGGTGCTCAAGCAAGTGCTGACAACTCGCAAATAGCCCAAGCGACGCTGTAGCCCCATGGGGAGCCTCGCTAACAATGAAGGAGCCCCTGCGACGATGCGTGAGGGCTCCAAGTCACCACCAGCAGCGACACGGGTGTTGTTGCTGCTTTGTCGCCCTCCAAGGGAAGGGGAGATAGTGACGAGGCGATGCTCAACAATCAAAGGTAGCAGCAAGGACAAAGTGGAAGAGGAAGCGAACAGCGATCACAATCAGTTGGAGTGATCTCTGATGAAGATCACAACGAGGATCATGGGGAGATCGCAAGATCGCGACGAGGATCTCAATAATGTTCTTGGATGAAATTACAACCTAACATCGAAGGAGAAGAGTCGAATCTAATGAGTTATGCCCTTCCATTTTTTTTAACCCCTCTTGGCCTTTATACTTCTCAGTTAAAAAGATTTTTTTTTTGAAAAGGGGAAGGGTGGTTATCTGCATGATAACCACCTGATGTCATTCATTTCAATTCCAAAACAACAAAGCAATTACAACAAGGTCATGTCGTGGACCTCCAAAACTCCACTTGGGACAAAATGGAATAAAAAATATTCTCAACATAGGACCTCTCTCCCCTAAATAGCACTCCATTCCTGCCAACCATATGCCCCATAATACTACCAAAACTTTTGCACGGTCTTTTCTAGATCTAAAAGCATTATGACCCACATGAGCACTCCCCCTACGGAAAGATGACCAAAAGCTAACCTCATTGCAAGGAACCCAATCAATTCCCAACTTCTACCACACCTGTTATACAAGCGGACATTTAAAGAAGAGGTGCTGGATGTTCTCCTCCACATCACCACAGAGAGGACAACTCATGTCATCCATCTGGGTCCACCTCGCTCTCCACTTCTTTGTCATAATCCTCCCCCGTCTCACCCGCCACATAAAAATCTTTATCTTCAACAGACATTCCGCCTCCTAAATAAGTCTGCAGTCTCTCCAAAGATCTGTCTGCACCAGTTCCGCCGCCATTCAATCTGCGGAAGACCTTCGCCACTGAGAATTCACCTTCATCCCAACTATAAGTGTCACCCCCAACCTCCGGCTCCCAACCTTCCGGCTCCTGTAGCAACGTCCGAAAGTCTATCACCTCTGGTCAGACAGCCCCCTCTGAAAGATAGGGCACCAAGCCCCAGACCAACAGTCTCTTACTAGAGTCGTCGGGTTCGCCGCACATCCAAAAAGACGAGGAAACTTGTCTTTGAGGGGCCTATCCACTCCTTGCCAATCATCCAACCAAAATCTGAAAGCATCACCTTCGCCCAACACAGGAGTGAAGAAAGGGTGCACCTTGCTCGTCACAGCCGCCAGTCCCTTAAGGAAGAAAGAAGCTCCTGGAGGTGGTAATTCCAAAGGCTCCCAAGACACAAAGGAACCGTAACAACCTCTTATAAGATCACCAAATATGCAATGCTCCTGACCCATAAGCCTAACAATCCACTTCGTGAGGAGGCTAGAGTTCACCTTCCCTACCTCTCTGACCCCCAGGCCCCCTCCTGTACTGGTCAACACACTTCCTCCCAGGCCACTATCCTCGCCCCTCTCCCCGTTGCTCCCACATTGGACCAGAAAAAATCACGCATCAAACAAGAATTCTCTATCTGCTTCGGCATCCTAAACACAGACAGGAAATAAGAAGAAATGGATGCCAGAACAGCCTTCACCAGGACAAAGCCTCCCCCCTCCATTAGATGACAATCTCGCTGACCATCCTGCCAATCTCTTCTCCATCCTCTCCAGCAGAGGAACCCACTCACCAAATCTAAGCCTCATGTCCGACAAAGGAAGGCCCAGATAGACCAGCGGTAATGATCCCACCTCCGTCGCAAGTGCTCCACCTACCATTACCACCTCCTCGTCCACCATGTTCAGCGGGACAAACATCGACTTCTGATAATTGATTTGCAAACCAGACGCTGCACTAAAAAGCTCCAGTATGATCATCCTCCTAGCCTCCAACCTTTTTCCTTCCACCAAAAAGAGAGTATCATCAGCATATTGCAAAATTACAATCTGATCGTTCCCTCTAGTCTGAAAACCGGTTATCAGACCCCTCTGACATGCTCTGTGGGTTGCCCTTACAAAAGTATCTGCTGCCAGCACAAAAAGCATAAGGGCTAAGGGGCACCCTTGTCTGACTCCTCTCCTAGGCTACACCCAACCTCCCATCGGGTTCCCATTGACCAGGACCGAGAATAATGTTGTCGTCACACATCTCTTCATCCAGTCAATCCACCTCGTGGAGAAGCCCCTTCTCAATAGAGATACCTAAAGGAAATCCCACTACACTGAGTCATATGCCTTGCTGAAATCCACTTTCCAAAGAAACACCTGCTTCTCCCTCTTCCAGGTAGCCAGCACCTCCATTGCACAAACAAAACCGTCCAGAATACCCCTGCCCAGTATAAATGCCGTCTGCACAGGTGATACCAGGTCTCCAAGGATAGCTCTAAGTTGTTTGCCAACACCTTGTCCACAATGAGGTATACGGCGTTTGAGAGTGCAATCGGGTGAAAGTCCTGAATTTCCTCTACTCCATCTTTCTTAGGTAGCAAGAACATGTAGAATATGTTCAGCCTGTCAAAACCCCTATTCCCTTCTATGAACTCCAACATCTCCACCACATCTGTCTTCACCAACATCCAAAATCACCTAAAAAAGATCAGGAAACCGTCTGGCCCAAGAGAGCCATCCACATTCAGTCCCCACATCGCCTACCTCACCTCGTCTTCCAAAAAGCTGGGCATAAGACCCTCTGCCTGGGCCTCAGAGACCTGACAAATATCCTCCCCTCTCCAACTCCAACCACTTCTGTCGCATCTGCCTGTGAATTCCCTAAAGAAGTTTGCTGCAACCCTCCCCACCTCCTTCCTGCTCGTAAACTCCTCCCCATGTATCACCAATCTCTCTATCCAGTTCCTCCTCTTCTTGGCAGACGCCACTTGGTGGAACAATCTAGTGTTTGGTTCATCTTCCCTGAGCCACTTCTAACGCGATCTCGTCTTCCACTCTATCTCAGCTTTTTTGCCTTCCTCCTGCACCACGCGTGACATCTTCATCATTGTCTCTTTATCCTCGGCTGATATAGGGGCTTGATCTTCCTGTCTGTCTATCCTAGTGATTACTTGCAAAGCCGCTACCTTTCTGTCTTTCCTAGCTATTCTCATCCCTTTTCTGTACCTCCTAAGGTGATCCTGTAATAAAGATAACTTCATCGCTAGACGAGATGTAGCTAACCCTTCCACCACAAATGACCTCCATCTCTCCACCATCCCCTGAAACCCCTCCTCGAGCAGCCAAGATCTATCAAATTTGATGTACCGAAATGAACTCCCTCATTAGACCGCCACACCAGAGGAGTATGGTCAAAGAAGGGCCTCTCCAGAGGGGGCACTTCCGCCATCGGGAATGCCTCCGCTATCTCCACATTGGCAAGGAACTTATCAATCCTGGACATCTGACCGCAATTGTTCCTCCACGTGTAAGCACAAGAAGATGGGCACATATCAATAAGGCCATGGGTGATCACAAAATCAACTCATCTGATCCAAGGTCCTGTCTCCCTCATCCCCTCGATCTATCTTCCAACTGCAGAGTCATATTGAAATCTCCCCCAATCAACCAAGGACACCCTTGGCAATCTGCCGCTACCGACGTGAGCTCCTCCCACATCACCCCTCTAGCCTGAGAATCTGTCGGTCCGTAGACCCCTGTGACCACCATCCTAACCCCACCCACCCTCCGTACCAACTTCGCCGAGATAATATGCTCTCCCTCAACATAGTCCTCCAAAGAAAAAATGCCTTCCCGCCATCCCAAAATCTGTTCCCTAGAGCGGCTAGTTGCTCCAACACAACGGAACCCTGCCATCCACGAACTGCCAATCTCCCTCCATGTTCTAGCCCCACAATCAGCCAGCTTAGACTTTTGCAACAATACAACCTCCACTTTCCACTGCCGAATGTACTGCTCCAACATCCTCCTTGACGAGTCATTGAGACCCCGCACATTCCATGTGAGCACTCAGTTCATGAGGGAACGATAGAAGACTCCCCCCTTTGCAAACGAAAGCCGCAGGCTTCCACAGTGTGGATGACCTCGTCATCCTCAACGTCCAGAGAAGCCACCACCGAGATCCCTCAATCCCCGATTAAACCCTCAAAAGGTTCTCTTCCACTTGTACCGAAGAGCTCCGTCCCGACCCCCCTCCACCATTCATGGCTTCCACCTCGTCAAAGGCACGCTGGTCGAGTGCCCTCGCGGTGGAACCTCCGCACGGTCTGCTACAGGCACCACCACCTCTGCTTCTGGGCTCGCAATCTCCTTCTCCACCTGAAAAGGAGCAACCACTTCACTCCGGTGACCCTCCTCCGTCGCCCCTTCGTCCCTCCTTTCGACATCGCACCCCTCCTCCGACCACGGTGCTGAACTCTGCTGCATTGGGAGGCTCCAACAACTCCTCGATTGGCCCCAACCGAGTCTCCGGGTACAGGTCAACTCCAGATGCCTCCCCAGTGCACCATCCCAGACCCAGATCCCCACTGTCTGAACTGGTGGCTCTAAACGGATCTGGTGTGGATCCGACCCTCGCGCCCGCCAACTCATATAAAGAGCCCGCAGGTGGTTCATCTTCCAGAAGCCTTGTTGCAAGGTTTTCCCCCGCGCCGCGCGCCGAAGAAAACTCGGCCATTGAATGCTCGGGATTCACCCGCTCCTCCGATCGTAGCGCCTCCAGCGCCCCTTCTGCTTCCAAATGATCCGCAATCAAAGGTCTGTGCGCCGCAATCATCCGATCCACATCCACGTCATCATCCCAACCCTTAGGATCACAGGTGTCGACAAAAACCCTAGCCCTAGGGAGCGGCGCCACCGCCGCTTCACTGCCTGCCCCTACCTCTCCACTGGTCACCTCTACAAAGGAGGGGTCCTTTCCGAGCTTGAAAGACCTCTTGCGAGAACAAGAGATTACCCACAGGTGCCCTCCATGGCAGAGGATCACCTTCTCCCTCAAGGTCTCCCCCACCTTCAACTCCACCTCCGCCTCCAGCGATCCAAACGGGACACTGGCCCCCATACACCACCTAAGATGCGCGAAAGGGGACACCAACACTCGAACAACCCCCACCATCCTGAGCCACCACGGAACCCCTTCCACCTTCAGCACCACCGACACCCTCCTCGGAGCCCTCTCCTTCCCCATTCCATCATGCATGGAGGTCTAGGACGCCGATCCTAACCTCAACTGTGAGACCGTGAAGCACAACTTCCCCATCGTTGCCGAGGAGAGCCCCACTACCAAGACCCTCCCTTCGCCCACCGGGATGACCCCCGCCGCAGCCTCCCCTGACCTGACACCCAGAGCCTCCTCTACTTCGAAGAGCCGCAAGAGGCCCACGGTCAGCACGCCTACCAGGCCACCCTCCACCAGACTCCGAAGCACGGTCACATCCGCCGACCAAGGAGCCTCCACCTTCAAGGGAACCTCCACTGGTGGCAGTGGCAGGGGACATCTTTCCTCCGAAATCTTCATCACACTTCGAACCCCAGACCTCGACATCGCACCTGACGATGGCCGATGCCCCCACAGCCCCAGCACCTCATAGGTTCACGACACGTTCTCGCCTAATGTCTGGGCTCCAAACACTTGAAGCACCGGTCTGCGTCGAGCTTCTGCCAGTCTACCGCTCTACGCGTCTCCCTTGCTGTCCCAACTCCCCCCCCCCAACTGCCCCAGCACGATCCCTCACTTTCCATCTCCTCCGAACGACCACCTTCCAACCACCGAGTCCATCTTCCCAACCCTCCCTTTACCGGAGAGGTTCACCACTCCCTCCCTCACAGAAACCCTCTCACTCTCGCCCTTCCTCCCTCACACTCTCTCTCCATCTCAGTTAAAAAGAAATGATGTAATGAGGAGAGAAAAGAAACGAAAAAAATGAAAAGATGTCTAAGTAGGAGTGAAATAAAAAAGAGCGAGAGAATGAGAGGAAGAGAAAAAAAAGAAGGAAAAATAGGAAAAAGGTGGAGAAGGAAACTATAAAAAAAAAGAAAGAAAGAAAAAAGGAAAGCAAAATATATACATATATATATATAAATATGGTGAATTTTAAGAGGAGGAAATCTGTTTTCTTTTTTATATCTTCTCTATGTTATTTTCTTTTGATATGAGTATGGGAGAAAGGAGAATGTGGATCTTATTATAGTTATCCCCCATTTGGCAGTCCCTTTATTTGATATCACCACATAAGAAACCACAACTCTAGAAAACCTAGAGTTTCCAGGTCTCTAGGAAAGACCCATGTCATGTTTCTATGTGAGAGATCTAATTTCGCAGACTCTAGATGGGAGATCCAGTTTCGAGGTCTTCAGAGGAAGGCCCATGACAGGGATATTAAATGGGGAGACACCAGCACCAGTTGAGGTCTCCAGAGGAGAGGTCATTGTCAGAGCCAACTACAGTAGTTCATCCAACAGCTCTAACCTTGTAGTCATTAGCACACCCGTCTACAAGCAAGAACCAAATTTAAAGAGTTGTGTTTTTGTTGTGTAGAGTGGGATTTGTGTTATACAAGCTGAGCATTGCATGCTCCAGTTTGAGGGGGTGTTGGAGTATGTATAGTTGGTTTAGTCCCACATCGTCTATTTTGGGATTATGAAGCGTGTAGTGGCTTATAAGTAGGCATGTACTCACTATTTCTTTGAGAAGAATACATTCATATCACGCCCATACGATCATTTCACCCGTGATTTTCTCCCCGCTCTTCGTAAGTAGAGTTTCCACGTAAACCCAAGTGTTATTTCTTGTTTACGCTTTGATATTTTGTTGATTTGCTTCCACTTATCATAGTTTTCAATTGTTACATATATATATTTGTTCTTGTACTTATATATAACAATGTACTTATAAGTTATGGTATTAAGTCTATATTATTATGTAAATATAGTATATTATAATTGTAGATATTTCTTGGCGAATTAGGAAAGTTAGTTTTAGGAGAATATGTTTTCTCTTTCCCTTATTAGAGATATGATTAGATTTAAATTGATTGTAGTAAAATTATGATTAAGATTTGCCCTCTCTATACAAAGGGAGCAACTCCTCTCATTTGTTTCTTGAAATTCAATAATAAAATCTTCTATTCTCCATAGTCCACATCTTCACATGATACCAGAGTGGGAACGGTCCTAGAGAATTCCCATATACTGTTAACCCTCACTCCTACGCACGACCTCTCCACGTGCCTCTCTTCACTTGCTAAACACGTGTGATCTTACTTCCTGCTCGCAACCTACTACTATATGCCTTCCTATGTGCGTGAGCAACCTTCTCCATGCACAACAGCGAGTCGATGCCTTCTCTCACATGCAAACCTTGCAGGCACTACTCGTCCATGCACATTGCTGCACCAACACTGCACACACACGTGCCACTGCACCAGCCTATTGAGTGCACTCACGTAACATACATTAGCCTGCGCGCACTAGCGCGCATCATCTACACTAGCCCTTCGTGCACATCACATGCACTCTTACCATATGCATGGTCTTCTGGTTGTTCCTATTGCACACAGCCTCATGAGATAATCCCATGCCATGTGCGATACTTCCTTGCCACACGCGCATAAGCATGTAGTTGATTTGCTACTAATCCGTAACTTGAAAATCAAAATTTTTTTCAATGCGAATTTCTGTTGTTGGCTAATACTACAACTTAGGATTGTCTCCCACTCTCCTACTTGCAATCGTATCCCATCCTGTTGCTGCTTGAAATCATCTCCCATACTACTACTGCTTGGAATCGCCTCTTATTCTTCTACTGCTCAATATCATCTCTCATTTCCTACTACTACCTACTTCTACTATAACCTACTACTATTGTCCATAACTACTACTACTGCTACAGTCATCTACCAGTTGTTGCTACTCCTACCTACTACTACTACTGCTGCTACTACTACTTGGGATCGTCTCCCAATGTTGTAAAAGTCGGTAGTCGATATTCAGTCAATCAGATCATTAAGTATACAGCATGCAGAGGAGTAATCGGGGAGTACTCAATCATATATTTTTAAAATATTTAAATATTATATATAAGCAAACTATACTATTACATAAAACTAAATCACTTTCAAGTTCAAGATTATAAAAATAAGTTACAAACAATAAATCCAACGAAATAATAAGCTACAAACAAGAAGTCCAACGAAATAAAAGCACAGGTACAAAACAAAAGCACAAGTTCGAAATAAAAGCACGAGTTTAAAGTACTAGTTGAAGAAAATAAATTTTTCTTATTTACCAAACTGATCCTACACCTCTTTATATAGAAGTGATGAAAAATTATAACAAGAGTCGAACAAAATAAATAAAATGACAAAATATCTGTCAACACATAACATAACACTTTCCCTCAAGATGGAGCATATATATCAACCATACTCAACTTGTTTCTACACTTCTCAAACATAGGGTGAGTTAACGGCTTAATAAACATACTCTGAAGAAGCAAGGCAAGCAGTACGGAGTAACCCCAGCTGAATAAGGCTCCTGGAATAATGACAATCCACTTCCACATGTTTGGTCCTCTAATGAAACATGAGACTGTTAGCAATATTAAGTTGCAAACATGTTGTCACAATGCATCTCCATAGGCTCTGCAAGAATAACATGAAGGTCTCGCAACAAAGAACGTATCTATATCATCTCCACTATTGTGTGTGCCATAGCGCTATATTCTGATTCAATGTTGGTTCTTGCACCTCTAAGTCACTAAATTTCCTGTCACAAAGGTACAGAAACCTATAGTAGATTTTGTCTCCAATGTTACTGACATAGTCTGCATTTGAATAAGCAACAACAATTATAACAGCTTTCTTCTAGAACAAAAGCACGTGACCTGGACACTCCTTAATGTATCTCAACACCTGCATCACTGCCTACCAATCATCAATAGTAGGTTTGTCTAAAAACTAACTTAGCTTACCTACTGCAAGACTAATATTTGACCTAATGATGGTCAGATATAATAGCTTCCCCACCAATTATCTATAAACCTTCTTATCCATCAACTTCATCGTGCCATTAAACAAGCGAGCCTTTGGATCCATAAGGATATTAGCACCCTTTGATCCAAGCATGTCTGCCTCGTGGAGAATGTCTAGAGCATATTTCCTTTGGGACATAACAATACCCTGCTTACTTATAACAATCTTAATGCCACGAAAATACCTAAGCTTCCCAAGGTCCTTCATAACAAACTGACGAACTAAGTATTCTTTCACCTAAGAAACACCAACTACATCATCTCTTGTGAGCATAAGGTCATCAACATACACAAGTAGAGCTACAATACCACCACCAGTTTTCCTCATAAATGAATGGTCAGACAAGGACCTCTACAACCCAACAACAGCCAAGGCCTCTGACAAACGCTAAAACCTGGCTCAAGGGCTCTGCTTAAGACCATAAATGACCTTTCTTAGCCTATAAACCCACTCCCCCTGAACCTTAAATCTATGAGACTGCTGCATGTATATCTCCTCTTAAAGATCCCTATATATGAATGCATTTGTGACATCCAGCTAATGTAAAGACCATTCGTAGTGTGCTGCAAGAGAAACAAGTATACGGACAGTGGAAAGACGAGCAACCAATGAGAAGTTGTCAAAGAAATCCACCTCGTACGTTTAGGTGAATCCTTTGGCCAAAAGACAAGCTTTATACCGAGAAATAGATCAATCAGGGTTGTATTTCAAGGCAAAGACTCACTTAACACCAAAAGGCGCGCACCAAAAGGTAACGAAGTGAGCTCCTAGGTGCCTCTATCACGAAGAGGCATGCTGATATGATGTAGGTATCACAGAGCTTGAGACGGCAACAGCGAATGCATGGAACTCAGTACTAAAAGAAGCAGTGGAGGCTACACTCCCCGCTACACGATATTGAGCACAGGAACAGGGAGCTTTTCGAATCGCAATAGGAACATCATCATCAACATCCATGGATACCTGACCTTGGGAAACATCAATAGGAGTACTGTCAGATGGCTCAATATATACCTGATCGGGGGAGGACGATGGTGGCTCAGTAAGCACTGAAGGGGGTGTGTGTATGTATGCTTATCTTTGTAACGAACAGGTGACTGATACGTAGTACCCTAGAATGTCTTCTTATCTGGTGGTACTACTCTGAATGTACTCAGGCTGCTTTGAAGAAGTGGCAACCCTGCTACTACTAGCAAAGTCATCCATGGATACTGGAGGCACAGGCATAGGTATAGCAGTCTCCACATCATGTAATTGATGTACGTATGTGGAGAAATATGGAAGAGACACGTGAAATGTGACATCCAAACTGATATAGTGTTTCCTAGATATGGGATCGAAACACTGATATCCCTTCTGAGTGCAATAATAACCAAGGAATACACACATGACTGCTCTGGGGGCAAGCTTATCACGACCAGGTCCAAGTAGATGCACGAAAACAACACAACCAAATGTCATGGGAGGCACTAGAAATATATCTGCATCAAGGTACAACACTGTCCATGGTACTTGTTCGTAAATCATAGAAGAAAAAAAATCTGTTAATAAGATAACAGGCTATAAGTATTGTCTCCCCAATCATGGTTTTAAAAAACGTGCCTCAAGGCTATAGAGACGTACGCCTCGAGGTGAGGTGGCCCCAAATAGCCTCGAGGCAGTAGCCTTAGGCTACATACCAAAGGCGTGCGCCTCAGTTAAACCAAGGCGGTCTGAGGTGGTCGAGGCGGTGAGGCACACATAAGGCGCCGCCTCAGCTGTTTAGGCAAGAATGAGGCAGTGGTGCAACTGAGACCTTGTACAGATTGCTTCAAGCAGTGGTGCAGCTGTTGCTGCATCGTCGAAGGAGGAGCATCGCCGGTTACCAGCTGCTGCTGCTGCGTCGTCATCGGAGGAGCATCGTCGGTTACCAACTACTGTTGCAGCGTCGTCGGAGGAGGAGGAGCATCGTTGATGGTGTAGCTGCTGCAGCAGCATCGTCAGACGAGGAGCATTGCCGGTTACCAGCTGCTGCATTGTCATCGTCGGAGGAGCATCGCCGATGGTCTAGGTTGGTTTGAGATGGTTGTTTTGCTTAGAGTTTAGGAGAGTTGTTTTGCTTAGGGTTTAGGAGAGTTGGTTTATAGTTTACTGCAGAAGTGATGTTCTTTGTATCAAAGGTGATGCGCAGAGGTGCTTAGGGTTTCATTGGTTTATTGCACGTTAAACCATGTGTTATTTTATTACATTTGTATCAAAGTTACGTTAATTTTTTTTTTTATTTACTTGATTGTGTTTCATCATTATCAAATATCTTTAGGATGAATTTTGAGGTATGCTTAGGGTTTGAGGGGAAAGTTTGGATCTTAGTAGGGCTTGGTTGTTAGGATTTTGGATTTTTTAGTGAATTATATGTTGGTCTGGTAATGTTGTTATCTAGGTTACGATAAAACTCAGTACCATTGGCAACTTGCTTTAACTAGAGGCTCCAAAATGACCTATTTAGGTCATTTGACTTTGATAGCTTTATTTATTTCTTAGGTTTAGGTCAATTTTCCATATTTTTTATGCAAATCCTGAGGCTTACGTCTCGACCGCCTAGAGGCTTACGCCTTGCCTCGATGAAGGCAAACCGCCTCGGTACCGCCTCGCGTTTTTTAAAACCTTGTCCTCAGTAGATGTGAGGTACGCTATTCTAAATAAGCAAAGCACAAACCATATCCAGAATGTGTCTATGTTTCCCTTCTGCAACCCCATTCTGCTATGATGTGTTGGGGCAGGAGTCTGATGCACAATATCAAGAGAGCTATAAAATACCACCAACCGTTTAGTACAAAACTCTAAGGCATTATCTATCTTTATAATTTCAATACAAACATCAAACTAATTTTTCACAAAAGCCATAAACTGCTTAATAATAGTACCAACATCTTATTTATTACGCATCAAAAATATCTGACAAGAAAAATTAACTAAAATCAAATAAATAACAATGGCCTTGTCTATCTGCCACACGGCTAGGACCCTAAACATCACAATGAATCAAAACATGCTAAACTACTAAAAGCTGCGTCAACACTGGAAAGCTAGGTCTGTGATGCTTCCCCAACTGGTAGGCATCACACCAAATCTTCATAGATGGTGACAGATGTAGGAAGGTCCAGCGTAGTTTGTTCAAAGATGGATGGCCTAGTTGTCTGTGTCACTACAAGGCACTCCCAACAGGACTCATCTGACAAGCTGTAGCAGCTGGACTTTGCACTAACCGATACACATCCCGCTCATGTCCACCACCAATCGTCCTCCTAGTCATGCGATCCTGTAAGGTGCATCCAACAACATAAAAAATAACACGACAATTCAATTACTTTGTAATAGTACTAATAAAAAGCAATTGCATGGTCATGTCAGGAACATAATAGACATCTGAAAGATGTAAGATGGCAGTAACAAACACCCCTCCTTTCCCGCAAATAGGGGCATGCCTACCATGTGCAAGCTGGACTAAACGTCCCTGTGGAACATCCTATATACCTCCAAAGCACTAGGGATTCCTAGAAAGATGATCTAAAGCACCAGAATCTATCAACCATGTACTACTCATACCTGAAGCCGAGGCATAAGCTGTTGTGCCTGAAGACTGAGGCTGATCATGGGTCAATTGTGCCAAACGTTGTACCACTGCATCATAATTTGCATATGCAAGAGTCAGGGGCTTAATAGAAGTCGCTGAGGTGGGTGTCATAGTAACTTGGTTGGCCACAGTAGGCCTTCCAAGTTTATTCCAACACTTGTCCTCAACATGGCTAATCCTCCCACAATAGGTGCATGTCAACTTACTGCGTATACCATCACCACGTCCTCTACCTTTGCCATGGAAAAAACCACCCCATCCACAACGGGTGCTAACAGCTGCAAGCATTCATGAAGACTACCTCATGAGTGGGCTGAACCTGTAGCCTACTAAGCTTCCTGTAAATCTCCTTAACAAGAGAAAGCTTAGATAAAGTAAGAATCTGAGAGTGGGGAGCAACATAATTATCACTTAGACCTGCAAGGAACACATGAGCCGAAAACTCCTACCTGTAATCTGTGCACGTAGTAGACGTGCACATAGGTTTGCAGGCATTCTATTTCTCTAGGAGGCCCTTTATAGTAGAGTAGGACTGTGGCAAACTCATAGACTCCTACTTGAGATGGCATAAATCATAGTGTATCTGGAAAATTTGAGTTGAATTCAACTCATGTGAATAAGCAACCTTCAGGCCATCCCACATCACCTTGGCTGACTTGTAATACGTAATCTCATCTCCAAAGTGGGGAATAACATTATTCAAACTCTAAGCTCTCACCATAGCATCATCTCTATTCTAGGTTGCATATTTCCCCATTTTCTACTCTGGTGGTGCTTCTGTGAACACATGTTGCTTCTCATGACCTTCAATAGTAACAAGGAAGGTTTAAGACCAATATAGGTAATTGGTCTCATCCAGTTTCACAATCGAAGCAGAAAATGGACTTTTGTACATGCCACTTTCCACAACTTACCTGGAGGAAACTTCTGACTCTGATGATGAAGCCATAATGCATTCACAACACAAGCAACTTCACAAAATATCACAAACTGCATATCTGAATTTCAGTAACAAACACGATATCGAGGGAATACATAGCCCATAATCCACACACACGCGGTCCAAAAAAATCTGTCAACACTTCACAGGAGAATACATACCCCAAAATCAGTCCAAGAATATGAAAATCTCATACCACAATTTTAATGATGCATCACTACTCCCAAAAGGCCCTTGCTTTAGAACTCCATCAGCAACAAGTCAAGGACCTTCTTAGACCCTACAGCAGGTGATATCAGTCAGTACCGCCCTCTCCCTACCACCAGACACAACCCAACAGCAAGAAAGAGAGCACTGGAGAGAGAAGAGCCTGCGACACCCTCCGACCGCCGCTGCTACTACTTGGCTAGTGGCGACGATGCTATTACTGGCCAACGCTGCCGCCAATGGCAATGGTGAGGAGGCCGTGCAGTAGGGTTAGGGTTTTCTTGGTGATGTCCCAAACTTGACTCTAATACCAAGTTGAAAAAAATGAATCTTCTGATTTACTACACTGATCCTACACCTCTTTATAAAGAAAGAGATAAATTATAACAAGAGTCCAACAAAATAAATAAAATGACAAAACAACCCTCAACACATAATGTAACAGTATCTAATCATCAAAACATCAGAAGGTAAACATTTAAAGTCAATTTTTTTTTTGAAAAGCCAAAGAGCGGTTATCCAAATGATAATAACCCAAATGCATCTCATTCCAAAAAAGTGGATTACATCATATTACATTATAAATCTCCAGAACATCACTAGGGAAGAAACCGAGGAAACAAAATTCTAAACATAAGGCCTCACTCCCCTAAAAAGCACTCCATTCCTCCCCAGCCAAACACCCCATGGAACCGCTAGAATCTTAGCCATCCTTCTTGGATGTAAAGGTGATCCCTCCACCACATACATTACCTCTGTGGAATGAGGACCAAAAGGCAACCTCATCCCGATAAGCGATCCAATCGATCCCTAATCTTTGCCAAACCTGTACCACAAAAGGGCATTGGAAGAAGAAGTGCTGGATGTCCTCGTCAGCTCCGCCACAAAGAGGACACTTCAAGTCATCCGTGTGGTTCCACCTCGCTCTCCATCGCTTCGTCATGATTCTTCCCCTTCTCATCAACCACGCAAAGATTTTCACCTTCAAAGGGCACTCTGCCGCCCAGAGCAACCTGCAGTCCCGCAAGAGATCGACATCTGAATTGGCCGTATCACCCCTCAATCTGCAGAAGACCTTCGCCACTGAAAAATCTCCTTCCCAGGAGAAAGCGTCCTGGCCGTCCTCTGGTGCCCAACCTTCCAGCTCCTGCAACATCTGTTGAAACTCCTCACATCTCTGGTCCAAGAGCCCCCCTAAAAGGACACCAAGCTCCATCCCAGCAACTTCCCGCCATGGCCGATGGGTGGACAACACTCCTAAAAAGGTGGGGGAACCTGTCGCCAAGGGTACAGCCAAGCCCTTGCCAATCATCCTACCAAAAACAAAATGTATCCCCCTCCCCCAAAGTAGGAGAGAAAAAAGCCACGCACCTCCCCTGTCACCGTCGCCAGACCCCTGAGAAAGTAAGAAGCTCCTGAGGGAAGGGAGACCAACGGCCCCCACGAAAGGGTCCATACCATCGCCGCATAACATCACCAAACAGCCCCTACTCCTACCCCACCAACCTGGCTATCCACTTCGTGAGGAGGCTGATGTTCACCTTGCCCACATCTCTAACCCCCAGACCCCCATCCTACACTGGTCTGCAGACCTCCTTCCAGACCACCAACCTCGCCCCTACCTATCGACCCCACATTGGCCCAGAAGAAATCCCTCATCAGTCCCGAGATCTTCCTCTCAATCTAGCGTGGTAGTCTGAACACCGAGAGGAAGTACGACGACATGGATGCCAAAACTAGTTTCACCAAGGTCAATCTTCCACCTCTAGAAAGGAGCCTAGAAGACCCCCTGCCAACCTCCCCTCCATCCTCTCCAACAGAGGAAGCCAATCATGTACTCTGAGCCTCCGATCTGATAGAAGGAGACCTAAATACACCAACAGCAAGGAACCCAAATATATCCCCAAGACATCGCCCACCCTCTCTGTATCTGTGGCCGACAAATTAAACGGGACAAAACTTGACTTTCGATAGTTTATCTGTAGCTCAAACACCTCACCAAAAAGCTCCAGAAGAATTCTCATCCTTCTAGCCTCCAGCACCATACCCTCGACCAGAAATACTGTATCATCAGCATACTACAGGACCGCTGTCTCCCTGTCTTCACCAACCATAAAACCTCTGAGCAGACCCCTATCACAGGCCATATGTGTTGCTCGTGCCAAAGCATCTATTGCAAGGACAAATAACATAGGCGCTAGGGAGCAACCCTGTCTGACCCCCCTCCTAGGTTGTATCCAACCCCCTGCCGGGTTCCCATTGATCAAGACCGAAAAGGATGTCATCGTCACACACCTCTTCATCCAATCAATCCAAACTACAGGAAAATCTCTCCTCAACAAGGAAGTCCATAAGAAATCCCATTATATCGAATCGCATGCCTTGCTGAAGTATACCTTCCACAGAAAAGCCTGTCTCTTTTCCCTCTTCCAAGCTACCAGAGCCTCCAAAGCAACCACAAAACCATCTAAAATTCCTCTCCCTGGAATGAAGGCCGTCTGCACCGGGGATATCAAGTTACCAAGAAGATCCTTCAACCTATTAACTAGGAGCTTAGCAACAATAAGGTATACATCATTCGACAACGCAATCGATCTAAAATCCTGAATCGCCTCCACCCCTTCATTCTTGGGTAGCAAGAACAAATAATATCTATTTAATTTATCAAAACCTTTGTTTCCAGCCACAAACTCCTCTATCATCTGCATCACCTCCACCCCCACCAGGGGCCAAAACTCCCTAAAAAAGAAGACTGGAAAACCATTTGGATCAGGACACCCTT
Source organism: Thalassia testudinum (assembly GCA_037157565.1). Lineage (NCBI taxonomy): Eukaryota > Viridiplantae > Streptophyta > Magnoliopsida > Alismatales > Hydrocharitaceae > Thalassia > Thalassia testudinum. The sequence goes on from JAZHRO010000009.1 coordinate 51,604,245, forward strand.
CCCCGTTCAGGCTCCAAACCGCCTATCTCACCTCATCCTCCGAGAAACCAGCAGTGAGACCCTCCGCCTGAGCCCCCGTGATACGTTGTACATTCTCCCCTCTCCACCTCCAGCACCCCCTAGCATGCCTCCCTACAAAGTCTCTGAAGTAATCTGCCACTACCCGACCCACCTCCCTGCCCATGAAAGAATCCCCATGTATCATCTTCTCTATCCAATTCCCCCTCCTCCTGGCTGAAGCCATTTGGTAGAAGAACCTGGTGTTGGAGTGACCTTTCAACCATCTTTGTCACGACTTCGTCTTCCACTCCACCTCTTCCTTCGTATCCTCCTTTACTATCTATGCCATCCTCCCCCGAGCCTCCCTATCCTCTGTCGAGATAGGGGCCTACTCCTCCTATCTATCTATCCTAGTAATCCCTACCAGAGCTTCCTCCTTCCTACCCCTCCTGGACGCCTTGATTTCTCTCCTATACACCCTCAAGTGGTCTCAGTGTGCACTCAGTTTTTTACCAAGCAACATGTTGCCGAACCCTCCACCTCTATCGATTGCCATTTCTCTTCCACCATACTCCTGAATCCCTCCTCCATCAACCAGGATCTGTCAAATTTTAAATAAGTGCCAAAATGTCTGTAATAGTGTAAATGAAAGGTGTATGGTTCGAGAAATGTCTCTCCAAAGCAGACACATCTGCCATAGGGAAGGCCTTTGCCAACACCACGTTGGAGAGGAATCTATCAATCCTAGACATCAGACCACCGCTATTCCTAAATGTGTAAGCATAGGATGTCGAAGCCCAGTCCACAAGACCATGAGTAGAAACAAAGTCCACAAAATTATCCGACCCAGAATCCTGTCTCCCCCGACCCCCAAGCCTGTCCTCCATCTACAGGATAATGTTGAAATCACCTCCAATCAACCAAGGGCTTCCATGGCATGCCGCAGCCACAGAAGTGAGTTCCTCCAACATGACTCCCCTTGCCTGCGAATCTGTTGGCCCATACACCCCTATGACAATCACGCTGGCCCCTCCCACCTTCATAACCAACCTCGCAGAGATTACATGTTCTCCACAATAGCAACCTTCTAAGGAAAAAAATCTTCCCATCATCCAAGGACCTGTCCATGTAAGCGACCAGACGCATCAAGGGACTGAAAACCTTCCATCCAAGAACCCCCTACCTCCTTCCATACTCTGGTGTCGCAACCAGACAGCTTTGTTTCCTGCAACAGCACGACATCTGCTCTCCATCTCCTAAAATTCTGCCCCAAAGCTGCTCTCCTCGAAGGGTCATTGAGACCCTGCACGTTCCATGTAAGCACACCATTCATTTACAAACATTGGGCGTCACCTTCACTACCTGTCGCAAGCCACCTGCCTCCACCGTCTTACACACCTCATCCTCATAATCCAACGCCGTTGTCTGTTGTGAGCCCTATGGCATCCTTCCACGGCCATCTACTACCACCCTCGACCTTTGTCTTCCACGGAAACTCCACCCCGACCATCGTGCACCAAGAGTGGCCTCCACCCGGTCAAAGGGACCTCTGCCACGCCGCCTCCATCTAACCGCTGCAACTGCACGGAAGCCTCAAGTTAGTTCTTGTTGATCAGGTTCTCGTCAAGCATGGGCCTCCTCTCAACCTCGCCGGCCGAAAGGCAACCAAAGAGACCTCCCGAAGTCGCCGCAACCGTGTCTGTCACCATCGCCGCCTCTCTCCCCTCTACAAGCAAGGGAGATGCTAAGGGGGATCGCACATCACCCGCATCGAGGCAGGCTGGGGGTCGATCTCCTCCCACGCCACCTCCACGCTCCGGCCCTCCCTCTGCCATCCTCGAAGGCAAGAACGAAGACGCAGAGGTCTTCTCAGGCGAAGCCCCGCGAAAAATAATTCAAACAACCATTATTTAAATTTTTTTAAGTAAAAGGAGATGTGTAAGAAACCTCATTTCAACAACCAAGGAGAGAGAGAGGAGTAACAGTGGCTGCAGTATCAGCAACACTGATGTGATGGAGCAGAAGCAACAACAACAGGAGATCGAGTCGAGGCCTGAGGGTCAGTGGGTTAAGAGTAGCAGTGACGATCGTCGCAGTAGGCTACAAAGTTGATCGCTCATCGATTAGAAGAGCAGCAACGACGCTGCGATGATCGAAGGAAGGGCCTACGATCGAAGGAAGGCCTACAATGGTTGTAGGGTTTTATAGGAACAGGAAAGGGCTTAGGTCTCGTGCTAAAGGGTGTCGAGGGGCCAAGGGCAAGTAGGGAGGGTTTTATTTGACCCAAGAACCCTAAACCCGATTCACCCATTTTTCTCCCCATGCAAACAATGGTCGACTACTCAGCTGAGTAGTCAGTGTTGCCAATTATATGACTAATTATGGAGTATTCAATTGGGTGGGGGGTGCATAAGAGTACGTAGCCAACTATGGCAATTTTACATCACTGTTGTCTCCTACTACTTGACCTATTCCTATTCCATTCTATTGTTTGCTCTTCTAAATGTCTACATTAAGGGAAAGTTCACTTTTGTAACAAGTTGAACGTTGCATGCTCCAGCTTGGGGGGAAGTGTTAAAGATATTATTTAGAAAGTTAGGAAAGCTAGTTTTAGGAGAGTGTTAATTTTATCTCTTTCCATTATTAGAGATATGATTAGATTTAAATTAATTGTAGTAGGATTATGATTAGGAATGACCATCTCTATATAAAGGGACCAACTCCTCTCATCTGTTTCTTGAGATTCAATAATAAAATTTTCTATTCTCCAAATATCTACAATAATATGCTCCATTATCTTGTTTTGATACCTATAATATATATGGGTAGACATTGTACGATAATATAAATATTTATATGTTATTATTATTTAAATATGATAGGATCATCTTTTTCTCACTCGTAATAGTGTAATCATATGTTTCTATGAAAGTCAATGCTACCATATAAGTTAGGCATATTCAATATTTTAAAAAATAAAAAGACTTATCACCTCAATTCAATCAGGCGATCGCCTTTTCGTCGCCTCTTGCCTAAGGCAATTAAGGAGTTTGTGCTTATACATTTGCCTATCGTCTTGACAGCTTTGCAAATGTTAAACAATAACATAAAATAGAAAATATATTAATCTCAACACTCCCCCTCAAGCTAGACCATAAATGTCCATCATGGTTAGCTTAGAGCATCTGTCGAATGAGACTTTGGGAGAGCCTTGATGAAGATGTTGGTAGTCTAATCCTAAGAAGAAACATAAGTGCTTCTAATAAGTCCCTTCTAGATGAGATCTTTGGTATAATGGCAATCCATTTCTACATGTTTTGTCAGTTCATGAAGAATTGGATTATTAGCAATGTAGGTTGCCACCTTGTTGTCAAATCACATCTCCATGAGGGAATGATAGAGATAAGTAGATACTCAACACAGAACGTAGCCACATCATCTTTGTCATAATTTGAGCCATGGCACGATATTCTAACTCAACACTTGATTTGAAGACAACTCCTTGTTCTTACTTCTCCAAGTCACAAGATTCCTCTCTACATATATACAAAAGCCTATCATAGACTTTTTGCCCTTAAGACACCCTACATAACCTACATATGTGTAGGCTACAATGCTACAAGATGTGCATTTGGTGAACAAGAGCCCATTTTCTAGTAAAAACTTTAAATACCTGAGTACCATCATAGCTACATCCCAATGCACCTTAGTGAACTTGTGCATGAATTGACTGAGCTTTCCAATAGCCAATGAGATGCCAGGACGAGCAATAGTCAAATATAAGAACTTTTCCACCAAGATCCTAAACTTACAAGAATCAACTGATGTTGCACTCTCGTCATATAGATGAGCCTTTGGATCTATAGGAATATACACAAGTTTTGCCCCCAACATACTAATTTCCTGCAACAAATCCATCACATACTTCATCTGGGATAACACAACACCTCATTTGCTATGAGAAACCTTGATATCAAGAAAATATCCAAAAGGACCTAAGTCCTTTAACACAAAGTTCTTTGCCAAGCATTTTGTCAAGTTGTAAATCCCTTGAGCATTATCAAAAGTAAGGATGATATCATTGACAAAAAAAAGCATTACCACTATCTCCCAAGAAGTCTGCTGCACAAACAAGGAATGATCAGCTAACTTGTGGAATCCAAGAGTCTCAACAGCCTCATAAAGCTTCTGGCACCAAGCTTAAGGACTGCTTGAGCCTATATATTGCCTTCCTCAATTTGCATACCTTAGAATGCTACCCCTGAACCTCAAATCCAAGTGACTATTGCATGTAAACCAAGATTCGAAATACCGATTTCAATGCCATGACGATGAAATTCTAAGTATGCATTTCGTGAGCATGTCGAGGGCACACCGTGGAAATGCTTGTTTTTCGATGGCCATGCCGATGAGCATGCCAAAGGCAAGCCGTGGAAATGCCAAGGGCATGTCGATGCATACCAGCAAAAAATGACAGAAGTAGTCAAAAAAGCCATCAGCAGCCTCGACATAACCATCGATTTCGCTAGCATGCCAACCAAGCTGACGGCATGTCGACATTATCCCAACATTTCAACAACTTTACCATGTTAGCATGGGCTTTTCCCAAACAAAAGCATTGCCGACGGTATTTAAATCACTGGTGTAAACCACTTCCTATAAGTCTCCATATAAGAAGGCATTCTTTACATCATGTTGATGTAAGGACCAATAACATTGTACTATTAATGATATGAGAATTTGGACTATAGAAAGTCATGCAACCAAAGAGAATGTATCAAAAAAGTCTACATAAGTTTTGAGTATAGCCCCTCGCTACAAGCCTAACTTTATATCAGCGTTGTTGAGGCGAGTGCCTCAAGCGATGAGGCGCTAAGGCAAGGCAAGCGGAGGCCTTATCGCCTCGGAGGACACCCAGGAGATGGTCCTCAAGCAGGCAACGCGCCTCCTTGACTCAGGCGACGCCTCGCCGCCTTATTGCCCATCGCCTGAAGCCCTAACGTGCGGTGTCGCCATCGCCAACAACGTTGACCTCCATCACCTGAAGCCCTAACGGTTCGACAGAGGCAACTCTCGACCTTCATCAAGTCTTGAGTCTTGACCTTCAGCGAAGCAACTCACCTGAAGCCCTAACGCTTCAGCGTAAGCAATCGCTCCAGCAAGCGATGGTCTTTGCTCCAGCAGGCGATGGTCTTCGCTCCAACAGGTGACCATCGACATTATTTATATACTGTTGTGTTATATATGTATATATAGAAGTTTGTATATAATATATATATTATATATAATAGTATATATATATACATAGAAGTATGTATATAATATATACTGTTATATATGTATGTATACATAGAAGTATGTATATAATAGATACTGTTATATATGTATGTATAGATATGAGTATATATATAACATCATTGTTATATATATACAATTATAAAACATAAGTATAACGTATGTATGACATATTAAATCTTGAAGATGATTCTGACCACTTATGTGTTATAACAATTAATAATTATTCACTTCAATGACAATTTTGGAATTTTTTTCTACGTTGATTGTGTAAAAGCTTTTCTTTATCATTTGAAATTATGTAAAAGAATTTTTGGCAATATAATTCTTATCATTTTCTTTTATTTAAATCTCCAACATTGTTATTAGACATGTTCTTATTGACTTGATGCTATTAAATTGAGTTAATAAAACATATATATGTAAATAAAAAGCGGTCGCCTTAATTCACTCGGGCTGTCGCCTTTTTGTCGCCTCTTGCCTCGGGCGATTTTGAACCTTATCACCTCTGTATCGCCTTTCGCATTGACAACTTTGCTTTATATCGCTAGATAGGACCATCTAGGTTATACGTCACAATAAACACCCATTAGAGTCAACTACAACAGCATCCAATGGTAGTTTTATGACTTCCAAGGTTCCACATGATTGGAGCACATCTCATCCATAGCCTACTTTCACTTCAAATCAAGGAGTGCCCTATGATGAGATGTAGGAATCAATACACTTAAGAAGGCCATAGCAAAGTACTCAAAGGATAGACCAAAGCATGTCATGGATACATGTAGGGCTGTAAAAATTTTCGAGATTCATTTAGGTTGGATTCATCAAAAGTTCGATTCAGATTCGTCTCGTAAATAAACGAACCAAACTGAAACTTAATTTTAGGCTCGTTTAGATAAATGAACCAAACATGAACAAGATATGTTCGTTTAGGTTCGATTTGTTAAAAGTTATATATATATATATATATTGAACCTACAAGAGTCACAACCAATTACCGCTACTCTCGCTACTGTTGCATTCCCATCCCGAAGTAGAGACTCTTCACCTCCCAAGATTGGAACATGCGATGGCAAAGTAACTCAAGGGACACATCCCTTCTATATTTTGTAGACTATAAAGGTATTTGTTCGTATTTATATTTTTTCTTTTGCGAAACATGCCAAAAAATGCTTATGATATAATCTATATATTTTTTATTTTCTGCTCCATGTTTTATTTTTTTTTAATTATGATTTATTACATTGCATTTATAACAAAACATTATACTTTAAAGGAATCATAAATAAACCTTTAAATGAATCCTAAACAAATCAAACTTAAATTAACATTTCAAACTTTACACTTAAACGAACCGCAAACGAACCAAATCAAATCTTTGATAACAAAAATGAATCAAACCAAACCTCACTCTAGTTTTTGCTTATTGAACCCAAACTTCAAAAAACTGTTATTGAATCGAGCTGAACTTACGTAGGTTCGTTAAAGTTCAATTCGTTTACACCCCTATCTCTCTGTAACTCCCTCTCCTCCACATCCTTCTCCAATTGTTTACTACCTCCTCCTACAATAACCCCCCTCCTCCTATATGGTAGTTCGAGAAAGGAAAGTTTGTAATTGTCATTCTTCTTTAAGATCTCTCATTTCATATAATTTTTAGTAGAATGCAATGCTTGCAAATAGCTTATAGCTTTTATCTTGGAGTTCATTTCATATGATTGTTAGTGAAATTCTTAAATGAACTTTAAACAAAATGAACCAAACCTAAATAAGGTAGGTTCACTCAAGTTCGATACGTGTTCGATTCATAAAATAAACAAATCGAACCTTAGCAAAGGTTTAGGCTCATTTAGATAAAGGGTTGACTGTAATGGAGTGTGAGGGGCGGAGAGGGCATAAGGAGGGGCGAAAGGGAGAGCGATCTAGGCGAGGGGGGAGAAGGAGATGCGGGGTTCTTGTCGAAGGGGGAGGACGTAGGAGAGGGCTGGTCAGTCGTGGCGAGCCGGAGGAAGGGAGGCGGATTCTCGCCCCGTCGCCGGAGGGTTTCCCGTGGAGGCGAAGCAGCAACAAGGGGAAGTGCTTCAAGTGTCTAGGGAGCGACCATTAGGCGCGACTGTCGCGAGTCGTGGCGATGTTGGGTGTGTGAGGGCTTAGGGCACAGGGGTTTCAACTGCCGTGGTGGCCGAGATCGGAGCACGGGAAGAATACTGCTGCCACCGCATGGGGGAGTGCCGTGGGCGGAGGTTGATGCGCCCTGGTCAGAGGGGATGAGGTGCCTGAGAGAGGAGGTGGAGAGTGGGCTAGTGGGGGAGGTGCTTGGAGGTTGGGTTTCCAGGGAATGGTGAAGGTGTTAAGCCGGGACCTGAAGCGAGAGGGGGTTAGGGTTATGATGTTGGAGAGGAAGTTCTTGGTCATCGGCCTCCCTGTCGCGAGGAGGGATGAGCTCTGTTTCATGGAGGTCAACGCCAAGGTGGGGAGGGGGCGATGGCAGTGCCCATCACCACACGATGGGGCTTCCGTGGAGAGGCCGCCGGAGAAGCTGATGTTTGAGGTGTCCATTAAAGAGATACCCTGGTGGTTGAAGTCAGTGGAGGTGGAGGCTGTAATCTCGCCTTTCACCCGCCTCAAAAGATGCTCGGCAGCCGGCCTTTCCGGTGGTCCAATGATGGCGACGATCGAGATGAAGACCGGAGTAATGCTGATGGATAGGGTTGTGTTGTAGCTGGGGAGTTCCTTGTAGGTTGTCTCCTGCACAATTTGAGGAACTCGTCGAGGACCCGAGGCAGTGGCCGGAGTAGACGTGCTGGTGTACAGGAAGAAGCGTCGTCTGGTGTGGGTGAGGGTGACTCGAACAGCTGCTGACGTGGAATCGAGGCCCGAGAGATCTACGCGGATCTCGTCTTAGCTGCAGGATTCGCCCGAGATTGGCACTACTCTGGAGGTTTTGGGAGCGGAAGAGGCGGGGGAGTGCATTGATGAGGAGCGGCGCGTGGAGCAGCTAGCGAGGGTTTTTGAGGGGGTCAAGGTGGCGGCATGTGCGGAGGAGCACTCATGAGTCAGGAGCGTGAATCCGAATCCGCGTGGAAGGCCCTATAGGAGCTAGGACGAGTTTGGGAATGCGGATCCTTCTTCGGACTCGAATAAAGGGAGGAAGCGAACTCGATCTCCTGCGGGGGTTTACTCAAAGAAGGGGAGCTCTGCCGATCTCTCTTCCTCGAAGGGGGAGAGAGCCTGGCGAGTGGCCAATGGGGCCATGGAGGAGCACACATGTGCTTCCGGAGGGAAGGATGTTGGGTTATCTGCTACGGAGGTGCCGCTATGAAGATCCGAAGGAGCGTAGGAAGCAGGGGCACCACCTGTGGTTTTGACGACACCGAGGGAGAGCTCCGGTGGAATGGTGGTCGGCGCGACTGAGGTTAGGGCCTAGCGTAAGATGGAGGATGGGCCAGGGCCTCGATCTGAGGGCGATGGTGGCACTCCATCGCAGCAGCAGGTGTTTAGCGCGCAGGAGTCATCCAAATGCAGGGAGGAAGAGATCACCCTGACGGGGTGGAGACCTCGCTTGGTGCAAGGTGGTAGAAACAACGCTCTCCGATATAGAAGGAAATGGAGTTTTCGTGGAAGCCAGAGACTGAGAGAGGTGGTTGATGGTTGAAGCGTGACACCCCAGCTAACACAGCAGAAGACGCTGCTAGACAGTACAGATGATGAGGTTCGTAGGACAACGGAGGTGTGTGGGTTCCGACAGACCGAGGTGAAGGCCCCTTTGGTTCTAAATGAACGGGGTGATGACATGGAATGTGCGAGGTCTGGACAACCCTACTAGGAGAGCATCTTTGATGCGTTATATTCGTATGTGGAATGCTGATGTCGTGTTGCTTCAATAGACAAAGCTGGCTGATTGAGATGTCCGGACATGGAAGGAGGTTAGGGTTCCTGGATGGAGGGGTTCCGATCCCTTGGGGCGAATGGCCGCTCAGGAGGACAGATTCTAGGATGGAGAGAAGACATCCTCTCCTTGGATGATTTCTACTGCGGGGAGCATGCCATTTCGGCAAGGTTGATTAGGAGGGGAGGCGCCAAGATGTACGTTACAGGGGTGTACGGTCCGTTGGATACACAGGCCAGAGGTATCATGTGGGAGGAGCTCGCGGCCATCGCAGCGGAGAGCCAGGGTTCTCCTTGGCTATTGGGAGGGGATTTCAACATCACCTTATAGTTGGAGGACAGGCCTGGAGGGCAAGGTAGACAAGACCCCGGGTCGAATCTCTTTATGGACTTTGTGGCCACCCATGGCCTAGTGGATCTGGCACCAGCGTCCTGTGCCTACACGTGGAGGAACAATAATGGCCAGATGTCCAGGATTAACAGGTTCCTTTGCAATGTGGAGCTAGCAGAGTCTTTTACGATTGCAAACGTGTCCGCCTTGGAGAGGCCCTTCTCGGACCACACGCCCCTTATGTGGAGATCCAATGAGGGGACTCATTTTGGCACTTATTTTAAATTTGACAGATCCTGGTTGATGGAAGAAGAGTTTTGGCGTATGGTAAAGGAGAAATGGGACTCTTTGGTGGTGGAGGGATCTGCTGCATGTCGTCTGGCTGCGAAGTTAAGGATGCTACATGAACACCTGAGGACATATAGGAGGGAGCTCAAAGCAGCCAGGCATAGAAGGAAGGCGGAGGCACTGGCAGAGATTGCCAGGATTGATAGACAAGAAGACCAAGCCCCTATATCCTCAAAGGATAGAGAGACTAGAATGAAAATGACCTGTGCAGTGCAAGAGGAGACAAGAAAGAAGAGATAGAATGGAAGACCAGGTCGAGGCAAAAGTGGTTGAAAGAAGGTGACTCTAATACCAGATTTTTCCACCAAATGACATCTGTCAAGAGGAGAAGAAACTGGATAGACAAGATGCTAATTCACGGGGTCAGCTTCTCTGGTAGGGAGGAGGTGGGTTGAGCCACAGCGAATTACTTCAGGAATTTCACTGGGAGGCACGTCAAAGGGGGTTGGAGATGGAGAGAGAAGGATGTGCAGAGTATTATAGAGACCCAAGCAACATGTCTCATAACAGGTTTCTCCAAGGACGAGGTGAAGCAGGCGGTGTAGAGCCTGAACTTGGAGGGGTGTCTTGGGCCGAATGGTTTCCCCATCTTCAGGGAGTTCTGGCACCTAGTGGTGGCAGAGGTGATGCAGATGATGGAGTTTGCGGTCGGGAACAAAGGTTATGACAAACTGAACAGATTCTACCTTTTTCCACTTCCTAAGATGGATGGGGCGGAGGCGATCCAAGACTTCAGGCCGATTGCGTTGTCCAATGCCATGTACCTCATTGTCGCTAAAGTCCTGACTAATAGACTAAGAGATCTTCTTGGAAATCTAATATCACATGTTCACACGACGTTCGTACCAGGTAGAGAAATTTTGGACGGTTTTGTGGTTGCTATGGAGGCTTTAGCCCTTTGGAAGAGGGAGAAGAAAAGGGCCTTCTTGTGGAAAATTGATTTTAGTAAGGCATACGACTCGGTGCAATAGGACTTTCTCTAGGCCTCCCTGAGGAGGAGGGGTTTTCCCATGGTGTTGATTGATTGGATGAAGAGATGTGTGACAACATCTTCCTTCTTTGTCTTGACCAATGGGAATCCGACAGAAGGATGGGTGCAACCCAGGAGAGGGGTTAGGCAAGGTTGCCCCTTTACACCTATGTTGTTTGTTTGGCAGCAAATGCACTGGCGCGAACAACATAGAGGGCCTGTGAATGGGGTTTGGTCAGAGGCTTCATGATTGATAATGACAAAGAGACGGCGGTATTACAATATGCGGATGATACTTTGTTCATAGTTGAGGGAGCGGAGTTGGAAGCCAAGAGAATGAGAATCCTATTGGAGCTTTTTGGTGAGGCATCAAGGTTGCAGATCAATTACCAAAAGTCAACTCTTATCCCATTCAACTTGTCAACTAGAGAGGTGGAGAGGGTGAGTGGGGTCTTGGAGACGGAGGTGGGTTTATTTAGGTCTCCCACTGTTAAATAGGCGCCTCAGGATACAAGACTAGATACCTCTGCTGGAGCGGATAGAAGGTAGATTGGTAGGATGGTCCTCTAGACTTCTTTCTAGAGGTGGGAGACTAATCCTGGTGAAAGCAGTGCTAGCCTCCATGCCGTCATATTTCTTCTATGTTTTCAGAGTGCCACGCCAGATTGAGAAGATATCAGGATTGATGAGGGATTTCTTCTGGGCCAATGCAGGTCCGACAAGAAGGGGGCGAGATTGGTGACCTAGGAAGAAGTGTGCAGACCGATTCGAGACAGGAGTCTGGGAGTTAGATGTGGACAAGGTGAACATCAACCTCCTGACAAAGTGGATAGCAAGGTTGGTAGGGCAGGAGTAGGGGATCTTTGGCGACGTTATGCAGAGGTGCTACGGCCCTTTCATCTCATGGGAGCCTCTGGTGTCTCCGCATTCAAGTGCATCTCATTTTCTTAGGGGTTTGGCGATGATGACAGCAAAGGTACGTGACCAAGGTTCGAAATGCCGATTTCAACACCGTGCTGATGAAATTCTAAATGTGCATTTTGTGGGCATGTCGAGGGCACGCCGTGGAAATGCCTATTTTTCAATGGCAGATTTCGACGATTTCGATGGCCCGAAAAAATGCCATTTCGGAAGTACGCCGAGGGCATGCCGATGGATGACGACAAAAATGACAGAAGTGGTTAAAATGATATCAATTTCAAGAAAATCAAATGTTAATTATGTAACAATAAGAGTGTTACATCATAATATTCATATATAACATGACCATACGATGTTAAAGTTCAATAATGAGATATCAAATATTCTTACCATATTAAGAATACAGAGAATTTAATAATAGAAGAATACAAAAATTTAAGAATGAAAGAATCAAAGTATATAGTTTCAAAGTAAAAGTTGAAATCGTAATATCTTGATGTATCGGAAGTCAGACAAAACTCAGAAGTCAGGACTTGGAACTCGAAAGTCAGATTTCACCATAATCAAGAGTGTCTTGCTAGATTCATATCTTTATCATGGGTACTATCACCACTTGATTGATACCATCGTTGACTATTTTGTCGATGAATACTTTGAATGTATTCACAGTAATCCTCCCAAGACATATATGAATACATTGTCTGATAATCCATTATGTGTTGTCTGTACTCATGTTCATTCATACTAACCAAAATCCCAAGACGGGGAAATCTACTATTTGTGTATGGTTTGTCATACTACCCACACGCACAATTAGTTACACGTGTTTGGGAGAATCCTGTTGTTCTAGAATCATCTTGTGATGATTCTGATCTTAGCATTGGAGGAGGAGCTTGGGGTTGGAACTGCTGAGGAAATCGTCGATGAGTCACATACTACGCGAATGTACAAATACAACTCACTGTACAATGTACATCACTACATTGTATACCTCAATAATTGCTCAATCATGCTTCGTGTGGGTCTCGACATTTGTGCAGGTACTGACTTCTCTCTCTATGCTTTCCATAGAGTAAATGTTATTATTTAGTCTAGAGTCTAGACTCTAAACTCTAGAATTTATTGTGCACACTGCTCATCTGTTCCCAGGATAATAGCATTTGCATGAAACACAAGGCAACACACCACAATCTACCCATTCTCCACCACCGGATCCACCACCGTCCACACACCTTAATTCCCACCGCATTCACATTGGCCACTGCATCGTGCACATCCTGAAAACCCATTCACATTGGCTTGGCCACTGCGACGTGCCACCAAACATCGGCACCAGCACGACCTCTCGTTCCCTTCGGCCCCTTTCCCCTTCCCATCCCATCAAAAGGGTCATCATCGGAGGAAATCCTAAACGTGTGGTGACCACCCCGTACCAAGAGACGCTCTGTCGCACCCCCGCCTCCTCAGCAGGCTCCAGGCCCACCAAGAAGGCAAGAAGCTTCGTAACGATGCAGGCTGCAGGCTGAAGCAGCAGCAGCGGAGATGGCAGTGTGGCAGTGGCACCAGCGGAGCAGACTAGCACATAACATGCAGGCTATAGCAAGCATCGGCATCGGCATCGGCCATATCGTCGGCATGCCGACGATATTGTCCGCATACTGGCGAAATACCTGATTTTCAACATCAAGATCATATCGGCAGGGGTGTTTTGGAAAATAGGCCTTGCCGGCAGCATTTAAATCATTGTACATGACTTCTCCCCTACTCTAGGGAAGGGAGATGCCTTCCATTTTTGATTGGATGACTGGCAGGGGAGTGGTTCGACCCTTGTTGAGAGGTTGCCCCGTCTTCTTAGGGGTGTGATAGATCCTTCAGCAACGGGGGAAAGCTATTGGGATGGGACATGGTGCCCAACCTTTTGAGGAGGACTGTCGGATCAGAGATGTGAGGAGTTTCAGCATTTGTTGCTAGAGCTGGAAGGTTGGGCCCTGAAGGAGAGTGAAGACGGTTTTCATTGGGAAGGAGATTTCTCTGTGGCAAGGGTCTTCCGTCGCCTAGGGAGTAGCATGATCAGTTCTAATGTCGATTTCTTGCGGGACTGCAGCCTTATATGGAAAGTGGAGTGTCCTTTAAAGGTGAAGATCTTTGCATGGCTGGTAAGGAGGGGGAGAGTGATGACGAAACAATGGAGATCTAGATGAGCCCAATCGGAGGATCTCACGTGCTCTCTCTGTGGTGGAGATGAGGAAGATGTCCAACACTTGTTCTTTCAATGCCCTTTTGTGATGCAGGTTTGGCAGCGGATAGGAGTCGACTGGATCGCTATCCACAATGTGGATAGCTTCCGAGAATCTTTCCACAGGGGGAATGCACACGCAAGCAATTTTGCTTTTCGGTCCAAGAGAGAGAGCAAAGGTATTGGCGGTCATGTGGGGTGTGTGGTTGGGGAGAAACGGGGTGATATTAAGGGGGGAAAGGTCGTATGTGGAAATTTTTGTTTCGGCCATATCTTCCCAAGTAATGTTTTAAGGATCTACTCTATAACCCTGTTGTAAGCCGTTTGTGATGGAATGAAACGATTGTGGGTGGTTATCGCTCAGATAACCACCCTTTCGCTTTTCAAAAAAAAATAAATAAATAAATCGAACCTAAACAAGATAGGTTCGCTCAAGTTTAGCTTGTTTACACCCTTAGATACATGCTTGGATATAGGATGTAAGGTATAAGTCCGTGGAGCTTTCCCCAAGGCTATGGGCACATCTAAATCAACTGCAATAGTAATTTCAAGTTCAGCTTGTTTACACCCCTGGATACATGCTTGGATATAGGATGCAAGGTATAACTCCATGGAGCTTTCCCCAAGGCTATGGGCACATCTACATCAACCGCAATAGTAATTTCTAGCTATATGAAACCCGTGACATCATTAGAAAACACACCATTAGTAGACAAAACATCTATAGTTACCTCAGGGGTCAATTATTGTGTTGACTCAAAGGGGAGGCGCAACATCGATAGATAAACCTGCATGTGTTAGAAATAGGGATCTCTTCTAAAGCCACAGGAGGAACAGGCATAGGGCCTACATCAGAAGGATTAGGAACCTTGAATCCAGCAGTAGAGAAGTAGGGTACAAACTCACGGAAGGTAGCATCAGCACTAACATAATGTTGTCGATTAATAGGATCATAACAACAGTACCACTTCTGAGTCTATGAATACCCAAGAAAGACACACTTCACTGCCCTAAGTTCCAACTTATCTCTACCCAGACCAAAAAAGTGAACAAAGGCAATGCATCCGAAAATCCGAGGTAGAACAGTAAACAAATCCCCATCTGGATACAGAAGTTGAATGGATATGTGCTCATTAATCACCGAGAAAGCATACAATTGATAAGATAGCCCATTAACATTGCATCTCCCCAATAGGCAGACAAAACATTATTGTGGCAACATTATCTGCAGCTCCATTCTATTGAGACATATAAGGGCAACTCATATGATAATCCCCTCAAATTTATAGAAATCATACAAGAAGTGATTGTAGAATTCAAGGTATTACCAGAGTAAACAATCTTTGTTCTAGCATCAAACTAATTCTCTATTTCCAAAATAAATTTTTTTTGACAATGACACCAACATCAAACTTCAACATCAAAAGAAACACCCAATAAAGATAAGAAAAGTCATCAACTATCACTAAATGAAAACAATGCCCCAACCGATCAAGAACACAACTAGGACACCAAGCATCCATATGTAACAACTCAAACAAGGACTCAAAACCATGATTCCGGCTAGGTGGCTAAGAATTCTTACATTTGACGGGCTTTGCAATCAATCTTAGAAGTAGAAGCAAGATGACGAATGATATGATGAGCTAAGACAAATACCACTGAAGACTCGACGTAATAGTGGTAGAAAAAGAGGCACTGCCAACATAAGGAGATTGGAGCAAACAATGCACCCCCTTCTTGACGACCACCGCCAATCATCTTCCCTGTCAAAATGTCCTAACAATACAAGAGACCAAGTCAAATATGGCCTGACAATTAAGCTCTGATAAACAACACGTTGATAGTAAAATCTAGAACAAGTAACACATCTGTCAGTTGGATTTCAGTTGGATACTAGGGGCTACCAAAATCTCCCCCTCACCAATAGCAGGCAAGTGATGCCCATTGGCAACCTGAACCATTCGACCTCCAGGAACAGATCGGAGTCGAGAAAATCAATGCCTATAACCACATAAGTGGCGAAAGGCTCCAAAGTCTACCAACCTATCTAAATCATACTTACCAGTAGATTGAGTAGATAATGCAACTAGTATACCTAATAGAAAAGTAAATGCAGCAATATCTAAGGAGGTAGAAACAATAGGTCTAGCAATAACAGACAACTATTTCAGGTGTTGGAGAAGCTCGTCATAATCATCTCTAACCACAGTAATAGTGCATCCAAAGGCTTCAATAGACACTGCTACCTTATTTGCAGGGTTAAGTCGCCCATGCTTAGTCTAGCATGTGTCCTCAAGGTGACTAGGCTTTCCACAATAGGTGCATGTGGGATGTCTTCTGCCTTAGGACCCTCGCCCCCTACCACATCCACTGGTAGAGATCGAGCTACATCCTCAATCATAACCAAGGTTTTAAAAAATGTGAGGCGATACCAAGGCGGTTTGCCTTCATCGAGGCGAGGTGTAAGCCTTGAGGCGGTCGAGACGTAAGTCTCAGGATTTGCATAAAAAATATGGAAAAATGACCTAAACCTAAGAAATAAATAAAATTATCAAAGTCAAATGACCTAAATAGGTCATTTTGGAACCTCTACTTAAAGCAAGTTGCCAATGGTACTGAGTCTTATCGTAACCTAGATAACAACATTACCAGACCAACATATAATTCACTAAAAAACCCAAAATCCTAACAACCAAGCCCTACTAAGATCCAAACTTTCCCCTCAAACCCTAAAGTACACCTCAAAATTCATCCTAAAGATATTTGACAATGATGAAACACAATCAAGTAAACCAAAAAAAAATTAACGTAACTCTGATACAAATGTAATCAAATAACACATGGTTTAACGGGCAATAAACCAACGAAACCCTAAGCACCTCTACGCATCACCTTTGATACAAAGAGCATCACCTCTGCAGTAAACTGTAAACCAACTCTCCTAAACTCTAAGCAAAACAACCATCTCAAACCAACCTAGACCACCAACGATGCTCCTCCGACGACGACAATGCAGCAGCAGCAACTGCTAACCGGCAATGCTCCTCCTCTGATGATGCTGCTACAGCAACTACACCATCAACGATGCTCCTCCAACGACGACGACGCTGCAACAGCAGTTGGTAACCGGCGATGCTCCTTCGACGACGACGCAACAGCAGCAGCAGCTGGTAACCGGCGATGCTCCTCCTCCTCCTCCGACGATGCAGCAACAGCTGCACCACCGCTTGAACCAATCTCTACAAGGTCTCAGTTGCACCACTACCTCATTCTTGCCTAAACAGCTAAGGCAGCGCCTCATGTGTGCCTCACCGCCTCGACCGCCTCAGACCGCCTTGATTCAACTGAGGCACACGCCTCTGGTATGCAGCCTGAGGCTACTACCTCGAGGCTATTTGGGGCCACCTCGCCTCGAGGCGTACGCCTCTATAGCCTTGAGGCACGTTTTTTAAAACCATGATCATAACCCGCTGCCAATGTTGAGACTTGCGAGTCAAGTGCTTTAGTAACTAAAGGTACTACAATTCGACTCATCCTACTATAAGCTTCCTCAAGAGTCGAAAGCTAGTCAAAATCTTGGACTGTGCTACAGTGTACTCCAATCCTAACCCAGCCAGGAACTTTAGAACTGTTGCTTCCTTCTGGTAAGTCCTTTACAAGTCACAGGTGCAGATTGGGTGACAAGTATTATACTTCTCAAATAATGCCTCAAGGGTAGAGTAATACTATGAGAAAGATTTTCCCTCTTGTCGGAGATGTGACATATCACTATAGATCCAAAACACCATATTGGAGTTCTTCTCATGAGAGTACATATCCTTCAAGCTACCCCACACCTAATTGTGGAAGAAAACAAAGTCCTTTGACACGGAGAATGACCTACAAGCACCGTAAAGGGGTAGCCAAAGCCACCAAAGGGCGTGGCGGAGCAGGAGAGGCACTCTGCGAGCAATAGGAATCAACCGACATCTGCTAAAAGATTGTAGCAGCCCTGGGTAGCAGCAACTTGGCTACAAACGGCACTTGGACGTTGCTGGTGGCAAGGAGAGCCACCAGCAGAGCTAAAAGGGGGTACAGCAAGTCTGTATTAAACCCTAGATTGGTCCAGTAAGGCCTCTAAAGCCCAAACACAATAGTAAAAGGCCAAATAGGACCCAAAATCAACCCCCCCTATTGGTTTCGAGCATGCTTCGACTGATGGCCTGTGGTAATGGGCCAACGGCAGCCACCAGAGTGGTCGCTAACTAGTAAGAGACCCAGCAACAACAATGGAGCCCCCCTTCAGCAAAGTTCCAATGACTTTTGGTTGAAGGACACTTAGGGCTAGGGGTTTTTTGTGTTTTTTGTTGGTGGAGAAGAAAAAAGGGGTGCAAATCAAGGTAGGCATCAAACACCAACCTAAGACTGCTACTCTAATATCGTGTTAGAAAAAATGAGAATCATAGTTCTATTAGAAACCCTACTCATTATATAGAGGATCAGAAAATGAAAAATTGCATACAGCTACCTCACAAAACCAAGAAATGATAAACAATAACATAAAATAGAAAATATGCTAATCTCAACATAGTTCTATCAAAAGCAATACCATTTTAACGTAGTCAACATGAGCTCAACCTAGTTAAACATTGTCTCAAAAAAAGGATAAAACATACAAATAGCTAGAGTTGCAACACACAAAATATTAACTAGAAAAGGATAGATAAAAAATAATTACATCAAATGAATAGATGAACAAATCAAACCACAGAAGTACATATGAATTGCATCACATCACTTCTCCATTATATTCTCCAATACACCGTCAAGTGAAGTGCAACAAGAACATAAGGACCTACTATAGAGAAGTGAAGCAAGTAATGCAGGAAAAGTGAGCAACAAGGAAGAAAATGATGGAAGAAACATGGAAGTGAGTGAGTAATGTGGTGGTAGAAGCGAGTAGCAAGTGCCACTAGCAAGCAAATGAATTCTTCAATAAGGATAGCAAGTAATTACATTTTGGTTAGGAACAACAAATGAGGCTTATAATTTCCTTTCATGAAAATGCCGCACATGACCATCTTGTGAGGAGTTTTTCATTTTTAGGGTAACCGCATCATCATATATTACCCAATAAGAACTTGCAATACAAAATGTTCAAGTAAAGGAGGGGGAATCTCATCACCCCTCTATAGACCATACATATCAGACAGACTACATAATTGCACTAGATTATGTGCTATATCATTACCATCCCTAGATATGTACAAACATTCACCATCAACTTAATAACATACGGCAGTCATTCATAAGGTCTTCAAGATGCCACCAATCCAGGTGTTGCAAGCCTAGAGACAGTGAGTCACTTGAACTGAATCTAAGAGGAACAAGGACAAGAAGTTGCTTTCCATCACAGCATGATCAAGAGAAACCTTGAGAGCAAAAGCTTCAGCTTCCATAGGAGACATTTCAGGAATCCTTCTCGCAGCAGCCCAGATGATTTGCTCCTTGCCATCCAAAAAAATTTCTCCACAAGTACTATGTTCTTCTTTGCAAGCCACATCCATGTGGATCCTATACTAGAAGGTTAATTTGAGACATTCAATTAAGGAATTAGTGGAGGTATCACTGATGTCATATACATGAGTACTATTAATGCTAGTGGTGGAACTGCCGTTGTAGAAGGTGAAGAGGTTGTCCGCATGTTGCAGGATATCATTCAAGCATGCAGTTTGATTATTATAAAGCTTATTACATCCAGCCTCCCATAGAGCCATCAAAGTAAAGCCCAACTTAGCAATCCGTGGAATGAAATCAGGAAAGACCAAAAAAGGCTTCAGCATCTGGGATTATACCAATGTTAATGCCCCAAGTGAGCCAACTTGCTTTTGCAAGTGGACATTTCAAAAAAGGATGATCCCTGGTTTGTAGGTGGGAACGACATATTGTGCACAACCAATTATCCTCATGTTATATTTTGGTTGGGAGGATATCAAGAACCAAATTCAACAGAAACAGTTTTCCTCTGGGTATCATTTGCCCAAACTTTTCTAATGAGTTGGAGCCACAGCTGAGTGCTTCTTCTATTCAAATTGTAATCATTTTCCATGCTGAGAAGATGATGATAGGCTGATATAAATGAGCAGTGCCCTTTTTTATTTGGAGCCCAGACTACGTCATCCTCACCATTTTCATTAAAGGTGAACCTGGTATTTAGAATGTGTGGAACAATGTTTGGTTGAAACTTGAAAGGTTTCACAGATTTTACCTTCCTTCCAGTTCTCTTGTTCAGTGATTAAGTCTGCAACTATACATGGTTAATTATTGGACGCACATTGGGGAATGATCAGATCTGTACAATTCTCAACCCAATTTTCCCACCAAATGTTGGTGCATTGGCCATTCCTAATTCGCCACCTACAGCCCGTAAAAAGTAACAGTCTTACTTTTAGCAAATCCTTCCAAAAAGGGAACAGCTAGATTTGAATATGGCATGCCAGAAGTCCAAGTGTGAGAAGTATACGATTTTGAGCATTTTGCACAGTGGAGAAATGCCATTTTGAACTAATCTCCAGCCAATTTTCATAAGGCGTGATTGTTCATTTTTTAACGCTAAGCCAGCATGATGTTTCGGCTTACAAATATCCTTCCATGACATTGTGTGCATTTTTTTCTCATTACTTTTCTGTGCCCACCAGAAGCATCTTACGTGCTTATCAATGCACTTACTTGCCTGTTCATTTAGAAGGCATCTGGGCATCAGGTAGGTTGGAATGGTAGGCAACAATGCTTTCGCAAGAACGAGCTGACCAGATTGCAAGAGGCAAGGTTCGAAATGCCAATTTCAATGTCATTTAGATAAATTTTCAAGTGTGCACTTCGTCGACACACCGAGGGCATGCCGTGGAAATGCCCATGTTTCGACGTCAGACTTCGATGATTTCAATGCCCCAAAAATAGTCCATTTCGAGGGCAGGTTGACACATGTCGAAAAAAATGACAGCATTAGTCAAAATGATTGGAAATTTAAGACTGCCTATTTAAATGGATAAATATTTCCATTTAAGCCCGAAGCACTATCTTATACTTTCTATTTAAATGTATAACTATTTTTAAAATTAAGGACTAAAGAAGAAGAGTGCTAATGCTAATTCAAAAGGGGGTATACTAATGATATATTGTTGATATTAGGAAATTTTGAGGAAATTACTAAAAATGATTTAAAATGGGAAAAAATGTTATAATATGAACAAAAAAAACATAGGCTCTAGAAGATCAAAATCATGTTTTGAGGAGCCCCCTCATGATATGAATCATCAATATCTTTCTAGTTGGCAATGTGCGATACATAACTCGTGCAACGATAGCAACAATGCAGCACAGCAGCAACCAACCAGCAGCCAACACTAGCAATGACGTGTGACATGCATCACATGCGCACGACCTAGCAATAGGCAACAACGCAAACTGACATACCGTCAGCATATCAACAATTTCAGTGGCATGCCACCGGCATGACGGAGACATCCCTGCATTTCGATAAGTATGTCGTGCCAATATGGCATCTCATCAAAAACCCCCATTTTGCTGGCATGGCAAAGGCATTTTAATCACTTGCAAGAGGTTCTTAATTTTCCATCCTTGGAGTTTATGCTCAACTTTTCAAATTAGTACTTCTCGAACATGGCTTTTCATCTTTGATCCAACAATGGGGACCCCCAAGTAACTATTCTTTTCATATTCAAAATTGATGGAAAGGGTGTTTCTGATTAGCGCTTGCTCGTCCCTGGGACAGTTTGGACTAAAGAGAATAGATGACTTGCTGTAGTTGATTTTTTGGCTTGAGTGCATATAATGGTAATCTAATATGGATTTAATACTCAGAGCTTCTTTTTGCGTAGCTTTCCAAATATGGATGTCCTCTGCATATGAAAGAATAGCAAGGGTGGGGGCGGAAGGGGCCATTGTGATGCCCTTAATGTCACCATTATAAAGACCTCTCAAAAATAATCTATTTAGCTGTTCTGTGCCAAGGATGAAGAGAAAAGGCGCAAGTGGACACCCTTGCCGTAAACCTACCAAGTGATGAATCTTTCCATGCAGACACCATTAATGAGCATCTCATAGGACACCTTTTGAATGCAACAGGCAACCAGCTTTAAGATCTGATCAGGCACTTTCATTTGCCTTAGAAGATCCAGAATAAAAAGCCCAATTCATCCGATCATAGGCCTTTTCCATGTACAATTTAATAACCATGTAGCTCGTTTTTCCTTTCCTTTGTTTCATATAATTAAGCACTTCTCTGACCAGTATGATACCATCTGTGCTCAGTCGGCCTTTGAGATAAACAAACTAATTCAGGGATATGATTTTATTAAGTGGTTGCTTTAGTATTTCTGCAATAATGTTGGTGATCACTTTGTAGACTGTATTGGTAAGGCTAATAAGCCAATGGTCTTTTGATTCCTCAGGGCAATCCTTTTTAGGAATGAAAGAGATATATGTTTCATTAAGTGTGTCAGGTGCTCGCCACTAACCAAAGTCTCTTGCATGCACTTTATAGCATCTTAACAATGTCCCAACATTGCTGATAAAATAAAGGCGGTAGGTCATCCAATCCCAGTGCTTTGGTGGGTGCATAGTGAAGACAACGTCTCTGATCTCTTTGTTAGAAGGGATATCAGCCATCAGGTTTTGCTGGTCAGCAGAAAGCCCCTCATTGTCATTAAAAATCCTAGGTGTGTTGTAATCATTCACAGTTCTATTATAGATGTTTTGCAAATGAGTGAGAATGCAAGTAACAATGAGATCGGGATCACCCATCTCCTGACCATCCACCATTTTCAACTAAGTAATTTTATTCCTCCTATGTCTTTGTGTCGCTTTAATGTGAAAGTACGAAGTGTTTCTATCACCTTCAATAACCCAATTGCATTTTGCACTCTGCGCCCAAAATAATTCCTCATTTTTTAGCATCAAATCATCTTTTTCCCTTAAGCTGGATTCCTTATTTGCATTTTCAGGTGTGCATGGCTGCAACTGAAGGGTGGCGAGTTTTTTTTTCCCATATCTTTTATTTGTCAAATTTGTTTATGAAATACTTTTTTATTCCACTTCTTTAGCTCTTTCCTAACCTCCCGACATTTCCCCATGCCCATCATCCCAGAGAGATGAGAAGTTTGTGGCCAGGCCTTGCTGACCACATGGTGAAAGTCATCATGTGAAGTCCACAGATTCAAATCTCCATGGCCGGCTAATCTTGTGAGTATTTTTATCCAACTTTAACAAGATGGGTTTATCGCCACTTTTTGTAGCTGGGGGATGAAGAATGCACGCTCATGGATGTGCTCTAAACCAACCACTCCCTGCAAGAGTGCAGTCTAGATGCTCCAAGATAGCACCCCCCCCCCCCCCCCCCCCAAATTGCTCCATGTGTAAGCAGGCCCCAAATAGCCTAAGTCAATTAGGCCACTGTGAAAGATAAACTCTTTTAGTCTTATGGAGTCTCACTCCGAGAAGTTACTTCCCCCATATTTTTCATTTTCTGAGATAATAGCATTCAAATCCCCAATATAAACTAAATCATCATTCAAGGATAAAACAAGATCAAGCATTTGATGCCAAAATTGTTTCCTAAGATGTTTATGTGGAGCACCATAAATGAAAAGAGTCCAAGATTTACCTGATCCAAGGTGCAGTCAGGTGAAAAAATGTGGTTGCCTCCATTCTCCTAGATCTTGGAAGCCACCTCCCCAGTCCAGAGCAGAGCAAGACCAGCAGCTTTGCAGCAAGCTGGGACCCAATGCTGCTGATAGTTCCTGAGCCTACTACTGATGCTTGGTAATTTATTTGCCTGAATCAAGGTTTTGGAGGCGAAGGACAGACCGGCCATAGTTCCCGGAAGGAGGTTATTTAGATGTTGAATTGCCCAAGTCCCTCCTAACCTGCAGCAATTCCATGATAAGATACTCATGGCACCTCCTGTAGCTGTTGTGGGACAGCTACAAGAACCCTAGTAGATTCATCAACCTCCAGAATAGTATTCTCAGATTCTTGGTATTGAGCCTGCTTAGTTATCTCTGCACGCCCTTCTTTCGGTTCCAGGTGCATAAGAATTGGTTCAGCAGGGCAATTAGTAGGTGAAATATTCATAGCTTCAGCTTCAGCACCCGTAGTGATGGGGGAGTGACAGACGAAACAAGCTAAATGACTTTTCTTTGTTTTAACCATGCCCTTCTATTCACCGAAGATCTTTCAGCATGTGTGTGAATATTGCCCACATCAATATTGTTGGCAACCAGTTTCAAAAATATATATATATTGTTGGCAACCAACATTGGAGAGCTAGACATGTCCACAGCATTTGATCTATTGTGAATAATGCTAACTTTAATGGGCCCACTCCCATTTGTCACTTTTTCTTTAATTTTCTCAGTTTGTTTTCCTTGAGTCCCCATCGAACGTACAAGAGGACTTGCACGTATGCCACATGTGGTCCTCTTCAGCAACAAAAGGATGCTTGATGCCAAAAGGACCCACAGTGCAATTGTCGCTCAGCACTGGCAGTGGTGCTCTGCCCTTCCCAAGCACATCTTGGATGGATATGCCTGTCACTTCACCTGATCCTTCATGACTGCCTCACCTCTCCTCCCATACTACACTTAGATGTTCCATATCCCCCGTACGATTGCAATCTCCCTGTGGGCCTAGAAAAAGGGACCTCCTCACCGTACGTCTATCCATCGGAGTGGTTGCTGGATCTTCCGGACCACCATCTTCAAAGGTGAGGACGCTTGATCTGAATCATGGGTGTTCCTTGATGAGTTCCCACCTTGCCTAGTTCAACCATTTGAATCGAATATCCTCAATCAGCTCCCAGAGTACCTTTCACCGCCACACCAATGAATTTAAGATCGATCAGAACTGAGGTTTGATGTTAGCCATCCATACTGGTTTCATGAACTCATTTGGATGCTTCTCTATCTCCATCGTCGCTGAGAATTTTTCCTTGCACCCCACATTTCATGCCCTATACGACCACGGAAAAGGCAATATGTGGGGAGTTTCTCATATATCACATTGAATAAAATGGAAGTTTCCACATCGAAAGTATATCTGACCTTTTGGATGAGAGGCTTTTCAACTATTAGCTGGACTGTTGCCCTACCATGTGATGCCCCCACTGCCTGCAGGCTGGGGTCGACTTTGATTAAAGGAAGCTTCAATGTCAACACTATATCTTTTATCACCTCCTCGCACCTGATGTCCAGGGGCATGCCACATGTCCAATATCCTCATCCAGAACTCAGCTTTTGGAACTTGTAGTCAGAGGGCCTTGTGAATGGTTTTGCTTTCTCCAGCAGTACATGCTAATTGGCCACAAGCCAAGGTGCTTCATTCCAAACCCTCATGTCCTCTTCATTTGTAAGGTGGCAAGCCAGAGGTTGGGACCCTGGTCTTTTATAGTAACAGAGCCCCTCCACGAGGTTTTAAGGCTTTCTTTGACAGCTACCCTTCAGAGACTTATTTGTTGGTAATTGAAGGTAAAACTGTCTCCCATTCAGGTCCACCTAGGCATCTGGGTGATGCTTGACCTCCGGGATTTCCTCCTTAAAGAAGATCATATCTTCCATCCTTCAAGTGATGTCTTCTTCACCGTTGTCCATTTCTGGAAAGCTGACAGAGATACATTTTGTTTGGGTATGGGGGTACAGGCTTTTTGGGTGGAGCAAGGCAATGGTAAAGTGGAGTAAATGTAGGAGAGTAAGGTGGATGTGGTAATGGAAAAGCAAAAAGGTAGAAGGTGAGATAAGGTTCATGGGGGAGAACGGCCGGAGGAAGTGGAAGTGGGGTGGCATTTGTTGAACATGGAAGCTTGCAGAAGAGGTTAAGGAATGGGGTAGAATGGATGGCCTGAACAAGCTCAGGAGAGAGGTTCTAGAGATACCATGGGAGCACCAGAGAGAGAACTCTAGGAACTACAGAGAGACAGCAGGATCTTTGTGAGTTAACTGTACGAAGTAACTATGGTTTGATGAGGAATTATGAATGAGATTTGCAGATTCCCTTTGACAAGATTGACGTGCATGACCACCATGGAAGGACTTATCCAAGCACCAACACACCTGGCACCATACTTCCACCTTATGGCCTTGACATCTCATCAAGGCCTCACACAACTGAGACTCATGCAGCATATGGACAAAGCCAGCTGCCTCGTGGCAAAGTCCATCTGCCTTTCATCAAGGAGTATGCCTTTTAAAAACATGCATATAATGGCAGTTAAGGCAACTAATGTGATATCCTGTTTTCTGAGAAAAAAGGAAAGAGAAAAAGAAAAAAATAGTTTGGCCACTAGAAATGGAAATGTATAATCAAGGAGAAGAAGGAGAAAAAGGGATCAAGCCTTAGGTGTCAATGATCATGGCAATGAAGTTCTTCAACAAGTTCATTCTAGAGATGCGGGAGGAGAGTCGTAGAGAAGGTGAAGAAAGGACAAGAGTGGCAGAGGATGTTGAGAAGGTGTTAAACAGGACGTTGGAGGAGGTAGTGGTGGGGCATGTTGGAGATTGATTTAAGGGAAGGGGAGTGCGCATGGGGCATGTTGGAGACTGATTTAAGGGAAGGGGAGAAATCATATGGGGAAAAGAAATAGAAATCCAAAGGGACTGAATAGGCTCGCACTCAAGAGCATAGTGTTGCTCTATAATGGAATCAGAAATTCCATACAAAAACGAGAAGTTTCATTCTTGCCAATTCCAACCATCATGCTATATTAAACCCCATACCTCCTAGAATCTAACTCTTTGACCTCTCAAAAAAAGATTCATGATCCTTTTTTTTTTTTTGAGTGAAGATAAGCTATCCATGTAATTATTCGAGGATGTTAAAAGGATGGCATAATATTGTATGGTGCCTTTTCTACAAAACTTCTACAAAATTATTTTGTGTTTGCCAATCTTGCATTTCTACCTTTTGATTCATGAAATATGTGCTTTTAAGTACTTATCAATTTTAAGAAGTGTTACATTCACATTTTGTATACAATCATGCGAGTGGATATTATCACGACATGAAACCAGCCTTGCACAACTAGCAAATGACATGGAACACCTTATTTAAATAGAAAAAGGAAAATGTAATCAAATCACATTATCTAAATATTGATTCTACATAAGGAACAAAACTTTCAACGAAAACCCATGGCTTCTCCACATTCAAGAGAGCAAGAATTTAACAACTGAAAGGCCTCACTAAACTGAAACTGGTTTACAAAATCACTTTGCAACGGAAAATTATTAGCAGCATCTATTCCTACTCGAATAAAGAAGAAAAAGGAAGATACGAAACCTCCTTAATCGCATCGCGGTGAATCAATCCTCAATCCAAGGAGCTCTACCCCTTCTTCGAGCCTTTCTTCCGGGGCTTCTTCGCAGACATCACATTCACGCCACCTCTCCCGGCCACGCCCTTGCCCTTCGCGGCCACGACAGCGGCCTTCCTCTTCCGCTTCCTCCTGGCGGGCACGAGCACCTTCTTCCTGAGGTCCTCGGGCATGGCCTCCACGGCCCGGCGCACGAGCTCGATCGCCTCCCCCTCGGCCTTCTGCCTAAGCCTGTTCCAGTGCATCATGATCCTGCTGTACTCCGTGGCGAGCGTCCTCCCGTCCTTAACGGTGAGCTCGAAGGCCGGGACGGGGGAGTCGACGTAGCCGAGGGAGACGAGGTCCATTCCGTCGAGGCCCATGAGGGGGCACCCTCCGGGGGTCTTGCGGGCGCGCTGGACCTCAAGGTCGCGCTTGCGGAGCTTGCTGACGAGGCCGAGTTCCTCGCGGACGGCCTCGCGGCGGCGGAGCTTGGCGTTGAGGCGGCGGGGGAGGGAACGGGAGGAGGATTGGGACCTGAACCTCGGATCGAAAGGGGAAAGGGTGGAGGAGGAAGAGGAGGAGGACTTCTTGTTCTTCTGGAAGGACGACTTCTTGAGGGCGGCGATGTTCTTGAGGCGGGCCTTGCCCTTCGGGGTGCCGCTCACGGGTAGGCGCTGCAGGAGGAGGTGGGGTAGGGAGCGGAAGGTGGGAAGGTATGAAGGCGGCCGTGGGGATAGGGAGGGAGTTGGAGTTGGAGTCGGAGTTGGGGTTCGGATGGAGGAGGAGACGAGGGGGCGAAGCTTCAGGAGGCGGAGCATTGCGGCACGGAGGGGAGTCGAACGGGGAGGGTTTTGGGGATGAGGGAGGGAAAGGGGTTTAACCGATACGATAACCACAACGATCGACGTGTGCTTGCGATCGCCAATTTCGGGTCGGTCCGTCAACTTGATTAATGCAAGCAGGTGGCATACATGTTCGTCGCAGGATGGGTTTCTTGACATACCCTCGAATGCACGTACATTTCGAGTGCTAAGCTAACAGACTAAATGAATTTACGGTAGACTAATTATTTAATTCATCATTTAATTTATTTTTTATTTACATCGGTTTAAATTTATTTAATTTGAGATAAAATTATTTCATCATCCATGTAAAATAATTTTAATCTATCAAAATATCCAAATATGTTAATTCACTTATTCTATTATTTATTTCACTTCTTTCTTATTCATTTACTTATTCCTCTTAACAAAGGAAGTCTTAGGCTGTATTTGATAGGGAGATAGTGCTATATCAGAATAAAATAAGAGTGAAATAAGTATAAAAGATATTTGGTTAATAGGATTGTAATAATTGATAAGATTGCTAATGATTGGTACATTGGTTTTGTAAGAGAGGAGAAAGATTTAGTGGATTTTGATGTGATGGATTGTAATTTTTTTTTGAGTTATATGTGAAAAAAGAGAGTTTTTTTTAGTGTTTTTGAGTTATTTTTTTAGTATTTTTTCAATAATTATTAGGTAGTAGGTTTTAATGTGATGGGAAAAGAAAATAATATATGTGAGAAGAGAGAATTCCTTAGAACCTGTGTTATTCACATCCCACCTACTATTTCCTATTCCGCCTCTTAGCCCCAAAGTAAACACAGCCTTAAAATTAGACCCCAAAATGTAACCAGTATTGTGGGGTGAAGCCAACGTGTTATGCTGACATCGAATAAGTGATCTCCAATTTGTAAGGTTAGATTTGATTGTCAATGGCATACTAGGCAAGAATGTGAACAAGGTAAGCATTCGTGACTTGTCGTAAAAAGATATGGTGTCGTCGATTCGTGACTTTGAATTTCAAACACGTAAGGAACCCAACAAATAACAGACTTCAAACACAAGCATGCCATTTTCGCTCCAGCAGGAAAAGGTTTCATCTCAAGATATCTGGAAATGAACAAGGCAATCAAGGGGTTGTACAATGTGTTCTACACCAATGTTCATTGCTTTAGTCATCTCCCAACAAGGTTATAACTTCCGAAGATCCTTAAGGGAAGCCATCTGCACGACATATTATATTACATGTGCTCCAAAATATCTTGATGTCAATTTCAATCATACGAATAAATGAGTTCATAATGATGTAAAATCCCTTCAATGTATTAGGAAAGAAAAGGAACATTGTGTCCCTTTCAAAGGTTGGCAGCAACCCTAGAACCAACAAACATGAGAGATAGAGGACAATTTCTCTATGTAGCCAACAAGACCATGCAACTCAAACAAGAATGTCAAAATCTACAGGTAAGCCACAAAATGATGTCTTGACATGTTTTCATTTTCACTCCACAAGAAATGCACATAAATTTCTTTAGAAAATAATGAATTAGGATGAGAATAAAATCTTCCACTAGGATCATGGAATCCACTATATATAGCTGCAATAGAAGGGCAATAATTACTCTAAAACCACAAACAATGGAATAGAACCACGATGAAGACTATTTTTCGAATGTCCCAACAAGCAACACCTGGTAACAAGGATGCACTATTATTTATGATATAATATGTAATGAAGGCAAACCCTAAAATTAAACCTACATGATTTTATTATATTATAGGTAACCATGAAGAGGTGTGACTTCAAATAGCCAACAATCAAAATTACCAGTCCCATAATCTCCACAATAGAGGAGAGGAAACTGATATCAGCCTTGACATTCTTGTGAAACAAAATGGGAGAAATGGAAAAGAAAATGAGCAATCAAAGAAGAGAGCAACAGATTCTAATAAATGGGAGAAAAGGATCCTCAAACTGAGCAAATGAAACTCCACCTAGGAAGTAGAAATAGAGGAACTCAAAATACACCTGTTGGATGTTGGAATTTTTGCGCCCTTAGCGAGCCATTTGAATAATGTAATGGGCTGCATTTTATCTAAATAAAGAATTAGATTACTTCCGATGCATGAATTGAATCCCTTGATACGAATAGAGTGACACACTTAGTCAGATCGAATAAACCTAATGTATGTTGACTCAGGTATCTAAACAGTTTAGAAGATTCGATAATACATCAAGAAACCATTATATCTAATTCAATCATATGTTTCTAATTTGAGTTAGGATGACAATCTTCTCTGGAGATTATCACCTCATTAATGTTCTTGAATGGAGATTCAGATCTATCAAAGGGGTAGAGTTAAAGGGTTGACCTGATGAAATAGAAGATAGATTCGAAATCTATCTTCAATATTATCATGGATCACATATCCTTTGACCTAGGACAAATGTGTGTCTTTGTCCATGACATGCTGAAATCACTATAATTAAAAATGTGTCGTTGTAGCGTGATTAAAGCGTTAGGTTTAAAAAATTTATATTGAAACATGAGTAATTGAGTGAGTCTGAATCGTTTCGTTGGAAAGCTTTAAAATAGTTCCTAATTAGGTTGATTAAGAGAAATTGTGTAATCTAAGACAAAAATAAAAATAACTTGAGATTTAAAATCTATTTAAAACCTAATGTTGTTCTAACTAATTGTCTTAATTAGTCAACAAGTACAAAATAAGTATTACATGAAAATTGTAAACCACCTTAACATCCATTTAGAGAGGGTTAATAAACTAAGAATAGGCAAACAAGAATTTATTTATTTTTTTCTTTTGAAACACAATCTTAAACTACTAACCAAATTGCATAATTATAAAGAGCTTGAAATTTAGATTTTTATAAGACAAAAATATAGTTAAACATTTATTTTTACAAATCTAGAAAACGTACATGGGAGACTCTGAACATAAAAGTTTAGCACATAATTTGCTTGGAGATTAAAAACTTAGCATTTGCAATTGAAAGATTAAGAAGCTTCTAAATTAAATGCCACTCAATTAATCTAAGGAAATACAAAATGGCAACTTAAACATGACATTCAAGTGCTTAACAAATAGGATACAACTTAAACTACAATCAAACACCAAGTAAAAATAAAAGAACATGAGAAAAATAAGCTCCTACCATGGACGTGCACAAAGTCAAGAAGGAGGAAGAGGTTGGGGAAGATTCAGAGGTGGCCACGAAGGAGATGAAGAGGCTGGTGGCTGCAATGGCGATTGGAGTTGATTCCTAGTGGCTGATGACGTGGAGCAAGGAAGATGGAGAGGAGGGTCGACTAAGAAGGAGAGAGTGAAAGGGAGGATGGCAAAGGACAGGAGGAGAAGTTGAGGAGGGGGGCTGCTGCAGTCAGTGGTCTATGGGTTGCTGGAGGTGGTAGTGATGGTGTCGTGTGGGAAAAAGAAAGTGGTACAAAGGAGAAACAGGGAAGGTCAAGGTCGTGAGAGAGAGGGAATATCGAAGAAGGAGGGAGCGCGGAGGAGGAGGAGCAACTATGATGATTGTGGCTGGTGGTGATGGTGAACGTCGATAAGGAGGAAGGAGAGGAGGGGAGGGGATGATGGTGATGATGGAGCTAGTGGTGGTGGTCTGTTATGGAGGTGGAAGGGTGGCTGACAGTGGAAGGAGGAAGAGAAGGAGAAGGAGAAGAGGGAGAAGGAGAGGGAGGAGAGGGAGTTGGGGGAGGAGAGGCATAGGAGGGGAGGTCAGCGATGGTGATGTTGCTGCAGCTGATGTGGGAGGAAGTAGGAGGCTGACAAGGTGTTGGTATAGACGTGGAAAAGAGAAGAGGAAAGGGAAAAGGAGAGAAGGAAGGAGGAGATTGAGAGGCTGTTAGAGTGATAGTGAAGGTGGCAGAGCTCTGGCAGCATGGAGCCTTGGTTGCCGTGGAGGAGGATGGGAGAGAGGGAAAGAGGAGTCAGGAATAGGGGAGAAGTTGGTGCCACCTGTTCTTCTTTGCCAGGGAACGTGTTGAGATGTAGAGGGTGAGGGGGAGCGGTTATGAGAGAAGCAGAGAGGAAGTTATGAGAGTTGCAAGGAAGTAGTGGGAATGCAGGTGTGTGCATGGCTTTTTTATCTTTTTTTATTATTATTATTTTCATTGAACGGGAAGAAAGGGAATTCGGCAGGAAGGTGAGGAAGGGATTTTAAAGGAAATCAAATGGGATTTAAGACTTAGGAAAATAATTAAATGGGAATGATTAACTTATTTGAAAATGTGGCTAGTTAATTAGATCAAATCGAGCCTATTTACAAGATTAGACTCAACCTTCGCTAATTAATCTAGTGACTATCTGATTGAAGTCATAAAGGGTTGGAATAAGGAATTTGAAATCTCCTCTCCATATATTTATAATAATAGGTTTTCTTTAGACTTGCATTACCAACATACATAAAATAATTATGTAATAACATATAAAAAATGCATAGATTAACATTAATCAAATCATTTATATGCAAGTATATTAATTTAGCTATTAGCCTTATTATTATCTTAATTACTCGCATTAAGCTATGAAACTACATTAAAAATAACGTAATTATACCATGCAAATTAATGTAGTTTCATCACATCCCCAACTTACATTTTGCTATTCCCTAGCAAAACCACATAAATAAAATAGAGTAAAATAACGAAAATGTGAAGTCAGGACCCACTTTAACAAGTCATCGCTGTCCAAGTTTAGGTTAAATAATAACTCAATAGCTCCTCAGTGACAAATCAAGATAAAGGACTCTTGTTAACCCTGGCATTAAGTGTCACAAGTGAATTTCTAAAGAACTTACTATCAACTAATGTTTAGAAAAGAACTAGAAATAAATCAAGTATTCATGCACATGACCTGAATAAGTTTACAAGTTAAAATGGAAGAAATCAAGTCTCCAGAGTCTAAATTCATTAGTTCGATTAATCCCCACAATCACCTTGGATTCTTTCTTGGTACATTGTGGGTTACTACTCGTCACCTCCCAACCTTAGGGTGCCGAGTGATGAAGTACTCCAAAGGACTTGTAAGCTCGAGTTATGAAGGCTTACAAATCCCAAGACATGCATTAAATTTATTTAATGGTATTGAGTATTAGAGTAACATTAAAATTAGGTTCTCCTAGCTTATTTTTTCTTCACAAGATATATACAATGCCTCTCACTGAGAATGACGTAAAGGAGAGGAATTTTCATGAAATTTTTCTGAATTTTTCTTCTTTTTCTTTTTTTTTTCTACTACTACTTCTTCTCCCTCTTTTTTTTTCTTTTTTTTACTTAATATTTTTTTTAAATAACCTAATTCTTCTCCCAAATCACACGCAACAAATTAAGTGCATTTATTCCAATTTCCCAAGAGGTTGATAAGAGCTTTCCAAAAATGATTCAAAAATCCTCCTAAGTGAAGTGAAGAGCAAGAGTTAAGATTTGTGACTTTGAGAAACCAGACTCGCAAGAACATTTGTGCATGATAACTTATTAGTGTGAATAGTGAATATAAAGGAATACTTAAATTTCAACCTCTTCTAAACAGATGGTTGAAACTAAATCCTATTTACTCTTCAACTCAATACCACGAAGTAACAAGACTCAAATGCCTTACATATGTTAGTATCTTAAAGCTTAATTGATCACCTTGGTAATTAACTCTAAGACTTGAAAAGCCACTAAGTTAAACCTAAGTGTACTTTCTAAGGTAATAACTCATGGTTAAAAGGGCATTTTCATCATCATTCAAAAACAAAACAAAACAAAAACTAACAGAAAAAACATGAATAAATAGATACTACATGCAAACTTTAAAAACTTTTTTTTTAAATGCAAAGGAAAAATAATGCATGCAAGTTTTGAAATTTTTTGAAAAAATTTCAGCTAAAATTTAAAAACTGCAAGCTTACACATCACATCAAAAAATAAATATAGGTTGAATAATAAAGGGAAAAAAGTATGTTTTCCCTACCCCTACCTTAAATGACATTGTCCACAATGGCATAAAAATAATGAAAGTAGTTTAGATAGATACAACATGATGTAGTGAAGCACTTATGATGATGAGCCAGCCAGCTAACCTAACCTATAAAAAAAAAGAAAATAGATTAAAAAAAACTTTATTTATTTACAAAATCTAAGGAATGGTTAAATAGCCTTACTTATATACAAAATTAAACCTAAGAAAAGTAGAGCTTTCGATTATTTAATGACTAAGAAAAAGAAAACCTCTATAAGAAAACTTGGCCCATGGATTCACCATGATTGAGTCTTTTTGTGTCAGATCCACAATACAATAAAATCATGAGAAGTCTCGCAAAGATACCGTAATGGCCCGATACGTTTTAGCCATTTAAGATGTCTGGAGTTTCAGTCAGATATTTGTCCGACGTCTGGACCCATTCTCGGACGACTGAAAGTGAAATTTCTGTACTATACTTTGCGCTCTGCGCGCAAGCAACGCACAGAGGCCGCTCCTCTCACTCTCTTCCTCTTTCTCCCCCCGAACACTAAACCCTACACCCTCTTATTTATACCCCTCCTTCCCCTTCTCTCCTCACACCACCAGCCACCACCACCTTCAGATCTCCTGTGCGGCAGTGGTGAGGGCGGACGAGAGAGGTGAGTAGAGGGCGAGTGAGGGAGAGCGAGAGGGAGGAAGGAGGAGAATGTGGGAGGAGGAGGACCAAGGTCAGTGGAGCTTCGGTGGAAGCTCAGTGGAGCTTCGGTGGAGGCTCGGCGGAACTCGAAGGGGCTCAGGGAGGCAACCTCCCGACCCTCTGCAACCGCGGGAGGGACTATGGAAGCTCCAGCGAGCGAGCTCTCGAAGGAGACAACTCACGGGAGGGGTTCTGATACTGGAAATTTTCCATTATCAGACATCTGGAGAATCGACCAGACGTCCGTGGCGGTAGCAGGACGTCCAGGTCTGGGGCCGGATGTCTGAAAGCACGCGCAGTGCTAAGGTACATGCTTTTGCGCAGTTACGGCCATGCAGGCCTCATCGCAGAGATCTGTCCGGCCTGATTTGGACATGCGATTTTTGTACACAGGTAAAGGTCCTTGGGAAGGCATGCGGGATGCTTTTCCACACGCTTTTGGACGTCTGATCACATCACTAGACGTCCGAATGTGCTTCCAGACGACCGGAGGTATTGTCCAACGTCTGGAACTGTCTTCAGACGGTCGCAGAGAAAGTTTGGACGTCTGAGGATACCGCAAGAGACACAAGATAAGATCTAACACCTTTTAAGACATCTGAGATTATTCCCAGATGTCTAATTTTGAATAGTAGGCACGTTTTTGACCTGTTTAGGGTCAGATCGGGATCCGTTTTACTCAAACAAAAGACCTACACTTTCCTCTTGAGTTCCTCTACGTACTAGAATCTGTTATACACTGTTCTGAACTCTCATTTTGTGATGTATTCCCTAGTATAGAGTTTCAGCCTGCTACGTGTTTGGGGCTCGCAGAAATGTCTGGATCTGCGGTTCAAGCCCCCATTACTCCCATGTTTCCTAGTAGAGTGGTTTAATTCAATTATTAATATTTAAATAAGAATGTGCTTGGTTGAATTAGACGAATGGAACTCTAGGATGTGGAATGAACCCTAGGGTAGAGAAATGAATGAGCTTGTTTGTACTATATGGTTTACTTGCATGCGTGATTAAGTTAAATTGCTAGCAAATGCCAGCATTATAATTACAAGTTACCTGTCAGAATATGAGATGCCTGTTTTTAATGAATAATTACCTGTGAACCCACTAGTTGCATATTATTGAGAATTGAATTATGAAAACACGAGCTGCCTGTATATGGATGAGAAATGAATTATGAAAGATGAGATCTGGATCTGGATAAATGAGGTAAACATGACCACGAACCCTACAGGGAATTAGGAGTAGAACTCCTATGGAGAGACGGAAATCTGGAATGTAGACGGGAAGTGTGTTGGCCCTTGAGTACGTGATACCAAGGAGAGTAATTATCCCCTTTTTGTGTAGAGCAGAGTTAGCCTCCCTTGAGTTGAGACCCGAGGTTAGGATTGGCTATTCTATACTGACTCCTGTTGGCCCTCGCGTACATGGTACCGAGGCGAGCTACTAATGTAAGGAGGAAGCTAGCCACCCCACGGGACCCGAGGTTCAGCTAGCCACCCTACACCGACTTATTAGGCCCTCTAGGCAAACTAGGGTAGTCAGACGAGGGTGCGCGAACTATGGAGGGACGAGACCCCTGTTCTGAGAGGGCAAGGCCCTATATTGTTCCGTGCTGTACTTTGGGCATACCCGCTAGCAGAAACGACTGACCGCGTGTCAGTGCACGATAGCTACCTGTTACGACCCGATTCCCGAATCCCTACAAGACCCGAGACCGGCTCGCCTCAACTAATCCCAAGACCCAGTCGTCCAACAAGAAATAACCAAAAAGTAGGAAAATAAACCACATTCACATATGCAATATAATTAAGCAATAAAAACGTACAAGCAGTAAAGTAAAAGCTGTTATTCTAGTACATACCACCACAACACATGAACAACGAAAACGAAAGTAACAGTAACAAGAACAGTAGCTAAAAGTCCAAAACTCACTACAACAGTAAAGAGGGTACAACAAAAAGTGCAGAAAACTACAGCTAGGCTCGATTGGGCCCAGCACCCTCCGCAGTCAAAAACTCTGGCTGCTCAACTCCTGGTCCTGAACAGTGGTAAGGAAAGACAAAGTTAGCGAACGCTGAGTAGAGTGGTATCTATACTATCTAAAGCAGTAAAAGTAACATGTTTAATTCTCTTTTATAATTATTTTATTTACATGTAATTCCTTTTCACCCCTTTTTGTCAACTTTCAGATTTTTCTTAATCTCGCATGTTCCTCGTGGGAACGATCTTGATTGCAGTCTTTTCCGAAGAGTAGAAGGTACACGTGGTGTTCTCCTGGCCGGGAGAGTCTCCCATGATAGTCCTATACCCAATCAACCACCCCGAGGTCATTGTCAAGACGTAGCGGTAACTACAGCACGCGTAACAAACGCACGAGGAGCTACCCTGCACTGACACGCGGTCAGTCGTTTCCGCTAGCGAGTACGCCCAAAGTATAGCACGGAATAGTATAGAGCCTAGCCCTCTCAAAAACAGAGGTCTAGCCCCTCAGAACCAAACAAGAGTCTCGCCCCTCCACAGTTCGCGCACCCTCGTCTGACTACCTCGGTTTGCCCAGAGGGCCTAACAAGTCGGTGTAGGGTGGCTAGCTAAACCCCGAGCTCCGTGGGGTGGCTATCTCCCTCCCTACACTAGTAGCTCGCCTCGGTACCGTGTACACGAGAGCCAACAAAAGTCGGTGTAGAGTGATCAATCCTAACCTCGGGTCCCAACCCAAGGGCGGCTAGCTTTGCTCTACACAAAAAGGGACAGTCACTCTCCTCAGTACCGTACTCAAGGGCTAGCACACTTCCTGTCCACATTCCAGATTTTTCCATCTAACCACAGAAGCTCTACTCCTAACTCCCCATAGGGTTCATGCTCATGTTCACCACATTATTTCGATCTAGATTCCATCATTCACAATTCAGTGCTCGTTTATATACAGACAGCTCGTATTTCCACAATTTAATACATGCAACTAATAATTTTGCAGGTAACTGTTCAGTTATCTCAAGCAACTCATATTCTAACAGGCAACTCATACTTTATTATAGGCAATGGCTAGCAGTTTAACTCATTTATGTATACAAATACAATCATGCAGAACAATTTGGTTTATTCATTTTTCTGTCCTAAGGTTCATGCCACATCCTAAGTTTCCAGTTGGCTAATTTCACAGATACATTCTTATTTAATAAGATTAACAGGGGTGGACCACTCTACTAGACAATCCGGGAGTACTGGGGGCTCGAACCGCAGACCCAAGCATCTTTGCGAGCCCCAGACACGCAGCTGGTCGAAGTCCTATACCAAGGAATACATCACAAAGGAACATTCAGAACAGTGTATAAAGATTTCTAATACGTAGAGAAACTCACAAGGAAACTACAAAACTTCGTTTACGTAAAACGGATCCCGATCGGACCCCAAACGGGTCAAAAATGTGTCTACTAACCAAAATCAGACGTCTGGAAACAAGTCCAGACATCTTAAAAGTTACAGTCTCACCTCAAGTTCCTGCGATGCCCTCAGACGTCCAGGACTCCCCTGCGATCGTCTGAAAGCGATTCCAGACGTCAGACCACTCCTCCAATCGTCTAGAAGCACCTCCGGTCGTCTGGTGAGCTGTTCAGACGTCCAAAAGTGCGTGGAAAGGCGTTCCACGCACCTTCCCAAGGCTGTTCCTACATACAACAAAGCAGCCACCTAAAATCAGACCAACAAATCTTCTCTGTGGTGAGGTCTGCATAGCCGTAACCGCGAAAGGAATGTACCTTCGAGATAAAGGTGCTTTCAGATGTCTGGTCTTGACTCCAGACGTCTAGACGCTTAGCCAGTCGTTCGGACTGCACTCCAGACGTCTGATACTGGAAAAATTCCAGTATTACAC
This sequence comes from Thalassia testudinum, assembly GCA_037157565.1. Classification (NCBI taxonomy): domain Eukaryota; kingdom Viridiplantae; phylum Streptophyta; class Magnoliopsida; order Alismatales; family Hydrocharitaceae; genus Thalassia; species Thalassia testudinum. Next base: position 51,642,965 of record JAZHRO010000009.1, read on the forward strand.
CGCGCTCCCAGCGCTCCTCGCCGCACTCCGCCGTGGTTCTCCTCGCTCTGCCACAGCTCCAGTTACTGCAAGTGGTCGATGACGCCACTCTGAACTTCCTTCTCCTCCTACACGCGCCGCGGTGGCCGTGCGAGCTCTGACGAGCTTCCACGAAGCTCCCGACCTTGGCCTCCTCCTCACGCACTCTTCTCCTCCTCTCTCACCTCCTCCCACCGCTCCGCCACGCTCTGAAGGTGGAGATGGTGGTGTGTGGAGTGGAGAGGAGAGGAGGGGAGGGTAACCTTTTATAAAGGCCGAGGGTTAGGGTTCTGCAGGGGGAGGGAGGAGGAAAGAGAGAGAGAAGGAGAGTTCTGCGCGCTGCCTGCACGTAAAACGTAGAATGCGTACAAAATTTTAATTTCCAGACGTCCGAGAAAGGCTCTAGACGTCTGGACAGACATCTGACTGACACTCCAGACGTCTTAAGAGGCTAAAAGTGGGACAGGTCTTTACACTACCTGTGCGCTTATCACATGTGTCGTAGTCACCGCTACGTCTTGACAGTGACCTTAGGGTGGTTGATTGGGTGTAGGACTACCACGGGGGACTCTCCCGGCCAAGAGAGCACCACGTGTACCTTCTACTCTACGGAAAAGATTGCAATCAAGATCGTTCCCACAAGGAACATGCAAGATCAAGAAATATCTGGATACTTTAAGAAATGGGTGAATTGGAAACATATAAAATAGATAAATAGAAATGAGAATTAAACCTGTGGTTTTTACTGTTTTCTACTTAGATAATATAAACGCCACTCTACTAAACGTTCGCTGACTCTGTCTTTTCATAACACTGTTCAGGACCAAGAGTTGAGCAGCCCGAGTTTCCGACTGCAGAGGGTGCTGGGTCCAGTCAAGTCCAGCCATAGTCTTTCTTCAACACGTTCTTTTTCTCTACTGTTGTAGTAAGTAATGGAAACTTAGTTCACTATTTTGCTACTTCTGTTTTCTTTCCGCTTTTCGTTGTTGTGGTATGTACTGAGACAGCTGTTCTATTTTTCTTTATTGCTTTGTACGTTTCTTCTACTTAGTTATATTGCATGTGTGAATGTGGTTTATTTTCTTGCTTTTAGTTATTTCTTGTTGGACGAATAAGTCTTGGGATTAGTCGAGGCGAGCTGATCTCGGGTCTTGTAGGGATCTGGGAACCGGGTCATAACAGCTACTCTTCTCTCATGATAAAATCTTGATATAGTGACATAGAGTAGCATCCTGAGATAACCCTACAAGGTCTCGCAAAGTTACACACCTTAGAACTAACTCAGGTAATGCTAACTCTAGTCTGTTTATGAGAAATAGCTAACATCTTAAGGAATAGAGTTTCGTTGGGCTACACCCTATCCTTGAGTGATAACTAATCCCCGTATCAGACTCAAAGTTACTATCCTATTGAAGTACAAATAGGTTAACTCAACATAAAAAAGGCCAACTAAATATTAGAGGAGGTCACTAATAGATAAGTGGTCAAGGAAATTAGAGTTGTTAGAGGAGGTCAAGGACTTAAGGTACCAATAAATATATGAAAGCAAACCAAATAGTCAAAATTGACTCAACTCATGTCAAGTAACTTCCCAAACCATCAGTTAGCACCCATGTGAAGCGTCGGTTGGTGAGCACAATCACCTTGATGGAATGGACTAAACACAAGTCCAAGCATGATGGCTAATCAACACACAAACTTATCAGTTGGCACCAAAAGGTCAATCAATTATCGTCTGCAATAAAAATGGTTAATTCATGTGAACAAGGCTTTTCTTGAAAGTTCCTAGAACTTTTGGTGCAAGATCAAAAAGACAATCGACGATTGAATGATGTGCTAGGCGTCAGTCAATGAGCAAAGTTGAGCGATGCCCAATAATTTAATAACGGTTATCTTTGTGATTAGAGGTCACTAATCAAATTTAGTTATTACTAACCAAGTTCCAAAGTATAACTAATGAAAATGAATGTTGGAGGTTCTAAACATCAGTCAACGCGCACATTCATTAGTTGTCTCAACTACAATATTGGACAGTGCCTCTTATGCTCGGTTGGCTAACGGTTGTAGTGTAAGTTGTCAACTGGTCTTGGCAATTGACTTATGTGAACTTGTTTTGTAGTGTAAGTGCTTCTAAGTGTTTCAAATTGATTTCGAAGAGTCCTAACATCTAGGTTGTCTTGTTTGTTAAGTTTGTGAATCAATCTTGGGCTCTTTAACAATTTATCTAGGAAAGAAAAATGCATCAACAATTTTGATACACTTTTTGAACAAGAATAAATAAGAGCTAGCCTTTATGGTTTTATTCTTTAGGTTCTCAATGCTTTAAGAGAATTATCTTAAGCTTGAGTTTACTTTGAATATGCTTGTAATGTTAGCTTGGAGAGATACTGATGGCATCACCATTATCCTCTATAACTAACTTCATTTGGTTAAATTCTAAGGTTAAATTCACATAATTAATACATTAAAATGGGTATAACTCAATCAAGGCTAAAGAGAGAGGAATTGATAAAAATAAGGGTTAATTATACAATTTTCACGAACAATTATAAATGCAGAATGGTTAAGGAGTGATCCATGATTAATCAAAGGTCAATTGAGCTTAAATTTCCTAAAAGTGGGTTAATATTGAATAATTTAGAATTTTCATTCAATCTGAATATCATTTCTCAATTAAAAATTATAATTTCAGCCTCACTTCAATTAAAATAGTTTTGATGGAAATAAATGTAATTTAAATATTTTAAAAATCATTTAAAAATATTTTATAAGATTTGAAACAGTCGCTTTGATAATCAGAACTCGTTTCCACCTAAAACAGAATTGTAGGTGAGAATTGGTACATCGAGTCAAATTGTAAATTAACCATATAAAGAACATCAAAATATAAAATTGAGGTTACCATTAGATTCCCTAAGTTATAATTAAGCTACCATAAAAATTTGGATCGATTTGGACATCATTTACACCTACTTTACATTTTAGTCCTCAACTTTTAAAATCTTTTCAATATGGTCCAAAATTATTACTTTTAAGTCCTTTCACTTACATATTGGTCCATGGCTGACGTCACGCTGATTTCAACCATCTTCCTCGTGCCAACCATCGATTAGCCGTTGACCGAGCTCCACACCAAGCTTCGAGCTCAAATCCTCGCCGCCTCAGATCACAGTTGCCTTCGATGACTAAAGAGGATTTGATCCTCTCGCCATTCCGCGTCCATCGGCGGTCGTCCACCACCAGAGATCACCTCTACTACCCGCTATCTTTGGTCAAAGCGGACGCGTTAGTTGCGAGTTGTTGCAAGTGAATCTCGCAACCTCTGGCCTTTGCTTGCTCTAGGACGCGACTATAAAGGATTGTGTGTATCTTCTGAGTTCCCTCGTCTGGAGATCGTGAGTGCTTCCCTCTTCTTCCTCCTACGCATGCTACCATTGAAAGACCTTGGAGCTTCACTCGATCCTTTCGTCGCCGCTCTCCCACCGAAATTGAGAGGGGGCTTTCACTCCATCTTTGCACAAAGCTTCACACGAAGCTTCAAAGCTTCCCACCTCCTCCGCTCTGATTTCACCCCTAAATTCATCGCCGGTCATCGACCACCGCCACCGATCTCCTCACCTTCGTCTCTCCAATAGAGTTAGGGTTAATCTTCCTTTTCTCCTCGTCTATCTCCTCATCTCTTCAATTTCCTCTTTCAACCTTGTTTTCACCGTCACCGACCATTGCCACTTGGAGCTTCGATGAGCTTCATCGCCACGCCTCCATGCACGACCTACCACCCAATAGACTTAGGGCTTTCCTTCGGGGCTTCACCCCGAAGCTCTTGCAGCCCCGAATCTCTTGCACCTGACACGAGGTCAAACAACCTCCCATTTTGCCCATAGGTCTTCGTCGGAGCTGCGTCTTCGTCCCCAACTTGGTTGTTCCCTCTATCATCGCTCCTCCGATCGCCGATCCATCACCTCCACCAAGTCGGTGACCTCTCCATGACCTTTTCCCCTTTAGCCGACCCCATCCAATTGTCGATGATGAAGGCCGGTAGGGCTTCGGCAAGGGCCACCAGTTGGGGAGAAGAAGAGAAGAAAAAGGTCTAGGGACCTTTTTGCGAGAAAAGACCCATATGAAAGGGTTCATAAGGACCTAATCGAAAGTTCAAGGACCAAAGTGAAACAATGCAAGAACAGAACTGAAAAACTGTGTTTATTCTCGATCTAAAGTCTGTTTTGAGTAATTTTGACTGCAATAACTTGTTAAACATTTTTGTTAAGAGTTCATTTGTGCCTAAATTGATGAATATTTGATTATCATTGATTATTAATTTTATTGAGCTTTTAACAAATATTTATTTGCACTTCACATATTATCTGTTTGCTATACTTTTAGTGTCACAGTGAACTTGTTTTATTTTCTTAAATTCACCAATAAGTTCACTAAAATCACCTGGACAAAATAGTGATAGTCGCACATTAGATTTCTCCCAGAGACGACCTCAGATTTTTCTCTTTTAATTTGAGTTATAAATTTTAAATGTTAATTCACTTTGGATATCTACACTACAACGCACATTTTTAAAACCCAATCGAAGCACGTAACAGATACCAACGTAGAAACCTATCTTATTTGATGATCTTTTTGTAAATCATCAAAACAAAGAGGTTAGCACTAACAAAAATGCCATACCACCGATATGGTATCATGTTTTACATAACTCTTGATAAAAGGGCCAAGAATTACAATGAGAATGGTGATTGAGTTATGTTTTACATGTAGAGAACTTGATTAACACAATCGTCGATTTGACCTCATGACCTCTCTCTTATGGTAAAACATGACAAAAGCCATCCTAGTAGAAATTGCTCACTTTCATTTATACCATCGAATAACGAAGCCACAAATGAACCAGAGTACACAAAGATAAGCTCCAAATGTTCATACCAATTGTTCCAATAAATATTCTAGTTGTGTGGCAAGGAAGCACAAGAATAATTCCTAGCAACACCAATCAACCACATTGCAACAACAACCTATCCATTGAAGGACACAACATTCTACTATGACCTTTTGAAGCTATACAACCAAGACACAGAGACTTTCAACATTGCTAGAAGAACGTTGTATTTTAAGTGATGTATCAAGAATGACTGGGCTAAGCAAGGATGGGGAGGAGGTTATTATTAGAGAAAGAGAAGCTTTGGAAAAAATAACTAAAGAGAACAAAAATGAAAAACTACAGCTCCTGCCACTCATATGCTTGGTTGGATTCCTCTTTGCCTATGGAGACAAATCTATCTACGCAACACTTTTCCACTACATGGAAGACACAAAGAAACTACACACCTATGCTTGGGCAAGTGCAATCCACATCCATATGCACAGGGAAATGAAAAAAATGGCAGCAAAGATTAGAGCAAAGGTGAAGTTAGGATACTTGAATGGATGCCCACCACTTCTGATGGTGAGTCTAAGATCACAATTGTAATTTAAAAAGTCATGTGACTTACCATAACAAAGAGCTAGATGTGTGCAAGTTTAGGCATTTGAGAAATTGAGGCTAACAAAAACATTTGACAAATTTGCCTGCTAGCATGCAAGAAGATGCAATTTCAATCATGAGAACTTGGTATGATTATTGCCGAACAAGAATAATAGGACATTAGAAACCAATGCTCCAAACATGATCTGAGTATTCAAAAGTAAGGCAAAGTGAAAGCACAGAAATGAGGACAACATTGCTAGAGAATGAAATCAAAGTAACAACACTGACAACAACGAAAACAAAATATAGGTAAGATAAGTAGGAGGTAATGAGAAATCAAGCCAAGAAGACTTTTGCCAAACACCAATGGCTGCAGAGGTAGGCAAGGAAAAAACACCAAAAGAAGGGAAAGAGGTCTACGAAGAAAAAACAAATAATTTGATTATGATAGGCAAGGTAAGATATTTTAGTAGCCAACATAATGGGCTATACAATTCATGCATAACAAAGGACGAGATAGTAAAGACCTTGGTACATTAGAATGCAAACTACAATGAGAGAAGTAATTGAATTAAACATGAGGCTAAAAAAGGAGAGATAGAAGGTAAAGAGCATCTCCAAGAAGTGAGAAATGATTATGAGAACCTCCTGTGTCAACGGGAGAAAAAAAAACTATATTATACATAGTGCTTTACTCCACTCATAAAGGCTAATGTTCTCAATTTTCAAAGATAACACATAGAAGATGATGAAACAAGAGCAAACACTGACATGTGATTGCGCAGCAATTCACGCTTGTAAATTGGTCATCTTATGCTATTTCCTAATGTTACGCATTTAGATTAGGTAGTTATGCATGCATTATGTAAATATTTACAATTGTATATTTTATGGAGAGGAAGATAGAGAGAGAGAGATTGAGCATCCATTGCATTCATTTTATCCCTCCCATTTCCACCTCATTCCCATTTCAGTTCCACCACATTTTTACCACCTAATAACACCTAACACCACCTACATTAATTCCAAGACACCCTAAGTGCCTACCCATAATTTACCCAAAATGTCCCACTAAAAAAATCTCCTAACAGCACTCATCCTCACCTGCCACCCTCATCCCCTCATGCTTATATATTTCCCACCCCCATGTCCATGCGCAGGGGTCGGCCTCCATCTCTACCTCCACCCACAGACGCACACACTATCCCTTACACATTTCACCTCCCTGCCAACCATCTCCCTGCTCTCCTCTCTCCCTCTCTTCCCCTCCTTCACGCTCAGTATCCTCTCACAAGTTGAGAGGGACACTAAGAATAGAGGAGTTCTCTCCTGTGGTTGCAACCACCACGGTGAGAGAGCACCATCGTCTAGCTCATTAAGAGCAGGTAGACGTGGTGTTTCTGTTTTTCTTGTTTGTTATTTTGTTTTCTTTTGGTTTTCGCTTTGATACCATTGTTGCAGCAGCAAGCTCGAAAGCTTGCTCTTCTCGAGCCTTCATAGCCACCAGGCACACTCCACGTGCACCATAGCTGACCTCCACGCGCCTGCACGTGTCCCAGCTCGCCACTCCGCGCCTTTCGCACGCTCCTACCGGTCGCTGCCTCCTGTGCGCACTCGCCTCGCTCTTCAAGTGATCGGCTAGGTGAGAAACCTAATTGGTCATTTATCGCGCCAGCCGATGTATTTTACCCCTTGTTCATTGTTCATGCACTATCATAGTGCTACAGTGAGTGACAAGGGGTTTCTCAGTTAGTTGGTGATGTTCGCCACTCTCTCTCCTCTGAGCACCCGCTCCTACGTGTGCTCATCTCTCCACGCATCACCATACCCTCACATGCCAGCGCGCGCTGCTCCCTCACACTCAACGCCTGTGCACTGCATCTGCCGCACGTCTCACTCCACACTGCACGCGAGCATTTGCGCGCGCTGCTGTCTCATCCTAACCCCTGTGCGTTGCTGCTCACATCTCACACATAGACACTCACTACATACACATATACATACACACACTCGTATATACACACTAACACCTACACACACACATATATATACATATTCACACTCACCCATATATATATATATATATATATATATATATATAGTTACCATATATATATATACATATACCTACGCACTTGTATATACATCTATATACCTATAGATAGTTGTGTGTGTGTGTGTATATTGTTATACACCTATATACATATATATTCCTCTTATACATACATACACCTTCCAATTCACAATACCACACACCTATTCATCTACCGTGCATTATATCGTGGGTATATTAGCATCAATTGCGCATATATCCCTGATATTCACGCACATCAAGCCTTTTACCCACACTCCCACACGTCTGCTCCACACCACAGGTGCACGTAGCTAAGTTAATCACGTTTCTTTTGACGACGGTTACCTAACATTGTGCTACATTCCCATTGAATCATTGATTCAATATTCCACCTTCTTATATATATATATATATATATATATATATATATATATATATATATATATATATATATATATATATATATATAAGTTAAGTATTTCAATTCATTTCTTTCTTCGCATTTTTAATTCTGCACTTTATTGTATATTTGCTTTTATTTTGTTGATTAAGAAAAGATTAAAAAAAAAGTATAAAACATAAAAAAGAATTCTTGACTTGCAGGTACACAGTCACGCGTGTGGCGAGACCATAATTGATTATTTTGGCGTGTAGCCAAAGACCAATTTGTTGAGGGTGTGCCTCAATGACAAGAATATCCCACAAAAAATCTCTAATTAGGAAAATCTCAAAAACATAATAAGCGAAAGGAATTGATGCAATTTTAGAAAAAGCATAAAAACTGATTAAATCCAAAACCCACCTCCCTGAGTTCGACCCTGGCCTAAAAGTGACTATCTTAAAATCTGATTTAGCCAGGATAATAAATTTTTGACAAACTAGTGTAGATTCGCTTGTAGGTTCACTTCCACATATCCATTTTGATACTAATATCACCTAATTAAATAACCCTACCTGTGGTTTAACAACATGGACATCATGATTGAAAGCACGAAGGAAGTAGCATCGAGTCTAGGTTACATGAATCAGATGCAAGCATCTACACAGAATTCATTGTTGAGAGATCCAAGTGTAAACCTTTCGTCTGATGAGGTAATCCCAATATTTAAAGAACCTTTCTTGATACATTGATAATATTATGCCATTGACTAAAGAAGATAACAAAAGTGTGCTTTTGCAAAAACTTCTAAAAATTACGAAAATCTTGAAGGAGGATGGCATAGAACATAGAGCAAGGCTAGCAAGAGAGACACAAACAAACTACTCTGGGTAATTCACAAGATTGATGCAGATATATAACAAAATTGCAAAATAACCAATTTCGTGAAAAAAATTCAATTGCTTAAGATGCAAAATAGAAACAACAAAGGCTTCGAGCAGGACAGGGGCATTGAACAGAACATAGTTGCAAAGATAGTAGCCAATGTTTCAAAGGAGGAAGTAAATGGAGAAGAAGGCTACAACCAAGTAACAACATCAAACATTAGAAGAAAAAACTTAAATAGAAGGTTAACAATTCCTCTGAACAACTGAAAAAAGAAAAAAACTACAATGAAGTGGCAACACAATCACTCAATCTGGTCATTAAAATAAAGGACATAAAAGGAACACGACATAAGAAAACATTCAAAGAAGATGACCTCATGTTATGGAGTTCAGCTAAATAGCAAAGAACATGAAGACATTTGATGATGCAAAGGAGACAAATGTGAACAGCTTTGAAGACAAGGTAGTGGAAACAATGGAGACAAAGGACGATGAGATAATGAACTCTAAAAAACAATTAAGTCCAAGAGGGATATAAAGGGCAATGAGAAGGACTACATGCCACTAAGTGAAAAGGTAAGGACATTCAAATTTAATTGCATAAAAGTAACACATTCCTTCGATAAACACTAAATTATTTAGTTAACCTTGTCAATGAAACCATTCATATTGAAAGGTAAAAAAGATGAATTGAAAGGAAAAACTTCTTTGGAAAAGGGTGTAAAGACAAGAGCAAGGGTAAGGAAGCAAACAGAGAAAGCCAAGGAAATGGCAAAAGAAGAGAAGAACATCACAAATGGAAAAATGGAGTCTAGGCTAACTGAGTTCCTTAAACATGATAAACTCTAAATCCTAAGAAGAGCAATTGAAAAGAACAAATGTCTTGAAGATGTGTTGTGGAGGAGGGACAACGAGATCGTAATAAGGGGCCACATATTTTAGCTATTGAACAAAGGATTCACTACAAGCAAGATATGAAACTGAGAATCCTCATTCAAAACAAAAATTGACCTGAAAATTGTAAGTAGTACAACTGACCCAAAAATAATATACTTGGGTAATAAATGCACACAAATCCATTCTCATGAAGAAAGGAAAAGTCCATACCTGAAATGACCCTTTTCAAGGACCGATCGGAGTTTTTCAGGAAAGGTAAGGGTGTGAGCGACATTTTAAACCCCTTGGGTTTAGGCATGTGGGGCTAACAAGAAAAGAGGGAACTTTGGGGGAGAATCACACAATTTTTCCCTCTCTTCCCACTCACACACCCACGCACACACTTACGCACACACACCTCTCCTTCCTCCCTAAAACCCTAACTCGACATCTATTTAAAACCCCCCACACCCTTCTCCACCTTCACACCCTCACCACCACCTCCACCTCCTTCCCTTGCAACCGACGACCACCACCTATAGCCTTCCCGCCTCCACTTGCGGCCACGCATGGAGAGGAGCTCACAAGGAAGGGGAGAGCGAGGGAGAGAGGGAGAGCGAGAGCGTGGGAGAGGGGAGAGAGCTCGGGGAAGCTCGAGCGTGCACAGCCGGAGGAGCTTGAGCAAGAGAGCTCGCACGTGGGGGAGCTGCGAGGAGCTCGAAGGTGCGAGGACCTCCAAGGAGTCCGAGGGTGCGAGAGGGAGGAGGCGTGGCTGGAGTGCAGCCGCGGAAGCTCGAGAAGGGGCTCGTGGGAGAGAGGACACCAGAGGAGGGTCCTCGACCTCCTGCAGCTGCTAGAGTTGCTACTGCAGGTGCTGCGGGCGGAGCTCACAGGAAGCAGAACCACGTGAGGAAGTTTTTGTGTACTAAACTTTCCAGTATTAAACGTCTAGAGCATCTACCAGACATTTGGACCAGCAGCGAGACGTCTGGAGCTGAAGTTGGACGTCTAAAATTATGTGGAGTGTCGAGGTATGAGTCCTATACACTCATGCATGCGCGTACGTGAAGTACGTTAGAGCTGTGTGTCATCGTTTTAAACTTACGAACTCATGCACAGGTACAGGCCTTGGAAAGGCGTGTAAGCATGCTCTTCGAGGTACTTTAGGATGTCTAGACATCTCCACAACCGTCTGATAGACCTATCAGACGTCCAGACGCACTGACAGGCATCTGGAAAGACCCCAGGACGACGGTGAGGGGTTCCAGACGCCTGCCAGCAACGTAGGAACATAAGGTGAGTTACTGACATCGTTTAAAACGTCTGAGCCTAGCCCCAGACATCTGATTTCAATCTGTATGCACGTTTTTAGCCTGTTCGGGGCCCAGATGAAGTCGGATTTACGCAAATGATGTACCGATGTTTCCTGCTCCTGTTTTTCTACGTGTCAGTAGCAGTTATATACTGTTCTGAACTCATCTGATGTGATTTAGTTACTGGTATAGGTCTCCAACCTGTAACATGTTCGGGCCCGTGGAGATAACAGGACTTGCGGTTCTAGCCCCCATTTCTCCGATGTTTTCCGGAAGAGTGGTTTACTTTAATGCTAAGATTTAAATAAGTAAAGTGAATGCTTAGGATAATTTGATTGAACACTATGATGTGGAATGAACCCTAGGGCAGAAATGTATGAATGTAACTTGAGCTACGCTGTTTACATTGATATGTATGTTAAACCCTAATTGCTAGCAAGTGCATAGATACTTGATGTAATATTTTTTCAGTTATTAAAACACGAGATGCTTGTTATATAAATGAAAATCGGAATGTGAACAATGAGATATTAATATTGAGAAATAAAATAAAATGAATACAATACATGAACCCTACGAGAAACTAGGAGAAGAACTCCTGTATACAGAAAGAATCTCGTTTGTAGACGAGAAGTGAGCTGGTCCTTATGTATGTGGTACCAAGGAGAGCAATTGTCCTTTTAGTGTAAAGGGGAGATAGTCGCCCCTTGGGTTGAGACCTGGGGTTAGGATTAGTCACTCTACACTAACTCCTATTCAGCCCTCGCGTACGTGGTACCGAAGTGAGCTACTTAGTGTAGGAGGGAGCTAGCCACCCCACGGGACCCGGGGTTAGGACTAGCCACCTTACACTGACTCTTGTTAGGTCCACTGGGCAAACCGAGATAGTCGGACAAGGGTACGTGAACTGTGGAGGGGTGAGACCCCTATTCTGTTCTGAAGGACGAGACCCCTGTTCTGAGAGGGTAAGGCCCTATGCTGTTCTGTGTTGTACTTTTGGGCATACCCACTAGCGGAAACGACTGACCGCATGCCAGTACGGGATAGCTACCCTTGCGCTTATCGCACGTTTCGTAGTCACTGTTACGTCACGACCATGACCTCGGGGTGGTTGACTAGATGTAGGACTACCACGGGGGACTCTCTGGTACGCTCCTCACCTCAACTCAGTAATTAAGTTAATTTTACTTAATATGAGTAGAGTAAAGTCACTTAGGTTAACTCAAAATTATGTCGGTTGTGTAGTATAGGGTCGAATTAACCTAACATTTTAGAAAATTTTTACTAGTTGAATCCAGGTCGTTCGCTGGGAGGTATAATTCATTCTAAATTCACTAGTTATCTTTATTTTTTTATTTATAAGTATAGGAGGTATATTTAAGTTAATTATGAAAGCATGAATTTTGTCAAATGATTTAAACTTTAATGAATATACAAAATTTCAAATTAAAACACATTTTTTCAAATGATCTATTTTATTAACAAGTAAACATGTTAATTTTCCAATTTATTTCAAAAGAATTAAGGTAATATGAAGTTCTTCTATTAAAACATGCCTTACTACAACGTTTAAGAACAAAAAGAAATTAAAATGTAACAAGAAAATTAACTTCTTCAGCCTTTATTCTTTCTCTTCTTCATCTTTCTTTCTTTTCTTCATTTCCTTTTATTTTATTCTTTTATCTTCTCGAGCTTCCTTTCTTTTCTTCTCTTCTATTCTGCCTCTCTTCTTCCCTTAGCTTTCTTATTGCCTGTTCCTTCTCTTTTCCTTCCTTCTTTCTTAGCCTTCAGCCTTCTTTCTTTACCCTTCTTCCCTTAGTGATTTTCCTTCAGCAGTTATCCTTTCCTTTGAACCATCTGCTGAACCGAGTTTTCTTTTTCTTCTCAACCAAAAATTAGGTTATTATTTGCGGCTCAGACCTTTCGGGGATACGCAGCATCCTTTACAGGGTGAGACCAGACCCTACTAGGTCCTCGTCTGATTCGATTTAATTTTGGTTTATTTCCATATTATTTTCTCGAGCCAACCGGCTCAATGCCTCTCAGGCCTCACCCTCCCAAGGCCAACATCGCACACGCCCACTAGGGCGAACACCCGCAGGCACACTCGCCCACACACACACACGCATGCTCAAAGGTCATATGGTTTCTTTTCGTGCTGAGCACTTGACGACTAGCATGCCTATAACACAAATCAATTTTATACTAAGGTGGCCGCAGGTGGTTTATCGATGTGAGACTATAGTTCCCCCCTCTAGTGCCAACTTCAAACGACGATTGCTCCCTACTCAGAGCTCCAAATCAAGCGAATAAAAGCTTGTTGGAAAGCTCTTGAGTTGCTCCACAGAATTGAAGTGTCAATTTAATGCAAAGGAGAAGTTAAGCTCTTCGATTTGAAGGGCGAAGGTTCTGTGTTTTCTACGATTAAAATGGCCTGGAAATGGAATTATTGTTACAAAGTCCACAGATTGGACTTAAGCTTCCAGTTGAAGTGTTAAAAGGATTATGAAGTAAATTCCGCAACTACATGTGTAGGTATTAAGCTCTCAGGAGCTTCAGGAAGTGTGCAGGAGCTCAAAGCTTCTCTGGAAGCCTCAAAACTTGAAATCAGACATGAAAGAGTCCTGACAGACAACTAAAGACCTAATTAATCAATTAAAACAACTTCTAGAGGTTGTTATAACTTCATCTAGGCAGAATTTACATTCAAAATTCATCTAGAATCCACTGCCATCAGTTTGGGTTTAAAAACAACCCAAAATTGACAGAAATCAAATCCAATCAAATTATGCATCAAAGCTGACTCAAATCACTTTAATATCGCTCACAGACATCTCAGAATCAATTTAAACTCATCAATGCATCAGATTGAATCCAGAATCAAGGAATCAAACTCAAGTTTGACTGTAGAACCTCAAAGTTTGACTTTCTGATTTAAACCTTTTCTCATGAAATTAGCACCTTAGACAACATCCTTTCAATCACAGAAACATGCTCAGACCCTTAAATAGGTGTTTTAACTGAAGCTCCTAGGGTTTTAAGATCGTCGCCTGAGATTCTAAAGTGGTTTGTTCGTCATAATAACCCAGAGGTTGTTACACTTGTTTAAGCACGAAAATGGATTTAGTGCACTGCACTGAAGCTTCTAAACCTATTAAATGCATCTCAAAACTAACTGTCAGACTTCTCCAACTCTGCTAGAGTAGGAGAAGATGAAGACTTATCTCAAGCTCCAGACATTCAAATCTCAAATAAACATTCTCAGCATAATCAGTGAACCTCAATTCATCGATCTGGAGCTTGTCACTCTGTTCTACAGGCTGAAGAATAGTTTTGACTCACCAGAGCTCTGGTGACTCCAGAAAAATGCAAATCGTGCTCAGAGTGGTGAATTTGTGCCATTTTTTATTTGAAAAGGTTCCTGAAGTTACAAGGAACCTCAGGAACTCATTAAATTCCTTAATTGTTCATTAGAATTCAAAATTAACAGTGAATTCCATTCAGATGGATTTTTAATAGATTGAAGCATAGGACTTGTTCTCCCACTCAGAAGAGTGGTTGAGACAAGTCAAAAAGTAATTACGATCATAATTATATAGTTAATTAATAGTTTTAATTGCTCCTGAGCCGCCATTGACAGTGAGCTCAGGAGCTTAATTAGATTTGGGTGTTTAAATTATATGTGGTATTTATACAAATTAAAGTGTGGATTAGAGTCCTTAGATTGTGAATAGGTGATGGACCCTATGAAGGTGAATCTAAGCTCAGTTACTATCGCCATGGACAGCGACAATAGCTGTGAAGGTGAAGGTGATTTAGGCGAATCAATGATCAAATTAGAGATTAAATGTGATAGAAATGATCATGGATGAAAGAAGAAGGTGATCAATGAGTTTAAAAGACGAAATTAAGGCCCTGGCAAGTTCAAGGAGCTCGCCAGAGTCGAAGAAGATGAACATTAAATTCTAAAATTATGACTAAGCTACCTAACTAACTACCTACCTAAACTACCATACTCCTACTACTCCTAATCTACCATTACCTGGATGAAGGGGTCAATAGGGTTCCGCCGAAGGCTCATAGCGGACGACGAAATTAGAGGGTTTAAGAAGAAGATCTCCGGCGGGCGAAAATGGATGGAGCAGAGGATCTCCTTGGTTGTTGCGTGTGTCCAGAGACGCGGCTGACCTCAGCGGATCTCCTCGGCTAAACAAGATAGATGGTGGAAGTCGGAGAGTGGTGTGGAAGGTCGCTGGAGTTGCGGAGAGAATAGCCTATCGAAGTTGGCTGCAGTGTTAGAAGAGGGAAGGGAGCCAACTTGAGAGAAATCGGAGGAGTGAGGGGGTATTTATAGTGATTGGCGACGTAGAGGATGGCGAAGTCTGGACGAAGAAGAAGCTTGGGGAGCTTAACCTCTGGCATCGTCTCAGACGATGGTGAGGCTAACTCCCACCAGAAATTAGGATTTTCAAGTAATCCAGACCGATGGATGAAGATGGAGTGGTGAGCGCAAGCTCCAGGAGCTTGAAGAAGGAAGGATGATGTCGGCAGGGCGATGATCACGCGGTGGAGTCACTCTCCGTTGTCAGCCGTTCAATCGGCTGAAGAAGAAGACGAAAGGGACCTAAATGCAGTGAAAATTAAGGACCTTTATGAAGATTAAGGATCCGATTCAATGAATTTTAAGGATCAAATTGTAAACTTAGGTTTTAAAGGTTTATTTTAACTTAGATCTTTTTCAACTTTTTATATATGTTAGTAAATAAGATAACTATTATGTTTACACCTTGAATTTACATTTTTGACCTTTTTAGGCTAATTTATTAGATTAAGTAAAATTACTTAGGTTATTATATACTTAGGTATATATTATGTTTAATTTACTTAACTTATTAATTAAGAGAATAGTTAATAAGATTTCGAGTCCAATTATTAATTAGATTGTTAATAATGTTAATCGAATGATAAAATATCATTTAAACTTATTTTAAGGTCCTTTACTAAATATCCCTTATTTTATAATTAACCCTTATATATTCATAACCTTAGCTAATTAACTAGGAAGACTAGTTAATTAGGGGTAATTAGAGATCATGATGAGTCTCTCATCACTCTCCTAGCCAGAAGAGCACCACATGTACATTCTACATCATGGGAAAGACTGCAATCAAGATAGTTCCCTTGAGGGACAGGCAAGATCAAGAAATGAATGGATCCTTAAGAGAATAAACAAATTAGAACCCCTTAATTGAGCCAAATGGAAATGAATAATTAATTAGTTGCTTGTCTTATGTTAATTGCATTTAAATGGCTTAACCACCACTCTACTCAGTATTAGTTGACCACGATTTTTGTAACTTTGTTCAGGTCTGGGAGTTGAGCAGCCAGCACTATCGGCTGCAGAGGGAGCTGGGCCCAGTTGAGCTCAGCCTTACCTATTGTTCCCTTTTTGTTTTCGAGCTTCTGTTGTTGTAGTGCATACTCGATGTATGTATGACTGTTTCAGTTATATTTCCACTTTACTTTCCACTGTTGTAGTTATAATATTGTGAAACATGTCATTTTGTTTCCTTTACTGTCTTTTAGTTATTTCTGCTTAGTTACATTGCATGTGTGGTTGTGAAATATTTTCTGTTTTTAGTTATTGCTCGTTAGATAACTGGGTCTTGGGATTAGTCGAGGCGAGCCAATCTCATGTCCGATATGGATCTAGGATCGGGTTGTAACAAAGATGGTATTAGAGTAAGATTGTCCCGAGAAATGAACCAAATGATCTGGAAGTAGCCACTCACGTGGATGTAACTAGGATAGCCATTACAATGTATCGCTTTGACCTTCACTTCCGAGTCTTAATTCTTTACGTAATCCAGTATCATTGACAAACCATGTTCTTTCCCTTGTATCTCCTTGTAAGAGATGCCTCATCAAGGAGTTCTCGAGGCAGGCTGCAAACGTGGCCGTGGGCGTGGTCGAAGGGGCAGACGTGCCGGACCTGAGGCACCAGTCGACCCACCTCTCCTTCCGGGCATCCAGGCCCAGGATCTCGCCCACCTGATCCGGGATATAGTACGAGAGAGCTCCAGCAGCCTCCTTCTCAGACACCCCTCCCTGAGGACGTGGAGGGAGAGTCCTCTGTGGGACAGGGGAGCCGCTACTGTGCCAAACGAGCTGGAGGGGGAGGAGGTAATCCTCCACCACCCCCACCACCCTTAGATACTTCTGAGCACGAACCCTCCTTGCCTAGAGGCGTACCTGTTCCCCCGTTGCAGCTCCACCACGAGCTTTTCGGCCAGTTCCGAAAGCTGAAGCCCTCCTCCTTTAAGGGGATGAGAGCCCGTCTGAGGTAAAGGATTGGCTAGAGCAGATAAAGAAAGTGTTTAACATGCTCCGCCCTCCTGCAGAGTGCCATGTGGCCTTTGTCACATACTAGTTGAGGAGTGCAGCCCACCGGTGGTGGAGGGCAGTCAGAGGCTAGGAGGGGAGAGAGCCGTCGTGGGACCAGTTCGTAGCTCTCTTTTGCAAGCAATACTTTCTGCAAACCTGGCAGGACCAAAGGAGGCGGGAGTTCCACACTCTTCGCTAGGAGGCGATGACAGTTAGCGTGTACCGCACGCGTTTCTTGGAGCTGTCACGCTTCACCCCGGCAGCTATGTCTACTAAGGAGGAGCGCTTGTGGAGGTTTACTAAGGGGCTCCGACCTGCGATTCGGGGATATGTGAAACCCTTGAAGTTGCCCACTTTTTCTCGCGTGATCGAGGCGGCCATGACCTATGAGGAGACCAACCCAACCGCCCGAGACATTGACGGTAGACGGAAGAGGCCCTATCAGCCAGAGTACTCACAGGGCCGTCAAGAGAGAGAGAGGGGAAAATTGTATGATTCTCCCTTGAAGTTCTCTCTTTTCTCGTAAGCCCCACACGCTTAAACCCAAGGGGTTTAAAATGTTGCTCACGCACCTACCTTTCTGGAAAAACTCTAACCGATCCTTGGAAAGAGTCATTTCAACATAACAAACTTAAAGGAAGTTTTGTTCCCGAAGCTTGAGCTAAGTAGGGTGCGGAAATAACGTAAAAATGCATAACAAACTTAAAGAGGACCAAAGTAGGTCAGAAGGGACATACCCTCAAAAAGCTCCAGGTACTGCTCTCGCATTGCCGCCTTAGGCTTCCAAGTCGCCTCCTAGTGCCGCTGGCTTCTCCATAGGACCATCACCAGTGGTACCTGCTTCTGTCTCAAACTCCATACAATTCTATCTAGTATTTGCACTAGCCTCTCGGGATAGGTCAAGTCGTCTCCCACCTCGACGCTCTTGTGGCTTAGAACGTAGTTGGGATCAGCGACATACTTCCTGAGGTTGGACACATGGAACACGTCATGCACTCCAGAGAGCTGGAAAGGATGGGCAAGCCGGTAAGCAATGGGTCCTACCAGCTCCAAGACCTCAAAGGGCCCCACAAACCTCGACGCAAGCTTCCCTTTCACCCCAAAACGCTGTAAGCTCTTCACGGGCGAAACACGGGGGAAGACATGATCCCTAACCTCAAACTGCACCTTTCTGAGTGGGGTAGCTATGCTCATGGGGCTTCAGCTGCTGTAAAGCGTAAGTGACAATGTGGCCCCGCTGCATGAGCATACCACTCAACCCCTGTAACGAAGCGTTGATGTAAACCACGAACTCGCTACTACTGTCTAGGATGGTAAGCACAGGAGCTGAAGTCAGTCTCTCTTTCAACTCCTAAAAGCACTCCTAACACTCGTCGATCAAGGAAAAGGGCACGTCCTTCCGGGTCAGCTGGGTCATAGGACACGCAATCTGAGAGAACCCTCTTATAAACTGCCGGTAGTAGCCTGCCAGTCTCAGAAAGCTGCGTATCTCTGTCACTGTGCGTGGCCTCTCCCACCTGAGTACGACCTCGACCTTGGCTAGATCCACAGCCAATCCATCTCCTGAAATCACGTGGCCCAAGAAGGTCACTTGTCTCAGCCAAAACTTACACTTGCTGTACTTGGCGTACAGCCTGTGTCGTCTCATGGTACCAGTACCATATGTAGATGAAGTCCATGCAGTGCCTAATCCCGAGAGTAGACTAGGATGTCGTCGATGAATACCGCCACAAACTAGTCTAAGTATGGCCTGAAAACACGGTTCATCATGTCCATGAAAGCAGCGAGGGTGTTGGTCAGCCCAAACGGCATGACCAAGAACTCGTAGTGCCTGTACCGAGTACGGAAAGCTGTCTTGGAGACGCCAGTCTCCTTGATCCTCAACTGGTGGTAACCTAACCTCAGATCTATCTTAGAGAACACTGTGGCATCTCTCAACTGGTCAAAGAGGTCGTCGATACAAGGCAACGAGTACTTATTCTTGATGGTGACCCGATTCAGCTGTTGGTAGTTAACACAAAGCCGCAAGGTACCATCCTTCTTCTTTACAAACAATACAGGACTCCCCACGGGAACGCATTGGACCTCACAAAGCCCTTCTCTAACAGGCCCTGTAATTGAGACTTGAGCTCTCGCAGCTCAAGTGGTGCCATCCTGCATGGTGCAGTAGAAATGGGGTTGGTCCCCGGTACTAGTGAGACTCTAACTCGATCTCATGCTCAGGCGGTAATCCTGACAGCTCCTCTAGGAAGATGTCGGGGTACTTGCAGACCACCGGGATACTCTGAAAGTCAGCCACGGAGCTAGGCATGATGGGAACACCATCATAAGCCATAATTAGTTCATTTTGACCCAATTAAGTTAATAAATGCTCCTACATAACCACCAGAGAGTCATAAGCCATTGCAAAATCATTCTAAGGGAAAAACAAGAAACTAGGGTTAAAACTACAATTTTACTAGCTTATCATAAATGCAGTATAACCACGAGTTTTCTCAAGGGTTGAATGAAGGTCAATTGGTCTTAAAAAGATAGCAAGTGGGTTAGAACAATCAGAAAAGGATTTGCACGTGTTCTAAGAATTAAATGACTTTTGAAACCCTAAAAACAAACTCGCTTAATTAACTGAAGTTCTGATCAAGGTAAAATCCACATAAACCCTCTAAAATTCATAGAAAAATATTTTCTAGGGTTTAGAACCTTCAATTTGACCATCAGAACCCGTTTTGACCAAAAATCGAATCACAAACAAACATTTACCCTAATTTAGGTTTTTGCATAAATTACCAGTCAAACATGGTAAAAACCAAAATCCAACATCACCATTGGATTCCTTAAATCCAAATTAGGCTTGTACCAAAATTTGGACCCAAGATGAGTTTGTATTGACCTAGTTTGCAAATTGGTCCTATCTAATTACATTTCTACCCTTAACTTTCAAAATTCTTACAAAAAGACCCCTATCTTTGTTGTCACTCTTCGCAAATAGGTCCCTCCATTATCGCGGAGGAATCCTTCTCCGACGACCTTTGATTGAAGAGAACTCCTCTGTTCAATCAATCCCTTCCAAACTTGGAAGTGAGATTCTTTGAGGAGTCCTCATCCTTCTGAATCTGTCCATGAGCTCCATAACCTTCCCAATCTCTCATGCGAACGCATAAGAGATTCGGGTATCTTTCAAAATCCTACTCCGGTGAGCATTCCTAGCTCAAAACTCTCTCTAGAGCCGTATATAAGGACCCTCAGACCTCGCCAAGTTCGGGAGACTCGTTTTTGGCTCGAGTTACCCCATGCTCTTCCCTCCTGTCGGATCGAAAAACTCCGCGAGCTCTGGCGATATCTTTGACCTTTTTCCTCTTCCGTTCTCGCAAAACCAGCAACGGATTCCTCATCCTCAGATTCTTCCACGTGCCGCAATACCAATGGCCGTCCCCTTCCATGTCTTGATCGCCATCCCTTCCTACCGGAGAATTCGTCTTCTCCGTCGCCGGTGATGAAAACCTCATCATAAACCCTAACTAGCATAATCTAACCCAGATATGTGAGAAAAAGCTCCTACATGACCCAAAAAAAGGCTTAACTCAGAGAACTCTGAGTCTAAAAATAAAACAAATCATAAGGGGTAAAACTGTAATTTCACCAATGCAGTTTGCAAACAGGGTAATTAAGGATCCAAACACAGGTCAAACAAGCTTAACAAGAAGGAAAGTGGGATGATCTGATCTAAAAAGGGTTGTAGCAACTTCCAGGAATTAAATGACATTCTATAACCCTAAAACAAACCCACTTCAATTTACGAGGTTCGAGGCAGGATAAAAATCAACTAAACCCTGTAAAAATCATAGAAAAATAATCTCTAGGGTTTAGAACCTTCAATTTGGCCTTAGAAACCTATTTTGACCTAAAAAGAGAACCATGCCCAATTAATAACTTAATTTGGATTTTTACGCAAATTGACCAGTCAAACATGGTCTAACCAAGAATTAAAATTCACCATTAAATTGGTCTTGTATAAAAACTTGAGCCTAAGAAGAGACCTCCTTGACCAACTTTACAATTTAGTCCTCTTCATTTACTTTTCGACCCTTATCTTTTAAAACCCTTGCATTTAGGCCCCTAGCTTTTCATCGTTCTTTGCAGAACAGTCCTCCCTGCAACTTCTGCGTAGCGCCATACTCCGACGACCTTGCACGGAGCATGGCGCCGCACAGGGCAGGGCTGCTGTCCTGCAAAGCAGAAGCGAGGTTCCCCGCGACGTCCTCCGTCGCAGGGACCCGCCCATGCCCTCTACCGTCCACCATACCTTCCGTATGAATGCGCGGAAGGTATGGGTGCCCCTTCTGGCCATACTCCGGCGAGGCAGCCCCCTCCGCACCTCGCCCCTCTCTACGTGCCGAACCCTTTATAAGGACCGGTAGACCTTGCCGGCTCCTTCAAGCTTCCTCTGGCGGAGAAATACCCCACAGTTCGTCTCCTCCTCCTCCGATCAGAGTGCCCGAAGCCTCCGGCGACCTCCTCGTTCCTCTGCTGCCTTACCTGCAGTAGAGTTTGCTCTGCCCTGTCGTCCGCGCTAGGCCGTACCAGCTGGCGCCCTCCGTCTACCTCCTCGTCACCAATATCCTCCTCTAGGACACCTTCGTCCCCAGCTCTGGTAGGCACGAGCCGGGCGCTGCTCTCTCCCCCTTCATCAAGTAAATAGGTACAAAGTTTCCTCTCTCTCTTCCTTACATTTTCCCTCTCTTAATTTACCTTTTTACTCCACCGCACACGACTTCCACCTCCACCTGCTCCGTCTCCGATCACCTTCTCCGGCAAGTCCACCCCACTTCCACAGACCTCCTCACCCCTCGCCGACTACCCCAGAAGCTTCCCCTCACTCCACTTGACCATTCCCCCCACTCCATTCACTGCCAATCACTGCCTGACCGCCCCCCGAACAAACCCATCTACCCGTGCACAATCTGACCTAGGGCTACCTCCACATGCACCCTCGCGCCTCGCCAACCCCCGCACTGTCTTCGCTGCACTCCGGTGAAGCTCCCCCTGTTTTCTGATGTGGCCGAGAGGTCGTCTTTCTGCTTTCAGGTCAGCAGCCCCTCGCCGCCATTGTTGAGCTGCTGCAGCACCTTCACCTGCTGCTCCAAGCTTCCTCTAGCCCAGGCGCGAGTCCCAGGTGGCGCGGATTGCGTCCGCGAACTCGCCCAGGCCTGCAATTGGGTTGCAAGCCTTGCTGCTGCCCCAATTGGCAGCAGTTCCCTTGCCTGCGAGCGCGAGATTTGGGAGGTGGGACTTTAGTCCCACCTCATAAGTGTGCGGCCGCGCGCCCACACTTATATTGAAAAAGTGTCTAAGGCTGATCGCCTTCGAACACAGGGGTTAGGTCCCTCCCCCGCACGCTGCACGCCACGCGCTCGCTCGCCCTCGCCCGCACTCACGCCCCGCGGGTCTAGGCAGGATCCGATTACCCAAACCGTGCACTCCTCGCCCACCACCGCACGCCGGTGGGCCTGGTCCCAGACGCGATACCCGCACCCGATTACCCGGCTCTGGGAGAGTGGTCCTAAGAGAGAAATCTGAGAAAGAGAGAGATGCGGGGAAGGGTAGGGGTAGGTTTTGCACTGACCACTGTGCGTGCATGCAGGGAAGAAAGAAAGAAGAAGAAGAAGCAAGCTGAGGAAGGAGAAAAGAGGAAGAGCGGCCGAAGTCTTAACCGCACAGAGGAGCTGAAGAAGAAGAGAAGAAGCCGCACTGTAGCAAACCCATAGTTAAGTCGTCTGAACATCAAGTCAGACGACGGAAGGGTAGCGGCCAGAGCAGAAAGAAAAGAAAAAGAAAAGGAGCAGAAGAAGATAAAGAAGGAAGATACAGCCGCAAGCAAGGAAAGAAAGAAGGAAAGGAAGTAAAAGAAGAACAGGAAGAAGCAGAAAAGAAGAAGAAAAGAAGATTCTGCAGCAAAAAGAAAGAAAGAAAAGAAGAAAGAAGAAGAAGAGGAACGGCCAAGAAGAAAAGAGGAAAGAAAGAAGAGAGAAGAAGAAGAAGCCAACAAAAAGACTTTTGCTCCCTCTCTCTCTATCTCTTAATTTTTATAAAACTTTATATTGTGAATTTATGTTTCTAGAGTTATAGTTGCTCCCTGAGTTCGACCTCGGGAAACTTGCTATTCTGAGTAAAAAATTTGTATTAAACTGGTAATTGTTCTGTCGTATACTACAACGAATATAAATAAAGACAGAAGTCACGCCACCAGCCGGCATGCCAAAACCGACGCGGATCTCCCCCCTTTCGTCCACTTAGAATAGGTAGTTAGGTCTTTCTAGGTCTCTAGTTTAATTTCCTACTCAAAAATTCCAAAAATATCCTCTCGATGCCACCGTTCACTTCCATCGTCCTCCGCTCCGACCAGACCTCCGGCGAGGCGTATCCACCGCTACACTCCTCCATCCACCTCACCAACCACCTCATAACCTTCGCCTCCACTCCACCAATCAAACCCCTCTCCTTAGTTGCCATTCCATCCACCCAAACACCTCCCCGAACAGACCCATCATTGCGCACCAACTCCGCCATCGACCGGCCACCACAGACCACCATCCTCCACGAAATCACCATCAGCACCTTCGTCGTGTCTCGGCGAAGCTCTTGAACTATTCTAATGTGGCTGTGAGGCCTTATTTAGTGTTTCAGGTTTTCGCTGTCATGCTCCGCCGCCGTCACCATCCTCAGCCTTGTCCTCGTGTTCAAAGCTACGATACTCCCATTTTACGACCCAGTTCTCGGGTCCCTACAGGGTTCGAGATCGGCTCGCCTCGACTAATCCCAAGACCTAGTCATCCAACGAGAAATAACCAAAAGTAGAAAAATAAATCACATTCACACATGCAATATAACTAAGCAGAAGGAAAGTACGAAGTAGTAAACAAAAGTAGAACAACAGTCTCAAAATAGTACATGCCACCACAACAATAATAGAAAACAGGAAGTACAAGAACAGTAATTTAAAGTCTAATACTCACAACTACAGTAGAAACAAGAACTGGAAAAGAAACCACTACGACTGAGCCCGGCTGGGCCCAGCTCTCTTTGCAGCCGGAAACTCGAGCTACTCAACTCCTGGTCCTGAACAGTGTTACGAAAAGACAGGGTCAGCAAATACTGAGTAGAGTAGTGTTTATATTATCTATGTACAAGTAAAGTAAAAACAATAAGCAGGTTTTATTCTCATTTCTATTTATTTCATTTATGTATTTTTGGTTTATCTATTTCCTAAAGTATCCAAGTATTTCTTGATCTTGCTTGTTCCTCATGGGAACGATCTTGATGACAATCTTTTCCATGGAGTAGAAGGTACACGTGGTGCTCTCCTGGTTGAGAGAGTCCCTCGTGGTAGTCCTACTCTCAGTCAACCACCCCAAAGTCACTGTCGAGACGTAGCGGTGACTACAACACGCGTGATAAGCGTACAGATAGCTACCCCGCACTTACACACGGTCAGTCGTTTCCACTAGCGGGTACGCCCAAAGTATAGCACGGAATAATATAGGACCTTGCCCTCTCAGAACAGGGGTCTCGCCCCTCCACAGTTCGCGTACCCTCGTCCGACTACCTCAGTTTACCCAATAGGCCTAACAAAGTCGGTGTAGGGTGGCTAGCTTAACCCTGAGCCCCGTGGGGTGGCTAGCTCCCTCCCTACACTAGTAGCTCACCTCAGTACCACGTACGCGAGGGCCAACAAAAGTCGATGTAGAGTGGCCAATCCTAACCCTAGGTCTCAACTCAAGGGCGGCTAACTCCGCTCTACACTAAAAATGGGCAGTTGCTCTCCTTGGTATCGCGTACACAAGGGCCAACACACTTCCCATCTACATTCCAGATTCCTTTCATCCACAGGAGTTCTACTCCTAATTCCTTGTAGGGTTTATGCTCAAATTCATCTCATTTATCTATATTCAGATCTCCTGTTTCCAAAACTCATTCCTTATTCATATACAGGCAGCTCGGGTTTTCCCAATTAAATTCTCAATCATAAACATGTAGCTTATGATTTCACAATTCAATTTCTCATTTACACACAGGCAGCTCGTGTTTTAACATGTATCTCAAGTAAACCAGAGTAGTTAAACATCATGCTCATACATTTTTACCCTAGGGTTCATTCTACATCCCAGAGTTTCAATCAATTTAATTTAAGCAGGCATATTCTTTATTCATGTCTTAATAAATGCATTAAACCACTCTACCGGGTATCACGGGAGGAATGGGGGCATGTGCCGCAGATCTCGTCGTCTCTACGGGTCCCGAACGCGCCATCGGCTGGTAACCTGTACCAGCAACTAATTTACATTAGATGAGATCAAAACAGTAGATACTCAACACGAACATGTAGAAGAACTCGAGTGGAAAACGGCACTTTATTTACAGAAATCCGATTCCGTTTGGGCCTTAAACGGGCAAAAAACGTGATTGCTTACCAAAATCAGACGTCTGGGATTAGTCCTAGACGTCTTAAAAGACGTCAGATCTCACCTTGCACTTTTTGCGGCTGATTCAGATGTCCAGACTCCCTCTGTGATCATCTGGGGGTAGATCCAGACGTTGAACAAGGCCTCCGGTCGTCTGGAAGTACCTCCGGACGTCTGGCGATGTGATCAGACATCCAAAAGTACTTGGGAAAGCGCACTGCGCACCTTCCCAAAGCCTTCACCTACGTACGAACAACGCAGGCACAAAAATTAGCCTGACATCCCTAGCACTACGATCTGCATGGCGGAAAGTAGCACAAAAAGCACGTACCTCACGCGATATTGTGCCTTCAGACGTCCGGCCTCAGCTCCGAACATCCTGATGCCTCGCCAGCCGTCTAGACGTCACTCCAGATGTCTGATACTGGAAACTTCCAGTACCAGAACTCTTCCACGCAGCTCACCCCGCTCACCCTCTGCCCGCAACGATAGCTCCAGTAGCTGCAGGAGCTTGAGAAGCTCCTTGCCGATGTCCTCCTCTCTTCCACGACTCCTCCTCGAGCTCCACTAAGCTCTCGCGGCCGTCGTCCTCCTCCCTCGCACTCTCTTGCTCTCGCTCCTCCCCATTTTCCCCTTGACATTTCCTCTCCTTCCTTGCCGTGGCTGCAGCAAAGATGAGAGAGGGCGTGGCCGTTGCAGGAGAAGGTGGAGGTGGCAGTGGCTTGAGTGCTATGAGGAGGTGAGAAGAAGAGAAGGGGGGTTTAAATAGGGTGAGTTTAGGCTTCGAGTGGGGGGCGGAGAAGAGAGAGAGACTCTAAGCGTCGCCCATGCGCAGAGCGAAAGGAATATACGATATTCTCCTACTTTCGGATGTCTGGACATATGTCCAGATGTTTGGACAGACGTCTGACTGACAGTCCAGACGTCTTATCCGACTAAAAAGGCAACGGGTTATTTCATTCCAGCTCTTGGTCCCAGGTGCTGCAGGACCATCTCAGTAACAAAGGCAGTAGGTCAATTGGGAGCATTGACTGCTGCCTTGACCCCAATTGAAGGCATTATCCATTGCAGCTGCACGGGAAGGAGGAGGACTAGATAGTCCTGATAACACTGCACCTTGGGGTGATAATTCTGTCAATTGGGGTTCATCTTAAGAACAAAATGCATAGATAACACATCATAAATAGAATGGCAGCATTGCATGCATCATACATCAAGATTGCTTATAAAATAGTATTAATGGCCATTTGTATAAGTACTTGTCAAAATGGGCCTCAGATGAGCGATCGGATCACATAGATGGATTCAGAACGACGAACAGAGTCCAACGGACTCAAAATCAGCTAAATCCGACGTCCGGAGCTCCCATTATTGGCCCAAGAAGTTCTAACCATTGATCTGATGATCAATGACCATGGGGCCACCACGTGTTAGCCATACCGCGTCCGCATTCGCCTTCATCGCACGGCGTCATTTTAAGCCGATGCGTGGAACCTCGCATCCGCGCGCCTCTCAATCGCAGTAGCAACAACCCCCGACCGTTGGATCTTCATCCAACAGCCCTCCGCTTAGCGACCGCGCCTCGTTTCCGCGACAAGGCAACGGATGTAGCGCAGCGGTCCGCGCCTCACCCCCGCATAGTGAGACGCAGGTTCAAGGCGCCGACAGTAGCACAAATTCAAGCAGGAGCGTGCGCACGTGATTTCAGCCGCTAATGTGTGATCGAACGGCAGGCAGCGAGCGACGCGGCGCAATCGCGTACATCCATAGCTGACACCCACAATGACTCGGGGGGGGCGTGTGGGTGCGATCCAAGCGCACGCTCTTCACAGGATCTCAGCTGTCCGATCTTCAATCAGACGGCTTATGACATGCGCACGCAGATCAAGCGCGAAGAAGAATGGCTGCGTGTGAGCGACCGGTGGGCAGGGGCCTTCACCGATGTTTTGGGAAGGGTTTTAGCGACGTCCCGGTCGCTAAAACCCCTTCTTCATTTGGAAAGGCCTTCTCCCTATTTAAACCCCTTCCAACCACCCATTCAAGGCATTCAATTCCATTTGCAAGTGTTCTACCCCATTCCTAGCTACCATTAGACCTCTTTGTGATCGCCGGAGCTGACGAGCCGTCGACAGAGCCTCTCTCCACCGCCGTGGCTGCCTCGCCATCTTCTCTCCCTCTCTCTTTCCCTCTTTATCTTAAGCTTTACTTTACTTGTATTCAAGCATTTATCTAGTGTTGTAATTATAAACTAAAGTTTCATGTCAAATGAAGTTGTTTTCTATCTAGTTACTCGCCTCGTTTTATATTTAAGTTGCATGTTGTGAATGAAACAATTCTAACCCTACTCTCTCACTCTCATGTTTTTTACTCACGACTTTTCGCAAGCAAAAATCTATTATTTCCGTGACTTTAAAATGACAAGAAAAATCCGATTTTCATGCCTCCCTGAGATCGACACTCGAACTCACGTCCAATTCTTCATTTAAAACCGACGTTGCGAGCACAAGCTATAACGACTCTTCTAAACACACGCGTCACGCGCACCGTCAAGTCCCACCTCGAAAAATTTGAAGGCGCCGCTACCGCATAAGTTGTAAAAGTGTTGAGGGCTTATCGCCTCAACACTCGGGGTTGAGGTCCCTCGCACCCTCATGTGCCTCGTCCGCGACCTCTCCTCCACGGACCTAGTAGACCCAACCCGCCTAAAACCCACACCTCGGCTGCAACCCACGCCCGCAGCCCTGGTCCCGGGTACGCTCTAGGTCTGATTACCCATATACCCGGTACTGTTGGAGGCTCTGGGAGAGCGTGACCTAAGTAGAGAAAGAGAGGAGAGAGTTTACGCAGGGAAGGGGGAGGGTTTTGCTGCAGAGGAAATTGGCTGACACTTAGCCAATTTGAGAAGTCCCTCCCCCTATGTGAAGAGGGTGAACAGAGGAAGAAGGAGAGGACCCGCAGAAGCAGAGGAAGAAGAAAAGAAGAGGAAGAAGGCCTAGACAAAAGAAAGAAAGAAGAGGAGGAGAACCGTGGAAGAAGAGGAGGAAGAAAAAGAAGCTGAAGAAACAACACTTTAAGTTGTCTGATTATAAAATTAGACGTCTGATTATCTGTTCCTTCATTTGATTATATTCAGTAAATACTATATATGTGTTAGGCTAATAATTGGTGATCCAAATCACTATTATTTTATCTAAAATTCTTTTTATCTCTTCATATACTCATGTTATACATTGCATATTAGTTCTTGAGTAATTTATTGTGCTCATTTATATTATCTATTGAGATTAGTGCGTGAATTCCTATTTGCTCCCTGTGTTCGACCTCGGAACCTTTTCAAGTAATAAAATTTATTTGTTTAAGTGTTATTTTGGCTATACTACAACACGACAATCTTAAACATCGATTTAGCGCGAAGAACAAGCTCCTACATATCCATCAGAAGGTCTTAAGGGCACAAAACATTGATTTGAGAAGACAAGAATACAGGGTTATTTCTGTAAATTTACCATTCTATCACAAAAACAGAATAACCGTGGGTTCTCTCAGGGGTTGAACAAAGGTCAAATGGTCTTAAGAGTCTAATAAGTGGGTTAGAACAGACAGAAAAGGGCTTTCACGTGTTTAAGGAATTAAATGACATTTGAAATCTTAAAAATAGACTTGCCTAATTAACTGAGGTTGTAGTCATGATAAAATTCACCTAAACCCTCTAAAATTCATAGAAAAATGTTCTTTAGGTTTGGTGCCTTCAATTTGACTATCAAAACACGTCTTGACCCAAAATAGAGTCTCAGACAGACATTTGCCCTAATTTGGGTAATTATGCAAATTACCTAGTCAAACTAGGTAAAAAACAAAATCCAAATTTACCATTGAATTCCTTAGGTCCAAATTAGGCTTGTACCAAAATTTGGACCCAATCTGAGATCATCTTAACCTAGTTTGCAATTTGGTCTTGTTTGACTCTTTTATCTCACACCCATGCCCCTAACTTTTGAATCCTTTACAAAAGGGTCCCCATCTTTATCATCATTTTCATAAACAAGTCCCTACCACCATGAAATCCTAATCCTACAACTCTGGCGAGCTTGATTTGGCATTTTTTCCTTGATTCCTTGATGAATCCCTCTTAGATTTGAAAGGGAAGTTCGTCAAGGAATTCCCTTCCTTTTGAGCCAGATCCAAAGCCCTACAGCCTTCCCAATCTCTTATGAGAACGCATGAGAGATTCGGGTATATTTCAAGATTCCATCTTCGGTGAACATTCCAAGCTTAGGAAGCTTGTTTCCCAAGCTCAAATCACCCTCTAGAGGCTTATAAATGAAGCCCCAATGCATACTGTCCATCCCAAGCTCGATTTTGATCGAAAATTCCCTACATTCCTCCTTCCTATTCCGGTCGAAAGGCTCTTCGAGCTCCGGTGATTCCTCTCGACCTCTCTCATCATCCGTCCACAATACCAACGGCGGATTCATCTTCCTCGTCTTTCTCCATGTCGCACCATACTAGCGAGCGTCTCTCCCTCAGTCTTCCTCGTCATTTCCTTCTCACCAGAGTCACCTTCTTCCCCGGCGTCAACCACACCGCAACCGGCGTCGCCTCTACTCCTCGTCATCTGCCAACTACCTAGATAAGTTCCCTAACTCCTCTACTTCATCCACACACCAACCACACTCCGTTTCGACCACCATATCACTCGCACACTCCCCGTCTTCCACCTCGTCGACGTACCTCCGACAAGTTCGCACGACCACTATGCTCCACCAAATTGGCCGCTACTCATCCCTACACCTTCGCCTCGATCCCTGGAGCAAAAGCCCTAACTTAGTTAAGTCGATTGCCCCTCCTAACCACCTACCGAACACCTCCATCACCGCATCTCCATTCCGAGGTCGTACGACCTTCTCACGCATGTACTTGCCTCACCACGCACACCATCACGTTCGCCATCCCATGGAGATCCTACTGAGCGTATTTGACACGGCCAAAAGGCCTTGTTCATGTTTTCAAGTGTCAAGCTCTTCCACACCATTAGCGACGAGTTCGAGCAAGCTTTGAAGCTTGCTTCAGGTCTTGCAAGCCCAGGTGGAAACCCCAGGCGCTACGATTGAATCCAGGAAGACTTCCAGGGCGTCAATTATAGGCATCATTATCAGCAACTGCGTCAATTGGATGCGTTTTCACATCTACAGCTGCACGCAGAAGAACCCTGTGGGATTAGTCCCACATCGGGTGCAACAGAACTCTCAACAGCGCATAAATTGAATTTGTGTTGTAAGCTATTCACCTCAACACACGGGGGTGAGGTCCCCTCTCACTCAACATTGCCTTGCCCATGACACGTACCTCACGGGCCTGATCCGTTTTCCTGCCTAACCCATGCACACCTCAGCTGTGACCCACGCCCGTAGCCCTGGTCTCGGATGTGCTTAGATCTGAATCTAATTTCCTAATACTGTGCAAGGCTCTGGGAGAGCGGATCCTAGAGAGAGAGAGAGAAAGAGAAAGCGCGGGGGTTGGGGGGGTTTTGCTTTGAAGATCAACAGCTGACACTTAGCCGTTTCAAGAAGAAGCCCCTCTCTGTGCGTGAAGAGAAAAAGAAGAAGAACAGAAGGTTGGAGAAGAGACAAGGCAAAGAAAGAGAAGAGAAGGAGCTAAAGGAGGAGAAAGAAGAATAGTGCCTTTGCACTATAGCAAGAGCGAGTTAAGCCATCTAATTGGCTGAGCAGACATCTGAGATTCAACAGAAGTGCAGTGCACTTATTTCGTGACATTTGATCATCTGATACTGATTGCTTCATTGAATATCATTGTAAATAGGATAATTTGGTGATTCAAATCAACATTTTATCCTAACATTTTTGCTACATTAATTCTTGCTCTTATATATTCATCTTATTAGTGCTTCAATTTGATATATTCTTGTTTAGAATTGTGATCTTGGGATTTATATTTGCCACTTGCTCTCAGCGAACGACCTCGGACTTCATTTCTGATATTTGAGTTATAAATTTTATCTGTTTTTCGCACTGATTAGACCTATACTGCAATGTTACTATTTTAAAACCCGTTTCAGAGCGACTAACAAGAAGCTAAGAAGCTCTCACACCCTTGGCTCAAAAGCTTCGCTGCCCGAAGCGTGGAGAAGCACTTGAAATCTCCGTCGACCGGCTAGTCATGAAACTCAAAGAGAGGCAACTCTAGTATGGAGAAGACGATCTTCCTTCCAAAATAATCCACCAGGGTGTGATAGGTAAACAACCAGTCCATCCCTAGGATCACGCCAAAGTCCTCCATCGGGATCACTATCAGGCCGGCGGGAAGACTGTGCCCCCCTATAGCTGTTGGTGCTAGAGCACCACGATCATTTGTTTTAATGATAACAAAACACGTGTTATTTAACATTTGCACTTGGAGTCTTAGATTTCAAATCAATTACAAATGTAGACGTGATTAGACGGAATTCGAGCTCGCATCCAGGACGGATTGAAGGAGCTTGATGGAGAACAGAGGAGATTCACGAGGAGCGATAGATTGAAGATGGAAGGACAAGAAGAATAGGATAGAATTCTATTTATTCCTTTCATGTACTTTTGCCTTTATTTTCTTGTTCTTTATTTCCTTAGAACATTATGTTAAAGAGCCTCAAAGTACCCTAACAGTAGTCCTAGGAACACCGGCACAACCCTAGGATACTTAGGTTTTCTGTAGAGAACTTAGAAAACCAATATAGGGTTTAAACAGCATTTCCAGATGTCTAATTCCCAAATCAGACATCTGATAATGTGTTTTAAGACGTCTGACTGTTGATTCAGATGTCTGATCACGTTTAGGCTGGACATAGTTAGTTCTATCTGATGAAATCAGACGTCCAGACCTTAGACCAGATGTCTTAGGAGACGTCTGATGACTTTGCCAGACGTCCAATTAGTGGATCATTGGCCCTCTTAGCATACACTCAAGGATATGACCGTTAGAGCCTTATCAGACATCCTTAAGCCCTTCCAGACGTCTGATAATTTACCGTTTTGCCTCGACTGACCCGAAAATCTCTTCTCAGAGATTTTCTAGCCGTTGCAAATCCATTCCCACGAAAAAGTAGGTTTCCATACGTCCAGACATAGTTCCAAACGTCCTGTATGTCGTCTGATGCACTTGCGCTAAAACCCTGTTTAGATCTGATTCAAGTCAGGAAGAGACCCGCCCAAAATCAGACGTCTGACCTTATTTTCAGACGTCTGATGCCAGAATTAGACGTCTGATTACCCTGTCAGTGCAATGATTGTTCCTGATTTCGGGCTGATTCACTTGGGCTTTGCATCCAACGGCTATGGAAGTTTTTCCAAGCCTTCTAAAGCCTTCCTAAGGCCTCTATAAATAGAAGGGAGCCTTTACACACCTAGACACACAAGACACACACCCAAGCAACATACTTTCCACTCTTTTGTGTCCCAAAAGAAGCCCTTGCTCTCCAAGCTTAAGTTCCATCATCCAGAGAGCTAAATTCCCTTTACGCACCCGCTCTCCCGCCGTAGTTCACGAAGAGCGACGTTGCGCCGTTTCATGGCTCACGCACCCGCGTCATCGATCCGACGCACTCCTTGCAAAGGGGAGTTTCCTAATTCCTATAGAAGCTAGGTTTAAATTACTTTGTTGGCTCTATAGGATTGTTATTTCTTTATCTTTGTTATTTGGTTGGGTATTCGCTTTGCGAATTCCCGCCTCCTTCGTGAGACAAAATCCTTCTCGTGAAGAGAAAGGGTTTGAGGTACGCTACCCTCGTATAAAGTAACGTGGTTGTAATTGAGGTTGAATCACCCTCGTTTAAGTGATTCGGTTAATAAATTTGATCAACTTGGTTGATCGAAAAATCCTAACTCGAGAGGGTTAGGTGGTGGTTTTCACCCGGTTTGGGTTTCCACCTAAAAATTATTGTGTACTCGTGTGATTGAATTTTTTGTGAGATTATTTTATTTTCATTTCCGTAATTTTTACGTCACGCTGATCTCACCCCCTCCGAGTAGGGAAACAACAATAGCGACCTTGCAGTCTGTGAAGAGCTCCTCTGTGACAAACAATTATCCACCTGACCCTTTAATCAGGAACGGAATATCTAACAGTACACTACTCAACCCCAAGCTGACAACAAAACTCAAGGAGACAAAACAGTGTGGCGCCGAAATCAAAAAGAACGTAGACTAATATGCCAGAAACGGTAACCATGCCTGCCACCATAGAACCTGAAGCCTTGGCGTCTCTGTGAGTTAGGGCGTTGATACGCCCCGCAGCTCTGGGTGCAGAAGAAGCGGCCACGCTTTAGGTCGGGTGAGCAGCAGCTGGTTGGTACCCTCCTCGTGACTGCTGTCCTCTTCCATGAGCCTGGTGATTGTAGCTGCCAGATTGGCCTCCAGTGCTCACTGCGGGGAGCATCTGCTGTACTTCGATCCTGGATGTGCAGTCCTTTCTGATGTGGCCCAACTAGCCACATTGGTAGCAGAGAGGGGCACGACTCCTCCCTCAGTCGGTCCCTGTTGGTGGTTAGGCGGGGATCCAGTGCTGGCAACCGATCCCTATCTGGGACCCCCAAAGGCCACTGATAGCCCCGCAGAACGAGACGGCTCCCCTACGGGCACCATGTGCTTCCTCTCTCGACGACCCTGTGCTATTCCATGCTATACTTTTGGGTGTACCCACTAGCGAAAATGACTGACTGCGTGCCAGTGTGGGATAGCTACCTGTATACTTATCGCATATGCCGTGGTTACCACTACGTCGTGACTGTGACTTCGGGGTGATTGACCAAGTGTAGAACTACCACGGGGGACTCTCCCAGCCAGGAGAGTACCACATGTACATCCTACATCATAGGAAAAACTACAATCAAGATCGTTCCCTTGAGGGACAGTTAAGATCAAGAAATGAATAGATCCTTAAGAGAATAAACAAATTAGAACCCCTTAGTTGAGCAAAATGAAAATGAATAATTAATTAGTTTCTTATTTTATGTTAATTGCATGTAAATGATTTAATCACCACTCTACTTAACGTTAGTTGACCATGAATTTTGTAACCTTATTCAAGTCAGGGAGTTGAACAGCCAGCACCATCAGCTGCAGAGGGAGTTGGGCCTAGTTGAATCCAACCTTAGCTGTTCCTTTTTTTTTTTCTGAGCTTCTGTTGTTGTAGTAGGTACTCAATATATGTATGACTATTTTAGTTACATTTCCGCTTTACTTTTCGCTGTTGTAGTTGTGATAGCATGTAAAATTGTGAAACATTTCGTTCTGTTTCCTTTATCGTCTTTTGGTTATTTATGCTTAGTTACATTGCATGTGTGGTTGTGGAATATTTTCTATTTTTGGTTATTTCTTGTTGAATGACTGGATCATAGGATTAGTCGAGGCGAGTCGATCTCAAATCTGGTAAGGATCTAGGATCAGATCGTAACAATACCCCCTGCACATATTACCAACACATATATCTCATGCATGGAACTAGGCAAGCATGACATTAATAAACGATATATTGCAAGATAATAAGCTTAAGGTTGCAAGATCAAAAATAATCATCATACTTATATGCAATGAGGACCATTGGCACATGCTAACAATATGCAAACCACCTGGAAGGATTGCCCACTTTGACAACCGCATTAAGTCAAGGAGGCTAGATGCATACAAGAACTTCGCACCACAAGTGGTAAGATAGTATAAAAACATGAAAATATGTATTCACAACATATTACATTACAAACTAACACCAATACTTATTAACGGGAAAACAAGGTAAACAACTACATACAACCTCTCATGGACTAAAGGAAGCTTCCGAGATGGATGATACACCACGAGCGGCAATGTTCCTAGCAAGTGGAGGACTTGGTAGATTACAAAATATTTGTAATGCAGTGGATAGGTTGCGTATGTGAAGGCATTGACCTCATCAAGACTATAAGACTCGAAGATGTGCATATGTTCAAGAGAATAAATGCTGCCAATATTCTAAGACACAAATACTCCATCACAGAAGACATATGGGCAATTGCTACCATGACATCCATCAACATCGCATCGCATTATCACCAACCATGAAATCATATCCAGCAATGTAACTCTAAGACTTGATATATTTCATGTGATGGAACATCAAACTGCATTACCTTCTTCGTCAGAATGTTTGCATGATTTTCTTCTATTGTTAATTTCTTTCAATCAAAATATTAGTAAAAAGTAATGAACATTTAGTGTGTCAATAATTTGAGCATATATAACGTATGTATCATTTATTTTGTTTATTGTTTTCCTCAACTGTAACTATCGACAATGAGAAGTTTAAACTTAAGAATATCAATAATTATAGCGATATTATTTGGATAGCATATTCAAATATATTTGAAGACACAAAATTGCAAGTGGTTGCCATTTAAGCCTCCAAAATTGATAGCATGGTATAATTATATGAAAAAACAAAAAAAGACATTAAATTTAGCTCCGAACAACATGTTTTGAATTCCTCGCATGATTAACATAGAGAACAAGTAACACACTAAATCAAACAAACAATACGAATAAATAATACAACATAAATTGAATGACAAAATATTCATGAATAACTAAGGGAAAACAAAAAAGACTCAAGAGTCATCTAAAGTGTAAATTCCATTGAAAACATTCTTACCTTACATCATGGCATTCCCTGTGGGATGTCGTCAATGAATTGCTACAACAACAAACATAAAACAAAGAAAACATCAATGTCGTTGAGGATTGCATGAAATGAGGATGTGTAGCTATAAGAAATATAATGTTCTCAAATATAAGTCGTGCAAGAACAAAAGATTCGCATAATCCTTATACGATCTAAATCATATTTGCCTCTAAGTACGCAAACTACCTATGCATTTCTATGGTATACATTCACTACAACAAAGAAGGGTTTTGGTCACGATTTTTGTTTAGAACCGTCATCAATTAGCGTCGACAAAAGTTGCATTGCGGAAGGTCTTTGGTCACGGTTCCACTCAAAATCGCAACCTCATGGTTGTAAACCATGACCAAATAGAAAACTTTGGTCACGGTCTTCTAACTGTCACCGAGGATCCATTTAGTCACGGTTTATTAACCGTAATTAAAGGGGCTACTTTGACCAAACGAAACCTGTGGTGACGGTTGGTTAACCATGACCAAAGGTCTTTTAAAACAAAAAATAAATGTAAATATATTTAATGGGGGCAAATAGCTGAAATATCTAAAAAAAGAAATTTGGGAGGAATTAATTACAAAGAGAAAATTACCCTCCATTCAAATCAACACCATTCTAAGCTTAATTACATTGGTTTTAATGAAAATAGGAAATTGGCAACCAGCTCTCATTCCGGCAAAAAAAAAAAACCCTCCAAAAGTATAACCTAGTTTGTGAGTCATCTACAAAATTCTAGAAAAAGATGAGGGAAGGGGTGATCTTATGGTAGCTCCCAAGACCATGGCTCAATCTTCTATGGTTGGGGTGCCACCTAATTCAATCCGTTAGCTTCACTGAATTTGAAAGATCACTCTTTCCTCTACACCCATTTAGTATAGCAAGTAGCAAGTTACAAGTCATCAGCCTCAAGTGGTTTTCCTAGAGCAGCTAGACAAACAGCTAAGGACTTGGCCTTAGCAACAAAATGACACTACATATCTCCTTTCTTTAAGGAGCTTAATTTTATTGAAAATTTTTAACTTTTATCTGTGTGACAAAGCATGTCTCCAAGAAATTGGCAATGGATGAAGGGAACCATCAACAAAATCAATGAAGTCATAGGCATTCAAAATAGGCATCAAATCAATCGCAAGAACCATAGGAGCAAATCACCAAATTGAACGAAGGAAAAAGAGCAATGCTAAGTGTGCTAACAGATCACTAGAATCGAACACAAGAACAGAGTAGACACAAAGCACCAAAATAGTTGATTTAACTGTCCTGTTGATCTGAAGATGAAGATAAGCAAAATGCAAGAAATCGACTAAGTTATTCAATGAGAAAAGCCATCAGTTTAGTGAGCTAACATCTCAAAGTCACTCTACTACGTTATTAGGAGTATCACCAAGATGAACCTTTTGTACACCCAACAAGAGGGAGTTATTATATGTTAATAGAAGTCCAATGTAAAAGTGAGAGATATATAGTATGTTGAATTTTAGTTGATTCAATGTATAAAAAGTATGTATGTGATGGAATAAAGCTACTAAAGTAGAATTTCATGATGTGCATATAAATTCATGCATCTATAAATTTTTGATATTTTTCTAACTTAAAAATGATGTTAACAATCTCCACTACCTTGTACATGTGCTGCCTAGCTTTTAAATCTGGTAAAGGAATGTAAATCCTCTTAACAAAACGGCTATGGATTGCCTGCAGGATTCGTCAATGAGTAAGAATTTTTGATATCTCAAGGAAATAAGAGAATAAAAATTATTACCTCTACTATTTTGGTTATGTTATGAGTCATGACTCTACTTATCCTAGAATTAAAATTCCAATATTAAGTAGGAAAAATGAGCAAGTCACGTACTCCTACCTCATTTTTCCCTCCCACCTCTTATAGCCCATAGAAACCCAGCATAAAACTAAACAAAAAATAGGATTACCCTACTTGCAATAAGTTATCTAGGAATGACAAGCCCCACAAAAAAATAGGCCTAAGAACTGCAGGGCAAGTCTGTATTACCTTATCAAGAGCATATGGAGTATTTGTAGCAGCGAGAATAAGAAACTTTTGGTCATTATTACCAACACCCTGAGGAGAAAAAATGATTATTAGAAAGTAATAAAATATGATTAGAGAAATATATAATTTTAAGCTGTTATGATATAGGAAAAACGACCATAGGTTTAACCAATTTCCATAATAGCATACGATTGTATGTTGGATGTGAATTCAAAAGGGTTAAATATGCTAGAATTTAAAAGTTCCTTATTAGAAGTCAAAATCGAGGGAATAATTTCAGACCCAGATTATACATTATCTATCATTATTTTAAGGCACTACTTGGAATCATATTGGATGTAGTAATTTAAACACACACACACACCCCTCTAGAAGAAGGAACAAAAATAGGATTGATACCCATGCTATCTCTAATCATTTTAAAGCAGGTACTTGGCAAATAATTGATCACCATAATGATATGACAGGTATTTGTTATCCCGAGTGACTTATTTGATACTAACCATTAAGAACCCACAAACACAATTTTAGTAACTTGTTGCTATTGCTTTAGGCCTAGTTATCCAAGCCTATCTTATTGGTAAATGTGCTTGCCAACGGTAAAGTTGTAAAAGGTGACAACTTTTTACATATCATAATTGCCCACTATCTCATATAATTCTATCTCTTATCTACCACAAAACTAAAGATTAACTCCAAAATAATTGAGTTTTTCCTTTTATCACTGTCTGATCGGTAAAGAGAGAAAAAGCCTTGACCATAAGCCATCGACCAACTTTCTCAAGTAACAACCAATGATTCTAGAAATTGTCCAACTAACCATGCAGGCTTTTAATAAAATTAAAATTAACCTCATGTCTCATTAAGACAAAAAAAATACATCCAATAAAAACATAACATATGGTCTTTCATTGTGAGAACAAAACTAATGTATGGACATGATAAGAAATGAATCCATAACATTACAAGAACAAAAAACTAGCTTCTAATTAAAATGACTGCTGAGGCCATGAAAATTGTTGAGGGTGACAAATGCAAATCAGGTATTGTCAAAGTAGACCAGCTGAGGCCCCTAAATGATTGCTCAGTGAGGTTAAATAACAAAAAAAACTATAGCAAACATAGCTTAACCATGAGTGTATGAGAAGATTCATAATATAGCTATACCTTGACAGTTATTCTATTAACGTAAAAGCTGATCCATTATAATCTGTTGGTAAATGCTCCAGCTGGAAGAAAGCAGAAACAAGTGGTAACTAAAAGTTCTAAGGTTGGCAGTAAGAACGGGCAGATATAAAGGAAAATTAGCATGTCCCACAAAGTTGAATGGTCCATAGTTTTGGTACCTTTAGGTTTTCAAGCTCACTAAGAGAATTAGTGAAACCATCTGTGAGAGGCTTCAACTCATCATGCTGCAAAATGCTACATTTACAAACAAATTGGTAAACAAAAACGTGTAATTCAAAGTAGCTGCCTTAACCA
Source organism: Thalassia testudinum (assembly GCA_037157565.1). NCBI lineage: Eukaryota > Viridiplantae > Streptophyta > Magnoliopsida > Alismatales > Hydrocharitaceae > Thalassia > Thalassia testudinum. The sequence continues at coordinate 51,683,025 of JAZHRO010000009.1, forward strand.
TGATAGCTGGCCCAAAATCAATTGGATCTATGGCACCCTTGTAACTGCAGCAAAAGAAGTGCCAACTCCAGCCATAATATATTCCTATCTGCTCTGCAGATATAGAAAAACCTCTGAAAAAATGAAAACCAAAAATGAAAAAGCTCTGCAGATATATAATCAAATCCAGCAAACAAAGCACCACCACACCCTTCCAGATTGACGCAATGAAAACCAAAAATGAAGCACACACCACCACACCACAAGAACTGAAGAAAAGATACCTCTTCATGCCTTGCACCACCGCAGCCAACACAGATCAGCGCACCACCGCAAAAAATGTTACAAATCCAGAATGATTCGAACAAAAGATGATAGCTAATTTCACCATGCAATATCCGTGATTGCTGCATAATGAAGGCCAGCAAAGATGGAAATTAGCATACCACTCTCAGTGTCATATTCGTAAAGGGAATTCAGAGTGGACACGACAAAAATAATTCTGTAAGAAAGCTTAAACAACCCCACTGCTAAAGCCAATCAGAAAAACTCAGTCACACACAAAATAACAAGATACTCAATTTTAATTAAGGCCAAATACTAGATTGTGTCTCTCGCAGTTGAAAACGAATGGGGCAGAAGTGCACAGCAACAATGGGTTTGCTGACCCCCAGGAAGTTGTATAGCAAGCCTAAAAAAATGTACAAAGTAATTAATATTAGAATAACACAAACCATTTGCGGCATCCTAAGGAAGGCACATCATAAAGTAAGCCAAAAGCAGGTTATATACATATTTCCCTGAGAAATATCAAAGTGGAAGATAAAAATTGCAGAAATGATAAAGCCAATTAATGGAAAGGTTTCGAGAATTATCCAATTCAAATACTAAATGTAAAGATTTGGACTTTGGATATGGGCATTAGAGTTCATGCTAATCTAAATCTATACAAATCCAGTTGTGAACAAACAATTACAGTAGAATGAGGTTGGGTAAATTTTCTGAATCCCTGGAACAAAATCATACCATATTGAGCAACAAAAGAAATAATTGACAATCCCATTGACAATTCTGGCAATGGGATGACAGTAGTAGTGCTTGCTGTCTGCTGCTGCAGCAAACAAAGTAGGAGGATGTTCCACAACAGTTCTTCTGCTGGCAAGAGTGGTGCAAGCCCTCAATTTGAACCTTGAAGAAATTGAAGCTCGACCCGCCTTCCCTTAAGGCTTCATTCTCGACAAAGGTGATGACTAATGGCACTTTGTTCTTTCCCCTTCTCCTCTTCCTCTCAAAGAATTAAAAAAAAAAAGACCCTTCCTTAGGAGTTGGGATCACTCCTCCCTCCCTCATTCATTGCTCTAGTGTTCTAGTTCCAATTGCTGCTGCATTGCTGCAGAGTCCATGAAAGCTCGAACTGAACTGTACTGCAGCAAGAAATTATACTCTCTTCTCATCTCGCCCACTCACTACTACTTCTCAAAACTGGTTGAGTCCCACTGTTAGAGGCTGAACTGAACAAAAATAAATGTTACCCATACGTGAATCAATAAATAAATAACTAAAGAAATAAGTAAACATCGCAATAAAGACCACAATGCTACTTTCTTTCGGATGGGTAGGAGTTGTTGGGAAAAAGGCTTTCTTGTTTTCCCTTTAATAAAGGTTGGGTAAGCTAATTATTTCAAAATGCTGGAAGGTGAAACAAATGCAAAAATAGAAGCTAACATATGCAAAAATGTTGACAATCCCAAATACTGATCCAGATAAAGCATATGGAAATCTGACCGTCTGAATTGAAACCTTGTAAAGTACATTGTATTTTACATATAAATTGTTCTGATGGGATACATGTTGTATCTTGATCTTGTTTTTATTATTTCCTTATCTAAGATCAATGATCAGAAACATAGAAAATTAAGATCTAATCGTTACTTGATCGTGTAAAGCCAGCTTTTTCTTAGTGATTGTCTTTAGTTACACCGTGGCTTACATCCTTGGACTTGCTCTCTGCTTATCTCACTAGGCATTGTTGTATCATCGAGATTTTGACTTACCAAAGCCAACCCCTAATATCTGCTTCAGATGCGAGACAACATCAAACTCCCAACATACCTCCAACCACCAATAACGTAGCAGGAGGAGACAAACAAAAGCATCAAATAAGCCCACTGTATACAATTGGATGTGTAGAACATGGCAGGTGAAATAGCACATTGTCATATAATAATGAGCTACGGTGCATGCAGGAAAAAGAAAATTGAAAAAGAAAGATTACTCAATTATATAATCGTACTTTCTTGAATCTTTAGGATGGTAAAACAATACATCAAAGACAAATAACTTGGCGATGTTCCAACTGGGAAGTATCCAGGCAGGAACGAGGCGATGTTGCGGTTAGATTGCTTTGGGAGACGGCGATTATATCGGTTAACGAAAAACTCTTTTGCTACTGGAATTACAACATTTTCCATGAGCTAAAACCAATTAAGATCACGGCGCAATCAAACGCTAGAATGGGATCGCACTCTGACAATCCATATGGAATCAAATTGGACTAGAATTACAGCAATCAAAACAAGCAGAGAGAGAGAAAGAGGGAGTCGGGGGATGAAATGCAAAAATGACCTATACCGAACTGCTCCTCGAAGTCCATGCAGTTCTCGGCGCAGATGGACTGGTTGCCCTCGGCGACGTCGATGACCTCGATGAAGTGGGAGAGTGGGAAGGAAGAAGGGGCACCCCTCACCACCAGCTGCTGTCCGTTGGTGGGCTGCCTCGCTATGGCCGCACCGTTGACCCTAGTGACCTGGACCAGCACCCGCACCCTTCGCTCCACGTACATCTGGAGCAGCTCCCCGTTCACAAACACCGCAGGACTCAACGTGTCCATTTCGCCTGCAGAGAGAGCTACGTGGGGTGCGGGGTGGATCGGTTCCGAAACCCTAGAGCAGGGTCGATGATCCAAAGACGAGGAGCGGATCGAAGTTTAGTTGCGGTCAGATTGCTTTGGGAACGAGGCGATGTCGTTGTGGTGGTCGCGAGAGGGTAGGTACTCGCCAGAGGGAAGAGGAGGACGGGAGGGAGGCGGTGGAGTCGAAGGGGGAGGGGAGGTGGCAACAGCGCCGTCGAGGAATGCTATGGCCGCCTGCGTCGACAAAGGGAAGGAGGAGGTGGTGCCGTCGGGGATTGGGGGAGTCGGGAGAGGGTGAAGTTGACGGCGGCGGGAGGGGGAAGTCGGGAGGGGAGATGGGGAAGGGGAAAAATTTTGGAGGGATAGCTAGAGGGTTTTTTCTTTGATATAAAAAGTATTTTGTCACGGTTTTGAAAATCGTGACTAAAGAATTTGGTCACGGTTTCAAGTAACACCGTGCTAAAGCCTTTGGTCACAATTTTCTAAATTATGATAAAAAGTCAAAATGTAAAATAAATTTCACTTCTCTTTTTTTTTTTAATATAATCTTAAGTGAAACTGTGATCATAAATTATTTTTAGTCATAATTTTTAAAATTATGATCAATTCTTCTTTTTCTAACTGTGATTGCATTGATCCTACCAAAAATCAGTTGGAATTGCACGTTATCACAATAGTCTTCATAAGATATGAAGCTACCATAAAACATGGCATCCATTCATATAGCCCAGCGAGTAAAAAAGTCTAAAAGAATACAAAAAAAAGAAGATAGATTGTAATAAAAAATATAAACAAATCATCCAAACATGCAGTAGTTAATAAGAAGAATAACCAAGAACATATACTTTGAAGACATCGAGCAAAGGTGACTAAAGTAAAAGCCTCAATGAGTTGAATAAAAAAGGACCACCTAAAAAAACAAGAATGTGCGGAATTAGATTAATAAAGTAAAATTAGAATCAAATATAGATGTGTAAAGATTCACATTGATACACCACTAATAAAATGAAACATGGAATCACCTTAGGAAAACATACAATAGTAGCCATAATAAACCTCCATTCCACAGCAACGTGTGTAACCAAAAATCTAAAAGCTCCAAAGTAGAAAAGAAATAAGGAAAAGACAAATAAGCTAAAAAATATAGAAATATATCAAAAGGAGGAAGTGGTGCAAAATACCAACAACAAAAAAATATAAGCCAACTTACAATCCATGCAACATTCTTCCACTCACATACATTCACCCCAACTCCTACTAAAAAAAAGGATTATTTTGTAAAATAAAATTATCAATAAAAACAAATAAATTTCAACAATAGTGGAAAAAGATAAGAAGTTAAAGCAAACCAAAAGGACTTAACCAACACACATAAAACAAGCAAATTCAAGCAATAATAAAAAAAAGGTAGGAAGTTAAGGTAAACCAAAAGGTATTAGTCAACACACATAAAACAAGCAAATTTCAGCATTATTGAAAAAGATAAGAGGTTAAGGTAAATCAAAAGGAATCAACCAACCTTTGAGGGCAATACAAAAGATGATGTTTACCATTTTGGAATTCTACAACTTCTATTACCACCATACTAAACACAAGGAGAAAAAAAAAAATGAATATTCACTAGACGAATGAAGTAATTTCACACAAAGAGATAATCAACTAACATATACTATCCCACTCCCAGAAGCAATTCAATTGAAGACAAAGCATTAGACTCTTGAGAAGCCACATAAAATTTGGTTGAACCACAAAGCATCCTCTTGGACCTTAAACAACGACAAGCTACCTTTCGTGGGGACTTCCTCTTAGAAACAGGAGGTCTTCCCAAGCACTTAAAATATGAAGGATCCAACAAAACGTGACACGACTTATTAGGATGTTGAATATCAACAACGGAGACAAAAATTGAATTCTCCTAACAATAGATAAGTATAAAACAACTAAATCAAATTGCAAGTAAATAAAGCTTAAATAACAATACAAACTATAAATTCACAAATAAGATGGTGTATAAATAACCAACAATGTAGAAATAACCTTCCCATTAGAACATACTCAGCAAATCTAACACACCTTGCATTAACATCTTCATATTTGTCAATCGGATCATCAGACATAACAGACTTTTCTTGATTACATAATAAGGGAACAATATTCAAATTCTTGCATCATCTCTAGAGTATATACTTGTCAGGAATTTGATTCACATTAGAATTCTTTAATGCAAGCAAACAATGGAAACAAAGAATACTTGCAATCTCAAGCAAGCGATAATTGCAAGAAATATCAACCTCAAGAGCTCTAAAAGATAGTCTATATGTCCTTTTAACAATCACTTTGCTTCCATCTTCCAACTCAACCAACTTCCTCCCATGGATGTTAGAAAGGGTCATATCACCAACTACCTCATTTGAAACATACAAGCAATTCATAGTGCAAACAAACTAATGTTGAAATTTTTTGAAGATACCAATGGTGTAGGCCTTACTCATTTGTTGCTTAAAAGGAAATGTCGACCACATAGGCACTCTGTTATGAATTGACTCATAATTTTCTTAATCCCCATTATCATACTTAGGACAAATAGAAGATCATATTACATGATAAACTACCTCAAATGATCTTTGGATTAACATAACCATTGAATTATGAATTCATACTCTCTGAGCGCTAAGTAGACCACAAATCAGCCCAAAAGAAGTTGTTCACATAAGTTGGAACCCACACATGTCAAGTGGATTTGATGAGGTATGGTTCATCATAGCTAAAATGCCTAAGCTAAAAACTAAGTTAAACACTACATTATTAACATGATAAAAGGGTTAAGTGTGGAAATTAAGGAAAATGACCTAAAACAACAAATTGGTGTTAAAAATGCAATTAGGTCAATTAATGAGATATTCTATTCACAAGTATAATTTGATTATCTAATTGCAAATTGAACACATGTTTGAGCTCAAAAGTACAAATGAAGGGTTGAATTAACTTCTTAAAGGTTCAATTAAGCTTCACTAAAAACTTCATGGCATTTAGACATCAATAGGACTCCACCTTCATTAGATTACATATAGGTCCTTTATTTATCACATTTTCTTAAGCATAAAACCTCCAAGGACCTCTTTGAAAACTATAGGTACCCATTTGTAAGACTTTAGGGATGGCTCTGCATGAAAACTTCTCACTAATGGGCTTCTTCATAAAACTTCTACCCCTTTGTCAGGGGCTTCTCATGCAAAAGTCCAATAGACCTGAGCTCTTCCCTCCGCTACTATTCATTCACGAAGAACAGGAGTAGCAGTGGTTGAACATTTCTTGACTCATTGATCCAACGATGGATCTACACCCATTGATTGCACGCCTTTGCGCAGTGCGTCGTCACCATTCCTAAATCCCATCCTACAGTGGATATTTGGTCTCAAGCTTCCCACCCTCCTCTCGAGCTCATCCTCATTGTTAACCCTATCCACACCTAATCTCACCTAACTGGTCACCTGATCCACTTAAGCGGCTACTTAAGCACCTCCTTGGACCCCTACACGCACCATCAGCTCCCCCTCCTACTCTCTTGGAGTTGATTCCTTCATCCTTTCCAGTGCCTCTTCCATTTCACTCAGTCCATCAGTGACAGGGGTGGAGTTCTTCCTCAATTCCTCCTCACCGTTAGGGATGACGTAAGCCTGAGGGCAACCCTGGAGCTCCTCTCGTGGGCTCTTCACTCACTGGAGACCTCCCTCCATTCTTCCTCTTCAGCCACCGGCTGTTGGTCCAAAGGTCCCATTCTTCCACTTAGTTTAGGATTTCTTGCTTTCTAGATTAGTTTTAAGTGGTAGTTAATGTACTGTAGATCAGTAGAAGTAGATTAAACACTAAATTCAATGATGGATTAGTGTAGATTAGGAGTAGTGGAGTTAGAATCATCTCACCCTCTCTGATCAATTCAGATCAGAGAGATGTTTTTCCACCTCTATTTCAATCGATTAATCTCCTTATTGATTGCACAGTAATTATAGGACCTAATTTACCTGAATTAAATTAGATCCTAGCTGAAGTTAGGAATAATGCATGCATGAGCAGCATAATTTGCATCATAGTTGATTTGTTAGCTTTGTGAATAATAATGATATAGTATGTTCTAATTGAGAGGTAATAATAATTGCAGGGACTTCAGGGCTGCGGATGATGAATTCAACCGTATGGATCTGTTTAGGACGACGATGGGAGTCTAACGCTTCCAAAATCGTCTTAATTGGACTCCCGTAGTATCTTATAAAGTCCGTAGAAGAGCAAAGGCCAAGAAGCAAGGTGACGCAAATCCGAACCTCAGATGCCAAATTTGACCTCACGGATGGATCCAGATCAATGATCGCAGTCCAACGACGCAAAAATTAACTCAATCAGAGCCCCACAGCACCATCTACAAAGCAAAGAAAATGGATGGCCACGATGGCACCATGTGGCATCATCATAACCGCCCAACACCGTCGCCCCATCCATTGAAGCATATGCTATGCGCTTTGTGGGCCATTGGATTGTCATCCAACAACCACAAGAGTGCCACGTCAACGCCTACCCAGCGCTTCATCAAGGAGAAGATTACCTCAGCCATTGGATCTCCATCCAACGGCTAAGGGTAGTCGCACGAAAAAGCAAATGCACAACCATTTGCGCACGTAGCCTGTTGGTCAACGTGCACAAAATCTAGGAAGAGCAAATGTGCTACCATCCGCACGTGTAGCGCGTTGGTTAGCGCACGCAAAATCCAACGAGCGGTGAGCATTTGATTTGCGCTGAGCGTGAAATTAGAGAGGTGGTGGGGCGCAGGTGTGATTGGACCCCACAATCTTCAATCAACGGCACAGGCGCAAACGCATGGCTCATGGAGGTGCATCTGATCAGGTGGTGCAGCGGATGTGGAGACACAAGCGTGATTCAAAAGGCGATGCGGAAGCATGTTTTAAGTCGTCTGTTCTCAAATGCCTATGCATACATGAGGAAAAAAATAGAGGTGGTGGGTGTGCACGCTCTCAGTTGTGCGATCAGGATCCGAAGGCACTGAGAGCGCCACGTGGAGCAATTAGAGGCATTGCACGTGTATAAGGAGTTGTGAAGGTTGTTTTAAGGCAAAATCAGATCTGTTGATCTCTCGATTGACGAACCTAATTAATCCAAGGTTGATACACGAGTTTGGGAGCCAAATACCTGCTTTCCCCCTTAGTTTAACTATAAAAGGACCCCAGAGCTCCCATCTGAAGGCATCTCTTCCTCCATCTCTCCCTCCAGACATCTCCAAGCTTCTCTAACTCCCTCTTCCTCTGAAGTATCCGTCAAGATCACCTTGGTGCACCGCTGCTGCTCTCCCCAACCTCTCCAAAGGCCACCAAGGACCACCCTTGGTGCCCTTGTTCTAGTAGATAGATTGTTGTTTTAATTCTAGTAGTTCTAATAATTTTTCTAGTGATTCTTTTACTTGAACAACCTGATTATTATATGAATAGATTTGCATTATATAAATATCCTATTATTCTAGTTCTAGTTAGTTTTGAATTAGGATTACAATCAAATCATTTTCTCTGCCTCATTGAGTTCGACCGAGACTCACCATCTTGTTACATTTTATTTGTTTCGACGTATTATCATGCTATATTACGACATACTTATCTTAAAAATGCAATTTTACGTCGAACACCTATTCATCTCATAACTCGCATTCTTTGATTTCCTTGCTGATTTAATCTGCAATCCACCTCATCCACTAGAGTCATTCTAGATTTGAAGCTTCCTAGCTCCTAGATCTAGAAGGTGGTCAAATTCCAAAAGGGAGGACCTCCCATTCATCTCATCAGAACACAAAGGTCCTCCATGTGTGCGGACTTATGCTAATTTGGTCGTTTAACTTTGATTGGGTTTGAGAGTGTGAATGAAGGATCTTTGGTTGATTTGATTCCAATCAATGTTTATCGACTTAATTCAGTGTGTACTTGTGTAATGGGATTTCATATGATAATTCTGAGCTTTGTGGTTTTCAATGATTGATTTGATTTTGACCAATTTTGATTGAGATCTCTGTTTTCTTCCCACCATATGTGAGATTAGATCAATGAAATCAGTGATACTGATTAGAGATCTAATCAATAATCTGAGCTACTTTGAAGCAATGTAAGGAGAATTTGGGAAGTGTTTTTAAGTTGTTTTAAGCCCTGAATTAATTCTCCTCTTCTTGTTGTCTATAGCAAGGTAGAAGGGACTGATCAGGGTCTTTGAATGTGTTCTTGAGATTCAGTTTGAGTTTTCAATGGTTTATCTTCATCTGGAAGTGTTTGATCTTAAAATTCAGATTTCTAGACTTTCAAAGTTTTACATGATTCAAGGTTTTGATGGAAGGATTTAATCAGATTCAAATTTATAGGAAAAGGACTGATATGATTTAGATAAGTCCAACATTGATTTAAATTGAGCATTCATTTGCTTCAGATCAGGTTTCTCAGGCTTAATCTAGATTTGAGTTTAACTAAGATCATATTAGACAGCAGCAGCTACTGTTGAGTTTTTAAGGGTAGCAGTAACACAAGTTGCTACATTTTTTGGAAGAAATGGCAACTAAATAAGCTACTGAAATGTGACAGCAGCAACTGCTGTCTTCATACAACTGCAGGTCTGAACACATGGGGATTAAGCTGGGATTTTGGGTTGTTATGTAGCTGACATGTGTATATTTGTAGAATAGAAATGTACAATCATTTATGTATTTGAATTGAAACTTAATTTGACTAGAATTGCTTGTAATTTTTGTTTAAATCCTTTGTCAGCTATTTGAAATTGTGCCTAACTGTCCAATTTGTCATTTTAATGAAATTAAGGTTCAAAATTGATAACACCATGCACGGGGGTAGTAATTAGGTTGAATATGGCCCATCTTTAGAATAAAAGGCACAACATAAAGTAGAATAGGAGCATTGCATACATCAAGTACCAAGATTGCTTATAAATTGCATTAATGGCCATTTGTGTAAAGCATGTGTCAAAGCAGGCCCCAGATGAGCAATCGGACCGCACGGATGAATTCAGAATGACGAACGAAGTCCAACGGACCCAAGATCGGCCAAATCCGACATCCGGAGCTCCCACAATGGGCCCAAGAAATTCTGATCGTTGATCTGGAGATCAACGGCCCAGAAAGCGCCACGTCGCCCCGGCCCCACCGCTCGGACGCCCTAAAGCCAGCCAAGGACGAATCTCGACCGTTGATCTTCGATCGAACGGCCGAGATCCGCGCGCTCGCCCGCGGTCGCCGCGACAGAGCGCGGGCGTGGCGCAACGGCTAGCGCGCATGCCCGCATCGCAGCGACGCGCGTTCGAATCGCGCGGAGCGGAAATCAAGCGCGAGCGAAGGGCGCGGCAAAATTGGGCCGCCCGATCAGCAGCGGGCGGCCAAGATCGCGCCACGCGGCGCGATGACAGCTCCCGAGCGCCCACGCGCGCGCGCACGCGCGCCCGAGGCGTGATCTCAGCGTGGGCGCAGGAGGATCTCAACCGTCCGATCTTCGATCGGACGGCTCTCGTTCAACGTCCACGGATCGCGCTTGGAGAGAGAGAGGGGCAGGCAGCTGACCGACGGCAGGAGGGCTTCACCGACGTATCTGGAAGCGGTTTTAGCGACGTTCTGGATGTCGCTAAAGCACATTCTTCTTTTAGGAAGCCCTTAACTCTATTTAAACCCCCTTCTACCACCATTCAAGATATACTCTCCCACTTGCAACTACTCCACTCCTCTCCTAGCTAGTTTTAGGCACTCTTGTAATCGCCGGAGACGACGAGCCGCCGACGGAGCCTCCTCCACCGCCGTGGCTGCCTCGTCGCTCTCCACTCTCTCTCTTTCTCTCTTTTAAGCTTTCATTTACTTTTGTTGAAGCATGTATTTAATGTTGTAAACCCTGAACTATGAATGCATGTTTAATGAAATTATTTTCCATTTAGTCGCCATTTTAATTTCTGTTTAAAGTACATGATCAAAACCAAGAGCTTTCTAACCCTAAACTCTCTCTATCTCTCGCTTTTCAAAACCATCTCTTTCGCAAGCAAAACTCCACCTTTTTCGTGACAACAAGTGGTAAACAAAATCCGATTTCCACGCCTCCCTGAGATCGACACTTGGACTCACCTCTGTTTACTTCTTTTAAAATCGACGTATCAAGTGCAACTATAACGACACCTCTTAACACACACGCACGAAGGCACGTCAGTTTTTGGCTCCGTTGCCGGGGAGGCAACGGATTTGTTTTATCACCTCCATTCCACACTCATTCTCACATCGTCTAATGCCCTATTTTCCTTTTTACTTGATGGTTGCAGGAATTCGACGCATGGACGGTGAAGCGATGCATTCCACGACGGTAGCAAGGGAGTAAGCGCCTCGAGGACCGATAGTGAGTAACCTCTCTCTCATTGTTTGCTTGCGTGAAAAAGCTAAAAAAAATTGTAAAAAACTAAAAAAATTGGCGTGGTGAATGATTGCTTGACCCACATTCTTAACACATCACCCTACAAAAAAATGTACACTCTAATATGCTGAATAAATTCTTGGAGTGTTCTTTTCTTTCTTGAGTGGTGTTTGTGAAGCCACCATGAGTTGACCTGGGCCGCACCACTCAACCCTAAAAACTGACTCATCTAATAGAAGCTGCACGATCTTTAAGATGAGTACACTAGGGTTTTAGAGCCTCTACAAAATAAAAAGGAAATCTACTTTCACCAAGTTGTGTGTAGAACTTGACGTGCCCACTGAAACTTGTTTGAAAACATTAAGACACTTCAACCCTAAAAAGTACTAAAGTAAGGATGAAACACTAAAAGACACCACATCCTAACAAATCCTTGCTTGAAAACCATGTTTTGCTAGAAGCACACACTTTGAAAGTGAAAAATTAAGAGGCACCACCCCAATCAACGCCTCATCACATCACCCTAAGCACAAGCACTATCCTAGCCCTTTAAAAATGAGTAGATGTGCCCTAGGCAGGACTGAGTTAAGTCTCAAAAGGTGAGGTTTTGTTCACTAGGCACTTGGCTTTCATTCCCTTGGTAGAATCTGGTGACTAGGCTGCGGGGCAGTGTCAAACGACCGCGGTTGTGGGGTCTATGGAACCGGAGGCGCAAGCCAAAGGAAGAACCTTCCCTGCAATCCCCTCGTAATCAACCTGGCCAAATTAGCCTTGGGAAGGGGAGTCCTGTGCTTACGGACTTAATCACCCTTTGTAAGATTTCTAGGTCTCCTAAGGAATACACCATAAGGATTAGGCTTGCGTGCTTGATTGAAACACATTTCTCGCATCTGTCGCCCTCCGCATCCCCTCCTGTTCTTCTCTAGTGTATGCACGGGAGGCACTCACTGCATCCCGAATTGTGTGTTTTGGGGCAGGAATCTAGGTGACGTAATTCTGTTGAAAACATGGTTGAACCTAGGGTAGATGAGGCTGAAGATCAACCCCCACCAGATGCTATGGCTATCATCCAGGCTCAAATCAATGCTAACCATCGGCTTCAGCAACAACAAATCCACACCATCATGCAAGCCATACAACGGTTACAGAACCCACAAGAACAACCACCACCTTTCAATGACATACTAGGACAACCACCACTTGATTTACCGCCATTTCAGGACCAGCCAAGACCCCTCTGTGATTTCTATAACCCTTCTGCCATTAGAGTCGAGCCACACCTTAGGATCCCCGAAGGGGGAGACGATTTTGAGCTAAAACCTAATGTATTAAGTCTAATCCAGAGCCACTTTCATGGAAGCTCAAATGAAAACCCCTTTCAGCACCTAGAAGATCTCGACCGCATAGCAAGAACAGTAAAACCTAGGAACATTAGCCTTGACATTGTTCTAATCAAGATGTTCCCTTTCTCATTAAGAGACAAGGCTTCTCATTGGCTTAGAACCCTAGGTAGACCCATCACCACCTGGGAGGAACTGAGGCATGCATTTTTAAAGAAATTCTTTCCTATAGGAAAGACCAATGCCCTCAGAAGAGCTATCACTACCTTCACACTCCAGGGTGGGGAACAATTTCATGAGGCGTGGGAAAGATTCAATGAACTTTTGAGGAAATGCTCACACCACGAAGTTCCAAGGTGGCAATTGGCCCAGATCTTCTACCACGGTCTGGACAGCAACCTACGGAACTTCGTCGATGCCTCATGCGGGGGAAACTTCCTAAACAAAGACGAGGAGAGCGCGTTTGAGCTCTTTGAGTCTATGAGCGAGAATTCGCTCAACAATGCCTCCATGAACCTGTTTAACAGGTCCAGTCAACCCCGTGGCGGGATTTATGAGGTGCAAGAAAATTCTGGAATGGTTGACATGGACATCATTGCCAAAAAGTTGGATCGAATGGAATTGGTGGACAAGAAGATTGATGAGCTTCTAAACCAGACCAGGAACCCCTTGCAGACTTTCGCCCTAGCAAAGGGAGCACATAATGTTGACCTGGTCCAACCCTTCACCCAACTGAACCTGGAACAACCCCCAACCACGTTCCAAGGAGGGACCTTTGCTCCCTCGACCCTTGATTACTCCCTTCCTTCTTCATCAACATCGGCTATTCTAGAAGATGTGCAAGCCGTCCAAGGATATGCAAAACCTGACCCTTTCTCCAACACTTACAACACCGGCTGGCGTAATCACCCCAACTTTGGTTGGACAAACCAGAAACCACTGCAATTCCAAAACCAGCCCAGGCCAAACCAACAGCCACACTTGCCCCCTATCAGCAAGGACCACCAGTTAGACCCTAATATAACCAGAATAGGGCGGCCCCTCCCCCACAAAACGAAATGGACACCCTAATAAAGATGATGGCTGACATGAACCAAAAACATCAGGAAGAAATGGCCTTGGTAAAGGGACAGTTAAGCTAACTCTTGGACTGTAAACAGCAAGGATCTCTACCTTCCCAACCGCAACCGAACCCGCGAAACATAATTAACAGAGGCCCCAATTCGCAAGGGTTCCAAGGCAAACCCGGGCAGGCTCATATGGTCCAGCTGGCCCCACAAACACCTCCTGGGTTTGGCGCTTCTTCATCCTCGTCTTCTCAAGGATCACCCCATGGCCCCAATGCCTCTGCAAATGCGGTGACCTTGAGAAGCGGCACCAAAACCCAAGATCCCAAATGGCCGACTCTCCCCGAGACTTTACCCGACTTAGAAGAAGCACCAACCAAGGACCCAGACATGGAACCAATTCAGACACCCTATCCTGAGGCCTTGGAAACAATCAAGAGAAAAGAGAATACTGTGGAAACTGAGGAGCTGATGGAAATTTTTAAACAAGTACAGATTAATATTCCGCTTCTAGAAGCTATCAAACACATCCCCGCTTACTCCAAGTTCTTAAAGGATGCCTGTACACCCAAGCGTAAGCCGAGACCTCAAGCACCTAGGAAGGTTGTACTCTCTGAGCAAGCCAGTTCCGTGATATCAAGCAACCTTCCACTCAAATGAACTGACCCAGGAGTGCCCCTGATTTCCTGCAACAACGGGGACATGACATTTGATAGAGCGCTCCTAGACCTAGGTGCTTCTATCAACCTAATTCCCACAACCTTGTACCACCAATTTGGTTTTGGGGAGCTGGCACCAACCCCTGTCACCATCCAGCTAGCGGATAGATCAGTGAAAACCCCGAAGGGGGTTGTCGAGGACGTGATTGTACGGGTCAAGGACTTCTATTTCCCAGTCAACTTTTTGGTGCTCAACATGGAAGTCCCTGAAAAATTACAGAACACACCCATAATCTTAGGCAGACCTTTCTTAGCTACGGCTAAAGCAAACATCGATTGCGACACGGGATGTATGGAAATCGCCTTCGGAGACAGGAAAATGCAATTGGATATCTTCCGAGCAACAAAGTCTTTTGATTGTGATTACATTGAGGAACATGATCCCGTGGAAACTTTAATCGAGGAATGCCTTACCCTCAGTTCTGTCTCAGACCACCAAACCCGTAGTTCTGACCCGTCACCATCATTACCTGTGGACCTCTGTAAGGCTGAGTATCATCACATGACACCATTTGAAGAAATCGATGTTGATCAACTACCGCCCTTTCCATTCCCATAGACTGTGGTCCCACCCGCACCTGAACTTAAACCATTGCCCGAGAATCTCAAGTACATCTTCTTGGGACCTGGCCAGACCTTCCCAGTGATTATTAATTCCCATCTAACCAAGGATCAGGAACTAAGGCTGACTGCAACTCTTTCAGAACATCGGGCCGCCATTGGTTGGACCATCTCAGATCTAAGAGGAATTAGCCCCACCTATTGCACCCACAAGATTTACCTGGAAGACGGGGCCCGACCTTCCCGCCAGATGCAGAGACGGTTAAACCCTAACATGCGGGAGGACGTTAAAAAAGAAATTATCAAGTGGCTCGACGCCGACATCATCTACCCTATCTCTGATAGCCCCTGGGTGAGCCCCACTCAAGTGGTTCCAAAGAAGGCTGGGCTCACCGTTGTCACTAATGATCATGGCGAATCCATCCCCACCCGCACCACCACCGCATGGCAGGTGTGTATTGATTATAGGAAGCTTAATGAAGCCACTAAGAAGGACCACTTCCCCTTGCCATTCATTGACCAAATCCTTGAAAGATTGGCAGGGCAGAAGTATTTTTGCTTCCTGGATGGATATTCAGGATATAACCAAGTCGCAATTGCTTCGGAAGATCAGGAAAAGACCACATTCACTTGCCCGTATGGCACGTTTGCATTCCGTCGAATGCCATTCGGGTTATGCAACGCACCCGCGACCTTCCAGCATTGCATGCTAGCCATTTTCTCAGAAATGGTGGGTGAATACTTGGAGGTCTTTATGGATGATTTCTCTGTATTCGGGAATTCATTCGACCATTGTTTGAGCAACTTGGAGAAAATCCTGAAACGATGTATCGAGGTTAACTTGGTGTTAAGTTGGGAAAAGAGCCATTTTATGGTTCAAGAAGGAATTGTCCTCGGACACATCGTTTCGCATAGGGGCATCGAGGTAGATCGAGCTAAGGTTGATTTAATTTCCAAACTTCCTCCACCTAGTTCGGTCCGACAGATTCCCTCTTTCCTAGGACATGTTGGCTTCTACCGAAGGTTCATCAAAGACTTTTCCAAACTTTCCATACCCTTGACCGACCTTCTAGCCAACGACACCACTTTCCACATGTCTCCTGATTGCATCCAGGCTTATCATACCCTCCGGGACTTAGTCTCCACCGTACCTGTACTTCAACCCCAGACTGGTTCCAGGATTTTGAGATTATGTGTGACGCATCAGATTTTGCCATAGGCGCTGTCCTGGGACAAACACAAGACAAGAAGCCCGTGGTGATCTACTACGCGAGCAAAACGTTGAACGAGGCCCAACGTAACTATACGGTCACAGAAAAAGAGTTGCTCGCTGTAGTCTTTGGACTGGAAAAATTCCGATCATACTTGCTGGGATCCCACGTGACTATCTACACCGACCATTCAGCCATCCGGCACCTGTTGGCCAAAAAGGACGCAAAACCCAGGCTCATTAGATGGATCCTGCTTTTGCAGGAATTTGACCTGGAAATCCGAGACAAGGCCGGATCGAAAAATGTGGTGGCTGACCACCTGTCAAGACTTCATCCAGACCACATTGGACCCTCCCTACCTCTATCTGATACCTTCCCTGATGAACACATCCTAGCCGTGCAAGACAAGAAAATGCCATGGTATGCTGACTATGTCAACTACCTGGTTATAGGACAAACCCCGCACAGCTGGTCCAGACAGCAACGGGACAGGTTCTTGGTTGAGGCTAAGCACTATTTCTGGGATGATCCCATGCTGTTTCGCCTCTGTGCTGATCAGATCATCAGGAGGTGCCTCCCCGAAGACGAAGTTCAGAGTGTGCTTTCCTTTTGTCATGACCAAGCGTGTGGCGGCCATTTCTCTGGCAAGAAAACAGCTGTAAAAGTTTTGCAGTCTGGATTTTATTGGCCGTCCCTATTCAAGGATGCACACATCTTTGCTAAGACTTGCTCACGATGCCAAACACTAGGGACAATGACCAAAAAAGATATGATGCCCCTTCAGCCCATTTTGATTGTCGAAATTTTCGACGTTTGGGATATCGATTTTATGGGCCCCTTTCCACCATCCAACGGCTTCGAGTATATCCTAGTCTCGGTAGACTATGTTTCCAAATGGATTGAAGCCGTCGCCACCCGACGATGCGATCACAAGACGGTCATGGACTTTGGAAAGAAGAACATCTTTTCCCGGTTTGGAATACCAAAGGCCATGATCAGTGATGGTGGAAGCCATTTTATCCATTCCCAGTTCCGTGCCCTACTTAGAAAATACGGGGTAAACCACCGCATTGCCACCCTGTATCATCCACAAACAAATGGGCAGACTGAGGTCTCAAACAGACAAATCAAGAACATTTTACAGAAGACTGTGAGACCTGACAGGAAAGACTGGTCCACACGACTTGATGATGTCCTGTGGGCATACAGGACTGCTTTTAAGACCCCGATAGGCATGTCACCTTACCGCTTGGTCTTTGGCAAAGCTTGCCATCTCCCTGTCGAATTGGAACACCGGGCTTACTGGGTTATTAAGCAATGTAACATGGATCCCCAGTTAGCTGGTGTGCAAAGGACTCTTCAATTATCTGAGCTTGAAGAAATTCGTCGGGACGCCTTTGACAATAGTCAGCTATATAAGGAGAAAATGAAAGCCGTCCACGACCGACTCATTCATAGGAAAACCTTTGAGCCAAACCAACAAGTCTGGCTATTTGATGCACGCCTGAAACTCTTCCCAGGGAAACTTAGGTCCAAATGGACAGGACCATTTCGGGTGGTCAAACCCTATTCCAATGGGGCAGTCGAAATAGCCGATCTTAATACCGGGCACACCTTTACAGTCAATGGTCAAAGATTGAAGCATTTCCTGGCCCAGGTACCCCCCAAGGAAAGTGTCACCCTTGTTGAGGGCTGACACCAAGCACCGCCCCGCTGGAGGCATTAAACTCAGCGCTGCCTGGGAGGCAACCCAGCGGATTCAGATTGATCTGGTAGTTTACGTCACTTAGGTACTATCTTTTTAAACGCTTTTGCATCCATGCATCTGCCAATGAGGACATTGTCCAACTTAAGCATGGGGGGATGGTAAATTGCATAATCCTGAGCTTAATTAATCAGTCTGAATGAATAAATTAATTGATTAAAAAAAAAAATTTGAATTTAGGAAGAAAAACTTAGGCATTAGAAACTTGTCAATAGTGGAAAATAATACAAAAAGAACTTAAACACTTAGACTTTTCTGGCATTCAGGCTTAATCAGCCCTGGTGTCCATTAAAATATGGATTTAGCGGCGAATCCTTGCAACTTTAAGCTATTCTAATCCACCTAATAAATAAGGTAATAAGTATACGACTTATCAACTCACCCTCTAACTCAGGAAAACTTTGAGTCTAAGCATCTACACACATTTTTGCACAGACTCACTTCTTGGAGATTTTGACAGAAATTGGGTAGCTAATGAAATCTCTAGGGTGGTATGGCTGGCAAGTTGTCGTGGGTAACAGCCCATTGGCAGGTTGTCCAGAACCCAACCACAGGCCATTTCTTTTTTGCTGCCTCTAGGTACATTTGAGATTAGGGAAGCCACCTACGACAAAAAAAAAAGAAGAAAAGAAAATAAACCACACTTCACCGCACATGTATGGCTGGCAAGTGATCGTGGGTAACAGCCCATTGGTCGGTTGTCCAGAGCCCAGCTCAATAATTGCACAAAAAAAGACCAAAACACCTAAGGACGAAGCGGGGAAGTAGTACAAGCCGGGGAGATATACACTGGAAAATCCTTGTGTTGACCCCAAGTAAAATGAACGTATGGAGAAAGCTACTAATCGAACAAATACACCTTTAGGCAAAAATTTATTTTTTTTTCCGGTCACCTAGGGGCGTAGAAACTCGAAGTCTGTCTCAATTACCGTTAAGTGAGTCTATCACAACATTCACACCAAGATGCTTAGCACTTAGGGTTTTGACCGAGTTTTGGGTGGGTTGGGTAGCCGTAAAAAGTTACCAACCCACACTGAATTCCGAAAATTCTAAAAAGACATATATAGATATATACGTATACATATGTATAGTTATATATACAAAGCAAGGATTCGGGCGATTCGTATTTTGGAAGACACCCGGGCGCTGCTTAGTCTTTGTAGATTAAGATCTTCGTATATTTCCTCTTATTGACAAGTAACGAAGTACTTAAGCAATTACTTCTTGAATTCTCCAAAGAAATAAAGGCTAGAATAAACCTTGCTAGGGACTATCAAGGAGTAAGCATGGGGGTATGATAACACCACGCAAGGGGGTAGTAATTAGGTTGAATATGGCCCATCTTTAGAATAAAAGGCACAACATAAAGTAGAATAGGAGCATTGCATGCATCAAGTACCAAGATTGCTTATAAATTGCATTAATGAACATTTGTGTAAAGCATGTGTCAAAGCAGGCCCCAGATGAGCAATTGGACCGCACGGATGGATTCAGAACGACGAACAGAGTCCAACGGACCCAAGATCGGCCAAATCCGACATCCGGAGCTCCCACAATGGGCCTAAGAAATTCTGACCATTGATCTGGAGATCAACAGCCCAGAAAGCACCACGTCGCACCGACCCCACCGCTCGGACGCCCTCAAGCCAGCCAAGGACGAATCTCGGCCGTTGATCTTCGATCGAATGGCCGAGATCTGCGCGCTCGCCCGCGGTTGCCGCGACAAAGCGCGGGCGTGGCGTAACGGCTAGCGCGCACGGCCGCATCGCAGCGACGCGCGTTCGAATCGCGCAGAGCGGAAATCAAGCGCGAGCGAAGGGCACGGCAAAATTGGGCCGCCCGATCAGCAGCGGGCGGCCAGGATCGCGCCACGTGGCACGATGACAGCTCCCGAGCGCCCACGAGCGCGCGCACGCGCGCCCAAGGCGCGATCTCAGCATGGGCGCGGGAGGATCTCAACCGTCCGATCTTCGATCGGACGGCTCTCGTTCAACGTCCACGGATCGCGCTTGGAGAGAGAGAGGGGCGGGCAGCTGACCGGCGGCAGGAGGGCTTCACCGACGTATCTGGAAGCGATTTTAGCGACGTTCTGGATGTCGCTAAAGCACATTCTTCTTTTAGGAAGCCCTTAACTCTATTTAAACCCCCTTCTACCACCATTCAAGATATACTCTCCCACTTGCAACTACTCCACTCCTCTCCTAGCTAGTTTTAGGCACTCTTGTAATCGTCGGAGACGACGAGCCGCCGACGGAGCCTCCTCCACCGCCATGGCTGCCTCGTCGCTCTCCACTCTCTCTCTACCTCTCTCTCTCTCTCTTTTAAGCTTTCATTTACTTTTGTTGAAGCATGTATTTAATGTTGTAAACCCTGAACTATGAATGCATGTTTAATGAAATTATTTTCCATTTAGTTGCCATTTTAATTTCTGTTTAAAGTGCATGATCAAAACCAAGAGCTTTCTAACCCTAAACTCTCTCTCTATCTCTCGCTTTTCAAAATCATCTCTTTCGCAAGTAAAACTCTGCCTTTTTCGTGACAACAAGTGGTAAACAAAATCCGATTTCCACGCCTCCCTAAGATCGACACTCGGACTCACCTCCGTTTACTTCTTTTAAAACCGACGTATCAAGTGCAACTATAACAACACCTCTTAACACACACGCACGAAGGCACGTCAAAAATCATGTTCAATGTTTCAAATATCTTTCATGTGTTGTGTTGGACATTTCTGATGTTTTAAAGCACTTTCCCAGCACATGAAACTAAATTTTAGGCCTTAGGTTTTTAGTGAAACATACATTTAGGCATAATTTCGGTTAGCTTTGTAAATACATAAAAATGATAAAAAAATCACAAAAATTAAAACAAACTTGTCTTGAGTAAAATCAGGTATTTTTCTAAGTATATGCCAAGTTGGAAAGTATTTCGAACCTTCGGCTTGGTAGAACATACCAGTTGACAATTCAGTATACTTTAAAATTTAATAAAAGAAACCAATTCAAAAGCCCTAAAACAGTTCTTATTTCTTTCATCTCACTCTTTCTCTCTCATCTCATATCTCTATTTTGCATATAAAAATCATAAAAATTAGAAAATACTCAAAAAACCAAAAAATACATTGTACATTGTATCTATACTTGTAAATATAATTTAATACTAAGCTATATGTAGATATTGTAGTATATGTAAATAATGTATATAAATAACTTAAAATTGTATTCTATATATTTAATTAAGTATTTAGATTGATTTATTGTATATATAACCTTAATGTATAATTATATATTAATTTATATTAGAGTAAATGTAAATAATACTAAGTAATTATACATACCTATGTATTTGCCTATAATCATATGTATTATTGTACATACATACTTAACTAATTATTATATACTATATGATACCTGTACATTAATTTATTTATGTAATTATCGTAGGTAATTAAGTTATTTAGGTAAATTATTAAGTTAAAATAAAATAAATTAGTAAATTAAGTTATTACTTAAGTAATTTATGCTATACATGTATATATATTAATTTTAAATATTTTCAACCTATTTATAACATATTTATCCTATATTATAGCATTTATAACTTAATCATGTATATATCTATCTAAAACATGTATTTAATGTAAATAAATTAAATAAAGGCTCTAAAATAAAATAAAAATGTGTAATAAATACCTTATTATGTAAATTAACTATTTTTAAAGACAATTGCATCATTAATTTAACAATTTGTACATTAATTAAGAAATTAACTAACTTTAACTAATTTTAATATATATTTAAATAACTTTTTTTTGTAAATTAACTATATAATTGAATAGCCCTATATAAGGGCTTTGCAAATATATAAATTAATTGAAAATCAGATGTTAATTCGACCCTTAAATCGAGGCTCAAAACCTTGCTCCCAGAACGTGCTCAATGCGCAATCCAACGCTCAATTGAGCACTGCTTTCATACTACATCGTGGGTTGACAACGTTGCGAAGTTGTCTAAAACAAATTTGGTGCGCCAGCTATTCAGTCGATAGCACCGAGCGTACCAATACCTATACCCTCTCCCCTCTTCTTTGATTTAAGCATATATTGAGCATTATTGATGAATATGGTGTGTGGGCTAGGGACCTGTGCATTGTACTAGGCCTACTGTGGGCCTATTATCGGCCTGAAAATAGATAAAAATTCATCCTAATTGAACTAGGGCCAGTTTAGTAGTGGTCTGATCCCACCCCATTGGGGTGCTATGTATCCCACGAAAGGTCGATTTGCCTATTAAAAAAACCAAATTTTTGGTTTAAGTGGACAGTAAAGGGCTGTGTGTGTGAGAGAGAGATCTAAAAAATCGACTAAGTGTGGATAGTGAGTGCTAAATGGCTAAGTGTTGTGCGTGAAAGATTAAGTGTTGGCTGAGTGTCTTAAGTATTGAGAGAGAGCTAAGTGGGTGTGTGTATAGGTATATATGTATAGTATGTATAAATATAATATAATATATATGTAAATGTATAATAAATAAAATATGTATATATAATGTATACGTATACATATGTAACATATATATACACATAAATAAAATAGAGTAGTATGTGCGTGTTTGAGCCTTATATATATAAATAAATTCTAAGGCTTTAGTAACGTATGTATCTATCACTGTAAATGTATATTTATGTTAGTAAAAGTAGTTCTTTTACCTTATGTGTTGTACATATTTTTACTAAATCTATAGTGACACATATATATGTTACTGTATATATAGTGTATGCTATTAAAGTTAATATTATATGTTAGTATATTTAGTTTAATATCCATTAGTAGTTATTTTTATACCTATACTTAGGTTTTATTTAGGATAGTTGTACATAACTAACATAGAGTAGTTATACTTACTTTTTTATGCGTGCTTAATTGTAAATATGTTTAAGGCATTGTAGTGCATATTAACTGATTCTTTTGTACATAATTGACCAATTCATTTATTATTTGATTCATTGATTCATTTTGTAAGTGCAATTGACATTTTTGAAATAAAAGAACATTTTTGGAATATAGAAAGTGATGTATATCAATAACTTCCTTCCAGCGAACGACTTGGAATAAATTAGTAAAACTTATGTGAATAAATAAAATGACGCGACATCTGCTTGCATTGTGACCACTATACTATGACAACGATTAGTACCGGTACTCATGATTAGTACCGGTACCCCATAGGTACTGTCTGTGGCAACTTAACTTAAAATACAAAACAGTAAGTCACTAGTGCCAGTACCAATACTTTAGTGTTGGTACCAACTATCCGTTGGGCTAGATCTGAATGGCTAGAAAATTAATTTTGAGAATATAATCTTTGAGATTTAAATCCAAAGGTCTAGTAGGCAAATTCTATTAATCCTAACTCTATAAATAGACTCTTGGACCCTTAGTTTGCATATAAGAAATACAAGGAAAAATTCTAGAGTTAGATTTTCATATTTCCACCTTATATCTCAAGAAAGAAAAAGAAGCTTGTCATCCACACTCTCTTTACATCCTTGCAAGCTCAATGACATGTGCTTAAAGTTATTCTCTCGCAACTACGAAGTGATTCACGTCTTTCCTAGTGTTCGATCGAGAGACGCGTTAAAGATTAGTTTTATTGTTGTAGTGCGAATCGCGATGAAACAAATAATATTTGTAAAGATTTCGGTGAATACCAAGTTGTTTGTAGGGAGGTAAAACATGATTTTGATGCAAAAGCCTTTCAGAAGTTGTTCTAAACGAATATTTATATGTGTGTGTGTATATAGGCATTAGATATCCAGATAATCAAAACTTTATTGCTATTTGGAAATAGTTTTTCAACTATAAATAGAAATAACTACGTTAAAGAGAGATAGAAAAAGAGAGAGATAGAGAGAGATGGAGAGCAGATGATGACGACGCCGCTTGTGGGATTCTTATGAGAAGTGTGGCAACACTTCAGATCCAGAGTGCCAGGAGGAAGTCCAAAGAGGAGTTGCAGAGAGAGAGGCTAGAGTTGCATTTGGTGGGAGTTCTAGTGGAAGATATGATCAACAGGGGGCCCTGGTCTTCTTTTATAGCTTTGATGAGGGGCAAAGAGGGCATTTTAGCCCTCCAACTTGTGCAACTCAAGTTTGATCAAATCCGTCGTTCTGGAGATCAACGGCTCTAATCGCACCTCAATCCAACCTCTAACGCGCCTTATACGTGCGAATGCACTCTGGTGGTGCCACGTGGCAGCTTGTAAGCCTCTCGATCACGATCGTACAGTCCTCGCACGCCTTTCGCTTCTTCGCATGCCTGTCGCTTCTTTTCATCGCGTGCTTTAAATTCAAAATGCACGCGCTTGATTTCAACCACGCCCATGGTCTTAAGATTAACACGTGCAAGTGCGTGTTGTGGTGGTGTCAGATCGTGCGTTGCCATCCGATGGCCTTCTTTACACCATGCGCTTGTATCCCTGCCATGCGATCTTCATCTGACGATCGGATTTTTCTCGAACGCCACCGCCTTCCTAATTTGTGTATAGCATGGCTCAATCCCGCACCCCTTGCTGCGGTTGGAGTGTGTTAACCAACGCGCTAAGGGTGCACTTTGTCGCGTTTCCAAATCCATGCGTGGCTGCCCTCAGCCGTTGGATAAAGATCCAATGGCTGAGGATGATCCTCCTCAGATGAGGCGCAGGGGAGCGGTCGACATGAGCTTGGACATTGGAGGACGATCTAACAACCCACATCACGTGAGAAGAGTTCTTCAGAGTTTGGGGGCGCAGCGAAGGGTGGTTGTCATGGTTCCATGTGGCGCCATCGTGGCCGTCCATCTTCTCTTCTTTGTAACTGGTGATGTAGGCCTTTGATCGAGATGATGTTTGCACCATTGGACTGCGATTGTTGATCCGAATCCATCCGTGCAGTCAAATTTGGCATCTGAGGTCCGAATTTCTATCTTTTTGCTCCTTGGCTTTTGATCTTCTATGTGTTTCACGTGATGCTACGGATGTCTAATCAAGACGATTCCGGAAGTGTTGGACTCCTATTGTCACCCTGATTAGATCTGTATGGTCTGATTTGTCATTCGCGGCCTCAAATCATCTGCAATTAATTTTATCTATCTTTTAGTGAATAAAATGACAATATTATTTATGCAGCTAACAAATTAACTATTATGTGAATTACGACACTTATACATGCATTTTTCCTAAGTTATGCTAGAATCTAACTTAATTCATGTGATTTAGGTTGCATGATTGCTATGCAATCACCTAGGTTCTCAAATCAATATACTCTTTTTAATTGTTGTTGAGAGGCTTAAGAGATTAGTTGTAAGATTTCATTCCTATCTTGCACCTGTACACTTTTTGTAATGAGCTTGTTGCTCATCATTTGGGTTGTAATAACCCATTTGTTGTACTTGGGTTGAGGTAACCCATTAATTACCTCAATTAGTAAATTGGTTCCCTCAAGGTTGAGGGAATCAGGTTAAAAATCCTAAGCTGTGAGGCTTAGGTAGTGAAGTACCCAAGTGAGTGGGAAACCATTATATATCTTGTGTTCATCTTTGTGGTTTGATTGTGTAAATATTTTTTATTACTAATATCTACTTCTAGTGTGTTTATGCTCATAGCTTTAAGATCCTACAAATCATGCCTTGCCAAAAATTCATGCCACCCCTAGAACTCGATCAACAAAGAATCATAAACAATACTTTGAACTCTTCATTAGCTCCATTGATATTGCCTAACCTACTTGGCAACCTATTCATTATATGCTAAATACATAGTTGATGACAAGAATTTGGAAAAACAAGCTTGATCGAACACTGGTAGGATTATTTAATTAGATGATATTAGCGGGAAAATGAGTATAGTGGAAGTGGTTGCCTACAAGCGATCCTACACAGATTTTTCAAATGTATTTTAACTTGGACTAAAGTTTATTTTAAGATTGTCAGTTTTAGGCCCAGGGTCGAACTAAGGGAGGTGGGTTTAGGATAAATCGATCTCTACACGAATCCTAAAGATGCGTGATTTCCATTCATTTATTTTATTTTTGGATTTTTCTTAGTTTAGATTTTTTGGGATAATCTTGTCCTTGAGATACACCCTTAAAATATGTCCTTTGCGACACACCAAATTCAATCCAACACAATCTCGCTATGCGCAAGATTAGGTACTGCAAAGTCAAGGATTATCTTTTCTCTTTTATACTTTTTTTGGTATTTTCTTACTTAACAAATAAGAGAGAATACATAAAGAAATGGGGGAATTGAAATAAATGAAATACTTAGCCTATGTATATATGTATATATATGAGTATAAAATATATATATCTACATGTGTATATATATATAGTTGTGTGTAAATATATAATATAGTAGTGGGGATTGAATCAGGTGATTCAAATGGAATGTAGCGCGGTATTAGTTTGACCAACGTCTAGAGAGATGAGATCAAAACTAATGATGTGTCGTGTGCGAGGTGTGGATCGAATGTGTGTGCATGTGTGTGCGAAGGGCTTGATGTGCCTGGTTATCGCGTATGTTCGTGCAACTCGTCCACATACACATGCGATAAAATGCGCGGGAAATGGAAATGTGCATGCGATGGGTCAATGGATATGTGTATGAATATATATAGGTTTCTATGTGTGAGAGTATGTGTGTATATGCATGTTTGTGTGTGTGTGTGCATGTTTGTGTGTGTGTGTGTATGTTTGTGTATGTGAGTGAGAGGGTGTTGTGCGTGCGCGCGAGTGAGTCACGCGCTGTGTGCATGAGTGCTTAGTAAGTGGTAAGGCGCACGTTGTGTGTGTGTATGTGAAGCGTGCACATGTACTAGGGAGTGTGGGCGAAATCGGCTACCGCAGGGAGAGGGAAGGTGCCACCAGATAACTGAGAAGCTCACATGGTGAGTTCTCGCGTCAACCGGTTGCAGAGGGGGTGCGCAAGTGACAGGGGGTGACTGGGGCGACTTATCACCGGCTAAGTTTCTCACTTAGTCAGTGATAAGGGGGAGCGTGAGACGTGGACGACAGGTTAAGGAAAGAGAAGGAGCGCGGGGGAAGTTTGCGATTAGGTGCGGTGACCAGTTGGGGTGTGAAGCGGGTGTGTGCATGGGCTCTATGACCTGATAAGTGAGAAACTATTCTGTGATGAGCCACAAAAATGAAGTGCGATTGATGCACTGTTACAAAATAGAGGAGGAAACATGGAGCTTCTAAGCAACTCCCATGGTGATCAAAATAGAGATAAAAACAACAAAACAACTGAAAGAAAAAAAGAGAATCCACCATGTCTACTTGCTCACGAAGGAGCTGGAAGGTGGTGGACCTTTGTTGCGGTGGTTGCAACTGCGGAAAGGCTCTCCCAATGCCATGAGCATGGCCTCTCAACTGGTGAGAGGGTGCTGAGAAAGGTGAGGAAGAGAGGGAGAGAGGAGAGGTAGTGATGACCGGCTGTGGAGAGGAGTGGACTGAAGGTGTGAGTGTGGGGAGGGTGGGTAGTCAACCCCTGAGAGTGGAGGTGAGGGTGTGCTTTTATAGGTGAGGGGTGGGTGTGGGGAGCAAGCATGGCTGTAGGGAATTTTTTTGGGAAAATATCCTTGAGGCACTTAAGGTCTTGGATATTTATTGTAGGTGAATAGGTGGGTGGTTTTTGGTGGTGGTGAGGGCTCTATCGCTCTCCCTTTCTTCCTCTCTCAAAATGCATGAATGCATGTATTTACAAAATGCATGTATAGTTATCTAATCCTAGATGTGTAAAGCCAAAAAATATCATAAGATTGATAATTTGTTGGAGTGAATTATTGTGCAATCAAAGCTCCACTGCCCTTATAATTGATTGCGCTTGGTTGGTAACATTGGGCTTAGGATGCACACCTAAAAGCAAGCAATTATAGTAAAAGATAATACCAAGGAGGAATGCAATACAAAAAGTAAAGTACAAAATGATATTGCGATGTAAAGACCGGAAAGAATAATATTACATAAATGAACTAGTGTAACTAAACCAAACAACAACTACAAAGAGGTAGAAAGTACTTGACATACAATTAAGCTAAACTTTGAATAACCAAATAAAATTATCAATAGTCTCCTTGTAAATCAATGCACAACCCATCAAGATAGATTGTCCATGATGATTGACACCCACGAAGGATGAAAATGGCATGTTGTACATGTTAGTTAGACATGTCATGTCAAAGGTGACAACATCACCAAACAATTGGTAAAAAATTCTAAAATGACTATCTGCCCAAAGTACATTCCTTAGACATCCATTGCCATCAATATCTAGAACATAATAGAAGGTGGAGTTCCGCTTCTACATTTGAACAAAATACTTATGAATAGCCTTTGCATCACCCTCTTTGAGACACAATGCTTAAGACTTCTTCAGCGCATTCCTAGCATTTTGCTCGATAAATGAGAGATTATCATATCCACTAGCTTCAATGGTAAAATGAACCCACAATCTTGCAAATCATTAATTTCATTTTGCCTACAATGGGCTTTAGTCATTCACTTTTTGCATGGAAGAAAGCGAAGAAAGGATGAGTCCAGTAGCTTGTGATTATGCTTATCACAAAACCCAACTACATAATACTTAGACATCCCACATAATCATAGATAATAGTCGGCTTGGACATCGTGTCTTTACAAACAACCTTATCAAATAGAAACCATTTGCAAGATTCAAGGGGCTAGAATCAGACTTGCAACAACACAAAATCAATCAATCCAAAATTCTCCTAGGAAGAATGCTTTATGATAATCCCAAAACCTCTCCTATTATCATACTTTGCATATAAATTATAACACTCAGCAAATGTATCAAAAGATATGCCCACTTCAATATTAAGAGGTTGTGCGCGACCTTCAACTACATTAAGAGATTGACCACCATTATTGTTAACAAGTACAATAGCTCCATCCACTGCAAATGTGAGAAAAAAAGATTGATACAAACATGTCAACATATGCAAATGACATTAATAAGGTAGCTATAGAAAAAACCAATATCTAGTAAGAAGCACATGCATAGCGTTAATGATGAAGTAAAAACATCATGAAAGGTGGAGATGGAGATGGGGATTGAAAACAACTAATGCAAATAAGTAACATCACATAGACCACAACAAGCATGACAATCATGCATGAACATCAAGGAAACATCATGACAAATATACGCAACAAATAAAGTGAAATACCATGGAAAGGATGAACACACACATAACAATGTAATAACCACGAACATGAGAAATATCTACACAATCAAACAAAAACTGGGAAAAATGGGAAGGTAGTAGAACTTTAGAAAATATATTGAAGATAGTTTAAGGGAAAAACAAATCAACTATGTTTGACACAAACATGATGAGAAAAAAAAGCAATAGATGAAGATAAATAAAATAAAATAAAATAAAAGCTATATGACCTCTACCGGTATGAACAATATAAGATAAAGAAGCTGAAAGGAGACAACATGGCAAAACCTCTTCAAATTCCTTGCAAATCGCATGACTACACTAGAAAGGGGTGCATATATAGTGTAGTCCTTAAAAAACAATGGTCAAATAAGATTTTAAAGCTAATAAAAATTCAAACATAACAAATGATACACAAGATTTATAGTGGAAATCTTCTTAAGTGAAAACCACTACCTAAGTTTCTTCAACCTAGGATTTCTTTAATCAATTATTGTTGATCAATCCACTAAAAGAAACCACATCACTTAACTAAGGGTGATATAACCTTTTATAAATCCCTCTCCAAGAAAGAATTTATCTCTACGCCTTTAATAGAGAAATGTTTCTCCCAACTTGGGTACCTTTATAGAATTCTTAAACAAATAAAAACTTTTGAAGAACAAAATCCTACAGAACCTCAAGAAAGTAATAGAAAGCTTAGAATGATCTTATAGAGAATATATAAAATCAAATTGAGATTGTAACGCTTCATCGAGATAGGTCGTAGGAGATTGGCATATCAAAATGCTCTTCAAATGATCGTCAAAAGCATGCGAAGAGTGTAGTGCACATCCAATATGAGGATTGATCACTAGAGAGGAATGTTGGGTGTTGTATATGTTAATGCAAAGCACCGATTAACCAAAATTTGATGTTAAGAAAATAAGATGTATTATTTGCAAAGTGCTTAACTTTATAATTCAGAGTTGTACTTGAATATGACAGATGCATAGATTAAAAGAATCAAGATGAAAACACAGATATTTAAGCTACATATTTTGAAGAAGCTTAAGGAAGCAAAATGAAGTAGTATGGATGTTAATGATTCATTCGAGGAAGCAAACGGATAAAGCTAGGAAATTCAAGGGCAACAAATTCAAAGTATCTCCAAGTACTTATTTTTACTTTTTTAGAAGCTTTGTACAAGAGCCAATGCACTTCACTGGAACACTTCACACTTATTTAGAAAAATCCTTAGAAATTCCTATTAAATTCAAAAATATTAAAAAATAATTGATTAAAGACATTTTAGCATCATCTAGAAGGTTAGTTATGGGTTTGAAAAATCACTCGTTTCAAATTTTACAACATTCAAAATTAAAAAATTAATCAATTAAGAAAGATAATTTATTGATTAATTTCAATTATGAGAAGAAAGGTTAAGGGATTTAAACTATAAATTAATCGATTAATTGCCTATTAGGAAGCTCTTATACCTGGGTTAATCGATTAAGAAATTGGTTAATCGATTAATTTTAAGATTTCATGTTTTGGCTTGAACTAAGATGTGAAGAAATTAATCGATTAATTTTCTCTTCATTAATCGATTAACTAAAGTTAATTAATCGACTAATATGGAGTATTAATCGATTAATTTTAGGATTTTTGAAATGTCTCACATCTTTTCAAAATGGAACATTTTCATTTAAAATCTAAACTTTTGATTTTGAAATTAAGGTTGTTATTAAATGTCTAAACACACTCTATAAATATCCTATATTGGCATGAGACCAAGGTACATAGTACACTCTCTCTCACTCTTAATTTCTATTACTCTTGAGATTACAAGTGATTCCAAAGCATTCAATTGTTCACTCCCATTAGCTAAATACTTTCTACTTTGCTTCCATTGTGCCACACTTTATAATCTCAAAAAAAGAAAGTTTAAGGGAGTAATATTTTAGTCCTATTTTGCTTACACTTTTATTGCAAATGATCTTGGCTCTATAGGGCTTATTATAAATTTTAAATTCATATTTTATATTATTAGGTGCCTAAGTTGTAGGCTTCTCATTCTTTTCTATTTAGGAGAAACAAAATACTTCTTGGGGTTGTCTAAGAAGTAGTATTGTAATAGAGGTACACTACTTTTGTATTTGTGGTGTGGTTTAGTGATTCTTACAATTGCATGGGTAAAATCCTAGTTATGGATAACTAGGTAGAAGCTTTTCCTGGTTTGAGTTTCCTCGCTAAATCTTGGTGTTCATTTATGATTTGAATTTTGTGAAGTGATTTTAATTTAAATTTTTTTATCATAAACACAAATCACCCCTTCACTTGTGTCGATTTTACTATCTTGTTAAATAGAGGCTAAACGTTATTTTTATAGAGTTCCTTACTGTCCTCTGACATTCAAAACGGTTAAATATGGTAAAAATAAAGTTTAAAATTTTCCAATGGGAACAATTTCAACCATTATTGATCGATTAGGTAATAAATTGATTGATCAAAATTGAGCTCAATTTCAACTAATGAAATCTAGTTTGATTGATCAATGCTTACTTTTGATCAATAAAAAATGGGCAGTAAGTTATACAATGCTAGTTTTGATCAAGCAATCAACTAAGTTTGGTTGATCAAAATTGGGTAAGGACGAAAGGCCTTTATTTCTAGGTAGTATTGATTGATTAATTGATTATGTTGGTTGATTAGAGTTGAGTAGAGACGAAATTCAACATTTCCTTCAGATGTTGATCGATCAAGAGAAAAAGTTGATGAATTAAAAGTTGGAAGGAAGGAATTTCAAGGGATTTAAAGGCTACCAAGGTGACTTAGTTAAAGTTTGATGTTTAATCCCTAAAGAATCATCATTAAGCAAGGGAAAACAAAGTTATGCACTATGTTTAACTTTAATTTGCTTTTGAGAGAATACTCGTTATCCTAGGTCAAACTTAGATAATCTTTATATGCATTCAAAATAGGAGAGAATCATGCTTGAAATTGTGTGTAGGTTTTTGAAAACAAATTTGATGAAATCTCTAAGGTCCTAATGCATTGTTGAGGTTCCTTATGACAAACTAGAACATATTACAATTGACAACTTTAGTAGCGCTTCAAAACTTCATGGGCGATCTTTACATCACCATCATAGCACATCCTTCCAAGTCTTTAGAACTCATTAACCATGAGTAATTACCTGAAGGAATGGTACTAAAAGCGATATAAGAGTATTATGGGATTTATTGATTTATTAAAGAATTTTGTCATCATCAAAATTGATTAATGAAATAATATTTAGGAGGTTCACTAGTACCTTATGGTACTACATCTCTTACTTTGAATGTATGGAAAAAGAACATAGGATAAACATGATGCCAATTTGCATAAGAGAAAACTTGATGATGGAATAAAAGGAAAAAGAGGGTTATTAAAAAAGAAATAAATCATAAAAGAACAATGCCATGATATAAAGCAAGCATCTCATAGAAGTGCGCACTAAACAAGTAGAACAAAACATGACACTATATGAAAAATGTGAGATAAAAAGCATAAAGAAGATTTTGAATTCTATGTTGCGATTAATCGAGTCAATAGAGTATTTCACAACCACAAGAGCAAACCCGTTGCCTTCTGACATATCTTCAAGAATAGAAAAAAAACAACATCAAAGAACATATAGTTGAAAGACACATATAATAACATGACAGACAACCGCAAAAAGAACAACCTGGAACAACTTCCATTGGAAAACACTAGCAAACACAACCAACTCGACCAATGAGGAAGGACTCTGACTTGAGTTAGCAAGTGACTAATGTGAATAAAGGTTTCCCTGATGTTGCCCACTCCTTAAACACCTTCTTTCCTGCCAAGAACATGTGACAAAATCTAGTGTTGAGATGACTCAGAAGAAACATGACACTATACAGACTTGACATGTCATTAATGATCCACACTCCTAGTGCCTAAAGCATCTTGCCACCACCATGCCTCCTTTATGTTAAGAAGAGCAAATAGAAAGAGTAATAGAAGATATAAGGACGATAACACACACTATGTGATGCACGCGACAAACTATAAAAGTCAGTAGTCCTCACTGCCATAAACCTTTTGATGACTACTAAGCCTCTCTCCATTTCATTTCTTTGCTCCCATCCACTGCACAGGAAAGCTCTATGTTTAAGCATGAAAGTTATCTTTTAGATAAATACATCGTAGTATAGAATGAAAATCGCAGAAACACTTAAATTTACAAAGCTTGAAAATAATGCGAGTCTGAGGTCGTTCATAGGGAGCAATTTGGCAATTTAATTCACTAATCACAATATCAAGAGAGATATGCAAGAATAATCAAAATATTGCTCAATGTATATATCAGAATAATGTAGCAATGAATCAGAAATCAGAGTGCAAAAAGATGGGGGTTAAAATGGTGGTTTAAACCACCAATTTAACCCTAATGTTAAGCTCTACAAGTACTCAAATATTTGAACTATATCTGCAATCAGACATCTAGGAAAATATCTCTACAGTAACTAGCAGATCATAACCAACTTAATGCCTCAGACGACAAGGCAACTATTCAGATGCCTTAACCTCAAGGCACAAGAGCACAACAACGGCTAAGTGTTGAGAGAGGAGAGGGATAGTGTAAAGCCGTAAATTTCTTTAGGGCTTTTACTTAGTGAGGTGTGGTAAAGGTGTAGGAGGTGGTAGCGGTATGTTTGATGGTCTATGGCGCCAACACGAGCTCGCCGGAGCTCGTGCCGGACTTGGGGAAGATGGCAGGGTCGAGGGTGGTGCAATGGTTGTTCCTAGGTTCTAAAGGGTTGGAGAGAGTCAGGAAGGTGAGAGGAGGAGAGAAGAGATACTCAGAGTGAGAGAGAACGTGTGAAGGTATCCAGTTGTGATGGGTCGGCGCTGGAGAAGATGAAGACGACAACGAGGGGAAACGACAATGATGAGGAGGAAGAAGGCCCCTGCTGTGGCTGGCGAGGAGAAGAAGATCGAGAGGGAGTTGAAGAGCCGCCCAATTTGATCGTTGGGAGGTCGGATGAAGGAGATGGAGTAGGTCGCCGGAGCGCAACTTGCAGTTGACCGGAGAAGAGGAAGAGAGAGGAAATCCGGCTCAGACTAGGCTAAGGAGGACGACGGAAGTTTGGGGATCATTTATAGGTGAAGGTTTTGGGCTTGAATTGCCTAGAAACCTTGAATTGGAGCAACCCACTATGGAAATGAAGCCTTAATTTCTCAGAGTTCGCCTAAGCTTTAGGATTCAATTCGTGGTTCTTGAGTTGGTTCATCAAATTAGACAACTTTTCTAGAACAATCCCTCCAAATTTGGAGGGATTTGGTCTTGATCTAAGGGTGAAATACCCTCGAGATTCTTGCTGTAGATGCGTTCCCACCACCAATGGTGGTAGGGACCATGATGCAAGGAAGACGATAAACATAGGGGGCTAAATGCAAGTCTTTCGAAAGTTAAGGGTTTAAGTGAGAGAAATAGAGATTTAAGGGACTGAAATGCAAACTATGTCAAGATGGACTCTGATTGGGCCCAAATTTTGGCCTGAGCCTAATTTTGACCCAAGGAATCTAATTGTGAAATTGTATTTGAGTTTTGATTATGTTTGGCTAGGTAATTTGCATAAAAACCCAAATTAGGGTAAAATTTCGTCTACAACTCTGTTTATGGTTACTATGGGTTCAGATGGTCAAACTAAGGATACCAAACCTGTTAGAATATTTTTGTATAAATTTTAGAAGGTTTAGATGAATTTTATTCTGACCAAAACCTCTTTAATTTAAGCAGGTCTGAAATTAGGGTTTTGTGTGCTGTTAAGGTTCTCGAAATGCGTAAAACCCTATCTCTGTCTGTATGGACCCACATTTTGGACTTTTAAGCTCATTTGACCTTTATTTAACTCCTGTGTGACCCTGTGGTTATTTTGTATTCATGATGTGCTCTTAAAATTACAGAATTAACCCTGATTTCCCGTTCTATTCTCAAATCAAAATATTATGGAATTACGATCCTCAAATGATTATGTAAGAGCTTTTATCAATCATACTTAACTAAAAGTGGCTAGTTAGGGCTTATGATGGTTTTCCCATCACTCTGCCATTGCAGCACGCATCATAGCATCGATCAGGCAAGCAAGTGTGCCACAAGTGGAGGAGAGTATCATGATGATGCGCCTCGGTCCCAATTACCTTCTCGAGTCATGCACGAGTGCACAAGTTATTGAGGGAACACATAACCACACAACAGAGTAAGCACAAATAACCGTATAGTTCATTTGATGCACCCATAACTGCACAAGTACGAGCGGGCACAAGTGGATGCACATACTCCAAGAGGCCAAAGTATCCACATGGGTTTAGGCATGCACAACACTTAGGTTCTAAAGCATTCACTAAGGCACATGTTCCCTTTTTTTGGCTTTTGTTCCTTCTCACAGTAAAGGTTTGCAATGGATGACATACATACTGAATATGTTAATGATAAACCTTTCTATGGTGAATGCAATTGTCTTGCAAATTTAAGCATGGACGACAAGCATGGTGATAATTGGACTTCACATCCGCTTACTCGAGTTCACCTTGTGTGCCTTAATCTTGATCTGATAATTCTCTGTGCTCATAAATTGATATTTTTTTCCTTATCCAAATTTCAATGTGTTCCCTCTTAACAAACTGACAGAGAGAAAGGATGTAATGTCCAAATTAGCATATGGGCTAGATTTGTTCTTCTTGCAAGGTCGACTGGTTCACGTCAACTTTGTATGAGAGAGCTTATGTACTTCCTCTTCCATGAAGTAGATAGGCTCGAGAATGAAAATAGGAGGATAGAGACAAAGTTTGATGATTTGAATACGGATATCATGGTGAAGGATGCATTGATTGAGGACTTGAAAGATGAGAAGAAGGAATTTCATCGTAAAATGATTGAGCTTATTGAAACGTACCACAACAGCATAGCTCCAGAATCGAGCTTCCTCCATGATAGCACGTCTCGAGCTTTCTCCAAAGGCAAGAATAGTTGCATTCCTTCTCGTAAGATCCAAGAAGAATTCCCAAAGAATATACACTCTAAATTGCTCATTTGATTCAATTTGACGTGCAGATCTCTTCTATTTAAACCCTTGGGCACAACCAAGCACTGGGTGTGCTCAATTTGGCCGAAAATACCTACCTTCTTCCTCCTCGCACCATCGCCATTGTTGAACTGGTGAGCGAGATTTGAACACGAAAAGATTTAAGTTAAAAACACATCATCATAGTGTGTAAAAATTTACTACCAGATAAAATTTATAACCAAAGCTCGAGGTGAGCCCCAAGTCGAACACAAGGAGTGTTGAGCGCAAAGATCATTTTTTAAGGAAATGCATCGTAATATAGGATGAAAATCGTACAAACACTTAAATTTATAAAGCTTGAAAACAATGTGAGTTCGAGGTTGTTCACAGGGAGTAAAATGACACATTTCAATTACTAATCACAATTATCAATGAAGATATGCAAATATAATCAATCAGAATAATATTGCAATAAAAATCAAGAATGAGGGTGCAAAAAGATGAGGTTAAAATTGTGATTTGAATCACCAAATTAACCCTAATGTTTAAGCTCTATAACCACATAAATATTTCAACAATATCAATCACATATCTCAAATATTAGAACCAACACAAGCATGAGGTCAGATGTTCAATTAAGGCTTCAGATGCCTTCTCTCAAGCCTCAGAGAAGCCAAGGCTTAGCAGCAGTAGAGGAACACAAAGGTGCAAGGGCCTCTCACAAGAGCAAGGCACAAAACCTCACTAAGTCTTTAGCAGTGACTAAGTGTTGAGAGAGGAGAGTGAGGGTACGAATCTCAAGGCCAAAGTGCAAAACCCTCCCTCCTCCTCCTCAGATTCTTTTCTCTTCAGAACAAACGGATCCAGGTAATCGGACCCAATGCCCTGATAGGCAGGCATGATCGCGGGCGAGGGCACATGGGTGAGCGCATGTAAACGAGTGTGTGGGGGTGTGTAAGGGACTCACCCCTGTGCTCTCGGTGGCGATAAGGCTTCAGCAGCTTTGCATCTTATATGCTGTCGCAGGGTCTACTGCATACGAGGTGGGAAAAAGTCTAGACCTTCATCGCGTATGCAACTACTGATAGAGTCTCGGTCAATTGCTACTGTTGTTGTTGTTGCAACGCCCAGTTCAGGGCCTTGGAAGCTTCAAGAGCTGCAACCGCTTTCATTGTGTGCTGCAATTGGTCAGATAGCAGTCGAAAAGATGCGAACGACATCAGAGAAGATGATAGCGATGACGGTGCTCTGATGAGGGTACTTGCATAGGAATACGGGCTATAAGCCCTAATTAAAAAGCTCAGGATGATCGCCAGAGCACGGCGAGTGTAGTGGTGGCAGTTTTGTGGAGAGTTGCGAGCTATGGAGGTGGAATGGATTCGGGAAGGGCGACAGAGAGGTGAGGTGTTTGGTGGAGCGAAGGTGTGAGCGAAACTTTGAATTTATAGAGGGATTTTGCTCAGAGGGTGATGGGGAATGATGGGAACACCATCATGAGCCATAACTAGCTCAATTTAGTCATTATCAAGGAATAAATGCTCCTACATAACCATCAGAAGGTCATAATTCATTGCAAATCCTTTCTGAGAGAAAGATAAGAAAATAGGGCTAAAACTGTAATTTTACCATCATATCTAAAATGCATAACAACCATGGGTTTTCACAGGGGTTAATTAAGGGTCAAATGGTCTTAAAAGTCTAATAAGTGGGTTAATACAGACAGAAATGGGTTTTCGCGCATTTTAGAAATTAAATGACTTCTGAAACCCTAAGAAAAGATCTGCATAAATAATTGAGGTTCTAGTCAGGATAAAATTAACCTAAATCCTCTAAAATTCATAAAAAAATATTCTCTAGGATTTGACTATCAAAACCCGTCTTGACCCAAAATAGAGTCTCAAATTGACATTTGCCCTAATTTGGGTTTTTACATAAATTATCTAGTCAAACTTGGTCAAAACTAAAATCAAACTTCACCATTGGATTCCTTAGGTCCAAATTAGATTTTTACCAAAATTTGGGCCCAATCTGAGATTGTCTTGACCTAGTTTACAATTTGGTCATGTCTGATTCTTTTCTCTCACATACATGCCCTTAACTTTTGAATATCTTACAAAAAGGCCCACAACTTCTTTGTATTATTCACAGGAAGGTCCCTACCGCCATGAATCCTAATCCTACAACTTCGGTGACCTTAAAATGGCATGTTCTCCTTGATTCCTTGACGAATCTCTCTTAGATTTGAAAGGGAAGTTCGTCAAGGAATTCCTTTCCTTTTGAGCCAAATCCCAAGCTCTAAAACCTTCCCAATCTCTCATGCGAATGCATGAGAGATTAGGGTATCTTGGAATTTCTAACTCCGGCAACATTCCAAGCTTGGGAAGCTTGTTTCCTAAGCTCAAAACACCCTCTAGAAACCTATAAAAGAACCCCTAGATCAGACCGCACTTCTCAAACTCGAATTCGACCGAAAAATCCCTAATTTCCTCTTTCCTCATCTGGCCAAATAGCTCCTCGAGCTCCGGCAACTCTGTCTGACTCCTCTCGTCGTCTGACCACAATACCAGTGGCAGATTCGTCTTCCCTACCTTCCTCCACGTCGTGCCATACCAGTGGGCGCCCCTCTGTCCTCGTCGTCGTCGCCATCCCCATTACCGGAGCATCTTCCTTCCCTGGCA
Organism: Thalassia testudinum; assembly: GCA_037157565.1. Taxonomy (NCBI): domain Eukaryota; kingdom Viridiplantae; phylum Streptophyta; class Magnoliopsida; order Alismatales; family Hydrocharitaceae; genus Thalassia; species Thalassia testudinum. The sequence continues at coordinate 51,721,971 of JAZHRO010000009.1, forward strand.
CCGGCCTACCAACATCGGTGCCGTTCTCCCTCTTTCGTCCATTAAATTAGGGTTAGATTAGCTTTTTTAGGTCTTTAGGTTAGTTTTCTTCTCCAAAAAGCCAAAAATAACCCTCGACTTGACACTCTCACCTCCGTCTTCCTCGTCTTTGACTACTTCTCTGGCGAGGCGATTCCACTACTACACAACTCCATCCGCCTCGCTGACCACTACAAAACCTTCACCTCATCCTCCCGCACAAAAGCCCTAACCTATCGCACTCCATCATCCACCCAATCATGCCACCAAACAAACCCATCATCGGCTTCCTTCCCTGACTCTGACCAGCCACCACGCACCTCCACAAGCCACGAAACCATCGCCAACATACTCCATGTCCTTCGACGAAGGTCCTGAGCTAGTTTAACTTCGCCGTAAGGCCGTATTTATGTTTTCCAGGTCTCGCCATCCACTGCCGCCGTCGCTTCCATCTCCGACATCATTCAAGTTCCTCCAGCCGTGTTCTTTGCCAATTCCACACCCAGGCTGCGTGGCTTACTTCCAGGTTGCATTCTAGGTTGCCAATAGAAGGATATCGTAGCTCATTCATCCACAATAGAAGATGCCATCACCTGCTGTTGTGCGAAGGAAGGGTGGGACGTATAGTCCCACCTTGGAAGCTGACAACCAAGCGACACCGCATAAATTGATTTTGTCGCTCAGGCTTATCGCCTCAACTAGCACACAGGGGGTGAGGTCCCCTTACGCTCCTCACATGCGCCTCGCTCATGACACTGCTTACGTGGGTCTGGCGCTGATCCAATTACCCGCCTAACCTAAGCAATCCTTGCTCACCATCCACTGTCGGTGAGCTTGGTCCAGGGTGTGCGTGTACCTGTTTACCCGACTACCGTGACTGTGGCCCTAGGAGGGTGGAACCTAGGAGGAAGAGAGAAAGGAAGAGAGCGCCGGGGCAGGGGGTTTTGCCTTGTGCGACACTTCATGAGAAGAAGAGGAGAGTAGCTGAAGGACTTAAGGAAGAAAAAGAAGGCCTTGGCTGAAGAGGATAGTACAGTGAAGAAGAAATAGAGAAGGCTTGAGAAGAGAAGTTTTGAAGAAGAGGAATGAACTAAAGAGAAGAAGAACAAGGAAGAAGAAGAGGAAGCACTTAAGCCGTCTGATTATCAAATTAGACGTCCGAGGCACTGTTCATTTATTTAATTGCTTAAGTGGTCCTGGATATTGTGGGTTTATTTGGCATTCTTGCTTAACTATTATATGTTTATCTAGATTAAATTATTGGTGATCTAAATCACCACTATGTTTGTTCTAGATTTCTTTTTGTTATGCCAAACTCTTGTTAGACTTATATTCTACATTGATGATCAATTTTTTGTAATTAATATTCATTTCTTAGCATTATTTGGCTCATTTTCTTGTGCTCATTTACTTGTTAATGGAGATTAGCACTTGAATTCCTATTTGCTCCCTATGTTCAACCTCGGACTTCATTTCTGATATTCGAGTACTAAATATTATATTTTTTTGCACTGAGTCGAACTATACTGCAACACATTGATTTTAAAGCTCGATTCGGAGCGACTAAACATTTTGGCGCCGTTGTAGGAGAGCAATGCGCAATTCACCGCAATTCTCTACATTATTTGATTATATTTGAGCACTGACTTTCCCTGTTTCCTTTATTGTGATTTTGCGAGGTACTTAACGAGGAGATCTTCCGCGCAAAACAACCACTCCAGGGTAGGTAACTTCTCTATTCTTCCCTAATCAACCTTATAATCTTAGGAAGACAAAAGAAAAAGAAACAATTAATTAGGAATCACCTGCTTTATTTTTCATAGTAATCATCATTTAAAAGGCAAGTTTCCTGATTTACGAAAATTTTTCAAAGTTGATTGGAGTTTGAAGCGATTTGTTTAGAATTCCCTACCCCAAATTTCCTGTGCCTATTAAGAACTATGCTTAATTTCTAATCACTTTGGGCTGACACATTTCTTGCTTGAAGCCCAAGGTGAACATTTTTAAAGATTAATTAGACTTGGAAATAGAGCCAATTAGGGTTTTGGAGTGCTAGGTCACACTTGCCTGCATGAAAGGAAACAAACCCACCCGCATTTGTGTGCTACCCAAGCCCTTGATTGAAAAGATCTAATCAACAAAAATCCTAAAAAATCAGGCTCTAAATTCACTTGAACCCTAAAATCCTTGGACCTAATAACCTAAGAGTCAAATCAGGGTAATTTCTAGGACTTGACCTAGATCTCATTCTGCCATCTTTAGGGCAGGTCAGGTGAAGTTGGTCCACATTGTAGGCCAACCAACCTCCAAATTAGGTCACAAATTGAATTAACTTCTAATCAAGTGAAACTCAAGGCATAAATTAGGACATAAAATTGGTAGACTTAAGGTTTTGAGTTCATACATTCCGATCTACCTGGACCCTTAGTGACAAGAAAGGTCGGGTTGGGGAAACCTTGTTGTAGATTCCTACGGGAGGGGATGAGATATGCGTAACGTATAAAATGCGGAATTAAAAAGATAACAATCTCACAAAATTAGCAATCACACAATGTACACAATTATTTTTAGGTGGAAACCCAAATCAGGTGAAAACCACCATTTAACCCTCTCGAGTTAGGATTTCTCGATCGATCTAGTCGATCAAATCCACTATATGAACTACTTAAACGAGGGTAGTTCAACCTATTTTACAACCACGCTACGAATACAAGAGTAGCATTCCTCAACCCCTCCTTTTCACAAAGAGGATTTTGTCTCACGAAGGAGACGAGAATTCGCAACGCGAATATCCAACCAATAACAAAGGACAATTACAACACAACCTATAGAGCCAACAAAGATTAACCTAGCTACTATAGGTAAAGAAACTTCCCTTTGATGAAGGGAGTGCGTTGTCGTGACGACATAGGTGCGTGAACCATACGGGGGCACCTCATCGCTCTCGTACTTGCGGAGGGAAAGCGGGTGCGCAACTAGATTCAAGCTCTCTAGATGTGGAACAAAAGCTTGGAGAGCTAGAGCTTCTTCTAGATGATCTTCTACTTCTTTTTGACATAAGAGATGTGAAAGTGTATTGCTTGGTGTGTCTTGGTGTATCTTTTAAGACAAGGGGTCTTCCTCTATTTATAGAGGGCCTAGGAAGGCTTTGGAATGCCTTAGAAGGCTTCCATAGCCGTTGGGGTTGAACCCAAGGCAAAACAGGCCGTAATCAGAATCAATCATGATTCTGACAGGGTCATCAAACGTCTGGTCCGGGCATCAAACGTCTGGAAAACCTATTTAAGACGTCTGGGAACTAAGTCAGACGTCTGATTCTAGGCAGGTCTCCTTACTGACTTGATTCAGACCTAAACAGGGTTCTAGTGTATGGCCATTAGACGACATACAGGACATCTGGCACTAGGTTTGAACGTCTGGAAAACTATTTGTTCTGCGAAATGGATTCCCAAGAAGGGTAACGGCTAGAAAATCTCACAAAGGAGATTTTGGGTAGGTCGAGGCAAAACGGTCACATATCAGACGTCTGGGGTCCTCTACAGACGTCTAATATAAGGCTAACGGTCATTTTCCTCAACGTGTACTAAGGCCGCCAACGTTCCACTAATTGGACGTCTGGCACAACTATCAAACAGAAGCTACAAAGTCCAGCTCAAGTTATTGGACGTCTAAGTCAACAGTCAGACGTCTTAAAAGTCACTATCAAACGTATGATTTTTAGATTAGATGTCAGATTAGGCTGTCAGAACTCTATTTTGGTTTTCTAATTTCTCTACAGAAAACCTAAGTATCCTAGGGTAGTGAAGGTGTTCCTAGGACTACTTTAGGGGTTCTTTGAGGCTCTTTAACATAAGATCTAAGAAAGAAATAAAGAACAAAACAAAGAAACAAATTTACAAGATAAAAGGAAATCTATCCTAATCTTGCCTTCACGCTTCTTCAGGCTATCGCTCCTCACGAAGCTCCTTTGTTTTCCTTCAAGCTCCTCCAATCCACCATGGATGCGAGCTTGAACTCTGTCTAAACACGTCTCCATTTGTAATTAACCTGAAATCTAAGACTTCAAGTGCAAATGTTAAATAACACATGTTTTGTTATCATCAAAATAAATGATCGTGGTGCTCTAGCACCAACACTTGTAACCCGTAGGGACGCTCTACCGTGTAGGGGTCTTTGCGGGGCTCTCCCTTCCTGGCTGCCCAGGTACTTCTCGGGTGTGCGAATTTCTGATTCAGAGGTATCATCCGCCTCGAAATTGCCTTAGTCATCCAAAAATCTTTGGGTGCCTTGATTGGGTCAAATCTCACATCCAGTCCCTCATCCCTTCTATTAGAGCACATACACAGGAAGGTTATTAGGTTTTCAACCTAAGAAGCCTTACTAGATCTTCTTGGGAATCTCTTTCAGATCTGATCAACTTCAACTTAATCTTGAGTTTGATTCTACATCTTGATTCCACCATTTTGATTCAAAATGCAACCTAACATGTTAGGAAAAGTGATTAGGAAACCTGTTTCCCAAATGACCATCAAAGATAAAATGATTGAGGCTGCTTATGGATACCATGAAGAATATTATAGAGCCTTAGATAGGGACATTTAGGATAAATTTGCAGAAACAACAACCCACATTGTGAACAGTGTTGAAATACTTTATACTTGAGTCTTACATGGTTCAACCCGAGAGGATCTTTTATCAGAATTCAATGAATTATGGAGATTACATAGTACCGAGTGTCTACAATGTTGTTCGAATCCGCGATTTTGGGAAACATATCAAAGTCTTATGGAAAAACGTGGGGACATGCTAAATACACTACAAAATACAATTATTCAAAGATACCCATACATCCCTTTAGAAGACGATGAGACATCTTGGCGCAACATTGAGGAGCAAAATCTCCCAAATCCCGAGGACAAGAATCAAGGTTGTTGTGGACCCCCAACCCAGATAGAGCTTAATCCAAAATATGTACAAACTAATACACCTAATTTTAAGTTGGGCTGGGAAGATCCAATTGCAGGTGTTCCTAATTTTGAGCTAGCCCTAGAAAATCAAGAACCTGGTTCACCAAGCTTAGATTTCCCAGACACCTGTGATACTAAGATTGAATCAGAACCTCTTGAGAGTGTACATTCCGTCCCTTATTCTAATAAGGTGACTCTCGAGAGCAATTCTGACATCCCTGTAGTGCCCAACCTAGATTCTAGTGATCCAACCCACACCCTTAACTTAGAATCTGGATCTAAGCCTTATTGGGATGATTACAAGGCCCCGTATGATGAAAATCAGATTTTGAATTTGGATTATAATTCTGGGCCTTTATTTGATGAGTACACCTCTCCAAACTCCTTAGAAACATAGATTGATTTTTTGGAAGTCATGCCAATCTACGATACAGAGACCGAGGAGTTGGAAGAATTGGGTTTTGATTGGGTCTTCCATACAAGCTAAGAACCCGAGCCCATGCCTAATAGGACACCTTTTGAGCTCGAAATCTGGAACTAGGTTAGACCCGAGTCAAGTTGCTGCTTTTAAACACCTTGATTTATTCTGTGGTGGAACCTTTGATCCCAAATCAGATTCAGAACTTGATTCTCGCAAGTTCTCCGACGATTTCGAATCTTACTCTGATTTCAGAGAATCCTTGTTTCCTAACGACTATGAGCCAATCTACGACCTCAGCATACATGATCCATTCTTCGACTCTGACTCTAAGGCCCCCGATCCCGAGATTATTGATTCAAAATCAGATTCCATTGAGATGGAATCATTTCTTTTTGATCCTTAGGAATTAGAAACAGAAAATGCTGAGAGTGTCTACAACTTAGAGTTCGAATCTTTTCTTAACTCTGATTTCCTTGATCCTATAAACACTCTTCAGGCGTTTACCTTTGATTTTGATGGCTACTATGAGGACTCTCTAAATGAACCCACCTTTGAAACCTTCTTAGAGGAGCCCTCACACACAATTATTCTTGAAGCCACCTCTTCCACAACATATGCAGAACTTTCCCAAACCTGTTTCCAACCCTAACCCGCAACCAGACTCAATTTCTACTCTGATTCTCCTCTCGATGAGCCGGTTGCACATGATTCTCCTCCACATCTTTATCGGGTTTTAGACATCGATTAGACTACAAATCAAGACCCATCCCTCTCTGATCATTTTCGTAGGGTTCCTACATCCTCCACTGATTCATTGTCATTTGAGGATCCCTACTCTGACCAAGCTGATTTGACTTAGCTAAACCCTAGTTGTACACTTCTACATCCTTTTGAGCTCTATAGTATTTGGTGGGCACCGCATCTCTTGATCCACATCTATCAACCCACCAGATTGATTGGGTTTGGGATGCATCATCAGCCTGTTGATCTGAACAAGCACCTGGTTGGACCAACCAGGCTTTTGATCAAGGTGCTTGTTCTACAAAATTCATCTGATTTGACTACTCCTTATCCATGACCATTTCTACTCAGTTGAAGACATTGAATTTAGCGCTTAACGAGAGGCAACCCGTCATTTCAAAATCTCGAGATCCTTCTGATTATATTTTTATACTTCACGTCTATTGCACTTTGAGTTTAGTTTTAGAACAATCGATCCCACCTCTGGTACTCGTACCAAAACTTGAAATCATCTGCAACAGTCACCCCGACCCGTTCGCCCACCTGATAATCCTGTTCTAATTCTTGAACCCTAATTGTTTCATACCCTTCATTTACAATGAGGTCATTGCAAAACTTAGGCATGGGGGATAGTAAAGTGCAAACATACAAAAATTCAAAGTTCAGAAGGGTTCTCACAAAAAAAATACATAGTCCAAAAAAACCAAAAAAATAAAAAATTGAAAAAGAACAAAAAAATGAAGAGAGGAAATTTTGAGTGAATTTAATTGCATATCATTCTTGAGAAGGAAAAGAGAGGAGGTGATATAAATGTCAAAGAGGAGCAACAATTTGAAATAAAAAGAGATAATCTTTAATAAAAGATTAAGGAATCTACTTAGTTCTAGATCAAATCAAAAAGAAAGAAATAAAAAGATAAAAAGTGCTAAGAGACAAAAGAGATTAGTATGAAGGCTGATCTTAGGCCTCTTAGGCTTGTGCTTAGGCATAAATATTCAAGTATTCGTTAAGATCTGGATAGTCCTCAAGAGGTTAGGGAAAATGTGAAGCTTAAGTATTAGGTCTAAGGCTTAGAGATTATTTACCCTCGTTAACTGACCTCTGATTTTCGGGACTCGGTAACCTAAGCACCCCAATCCACACACAGTCTGGTTCAGTGCGCTTAACTATCAAAATCACGCAAATGCATTAATTCTGAAAAAGCTACCTAGATTAGGAGCCGTTGATCAACATAAGTTGATTTGGATAAGTTTCCGTCACAAAGAGGTGGGAAATTCCCCTCGAAGATGCGCAATAACATACCGCCTCCTCGGTGGTTGTCTCCTAGGATATCTAAATATCTTACTGGGGGCATGTAAGCACCGTGTGCTAGTTGAGGTTCCATGGGCGGGATTATCCTAAAATGTCGATTGCCAGGGCCTGAATTTATCTACAGAACACCATGGGCGGCACTATCTCGAAGTGCCGAAAGCCAGGGTTTTGGGGGTTGCCATGGGTGGTGCTATCCTGAAGCATCGATTGCCAGGGACCCTGCGAGGATTGATGGTGGGAGCTAGGAATCTGATACAGACCGTGTTGTAAAGCCAATTCGAAGCTAGAAATAAAGAAAGAAAAGAGAGAGAAAACTCTCCAAAAATAAAAAAAATCTTCTGTCTCTCTCTTACAAAAATACACTGCAAACTGAACCAGGACGAAACATGTTTTAAGCACGGGTGCTTTAACCACGGAGTTCAACGAACCTTAGGTTAGTTCCTGTAGGCCTTAGAAACCTTCACAGCGGACTAAGGCTAGAGCTGGTCAGGTCCGGATCCTAGTTGGTACTTGAGTACCTCTAGGCCTACTATTGGCATTCTGACCTAATCCACAAAAGAAAGCACACGGTAGAAATTTAAGCATAAAAAGGCATGGTCTGGAATTTAAGTTGATTCTAAGAGATTTTGCTAAGGGACTAGCAAAAGCTAGGCATGGGGGTATGATGGGAATACCATCATGAGCCATAACTAGTTCAATTTAGTCATTATCAAGGAATAAATGCTCCTACATAATCATCAGAATGTCATAATTCATTGTAAATCCATTTTGAGAGAAAGACAAGAAAATAGGGCTAAAACTGTAATTTTACCATCATATCTAAAATGCAAATTAACCATGGATTTTCTCAGGAGTTAATTAAGGGTCAAATGATCTTAAAAGACTAATAAGTGGGTTAATACAGACAGAAATGAGTTTTCGCATATTTCAGGAATTAAATGATTTCTAAAACCCTAAAACAAGACCCACATAAATAACTGAGGTTATGGTCAGGATAAAATTCACCTAAATCCTCTAAAATTCATAGAAAAATATTCTGTAGGATTTGGTACCTTCAATTTGACCATCAGAACCCGTCTTGACCCAAAACAGTCTTAGACTAACATTTACCTTAATTTAGATTTTTGCATAAATTACCCAGTCAAACTTATTCAAAACTAAAATTCAACTTCACCATTGGATTCCTTAGGTCCAAATTAGGTTTGTACCAAAATTTGGACCCAATCTGAGATTATCTTGACCTAGTTTGCAATTTGGTCCTATCTAATTCTTTTCTCTCACATACATGCCCTTAGCTTTTGAATATCTTACAAAAAGGCCCCCAACTTCTTTGTCTCCTTCACAGAAATGTCCCTACTGCCATGAATCTTAATCCTACAACTCCGGCGACCTTAAAATGGCATCTTCTCCTTGATTCCTTGACGAATCTCTCTTAGATTTAAAAGGGAAGTTCGTCAAGGAATTCCTTTCCTTTTAAGCCAAATCCCAAGCTCTAAAACCTTCCCAATCGCTCATGTGAACGCATGAGAGATTAGGGTATCTTGGAATTTTCAACTCTGGCGACATTCCAAGTTTCCTTACAAATAACACTTAAATCAAGTCTCAAATATATGCAATTAAAGTATCAGACTCTTAAGTAGCCCTGTTCTACAGTGCTAAGGTTTTTCTTCTTTCTTCTTCTTCTTCTCTATTTTTTCTTCTTCTCCTCTTCTTCTTCTTGTGCGGCTCCTCTTCTTCTTCTTTTCTTCTTCTTCTTCTTTCTTTCTTTCTTCCCCTGCTGCTCAAGCCTTCTTCTTCTTCTTTCTCTGCTCAGCTACTTCACATAGAGGGGGAGCTTCTTGAATTGGCTAAGTGTTAGCCAATTCTCTCTGCAGCAAAACCCTCCCCCTACCCCGCGAGATCTCTCCTTCTCTTTCTTTATTAGGCTCCGCCCTCCCAAGGCCTCTCAGTGGGTAATCGGGTAATCGAGTAGGCGCAAACTTGGGTCCAAGGCTGCTGGCGTGGTCGCAATCCTGGAGTGAAGGGCTTAGGCGGGTCGGGCGCACCAGGTCTGCGGGGTCTGGTGTCGCGGATGAGGTGCATGTGAGGGGAGCATGTGGGGGACCTCACCCCCTTGTGTGTCGAGGCGATGGTGAGGAGTGTGGAAGCGGCGCGGTTGAGCGAGTGTGGAAGCCGCTAAGGCTCGCTGGAGGTCTGCCAGTGAGTTGGAAGATGAAGTCACGGAGGGCAAATTTGCGGTCGAAACGAAGTGGGGAATGTCTGGAAATGAAGAGTGGAAGATGGGGAGTCGTTTAGGAGAGGTAGCAGACGACGGGAAGCGGAGTTGGCGCTGGAGACGAAGCTGCTCTGATAAGGGGGGATGGTGAGGATGAAGGAGATAGGGATGTCGGCGGGTACTGCTCGACGTGGAAGAAGGCAAGGAAGGAGAATCTGCCGTTGGTATTGTGGTCAGATGACGAGGAAAGGCAAGGAGGGTCGCCGGAGCTTGAAGAGCAATTCGGTAGGAGGAGAGAAGAATTTGAGGGTTATTCTGGTCGAATTCAAGCTTGGGAAATCCCTTGAGACCCAAATCTTTCATGCGTTTGCATGAGAGATTGAGTAAGTTTTAGGACTTAAGATTGTGTTCAAAAGGAAGGGAATTTCTTGACAAACTTCCCTTTCAAATTTGAAAGGGATTTGTCAAGAAATCAGGGAGTTCTTTCTAATTTAAGGTTACTGGAGCAAATAGGAATAGGTTTAATGGCAAAAGGGACCTTTTTGTGAGAATGATGATAAAGTTAGCAGTCTATTTGAAAAGATTTTGAAAGTTAAGGGCAGAAATATAATTAGACAGGACCAATTTGCAAACTAAGTCAAGACAAACTCATCTTGGGTCCAAATTTTGGTAAAAACCTAATTTGGACCTAAGGAATCCAATGGTGAAGTTGGATTTTGGTTTTGACTACGTTTGACTAGGTAATTTATGCAAAAACCTAAATTAGGGCAAATATTTGTCTGTGACTCTATTTTGGGTCAAAATGGGTTCTGATGGTTAAATTGAAAGTTCCAAACCCCAAAGAATATTTTTCTATAAATTTTAGAGGGTTTAGGTGAATTTTATCTTAATAATAACCTCAGTTAATTAAGCGGGTCTATTTTTAGGATTTCAAAAAGTCATTTAATTCTCAGAACACGTGCAAATCCTTTTCTAATTGTTTTAACCTACTTGTTAACTTTCTAAGACCATTTGACCTTCATTCAATCCTTGAGAAAACCTGTGATTGTACTACATTCATGATAAGCTGGAAAAATTGTAGTTTTAACATTAGTTTCTTATTTTTCCCTCAGAATGATTATTCAGTGACTTATGACTCTCTAGCAGTTATGTAGGAGCATTTATTGACTTAATTAAGTCAAAATGAGCTAGTTATGACTCATGATGGTGTCCCCATCACTTCCCAAGCTCAAAACAACCTCCAGAAGCCTATAAAAGAACCCCTAGATTAAACCGCACTTCTCAGACTCGAATTCGGCCGGAAAACCCCTAATTTCCTCTTTCCTCATCTGGTCGAATAGCTCCTCGGGCTCTGGTGACTACCTCCAACTCCTCTCGTTGTTTGACTATAATATTAGTGGCAGATTCGTCTTCCCTACCTTCCCCTTCATCGCGCCATACTAGCGGGCGCCCCTCTGTCCCCGTCGTTGTTGCCGTCCCCATCACATGAGCATCTTCCTTCCCCGACGTCGGCCTACCAACGTTGGTGCCATTCTCCTCTTTCATCCATTAAATTAAGGTTAAATTAGCTTCTTTAGGTCTTTAGGTTAGTTTTCTTCTCCGAAAAGCCAAAAATAACCCTCGACTTGACATGCTCACCTCTGTCTTCCCCATCTCCGACCGCTCCTCCGGCGAGGTGGTTCCACTGCCACACAACTCCATCCACCTCGCCGACCACCGCAAAACCTTCACCTCATCCTCCCACACAAAAGCCCTAACCTATCGCACTCCATTGTCCACCCAATCACGCCACCGAACAAACCCATCTCTGGCTTCCTTCCTCGAATCTGACCGGCCACCACACACCTCCACAAGCCATGAAACCACCGCCAACATACTCCATGTCCTTCGGCGAAGGTCCTGAGCTAGTATAACTTGGCCATAAGGTCGTATTTATGTTTCTCAGGTCTCGTTGTCGACTGTTGTTGCCACTTCCATCTCCAACGTCATTCAAGTTCCTCTAGCCGTGTTCTTTGCCAATTCCACGCCTAAGCTGTGCGGCTTACTTCCAGGTTGCATTCCAGGTTGCCAATAGAAGGACATCGCAACTCGTTCATCCACAATCAAAGACGCCATCACCTGCTGCTGTGTGAAGGAAGGGTGGGACGTATAGTCCCACCTCTGAAGTTGACAACCAAGCGACACCGCATAAATTGATTTTGTCACTCAAGCTTATCGCCTCAACTAGCACACAGGGGGTGAGGTCCTCGCACGCCCCTCACATGCGCCTCACCTGTGACACTGCTCATGCGGGTCTGGCACTGTAACGACCCGGTTCCCGAGTCCCTACGAGACACGAGAACCGGACCAACTCAACTAATCCCAAGACCTAGTCGTCCAACGAGGAAGTAACCAAAAGAGCAGTAAAATAAACCACATTCAGCATGAATATAACTAACAGTAAGAAAGTACAGCAGTAAGGAAAGAAACTGCCACAGTATGTACCACCACAACAGTAGAACAACATTCATAATATAATTTGAACTGCAGGTAAAGAAAGTACAGCGGAAACAAGAACTACTCACTACAACGTAACAAAAAGAGGTACAAGAGACAATGGTAACTCTACTGGACCCTACTCGGCCCAGCGTCCTCTGCAGCGGCTGACCCTGGCTGCTCAACACCTGGTTCTGAAAAAGGTAACGAGTGTAACACGTCAGCAAAACGCTGAGTAGAGTGGCAACTAAACTAAAGACAACAGTAGAGTGTACAGTAACTGTTATGTTCGATTACTTTCTTTATTCACATCTTTCAATTGTCTCACTATTTCATTTATTCCTCAGATCTTTTTCTTGATCTCGAATGTTCCTCGTGGGAACGATCTTGATTGCAGTCTTTTCCAAAAGGTAGAAGTAGCACGTGGTGCTCTCCTGGCCGGGAGAGTCCCCCGTGGTGATCCTACCCTCAGTCAACCACCCCAAGGTCACTGACAGACGTAACGGTGACTACGGCACGCGCGATAAACGCACAGGTAGCTAACTCGTACTGGCACGCGGTCAGTCGTTTCCGTTAACGGGTGCGCCCAAAGCACAGCACGGGACCAGTCCAGGGCAGAGCCCTCTCAGTAACAGGGGTCCAACCCCTCCACAGTAACCAAACTGGGGCCTTGCCCCTCCACAGTCCGCGCACCCTCGCCTGACTACCCTGGTTTGCCCCAGCGGGCCTAACAAGTCGGTGTGGGAGGCTAGCAGAACCCCGGGGCCCGTGGGGTAGCTAGTAGCTCCCTACACCGACTTGTTAGGCCCGCTGGGGCAAACCAGGGTAGTCAGGCGAGGGTGCGCGGATTGTGCAGGGGCAAGGCCCCGGTTTGGTTACTGTGGAGGGGTTGGACCCCTGTTACTGAGAGGGCTCTGCCTTGGACTGGTCCCGTGCTGTGCTTTGGGCGCACCCGTTAACGGAAACGACTGACCGCGTGCCAGTACGAGTTAGCTACCTGTGCGTTTATCGCGCGTGCCGTAGTCACCGTTACATCTGTCAGTGACCTTGGGGTGGTTGACTGAGGGTAGGATCACCACGGGGGACTCTCCCGGCCAGGAGAGCACCACGTGCTACTTCTACTTTTTGGAAAAGACTGCAATCAAGATCGTTCCCACGAGGAACATTCAAGATCAAGAAAAAGATCTGAGGAATAAATGAAATAGTGAGACAATTGAAAGATGTGAATAAAGAAAGTAATCGAACATAACAGCTACTGTACACTCTACTGTTGTCTTTAGTTTAGTTGCCACTCTACTCAGCATTTTGCTGACGTGTTACACTCGTTACCTTTTTCAGGACCAGGTGTTGAGCAGCCAGGGTCAGCGGCTGCAGAGGACGCTGGGCCGAGTAGGGTCCAGTAGAGTTACCACTGTCTCTTGTACCTCTTTTTGTTACGTTGTAGTGAGTAGTTCTTGTTTCCGCTGTACTTTCTTTACCTGCAGTTCAAATTATATTATGAATGTTGTTCTACTGTTGTGGTGGTACATACTGTGGTAGTTTCTTTCCTTACTGCTGTACTTTCTTTCTGTTAGTTATATTCATGCTGAATGTGATTTATTTTACTACTCTTTTGGTTACTTCCTCGTTGGACGACTAGGTCTTGGGATTAGTTGAGTCGGTCCGGTTCTCGTGTCTCGTAGGGACTCGGGAACCGGGTCGTTACAAGATGGTATCAGAGAATTACCTTGTTCTGCGTGGTTTCTCAGACGTCCAGAAGCTTGCGGGGACGTCTGTCCTAGTTCCCAGACGTCCGATGGTCACCCCGGACGTCTGGAGGTCGCTCCCGCCGTCTGGTACTACAGCCAGACGTCTGATCCGCGTTGGATGGCGAATCATCGAGCCTGCGCACACCCATCTCTCTCCCTCAGTACGGTCAGTCGACAGGTAGGGAGAAGAAGACGGAAAACTCACCTTTCAGACGTCTAGACAGTATTCCAGACGTCGACCCCGCCGTCTGGCTATCAGCACAGACGTCTGATTCTGGAAATTTTTCCAGAACCAGGGCGCGACTCGCCCTTCGCTCGCGATGCTGCGCCTCGTCGCACCTCGTGCGCCTGCTGCTCGAGCCGCAGCAGGCCTCCCGCGTCGTTCCGCACCCACTGCGCTTCCCACCGGCCGGCCCTGGCAGCCCCGGCGAGCTCGCCCTTACGGCTGAGCGCCGCTCTCGCACGCAGCACCCCCTCCACGCTCACTGCGGCCGTCGTCGCCGTAGCAACCCCGCGCCCGCTCATTGGAAGAAGAAGAGGAAAGGGGTGGAGGCGACGGAAGCGAGGGGAGGCGTGGTCTTTTTAAGGAAGCGCGAGGAGGAGAGAGAGAGGGCATGGCAGCGGCGTCTGCAGCCGCAGAGAGAAGAATAAGCGAATATGCGGTCTACGCGCTCAGGCGCGCAGACGACCCGCGCGTGTCGAAAATAACTGATTTCCAGACATCTGGAAACGATCCCAGACGTTTGGTCAGACGTCTGGAAACGATCCCAGACGTCTGGTCCGACGTCTGGGCCACTTCCCAGATGTCTTAAAAGACGTCTGGGGCACGCGTTCGTAACAATATAACAAACTCAAAGGAAGTTTCGTCCCCGAAAACTTGCGCCAACTAGGGTGCGGGAAAAGATGTCCAATTAACCATAACAAACTCAAAGAGGACCGAAGCCGGTCCGAAAAGACGTACCCGCGGAAAGCTCCGGGTACCGCTCCCGCATTGCCGCCTCAAGCTCCCAGGTAGCCTCCTCATACCGCTGGCTCCTCCAGAAAACCTTTACCAGGGGTACTTGCTTTCGTCTCAAACTGCGGACGGCTCAGTCTAGGATCTGCACTGGCCGCTCGGGGTAGGTTAGGTCGTCGCCCACCTCGACACTCTCGTGACTCAGTATGTGACTGGAATCGGCTACGTACTTCCTGAGGTTGGACACATGGAACACGTCTTGCACACCAGAAAGCTGCGGGGGATGGGCAAGTCTGTAAGCAACGGGTCCAACCCGCTCCAGGACCTCAAAGGGCCCTAAGAACCTCGGCCCGAGCTTCCCTCTCACCCCAAACCGCTGTAGGCCCTTCATGGGCGAAACACGAAGGAAGACGTGGTCCCCAACCTCAAACTGCACCTCTCTGCGTCTCCGATCCGCGTAGCTCTTTTGTCTGCTCCTGACAGTGCGGAGTCGTCTGTGGATCTGCTCGACTACCTCCTGACTCTGCCGGATCAACCTGGGGCCAACCTCCCACTTGGTCCCCACCTCAACCCAACTCAAGGGTGCCGTACACTTTCGTCCGTACAGAGCCTCGTAAGGAGCCATGCCGATGCTCGAGTGATAACTGTTGTTGTATGCAAATTCTGCCAGGGGTAGGTGCTCCTCCCAAGAGCTCCTTCAGTCTAGTACACAGGCACGCAAAAGGTCCTCAACTGTCTGTATCGTGCGCTCAGACTGTCCGTCCGTCTGGGGGTGGTAAGCCATGCTAAACCTCAACCTCGTCCCCAAGGCCTGCTGAAACTCAGCCCAAAACTGGGATGTAAAGCGGGTATCCCGGTCGGATACGATCTCTCGCGGAACTCCGTGTAGTCGTACCACATCACGGATATACCTCTCTGCCAACTGTGCTGGTCCCAAAGTGACTCGGATCGGCAAGAATCGCGCCGTCTTCGTCAGTCTATCCACTATTACCCAGACTGCGTCGTGTCCCCGCTGGGTAACAGGTAAGCCCAACACCAAGTCCATGGTGATACTCTCCCACTTCCACTCTGGCACTGGAAGCGGCTGGAGCGGCCCTGCAGGCCTCTGATGCTCGGCTTTCACCTGCTGGCACACTAAGCACTACTACACGAACTCACCCACATCCCGCTTCATCCGTCTCCACCAAAACTCGCGTCTCAAGTCGTGGTACATTTTCGTGTTTCCGGGATGTATGGTGAATCTGGAACCGTGTGCCTCAGTCAGGAGCTCTCTCAACAGCTCCTCGTCTCAGGGAACGCACAACCGTCCCCTCAAGCGTAGCACCTGGTCTGTGAAAGAGAAATCCCCTGGGTCTCCTGACAGTACTCTGTTGCGCAAAGACTGCAAGTACGGATCGGTCATCTGTCCTGTGATGATGCGGTCTATCAGCTCTGGCCTAGTCTGCCGTGTCACCGTCACTGCCCCACAGTACCCTCGTAACTTTAGAGGTCGCCAACTGCCCACCTCCTCCAAAAGGCTCCAACTCTGTAACTGTAGATTGGCCAAGCGTGCGGGCGCCTTACGGCTCAAGGCGTCAGGCACCACATTGGCCTTTCCTGGGTGGTAGGAGATGCTGCAGTCGTAGTCCTTCAGGAGCTCCAACCAACGTCTCTGTCTCATGTTGAGCTCCTTCTGGTCAAAAAGATATCTGAGGCTCTTGTGATCAGTAAAAATTTTGAAGGTCTCACCGTACAAGTAGTGCCTCCAGGTCTTCAGCGCGAAGACAACAGCTGCCAACTCTAGGTCGTGGGTAGGGTAGGTATGCTCATGGGGCTTCAGTTGCCGTGAAGTGTAAGCGACAACGTGACCCCTCTGCATGAGCACACCTCCTAACCCCTGCAAGGAGGCATCCGTGTACACAACGAACCCGCCACTACTGTCAGGGATGGTGAGCACGGGAGCCGAGGTCAACCTCTCCTTCAGCTCCAGAAAACACGCCTCACAGGCGTCTGTCCAAGCGAAAGGCACGTCCTTCCGGGTCAACTGTGTCATAGGACGCGCAATCTGCGAAAATCCTCTAATGAATCGTCTGTAGTAGCCTGCCAGTCCCAGAAAACTGCGAATCTCAGTGACTGAACGCGGTCTCTCCCACCTGAGCACTGCCTCGACCTTGGCTGGGTCCACCGCCAAGCCGTCTCCAGAGATCACATGACCTAGGAAGGTCACCTCCCTCAACCAGAACTCTCACTTGCTGTATTTGGCGTATAGCCTGCGTCGTCTCAGAGTGTCCAGAACCATCCGCAAGTGCTGTCCGTGCTGTGTCCGATCTCTAGAATAGATGAGTACATCATCTATGAAAACCACCACGAACTGGTCCAAGTACGGTCTAAACACCCGGTTCATCAGGTCCATGAAAGCAGCGGGGGCATTGGTCAGCCCAAACGGCATGACCGAAAACTCGTAGTGTCCGTACCGGGTGCGGAAAGCTGTCTTGGAGACGTCGGTCTCCTTGATCCTCAACTGGTGGTATCCAGACCTCAAGTCGATCTTGGAAAACACCGTGGCACCCCACAACTGGTCAAACAAGTCGTCGATCCTCGGCAGCGGATATCTGTTCTTGATGGTGACCCTATTCAGCTGTCGGTAGTCCACACAAAGACGTAAGGTCCCATCCTTCTTCTTCACAAACAGTACCGGGGCTCCCCAGGGAGACGCACTGGGCCTCATGAAACCCTTCTCCAGAAGGTCCTGCAACTGAGACTTGAGCTCTCGCAGCTCAAGCGGTGCCATCCTGTATGGCGCGGTGGAGATGGGGCTGGTCCTTGGTACTAGTGAGATCTCAAACTCGATCTCACGCTCGGGCGGTAGTCCTGGTAACTCGTCTGGAAACACGTCAGGGTACTCTCTGACCACCGGGATGCTCTGGAAGTCTGCCACAGGGCTGGGCTCTGCCACCACACAAGCTAGGAAGCCCTCACACCCCTGGCTCAAAAGTCTCGCCGCCTGAAGTGCCGAAATGCACCTGAAACCTCCGTCCACTAGCTGTCCGTGAAACTCGAAAGAAGGCAACTCCGGAATGGAGAAGACGATCTTCCTCTCAAAACAGTCCACCAAGGCGTGGTAGGCGGATAGCCAATCCATCCCTAGAATCACTCTAAAGTCCTCCATCTGTATCATAATCAGGTCAGCCAGCAGGCTATATCCCCTGACGTTGACCTCGCAATCCGTGTACACCTCCTCAGCTACAAACAGCTGACCACTCGGACCTCTGATTACGAAAGGATTCTCTAACAGTGTATAATCTCGGTCCAAACTAATTGCGAAACTGGCTGCGACAAACGAGTGCGTAGCGCCGGAATCGAAAAGCGTGTAAACGAGTCTGTCGGAAACTGAAACCATACCTGCTACCACCGATCCCGAAGCTCTGGCATCCTTGTGTGTCAAGGCGTTGATACGCCCTTCAGCTCTAGGTGCAGACGAAGCAGCCACACTCTGTGTCGGATGGGAAAGTGCTGGCCGGTACCCTCCTCGCGACTGCTGTCCTCCTCCTCGCGCCTGGGAACCGCGGCCTCCTGCACTCCCTCCAGTGCTCTGCGCGGGGAGTATCTGCTGACCTCCTGCCCTCGGCGGGCAGTCCCTCCTGATGTGGCCCGGCTGGCCACACTGGTAGCAGAGGGGAACCCGACTCCGGCCCTCAGTGGGTCCCTGCTGTCGGCTAGGCGGGGGTCCGGTGCTGGCGACTGGCCCCTGTCGAGGGCCCCCAAAGGCCACTGATGGCCCTGCACAACGTGATGGCTCTCCTGCGGACGCCACGCGTCTCCGTTCTTGCCGGCCCTGTGAAAAGTCTAGCTGGAAGGGCCTCTTCCGCCCGCCGTAGGTGTCTCGTGCGGACGGGTTGGTCTCCTCGTAAGTCATAGCTGCCTCTACCACCCTCGAAAACATAGGCAGCTTCAGGGGTTTGACATACCCCCGGATTGCAGGCCGGAGCCCCTCGGTGAACCTCCAAAGGCGTTCCTCCTCAGTGGCTACCACTGTCGCTGTAAAGCAGGACAGCTCCAAGAAACGCGTGCGGTACGTGCTCTCAGTCATCGTCCCTTGGCGGAGAGTGTGGAACTCCCGCCTCCTCTGGTCCTGCCACGTCTGGGGAAAGTACTGCTCGCAGAAGAGGGTGACGAACTGGTCCCACGTCGGCTCATCCCTCTCCTGTCCCCGGACTGCCCTCCACCACCGGTGTGCCACACTCTCCAGCTGGTACGTGGCAAAGGCCATGCGGCACTCCACCGGGGGGCGAAGGGTGTCGAAGATCTTCTCCAGCTGCTCAAGCCAGTCCTCTGCCTCGGTCGAGTCCTCATCCCCCTTGGAGGAGGGGGGCTTCAGCTTCCGGAACTGTCCGAAAAGCTCGAAGTGGCGCTGTAGGGGAGGTAATGGTGCACCTCCAGGCGAAGGTGCCTCGTGTGCTAGCCTCCCACACCGACTTGTTAGGCCCGTTGGGGCAAACCAGGGTAGTCAGGCGAGGGTGCGCGGACTGTGGAGGGGCAAGGCCCCGATTTGGTTACTATGGAGGGGTTGGACCCCTGTTACTGAGAGGGCTCTGCCCTGGACTGGTCCCGTGCTGTGCTTTGGGAGCACCCGTTAACGGAAACGACTGACCGCGTGCCAGTACGAGTTAGCTACCTGTGCGTTTATCGCGCGTGCCGTAGTCACCGTTATGTCTGTCAGTGACCTTGGGGTGGTTGACTGAGGGTAGGATCACCACGAGGGACTCTCCCGGCCAGGAGAGCACCACGTGCTACTTCTACTTTTTGGAAAAGACTGCAATCAAGATCATTCCCACGAGGAACATTCGAGATCAAGAAAAAGATCTGAGGAATAAATGAAATAGTGAGACAATTGAAAGATGTCAATAAAGAAAGTAATCGAACATAACAGCTACTGTACACTCTACTGTTGTCTTTAGTTTAGTTGCCACTCTACTCAACGTTTTGCTGACGTGTTACACTCGTTACCTTTTTCAGGACCAGGTGTTGAGCAGCCAGGGTCAGCGGCTGCAGAGGACACTGGGCCGAGTAGGGTCCAGTAGAGTTACCACTGTCTCTTGTACCTCTTTTTGTTACGTTGTAGTGAGTAGTTCTTGTTTCCGCTGTACTTTCTTTACCTGCAGTTCAAATTATATTATGAATGTTGTTCTACTGTTGTGGTGGTACATACTGTGGTAGTTTCTTTCCTTACTGCTGTACTGTCTTACTGTTAGTTATATTCATGCTGAATGTGGTTTATTTTACTGCTCTTTTGGTTACTTCCTCGTTGGACGACTAGGTCTTGGGATTAGTTGAGTCGGTCCGGTTCTCGTGTCTCGTAGGGACTCAGGAACCGGGTCGTTACAAGATGGTATCAGAGAATTACCTTGTTCTGCGTGGTTTCTCAGACGTCCAGAAGCTTGCGGGGACGTCTGTCCTAGTTCCCAGACGTCCGATGGTCACCCCGGACGTCTGGAGGTCGCTCCCGCCGTCTGGTACTACAGCCAGACGTCTGATCCGCGTTGGATGGCGAATCATCGAGCTTGCGCACACCCATCTCTCTCCCTCAGTACGGTCAGTCGACAGGAAGGAAGAAGAAGACGGAAAACTCACCTTTTAGACGTCTGGACAGTATTCCAGACGTCGACCCTGCCGTCTGGCTATCAGCACAGACGTCTGATTCTGAAAATTTTTCCAGAACCAGGGCGCGACTCGCCCTCCGCTCGCGATGCCGCGCCTCGTCGCACCTCATGCGCCTGCTGCTCGAGCCGCAGCAGGCCTCCCGCGTCGTTCCGCACCCGCTGCGCTTCCCGCCGGCCAGCCCTAGCAGCCCCGGCGAGCTCGCCCTCACGACTGAGCTGCGCTCTCGCACGCAGCACCCCTCCGCGCTCACTGCGGCCGTTGCCGCCGCAGCAACCCTGCGCCCGCTCTCGCGCTCGCTCACTGGAAGAAGAAGAGGAAAGGGGTGGAGGCAACGAAAGCGAGGGGAGGCGTGGTCTTTTTAAGGAAGCGCGAGGAGGAGAGAGAGAGCACGGTAGTGGCGTCTGCAGCCGCAGAGAGAAGAATAAGCGAATATGCGGTCTGCGCGCTCAGGCGCGCAGACGACCCGCGCGTGTCGAAAATAACTGATTTCCAGATGTCTGGAAACGATCCCAGACGTCTGGTCAGACGTCTGGGGCACGTGTTCGTAACAGGCACTGATCCGATTACCCACCTAACCTAAGCACTCCTCGCTCACCATCCACTGTTGGTGAGCCTGGTCCCTGGTGCGCATGTGCCCGTTTACTTGACTACCCTGACTATGGCCCTGGGAGGGCGGAACCTAGAAGGAAGAGAGTGCGGGGGCAGGGGGTTTTGCCCTATGCGACACTTTGCGAGAAGACGAGGAGAACAACTGAAGATGGACTTAAGTGTAGGATTTGTAAATCACAAGCACACCAGAAGGGGGGATGAATAGTGTGGTAAAAAAAATTTGCAACACAAAGCAAACCACAAAATGCATAAGATATATAGTGGTTCCCCTCACTTGGGTACTCCACTACCTAAGTCTCCTAACTTAGGATTTTTAACCTGGAGGGAATCAATTTACTAAAACCTGAGGTAATTAACGGGTTACCTCAACCTAATTATAAGATATAGAAAATAAATAAAGATACAGGTGTAAACAAAATACAAATAAGAGCTTACAACTAATCCCTAAGTCTCCAACAATTATATATCTTAATTAGAGTATATAAATTGATCTAACGAGAAAATTAAGGCGTAAAACAAATGAATTTTTCAGAGAGCACGATCGCTTTGAAGACTTATTGCAAGTGGAGAATAGCCTTGAGAGAATTGCAACAAGACAAGCTCTTTTTCAACTAGTAATATGAGAAATGAAGGTGTAGGCAAAGATAGAATCTTTTTTGCATCTCGGTTGTGTGTAAAAGTGTAACGAACGCGTGCCCCAGACGTCTTTTAAGACGTCTGGGAGGTGGCCCAGACGTCGGAACAGACGTCTGGGATCACATCCAGACGTCTGACCAGACGTCCGGGATCGTTTCCAGACGTCTGGGAATCCGTTATTTTCGACACACGCGAGTCGCCTGCGCGCCTGAGCGCGCAGGCCGCATATTCCCTCTTTTCTCTGCGGCTGCAGGCGGCCTGCCGCCTTCTCTCTCTCCTCTCCGCGCGGCGTTAAAAGGGGGCGCGCCTCCCCTCCCGTCTCCACCGTCTCCTCCTTTTTCTCCTTCCTGTGCGCGAGAGCGAGCAGACGCGAGGGCGGCAGCTGCAGCCGCAGTGAGCGCGGAGGAGGTGCGGCGTGCGAGGTCGGGGCTCTGCCGCGAGGGCGAGCTCGCCGGAGCGGCTTGGCCGGCCGGCGGAGGGCGCAGGGGGCGCGGAGCGACGCGGAGAGGGACCTGCTGCGGGCTGAGCAGCAGACGCTCGAGATGCGACGCGGGCGGCGTCGCGAGCGGAGGCCGAGCAGGGTTCTGATTCTGGAAAAATTTCCAGAATCAGACGTCTGGGTTGATATCCAGACGGCAAGGTCGACGTCTGTAAGATCATACAGACGTCTGAAAGGTGAGTTTCCGCTTTCTCCTTCCTTCTTGTCGACTGACCGTACTGAGGGAAGGGGGGTTGGCTGTGCGCAGGTTCGCTGATTCGCCATCCTTTGCGAATCAGACGTGTGGAAGTTGTACCAGACAGCGGGAGTGATCTACAGACGTCCATGTGGACCATCGGACGTCTGGGGTATAGGAAAGACGTCCCTGCAGACTTCTGGACGTCCGGGGAACCAAGCTGAACAGGTAATTCTCTGATCCACCGTTTAAGACGTCTGGAAGGAGTTCCAGACTTCTGATTTTGCACAGTATCGTCTTTCTCGACCCGTTTAGGGCCCGTTTGGGCTCCGTTTTCCGCGATTCGAGTTGCGTTCGTTTCAGAATTAATTCCTCTACCCGCCTACAGTAGCTATACACTGTTCTGAGACACTCCTTGTGTTTGATCCTTGTGATAGGACCTCGTTCGGTTACAGTCTTGAGAGTCGCGGAGGCACGCGGGATTCCCGATCACGCCCCCATTACTCCCGTTGTACCTGGTAGAGTGGCTTTAAGTATTAATAAAATCTGTTGAAGTATGGAACCATAACTAGAACCTAGGGCATTGCATGAATCCTAGGAATGAGAAATATATGGAATGATAGCTCCTAGGTGTTGCATGAATCCTAGGGCCGGAAAACTAGATTGTATGATAGATCCTAGGATATGGCATGAATCCTAGGATGGAAAAACTAGTGGAATGTATATTACTGCAGTCTTGGAAAAATGGAAAGGAATATATAAAGCTGCCTGTAAATTTAATTAACAGCTGCCTGTTATGAATAAAGAAACATGTTTGAGATCATGGATTTTGAGAACGTGAATCTGGAAAGTGAAACATATGATGTTCTGAGATAAAGAGCTGGAACCCTACGGGGAATTAGGAGTGGAACTCCTGGAAAGGAAAAGGGAATGGAACTGAGATGTAGTTGTACTGTCTCTTGGGTACGCAGTACCAAGGGAAGTACCTGTACCTGTTTAGTGCAGAGTGGGGCCAGCCGCCCCAGGGACCCGGGGTTAGGCTTGGCCGCTCTGTACCGACTTGTTGGCCCTCGTGTACGTAGTACCGAGGAGAGCTAGTAGTGTTAGGAGAGTACTAGCTACCCCACGGGCCCCGGGGTTCTGCTAGCCTCCTTCACCGACTTGTTAGGCCCACTAGGGCAAACCAGGGTAGTCAGGCGAGGGTGCGCGGACTGTGGAGGGGCAAGGCCCCGGTTTGGTTACTGTGGAGGGGTTGGACCCCTGTTACTGAGAGGGCTCTGCCCTGGTTCCGTGCTGTGCTTGGGCGCACCCGTTAACGGAAACGACTGACCGCGTGCCAGTGCGGGCTAGCTACCTGTGCGTTTATCGCGCGTGCCGTAGTCACCGTTACGTCTGTCAGTGACCTTGGGGTGGTTGACTGAGGGTAGGATCTCCACGGGGGACTCTCCCGGCCAGGAGAGCACCACGTGCTACTTCTACTTTTGGAAAAGACTGCAATCAAGATCGTTCCCACGAGGACATTCGAGATCAAGTAAAGGATCTGAGAAATAAATGAAATAGTGAGAAAAATTGAAAGATGTGAATAAAGGAAGTAATAGAACATAACAGCTACTGTACACTCTACTGTTGCCTTTAGTTAGTTTTCCACTCTACTCAGCGTTTTGCTGACGTGTTACACTCGTTACCTTTTTTCAGGACCAGGTGTTGAGCAGCCAGGGTCGGCGGCTGCAGAGGACGCTGGGCCGAGTAGGGTCCAGTAGAGTTACCACAGCTTTTGTACCCCTTTTGTTTCTGTTCTAGTGAGTAGTTTTTGTTTCCGCTGTACCTTCTTTACCTGCAGTTCTTGTTATATGATAAATGCTGTTTTACTGTTGTGGTGGTACCTACTGTAGTAGTTTCTTTCCTTACTGCTGTACTTTCTTACTGTTAGTTATATTCATGCTGAATGTGGTTTATTTTACTGTCTTTTGGTTACTTCCTCGTTGGACGACTAGGTCTTGGGATTAGTCGAGTCGGTCCGGTTCTCGTGTCTCGTAGGGACTCGGGAACCGGGTCGTTACAAAAAGACACTCAAGGAGTGCTTATAAAACCCACAAAGCACCTTCCCTACATTTACTAGCCATTAGGGGTAATTTGGGAAGTTTAAGAATAGGTTTAATTGCAAAATAGCCGTTCAGGATGGTCACAACGGTTAGTTGGTACCGGTATTAAACTTTTGGTACTGGTACTGACTACTTACAGTTAGCCCAACTAAGTCACCAGGTACCGATACTCATGATGAGTACAAGTTCTTGTGACTCACAAATTTGGGTCCAGTGACCTACATGTACCGGTACTAGTGATTAGTACTGATACTTGTAAGGTCCAGGCAAAAATCAAGTGCACAAACTGTGACCACTTGGTACCGGTACTCATGATGAGTACCGATACTTGTTGCTCACAGTTTGGGACTTAGGCCCAAACCTGTGCCTAGCATGTATCGGTACTTATGACCAGTACCGGTACTTATTACAAGTACCACATTTTGTAAGTTTTAGGTCTGTTTTTAGATAAATTCAACTTACTCTAAACAACTTGATTTTGAAAAAATCAATTTTGAGTTTTGAAACATGTGAATGAATGATTTTTTGAACCCTAATTATCTCTACTTTGTTTTTAACTTTTATATTTTGTTTTACTTGTCAGGAGACGTACAAAGATTCTACAAAAATAATAAATACAATAAAAACTAGTCTTCTAATCTTCTTCTTTCATACGCAATCTTGTTGCTTGCCTCCATAGGTTCTTTTGACCTGTAATACTTCATAAACACATTAAATTTAAACATGATTTTGTTAACACCAAAACACAGAAAAGAAATGGAACTAGGTTCCAACAATCTCCCCCTTTTTGGTGTTGACAAAATAGACAAGATAATACTCATATTTAAGAATAAACAGAGACTTAATAAGAGAAGAATAAAAAACTCCACAAGGAGTGAAAAACCTCCCCCTCAAACTAAGCTTTCCCTATTTTAAATATGAATTATCAATTATTTCTCCCCCTTTTTGTCAAGCAAGTAAAAAGATAAACAAATAATAAGAATGAAACATAACATGATACATGAATAAGCAACAATTTTTCATAAACATGAATCATAACATGAAAAAGTTCATAAAGATAAGTCTTGAAACAAACTTAACATAGAATTGTCTGAAATGTCATACAAATTTAACAAGCATTAGAATAAAAAAAAAATTAAGCTAATTTCTAGGACGTTTTCTAATTAGCTTTTGCACATGTCCACCACCACCATCAGCATCATCATCATCATTGTTGTCGTCATCATCATTGTCTTCATCATCATCGTTGTCATCTTCATCTTCATCATCATCATCATCATCATCATCATAAGAAACTTCTTCTTCCATGTCTTCTTCTTTATCATCATGAAGAACTGGTTCTTCTTTCGCCATTGATACATGAGATGGATCTTGAAAATGCTTCTGTCTTCTTTCACTGTACTCTTGAGGCGCTTTTGGTTGAGTCCGCTTCCTTTGTTTAGGTTGTTGAGTGGAAGAAGTGACATGGGAGGACTCACTAGAAAGGGAAAGATCATGGAATTTACGTTCCATGTGACGGAAGACAAAATTTAGATTGGTTAAATTTTGACCATTGTAGTTGAAGGTATTTATCAAATTAGGATCAGTTCCAGACACATTAGATAGATTTACCCAAGGTGTTTCCGCTTCTGGATATGGGTAGGTTATAGGAATGAAAGTGGAGGATGATTCAAAAGGTGGATGAGAAGATTGAGCATTTGGATCAACTTCTTCTTCGTCATCACTGGAGGATTCCTCTCTAGCAGGTTTCACTC
Organism: Thalassia testudinum; assembly: GCA_037157565.1. Lineage (NCBI taxonomy): Eukaryota > Viridiplantae > Streptophyta > Magnoliopsida > Alismatales > Hydrocharitaceae > Thalassia > Thalassia testudinum. Next base: position 51,748,237 of record JAZHRO010000009.1, read on the forward strand.
CTATTTTTTGGAGAGTGGACCATTTAAAATAGACCACTTTTTTTAGAGGAGTAAAATTAGAGAGGTCAATTTTATTTTTATGAAGAATGTGTGACACCAAAATATCAAATGGTAAAGCTGATGCACGGTAATGGGGTCTAAGAAAGTGAATAAAAATAGTGTTCCAATTGACCGGAAAGCTCATAATGATAGCATAAATCAAGGGTAAAATATCAACAGGTTTTTTGTGAAACCCTAAATTTTTAGCCCTTAAATTCCATGTTAAGATACAAAAAAGGATGCAAGCAAAAAGGGTCGTATTTGGGGCAAGCAATGCTTTGCTTTGACAATTAGGGAGAAAAAGAGTTTCATGAATTTTATGAGCAGGAAATTGTTCCTTAAGTGTGTTAAATGCATGACCTTCATTAGGACATTCGGTGATGGTTGACAAAAATTTAGGTGTGATGGTGATTTTCTGACCGAAAACATTTGTTGTTAATACAAGGTAACCTCAGTTTTCTTATTCTTGGAGGTTAGCAAAGAATAGACAATTAATATCAGGGTATTCTCCAGGAACATCAGCAAAGAATGACTCATCAAAGAAATGCATTAGTTGTTGTTCTGAAAGGCGAGTGGTAAAACTAAAGAGTTGAATAGAGCAATCTTCCCACTCAACTGGCCTACAATGATGGAGTTTTAACCCTTTATACCAATCAAATTTTGACTTAGCATCCTCATTAATGCAAAACTTGTGGAAAGCATCTTGAGGTGCTTTTCCTTTACTTTTTGATTTAGGTGCCATCTGTAAACAAGCAATAATAAGGAATAGGAAAACAATTAGAAATATAGACAATTTCCTTTCATGTGTTTGTATAAAGAAAAATACATTTAAGCCTGCATGTACCGGTACTGGTGAAAGGTACCGGTACTGGTTGGTGTCTGTTCCAACCAGAAATTTGAGCTAGTACTAGTATTCATCTTGAGTGCCGGTACCTGCTCGCTAAAGCAGGTACTGCTACGCCAAGTTAGTACTAGTATTAGTGATGGGTACCGGTACCACCTAGTACCTGACGAAAACAAATGTAGCAGCGAGAAAGGCTTGAAGAGAAAGAAAAACAAGATGCAAGATGACTCAAGGAAGCACGAAATGATAGGAAGATAAGAATGTACCTACAGTTGAAACTTAGAGATGATTTATCTCTTCTTGGCTAGGGCTTAGAGAAGAGACTCTTGTGAAGAGGGCTAGGGTTTGCAAGTAACAAAATGAGGCAAGTGTTTGCACTTGGCCTCTTTTATATGGGATGGGTCATGTGCTAATCACATGACCACTTAAGTGGTTGAAGGAAATGAAATTGACAACTTAGATGTTGAAAAAAATAACGTAGTTAACAACCTAAGTTAAGTAACCATATTGCAAACAACACCCTGATATTTCCAGACATATGGAAATATTACAGTTTACCCCCTTTTTTTAAATGTGGGTAAATTACAGTGAGACCCTCAGAGATTTTCATAAATACAAATAAGTTCTATAACAATCAACTTATTAATTTTGAATCTCTTTTATTGTACAAAGTCCTAATTTTCTTCTTATAAAGTAGAATCTTTCTACTGCAAGAGGTTTTGTAATGATGTCTGCCAATTAGTTTTGTGTGTCAATGAATTGTAATTGAATTGATCCTTGAAGCACATTATCTCTAAGGAAATGATGTCTAATATCTATGTGCTTGGTACGTGAATGATGAACATGATTTTTGGATAAATTTATTGCACTTGTATTATCACATAAAATTTTGGATTGTGCAAAAATCAATCCAAAGTCGGACAAAGTCTGTCTCATCTAAATGACCTGAGAGCAAGCAAGTGAAACAACAATATATTCTGCTTCAGTCGTAGAAAGTGAAACACAAGTCTGTTTCTTAGAGAACTATGAAACTAGAGATTCTCCAATAAAATGATATGTGCCGCTAGTGTTCTTTCGGTCTGTCTGACTCCCTGCATAGTCAGCATCACTATAGGATAATAGATCTAAGGATTGTGCTTTAGGATAAAAAAGATCAAGGTATTTTGTGCTGTTTAGGTATCTAAATATTCTTTTTACTGCATTAAAATGAGATTCCTTGGGTTCGGATTGGAATCTCTCATATAAACATGTAGCAACAAGAATATCAGGTCTAGAAGCTGTAATATATAGTAGTGAACCTATCATGCCCTAGTATTTTTTTTCATCTACTCTCTTGCTGGATAAATCTTCACCAAGAGAAGCAGATAGAGCAATCAGAGTTTCTTTGCCATTTACAGTATCAAATTCAAATTTCTTGAGAATTTCAAGAACATATTTTGTTTGACTAATGTAAATTCCTGTGTCTAATTGTTGAATTTGGAGTCCTAAAAAGAATCTAAGTTCACCCATCATACTCATTTCAAACTCAATCTTCATAGTCTCATAGAAATGTTGACACAGGGACTCCTTAGTTGATCCAAATATAATATCAACATATATTTGAACTAGTAGGATGTCATCTCCTTCTTCTTTTACAAAAAGAGTTAAATCAACAACTCTAATCCTATATCCGTGCTGAAGAAGAAAGGTCCTAAGCCTATCATACCAAGCCCTGGGAGCTTATTTAAGTCCATATAAAGCCTTATTGAGCTTGTATACGTGCTTTGGGTGTGCTGGGTCCTCGAACCCAGGAGGCTGATGAACATAAACTTCTTTCTTAATATAACTATTAAGAAAGGCACTCTTGACATCCATTTGATATAGCTTGAAGTCTTTTGCACTTGCAAAGGCAAGTAGCATCTGTATGGACTCTAAACGAGCAACACAAGCATATGTCTCATCAAAGTCAATACCCTCCTGTTGGTTATAGCCTTGAGCTATAAGTCTGGCTTTATTCCTGATTACTGAACCAGATTCATCCATTTTATTTTGGAATACCCGCTTGGTTCCAATGATGGAATTACCCTTAGGGGCGGGTACCAAGTTCCATACATTATTCCTAGTAAATTAGAGTAGCTCCTCCTGCATAGCTACAACCCATGATCCATCCTTTAATGCCTCATCAACTTTCTTGGGTTCAAGTTGTGAAACAAAGGCATTAAGGACAAAATCAGCTCTAAAGTGAGATCGGGTTTTTACACCTTGTTCAATATCACCTATGATTTGTTCTTGAGGATGATCTTTATGGTGTACCCATTCTTTTGGAAGATAATGTACATTACGTGTATTTTCCATTTTTGATACATCGATGAAGGGGGTATCTTCATCATCAGAATCTAAATGATTTGGTTCAGGTTCACCTAAGTTTATTTCATCAAATGAAACATGCAGGGATTCTTCTATAACAAAAGTTCTTTTATTAAAGACTCGATAAGCTTTGCTTCTTGTTGAATAGCCAATAAAGATGCCTTCATCACCTTTAGCATCAAACTTATCAAGCCGATCACGGGTGTTTAATAAATAACATCGACTTCCAAACACCCTAAAATATGAAATCATAGGAGACTTCTCATAATAAAGCTTATGTGGAGTTTTCTTTAAAATATGCCTTAAGAGAGTTCTATTTAGAACATAACATGCCATATTAATGGCTTCTGCCCAAAAATATTTTTGAAGCCCCGACTCCAAGAGCAAAGTTTGGGCACATTCTTATAGAGTGCGATTCTTGCGCTCTACAACACCATTTTGAGATGGTGCCCGAGGAAATGAAAATTCATAGGTTATGCCAGAATTGTCACAAAAACTTGAAAATTTTTCATTTTCAAATTCACCTCCATGATCAGTCCTAAGTCTAAGAATAGAGTATGATTTTTCCTTTTGAAGTCTTTAAGCAAGACTCAAGAAGGAATCAAATGAGTTATCCTTATGTTTCAAAAAGATGACTCAAGTGAACCTAGAGAAGTCATCAACAATGACTAGGCAAAATCTTGATCCATTTAGACTCTCAAATCGTGTTGGTCCAAATAAATCAAGATGTAACAATTTTAAAGGTCGTGTTATTGAAACTAAGTCTTTAGGTTTAAAAGAAGCTTTGTGCATTTTTCTGAGTTCATAAGATTTGCACAAAACATCATTTTTATAAGTTAGTTTGGGTAGGCTCCTTACTAACTCATATGTGGCTAACCTATTAAGATGTTTGTGATTAATGTGACTTAGCCTACGGTGCCAAAGATCTACTTCAACATGGGAGGCAGGCAAACATTTTACAAATTTCTCTTGTGAAAGATGAAGGGCATAAATATTTTCATATCTAAAGCCTTCAATTAAAATCGTATTTGTTTCTTCTTTTAATATTTTAAATCCAATTTTAGTAAACAAAACATCACATCCATTATCACATATTTGACTAACACTAAGCAGGTTATGTTTTAAATTTTCTACTAAAAGAGCATTACGTACCTGCTTAGAAAAATTACCTATTGTACCTTCACCAATAATGCAACAATGTTTGTTGTTATCCAACTTGACTTGTCCTCCATCTTCGATTCTGGTCCACTTGATAAAGAGGTCGGAGTGTCCCGTCATGTGGTTGGAACACCCATTGTCTAGGATCCATTTATTTTTCTTAACTTGCAAAATAATTTATTAAATCTATTTTAGGTACCCATTTTGCTTTGGGTCCTTGATGGTTAGTACCCTTCAAATCCTTAGGTTTATAGATCACTTTAGTGTTAGATTTATAATTCTTAGGATTCTTGATCTTTTAATAAATCCATGTATGTCTAGGTGCATGTGTTTTATTTTGTGTGTTCTTTTTATTATTGAACTTGGCTTTTAAATTATTACAAAATTCTGTGTTTAGCCTGGTTGTTTTTAGATTATTCAAAGTGTCCTCAAAATGTTCATAAATATCTTCTAATTCTACTATTTTAGTATGCAATTGATTATTAGTTTCTTTTGACATTTCTAACTCTATTTCTAAACAAGATTTCTCTATTTCTAAGGTTTTATAACTGTTATGCAAGACATTATTTTCCTTTTTAATTAACCTAGCTTTATGATACAAATCTTCATATGCTAGTAATAACTCATTAAAAGTAACTTTAGATTCTACTCATTTTCTGAACTATTGTTGTTCGCCATTAAACAGAGATGTGCAACTTCTGTTTCTTCGAATTTTTCAGAAGATGATTTCGTGTCGGAATCACTATCATCCCAAGTCACCATGTATGCCTTTCTTGAAATCTTCTTCTTCTTCCTATTGAGTTCTTTGTCTTTCTTCTTTTCTTCGTTCTTTTTGATCATTGGACAATCCTTTTGTAGGTATCCTTTCTTCTTGCACTCAAAACAAATAATGTCATTTGTAAATTTATTCACTTTCTTACCTTATTTTCGGATGAATCTTCTGAATCTTCTCGTTAGAAGAGAAAGCTCCTCTTCTTCATCGGAGTTGGAATCATCGAGGTCCGACTCCTTTAAAACTTTAAATGCAAGCTCCTTTTTCTTGCTGATGGACTTTTCTTCAATCTTCTTCATATTTTCCAATTGTACTTCATATGACATGAGGCTTCCAATCAAGTCACCTAAGGACAGAGTAGAAAGATCTTTCGCCTCTTGGATGGCTGTGGTCTTTGGAGACCAATCATTTATAAGGGATCTTAAGATCTTCCTTACAAGCTGCTCCTCCTTCAGCTTGACTCCAAGATTCTTCAAGGGATTTATGATCTCTCCAAATCTTGTGTACATTCCTTTGATTGTTTCACCTTTCTGCATCCTGAAACACTCATAGTTTTCTGTTAGAATAGAAATATGTGTTTCTTTTACCTTACTCGTACCTTCATAGGTGACTTGCAATGTGTTCCATATCTCGTATGCGGACTCGCATGCGTAGATACGGTTAAACTCTTCCCTTGATAACGCACAATAGAGTTCATTCATCACTTTCGCATTTTCTGCCATCCTCTTCTTTTGTTCTGTAGTTCAAACAACACCTTCCTGTGGCTTTGGATCCACGTACTCCTCTTGGATAAGCGTCCATGAGTCCTCATCCATGGCCTTGAGGAAGATTTGCATCTCCTCTTCCAGTTTCCATAGTGCATCCCATCAAAGTAGGGAGGACATGTGGATGACTGTCCTTCTGTGCGCTTGACTGGAGATGCCATTGCGAAAGATAATTGTTACTTCTTCTTTTCGAAACCTGCTCTAACACTATCTGTAGGATCTGTAAATCACAAGCACACTAGAAGGGGAGATGAATAGTGTGGTAAAAAAAATTTGCAACACAAAGCAAACCACAAAATGCATAAGATATATAGTGGTTCCCTTCACTTGGGTACTCCACTACCTAAGTCTCCTGACTTAGGACTTTTGACCCGATTCCTTCAACCCGGAGGGAATCAATTTACTAAAACCTGAGGTAATTAACGGGTTACCTCAACTCAATTACAAGATATAGAAAAGAAATAAAGATACAGGTGTAAGCAAAATACAAATAAGAGCTTACAACTAATCCCTAAGTCCAACAATTATATAGCTTAATTAGAGTATATAAATTGATCTAACAAGAAAATTGAGGTGTAAAACAAACAAATTTTTCAGAGAGCACGAGTGCTTTGAAGACTTGTTGCAAGTGGAGAATGGCCTTGAGAGAATTGCAACAAGACAAGCTCTTTTTCAGCTAATAATATGAGAAATGAAGGTGTAGGCAAAGATGGAATTTTTTTTTTCATCTTATTTGTGTGTAAAAGACACTCAAGAAGGGTTTATATAACCCACAAAGCACCTTCCTTACATTTACTAGCCGTTAGGGGTAATTTGGGAAGTTTAAGGATATGTTTAATTGCAAAATAGCCGTTCAGGATGGTCACAATGGTTAGTTGGTACCGATATTAAACTTTGGGTATCGGTACTGACTGCTTACAGTATGCTCAACTAAGTCACTAGGTACCGGTACTCATGATGAGTACCGGTACTTGTGACTCATAGATTTGGGTCCAGTGACCTACATGTACCGGTACTAGTGATTAGTACAGTACTTGTAAGGTCCAGGCAAAAATGAAGTGCACAAACTGTGACCACTTGGTGCCGGTACTTATGATGACTACCGGTACTTGTTGCTCACAGTTTGGGACTTAGGCCCAAACCTATGCCTAGCATGTACCGGTACTTATGACCGGTACCGATACTTGCTACAAGTACCACATTTTGTAAGTTTTAAGTCAATTTTTAGAGAAATCCAACTTACTCTAAACGACTTGATTTTGAAAAAATCGATTTTGAGTTTTGAAACGTGTGAATGAATGATTTTTTGAACCCTAATTATCTCTACTTTGTTTTTAACTTTTAGATTTTGTTTTACTTGTTAAGAGATACAAAGATTCTACAAAAATAATAAATACAATAAAATCTAGTCTTCTAATCTTCTTCCATATGCAATCTTGTTGCTTGCCTCCATAGGTTCTTCTGACCTGTAATACTTCATAAACACATTAGATTTAAATATGATTTTGTTACCACCAAAACACAGAAGAGAAATGGAACTAGGTTCCAACATTAAGGAAGAAAAAGAAGGCCTTGGCTGAAGAGGACAGTACGGTGAAGAAATAGTGAAGGCTTGAGAAGAGAAGTTTTGAAGAAGAGGAAAGAATTGAAGAGAAGAAGAACAAGAGCTGAGAAGAAGAACAAAGAAGAAGAAGAGGAAGCACTTAAGCCGTCTGATTATCAAATTAGACGTCCGAGGCACTATTCATTTATTTAATTACTTAAGTGGTCCTGGATATTGTGGGTTTATTTGGCATTCTTGTTTAACTATTATATGTTTATCTAGATTAAATAATTGGTGATCTAAATCACAACTATTTTATTCTAGATTTCTTTTTGATATACAAAACTCTTGTTAGACTTATATTCTACATTGATAATCAATTTTGAGTAAATAATATTCATTGCTTACCATTATTTGGCACATTTTCTTGTGCTCATTTACTTGTTAATGGAGATTAGTGCTTGAATTCCTATTTGCTCCTTGTGTTCAACCTCAAACTTCATTTCTGATATTTGAGTTATAAATATTATTTATTTTTCACACTGAATCGAACTATACTGCAACGCAATGATTTTAAAACTGGATTTAGAGCGACTAAATAGGGAAGCTTCTGGTGGTGGTGGTGTTGCATTTGGTGTGGTGTAGCACTGGCACGAGTGATGAGAAGCTCATCATGGTCTCTAATTACACCTAATTAACTAGTCTTCCTAGTTAATTAGCTAGGAATATGTAAATATATGGGTTAATTATTAAATAAGGGTTAAAATAGTAAAGGACCTTAAAATAATTTAAAAATGCTATATTATTATCCAATTAATATTATTAATAATTTAATTAATAAATAGACTCGAAATATCATCAGTAATTTATCTAATTAATGTGTTAACTAACTTGAGTATAATTTATACCTAAGTATGTAATAACTTAAGTAACCTTAATTAAACAAATTAAGCTAAAAGGTCAAAAATGTAAATTCAATGTTTAAATATAATAATTGTCTTATTTATAATCATATATAAAAAGTTGAAAAAGATTTAAATTAAAATAAACCTTGAAAACCTTAGTTTACATTTTAGTCCTTATGTTTTATTTTAATCGAGTCCTTATTGTTCACTTAGGTCCTCAATTTTCATCACAAGTATGTCCCTGAAAACCTCTTCTTTTTCTTCTTTCCTTCTTCAGCCTCCTCGACGGCTGATGATAGGAGGTGCATTCACCAACCGATCACCGTGAATCCCACGTCATTCCTTCCTTTCTAAGCTCCTGGAGCTTATGCTCACCATCCCCTTTTCATCCATCGGTCTAGATGAAGTTGCAATCCCATTTTAGGGTTGAAGTTAACCTCACCGACGTTGGAGAAGATGCCGGTGGTTACTTCACTCCTAGACCTTTCTCTGTCCAGATACACCCTCCTTCTCAGCTGCCGCAACCTATAAATACCCCTCCACACCCTCGATTTCAGCAAGTTAGCGCCCTTCCCTCTTCTTCCACTGAGCTAACCGATAGGCTATTCCCTCCAAATCCGGTGACCTTCCTTCGCTTACTCCGTCTTCCTCCGTCCACCTTTGCTCGCTCTGGATGTTCGCCAATGTCAGCCAAGTCTTCTGACACAGTGCTGATGCTGGAGTTCCTCTGCTTCACTCCGCTACACCCGTTGGACTTCTTCCCTGTCCCTCTGATTTCCTCCTCCATTAAGGACCATCAATGGAGATCTTCTGCCCCCTTCGTCCAAGTAACAGTAGGTTAGGTAAGTAGATTAATTAGAGTAGTTAGTTAGGTAGATTAGATAGATGTAATGTCTGATTTCTTGTCATCTTCCTCAGCTCTGGCGAGCTCGTTGAGTTTGTCTGGAGCATTTTTCTTTGTCTTTTTAAAACATCGATCACCTTCCTTAATCTCCCATGAACATTTCTGACACCTTAATTCCCTGATTTGATCACCTATTCGCCTAATCCACTTTCACCTTCACCAGCTGCTTCCGCTGTCCATGGCGGAAGTAGCTAAGCCTAATCCACCTCCACTGGGGCCCTCCATCACTTAACCACCATTTTAATGGCGCCGTTTCTAGGGAGGTAACTGTAAATTATATTCGCCATTACTATTTTTAGTTGTTTTGTACTAATTAGTTTTGTTTTGTTTTGTTTTTTGTCTTCTTTCCAAGTTTACCTCTGCGGGTACTCTCAGGAAAGAAGGCGGGTTTTCTATTTCTGTTTTGTTTTTCACTATACATACCATTGTGAGTATTTCTTTCTTAGTCTCTAGTTTAGTTTGTATTGTTGCATTTAGTTAGTAAAAATTAAAAAAAAATAAAAATACATACTTTCTGACTAGTAGCAGCATGTTATATGCATACACTCTTAGGAGTGCATATATCTGCTAGTAGTTTTATGATCTGACTCAGGAAAAGTTTCTATTTTTCTCGCATCAGCGTGAAAACACATGAAAAATCACGTAGATCCCTGTCTTGGAATTAATAACAAGACCATATCTTTGTTTGAAAATACTTAAAAAGTGGTCACTCTACTTCTTTCTATCATTTTTGTGAAAAAGATTAAGTAAAAAGAGGATAATAAAAATTGTGACTTAAATCTGTTTCAAGAATGCATGTGGGTTTTATCGCTATCATCTGTTGCATGCTATCGCGCACACAATGCGATCACTAGAGTCACATGAGTCTAATTTTTCTATTCTCCTCTTTGCACCTCTTAGGGCTTTGGTCAAAGATTAACAAGTCTGTCTCACTACTAGAGAGCCCTGGGGAGTCAGTAGTCAGCGGTCTCGATCCTAGACCTTAGGCCTTTGAGCTTTAAGGATACACACTTGAGTAGACATGGGTTTAGGATGCGTATTTTGATACTGATATTATACTTGTTTACATCCAAAGTATTTGTGTATTCTAGGGCTCTCTTCTTTTCTTTGAAAGAAGAGAAAAACCCATTTTTTCGCGCTGTTTTGTGGGTCTTGTTGCCGTTGTTTTGGTGGTGTGAGTGTGCCTTTGCACATTTTTTTTTGTTTTATGCACGGGAGGCGATCCTTGAAATCGCCTCTTGTAACTCCGTTGCAGATATTCCTAAACCGATTGCAGCTAAGCAACCAATAAATTTCCCGTCTGATTCATCTATTTTTTTCTGCATTTGATTCTATGGATCAATTGCAGAATCAAAACCCCGAGATCCCTTCTTCTTCTGGTCAGGGGGAGATGCCACCTTTTGATATTCATGAGGCACTCCTGAACCAGAATCTTAGAATGCTCGAGCAGAATCGCCAAATTAATCTGTTGACGACTACTCTAAATAACTTGCAAAATCTCCAAGCTCATCCTCCACCTCAACTTGAGGCGGGTTTTGATCTTCCTGATTTACCGATCCCCCGTCCTCGACCTCAACCTGAGGCAGGTTTTGATCTTCCTGATTTACCGATCCCCCATCCTAGGCCTCTACTCCGAGATTATTATAATACATCTAATGCACAAGTAGAGCTTAATGTTAGGATTCCCATTGGGGAAAATGATCCAGAATTAAAGCCAAACATTATAGGTCTAATCCCACATTTTCATAGATTTGCATTCGAGGATCCATTTCAACATATTGAAGATCTTAAAAATCTATCTCAAACTCTTGGACCTTGAAATCAGAATAGGGAAATCCTATTAATGAAGATGTTCTCTTTTAGCCTTAAAGATAAAGCTGCATATTGGTATAGAACTATTGCAAGACCAATCTCAACTTGGGCTGAACTTGAATCTGCATTTTTGAAGAAATTCTTTCCATTGGTTGCACCAATGCTTTAAGGCAAGCTATTATGACTTTTAATCAAAACCAAGGAGAACCAATTCATGAAGCATGGTAATGCTTTCATGAATTACAAAGGAAATGCCCACATCACAACATCCCTCATTGGCAACTAGTGCACATCTTTTATTATGGATTGCAAGAGGGCATTAGCAATCTAGTCGATGCCTCTTGTGGAGGGAACTTTCTAAATCGCGACGCAGAATCCGCTTCAGAATTATTTGAAGGGATGGCGGAAAACTCGATCAACAATGCATCTATGTCGTAATTTACGCGGGGTACTAATACAACACACCAAAATCCACATAAGGGCATTCATGAGATTGGTAATCCGTCCAGTTCAAAGGATTTAGAGATTATTGCAGAAAAACTGGACAAAGTTGACATCATAGCAAAGCATCTTGATGAGGTCCGAAATACAATGAAAACTCTTACACCTCTACTTGCTACGCAAAATCCCGCGCATTCACCTGTTTCACAAATTCCCACGGGGAGGGAATTTGTGAATAATCTAGATTCTAGAGATCCATCTTCCTTGGGTTTTCTATCTACTCCTGTATCAACCCAAGGAGGGACCTTTGTCCCACAAGCTTTCCTACATTTTTCCCCACCTCTTGTTTTTGTGGAAAACACACCTTATCCTTTAGATTTGAATGCCATTCAGGGATATGCACCAAGATCAAACCCATATTCTAACTCCTATAATCCTGGATGGCGTAATCACCCTAATTTCTCTTGATCTGACCATTCACAAAGACCATCATATCCGACTCAAACCAGGCAAAATCCGCCTACGTTGCCATTTCAGCAACCTAATGCGAGGCCATTTTACACGGGTTCGCAGAACCTCGCAGGGCCAAATAGAGATTCACAGTTTGACCAGATTTTGCAAGCTGTGATTGAGAGCCAGCGACAGAATGCTGAGGCTCTTGCTGAAGTCCAACGGCAATGTTCGGTTGAAATAGGTAATCTTAGGGGCCAAATCACGCAATTAGCTGAATCTCGTCAGCTAAGGGCCCTTCCATCCCAGCTAATTCCAAACCCTAGGAATATTCAGCAGGGACAACACCTGGGAGTTAAAAATCCGAATCAGGGACATGTCCATTTCCTTAATCAATTACCCTTGAATCAAAATCCAAATCCACCCTCTGTTAATCATGATTTTGAGTATCTTAATCAACAACAATCATTTTTAAATCAACCTTTGATCTCTAATTCATCTTTCCAAAATCAACAAGCATCTTCTTCATCAGCTTCCTCTTCACATGCGGGTATTAACTCTGTTACAACCTGCCATGGAACTTCCACTAGGGATCCAGTTTATCCAAGGAACCTATCCCAAGACCCTAGTACATCTAGAATGACCCCTGTTTCTACACCTGTAAGAGGTGTAGAACCCGATCCTGCAATTCCTGCTAATTCGCGAGATCCGGGAAATACCTCAGTAGAACAGGAAATCCACTCCCATTCCCTGAAGCTTTGAGGAAGACTAGGAAACAAAAACAACCTGTTACATTAGATGAGGATTTAATTGAAATTTTTGAATAGGTACACATTAATATTCCACTCCTAGATGCTATCAAACACATTCCAACTTACACGAGATTTCTTAAGGAGTTGTGTACTCCTAAGTGTAAGCCAAAGAAAGGAAGCACTGTGGTACTTTCAGAGCATGTGAGCTCTATCATTTCAAGTACGCTTCCTTTGAAAAAGAAAGACCCAGGATCTCCATTTATTTCCTGTATAATTGGGAATCAGTGTTTTGATAGAGTCCTAGATTTAGGAGCATCTATTAACCTCATTCCTTTATCTTTGGTAAAACATTTCCAAATAGAAAACCTTAAATCTACCAATGTGACTTTACAATTAGTCGATAAATCTATCAAGTCACCTAAAGGAATGTTGGAAGATGTAATTGTAAAAGTTTAGGATTTTTATTTCCCAGTGGATTTTATTGTACTTGATATGGATGTACTCGAACACATTAGAGATACCCCAATTATTTTAGGGAGACCCTTTTTGGCCACTGCAAGGGCCAACATCGATTGTGAATTTGGAAAGAATGAATTGAAATTTAGGGAGAAGACAATTAAATTGGATATATTTAGAGCTTCTAGAGGATTGGATTGCAATTGGATTGAGAAAATTAGATCTATTGAAATTTTTGAGGATGACATTAGTTCCTTAGAACTAGAGAGCTCATCTTTTGATATGTCATACCCTCAAAACAAAACTCTATTATCAGAATCTTTACTCAATCCTAAATCTGAATCTTATGACTCATTTAATTCACTTTGTGTAGTTGAAAATCCCACCCCAAATCTTGTTGTTGATTCTACTCCTGTATTAGAATTGAAACCATTGCCTGATAACCTTAAATATGTTTATCTCGAATCTGATCAAACATATCCTGTAATTATCAACTCTCATCTTTCTGAATCAAAAGAATCCAAATTGATCAAGGTTCTTCGAGATCACAAGAAGGCAATTGGGTGGACTCTACATGATCTCACCGGGATTAGCCCTAATTTTTGTACTCATAGCATCTATATTGAAGATGGGGCACGACCTTCAAGAGAAGCTCAAAGACGTCTAAATCCGAATTTAAAGGAGGTCGTAAAGAAAGAAATAATCAAGTGGCTAGATGCTGATATTATATATCCCATATCTGATAGCCCTTGGGTGAGTCCAATTCAAGTGGTACCTAAAAAGGTAGGACTCACCATAATTAAGATTGAATCTGGAGAAACCATTCCCACACGAATTGCAAATTCATGGCGGGTTTGTATTGCTTATCGCAAGCTTAACACAGTTACAAAGAAGGACCATTTTCCTTTGCCATTCATTGATCAAATCCTTGAGAGATTAGTTGGTAATAGGTTCTTCTACTTTTTAGATGGTTAATCAAGTAGCAATCTATTCCGAAGATCAAGAGAAAATGACTTTCACCTGCCCCTTCGAAGCTTTTGCTTTCCGAAGAATGCCATTTGGGCTTTGCAATGCACTCGTGACTTTTCAGCGTTGCATGTTAGTCATTTTTACGGAAATGGTGGGTGAATATATGGAGGTTTTTATGGATGATTTTTCAGTCTTCGGGGAAACATTTGATATTTGTCTGGATAATTTGTCAAAGATTCTTAAAAGATGTATAGAAGTGAACCTTGTCCTCAGTTAGGAGAAGAGCCATTTTATGATTCCAGAGGGCATTGTACTTGGCCACCTCGTGTCTGAGCGAGGTATCCAAGTAGATCAAGCTAAGATCAATCAAATTGCAAATTTTCTAATTCCTGACTTGATCAAAGGTATTAGATCATTTCTCGAGCATGTGGGATTTTATAGAAGATTTATACTTAATTTTTCAAAGATTGCCAGACCACTCACAAACCTCCTCACAAAGGATACTACTTTTGAGATGAGTGAGGAGTGTATTTCTGCATTTGAAACATTGAGAGACAGAGTTACACAGGCTCTGATCTTGCAACCACCTAATTGGGATTTACCATTTGAGATCATGTGTAATGCATCAGATTATGCAATTGGAGTTATTTTGGGATAGAAAATTGAGAAGAATCCGGTAGTAATTTACTATGCTAATAAAACTTTGAATGAGACACAAAGGAATTACACAGTTACAGAAAAGGAATTACTAGCAATAGTATTTGGATTAGAAAAGTTTAGATCTTATATACTCGGATCACAAATCATTGTGTACTATGATCACTCAATTATCCGACACCTTCTATCTAAAAAGGACATGAAACCTAGGTTGATCAGATGAATCTTGCTTTTGCAAGAGTTTGACCTAGAAATTTGTGATAAGGCAGGATGACAGAATGATGTTGCCGATCACCTTTCTCGCCTTCCTTCTGATACTATTGAATCATCTCCTCCAATTACTAAACACTTTCCTGATGAACATCTTTTGACTATATCCTCAGATCTCCCTTGATATGCAGATATTGTTAACTATTTGGTTATACATCAATTCCTGCCAGACTGGGACGGGAATCGCAAATCACGACTCAAATCAGAAGCCAAATATTATTTCTGGGAAGATCCGTATCTTTTCCGACTCTGTAATGATCAAATCATTAGGTGTTGTGTTACTTCTTCTGATATTGATTCTATCCTCTCTTTTTGTCATGACTAGGCTTGTGGTGGTCATTTTTCTGGTCGAAAGACCGTTGCAAAAATTCTGTAATGTGGGTTTTATTGGCCGACTTTATTTGCAGATTCACAGACATATTGTAAGGCATGTAGTCGCTGCCAAACTCTTGGTGGCATGTCACGTAAAGACATGATGCCTCTGAATCCGATTGTTGTATGTGAAATCTTTGATATTTGGGGCATAGACTTTATGGGTCCGTTTCCATCTTCTTTTGGCTTCGAATATATTTTACTTGCTGTTGATTACGTTTCTCGTTGGATTGAAGCCATACCCACACGCACAAATGATCATCGAGTTGTCATTCCTTTTATACAGAGTCATATTATCGCTCGTTTTGGGGTACCTCGCGCCATCATTTCCGACAGCAGTTCCCATTTTAATAATGCCCAGTTTAGAAATTTACTTAGAAAATATGGGGTTACACATTGTATTTCTACACCTTATCATCCCCAGACTAATGGGCAAACTGAGGTCTTTAATCGGGAGATCAAAAAGATCCTTTAAATGGCAATCCGACCTGATAGGAAGGATTGGTCTTCCCATTTAGATGAGGCTTTGTGGGCTTATAGGACTGCCCACAAAACACCAATAGGCATGTCACCATACAGACTTGTTTACGGGAAACCCTGTCATCTTCCCATAGAAATTGAACACAAGGCCTATTGGGTAATTAAAGCCTGTAATTTAGACCTCACGAAGGCTGGTGATCATCGTATGTTGCAGCTTAGTGAACTTGAGGGATTACGTCATGATTTCTATGAGAGTTCAAAGCTATATGAGGAAAAACTCAAAGCCTTCCATGATAGATATATTTCCCGTAAATCTTTTACACCTGGTCAGAAGGTGTTGCTTTTTGATGCCCGTTTGAAGCTCTTCCCTGGGAAACTTAAGTCTAAATGGCAAGGGCCATTTATTGTTGTTAGAGTCTTTGATAATGGAGCTGTCGAAATCACCGAACCCAACAAGGATCAACCCTTCAAAGTTAATGGTCAACGTTTAAAATCTTTCTTGGAATCACATCCTTTGGGTCTTGTTGGAGACTGTTACACGCTCCATTAGGGTTTGCTAACTTTCCATCCACATTTTATACATAGCTGTTTCCTATTTTCTACACTTTTCTCTTCCTATACACTTGAATCTGTATCTGATTTTTCACTTCATCCTACATTGATTACCTTCATTTAGTCTGACTGTCCACTCTGACCTTTGGTCAGAATTGAAATTGTCTGCATAGAGATCTTTGATCTCCTCTATCCGACTCCTTCCATCACCCTACATTAAGTGAAGTGTAATATCTTTTCACCCTTCTTACAATGAGGACATTATAAAATCTTGGCTTGGGGGGTGTGAAGTGAAATTTTTACTTCAAGTGTATTTGCAGAAAATATAAATATAAAAACACATAAAAATTAAATACCCATGAAATTTTAAAAAATGGAAATACCAAAAAATTAAAAACTTTAAAATAAAAAATATCATAAAAATTTGAAAATTTTGAAAAAAAATTATAAAAATTGAAAAATTTTATAAAACATAAAAATAAAAAAAAATAAAAATTTGAAAATTACAAAATTATAAAAGTAATAAAAGGGGTTTTACATCTAGAATAAAGAAAAGAAAAAGAGAGAAAAAATATATTTATATCAATAATTAACAGCTTAATTTTTCTTTTAGGTTAGAAACCAAAATAATAATAAAAATATAGAATATATATAGTGTAAGAGCATTAAATCCTTATTTAGATTTTTACTTATAACATTTTGTAAAAACACACTTTTGTTTGCGAAATCTTAAAACATGATTTTATTTAAATTAGAATCTTTAAACTTTAAGGTTTTGTTTTTTTATTCTTACCCTGAAATTAAGTAACTAAGGTGTATTAAGTTCAAAACTTAAGTTTTGAAATTAAATTGTAACTTTTTAATCAATTAGACTAAGTAATTCTTTTGCTTTTTGAATATTTGATTTTATCATCAAGTTAAGTAAAAAGGCTAGATACTCAGAGTTAATTAAGTAAAGAGTTAGTAGAACCTTAGTCTTCAAGTCTATCAGGCTACAGTTAGCTTAATCAACTAAAAGACATTTGGCTAGATTTGGCGAGTTTTTGTCTTGATAGATCCTATAGGAGGAAACTAAAAGTTCAAAGAACCTGAGAGTGAATGGCTTTGTTGTCCAAGCTTTGGTTTGAGAGTTAAGTAACCTAAGCATCCAAAAATCACACACATAGAATTGTCTTGATGGCATCTGAGATCGCGAAAACACAGAAGTTAAGAGATCGATTCTAAATCCTCTTTAGTTTAAGGATTTTCGCAGGGCAGTTCTTGAAAGGGTGAAGGATGTGCCACTCACCTAGAAAAAGGATTTGGAGTACAAAGATAGTAAGAAAAAAGAGAAGGGGGAGAAAAATAAAAAAATTAATAAAACACCCTACAGTACCTTGCTACAAATGGGTACTTATACAATTTTTCCATAAAAATAAAGCATCTCAGTATAAATAGATGCTACCCTTCCTTCCATCAAATAAAAGAACACCTTGCTACATATGGGTGTTCTAACCTATAGAAAAAGTTGAAAAAAATATGGAGATAAAAATTAGGAATAAGAGACCCAGTGGTCCACCGGGGAGACATACACAAAAAGTGTTGACCTCGGGATAGAAAACTGGTGGGGAGAAAGCAACCAAACCTGAGTAAGGCCAAGCCAAAGGCTTGAATTGGAATAATCTGGATTGGAAATTGATGTCTAAAAATCTGAATTTTTGCAAATTTGGATGCCTTTAGGATAATTCTCTTCACAAGCATGAATGTTTTAAAATCATAGCTACTGAACCCTTGTATTGGGCAGTGAAGCCTAAGAAATCAGGTTTTGAGGATTTGCAGTTGAGACCTAAAGGAGAAGGATTGAAAAAATCCTAGGTCTAGAAGTCTGTCCTTAGTGTTATAGGCTGGCAGCTTAAAGTTTTACTACTCTAAGTTTGGTTAATGATGAATATCTGGCTAATTTGCTAAAACTTAGATTGATAGAAATAAAATTTCATAAACAAAGGACTAACTTAAGTCTATTGAGTTTTTGAGTTAAAATTTAATTTCCAACTCTTAGGTTTTGTTTTCTTAAAACACTTTGAATTCTGAGTTTTTAGGGTTAAGAATGATTACAAAGAATAAGTGATTTTTGAGATTCTAATTTTTGATAAAATTCTTGTTAAAAACTCTATTTTTAATAGAGTGTGTTTTGAAGATGTTTGAGTTTTAAGTCTAAGTAAGGAAATTTTCACAGAATGCTCTGTATATTGGTACTTATTTATATATATATATATAAAATCTAAAAAAATTATTAATTAAATGTTCAAAATTTTGACCTAAGCATTCCTCTACTTATTTCTTATTTATATTAATTTAAACCCAAGTGTTTTAAAACATCATATTTCTAGTTAACTTTGCTAGGGACTAGCAAAACTTTGGCTTAGGGGTATGATGAGAAGCTTATCATGGTCTCTAATTACACCTAATTAACTAGTCTTCCTAGTTAATTAGCTAGGAATATGTACATATATATGGGTTAATTATTAAATAAGGGATAAAATAGTAAAGGATCTTAAAATAAGTTAAAAATGCTATATTATTATCCAATTAATATTATTAATAATTTAATTAATAAATGGACTCAAAATATCATCAGTAATTTATCTAATTAATGTGTTAACTAACTTAAGTATAATTTATACGTAAGTATGTAATAACTAAAGTAACCTTAATTAAATAAATTAAGCTAAAAAGGTCAAAAATGTAAATTCAATGTTTAAATATAATAATTGTCTTATTTATAATCATTTGTAAAAAGTTGAAAAAGATTTAAATTAAAATAAACCTTGAAAACCTTAGTTTACATTTTAGTCCTTATGTTTTATTTTAATCGAGTCCTTATTCTTCACTTAGGTCCTTAGTTTTCATCACAAGTATGTCCTTGAAAACCTCTTCTTCTTCTTTCCTTTTTCAGCCTCCTCGACGGCTGACGATAGGAGGTGCATTCACCCACCGATCACCGCGAACCCAGCGTCATTCCTTCCTTTCCAAGCTCCTGGAGCTTGTGCTCACCATCCCCTTTTCATCCATCGGTCTAGATGAAGCTGCAATCCCATTTTAGGGTTGAAGTTAACCTCACCGGCATCGGAGAAGATGCCGGTGGTTACTTCACTCCTAGACCTTTCTCCGTCCAGATACACCCTCCTTCTCAGCTACCACAACCTATAAATACCCTTCCACACCCTCGATTTCAGCAAGTTAGCTCCCTTTACTCTTCTTCCATTGAGCTAACCGATAGGTTATTCCCTCCAAGACCCGGCGACCTTCCTCCATCTTCCTCCATCCACCTTTGCTCGCTCTGGATCTCCGCCGACGTCAGCCAAGTCTTCTAACGCAGCGTTGACGCTGGAGTTCCTCTGCTTCACTCCGCTACAGCCGCCAAACTTCTTCCCTATCCCTCTGATTTCCTCCTCCGTTAAGGACCATCGACGGAGATCTTCTGCTCCCTTCGTCCAAGTAATAGTAGGTTAGGTAAGTAGATTAATTAGAGTAGTTAGTTAGGTAGATTAGATAGATGTAATGTCTGATTTCTTGTCATCTTCCTCAGCTCCGACGAGCTCGTTGAGCTTGTCTGGAGCATTTTTTTTTTGTCTTTTTAAAACATTGAACACCTTCCTTAATCTCCCATGAACATTTCCAACACCTTAATTCCCTGATTTGGTCACTTATTCGCCTAATCCACTTTCACCTTCACCAGTTGCTTCCACTGTTCATGGAGGAAGTAGCTGAGCCTAATCCACCTCCACTAGGGCCCTCCATCACTTAACCACCAGCGAACTCGTCGGAGCTCATGTCGGCCATGAGGAAGTTGACGGAGTCGAGGGCAGTATAGTGCGTGAACCTAAAGTCTAAGGGGTTGGAGAGGATCAAGAGGGTGAGAGGAAGAGAAAAGGGAGATTTAAAGAGGGGGAGAGTGGATGAGGTAGTCAACTATGATGGGTCGACGTCGGAGAAGGTGAAGGCAACGGCGAGGGAGCGACGAGGTAGGAGAGGGCGGAGGCAGCCAGTCTTTAGCTGGACATGACTGCGATGACGAGGTGAAGATGATGAGCTGGTCAATTTGTCCGTTGAGCAGCTCGACGAGAGGGGCAGAGAGGCTCGTCGGAGCTTGAAGAAGCGTTGACCAGAGGAGAGAAGAGATTCTTCACCTTTTCTGAGCTAAGGAGAATGACCGTGCATAGGGAAGCTTATATAGAGCTTAAGGACGAGCTCTAGTTGAGGAAAAGAACTTGATTGATTCACAATTTTGGGAAAAAAGTTCCCCAAAATCCTTGAGCTGGCCTGAGCTCTAGGGTTTGATTTAGGGCTCTTGAGAAGGCTTAATGGATCGGGGATCTCCTCAAGATAATCCCACCAAATTTGGAGGGATTTGGTCTTAATTCGAGAGAGAAATCTCTCCGTGAATCTCGACTGAGGTGCGTTCCCACCTCTAATGGCGGTAAGGATCTAAATGAAGAAATGATGAGAAGTTAGGGGGCTATTTGCAAAGAATTTGAAACCTGAGGGGATAAATGCAAGAAATAGAGTTTTAAAAGGCTAAATTACAAACTAGGTCAAGATGGACTCTGATTGGGTCTAAATTTTGGTACCAACCTAATTTGGACCCAAGAAATCTAATGAAGAAGTTGGATTTCAGTTTTGACCACGTTTAATTTGGAAATTTACATAGAAGCCCAAATTAGGGCAGAATTTTGTCTGAGACTCTATTCTAGGTTAAAATGGGTACCTAGAATATTTTTCTAGAGGGCTCAATTAAAAGGGGCTATCTCATTTCTTTCTTTTTGATTTCTCCTTTCTTTCTCTTTTCTTTTCTTTTCTCTCCTTAATTATTTTCAATTCACCTCACTTTGATCTCTCCTTTCCCTTTTTTTCTTGATGAAACCCCTCAATGAATTGATTCTCATAGCGTTTTGCACTTTAATACCCCCCCATGCCTAATATTTGCAATGTCCTCATTGTAAATTAGGTGGGTTCAAGTTCAGTTTAGATTGTACATTAGAATAGGTGGGTGGGTGAATGGGTTGGAATGACTATTGCGGATGATATCTAGCTCTGATACAAGTATCAAAGGTGGAGTCGACTATTCTAACGGACGAACCCTAAAGTGCAATAAGATTTCAGCAATAAGAAAGGTCAGAAGGGTCTCGGGTTTTTCAAAAATGACGGGTTGCCTCCCGTTAAGCGCTAAATTTAACGCCCTCAGTTGGACGCAATGAAGCTCAGGGAGAATGGAGATCAAAAGATACTGTAGCCAGATTCAAATCGGTGAGTTTGAAGAACAGTTTGAGTCTCTGACCGTTCACAACAAAAGGTTCTGAGTCGTGATTGAGTTCGCTGATTTCGACGGCTTCATTTCCAAACACTCGTCTCTCTAGGAATGGTCCTATCCATTTTGATCTGAGTTTTCCTGGGAAGAGCTTGTGTTTGGCATCGATGAGTAACACTTTTTGACCAGGATGGAAAGTATTTTGTGAAATATGCTTGTCATGGAAGGCTTTGACCTGCTCTTTGTAGATTCGCGAGTTCTTGTACGTGTCATTGTAGTTCCTCGATCTCGCTTATTTGCAACCGGTGGTGGATTCCATCCTTCATAAGATCCAGATTGCACTTCCATACTGCCCAGTAGGCTTTATGCTCATTTTCTATAGGGAGGTGATATGCCTTCCCGTAAACGAGTCTGAAGGGAGACATTCTTAATTGGGTCTTATGAGCGGTCAAATAGGCCTACAAGGCTTCTGGAAGGCGGGTAGACCAATCCTTCCTGTCAGGTCGAATAGTGACCTGAAGGATTTTCTTGATCTCCCGTTGTGATAGCTCAACCATTAAATTAGTCTGGGGGTGATAAGAAGTCGAGATACGATGTGACACTCGTACTTTTTCATCAGGGACTGGAAATGCACATTTGTGAAATGAGACCCACCATCATTGATGATGGCTTTTGGAAGCCTAAATCTGGAAAATGTGTTCTCCTGAATGAACCGAAGAACAACTTTATGATCGTTAGTTCTGGTAGGGATGGCTTCAATTCACTTTGAGACGTAATCAACAATGAGTAAGATGTATTCGAAGCCATTAGATCCTAGAAAGGGTCCCATGAAATCAATTCCCCATATGTCAAAAATTTCGCACACAATGAATGGATTCAAGGGCATCATATCACGTGGGCCCATGTTGCCGAGGGTCAGATAACGGGCACATGCCCTACAATAGACTTGTGTGTCTTTGAACATGGTGGGCCAAAAAAACCCACACTGGAGGATTATTGCTGTGATTTTACGCCCAGAGTAATAGCCACCACAGGCTCGGTCATGACAGAATGAGATGACGTCATTAACCTCGTCGTCGAGAATGCATCTCCGGATCACTTAGTTATTAGTGATGTGGAATAGATACGGATCTTCCCAGACATAATACTTGTCATCAGAAATCAGCGTATCCTGCCTGGAAGTCGCTTAATCTGGTAGGACTTTCCTCGTAACCAAGTAGTTGACGATGTCTACAAACTAGGGAAGTCCATTAATGGCCAAGAGATGCTCATCCAAAAAGTGCTTGATAATAGGTTTGGATGGGTCAATAACCAAAGAAGGAAGGCGGGACAAATTGTCAGCTACCACATTATGCTTTCCTGCCTTGTCGTGAATTTCAAGATCGAATTCTTGCAACAGCAAGATCTAGAGGATTAATTTAGGCTTCGCGTCCTTCTTCATGAGTAAGTGCCTCACTGTAGTGTGATCCGAGTATATGCTGACGTGGGAACCCAGGAGGTATGATATGAATTTCTCTAGACCAAATACTACGGCTAGCAGCTCTTTCTCTATAATTGTGTAATTACGTTGAGCCTCGTCCAATGTCTTGCTGGCGTAATATATGACCACTGGTTTCTCATCGATTTTCTGACCTAGCACCACTCCTACTGCGTAGTTAGATGCTTCGCACATGATCTCGAAGAGATGAGACCAATTAGGAGGTAGCAAGATTGGTGCTTGGGTGACACAATCACGTAAGATTTCAAATGCGTGAATGCACTCACTCATCATCTTGAAAGGCATTTCTTTTGAGAGGAGATTTGTCAAGGTGCGCGCAATTTTGGAGAAATCAGATATAAATCTGCTATAAAAATTGAAGTGCCCCAAGAATGATTTGATATCTTCGATAGATTAGGCACAGGTAATTTGGAAATCAGATTCACCTTAGCTCAATCGACCTGGATACCTCTCTCAGAGATGAGATGTCCAAGAACGATGCCCTCAGGAACCATGAAGTGGCTTTTTTCCCAGGAGAGAACTAGGTTCACTTTGATGCATCTCTTAAGGATCTGGACCAAATGCAGGAGGCATTCATCGAAAGATTCATCGAATACCGAGAATTTGTCCATAAAGACCTCAAGTTAATTACCTACCATATCTGAGAATATGGCTAGCATGCACTGCTGAAAAGTGGCAGGTGCGTTGCATAGCCCAAATGGCATTTTGCGACGTTCTGCATATGTACCGATGGGGCAGGTAAAGCTGGTCTTTTCTTGATCTTTGGGTTGAATTGCCACTTGATTATATCCGAAGTATCCATCCAGGAAACAGAAAAATCGATTTCTCGCCAATTTTTTGAGAATCTGATCAATGAACAGAAGCGGGAAATGATCTTTCTTCGTGGAGGCATTTAGTTTTCGATAGTCTATGCAAACTCTCCACGAATTTGCAATGCGGGTTGGGATGGTCTCTCTAGATTCAGTCGTAATAACAGTGAGCCCTGCCTTCTTAGACACAACTTGGATCGGGATCACCCAACGGTTGTCAGAGATTAGGTAGATGATACCGGCATCTAACCACTTGATGATCTCTTTCTTCACAACCTCTTGAAGATTCGGCTTGAGTCGTCTCTGCATCTCTCGAGATGGTCGTGAGCCCTCTTCAGTGTAGATACGATGTGTGCAATAAGAGGGACTTATACCAATCAGATCATTGAGAGTCCATTTGATGGCTCTTCGATGCTGTTGGAGAACAGAAATCAGCTTCGTTTCTTGATCAGGTGTGAGTCGAGAATTGATGATCACAGGAAATCTTTGATTGAAACCTAAGAAGGCATATTTCAGATGATCTGGGAGGGGCTTCAGTTCCATTGTCGGGTTATCAGCAGCAGGTGGGGGTTTGGGATGGGCCTCAAAATATAAAGTGGGAGCTATGGGTGAATCTGGATCAGCTCTAGGCTCCTCTATCTATGGGTCAAGATCTTCTCGGGGTCGAGGATTCGGGATAATTGGGTCCTCAACCACCGAACCAATGTCGCATACTTCTTCGATTGCCCCATGGTTGTTTCTTTCCTCAACTCAGTTAATTACGTTAATTCTACTTAATTATGAGTAGAGAAAAGTCACTTAGGCTAATTCGAAGTTGTGTCGATTAGTAGTATAGGGTCGAATTAACCTAACATTTTAAAAAATTTTTACTGGTTGAGTCCAGGTCATTCGTTGGGAGGTATAATTCATTCTAAATTCACTAGTTATCTTTTATTTTTCTTTATAAGTATAGGAGGTATATTTAAATTAATTATGGAAGCATGAATTTTGCTAAAAATTGGTTAAAATAGAATAACAAGCAAAATCCCATATGAATTCTCATTTTCAACATTTAAAAACATGTAAATTCTCTATTTATTTCAAATGACTTAAGGCAAAGAAGAGTTTCTTTAGTCAACATATGCCTTAATACAACATTTAAAAGCAAAATAAATTAAAATATAACAAGAAAAATCAATTCTTTTCCTTATTCTTCAGCCTCTCTTCTTTCTCTTCTTCTCTTATCTTCTTTTTCTTTTATCTCTTAATCCTTTATTTTTCTCTTTATCTTTCTATTTTTCTCTTATTCTCTTTTACTCTCAATCTCTTTCTTCACTTCTGCTTTCTCTTCTGCTCCTACCCTTCTTCTCTTCCTTATTCTTCCTTAGCTTCCTTTAGTGCCTGCTCAGCCTCTCCTTGCCTCTCCGATTTCTTCTATCTTCCATCTCCTTTGCTCTTTCTTCTTCTTGCTTAGCTTCTCCTTTATCTTTCTCTTCCTTAGCGATTTTTTTTAAGCACCTGCATCCTTCAATCTTTCTTTTCTTTTCCTTAGCTCTGAACCTTAGCACTTCTTCCTTTAACACTTTGCCTTCTCATTGAACTGGGTTTATTTCCTTCTTAACCAAAAATTAGTTTAGGATTTGCGGCGGGTCCTTTCAAGGATACACAGCACCCTGAGACCAGGGTGGGACCAGACCCTACTCGGTCCTCGCTTAATTTTGTTAGGGTTTATTTTCGGTTTATTTTCTCTTGAGCCAAACTGGCCCTCTCTCGAGCCGAACTGGCTCGACGCCTCCCAGGCCTCGCCCTCCCAAGGCCAATCTCACACACATGCCCACTCGGGCGCACACCCGCAGGCGCACTCGCCCACACACACACACGCATGCTCAGAGGTTCAGATTTTCTTTTCGTGCCAAGCGCTGACGACTGAAGTAGCCACTTAACAAAACGCTTTTATAGTAAGGCGGGTGCTCGAGGACTTCTAATGTGGGACTAACTTCTCCCCCTTTAGACCCAACTTCAAACAATGAATTCTCCCTACTCACAGCTCCAAATCAAGTGAAATAAAGCTTGATGGAGAGCTCTAAGGTAGCTCTACAGGATTCCTAGGTCAATTTGAGGTTTAGAGGATAATTTCCTCTTCGATTTAAAAAGCGAAGTTAAGGGGTTTCTACGGGTTTAATATGTCTGGAAATGGTTTTAAGTCTACTGTGTCTATAGAATGGACATTTTAGTTTATTTAAGGGTTTGAATAGATTATATAGGTGATTCCACACCTGCTGGTATGGTTTTTAAGATCTCAAGAGCTTCAGGTGGAGCACAGAAGCTCAAAGCTTCTCTGGAAGTTTCAGAGAACGAAATTTCTAATTCTGAAATGCACAACAAACAGCTACGGACTTTTATGATTGATTGGGATAGCTTCTAAGGATTGTTATAAGCTTGTCTAGGCAAGATTCAACTTCAAAATTCATCCAAAATCTACTGTCAGCAGTTTGGGTTCAAAAGCAACCCAAACTGACAGGTTGTTAATTCCATCAGATAAACAAGTCCGAGCTCACTTAAACCTCTCTAAAATCATTCAATAAGATCTCAGAAACAATTCTAACTCATCAATTTATCAAATTGAGCTCAGAATCAAAATCTCGAGTTCAGGTTTGACTATAAGGCTTAAGATTTGACTTTCTGTTCTAAGCCTCTTTACAAGAAATTAAAGCCTAGATTAAGATTCTTACAACCTTAGAAACTCTCTCAGACCTCTAAACAGATGTTTGGACCTTGGATTCTAGGGCTTCAGGCTCGTTGCCTGAACTAAAAATGTGGTCTGTTCGTCAGAATAATCAAGGGCTTGTTACACTAATTTGAGGGTAAAATTAGCTTCAGTGCATTGCACTGAAGCTCCTAGACTTCTTAAATGCTTCTTAAATCCTTCTGTTAGACTTCTCCAACTTCACCGGAGTTGGGGAAGATGAAGACTAATGTGTAGCTCCAGATGTTAAAATCCCAATTTAAGTACCTCAGCATAATCAGTGATCAATATCATGTCAATCTGGAGCTTCTTAACAAATTCTAAAGGCTGAAGATAAAAAATGACTCGCTGGAGCTCCGATGAGTTCGGCGAGTCTAGTAAAAGGTGAAAAGTGTATACAGAATGAAAAAGTGTGCCATTTTCGATCTAAAAATGATCCTAAGGTTGCAATGAACCTCAAGAACTCATTAAATTCTTCAATTGATCATTAAATGAAAGATTAAGCAATGAAATCAGTTTAAATGGATTTTTAGTTAGTTGAAGCTTGGGACTTGTTTTCCCACTCAATTGAGTGGTCAAAACAAGTCAAAAGTAATTTGCGATACTAAATATATAATTAATTTAAGATTTCAACTACTCCTGTGCTGCCATTGACATCAAGCTCAGGAGCTGAAATAGATTTAGGTGTTTAGGTTATCGGTGGTAATTATTCAAATTGAAGTGATAATTAGGATCCTTAGATTGTGAATAGGTGGTGGAGGACCCTATGGAGGTGGATCTAAGCTCAGTTACTGTCGTCATGGACAGTGACAGTAGATGTGAAGGTGAAGGTGAATTAGGCAAAACAGTGATCAATTTAGTGTTTTAATGGATTAGAAATGATCATGAGTGATAGTAGAAGGTGATCAGTGACTTTAAAAGACAAAATCAAGACTCTGGTGAGCTCAAGGAACCTGTTGGAGTCGAAGGAGATGAAGTCTGAAATTTAAAATCAAGCTACGCTAACTAAATAATTAACTACCTAAACTACTCCTACTACTCCTACCTACTATTACCTGGAAAAAGGGGTCAAAAGGATTCCGCTGATGGCTCATAGCGGAAGACGAAATCAGAGGGAATAAGAAGAATCTCCAGCAGCGGATGTGAGGTGAAGCAGAGGAGCTCCTTGGTCGTTGCCTTTGTCCGGAGACGCGGCTGACCTCGGCAAAACACCTCAGCTAATCAGGATGGATGGAGGAAGTCGGAAGATGGTGTGGAAGATCATCGGAGTTGCAGACAAATAGCATATTGGGTCGACTCAGTGTTCGAAGAGGGAAGGGAGACAACTTGAGAGAAATCAAGGGGGTGATGGGGTATTTATAGTGGATGGCGACGAAGAAGGTGGCGAGGTCTGAACAAAGAAGAAGCTTGGGAAGCTTAACCTTCGGCATCATCTTCGACGACGGTGAGGTTAACTTCCACCAAAAATTAGGATTTCAGAGTAATCCAGACCGATGGATGAAGATGGGATGGTGAGCGCAAGCTCCAGGAGCTTGGAGAAGAAAGAATGATGTCGGCAGGGCGGTGATCGTGCGGTGGAGTCACTTTTTGTCGTCAGCCGTTCAATTGGTTGAAGAAGAAGATGATAGGGACCTAGGTGCGATGAAACTTAAGGAACTATATGAAAATTAAGGACCCGATTGCAATGATTAGTAAGGACCTAAATGTAAACCAAGGTTTTAAAGGTTTATTTTAACTTAGATCTTCTTCAACTTTTTATATATGTTAATAAATAAGATAATTATTATGTTACACCTTGAATTTACATTTTTTACCTTTTAAGGTTAATTTATTAAATTAAGTAAAGTTATTATATACTTATGTATACATTATGTTTAAGTTATTTAACTTATTAATTAAGGGAATAGCTAATAAAATTTCAAGTCCAATTATTAATTAGATTGTTAATAATATTAATAGAATGATAAAATATCATTTTAAACTTATTTTAAGGTCCTTTACTATATATCCTTTATTTTATAATTAACCCTTATATATTCATATCCTTAGCTAATTAACTAGGAAGACTAGTTAATTAGGGGTAATTAGAGATCATGATGAGTCTCTCATCACCCCACAGTTTATTCCTTTCTGGGCCTTAAAGATATCAATCCGTAATGTCTTATTCTCTAATTTCAACTCGATTCGACCCTCTTCACAGTTGATGTTTGTCCTAGCTGTGGCTAGGAATGGTCTACCTAAGATGATCGATGTGTTCCTTAGATTTTCAGGAGTATCCATATCTAATACGATGAAATCCACTGGGAAATAGAAATCTCGAATCCTAACTAGAACATCCTCTAGAACTCCTCTAGGTGACTTGATTGATCTATCTGCTAACTGCAAGGTCACCTCAGTCGGTTTGAGCTCAGTTTCGTCGAAGTGGTAGGGATGTAGAGATCAGGTTTATGGAGGCTCCTAAATCCAATAATGCTCGATTGAATTCTAAATCATTGATATTACAGGAGATCAAAGGAGTTCCAGGATCTTTTGCTTTCTACAGGAGTTTGCTCAGGATAATTGAGTTGACTTGCTCAAGCAATATGATCGGACTCTAGTCCTTATTTCTCGGCTTATGCTTTGGTGTACATAAATTCTTCAAAAATCACACGTAAGCCGGTACGCGAGTAAGTTGAGGATTGCACGTGGGTCGATGCTCTAGATCGCGCACTTACTATGCATCAGATCGCACACGCGATTGCACGCGTGCACGCATCGAGCTCATCCGGCGAAGATCTGCACTGTCACGTGGCCATTCTATCACCACTGGATCCAAATCGAGCGGCTCTATTTAACCACTACCACCTGCGTTAAGGATTTGAGGTGCGGGGCGATTCGATTACGCACTTGTGGCTTGAGGACACCTTTCCCAATCGTTGTGTTGTGGGCGCTTTTGTGTTGCGAGGACAATATCATGGCTGGGAGCTCTCGACCGATGGATCTCAATCCAATGGTCGAGATCACTTGATGGAGAGTCTCTTTGAGGCAAAGTAGGGGATGTAGCTGGTGTTAGGCGACTATGATGGCACCACATGGTGTTATCATTGTCGTCCATCTTCTTTGCTTTGTAGGTGGCACCATGGATGTCGGATTGGATTGATTTATGCGTCGTTGGGCTACGATTGTTGATTTGGATCCATCCGTGTTGTCAAATTTGGCATCTGAGGTTCGGACTGGCACCACCTTGCCCTTGCCCTTTAATCTTCCTCGGACTGCATAAGGTGCTACGAGACTCTGATCATCGTCCTGATCAGACCCGTACAGTCGGATCGTCAATCTGAGGTCCCGAAATAAATCTCCTTCTCTCCTGGCCACAAAAAGGAGCAAATTAACCTATGATTTATAAAATCTACCATAAATGCAGAATGATGCATGCTATGTAATATTTATAATGTGAAATGCAATGTTAAGCTTAGGAACATGCATAAATAGGCATTTTAACCTAAATGGATGTGTATGCCTCTTGCACCTCGGAGCTACTTCAAATCACCTCATCTCCCTTTGCCACACACAATAGGCAGAGGGTTTTGATGATAATAAAACACACGTATTTTGACATTTGCATTTGAGTGTATAAGTTTTAGGTTTAATGCAAATTCAAGCAAGTGCGAGGAGCTCAAGCTCATATCCATGGCGAGATGGAGGAGTTTTGTATGGAGAGAAAGCTTGAAGGAGTTTGAAGAATAGGATAGAAGTGTTTTTTATGTACTTGTATTTATATTTTGCTCTTTATGTTTTCTTAGAAATATTGTAAAGAGTCCAAAAGTATAACACCCTAGTCCTAGGAACACCTACACTATTATAGGACACTTAGGCAAATCCTAAAACCAATTTAGAAAATCAAAATTGGTTCCAGACAGCTTATCATACGTCCAGCATAGTTGTCAGACGTTTGATATCAAATTTTAAGTCATCTGACACATTGTCTAGACAACCAACCACTTAGGCTGGAATCAATGCTTTTCGACCATTACTTTAGACATCCTGCCTATTGTCCAGACGTCTGAGCTCTTTGCTAGATGTCCTGAAAGATGATCGTTGGCTTTTCTTAGCAGGCCAAGCTAGTGCAGCCTACCATTTATTACCAGACGTCCGTAGAGCCGTCCAGACATTTGATAAAGAGACGTTGGACCAAAATCCAAGCTTATCAGACCCAATCCAACCGTTAGCCCTCGGGAAATCAATTCCCGCAGAGGACCTTCATCGTTATACGTTTAATAGTTAGTTCTGACATCCATTCCATCATCTGACCTTGTTACACTAGAACCCTGTTTGGATCTGGACAATTCCTAGAACAAACCTGCTTAAAATTAGACGTCCAAATTTCTACCCAGATGTTCTAAAATAGCTTTCTAGACGTCTAACCTAAATCTTATTTTAGTTCGACAGAATCAGGAACTCTGACCCTCTAGTTCAGACATCCAAACTTCTCATTAGACGTTTGACCCTAAAATTAGATGTCAAATTCTACTGTCAGAATAATTATGACCCTGATTTCGGCCTAATTTGCCTTGGATTTATTCCCAACTGCTATGTGGCCTCTGCAAGGCCTTCTTGAAGGTTCCTAACACATCTATAAATGGATGGGAGGCTCTCTTTAATGGAGTTACACCTTGATACAATTCTTTCCATCATTTTTAGTGATAAAAAAGGAGAATTCAATAGGAAAAAGATTGTGGCCTTCCTCTCTAAGCTTCACACTTCATATACGAGAGCATTGACCCATTGTGCGATCATGCCTACTTTACTTCCATGTTAGGGAAGTCTTCTTGCCTATAGAAGCTTTGGTTTAATCCTTACATTTTAGGCTCTATAGGTTTTTGCTTTGTATTTTGTTCTTGGTTGGGCAATCACGTGGTAAATTCTTGTCTCTTTCGTGAGACAAACACTACTAGAAAAATGATCACTACCGCCGGTTATTTGCCGTCGCTTTGCCATCGTTTCTTATAAAAAATGATGGCGAATGTCTATTGTTAAGGGGGAGGGCATTTGGGCACATGGGAAATATTTTTTAAGTTACATTTATCGTTAGTTGGTAATTCAAACGACGATGATTGTCCATTGTTAAGGGGGCGGGGCTTTTGGGTGCATGGCGAATATTTTTTAAGTTACATTTGCCGTCGGTTGGTAATTAAACTGACGACAAATGTCGATTCATCTACTCTGCGTAGAACTCGATTCTGTCCACACTATTCATCTCCCCACCCCCCAAACTCGAGTGCCTCCTCGCCGCTTTTTCTGAGTGGAGCTTCCTCCTCCTTGCTGCCTGATGAGAACCTCATTATGAGCCCTAACTAGCTTATTTTGACCTAATAAACTAAACAAAAGCTCCTGCATAACCTAAAGGAAGGCCTAACTCAAGAGATTAATGATCTAGAAAGAATAATGAAACAAAGGGTAAAACTGTAATTTTACCATTGCAGTACATCAACAGGATTTCTTAGGGTCTAGACATAGGTCAATTGGACTTAATAAGAGAAAAACTGGGATGGTTCAGTCAGAAAAGGATTATTGTGCAATTTAAGAATTAAATAACATTTTGTAACCCTAAAATAAACTCACTTAATTTCACAAGGTTCTAGGCAGGATAAAAATCAACTAAACCCTCTAAAATTCATGGAAAAATATCCCCTAGGGTTTATAACCTTCAATTTGGCCTTTGGAACCTGTTTTGACCTAGATTGGGGTCCAAGCTCGATATTTGACCTAATTTGGGTTTTTGTGCAAAATGTCCAGTCAAACGTGGTCAAACATAAAATTTAACTTCACCAATGGATTCCTTAGGTCCAAATTATATTTTTACCAAAATTTGGACCTAAGGGAAGGTCATCTTGACCTACTTTGCAAAATAGTCCACCCAATTACATTTTAGCCCCTAACTTTTGAAAGCCCTTGCGAAAACCCCCTCAACTTCTTCGTCACTTTTTGAATTCCGGTCCCTCTGCCATTGCAGCAGAGGACCTATACCTCCGGCGAAGTTTCGAGGAGGATTTCTCCTCGCTTCCCCAGGGAGCTATTCTCAGATTTGAAAAGGGAGTCCTCTATGAAATCCCCTATCGCCTGAGCAGCTCCCCATGCCTTGATTTACACCATACTCTTGTGCGAATGCTCGAGAGGTATGGGTATCAGTTCCGACCATACCTCCGACGAGAGTTTTGTGCTTGGAAGCTCGCCTTCCAAGCACAAGGCCCTCTGCATGTGCCTTTAAATGTTGCCTTAGGTCCGGCCGCTTCAAGGAAGCTTGTTCTGGCCTGAGAAACCCTCTCAATCTCCTCCTGCCTCATCTCCAGTCAGACGCCTGCAAGCTCCGGCGACCTCCTCTCCCCTCTTCTTGTCGCTCTGCCACCCTACCAGTGGCAAAGTCATCTCCGCCTTGTTCCTCCGCGTTGCGTCGCACCAGCGCATGCCTCTCCAACCTCCTCGTCGTTGTCGCCTCTCCATCTCAGGGCCTCTGTCTCCAGCGATGGCAGATACGCGCCATCTGCCCCTCTGCCTCCCCTTCGCTCCAATCACCACAGATAAGTTCCTCCTCTCCTCTTCATTTTCCCCTTCTTTATTTCTATTTCCAACCCCTCGACAATCGCATACCATCACCATCTTCTCCACCTTCGGCAGACCACCAGCGAGGTGTCTCCGTCACCTCCCCACACCCATCCACCTCGCCAGACCCCTCAGAAGCACCACCATCACCCACTGATCATCTTCCGCCCTTCCCCTAACCACCAACACCTCCACGCACGCCCACCGAACAAACCCATAAACACAGCCACAGAGCGACCTAGGCACGCATGCCTAGGTCACCCCGTGGCCAGCCACCCACCTAGGCACCTTCGCCGTGCCACGGTGAACCTCCCCATGTGGTTTAATGGGGTCGCAAGGCCGTGTTGAGTGACTGCAGGTCTGAGCCTCCGCCGCCATTAGCACCAGCTCGAAGGAGCTTGCAAGCTTCAACCCAGGTGCTTCACTCCAGGTCTCCAGGTTCGGGAGGCAATTGGCCTCGAAGGAGAGCCCAGCTGCAGCAATTGGGCGAAAGTCTCTTGCGGGTGTGTGCGAAGAAGCAGGTGGGACTTTTAGTCCCACCTCGTGAACTCAAGAGTGTAGTGAGTGGTTTATATTGAATTTCTGTTATTAGCTCTTCGCCTCCAAATGGCACGGGGTGAGGTCCCTCGCCCACACCCCCGCCTCGTCCGCGGTCACCCCTATGCGAACCTGGTTGACCCATTTACCCTGCACTCTTCACGCACCACCCACACCGGTGTGCCTGGACCCGGGCACGCGTAAACCGACCTGTTTACCCTATTCTGGCTGTGAGAGAGCGAAAGAGAGAGAGAGAGAGATGCGGGGAGGGTAGGGGGTAGGTTTTGCTGCGTGGTGTTGTGCAGCGAAGAAGAAGGAGGAGGAGGCAGCTGCTGAAGAAGAAGAAGAAGCCAAGGAGGAAACAACAGAGGAAGAAGACAGGAAGGAGGAGGCCAAAGTGAAGGACTTAGTTGCAGGGAAGAAGAAAGAGGAGCAGCTGAAGATAGAAGAAAGAAGACTAAAGAAGAAGAAGACTGCAGAGGCCAAGGAAGAAGGAGGAGGCGTAGCAGAGAAGAACAGAAGAAGAAGAAGACAAGGGAAGACAATTAAGAACAAAAGAAGAAGAAGGAAAGGAGGGAGAACAGGGAAGACAGAAGAGAAGAAAAAAGAGTGAGCACTGTAGCAATCGCAAGATAAGGTGTCTGATTCACAAAATCAGATGTCTGATTCACAAGGAAAGTCAGAGAAAGAAAGAAGGAAAAGGTGCGGCCAAGAAGAGAAGGAAAAGGAAGAAAGAGAAGAAAAGAAAAAGCCATCAAGAGAATATTCAATTTCCTCTTCCATTTCTACTCTCTTTTTAGTTCTCTTATACATGGACTCTCATTTATATTATTGTTAAATATCATATTTTGAGAGTTGTGGTTTTAGTTTCTAAAATACCAATTTGCTCCCTGAGTTCGACCTCGGATATTTTGACTTTCGAGTAATAAAATTGTTAGTTGTTTATACGACAATTTTAATTATACTGCAACGAATGTCTTTTTAAACCACGATCTCGTCGCGTAAGCACTGCCCCTCCTCGCTGTCCTCCTCTGTAGGTAACTCATCGATCCTCCTCCTCCTCCTGCCCTTGTCCACATTTCCTCCTCCTCCTACGATCCTCTGCCAACGCCTTGCTCCTTCGGTGCCCCCTCCTCCTCCTCGTCCTCCTCCTCATCGCCCCAACACCTCCTCCTCCTCCCTATCCTCCTTCATCGACGCCCCCCTCCTTATCATCCTTATCCTCCTCATCCTCCTCACCGCCCCGACACCTCCTCCTCCTCCTTGCCCTCCTCCACCGGCACCCCTCCTCCTCCTCCTCCTCCTCGTCCTCGTCCTCATCCTCGTCCTCATCCTCCCCGTCCCTCCCCCTCCTCCTGCTCCTAAATGCCCCTCCCCCCTCATCTCCTCCCGCTGTCCCCCTCCTCCTCACCTTCCTCATCTCCTCCTGCCTTCCCCTTCCTCCTCCCTGTCCTCATCTCCTCCTCTCCCTCCTACCTTGCTCCTCCTCCCCCTCTCCCTCCTCATCTCCTTCTGCCTTCCCATTCCTCCCCTCATCTACCTATTAGGTTTTTTTTTTAGCAATTAGGTTTTTTGTAATATAACAAATAGGTTTTTTTTAATTGATTCTATTTCTAAAATTACAGGTTATCGCTAACGAGCATTCTTGGAGGTTGTACTACTTGGAGGTATAATTTTAATGTTTTTAATTTATTTAAATGATAATATAGGTTTTTATTAGATGCTGGGTATGCCCACATATTATTTTTTATATCATTGCATGCATGTGGGGTGTGCTCACTTTTACAAATAGATGTGTGCATGCTATTGAGTTTATTTTAAATGTAGGGTGTGCACACTTTTATTGTGTATGCTGTTTTGATTTGCAAGTTTACTTTTATTGTATGTTATTGAGTTTACTAGCTTCTAAATGCGTTTCTCTCATTAATTTCCCAATGGCTCTCCAATCATTGTTTAAAAGGGGGATTCAGTTTGTAAGATTATCTCTTAGCTGTTGCACCATGGGGGAGATAATTTATTCATCTCTCCCTAGACCAACACATGCTAAGTTACATGATAGGAAATGCAAAAACATATTGAGCCTGGTAAGGTTGTGCTTGGTTGCATGTTCACTTTTAGAATAGATCAGCCTCTTGAAGTGTGCAAGTGGAAAGAAACTATGGTTGAGTAGTAGAACAAGTAATGAGTTATATGTTTGGATTGATGTATGTTAGATGGGAAAATGGGTAATATGTGATGTGTGGATTGATGTTGGGTTGTTCGATTATTTGGTTTGAATGGTGGCAAAAATGTCAGGTTAGATATGAAAAATAAGGTCGTGCTTAAGTTAGAGTTTTCTTATATCCTATATTTGATGTTGAATGATGAAGTCATTGAAACCTACAAAAATTATATAAACCTCTTTTATATATATATATATTTTAGTAGAAAATACATTAGAGAAGGATAATTCTACAACTAACTCATGACCATATGCAACCTCAGTGTCTTGCTGAAAATATGACCCATTGTTGAAATTGTATTCCTCTATATGAATGTGTTATTCTTGACCTTTAAAATCTGGAGGGGAAAAGGGGACAAAAGAAAAGTCTAAAGTTGTCTTCATCCATGGAAAATCCTTTAGAAATCTAATTGATGAAAGAGAGTTCAATGCTAGAAAAAAGACCTTTCAAAATATTTATTTTTTGAATACTTCAAATAAATTATCACTTCAACAATAACCATCGCCAAAATCATATAAATCATTGCCAACGACCTTTGCAATATGTCACGTTGTTGTTTTATTTTGACGACAGGTACAATCCCTTATTGTCGCCTTCTGAGCGTGTACGGGTGAACATAGAAGTGAGATTTGACGATGGTTTTAAAACCGTCCCTCAAGACAAAAAAATGGCTTTTAGTAGTGAATTAAATAGTGATATATAATGCATTTGTCACTAATTCCTTTAATTTAGTGGCAAATTTTTTATATTTGCCATTATAACATTTTGTCAAACGACAATCAGTAATAGTGGCAAATATATTTGTCACTATAGTATTTGATTTAGTTACAATTGTTGCTTATGCTACTATAATATTTTTATAAAATAACAATTAGCATTAGTGACAAATATATTTGCTATTATAGTCTTTGATTTAGTGACAATTGTTACTTATGTCACTATAATATTTTTTTCGAATGACAAATTGGTGTAAATAACATGAGACCACTATTTCATCTTCAACATTTTTTTAATAACAAAGGGAAAAGCCAAATTGAAACTTATCCCTTCAAATAGAAAAAAAAATTTTGATTTCATTTATTTAAGATATATGTAGGTGGGAATTAGAGCAATTACTATAACAAAATATGTCTTTAGTGACCATATTTTAAAGACAGACTTACTTTTAGTGACCAAAAAGAGGTGGGGGATAGAAAACTTTGTCTCAAAAAATTGGTTGCTTCTTATGGGGGCAGATTAAACATCTCCAAAATTTGGTCACCATTTTTTTCAAGAAACTTTCCCTCCTATCAAATTTCATCTTTTATCGAAACTCATATTTTCCCTCCCTTAAGAGCCCCTAGCCACTCTCTCGTCACCTCCCTCTCGCTACCATGGCGGAGAAGAAGCGTAGCTATTTTTCCCTCCTTCGAAATCCCTCGACCCTCCTGTGCCTCCATCTCAGTAGAAGAAAATATGACTTTTATGTCGGATATTGATGACGATAATAATTATCATCTTAAAATAAATATTTTTTTATAATATTATATTAAAAAATAAAAAAACTATCTCGGAATGCTTTGGAGACACTAATGTACCATCACAAACAACAGAATGCAACCAAAAAAAAAAAAAAAAAGGCTGACTCTCCCTATTCGAAAACTATCACCTACTTCTCATATTCACTTGCCCTTTATTCTCATCCCTCCGTAAACCAGGAAAAAAATTTAGAATGCAGCTACTGCCTCTGCACACCCAAAACATAACCCGCCTTTATGCCCCGTCCCATCCTGCCCAATGGCTGCTGCCCTTCCCCACACCCCAAAAAAGAGACCAACGGCCACATCGCTCGCCGCCCCTCCACTCCCCACTATTTCTATTTCCCTCCTCTCCCTCGCCGCCTTGCTCCTTGTTCTCCCTCTCCATGATCGCCGATTGTATGGTCCTCTTCGTTGACTTGCCTACAACGACCTCCGATTGGCCTTCTCTCGACATCTGTAACATCTTTCTCCATCGGCCTCTTCTCCGCCGACCAGCCTGTAGCCTTCTTACCACCACCCGCGTGTCCTCCTTAACCTCGTCCACCGCAGCAGCACTCTCTGCCTCCTCCCATCACCGCCGCATGCTGTTGGGTGCATCCGACCACAGCAACCTCTCCAACCTATGGTACATGCCTTTATCGGCCCTGGTCATAGGCCTTATTGCCGCCAACCACCTTTCCTCATGCCTAGGGTTGCGATCCATACTGTGAGTTTTTTTCCTCTTCTCTTAATCTCGATGCTTGATGTTCGTGGGTCGATGTATATATATATATATAATTAATTTGTTACCATTTTAAATAATATTTTCCCTTCAATCATGCATCAGAAACTACTACCAGCATAAAAAACTAATTACTTCGAAACGGCAATAGGAGATCGATGTTAGCATGATTCTGTTGTGTCCGGATCGAGTCCTGAGACTAGAAGTTCTGGTTAGGTCCTTCAATTGAGTCGATTGAATCCCAATTACAGCCATATATGCTGATTGGTCAAACTTGGCCATATGGCCGAGTTGGTGGATTCATTTGAACTGCACTATATGTATGTATATATAGATATAACAAATTCATGAACCTAGCTAGCTAAATGGTTGGTTGACCTAGTGAACCATGCATTCCAAAGTCGGTTGGTGGT
The DNA here is from genome assembly GCA_037157565.1 of Thalassia testudinum. Taxonomy (NCBI): domain Eukaryota; kingdom Viridiplantae; phylum Streptophyta; class Magnoliopsida; order Alismatales; family Hydrocharitaceae; genus Thalassia; species Thalassia testudinum. The sequence continues at coordinate 51,787,034 of JAZHRO010000009.1, forward strand.
GTTTGACCAAGTCCAATCCAATTCTGAGCTTTCAGATCTCGTATACAAAATGAAATAGCTAGTTCTCTCATTTATGAGTAGGAGATCATACATGCATGTGCACCCATTAAATTTTCTTTACAATGTTGAAACAATTTATTTACCATGCTACATACAAAATAGTTGTTCTTGATACTAAAGAATTCGTGGGGCCATATTTACTAACTAGCTGGCAAAGGAGAAAATTAATTCCAGAAGATTGATTAGAAGTATATATGAAGACATGCTAAACTAATTAACAATTCGTTTTGAACTGCTGATGGGTCACACCTTGCGGTCTCTCAATTTTTTGTTGGATTCGTCGTAGGGTTCGCAATAGTTAACTTACACTTCTTGCACTTCCTGTTCTCCACTAATGGTGATAGATGGAGGTGCCTACACGATAATAATAGCTGGTTTATCCAAGAAGGGTGAAACTGCATATGCTAAAGTTGGAAATGTAGTAGAGGAGGTACCCTTCTCTCTCTCTCCAAATAATGCTTCATTAGGAGTATAACAAATAGGCTATTGCAATAAACTAAATCATGATTCCTAAGATAGTTGGCCAAACTTGTGGTCATCAGTTAAGTATTATCTAGTGGTCATATTGTTGAACCAGCTACTATTGACCAATTTATATTGGGTTTGACTTTTATTTTAAAAATTGGTGGGGCTGACCATTTCAGATTGATTGGTTTTTGGTTCAATTGATTCAAACAATCAGTTAGGTTCAATTTTTAGAACATTGTAGAGTATTATGCACTAACAACGAATGTATTACTCCACATAAACTGCCACCTTTTTCCTGTGTGGTGTTTAACAAATCCAATTACCTTATACCCCCTCTTTAGCCAATTTCAGAAGTACTTAGAATCCCTCAACGAAGCACTCAAGATAGGGAAGAAAGTTGGAGTTGCTAAAGGCCTTGGCGTTGGCTTTACTTATGGCCTACTATTCTATGCGTGGACACTGCTTCTTTGGTATGTTAACATTCTCGTAAGGCACAAGGTCGCCAATGGTGGCAAAGCGTTCACCAAGATAATGATCGTAATCATCAGCAGATTGTAAGCATCGATCATTATGAACACAATATATCATGGCAGGAGTAGTACCACTAAATTTTTTTCCTACATCTTTCAACTTTGATGCATGGCTGGTTAATTTGGTTGTCCTCATAATTTTATTTAATTTTTCATCTTAATTGCAGCTCTCTTGGATAGGAAACTCCCAATCTTGGTGCCTTTGCCAAGGGTTGTGCTGCTGCAACTAACATGTTGAGACTAATCAAATCAACGCCAAGTCGATTTGCTGAATACCATGGAATGATCCTAGACAAAATTGATGGCTGCATAGAATTCAATGAGGTCGCTTTTGCATACCTGTCGAGGAAAAACAAGATATTTGAAGGTTTAAGCTTAACGATCGGTTTAAAGAAAATCTTTGCGATTGTCAGTCCAAACGGATCAAGGACGAGCTCCATCATCTCAATGATAGAGCAATTCTATGACCAATAGCAGGTAGGAATTAGCTAGATCTATGTATGTACGTTATTATGTATGTTGTATGTAATTGATCATATGCTGATCATCGATGGCTTCAACAGGAGAGGTATTGTTGGTTGGGCACCATATAAAGATGCTTGGGCTGAAGTGGCTAAGGATGCAGCTGGGCTTGGTCAGTCAAGAGCCTGCTCTATTTTCCACCTCTATTCCAGCAAATATTCTCCTTTGAAGTGAGGGTGCAGACTTCCAAGATGTTCTTGAGGATGCAAGGATGGCAAACGCTGACAATTTCATTCGAGGACTACTCGACGGCTACTTAACACAGGTTAATTAATTGTGAAACTTCCTTTTCTTTTTCTTTTTTTGGGGGTTGAGGGGGTGTGTTGGTTAATTACAAAACTTCTAATTCTAAGATCATATATGTGTTAGATATTGATTGCTGCAATATTAATAATAAGTTGGATGCCAGGTCGGGGAGGGTGGAACTCAGTTGTCAGGTGGACAGAAGCAGTGAATCGCCATCACGAGAGTGGTGCTGAGGAAGTCGAAGATCTTGCTTCTGGACGAAGCCACCAACGCCCTTGATGTGGTTAAGCATGCACTGGATAAAGTCATGGTGAAGAGGATGACTATTATAATTTGCATTTATGTTATAATCAACTGCATTGAGAACAAGAGTTGGCCTATTCCAGTTAATTAATTATGTTCCTTGGCTTAAGCAGGATCAACCATTTATTGCACTTTTTTATTTGAAATTTTGAAGGACATAACAAAGTGCCTTTACTCAGACATTTAATATTATATCTGTTGCACATAAAACAATTTCTTTAATCTTTGTTCTCTTTAGGGCTTGGGTTGAAAATGTTGAAATCAATTTTTGTTGATATTATTGATCGAAAATAAGTGTCACATTAAACTCCAGTGGCTACATTTTAACTTCTGAGATTGGTGGCACTATCCAAATGAAGACCTATCTGACAGGCAGTCTAGAAATTTGTCTAGCACTAAATGAGGAGCTTTCCATTGGACAAGGTGGAGGTTCCATTTACGATTACAGTAGCTTGATGGGAGGAGGAGCACTGATACTTGATGATGTAATCTTCATGAATCTGTGCATCTTGATAGTTTTGATATTGATCATACTTTGACTTTAATGGAGATTTTTCTGTGATGAACTATAGGATGGCCCGAGAGTTCAAGCCTTCATTTTGTATAAGTGTACTAATGATAGAAGCAGGATCTTGCAAGGCCGAAGTCACATTGAAAATACATGTTGAGTTCACTTCAAGTGTCACTGCAAATTCTATTACAATAGAGATGCCATTGTCAGCTGCTTACACATCTAGAGTTATCTTTGAACTAGAGTCTGGGGTTGTCCGAAGAGACGATTTCTAAGAAGGAAACAAAAAATTGGAATGGAGATTGAAAAAGATGGTAGGTGGCTCCAAGCATGAACTTTGTGTGAAGCTAACATTTTCACAGGAATCTCATTGGAATGTCTTCAAGGAGGTAGTAGTTTCATCTCCATATGATATGCCTGAGATCAATTGTGCTGCACCTGATGAAGAGGGAATTGATTTTCTCTTTCTTTTTTCTGGTTGCTTTGTAGATGTACTTTTATAATTTAATGAATGCCGTAGTTTTTTTCCCATAGGGGTAATATCATTTATTTTCTAAATCAAAAACTTTTATTTGTAGATTGTTTGTTCTAAATTCTCACGGTCTATAATTATTTTTACATATTGGAATCCTTCTTCAAGCTTGCTCCAAGCCTATTTGCACAAAAGAAAGGTGATTTTCTTTGTGGATAACTTGTTGATGCAATAGTGGTAAGAATTATCTTATGCAATATCATTTTTTCATTAGGATATTCTTTGCTTTGATTATGTTGTTGGTCTATACGTATCTTTTAACAGTACAAACAAACCACGTAGGAATTTTTTTTGTTTCCTATTGTTTTTCCCTCACTTTTTTTTTTCTTGGTTTGTTGATGGTAGGCTCCGTTTGAATTTCAGGTTCTTTTTTCCGCCTCACTGCTGCCACAAGTTATTACTGATGTGCCTGTTCTTTGAGTTGGTTTCATTTGCCTCATTGTTCTTGATATGTAGATTAGGTGCTTTAGTGCCCCATTGCAACCTACTAATTAGGATATTCATTCTACATGATAGAGATGGAGCCCTCAGTGATGCAGAGTTGAATGATTTTTAGGTTCTTTTTTTCCCTCATCGTTGCCAACAGTGATCTGCTTGCTCTTTGAGTTTGTTTTGTTTGCCTCATCGTTCTTGATATGCAGCTTAGGTGCTTCAGTGTCCTGTTTGTGAAAAATGTTGTTTAAGAGAAGATGCCTGAAGGGCTCAATGAACGGGGTCTTACACTAACAAGATTTCTTTTCCCTCATGCTCTCTTTATAGAGAGGTTGCCTGGAAATAACATGAACGGTTCTTATAACAATTCGAATGCTAGGTAGAGTTGCAGTTGTCAATAATTTTATATATGTAATTAAATCCCCTACTTATGGTTGACTTTAATGTTTGTAGCTCTAAGAGAATTGTTCGGAGCAAAATTAGGGAACTACTCAATGCCTGATTGCTTCTCAGATGACATAACAAGGGATATTGGAATGACACAACAAGATAAGGAAGAAATCAAGGAAGAAGTTCGAACAGTTGGAAATAACTCAACTTTAAATGGAAATCAAACGATAAACCTGAATGACTCGCCCATCTTCATTGTAGATGTTGGTGGGTCTTTACTTGATCTAAATGATGCAGTTGATGAATTCTTTGATGTTTTGGAACACCCAGAGCGTGAAGATTCTAATCTTGAGTCATCTGACCCAAGTTTTTTCTTAGAGGTAAGTTCAAGTGATGTTAATGATATTTTTTTCCCATTTCAAAAGAGCATGACAATTTTTGGAAGAGGGATCTCAACAGGAACTATGCATATTAAGTATGTTACTTTGTTATTTTACAGTTTTGCATGTGGGACTGAACTTCCACAAGCATGCATTACGATTGATGAAGTCAAACCCCAAATGGTTGCCGGTGAATAAAGTCATATTGTGCATAATGGATTACCGTCAACAGATGAAAGTTGCTTGACAAAAAAGTAGATTAGTGATTGCAAATGTAATTGAGTGGTTTGGTAAGATTAGAGGGGGGTGTTAAGGGGTGTGGGAGTTAAAGTATATGACATAGTCCTAACAATGATTTATTGCAGTTATGACAAAGGCCAACTCCCAATCGCAACACAAGGAAGCAATGTAGCAGATGTGAAGCCCTGAAGAAGTATTGCAATGTGGGATGGATGTCAAAGTTTTATGATTTTCTAGATGATTTCAGTTGGGTTGATGAAGTACTTCATATTTTAGGATCTTGTTATTTTTTTTATTTTTTCTACATTTTTCTTTTCTTTTCTCTTGTATTACCCTTAAGAGTGGAATATGTACTTTGATGATCTGAGAAGTCAATAAAAAGGATTTTGTACTTGTGCTTGTTAAAACGATTTTTTCTTAGTAAAGAATAAAATTAAGTCGTATATATAGCTATCATTAAAGTGAATTAATAGTGTCAATTAAATGGCAAAAGAAAGTGCTATTAAAGTAAATAATTAGTGATGATTTAGTGGCATAAGAAAGTGTCATTAAAGCAAATCAATAATGGTGATTTAGAGATAAATAATATCAATATAGGTAATTAAATGGTAAAAAAAAGTGTCACTAAAGTAAATAAATAGTGATAATTTTCGACAAAAAAAGTCATTAAATGATGGATATAGCGACACTGATAACGTTAGTTAAATTGTCATTAATATAAATCAATAGTAGAGAAATAATAGCAAATAAATTGTCACTGTAGAAGATCATTAGCGACATTATTTGCGGCAATTAAAGTGTCACTAATACCATTAATTTAGTGGCAATTGTATAATTGCCGTTAATCTTTTAGTGATGCCAACGAAGGCAGCAATTAAGCGGTAATTATTGTGTTGCTAATTACATATAGTGGCAAATAAAAGGCTTATAGTGGTAAATATTAAATGCTACTGAAGGTTATTTTTTTTGTAGTGCCTAAAATAAATTATTAACGGTTATTAATTAAACTGTTGCCAATTGTCTTGGTGGGAATACAATTTACGCTCCAAAAATTTTCATACTTTCAGGGACAGTTTAATAACTATTGCCAAATGACAAGTGAGACCTCGTGTTAATTGTTGCGGGAGCCAAAAGGGTCTATGGAAACGGTTATATAATCGTCACCTAATGTATTGCACAACGGTTATTAATAACTGTCACCAATAATGCTTGACTTTTTTTAATGCAATTACACATAATAAATAAAAATACACAAAAATAACGTAAATTGTCCAAAACATTCAATAGAAAGGAATTATAAAATGAAAGTAATATATATCTATATATACATATATATATATATACACGAGGTTCAAATATTACAATAATAATAAAGATGCAAAGAATATAAACACACATATATAAACTATGCTGGGGCACTTACGCCACTAGCCCCAGAACTACCGTCGTCGTCATCACCACGCCTCAGAATGTGAAACGATGAATGATCAGGTCCACTAGCACCCTCCTCGAAGATAGGACAAGACCTTCCAGTGCTTGTTATGTCGCTCTAACAACTCCTGGCGCTTCATCTTGCGAGTGGCGGCCTATAGCTGGATGGTGACCTCCTCCAACCTTTTCTCTTGCTCCACATCTCGATGCTATATGGTCTGAACCTCGGTGCATAGACTGTCGTCCTAGACGGACGAGGATGATCCTTTCCTATCATACCAGGAGATCATCCCACTACTCCCAATGCTACGGACGAAGCCTTCGTGCTCTAGAGGCATCACGATCTTAAAGGTCTCCCCTGGTGTGAGAGGGGTTTGCAGAACATTCTTGGAGGTTTCGTCTGCGACCTTAGGAGGGGTTTGCGGAACATTCTTGGAGGTTTCGTCTGCGACCTTAGGAGGATGGATCAAATCTACCATACGATCATGTAAATATATATATATATATATATATATAGACATACATATATATATACATATATATTTGCAATTAGTTTTTATATAATTGAAATTAATGTAACTGACTTTTATTTACTTACATGTGTCTCCTGATATGTTAGATGTATCCATACACGTGGGCCGTCGAGTGTTTTTTTACTATGAGGCTGCTCATAGATTTCCACTCGATCTAACTGAGTACCCTCGTGTGTCTCCGCCTGAAAATGAAGTAATATTTTCATCTTATTTTAATTTAACTAAATTATTTTAATTTTATTTCAAATGCTAAATTAATAAACCTACATACCTATCCTATCATGAGTCAATACTCATTCGACCAAAGCAGTGGATCTGGGCAAGAGCCCGAACCCTGTTGGCCTTATTCTTCTTGATTTGCTCCTATAAGAAATATAAATTTTATTACTAAGAGATTATATAATTATTCGTTATAAATTGAATATAAAAATAAAATTTGAAACTATTTATTTACCCTACTGCTGGATCCCTCCAATGCTCACAACACTCTCTTCAAATGGGAGGTGCAATTGTAGGAAACATGTTTTCCGATGCCTCCTCATACGACTTATTGTTAAAAAGTTGAAATAATTTTGCAAAATTTTATTAGAAATTTTTTATTATATATAAATAATTAAATAAATTTAGAATTTAAAATAATTTCATGCCGTACTCTTCATCTCCTCTCTCCATCCACGATGTATCCTGCCTGAATGCTGTAGGATAGCCTTGGGTGCATTAGAATTATTGCCCCAATCAAAAGTGCCATGTATGCAATAATATATAAATCGATTATAATTGTTATAAACGTGAACAAATGAATTTAACGTTTATACCTGCAACTCCCAAATAATGGATGCCTTCGACTCCTTGGCGACCCTCTTCTAGTTGAAGTAGGAAAGTGTCACGGTTGCCTTAGTAATCATGGCTAATCGGCTCATAAAGCTGGGGTAGTTCTTCGCTTCCCCAGCTGTAGTAATGGACATTGTAATCCTGGTGCCCTCAGGTAGTCTTTTGAGGTCCTTATTTTGTGTCGGACCTTGCATGTTTTTCCTAGCTAAAAACATGAATTGGTATATACTAAAAGATTAAATAAGTGAAATTAAATATAATAAGCTTTTGAATGAAATTATTTTAAATTCTTACCAGCACTGGTGCCTGCTTGAGTATCAAGCTACTGCGACGTGTCAGCCTTAGTATTTGGCTCTTGCGACGTGCCAGCTTAAGTATTTGGTTGCTCAAATGGCTGCTGTACCTCCTCATCAACTGCCTCCTACTGCCCTAGCAACTCCTCAAGATGGGTCTCAAGTTGAGGATTCACCTCAACATCATGGGTATCTGGGGCTGACGACTGACCTCTACGAAAAGCGCAAAGGTATTGAGTTAAATATGTGGAGGGAGGTACTGGAGAGAGTGGGAGGGAATGTGGGCACAAGGGGTATCGGAAAGAGGTTGGGAAATAGGAGGTTGAGACAGTGCCTCCTCCCTAACCTCATGCATAGGTGATGGTCTACCCCTGACATCCACCTTCTTGCGTGGCCTCATCTGCACATAAATAAAAATAGAATTAAGTAAACATATATTAGAAAATGTTTATGATTAAAGGAAAAAATATAAACAATTATTGTAAAAAAAGTAACTACATTTAAATTGAGTTCATTAGAAAATGAATGCCCTTATACCTTAAACATCAGTATCTATTGCACTAAGAACTATTTCTACTTCTACTGGAATTTCTTGATATGCTTCAGATGTAACAGAAATTCCATTATCTTTTTTTTCATCGAAGAAATTACAAGGCACGGTTTTTAATGATATGATCCACCCATTTCTGCTATTATCGAGCACATAAAAAATTTGTGATACTTGGCAGGCTAGTGTAAACGGTTTAGCTGTTTGAAGAATTCGGCAGTTCTTATTTAAACTAATGAAACCATGTTTATTTTCTTTTTTAAAATCAATCCATTCCTTGAAAACATCAAACTAATCACACTTAAATAAAACCATCCTGCTGTCATATCTGAAACTCATCTTTACGATTTCAATGATTTGCTCATAGTAGCCATCACAACTCGTTCTAATATCATAACTGACAAGAACTCTAGCCTGTTGTAATGCTTTTGCATTATCGATTGACTTTAGTCTGAACCTGAATCCGTTAATTATGTAACCAAAATGATAATGTCCATAACTCAACAGAGTCTCATATATTACATCGAAGTCATCCACCTAGCGTGGGTCCTTGTTTTCTTTCATCTGATATACACGCTGCTTAAACCAATCAAGGAACTACAACTCTTGAGTGACATGAAGTGAAGACTGTTTAAATTCACCGAGAAAAGGATTGACATTGGGAATCTGTTTCAAGATATATAACTGAGCTAACTGTCAATCCATTAAATTGATCATTCTGTAGTCTGTGTGCAAGATAGACCTTCCCCTTGTGTCAAAAATTGTTAGAGAATCATCATTTATTTTCGTTGTATCCCCTATCAAAATTCCTCGCTAGTCGATTAAATCTCTTGTTGACATTGTCCATGTATATAGCACAGAAGTTTATGCATTCTTCTAAATGGTAACCCTTGACGATTGACCCCTTTAGCTTTGCTTTATTTAAAACGTTATCTTTTAGCTTCTTCAGAAATCGCTCAACTGGATACATCCATCTATACTGTACATGTTTACCAACTCTTGCTTCATTTGTAAGATGTAGCGTTAGATGTACCATGACGTCAAAGAAAGTTGGGGGAAAAATTTGTTTCATTTTGTTGAGTGTAATTACAATTTGATCATTCCAATAGCCTAGACTTTCACGGTTCAAACTCTTTGAGCAAACGACTTTAAAAAATCGGCTCATCTCCGTGAATAAATCGATCACTAGATTTGGCAACATTCCACGAATAGCTAACAGAAACAAATCTGCATGTAAACATGTGAATCGTAACTTTTCAATCTACTGATCTTCTGAACTTCATTCACACAATGCAAGAACTGTGAAGAAAACCTGTCTGGGACCCAAATTCCTTTCAAAAAAGTGAATATCTTATCCCTCTGTCCTTGTTGTAGACTGTTAAACGCACTTTGATTGGGTTCTAGAAATGTACGTCGTAGTATAGGTGATCAAAGTGAATTAACATTTAAGTTTTTAATACTCGAATTAATAGAAGATCTGAGCTCGTCTCTGGGAGCAAGAAAATGCACAAAACATCACTATCACAATAAGAATAATGCAATTGATTCTCAATGTATATCAAATATGTTCTCGGACAAAAAAATATAAAAAGATTTGGGTAAAAATGGTAGTTTGAACCACCAAATTTGACCTTAATATTTAAGCACAAATCACCTCAAATAATTAAATAGTACCAGCAATTAAATTTTTCTCGTAGAGCTCATAGAACCAAATCAAGCCTCAGCCCTTAGATGTCGAGTATAAGGCACAGACACCTTAACTTACGAAGGCAGTAGCGCAAGGGCTTTGCTATGACCAAGTACTGAGGGGGAAATCACGAATCTTGAGGTGCAAAACCCTTCTCCCTCCTCAATTTGTTTCTTCTCAGATTAAGTCAGACCCAGGTAACTGGATCCATAGCCCAGACCCATGGGCATATTCGCTTGTGAGGGTTCGTGAGTGAGTGCATGCGTACGGGTGTGCGAGGGGACCTCACCCTGTGCATTCTGAGGCAACGTGCTACTAGCGCGTTTGTGTAATATATGCTGGACGAGCTCTAGCAGTGTTCGATGTGGGACTAAAGTCGCCTGCTGTCTCGCGTCCTCTGGCAACAAATGCGTCCAGCATTAATTCGTCTGCTTCGATCGTTCGATCTCTCGGATGAGGTCAGGAACTGATTGAGGTATTGACAGGGCTTCCAATTGACCTGCTCCTCTTTAGATCAGGGCATGGGATGGCATGGCGAGCTTTGTCGGAGACGGCTGGAAAGCTATTATCGGAGACGGAGATGAAGGGTAAATCCGGTGAAGACCTGCAGGTAGAGAACAAGACCTTTCGGCCTCAAATCAGTCGAAGAGCTTCGTGGGAGAAGCTTGAAGCTCATCCTTAGGTCTAGGTGCTGCGTGTGAAGGTTTCATGGTGTGGCGAAGAAGCTCACCGGAGCTCCTGAAGATGGTGGTCGGTAGGTGTGGTATGTGGTTGAAATATCAGAAGAGATGAGAAGATAGAGGAGGATAAGGGGAAGAAACATCTTAACACTATTGGATAGAAGAGAGGATGAAAATCGGTGGCGGTGGAAGGCCATCAGTGACGAATCAGAGGTGAAATTGAGGTTGAGGAAGGGGTTGGAAGACCGGCTCCTTGGCTGGGAAGCACGGCGTAAGAGCGATGAAGGTGGCTGCACTCTCGTTTGGTGGTGAGAGGAAGTGGAGCAAAGGGGGTGGAGAAGACCTCAAGGTTTGGTCATGGTGGTGCATGGAGGAAGGTGAGGAGAGGGCTTGGGCGTGCGGATTCCAGACGACTCTGCATAGAATGGCAACGCGGTTCTTTATAGACTAATGTTGGAGCAACAGAGGGCGTGTGGTTGCGAGATATGCTCGGAAAGCTTGCAACAGCTGCAACGGCTTTGACCGTCAGTTGTGGATGGTAGACGTGACCATTGGTGGTGGAACGGCCACTGGTAGATGCGGAATGGCTCGGAAAACACTTTAGTCGTTAAGGTCAACCGTAGATTGAGGTGGCAACAAATCGAGCTTGAAGTTCGACAAGGAGGTTGGTCAAAGGTCGAAGGTCGGCACGAGGAGGAAGATGACCCAAGGACCTTTGTGCAAGAGGGAAAGACCTAGAAGTAATAGATTTGGACCTATTTGCAAAGTTTTAGGAAATTAAGGACTTAAATGTAAAGTAGGTGTGAATAATGTCAAAATAGATCCAACTTTTTATGGAAGCTTGATTAGAACCTAGGGAATCTAGTTGTAACCTTAATTTTGAATTTTGAAGTCATTTGCTTGGTCAATTTATAATTAGACCTAATTCGCATTAATTATTCACCTACTTTATTGTTCTAGGTCAACTTGGTTCTTTTGATCCAATTAATCACCCTAAACCTTGTAGAGTATTTATTTATAATTTTTAGAAGGTTTACTTTGCAATTTTTTTTTACAAGAACCCTATCAATTTGAGTTAGGCCAAAATTAGGGTTTAATCATTATCCTTATAGCCTGATTTTCAGAGAAAATCCTAGATTGACTGTTTTGAGCCTATTTAGCAAACTTTTGGGTTCATTTGATGATTCTTCTCCTAATTGAATTATACCCTTTTTATGTATGATTTAGGTGAGTTTACCCTTAAAACTCAACAAAATTAAGTTGGCTATAGTGAATGATGGTGAAGCCATCATAGATTGTACATTGCTAGTGGCATTTCTTCTCCTTCAGTGACATGTAGCTTAGGATGGATACCCAGTTTCTTCATGATCTTAACATGTCTTTCGGATTATCTGTTAAATTCAACACGTCTAAGATGTTGTCCATGATGTTTTTCCCAATATGCATGACATCAAGATTGTGCCGGATTGTAAGATCTTTCTAATACGGAAGCTCCATGAAGAAGATGCTTGTCTTCTTAAAGCCAGAGTCCTTTAATGTTGTCAGACCTTTCCTGAAGGGGCGACCGAGTAGTATGTTGTTAAGCTTTTGTAATTTTGCCATAATTTTAGACCCTGACAGTCGATTGAAATTTGTCGGCAACTTATTTCTTGGATTCCTATTGGAATACCAAGTGGTGCCATCAAATCTATCCTTAAACTGTGCACCCCGCCATTTGTGCTTAATTGGAAGAAATTTGCGATGCCTTAAATATCCATTTTTATTACTTTCAGGCAGGCGCAAATGATGTGTATCATCCATACATACTGGGTAGTCAAACTTCCCTTTTGTACTTCATCCAGAAAGATTCGCATAAGCTTGGAAGTCATTAATTTTCCATAGCAAAGCCCTGTACATCTGAAAGAATTCTTTACTCTTTGCATCACACGTCTGAACATCATCGTGCCATAGTTGTTTCAATTCATCTACTAATGGCTGTAAGTAGACGTCAATTGCATTTCCTGATTGCTCGAGACTTGGGATTAAGAGGGTCAACATCATAAATGAGAATCGCATGCATAGCCATGGAGGTAAGTTGTAAATAACAATCATGACTGGACATATAGAGTACGACGGGTACATATTCCTAAATGGATTAAATCCGTCACTTGCAAGTCCCAATCTGACATTATACGAATCCTCTACAAAAGACAAATGTTTGCTGTTGGAAAATTTCCACTCTGAATCAGTTGGATGGCGAATAAGGTCATGTTTTGACTTTTTTTCGTCATGCCACCTCATCCATGTTGCAGTCCTACTAGAAAAAAAGTCATTACAACCTTGGAATCAATGGAAGGTAACGAAGTACCTTTCTAGCTTATTTCCTATCTCCTTTATATCTTTCCTTACCACATTCCAGGAAGGAAATCAAGCTACCGTACTCGTTTCTATATACCATGTAGTCATTGGGACATGCGTGAATCTTCTCATAATTCATACCAAGTACACGGATTTTCTTCTTGGCTTCATACCACGACTCGGGCACACACTGGGATTATCAACAACTCTTGTATAAACTGAAGCAACTCCGACATCATTTTCGTTGTAGCTCTATTTATAGCTTTCATTTGAAATAATTTCAATAGGAAGGACAACCTTGACTTGGAACTTATTCCAGGTGCGATAGGCTCAGCTGCTCTCATCGCATCATAAAACTGATTACATCTATTGAGTCTTTTCTCATCATTTGTAATATCAGGATCAACCTCTCTCATCTCAAGCAGCATCTTATCGATTTGATTATCATCGTCTTCCTCGTTATTAGAATCATCTACTTCCATTATATTCCGTGTGTCATCTATGCTGGTTCCTCTTCATGTAATGTTGCCACCAACCATTATAGATCACATGCTCTATAACTGTGTCCTTATCCTAGATGAATCCATTGAAACACTTCTTACACGGACAAAATATTTTCTTCAAAAATTCTCCACGTCTGTATTATTTTCTATCTTCATGGAAGGCTCAATCTAGGAATGAGATCATTCCACTCTTATACTTAGGGTAATCTAAATTCCGTAGACTAATCCAAGACTTATCCATCATAACCTAAAATATTATTACAAACAACTCGCAAGTTAGAAGTGAATATACGGAAGGTATTTGTATTTTAAAGAAGATTTTTACTTGATAGCCTATCCCCAAAGATTTGATTACAACGTTACTTCTTACATGTAACTAGCGTGCGAAGAAATTTCGGTAGCATCTCCCTACACTTCTCCAGTATACCTCCCAAGACTAACCTTAACTACGTTCCCAACAGCTCCCACTAAAGGGCAATTCAGGAATGAAGCTGAGATTAGTTGTATACTAGAGAAGAGAGAGAAAATACATCCAAAATTTTTTTACACACTAATTACATGTAACAAGTAACCCTAAGTTGTAATCAAATCTTCAAGGACCTTTCTTAGCTCAGAATTTCTCTGAACTAAGGACGATGACATTTATGGCATGTTATAAAGATAACGCATCATGTATGTGAGTGAGGTATACACCCACTCTACATTGTTCGTGTAACATCATCAAAAGTCTCGACAAACTAGTATTTTGACACAATTATATCTCCCCACAACTTGTTATGTAGGGGTTAGAATTCCTATTGTTTGTCATGAAGTGCTTCTAGATTTGTGCAAGTGTGTATAAAACTAAGAGTTGACAATCAAACATTTAACTTTCAAATTAAATTATTAGATGTAAAGTTCATACACAAAAAAGCTAAACCCTAAACATTAAAACCTAACATCAAAATCCAAAAATCAAAGCCAAACTAAACCCAAAACCCTAAATCGAAACATTAATCAAAACTTGTAAACCTAAGAAACCTAAACTGAAAATCTTAAATCAAAAAACGTAAATCGAAAACCTTAACTCAAACCTAATTCGATTAACAATTAACACTGTACGACCTAAACCCTAACTCAACCTTAATTAAATCATAAATGTTAAACCTTTAAACCGTTGATTTTAACGTGAAACCATAATGAAACTCAAACCCTAGCCCTATATCTCAAACTCTAAACCCTTACCGTAATCCAACATCCTAAATCTTAAATCAAAAACCTAAACTCAATACCCTAAAGCCTTAACTTCAAATCTAATACCTTAAATCCAAAATCGAAGACTTCAATTCTAAAATCAAAACCAAAAACCTAAAAACTTAAACATAAACCCAAAACCTTAAAACCTAAATCCAAAACCAAAAATCCTAAAATCCAATATTATAAACTCTAAACGAAAAACTTATAAATCATAAAGCCTAAATACTATAACTCTGCCGAAAAATTTTTGGTAAAATTTCCCTTATAATATTAGACATTCACATTTCCTTCAAAAATACAAGAAATCATTCACAACATGTGTGCACACCTCACATGTAACACACTAAATTCAATATTAACAAATTCCAATTGTGGGCACACCTCACATTCAAATTAAACAAAGAAATAATCTAATCTAACAGGCATTTAACAATTGACTAACAAGCATGTAACACCTAATTAACATGTATGTAATAGCTAATCTAATCAAAATTTTAGTAACAACTAATAAACATATATGCATTTAACCACTAATTTAACATACATTTAAAATTAAATAACATGCATTTAACCACTTAGCTAATAGGCATTTAAAAATTAATTAACATGTATTTTAATTTAACAACTAGTTTAATAAGCATTTCACACAAATCTAATTAATAAATTTCATTTAATTTAATCAAATTCAAATTTAATAAAGAAAAATAAAAAAAAGGGGCTACGAGGGGTTTCCAGTCGGGAGGGAGCCTGCTGGTGGGGAGGGTGTGGGTGGGGAGGGGGCTTTAGGAGGGGGTGCTGCGGGAAGGGGGTGGCAGAAGAGTGGGTCTGGGTGGAGGGGTGCAGGTGGGGAGAGAGGGGTGTGTGGGTGGGGAGAGTGGGCGACGCAAGGTCTGGAAGGGGGTGGCGCACAGCGGGGTAGGGCGAGGGAGGCGGCCAGGAGGGTAGGCAGTAGGGGGTGGTGCATGGCAGGGTAGGGCAAGGGAGGCAATCAGGGGAGGTGGGGGGGGGGGGGGTAGCGCATGGTGGAGTAGGGCGAGGGAGGCGACGGCGGGGGGGAGGGGCGTGGTTGCATAGCAGGTGTGGTGAGGACGGTCAGAGGATGAGGAGGCCACCTTGTCGATCGATTGCGGGGGAGAGGTTGGTTAGAGGAGGAGAGGTCAAGGAGGAGCTTGAGTCATGGAGGTCACAGAGGAGCTCAGTCTCGAGGGGCTCTTGGTCGCCGAGGGGAGAAGACACAAGAAGAAAAGAGGGTGAAGAGGAGAAAGTTGATCATAACGGTAAAATTATCTTCTCCACTAGCGACGGTT
Organism: Thalassia testudinum; assembly: GCA_037157565.1. Classification (NCBI taxonomy): domain Eukaryota; kingdom Viridiplantae; phylum Streptophyta; class Magnoliopsida; order Alismatales; family Hydrocharitaceae; genus Thalassia; species Thalassia testudinum. The sequence continues at coordinate 51,803,033 of JAZHRO010000009.1, forward strand.
AACCCAAAACTGTCGCTAAAGGAAATAATTGGGCATGCTTAGTGATGGAGCAAAAAAAAACTGTTGCCAAATCCCCAATTATTTCACTCAGTGTGCGCAAAAAGCTTGCCCTGCCTAATGGTCAGTGGCGAAGGTTATAAGAAAAATCGTCGCCTAAACCCAATTATTTCCCTTATGGCATGGAATAAGCCTGCCCTCCTCAGTACTCATTAGCGATGGTTATATAAAATCATCTCTAAATCTTACCATGTCTCACCTTTGGTTCGGGGCAGGAGCAACAAGGTTTTTGGCAATGGTTATTTATAAAATCGTCCCCAAAACCAACAATTGGTGACGATTTTAAAACCATTGTTAAATAATCATCGCAAATCGCCCCTTTCCTAGTTGTGTATAGTTAACTACATGTTTAACCAAGGTACATCAAGTAAGATTTATTGTAACACACCTTACAAGAGGCATATCAAGATCTTTCCTCGCTCACATTTAATATGCTACCACATATTAAGATATTAGCTTATGTTAATTAATATGTCATTGACCACATATTATTTTTTATTTTAACGATTGGATGTGTTGTGCCCACTTGTGTGATTGATTTAATTTTGAATGTGGGGTGTGCCCGCTATTATTATTAGTGTTATTTTGATATGCAGATTTATAGAAAACTTCAAAATTTTAAGGAAAACTCTGCCAATTTTTTTTTGAAATTCTTTTAATATTCTAATTTGTTAAGTTGGGTTAATATTTAGGAATTGGGTTAATGTTTAGATACCCACTTGCTAAAGAAAAAAATGCACGCGAGGAAAAATATTAGGTATTTTAACCTCTAGGGTAAAAGTCCTTCGAGCTAAATTGTGTCAAATTACTCGCCCACTGAGACTTATGATCATGTTATACGGACAATGATGGAACTGTATGTGTATCTCACTTACATGCATGATGCGTTGTCTTTGTAGTATGCCAAAAGATTTGATTGACTTTAGTTTGGTGAAGTACCGAACTAAAGAAGGTTCTTAATTATTTGATCACAATTTAGATTTACTTGTTACATGTAACCTTGTGTGGTGAAATTTTGATTTCTTCTTCCTACTCTTCTCTGGCATACCAACTAATCTTGTTTAGTTTCCTACGGTACCCTTAACTGGGTGCTAGAGAAAATCTAGTTAAGATTAGTATTAGGGGGTATATTGGAGAAGTGTGGAGAGATGTCGAAATTTCAATGTACAAAGGTTACACGTAACAAGTAAACCTAGGTTGTGTTTAAATCTTCAAGGATGAGCTATAAAGTGAAAATCTTAATCAAGATACACATCATTTGGTCCTTTCCCTTCCTAATTAGTGGTTTGTTTACATTAAATTTTAGGTTATCATGGACAAATCTAGGATTGGATTGAGGGATTCAGATTACACTAGATATAAGGATGAAGTAATTTCATTCCTGGATTGGGCTTTTGATGATGATAGGAAGATATTTAGACGAGGAGAATAACTAGATAACATCTTCTGCCTATGCAGAAGATGCTTGAATGGTTCCTTACATGACCGTAACACTGTGCTTGAGCACTTGATTTGTAATGGGTGGTGGCAGCATTACACTACTTGGGTAGCTTATGGAGAGGAGTTTACTGAGGGAGTCATAAATAATAAAAACACTGTTGACGAAGAGATTGACGAGTTGTATGATAGTGGAGGTGAAGAAATAGAAGGAATGTTGAATGAGATGAGAGTAGGAGAGGATATAAATACAGACGAGGAAGATCCGTTTAGTTGTGATCCATTCTATGATGTTGTTAAGGCGGCTAAGGATCCTATTGCTCCCAGTGTTACAAGAATGTCTAAGTTGTCATTTTTGTTGAGAATGTTTTAGCTGAAAGTTATGAATAGAGCTAGTGCTAAATTCATGGCAGATATGCTTTAGTTTATTACTGAGTTGTTTAATAACCTAATGATTTTCTGGCTTCATGGTAAGAGGCAAGGAAACATATTCACAAGCTTGGTTTGGATTGTCAGAAGATCGACGCATGTCTGAATGACTGCATTCTTTTCAGAAATGAATTCGCCCTTGAATGTGGACATAAGAGATATAAGGGAGGTAGAAATGAAAGTAAGAGGAACAACCTTAGAAGGTTTTTTGTTACTTTCCATTGACACCTAGGCTTCAAAGCATTTTTATATCAATTAAAACTATACGGTGGATGACATTGCACCAGAATTCTAAATCTCAAGATGGAAGAATATGTCATCCTACTGATTCAGAGGAGTGGAAGAGATTTGATGAAAGAAATAATTTATTCACTTTAGAAGTAAGAAACGTACGGTTGGGTCTTGCAAGCAACGGATTCAATCCATTTAAGAGTATGTACCCGTCGTACTCTATATGACCAGTGGTAATGGTCACTTATAACTTACTTCCCTAATTGTGTATGAGATCATCATTTATTATGTTGACGCTATTAATCCATGATCCAAAACAACTAGGAAATACAATAGATGTTTATCTCTAGCCATTGATCGATGAATTGAAATAGTTGTGGTACACCGGCATGAAGACATATGGTGCAGAAAAGAGAGAATTTTACAATATGCATACAGCACCGTTGTGGATCATAAATGACTTCCCGGTGTATGCAAATTTGTTAGGTTGGAGTATTAAAGGAAAACTTGCTTACCCAGTCTATATGGGAGATACTTATCACCTGCGATTGCCGAAAAGTAAGAAGTTCTGTTACTTAGGACATCACAGATTTCTACCCATTGAACATAGATGGCGAACGTCATAGTCAGGGGTAAATATGATGGCAAGACGTGTTGGCATTCAAAGAAAAATCCACAGAATAAACTTAATACAAATTCTATCAGGTTGCCGACTTAGGTTATAATGGAGAGATTACACAAAATGGGTGAGATACGGTTGAGTCGACTATTTAAACAAAGACCAGATGGACTTGAAAAATTTTGGCTTTCAAAAGAAAAACATTTTCTTTATGGAGCTGCCATACTGGAGAGATCTTACAATATGTCATAATTTAGATGTTATGCAAATTGAAAAAAATGCGATGGATAATATCTTAGACATATTAAATCTGACTGATGGTCCCAAAGACACTGTGAAAACAAGAAAAGACATGAAAAGTTTGGGGATATGTCCGGAGCTGCATATTTGTGAGGAGGATGGTTACTTCCCACCTACTATTTACAGCTTGAATTAGGAATAAAAGAGTAGACTGTTCTTTTTAAAGGACATTTAGGTGTCAGATGGGTTTTCGTCACAACTTTCTCGTTGTGTGAATGAAGCGCAGAAGAAGATATCTGACTTGAAAAGTCATAACTCCCACGTTTATATGCAAGTATTGTTTTCACTGGCGATATGGGGGATACTCCCTGAGCCAGTTGATTTATTCATAGAAATGAGCAAATTTTTCGAAATTGTTTGTTTAAAGACACTACAAAATGATATACTAGATCACTGGGATAAACAACTAGTCATTATTCTCTGTAAGATGGAACCGATTCTTCTCTTAGCCTTTTTCGATGTAATGGTTCATCTCAAGTTGCATCTTGCAATGAAGCGAGAATTGGTGGACTTATACAATTCAGATGGATGTATCATATGGAGCGATTTTTGAAAAAGTTAAAAGATTGTCTTAAACAAGGCAAAGTTAGAAGGTTCAATTGTAGAAGACTATCTCGTGGAGGAGTGTATAAATTTTACCTCCATGTACTTGAATGAAACAGATAACCACTTTAATAAACTCTAAAGGAACTATACAATGATGAAGAATGTTAATTTTTAATATTAGATGAAGGTTGATTCTTCATACAGAGTACAAGACAATTTTAGAAATTGATAGGCGTTGGGCACATTTATATATTTAAAACAAATTCTTGAAATTGATCCATTGTACGAGCAATTCGAACGATTAACTCGTTCAAGAACATCCGAATTTGACTTCTTTGATTGGTTTAAAGATTGAGTTAATCAATTGAAAGATGCTAAGGATCCACGATGGATACCAGATTTTGATGTAATTGCTCACACACCATTACATTATGCACATTACCACTTTAGGTATATAATAAATGGGTTCAAATCAAAATAAAAGAAATTTATGATAGAAAGGTTACACAATAGGCTGGAGTTGTTGATTTAGATATTTCCACCAGTCCAGATGGATACTATGGTAAAATCAAAGAAATTATGGAGATCAGTGGGCACTAGTTTCCATTAGTCTAGGTGGAGAATTTGGCTATAATAAATGTCATTGGTTTGATATTTTTAAAATGGGCATTAGTTTCGAAATTGACAAGAAACACAATTTCTTAAGTTTAAAGCATAACCGTCAAATTCTTCAGTCTGATAAACCATTCACATTGTCATGTTAAGCGGCACAAGTTTTCTATGTCCCTGATAATTGCCAAAGGGGATGGGTTATACCAATAAGAACAGTACTGCGCAATCATTTTGACGCACAGTCTGAATCATACCAAGAATTAACGGAAGGTCATATAGATTCAAATGAATTAAATGTGGACATCCAAGGTTAGTAACAATTTCTTTACTTTATTTCATTTCCATTTAAATCAAATTTATATTCACATTGAAGAAACTTAAACTTCTACTGGCATTTTATATACATTAGAAATACCAAAACTTAAACCTAATCATGCACACATGTTTAAAATATGTTACTCTTACTCACTACACTTTCTATTTATTTATTTTCTATACACTGGCATTTATAATGTTTTAGTTAATTACTTTTGTTATTCAAATTACAGGTTATTGGTGACGATCATACTCGGAGGCTGTTATAGTTAGAGATATAATTTCAATATTTTCAATTTAACTCAATGAAATTATAGGTTTTTGTTAGATGTGAGATGTGCCCACATATTATTTTTTATTTCATTGAATAGATGTGGAGTGTATCCATTTGTGTTGCATGTTTAGTTGTTTTATTTGAATGAATATAGGGTGTACCCACTTGTTTACTTTATATTTCATTTATTTGAATGGATGTGGGGTGTACCTGCTTATGTGCTATGTAGGTTTATAGAAAAACTTAAAATTCTAAGGGAAAATTCTGTCGAAATTTTTTAAATGACATTTATGAGATGTTTCAAGAAATGATATGTTAGGTGATGCACTCTTTCGAGATATTTTGAGACTTTTGGAATTTATTTTGGTTAAACGTTTAGATAATATCGTAGTTATTTGGACATTTAGTAAAACAAGCGTTAAGAAAATTCTTCTTTCTTGTACTATTCGTTAAAATTACAGCCTTGAGATTTGGGATTAAATAGTGTTGTTATGGCTCCATACTTCATAGCAATCTTTCGACTTCGTAGTTGATACTTTAATTGAATATTGTCACCTTAAACATTGACTTTCTATGATGATGGGAATTATGTTAGCTCTTATGTCTGTTGTCTCGTTGAGGAGATTGCTGATCATACTCCTATTTGCTCGATTTTCATCAATATATGGTAGTTTCAGATCTAAAAAGATTGACTAAGAAGCTTCGAATTTTGAAGTCTGATCTACTTAATTATGAAGCCTTCAGGCATTTGTCATTGATACATCCTTCTAATGTGGAAGGATATACATCAACAAAGCTAAGTGTTGCGTGTTGCTTGGATAAATGAATATCTTGAATGGATGAGAATGGGCACGAGAGTTAGCATTTATCGACATTAATACTCTTTCTTTTTGGCATTAAGCTGTAAAGGCTTCTATTCATTCACCTCACTTGGAAAGACACTAGCTAGGAGTTTGCAATTTTTTTTTTTCATCACTTTCTCGTGATTCCATTATTCTTATGGAAAACAGATCTTAATTGACTATATGTGGGTTTTATTTTAATATGCAGTTTTTTTGTAATAGCAATTTCTATATGTAGGTTTCATTTTAATATGTAAGTTTATAGAAAAATCTCTAAATTTAAGGGGAAACTCTGTCAAAATTTTTTTAAAATTTTTATAATGTTTTCCAAAGTTTTTCATTAATGATTTATATATTATTTTCAACTGTACTAATTAGTGTATTTTTTCTTCTTACATATGAAGGGGTTTAAGAAAAAACCTAATAAAAAGGGTCCCCCTCAGATACAGCCATCCACCTAGCCCAAGCTATCTCTCGAGGCTCAGCCACCCCCCAGCAGCAAGCTCCCTTCCATTGTCATTTTGTATGACTCGGGGACCTGGCATAATCTCGTGATGCCATATATGCCGAGGGTGGGGGGGGGGGGAAGGGAAAGGGGAAGGAGATTGCTCCTACTGAGCCAGAGCAAGTAGAGCCCGATCCAGATTATGGGGCATCAGAGGAGGATGACAAGGAGACCTCCAATGATGTGGAGGAAGAGGAGGGGGAGCAGGCGGAGGATGGAGCAGGTAGAGAGTATATCCCCAGTACATGTGGACCCAAGAGCGGCAGGTACAAGTGCTAGCAAGAACTCCTGTGCTTTTGAGAAGTAAATTACTTATATATTTTAAAACTTATTATAACTTCATATATATCCTCGATGACTATGATTAATATCTACATAGGTAAAGTATGAAGAGGACGAGGGGAGACAAAGAATCTTGATCTCCAACGTATCCTTGAGGGCCTGAGGATATCGATCAGGCTTAGAACCACAGGAGAAGTGGAGAATTTCCTGGGCTTCATCAGTCGAGTAGGCACAATGGTGAAGTTCATTGTGTCAATTTGCTACTTCGACTGGAGGAAGGTGCCCGTAGAGCTGCAGAGGTAGCTTCTCCTATAGCTATGTATCTTCAATATTGCTTCCAAAACTTTATCTTAAATTTATTTTCATTTCAGATTGATATATTTTTCTAAAATAAATGTAGGCGAGTTACGATTGGGGTGACCACCTCAATGCCTCCCGATATATTCTTAAACATGCCACTAAGCTTTATAGAGATTGGACGATGGAGACGAAGAGAAAAGTAAAACTTTTTACAGATTTACATCTTTATTATGTCATAATTTCATATGTTATTTCTAACATTTTATATTTTGTATTTAGTTTTTCTCTCCCTGTAGTTCCCTCGAGAAGGCAATTGAGAGTTGTCCTCCTAATGTCATGCTTGAACATTGGAATTGGGCATGCAAGCATTGGGTGGATCCCAAAGCGAAGGTTATTAATCCATTTTAAATGTTTATATTAATTTCACATATCTTAAATTCATAACAAAGGATCACTTTGTTTAATAGTTAACATATATATATATATATATGCTTTTATTACAGGAGCAAGCAAGGAAGAATAAGGCCAATAGGGCTAAAGCTCCTTCACAGACCCACTTTTTGGGTCGAAGAAGCATTGAGAGGATCGAGAACCATTACGTAAGTTTATTATAAGTTCGCAATTTAATATTATAGGTTATCTTCATATAATTGTATTCCTTTTATATTTTCAGTCTGCTTTATATGAGGGAAGGGATATAAGTAGGATAGATATCTACGAGGTCACACATGGAAAGATTGCAGCTGAGGGTGCTCGTAAATGGATTCACAAGTCATACCAGCAAAGACACATAATTTTCCTAAATTCAAAAACTTCATAACTTTCTATATATATATATGTTATAATAATAACTTATATATATGTTTAGGAGAGAATGGTTGAATTGGTGAATCCCCCCAACGATGAGACCTCCGACGGCATCCATCAATCTTTGGATCTAGAGGAGGCATTTAGGAGAGTGATGCCACCAGATCACGATGGTTTCGTTCGTAGTGCGGGGAGGGCACACACCTTGTCTAGTTGGTATGGGAGGAAAGGTGTTGTCCCATCTAGTGTCGTCGATCATCTGCATCAAAAGATTGACACACTACGGAGATGAGAGCAGGAGAAGGAGAAGAGAGAGGCAAAAAGGGAGAAGAGAGAGGTACAGATGAAGAAACAGATGGATGCCAAGTAGTCACAGATGAGTAAGGTGGATGATAAGTTTCAAGAGCTTCTATCTATTCTTCTAAAGAAGGGACAGTCATAGCATCCATCTTCAGCAGATCTTAGCATCCACAGACGAGACAATGACGACATGGGCGGGATAGGTGGAGTTGGTGGCATCGGGGCAATTGTATTTTAATTATCACTAATTTTCTTTTGTTATTTTTTCATTGTTTCCTTTTTTTATGTAAATATTTCATTTTCAAACTATTTTTGTATCATACTCTATATTTGTGAAATATATACTTTTCATTTTTATTATCTCTTTTGTATAAAAGTAGGTGTTTCAAGTAGGTTTAACAAGTATTTTCCATAATTTTCACAAAAAAAACCTATTGATAAGATGTGGCTCATCATAACTAAAATGCCCAAGTTAAGCTAGAAACTAGGTTAAACACTACATAATTAACACAAGAAAGTGGTTAAGTGTGAGAATTAAGGAAAATGACCTAAAACATCTAATTCGTGTTAAAAATACATAATTATGTCATAAAATGAGATTCTATTCACAAGTGTAATTTGATGATCCAATTGCAAATTAAACATATCTTTGGCTCAAAAGTTCAAATTAAAAGTGAAATCATGTTCCTAAATGTTCAATTAAGCTTTAATAAAAACTTAATTGCATTTAGACATCATTAGGACCTTGCATTATTAACTTTACATATAGGTCCTTCATTTATTCATACTTAAAATGCTCAGGGACCTTTCTAAAAAGTCACCAAGGACCTATGTGCAAGATTCCAAGGACTACTCCACATTGATCTTCGCCACTAATGGTCTTGAGCGCTATTCTTACACCATTTCACCCATTTGGGTATGATTGTAAAATTCCCATTTCACCTGTAGCTTGCATGCACTGTAGACACACAAAGAACATGGTGCATAGGCACCGTTGATCCTCTGTGAGTCTAATCCAACGGCCGATCCCAATCCAAATTTTGCGCGCCTTTGCGTGAAGCTTCATTGCCTCACTGAGATCCCATCTAATGGTGGGATTAGTCTCTAGTCCTTCCCGTGCTCCTCTCAATCACCCATCCACCGTACGCCCTAATCCCATCTAATCTCACCATTGTTGTGATTGGAATCACTCCCACGGCTACTTAAGCACCACCTTGGGCTCACGCGACGCCTATCAGCTCCTCTCCTACCTCCTCGAGTTGAGCATTTCGTCCACTCCGGTTCTCCTCCTCCCATAGCCTTGCTCCACTGCTTTGGCGGTGGAACTCATCTTCCTTCGATTCTCCTCGCCACTAATGACCTTGAAAGAGCGATTCTCGCTTTCGATGAATTTTTGCACATAAAATGTAGTGTCATTATATTTAGTCGCGTGATAGAAAATCGTTTTTCAAAACATTTATTACTCAAAATCTAACCACGAAAATAGTTAGGTCATTTCCATAGGGAGGAATTAGCATATTAAAATAATGGATGATGATTGGTCTATTTAGGACTATCAATTGGTAAGCATGGAAACCATAGCAACCTTATGAATCATCATTCTATGCAATTGAATAAGAATAGGGGAAGTTCTCATGCAAAATCACTTCAATAAAATATCATTTACATAAATGAATAGTGTTCTCGCAATGGCACTTGTGTTAAATACTATTGGTTGGTGAAACAGAGGATTCCTCCTACTCACACATGGGAAGAAGGGTCGCTGATTAGCCCATAGTTGTGGGCTATTTAAGTATTTAAGTGCCTACACATTAGGTTAATTCTAACATTTATTTAGTATAAATGAGGATGTAAATAGATTAATTCATAGTTTTAATCTAATCCATACATTGCATTCATATCTTAAGTGCATTTAGAATTAGCTTAGAATAGCATTCATCTAATTAGATAACCAATTAGGTATATTGTTTTTATTAACATAGAAGTTGAGGGTCTATACATAAATAACCCTAATATTTTAATAATATTTTCTTTATTCGTCTTCTTTCAGAACGGCTGGCTGCCGCTCCAACGCCCGGCTGCTGCAGTGATGAAGCCATTCAAGGGGGAGCGGATGTGGTGGATCTGGTCGGCGGCTGATTTCAAAATTGTTCAAGACACTATAAAAGGAGCACGGAAGCTGCCGGCTGCAGCAGGCCTCCGCCACCGACCCACCACTGTGCAGAGAGATCCTCTCTCTTCCACTCCACACTGCCGGCCTCTACCGTGGCGGCGAGTCTCCACCACCGTGGGCGTGTGGTGTGACAGGCCACACCGCCATCCGGAGCTCGCCCGCATTACCGTGAGCACATCAGCGTGCATCTCCCTCGCCGTCGTCACCAACCACCACCGCCGAGCCACTGTGCAATCACCCTTTCAGTCACTTAAGACGTCCGGGAAATTTCCCGGACGTCTGAAGTCCACCCCCACTCCAGCAGCAATCTCCGTCCTCTCACTTCACTTCCACCACCCACGCCGCAGCAGCCCGCTCATCTCCAACCGCATGCAAGGCGTGCACAACCTCCAGCCCTCACGCCCGCTCACGCCACCTTCCCTGCGCCTGCAGCCTTCGCCATCTCCACGCGCAACCACCGGCGCACCCATCTGAAGTCCACCCGCAGCACCTTCCCGCACCGACTGCACTGCGCGCCCCACCATCTGCAACAGCACCTGCAGAACCACCCCCCTACGCCCTCTCGCCAGCAGTCCCGCGCACGCCTCACTACACACGCCCTCTTCCCCGCGCCTGCAGACCTCTGCAGCTTCCACCGCACACGCCAGCGCCCTCAGCACACCCTCCGCGCGCCCACGCACAGCCATCTGCAAACCGCCAGCAACCGACCTCTGCAGCTTCCACCGCACACGCCAGCGCCCGCCTGCAGACCACCGCAGCCACGCCTCCGCGCGCCAGCGCCCTCCGCAGACCCTCCGCGCGCCCACGCACAACCGCCTGCAGCACCTCCGCCGGAGCTCGTCCGGCCACCTCCGGCCGCCGCGCGACTCGCCGTCACCACCGATTCGAAGCCCTTGATCCAAGGGACCTCCGCCGAGCTTCCCGCGCCCAGCCATCGGCTCCTCGTCGCGCAAGACAACGGGGAACAATTCCCCTGTTTTGCTACAGTAAAACGTTGATTAAAATTTACATTTTCTGCCATTGCCAGATTTTATTCATATTCTATTCACTCTGCATTGCGGAAAATATCCTGTAGTTTCTCATAATTGCCATTTCAGCATTATTTCTTGCTTAAACCTTAATCTAAAGGCAATCTTGGCTTGGTTCTTGTCCAAATTGACTCCGAACAAACATTTTTAAGTGGCGCGAATTTTAATACGTTATTGTCTCCCTGTGGAAACGACCCGCTCCTCTGCGAGTGGTTATTTCTTATTAAAAATTGATTAGTCGATTTTTCCACCACATTAAACTACAAACGACTTAAAAGCGAAAGATCGACCCGGTCAAATGGCGCCGTTGCCGGGGAGGCAACAGACGCAATAATTTTGCCTAATTTTATTTTGATTATTTGTCAATTGCACAGAGATTTGACCATTCATTATTTTCTTTTCTGTGCGAGAAATTTTGTGCAAGAATCAGCCACTGTGAGAGGCGACCCTTGACGTCGCCAGACGAGAAGTAGACAAGCAATTTTGAAAGGAGGAGAAGGACGAGGACGCGACGGACACCATTGTATTTAATCGCTAATTTAATTAGAATAGAATTAAGACTGAAGACTTAATTTTTCATTGCAGTTAGTTTGAAACCCTTGTTCTGGGGCATATTTTGAGGGTTTGTTCCCTGATTTTATTTTGGACCCGTGTTGGGTAATTTTTGGGAGCCTGTTCCCTTTTCTTTAGATTTAGGTTTATTTTTTCTTTTATTTGCTTGTGCATAAGTAGTTCTAAAAAAAACAGAAAAAAGAAAAAAAAACGAGCTGCCTGCTAGAAGTTGCCTACCCTAGGACGAACCATTTAGGTCTGTATGAGCAGCCTCTAGATTTGCTTTTCTGCATTGCGTACATTTTTGCATCGAAGATCGCTGGAGGCAAGGTACGCATTCTCTTACTTTGCATCCTATTTTTGATCACGCATTGCATTTGGGATTTAATGCGAAGACCACCTAATCTGTACTGAATAAATCTAACAAGTGGTCACATATTTTCTTTAGAAAAAGGACTAATTAAAGGAAGGACATTTTAAAAACCAAGGATTTGATTTTCAAACTTGGCGTGCGATTCAAAGTTCAAAATCTTTTACGGTGTATGCACACTTATTTCACTTGCACCACGGCACGCTTCTAGACACTCCTTAGGTTTGGAAATACTAGGACAAGAGCCCTCCTTTCGTTGGATTCTGAAGTGTTCGGAACTTGAGATCAAAGGTTTTGTAAATCCAAAGAGGGGGATACCCTGTCACGGATTTTTGGGGGTAGTTGAGGAGCACCGCGAAAGCACAGCTTCAAAGGAAGGCTTAGGCCTACTTGCATCCCTCGATCTTCCATCTTTGGATTTACTTGACCATTTGAGATTTAGGGAAGATTACCTAAGTTCCAACTAGGTCTTTTTAGGCGAGCCGTAGGTTGACAATAGGCGCGTAATTGATTGGGTAACTTGTTTTGTCACCTACAATTTGAATTAAATTCAAAAGCCTAAATCTGTAAAGACCAAACAAGTCCGTTTGAATTGTGTTTGTAGTGCATGCTTGGTAGGCGTTCTCTTAGGAGACAACTTGTATTTGATCCTGAACCAGAAAGAATCCTAAGAAAAGACCTCCCAAGGGTAGAACTGGCCGGTCAAAGGAGCCTTAAGGAATATTTCATCCCAACCAACCAAGCTGGCCCAGCACTACGTAGACCTGGAGGGGATAATCCATATGAGATCAAAAGTAGTACCATATCCTTGCTACCCTCCTTTTATGGTACTACTAGGGAAGATCCTTACAGGCATATTGAGGAATTCACCGAGGTCTGTTCCACGGTGAAGCTGCAGGGCGTTACTGATGACGCTCAAATGCGGACCCTTTTTCCCTTCTCCCTAAAGGACAAAGCCAAGTATTGGTATCACACCCTTGATAATTTAAATACTTGGGATGCCCTGAAAAAGGAGTTTTTGAAGAAGTACTTCCCCATGAGCAAAACAAATCACTTTAGGAGGGAAATCATGAGTTTTGCTCAAAAGGATGGGGAAGCTTTCCATGATGCGTGGGAGCGCTTTAACGATTTGCTGAGACTTTGCCCACATCACCAGGTGCCTAAATGGCAACTGGTTGAAAGGTTCTACACCGGACTTAATGATTCGCATAGGCAAACTGTGGATGGTGCCTGTGCAGGAACCTTTCTATCTAAGACTGAGGATGAAGCTTGGAACTTATTTGATACTTTGAGTGAGAATTCTATTCACCTGAATTCTGCCTACATGGATAGAAAGCCCACTCTCATGCAAAGAAAGTTGGAGGCGAATGAAGCAAGGGACACCCAGAATTTAGCTTATCAAATTCAATTACTGAATCAAAACATGGAAAGGCTTATGTCGAACTCGAGTTCATTCACACCTAACACCTCCACATCCCAAGCTTCCGAATGCGTAATTTGTCAAGGCAATACACACGCCACTGTGGATTGCCACTTGGCCTCCCAATTCCTTGAGCTTGTACAAGCAGATTTGAATGCCGCTCAAGGGTTCCGTCCAAGACCTCGTAATGATCCTTTCTCCAACACTTATAATGAGGGATGGAGGAACCACCCAAACTTTTCATGGAGACAAGGAAATGTCCCAAATTCAGGGAATTACAAACCGCAATCCTTTCAAAACCATCAAATGAACCAACCTCAGACCTTTGCCCAACCTAAAACCTCTGAGATGGATGAATTGAAGGCGATCTTGAAAACTATGCAAGAAAGTCAAAGTGCCATCATCCAATCTCATGACAAGGCTATACATGAGATGAAATCACAAATTGGACACCTTGTTGAGGCCGTTAGACAGAGGGAGACTGGGAAGTTTCCAAGTGCTGCTGAGGAAAATCCTAAAGGAAAAGGGATTGTCTTTAGGGAGCATGCTCAGGCGGTGACTATTCTGAGGAGTGGGAAAGAAATTTCCAAACCCGATGCTCCTATAGTCTCACCCCCTAAAAAAACATCCACCCCGACTTTCACCCCCACCGAAGAAGATTTGCCCAAATCCCCTCCGCTTGAAATCACCTCACCGGAAGAAGTTGCCCCCGTTCCACCCCTTACTCGACATGACAACCCTTCCACCCAGAGATCGAGAGTGCCATTTCCAGAGCGCTTATCCACCTCTGGGCAGACTTCTGCTGGCTCATCTGGAGCCAAAGATAAGACGGATGAGATTATGGAAACTTTCAAGCAAGTGCAGATTAACCTGCCTTTGCTTGAAGCTATCAGGCAGATTCCGTCTTATGCCCGCTTCTTAAAGGACTTGTGCACGAAAAAGCGGCAATCTAGAAAACAGGTCCAGTCTAAAGTTGTCCTGCCTGATTCTGTTAGCTCAATTGTTCAACATGGCACACCTCCGAAACTTAAGGACCCAGGGGCCCCATATATCTCTGTAGTTATTGGTGACTTACAAATTGATGAGGCTCTGCTTGATCTGGGTGCGGGGGTGAACATCCTTCCGAGCTATGTATATGAACAACTTGGGGGAGGCAATCTGAAGCCTAGCCCTGTAGTCCTTCAAGTTGCTGATCGATCACTTAAGACACCACGGGGAATTTTGGAAGATGTCCTCGTAAGAGTGGAGGATTTCTTTTTTCCCGTTGACTTCTTAGTTTTGGACACTGACCCTACCAACAAGCCAACCAAACCCTCCATCATTTTGGGCCGCCCCTTCCTTGCAACTTCCCATGCTTCAATTAATTGCAATATTGGGGCATTGAAAATGGGCTTTGGGAATAGGAAAATCCGGCTTAATGTGTTTGATGCTTACAAACAAGCTGGACTTGAGGATTGTTCTCAAGTTGAGGTGATAGATGACCTGATTGAAGAGGCAACTCCTGCAATGTTATGTGATGACCCCCTTCAGCATGTCATGCTAAATGAGCATTCCCATCTCTTGGAGGAATGTGAAGGGGATATACTAGAACTAGAGGAATTGCTAGGAGTTTCTGCTGAGTCTCTTCCCCCATCATTTCCGCCGAAGGCAGATTTGCTACCTGAGATGGGGACATCTATTATGAAACCCTCAACCATACAAGCCCCCAACCTTGAGTTGAAACCCCTCCCTGACACTCTCAAGTATGTTTTCCTAGGTGCCAATGATACGCTCCCAGTTATCATTTCGGCTGTGCTGTCTGAGGCACAGGAGGGAGCCTTGATTGAATGCCTGTCTAGGCATAAGGAAGTTATTGCTTGGAGCATTGCTGACATTAAGGGTATAGACTCTACACTCTGCATGCACCACATTTATACTGATGATTCCATCAAGCCTTTTAGGGACATGCAGAGACGTCTGAACCTTAATATGAGGGAGGTTGTAAAAAAGGAAATCCTGAAGTGGTTGGACGCTGGGATCATATATCCCATTGCTGATAGTAAATGGGTCAGTCCCATTCATGTGGTGCCAAAGAAGGCAGGCTTTACTGTGGAACTCAACGACCAAGGTGAACAAGTTGTCACTAGACCCTCAACTGGATGGAGGGTCTGTATTGATTACCGCAAGCTGAACACCGCTACCCAGAAGGATCACTTTCCTTTGCCTTTTATTGATCAAATTCTCGAAAAATTGGCAGGGAATAAGTATTATTGCTTTCTCGATGGATATTCTGGGTACAATCAGGTGGCAGTCTTTCCTGATGACCAGGAAAAGACGACATTCACGAGTCCTTACGGTACTTTTGCATTCAGGCGTATGCCGTTTGGATTATGTAATGCCCCTGCAACTTTCCAGCGGTGTATGATGTCTATCTTTTC
The DNA here is from genome assembly GCA_037157565.1 of Thalassia testudinum. NCBI lineage: Eukaryota > Viridiplantae > Streptophyta > Magnoliopsida > Alismatales > Hydrocharitaceae > Thalassia > Thalassia testudinum. Next base: position 51,818,849 of record JAZHRO010000009.1, read on the forward strand.
GGACATGATTGACGAGTGTGTCGAAGTATTTATGGATGACTTCTCTATTTATGGCTCGTCTTTCGACCAGTGTCTCATGCACCTGGAGAATGTGTTGAAACGATGTAAGGAGACTGGTTTAGTCCTCAGCTGGGAGAAAAGTCACTTCATGGTACAGAAAGGAATTGTACTTGGGCATGTTGTATCTGAGCAAGGTTTGGAAGTAGATAAAGCCAAGATTGATTCTATTTCCAAACTTCCATTGCCTACGAATGTCAAACAGATTAGATCCTTTCTGGGCCATGCTGGCTTTTACAGGCGCTTTATTAAAAATTTTAGTAAGATTTCTAGGCCACTTTGTGACTTATTGGCGAAGGAATCTTCCTTCAGTTTTGATTCAAAGTGTGCCGAGGCCTTTCAAACTCTAAAGGAGGCCTTGATCTCTGCGCCTGTTCTCCAAGCTCCTGATTGGGCACTCCCCTTTGAGCTTATGTGTGATGCTTCGGATTATGCAGTGGGAGCAGTCCTTGGACAAAGGGTTGAGGGAAGACCTCATGTGCTGCATTATGCAAGCAAGACTTTAACTGAACCTCAGCAAAACTACACCGTCACTGAAAAAGAATTACTTGCTGTAGTTTTTGCTCTGGAGAAGTTTAGGTCTTATTTACTTGGGTCTAAGGTGGTTATTTTTACTGATCATGCAGCAGTGAAACATCTCATTGCTAAGAAAGATTCTAAGCCACGTCTAATTAGGTGGATCTTACTCCTTCAAGAATTTGACTTGGAAATACGTGAAAAGAAAGGAGTAGAAAATGTTGTGGCTGACCACCTGTCTCGTCTTCCTCTTAACGACTCTATTTCTGAAGACATTCGCGAGACATTCCCCGATGAAACTCTGATGGCGGTAACACCAACTTTACCTTGGTATGCAGACATTGTAAATTACTTGGTCACTGGACAAACTCCTGGCTCTTGGGATAAGCAGAAAAGAAAGAGATTCATTTCTCAAGCAAGATATTTTCATTGGGAAGAGCCAGAATTATTTAGAATTGGACAAGACCAAGTTTTGAGACGTTGTGTGCCTGAAGAGGAACAACAAAGTGTGCTGACATTTTGCCATGCACTTCATTGTGGAGGACACTTTGGTGCTAAGAAAACTGCTTTTAAGGTTCTCCAGTCTGGTTTTTGGTGGCCTTCCTTATTTAAGGATTCTCATAATTTTGTTAAGGCCTGTATTAGATGTCAACGGACTGGAACGATTGGGAAGAAGAATGAAATGCCTCAACATCCTATTCAATCTGTTGAAATTTTTGATGTGTGGGGAATTGACTTTATGGGCCCCTTCCCGTCGTCCCATGGTTTTGAATATATCTTGGTGGCAGTTGATTATGTCTCTAAATGGATAGAGGCCATTCCGACGCGCACAAATGACCACTCTGTGGTTTTGAAATTTGTGAAGGCCAATATCATATCCCGTTTCGGCTGCCCCAAGACTATTATAAGTGATGGGGGACCTCATTTCCGAAACCACCACTTCAATCGGTTAATTAAGAGTTTGGGAGTGACTCACAAGGTTGCTACCCCTTACCACCCTCAGACAAGTGGTCAGGTTGAAGTATCAAATAGGGAGATAAAAAATATTTTGGAAAAGACCGTTAGACCTGATAGGAAAGATTGGTCCCAAAAGCTCGATGATGCTTTGTGGGCTTATCGAACGGCTTATAAGACCCCTTTGGGTACTTCTCCCTTTCGGATTGTGTATGGAAAAGCGTGCCATTTACCTGTTGAGTTGGAACATAAAGCACTTTGGGCTATTCGAAGTGTTAACATGGATTTAGAGAAGGCAGGTAAGGCACGATTTCTAGAATTAAGTGAGCTTGAGGAGCTGAGGAATGATGCTTATGACACCTCTCAAGCTTATAAAGAAAGAACTAAGGTCTTGCATGACAAGTTTATTCTTCGAAAGACCTTTGAACCCAACCAACAAGTCTGGCTTTTCAATTCCAGACTTAAGCTTTTTCCTGGGAAATTAAAATCTCGTTGGGATGGGCCTTACATAATCACCAAAGTATTCCCCCATGGAGCTGTGGAGATCAAAAATCCTTCCTCTTCAGCAACTCCCTTTATCGTCAACGGTCAACGGTTAAAACCGTACATAACTTTAGATGGCCATCTAGTTGACGAAGTCACTCTTGAGGAGCCTTAGCTCCTACTATTCTCCGCCTCAGGTAATATCTTCCTTTAGCTATTTTTGATTTTCAATGAGGACATTGTTTGAACCAGGCATGGGGGAGAGGACCTGAGGCATTTTGTTTATAGCATGCATTTAAAAAAAAAAAAAAAAAAAAAGAAAGAAAAAAAAAATAAAAGAAAAAAAAAAAAAAAAATATATATAAAGAGAAGTTTTGAGCTTAACTGGCTAGATCTTGCCGTCTTAAGCAAATCAGAACTCTAGGGTAGACTAAGTTAATTCTAGGGTCAAACTTTAGAAGCTAAATAAGCTACTAGCTTTAGACCTTTAGGGTCCTTTGTGGACTTAAAAACTTAAGTAGGAGTTAAGTTGCGGACCATTCTTCAAGAGGTTGAGGAAGGGAAGCTAGGGTTTGAGTTAAAAGGTGGGGTAGTACCTGGAGTCTTATTATACCTTTTGGTTTACAGGTCCTTGTAACCCAAGCATCCAAATTGTTCACACTTGGTCTGGTAATTAACTTAATTTCTGAAAAGAGATTTGGTTCTCTTAGTTTTGACTTAAGAAAGGCTTGAAAACATATTTTGATTGGAAGAGTTCCCGCCGCAGGAGAGGTCGAGTATATACTCACCTTGAGGATGCGATGGTAACATATTACCTCCTCGGCGCTTGTCTCTTAGGATATCCATCCTACTGGGGGCATGTAAGCGCATTGCGCGGTTCAGGTACCATGGGCGGCCCTATCTCGAAGTGCCGATTGCCATAGGCCTGAATTCGCTTAAGAAATCCATGGGCGATACTATCTCGAAGTGTCGATTGCCAGGAGTTCTTGGGGTCGTTATGGGCGGTGCTATCTCGAAGCATCGAAAGCCAGGCACCCTTCGAGGTATGGTAATGGGGACAATGAATCCGACACAGACCGTGTTGATAGCTGATCTGAGGTTAGACTTAGAAGAATAAAAAAAAAAAAAAAGTATATTTATTAAAAAAAAAAAAAAATTCCTTTAACTCAAATAACTCGGACCAATGCAAAAGCACGGATGCTTTAATCTCAGGGATCAATAAACTTTAGGGTAGAGTCAGAAATCAGGGAAACTTGTGCTTACAACTCGTCTTTAGCCGACCTAGTCTGTAACTTAGCAACTACTTAGGAACCTTGGGTTTAGAACCTGAACTTAATATGCTTCTGAAGGAAGACTAAGTGAGTTGACTAGTCTACTTAGAGTGCTAGGTTTCGCTTAATTTTGCTAGGGACTAGCAAAAACTAGGCATGGGGGTATTTGATTAGCCCATAGTTGTGGGCTATTTAAGTATTTAAGTGCCTACACATTAGGTTAATTCTAACATTTATTTAGTATAAATGAGGATGTAAATAGATTAATTCATAGTTTTAATCTAATCCATACATTGCATTCATATCTTAAGTGCATTTAGAATTAGCTTAGAATAGCATTCATCTAATTAGATAACCAATTAGGTATATTGTTTTTATTAACATAGAAGTTGAGGGTCTATACATAAATAACCCTAATATTTTAATAATATTTTCTTTATTCGTCTTCTTTCAGAACGGCTGGCTGCCGCTCCAACGCCCGGCTGCTGCAGTGATGAAGCCATTCAAGGGGGAGCGGATGTGGTGGATCTGGTCGGCGGCTGATTTCAAAATTGTTCAAGACACTATAAAAGGAGCACGGAAGCTGCCGGCTGCAGCAGGCCTCCGCCACCGACCCACCACTGTGCAGAGAGATCCTCTCTCTTCCACTCCACACTGCCGGCCTCTACCGTGGCGGCGAGTCTCCACCACCGTGGGCGTGTGGTGTGACAGGCCACACCGCCATCCGGAGCTCGCCCGCATTACCGTGAGCACATCAGCGTGCATCTCCCTCGCCGTCGTCACCAACCACCACCGCCGAGCCACTGTGCAATCACCCTTTCAGTCACTTAAGACGTCCGGGAAATTTCCCGGACGTCTGAAGTCCACCCCCACTCCAGCAGCAATCTCCGTCCTCTCACTTCACTTCCACCACCCACGCCGCAGCAGCCCGCTCATCTCCAACCGCATGCAAGGCGTGCACAACCTCCAGCCCTCACGCCCGCTCACGCCACCTTCCCTGCGCCTGCAGCCTTCGCCATCTCCACGCGCAACCACCGGCGCACCCATCTGAAGTCCACCCGCAGCACCTTCCCGCACCGACTGCACTGCGCGCCCCACCATCTGCAACAGCACCTGCAGAACCACCCCCCTACGCCCTCTCGCCAGCAGTCCCGCGCACGCCTCACTACACACGCCCTCTTCCCCGCGCCTGCAGACCTCTGCAGCTTCCACCGCACACGCCAGCGCCCTCAGCACACCCTCCGCGCGCCCACGCACAGCCATCTGCAAACCGCCAGCAACCGACCTCTGCAGCTTCCACCGCACACGCCAGCGCCCGCCTGCAGACCACCGCAGCCACGCCTCCGCGCGCCAGCGCCCTCCGCAGACCCTCCGCGCGCCCACGCACAACCGCCTGCAGCACCTCCGCCGGAGCTCGTCCGGCCACCTCCGGCCGCCGCGCGACTCGCCGTCACCACCGATTCGAAGCCCTTGATCCAAGGGACCTCCGCCGAGCTTCCCGCGCCCAGCCATCGGCTCCTCGTCGCGCAAGACAACGGGGAACAATTCCCCTGTTTTGCTACAGTAAAACGTTGATTAAAATTTACATTTTCTGCCATTGCCAGATTTTATTCATATTCTATTCACTCTGCATTGCGGAAAATATCCTGTAGTTTCTCATAATTGCCATTTCAGCATTATTTCTTGCTTAAACCTTAATCTAAAGGCAATCTTGGCTTGGTTCTTGTCCAAATTGACTCCGAACAAACATTTTTAAGTGGCGCGAATTTTAATACGTTATTGTCTCCCTGTGGAAACGACCCGCTCCTCTGCGAGTGGTTATTTCTTATTAAAAATTGATTAGTCGATTTTTCCACCACATTAAACTACAAACGACTTAAAAGCGAAAGATCGACCCGGTCAGTCGCCAGCTGGATGGAGCTCGGAGGAGATCGGTTGGGACGAGGGCTACACGATGGCATAAGGGGTAGGGGTGGGGGCGGAGGTGGTCGGTGACTGGAGGCGGAGGAGAACGCCGGCGGCAAGGTGTGTCGATGCCTGAGAAGGAGCCATCGGCGGCAGCTTGGATAGCAAGTACTCAACGCGAGTCCTCGGCAGATGTGCTGGTGGTCGGGAAGGTGGTGGGGACGGGCTGCTGCGGTGAGGGGATCAGCGGAGGTGATGTTGAGTTGTTGGGTTCGGTGGGTTGAAGGCGATGAATAGTAGTTGGTGGGTGCAATAGGGGAGAAAGAAGAGGGAAAAGGGATGACTGATGGTTGTGGATATGGTGTTGGTGGCAAACACACACGCTGTCACCGTGTGTGCGACGACAGCAAGGGAGAGGGTGATGTCGGGGATGCGGAGGCCACGGTGCATGCTAGAATCACAGAGAATGCCTAAGCCATGTTGGTGATGGATGATGCCAGGGAGAAGACGATCTCCTCCTGTGCACGGAGGTCTTCTTTTATAAAAGTCTACGTCGACTCTCCCTCGCTCTATTTTGTTCTCTCCAATGAATGACCGAAGATCCTAAGCGGTTGAGGCTTGGAGGGATGTTGCGAGAGACTCGGCCGACTTGGGTTGGCGGTGATGAGTGGCGGTGCATTTGAAGTCGGTGTTGTTGCAAAAAGCCCAGCTGCCTTTGAGGCCGAGAACCATCAGTTCATTAGATGTCCAGACTGAGTTTTGGATGTCTTATGAAAGTGCAAATGGCGGTGGGTTCATGATCGCTGGTAATCAGACGTCTTATAGAATGCAATTGGACGACTGTCATGTGCAGGTCCTATTTGTGAATGATGCCCTCCATGTCTCAATAATTCTTGTATCCAACCTGCATCCACCAAATAGGTAATCAGAATAATATGCTATTAATTATGAAATTAGTGCATAGAATTATATGCAGCCTAAGATAAATTACCATTTAACTCCTAAGTAATTAGAAACTAGGAACATATACTTAAAGAGTACTTAGGCTAAATAATGGTCCACTAAAGAGGACTTATTAAATGCTCCCATGCATAAGTTTTACTAGTCCTAAGTAAAAGTGAAAAATGATGGAAGCGACCGAAGATTTCTACTTTTCTTATTCCAAAAATTTTGAGATCCAGATAAATGTGAAAATGAAGTGATAGTACCCTAGGTAATAGATTCAAGTGAAAAGTCAACCTACATTTAAAGTTCATGCTTTACCCTTGATAAAATTCTATCAGGATAGGCAATTTCTTCCCTCGGGGATAAAATAGAAAATAATCCGTGATTTAACCTCAGCTTTTTGACTTAGGTAGAGAATGTTTGAGTCAAATGGATTCATATTTGGTGGCTCACACTCATCTAGTGCTACATGTAATCTAGAACTGTAGACTCTAGATCTCTAGAATATCAAATAAGTCAACCTAGAGAGAGGGTCATATTTGGTGGATCGCAATAGATGTTTTTGTTGCCTCAATGATATCGACACATGATAAAATCGACACTAAGATAGTTATAAACTCGAACATTTTTTGTTCTTTTTCTCTTTTTTATATATTTTTTTCTTTTTTAGTTTTTTATTTTTTTATAACTACCAACACAACATGATGCAAACTTTTATTCATGAGGCATTATTGGGGATGATGATGTTCAAGAAGATATTGTGTAGTTTATTTGGTGGAAGTGTCTACTCTCGGCACCTGGAAGGAATGGATAAGATAAGCGTATTTTTGTCCTTTAACACTATTACCCTCCTTTGGCTAAAGGACTCTATGAAGGACGGTCGTAACCATCAACCATAGTCATAGTTTTATTAGAACTCAAACTCTGTGTATTTGCCTTATTTTGTGACTCTTAGGAATTCTCATACAATGTTCGCACGTAGGAACTGAGAGCAAAAACTGTGCTTAACTCTGAGGTATCTTCATCTAATTATCCAGAACTGAAGAGTCCTTGCACTAGACTTAGCGTACCAGTAGTCACTCTACATTCACCTCTCAAATGTTAGGTAGATCTAATAGAAAATAGTTTGCCTGACTCCCTAACTAACTGTCCAAGGGTTCAGCAAATTAAAAATGTTTATTGATTTTCTTAAAAGATCCATTACCCAATCTACGTGCAAGTGAAATAAATGTCTAGATTCTAAACTCTGAAACAATTTAAGAAGAAAACCTTTAATGAGACTTGATAAAAATCTTCTGCTAGGGACTAATCAATTCAGCTCAAGAAAACAAGAGAGACTTTTTTTTTTGGCTAATGGACTTGACCTAAATGTATGTAAATATTTATAAATGCTATAAACAACCTCAGGTTATATCCCCCCTATGCCTAAGATTGACAATATCCTCATTGGAAAAATTAAAGTCATAGAAGAATATCACCTGAGGAGGAGAGTGGGAGGAGCTAAGGCTCTTCAAGCCAAAGTGCGTCCAAAACCTGGCCATTTGAAAGAGTAACATACGGTTTAAGTCATTTACCATTTACCTTAAAGCTCTAACTAGAATTAGGGTTCTGAATTTCAACCGCTCTATGAGGGAAGGCATTAATAACAACATACAACCCATCTTAGCAAGACTTGAGCTTTCCAGGAAATAATTTAAGTCTAGAATTGAAAAGCTAGACCCACTAGTTGGGTTCAAAGGTTTTTCTAACGATGTGCTTATCATGGAAGACCTTTGTACGTTGCTTGTAAGCTTGTGAGGTTTTGTATGATTCATTGCAAAGCTTCTCAAGCTTACTTAACTCTAGCATGTGTGCCTTACCTGCTTTATCTAGATTTAAGTTGACGTTTTTAATAGCCCAATAAGTGTTGTGTTGGATTTCAACAGGAAGGTGACATGCTTTTCCGTAGACAAAATGGAAAGGAGACATGCCCAAGGGAGTCTTATGCGCTGTTCTGTAGGCCCAAAGAGCATCATTCAATTTGTTCAACCAATCCTTGTGGTCGAGCCTAATAATTTTTTCCAGAATCTGCTTAATCTCCCTATTAGACACTTCAAATTGTCCACTTGTTTGGGGATGGTAAGGTGTGGCTATCATGTGGTTGACTCCCAAATTTTGGAGTAGTCATGTGAAGTGTATATTTTTAAAGTGAGGTCCTCCATCACTTATGATAGTCCTTGGGCACCCATACCGTGAAATGATATTAGCCCTGACAAAATCCAAGGCCACGGAATGGTCATTGGTTCGTGTGGGTATGGCTTCTATCCATTTCGATACATAGTCCACAGCCACAAGGATGTACTCATATCTGAAGGACATAGGAAAGGGACCCATGAAGTTGATGCCCTAAATATCAAAGGTCTCAACGGAGAGAATAGATTGCTGGGGCATCTCATCCCTTTTTCCGATGGTTCCCCTCTGCTGGCAACATAGACATGCGCCCACATACGTATGTGCATCTTTGAATAATGTGGGCCACCAAAAGCCAGACTAAAGAACCTTATGGGCAGTCTTTTTCCTACTAAAATGCCCTCCACATTGGAAGTCATGGCAGAAACTCAGAACACTCTTTTGTTCTTCATCAGGGATGCAACGGTGGAATAATTGGTCATGGCCTATTCTACACAGCTCGGGTTCCTCCCAGTGATAAAATTTATCTTCGACAAGAAATTTGTCTCGCTTTTGCTTGTCTCAAGTCTTGGGGGTAATGCCTGTGACTAGATAGTTCACTGTATCAGCAAACCAAGGAGTTTTTGCCTCCACATCCATCAGAGACTCATCGGGAAATGTTTCCCGAATACCGCCAGCAGTGGTTGATGCCTCAATAGGGATCTTAAATAGATGATCTGCTACCACATTTTTAACTCCTTTCTTATCTTTAATTTCCATGTCAAACTCTTGGAGTAGCAAGATCTAATGAATCAAATGAGGTTTGGTGTCCTTCTTAGCAAGAAGGTGCTTTAAAGCAGAATGATCAATGAACACCACAACCTTGGATCCCAATAAATAAGATCGAAACTTTTCCAAAGCAAATACTACTGCAAGAAGTTTCTTTTCAATGATCGTGTAGTTTTGCTGAGGATCTGTGAGGGTCTTGTTGGCATAATACAAAACATGAGGTTTACCATCAACCCTTTGTCCTAAGACTGCTCCCACTATGAAATCATAAGCATCCCACATCAGCTCAAATAGAAGGGCCCAATCTGGTGCTTGGAGAATCGACGCTGTAATAAGGGCTTTCTTCAAGACTTGGAAAGCCTCGCAACATCTGTTATCAAAATTGAAGGAAACATCCTTCACTAACAGGTTGCAGAGTGGCTTAGAGATTTTATTGAAATCTCTAATGAAGCGCTTATAGAATCCAGCATGGCCAAGAAAAGATCTAACTTGAGGAACATTGGTGGGCGATGAAAGTTTAGAGATGGAATCGATTTTGGCTGTATCCATCTCTAATCCTCTCTCGGAGACTACATGCCCCAAAATAATGCCCTGTTGGACCAAAAAGTGGTTCTTCTCCTAGCTAAGCACCAGCTTTGCCTCTTCGCAATGGGTTAGACTTTATTAAGTTGCGAGAGACATAGGTCAAACGACGAGCCATAAATGGAGAAATCATCCATGAAGATCTCTACAAACTCGTCGATCATGCCAAAAAAGATAGCCATCATACATTGCTGGAATGTGGAAGGAGCATTACATAACCCGAATGGCATTCAGCGGAATGCAAATGTGCCATACGGACTTGTAAAAGTGGTATGCTCCTGATCATTAGGGAAGATAGCTATTTGATTGTACCCAGAGTACCCATCAAGGAAATAGAAGTACTTGTTCCCTGCCAGTTTTTCCAAAATCTGATCAATAACTGGCAAAGGGAAATGGTCTTTCTGGGTAGCCGTGTTCAAATGGTGGTAATCAATGCAGACCCTCCAGCCAGTCGAGGGTCTAGTGGTCACCAACTCTCCTTTGTCATTTTCTTCCACAGTGATTCCTGCCTTTTTGGCACCACATGTATCGGATTGACCCATTTACTGTTTGAAATGGGATAGATAATTCTTGCATCCAGCCATTTTAGAATCTCCTTTTTAACAACCTCCCGCATATTGGGGTTGAGCCTTCTCTGCATGTCTCGAAAGGTTTTCACAAACTCGTTTGTGTATATATGATGCATGTAGAGGGAGGGGCCAACACCCTTAATATCAGCTATCGACCAAGCAATAGCTTCCTTTTTCCTTTGTAAACACTCGAGCAAAACCCCCTCTTGAGATTTAGATAACGCAAATGAGATAATGATAGGGAGCGTGTCATTTGGGCCAAGGAAAGCATATTTCAATGTGCTCGGAAGGGGTTTACGCTCCAACTCAGGAGCCTTATGGATTGAGGGTATAAGTTGAGATGTCCCTGCCTCAGGTAGTAGATCTACCTTCACGGTCTAGGGTGAGGATAGAGACTCTATGTGTACTCCCAGCAACTCTTCCAATTCGGGCATATCCTTTTCATTTTCTTCAATAATCGGAGGATGGTCCTTAGATATGACCATTTGAAGGGGATCTCTACATAAGAGTGCTGGAGTAGTCTCTTCAATGATTTCATCACCCACCTCAATTTGAGAACAATCTTCAAACCTAGATTGCTTGTAGGTATCAAAACATTCAACCAGATTTTTTTGGTCCCAAAGCCCATTTTAAGTGTCCCTAATCTACAATTGATAGAGGCGTTGGCTGTGGCCAAGAAGGGGTGTCCCAGAATAATGGATGGTTTGGTGGGCTTATTAGATTAGTCAGTGCCAAGTACAAGAAAGTTAACATGGAAGAAGAAGTCTTCCACTCTCTCCAGGACATCTTCTAGCAATCGTCGTGGTATCTTAAGAGATTTGTTTGTGACTTGGAGGATGATCGGACTAGGCTTCAAATCGCCTACTCCCAAAAGGTCATAGATAGAGCTTAGTAAAATGTTCACCCTCGCGCCTAGATTGAGTAGAGCCTTGTTAATGTGCTGGTTACCTATAACCACTGAAATATACGGGGCTCCTGGGTCTTTCATCTTTGGCGGTGTTTCATGTTTGAGCACCGAGCTAACATGGTTAGGTAGGATGATCTTAGCTTGGACCTATCTCCTAGATCGGTGCTTCTAGGTGCATAGGTCCTTCAGAAACTTAGCATAGGACGGGATCTGCTTGATAGCATCCAACAAAGTCAAGTTGATATGGACTTACCTAAAAGTGTTCACAATCTCGTCTGTCCTATCCTTGGTCCCAGACGAGCCAACAGAAGATTCCCCAGGAGCGGATAGGCACTCTGGATAGGGCACCCTCGACTTCTGGGTAGAGGGGTTGTCATGTCAGGAAAGGGGTGGTGGAATTATGACATCCTCAGGGTGGGTGATTTCTAGCTAGGGAGGGCAATGTGGCTCTTCCTTGGTGAGGGTGGAGGTCGGGTTCGGTGTAGGAGGGGAATTCTGAGAGGTGACCGTAGGAGTGCTTGATAAACACCAGTTTATCATCATTCTTATGCATTAAAACAAACCTAGCTCTTAGGATTTTACTCCGCAAACGGGTTTTTGGGCTGCATTTAGGCATAAAATAGGTTAGGCATGCATTGCATTTTTATTGTCTTTTTAATATGTTTTTGTGAGTGTTAGGGATGTACAGATATATAGATCCCTAAAACCCTAGCACTCAAGAAGGCAAAAGGTGAAGGAGAAGCCCAGACTAGCTGGAACTCAGCCTAATCCAGCTCACCTCAGCTTGATCCAGCTCACCTCAGCTTGATCCAGCTCACCGCAGCTGGAACCTAGCTTACTTGAACTAGGGTTAGCTCATCCCAGCTCCATTCAGCTAATCTCAGCTGGATGGAAGCTCAAGAGAGTTCACCTTAGCTCACCCTAGCTCAAGTCAGCTCAGATTCAGCTCAACTTAGCTGAGTCTAGCTCATCTCAGCTCCCACTAGTCCACAGGGAGCTCTAGCTAGCTTAGCTAAGTTGACAGGAGTTCACCCCAGCTTAGATCCAGCTACATCCAGCTCCACTCAGCTCCAGCCAGCTGAAGAAGAATTCATCCCAGCTCAGGAAGCTCAAGTCCAGCTCCCGGGGACTCAGCTTAGCTCAACTCAGTTGAGCTAAGCTACCCTAGCTGCCTCAACCAGCTTGATTCTCCCCAGGAGCACCAGACCTAGCTCACCTCAGCTTATTTTGGTAGAAGCTAGCTCGCTTTAGCTTGGCTTAGCAACTATCAAAGAACTAGCAACCTAAGCCAGCTAGAGTAGCCCCATGCCAGCCTCTTCAGCAGCAGCCAGCTCCAGCTCCAGCTCCAGCTCTAGACTTCTCCTCCTTAGCTCCTCCCTCCAAACCCTAGCTCCAACACCTTCTCCACTACTCCTCCATTAGCTAAGCTAGCTTAGCTTAGCTTAGCTTAGCTAACAACCAGCTCCTTGGCCATCCACCACCTTCAAAGTCAACCTTAGCTAGCTTCACCAACTTAAGCCTACTTAAGCTAGCTACTCTACTCAAGTTGGCGCCACCTCCTAGCCATCCCTTCACTCCATTATCTCCACCAAAAGACACCTTAAGTTGGCGCCAAAAACTACCCCTAACCACCTCTATATTGGCGCCAACTTTCAGCCCTTAATCCACCCTACACCTACCCACATAAGCCATCCTAGCCATCCACCTAACCCTCCTTCTAGAATCCTTCTTGGCTCCAACTTAGACCCTCTTCTAGAAGCCATTTTGGCGCCAATATCAAGGGGTGTCAACCCCCATAACTACCCCCTTGGTGCCTCTTAAGGTGGCGCCAAACACCCTTGGCCATTGGATCCTTAACCACCTCCATCATTCCATCTTGGCCCTCCATTTCAAGGGACACCTTAGCCCCCTTCCTATTCTATAAAAACCCACCACCTACCACCATTTGGGGGCATCCTCCATTAGTGTATTTTTCTACCTACATCCACCTATACCTACGCCCAAGGAGAAGGAGTAGAGAAGGAGATTAAAGGGGCACACCACCAACCCTTTTGGTGCCTTCTTCTCCCCACTCTCTTCAACTTGGGCCACGCCAAGGAGGAGGACTCTTCCACTTCAAGGAGGACGGCCAGGCAAGGGAGAAGGACCTAGGGTGGACATCCACCCTTGGAGAGAAGCTTAGGGCACGCCCCCTTAGGGCTTGCCTTAGAGGACATCACCTTGGCGGAGCACTGCAAGGAAGGAGTTGGACTCTTTTCAAGATTGGGAGCCACCAACCTTGGAGCAAGAAGCCCTCTTCTGCACCATCTATCTAGAGGATTTGTGTTTTATTTTCTTATTTGCATTTTTCTAGTAGTACAAGCTTTCCTCTACTAAGCCTTTTGTAAAACACTTTATCAATTATCTAGTTGCCTTCTTTGCATTTCTTGTTTGCATTTCTTTTAGCTTATTTTCAGCATTCTTCACTCCCTCTCCCTAATTATTCTAGGCCTCCACTTGCCTAGAGTGAGCTTAGGGAGAGGCTCTACTTGCCACATAGAAGTAGTATTTAAATTGAAGTGTAAATCACTTTTTCCGCCATCAGTTCGCATGTTGCCTTAGCTTAAAAATAAAAAAAAATGATATATTGAAAAAAATACCAAAAAGAAAGTTGAGATTTATTCCGAGCAAGAGAATCAATTTTGCAACCATATTGCCTCCTTGGACGACCCTAGATACTCCCCTATCTAGGAATATAAATTTAAGAGCGAAAACGGATTTACGCGTTACAACGACGTATTTTAACAAACCGCGTGAATTCGCTATCAGTGCTATCAAGTTCGTTGATTTTCTTTCCACTCCTCAACACGGTCACAGCTTGAGCGTGCTCCCTGAATATGACTCCCTCAACCTTTGGTTCTCCTTAGAAGAGCTAAGCAGCTTCCCCAGATCCCGCTGCCTAACTGCCTCAGTAAGATGACCAATTTGGGATTGCATATCAGTGATCATCTTATTCTGAGATTGGATGACCATATTCTGATGCTCTTGCATTACTTTCATCATGGCTTTTAGTTCATCCATCTCAGAGGGCTTATTCTGAGGAGGGTTTGTATAGGATGGTTGGTATACAGGTTGGGGAGGTTAGGGTCTTGCATTCCTTGAGTTGGAAGCATCACCTTGCTTCCATGAAAAGTTTGGATGGTTCTGCCACCTTGGATTATAGGTATTGGAAAAAGGGTTATTACAAGGGGGTGGTTAGAAACCTTGGGCTACATTCAGGTTGACCTAAGTCAACTCAGGGAATTGATTTTCTATGTGGCACTCCGCAGTGGCGTGCATAGTGCTTTGGCAAATGGAGCATTCACTTGAATCTTGGAAAATAGAGGCTGCTGGCGGGTTCATGCCAGGGTTTGCTAAAAGCCAATCAAAATTTTTATTTAACAATTGAATTTAATAAGCCAAATCCTGAGTAGCCTCGGCTTCATGGGCTTCTATCTTCCTATGCGAGATTGATGGTTTTCTTTCTTGATAGGTAGAGGATATATGTATGGAATTATCACTTAATGTTTCAAATAATGCCTAGATTTTATCCTCAGTTTTGGTCATGAAGGTTCTAGCACAGGCTGCATCAATGGTCTGCCTGTGCCTTTCAGATAATCTGTTATAGAACCTCTTGACCAATTGCCATCTTGGCACTTGATGGTGGGGGCATAACCTAAGGAGGTCATTAAAGCATTCCCACATTTCATGAAATTGCTCCCCTTCTTATTAAGTAAAACCCATAATCTCTCTTCTGTAATGATTGGTCTTACTCATAAGAAAGTACCTTTTCAATAATTCTCCCTCAAGGGTGGCCCAATCATTTACCCTTGCATTGAGGGTATGATACCAGTGCTTGGCCTTATCCTTTAGGGAGAAGGAAATAAGGTGTAACGACCCGATTCCCGAGTCCCTACGAGACACGAGAACCGGACCGACTCGACTAATCCCAAGACCTAGTCGTCCAACGAGGAAGTAACCAAAAGAGCAGTAAAATAAACCACATTCAACATGAAATATAACTAGTAGTAACAAAATACAGCAGTAAGTAAAAGAACTACTACAGCATGTACCACCACAACAGTAGAACAACATTCATAACATAACAAGAACTACGAGTAAAGAAAAGTACAGAGAGTAACAAAAAACTACTCATTACAGTGGAACAAAAAGGGCACGAAAGAACAGTGGTAACTCTACTGGACCCTACTCGTCCCAGCGTCCTCTGCAGCCGCTGACCCTGGCTGCTCAACACTTGGTCCTGAAAAGTAACGAGTGTAACACGTCAGCGAAACGCTGAGTAGAGTGGCAGCTAAACTAAAGAAGCAGTAAAGTGTACAGTAGCTATTTTATTTTCTTTCTTCCTTTATTTACGTCTTTCTATTGTTTCACAATTTATCTATTTCTTAGATCCTTCACTTGATCTCGAATGTTCCTCGTGGGAACGATCTTGATTGCAGTCTTTTCCGAACAGTAGAAGTAACATGTGGTGCTCTCCTAGCCGGGAGAGTCCCCCGTGGTGATCCTACTCTCAGTCAACCACCCCAATGTCATTGACAGACGTAACGGTGACTACGGCACGCGCGGTAAACACACGGGTAGCTACCCTGCACTGGCACGCGGTTAGTCATTTCCGTTAACCGGTGCGCCCAAAGCACAGCACGTAACCAGTATAGGGCAGACCCTCTCAGTAACAGGGGTCCAACCCCTCCACAGTAACCAAACAGGGGCCTTGCCCCTCCACAGTCCGCGCACCCTCGCCTGACTACCCTGGTTTGCCCAGTGGGCCTAACAAGTCGGTGTAGGTGAGCTAGCAGAACCCCGGGGCCCGTGGGGTAGCTAGTACTCGCCCTACACTAGTATCTCTCCTCGGTATTGTGTACACGAGGGCCAACAAGTCGGTACAAAGTGGCCAAACCTAACCTCGGGTCCCTGGGGCGGCTGGCTCCGCTCTGCACTAAGCAGGTAACAGGTGCTTCCCCTGGCACTACGTACCCAAGAGACAACGCACCTCCACATCTTTCCTTCTCATTTCCATTTCATTCTCTTTCCAGGAGTTCTACTCCTAATTCCCCGTAGGGTTCCAGCTCTTTTAACTCAGCACATTCAGGTTTCCCCCTTTTCGGTTTCACGTTCATACAACCCATATTCTCAATCATGTTCATTTATTCATAACAGGCAGCTGTTAAAATCAATTTACATGCAGCTATTATTTCCTTTCCACAGTTTCCAAGACTGCAATATCTATATTCATTTCACTAGTTTTTCAGTCCTAGGATTCATGCTGTACCCTAGGATCTATCATTCAATCTAATTTTCCAGCCCTAGGATTCATGCAATACCCTAGGATCTATCATTCAATCTGGTTTCTCATTCCTAGGATTCATGCAATGCCCTAGGTTCTATTAATTGTTCCATAATTGTAACAAATTTTGTTAATAATTTCTAAAGCCACTCTACCAGCTACAACGGAAGTACTGGGGGCGTGGTCGAAAATCCCGCGTGCCTCCACAACCCCTGAGACTGCAATGGAACGGGGTCCTAACACAAGGATCAAACACAAGGAGTTTCTCAGAACAATATATAATTACTGGAACAGGTAGAGGATTTTATTCCGAAAAGAACGCAACTCGAAACGCGGAAAATGGACTTTGAACGGGCCCTAAACGGGTCGAAAACGACGAAACAGTCCAAAATCAGACGTCTGGAACCTCTTCCAGATGTCTTAAAAAGTGGGTCAAATGGTACCTTTGTCCTGCGTAGTCTCTCAGACATCCAGAAGCCTGCGGGGGCGTCTGGCCTAGTTCCCAGACGTCCGATGGTCACCCTGGACGTCTGGAAGTCCTTCCCGTCGTCTGGCACTGCAGCCAGACGTTTGATTCGCGTTGGATGCGAATCTCAGAGCCTGCACGTACCCACTCATCGTTCTCAGTATGAACGGTCGCAGAAAAGGAAGAAGGACGAAAGTAACTTACTTGCCAGACGTATGGACAGTCCTCCAGATGTCTTCACCGTCGTCTGGTTGGAAGACCAGACGTCTAATTCTGGAAAAATTTCCAGAATCAGAGCTCGACACGCTCTTCGCCCACAACGCACGGCCGCGCCGTGCCTCGTCCGCCTGCTGCTCGAGCTGCAGCAGCCCTCCCGCATCACTCCGCACCCGCTGCTCCCCCACCGGCCGACTCCAGCTGCCCCGGCAAGCTCGAGCCCTCACGGTCGAGCGTCTCCTCCCTCGCGCAACGCCTCCTCCCGCACACCCGCCACCTCTGCCGCTGCCGCCGCTCGCTCACTCTCGCACCGGCTGGAAGGAGAAGAAGGAAACGGAGGAGATGAGAGTGAGGGAGAGGGCGAGGGCCCTTTTTAAAGCCGCGCGGGGAGAGAGAGAGAGGGGGGCAGCGCCTGCGCCTGCGGAGGAGAGAGGGGAAAAGAGGCATCTGCAGGTCTGCACGTGCAGGCGCGTAGACAAAATCCACCGTGCCGCAGAAAATTAAATCCCAGACGTCTGGGCCACCTCCCAGACGTCTTAAAAGACGTCTTGAAGTCGCGTTCGTAACATAAGGTTCTCATCAGGGCTTCATCAGTAAAGCGCTAGAGCTTCATCATGGAATAGACCTCGGTGAATTCCTCAAGATGCCTGTAGGGATCCTCCCTAGTAGTACCATAGAAAGAGGGAAGCAAAGATATGGTGCTGCTCTTGATTTCATAAGGATTATCCACTCTAGGTCTTCGGATAGGTAGGGCTTGGTGAGTTATAGGGAGGAAATAGTTTCTCAAGATTCTCTAATTTTCACCAACCCTAATTTCTTCTTCCGGTCTCTCTTCTGCCATTTTTCTTCTTTCTTGGTTGGCTTTCCTAATAATTCTTTCAGGTTTCGAGTTAAAAACAAGACTCCTTCTAAGAGAGCGCCTACTAAGCATACACCAAGTAAACACAAGGCAAAAGGTCTTTTGTTGATTTAAAGCACTTCAAACCCTCTTTCAACTTTCTAGATTGTCCAAATAGAGTCAAGGTAGTGTTTCTTCGTTCCCACAAAAGTGGTATAAGAGAAATGAGGCACTTGAGATTCCTAGTCAATGTCTATTGAGGAACCAAGGGATGCAAGTAGGGCGAACCCTTTCTTTGAGGCGATGCGTTAGCGGTGCCTCTTAACTACCTTTGAATTCCTTTAAGGGGTGTCCCCCTCCTCAGAGTATTAAGTCACTCGGGCAAAAGTTAATACCATCGTCACAAAGCGAAATAGGAGAGTTCGCAATGATAAAGAGATTGATACCTATAGCCTTAGGGGTCCGAGTCCTAATGTGGTTCCTATAGTGCGTGCTTGATGCAGGAAGTATGCATCACACCGAGAAAAATGATTTTTCTTTTGAAAGTTGCAATCAAGTTATTCAAACACTTCTTGTATATTTTACTCCTTTTTTTAAAAGTAATGCGATCACTTGATTAATCTTTTCAAATCAGCTTAAGTGGTCTTCTTAAATTATGTCCAGATGCAATGCGTGTGTAGATAATTGATGTAGAAAGATAGGAAGTACGTACCTTACTCCAGCACCCTACGATGTAGAAATGCATGCAATGCAGTAAGACAAATCAAAATGCTGCTCAAGCACTCCTAGATGATCGACCTAGGGATATGCAACTTCTAGCAGGAAACTCAAATTTTTTTTTTAAATAAATGCATAATCAAAAGAAACTAACTACCAAATACAGAATAAACCTAGTAACCAAAGAAATGGGGACACTCCCCCGAAAATAAGCCCTAAATTATAAGGGTAAGAAAACATATAACTAACTAATTTTATTAATCTAAATCTAAAATGAGATCAGGGAAGCAGTCCTCCTGATTGTTCCTCTGTACGCCTTCACATGCATGGGATGAAGGCCCACAGGCTGCTGTTGCTGTCCTCTAGGTCGCATCAAGGTCCACCAAAAATCTAGTCTCCGTCGTGCGCTCCGGACGCGTTCATTTGCACACAAATAGAACCAATGTCAATAATCCAGAAAAGCTTTAGAAATAGCTTAAAAATAATATAAATTTCCCCAAAAAAGTAATAAGCATGTTTCCTCTCTGGCAACGGTGCCATTTGAAAGAGCGATTCTTGTTTTCGGTGAATTTTTGCACATAAAATGTAGTGTCATTGTATTTAGTCACGTGGTAGAAAATTACTTTTCAAAACATTTAATACTTAAAATCTAACCATGAAAATAGTTAGGTCATTTCCACAGGGAGGAGTTAGCCTGTTAAAATAATGAATGATGATTTGTCTATTTAGGACTATCAATTGGTAAGCATGGAAACCATTGCAACCATATGAATCATCATTCTATGCAATTGAATAAGAATAGGGGAGAGTTTTCATGCAAAATCACTTCAATAAAATATCATTTAAATGAATGAATAGTGTTCTCGCAATGGCACTTGTGGTAAATACTATTGGTTGGTGAAACAGAGGATTGTTCCTCTCTCCTGCTCGCGCTTAGGAAGAAGGGCCATCGGCCAAATGGAGCTCGGAGGAGATCGGCCAGGAAGAGGGCTACGCGATGGCATAGGGGGTGCGGGTGGAGGTGGCTGGTGACGATGACTGGAGGTGAAGAATGCCGGCGACGAGGTGCGTCAACGCGTGAGGAGTCGTTGGGAGTAGCTTGGACAACAGGTACTCGACGTGAGTCCTCAACGGATGAGCTAGTGGTGCTGGCAATCAAGAAGATGGTGGGGATGGGCTGCTGCGGTGAGGGGATCGGCGGTGGTGATGTGGAGTTGTTGGGTTCGATGGGTTGAAGAAGATGAATAATAGTTGGTGGGTGAAATAGGGGAGAAAGAAGAGGGAAAAGGCACGGCTGATGGTTGTGGGTATGGTGTTGGTGGCACACACACACACGTTGTCATCGTGTGTGCAACGACGGCAAGGGCAAGAATGATGTCGGGGATGCAGAGGCCACGGTGCATGCTAGAAGCACAGAGAATGCCTGAGCCACGGTGGTGATGGATGATGCCAGGGAGAAGATGATCTCCTCCTGCGCATGGGCGTCTTCTTTTATAGAAGTCTTCGTTGACTCTCCCTCGCTCTATTTTGTTCTCTCCATCGAACGGCCGAAGATCCAAGGCAGTTGACACTTAGAGGGATGTTGTGAGAGACTAGGTTGACTTGGGTTGGCAGGATGAGTGGCAGTGCTTTTGAAGTCGATGCTGTTGAGAAAAGCCTGGTGTTTAACGAAGCGAGGCGATGTTAAAATCAATGCATCATAGTATAGTTGAAATCGCTCGAAAACAAATAAATTTTATTACTCGAAGTTTTAAGTCTGAGGTTGAACACAGGGAGTAAATTGAGGTCTAAAAATCAAAAGCACAACTTTCAAATTGGATATAATATGCAATGAAAAATCAGAGTTATAATGCAAGAAATGTAAATAGAGCCACAAAATATCAATGTATATAAAGAGCAAAAAAAAATGAACGTCAGATTTTGTGAATCAGACGTCTTAAATGTATAGATGCTACAGTGCTTCAATTGCTCTTCTTTGTCTTCTATCTCTGACGGCCTTCTTTCTTCCTGGCTTCTTCTTCCATCTCCTTTCCTTCTGTCCCTGTGGCTCCTCCTTCTTCTTGGCTTCTTCTTCTTCTTCTTTCTTTCCTTCTCTTCAGCCCTTCAGCTTCTTCTCCTTCAGCCTTGCCTTAGCTTCTCAGGCTTCCACCCTCTCCTTCCTTGGCTTCTTCTTCTTCTCCTACCTGCGAGAGCAAGACCTACCCCTACCCGTCCTTGCGATCTCTCTTCTTTTTTCTCTCTTAGGCTCACTCTCCCAAAGCCTTCTCGGGTAACCGGGTCAGGTATGTGCGCCTGGGACCAGGCCCATCGATGTGCGTGGTGGGCGAGGAGTGTAGGCTAGTCGGGTATACGGGTCAGGGCTAGGTCCGCGGGCAGTGGTCATGGACGAGGCAGTGAGGGCGAGTGGGACCTCACCCGTGGTCAGGAGGCGATAAGGC
The DNA here is from genome assembly GCA_037157565.1 of Thalassia testudinum. Lineage (NCBI taxonomy): Eukaryota > Viridiplantae > Streptophyta > Magnoliopsida > Alismatales > Hydrocharitaceae > Thalassia > Thalassia testudinum. The sequence goes on from JAZHRO010000009.1 coordinate 51,839,973, forward strand.
CCTGTCACTTTTACAATTTATTTCGCTGCATTTGCTCCTCCACTTCCGAGGTGGGACTGAACGTCCCACCTTCTTCGCGAGAGCCCGTAGTGGATGTTCTCCTCTGATTGCAGCAGCTGTGTAGGGTGTTAGTGCCAATTTCTGGGTTGAGGATGTGTGCGAAAGGAGTCCGCGCGACCTGGGAGTTGTTGCCTGGAGCGAGGAGTCCTGGATGAAGCTCCCGGCTACATCAATGATGGTGAAGACCTCTAACCTTGTCAGCAAGAAAATGGCCTTGCGGCCTCGTCAGAAAGCTCAGGGAGCTTCACCTAAACATGGTGAAGGTAGTACGGTGGTTGGCGTGGCGTGGGGTGGCCAGAGCATGCGTGCTTAGATCACCCTGTGCATGAGAAAGTGGGTGTGTTCGGGGGGAGTTCTGGGGGCTTGGCGCGGTGAGTGGAATGAGGGTTTAGGGTCAGTGAGGTGTGGCGATACTTGTGGAGTGGTTGGCAAGGCGGATGGAGGCATGGAGCGGCGGGAACGCCTCGCCGGAGTGTGGCCGGAGGTGGAGAAGGTGGTGGTGATTTGTGTTCATCGAGGCATGTTTGCAAGAATAAAAGATAGAAAAATGATGAGAAGAGAGAGAGGACTTAAGTGAGTGTGGATAGACGAAGGGGGATGTAGAGGAGGCGGCCGGCTCATATTGCCGTCATCGGAGACGAAGTACCCAATGGGAGGAGGATGGCGATGACGAGGGGGTTGTAGATGTTGGTGCTAGAGCACCACGATCATTTGTTTTGATGATAACAAAACACATGTCGTTTAACATTTGCACTTGAAGTCTTAGATTTCAGGAAAATTGCAAATGGAGACGTGCTTAGATGGAGTTCGAGCTCTGATCCAGGATGGATTGGAGGAGCTTGATGGAGAACAGAGGAGATTCGCGAGGAGCGATAGATTGAAGATGGAAGGACAAGAAGAATAGGATAGAAATCTGTTTATTTCTTTCATGTACTTTTGTCTTTATTTCCTTGCCCTTTTTGTTTCTTAGAAAATCATGTTAAAGAGCCTCAAAGTACCCTAACAGTAGTCCTAGGAACACCAGCACAACCCTAGGATACTTAGGTTTTCTGTAGAAAACTTAGAAAACCAATATAGGGTTCAAACAGCCTTTTCAGACGTCTAATTCCAAGATCAGACGTCTGATAATATGTTTTAAGACGTCTGGTTGTTGATTCAGACGTCTGATAACATTTAGGTTGGACTTAGCTCTGTCTGATGAAATCAGACGTCCAGACCTCTGTCTAGACGTCTTAGAAGACGTCTGATGTTTTTGCCAGATGTCCAATTAGTGGACCGTTGGCTGCCTTTACAAACACTGGAAGATATGACCGTTATAGCCTTATCAGACGTCCTTAAGCCTTTCCAGACGTCTGATAGATGACCGTTTTGCCTCGGTTGACCCAAAATCTCTTCACAGAGATTTTCTAGCTGTTGCAACTCTTGGAAATCCATTCCCGCAGAAAAAGTAGGTTTCCAGACGTCCAGACATAGTGCCAGACGTCCTATATGTCGTCTGATGGACTTGCACTAGAACCCTGTTTAGATCTGATTCAAGTCAGGAAGAAACCCGCCTAAAATCAGACGTATGACTTTGTTCCCAGACATCTTAAATTGATCTTCCAGACGTCTGATGCCAGGATCAGACGTCTGATAACCCGGTCAGTGCAATCATTGTCCCTGATTTCGGCCTGATTCTCTTGGGCTTTGCTCCCAACAACTATGGAAGCTTTCCAAAGCCTTCCAAAGCCTTCCTAAGGCCTCTATATATAGAGAGGAACCTCTTGCACACCATCATACACCTAGATACACAAGACACACCTGGTAATACACTTTCACACTCTTTTGTGTCCAAGAAAAGCTCTTGCTCTCCAAGCTCAAGTTCTACATCCTGAGAGCATCAAGCCTTTGCGCACCCACTCTCACGCCGTAGTTCATGAGAGCGACGTTGCGCCGTCGTGTAGCTCACGCACCCGCGTCATCGATTCGGTGCACTCCTTGCAAAGGGAAGCATCTTAATTCCTATAGAAGCTTAGTTTAAAAATTACTTTGTTGGCTCTATAGGATTGTTGTTATTTATCTTTGTTATTTGGTTGGGTATTCGCTTTGTGAATTCTTGTCTCCTTCGTGAGACAAAATCCTTTCGTGAAGAGAAGGGGTTTGAGGTACGCTACCCTCGTATAAAGTAGCGTGGTTGTATTTGAGGTTGAATCACCCTCGTTTAAGTGATTCGTTTAGTGGATTTGATCAACTTGGTTGATCGGAAAATCCTAACTCGAGAGGGTTAGGTGGTGGTTTTCACCCGGTTTGGGTTTCCACCTAAAAATAATTGTATACCTTGTGTGATTGAATTTTGTGAGATTGTTTTATATTATATTTCTACATTTTATTACGTCACCCCCTCCTGGTAGGGCGAATCTACAATTGGTATCAGAGCAGGTTCTTGCAAGATCAGAGTAACACCCGGCAAGAAAATCATGGAGGGGAGCATAGCCGCAATCAGAATCTCCGAAGGGCAGTCCACCGTCCGACCACCCTATTTCGACGGGAGGGACTTCGGATATTGGAAGTTGAGGATGAAGATGTGGCTCCAAGCCACTGAGTTTGAGATATGGGGATGTTGCAAAACCCCATACAAGATCCCGAAGCGACCCTAAGGAGGCTACTCACAGCTGCAGATTGGAGAGCTTTCACTCAACGCAAAGGCAATGAATGCCCTGTATTGCGCGTTGAGTTCAAAAGAGTTCAAGCAAATCCAAGAGTGCGCTACCGCCCACGAGATATAGAGGAAGTTAGAGGACACTCATGAAGAGATGAGCTCGGAGGAAGAAGAAGAATTAGAGAAAAAGAATGAAACCGCTTGCATGGGTTTCATGGCAATCGGAGAAAGCGACATCGACAGCGAAAGCGACTCCGACAATGAGGTAAACCCGGATTTACAAGAAGCTTTTAATGAACTATTTGATGTTAGTAAATCATTAAGAATAGAAAATAAAAGCATTAAAAAGAACCTTAGTTTTCTTAAATCTGAAAATGATAGGTTAGAAATAAAACTTAAAGACCTAGAACGTAGCTCTAGTCCTAAGGATAATAACCTGTTATTAGAAAATAAAGATTTAATCAATGAAAATACTAAATTGATTAAGGAAAATGCTAGTCTAAAATTAGAAATTTCTAATTTAAAGACTAAGATGAATATTATAGAAAATGAACTTGCTTGTCTTAGGGAGAAATCAAATAAATTGATAAATATGGTAGATAACCTATATAGCCCTAAGGTTGAGAAATGATCTCCGTCAAGGAGACCCACTAACAGATCCGGATCCAAGCTTACTTGGATACCAAAGAAAGAATTTGAATCTTGTTTTGTAGGTCATAAAGACTACAACACAAAAGACTAGACCTACAAGCTCAAAGCTGGTCAACTCGTGTTGGGAGAACCAAGCAGCAGACCAAGGAGGAGAACAAGAAGACCGACGAGACGGCGAACAAACGATGGACCAGCCACACGTCGACCACCAGACTAGAGACCGGCGCCAATGCCCAGGCCTCCAAGCTACGGATGGGAGCCCCATCCGATGTGGCATCCACCACCACCATTTGGGCCATTTTATTGGCCATGTTAGGTGAGGTAAAAATTCTTTACCCTATCTTTTTATCATAAGCATTTAGATAGGGGGAGTTAAAAAATTATGAGCTAATTGTCAATTTTTAAGGGGGAGATGCAAGTTAGCTAAATTTCCTTTAGTAAGGGGGAGAAAAATAATAGCTATCTTGTTGTTACAAAAAGGGGGAGGACATTACTTGTGTTAAAAGAAATTCATAGAAGAGCATGTTTTAAGGGGGAGTTATAGGAAATTTAAAATCAATCAAACCTTTTTGATAATGTCAAAAAGGGGGAGGATTTTTTTTGCATTATTATTTATGGTTTTGTCATCATAAAAAAGGGGGAGATTGTTGGTGCTAGAGCACCACGATCATTTGTTTTGATGATAACAAAACACATGTTGTTTAACATTTGCACTTGAAGTCTTAGATTTCAGGCAAATTGCAAATGGAGACGTGATTAGACGGAGTTCGAGCTCGCATCCAGGATGGAGTGGAGGAGCTTGATGGAGAACAGAGGAGATTCGCGAGGAGCAATAGATTGAAGATGGAAGGACAAGAAGAATATGATAGAAATATATTTATTTCTTTCATGTACATTTTCTTTATTTCCTTGCTCTTTTTGTTCCTTAGAAAATCATGTTAAAGAGCCTTAAAGTACCCTAATAGTAGTCCTAGGAACACTAGCACAACCTTAGGATACTTAGGTTTTCTGTAGAAAACTTAGAAAACCAATATAGGGTTCAAACAGCCTTTTCAGACGTCTAATTCCAAGATCAGACGTCTGATAATATGTTTTAAGACGTCTGACTATTGATTCAGACATCTGATAGCATTTAGGCTGGACTTAGCTCTGTCTGATGAAATCAGACGTCCAGACCTCTGTCTAGACGTCTTAGAAGACGTCTGATGCTTTTGCCAGACATCCAATTAGTGGACCGTTGGCTGCCTTTACAAACACTGGAGGATATGACCGTTATAGCCTTATCAGACGTCCTTAAGCCTTTCCAGATGTCTGATAGATGACCGTTTTGCCTCGGCTGACCCAAAATCTCTTCTCAGAGATTTTCTAGCTGTTGCAACTCTTGGAAATCCATCCCCGCTGTTGAACGTGTACGAACCTACGCTAACGAGATTGGTTTTGGAAAACCTGTCGTTGTAGTTCGAAAGCGAAGAATTCGCGTTCAACAAATAAAATTTATACCGAAATTAAAATTCCGGGTCGAACACAGGGAGGCAGACGTTTGATTTAAAAACTACACGTTTCTTTTTATTTGTTACAGAATAATTCAATTTAGAACCATCTAATTATTTACAATAAATAGAAGAGAGGGAGAGAGTAAGAGAGAAAGAGAATATTACACAGAGAAATCAAAATGAGATGTAGAATAAACAAGAAATTTTTGTATTGAAGAAATTGTTCATTACAACTAGAAAGCATAAAACAATTACTCTAGAAAGCGATAAATTTACTCTAGAAAGCATTAAAAGAATGGAGAGAGAAATGTCCTCCTCGACGATTGCTTGGAGGACGAGTAGATTAATCTATAAAGTAGTAAATCTATACTAGAAAGCAGTAAAAAGAATAGGGAGAGAGAAATCCTCCTCGACTGTTGCTTGGAGGACGAGCCGGACAGGACGACGCCTGGACGAAGGAGAACGAGGAGAGACGAAGGAGGACGAAGCAGAAGAACGGGAACGAAGCAGCACGCCGTCGTCGTCGCGGGATCCACTTCCGAAGGGGAACGAAAATTGGACTTTATCTCGCGAGAAGCATCCCGGGTGTGGGACAAGCTTCTCTTGAGCTTTGGAGGGGTAGAGAGGAGAAAGAAGGGATGAGAATTTCGTATGGAGGGGGTCTCCTTTTATAGTTGCAAGGAGTGGGGGCAAAATGGACATTACATCTTCAAAATAATAAATAAGGGGTCTTTAGTGACGGATAAATCCGTCACTAAATCCCCGACGTGGCCGTCGCTGCCGCGCCCACGCGCGCCCGCTCGGTTGCCCGCGTGCGTAACGCCTACGCACGTCCGCGAAGTCTCAGCCGTCCGATCGCGAGATCGGACGGCTTAAGACGCATCTTCGCCCGCTGCGCTGCGCGCCCGCCTGCGTGCGATCGCGCGTCGTCCTGATTGAGCGCGCGTGGCCGTTGGATCGCGATTGTGCGGTCGATCGGAGGCGCGCCACCGCTCCAAATTCTGCGTGGCTAGGCTCGAACGTGCGTCCCTGCTTCGCGTTAGAGCGCTCGACCAACGCGCTGGGGTCGTGTTTGTGTCGAGCGCCTGACTTCAGCGCGGGCGTGTCGCTACCGTTGGATCTTAATCCAACGGTTGGGAAAGGCGGATGCGGAGACTGCTGAGGTTGCGTGCGACCGTTTGGGCGGCCGAGATGGCGCCATGTGGTGGCATCTTGGCCGTCCATCTTCTGGAAGTTGTAGATGGTGCCACGGATGTCGGATTGACTCAATTTTTGTGTCGTTGGGCTGCGATCGTCGATCCAAATTCATCCGTTCGGTCGGATTTGTCATCTGAAGTGCGGATTTACACCATCCTGGCCCTTGATTTTCTAGGGTTCCCCGGTCTCTATCTGATGCTACGGATGCCTGATTAGGGCGATCTTGGAGTCGTTGAACTCCAATCGTCGCCCTGATCATATCCATATGGTTGGATCTTTGATCCGAGGCCCCGATAAAATGTTTGCCCTGTCCAAGCACATAAAAGGAGACAATTAACCTCCATTTTATTCAAACTACTCTAAATGCGAGATGATGCATGTTATGCAATATTTATATCATGAAATGCAATCCTATGCTTAAGAACATGCATAAATATACATTTTAAGTAGTGTAAATGTGTTTACATCACCCGCAGAAAAAGTAGGTTTCCAGACGTCCAGATATAGTGCCAGACGTCCTATATGTCGTCTGATGGACTTGCACTAGAACCCTGTTTAGATCTGATTCAAGTTAGGAAGAAACCTGCCTAAAATCAGACGTCTGACTTTGTTCCCAGACATCTTAAACTGATCTTCCAGACGTCTGATGCCAGGATCAGACGTCTGATAACCCTGTCAGTGCAATCATTGTCCCTGATTTCGACTTGATTCTCTTGGGCTTTGCTCCCAACTGCTATGGAAGCTTTCCAAAGCCTTCCAAAGCCTTCCTAAGGCCTCTATATATAGAGAGGAACCTCTTGCACACCATCATACACCTAGATACATAAGACACACCTGGTAATACACTTTCACACTCTTTTGTGTCCAAGAAAAGCTCTTGCTCTCCAAGCTCAAGTTCTACATCTTGAGAGCATCAAGCCTTTGCGCACCCGCTCTCACGCCGTAGTTCACGAGAGCGACGTTGCGCCGTCGTGTAGCTCACGCACCCGCGTCATCGATTCGATGCACTCCTTGCAAATGGAAGCATCTTAATTCCTATAGAAGCTTAGTTTAAAAATTACCTTGTTGGCTCTATAGGATCGTTGTTATTTATCTTTGTTATTTGGTTGGGTATTCGCTTTGCGAATTCCCATCTCCTTCGTGGGACAAAATCCTTTCGTGAAGAGAAGGGGTTTGAGGTACGCTACCCTTGTATAAAGTAGAGTGGTTGTATTTGAGGTTAAATCACCCTCGTTTAAGTGATTTGTTTAGTGGATTTGATCAACTTGGTTGATCGGAAAATCCTAACTTGAGAGGGTTAGGTGGTGGTTTTCACCCGGTTTGGGTTTCCACCTAAAAATAATTGTGTACCTTGTGTGATTGAATTTTGTGAGATTGTTTTATATTATATTTCCGTATTTTATTACATCACCCCCTCCTAGTAGGGCGAATCTACAGTAGGGACGTCGGCTAGTGCGGCACGACGCAGACGAAGAGGATAAAGAGAACCCTGCCACTGGTATTGTGGCAGAGCGACGAGAGAGAGAGAGAGGGGTTGCCGGAGCTTACTGGGTTACTGACCGGAGGGGGAAGAGAAGAAATCGGGGGTTTCTTTAGCCAATTTCAAGCTTAGGAGGTACGAAATGATTTAGGGTTTCTTATATAAGCCTTGGTGGTTGAGTTTGTGCTTGGAAGCCAAGCTTCCAAGCACGGCAATGTCACTGGAGATGGAAACTTAGAGTGACCCAAATCTCTCATGCGTTTGCATGAGAGATTGGGTAGGAATTAGGTCTCATCAAGGGGTTCACATTGGAGGAGATTTCTCAAAGAATCTCCCTTTTAATTTTGAAGGGGATTCTCTGAGAGATCAGAGAGTTCTTGCCTTTGAAACCTCGCCGGAATAGGATTCCTTCCGCTATAATGGTGGAGGGACCTAATTGCAAAGAATGACGAGGAAGTTGGGGGAGTTTCTACAGAGGTTTTCAAAAGATAGGGGTAGAAATGTAATTAGGCTGGACCTATTTGCAAAGTAGGTCAAGATGAATTCCCCTTAGGTCCAAATTTTGGTATAAACCTAATTTGGACCTAAGGAATCCAATGGTGAAGTTGTATTTTAGTTTTGACTACGTTTGACTGGGCAAGTTAGATAAAAACCCAATTTAGGGTAAACATTTGCCTGAGACCCTAATTTAGGTCAAAATAGGTTCTAAGGGCCAAATTGAAGGTTCTAAAATCTAGAGGATATTTTTCCATGATTTTTAGAGGGTTTAGGTGAATTTTATCCTTCCCAGAACCTTGTTAAATTAAGTAGGTCTGTTTTAGGGTTATAAGAAGTCATTTAATTCCTAGAATTCACATGAACCTTTTCTGTTTGAACCAACCCACTTTTTATCTTGTTAAGACTATTTGACCTGTGTTTAGCCCATGAGAAATCTCGTTGTTGCACTGTAATGGTAAAATTGCAGTTTTATCCTTTGTTTCTTACTTTTCTCTCAGAAGGGTTATCCATTGAGTTGGGACCTTTAGTTGGTTATGTAGGAGCTTTTGTTCTCTTTTCTGGGTCAAAATGAGCTAGTTAGGGCTCATGATGGTGTTCCTATCACCTGGCTGCCTTTGAAGCTGAGAACCATCAGTTCATTAAACATCCAGATTGAGTTCTGGACGTCTTATGAAAGTGCAAATGGCGGTAGGTTCATGATTGCTGGTCATCAGACGTCCAACTCAACCTCAGGATGTCTTATAGAATGTAATTAGACGGCTGTCATGTGTAGGTCCCATTTGAGAATGATGCCCTCCATGTCTCGATAATTCTTATATCCAATCTGCATCCACCAAATGGGTAATTAGAACAATATGCTATTAATTGTTAAATTAGTGCATAGAATTATATGCAGCCTATGATAAATTACCATTTAACTCCTAAGCAATTAGAAATTAGGAGCAGATAATTAAAGAGTACTTAGGCCAAATAATGGTCCACTAAAGTGGACTTATCAAATGCCCCCATGCCTAAGTTTTGCTAGTCCTGAGCAAAAGTGGAAAATGATGGAAATGACCAAAGATTTCTGCTTTTCTTATTCCAAAAATTTAGATATCGAAACAAATGTGAAAATGAAGTGATAGTAGCCTAGGTAACGGATTCAAGTGAAAAGCCAACTGATGATAACGTCATCATCATTCATAACTTAACTTTAATTAGTCATAATCAATAGACAGATGCTTTTACATAATCGCCAAAGAGCTATAACTCACTGCATATTCATTCTGAGAGAAATGCATTAAAACATGGGTTAAATTGCAGTTTTAATAGAATTTCCTAAATGCAGAGTAACCATGGGGTTTCGCAGGGGTTAATTAAAGGTTAAGTGCTCATAAATGTATAATAAGAGGGTCCGTGCAGACAGAAATGAGTTTTCAAGCATTACGAGAATTAACGGACATTTGAAACATTAATTTCAGACTTGCTTAATTAAATGAGGTTCTGATCAGGGCAAAATTCACCTAAGCCTTTTAAAAATCATATAAAAATATTTTATATGATTTGGTACCTTTGATTTGACCATCGGAATCCATTTTGACCTAAAATAGTCTCAGACAGGAACTTACCTTAATTTAGGTTTTTGCACAAATTACCCAGTCAAACTTAGTTAAAACCAAAATCCGACTTCACCATCAAATTTTTTGGGTTCAAATTAGATTTGTACCAAAATTTGGACCCAATCAGAAATCATCTTGACCTAGTTTGCATTCCAATCCAGTCTGACTCTTTTTCTTACACATACACCCCTAGCTTTTTGAATTAATTACGAATAGGTCCCTACATTTGTCATCGTTCTTTATAAATTGGTCCCTCCTACATTATTGCAAAAGAACTCCTACTCAGACGACCCTCAATCAGGGATTTCTCCCTGAATGCTTGATGAAACTCTTCCAAAATAGAAACAGATATTCCTTGAGGAATCCCCTTTCAAATGAGCCCGACCTTAGATCCTATTTCTGTCCCAAAAGATTATGCGAACGGTTTGATTGAAGGTATACCTAATTTTACGTGAGGATCTCAAGCTTACAAGCTTGTTTCCAAACATGGAACCTCTTCCTTAGGCCTATAAAAGGACCTACATCGCATCGCTGACCTCTTTAGCTCATTTTTGGCCAGTTCCCCTCCGTGTTCCCTTCTCCATAATCGAAAGCTCCGCAAGCTCCAGTGAGCCCCTCCGCCCACCTTCCTCGTTCGCTGTCACGGACAATAGCTGATGGATTTCTCTTCATCTCACTCGTCCGCGTCTCGCAATACCGGCAAGCACCTTCCAGATCTCCTTCCTCCTCGCCATTCACCCACTGGAGACATCCCCTTCTCCGGCGCTGGCCAATCAAAGCTGGTGCCTTCCCTTTCCTTTCAACCATTTAGATTAGGTTAATTAGGTTTATATCCTCCCCCACTTCCTATTTATCTATTTTTTTTTTATCTTAGTTTCAACCCTCGACGCTGTCTCTAACCACCTTCGTCTTCATCTCTGGCCACACCTCCAGCGAGTCTGCCCCACCTCCACAGGCCACCAAAAACCTTGCCGACAAGTCCACATGCTCCGTCGTACACCTCCGCACAAAACCTCTCTACCTATTTATGTCATTCCATCCACCCAAAAGTGCCATCGAACAACCCACCTTCACGCGACCTACTCTGACCTTGTTCGACCACCTCACACCCTCTCATGCCACAAGACCACAACCCATACATTCGTTGTGGTCCGACGAAGGTCCTAAACTTGTTTAATTGGGTTGTGAGGCCGTATTCATGCTTTTCAGGTTTCGCTGGTGCTCTGCCATTGCCGCCGTCATCTCCACCTTGTTCTTTGAGGTCTAAGCCACGAAAGCTCCAGGCCTTTCTCTAGGAGGTGTGGAATCAATCCAGGAGTATGCCCAGGCTTTTAATTGGAGAGACCATCTCCTCTTCACCTTCATTTAGACGGACCACCGTAGCTGCATGCACGCGAAGAAGAAGATGTGGGATTAGTCCCACCTCGAAAACACATGGGCCACTGCAGCGAAATATATTGATTTTGTCAATAGGCCTTCTCACCCAGTCACACGGGGGTTGGGTCCCCATTACACCCGCTCACCCGAACCCGCCGAAGCTCTTACTCCTTGCTCATCACCACTGCCGGTGAGCCTGGACCCAATACTACATGATCTGAATACCTGGTTATGACCTGAGTATCTGAAAAGAAGAGGTAGGAAAGAAAGAGAGAGGGGGGGAGGGGAGGGTTTTGCACTCTTGTGTGTGAGCTCAACACTTAGTTGCGAGAAGGGAAAAGAGAAGAGGAAAGAATGAAGGAAGAGAGGAGAAGGCTTTGAGAAGAGAAAGAAGAAGGATACGACTTTATGAAGAGAAGAAGTTGAGGCAGAAGAAGAAAGGAAGAAGAAAGCCTGAAGAAAAAAAGAAAGCACTGTAGCAGGGCTGAACTTAAGTCGTCTGGTGATAAATGCTTGATGTCTGATTTGAGTTTATTTGAGATACTGTTGTATTATTTAAGTAATATGGTTAAGGTTGAATTGAAATATTGCATGCATGGTTAATTAAGAGGATTAGTGGTGATCTAAATCACTATTGTTTTTTGATTCTCTTTCCTTTTTTGTTCCATGCAATCTTTAGATACATTGAGCATTATTGAATATTTAATGTGACAGATTAGTATTCATTGAATATCATTATTGGTTTGATTTCTTGTGCTCATTTACATATTCATCTTGATTTGCATGTGAATTGCTGTAGTTGCTCCCAGTGATCGACCTCGGGCTCTTCTTTTAGGTTTCGAGTTATAAATTATATTTGTTGATTGAGTTATTTAGGAGATTTTGTTACAACGAAATATATTTAAATCTCGCCAATAGCCCTATTCAACACCAACCTACATTTAAAATTCGTACTTTACCCTTGATAAAATTCTATTAGGATAGGAAACTTATTTTCTCGGGGATAGAGCAGAAAATAATCTATGATTTGACCCCAGCTTTTAGGCTTAGGTAGAGAATGTCTGAGTCAAATGGATTTATAGTTGGTAGCTCACATTGATCAGGTGCTACATGTAATCTAGAACTGTAGACTCTAGATTTCTAAACTATCAAATAAGTCAACCCAGAGAGAGGCTAAAAACTATGCTCTCTTTGCGTTCCTTTGTGTTCACTCTTCTTTTTTTCTTTTCTTTGTTTGTTTTTTCCTTCTTTCCTTTTTGAGATTACACATCTCACCAGATTCTGTAAATATACTCAATGTTTGGTGGCCTCACATAGCATTCATACTTTTAATTAGAGTCCTAATAACCCTACAACTAAGTTTGAAGTCCTCAGCCAGTATTCGGACGATCAGAAATATTGAAAAGTAGGTATGGGTCATATTTGGTGGATCACAATGGGTGTTTTTATTGCCTCAATAATATCAACTCATGATAAAATCGACACCAAGACTGTTATAAACTCGATCATTTTTTTTTCTTTTTCTCTTTTTTTTTTAAATTTTATTATTATATATATATTTCTTTCTTTTTCTTTTTTTATTTCTTTTTTATTTTTCTATTTTTTTATAATTACCAACACAACATGATGCAAACTTTTATTCATGAGACATTATTGGGGATGGTGATGTTTAAGAGGATATTGTGTGGCTTATTTGGTGGAAATACCTACTCTCGACACCAGGAAGGAATGGATAGGATAAGTATATTTCTGATTGTTGACACTACTACCCTCCTTCAGCCAAGGACTTTATGAAGGATGATCGTAACCATCTACCATAGTCATAGTTTTATTAGAACTCAATCTCTGTGTATTTGCCTTATTTGGTGACTCTTAGAAATTCACATACAATATTCGCACGCAGGCATAGAGAGCAAAAACTATGCCTAACTTTGAGGTATCATCATCTAATTATCCAGAACTGAAGTGTCCTTGCACTAGACTTAGCGCATTAGTAGTCACTCTACTTTCACCTCATAAATGTTAGGTGGTTTAATAGAAGATAGTTTGCCTGATTCCCTAACTAACTATCCAAGGGTTTAGTAAACTAAAAATGTTTATTGTTTTCTTAAAAGATCTATTATCTAGTCTACGTGCAAGTGAAGTAAATGTCTGTATTCTAAACTCTGAAACAATTTAAGAAGAAAACTGTTACGACTCGACTCCCGAATCCCTACGAGACACGAGAATTGGACCAACTCGACTGATCCCAAGACCCAGTCGTCAAACGAGAAAGTAACCAAAAGAGCAGTAAAATAAACTACATTCATCATGCATATAACTAACAGTAACCAAAGCACAGCAGTAAAGAAAAGAACTACTACAGTACACACCACCACAACAGTAGAGAATTAAACAGGTTCATAAACATGATGCTTACAATAGAAGAGTACAATTGTAACAGAAAATACTCACTACAATAGAAGAAATGGTACAGTAGGTACAACACAAGTAAAGTACTAGGCTCTACTAGGCCCAGCGCCCTCTGCAGCCGCAGGCTCTGGCTGCTCAACACCTGGTCCTGAAAAGGTGACAAAGGTGACACGTCAGCAAAACGCTGAGTAGAGTGGCAACCAACTAGCTAAGAAAACAGTAAGGTGGACAAGTAGCTGTTATTTTTAATTTCTTTCTTTATTTTCTATTTACTCATTCTTGAATCATTTCTCAGATCTTTCTCTTGATCTCGAATGTTCCTCGTGGGAACGATCTTGATTGCAGTCTTTTCCGAGAAGTAGAAGTAGCACGTGGTGCTCTCCTGGCCGGGAGAGTCCCCCGTGGTGGTCCTACCCTCAATCAACCACCCCAAGGTCACTGACAGACGTAACGGTGACTACGGCAAGCGCGATAAACGCACGGGTAGCTACCTCGCACTGGCACGCGGTCAGTCGTTTCCGTTAACGAGTGTGCCCCAACGCACAACACGGAACCAGTATAGGGCATCTCTTGACTCTGCCGAATCAGCCTGGGGCCAACCCCCCACTTGGTCCCCACCACAACCCAACTCAAGGGTGCCGTACACCTCCGTCCGTACAGAGCCTCGTAGGGTGCCATGCCGATGCTCGAGTGATAACTATTATTATATGCAAATTACGCCAGGGGCAAGTGCTCCTCCCAAGAGCCCCTCCAGTCTAGTACACAAGCACGCAAAAGGTCCTCAAGTGTCTGTATCGTGTGCTCGAACTGTCCGTCCGCTTGGGGGTGGTATGCTGTATTGAACCTCAACCGCGTCCCCAGGGCCTGTTGAAACTCAGCCCAAAACTGGGATGTAAAGCGGGTATCCCGGTCGGATACGATCTCCCGTGGAACCTTTAATGAGACTTCCTTGATAAAATCTTCGACTAGGGACTAACCAATTCATCTCAAGAAAATAAGAGAGACTTTTTCTTTATTTTTTTTTGCTAATGCACTTGACCTAAATGCATGTAAATATTTATAAATGTTATAAACAACCTCATGCCTAAGATTGACAATGTCCTCATTGGAAAAATTAAAGATATAATAGAATACCACCTGAGGAGAGTGGGAGGAGCTAAGGCTCCTCAAGTTGAAGTGCATCCAAAACCTGGCCATCTGAAAGAGTAACATACATCTTAAGTCGTTGGCCATTTACCTTAAAGCTCTCACTAGAATTAGGGTTCCGAATTTCAACCGCTCCATGAGGGAAGGCATTAATAACAACATATGGCCAAGTTTTTACGGTAGAACATAAAAACTTTTTTGGTAGAACATATGGTAGTCATTAATAACAACCGCTCCATCAGGTATTTTTCTAGGTGTATGCCAAGTTTTTAAGTATTCTGAACCCCCAGCTTGGTAGAACATACTAGCTGACGGTTCAATCTACTTTGGAATTCAATAAAAGAACCAAACTCAAAATTGCAAAAAGAATCTCTTCTCTCTCTCATCTCACTCTTTTCCTCTCATCCCCTACCTCCATTATATATATAAAAATCAAAAAATGCCCAAAAATACAATGTTTAGTGTATTTATACTTGTAAATATGATTTAATACTAAGCTATATGTGTATATTGTAAAATATGTAAATAATGTACATAATTAACTTATACTTGTATTCTATATATCAAATTAAGTATTTAAGATGATTTATTATATATATAACTTTATTATATAATTATATATTAATTTATATTTACTTAAATGTATATTATCCTAAGTAATTATAAACACATATGTATATACCTATAACCATCTGTAATACTGTACATACATATTTAATTAATTATTATACACTGTACCATGCTAGTATATTTATTTAATTATGTTTTTATTATAGTTAATTAGGTAGGTTAGTGATATCAAAAATATTTATTTTGTTAAAAGCGGGTTTTTAATGTCGTTGTAATGCATATCTTTGCAATTAACTTTTACAATTTATAATACCTAGATAGTGGAGTATCTAGGGTTGTCCAAGGAGACTAATTTGTTAATCACATGAATTGGTTCTCTCTTTCGTCTCTCAAATCGACACATATATTTTTGTGATTTTCGTTTTGTTGTTTTTATATTTTCCAAAACAATCGAGCAATGAAATGCGAGGTGATAATTATGCTAATGACTACACCTATCACTATTCCTAAGTGACATGGATGAGTCTTCTCTTCTAAGCACACCCTAGGCAAGTGCGCCTAGGGTAATTAGAAGAAGAAGATGTGGTGCACTAATAAACTAATAGCAACATGAATGACACACTAAGCTAGAAAGCAAGAAATTGAAGGCAACAAACAACTTTGCATTACTAGCAAAGTAAAGGACAAGTAGCTGAATGCTTCTTACAACAAAAAGAAAAACTACACTAGATAATACAAAGAAAATAGAGATGAAGAAAAATCCTCCAGAGATGTTGAAAAAGGAATGATCCTTGCTCCAAGCACAACAGCTTCTGTGCTTGAAAAGAATTCTTCCTTGCTTTTAATATGATGACTCCTCCAAGCTTTCCTCCAAGGTGGGTATCAACCACCTTGCTCCTACTCTTGTCTGACCATCCCCTTAGTGTTGAAGATCTCCTCCTTTGGCGTGGCTAAGGGAGAAGGAGGAGAAGAAGGCACCAAGGGGGTGGGTGTGTGCCCCCTTGATCTTCTTCTCTTCTTCTTCCTCCTTGGTGTGAAGATGGAACCTAAACTAAATGAAGAAGATGGAATCTAGCTAATGGAGAGGGGATGATCAAATGGTGGTGGTTAGATGGGGTAAATATAGGGTAGGAAGGTGGTGGTTGGCGTGGCCTTAGGTGGAAGGTTTGGATGGCTTGAGGGGAGGTGGTTAAGGATCCAATGGAGAGGGTTTAATGGCGCCAACCAAGGGGATGTGAAGGGGGTTTGAAGGTGACTTTTGGTGGTCGGATATGGGGTGGAAGGAAACCTATTTTTGGTGCCATTTTTGGCTTCTAGATGGAGGTGTTTTTGGTGCCAAAAATCAAGGGTTGAGATGGGTTGGTTGATGATGTGTAGGGTGGTGATGTGGGGTTATTTTGGCGCCAAAAAGGGGGAGGTGGTTATAGCTATTTTGGTGCCAAAAATAGGTGTCTCTTGGTAGGGGTTGAGGGGGCAAAGGGTGCCTAGTTTTGGCGCCAAATTAGAGTGGGGAGCTTAGGTGGACTAGGTTTAGGGTCATTTGGTGGAGCTTAGGTAGGTAGGTTTTAGGGTTATGTAAGGGTGCCAAGGAGGTGATTAGGTAGGAGGTAGAGGGAGATAGGGTTTTGAGGGAGAAGAGCTGGAGGTAGCTGCACTGGAGTTGATGTCTACTGAAGGGAGCTAAATTAGAGCTCAGTAGTTAGCTTAGCCACCTAGTTCCTTGCTAGCAGCTAAGCTAAGCTAATTTGAGCTGGATTCTTCTAATCTAAGCTGAGGTGAGCTAGGTCTGGTCTTCCCGGAGAGTACCTAGCTAGTTGGAGTAGCTAGCTTAGGTCAAGTAGCTTAGCTCAGCCAAGTTGAGTTGAGTTAGGTCTCCGGGAGCTGGACTTGAGCTGGTCTGAGCTGGTTGATGACTTCTTCTGCTAACTAGGTCTAGCTAGTTGATGGCAGTAGCTAGTCCTAGTCAGGTTGAGCTTCCAGTGAACTATTTTGAGCTGGAGGAGCTGGAATGGAGCTAGGATCAATTGTCTTGATCTAGTTTGAGCTACTATCCAGTTGAGGTGAGTTGAATGGAGCTGAAGTGAACTAGCTTGAGCTACCATTCAGCTGAGATGAGTTGCATGGAGCTAGGGATGAGTTGATCTAGCTAGAATGAGCTAGGATCCAGTTGGGATGAGCTGGATCTAGCTAGGATCCAGCTGAATGGAGCTTCTTCTTCATCTTCTGCCTTCCTAAGTGCCAAGGTATGTGGGATCTCTTTTTATCTATCCCTGACACTCAAGTAAATGCATTAAAAAGATCATTAAATGCAATGCATGCCTATCCTAAGAAAATGCCTAAATGTAACCCGAAAACCCATTTGCGGAGTTAAAACCCTAAGAGCTAGATTTATTTTAGGGCATAAGAATGATGATAAACTAGTGTTTATCAGTTAGTAACTTAAAATAAGATAAATTAGTACATTAAGTTATTACTGCAATAATCTATAATGTACATGTATATATAATAAATTTAAATATTTTCAACCTATTTATAATATATTATACTGTACAATAGTATTTATAACTTAAATATGTATATAACTATTTAAAATGTGCATGTAAATGTAAATAAATTAAAATAAAGACTCTAAAATAAATTAAAAATATGTAATAAATAATTTATTATATAAATTAACTTTGTGTAAAGTTAATTTCATTGTTAAATTATTAATTTGAACTTTAATTAACAAATTGAACTCTAATTTAACGTGTACAAACTCTTAACTTTAACTAATTTTAATATATATTTAAATAACTTATTTTCCTAAATTAATTATACATTTAAGTAGACCTATGTAAGGGCTTCTAACCTATATAATTTAATTTTAAATCAAACCTTAATTTGGCCCTCAAATCGAGGCGTGAAATCACGCAATGCGAATTGAACGTTGAGCTACAGTGCTTAAGTCTTTCGCCGATGATAGTCCCACATCGTGCATCGTTGAGCATGCATTGCAACATAAATTGAATCGCATCTGACGATAGCTCAATCATCACGAGCGCCGGGCATCGAAACTTATTACCCTCTATACCCCTCCCTCTGAGCATACGAGCATATATGAGCATATGTGTACAGTAATTAGCCGGGGGCCTGCACTGTAGCTGGGTTGTATTGGGCCTGATTTTGGGCCTAAATCAAATCGAATGAAATATACACCTAATTAATTTAGGGTCGGTTCATAGTAGTGGTCTGGTCCCACCCCATTAGGGTACTGTGTATCTCACATACCGGACCGACCCCCCATTAAAAAGCCAATTTTTGGGTAAGTGAACAGTAAATCAGGAAGGTGTGAGAGAGAGGTGTTCAAAAAAATTCTAAGTGTTGAAGAGGGAAAGGAGAGGGAAGATTGAAGAATTTGGCCAAGTGTGGAAGCACTGTGAGTCGTGTGTTGTGTGCAGTATGTATATAAGTATATTGTATAGTATAATAGTAAATGTATATAAATAATGTTAATATATATATGTATATAATGTATACGTATACATAGATAATGTATATATATATGTATAAATAGAGTAGTAAATACTTGTTTGAGCCTTATATGTATATAAATAACCTTACGGCTTTAGTGACAGTTGAATCCGTCACTGTAGATAGCACATATGTTGGTATACATAGTTCTTTTCGCCTTATGTTTTGTACATATTTTACTAAGGCTATAGTGACACATATTCATGTTACTATATATATAGCATATGTTACTAAATATATTAGTATGTGATAATATAAATTAATATAGTATATATTTGTAGCTATTTTTATACTTATACTTAGGTATTATTTGGAGTAGTTGTATATAACTAACATAGAGTAATTACACATAGTTTTAATGCCTGTTTAGTTGTAAATTTGTTTAAGGCATTGTAGGTAGAATTAATTGATTCTTTTGTATATAATTAACTTATTCATTCATTAATTGATTCATATTGTAAATAAAATTGACAATTTTGGGATAAAAGAACATTTTTGGACTTAGAAAGTGATGTATATCAATAACTACCTCCCAGTGAATGACCTGGAATAAACTAGTAAAAATTAGGTAAATAAATAAAATGACGCGACATCTGTTTGCATTGTGACAAATATACTACGACAATGACACTTAAAACATTATTTTTATTGCAACACAGTTTGTATGCAACCACCTACCTTCCCGTCAGTTTGACTACAAACCGACAACATTGAAAGGTAAGAGTGTTTGTGAATGAAAGATATTTGCCATCTCTTATTTGCGAAAGCGACCACAAAACTACATAACTCTGTCCCTATATAAAAGATATATGTCATCGTTTCTTTATGAAAGCGACGGCAAAAATATTTTCTGTCGCTTATATAAGTAACGACGTTGTCATTTAAACGATAGTAAAACTCAAAAAATGACGCGATAACACAGGAAAAAGTGACATACAAACCCCGTCGCTTATTTTATAAATGACGGGAAATATAATTTCCATTGGTTATAAAACAACGGCAAAAGATCCAATCCGTCCGCTGGGTGAACGATAATTCGACGTCGGATTTTCTTTACAATCGACGGGAAAATGAAATGTCGCTACTTACACCGTCGCTTTACATCGTCAGTTAAAATGGTTTTGCTGTTGGTTGCAACCGACGACAAATGTTAGGTATGTGTTAGTGAAAATGCTCTTTGTGAAGAGGGATTGAGGTACTCTACCCTCGGTTGTAAAGTAGTGTGGTTTGTATTGAGGTTGTACTACCCTCGTTTTAAGTAGTATGATTAGTGGATTTGATCGACTCGGTCAATTGGGAAATCATAAGTCATGAAACCTAGGTGATGGTTTCTATTCAAGTTGGGTTTCTACCTAAAAATACTTGTCTCTTGTGGTAAATGCTTTTGTTGTGAGATTGAATTTTATTTTTGCAAAATTTTTATCTACCACACTATTCACCTCTCCTCTAGTGCACCTACAATTTAGTCCCACCTCGTGTGTACACAAGCACTTAAAGCGGTATATTTAGTCTCCCTTCCCTTAGCTCATCAACCAAATATGGAAGGGCTCCCCATAGGGCATATATAAGCCCATGAGCCCACTATGCATATATATTGAGAGAGAGAAAGAGAAACTTAGCCAGTAGAGGGGCGGCCCACTGAGGTGGAATTGGGTCTAGTTGTACGGGATTCGATTTTGGAATTTTTTTTAAAAAGGAAAGTATTCATGGGCTTTGAGTTTATAAAGTGCCTGAGGAGTTGGGTTTATAAACAAACAATTAAAATTTTTTTTTTATTATTTTTGGCACTTATCCAATCTGAGTTTCTCTTGAGTTTGATAGCTTATCTTTCTAGTGTATTCCATTTATATCAAACTTGAAAGCGTAGAATTTTGTAGAAACTTGAATAGTGGTATTTGTGCTCTTATTTTCTCATTAGTGAACGACCTCGGATTTCAAAGAAATATTTTTGAGTTAAAAATATTTCTAAAAATTCTAAATGTTCATTTCACTTTAGTTGTTTATACTACAATGCAAGTTTTCAAATACGATTAAAGCGATTTAACACTCTGTAGTTATCAGTTAATTGCTATTTATTTCCATTCATTGATGTTGGTATTAATATATTATTTCTAGGAAGTCAATTCCCTTCTTTATTTCGTTGCTACTTTTTGTATTCCTTGAAATTAAGCTTTGTATGCTCATTAATTCGACAAATGTTATAATGTAAATTACCAAACATTGCCTAGTCTTCCTTTTCTACATCAAATGTACCTCTCATGCATGCATTGCTCCTAGCTGCATCGGTACCTCACGAACTTCGATGGAACCTGCTCATCATTATGTGAATCCCTCCATGGCCATAGCAATGGCACAGGTGTCGATGTTAAATGCGGTGGGTGCATCGACTTGTCTCGTCGATTGGACATCCAACCACCTTTTGGGGCAAGATAGCACCTTCACTCAGAAGAAAGGCGTTGCTTGTTGCAAGAGCCCCTACCTCCCTCCATCAGATACTATTTTGGGCATAAGAGTAGGAAGAGCTTCTACTTGCGGGGACATGGACTACAATAGCAGGAGTTTCAAGCATAGGTAGGAGCACATTCCTCTTAATCTTGGCCTTTTGATATTTTCTGTATGGATTTTCTTCAAGTAGTTGCCCTTGTTTCACCACTTCTCCTTTCTAACATTCTTTACTCTATAACAATTGTTATTGATTGGGAAACATTGCCCAACAAAGTGTAGAAAAAAAAAATAGCAAACCATATATCCATAAGAACATATCGTATTAATCTTCTCACTTTTTCGTTAAATTTTTGACTTATTTAGTCTACCCCTAAAATATCTTCAAAATGGAGAAGTACAGGGAAATGCTACCAAAATTTCTCCAAACATTGTTGCATGCAAGAAGTAATGTTGTGATCAAATCTTCAAGGATAAGCTACAAGTGAAAATCTTCTTAAAATACACATATTTTCCTTATTTGAATCTAACTTTTGAGTGGTTGACATTGAAATTTAAGTTATCATGGATAAGTCATTAATTAGTCTAAGGAATTCGAATTATTACGAAAACAAGAATGGAGTGATTTCATTTTTGGAGTGGGCATTCAATGATGATAGAAAGACATTTAGACGAGGAGAATTTCTTGAGCTGATTTTATGCCCATGTAGACACTGTTTGAATGGGATTTTTCATGACTAAGACACTACTTTTGAGCATGCGATATGCAACAGTTGGTGGCAGCATTACGTAAATTGGACAGCTCATAGTGAGCAAACATAGAAGAAGTCAGATATGATAAAATTGACGATTTAGAACAAAATAATGATAATCAGTGAGATGAATTAGATGAAATGTTACATGATATGAGAGTAGCAAACCCTAAGGATGCAACTGATGATGAGACATTACAAAATTGTAATAAGTTTTACGATGTAGTTAAGGCAACGGAGGACCCTATTGCTCCTGGAATAACATCAATGTCGAAGTTGTCATTTCTTCTGAAATTATTTCAAATGAAAGTGATGAATAGAGCGACAACGAAATAAATGTCTGATGTCCTTCAATTCATTGAAGAAATACTGAATAATCCTGCTGGATATACTAGGTCATGGTATGATGCGAAGATGTAGATATGCGTCCTTAGACTAAAATGCGAGAAGATTGATGTATATTGAAATGACTGTGTTCTATATAGAAATGAGTACTCAGGGTTGAGTAATTATCTCGAATGTGATGAGGAAATGTATAAAGTGGGTAAATCAACAAACATAGGCAAAAAGAAACAACCGGAGAAAGTTCTCCATTATTTTCTATTGATCCCTAGGCTACAACACCTCTTCATATCAAGTAAAACAACAAAATTGATGGCGTGGTATCAAGAAAATAAATCGCGAGATAGACACATCCGTCGACAATGATGAAGATCCTTGTAGTATTGGATACTTCAAGGCTTGCTCCTCCATCCTTACAGTATATCTATCAATATCTATTTAAATTTTTGGGACACGATCTCTAAAAAGTGGTCTTTGAACAATGTAGTGTGGAATGATCATGAAACAAGAACACGAGCAGAAAATGAGCGTCTCATGCAAGAACTTGCTGCTTTCAAACCCACACTTGAGGAATGTGACACATACAAGTGGGAGGGTACGTTCTCCTCAGCGGCTGCCTATGACAAACTTGTCAACTCATCCAGGATGGCGGAAGTAGATGAGTTGGGGAAAAAGTTATGGAAATTGAAGGTACCACTGAAGATACAAATTTTTTTGTGGTTATGTAGAAGAGATGGCTTGATTACTGGAGATCTGAGGCACAGGAGAATGAGAACCCCTAGCCACTTCTGCCACTTGTGTGGGATGCATAATGATTCCAGCATTCATATTTTTTCTTCTTGTGTGATCACAGATTATGTCTGGAGGAAGGTGTGTAGGGAATCTCTTCCCACGTGGGAGAATCCCTGGAGCTCTTTCTTGAGGGTGAATAAGCCATATTTATCTATGGTGGCTATTTTATGGTCTATTCGGAGAGCTAGAAATGTGTGCTTGTTTCAGGAGAGTCCAGTGAATGTGGATAAGATTGTCAATAGTTGCTGGAATCTCAGACATCAATGGGGTTCAATCATGTAACCTTCTCATTATTTTTTTTATCAATAAAAGCTCTCCTGGTTTGCTATTGGTGATTTGATAGCATTTCTTTTCATCTCAAAAAAAAAATCTATTTAAATTTAGCATCTTAATTTAATTATTCCAAACAACATTCATAACTTTTATTAGTCTATTATCCAGATATGATTTATGGAGGTTACTAGCATTGTTGAGCATCATAATTATGCTAGCTTTCCAATTGTTTCATGCTAGTCATATACAAAGGCAATTTCAAATTTCTTGATGAGAGGCACATTTCAATTCATGAGTTGCCAAAATCAATGCTGAGGCTAAATGCATTCACTCTTTATGGAAATTTGAATAGCCTAAATGAATTGAGTCACTTGATACCCACACCGCTAGCGATTTTGCCACAACATCAGAAAATGTAAAGTTGCTTTAGAAAGTCAACAGATTGACCATACTATTCTAAGAAAAAGATGAAACAAATAAGAAGCTTGGCCAAGATATGCAGGACCTCATGGAAAAATTCAATAACATCCACGAAGCATACATTCAATGCAAGAATAGGTTCTCCACTGTATTAGAGGTACAATGACCTTTTGAAAGCTATATTCATTCATAAGATTCAAAACTTCACAATATTCTATTGACTTCCTATGCAGCGATCAGGTTCAGTTCCTATGCAACTGAAGGGATGCTCAACTTTTGCCTACCATGATGATGACATCTAGCTAACCCAACATGTCATAGTCCTTTCTATTACTTGACAATTTGAGAAATTGAACAACTGTTTCTTACAATTTCTTGATTTCTCACCTGTTCAAAATAATGTGGTCGAAATGAGTATTGAAAGGGAACCATCACCTAAAGTAACTCCACTTAAAATGGACAATGTCTTATTGAATGACTCACGATAATGTCACTCTTTTGAGCTTTGACATTTTTCAACATTCACAATAACATCTCACAAAATATCCTTTACTGAAATTGAATTAGGATAATGTTGACTTGTCTAATGATTTGAAGAATAGATTCTGATATGCTACGACTTCATCAAGTGGGAAGTCAAATAGGGCACACACTCCAAATTCAGGACAGATACATGATAATTCCGTAATTTTACATCCCAATATATCTATTTAATTATTAGTTCCCTAACATAAAATATTTAGATTATAAATATTACATCTTAATAATAGTGAACATATTAGACTCATGCATGCATTTGTACATAATATATGCATATTATAATAATCTTAATTTGATCCAGGAATAAATGTTGGGGCATGAATTGGAAGATAAAAGCATGATTAATACAGAAGGATTTCATGCACCAAGAAAATTCACATTATTCTTTGAGGGACAAGTATAGAAAAAGAACTATTCCAAGAGATTGAAGAGACATTACCTTAATGTGTACCTAGGTGTCCTAAGTTCCTATGCATCCTTACACCTAAGTTGCCTCTCCATCACAATTTAATTCTAAGAGGTTTGGGCATCCTTATGAATCCACCACCACTCCACACCTCTCTCTCTTTCCGCTCATGTTAATTCTCTCCACATGACTCCCTTCCCCCTCGCCCCCACCACCACCACATCGATCTCTCTCTATTTCCAACGTACCCTCAACGCCAACCAAGGAATACCAATTCCAGCCATGCATGTCCCAATGCCATCCCATGCAAAGTCACGATCCCACTTCCCATGCCTTCTCCCCAGCCAACGCCCATGCCGACTTCAATGCACTCCCCACATAGTCAATCCATGCATAAATCCCTCTATATCCATCCTAATGCCCACCTACTTAAACACCTCCCCTCCACATGAAAAAGATCATCCTCCTCTTCATCTTCCACACCCTCCAAACATCTTCTCCTCCATTCTATTTTTTCCTTCCTCTAGCGACGCTCTCTCCCTCCGACGTATCATCTTCCACTGAACCCCACGAGCAACGCCAACGTCCCATTCTCTTCGACCTCTTCTTCCCCAACTCTAGCAACAACTTCGACAGCTCCATGTCCTCTCCAGCATCCTCCTCTGCAACCTTCTCTCTCCCGACATTCTTCCTGAAGCTTCCCGCGGTCTAGCGATGTCGACACCGTCGCCCCACAAGCACCCTTCGGCGGAGCATCATCTTCTTGGCCTTCCTCTTGCTACTCTCTCTAACTCTTACATCCTCCATATATCTCTCCCTCTTCTTTTTTTGAAAAGAAATAAAAAAAGGGGAGGGAGGAGGGAGACCCCACCCCCTCGAGGGTCCCCGAATTTCTCGCTTGCCACGGAGCACCTCCGTGATCTTAGCCATGGCTGCTATCCGGCATCGAGTCGAGGTGGGGACAACATCAGCGATGCATCCCCCCATGAGGTCGCTATGAGCACCTGGGCATGCTGCGGGGGATCAAACCCATGCACCCCGCACAGGGAACGCCTTATAGGGAGCGGGCACACCAACTGTGCTACCCCTGACCCCTATATCTCCCTCTTCTTGCTTTTTTTATTTTGTAATAGACTTCACATTTAGTTAATGCAATGTTTGTTTGAGTAGTTAACTTGTCTTCACCATTACTTAACTTTGTCGCTTTCATCTTCATTAAAATACAAAAAAAATGAATATATAGAAAAAGACCAAAAATAGAATAAGTGAGATGGTAAGATCAAGCGATACCTGTCTCCCTGTATTCGACTCTAGATTAACCAGGTTAAATAAAAATCAATATTATTTGGTTTCGAGATTCCTCAACTGCAACGATAAATCCATATCTTTATACTCATGATTTCTTGATCTCAGTACATCAATAAATGAATCTTACAGACACTATTTGTGGCCATGTTCATAAGATTACCATTGCAACTTATCAATTTTGATTTCTTGATTAATAAGCAGAATATACATAACTTGTTGCTTTCAATGTGAACAAATTATTTACTACATTACCAACTCTTGAAGTTCAACATCTAAGTCCTAATATGAGCATGGTGAATTCAACATTCAAGGCACATAACGGTGTGAGAAAAATTTCTCCTAGAATGGTAAGAACTTATTTATACAAACCAACCTCATAATAAAATTTACATCCAATTTTCAATCACATCTACTTTCTTTTCATCCAAGCTTTAATCTATTGCCATGCCAAGATGACCCCCCCTCAAATCCAATCAATCTCTTATTGGTACAACACTCTATTTGTTGACTGCAATAGTTATGTCAACCAACCAACATAATAAATTCTCTTTACTTCCTTATTTAGGATACATGGATCCAAACATCACCAAACATTGAAGGACACAATCAATCAAAAAGCAATGATTTAGTGACACCATCTTGTGAGAACATGGCACATATCAAATCAATTGAAAGAAAATTTTCAAATTCATATTCCTCCTCTTAGTAATGCAATGGCACTTTATTCCTAGTTGCAAGCATGCACTGAGGTAGATAGAGAATTTGCTGGTTCATTGGAGAGAAATATTAAGCATGATCCAAGAACCTGTGGTTTACCTGACAAACTGAGAGAAGGTATTGTAAGTAAACATTTTAAAATAGTAATGTGCATTGTTTGATCTCTTATAGATAGCGTTGAAAATGAGTCGAAGAGGCTACTTAGACTCCTTGTTCAGTATGGTAAGTCACAGGATGATGTGATATGGCAAAGAGTAGGTATTGATATCTTTAGAAAGGACCTTTGTGAGATGTTGAAAACATCAAGATTTGTCAGCAGTTCTGTAAGCACCTTGCCCAATAAGTCACATTTATATTACACTCACTATTTGATTTCTCTATTTGCAACTCCATTTCTAATGTCTACCTATAGATTATTAATGCTCACTGAACTTTACTTCTAGATGTAAGCTACAAGAATGGTAACCCATTGAATGCCCATGTGCTACCCATAACCATTTCACTTGCAGTAACGCAATGTCAAGATCGAACATATTACTACATAATAAATTCACACAAAGCTCGTGATGATAACATCATCATCAGCCATATCTAGCTTTATTTAGTCATAATCAATTGATAAATGCTCCTATATAACCGTCAAAGAGCCATAATTCATTGCATATCCCATTATGAGAGAAATAGTAAAACAGGGGTAAATCTATAGTTTTAACAGCATATCCTAATTGCAGAACAATCACAGGGTTTCCCAGGGGTTTATTAAATGTCAAATGGTCATAAATGTCTAATAAGTGAGTTCATGCAAAACAAAAATAGGTTTTCACGCATTTTGAGAATTAATGAACATCTTAAACCCTAAAAACAGACCCGCTTAATTAACTGAGGTTTTGGTTAGGATGAAATTTACCTAAACCTTCTAAAAATCATAGAAAAATATTCTCTAAGGTTTGATACCTTTGATTTGACCATTGGAACCTATTTTGACCTAAAATAGTCTCAGATAGGCAGTTGCCCTAATTTGGGTTTCTACGCAAATTACCAAATCAAACTTGGTTAAAAGCTAAAATCTACTTTACCATAAGATTCCTTGGGTCTAAATTAGGTTTGTACCAAAATTTGGACTCAATCAGAGATCATCTTGACCTAGTTTGTATTTTGGTCCAGTTTGATTCTTCTTCTCTCACTTAAACCCCTAGCTTTCAAAATTCCTTGCAAATACCCCCCTAACTTCATCATATTCTTCACAAATAGGTCTCTACCACCTTCAAACTCCTAAACCCAACTTCGACGACCTTCAATCAAGGAGTTCTCCCTGATTTCTCGCCCAATCTCTTCCAAACTTGGAAGGGAGACTCCTGAGAGATTTCCCTACAATCTGAGCTGCATCTTGGGCTCTAATTCCTATTCAAAACCTAATGTGAATCATTTGAAGGAGTGGGTTTCCTATTTCATGAAGCTTCAAAGCTTCCAAGCTTGGTCTCCAAGCTTGGAAAGCTCTCTTGAGGCCAATTTAAGGACTTAGATCGCAAGGCCATACTCCTTAGCTCATTTTGGTCGGTGTCTCCACCTTCTTCTCCTCTCTTCGGCCAAAAGCTCCGTGAGCTCCGTCGAGCTTCCCCATCTACATTCTTCGCCGATCGTCACAGACTATAGATGGCCGATTGCTCTTCCTCAAGCTCCTCCGTCGCTCGCAATACCAGTGAGGGTCATCTTCCCCTCTCTTCGTCGTCGTTCTCCCTCATCGGAGGTTTCACCTTCCACGACGCTGGCCATACCACAACCGGCACCATCCCCCCCTTTCGTCCAACTAAGTTAGGTTAGATAGGTTATTTTAGAGTTCTAGGTTAGTTTTCTTATTCAAAATCCAAAAAATACCCCTCAATGCACACGCACGTCGTCATCTTCTTCTGCTTCGGCCACTTCTCTGGCGAGGTTTTCTGCTCACTACACCTGTTCACCCACCTCGCCAACACCTCCACACCCTTCACCACAACACCATGAACAAAACCCCTCAGTTACCCTACTCTCTCGACCATCCAAACACGCTACCGAACAACCCACTGCCGCACGTCCTTCTCTGTCACCGCCCAACCACCAAACACCTCCACACACCATGAAATCACCACCATTGCATCCCACGCCCCACGGCGATCCTCCTGAACCTTTTAACCGGGGCTTTTAGCCTGTATTTTGGTTTTCAGGTGCATGTCGGAGCTCCACCGTCGCCCTCGAGATCTCTGACCATGCATCGCATTCTCCGGCTGCATTCGCTCCAGGTCTTGGTCCCAGGCAGTGTGGGTGATCTCCAGGAACGTGTCTAGATCCTCAATTGAGGACCCTAGATGTAGCAGCTACACCTATTGGAGAAGATCTTCAGTTGCAGGCACACGCAAATGAAGAGTGGGAAGATAGTCCCACATCGTGAATGGATGAGCAAATGAACACGCATATATTGATTTTATGAATAGAGCTTATCATCTCAGAAACACATTAGGGGTGAGGTCCCCGCTCACCCTTCACTGACCTGACCCGCCTACATTACACTCCTCTGCTGTGACCCCACGCACGTAGCCTTGGACCCGATTACGCGACCCTCATACTCGATTAAGATCGGATATCTGAGAGAAGAGGAGAGGAGGAAAGGAAAGAGAGAGAGAGCGGGGGAGGGGTGGGTTTTGCTTCTAAAGGATTTGAGTTAAACTTAGTCGCTGGGAAGGAAAGAAGAGAAGAGGAGAAAGGAGTCGTGCATAAGCAGAAGGAAGAAGAAGAAGAATCTAAAGAGAAGAGCCATGCCTAAGAGAAGAAGCAGAAGAAGAGAAAGGAAAGAAAGAAGAAGAAGAAGAACAGAAGATTGAAGACACTGTAGCAGGAGACATTTAAGTCGTCTGAGCCATTTGCCAGACGTCTGATTACTGTTCATTTATTTAACATGATTGAATAATTGATATATATGTACTTAGGCTAATAATTGGTGATCTAAATCACCATTATTTTGTTCTAGGTAACTTTTTGTCATAATTAACTCTTGAAATACTCATGTTATACATTGATTATCAATTTTGAGTAGTTATTCATTGAATATCATTATTCTTGGCTTATTCTTGTGCTCATTTATATTTTGATTAAAGATTAGTGTGTGAATTCCTATTTACTTCATGTGTTCGAGCTCGGACTTTATTTAGATATTCGAGTTATAAATTTTATTTGTTGAGAGATCAATTGAGGATTTTGCGCTACAATAATGATAACTTAATCTTAATCCTCTCTAGATCCCTTAAACATTTTGGCACTATTGCTGGGGAGCAATGCGCAATTCACCTCTATTCTTGTTTCTATTTGATTATATTTGAGCACTAACTTGCCCTATTTGATTTTTTGTGATTTTGCGAGATACATCACGTAGAGATCTTCCATGCAAAACAGTCACTCCCAGGTTTCTGTTCTTCCCTAATCAACCTCCTAATCTTGGGAAGATAAAAAAGGAAACAAACCAATTAGGAACTACCTACCTTACTTGCTTAGTAAATCATCATTTAAAAGGTAAGTTTTCCTGATTTGCGAAAATTTCATATTTGATTGAAGCTTGATGCGATTCTATTTAGAAATCCTGACCTTGATTTCCTGTACCTACTAGGGCTTACGTTTAATTTCTAATCTTCTTGGACTACGCACTTCTTATTTGAAGTCCAAGAAGAACAGCTTGAGATCAAATTGAACTTGGAACAGAGCAAATTAGGGTTTCTACATTAGGGTTTTGAAGTGTTAGTTCACATTTACCTGCATGAAAGAGAATTAACCCTCACGCATTTGTGTGCTACCCAAACCCGTGATTGAAAAGATCTAATCAAGAAAAACTCTAAAAATTAGGCTCTAAGATTCACTTGAATACTAAAATTGTGGACCTAATAACCTAAGAGTCAATTTAGAGTGATTTTTAGGTCTTGACTTAGATTTCATTCTGCCATCTTTAGGGCATGTCAGGTGAAGTTGGTCTACATCGTAGGCCAATCAACCTCCAAATTAGGTCATAAGTCAAATCAACTTCTAATCAAGTGAAATTCAAGGCATTAATTAGGCTAAAATTGGTAGATTTAAGGTCTTAAGTCCATACATTCCGATTTACTTGGAACCGCAGTGACAAGGAAGGTCGGGTGGGGCAAACCCTGTAACCCGTGGCGACGCTCTACCGTGTAGGGGTCTTTGTGGGACTCCCTTCTTAGTTGCCCAGGTACTTCTCGAGTGTATGGATTTCTGATTCAGAGGTATCATCCACCTTGAAATTGCCTTAGTCATCCAAAAATCTTTGGGTGCCTTGATTGGGTCTAATTTGTTCGACAAATAGTCAAGGAAAAATTATTCACCTACTAAATTGCAGATTCACCATACATTATTTTTAGCAACTAATATTGATTACAATTGTGCAGGCAGGCAAAATACAATCATATATATTTAAATTGTGTCTGCACACGAAGGGACAATACATGGGAGTTCCTTGAAGATGTACATGTTCTTTAACAAAGGCCTACAAGTAACAACTGTGGGGTTCATGTCATAAGGTGGTCAAAGATGCTGATGAGTGGACTTAAACTGTCAAAAGCAGAAACTAATAATGAGATTTACAACTATCGCACCGAATATGTGCTTAGGCTCATGCACACCAAATTTGTAGACATAGACATGATATGATGTTTCCATATCTTCTTCACATCAGCTCCCTCGATCTCATAGTCAATCAAACAATTTTATATCATGTTTTGGTTTGTTTATGGTGGTCATGTATATTTGTTATGGAGAACTCAATATCATGTATGTAAACTATGCTCTTTACTGCATACTTCTTTTGAATAGGAATCAAATGTAACAATATGTGTCACTTTGATTTCGTATTATGTATGGAAGCTTCTTTCTACTCATTGTACGCAGTTCATGTATGTGCCATATGTTTTGGATGTAAAATATTATGTACATCATGATGGGTGACCCTATTTAATTTTCTCAGTAATTGTTACGACTCAAACCTCTTACTCAAGTGATAGTAGCACCATCATTGGTGATAACTAGCCTAATTTATCCTAATTGTAGTGATAATTCTATTCTGAATTGCGTTTGAGAAGAAGAGAAACAAGTTAATTATGTTGTTTTAACATCTAATCACAATTACAGATTAACTAAGGGATTAATCAGGGCTTACTCTTAATTTTCTAAGAAGAATGCTTGAGCTGATTGAATTAGGATTTTCTGAAATTTGAGAATTATTTTATTAATAAAAACCTTAATTTCAACCTCACTTTAATTAAATAGGTTTTGATAGAAATAAATATAATTTAAACCTCTTAAAAATCATTAAAAAATATTATAATATTGTTGGAACCTTCTCTTGGACCAAAGGAATCCATTTTGACCAAAATTAGAGACTTAGGCAAGAATTTACTATATTTTGGGCATTAGTGTAAATTAACCAGTCAAACTACATAAAAACCTAAATCTAAGGTTACCATTAGATTCCTTGGATTCAAATTAGGTTAAATCCAAATTTTGAGCCCAATCAAAGTCCATTTTAACCTAATTTACATTTTAGCCCAATTTTTTCTATTTATCATGAAATTACCCCTAAGTTTCTGATTTGTATTACAATCGGGCCCCTAGATTTTGATTTTTCCTTGCAAGAGGGCCCCTACCTCCATCGTCTTCCTCAATGCCATACATGGCATCTTCAGTAGCTTCAAACCCATCAATGTCGAGATTTGATCCTCAATTTGGAGGATCAAATCAAGACCAAATCTCACCAAATTGGTGAGTTTGATCTTGAGATTCATCCCGATCTTTTGAGCAACTTCATAAGTCCAACCATGGCTAGAAATTGCACTAGCGAGATTGAGGATTCAAGCTCAAAGAGGCAGCTAGAACACATACCAAATAAGCATGTCTTGCCTTATTTGAGATGGAATTCACACCTATATAAAGGGTTGCACATCTACAAGTCAAAATTCATGCCCAATAGCCTCGCAAATCCTTTCTTCTTCTTCATCGCCAACGTTCTTTGGAAGCACCACCGGAGCTTGTCGTTCTCCTTCCTTGTTCTCTGCCATGCACAATAGGTAGAGGGTTCTTCCTTGAGCTTCTACGAAGCTTCAGCCCCTGCCTCACCCTCGTCTGCTTCGACTGATAAATGCCAATTTATCATCATTCTTATGCATTAAAATAAACCTAGCTCTTAGGATTTTACTCCGCAAACGGGTTTTTGGACTGCATGTAGGCATTAATTAGGTTAGGCATGCATTGCACCTTTTTTGTTGTCTTTTTAATGTGTTTTTGTGAGTGTTAGGGATATACAGATTGCCAGATCCCTAAAAACCCTAGCACTCAGGAAGGTAACTGGTGAAGGAGAAGCTCTCACCAGTTGGAACTTAGCTTGATCTAGCTCACCATAGTTGGAATTCAGCTCACCTGAACTAGGGTTGGATCATCCTAGCTCCATTCAGCTCATCTCAACTGAATGATAGCTCAAGAGAGCTCATCTTAGCTCACCCTAGCTCAAGTCAGCTCAGATCCAGCTCAACTTAGCTGAGTCTAGCTCATCTCAGCTCCCATTAGTCCACAGGGAGCTTTAGCTAGCTCAGCTAAGTTAACTAGAGTTCACCCTAGCTTAGGTCCAGCTACATCCAACTCCACTCGACTCCAGCCAGTTGAAGATGACTTCATTTCAGCTCAGGAAGCTCAAGTCCAGCTCTCAGGGACTCAGCTTAGCTCAACTATGTTGAGCTGAGCTACCTTAGCTGCCTCAACCAGCTTGATCCTCCCCGGGAGCACCAGACCCAGCTCACCTCAGCTTATTATGGTAGAAGCCAGCTTACTTTAGCAAGCTAAGCTAGCTAAAGTAGCTCCATGCCATCCTCTTCAGCAGCTGCCAGCTCCAGTTCAGCTCCAGACTTCTTTTGTCTAGCTCCTCTTCACAAACCCTAACTCCCATTGCCTACTCCTCTACTCCATTACTAGCTAAGCTAGCTTAGCTTAGCTTAGTTTAGCTAGACTCTAGCTCCCTTGGCCAATCACCACCCTAAAACCCTACCTAACTAGCTCCACCAACTAAGCCCTACCTAGGTCACCTTAGCTAGCTCCACCCTACTCCCTTTGGTGCCACCACCTTCACCACCTTTCACCCTTCAACTAGCCACCAAAAGACACCAAAAGTTGGCACCAGAACTAACCCTAACCACCTCCCTTTCAGTGCCAACTTTTAGCCCCTTTATCCACCCTACACTTACCCATATAACCCATCCTAGCCATCCACATACCCCCCTTCTAGATCCCTAAGATGGTACCACCTAATAGCCTTCTAGAAGGCCCATTTTGGCGCCAACCCTAAGGGACACCAAGGCCATAACTACCCCCCTTTGTGCCCCCTCATTTGGCACCATTTAACCCTAGCCCTAGGATCAACCTAACCACCCATAACCACCCCTAGAATCAATCCTAGCCCTCCACCTATTCACGCCAACCCTACCCCCTTCTACCTTTATAAAAACCCATCACATTCCACCAAAAAAATCATCCTCCCATTAGTTTAATTCCACATTACACCCACCATAATTCAAGGCCAAGGAAGAAGAAGAAGAGAAGAAGATTAAGGGGGCATCCTAGTTGCCCTTTTGGTGCCTTCTTCCCCTTCTTTCTTCTCCCTTGTGCCATGCCAAGGAGGAGGAGCACTTTGCCACCACGAGGACAGCCAGGCAAGGAGGAGCAAGGGTGGTGCATGCCCACCCTTGGAGGAGGAAAGTTAAGGTGGAAGCTTCCACTTTGGAGGAGCATCTCAAGGAAGGAGAAGGAGGAGCCCTTAAGCTTGGAGCAAGGAGCTTCCCCTCTTCACCAACAATTCAGGAGGACATGCATTTTATTTTATTTGTTGCAATTATCTAGTAGTAGAAGCATTCATCTACTAGGCTTTTCTGTAAAAACTCTCATTAATCTAGTTGCTTTCTTTGAAATTTCTTTTTAGTTGCACTTTAATTGCTGTGATTCTAGCACTCTTCACTCCCTCTCCCTAATTACTCTAGACCTCTATGTGCCTAGAGTGAGCTTAGGGAGAGGAATTATTTGTCACTTAGGTGTTAGCTTAGTGATCGTAGTTGTTTACTTTCCCGCCAACAACTCGTGTTTTCCTTCGTTATTTCAAAACCCTAAAAAATGATATATTGAAAAAGACCAAAAAGAAAGGTGATTTCTACTTCCAAGCAAGAGACCTGAATTTTGCAAACATATTGCCTCCTTGGACGATCCTAGATACTCCCTTATCTAGGTCTTATAAATTTAAAAGCGAAAGCAAATTTACGCGTTGTAACAACACTAAATTGCCTAATTAACAAACTGTGTATTTTCGTGATCACCGACCGACTCTTCTTCTTCTTCATCTCCGACAAACCACCAGTGACCATCTCCCTTGTCCCTTTCTTTTAATTAACATAGGGTTTCCTTTCCTCTCCTTCCCAATTAGCATTCTGGAGCTCCTTAGCTCCGTTCTTCTCCTCTATCATCTTCCTTGATGCCAACCACCATCACCACAGCCACTGTCACTGCCTTGCTCTCTCCGTCTTCCTCTGACCCAATTGAGTTGGGCAAAAGGCTCCTTACACTCACGCACACCTTTTTCCCAACTCAATTGAAGCCTACATCACCTCCATCACCACCGCCGACTCCGGCCACCTGAGCTTCAGAGAGCTCCTCCTACTGGCTGCCACACGCATCCCCTCACTAAATCACCATGACTATTAGCTTCACCTCACTGCAGCAAAGCTTCCTGCTTATTTGACAAGGGTTGTGAGGCCGTACCTTTCTTGTAGGTATCTCATCGTCATTGGTCATCTTCTCCGATGTCAAGCACCATTGCTTGGTGTCCAACTACAGTTTTTCCACGTTGTTCTTGATCAGATTAGCACCAGGAGCTCTTTTGGGCCTTTAATTCGAAGGACTGACACCAGCTGTAGCACCAATTGGATAGAGCTCCTTCACGTAGAGAAATGAAGAAGAGAGGCACTGATAGTGCCACATTGTTAGTGGGTAGCTTCACTCCAGTGCATAAGTTGAATTGCATGCATCAGCTGTTTACCCAAGACACAGGGGGTTGGGTCCCCATATCTTCACGAGCGTGCATGCCCTCGCCCACCCACATGCTCCCAGACGAGTTTGGTCCTAGACCAGATCTGAATAGAGAGAAAAAAAAGAGGAAGAGAAGGAATTGTTGGGCCCAGAGGAAAGGGGCCAGTTTTGCCTTGATACGCATGTGTGATTGGGCTTGCTTTATGCAGGCTTTGGCTGAGTTTGATGCTCACTTTAAAACATCTGATGGTTAAGTGTAGATGTCTGATGGCCGTGAAAACTCTGTAAGTGTTGAGGCCTTAAAGCTTAGTTGATAAACACATTTTTTGTTTCAACACTTATACATTCTTTTTGAGCTTGATATTTGATGTAAACACATTTACACTACTTAAAATGTCTATTTATGCATGTTCTTAAGCATAGGATTGCATTTCATGATATAAATATTGCATTACATGCATCATCTTGCATTTAGAGTAGTTTGAATAAAATGGAGGTTAATTGTCTCCTTTTATGTGCTTGGACAGGGCAAATATTTTATCGGGGCCTCGGATCAAAGATCCAACCGTATGGATATGATCAGGGCGACGATTGGAGTCCAACGACTCCAAGATCGCCCTAATCAGGCATCCGTAGCATCAGATAGAGACCGGGGAACCCTAGAAGATCAAGGGCCAGGATGGTGTAAATCCGCACTTCAGATGGAAAATCCGACCACACGGATGAATTCGGATCGACGATCGCAACCCAACGACACAAAAATCGAGTCAATCCGACATCCGTGGCACCATCTACAACTTCCAGAAGATGGACGGCTAAGATGGCGCCACGTGGTGCCATCTCAGCTGCCCAATCGGCCGCATGCGTCTGGTGAAGACCGCGCACCGTCTCCTCTCCGCCGTTGGATCTCGATCCAACGGCTGCGGTCGCTCGCGTTTAAAAACGTCCGCGCGACCATTTCGCCCGCGTAGCGCAGCGGCAACGCAGCTGCGGGCGAAGCGGAGGTCGCGGGTTCGAGCCGCGGTGAGGGGGTGGAAGGCGCGGGCGAGCGGGTGCGCACGAGCGTCAGATGAAGGTCCAACGGCCGCGCGCGCCCGATAGCGCCGACGCGCAATTGGACGCTCTGGTGGGCACGCGATCTCGCGATCGGACGGCTGAGACGACGCGGACGTGCGTATGCGTTACGCGCGCAGGCCAGCCGAGCGGGCGCGCGTGGGCGCGGCGGCGACGGCGACGGCGGGGCTTTAGCGACGGTTTTATCCGTCACTAAAGACCCCTTATTTATTATTTTGAAGATGTAATGTCCATTTTGCCCCCACTCCTTGCAACTATAAAAGGAGACCCCCTCCATACGAAATTTTCATCCCTTCCTTCTCCTCTCTACCTCTCCAAAGCTCAAGAGAAGCTTGTCCCACACCCGGGATGCTTCTCGCGAGATAAAGTCCAAATTTTCGTCCCCCTTCGGAAGTGGATCCCGCGACGACGACGGCGTGCTGCTTCGTTCCCGTTCTTCTGCTTCGTCCTCCTTCGTCCCGCTTCGTTCTCCTTCGTCCAGGCGTCGTCCCGTCCGGCTCGTCCTCCAAGCGACCGTCGAGGAGGATTCTCTCTCCCTATTCTTTTTACTGCTTTCTAGTATAGATTTACTGCTTTCTAGAGTAGTCTATTCGTCCTCCGAGCGATTGTCGAGGAGGACATTTCTCCCTCCATTCTTTTAATGCTTTCTAGAGTAATTGTTTTATGTTTTCTAGTTGTAACGAACGATCTCTTTTATGATAAATTCCTTGTCTATTCTACATCTCATTTTCATTTCCATGTATAGTATTCTTTCTCTCTCTCTTACTCCCTCTCTCTCTTTTATTTGTTGTAGATACTTAGATAGTTTAAATTGAATTTCTTCGTGACAAAATAAAAAGAAACGCGAAGTTTTTAAATCAAACGTTCGCCTCCCTGTGTTCGACCCGGAATTTTGATTTCGGTATAAATTTTATTTGTTGAACACGAATCCTTCGCTTTCGAACTACAACGACGGGTTTTCCAAAACCAAACACGTTAGCGAAGCTTCGTAAATAAGTTCAACAATATTATTTGATTAATCTATTTCTTTTTGCATCAAGTTCTTAAGCTTCAAATTATATTCTTCTGATTGGTGGTTAATTGCGATTACTTGCTCCCTTAGATGACCTTGGACTCACAATTCGAGATTACAAATTTGTCGATTTTCTTTTGTTGACTATAATACAATGCATATTTTAAACTCGACAAAGCACCTTAACATCAAGTAAGGACTTGTGTCAGTTCGCCAAATACCCAAGATCTGGTCATCCATCGTATACACATAGAATAATAATGCATTAACATATCGCATCACAATGGTATGATCAACAAGAGAAATGGAAATGTAATATTCTATTAGGAAGAAAGTTCATAGCCATAATAATTAGAGATACAATGGAAAGAAATAAGTATGAGCTAAATCTGACTAGTAGGCTACAAGGGAAATAGGAAGAACAACTAAAATTTGGTACTATAGCTACCAACTATGGTGCTGTGCTCGGGCCGACACCGTCAACTCCCACAGTCATAGGGCCTGGCAGCAACTCTTCAGGACTTGAGTACGGAACCTGATGGGTCCACTTTAATGGACTATTGTTACACCTAAGTTAACTTTATTCTTTTATTTTATGTTTGTTAATAACTAACTACATTAGGTCATAGAATGATTGCATGCATCATTACTTAAGTTTACATATGCTCTATTGCATTTTATAACTTACTATGTATATAAATAATTATTTTATATTTCATTATTGCAGGAATAAATCCAACCTCTTTTCAACATGCCCCTCTCCCATTCAGGTCACACACACAGCGCACCCACAGCCGAACCCTCCTCCACCTGACCCGCTCCATCTCTATCTTCTCGCAACGCAACCTCCTCCGCCTAACCCACTCACCCTCTTCACGCAAGGCCAACCCAACTTTCAGGCTATTTTTAGGTAGAGTTAATAGCAACCATGAAAATGGGAGAGGAGGAGGAACATATTTGCGAAGAGGTTAAAAAGCAAGGGGCCTTCTCCTTTGAATGGGGATCTTTTCCTTCCCCCCTTGCAGGGATCTCCCCCCTCTCCACCACCGTGGAACAAGCACACTTGTGTTTCAAGCTGCACCGTGATCAAGCTAACACTGTGGCCTGAAGCGTACCCACCTTCGCCTTCCCCTGTCGTGGTATGCGCGGTGACAGCACGCACGCCATCACCACCATGCATACCATCTCCCCATCTTCACCTTCCACAATACCCCCCACTCCATGCACACTATTCATCCTCTTCCCCTTCTCTTCCTCTCCCCCTGTTTCTCTTTTATCTTCAACCTACCGAACCCAAACCCACCACCACCATCAACGCAGGTCACCCTCTCCTTGCACGTGTACCTCTCCTCTCCACGCGCCACACTCCAGCAGCGAGTAGCCCCGCTTAACCATCAGCGCGCATGCCCCACCGCATGCACCATCTACGTACGCTCCTGTCTCTTTCCCCTTGTTGCAGCACAGCCACCGCGCACGTGAGCATACTAGTAGCAACAGCCACTGCACGTGCACCTCTCCGCATTCCACCAGGGGCTAGCAGCGTAACAGTGCGTGTCCCCCTCTTCTTCGCATGCCCGTGCACGCCCCCTCGCTCGGCCTGTAGGCACTAGAGTTGCTGCTCCAACAGCAGCCCCACCGGCCACTCCTTCGACCAGCCACCTCTGACGACCATCAGTCACTTCGTCACAACCAAAGCAACGCCCTCACTCCAGAGATCCTCCACAGCCATCCACGCCGCCGATTAGCCCCTCCTTTAGCCGTGGCCGGACTCGAGAGCAAGTGCTTTGTTTTGAGTTTAATTAAAAATTACACGTGAATGCCATTGCAACTTCATATTCATTTATTTATCTTATTTTTATATTCAGTTAGATTTGCATGAATATCCCTCCAATTTATTCGAATTACAGATGATTGCATTTGTTCATGATTGGGATATTGATTACAATGAATAAGGTATCTTTTATTGAAGATTAATCTTTACATTGATTTCCATTGCCAAGATCACTAGTTAACAGAATATTAGGTTGTGGTGATTTTGCATTTAAACACCTGCATTTTTTATCAATTTCTTAGAATGATGATTTATGTTGAAAAAGAATTACACGAATTAGCACCCATAGAGTTTCCCGAATAAACGAGGCATTACTCATGAGCTTAATAGACTAATTCCTCCCTTTGGAGATGACCTAATCACTGTGGTTAGAAATATTTAATGTTCTGATAGTCGATTTTCCACCACAAAAGCTTTATGACACGTCGTTTTAGGTTTAAAATTTTAATGAAAGTGAAAATTGACTCATCAGAACCCACGGAAGATGTTAGCGTATGCTGAGTTGAGTAGTAAAGCAACGAAAAAAAAAAAACAAGGCGAAGCGAGTATGTACAGAACAGGAAAAGTGGGTATCGTCCTTATTAATTTAATTTATATTTTTCTATTCTAATGTTTGTGCCTTGCCACCATTTCAATCATTTATTTACTTAGATCAGTTTCCTCAAAAAGCGTGAGGAGATCTCACTGTGATATTGATGAGACCACATTTGTGGGCTAACTGAATGCGTAAATGCCTAAATATTAGATTAATGTTTACATATACATAGCATACTTTAATATGTAAATAAATTAGTTTATAAATTTGCCTGTATGCATATTTTATACATTGCATTCATATGTAAATGTAATGGAGGATAGTATGCATTGTAATTTAGTTGGCATGCATACATTACATGCATTGCTCAATAGAAATAGGATTTAAACATTTTTTTGGGTTTTTATATAAATAATCAAATTTCTTATTTTTCTTTCCCTCCTATGACGACCTGAGTCACCGTGTGCTAACAACCAACACAATTCACCCACAAGATCGCAGTTGATAAGTTGATTTTCGCTTTCGAATAATGTGATTAAGATGATCTATTGTTTTAGTAACAAAGTGGTGGAAAATCGCTTAACAAAATAATTACAAGAAAAATTACCACTCACAGAAAAGCGGGTCATGTCCACATGGAGGCAATGATGCAATAAAATCTTGATTATTTCGTATTCTTTCAATCAAGTGCGAAATCTATAATCAAATCCGACATGAAATGAGATGGAAAGAAGATGCACAATAACTCAAAAATATAAGGGTATATGTGCAATTTTTCTTCACTGAAATATTCAATAAATATGTGATGATTTTATGTAATTTCCAATTGACATGTATTAGAGAAAATTTGTACACATTTTAATCCTAAAACCAATGTTAAACATGTGAATATTAATAATCACGCAATTATCAGAAAGCATGAGTATGCAGTCACAATTTCACTATAATAAAATAATCATAAATTAAAATTGATTTTGGTGGCAATGGCATTCAAATGTAAATTTTAATTAACATAAAAACAGGGGATTTTACCTCTCTCCTCCTTGCGCATGGGAGAGAGGTTCAATCAAGGTGATATTCCTACAGAAGGTTGGCTGAAGCGAGGCCGTCGCAGTGGTGGCAACAGTTCGTCTTGAGATGGCCAGAGCCGGCCTGCTGGAGGAGAGGAGTGGTGGCGGTGGAGAAGCTGCAGCCCACTGTAGCCACTACTGCTGGCACTGGAAGGCGTTGTGGGGACTGCAGGCAATGCGGTGCGGGCAGCTGCTGCTTGCTAAGGGTTGGCACGCAAGGGCGCTTGGCGAGGGCTTGGCGCTTGCTGCTGTGGAGGCACTGATGGGGGCGCGTGTGAACGGTGGATGCAGGGTGTGGCGCCTGCTGTGCACTGGAGAGAGTGCGGGTGCAGCGTTGGGCGATGGCGCAGGTGCGCGCGGGTGCATGCCTGCAGAGGAGGACATTGGCCTGCAGCGCCTGCGGTGAATGGCGCTGGAGGGGGTTGTGCCTATGGGTGCCTGGTTTCAGGTGTGAATGCCTACGGAGCGGCGCTTGCTACTGCCTGCGGTGTGTGCCTGCAGGCGGTGATGGCGTTGGAGAGGGGACGGCGCTTGCAGAGGGCGCGGGTGCGCGGTGGGCAGTAGGGCGTTGGAAGGTGTAGTGCGGTTGGAAGGTTTTGGCTGTTGCTTGCGCCTATAGAGGGCGCGGGTGCATGGTGCAGGCTGGAAGGGTGTTTGCGGTGGGACGCTTGGTGCACAGTGCACGCGGTGGACGATGGATGATGGCCTGGTGCACAGTGCAAGCAATCTTCACAGTGGGGAGGAAGGATATCCCCCTAAGGGGAGGAAGAAGAACTCGAAGATCCAGATGCTCCCTCTCCTTTCCTCGTGTGTCCTCTTAACTCCTCTTTTCCACCCTTCAAGGGATTTTCAAAATCCTTTTCTAAATATGGCTTCATTTGTTGAGGAAGGGTGGCGGGAGATTAGATATTTGTGAGGGAGGTTTTGCGGCTGGCCGGAGGATGAGGAAGGGAATGTGCCAGCTATTTGTTGGGGAAATTTATCCCCCCCTCCTTGTTCTTTTCCAACTTTATACCTACAACAACAAAACATAAAATCATTACCTATTAAGTTATAGAATGAGATAAAATAGATGTAAACTTAAATAATGATGCATGCAAACATTCTATAACTTAATGTAGTTATTAACAACCTAAAAGGTAAGATTAAAGTTAGCTTAGGCGTAACAATAGTCCATTAAAATGGACTCATCAAATACCCCCATGCCTAAGATTTGCTAGTCCCTAGCAAAAATTTAAAATAATAGAAGTAATCAGAAGATTTCTTCTTTTCTTATTTCAAAACTTTAAAGATCCAGACAAATGTGACGTGATAATAGTCTAAATAACAGATCTAAGTGAAGAAGCCAATTCGCATTGGGAGTTTGTACTTCACCCTTGGTAAATATTGCTGTCAGGATAAGCAACTACTTCCCTTGGGGATAAAGTAGAAAATAATCTGTAAATTGACCCCGGCTTTGGGATGGAAGTAGGGATTTCAGGGCTGGAAAATCCCGCTCCTAGGCTCTACTCAAATGTGGGAGTTATCAAGCCAGTACTCCCAGGATAAGAATAAGAATGATCCCATGAATTATCAATGTACCCATCAAAGGATGGATACGTTCGAGGCATGGGATCCTGATTAAAAGATGGAAAGTATTGACTCTGATAATCTAAATGATAAGAGTAAGGGTGATCCATTTGTTTAAGCAAAACAGTTTTTACTCTCTTAGGATTTAGAAGAATTCATAACACACGCAGAAACTTCCTAGATAATTCTACTGTCAAAGCAAACGCAAATTCAGTGGGATCTAATTTAAGTAGATTGTAGGTCTTAGAATTAAATGTTCAGTTGGTTGCCAAACAAGTTTTGCACAAATTACGCTTCCTAGGCCAACCTTCGCTGGTGCCTATAACGTACTCGCAAGGGATGGAAGTCTCGAATTGAGCCCACACACGAGGAACCGAAGTAACTTGGTGGTAGGCTTGTTGATTTCCGACTAACTTCCCTTGTGGTGCAAAAGAGAAGAGGTAGAA
Source organism: Thalassia testudinum (assembly GCA_037157565.1). Classification (NCBI taxonomy): domain Eukaryota; kingdom Viridiplantae; phylum Streptophyta; class Magnoliopsida; order Alismatales; family Hydrocharitaceae; genus Thalassia; species Thalassia testudinum. The sequence goes on from JAZHRO010000009.1 coordinate 51,883,228, forward strand.
ATTTATCTAGTGACCTTATGTGTGAGGTGCACAGTGTCTCAGGTGTGCAAACATACGATCGTGTTTTGAGTTTTGAAATTTCACAAACAAGATCCTTTTGCACACAATTTTCAGTCAGATTTTAAAGTCCAACCTCTTAGCAGTCCCAATGTTTAAAGTGATCACTGAATTAATTCAATTCAAACACTTTAGTGGTCTTCGATTTAAATTCAATGCAGATGCATGACAGGTAATTGATGCTTAAGAGAAGACGTACCTTACTCCAGCTTTCTTCGTGCAATAATGTATGTAATGCAATAAAAATAAACTAGATGCTGCTCATTCAGTCCTAGATGGTCGTCCTATAGATATGCAGCTTCTAACAGGTAGTTCGAATTTTTTTTTGTTTTTTGTTTTATTTTTAATAATAATAATAAGTAAACAAACCTAATATAATTAACTAACAAATATGCAGTTCAAACAATTCAAATAGTCCTATAATCTAAATAAATGGGAACACGCTCCCAAAAATATGCTCCCGCATACAAGAGTGATAAGAATTAAAGAAGCACTGGGAACACGTTCCTAAAAATACCCGACAAGGGCTCAAAAGACAGTAATTAAATTCTAATGTCTATCTAAACTAAGATCTACTGACTAAATCAAAAACAGGCTCTCCGTAAGCCTATGTGAGTGGGATCAAGGCCCACGTGTTCCTGTTGCTGGCCTCTAGGTGGCGTCAAGGTCCACCAAAAAGATCGTCTCCGCCGTGCGCATCCGTCGCGTTCGTTGTTCAAATCGTGCACACAAAGAGAGCCAATGTCAATAATTCAGAAAAGCTTTTAAAATAGCATCAAAATAATATAAAATTCCTGAAAAAATTAATAGGCGTGTTTCCTCCCCGGCAACGGTGCCATTTGAAAGAGCGATCTTCGTTTTCGTTGAAAACTTTAACATAAAATGATGTGTCGTATTTAATCGCGTAGTAAAAAATCACTTTTCAAAACATTTTAATTTTCAGAATTTAACCACGAATAGTTAGGTCATCTCCACAGGGAGGAATTAGCCTATTTAAACTAGTGAATAGTATCTCGTTTATTCAGGAAACTCAATGGGTGTGCATGCTGATTCGTGTGATTCTTTTTTTCACGTAATCGCTCGTTTTAACCAATTAATCAAGAATATAGGTGTTTAGATGCAAAATCACCACCATATAATATTTTGTTAACAAGTGATCTTGGTACAGGAAAACACCGTAAATATTAATCCCTAATAGAATGTAGCTTGTTTACTATAATCAGTATGACATGCTCGATCTCATTCAGTAGAGGCATTCCATCCTAAATAATTTCAATTGAATAAAAGGGTATCTATGCAAATTCACATCAATAAATTTATTTAGTAAATAAGTGAATAGTATACCAGCAATGGCAAAAGTGGTAATTTTTAATGGGAGGAGAAACAAAGGATTTCTCTTCTCTCCTCTTCGCGTGAAGGAGCGGGTGCGGATGGCTGCAAGAGTCGTCGGAGGAGTTGGGTCGGAGGAGAGGAACACTCCGGTGGTGGTGCCGCGGCCAGTGGTCACCAGAGGTTGCCGGTGGATGAAGAAGATGGAGTCGGTGATGGATCCTAAGGAGGCCGTGCGCAGGCGTCGGCTGGTGGTGTGAAGCGGAGGGGAGCAGTGGTGGAGCGAGGGCGTCTCAACAGTGGTGTCGGTGACGAGAACGGGGACTGGAGGGGGCCACATGGTGTGGGGCAGGCCGGTGGCTGATGGGTTCTTTAGGTGGAGTTGCAGGCTCCTGTTGGGAGGAAGAAGACGAAGAGGACTGCTGCCAGTGTGCGCATGCCTACGCATGCGAAGAACACAGGCATGCTGGCTGGAGCGCGGGCGAGTGGCGCAGTGCGCGCGACTGTGGCTGCCTTGGGTCATTCCTGTCAGTGGAGCAGAAGAAGATGTGCAAGCAAGCTGGGTAGTGGCTCGCGGGCGTGCACACAGTGCGCGCGGGGCTGGTTGTGCATGCCTTAGGCTGCGCACGCACGCGGCTGGAGAGTGGGGTCTGCTGTGTACTCACGCAGGTTGGAGAGGGCGTGCACGCGCGCGGTGGACAGGCTGATGGGTGCAGCGCCTGCAGGCACTTGGTGCGGCGTCTGTGGGCACTGCAAGGGTGCGCGCATGCGGTAGGAAGGATGGTGGAAGTTGGTGCGTAGAGACTATGGTGCAAGCTTGAAACACAGGGTGCGCTTGTTCCACAGTGGTGAGAGGGAGAAGATCCCCACTAGGGGAGGAAGATCCGAAGACCCCCATGCCCTCCTCTCCTGTGCAAGTCCCCTCTTAACTCCTCTCCCCTGCGTCAATCAAGGGATTTTCAAATCCTTTCCTAATTTTAGCCAGTGCTTGTTGGGTTCTATTGGCCATAGGTGGAGATATTTGTGGGGGGGAAAATATCTTTCCACCCACTTTTCTTTTCCACATATGATCCTCCTCCCTCTTCTTCCGGATTATTAGAGTAGACTAATTGGAGAAGATGAGTGCGCTGTTGCGGGACCTTGCATGAAATATAACTACGTAATAAGCAATAGAAGAAATGTAAACTTAAATAATGACACATGCAATTATTTAATGAACAAATGTGATTATTAACCAACATACAATGTTAGAATTGAATTACTTAGGCGTAATAATAGTCCATTAAAATGGACTCATTAGCAGTCACCCAACACATAATCATAAAATATAAACATAGCCAACAAACAATTCATATTACAAAAATTAAAGGAACATAAATTGAATACTAACTAGAAGATTTACCGTGGAACATAAGTATATAATTCCAAGTAGATGTACAACGAAAATCTTCTTGCGAATTGCCAAGTATACCTGAGTATAGAACCCAAAAACATGTCAGTAAAAACTAAGTAGAGTAGAAACACCAACAACAGAATACAACGATAATCAAGTACAAGAGAAAATGGGTACTATAGTCTTAATTAATTTATTTATTATCTTGTTATCTGGTTCTGTTTCGTATATATATTAAAAGCCCAATTTATTATAGTTCATAATTTGTTAATCGATGTCTTAGGGTACGAGATGATTTCGTGTAACTTTCTGCAGTGTAAGATCGGCATAAGCCACCCTCTTGGTCGGGAAGATCGCTTATACTCACCGAGTTGCTGCCCTCCATCACCCTAGGGTCATTGCGAAAAGGGGTGGCAGCTATGTCGTGTAGCATGAACACGCACAAGTGCTATGTACGTTGAACCATAGACAGGCAATGACCCACCCACTGGCCGAGAAAGAAACCACTCCAACCCTCAAGCCCTGCAATCCGCTATCCCAATTGGCTGCTAAACATAACTAAAGAGTCGTAGGAAGGCCAGCAACTCCCTAAACCAGCTCTTTTAACCGATCTGGAAAGGCCAAAGCTACAACCAAAATCCGGCGAGTAGCAAAGCTAAAAACTAGTTATTTGATTTCTTTAATTCCCGACAAATCCGTCGTATTGATTATTTAATCAATTTCAAATAATTGTAACATTTATTGGTATCCAATCAAATTATGTCAATGATTTCATCTTTTAATTACAGGATTAACAAATATTCACATTATCCTCCAACTTGTCTACTTTCAGGAGATTTCCATTTTCTGATCGTATTTCCAATTAAATTATGAATTAACTATCTTGATCATGTTAGTTTTACTAAAAATAGAAGTTCTTTTGTATATGAGATGATAAAGCAATATCCAACAAGCTTAAATGCTTTATAATTCATTTACTTCCTGAATTTATCAAATAAATTGTCGTTAACTCCTTTTAATCTACTAGTTAATTATACTACTTTGATTATTCCATTCCAAGTCAACAACTAGATTTTCGTCATGAATATTTACAATTCTAGTACCTAAAGCAACAAGAAATACGGAAATGAGTTTGATTCCAGTAAGAGGTAAGAACACTCTAAATGGTGTAACATGTAAAGGAAATCATGATGTAGACAAATTGTACGGAAAAATAGAGAGACTATTTTATCTAACGTTATCGAGGGATCACGACAACTCTACGAAAATAGGTCGAAGACTCCCAACACCATGCATGTCCCCAAATCTGTGCCATGAAAATCAAAGCAAAAATCGCTAAATTCAACTGTACGGATGCATCCGGCACCCTCGAGAATCCTAAGATTGAGTCTTGGATCACCTAAATCCACCTTCGGATCACCTAGATCAGTGCAAAACAATCCTGGTAGTCAGATCTCCATAGATAATTAATACCTTCACAGGAATCGATTCACAATATTAGAAAATTGATATTTTAAAAGTGCAATTTTCCTAACCTCAACAAATCCCTCTTCTTCTTGCTCGCGATCCTTCCCCGTACGCGTACTGTTCACAGGGAACAGACCGCACGCCGATCGACGTCCTCCTCGCCGGCCTCGCCTCTGCTCCGACGCTGGCCACGCTCTTCGGTCTAGCCGGTGGCCCACCGGTAGCCGGAGGCCCCCCTTCGGTCTCCTCCTCCTCCCTCGCCTTCGGTTCTTCACGCACATAGCTGGAGAACCCACCATGCAAGGACGCCGGCTCTCCTCGCCAGCGCTCGTCACCGCCGCCCGTCCTTCTCCGGCCAACCCGCGGCCTACTCCCATCGCGCTGGACCTCCTCCGACCTTCGATGGTCGTGCCGTCGAGCAAAAGACCTTCCTCTGTCGCTGCCGGCCTCCCGATGGCCTCGCAGGCCCTCCACCGGTGATCCGCCGGCCGTCTGCCGCCCCGAGCGGCCTCCTCGACCTTCCTCTCTCGTCCTCCACATCTTCTTCTTCACGTGAACGTATATGCACTTGCTCATGCAGGTTCCCCACCCCTTGTCGTCTCCGGCCACTACCGAGTCCGTCGGCCTCTCGCCGGCCTCCGACGACGACCGGGGTTCCTCTCCTTCGACTTCTCCTTCTCCTTCCTCTCCGGTCACTTTCTTTGCCTCGTTTCCTATCCTTCTCTCTCGATCTCTCTTTCTATCTCTTTATTCATCTCTCTCCCTCTCTCTTTCCTTTTTCCTACAACTTTCCCGTTCCTATTTATAAAGATACGGTAATAAAAAATAAAAATCCTTTACGTAATCCCAACAAACCACCGACCTTTATTCTAATTTTATAATAATAATTAATATTATTAATAGCCTATTATTTTATAAACCTCCGTGGAGTAGTATCGTATATATATTATTTTTTTTTATAACTACGATCAATCTTGTAATTAACTCAAACGAATCTTAATTTTGGCAAAATATGTATTCTCGGAATCGTTACGAGATAAGAAATCCAAATGGAGGTTATTTGTACAATGTGATTCTTACGGTGGATCGCACATAGGTTTACTCATAGGTTACACATGTTTCGTATATCCGAGGTCCGATCGTCAACAGAACATACCGTAGAAATCCTCACATCACCAGAAAGTTAACAGTACTTTCGAATTGTCGATCAGAGGCTTAGATTGCAAAAGTGAAAAATACACAGGTTTGTCAATCTGATTACGCATTTTAAATTTGTACAGGCTTTGATTTGCATAAGAAAAGTGTCGATAGGTTCATCTTAGCACGCTTAGTCTAAAATGACTCGAAAATCCAGGTTCGAGATGTTACACCTGTAGAGGCACGCGCCTACACACACCGCCACCAATTTCCATCGCCAGCTAGTCCCATCATAACAACACTCTCCGAGTCAACGAACACATCGCCTCCCAACCGCTCGATAACTTTGTCAAGTTGTTGGAGAAGACTTCGACGGAAGAAACAAAATAAGGAGAGTCAGGGAACATCTATAAAAGGGAGATCATCGTGACTATGATGGGGGACCTCTCTTCTCCAACCAACACCACCGTGTACCAAGCTTGCACCATGAACGCCTGACATGTACATCGTGGTCGAAAGTATACTCTACCACAGTCGCTGCCCTCTAGAGCCATAGGTGTGCACGGTGACAGCGTGCACACCACCACGCCCTCGCCCCTATTACCAGCCTCCACTTCCTCATCTCCTCTTCTCCTTCGTTTTCTTCTTCCTCTTCCATTGCTCCCCTGTTCCTCCCTTCAAACAGAAGAACCCAACACCACATACCACCTCTCCTCTCCCTCACTGAACCTAATGTGAAATGACCCTTCCCAAGGGTCGGTAGGCTTTTTCCAGAGACTGTGAGGGTTTCGTTGCAAGTTTTAACCCCCTAACCTTTTAGTGGAAGGACATAGGGAAGATTTTGGAGTCTTGGGGGATGCTTTGTGTAATTTCCCCGGGCCCACAACCATACCCCACACACACCACCCCTCCCTTAAACCCTAAGCCTAGGCTAAAACCTATAAAACCTCCCCTCCACCTTTGGAACTCGAGCCCTACCTCTCCCCACATTTCCTCCCTATGGCTACACCTTCCTCCCCCTTTCTTCCCATGTCTCCTCTGTCGTGCAAGGAGCTGAGCTGCTGGAGCTCAAGCTCGCGTGGAGGAGCTGCTGAAGCTTGGCCGCGAGGAGCAGTTCGTGAGGAGTTGGGAGAGTGTTGGGAGTTAGCTACTGTTGAAGCTCCTGTGTGAGGTGGGAGTGGGTAGGCACAAAGGGAGTCTGCTGCGAGGGGAAAAAACCTCGCAAACGGTTTAGGGAGTCATTTTCCCAGAGAATTGGATGTCTGAGAAGATCCTCAGACGTCTGATCCTACAAAAAAATCAAAGGTAATGTCCTGCTTGAGACTTGAGCGCATTTTTCAGTACAATCTCCTTTGCCCAGTAGACGTAAGGCTGAGTGCCTTGGGGTGTGTGCTGTGCAAAATGGGGCTTGTTTTTCGCGAGAGAGGAAGGTTTATGGACTCTGGGAACATATTTCTCCGCAAATCAGACGTCTGTATCTCTCAACAGATGTCTAACCAGACGTCCAGAGGTAGCACCAGACGTCCGATAAAGCAGATTCAAACGGTAAGGTCCTGTCTGCCTGTATTTTTTGTACGCGTAGTCTGCGAGTGATTGTACGTCACTGTGCGTGTGTAGGGCCGTTGGGAAGAGGCACAGGTGCAGCTCCCCAGACACTTTAGGACATCTGGACGTCTCTCCAAATAACGGATACCCGTCCTAGACGTTCGAGTACACTGCTAGACATCTGGAAAGACCTCAAGACAACCGTGAGAGGTTCCAGACATTCGGCCATCAGCACAGAATGCAAGGTGAGCTTCATGTTACCGTTTAAGATGTCTGGGACCTCTCCCAGATGTCTGATTTTAGTCTGATTTGGTGGATTTAGGTACCAGGCAGTTGGTCCTGTTGGACCAGCCTGCCTGGTCTGGTTCAAGTGAACCGGGAAGGGTGTTTGGGTTGATTTAGAGCCTAAACGAAGTCGATTTTTCGTAAATAAGGTACCGTTGGGTTCCTATTAGAAACTTCCATGTGATGGAGTCTTATTCTAGCTATTTTGAACTCTTTTTCCTGTCTCGAGAAATATTGAAATGGTTGGTCTGACCGTCCATGTTAATAGGACGCCCGTTCGTGGTGTGCTTGGGACCTGTAGAGGCTACGTGGTCCGTCGTTCATGCCCTCACACCTCCCGGATCCTGAGTTTGTTTTCCACTCCTCAAAGTAACTAAATTAGCAGATGCCTATGGGTTTGGGTCTTGGGGAGGGGTAGGAAAGATTAGAGGGGCTTCATTACCCAATAACCTTTGATTTAAGGAAGAAGCAGAAGAGGAAGGACCTTGCTCAACCACTTGAGCATGTGCGTGCGGGTCCCTCTAATTCCCGTACCCTTGGGCATGATTGCCCGGATTCTAGATATTACGCAGGCTTGGTACGGGTTGAGATGGTGGAGATCCGGGTTGACAAGAATTAGCAACGAACTTGTTTCGCAAGTTGTCCAACGAGGTTTTCATTTGCTGCATGAGTTGGAGCATAGATCCTTGCATTTCTACCATCTGTCGGTTCAAATCAGCTTGCCCTACGGGCTGACGGGCATTTCAAGATGGCTGATTGACCTGATTCGGGGACAGCTGAGTGTAAACATGACCCTGACCCAGTGGTCTTTGCAGAGCATAATTGCTAGGTCGGAATTGGGTCTGCTGCCCTGGGTTTTTCTAGGAGAAGTTAGGGTGGTTCCTCCAACCTGGATTATAAGCATTAGAATAAGGGTTGTACAACATAGACATCCTCATAGGGTGAGGATGGAGAGAAAGAAAGGGAGGGATCAGAGAAATTGAGATCAAAGGCCCCAGTTTGGAACCCGTGGGGTTCCGAATAATGTTGACTCACAGGTTGAGCCACAACATGTTGATTCACGAACTCCCGTCCAAAAGGAGCTCGCGACGAATGGAATCCCGAATTCTGGGATTGAGTGGATCGAGAATTGTTCATTGAATTTTCAGCCATCCACTCCTCCATCCTTTTTGTAACCAAGTCCACCTTATCTAGTTTATTGCAAATCAATTCCATATCGAATGAATGAGAGTCGTGGACTTCATTAACATTCGATCTGGGTTGTTGGGACATGTTAAAAGTATCCATGGAGGCATGATTAATCGAATTCTTGCTCATCTCCTCAAACAAATCGTGCGCGCTATCTGCATTTTTATTGAGAAAATTGCCTCCGCAAGAAGCGTCCACGTGATTTCTGAGTTGCTCAGTCAACTCGTGGTAGAAGATCTACATGAGCTGCCATTTCGGCACCTCATGGTGTGGACACCTCCATAATAAGTCCTGGAATCACTCCTAGGCAACATGAAACCGCTCCCCCGACTGCTGGGTGAAGGTAGTAATCGCCCATCTCAAAGCATTGGTACGTCCGACAGGGAGGAATTTCTTTAGGAAAGCCGATTTTAAATCATTCCAAGTTGCAATTGGCCTTCCTATAGTCCTGTACCAATGAACGGCTTTATCCCTAAGAGAGTGAGGGAAGAGCTTCATGATCATCTGCTCCTCATTCACGTTTCTTGCCTTGGTGGTTTGGACCAAAGTGGTCAAGTCCTCCAAGTGCTGAAATGGGTCTTCAGAGCCAAGCCCATGGAAATGTTTGATCAGGCTTAACACCTGGGGCTTGATTTCTACGTCTCTGGCAGGAATCTGGATGCCGAGACATTCCCGTAATTTGAAGGATCATAAAAATCCTTCAAGGGCTGAGCGCCTTGCATTCTCTGGAATCATTCTTGCATTCTCTGCATTTGTTCCAGCTGCCTTTGAAATACCTCCTGTGGATTCTGAGGCAAAGGAGGCTGTTGATTGGCCATGGGATCAATTTGGCCAAAATCCAATCTACGCCTCCTAGAATACTCAAGTAATCCTTCCAATCAGGGATTCAATGACCTCCTTCCCAGCATAAACTAGAAAGAGGTCGGAAGGATTAGGGATAAGAACCCTGCAGCACAACAAAACAAGCTTGTCCTTAAGTGGGGTAGCCTAAGGATCTACAGACTCTTAGAATCTGCTGTAAGATTATAAACGATTTACTCTACTTGCGTCTATTCAATCCAACCAGTTAGAACGAGGGACTGGGGAGAAGGTTCTTCCTTCGACTTGCACCTCCGGTTCCTAGTGTACCCCCCAGCCGCGGTCGTTTGATGCTACTCCCCTAGCTAGACATCAGATTGATCAGTACAAGTAGGTTAATCGTAAATAATCTCAAACTGGACCCTGAAGAGCGAATCAGTCCTTAAGGTCAATGTCTACTTAATTTTATTTAGGCCTGGGATTGTAGTGCTTATGGAATGTGGTGAGCCCTTAAAATGGGTTGTGCCCTTAATGATCAATTGAGTATGTGTGAGTGCATGCACAACCATGGTTTTCAAGCAAGATTATTTGTGATGAGTAGATCTTAAGATTCAAATCTTGCTTAAGTAGCTTTTAGGGTTTAGAAGTAGGTTTCATTCAATCAAGTTTGAGGCAAACCAAGTTTTCAAGCATGGGTGAAGATCACTTTCCTTTTGAAATCAAAAATAAAGTGGAGTGCCTGGTATTAACCTAAATTGAAAACCCTATGGGGAAGCTACTTGATGAGTTGATTTTAGGTTAAGTGGTGCGGCCCAAATAACTCAAACAATTGGCCAAGATTGCACCACTGAGTTAGGCACACAAAATGATTAACTTAGATTAATTTCTACTCTTTTATATGTTGATTTGTGTGTACTGATTCCACAGATCATGATCCAGTTGAGTAGAAGAAAATCAATTAAGTTAAGTGCCTTGAATGTGGGTGTATGTAGTGTGTATGTTGAATTACCCCACAAGAAATATCTTTTTGTTGATTTTTTATATGAGGGTGAGATGAATGTGAGTGGAAATCCAAGCAACCAAACTAACCCTAGTATTTATGTAAACACCTAGGTTAATTAGAGTTTGAATTAATGTGGTGAAATGGAATCTATGGAGGGGGAAGAATGGGGAGCACTTACATTTGTCTTCAACTGCACTTTACTCCAATCTACTGCTTGAAGATTCCCTGTCAAGGTACCTGCAAAATAATAGACAAGAAATAAAGCAAGTTAGAAAATAATAAAGTGCGCGAAATGAGGAAAGAAAATCGAAAATCGTTGCCTTCTCGACAACGGTGCAAAAATGTTAAGCTCAGAAAACTACGCGGTCGAAGTTGGTTTCGGAAAAATCGTCGTTGTAGTTCAATTTGCGAAGAAATCCATCTGCAAATAAATTTATACCGAAATTCTAAGAATTCCAGGTCGAACACCGGGAGGCTACGTCGATTTAAAATCCGTGATTTATATTTTTTTGTGTTTTTGTTTGAAAATGAAATAATTACACTAGAATTGATATAAAAAATAAGAGAGAGAAAGAGAGAGAGAGAACAATTACTTGATATAATCAGAATGTTTTTACAACTATAAAGTGGGAAATGATTACAACTAGAAAGCAGAAAATTCTATTCTAGAAAGCTATTAAAAAGAAAGGAGAGAGATGTTATCCTCCTCGATGAATGCTTGAAGGACGAGCCGGACGGAGCGATGCCTGGAAGACGGAGGATGGAACGGGAAGAACGAGGACGAAGCAGAAAGAAGCGGGAATGGAGCAGCACGTTGTCGTCGTCGCGGGATCCACTTCTAGAACGAGGGCGAGAAAATTGGATTTAGCTCTAGAATAGCATCCCGTGTGTGGGACAAGCTTCTCTTGAGCTTTGGAGAGGGAGAGAGGTGAAGGAAGGGATGAAGAAAATGTGGTGGTTGTAGGGCTATTTATATGTGAGGTTTGAATGGGCAAATCGGTCATTTAACTTAAAAACATTAAATCAGGGGCCTTAGTGATGTATTTAAATGTCACTAAAGCCCCCAAATGTGGGCTTGGTGCACGCCCGCCTGCACCCTCTCTCCTTCCTCGTGCCTCAACGCTCACTGCCGGTGCATTCTCAGTCATCCGATAGAAAGATCGGACTACTTAAATGCACTCGAGCCCCTCTGACTTCGGACGTTGAGCGGCTGAGCGTAGATCTTAACCGTCCGATCAAGATCAGACAGTCACGATCGTACCTCTACCACTTCGTCTTCACCCATTGTGGCATGACGTAGCCCTATTCCTAGTTGCTGGATCCAAATCGAAGGGTCATCATCGTGCGCCAGCCCGCCCTTTACATCGCGCGTTTGATCACGCATATGCGTTGAGAGTTCAATCGCGCATTCGCCTGATCCGAGGATCCAGGCCATTGGCGTCAGATTAGGCGGCTGAATTTTGCTCCTGCGTGGGAAGGAGAGATGCACTGTGCACGACTCGAACGCGCGCTCTCAACTCCCGCAACACCTTAACCACTGTGCTGTGCCTTCTTCTTTGTCAAATTCTTAATTGCGGTGCGCGCGCCTGTGGCCGTTGGATCAAGATCCAACGGCCCAGATTTGATCTTGCGTTGAGGAGAGAGTGAGAGCACGTGTAACGACTCGGTTCCCGAGTCCCTACGAGACACGAGAACCGGACCGACTCGACTAATCCCAAGACCTAGTCGTCCAACGAGGAGGTAACCAAAAGAGCAGTAAAATAAACCACATTCAGCATGAATATAACTAACAGTAAGAAAGTACAGCAGTAGGGAAAGAAACTACTACAGTATATACCACCACAACAGTAGAACAACATTTATCATATAACATGAACTGCAGGTAAAGAAAAGTACAGCGGAAACAAGAACTACTCACTATAACGGAAACAAAGAGGTACAAAAGACAGTGGTAACTCTACTGGACCCTACTCGGCCCAGCGTCCTCTGCAGCCGCTGACCTTGGCTGCTCAACACCTGGTCCTGAAAAAGGTAACGAGTGTAACACGTCAGCAAAACGCTGAGTAGAGTGGCAACTAAAACTAAAGACAACAGTAGAGTGTACAGTAGCTGTTATGTTCTATTACTTTCTTTATTCACATCTTTCAATTGTCTCACTATTTCATTTATTCCCCAGATCTTTTTCTTGATCTCGAATGTTCCTCGCAGGAACGATCTTGATTGCAGTCTTTTCCAAAAAATAGAAGTAGCACGTGGTGCTCTCCTGGCCGGGAGAGTCCCCCGTGGTGATCCTACCCTCAGTCAACCACCCCAAGGTCACTGACAAACGTAACGGTGACTACGGCACGCGCGATAAACGCACAGGTAGCTAACCCGTACTGGCACGCGGTCAGTCGATTCCGTTAACGGGTGCGCCCAAAGCACAGCACGGAACCAGTCCAGGGCAGAGCCCTCTCAGTAACAGGGGTCCAACCCCTCCACAGTAACCAAACCGGGGCCTTGCCCCTCCACAGTCCGCACACCCTCGCCTGACTACCCTGGTTTGCCCCAGCGGGCCTAACAAGTCGGTGTGGGAGGCTAGCAGAACCCCGGGGCCCGTGGGGTAGCTAGTACCTCCCTACACTAGTAGCTCTCCTCGGTACTACGTACGCGAGGGCCAGCAAGTCGGTACAGAGTGGCCAGTCCTAACCTCGGGTCCCTGGGGTGGCTAGCTCCGCTCTGCACTAAACAGGGGGATAGTCGCTCTCCTTAGTACTCCATACCCAAGGGCCAGCTCACTTCCCCAATACTATTCCATTCACTTTCCAGGAGTTCTACTCCTACTTCCCCGTAGGGTTCCATCCTTTTTACTCAAACATCCAGGTTTCACTTTCCAGTTTCACATTCTTACAATCCATGTTCTCAACCACGTTATTTATTCACAACAGGCAGCTGTTAATTCAAATTACAGGCATCTTTATATCTCTTTCCATTTTCCAAGACTGCAGTATTATATATTCCACTAGTTTTTTTCCCATCGTAGGATTCATGCCATATCCTAAGATCTATCATACAATCTAGTTTTCCAGCCCTAGGATTCCTGCAACACCTAGGAGCTATCATATATTTCTCATTCCTAGGATTCATGCAACGTCCTAGGTTCTAGTTATGGTTCCATACTTTAACAGATTTTATTAATAACTTAAAGCCACTCTACCAGGTACAACGGGAGTAATGGGGGCGTGATCGGGAATCCCGCGTGCCTCCACGACTCCCAAGACTGCAACTGAAGGAGGCCCTATCACAAGGATCAAACACAAGGAGTGTCTCAAAACAGTGTATAGCTACTGTAGATGGGTAGAGGAATTAATTCTGAAAAGAACGCAACTCGAATCGCGGAAAACGGAACCCGAACGAGCCCTAAACGGGTCAAAAACGATGACACTGTGCAAAATCAGACATCTGTAACTTCTTCCAGATGTCTTAAAAAGTGGATCAGAGAATTACCTGTTCAGCGTGGTTTCCCAGACGTCCAGAAGTCTGTGGGGACGTCTGGCCTATCTCCCAGACGTCCGATGGTCACCCCGGACATCTGGAGGTCACTCCCGCCGTCTGGTTGTTGAACGTGTACGAACCTACGCTAACGTGTTCGGTTTTGGAAAACCTGTCGTTGTAGTTCGAAAGCGAAGAATTCGTGTTCAAAAAATAAAATTTATACCGAAATTAAAATTCCGGGTCGAACACAGGGAGGCAGACGTTTGATTTAAAAACTACGCGTTTCTTTTTATTTGTTACAGAATAATTCAATTTAGAACCATCTAATTATTTACAATAAATAGAAGAGAGAGAGAGAGTAAGAGAGAAAGAGAATATTACACAGAGAAATCAAAATGAGATGTAGAATAAACAAGGAATTTTTGTATTGAAGAGATTGTTCATTACAAGTAGAAAGCATAAAACAATTACTCTAGAAAGCGATAAATTTACTCTAGAAAGCATTAAAAGAATGGAGAGAGAAATGTCCTTCTCGACGATTGCTTGGAGGACGAGTAGATTAATCTAGAAAGCAGTAAATCTATACTAGAAAGCGGTAAAAAGAATAGGGAGAGAGAAATCCTCCTCGACGGTTGCTTGGAGGACGAGCCGGACGGGACGACGCCTGGATGAAGGAGAACGAAGCGGGACGAAGGAGGACGAAGCAGAAGAACGGGAACGAAGCAGCACGCCGTCGTCGTCGCGGGATCCACTTTCGAAGGGGAACGAAAATTGGACTTTATCTCGCGAGAAGCATCCCGGGTGTGGGACAAGCTTCTCTTGAGCTTTGGAGGGGTAGAGAGGAGAAAGAAGGGATGAAAATTTTGTATGGAGGGGGTCTCCTTTTATAGTTGCAAGGAGTGGGGGCAAAATAGACATTACATCTTCAAAATAATAAATAAGGGGTCTTTAGTGACGGATAAATCCGTCACTAAAGCCCCGATGTGGCCGTCGCCGCCGCGCCCACGCGCGCCCACTCGGCTGCCCGCGTGCGTAACGCCTACACACGTCCGCGAAATCTCAGCCGTCCGATCGCGAGATCGGACGGCTTAAAATGCGTCCGCGCCCGCTGCAACCCGCCCGCCTCCGCGTGCGATCGCGTGTTACGCGGGGCGTCCAATCGTGCGTCGGCGCTATCGGGTGCCCGCGACCGCACGATCTCCATCCGACGCTCCACGCTCCTCAATTACTCGTGCCTCCAAGCCCCTCGCCGCGGCTCGAACCCGTGCCCCGCGCTCGCGTAAGCGCGCTCGACCGCTGCGCTGCGGGGCGCGGATGGTCAAGCGCATGTTTTAAGCGCTGGGCGGCCACAGCCGTTGGATCTCCATCTGACGGCGGGGGCCTTCACAAAATGCCAGCGGCCGTTTGGGCGGCTGAGATGGCACCACATGGCGCCATCTTGGCCGTCCATCTTCTGGAAGTTGTAGATGGTGCCACGGATGTCGGATTGACTCGATTTTTGTGTCATTGGGCTGCGATCGTCGATCCGAATTCATCCGTGCGGTCGGATTTCATCTGAAGTGCGGATTTACACCATCCTGGCCCTTGATCTTTTAGGGTTCCCCGATCTCTATCTGATGCTACGGATGCCTGATTAGGGCGATCTTGGAGTCGTTGAACTCCAATCGTCGCCCTGATCACATCCATACAGTTGGATCTTTGATCCGAGGCCCCGATAAAATTTTTGCCCTGTCCAAGCACATAAAAGGAGACAATTAACCTCCATTTTATTCAAACTACCCTAAATGCGAGATGATGCATGTTATGCAATATTTATATCATGAAATGCAATCCTATGCTTAAGAACATGCATAAATAGACATTTTAAGTAGTGTAAATGTGTTTACATCACTGGTACAGCAGCCAGACGTCTGATTCGCGTTGGATGGCGAATCACCGAGCCTGCGCACACCCATCTCCCTCCCTCAGTACGGTCAGTCGACAGGAAGGAAGAAGAAGACGGAAAACTCACCTTTCAGACGACTGGAAGATCTACCAGGCATCGCCCTCGCCGTCTGTCTATCAGCCCAGACGTCCGATTCTGGAAATTTTTCCAAAACAGGGCACCACCCGGCTTCCGCTCGCGATGCCGTCCGCGTCGCACCTCGCGCGCCTGCTGCTCAGACCACAGCAATCCCCCCTCCGCGTCGCTCCGTGCCCCCTGCGCCCTCCGCCGGCTGGCCCTAGCAGCCCCGGCGAGCTCGCCCTCACGGCAGAGCTCCGCTCTCGCACGCAGCACCTCCTCCGCGCTCACTGCGGCCGCCGCTGCCGCCCTCGCGCTCGCGCTCACGCTCACTGGATGAAGGAGAAGAGGGAGGAGACGGTGGAGACGACGGGAGGGAGCGCGTGGCCTTTTAAGGCCGTGCGAGGAGGAGAGAGAGGACACGGCAGGCATCTGCAGCCGTAGGGAAGAGGGAATCAGCGAATATCCGGTCTGCTCGCTCAGGCTCGCAGACGACTCGCGCGTGTCGAAATTAACGGATTTCCAAACGTCTGGAAATGATCCCAGATGTCTGGTAAGACGTCTGGACCACCTCCTAGACGTCTTAAAAGACGTCTGGGGCACGCGTTCGTTACAATATAACAAACTCAAAGGAAGTTTCGTTCTCGAAACTTACGCCAACTAGGGTGCGAGAAAAGACATCCAAATAACCATAACAATACAAAGAGGATCGAAGCTGGTCCGAAAAGACGTACCCACGAAAAGCTCCGGGTACCGCTCCCGCATTGCCGCCTCAGGCTCCCAGGTAGCCTCCTCGTACCGCTGGCTCCTCCACAAAACCTTTACCAGGGGTACTTGCTTTCGTCTCAAACTGCGGACGGCTCGGTCTAGGATCTGCACTGGCCGCTCGGGGTAGGTCAGGTCGTCACTCACCTCGACGCTCTCGTGACTCAGTACGTGACTGGAATCGGCTACGTACTTCCTGAGGTTGAACACGTGCAACACGTCGTGCACACCAGAAAGCTGCGGGGGAAGGGCAAGTCTGTAAGCAACGGGTCCAACCCGCTCCAGGACCTCAAAGGGCCCTACGAACCTCGACGCGAGCTTCCCTCTCACCCCAAACCGCTGTAGGCCCTTCATGGGCGAAACACGAAGGAAGACGTGGTCCCGAACCTCAAACTGCACCTCTCTGCGTCTCCGATCCGCGTAGCTCTTCTGTCTGCTCCTGACAGTGCGGAGTCATCTGTGGATCTGCTCAACTACCTCCTGACTCTGCCGGATCAACCTGGGGCCAACCTCCCACTTGGTCCCCACCTCAACCCAACTTAAGGGTGCCGTACACTTCCGTCCGTACAGAACCTCGTAGGGAGCCATGCCGAAGCTCGAGTGATAACTATTGTTGTATGCAAACTCTGCCAGGGGCAGGTGCTCCCCCCAAGAGCCCCTCCAGTCCAGTACACAGGCACGTAAAAGGTCCTCAAGTGTCTGTATCGTGCGCTCAGACTGTCCGTCCGTCTGGGGGTGGTAAGCCGTGCTAAACCTCAACCTCGTCCCCAAGGCCTGCTGAAACTCAGCCCAAAACTGGGACGTAAAGCGGGTATCCCGGTCGGATACGATCTCCCGCGGAACTCCGTGTAGTCGTACCACATCACGAATATACTTCTCTGCCAACTGTGCTGGTCCCAAAGTGACTCGGATCGGCAAGAAACACGCCGTCTTCGTCAGTCTATCCACTATTACCCAGACTGTGTCGTGTCCCCGCTGGGTAACAGGTAAGCCCACCACCAAGTCCATGGTGATGCTCTCCCACTTCCACTCTAGCACTGGAAGCGGCTGAAGCAACCCTGCAGGCCTCTGATGCTCGGCTTTCACCTGCTGGCACACTAAGCACTGTTGCACGAACTCACCCACATCCCGCTTCATCCCTCTCCACCAAAACTCGCGTCTCAAGTCGTGGTACATTTTCGTGTTCTCGGGATGTATGGTGAATCTGGAACCGTGTGCCTCAGTCAGGAGCTCTCTCAACAGCTCCTCGTCTCTGGGAACGCACAACCGTCCCCTCAAACGTAGCACCTGGTCTGTGAAAGAGAAGTCACCTGGATCTCCTGACAGTACTCTGTCGTGCAAAGACCGCAAGTACGGATCGGCCATCTGTCCTGTGATGATGCGGTCCATCAACTCTGGCCTAGTCTGCCGTGTCACCGTCACTGCCCCACAGTACCCTCGTAACTCTAGAGGTCGCCAACTGCCCACCTCCTCCAAAAGGCTCCAACTCTGTAACTGTAGACTGGCCAAGCGTGCAGGCACCTTACAGCTCAAGGCGTCAGCCACCACATTGGCCTTTCCTGGGTGGTAGGAGATGCTGCAGTCGTAGTCCTTCAGGAGCTCCAACCAACGTCTCTGTCTTATGTTGAGCTCCTTCTGATCAAAAAGGTATCCGAGGCTCTTGTGATCTGTAAAAATCTCGAAGGTCTCACCGTACAAGTAGTGCCTCCAGGTCTTCAGCGCGAAGACAACAGCTACCAACTCTAGGTCGTGGGTAGGGTAGGTATGCTCATGGGGCTTCAGTTGCTGTGAAGCATAAGCGACAACGTGACCCCTCTGCATGAGCACACATCCTAACCCCTGCAAGGAAGCGTCCGTGTACACAACGAACCTGCCACTACTGTCAGGGATGGTGAGCACGGGAGCCGAGGTCAATCTCTCCTTCAGCTCCAGAAAACATGCCTCACAGGCGTCTGTCCAAGCGAAAGGCACGTCCTTCCAGGTCAACTGTGTCATAGGACGCGCAATCTGCGAAAATCCTCTGATGAACCATCTGTAGTATCCAGCTAGTCCCAGGAGACTGCGGATCTCAGTGACTGAACGCGGTCTCTCCCACCTGAGCACTGCCTCGACCTTGGCTGGGTCCACCGCCAGGCCATCTCCAGAGATCACATGACCCAAGAAGGTCACCTCCCTCAACCAGAACTCGCACTTGCTATATTTGGCGTACAGCCTGCGTTGCCTTAGAGTGTCCAAAACCATCCGCAAGTGCTGTCCGTGCTGTGTCCGATATCTAGAATAGATGAGTACATCATCTATGAAAACCACCACGAACTGGTCCAAGTACGGTCTAAACACCCGGTTCATCAGGTCCATGAAAGCAGCGGGGGCATTGGTCAGCCCAAACAGCATGACCAAAAACTCGTAGTGTCCGTACCGGGTGCGGAAAGCTGTCTTGGAGACGTCGGTCTCCCTGATCCTCAACTGGTGGTATCCAGATCTCAAGTCTATCTTGGAAAACACTGTGGCACCCCGCAACTGGTCAAACAAATCATCGATCCTCGGCAGCGGATATCTGTTCTTGATGGTGACCCTGTTCAGCTGTCGGTAGTCCACACAAAGACGTAGGGTCCCATCCTTCTTCTTCATAAATAGTACTGGGGCTCCCCAGGGAGACGCACTGGGCCTCACGAAACCTTTCTCCAGAAGGTCCTGCAGCTGAGACTTGAGCTCTCACAGCTCAAGCGGTGCCATCCTGTATGGCGCGGTGGAGATGGGGCTGGTCCCTGGTACTAGTGAGATCTCAAACTCGATCTCACGCTCAGGCGGTAGTCTTGGTAACTCGTCTGGAAACACGTCAGGGTACTCTCTGACCACCGGGATGCTCTGGAAGTCTGCCACAGGGCTGGGCTCTGCCACCACACAAGCTAGGAAGCCCTCACACCCCTGGCTCAAAAGTCTCGCCGCCCGAAGTGCCAAAATGCACCTGAAACCTCCGTCCACTGGCTGTCCGTGAAACTCGAAAGAAGGCAACTCCGGAATGGAGAAGACAATCTTCCTCTCAAAACAGTCCACCAAGGCGTGGTAAGCGGACAACCAATCCATCCCCAGAATCACTCCAAAGTCCTCCATCTGGATCATAATCAGGTCAGCTGGCAGGCTATGTCCTCCGACGCTGACCTCGCAATCCACGCACACCTCCTCAGCTACAAACAGCTGACCACTCGGACCTCTGATTATGAACGGATTCTCTAACAGTGTATAATCCTGGTCCAAACTAACTGCGAAACTGGCTGCGACAAACGAGTGCGTAGCGCCGGAATCGAAAAGCGTGAAAACGAGTCTGCCAGAAACTGAAACCATACCTGCTACCACCGATCCCGAAGCTCTGGCGTCCCTGTGTGTTAGGGCGTTGATACGCCCCTCAGCTCTAGGTGCGGATGAAGCAGCCACACTCTGCGTTGGACGGGTAGGTGCTGGCCGGTACCTCCTCGCGACTGCTGTCCTCCTCCTCGCGCCTGGGAACCGCGGCCTCCTGCGCGCCCTCCAGTGCTCTGCGCTGGGAGTATCTGCTGACCTCCTGCCCTAGATGGGCAGTCCCTCCTGACGTGGCCCGGCTGGCCACACTGGTAGCAGAGGGGAACCCGACTCCCGCCCTCAGTGGGTCCCTGCTGTCAACTAGGCGGGGGTCCGGTGCTGGCGACTGGCCCCTGTCGAGGGCCCCCAAAGGCCACTGATGGCCCTGCACAATGTGACGGCTCTCCTGCGGATGCCACGTGTCTCCGTTCTCGCCGGCCCTGTGAGAAGTCTGGCTGAAAGGGCCTCTTCCGCCCGCCGTCGGTGTCTCACGCGGACGGGTTGGTCTCCTCGTAAGTCATAGCTGCCTCTACCACCCTCGAAAACGTAGGCAGCTTCAGGGGTTTGACATACCCCCGGATCGCAGGCCGGAGCCCCTCGGTGAACCTCCAAAGGCGCTCCTCCTCAGTGGCTACCGCTGTCGCTGCAAAGCGGGACAGCTCCAAGAAACGCGTGCGGTACGTGCTCACAGTCATCGTCCCTTGGCGGAGAGTGTGGAACTCCCGCCTCATCTGGTCCTGCCACGTCTGGGGAAAGTACTGCTCGCAGAAGAGGGTGATGAACTGGTCCCACGTCGGCTCGTCCCTCTCCTGTCCCCGGACCGCCCTCCACCATCGGTGTGCCGCACTCTCCAGCTGGTACGTGGCAAAGGCCACGCGGCACTCCACCGGGGGGCGAAGGGTGTCGAAGATCTTCTCCAGCTGCTCAAGCCAGTCCTCTGCCTCGGTCGGGTCCTCATCCCCCTTGAAGGAGGGGGGCTTCAGCTTCCGGAACTATCCGAAAAGCTCGAAGTGGCGCTGTAAGGGAGGTGCTAGTGCACCTCCAGGCGAAGGTGCCTCGTGTACAGAAGTGTCGGAGGAAGGTGGGGGCGGCAACGGCCCATCCCCTCCCTCGTGTCCAGCGTCGTGTCCGTCGCGTGGTCCCACAGAGGACTCCCCCTCTACAGCCCCAGGAGGAGGCGCTCGGGGCGGTGGGTGGAGCTCCTCTCGTACAATATCTCGTATCAGTCTGGCGAGGTCCTGGGCCTGGATGCCCGGGAGTGGTGGCTGGTCCACCGAGACGTAACCAACAGCACGTCCACCTCGCCGACCTCGCCCTCGGCCGCGCCCGCGGCCAGTCTCGCCAGTCCCGCGACGAGGCATCTCCTGCAAGGAGACGCGAAACAAAACGGAAACGTCAAAACAGACGGTACCTAACAAAACTTCTAAGAGCTCATGTCAAGAGATATGTTGTGGTGACTACTCTAGCTATAAACATGTGAATTGGTTATTTTCCAGTCAGTTGATTCACTTCTCGGGACGACCTTGCTCTGATACCATCTTGTAACGACCCGGTTCCCGAGTCCCTACGAGACACGAGAACCGGACCGACTCGACTAATCCCAAGACCTAGTCGTCCAATGAGGAGGTAACCAAAAGAGCAGTAAAATAAACCACATTCAGCATGAATATAACTAACAGTAAGAAAGTACAGCAGTAAGGAAAGAAACTACTACACTATATACCACCACAACAGTAGAACAACATTTATCATATAACATGAACTGCAGGTAAAGAAAAGTATAGCGGAAACAAGAACTACTCACTATAACGGAAATAAAGAGGTACAAAAGATAGTGGTAACTCTACTGGACCCTACTCGGCCTAGCGTCCTCTGCAGTCGCTGACCCTAGCTGCTCAACACCTGGTCCTGAAAAAGGTAACGAGTGTAACACGTCAGCAAAACGCTGAGTAGAGTGGCAACTAAAACTAAAGACAACAGTAGAGTGTACAGTAGCTGTTATGTTCTATTACTTTCTTTATTCACATCTTTCAATTGTCTCACTATTTCATTTATTACCCAGATCTTTTTCTTGATCTCGAATGTTCCTCGCGGGAATGATCTTGATTGCAGTCTTTTCCAAAAAGTAGAAGTAGCACGTGGTGCTCTCCTGGCCGGGAGAGTCCCTCGTGGTGATCCTACCCTCAGTCAACCACCCCAAGGTCACTGACAAACATAACGGTGACTACGGTACGCGCGATAAACGCACAGGTAGCTAACCTGTACTGGCACGCGGTCAGTCGATTCCGTTAACGGGTGCGCCCAAAGCACAGCACGGAACCAGTCCAGGGCAGAGCCCTCTCAGTAACAGGGGTCCAACCCCTCCACAGTAACTAAACCGGGGCCTTGCCCCTCCACAGTCCGCGCACCCTCGCCTGACTGCCCTGGTTTGCCCCAGCGGGCCTAACAAGTCGGTGTGGGAGGCTAGCAGAACCCCGGGGCCCGTGGGGTAGCTAGTACCTCCCTACACTAGTAGCTCTCGTCGGTACTACGTACGCGAGGGCCAGCAAGTCGGTACAGAGTGGCCAGTCCTAACCTCGGGTCCCTGGGGCGGCTAGCTCCGCTCTGCACTAAACAGGGGGACAGTCGCTCTCCTTGGTACTCCGTACCCAAGGGCCAGCTCACTTCCCCAATACTATTCCACTCACTTTCCAGGACTTCTACTCCTACTTCCCCGTAGGGTTCCATCCTTTTTACTCAAACATCCAGGTTTCACTTTCCAGTTTCACATTCTTACAATCCATGTTCTCAACCACATTATTTATTCACAACAGGCAGCTTTATATCTCTTTCCATTTTCCAAGACTGCAGTATTATACATTCCACTAGTTTTTTTCCCATCCTAGGATTCATGCCATATCCTAGGATCTATCATACAATCTAGTTTTCTAGCCCTAGGATTCATGCAACACCTAGGAGCTATCATATATTTCTCATTCCTAGGATTCATGCAACGTCCTAGGTTCTAGTTATGGTTCCATACTTTAACAGATTTTATTAATAACTTAAAGCCACTCTACCAGGTACAACGGGAGTAATGGGGGCGTGATCGGGAATCCCGCGTGCCTTCGCGACTCCCAAGACTGCAACTGAAGGAGGTCCTATCACAAGGATCAAACACAAGGAGTGTCTCAAAACAGTGTATAGCTACTGTAGATGGGTAGAGGAATTAATTCTGAAAAGAACGCAACTCGAATCGCGGAAAACGGAACCCGAACGGGCCCTAAACGGGTCAAAAACGACGACACTATGCAAAATCAGACGTCTGTAACTTTTTCCAGACGTCTTAAAAAGTGGATCAGAGAATTACCTGTTCAGCGTGGTTTCCCAGACGTCCAGAAGTCTACGGGCCGATGGTCACCCCGGACGTCTAGAGGCCACTCCCGCCGTCTGGTACAACAGCCAGACATCTGATTCGCGTTGGATGGCGAATCACCGAGCCTGCGCACACCCATCTCCCTCCCTCAGTACGGTCAGTCGACAGGAAGGAAGAAGAAGACGGAAAACTCACCTTTCAGACGACTGGAAGATCTACCAGACGTCGCCCTCGCCGTCTGTCTATCAACCCAGACGTCCGATTCTGGAAATTTTTCCAGAACAGGGCACCACCCGGCTTCCGCTCGCGACGCCGCCCGCGTCTCACCTCGCGCGCCTACTGCTCAGACCACAGCAATCCCCCCTCCGCGTCGCTCCGTGCCCCCTGCGCCCTCCGCCGGCCGGCCCTAGCAGCCCCGGCGAGCTCGCCCTCACAGCAGAGCTCCGCTCTCGCACGCAGCACCTCCTCCGCGCTCACTGCGGCCGCCGCTGCCGCCCTCGCGCTCGCGCTCACGCTCACTGGCTGAAGGAGAAGAGGGAGGAGACGGTGGAGACGACGGGAGGGAGCGCGTGGCCTTTTAAGGCTGCGCGAGGAGGAGAGAGAGGACGCGGCAGGCATTTGCAGTCGCAGGGAAGAGGGAATCAGCGAATATCCGGTCTGCGCGCTCAGGCGCGCAGACGACTCGCACGTGTCGAAATTAACGGATTTCCAGACGTCTGGAAACGATCCCAGACGTCTGGTAAGACGTTTGGACCACCTCCCAGACGTCTTAAAAGACGTCTGGGGCACGCATTCGTTACAGCACGGTAGGACTTTAGTCCTTTGCTAGGCTGGTTTTGGTGGTCAAGATGGTGCCACATGGCGCCATCTTGGACGTTCATCTTATGTGACTTCTAGAGGGTGCCACGGATGTCGGATTGGGCTTATTTTCACGCCGTTAGGCTGCGATCATCGATCCGAACCCATCCGTGTGATTGGATTTGTCATCTGAAGTGGGAATTGACACCATCTTGGCCCTTGATCTCTAACCTTCGTTGGATTATATCTGATGCTACAGAAGTCCGATCAGGGCGATCTTGGAGTCATTGAACTCTAATCGTCGCCCCGATCAGATCCGTACAGTTAGATCTTCGATCCGAGGCCCCGATTAAAAGTCGTCCTGTTACCTGACCATAAATGGGAAAATTAACCTAAAATTTACACAACCTAACCTAAATGCAAGATGATGCATGTTATGGAATATTTATAATGTATGATGCAACTATGCTACTAAGAACATGCATAAATAAACATTTTAGGCTATTCAGATGCATATGCTTCAGCAGCTTGCAGAAGGCAGTGGCAAAAACATTTAATAGGACAGTATTGACCAAAAGCAGGAGGGCAACATACATGATAGCAAACAGTAGAATAGTTGTTCATATAGATTCCAAGCTCTCAGCTTACTGTGAGGTAACATTTCAAAAGAAGGTTCCAAACACATTACAACACAGCCTAATAAAGTCTTTTGATCACCAGAACCTGACACCCTAATGGGAATTCCAATATTCTCTACTCAGGTACGCAGGGAAGCTTTTGGAGCAACTCGCAACATTACTTGACTTGTTCTGGATGCATTCTTCCATTCTATTCATTCTTGTTGAATCTACCCCAATGTCTCCATCCTGCATTACTGAGTTAAGGAAGACAATGACGGGAAGAAATGAGGACTATATTCATAGCAATATACTTACATGCTTATTTTGACTGTGAAGAAGTAGTTAGCAGTTATCCTTACATCCTTATTTTGACAACTAAGAAGTAGTTGAAAAGATAAGAATGGTTCTACCCTTCTCTTCCTCCTCCCTTCAGAGGCTCGCAACTCAATCACTGATTTCTTCCTCTTTTCTAGTGGTCGACCTACCCTCTTGCAACACTTTGAGTCACGAATTGCACAAGTGTTGCTCTCTTTGGTAGGCGAAATGTTGGCTCACGAGAATCATCTTTTAGAAATACGCGTCGTAGTATAGGATGAAAATTGCAACAACACTTAAATTTATAAAACTCAAAAACAAAGAATTAAGTCCGAGGTCGTTCGTAGGGAGCAAATGTGGAATTCACGCATTAATCACAATATATAAATAATGAGCACAATAATAAGATGTTCAATGAATAAAAAGTGTACTAAAAAATGTATTCAATTGTATCATAGGTACAAATCGGACTAATTCTGACTGCCGAACATCAAGGAGCTTAAATAGAGCTCATTCTCGAGCTCAATTGGAAAGGAATCGTGAATAAGTTCACGGATCTGGGGATCTTTCAATGTCAGAAATCACAAGCTCTTCTGAGATTGGTGGTTCAAATCATGATCCAAGATGTGGGGGGATTGATTCTCCATCCTCTGAACATCAATCCCACCAATTTTGGTGGGATTTGGTGGAGAAATCAAGTTGGTTTCCTCCTTTGGAAGTCGGGGCCTTTGGGTTGAGTTCTGTTCCCACTGATCATGGCGGCATGGGCTATTTTTGGAAGGGGATGACAAAGTTAGGGACTGAATTGCAAGGAACTTCGAAACTTAGGGGTTTAGGTGTAGGTAGTAGAGATTTAAGGGACTAAATTGCAAACTTCATCGAGATGAACTCTGATTGGGCTCAAATTTTTCTCTTAGCCTAATTTGGCCCCATGGAATCTGATGGTGAACTTGGATTTCAGTTTTGACCACGTTTGCCAAGCAATTTGCATAGAAGCCCAAATTAGGGCAAAATCCCATCTAAGACTCTGTTTAAGGTCGAAATGGGTTCAGATAGTCAAACCAAAGGTACCAAACCTCTCAGAATATTTTTCTATAAATTTTAGGTAGTTTAGATGAATTTTAT
Organism: Thalassia testudinum; assembly: GCA_037157565.1. NCBI lineage: Eukaryota > Viridiplantae > Streptophyta > Magnoliopsida > Alismatales > Hydrocharitaceae > Thalassia > Thalassia testudinum. The sequence goes on from JAZHRO010000009.1 coordinate 51,909,220, forward strand.
CCTGATCAAAACCTCTTAAATTTAAGTGGGTCTGAAATTAGGATTTTATGTGTTGTGATTCTTGAAATACGTGAAACCCCGTTTCTATCTTTGTGGACCCACTCTTTGGACTTTAATGATCAATTAACCTTTAATTAAACCCTGACAAATCCCGTGGTTACCCTTGCATTTATGATATGATGTCAAAACTGCAGAATTAGCCATGTTTTAATGTTCTTTCCTCAGAATGGATCTGCATGGAATTACGATCCTCAGGTGACCATTCAGGAGCATTTATCTCTTGATTTCCACTAATTTAAATTAGTTAAGGCTAATGATGGTGTTACCATCATACCTCATGCCTAACTTTTGCTAGTCCATAGTAAAATATTATAAAAAGAACTAGATCTCTAGAACATGACTTGATGTTCAGATGCCTGATTTGTGCCACTCCCTAGAAATTAAATCAAAATGCCAACAATAGCCCTAGAGATACTCAAGTACCAGCCAAGATCCAAGCCTGACCAGCTTTAGCCTAGGTCTACCGCGAAGGTTTTTAAGGTCCACAAAAACTACTCAAAGGTTCATTGACCCCAACAGTTAAAGCACCCATGCGTTAGATGTATTGTGTCTAGGTTCAGTTTGCCAGTGCATTTTTTATAAGATAGAGATAGAGATGGTTGTTTCATTTGGAGAGTTTTCTCTCTTTTCTTTTTATGTTTCCCTAAATCCAGCCTTAGATTGGCCCTAAACAAGATCTGTATTGGATTCCTTGTCCCCACCATCAATCCTCGAAGGGTCCCTGGCTTTTGATGCTTTGAGATGGCACCGCCCATGGCAACCCCCAGAACTCCTGGCTTTCGACACTTCAGGATAGTGCTACCCATGGCGTTCTGTAGCTAAGTTTAGGCTCTGATGATCGACATTTTGGGATAATCCTGCCCATGGCACCTGAATCAGCACAAAGTGCTTACATGCCCTCGGTAGGATATTTAGATATCTTAGGAGACAAGCATCGAGGAGACGATATGTTAATATGCATCTTCGAGGGGAATATTCCACCTCTCCACACTGGAAACTCATCCAATCAACTTGTGTTTTCGAGTTGCCCCTAAGTTAGATCTTCGAGATGACTTCTCAGAACAGAACACTTTTGGCATGATTTCTTTATTAAGCACACTGAACCATACTAGTGTGTGATTTTGGGTGCTTAGGTTACCAAGTCTCACAAACCAAAGGGCAGGCAACGTGGCCGAATAATCCCTAAGCCTTAGACCTACTACATCAGCTTTGTACTTTCCTCAACCTTTTGAGGACTAATCCGGATCTTAATGAATACGTAAGTGTTTAAACTCTAAAACAAGCCCAAGAGGCCTAAGATCAACAATCTTACTAATCTCCTTATCTCTAGCACTTCAAGACTTAATCCTTATTTTAATTTGGTCTAGAATTTAAGTAAATCTCATAATCAACTACTAAGACTATTGATTTTTTTTCTTGATTTTGCTCCTTTTTGACATTTTTTTTTGTATTTCCTCTTCTTTTCCTCCTCAAGAAAGATTTTCAATCATTTCACAAAATTTTCCTCCCCTTTCTCCATTTTTTTTAATATGTATTTTTTTCTTTTGATATGTCTTTTTTGTGAGAACCCCTCAAAGAATTAAATTTCCATTTGTTTGCACTTTAACACCCCCCCATGGTTAAGTTTCTCGATTTCCTCATTATAAACTAGTGTTGCCAACGTTTCTGTGCGGATTTAAAGGCGTATTACGTTGCAGTAGAACCGACAAAACGTTTAAACAAATAATTTTATTACTCGAACAACTAGAGTATCTGAGGTCGAACACAGGGAGCAAACTCAGTACTTTGTAAAACCCAAGAATACAACTGTTAAATGCAAATATAATTGATTCAAAGAGTTTTTAAGAAAGATGTAAAAAAAATAGAATTAGACGTCTGATTTATGTATCAGACGTCTTAAATGTGATCTTTCTTTCTCTTTTTCTTCTTCTGCTTTGCCTTTCGGATCTCTTTGCAATCTTCCCTTGTCCTTCTTCTTCTTCTCCTGCGAAGACTTCTAACCTTTCTGCTTTCCTTCTTCTTCTGCGAAGACTTCTTTCTTTCTTCTTCTTCTGTCTTGCTTCTCCTTTCTTCGTTGCCTTCTTCTTCTTCTTTGTCTTGCTTCTCCTTCTTCTGCAGCGGCCAAGTCCTTCTCCTGCAATCAGCCTGCCTGCACAGGGGAACAAAACCTAACCCTTCTCCCTCTACCCGCGCGTGTCTCTCTCAAGCAATTCACTCTAACCGCTCTACCAGAGCCACAGTATCAATCGGGTCGGATCGTACCCGGGACCAGGCGCACCTGCAGGTGTGTGATGCGCGAGGAGTGCGTAGGTCTAGGTCGGGTCGGATCCGCCAGGTCCGCGTGGTCAGGCCGCGGACGAGGCGGGTGGGGTCAGTGAGGGACCTCACCCCTGTGCTTACTGAGGCGATAAGAATAAAGCGTAAAAACAACTTATACGGTACCTGCCGGTTGCAATCCCACGATGTGGGACTATCTGGTCTCGCCTTCACGCGCGCCTGCAGAAACCTCGTCGTGCGATTGCCCCGCAGCTGCTGGCTCTGCTAGCGCTCCTCGGCTGGATTCGTTCACCTCGCGACACTTGCGTTAGTATGCAGCACCTGTAGTCTGGAAGACCGGGTGCCTGGAGCCTCGCGGGAGCTTCATCAGAGGTCGTCCATGGCGGCAGCAGCTCGAATCCTGTCGTCCACAAAATGCGCCTCTCGGCCAAATCAGAATAGATAGAGACCTTCGCCGTGGCACGGCGAAGGCGGTGGGCAGTGCAGCAGGCCGCAGGTCGGCCTAGGGTGCGTGCCTAGGTCAACCTGTGGCCGGAGATGGTGGGTTGGTCGGGGGGTGGTTGTGGAGGGCTGGAGTGGCAGTGGGAGGGTGGAGTGTGTTCCTGGAGGTGAGGCGGAGCTTTCGAGGTGGTTGGCGAGCCGTGTGGAGGGCTGGAGTGGTGTGGGCGGCTCGCCGGAGTGCGGTCGGAGGCGAAGACGATGGAGGTGGTTAGCGTCTGTCGAAGGTCGATCAAGGGAGATAACAGGGGGAAAAGAGAGAGGAGAGGATGGAGAACGTATCTGGGGTTGTCTGGAGTGAAGGGAGGCAGTGGAGAGGACGGCTCGTGACTGCCGTCGTCGGGGAAGAAAGACCCTGGGGGAGGAAGCGGCGACGAAGATGAGGTCAGGAGCTTGCACGCAGGGTACAGCGCGCCGCGGGAGGAAGAGGCGGAGAGGACTCTGCTGCTGGTATGGCAGCAGAGTGACGAGAAGGAGGGAAAGCGGTCGCCGGAGCTTGTGGGTCGTTTGGCCGGAGATGGGAGAGAAGAAATTTGGAGGGGATCTCCGTCAAAATCAAGCTTAAGATGAGTGGCCGGGTCCGAGGGGTGTTTTATAGGTGCTGGCCGCTCCTATCAGAGCGTGAAAGACGCGCAATTAGGTCAGCCGGTTCGCCGGAGTTGGAAGGAAGAAAGATACCCACATCTCTCGTGCGTTCGCACGAGAGATTGGGTTCACGCCAGCGAATTTGATTGGCTTTAGAAGGAAGGGAATTCCTCAGAGAATCTCCCTTCCATTTCTGGGAGAGAATCTCTGAGGAATTAGAGAGCCATCTCTCTCGAAACTTCGTCGGAGCTCGGTTCTGCCCTAGCAATGGCGGCAGGACCGGTTTGCAAAGAAGGCGAGGAACCTAGGGGGCTCTCTGCAAGGATATTCAAAAGATAGGGACCTCTTTGTGATTTGGGTGTACTAACTTGCAAAGTAGGTCAAGATGACCTCCCCTTAGGTCCAAATTTTGGTACAAACATAATTTGGCCCTAAAGAATCCAATGGTGAAGTTGGATTTTAGGTTTGACCTCGTTTGACTGGACATTTTACGTAAAAACCCAAATTAGGTTAATTGAAGAGCTAAGACCCTAATCTAGGTCAAACTAGGTTCCAAAGGCCAAATTAAGTGTTCTAAACCCCAGAGGATGTTTTTTCTATGATTTTTAGAGGGTTTGCTTGATTTTTATTCTGACTGGAACCTTGTTAATTTAAGTGGGTCTGTTTTAGGGTTACCAAGTGTCATTTAATTCTTAGATTGCACATAAACCCATTTCTGATTAATTCAACCCACTTTGGACTATTTGACCTATGTTTTGCTTCTGAGAAATCCCGTTTATGTACTGCAATGGTAAAATTACAGTTTTAACCTTTATTTCATGTTTTCTTCTCAGAGCACTTGTTCCTTCAGTTAAGCCTTCTTCTAGGTTATGTAGGAGCTTTTATCTTCTTTATTAGGTCAAAATGAGCTAGTTATGGCTCATGATGAGGCTCTCATCAACTAGGTTGGTACGAATTCAGCTTGGTTCAAGGTTTAAAACAAGGTCAAAGGGTAGGTGAACTAGTCGAGATGACTGTTGCGGATGATTTCAAGCTTTGATACAGGTACTAAAGGTGGAGTCAGTTGTTCTAAAGTTGAACCCTCAAGTGCAATAGGAGCGTAGCACAAAAGGATGATCAGAAGGTGATAAACACTAGTTTATCATCATTCTTATGCATTAAAACAAACCTAACTCTTAGAATTTTGCTCCACAAATGGGATTTTGAGTTTCATTTAGGCATTAATTTGGTTAGGCATGCATTGCATTTTTTATTGTGTTTTTGTGAGTGTTAGGGATAAACAGATTGTCAGATCCCGAGAACCTTAGCACTCATGAAGGCAACTGGTGAAGGAGAAGCTTAAACCAGTTGAAACTCAGCTTGATCTAGCTCACCATAGCTGGAATCCAGCTCACTTGAACTAGGGTTAGCTCATCCTAGCTCCATTTAGCTCATCTCAGCTGAATGGTAGCTCAAGAGAGCTCATCTTAGCTCACCTTAGCTCAAGTCAGCTCAGATCCAGCTCAACTTAGCTAGGTCTAGCTCATCTCAGCTCCGATTGATTCACTGGGAGTTCGGGCTAGCTCAGCTGAGTTGACTGGAGTTCACCTCAGCTCAGGACCAGCTATATCTAGCTCCACTCAACTCCAACCAGCTGAAGATTACTTCATCTTAGCTCAGGAAGCTCAAGTCTAGCTTCCGGGGACTTAGCTTAGCTCAACTTAGTTTAGCTAAGCTACCTTAGTTACCTCAACTAGCTAGGTCCTCCCTGGGAGCATCAGACACAGCTCACCTCAACTCCTTTCAGTAGAAGCCAACTTGCTTTGGCTTGGCTTAGCAGCTAGCTAAGAACTAGCAAGCTAAGCTAGTAAGGTAGCTCCTTGCAGCTCTCTTTAGCAGCCACAAGCTCCAGTGCAGCTCAAGATGACTACCTCCAGTTCTTCTCCCTCAAAACCCTAGCTCCAAATGCCTCCAACCCTACTCCCTACTAGCTAAGCTAGATAAGCTTAGCTAGTCCACCTCCATGGCACCAAAACCTACTACCCTACTACCTAAGCTCTAGTAAAAAGACCACCTACTCCTACTTTATTTTGGTGTCAACTATCCCTTCCATCACCACCCTACATCCACCATCAAAACCCATCTCCACCCTCCATTTTTTCCCTCCAAAATCAATACCTTCTAGAAGGTATTTTTGGAGGGAAAACCAAGGCACCTATTCATTTCCCTCTCATTTTTCCATTCAAACATATTCAAGCACCCCTTCATTTCCCTCCAAAAGAAAACACCACAACCACCCCCCTTCCCATCCTATAAATACCCTACCCTACCACCACATAATTCCCATCCTCCCTTTAGTATTATTCTACCTATACCCACCTCATACTTAAGGCCAAGAAGAAGGAGTAGAAAAGAAGATTAAGGGGGCACATCACTCGCCCCTTTAGTGCCTTCTTCTCCCCATTCCTTCACCTTGTGCCACGCCAAGAAGGAGGAGCATTCCACATCAAGGAGGATGGCCAGGCATCGGAGGAGAAAGGGTGGTGCACACCCACCCTTGGGAGAAGCCAAGGCACGCCCCCCTCTAGGGCTTGCCTTGGAGGACACCATCTTGGAGGAGCATAGCAAGGAAGGAGGAGCTTTTTTTCAAGTCAAGGAGCTACTACACTTGGAGCAAGAAGCCCCTCTTCTTCACCAACATCATCAGGATTATTGTTTTATTTATTTGTATTTTTGTTTCTACTAGTAAAAGCATTCCTCTACTAAGGCTTTTGTAAAATACTTTTGCATTAATTAAGTTGCCTTCTTTTGAATTTTTGTTGTAATGGCTTTCTTTGTCTCTAGCACTCTTCACTCCATCTCTGTAATTACTCTAGGCCTCCACCTGCCTAGGGTGAGCTTAGGGAGAGGAATTATTTGTCACTTAGGTTTTAACTTAGTCATTGTAGGTGTTAGTTGCTTTTCTGTCAATAATTCGCATTTCGCCTTCGTTATTTCAAAACATAAAAATTATATATTGAAAAATACCAAAAAGAAAGTTGATTTCCATTTCCAAGCAAGGGATTTGATTTGAAAATAATTTGGCCTCCTTGGATGACCCTAGATACCTCACTATCTAGGTTATAAATTTAAGAGTTGATCGATTTTACGCGTTACGACATATTTTTACAAACTGCGTAAAATCCGCATCACTTTTTGGTGCCGTTGCCGGGGAGGCACGGCTTTGATTGATTAATTCTCTTGCTTGAAGTGGATCTCATACCCTTGTCTATCTTTTCTCTTGTGTGTACAGGAATCAGTTGCGGGAAGAGAGCGAGAAATTTCGAGAAGATTGAAGTATCCTGTCTTCCCACGGAATTCTAGGTTAACATCTCTTTTCTTGTCACACTTAGCCTAAAAACCTGCAAAAAAAAAAACTAAACTTGACTTTCAGGATCCTAAATATCTTAATTAAGTGGAGTAGTGCAAATTAAAATCCATTGTTTGCTTGTTTGCATCATTAAACACCACTCCACATCAAGTGTTGGTAGTTTGATTTTCGGGTCCAGACTTCTGTCTGGATTCCAAAAATCAATTCCTGACATCACAGGTCTCCTAAAATTATAAAATTTCACCCAGTGATTCTAAATCAAGTAAGGAACATCTATTCCAAATTTCAAAGTAATTGAGTTTGTAATTAATTTTTAAGAATTTGTGGACTGCATAGGGGTCACACCCTCTAATCTTCCTATTTTTGTACTATCAACGATTTTTCGAATTTTTGTGAAATTTAGCTTTCTGGAATCCTTGTGAAATTCTACACAACATAAAATCACCAAAATTTTCTGAGGCCAGTGATGGTACTGAAAAGTCCAAAATACCCACGAGTATCATTTCTGGACTTTGACACTAGCGCAAAGAGAAATTCTTGAAAAATATCAAACAAATTCCTAAAATCCTAAAAAAATCTTTTCTAGAATCCTTGTTTGATTTTCCATAAGGTAGTAGTGTTGTTTGATTTATTTGGACCACTACTTAATACAGAAAGCCTAAAATATATTCGTTGGTAGTTAATTTTCTGTTTTAGGACTAATTGGATTAGGATTTTCCTTTTCATTTTCTAGAAATCTACTTTAAAGGAAATTGATCTTTACCAATTACAACTTGTTTTCCTTTGATTGTGGAGCTTGAAACTTGTTTGAACTCTTAAGAAGGAAACCCTAAAACACACTAACTTAAATCCAATTCTAAAAGACAGAAATATATTAAATTTTGTGACAACTTGCTTTTCATTGGAATCAACTTCCAATTCCCGCACACACACACATAGAAAAAATTGAATAAATAGAGTAATACCCCCATCGACGCCCTCCACATTCCGTGTGCAAATAGCATCCCAGGCTAACTAAAAATTGTAGCAACTTAACCCCTAAGGTTTCATCAACTTAGGCTTACTATCTAGGTCTTAAGTTTTCTCTAGTTAGTACCAATTTTGTCATCTATATCTGGTGCCAGGCTGAGGGGCCGTGTCAAACGACCAGGTAAGGGTTTGCATAAGCCCCTGGGGATTTTCCTAGGAAATTCTTGGGCCCAAACCTCCCCTTATGCAACTTGGCTAGATTTGTTTATAGAATGGGTATTCACTATTGATTTCTTATTTCCTAGGTAGATCAAGTCTTAGGTTATTTTTTTTAGGGAGTCACTTTTAAGTTAGGTCTAAAATTTTATTTTTTGAATTGCACACTTTCTCTCATCTCTCTTACTTCTCCTCCCCTCCAATTCTTCCAAAAAAAAATTGCATGCACGGGCGAAGGTCCTAGAACCCACAACTTGAGGGACCATCCAATTTTGCTCCCCACAGCAGAAATCGTACATGGAGCTTCTTTCTATGTCAGAGTTTGGGGTATGTATGCTTGTTGGTGTAGGATTTATGCTTGTTATTTATTTGTTGAGTTGTAGCTATTTTTTATGTAGATTAAACAATACTGACTGTAATGTCATACTTTCATATAGAAGGATGTTGAAGCTATTGATGATAGTGTTAGCAGGAAAATTCAAAATCCAAAGCATGTGAAAAGGATTGGAAGGCCACCTAAGAAGAGGAGGAAGTTGTCTTGAGAGTTAGGCTTTGTGAGGAAGTGAAGATGGGCCGGAGTGGACTCAGTATGTGCCCTTGTGTGATTTCTGAGTTTCTTGCAATTATGCTTTGTTCTGTGCTTCTTTTTCTGATTTGGTTGTTGATGAGTCCATTTTAATAGACTATTGTTACGCCTAAGTTAACCTTATTTTTACATTTTATGTTTGTTGATAACTACATTAGGTTATAGAATAATTGCATGCATCATTACTTGAGTTTTTATCTATTCTATCGCATTCTATAACTTAGTATGTAATTATTTTATGTTTCATTATTGTAGGAATAAATTGCAAGAGACGAGGGTGGTGAATTAAAATTTCCCCTCCCCGCCGGCCTCAACATCTCCCCAACAGTGGTGGCCATATTTAGTAAGGGATTTTGAAAATCCCTTAACTCGCGCGGGGAGAGGAGTTAAAAAGAGGTTCTGACGAGAGAGAGGGATCTTCTTCTTCTCCCCCTGAGGGGATATCCCTTCTTCTCCACCTTCCCTACTGTGGAGAGGGCGGGCACTGTGGAACCAAGCGTACACTGCCTTCACATCTTCCACCTCCCGCACCCACGCAGACCCACTAGCGCCCTATAGCCAGCCATGCCTGCAGGCAACCCACGCCCTTGTGTGCCCTCCACCGCCTGCCTTGCGTGCCCTTCCACCACCTGCACCCACGCCCTTGTGCGCTGCCTTCACCAAGCGTGCCTCATCCTACTCCACCCATCAGCGCCCGCAGCCTGCAAGCGCGTAGTAGGAGCCACACGCGCCATCGCCTCCAAGCGTGTGCCTCGCAATGTTCTAACAGCGTGCAAGGACGCGCATTGCAGACCGCGCTTCTCGTCTTCTTCGTCTGCCTTGTTCTTCCACTGCTGCAACGAAGAGAGGAACCCACTGCCAAAGCTGCACCCGCGCCCTTGCACGCAGCACACCTCTCACCTCAAGCCATGCCTCAGATAGCGTAGCGCCTCAACGCACCCGCGTGCGAGCGCGTAGCCACAGGCCACGCCACAGGCCGCACGCACAATGGTGTGGTAGAACCCAACACCAGCGACGCACCTCCACCATCCGACCGTCGCTATCCACCTCTAGCTGCTACGCCACCTCCGTTACGACAATTGGCCTCCGACGCACCTCCACCGAACTCTAGCCGGCCGATGATCGCCACTCCACGCGAATGCACAAGAGAGAAGGAGATTCCCCTGTTTTCCCCCTATTAAAAATTACAGGGTATGCCATTGCCACATATACTATTCACTTATTTATCTTATTATTATATTGCGGTAGAATTGCATGAATGACCCTCAATTCTAATTGAATTGCATGCACTCACATTATAGTCATCTCATGACTAGGCTAACATGTATCTTTGTTATGGGGAACAAATTCTAATTTAGTTAAATTTGATGATGCTTGTTAGTATTAAGATAGCAATTCTGGTATTTCCATGGTGGTGAATTTGCATGTGCACCCTCAGATTCTTGGTTAATTATCTAAATTGAGAATTTATGTTAGAAATAAGAACACTAATTAGCATGCACATTCGTTGATGTTCCCGATTACTTGATGCATCATTACTCATTTTCGATTGGTTAATTCCTCCCTATGGAGACGATTTAACTATTCGTGGTTAGATTTTGAAAATTAAAATATTTTGAAAGGCGATTTTCTACCACGCGATTAAATACGACACATCATTTTATGTTAAAGTTTTCAACGAAAACGAAGATCGCTCTTTTAGTTGTTTATGTATGACTAGCGAGTTGTGTTAGGAAGGTGTGCTGGAGGTGGAAATGGAGATGTCATGCATTCCTCTGATTGTTGATTGCCATTTGGATAATATCCTGGTAGGAGGTATTGGCTTCGTACTCAATAAACTGTAGGTGTTTTGTTAGTTTGAAATGATCTGGCAAGTGTTTCTGTGATGAATGGAAGCTATAGAAAATTTGTGTCCTATGTTGAGGTGATTATTTTTGGTTAATCATGGAGTTCAGCAGTTCATGTTGAATTTCTTTTTGTAATGTAATCGTGAAAGTGCATATATGTATGGCTTTTGTTGTTGACTGCAAATGTCTTGTGCACAGTATTTTTGTTTTCTTTTGGTTTTGTAGTTGCTCGTGGTATGTATGTAGTGAGAATTCTTATGTGAAGTGGGAGTGGGGCTATGTGTAATTTCTAATAGTAAGTGAGTGGGTTGTTCTGTAATACAATAATATATGTATTTGTTATATTATGTGCTATGTGTTTAGTTTGGGTGTGCTTTGGTCTGGATATGTGTAGGAGATTTTGCTCATATGTTGTGTGTTTTGTGAAATATATAGGTTGAATGATATGGTGAATTTGGGAAAATAGATAATTTGTGAGATGTTAGTGTTGTAGCATGTCTCATTGTATATGCAATGCGTAACAGGAAGAAAGGAATTTAGAAGAGTTAGTGTATTTGAGAAGTACTAAAGTTTGTTTGCTGATAGGTTTGGGTGTTTGGTTCTGCTGTGGTTATGTTTTCGGATGGCTACTGTTGCATGAATGGTGTGGTTATGGATTCTGTGCTATTTTAGCTATGAAATGGTCAGGTTATTGTCGTGATTGGAAGTAGGTTTTGGATTGGGTATGAACATGACTGATATGTGCTATAGAGATGTACTGATATGTACTGTAGACACGTAAAGTGTTTGTGACAATGTTGTGATGTTGCTATTTGTGATTGTATATGGGTATCGAATGTGAATATACACTTGCGGTATGCGATGAGTTATATGATTAATATTTGTCGAGCTAAACATATGCGTTACAGTAAACATTTCTCATTTGTGCATGTGTGTTATGTGTTTTTTTGTCTACTGTTTGTGTTCTTGTAGGTGATATTTTGGTGAGAGGTTGGTGTGTTTGTCAATGTTTCTATTTTTTTAGATTGAGGATGTAATAATCATTGATATTAAGTGGTGTGTTGTTTGAAGCTTCAGCAATGGTAAACATTTGTTTAGTAATAGCAGGGATGGAGTTAGTGCTGATTACTTAGTGTATTCTGCGTATGTGGAGTGGATGTAAGGTATGTTTTTGTTCTTGTGTGAAAATTTTTTGTTCTCTTTTTGTTTCTTCTCATATGAAATAGGGTAATAATATGCGTATGTGTGGTGTGCATTACATATGATAGTATGTGATTGATAGTACACGATGTAGGTTGATATTGGAAAGCATGAAATCTAGATAAGTTTAGAGAGGTCATATCTAATTGTAGCGAACTTACTTCATACAAAAACCATCCAAAAAGAGCATACAAAAGTACGATTGGGGGGATTTGAGTTCATGCTTCAGCCAATATGGATGTACTAAAGTGTTTAATTTACAAAAAAGATAGAATATAAGTTGCATGTGATGGCTTCACACGTGGTCAACAACTGCAAACTTGGTACTAAGAAGGTTGAGGACATATCGAGTTTGCAATGTATGGATATCTTTGTCATCTTGAGAGTCCAAAATAGATCTTCCTTTCATTATGAGCTTCATCCATCTCATGATATAGAGTCCACAGTTGTTTATGCCAAACTTTTATTGTGGTGTTGTTCCATCGTGGATGACCTTTCATGTTTTGTTTTTATCTCTTCAAACTGTTGATATTTGTTGCTGGATCTTGATGGCCTGTGATGAGAATGTAAAGTTTATGAAGATGGAAATGTAATGGTCAGATAGGTGAATTGCATATTAGATTTTTTTAACTTAAGTGTTGTACCATTTTTTCTGCAAATTGATTTGCAATAGATGAAATTCCTCAATGTCATAGACTATTGTAGTGTGTTACAATTGTGTTGACACAGTTGAAGAGAAGGAGGTGCTAGTGCTTTTGTGTGTGGATAGGCACAATGGAGATGTCACATATCTGTCGCCTAAATGTGTGCTCTGTCGTTTGCTTGTTATATATTGCCTTTTGGTTCTGGAAGACTGCCAATGATACAGTTGTAGGCAATAAGTGTGCATTATGTGGATTTCCTACCTTGAAACTTTCATCAAGGTGGAGCATTTCATGTGCATCTATAATCTGTGGTAGTTGTATGCATTAGAAAGTAGTTGTTAGCATGGACATTAAAAATGGGAAAGCATTGGAATGATATCATTCAATGAAATGTACCGAGCTACTTGTGAAGCCTGCATTCTTGAGGAATTCACAGAAATCATGCCTATGAATATACAATGCACCTCTATGCCAGAGAATGTCTTCTTTGCATTTGTCATGTTGGATAATTTCCTGGAGAAGTTCTTATGCAAATGTTTGTATGGTGTCGTCTGAACTATCAGTTATCCCTTTGCAGGTTTTCATCTTATCAGTGAAGGTTCTTGTACGTGGGTTGTGCTTTATTCTCTCCATTGATCCATTGAGTTGTCTTACATCATCGGTTTGAAGTCTTAGCTATTTTGATTGATGTTGGTATTTACTTATATATGGAATAATAGAATAGTATAGAGTGAAAATGAATTATTGTTTAGAAACAATTTGAGTTACTAGAGCAGGGTCAAATGCTTGCTGGCTATCTGCTATTTTAGGGTTTAAAGGAGGTTATTTTATCATCCAAGTGTCCTATAGGAATGGAAAATTTATGGGTGTACCAGTGTTGAACAAAATACGCGAAGTGTTATGAGTTGAGGGGACTACCAGTGATGGGGTGATTTCATCATTGAATTAGTGATCTTGATCAATGCTCAGGTCAATTGCTGGCTGTAAGAGTGTACTTTGTGTTAGAATGTTTAGTGCATAGCAACTGCAATATGAGGTGATTTTAGGGGATTGTGTTCATACAATGTTACTGATGGAGTCATTTTCAATTGTTGTATGTTGTTTTTGCAGAGTGTCATCATCGTTAGGGAGGAGTTTGAAGCTAGGTTGTGTAGTTCATTATGTGAATTTCATTAATGGTGTTGTTAATTGGTGGTAAAGGGAAATAATTATGGTGCGATATGTGTAAAAGAAGGATACCAATGTGCAGAGAGTTTTGGACTGCGTGCTGTGGTTGTTCTTGAATTGCATTTATCACTTTCCGTCTATCCTCAATGATTTGGTCAATCTCCTATATTAGTGATTTGAAATATGTTAGTGCTGTAGTTTGTTTGTGTTTTGATGAAATAGATAGGAGAAAAGTAATATATAAGACTCACCCAAATTGTGGGATCATTGATGGTGAAATCATCTTGTTGTGTGCAAGGTGTGGAGGGTTTAGAAGTCTCTGCACTTTTGGGTTTTGGTGTCTGCTACAGTTGTATGAATGGTATGCTGATGTGCTGTGACGAGAGCAAATGGAGTTAGTATGTGTTGAGAATAGGGATCTAAGACTAAAAGTTGTTTTAGTATATCTATGTTGTGTACCATGGGAGAGAATTGCGTGGTTGGCATGATGATGGAATGAATAAATGAAGTTTGTTTGATAATTTCTCGTTTGTCTTGTGTGGACTGTGAATTGAGAGAATATTGGTTGTAAAGCATGATATTTTTTTGAGAAAGTGAGTTGATTGTGTTGTAACAGCGTACCTGTGGTTTTAGTTGGAATTTGTGTTTTTCTTGAATCTGAAGCTCCTAAGAGATACAATGAAGTATGATTATGTTAGACTTCTTGCATATGTAGAAGCAAATGATTAGTTGCTTGTTACCTTGGGAGTGTGAGGGGAGTTCTTCTCTTGGTGTGCTTTGTAGCAGTTTTGTAGATTCTCGAACTTATCCTTTATCTCAGCCAACTCTTCTGATAGCCTGATGTTCTCCGTGTTGCTTTCCTTTAGTTGTTGTCTTAATGTTGTTATCTCTTGTAGGAGTTCTGTGTTTTGGACATTTTGTGTAGGTGCACGATGAGTATATGGTGGAGGTATCGTAGGTGGTGATTGTTGTAATTCAACGTATCTTGAAGGTTGATTTTCTTCTATGTTGCTGGGTTCAACATTGTAGATCTTGAGTGGCTGTCTTCGGAGGAATTTTGGTGGGAAGTCATCCAAATCAAGGCTATTCTCATCCAACAATCTTGACACAAGCTTTTTGTAAGACCACCTAACAACAATTGGATATGCCTTGGGTTGGATTGGATCATCCAGAGGTAGAATCTCAAGTGCCCAAACCTGAGAGGATTGGAGATTAGTATAATGCAATGCCATGGTAGAGTATTAGTGAAGTTATGCGTTTTGTATTTCTTACATTGAGTAGTGATTGATGAGTCCAATTTATTGGACACTTAATTAGCCTAAGTACATTTAAATCACGCCTCATTAGATTGCAAGTAGAATTAAGTGATAGTTTGTCTTAGTTAGAAGATATTTTGTTAAAACTTCATACATATATGTTTATGCAGGGTTATGTGTGCAAATGTCCAAAATCCAACTCCATCTCCAGTGGTGCACTGGATCTCGCTGGCCTCATCTGACCGCCTCCTTCTCGCTAGCCTCAACAGCCCGGCCACCCAAATCAACCAAGTCTCGCACAACAACCTGTGGTACCGCCTCATCAATAATTTTGTTGGAGACGATCTTGGGGGAGGAAACAAAACTTGAGAGGCATTTAAAAAGAGAAGGATGGACGGAGGATGGGGTCTTCTCAACCTTCACCGTGCATAGAGCTTGCACCATAGGAGCCAACTCTTTGTTTTAAGCATGCACAACATCTCCTCTTGCTATTGTCGTGCGGTGACAGAGCATGGCGCAGCGCCCACCATCACCACACCCATGCGCACACACAGCAGCAGCAACAACCACCACGCCCGCGCCTCTTTGCACTCCCACTAGCGGCCAACAGTGCACTCGTGCCTCCTAGCCATTGCGCCTGTGTGCGCTCCTTCATGCTCATGTGCACACAGCTAGCCCCCTCTTCTCCTCCATTCTTCTCTTCTTCTCCACGCACCATCCTTGCCACAAAAAAGAACCCAAAGTTGCAGCTGCCTCCTCGCTTCATACAGCCACTACAAGCGACCAAACTCAATATCAACCTCGCTGTTCTCCTGTCTCATGCCTACGACCTCCGTACGTCCACCAACTGCCCTCCACGACGAGCGTGAGCACCTCCTACCGTCACTGTCAACTGCCGTCCTCCACCATCAACCAGCTGCCGACGACTACCTCTGGTATTCCTCCATTGCAAAAGCGAAGCCCTCACTCCAGAGATCCTCCACGGCCATCCACGTCGCTGATTTATCCCTCTCCATCACACAGCTGAGCACAAAAGCAAACGCTCTGTTTCATGTAAAATTAAATTTTACATTTGAATGCAATTGCGGGAGTTGACATTTTTAGATATTAATATTTTATTTTATGGATTTTACGAGCATATTCCTCTTGTTCTGCATAACTATGATTCTCACATATTAGGTCATTGATTAGTTAGTCTAAAGGGAATCTTAACTGTTGGTGCTAGAGCACCACGATCATTTGTTTTGATGATAACAAAACACGTGTTATTTAACATTTGCAATTTGAGTCCTAGATTTCAGGTCCATTGCAAATGTGGACGTGCTTAAACGGAGTTCGAGCTCGCATCCAGGACGGATTGGAGGAGCTTGACGGAAAACAGAGGAGGTTCGCGTGGAGCGACAGATTGAAGATAGAAGACAAGAAGAATAGGATAGATTCTTTTTAATCCTTTCTTGTATCTCTTGTCTTTATTTTCTTGCTCTTTTTATTTTCCTTAGAATATTGTTAAAGAGCCTCAAAGTACCCTAACAGTAGTCCTAGGAACACCAGCACAACCCTAGGATACTTAGGTTTTCTGTAGAATACTTAGAAAACCAATATAGGGCTCAAACAGTACTTCCAGACGTCTAATTCCAAAATCAGACGTCTGATAATGTATTTTAAGACGTCTGACTGTTGTTTCAGACGTCTGATAACTGTTAGGCTGGACATAGTTAGTTCTGTCTGATGAAATCAGACGTCCAGACCTTAGACCAGACGTCTTAGGAGATGTCTGATGACTTTGCCAGACGTCCAATTAGTGGACCGTTGGCTGGCTTAGCATACACTCAAGATTATGACCGTTAGAGCCTTATCAGACGTCCTTAGGCATTTCCAGACGTCTGATAATTGACCGTTTTGCCTCGGCTGACCCAAAATCTCTTCTCAGAGATTTTCTAGCCGTTGCAACGTTTGGAAATCAATTCCCACAGTAAAAGTAGGTTTCCAGACGTCCAGACATAGTGCCCGACGTTCTATATGTCGTCTGATGGACTTGCGCAAAAACCCTGTTTAGATCTGATCCAAGTCAGGAAGAGACCCGCCCAAAATCAGACGTCTGACCTTTGAATCAGACGTCTGATGCAAGAGTTAGACGTCTGATTACCCTGTCAAATGTAATCATTGTCCTGATTTCGGCCTGATTCTCTTGGGCTTTGTTCCCAACGGCTATAGAACCTTTCCTAAGCCTTCCAAAGCCTTCCTAAGGCCTCTATAAATAGAGGGGAGCCTTTACACACCTAGATACACTAAGAGAAACACAAGACACACTTAAGCAACATAGTTCCACTCTCTTGTGTCCTTGCTAGCTCCTGCTCTCCAAGCTCAAGCTCCATTCTCTTGAGAGCATCAAGCTTTGCACACCCGCTCTCCCGCCGTTGTCTACGAGAGCGACATTGCGCCATCGCGTGGCACACGCACCGCGTCATCAACTCGACGCACTCCTTGCAAAGGGGAGTTTCCTATTTCCTATAGAAGCTAGGTTTAAATTACTTTGTTGGCTCTATAGGATTACTTGTTTTATTTTATCTTTGTCTTTTGGTTGGGTATCCGCTTTGCGAATTCCCGTCTCCTTCGTGGGACAAAATCCTTGTCGTGGAGAGAAGGGGTTGAGGAACGCTACTGTTGAACGATTACGAACCTACGCTAACGAGATTGGTTTTGGAAAACCTGTCGTTGTAGTTCAAAAGCGAAGAATTCGTGTTCAACAAATAAAATTTATACCGAAATTAAAATTCCGGGTCGAACACAGGGAGGCGAACGTTTAATTTAAAAACTACGCGTTTCTTTTTATTTGTTACAGAATAATTCAATTTAGAACCATCTAATTATTTACAATAAATAGAAGAGAGAGAAAGAGTAAGAGAGAAAGATAATATTACACAGAGAAATCAAAATGAGATGTAGAATAAACAAGGTATTTTTGTATTGAAGAGATTGTTCATTACAACTAGAAAGCATAAAATAATTACTCTAGAAAGCTATAAATTTACTCTAGAAAGCATTAAAAGAATGGAGAGAGAAATGTCCTCCTCGACGATTGCTTGGAGGACAAGTAGATTAATCTGGAAAGCAGTAAATCTATACTAGAAAGCGGTAAAAAGAATAGGGAGAGAGAAATCCTCCTCGACGGTTGCTTGGAGGACGAGCCGGACGGGACGACGCCTGGACGAAGGAGAACGAAACGGGATGAAGGAGGACGAAGCAGAAGAACGGGAACGAAGCAGCACGCCGTCGTCGTCGCGGGATCCACTTCCGAAGGGGAACGAAAATTGGACTTTATCTCGCGAGAAGCATCCCGGGTGTGGGACAAGCTTCTCTTGAGCTTTGGAGGGGTAGAGAGGAGAAAGAAGGGATGAAAATTTCGTATGGAGGGGGTCTCCTTTTATAGTTGCAAGGAGTGGGGCCAAAATAGACATTACATCTTCAAAATAATAAATAAGGGGTCCGCGCCCACGCGCGCCCGCTCGGCTGCCCGCATGCGTAATGCCTACGCACGTCTGCGAAGTCTCAGCCGTCCGATCACGAGATCGGACGGCTTAAATCGCGTCCGTGCCCACTGCAACCCGCCCGCCTGCACGTGCGATCGCGCGTTACGTGGGGCGTCCAATCGCGCGTCGGCGCTATCGGGCGCCCGCGATCGCACGATCTCCATCTGACGCTCCACGCACCTCAATAACCTGCGTCTCCAATCCACTCGCCGCGGCTCGAACCCGCGCCCCGCACTCGCGTAAGCGCGCTCGACCGCTGCACTGCGGGGCGCGGATGGTCGAGCGCACGTTTTAAGCGCCGGGCGGCCACAGCCGTTGGATCTCCATCTGACGGTGGAGAGCGATCGGGCGGGGGCCTTCACAAAATTCCAGCGGTCGTTTGGGCGGCTGAGATGGCGCCACGTGGTGCCATCTTGGCCGTCCATCTTCTGGAAGTTGTAGATGGTGCCACGGATGTCGGATTGACTCGATTTTTGTGTCGTTTGGCTGCGATCGTCGATCCGAATTCATCCGTGTGGTCGAATTTGTCATCTGAAGTGCGGATTTACACCATCCTGGCCCTTGATCTTCTAGGGTTCCCCGGTCTCTATCTGATGCTACGGATGCCTGATTAGGGCGATCTTGGAGTCGTTGAACTCCAATCGTCGCCCTGATCATATCCATACGGTTGGATCTTTGATCCGAGGCCCCGATAAAATATTTTCCTTGTCCAAGCACATAAAAGGAGACAATTAACCTCCATTTTATTCAAACTACTCTAAATGCAAGATGATGCATGTAATGCAATATTTATATCATGAAATGCAATCCTATGCTTAAGAACATGCATAAATAGACATTTTAAGTAGTGTAAATGTGTTTACATCATACCCCCATGCCTATCTTTTGCTAGTCCCTAGCAAAAACTATATGCTATTTATAAAAGAATTAGGTTAGATTGTTTGGACCTGAGTTATTTTCAATCATTAAGAAATTGTCTACTTAGGAACTGAACTTTCAAAGACACAACAGTGCCCGGGTATCAGCCAAAATGTAGACCGCCTCAAGCCCTCGCCTTATTCAAAGAAAAACTTCTTTTTCTCTTTTTACTCTTTTCTAATTTTTTTTGGATTTTCAAATTTTAGGGTTCAAGAGTGGCTTTCTACGACCATTCAACTCACCCAAGATTTGATGAGAATCCTAAGTTTTAAGCATCTTATTGTGATTGTGATAGACTCGTTGACCGGCAATTAGAACGGACTTCGGATTTCTACGCCTCTAGGTGACCTCAAAAAGAATTCTGCCTAAAGGTGTATCTTTACAACCGGTAGCTTTCTCCCTACTTATATTTTTTAATGGGGTCAACACAAGGGTGAATCCAGTGTATATCTCCCCGGTTTATTCTACTTCTCCGCTTCTTCCTAAGTGTTTTGGGAATTTTTAGTGCATTTTCTGAGATGGGTTCTGGACAACCGGTCGATGAGCTGTTACCACCGACAACTTGCCAGCCATACTCGTGCGGCGAAGTGTGGCTTATTTCTTTTTGTTCTTTTCTCCTTTTTGATTTTTTTTTTTTAAGTAGGTGGCTTCCCTGATCTAAGATTTACCTAAAGGCAGCAAAAAGAGAAAGGTCCAGTGACTGGGCTCTGGACAACCTACCTATGGGCTGTTACCCACGATAACTTACCAGCCATATCACCCTAGAAGGTTCATTAGCTACCCAATTTCTGTTAGAATCGCCGAATAACGAGTCAGTGCAAAGAAAGTGTGTAGATGCTTAAAACTCAAAATTCCCTCAAATCAGAGGGCGGGTTAATAAGTCGTGTACTTATCACCCAAACTTATTTATTCCAATTATAATAGAATTAAGATGGCGAGGACTCAAAGACAAATCCACATTTTAGTGGATACACAGGCTAATTAAGTCCAAAGACCTGACGGGTCTTTGTGTTCAGATCCTAATGTAGTATTTCCTAAGATTGCAAATTTTCTTAAACCCAAATTCTCTTTCCTAATTCCGATTTTTTTTTTATAAAAGAAAATAAACAAATCTACAGAGCTGACGAATGAATTCAGAGATAAATATCCACCCCCCCATGCCTATCTAATGCAATGTCCTCATTGTATTAAAAAGACATAAAACAGAGTGGAAAAGCATTGAAAGCACCTGAATTGCGTGAATGTCATGTCCGCTCCGAGATGAAATCGAAAAAAGAACTGTATAAGTGCTGAGTTTAGTGCCTTCAGCTAGGCGCACTATACAAAGAAAAGAAATGAAGAATTCACAAGTGCAGGTCAGAATTAATATAAACAGAAGAATCCTCTGACCTATCAACAGCGGTCCACAGATGTGGACCAGATTGTGGTGCAGACCCATCCCCCATAATCGAGAATATCTTAGGTTCTGGATAAAAATTACCCAAAACCTAAAATCAGAATGCAAGCGGGGTCTGGCCTGCTATTTATGAGGATGCAACCCAAGGCCAAAATGTCGGGTTACAGAGAATTGAAGCTCAAAAGGATAATCGTTGAATGTGTGCTTGAGTTGAACATCCTCGAAACAAATGTCGTAAGGGTTCTGATTTGATGGTTTCAGCTTAAAAGGAACCCTTCGACTCAATCTTCCATTTCCTCCAAAATTAACTTCCCAAATCAGAACTTCCCTGCTCCTATCCTCCTCATTCAGCATATCAAATTCCAGGACCTCTTGTACATTTATCACCCCGTCTGAAATCTCCAAGTCTAAATGATGTGGCAGAATCAAAATTGACTTGGGTCTAATTATCTCAGAATTAGAATCATCAATAAGCTCAACAGGGTGTAACTGATAATCAGGGCATTGAATTGATTCTTCCAGAAAATGCGATTCTGGATCCGTAATGTGTGCCCTAATAAGATCAGTTTCCTCAGTTATTGGGCTATTAAATGATCTATCAGATTCCTCAGGCCCAATTGTCTCACAGAAATCGTGTTCAGAAAACTCGCGTGAGACTTCGCAACTTGAATCTTCACCATCAGGATCCGTATCAATGTATGTCCCAAAATCAGTTGTCACTTTCTGTTCCAAGGAGACATATGTTTCCTCGTAACCCGGTTCGGGGATCTCAGGTGAAGAAATCAAATCATCCTTAATTGGTTGCTTTAATTCAATCTGGTCAGCCTCATAACACTTGTCCCCCCCAACAGGTGCCTGAGCGGGTTCTGTCATTGGCTTTCCTGAAGAGAGTTCATCCTGCGAATTATTCCAAGATTGAATCAAAGCAACCACGAATCTCATCCTCAATTTCGCTAATTTCCCAAGTAGAAACTCACCCGGGTTCTTATCCTTAACATCCTGGAGCCAATCCAACAAAGACTTGTTTAAATCATCAATCATTTCAATCAGGGGCTCCAATCTCTCAATGCAAGGTATTGGATGAACTTCTAAAGATTGAATGATATTCCTCAAGTTAGCCAGAACCTTATCTTGAACCTGATTAACCTGAACCAAATGAGTTGGTTCAGGGTTGGGCAGGTTTGACATCAATGTAGAGGAATTAACGAATTGAGATTCGTTATACCCTTCCTGATAATAGGTCATTTTAGATTGTTGAAAAGATGGTGATGACCTAAAGGCAGTGAAATCAGAGGATGGGTAAGGATCGGTGTATCCTTCTTGATTGTAGATCGTATTATGCTGTTCGTGAAAGGAAGACGATCTATAATCGATGTAGCTCTAAGAAGGATAAAAATCAAAATCAAAGTGTTCAGGGTTAGACCCTAAACACGGGGGTCCGGAATTGTATCCCCAATCCGAATTATCCCAACTAACTGATGGTTGATTACAATACGAGTTGGGATAATCGTTATGTTGAGGATAATTTACAACAGGAGGGAAAGAGCGGGAATGCGTGAAATATGTGGAAGGATTCATGATACACGGGAGGAAGAAAGGTGCCCTGCAATACAAACAATCAAACCTGTCCTTAAATAGGTTAGCCTAAAGACCTACGACTCTCAAAACCCGTCTTGAGATAAAGGAACGATTTGATCTACTTC
This sequence comes from Thalassia testudinum, assembly GCA_037157565.1. Lineage (NCBI taxonomy): Eukaryota > Viridiplantae > Streptophyta > Magnoliopsida > Alismatales > Hydrocharitaceae > Thalassia > Thalassia testudinum. Next base: position 51,931,421 of record JAZHRO010000009.1, read on the forward strand.
CGTCTGTTCAATCCAACCAGTTAGAAGGAGGGACTGGGGAGAAGGTTCTTCCTTCGGCTTGCGCCTCCAATTCCTAGTGTACCCCCCAGCCGCGATCGTTTGACTCTGCTCCCCTAGCTAGACATCAGATTGAACAGTAGAAACAGACTAATCGAAAATAATCTTGTTCTGGGTTCTGAAGAGCGAGTCCAATCCTTAAAGACAACGTCTACTCTATTTTATTTAGGGCTAGGTTTGAATGTGCTTTGGAATGTGATGGGCCCTTTAAATGGGTTGTGCCCTTAATGATTGATTGATTTGTATGTGAGTGCACAACCAGTGGGTTTCAAGCAAGATTGTTTTTGATGTGGTGAATTTTAAGATTCAAATCTTGCTTAGTAGCTTTTAGGATTCAACTTTAGGTGTTTTCAATCAAGTTTCGTTGGCACACCAAGTTTTACAAGCACAGGTGAAGATGTTTTCCTTTAAAGTTTAAAAAGAATGTGGAGTGCCTGGTAAATCCCTAAGAGTTGAACCTAATTGGCAGCTACTTGATGAGTTGATTTTATTTGAAGTGGTGCGGCCCAATCAACTCAAACAATTGGCCTGTTGCACCACTTAATTAGGCACACAAATGATTACCTAATCTGATTTCTACTCAATTATGTGTTTGGATGTGTGTACCGGCTCCTAAGATTGGATTACCGGTTGAGTTTGAAAATCAGATGAGGTTGTGTACCTTTGTGAGATTTTTTTTTTTTCTTTTTAATGTGGGGGTTGGGGTGAGTATGGGTGTCAAGCAACAAACAATCTAACCTTAGAGTTTATAAAAACACCTAGGTTGATTGATGTTTGAGTTATTATGTGATGAAATGAAATCTAATGGGTGGGAGGTGGGGGATAACTTACAAAATCTTCCACAGCACTTTACTCCGATCTACCGCTTTTGCCTGTCTCGAAAGAGTACCTGCAATTACAATAAGAAAGGAGAAAAGTGAGGTAAATGATTTATAAGTTACAAAACGCGAAGAGAAATCAAAGAGCGTTGCCTCCCCGGCAACGGCGCCAAAATGTTGAACGATTACGAACCTACGCTAACGAGATTGGTTTTGGAAAACCTGTCGTTGTAGTTCGAAAGCGAAGAATTCGTGTTCAACAAATAAAATTTATACCGAAATTAAAATTCCGGGTCGAACACAGGGAGGCGAACGTTTGATTTAAAAACTACGCGTTTCTTTTTATTTGTTACAGAATAATTCAATTTAGAACCATCTAATTATTTACAATAAATAGAAGAGAGAGAAAGAGTAAGAGAGAAAGAGAATATTACATAGAGAAATCAAAATGAGATGTAGAATAAACAAGGTATTTTTGTATTGAAGAGATTGTTCATTACAACTAGAAAGCATAAAACAATTACTCTAGAAAGCATTAAAAGAATGGAGAGAGAAATGTCCTCCTCAACGATTGCTTGGAGGACGAGTAGATTAATCTAGAAAGCAGTAAATCTATACTAGAAAGCGGTAAAAAGAATAGGGAGAGAGAAATCCTCCTCGACGGTTGCTTAGAGGACGAGCCGGACGGGACGACGCCTGGACGAAGGAGAACGAAGCGGGACGAAGGAGGACGAAGCAGAAGAACGGGAACGAAGCAGCACGCCGTCGTCGTCGCGGGATCCACTTTTGAAGGGGAACGAAAATTGGACTTTATCTCGTGAGAAGCATCCCGGGTGTGGGACAAGCTTCTCTTGAGCTTTGGAGGGGTAGAGAGGAGAAAGAAGGGATGAAAATTTCGTATGGAGGGGATCTCCTTTTATAGTTGCAAGGAGTGGGGGCAAAATAGACATTACATCTTCAAAATAATAAATAAGGGGTATTTAGTGACGGATAAATCCGTCACTAAAGCCCCGACGTGGCCGTCGCCGCCGTGCCCACGCGCGCCCGCTCGGCTGCCCGCGTGCGTAACGCCTACGCACGTCTGCGAAGTCTCAGCCGTCCGATCACGAGATCGGACGGCTTAAATCGCGTCCGCGCCCGCTGCAACCCGCCCGCCTGCGCGTGCGATCGCGCGTTACGTGGGGCGTTCAATCGCGCGTCGGCGCTATCGGGCGCCCGCGACCGCACGATCTCCGTCTGACGCTCCACGCACCTCAATAACCCGCGTCTCCAATCCACTCGCCGCGGCTCGAACCCGCGCCCCGCGCTCGCGTAAGCGCGCTCGACCGCTGCGCTGCGGGGCGCGGATGGTCGTGCGCACGTTTTAAGCGCCGGGCGGCCACAGCCGTTGGATCTCCATCTGACGGTGGAGAGCGATCGGGCGGGGGCCTTCACAAAATTCCAGCGGCCGTTTGGGTGGCTGAGATGGCGCCACGTGACGCCATCTTGGCCGTCCATCTTCTGGAAGTTGTAGATGGTGCCACGGATGTCGGATTGACTCGATTTTTGTGTCGTTTGGCTGCGATCGTCGATCCGAATTCATCCGTGTGGTCGGATTTGTCATCTGAAGTGCAGATTTACACCATCCTGGCCCTTGATCATCTAGGGTTCCCCAGTCTCTATCTGATGCTACGGATGGCTGATTAGGGCGATCTTGGAGTCGTTGAACTCCAATCGTCGCCCTGATCATATCCATACGGTTGGATCTTTGATCCGAGGCCCCGATAAAATATTTTCCTTGTCCAAGCACATAAAAGGAGATAATTAACCTCCATTTTATTCAAACTACTCTAAATGCAAGATGATGCATGTAATGCAATATTTATATCATGAAATGCAATCCTATGCTTAAGAACATGCATAAATAGACATTTTAAGTAGTGTAAATGTGTTTACATCAGCTACCCTCATACTTGTAGCGTGGTTGTATTGACGTTGAATCACCCTCGTTTTAAGTGATTCGGTTTAGTGGATTTTGATCAACTTAGTTGATCAGAAAATCCTAGCTCGAGAGGGTTAGGTGGTGGTTTTCACCCGGTTTGGGTTTCCACCTAAAAACATTTGTGTACATTGTGTGATTGGTTGTCTATTCTGTGATATTGTTTATATTTATTTCCGCATTTTATTACGTCACCCCTCCTAGTAGGGAACTTTCATTAACTTGATTTTTGAGGGAAATAAATAGTGAACATTGGATTTAATAGTAATTAATTTTAATAAGCCATTGCCTCCCTGTGGACACGACCCACTCTTCTTGAGTTATTATATTTAATTATTTTGAAAGCGATTTTCCACTACTTTAATATTACTTTGACATGTCATTTTATGTGCAAAACGACAACGAAAGTGAAAACCATCTTATCAAATGGCGTCGTTGTTGGGGAGGCAACGGGTCTAGTAAACTCGCGAGTATTCTTTCTATCTGAATTAAGTTCTGATTGAGATTGTTAATCTATCATTTTTTCTCTGTGAGGTACATTAAAGGAGAAGGTGCATGCAGCAGACGTTCATCTTGGTGGACCTTGTCTCCACCTCAGAGATAATCGTAGGAGCCTGTGGGCCTTGATCCCACACGTGTGGAGATGCACGGAGGACCATCTAGGAGGACCCTGCCTCTTAGATTTCTGATTTAGAATTTTAGAATAGACTCTTTAGGATTTAGTCTAGTTATTTGTTTTCTCGCTCTTGTACTCTGGGGCCAATTTTTGGGGAGTGTCGTTGATTCTTTAGATTCTAGGTTTATTCTTAGTTAGTTAGTTTTTTTGATTGCACATTTATTTATTAAAAAGAAAATCTAAACTGCTTGCTAGAAGCTGTATATCTTTAGGGTGACCATCTAGGATTGCTTGAGCAGCATCTAGATTTTCTTACTGCATTGCATGCATTTATGCATAGAAGAGTGCTAGAGCAAGGTATGTATTTCCTATCTTTCTGCATCAGTTATCTAGACACGCATTACATTTGGACATAATTAAAGAAGACCACCTAAGCTGATTTGAAAAGATTAATCAAGTGATCACATTACTTCTTGAAAAGAAAATAAAATATACAGGAAGTGTTTGAATAACTTGATTGCAATTTTCAAAAGAAAAATCATTTTTCGCGGTGTGATTCACACTTCTTGCACTGAGCATGCACTATAAGCACTACACTAGGACTTCGACCCTCAAGGCTATAGGCATCGATCTCTTTATCGGTGCAAACCCTCCTATCTCGCTTTGTGACGGTGGTATTAACTTTTGCCCGAGCGATTGATACTCTAAGGAGGGGGACACCCCTTAAAGGAATTAAAGGGTAGTTAAGAGGCACCGCTAACGCATCGCCTCAAAGGAAGGGTTCGCTCTACTTACATCCCTTGGTTCCATCCTTGGAGTACCTTTTTACTTGAGCATTTGAGAATATCATTGCAACAAAGTGTACGTCTCTGGGCACTCAAAGGTCAATTTAGGGCGCGTAAGTGATTGACAACTTTATTGATCACCCAAAAGAACTAAAAGTATCTTCAACCTCCTTAACAGATATTGAAAAGGAATCTCAAGTGCCTTATTTCTCTTATACCACTTACGTGGGAACGGAGAAATACTGCCTTGACTCCATTTGGCCAAGCTAGAACGGTTGGAAGAGGACTTAATGTGCTTTAACTCAACAAAAGACCTCTTTCCTTGTGTTTACTTGGTGTATGCTTGGTAGGCGCTCTCTTAGAAATAGTCTTCTTTTCAACCCTGAGCCTGAGAGTATTATTAGGAAAGCCAACCAAGAAAGAAAAAAAATGGCTGAAGAAAGACCTGAAGAAGAGATTAGGGTTGGTGAAAATCAAAGAACCTTGAGAGACTATTTCCTCCCTACAACCCACCAAGCCCTACCTATCCGAAGACCTGGAGTGGATAATCCTTATGAAATCAAGAGCAGCACCATATCTTTGCTTCCCTCTTTCTATGGTACTACTAGGGAGGATCCTTACAGGCATCTTGAGAAATTCATCGAGGTCTGTTCCACGGTGAAGCTCCAGAGCTTTACTAATGAAGCCCTAATGAGGATGCTATTTCCTTTCTCCCTTAAAGATAAGGCCAAGCACTGGTATCACACCCTCGATGCAAGGGGAAATGATTGGGCGACCCTTAAGGGAGAATTTTTTAAAAAATACTTTCCTATGAGTAAGACCAATGATAACTCTATATCCAATGATGATAATTCCATCAACTAGAGTTAGTTTTGAGGATATATGTGCATTAATGACATACCATAATGGGCTTGAGAGCATTGCATGCGTGACAAATTAAGATTGCTTATAATCAAGGTTAAATGGCTATGTGTACAAGTGCATGTTGAAACAGGCCTTAGATGAGCAATTAGATTGCTCAGATGGATCTAGATCAACAAACGGAGTCCAACGGACTTGAAATCACTTAAATCCGACATCCGGATCTTCCTTAACAAGCCCAAGAAGCTCTGGTTGTTGATCTGATGATCAACAACCCACAATTGGCCACGTGGCACCTGCACTTGCCTCCATCACGTGCCAACACACCCGCAGCGTGAAATCTCGACCATTGTATTTCCATCCAATGGTCGACCGCAGCCGCATCCTGACCTCGCCTCCATAACAAAGCGTGGACGCAGCACAGTGGGTAGCGCCTCGACCTTGCAAGTAGGCAGTGAGTGTTCGAAGCTCTGCGCGCTGCCAAATCGCACTCGACCGAGAGCACGGTCGATTACAACCATCGATGCGAGCACGAACGGTGCAGATGGAAGCTATGCGGTGCCCTCTCACGTGCTCAATGCAAACGCACACGATCATGCGCGAGGTGCGCGCCCGAAGCACGTGGCGTGATCTGAACCAGCACTCAGGGCATGATCTCAGCCATCCAATCTTTGATTTGACGGCCCACGTTGCGCGCACACGGATTGCACGGAGGAAGAAGCACGTGCACGCACTTGGACCGGCGGGCGAGGGGCTTCACCAACACTTATGGAATGGGTTTAGTGATGTCCCGGATGTCGCTAAAACCTCTCCCTGATTTAGAAACCCCTTCTTCTCTATAAAAGCCCCATACCCCTCCATTCATCTCCATCTCTTGGCATTCAATTCACACACACTCTCCATTCAATACTAGCCCTCTCCTAACTCCACCAAGCATCCCATATCCGCTCTGGAGTTGTCGAGCCACCGACGGAGCCCCCCTTCCACTGCTGTGGCTACCTCGCCTCCTCGCACTCTTTTTACCTTAGTTTTATGTCGCACTTGTTTAAGCTTTCATCTATTGTTATAGCTGTAAACAAACTCTAATTGCGGGTTATATGTTAATGTTCTTTCTTATATTATAGCTCACATCTTCTTAGAATGAATGTCATGATTTAAACACAAGCTCTAACTCTAATCTCTCTCTCTCTTCTCGTTTTCTCGCAAGCAAACCAAACATTCTTGTGACCACTAAAGCAACAAATTAATCCAATTTCACGCCTCCTCGTGTTCGACACTTGGACTCACTAAATCTACATCTTAAATTAAAATCGACGTTGCGAACGCATGCTACAATGACATAATTAAACCAACACGTTTCGCGTGCATCAGTTTTTGGCGCCATTGCTGGGGAGGCAACGGATTTCTGTTGTTGCTTTCATCCCTCATTCATATTCACATCTTCTAACTCATTTTCTCCCTCTACTTGATTGGTTGCAGGAACTCGACGCTTGGGCGACGAAGGAGCACGATCCAAGACGGTAGAAATGGAGTAAAGTGCTGCGAAGACTTTTTGTGAGTATCACTCCACCCATTGAGTGTTTGCTTGCTTAAAAAAATACAAAAAAAATATATAAATATAAAATTGGCGTGGTGAATGTCCACCTGACCCACATTTCAAACTCATCACCCAACCAAAAATATATATATATACACTCTAACGTTTTTGAAGAGACAATCTTTTTGGAGTGTTCGTTTTTCTTTTGAGTGGTGTTTATGAAGCCACCATAATTTGACTTGGGCCGCACCACTCACCATAATTAAAATCAACTCACCTAATAGAATTGCATGAACACTAGGGTGAATATACTAGGGTTGTTTTTCTACGGCCACATCATTCTAAAGGAAATTGACTTTCTCCTGTTGTGTGCAAAACCTTGTGTGCCCACTTGAACCTTGTTTGAAAACATTAAGGAACTTCAACCTTAAAAAGCATTAAAGCAAGGATAAATCATTACAAGACACCACATCCTAAAATCCTTGCTTGAGAATCATGTTTTGTTAAGTGCACACACACTCTCAAATAGATTAACTAAGAGGCACAACCCCAAAGAATGCCTCATCACATATCCTGAGCACAAGAACTAGCCTAGCCCCTCATTAAAATGGAGTAGACGTGCCCTAGGCAGGACTAGTCTAAGTCTTGAAGGTGTGATTAGGTTTGGTAGTCACTTGGCCTTCATTCCCTTTGTAGAATCTGGTGTCTAGGCTACGGGGAAGTGTCAAACAACCGCGATTGTGGGGTCTACGAAACCGATGGTGAAAGCCAAAGGAAGAACCTTCCTCGCAATCCCCTCATAATCAACCTGGCCAGATTAGCATCGGGAAGGGTGGTTAAGTGCTTGCAAATTGGATGATTCCCTTTGAGGCTTCTAGGTCACCTAAGGTATACACTATAAGGACTAGAGTTGCTTGCTTGTTTGGGCACACACTTCTCACACCTGTCTCTCTCCACATCCCTCCCCATTCTTCTCTAGTGTATGCACGAGAGACAATCACTTCACCCTGAACTATTTGATTTAGAAAGGGAAATCAGGAGGAGACTTGATTTTACAAGGGAAATGGCTAAACCAAGAATTGATGAGATTGAGGATCAACCCAACCCAATGCTATGGCCATCATTCAGGCCCAAATCTCTGCCAACCACCAACTTCAACAACAATAGATCCAAACCATCATGCAAGTCATACACCGATTGCAAAACCCTCAAGGGCAACCCCCACTGAACCTACCTAACCCACCACAACCTCCTGAGGGCTAACCTAGGCCACTCTGTGATTTTTACGATCCATCTGCTATCCGAATATAGCCACATCTTAGGGTCCCCGAAGGGGGAGATGATTTTGAGTTGAAACCTAATGTCTTGAGCTTAATTCAAAGCCACTTTCATGGGAGCTCAAATGAGGACCCCTTTCAACACCTTGAGGACCTAGACTGGATCGCCCAAATTGTGAAACCCAGGAACATCAGCTTGGACATTGTTTTGATTAATATTTTCCCTTTCTCCCTAAAAGATAAAGCATCTCACTGGCTTAGAACCTTAGGGAGACCCATTTCCACCTGGGAGGAACTGAGGCATGCATTCTTGAAAAAATTTTTCCCCATAGGTAAAACCAATGCCCTCAGAAGAGCCATTACCACATTCACACTACAAGGTGGGGACCAATTCCATGAGGCGTGGGAACGATTCAATGAATTGTTGAGGAAATGCCCACACCATGAGGTTCCAAGGTGGCAATTGACCCAGATCTTCTACCATGGTTTGGACAGAAACCTTAGGAACTTTGTTGATGCCTCATGTAGAGGCAACTTTTTGAACAAAGATGAGGAGAGCACGTTTGAACTCTTTGAGTCCATGAGTGAGAATTCGCTCAACAATGCCTCCATGACCCAGTTTAATCGATCCAGTCAACCCCGTGGTGGGATTTATGAAGTGCAAGCCAATTCTGGAATGGTTGACATGGACATTATAGCAAAAAAGTTGGATCAAGTTGAGTTGGTGGACAAAAAGATTGATGAGTTGTTGAACCAAACCAAAAATCTGCTACAGACCCTCTCCCTAGCAAAGGGAGCTCACATTATAGATTTAGTGCAGCCAATAAACCAAATGCACCTGGAACAACCCCTGACCATGTTCTAGGGAGGGACCTTTGCTCCCTGTTGAAGCTACGGGTTACTATGCTATCGTATTTGGTTTTGAAAACCTGTCGTTGTTGTTTGAAAGCGAAGAACTCGTGTTCAACAAATAAAATTTATACCGTAATAGAAATCCCGGGTCAAACTCAGGGAGGCTACGTCGACCTAGATTCACAATTATATTTTTTTCGTGTTTTTGTTGAAAAGAGGAGTATTACAATGAAGCACTATAAACAATCAGAATAAGACAGAGAGAGAAAACATTCACTTAATACTTCAAAATGTTTACACAATTAGGCAAGCGAGAAATTACACTAGAAAGCAGGAAAATTCTACTCTGGAAAGTAGGAAAAAGGAATGGGAGAGAGAAGTTATCCTCCTCGACGGTCGCTTGGAGGACGAGCCAGATAGGATGATGCCTGGAAGACGAAGGACGGAGCGAGAAGGAGGTCGGGGCAGGAAGAACGAGAACGGGGCAGCATGTCGTCATCGTCGCGGGATCCACTTTCGAAATGAGGGCAAAAATTTGACTTTATCTCTTGAGGAGCATCTCGGTTGTGGGATAAGCTTCTCTTAAGCTTTGGAGAGGGAGAGAAGAGAAGGAAGGGATCAGAATTTCGTATGGAGGGGGTCTCCTTTTATAGTTGCAAGGAGTGAGGGAAATTTGGTCATTTTATGTTTAAAATCATTAATTCAGGACCTTTAGTGATGGATAAATCCGTCACTAAAGGCCTGAATGTGGCCGTAGTGGGCGGCGTGAGCGCACCTGCTCACCGCACCACTCTCAATGCCTATCCACGATCTCTCAATCTTGGTTGTTCGATCGTGAGATCGAACGGCTGAGAATGCATCCCCGCCGCTTCAACCGCGTGCCTCATTGCGTGCGATGAGGCGTTTCCTTGCCGCGTCAGATGGGGCATAGATCTGATTGGGCGTGCATGGTCACCCGATCTCCATCGTGCGGTTGATAGCGCCCGCTCATCCGCATCCAATCGAAATGCTTCTCGCGGCTCGAACCCACGTCTTAAGGCGACTGAGCGCCTTATCCACTGCGCTGCGCGTGTGGATGGGCGGGCGGTGTGTTTTAGTGCCGTGCGATCTGAACCGTTGGATTGAGATCCAACGGTCGAGTCTGCATCCTTCTTTGTCTTCAGAAGATGAAGGCTCCGGTCTGAGATCCACTCTCAGCCATTGGATCTTGATCCAACGGCAGAGAGGCATTGGCGCTAGAGGCTTCAGCGGTTGTGTGCGGCTGGCTGGGCGGTCGAGATGGTGTCACATGGTGCCATCTTGGTCGTCCATCTTCTGGATGATGTAGATGGTGCCACGGGTATCGGATTGAGTCGATTTTCACACTGTTAGGCTACAATCGTCAATCCGAATCCATCCGTGCAGTTAATATTTGTCATCTGAAGTGCGGATTATCACCATCTTGACCCTTAATCTTCTAGGGTTCCTCAGTTTCTATCTAATGCTACGGATATCCGATTAGGGCAATCTTGGAGTCATTGAACTCCAATTGTTGCCCTGATCAGATCTGTATGGTTGGATCTTCGATCCAAGGCTCCAATAAAAAGTCGCCCTGTCCCTAAACATAAAAGGAGATAATTAACCTCCATTTTATTTAGACTAATCTAAATGCAAGATGATGCATGCTATGCAATATCTATAGTATGTAATGCAATTCTATGCTTAAGAACATGCATAAATAGACATTTTATATAATATAAACATGTTTACATCATACCCCCATGCCTATCTTTTGCTAGTCCCTAGCAAAAACTATATGCTATTTATAAAAGAATTAGGTTGGATTATTTGGACATAAGTTATTTTCAACATTAAGAAAGTGTTTACTTAGGATCTGAACTTTCAAAGACACAACAGTGCTCGGGTATCTGCCAAAATGCTGACCACCTCAAGCCCTCGCTTTATTCAAAGAAAATTTTCTTTTTCTCTTTTTCTTCTTTTCTAATTTTTTTGGATTTTTGAGTTTAAGGTTAAAGAGTAGCTTTCTACGGCCATTCAACTCACCCAAGATTTGATGAGAACCCTAAGTTTTAAGCATCTTATTGTAAATGTGATAGACTCATTGATCGGCAATTAGAATGGACTTCGGGTTTCTACGCCTCTAAGTGACCTTAAAAAGAGAGTTTTGCTTAAAGGTGTATCTTTTCAACTGGTAGCTTTCTCCCTATTTTTATTTTTATGGGGTCAACACAAGGGTGAATCCAGTGTATATCTCTCCGATTTATTCTACTTCTCCGCTTCTTCCTAAGTGTTTTGGGAATTTTCAGTGCATTTCTTGAGTTGGGTTCTGGACAACCGGTCGATGAGCTGTTACCATCGACAACTTGTCAGCCATACTCATGCAGCGAAGTGTGGCTTATTTCTTTTGTTTTTTTCTTTTCTCCTTTTTTTTTTCTTTTTTACTTTTTTTTTTTAAGTAGGTGGCTTCCCTGGTCTAAGATTTACCTAAAGGCAGTAAGAAGAGAATGGTCCAGTGACTGGGTTCTGGACAACCTACCTATGGGCTATTACCCACGATAAATTGCTAGCCATATCACCCTAGAAGGTTCATTAGCTACCCAATTTTAGTTAAAATCGTCGGTCAACAAGTCAGTGAAAAAAAAGTGTGTAGATGCTTAAGACTCAAAGTTCCCTCAAATCAGAGGGTGGGTTGATAAGTCGTGTACTTATCACCCAAACTTATTTACTCAAATTACAATAGAATTAAGATGGTGACGACTCGAAAAATAAATCCACATTTTAGTAGATACATGGGCTGATTAAGTCCAAAGACCTGAAGGGTCTTTGTGTTCAGATCCTAATGTAATATTTCCTAAGATTGAAAAGTCCTAATGTCCAAGTATCCCTTCCTAATTCAATTTTTTTTTATGTATATATAAGAAGTGAAATATAATTTACAAGAATTTCACAAAGCTGACAAAATGATTCAAAAATGAATCCACCCCTCCCATGCCTAGCTGATGCAATGTCCACATTGAGAAAGAGATATGAAAGAAAGGGTAGAGTATGAAAGATATCACCTGAATATGAAGCTTGGGTCAGCTTTGTGTCATATGTACAACTGCTGAGTTTAATGTCGTCAGCTAGGTGAAGTCCAGCCAAAGATGTCACAATATGGCTAGTGCAACCGTGTTAGAGACGGGTTCTAGAAGAGTACGGTCAATAACAAGCTTCAAACGTTGACCGTTGACTTTAAATGTGTTGCCCATCTTTGGGTCAGAGATCTGAACGGCTCCATTTGGAAAAATCTGATCGATAATGAACGAGTCATTCCATTTAGATCAAAGTTTGTCGGAAAAGAGCTTAAGTTGAGAATCGAATAACCAGACCTTTTGATTCAGCTCAAAGCTCTTGCGGGAAATCAATTGATCATGTAGAGCTGTGGTCCGAGCCTTGTAGATCTTGGCATTTTCATATGCATCATTTTGAAGCTCTTCCAACTCAGATAGTTGGAGTTTCCTGGTCTTCCCAGCTAAATTCAGATCTAAATTGCATTGCTTGATCGCCCAGAATGCCCTATGTTCAATCTCTACGGGTAGATGACATGCCGATGGGCATTTTATACACCGTACGGTAGGCCCAAAGAGCGTCCTCAAGCTTTTGAGTCCAGTCCTTGCGATCAGGCCTAACCGTTTCTACAAAATATTCTTGATCTCCCAATTGGAGATCTCGACCTATCCATTCGTCTGGGGATGGTAATGTGTGGAGATTCGATGATTAACCTCGTATTTGGCCAACAAATTCCAGAACTGGGCATTGGTAAAATGAGTGCCCCTATCATTGATGATGGCCCTCGGAATCCCGAACCTGCTGAAGATATTTTTCTTAATAAAATCGATGACCACCTTATGGTCATTGGTTCAGGTGGGAATCGCCTCAATCCATTTGGACACATAATCAACAACGACAAGAATGTACTGATGTCCAAATGAAGGGAGAAAGGGTCCCATGAAATCGATGCCCTAAACATCAAAGATTTCAACAGGAAGAATTGGGTTTAGGGGCATCATATCTCTCTAAGTTATGCTTTCGAGTGCCTTACATCGGGAACATGACCTTGAGAAATCCTAGACATCCTTGAATAAAGATGGCCAATAGAAGCCAGATTGCAAAATCTTTGCAGCTGTCTTTTTCCTAGAGAAATGTCCACTATACGCAGATGCATGGTAGAACTCGTGTATACTGTTGAATTCGTTCTCCGGAACACATCGGCGAATAATCTGATCAGAGCCGATGCGGTATAGTTCAGGGTCCTCCCAGAAGTAGTATTTGGCCTCAGATTTGAGTCTATCTCATTGTTGCTTGGTTTTATCCTGGGGGATTTGACCAATGGCCAAATAATTAACAATGTCAGCAAACCACAGGGTTTGGACACCTGTCCGAAAAAGTATCAGCAATCGGGACATCTGGACGAGAAGAATCACTTAGAAGTCTCGATAAATGATCCGCCACCACATTTTGTACCTCGATTTTATCCTTGATTTCAAGATCAAATTCTTAAAGCAGAAGAATCCAACGAATAAGCCAGGGTTTGGCATCCTTTTTGGCCAAGAGATGTCTCAAGGTCGAGTGGTCAGTATAAATGATGACATGAGACCCTAAGATATAAGCCCTGAATTTTTCCAAAGCAAATATTATGGCTAGTAATTCCTTTTCAGTAATAGTGTAATTCCTCTGGGCATCATCTAGAGTTTTACTAGCGTAGTAGATGACAGAGGGCTTCCTATCAATTTTCTAACCCAAAATATCCCCGACCGCATAATCAGAAGCGTTGGTCATGATCTCAAAAGGGGCTGTCCAAATCGGTGATTGCAACACCAGAGCACAAGTGACTGCCGTTTTCAGGAAATCAAATGCCTTACGACATGATTCGTCAAAAACAAACGGCATTTCTTTGGTGAGAAGATTGCTCAAAGGACGAGCAACCTTCGAGAAATCCTTGATGAATCTTCTGTAGAATCCCACACACCAAGAAATGATTGAATTTATTTAACAGATGTGGGAGGAGGAAGTTTAGAGATAGCATCAACCTTAGCTTTATCCACTTCAATTGCTTGTTCAAAGATTACATGACCCAAGATGATGCCTTCTTGTGTCATGAAATAACTATTTTCCCAGCTAAGGACCAATTGTGTTTTGATGCATCGCTTAAGAATTATTTCTAGGTTAACCAAACAAGAGTCAAACGATTCTCCAAAAATAGAGAAATCGTCCATGAAGACTTCCATAAACTCTCCCAACATGTTAGAGAATATGGCTAACATACACCTTTGAAAAGTCGCAGGTGCATTGCATAAATCGAAAGGCATCCTACGGAAAGCAAAGGTTCCGTAGGGACTTGTGAAAGTAGTTTTTCCCTGATCCTCGGGATGGATAGGAACTTGGTTGTATCACGAGTAGCCATCAAGAAAACAGAAGTACTTCTACCCAGCTAGTCTTTCCAAGATTTGATCAATGAAAGGCAGGGGAAATGATCCTTTTTCGTGGCCGTGTTCAGCTTCCTGTAATTGATACAAACCCTCTAAGAGGAAGCTGAATGAGTTGTGACAGATTCTCCTCTCTCGTTAGTCACTACAGTAATCCTAGCTTTCTTGGGAATAATTTGCACGGGACTTACCCAGGGACTATCAGAGATCGGATAAATAATTCCTGCATCGATCTACTTAATGATTTCCTTTTTAACCACTTCTCGCATATTTGGATTTAATCTCCTTTGCATTTGGCGAGAAGGGCGGGATCCATCTTCCAAGAATATTCTATGATTGCAGTAAGATGGCTCGATCCCCCTAAGGTCATGAATGGTCCAACCAATTGCCTCCTTGTGTTCCTTCAGGGCCTTGATCAATTTAATCTCCTGCTCCTTTGTTAATTTAGCACTGATAATCACAGGGAGCATCTTCTTTGGTCCTAAAAATTGATATTTCAAATTCTTAGGCAATGGTTTAAGTTTAAGCTAGGGCGGACTGATGATTGAAGGTAAGGAAGATGCTGAAGACTCATCAAGAGGAAGAGGTTGAGAGTGAACAAAATCAATAACCTCTTCAGAAGATGGCAGGTTTGCCATAGAGCGTTGCGGGTCCAATTCATCATCAAAGGAGGAACTTTCAATTGAAGAAACCATCAAACAAGTTTCAATGTTCACATTATCCTCCTCAAGTTCCTCAATAAATCCACAATCCTCAAATTTATTGATCACCTTAAAAATATCCAATTTCATTCGTTGATCCCCAAAAGCGATTTCCATGCTACTGCTTTCACAGTTAATGTTAGCCTTAGCGGTAGCCAGGAACGGACACCCCAGAATGTTGGGCATGTTCCTCAGATTTTCCAGTACATCCATATCAAGGATAAGGAAATCTACAAGAAAATAAAAATCCTTTACCTTAACTATAACATCTTCAATAACGCCTCGTGGATTTGTGACTGAACGGTCCGTTAACTGCAGCGTTATTGAAGTCGGCCAAAGTTCACCTAATCCAAACTTCTTGTAAAGAGAAGTCGGAATTAGGTTGATGGATGCACCCAAATCCAGAAGTGCTCTATCAAACATGTAATCTTTGATGACACAAGAAATCAATGGAGCACTTGGATCTCTCTTTTTCTGAGGGAGGTGGTGCAGGATAACAGAACTAGCCTGCTCGGAGAGTACTACCTTCCTCAGAATATATTCTCTCGACTTACGCTTTTGTGTACATAAATCCTTTAAAAATCTCACGTAAGCCGGTATATGCTTCATAGCATTGAGAAGCAGGATATTGATCTCAACATTCTTAAAAATATTCAGAAGCTCCTCATTACTATCAATAGACTTCTTTTTTTATTTGATCAAGGCTTCAGGATAAGGAACATGAGTCAGATCTTTGGAATCAGGTTCCTGAGCCTTCATTTCTTCTCCAGAATTCTCCTCTCTCTCCTTAGGTTCTTCAGGATTCGGTAGATCAAAACAGTGTGGTTGTGGATCCTGAGTCTGCTTACCACTCCTCAAGGTAACAGAATTTGCTGATGCATAAGAGTTTGGGTCTTGGGGAGGGTTAGGAAAGATTGAAGGGGCTTGATTAGCCAAGAATTGTTGATGTGCAGGAGAAGAAGAAGGACCCTGTTCAATCACCTGAGCATGTGTGTGTGGGTCCCTCTGATTTCCGTACCCATGGGCTTGGTTGCTCGGATTCAAAATATTTCGCAGGTTGGGTACGGTTTGGGATGGTAGAGATCCGGGTTGATGAGAGTTAGTAATGAGCCCGGTCTGTAAGTTGCCCAGCGAGGTTTTCATTTGCTGCATAAGCTGGAGCATGGATCCTTGCATCTCTACCATTTGCCGATTCAAATCAGCCTATCCTACCAGTTGACGGGCATTCCAAGCTGGCTGATTGACCTAATTTGAGGGCAATTGAGTATACACATGACCTTGACCCATTGGTCGTTGCAGAGCATAGTTTCTGGGTCGGAATTGGATCTGTTGCCCCAAGTTTTTCCAGGAGAAGTTAGGGTGGTTTCTCCAACTCGGATTATAAGCATTAGAGTAGGGGTTGGATCTAATGTTTTCTTGTACAGCATAGACATCCTCATAGGATGAGGATGGAGAGAAAGAAAGGAAAGGATCAGAAAAACTGGGATCAAAGGCCCTAGTTTGGAACCCATGGGGTTCCGAATAATGCTGGCTCATAGGTTGAGCCGCATCAAGTTGATTTACGAACTCCCATCCAGAAGGAGCTCGCAAAGAATGGAATCCTAAATTTTGGGATTGAGTGGATCGAGAGTTGTTCATAGAATTTCCAGCCATCCACTCTTCCATTCTCTTAGCAACCAAGTCCACGTTATCAAGTTTGTTACAAATCAATTCCATATCAAATGAATGAGAGTCATGGACTATATTAGCATTTGATATGGGCTGCTGGGACCGGTTACAAGTATCCATGGAGGCATGATTGATTGAATTCTCGCTCATTTCCTTAAACAAATCGTGTGCACTATCTACATCTTTGTTGAGGAAATTGCCTCTGTAAGAAGCATCCACGTGATTCCTGAGTTGCTCAGTCAACCCATGGTAGAAGATCTACACGAGTTGCCATTTCGGTACCTCGTGGTGCGGACACCTCCACAATAGGTCCTAGAATCACTCCCAGGCCACATGAAACTGCTCCCCCGGCCACTGGGTAAAGGTAGTGATTGCCCGTCTCAAGGCATTGGTATGTCCGATAGGGGAGAATTTCTTCAGAAAGGCCGATATCAACTCATTCCAATTTGCAATTGGTCTTCCTATAGCCCTGTACCAATGAGCGGCTTTATCCCTGAGAGAGTGGGGGAAGAGTCTCATGATCATTTGCTCCTCGTTCACGTTTCGTGCCTTGGTGGCCTGAACCAAAGTGGTCAAGTCTTCCAAGTGCTGAAATGGGTCTTTGGAGCTAAGCCCATGGTAATGTTTGATCAGGCTTAACACCTGGCGCTTGATTTCTATGTCTCCGGCCTGAATCTAGACACTGGGACATTCCCCGTAATTTGAAGGATCATAAAAATCCTTCAAGGGCTGAGTGCCCTGCATTCTCTGAAACCATTCCTGCATTCTTTGCATTTGTTCCAACTACCTTCGAAATTCCTCCTGTGAATCCCAAGGCAGAGGAGGCTATTGGTCGGCCATGGGATCAATTTGACCAAAATTCAATTTGCATCTCCTAGAATACTCTAGTGGTCCTTCCAATTGGGGATTCGATGACCATCTTCCCAGCATAAACTAGGAAAAGGTCGGAAGGACTGGGGATAAGGACCCTGCAGCACAACAAAACAAGCCTGTCCTTAAGTGGGGTAGCCTAAGGATCTACAGACTCCCAAAACCCGCCTTAAGATTGTAAATGATTTACTCTACTTGTGTCTGCTCAATTGAACTAGTTAGAAGGAGGGACTGGGGAGAAGGTTCTTCCTTCGGCTTGCGCCTCCGGTTCCTAGTGTACCCCCTAGCCGCGGTTATTTGACACTACTCCCCTAGCTAGACATCAGATTGTTAATAAAAAACAATCTCAGAGTAGGCCCCGAAGAGCGAATCAGTCCTTAAGGCCAATGTCTACTCGATTTTATTAAGGCTTGGGATTGTAGTGCTTATGGAATGTGATGGGCCCTTAAAATGGGTTGTGCCCTTAATGATTGATTGAGAATTGTGTAAGTGCATGCACAACCAAGGTTTTCAAGCAACATTATTTGTAATGTGTAGATTTTAATGTTCAAATCTTGCTTAAGTAGCTTTTAGGATTTAAAATTAGGTTGATTTCAATCAAGTTTGAGGCAAACCATGTTTTCAAGCACAGGTGAAGATTGCTTTCCTTTAAAACCAGAAATAAAGTGGAGTTCCTGGAATAGACCTCGATTGAAAACCCTAAGGAGAAGCTACTTGGTGAGTTGATTTTAGGTTGAGTGGTGCGGCCCAAACAACTCAAACAACTGGCCACAACTGCACCACTAGGTTAGGCACACAGAGATGGTTAACCTAGAATGATTTCTACTCTTTTATGTGTTGCTTTGTGTGTACCAATTCCACATATCAGAACCCAGTTGAGTAGAAGCAAATCAAGTAGATTAAGTGCCTTAATTGTGGATGTATGTTGTGTGCCTGTTGAAAATTACCCCATAAAATTATCTTTTTATTTTTTATTTTTATAAACGAAGGTGGAATGAGTGTGCATGAAAATCCAAACAACCAAACTAATCCTAGGATTTATGCAAACACCTAGGTTAATTGGAATTTGAATTTAATGTGACAAATGAAATCTATGGAGGGGGAAGAATGGGGAGCACTTACAATTGTCTTCAACTGCACTTTACTCAGGTCTACCACTTGACGATTCCCTGATGGAGGTCTCTGTAAAACAATAGACAGAAGAGAAAGCAAAGTAGAAGACAATAAAGTGCGTGGAATGTGAAAAGAAGATCGAAAATCATTGCCTCCCCGGCAACAGCGTCAAAATGTTGAAGCTACGGGTTACTACGCTATCGTATTTGGTTTTGAAAACCTATCATTGTATTTTGAAAGCGAAGAACTCATGTTCAAAAAATAAAATTATACCCGAATAGAAATCCCAGGTCGAACTCAGGGAGGCTACGTCGATCTAGATTCGCAATTATATTCTTTTCGTGTTTTTGTTGAAAAGCGGAGTAATTACATTGAAGCATTATAAACAATCAGAATAAGAGAGAGAGAGAGAGAAAACATTCACTTAATACTTCAAAATTTTTACACAATTAGGCAAGCAAGAAATTACACTAGAAAGTAGGAAAACTATTACACTAGAAAATAAGAAAATTCTACTCTAGAAAGCAGGAAAAAGGAATGGGAGAAAGAAGTTATCCTCCTCAACGATCGCTTGGAGGACGAGCCGAACGGGATGATGCTTGGAAGACGAAGGACGGAGCGGGAAGAGGGAGGTCAGGGTAGGAAGAACGAGAATGCGGCGGCACGTTGTCGTCGTCGCGGGATCCACTTCTGAAATGTGGCCAAAAATTTGACTTTATCTCTCGAGGAGCATCTCGAGTGTGGGACAAGCTTTTCTTGAGCTTTGGAGAAGGAGAGAAGAGAAGGAAGGGATCAGAATTTCGTATGGAGGGGGTTTCCTTTTATAGTTGTAAGGAGTGTGGGCAATTTGGTCATTTTATGTTGAAAATCATTAATTTAGAACCTTTAGTGACGGATAAATCTGTCACTAAAGGCCTGAATGTGGCCGTAGTGGGCAACACACGTGTGCCCGCTCACCTCCCCGTGCTCAACGCCTATCCACGATCTCTTAATCTCGATCGTTCGATCGTGAGATCAAACGACTGAGAATGCATCCCCACTGCTTTAACCACGCGCCTCATCGCATGTGATGAGGCGTTTCCTTGCTGCGTCAAATGGGGCGTAGATCTGATTGGGCGTGCACAACCACCCAATCTCCATCGTGCAGTTGATAGCGCCCGCTCATCCGTGCCCAATCGAAGTGCTTCTCGCGGCTCAAACTCTTGTCTTAAGGCGACCAAGCACCTTATCCACTGTGTTGCACGCATGGATGGGTGGGCGGTGTGTTTTAGTGGCGCGTGATCTGGACCGTTGGATTGGGATCCAACGGTCGAGTCTGCATCCTCCTTTGGCTTTAGAAGATGAAGGCGCCAATTTGAGATCCACTCTCAGCCGTTGGATCTTAATCCAACGGCAGAGAGGCGTTGGCACTAGAGGCTTCAGCGGTTGTGTGCGGTTGGTTGGGCGATTGAGATGGCACCACGTGGCACCATCTTGGTCGTCCATCTTCTGGATGATGTAGATGGTGCCACGGGTATCGGATTGAGTCGATTTTCGCGTCGTTAGGCTACGATCGTCGATCCGAATCCATCCGTGTGGTTGGATTTGTCGTCTAAAGTGTGGATTAACACCATCTTGGCCCTTGATCTTCTACGGTTCCTCAGTTTCTATCTGATGCTACGGATATCCGATTAGGGCGATCTTAGAGTCGTTGAACTCCAATCGTCACCCTGATCAGATTCGTACGGTTGGATCTTCGATCCGAGGCTTTGATAAAAAGTCACCCTATCCCTGAACATAAAAGGAGACAATTAACCTCCATTTTATTCAGACTAATCTAAATGCAAGATGATGCATGCTATGCAATATTTATAGTATGTAATGCAATTCTATGATTAAGAACATGCATAAATAGACATTTTATGTAATATAAACATGTTTACATCACTCCCTCAAACCTTGATTACTCTTTCCCCTCCCCCTTGGCATCTTCTATCTTTGAAGATGTCCAGGCCATCCAAGGTTACTCCAAATCTAACTCCTTCTCCAACACCTACAACACCGGATGACGTAATCACCCAAATTTTGCCTAGATGAACCAAAAACTAGACCAATTCTAGAACCAACCCAGGCCAAACCCCCCTCCTATCAGCAAGGTCCACCGGTTAGACCACCCTATAATCAGAATAGGGTGGCCTCTCCCCCACAAAACCAAATGGACACGCTGATAAAAATGATGGCTGATATGAATCAGAAACATCAGGAGGAAACGGCATTAGTGAAGGGATAGTTGAGCCAGCTGTTGGATTGCAAACAATAGGGATCCCTTCCTTCTCAGCCACAACCAAACTCGCGAAATGTGATCAACAGAGGCCCCAATTCTCAAGGGTTCCAAGCCAATCCTGGGCATGCCCACATGGTCCAGCAAGCTCCACAAACACCCCCTGGGTTTGGTGCTTCTTCTTCCCCTTCTTCTCAAGGATCTACCCATGGTCCCAACGCCTCAACCAACGCGGTTACCTAGAGAAGCAACACTAAAACCTAGGACCCCAAATGGCCGACCCCTCCTCTGACCTCACTTCCTGAGATACTCGATTCTGAGGATGAGTGTGAGGAACCCAAGGACCTGGAGACTGACCCAATTCAAACCCAAACACCATACCCTAAGGCCTTGAAGAAAAGGAAGAAAAAGAAAGCTGTAGTTGAGAATGAGAAGCTGTTGGAGATTTTCAAACAAGCCCAGATTAATATTTTGCTCCTCGAAGCAATCAAGCATATCCTGGCTTACGCTAAGTTCTTGAAGAATGTCTGTACGCCGAAGCATAAGTCAAGAACCCAAGCACCAATGAAGGTTGTGCTCTCAGAACAAGCTAGTTCAGTGATATTGGGCAGCCTACCTCCCAAACGAACTGACTTAGGAGCACCCCTGATTTCTTGTAATATCAGGGACATGACATTTGATAGAGCGCTCTTAGACTTAGGTGCTTCGATCAACCTCATCCCAACGATCCTGTATAACTAGTTTGGATTTGGGCAGTTAAAACCCACGCCTGTGACTATCCAACTAGCTAATAGATATGTGAAAACCTTGAAGGGGGTAGTCGAGGATGTAATTGTTCAAGTCAAGGACTTCTACTTCCCAGTTGACTTTTTGGTCCTCGACATGGAAGTCCCTGTATAGCTACAAAACACACCCATCATCCTGGGCAGACCCTTCTCAGCTACGGCTAAGGCGAACATTGATTGCGACACGGGATGCATGGAAATCGCCTTTGGAGACAAGAAGATGCAATTGGATATCTTCAGGGTGGCTAAGTCTTTTGATTGTGGCTGGGTTGAGGAGCACGATCCCGTGGAACCGAAGAATGCCTCACTCTTAGCTCTTCAATAGACCATCTGACTCAACCAATTGATGACTACCCTGACCCACTCCAGCCTATGGAGGTTGACTTGTGTAGAGCTGATTACCTTTAGCAACCTCCATTCGAGGAGATTGTTGTTGATCAACTCCCACCTTTCCCCTACCCATCAAATGTTGTCCCACCTACACTTGAACTAAAGCCTTTACCCGATAATCTCAAGTATGTCTTCCTCCTAGTAGAGGATAGTTAACCAGTAGAGTTCGCCAGTACTACTTAAGAAAAGCCCAGGGATTGGGAGGAAGGAGTTAATGGGCGCTAGTTCGAAAGTGGAGTCGGTGCTATTTATGGCAAAAGATAGTTCTCTGAAGTCAGAAGCAAGCCCCCGTAAAGGAGTGGCTGGTTAATCTCCCGATTCCACATCTGATGAAGTAGGCCCGGTTGTTGGGAGGTACGTGAATCTCCGATACCAGTTAGGCTAGCAAATTTAGTATATATCTTTGAGTTCCCCAGAAGCCGAGTCAGGGTCCAATGATTATAAGTGGTTGCTCCCAAGGATTCTCCGGGTTGTAGGTAGTCAGCAAATCTTGTGGAGTGGAGTGGAGTGGATAAGCATCTAATATTCCTAGCTCGGGTTCCCCCTCGATTGACTCCATCCCTCGATGACCAGCCTCAATCATATGATTATAAGCCGGCAACGGAGCTATTAAAGCTATGAATGAACTTATGGAGCTATTATTATTGGATTTGATTTGAATCAAAAATAGGTTCCAATCTATTGATATATATATATATGAAATTAATACTTGACTTTAATAGTAGCATCGTGTGTGATTGAGTGACTATTAGGTGACTATGACCCCAGCCTGTGATTATCAATGCTCATTTAACTAGGGATCAAGAACTTAGGTTGACTGCAACCCTCTCTGAACATCAGGCAGCCATTGGGTGGACAATTTCTGACTTAAGGGGAATTAGCCCTACCTATTGCACTCACAAGATCTATTTGGAAGATGGGGCTCGACCTTCTCGCCAGATGTAGAGGTGATTGAACCCGAGTATGCGAGAGGTTGTGAAAAAATAAATAATCAAGTGGCTTGATGTAGACATCATTTACCTAATTTCCGATAGCCCCTGGGTGAGCCCCACTCAAGTGGCACCCAAGAAAGCCAGGCTCACCGTGGTCATCAATGACCAAGGTGAATTCATCCCCATCCACACCGCTACCGCATGGTAGGTGTGCATCGACTATAGGAAGCTTAATGAGGCCACCAAGAAAGATCATTTCCCTCTGGCATTCATTGACCAGATTCTTGAGCGATTGGAAGGGTAGAAATATTTTTGCTTCCTGGATGGATATTCAGGATACAACCAAGTTTCTATTGCACTAGAGGATCAAGAGAAGACCACATTTGCTTGCCCGTATGGCATGTTCGCATTCCGTCGTATGCCATTTGGGTTATGCAATGCACCCGCTACCTTTCCGCGTTGCATGCTAGCCATTTTTTCAGAGATGGTGGGTGAATACCTGGAGGTCTTTATGGATGATTTCTCTATGTTTGGGAACTCATTCGACCATTGTCTTAGCAACTTGGAGAAGATCTTGAAATGATGCATCGAGGTCAACCTGGTTTTAAACTGGGAAAAGAGCCATTTCATGTTTCAAGAAGGGATTGTCCTCGGTCACATTGTCTTGCATAGGGGTATCGAAGTGGATCGAGTTAAGGTTGATTTAATTTCCAAACTTCCACCCCCTAGCTTAGTCAGGCAAATTCGATCTATCTAGGACATGTTGGCTTCTATAGAAGATTCATTAAGGATTTTTCCAAACTTTCTAAACCCTTGACTGACCTTCTAGACAACGATGCCCTTTTTCATATGACACCCGATTGCATCAAGGCTAACAGTCTCCACTGCACCTGTTTTACAACCCTCGGACTGGTCCCAAGACTTTGAGATAATGTGCGATGCATCAGATTTTGCCATCGGCGTAGTCCTAGGACAAAGAAGAGAGAACCCGTGGTGATCTACTACACAAGCAAAACATTGGATGAGGCTCAACGGAATTACACCATCACAGAAAAAGAACTACTCGCCGTAGCCTTTGGGTTAGAAAAGTTCCGATCATACCTTCTGGGATCCCACGTGATGGTTTACACCGACCACTCGGCTATCCGACATTTGTTGGCCAAAAAAGACACTAAACCCAGGCTCATCCAATGGATCTTGCTCTTGCAGGAATTTGACCTGGAAATACACGACAAAGCTAGGTCCAAGAACTTCATAGCCGATCACCTATTCAGATTCACTCAGACCACATCGGACCCTCATTACCCTTGACTGACACCTTCCTTGATGAACAACTTCTAGCCGTGCAAGGAAGAAAGCTACCCTGGTATGCAGACTTAGTCAACTATTTGGTGGTAAGACAGTCTCCGCACGACTGGTCCAGACAGTAACGAGATAAGTTCTTGGTTGAAGCCAAGCACTATTTCTGGGATGATCTTATGTTGTTTAGACTTTGTGCTGACCAGATCATTAGGAGGTGTATTCCTGAAGAGGAAGTCCAAAGTGTGCTATCCTTTTGTCACGACCAAGCCTATGGTGGCCATTTCTCTAGGAAGTAGACGACTGCAAAGGTTTTGCAGTCTGGTTTTAATGGCCATCCTTATTCAAGGATGCACACAGCTTTGTGAAGACTTGGTCTCGGTGCCAGACATTAGGGACTATGACTAGCAATAATATGATGCCCCAAAAGCCCATTCTAATTGTCGAAATTTTTGATGTTTGGGGCATCGATTTTATGGGTCCCTTCCTACCATCCAATGGCTACAAGTACATATTAGTCTCAGTGGACTATGTCTCAAAATGGATCAAAGCCGTAGCCACCTGAAGATGTGACCATAAGGCTATCATGGACTTTATTAAGCAAAACATCTTCTCTTGGTTTGGGATACCGAAAGCCATGATCAGTGATGGTGGGTGTCACTTTATTCATGCCCAATTCCGTGCCTTGCTTAGAAAATAGGGGGTTACTCACCGCATTTCCACCCCGTATCACCCGCAAACAAATGGGAAAACCGAGGTCTCTAATAGGCAGATCAAGAATATCCTGCAAAAGATAGTGAGACCTGACCGAAAGGATTGGTCTACACGATTGGATGATGCCCTTTGGGCATACAGGATCGCTTTTAAGACCTCGATAGGCATGTCGCCTTATCGATTGGTCTTTGGCAAGGCTTGCCACCTTCTGGTCGAGTTGGAACACCGGGCATACTGGGTTGTTAAGCAATGCAATATGGATTCCCAGTTGGCCAGAGCTCAAAGGAACTCCAACTCTCCAAGCTCGAGGAAATCCGTCAGGATGCTTATGAGAACAATCGACTTTACAAAGAAAAGATGAAAGCCGTCCATGACAGACACATTCATAGGAAAACCTTCGAGCCCAATCAGCAAATCTGGCTTTTTGATGCAAGACTTAAACTTTTCCCTAGGAAGTTGAGATCAAAGTGGACAAGACCATATCAGGTGGTCAAACCTTATCCCAATGGGGTAGTTGAAATTGCAGATCCTTAACACTGGGCAAACCTTCATAGTAAACGGCCAGAGATTAAAACAATATCTTGCCCAGGTTCCCCCAAAGGAAGTAGTCACCCTCATTGAGGGTTGACACGGAGCTTCGCCCAGCTGGAGGCAATAAACTCAGCGCTTCCTGAGAGGCAACCCAGAAGATTCAGACCGATTAGGTACATTATGGCACTCAAGTGATTTCTTTCTGTACCCCCTTGCATACATTTATTTTCCAATGAGGACATTGTCCGACTTAAGCTTGGGGGGGTGGTAATTCTCATTCTCTAAGTTTATATTATCAACCTGAATTATATATAAAAAAAATTAGGAAGGAAAACTTAGGCATTAGGAGCTTGTCAACTGTGGGAAATAATATGAAAAGAACCTGAACATTTAGACTTTTCAGGCCTTCAGGCTTAATCAGCCTTGGTGTCCACTAAAATGTGGATTTAGCCCCAAATCCTCGCAACCTTAAATTACATTAATCTAATCAATAAAGTAGGGTGATAAGTATACGATTTATCAACCCGCCCTCTGACTCAGAGGGACTTTTAGTCTAAGCATCTGCACACATTTTTGCACTGACTCACTCCTCAGAGATTCTAACATAAATTAGGTAGCTAATGAAACCTTCTAGGGTGGAATGACTGGCAAGATGTCGTGGATAACAGCTCATTGGTTGGTTGTCCATAGCCTAGCCACAAAACCATTCTCTTTTATTTCCTCTAGGTAAATCTTAGATTAGGGAAGCCACCTACTAAAACAACAAAAGAAAAAGAAAAAAAAGAAAAAGGGAGAAATAGAAAAACAAATAGAAAAAGAAGAAAAAGAAAAAAATAAATAAGCTACACTTCACCGCATGAGTATAGCTGGCAAGTGGTCGTGGGTAATAGCACATTGGCCGGTTATCCAGAATCCAACTCACTATATGCATAAAAAAACCCAAAACACTTAAGGAAGAAGTGGGGAAGTAGAACAATCTGGGGAGATATACACTGGAAACACCCTTGTGTTAACCCCACACAAAATAAAAGTAGGGAGAAAGCTACCGATCGGATAAATACACCTTTAGGCAAGCATTTTCTTTTCCGGTTACCTAGGGGCGTAAAAACCCGAAGTCTGTTTTAATTACCATTGAGTGAGTCTATCACAATCTTCACACCAAGATGCTTAGCACTTAGAGTCTTTTGCAAGTTATGGGTGGGTTGGGTAACCGTAAAAAGTTACCTACACACTCTCAACTCCAAAAGTCCAAAAAAATTAGAAAAGATGAAAAAAAAAAGTATATGTATCTGTATATATGCTTTAAAGCAAGAAATTGGGCGATTTCCATTTTGGCAGACACACGGGCACTGTTTAGTCTCTGTGGATTAGGCTCTTAGTATATTTCCTCCCGTTGACAAGCAACAAATGTCTAAGTAATCATTCCTAATTCCTACTGAAAATAACGACTAGGATAAACCTTGCTAGGGACTAGCAAGGGATGAGCATGAGGGTGTGATAACTCTATATCCAATGATGATAATTCCATCAACTAGAGTTAGTTTTGAGGATATATGTGCATTAATGACATACCATAATGGGCTTGGGAGCATTGCATGCATGATGAATTAAGATTTCTTATAATCAAGGTTTAATGGCTATGTGTACAAGTGCATGCTGAAACAGGCCTCAGATGAGAAATCAGACTATGCGGATGGATCCAGATCGATGAACGGAGTTTAACGGACTCAAAATCACTTAAATCCAACATCCGAAGCTTCCCCAATAAGCCCAAGAAGTTCTGGTCGTTGATCTGATGCTCAATGGCCCACAATCGGCCACGTGGTGCCTGCACCTACCTCCATCACATGCCAACACACCCACAACGTGAAATCCTGACTGTTGGATTTCCATCCAACGGTCAACCGTGCCCACATCCTAATCTTGCCTCTGCAACAAAGCGCGGACGTAGCATAGTGGGTAGCGCCTCAGCCTCGTAAGCAAGCGACGAGTGTTCAAAGCTCCTCCTGCTGCCAAATCATGCTCGACCGAGAGTGCAGTCGATTACAGCTGTCGTTGCGTGCACGAACGATGCAAATGGAAGCTACAAGGCGCACCCTCACAAGCTCGATGCGAACGCGCACGATCATGCGCGAGGTGCACACCCGAAGCACATGGTCGGCGATCTGAGCCAGTGCTCAGGGCGCAATCTTAGCCGTCTGATCTTTGATTGGAGGGCCCACATTGCGTGCACATGGATCGCACGGAGGAGCAAACACGTGCGCGCACTTGGACTGGCAAGCGAGGGGCTTCACCGACACTTATGCCATCCTGTGCCATGTTTCTGAAGGACCTGTGCTCCCAGAAGCATTGATCTAGGAGACAGGTCCAAGCTAAGGTCATCCTACCTGACCATGTTAGCTCGGTGCTCCAACATGGAACACCCCCCAGAATGAAAGACCTAGGGGCCCCGTATATTTCAGTGGTTATAGGTAACCAACACATTGATGAGGCTCTACTCGATCTGGGTGTGGGGGTGAACATTTTACAGAGCTCTGTCTACGACCTTTTGGGAGGAGATAATTTAAAGCCTAGTCCAGTCGTCCTCCAAGTCACAGACAGATCACTTAAGACACTGCGGGGATTGCTGGAAGATGTCTTGGTGAGAGTGGAGGATTCTTCCCTGTTGATTTTCTCGTACTTGACACTGACCCATCCAATAAGCCCACCAAGCCTTCCATTATCCTGGGACGCCCCTTCTTGGCCACAACCAACACCTCTATCAATTGTAGATCAGGGGCACTCAAAATGGGCTTTGGGAACAAGAAGATTCGGTTGAATGTTTTTGATACCTACAAGCAATCTGGATTGGAAGATTGTTCCCAGATTGAGGTAGTTGATAAAATCATTGAAAAGACTACTCCAGCACTCTTATATAGAGATCCCCTTCAAAAGGTCATATCGAAGGACCATCCTTCAACTATTGAAGAAACTGAAGGGGATATACCCGAATTAGAAGAGTTGCTGGGGGTATACACAGAGTCTCTGCCCCACCTTGGACCGTGAAGGTAGATCCGCTACCTGAGGCGAGGACATCTCAACTTGAACCCTCAATCCAAAAGGCTCCTGAGTTGGAGCTGAAACCCCTCCCGAGCACATTGAAGTATGCTTTCCTTGGCCCTAACGACACGCTCCCCATTATTATCTCGTCTGCATTATCTGAATCGTAGGAGGGAGCTCTGCTTGAGTGTTTACAAAGGCACAAGGAAGCAATTGCTTGGTCGATAGTTGATATTAAGGGTGTTGATCCCTCCCTTTGCATGCATCATATATACATGAATGAGTCCGTGAAACCCTTTCGAGACATGTAGAGAAGGATAAACCCCAATATGCGAGAGGTTGTCAAAAAAGAGATTATGAAATGGCTGGATGCAGGAATTATCTATCCCATTTTAGATAGTAAATTGGTCAGTCCTATACATGTGGTGCCCAAAAACACAGGAATCACTGTGGAAGAAAACGACCAAGGAGAGTTGGTAACCACTAGACCCTCAACTGGCAGGAGGGTGTGCATTGATTATCGCCGTTTGAATACGGCCACCCAGAAAGATCATTTTCCCTTACCATTTATTGATCATATTTTGGAACGACTGGTGAGGAACAAGTACTTCTATTTCCTTGATGGGTACTCTGGGTATAATCAGGTAGTCATTTTTCCTGACGATCAGGAGCGTACCACCTTCACGAGCCCGTATGGCACATTTGCGTTCCACCGAATGCCATTCGAGTTAAGTAATGCTCCTGCTACTTTCCAACGTTGTATGATAGCTATCTTTTTTGATATGATCGACGAGTTTGTAGAAATTTTCATGGATGATTTCTCCATTTACGACTCGTCATTTGACCTATGCCTTTCACACCTTGATAAAGTCTTAACCCATTGTGAAGAGGCAAAGCTAGTGCTTAGCTGGGAGAAAATCCACTTTATGGTCCAGCAAGGCATTGTTTTGGGGCATGTAGTTTTCGAGAGAGGATTAGAGGTGGATACTGCCAAAATTAATTCCATCTCTAAGCTTCCATCGCCCACCAATGTTCTTCAAGTTAGATCTTTTCTTGGCTATGCTGGGTTCTATAGGTGCTTCATTAGAGATTTCAATAAAATTTCTAAGTCACTCTACGACTTGTTAGCGAAGGATGTTTCCTTCAATTTTGATGATAGATGTGGCGAGGCTTTCCAAGTCTTGAAGAAAGCCCTTGTTACTGCGCCAATTCTCCAAGCACCAGATTGGATCCTCTCGTTTGAACTAATGTGCGATGCTTCTGATTTCGTAGTGGGAGCGGTCTTAGGTCAAAGGGTTGATGGCAAACCTCATGTTTTGCATTATGCTACCAAGACCCTTACGGATCCTTAGCAAAACTACATGATCACTGAAAAGGAACTTCTAGTTGTAGTGTTTGCTTTAGAAAATTTTCAGTCTTATCTTTTGAGATCCAAGGTTGTGGTGTTCACTGATCATTCTGCCTTAAAACACCTTCTTGCTAAAAAGGACACTAAACCTTGCTTAATTCGTTGAATTCTGCTACTCCAAGAGTTCAACCTAGAAATTAAAGATAAGAAAGGATTTAAGAATGTGGTAGCAGATCACTTATCTAGGATCCCTATTGAGGCATCAACCCCTACTAGCGTTATCCAAGAGACTTTTCCTGATGAGTCTCTGATGGCTGTGGAGGCCAAAACTTCTTGGTTCGCTGACATGGTGAACTATTTGGTCACAAGCATTACCCCCAATACTTGGGACAAGCAGAAGCGAGGCAGGTTTCTTACTGACATTAAATGTTATTACTGGGAAGAACTTGAGCTTTTTAGAATAGGCCCTGACTAGGTATTTCATCGTTGCGTCCCTTATGAAGAACAAAGGAGTGTTCTGAGTTTCTGCCATGACCTCCACTGTGGAGGGCATTTTAGTGGAAAAAAGACTGTCCATAAGGTTCTTCAGTCTAGCTTTTGGTGGCCCACATTATTTCGAGATGCACATACATATGTGGGCGCATGTCTATGTTGCCAACAGACTGGAACCATTGGAAAAAGGGATGAGATGCCCCATCAACCTATTCTCCCTGTTGAAATCTTTGAAATTTGGGGCATCGACTTCATGGGTCCCTTTCCTATGTCCTTCGGATATTAATACATCCTTGTGGCTGTGGACTATGTATCGAAATGGATAGAAGCCATACCCACATGGACCAATCACCATTCTGTGGTCTTGGACTTCTTTAGGGCTAATATCATTTCTTCGTATGGGTGCCCAAAGACGATCATAAGTGATGAAGGACCTCACTTCAAGAACATGCACTTCACAAGACTACTCCAAAATTTGGGAGTCAACCACATGATGGCCACACCTTACCATCCTCAAATGAGTGGACAAGTTGAAGTATCTAATAGGGAGATTAAACGAATTTTAGAAAAAACTATCAGGCCCGACCATAAGGATTGGTCAAAAAAATTAAATGATGCACTTTGGGCCTATAGAACAGCGTATAAAACTCCCTTGGGCATGTCTCCTTTCTGTTTTGTCTACGGAAAAGTGTGTCACCTTCCCGTTGAAATACAACACAAAGCTTATTAGGCTATTAAAAAGATTAACTTAAATCTAGATAAAGCAGGAAAGACATGCATGCTGAAGTTAAGTGAGCTTGAGGAGCTTCGTAATGAAGCCTATGAAACTTCTCAAGCTTACAAGCAACGTACAAAGGTCTTCCATGATAAGCACATTATTAGATAGACTTTTGAGCACAACTAGTGGGTCTGGATTGTTAATTTCAAACTTAAATTACTTTCAGGAAAGCTTAAGTCCCACTGGGATGGGCCATACGTTGTTATCAATACCTTCCCTCATGAAGTAGTAGAAATTCAAAACCCTACTTCTGGTGCAGGCTTTAAGGTAAATGGTCAACGACTTAAACCTTATGTTACTCTTTCAGATGGCTAGGTTTTGGATGCACTTCGGCTTAAGGAACCTTAGCTCCTCCCACTCTCCTCCTCAGGTGATATTCTTCTATGTCTTTATTTTTCCAATAAGGATATTATCAATCTTAGGCATGGGGGGTATAACCTGAGGATGTTTATAGCATTTATAAATATTTGGATGCATTTAGGATAGGTTCATTAGTTTGAAAAAAAAAAGAAAAAAAATATATCTTTTATTTTCTTGAGCTAAATTGGTTAGTCCCTAGTAGAAGTTTTTTTATCAAGGAGGTGTCATTAAAGATTTTCTTCTGAAATTATTTCTGAGTTTAGAATCCAGTGTACTTCACTTGCACGTAAACTGGGTAATGGATCTTTGTAGAAAATCAATAAGCATTTTCAGTCTACTAAACCCTTGTACAGTTAATAAGGAGTCAGGTGACATGCTACGGATGTGTTTGTTTAAAAGGATCGTTATAGTTTGTGCTCGCAACGTCGGTTTTAAATGAAGAAACGAATGTGAGTCCGACTGTCGATCTCAGGGAGGCATGAAAATCAGATTTTTCTTGTCATTTAGTGTCACGGAAATGACAGATTTTTGCTTGCGAGAAGACATGGGAGAAAAGTGAGTGAGAGAGAGAGAGTAGGGTTGAGTCTTTTAAATCATAGCAATCACTTAAATTAAGATGGAGAATAACATCAACACTATATTAAACATGCAATTCAAGTTTTACAAATACAACGGTAGCTAAATGCTTAAACAAAAGGAAAGTAAAGCTAGAGGAAAGGGAGAGAAAGAGAGAGAGAGGGGAGACGGCGAGGCGGCCACAGTGGTGGAAGGAGGCTCTGTCGGTGGCTCGTCGAATCCGTTGGCTACAAGAGATGCTAAAGGAGTCTAGGAGGGGAATACAACACTTGCTAGGTGAATTCAGTGCTTTACATGGGTGGTTGGGAGGGGTTTATATAGGAAGAAAGGGTTTTTAATTTAAGTATGGGATTTAGCGACGTCCGGGACGTTGCTAAACCCATGCTAAAAGAGTCGGTGAAGCCCCCTGCCCAACGGTCTCACGCGCGTGCCCGTTCTTTTCACACGATCCGTGTGCGTGGCTTGAGGGCCACCCGATCAGAGATCGGACGGCTGAGATCACGCGGGGGGTGCACTCGTGGATTGTTGCTGAGGTGCATGTTGCTCGCATGTCATCACACGCGTTCGGCCGAACGCGCCTAATTGCGCCGCATGGCGCTGCCGCAGCCGCTCGATGGTGATCGAGCGGTCCAATTTGGTTGTGTGATCAATTTTTGCACTTAATTCCACTGCGGGCACTTTGAATGCACGCCTTGAGGGCGTGTTGTGGGGGCACGACCGTTGCGCTGCCCTCGCGAATGGTCGCGCGGAGAAGATAGGGCGCAGCTGCTGCTGACCATTGAATGGGGATCCAACGGTCAGATCTTCGTGTGAGGTTGGGCGCGTAGACGCAGAGAACATGGACGAGAGTGATTTTCAACCCTCTGATTGGAGATTGGACGGCTTAAAGTGGTGCCACGCAATGAAGGGCGTAGGGGCGGCTCCACGTGGCGCGTTGTGGGTTGTTGATCTGATGATCAACAACCAGAACTTCTTAAGCCGATAAAGGGAGCTCCGGATGTCGGATTTGGCTGATTTCGAGTTCGTTGGACTCCGTTGGTCACTTTGAATCCATCCGTGTGGTCCGATCACTCATCTGAGACCTATTTTGACATGCACTTGTACACATGGCCATTAATAATGCACTATAAGTAATCTTGATGTGTGATGCATGCAATGCTCCCATTCCAATTTATGATGTGTCTTCTATGCATTTTACCCTTAATACCGACCCCTTTTGGCAGAATTAACATTGTAAAATGTAGTGTTATCATTAGGCATACTATCTTCTATTAGATCCACTACTACTGGTAAGCTAAGTCTAGTGCAAGGACTCTTGAGTTCTGGATAATTAGATGATGATACCTCAGAGTTAAGCATAGCTTTCTCTCTCTATTCCTCTGTGCAAACAATGTGTGAAGTCCTAAGAGTCACCAAATAAGGTAGATGCACAAAAATTGAGTCCTAATAGAACTATGACTATGGTGGATGGTTACGACTATCCTTCATAGAGTCTGAAATGACCCATGGCCCTTTTGGGTCGTTTAAGACATCTGGATGAGCTGTCAGACGTCTGGATGAAGGGTCGAACGTCTGAAAGTAGACAAACCATACCTTCTTTTTCACGCGTGCGCTACACGCGCACTCTCTTCTCTCTCTCCTCACCCTAAACCCTAAACCTCATCTATTTAAACCCCCCTCACCCACACCACTCTCCACCAGCCACCGCCACCTTCATCCACCTCCGTCCTTCCTTCCTCCCTTCCTTTTAGCGCGGCGAGAGGAGAGGGAGCTAAGAGAGAGAGAGACGGGACGTGGAGGAGGAGAGGAGAGCTCAAGAGGAGGAGTTTACAAGAGGCTGTGGGAGCTTGGAGGAGCTCATGCGGGAGGAGTCGAGGGCGCGGTCATGGAGGAGGAGCTTGTGAGCAAGTGCCTTGGCCTCCTACAGTCGTTGAAGGCACTACTGCAGCTCCTGCGAGCGACGTGGAGGGTTTCACGTGGAGAAGAAGCTCGTAGAGGTTCTGCGTACTGAATGTTTTCCAATATCAGACGTCTGGATCTTCTCCCAAACGTCTGAAGTTGAAGCCGACCATCTGAAAGCACGCACAGTGCTAAAGTACGTGCTTTTGTGCAGTTATGGCCATGCAAGCCTCACCGCAGAGTTTGTCTGGCCTTTTCTGATGGTTTGCACGGACGTACGCAGGGGATAGGCCATTGGAAAGGCACGGGGTACGCCCTTCGAGGTGCTTTTGAATGTCTAGACACATCGCCAGATGTCTAACCGTACCTCCAAACTACAGGAAGAAGAGTCTGACGTCTGGAACTCACCTCAGACGATCGTGGAGGGGTCCGGACGTCCGAGGTAGTTGCAAGGAACCCAGGGTAAGTGTCGACGTCTTTAAGACATCTAGGACTAGACCCAAACGTCTGATTTTGGACAGTGTGAGTGTTTCTGGCTCGTTTAGGGCCCAAACGAAATCGAATTTCTGCAAACGAAATCGAATTTCTGCAAACGAAGTACCGTTGTTTTTCGCTTGAGTTTTTCTACGAGTTAGTGTCACTTGTATATAGTTTTGGACTCGTTTGATGTGGTTGGTCAATTGTATAGGTCTCCTGCCAGTCAAGTACGCGGGAGCCACAGAGGTGACGGGATCTGCGATCCGAGCCCCCATTCCTCCCATATTTGCTGGTAGAGTGGTTTACATTAATATTATGATTTAAATAAATGAGCTGCATGTTTAGAATAACTTGAATGAATCCTAGGATGAGAATGAACCCTAGGACAGAAACAGATGATTGAGCTATACTGTATACTTGAGAAACATGTGGAACCCTAGGATGAGAATGAATCCTAGGGTAGAAACATATGGTTGAGATATACTCCTTACTTGAGATGCTTGTAAAAACTTTAAATGTTAGTAAATGTACTGGTTATTTATGTGATACCTTGTTAGTTGGAAAGTCACGAGCTGCCTGTTTTAAGAATGGAACTGGAAACCTGAATAGAGAAATGTAAAAGTCTAGATTATAAAACGAAAGAAATATCAGCATGAACCCTACGGGGAATTAGGAGGAGGACTCCTGTAGATGGGAAGTGAGTTGGCCCTTGTGTACATGGTACCAAGGAGAGCCACTGTCCCTTTAGTGTAGAGGGGTACTAGTCGCCCGTTGGGATGAGCCCCGGGGTCAGGCCTAGACACTCTACACCGACTCAGTTTGGCCCTCGTGTACGTGGTACAGAGGTTAGATACTTAGTGTAGGGAGGGAGCTAGCCACCCTAGGGGGCCCGGGGTTAGGACTAGCCGCCCTACACCGACTCTTGTTAGGCCCACTGAGAAAACCAGGATAATCAGACGAGGGTACGCTGACTGTGGAGGGGTGAGACCCCTGTTCTATTCTGTTCTGAGAGGGAAAGGCCTTGTATTGTTCCGTGCTCTACCTTTAGGAGTACCCGCTAGCGAAAACGGCTGACCGTGTGCCAAGGCAGGATAGGTACCTGTGCGTTTATCACGCGTGCCGTAGTCATCGCTATGTCACGACCGTGACCTCGGGATGGTTGACTGGGTGCGGGATTACCAAGGGGGACTCTCCTGGCCAGGAGAGCACCACGTGTACCTCCTACACCATAGAAAAGACTGCAATCAAGATCGTTCCTGTGAGGAGCAGGCCAGATCAAGAAATGATTCTAGGTGAATAGAGGAACAACAAATTAGAAGCACTTGGTTGAACTAAATGAAAATGGATAGTTGTTTAATTGCATAAATTAATTACTTGTCTTAATTATATGTAAATGGATAAATTACCACTCTACTCAGTGTTCGCTAACTCCGGAAATTTTATAACCTTGTTCAGGTCAGGGAGTTGAGCAGCCAGCACCACTGGCTGCGGAGGGAGCTGGGCCTAGTCGAGCCCAGCCTTAGCTGCGTTCTTACTGTTTTTCCTTAGCTCCTGCTGTTGTAGTGAGTATTTTTGTTCTATGTAGTACTGTTTTAGTACTTTCAGCTGTACTTTTCTCTATCGTAGTTGTGATGACCTATAACTTTGATAGACCTTTTCGCTCTGTTTCTTTTACTATCTCTTATTTATTTTCTGCTTAGTTACATTGCATGTGTGGTTGTAATTTATTTCTTGCTTTTGGTTATTTTTCGTTGAACGACTAGGTCTTGGGACTAGTCGAGGTGGGCCGATCTCGGATCCTACAGGGATTTGGGATCGAGTCGTAACAGAGTCATCGGCTGAAGGAGGGTAATATTGTCAAAGGTCAGAAATACGATTGTCCTATCAACTCCTTCCCGGTGCCAAGAGTAGGCACTTACACATAATAAGCCACACAATATCCTCTTGACCATCATCATCCCTAATAATGCCTCATAAATAAAAATATGCATCATTTTGTGTTGACAAAAAAAAAAGCAAGGAAACATTTATATTAAAAAAAATAAAAAAAAAAAAGAGAGAGAAAGAGAAGAGAGAAAAAAGAAACGAAAAGAGTGCAGGTTTATAATTTTATCTTCATGTCATTTCTTTCATTATATGTCGATGCTTTTGAGGCAAGAACAAAAACACTCATTGTGATCCACCAAATGTGACCCATACTTATTTTTCAGTATTTCTGATCGCCCGAATATTGGCTGAAGACCTCTAACTTAATTGTAGTGTTATTAGGACTTTAATTGAAATGTGAATGCCATGTGAGGCTACCAAATAGTGAGTACATTTAAAAAACCTGGTAAGAAAGAAGAAAAAGAAAAAGAAAAGAGAGAGTGAGTGAGCGTAAAGGAACGCAAAGAGAGCACAGTGTCTAGCCTTTCTCTGGGTTGACTCGTTTGATAGTCTAGAGATTTAAAGTCTTCAGTACTAGACTACGTGTAGCACCAGATGGGTGTGAGTCACCAAATATAAATCCATTCAAATCAGTATCTCCTACCTAAGCCGAAAAGCTGAGGTCAAATTATAGGTCATTTTCTACTTTATCCCCGAGGGAAATAGTTGCCTATCTTGATAGAATTGTATCAAGGGTGAAGTACAAACTTCAAATGTAAGTTGGCTCTTCACTTGGATCTATTACCTAGGCTGCTATCACTTCACATTTGTCTGGATCTCTAAATTTTTTGGAATAAGGAAAGAAGAAATGTTTTAGTTACTTCCATTGTTTTTCACTTTTACTCGGGACTAACAAAACTTAAGCATGGGGGTATTTGGTGAGTCTAATTTATTGGACACATAATTAGCCTAAGTACATTTAAATCATGCCTCATTAGATTGCAAGTAGAATTAAGTGATAGTTTATCTTAATTAGAAGATATTTTGTTAAAACTTCATACATATATGTTTATGTATGGTTATGTGTGCAAATGTCCAAAATCCAACTCCATTGCCAACGGTGCACTGGCTCTCGCTGGCCTCATTTGACCGCCTCCTTCTTGCTGGCCTCAATAGCCTGGGCACCCAAATCAGCCAAGTCTCGCGCAACAACCTGTGTCACCGCCTCATCAATAATTTTGTTGGAGACGATCTCAGGGGAGGAAACAAAACTTGAGAGGCATTTAAAAAGAGGAGGATGGATGGAGGATGGGGTCTTCTCAACCTTCACCGTGCATAGAGCTCGTACCATGGAAGGAGCCAACTCTTTGTTTTAAGCTTGCACAACATCTCCTCTTGCTACTGCCATGTGGTGACAGAGCATGGCGCACTGCCCACCACCATTACCACACCCGCACGCGTGCACAGCAACAGCAATAGCCACCACGCGTGCGCCTCTCTACGCTCCCACCAACGGCCAACAACGCACTCGCGTCTCCCAGCCACCGTGCCAGTGTGCGCTCCTTTACATGCATGCACACTCATGCACACACAACCGACCCCCTCTTCTCCTTTATTCTTCTCTTCTCCATGTGCTGTCCTTGCCACAAAAAATAACCCAAAGTTGCAGCCACCTCCTCGCTTCATACGACCACTACAAGCGACCAAACTCACTGTCAACCTCACTGTTCTCGTCTCACGCCCACGACCTCTGTACGTCCACCAGCTACCCTCCACAACGAGCGTGAGCACCTCCTGCCGTCACCATCTACCGCCATCCTCCGCCACTGACCGACCACTGGCAGCTATCTCCGGTCACGCCTCCACCGCCAAAGGAAAGCCCTCACTCTAGAGATCCTCCACGTCCATCCACGCCACCGATTTATCCCTCTCCATCACGCAATCGAGCATAAGGGCAAATGCCCTGTTTCATGTAAAATTAAATTTTACATTTGAATGCCATTGCGGGAGTTGGCATTTTTAGATATTAATATTTTATTTTATAGATTTTATGAACATATTCCTCTTGTTCTGCATAACTACGATTTCAGCATTTTTTTTTTGAGAAGATGATTCCACCATATTAGGCATTGATTAGTTAGTCTAAAGGGAATCTTAACTTGATTTTTTAGGAAAATAAATAGTGAACATTGGATTTTAATAGTAACGAGTTTTAATAAACCATTACCTCCCTGTGGACACGACCCGCTCCTCTTGAGTGCTTATTTTTAATTATTTTGAAAGTGATTTTCTACCACTTTGATATTACTTCGACACATCATTTTATGTGCAAAACGACAACGAAAGCGAAAACCGTCTTATCAGTGATGCGCATCCCTTTAGATATCCAGAAGTTGATCCGTCTCTTGAGTTGTATATCTTGTGTGCCATTTGCACCAGACCATCTGCAAGGACTTCATGGACTACTGTTGCCCATGAATATTTATATAGAGAGTCCAAATCATCAATGTAGTGGAATAGTCTTGGGTATATGGAATGAGTGAGAATGGTAGGAATATCCTATGGATCGCAACTAAATACTAGAGGGGAGGGGTGAATAGTATTGCTTTGAATTATATGCAAAAATTAAAAAATAAAACACCAGAAATTCATGCATAAAGTACACCTGATTTATAGTGGAAACCTGATCTGGGTGAAAACCTCTACCTAAGCCTCCCAGCTTAGGATTTTTCTGACTAGGCACCGCTAGTCAATCCACTAAATCGTACTACTTGAATAAGGGTGGCATAACCTTTTACAATTCACTTTCCTTTTATCCTGAAGAGAAGCAGAAACAACAACATGGATCTTCCAAACAAACTTGGAATCCGTAAATCAAAACAACAAAATAGTATAACAATAAAATGAATTCTATGGAACCTCAATAAGTGATCAAACCAATTTTTTGCAGAGGTTTGAGACGTCGTGCTTTTGAAGAATGTGAAGAACAGGACACGAAAGCTTTTGAAAATAAGCATGAGAAGCTATGTTTTTGTACGGTATTTCTATTTTGAAAGTTGTAAAGGAATGGGTTGCGTGCGGTCTCTATTTATATAAAAAGTTTTGCCTAAATAGGAAATTAAATTGGTCAATCAATTAAGGTTAATTGGTCGATCAAAAGGCAATTTGGTCAATCAATTAAGAAGGTTGGTCGATCACTGATTGTTCGATCAATTAGCTTGGTTGGTCGATCAAGAGGATTTTTCTCAACTTCCTAAAATGGGCTAATTTGATCAGTCAATTAATTTGGTTGGTTGATCAGTTATCTAAATTGGTCGATTAATAACCCTAAAAGTTTGGTTTTGAAAAGATGCACAAAAAAATCATGTTTGAGTTTTATTTGAGGTTCCTTACAATGATGTCCTACACTCAAGTAAATGTAAAAGACGCACAACAGCAACTATCTTCTCTTGTCTTGAAAGATGCTTTAATACTTTAATCCAAGATACTCCTGAAATGTTAGTCTGGCAATAAACATAATTTTGGTGTATCAAAATAGAGGTACTTACATTCTCTCCCTTTTTGATGACAACAAAATTATAATTATGAAATTGGGAAATAGTTTTGCATAAAATCTCCCCCTTTTTGTTTTAGCAAAAAGTAAAACATACTACTTTGTGATTTTACATTTAACTCCCCCTTAAAGAAGTAATTTAAGCATCATAAATATTATGCAATATAAGAGAGCTAAAGAAAAATAGAAAACTAAGAGAGATAATTTTCATGCGTAAATAAATAGTCTAGATAATCAATGCATATAATATAATTGTTCTGAGAAATAAAGTTATACATGCCAAGATAGAGATAAAAACAAATATAACATTTAATCATCTAATGATGCCATGAAGGCATCCATAGTGCTCTGAAGATCAGTGTCCGACTCGAGGTCCAGTATATCTGATCTCTCGAAGATGCTGGCTGACCAAGGAAAAGGCGTCCCTACGTTGATGAACGTGGTGTCGAATGCCTAGATGTCCTACGAAGAGTAATCTGCTGGTCAGCTGGTCCTGCTGATGCTGATGGTGTTGCTGGTGATGCCAATGTAGGAGGAGGAGGTGCTAAAGGCATGGTAGTCGAACGACAAGGTCGATGAAGCTACTGTTGAATACTATGAACTGACTCTCCAAGTTTGTCCAAAAA
This sequence comes from Thalassia testudinum, assembly GCA_037157565.1. NCBI lineage: Eukaryota > Viridiplantae > Streptophyta > Magnoliopsida > Alismatales > Hydrocharitaceae > Thalassia > Thalassia testudinum. The sequence continues at coordinate 51,971,944 of JAZHRO010000009.1, forward strand.
CTGACTCTGAGCATTCAGGTATTTTGATACCTGATGCCCATGCCTCATCATAACCATGTCAGTCTCCCGCTGCCTGTGTATCATCAAAGAAATGCCACTGGTCACATCCTAAATAGTGACGAAGTCCCTGCCTGAGATCCGTCTATCCAAAAGGCTCTAGTCCTGGTCATAGAAGGAAGGCGATGGTCTCACTGGTGGTGGACATGTCTCAGTGAAGTGCTCATAAGGTGGGAACGGAGGAGGTACTACGGTCTACTCCTGCTGCTACTGTTGCTCCTGTGTTGCTTCCTCACCACGGGCTCCTTGTGCTTGCTCCATCTTTGCATATGTGAGTTTATCGAATATGGAGACACGAGTGGTAAACTGTTTATGATTGATGTCCATGGGCACACTGAAGTGAAGAAAGATATGGGAGAGAAGTGTCCTAAGCTGGAAGGAGCTGCTGGGTGGTTTACTCATGAGATGAAGAATCAAATGGTTCCAATTGAATCGTTTGTTCTTCATAAAAGCATAGAGGGTGATCAGCATAATGAGAGGGCAGTTCTCAAATGATGTGGACTTGACACGAAATTCCACAAAAATACACGATTTAGAAAACGAGCCAAATGTCGAAAATAGGGTGACTTGGCAAGACTACGTAAGTTAAAATGAGAGGGAGTGAGCAGGGTCTCCCTGATGGTGTCAGACTGAGTCTGCTGATGCAACTCAAGAAAAGTAGGTCCAACAGAAGGACAACCAAGAATCTCTGTCAAAACATCCGCATTGACCAGAACTTCTATCCTGTAGATGTTCGAGGTCAACTCGATGTTGGCACCTTCACCTATATCTTTGAGATTGGCATAAAATAGGTGACAAGCCATGGGATCAACACCGGGAATGCGGCTATGTTTGGAACCCACATAAAAGTTCTGCTCAAACAATTGCAAAATCTTATGGTATGCAAATTTTTCGTAGATCCTAGGGAAAATAGACTATAAATAAGTGAAGTCAACAGGTCTACCGACATGCGGAGAGAATTTCGTAAACAACGGCAAACGATCACGAGTGGCCTTGATAATGAAAAAGCGATCAAAAGTGTCATCACAATGGCTAGAAGAGCCGCATCCACGTTTGGGTGCCATGGTAAAGAGTTAGAAAACACAGTTGGTCGATCAAACAAGATGACTGGTCAACCAAAAAAGAACCAGACTTTTGGTTGATCAACCAAGGAGTTTGGTCGATCAAAAGACCTCAAATCGAAAAAAAAATGTTTGACTAGATGATAAACTCAAGTATGCTACATGATTTCGCAAGAAAAATACACAAGCAAGATCAAACAAGTGAGAGTAAGTCAAAGCACATTATAAACACAAGAAAAATCCAAAAGAATGGATGTATTCAAGGTTTAGAATGTACCGAGATCGAACCAAAGTTGGTCGATCAAAACAGAGGCAGGATAGAGGGCATGTAAGGAGGTCGAAGTCGCACGAGCATGGAGGTGCGAAGAGTCGACAAGTGACATGCACTTGTGAGGACCGGTGCATAGTTGACCCACGCACGAAGGTGGCTTGTGCTATGAGGACGATGTCGATGTTGATCGATTAGACAGTGAAGAGAAGAGAAGTGGGGTCGGGTATGTTTTGAGGAGTGTGGATCAAAAGATTTTGTATAGTAAAAAATAGGTGTATGGGGTAAAAAATGAGGTGTTTTATAGAGAACATGATTAGTAAAATAGGAAAATGCACTTAAGGCAACTAATCACATAGGTTATAAATGGTAAGAGTGGATTGCGAATGCGAAACGAGGAAGCAAGATCGCAATCTTCGAAAAGAGAAACCGCCAGTTTTGGTCGATCAAAAATGGTTTTTGGTCGATCAAAACGAGAAGTGATCGATAAAAAGAAGTAATTGGTCGATCAGAGTTTGAATGTTTGGAGGGAAAATTCCCGCCCAAACAGATTGGTTGATCAAAAAAAATTGATTGATTGATCAAAAGGAGAGAGTTGTGGAGGGAAAATTCCACCAGGCAAAAAATCAAGTTTTGGTCGATCAAACAAGAGTTTTGATCGATCAAAGGTTGGTCAATCAATTTTTGAAAATTGATCGATCAAAACTGTAAAAGAGACATTTATTAGGCCAATTAATTAAGCTCTTTTAATCTAGATAACCCTAGTGAATGACAAATTTGATTAAACCAATCTTTTAGTAATGGTTTTGTGAATATATCAGCTAGCTGATTTTCTGTGTTAACAAATTCTAAACTGATATCCCCTTTTAAGACATAATGTCTAAGAAAGTGGTGTCTAATATCTATATGTTTGGTCTTAGAGTGTTGTACTGGATTTTTGGGAAGGTTAATAGCACCTGTGTTGTCGCACAAAATCTTGTCATTCTTATAAGATAAACCAAAGTCTTGTAATGTTTGTTTCATCCACAATAGTTGTGAACAAGCTAAAGATGCTGCTACATGTTTTGCTTCAATTGTGGATCGTGATACGGTATTTTGTTTTCTAGAGAACCAAGAGACTAGGGAATTTCTGAGAAATTGACAAGTTCCACTAGTACTCTTACGATTTGTGAAGCTACCTGCATAGTCAGCATCACAAAAGGAATATAGTTCCAATGTGTCTGACTTCAGATAAAAAAAGTCGTAAGTCTTGTGTGTTGTTTAGATATCTAAGTATTCTTTTAACAACATGTAGATGTGATTCATTAGGGTTTACTTAAAAGCAAGCACACAAACAAGTACAAAATAGAATGTCAGGTCTACTTGCAGTTAAATATAATAGAGATCCTATCATGCTTCTGTATAGTTTTTGATCTACTGATTTACCTGTGTCATCAATTTTCAATTGGGTAGAAGTTGCCATTGGTGTTTCTTTACCTTTGACTTTATCCATCGAAAATTTCTTCAATATCTCTACTGCGTATTTTGTTTGAGATATGAAGATTCCGAAGGATATCTGATTAATCTGAAGACCTAGGAAGAACTTGAGTTCTCCCATCATGCTCATCTCAAATTGATCTTGCATTACCTTTGCAAAGTTTTGGCAAAGTAGATCATTAGTAGCACCAAAGATGATATCATCTACATATATTTGAATTATTAAGAGATCGTTTTCTTTTCTTTTGGTAAATAAGGTTGGATCTATTTGACCAATTTTAAACTCATTTTCAATTAGATATGATTTTAACCTATCATACCAAGCTAGTGGAGCTTGTTTTAGATCATATAATGCTATGTTTAATTTGTATACGTGTTCTGGATGATTTGGATCTTCAAAACCTGGAGATTGTTTAACAAAGACTTCCTCTTTGATGAATCCATTTAGAAAGGCACTTTTGACATCCATTTGGAAGAGTTTGAATTCCATATGGGTAGCAAAAGCTAGCAACATTCTAATAGATTCTAGTCGAGCAACAGGTGCATATGTTTCATCAAAATCTATTCCTTCTTCTTGATTGTATCCTTGAGCCACAAGTCTAGCTTTATTTCTAACTACATTTCCTGATTCATCAAGTTTGTTTCTAAAAACCCACTTGATTCCTATAATGGTTTGTGATTCAGGCTTTGAAACAAGTTCCCATACTTGATTTTTCTTAAATTGATTTAGCTCATCTTCCATAACAATAATCCAACAGTTGTTTGAGAAAGCTTCCTTAACATTTTTAGGTTCTAATTGTGAAACAAAGCCTGTAAAGGCTAGTGTGTTAAGGAAAGATCTGGTTTGAACTCCTTTTAACAAATCTCCTATTACTAGTTCTTTAGGATGATCTTTCACAAAAGAGATATCTTTGGGTAGTTCACTAGAAATATTCTCTTCTGGAATGTTCGATGGATCATGTACTAGTTCATCATCATCAATCGTAGAAGATTTATGTTGAATTAAACCTTCATCAAATGATACATGCATGGTTTCCTCAACAACAGAATTCTTCTTATTAAAGATCCTAAGGCTTTACTTCTGGTTGAATAACCTAAGAAAATCCCTTCCGAGCTTTTAGCATCGAACTTATCAAGATTATCTTTAGTATTAAGTATAAAGCATTGACATTCGAAAATCTTGAAGTAGGAAATCCTAGGTGTTCTTCCATGATAAAGTTCAAAAGGTGTCTTCTTTAGGATTGGTCTGATCAAGGTTCTATTTTGGATATAGCAAGTAGTGTTTATAGCCTCAGCCCAAAAATATCGAGACAGTTTGACTTGCACAGCATTGTGCGGGCACACTCTTGCAAAGTCCTATTTTTCCTCTCAACTACACCATTCTAAGGTGTAGATCTAGGGAAGGCAAACTCATGTTTGATTCCATATTGATCACAAAAATTCAAAAAAGATTCATTTTCAAATTCTCCACCATGATCACTTCTGATCCTAATTACCTTAGATCCTTTCTCATTTTGTAATCTTCTAACTAGTTTGCTAAAGGCATCTATGGTTAAGTCTTTTCTTTTTAAGAAGGATACCCAAGTAAATCTAGAGAAGTCATCAATTATGACTAAACAATATCTGCACTCGCTTAGGCTTTCGGATTTAGTTGGTCTGAACAAGTCTAAGTGAAGTAGCTCTAGGGGTTGAGAAGTGCTAACCATCCATTTTGGTTTAAACAAATTTTTGGTTTGTTTACCAACTTGACAAGAATTGCAAACTTGGCTTTTCTTGAAGTTGATCTTTGGCTGTCCCTTGACAAGTTTATGTCTCACAAGTTTACTAATGTTGCTCATGTGAACCTGACCTGATTGTTTATGCCAAAGTGTTACTTCTTCGTCAAATACGACTAGACATTCAAGACTATCGTATTTGTCGAAGTTTACAGTGTAAATGTCTTTATGTCTATTTCTTTTAAGAATAATTTGTTTTGTTTCTTTATTACAAATTTTAAAACCTTTTGATGTGAATGTGATTTTATTTCCTTTATCACATATTTGGCTTACACTTAATATATTATGTTTTAAACCTTTAACTAAATGCACATTATCAAAAGAGGTAGAAGAGTTACCTATTTGGCCAGTACCAAAAATACGGCCCTTGTGATTGTTTCCAAATGTGACCGTACCACCTTCCTGACGGCTGAGCTGTAGGAATAGGTCTTCCTCACCGGTCATGTGCTTGGAATAACCGTTGTCCATTATCCACCTTTCTTCTCTTTCCTATCATTGGTTTGTGACTGTGAGGCTTGTTTGATAAAGTGGCTTCAATGTTCCATTGATTTGTCGAAAAGTCCACTTCTTATAATCTACAGAACCTACAAAATAAGATTGCAAAATACTTTTTGGTACCCATTTTCTTTGGGTCCACGGTGGTTAGTTCGCATTGCCTACTTTGGCAAGCTACCTTTCCCTTGGATCTGGCTAGAACTGGATGCTTCATGATTATTTTTTGGTATATAGCCTAATCCAAATTTTGTGGTGCTCTGGATTTGTGTTCCTAATAATTTATTCAAGTTTTTACTTCCATTAGTGAATTTAGTCAGATCATTTAAGATACTAGCAAAGTTTTCTTTCAATTTATTGATATCTACCTTTAAACTGTCCATCTGTGATTTTAATGACGTGATTTCAATAGATAATTTTTTGTTTTGTTGAGTAAGTATATCTTTGTGTGTTCTCTCTTCTCCTAATGCTTTAGTTAGGTTTTTATTTTATATTTTTAATGACTTAGCTATGTCATGCATCTAAAAAAATGCTTCTAATAACTCATGTTGTGAAAAAGAGGTTACCTCATCTTCTAGTGCCATTAGTCCTAGAAGAGCTTCTTCTTCGGAAGTTTCTTCTTCTGAGCTTGAGTCTGATTCATCCCATGTTGCCGTGAAAGCCTTCTTCTTTCCATATTATCTGAAGAACTTCTTTTCCGACTCTTTCTTGAGAAGTGGACAATCTTTCTTAATGTGTCCCTTTCTTTTGCAGTTGTAGCAGATGATTGCATCCTTCTTTGTTTCTTCCTTCTTCTTCCCCCAGCTCCTCTTATTCTTGAGGAACTTTCTCAATTTTCTGGAGAGAAGAGCTATGTCTTCTTCTTCTTCACTTGATAATTCTTCAAATTCTTGATTTGCTTCAAGGGCTATGATCTTCTTTTTGGTTCCTTCATCTTCTTGCTTCTTCATGTGTTGGAGCTGAACTTCATAAGCCATAAGACTTGCAATAAGATCGTCCAGTTTAAGGGTGGATAGATCTTTTGATTCTTGAATGTTTGTTGTCTTGGTCTCCCAATCACTGATAAGTGAACAAAGGATCTTCCTTGCCAGAGCTTCATTCTTTATATCTTGATCCAGATTCTGTAGGGAGTTTACGATGCCCATGAATCGTGTGAACATCTCCTTGATAGATTCTCCCTTCATCCTGAAAAGCTCATAATTTTAGTTAGTAAATTTACTCGAGTTTCTTTTACCTTAGTTGTTCCCTCATGGGTGACTTCAAGTATGTTCAAGATCTCGTATGTCATTTGCACGTAGAGACGTGGTTGAATTCTGCTTTTGAAAGTCCACAGAAGATTGTGTTCATTGCTTTTGCATTGTGGGTTGCCATCTTCTTCTGGTCTAGTGTCACCACCACTCCTTCCTTGATTTCAGGACCAGTGTATTTGGATGCGATGACATCCCATACCTCAAATTCCATGGATTCAAGGACAATCTGCATCCTAGCCATCCAATATCCATAGTTTGTTTTGTCAAAAAGAGGACGACGAACAGTAGATTGCCCCTCAGCGTATGTGTCGACAGAAGACTTTGACATCTTTCTGGACAACTAAGCTCTGATACCAAGTGAGAGTGGTAGGAATATCCTATGAATCACAACTAAATACTAGAGGGGAGGGGTGAATAGTAATGCTTTGAATTATATGCAAAGATTAAAAAATAAATCACCAGAAATTCATGCACAAAGTACACCTGATTTACAGTGGAAACCCGATCTGGGTGAAAACCACTATCTAAGCCTCCCAGCTTAGAATTTTTTCGACTAGGCACCGCTAGTCAATCCACTAAATTGTACCACTTGAACGAAGGTGGCACAACCTCTAATAATTCACTTCCCTTTTATCCTGAAGAGAAGCAAAAACAACAACACGGATCTTTCAAACAAACTTGGAATCTGTAAATCAAAACAACAAAATAGTATAACAATAAAATGAATTCTATGGAACCTCAATAAATGATTAAACCAATTTTTTGCAGAGGTTCAAGACGTCGTGCTTTTGAAGATAGTGAAGAACAAGGCACGAAAGCTTTTGAAAATAAGCATGAGAAGCTTTGTTTTTGTATGGTATTTCTATTTTGAAAGTTGTAAAGGAATAGGCTGCGTGCGACCTCTATTTATACAAAAAGTTTTGCCTGAATAGGAAATTAAATTGGTCAATCAATTAAGGTTAATTGGCCGATCAAAAGGCAATTTGGTCGATCAATTAAGAAGGTTGGTCGATCACTAATTGATCAATCAATTAGCTTGGTTGATCGATGAAGAGGATTTTTCTCAACTTCCTAAAATGGGCTGATTTGATCGGTCAATTAATTTGGTTCATCGATCAATTATCTAAATTGGTTGATCAATAACTGATGTAAACACATTTACACTACTTAAGATGTCTATTTATGCATGTTCTTAAGCATAGGATTGCATTGCATGCTATAAATATTGCATAACATGCATCATCTTGCATTTAAAGTAGTTTGAATAAAATGGAGGTTAATTATCTCCTTTTATGTGCTTGGACAGGGTAAACATTTTATCGGGTCCTCAGATTGAAGATCCAACTGTATGGATGTGATTAGGGCGACGATTTTTTTCAAAATGTTGAACGATCGAATTGCTACGCTAACGTGTTTGGAAAACCTGTCGTTGTAGCTTGAAAGCTAAGAATTCGTGTTCAACAAATAAAATTTATACCGAAAAGAATTTCGGGTCGAACACAGGGAGGCTAAGTTGATCTATATTCGTAATTATATTTTTTTTAGAATTTTTGAAAAGCGAGGCGATATAATTACAATGGAACTATCAGACTAAAAGAAAGAGAGAGAGAGAAAGAGAACATGCATTCAATATTTCAAACTATTTATACAATCAAACTAAATAAAAGTTACACTATAAAGCAGGAAAATTCTACACTAGAAAAGCTGTAAAGAAGAATGGGAGAGAGAAGTTATCCTCCTCGACGATTGCTTGGAGGACTAGCCGGATGAGACGACGCCTGGACGAAGGAGAACGAAGCAGGACGAAGGAGGACGAAGTAGAAGAGCGGGAATGGAGTAGCACGCCGTCATCATCGCGGGATCCACTTCCGAAGGGGGACGACAGTGTGCTGCTCCGTTCCCGCTCTTCTGCTTCGTCCTCCTTCGTCCTGCTTCGTTCTCCTTCGTACAGGCATCGTCTCGTCCGGCTCGTCCTCCAAGCAATCGTCGAGGAGGATAACTTCTCTCTCCCATTCTTCTTTACAGCTTTTCTAGTGTAGAATTTTCCTGCTTTATAGTGTAACTGATTTCCCGCTTTCTAGTGTAACTTTTATTTAGTTTGATTATATAAATAGTTTGAAATATTGAATGCATGTTCTCTTTCTCTCTCTCCCTCTCTCTCTCTTTCTTTTAGTCTGATAGTTCCATTGTAATTATATCACCTCGCTTTTCAAAAATTCTAAAAAAAATATAATTGTGAATATAGATCAATGTAGCCTCCCTGTGTTCGACCTGGAATTCTTTTCGGTATAAATTTTATTTGTTGAACACGAATTCTTCGCTTTCAAGTTACAATGACAAGTTTTCCAAACACGTTAGCGTAGCAATTCGATCGTTCAACATTTTGGTGCCGTTGCCGGGGAGGTGAAGATCTTTGATTTCTCTTCACATTTTGTAACTTACAAATCATTTACCTCACTTTTCTCCTTTCTTATTGTAATTGCAGGTACTCTTTCGAGACAGAAAAAAGCAGTAGATCGGAGAAAAGTGATGTGGAAGGTTCTGTGAGTTATCCCCCACCCATTAGATTTCATTCTACAACATAATAATTCAAACATCAATCAACCTAGGTGTTCTTATAAACTCTAAGGTTAGATTGTTTATTGTTTGACACCCATACTCACCCCAACCCCCACATTAAGAAAAGAAAGATTAAAAAAAATAAAAAATTTTCACAAAGGTACACAACCTCATCTGATTTTCAAACTCAACCGATAAACCGATCTTAGGAGCCGATACACACATTCAAACACATAATTAAGTAGAAATCAGATTAGGTAATCATTTGTGTGCCTAATTAAGTGGTGCATTAGGCCAATTGTTTTAGTTGATTGGGCTGCACCACTTCAAATAAAATAAACTCATCAAGTAGCTGCCAATTAGGTTCAACTCTTAGGGATTTACCAGGCACTCCACATTCTTTTTAAACTTTAAAGGAAAACATCTTCACCTGTACTTGCAAAACCTGGTGTGCCAACGAAACCTATTTGAAAATGCCTAAAGTTGAATCCTAAAAGCTACTAAGCAAGATTTGAACCTTAAAATTCACCGCATCAAAAATAATTTTGCTTGAAAATCACTGGTTGTGCACGCACACACAAATCAATCAATCATTAAGGGTACAACCCTTTTAAAGGGCCCATCACATTCCAAAGCACATTCAAACCTAGCCCTAAATAAAACAGAGTAGACGTTGGCCTTAAGGATTGGACTCTCTCTTCAGAACCCAGAACGAGATTATTTTCGATTAGTCTGTTTCTACTGTTCAATCTGATGTTTAGCTAGGGGAGCAGAATCAAACGATTGTGGCTGGGGGGTACACTAGGAACCGGAGGCGCAAGTCGAAGGAAGAACCTTCTCCCCAGTCCTTCCTTCTAACTGGTTGGATTGAATAGACGGAAATAGATCAAATCGTTTCTTTATCTCAAGACGGGTTTTGGGAGTCTGTAGGTCTGTAGGTTAACCCAATTAAGGACAGGTTTGATTGTTTGTATTACAGGACGCCTTTCTTCCTCCCATGTATCATGAATCCTTCCACATATTACACGCATTCCCGTTCTTTCCCTCCCGTTGTGAATTATCCTCAACATGACGATTATCCCGACTCGTATGTAATCAACCATCAGTTAATTGGGATAACATGGATTGGGGATACAGTTTCAGACCTCCGTGTTTAGGGTCTAACCCTGAACACTTTGATTCTGATTTCTATCCTTCTCAGAGCTACATCGATTATAAATCGTCTTCCTTTCATGAACAACCTAATACAATCTACATTCAAGAAGGATACACCGATCCTTACCCATCCTATGATTTCACTGCCTTTAGGTCATCACCTTCTGAAATGACCTATTATCAGGAAGGGTATAACGAATCTTAATTCGTTAATTCCTCTGCATTGAGCCCAAACCCGCCCAATCCTGAACCAACTCATTTGGTTCAGGTTAATCAGGTTCAAGATAAGGTTCTGGCTAACTTGAGGAATATCATACAATCTTTAGAAGTTCAGCCAACACCTTCCATTGAAATATTGGAGCCCTTGATTGAAATGATTGATGATTTAAATAAGTCTTTGTTAGATTGGCTCCAGGATGTTAAGGATAAGAACCCGGGTGAGTTTCTACTTGGGAAATTAGAGAAATTGAGGATGAGATTCATGGTTGCTTTGATTCAATCTTAGGATGATTCCCAGGATGAACCTTCTTCACGAAAGCCAATGACAGAACCCGCTTAGGCACCTGTCGGGGGGACACATGTTACGAGGATAACTAAATTGAATTAAAGCAACCAATTAAGGAAGATCTGATTTCTTCACCTGAGATCCCTGAGCTGGGTTACAAGGAAATGTATATCTCCTTGGAATAGAAAATGACAAATGCTTTTGGGACACACATTGATACGGATCCTGATTTCTTTGATGGTGAAGATTCAAGTTGCGAAGTCTCACACGAGTTTTCTAAACACGATTTCTGTGAGACGATTGGGCCTGAGGAATCTGATAGATCATTTAATAGCCCAATAACTGATTGTAACGACCCGATTCTCGAGTCCCTACGAGACACGAGAACCGGACCGACTCGACTAATCCCAAAACCCAGTCGTCCAACGAGGAAGTAACCAAAAGACAGTAAAATAAACCACATTCAGCATGAATATAACTAACAGTAAGAAAGTACAGCAGTAAGGAAAGAAACTACTACAGTAGGCACCACCACAACAGTAAAACAACATTTATCATATAACAAAAACTGCAGGTAAAGAAGGTACAGCGGAAACAAAACTACTCACTAGAACAGAAACAAAAGGGGTACAAAAGGCTGTGGTAACTCTACTGGACCCTACTCGGCCCAGCGTCCTCTGCAGCCGCCGACCCTGGCTGCTCAACACCTGGTCCTGAAAAAGGTAACGAGTGTAACACGTCAGCAAAACGCTGAGTAGAGTGTACAGTAGCTGTTATGTTCTATTACTTCCTTTATTCACATCTTTCAATTTTTCTCACTATTTCATTTATTTCTCAGATCCTTTACTTGATCTCGAATGTCCTCGTGGGACGATCTTGATTGCAGTCTTTTCCAAAAGTAGAAGTAGCACGTGGTGCTCTCCTGGCCGGGAGAGTCCCCCGTGGTGATCCTACCCTCAGTCAACCACCCCAAGGTCACTGACAGACGTAACGGTGACTACGGCACGCGCGATAAACGCACAGGTAGCTAGCCCGCACTGGCACGCGGTCAGTCGTTTCCGTTAATGGGTGCGCCCAAAGCACAGCACGGAACCAGGGCAGAGCCCTCTCAGTAACAGGGGTCCAACCCCTCCACAGTAACCAAACCGGGGCCTTGCCCCTCCACAGTCCGCGCACCCTCGCCTGACTACCCTGGTTTGCCCTAGTGGGCCTAACAAGTCGGTGAAGGAGGCTAGCAGAACCCCGGGGCCCGTGGGGTAGCTAGTACTCTCCTAACACTACTAGCTCTCCTCGGTACTACGTACGCGAGGGCCAACAAGTCGGTACAGAGCGGCCAATCCTAACCCCGGGTCCCTGGGGCGGCTGGCCCCACTCTGCACTAAACAGGTACAGGTACTTCCCTTGGTACTGCGTACCCAAGAGACAGTACAAACTACATCTCAGTTCCATTCCTTTTTCTTCCAGGAGTTCCACTCCTAATTCCCCGTAGGGTTCCAGCTCTTTATCTCAGAACATCATATGTTTCACTTTCCAGATTCACGTTCTCAAATTCCATGATCTCAAACATGTTTCTTTATTCATAACAGGCAGCTGTTAATTAAATTTACAGGCAGCTTTATATATTCCTTTCCATTTTTCCAAGACTGCAGTAATATACATTCCACTAGTTTTTCCATCCTAGGATTCATGCCATATCCTAGGATCTATCATACAATCTAGTCTTCCGGCCCTAGGATTCATGCAATGCCCTAGGTTCTAGTTATGGTTCCATACTTTAACAGATTTTATTAATACTTAAAGCCACTCTACCAGGTACAACGGGAGTAATGGGGGCGTGATCGGGAATCCCGCGTGCCTCCGCGACTCTCAAGACTGCAACCGAACGAGGTCCTATCACAAGGATCAAACACAAGGAGTGTCTCAGAACAGTGTATAGCTACTGTAGGCGGGTAGAGGAATTAATTCTGAAACGAACGCAACTCGAATCGCGGAAAACGGAGCCCAAACGGGCCCTAAACGGGTCGAGAAGACAATACTGTGCAAAATCAGATGTCTGGAACTCCTTCCAGACGTCTTAAACGGTGGATTAGAGAATTACTTGTTCGGCTTGGTTCCCCGGACGTCCAGAAGTCTGCGGGGACGTCTGCCTAGATCCCAGACGTCCGATGGTCCCTCCGGACGTCTGGAGGTCACTCCCGCCGTCTGGTACAACTTCCAGACGTCTGATTCGCAAGGGATGGCGAATCAGCGAACCTGCGCACAGCCAACCCCCCTCCCTCAGTACGGTCAGTCGACAAGAAGGAAGAAGAAAAGCGGAAACTCACCTTTCAGACGTCTGTATGATCTTACAGACGTCGACCTTGCCGTCTGGCTGTCAATCCAGACGTCTGATTCTGGAAATTTTTCCAGAATCAGAACCCTGCTCGGCCTCCGCTCGCGACGCCGCCCGCGTCGCACCTCGCGCGTCTGCTGCTCAGCCCGCAGCAGGTCCCTCTCCGCGTCGCTCCGCGCCCCCTGCGCCCTCCGCCGGCCGACCAAGCCGCTCCGGCGAGCTCGCCCTCACGGCAGAGCCCCGCCCTCGCACGCCGCAGCTCCTCCTCGCTCACTGCGGCTGCCGCTGCCGCTGCGCCCTCGCGTCCGCTCGCTCTCGCGCACAGGCAGGAGAAGAAGGAAGAAGATGGTGGAGACGGGAGGGGAGGCGCGCCCCCTTTTAACGCCGCGCGGAGAGGAGAGAGAAGGCGGTCGCAGCCGCCTGCAGCCGCAGAGAAAGAGGGCAGAATCGCAGCTCTGCGCGCACAGGAGCGCAGACGAATCTCCCGTGCGAACCTAACTGTTCTCCAGACGTCTGTAAACTATCCCGGACGTCTGGTCAGACGTCTGGATGTGATCCCAGACGTCTGGTACGACGTCTGGGCCACCTCCCAGACGTCTTAAAAGGCGTCTGGGGCACGCGCTCGTTACAATATAACAAACTCAAAGGAAGTTTCGTCCCCGAAACTTGCGCCAACTAGGGTGCGGGAAGAAGATGTCCAAATAACCATAACAAACTCAAAGAGGACCGAAGCCGGTCCGAAAAGACGTACCCGCGAAAAGCTCTGGGTACCGCTCCCGCATTGCCGCCTCAGGCTCCCAGGTAGCCTCCTCGTACCGCTGGCTCCTCCACAAAACCTTTACCAGGGGTACTTGCTTTCGTCTCAACCTGCAGACGGCTCGGTCTAGGATCTGCACTGGCCGCTCGGGGTAGGTCAGGTCGTCGCTCACCTCGACGCTCTCGTGACTCAGTACGTGGCTGGGATCGGCTACGTACTTCCTGAGGTTGGACACGTGGAACACGTCGTGCACACCAGAAAGCTGCGGGGGAAGGGCAAGTCTGTAAGCAACGGGTCCAACCCGCTCCAGGACCTCAAAGGGCCCCACGAACCTCGGCGCGAGCTTCCCTCTCACCCCAAACCGCTGTAAGCCCTTCATGGGCGAAACACGAAGAAAGACGTGGTCCCCAACCTCGAACTGCACCTCTCTGCGTCTGCGATCTGCGTAGCTCTTCTGTCTGCTCCTGACAGTGCGGAGTCGTCTGTGGATCTGCTGAACTACCTCCTGACTCTGCCGGATCAACCTGGGGCCAACCTCCCACTTGGTCCCCACCTCAACCCAACTCAAGGGTGCCGTGCATTTCCGTCCGTACAGAGCCTCGTAGGGAGCCATGCCGATGCTCGAGTGATAACTGTTGTTGTATGCAAACTCCGCCAGGGGCAGGTGCTCCTCCCAAGAGCCCCTCCAGTCTAGTACACAGGCACGCAAAAGGTCCTCAAGTGTCTGTATCGTGCGTTCCGACTGTCCGTCCGTCTGGGGGTGGTAAGCCGTGCTAAACCTCAACCTCGTCCCCAAAGCCTGCTGAAACTCAGCCCAAAACTGGGACGTAAAGCGGGTATCTCGGTCGGATACGATCTCCCGCGGAACTCCGTGTAGTCGCACCACATCACGGATATACCTCTCTGCCAACTGTGCTGGTCCCAAAGTGACTCGGATCGGCAAGAATCGTGCCGTCTTCGTCAATCTATCCACTATTACCCAGACTGCGTCGTGCCCTCGCTGGGTAACAGGTAAGCCCACCACCAAGTCCATGGTGATGCTCTCCCACTTCCACTCTGGCACTGGAAGCGGCTGAAGCGGCCCTGCAGGCCTCTGATGCTCGGCTTTCACCTGCTGGCACACTAAGCACTGCTGCACGAACTCACCCACATCCCGCTTCATCCCTCTCCACCAGAACTCGCGTCTCAAGTCATGGTACATTTTCATGTTTCCGGGATGTATGGTGAATCTGGAACCGTGTGCCTCAGTCAGGAGCTCTCTCAACAGCTCCTCGTCTCTGGGGACGCACAACCGTCCCCTCAAGCGTAACACCTGGTCTGTGAAAGAGAAGTCCCCTGGGTCCCCTGATAGTACTCTATCGCGCAAAGACTGCAAGTACGGATCGGCCATCTGTCCCGTGATGATGCGGTCTATCAACTCTGGCCTGGTCTACCGTGTCACCGTCACTGCCCCACAGTACCCTCGTAACTCTAGAGGTCGCCAACTGCCCACCTCCTCCAAAAGGCTCCAACTCTGTAACTGTAGACTGGCCAAGCGTGCGGGCGCCTTACGGCTCAAGGCGTCAGCCACCACATTGGCCTTTCCCGGGTGGTAGGAGATGCTGCAGTCGTAGTCCTTCAGGAGCTCCAACCAACGTCTCTGTCTCATGTTGAGCTCCTTCTGGTCAAAAAGATATCTGAGGCTCTTGTGATCTGTAAAAATCTCGAAGGTCTCACCGTACAAGTAGTGCCTCCATGTCTTCAGCGCGAAGACAACAGCTGCCAACTCTAGATCGTGGGTACGGTAGGTATGCTCATGGGGCTTCAGTTGCCGCGAAGCGTAAGCGACCACGTGACCCCTCTGCATGAGCACACCTCCTAACCCTTGCAAGGAAGCGTCCGTGTACACAACGAACCCGCCACTACTGTCAGGGATGGTGAGCACGGGAGCCGAGGTCAACCTCTCCTTCAGCTCCAGAAAACACGCCTCACAGGCGTCTGTCCAAGCGAAAGGCACATCCTTCCGAGTCAACTGTGTCATAGGACGTGCAATCTGCGAAAACCCTCTGATGAACCGTCTGTAGTAACCTGCCAGTCCCAGGAAACTGCGAATCTCAGTGACTGAACGCGGTCTCTCCCACCTGAGCACTGCCTCGACCCTGGCGGGATCCACCGCCAGGCCGTCTCCAGAGATCACATGACCCAAAAAGGTCACCTCCCTCAACCAGAACTCGCACTTGCTGTATTTGGCGTACAGCCTGCGTCGTCTCAGAGTGTCCAGAACCATCCGCAAGTGCTGTCCGTGCTGCGTCCGATCTCTAGAATAGATGAGTACATCATCTATGAAAACCACCACAAACTGGTCCAAGTACGGTCTGAACACCCGGTTCATCAGGTCCATGAAGGCAGCGGGGGCATTGGTCAGCCCAAACGGCATGAACAAAAACTCGTAGTGTCCGTACCGGGTGCGGAAAGCTGTCTTGGAGACGTCGGTCTCCCTGATCCTCAACTGGTGGTATCCAGACCTCAAGTCGATCTTGGAAAACACCGTGGCACCCCGCAACTGGTCAAACAAATCGTCGATCCTCGGCAGCGGATATCTGTTCATGATGGTGACCCTATTCAGCTGTCGGTAGTCCACACAAAGGCGTAGGGTCCCATCCTTCTTCTTCACAAACAGTACCGGGGCTCCCCAGGGAGACGCACTGGGCCTCACGAAACCCTTCTCCAAAAGGTCCTGCAACTGAGACTTGAGCTCTCGCAGCTCAAGCGGTGCCATTCTGTATGGCGCGGTGGAGATGGGGCTGGTCCCTGGTACTAGTGAGATCTCAAACTCGATCTCACGCTCGAGGGGTAGTCCTGGTAACTCGTCTGGAAACACGTCGGGGTACTCTCTGACCACCGGGATGCTCTGGAAGTCCGCCACGGGGCTGTGCTCTGCCACCACACAAGCTAGGAAGCCCTCACACCCCTGGCTCAAAAGTCTCGCCGCCCGAAGTGCCGAAATGCACCTGAAACCTCCGTCCACTGGCTGCCCGTGAAACTCGAAGGAAGGCAACTCCGGAATGGAGAAGACAATCTTCCTCTCAAAACAGTCTACCAAGGCGTGGTAAGCGAACAGCCAATCCATCCCCAGAATCACTCCAAAGTCCTCCATCTGTATCATAATCAGGTCAGCTGGCAGGCTGTGTCCCCCGATGCTGACCCCGCAACCCGTGTACACCTCCTCAGCTACAAACAGCTGACCACTCGGACCTCTGATTACGAACGGATTCTCTAACAATGTATAATCCTGGTCCAAACTAACTGCGAAACTGGCTGCGACAAACGAGTGCGTAGCGCCGGAATCGAAAAGCGTGTAAACGAGTCTGCCAGAAACTGAAACCATACCTGCTACCACGGATCCCGAAGCTCTGGCGTCCCTGTGTGTTAGGGCGTTGATACGCCCCTCAGCTCTAGGTGCGGACGAAGCAGCCACACTCTGCGTCGGACGGGTAGGTGCTGGCCGGTACCCTCCTCGCGACTGCGGTCCTCCTCCTCGCGCCTGGAAACCGCGGCCTCCTGCGCGCCCTCCAGTGCTCTACGCGGGAAGTATCTGCTGACCTCCTGCCCTAGATGGGCAGTCCCTCCTGACGTGGCCCGCTGGCCACACTGGTAGCAGAGGGGAACCCGACTCCCGCCCTCAGTGAGTCCCTGCTGTCGGCTAGGCGGGAGTCCGGTGCTGGCGACTGGCCCCTGTCGAGGGCCCCCAAAGGCCACTGGTGGCCCTGCACAGCGTGACGGCTCTCCTGCGGACGCCACGTGTCTCCGTTCCCGCCGGCCTTGTGAGAAGTCTGGCTGAAAGGGCCTCTTCCGCCCGCCGTCGGTCTCTCGCGCGGACGGGTTGGTCTCCTCGTAAGTCATAGCTGCCTCTACCACCCTCGAAAACGTCGGCAGCTTCAGGGGTTTGACATACCCCCGGATCGCAGGCCGGAGCCCCTCGGTGAACCTCCAAAGGCGCTCCTCCTCAGTGGCTACCGCTGTCGCTGCAAAGCGGGACAGCTCCAAGAAACGCGTGCGGTACGCGCTCACAGTCATCGTCCCTTGGCGGAGAGTGTGGAACTCCCGCCTCCTCTGGTCCTGCCACGTCTGGGGAAAGTACTGCTCGCAGAAGAGGGTGACGAACTGGTCCCACGTCGGCTCGTCCCTCTCCTGTCCCCGGACCGCCCTCCACCACCGGTGTGCCGCACTCTCCAGCTGGTACGTGGCAAAGGCCACGCGGCACTCCACCGGGGGGCGAAGGGTGTCGAAGATCTTCTCCAGCTGCTCAAGCCAGTCCTCTGCCTCGGTCGGGTCCTCATCCCCCTTGAAGGAGGGGGGCTTCAGCTTCCGGAACTGTCCGAAAAGCTCGAAGTGGTGCTGTAGGGGAGGTGCTGGTGCACCTCCAGGCGAAGGTGCCTCGTGTACAGAAGTGTCGGAGGAAGGTGGGGGCGGCAGGGGCCCATCCCCTCCCTCATGTCCAGCGCCGCGTCCGTCGCGTGGTCCCACAGAGGACTCCCCCTCTGCAACCCCAGGAGGAGGTGCTCGGGGCGGTGGGTGGAGCTCCTCTCGTACAATATCCCGTATCAGTCTGGCGAGGTCCTGGGCCTGGATGCCAGGGAGTGGTGGATGGTCCACCGAGACGTCAACGACAGCACGTCCACCTCGCCGACCTCGCCCTCGGCCGCGCCCGCGGCCAGTCTCTCCAGTCCCACGACGAGGCATCTCCTGCAAGGAGACGCGAGACAAAACGGAAACGTCAAAACAGACGGTACCTAACAACACTTCTAAGAGCTCATGTCAAGAGATATGTTGTGGTGGCTACTCTAGCTATAAACATGTGAATTGGTTATTTTCCAGTCAGTTGATTCACTTCTCGGGACGACCTTGCTCTGATTCTAACTGATTGTAACGACCCGATTCTCGAGTCCCTACGAGACACGAGAACCGGACCGACTCGACTAATCCCAAAACCCAGTCGTCCAACGAGGAAGTAACCAAAAGACAGTAAAATAAACCACATTCAGCATGAATATAACTAACAGTAAGAAAGTACAGCAGTAAGGAAAGAAACTACTACAGTAGGCACCACCACAACAGTAAAACAACATTTATCATATAACAAAAACTGCAGGTAAAGAAGGTACAGCGGAAACAAAACTACTCACTAGAACAGAAACAAAAGGGGTACAAAAGGCTGTGGTAACTCTACTGGACCCTACTCGGCCCAGCGTCCTCTGCAGCCGCCGACCCTGGCTGCTCAACACCTGGTCCTGAAAAAGGTAACGAGTGTAACACGTCAGCAAAACGCTGAGTACGGTCAGTACGGTCAGTCGACAAGAAGGAAGAAGAAAAGCGGAAACTCACCTTTCAGACGTCTGTATGATCTTACAGACGTCGACCTTGCCGTCTGGCTGTCAATCCAGACGTCTGATTCTGGAAATTTTTCCAGAATCAGAACCCTGCTAGGCCTCCGCTCGCGACGCCGCCCACGTCGCACCTCGCGCGTCTGCTGCTCAGCCCGCAGCAGGTCCCTCTCCGCGTCGCTCCGCGCCCCCTGCACCCTCCGCCGGCCGGCCAAGCCGCTCCGGCGAGCTCGCCCTCACGGCAGAGCCCCGCCCTCGCACGCCGCAGCTCCTCCGCGCTCACTGCGGCTGCCGCTGCCGCTGCGCCCTCGCGTCCGCTCGCTCTCGCGCACAGGCAGGAGAAGAAGGAAGAAGATGGTGGAGACGGGAGGGGAGGCGCGCCCCCTTTTAACGCCGCGCGGAGAGGAGAGAGAAGGCGGTCGCAGCCGCCTGCAGCCGCAGAGAAAGAGGGCAGAATCGCAGGTCTGCACGCACAGGCGCGCAGACGAATCTCCCGTGCGAACCTAACTGTTCTCCAGATGTCTGTAAACTATCCCGGACGTCTGGTCAGACGTCTGGATGTGATCCCAGACGTCTGGTAAGACGTCTGGGCCACCTCCCAGACGTCTTAAAAGGCGTCTGGGGCACGCGCTCGTTACACTGATGAAACTGATCTTATTAGGGCACACATTACGGATCCAGAATCGCATTTTCTGGAGGAATCAATTCAATGCCCTGATTATCAGTTACACCCCGTTGAGCTTATCGATAATTCTGTTTCTGAGATAATTAGACCCAAGTCAATTCTGATTCTGCCACATCATTTAGACTTGGAGATTTCAGACGGGGTGATTAATATACAAGAGGTCTTGGAATTTGATATGCTAAATGAGGAGGATAGGAGCTGGGAAGTTCTAATTTGGGAAGTTAGTTCCGAAGGAAGTAGAACATTGAGTCGAAGGGTTCCTTTTAAGCTAAAACCATCAAATCAAAACCCTTATGACATTTATTTCGAGGATGTTCAACCCAAGCACACATTCAACGATTATCCTTTTGAGCTTCAATTCTCTGTAACCTGACTTTTTGGTCTTGTGTTGCATCCTCATAAATCGCAGGCCCGACCCTGCTTGCATTCTGATTTTAGGTTTTGGGTAAGTTTTATCCAGAACCTAAGATATTCTCGATTATGGGGGATGGATCTGCACCACAATCTGGTCCACATCTGTGGACCTCTGCTGACAGGTCGGAGGATTCTTTTGTTTATTCTGATTCTGACCTGCACTTGTGAATTCTACATTTCTCATATACAGTTCTTTTTAGTTTTCATCTCGGAGCGGACATGACATTCACGCAATTCAGGTGCTTTCTTCGCTTTTCCACTTTGTTTTATGTCTTTTTAATACAATGAGGACATTGCATTGGATAGGCATGGGGGGGTGGATATTTATCTCTGAATTCATTCGTCAGCTCCGTAGATTTATTTTATTTTCTTTTATAAAAAAAATCAAAATTAGGAAAGAGAATTTGGGTTTAGGAAAATTTTCAATCTTAGGAAATACTACATTATGATTTGAACACAAAGAACCTTTAGGTCTTTGGACTTAATCAGCCCGTGTATCCACTAAAATGTGGATTTATTTTTTGAGTTCTCGCCAACCTGAATTTTATTTTAATTGGAGTAAATAAGTTTGGGTGATAAGTACACGACTTATCAACCCGCCCTCTGATTTGAGGGAATTTTGAGTTTTTAAGCATCTACACACTTTCTTTGCACTGACTCGTTGTTCGGCGATTTTAACGAAAATTGGGTAGCTAATGAACCTTCTAGGGTGATATGGCTGGCAAGTTATCATGGGTAACAGCCCATAGGTAGGTTGTCCAGAGCCCAGTCACTGGACCTTTCTCTTTTTCCTGCTTTTAGGTAAATCTTAGACCAGGGAAGCCACCTACTTTAAAAAAAAAAGGAAAAGAAAAAAAAATCAAAAAGAAAAGGAAAAAAAATAAATCAATAAGCCACACTTCGCTGCACGAGTATGGCTGGCAAGTTGTCGATGGTAACAACTTATCGACCGGTTGTCCAGAACTCAGTTCAGTAAACGCACTAAAAATTCCCAAAACACTTAGGAAAAAGCGGAGAAGTAGAATAAACTGGGGAGATATACACTGGATTCACCCTTGTGTTGACCCCGTAAAAAAAATAATAGGGAGAAAGCTACCGGTTGTAAAGATACACCTTTAGGCAGAATTCTTTTTGAGGTCACCTAGAGGTGTAGAAATCCGAAGTCCGTTTTAATTGCCGGTCAACGAATCTATCACAATCACAATAAGATGCTTAAAACATAGGGTTCTCATCAAATCTTGGGTGAGTTGAATAGCCGTAGAAAGCCACTCTTAAATCCTAAAATTTGAAAATTCAAAAAAATTAGAAAAAAAGAAAAAGAGGAAAAGAAATTTTTCTTTGAATAAGGCGAGGGCTTGAGGTGGTCTGCATTTTGGTTGATACTCGAGCGCCGTTGTGTCTTTGAAAGTTCATCTCCTAAGTAGATAATTTCTTAATGATTGAAAATAACTCAGGTCCAAATAATCCAACCTAATTCTTTTATAAATAGCATATAGTTTCTGCTAGGGACTAGCAAAAGATAGGCATGGGGGTATGATGTAAACACATTTACACTACTTAAGATGTCTATTTGTGCATGTTCTTAAGCATAGGATTGCATTGCATGCTATAAATATTGTATAACATGCATCATCTTGCATTTAGAGTAGTTTGAATAAAATGAAAGTTAATTGTCTCCTTTTATGTGTTTGGACAGGGCAAACATTTTATCGGGGCCTCAGATCGAAGATCCAACCATATGGATGCGATCAGGGCGATGATTGGAGTTCAACGACTCCAAGATCGCCCTAATCAGGCATCCGTAGCATCAGATAATGATCGGGGAACCCTAGAAGATCAAGGGTCAAATGGTATAAATCTGCACTTCAAACGACAAATCCGACTACACGGATGGATTCGGATCGACGATCGCAGCCTAACGGCGTGAAAATCAACTCAATCCGACACCCGTGGCACCATCTACATCATCCATAAGATGGACGGCCAAGATGGCGCCACGTGGCGTCATCTCAGCCGTCCAATCGGCCCCCAGAACTGCCGCACCTTTTCTTCTTCAATCAGAGCGTCGATTCTCCGCCGTTGGATCAAGATCCAACGGCTGTGGATTCGGCTAGTTGATTCGTTCACGCGACCTTCTCAACTGCATAGCGCAGTGGAGACGAAGCTGCGGGCGAAGCAGAGGTCGTGGGATCGAGTCCCGCGAGCCTCAAATCAGGCGCGAGCGAGTGAGCGCGTGGAGCGTCAGATTACGATCCAACGGCTGCGTGCGCCCGATAGTGCCGACGCGCTATTACACGCATAGCGAATACGCGGCATCGCACGCGGGCGGGCGCGCAATGCAGCGGGTGAAGGTGCCACTTAAGCCATCCGATCTCGCGATCGGACGACTAAGATTCAGCGGACGTGCACAGGCGGACGCCCATGAAGGAGGCTTTAGCGACGATTTTATCCGTCACTAATGACCCCTTATTTAATGTTTTCAAGATGTAATGTCCATTTTGCCACCACTCCTTGCAACTATAAAAGGAGACCTCCTCCATATGAATTTCTCATCCCTTCCTTCTCTTCTCTACCTCTCCATAGCTCAAGAGAAGCTTGTCCCACACCCGGGATGCTTCTCGCGAGATAAAGTCTAAATTTTTGTCCCCCTTTCGGAAGTGGATCCCACAACAACGACGGCATGCTACTCCGTTCTTGTTCTTCTGCTTCGTCCTCCTTCATCTTGCTTCGTCCTCCTTCGTCCAGGCGTCGTCCCGTCCGGCTCATCCTCCAAGCGACCGTCGAGGAGTATATCTCTCTCCCCATTCTTTTTATTGCTTTCTAGTATAGATTTACTGCTTTCTAGTGTAGTTCTGCTCGTCCTCCAAGCATTCGTCGAGAATGACATTTCTCCCTCAATTCTTTTAATGCTTTCTAGAGTAAATTTATCGCTTTCTAATGCAATTGTTTTATGCTTTCTAGTTGTAATGAACAATCTCCTTAATGATAAATTCTCTGTTTATTCTACATCTCATTTTGATTTCTATGTGTAATATTCTCTCTCTCTCTTACCCTCTCTCTCTTCTATTTATTGTAAATAATTAAATGATTTTAAATTAAATTAGTTCGTAACAAATAAAAAAAACGTGTAGTTTTTAAATCAAATGTTCGCCTCCCTATGTTCGACTCGGAATTTTCATTTCGGTATAAATTTTATTTATTGAACACGAGTTCTTCGCTTTCAAACTACAACGACAGGTTTTCCAAAACCAAACACGTTAGCATAGCAATTCGACCGTTCAACAATAACCCTAAAATTTTGGTTTTGAAAAGATGCGCAAAAAATTTGTATTTGAGGTTTCTTTGAGGTTCCTTACAATGATGTCCTAGACTCAAATAAATGTAAAAGACTCACATCAGCAACTATCTTCTCTTGTCTTGAAAGACGCTTTGATACTTTAATCCAAGATAGTTTTGAAATGTTAGTCTAGCAATAAACATAATTTTGGTGTATCAAAACTGAGGTACTTACAATAAAATCCATGTGCTAGTAGGAAATTTCCACAGAGCAAGCAGATTAGTAGTCTCAGTTGGTCATTAAGCTTGTAGTTTGGCTTGACTCTTTGGAGGTCTTTGTAATGACCCGAATCCCTATGAGACATTAGAATTGGACCAATTCGACTAATCCCAAGACCTAGTAGTCCAACGAGAAAGTAACCAAAAGAGCAGTAAAATAAACCACATTTACCATGTATATAACTAGCAGTAACAAAATACAGCAGTAGAGAAAAGAAATACTGCAGTATACACCACCACAACAGTAGAGAATAAACATATACATAAACATGAAGCTTACAATAAAGAGAGTACAGGGGGAAAACAAAACTACTCACAATAACAACAAAAAGTACAGAAGGTACTACAGGTAACCCTACTGGGCTCTACTAGGCCCAGCGCCCTCTGCAACCGCTGACTCTGGCTGCTCAACACCTGGTCCTGAAAAGGTAACAAGGGTGACACGTTAGCGAAACGCTGAGTAGAGTGGCAACTAAAAGCTAGAAGAAGCAGTAGAGTGGACAGTAGCTGTTATATTTTTACTTTCTTCCTTTATACTTTTCCATTTATTCACTATTGATTTATTCCTCAGATCCTTCTCTTGATCTTGAATGTTCCTCGTGGGAACGACTTGATTGCAGTCTTTCTCGAAAAGTAGAAGTAACACGTGGTGCTCTCCTGGCCGGGAGAGTCCCCCGTGGTGGTCCTACCCTCAGTCAACCACCCCAAGGTCGCTGTCAGACGTAACGGTGACTACGGCACACGCAATAAACGCACAGGTAGCTACCCCGCACTGGCACACGGTCAGTCGTTTCCGTTAACGGGTGCGCCCAAAGCACAGCACGGAACCAGTATAGGGCAGAGCCCTCTCAATAACAGGGGTCCAGCCCCTCCACAGTAACCAAACAGGGGTCTCGCCCCTCACAGTCCGCGCACCCTCACCTGACTACCCTGGTTTGCCCAGTGGGCCTAACAAGTCGGTGTAGGAGAGTTAGCAGAACCCTGGGGCCCGTGGGGTAGCTAGTGCTCTCCCTACACTAGTAGCTCTCCTCGGTACTGTATACACAAGGGCCAAAAGTCAGTACAAAGTGGCCAGTCCTAACCCCGAGTCCCTGGGGCAGCTAGCTCCGCTCTGCACTAAACAGGGGGACAGTCGCTCTCCTTGGTACTCCGTACTCAAGGGCCAGCTCACTTCCCTAATCTATTCCATTCACTTTCCAGGAGTTCTACCCCTAATTCCCCATAGGGTTCAGGCTCTTTTAACTCAGCCAACTTAGGTTTCACCGTTCCAGGTTTTTGTCCATACAATTCATGTTCTCATCCGTAATTATCCATTTATAACAGGCAGCTGTTAACCAATTTATAGGTAGTTATCATTTCCTTTCCACTTTCGAAGACT
This sequence comes from Thalassia testudinum, assembly GCA_037157565.1. NCBI lineage: Eukaryota > Viridiplantae > Streptophyta > Magnoliopsida > Alismatales > Hydrocharitaceae > Thalassia > Thalassia testudinum. The sequence goes on from JAZHRO010000009.1 coordinate 51,997,026, forward strand.
GCAATGTATATATTCAACTAGTTTTCCAGTCCTAGGATTCATGCCATACCCTAGGATCTATCATTCAATCCAGTTTTCCAGTCCTAAGATTCATGCAATACCCTAGGATCTACCATTCAATCTAATTCCTCAGTCCTAGGGTTCATGCAATGCCCTAGACTCTATCAATTATTTCATAATTGTACAAATCTTGTTACATAATTTAAAGGGCCACTCTACCTGCGAAATCGGGAGTACTGGGGGCATGGTCGGTAATCCCGCGCGCCTCCGCAACCCCCTGAGTCACAACGGAACGGGGTCCTAACACAAGGATCAGCATAAGGAGTTTCTCAGAATGGTATACAATTGCTGTAAACAGGTAGAGGAAATAAATCTGGAACGAACGCAACTTGAAACGCGGAAAACTGACTTCGAACGGACCCTAAACGGGCCAAAAACAACGAGTCTGTCCAAAATCAGACGTTTGGAACTTCTTCCAGACGTCTGGAACTTCTTCCAGACGTCTGGAACTTCTTCCAGACGTCTTAAAACGTCGATCATGCCATACCTTCTTCTGCGCAGTCCTTCAAACATCCAGAAGCTCGCTAGATCGTCTGAAGTCAATTTCCAAACGTCCGATTGTCACCCCGGACATCTGGATGACCTCTCCGTCGTCTGGTACTGTGGCCAAATGTCTGATTCGCGTGGGATGGCGAGCCCTTGCGCCCTCCCGAACAACACCTGCGCACACACACATCCACTCTCATCACGAAAAGGCATAGAAGAATGCAGCGGACGGCTGCATGGCCGTACACACGTAAAAAGGAGAAGATAGGAAATTATTGTACCTGTCAGACTTCTGGACCATCCTCCAGACATCTCCGGCATCATCTAGACGTAGGTCCAGACGTCTGATTCTGGGAAATTTTCCCAGAATCAGGACCCGGTTCGCTCTCCGCCCGCGACGCACGGCCGCGCCGCGCCATGTCTACCTGCTGCCCGAGCTGCAGCAGCCCCTCAGGACACCCCACGCCCACAACTCCCTCGCCGGCCAGCTCTAGCTGCCCCGGCAAGCGCACACCCTCGCGGTTGAGCTTCTTCCTTCCTCTCGCAGCACTCCTTCCTGCATGCTCGCCACGGCTGCAGTCGCTCGCTCATGCTCTCGCTCGCTCACAGGGAGGAGAAGATGAAGGCGGATGGAGTGAGGGTGAGGGAGAGGGGAGCGTTTTATAAGGCAGCCGCGAGGAGAGAGAGAGAGAAATGCAGCGCCTGCAGGGAGAGAAAGTGAAGACGAAGGCGGCGGGTTTAGTCTGCGCGCGCAGGTGTGCAGATGCGAACCCGTACGCCGAAAAAATTTATTACCAGACGTCTGGGAAGGGTTCCAGACGTCTGGCTAGACGTCTGGGCCACTTCCCAGACGTCTTAAACTACGTCTGTTGCCCACGTTCGTAACAATATAACAAACTCAAAGGAAGTTTCATCCCCGAAACTTGAGCTAACTAGGGTGCGGGAAAGAACAAAATATATATAACAAACTCAAAGAGGACCGAAGCCGGTCCGAAAAGACGTACCCGCGAAAAGCTCCGGGTACCGCTCCTGCATCGCCCCCTCAGGCTCCCAGGTAGCCTCCTCGTACCGCTGGCTCCTCCACAAAACCTTCACCAGGGGTACTTGCTTTCGTCTCATACTACGGACGGCTCTGTCAAGAATCAGCACTGGCCACTCGGGGTAGGTCAGGTCATCGCCCACCTCGACACTCTCATGGCTCAGGACGTGACTGGGATCCGCGACATACTTCCTGAGGTTGGACATGTGGAACATGTCGTGCACACCAGAAAGCTGAGGAGGTAGGGCAAGCCTGTAAGTAACGGGTCCAACCCACTCCAGGACGTCAAAGGGCCCCACAAACCTCAACGCGAGCTTCCCTCTCACCCCAAACCGCTGCAGGCCCTTCATGGGCGAAACACGAAGGAAGACGTGGTCCCCAACCTCGAACTGCACCTCTCTATGTTTCCGATCCACGTAGCTCTTCTGCCTGCTCCTGACAGTGCGGAGTCACCTGTGAATCTGCTCGACTACCTCTTGACTCTACCGGATCAGCCTGGGGCCAACCTCCCACTTGGTCCCCACCTCAACCCAACTCAAGGGTGCCGTACATCTTCGTCCGTACAGAGCCTCGTAGGGTGCCATGCTGATGCTCAAGTGATAACTGTTATTGTATGCAAACTCCGCTAGGGGCAAGTGCTCCTCCCAAGAGCCCCTCCAGTCCAGCACACAGGCATGCAAAAGGTCCTCAAGTGTCTGTATCGTGCGCTCAAACTATCCGTCCGTCTGGGGGTGGTAAGCTGTACTGAACCTCAACCGCGTCCCCAGAGCCTGCTGAAACTCAACCCAAAACTGGGACGTAAAGCGGGTATCCCGGTCAGATACGATCTCCCGCAAAACTCCGTGTAGACGTACCACGTCGCGGATATACCTCTCTGCCAACTGTGCTGGTCCCATAGTGACTCGGATCGGCAAGAATCGCGCCGTCTTCGTCAATCTATCAACGATTACCCAGACTGTGTCGTGTCCCCGCTGGGTAACAGGTAAGCCCACACCAAGTCCATGGTGATGCTCTCCCACTTCCACTCTGGCACTAGAAGTGGCTGTAGCGGCCCTGCAGGCCTCTGATGCTCGGCTTTCATGTGCTGGCACACTAAACACTGCTGCACGAATTCACCTACATCCCACTTCATCCCCCTCCACCAAAACTCGCGTCTCAAGTCATGGTACATCTTCATGTTTCCGGGATGTATGGTGAATCTGGAACCGTGTGCCTCAGTCAGGAGCTCTCTCAACAGCTCCTCGTCACTGGGAACGCACAAACGTCCCCTCAGGTGCAGCACCTGGTCGGTGAAAGAGAAGTCCCTCGGGTCTCCTGACAGTACTCTGTCGCGCAAGGATTGCAAGTATGGGTCAGCCATCTATCCTGTGATGATGCGATCTATCAGCTCTGGCCTCGTCTGTCGTGTCACAGTCACTGCCCCACAATGCCCCCGTAACTCTAGGGGTCGCTAACTGCCCATCTCCTCCAAAAGGCTCCAACTCTGCACTTGTAAACTGGCCAAGTGTGCGGGCGCCTTTCGGCTCAAAGCGTCAGCCACCACGTTGGCCTTTCCCGGGTGGTAGGAAATGCTGCAATCATAGTCCTTCAGGAGCTCCAACCAACGTCTCTATCTCATGTTGAGCTCCTTCTGATAAAAAAGGTATCTGAGGCTCTTGTGATCTGTGAAAATCTCGAAGGTCTCACCGTACAAGTTGTGCCTCTAGGTCTTCAGCGCGAAGACCACAGCTGCCAGCTCCAGGTCGTGGGTAGGGTAGCTATGCTCATGGGGCTTCAGTTGCCATGAAGCGTAAGCGACAACGTGACTCCTCTGCATGAGCACACCCCCTAACCCCTGCAAGGAGGCGTCCGTGTACACAACGAACCCGCCACTACTGTCAGGGATGGTGAGCACTGGAGCCGAAGTCAGTCTCTCCTTCAGCTCCTGAAAACAAGCCTCACAGGCGTCTGTCCAAGTGAAGGGCACGTCCTTTCGGGTCAACTGTGTCATAGGACGTGCAATCTGTGAAAAGCCCCTGATAAATCGCCTGTAGTAGCCTGCCAGTCCCAGGAAACTATGAATCTCAGTCACCGTACGCAGTCTCTCCCACCTGAGCACTGCCTCGACCTTGGCTGGGTCCACCGCCAAGCCATCTCCAGAGATCAAATGACCTAAGAAGGTCACCTCCCTCAACCAGAACTCGCACTTGCTGTATTGACGTACAGCCTACGTCGTCTCAGTGTGTCCAGAACCATCCGCAAGTGCTGTTCGTGCTGCGTCTGATCTCGAGAATAGATGAGCACATCATCAATGAATACCACCACGAACTGGTCCAAGTACGGTCTAAACATCCGGTTCATCAGGTCCATGAAGGCAGCAGGGGCATTGGTTAGCCCAAACGGCAAGACCAGAAACTTGTAGTGTCTGTACCGGGTGCGGAAAGCTGTCTTGGAGATGTCTGCCTCCCTGATCCTCAACTGGTGGTATCCAGACCTCAAGTCGATCTTGGATAATATCGTGGCACCTCGCAGCTGGTCAAACAAGTCGTCGATCCTCGGCAGCGGATATCTGTTCTTGATGGTGACCCTATTCAGCTGTCGGTAATCCACACGAAGGCGTAGGGTACCATCCTTCTTCTTCACAAATAGTACCGGGGCTCCCTAGGGAGACGCACTGGGCCTCACAAAGCCCTTCTCCAAAAGATCCTGCAACTGAGACTTGAGCTCTCGCAGCTCAAGTGGTGCCATCCTGTACGGTGTGATGGAGATGGGGCTGGTCCCTGGTACTAGTGAGATCTCAAACTTGATCTCACGCTCGGGCGGTAGTCCTGGCAACTCGTCTGGGAATACGTTGGGGTACTCTCTGACCACCGGGATACTCTGGAAGTCTGCCACAGGGCGGGGCTCTGCCACCACACAAGCTAGGAAGCCCTCACACCCCTGGCTTAAAAGTCTCGCCGCCTGAAGTGCAGAAATGCACCTGAAGCCTCCATCCACTGGCTGACCGTGGAACTCGAAAGAAGGCAACTCCGGTATGGAGAAGACGATCTTCCTCTCAAAACAGTCCACCAAAGCGTGGTAAGCGGACAGCCAGTCCATCCCCAGAATAACGCCAAAGTCCTCCATCTGTATCATAATCAGGTCAGCGGGAAGGCTCTGACCCCTAATATTGACCTCGCAACCCGTGTATACCTCCTCAGCTACAAACAGCTGACCACTCTGACCTCTGATCATGAAAGGATCCTCTAACAGCATGTAATCCTGGCCTAAACTAACTGCGAAACTGGCTGCGACAAACGAGTGCGTAGCATCGGAATCAAAAAGCGTGTAAACGAGTCTGCCGAAAACTGAAACCATACCTGCCACCACCGATCCTGAAGCTCTGGGATCCCTATGTGTCTGGGCATTGATACGCCCCTTAGCCCTAGGTGCGGACGAAGCAGCCACACTTTGCGTCGGACGGGTAGCTGCTGGCCAGTACCCTCCTCGTGACTGCTGTCCTCCTCCTCGCTCCTGGAACCTGCGGCCTCCTACTCGCCCTCCAGTGCTCGGCGAGGGAAGCATCTGCTGATCTCCTGCCCTAGACGGGCAGTCCCTCCTGATGTGGCCCAGCTGGCCACACTGGTAGCAGAGGGGAACCTAACTCCCGCCCTCAGTGGGTCCCTGCTGTCGGCTGGGCGGGGATCCGGTGCTAGCAACTGGTTCCTGTCGAGGGCCCCCAAAGGCCACTGATGTCCCTGCGAAACGTGACGGCTCCCCAGCGGATGCCACGTGTCTCCTCTCTCGCCGGCCCTGTGAAAAGTCTGGCTGGTAGGGCCTCTTTCGCCGGCTGTCAGTATCTCGCACAGACGGGTTGGTCTCCTCATAGGTCATAGCTGCCTCCACCACCCTCGAGAACGTAGGCAGCTTCAAGGGTTTGACATACCCCCGAATCGCAAGCCAGAGCCCCTCGGTGAACCTCCAAAGGCGCTCCTCCTCAGTGGCTACTGCTGTCGCTGCGAAGCGGGACAACTCCAGAAAACGCGTGCGGTACGCGCTCACGGTCATCGTCCCCTGGCGGAGAGTGTGGAACTCCCGCCTCCTCTGGTCCTGCCATGTTTGGGGAAAGTATTGCTCGCAGAAGAGGGTGATGAACCGGTCCCAGGTCGTCTCGTCCCTCTCCTGTCCCCTAACTGCCCTCCACTCTCTAGGCGACGCAGCACTCCACCGAGGGGCGAAGGGTGTCGAAAACCTTCTCGATTTGCTCGAGCCAGTCCTCCACCTTGGTCGGGTCCTCATCCCCCTTGAAGGAGGGGGGCTTCAGCTTCCGGAACTGCCCGAAAAGCTCGAAGTGGCGCTGCAGTGGAGATGCTGGTGCACCTCCAGGTAAAGGTGCCTCATGCACAGAAGTGTCGGAGGAAGGTGGGGGCGGTGGAGGCTAATCCCCTACCCCGCGTCCAGCGCCGCGTCTGTCGCGTGGTCCCACAGAGGACTCCCCCTCCGCAGCCCCAAGGGGAGGCGCTCGGGGTGGTGGGTGGAGCACCTCTCGCACAATATCTCGTATCAGCTGGGCGAGGTCCTGGGCCTGAATGGCCGGGAGCAGGGGCTAGTCCACTGAGACGTCGGCTGCAACACGCCCACCTCACCGACCTCGTCCTCGACTGCGCCCGCGGCCCGCCTCGCTAGTCCTGCGATGAGGCATCTCCTGCAAGGAGACACGAAACAGAACGGAAACACGTCAATATGGAGCGATATCCAACGACGAAGTCTAATAGCTCATGTCAAAAGAACGTTGTGGTGGCAACTCTAGTTACAGACACGTGAATTTAGTTATTTTCCAGTCAGTTGGTTCACTTCTCGGGATGACCTTGCTCTGATACCTCTTGTAACGACCCGATTCCCGAATCCCTACGAGACACGAGAATCGGATCGACTCGACTAATCCCAAGACCCAGTCGTCCAACGAGAAAGTAACCAAAAGAGCAGTAAAATAAATCACATTCACCATGTATATAACTAGCAGTAACAAAATACAGCAGTAGAGAAAAGAAATACTACAGTATACACCACCACAACAGTAGAGAAATAAACATATACATAAACATGAAGCTTACAATAAAGAGAGTACAGGGGGAAAACAAAACTACTCACAACAACAACAAAAAGTACAGAAGGTACTACAGGTAACCCTACTGGGCTCTACTAGGCCCAGCGCCCTCTGCAGCCGCTGACTCTGGCTGCTCAACACCTGGTCCTGAAAAGGTAACAAGGGTGACACGTCAGCGAAACGCTGAGTAGAGTGGCAACTAAAAGCTAGAAGAAGCAGTAGAGTGGACAGTAGCTGTTATATTTTTACTTTCTTCCTTTATACTTTTCCATTTATTCACTATTGATTTATTCCTCAGATCCTTCTCTTGATCTTGAATGTTCCTCGTGGGAACTATCTTGATTGCAGTCTTTCTCGAAAAGTAGAAGTAACACGTGGTGCTCTCCTGGCCGGGAGAGTCCCCCGTGGTGGTCCTACCCTCAGTCAACCACCCCAAGGTCGCTATCAGACATAACGGTTACTACAGCACGCGCGATAAACGCACGGGTAGCTACCCCGCACTGGCATGCGATCAATCATTTCCGTTAATGGGTGCGCCCAAAGCACAGCACGGAACCAGTATAGGGCAGAGCCCTCTCAGTAATAGGGGTCCAGCCCCTCCACAGTCCGCGCACCCTCACCTGACTACCCTGGTTTGCCCAGTGGGCCTAACAAGTCAGTGTAGGAGGGCTAGCAGAACCCCGGGGCCCGTGAGGTAGCTAGTGCTCTCCCTACACTAGTAGCTCTCCTCGGTACTGTGTACACGAGGGCGAAAAGTCGGTACAAAGTGGCTAGTCCTAACCCCAGGTCCTTGGGGCGGCTAGCTCCGCTCTGCACTAAACAGGGGGATAGTTGCTCTCCTTGGTACTCCGTACTCAAGGGCCAACTCACTTCCCCAATCTATTCCATTCACTTTCCAGGAGTTCTACTCCTAATTCCTCGTAGGGTTCAGGCTCTTTTAACTCAGCCAACTTAGGTTTCACCGTTCCAGGTTCATGTCCATACAATTCATGTTCTCATCCGTAATTATCCATTTATAACAGGCAGCTGTTAACCAATTTACAGGTAGTTATCATTTCCTTTCCACTTTTCCAAGACTGCAATGTATATATTCAACTAGTTTTCCAGTCCTAGGATTCATGCCATACCCTAGGATCTATCATTCAATCTAGTTTTCCAGTCCTAGGATTCATGCAATACCCTAGGATCTACCATTCAATCTAATTCCTCAGTCCTAGGGTTCATGCAATGCCCTAGACTCTATCAATTGTTTCATAATTGTACAAATCTTGTTACATAATTTAAAGGGTCACTCTACCTACGAAATCGGGAGTACTGGGGGCGTGGTCGGCAATCCCGCGCGCCTCCGCAACCCCCTGAGTCACAACGGAACGGGGTCCTAACACAAGGAGTTTCTCAGAACGGTATACAATTGCTGTAAACAGGTAGCGAAAATAAATTTGGAACGAACGCAACTTGAAACGCGGAAAACGGACTCCGAACGGACCCTAAACGGGCCAAAAACGAGTCTGTCCAAAATCAGACGTCTGGAACTTCTTCCAGACGTCTTAAAACATCGATCATGCCATACCTTCTTCTACGCAGTCCTTCAGACATCCAGAAGCTCGCTCGATCGTCTGAAGTCAGTTTCCAGACGTCCGATTGTCACCCCGGACGTTTGGAGGACCTCTCCGTCGTCTGGTACTGTAGCCAAACGTCTGATTCGCGTGGGATGGCGAGCCCTCGCGTCCTCCCGAACAACACCTGTGCACACACGCATCCGCTCTCATCACGAAAAGGTGCAGAAGAACGCGGCGGACAGCTGCATGACCATATACGCGTAAAAAGAAGATAGAAAATTATTGTACTTGTCAGACGTCTGGATCGTCCACCAGACATCTTCGGCGTCGTCTGGACGTAGGTCCAGACGTCTGATTCTGGGAAATTTTCCCAGAATCAGGACCCGGTTTGCTCTCCGCCTGTGATGCACTGCCGTGCCGCGCCGTGTCTGCCTGCTGCCCAAGCTGTAGCAGCCCTTCCGCGACACCCCACGCCCGCAGCTCCCTCGCCGATCGGCTCTAGCTACCCCAGCAAGCTCGCACCCTCGCAGTCAAGCTTCTTCCTTCCTCTCGCAGCACTCCTTCCCGCACGCTCGCCGCGACCGCAGCTGCCGCAATCGCTCGCTCACTCGCAGGGAGAAGGAGAAGATGAAGGCGGATGGAGTGAGGGTGAGGGAGAGGGGAGCATTTTATAAGGCAGCCGCGAGGAGAGAGAGAGAGAAATGCAGTGCCTGCAGGGAGAGAAAGCAAAGACGAAGGCGGCAGGTTTAGTCTACGTGCGCAGGTGCGTAGACGTGAACCCGTACGCCGAAAAAATTTATTACCAGACGTCTGGGAAGGGTTCCAGACGTCTGGGCCACTTCCCAGACGTCTTAAACTACGTCTGTTGCCCACGTTCGTAACAGTCTTGAAGAGCTCTTCTGGCTTGAAGTACCGTAGGGATGTCGGTTTTGAAGTACTTGATTCTAAATGGATGTCTCTTCAGTTGTATTTGTCCTTAAATCTATTTCATGAGCGTGAAGTAGCAATCCTATTATTTTGGAGATGTGTTCTGCAATGAATGGAACTCTTCTTCCAAATGTAAAAAGTCCCCCAGTGTTTGTATCGTAAGCTATTAGAAGCTTTGCACAAAGCCGCCTATCTTTGAGAGGGTATTGATACCCATGAAAGTATCTAAATGGTGTTTCTTTGAATCTGATTTTGACCTAATCAGAGAATCTCTGGAAAGCTAGGATGAAGTCCTTGATTGCGCTTCTTGAATCAAATGTTGGGGGTTGGTCCATCCTAACAATTTGCCTAGGAAATGTGGAAGATGTTTAGTTTTGTTGTAGGGAGGTATTGAGGTTTCTATGTTCTTACCGTATTGCTAGTTGCTTCCCTCTGTCTTCTATTGTTTATGGAATGGTGTTCTTGATGGAGTTTTGTGGTATTGCCTTGGGGAGTGAAGTGCATGATGTTGTGATGGATTTAGTCTTGGGCTTCACCTGAATGAATGTTAGAATCATGTCATGTATTACGTAGATATAGTTTAGGTATGTGAAATTTGCCCTATCAATTAACCTTGGGGTTTGATGATAAGGTGAGTACCATGAAGATGATGGTAGATACTCATTCCATTGATATTGTCTCTTATGTTGTGCGAAATTTTTGAGTACTTATTTCTTTCGCATGCTGGTGAATATGAACATAAGTATTGAAAGGGTGTTGAAGTAGAACCTGATTGGTGAGGATGGATGTATGAGCTTCTCTGATGGGCTATCATCAGTTGTCATTGGGTCACTGCAAGTTTTGTGGCATTTTTGTAAGATATTGTTATCTGAAATGAAAAAACTTGTAAGCGTATGAAATTTAGTGTGGACCTATCTTTCGGTGGAATGAGTCTCCTTCTTCTTTACCTATATAATGGTAGACGTGGTTGTTATATAAAGAATGAATGTGAGTGCTATATAGGTAGAGTGGTTCTTACAAGTTTGGATTTGTAGGTGAATAATCATGGCTTTGATGGCTATGGGCTGGTCCTAGATCTCTGAAATGTGCAAATAATTATGCAAAATATCATGCATAGAGTCAAATAGATCATTGTAAAGGAATGTTAGAGTGCTATGTTTGTTGTGCAGGTGTGCTGATATGTGCTATTGATTTCGAAGAATATGTTTGGGAAGGCAAGAGAAAGGTCGCAAAGCCTAAACAAGTGCACGATCGATTTGTAAAGGAGACATGAGTATTAAAGATTATAGTTGATAGCACCTGTAGGGGCACTTGTAAGGGCCTCTGTACACTTGCCTCTTCATTCTCTTCGTCTTTAAGGAAGTCGGTCCATGCGCGAGTGCCTTCCTTCAACGTCGGAGACGAGGGTTGCTCTAGAAGTCTTGGCTCTTGTGGAGGACCATCACTGCAGGTTTTGTGTGGTTGGTCAGCATGCAAGTGGACCGGTTGACGAATGGTCCATAAATGCTTAGGGGATAAGAGGGGATCGGTAATTTGCGCCCAGCGCTTGACGACTGGCCTATCAGAATCACAAAATCAATATAAGTGCCTCAGAGCGCTTTGCCACACACGATGTGGCGCTAAGTTTGCACCTCACAGGCGCTGCATTCTCAGCAGATGTGCCCTGATTTCGGATTTTTGGCCCTCGATTTGAGGGCCATAATTTATTATAAATTAAAGATAAATTATATTATATTAAAGTATTTACATAGTATTACATAATTGTACAATTAATTAACAAAATTAATTATGTTTATTGTATAAATAAATTAGCTAAAGTTCACAGTTTAGTTATACTGTTAATTGAGTTTATTTCTTAATTACAGGTTAAATTAGTTAATTAATGGTCTAATTGACCTATTATAGTGGTAATATACATATTAAAGTATTTAATACATATTTTTATTGTATTTTACAACATTTAATTGGATTTATTTACATTTAAATATCTATTTTCAGGTTATTATACATGTAAATTAGGTATAAATAGTATAATATGATATAAATATATTTAAAATAGTTTAAATTACTTAAAATATTATAATACAAATGTACAGTATAACTTATCTCATATATAACTTAATTTACTAATTTATTTTGATTTAACTTAATAACTTAGGTAATAACTTAATAAATTCGGTATTTTTTCTATATACATAATTAAATTATGATACAAGGTTTCTAATATACATAATAAATATATAGATATATATACAGTATAAATAGCAATTACATTTATATATAGAGTTTTATAAATTTATTTAAGTTATAGTGCTTATTAGTTAATATAAATAATAAATAGTTATATAATTAAGTTATATACAGTTTATATACTTTTAAATATGTAATTTATAGTGTACAACATATATATAAGTTATTTACACCTATTATACATCTATTTTACATTATATACATATATACTTACTATATAGCTTATATTTACATGTATGTACATAATATACAAGGTATTTTTGGATATTTTTGGAGTTCTTCTACTTTTTATGATTTTATATATTTTGTAGAGGTAGGAGAAGAGAGAGAAAGAGAGAGATGAGAAGAATAGACTATTTTTGGTGTTTTTGTGTTAAGAAATTTTTATTGAGTTTTAAGGTAGACTAAACCGTCGGCTAATATGTTCTACCAAGCTGGGGATTTAGAATACTATGAAACTTTACAAATGTGTAGAGAATTGGTTGATCTTACTCACTACACCTTTATTTTATTTATTTTTTATTTTTTATAGTATTTTTATTTATATACAAGTTGAGCACAATCTAGGCCTAAGAAGGGTTTTCAATGAGAACCTAAGGCCTAGAAAGTAATTCTAAGTGCTGAACATGCAGTTAAAACATTTAGATCTAAGAATTAAGACATAAAGAAGATGTTCATGCACTCAAGCATGGTTTTCAATGAGTTTTGACATTAATTTTCATCATTTGGATAGTTAGGCATAATTTTAGCTGATAGAAGAGATTTAAATAAAATGACAAGTAATTCATATGCAGTTATAAAATCTACAACAGTACAGGAATGCTTGTACATAGTCTACACAACATTACATACATGTCAGCTATTCTAAATACTTAAACATAAGTCTATAGTCCCTCTAATCCAAATCATCCAATAGACAACAGGTGCATCAGTGATGCTACTAAACTCCAACATAACAGCAGTAGCAACTTCAACAACAGCTCAAGGATTTCTAGACATCCTTAATGCAAATCAGACATCTTAACATAATCAGATCCATACTGTAGCAGGTCCAGACCTCCAATTCAGCAGACTGATTTCCTGATTCATTACATTTATATCCCATATCAGACTTGAAAAAGTCTGATAAGAGATACAAAATGTTTGAACCAAGGAATAATTTGCTGAATTGCGGTTAAAAATGTAGCTGCATTATGCAGCAATTTAATACGATGAAATGGGATTCAATGAAAATTCTGACTTAATCTTCCTACTGCTACTATAGATAGTAGAGTAAAGAAAATTAAGTTAGATAATGAATTCCATTGAAAATCAAATTAAAATGTTCCAGTGCTTGAAATATGATTTAATCCCTTAAAATGTTGCTGCTGTGCAGCTTTTTGATGTACTAAAATAAGGGGAGTTTTGACTTTAAAATCAAAAATTCAAGCAACCATTTACAACATCATCGGTCTGGACACTCATTCAAAAGTAACTCCAGGCAATGCAATCATCATCAATACTTCAGAAATTCATGAGACAAACCTGAAAACTCTTTTAGTTAGCAAGAAAACAGAGAGAAATCCAGATAAGTCTCCCCAAAAATGTATTGAAATCCTAATAAGCACCTCACCTTACATTATAGACAATGTAAACTAAGGTGGCAAATTAGGGTTTCAATGTGAGAAAACCAAATCAAAAGTGTCTCAAACAAATTTTGAAAAATTCGGGATTCATTCCCTATTGATGGAATCTTGAAAACCAATGAGAAATCTGATTTGCTCTCTCTCTAATGCCATAGATAGCATGAAGAGAGAATCTAAATCCAACAATAAGACCAATGAAAACAAACCCAAATCATCATATTCGCATTAAAAACAAATAGAGGGACTTTGTGAATTTGACGAGATGGATGGGGAGTCCCTCAAGTGAATAATGAGTGCCCAAATCAAATCTGAATACTCAAGAGAATCAGGTCTAATTTGGTGCTCTGATGGGTGGGTGATTGGTGAAAAGCACGAGGAAATCAGAAAGCGAAATGGAAATGTATAGGGGGAGAAAACAATGATCAGTGAATGGGGGAATTCGTCTCCTCTAATCTGAAGTGATCAGAGGAGGTGAAAATGTGGAATCTATCCTAACTCTACTCCTAAGCTATACTACAATCATGCATAGATCAGAACTAATCTACATCTAATTTCTACTGCTAAACTACTCTAATTAACACTACAACTAATATAGAAAGCAATAAATCCTATTCTTAATGGAAGAATGGGACCTATTGGGAAGATCTGCAGCTGGTGGCTGTAGCGACGAAGGAGGGAGGATCTCCAGCGGATTGAAAGTCCACTAGTGGGACTCAAGGTCACCCTCAAGTGCTATGTGGTCCTTAGCCGCGAGGAGAGTCCGAGAAGATGAAGTTCTTTTGCTCATGGCGCCAAAACAGGGTCAAGTGGAGAGGACGAAGGGATCGCCTCGAGAAAGAAGGAGAGGAGGTCAATGGCATGCACGCGTTTAGGGGAAGTGTTTAAGTAGAGCTTAACAGTGATTCCCCTCACCGTGAGGGTGAAATTAGGCACTTAGGTCATCCACGGTGAGGATTCAAGGAGAGGAGCACACGTAAATTTAAACCAAAAATGGGTTGTAGGATGGGATCTGGGTGAGGTGGTGACTGCATGCGTCGATTCACACAAAGCTTCGAATCAAATCGAGCCATAGAGCAAGAGGTAAGGAAGATCAATGGCTAAGGTTTCCCGTGTTCTTCGCGTGCTACAATGCACACGTGGGCTGCAGGTGGGTGTTGTATCTTTTGGTGAATTTGCACTAGAAGCCCCTACACGAAGGGGTAGAGAAATTACGCAAAAGCCCATAAGTGGTAGAAAGCTATAACAGAACGACCCTTCAGGGCTTGCAAAAAGGACCTTGCGGCCTACAAATGGGTCCTTGGAGGTTTTCTGATGGACAAAATATGATGTATGAAGGACCTAGATGTGAATCCTTAATTGCAAGGCCCTAGTGATGTCCAAATGCACCCAAGTTTTTGTGGAAGCTTAATTGAACATTTAGGAAGTTAATTACACTTTTGATTTGATCTTTTAAATTCATTTGTGTTCAATTTTCACTTGGATCACCATTTAATCTTATTTAGAAGAATATCTCATTTAATGACATAATTATGCATTTTTAACACAAAATTGATATTTTACGTCTTTTCCTTTATTTTCCACACTTAACCCTTTTTATATGTTAATTTGGTAGTGTTTAACCTAGTTTTTAGCTTAGGCAATTGAGCTATGATGAGTTGCCCCCATACCTAGGTTTTGCTAGTCCCTTAGCAAACAACTCATTAAAGTGCATAGCAATTTAAGTATCAGTAAGGTAAGTGTGATGAGATATCTTTACTTCTTTTTCTCACAAAGTTAAGTGTTTAAAATGATCTTTAAGTTGAAAGATTTTCTGATAAACTAATTGTGTTTATGTCTAGACGTTGTGAGAACCTTTTTGCTCAGGAAGACTAACCAGAACTCAAGGCTGATACGACATAGACCATTTCTCGACTAACAAGGACTCTTGATATTTAAACCTTTCAATCAAATTCTAGGACTCAGGGGGTTTTACAGAGACTTAGAATGCTAAGAAGTTATGGCTGTGCTTAGTGATAAGTCAGGGCTAACTAGGTGAATTTTAAAACTCAATTATGGGGTTTCACTTCTTTTTAAGTCCAGGTTAGTCCTAGCTTTAGGTCATGTTTTCGAATCTACTCTCAAGAAACAAGGAATACTCAAGCCCAACTCTTATTGCATTTGTGGCTCAAAGAATATTTGGTGGAACAGGGTATTTGTACTGATCCTTAAAAACATTTTTGATGGAATTTTTGTATTTACAGAACTTGGAGAACATACTTGACTTATTCTAAAGAACTTCTTTTTGAAACTTCTTTTTTTTTTTTGACTTTGTCAATATGTCTCTGACAACTTTATTTGGTAGAGCGCACCTTATTTGGTGGGTGAGTTCTTTGGTGGAAAGAGCTTCTCCTAGACACAAGACTAAAGAGTAGGATAAAGAGTCTACCTGCACGCACAGGTAAGGACCCACCTTCCCTAATGAACACTAGGGTTGAATTTCAAATTCACAAGATCTTTCCCGACACTATGTCGTGTAAACCAAAGTTACTTAGACTCCTAAGTCAAAGCAAACCAGTGAATCCTGTATTGATGACTCCAAGAATACGTCCTAAAGTTAGGAGAGATTGTAGTCTATCTTGTTAAAGCTCAAAGTGTATTAAGCCAAACCTGGACAAATCAGGCTATAGTGGCCCGAAAGTCAAACTAGCAAAGGTTGAATATCTATAAACACTTATTCCATTTTTATTTTCAGCTAGAAGATCATAGTTAAACACTTATATTTCTTTTTAAACTTTTCTCTCCTCAGAATTTTCTTTGTTGTGGAGTTCCCCCTTAATCAAAAGGTACATGTCCCTTATTGTATTTTTGGAATTTTTGTGTTTTTTTATTTTTTTATATTTTTGGCTTTGTAATTTTTTCAAAATTTTTCAAAAACTTTTCAATTTTTTTGGTATTTTTAATAATACTATATTATATACACTATAGGTGTGTCTACAATTGCATTTTAGTAAATGGTTCACCATTTACACCTCCCATGATTAAATGATGCAATGTCATTAAATGAATAGGGTGGATGCAAATGCATGTTCTGCTTTTCACTATCCTAGGCTGGGTGATGGAAGGAAGTCGAAATGAGGAGATAAAAATCTCTATGCGAACAATTTCAAGTCTGATACAAGATCAGAGTGGAAAGTCAGGCTAAGAAGTGAAATGCATGACATATGTGATAATGCGATGAATGCTTAAAATGCAAGGGTAGACACCTAATGCAAGAAAGGTGAAAATAAAAAAAAGTGAAAACAGCTGTATAAAAGGATAGGTTTGCTAAGTTTAATGCCTTCAGCTAGGCGTAAACCCAGTGGGTAATTCAAAATGTAGGAGCGAAATGGTAGAATTGATAAGTCTGAGATCATGTGGCTCAATAAAAGGTTTTAGTCTTTGTCCATTGACAGTGAAAGGTTCAGATTTGTCAATCTCAGTGATCTCAATGGCTCCATTGTCAAAAATTCTCAAGATCTTGAAAGGTCCAGTCCACTTGGATCTGAGTTTCCCTGGGAAGAGTTTAAGTCTAGAGTCGAAAAGGACTTTCTGACTAGGGTGAAATGACTTCCTATGAATGTGACGGTCATGGAAGGCCTTTAACTTATCCTTATAAATCCTCAAGCTTTCATAAGATTCATTCCTTAATTCATCTAGCTAGAAAATTTGTAATCTTCTATGATCACCAACCTTCTCTAAGTCCAAGTTACACTTTCTGATGGCCCAATAGGCTTTGTGCTCAAGTTCTACGGGAAGATGAAAGTGTTTCTCATACACAAGTCTAAAAGGAGACATGCCTAATGAGGTTTTGTGAGATGTCCTATATGCCCACAACGCATCAGAAAGGCAGGAAGATCAATCCTTTTTATCAGGTCGGATGGTAGTCTGCAAAATCTTCTTAATCTTCTGGTTGGACAATTCAACTAGTCCATTGGTTTGAGGGTGATATGGTGTAGCAATCCTATATGACACCCTATACTTTTGAAGTAGGGACTAAAAGTATGTGTTCCTAAAGTGAGACCCTCCATCACTAATGATGGCTTTTGGTACCCTGAAATCTAGACAAGATAAAGTCTTGGACAAATTGTGTCACAACTCTATGATCATTAGTCCTCGAGGGGATGGCTTCAATCCATTTAGAAACATACTCAATTGCCAGTAAGATATACTCAAAGCCATGAGAATTTGGAAAAGGTCTTATGAAGTCAATGCCCCAAATATCAAAGATTTCGCATACTATGATTGGATTCAAGGGCATCATGTCTCGATGGCCAATACTGCCGAGAGACTGACAGCGTGGACATGCCCTACTATATTCATGTGCATCTTTGAAAATTGTGGGCCAATAAAAATAGCTCTGCAAAATTTTTGCAGCATTCTTTTTGCCAGAGAAATGACCGCCACAAGCCTGATCATGGCAAAACAACAGAATACTATCAATCTCCTTATCAGAGACACACTTCCTAAGGATCTAGTCTTTGCAGTTCTTGAAAAGCCAAGGTTCATCCCAGTAATAGTGCTTGGCCTTGGATCTACGTCTGTCTTTTTGATGTCAAACCCAATCAGAGGGAACGATTCCAGAAGCCAGGTAGTTGACAATGTCAGCATACAAGGGAAGATCAGAATGGATGACCAGCAATTGCTCATCAGGGAAGTGGTCAGAAATAGAAAGTGAAGGAGATATCACTTCTAAAGGAAGGTGGGATAAGTGGTCAGCTACCACATTCTTCTTCCCGACCTTGTCACGAATCTCTAAATCAAATTCCTGCAATAGTAGGATCCTTCTAATTAGACAAGATTTCGCGCCCTTCTTGGCGAGAAGATGTCGAACTGTAGTGTGGTCAGTGTAGACTATAATGTTGGAACCTAAAAGATAGGGTCTGAATTTTTTCAGTGTAAATACTACAGCTAGCAATTCCTTTTCTGTGACAGTGTAATTCCTCTGAGCTTCATCTAAGGTCTTGCTAGCATAATAAATGACTGTAGGTTTCCCGTCAAGTTTTTGACCAAGGACAGCCCCTATTGCATAATTAGAGGCATCGCACATGATCTCAAAAGGGTGAGACCAATCCAGGGGTTACAGTATTGGTGCCTTGATAACCAGATCACGAAGTGTCGTATAGGCACAGAAACAATTATCAGAGATCTGGAAGTCTACGTCCTTAGAGAGGAGATTTGTAAGAGGTCGGGCTATCTTCGAGAAGTCCGCTACAAAGCGGCAATAAAAACCAACATGCCCGAGAAAAGATCTAATCTATTTAACCGACGAAGGTAGTGGTAGTTCAGAAATCAATTTTACCTTTGAACGGTCAACCTCTATTCCTCTCTCAGAAATAAGGTGACCTAAAACTAGTCCTTCTGGTACCATGAAATGTGATTTCTCCCAGGAAAGTACCAAATTCACATTTATGCATCTTTGCAGGACCTTAGTCAAGTGGTCTAAGCATGCATCAAATGTGCTCCTGAAGATCGAGAAATCATCTATGAAGACTTCTAAACAATCACCTACTAAATCGGAGAAGATTGCAAACATACACTACTGAAATGTAGCAGGTGCGTTGCACAATCCAAATGGCATCCTACGGAATGCAAAGGATCCGTAGGGGCAGGTGAAGGTCATTTTTTCTTGGTCATCGGGGTGAATTGCCACCTGATTATAAGTTGAATAGCCATCCAAAAAGTAGAAGAATCTATTCCCAGCCAGTCTTTCTAGTATTTGATCAATGAAAGGCCATGGGAAATGATCTTTCTTCGTGGCTTGGTTGAGTTTGCGGTAGTCAATACATACTCGCCACGAACTAGCAATTCGTGTAGGGATGACTTCTCCATATTCATTGGTTATGACGGTAAGTCTGACCTTCTTAGGCACAACCTGACCAGGACTTGCCCACTGACTATCTGAAATAGGGAAAATAATTCCATTATCTAACCACTTAATCATCTCATTTTTAACCACCTCCTGAAGTGTAGGATTCAATCTATGCTGTGGCTACCTAGTAGGTCTAGATCCTTCTTTAGTGAAAATCCTATGTGTGCAATAAGAAGGACTAATGCCAGTCAAGTCAGAGAGGTTCTATCCTATAGCCTGTCTATGTGCTCTCAGGATAGATAAGAGTCGTGATTCTTGATCAGATGATAAGAAAGAGTTGACAATCACAGGATAAGTCTGATCAGGTCCTAAGAAGACATACTTCAGAGAATCAGGAAGAGGTTTGAGCTCAATAGGCACAGGATCAGGTGAAGGAGCAGGTGTGAACTTAGAAGATCCTAGAGACACTAAGGGAATAGGAGGTAAGTCCTCAATTTCTACAACTAGTGTCTCAGTGAGAGTCAAGTTAGAGTCCAAAGAGTGTTGAGGTTCTAAATTAGGTGAATCAATCAAAGTATCCTAAAGCAACCTATCCAAAGAATCCAAGGAACAGATTTCCTCAATTAAACTACATGATGGTCCTGTTTGGGCCTGAAAAATATCAATTTTTATCTTATGATCTCCAAATTTCAACTCTATTAGGCCCTCCTCGCAATTGTTGTTTGCCTTGGCCGTAGCCAAGAAAGGTCTTTCGAGTATGATAGCTGTGTTCTGGATATCCTCAAATACTTCCATGTCAAGGACTATAAAGTCTACAGGGAAATAAAAGTCCTTGACCCGCACTATAACATCTTCCAACACTCCCTGAGGTGTCTTAACTGATCTGTCAGCTAATTGCAAGGACACCTCGGTTGGCTTCACATTACCAACCTCAAAATGTGTCAATAGGGAGGTTGGGATAAGATTGATGGAAACACCTAGATCAAGTAGTGCTCTATTAAATGTGGTGTTACCTATCATGCAGGATACGAGAGGGGTGCCTGGGTCTTTCATCTTAGTAGGGAGGGTACTGGATATGATGGAACTAGCTTGTTCCGAGAGGATGATTGGACTACTCCCTTTTTGAATCCTTACTTTGCGCTTAGGTGTACATAGGTTTTTTAAAAACTTAGCGTAAAGAGGTATGTGGCGAATTTCATCCAACAAAGGGATGTTTATGTGGACTTGCTCAAAGAGCTTAAGCAAATCCTCCTCAGGTGCCACACAAGTCTTCTTTCCTTTCCCCTTCTTTAAAACCTCTGGAATGGTATAGAAGTGGTGATAAGAGGGTCATTCCTAGGTAGAGAAGAAGCAGGAAGAAATGAATCAAATGGAGGAGTGGAAGTAGAAGGTCCAAGAAAAGATGTAGAAGCAGGAAATGGTGGATCTACAGTGCTTCTACCACTCCTAGTGGCTATGGCATTTAGTTCAGCCCTAGATGTAGATGGTAACTTAGAGTTTGGTAACAGAGGTGGTTGAGGTTGTGGATAGGAAGAATTTGGGTCAGTGTAAAATTCAGTTTCGTGCAAGGGTTGTGAGATGGCATGTGCTTGACCTTGCACTGAAGGTCTAGGTTGAACATACCTCTGGGCAGGTATGTTCCTTGAATTGGGTTGTGCTTGAGATGGGAGTGAATGTCGTTGACGGGATTCCGTCAAGTGCGATAGCTAGGCTCCCATCTTAGCTAGTGCCTCGTCCTGTCTCTACTACATAACAATGTTTTATTGTTGCATATCAGCAAGAGCTTTCATGATAGACCCCAACTGGTCATCTCGTGTAGGCCCAGGTTGAGAATATTGGATGGGCTTGGTTTAGGGTTACTGGTAGGTACATGGTGGATACCCGTGTGATGGTGGAGGTGGTGCTCGAGTTGGGTTGTGCTGTGGTGGTGGTGGAGGATGTTGATATGAAGGTCTTTGTGAATTTTTTGACCACAAGAAATTTGGATGATTACACCATCTAGGGTTGTAGGTTTGTGCAAAAGGGTCATTGTGAATGGCGTGGAGCTCCTCCGAAGCTCTAGAAGGTGAAGGGAAATAAGTGAAAGAAGGAACAAAGGTTCCTCCAACTGGTGTAGGATATGGAAATGAATAGTCCGGTAGTGCAGGTTGTGTCACAGAAAGGTTATTCACAGTTTCCCTCCCTGTGGGAAATTGAGAAGTGTGTTGTGCAGGTGACTGAGAAGGAGATGATGAAGGTTTAGAGAGAATTTTCCATACTTCATCTACTTTCTTCTCGATTAAACCCACTTTATCCAGCTGACTAGCCACTATATCTAAGTCTCTGCTGCTGTATTGGGCTTCATGTACCCCCAAATGTGAATGGGAATGTGAGGACTTTCTATTAAACACCCTCATCGAAGCATTGTTAATAGAGTTTTCGGCCATGCTTTGGAAGAGCTCAAAGGCTGAGTCCTCATCCCAACATAGGAAGTTGCCTCCACAAGTGGCATCTGCAAAATCCTTGTGTCATCATGGAGCCCATGATAGAAGATCTGGACCTGTTGCCAGCATGGGACACCATGGTGGGGACACTTTCTAAGAAGCTCGTGGAATCTCTCCCAAGCCTCGTGCATTTGTTCTCCTGAATTTTGAGTGAATGTAGTGATAGTATGCCCTAGAGCGTTGGTGCGGCCTACAGGAAAATACCACTTTAAGAACTCATGTTCTAAAGAAGCCCCTATGTCTATAGGTGTAGTCCGTGCAAGAGTTCTGAATCAAAAGGCGACTTTATCCTTTAATGAAAAGGAGAATATTTTCATTAAACGCGTGTGCTAATCATGGCCTTGTGGACCCAAAGTTTTAGCAAGATTTTTCAGCTCCTCTAAATGCTGAAAAGGGTCCTCAGAAGCAAGTCCATGGAAGTGAGGAATAAGTGCTATGATGTTTGACTTCAATTCAGCAGCACGACCCCCATCGGGATAACGTACCATAGGCATAGGTTGGGCAACTGCGGGATTATGGTAATCCCATGGTTGATGTCTACAAGGTTGAGGTGGTGCCTGAGGGTTTCTAAGTTGAGGTTGTGGTTGCGAGTTTGCTAATAGATTAACAGCTTGTGTAAGTTGTTGCACCTGTTGTGTAAGGGTGTTCATTTGCAGTTTTGTTTCAAACAGGTGTTGAAGATGAGGCATGGGTCCTCTCTCTGGTGGTGGATTAGGGAAATTAGGATATGGTGGAGGTTGGAACCTATGGGCTGGTAGTGGTGGTGGTGGAGGATGTGCAACAAGATGTGGAGAAAGTTCTTCGAAATCCTCAAATTGTGTAGAATCATGATCATCCTCATGATGTGTGGAGAAGTGGATAGGAGTTTGAGGTTCAGGAGGTATAGGATTGGATGTGGAAGGCATAGAAGTGGAAATGGTGGCTTGGGGTACTAGTTTAGGGTTTTGGGATCTCCTACCTTCCATTGAGTCGATTTTTGAAAATGAGTTTTTGAAATCAGTCACAACTCAAAGGAAAGGATAAATTTCAATCTCAATCTCAATCACAAATCAGAAATCCCAATCAATCTCAATCAAAGCAAGACCAATCTAGCAAGCAAGTGAGGAGAAATCGAATTTTCCCTAGAGGCTGCTACACAAAAATATTAGTACGCAAACAAATATTTCAAACAATTGTACGCGTCTTAAAGATCAACCTAGCGAAGTGCAAACCTCTATAATGCACTGGGAGTCTAGATAAGACTGGCGTGCGAATCCAGATTATGTGGGTGCTAAAGGAGATGAGGTAGAAACTCATGTATGTGTATCTTAAGTGATCGTGTTGTGTGCACGATAGCAATCAACACGATGGCCATGAAAATCTCAGTCAAGGTTTTAAATAAATTTTAATGTCTCCTTTTGAATTGATTCAAGTGACTAGAAGGTGTTTTCTATGCTACTTGTCTCGCTTTTTTAATCTTTTCAAAACAAGAGATGGTCTTTTTAATTTGAGTCAAATGCAAGGATAGCAGGAGTTAAGGAAAGATAGAGAATGCGTACCTGACTCCAACAATTCTATAATATGCAAATGACTTGGAATTAAAATCTAGCAGATAATGATTAAACCTAGAGATGGATGCCTAGAGATATGCTACTGCTAGATAAGGATGATATTTTTTTTTTGAATTTTTGATTTTATAATTTTTTTGGATTTTTGTATAATGCAACAAACAAAAACAAAAGAAAGAAATCGATACAGAAAACCTACGAACGGAAAAACCGCATCGATGAGAGATGGTTAGAGAGATAAAAGAGAGTCCACAATTATTACAAAATAATGTGTGAGAATAGGCTCTCACAACTTATGCTTAACAAATGATCCTAATATATGTATACCTAAACATAACTATACTATACTACTCTACTACTACAGCTCCAAGGGAATAACTCTGCCAGGACGTAGTGTTTGAAGCGCAGTGGATCCGCCAAGAAGACGATCTCTACCTGGAAGACGATGCTGCTCCTACTCCTCAAGTGCTGCAAAAACAACAATTAATTAGTAAAAGAATGTATATACAACAAAGAATTAATGAATAAAAGAATGCCTATGTACAAACAATGAATATGAATAAATTTATATACAAAAACAAAAATTATTTACGAATTAAGAACAAAAGAATAATTTTCACGTATAGAGAGTTGTCTCCCTAGCAACGACGCCAAAAATATGAAGCGATCGACCACGATTCGTATAAAAAAAATCATCGTTGTTGTAGTATATGTTACAAATACAAACTATTATCGTGTTAATTTTATTTAATTACATAGCTTTTACTGGTTTATTCCAGATCATTCACTGGGAGACAGTTATTGATATACATCACTCTCTAAGTCCAACATTATTCTTTAATTCCAAAATGATCAATTTTATGTACAATCATAAATGAATGAATTAATGAATGAAAGAATTAAACTAATTTATGTACAAAAGAATGTATTGAAATGCTTGCAAACACAAATATACAAACAAGCATCAAATACTATACATATATACCATATACTATCTATGTATAACTTATAATACTAACACTTACATATATATACAATAATAAGTAATGATATATACTATACTAACTTAACTTAATATATTAACATATACAATAACATATATAATATGTACAACGATAGATATAAACGTCGCTAAACCCTAGCAAAACTATGTACAGAATCTAAGATAAAAACTAGGGTCTATAGTGACACTTATTCTATCTACAGTGACGAATAATTCTGTCAATACATATATAGCTCAAACATTACCTATACTACGTATAGTTATTATTTATAGTATACATATACATATATATATACTATATACACATATACATATACACGCTTTTCTTCTTTTCTTCTACTTCCTTTTCCTAGCATGGCTCTCTCATTCTCTCCTTCAATTTTAACACTTAGTCGTTCATTCTCTCTTCTTAATCCCCTTATTAGGCCTTACTTAATTCAAAAATTAGTTTATTAGTTGGCAAGTGGCTTTTTCGAGGGATATACAGCACCCTCTCAGGTGGGACCTAACCTCTACTAAGAGATGCCTTAATTGGTTAATTAGGCCTCTTAATCGTGTTTCATGCTCATTAATGGGCTCGTTCAAGCCCTCGCACAGTGCATGGCTCCCAGCCACACACTGTACACAATTCTCACATCACCGTACAGACCAAAGCCAATGCCATAAATGCTAAGGGGATAAGAGGGGATTGATAATTCGCGCCTAGCGCTTGACGATTGGCCTATCAGAATCACAAAATCAATATAAGTGCCTCGGAGCACTTTGCCACACACGATGTGGCGCTAAGTTTGCGCCTCACAAGCGTTGCATTCTCAGTGGATGTGTCCTGATTTTAGATTTTTGGCCCTCTATTTGAGGGCCATAATTTATTATAAATTAAAGATAAATTATATTATATTAAAGTATTTACATAGTACTACATAATTGTACAATTAATTTATAAAATTAATTATGTTTATTGTATAAATAAATTAGCTAAAGTTCACAATTTATTTATATTGTTAATTGAGTTTATTTCTTAATTACATGTTAAATTAGTTAATTAAGGGTCTAATTGACTTATTACAATAGTAATATACATATTAAAGTATTTAATACATATTTTTATTGTATTTTACAACATTTAATTAGATTTATTTACATTTAAATATCTATTTTCAGGTTATTGTACATGTAAATTAGGTATAAATAGTATAATACGATATAAATATATTTAAAATAGTTTAAATTACTTAAAATATTATAATACAAATGTACAGTATAACTTATCTCATATATAACTTAATTTACTAATTTATTTTGATTTAACTTAATAACTTAGGTAATAACTTAATAAATTCGGTATTTTTTCTATATACATAATTAAATTATGATACAAGGTTTCTAATATACATAATAAATATATAGATATATATATACAGTATAAATAGCAATTACATTTATATACAGAATTTTATAAATTTATTTAAGTTAGAGTGCTTATAAGTTAATATAAATAATAAACAGTTATATAATTAAGTTATATACAGTTTATATACTTTTAAATATGTAATTTATAGTGTACAACATATATATAAGTTATTTACACCTATTATACATTTATTTTACATTATATACATATATACTTACTATATAGCTTATATTTACATGTATGTACATAATATACAAGGTAATTTTGGATATTTTTGGAGTTCTACTTTTTATGGTTTTTATATATTTTGTAGAGGTAGGGGAAGAGAGAGAAAGAGAGAGATGAGAAGAATAGATTGTTTTTGGTGTTTTTGTGTTAAGGAATTTTTATTGAGTTTTATGGTAAACTAAACCGTCGGCTGGTATGTTCTACCAAGTCGGGGATTTAGAATACCATGAAACTTTACAAATGTGTAGAGAATTGGTTGATCCTACTCACTGCACCTTTATTTTATTTATTTTTTATTTTTTATAGTATTTTTATTTATATACAAGTTGAGCACAATCTAGGCCTAAGAAGGGTTTTCAATGAGAACCTAAGGCCTAGAAAGTAATTCTAAGTGCTGAACATGCAGCTAAAACATTCAGATATAAGCATTAAGACATAAAGAAGATGTTCATGCACTCAAGCATGGTTTTCAATGAGTTTTGAAATTAATTTTCATCATTTGGATAGTTAGGCATAATTTTAGCTGACAGAAGAGATTTAAATAAAATGACAAGCAATTCATATGCAATTATAAAATCTACAAAGGTACAGGAATGCTTGTACATAGTCTACACAACATTACATACATGTCAGCTATTCTAAATACTTAAACATAAGCCTACAGTCCCTCTAATCCAAATCATCCAGCAGACAACAGGTGCAGCAGTGATGCTACTGAACTCCAACAGAACATGTTACGACCCGGTTCCCGAATCCCTACAGGACATGAGACCAACTCGACTTGACTAATCCCAAGACCCAGTCGTCTAACAAAAAATAACCAAAAAGCAGGAAAATAAACCACATTCACTATGTTATGCAACTAACAGTAAAAAAAAAAGTACAAGTAGTAAGGAAAGAAAAGCTACTAACAGTACATATTACCACCACAACAGTAAAATGGAAACAAGTTACAGAAAACGTAAAGGTACAAGAGTCTGAAACTCACTACAATAGAAAGTACTACAAAAAGCTATAGCTACTAGTCTCTACTAGGCCCAGCACCCTCTGCAGCCGGAGACTCGGGTTGCTCAACACCTGGACTTGAAAAGGGTTATGAGTAACAAAGTCAGTGAACGCTGAGTAGAGTGGCAACTAGCTACTAAAGCAGTAAAAGCTAACAGGTAACTATATATTCCAATTTCTTTATTTTACAAGTTATTCCTTTTAACCCATTAGTTTATTTTTTTCAGATCTCTTTCTTGATCTCGAATGCTCCTCGTGGGAACGACCTTGATTGTAGTCTTTTCCGAAGAGTAGAAGTCACACGTGGTGCTCTCCTAGCTGAGAGAGTCCCCCGTGGTGATCCTACACCCAATCAACCACCCCGGGGTCACTGTCTAGACGTAGCAGTGACTACGGCACACACGATAAGTGCACTGGTAGCTACCCCGCACTGGCACGCGATCAGTCATTTCCGCTAGCGGATACGCTCAAAGTACAGCACGAAACAGTATAGGGCCTAGCCCTCTCAGTAACAGGGGTCTAGCCCCTCAGAACAAAACAGAGGTCTCGCCCCTCCACAGTCCGCGCACCCTCGTCTTACTACCCCAATTTGCCTAGAGGGCCAAAGAAAAAGTCGGTGTAGGTTGTCTAGCTTAACCCTGGGCCCCGTGGAGTGGCTAGCTCCCTCCTTGCACTAATAGCTCTCCCTGGTACTGTGTACGTGAGGGCCAACAGGAGTTGGTGTAGAGTGGCCATTCTTAATTCCGGGTCCCAACCCAAGGGTGGCTAGCTCCGCTCTACACTAAAAAGGGGACAGTCGCTCCCCCTTGGTATCACGTACTCAAGGGGCAGCACACTTCCCACTCACATTTCTAGATCCATTCCATTTATTTCCAGGAGCTCTACTCCTAATTCCCCGTAGGGTTCATGCTCATATTTCTCATGCCATTAAATACCAGGTTTCATCATTCACATTTCCATTCTCAGGTTATACACATGCAGCTCGTATTTCTATCATTCACATTTCCATTCTCAGGTTATACACATGTAACTCGTATTTCGAGCATTTAACGTATACAACAGGTGATGTCACATGTAATTGTTTAACTAGCACAGGTAATTCATATTTTGCAGGCAGCTCTTGTTCATTAACAGGCAATTGTTAACATTTCTATTTATTCATTCAAGACTGCAATTCAACCATGCATACAGACATTTCAAGTAACTTCTCATCCTACGATTCATGCCATATCCTAGGTTCTAGTTATTCAATCCACATATGCATTCAGGTTTATGATTAAATTAGGGAAAGCCACTCTACCAGACAACCCAGGAGTATTGGGGGCTCGAACGGCAGGCTCACGTGCCTCAGCAAGCCCTGAACCCGCAACGGAACGAAGTCCTATAACAAGGAACAATCACAATGGAACATTCAAAATAGTATAAAAGACCTTCTAACAAGTAGAGGAACTCTCAAGGAACACACCGATAACTTGTTTGCGTAAAACAGATCCTAAGCGGGTCAAAAACAGGGTTACAGACCCAAATCAGACGTCTGGCACAAGGTCCAGATGTCTTGAAAGTAAACAGAAATGCACCTCAGGTTCTGCGTCGACCTCAGACGTCCAGGACCTCCTCTGGACCGTCTGGACCTAGCTCCAGATGTCCTACCTCCTCTCTGGACGTCTGGGAGTACTTCTAGCCGTCTGGCAAGCTATCCAGACATCTGAAACGCGTGGGAGGGCGTGTCCCACGCCTTCCTGAAGCAATCTCTGCAAGCGTTAGCAAAAACTCCTATATTTAGCCATGCAAAACATAGCTGCAGAGCAGCCTGCATGGCCGTATCCACAAAAGGGAACGTACCTACGTGGAGATCTGCTTTCAGACGTCTGGTGTCGTCACCAGACGTCCACTTCGTCGTCTGGACGTTACTCCAGACGTCTTATTTTGGGAAAATCCCAGAACCAGAACTGCTTCCTGCTCTCCTCCGCTGCGTGCAGCCGCGACCTCGCCTCCTCGCCTGCAGCTTCGACTGCAGTAATGTCGGGGATGACTCCCCCGACGCTCTCCTCCTCCCGCACGTGCTGCTCTGGCTGTGCACTCTCCGTTGAGCTCTCACGAGCTCGTGAGCTCGACTCTTCCTCCTCTCCTCACTCCACCTCTCCTCGTCGCCGCTCTTGCGCTCTCTCTCGTGCTAGCTCCTCTCGTTGGGGTGGAGAGGAAGAGAAGAAGGTGGCTGGTAGTGGAGTGGGGGAAACGGGAGAGGAGAAGAGGGGTTTATAAAGGGGTGCGCTAGGGTTTGAATGGAGGAGAGAGGATGGAAAAAGAGAGAGAGGTTACTGTCTGCGCATAGCCCGTGCGTAGAAGTGAAGTTCGTACAAAAAATTTTTGATTTCCAGACGTCTGACCAAACGTCTGACCGACAGTCCAGACGTCTTATAAGGCTCAGGACAGAATGGATCTTTACATCATAACAAACTTAAAGGAAGTTTCGTCCCAGAAACCTGAGCTAGCTAGGGTGCGGAAAAAGAACTATATACGCATAACAAACTTAAAGTGGACCGAAGCCGATCCGAAAAGACATACCCCCAAAAAGCTCTGGGTACCGCTCTCGCATCACCGCTTCAGGCTCCCAGGTAGCCTCCTCGTACCTCTGGCTTCTCCACAAGACCTTTACTAGGGGTACCTGCTTCCATCTCAAATTCCGGATGGCTCTGTCTAGTATCTGTACTGGTCGCTCGGGGTAGGTCAGGTCATCACCTACCTCGACACTCTCGTGGCTCAGAAGGTGACTGGATCGGCGATGTGCTTCCTGAGGTTGGACACGTGGAACACGTCGTGCACACCAGAAAGCTGGGGAGGAAGGGCAAGCTTTTAAGCAAAGGGTCCTGCCCACTCCAAGACCTCAAAGGGCCCCACAAACCTCGACGCAAGCTTCCCTTTCACCCCAAACCGCTGCAGGCCCTTCATGGGTGAAACGCAAAGAAAGACGTGATCCCCAACCTCTAACTGCACCTCTCTGCACTTCCGATCAGCATAACTCTTCTATCTACTCCTGATAGTGCGAAGTCATCTATGGATCTGCTCTATCACCTCCTGACTCTGCCGGATCAGCCTGGGGCCAACCTCCCACTTGGTCCCACCTCAACCCAACTCAAGGGTGCAATACACCTCCTCCCGTACAGAGCCTCGTAGGGTGCCATGCCGATACTCGAGTGATAGATGTTATTATATGCAAACTCTGCTAGGGGTAAGTGCTCCTCCCAAGAACCCCTCCAGTCCAGTACACAGGTGCACAAAAGGTCCTCAAGTGTCTGTATCGTGCGCTCTGACTGTCCGTCAGTCTGGGGGTGGTACACCGTACTGAACCTCAGCCGTATCCCCAAAGCCTGCTGAAACTCAGCCCAAAACTGGAAAGTAAAATGGGTATCCCAGTCAGATACAACCTCACGCGGAACTCCGTGCAGACGTACCACATCCGAATATACCTCTCCACCAACTGCGTTGGTCCCAAGGTGACTTGGATCGGCAAGAAACATGCTGTCTTCGTCAATCTATCTACTATCACCCAAACTACATCGTGTCCTCGCTAGGGAACGGGTAAGCCCACCACCAAGTCCATGATGATGCTCTCCCACTTCCACTCTGGCATAGAAAGTGGCTGCAATGGCCCTGCAGGCCTCTGATGCTTGGCCTTCACCTGCTGGCACACCAGACACTGCTGCACGAACTCACCTACATCCCGCTTCATCCCTCTCCACCAAAATTCATGTCTTAGATCATGGTACATCTTCGTGTTCCCTGGATGTATGGTGAACCTGGACCCGTGTGCCTCAGTCAGGAGCTCTCTCAACAACTCCTCGTCTCTAGGGACGCACAAACGTCCCCTCATGCGTAGTATCTCGTCTGAAAAAGAGGAGTCTCCTAGATCCCTGACAGTACTCTGTCTCTCAACGACTGCAGATACGGATCTGTCATTTGTCCTGTGATAATGCGGTCTATCAGCTCTGGTCTCGTTTGTCGTGTCACTGTCACTGGCCGACAATGCCCCTATAACTCTAGGGGTCGCCAACTGCCCAACTCCTCCATAAGTCTCCAACTCTGTGCCTGTAAGCTGGCCAAGTGGGCGGGCGCTTTCCGGCTCAAGGCGTCAGCCACCACGTTGGCCTTCCCCGGATGATAGGAGATGCTGCAGTCATAGTCCTTCAGGAGCTCTAACCAACGTCTGTCTCATGTTAAGCTCCTTCTGATCAAACAAATACCTGAGGCTCTTATGATCAGTGAATATCTCAAAAGTCTCACCGTAAAGGTAGTGCCTACATGTCTTCAGCGCGAAGACAACAGCTGCCAGCTCTAAGTCATGGGTAGGGTAGCTATGCTCATGGAGCTTCAGTTGCCGTGAAGCATAAGAGACAACGTGACCCCGATGCATGAGCACACCCCCTAACCCCTGCAACGAAGCGTCCATGTAGACAACGAAGCCGTCGCTGTTGTCTGGGATGGTAAGCACAGGAGCCGAAGTCAGCCTCTCCTTCAACTCCTGAAAACATGCCTCACAAGCATCTGTCCAAACAAAGGGCACATCCTTCCTGATCAACTGAGTCATAGGACGCGCAATCTTTGAGAAACCCCTGATAAACCGCCGGTAGTAACCTGCCAGTCCCAAGAAACTGCAGATCTCTATCACTGTACGTGGCTTCTCCCACCTGAGTACTGCCTCTACCTTGGCTGGATCCACAGGCAAGCCATTCCCTGAAATCACATGACACAAGAAGGTCACCTGCCTCAACCAAAACTCGCACTTGTTGTATTTGGCATACAGCTTATGTCGTCTCAACGTGTCCAAAATCATCCGCAAGTGCTGTCCGTGTTGTGCCTGATCCCGTGAGTAAATGAGTACATCATCAATAAATACCACTACAAACTGATCCAGATACGGTCTAAACACCCGGTTCATCAAATCCATGAAGGCAGCGGGGGCGTTGGTCAGCCCAAATGGCATAACCAAAAACTCGTAGTGTCCGTACCAAATGCGGAAAGCTGTCTTGGAGACGTCGGTCTCCCTGATCCTCAACTGGTGGTAACCTGACCTCAGATCTATCTTGGAGAATATGGTGGCACCTCGCAATTGGTCAAACAGATCATCAACCCTCGGCAGCGGATACCTATTCTTGATGGTGACCCTATTCAGTTGTCTGTAGTCAACACAAAGGCGTAGGGTACCATCCTTCTTCACGAATAACACAGGGGCTCCCCACGGGGATGCACTGGGCCTCACAAAGCCCTTCTCCAACAGGTCCTGCAACTGGGACTTGAGCTATCGCAGCTCATGTGGTGCCATCTTGTACAGTGCCGTAGAAATGGGGCTGGTCCCCGGTACCAGTGAGATCTCAAACTCGATCTCATGCTCAGGCGATAGTCCTGACAGCTCCTCTGGAAACACATCGGGGTACTCTCTGACCACCGGGATGCTCTGAAAGTCTGCCACAGGGTAGGGCTCTACCACTACACAAGCTAGGAAGCCCTCACACCCCTGGCCCAAAAGTCTCGCTACTCGAAGTGCAGAAATGCACCTGAAACCTCCATCCACCAGCTGTCCGTGAACTCAAAGGAAGGCATCTCCAGTATGGAGAAGACGATCTTCCTCTCAAAATAGTTCATCAAAGCGTGGTAAGCGGACAACCAATCCATCCCTAGAATCACGCCAAAGTCCTCCATCGGTACCATAATCAGGTCAGCGGGAGGCTGTGTCCCCCAACACTGACCTCGCAGTTTGTGTAGACCTCCTCAGCTACAAACAGCTGACCACCCGGACCTCTGATCACAAAAGGATCCTCTAACAACACGCAATCCTGTCCCCAACTGACAGCAAAACTTGCAGCAACAAATGAGTGTGTGGCGTCAGAAATCAAAAAGTACGTAAACTAATCTGCCAAAAACTGTAACTATACCTACCACCACTAAACCTGATGCTATGGCATCTCTGTGTGTCAAGGCATTGATACGCTCCTCAGCTCTCGGTGCAGAAGAAACAGCTACACTCTGCGTCAGATGGGTAGCTGCTGGCCGGTACCCTCGCTGCGACTGCTGTCCTCCCCCACACGCTTGGGAACCACAACCACCTGCTCGGCCTCCACCGCTCGGTGCGGTGAGCATTTGTTGCGCTCCAGCCCTAGATGGGCAGTCCCTCCTGAAGTGGCCCGACTGGCCACACTGGTAGCAGAGGGGGACTCGACTCCCTCCCTTGGTAGGTCCCTACTGATGGCTGGCGGGGGTCCAGTGCTGATAGTTGGCCCCTGTCGAGGGCCCCCAAAGGCCACTGACGGCCCTGCAAAATAAGGTGGCCCTCCTGCGGGTGCCGCGTGCCTCCTTTGAGCTCTTCTGACTCGCCTGGTGCTACGGTGGCACTGTCGTCCCACAAAAGACTCCCCCTCCGTACCCTCGGGAGGGAGATGAGGGGGCGGCGAAGTAGGCGGAAGCTGAAATTCTTCTCGAACGACCTCTCGGATTAACTGGACGAGGTCCTGGGACTGTACGCTCAGGAGGAGAGAAGGGGTAGCACGAAATCCAAGCTCGACACGTCTGCCCCTCCGACCTCATCCACGGCCACATCCACGGCCTGACTCGGGAACTCTCTAATGAGGCATCTCCTGCAAGGAGATGCAGAAGACAAAACAAAAGAAGTCAACTCTAACGGACTTCAGCGAAAGAAACTCAGAACAGATGTCAAGCAGTATGTTGTGGTGGTTACTCTAGCTACATGCACGTGAATTGGTTATTTTCAAACTAGTTGGTTCATTTCTCGGGATGACCTTGCTCTGATACCATCTTGTTACGACCAGATTCCCGAATCCCTATAGGACACAAGACCAACTCGACTCGACTAATCCCAAGACCTAGTCATCTAACAAGAAATAACCAAAAAGCAGAAAAATAAACCACATTCGCTATGCTTTGCAACAAAAAGTAAAAAAAAAAAAGTACAAGTAGTAAGGAAAGAAAAGCTGCTAACAGTACATATTACCACCACAACAGTAAAATAGAAATAAGGTATAGAAAACGTAAAGGTACAAGAGTCCGAAACTCACTACAACAGAAAGTACTACAAAAAGCTACAGCTACTGGGCTCTACTAGGCCCAGCAACCTCTGCAACCGAAGACTCGGGCTGCTCAACACCTGGACTTGAAAAGGGTTATGAGTAACAAAGTCAACGAACGCTGAGTAGAGTGGCAACCAGCTACTAAAGCAATAAAAGCTAATAAGTAACTATATATTACAATTTCTTTATTTTACAAGTTATTCCTTTTCACCCATTGGTTTATTCTTTTCAGATCTCTTTCTTGATCTCGAATGTTCCTCATGGGAACAATCTTGATTGCAGTCTTTTCCGAAGAGTAAAAGTCGCACATGGTGCTCTCCTAGCCGAGAGAGTCCCCCGTGGTGATCCTACACCCAGTCGACCACCCCGAGGTCACTGTCTAGACGTAGCAGTGACTACGGCAAGCGCGATAAGTGAATGGGTAGCTACCCTGCATTAGCACGCGGTCAGTCATTTCCGCTAGCGGGTACGCTCAAAGTATAGCATGGAACAGTATAGGGCCTAGCCCTCTCAGTAACAGGGGTCTAGCCCCTCAGAACAAAACAGAGGTCTCGCCCCTCCACAGTCCGCGCACCCTCGTCTTACTACCCCAATTTGCCTAGAGGGCCAAAGAAAAAGTCGGTGTAGGTTGTCTAGCTTAACCCTGGGCCCCGTGGAGTGGCTAGCTCCCTCCTTGCACTAATAGCTCTCCCTGGTACTGTGTACGTGAGGGCCAACAGGAGTTGGTGTAGAGTGGCCATTCCTAATTCCGGGTCCCAACCCAAGGGTGGCTAGCTCCGCTCTACACTAAAAAGGGGACAGTCGCTCCCCCTTGGTACCACGTACTCAAGGGGCAGCACACTTCCCACTCACATTTCTAGATCCATTCCATTTATTTCCAGGAGCTCTACTCCTAATTCCCCGTAGGGTTCATGCTCATATTTCTCATGCCATTAAATACCAGGTTTCATCATTCACATTTCCATTCTCAGGTTATACACATGCAGCTCGTATTTCTATCATTCACATTTCCATTCTCAGGTTATACACATGTAACTCGTATTTCGAGCATTTAACGTATACAACAGGTGATGTCACATGTAATTGTTTAACTAGCACAGGTAATTCATATTTTGCAGGCAGCTCTTGTTCATTAACAGGCAATTGTTAACATTTCTATTTATTCATTCAAGACTGCAATTCAACCATGCATACAGACATTTCAAGTAACTTCTCATCCTACGATTCATGCCATATCCTAGGTTCTAGTTATTCAATCCACATATGCATTCAGGTTTATGATTAAATTAGGGAAAGCCACTCTACCAGACAACCCAGGAGTATTGGGGGCTCGAACGGCAGGCTCACGTGCCTCAGCAAGCCCTGAACCCGCAACGGAACGAAGTCCTATAACAAGGAACAATCACAATGGAACATTCAAAATAGTATAAAAGACCTTCTAACAAGTAGAGGAACTCTCAAGGAACACACCGATAACTTGTTTGCGTAAAACAGATCCTAAGCGGGTCAAAAACAGGGTTACAGACCCAAATCAGACGTCTGGCACAAGGTCCAGATGTCTTGAAAGTAAACAGAAATGCACCTCAG
The DNA here is from genome assembly GCA_037157565.1 of Thalassia testudinum. NCBI lineage: Eukaryota > Viridiplantae > Streptophyta > Magnoliopsida > Alismatales > Hydrocharitaceae > Thalassia > Thalassia testudinum. The sequence continues at coordinate 52,032,207 of JAZHRO010000009.1, forward strand.
GTTCTGCGTCGACCTCAGACGTCCAGGACCTCCTCTGGACCGTCTGGACCTAGCTCCAGATGTCCTACCTCCTCTCTGGATGTCTGGGAGTACTTCTAGTCGTCTGGCAAGCTATCCAGACATCTGAAACGCGTGGGAGGGCGTATCCCACGCCTTCCCGAAGCAATCTCTGCAAGCGTTAGCAAAAACTCCTATATTTAGCCATGCAAAACATAGCTGCGGAGCAGCCTGCATGGCCGTATCCGCAAAAGGGAACGTATCCACGTGGAGATCTGCTTTCAGACGTCTGGTGTCGTCACCAGACGTCCACTTCGTCGTCTGGACGTTACTCCAGACGTCTTATTTTGGGAAAATCCCAGAACCAGAACCGCTTCCTACTCTCCTCCGCTGCGCGCAACCGCGGCCTCGCCTCCTCGCCTGCAGCTTCGACTGCAGTAATGTCGGGGACGACTCCCCCGACGCTCTCCTCCTCTCGCACGTGCCGCTCCGGCTGTGCGCTCTCCGTTGAGCTCTCACGAGCTCGTGAGCTCGACTCTTCCTCCTCTCCTCACTCCACCTCTCCTCGTCGCCGCTCTTGCGCTCTCTCTCGTGCTAACTCCTCTCGTTGGGGTGGAGAGTAAGAGAAGAAGGTGGCTGGTAGTGGAGTGGGGGAAACGGGAGAGGAGAAGAGGGGTTTATAAAGGGGTGCGCTAGGGTTTGAATGGAGGAGAGAGGATGGAAAAAGAGAGAGAGGTTACTGTCTGCGCATAGCCCGTGGTAGAAGTGAAGTTCGTACAAAAAATTTTTGATTTCCAAATGTCTGGGAAGGGGTCCAGACGTCTGACCGATAGTCCAGACGTCTTATAAGGCTCAGGACAGAATGGGTCTTTACATCATAACAAACTTAAAGGAAGTTTCGTCCCAGAAACTTGAGCTAGCTAGGGTGCGGAAAATGAACTATATACGCATAACAAACTTAAAGTGGACCGAAGCCGATCCGAAAAGACATACCCCCAAAAAGCTCTGGGTACCGCTCTCGCATCACCGCTTCAGGCTCCCAGGTAGCCTCCTCGTACCTCTGGCATCTCCACAATCACAATGGAACAGTCACAATGGAACATTCAAAACAGTATAAAAGACCTTCTAACAAGTAGAGGAACTCCCAAGGAACACACCGATAACTTGTTTGCGTAAAACGGATCCTAAATGGGTCAAAAACAGGGTTACAGACCCAAATCAGACGTCTGGCACAAGGTCCAAATGTCTTGAAAGTAAACAGAAATGCACCTCAGGTTCTACATCGACCTCAAACGTCCAGGACCTCCTCTGGACCGTCTGGACCCAGTTCCAGATGTCCGACCTCCTCTCTGGACATCTGGGAGTACTTCCAGCTGTCTGGCAAGCTGTCCAGACATCTGAAACGCATGGGAGGGCGTGTTCCGCGCCTTCCCGAAATAATCTCTACAAGCGTTAGCAAAAACTCCTATATTTAGCCATGCAAAACATAGCTGCGAAGTGGCCTGCATGGCCGTATCCGCAAAAGGGAACGTACCTGCACGGAGATCTACTTTCAAACGTCTGGTGTGATCACCAAACGTCCACTCCGTCGTCTGGACGTCACTCCAGACGTCTGATTCTGGGAAAATCTCCAGAACCACTTCCTACTCTCCTCCTCCGCACGCAGCCATGGCCTCGCCTCCTCGCTTGCAGCTCCGGCTGTAGTAATGTCGAGGATGACTCCCTTGATGCTCTCCTCCTCCAGCATGTGCCGCTCCGGCCGTGCGCCCTCCGGTGAGCTCTCACGAGCTCGCGAGCTCGGCTCTTCCTCCTCTCCTCACTCCACCTCTCCTCTCGCGCTCTCTCTCGTGCTAGCTCCTCTCGCTGGGGTGGAGAGGAAGAGAAGAAGGTGGCTGGTAGTGGAGTGGGGGAAACGGGAGAGGAGAAGAGGGGTTTATAAAGGGGTGCACTAGGGTTTAGATGGAGGAGAGAGGAGGGAAAAAGAGAGAGAGGGTACTGTTTGCGCCCAGCCCGTGCACAGACGCAAAGTTCGTACCAAAAGTTTTCGATTTCCAGATGTCTGAGAAGGGGTCCATACATCTGACCAATAGTCCAAACGTCTTAAAAGGCTCAGGACAGAACGGGTCTTTACAGAACAGCAGCAGCAACTTCAGCAACAGCTCAAGGATTTCAAGTCATCCTTAATGTAAATCAGACGTCTTAACATAATCAGATCCATACTGTAGCAGGTCCAGACCTCCAATTCAGCAGACTGATTTCCTGATTCATTACATTTATATCCCAGATCAGACTTGAAAAAGTCTGATCAGAGATACAAAATGTTTGAACCAAGGAATAATTTGCTGAATTGTGGTTAAAAATGTAGCTGCATCATGCAGTAATTTAATACGATGAAATGGGATTCAATGAAAATTTTGACTTAATCTTCCTACTGCTACTATAGACAGTAGAGTAAAGAAAATTAAGTCAGATAATGAATTCCATTGAAAACCAAATTAAAATGTTCCAGTGCTTGAAATAAGATTTAATCCCTTAAAATGTTGCTGTTGTGCAGCTTTTTGATGTACTAAAATAGGGGGAGTTTTGACTTTAAAATCAGAAATTCAAGCAACCATTTACAACATAATTAGTCTGGACACTCATTCAAAAGCAACTCTAGGCAATGCAATCATCATCAATACTTCAGAAATTCATGAGACAAACCTACAAACTCTTTTAGTTAGCAATAAAACAGAGAGAAATCCAGATAAGTCTCTCCAAAAATGTATTGAAATCCTAATAAGCACCTCACCTTACATTATAGACAATGTAAACTAAGGTGGCAAATTAGGGTTTCAATGCGAGAAAACCAAATCAAAAGTGTCTCAAATAGATTTTGAAAAATTCGGGATTCATTCCCTATTGATGGAATCTTGAAAACCAATGAGAAATTTGATTTGTTCTGTCTCTAATGCCATAGACAGCATGAAGAGAGAATCTAAATCCAACGATAAAACCATTGAAAACAAACCCAAATCATCATATTCGCATTAAAAACAAATAGAGGGACTTTGTGAATTTGATGAGATGGATGGGGAGTCCCTCAAGTGAATAATGAGCACCCAAATCAGATCTGAATACTCAAGAGAATCAGGTCTGATTTGGTGCTCTGATGGGTAGGTGATTGGTGAAAAACACGAGGAAATTAGAAAGCGAAATGGAAACGTATAGGGGGAGAAAACAATGATCAGTGAATGGGGGAATTCGTCTCCTCTGATCTGCAGTGATCAAAGGAGGTGAAAATGTGGAATCTATCCTAACTCTACTCCTAAGATATACTACAATCATGCACAAATTAGAACTAATCTACATCTAATTTCTACTGCTAAACTACTCTAATTAACACTACAGCTAATATAGAAAGCAGTAAATCCTATTCTAAATGGAAGAATGGGACTTGTTGGGAAGATTTGCAACTGGTGGCTGCAGCGACGAAGGAGGGAGGATCTCTAGCGGATTGAAAATCCACTAGTGGGACTCAAGGTCACCCTCAGGTGCTATGTGGTCCTTAGTGGCGAGAGGAGTCGAAGAAGATGAAGTTCTTTCTCTCATGGCGCCAGAACAGGGTCAGGTGGAGAGGAGAAACTGGAGAGGATGAAAGGGATCTCCTCGAGAAAGGAGAGGAGGTGATGGCGCACACGCAATCAGGGGAAGTGTTTAAGTAGAGCTTGACAGTGATTCCCCTCTCCGTGAGGGTGAAATTAGGTACTTAGGTCATCCACGGTGAGGATTCAAGGAGAGGAGCATGCGCAAATTTAAACCAAAAATGGGTCGTAGGATGGGATCTGGGTGAGGTGGTGACTGCACGCGTCGATTCGCAGGAAGCTTCAAATCAAATCGAGCCACAGATCAAGAGGTAAGGAAGATCAACGGGCAGGATTGCCCGTGTTCTTCGCATGTTATAGTGCACACGTAGGCTACAGATGGGTGCTGTATCTTTTGGTGAATTTGCACTAGAAGCCCCTACACGAAGGGGTAGAGAAATTATGTAGAAGCCCATAAGTGGTAGAAAGCTATAATAGAACGACCCTTCATGGCTTGCAAAAAGGTCCTTGCGGCCTACAAATGGGTCCTTGGAGGTTTTCTGATGAACAAAATATGATGTATGAAGGACCTAGATGTGAATCCTTAATTGCAAGGCCCTAGTGATGTCCAAATGCACCCAAGTTTTTGTGGAAGCTTAATTGAACATTTAGGAAGTTAATTACACTTTTGATTTGAACTTTCAAATTCATTTGTGTGTTCAATTTGCACTTGGATCACCATTTAATCTTATTTAGAAGAATATCTCATTTAATGACCTAATTATGCATTTTTAACACAAAATTGATGTTTTACGTCTTTTTCTCTATTTTTCACACTTAACCCTTTTTATATGTTAATTTGATAGTGTTTAACCTAGTTTCTAGGTTAACTTAGGCGATTTAGTTATGATGAGTTGCAACTCATCAGCACTATTTAGGAGACGAATCGTTGGACAAGTAATTGCTTGTTGTTTTATTAAGGCAGAGTAGTTTGTGTGGTATGATAAGACATAAACTTAAGAGTAATAATAGTATTGAGATTTAAAAGCATGATTCCATACCTGGAAAAGATTTGAGATAGAGATATAATGTGCACATACATTTCATAGTAATAGTGCATGCACATGCATTTCATAGTAATAATGTAGTAAAGGAATGGTAGCCATGTGACATGGTCTTGTCGGCCCAAAATCAAAAGATAGTTATGTTTTAAATATTACATAGATGAATAGTATTAGCACAAGAGGGGTTATCTCTATGATTGAAGCCCGAAGCTATGATCATGGTAGAAATCAAGTGTTTCCTGTATCTTGTGGTAGAAATCCTTCTTTTCATCTTTTATGGTGTGTTTGTTTTGTAGTAATCAGGGGAGGAATGGAATGAGAAATCCCCTCTTGATTCCATTACCATGCTTGGAATTTAAACTTAACAAAGGAATAATATTTCCAAAGATTTCCCCATTCTCATGAAAGAAGGAAATCCCAATCCCACCAACCCCCCTAAGATTCGGTATTCCCTTCCAATGTTCTCTTTCAAAATCAGACCAATTCATAGTTTATTAAAATCGTGCATCATCTCCTTGTTCATCGCAGTAGCATCAGATGTTCTCTTCCACGACCTCTACGGCATCAACGTGACTTGGGCAGCATCCTGTTTCTTCAGCATTCAGGTAAAAAAATTTTTTTGAAGAAAAAAAAAGTGATAGTCGTCGTCGATTCCTAGTGGTCGGTTTGGAGAGGAGGGGGGCTGTGGAGGGATTGGGGAGGACGGTCAAAGTGGTCGAGCAGAGGAGGAGAAGGGTCGGCGAAGGAAGGGGGCAACCCGAGGAGACGAGGCGGAGGAAGGGTTAGCTTGTCGACGCTAGCCGCGGAATGGGCGAGGGGGTTGCCAATATGGGAGATGAGGAGGGAGACCTCCTTGGGTTCTTCTGCTACTTCTTCTTCTTCTTCTTCTTCTTCTTCTTCGAGGAGGAGGAGGACGAGGAGGAGGAGGAGGGTTTCGTAGCGAAGAGAGGGCACCTCGTCATCGAGGTCTTGGAGAGGAGTGGTGGTGTCGGGGGAGGAGGGGGTTTGTGGAGGAAAGGGGGTTGGAGGAGCTTGCTGTGGCGGCGGTGGGGAACGAGGGGTCGAGGGAGGGGAGGGAGGAGGGGGTTTGTAGAGGAAAGGGGGTTGGAGGAGCTTGTTGTGGTGGGGAATGAGGGGTCGAGGGAGGGGAGGGAGGAGGGGGTTTGTGGAGGAAAGGGGGTTGGAGGAGCTTGCTGCAGTGGGGAACGAGGGGTCGAGGGAGGGGAGGCAGGAGGGAAGTGGGAGGGACGAGGGGGTTGGAAGGGATTGTTGCAGAGAAATGGTGAAGACGGTTTTGCTTCATCAATGACGGGAGTCCATTTCTTTTGGGGATGATTGGGGTTTTTTATAGGAACCCTTTTTCTTTTTTGAATTAAACACATGACAAGGTCAAGAACATATGATGATAAAAATGCATGTAATGAAATAGGTTATGTCTATGATTCTTTTTAAGAGGAATGGGAAAAAGAGATTAGAGGGTTCTGTATATTTTTTTATCTAAGGAAAAAATCATTGCTTACATATTTTTCATACTTTTGCAACACTTTATAATACATGTGCATTTAAAAGTTATCCTAAAACCATAATCAAGTGGAACCAGCATGTTATAATACCACTTGAATTTATAAGAAGATGTTCTCCGTATTTGTGTAACATATAAGAAGTTTTCTGAAAATGCTTAATTGCAAATGATTGATGTGAGCATAGTATATAATAAGCTCACTCTTTTACCTATTGGCTTAGTTAAGTAGGGAGATGGAGGAAGAATTCATAGCTCCCATAAATTGTTCATGATATTTTGAAGAAGTCAAATTAATTTAGAGAATTAATATGTAAAAAGAAAGTAATAATAAGTGCCTATTTCCTTTTCAAACAAGAAAAGGGACTACTGATTTATATTTGCTCATGATTTTTTACGTGTTTGTATTCTTTTGCACCTAATTTAATTAAGCATCTTATGTAAACTGCTTATATTTTGCAAAGTTTAATTTTTTTTTTTTTTAATATCATGTAGTTATGGCACGTTTACCCAGTTCATTAAGAAAGAAGAAGCAACGACAGAAAATGATCATAATTATAGTACATTGGTTGAATGTACTACGATTGGTATACCTATTTTTCATTATTATGGAGGGGATTGTCCGATGGCATAGCATAAAGCATCAATCGAAGAGAAATAGGATTAATTTAGACTATCAACGAAGTGAATCTCTTCAAAGATTGTTATATGATAATAACAAAAGTTGTTACGAGATGACAAGAATGGATCGATTTGCCTTCTCAAAACTTTGTGACTTGTTAAGAACTATTGGCAAATTATCAAATTCTCAAAATATGCAAGTTGCTATCTTTTTACATATTATTGCTCATCATGTAAATAATAGAGTTATCAAATTTCATTTCATATGGTCTGGAGAGACAATCAGCAAATATTTCCATCATGTTTTGAATGCTATTTTATGACTATATAATGAGTTATACAAAAAGCCACAACCAATTCTGACAAATTCAACTGATGATCGATGGAAATGGTTTAAGGTACATACATATTTACGTAATTTTACACAGTCATCTTTAATTTAGGGCATGTTTGTAATTTTAGTAACCATCGATTCATGTCTTAGGACTGCATTGGTGCTCTTGATGGAACATACATTGAAGTGATTGTACCAGAAATAGAAAAATCGAAGTATAGGTCAAGAAAACAGACAATTGTAATTAATGTTCTAGGTGCATGTTCACCAGATATGTAATTTATCTATGTATTATCAGGTTGGGAAGGATCTACAATGGATAGTCGTGTTTTGAGATATACACTTTCAAGAAATAATGGACTAATTCTTCCTCGCGGTAAATATGCTTTATTAAGTTTATTTAAATTGACTACATAAATATATCAGAAATCTAAAGTCTTAATTTTTACTTACAGGGAAATATTATTTGGTTGACTGTGGATATATGAACAGTGAAGGTTTTCTTGCTCGGCATAGAGGACAACGATATCATAGAACAAATTATCAACCAAGTACCCCTAAAGAAATGTTTAATTTGAAGCACGCGAGAGCAAGGAATGTGATTGAGCGTTGTTTTGGATTACTAAAGAAATGTTGGGTGATATTGAGGAGTCCCTCATTTTATCCAATAAAAGCTCAAAATAGAATTATTTTAGCTTGTTTTCTTCTTCATAATTATATAAGACATGAGATGCAATATGATCCAGTAGAAGATGAAGTATTAGAAGTTTCAAATATGCAAATGAATGGGCAATACTCAAGTAATGAATCTAATGAAGAAGATGAATTGGAGTTGATCACAACTGTAAAACCATCAGATGTATGGATGTTATGGAGAGAAAATTTAGCTAATGCAATGCTTAATTCATGAATATAATCGAGCACTTTTTTGTTCTTTATTAGTCATTGCCTTGACAATCTTATTTCAAGAAGTAAAATTTTCTTGTAATTGAATAGTTAAAGTTGATTTATATTTTTTTGCAATTAATGAAGATTATTTATTTTTCTTATATATCTTTTTTATCTGATCTAATTTTGTAAATTATTCTTAAAAGATATGAGCCAAGTAATAGATATGAATTTTGGCACTGGAAAGAATAAGAGAAAATGGTCAGACGAGGAAGATCAAAAGCTTATTGAAGCACTACTTGATTTGGTTTATGATGGGACCTATAAGGCTGATAACAGATTCAAGTCAAGATTAGAAAAGGCACTTGAACAAAAATTACCAGGTCGTGGAATAAAAGGAAGGCCACATATTGAATCACGAATTAAGATATTTAAAAATCAATTTCACATTGTGTGGGATATGTTAAATGGAAGTACAAGTGGCTTTGGATACGATCCAAATTTAAAGTGTGTGGTTGTTGAGAATGATATTGGGAAAATTATTTGCAGGTAATTATGTTTTTAACTAATATAATTTTAAATTTTATTATAAATTAAATTTTCTTATAAAATTTATTTAATATTTGATTACAGAGTCACAAGGATGCATCTCAATTTAAAAATAAGCAATTCCCATATTATAATGACTTTTGTACTATTTTCGGGAAAGATCGTGCCATAGGAAGCAATGCCCAAGATACTGCTAATGTTATTGATGAAGTTGAGGTTGAAACAGTAAATGAAAATGATGCTAATATAGTTGGTTTAGATGATATTGATCTTGGATCCCCTCTTCTTTCAAGAAATCAAGAAGTATCTGAAGAGAATTCTGTTCGTGAGCGTAAAAGAAAGAGGTCTCTTACTGATAGCCTTGGAAAATCTATCACCAACGCTACGACTATGATTATTCAGAAATTAAAGAAGCAACCAACCAATTTAGTAGAGCTATTGGGATTAATGCTCTTGAAAATAAACTGAAGCTCAATGGAGAGTTATAAAAAATAACTTCATTTAATTAAAGTCAACGCCATCAAATTAGTCTAAAGATTGCTCATGATGCTAATGCATTGGATTTTTTCTTTATTTTCCCAAATGACGAGAAAGAAGGCTTTGCTAGAAATTTTTTAGATTAAAATTTTTGTGAGTTTATTTTTTGTGATTTTTGCAATGAATAATGTAGTTGAATTTTGACATTTATATTTCGTAAATTTGCATTTAATGTTTTCCTTATCTATTGGTTTGCTATTTTGTTTAATATATATAAGGTATTGGATTAAATTGAAATATTTCTTTAAATTAAGGGCTTTAATGTAAATTAATAATATTTATTCCTTATTAATGGATTAAGATGTAAATAACTTAAATTTTATGTTAAAACTGACAATTATCATATTTTTAGAAATGTATTGGGTCAAAAATGTAAAAAAGCTTCAATTCCATTCATCTCGATGACTGAGCCTATCAAACAAATGAAATGAATTAAATCCATCCTTAACGATTCCATTCCTACCATATTCCAAACAAAGAATTGGAATCAACAATTCCTTTCCATTCCTTATCTCATTCCATTCTATTTTTATTCCATTCCATGTCCATTCCATTGCTACAAAATAAACACACCCTTAAATCCTAGATGATTGCTTCATTGTCAACAATAGTATCATTTAAGTTGTGCAATTTTGCTTGTAGCTTCCTGTTGTCGTTCTCCAACTTGTCAACTTCATTGGCTAGTAGATAGAGCAACTCTCTCATTCGAACTTATTGTGGAGCAACCACAGTTGTTGGGAGGACACCTCTTACCCAAATGCTAATTTTGAAGTCACATCCTTTTGTCTCGTACTGCATTCAAAAAAGATTAATATATTGTAGTAAAATTCGTAATTGTAATAGCGAGATGGTTTGAGCATATTAACTACTACTTTTGTCTGTGGACATTGGAGATGGATGCGAGTAGGAGGGTGTGAGTCCCAATTTGCAACAACTCTCTTATCAACCGCTAGTTTTGCAACACAGTCACATTTGCAGTAGATGGTACAATCATATTCGGAAGAGTAATCAAGTTGCATGCCAGCCATTTCTATTGTACATTAAAATGGGAAATTGTTTTACTATAGGTATGTAGCTGACATATTTCATATGTAAAGTATTTGTATGTATGTGCACGTTACCTAAGCAGGATCGGTGTGATGCGATGTGACATTTGCATTGGGCTGTGAGTAAGTTGAAGCAGGTGGTTTGCTCCGTGCTGTGCTCAATAGGTTGTGGATGGCCAAAGTAGGAGGTATGCTGTGTGTTGCCGCGCGGTGGCCAGAGTGCATTGTGCTGTCGGTGGTGCGCGGTGTACAATAGGTTGTGCGTTGTATAGTGGGCTATGCTGTCACAGGAGTTCAGCAGGCGTTTGTAGTGAGCCGATGTGTTACGACCTGGTTCCCAAATCCATACAGGACACGAGACTGGCCCGACTCGACTGATTCTAAGACTCAGTCGTCCAACAAGAAATAACCAAAAAGTAGGAAAGTAAACCACATTCACTATGCTAGCAACTAACAGTAAAAGAGTACAGTAGTAAAGAAAGTAAAAGCTGCTACAGTACATATCACCACCACAACAGTAAACAGTAACAAGGTACAGGAACGTAAAGGTGCAGAAATGTAAAGGTACAATAGTCTAAACTCACTACAACAGAAGGTACAATAAAGAAGACTACAGCTACTGGGCTCTACTGGGCCCAGCACCCTCTGCAGCCGGAGACTCGGGCTGCTCAACACTTGGATCTGAAAAGGGTTATGAGTACACAAAGTCAGCGAACGCTGAGTAGAGTGGCAACCAGCTAACTAGAGCAGTAAAAGCTAACAGGTAACTATATATTCCAATTTCTTTATTTTACAAGTTATTCCTTTTCACCCATTGGTTTATTCTTTTCAGATCTCTTTCTTGATCTCGAATGTTCCTCATGGGAACGATCTTGATTGCAGTCTTTTTGGAAGAGTAGAAGTCGCACGTGGTGCTCTCCTGGCCGGGAGTCCTCCGTGGTGGTCCTACACCCAGTCAACCACCCCAAGGTCACGGACAGACGTAACGGTGACTACGGCACACACGATAAGCGCACGGGTAGCTACCCCGCACTGGCACGTGGTTAATCATTTCCATTAACAGGTGCACCCAAGTACAGCACAGAACAGTATAGGGCCTAGCCCTCTCAGTAACAGGGGTCTAGCCCTCTCAGTAATAGGGGTCTAGCTCCTAAGAACCAAACAGGGGTCTCACCCCTCCACAGTCCGCGCACCCTCGCCTGACTACCTTGGTTTGCCCAGTAGGCCTAACAAGTCGGTGTAGGGTGGCTAGCTCTCCCCCTACACTAGTAGCTCTCCCTGGTACAGTGTACGCGAGGGCCAAGAAGTCGGTGTAGAGTGGCCAATCCTAACCCCGAGTCCCAACCCAAGGGCAGCTAGCTCCGCTCTACACTAAATAGGGAACAGTCTCTCTCCTTGATACCATGTACTCAACGGCCAGCACACTTCCCTACTCACATTTCCAGATCCATTTCAGTTATTCCCAGGATCTCTACTCCTAACTCCCCGTAGGGTTCATGCTCATATTTCTCATACCATTCCATACCAGGTTTCGTCATTCACATTTCCATTCCCAAGTTATGCACATGCAGCTCATGTTTCTATCATTCACATTTCCATTCTCAAGTTATAAACATGCAGCTCATATTCTAGCATTTAACGTATACAACAGGTAAGGTTACACGCAACTGTTTTACTAGCACAGTTAATTCATATTTCACAGGCAGCTCTTGTTCATTAACAGGTAGTTGTTAACATTTCTATCTACTCATTCAAGACTGCAATTCAATCACGTATACAGACATTTCAAGTATTGCTTATCCTAGGATTCATGCCACATCATAGGTTCTAATCATTCATTCCACACATGCATTCAAGGTTATAATTAAATTAGGGGAAGCCACTCTACCGGTCAACCCAGGAGTATTGGGGGCTCGAACAGCAGGCTTACGTGCCTCAGCAAGCCTCGAACCCACAACGGAACGAAGTCCTATAACAAGGAACAATTACAATGGAACATTTAGAACAATATAGAAAGCCTTCTAACAAGTAGAGGAACTCGCAATGAAAACACCGATATCTTGTTTGCATAAAATGGACCTCAAACAAATCCTAAATGGGTCAAAAACAGGGTTACTGACTCAAATCAGACATCTAGCACCATGTCTAGACGTCTTAAAAGTGTCAAGAAACTCACCTGAAGCTCTGCGTCGACCTTAGAAGTCTAGGAACTCTTCTGGATCGTCTGGACCCAGCTCTAGACGTCTGACCTCCTCTCCGGACGTTTGGAAGTGCTTCCAACCGTTTGGTAAGCCATTTAGAAGTCTAAAATACGTGGGAGGGTGTGCCCCGCGCCTTCCTGAAGCAAGTCCTGCACACGACAGCGAAATCCTTTCAAAATAGCCATGCAAAGTGTAGCTGCGGAGCGACCTGCATGGCCGTATCCGCAAAGGGAACGTACCTTCGCTGAGATCTGCCTTCAAATGTCTGGAGTCGTCTCCAAACGTCCGCTCCATCGTCTGGATGTCATTCCAGACATCTGATTTTGGGAAAAATCCAGAACCAGAACCTTCTCCTGCTCGCCCTCACCGCGTGTTGCCGCGCCTCGCCCCCTCACCTACAGCTCTAGCTGCAGCAGCGTCAGGGACGACTCCTTGACGCACACCTCCTCCTCTCACACGTGTTGCTCCAGCCGTGCACCCTCCGGTGAGCTCCCACATGAGCTCGCAAGCTCAAGTTCCTCCTCTCTTCACACCGCTCCTCCTCGTCACCGCTCTCGCGCTAGCCCCTCTCGCAGGGGTGGAGAGGAAGAGAAGGGGTTGATGGCTGTGGAGTGAGGAGAACAAGAGAGGACGAAGGGGGTTTATAAAGATGGTGGGTTAGGGTTTGCAGGAGGAGGGAGAGAGAAGAAGGGGAGAAAAAGAGAGAACTATCTACACGCAACCTGCATGCAGACGCGAAGCTCGTACCCAAAAATTTCGATTTCCAAACGTTTGGGAAGGTGTCCAGACATCTGACCAGACGTCTGACAAACAGTCTAGAATTCTTAAAAGGCTTAGGACAGAACAGATCTTAACACGATGGCATTCGGCGATCGTGCTGTGTTGTGTTGTGTCGCGGGCGTTTAGCAGGTGTACTGTGCTGTGCTGCAGGCATCCAACAGACATGGGCGGTGTGCCAGTTGCGAGCATCCTGCAAGCGTGCCCGACGTGCTAGCAGGCGGAAGCTCATGCCAGGGCAGTGGGTTCCCTTTTAAAGGTGCACGTGGTCGTGAAATAGGGCATTAGATATGGCTTGTGTATATTACCACTCTTTTTCAAATAGAAATGGCACGAAGCCTAGAAGGAACATTAAATGCCTAGCAAACAAATGACATCGAAGCATTACACCTAAGAAAGATTTAACGTAAATACATAGCAATAAAACAAGCTATGAATGGACGTCAAGTACAAAAGAAAAGAACAAACTTATATCCTCATTAATAACCACAAACACATGCTAGTGAAGTAGCCTACATTGCATTCCAAAACTTTTTTTTATATAACTTAGAATTAGGGATGAGCATTAGATTGAGTCAGCCCGATCCAGCCTAAGGCCCAACCCGATTGGGCCAGCCCAAGCCCGAGCTCGAAATTAACTTGGGTTGGTCTTGGGTTGTAAATATGATCCATTTATTAAATAGGCTGGGCCTTAGGTCGAGGTGACGTAAACCCAGCTTGGCCCATGTAGCCATTTATAGGTTCATTCTAAGGCCTAGCATGTTGGCCCAATTACATTAATATATATCATATATGTAAATATATTCATATTGTTTATCAAAATATATATCATATATGGATCATACATTAAACACTAAATAAACATGGACTACTCTTGCTATTTTTTAACGAACAAAATCTTAGTCCTTATGCTCCCTACAACTGTAAATTGTGCAATGAAATCCTACAATCCCATTCAAACTAGATATCAACCATTGACTTTTGTTAACACACGAAATCGATGTTATAAAAGATGCGTCGTAGTATAGGTTGAAATCACGCCAAAATAAATAAAATTTATAACTCGAATTTGAAGTCTGAGGTCAAACGTAGGGAGCAAGTATATCAATTAATCTCATGATCATAATTTAATCACAAATATAAGTAATTTATAATGAGAATTCCATGCAATAATGATATTTATAAGAGAATTCGTAGCAATGTGCAAAAAGAATGGAGTAAAATAGTAATTTAAATCACCAATTACCCCTTTACAATTATACCAAATAAATGCACTGTGTCAACCAAGAAATTCCACACAAGGTAAGTAAGCAATATAGCCTCAGAAGCATAAAGTGGTGAAATCAGACGTCGTATGCTCAAATCAGACGACTTAAATAGCACCCTGCTACAATGCGTGTGCACTGTTCTTCTTCTCTTCTCTGCTTTTCTCTTTCTCAAGTCACGCACAAAGGCAAAGGCCTCTTCTCTTCAAGTGTTAGAGAGTTAGAGAGAGAGGCAAACCGTCACACCCCCCTCGGTCTCTCTTTTTCCTTCTCTTCTTTCTCTCAAAGACCCGGGTTTAACTGGGTAATCGGGTATGCACAGTAATTGGATCCGAGTGACCAGGATTGCGAGTGTGGGTCGCAAGTGAGGAGTTGAAGGCTCGTGAGTAGGGGACTCGATCCCCCGGTGTCTTGGGCAACCGGGTGGGATCACAAATTCCTCTTATTCGCCTTTAGCTGCTTGTCACTATACGATGTGGGACTAAATGTCCTCGTCTTCTTCGCGTGCAACAGCAGAGCAGGTGGCTTTCAATTGGATTCCTTGAAGCAGTCAACACTCCCAATTGCATGCCTGGATGTGTTCCTAAGAGTCTTTCGCAACACCTAGGATGAAGACCTGGAGCGAGCACCGCAAGAACATGGCATTAAGCTCTTCGAAGGGGCTTCAACAATGGCGGCGACAACTTGTGACCTACCAGCCACATCAGAGCAATTCAGAACCTTCATCGTGGAAGAACGAGTGTGGTGGCGTGCATGAAGTGGTGAGAGGGCGAGTGTGGAGGTTTGACGACCTCAGAAGAGTGGCGTGGAGGGATTTGAGTTTGGTGTGGCGAATAAGCTACCAATCCCCTCAATTTCTTGAGGGGTTTTGGTCGGCGGGTAACGGCGATGGTGTGGAGCTCAAGAGCGAGCAATTTGGTGAGCTGTAGTGGATGCTAGGGCTCGTCGGAGGTATGCCAGCGAGGTGGAAGACGGCAAGTGTGTGGGCACGTAAGGGGTCGAATTTGAGCGGTGGTGATACCGTGGTGATCTGTAGACTGAGTAGAGTCGATGAAGCTACGTGTTGGACGAAGAGGAATGGAGGAGGCACCGGGTTTGGTATGGCCAGCGCCGGTGAAGGAGGGTGCTCCGAAGGTGAAGAACGGTGACGACAGAGGGGTAGAGAGCACCTCATTGGTATTGCGAGGTGCGGAAAGACGAGGGGAGGTGGAACTAACTGCCTATCGTACATGGTGGCCGGTGAAGAAGCTGGAGGAGAGGAGTCGTGGAGCAAGGTGAAGCGAGCTATAGATTGGAGGAAGAAGGGTAGATTTTGGCTCTAATTCTCGCAAAGGAGGTGAGGTAGGCGATGGAGGTCTTTTATAGGGCTCAGGAGAGCTCTCAGAATAGGAAACAAGCTCCATCATCTTGCTTGGGATTTAAGAAGAACCCCATTGATTTTGTGGGTTCGCACATACGAATCAGAGGGATTTATGAGATAAAATCAATCCTAATAGGTTTCCCTAGGTATGAACATCAATCCCACCAAATTTGGTGGGATTTGAAGAGATTTGAGTAGGATTTAGGTCGGTCAAAGCTTGCCTAGAGGTTGGTTGACCTCCAATGGAAACAAGGACTATTTTTTGAAGAAGATGAAGAAGTTGGTGGGCTTTTTGCGAAGATTTCAAAAGCTGAGGGGTTATTTGAGAGAACAAGAGTTAAACTTGGACCAAAATGCAAACTATGTCAAGATGATCTCAAATTGGGCTCAAATTTTGGTACAAACCTAATTTGGACCCAAGGAACCTAATGGTAAAGTTGCATTTTAGTTTTGACCAAGTTTGACTGGATAATTTACGTAAAAATTTAAATTAGGGCAATTATCTGTCTGAGACTCTATTTTAGGTCAAATTGGGTTCAAATGGTCAAATCAAGGGTACCAAACCTTAAAGGATATTTTTATATGATTTTAGAAGGTTTAGATGAATTTTATCCTGACCAGAACCTCAGTTAATTAAGCGGGTTTGTTTTTAAGATTTCAAATGTCCATTAATTTTTGAAATGCGTGAAAACATATTTCATTCTGCATGAACCCACTTATAGACAATAATGACCATATGACCTTTAATAAACCCCTAAAATATGTTGTGGTTATTCTGTATTTATGAATGCTGTTAATTTTATAGAAATAACCCTGGTTTCCTGTCTTCTTCACAAAATAGAACATTATGTGTATATGACCCTCTAATAGTAATGTAGGAGCTTTTATCAACCTTTTTAGACCAAATTGAGCTAGTTATGGCTCATGATAGTGTTCCCATCAACTTCTTATCATAGAGAAAGTATGGACATCCAAATTTAAATTAAATATGAACACATAAGATAAGTATTTTTATTTTTTATTATAATTTTCCCCTACTTGTCATATGCTATATATGTTGAATATTCAAGTTAAACATTTGCAATGTAAGTAGCTAGATCATTTTTGTTGAACGTGTACATGTGATGACTTAAAGATCTTTTAATATATACAAAAGACAAATATAATAACTTCATATTTACATAACTGAAAAAGATAATTATCCTTTACAAGTCATTTTTCTTACTTGTACAAAATCATATTGCTTTCTATACTTTTAAAATAATTATTGATGCAAAACTCTCACTTACAGATTATTTTATATGCATAAGTGAAATAAACAATTAGACCATAAATAAATCGGTCAGCCTGAGCCTATTATTTTTTGTGCTAGGCCGATCTTGGGCTAATAAAATTTATTTTGGGCTAGAACTTGGATCTCCTTTTCAATTCATTTATTAAATGAACTTAGACCGAGCCAAGCCCGACCTGCAAGGGCCCAACTTAATACTCATCCCTACTTTAAAACCTCTTAAGTTACTCCTTGGGTCAACTAGGGGAGCCATGCCTCCCATGTTACACAACCTATGGGTAAGTACAGGGTAGGATTTGAACAGGGAAGCCCACTGTCGAAATTAATAGCATAGGTCCAACATCGCTCAACCATGCCTTGATAGGTAATATGAGGGGTACAATCGAATGCTCATGAAATATTTTTAAATTAATTTATTATTATTTAATTTACAATTATATCTTTAAATCATAATTTTTTATATACTAAAAAATTAATTCTACAAGGGTTGTGGTTTATTTAACCAATAACCATAATGGTATGATTTGATTTCTTACCTATTTATCTACATGTTTATCCCACATGTATATATATATATAACATAAATATAACACAAATATGATGTAATGCTACTATTTTTTTGGGTTTCCATCCTAATAATGTTTTGCCAATAATTTTTAATGTTAAGCCCACTTGCACGTATTTTTATTTGTTAATATTTTTTAATGTTAATATTGTTTAAATATAAATATTTATTGGTTAACTATATTGCCATGAATGTTAGACTTGCAAATGAATATGGATATGAATGTACTTAAATTTAACTAAAACCTAGTATATGATTTCTTCCCTAATGATAGCTATTGAATAAGCAAATGGATACTCAATCGGTAAAAAGATATTAGATGAGCAATGGGGCCTGGAAATGGATGTTGATTTAGAATTTTCATGGATAAATGGATAAGGTTTGGGTATTGAATTTAGAAATAGGTATAGGTTTGGATATTGGATTTAAAATTGGGCATGGGTGATGAAGGAAAAATTTCCTAAGCTTATATATTGAAGCACTTACCCTCCCAAATGGCTCTCAGAGTAAAATAATGATAGGATCGTAATACCATTGAAAGAGCGTAACAATATAAGAAGAGTCTGTTATTGTTACGACGGATGAACAATAAGTACAAGCCAATTCTCCCCACATTCAACAAGAAAAGTATTGTTACAATACCCGATGTTAACTCCTTGAGATAAATCTTTATTTTCATTTCATATATCCTCGTCATACAATTGTCAATAGGTTTCCACGATCACGAATGGATCAAAGATGACAAGAATGTGGGTGATGGACAAGATGGTGTAATGAATGACGGCGACTACACCTCCATAATCTCCGGGAGTAACTGTTTAATGATTAAACACGAGGAATGAGGATGTCTACAGAGGCAATGGTTAAAAATGAGGGTATGAGGTGTAAGAAAATAAAAAAATACCTAATATATTATAAAAGATTAAAAGAGTGATTTGTAATCGGTTCTTTACTTTTCTATTAAATTGAGGGTTAGATTCATTTCTTAGATGTATATCGTGAAATTGGACAAACAAAAATTTCTTGCATCATTGTGTGAATGCATGCTTATCTAGAACTCATTGTACATTCGTAGAGCTGATCGGATCCTGCTACTACCGAACCCGAGTGGTATTTTGAGATTCATATCCGACCAAAGGGTTTAGGTTTGGGTTTGCATAAACGCTAGCATTGGCTTGACACTTGGAATTAGGGTGAAGTTCCGGGTCCTTCCGTGTCAATTACCCTATTCTCGCATTAACCTGGGAAAAATTCCACACCACCACCCACAACGCCGGCACCCCCCCCCCCCCCCCTCCCCACCACCGCTCCTCGTCCTTCCTTCTCCACCTCGGGTTACTGCCTTGTCATCAAATGCAACAAAGCGCGCGGGGAAAATCCAAACGGGGACGGCGATTCGTTGGTTCGCCCCAACCCAAATTGTTGAGCACATTTACATGGGATACAACAAAGAGATAGCAAACCCTAATCCAAACGGACTCCACCGCCAATCAATCGGGGGACATCGACGGTCCCCTTTCTTCGACTCCAACCCAATGGCCTCGTCGTCGACCTCCTCTAGTGGTTCTACGCAAGCAGATTCGTACGTAGGGTGCCTCATAAGCCTCACCTCCATGTCGGAGATCCGCTACCAGGGCGTCATCGTCTCCGTCGACCCCAATGCCTCCACCATCTCCTTAAAGAATGGTACTGCTACTGGCTCTCATCAATCGTAACTGTAGCAACAATTCGGTCGGAGCATCGGGTTCGCGGAGTTGAAGTCGTCCTTCTTCTACCTTTTTTTTCCCTTTCCGGTTGAGATTGGCTGGTGGATTCTGTTGTCTGTCTCTGTTTCGTGAAAGTTCTTGTGGAATGCGTATCCGATTTCTTGAGTGTTCCTCGGGTGGTGCGGTTCAGATTCTTGAGGCTTCTTCTTGGCATCTGTTATGTTTAGGTGTTAGGAGGAGAACTGCCCCCTTGGTTGTGCTTTTGTTTTGCTTACAACGTTGAGGAACCCGAAACGATTCTTTTCCTTTCCTGTGCTGTGCTGTTCTGACGGTTTGGCCGAGAGTTCAATTGACTGGTGGTTGTTACAAGCTGTTGGTCATTTTGTAGCGCCAATGTAGCTATGCCGTATGCTGCGGTTATTGTGTCATCCGGTTGAGCTTGCCTATCTTGAAAGGGAGAAAAAAAAGTATGATGATCGAAACGATTGTTGCCGAGGACTTGGATTTATGTGGCTGTTACACTTGTTGAATGCTTTTTTTAAATGCCATGTGGTTCTGCTGCAGTTAGGTCCTTTGGAACTGAAGGCCGGAAGGAAAATGGCCCACAAGTACCTCCCACCGAAAAACTTTACGGATATGTTTTATTTCGAGGAAGTGAGATAAAGGTTTGTAATGCCTGCTCGCATTTGCATTAAATAAATAAGTGATGGTGTGTTTTGGGCATCTTGGCGTACTGTCAATATGCCTACCTGAAGAGATTATGGTTTTGCAGGCTGTTCATAAGGGAATAAATTGAGGTTGATTTACTCAATTGTTGAGTTCCCCCAATACTTGTTTGTTCCGTCAAGAAAGAATACATGTTTTCAACCTTATTGGTCATAGGAGGTTTTTATTCACGATGTCCTGCCTATCGTCTTAAAAAATGCAGGAGCTCCTGGAAGTTATATCATTGGAACAAATAAGTATTGGTCTAATGAGAAAATATGATGACTAGATTCTTTTTGTTCAAGTTAAGCATGCTCGGATGAGCAGTAGGTTGAAGGGCTACAAAATTTTTATAGCTCTTTTAGGATAAAAGACGTGGCCATGGAGTTTGGTCTCCACACATTCTTCAGATGAAACGAGCATTACAGTTATGTTGATATAGAATCGGAGATATTTCAGGAAGTTTTTCACTATATGTAGTCCATATGTTTTGATGTGATCTACCTGTGGAAGTGCTTATGCTTGTTTTCAGAAAAAATAAAGGATCACCATCTGGGATAGATAACCATCCCTGGATAGATTTTACTTCAGATATCTTGCCTTTAGGCTTTAAAATAATACTCTTCCATCAATGGAGTCCAATGGGTAGCAGATGTAAATATTACATGACTACAAGATTCTGTAAAATTGTTAAAGATATGGCAGAATTAGATTTTGTTATATGAGTTGTACCCTTTACAGGAAAGCCGTCCATTTTTCTTGTTACTACTAGGAAGACTCCAACTCTGATTAAATCTGCAGAGTTAAGGTATTGCTGATGTTACCATGATAGCATCATCTGTTAAAAAAATGTAATCATTTTTTATCGTGGAGTGTTTTCTTCCTTTTAGCTTTTGAGTTGAATGTGACACATGTTCCAAATTATCTGACATGTCAGTTGCATTCAGGATTTGCAAGTTTTAACATCACCGCCCTTTAAGCCACAAGATTATGATGATCCGGTTCAGGTATCATAGACTTGCTTTTCTTTCTTTGAAAAGAAAAAAATTATGAAGGTATTCAAAAGAGAATATTTCATGTCTCTTGCTTTCTGCAAAATCACCTTTCACTTTGAATTCTCCATGCAGTCCCACCATAGTTCAACAACTGACAGAGGACAGACTGATTCATGCTCCAGTTATACACAGCCTACTTCCACAAGGCCAGTTGTCCATGATGCATTGGCTACTCACCAAAGTATGGTGGAACCTATGCCTGTTCCGCGACACTCTTTTGCAGTACCTCAGCCTGCTCATCATAGAGAAAGTACTACAACTCAATTTCAGGAGCAGCATTATCAATCCACTTCAGCTGTTCAAGCTCCTCCAACGCTTCAAAGTCAATGGCCATATCCCTTTGAGCAGACATCTGTAGATTCCAATTCACCCTCTTTTCCTAAGTACCCTGATAGTTTGGCTCCTTCACCATCCGGGGTTCCTCCTCAAGTTACTGACTTCACTGATGAAGTCTCATTTTCTAGCTGTAAGTTTATAATTTGTCTTTCATCTACTGAATCTTTTAATTGCTTTCCAAATATTCTTTTGCCCCCCCACAAGAAGGCAAATGTTTTTGCAGATATGGTTTCTAACAACATTGGCCCCCACTCTTCTGGTGTTCCTGCTCCTTTTACTCAACATACTGGTAACCTGGCTTACAATTCAGGCCCTTCAGTTACCTGTGCTACAGTTTTGGAACCTGATCACTTCATCCAGTCCAGATCAACTGCCAGTTCTTCTAACCAGGCTGTATACTCTAAAAGAAAGGACAATGAAGCTTTACTGTCACTGCCACCAAAACGTCATCCTTCTACCCCTTCCTTCCCAAAAGCACCTTTGTTGCACCAACCAGTATCCTGGCAGGTATGGATTTTTTTTGCAATAAATTTTCCTATCTCATAAATTATAAAGAAATGCTTGCATACCCCGTGATTAAGGTCTTCTTGATGTACATACCTTCATCGTTTGCTAGAAGTTGCTCATGTCCATGTTGTACAATTATTTATTTTCTCCAAATTAGTTCCTATACTAATGATAACCTTTGAGGATGCAACAGAAATCCTTTCGGAGACACGAGAATCATTGTTGCTTCCTCTTAATCAGTTGAAGGTTATTTTCTTACAGAGAATCTTCCATATTGTTCTTATACAAGGTTCCTTTTTTCTTTCCTGAAAATGCCATGTTTGTCCCAATTAATTTTCTAATGATATGGACAATGAACATTACATAGGAAATTTGCATTATATGCAGTTTATAAAGTAACGGAGTAACCGGAGTGTTCAATATCCTTTACTAGTTACATTGGTCTGTGTCATGTTGCAACTGTCAATTACATGTTTCTGGCAACTGAAAGTTAAGAATATAGAATCAGAATACCAGATACCAGTTTTCCAAAGAAAAAGGATACTTAAAGATTACTAGATTGTGGAATGAAGGATACCTAAAGACCTTGTCATTTTGCTTCCCTGCATATACATCGGTTTACTCATTATGTTAATATTTTTATAGCAGCAACAATCTGGTTCCCAGTTTGATGAGGAATTTGATTTTGCTGCCATGAATGAGAAGTTCAAGAAGGATGAACTCTGGGGTTCTCTTGGAAGGGCAAAACATGCTGAGGAAAGACATGATGCGCCAGTGGATAATGCACCTGGTGAAACTGTGGTCTGGAAAGGGGATTCAGAAGATGCATCTATATATGATCGAAAAGTATGCTTTTGTGTTCTAATTTCTTTCCTCTTTTTTGAAGTATGCTTTTGTGTTCTAATTTCTTTCCTCTTTTTTTGCTTTCACATGCTCCTTTTTTTGCTTGCATGTAGTTTGCATAGCTTGCTTGTATTAGGGAGAAGTTTCCTTGTCTGTAAATGAGACTAGGACTTTGTTAGTTCTGATATCAAAGATTTTGATGATACTAAAGAGCCTCCTTCTGCCCGGTGTCTCATGCAGGCTTTCTATAACAAGGATGAATTTTTTGATACCCTATCTTGTGATTCCCTAAACCACAGAGGATGGAATGGATGGGCAAGATACTCTCAGCGAATGAGACTAGACACTGAGGTTTGAAAACATTCATTTATCTTTCTTTAAAGAACTCGATGCTTCTCTTAGCTACAGGCTAAGGACAACTTGTATCCTAAAGTTTGAAATACAAATAGAAGCTGAACCTTGAGCTTCTAATAAACAACCACTATTCCTTTTCAAAAAAAGATACAGCCACTATTGTTATTTTGCGGTTATGGTTCATGATATGGCAAAAGGTTTGCCCCTAAACTTGTACAATTTTAGATGCGGAACTTGTAATTTGTTGATTTGCTCATATTCATAATGTTGTGATCTTGCAAAGCTATCTATTTTAAGATAACATTTTTTTTCATGTCATTATTTTACCTTGTATGCTTGTCCTGATTCTGAATCCTATTGATCCAACAACACATCTTTAATGGAACAAAAAATATCATTATTTTCAACATTATGAATATGCCATTGGAGCATACCCATCCAGGGGAGAACAAATTCACTCAAAAGAAAAAACAAAATCATTATTTTACCATTAGGCTTGATTTGCAAAACTGACATGTATTCTTGAAATTAACTAAATTTAAGAAAGGTCAATTTTTTAATTATTGTGTTTGAACGAATTGTCTCTCCAATTACTAGTTGAAGCTTAAAAGTTTACCACGGCTTCAATCTCCTAGCTATACAGTTATATTGTTGTTTGATATCCCTGACATCTTTGCCTATAATTCATCATCCCCTTGTGCAGACATTTGGTGATTTACAACCATCTGGCCATGGCAATGTTGGTGCCTTTGGTGGGAATTTCGGGGGTGATTACTATAACCAAGGAAGGGGACGTGGCAACTACAGGGACCAGAGTGATCGTGGTCACCCCCTGTCATAACAAGTCTTTAGCAAAGTAAGCGGTTATGCAGACCTTTTTTACGACCTTGGAAGAGATGGATCATAACCAAGTAATATTGGAGCATCACATGGTTTTAGGAAGACTGACCTTTTGCATCTCTGCTTATCGATGGGTTCTTTGCATAGAAATGATGGTAGAAGCTGCCCTGTCTGATATTACTTGATTTGTATCCAGGACAACTATCCCTCGTGCAGACTCAGCTACCTTTCTTTCACAGTGGTGGCTGGATTGCTTAGGATGGGCTGTACCATGGATGTTGAGATTTGACATAGGCATTCATTTACCTTTAGTCCTTTTACACCTATTATAAGTTTCAATTCTTTTTCCTTTCACTTTCCTTCTTCGTTTTGTTGGAGGGTACCGTGCAAAATGATGATTGGGTCGGCTGTTGGGCTGAATTCAGTGAATACTGATGGATGGAAGCTGTTTCGGTTCATGTTTGACAGCCAGTCTTTATGCGGCATTTAGTTGGAAGAGGATTGATTGCATGAGCACTGTTTGTAGGGTGATGGCACGGGGGAGTTCCAGCTCCAATACTGATTGCATTGTTTAACCTTCTGATCCTTTCTTTACTCACCAAACAAAATTTGATGAGCTGTTGTCAACTTGTCACTGAAATATGACAGTAGCCATGATATCCATAATGCGAAATGTATCGAAGCCCTCTAATTTTGTGGACCTTTTGTAATTTTATATTGGTTTAAATTTTATAAAAGTGCTTCGTAATTAAGTTGTAACTGCTAGAAAACCATGGAGGATACGATGGCAGGATACCTTGGTCGATCCATACACGTCCAAGTTAGATATACGCCCGGCCGAATTTGACTTTTGGCATTTGCTATGGTAAATGTAACAGAAAATTGATAAGGAAAAAAGCGGAATGATCAGCTGAGATGGACACCTGCATTTCATGATTTTTACAGATCACAGGAGACAATGACGTACTCGATATCACTGCGATTAGTAACACTAATGAGAAATCGCCCCTTTATCAAGGCGTATGGCATGCATTCGTAGAAAGAAGAGTACACCTGAATGTATGGGGATTTTGATATGTAAACGTACCATGTGTATGTTCGTAAGTACTAATCCAACTCTTAACTTAGCTCCATTCTCCGAGCCTCTCCAATATGGTCTCGGCGGTGCAGTACGCAATGGCCTGTGCTGTAACCATGGGGTTCACCCCCACTGCTGTTGGGAAGATGCTTGTATCCGCGACGAAGAGCCTCGCCACCTCCCACGTTTCCCCCTCCGGGTTCACCGCTGCCACTGACTTGTCCCTTCCCATCCTGCAGCTCCCCATTTGGTGTGCGGAGCACACTATCCCCTTCGCCGCCCTCTCACCCTCCTTCACGTACTTCTTCGGCTCCTCCCTCCCTCCTTGCAGCACGTCAAACACCCAGCCAGCAGCATGATGTGTCCCCACCACCTTTGCTCCCGCTGCCACCAGTATCCTGAGCATGGCCTCCACCCCTGGCCTGAGGTTCTCTCGGTCAGCCACATCCATCTTATGCGTTAGAGACTTGGGGTAGGAGACAGAGGAGCTGCAGCCACGGTCGTGGGCCAATGCAAAGAGGTGGGCGGTGCGAGGGGAGTGGAGGAGGTGGTTCCTGAAGTCGAAAGGAGAGAGCCATGGGGTGAGTACAGAGAAGGTCCCTGGGTGGATGGCAGGGGTCTGGATGATGGCGCTGTATCTGGTGGAGTCCAAGTTGGCAACGACGGAGGACATTGATGTGAGGATGGGTCCGTCGTAGCTATTCTTGTGCTTCTCCGGCCAGCTCCCGTTTTCTGGGAAGTACCTATTAATGGAAGGATTACCATGGTATTAATGTTACACGCATATGAAAGAAAGCTCCGGGAGTTAAAATGGCTGTTATTGTGCTCTTATGAGGACTTTTCTGAAGTTCCGTATAGTTGTTTTGCCATCATCCATTAAGTAAAGGAGCTTTAATGAATCAATGTGGTTTTTCAACGAAAATATGAAACAAATATCATCAGACAATGCGGTTTATAAACGCATTAGGATAATATGTATTAAGATAAGGACCTTATATATCCTCAAGTTATTGCTGTAAATTGAAGCATGATTCGAAATTTATAATTAAGATAAAAAGTGGATATTAGATGTTAACGTAAATATTTCTAAAAATGCATTGCATACACGAAATCTCATGCCTATGATATGCCTCCGGTATTTACAATTTTGATGAAGTTACAAATCGGTACCTTGGGGTCAAAATCAAAACTATGACAAATCAATAGCATTCTGATCAAGTTTTGTTGATAGGATGATGTATTGTTAAAGTTAAGGTATATTTAATAAAATTTTGTTGAAGTGCATTCAAATGTTGTAATAATTTTTCTTTGACCTATGAAAGAATTGGAGTTCTTTTATTTTCATCGCATGGTATTAACTAGAGTATAGTAGAACTTGGGTGAGATTGTGAGATCTCATTTAATTAAAACCAAGGTTAATTTTCTTTGATCTCATAGCTCAATTTAGTTGATATGCATGGGTGATTTGATGGTTAAAATAAATTAGAAGCACGGTAAATCATCATTATATATTGACATAAATATTTTGAATGTTGTCCCTATTGCATGGTATAATTATCAAATAATTAGTACGACTAAGTATGGTTGAGTACTCTTAATCATGGGATCACTAATTGAATGAGTACCTCGTATTCTACTAATTAGTTTAATATTTATTAACAAATAGTTAATTCTTGATTTGGAAAGATTGTGGTGTACTCTTTATATTGTGTATAAAAAGTGAAATGGTAAACTTTATTATTGTTAGAAAGTATGAATAAAGTATTTGCATATTATTTATGTGGTCACAAATAAATTAAATTATCCTTTTTTTTTTTCAATTTAATTGGCATGCCTCCATCTTCTATTAGGGAAATAATCGAAATGGCTTTGTCAATCTACCTCTATTTCTTTAACATGCCTCCAAAATGTATATTTTTAAAATAATTAAAATGACATCAACATCAACATATAGAACCTTGCATGCATACCCCCAAGTCATGGTGCAAGGATGCATGTGGAGGTGCCTCCCAATGTGCTTGTTTCTCAACTTGCTCCTCCTCAGCAACGGCGGCATGTTCAACGCCCCGCCCGCCACAACTGTCACGTGCGACTCAATCACGATTGTCCTCTTGCTACTCCCTAGCTCCACAAGGATGCCGGTTGCGATGACTCTCTTCTCCTTTGCAGATCTCTTGGTCAGCACCTTGATAGCCCTGGAGTTTTGCAGGATGATGTCGTTGCCAGAGAGGGCCATGTCAACAAGCCATGTCTGGTTGGTTGATTGCTTGCGTTCCTCCTTGCAGCCAAGGTGGCACCACCCGCACCTATGGTCTTGCGGCACGTTGCAGGGGACGGTGACCACCGGGTAGCCAAGGGCCTTGCAGCCATGGCAGAGGACTGCTCCATTAAAACCTGTCAAGATGGAAAATTAAGGTCTTTTTGGGTCAAATCCCGATTCTAAGTTATTGGTTGCATGCCTCATCTTAAGCTTGTTTCGATTAGGAGCCTAAAGCCCAGCCCCTACAATCTAGTCCACATTTGAGCATTCGCGTTGAGATTTTAGTCCATTTAGTAGATGTCAAAAATTAACAAAATGCATAATATTGCAACATGTTTTGCAACACATGGAGTGAGGAAACGTAGTTTCAACCGGTGTGTATTATTTTTCCATTGCTGAAAATTTCTTTTCATAGGTGAAAGACAACTTTCTAAGTGAAAAATCAGTTTCTATAAGAGATTTCTTTATTTTCAACCGATGTATGTTGATTTACAACTAATGGAAAACTATTTTGAATTGTTACCTGTTGAGAGACAAAACACACCAGTGTTTTAGTTTTTTTAATTTTCAATCGGTGTGTTCATTTTCAATCAGTGAACAATCATTTTTAATCGGTGTGTTTTAATTTCCAACTATTTTATTTAAGTTTTAACTGGTTGATTTTGACTTTCAACCAATATGTTTTAGTTTTCAACTAGTTAATTTCGATTTTCATCTGGTTGATTTTAATTTTCAATTAATGGATTTTGGTTTTTAATTAGTGTGCTTTACTTTCTTTCTTGAATGGAGGCAAAGTGAGGACATGCGTTGCAAAATATGTTGTAAGATGTGTTTTCGTACTTGTATCCTTGGTAGATTAGTTTCGCCTTGGCTACTCACAAGTTTATTATAATGTATATCTGATTGAGACTCTTAGAGTAGAGTACTCGACTCAAATACAATCACAAAATTGAAGACAAATTAAAGAAATTGGTGACTTGGTTCCACCTTCAATGGTGTACTTTTGTGGAGAGTGTCAAACTCTCAAAATTCATTATTGGTCTTTGCAAATACAAGATACAAGAATTCTCTCCTTTCTCTTCCATCAGATTGCGTAACCCCTTCCAACGGGGCAACTCTGGTTTATAGGGATTATGAGACCTCTGAACGTGGACATTGTAGATTAGATCCCACGATCTCTTCGAATCAACAAATGTCAACTCCTACCATAATGCCATCAGATGGTTGCTAGTTGCATACTACATGGCATGACCTACCCGACTATCTGCCTCCTAGGTTGTTGAAACTAATCAGGCTATCGGGTAGTCGGATGAAGATTCCACCTACAAGTAGTTGGACCTAATCAGCTATCGAACAAGTGAGTGAAAGTTCCACTTCAGAGTAGTCGAACCTAATCAGACTATCGGGTGGGCAAGTGAAGGTTCTACCTCCGAGTAGTTGAACCTAACTGAGCTATTGGATAAGCAGGTTGTTGGATTAAGTCCACGTAAACATCTTAAAATGAGCTTATTTCCTTCAACGAACCTTTCTAATAAAGTTTAGGTTTGAAAATTTTTCTTTACTCAATATCATATAAAATATATGCATTCTCGTGACAAATAAGCTATTCTTTACCGAACCACGCTTAGAACATAGTTACACGTTGCAACAAAATAGGCCCTTAACGTGGGCGGGTGTAGGTCGACAACGTAATGATACATACATACTTTGATATTGATGGATACACCGCCTAGCTATATGGACAAGTTTATCTGTATGGTTAGCACCATTGTGATTACAACGATAAATTTATCCAACCTGCAAGATTTCCTAAAAGCACTATTTATATACAAGAATAAGTAAGCTAATATTTGGCATGCCTTTTCTTTAAATTGAGAAATTTCTTATAATAAACTTAATTTCAAAATAGGTTTATTCCACCTATCCATCGAAATGACATAAAATATAATCATCTAATTTATGATTATTATTTAATCTTCAAACCGTAGCTAAAAAAGTAAATTAACTTATTGGAGAATAATTCTTTATCCCAAGCCTTACAAGAAAGGTCCACCGGAGGAAATAGACTTGTCTTAGGTAGTTTATGTAGACTTAATTTGACAACCCGTCTATCCGATAGCTCAATTAGGTCTGGCTCCTTGAAGGTGGTACCTTCACCCGCCTACCTGACAGCTCGATTAGTTCCGATTACCTGAGAGGCAGATAGTCGGGTAGATCATGCTAGGCGGTATGTGGCTAGCAACAACCTAGTGGCATTATGACTGGAGTTAATCTTCGTTGATTTGGGGTGATCGTGGGATCGTGTGCTCTGACCTATGATTATCTACATAACTAACCACGATCTCTACGTTTAGGTATTTCGTAACTTACATAAATCGAAGTTGTCCTAGTAGAAGAGGTTAATTTGAGATAAGAGAAGGGAAAGAATTTTCTTGTATCGTATATTCACATGGACTAATAGTGAATTTTGATAATTAACACTCTCCTTAAATGCATATTTAAGATGAAATTAAATCATCAATTTTCTTACGTTCTTATTCCATTCGAGTGGGATAATCTCGATCACCTCGTGTTTTATTCCTCCGCATGAATCATGCTTATAAATCGAAGATATATAAACTTTCTACCTTCCGAGTCCTAATAATTCCCCTTATTAGTTAAAAAAAGATATATATCAGTTGCTGTTCATACCGATCACTTATTTCTGCCTGACATTGTTGGTTTTTTTTTTCATCTTTTGCCATCTCTCTCCCTTCCATCGCTGTCATGTCTCTCTTTGTTGACGTAATCCACTTGGCTTTTTCGAATATTGTCTTTTTTTTGTATGTTTGTGATATTTTTTAAATTAGAATTTAAGTATTTTTCAACAAGAGAAAATGTAGGATTACTGTCCACACCGATTACTTATTTCTTCATGACAATGTTGGCTATTTTTTTTTGTTTTTGTCATCTTTTGGCCTCTCTCCTCCCCCCGTCTCTGTCATATTTCTCTTCGTTGACGCCATCCACTTGCCTGTTTGGAATATTGTCCATTTTTCTATGTTTATAAGTTTTTTTAATTGGACTTGATCATTTTTCTTGATAAAAGTATTTTCCAGTGCAATGTATTTAAATTTTTAAGTAATATTTTTTATTTTTTATCAATTAAAAATTAAAATACATCAGTGCTCGTATTTATTACAATACATTTGAAATGAAAAATTAAAAATATCGATTGAAAATTAAAATAAATCATATGCTACAAAATGTATTGCAACGAGTATATTAATATATTTTGATTTTCAATTAATATATTTTAATTTTTTATCATCAAAATACATTGTAATGAATATGACATATTTTGATTTCCAATCAATATTCTTCGTTTTCCACAACCAAAATAGAAAGGTTGGAAATCAAAATACTTCAATTGGTTTTGCATCTATGCGAAGTGGGGTTTCACCTATTATAAATGATTTTCCACTTGAAAATTAATTTCTATCCTAAACTTTAAATCCAAAATCTATTGGTGAAAAATTATTTTTTATTTTTCAAATAAAAACTCATTTTTCAATGGTGAAAAATTAAAATATAATTATATATTTTCATTTTAATTGATGTATTTTAATTTTTAATATATGAAAAATCAAATCACCCTTATTGTAATGTATGTTTGTTTTTTTTTTGACCTTTTTTTAACTCCAGTTGTTTTTTGAGAGTAAAATTTGAATATGATTTTAATTTTTTACCTCTACAGTAATGCATGGATTAAAAATTAATTAAAAATTATATTTTATATCACATCATCATAATCATATTAAGAAATAAATGAAAGTAAAAAAATTATTCATCCAAGGGCACAAAATTCTATGTTAGGATTTTGGGAGTTGAGCGCAAAATAACTTTATAATGAATTAATTCTGACCAAGCATGGGCCAAGAGGATCTATTCCTCTGAACAAACGATCTAATCAAGGAGTGGAATCTGGGATGTTAAGGGAAGGTACCCTACTCGTCGTATCACTTGGATTCACTCTGAATCAGAGGATAATGGCATCTTACAAAAGGAGAGGCATGCACCTTGAAATGGACCCACTTTTTCTCATCAATAGAAGAGTCATTCTATTCTTTCAAGGAGAATACAAATGAATGGGACGTGACTAATTAATCTGCCTTGCATATTAGAAAGGAGAATGTTTGAGGTACAAACAATTTCACCTAAAAACTCTACTTGCACAAACCTCCAATTTTACGTTATTCTTCCATTTTATCTTCTTATCAACATTTAAAGGTTAACATTTCATGAGTCAGGTGTGAGGTGGGATGTTTGTGTGAGAAATTGTCCTTGGAGATAGGAGTCAAACGCTATTTGCATTTCCTTTGTATGTGAGTTGAATTGGAGCTTAACCCTTTGTTTTTTTGTTAGGATAATTATCCTTTGATACCATGATAGGAAAACTCTAGTCTACATGCATGAAACTCTAAATCTTGGTAAATTTGCACGAACATGAATGTTTTAATAAATTCTTAACATTTAGAGAACCACATTGTACATGGGTCTCTCTTATCAAAGGCAAGATTATTTGACTCTTTATCCCTATATTATCTAAAATGATTGATGTATAGAAAATAATTAATTCCTCTTCAATTTTGGTTTGCCTAATTAAGTTTGGTAAGAAAAATATATTTATGCAATAAGTAGAAAATTAGATAAAAGGTAAAATAAATAGTGAAATAAAAGAGTTAATCTATTCGGATATTTTAATGATGGGATAGAACTACTTTACATGGAGGTAAGTTCATTTGACCCGATGAAAAGGAAAAAGATAAAATTAAGTGACTAATTAAATACTTAATTCAATGTAAATTCACTTAACTTAATAACCAAATGCTTATATGTGATTAAAAAAAAATTACCATACAATGTACCTTCATCGTGGACGTTTGACTGAACGCCCATCCGCTGACACACGGCATCAAGCGCTCGTCGAAACCTGTCGCTACCAAAGAGCTCGAGGCCGTGCTCCACCCTCCACTCCTCCGCGACGTGCTCCGGCGTCCTGAGCGACGCCGCCCAGTTGATCACCGACCCCCCGCCCACCGTCGCACCGGCGAGCACCAGCGTCTTCACGTCGTCGGTGGCGAGTAATCCGCTGCTCTCGTACATCTCGTCCATCGACGGGCCCTCCAGCAGCGACAGGTCGCACCCACGGAAGAACCTCCCCTTCTCGACCATCACCACCTTGTACCCGCCCTCCTTGGCTAGCATACCGGCCACCACGCTGCCGCCCGAGCCCGACCCAACCACCACTGCATCGCATCGGATGGTGAGAGGGGAGGAGGCTACTGTTGATGGTGCAGTGCTACAGGTGAAGCCTGCGTGGCGGAACGCCTCGATGATACTCCGCTCGGGGTCACTGCCGTCCACCAGGTGCTCGTCCAAGTGCCCCGCCGTGTTCACCGGGGCGGAGGAGTGAGGGTGGAGGTCGCAGTAGTCGAGGGCTTTCCATGCAGGGTTGTGGTTGTTCTCGTCCACCTGCCATGTTCCGTCCGTCCGTACGTAAATAATTAGTGACGGAACGGATCTGACACAAATTACACTCTTCCATAACGAACCCCACGGAATACCCTCACCCCTTGGAAAAGCGTGACGGTAGATAACATATTTGTCACTAATGCTCCATTGCTAAGAAGCCCAAACCTATACTTTCGTAATTGTCATTTTTGTTAATTGACAAAATCGAAGCTATAAGAATAAATTAATTTCGCTACCTTAAAGATTATGCATGAGAGTTCAAAGTGTAAAAAGCCATCAATTAATCCATAGAAAACATGAAGTGCAACGAATTTGATGAGATGAATCGAAATCATATTTGATTTAAGCTAAGTTAAAATAAGATTTTTCAAACTAGAGGCATCTTTCAAAAAAATTATAGCTGCAAAAATTTATTTCAAAATTTAAGTGCAACATTGCTTTTGTGCATATTATGTACCTTGGTGAAATAGATGTCAGCTATGAGAGACTTGAGGCACCTGAAGGCCATGCTGTAGAGGGAGAAGGAGCTAAAGCACCATGAGTGGAGGATTTTCTCACGCTCCTTCTGATTGATTTTTCGAAAGTCCTGAAAGTATGGAAATCGTCTTGACAAGCTCCGGTGGCCGCAGATTGCAAGAGTCCCCCATGGACTCGAGAGGAACCACAGCTGAAGGCGCAGGAGTTTCGTGGCAGGGTGTTTCAACCTGCCGGATAACATCCCCGACACCTAAGATTCAGGTTCCAAATAAAAGAAAGAGAAAAATGTAAAGAAAAGCAGCGGGTGGGCTCCAGCACATTGGAAAAATAATTCACCGTTTGAAATTAAAATATACATGTGTAAAATTATTTTGGATTCACGTAAATTATTTTAAAGTAATTTTATATAGATGTAAAATAATTTTACATCGATGATAATTTATTATTGGTGATTTTATACCTGTAAAAAGTAATTTTATATCAGTACAAAATTATTCTGAAGTGATTTTGTATCAATGCAATCTCATTCTGCAATGATGTAAAATTGTTATAAAGGTGTAAAGTGATTCTCAAGGTGATCTAGTGGTTTTGCACTAGTGTAAAATGATTCCGAAAGTGAACTGGTGGTTTTATATGTAAAGTGATTTCAAAGTTAATTTCAGTAGTTTACACTAATGTAAAATGGTTCCATTGTTGGTTTAAACAGTAGTGACCCTACCACATGTCAATACTGTTTTACGGAAAATGGAGACACATCAACTAGGGACTGCGTTCACACTTTTTTGCATTGCATTTTACGTTACATTTGATGTTTTTATTCCTGCGTCAAAAAAAAAAGTAATCAAGATCATATTTAAGCATAATCATAATTAGATCACCCCATGAGTCAACTCGCATGGATGATCTGGCTGCTCAACAAATAGTAAAAACCCCGCACCTCAGGGTCGATCCGTTTACCCAGACCTGCATACCTGATAGGATGGCGGGTTGCTCTAGGTCTGGAAAACCACCAATTGACATGCTTGACACCACCACTGAGAAGGAATCTTGCGGAGTACAGAACTGACCTATGATCGCTTGTTAGTTATAACACGACATGCTATTTTTACTAGGAATCCCAAGATTGTGGGAACATAAAAAAAGGCCCACAACCAAGGGAAATCCACCCTTTAAATACTATGGGAAGATTAGCTTTTATTTTTTACGCAATCAAAAAGAGGGAAATGGAGAGTTTGTATCACCCGAATACTAGTGCATTTTGGGAGTATCATCCTCCCCCCATACGTACACCTCTTTTTCGGTGAAATTTGGCCATCAAATCTTGTGCGTTCTTTTCCTTGTGATTGTTTCTTGATTCGAGGTTTCTAGTACAAGGGCCTCGATTAATTGGCATCGTCTGTGGGAAGCGTATAGCGCTACGTTTCTCTACTCCACCCCTCCTAACATGGCTCCTTCTACGTGTCACTCTTCTCGCTTCAACCTGAAGAAACCTATCCCAACCGAGTCCAGTGTTTTCGTGTCAAGGAAACACCGACAGTCTCCCAAGCTAAGCTAGGGCAAGAAGGGGTGACCACCAAGTATGCTTCAGGAGTCTCTCTGTCAGGAGGACCCTCCGAAGGATGCCCTTCTCAATATACAAGCAAAGGAGGACGAGTACGAGGCTAAGTTGGCGGCCCAAAGGACTGAGCAACAGTTGGTGGCGGAGCAGCTATAGGAGATTTGGCTAATGAAGGACCAAGAAAAACTCCAGCAAGAAGAGTCCCAGAGTTCCAGCCCTACCGACGACCAGCTAAAGTGGCGTCGCATAGTGGAAAAAGAAAATGCCTACCTGCACGAACAGCTCGAAAAAAGGAAGTGTGAGCTTAGTAGCCAGAAGGGTAAGGTCCCTCCTGGCCCACTAAAGGCCCCCATCCTGCCTCCATGAGAATCGGATGAGCAGTCAGGGGCACATCCTTTGGTGCTAGCAGCGGAGGCTCGATCCCCAAGGTCATCCACTAGATCACCCGGGCTATGAGAGGCATGAGGCCTCGGGTTTACGTAACCACGTACCCTTTCTCGGAGAAAGTAATGACCGCCTTACTCTCCGAGAAGTTCAAGCAACCTGTTCTAGCTTAATACGATGGGATGTTGGGCCCTAACAGCTTTGTAAGGAGTTATAGGCAAATGATGTTGGTCCATGGGTGTCCAGATGGAGTCCTTTGCCGAGTGTTCCCATCCTACCTATCCAAGATGGCCCATGAATGATTCAACGAACTACTGGCAGGACAAATCACATGCTTCTAGGAGTTGGCCGACAAGTCTTCTCAATATTTTGATAGTTAGCAGCAGATCAAGGATAATCTTGAAATGCTGTCAGAGGTTCGACAGAGGAAGACTGAGTCTTTTCGATCTTATTTAGATCAATTCAAGACTCAGTACCTTAAGTGTAAGCGTGCTTATGGTGCTATAGCTGTCCAGTACTTTAAGTCAAGTTTGCTGACTCAGAGGTTCTGGTATGACGTAGATGATTTCCCTCCAAGGGACATGGTAGAGCTCTAGGATCATGCTACTAAATTTGTTGAATAGGACAACTACTTTCGCTCCCGGAGTCGCCTGGCGGATGGACACTACGAGGACCGTGCCTCCCCCGAGGAAAGGAGGACCTAATGAGAGACTCATCATAGCTCTTAATTACCCCTAATTAACTAGTTTCCCTACTTAATTAGCTAAGAATATACTAAATACAAGGTTAATTATACCATCGGGGATTAAATAAGGACCTTCAAAATAAGTTAAA
This sequence comes from Thalassia testudinum, assembly GCA_037157565.1. Classification (NCBI taxonomy): domain Eukaryota; kingdom Viridiplantae; phylum Streptophyta; class Magnoliopsida; order Alismatales; family Hydrocharitaceae; genus Thalassia; species Thalassia testudinum. Next base: position 52,068,235 of record JAZHRO010000009.1, read on the forward strand.
AATACTAAATTAAATATCATTTAATATTAATAATAATTTATTTAATAATTTGGACTCAAATATTAAACACTTAGCTACTTATTTAATATTTAAACTTAGTTAATTTTATGATCTAAGTACTTAATTAACTTAAGTAAATTAATCATTTAATTAAATATAGCTAAAATGGGTAAAAACATAAATTCAAGGCATAGATATGATATTTACCTAATTTATAATTATATATAAAAAGTTGAAAAAGAAATAAATTAAAATAAACCTAAAAATCAACTATTTACGTTTAGATCCTTAGCTTCTATGTCAATTGAGTTCTTTTCCTACAAATAGGTCCTTAACTTTTATTAAAAGGAAGTCCCTATGTGCACAGTCACCTTCGTCTTCTTCTTCTTCTTCCTTAGCCTTGGATGGCCGAGGAGGTGCAATGCTCACACTATTTGATCACCTTCCGTCTCACGACTGAACACCTCCATCTTTGCTGCCATCCTTCCGCTCACCACTGCCTTTTCATCCAACGGCTCCGATCCTCCCTAGCCCAACAAACTCCGGCACGGTGACTTCACCGTTGCCGAAGACGAAAGCCTCTAAACCACTGTACATGGATGCGATTATGTCCAGATGTAGACCCCCTACCTCTCTCCGCCACCTATAAATAGCCATGGCCACATCCGATTTCAAGAGTCGACCCCCTATCCCTCTTCCCCAAATAGTGACCAATGATAGGCTATTCCCTTCCCCTTCGACGACCTCTCATCCCTCTTTCAGAGCGCTTTCGGCAGAGGCGTTCATCTCCCTCAGCTCCTCTTCCTCTCCCGTAGCTGTGATAGAGAATGGGAGCACGCCATCTCCTTTATCCAATGTTTCCTTTCTAGTCGGAGCATGACCCAACGACATCAGATTTTGTCCTCTGTTACGTGCCTTTCGACGGAGATCCTCTTCCCCCTTCGTCCAGGTAATCATAGATTAGCATAGTCTTTAGTCTAGAATAGATTTAGATAGTTAGATAGATAGTTAGATTAGCTTAATCTTAGATGTAAGCTTCCTCTTCCCTAACTCCAGTGAGGCCAACTCCGGTTTCACAGGACTTCAATTTACACTTTTGACCACCTAATCACCATCTTTATCCTTCCATGATCTATTTCACCTTCTTCTTTCCTAAGTTTGATCACCTATTTGATTAATCCACTTCATCTTCAACTGAGGTTCTCTGTTGTCCATGGTAGAGAACTCAGAGCTATTCCACAGCCATTAGAGGTCCTCCACCACTTCCTCATCTTACAAGGACCCCATTCTACCCCTCAATTAGCCTTATTAACACAAATATCACAAATGACTAATTCCATCCCAACCTCCTGAGCTCGCTGTCAATGGTAGCTCAGGAGGAGTTCTTCTACATAATTACTTAGTCGCACGCCATCGCCTAACCCTAATTTGTAGTTCCCCTCACTTAATTAGGAGGGAGATAAGTTCTTGAGTTCATACGAACTCAAGATTTGTTTTTACTGAGATTCTTATTAATTCTTGAATATGTTTATTAATTGTATTAATTGAGATGTTCCTGAGGTTCCTTGTGACCTCAGGAACCGATCAAGACTATCAATGGAATGTTTCAAGGAGATTTGGTCTCTAGCATACTCAACTGACGTTCACCGGAGCTTCGATGAGCTTTGGCGAATCCAAGATTAGCCTCAGCCTTTAGAAACCCTTTAGAAGCTCCAGAACACTTCTTTGGGATCTCAAGATCAAGAAGCACTCACTATAATTGGGTGTAGGTGTTTAATACTTGTGATTGACTGTCATCTTCTCCAACTCCGATAGAGTTGGAAAGACTTATTCCATGAAGTTTCAAGCTCGCAAATAGATTGACTAACTTGAGGAACTAATTTAGAACCTATTCTAGGTCTTGGTTAGGACTGGGAACCCCTAATCTGATCTGTCGACCAAACCCATTCTTGAGCTCAGGTGATGAGTCTGGGAACACCTCGAGAGCTATCAAAACCGTAATTGGAGATGCGTAGCAGCTTCCTGAGGATGAAGTAGACCTATTTAGGTCAATAATTTGTTCTGTGAAGCTCAGGAATTGAAAGTCAACTTTTGACCTGAGTTAGGTCAACCATGGGATGAAATTGGGAAACTCATGCTTAATTCTTTGATTTAATGGGTTAATTAGGTTTCTGGATTAATTTAGAAATGTTTAGATCTGATTTGATTGGATTTTATTGAGGATTTCTAGCAATTTGAGTTTTTGAGCTGTTTGGGTTCATTTGAAACCCAACATTGTTCTTGGGTTCTTCTGTCGACATTTGAGTTCAAATTTTATCCAAAACTGTGGTATTAGATCTCTTGAATCTATACAGTTGGAATCCACATCCTTTTATCTCTCTACTGGACTAATTTGAGCTTAAATCTAAGCTCTTAATCTTCATATCAAAGCTTTGAAGCTTCTGTAGCTTTCTGGAGCTTCCTAGACATCTCTTCCTCTTCTAAACCCTGTGAAACATCTTTTGCAACTCTCTTGATACCTCATTTAAGAGGTATTACATCTCTGCAGGTCAAAAGACCTGAGATTTTACTCTCTGAAACATATTTTTGGACACGAAGAAACAATCACGTGTCTCCTCCAAATCCGTGGATCAAAAGTGATCCATTAATCAAATTGATTTCAAAATTGGGTAGCTGATGCAAATAGCTTTTGATCGAGCCCTTGGTCACTCGATTTGGCCTTATGAGTCGATTGAAATCTTCACTTGAAGATTGGTCTAGAAGCAGCTGTGGCAGAAGGGGAGAATGGCTGGATAGTCCCATCTATGGAATGAGAGGAGTGATGCCCTAGTATATTACGAAAAGGTGAACCCAGCGTTTCAGTCATCAAGCGCTGGGCACACCTAATCCTTCTGAGCATCTGAACCATTCTGAGTGCGTGCATGCACGTGCATGTGTGTGTGCGCAAGCATGTGCCTGTGTACGTAGGCCCGGGTGGGCGAGCGAGTGTGTGTGGGCCTGAATGGGCCTAAGACTGTGCATGGCTAAATTGAAAAAATCCACATATTAAAAGCTAGGCCCGGGTTGAGTAGGGTTTGATCCCACCTCCTAGGTGCTGTGTATCCTCGAAAGGTTTGGGCCACCCAGCAACCAAATTTGTGGATAAAAATGGGTTTGAGAGAAATCGGCTAAGTATGGATTCATGCATAGTGAAAGGGAAAAGTGCTAAAGTGTTAAATTGACTAAGTAAAGAAGAACAAAAGAAGAGACAGAGGGGCAAAGATGAAGCAATGACGAGAGAAGGAACCGAAGTTAAAGAAGAGTTAAGCTAATTAAGGAAGGAAAGAAAGAAGAGAAAAGAAATGAAGTTAAAGAAGAGAGAGCTTAAGTGAATAAAGAGAAGGGTTAAAATGAAAAGAGAGAATAAGGTCTAATTGCTTTTTTTTTAAAGTCATCTAACCATTTAAATAGACTTCTGATGGTGAAGATGACCAATTAAAGGCTGAGAGAAGAATGTTTTAGTGATTAGTTTTTATTTGTACAAAGGCATTTCTTATGCTATTCATGTAAACACTTTCTTATGCCTTGTATTCTTGTGAAAATTGTAATAAACATTCCTCAACTTCAGTTTTTATTGCAAAATCATTCATATACATTTCTTCTCTATAATGGAATAATTGCATGCTTTAATTATCTACTCTTTTCTGCAAATATTCATGCACTTACATATATCATAATTATCGTAGTAATTAATTAGTCATTAATTTAACTAATAGAATGGTGAATTAAAATTATGATTATGCCTCCCAATGAATGACCTGGACTCAACCAGTTAAAAAGAATTTAAACCTAAATGTTAGGTTAACTTGACCTTATACTACTTAAATGACAATGATTCAAGGTAACCTAACTCATTTCTTATGTGATTAATTAAGACTTTTAACCTTAATTAACTGTGTTGAGAAATTAACATCATTTTAATGTCACCATTGCCGGGAGGTAACTATAAACTATATTCGCCATTATCATTTTTTTAATTATTAATTTGTAAATAATTCTTTTCTAACTAGTTTTATTTTTTGTTGTTTTTGTCTTCTTTCAGGGATATATCTACAGGTATTCTCAGGAAGAAGGTGGGTTTTCTGTTTTCTATTTTTCTTACTTCCATTATACATATCCATTGTGAGTATTTCTTTCCTTAGTCTCTAGTGTAGATTTACTTGTTGCATTTAGTTTAGAAAATATAAAAAATACAAAAAATATTCATACTTTCTGACTAGCAATAGCATATCTTTAGGGATACACTCTTAGGAGTATAGTTACCTACTAGTAACGATCTGACTCGGGAATTTTCTATCTCGCATCAATGGGAAAATTCGCAAAAATCCATGTAGATCCCTATCTTTGGATTAATAAGCAAGACCATATTTTTTTTGAAAAGATCTAAAAGGCGGTCACATTTACTTCTTTCTATCATTTTTGTAAAAGATTAATTAAAAAGAGGACTTCTAAAAACTCGTGACTTAAATCTGTTTGTAGATTGCATGAGGGTTTTTTCTCGTACATGTATGTTGCATGCCATCACGCACACAGTCCGATCACTAGAGTCACACGAGTTTATTATTTCTACCTCTCCTCTTTGCACCTCTTAGGGCTTTGGTTGAAGATCAACAAGTCTATCTCACTACTAAGAGCCCTGGGGAGCCAGTAGTGAGTGGTTTCGATCTTAGACCTTTGAGTTTAAGGATACGCACCTGCATAGACACATCCAGGATGAGTATTTTGGATTGATATTATACTTGTTTGCATCACTATATTTTATGCATATTCGTAGGATCTTCTTTTCCTTTGAAAAGAAGAAAAACCCACTTTTCGTGTTGTTTTTGGGTTTTTCTTGTCGCTATTTTCTACAGCGGTGTGAGTGTGCCTTTGAACGTTTTTGTGTTTTATTCATGGGAGACAATCGTTGAAACCACCTCTCGTATCTCCTTTGATAGGTTTACCTAAACCAGTTGCACTGAGGCAACCAATTTCCTGTCAGAATTCTCTGCATTTTCTGCGTTTAATTCTATCGATCAACCACAGAATCCGAATCCTGAGATTCCTTCTTCTTTTGGTTAGGGGGAGATGCCATCTTTTGATATCCATGAGGCGCTCCTAAACCAGAATTTACAAATGCTCGAGCAGAACCGCCAAATTAATATGTTGAAAGTTGCTCTCTAAAACCTACAAAGTTTGCAGGCCCATCCCCCTCGACCTGAGGTGGGTCATGATCCACCTGATTTTCCTCTTCCACCTTGTCCTAGGCCTCTACTTCGAAACTACTATAATCCATCTAATGCACAAGCAGAGCCTAATGTTAGGATTCCTGTTGGGGAAAATGACCCAGAATTAAAGCCAAACATTATAGGTCTAATCCCACATTCTCACGGGTTTCATCCGAGGATCCATTTCAACATATTGAAGATCTAAAAAATCTATCTCAGACTCTTAGTCCTTGAAATCAAACTCAGGAAATCCTATTAATGAAAATGTTCTCTTTCAGCTTTAAAGACAAAGTCGCTTATTGGTATCGCACAATCGCACGACCTATCTCGACTTGGAACGAACTCGAATATGCATTTTTGAAGAAATTCTTCCCTATAGGTTGCACCAATGCCCTTAGGTGAACTATCACTACATTTACTCAAAACCAAGGAGAACCTATTCATGAAGCGTGGGAGCGCTTTCATGAATTGCAAAGGAAATACCCACATCATGACATCTCTCGTTGGCAACTCATGCACATTTTTACTATGGATTGTAAGAAAGCATTCGCAATCTAGTTGATGCCTCTTGTAGAGGGAACTTTTTGAATCGCGACGAAGAATCCACCTCAGAATTGTTTGAAGGGATGGCGGAAAACTCGATCAACAATGCATCAATGTTACAATTCACGTGAGGAAACACACATCAAAGCCCGTATCAAAACTCGCACCATAAGGGCATTCATGAAATCGAAAACCCGTCCAGTTCAAGGGATTTGGAGATTATAACTGAGAAACTGGACAAGGTCGACATTGTAGCGAAGTATCTTGACGAGTGATTATGTAGCAATTCACATCTCTAATTAGGTCATCTTATGCTATTTTCTAACATTAAGCATTTATATTAGATAGCTATGCATGCATCATGTAAATATTCGCATTTGTACATTTTATGGAGAGGAAGATAGAGAGAGAGATTGAGCATCTATTCATTCATTTCATCCCTTCCATTTCCATCTTATTTCCATTCAAATCCCACCATTGATTCCACCTAATAAGCACCTAATTACAAGCCTACATTCATTTACCTACAACCCAAGTACATCCCCATAATTAACCCAAAGTTGTCCCCTCTAAAAAAATATCCCCAACCACCTACGACTACTCACCACCCTCACCTTCACCTATAAAACACTCACCTCCCTTCCATGCAAAAGGGTCGGCCTCACCCTCTCCTCACCTCCACCTCCAGCCAGCCATTCCATCCCCCATAAACGTACACTCACCAGCACACACATGACCACACAGTTGGCCACTCTCCTCCTGGGCTTTTCTCTCTCCCTCTCTTCCCCTCCTCATCCTTAGTATCCTCCCACTAGTTGAGAGGAACATTGAGGGCAGAGGAGTTTCCTACCTGTGGTTGCAATCTCCACTGTAAGGGATCACCATCGTCTAGCACATTGCGAGCAAGTAGACATGGTGTTTGCTTTTGTTTTGTTTTTGCGGTTTTCCTTTCTTTATTTTCCTTTCTTGTAGCTCTGTTCTTCGCCATTGCCCGAGTAGCAGCAAGCTCTAAGGCTTGCTCTGCTGAAGCGCACACACTATCGTGCACTCAGCCACCTCCACTCACTCCAGACCTGTCGTAGCCCTTCCTGTGCCTGTGTGCGCCTCCTACTTGCCTGAACCCCTTTCTCCACGTGCCTTCACAACCCATTCCCCGCGTGCAGGGTTGCCGATAACATCGCGAAATAACTGATCACCTTTTCGTCCTTGGCACTGTAGCCACGACCTCATTTGGCTACAGTGCGTGATCGACACATTTCTCACTTATCCAATCCTTAGGCGCTCTCTCTCCTCCACGCTACCTGCGCCAACCGGTTGCAGCATCCCCACCTGCACACCGCGCAGCATCCCTAGTGCCTTGCTCTTCTGCGTGCAGTGCCCTCACGCCTCTCCCCAGCACGCTACGCTGCACCTCCCTTGCGTACCTGCGTGTGTGGCTGCTCACTCCAGCGCCAGTGCACGCTGCCACTCACTCTCTCACACACACCTCACACACACACACACCTATAAATACATAAATATCCATATTCACACGCACATTCACACATATATACATATATATTCACATATATATTCACCCTCCCCCATCTATATATGTACATATATATTTATATATTTATATTTATATACATATATATAGATATATATACTTTTATATATATACACTTATATATATTTATAAATACACATATATATCCACATTTCCTCCTTCACACACTCACCCATATCTCCACTCACAATACCGAGCACCTATCCATCTATTGTGCATCATATCACGGGAATATTTGCACCAGTTGCATATAATTCCCGATATTCATTCATAGCAAGCCTTCTATCCACACTCCTACACGTTTGCTCCACACCGCACGCGACACGTAGCTAGGTTAATCCCGTCTTTGTAGATGACGGTTAACCTAACATTGTGCTACATCCCTATTGAATCCTAGATTCAATATTCACTATTCTATTGTATAGTTATATATATATATACTTATATCTATATCTATATCCTATATATATAACTTCTACATATAAATAAGCTACGTATTTCAATTCATTTCAATTTTAGCATTTCAATTCCACATTTTCATTTTCTTCTATATTTGCTTTTATTTTATTGCTTAAAGAAAAGACAAATATATATATAAAATAGAAAAGATAATTCTTGATTTGCAGGCTCACAATCTTGCATGTGGTGAAATCGGATTTTATTATTTTGGCATGTAACCAAGAACCATTTTGAGGGTGTGCCTCAAGGACAAGATTATCTCAGAAAGAAATCTAAAAAATCAAGAAAATCCAAAAATACAATAAGCAAAAGGAATTGATATGAATCTAGGAAGCGTGTAGAAACTGAGTAATTCCAAACCTGCCTCCCTAAGTTCGACCCTTGCCTAAAAGCGACAATCTTAAAATCTAGCCTGGTTAATAAATTTTTGATAAACGAGTGTAGATTTGCTTGTAGGTTAACCACTTCCATTATATACAATTTGACGCTAATTGCACCTAATTAAATAACCCTACTCGCTTTTCCATCTCAAGTTTTCTAGCGCCATTGCCAGGGAGGCACTATCTGGAGTTATTTTCTCTTCTCTTCCTTTGATTTTCTCTTCTTCCACCCATTTCTTCACGGGTGTTCTTATTTGTTTTTATGCAGGTGTACCTGTCGCGAGGAGGAGACACATAGAGGAGGTCAGAGACGTGGGCAAATTCGAGGCAAGTATGAGAGCGTGAAGTCGTTGGCGTCGTTGCCCACGTTGCTGAGGAGGTAGGTGTTTTCTTACTAGCAATTTAGGTCATTCTGTTACATTGAAAATATAAAAAAATTAAAAAAATAAAAAACCCTAAAAACTTTTCTTGGGATTTCTTTGGCAAGTGGATTAAAATCAACTGTTTGATTCTTTCTATCACCACCACCGCCCTTGATTTTTCACATTTTCGTGCACAAAAAATTTGAGAATCTTGATTCTTGATCATTTCACGATGCGAAATTATCATTAAGGAGATTTAAAATCAATTGTTTGCCACACTTTTTTGCCTCATTATTTATCATTCGGGATTCAAACTTTGGTTGGGGAGTCTTGGAGTTGATTTGACTCCAACCGCACCACGACCCTAAACTTGCCGTGATTTGATCCCGAATCTCAACCCCAATATATTCATTTTCATTTTTCATACTTTTTGGTGGTTGAGCCTTGTGTGGATTATCATTTTGGTGATTGGGAGCACTTGAACTGAAGTGCTTTGGCTCCCTTTCACATTGAATTAAAATTGATTCGTGCATCCACACCTAGAAATTTCCAATTAGGGTCCCATTTGCATTGTAGCATGCATTCACCAAATTAAATTGAAGGAGGGTTGTTTGGATGCAAAAAGGACTTGTATTTTCTTGAAAACCTGGAGATTGGTTGAATTGGTAATTCAATGGAATCATAAAATCCATACTACCTAAAGAGCTGAATTCTAAAAGCCATTCACCATCTAAAACTTCAATTTAGGGAGAGTTCCCCATTGCATGCTTGCTTTACACACTCAATAATTTATGCACTTGGGCATTACCTGTATACAATGCCCTTCACATTCCAAAGCACTTCTATCCTAAGCCTCTTAATTTAAAACAGATAGTAACTTGACATCATTAAGGTTTGGAGGTCTAACTACCTGTGTGTAGTGCTTACGTGCTATTGCGGGTTCCTGCGTGCTATTGGGTGTCTAAGACTAGGGCAAACGGCCTTTTAATCTGGCCTGGTGGTTCCGCGGTGCTCATATTCAGTTCCATAAGTCACGATAGTAGGTAAATTAGATCTTTAGGTCTTAAGGACACATTTAGAGGTTAGGACCTTGATTGTTTGATTTGTCATCAAGTGCACCTATTCGATGTCATTTCTCTTATCCCCTTCTCTCTTCTCATCATCCCAATTCTTCTGTCAATAGTGCATGTTTGAGAGGTCACAAAACCCTAAACTTTTTCAATTGTCTGATAACTCTAGAAGGGTAGAAGCTGATGAATCGTCCTCCTCCTCTGTAAACATGGCTGCTTGCCTATCCCAAATCCCGAGGGAGAAAATCGCCCCCCTCCAAATCCACTAGGTGGTGTAGGAGCCGTTGACCCATTAACCCACCTCTAGGCCCAAATGGAATTGTATACTGAGCAAATTAAAGCCATTAGGGAAACTTTGGAGGAAATGTAGAACCCTCCCAAACGGGAGGAGCCCAGGTCTCTTAGCTCATATTAGAATCCTGCTGCTATAGAGATCCTTGGGCAGATTCGTATCTTTGTGGGCAGGGAGGATTTTGAGTTAAAATCTAACGTAATCAGCCTAATCAATTTCCATTACCATGGATTGGCCAGTGAAGACCCTTTTCTTCACTTGGAGGACTTAACTCGTTTAGCTGAAATGATTAAACCAAGAAACATCGGGTTGCATATCGTCCTCATGAAATTGTTCCCATTTTCGTTGCGGGACAAAGCTACGCAATGGTTGCGCACCATTGGGAGATCCCTCTGCTCTTGGGAAGAGATGCGTACAGCGTTTCTCAATAAATTCTTCCCAATCAGGTGCACCAATGTGCTTTGCCGTGCTATTACTTCTTTCACACAACAAAACGGCAAGCAATTTCATGAGGCCTGAGAAAGGTATATTGACCTCCTCAGGAAATGTCCACACCATTGTCTGCCTAAGTGGCATGTAGCCCAGATCTTCTATTATGGGCTAAATGAAACTTTGAGGCAAATTACGGATGCTTCCTATAGAGGGAATTTCATGAATAAAGACAAGGATGGAGCACTCAAACTATTTGAAAATATGAGTAAGAATTCTATGAATAACGCTTCTATTGTCGCCTTTAATCAGACCAGCGCACCTCGTAGCGAAGCTCACGAGGTTGACACAGGACCTTCCCATTCATCCATCAACTTAAATTTAATTGCACAAAAATTGGATGAAGTCTCCCTCATTCATAAGAAGCTGGACGAATTTTTGGCCAACCGTAATCGACTCCTTCACCATGTCACAAACCCAATCCTTCCCAAATCAGGATGATTTCCAAGAATCCCGCACAACCTGCACCATCCTTACCCAGTATCGCGCCAAGCAACTCGGTGAGGAATGTGAATCTGGCTTCTGCCAGGCAGTATTATGACATGGAGGACCAAGCCTCTATGTACTCGGATGCAGTACCATATGCGGACTCATCTTCTGAATTCAAAGACGTCTGTGCTCTGGGGAATAACCCGTATTTTGCTACTGATAACCCAGGGTGGCGCAACCATCCAAATTTCGCATGGTCCAACAACCCTCAATGCCAAAACCCTGCTGGTGGACCAATGCGACCATCTGCTCCCATCATCCTAAGGGCCCAATATAATCCTTCGGTAAATACACTGCAGGGCCCTTGCGCACCTCAAATGGATCACGCATCAAATCCTCTTGATAAATTGATGCGAATGATGATGGAAATGTCCAAGCACTATGAAGAAAATATGACCTCTCTTCAACACCAATTGGCGCAGCAGAATGCTGAGATCAGTCAACTATGCATGACGACTCGATCTCAGGGCACTCTTCCTACCCAATCTATCCCAAACCCGTGAAATTTTGTACCTCGTGGTCTGCAACCATAGGTACGACCTTCGTAGGGGCAGGTTCATCAGATTTTGCAAGCTCCGAGTACTCCACTGGGATTTCAGGCTAATCCCGCAGCAGCACATCACCTATATGTCCCTATTGTGAACCCTCCTCCGCCTTATGATCCCACTGGACCTGCGATGTCCAATGCAATTACTACGAGGAGTGCTAAGCAAACCGTCGATCTGCCTTGACCTGATCCTAGCCCATCTTCTTCATTGCCCTTTCATTTGGGTTGCGCACTGCATTCATGTGAGGATGATATGCCCAAACCGGTGCCAAAGTCGATCCCATTCCTTAAGGCTCTACTAAGGGAGCTAAGAGGCAAGAAAAAGAACACACAGACCTTTGATAATCTGCGTGATTTATTCAAGGATGTTGAAACCAAGGTTCCCTTGTTAGAGGTGATCCGCCATATCCCTACTATCGCCCGTTTCTTTAAAGACTATACTACAACTAAGTAACAACAAAAGAAAACCAAGAATCCGGTGGTTCTCTCGCCTCATGCGAGTTGTGCTATACTATCAAAACTACCACCAAAGCAGAAAGATCCAGGCACCCCTCTAATTTCATGTAGTATCAAAGGCTACAATTTTGATCGTGACTTGCTAGATTTAGGATCTTCCATTAACCTCGTACCGACCATAATGTTCCAGAAATTTGTATTAGGAAATTTGAAACCCACCCCTATTACATTGCAATTGGCAGATCGCTCTATCAAAATCCTGCGTGGTGTGGTGGAAGACGTGATGGTTAGAGTCAACAGTCTCTATTTTCCTATTGACTTTCTTGTATTAGATTGGAAGTTCCTGATTCACTTTCTGATTATCCGATAATCATCGATGATAATCATCGATAGACCTTTCTTGGCAACAGCCCGTGCCCATTTCGATTGTGAATCAGGTTGTGTTGAGATTGCCGTGGGCTCTAAAAAGCTCAAACTGAACATTTTTAAGGCTGCCAAGAATTTTGATTGCGATTTGATCGAGGATGACACGTCTGATGATGACATGGCTGTCAGTGCGTGTATTGGATTAGTTGGAACCTATTCAACTTGCTGCGGCATACCCTTGGAAAATCAAGACCTAATTGACCTGTACTGTGACATTTCCCCATCCCTTCCCTTACCCTTATTTCTTCCTGACCAGACCCTTGACGAGGTCCACTCCGCCTCTTACGCCTCGTGGTCTGAGTCATATCCAGGTGCTCACATCTGGTCTATCGCCTTGAAGATCGGAATGCCCTTTCTTTCCTGCCAAATCAAGTGGAAGCGACATTCCACACTGGGACCTTGTTCCCAAATACTGATCTCTTGGGCACTCCTTTCTTGGATCCATCAATCCAAGATGCCCCTCTCCTTGGCCAACCTGAGGTTCAATTTCCTTCTCCCCTTATTCCCCCTCCTGATCCTTTTTGGACAATCTCGTCCCAAGAATTGCCAAATTTGCCCCCATCCACACCTGAGCTCAAATCACTGCCTGACACGCTAAAATATGTTTTTCTAGGACCAAATGAAATGCTTCCTATAATCATCAGTTCAAAATTGTCCAGGGAGCAAGAGTGCAAGCTAATGAAGGTCCTAATTGAACATAAGGCAGCCATTGGATGGTCTCTGTCAGATCTAACTGGCATTAGCCCCTCCTACTGCACTCATCGTATATATACGAAGGAGGAGGCTCGACCTTCCCGCGAGATGCAGCGACATCTCAATCCTAATATGCGGGAGGTCGTTACAAATGAAATTATCAAGTGGCTTGATGCGGGCATCATTTACCCAATCAGCGACAAACCCTAGGTGAGCCCGATTTATGTTGTGCCTAAAATGGCAGGTCTCACCATCCGTGTCAATGACAGGGTCGAATCCATCCCTGCACACACTCCTACATCTTGGAGTGTGTGTAGACTATAGGAAACTCAATACTGCTACCAAGAAAAATCATTATCCGTACCTTTTATTAACCAAATCCTAGAGCAATTAGCGGGAAATTAGTTCTTTTGTTTCCTGAATGGATTCTCAAGCTATAACCAGGTGGCTATTGACCCTCGGGACCCAAAGAAAACCACCTTCACTTGTCCTTTTGGCACCTTCACTTTTAGAAGGATGCCATTCGGACTTTGTAATGCACCAGCTACTTTCTAAAGATGCATGCTGGCAATATTCCATGATATGGTGGGTGATTTTCTCAAAGTCTTTATGGACAACTTTTCTATCTTCGGATCGACTTTTGACGACTGGCTAGCCAACCTGACCCGCATTCTTTGGAGATGTATTGATGTTAACCTTGTGCTTTCCTGGGAGAACAGTCATTTCATGGTGCATAAAGGTATTGTTTTGGGACATATCATCTCCAAAAGGGGTATTGAAGTGGACAAAGCTAAGCTTGATGTGATTGCTGATTTACCCATTCCTAGCTCTGTCTGGCATATCCGCCCCTTTCTTGGGCACGTCGATTTTTATAGGAGATTTATCAAGGATTTCTCCAAGATTTCCATACCTTTGACACATCTCCTATCGATCAATGTACCCTTCGACATGGGCCCCAACTGTATTCGAGCATTCATACAGCTACATGATGCTATCACCAAAGCCCATGTTCTCCAACCACTTGATTGGTCCCTCGAATTTGAGCTGATGTGTGATGCTTCTGACCTAGCTGTCGGAGCCATCTTAGGACAAAGACACGATAAACACCCCTCTGTGGTGTATTATGCTAGTAAGATGCTAGATGAGGCCCAGCGTAATTACACGACCACTGAAAAGGAGCTGCTGGTGGTCGTTTTTGGGTTGGAGAAATTTCGTTCATATTTTCTAGGCCCTCATGTTACCATTTTCATTGACCACGCGACCATTCGTCATCTCATGCATAAGAAGGATGTAAAGCCTCGATTGATTCATTGGATCCTTCTACTTCAAGAATTTGATCTTGAGATACGAGATAAGGCCAAAGCCCAGAATGTTGACGCAGACCACCTGTCGAGACTAGACTCGGACCATATTGGACTTACATTACCTTTAAATGAATCTTTTCCTGATGAGCACCTTCTAGCGATAGATGTGGCAAGTGGACCTTGGTATGCCGAGATCGCTAATTATCTTGCTTCTGGATCTCTTCCTCGAGGCGGGCCTAAAAATCAGCATGAACGTCTCATTGCAGAAGCAAAGTATTATTTCTGGGGTAATCCACTACTTTTCAGAGTAGGTGTTGATCAGATTATCCGTCGCTGCGTTCCTGACAATGAATTCCCCAGTGTGCTATCCTTTTAACACGATCAGGCCTGTAGAGGCCATATTTCAGGGAGGAAACCGCAGCCAAGGTGTTGCAATGTGAATTCTTTTGGCCCTCCCTTCATCAGGATGCACACAATTACGCTAAGCGTTGCATTAGGTGACAGTTGCTAGGGTCAATGTCACATCGCAACATGATGTCCTTGTAACCCATCCTAGTTGTAGAGATTTTTGACATTTGGGAATCGATTTTATGGGATCCTTTCCTCCATCTAACAATTTCAAGTACATCCTTGTTGCCATTGATTATGTCTCAAAATGGATTGAGGCTATTCCTGCACGCCATGCTGACCATGTCATTACCACCAAGTTCATCAAAGACCACATTTTTGCACACTTTGGGATCCCTCGAGCCATCATTTCAGATGGAGAATGTCATTTCACCCATTTGTCTTTCCAAGTACTTTTGAGGAAATACAGAGTCCACCAACGTATTACTTCTCCGTATCATCCTCAAACGAATGGCCAGGCTGAGGTTTTGAACCAGCAGATCAAGCAAATCCTTGAGAAAATGGTTCGGTCTGACTGTAAGGATTGGTCCGACAAGTTGATTGACGCTTTATGGGCATATCGGACTACCTTCAAGGCTCCCCTTGGTACATCTCCCTACAGGATCATTTTTGGGAAGCCTTGTCACCTGTCCATGGAGTTGGAGCACCGTGCTTATTGGGAGGTTCACCAATGTAACCTCGACCCAAACCTGTGTGGTCGAGAAAGGAAACTCCAACTCCAGGAATTAGAGGAGCTACGTCGTGAAGCCTATGACTCTGCCCTTACCTTTAAACAACGTACCAAGGCCTTTCACGACTGCTGCATTAGACGGAAGGAATTTGAGCCATCACAGCAAGTTTGGCTTTATAATGCCTGACTCAAATTCATTCTTAGGAAACTGAAGTCCAAATGGACTTGTCCTTTCCTGGTCTCAAGACCTTTTTCCAACGGAGCCGTCAAAATTGAAGATCCCAAATCTGGGCATAAATTTATGGTTAATGGGCAGCGGTTGACACATTATCTTACTCATGAGCCTACCCCCGTTGGTGAAATAGTTGTCTTGTTGGAGGGTAACTAATATAAGCCTTATACTGAGTCTAACTGGGGACGTTAAAGTCAACACTCGTTGGGAGGCACCCCAACAATCCCTTTCACTATTCACTCCACATCACATTTCACTCATCTTACTTGACTTCATTTCATTGCACTCCGCTTTTCACCACCCACCCATCCACCCTGCTTTATACCCTGTACTCACTCTTGCACCTAAACCTTTACCCCTGTCTAACCCCTTTTGCATGCATATGAGGACATAGCATGATTTGGCATGGGGGGGTGGATAGGCATCCATAGGATCTGAGAATTATATGGATATTTTGCAAATTCTTGACCATTATACATATCCATCTATAGTATGTATATATATAGCCTAATTGAAAAATCCTTAAAAATTAAAAACTTTGAAAATTTTCAAAAAAAAATTACGAAACACCAAAAGTTCATAAAAAATGGAAAATTCAAAAATTAAAATTATTTTCAAAAGTGTTTAGCTATGATCTGAAAGCTGAAGCAAAAATAAAATAAGTGTTTATGGACTCGTTCAGGCTTGATTCGTTCAGGCTTTGGCTTAATGCACTCGAGTAGTGACAAGATAGAGCAGGATCTCTCCTAACTTAGGATGTATTCTTATAGCTGAGTCACCGATACAGGATTCGTTGGTTTGCTTCTGCTTGGGAGTCTAAGTAACCCTAGTTCACACTACACAAAGTCAGGAAAGACCGGATGAACGTAAAATCTAACCCTAGTGTTCATTAGGGAAGGTGGGCTCCTTACTTGTGCATGTAGGTAGACTCTTTATCTTAGTTTTTAGTCTTGTGTTTAGAAGAAACTCTTTTCATCTAAGTTCTCACCCACCAAATAAGTGTGTTCTACCAAATAAAGTTGTCAGAGACATACTGACATTTATTTGTATTAGAAAAAAAAAGAAAAAGAAAAAAAGAGAAAAAGTCAAAAGAATTTGCAGAAAAAGACATTCTTTAGAATAAGTCAGCATGTACTCTTGTGTCCTGTAAATCCCTCCACCAAAAGTTTTCAGGGTGCATTACAAATACCCTATTTCTACCAAATATTCTTTGAACCACAACGCAATACGAGTTGGGTTGAGTCTTTTCTCATTTTTGAGAGTGACGTAAGCCAGACGCGTTTGTCTAAATAGGTTGTTGTAGCTCGCGTTTGCAACGTCGATTTTAAATGTAGAAATAGATATGAGTCCGAGTGTCGAACACAGGGAGGCGTGAAATCATCTTTTTCTATCACTTAGTTGTCACGGAAATGGCGGATTTTACTTGCGCATGAGAAAATGTGGGAGAGAAAAGAGAATAAGAGAGAGAGTAGGGTTAGAGTCTTTTGATCACAGCATTCATGCAAATCAAGATAAGAAAAATCCGGTAAAAAGAGAGACAATAGCTATATAACAAACGACATCATTTAACATGCAACTTGAGTTTTACAGATACAACAATAGCTAAATGCTTAAACAAAAGTAAAGTCAAGCTAGAGTAAAGGGGGGGAGAGAGGGGGGAGAAGGCGAGGCGGCCACAGTGGTGGAGGAGGACTCCATCGGTGACTTGTCAACTTCAACGAGTACAAAGTGTGCTAAGGGAAGCTAGGAGTGGGGTAGAAGAGTTGCAAGTGTATTCAATGCCTTGACATGGGTAGTTGGAGGGGGTTTTTATAGGAAGAAGGGGTTTCTAAATTAAGCAGGGGCATTAGCGACGTTTAGGACGTCGCTAAAACCGCCCCAGAAATATCGGTGAAGGCCCCTACCTGTCGATCTTCCATGCACCTATTCTTCCTCCCATGCGATCCATGTGCACGCCTTGAGGGCCGTCCGATCGATTGCTCACGGAGCGTGCTAGCGGATGCTTGCTGAGATGTGTGTGACCGATCGCTTGCATCTGTGGGCACCACATAGCGCTATCTCCACCGTCCGTGCACTCATCTACGGTCCAATTTCTCTTACGTGCACCTTCGCCTCAGATTTGATACCCGGTGCGGTTCAATCCTATGTCGGATGCGCGGTGAAGGAGCATCGACCACTGCACTGCGTTCCACAGATGGACATGGAGAAGAATTTGCTCTCGACTACTACCGACCGTTGGATGAAGATCCAATGGTCGGATCTTCGGTTGGGTCTCGGCGATGATAGAGAGAGGGTGATGCGTGTCTCTCAGTCGTTCGATCAAAGATCAGACGGCTTAGAGCATCTCTCCGTTGTGTTGTGCAGTGAAGGCGTGCTGTGGGAGTCATTCTCAACCGTCCGATCAGAGATCGAACGGTTGAGATTCATCCTGCGGATGATGGAGGAAGCAGGGCGGTGGCTTGTACGTGCTAATCTCGCACCACATGGCAACTTTGTGGCCGTGATCATCAGATCAACGGTCAGAACTTCTTGGGTTAGTTGCAGGAGCTCTGGATGTCGGATTTGGTCAATTTTTAATTTGTTGGACTTCGTTCGTCGTTCTGAATCCATCCGTGTGGTCTGATCACTCATTTGAGGCCTATTTTGTCATGGACTTGTACAAATGACCATTAACACTGATTTATAAACAATCTCAATGTGCAATGCATGTAATGCTCCCATGCCCATTTATGATGTGTTATTTGTGTATGTTACCCTTAAGATAAACCCCGATTGATAGAATTATCACCATAAAATGTAGAGTTATCATACCCCCATGCTCATTCCTTGCTAGTCCCTAGCAAGGTTCATCCCAGCCATTATTCTCAGTTAGAATTCAGGAATTGATTACTTAGACATTTTGTTACTTGTCAACAGGAGGAAATATACTAAGAGCTTGATCTACAACGACTAAACAGCATTCGGGTGTCTGCCAAAATATGAATCGCCCGAATCCTCGCTTTAAGGCATACGTATATATATTTTTATTTTTCATCTCTTCTCTTTTTTTTTTGGATTTTTGGAGTTGAGAGTGTGTTGGTAACTTTTTACGGTTACCCAACCCACCCAAAACTCAAAAAAGACTCTAAGTGCTAAGCATCTTGGTGTGAAGATCGTGATAGACTCACTCAACGGTAATTCAGACAGACTTCGGGTTTCTATGTCCCTAAGTGATCAAAAAAGGAAGTGTTTGCCTGAAGGTGTATCTGTCCGATTGGTAACTTTGTCCCTACTTTTATTTTATTTGGGGTCAACACAAGGGTGTTTCCAGTGTATATTTCCCCGAATTGCTCTACTTCCCCACTTCTTCCTTAGGTGTTTTGGATTTTTTTGTGCATTTAATGAGCTGGGCTCTGGGCAACCGGCTATTGGGCTATTATCTACGATCACTTGCCAGCCATACTCGTGTGGTGAAGTGCGGCTTATTTTGTTCTTTTTCTTCTTTCCCCCTTTTTTTTTTAGTAGGTGGCTTCCCTGATCTCAAATTTACCTAAAGGCAATAAGAGAAAAAAAAGTGGTCCTGTGGCTGGGCTCTGGACAACTGGCTAATGGACTATTACCCAAGACAACTTGTCAGCCATACCACCCTAGAAGGTTCATTAGCTACCCAATTTCTGTTAGAATCTCAGAGGAGTGAGTCAGTGCAACAATGTGTGCAGATGCTTCGACTAAAAGTCCCTCTGAGTCAGAGGGTGGGTTGATAAGTCATATACTTATCACCCTATTTTATTAATGAATTAAAATAAATTAAGGTCGCGAGGATTCGAGGCTAAATCCATATTTTAACTGATACCAGGGTTGATTGAGCCTAAAGGCTTGAAAGGTCTAAGTGTTCAGGTTCTTTTCATATTATTTTCCACTATTGACAAGTACCTAATGCCTAAGTTTTGCTTCCTAAATTCATCATCTTTTTTTTCTATTCAGACTGATAAAATCAACTCAGAACATGCAAATTACCACCCCTCCATGCTTAAGTTGGACAATGTCCTCATTGACAAATAAATGGATGCAAAGGGGGTTCAGAAAGAAGTCACCTAAGTGATGTCGTGTACCTGATCAGTTTGAATCTTCTGGGTTGCCTCCCAGGAAGCGCTAAGTTTAATGCCTCCAGCTGGGCAATGCTTCGTGTCAACCCTCAATGAGGGTGACAACCTCCTTTGGGGGAACCTGGGCAAGGAAATGCTTTAAACTCTGATCGTTTATCGTGAAGGTGTGTCTAGTGTTCGGATCTACAATTTCAATCACCCCATTGGAAAAGGTTTGACCATCTGATATGGTCCTATCCACTTGGATTTGAGCTTTCCAGGAAAAAGTTTAAGTAGGGAATCAAAAAGCCAGACTTGCTGGTTAGGCTCAAAGGTCTTTCTATAGATGAGTCGATCGTGGACGGCTTTCATCTTTTCCTTGTAAAGTCGACTGTTCTCAAATGCATCCAGACGAATTTCCTTGAGCTTAGAGAGTTGGAGCGTCCTCTGTGCACCAGCTAATTGAGAGTCCATGTTACACTGCTTAACAGCCCAGTAAGCCCGGTGTTCCAATTTGATCGGAAGGTGGCAAGCTTTGCCAAAGACTAGGCGATGCGTCGACATGCCTATCGAAGTCTTAAAAGTGGTCTTGTATTCCCACAGGGCATCATCAGTCATGTGGACCAATCCTTCCTGTCAGATCTCACAGTCTTTTGCAGAATATTCTTAATCTGCCTATTGAAGACCTCAGTCTGCCCATTGGTTTGTGGATGATACAGGTGGCAATGTGCTGAGTAACCCTGTATTTTCTTAGTAGGGCTCGGAACTGGGCATGGATAAAGTGACTTCCACCATCACTGATCATAGCCTTCGGTATTCCAAACTGAGAAAAGATGTTTTGCTTAACGAAATCCATGACAGCCTTATGGTCACATCTGCAAGTGGCAACGGCTTCAATCCATTTTGAGACATAGTCTACTGAGACTAAGATGTATTCAAAGCCGTTGGATGGTGGGAAGGGGCCCATGAAATCTATGCCCCAAACATCAAAGATCTCGACAATCAAAATGGGTTGAAGGGGCATCATGTCTTTTCTGGTCATGGTCCCTAAAGTCTGCCAGTGAGAGCAAGTCTTCACAAAGCTATGTGTGTCATTGAATAAGGAAGGCTAGTAAAATCCAGACTGCAAAACCTTTGTAACTGTCTTCTTCCCCGAAAAGTGGCCACCACATGCTTGGTCATGACAAAAGGATAGCACACTTTGAACTTCTTCCTCCGGAATACACCTCTTGATAATCTAGTCGGCACAGAGGAGAAACAGCATGGGATCATCCCAAAAATAATGCTTGGCTTCAGCAAAGAACTTATCCCGTTGCTGTCTGGACCAGCTATGGGGGGTCTGTCCTACTACCAGATAGTTAACGAAGTCGGCATACCAGGGTAGTTTCCTTTCGTGCACAGCCAGAAGTTGTTCATTAGGAAAGGTATCAGTCAAGGGCAAGGAGGGCCCAATGTGGTTCAGGTGGAGTCTGGATAGGTGATCGGCCACGACATTCTTGGACCCGGCTTTGTCGCGAACTTCCAGGTCAAATTCCTGCAAGAGTAGGATCCATCTGATGAGCCTGGGTTTGGCATCCATTTTGGCCAACAAATGCTGGATGGCCTAGTGGTCCATATAAATGGTCACGTGGGATCCTAGGAGGTAAGATCGGAACTTTTCGAGTCCAAAAACTACGCCGAATAGCTCTTTCTCTATGACTGTATAGTTCCGTTGGGCCTCATCCAACGTCTTGCTCGCGTAGTAGATCACCACGGGTTTCTTTTCTTGTCTCTGTCCCAAGACTGCGTCGATGGAAAAGTTTGATACATCACACATAATTTCAAAATCCTGGGACCAGTCTGGGGGCTGTAACACAGGTGAGGTGGAGACTGATTCCCTGAGGGTGTTGTAAGCCTGGATGCAATCAGGTGTCATGTGAAATAGGGCGTCATTGGCTAAAAGGTCGGTCAAGGGTTTAGAGAGTTTGGAGAAGTCTCTAATGAACCTTCGATAGAAACCAACATGTCCTAGGAAAGTCCTAGGTGGCGAAAGTTTGGAAATCAAATCAACCTTAGCTCGATCCACCTCAATGCCCCTATGCGATATGATGTGCCCGAGGACAATCCCTTCTTGAACCATGAAATGGCTTTTTTCCCAACTCAAAACCAAGTTAACCTCGATACATCGCTTCAGGATTTTCTCCAAGTTGCTTAGACAATGGTTGAACGACTTCCAAAACACTAAGAAATCATCCATAAAGACCTCCAGGTATTCAGCCACCATCTCTGAAAAGATGGCTAGCATGCAACTCTGAAAGGTAGCGGGTGCATTGCATAACCCGAATGGCATACGACGGAACGCGAATGTGCCATACAGGCAAGTGAATGTGATCTTCTCTTGATCTTCAGGAGCAATCGCAACTTGGTTGTATCCTGAGTATCCATCCAGGAAGTAAAAATATTTCTGCCCTGCCAATCGTTCAAGAATCTGGTCAATGAATGGCAGAGGGAAATGATCTTTCTTGGTCGCCTCATTGAGCTTCCTATAATCAATGCACACCTGCCATGCAGTAGTGGTGTGGGTGGGGATGGATTCACCACGCTCATTGGTGACAACGGTGAGCCCGGCTTTCTTGGGGACCACTTGAGTGGGGCTCACCCAGGGGCTATCGGAGATTTTGTAGATGATGTTACTGTCAAGCCACTTGATGATTTTCTTTTTAACGACCTCCATCATATTCAGCTTTAATCATCTCTGCATCTGACGGGAAGGTCAAGCCCCATCTTCCAAATAGATCTTGTGGGTGCAATAGGTGGGGCTAATTCCTCACAAATCCAAGATGGTCCATCCAATGGCTGCCTGATGTTCTGATAAGGTCGCGGTCAACCTGAGTTCCTGATCCTTGGTTAGATGGGCGTTGATAATCACCAGGAAGGTCTAGTCAGATCCAAGGAAGACATACTTTATATTTTCGGGTAGCGGCTTCAGCTCGGGGGTGGGTGGAACAACACTCGATGGGTAGGGGAAAGGCGGGAGTTGATAAGCATCAATCTCCTCGAACAGTGGTTGTTGATGGTAATCAGCTCTACAGAGGTCAGCGTGCATAGATGGGGACGGGACGGAACAGTTGTCACAGGGTTGGGTCTGATGGTCTAATACAGAACTAAGGGTGAGGCATTCCTCAATCAGAGGCTCCATGGGATCGTGCTCCTCAATCCAGTCGTAATTGAAAGACTTAGTCACCCTGAAGATATCCAACTGCATCTTCCTGTCTCCGAAGGTGATTTCCATGCATCCCGTGTCACAATCGATGTTCGCCTTAGCCGTAGCTAAGAAAGGTATGCCTAGGATGATGGGTGTGTTTTGTAGCTATTCGGGGACTTCCATGTTGAGCACCAAGAAGTCGACTGGGAAGTAGAAGTCCTTGATCCGAACAATTACACCTAAGTCCAGGAGCACTCTATCAAATGTCATGTCCCCGATATTACAAGATATCAGGGGTGCTCCTGGGTCAGTTCGTTTTAGCGAAAGGTTGCTCAATATCACGGAACTTGCTTGCTCTGAGAGCACAACCTTCCTAGGTGCTTGGGGTCATGGCTTACGCTTCGACGTACAGTTATCCTTTAGGAACTTAGCATAAGTTGGAATGTGCTTGACTGCCTCAAGGAGCTGGATATTAATCTGAACTTGCATGAAAATTTCCAAAAGCTCCTCATTTTCTACAACCGCTTTCTTTCTCTCCATCTTCTCCAAGGCCTCGGGGTACGATGTTTGGATTTGAACTGGGTTAGTCTCTAGGTCCTTGGGTGTTTCCTGCTCGTCTTCAAAGTAGGGTATCTCAGGGAGTAAGGTCACGAGAGGAGTCAGCCACTTGGGATCCTGGGTTTTAGTCCTGCTTCTCATGGTCACCGCATTTGTAGAGGCATTGAGACCATGGATTGATCCTTGAGAAGAAGAGGAAGAAGAAGCACCAAACCCAGGAGGTGTTTGTGGGGCAGGCTGGACCATGTGGGCCTACCCGGGATTGCCTTGGAACCCTTGCGAATTAGGGCCTCTGTTAATCACGTTTCGTGGGTTCGGCTGTGGCTGAGAAGGAAGGGATCCCTATTGTTTACAATCCAACAGCTATCTCAACTGTCCCTTCACTAATGCCATTTCGTCCTGGTGTTTCTAGTTCATGTTAGCCAGCATTTTCATCAAGGTGTCCATTTGGTTTCGTGGGGGAGGGGTCGCCCTATTCGGATTTTAGGGGGGTCTAACCGATGGACCTTGTTGATAGGAGGTTGGGTTTGGCTGATGGTTTGGCCTGGGCTGGTTCTGAAATTGATTCAGTTTCTGGTTCGTCTAAGTGAAGTTTGGGTGATTATGCCATTCGGCGTTGTAGGTGTTGGAGAAGGGGTCAGGTTTGGATAACCTTATTTAGCCTGGACATCTTCAAAGATAAATGGTTTCTAGGGGGAGGGAAGAGAATAACCAAGGGTTGAGGGAGTAAAGGTCCCTCCCTGGAACATGGTCAGGGGTTTTTCCAGGTGCATCTGGCTTAATGGCTGAACTAGGTTGACATTGTGAGCTCCCTTTACTAGGGAGAGAGTCTGTAGCAGGTTCTTAGTCTGGTTCAATAGTTCATTTATCTTCTTGTCCACCAATTCTACTCGATCCAACTTTTTGGCAATAATATTCATGTCAACCATTCTAGAATTTGCTTGTACCTCATAGATCCCACCACGGGGTTGACTGGATCAACTGAACTGGGTCATGGAGGCATTGTTGAGCGAATTTTCGCTCATAGACTTGAAAAGCTCAAATGTGCTTTCCTCATCTTTGTTCAGAAAGTTTCCTCCACATGAGGCATCGACAAAGTTTCGAAGGTTGTTGTCCAGACTATGGTAGAAGATCTGGGTCAATTGCCACCTTGGAACCTCATGGTGTGGGCATTTCCTCAACAATTCATTAAATCTCTCCCATGTCTCATGGAATTGTTCCCCGCCCTGGAGTGTAAAGGTGGTAATGGCTCTTCTGAGGGCATTGGTCTTTCCTATGGGGAAGAATTTCTTTAAGAATGCATGTCTCAGTTCTTCCCAGGTGGAGATAGGTCTTCCTAAAGTTCTAAGCCAATGAGATGCTTTGTCTCTCAGTGAGAAGGGAAGCATCTTAATCAAAACAATGTCTAAGTGATGAGAACCTCATCATGAGCCATAACTAGCTCATTTTGACCCAATACAAAGGATAAAAGCTCCTATATATCTCAAGGAAAGGCTTAACTCAGAGAATTCTGAGTTTGAGAAGAAAACCAGTCACAAGGGGTAAAAGTGCAATTTTACCAGTATAATCTGCATACAGGGTAATTCTGGGCCCAAACACAGGTCAAAACAGCTTAATAAGAATAAAAGTGGGATGAGATGATCTAGCAAGGGCTACAGCACTTCCAAGGAACCAAATGATAATCTGTAACCCTAAAACAACCCACTTCAATTCACAAGGTTCGAGGCAAAGTAAAAATAGAATAAACCCTCTAAAATTCATAGAAAAATAATCTCTAGGGTTTAGAACCTTCAATTTGGCCTTTAGAACCCATTTTGACCTACATTGAGAACCATGCCCAATTAATAACTTAATTTGGGTTTTTGCGCAAATTGACCGGTCAAACAAGGTTTAATATGAAAATAAAATTCACCATCAGATTCCTTAGGTCCTAATTAGTCATGTATAAAAACTTGAGCCTAAGAAGAAACCTCCTTGACCGAATTTACACTTTGGTCCTCATATATTTACTCTTTGGCCCTCAACTTTTGAACCCTCGCATTTAGGCCCCTAACTCTCCTTCGTTCTTTGCAAACAGGTCCCTCCTGCAAAACCCTGCCAGCACCATGCTCCGGCGACCTTGCGCGGAGCATGGCGCCGCGCAGGGTGAGGTGGAGGACCTGGCAAGTGTACCGGGGGTGCCCTGCGTCGTCAGCCGTCGCAGGAGCACCCCCATGGTCACTGTAGCCCCCCATACCGGCCGTGCGAACGCACGGACGGTATGGGTTCGAATTCCGACCATGCTCCGGCGAGGGAGACACGTCGTCTCCCTCCGCCTTCCTCCCTGCTACAACCCTATAAATACCCCCCGCCGCTCCACCGACCAAGGCAGCCTGGATCTGACGGAGAAAACCCCCAGCTTTCGTCTCTTCTTTCTCCGGCAGACGCTCACCAGCTCCGGCGACTTCCTCTCCCTCCACCTCTTCGCTCTGCCGCACTACCAGCAGCAGAGACCTCCTCCCCTGCTCTTCCCGCGCCACGCCGCACCCAGCTGGCGCCTCTCCAGCCTTCTGCTCGCCGCCGCCCCTCTCCCTGAGCATCATCTTCTCCGGCGACAGTCGATACGACTGTCGCCCTGTTCCTCCCCCTTCGTCCCTGCAGTTAAGTTAGACTTACTCCCCTTCTCCTCCTCTTTCTTTCCCCGCTTTCGATTTAGTCAATTAAGCCCTCTACCGACCCTGTTCACCCTCATCCTCTCCGCCTCCGACCACCCTCCGGCGAGCCGCTCCCATCACCTCAGCGACCCACACGGCTCGCCGACCACCGCAGAACTTCCGCCTCCTCACCCTGATCCTCTTCCGCCCCTCCACTTCCCACCAAACACCCTCTGCAGACCCACCGAACACACCCACTCCCTCGCTCACAGTCTGACCTAGGACGACCTAACAGCTCCATCACACCCCCTGCAGACCCCCTGACCACCTTCGCCGTGCCACGGCGAAGGTCCTCCGCCTGTCTGATTTGGCCGAGAGGCCGTGCCATTGGTTTCAGGTTCCAGGCCTTGGCCGCCATTGGCGAGGAAGCTCGAAGCCTGCTCGAGGTTGCTCCAAGCCGAGATATCCCAGATTGAATAGCCACGGCCAGCGCGGAAGAGTCTCACGCACACACCCTGGCCCTCGATTGGAGCTGTACGCCTCAACAGCCGATGCAATTGGGAGCACCATCCCTGCTGCAGGCGTAAGAGAATTGGGGTGGGACATTTAGTCCCACCTCGGAATCTCTCAAAGGCGCGCGGACACATAAATTGAAAAACTGCCGTATGCTGTTTGCCTCAGTTACCACGGGGTGAGGTCCCTCTCACCCGACCCGACCCGACTCGGCCTCGTCCGTGACCACGCTCCGCGGACCTGGCCCGACCCGATTAGACTGACCTGCACTCCTCGCCCACCACGCACGCCGGTGGGCCTGGACCCGGGCCTGACCCGAACCCGATTACCCGATAGCGCTCTGGGAGAGCTTCCGAAGAGTGATTTCAGAGAGAGAGAGATACGCGGGGGAAGGGGGTAGAGTAGGTTTTTGCCTTCTGATGAACTCTTGAGCGTGCAGGCACAGGTGAAGGACTGCGGAAGAAGAAGCAGCTGCACTGTAGCAACTGCTCAGTTAAGTCGTCGAAGCACCGGGCCAGACGACGGACAGCCAGCAGCCAGAGCAACACAGAAGGCAGGCTGAAGAAGAAGGAAGGGAGACTTAGTAGCCGAAGGCAGAAGCACCACGATTGAAGAAAAAGAAAGAAAGGAAACAAGGAAGAACAGAAGAAGAAGAGCACGAGGGGAAAATCTGAAGAAAGCAGAAGAAAAAGAAGAGGAAGAAGAAGAACAGGAAGAACCAAAGACAAAGAGGAAGAAGGAAGAAAAGAAGCAGAAGCCAATTTTTCATCTCTCTCTCTCTCTCTTTATTTTTGTAATAGAATTTGTATATCTCTAGAATACAACTTGCTCCCTGAGTTCGACCTCGGGAACTCTTTTATTTTTCCGAGTAAAAAATTTTTATATGAAACGTTGGTAACAACCGGCTTTACTACAACGAATTAACAACGAAAACCGACGTTCCATCATTTTGGCGCCGTTGCCGGGGAGCAACGGCTATTCTAGAGGTAAACATTCCTGTATCTTTTAATTTCTGATAATCTCCTCTCTTTTATGCAGCTACAGGAACTCAAGAAGACAAGCAACCACACGACAACCACTCCGAAGACAGGTAAATCTTTTCTCTCACTATTAACCCCTACACTCTAAAGAGAAAGAAAAGAAAAGAACAAGCAATATAGGGCTAACCTGTCTTCCATATTTAGTAACCATAAAAGTTGCATGTTTTCAACTCATTATTTCTGCACACTATCAAGGGTATTTAAGGGCTAACACATTCTTGCTTGAGCCCTAATTACCCAACAAAGAATTAACTGGACCAAGTAGAGCCAACCTAGGATCCAACACTAGGGATTTAGAGACACACTACTTAACTCAAGAATTGAGAAAACCAAATGAAGTGTGCCCAAGCCCTTGTCTGAAAATACCTATACAAGAAAAATCCTAAACAATTGGCTCTCTCTAAACACTTGAACCCTAAAAGACAGGACCTAAAAGCTCTTAAAGAAAACAATAGGTAAAGTTGACCCCTTGGGTTAACCAACCTTAAATTAGGTCACTCTTTGCACCTAAAAAGACTAAAGTTCAAGTGAAACCTTAAACACCCTGATCTTAAAATTGGTAGACTTAAGAGGTCAAGATCCCCATTCTGGTCTACCTGGAACCGCAGTGACAAGAGAGGTCGGGTGGGGGAAACCCTGTAACCCGTGGGGACGCTCTACCGTGTAGGGGTCTTCGCGGGACTCTCCCTCTCTGGCTGCCCAGGTAATTCTCAGGTGGACGATCTTTCTGATCAAGGGGTCCATCTGCCCCGCACCTCTATAGTCACCCAACACATTTTTGGGTGTCTTGATTGGGTCCATCACCTTCTAAACTTACCTCTCCCAACTGTGCATGTACGGAAGGAGGTCTCTAAGACCACCCTTAAGACCTCCTTTAGAAATTCACTCTCGTCAAGGCCAAGCCTCGACGCCCGTGTTTGTGCAGCAACACCCTCACATTATTCTCTCTTCTGATTCAGAACCAAGTTCTTCTTCTTCCCCCATCATGGCTCAGCCAGTTGAGGAAGAAAATAATCTGGAACACCAGCTCCAGCGACTCAATGACCTCTTCCAAAACTTCGTGCACCCACCACAGCGTCCTATGATGCGGGACCACTACAATCCTGCTGCGGTGGCAATTGAGCCTCGAGTTAGAATCCCGATTGGAGGACCTGATTCCGAACTAAAGCCCAACATGATTCACGCTATACCTAAATTCCATGGGCTTAATTCTGAAGATCCCTTCCAGCACATCAAACAGCTTAAGCATCTGGCCCACACTTTTGGATCAGATGCGCAAAATCGGGATATTCTTCTCATGAAGATGTTCTCCTTTTCTCTTATGGACAAGGCCGCCCATTGGTATCAAACTCAGACCCGGCCGATCAACACTTGGGAAGAACTTCAATCCGAGTTTTTGAAAAAGTTCTTTCCCGTTGGTCGGACCAACGCCTTGCGCCATCAGATTACACACTTCACTCAACAATCAGGAGAACCTCTCCATGAGGCATGGGATCGTTTTCAGGATCTCATGAGGAAGTGCCCCCATCACGGAGTTCCTAAATGGGAACAAGTCCAATCTTTTTACCAGGGACTCCGTGAGGACATCCGCCTTTTCGTCAATGCAACCTGCGGAGGAAACATCATGGGTCAACATGAAGACACCGTATGGGAGATTCTCGAGAACATGTGCGAGAACTCCATCAACAATGACTCCATGGGATTATTCGACAGGACGAATACCCGCGCAGCGACGAATCTTAAGGGAGCACATGAGACGCAGGGCCTGTCCGCATCAGTCGACCTGGAATTAATGGCCAGTCGATTGGACAAGGTCTCAATTATTGAAAAGAAGGTGGATGAGCTGACTCAGCACTTGCAGCGAGCCACCTCTGCGCGTAACTCCTTTGCACAACCTCCTTCCACACAGGAGACTGTGCAAAACATCCTACACCGATCCTCCCCTGGGATGGATCCATATCCGTCCCCATCTGATTCTTGGACTGGAAGATCATCCGATCCTTTCTTCACCAGCCGGGGGAACTCCATTCCCCCTTTCCCTGATTCTCAGGAGGTTCCTCAGACCTGCGAGAACCTCAACGCCATCCAGAACGACCCATTCTCCAACACTTACAACCCTGGATGGCGAAACCATCCAAATTTTCAGTGGGCGGGAAATTCTCAAACCCAAAGACCACCTTTTCAGTCCCGCCCACAGCCCTCTCATCACTACCAGCCACCTCAGCCTCGGCCCAACCCTACTTATCCATCAGGGCCAAATCAAGATCAAATGTCCTTAATCCTTCAGACTCTGGCTGACATTCAAAAATCGAATGCGGCCATTCAAAAACAGCACAAGGACGAGCTTACTGAAGTTAAAACTCAGCTGGCCCAGTTGGCAAATTCTCGCCAGCCAGGCACACTCCCTTCCCAACCCCTTCCTAACCCAAATAACGTGCCAACCCAGAAGCGCGTTATGAATCCAAATTTAGGCCACGCTCAATGGATTTATCAGGCCCCTACTGCCCCATCTCCAGACGAGATGGAAGCCTCTACTTCTCGTACGGGATTTCAGCAGCAGCCACCCCTCCTCCCAAATCCAAACCAAAATCAGGCCGGATTAAATTCTGTAACAACACGTAGTGGTAAGACAACTCAGGACCCGCGTTATCCAAACCACTCCCAGCCTGATAATCATGACCCTAGGATAGTTATCCAAGGTACCGCTGTTCCAGACCCACAACCAGGACCTATCCTAGAGGAACCAACCAAGATCCCGTTTCCCGAGGCCCTGACCAAGGGAAAGAAGACCACCAAACCCGTGGCCCCTGAGGAGGACCTGGTCAAGCTCTTTGAGCAGGTCCACATAAACATCCCCTTGATGGATGCAATTCACCACGTACCAGCTTACGCACGATTTCTAAAGAATATATGTACACCCCAGCGTAAGCCGCGAACCAAGGGAGGGAGCCCAATTGTTCTGTCAGAGCAAGCCAGCTCTGTAATCCTTAGTAGACTCCCACCCAAGGCAAAAGATCCTGGAACTCCCCTGATCTCCTGTAAGATAGGTGGTACCCAATTTGACAGAGCATTGTTAGACTTAGGTGCATCTATAAATCTGATACCCACATCCTTACTTGACCATCTGGAAGAATCTGAGCTGAAACCAACTGAGGTGACATTACAGTTAGCAGATCGATCTATAAAGTCACCAAAAGGGATTCTCGAGGATGTTATCGTAAGAGTGCGGGATTTCTATTTTCCAGTGGACTTTATAGTCTTAGACATGGATGCACCTGAGAACCCTAGGGATACACCAATCATTCTAGGGAGACCTTTCTTGGCTACTGCTAGAGCCAACATCAGCTGTGAGGAGGGCCAAATAGAGCTTAAGTTTGGAGATCAAACACTGAAAATTGATATATTTAAGGCCCAACAAGGAATTAATTGTGGCGTCATCGAGCAAATTTGTGACATCAAGACTTTGGTTGATGAACCACACCTCCAGAATGACTTGAGTATTCCTCATCAACCACAGAAGGATCTTGACCCGCAAATAGAGGAGTCAAATCCAGATGTGAACAACCCAATAACTCCCACCCTTGAACCTCACATCTATACTGAACCACCCGCTGCTGCTGAAAACCCCATCCTCGAACTGAAACCCCTTCCTGCTCATTTGAAATACATCTTTTTGGGTTCTAATCAGACCCTTCCTGTGATCATCAATTCCAACCTTAGTCCTGAACAGGAATCCCGTCTGATTGTTGTCCTCCAGCAACATCGCAGAGCCATCGGATGGACCCTCGATGATTTGACTGGAATAAGTCCCTCTTATTGTACTCATCATATCTATTCAGAAGAGGGCACACGACCTTCTCGTGAAATGCAGAGACGCTTAAATCCCAATCTGCAGGAGGTCGTGAAAAAGGAGATCATCAAGTGGTTAGATGCCGGGATCATCTACCCGATCTCCGATAGTCGTTGGGTGAGCCCAATTCAGGTCGTGCCTAAGAAGGCAGGACTCACCACTATAACGACTGAGACCGGAGAAATCATTCCTACCCGATTAGCCAACTCGTGGAGAGTCTGTATAGATTACCGTCGACTCAATTCCTCCACGAAGAAGGATCATTTCCCACTACCCTTCATTGATCAAATTCTCGAAAAACTAGCGGGAAATAGGTTCTTCTGCTTTCTTGACGGGTACTCCGGTTATAACCAGGTGGCAATCCATCCTGAGGACCAAGAAAAGACCACATTCACCTGCCCCTTCGGAACATACGCTTTCCGAAGGATGCCTTTCGGTCTTTGCAATGCACCCGCTACTTTTCAGCGATGCATGCTTGCCATATTCTCAGATATGGTAGGTGATTATCTGGAAGTCTTCATGGATGACTTTTCAGTTTTCGGAGCATCATTCGACGATTGCCTCCAGCACTTGGTCCAGATACTCAGGCGGTGCATCGACGTGAATTTGGTTCTTTCCTGGGAAAAGAGCCATTTCATGGTGCCTGAGGGAATTGTCCTGGGACACTCAATTTCGGAGAAAGGTATCCAAGTGGATCGAGCTAAGGTTAATCTGATTTCTCGCCTTCCTATGCCTAGCTCGATCAGGGACATCCGATCCTTTTTAGGGCATGTCGGTTTTTATCGACGATTTATCCCTGATTTTTCAAAAATCGCACGCCCCTTGACCACTCTTCTCTCCAAGGATGTTTCCTTCGAAATCTCCAGGGAATGCACTCAAGCATTTGAAATCCTGCGTGACCGAGTCACCCAAGCCCCGATCCTACAGTCCCCTGATTGGTCTCAACCCTTTGAGATCATGTGTGATGCATCCGACTTCGCTGTAGGAGCGGTTTTGGGGCAGAAAAATGACAAGAAACCTGTGGTCATTTACTACGCCAGCAAAACACTCGATGAGGCTCAGCGTAACTATACAGTTACTGAGAAAGAGCTGCTAGCTGTAGTATTTGCCCTAGAGAAATTCAGATCATACCTTCTGGGTTCCCATGTCATCATATACTCGGATCACACGGCTGTGAGGCATCTCCTTGCAAAGAAGGACGCGAAACCTCGATTGATCCGATGGATCTTGCTGTTGCAAGAATTTGACCTCGAGATTCGCGATAAAGCGGGAAAACAAAACGTGGTAGCTGATCACTTGTCCCGTCTTCCTTCTGAAATGATAGACCCTTCCGGACCCATCACTGAGCATTTTCCCGATGAGCACCTGCTGACTATTGGTACTAGCCTTCCATGGTTTGCTAATATTGTAAATTACTTGGCATCTCATCAGACCCCGTCCGATTGGCCGAAGGCCAAGAAAGACAAATTACGCTCCGATGCCAAGTATTACATTTGGGAAGACCCGTACCTCTTCCGCATAGGTGCCGATCAGATCATCCGGAGATGTATCCCGGAAGGGGAAGTCAACAATATCCTCTCTTTCTGCCATGACCAGGCATGCGGTGGCCATTTTGCCGGGCATAAAACCGCATCAAAAGTCCTCCAGTGCGGCTTTTACTGGCCCACACTGTTCAAAGACGCATACAGTCATTACAAGGCATGCAGTCGTTGCCAGACTTTGGGCAACATGAGCCATCGCGACATGATGCCTATGCAACCGATTCTAGTATGCGAAATCTTTGATGTTTGGGGGATTGATTTTATGGGCCCCTTTCCTGTTTCGGATGGTTTCGAATACATTCTGTTGGCTGTGGACTACGTGTCCAAATGGATCGAAGCCATACCGACCCGAACCTGTGATCACAAAATCGTTCTCAAATTCATTCATCAACACATTTTCTCAAGGTTCGGGATTCCTCGTGCAATAATCTCTGATGGGGGGACCCATTTCACAAATGCTCAGTTTAGGTCACTGATGACCAAATACGGGGTGTCTCACCGAATCTCTACTCCTTACCACCCCCAAACTAATGGTCTAGCTGAGCTGTCGAATCGGGAGATCAAGAAAATCCTACAGGTCACTGTTCGACCTGACAGGAAGGACTGGTCGTCCCGACTTCCGGAAGCATTGTGGGCCTATAGGACCGCCCACAAGACCCAATTGGGCATGTCTCCCTTTAGATTGGTGTACGGAAAGGCATGCCACCTTCCCGTCGAACTGGAGCATAAAGCCTATTGGGCAGTACGGAACTGTAATCTAGATCTTTCTAAGGCTGGGACCCACAGAAAACTCCAAATCAGCGAGATCGATGAATTACGCACAGACGCGTACGAGAACTCGCAAATTTACAAGGAGCGGGTTAAAGCCTTCCACGACAAACACATCTCAAGAAAGATCTTCCATCCTGGTCAAAAGGTCCTACTCTTTGATGCCCGACTCAAACTCTTCCCAGGAAAACTGAGATCTAAGTGGGTCGGACCATATTTGGTCCGACAGGTTTTTGGAAATGGAGCAATCGAAATCAGTCCACTCAGCCACGATTCTGAACCTTTCATCGTGAATGGTCAAAGACTCAAGCCGTTCATTGATGTAACTTCTACTGATTTGGCTGAGGCATCTCATATCCTCCTTTCCCCTTGAGCTTATTGCGCCCAGCCGATGGCATAAAACTCAGCGCTTAACGGGAGGCAGCCCGTCATTCTCTTTGAAAACCTGAAACTTGTTCTGACACCTTTCAGCACTCGAAGTTCACCCTGAACTAACACCCCCTAGGTTACAATGAGGACATTGCAAATCTTAGGCATGGGGGGGTAGGAAAGTGCAAAAACTTGTAAGAAAAGGTTTCAAGCAAAAAAATTCACATATGCCAAAAATACCATAAAAAAAAAAAAAAAAAAAAAAAAAAAAAAAAAAAAAAATTTTCAAAAAAGAATAAGAGGAAAAGAGGAAAAGGAAAATTTTGTGAAGGAGAAAAGAAACAAAATGAAAAAGGAGCACAAAATTATAAGAAAAGTTGATAGTCATTAGTAAGGAACTAAGGAATTAACCTAAGTTCTAGACCTCATTCAAGAAAATAACTGAAAAGTGCACAATGAGATTAGTAAGAATGCAAACCTTAGGCATTCTTGAATAGACTCTTAGTACTCATTAAGATCTGGACACTCCTCAAGAGGTTGAGGAAAATGAAAAGCTGAAGTATTAGGTCTAAGGCTTAGGGAGTATTCGGCCTCGTTAACTAATTTTTGGTTTACGGGACTCAGTAACCTAAGCACCCTAATCTCACACATAGCCTGGTTCAGTAAGCGTAAAAATCAGAATCACGCAGAAGCGTCGCAAAAATCTGAAAAGAACACCTAGAATAGGAGCGGCCGATCAACACAAGTTGATTTGGACGAGTTCCCAGCGCGGAGAGGCGGGAAATCCCCTCGAAGATGCGTAACAAAATATCATCTCCTCGGTGCTTGTCTCTTAGGATATTTACATATCCTACGGGGGGCATGTAAGCACTCTGCTGGTTCAGATTCCATGGATGGCATTATCTCGAAATGTCAATTGCCAGGGTCTGGATTCGGCCACGGAATACCATGGATGGGATTATCTCGAAATCTCAATAGCCAGGGTTCCGGGGGTTGCCATGGGCGGTGCTATCTCGAAGCATCGATCGCCAGGAACCCTTGAGGATTGATGATGGGAGCAAGGAATCTGATACAGACCGTGTTGAAAAGCCAATCCTAGACTAGAACTAAAAAGAAAAAGAGAGAGAAAACTCTCCAAACAGAAAAAAACTTTCTATCTCTCTCTCTTACAAAACGCACTGCGAACTGAGCCAGGGCTAAAATCATTTCAAGCACGGGTGCTTTAACCACGAAGTCCAATAAACCTTAGGTTAGTTCTTGTGGGCCTTAAAAACCTTTGCTAAAAGACTGAGGCTAAGGCTAGACAGATTTGGATCTTGATTGGTACTAGAGTATCTTTTAGGCCTATGGTCAGCATTCTAACCTAATCTATGCTCAAATAAAAAAGCACTTATCTAAAACCATTGAAAACTTCATGGTCTAGAACAAGGGTTGAAACCTTAAGTTTTTTTTGCTAAGGGACTAGCAAAAGCTAGGCATGGGGGTATGATGAGAACCTCATCATGAGCCATAACTAGCTCATTTTGACCCAATACAAAGGATAAAAGCTCCTATATATCTCAAGGAAAGGCTTAACTCAGAGAATTCTGAGTTTGAGAAGAAAACCAGTCACAAGGGGTAAAAGTGCAATTTTACCAGTATAATCTGCATACAGGGTAATTCTGGGCCCAAACACAGGTCAAAACAGCTTAATAAGAATAAAAGTGGGATGAGATGATCTAGCAAGGGCTACAGCACTTCCAAGGAACCAAATGATAATCTGTAACCCTAAAACAACCCACTTCAATTCACAAGGTTCGAGGCAAAGTAAAAATAGAATAAACCCTCTAAAATTCATAGAAAAATAATCTCTAGGGTTTAGAACCTTCAATTTGGCCTTTAGAACCCATTTTGACCTACATTGAGAACCATGCCCAATTAATAACTTAATTTGGGTTTTTGCGCAAATTGACTGGTCAAACAAGGTTTAATATGAAAATAAAATTCACCATCAGATTCCTTAGGTCCTAATTAGTCATGTATAAAAACTTGAGCCTAAGAAGAAACCTCCTTGACCGAATTTACACTTTGGTCCTCATATATTTACTCTTTGGCCCTCAACTTTTGAACCCTCGCATTTAGGCCCCTAACTCTCCTTCGTTCTTTGCAAACAGGTCCCTCCTGCAAAACCCTGCCAGCACCATGCTCCGGCGACCTTGCGCGGAGCATGGCGCCGCGCAGGGTGAGGTGGAGGACCTGGCAAGTGTACCGGGGGTGCCCTGCGTCGTCAGCCGTCGCAGGAGCACCCCCATGGTCACTGTAGCCCCCCATACCGGCCGTGCGAACGCACGGACGGTATGGGTTCGAATTCCGACCATGCTCCGGCGAGGGAGACACGTCGTCTCCCTCCGCCTTCCTCCCTGCTACAACCCTATAAATACCCCCCGCCGCTCCACCGACCAAGGCAGCCTGGATCTGACGGAGAAAACCCCCAGCTTTCGTCTCTTCTTTCTCCGGCAGACGCTCACCAGCTCCGGCGACTTCCTCTCCCTCCACCTCTTCGCTCTGCCGCACTACCAGCAGCAGAGACCTCCTCCCCTGCTCTTCCCGCGCCACGCCGCACCCAGCTGGCGCCTCTCCAGCCTTCTGCTCGCCGCCGCCCCTCTCCCTGAGCATCATCTTCTCCGGCGACAGTCGATACGACTGTCGCCCTGTTCCTCCCCCTTCGTCCCTGCAGTTAAGTTAGACTTACTCCCCTTCTCCTCCTCTTTCTTTCCCCGCTTTCGATTTAGTCAATTAAGCCCTCTACCGACCCTGTTCACCCTCATCCTCTCCGCCTCCGACCACCCTCCGGCGAGCCGCTCCCATCACCTCAGCGACCCACACGGCTCGCCGACCACCGCAGAACTTCCGCCTCCTCACCCTGATCCTCTTCCGCCCCTCCACTTCCCACCAAACACCCTCTGCAGACCCACCGAACACACCCACTCCCTCGCTCACAGTCTGACCTAGGACGACCTAACAGCTCCATCACACCCCCTGCAGACCCCCTGACCACCTTCGCCGTGCCACGGCGAAGGTCCTCCGCCTGTCTGATTTGGCCGAGAGGCCGTGCCATTGGTTTCAGGTTCCAGGCCTTGGCCGCCATTGGCGAGGAAGCTCGAAGCCTGCTCGAGGTTGCTCCAAGCCGAGATATCCCAGATTGAATAGCCACGGCCAGCGCGGAAGAGTCTCACGCACACACCCTGGCCCTCGATTGGAGCTGTACGCCTCAACAGCCGATGCAATTGGGAGCACCATCCCTGCTGCAGGCGTAAGAGAATTGGGGTGGGACATTTAGTCCCACCTCGGAATCTCTCAAAGGCGCGCGGACACATAAATTGAAAAACTGCCGTATGCTGTTTGCCTCAGTTACCACGGGGTGAGGTCCCTCTCACCCGACCCGACCCGACTCGGCCTCGTCCGTGACCACGCTCCGCGGACCTGGCCCGACCCGATTAGACTGACCTGCACTCCTCGCCCACCACGCACGCCGGTGGGCCTGGACCCGGGCCTGACCCGAACCCGATTACCCGATAGCGCTCTGGGAGAGCTTCCGAAGAGTGATTTCAGAGAGAGAGAGATACGCGGGGGAAGGGGGTAGAGTAGGTTTTTGCCTTCTGATGAACTCTTGAGCGTGCAGGCACAGGTGAAGGACTGCGGAAGAAGAAGCAGCTGCACTGTAGCAACTGCTCAGTTAAGTCGTCGAAGCACCGGGCCAGACGACGGACAGCCAGCAGCCAGAGCAACACAGAAGGCAGGCTGAAGAAGAAGGAAGGGAGACTTAGTAGCCGAAGGCAGAAGCACCACGATTGAAGAAAAAGAAAGAAAGGAAACAAGGAAGAACAGAAGAAGAAGAGCACGAGGGGAAAATCTGAAGAAAGCAGAAGAAAAAGAAGAGGAAGAAGAAGAACAGGAAGAACCAAAGACAAAGAGGAAGAAGGAAGAAA
The DNA here is from genome assembly GCA_037157565.1 of Thalassia testudinum. Classification (NCBI taxonomy): domain Eukaryota; kingdom Viridiplantae; phylum Streptophyta; class Magnoliopsida; order Alismatales; family Hydrocharitaceae; genus Thalassia; species Thalassia testudinum. The sequence continues at coordinate 52,106,338 of JAZHRO010000009.1, forward strand.
AGAAGCAGAAGCCAATTTTTCATCTCTCTCTCTCTCTCTTTATTTTTGTAATAGAATTTGTATATCTCTAGAATACAACTTGCTCCCTGAGTTCGACCTCGGGAACTCTTTTATTTTTCCGAGTAAAAAATTTTTATATGAAACGTTGGTAACAACCGGCTTTACTACAACGAATTAACAACGAAAACCGACGTTCCATCACTAAGCTGATGTTCCTGGGCTTGACAGTCTGGGCAATCCAGTCAAGGTCCTCTAGGTGTTGGAAGGGGTCCTCATTTGAGCTTCCATAGAAGTGGCTTTGAATCATGCTTAGGACATTAGGTTTTACCTCAAAATCATCTCCCCCTTCGGGGACCCTAAGATGTGGTTCGATCCGAATAGCAGACGGATCGTAAAAGTCACGGAGGGGCCTAGGTTGGTTCTGGAATTGTGGTGGATCAGGTGGTGGTGGTTGCCCTTGTGTGTTCTACAACCGATGTATGGCTTGCATGATAGTGTGGATCTACTGCTGCTAAAGCTGGTGGTTTGCATTAATCTGGGCCTGGATGATGGCCATCGTATTTGGTGGAGGTTGGTCCTCAACCTCATCTACTCTAAGTTCAGCCATATCTCTAGCAAGATCGAGTCTCCCCCGGGTTTCCCATCCCAAAACAACAGCTCGGGATGAAGTGATCGTCTCCCGTGCATACACTAGAGAAGAACGGGGAGGGATGTGGAGAGAAACAAATGCGAGAAGCGTGTGTACTCAAACAAGCAGATAAGACTAGTCCTTAGAGTGTATTCCTTAGGGGACCTAGAAATCTCAAAAGGAACGATCAAGTCTATAGACACGTAACTGCCCTTCCCAAGGCTAATCTGGCCAGGTTGATTACGAGGGGATTGTGGGGAAGATTCTTCCTTTGGCTTGCACCGCCGATTCCGTAGACCCCACAACTGCGGTCGTTTGATACTTCCCCGCAACCTAGTCACCAGATTTTACGAAGGGAATGAAGGCCAAGTGCCTAGAAACTGAAATCATGCCTTTCAAGACTTAAACCAATCCTGCCTAGGGCATGTCTACTTTGTTTTAATGAGGGCTTAGGTCAGTGCTTGTGCTCAAGACATGTGATGAGGCATTGATTGGGGTGGTGCCTCTTAGTTATTTGATTCAAATGTGTGTGCACCTAACAAGCCATGGTTTTCAAGCAAGGATTTAAGATGTAGTGTCTTTTAACGTTTGTCCTTACTTTAATGTCTTTTAGGGTTGAAGTGCCTTTGTGTTTTCAAACAAGTTTCAAGTGGGTACGCCAAGTTTTACACACAACGGGCGAGAGTGAATTTCCTTTCGAGTGAGGAGGCCTTAGAAAACAACCCTAATGTTCTCACCTTACTGTTCATGCAATCTACCAAGTGAGTCGATTTTAAGGTGAGTGATGCGGCCCAAGTCAAGTCACGGTGGCTTCACAAACATCACTCAAAAAGAAAAAGAACACTCCAAAGAGATTATGTCTTTAAGAAGTGTATTTTTTTTTGGGTGATGAGTTTGGGATGTGGATCAAGCAATCATTCACCACGCTGATTTTTTCTTTGATTTTAATTTTTTTTAGATTTTTTAGGCAAGCAAACAACCACGGGTAGAGCAATACTCACAACCAGTCTTTGCTGCATTCACTCCATCTCCACTGTCACAAGTCGTGCTCCTTCGTCGTGCAGGCGTCGAGTTCTTGCAACAAATCAAGTAGAGGGAGAAAATGAGTTAGATGATATGAGTATGGATGCAAAATGAAAGCGACAAAATAAATCCGTTGCCTCCCGGCAATGACACCAAAAACTGACGTGAGCCAGATGCGTTTGTCAAAATAGGTTGTTGTAGCTCGCATTCGCAATGTCAGTTTTAAATGTAGAAATGGATGTGAGTCCGAGTGTCAAACACAGGGAGGCGTAAAATCAGCTTTTTCTATCACGTAGTTGTCACGAAAATGGCAGGTTTTGGTTGCACACGAGAAAATACAGGAGAGAAAAGAGAGTAAGAGAGAAAGAGAGAGAGAGAGAGAGAGTAGGGTTAGAGTCTTTTGATCACAGCATTCATGCAAATCAAGATAAGGAAAATCCGATAAAAAGAGAGACAATAGCTATATAACAAACGACATCATTTAACATGCAACTTGAGTTTTACAGATACAACAATAGCTAAATGCTTAAACAAAAGTAAAGTAAAGCTAGAGTAAAGGGGGAGAGAGAGAGAGAGAGGGGAGAAGGTGAGGCGGCCACGGCGGTGGAGGAGGGCTCCATCAGCGGTTCGTCAACTTCGGCGAGTACAAAGTGTGCTAAGGGAAGCTAGGAGTGGGGTAGAGGAGTTGCAAGTGTATTCAATGCCTTTACATGGGTAGTTGGAGGGGGTTTTTATAGGAAGAAGGGGTTTCTAAATTAAGGAAGGGCTTTAGCGACGTCTAGGACATCACTAAAACCACCCCAGAAATGCCGGTGAAGGCCCCTACCTACCGGTCTTCTGTGCGTGCCTGTTCTTCCTCTCGTGCGATCCGTGTGCACGCCTTGAGGGCTGTCCGATCAAAGATCGGACGGCCGAGATTGCACGAGGAGTGTGCTTGTAGATAGCTTGCTAAGATACGCGCGCCCGATCGTTTGCATCTGTGGATGCCACGTATCGCTATCTCCATCATCTGCACGCTCATTGACGATCCAATTTCTCTCACGCGCCCCTTCACCTCGGATTCGATACGTGGTGTGATTCGATCCTACGTCGGATGCGCGGGGAAGGAGCGTCGACCACTATGCTGCGTTCCGTGGATGGTTGCAGAGAAGAATTTGTGGTCGGCTGCTACTAACCGTTGGATGAAGATCCAACGGTCGGATCTTCGTGCTTGGTCTCAGCGATGGTAGAGAGAGAGGGTGATGCATGGCTCTTAGCCGTCTGATCAAAGATCGGACGGCTTAGAGCATCTCTCCGTGGTGCTATGCCGTGAAGGCGTGCTACGGGAGCCATTCTTGATTGTCCAATTGAAGATCGAACGGCTGAGATTCATCCTACGGATGATGGAGGAAGCAGGGTGGTGGCTTGTATGTGCTAATCTCGCACCATGTGGTAGCTTTGTGGTCGTTGATCATTAGATCAACGGTTAGAACTTCTTGGGCTAGTTGCGGGAGCTCCGGATGTCAGATTTGGTTGATTTTGAGTTCGTTGGACTCCGTTCGTCGTTCTAAATCCATCCGTGTGGTTTGATTGCTCATCTGAGGCCTGTTTTGACATGAACTTGTACAAATGGCCATTAACATTGATTTATAAGCAATTTTAATGTGCAATGCATGTAATGGTCCCATGCCCATTTATGATGTATTATTTGTGCATGTTACCCTTAAGATAAAACCCGATTGATAGAATTATCACCACAAAATGTAGAGTTATCAGAGAGTTAATTCAAAGATATGAGCTAAAGCTGGGATCAACATAGACTTAAAAAGACATGATACCCCAGGATTGAGTCTTAATGTTCATTTAGTTAGTCCTGATCAATCACTAAGCACAAACCATAGCCTCTTGGCTTTCGAGTTTTTCAAAACCCTCTGAGTCCTGGAAATCTCACTTAAGGTTTAAATATCAAGAGTCTTTATTAGTCGAGAGATGGTCTATGTTATGTGAGACTTGAGTTTTGGTAGTCTTCTTTGCAATTGGCTCTCATAATGTCCAACTGATAAACACATTAATGTTGCTTTAGAAAAATCTTCAGCTTAAGATCATTTCTAAATACTAATACCTTATTGAATAAGTATTTGGCTAGGGACTAGCAAAACATATGCATGGGGGTGTGACTACGCAGCAATTCACGTCTCTAATTAAGCCATCTTATGCTATTTTCTAACATTAAGCATTTATATTAGATAGCTATGTATGCATCACGTAAATATGCACATTTGTGCATTTTATGGAAAGGAAGATAGAGAGATTGAGCATCTATTCATTCATTTCATCCCTTCCATTTTCACCTTATTTCCATTCAAATCCCACCATTGATTCCACCTAATAAGCACCTAATTACAAACCTACATTCATTTCCCTACAACCCAAGTACATCCCCATAATTAACCCAAAGTTGTCCCCTCTAAAAAAATATCCCCAACCACCTACGACTGCTCGCCACCCTTACCTTCACCTATAAAACACTCACCTCCTTTCCATGCAAAAGGGTCGGCCTCACCTTCTCCTCACCTCCACCTCCAGCCAACCATTCCATCCCCCATAAACGCACACGCACTAGCACACACACCACCACATAGCTGGCCACTCCACTCCTCTTGGGCTTTTCTCTCTCCCTCTCTTCCCCTCCTCATCCTTAGTATCCTCTCACTAGTTGAGAGGAACACTGAGAGCATAGGAGTTTCCCTCTCGGGGTTGCAATCTCCACGTCGAGGGATCACCACCGTCGAGTTCATTGCGAGGAGGTAGACATGGTGTTTGCTTTTGTTTTATTTTTGCGATTTTCCTTTCTTTATTTTGCTTTCTTGTAGCTCTATTCTTTGACATTGCTTGAGCAGCAGCAACCTCTGAAGCTTGCTCTGCTAAAGCGCGCACCACTGCCGTGCACTCAGCCACCCTCCTCGCACACCACCTCCGCTCGCTCCAAACCTGCCGCAGCCCTTCCTGCACTTGTGCGCACCTCCTACCGGTCTCAACCCCTTTCTCCACGTGCCCTCACCACCCATTCCCACGCGCAGGGCTGTCAGTAGCATCGCGGAACAGCCAGTCACCTTTTTTCCCTTGGCACTATAGCCACGACCTCATGCAACTACGGTGCGTGACCGACTCATTTCTCACTTATCCGGTGCCCGGGCGTTCTCTCTCCTCCATGCTACCCGCGCTAGCTGGTTGTAGCACCTCCACCTGCGCACCGCGTTGCATCCCCAGCGCCTTGCACTTTTGCGTGTAGCGCCCTTACTCCTCTCCCCAGCGTGCTACGCTGCACCTCCCTTGTGCACCTACGCACGTGGTTGCTCACTCCAACTCCAGTGCACGCAACCGCTCTCTCTCTCTCACACACCTCACACACACATTTTACACACACACACCTATACATACATAAATATCCATATTCACACACATTCACACACATATACATATATATTCACATATATATTTACCCTCCCCCATCTATATACATACATATATATTTATATATTTTTATATATATACATATATATAGATATATATACTTATATATACACACACACACTTATATATATATTTATAAATACACATATATGTGCACATTTCCTCCTTCACACACTCACCCATATCTCCACTCACAATATTGCGCACCTATCCATCTACTGTGCATCATATCGTGGGAATATTCGCACCAATTACGTATATTTCCCAATATTCACGCATGGCAAGCCTTCTATCCACACTCGCACACATCCGCTCCACACCGCACGTGGAATGTAGCTAGGTTAATCCCATCTTTCTAGACGATGGTTAACCTAGCATTATGCTACATCCCTATTGAATTGTAGATTCAATATTCACTATTCTATTCTATTGTTATATATGTATATATATACTTATACTTATATACATATATCTATATCTATATCCTATATATATATATATATGCTACATATAAATAAGCTACGTATTTCAATTCATTTCAATTTTAGCATTTCAGTTCCGCATTTTCATTTTCTTCTATATTTGCTTTTATTTTATTGCTTAAAGAAAAGACAAATATATATATAAAATAGAAAAAATAATTCTTGATTTGCAGGTGCATGGTCTCACGTGTGGTGAGACTGGATTTTATTATTTTGGCATGTAGCTAAAATCCATTTTGTGGGTATGCTTCAAGGACAAGATTATCTCAAAAAAAAATCTAAAAAATCAAGAAAAACCAAAAATACAATAAGCGAAAGGAATTAATAAGCGTGCAGAAATTGAGTAATTTCAAACCCTCCTCCCTGAGTTTGACCTTGGCCTAAAAGCGATAATCTTAAAATCTAGCCAAGTTAATAAATTTTTGATAAATGAGTGTAGATTTGCTTGTAGGTTAACCACTTCCACTATATACAATTTGATACTAATTTTACCTAATTAAATAACCCTACTCGCATTCTATCAACGAGGTTTGCAATACAATGAAAAATCTTACACCTCTACTCACTACGCAGAATTCCATGCAATTAACTGTTTTGCAAATTCCCGCGGGGAGGGAATTTATGAATAATCTGGATTCTAGAGATCCTTCTTCCTTGGGTATACTCCCTACTCATTCACCAACCCAAGGAGGGAACTTTGTCCCATCATTTCCACCTCTTTCCCCATCCCCTACTTTTGTGGAAAACTTGCCAAATCCTTATAATTTGTATGCCATCCAGGTGAACATTCCTAGATCAAACCCATATTCAAATACCTATAACCCTGGATGGAGAAATCACCTAAACTTTTCTTGGGCTAATCAAAATCAAAGACCTACATATCCAAATCAGACCCATCAAAACCCGCCTTCGTTGCCATCTCAGCAACCGAATGCGAGGCCCTTTCAGGCAAGTATGCAGAACTACGCAGGGCCGAATAGAGACATGCAACTCGTCCAGATTTTGCGAGTTGACAGAGAATCACTGACAAAATGCCGAAGCTCTCATTGAGATTCAAAGGCAATAATGTAAGGTAGAATTGGCTGATTTACGAAATCAGATCATGCTTTTGGCTGAATCTCATCAGCCAAGCATTGTTCCATCTCAGCAAGTTCTGAATCCTAGGAATCTGCCAAATCCTAGGCAACATCAGGGCCAAGTGCACTTCATTAATCTAGCCTTTGATACTAATCAAAACCTGCCCTCTACCTCCCGAGAGTGATCCTCCAAACTTGCATCAGCAACCTTTACTGTATCAAAATGATCCACCTATCATTCAGAATCAAAATTGATCTTTGTTGATTTACTAATTGGTTGACTCACTTATCTTGTTGCCTCATTCTTTAATACCTTTATCTCAACCCAAATCATTTTTATCTTTTATGAGATCCACTCGTATTTTCCTCAAGATTTTTCATGTGAATCTGATTTTGGTTCTGTGAGATCTTATTTAAGGCAAAATTAGGGCGAGTTTACTACTATGATTCTGGGTGGTGTTATCTGTTTTCCTTTTTATTGAGTTAATTCTTCCTTAACTCCCTTGTTTTTATAGTACCTATTTTGTTATGGGAGTTACTTTTCTCTAGGGTTTACGCATAGCTGAAGGCGTAAAACTTAGCATTCATCCACACATTTATATATAGTTGTTTCCTGCTTTCCACACTTTCATCTACCTATACACTTGAGCCTATTCTATATCTGTCACTTCCTTATGTTGTCTACTCTTCACTTAGTCTGACTGACCACTCTGACTCTTGTCAGACTTGAAATCGTTCTCACAGAGATCTTTGATCTCCTCTATATGGCCCCTTCCGTCACCCTATATTAAGTCAAGTGTAGTCTTTTTCACCCTTATAATGAGGACATTGTAACATTTTAGCTTGGGGGGTGTGAAGTAAAATATTAATATTCTAAGCGTATTGATAGATAAAAGAGAATTTTTTTGAAAAAATAGAAAAATTAAAATAATTAAAATGCCTAAAAATTTGTAAATTTTTGAAAAATTTCATAAAAATTTGATAAATTTATAAAACATAAAAGAAAAAATATATAAATATAAAAATTAAAATATATAAAATGATAAAAATAATAATAGGGGGATTTCATAAGAAGAATTGAAGAACATATAAATAAATAAGCATATTTAAAATATTTATAGTAGTAATTAAAGAGCTTAATTTTCTTGTTAGGTTAGAAACCAAAAAAATATATTTAATTATAAATAGTGTATAATTAGTAAAGAGTATTGAATCCTTACTTTGGACTTTATCTTAAATACCTTTTCAAAACACGTATTTGTTTGAGAATTTTGAACTAAATTTTTCTTGAGTTAGAGTCTGAAACCCTATAGGATATGTTTTTTCCGCTCTTGATTCTAAAACAAAGTAACTAAGATGTGTTAAGTTTTACAAGACTTAAATTTTGGAATTAAATTGTAACTTTCTTGGTCAATAAGACTAGATTAAATCCTTCTTATTTTTGAATATTTGTTTTTACCACCAAGTTGAGTAAAAAGACTAGATACGTAGAGTTGATTAAGTAAAGAGTTGGTAGAATTCAAAGCCATAAGGTCTACCAAGCTATTTAGCTTAATCAATTGAGGACATTTGGCTAGATTTGGCGAGTTGCATTTTGACAGATCCTGTGGGATGATACTAATGGTTTAAGGGACTTGAGAGTGAAAGGCTTTGTTGTCCATGCTCTGATTTAAGAGCTAAGTAACCTAAGTATCCAAAATTCACACACATTAGAATTGCCTTGTTGGCATCTGAGACTACGAAAACACAGAGTTTAAGAGATCGATTCTAAATCCTCTTTAGTCTAAGGATTTCCGTGGGGCGGCTCTTGAAAGGGTGAAGGATGTGCCACTCACCTAGAAAAAGGAATTGGAGTATTCTATTTAGTAAGAAAAATGAGGAAGAGAAAAGTAAAAAAAAAAGAAAAAGAAAAGAAAAAAAATTTTATACACCCTGAGTTAAGCATCTCGCTACAAATGGATGCTTATGCAGTTTTTATCCACCAAATAAAGCATCTCGCTATAAATGAATGCTACCCTTTCCTCTATAAATAAAAACACCTTGCTACATATGGGTGTTTTAACCTATAGAAAAAGGATTGAAAAAATACGGAGATAAAATATAGGAATAAGAGACCAAGTGGTCCACCAGGGAGATATACACAAAAAGTGTTAACCTCAGGATAGAAAAATTGTGAGAAGAAAGCAACCAAATCTGAGTAAGGCTAAGCCAAAGGCTAAGCCAAAGGCTTGAATTGAAATAACTTGGATTGGAATTTGATGTCTTAAGAATTGGATTTTTGCAACTTTGAATACCTTTAGGACGAGTCTATTCACGAGCATAGATGCTTTAAAATCATAGCTACTAAACCTTTGCATTTGGCAGTGAAGCTTAAGAAATCGGATTTTGGAGACCAGCAGTTAAGGCCTAAAGGAGATAGATTGACAAAACCCTAGGTCTGGAAGTTTGTCCTTGGTGCTGTGGGCTGGCTGGTTAGGGATTTTACTCTCCTTTGAATTTGGTTAATATAAGGGTTTCTAGTTAATTTGCAAAAGCTAGTTGTAAAAATCGGGTTTCATTAACTTAAGGATTAAACCTGTCTATTGAATTTTTTAGTTGGAATTTAATTTCCGATCTTTGAGTTTTGTTTACTTAGTTATCTTGACTTCTTTAGTTTTAGAGTTTAGAGTGGATACAAAGAATAAATGGGTTTTCAATGTTCTAATTTGAAAGAAATTCCCGTCAAGATTCTGTTTTTGTAAATATGTATTTCTGAGAAGTATTTAGGGTTTTGAGTCATTGTAAGTGGATTCCTGTTAATGCTCTATATATTTATAGATATTTATTTAAAATATAAAAATTAAAAAATGTGACTATTAAAAATTTTGACCCAACCATTCCACTACTATAGAATTATTTATGATTATTTAATCACCCTGCTGCTTAAATCATCATATTTCTTGGTTAATTTTACTAGGGACTAGCAAAACTTTGGCTTGAGGGTATGATGAGAGACTCATCATGGCTCTTAATTATCCCAAATTAACTAATTTTCCTAGTTAATTAGCTAAGAATATATTAAATACAAGGTTAATTATACTATGGGGGATTTAATAAGGACATTCAAAATAAGTTAAAAATACTAAATTAAATATTATTTAATATTAATAATAATTTATTTAATAATTTTGACTCAAATATTAAACACTTAGCTACTTATTTAATATTTAAACTAACTTAGTTAATTTTATGACCTAAGTACTTCATTAACCTAAGTAAATTAATCACTTGATTAAATATAGCTAAAAAGGGCAAAAACATAAATTCAAGGCATAGATATAATATTTACCTAATTTATAATTATATATGAAAACTTGAAAAGAAATAAATTAAAATAAGCCTAAAAACTACTGTTTACGTTTAGGTCAGCTTCTATGTTAATTGAGTTCTTTTCCAACAAATAGGTCCTTAACTTTTATTGCAAAGAAGTCCCTATGTGCACAGTCACCTTCATCTTCTTCTTCTTCCTCAGCCTTGGATGGCCGAGAAGGTCCGGTGCTCACACCATTTGATCACCTTCCATCTCACGACTGAACACCTCCATCTTTGCCGCCATCCTTCCACTCACCATTGCCTTTTCAACCAACGGGTCCGATCCTCCCTAGCCTAATAAACTCCGACACGCTGATTTCACCATCATCGGAGATGAAGACCTCTAAACCACTGTACCTGGACGTGATTGGGTCCAGATGCAAACCCCCTACCCCTCTCTGCCACTTATAAATGCCATGGCCACCTCCGATTTCGGGAATCAGTCCCCTATCCCTCTTCCCCAAACAGTGATCGACGATAGGCTATTCCATTCCCCTCCGGTGACCCCTCATCCCTCTTTCAGAGTGCTTCCGGTAGAGGCGTTCACCTCCCTCACCTCCTCTTCCTCTCCCACAGCTGTGACAGAGCTTGGGAGTGTGCCATCTCCTTTCTTCTCTATTTCCTTTCTCGCCGGAGCATGATCCGACGACCTCGAATTTGGTCCTCCATTATGTGCCTTTCGACGGAAATCCTCTTCCCCCTTCATCCAAGTAATTGCAGATTAGCATATTCTTTAGTCTAAAGTAAATTTAGATTGTTAGATAGATAGTTAGATTAGCTTAATCTTAGATGTAAGCTTCTTCTTCCCCGACTCCGGTGAGGCCAACTCCAGCCACACAGGACTTCAATTTACACTTTTGACCACCTGATCACCATCTTTATCCTTCCATGGTCCATTTCACCTTCTTTCCTAAATTTGATCACCTATTCGATTAATCCACTTCACCTTCAACTATGGTTCTCTGTTATCCATGGTAGAGAACTCAGAGCTATTCCACTGCCATTAGAGGTCCTCCACCACTTCCTCATCTTACAAGGACCCCATTCTACCCCTCAATTAGCCTTATTAACACAAATATCACAAATGCCTAATTCCATCCCAACCTCCTGAGCTCGCTGTCAATGGTAGCTCAGGAGGAGTTCTTCTACATAATTACTTAGTCGCACGCCATCGCCTAACCCTAATTTGTAGTTCCCCTCACTTAATTAGGAGGGAGATAAGTTCTTGAGTTCATACAAACTCAAGATTTATTTTTACTGAGATTCTTATTAATTCATGAATATGTTTGTTAATTGTATTAATTAAGATGTTCCTGAGGTTCCTTGTGACCTTAGGAATCGATCACGACTATCCTTGGAATGTTTCATGGAGATTTGGCCTCTAGCATACTTAACTGACGTTCACCGGAGCTCCGGCGAACCCAATATTAGCCTTAGCCTTCAGAAACCCTTTAGAAGCTCCAGAACACTTCTCTGGGTTCTCAGGATCAAGAAGCACTCACTATAATTAAGTACAGGTGTTTAATACTTGTGATTGACTGTCATCTTCTCCAACTCCAGCAGAGTTGGAAACACTTATTCTTTGAAGTTTCAAGCTCACAAATAGATTGATTAACTTGAGGAGTTAATTTAGAACCTATTCTAGGTCTTGGTCAGGATTGGGAACCTCTAATCTAATCTATTGAGCAAACCCATTCTTGAGCTCAGGTGATGAGTTTGGGAACACCTCTAGAGCTATCAAAACCTTAATTTGACATGCGCGACAGCTTCCTGAGGATGAAGTAGACCTATTTAGGTCCATAATTTGTTCTATGAACCTTAGGAATTGAAAGTCAACTTTTGACCTGAGTTAGGTCAACCCTGGGATGAAATTGGGAAACTCATGCTTAATTCTCTGATTTAAAGGGTTAATTAGGTTTCTGGATTAATTTAGAAATGTTTAGATTTGATTTGATTGGATTTCATTGAGGATTTCTAGCAATTTGAGTTTCTGAGCTGTTTGGGTTCATTTGAAACCCAACATTGTTCTTGGGTTCTTCTATCGAGATTTGAGTTCAAATTTTGTCCAGGGCTATGGTATTAGATCTCTTGAATCTATTCAGTTATAATCCACATCCTTTTATCTCTCTATTGGACTAATTTGAGCTTAAATCTAAGCTCTTAATCTTCAGATTGAAGCTTTGAAGCTTTTGGAGCTTTCCAAAGCTTCCTAGACATCTCTTCCTCTTCTAAGCCCTGCGAAACCTCTTGTGCAACTCTCTTGATACCTCATTTAAGAGGTATTACATCTCTGCAGGTCAAAAGACCTGACATTTTACTCTCTGAAACATATTTCTAGACATAGAGAAACAACCACATGTCTCCTCCAAATCCGTGGATCAAAAGTGATCCATTAATCAAATTGATTTCAAACTTGGGTAGCTGATGTAAACAGCTTTCGTTTGAGCCCTTGGTCGCTCGATTTGGCCTTATGAGTCGATTGGAATCTTCACTTGAAGATTGGTCTAGAAGTAGCTGTGGCAGAAGGGGAGAACGGCTGGATAGTCCCACCTTTGGAGCAAGAGGAGTGACGCCTTGGTATATTACAAAAAGGTGAACCCAGCATTTCAGTCATCAAGCGTTGGGCGCACCTAATCCTTCTGAGCATTTGAACCATTCTGAGTGCATGCGTGCACGTGCATGTGTGCGCACGCAAGCAAGTGCTTGTGTGCATAGGCCCCGGTGGGCGAGCGAGTGTGTGTGGCCCTAAATGGGCCTGAGACTACGCATGGCTAAATTGATAAAAATTCACATACTAAAAACTAGGCCCGAGTTGAGTAGGGTCTGGTCTCGCCCCCTTGTGGGCACTGTGTATCCTCGATAGGCCTAGGCTACCCACAAACCAAATTTTTGGATAAAAATGGGTTTGAGGGAAATCGGCTAAGTGTGGATTCATGCATAGTGAAATGGAAAAGGGCTGAAGTGTTAAATTGACTAAGTAAAGAAGAACAAAAGAAGAGATAGAGGGGTAGAGAAGAAGCAATGACAAGAGAAGGAACCGAAGTTAAAGAAGAAGAGCTAAGGTAATTAAGGAAGGAAAGAAAGAAGAGAAAAGAAACGAAGTTAAAGAAGAGAGAGCTTAGGAGAATAAAGAGAAGGGTTAAAATGAAAAGAGAGAATAAAATCTAATTGCTTTTTTTTTTAAGTCATCTAACCATTTAAATAGATGTTTGATGGTGAAGAAGACCAATTAAAGGCTAAGAGAAGAATGTTTTAGTGATTAGTTTTTATTTGTACAAAGGCATTTCTTATGCTATTCATGTAAACACTTTCTTATGCCATGTATTCTTGTGAAAATTGTAATAAACATTCCTCAACTTTAGTTTTATTGCAAAATCATTCATGTACATTTCTTCTCTATAATGGAATAATTGCATGCTTTAATTGTCTACTCTTTTGTGCAAATATTTATGCGCTTAACATATATCATAATTATCATAGTAATTAGTTAGTCATTAATTTAATTAATAAGAATGGTGAATTAAAATTATGATTATGCCTCCCAGTGAACGACTTGGACTCAACCAGTTAAAAAGAACTTAAACCTAAATGTTTTTTTTTGAAATAGTAAGGAAAGCTATCGTGCAATGATAGCAATCCGGGAGAGCATTTTATTGATCAAGATAAAGACAGGGTTACAAAATAGATCCCCACAGATGTATGAGAAACCAACATACATTTACAATTTGCTCCACACATACTGGCCTCTCCTGAAACAAAAAATCATTTCTCGCTCTCCGCACACACCACATAACAACCGCCATATGATAGGGCAATTTGTCATGCAGTAAAAAGTTTCTCCACAGATCATCCCAAATGGGGAGCGGTTCCCTGCAAACTCTTCTCCACACAGCATTAGTGGGCAAACCACATAATAGGCACAATTGTAAGGCAGCACCCATTCTTCTATGTCTAAGATCACCTGTCACCAATCCATCTTTCCTGCATAGCCATAGAAAAATCTGGACTTTAATTAGGATCTTTAATAACCATAATTTTTCCCTACCACATCTGCTTCCACAGAATTGGAATGCCTCATGATCTTTTCACATGCTCTAGTGGGAGTGAAAATTCCATCCCACCTATATTTATCTTCAGTACCAGGCAACAGCCTAAAAGCCATCAAATCCTGCTCTAGGCATGTCCTTTCCTCCCATGTTCTTGTGCCTTTTCTGCGATAGTTGCCTCCATCAAGCCTCCAGGCATCTTCCCCATCAGACCAAAACCTACATACCGAGTCCCCTTTATTCATGTCAGCTGCATAAGCTCTTGGGTAGACTTCCTTCAGTTGGCCCAACGACGACCACTCCTCCTGCCAGAACTTGAAGGAACATCCATCACCTAAGATAGGTTGAAACATCTGCCAGTTGTTCTTCATGGCTTGAATCACTGATTTCCAGAAGGGGGCGGTTTAAGTGGTTGGAGCCAGTTCAGAGAGCTATGCGAGCTGCCATAGTTCTCTTTAATAAGAGCAACCCAATTCTTATTCTCATCATTAAGCAATTTGATGGCCCACTTAAGCAACAAGGCATCATTGAACTCTTTAATAGATTTTATTCCCATACCACCCTGTTCCTTTGACATACATATACTATCCCACTTCAAGGGTTGTAAAAATTTACCTTCATGAGTTTCTCCCTTGCAGAAGAACCGCTTCTGCATCACATCAATGCATTTCGAGATGGACTTGGGTGCTTTAAACATAGAAAAAAAGAATACAGGGATGGAAGGTATCACCGAATTCAGGAGAATAAGTCTACCTCCTTTGGATAGATATTTGCTACTCCACCCTTGTAACTTGATAGAGATTCTATCAAACAGAGCATTGCAGTCACTCTTCTTTAATTTAGTACATTTTAGTGGTAGACCCAAATATCTAATCAGGAGAGTAACCAGGGGAGTACCTAACATAGAGGAAATGGCTGTTTGTTCGTCACCAATCAGACCAAAACACACCAACGAAGATTTATCACCATTCAATTCCAAGCTAGATATTTCCCCAAATATCTCTACCATACGGAGCAATGCTTGTGCTTCTTGTTCATTCCCCTCTATAAAAAAAACTGTATCGTCAGCATATTGCAAGACAGGAGCCAGGGCACTCCTGTTGGAGATGGAATATCCTTTGATGATACTGGCCTCCGACAATCTGCATGCATACCTCACCAAAGTGTCCACCGCAATGTTAAATACAAGTGGTGCAAGTGGGCATCCCTGTCTAACACCACATTGTGGTTGGATCCACATCCCACAAGGCCTACCATTAATCAAGGGTGAGAAAGAAGGGGTGGTGATGCATCTTTTCATCCATTGCAGCCATATAGGTGGAAACCCCCTTCTCTTGAATACTTCCCATAGGTACTGCCATGACACCAAGTCGTATGCCTTCCGAAAGTCTACCTTCCAAAGGAAAGCTTTACACTTTCTCCTGTGCCAACCCATCACCATCTCCTATGCCATAACGAAGGATTCTTGCAATGATCTATTGGGGAGGAAAGCGGACTGCGCTGGGAGTATGTGGTCTTGTAGAACCTTAATCTGTTCGCCAAAATTTTACTCACCAACAAGTATATGGAATTAGACAATGCGATTGGTCTAAGATCCGAGAAGCTATCTGCACCTGGCTTTTTTGGGAGTAAAAAAAGGTATGATCTATTTATTTTATCAAAGCCATAATTGCCCCTTTGAAATTCCCTAACTACCTCCATCACCTCCCCTTTCAGTACAGTCCAAAACTCTTTGTAGAAGACGACTTGTATGCCATATAGACCCGACGATCCTTCATTATTCAGATCATCAAGAGCTTCCAGCACTTCTTTTTTAGAGATGGGAGTCACCAAACTACCAGCCTGCTGTATAGAAATTCGAGGAAAGACTGCTCCTACCATCTTCCACACCCCCTTCCTACAGCCTGAGAAGTGTCCCTGAAGTATCTGGCGGCTACGGCTTTGATTTCATGTAGATATGATATTTCCTGACCATCCACAACAATGGAGGATATAAGATTATGTCTTCTTCGTGTACTAGTTGCTAAGTGGAAATATTTGGTATTGGCGTCCCCCCTTTTGAGCCAAAGTTGACGTGAATGCTTGCACCAATCCATTTCCCTTTTTAAGTCTTCCTCATTCACTATCACTTGCCATTTTTTTCTATCCAGCAGCTCCTGATTGGTCAGAGTGGTAGACTCCTCCTTAATGTCAGCTGTTGTACTGCTGCAAGAGCTTCACTATGCTTTTGGTCTCTTAGCACAGCCACTGTGGATCCATATTCTTTCAGCATGGCACGCATTGATGCAAGCTTTGTAGCCAGCTTGATAGTTGCAGTACCCTCGGCCTGATTGGACCTCCACCAAGTTTCAACCATTTCATGGAACCCCATTCTCTAAGCCAAGACTTTCTAAGTTTAAAGTAGGACCCAACATGGATGTTGTCTCCGCTATCCCGGACCAACGGAGTGTGGTCTGAAAAGGGACGCTCCAGACCTGTCACCGAGGATAATTGGAATTTTTCCATCAAATCCGCATTCCCCAAGAATCTGTGCAATTTCGAGCATGAGCCATTCCCACTTCTCCAAGTAAACTCCACCCTAGCAGTAGGAAACTCATTCAGCTCCAACTCTTGTATTGTTAGCTGGAACTCGAGGGAAGCATTATCCATTAGCCCACTCAGTCTGTCATCTCTATCAAGGTGCAGTTGAAGTCACCCCCTATCAACCATGGTAGCCCCTGTGAGTGTCTAACAGGTTTTGACAAATCCTCCCAATGTTCTGATCGGCTGCTAGTAATGCATGGCCCATAGATGCCTATGATTAGCCATTCCATCTCCCCTTGGATTTTCTTACACCGACAGGAGATAGCATGCCTAGATTTGATAACTTCAAGTACTTCTAAGCATGTCTTCTTCCACCAAAAGGCCATCCCTCCAGCTCTCCCATGTGCCTCTAGAGCCACACAGCCAGCGTACCCATTCTTCTTCAAATCAGTCCACATGGGGTTGTTTTCACATTCAATATGCGTTTCTTGAATGCGAGCACACTCAATATCCCATTCCCTTAAGTATCTCATAAGTAAGGCTCTTCGAATTTTATCGTGCAACCCACGCATGTTCCAGGAGAGAACTCTCATCTCCCCTTTTAAGAACCCCTCGTGCTTGCTTGAGGCATGCACTTAGCTCTAATTATCACTGCAATGGAATTTTCATCCACCTTCTTAGACACCACACTCTTTCTTCTTTGCCTTAATTTATAGGGAGATATCCCCAAGGCTGGCTTTGACGAAGCTCCAGCCCCAAATGTCAGGTCCTCATTAGCAATGAAAGGGGAAAGTTGTATCATAGAGTTCACTGGAATCTCTTGTAGCACACCCACAGGTTGATCTTCATCTTGTGCAGCTTGGTCGTCCCCCATCACAGCCATCTCCTCCTCTTCCATCTCCCTGTGATGATGATCTTTCCTCTTCTTTGGCTTGGGAACCTCCTTAGGTGTGCCTCACTCTGCTTGCTCCAAAGTAGGCTCCCCTCTAGCAACCTCCGCAAAGGTTTGCTACACCTTTTTCTCATAGAAATCATTCACCACCTCACCCAGCTTCAACCGCAAGAACCATGAACTTCCACCACACTGGAGGATGATCTTCTCTGGTATCGAACCTCCTCTGAAAACCTCCACATTAACACATAGCACCCTGCCATCCCCTTCCATCAATCCTATCTCCGCATCCTCAGCCACACTCACAAATACAGCCAGAGCAGATGCAACCACACTTCTCGACTTAAGATGGAGTGGCAGGCCACTGATTTTCAAAAACCCTAACCGAGAACCAACCCTTTAAGGAGGCCGGTCCGATAAGGCCCCATCAAAGGCCGAAACAAGCCTCCATATCACGGTTAAATTCTCAAACACAGACGACTTAAATCGAAGTTGCTCCACATCCATCATACCTAAATCAAAGAGAACAAATCTCGTAGGGGACAGAGTAGAGATCTTCCAACCTTCATTAGAGAGTGCAAGGGACTTTACCAAATTTTGGATGCATTCTAGCGATGGGCTGCCAATCATTACCTCCCCGATCAAAGCATCTCTAAGCATGAGTTCAGAGATCTTTGTATCTCTAAGTGACGTCGATGGTAAAGCCCTTGTAGCTATCAGGTGGCGGTGGTGGCCTAACATTGTTCGTTGGCCTAGGGTGCCAGAAGATCCCCTGTCCAGATCCCCCTCTAGTCTTTGTGCAAGCATCTCTCTTATGCCCATGTCCTCCACACACCTGCCAGACGAGAGGGGAATGGCAAACCGCCGCCAAGTGGCCTCTCCTGTGGCAGGGATAATAGATGATCTCTCTGTTAACCCTTCTCCACATCTCCCTCACTGTTCGGCCACCAACCATCCAACTACTGCCCCTTAGAATTTCCCCTCTTCAATCTCTTCTTCACCCTACCCTAGACCTCCATGTTGACCATCCCATGTCATCGCCACGGCTGACCTCTCCTCTTCTCTCCTCTCCTCTCATCGCTCCCCCACCAATTCAGCAGACCATGTTCGGATGATATTCAACTTAAACCTAAATGTTAGGTTAACTTGACCCTATACTACCTAAATGACAACGATTTAAGTTAACTTAAGTCATTTCTTACGTGATTAATTAAGACTTTTAACCTTAATTAACTGTTAAGAAATTACACATTAGGACCCCAGCCGAGGTGCAACGATATCGGCCAAGAATGGCCATCGTCTTAACAAGCAGAAGGGGAACTTCCTAAATTTGTGGGATCGACTCAGCAAGAAACGGCTCAACGACCCCCGCCAACCCAGGCGGTACCCCTATGAGAAATACACTCCCTTGGTCGTGAATCAGGCAGATGTGTTGGCAGAAGTGTAGTCCACTAACAAAGACCTACTCTGCTCACCAAAGCCCCTAAAGAAGAAGTCGAAGATTGGGCCTTACTGCAAATACCATCAGTCCCGGGGGCATGCCACGGAAGACTGCCGTGATCTACTCAACTAGATCGAGTCTCAGATTTGGCACAGTAATTTGCCCATTTCGTCGAACGAAATGAAGGCCAAGACAAGGGTAAACGCCCCGTGTAGGGTCCCGAGGACTATTATCGGGAGAAGCTTCAATAGCTACGTGGAGTCTAGGTAATCTCCCTCGAGGAGCAAGGGGTAGTGGAGATCAGGGCCTTAGCGGCCCAGTAGAAGATCCCAGAGGAACTCCTGCCTAAGGAGTATCACCGTTAGGTTATGGCGGCACTCAAGCCTGGACAGTTGGAAAATAAACTGGTCAGGGCCTTATTGCCCCACCTGGAGTTGTCTCCCCAACACTCGGTGGAAGGACAGGTGTCATCAATGCGGAACCTACCCCTGAGGAAACCACCTGGGAGGTGTATCCCACTTTGCAATGGGGAGAAAAGAGTTCTGTCAAGCAAGTTGCCTCAAGACTCTTTTCCTCCTTGACCAACTCAGTGGACCACACGAACCTGTTGTTAGTAACACTCCTCCTAGTCAGGTGTCGACAACCCTGTCTCCTTGTAGATGAGTGTAACATTGTGGATGTCCTCTTCCTTAAGACCCTCACACAGCTGGGTCTTGAAGAAGAACACCTATCCCCGTCAACCTTGTCAGTGATAGGGTTCGGGAACCATAAATTATGCTTAAAGGAGAAATCAATTTGCCTATATTGATATGCAACGGAGATAAATACCCCAACAGGGCATCCACTTTCATAGTGGCAGGGTAGATGGCGGCTTTCGACGGTATCATAGGCCGCCCCACAACTCATGCCTTCTAGGCAATTCCCTCCTTGTACTTCTAGTTCATACTCTTCCACACCCCACGTGGGGTCGAGATTATTCATGGAGACCAGTCTGCCGGTCAAGAATTGTTGTGCATTAAGCTTGAGAGCAAAATGGAGAGAATCCCCCCCAGACCTCACAAATGAGGGAAGAAGAGAAATTTGGTCCACATCCTACGGAAGAATGAACCCCTTACTCATTCGCCAGTGTAGGAGATGAAGGCGAGCTTGTACCTTGATGCAACTAATAAGTTGGTTCACTTACGGACTGAGCTATCTGCGGACGAAGTCCACGAGCTACTCCTGTTGCTAAGGGCCAATGCAGACATTTTCACCTGGTCAGCCAATGACCTACCGGGAGTGGATTTGTCTCTGATCGAGCACCGATTCGATATATAGCCGGGGTCTCGAGTGATCAAGCAAGCTTGACAACATAAATTCGTGACGGTTGAATAACCATCACCATTGCATTTCTAATTCCCTTCGCCAAGTAGGGAATGGACTTTGTCTGCCCATTTCCATCAGCACTAGCCCAAAAACATTTCATCTTGGTAGCAGTGGATTACTTTTCAAAGTGGATTGAGGCAGAGGCCATGACCAACCCAACAGCGGACAGAGTCGTAACATTTGTCCGAAAGAACATTACCGCTCGATATGGGTGCCCAAGTGTTATTGTTACCGACAATGGCACATAGTTTGCCTCCAAAAAGTTTGGGGACTTCTGCGCGAGATGGGGTATCCAGCTGTGTTTCACATCCATCACCCACCCCTAGGAGAATGGACAGACGAAGGTGTCCAACCAAACAATCATTTTTGTGCTTAAAAGATGGTTGGATTCGGCAAAAGGAAATTGGGTAGACGAACTACCTGGTGTCCTCTAGGGGTATCGCATAAGTTAGAAGACTGTGACTGGCTACACACCTTGCAACTTAGTATACAGTATGGAGGCCCGGTTGCCAATAGAAACACTCCTCCCCACATACTGTTCCCAGTTGTATGACCCGCTCACCAATGAAGACCAAGTACACCTGTCATTAGACTTGGTAAACGAGGTCAGGGAGGAAGCAACAAAGGTAGCAGACATGTACAAAGAGAAGACAACAACCTCCCATAACTGGTGGGTCAAGAGGAGAAAATTTGCAGAAGGTGACTTAGTGTTGCATCGTAGTGGGTATCCCAATCGACAAAGTCAGGCAGCAAGTCGGATGCCAATTGGGAAGGGCCTTAAAAGATATGTAAGCACAACGATGCCGACTACTACAAGTTAGAAACACTTAGTGGCATGCCAGTCCCTCGCACATGACACGCCAGTAACTTAAGAATGTATTATAACTAAGTTTCAATATATAGAAAATTCCCTACGTTTTGTATTGATAACTCACCAGTAGTACATCAACACTAGTATTTATAAGGGTCGTTCCCATCAAACAACCCATAAAAAAGGGAAAAACTTAAAAAAGGGGAAAAAAATAACTATCATGTTGGCAATTCATGGCGAGTCCTCTAGAAGGTCGACCTTGGGAGTTGGTAGAGTCGAGGTGACCTCGTAGGAAGGGCTATGGTAGCTAGGAGGTTGATCTCCTTCTCTAGGTGCATGTGGGGACCTAGTAGGGCTGGCCTCGCCCGACCCCTCTTCAAGAGACAGGCTCCCAGCCGAGCCTCCAGGGGGAGAGATGGGGGCCTTGTCTTCTTCAGCCCTACCTCCCTCTGGTGAACAAACTCGGCATTCATTTGGTCAATTGATCAATCGCAGAGCTTCCACGCCAAGGTATGCCCTCCCGCCAAAATGGATTGGGTGACTACTAGGGTATATTTGCCAACCTCGATGGAGATGAGGTCTCGGCTGGCCTGCATGGAAGGATCGTGGGAGAAGAATTCCATTACCGTGTTAGGATCCTTCTGAAGCACGGGGGCACTTTCCAACTCCCGGATCTTCCTAGTCCCCTCTACAAGTTGGCAGGCCTTGATCAACTCCCACTTGGTCTCTCGAGCATCCGCCTCCGCCTTCTCCTACACTTCCCTAGCCTTAGTGAGGTAATTTATCATGTTGCTTAGGTGAAGGTGCTCTTCCTCTAGGAACCTCTCATACTGCTCTAGGGTGGAAGAATGGCACGTCTTCAGCACTTGCACCTCCTTTAGCCAGGCAAGGTTGGTGGCGGCATCCTCGAGCTTGTCGTCGAGCTCCCCCATCTTCACAAGATCCTTCTCATGGATCTTCCCAAGGGATTTGTCCAACTTGGTGGCCATCTTCCTAGCCACCCTCAGACTAAGCCTGGCATCTTCCGCGTCCTTGCAAGCGTGGATGAAGGGCGTAGGGAGATCCCTGAAGGAATTCACCCTCCTATTGGCCTCCTCTTCCTCCTTCTCTGCCTTCTGGCACTGGCATACGCTAGTTGGAGGATGAAATTCCTTTGCTTTGTCCTGGCAGTAACCACCCATTTTGCCGCCAGGTGGGCCGCCTCGCTGGGGGTGGTGGAGCTGGGCTCAGCAAAGGATTTAGTCGTTATAGATTCGGGAATGAACCTCAACCCCAAGGTATCCACCTGCACAACAAGATAAGTAGTGTTGAAACATGTTGAAAAAAGTATATGGGGGTATATGATTTGGAAAATGACTTACCACCCGAAGGTAGTAGAAGTAGATGTTCTTCAGGTTAACCCTCCCACTTGGAGGGTTAGCCTAAGTTACGACATCCTAAAGATGCCAAAGCACCTACTTGTCTAGGTCAGCCAAGGTAGGGTCGATGCCTCGAGCTTGAAGCGTCAAGGAGCTCCTGGGAGCAGGCGAAGGGCCACTAGACGTGATGGCTTGCAAAGCGGTGGTGAGTTCCTAGCTAGGAGGCATCATTAGAAGTGTGATTGGGGTAGAATTGGCGCTCCTCTGCCCAGGAGTTATGGATCCACCCACATACTGAGAACTAGCAGGGGCACTAGTCCCAGGGACTCTAGTTGGGGGTGGCGGTGTCTCGAATATACTACCAATCGTAAAACCTACCCCCATGTTCGTTTGCTCGGCCAGGTGGGCGAATACGGTGGGGGTGTCGAACGAGGTAGGAAGAAAACTTGCTTGGCCCTCTTTGTCCCATTCAGTGGGGACCTCAGCACCTCCAACCCTTGCCGAGGCTGGTTGACAGGAAGACAAGGAGGGAACACCTCCCTCGCCACTCGCCTCTTCAGAACCAAAGGTGATATGCATAGTGCCCGTGTCCCCTCCTCCGTTGGAGGGTCATCTCCTTTGAGCTGGTTGATGCCTCATCCCTTCCCTTCCTCTTGCTCTCCTGGTAGCGAGGGAGCCGATTGCTTTCACTCGCCCCCTGGGACTTGTGCTCCGCTGCCTCTTGCTTAGCCCCGAAGGGGCTCCCCAAGCGTCGCCTCGGAGTATCTAGCCTGGCGAACTGCCCAAAAGTTGCAATAGTAAAACAAGTGATCAATGTCAAATTAAGGTAAAAGGGACCAAAGCCATCCCCCCATAACTTACATGGCGTGGGGTAAGATTCTACCACCCACGACAAGGCTGCCCACACGTCTAATCTCCTCAACCTAGAACGGGCTATGGCCCAAATTCCATTATTCTCTTGGTGTCCACCTCTGCATCCAAGTCAAGCTTGTCGGGCCCAGGTGGTAGGTCCTTCTCAGGTGAATTTTGCCAAGAGTTAGGGAGTTTTAACTTCTCCACATTATGGGGAAGGAAAAAATGATGATCCTATCCCCTTAAACTATCCAGTAGGTTTGCTATTCTATACTTAGTCCACCTACTGTACAGAGTGTAGGTCCCGGAAAGTGCTTGCCCCTCTTCACTTTCAGGGGCATCAGCCCAAAAAGGAGGTGGAAAAGTCCCATTCGGGGGCAGATACTCAAGTGGAAGCAAAGAATGGCAAAGATATTCAAAATCAGCCAGCAGTTGAGGCTAACTTAGGAAGGAGCAAGGTGGTAGTACGAAAGGAAAGACATCAAAAAAGGGTACAAAGGAACCCTGAGGCCATTTTCAATGGCATATTTACAAACGACAAAAAAATCATCCCTGGCCGAGGAACACAGGTTGGTCAACATCCCCAGCACCTGGAACTGGGCGTTCCCAAGCCCATACTCCCTTAAAAACCCTTGAATAGAGTGTTTACTACCAAAAGCGGACTTGAAGGTGTACAACCCAAACGTCTCGTTAAAGAGACGGGGGCTAGAGGAAGATGGTGCATCTTTCCCAAAAATAGCCGACATCTTCCGCAAAGAAAAAGGCTTCGGCGAGGAAACACTCTTTTCTCCAACGAGATCACTCCTCTGGAGACGGTGGCACATGCAAGGCATAGGGCTTCCTCTTTCTCATATAGGAAATGTGGGATAGGGGCATTTACTACCCACTACCCCCTATTTATAATTGAGGATTCTTGTGAACTCCAGTGCTATTTGATCATGAAAAGCTGTATTGCATAAAAATGTGATTTAATGATGACATTGTTGATTCTAGTATAGTGTCACAATGCAAACAGATGTCATATCATTTTATTTATTTATATAATTTTTACTAGTTTATTCAAGGTAATTCATTGGGAGGCAGTTATTGATATACATTACTCCTTATGTTTTGAAAATGCCTTTTTATTCTAAAAATGACAATTATATTTACAAATGAAATGATGAATCAAAGAATGAATCAATTGAATAATTATGTACAAAATTAATCAATCAATGCTTACCACAATGGCTTGAACATATTTATAATCAAACAGGCATGAAAAACTACTTAATCTATTCTACGTTTGTAAAGACCCGTTCTATTCTGAGCCTTTTAAGATGTCTGGACTATCAGTCAGACATCTGGACCCCTTCCCAGACGTCTGGAAATTTGAAAAATTTGTATGCAGGGTCGGTTCTACACACTGGCTGCACGCAGACGCTTTCCTTCTCTCAATTCTCCTTTTCTCTTCCCTCACTAAACCCTAACCCCACTCCCTATATATGACCCTCTCCCCCTTCCTCTCTTCTCCACTCCACCACCACCTTCCTTCCTCTCCATTGCAATGAGAGGGATAAGCGAGAGGAGGGCGTAAGAGCGAGGAGCGAGGAGGAAAGGCGGCGTGAAGAGAGAAAGAGGAGCTTGAGCTCGCGAGTTTGTGGGAGTCGGCGGAGGATGCACGACCGGAGCGACGCGTGTGGGAGGAGTGCGTCGGGGGAGACGTCCCCGACACCCTGCTATAGCTATAGCTGTAGATGAGGAGGAGAAGCCGCGGCTGTGCGCGGCGAGGGGAGTGGGAGGTCGCTCTGGTTCTAGGTTTTTCCCAGAATCAGACGTCTAGAGTGACATCCAGACGACGGGTTGGACGTTTGGTGACGACAGCGGATGTCTGAAAACAAAGTTTCGCGAAGGTACGTTCCTCTTGCGGTTATGGCCATACAGGCCACACTGCAAAGTCGATCTGCATGGTTAAAAGTAGGCGATTCGGTTTGTCGCGTGTAGGGATAGCTTTGGGAAGGCACGAGGCACGCCCTCCCATGCGTTTCAGACGTCTGGACAGCTTACCAGATGACCAGAAGCACTCCCAAACAACTGGAGGAGAGGTCAGACGTTTGGAGCTGGGTTCAGACAGTCAAGTAGGGGTTCTAGACGTCTGAAGTTGACGCAGGAACCTAAGGTGAGACCCTGATGACTTTTAAAACGTCTGGACCTTGTACCAGACGTCTGATTTAGGCCTGCAGTTCTGTTTTGACCCGTTTAGGGTCCGTTTTACGCAAGCAAGATATCTGTGGTTTCCTTGTGAGTTCCTCTACATGTTAGAATTTCTTATATATTGTTCTGAACGTTCCATTATGGTATGTTCCTTGGTATAGGACTTCAATCTGTTGCGTGTTCGGGGCTTGTTGAGGCACGTGAGTCTACCGTTCGAGCCCCCAGTACTCCCGAATTGTCTGGTAGAGTGGTTTCCCTGATTTTAATTATAAAACATGAATGCATATGTGAAATCGGATAACTCAAACCCTAGGATGTGGCATGAATCCTAGGACGAGAAGTACTTGCGCTGTTTGTATGCGTGTTTGAGATTGCAGTCATAAATGAATAAATAGAAATGTAAATAATTGCCTGTTAATAAATGCGAGCTGCCTGTGAAATATGAAATGCCTGTGCTAGTTAAACAGTTACCTGTGACATTACTTGTTGTATATGTTAAATTGTGGTAATACGAGCTGCATGTGTATAATACGAGAATGGAAATGTGAATGATGAAACCTGGTATGGAACAACATGGTGAATACGAGCATGAACCCTACAGGGAATTAGGAGTACAACTCCTATGGATAAATGGAATGGATATGGAAATGTGAGTGGGAAGTGTGTTGGCCCTTGAGTACGCGGTACCATGGGGGAGCGACTGTCCCCTTTTTGGTGTAGAGCAGAGCTAACTGCCCTTAAGTTGGGACCCGAGGTTAGGAATGGCCACTCTACACCAACTTTTGTTGGCCCTCGCGTACACAGTACCGGGGAGAGCTATTAGTGTAGGGAGGGAGCTAGCCACCCCACGGGGCCCGGGGTTAAGCTAGCCAACCTACACCGACTTTTTCTTTGGCCCTCTAGGAAAACGGGGTAGTAAGACGAGGGTGCACGGACTGTGGAGGGGTGAGACCCCTGTTTGGTTCTAAGGGACTAGACCCCTGTTGCTGAGAGGGCTAGGCCCTATACTATTCCGTACTATACTTAGGGTGTACCTGCTAGCGAAAACGACTGACTGCACATGCGCTTATCGCACATGCCGTAGTCAACGCTACGTCTAGACAGTGACCCCGAGGTAGTTGACTGGGTGTAGGATTACCACGGGGGACTCTCCCAGCCAGGAGAGCACCACATGTGCCTTCTACTCTCCGGAAAGACTGCAATCAAGATCGTTCCCACGAGGAACATACGAGATCAAGAAAGAGATCTGAAAGTAAACCAATGGGTGAAAAGAAATGACTTGTAAAATAAAATAAAGGGGAAAGATAAATTTACCTGTTAGCCTTTACTGCTTTAGTTAGTTTGGTTACCACTCTACTCAGCGTTCGCTGACTTTGTTTACTCATAACCCTTTTCAGGTCCAAGAGTTGAGCAGCCTGAGTCACCAATTGTAGAGGGTGCTGGGCCCAGTTGAGCCCAGCAGTAGTCCCTGTGTTTGTTGTACTTTCTATTCCACTAGTGAGTTTAGACTGTTGTTACCATTTCCGTTTCTGTACTTTGTTCTACTTTACTGTTGTGGTGGTAATATATACTGTTAGCAGCTTTATTTCCTTTACTGCTTGTACTCTTTTACTGTTAGTTACTCTGTATAGTGAATGTGGTTTACTTTCCTGCTTTTTGGTTATTTCTTGTTGGACGACTGGATCTTGGGATTAGTCGAGTCGAGCCGGTCTCAAGTCCTATAGGGATTCGAGAACCGTGTCGTAACAAGATAATTATATACAATTTAATACCTAAGTCTAGGTACAAAAATAATAAACAAATACACTAACATATACTATACTAACATATATATAAACCTACTAATTAATACTAAACCTTAGTTAAACTATATACAACCTAAGGAAAACAAGTACTACAATTATATGTACACTAACTATATAGATATACATATATACATATATACATTACAATATATATACATACATACAGTATCTGTATTTACAAATATATGCTAATAATACTTAAATATATATACTCTATATATAATGCTTGTCATGTACTACACATATATATATACACTTATGTACCATATCAACAATATACAAAACTTTAACTTAACTAAATTAATATAAAAGACTATACTAACATACTTAAACGTTACTTAAGCCTCAAAAACTGTAACTAAAGACACATATATACATAAAAGGCTAAAACACTCATATACTATGCAACACACACATGTATACACTTTATACATGTATTTTATTTATTATACATATACTTTATATATACATTTATATACATATGCTATATATATATACATATATATATATATACATATATATATATATATACATATATATATCGTACACAACGATACAACACACTCACATCTCACACAATACTTAGGAATTTTTGAGTTCAAGTCCCTCATATTCTCTGAGGGGTTGAACACTTACTCACTTTAGCCCAAGCCCTCACTTGTACAAAATTTTGGGTTTTTTTATGGGTAGAGCTGGTTCATTTCGTGGGATACACAGCATTCAGAAGGGTGGGACCAGACCACTACTTTGAACCAGCCCCTACTTCTTTATTAGGTGGCTTTTTGTGCATTTAATCTAGCCCAGACCCAACTCAATTAAACCGAGCCCAAGCACTATTCAAATCGGGCTCCCAGCCCTACACCATATGCTCAAAGGATCGATAGGGTATATGCCCAATGGGTATATATGCTCATTATTCTCATTTCAGTGTGCCTAACATTGCATGCAAATCTTTAAATATGGCTTCAGCCACTTGTTTCCCACTGATGTGGGACTAGGTTGGGCACCCTTTTAGTGCACTCGTGAGTGACTTAAGGCCAAGTTTGGACCTCGAATTATGCATCAAGATGTCATTCAATTTTAAAATAAATTATATGGTTAGAAAGCTCTTACATAGGGCTCCATAATTATGTAGTTAATTACTATAATAACTTATTTAAATATATTTAAAAATTACTTATAGTTATTGATTTATACATGTTAAATTAGATCTTAAATCCTTGATTAGTGTATAAATTAATAGTGTAATCATCCAATTAAGTTATAAATTAGTTAATATACATAATAAAGTATTATTATACATTTTAAATTTATTTTAGAATATTTATTTTAATTTATGTACATTTAATTACACGTTATTAATAGTTATACATATATTTAGTTATAAATATTGTTATACACTATATATATATTATAAATAGGATGAAAATATTTAAAATTAATATATACAAATTTACAACATGGATTAATTTAGTATTAAATTAATTTACTTATTTATTTTATTTTAACTTAATAATTTACCTAATTAACTTAGTAATCTAATTATCTATAATAAATATATAAATAAATCAGTATACAGGTATAATTAGTTATATAATAAATATTTATTTACGTATGTACAATAGTAGATATTAGTATACAATTTTAAATACTTATTTATAATTATATTAATTTAAGTACATATAATCTACTATAAGTTAATATCTAATTATATAATAAAGTTATATATACAATAACTCATCTTAAATACTCATTTAAATATATATATATATATATATATAATATTTGTAAGTTATATATTTACATTAATTACATATATTACAATATTTACATTTAACTTAGTGTTAAGTTATATTTACAAGTATAAATACTATCTACATGGTATTTTTGTATAGTTTTGAGTATTTTTAGATTTTTATGGATTTATATATATAATAGAGGTAGGAGAAGAGAGAGAAAAGGTGAGATGATAGAAGAACAACTTCTTTTTGTATTTTTGAATATGATTCTTTTATTGAGTATCAAAGTAGACCGAACCGTTGGTTGGTATGTTTTACTAGCCTGGGGGTTCGGAATACTTTGAAACTTCATAGACACCTAAAAATATACATAATCTTACTCAAGACAGTTTTCTTTTATTTATTTACAATTTTTTATGTTTTTCAAAGTTCATCCGAAAGAGGCTTAGAATGAGTCAGACTAAAGAATGTATGGCCTCTATGGGTGTTTCAAAGGCAAAACAACAGGTTTAAACACTCACACACATTCAGCACACCATATGGAAGATAATGGAACATTTAAACAAGATTTTTATCTTTGATTTTCATTAAATGTCTAATTGGATAGTTAAATACATTTCATGCTGCTGACAATGAAGATGAAAAATCAATTACAAGCAATTCTCATCAGATTAAGATTCACCATTTATACATGAATGCTTGTCCCAAGATGTTCTAACTACGTACACATATTAGCTTCTTTAAAATCCTCAGAATGACTTCACAATCCAACTTAATCCCTTCTTCTAGTCCAACTGCTAGCTCCTATCATATCACAATAGCTAATTTAGCTACTGCTGTTGCTATGCCTAAATCCAGTAGCTGATTGCTGCTCTTTATGCTTCCAGTTTGAGCAGCCTTGCTGCTACTACTCATTCCCAACATCAAATATACCTTCACTTAAAAACAGGGTTGAAACTCATGGAATGTAGCTGCTATGCAGCACTTTAATATATTGATTTGGGAGATTTGAGTCAAGAACAAATGTTTAAACAACCATCTAAGAACTGATTATGCTTTTAACACATTTTAAAAATCAAATCCATGCATTAAAATCTACATCATTTGACTTTGGAATCTGGATCCCATCTCAAATTTGGGTTGTGGAATTACATTCCAGATCTGAGATGGATGATTAAATCTCATGAAAAAATCATCTCAAACTCTTTTCTAACACCTCTAAAATTCAAGGAAATCCAAATACAACTCCAAGAAATCATTGAAACCTTAATATGATCCTTATCTTACACTATAGACAGTGTAAGGTAAAGATTCACATTAAGATTTCAAAAACACTTAAGCTTAATTCAGAAGTGATTAAAATTTTCTTTGATAGATTTAGAACTCATTCAAACAAGATTAAAACTCTCAAAGCATGAAAAATCCTGATCTAGTCCCTCTCTTGTGCCATAGACAGCATGAAGAAAGAATTTAGATCAGTCAATGTGAAATGACCCGCCGCCTTTGGGATATTTAAGACGTCTGAGAGATTAGTCAAATGTCTGTCTAGACGTCTAGATTGAGGGCCAGACACTTCAAAGTAGGGGAAAACTATACGTTTGCATGCTTTTAGTGCGCAGGCGTCACACACTTTTCCTTTTCTTTTTCTTTTTCCCCTCCGTTCTCCTCACCCAAACCCTAACCTTCTCCTCTATTTAAACCCCTCCATCTCCACTCCACCCCCACCACTCCAGCCACCGCCATCTTCACCTTTCCCTTGCACCAGCGACCTCCACCTTCTCAACAAGGGAGAGAGAGGTAGAGTGGGAGAGAGCTAGGGAGAGCGAGAGCGAGGGAGTGAGGGGGGAGTAAGGGGAGAGAGAGGGTGAGGGAGTAAGAGGAGCGTGTGGGAGAGGAGGTGCAGCGGAAGAGCCCACATGCTAGGAGTGCCATGCTGCAGGTGCAGTGGCGTGAGCTCAAGGAGGAGAAACTCGAAGGGGAGAGCTCTAGAGAGGTTCATGGAGCTCGCGAGCTCGAGCTAGAGGAGTCAGATCTGTGTGAGGAAGGGGAGCTCGCGAAGGGAGCTTCACGACCACCTGAGGCGGCTGGCATAGTAGCTACAGGTGGCGTGGAGGAGTTCGCGCTGAGAAGGATCGCGAGAGGAAGTTCTGGATACTGGCTTTCCAGTATCAGACGTCTGGGACATCGACCAGACATCTGGAGAAGTATCGGGGCATCCGGAGCTGAAGTCGGACGTCTGAAAGCACATTTCTCGCGTGGAGGTATGTGTTGTCTGCACAGGTCTACCCATGTAGACTGTGACGTAGGTTTCCTTTGGCTGAAAATGGGTCTGCGTCTTCGTACACAGGTGCAAGGCACTGGAAAGGCGTGTGGTGTGCCTTTCCAGGCAACTTTTGGACGTCTCACCATATCGCCAGACGTCCAACGGCACTTCCAGACGATTGGAAGGAGGGTCCAACGTTTGTGACTTCCCTCAGATGGATTGCAGAGGAGTATGGATGTCTGAGGCAGCTGCAAGAAGAGAGAGGTATGATCTGACGTCTTTTAAGATGTCTGAAACTAGTCCCAGACGTCTGATTTTGGACAATAATCGTGTTTTTGGCCCGTTTAGGGCCCAAACGGAGTCGATTTTCTGAAAACGAAGTACCGTTGTTTTCCACTCAAGTTTCTCTATGTGTCCGTGTTGAGTACCTACCGTTTTAAGCTCATCTGATGTAAATTAGTCGTTGGTACAAGTTACCAGCCGGTGGCATGTTCGAGGCTTGTGGAGACGACGAGATCTACGGCACAGGGCCCCATTCCTCCTGTGATACCCGATAGAGTGGTTTAATTCAGTTATTAATATTTAAACAAAAATGTACTTGCTTGGAATAATCAGATCAAACTCCAAGATGTAGGATGAACCCTAAGGTGGAAATGTATGAGCCTGTTTTGAGCTGTACTGTTTACTTGATGCATGTTTAAAATAAATTGCTAGCAAACGGTATTTGTGTAATTATGAGATGCATATTAGAATATGAGTTGCCTGTATGTGAATGAATTATGAGATGCATGTTAGAATACAAGTGCCTATATGTGAATGAGAAAGTGAGTGGTGAAACCACAAGTTGCATGTAAATGATTGAGAATTAATTTGTGCAAACACGAGCTACCTGTATATGGATAAGGAACGAGTTATGAAACATGAGATCTGAATGTGAATAAATGAGATGAATAATGAGCATGAACCATACGGGGAAGTAGAAGTAGAACTCTTGTGTATGAAAGGAATCTGGAATGCAGACGGGAAGTAAGTTAGCTCTTGTGTACATAGTAACCAGGTGTTCTTGACAATCCTTGTTTCTCCACGTTCATCTCCTTGTAGGAGATGCCTCTTTGTAGGCGCAAGGGCAGATGTATCGGGCTTGGTACAAGTGCTGCCTCGCCTCTCCTCCTGAGTGTCCAGGCCCAAGACCTTGTTCAGTTGATCCGAGAGGTAGTACAAGAGGAATTTCAGTTTCCGCCAGCTCTGCCACCCCCTGCCTCCTCCGAGGGTGTGGAAGGGGAGCCTTCTGCAGCACGGTGGAGTCACCCTAGCATTTGGCCAGTCAGGGGAGATTAAAGGGGGCCCTACCAGTTGGGGTGCTCATAGGGCCGTCGGGAGAGGAGGCACACGACGTCTACAGGGGAGCCATCTCATTTTGTGGGACCAGCAGTGGCCTTTGGGGGCCCCAGACAGGGCCCAACTGCCAGCACCGGACCCTTGCCCAGCCGCCAGCAAGGACCTACTGCGGGAGGAGGTCATGTACCTCTCTGTTACCAGTGTGGCCAGCTGGGCCACCTCAGGAGGGACTTCCCATCTAAGGCTGGGGCCCAGCAAATGCTCCTCGCACCGAGCGCTGGGGGCTGAGCTGGTGGTCGTGGTCACCAGGCACATGGGGGAGGACCGCAGTTGCAAGGAGGGTATCGACCAACTACTACTCGCCCGACCTTATAGCCACTTCATCTGCATCGAGAGTTGAGGGGCGTATTAACGCCCTAACACACAGAGACATCAGGGCTTCGGGTTCTGTGGTGGCAGGTATGGTTACTGTTTCTAGCATATTAGTGTACAAACTTTTTGTTTCAGGCACCACCCACTTTTTTTTTTCGCTACGAGTGTTGCCATAAGTTTGAGGTAGGGAAGTGTACTGTTAAAGGATCCGTTTGTGATCAGAGGCCCAACTGGCCTGTTGTTTGTAGCCGAGGAGGTCTACATGAACTGCGAGGTCAGTATAGGGCGACACAACCTCCCCGCTGACCTAATTGTGATCTAGATGGAGGACTTTGGCGTGATCCTAGGGATAGACTGGCTATCCGCCTATCATGCCCCGGTAGACTATTTCAGGAGGAAGATCGTCTTTCCTATATCGGAGTTGCCTCACTTTGAGTTTCATGGCCAGCCGATGGACGGAGATTTTAGATGCATCTCTATGCTTCGGGCAACAAGGCTTTTGAGCCAGGGGTGTAAGGGCTTCTTGGCCTGTGTGGTGGCTGATGTAAACACATTTACACTACTTAAAATGTCTATTTATGCATGTTCTTAAGCATAGGATTGCATTTCATGATATAAATATTGCATAACATGCATCATCTTGCATTTAGAGTAGTTTGAATAAAATGGAGGTTAATTGTCTCCTTTTATGTGCTTAGACAGGGCAAACATTTTATTGGGGCCTCGGATCAAAGATCCAACCATATGGATGTGATCAGGGCGATGATTGGAGTTCAACGACTCTAAGATCACCCTAATCAGGCATCCGAAGCATCAGATAGTGGCCGAGGAACCCTAGAAAATCAAGGGCCAGGATGGTGAAAATCCACACTTCAGATGACAAATCCAACCGCATGGATGAATTCGGATCGACGATCGCAGCTCAACGACACAAAAATCGAGTCAATCCAACATCCGTGGCACCATCCACAACTTCCAGAAGATGGACGACCAAGATGGCACCACGTGGCACCATCTCAGCCGCCCAAACGGCCTCCAGCACCGTCGCACCTCTTCTTCTTCAATCAGTGCGTCGATTCTCCACCATTGGATCAAGATCCAACGGCTGTGGATGCGGCTGGCTAATTCATCCGCGCGACCATTTCGAAGGCGTAGCGCAGCGGTGACGCAGCCGCGAGCGAAGCGAGGGTCGCGGGATCGAGTCCCGCGAGCCTCAAATTGGGCGCAAGCTATCGGGCACGTGGAGCATCAGATGGAGATCGGACGGCCGCGCGCACCCGATAGCGTCGATGCGCGATTGAACGCGCGGCGCGGACGCACAATCGAACGTGCCAGGCGAGCGGGCTGCAGCGGGTGAAGCGCGATCTAAGCCGTCCGATCTCGTAATCGGACAGCTAAGAACCAGCGGTCGTGCGCAAGCGTTGCGTGCGTGGGCAGCTGAGCGGGTGCACGTGGGCACGGAAGCTACGCCCACGTTGGGGCTTTAGCGACGGTTTTATCCGTCAGTAAAGACCCCTTATTTATTATTTTGAAGTTGTAATGTCCATTTTGCCCCCACTCCTTGCAACTATAAAAGGAGACCCTCTCCATACGAAATTCTCATCCCTTCCTTCTCCTCTCTACCCTTCCAAAGCTCAAGAGAAGCTTGTCCCACACCAGGGATATTTTTCACAAGATAAAGTCTAAATTTTCGTTTTCCTTCGGAAGTGGATCCCGCGACGACGACGGTGTGCTGCTTCGTTCCCGTTCTTCTGCTTCGTCCTCCTCCGTTCTCCTTCGTCCAGACATCGTCTCGTCCGGCTCGTCCTCCAAGCAATCGTTGAGGAGGATAACTTCTCTCTCCCATTCTTATTTACAGCTTTTCTAGTGTAGAATTTTCCTGCTTTATAGTGTAATTGATTTTCCGCTTTCTAGTGTAACTTTTATTTAGTTTGATTATATAAACAGTTGAAATATTGAATGCATGTTCTCTTTCTCTCTCTCTCTCTCTATCTTTCTTTCTTTTAGTCTGATAGCTCCATTGTAATTATATCGCCTTGCTTATCAAAAATCCTAAAAAATATAATTGCGAATATAGATCAACGTAGCCTCCCTGTGTTCGACCCGAAATTCATTTCAGTATAAATTTTATTTGTTGAACACGAATTCTTCGCTTTCGAACAACAACGACAGGTTTTCCAAAACCGGACACGTTAGCGTAGCGATTCGTAAGCGTTCAACATTTTGGCGCCGTTGCCGGGGAGGCAATGATTTCTGATCTTTTCTTCGCATTTCTTGCACTTTATGTTATTTTCTAACTAGCTTTCTCTTGTGTCTATTGTTTTGCAAAGACCTCCATCAAGGAATCAACAAGCGATATACTGGAGTAAAGTGCAGTTGAAGACAACTGTAAGTGCTCCCCCATTCTTACCCCCTCCATAGATTTCATTCGCCACATTAAATCCAAATCCCAATTAACCTAGGTGTTTGCATAAATCCTAGGAATAGTTTGGTTGTTTGGATTTTCACTCACATTCATTCCACCCTCATTCATAAAAAAATAACAAAAAGATAATCTTGTGGGGTAATTTCCAACAAACACACAACACACACCCACATTCAAGGCACTTGATCAACTTGATTTTTTTCTACTCAACCGGGTTCTGATATGTGGAACCGGTACACATAAAGCAACATATAACAGAGTAGAAATTATTCTAGGTTAACCATTTTTGAGTGCCTAACTTAGTGGTGCATTTATGGCCAATTGTTTGAGTTGTTTGGGCCGCACCACTTTATTTAAAACCAACTCATCAAGTAGCTCCTCCTTAAGGTTTTCAATCTAGGTATATTTCAGGAACTCCACTTTCTTTCTGATTTTAAAGGAAAACAATCTTCACCCGTGTTTTACAACTTGGTTTGCCTAGAAACTTGATTGCAATTCACCTAATTTGAAACCCTAAAAGCTACTTAAGCAAGATTTGAACATTAAAATTCACGCATTATCAATAATCTTGCTTGAAAACCCTGGTTGTGCACGCACTTACACAAATATCAATCAATCATTAAGGGCACAACCCATTGTAAGGGCCCATCACATTCCATAAGCACCACAATCCCAGGCCTTAATAAAATTGAGTAGACGTTGGCCTTAAGGTTTGATTCGTTCTTCAGGGCCTAGTCTGAGATTGTTTTTGATTAACCTACTTGTACTGATTAATCTGATGTCTAGCTAGGGGAGTAGCGTCAAACGACCGCGGCTGGGGGGTACACTAGGAATCGGAGGCGAAAGCCAATGGAAGAACCTTCTCCCCAGTCCCTCCTTCTAACTGGTTGGATTAAACAGACGCAAGTAGAGTAAATCACTTACAGTCTTAAGGCTGGTTTTGGGAGTCAGTAGATCCTTAGGCTACCCCACTTAAGGACAGCCTTGTTTTGTTGTGCTGCAGGGTCCCTATCCCCAGTCCTTCCGACCTTCTCCTAGTTTATGCTGGGAAGATGGTCATTGAATCCTCGATTGGAAGGACTGTTAGAACATTCTGGTCAATTTGATCCCATGGCCGAACAATAACCTCCTCTGCTTGAAAATCCACAGGAAGAATTTCGAAGGCAGCTGGAACAAATGCAAAGAATGCAGGAATGGTTCCAGAGAATGCAGGGCGCTCAGTCCTTGAAGGATTTTTATGATCCTTCAAATTACGGGGAACGTCCCGGCGTCCATATTCCAGCCGGTGACGTAGAAATCAAGCCCCAGGTGTTAAGCCTGATTAAACATTATCATGGGCTTGGCTCCGAAGATCCGTTTCAGCACTTGGAAGATTTCACCACTTTGGTCCAGACCACCAAGGCTCGAAACGTTAACGAGGAGCAAATGATCATGAGGCTCTTCCCCCACTCTCTTACGGATAAAGCCGCGCATTGGTATAGGACAACAGGAAGACCAATTACAACTTGGAATGAGTTGAAATCGGCCTTTCTGAAGAAATTCTTCCCAGTCGGTCGTACCAATGCTTTGAGATGGGAAATCACTACCTTTACCCAGCGGCCGGGAGAGCAGTTTCATGTGGCTTGGGAGTGATTCCAGGACTTATTGAGGAGGTGTCCACACCACGAGGTGCCAAAATGGCAACTCGTGCAGATCTTCTATCATGGGTTGAATGAGCAACTCAAAAACCATGTAGATGCTTCTTGCGGAGGTAATTTCCTCAACAAAGATGCAGATAGTGCACATGATTTATTTGAGGAAATGAGTGAGAATTCAATTAATCATGCCTCCATGGATACTTTTAATTGGTCCCAGCAACCCAGATCAAATGTTAATGAAGTCCATGACTCATTCATTTGATATGGAATTGATTTGTAATAAACTTGATAAAGTGGACTTGGTTGCTAAAAGAATGGAAGAGTGGATGGCTGGCAATTCTATGAACAACTCTCAATCCACTCAATCGCAAAATTCGGGATTCCATTCCTCAAGAGTTCCTTCTGGACGGGAGTTCGTGAATCAACTCGATACGACTCAACCTATGAGTCAGCATTTTTTGGAACCCCATGGGTTCCCAACTGGGGCCTTTGATCCCAGTTTTTCTGATCCTTCCCTTTCTTTCTCTCCATCCTCACCCTATGAGGATGTCTGTGCTGTACAAGAGAATGTTAGATCCAACCCCTACTCGAATGCCTATAATCCAGGTTGGAGAAACCACCCTAACTTCTCTTAGAAAAATCTGGGGCAACAGACCCAATTCCGACCCGGCAACTATGCTCCGCAACGACCAATGGGTCAGGATCAAGTATATACTCAGTTGCCTCCAAATCAGGTCAATCAGCCAGCTTGGAATGCCTATCAACCCGCAGGGCAGGCTGATTTGAACCATCAAATGGTAGAGATGCAAGGATCTATGCTCCAGCTCATGCAGCAAATGAAAAACTCACTGGACAACTTGCAATCCAGGCTCATTGTTAACTCACGTCAACCCAGATCTCTACCATCCCAACCCATACCCAACTTGCGAAACATTATGAATTCGGGCAATCAAGCCCAAGGGTACGGAAATCAGAGGGACCCGCACGCACATGCTCATGTGGTTGAGCAGGGTTCCTCGTCTTCTTCTTCTGCAAATCAACAATTCATGGTCAATCAAGCCCCTCCAATCTTTCCTAATCCTCCCCAAGACCCAAATTCTTACGCTTCTGCAAATTCTGTAACTTTAAGGAGTGGTAAGAAGACTCAGGATCCACAACCACACTATTCTGATCTTTTGAATCCTGAAGAATCTGAGGAGAGAGAGGAGAATTCTAGAGGAGAAATCAAGGCTCAGGAACTGATTCCAAAGATCTGACTCATGTTCCTTTTCCTGAAGCCTTAACCAAAGCAAAGAAGAAAAGTCTATTGATAGTAATGAGGAGCTTCTGAATTTATTTAAGAATGTTGAGATCAATATCCTGCTCCTTGATGCTATCAAACACATACCGGCTTACGCAAGATTTTTAAAGGAATTATGTACACAAAAGCGTAAGTCGAGAGAATCTGTTCCAAGGAAGGTGGTACTCTCCGAGCAGGCTAGTTCTGTTATCCTGCACTACCTCCCTCAGAAAAAGAGAGATCCTGGTGCTCCTTTGATTTCTTGCGTTATCGGAGATTACACATTTGATAGAGCACTTTTGGATCTCAGTGCATCCATCAACCTAATTTCGACTTCTCTTTATGAGAAGTTTGGGTTAGGTGAACTTCGGCCAACTTCAGTAATGCTACAGTTAGCAGACCGTTCGATCCAAACCCGCGAGGTGTTATTGAAGATGTTATAATTAAGGTCAAGGATTTCTATTTTCCTGTAGATTTCATTATCCTTAACATGGATGTACCAGATAATCTGAGGAACACACCCATCATTCTGGGGCGTCCGTTCCTGGCTACCGCAAAGGCCAACATTAATTGTGAAAGCGGTAGCATGGAAATCGCCTTTGGGGACCAACGAATGAAATTGGATATTTTTAAGGCGATCAATAAATTTGAGGATTGTGGATTTATTGAGGAACTTGATGAGGATAATGTTAATATTGAAACTTGTTTGATAGTTTCTTCAATTGAAAGTTCCTCTTTGGTTGATGAATTTGACTCGCAACCCTCTGACCTGACATCTTCAGAAGAGGTTACTGATTTTGTTCACTCAAAACCTCTTCCTCTTGTTGAATCTTCGGCATCTACCCTACCATCAATCATTACCCCACCCCAGCCTGAATTGAAACCATTGCCCGAGAATTTAAAATATCAATTTTTAGGACAGCAGAATACGCTCCCTGTGATTATTAGTGCTAAATTGACAAAGGAGCAAGAGATTAAATTGATTAAGGTCCTAAAGGAACATAAGGAGGCAATTGGTTGGACCATTCATAACCTCAGGGGGATCGAGCCATCTTACTGTAATCATAGAATATTTTTGGAAGATGGATCCCGCCCTTCTCGCCAGATGCAGAGGAGATTGAATCCAAATATGCGAGAAGTGGTCAAAAAGGAAATCATCAAGTGGCTCGATGCAGGAATTATTTATCCAATCTCTGACAGTCCCTGGGTAAGTCCCGTTCAGATTGTTCCAAAGAAAGCAGGGATTACTGTTGTGACTAATGAGAGAAGAAAATCTGTCACAACTCGTTCAGCTTCCTCTTGGAGAGTTTGTATTGATTACAGGAAGCTGAACACAGCCACTAAAAAAGATCATTTTCCCCTGCCCTTCATTGATCAAATCTTGGAAAAATTAGCTGGGCAGAAGTACTTCTATTTTCTTGATGGCTACTCGGGATACAACTAAGTTCCTATCCATCCCGAGGATAAGGAAAAAACTACTTTCACCTGTCCCTACGGAACCTTTGCTTTTCATAGGATGCCTTTCGGGTTATGCAATGCACCTGCGACTTTTCAAAGGTGTATGCTAGCCATATTTTCCAACATGGTGGGAGAGTTTATGGAAGTCTTCATGGATGATTTCTCTATTTTCGGAGAATCATTTGACTCTTGTTTGGCTAATTTGGAAATGATTCTCAAGCGATGTATCAAGACACGACTGGTCCTTAGCTGGGAAAAGAGTCATTTCATGACCCAAGAGGGCATCGTTTTTGGTCATGTAATCTCTGAACGGGGAATTGAAGTAGACAAAGCTAAGGTTGATGCTATCACTAAACTTCCTCCTCCCACATCTGTTAAACAAATCAGATCATTTCTTGGCCATGTGGGATTTTATTGAAGATTCATCAAGGATTTCTCGAAGGTTGCCCGCCCTTTGAGCAATCTTCTTGCCAAAGAAACGCCGTTTGTTTTTGACGAATCATGCCGAAAGGCATTTGATTTCCCAAAAACGGCAGTCACCTGTGCTCCAATTTTGCAACCACCAATTTGGACAGCCCCATTTAAGATCATGACCGACGCTTCTGATTACGCGGTCGGGGCTGTCCTGGGTCAGAAAATTGACCGAAAGCCCTCTGTCATTTACTACGCTAGTAAAACTCTGGATGAAGCCTAGAGGAATTACACTGTTACTGAAAAGGAATTACTAGCTGTAGTATTTGCGTTGGAAAAATTTAGGGCTTATCTCTTGGGGTCTCATGTTATTGTTTATACCGACCACTCGGCCTTGAGACATCTCTTGGCTAAAAAGGATGCTAAACCCTGGCTTATTCGTTGGATTCTTCTTCTTCAAGAATTTGATCTTGAAATTAAGGATAAAATTGGGGTACAAAATGTGGTGGCGAACCATTTGTCGAGACTCCTAGGTGATTCTTCTTGTCCGGACATTCCGATTGCTGACACTTTTCCGGACGAAACCATTCTTACAGTTTTAGGTGTCCACACCCCATGGTTTGCTGACATTGTTAACTATTTGGTCGTTGGTCAAATCTCCCAGGATTGGACCAAGTAACAACGGGATAGACTCAAATCTGAGGCCAAATACTACTTTTGGGAGGATCCTGAACTGTATCACATTGGCTCTGATCAGATTATTCGTTGATGCATACCGGAGAATGAATTCAACAGTATACTCGAGTTCTGCCATGCATCTGGGTGTGGTGGACAATTCTCCGGGAAAAAGAAGGCTACAAAAATCTTGCAATCTGGCTTCTATTGGCCGTCTTTATTCAAGGATGCCCAGGATTTCTCAAGGTCATGTTCTCGATGCCAGGCACTAGGGAGCATCACTAAGAGAGACATGATGCCCCTAAACCCTATTCTTCCTGTCGAAATTTTCAATGTTTGGGGCATCGATTTCATGGGACCCTTTATCCCTTCATTTGAACATCAGTACATTCTTGTTGCTGTTGATTATGTGTCCAAATGGATTGAGGCAATTCCCACCCGAACCAATGACCACAAGGTGGTCATCAATTTTGTCAAGAAAAATATCTTCAGTAGGTTCAGGATTCCGAGGGCTATCATCAGTGATGGTGGCACTCATTTTACTAATGCCCAATTCCAGAATTTATTGGCCAAATACGGGGTTAATCATCGTATTTCCACACCTTACCATCCCCAGACGAATGGACAAGCCGAGATTTCCAATCGAGAGATCAAGAACATTCTGCAAAAAACAGTTAGGCCTGATCGCAAGGATTGGACTCAAAAGCTTGAGGAAGCTCTTTGGGCCTACCGTACGGCGTATAAAATGCCCATCGGCATGTCTCCATTCCGTTTGGTGTATGGAAAGGCGTGCCATCTACCCGTAGAGATTGAACACAGGGCATTCTAGGCAATCAAACAATGCAATTTAGATCTGAATCTAGCTGGGAAGACCAGGAAACTCCAACTATCTGAGTTGGAGGAGCTTAGAAATGATGCTTATGAGAATGCCAAGATCTACAAGGCTCGAACCAAAGCTCTACATGATCAATTGATTTCCCGCAAGAGCTTTGAGCCAAACCAAAAGGTCTGGTTATTCGATTCTAAACTTAAGCTCTTTCCTGGCAAACTTAGATCTACATAGAATGGCCCATTCATAATTGATCAGATTTTTTCAAATGGTGCCGTTCAGATTTCTGACCCAAAGACGGGTAACACCTTTAAAGTCAGCGGTCAACGTTTGAAGCCTATTGTTGACCGTAATCTCCCAGAACCCGTCTCAGACTCTGTTGCTCTAGCCATTCTGTGACTTCTTTGCTTGGACTTTGCCTAGCTGACGGCATTAAACTCAACAGTTGTACATATGACACAAGGCTGATACGAGCTTCATATCCAGGTGACATCTTTCATATTCTACCCTTTCTTTCATGTCTCTTTTTCAATGAGGACACTGCATCAGCTAGGCATGGGGGGGTGGATTCATTCTTGAATTATTTGGTCAGCTTTGTGAAATCCATATAAATTGTCTCTCTTCTTATTTGAAAAAAAAAATTAGGAAGGATTAGTTGGACATTAGGACTTTTCAATCCTAAGAAATTTTACATTAGGATCTGAACACAAAGACCCCTCACATCTTTGGACTTAATTAGCCTGTGTATCCACTAAAATGTGGATTTATCTTTGAGTCCTCGCCATCTTAATTCTATTATAATTGGAATAAATAAGTTTGGGTGATAAGTACACGACTTATCAACCCGCCCTCTGATTTAAGGAAATTTTGAGTTTTAAGCATCTACACACTTTCTTTGCACTGACTCGTTGTTCGGCGATTCTAACGGAAATTGGGTAGCTAATGAACCTTCTAGGGTGATATGGCTAGCAAGTTATTGTGGGTAACAGCCCATAGGTAGGTTGTCCAGAGCCCAGTCACTGGACCTTTCTCTTTTTTGCTGCCTGTAGGTAAATCTTAGACCAGGGAAGCCACCTACTTAAAAAAAAAAAAATCAAAAAGAAAAGGAGAAAGAACAAAAAGAAATAAGCCACACTTCGCCGCACAAGTATGGCTAGCAAGTTGTCGGTGGTAACAGCTCATCGACCGATTGTCCAGAACCCAACTCAGAAAATGCACTAAAAATTCCCAAAACACTTAGGAAGAAGCGGAGAAGTAGAATAAGGGGAGATATACACTGGATTCACCTTTGTGTTGACCCCGTAAAAAAATAAAAGTAGGGAGAAAGCTACCGGTTGTAAAGATACACCTTTAGGCAGAATTCTTGTTAGGTCACCTAGAGGCGTAGAAATCCGAAGTCCGTTCTAACTGCCGGTCAACGAGTCTATCACAATCACAATAAGATGCTTAAAGCTTAGGGTTCTCATCAAATCTTGGGTGAGTTGAATAGCTGTAGAAAGCCACTCTTAAACCCTAAAATTTGAAAATCCAAAAAGATTAGAAAAGAGAAAAAGAGAAAAAGAAATTTTTCTTTTAATAAGGCGAGGGCTTGAGGTGGTCTGCATTTTGGCTGATATCCGGGCACTGTTGTGTCTTTGAAAGTTCAGTTCCTAAGTAGACAATTTCTTAATGATTGAAAATAACTCAAGTCCAAATAATCCAACCTAATTCTTTTATAAATAGCATATAGTTTTTTCTAGGGACTAGCAAAAGATAGGCATGGGGGTATGATGTAAACACATTTACACTACTTAAAATGTCTATTTATGCATGTTCTTAAGCATAGGATTGCATTTCATGATATAAATATTACATAACATGCATCATCTTGCATTTAGAGTAGTTTGAATAAAATGGAGGTTAATTGTCTCCTTTTATGTGCTTCGACAGGGCAAACATTTTATCGGGGCCTCGGATCAAAGATCCAACTGTATGGATGTGATCAGGGCGATGATTGGAGTTCAACGACTCCAAGATCGCCTTAATCAGGCATCCGTAGCATCAGATAGTAACCGGGGAACCCTAAAAGATCAAGGGCCAGAATGGTGAAAATCTGCACTTCAGATGACAAATCCGACCACACGGATGAATTCGGATCGACGATCGCAGCTCAACGACACAAAAATCGAGTCAATCCGACATCCGTGGCACCATCCACAACTTCCAGAAGATGGACGGCCAAGATGGCGTCACGTGGCACCATCTCAGCCGCCCAAACGGCCTCCAGCACCGCCGCACCTCTTCTTCTTCAATCAGCGCGTCGATTCTCCGCCGTTGGATCAAGATCCAACGGCTGTGGATGCGGTTGGCTAATTCATCCGCGCGACCATTTCGAAGGCGTAGCGCAGCGGTGACGTAGCCACGGGCGAAGGGGAGGTCGCGGGATCGAGTCCCGCGAGCCCCAAATTGGGTGCAAGCTATCGGGCGCGTGGAGCGTCAGATGGAGATCGGACAGCCGCGCGCGCCCGATAGTGTTGTCGCGCGATTGAACGCCCGGCGCGGACGCGCAATCGGACGCGCCAAGCGGGCGGGCTGCAGTGGGTGAAGCGCGATCTAAGCCGTCCGATCTCGCGATCGGACGACTAAGAACCAGCGGTCGTGCGCAAGCGTTGCGCACGCGGGCAGCTGAGCGAGCGCGCATGGGCGCG
The DNA here is from genome assembly GCA_037157565.1 of Thalassia testudinum. Classification (NCBI taxonomy): domain Eukaryota; kingdom Viridiplantae; phylum Streptophyta; class Magnoliopsida; order Alismatales; family Hydrocharitaceae; genus Thalassia; species Thalassia testudinum. Next base: position 52,150,750 of record JAZHRO010000009.1, read on the forward strand.
GAAACTACGCCCACGTTGGGGGCTTTAGCGACGGTTTTATCCGTCACTAAAGACCCCTTATTTATTATTTTGAAGTTGTAATGTCCATTTCACCCCCACACCTTGCAACTATAAAAGGAGACCCCCTCCATACGAAATTCTCATCCCTTCCTTCTCCTCTCTACCCCTCCAAAGCTCAAGAGAAGCTTGTCCCACACCTGGGATGCTTTCCGCGAGATAAAGTCTAAATTTTCGTTCTCCTTCGGAAGTGGATCCCACGACGACGACGGCGTGCTGCTTTGTTCTCGTTCTTCTGCTTCGTCCTCCTTCGTCCTGCTTCATTCTCCTTCATCCAGACGTCGTCCCGTCCGGCTCGTCCTCCAAGCAATCGTCGAGGAGGATAACTTCTCTCTCCCATTCTTATTTACAGCTTTTCTAGTGTAGAATTTTCCTGCTTTATAGTGTAATTGATTTTCTGCTTTCTAGTGTAACTTTTATTTAGTTTGATTATATAAACAGTTGAAATATTGAATGCATGTTCTCTTTCTCTCTCTCTCTCTCTCTCTCTCTCTTTCTCTCTCTCTCTCTCTCTATCTCTCTTTCTTTTAGTCTGATAGCTCCATTGTAATTATATCGCCTTGCTTATCAAAATCATAAAAAATATAATTGCGAATATAGATCAACGTAGCCTCCCTGTGTTCGACTCGGAATTCATTTCGGTATAAATTTTATTTGTTGAACACGAATTCTTCGCTTTCGAACTACAACGACAGGTTTTCCAAAACCGGACACGTTAGCGTAGCGATTCGTAAATGTTCAACAGTGGCAGAGCCTAGCCCCGTGGCCGACTTTCAGAGTATTCCAGTGGTCTGTGAGTACCCCAATGCTTTCCTAGAGGAGCTGCCAGGACTATCGCCTGAGTGGGAGATCGAATTTGAGATTTCACTGGTACCGGGGACCAACCCCATCCTACTGCACCGTACAGGATGACCCCACTTGAGCTATGAGATTTCAAGTCTTAATTACGGGACCTATTGGGGAAGGGCTTTGCGAGACACCACAGTGTTCTCCAAGATAGATCTGAGGATCAGGGAGACCGACGTCTCTAATACAATTTTCTGTACCCGGTATGGGCACTACGAGTTCATGGCCATGCCGTTTAGGTTGACCAATGCCCTCGCAGCTTTGATGGATATGATGAACCGTGTTTTCAGGCAGTACTTAGACCCGTTGTAGTGGTGACCTTCGAGGGCATATGGGTCTACTCTCAAGATCAGAGTGGCACAGCAGAAGCGTGGTGGGCTCATAACTCATAGGTTACTTTCTTGGGCAACGTGATTTCAGGAGATGGATTGGCTGTGGATCCAGCCAAGGTAGAGGCCGTACTCAGGTGGGAGAGGCCACGCATAGTGACAGAGATATGCAACTTTTGAGACTGGCAAGTTATTACCGACGGTTTATTAGAGGATTCTCTCAGATTGCACGTACTATGACCCAACTGACCCAGAAGGAGTGCCCTTTGCCTGGACAAATGAGTGTGAGGCGTGTTTTCAGGAGTTGAAGAAGAGATTGACTTCAGCTCATGTACTTACCATCGCAAACAGCAGTGGCGGTTTCGTGGTTTACACCGATGCTTCGTTACAGGGGTTAGGGGGTGTGCTCATGCAGCGAGGTCATGTTGTCGCTTACGCTTCGCAGCAACTAAAGCCCCATGAGCATAGCGACCCTACCCATGACTTAGAGCGGGCAGTAGTTGTCTTCGCGCTGAAGACATGGAGGTACTACCTTTATGGTGAGACTTTTGAGATCTTTGCAAATCATAAGAGCCTTAGGTACTTGCTTAACCAGAAGGAGCTTAACATGAGATAGAGACGTTGGTTAGAGCTCTTGAAGGACTACGACTACAGCATCTCCTACCACCCTGGAAAGGCCAATGTGGTGGTCGATGCCTTGAGCCAAAGGGAGCCTGCCCACTCGGCAGCTTATAGGCACAGAGTTTGAGACTCATGGAGGAGTTGGGCAGTTAACGACCCCGGGAGTCATGGGGGTACTGTGGGGTAATGACAGTGACGTGGCAGTCACGACCAGAGCTGATAGACCACATCATCGCAGGGCAGATGCCGATCCGAACTTACAGACGCTGTGAGACAGGGTGTTGACAAGGGACCTAGGAGATCTTCTCAGATGAGATCCTGCGTATGAGGGGACGTCTGTGTGTTCCTAGGGATGAGGAGTTGTTGAGAGAGCTTCTGCCGGAGGCGCACAGGTCCAGGTTCATCAAACATTCTGGGAACACAAGTTGTACTATGATTTGTGACGTGACTTCTGGTGAAGAGGGATGAAGCGAGATATTGGTGAGTAAGTTCAACAGTGTTAGTATGCGAATAGGTGAAGGCCGGGCACCAAAGGCCTACAGGGCCATTGCAGCCACTTCCGTGCCAGAGTGGGAGTGGGAGAGCATCACCATGGACCTGGTGGTGGGTCTACCAGTTACCTAGCGGGGACATGACGTAGTCTGGGTGATAGTAGATAGGTTGACGATAACAGCGCGTTTCCTGCCGATCCGAGTCACCTTTGGACCAGCACAATTAGCAGAGAGATATATCGGAGATGTGGTGCGCCTGCATGGAGTCCCACGTGAGATTGTATCTGACAGGGATACTCATTGTACTTCCCAATTCTAGGATGAGTTTCAACAGGCCTTGGGGACATGTGTGAGGTTTAGTACCGCTTACCACCCCCAGACGGATGGACAGGCAGAGCGTAACATACAGACACTTGAGGACCTTCTGCGTGCCTGTGTGCTAGACTAGAGAGGGCCTTGGGAGGAGCATTTACCCCTGACAGAGTTGCATACAATAACAGATACCACTTGAGCATTGGTATGGCACCTTACGAGGCTTTGTACAAACAGAGGTGTACTGCACCCTTAAGTTGGGTCGAGGTGGGGACCAAGTGGGAGGTTGGTCCCAGGCTGATCCGGTAGAGTCAAGAGATGATAGAGTAGATTCACAGACGACTTCGCACTGTCAGGAGCAGGCAGAAGAGTTACGTCGACTGGAAGTGCAGCGAGGTGCAGTTCGAAGTTGGGAATCACGCCTTTCTCCTTGTTTCGCCCATGAAGGGTTTGTAGCATTTTAGGGTGAAGGAGAAACTTGCGCTGAGGTTTGTGGGGCCCTTTGAGGTCTTAGAACGGGTAGGACCCGTTGCTTATCGGCTTGCCCTTCCTTCCCAGCTTTCTAGAGTGTACGGCATGTTCCATGTGTCCAATCTCAGAAAGTACGTCGTCGATCCCAGTACAGATATTAGACAGAGCTGTCCGGAGTCTGCGACGGAAGCAGGTATCACTGGAGAAGGTTCTATGGAGAAGCCAGCGGTATGGGGAGGCAACCTGGGAGCCTGAGGTGGCGATGCGAGAGTGGTACCTGGAGCTTTTGAAGGTATGTCTCCTCGGACCTACTTCGGTCCTCTTTAAGTTTGTTATTCACTTCTATGTTACTTTTATGCACCCTACTTGACTCAAGTTTCAGGGACGAAACTTTCTTTAAGTTTGTTATGTTGAAATGACCCATTGCCCTTGGGATATTTAAGATGTCTGGGAGATTGGTCAGACGTCTATCCATACATCTGGATTGAGGGCCGGATGTCTGAAAGTAGGGGAAAACTATATGTTCGCCTACTTTCAGCATGCAGGCGACACATACTTTTCCTTTTCTTTTTCTTTTTCCCCTCCGTTCTCCTCACCCAAACCCTAACCTTCTCCTCTATTTAAACCCCTCCATCTCCACTCCACCCCCACCACTGTAGCCACTGCCACCTTCACCTTTTCCTTGTGCTAGCGACCTCCACCTTCTCGGCGAAGGAGAGTGAGGTAGAGCGAGGGAGAGCTGGGGAGAGCGAGGGAGTGAGGGGGGGGGAGTAAGGGGAGAGCAAGGGTGAGGGAGTGAGAGGAGCGTGTGGGAGAGGAGGTGCAGCGGAAGAGTCCGTGAGTAGGGAGTGCCATGCTACGGGTGCAGTGGCATGAGCTCGAGGAGGAGGAACTTGAAGGGGAGAGGTCTAGAGAGGTTCGTGGAGCTCGCAAGCTTGAGCTAGAGGAGTTGGAGCTGTGCAAGGAGGGGGAGCTCGCAAAGGGAGCTTCACAACCTCCTAAGGCGGCTGGCATAGCAACTATAAGCGGCGTAGAGAAGTTCACGTAGAGGAGAAGGATCGCGAGAGGAAGTTCTGGATACTAGATTTCCAGTATCAGACGTCTGGGACATCGACCAGATGTCTAGAGAAGTATCGAGATGTCTAGAGCTGAAGCCGGACGTTTGAAAGCACATTTCTCACGCAAAGGTATGTGTTGTCTGCACAGTTCCACCCATGCAGACTGTGACGCAGGTTTCCTTTGGCTGAAAATGGGTCTGCGTCATCATACGTAGGTGCAGGGTGTTGGAAAGGCGTGTGGTGTGCATTTCTAGCCAACTTTTGGACGTCTAACCACATCGCCAGACGTCCGACGGCACTTCCAGACGACTAGGAGGGTCCGACATCAGGGACTTCCCTCAAACGGATTGTAGAGGAGTCCGGACATCTGAGGCAGCTACAAGAAGTGAGAGGTATGATCAGATGTCTTTTAAGACGTCTGGGAATAGTCCCAGACGTCTGATTTTGGACAGTAATCGTGTTTTTGGCCCGTTTAGGGCCTAAACGAAGTCGATTTTCCACAAACAAAGTACTGTTGTTTTCCACTCGAGTTTCTCTACGTGTTCATGTTGAGTACCTACCGTTTTGAGCTTGTTTGATGTAAATTAGTCGCTGGTATAGGTTACCAGCCGGTGGCGTGTTCGGGACCCGCAGAGATGATGAGATCTGCGACACAGGCCCCTATTCCTCCCATGATACCCGGTAGAGTGGTTTAATTTAGTTGTTAATATTTAAATAAAAATGTACTTGCTTGGAATAATCGGATCGAACTCTAGGATGTGGAATAAACCCTAGGGTAGAAATGTATGAATCTGTTTTGAGCTGTACTATTTACTTGATGCATGTTTAAAATAAATTGCTAGCAAACGGTATTAGTGTAATTATGAGATGCATGTTAGAATACGAGTTTCCTGTATGTGAATGAATTATGAGATGCATGTTAGAATGCGAGTGCCTGTATGTGAATGAGAAAGTGAACGATGAAACCACAAGTTGCATGTAAGTGATTGAGAATTAATTTGTGCAAACACAAGCTGCCTGTATATGGATGAGGAACGAGTTATGAAACATGAGATCTGAATGTGGATAAATGAGATGAATAATGAGCATGAACCCTACGGGGAAGTAGGAGTAGAACTCTTGTGTATGAAAGGAATCTGGAATGCAGACGGGAAGTAAATTGGCCCTTGTGTACATAGTACCAAGGAGCATAGTGGTTCTTTTAGTGTAGAGCGGAGCTAGCCTCCCTTGGGTTGAGACCCAGGGTTAGGATTGGCCACTCTACACCGACTCTTGTAGGCCCTCACGTACGTGGTACCGAGGCGTGATACTAGTGTAGGGAGGGAGCTAGCCACCCCACGGGACCCGGGGTTCAGTTAGCCACCCTACACTGACTCTGTTAGGCCCACTGGGCAAACTGGGGTAGCTGGATGAGGGTACGCAGACTGTGGAAGGGTGAGACCCTTGTTTGGTTCTAAGGGGCGAGACCCCTGTTCTGAGAGGGCAAGGCCCTATACTGTTCCGTGCTGTACTTTGGGTGTACCCACTCGCGGAAACGACTGACCGCGTGTCAGTGCGGGGTAGCTACTCTGCGCTTATCACGCGTGCCATAGTCACCGTTATGTCTCGACAGTGACCTCGGGGTGGTTGACTAGGGTAGGACTACCACGGGACACTCTCCCGTCCAGGAGAGCACCACGTGTACCTTCTACTCCACGGAAAAGATTGCAATCAAGATCGTTCCCATGAGGAACAAGCAAGATCAAAAAGTACTTGGATCCTTTGTGAAATAAATGAACCAGAAACACATAGATGAGATAAATAGAAATAAGAATAAAACCTGGCTGTTTGTTTTACTTTACTTGCACATAAATAATGTAAACACCATTCTACTCAACGTCTGCTGACTATGTCTTTTCGTAACCCTATCCAGGACCAGGAGTTGTGCAACCTGAGTTTCCGGCTGCAAAGGAAGCTGGGCCCTGTCGAGCCCAGCCATAGTAGTAGTTTCCTTTCCAGCTCTTTTGTTTCTACTATAGTTGTGAGTACTATGTAATTCCCTTCGAAGAGGGGTGAGATCAGTGTGACAAAAAAAATGCGGAATTGAAAATATAAACAATCTCACAAAAATAAGCAATCACAAAATGTACACAGGAATTTTTAGGTGGAAACCCAAACCGGGTAAAAACCACCACCTAACCCTCTCGAGTTAGGATTTTCCGATCAACCTAGTTGATCAAATCCACTAAACGAATCACTTTAAAATGATGGTGATTCAACCTCAGTACAACCACGCTACAAGTACGAGGGTAGCGTTCCTCAACCCCTTCTCTCCATGAGAAGGATTTTGTCCCACGAAGGAGACGGGAATTCGCAAAGCGAATACCCAACCAAAAGACAAAGGTAAAATAAACAACCTATAGAGCCAACAAAGTAATAAACCTAAGCTTCTATAGGATTTAGGAAACTCCCCTTTGCAAGGAGTGCGTCGACGATGACGCGGTGCGTGAGCCACGCGACGGCGCAACTTCGCTCTTGTGAACTACGGCGGGAGAGCGGGTGCGCAACAGCTTGATGCTCTCAAGAGAATGGTGCTTGAGCTTGGAGAGCAAGAGCTAGCTAGGACACAAGAGAGTGGGAAGTGCAATACAAATTGTTTCTTATGTATCTTGGTCTCTCTAGGTGTATATCTTGTGTGTTTTGTGTTGCAAAGGCTCCCCTCTATTTATAGAGGCCTTAGGAAGGCTTTGGAAGGCTTGGAAAAGCTTCTATAGCCGTTGGGTGCAAAGCCCAAGAGAATCAGGCCGAAATCAGGAACAATCATTGTTCTGACAGGCTAATCAGACGTCTAACTCTGGCATCAGACGTCTGGAAGGCCACTTTAAGACGTCTGATTCCAAGGTCAGACGTCTGATTCTATGCGGGTTTCTCCCTGACTTGAATCAGATCTAAACAGGGTTTTTGTGCAAGTCCATCAGACTACCTACAGGACATCTGGCACTATATCTGGACGTCTGAAAACCTACTTTTACTGTGGGAATTGATTTCCAAACGTTGCAACGGCTAGAAAATCTCTGAGAAGAGATTTTGGGTCAGCCGAGGCAAAACGGTCATTTATCAGACGTCTGGAAAGGCCTAAGGACGTCTGATAAGGCTCTAACGGTCTTATTCTTGAGTGTCTGCTAAGCCAGCCAACGGTCCACTAATTGGACGTCTGGCAAAGTCATCAGACGTCTCCTAAGACATCTGGTATAAGGTATGGACGTCTGAATTCATCAGACAGAACTAACTTTGTCCAGCCTAACAGTTATCAGACGTCTGAAACAACAGTCAGACGTCTTAAAATTCTTTATCAGACGTCTGATTTTGGGATTAGACATCTGGAAATGCTGTTTGAGCCCTATATTGGTTTTCTAAGTATTCTACAGAAAACCTAAGTATCCTAGGGTTGTGCAGGTGTTCCTAGGACTACTTTTAGGGTACTTTGAGGCTCTTTAACATAATGTTCTAAGGAATAAAAAAGAGCAAGAAAATAAATACAAGAGATACATGAAAGGATAAAAAAGAATCTATCCTATTCTTCTTGTCTTCCATCTCCAATCTTTCGCTCCACGCGAACCTCCTCTATTTTCCGTCAAGCTCCTCCAATCCGTCATGGATGCGAGCTCGAGTTCCGTCTAAACACGTCCACATTTGCAATTGACCTGAAATCTAGGACTCAAATTGCAAATGTTAAATAACACGTGTTTTGTTATCATCAAAACAAATGATCGTGGTGCTCTAGCACCAACATACTAGACCTCTAAGTTACTGTTCCTGTTATTTTCTGTTTTCTTTCCGCTGTTGTTGTTGTGGTGGCATGTACTATTTTGGGACAGTTTACTTTACTTTCCTTTCTTGTTTCGTTTTTACTTCTGCATAGTTATAATGCATGTGTGAATGTGGTTTATTTCCTACTTTGGTTTATTTCTCGTTGGACAACTAGGTCTTGGAATTAGTCGAGGCGAGCCAGTCTCGGGTCTTGTAGGGATCCGGGAACCGGGTCGTAACACAATGAAATCCATTCAAAATGAATCCCAAATCTTCATATCTCTCAATCTTCATTAAAACCTAGAAGAATGCACTATCATCCTTTAGGTTAGAATCTAAATCTCACCCAAATGAGCATGTGAATCATTGCTAGAGCCTCAAATAAGAAGGACTGATCATCCTTGGCTTTAGCTATTAATAAAGAACCAAAACTCATGTCAATATCAAATTGAGACCAAATCTAAGAAAATCAACAAATCAGCTCATTCAACATCAGAAGAGGGTCATTTTGAACAAGTGGAATGAATGGGATGACCCTTAGCTGACATTTGGCACTCAAATCAGATCTAAATGCTCAATAGCATCAGATCTGATTTGATGCCTTGATGCGTGGGTGATTGGCGGTTTAAAATGCAAGGAAAATGTGCAGAAGTAAGTGTCAAGCAAGGGGGGGGGGATCAGATGAACACGATGAAAGGGTGAATTTATCTCCTCTAGTCTGAATTGATCAAAGGACTTGGATCAGCATTACGCTAATCTACTCCTAACTAAACTACCAAATCCATAGATTAACTAACCAATTCTACTCCTAATTGATCTACACTACACTAGCAAACACTACAACTATCCTAGAAGCCAATAAAATCCTAGCTAATTGGAGGAATGGGTTGCCTGGATCCACAGTGGGTTGCTGTGGTGACAAAAGGAGATGCGAGGGTCTTCAGCTAAAGAATAAGGTCCCTGGGCTACAACTGGTCATTACAACGATGAATTGGAAGGGGAGACACCGCCCTTGTCACTGGCGGTCAATGAAGGGGGAAGAGGAGCTGAAGACGTGGATGAAAGGACCAACTCAAGTGGGGAGGGAGCTGATTGTGTGCACGTGAGGTCTGAGGGAAGCTTAAGTAGCCTCACAAGTGAATTAGGTGACCGTAGAGTAAGATTAAGCTTAATTAAGGCATATGGTGGAGATGAGGAAGAGAGGTGCGCAGAAGTTTTTGACTCAAAAATGCACCGTTGGATCAGACCTTAGGGGGAAGGTGTGGTTATGTGTGGGAGCACGCGAAGATGAGATTGAGATCCACCGTCGAATGAGAGGTACAAATAATCGACAACACTTGTGCACCGTGTTCTTTGTGGTGAATAGTGCATGTGAGCACAATAGGTGTGTTTGGGTATTTTGCAGGGAAGGCCTTAAAGTGAAACGATGCACATTTTGCACAAAAACCCATAAGTGGCTGAAAGTAGGTCAGAGTAGTCCTTGGCTGCTTACAAAGAAGTCCCTATAGGTTTGCAGATAGGTCCTTGGGCTTTTAAGCTAAGGAAAATGTATATGATTGAGGACCTAAATGTAATGTGATGGTTTCAAGGTCCTATTGATGTCTAAATGCAATAAAATTTTTATGATACATTAATTGAACATATTAGAAGTTAATTTAGCACTTGATTTATACTTTGGAGCTCAAAATTCTGTTTAATTGGTAATTAGATCATCAATTTATATTTGTTAATAGAATATCTCAAATACTGACCTAATTATACATTTTAGCCCTAATTTGATGTTTAGGTCATTTCTATTAATTCTCACACTTAACTCATTTATTGTGTTAATAAGATAGTGTTTAACCTAGTTTCTAGCTTAACTTGAGCATTTTAGCTATAATGAGCCACACCTCATCATTATTAAATCTCGATAATTACCAAGCGCAATCAAAGCCCTTGAGCATGTAATCATTACAACGTGATTCGAATGATAGGCACAAACCCTGTAATCCGTCTCGACTATCAGGATGCGATTATGCTATAATTACAGCAACTAATGCTCGTCTTGTCAGCATAAAGCGACAAAATTTTACCTGTAGTGATTGACCATCATTTACAGAAGATAATGCTTACATCGTACGATTAAATGTCCTCTTAAGATGGTCAATCACTACTTATTAATTGCTATAATTATGACGGCCTCTTAAGGCTAAGGGAAAATCTGGTGGTGGCATGCCTATTCTTCCCCAAAACAAACAGGCGACGATATGCTTATAACTTAAGCACATGGCGCCTTGCTTGCTTAAATAATTGCTTATCAGGTATACGGTTGGCACACCACCCACCGCATGACCCATTAAATAAATAGGCCTTGACCTATACATTAAAGAAAATGGCAGCTAATTACCCGCTAGCATGCGATGCAAGCTTCATGTTAGTTCTCAATAATCAGACGATCGAAAAACCTACCGACCCATCATTAGGGGCATGGTATGCACGAAGTAAAAAATAGTTCTACTTTCTTTGCTGACAAACTCAGATAAAGAGTTGGGCGCAACTGATGAGGGGAGAAAAATCACTCTAGGAGTCAGGCCACGTAGATGATCTGCTACCCAACAAATAGTGAAAACCCCGCACTTCAAGGTGAACCTAGACTTGCATACCTGATCAAATGGCAGATCGCTCTAGGTTCGAAAAACCATCAACCGACAGGCTTGGCATCGCCACTAAGAAGGAATCTTGCGAAGTATGGAACTGACTTTGATCGCCTGTCAGTTACAACACGATATACTATTTTTAGTAGGGATCCTGAGATTGTGGGCATAGAAAAGAGACCGACAACCGAGGAAAGTTCACCCTTTAAATACTAGGGGAAAACTTGCTTTTATTGTTTACACAATCAGAGAAAGAGAAACATATAGAATTTGTATCACCTAAATATTAGTGGATTTTGGGAGTATCATCTTCCCCACAGTCGTACAACTCTTTTTCGGTAGAATTGAATTATCAAATCTCATATATAGTTTTGTCTATGGTTATTTGTTAATTCAAAATTACTGTTACAAAACCCTCGACCAGTACTAGTACAATAAATAATATACGAAATGCATAATTTTCTAAACAAAACAATTAAGAAATAAAACTTAGCTGACTCCTTGTTGTGCTAGGATTGAATTGACAACAACGAAACAAAAGAGGCAAAGTAGACCAACGGTTTAAACTAATTGGATTAGTTATGTGTAAACTAAGAACAAATCAAATGGTGATTTTTAAGGTGGTCGCATAGATTGGTGTGGATTTTTTGACTACCTAGTTAATTAATTACGTTGTACATATATATATTTTATCCTAAAGGAACAAAAGTCAAGGAAGTGCCAAAAGGTAAATTAATGCCCTCGACTACTCCCTCCCTCGCATCCTCTTTCTATATCGCATCACAATAGTGCTTTATCCAGTTACGTAGTGTTAGTGTACTGAAAATTCACTGATGCTATATAACCATACACCACTAATGCTCTTCCATACAACATCAGTACGTTTTAGTATAAAATTGAAAACTATTGGTGTATACACCACTAATTCCAAAACCTTGCTCCCAAAGCAGCAGCGTATGATACCCTCTCGTGGATATATATATATATATATATATATATATATATATATATATATATATATATATATATATATATAGCTGACTCTCCAATGGATCTTTAATTTACAAAATAATCATATAAAGTAATATTCTTCTTAAACATCATGGAACATAAACTTCTTTCTGGAGCTAAACCTCGTCTTATATGATGGGTCACATCGAGAACTTATCAGACTAGGATGTTCCTCGATCACATAATTAAGTATTATGCACTTCATCGATGGAGGGTCTATGTTTAAAATCTCCCGTCATCATCGATCAACCAAATAATTTGATCATATAAGATATGAATTGAAGTTGCATTTTTAAAATTTGGAGTGCAAAGAAATATTACAGGAAACTTCGATCATTATGATTATTTGAAAGATCAACTTACAAAATATATGAAAGAAAATGTACTTTGACAAATTAGAGAAAGGTTGGTTGTGTTCGAAAGGAATAAATAACTTCCATGGGACAAAAGACCGGCAAGTCACGATTTGCAAGCATCAGCAACAGTGCAAGACAAAAAGCCATTTATTAGGTGCTTCGACCGAAAGATTCTAAAGCAGAAAACCAAATCGGTTCACCCAATTCAAACACCCTCCCGCAATTTCTTCGTAATTCCATACCAGAACTTTCAGTTTTAATCAATCATCTCACCCATGATCACCATTAAATTTGCGTTGATAATACTAGCTTTTTTTTTGACTTCCGTACCTAGAGGTGGGTATTATATTCCGCCCAATCCAAATAATCTATCAAAATAATTGGAAATAAATCATTTCATTTGAGTTATTTGAGTTATCGATAAGTTAAGATCAAAATTGTAAAGTTAATATAGATTTTAAGTAGGTTGATGGTTCTAACACGTAATTTAAATTACCTAAACAATCTAAATTATTTAATCGGATGATCCTAAGTCACATCCATTCAATAATATTAAAATATTTTTTAGGAGCTTTATTTTTATAATTATAAATGATATTTAATTTTTAAGATTTTACATGAATATTATTAAATTTTTTTTAAATTATTTAAATACCATTCAATTTAAAGTAACGTTATTTTCATATTTATCACTCCACGTTAAATTTAATAATTTTAAATTAAAATATAATAAAAAATTATTTTTTAATCTTAAATAATACTCTTCTCTCAAAGTTTACATTATTTTAAGATAACTATTAATTAATTTTATTATATAAAATGTGGGGGTGTGCCTACTAAAGTTGCATTTGGTAGGAAAATAAGGGTTATATTAGAATAAAGTATTATAGGGATAAGTTGTAGGGTAAAATAATTAGTAGTGTGATGTAATGTTAGTAGTTATTTATTTAATAATTTTCTTTGTGAAAGTAAAGATTTTTTGATATGATGTTAACGATCGTTAGTTAATGATTACCTCCTCTATCGATTCCACTTGCAACTTATCTCAATCCCATGTGTTACAATAAGATTAACCCTCATAGTGACGTTATCCCACACCAAAGCCTTGAACCAAACGAGGCTTGGAAGTATACGAATGATTATATTTTTTTGAATCAAATGTCCAACGTGTTGAATAAATATTTATGCCAATGCTTATGTTTTTTTCAATGAAATATGGGAGTGCACCCACTATATGTTTGAATGAAATATTTTTGTAAACAGGGACAGGGATGTACCAAGAAAATTACATTCACATGGTACAATTATATTATTTTTAATGTAATTTTATAGTTTACTACGAGTAATTAGCATAATCATATGACTAAGATGTAATTTGATATACATAATTTATATTATTATATAAATATTTTATTTATGCAAAAAATGCGAATGAATTGAAACCCTACTACCATAAATGCTTGGGTAGGAGAGGCCAAATTTCTTTCTCCTATCCTCTACGATTTCGATTAGATAGAAACTAGATTATTTAGCGAAGGTTGAGTCTAATCTTGTAAATAGACTGATTTGATTTAATTAAGCTTCCTACATTTTTTAATGCATTAACCCATTCCCATTTAATTATTTTCCTGAATTTTAAATCCCATTTAATTTCCTTAAAACAAGATCCTCTCCTCACCTTCCCGCCAACACCCTCTCAACCATTTTCTTTTGATTTTCATAATATCCCAATATAACCACCATATTCCCCGCGTACTCGTAACTTCCCCCACTCTCCCCGCTCTCTCGCAACGGCCCCCACCTAGTCGCTCTTATTCTTCCGTAGCCATCTTTGCCGAGGAAAAAAATTAGGCGGCAACCTCTCCTTCTCACCCCTCGTCTCCTTCTTCTTCCCCATGCACTATCTTCATGCCAGACGTCGGCCATAGTTCCACGCCGCCGGTGCTCCATTACCATTTCTATCCCTCTCGCACGGCCCCTCTCTCACTCTCCCTCCCAATCTCCTCTTTCCTCCTGTCTTTTTCCCTTTCCTCTTCCCTCTGTGTTAAACCACCCAACACCACACCGGCAACCCTCCTCCTCGCTACCACCGCAGCTACAGCAACGTCACCACCGCTGACCCCCCCTCCTGCGCCTCTCCTCCTTCCCCAACTCCCTCTTCTCCCTCTCCTTCTCCTTCCACCATCAGCCGCTCCTCCACCTCCATAACAGATCACCATCACTCGCTCCATCACCACCAGCTCCATTGTTACGAACGCGTGCCCCAGACGTCTTTTAAGACGTCTAGGAGGTGGCCTAGACGTCGGACCAGACGTCTGGGATCACATCCAGACGTCTGACCAGACGTCTGGGATCGTTTCCAGACGTCTGGAAAACAGTTATTTTTCGCACGAGAGATTCGTCTACGCGCCTTTGCGTGCAGACCCACGATTCCTCTCTCTCTCTCTTTTTCCCTCTCTCTCTGCGGCTGCAGACCTGCCGCGCACTCTCTCCCTCCTCCTCGCACGGCCTTAAAAGCCACGCCTCCCCTCCTGTCGTCTCCACCGTCCCCTTCCTCTTCTCCTTCCTGTGCGCGAGAGCGAGCGAGCACGAGGGCGGCAGCGGCAGCCGCAGTGAGCGCGGAGGAGGTGCGGCGTGCGAGGGCGGAGCTCTGCCGTGAGGGCGAGCTCGCCAGAGCGGCTTGGCCAGCCGACGGAGGGCGCAGGGGGCACGGAACGACGTGGAGAGGGACCTGCTGCGGTTTGAGCAGCAGACGCGCGAGGTGCGACGCGGGCGGCGTCGCGAGCGGAGGCCGAGTGGCGCCCTAATTCTGGAAAAAATTTCCAGAATCAGACGTCTGGGTTGATAGCCAGACGGCGAGGGAGACGTCTGGAAGCTCATACAGACGTCTGAAAGGTGAGGATTCCGCTTTCTTCTTCCTTCCTGTCGACTGACCGTACTGAGGGAGGGAGTTGGCTGTGCGCAGGCTCGCTGATTCGCCATCCTTTGCGAATTAGATGTCTGGAAGTTGTACCAGACGGCTGGAGCGACCTCCAGACGTCCGGGGTGACCATCGGACGTCTGGGAGCTAGGCCAGACGTTCCCGTAGACTTCTGGACGTCTGGGAAACCACGCTGAACAGGTAATTCTCTGATCCACTTTTTAAGACGTCTGGAAGAAGTTCCAGACGTCTGATTTTGCACAGTGTCGTCATTTTTGACCCGTTTAGGGCCCGTTCGGGTTCCGTTTTCCGCGATTCGAGTTGCGTTCTTTTCAGAATTAATTCCTCTACCCGTCTACAGTAGCTATACACTGTTTTGAGAACCTCCTTGTGTTTGATCCTTGTGATAGGACCTCCTTCAGTTGCAGTCTTGGGAGTCGCGGAGGCACGTGGAATTCCCGATCACGCCTCCATTACTCCCGTTGTACCTGATAGAGTGGTTTTAAGTTATTAATAAAATTTGTTAAATTATGGAACCATAAATAGAACCTAGGACATTGCATGAATCCTAGGAATGAGAAATAGATGGAATGATCGCTCCTAGGTGTTGCATAAATCTTAGGACTGGAAAACTAGATTGTATGATAGCTCCTAGGATATGGCATGAATCCTAGGATGGACCCCTGTTACTGAGAGGGCTCTGCCCTGGACTGGTTCCGTGCTTTTGGCGCACCCGTTAACGGAAATGACTAACCGCGTGCCAGTACGGGTTAGCTACCTGTACGTTTATCGCGCGTGCCGTAGTCACCGTTACGTCTGTCAGTGACCTTGGGGTGGTTGACTGAGGGTAGGATCACCACGGGGGACTCTCCCGGCTAGGAGAGCACCACGTGCTACTTCTACTTTTTGGAAAAAACTGCAATCAAGATCGTTCCCACGAGGAACATTCGAGATCAAGAAAAAGATCTGGGGAATAAATGAAATAGTGAGACAATTGAAAGATGTGAATAAAGAAAGTAATAGAACATAACAGCTACTGTACACTTTACTGTTGTCTTTAGTTGTAGTTTCCACTCTACTCAGCGTTTTGCTGATGTGTTACACTCGTCACCTTTTTCAGGACCAGGTGTTGAGCAGCCAGGGTCAGCGGCTGCAGAGGACGCTGGGCTGAGTAGGGTCCAGTAGAGTTACTACTGTCATTTGTACCTCTTTGTTCTCGTTATAGTGAGTAGTTCTTGTTTCCGCTGTACTTTTCTTTACCTGCAGTTCATGTTATATGATAAATGTTGTTCTACTGTTGTGGTGGTATATACTGTAGTAGTTTCTTTCCTTACTGCTGTACTTTCTTACTGTTAGTTATATTCATGCTGAATGTGGTTTATTTTACTGCTCTTTTGGTTACTTCCTCGTTGGACGACTAGGTCTTGGGATTAGTCGAGTCGGTCCGGTTCTCGTGTCTCGTAGGGACTCGGGAACCGGGTCGTTACAAGATGGTATCAGAGCAAGGTCGTCCCGAGAAGTGAATCAACTGACTGGAAAATAACCAATTCGCATGTTTATAGCTAGAGTAGCCACCACAACATATCTCCTGACTTGAGCTCTTAGAAGTTTCGTTAGGTACCGTCTGTTTTGACGTTTCCGTTTTGTTTCGCGTCTCCTTGCAGGAGATGACCCATCGCGGGACTGGCGAGACTGGCCGCGGGTGCGGCCGAGGACGAGGTCGGTGAGATAGACGTGCTGTCGTTGACGTCTCGGTGGACCAGCCACCACTCCCTGGCATCCAGGCCCAGGACCTCACCAGACTGATACGAGATATTGTACGAGAGGAGCTCCACCCACCGCCCCGAGCACCTCCCCCTGGGGCTGCAGAGGGGGAGTCCTCTATGGGACCACGCGCCGGACACGGCGCTGGACACGAGGGAGGGGATGGGCCGTTGCCGCCCCCACCTTCCTCCGACACTTCTGTACATGAGGCACCTTCGCCTTCGAGCTTTTCGGACAGTTCCGGAAGCTGAAGCCCCCCTCCTTCAAGGGGGATGAGGACCCGACCGAGGCAGAGGACTGGCTTGAGCAGCTGAAGAAGATCTTCGACACCCTTCGCCCCCCGGTGGAGTGCCGCGTGGCCTTTGCCACGTACCAGCTGGAGAGTGCGGCACACCGGTGGTGGACGGCGGTCCGGGGACAAGAGAGGGACGAGCCGACGTGGGACCAGTTCGTCACCCTCTTCTGCGAGCAGTACTTTCCCCAGACGTGGCAGGACCAGAGGAGGCGGGAGTTCCACACTTTCCGCCAAGGGACGATGACTGTGTGCGCATACCGCACGCATTTCTTGGAGCTGTCCCGCTTTGCAGCGACAGCAGTAGCCACTGAGGAGGAGAGCCTTTGGAGGTTCACCGAGGGGCTCCGGCCTGCGATCCGGGGGTATGTCAAACCCCTGAAGCTGCCTACGTTTTCGAGGGTGGTAGAGGCAGCTATGACTTACGAGGAGACCAACCCGTCCACACGAGACACCGACGGCGGGCGGAAGAGGCCCTTTCAGCCAGACTTCTCACAGGGCCGGCGAGAACGGAGACACGTGGCGTCTGCAGGGGAGCCGTCACGTTATGCAGGGCCATCAGTGGCCTTTGGGGGCCCTCGACAGGGGCCAGTCGCCAGCACCGGACCCCCGCCTAGTCGACAGCAGGGACTCACTGAGGGCGGGAGTCGGGTTCCCCTCTACTACCAGTGTGGCCAGCCGGGCCACGTCAGGAGGGACTGCCCATCTAGGGCAGGAGGTCAGCAGATACTTCCCGTGCAGAGCACTGAAGGGCGCGCAGGAGGCCGCGGTTCCCAGGCACGAGGAGTAGGACAGCAGTCGCTAGGAGGGTACCGGCCAGCACCTACCCGTCCGACGCAGAGTGTGGCTGCTTCGTCCACACCTAGAGCTGAGGGGCGTATCAACGCCCTAACACACAGGGACGCCAGAGCTTCGGGATCCATGGTAGCAGGTATGGTTTCAGTTTCTGGCAGAACCCAACCCCGTGGCAGACTTCCAGAGCATCCCGGTGGTCAGAGAGTACCCCGACGTGTTTCCAGACGAGTTACCAGGACTACCGCCCGAGCGTGAGATCGAGTTTGAGATCTCACTAGTACCAGGGACCAGCCCCATCTCCACCGCGCCATACAAAATGGCACCGCTTGAGCTGCGAGAGCTCAAGTCCCAGTTGCAGGACCTTTTGGAGAAAGGTTTCGTGAGGCCCAGTGCGTCTCCTTGGGGAGCCCCGGTACTGTTTGTGAAGAAGAAGGATGGGACCCTACGCCTTTGTGTGGACTACCGACAGCTGAATAGGGTCACCATCAAGAACAGATATCCGCTGCCGAGGATCGACGATTTGTTTGACCAGTTGCGGGGTGCCACGGTGTTTTCCAAGATAGACTTGAGGTCTGGATACCACCAGTTGAGGATCAGGGAGACCGACGTCTCCAAGACAGCTTTCCGCACCCGGTACGGACACTACGAGTTTTTGGTCATGCCGTTTGGGCTGACCAATGCCCCCGCTGCTTTCATGGACCTGATGAACCGGGTGTTTAGACCGTACTTGGACCAGTTTGTGGTGGTTTTCATAGATGATGTACTCATCTATTCTAGAGATCGGACGCAGCACGGACAACACTTGCGGATGGTTCTGGACACTCTGAGACGACGCAGGCTGTACGCCAAATACAGCAAGTGCGAGTTCTGGTTGAGGGAGGTGACCTTCTTGGGTCATGTGATCTCTGGTAACGGCCTGGCGGTGGACCCCGCCAAGGTCGAGGCAGTGCTCAGGTGGGAGAGACCGCGTTCAGTCACTGAGATTCGCAGTTTCCTGGGACTGGCAGGTTACTACAGACGGTTCATCAGAGGATTTTCACAGATTGCACGTCCTATGACACAGTTGACCCGGAAGGACGTGCCTTTCGCTTGGACAGACGCCTGTGAGGCGTGTTTTCTGGAGCTGAAGGAGAGGTTGACCTCGGCTCCCATGCTCACCATCCCTGACAGTAGTGGCGGGTTCGTTGTGTACACGGACGCTTCCTTGCAGGGGTTAGGAGGTGTGCTCATGCAGAGGGGTCACGTGGTCGCTTACGCTTCGCGGCAACTGAAGCCCCATGAGCATACCTACCCTACCCACGACCTAGAGTTGGCAGCTGTTGTCTTCGCGCTGAAGACATGGAGGCACTACATGTACGGTGAGACCTTCGAGATTTTTACAGATCACAAGAGCCTCAGATATCTTTTTGACCAGAAGGAGCTCAACATGAGACAGAGACGTTGGTTGGAGCTCCTGAAGGACTACGATTGCGGCATCTCCTACCACCCGGGAAAGGCCAATGTGGTGGCTGACGCCTTGAGCCGTAAGGCGCCCACACGCTTGGCCAGTCTACAGTTACAGAGTTGGAGCCTTTTGGAGGAGGTGGGCAGTTAGCGACCTCTAGAGTTACGAGGGTACTGTGGGGCAGTGACGGTGACACGGCAGACTAGGCTAGAGTTGATGGACTGCATCATCACAGGACAGATGGCCGATCCATACTTGCAGTCTTTGCGCGACAGAGTACTGTCAGGAGATCCAGGTGACTTCTCTTTCACAGACCAGGTGCTACGTTTGAGGGGACGGTTGTGCTTTCCCAGAGACGAGGAGCTGTTGAGAGAGCTCCTGACTGAGGCACACGGTTCCAGATTCACCATACATCCCGGGAACACGAAAATGTACCACGACTTGAGACGCAAGTTTTGGTGGAGAGGGATGAAGCGGGATGTGGGTGAGTTCGTGCAACAGTGCTTAGTGTGCCAGCAGGTGAAAGCCGAGCATCAGAGGCCTACAGGGCCGCTTCAGCCGCTTCCAGTGCCAGAGTGGAAGTGGGAGAGCATCACCATGGACTTGGTGGTGGGCTTACCTGTTACCTAGCGGGGACACGACGCAGTCTGGGTAATAGTGGATAGACTGACGAAGACGGCGCGTTTCTTACCGATCCGAGTCACTTTGGGACCAGCACAGTTGGCAGAGAGGTATATCCGTGATGTGGTACGACTACACGGAGTTCCACGGGAGATCGTATCCGACCGGGATACCCGCTTTACGTCCCAGTTTTGGGCTGAGTTTCAGCAGGCCTTGGGGATGAGGTTGAGGTTTAGCACGGCTTACCAACCCCAGACGGACGGACAGTCTAAGCGCACGATACAGAAACTTGAGGACCTTTTGCGTGCCTGTGTACTGGACTGGAGGGGCTCTTGGGAGGAGCACCTGCCCCTGGCGGAGTTTGCATACAACAACAGTTATCACTCGAGCATCGGCATGGCTCCCTACGAGGCTCTGTATGGACGGAAGTGTACGGCACCCTTGAGTTGGGTTGAGGTGGGGACCAAGTGGGAGGTTGGCCCCAGGTTGATCCGGCAGAGTTAGGAGGTAGTTGAGCAGATCCACAGACGACTCCGCACTGTCAGGAGCAGACAGAAGAGCTACACGGATCGGAGACGCAGAGAGGTGCAGTTTGAGGTTGGGGACCACGTCTTCCTTCGTGTTTCGCCCATGAAGAGCCTACAGCGGTTTGGGGTGAGAGGGAAGCTCGCGCCGAGGTTTGTAGGGCCCTTTGAGGTCCTGGAGCGGGTTGGACCCGTTGCTTACAGACTTGCCCTTCCCCCGCAGCTTTCTGGTGTGCACGACGTGTTCCACGTGTCCAACCTCAGGGAGTACGTAGCCGATTCCAGTCACGTACTGAGTCACGAGAGCGTCGAGGTGAGCGACGACCTGACCTACCCCGAGCGGCCAGTGCAGATCCTAGACCGAGCCGTCCGCAGTTTGAGACGAAAGCAAGTACCCCTGGTAAAGGTTTTGTGGAGGAGCCAGCGGTACAAGGAGGCTAACTGGGAGCCTGAGGCGGCAATGCGGGAGCGGTACCCGAAGCTTTTCGCAGGTACGTCTTTTCGGATCGGCTTCGGTCCTCTTTGAGTTTGTTATGGTTATTTAGACATCTTTTCCCCGCACCCTAGTTGGCGCAAGTTTCGGGGACGAAACTTCCTCTGAGTTTGTTATATTGTTACGAACGTGTGCCCCAGACGTCTTTTAAGACGTCTGGGAGGTGGCCCAGACGTCAGACCAGACGTCTGGGATCACATCCAGACGTCTGACCAGACGTCTGGGATCGTTTCCAAACGTCTGGAAAATAGTTATTTTTCGCACGAGAGATTCGTCTGCGCGCCTGTGCGCGTAGACCCGCGATTCCTCTCTCTCTCTTTTTCCCTCTCTCTCTGCGGCTGCAGACCTGCCGCGCACTCTCTCCCTCCTCCTCGCGCGGCTTTAAAAGGCCACGCCTCCCCTCCTGTCGTCTCCACCGTCCCCTTCCTCTTCTCCTTCCTGTGCGCGAGAGCGAGCGAACGAGCGCGAGGGCGGCAGCGGCGGCCGCAGTGAGCGCGGAGGAGGTGCGGCGTGCGAGGGCGGAGCTCTGCCGTGAGGGCGAGCTCGCCGAAGCGGCTTGGCCGGCCGGCGGAGGGCGCAGGGGGCGCGGAACGACGCAGAGAGGGACCTGCTGTGGTTTGAGCAGCAGACGCGCGAGGTGCGACGCGGGCGGCGTCGCGAGCGGAGGCCGAGTGGTGCCCTGATTCTGGAAAAAATTTCCAGAATCAGACGTCTGGGTTGATAGCCAGACGGCGAGGGAGACGTCTGGAAGCTCATACAGACGTCTGAAAGGTGAGTATTCCGCTTTCTTCTTCCTTCCTGTCGACTGACCGTACTGAGGGAGGGAGTTGGCTGTGCGCAGGCTCGCTGATTCGCCATCCTTTGCGAATCAGACGTCTGGAAGTTGTACCAGACGGCTGGAGTGACCTCCAGACGTCCAGGGTGACCATCGGATGTCTGGGAGCTAGGCTAGACGTCCCCGCAGACTTCTGGACGTCTGGGAAGCCACGCTGAACAGGTAATTCTTTGATCCACTTTTTAAGACGTCTGGAAGAAGTTCCAGACGTCTGATTTTGCACAGTGTCGTCGTTTTTGACCCGTTTAGGGCCCGTTCGGGTTCCGTTTTCCGCGATTCGAGTTGCGTTCTTTTCAGAATTAATTCCTCTACCCGTCTATAGTAGCTATACACTGTTTTGAGACACTCCTTGTGTTTGATCCTTGTGATAGGACCTCCTTCAGTTGCAGTCTTGGGAGTCGCGGAGGCACGCGAGATTCCCGATCACGCCCCCATTACTCCCGTTGTACTTGGTAGAGTGGTTTTGAGTTATTAATAAAATCTGCTAAATTATGGAACCATAAATAGAACCTAGGACATTGCATGAATCCTAGGAATGAGAAATAGATGGAATGATCGCTCCTAGGTGTTGCATGAATCCTAGGACTGGAAAACTAGATTGTATGATAGCTCCTAGGATATGGCATGAATCCTAGGATGGGAAAACTAGTGGAATGTATAATACTGCAGTCTTGGAAAATGGGAAGAGATATAAAGCTGCCTGTAATTTGAATTAACAACTGCCTGTTGTGAATAAATAACGTGGTTTAGAACATGGATTGTAAGAATGTGAAACTAGAAAGTGAAACCTGGATGTTTGAGCAAAAAGGATGGAACCCTACGGGGAAGTAGGAGTAGAACTCCTGGAAAGTGAATGGAATAGTATTGGGGAAGTGAGCTGGCCCTTGAATACGGAGTACCAAGGAGAGCAACTGTCCCCCTGTTTAGTGCAGAGCGGAGCCAGCCGCCCCAGGGACCCAGGGTTAGGACTGGCCACTCTGTACCGACTTGCTGGCCCTCGCGTACGTAGTACCGAGGAGAGCTACTAGTGTAGGGAGGTACTAACTACCCCACGGGCCCCGGGGTTCTGCTAGCCTCCCACACCGACTTGTTAGGCCCGCTGGGGCAAACTAGGGTAGTCAGGCGAGGGTGCGCGGACTGTGGAGGGGCAAGGGCCCGGTTTGGTTACTGTGGAGGGGTTGGACCCCTGTTACTGAGAGGGCTCTGCCCTGGACTGGTTCCGTGCTGTGCTTTGGGTGCACCCGTTAACGGAAACAACTGACCGCGTGCCAGTACGGGTTAGCTACCTGTGTGTTTATCGCGCGTGCCGTAGTCACCGTTACGTCTGTCAGTGACCTTGGGGTGGTTGACTGAGGGTAGGATCACCATGGGGGACTCTCCCGGCCAGGAGAGCACCACGTGCTACTTCTACTTTTTGGAAAAAATTGCAATCAAGATCGTTCCCACGAGGAATATTCAAGATCAAGAAAAAGATCTGGGGAATAAATGAAATAGTGAGACAATTGAAAGATGTGAATAAAGAAAGTAATAGAACATAACAGCTACTGTACACTCTACTGTTGTCTTTAGTTGTAGTTGCCACTCTACTCAGCGTTTTGCTGACGTGTTACACTCGTCACCTTTTTCAGGACCAGGTGTTGAGCAGCCAGGGTCAGCGGCTGCAGAGGACGCTGGACCGAGTAGGGTCCAGTAGAGTTACTACTGTCTTTTGTACCTCTTTGTTCCCGTTATAGTGAGTAGTTCTTGTTTCCGCTGTACTTTTTTTTACCTGCAGTTCATGTTATATGATAAATGTTGTTCTACTGTTGTGGTGGTATATACTGTAGTAGTTTCTTTCCTTACTGCTGTACTTTCTTACTGTTAGTTATATTCATGCTGAATGTGGTTTATTTTACTGCTCTTTTGGTTACTTCCTCATTGGACGACTAGGTCTTGGGATTAGTCGAGTCGGTCCGGTTCTCGTGTCTCGTAGGGACTCGGGAACCGGGTCATTACATCCATCCCCTCCCCTCCTCTTTTCTTCCTCGTCGACATCCACCATCACAACCAGCCACAGTCAACGCAGCCGTTCCTCCTCCCTCAGCCTCCACCTCTCTGATTTCAAAGCCCAAATCCTCCCCCTCTATTCTTTTTCTCTTCCCCTGTCTCTCCTCTATTTTTCTTTCTTTTCCTTCTTTCTCCCACATGACACCACCACTACCAGCTCCAGCAATCCGTCGACTCCACCACCAACAGCCATCACCACCTCCTCTCCTTCCCTGGTTCTCTCCATCTATCGTTCCTTTCCTCCTTCCCCAACGATAACCGGCCGCCACCTCCAACGCCACTGCCACCTTCCCCCTTCTCCTCTCCACGCCATCCCTGCCTCCAACAGCTGGCCAACTCAACTGCTGCTTGCCACCACCGACGTCATCATCTCCTTTAACCTCCTCCTCGTGGATAGTTGCCCATCACCAACATCGTCGAGCCATGCGCATAGGCCACATCCTCACAACCTCTGCTTGTCTCCCTCAACAGCATGAGCTTCTCTTTTCTTTTTTTCTTTTTTCTTTTTCCTTTTTATTTTCATTTCAACAATCAACTTGAACTTATGGTTTTAGTTCTTAACTTGAATGAATGTGTATTACGTGGTGGTGTTGATAATCCTCTTATTAGCATACATGTTATAAGTTGTCATATTATATATGACTTTGTTTTATGTTGAGTTTTGGTACATGTCAACTTATCTAGTTAAGTAAAATTTGAATATGAAAGTAACTGTAAAAATAATGTTTAGTTCACAAGTTAATTTATGAGTTAAACATGCATGTTCAAAGTCTTGCATGTTGTTTTCTAAGACTTAAAAAAAAAAAAATATTTAAGTGTATTTTTGTCTTATAAAAGATCTAGTGCTTAAGTTCTTTGCAATTATGCAATTTAGTTAAAAGTTTAAGATTTTGTTTTAAAAGAAACAAATAATAATAAGTTCTTATTTACTTGTTCTTATTTTATTAATCCTCCCCAAAAAGATATTAAGTTATTTTACAATTTTCATGTAATACTTATTTGACTAATTAAGAGAATTAGTCAGTACAACTTTAAATTTTAAGTAGATTTTAAGTCGCAGGCAATTTTTATTTCCATCTCAAATTATATAAATTCTCTTTATCAATCTAATTAGAAACTATTTTATAACCTTTCAACAAAATAACTCGAACTCACCTACTTATTGTAATTTGATATAAACTTCAAACCTAATCTTTTAATCACATTACGACCACATATTTTTAATTATAACGATTTGAGTAAGTTACCTGCCAAATTAGGAAGAAAGAACATTACAACAAAATGTACGTAGGCGACAAAGCAATAACGAAGATGGGCAATGTTCGTTGTAATGTTTTAAACATAATAATAATTTACATCATTGTTCATTATTTTTTTAAAATTAATAATGACTTTATATTCGTCGTTAGACTTATCTAGCAACGAAAAAAATCGTTGTCATTATTTCTTGATCGCAATGAATAATCGTTATATTATTATTTATTAAGCTAAAACATAAGAATGCATGTACAAGTTTTCCAATATAAAATCTTCCTCTCCTCCCATTCCGACCAGCTCTCGCACTTCCAACCCCTAAACCCTCGATCGCCATCTCTCCCATATTTATCTCTCTGCCATCACCGTCGAACTAGCTCTCTGGCAATCACTGGTGTGACTAGCGTCGATCCCTCGATTGGCATGAAGGAAGTTGTTGATCACCAGTTTTTGTCTTTCTCTTGCATGTAAAAAAAATTGGCATGATTTAGTGAAATAGCTCCTCTTTTGCAAATTTCTAGAGGAGTTTCAGTAAAGGGAAATATAAAACCAAGTCTGAATGGGCAACTTCCCTACCTATTCTTGGGATAATGTGGAAGCATAGAAATGGGTTGCTATTTAGAAGAGTGTAGGCCTCTATTGAAAATGTATACAGGAAACTCTCTTATGGAGGCTCAGGGGTCTAATTCTTAGGCGTTATCCCTCTGTTTTGTCCTTAGTATGCTTGGTTGATTGATAAATGTTGAAACGCTACGAGTTGCTATGTTAACATATTTGATTTTTTAAAACCTGTCGTTGTAGTTTGAAAGTGCAAAACTCGAGTTCAACAAATAAAATTTATACCGAAATTGAAATCCCAAGTTGAACTTAGGGAGGCTACGTTGATCTATATTTGCAATTATATTTCTTTTAGAATTTTTTTTGGTTGAAAAGTGAAGCGATGTAATTACAATGAAGCCATATTAACAACCAGAATAAGAGAGAGAGAGAGAACATGCATTCAATGATTTGAAATGTTTATACAATAAAACTAGAGAAGAATTACACTAGAAAGCAAGAAATCAGCTACACTAGAAAGTAAGAAAATTCTACTCTAGAAAGCTATAAAGAAGAATGGGAGAGAGAAGTTATCCTCCTCGATGATCGCTTAGAGGACGAGCCGAATGAGACGCCGCCTGGACAAATGAGGACGGAGCGGGAAGAAGGAGGTCGAAGTAGGAGGAACGAGAATGGAGGAACACGTCGTCGTCACGGGATTCGCTTCCGAAATGAGAGCGAAAATTTGACTTTATCTCGCAAGGAGCATCCCGGGTGTGGGACAAGCTTCTCTTGAGCTTTGGAGAGGTAGAGAAGAAAAGGAAGGGATGAGAATTTCGTGTAGAGGAGGTCTCCTTTTATAGTTGCAAGGTGTGAGGGCAATTTGGTCATTTTAATTTGAAAAACATTAAATCAGGGGTCTTTAGTGACGGATAAAACCGTCGCTAAAGCCCCATCGTGGGCAACGTGTGGCGGAGCGCGTGCGCCCGCTAGCCTTCTCGCACGTAACGCGTGTTCAAGTTCAATTGATCTCAGTCGTCCAATCTTATCTCAAGCCTTCGCCCGCTCCTCAGCGCGCACCCGCCTGTGTCTGATCTCGCATGAGGCGCGGGCGCTATCGAGCGCCTGCAGCCGCTCGATCCTCATCGCACGGTCACACGCACCCACTCACCACGCCTCTGTGAATCGAACCTGTGCCAACACCTCAGTTAAGTGCTCTTGCCCACTACACTATGCGCGCGGATGGGTGGGCGCTTAACTTAAGCGCAGATGCGTCCCAGCCGTTGGATCTTGATCCAACGGCGGGGAAATGTTGATGCGGACGCCTTCAACGGGTGCGTGCGGATGATTGGGCGGCCGAGATGGCACCACATGACGCCATCTTGGCCGTCCATCTTCTGGATGGTGTAGATGGTACCACGGTTGTCAGATTGAGTCGATTTTCACGCTGTTAGGCTGCGATCGTCGATCTGAATCCATCCGTATAGTCGGATTTGTCGTTTGAAGTGCGGATTCACACCATCTTGGCCGTTGATCTCCTAAGGTTTCCCGATCTCTATCTGATGCTACAGATGTCTGATTAGGGCGATCTTAGAGTCGTTGAACTCCAATCGTCGCCCTGATCACATCTGTATTGTTGGGTCTTCGATCTGAGGCTCCGATAAAAAGTTTGCCCTGTCCATGAACATAAAAGGAGACAATTAACCTCCATTTTATTCAAACTAATCTAAATGCAAGATGATGCATGTTATACAATATTTATAGTATGCAATGCAATCCTATACTTAAGAATATGCATAAATAGACATCTTATGCAATGTAAACATGTTTACATCACACCCCAATGCCTATCTTTTGCTAGTCTATAGCAAAAACTATATGTTATTTATAGAAAGATCAGGTTGGATTATTTGGACATGAGTTATTTTCAATCATTAAGAAAATGTTTACTTAGGATCTAAACTTTCAAAGACACAACAGTGCCCGAGTATTTGCCAAAATACAAACCGCCTCAAACCCTCGCCTTATTCAAAGAAAATTTTCTTTTCCTCTTTTTCCTTTTTTCTAATTTTTTTGGATTTTCAAGTTTTAGGGTTTAAGAGTAGCTTCTACGATCATTCAACTCACCCAAAATTTGATGAGAACCCTAAGTTCTAAGCATCTTATTGTGAATGTGATAGACTCGTTGATCGGTAGTTAAAATGAACTTCAGGTTTCTACACCTCTAGGTGACCTTAAAAAGAGAATTTTGCCTAAATGTGTATCTTTACAATCGGTAGCTTTTTCCTTACTTTTCTTTTTACGGGGTCAACACAAGAGTGAATCCAGTGTATATCTCCCCAGTTTATTCTACTTCTCCGCTTCTTCCTAAGTGTTTTGGGAATTTTCAGTGCATTTGTTGAGCTGGGTTCTGAACAACCGGTCGATGAGCTGTTATCACCGACAACTTGCCAGACATACTTGTGCGGCGAAGTGTGGCTTATTTTTTTCTTTTCTCCTTTTCTTTTTGACTTTTTTTTTTTTAAGTAGGTGGCTTCCTTGGTCTAAGATTTACCTAAAGGCAGCAAAAAGAGAATGGTCTAGTGACTGGTCTCTGGACAACCTACCTATGGGCTGTTACCTACAATAACTTACCAGCCATATCACCTTAGAAGGTTCATTAGCTACCCAATTTCCGTTAAAATCGCCGAACAACGAGTCAGTGCAAAGAAAGTGTGTAGATGCTTAAAACTCAAAGTTCCCTCAAATCAGAGGGCGGGTTGATAAGTCGTGTACTTATCACCCAAACTTATTTACTCAAATTACAATAGAATTAAGGTTGGCGAGGACTTGAAAAATAAATCCACATTTTAGTTGATACACGGGCTGATTAAGTCCAATAACCTGAAGGGTCTTTATGTTCAGATCCTAATGTAATATTTCCTAAGGTTGAAAAGTCCTAATGTCCAACTATTCCTTCATAATTCATTTTTTTTATGTATAAATAAGAAGAGAAAAATAATTTACATGAATTTCACAAAGCTGACCAAATGATTCAAAAATGAATCCACCCTCCCATGCCTAGCTGATGCAATGTCCACATTGAGAGACATGAAAGAAAGGGTAGAGTATGAAAGATGTCACCTGAATATGAAGCTCGTATCAGCTTTGTGTCATATGTACAACTGCTGAGTTTAATGTCGTCAGCTAGGCGAAGTCCAACCAAAGAAGTCACAGAATGGCTAGAGCAACCGTGTCTGAGACGGGTTTTGGAAGAGTACGGTCAATAACAGGTTTCAGACATTGACCATTGACTTTAAATGTGTTACCCGTCTTTGGGTCAGAAATCTGAATGGCTCCATTTGGAAAAATCTGGTCAATTATGAATGGGTCATTCCATTTAGATCTAAGTTTGCTAGGAAAGAGCTTAAGTTTAGAATCGAATAACCAGACCTTCTGGTTCGGCTCAAAGCTCTTGTGGGAAATCAATTGATCATGTAGAGCTTTGGTCCGAGCCTTGTAGATCCTGGCATTTTCGTATGCATCATTTCTAAGCTCTTCTAACTCAGATAGTTGGAATTTCCTGGTCTTCTCAGGTAGATTCAGATCTAAATTGCATTGTTTGATCGCCCAAAATGCCCTGTGTTCAATCTCTACAGGTAGATGGTATGCCTTTCCATACACCAAACGGAATGGAGACATGCCGATGGGCATTTTATACGCCGTATGATAGGCCCAAAGAGCGTCCTCAAGCTTTTGAGTCCAGTCCTTGCGATCAGGCCAACCATTTTTTGAAAAATGTTCTTGATCTCCCAATTGGAGATCTCGGTTTGTCCATTCGTCGGGGGATGGTAAGGTGTGGAAATTCGGTGATTAAATCCGTATTTGGCCAACAAATTTCGGAACTGGGCATTAGTAAAATGAGTGTCACCATCACTGATGATGACCCTCGGAATCTCGAACCTACTGAAGATGTTTTTCTTGAAAAAATTGATGACCACCTTGTGGTCATTGGTTCGAGTGGAAATCGCTTCAATCCATTTGGACACATAATCAACAGAAACAAGAATGTACTGATGTCCAAATGAAGGGAGAAAGGGTCCCATGAAATCGATGCCCTAAACATCGAAAATTTCTACAGGAAGAATTGGGTTTAGGGGCATCATATCTCTCTTAGTTATGCTCCCGAGTGCCTAACATCGAGAACATGACCTTGAGAAATCTTGGGCATCCTTAAATAAAGACGGCCAATAAAAGTCAGATTGTAAGATTTTTGCAGCCGTCTTTTTTCCAGAGAAATGTCCACCACACCCAGATGCATGGTAGAACTCGAGTATATTGTTGAATTCATTCTCCGGCACACATCAGCGAATAATTTGATCATAGCCGATGCAGTACAGCTCAGGATCCTCCCAGAAGTAGTATTTGGCCTCAGATTTGAGTCTATCCCATTGTTGCTTGGTCCAATCCTGGGGGATTTGACCAACGGCCAAAAAGTTAACAATGTCAACAAACCATGGGGTGTGGACACTTGAAACTGTAAGAATAGCTTCATCCGGGAAAGTGTCAGCAATCAGAATGTTCAGACGAGAAGAATCACCTAGGAGTCTCGACAAATGATCTGCTACCACATTTTGTACCCCGATTTTATCCTTGATTTCAAGATCAAATTCTTGAAGTAGAAGAATTCAACGAATAAGTCGGGGTTTGGCATCCTTTTTGGCCAAGAGATGTCTCAAGGCCGAGTGGTCGGTGTAGATGATAACATGAGACCTTAAGAGATAAGCCCTAAATTTTTCCAAAGCGAATACTACAACTAGTAATTCCTTTTCAGTAACAGTATAATTCCTCTGGGCTTCATCCAGAGTTTTACTAGCGTAGTAGATGACAAAGGGCTTCCTATCAATTTTCTGACCCAAGACAGTCTCGACCACGTAATCAGAAGCGTCGGTCATGATCTCAAAAGGGGCTGTCCAAATTGGTGGTTGCAAAACTGGAGCACAGGTGATTGCCGTTTTCAGGAAATCAAATGCCTTTTGGCATGATTCATCGAAATAAACGGTGTTTCTTTGGCAAGGAGATTGCTTAGGGGACGAGCAACCTTCGAGAAATCCTTGATGAATCTTCGATAGAATCCCACATGGCCAAGAAATGATCGGATTTATTTAACAAATGTTGGAGGAGGAAGTTTAGTGATGGCATCAACCTTAGCTTTATCCACTTCGATTCCCCGTTTAGAGATTACATGACCCAAGACGATGCCTTCTTGGGTCATGAAATGACTCTTTTCCCAACTAAGGACCAATCGTGTTTTGATACATCGCTTAAAAATCATTTCCAGATTAGCCAAATAAGAATCAAATGATTCTCCCAAAATAAAGAAATCATCCATAAAGACTTCCATAAACTCTCTCACCATGTCAGAAAATATGGCTAGCATACACCTTTGAAAAGTCGCAGGTACATTGCATAAACCGAAAGGCATCCTACCGAAAGCAAAGGTTCCGTAGGGATAGGTGAAAGTAATTTTTTCCTAATCCTTGGGATGGATAGGAACTTGGTTGTATCCCGAGTAGCCATCAAGAAAATAGAAGTACTTCTGGCCGACTAATCATTCCAAGATTTGATTGATGAAAGGCAGGGGAAAATGATCCTTTTTAGTGGCTGTGTTCAGCTTCCTATAATCAACACAAACCCTCCAAGAAGAAGCTGAACGAGTTGTGACAAATTCTCCTCTCTTGTTAGTTACAACGGTAATCCCAGCTTTCTTCGGAACAATCTATACGGGACTTACCCAGGGACTATCAGATATTGGATAAATAATTCCAGCATCGAGCCACTTGATGATTTCCTTTTTGACCACTTCTCGCATATTTAGATTTAATCTCCTCCGCATTTGGCGAGAAGGGTGGGATCCATCTTCCAAGAATATTCTATGATTGCAGTAAGATGGCTCAATCCCCCTGAGGTCATGGATGGTCCAACCAATTGCTTCCTTGCTTTCTTTCAGGACCTTGATCAATTTAATTTCTTGCTCTTTTGTTAATTTAGCACTGATAATCACAGGAAGCGTCTTCTGAGGTCCTAAAAATTGATATTTCAAATTCTCAGGCAATGGTTTCAATTCAAGCTGGGGTGGGTTGATGATTGATGGTAAGGAAGATGCTGAAGACTTAACAAGAGGAAGAGGTTGTGAGTGAATAAAATCAATAACCTCTTCAGAAGATAGCAGGTCTGCCATAGAGGGTTGCGGGTTGAATTCATCATCAAAGGAGGAACTTTCAATTGAAGAAACTGTCAAACAAGTTTTAATATTTTCATTATCCTCTTCAAGTTCCTCAATAAATCCATAATCCTCAAATTTATTGATCGCCTTAAAACTATCCAATTTCGTTCGTTGATCCCCAAAGGCGATTTCCATGCTACCGCTTTCACAATTAATGTTGGCCTTAGCGGTAGCCAAGAACGGACGCCCCAGAATGATGGGCGTGTTCCTCAGATTTTCAGGTACATCCATGTCAAGGACAAGGAAATCTACAGGAAAATAGAAATCCTTGACCTTAACTATAACATCTTCAATAACGCATCGCGGATTTGTGACTGAGCAGTCCGCTAACTGTAGCGTTACTGAAGTTGGCCGAAGTTCACCTAATCCAAACTTCTCGTAAAGAGAAGTTGGAATTAGGTTGATGGATGCACCTAGATCCAAAAGTGCTCTATCAAATGTATAATCTTCGATGACACAAGAAATCAACGGAGCACCTGGATCTCTCTTTTTCTGAGGGAGGTGGTGCAGGATAATAGAACTAGCCTGCTCGGAGAGTACCACCTTCCTCGGAACTGATTCTCTCGACTTACGCTTTTGTATACATAAATCCTTTAAAAATCTCGCATAAGTCAGTATGTGCTTGATAGCATCGAGAAGCGGGATATTGATCTCAACATTCTTAAATAGATTCAGAAGCTCCTCGTTGCTATCAACAGACTTCTTCTTTGATTTGATCAAGGCTTCAAGAAAAGGAACATGAGTCAGATCTTTGGAATCAAGTTCCTGAGCCTTGATTTCTCCTCCAAAATTCTCCTCTCTCTCCTCAGGTTCTTCAAGATTCAGTAGATCAAAACACTATGGATCTTGAGTCTGCTTACCACTCTTCAAGGTGACAGAATTTACAGAAGCATAAGAGTTTGGGTCTTGGGGAGGGTTAGGAAAGATTGGAGGGGCTTGATTAACCAGAAATTGTTGATTTGTAGAGGAAGAAGAAGAAGAGGAGGAATCCAACTCAACCACCTGAGCATGTGCGTGTGGGTCCCTCTGATTTCCGTACCCATGGGCTTGGTTGCCCGGATTCAGAATATTTCACGGGTTGGGTATGGGTTGGGATGGTAGAGATCCAGGTTGATGGGAGTTAGCAATGAGCCTGGACTGCAAGTTGTCCAGCGAGGTTTTCATTTGCTGCATGAGCTGGAGCATGGATCCTTACATCTTACCATTTGTCGGTTCAAATTGGCCTGCCCTATGAGTTGACGGGCATTCCAAGCTGGCTGATTAACCTGATTTGGAGGCAAGTGAGTATATACATGACCCTGACCCATTGGTCATTGCGGAGCATAGTTGCCGGGTCGAAATTGGGTCTGTTGCCCCAGATTTTTCCAAGAGAAGTTAGGGTGGTTTCTCCAACCCGGATTATAAGCATTAGAGTAAAGGTTGGATCTAACATTCTCTTGTACAGCACAGACATCCTCATAAGGTGAGGATAGAGCGAAAGAAAGGAAAAGATAATAAAAACTGGGATCAAAGGCCCCAGTTTGGAACTCGTGAGGTTCCGAAAAATGCTGACTCACAGGTTGAGCCGCATCGAGTTGATTCACGAACTCCTATCCAGAAGGAGCTCGTGAAGAATGGAATCCTGAATTTTGGGATTAAGTGGATCGAGAGTTGTTCATAGAATTACTAGCCATCCACTCTTCCATTCTCTTAGCAACCAAGTTCACCTTGTCTAGTTTGCTACAAATCAATTCCATATCAAATGAATGAGAGTCATGGACTTCATTAACATTTGATCTCGGCTACTGGGACCGGTTAAATGTATCCATGGAGGCATGATTGATTGAATTCTCGTTCATTTCCTCAAATAAATCGTGTGCACTATTTGCATCTTTATTGAGGAAATTGCCTCCGCAAGAAGCATCCACATGATTTCTAAGTTGCTCAGTCAACCCATGATAGAAGATCTGCACGAGTTGCCATTTCGGCACCTTGTGGTGTGGACACCTCCGCAATAGGTCCTAGAATCGCTCCTAGGCCACATGAAACTACTCCCCCGGTCCCTGGGTAAAGGTAGTGATTGCTCGTCTCAAGGCATTGGTACGTCCGAATGGGAAGAATTTCTTCAAAAAGGCTGATTTCAACTCATTCCAAGTTGCAATTGATCTTCCTATTGTCCTATACCAATGCGCGGCCTTATCCCTAAGAGAGTGGGGGAAGAGTCTCATGATCATTTGCTCCTCATTTACGTTTCGTGCCTTGGTGGTCTAGACCAAAGTGGTCAAGTCCTCCAAGTGCTGAAATAGATCCTCGGAGCCAAGCCCATGATAATGTTTGATCAAGCTTAACACTTGGGACTTGATTTCTACGTCGCCGACTGGAATCTAGACGTCGGGACGTTCCCCATAATTTGAAGGATCATAAAAATCCTTCAAGGGCTGACCGCCCTGCATTCTCTGGAACCATTCTTGCATTCTCTGCATTTGTTCCAGTTGCCTTTGGAATTCTTCCTGTGGATTTCCAGGCAGAGGAGGCTGTTGGTCGGCCATGAGATCAATTTGACCAAAATCCAATTTGTGCCTCCTAGAATACTCTAGTGGTCCTTCCAATCGAGGATTCAACGACCGTCTTCCTAGCATAAACTAGAAGAAGGTCGGAAGGATTGGGGATAGGGACCCTGCAGCATAACAAAATAAGGTTGCCCTTAAGTGGGGTAGCCTAAGGATCTACTGACTCCCAAAACCTGCCTTAAAATTGTAAATGCTTTACTCTACTTGTGTCAGCTCAATCCAACCAGTTAGAAGGAGGGACTGGGGAGAAGGTTCTTCCTTCGACTTTTGCCTCCAATTCCTAATATACCCCCCTGCCGTGGTCGTTTGACACTACTCCCCTAGCTAGACATCAGATTAATCAGTACAAGTAGGTTAATCAAAGACAATCTCAGACTAGGCCCTGAAGAGCGAACCAGACCTTAAGGCCAACGTCTATTCAATTTTATTAAGGCCTGGGATTGTGGTGCTTATGGAATGTGATGGGCCCTTAATGATTGATTGAGAATTGTGTAAGTGCATGCACAACCAGGGTTTTCAAGCAAGATTATTTATGATGCGTGAATTTTAATGTTCAAATCTTGCTTAAGTAGCTTTTAGGGTTTCAAATTAGGTTGATTGAAATCAAGTTTCGAGGCAAACAAGGTTGTCAAACACGGGTGAAGATTGCTTTCCTTTAAAACCAGAAAGAAAGTGGAGTGCCTGGAATAGACCTAGATTGCAAACCCTAAGGAGGAGTTACTTGATGAGTTGATTTTAAGTAAAGTGGTACAGCCTAAACAACTCAAACAACTTGCCACCAATGCACCACTAAGTTAGGCACACAAAGATGATTAACCTAGAATGATTTCTACTCTTTTATGTGCTGCTTTGTGTGTACCGGTTTCACAGATCATAACCTGGTTGAGTAGAAACAAATCAATTAGGTTAAGTGCCTTGAATGTGGATATACGTTGTGTGTTTGTTGAAAATTGCCCCACAAGATTATATTTTTGTTATTTTTTTATAAATGAGGGTGGAATGAATGTGAGTGAAAATCCAAACAACCAAACTATTCCTAGAATTTATGCAAATACCTAGGTTAATTGGAATTTGGATTTAATGTGGCAAATGAAATCTATGGAGGGGGGAAGAATGGGGAGCACTTACAATTGTCTTCAACTGCATTTTACTCCAGTCTACCGCTTGATGATTCCCTGATGGAGGTCTCTGCAAAATAATAGACACAAAAGAAAGCAAGTTAGAAAACAGTAAAGTACGTGAAATGTGAAAAGAAGATCGGAAATCGTTGCCTTCCCAACAACGGCACCAAAATGTTGAAATGCTACGAGTTGCTGCGCTAACGTATTTGGTTTCTTAAAACCTGTCGTTGTAGTTTGAAAGTGCAAAACTCGGGTTCAACAAATAAAATTTATATCGGAATCGAAATCCCAGGTCGAACTAAGGGAGGCTACGTTAATCTATATTCGCAATTATATTTTTTTTAGAATTTTTTTTTGTTGAGAAGTGAAGCGATGTAATTACAATGAAGCCATGTTAACAATCAGAATAAGAGAGAGAGAGAGAGAACATGCATGCAATGATTTGAAATGTTTATACAATAAAACTAGAGAAGAATTACACTAGAAAGTGAGAAATCAGCTACACTAGAAAGTAAGAAAATTCTACTCTAGAAAGCTATAAAGAAGAATGGGAGAGAGAAGTTATCCTCCTCGATGATCGCTTGGAGGACGAGTCGGACGAGATGACGCCTGGACAAATGAGGACGGAGCAGGAAGAAGGAGGTCAAAGCAGGAGGAACGAGAACGGAGCAACACGTCGTCGTCGTCATAGGATCCGCTTCCGAAATGAGAGCGAAAATTTGACTTTATCTCGTGAGGAGCATCCCGGGTGTGGGACAAGCTTCTCTTGAGCTTTGGAGAGGTAGAGAAGAGAAGGAAGGGATGAGAATTTCATGTGGAGGGGGTCTCCTTTTATAGTTGCAAGGTATGAGGGCAATTTGGTCATTTTAATTTGAAAAGCATTAAATCAGGGGTCTTTTTTGATGGATAAAACCGTCGCTAAAGCCCCATCATGGGCAACGTGTGGCGGAGCGCGTGCGCCCGCTCGCCTTCTCGCACGTAATGAGCATTCACGTTCAAATGATCTCAGCCGTCCGATCGTAAGATCGGACGGCTTATCTCGCGCCTCCACTCGCTCCTCAGTGTGCGCCCGCCCGCGTTTGATCTTGTGTGAGGCGCGGGCATGGAATAGCACGTGGGCACTATCGAGCACCCACAGCCTCTTGATCCTCATCGCATGGTCGCACGTGCCTGCTCACCGCGCCTCTGCGAATCGAACCCGCGCCAGCACCTCAGTTAAGTGCTCTCGCCCACTACGCTATGGGTGCGGATGGGCGGGCGCTTAACTTAAGTGCGGATGCGTCCCAGCCGTTGGATATTGATCCAACGGCGGGGAAACGTTGATGCGGATGCCTTCAGCGGGTGCGTGCGGATGATTGGGAGGCCGAGATGGCACCACGTGGTGCCATCTTGGTCGTCCATTTTCTGGATGATGTAGATGGTGCCACGATTTTCGGATTGAGTCGATTTTTGTGCTGTTAGGCTGCGATCGTCGATCTGAATCCATCCTATGGTCGGATTTGTCGTTTGAAGTGCGAATTCACACCATCTTGGACGTTGATCTTCTAGGGTTCCCCGATCTCTATTTGATGCTACAGATGTTTGATTAGGGCGATCTTAGAGTCGTTGAACTCCAATCGTCACCCTGATCACATCTGTACTGTTGGATCTTCGATCCAAGACCCTGATAAAAAGTTTGCCCTGTCCATGAACATAAAAGGAGACAATTAACCTCCATTTTATTCAAACTAATCTAAATGCAAGATGATAAATGTTATGCAATATTTATAGTATGTAATGCAATCCTATACTTAAGAACATGTATAAATAGACATCTTATGCAATGTAAACATGTTTACATCAATAAAATTTATGGATGATCAAGGTACTTAGGTGATCATGCTTTTATCCTTAAAAAATTATGGGTAATGTTAAAGGGTTTATCCATGGTTCATATCAGACTTTTAGTAAGGATGTCTGTTGTTATGACCGGATCCCAGATCCCTACAGGATCCAAGACCGACCCGCCTCAATTATACGAGAGAAAGTGGGTAACTTCAAGGGTTTCACATACCCTCGAATTGCATGTCAGAGCCCCTCAGTAAACCTCCATAGGCGCTCCTCCTCGATAAACACAGCTGTCGGGGCAAAGCGTGACAACTTCAGAAAATGCGTGCGGTACGCGCTAACTATCATCACCCCCTGATGGAGAGTGTGGAACTCCTGCTTCCTCTGTTCCTGTCAGGTCTGCAAAAAGTACTACTCGCAAAAGAGAGCCACGAACTGGTCTCACGGAGGACTCTCCCTTTAGGGTGAAAGGGAAGCTTACGCCGAGATTAGTGGGGCCTTTTGAGGTCCTGGAGCGAGTAGAACCCGTTGCTTACCGGCTTATCCTTCCTCCCCAGCTTTCTGTTGTACACGATGTGTTCCATGTGTCTAACTTCAGGAAATACATTGCCGATCCCAGCCATGCTCTGATACCATCTTGTCACGGCCCGTTCCCGGCTCCCTACAGAACCTGAGGATGGGTCGCCTCGACGAACCCTAAACACCACCTATTTAAACCCCCACACCCTTCCTCTTTCTTCCCATCACCCCCAGCCACCACCTCCATCTCCTTTCCCCTATTGGCAGTCACCTTCTTCCCTCACCCCCAGCACAGCGAGTGGAGAGGAAGAAGAGGGACGGGATACAGAGGAGAAGGAGAGGAGAGTGTGAGCAAGGAGCAAGAGTGTGGGAGAGAAGGAGACCC
Organism: Thalassia testudinum; assembly: GCA_037157565.1. Taxonomy (NCBI): domain Eukaryota; kingdom Viridiplantae; phylum Streptophyta; class Magnoliopsida; order Alismatales; family Hydrocharitaceae; genus Thalassia; species Thalassia testudinum. The sequence continues at coordinate 52,188,918 of JAZHRO010000009.1, forward strand.
AGAGGAGCTCACGAGTGCATGGTCAAGGGCTCGTGCGAGGAGAGGGTCACGCGAGGAGGAGCTCACGAAGGGGAGCTTCACAACCTCCTGAGGCTGCTGGTGTAGCAGTTGCAGATGACGCGGAGGAGTCCACACGGAAAAGAAGGCTCGCAAGAGGGTTCTGCGTACTGGATTTTTTTTCCAGTATCAGACGTCTGGAGCATCGGCTAGACGTCTGGAGCAGCAGGGGGATGTTCGGAGCTAAGACTAGACATTTAAAAGCACGTTTAGTGCAGAGGTATGTGTTTCTGCATGGGTTCCGGCCATGCAGACAGGACACTTAGCCGCTTTTGGCTCTGCTCATGCGTACGTAGGTACAGAGAGTTGGAAAGGCGCATGGTGCACCTTTCGAGGCACTTTTAGACGTCTAGGCACATCGCCAGACATCTAACTATACTCCCAGACGATTGGAACGAGAGTCCAACGTCTGGGGCTTCCCTCAGATGATTGTAGAGGGATTTGAATGTCTAAGGAAGCTGCAAGAAAGAAAGGTGAGGTTCTGAGCTCGTTTAAAACATCTAGGTCTAGTCCCAGACGTCTGATTTTAGACAGTATGCGTGTTTTTGGCTCGTTTAGGGCCCAAACAGAATCGGATTTCCGTAAACGAAGTACCGTTGTTTTCCGCTTGAGTTTCTCTACGAGTTAGTGTCACTTATATACAGTTTTGGACTCGTTTGACATGGTTGGTCAATTGTATAGGTTTCCAGCCAGTTAAGTATGCGGGACCCATGGAGGGGACAGGACCTGTAGTTCTAGCCCCCATTCCTCCTGTATTTCTTGGTAGAGTGGTTTGCTTTAATATCAAGTTTTAATCAAATAAAGTGCATGTTTAGAATAACTTAATTGAACCCTAGGACATGAAATGAACCTCAGGGCAGAAGCGAACAAATGTTGCTTGAGCTACACTGTTTCCTTGAGATGCATGTTAAACCAACTTGCTGGCAATTGTATTAGTTTATTAATGTGATGCTTTTCTCAGTTAGCAAAACACGAGCTGCCTGTTATAAGAATGAAACTTGTAATGTGAATAGTGTGATCGGAATGTTGGAAAATTGAACGAAAGGAATACAAGCATGAACACTATGGGGAATTAGGAGAATAACTCCTGTATATGGAAAGAACTTAGTAAGTAGACGGGAAGTGAGCTAGACCTTGTGTACGCAGTACCAAGGAGAGCAACTGTCCCTTTAGTGTAGAGGGGATATTAAGACCCGTGATGTTTGAGCCTTTTAAGACGTCTGGACTGTAGGTTAGACGTCTAGACACTCTCCCAGACGTCTGAAAATCGAAAATTTTGAGTACGAGCTCGCGTCTGCGTGTGTGCTGCTCTCAAACAGTACGACCCCCCTCGTTTTTCTTCTTCTCTCTCCTTCCGCCCCCAGCAAAAACCCTAAACCCACACCCTTATAAACCCCTCCCCCACCTTCGTTTCCCCCACTTCCCAGCCACCTTCCTTCTTCCCTCCAACGAGCGAGGCAGAGCAGCGAGAGCGAGGGAGTGGCGTGAGAAGGAGAGGAGGAGCAACGTGAGAAGGAGAGGAGGTGCACTCGCGAGCTCGCGTGGGGGCTCACCGGCGAGCACACGGCCTGAGCGACTCGTGCGCGAGGCAGAGGAGCACGTCGGGGACGTCCTCCCTGACACTGCTGCAGCTGGAGCTGCAGGCGAGAGGGCGTGGTGCGGCCACGCACAGCGCGAGAGGGCAGAAGCAGGTTCTGGTTCTGGGTTTTTCCCAAAATTAGACGTCTGGAGCGACGTCTAGACAATGTAGCGGACGTCTGGAGGAGGTTCCAGCTGTCTGAGGATGAAGTCTCACGAAGGTACGTCCCTTTGTGGATACGACCATGCAGGCCGCTCTGCCGATCTCCCTGTTGTATGCCTTTTTAAGGAGATTTGGTGGATTCGCATAGGTTTGGCTGTGAGAAGGCATGGGACACGACCTCCCACACACTTCAGAAGTCTGGGCGAGGAGCCAGACAGTGGGAAGTGCTTCCAGACGTCCGGAGAGGTGGTCGGACGTCTAGAACTAGGTCCAAATGGTCCATAAGAGTTCTTGGACGTCTGAGGATTTGTGCTGAGACTGAGGTATGGTACTGGACACTTTTAAGACGTCTGGAAGTTGTTCCAGACGTCTGATTTGAGTCAGAAACACTGTTTTTGACCCATTTAGTGTCCATTTGAGGTCCGTTTTCCGCAAATAAGATACTAATATTTTCCGTATAATTTCCTCTACTTGTTAGAAGACTTTCTATACTGTTCTAAGTATTCTCTTGTGGTTGATCTTTATGATAGAATTTCATTCCGTTGCGGGTTCGGGGCTTACTGAGGCATGTGAGCCCGCCGTTCAAGCCCCCACTACTCCTGAGTTTACTAGTAGAGTGGCTTCTAATTTAAATACAAACCTAAATGCATGTGTGGAATGAATGATTAGAACCTAGGGTATGGCATGAATCCTAGGGTTAGAAATACTAGAAATGTTTGTATTGAATGAATGGATTGCAGTCTTGAAAGAGTAGATAGAATGATAACAATTGCCTGTAAATGAATAACAGTTGCCTATGAAATATATAGTACTTGTTAACTGTTGTATGTAACTTTCCTGTCACACACATAATATGACTTGCCTGTATATAATTTGGAAATGGAAAGGTGAATGATGGAAACATGAGCTACCTGTGAATAACTTGGTATGGAATGACATGAGGAACATGAGCATGAACCCTACAGGAAATTAGGAGTAGAGCTCCTGGAAATAAATGGTATGAAACTGAAAATGTGAGTAGGGAAGTGAGCTAGCCCTTGAGTACGTAGTACCAAGGAGAGTGACTGTCCCCCTGTTTAGTGCAGAGCGGAGCTAGCCCCCCTTGGGTTGGGACCCAGGATTCATATTGGCCACTCTGTACCGACTTCTTAGCCCTCACGTACACAGTACCGGGGAGAGCTACTAATGTAGGGAGAGTGCTAGCCACCCCACGAGGCCCGAGGTTCAGCTAGCCACCCTACACCGACTTGTTAAGCCCACTAGGAAAACTAAGGTAGTCAGGCGAGGGTGCGCAGACTGTGGAGGGGCTAGACCCTTGTTTGGTTCTTAGGGGCTAGATCCCTATTACTGAGAGGGCTAGGCCCTATACTGGTTCCGTGCTGTACTTTGGACACACCCATTAACAGAAACGACTAACCACGTGCTAGTGCAGGGTAGTTACCCGTGCATTTATCACTCGTGCCATAGTCACCGTTACGTTTGTCCGTGACCTTAGGGTGGTTGACTGGGTGTAGGACCACCACAGGGGACTCTCCTGGCCAGGAGAGCATCACTTGCGACTTCTACTCCTCGGGGAAGACTACAATCAAGATCATTCCCACGAGAAACATTCGAGATTAAGAAAGCGACATGATAAATAAACAAAGTGGTGGAAAAGAATAATCAGTAAAGAAAGCAAATTGGAAAACAACAGCTACCTGTCCACCTTTACTGCTTTAGTTAGTTGGTTGCCACTCTACTCAACGTTAGCTGACATTTGTACTTATAACCCTTTTCAGGTCCAGGTGTTGAGCAGCTAGAGCCTACGGTTGCAGAAGGTGTTGGGCCCAGTAGAGCCCAGTAGTTATAGTTCTTGTTATACTCCCTTTCGGTTGTAGTGAGTAGTTTCTTGTACCTCGATACTCTTAGATTTTGTACTTTATATTCCTATACCTGGTTACTTTTCTACTGTTGTGGTGGTGTGTACTGTAGTAGTTTACTTCTTTACTGCTGTACTTTTGTTACTGTTAGTTGCTTAGCATAGTTAATGTGGTTTACTTTCCTACTTTTTGATTATTTTTCCGTTGGACGACTAGGTTTTGAGATCAGTTAAGTCGGTCCAGTCTCGTGTCCTGTAGGGATTTGAGAACCGGGTTGTAACAAGGGAGCTAGCTGCCCATTTGGGTTGAGACCCGAGGTTAGGTCTAGTCACTCTACACTGACTTCTGTTTGACACTCATGTACATGGTATCGAGATGAGCTACTTAGTGTAGGGAGGGAGCTAGCCGCCCCACGGGGTCTGGAGTTAAGACTAGCTGCACTACATCGACTTTTAGTAGGCCCACTAGGGCAAACCGTTATAGTTGGACGAGGGTACGCGGACTGTGAAGGGGCGAGACCCCTGCTTTGTTTTGAGGGGTGAGACCCCTGTTCTGTTCCGTACTGTACGGTGGGCGTACCCGCTAGCGGAAATGACTGACCGCGTGCCAGTGCGAGGTAGCTACTCATGCGCTTATCACGTGTGCCGTAGTCACTGCTACGTCACAACTGTGACCTTGGGGTAGTAGACCGGGTGTAAGACTACCACGGGAGACTCTCTCGGCCAGAAGAGTGCCACGTGTACATCCTGCATTATGGGAAAACTACAAGCAAGATCGTTCCCTTAGGGAACAGGAAGATTGAGAATGTCATGGAACCCAATTAGAGTACTCAGATTAACAACACGTAATAAGATACTTGGAACCGGAAGATAATATTTAAGCTACTTGTTTAAATTACATTACATGTTTTAGCCACCACTCTACTTAGCGTTAGCTGACTCCAGATGTTATAACCTTGTACAGGTCAGGGACTCGAGCAGTCAAAGCCACCGACTGCTGAGGGCTAGTCTCCTTCTGCTAGTTGTTGTGGTGAGTTTCTGTAGTTTATGTTATTCCAACTATTTTTACATCATATGTGTACTAGTTTTTATTGTGATGGCTGTGTTCTGTACTTATACCTCTCGTTGATGGCCTGTGATATTATAGTGATTGCCGTTCTCTTACTTTACTGTCAGTTTTGTATTTTGCTGCTTAATTACATTACTTATGTGGTTGTGGAATAAATGTGTATTCGGTTATTTCTTACTGGACGATTGGATCTTAAGGTTTGTCGAGGCGACCCATCCTCATATTCTGTAGAGAGTCAGGAATGGACCGTGACATCTATGATTGGTCTCCCAAAACTAAATAAGAGAATTCCTATGGCTTCTCATTCTAAATTATCTGATTCCGGTATTGTAACTTACGAACTGTCCTTTAATGTGACCTTCTATGTGAATTTTTGCTTACCACATCAGGAAGCTACACAGGATCCTTAAATATTATAGGACCTGATGGACATTGGACAACCTAATTATACCCTTGCTACGATTGACGTCATAGGACAGGAGCTATGATGAGACAAAAATACTATCTAGAGCATTTGAAGTAGCTAGATCAACAGTCAGGTCACATTTCATCTTCCAATCATTGATCTCCCTTGCTGTCCTGTACTTTTGAAGTCAAACCTACAGTGAAAATCTACAGCTCTGTGACAATAAAAAAAAACATTACTAAGCAGGAATGATTGAAACTTGTTTACATTTCTATCAAGGGATCCAATGTTGGTTATATCTTTGTTCAATTTTCTGTAATCAAGAGATCTGATATGGTGAATCTTCTATTTCTTTTTTACATTATCTAGTGCTGGTAAAAAAAAGTCCGATGGCCTTTTTCTGAAAAAGGGGAAAAGTTTGGGTAGAAATGATTAGGCAACAATAAAAAAGAATTCTAGTAGGGATGAAGTACCACTTAGGAGGATATCAAGAGCAGAAGTTGTAGAATGCCATTTGTGGATTAGCCCATTGGAGCAATGATTAGGCAATAATCCTAGCTATGACGTGCACCTGACCCATCAGTCAAACATGATAGTCTGTCAAATTTATAGGTGAAAGAACCAAAATGAACATAAATATTAGTTGTGGGAGAAGTTCCTGGACCCTGACTGTGGATAGTGGATCAGTTTTGCAATAAGCACTAATTGGGTTGGCACCGACACGTTGGACAAAATCATCATGAGACGTTCTATGTGGCTCTTTCAGCGCGACACTTTTTTGCATGCTTTTCCTTTCGCTAATCTTGATACTAGTTGCCCTTCATTCTTTGTATTTCTTGAAAATAATTTGATATATCGAATGAGCAGGAAACTGAAAAGCATAGCTTGTTCTAGTACGGAAGTTTAATTATGCCCTTGCTTTTGTAGTTTTCAAGATTGTGCAGAATTCTGAATAGTTTAGGTCTTCTTGGAAAGGATACCTACATATACAACGACAATTGCATTGTCATGCTTTAGCCTTAAATCCTTTCATGATTATAGTAACCACATTTAGATTTTTTATAGGACACTAAACACATTTAGATTGATCATCATTTTGTCAAAGAAACGTACGTTATTGAATTGTTGCATGTAGCTGACATTTCTATTAAACTTGTTGCGATGAAGATGTTTTCAAGGCTAAATTCAAGTTGCCCTTTGCCTATCTAGAGCTTTCATCTCCATCATTGAGTGGGGATCGACCTGTGGCATGGAATAGAATGGCATACTAACCTCAAATTATATTGACAATTCCTTACACAACTTTATTCATTTGTCTTCTGTTTCCACATCTATGTCAATGGTTCCTTCTAGTCTAATATCCCCAAGACCTGGTGTGTATCCTTTTTTTTTCTTTAATAAATTGTATTATGCATGAAAATGCTACATGGTAATAATTGGTTCCAAATTTTTATTCTTTTGGTAGAGCATGCTATCAGCCATACCTACTATATTGGCATATAATTTCTAATGTCATTCTTGTTAATCCATATCTACTTTATCTCTTATATTTTTAATTTTTCAATTGTTGTCTTGCATGTTAATCCATTTTTACACATACTTGCATTTGTTTGAAATTTCTATCATTACTAATATAGTTTGGTGCTTAGTGGAAATTATTATAGTGAGCATTTTCTTCTCTTCTTTTTATAGGGCAATGTATTATTCCGATGTAGTCTCCTTTCATGGATGTGATGATTGAGTTTCCTTCTCTTGTTGAATAAGTAATCTAGCTTTGTAAAACATGTTATATGTGTGCTTTCATTTGTCTTTTATTCACAAGGAAAAATTTTGATGTGGAAGACTCTTTTATGTAAATGATGTCTACTGTGGTGCCTATATTTTAAAGTAAATTGGTAATTATTCCAACCTTTTGAAAAATTTTAGGTGGTTGGATTGTTTTTATTTCTTTTATCATGGAAATAACATAAACTTTTAGTTCCTTCGAATATATTTTGCAATAAAACTTATCTATAATTTTTTAGTTGTATTTGTTGTAACGTTTCCATTATAAAATTTCAATTTATGAGGAATATTTTGGTCGTTATTGTAAAATAATATTTTATAGGTAATCAAAATAAATTATAATTATGATGCATTATGGGTGTTTTATAAGGTGATTAATAATTTTTTATATCCATTTTATATTGCGACGAATTAATTGTTAATATATTCTTTATAAGGTAATGAAAAAAATCGTTGTTAAAGGAAAGTAAAATAACAAAAATATTAGTTGCTAAATTTAAAGTATATGATGATTTTAGCGATGATTTTATTTGTTATTTGAATTTGTCAATGAATATATTAGTCGTTGTAGATTTATCAATGATTCGTATAACAATGAATATAGCGATGAATCAATTATTCATTAGTAGGTTATACAACGACGATTTATTCGTCGTCATCTTCATAAAATATTCGTTGTCTTAACCCTTTTTGTTGCAGTGGTAGGAAGGAAGAGATAAGAATGAAGAGAAAGAAGAGGAGAGGAGGGGAGAGAGGGAAAGAGTAATGGGGAGATGAAGGTAGGAAGGAGAGGAGGAAAGGGAATGGGGGAAAATGAAGAAAAAAAGAGAAGTTTTTGGTTTTTTTTTAAATTTTTTTAATGAATTTTTATGATTGAAATGTGGGATGTGCCTACTAAATTGTTTTTGTTACTGTATGTCATTTTGTTTATGTAGGATTTGGGAAAAATAGCATGTATAAGGGAAACCTTTTCAAATTTATTTTTGACATATTATATAGTAGAAAAGGAGGAAAGGGAAAGGATGGAGGTAGGAATAAAGGAAAGGAGGAAGGGATGGATAGGAATGAAAGGGAAGGGAGGAAGAGGAAGAGAAAGAAGAGGAGAGGCGGGGAGAGAGGGAAAGAGGAAAGGGGAGATGGAGGTAGGAATGAAGGAAAGGAGGGACGGATACGAAGGATAGGGAAGGGAGGAAGAGGAAGAGAAAGAGAAAGAAGAGGAGAGGAGGGGAGAGAGGGAAAGAGGAAAGGGGAGATGGAGGTTGGAAGGAAAGGAGGATGGGAGGGATAGGAAGGAAATGGAAGGGAGGAAGAGGAAGAGAAAGAAGAGCATAGGAGGGGAGAGAGAGAAAGAAGAAAGTGGAGATGGATGTAGGAAGGAAATACGGAAGGGAATAGGAGGGAAATGAAGAAAAATAAGAGTTTGTGGTTTTATGGTTTTCTGGTTTTTATAAAATTTGTTCAATGAATATTTATAATGGAAATGTGATGGAAATTTTTTTTGTTACTATATGTCATTTTATTTATATAGGATTTGGGAAAATTTCCATATATAAGGAAAACTCTGTTGATTTTTTTTTGACATATTATATATCATTTGTTGAAAATTTTTTATTTCTTTATAACTAATTAATTGTTCCTCATATGTGCAAATAAGGTTCAAGAAGAGGTCCAATAGGGAGCATCATGAGGTTAGCTCCTAGTTTAAAGAGGACTAGCAAACCCAACCTCCTACCCAGACCAAGACCTAGCCACCCATCACCAAACCCAGCCACCCATCCACTAGACCCAGCCCCCTACGTAGTCCCAACCTCTGCCTATCCACACCCTTGACTCTGTGTTTCATAGGCAATCTACATATTTACATCCTGGTGGTCTTGCATGGTCTTGAGACCTTTAGGGCAAGGGGAAGGGTAAGAATCCGATGCCCCCTCCTACATAGTTTGGGTTCGACACCCTCAACATTAAGTATGAGCTGTAGAACCTGCCACAGGACGAGGGCGAGGATGTACAACTAGGTTCGACTAAGATGGATCCTAGTACTGGTAAGAAACTTGCACATTCTTTGAAATTTAATTTTATTAAATTTCTTATTTATTATGTTATCTTTTTCTTCCCAGGTAACAAATTAAAAGGAAGAGATCTGACATGAAATGAGGACTTAGTCAGATTACCAAAGAGCATAAGAATACTAGTCAGGATCACATTCTCAATGGAAGGGGAGGGCTACCCTCCATTCATCAACAGGTTCGATATGATGATGAAGACGATCATGTTGCTTTCTTACTTTGACTGGAGGAGGGTGTTGAAAGAGTTGAAGAGGTAACTCCTTCAAGAGTTAGAGTTAATTCATGGCATCTTTTATTTTTATATTTCTTGGTATGATTTGATTTTTATAACGACTATAGTGTTAAATTAATACAGGCGACCTTTAATTAAAGTGACTATCTGAATGTTTCCAAATATATCCTTAAGCATGCAGCCAAGATCCACCATGATTGGAGAATGGAGATGAAGAGCAAGGTAAAAAGAATTATAATGTTAATATATTTGATATATAATTTCTTCCAATGTTGCTAATGTTTTCTATATATAAATTAGTTTTCTAAGAACATGTCATATGATGAGGCATTAAGGAATGTGCCTTTTATGACACAGTCGAATATCTAGAGGCAAGCATCTAAGCATTGGTAGAACCCATCGACGAAAGTAAAAAATGTTTTTATGTTTATTTGAATTTTATAATAGCTAATGTAATTGCTTTTTACTAATTGGAGTATTTTTCTTTTTCAGGAGCAAGTGCAGAAGAATAAGGTCAACAGAGCTAAAGCTCCACCATAGACCTATTATCTGGGTTGAATGAGCACATATGAGATGAAGAGTAGATATGTAAGAATAAACACTTTCGTATCATTAATTTTGAAAACATAAATGTTATAATTAAGTTGTGATATATAGCTTACATTTTTTATCAAATTTGTAGTCAAGTATGATGATGCCTAGCTCAATCGGCAATATGGTGAACTTGATGAATCCTCTTGAAGATGCCGATCTGATATTGGTCAGCCGCTTATTCAAGACTATGATGCCACTCGAGCACGGAGATTTCGTTCGTAGAGTTGGGAGGAGCAAGATGATCTCCAGTTGGTACAGGAAGAGAGGGGCATAGTCATCTGCAACTACTGTCACCGAGCTGAGGATGGAGGTCACAAACTATGCCGTTGAGATGAGGAGAAGCACAAGCAAATCAACGACTTGACCTCATAGATGAGAGAGTCAACTTAGACGTGTAGCTGCTACAGACACTTCAGCGAGGCAATCTAGATCATATCACATTTCAAGATGTTAAACATCGTCAAGCCAACGATGATATGAGTGAGGTTGGTGGCATAGGTGCCCCGGCATAATGCATGTACTTGTACAATTTATACATTGATTATTACTTATATGAATATTTTCAATTTAACTATTAACTTTTTATTTCTTAAATGTATTCTTCTAATTTCAAATATTATCCGATTGTTTGCATGGTGTTTTTATGTTTATATAGGTTTTCCGTAAACCTTTATCCAAAATTAATTTTTAAAAATATATATAAATTTTCGATGATGATTATAATATGAACCAATGCAAATACATATTATCGATGGTTCACAAATTGTCGCCAAAGGGCACTAAATTTCTCCTTAAAATTGACTCATTGTTGATGGTTATCGAGTAATTGTTCATAATGCTTAAAGTCAACAATTTATTAATTGTCAATTTTCTCATCTGTTGAGGTAGCTATTGTTGACGATTATGTCATAAGCATAGGAAAAAATATACATTGATGGTTACAAATTGCCGGCATAACATGGAGTGTGTCGAGGGGGCGGGGAGGGGGGATGGCCTTTCATCAATGATTTTTCTTTAAAATCGTCGCCAAAGGTTAACCATGGCCCAACTTTCCACAACCCAATGGCACTTTTTCTTATAATGATAAATATGCATCTCTATTCATGAATGCATATATTTGATGAATCAATAATAGATGCACATACCTTAGTGTTGATATTGGAAAGCTGACGTATGTGGAAAGAGATAGGGGTACATGATATTTCAATGAGATCATACAAATTTGTCCCATAGGTGTATGTGATAAATTAAAGGAATGAGCTCACTCCAAGTATATTGGTAAAGACAATTCCACATGTGGTTATAGAGTCCTGATCAGACTCAAGCAAGAAAGAGAAGAAAATAGTCCTTTGGGAAAGGAGCTAGTTCTTATTCTCGTCACAATGATACGAAGAGATGTCAAAAATAATATTATCCAAGGAGGAATGACGGCTGTCTAATGGGATTAGATCTCAGGATAATATTCTCCTCTAAGTGTAAATGATTCATGAGTATTTAAAATACCTAGAGAGGCGTAGTGTCGTAATTCCACGAATCCTAAAATCTTCATTATTAGTGTAATAAAACTAATAATAATTTTGGTGAGTTCCTACTTGTAGGATTAATCAAATGTTATTTAAGAAGTTGAATTGCATTTGATTATTAGCCAATCAATACTACGAGTCTTATCAACCTACCGAGAAAGAGGGTTTTCTCTATACCAAGATTTATAGTACAAGGCACCACTCTTTGGGGTGTTGTTCTACACCACTCGCAAAGGTAAAATTCCTTACTAAAGGGAATCCAAAATGATTGAAAACTAATTCTAATCATGTGGTTTCGGTTAATAAGTCATTTTATGTATTTGATTTGATCAAATTTTGGCATCGATTCGATCAGATTTAAAATTTTTAAAATGTCTAATTCATACTTCTACGATGCCATCATGTGATAGAATGCACGCCAAAACGAACAAAGCATATAGAGATGGATTGACACTTCATACACCACCAAATACGATGAGTTAACTGCATCTCTTTCTTCAAAGTTCGCATGAACAAATTGTTGATATCTTTAACAAAGTTCTTCTACCAGGCAGATTTCATTATCTTATCGACAAACTCAAGTTGGCATCTATACAATCTTGAGGCTTTTGGTATTTTTGCTATATTTTTATTTTTTGTCTTGCCGTTGCATGTAGCAGCTATACTTAATTGTCTCTTTCCTTTCTTTTGTTTGCCTTTTTTGGTCAATGTACCCTCCATGTAAACATGAGCACAAGCAAGCAAATAAAAGATATTTTATACTCTCCTCCTTTCAACTCACACAACCATTGCATTCAATAAAAGGAGAACCACCCAATTATTCACACATCTAAGAATTGTATTATGATGAATGAAGTAAGCACTGAGAGGTGCGAAGAAAGAGTGCTTACATGTTCCGGCACGTCGGCATCCGGCCATGGATGCCGACGTGCCAAAGAACTCGGCAATTGCATCCGCATCCTGCGATTCGTTGACGGTGGCTGTCATGGCTGGCAAGAAGGTGTCGCAGATGGCGGCGAGAACGGCCATCTGCCTCGTGGACATGGCGTTGGAGTAGGGCTCCCTGCCCCCTCTCAGCAGCTCATGTACTCCTCCTTCACTGCCCATCCTATCTTGATTAATCAAGCAAGCCCAACACAATACAATGACCGACAGCACAGCTCGGGAGAAGATATATAGGAAATTGGTGGAATGGAGAGATTAGCTTAGGACAAATAAAAAGTAGCCCAAGTGTATATACACGCCAGAGGGAGAGAGAGAGACGCCCCATGACATTGTCATGGCTATACATTATCGGGGTTGTTAAGAGTTGCTGTCAGATACTAAATGTCATGCTGCGAAGAGGCAGTTGGGAGTTGCTGCTAAATGAGAGATGTTACCTTATCGTTGTTGGTTTCAAGTACCACTGGTGGACTACCCGTCTCCATCCCCACCCCCACCCCACAACAACTGGTACTCCCCACTCCTTCGGTCCAAAAGCCTTCTCTGTTCCCATCCACTTCTTCGATCTATCAGAACCTTCTTGTTTCTTAATTTATTGAGCTCATCCACTCCTCTCTCTTGTTTATACCGCTCAGCTACCAAAATAAATATGACCTTGAAGAGGAGATCATAACTTGCACGGCAAGTTAAGAGAGAGGACAAACCACAGTCCACATCTTTCTACGAAATCACGCGCATGCACGTTGATCCTTCCTGCTACTGATGCATCTGTTAGAGGTGCTGCTCTTGTTGAATCCTTGTGAGAAGTACGTGGTTGATAAAACATGAATGGTCAAGTTTGATTCTACATAAAAGATTTGATCAAAGGTTATATTTATGAACAAAATTGCCATTATGGGAAAGGGAAAAGCCTGGTATATATATATAAGTAGCTAGCCAAAAGAATACACTTTTTCTACTTTTTCATAAAGGGTACGTAGAATCTTCGAAATGCCTGCCAAAAAATATAGTTTTAAAGATGTTGTTATTGTTTTAGCTACACAAATTGGGGAAACTGTCGGAGATTTAATTACACGAAGGATGAGTTGATCAAATGGGAGTCATATGTAGCTAGGGGCCGGGTTAGAATTCTCTTCAAAGTAGATGCATGGTTATATAAAATTTCCACGGTTTCCTTTCGAATCTTTCGATAGTTCCTCTGCATTATTGCAAGTATATCCAAAAAAAAAAAAAAAACCACCAAATAGTTTACACTCAAAAGTCGGATTTGGATGAGAAAGGGGGTCAAAAAAAAAAAAAACAAGCTCACAAAATACACAGGAATTGATGATCGAGTCCATACATAAAAGGAGCGCTACAACAAGGGCAAGAAGAGCTCTCCTGAGTATATCAAACCCACAAGGCAAGAGAGCCTACTAGTCATATGTATCTAGTCATGATCTCACATTATCTAAGAATTAATGCATCTTTTATCTGCTATTTTCAATGTCTCAAAAATGATGATCGGACATGTCCATGTTTGATTGGCTTCTTATGGTATTTCAAGGTGACTATTAATCTTCTACTTTATGACCCCAAAGCCATCGTTGAAGTCAAGGCAAAGGCTTGATCACCATTTAAAGTCGGAAGCCACCGTTTGGGTCCATCTGGACATGTCCGAGCTCCTTAATGTCTTGAATCTAAGGATCCTAGGAGACATGATCCAGACATTTTAGGGAGGGATACACGCCTGATTGCTATTACATTTGATTTTAGTAATGCACCAAATGGTATAGGATTAATGTATCTAATGAAAAATGAGAAGTTGTGAAGATATTGTATTGCCTATGGTCCGGTCGTATAATTCTTCATTTTCATGGATTCAAAAAGAAGCCAAATCCCATTTCTTTTGTTGAGTACCTAGATAGAGTAGGATTAAAGTCAGAACTATTGGTTGAACTCTTGATCGAGATTAAGACAATTTATAGTCCTAACCTTAAGTTAGGGAGCTTCCTTGCAATCTCTGAGTGATAGAGGAAGAGTAAAGGAAAAGGGATTGGCAAAGGTGATAGTCAAAGTTCCAATATTGTTGCTTTACATGATAACAAGTTTCATCTTAGGAAATCATTGTTTGACGACTCCCTAACAACTCTTACCTCGAGGAGATCCTAAGGGAAGAAGACAATGAGAAGGGTGTTTTAATTCTTGAGGCTTAAATAATAATTGCAAGAGGTGTAATATTTGTCACATTTAAATACCAATTAGGATGGTAATTAAGAGTCAAAACATATGTCATACAAGAGAAACCTAAAAAAAGATATATGAAAATAATAATGGAAAAATAAGAAAATTGCTTGAGAAAGATATAAAGATCAAAAGCAAGTAAGATTGAGTTAAACCAAAAATTCGAGCCTAAACACTCGAATTCTAGTTTCTTGAAGTAATGTGCATCTCTTTTAAGGTACAAAATTAGAATATAGAAATAATTTTCTAGAAACATTCTAGCTAAAAAGAATGTTTAGAAAAAAATGAGGTCAATCAAATATCAAACATTAAGAAATTTATGGTTAAAACAATTCAGGTTGAATAATTTCGTAAACCCTAGCTACAAGTCCCAAGTAGATTGGTTTGGCATTAAGAAATAGCTAGGTCGACACTAATGACCTTTTTGACAAATCACAACAACTTCTTATATTTATATATACCCCTTGAGCCCCTTCAGATTCCCCACTTGTTTTCAGAACCCTTGAAGCCTCTAGAATAGCCTAAAAGCAACCAATAACCTATTTAGGGCTCTAGGAGGCTATTGATGGTGAGACTAAGGCTAAAGTTCAATTTTTTTTTTTATTTCAAGCGAAGCTATATAGGCATAATCCGAGGAGATTCTATCAAAATTAGCAAACAATTAGTAGGGGTGCAAAACATTTTAGAATCTAGTCAGGGTACAAGAATTTACTCAATTGGAGCACCCTCACAACAGATGAACACATCTCCATTTTCATACAGGAAAGCATAGCTATTCTTCAATTAAGAACTTGGTGATCTTACCTCCTTTTAGGATAAGGATGCTAGAAAATGTAAAGGCACCAGTTAGATTAGGAGGTGATCAGGAGTAGTAATTGCAAGACCAAAACAGCTATGTTCAGTACATATAGGAGTTAGTGTCCATAAGCCAAATGGCAGCACAAGCAAGGATTTTAGAACCAGAAATCAAAAGGGAGGATCTAGATCAGAGTACTATGGAAATCTAAGGCAGGGATACTACGTCACCATGTGATTGAGTATCTCGTTCTCATTACGACATGACTATTTGTAAGCGCTTTCAAGTTATTTTATAATTAGTGGGGTGGCATTCCTTTGATACCATCTATGACGACTCGAACCCCACCATCCAAGTTAAATCGGTGGAATTCAAGTTGCCAAGTACAAGAATCAAACCAAACAGGATCATAGTCACCCTGCACATAATCATAAAATATAAATATAGCTAACAAACCAATCATATAACATTGCAATAAAGAAAATAATGCATAAATGCTATCCACAGTAATCAGGTTCACAAATCTAAAAGAAGAAACAAAAGGTACTGAAAAACTATTTGAAACATCTCACAGAAAATGGAAAGGAAACTAAACAACTAAAAGGACTTCTAAAGTCACAGACCATTTGTGGGTACTAAACTGGGTTCTGCACTAGCTACTTCATGTGCAGTTGCTCCGACTACTCGATGGTACCTGAGTACGTAACCTAAGGTAGCCATCAGCAAGCGTTGAGTAGAATAGTACAAGAAAACAAAAATAACAGGAAACTAAAAGTGTGAGAAAGTGAGGTACTAATTTATTATTTCAAATATTCTTTATCAATTTGTTTCTCAGTTATTTCTCATTTATCTCAATAGTGTGTTGCCCTCAATATTATAGTCATATTTCTTCCATATCAATTCCTTGAAAGGCACGAGGAGATCTCATTGCGATTTCCTGAGAGGTTTGACAAGTATGTAGTGTCCACTTGGCCAGGAGAAAACTCTACATTTTCCCTACATCTTGTTCTATCACCCAAGGGTCCTAGCGTAGGTAATTTGGCAGCTACATACTATGAACTATATGAGTAGATGTGGCATACACTGGCTCCTAAATAGATCTCTCCACGGGTTGGGTACGTATCCAACCAAAATATTACGTATATATGTACCCACGTACCCCTACCTCGCTGTCCAGTTGGCCAATAGGCCTATCATAGATTCACAGGGAGGCTAGCCCACTCCTTGATCCACTAACCAACTCAACCAAATCATCTCATCTAGTTATACATATTCAATTATCAATTTCATCATATCCAAAACATTCATTTATCATAGGGATAGGTGTCAAGTAACATTTCTTACGTATAAGCTATTTACAATATATATATTCAGTTCACAAGTTATTTGTTGATGCAATAGATGGAGTTATCCTATTATCTCTTTCAATCCAACAACAAGCAATATATATCATGTCTTTAATTTATTTGAAAATGACATTTATTTCTTTCATAACATTCTCAATTTAATTATCCAAACTTACAAATCAACATCAATTTCTATACATGGAGCATGAATTATCAACCAATCAATTCTCTTTAATGTATATCTATTATTTTATTTCAACATCCCATTCTAGTATTTATAGTATATCCATAAGAGGAAAATTAGGCATCATAATAGTTACAGACTTTGAGACTCAATGAGGGGAAAGAATGTGCATAACATAACGTCTATGGCAAAGAGGGGTATATTAATACTTTTTTTTATCAGAAACACAGGAGACTACTCTACCTAATGGCATCGAGGGATCATGGTGACTTTGAAATGCATGCCTATAGTCCCTTGCTATCTCTCTGGGGACTTGCATATTTTTTATGCACTTTGGGGACCAAACCTACACCAAGACACGCAAGGGGATATTTCAAAATCATCATAGGGGCTTTATTGAAATTTTCACAAACTAAATAATTTTCAAAATTGAGTTTAAAGTTTACCAATGTGTAGTTCATGAAGAGACGATTACGAGTCTTGAAATGTGAGAAACAAATGTCGTTTGACCCTGAAATAGATCAAAATGTGAATCGGATGTAAAATTGGGATTCCTACACTCATGCACACCTGCATGTGACTCGAGATTCACGTCCATTGACGTTGTTGCAGTGTGCATTGACCTCACTGCCTTCTCCTTCTCTCTCTCTCTCTCTCACATGATCTCTCTCTTTCGCTTTTCGAGGGGAGCACCTCCAGAGAAAAATGATGGCCTTAGCCCCTCTTAAGCCCCTTTTACAACCTTTAAGTTGGTTAGGATGGTAACAAACCTTATTATCCCCTTAATTTTTAATTATTTAAGTTCCCTCGTGTTTTCGTATTTTACACGCAATTTTCACTACGAACCTTGGAATTACACGAAACAAATGTCGTTGGAAAGTTTATGACAAGGGGAACCCAATGGCACCAATTTTGGCACAAGTTGGGCACATTTTCTGAGGGTTGACCAAGTTTGTCTAAAATATGCAATTTTTCCATTTTCAAAGCACACCAACCCGATTCATGCGCAATAAGTGTCGACAGGTTCGTCTTGACACGCTTATTCCTAAAATAATTTTGGAAAGTGGGTTTAGGGCTTTACAACAAATGAATGTTTGACATTTTGTTCAAGATATTTACTTGGAGTGGAGATAAGGTTTACATCAAGAAACCTTTCAGATGATTTCTGTGATGTGGATGATGAATTCTCTATATTTTCACAATCTTGTCATGCAATAGGAAAGTGGACTCTCAACAAATTAAATTCAATTACAATAAAACAAGCACATGGATATATGTTACTCAATTGTGACACTATCCTTCTATTTAAAGTGTAAGCACTTAAAGCTTGTATCCTTTAGATTGTTTATGTTACATGTTCTATCATAACATTTTAATAATTCTTATAAATTTGCAGAGAACATCATCATATACTTAAAAACTCATACCGTTGATTATCATAGAAGGTACTCATTTGAAAACATAAAACACATTTAGAGAGTGGTTCAAGAGATACATATGTTTCATAGATGTCCACCAATCTAGCGATTTTAATATCTTGAGACATTTATTGTTATTTATTATGATTCTGATTGAACAAAAGGCAAAAAGGTAATTTGTACAAGATCTTCGAGTGCTTGCTCAAGACACTCATGAAGTAGGGATGTTTTATAGTAGCTATATTGTTAATGTTTTTAGATTTCATATGAAAAGAAAAGAGAAGAATAGACAAACACAAAATAGTGGTATTGTTAATGCCTAGACCGAGAGCTTTTCAAAAGCATCAAATAAAAATCCTTAATTGGTGAAGTTGATTACTATGGAGTGATCACAGCCATAATTGAGTTGAATTATTAGGAAAAGTTTAAAATATTATTATTCAAGTTCCAGTGGATAAATACTAAGTCTAAAAATGGAATTAAGAAACCAAATGGACTAACATTAGTGAATTTATCTTGTTTAGGACATGAAAATGATCCATCTGTATTAACAAGTCAAGTACAACGGTATTTTACGTCCAACATTCGATATGCAAAGATTGTCATTTTGTTGTGAGGATAAGACCTAGAGATTTATTTGCTATGGAAGAAAAACATTGATGACTTAGGTGATGATGAGATGCTAGATGGCTACTACTATGATTTGAAAGATTATGAGATGGATACAAATGGAATGATGATGATATTGACATTGTACGCACAAACATTGATGGTGTTTCTTGTTTTAGAGAGAATTGGGAACGACATATTAATGATGTCAGTATAGTAGATAATAGTGAAAGTAAGTTCGATAATAACAACTAAATTAATGAAAGTTATTCATTATTATTTGGTTTGAAGATAATTTAGTAATAAGTCATTTTTTTCATTGTAATATGTTTGGTATGATTTTATTTTGTTGATTGTTTGACTTATTTCTTTATTATGTTTCATGTAGGATGTCAAAGCCATCGTGATTCAATACTTGAGTTATTCCAGTTATAGGAGGATATCAGTCAAAGAAAATTTTGGCAACTATAAACCAACAAAATGTTGAGCCAACACATAATGGTAATGGAACTAGAGCTACAACTTCTGCATTAAAGAATAATCTAGTGTTACCGAAGAAACAATCAAAGGATAATCAAATCATAATGAGGGACCACTCAACACATAGAAAAACTAAAAAGGCAAAGCATGTTGTCATTGAAACATTTAAAGAAGAATATCAAGATAGCCTAACAAGTAGCACACATTTTACAGTTGGAGAAACTAATGAAATTGACCTCAACGATATTGGTAAGATATTCTTGTTGGTGCACGTACACCATGATCGTTAATTTTGATGATGGTGCACACAGTAGAGGTAACTCACGAAGATACGAATAAAATTAAATCCTCAAAAATTAACTTATCATCGTAAGAATTCGAGTCCTCTATGAAGGAAGATGAAAAATTGAGTGAGATGTACATGTGGTTCACTTTGATTGTAAACAACTTCAGGTCTTTGAGAAAGACATTCATTCAAGGTGAACTACAACCAAAGCTCTTGAAATATCCACAGTCCGAAGTGGGAACAAAAGGTGACCACAATAGAGGAAGCTCACCAAATCAAGGAGTTGGAAGACTTGCTTAGAAACCTCATGGCTTACGAAAACAAAATGAAGCAAAAGAAGAAGACAACCATGTCGGAGCTAGAGAAGAAAAATATAGTGCTCAACGCTAAATTAGATAGTAAGGTAAGTTTCGATGATGAGAAATTTCATTTTATACTGCTAAATATAGTGCTCAACTCTAAAAAATTTCGCAAGTTTTTAAAGGAAAAGGATTCCAAGAAAAAGGAAAAGACCTGATTAGATGTTGCCATTGCAAGAAGAAATGGCATCTTAGATTAGAATGCCCTCTCTTGAAGAAGGAAAAGACGAAAGAAAAGAAATACAAAAATAGGCATTTCAAGACATATGGGATGACATTAGCTAGAAGGAGGAAGAAAAGGAACCTGAGAAGTTGAAGAATGAAATCGCTTGCCTTGGTTTCATGGCCATTGCAGATGAAAGTGAGAAAGAAGATAGAGAAGACAATGACATGGAGGTAAATTCCTTTTCTATAGAGGAATTACAAGATGCCTTAGAATAACTTTATGATCTTAATAGATCTCTGAAAATGGAAAACAAAAATCTTAAAACTAGTTGTAGTGCCCTTGAAACTAAAAAGAATGACTAGTAGAGGAGAATGAGATTCTTGTTTTAGAGAATACTAAGCTTCTTGAAGAAAATGGTCTTTTGAAAACTGAAATGTCTTTGGTAAAAAATAAATTATGTCTTGTTGAAAAAGATCTCTCTTTCTTAAAAGAAGAATCAAATAAGCTAGTTGATTACTTAGCTAAAATAGCTAAATGGAAGACTAAGATGAATGAACCTAAGCCTAGTCATTCACACACCAAGAAGAATGTTTATGCCCAAAGGCCAAAAGATTGGAATCCAAGGGGATCACAACCTTGGATGAGAAAGACTAACCCAAAAGGACCCAAGAAACTGTGGGTACCTAGATCTTTGGTTAACTCTTGTTTTGCAGATTTTTTCATGGATCCAAGAAGCTATTTGTATGGACTTCATTAAGGAAGAATCAAGACTCTTGGCGAACCAAATGGGTATAAAGGTTGGAACCAATACTAATTATTTACATGATTTTGATGATTATTTATTTGAAATAGCATTAATATAGGGGGACAATTTTTGAAAATGGATGTGCTAACTTTCCAATTAGGAGGCAGGAGAATTCCTATAAACTTATTTGTTGGTAGTTAATTTCTCTTGACAAGTTTTAATTAGAATGCTTGTTGTTAGGAGGAGATTAAAACATTCCTTTTGTCATTGAAAAAAGGGGAGTAAAATATTTTTAGAAAAGCATGCATTAAGGGGGAGCTTAAGACAATTAAAATTTGAGCTTTTTGATAATGTCAAAAAGGGGGAGAATTATTTTGGTTTAGGTTTATGGTTTTATCATCATCTAAAAGGGAGAGATTGTTGATGCATATACATCACGATCATTGATTTTGATGGTAACAAATAGTCGTTGTTTAACAATTGCATTTGGAGATTATGCACTTCAAGTTTAACTTTGGATGAAGCTTGATGAATAGGATGCCCAAGCTCAAAGCTCCAAGGAAGGATAAAGGAGCTTGTTGAAGAAAAGCATTAAGGGGCATTAATGAAAGCTTGAAGAAAAAAGATTAGGATTAGATTTAATGTGTTGTAATTGATGTAATTTTATTTGCCTTTTGTCTTTGCTTAGATATTTATTAAAGAGTTTAAAATAATGTTAAATAACCTTAGGTAGCTGTTAGGTGACCTTGGAAACCAAACCCAACACATAAAGGCACCAAAACAACCAAAACCAAGTCTGGGCACCATCCAATTTAGACATGCGTCGACCAACCATAGTATAGCTAGATGTCTTGTGACGACCCGAGTCCTGTCAATCGACGAAACCCAAGTCGCTGTGTGCTAACAATTAGCACAACTTGCCCACAAGATCGCAGTCACCCAACACAATCATAAAATATAAACATAGCCAACAAACAGTTCATATTACAAAATTTAAAGGAACAAAAATTAAATACTAACCGGAAGATTTATCGTAGTATATAATCTCAAGGAGATGTACAATGGAAATCCCATTACGAACTACTAAGTATACCTGAGTAGGGAACCCAAAAACACGTCAGTAAAAATAGAGTAGAATAGAAACAACGACAGCATAGTGCAACAGTAACCAAGTACAAAAGAAAATGGGTATTATAGCTTTGATTAGTTCATTTATTAGACATCTTATTATCCGGTTCCATTTTGTACGTTGGAAGACCAATTTATTATAGTTCACAATTTATCAATCAACGTCTCAAGGCACGAGGCGATTTCGTATAACTACCTGTGGTGCAAAATCGATATAAGCCACCCTCCTAGCTGAGAGGACTACTTATATCCATCGAGTTGCCACTCTCCGTCACCCTGAGGTCATCGCGGAAAGGGGTGGCGGCTACGTCATAATGTGTGAACATGTAAATGCATTATGTACGTTGAGCTATAGACAGCCAATGACCCACCCATCAGTTGAAACTGCTCCAAACCTCGAGCCCTGCGAATCTGCTATCCTAGTTGGTCGCTAAGCCTAACCAAAGATCATAGGGTGACCGGCAACTCCCTAAACCAGCCCGGAGCCGGTTTGAAAAGACCAAAGCTACAACCAAATCCGGCGAGTAGCGGGCTGAAACCAGTTATTTAATCCTTTTATTTCCGACGTATCCGTTGTATTGTATATCCCATTTTCAGACAACTGTATCTTTCACTTTCAAGCCATTTTCAGTAATTTCATATTATCAGTTCCAGAATTAACCAATATTCACATTATCCTCCAATTTATCCATTTGTTAGAAATTTCCAATTTCTGATCGTGGATCCAATCAAATCATTATTTAACCATCCTGATGATGATAGGTTTATAAAAAAATAAAGTTTTTTTTGTACATGCAAAGATAAGCCATAACTAACAAGCTTAAATACTTTATGATTCATTTGCTTCATGAACTTGTTAAATAATTAGTCGTAATTTCTTTTAATTCAGTAGTTAACTATATTACTTAGGTTATTCACATTCCAAGTCAACAACTTGATTTTTATCATTAATATTTAATATTCCAGTACCCAGAGCAATAAGAATTATGTAAATGGGTCCGCTCCCAACAAGAGGTAAGAACGTACATTAAATAGTGCAATACGTGAAGAAAATCACTCTATAGATACATTGTACGGAAAAAGAGAGAGACTACTCTACCTAACATCGTCGAAGGGTCATGACGACTCTATGAAAACAAGCCGGAGGCTCCCAACACCATGCGTGTCTCCCAAATCTACGCCTCGAAAATCGAAGTGAAATCCACCCCATCCAATCGTAAGGATGCGTCCAACACCCTCAAGAACCTCAAGATCGAGTCTCGGATTGTTGAATTCCAACCTCAGATGCCCTCGATCTATACAAAACAAGTTTGACTGTCAGATGTTAAATAGCTTAACTCCCTTCATAGGGACCAAAGTGCAATATTTAAATCTCTATTTTTTTATACAATTTTTCTAACTCTTCACCTCATCTTCTTCTCCCTCCTTGGTTCTTCTTCCTTCATTCTCTCCTCCACACGACATAACCGATGCATACACGGGCGACAGTGCATTCGCTGAAGTTTGCCACGGCCAGCCACGTCTCGCCACCAACCCTCCAACAACGTCCACCTACCTTCACTTCTTTCTCTCCTTTCTACGCCTTCCGTTCTCTTGTTTGGGCTATTGTCCACTAATAAGTCCACTTTAGTGGACCATTATTTGGCCTAAGTACTCTTTAATTAGGTGTTCTTAGTTGTCAATTGAGTAGGACTTAAATGGGAATTCACCTTAGTCTGCGTAAAATCTTATACACCAATTTTTACATTCAATAACATTTGATATGATAAGATAAGCATTTGGTGGATGCAAACTAGGTGCAAGAAGCATGAAGACATTATTCAGACATTCTATAAGACATCCAGAGCCTAGTTTGGATGTCTGAGAACCTCCATCGTGGACTCACTGCGATCCACACTTTTTAAGACGTCTGGACTATTGATCGGATGTCTGATAAAGAAAGGCCAAAACTTATCTTCTTTTCAAACCACTCGCGATCTTCGCCAACTGGTTTGAGAAGTTGGCGGCTAAAGAGAAATAGATGGAGAGGTTTTAAAAAGTCACGCCTGTTGGTGCTAGAGCACCATGATCATTTGTTTTGATGATAACAAAACACGTGTCTTTTAACATTTGCACTTGGAGTATTAGATTTCAGGTCAAATTGCAAATGGAGATGTGATTAGATAGAGTTTGAGCTCGCATCCAGGATGGATTAGAGGAGCTTAATGGAAAATAGAGGAGATTCGCGAGGAGCGATAGATTGAAGATGGAAGGACACGAAGAATAGGATAGAATTCTATTTATTTCTTTCATGTACTTTTGTCTTTATTTCCTTGCTCTTTTTGTTCCTTAGAACATCATGTTAAAGAGCCTCAAAGTACCCTAACAGTAGTCCTAGGAACACCGGCACAACTTTAGGATACTTAGGTTTTCTGTAGAGAACTTAGAAAACCAATATAGGGGTCAAACAGTCTTTTCAGACGTCTAATTCCAAAAACAGACGTCTGATAATATGTTTTAAGACGTCTGACTATTGATTCAGACGTCTGATAACATTTAAGCTGGACTTAGTTAGCTCTGTTTGATGAAATCAAACATCCAGACCTTACTCCAGACGTCTTAGAAGACGTCTGATGTTTTTGCCAGACGTCTAATTAGTGGACCGTTGGCTACCTTAACAGACACTGGAGAATATGACCGTTAGAGTCTTATCAGACGTCCTTAAGCCTTTCCAGATGTCTGATAAATGACCATTTTGCCTCGGCTGACCCGAAAATCTCTTCTCAGAGATTTTCTAGCCGTTGCACTCTCTTGGAAATCCATTTCACAGAAAAGTAGGTTTCCAGACGTCCTGTATGTCGTATGATGGACTTGCACTAGAACCCTATTTAGATCTGATTCAAGTCAGGAAGAAACCCGCCTCAAATCAGAAGTCTGACTTTTATCCCAGACGTCTTAAACTGATCTTCCAGATGTCTGATTACCCTGTCAGTGTAATGATTGTTCCTGATTTCGGCCTGATTCTCTTGGGCTTTGCACCCAACGGCTATGGGAGCTTTCCTAAGCCTTCCAAAGCCTTCTTAAGGCCTCTATAAATAGAGGGGAACCTTTACACACCAAGGTACACCTAAGCAACATACTTTCTACTCTTTTGTGTCCTAGAAAAGCTCTTGCTCTCCAAGCTCAAGTTCTTCATCTTGAGAGCATCAAGCCTTTGCGCACCCGCTCTCCCGCTGTAGTTCACGAGAGCGACATTGCACCGTCGTATAGCTCATGCATCCGCGTCATCGATTCGACGCACTCCTTGCAAAAGGGAAGCATCTTAATTCCTATAGAAGCTTAGGTTAACAATTACTTTGTTGGCTCTATAGGATTGTTGTTATTTATCTTTGTTACTTTGGTTGGGTATTCGCTTTGCGAATTCCCGTCTCCTTCGTGGAACAAAATCCTTCTCGTGAAGAGAAGGGGTTTGAGGTACGCTACCCTCGTATAAAGTAGCGTAGTTGTAATTGAGATTGAATCACCCTCGTTTAAGTGATTCGTTTAGTGGATTTGATCAACTTGGTTGATCGGAAAATCCTAACTCGAGAGGGTAAGGTGGTGGTTTTCACCCGATTTGGGTTTCCACCTAAAAATAATTGTGCACATTGTGTGATTGAATTTTTTGTGAGATTGTTTATATTCTGTTCTGCATTTTATTACGTCACCCCCTCCTAATAGGGAATCTACAATTGGTATCAGAGCAGGTTCTTGCTAATCGAAGTAACACCCGGCAAGAAGATCATGGAGGGGAGCAGTTCCGCAATCCAAATCTCCGAGGGGCAGTCCACATCCCGTCCGCCATTCTTCGACGGGAGCAACTACCCCTACTGAAAGCTGCGGATGAAGACATGGCTTCAAGCCAATGACTTCACGATTTGGGCCAGTTGCGAGACGCCATTTGAGATCCCAGAGAAACCCGCAGGAGGCTACTTGCAACAACAAATTCGTGAGCTTTCTTTGAACGCAAAGACCATGAACGCCCTTTACTGTGCGCTCAGCCCGGAGGAGTTCAACAGAATCTCGCAATGTGCCACCGCATACGAGATTTGGTACACACTTGAGGTAACTTACGAAGGTACCTCTAAGGTAAAAACTTCTAAAATAAATTTACTTTCTCAAGAATTTGAATCTTTTTCTATGAAATCTAACGAAACTTTAAGTGAGATGAACACTAGGTTCTCTCTCATTGTAAATAATTTGAAAGCTTTAGGGAAGACTTTCATCAAGGGGGAGCTTCAAGGGAAGCTTCTTTGTTCCCTCGGACCGGAGTGGGAACAGAAAGTCACCACCATCGAGAAGGCAAACGAAGTGGAGGAACTCAACATGGAAGATCTCCTAGGCAATCTAATGGCCTACGAGACAAAGTTGAAGCAGAAGAAGAAGGATACATCGGAGCCTAAATCGAAGAAGACTCTCGCCTTCAGAGTTGCGTCGGATAGCAAGGTAAGTTCCGACGACGAAGACTTTAAAATTTTACTTAATAAATTTTCCAAGTTTTGTAGGGAATCAAAGAAAGAGAAAAAGGAGAAGAAGGAAAGCCTGAGACGTTGTTACCACTGCAACGAGAAAGGACATCTGCGACCAGAATGCCCTCTTCTCAAAAAGGAGAAGAAGAAGGAAAATGAGAAGAAATCTAAGAAAAAGACGTTCCAAGCCACTTAGGATGACTCGAGCTCAGAGGAAGAGGAAGAAGAAAAATCTATAGAAGAAAAAACTGCTTGCTTTGGTTTCATGGCCAGAGAAAGTGATAGCGACAGCGAAAGCGGAAGCGACTCAGACAACGAGGTAAATTTCGATTTACAAGAAGCTTTTAATGAACTATTTGATGTTAGTAAATCATTAAGAATAGAAAACAAAAGCATTAAAAAGAACCTTAGCTTTCTTAAAAATGAAAATGATAGGTTAGAAAAATAACTCAAGAACATAGAAACTAGTCCTAAAGATAATAACCTATTATTAGAAAATAAAAATTTAATCAATGAAAATATTAAATTGATTGAAGAAAATGATAGTTTAAAGTTAGAAATTTCTGATTTACATAATAAGATGCATATTATAGAAAAAGAAATCGCATATCCTAAGGAAAACTCTAACAAATTAATCAACAAAGTAGATAATTTTTATAGCCTTAAGGTTGAAAAAGGATCTCCGTTAAGGAGACCGACTAACAGATCCGGATCCAAGCTCACTTGGATACCAAAGAAAGAATTAAAATCTTATTTTGTAGGTTTCAGGGATGACTACAATACAAAGGACTGGACCTACAAGCTCAAAGCTGGTCAACTCGTGTTGGGAGAACCAAGCAGCAGACCAAGGAGGAGAACAAGAAGACCGACGAGACGGCAAGCAAACAATGGACCCGCGCACGTCAACTGCCAGACTGGAGACCGGCACCAATGCCCGGGCCTCCAAGCTACGGATGGGAGCCCCATCCGATGTGGCATCCACCACCACCATTTGGGTCATTTTATTGGCCATGGTAGGTGAGATAAAAATTCTTTACCCTATCTTTTTATCATTAGCATCTAGATAGGGGGAGTTAAAAAAAATTATGAGCTAATTGTCAATTTTTAAGGAGGAGTTGCAAGTTAGCTAAATTTCCTTTAGTAAGGGGGAGAAAAATAATAGCTATCTTGTTGTTACAGAAAGGGGGAGGACATTACTTTTGTTAAAAGAAATTCATAGAAGAGCATGTTTTAAGGGGGAGTTATAGGAAATTTAAAATCAATCAAACCTTTTTGATAATGTCAAAAAGGGGGAGGATTTTTTTTGCATTATTATTTATGATTTTGTCATCATCAAAAAGGGGGAGATTGTTGGTGCTAGAGCACCACGATCATTTATTTTGATGATAACAAAACACGTGTCATTTAACATTTACACTTGGAGTATTAGATTTCAGGTCAAATTGCAAATGGAGACGTGATTAGACGGAGTTCGAGCTTGCATCCAGGATGGATTGGAGGAGCTTGATGGAAAATAGAGGAGATTTGCGAGGAGCGATAGATTGAAGATGGAAGGACATGAAGAATAGGATAGAATTCTATTTATTTCTTTCATGTACTTTTGTCTTTATTTCCTTACTCTTTTTGTTCCTTAGAACATCATGTTAAAGAGCCTCAAAGTACCCTAACAGTAGTCTTAGGAACACCGACACAACCCTAGGATACTTAGATTTTCTATAGAGAAATTAGAAAACCAATATAGGGGTCAAACAGCCTTTTCAGATGTCTAATTCCAAAAACAGACGTCTGATAATATGTTTTAAGACGTCTGACTGTTGATTCAGACGTCTGATAACATTTAGGCTGGACTTAGTTAGCTCTGTCTGATGAAATCAGACGTCCAGACCTTACTCCAGACGTCTTAGAAGACGTCTGATGTTTTTGCCAGACGTCCAATTAGTGGACCGTTGGCTACCTTAACAGACACTGGAGAATATGACCGTTAGAGTCTTATCAGACGTCCTTAAGCCTTTCCAGATGTCTGATAAATGACCATTTTGCCTCGGCTGACCCAAAAATCTCTTCTCAGAGATTTTCTAGCTGTTGCACTCTCTTGGAAATCCATTTCACAGAAAAGTAGGTTTCCAGACGTCTAGACATAGTTCCAGACGTCTTGTATGTCGTATGATGGACTTGCACTAGAACCCTATTTAGATCTGATTCAAGTCAGGAAGAAACCCGCCTCAAATCAGACGTTTGACTTTTATCCCAGACATCTTAAACTGATCTTCCAGACGTCTGATGCCAGGATCAGACGTCTGATTACCCTGTCAGTGCAATGATTATTCCTGATTTCGGCCTGATTCTCTTGGGCTTTGCACCCAATGGCTATGGGAGCTTTCCTAAGCCTTCCAAAGCCTTCTTAAGGCCTCTATAAATAGAGGGGAACCTTTACACACCAAGATACACCCAAGCAATATACTTTCTACTCTTTTGTGTCCTAGAAAAGCTCTTGCTCTCCAAGCTCAAGTTCTTCATCTTGAGAGCATCAAGCCTTTGCGCACCCGCTCTCCCGCCGTATAGCTCACGCACCTGCGTCATCAATTCGACGCACTCCTTGCAAAAGGGAAGCATCTTAATTCCTATAGAAGCTTAGGTTAACAATTACTTTGTTGGCTCTATAGGATTGTTGTTATTTATCTTTGTTACTTTGGTTGGGTATTCGCTTTGCGAATTCCCGTCTCCTTCGTGGAACAAAATCCTTCTCGTGAAGAGAAGGGGTTTGAGGTACGCTACCCTCGTATAAAGTAGCGTGGTTGTAATTGAGGTCGAATCACCCTCGTTTAAGTGATTCGTTTAGTGGATTTGATCAACTTGGTTGATCGGACAATCCTAACTCGAGAGGGTTAGGTGGTGGTTTTCACCCGATTTGGGTTTCCACCTAAAAATAATTGTGCACATTGTGTGATTGAATTTTTTGTGAGATTGTTTATATTCTATTCCGCATTTTATTACGTCACCCCCTCCTAGTAGGGAATCTACAACGCCAACCTCCGGGACATGATCCATCCTCTCCACCATGAAGCATTGTCTCCACTGTGGCTCAAGCATGCACCGTGCGTCTCTTGCTTACACCGTGAGTTGGGAGTACCTTGTTACCTTCACCATCGACGAGTGCACATTGACAGCGTTGATGAGAACCTCATCATGAGCCATAACTAGCTCATTTTGACCCAATACAAAGGATAAAAGCTCCTACATAACTCAAGGAAAGGCTTAACTCAGAGAATTCTGAGTTTAAGGAGAAAATAAGTCATAAGGGGTAAAAATGCAATTTCACCAGTATAATCTGCATACAGGGTAATTCAGGGCCCAAACATAGGTCAAAGCAGCTTAATAAGAATAAAAGTGGGATGAAATGATCTAGCAAGGGCTACAGCAATTCCAAGAAACTAAATGATAAATCTGTAACCCTAAAATAACCCACTTCAATTCACAAGGTTCGAGGTAAAGTAAAAATAGAATAAACCCTCTAAAATTCATAGAAAAATAATCTCTAGGGTTTAGAACCTTCAATTTGGCCTTTAGAACCCATTTTGACCTACATTGAGAACCATGCCCAATTAATAACTTAATTTGGGTTTTTGCGCAAATTGACCGGTCAAACAAGGTTTAATATGAAAATGAAATTCACCATCAGATTCCTTGGGTCCTAATTAGTCATGTATAAAAACTTGAGCCTAAGAAGAAACCTCCTTGACCGACTTTACACTTTGGTCCTCATATATTTACTCTTTGGCCCTCAACTTTTGAACCCTCGCATTTTGGCCCCTAACTCTCCTTCGTTCTTTGCAATCAGGTCCCTCCTGCAAAACCTGCCAGCACCATGCTCCGGCGACCTTGCGCGGAGCATGGCGCCGCGCAGGGAGGAAGGCGGAGGGAGACGACGTGTCTCCCTCGCCGGAGGATGGTCGGAAACAAGAACCCATACCGTCCGTGCGTTCGCACGGCCGGTATGGTGGGCTACAACGACCAGGGCAGCCTGGATCTGACGGAGAAAATCCCCAACTTTCTTCTCTTCTTCCTCCGGCAGACGCTCACCAGCTCTGGCGGTTTCCTCCCCCTCCACCTCTTCGCTCTGCCGCAATACCAGCAGCAGAGACTTCCTCCCCTGCTCTTCCCGCGCCACACCGCACCCAGCTGGCGCCTCTCCGGCTCTCTGCTCGCCACCGTCCCTTTCCCTGATCATCGTCTTCTCCGGCGACAGTCGATACGACTGTCGCCCTGTTCCTCCCCCTTCGTCCCTGCAAGTAAGCTAGAGCTACTCCCCTTCTTCTCCTCTTTCTTTCCCCGCTTTCAATTTATTCACTTAAGCCCTCGACCGACCCTGACCACCTTCACCCCCTTCGTCTCCGACCACCCTCCGGCGAGCCGCTCCCATCACCTCAGCGACCCACACGGCTCGCCGACCACCGCAGGACCTCCGCCTCCTCACCCTGATCAACCTCCGCCCTGCCACTTCCCCCACATCACCCTCTGCAACCCCACCGAACAGACCCATCCTCCGACCCACAGTCCGACCTAGGGCAGCCCTCGCACGCCGCCCCGCGCCTCGCCACCACCCACACGAGCTTCGCCGCACCCTGGCGAAGCTCCTGGCACTCTCTGATTAGGCCGAGAGGCCGTTTTCTGTGGACAGGCCACCCGACCTCCGCCGCCATTGCCGTGCAGGAGGAACTGCTTCCGCCTGCAGCTACAGGCGCGCCACGCTCAGCGCCACGCCCAGATTCACTCCCAGGCCTTGCGAGGAGTTTTGGCAAAACACCAGGTTCGCAGCTGAGGAAGAAAGCTCCGCGTGACGCCGCCATCTCCTGCTGAATTCCCCGCTGCGGGCGCGCAATTGAGGTGGGCCATTTAGTCCCACCTCGGAAACGCCTGAAGAGCCGCAGCGACATAAGATGCAAAAGTGCTGAAGGCTTACTGCCTCAACACACGGGGTGAGGTCCCCTTCACCCGCCCGGTTACCCGGTCTCGTCCGCGCTCACGCCCCGCGGACCTGACCCGAACCGACCCGACCCGACTCGACTGACCTGCACTCCTCGCCCACCACGCACGCCGGTGGGCCTGGACCCGGGCCTGATCCGAACCCGGTTACCCGGTAGCTCTGGGAGAGCTTTCCCAAGAGTGGTTTCAGAGAGAGAGAGAGAGACGCGGGGGGGGGAGGGTAGAGTAGGTTTTGCCTCTGACGAAAAACTCTGAAGTGTGCAGGCGCAGGCGAAGAAGAAGACCCGCGGAAGAAGAAGGAGCTGCACTGTAGCAAATGCATAGTTAAGTCGTCGAAGCACCGGGTCAGACGACGGAAGGTCAGCAGCCAGAGCAGGAAAGAAGGCAGGCTGAAGAAAGAAAGAAAAGAAGAGCAACGGCCAAAGCAGAAGAAGAAGAAAGGAAGACTTAGTAGCTGAAGGTAGAAGCTCTGCAGCCATAAGGAAGAAAAGAAGAAAAGGGAAAAGAGAAAGGGTCACCACAATTGCAGAAAAAGAAGAAGAGAGACCAAGACAGAAACCAAGGACGAAGAAGAAGGAGATCTGAAGAAAGAAGGAGGAGCATCACCTCTGCAGAACAAAGAAGAAGAAGGAGATCTGAAGAAAAGAAAGAAAGAAGAACATCACGAGGAGAAAACGAAGAGAACAACAAATTCTTTCCCTCTCTCTTTCTTTATTTTGTAAAAGAAACATGTATATCTCTAGAATACAACTTGCTCCCTGAGTTCGACCTCGGGAACTCTTTTATTTTCCGAGTAAAAAAAATTTTTATATTTGGAATGTTGGTAATAACCGGCTTTACTACAACGTTATAACAAAACCAAAACCCGGTCATCAAATTGAGCCGACTCCATTTTGGCGCCGCTGCCGGGGAGCAATGGCTATTCTAGAGGTAAACATTCCTGTTTCTTTTAATTTCTGATAATCTCCTCTCTTTTGTGCAGCTACAGGAACTCAAGAAGACAAGCAACCACACGACAACCACTCCGAAGACAGGTAAATTTTTCCTCTCACTATTAACCCCTAAACTCTAAAGAGGAAGAAAAGAAAAGAACAAGCAATATAGGGCTAACCTGCCTTCCATACTTAGTAACCATAAAGAGTTGCATGTTTTCAACTCATCACTCCTGCACACTATTAAGGGTATTTAAGGGCTAACACATTCTTGCTTGAGCCCTAATTGCCCAACAAAGAGTTAAATGGACCAAGTAGAGCCAACATAAGGTCAAACATTAGGATTTCAGTAGAGACACACCCCTTAATCAAGAATTGAGGAAATCCAAAAGAGGTGTGCCCAAGCCATTGATTGAAAATAATTAACAAGAAAAATCCTAAACAATTGGCTCTCTCTAAACACTTGAACCCTAAAAGACAGGACCTAAAAGCTCTTAAAGAAAACAATAGGTAAAGTTGACCCCTTGGGTCAACCAACCTTAAATTAGGTCACTCTTTGCACTTAAAAGACTAAAGTTCAAGTGAAAACCTTAAGCACCCTGATCTTAAAATTGGTAGACTTAAGAGGTCAAGATCCCCATTCTGGTCTACCTGGAACCGCAGTGACAAGAGAGGTCGGGTGGGGGAAACCCTGTAACCCGTGGGGACGCTCTACCGTGTAGGGGTCTTCGCGGGACTCTCCCTCTCTGGCTGCCCAGGTAATTCTCAGGTGGACGATCTTTCTGATCAAGGGGTCCATCTGCCCCGCACCTCTATAGTCACCCAACACATTTTTGGGTGTCTTGATTGGGTCCAGCACCTTCTAAACTTACCTCTTCCAAACAGTGCATGTACGGAAGGAGGTCCCTAAGACCACCCTTAAGACCTCCTTTAGAAATTCGCTCTCGTCAAGGCCAAGCCTCGACGCCCGTGTTTTTGCAGCAACACCCTCACATTATTCTCTCTTCTGATTCAGAACCAAGTTCTTCTTCTTCCCCCATCATGGCTCAGCCAGTTGAGGAAGAAAATAATCTGGAACACCAACTCCAGCGACTCAATGACCTCTTCCAAAATTTCGTGCACCCACCACAGCGTCCTATGATGCGGGACCACTACAATCCTGCTGCGGTGGCCATTGAGCCTCGAGTCAGAATCCCGACTGGAGGACCTGATTCCGAACTAAAGCCCAACATGATTCATGCTATACCTAAATTCCATGGGCTTAATTCTGAAGATCCCTTCCAGCACATCAAACAGCTAAAGCATCTGGCCCACACTTTTGGATCAGATGCGCAAAATCGGGATATTCTTCTCATGAAGATGTTCTCCTTTTCTCTTATGGACAAGGCCGCCCATTGGTATCAAACTCAGACCCGGCCGATCAACACTTGGGAAGAACTTCAATCCGAATTTTTGAAAAAGTTTTTTCCCGTTGGTCGGACCAACGCCTTGCGCCATCAGATTACACACTTCACTCAACAATCAGGAGAACCTCTCCATGAGGCATGGGATCGTTTTCAGGATCTCATGAGAAAGTGCCCCCATCACGGAGTTCCTAAATGGGAACAAGTCCAATCTTTTTACCAGGGACTCCGTGAGGACATCCGCCTTTTCGTCAATGCAACTTGCGGAGGAAACATCATGGGTCAACATGAAGACACCGTATGGGAGATTCTCGAAAACATGTGCGAGAACTCCATCAACAATGACTCCATGGGATTATTCGACAGGACGAATACCCGCGCAGCGACGAATCTTAAGGGAGCACATGAGACGCAGGGCCTGTCCGCATCAGTCGACCTGGAATTAATGGCCAGTCGATTGGACAAGGTCTCAATCATTGAAAAGAAGGTGGATGAGCTGACTCAGCACTTGCAGCGAGCCACCTCTGCGCGTAACTCCTTTGCACAACCTCCTTCCACACAGGAGACTGTGCAAAACATCCTCCACCGATCCTCCCCTGGGATGGATCCATATCCATCCCCATCTGATTCTTGGACTGGAAGATCATCCGATCCTTTCTACACCAGCCGGGGGAACTCCATTCCTCCTTTCCCTGATTCTCAGGAGGTTCCTCAGACCTGCGAGGACCTCAACGCCATCCAGAACGACCCATTCTCCAACACTTACAACCCTGGATGGCGAAACCATCCCAATTTTCAGTGGGCGGGAAATTCCCAAACCCAAAGACCACCTTTTCAGTCCCGCCCACAGCCCTCTCATCACTACCAGCCGCCTCAGCCTCGGCCCAACCCTACTTATCCATCAGGGCCAAATCAAGATCAAATGTCCTTAATCCTTCAGACTCTGGCTGACATTCAAAAATCGAATGCGGCCATTCAAAAACAGCACAAGGACGAGCTTACTGAAGTTAAAACTCAACTGGCCCAGTTGGCAAATTCTCGCCAGCCAGGCACACTCCCTTCCCAACCCCTTCCTAACCCAAATAACGTGCCAACCCAGAAGCGCGTTATGAATCCAAATTTAGGCCACGCTCAATGGATTTACCAGGCCCCCACTGCTCCATCTCCAGACGAGATGGATGCCTTAACTTCTCGTGCGGGATTTCAGCAGCAGCCACCCCTCCTACCAAACCCAAACCAAAATCAGGCCGGATTAAATTCTGTAACAACACGTAGTGGTAAGACAACTCAAGACCCGCATTATCCAAACCACTCCCAGCCTGATAACCATGACCCTAGGATAGTTATCCAAGGTACCGCTGTTCCAGATCCACAACCTGGACCTATCCTAGAGGAACCAACCAAGATCCCATTTCCCGAGGCCCTGACCAAGGGAAAGAAGACCACCAAACCCGTGGCCCCTGAGGAGGACCTGGTCAAGCTCTTTGAGCAGGTCCACATAAACATCCCCTTGATGGATGCAATCCGCCACGTACCAGCTTACGCACGATTTCTAAAGAATTTATGTACACCCCAGCGTAAGCCGCGAACCAAGGGAGGGAGCCCAATTGTTCTGTCAGAGCAAGCCAGCTCTGTAATCCTTAGTAGACTCCCACCCAAGGCAAAAGATCCTGGAACTCCCCTGATCTCCTGTAAGATAGGTGGTACCCAATTTGATAGAGCATTGTTAGACTTGGGTGCATCTATAAATCTGATACCCACATCCTTACTTGACCATCTAGAAGAATCTGAGCTGAAACCAACCGAGGTGACATTACAATTAGCAGATCGATCTATAAAGTCACCAAAAGGGATTCTCGAGGATGTTATCGTGAGAGTGCGGGATTTCTATTTTCCAGTGGACTTTATAGTCTTAGACATGGATGCACCTGAGAACCCTAGGGATACACCAATCATTCTAGGGAGACCTTTCTTGGCTACTGCTAGAGCCAACATCAGCTGTGAGGAGGGCCAAATAGAGCTTAAGTTTGGAGATCAAACACTGAAAATTGATATATTTAAGGCCCAACAAGGAATTAATTGCGGCGTCATCGAGCAAATTTGTGACATCAAGACTCTGGTTGATGAATCACACCTCCAGAATGACTTGAGTATGCCTCATCAACCACAGAAGGATCTTGACCCGCAAACAGAGGAGTCAAATCCAGATGTGAACAATCCAGTAACTCCCACCCTTGAACCTCACATCTATACTGAACCACCCGCTGCTGCTGAAAACCCCATCCTCGAACTGAAACCCCTTCCTGCTCACTTAAAATACATCTTTTTGGGTTCTAATCAGACCCTTCCTGTGATCATCAATTCCAACCTCAGTCCTGAACAGGAAGCCAGTCTGATTGTTGTCCTCCAGCAACATCGAAGAGCCATCGGATGGACTCTCGATGATTTGACTGGAATAAGTCCCTCTTATTGTACTCATCATATCTATTCAGAAGAGGGCACACGACCTTCTCGTGAAATGCAGAGACGCTTAAACCCCAATCTGCAGGAGGTCGTGAAAAAGGAGATCATCAAGTGGTTAGATGCCGGGATCATCTACCCGATCTCCGATAGTCGTTGGGTGAGCCCAATTCAGGTCGTGCCCAAGAAGGCAGGACTCACCACTATAACGACTGAGACCGGAAAATCATTCCTACCCGATTAGCCAACTCGTGGAGAGTGAAACGTCGGTTTTGTTTTGTTATAACGTTGTAGTAAAGCCGGTTATGACCAACACTTCAAATATAAATTTTTTACTCGGAAAATAAAAGAGTTCCCGAGGTCGAACTCAGGGAGCAAGTTGTATTCTAGAGATATACATGTTTCTTTTACAAAATAAAGACAGAGAGAGGGAAAGAATTTGTTGTTTTCTCTTTGTTCTGCAGAGGGGATGCTCTTCTTTCTCTCTTTCTTTAGATCTCTTTCTTTCTTTTTGTTCTGCAGAGGTGCTTCTTCCTGCTGTTCCTGCTTTGGTGGTTATCTTCTTTCTTCAGAGCTCCTTGTTCTTCTTCTTCGTTCTGCAGAGGTGCTTCTTCCTGCTGTTCCTGCTTTGGTGGTTATCTTCTTTCTTCAGAGCTCCTTGTTCTTCTTCTTCGTTCTGCAGAGGTGATGCTCCTCTTCAGATCTCTTTCTTCTTCTTCCTTGGTTTCTGTCTTGACCTCTCTTCTTCTTTTTCTGCAATTGTGGTGACCCTTTCTCTGTTCCCTTTTCCTCTTTATGGCTGCAGAGCTTCTGCCTTCAGCTACTAAGTCTTCCTTTCTTCTTCTTCTGCTTTGGCCGTTGCTCTTCCTTCTTCTTCAGCCTGCCTTCTTTCCTGCTCTGGCTGCTGACCTTCCGTCGTCTGACCCGGTACTTAGACGACTTAACTACGCATTTGCTACAGTGCAGCTCCTTCTTCTTCCGCGGGTCTTCTTCTTCGCCTGTGCCTGCACACTTCAGAGTTTTTTTTTTTTTTTTCGTCAGAGGCAAAACCTACTCTACCCCCCTCCCCCGCGTCTCTCTTTCTCTCTGAAACCACTCTTAGGAAAGCTCTCCCAGAGCTACCGGGTAATCGAGTTCGGGTCACGCCCGGGCCCAGGCCCACCGGCGTGCGTGGTGGGCGAGGAGTGCAGGTCAGTCTAAGTCGGGTCGGGTCAGGTCCGCGGGGCGTGAGCGCGGACGAGACCGGGTAACCGGGCGGGTGTAAGGGGACCTCACCCCGTGTACTGAGGCAATAAGGCCAGTGCACGAAATCAATTTAAACAGTGGAACGGGTGTGAGGCTTACCGATGTGGGACTAAACGCAGACCGTTCCTCGCGTGCGCCTGCTGGGAGACCGCGGCCTGGCTTCTGCAGCTGCGGCTTCTATTTGCATAGGTTGCTGGCTGGCTGCCTTCGCAATACTCCCTGTACTCCGCAGCAGCTGGAGACCTGGAGTCCTCAAGCCTGGAGCGCGGGAGAAGCTGCTTCAATGTGCGTTAATGGCGGTCGAACCTCTAAACCTGTCGGACACGAATATGGCCTCGCGGCCTGATCAAACCACTGGGGAACCTTCGCCGTGGCACGGCGAAGGTGAGGAGCTGCGCGGCAGGCCGCAAGGAGGTGTCTGGCGGCAGCCCTGGGTCGGACTGCAACCGGAGGAATGGGTTTGTTCGGGGGAATGTTACGGAGGTGTGGAGTGGCAGTGGAGGGGTGGGGGGTGCTCAGTGTGATGAGGCGGAGGTTCGGTGAGGGTCGGCGAGCCGTGTGGGTTGCTGAGGTGATGGGAGCGGCTCGCCGGAGGGTGGTCGGAGGCGAAGGGGGTGAAGGTGGTCAGGGTCGGTAGAGGGCTTAATTGAATAAATTGAAAGCGGGGAAAGAAAGAGGAGGAGAAGGGGAGTAGCTCTAGCTTACTTGCAGGGACGAAGGGGGAGGAACAGGGCGACAGTCGTATCGACTGTCGCCGGAGAAGACGATGCTCAGGGAAAGGGGCGGCGGCGAGCAGAGAGCCGGAGAGGCGCCAGCTGGGTGCGGCGTGGCGCGGGAAGAGCAGGGGAGGAAATCTCTGCTGCTGGTATTGCGGCAGAGCGAAGAGGTGGAGGGGGAGGAAACCGCCGGAGCTGGTGAGCGTCTGCCGGAGAAAGAAGAGAAGGAAGTTGGGGATTTTCTCCGTCAGATCCAGGCTGCTCTGGTCGGTGGAGCAGCGGGGGGTATTTATAGGGATGAAACAGGGAGGAAGGCGGAGGGAGACGACGTGTCTCCCTCGCCGGAGAATGGTCGGAAACACGAACCCATACCGTCCGTGCGTTCGCACGGCCGGTATGGTGGGCTACAATGACCAGGGGGGTGCCCCTGCGACGGCTGACGACGCAGGGCACCCCCGGTTTACTTGCTAGGTCTCCCACCTCACCCTGCGCGGCGCCATGCTCCGCGCAAGGTCGCCGGAGCATGGTGCTGGCAGGTTTTTGCAGGAGGGACCTGATTGCAAAGAACGAAGGAGAGTTAGGGGCCAAAATGCGAGGGTTCAAAAGTTGAGGGCCAAAGAGTAAATATATGAGGACCAAAGTGTAAAGTCGGTCAAGGAGGTTTCTTCTTAGGCTCAAGTTTTTATACATGACTAATTAGGACCTAAGGAATCTGATGGTGAATTTCATTTTCATATTAAACCTTGTTTGACCGGTCAATTTGCGCAAAAACCCAAATTAAGTTATTAATTGGGCATGGTTCTCAATGTAGGTCAAAATGGGTTCTAAAGGCCAAATTGAAGGTTCTAAACCATAGAGATTATTTTTCTATGAATTTTAGAGGGTTTATTCTATTTTTACTTTGCCTCGAACCTTGTGAATTGAAGTGGGTTGTTCTAGGGTTACAGATTTATCATTTAGTTTCTTGGAATTGTTGTAGCCCTTGCTAGATCATTTCATCCCACTTTTATTCTTATTAAGCTGCTTTGACCTATGTTTGGGCCCTGAATTACCCTGTATGCAGATTATACTGGTGAAATTGCATTTTTACCCCTTATGACTTGTTTTCTCCTTAAACTCAGAATTCTCTGAGTTAAGCCTTTCCTTGAGTTATGTAGGAGCTTTTATCCTTTGTATTGGGTCAAAATGAGCTAGTTATGGCTCATGATGAGGTTCTCATCAGAGAGTCTGTATAGATTACCGTCGACTCAATTCCTCCACGAAGAAGGATCATTTCCCACTACCCTTCATTGATCAAATTCTCGAAAAACTAGCGGGAAATAGGTTCTTCTGCTTTCTTGACGGGTACTCCGGTTATAACCAGGTGGCAATCCATCCTGAGGACCAAGAAAAGACCACGTTCACTTGCCCCTTCGGAACATACGCTTTCCGAAGGATGCCTTTCGGTCTTTGCAATGCACCCGCTACTTTTCAGCGATGCATGCTTGCCATATTCTCAGATATGGTAGGTGATTATCTGGAAGTCTTCATGGATGACTTTTCAGTTTTCGGAGCATCATTCGACGATTGCCTCCAACACTTGGTCCAGATACTCAGGCGGTGCATCGACGTGAATTTGGTTCTTTCCTGGGAAAAGAGCCATTTCATGGTGCCTGAGGGAATTGTCCTGGGACACTCAATTTCGGAGAAAGGTATCCAAGTGGATCGAGCTAAGGTTAATCTGATTTCTCACCTTCCTATGCCTAGCTCGATCAGGGACATCCGATCCTTTTTAGGGCATGTCGGTTTTTATCGACGATTTATCCCTGATTTTTCAAAAATCGCACGCCCCCTGACCACTCTTCTCTCCAAGGATGTTCCCTTCGAAATCTCCAAGGAATGCACTCAAGCATTTGAAATCCTGCGTGACCGAGTCACCCAAGCCCCGATCCTACAGTCCCCTGATTGGTCTCAACCCTTTGAGATCATGTGTGATGCATCCGACTTCGCTGTAGGAGCGGTTTTGGGGCAGAAAAATGACAAGAAACCTGTGGTCATTTACTACGCCAGCAAAACACTCGATGAGGCTCAGCGTAACTATACGGTTACTGAGAAAGAGCTGCTAGCTGTAGTATTTGCCCTAGAGAAGTTCAGATCATACCTTTTGGGTTCCCATGTCATCATATACTCGGATCACACGGCTGTGAGGCATCTCCTTGCAAAGAAGGACGCGAAACCTCGATTGATCCGATGGATCTTGCTGTTGCAAGAATTTGACCTCGAGATTCGCGATAAAACGGGAAAACAAAACGTGGTAGCTGATCACTTGTCCCGTCTTCCTTCTGAAATAATTGACCCTTCCGGACCCATCACTGAGCATTTTCCCGATGAGCACCTGCTGACTATTGGTACTAGCCTTCCATGGTTTGCTAATATTGTAAATTACTTGGCATCTCATCAGACCCCGTCCGATTGGCCGAAGGCCAAGAAAGACAAATTACGCTCCGATGCCAAGTATTACATTTGGGAAGACCCGTACCTCTTCCGCATAGGTGCCGATCAGATCATCCGGAGATGTGTCCCGGAAGGGGAAGTCAACAATATCCTCTCTTTCTGCCATGACCAGGCATGCGGTGGCCATTTTGCCGGGCATAAAACCGCATCAAAAGTCCTCCAGTGTGGCTTTTACTGGCCCACACTGTTCAAAGACGCATACAGTCATTGCAAGGCATGCAGTCGTTGCCAGACTTTGGGCAACATGAGCCATCGCGACATGATGCCTATGCAACCGATTCTAGTATGCGAAATCTTTGATGTTTGGGGGATTGATTTTATGGGCCCCTTTCCTGTTTCGGATGGTTTCGAATACATTCTGTTGGCTGTGGACTACGTGTCCAAATGGATCGAAGCCATACCGACCCGAACCTGTGATCACAAAATCGTTCTCAAATTCATTCATCAACACATTTTCTCAAGGTTCGGGATTCCTCGTGCAATAATCTCTGATGGGGGGACCCATTTCACAAATGCTCAGTTTAGGTCACTGATGACCAAATACGGGGTGTCTCACCGAATCTCTACTCCTTACCACCCCCAAACTAATGGTCTAGCTGAGCTGTCTAATCGGGAGATCAAGAAAATCCTGCAAGTCACTGTTCGACCTGACAGGAAGGACTGGTCGTCCCGACTTCCGGAAGCATTGTGGGCCTATAGGACCGCCCACAAGACCCAATTGGGCATGTCTCCCTTTAGATTGGTGTACGGAAAGGCATGCCACCTTCCCGTCGAACTGGAGCATAAAGCCTATTGGGCAGTACGGAACTGTAATCTGGATCTTTCTAAGGCTGGGACCCACAGAAAACTCCAAATCAGCGAGATCGATGAATTACGCATAGACGCGTACGAGAACTCGCAAATCTACAAGGAGCGGGTTAAAGCCTTCCACGACAAACACATCTCGAGAAAGATCTTTCATCCTGGTCAAAAGGTCCTACTCTTTGATGCCCGACTCAAACTCTTCCCAGGAAAACTGAGATCTAAGTGGGTCGGACCATATTTGGTCCGACAGGTTTTTGGAAATGGAGCAATCGAAATCAGTCCACTCAGCCACGATTCTGAACCTTTCATCGTGAACGGTCAGAGACTCAAGCCGTTCATTGATGTAACTTCTACTGATTTGGCTGAGGCATCTTATATCCTCCATTCCCCTTGAGCTTATTGCGCCCAGCCGATGGCGTAAAACTCAGCGCTTAACGGGAGGCAGCCCGTCATTCTCTTTGTAAACCTGAAACTTGTTCTGACACCTTTCAGCACTCGAAGTTCACCCTTGTAGACAGCCGACCCCAACTCAGATATTTGCATCTGGGATTTGAAATCGTCCGCAAAAATTCAACCCGACCCATCCACTCACCCAAATTTCTGTCTTAAGGAATAAACTAAGACCCCCTAGGTTACAATGAGGACATTGTAAATCTTAGGCATGGGGGGGTATGAAAGTACAAAAACTTGTAAGAAGAGGTTTCAAACAAAAAAATTCACATATGCCAAAAACACCATAAAAATTAAAAAAAAAATTCGAAAAAGAATAAGAGGAAAAGAGGAGAAGAAAATTTTATGAAGGAGAAAAGAAACAAAATGAAAAAGGAGCACAAAATTATGAGAAAAAGTGATAGTCATTAGTAAGGAACTAAGGAATTAACCTAAGTTCTAGACCTCATTCAAGAAAAGTGCACAATAAGAATGCAAACCTTAGGCATTCTTGAATAGACTCTTAGTACCCATTAAGATCTGGACACTCCTCAAGAGGTTGAGGAAAATGAAAAGCTGAAGTATTAGGTCTAAGGCTTAGGGAGTATTCGGCCTCGTTAACTAATTTTTGGTTTACGGGACTCAGTAACTTAAGCACCCTAATCTCACACACAGCCTGGTTCAGTAAGCGTAAAAATCAGAATCACGCAGAAGCGTCGCAAAAATCTGAAAAGAACACCTAGAAT
Source organism: Thalassia testudinum (assembly GCA_037157565.1). Taxonomy (NCBI): domain Eukaryota; kingdom Viridiplantae; phylum Streptophyta; class Magnoliopsida; order Alismatales; family Hydrocharitaceae; genus Thalassia; species Thalassia testudinum. The sequence continues at coordinate 52,231,629 of JAZHRO010000009.1, forward strand.
AGGAGCGGCCGATCAACACAAGTTGATTTGGACGAGTTCCCAGCGCAGAGAGGCGGGAAATCCCCTCGAAGATGCGTAACAAAATATCATCTCCTCGGTGCTTGTCTCTTAGGATATTTACATATCCTACTGGGGGCATGTAAGCACTCTGCTGGTTCAGATTCCATGGATGGCATTATCTCGAAGTGTCAATTGCCAGGGTCTGGATTCGGCCACGGAATACCATGGATGGGATCATCTCGAAATCTCAATAGCCAGGGTTCTGGGGGTTGCCATGGGCGGTGCTATCTCGAAGCATCGATCGCCAGGAACCCTTGAGGATTGATGATGGGAGCAAGGAATCTGATACAGACCGTGTTGAAAAGCCAATCCTAGGCTAGAACTAAAAAGAAAAAGAGAGAGAAAACTCTCCAAACAGAAAAACTTTCTATCTCTCTCTTACAAAACGCACTGCGAACTGAGCCAGGGCTAAAATCATTTCAAGCACGGGTGCTTTAACCACGAAGTCCAATAAACCTTAGGTTAGTTCTTGTGGGCCTTAAAAACCTTTGCTAAAAGACTGAGGCTAAGGCTAGACAGATTTGGATCTTGATTGGTACTAGAGTACCTTTTAGGCCTATGGTCAGCATTCTAACCTAATCTATGCTCAAATAAAAAAGGCACTTATCTAAAACCATTAAAAACTTCATGGTCTAGAACAAGGGTTGAAACCTTAAGTTTTTGCTAAGGGACTAGCAAAAGCTAGGCATGGGGGTATGATGAGAACCTCATCATGAGCCATAACTAGCTCATTTTGACCCAATACAAAGGATAAAAGCTCCTACATAACTCAAGGAAAGGCTTAACTCAGAGAATTCTGAGTTTAAGGAGAAAACAAGTCATAAGGGGTAAAAATGCAATTTCACCAGTATAATCTGCATACAGGGTAATTCAGGGCCCAAACATAGGTCAAAGCAGCTTAATAAGAATAAAAGTGGGATGAAATGATCTAGCAAGGGCTACAGCAATTCCAAGAAACTAAATGATAAATCTGTAACCCTAAAACAACCCACTTCAATTCACAAGGTTCGAGGCAAAGTAAAAATAGAATAAACCCTCTAAAATTCATAGAAAAATAATCTCTAGGGTTTAGAACCTTCAATTTGGCCTTTAGAACCCATTTTGACCTACATTGAGAACCATGCCCAATTAATAACTTAATTTGGGTTTTTGCGCAAATTGACCGGTCAAACAAGGTTTAATATGAAAATGAAATTCACCATCAGATTCCTTGGGTCCTAATTAGTCATGTATAAAAACTTGAGCCTAAGAAGAAACCTCCTTGACCGACTTTACACTTTAGTCCTCATATATTTACTCTTTGGCCCTCAACTTTTGAACCCTCGCATTTTGGCCCCTAACTCTCCTTCGTTCTTTGCAATCAGGTCCCTCCTGCAAAACCTGCCAGCACCATGCTCCGGCGACCTTGCGCGGAGCATGGCGCCGCGCAGGGTGAGGTGGGGGACCTGGCAAGTAAACCGGGGGTGCCCTGCGTCGTCGACCGTCGCAGGGACACCCCCCTGGTCGTTGTAGCCCACCATACCGGCCGTGCGAACGCACGGACGGTATGGGTTCTTGTTTCCGACCATCCTCCGGCGAGGGAGACACGTCGTCTCCCTCCGCCTTCCTCCCTGTTTGATCCCTATAAATACCCCCCGCTGCTCCACCGACCAGGGCAGCCTGGATCTGACGGAGAAAATCCCCAACTTTCTTCTCTTCTTCCTCCGGCAGACGCTCACCAGCTCCGGCGGTTTCCTCCCCCTCCACCTCTTCGCTCTGCCGCAATACCAGCAGCAGAGACTTCCTCCCCTGCTCTTCCCGCGCCACGCCGCACCCAGCTGGCGCCTCTCCGGCTCTCTGCTCGCCGCCGTCCCTTTCCCTGAGCATCGTCTTCTCCGGCGACAGTCGATACGACTGTCGCCCTGTTCCTCCCCCTTCGTCCCTGCAAGTAAGCTAGAGCTACTCCCCTTCTTCTCCTCTTTCTTTCCCCGCTTTCAATTTATTCACTTAAGCCCTCGACCGACCCTGACCACCTTCACCCCCTTCGTCTCCGACCACCCTCCGGCGAGCCGCTCCCATCACCTCAGCGACCCACACGGCTCGCCGACCACCGCAGGACCTCCGCCTCCTCACCCTGATCAACCTCCGCCCTGCCACTTCCCCCACATCACCCTCTGCAACCCCACCGAACAGACCCATCCTCCGACCCACAGTCCGACCTAGGGCAGCCCTCGCACGCCGCCCCGCGCCTCGCCACCACCCACACGAGCTTCGCCGCACCCTGGCGAAGCTCCTGGCACTCTCTGATTAGGCCGAGAGGCCGTTTTCTGTGGACAGGCCACCCGACCTCCGCCGCCATTGCCGTGCAGGAGGAACTGCTTCCGCCTGCAGCTACAGGCGCGCCACGCTCAGCGCCACGCCCAGATTCACTCCCAGGCCTTGCGAGGAGTTTTGGCAAAACACCAGGTTCGCAGCTGAGGAAGAAAGCTCCGCGTGACGCCGCCATCTCCTGCTGAATTCCCCGCTGCGGGCGCGCAATTGAGGTGGGCCATTTAGTCCCACCTCGGAAACGCCTGAAGAGCCGCAGCGACATAAGATGCAAAAGTGCTGAAGGCTTACTGCCTCAACACACGGGGTGAGGTCCCCTTCACCCGCCCGGTTACCCGGTCTCGTCCGCGCTCACGCCCCGCGGACCTGACCCGAACCGACCCGACCCGACTCGACTGACCTGCACTCCTCGCCCACCACGCACGCCGGTGGGCCTGGACCCGGGCCTGATCCGAACCCGGTTACCCGGTAGCTCTGGGAGAGCTTTCCCAAGAGTGGTTTCAGAGAGAGAGAGAGAGACGCGGGGGGGGGAGGGTAGAGTAGGTTTTGCCTCTGACGAAAAACTCTGAAGTGTGCAGGCGCAGGCGAAGAAGAAGACCCGCGGAAGAAGAAGGAGCTGCACTGTAGCAAATGCATAGTTAAGTCGTCGAAGCACCGGGTCAGACGACGGAAGGTCAGCAGCCAGAGCAGGAAAGAAGGCAGGCTGAAGAAAGAAAGAAAAGAAGAGCAACGGCCAAAGCAGAAGAAGAAGAAAGGAAGACTTAGTAGCTGAAGGTAGAAGCTCTGCAGCCATAAGGAAGAAAAGAAGAAAAGGGAAAAGAGAAAGGGTCACCACAATTGTAGAAAAAGAAGAAGAGAGACCAAGACAGAAACCAAGGACGAAGAAGAAGGAGATCTGAAGAAAGAAGGAGGAGCATCACCTCTGCAGAACAAAGAAGAAGAAGGAGATCTGAAGAAAAGAAAGAAAGAAGAACATCACGAGGAGAAAACGAAGAGAACAACAAATTCTTTCCCTCTCTCTTTCTTTATTTTGTAAAAGAAACATGTATATCTCTAGAATACAACTTGCTCCCTGAGTTCGACCTCGGGAACTCTTTTATTTTCCGAGTAAAAAAAATTTTTATATTTGGAATGTTGGTAATAACCGGCTTTACTACAACGTTATAACAAAACCAAAACCCGGTCATCAAATTGAGCCGACTCCAAGCGTGCACTCATCAAGCACCCACCACCATCCTCACATCTGCCGACACCGCGAGCCACCACATGCCCTCCACCCTTCTTCATTTTTCCTCGTCACCTTCTTCCCCACAACACCACCTGCGACTCCCGTGAGAACCCATCACCACCAACACATCCCACGCACTAGATCACCAACATCATCCCCTCCATCACCATCATCAACGCCCACCACGCCCCCTTCTCCATGCACGATAACAAAAGACCGCACGCTCCTCCTCTTCCTTTTCTTCTTCTTCTCCATCAACAGCCAACAAAGAGGAACCCAAACTTTCGCTGGTCACCTCTCCATGCAGCCATGACCACGGGACTAGAAGCTTCGCACCTTCGACACCAACGACCTCGCCTCGACCCCACAAGGGCAACCACGTCCTCTGACAAGCCAACTGCAGTCAACGAGCACGCGTAGGCAGCCCCACCGCTGTCGGTCCTCCTCGTCGCCAGCAAGAGCTTCAACCACCATTCACCGTGCCACCACTGCCATTGTGATCCTCTTGTTGCAGCCAACCTCCCCCGAGCTTCTCTCCTTCAGCCGAGCCTACTCGCCGTGCAACCAAGCAAAGGGAAACATCCCTTGTTTCTCTACAATAAAGGGCATATTTCTATTTACATTTCATGCCATTGTGGGGATTTCATTTTTGAATATTATATTGGATTTATTGGATGAATTTACAACCAAGTCCCTTTAGTTTTCTCTAATTAGTTGACTTATCAAATTGCATGGCTATCTTCCCCATCTATTAGCCTCACATTTAATGGTGATATTATAATTTACATTTGATGCCATTGAATATTTGGGTTGAGTAATTTTATAGTGAGTATTCTAGTGAAGGAGAATTTGCGTGATTAGTCATCTCTTTTCAGCAATTAGAGTTGATTGGTTATTTGATTCATCTATTAGTGTTCTCTCTTTGCATTAGGATGGATGAATGCAAATTTTTTTTAAGTAAACAAGATAGAAACTTATTGTGAGTTTATTTGACTCGATCCTCCTTGTGGATACTATGGCTTAAATTGATATCTGTTTTAATCTTTGATTGAGAGATTTTCCACTGCACAACTACAACGACATATCAGTTTATTGCTATCATCTTCGTAAATAAGCGAATTTCTCTATATCATCCACGCAGTGCCACCCCATGCACGACGCTGTGCATGCAGTCCTCCTCACCGATGCCGACATCGGTTGTCCAGCCAACCACGACTCGGTCGCTGGTCGATCGCTAACCCTCAGAACCTCCTTCCTCTCTCCACCGCTCTCCCTTGCTCTCCTCTCCACGTTCTCCATGCAACCCACCATGTGCACACCACGCAGGAGAGCCTACTTCTCATCAGCCTCACCTCCGGCCACCTGCCAGTTGTCGCCCAACACCCGAGCAGTCTCCTCGACTTCTCTCTCTTCATTGTTTCTTCTTCCTTCACGCACCCATGCACGACCCAAGCACGTAGAGCGTGCATGGCCATAGACCCGGCCATGCCTGCCACCACCCCAGCCAACTGCTACCGACATTCTTCGGATCTCCAGCAACCACCGGAGACCCTCCTTCAGCTACCTCCTCTCTCACTCCTCTCCCTTCTCTTTCTTTTCTCCCCAATCTCTCTGTCTCTCTTTCTCGTTCTCTCTTTCTTTCTCTCTCTATTGATCTCTTTTTCTCTCTTCCATTCTATCTCTTTCTTTTTCTCACGATCTCTCTATTTCTCTCCCTCTCGATATCTCATGTTCGGTCCGCTCTCCCTCTCGCTCTCGTTCTTATGCGTGGAGGGAAATATCTGAGGTTTGGGTTTTATATAAGGTTGGAGAAGGCGGTGGGAGGGGGCTTAAGGAGTAGGTTTAGAAATTAAATAGTTAGAAAAGGGATTAAATGTAGCAAATGAATAAAAAAAAATATATATTATTACTTATAACTATGAGCAATCTCGTAATTAACTCAAACGAACCTCAATTTTGGAAAAACACGTATCCTCGGAATCGTTACGAGATAAGGAATTCAATAAAATTCATGGATTTCCAAACATAGGTTGTTAATCTCTAAGGCAGATCGCACAGGAGTTTATTTGCAGTTTACACACATTTTGCACACCCAAGGTCCAATTGCCACATGGAACATATCATAGAAATCCTCCTGACACCAGAAGTTAACAGTACTTTCATATCGTCAATCCAAGGTCCAAATTGTAAAAATGAAAAATACAGGGGTTTTCAATCTAATTGCACATTTTTAATTCATGCTAGCTCCGATCTGCATACGAAAAGTGTCTACAGGTTTGTCTTGACATGCTTAGTCTGAAATGACTTGAAAATTTGGGTTTGGGTCTTTACAAATATAGCAACCTTAAAGGGAGTTTCACCCTCAAAACTTAAGGGAAAGACATGTAGGTACAAGGAGAGACATTATACGGAAAAGAGAGAGACTAATCTACTGATGATTACATCATAATGAGCCATCACTAATTTTAATTAATCAGAATCAAGTGACAAATGCTCTTACATAATTATCTGAGAGCTGTAATTCCTTACATATCCTTTCTGAGAGAAATACATTAAAATAGGATTAAGTCTGCAGTTTTAACATTACATCATAAAAGTAGAGTAACCACAGTGTTTCCCAAGGGTTAATATAAGGTCTAATGAGCATTAAAGTCTAATAAGTGGATCCACACAAACAGAAATAGGGTTTCACGCATTTCGAGAACCAATACAACACCCGAACTTCTAATTTTAGACCCGCTTAAATTACAGAGGCTTTGGTCAGGATAAAATTCATCTAAATCTTCTAAAAATCATATAAAAATATTACTTGATCTTTGGTATCCTTGATTTGATCATTCGAACCTATTTTGACCTTAAATAGAGTCACAGGAAGAATTCTTTGCCCAGTCAAAATTGGTCCAAACTGAAATCAAACTTTACTACTAGATTCCTTGAGTCCAAATTATGTTTGTACCAAAATTTGGGCTCAATCAGAGTTTATCTTAACCTAATTTTCATTCTAGTCCTTTAAAACACTCTTTTTCACATATGAGCCCCCAGCTTTCGAATTATTTTCGAATAGCCACCTAGCTTTTGTCATCTTCTTCACAAAAGGGTCCCTACCGCCATGGCAGGTGTGAACCCAAAAGAGCCAACCTTAAATCAAGGAAATCTCCCTGGTTTCTCAACCAATCCCGTCCAAAATTGGAAGGGATGATCTTGAGGAAGTCCCCCATCGCCTAAATCACATCTTGGACTCAGATTTGGACCAAAAAGCTCGTATGAACCCTTAGGATTTTAGGGATCATCTTCCTACTTTTTCAAGCTCCTCAAGCTTGTTTTAAAGCTTAGAAGCCTACCCAAGCTTTATTAAAGCTCCCTCATTGCAAATCTGTGCTCCTTAGCAAGGTTTAGGCCCAAAAATCTTCTTCAACTCCTTCCCCAGTCGCCTCTGACTAAGCTCCAATGACACCTCCTCAATCTCTTCCTAAGACCAGCCAACAGCCAAATTAGCCGGTTCTCCTTCATCCCTGACTTCATCCTCTCCTCAACAACCAACTCAAGAGTTGCCTCCCCCTCTCTTCGTCGTCGTCCTAACCCTCAGGAGCTTTCACCTTCTCCAACATTGACAATCACACCGGCGCATGCTCCTCCCCCTTTCATCCTTAATTTAGGTTCACTTTCTCCCTCTCACACCATAGCTTAAGATTCGCACCCTACTCCCTATTTCGACCACCGTTCACCAGCCTCCCCCACCAAAACCCTTCAAGAAATTGAGGGGATTGGCTCCTAAAACGGTCCATCGAACACACCCACCTCTGAACATTTTCCCTCACTTCGCCCTACCACGATACTCACCCAAACACCACACAGACACCGCCATCACCTTCGCCATCCTCCGACGATGCTAATGGACCTACTGATTATGGCCTAGAGCCCATACTTGTGATTTCAGGTTCTCGCCGTGCTTTGCCGCCGCTGTCGTCTTCCCCACTGTTGATATGCCTCATCTGACCATCATCATCATCAGCACAACCTCCAGGTGACGCGGCTCCAGGTCTTGAAGTTTCCCAGAGCTTCAATTGCATGGAAGAACCTCTGCAGCTGTTCGAATTGGAGAAGCACCCTGTGCTGCAATTGCGCGAAGAAGGGACATTTAGTCCCACATAGTCAGACGCAAAGCTCTCTTTTGGGCATAAATTGATTTTGTGCTATAGCTTCTTCGCCCAAGCACACGGGGGTTGGGTCCCTTTACATGTGCGCCCTCACACTTCACCTGCGATCACATGCCCACAGGACTGGTCCCTGTTCACGACCTGATAACCCAACCGTACACCTGATTACACCCAGGTTTGAGAGAGAAGAGAGGAGAGACTTCTGAGAGAGAGGGGGTGGGTTTTGCTCTCTGAGGAAGATGACCTTGCACTGAAGGAGAGTGATTGTACAGCAATCATAGGTCTTAAATGACCTAAATTAAGTTAGAACTTAGCTTAACTTAGTGTAATCCATGTATTCATGTGCATACTTTGCATTTTTACTGCTTTATTTTAGCTATGCATAGAATAATGTTATAATGTGATGATTAAGTGCATTATATGGTTTGTAGGTGTTAAGACCCGTGCTGGTTGAGCCCTTTAAGATGTCTGGAACTTGGGTCAGACGTCTGGTTAGACGTCCGGACACCTTCCCAGACGTCTGAGAATCGAAAATTTCGTATACGTCCTCGCATCTGCGCGTGTGCTACACGCAAACAGTACGCGACCTCGTTGTCTTCTCTCTCTCTCTCCTCTCACCGACGCAAAACCCTAACCCAACACCTTATTTAAACCCCCCTCCTCTCCCTCACACCACCCCACCTCCAACCACCCTTCTTCCTCCTCCAGCAAGAGCAGCGAGCGGCGAGTAGAGCACAGCAGGCGTGAGCGACGTGGGAGGAGAGGAGCAGCGAGGGGAAGAGAGGAGAGCAAGCGCCCGAGCTCGTGTGGGAGCTCACCAGAGAGCTCACGCTGGTCGGCCCGAGCGCGAGGTGGAGAGGTGCGACGGGGAGGTCCCCCCCGACACTGCTGCAGCCGGAGTAGCAGGCGAGTGAACGCGGCACAGCCACGCGTGGCGCGAGAAGGCGAAGGCAGGTTCTAGTTCTGGGTTTTTCCCAGAATCAGACGTCTGGATCAACATCCAGACGACATAGACGACGTCTGGAAGGGGTTCCAGATGACTGAGAGGTAAGTTTTACGACGTACATCTTCTTTGCGGATACGGCCATGCAGGCCGTTTCGCCGAGGTGCTACTTCATGCCTTATTTAGGAGATATGCTTGATTTTGTGCAGAGATTGCCTGGGGAAGGCGCGGGACATGCCATCCCACACAGATCAGACGTCTGGATGAGGCACCAGACGGCGAGAAGCATTTCCAGATCTCCGGAGAGGTGGTCGGACGTCTGGAACTGGGTCCAGACGGTCCAGCAGAGTTCCTAGACATCTGAGGAGTGATGCAAGAGTTGAGGTATGGTTCTTGACTCTTTAAGACGTCTGGAAGGTGTTCCAGATGTTTGATGTGAATCAGATATACTGTTTTTGACCCGCTTAGGGTCCGTTTGAGGTCATATTTCCGCAATTAAGATATCGTCATTTTCCGTATAAATTCCTCTACTTGTTAGAATACTTTTTATCCTGTTCTGAGTAGTTTCCTGTGAATGATCCTTGTGATAGGACCTTGTTCCGTTGCGGATTTGGGGTTTGCTGAGGCACGTGGACCTGCCGATCAAGCCCCCATTACTCTTGGGTTTACTCCTAGAGTGGCTTCCCCCTAGTTTAATTACAAACTTGAATGCATATGTGGAAATGAATGTTAGATCCTAGGGTATGGCATGAATCCTAGGAGTAGAAACACTGGAATATTGGTATTGAATGTACGGATTGCAGTCTTTGATGAGTAGATAGAATGATAACAATTGCCTGTAAATGAATAACAGCTGCCTGTGAAATGTAAAGTACTTGTGCTAGCAAATTGTTGCATGTAAATTCCTGTTGTTTACGTTAAATGTCATAATATGAGCTACATGTATATGAATTGGAAATGAAAGGGTGAATGTTGTAAACATGAGCTACTTGTGAATAAGCCTGGAATGTGAACAATAAAGTTACATGATTACATGTGTAGGACCTGAGAAATGGAAATAGAAATGATGGAACCCGGTATGCTTGGCCTGAGAAACATAAGCATGAACCCTACGGGGAATTAGGAGTAGAGCTCCTGGAAATAAATGGAATGGAACTAGGAATGTGAGTGGGGAAGTGAGCTGGCCCTTGCATACGGAGTACCAAGGAGAGCGACTGCCCCCTGTTTAGTGTAGAGCGGAGCTAGCCGCCCTTGGGTTGGGACCCGAGGTTAGGATTGGCCACTCTGTACCGACTTCTTGGCCCTCGAGTACACAGTACCGGGGAGAGCTACTAGTGTAGGGAGAGAGCTAGCGACCCCACGGGGCCCGGGGTTCAGCTAGCTGCCTTACATCGACTTGTTAGGCCCATCGGGCAAACCAAGGTAGTCAGGCAAGGGTACGCGGACTGTGGAGGGGCGAGACCCCTATTTGGTTACTGAGAGGGGCTAAACCCCTGATACTGAGAGGGCTATGCCCTATACTGGTTCCGTGCTGTGCTTTGGGTGCACCCGCTAACGGAAACAACTAACCACGTGCCAGTGCGGGGTAGCTACCCGTACGTTTATCGCACGTGCCATAGTCACCGTTACGTCTGTCAGTGACCTTGGGGTGGTTGACTGGGTGTAGGACCACCACGGGAGACTCTCCTGGCCAAGAGAGCACCACGTGCTACTTCTACTCTTCGGAAAATACTGCAATCAAGATCATTCCCACGAGGAACACTCAAGATCAAGAAAGAGACCTGATAAATAAACCAAGTGCTGAAAGAAAGAATAATTAGTTAAAAAAAGAAAGAAATTGAAAAACAACAGGTACCTGTCCACCTTTACTGTTTTAGTTAGCTGGTTGCCACTCTACTCAGCGTTCGCTAACTTCGTGTACTCATAACTCTTTTTAGGTCCAGGTGTTGAGCAGCCAGAGCCTATGACTGCAGAGCATGCTGGGCTCAGTAGAGCCCAGCAGTTGTAACTTTCTGTTGTACTTCGTTTCCTGTAGTTGTGAGTAGTTATTGCACTTCTGTACCCCTTTCATTGTGAACTTTATGTTACTGTACTCGTTTACTTTTCTACTGTTGTGGTGGTGTGTACTATAGTAGTTTACTTCTTTACTGCTGTACTTTTGTTACTGTTACTTGCTTGCATGGTGAATGTGGTTTATTTTACTGCTTTTTGGTTACTTTCTTGTTGGATGACTGTGTCTTAGGATCAGTCAAGTCAGTCCGGGTCTTGTGTCCTGTAGGGATTCCGGAATCGGGTCGTAACAGTAGGTGATAAGAAGATCTGAAGCTGGATCTAAAGAATAAAGAGAAGCTGGTATTGCAGCAGAATTGGAGCAGAAGACTTAGGAATAAAGTAGAAAAATAATGTAGGGTTACGAGTCAATTCTCGCTCTCGATGAAATTTAAACATAAAATCACATGTTGTTGTAAAGTTGTTGTGGTGGAAAATCGACTATCAAAATATTTAATCATTCAAAATCTAACCACAAAAATAGTTAAGTCGTTTCCACATGGAGGAATAAGCCTATTGAATTATGTAATGGTAGCTAGTTCAATCAAGAATCACAAAAGATAAAGATCTGACTCTTTTCACTTCATTTTCTCCATAAATAAGCATTCCATTCAATTACCTAATATAAGGAGGGGTTCTCATGCAAATCTATCTTCATATAATAATTAGATAAATAAGCAAATAGTAAGTTGCAATGGAATTAATGGTAAATATTAATTGGAGGAGAAACAGAGGATTTCTCCTCTCTCCTCGTGTGAAGGGCCGGGTGTGGATGGTTGTGAGAGTCAAGGGGATGGTGCACCTCGATGAGTGCTTCACAATGGTGGCAGTGGCGCGCCGTGAGGAGGCTGGAGTTGGCCGGCCGGTGAGGAGGTTGGCCGGCAGTGACGGTTTGCATAGGTTGACGAGGGAGTACCCGACTAGTCTTGCGATGGCAAGGACGACACGGCAAAGTGTGGAGGTTGTGTTGGCGAGGTCGGTGTTGAGGATGGTGGTCGGGAGTGGCTCTTGTGGCAGCCTAGTGGCTACAACTTTGAGTTATTCGGCGTGCAGAGGTTGAAGATGACAGGGAAGATGAAGGTGAAGCACGATCACAGAGAGGTTTGCTACTATGGGTGCACACGTGTACGTGCATGCGAGGAGGCGCGAGGGCGAGTGCATGCTAGGCTGTTGTGGTTGTGGCCGCTGTGGCGAAGAGGAGGTGCAGTCGAGGACGAAGGCTCTCGGTGATGAGGAGAAGATGGTGAAGGGTGGTCATGGTGTTGTTGGCGTTGGTGGTGAGGGCAGCACGCTGTCACCATGCACGCCCGACGTTGATGAAAGGTGAAGATGGAGTTCGCTCAAGCCATGGTGCACACTGGAGTTCCACGGTGTATGTAGGTTCCACGGTGGTGGAGATGGAGGTCTCAGCCGGGGTGGAGATGAAGATTCTCCGGATGATGGTCATTCCTCCCTTTAAAAAAAAAACTCCTTTGTTTGTTGGTTTCTTCGACCAGAAGCTTATCCAACCACTTGCGAAGGTTGTGAGTGGTTGGAACAGAAGGATAAGTGTCGCACAGTTTCCATCAGACATCTGACGTCATCTTTAGACGTCTTTAAAAAAATGTAGACTCAGGAGTTTGTGATGGCCATTCCCAGACATCCGACCTTATCTCTAGACGTCTTATAGACGCAAAAATGGACATCTAAACTCTTCCACCTAGCCTGCATCAATCAAATCAATTATGTTACTATATCACATGTTATTAAATTTAAATTGATGCATACAATTATATGCAAACTAAGGTGAATTGCCATATAACTCCTAATTAATTAACAACTAAGAATAACTAATAAAAGAGTACTTAGACCAAATAATGATCCACTAAAGTGGACTTATCATAGGGTTGAGGTATGCTACTATACTTCGTAGAATTTAATGTAGAGTTTAAATTATGAAGAACTTAGGATCAATCCTAGCCCTAGGATAGCCCTAGAGACCATCCTAAGCCTTATCCACCCTTAGATTAGGTCACCTTAGCCTAGGATACCTCAAAACCCTAGTTACATCCCTTATCTAGACATCCAGATAAGTTATTGGATGTCTAGAACCCTTAGACACAACCCACAGACCTAGAATCCAAGTCTGCAATGTTATTAAACGTCCAGAAAAGTTGTCAGACGTCCAATTTCTGCAGAATTCCAAGATAGAACCTTGAATCCACCCTGACCTCTAATTGGATGTCGAAACAAGAAGTCTAGACTTCTGATTTTTGAGTATAAGTTATCTGACACTTAGATTGGATGTCTAATACCCCTCTCCAAACCCTACTTTGGAAATCAAGCTTGGATCTTGATTTCCTATGTCCCTAAACCCAATTCGAAACCTTATGGAACCTAAATTAAGGCGCTCTAAGCCTAGTACACCACCCAATTGACTTGGATCATAGTCAATTACAATTGCCTCACCAATTGGACTCATAGAGTCCAATTGAGCTTTGATCTCAACCTACACAAGTCCAATTGGACTCAGTGAGAGTCCAATTGACCTAAGCCCAACTTAATTGAGTATTCTCACTCTCAATTAGGGTTGCACTCTCTCAATTAAACTTATGATAAGTTTAATTGCACATTCACTTTAGTATTAGGGTTTATAACCCTAATTCTAGGAGCCTACCTAAACCTAATCACCTAGACAAATAGGACTCAACCTAAACCACCTAGCCACACACACACATTGCCGCCTGATATAGACACATCTATTTAGGTTAAAATGCCTATTTATGCATGTTCCTAGGCTTAGATTTGCATTCCATATTATAAATATTGCATAGCACGCATCAAAATACATTTAGAGTAGTTGTGTATATTTTAGGTTAAATGTATCCTTTTTGTGGTCAGGACAGAAGGATATTTATTTTGGAGCCTCGAATTGACAATCCAACCATACGAATCTAATCAGGACGACGATCGGAGTCTAACACCTCCGAAATCACCTTGATCGGAGTCCTGTAGCACCATATGCAGTCCGAGGAAGATCAACAGCCAAGGGACTAGGTGACATAATTCAGAGCTTCAAACGACAAATCTGACCGCGCGAATGGATTCGGGTCGACGATCGTAGCCCAACGGTGCAGAAATCAACTCAATCCGGCCTCTGTAGCAACCCCTACAACGAAAAGAAGATGGATAGCCCAGTTCGTGCCACATGGCGCAACCAGGCTCCCATGTGCACGCACGCACCATCACACGTGCATAGCAACGCAGGCGCGAGCACATGCACAACGGTAGCGCATGCAGGCACGTAGCACGCGGTGGCATGTGACACGGCACGCAGAGCGCACAGCAGCACAGCAGTAGCGTGGGTGCGTGGGTTGTCACCAACGACGTTTGCGGCGGATCTTCAGCGACGTTTATGGCCATCACTAAATGTTCTATATACGAATTTTATTCTTTCCTCCACTATAAAAGGACCCCTACCCCTCCCATTTTTCTTCATCTCTTCCTTTTATCCTCTCACCATCTCTAACGCTCTAGAGAGAGCTTGTCCCAAGCCCAGGATGCTCCTCTAGAGTAGAAAATCAAATAATTTTCCCTCCCCTCATCCCCATTCGTGGAGCATCCCATGATCGTCCTCTCACCGCCCTTCAGGAAGAAGATCCTCACCGCGACACCGTCTTGCCCCATCGTCCGTCCTCCGGCTCCGTCCCCGTTCATCCCGCTCCTCACCACCTTCCTCCAGGCGACATCAGAGCAAATCGTCCTCCAAGAAACCGTCGAGGGGGATTCTCTCACCTCTCTCTATTTTTCATTTTCGTAGTGTAGATTTTCCACTTTCGTAGTTGTAACAAACAGTTGTTCATGAATGGATGATTCTCTCTCTCTCTCTCTTATATTTTGCAAATAGATTAGCTAGAATTCATCGACCTAATCTCTTGCTTGCTAAAAATCAAAAAAGAAATAGAAAAGATAAAAATGACCAAAAACAAATAAAAGCGAAATGCGGATTTTCAAAACCAAACGTTCACCTCCGCGTGTTCAACCTGGGACTCATCTCGAGTTGCGATTATAAATTTTATCTGATAGACTCGTTTTGCATGCTACGACAATGGGTCCTCCAAGCCTAAATTTTAATTCGCGAAGCGCACCCTCATCACCGCCAACTCTAGAATTCTCTAGAGTCTTCCAAAGGTGGTGCCACTTTGAGTTGCCAAAAATAGCAATCAAAGTGGTCCACTCTTAGATCCACAATTTGTGGATCTAAAAAGACCCACTCAAGACCTAATGGACGGCCACCTAAGGGTCTCTCTATAGTCTTCTATGGTTCTCTAGAGAGACCACTTGAAGCCCACCCAAGAGTCCATAAAAAGACCCTCTTGGACGGCCATGCACCCATCTTGGACTCTCCATTAGAGGCTCTTCCTTCCATCTCCATCTCCACGAGCTCCTTCCACCTCCAAGCACTAGTGGACGTCTAAGAGCAACCCTCCACCACCTCTCCAAGGGCTGGCCTACCCACCATTGGCCGCCCTTCCTTCTCCTTCCTACCACCTCAAGACCAAAAGGCCATTGGTGACCACCCCCAATGCCCTTCTTTCTATTAGATAGATAAGTAGATCATAGTAGTTCTTCATAGCTTTTTCTCTGCATTATTTTCTGCTTTAGTAGTGTAGCTATCTTCCTCTTGCCAGATGCATGCACAGTCTTCTGTAGGTCCACGCATGCACTCAGTTTCTGTTAGTTAGTTTTTTCTTTAATCATTCCTATATAAGCTTTCATCTAGATACACTCTATGATAACTCCTTCCGATGAAACGAAAATCACCTGAGCTTTATATATATATATATATATATATATATATATATGTTGTGGAATCACCATGAGCTTTCTTGCAAAATCATTCTTGTGATAATAAGTTGCTTGTTATAACTTATATTTTTTCGCAACAAGCATTTCGATGCATGAAGATGTTAATGACTTAACGATCAATGCTCTTTCGGTAAATAGCCATCGCATAACTAGGATCGTGAGCACTAATACTCACACATTCACTTTTGTCATCTATCTGACGCATGCACACGTCATTCGGGTTAATAACGCAATTGGCAACACATTTATTCGTACATTGGAAACTAGCATGCATTTCTAAGCATACTCATTGTCTCATAATTCAAATATTTTTGTTTTCACCGAATTTCGCACTATACTACTACATAACAACGATTTCCATACTCGAAAACATGAAAATCTGAATCAAACAAATGACACCATTGCTGGAGAGGCAACGCGATTTTGATTTGTGATTTTTGTGAGCTTAATAGCAACAAATTGCTTCTACTTGCTTTTTGATGTGCAGGAAATGAAGGGTGGAATCTGCGCACACATCAGGCATAGTTAAAAAAAAAATCAGGTGTACATCTTTATCTTAGCTTAGATTTTCCTTTCTGAACTCTAGGTAGATTTGAATTATAGGTAGAATTTGATTTTTTCTAAAAAAATCATGAAAAAAGAAATAAAAAAAAATTAGGTTTTAGATTTAGTGTTCCTTTTAAATCTTAGGTTAGAGTTTTGTTTGAAAAAAAAAAATTGAAAATGTTTCCCTCCCAAAAGAAAAAAAATGTTTTGAAAAAAAAAGGTTTCAAAAAAAAAAATCATTTTGGTGGAAGATTTGAATTTGAATTTCAAACCACTTTTAAAAGCCTTTCCATCACATTATGAAATTCAGCCTAATTCCAAATAACAAATTCAAAATTCATTTTCCAAATATTTATTGAGAAAAAAATTCTAAAATTATGGCAAGAGCTTCATTTTCAAACCATCTTTCAAATGGCACCATTCATTTGAAAAAATTCAAAGTACAAAATTTCTAAAAATTCATGAATTACAAGGGGGTCAAACTGACCCAGATTTGAAAATTTTTGAATTTCAAACAACAATTTCGAACAATACACGAATCCAATTTGACCAATAATAGTGGGGTTTGAAAGCTTATCAAACTAGATTTTATTTCCATATTTTCCCCAAATTTTTGGAATTTATTTGGTACTATTTCAAATTATAAAACCGACAAGGGGTCAAAATTCCAGATCTGACCCCCTGACAAGTAGAAATTCCTATTTATTCGATTGAAATAGTAAAAATTTCAAAAAAATATTCTTTAGAAAACTATTTGAAATAGGAATCTTTTTGTCCTTCAAATCAATTGGATTCAAATTTTGCCGTAGAGAATAATTTGAATTTGAAACTGGTCTATAGCAAACTTAGAATTTGTATGAACCCTAGGTTACACCTTTAGGGTCAAATTTCTAGAGACCACACATTTAGGATAACCTAGACTCAATCAAGTCTAGTGGCTAGCTGGTGAGCTTGGTCACCTTGTGGGCCACTCACCACAAACCCCAGTTGAAGAAAAGGTTAAAGAAAATCATTAAAATACATAAATCAACCCGAATTCGTTGTCATACTACTAGGTGATTTCAACCTCTTCTGCCAAACCTGATGACTAAGCCTGCGGGGTAGTGTCAAACGATCGTAGCTAAGGGATATAAAGGAACCAGAGGTGAAAGTCAAAGGAAGAACTTTCCTCTTAGTCCCCTCGTACACAGACTGGCCGAGTTAGCTTGAGAAGCGGGGATTACCTCCAATCTATTTCTCGACGAATTTCTTCAGTAATTAGAACTTAAAATGAAACATCCAATCACTTGACTCTAAGGACCACCTGATTGACAGGGCCTTAGCCTTTTCTAGCTTGGCTGCACCAACCCAAGGGTTGGTTGGTGTATGAAAGGAAGGAGGTCACTTAGACCTCAACTAGTTGGATCTTGGGAGCCAATCCCAAGGAGGTGAAGGCAATTCATCGCATTGCCTAGACCATCTTCTTACCCTTCTTCTACTCTCTTAGCCGAGATGGCTAATCCTGGACTTGGACCTGGTCAGGATCCAGCAGATCTGGACTCGATGGCTCATCTGGGAGCCCGGGTCACTGAATTAGGGCAACCTTGGGAACCAAACCCAAGGTGGCGAAGATGAATTTTCTCTTAGCCTGATCCTTTTTCTCAAGTTGCCGAAATGGTTAACCCACATCCTTAGCCTGGATATTATGACCCATACCAATCAGCTCCGCAAAAGACTCAATCTTATGACCCTGGATACGAATTCCATACTACTCCATCTTACCCATGGAATATGGATGGACCCGATTCACCCCCTGGAACCCCTGAAGAACTACCACTATATATGCGACCACATTACAGATTGCAACAAGCTATAACTAAGATTAAAGACAAAGTCGCATTCTATCTGTATGAAATCCAGGCTACTACTGATCCGGAACAAAGACGAGCCTGGATTCCATTTCAAGAACTTTTAATGGAGGCCCTTCAGGAAATAGCAGTGATGACAAGACTAATTGGACAAAATCGGGAACTTCAAGAAACACCGCTTCTGCGGTATCAAGTGGAAAATAGCCTTGAGGACCTTGAAGAACCAGAAATGACCACACCTAAAGGAGACACAGGAGATTCCCGGGAGTAGACACTTGAGACTGATTCAGGGGAAGAAGAATCCAGTGTGGATATGGGACATGAGCAGGGAATATCCTGAATGGATTCATCTGAGAACTCCATTCGTGAAAATGAGGAGAGGATTATTATCTCCAAGATTGATTCACAATCTGGATACCCTGAATCTTGGGAGATACCTCATGGGTTCGCCAACCCAAATGAAAGGAAGGAAGTAGATCCACCTGAGGATATGGATCATGATGGAAACCAAGAAGTAAGAGCATTCCAATTGGAAGAAGCAATCATTCCTGATAATCGTACGTGCTTGGATAAATTGAGTGCAACATTTGGATTTGACACTACTGATCAATCTGAGTCACTTCCCATGGGAAGTGAATCCGATTTGAATCCAACATCATCTGATTTGCATCTTTTTCCTTCCGCCTATTGGGATGAGGATGGAAATTCTGACACTGCACTCTCTAATCCTAATGCTGATACCCAAATATCAGGAATGGCACGAGATGATTTGCCTAGGGAAATGGAAATGCTATCTAATGAGGAACCTACTACATATGAGGGGAAAATACTGAGCAGAATGAATTGGGGACTTACCCACAATCCCAGTCAATCTAATGGATGGCTCGACTCAAAGACTAAGTCAACTTTCGAGGAATCAAAGATGAATTTCGATGAGGATGAAGTGATTTCAGACGAGGATTTCAGTGACCTCCCCACAGAACTTTTACTTTCACGCATGCCCCCATATGACCTGAAGCCTGGAGAGGGCATGATATTTGACGTCGATTACCACTATGAAGACCCTTGCGATCCAAACTCTAATGCTGACATACATTTTATCAATCCACCTCCTCATCAATTTCCCATTGAATTCTGTAACGTGGTTGATCAGCAGGATTGTCATCAGGATCCTCATTCTGATTATCCCCCACTTCTTACCCCTATTCTGCACTCTACTATAGACAGACTCTTTGGAGTAGGGATGCATCATCAATTGGTTCGCGTATGCGGACACTAATTCTTGGAACACACGAACACATCGTCCTATTGATCTGAACCTGCTCTTATGCAATCACCGATCCATCTGATTGATTTTTTGCCTAGCTGGAGGTGCTAAACTTAGCATTTATAAATAACATTTAATGCCTTTCTATACATAGCATATTTTCTTTTAGCATATTTTTCTGCATATTGCATATCGTCAGGTTGGCAGGTGTTGAATGAAAATTTAGGAGCACTTCCAGGTGATTTCTACCCACTTACTCCCTGTCGTAATTTATTTCCTTCTATATTTATGCATGAAGACATACAAGAACTTAGGCATAGGGGGGTAGATACATCGAAACTGAAAAATTTTTATGCCAACACTTAGAAAAACCTCTAACCAGCATGTTATATGTACTTTAGGGTCCTAATTTAAGAACAACCGACTCCACCTCCAATGGCTGCATTGGAGATAGAAATCGTTCACAACAGCCACTTCTGACTCGTTTGCTCATCTTCCTGTTCTAAATTTAGGACCAAGCTGAATGTAACCTGATAAAGGAATTTCATTAAAGTATAAATTATAAGAGGTTACTTGTGTATAGCATATATACATAGTGCATTCATGAATAAGATTTTATCAAGAGGATGCACTAGGGATTTTTAGCCTCTAGTTGATTTCTGTGATCTAGATTCCAATACAAAATTTCACACTTACATGTAGATTTTGTAATGGATTCACGGTGAAGACTGATAACGTCTTTAGTCTATCAAGAAGAAGCAGTGCTTCTTTTCCTAAACCCTTGGACAGTGTTTGGGAGTCAAGTGAATCTTCTTCTAAAAATCCACCAAATAATGTGAGATGAGAGTAGAGTGTTTCTGGTGCTCAAAGATTAATGCAAGGAATCTAGAATTCTAGATAATTAAGTGGCGATACTCGGAGTTAGGCACAGTCCACTCTCAGTTCCCACGTATAAATTTTGTATGAATTTCTTAGAGCCACCAACCAAAGCAAATACACAGAGATCGAGTTCTAATAAAACTAGGACTAAGGTGGATGGTTACGACCATTCTTTACGGAATCCTCGATTGAAGGAGGGTTGATGATAACGTCATCATCAACCATATCTAAATTTAATTAGTCATAATCAACAGATAAATGCTACTACATAACCGCAAAGAGTCCTAATTAACTGCAAATCCATTCTGAGAGATAAACATGAAAACAAGGGTAAAACTGTAGTTTTAATAGATATATTAATTGCAGAATAATAATGGGGTTTCTCAGGAGATAATTAAAGGTCAAATGATCAAAAATATCTAATAAGAAGGTCCGTGCAGACAGAAACAGGTTTCCATACATTTTGAGAATTAAATGACATCTGAAATCCTAAAAATAGGCCCACTTAAATAACTGAGGTTCCAGCCAGAATAAAATTCACTTAAACCTTCAAAAAAGCATATAAAAATATTCTATAAGGTTTGGTATGCTTTCTTTGACCATTGGAACCCATTTTGACCTAAAATAGAGTCTTAGATAGACAATTCTCCTAATTTGGGTTTCTACACAATTTACATAGTCAAACTTTGTCAAAACCTAAATACAACTTCACCATTAGCTTCTTTGGGTCTAAATTAGGTCAGTACCAAAATTTGGGCCCAATCAGAGATCACCTTGACCTAGTTTGCATTTTGGTCCAGTTTGATTCTTCTTCTCACTTAAACCCCTAGCTTTCAAAAATTCTTTGAAAATGCCCCTAACTTCATAATATTCTTCACAAATAGGTCCCCACTGCCTTCAGACTCCTAAACCCAACTCCAACAAACTTCAATCAAGGAGTTCTCCCTGATTTCTTGCCCAATCTCTTCCAAACTTGGAAGGGAGATTCCTGAGAGATTTCCTTACAATCTGAGCCCCATCTTGGGCTCTAATTCCTACTCAAAACCTAATGCGAATCATTTGAAGGATTGGGTCTCCTATTTTCGTGAAACTACCAAGCTTCCAAGCTTGGTCTCCAATCTTGGAAAGCTCTCTTGAGGCCTAGTTAAGGACCCAGGTCGCAAGGCCGTGCCCCTTAGCTTGGTTTGGAGGGTGGACACCCCCTCTTCCCTTCTTCCCACCTCCTTCTCCGCCAACTCCGGTGAGTCCTTCGACCACCTTCCTCATCTGCTCTCACATACCATAGCGAGTAAATTCCTTCTTCCCAACTTCGTCCGCATCTCACAATACCGACGAACACTTCCTACCTCATCTTCCTCGCCGCTCCTTCATCATCGGAGGCTTCATCTTCTCCGTCGCCGGCCTGCCAAAGCCGACGCGGATCCTACCCCCTTTGACAATTAGAGTAGGTTAGTTAGGTCTCTTTAGATTCCTAGGTTAGCTTCCCCTATCCAAAACCCAAAAATAAACCCCAACGCACACGCATGCCGTCATCTTCTCCAGCTTTGGCCACCTCTCTGGCGAGGCATTTCCGTCACCTCACACCTCCAACTGCCTCGCCACCTACTCCACAACTCCACCACATCCACCTGAACAAAACCCCTATATTTATTTCACCATCCACACACCCACGATTGCCCTCGAACACACCCATCACCGGCCTTCGTCCCTGACTCCATCCGACCTCCACGCTTCACCAATCACCACGAAACCACCGCCACTACACTCGCCGTGGTCCGGCGATGCTTATGACCTATTTTAATGTGGCCGAAAGGCCTTATTCGTGAGTTTTAGGATTCGACGGAGTTCCTCCATCATTGCCACCCCGTTCCTCATGTTTGAAGCCACGCACAGCCCAGGTCGCATCTCTAGGTGTTGTTGACAAGTCCCAAAACCACTCCCAAGTCTTTAATTGAGGACGTGAACCTCTATAGCTGCTGCAATTGAAGACATCTTCATCTGCAGGCTCACGCGAGAAGAGGCTTGTGAGATAGTCCCACATCGCGAAGATAAGAGCGCACGATAGCACATAAATTGAATTTCCACTCAAGTCGTACTGCCTCAGAACACCAGGGTGAGGTCCCCATACACCTCACTTAACCCAACCTACCTAAGCTATCTCACTCCTCGGCTATGACCCACGCACACAGCCTAGGACCCAGTTACGCGATCAGAATACCTGATTAACCTGGCTATTTGAGAAGGAGGAGAGAAGGAATTAAAGAGAGAGAGGGTGGGGGAGGGGAGGGTTTTGCTCCTTGGTGTAGTTGAGCAACACTTAGTCGCTGGGGAGGAAAGAAGAGAAGAGGAGGAGAGTTAAAGGCAGAAGAAGAAGGAGAAGACTTAAGAAGAGAAGGAGAGGCTAAGGCAGAAAGACAAGGTTGAAGGATCGTGCCAAAAGGAGAGAAGAGAAGAAGAAGGAAGAAGAGCTAAAGAAGAACAAGAGAAGAAATAAAGAAGGCTTTGAGAGCCTCAATCAATTAAGTCGTCTAATATACAGACCCAATGTCTGATCACTGTAGCATTCAAGTTACTATTGGATTATTTCGAATAATTGAGATATTTGTGATGCATGCTTGGAGGGCTTATTTGGTGATCTAAATCACCATTTTTTGAGCTTCTCTTTATTTTTTGTCTCTAGATACATTGATCTTCATTAAATATTTAATGTGATAGGTTATTATTCACTGAAAATCTATATTTTGCTCAATTTCTTGTGCTCATTTATATTTTAATTGAGATTAAGCACGTGAATTCCTATTTGCTCCCTGTATTCATCCTCCGACTTCATTTCTAGATATTCGAGCAATAAATATTATTTGTTGATTGAGCGATTTAAAGGGTACTACAACGAATGCATATTTTATCTCCTCGAAAACTTATCAACATTTTGGCGCCATTGCCGGGTGCAATGCGTAATTCACTGCTATTCTTTGTTTTATTTGATTATATTTGAGCGCTAACTTGTCCTATTTGATTTCTTGTGATTTTGCAAGGTACATCACAAGGCGATCTTCCACGCAAAATAGCCACTCTAGGGCAGGTAATCTCTCTTCTTCCCTAATCTCCTAATCCTTGAAAGAGAGAAAAGGAAACAAAACTAATTAGGAATTACCTGCCTTATTTTCTTAGTAAATCATCATTTAAAAGGCAACAAAAATGTTCATATCTAATTGAAGCTTGAAGCGATTCTATTTAGAATTCCCTACCCAAATTGCCTGTACCTATTAGGGACTACGCTTAATTTGTAAATCACTTTGGGCTAACACATTTCTTGCTCGAATCCCAAAGTGAACATTGGAGATCAAATTTGACTTGGAATAGAGCAAATTAGGATTTCAACATTAGGGTTTTGAAGTGTTAGCTCACATTTTGTCTACATTAAAGAGAATAAACCCTCCCGCATTTGTGTGCTACCCAAGCCCCTATTTGAAAAGATCTAATCAAGAACACTAAAAATCAGGCTCTAATTTCACTTGAACCTTAAAAATCTTGGACCTAATAATCTGAGAGTCAATTCATGGTGATTTCTGGGTCTTAACCTAGATTTCATTCTGCTTCCATTAGGGTAGTCAGGTGAAGTTGGTCTACTTTGTGGGCCAACCAACCTCCAAATTAGGTCACAAGTCAAATCAACTTCTAATCAAGTGAAACTCAAGGCACTAATTAGGCTAAAATTAGTAGACTTAAGGTCTTAAGTCCGTACATTCCGGTCTACTTGGAACCGCAGTGACAAGGAAGGTCAGGTAGAGGAAACCCTGTAACCCGTGGGGATTCTCTACCGTGTAGGGGTCTTTGCGAGGTTCTCCCTTCTTGGCTGCCCAAGTATTTCTCGGGTGTGCGGATTTCTGATTCTAAGGTATCATCTGCCTCGAAACTGCCTTAGTCATCTAAAAATCTTTGAGTGCCTTATTTGGTACAAATAATATCCAGTCCCTCATCTTTTCTATAGAGAACACACAGGAAGGTCATTAGGTTTTTAACCTAAGAGACCTCATTAGATTTTCTCAGTGATTTCTAATCTGATTTGATCAACTTCAATTTAACCTAAGTTTGATTCTACATCTTGATTTCACCACCTGATTTGAAAATGCAACTTGACATTTTAGGAAAACTATTTAGGAAACTTGAATCCCAAATGAGCATCAAAGAGAAAATGATTGAGGTTGCTCTCAAACACCATGATGACTATTTCAGGACCTCAAATCCAGTTGACAGGATTCAAGTTACCATACCAGAAACAACAACCCACATTATGAACCGTGCTGGACTGCTATTTACACAAAAGATACACAGTTCAACCCGAGATGATCTTTTAACTGAATGCAGTGAATTGTGGAAACTACACAATACCGAGTATATACATTGTCCAATCCACACCTTTAGGAAATGTACCAAGGTCCCATGGAAAAACGTGGGTGTATGTTGAACACATTACAACAAACCATTGAGCAAAATTACCCGTACATCCCTTCAGAAATTGATGAGACACCTTGGAACAACATTGAGGGTCAATTTGATTTCCCAGAGCCTGAGGAAGAGAATCGAGGTTGTTGTGAGCCCCCAACCCAAATAGAATCTGATTTAAAGTATGTGCAGTTGATACGCCTAATCTTGAGATGGGTTGGGAGGATCCAATTACAAGTGTTCCCGATTTTGAGCCAACCCTAGAAAATCAAGAGCCTGGTTCACCAAGCTTGGATTTCCCAAACACCTGTAATGATGAGCTTGAAACAGAACTTCTTGAGAATGTAAACCTCGAGCCTTATCCTGTTAAGGTAATTCTCGAGAATGATTCTAACATCCCAATAGAGCCCAACCTAGATTCTAGTGATCCAGCCCTTACCATTAACTTAGAATATCGATTCGAGACTATTTGGGATAATCATGAGGCCCAAAATGATGAAAGTCAGATTTTGAATTTGAATTACGATTTTGGGCCCATATTTGATGAATACACCTCTCCAACCTCCTCATAAATACAGATCGATTTTTTGAAAGTCATGCCAATTTACGATATAGAAATCGAGAAGCTAGAAGAGTTGGGATTCGATTGGGTCTACCCTAAGAGCCAAGAACCCGAGCCTATACCTACTAGGGACACCATTTTAAGCTCGAAATCTAACAGTAGGATAGACCCAAGGCAAGTTGATGATTCTACATATCTTGATCCTTTCTGTGGTGGAACCTCTAATCTGGAATCGAATTCAGAACATGATCTTCGCAAGTTCTCCGACAATTTCGAATCTTACTCTGATTTCGGAGAACTATTGTTTCCTAATGACTCCAAACTTGTTTACAACCTCAGCGACTACGACCCATCCTTTGATTCTGACACTGTGATCAATGATTTAAAAGAAACCACCTCTTCTACAATACATATAGAACCTTCTCAAATCTAAACCCAACCCCGACCCGCCACCAGGATCAACTTCTACTCTGATTCTCCTCTCGATGATCCAGTTACACACGATTCTTCTCCACATTTTGATCAGGATTAGGACTATCATCAGATCAATAATCACTTCCCATCTTTTTCTGATCCTAGTTGTAGGGCTTCTACATCCTTGACGGAAAGCCGTTCTCGCGCATTTTAAAGTAGTCGAAAATCGTAGTATAGGCATGCAAAAACGTTCGTCAAAACATGATTTCTAAAGATAACGAGACTTTGAGTCCCGATCGTTCGTCTTTGGGAGGCATTTGTTCAAATCTGAAATCGATCTTTTGTCACTCTACTTATTTAGAATCGCATGGTGGTTTATGGTTATTACGTATTTAAACACGACATGCTTAGTTGCAATAGATGATAATGAAAAGCAGGCAACTTTAATCACACGAAATATTGTGCAATCAATAGCTCATGGTGATTTCCAACATAGAGATATGCATATAAAGAATATATCTTTCATTCATTCATTCAGAGGATGTTTGCAATAGGGAATGTAGAGGAAAGCTTGTACATGAAAGCTTAAAAAGCATAAACCTAGCTAACAGAAAATGATCGCATACAGGAATCTACGGGGGGATTTTACATGCATCATTGGGAGAGAATAAGGACTACACTACTAAGCAGTAAATAAAAGAAGCAAAACTACGAGAGCTAAGTTACTAATCTAGCAGAAAAGAAGGGCATTTGGAGGTGGGCTTCGATGGCCTTTGAGTGGCTGAGAGAAGAAGTAGGGGCGGCTAATGGTGCTTAGGCCAGCCCCTGGAGAGAGGTTGGAGAAGTGATCCAGCATCCTGGTGTGGAGATGGTGGCCTTCATGGTGGTGCTCAACTCATGGACGTGGAGTGGAGATGGAAGTGGCTAGCCTAAGTGGAAGTGGATGTGAATGAATGCCAAGAATGGGATGAAGCCAAGAATGTGGATGGGTGCAAATGGCCACCCCTTAGGTCTTTCTATAGCCCTAAGGGAGTCTCTCTAGATAAGTGTGGAACTCCCTAGAGAGAGCTCCAAGAGTGGCCGGCCAAGTGGTTTTGAGATCCACAAAAATTGGATCTCAATTTGAATGTCTCTTGGTTGCTAATTTTGGCAACCAAGAGTGGCGCCACTTGGAGAGAGTTCTAGAGAACTCCAGATGTGTGGGAGTGTGTGAATGGGTGTGTGTGTGTGTGTGTGTGGTCATGCCCTAGGTGTCTAAGTGATATAGGTTAGGTCCTAAGGGGTTTAGGTAGGTGTATGCCTTGAATTAGGGTTGCAAACCCTAATTGCTAAGGGAAAATTGCAATTAAACTTAACCCAAGTTTAATTAAATGAGTGTGAACCTAATTAAGAGTGAAATAACTCAATTAGGTTGGGCTTAGGTCAATTGGACTCTCACTAAGTCCAATTGGACTTGCGTGGGTTGAGATCTGAGCTCAATTGGACCATATGAGTCCAATTGACTTAGGTGATGGTAATTAACTTTGATCTAAGTCAATTGGGTTTGGTGAGGACCTAATTATGTCCTTAGGGAGGTCTAGCGGTGATGTACTAGGGTTAGGATACCTTAATTTACTTTCCTATGGGTTTGGAATTGGGTCTAGGGAGCTAGAGATCCAAGGTCAAGGCTTGAATCTCAAAACAGGAACTGGAGAACAGTTCCAGACATCCAAAAATAGAATCAGACGTCTTATACTCAAAAATCAGAAGACCAGACTTGTTGTCTAGACGTCCAATCAGAGTCAGGAAGAATTCAAGGTTCTATCTTGGGTATTCTGCAGAAATTAGACATCTGACAAAGTATCTGGACGTCCAATAACACTGCAGAAGTGGGTTTGAGGTATGCGGGAGTTGGCTAAGGGTTTTGGACATCCTATAACTTATCTGGATGTCCAGATAAGGGTTGGAACTAGGGTTTTAGGGTTTCCTAGGGTACTGTGACCTATTCTAATGGTGGCTAAGGCTTGGGGAAGTCTCTAGGCTATTCTAGGGCTAGGATGGACCTAAGCTCTTCATATTTTACTGCTTTATTCCTACTTAATAGAATAGCATACCTTAACTCCCTTACATCATTATTCCCTATATCTAATCTAAGTCTTCTGCTCCAGTCCTGCTGCAATACTCATTATTCCTGATCCAGCTCCAGATCAAGCTTCTGATCAGCTTATTGCCTACAATTAACATAATGCACTTAATCAGCACATTATAACATTATTTTATGCATAGCTAAAGTAAAGCAATAAAGATGCAGATAATGCTTATGCATGAATGAATTACCCTAACTTATGCTAAGTTCTCGCCTAATTTAGGTCAATTAAGACCTATGATTGCTACGCAATCAATCCTCCACTGACCCTTTTTCACTTAAGGATCCCTACTCTGACCAGGCTGATCCAATTCAGCCAAACCCACGTTTCGCATTGCCACATCCTTCTGAGTCACAAAGTAACTGGTGGGCACTGCATCTATTGATTCATAGCTATCAACCCACTAGATTGATTGGGTTTGGGCTGCATCATCAGCTTGTTGATCTGAATAAGCACCTGGTTGGACCAACCAGGCTATAAATTCAGGTACTTTTTTACAAAATTCATTCGATTTGACCACTCCTCCATAACCACTTTCTGCTCGGCTGAAGGCATTGAATTTAACACTTAATAGGAGGTAACCAGTCATTCCAAAAAACCCGAGACCCTTCTGATTATCCTTTTGAGCTTCACGTCTATTACACTTCTGAGTTCAATTTTAGAACAGCCAACTCCACCTTTGGTACTCATACCAGAGCTTGAAATCGTCCGCAACAGTCATCCCAACCCGTTCGCCCACTCGTTGACCGTATTCTAATCCTTGAACCCAACTGATTTCATACCCTCTGGTTTACAATGAGGACATTGCCAAACTTAGGCATAGGGGGTGTTAAAGTGCAAACACATAAAAATCAAGTTTCTGAGGGGTTCTCACAAAAAATTACATATTCCAAGAAAATAAAAAAATATAAAAATTGAAAAAGAACAAAAAATGGAGAAAGGGGAGGAAATTTTGAGAGCTTAATTGCATATCATTTTTTAGGAGAAAAAGGGGAGGTGATTTAAATGTCAAAAGGGAGTAACAATTTGAAAAAAAAAAGTGATAGTCATTAGTAAATGATTATGAAATCTACTTAAGTTCTAGACCAAATCAAAAGAAAAAAATTAAGTCCTAGAATAACAGAGAGACATAGAGATTAGTATGAATGCTAATCTTAGGCCTCTTGGGCTTGTTTTAGGCTTAAACATTCAAGTATCCGTTAAGATCTGGGTAGTCCTCAAGAGGTTGAAGAAAATGCAAAACTTATGTATTAGGTCTAAGGATTAGGGATTATTCAGCTTCATTAACTGACCTCTGGTTTGCGGGACTCGGTAACCTCAGCACCCTAATCACACACAAGTCTGGTTCAATGTGCTTAATAATCAAAATCATGCAAAAGCATTTATTTTGTTCTGAAAAAGCTACCTAGATTAGGAGCGAATTATCAACACAAGTTGATTTGGATGAGTTCCCGACGCGGAGAGGTGGGAAATTTCCCTCGAAGATGTGCAATAACATACCATCTCCTTGGTGCTTGTCTCCTAGGATATCTAAATATCCTACCGGGGGCATGTAAGCACCTTATGCTGATTCAGGTACCATGGACGAGATTATCTCAAAATGTCAATCGCCAAGGCCTAAATTTAGCTACAGAACGCCATGGGTGACACTATCTCGAAGTGTCGAAAGCTAGAGTTCTAGGGGTTGCCATGGGCGGTGCTATCTCGAAGCAACAATTGCCAAGGACCCTGCGAGGATTGATGGTGGGAGCAAGGAATCCGATATAAATCATGTTTTTGAACCAATCCGAAGCTAGAAATAAAGAAAAGAAAAGGAGAGAGAAAGCTCTCCAGAAATGAAAAAATTCTTCTATCCCTCTCTCTTAACAAAAATGCACTACAATCTGAACTTGGACTAACCATGTTACAAGCACAGGTGCTTTAACCGTTGTGTTCAAAAAACCTTTAGGTAGTTTCTATGGGCCTTAGAAACTTTCGCGGTAGACTGAGGATAAAGCTGGTCAGGTCTGGATCTTGCTTGATACTTGAGTACCTCTAGGCCTACTATTGGCACTCTGACTTAATTTCTAAAGAGAAGAATAAAATCATGACTCTGAACAGCAAAGCATGGTCTAGAATTCGAGTTCTTTTCATAAGATTTTGCTAAGGGACTAGCAAAAGTTAGGCATGAGGGTATGATGATAACGTCATCATCAACCATATCTACCTTTAATTAGTCATAATCACCAGATAAATGCCCCTACATAACCCCCAAAAAGCCTTAATTCACTACAAATCCATTCTGAGAGATAAACATGAAAATAAGGGTAAAACTGCAGTTTTAACAGAATATCTTGATTGTAGAACAATCACAGGGTTTCTCAGGGGATAATTAAAGGTCAACTGGTAATAAATGTCTAATAAGAAGATCCATGCAGATAGAAACGGGTTTCCACCTGTTTTAATAATTAAATGACATCTGAAACCCTAAAAATAGATCCGCTTAAATAACTGAAGTTCTAGCCAGAATAAAATTCACCTAAACCTTCTACAAATCATAGAAAATATTCTATAAGATTTGGTATGCTTGCTTTGACCAATGGAACCCATTTTGACCTAAAATAGAGTCTCAGACAGACAGTTACCCTAATTTGAGTTTCTGCACAATTTACCCAGTCAAACTTGGTCAAAACCTAAATTTGACTTCATCATCAGATTCCTTGGGTCCAAATTAGGTTTGCATCAAAATTTGGACCCAATCAAGGATCACCTTGACCTAGTTTGCATTTTGGTCCAATCTGATTCTTCTTCTCTCACTTAAACCCCTAGCTTTCAAAAATTCTTTGCAAATACACCCCTAACTTCATCAACTTATTCACAAATAGGTCCCCTCCACCTTCAAACTCTTAAACCCAACTCCAACAACCTTCAATCAAGGAGTTTTCCCTGATTTCTTGCTCAATCTCTTCCCAACTTGGAAAGGAAACTCTTGAGAGATTTCCTTACAATCTGAGCCACATCTTAGGCTCTAATTCCTACTCAAACCCTAACGTGAATCATTTGAAGGATTGGGTCTCCAATTTTCATGAAACTACCAAGCTTCCAAGCTTTGTCTCCAAGCTAGGAAAGCTCTCTTGAGGTCTATTTAAGGACCCAGGTCACAAGGTTGTGCTCCTTAGCTTGGTTTGGAGGCTGGTAATGAGAACCTCATCATGAACCCTAACTAGCACAATCTAATCCAAATATGTGTGAAAAAGCTCCTACAAAACCCAAAGAGAGGCTTAACTCAGAGAATTCTGAGTTAAAGGATAAAACAAATCATCAGGGGTAAAACTGCAATTTCACCAATGCAGTATGAAAATAGGGTAATTAAGGGTCCAAACATAGGTCAAACAAGCTTAATAAGAAGGGAAGTGGGATGATCTGATCTGAAAAGGGTTATAGCAACTTCTAGGAATTAAATGACATTCTATAACCCTAAAACAAATCCACTTTAATTCACGAGGTTCGAGGTAGGATAAAAATTAACTAAATCCTATAAAATTCATATAAAAATATCCCCTAGGGTTTAGAACCTTCAATTTGACCTTTGAAACCTATGTTGACCTAAAATGAGAACCATGCCCAATTAATGACTTAATTTGGGTTTTTATGCAAATTGATCGATCAAACATGGTCCAACCTAAAATCAAAATTCACCATTAAAATCCTTAGGTTCAAATTAGTATAGTATAAAAACTTGGGCCTAAGAAAAGACCATCTTGACCAACTTTACAAATTGGTCCTCTTAATTTACTTTTTGACCCTTATCTTTTGAAACCCTTACGTTTAGGCCCCCAACTTCTCATCATTCTTTGCAGAATGGTCCTCCCTGCCACTTCTGCGTAGTGCCATGCCTCCGGCGACCTTGCGTGGAGGATGGCGCCGCGCAGGGTAGGGCGGCCGTCCTCTAGAACAGACGGGGGGTTCCCTACGACGTCCTCTGTCGCAGGGACCCTCCCCTGCCCTCTTCCATCAACCATGCCTCTCATGCGAACGCACGAAAGGTATGGGTATCCTCTCCGGCCACTCTCTGGCAAGGCTGGCACGTCACCACCTCAGTCCCCTCTCCATGCCAAGGCCATTATAAGGAGCGGCAAGGTCTGCCGACTCCTTCAAGCTTCTTCTGGCGGAGAAATACCTCGCACTTCATCTCTTCCTCCTCCGGTCAGAGTGTCCGAAGCTTCCGGTGATCTCCTCCTCCTCATCGCTCTGCTGCCCTACCTGCAGCAAAGTTTACTCTATCCTGTCGTCCGCACTAGGCCGTACCAGCTGGCGCCCTCAAACTGTCTCCTCGTTACCGATACCCTCCTCCTGGGCATCTTTGTCCTCAGCTCCGGTAGACACGAGCCAGGCGCTGCTCTCTCCCCCTTCGTCGAGTAAATAGGTACAAAGTTTCCTATCTTTCTCCCTTGTATTTTCCCCCTTCTAATTTTCCATTTCAACCACCCAACCGCCACTGTCAAACTCCATCTTCCCCATCTCCGGTGGCCTTCTCCGGCGAGGCCATCCCACTTCCACAGACCTCCTCACCCCTCGCCGACTACCCCAGAAGCTCCCCCTCACTCCACTCAACTGTTACCCCCTCTCCATTCACTGCCAATCACAGCCCGACCACCCCTCGAACAGAACCATTTCCGTGCCCACATTCTGACCTAGGTCCACCTCCACAGGCACTCTCGTGCCTCGCCGACCACCGCACTGCCTTCGCCGCACTCCGGCGAAGCTTGCCACGTTTTCTGATGTGGTCGAGAGGCCATCATTGTGCTTTCCGGTCAGAGTCCCCTCGCTGCCAATGTTAAGCTGCTGCAGCTCCTTCACTCGCAGCTCCAGGCTTCCTCCAGCCCAGGCGCACATCCCAGGCAGCGCGGATTGCTGCTGCGAATACGCCCAGGCTTTCGATTTGGGTCGCGAGCCTCACGGCTGCCCCAATTGGCAGCAGCTTCCTCAGCCGCGGGTGCGACACCTGGAGGTGGGACTTTAGTCCCACCTCGTAAGTGTGCAGGTGCGCGCCCACACTTATATTGAAAAAGTGTATCGGGCTGGTTGCCTTCGATACACAGGGGTCAGGTCCCTCTCACCCACACGCAGTGCGCCACGTGCTTGCTTGCCCTCGCCCGCGCTCACGCCCCGCGGGTCTGGGTCGGATCCGACTACCCGACCAAGCACTCCTCTCCCACCACCGCACGCCGGTGGGCCTAGTCTCGGGCGCACTACCCAAACCCAATTATCCGGCTCTAGGAGAGAATTCCTAAGAGAGATTCTGAGAAGGAGAGAGACGCGGGGAAGGGGTAGGGGTAGGTTTTGCACTAACCACTGTATGTGCACGCAAGAATGAAAGAAAGAAAGAAGAAGAAGCAAGCTAAGGAAGAAGAAGAGAGGAGGAGCGGCCGAAGCCTTAGCCTCACTGAGCGGCTGAAGGAGAAAGGAAGGAGAGGAGCTGAAGAAGAAGAGAAGAAGCCGCACTGTAGCAAACCCACAGTTAAGTCGTCTGAGCATCAAGTCAGATGACGGAAGGGCAGCGGTCAGAGCAGAAAGAAGAGGAAAAGAAAAGGAGCAGAAGCAGAGAAGAAGAAGGAAGCAGAGAAGAGAAAGAACAAGGCAAGCTGAGAAGAAAGGAAGACTCTGCAGCTAAAAGAAAGAAAGACAAAGAGAGGAGAAAGAAGAAGAAGATCACCACAGCCGCAGGCTAAAGAAGAAAGAGGAAGGCAGGAAGAAAAGAAGAAAGAAGAAGAAGAAGAAGAAGAAGAGGAATGGCCAAGAAGAAGAAAAGACAGAAAAAGAAGAGAGAAGAAGAAGCCAACAAAACTCTATCTCTCTCTCTTATTATTTTTGTAACAAAATTGTGAATATTTATGCTTCTAGAATTCTAGTTCTCCCTGAGTTCGACCTCGGGAAAACTTGTTATTCTGAGTAAAAATTTGTAATAATCTGGTAACTGTTTTGTCATATACTACAACGATTGTAAACCATAAATAACCATCACGACGAAACATGCTCTCATCGGTTATTAGCTGGACACCCCCTCTTCCCTTCTCCCTGACCTCCTTCCCCACCAACACCGGTGAGTCCTCCGACCACCTTCCTCATACGCTATCACATACCATAGCGAGCAGATTCCTTCTTCCCAACTTCATCCGCATCTCGCAATACAGGCGAACGCTTCCTACCTCGTCTTGCTCACCTCTCCTTCATCACCGAAGGCTTCATCTTCTCCGTCGCCGGCCTGCCAAAGCCGACGTGGATCCTACCCCCTTCGACCGTTAGAGTAGGTTAGTTAGGTTTCTTTAGATTCTTAGGTTAGCTTCCCCTATCCAAAACCCAAAAATAACCCCTAACGCACACGCACGCCGTCATCTTCTCCACCTTCAGCCACCTCTTTGGCAAGGCATTTCCATCACCTCACACCTCCAACTGCCTCGCCACCTACTCCACAACCTCCACCACATCCACCTATACAAAACCCCCATATTTATTTCACCGTCCACGCACCCACGACTGCCCTCGAACACACCCATCACCGGCCTCCGTCCCCGACTCCTTCTGACCTCCATGCTTCACCATTCACCACAAAACCACCGCCACTACACTCACTGTGGTCTGACGATGCTTATGAACTATTTTAATGTGGCTGAAAGGCCTTATTCGTGAGTTTCAGGATTCGCCAGAGTTCCGCCCCCGTTGCCATCGTCGCCACCTCGTTCCTTGTGTTTGAAGGCACGCTCGCCCCAGGTCGCATCTCCATGTGCTGCTGATAAGTCCCAGAACCACTCCCAGGTCTTTAATTGAGGACGTGAACCTCTGTAGCTACTACAATTGAAGACACCTTCACCCACAGGCTCACGCGAGAAGAGGCTTGTGGGATAGTCCCACATCGTGAAGACAAGAGCGCACAATAGCGCATAAATTGAATTTCCACTCAAGCCTTACTACCTCAGAACACCGGGGGTGAGGTCCCCATACACCTTACTTAACCCAACCCGCCTAAGCTATCTCACTCCTCAGCTGCGACCCACACACGCAGCCTTGGACCCGGTTACGCGATCCGAATACCTGATTAACCTGGCTATTTGAGGAGGAAAGAAGGAATTAAAGAGAGAGAGAGTGAAGGAGGGGAGGGTTTTGCTCTTTGGTGCAGTTGAGCAACGCTTAGTTGTTGGGGAGGAAAGAAGAGAAGAGGAGGAGAGTTAAAGGTAGAAGAAGAAGGAGAAGACTTGAGAAGAGAAGGAGAGGCTAAGGCAGAAAGACAAGGCTAAAGGACCGTGCCAGAAGGAGAGATAAGAAGAAGAAGAAGGAAGAATAGCCAAAGAAGAACAAGAGAAGAAACAAAGAAGGCTTTGAGAGCCTTAATCATTTAAGTTACTGTTGATCTCTACAGCATTCAAGTTACTGTTGGATTATTTTGAATAATTGAGATATTTGTAATGCATGCTTGGAGGGCTTATTTGATGATCTAAATCACCACTTTTTGGGCTTCTCTTTACTTTCTATCTCTATATACATTGATCTTCATTGAATATTTAATGTGATAGGTTATTATTTACTAAAAATCTATATTTTGCTCAATTTTTTATACTCATTTATGTTTTAATTGAGATTAAGCACGTGAATTCCTATTTGCTCCCTATGTTCGATCTCGGACTTCATTTATAGATATTTGAGCTATAAATATTACTTGTTGATTGAGTGATTTAGAGGGTACTACAACGAACGCATATTTTATCTCCTCGAAAGCTTATCAACAAGGGTATTGATGTTAAGGTCAGGAATACACCATCCTATCCATCTCTTCCCGGTGTCGAGAGTAAGCACTTCCACCAAATAAACCACTCGTATCTCTTAAACACCACCAATCCCTAATAATGCCTCATGAATAAAATTTGCATATGTCATGTGTTGTATTGAGTTGTGTGAAAAAATTATTAGAAAAAAAAGTAAAAAAGAAAAAAAATCGAAGGAAAAAGAAAAATATATATAGAAAAAAAGGAGAGAAGAAAAAAAATCAGAAAAAATAGAAAAAATGAGAGTATGAGTGCCCTAGTATTTATTTTAATAGCACTGAGTCCCACCACAAATGCGTTTTACCAAATATGGCCTTAACTTACTTTTTTTGTATTCCTAATCGCCTGAATATTGGCTGAGAAATTCGAATTTAGTGTTAGAGTTATTGGAACTCTATTAAAGTGTTCATACCATATGAGACCACCAAATATTACATGCATAAATCCTGTGAGATTGCGAGCTCAAAAAGAAAAGAAAAGGAAAAGAGAAAAAGAGAGAGTGAATACAAAGGAACCAAAGAGAGCATAGTTTTTCTCACTTTTCTCTAGGTTGATTCACTTAATAATTTGGAATCTAGATTCTGTAGTACTAATATCTATGTAGCACCAAATGAGAGTGAGCTACCAAATAAACACCTATTTTCCTCAGACATTCTCTACCCAAGCTTAAAGCTGGGGTGGAATTCATAGAATATCTTGAATGCCCTGAGAGAAGAAGTTCGCCTATCCCGCTTGAATTTTACTAGGGGTCAAGTACAAGCTTCAGAGGTAAATCAAGTTTTTCAGTCGAATCCATTGCAAAAGCTACATAGCTGCACTTTCACGATTATTTGGATTTCTAGATTTTAGGATGAAAACGAAAAGGAAAGAATCTCTAGTCATACACTTGATAATAATCAATCCTTTAGGGACCCATTTGTAGATAACTTATTTTGCATTTGCTAGGGACTAGCAAGATTTAGACATGGGGGTATGATTGCACAGTAATCATAGGTCTTAAATGACCTAAATTAGGTTAAAACTTAGCTTAACTTAGTGTAATCCATGCATTCATGAGCATACTTTGCATCTTTACTGCTTTATTTTAGCTATTCATAGAATAATGTTATAATGTGCTGATTAAGGGCATTATATGGTTTATAGGTAATAACAAGATCTGAAGCTAGATCTGAAGCTGGATCTGAAGAATAAAGAGAAGCTGGTACTGCAGCAGAGCTGGAGCAGAAGACTTAGGAATAAAGTAGAAAAATAATGTAGGTTGAGGTATGCTACTCTACTTAGTAGAATTTAATGTAGAGTTTAAATTATGAAGAACTTAGGACCAATCCTAGCCCTAGGATAGCCCTAGAGACCATCCTAAGCCTTAATTACCCTTAGATTAGGTTACCTTAGCCTACAATACCTCAAAACCATAGTTCCATCTCTTATTTGGACGTCTAGATGAGTTATTGGACGTCCAGAACCCTTAGGCACGACTCATAGATGTAGAACCCAAGTCTACAATGTTATTGGACGTCCAGACAAGTTGTCTGACATCCAATTTTTGCAGAATTCCAAGATAGAACCCTAAATCCACCCTGACCTCTGATTGGACGTCCAGACAAGAAGTCTAGACTTCTGATTTTTGAGTATAAGTTGTCTGACACTTAGATTGGACGTCTGATACCCCTCTCCAGACCCTGTTTTGGAAATCAAGCTTGGATCTTGATTTCCTAAGTCCCTAAACCAAATTCCAAACCTTAGGGAACCTAAATTAAGGTGCCCTAAGCCTAGTATACCACCCTAAGACCCTCCTAAGAAATTGACTTGAATCATAGTCAATTACAATTGCCTAGCCAATTGGACTCATAGAGTCCAATTGAGCTCTAATCTCAACCTACACAAGTCCAACTGGACTCAGTGAGAGTCCCATTGTCCTAAGCCCAACTTAATTGAGTATTCTCACTCTCAATTAGGGTTGCACTCTCTCAATTAAACTTATGATAAGTTTAATTGCAAATTCACTTTAGTATTAGGGTTTATAACCCCAATTCTAGGAGCCTACCTAAACCCAATCACCTAGACAAATAGGAATCAACCTAAACCACCTAACCACACACACACAAGTCATGCACACACACCCACACACACACACATTGTTAGCAACTCTAGAATTCTCTACAGTCTTCCAAAGGTGGCTCCACTTTGAGTTGCCAAAAATAGCAACCAAAGTGGTCCACTCTTAGATCCACAATTTGCAAATCTAAGAGGACCGATGAGAACCTCATCATGAGCCATAACTAGCTCATTTTGACCTAATACAAAGGATAAAAGCTCCTACATAACTCAAGGAAATGCTTAACTCAGAGAATTCTGAGTTTAAGAAGAAAATAAGTCATAAGGGGTAAAATGTAATTTTACCAGCACAATCTGCAAGCAGGGTAATTCAGGGTCCAAACACAGGTCAAACAAACGTAATAAGAAGAGAAGTGGGATGATCTGATCTGATAAGGGCTACAACAACTCTAAGGAATTAAATGACAATCTGTAACCCTAAAATAAATCCACTTCAATTCACGAGGTTCGAGGCAAATAAAAAATCGAATAAACCCTCTACAATTCGTAGAAAAATAATCTCTAGGGTTTAGAACCTTCAATTTGGCCTTAGGAACCCATTTTGACCTACATTGAGAACCATGACCAATTAATGACTTAATTTGGGTTTTTATGTAAATTGACCGGTCAAACAAGGTCTGATCTAGAAATAAAATTCACCATTAGAATCCTTAGGCCCCATTTAGTCATGCATAAAAACTTGAGCCTAAGAAGAGACCTTCTTGATCGACTTTGCATTTTGGTCCTCATTCATTACTTTTTGACCCTCAACTTTTGAAACCCTCACATTTTGACCCCTAACTCTTCTTCATTCTTTGCATTTGGGTCCTCCCTGCAAAACCCTGAGCAGCGCCATGCTCCGGCGACCTTGCGCGAGGCATGGCGCCGCGCAGGGTGAGGGGGACCCCCTACCAAGTCAACCAGGGGTTCCCTGCGACGTCAGCCGTCGCAGGAACACCCCCCTGATCGCTGCAATCGCCCATACCGCCCGTGCGAACGCACGGACGGTATGGGTCTCCATCTCCGGCGTCCTCCGGCGAGGGAGGCACGTCGTCTCCCTCCGCCCTCCTCTCTGTTTCTGCCTCTATAAAAACCCCCGACGCTCTGCCGCTCTCGGGAGCTCGGTTCTGACGGAGAAATCCCCCCCCTTTCCTCTCTTCCCACTCCGACAGAGGCCCCCTTGCTCCGGCAGTTTTTCCTCCTCCTCCTCGTCGCTCTGTCGCACTACCAGCAGCAGAGCTGCCTTCACCTGCTCTTCCCGCGTCGCGCCGTACCCAGCGCGCGCTCTCCCGCTCTCTCCTCGCCGCCACCCTCTCTCTCTGGGCACCTTCTTCTCCGGCGACAGTCGATACGACTGTCGCCCTGCTCCGGCCCCCCCTCGTCCCTCCGAGTAGGTACAATCTTTCCTCTTCCTCCCCTCTTTCTTTTCCTTACTGTAATTTGCATAACCACCCCTCGACCGCGCCTAATCGCCCTCACCTTCCCCATCTCCAGCCAAACTCCGGCGACTCACTCCCGTCATTCCACCACCCCACACGACTCGCCGACCCTCACAAAACCTCCGCCTCCTCACCCTGATCAACTTCCGCCCTTCCATTTCCCGCCACTCGCCACCTGCAGACCCCCCGAAC
This sequence comes from Thalassia testudinum, assembly GCA_037157565.1. Classification (NCBI taxonomy): domain Eukaryota; kingdom Viridiplantae; phylum Streptophyta; class Magnoliopsida; order Alismatales; family Hydrocharitaceae; genus Thalassia; species Thalassia testudinum. The sequence continues at coordinate 52,270,832 of JAZHRO010000009.1, forward strand.
AAACCCATTTCCTGCGTTACAGTTTGACCTAGGGCAGCCCCTACGCTCCGCCCCACGGCTTGCCAGATCCCACACCGCCTTCGCCGTGCCACAGCGAAGGTTCTCCGCTTGTCTGATTAGGCCAAGAGGCCGTTCTTCTGTGGATAGGTTGCTCGCCCTCCGTCACCATTGCTGAGCCGGTGAAGCTCCTTCAACCTGCAGCTGCAGGCGCGCTTCGCCCAGGTTCGACTCGCCTAGACGCGCGGTTCGCAGCCACGCAGTCGCCCAGGCCTGCAGTTGGGGAGAAAGCCTCGCAGCTGATGCATCTGCCTGCAGCTCCCTCAGCTGCGGGTGCCCAATTGAGGTGGGACATTTAGTCCCACCTCGGAACTTTTGAGAGGCGCGCGCCCGCATAAAGGCAAAAGGTGCCTTAGGCTCTTTGCCTCCTGAGCACGGGGTGAGGTCCCTCTCACCCGCTCATGCCGGCCTCGTCCGCGACCACGCCCCGCGGACCTGGCCCAAACCGTTTACCCGACCTGCACTCCTCTCCCACCACCGCACACCGGTGGGCCTGGACCCGGGCGCGACCCGCGTACCCGACTACCCGACAGCTCTGGGAGAGCTATCCTATGAGTGAATTCTGAGAGAGAGAGAGACGCGGGGGAGGGTAGAGTAGGTTTTGCCCTCTGATCGAACTTTGAGTGTGCAGGCACAGGTGAAGAAGAGAAGGCAGGAAGAAGAAGGACTGCGAGAAGAAGAAGAAGAAAGCCACAGAGGAAAGAAGAAGAAGAAAAGACGCACTGTAGCAACAGCTACTTAAGTCGTCTGATTGAAAAATCAGACGACGCTCTGAAGGCAAAGAAGAAGGAGAAGAAAAGAAGAACAGGACCGCAAGGGAGAAGAAAAAGAAAGAGACGGACAGAAAGAAGAACAAGAAGAAAAAGAAAGAGAAGAAAGAAGAAGAACAGAAGAGAAGGCAAGAAGAAAACAAGAAAAGAAGAACAGAGCAAGAATAAGAAGAAGGAAGAAAACTGAAGACTCAAAGAGAAGAGAAAAGAAGACAAAGACGAGAAAGAAGAGAAGAAGAAGAAGCCAACAAGACAAATCTCTCTCTCTCTCTTTATTTTTTGTAATAGAAACTTTGTACCTCTAGAATACAACTTGCTCCCTGAGTTCGACCTCGGGAGAACTTTCATTTCCGAGTAAAAATTGTAATAATGGCAATGACTATCTGTACTACAACGTAATTTCTATAACAAAATAACAAAACCTAGTCACAACGCCGTTATCAAGGACCCACTCAAGACCTAGTGGACGGTTACCTAAGGCTCTCTCTAGAGTATTCTATAGTTCTCTATAGAGACCACTTGAAGGCCACCCAAGAGTCTATAAAAGGACCCTCTTGGACGGCCATGCACCCATCTTGGACTCTCCATTAGTGGCTCTTCATTCCATCTCCATCTCCACGAGCTCCTTCCACCTCCAAGCACTAGTGGACTTCCAAGAGCAACCCTCCACCACCTCTCCAAGGGTCAACCTACCCACCATTGGCCACCCCTCCTTCTCCTTCCTACCACCTCAAGACCAAAAGGCCATTGGAGACCACCTCCAATGCCCTTCTTTCTGCTAGATAGATAAGTAGATCATAGTAGTTCTTCATAGCTTTTTCTCTGCATTATTTTCTGCTTTAGTAGTGCAGTTATCTTCCTCCTACCAGATGCATGCACAATCTTTTGTAGATCCGCGCATGCACTCAATTTCTGTTAGCTAGTTTTTGCTTTAATCATTCTTGTATAAGCTTTCATCTAGATACACTCTGTGATAACTCCTTCCGATGAAATGAAAATCACCTGAGCTTTATATATATATATATATATATATATATATATATATATATATATATATATATATATATATATATATATATATATATATATATATATATATGTTGTGGAACAACCATGAGCTTCCTTATAAAATCTTTCTTGTGATAATAAGTTGCTTGCTATAACTTATATTTTTTCGCAACAAGCATGTCGATGCATGAAGATGTTAACGACCTAACAATCGATGCTTTTTCGATAAATAGACATTGCATAACTAGGATCATGCGCACTGATACTCACACATTCACTTTTGTCATCTATCTGATGCACGCACACGTCATTAAGGTTAATAACGTGACTGGCAACACATTTATTTGTAGGTTGGAAACCAGTGTGCATTTCTAAGCGAGTAGCAAAAAAAAGATTGAATCAATTTTGCTTTTCTAAATGCCTCCCTGAGATCGATCAGGACTCACCGTCTTATATTTAAAATATTTTTGTTTTGATCAGATTTCGCACGATACTATGACATAATGACAATTTCCATACTAGAAAATGCAAAAGTCTGAATCGAATAGAGAGGCTTACACTTAGCCTCTAAGGAATGTTGGTCGTGCCCTGTGCTTGAGGAAGGGAAGGCTTTAAAGAAGAAGAAGGTTCTTGAAGAGCCTTGCCCTTGTGTGTGCCTTCTGTAAAGGGGACGTCTGATTGAGGATTATTCTGAGCATTGTTGGCTTATTTAAGTACCTAAGTTAGCATTGATTTCTGATTGAGGAATACTGTTGAATAATTTGAGTAATTGAATGCATGCTTAATTAAAGAGAATAAGTGGTGATTCAAATCACCATTGTTTTTATTTTCTTTCCTTTTTTATTCCATGATCTCTTGAGCTACATTGGTAATCATGGAATAGCAATTTGACTATTTTCATTCATTGCATATCTTTTATTGTGATCAATTAATTATGTTCATCTATTTTAAATGAAGATTAATGTATGAATTCCACATTTTCTCTCTGCGAACGACCTCAGACTCCCTTTAGATTCTAAGTTTATAAATTTAAATGCCTTGCTGTGCGATTTAGGCATGTACTACAATGAACGCATCTTAAAAACTCCTCTATAGTCCATCAACATTTTGGCATCGTTGCCGGGGAGCAACGTGCAATTCACCATTAATCTTATCTTTCTTGATTCTTATCTGAGCACTAACTCGCCCTATTTGCTTTGTTATGATTTGGCGAGGTACATCATGAAGAGATCTCTCACGCAATCAACCACTCCTGGGGTAGGTAAAATCTCTCTTCTTCCCTAATCAATCTCCTAATCTTTTGGAAGAAAGAAAAGGAAACAAATTACTTAGGACCTACCTGCCTTATTTTCTTAGTAATTATCATTTAAAGGCAAGTTTCCTAATTTGCGAATTCAAATCAATATCTTATTGAAATTGAGATGATTCTATTTAGAGATCCCTACCCTGATTTCCTATACCTACTAGGGATTTACGCTTAATTTTTTATCATCTTGGACTACACACTTCTTGTTTGAGTCCAAAGTGTTACATTTGATATTAAATTGGACTTAGAATAGAGCCAATTAGGGTTTCTACATTAAGGTTTTGAAGTGTTGTTTCACACTTGCCTGAATTAAAGGAAATTGACCCTCCTACATTTGTGTGCTACCCAAACCCTTACTTGGAAAGATGTAATCAGAAGAATCCTAAAATCAGGCTCTAAATACACTTGAACCCTAAAATTTTGGACCTAATAACCTGAGAGTCAATTCAGGGTGATCTTTGGGTCTTGACTCAAATTTCATTATTCATCTTTTAGGGCAATTCAAGTGAAATTGACCTACTATGTGGGCCAATCAACCTCCAAATTAGGTCACAAATTGAATTAACTTCTAATCAAGTGAAATCCAAGGCATAAACTAGGATAAAATTGGTAGACTTAAGGTCTCAATTCATACATTCCGATTTACTTGGAACTGTAGTAACAAGGAAGGTCAGGTGAGGGAAACCCTATAACCCATGGGGATGCTCTACCGTGTAGGGGTCTTTGCGGGGCTCTCCCTTCCTGGCTGCCCAAGTACATCTCGGGTGTGTGGATTTTTGATTCAGAGGTATCATCCGCCTCGAAACAAGCCTTAGTCATTCAAAAATCTTTGGGTGCCTTGATCGGGTCCAATTCATATCCAGTCTCTCATCTGTTCTTTAGAGCACATACACAAGAAAGGTCCTTAGGCTGTTACCTAGAGGCCTTCATTAGAATTGATCTTTTGTGGGATTTCTGATCTGATTCAATCACTTCAATCTGAACCTGAATTTGATTCTACATCTTGATCCACCACCTGATTTGAAAATGCAACCTGACAAATTAGGAAGAATTTGTAGGAAACTTGAATCCCAAATGACCATAAAAGAGAAGATGATTGAGACTGCTCTTAGACACCATGATGAATATTACAAAACCTCTGATCCATCTAGGCACATTCAGGATAATGTAGCAAAAACAACAACCATCATTATGAACTTTGCTGGAATGATATTTACACAAATGATACATGGTTCAACCTGGAATGAGCTCTTATCAAAATATAGTGAATTGTGCAGACTACATAATATTGGGTTTGTACAATGTTTGTCAAATCCACAACTTTGGGAAATATACCAGGATCTCATGGAGAACTGTGGGTATATGCTAAATACGTTACAACAAGCCATTGATAAAAAATACCCATATCAATGTTAAGAGATTGATGAGACATCTTGGAGTAACATTGAGGATCAACATGATTTCCCAAAGCCTGGGTTAGAAAATCAAGGTTGTTGTGGATCCCCAACCCAAATGGAATCTGATTCAAACTTTGTGCAGATTGACATAACTGATCTTGATGTGGATTGGGAGGATCCAATTGCAGGTGTTCACGATTCTGAGCTAGCCTTAGAAAAACATGAAGCTGGTCCATCATGCCTTGATTTCCCAAACACCTGTAGTAAGCTTGAATCAAAACCTCTCGAGGATGTAATTCCCAAACCTTATCCTGTTAAGGAAATTCTCGAAAAGGATTCTGACATCCCAATAGAACCTAGTCCAGATTCTAGCAACCCAATTCCTACCTTTAACTTAGAATCTAGATCAGAACCAATTTGGATGATTATGAAGCTCAATGTGATAAGAACCAGATTTTGGATCTGAACTATGATTCAGAGCTTGTGTTTGATGAATACACCTCTCCAAACTCCTCGGAGATACAGATTGATTTTTCGAAAGTCAAACCAATTTATGATACAAAAACAGAGGAGTTGGAAGAGCTGGGATTCAATTGGGTCTACCCCAATAGCCAAGAACCTGAGCCTATGCCTAATAAGGACACCTCTCTAAGCTCAGAATCTGAGATTAGGTTAAATCCCTATCAGGTTACTGATTCTACACATCATGATCCATTCTATGGTAGAAATCCCATTCTGGAATCAGGTTCAAAAATTGATTTTTGCAGATTCTCTGACGACTTTGAATCTTACTCTGATTTCAGAGATCTGTTGTTTCCTGATGATTACGAGCCAGTTTACGACCTTAGCATCCATGATCTATTCTTTGATTCTGATGCTGAGGCCAATGATTTGGACCTCAAAGAACCCACACCTTCTGATACATATACAGAACCTTCCAAAATCCAAGCCTAACCTCAACCCACCACCGAAATCAACTTTTACTCCGATTCATCTCTCTCTGATCCAGTTGCATATGATTCTCCTCCATCCTTTAATCAGGTTTCAGACATTGATCAAACTGTTAATCACTTCCTATCCTCTAATTTCACTAGTAGGGTTCTTACATCCTCCACAGAGCCATTTTCTTTTGAGGATCCCTACTATGACCAGGCTGAGCCAATTCGACCAAAAATACGATTCTCATTTCCAGATCTCTTTGAGCCTCAAAGTATCTGGTGGGCTCCATATCTTTTGATTCATATCCATCAACCCACCAGACAGATTGGGTTTAATTTCCATCATCAGCTTGTCGATCTGAACAAGCATCTGGTTGGACCAACTAGGCTACTTATCAAGGTGCTTATTCTACAAAACTCATCTGATTTTACCACCCCTTCTCCTTGACCACTTTTTGCTCAGCTGAAGGCATTGAATTTAGCGCTTAACGGGAGGCAACAATCATCCTAAAAACCCGAGACCCTTCTGATTATCTTTTTGATCTACACTCCTACTGCACTTTTGAGTTCAACTTTAGAATAGTTGACTCCACCTTTGGTACTTGTATCAAAGTTTGAAATCGTCCGCAACAGTCATCCTGACTCATTCACCCATCCTTTGATCCTTTTCTAAACTCTGAACCAAACTGAATTTGTACCCTCCTGGTTTACAATGAGAACATTGCAAAACTTAGACATGGGAGGCTGTTAAAGTGCAAACACATGGAAATTTAATTCTCTGAGGGGTTCTCACATAAAATATATATATACATATTCAAAAATGAAAAAGCAAAAGAAAAAATGGAGGAAGGGGAGGAATTTTGAGAAATGATTGAAAATCTTTCTTGAGGAGGAAAAGAGGAGAAATTCAAATGTCAAAAAGGAGCAAAAATCAAGAAATGATGGTCATAGCAATTGATTATAGAATCTACTTAAGTTATAGACCTAATCAAAAGAAGAAAAATTAAGTCCTGAAAATAAAGAGACAAGGGGATTAGTTTGAGTGCTGATCTTAAGCCTCTTGGGCTTATTTTAGGACTTAAACATTCACGTATTTATTAAGATCTAGATTAATCCTCAAGAAGTTGGGGAAAATGCGAAGCTGATGTAGTAGGTCTAAGGCTTAGGGATTATTCGGCTCCATTGCTTGCCCTTTGGTTTGTGGGACTTAGTAACCTAAGAACCCAAAAATCACACACTAAGTCTAGTTCAGTGCACTTAATAAAGAAAAATCATGCCAAAAGTGTTCTGTTATGAAAGGCCATCTCAAAGATCTAGCTTAGGAGCAGCTCGATAACACAAGTTGATTAGATGAGTTTCCGACGCGAAGAGGTGGAAAATTCCCCTCGAAGATGCGTAATAACATATTGTCTCCTCGGTGCTTGTCTCCTAGGATATCTAAATATCCTACCGGGGGCATGTAAGCACCTTATGCTAGTTTAGGTGCCATGGGCGGAATTATCCCGAAATGTCGATTGCTAGGGCCTGAATTCAACTACAGAACGCCATGGGCGGCACATCCCAAAGTGTCGAAAGCCAGGAGTTCTAAGGGTTGCCATGGGCGGTGCTATCCCGAAGTATCGAAAGCCAGGGACCCTTTTAGGATTGATAATGGGGACAAGGAATCCGATATAGACCGTGTTTAAAGCCAATTCAAGGCTGGATCTAGGGAAATCTAAGAAGAAAAGAGAGAAAACTCTCTAAATGAAAAAATCCTTCTATCTCTCTCTTACAAAAAAAAATGCACTGGAAAACTGAACTTGGACATGTTACGTCTATGCACGGATGCTTTAACGGTTGGGTTCATTGAACCTCTAGGTAGTTTTTGCGGGCCTTAGAAACCTTCGCGGCAAACTCAGGATGAAGTTGGTCAGGTCTGGATCTTGATTGATACTTGAGTACCTCTAGCCCTATTATTGGCATTTTGACTTAATTTCTAGAAAGTGGAACAAATCGGGCATCTGAACTTAAAACATGGTATAGAAATCTAGTTCTTTCCATAAGATTTTGCTAAGGGATTAGCAAAAGTTAGGCATGGGGGTAGGATGATAACATCATCACGAGTCATAATTAGCTTTAATTAATCAGAATTAAGTAACAAATGCTCCTACATAATTGCCTGAGAGTCATAATTCCTTGCATATCCTTTTTGAGAGAAATACATTACAATAAGGTTAATTCTATAGTTTTAACATTACATCATGAAAGAAGAGTAACCACGGGACTTCTTAGGGGTTAATCTAAGGTATAATGAGCATTAAAGTCTAGTAAGTAGGTCCATATAGACAGAAATAGGGTTTCGTGCATTTCGAGAACCAATACAGCACCCGAAACCTTAATTTCATACCTTCTTAAATTACAGAGGTTCTGGTTAGGATAAAATTCATCTAAGCCTTCTAAAAATCATAGAAAAATATTCCTTGAGGTTTGATACCCTTGATTTGGCCATTGGAACCTATTTTAACCTTAAATAGAGTCACGGACAGAGTTTTGCCCTAATTTAAATTTTTACGTAAATTTCCCATACAAACTTGGTTAAAACTGAAATCCAACTTCATCACTAGATTCCTTGGGTCTAAATTAGGTTTATACCAAAATTTGAGCCCAATTAGAATTCATCTTGACCTAGTTTGCATTCTAGTCCTTTAAAACTATGTTCTTCACATATGAGACCTTGCTTTTGAATTATTTGCGAATAGCACCCTAGATTTTGTCATTTTCTTCAAAAAAAGGGTCCCTACCGCTATGGCAGGTGTAAACCCAAAAGATCAGACCTTCAATCAAGTAAATCTCCCTGATTTCTCAACCAATCCCTTCCAAAATTGGAAGGAATGATCTTAAGAAAGTCCCCAATCGCCTAAATCACATCTTGGACTCAGATTTGGACCGAAAAGCTCATGCGAACCCTTATGATTTCAGGGATCTTCCTACTTTTTCAAGCTCCTCAAGCTTGTTTACAAGCTTGGAAGCCTAGCTAAGCTCTATTAAAGCTCCCTCATTGCAAATCAATGCTCCGTAACAAGGTTTAGGCCCAAAAATCTTCTTCAACTCCTTCCCCGACCATCTCTGACCAAGCTCCGGCGACACCTCATCAATCTCTTCCTATGACCAGCCAACAGCCAAATTGGCTGGTTCTCCTTCATCCCCGACTTCGTTCGCTCCTCAACAGCCAGCTCAAGAGTTGCCTCCCCCTCTCCTCGTCGCCGTCCTGACCCTCAGGAGCTTTCACCTTCTCTGGCGTCGGCAATCACACCGACACGCGCTCCTTCCCCTTTCGTCCTTAATTTAGGTTCATTCTCTCCTCTCACCATAGCTTAAAATTCGCACCCTACTTCCTTATTTCGACCACCGTTCACTAGCCTCCCCCTTCATCTTCTCCAACGTCGATCGCGCCTCCGGCGAGCCCATGCAACTACTTCACGCAACCAAGCACCACGCCACCAGTCCCAAAAGCTTTGCCATCCCTTGCCCACCAAAACCCCTCAAGAAATTGAGGGGATTGGCTCATCAAACGGTCCACCAAGCACACCCACCTCCAAACACTTTCCTTGACTTCGCTCGACCACGATACGCACCCAAATGCCACACAAACACCGCCATCACCTTCGCCATCCTCCGGCGATGCTAATGGACCTACTGATTAGGGCCTAGAGCCCATACTTGTGATTTCAGGTTCTCACCGTGCTTCGCCATCGCCATCGTCTTCCCCGCTGCTGATATGCCTCATCCGACCATCATCATCATCATCAACACCACCTCCAGGTGATGCGGCTCCAGGTCTCGAAGGTTCCCAGGGCTTCAATTGCGAGGAAGAACCTCCCCAACTATCACCCTCTGCTGCATTTGCGCGAAGAAGGAAGGGACATATAGTCCCACATCGTCAGATGTAAAGCTCTCTTTTGGGCATAAATTGATTTTGTGCTATAGCTTCTTCACCCAAGCACACGGGGTTGGGTCCCCTTACACATACACCCTCACACCTCACCTGCGATCACATGCTCGCATGCCTGGTCCCTGTTCACAACCTAATAACCAGACTGTATACCCAATTACACCCAAGTTTGAGAGAGGAGAGGAGAGACTTCTGAGAGAGAGGGGGTTGGGTTTTGCTCTGTGAGGAAGATGACCTTGCACTGAAGAAGGAGAGGCATACACTTAACCTCTGAAGAATGTTGGTCATGCCCTGTGCTTGAGGAAGCGAAGGCTTTGAAGAAGAAGGCTCTTGAAGAGCCTTGCCCTTGTGTGTGACTTCTGTGAGGCACTGTGCTATGCACTATTAAGTCATCTGTTCTATAAAGGCAATGTATGATTAAGGATTATTCTAAGCACTGTTGGCTTATTTAAGTACCTAAGCATTGATTTCTGATTGAGGAATACTGTTGAATAATTTGAGTAATTGAATGCATGCTTAATTAAAGAGAATAAGTGGTGATTCAAATCACCATTATTTTTATTCTCTTTCCTTTTTTATTCCATGATCTCTTAAGCTGTATTGTAATCATTGAATAGCAATTTGACTATTTTCATTCATTGCATATCTTTTATTATGATCAATTAATTATGCTCATTTATTTTAAATGAAAATTAATATATGAATTTCACATTTGTTCCTTACGAACGACTTCAGACTCCCTTTAGATTCTGAGTTTATAAATTTAGATATCTTTTTGTACGATTTAGGAGTGTAATGAATGCATCTTAAAAACTCCTCTATCGTCCATCAACATCTACCTAACATCGTCGAGGGGGCACGACGACTCTGCGAAAATAGGTCGGAGACTCCTAACACCACGCGTGTCTCCTAGATCTACGCCTCAAAAATTGAAGCGAAATCCACCCCATCCAACCGTACATATGCATCCAGCACCCTCAAGAACCCTAAGATCGAGTCTTGGATTATCGAATTCCAACCTCGAATGCCGTCGATCTATACAAAACAAGTTTGACCGTCAGATGTTAAATAGCTTAACTCCCTTCGTAGGGACCAAAGTGCAATATTTAAAACTCTCTATTTTTTATACAATATTTCTAACTCTTCACCTCATCCTCTTCTCCCTCCCCGGTTTTTCTTCCTTCGTTCTCTCCTCCGCACGACGCAACCCATGCGTACACGAGCGGCAGTGCACTCGCCGGAGTTCGCCGTGGCCAGCCACGCCTCGCCACCAACCCTCCAGCAATGACCACCCACCTTCCCTTCTTTCTCTCCTTCTTTCTACACCTTCCATTCTCTTCTTTGGGCTACTGTCCGCGCAGCGCCACCCCATGCACGACGTCCTGCATGCAGTCCTCCTCGCTGATGCCAACATCAGCATTCCAGCTGACCACGACTCGGCCACCGACCGTTCACTGATCCTCAGAATCTCCTTCCTCTCTCTACCGCTCTCCCTTGCTCTCCTCTCCACGTTCTCCACGCAACCCACCATGTGCACACCACGCAGGAGAGCCTCCTTCTCACCAACCTCGCCTCCGGCCACCTGCCGGTCATCTCTCGACACTCGAGTGGCCTCCTCAACTATTCTCCTTCTTCCCCTTGGCCTCGACTTCTCTCTCTCCCTCGTTTCTTCTTCCTTCATGCACCCATGCAAGACCCATACACGTAGAGCATGCATGGCCACAAGCTCGGCCACGCCCGCCGCCGCTGCCTTGGCCAACCGCTACCGACGTTCACCGGATCTCCAGCAACCATCGGAGACCCTCCTTCAGCTACCTCCTCTCTCGCTCCTCCCCCTTCTCTTTCCTTTCTACCCGATCTCTCTTTCTCTCTCTCTCTCTTTCTCTCTTCCGTTCTATCTCTTTCTTTTTCTCTCGATCTCTCTATTTCTCTCCCTCTCGATCTCTCCTGTTCGTTCCCCTCTCCCTCCCTCTCGCTCTCGTTCTTGTGTGTGGAGGGAAGTATCCGGGGTTTGGGTTTTATATAAGGTTGGAGAAGGCGGTGGGAGGGGGCTTAAGGAGTAGGTTTAGAAATTAAATAGTTAGAAAAGGGATTAAATGTAGCAAACGAATAAATAAATAAATAAATATAAATATATATATATATATATATATATATATATATATATATATATATATATATATATATATATATATATAACTACGAGTAATCTCGTAATTAACTTAAATGGATCTCGATTTTGGCAAAACATGTATCATTGGAATTGTTACGAGACAAGGAATTTAACAATATTCGTGGATTTCCAAACGGAGTTCTTTTGCAAAATCCGATCTCGAAGGCAGATCACATGCGAGTTTGTTCATAGTTTACACATATTTTGCATACCCAAGGTCTGATTGCCAGATGAAACATATCGTAGAAATTCTCGTAACACCAGAAAGTTAACAGTACTTTCGGATCGTCAATTCGAGATCCAAATTGTAAAAATGAAAAATACACAGGTTTTCAACCTAATTGTACATTTTTAATTCGTGCATACTCCGATTTGCATACGAAAGGTGTCTATCGGCTTGTCTTGATATGCTTAGTATGAAATTACTTGAAAATTTGGGTTCGGATCTTTACATGTCTGATGAGTGAACCTCTCGACCAACTCCCATATTGAGCGTTGACCAATGGTTGACCAAATTTGTAGACATTGCTTATTAACATTCCTATTTCTTTGGAACTTATGCGTAATTAATAATCCTAATTATTTAGCTAATCACCCCAGGAAGATACTTTAGGCAAGAGTTTAAGCTTCGACCAAGGACCATCCAAGCCTATTATAAGGCATTGACTGATTATGTGAAACTGACAAACGATGGCCTTATATGTCCAAGTCTAGGGATTTAAGACAAAGAACCCTTTAGTAGTTAAACTATTAGCCATCGACTAGCCACAAAAGGTCTAGACGACAAACCTTTGTCCAATTAGTGAAGAACTAACTTAGCACCTCACACTCATTTAAGGGTGTCGACCAAACTTGTTGTTGGTTAATTGATTCATTATTAGCATACCAACCAAGTGATTGTATCATGATTTTAAATAATTTCTTCACTTATTTTTTTGGCTATTTTTGTAGCAATTGTCATATTTATATTTTACACTTTTAAATAATCTAATTTCTTTAATTTTTAATGTAAGAGAGATAAAGTGAAGGAAAATATATCTAATATTGATCTTAAATGAAAGGATACAAGATGAGAAAGATCATAGTAAAGATGAAATTAAAAAAAGATGCTTCCGTAAGATGGTGTAAAAGAAACAAAAATTTGAGGGAAAAAAAAAAAAAAAGGAGAGAAGAAAGCTAAACAAAAAATAAATAAATAAATAAAAGGGACAAGAACTTCCGTTCATCACTCTCTTCTGGGCCTCTCTCTTTCCCATTATTCTCGCGCCTGCGTCCCCTCTTGTGGCAAATCCTCTCCGGAATTCCTCTCCTCACGGGTGTCCCATCTCCCCAATCAAAGTAAGGGCAGCGGCCCAAGTGGGTTGTAATGGATGGAGTGGGGGGCCTCACAAATAAGGGAAAAAAATGGGAAGAAAATAACAAGGAAAGAAAGAATGGGCCCAATAAAAAAATTTATGAGAAATTTCCATTTCTAATGAGATTGGAACTTTCCTTAATCATGGAAATTTGTTAAATAAAGGGTGCATGAAATTAGTCCTAATTACAATATTTTTTGGATTACTTGGGAGTTATAAATATCCACCAAGACCCCCTCCTTTGAAAGACATCTCTCATTATTCGTTTTGTCATTTCCTCTATCTTTCCCTCTCTCCTTTTCCCACTCTTTGGAGCACAGAAGCCTCGGGTGTATTCCTGTCTTCTCATCGTTATAGCCAACATCACGCCACTCTCACATTGTTGCCACTGTGTCGAGATCCTCCCTTGGCGCTCTCTCTCTCTCTCTCTCTCTCTCTCTATATATATATATATATATATATATATATATATATATATATATATATATATATATATACAATTGTAATTTGACATTATTTTTCATTAATAAAATTTTATTCTAGTGATTTATCTTTATTTGCATAATTTTTCTAGTTTCTAACTCATAGTTAATTTGTTTCATACTTTTCATGCATTTTTATTTTGTTAATTTAAGATTACTTATTAGAATCAAGAATACTTCTCATCTCTTATTATGAAATTCAAAAAAAATTTAAAAATCCTCAAAAATAAAAAAAATAGTTTAGATTAGTAGAAGTAATTTAGACAATTTTACCTCGCTAAAGATAACTCAAACTCCCGCTATAGTAATTTCTATTTACTTTGAGAGTCAAATAATTTTTTTATAAACAATCGTATTTCGTGCACCACATTTCTTTATTACCTCGCAAATCGCATGGTCACTAGGTGGCTTTCTTCTATCTGATGTTTCTACAGCATTTTTTAGAAACTTGACAGACTTAAATATCTTTACTGGGTATATCTTTTTACTAAGCACTTTTAGAGTATTCCTAAGCCTTCTATAAATACATATGGACACTTACTATTAGATATACATTAGAGAGAAGAAAATTAAGAAGAGAGGCCATATAGTGCCAATTCTTTCACCTACATGTACTTTGAGTGAAGATCAAAATGAGATACTATCCAAGTTGCTCTCCAAGTCTTACAAGCAACCTCTAGGAGCACTATTTATTTTGCGCTTCCACGTCAATCCACTTCCAACACAAGGAAGTTTCTTTTCCTATAAGAACAGATTATTTAACTTATATTTGGACTCCGTAGAACTGTTGTATTTCATTTTATTTTTTTTAGGTATCTGACTTGTCAATTCTCATATTCATTAGAGACAAAATACTCTTCATGGAGAAGAGTGGTCTTAAGATATATTACCCTTGGTGAAAGTAGTATTGTTGTATTAAAGTTGTACACCTTTGTTTAAGTGACACGTTAATGGATTTGATTGACTCGCTCAATCGAAAAATCTTAAGTCCGGGTGACCTTGGTGATGGTTTTTACTCAAATTGAGTTTCCACCTAAAAATATTTTGTCTTTATGTTGAATGCATTTTGTGTGATTGAATTACATTTTATTTGTTTATCATTTTTCCATCACTCTATTCATCTCCCCTCTAATACAATCCATAATTTTATATGAAAACTTATTTCTATGATATATCTTTTATTATTTCCTTGTAAGTTAGTTTAGGAGATTTCTATATTATACATAGATAAAATCTAAACTCATTTAATATTATTCTTCTATCATTAAAAATCTTGATTCTAATTCAAAAGGAAAGAGCAAGTGAAGACCTATTGCATGCCTTAGAATATGGAACAATCAAGATGAAAAGAAGATATTTGTCAAGATGAATGATTCATAGCGTCCAATTGGAGAAAGTCAAAATCATTTGAAATTTTTTTGTGGAACTATTGCATATAATTCAAATTTAGCTCCATTGGATTATGAAGATTGGAGGAAGATACCTTGAGAATATAAGAATAAAATGATAGAATTTGTGGAGGTAAATTCTTAATCATAATAATCTTGTTGTTAATTATATTTTAGTTTTGATGATTCACATTATTTGTGATGTTGTAGTATAATTTCAATATAATGAGAAGATGCAACCATGGGTGCTGAGATATGAAGAGAATTTAAATGTTACCTTAAAGAAAAATGTTATTGATCACAGTTCTCCATAGAAGAAAGATTAAAGTATCGTGACTTACAAATAATTAGGAAACATTGGAAACTTCTTAATGAGAATTGGGACTCGAAGAACTCGACGATAATTAAAAATTGTGTTTTTTTCCTTTACCTTAAATTAAAAAATAGTTCTTTAAAGTTATTATTCCTGTAGTTGCATTGTGCTAAAAATAAAAAAATAAAGGAAAATTGATGCTTCATTGTACTGTTGAGACGGAAAGTTATGCATACATAAGAGATGAGTTGCATCCTTTATTCTCAAAATTTTCAATTTTTAAGTTAATGATTTAAGTGCTACAACTTTTATTACTTTTAGATAGAGAAACAGATTAGAAGAAAAGTAAACAAAATTGATTAATTTGTAAATGTCCACAAAAAAAAAGATGGCAAATCATCGGATGAGAGGGCAAATTCTATGATTATAATGTAAATATATTATATAATTTATTCTGGATGTGTAATTTACCTTTTGATCTTTATTTTCATCCATTTTCATTTATATTATCAACCTCATCATGTAGTTAGGAGAATAAATAACTATTTGTTATATGATGACAAGTTTTCCTTATAAGCACAATTTAAAGAGGCAACTGAGAAAATGGATGGTTTAAAAGATCCTTTATTTGTTGATGAAATTTACATAAAAGTTGTTAGAAAAGATAAATATGGTCATGTTTAGGGATATGGATTAATATCACCACATTTTGATTTTTGGAGATAGAAGGAAATTGAGGATCAAGAGCAAAGGAAAGAGTAGGAAACACATTGAGATGTGATTTATGGAAGAGATAAAAGAAATGAAGAAAAATCAAGCAAACTTTCAAGAAATGCTACTTTAGTATTTAGGAAGAGCAGAATTGCAGATTTCTCCATTAATGAAGAGGTCACAGATATTATGATATTTAGTGAAATAATTGAGTATATTTAGGTTAAGAAACTAATCATATCATCAACAACCAGGGTACGCAAGATATGGTGAGGCAACATTTGTGCAAATTTAAATGACAAAAAATAATGTAAGGATGAGACTCAATCTATGCTAGTTGAAGGTCAAGTAAACTTTTATGTAAAAGTAGATTAAAATTTTAAATTCAAATATTAACTTTTCATAAAATATTTAACTACACTAATCTTGATACTATCATCTTATTGACATACTATTTCATATGTAGGATATGTATCTACTAAGTATGGCAGACATGGAAAGAAAGGTTTAATAAGTCATTAAGAACCATCATGATATTCAATTGTACTCTATAGTCTAAAAATAGATGGCAATCTTCTATAAAGATTGTTGTCTGACTGATGCTCATGATGTACATCCTCTACATGGGAATAGAGATGTAGGGCTAAAATGCAAGTTGAGTCAAGGAATTAACTCGATGAGATGGAGATGCGAAAGTCCTTTTCTTGTCACTATCACAAAGAAGGTGTATCCTCTGACTTGAGATAGATGTGTGCCTCTGTATTTGAATATACACATTTGGTGGACTAATAGTTGATGCACCCACCTTAGTGTTAAGATTGAAAAGCTAGTGTGCATATAAGGACACAAGAGACACATGTGGGATTACACAAATTCATAGTCATAGGTATACGAGGCAGATCAGGAGACTTAGGCCTGCTCCATGTATATTGGGAATTACAAAATTCCATGCATTGCAGTAGGGCTCTTGATCAGACCAATACATGAAAGATAAGAAGACGATCCTTTGGAAAATAATCTAGTGTTTATTCTCATCCCAATGATATGAGAAGAACATAAAAAATATATAACCCGTGATAGGATGGAAGCAAATCTGGGATTTAATCTTAAGGGTTACATGTCTTCCAGTGTGAATGATTCATGGGTATTTGGAATACCTGAGGGAGGCGTAGTGGCATAATTCCACAATCCTAACCCTTGATTATTGGTGTAATGAAACCTATAATCATTTTGATAGGTTCCTACTTGAAGGATAAGTCAAATGCTGCTTAAAGAGTTTAATGGCATTTGATTTGGTGATTAATTACATCTAATTTGATTAGGCACAAAATATAAGGGTTGGATTACAATTAATTAATGTTTAAATGCTATATCTAAACATTTCATAAGTTTTTATAGTCTTATCCTATAAAATTTAAGTAGGATTACATCCTAACCCTTGGATGGAGATCCAAGGGTCCCCATCCCTTGTAAACCCTAATGGTTTTCCTAATCCTCCACAAAAACACTCCTCAAGAAACCACAACTGCTACAGGAGAAGAGGAGACACGAGAAGGCAAGCCCTTCTCAAGGGCGTCGACCAATAAGGGCCTCGGATTTCTGGTCCTTGTGTATCCAGTCGTCTAATTTCCATTGTTATGACCTGAAATCCAAACCTAAGCTCGAATCTATATTAAGCGTGTCAAAATGAACACGTCAACGCTTATCGGGTGCGAATCGAGTTAGTATATCTCGAACATGGAGAAATGCAAGTTTGGTCAACTCTAGTCAAACCTTAGGGAATTTACGCGGATGGTGTCATATTTGGTGTTGTTGGATTCCTCTTGTCGAGAACTTTCCTACGAGACTAATTTTATGAAAATCAAAGATTTTTTAATATAATTATGGGAAGAATACGTAACTCCAAGGGTAGAATTAGTCAATTATTTTCATTCCTAAATCTCTTACCTTCATGTCCCCATTTTTCTCTCTCCTCTTCCTATTTAAATAGTTACATAACCGTAGCCCAACATTTTTGCTCTCCACAGCCATCGTACTTGTGAAGTACGGAGAGAGAGAGAGAGAGAGAGAGAGAGAGAGAGAAGAGAAGGGAAGCTCTCTTCTTCTTCTTCTTCTTCATTTCCCCTCCCTTTCATAACATGCGAGAGGAGGTCACAGCGGTAACAGCAGCAAAGGGGCGCGAACGTTGGGTGAGGGGCACAGATGTTGGCCGAGGGACGGACACCGGAAAGGGCGGGTGTGCAGCAACAAGATAAAATATTTGTCTTCTTCATTCATGCGTGCATGGTTTCCTTCTTCATGGATGTCGTGGTGGTTGATCGAGAGAGAAGAGGAGGCATCGGACTACTAGGAGAAGGATGGAGGTGGCTACACCCTGTGGGGGGCCCTTCAACAATCGTCGTTGCGTGAGTGTGGGCATGAAGGTTTGGGTTCTTGCATCCATAGCATCCGATGGTGGAAGGAGGAGGAGATGAAGAGGTTCTCCGTCAGTGGGGGAAGCTGCCAAAGGTTGCCAGCGAGGCGCATGGAGGGCCAACCATCGGTTGACCAATGCGAGAGAGGCCTCCCACTGCCCGACATGCGTACGTGCATGGCGGTGAGAGTGAAGGGAGGAAAAGACAATGTCGCTTGGAAGAAGAAGAAGAGGGGGAGGGGATTTGAGTTATAAAAAAATTACGAACTTAAAATTATAAGTTTTATTAATTGCATTTTGGTCCCTAATGGCAACCTTTTTTATTGATTGATTGAGAGATCATTCAAAATCCGATTTCGTTGAGCCACCCACGGTTGGATTCATCACGACACAAACTTCAACTTGGTAAGACCTTTTTTTCCCATCAAAAGTAGTAAATTACATTTTTACCCCTAAGTACTCCAATATTTATGTTTTAAATGTATTCTTTCTTATCTGGAATTAGAGTTGGGTGTCCAAAGCATGTGCGAAGTATAAGGAGTCTCTGACATGTTTTCTTGGAGTCATCCTAACCCCTTAGTGACCCTAAGTAGAGTATCCCTATCTTTTCCCCAAAAGGCAAATGTTAGTATTCATAAATGCTTAATTGTGTCATGTGTAATTATTACTCTCCTCTTGCTGCGTACTGAATAGTTAGATTATAATTGGTATGCTAAAGAGTAATCTTGTTCGGATTAATTGTATAAAAAAAATTTAGTTTACTATTTCATTAAGCACGAACTCACAATTATGATCCATTAAACGAGGAATTGATTATTCATTTAAGAATCGAACTAAATAAATTTTATTATGAAATAATTAATTGAGAATGAAACGAGAAATACCAGTTACTTTATATGATGAATCGAATGGTGAACTTACTAAGGTTTTTCTAAAGATTTTGAAAAAGAAGAAACAATAGAAATATCTGCCTTGTTTAGAAACATGGATGGAAACATTGAATGAGATATGGATTAATAGATGGAAATTATTTGATAACGTGAAATCAGAGAGGTTACTTGGAAGTTAGTGCTCATGTTCTGTATCAATGCCAAGGCCGAATATACCTATTAGGGGAAAAGGCTGGCTTAGGGAGTGCGCTAACCTCCTTACAACTCATTTTGTTAGGTTATTTTGGCCAATTGGGTAGTAGGATGCTTGGCTACGTATTACTGTTATGAGAGGTTGGAGCTACTTGTTTTTATACCCTTTAATAGAAACAACTGGCTAAAATGTCTATTTATGGACTTTAAATTTGACTCCTGGGAGTCACTATGTAATTTTCCAGACCCCAAGGGTTTTCGGTAAATTCTATGCACTAATAGTGCACTTAAGGGTCATTATATAATTTCCCAAACCATGGGAGCTTTTTCGTAAATTTTACACACTAATTTGTGCACTCATGGACCTCTAGGATAATTTTCTAAATTGTAGGGGTCTCTTTGCAATTTTTGTACACCTAAGAGTGCATTCAAGGGCCTATCACACTTTTCGCCTCACATTGAGTTGTTGGGTGCAATTTTTTGCACCAAAAATGGTTGGTTTTGTGGCCTAGGTGAAAGAAATACAAACCTAGGACTAATCCCCCAAAATTTCCCCACCACCCTAACCCTACCCCTATTTATTCCCCCTACCTTGGGGGAGAAACCCCCACATTCCCCTCCATTTTGGCACTGAGGCCAAGAGCCCAGAGAGAGAGCAAGGAGTGTGAGAGGGGATTCGAGGGAGCGATTCTATTGTTTGATCAAGATCCAAGGGTGCACAATGTGCCATGTCAATGCACCACGTCGTGATGAGGAGGAGAAGGGTAGCACTCAAGGGAAAGGAAGGCATCTTGGCATCAGATGACACACGAAGGGCCTAGTCAGCTCATGTAAGAGCATGCATACAAAGGGGAAGGGAGCTTGTAGATGTCAGATCACATGTGAGGAGTGATCCAATGGCCCAGATTGCATGGATCATGATTCGGGGGCACATGTGCGGCCCTAATCGAGGTTGACATGTGTCTGAGGCGTGGGGGAAGGTGGTCTAGGTGAATCGACGGTCCAAATTGGTTCAAGAAGCCAGTTCAATGACCCTCTTGAGGTTTTGGGGTCAGTTCAGGGCTTTGATAAAGTCAAATTTTCGCAAACAAGTTATTGTTGGAAACCTCATTCAATTTTCCACATTTTGGAGCCTTTCGATCAAATTTTTGGATATTATTTGTGTTGGTGCTAGAGCACCACGATCATTTGTTTTGATGATAACAAAACACGTGTTATTTAACATTTGCAATTTGAGTCCTAGATTTCAGGTCAATTGCAAATGTGGACGTGTTTAGACGGAGTTCGAGCTCGCATCCAGGACGGATTGGAGGAGCTTGACGGAAAACATAGGAGGTTCGCGTGGAGCGAAAGTTTGAAGATGGAAGGAAATGAAGAATAGGATAGATTTCCTTCTTTTGTACTTGTTGTATTTTTCGTTTCTTTTGTTGCTCTTTATTTCCTTAGATATTTCATGTTAAAGAGCCTCAAAGAACCCTAACAGTAGTCCTAAGAACACCGGCACAACCCTAGGATACTTAGGTTTTCTGTAGAATACTTAAAAAACCAATATAGGGTTCAAACAGCACTTCCAGACGTCTAATTCCCAAATCAGACGTCTGATAAAGTATTTTAAGACGTCTGACTGTTGTTTCAGACGTCTGATAACTGTTAGGCTGGACGTACTTAGTTCTGTCTGATGAAATCAGACGTCCAGACCTTAGACCAGACGTCTGATGACTTTGCCAGACATCCAATTAGTGGACCGTTGGCTGGCTTAGCATACACTCAAGATTATGACCGTTAGAGCCTTATCAGACGTCCTTAGGTCTTTCCAGACGTCTGATAAATGACCATTTTGCCTCGGCTGACCCAAAATCTCTTCTCAGAGATTTTCTAGCCGTTGCAACGTTTGGAAATCAATTCCCACAGTAAAAGTAGGTTTCCAGACGTCCATACATAGTGCCAGACGTCCTGTATGTCGTCTGATGGACTTGCACAAAAATCCTGTTTAGATCTGATTCAAGTCAGGGAGAAACCCGCATAGAATCAGACGTCTGACCTTGAAATCAGACGTCTTAAAGTGGCCCTCCAGACGTCTGATGAAAGAGTTAGACGTCTGATAACCCTGTCAAATGTAATCATTATCCTGATTTCGGCCTGATTCTCTTGGGCTTTGCACCCAACGGCTATGGAAGCTTTTCCAAGCCTTCCAAAGCCTTCCTAAGGCCTCTATAAATAGAGGGGAGCCTTTGCAACACAAAGACACTAAGAAACACACAAGACATACACCTAGAGAGACCAAGATACACTAAGATCAAGTATTTCCACTCTCTTGTGTCCTAGCTAGCTCTTGCTCTCTAAGCTCAAGTTCTACATCTTGAGAGCATCATTCCCTTCGTGCACCCGCTCTCCCGCCGTAGTTCACGAGAGCGAAGTTGCGCCGTCGCGTGGCTCACGTACCGCGTCATCGTCGACGCACTCCTTGCAAAGGGGAGTTTCCTAAATCCTATAGAAGCTTAGGTTTATTACTTTGTTGGCTCTATAGGTTGTTGTTTAT
The DNA here is from genome assembly GCA_037157565.1 of Thalassia testudinum. Taxonomy (NCBI): domain Eukaryota; kingdom Viridiplantae; phylum Streptophyta; class Magnoliopsida; order Alismatales; family Hydrocharitaceae; genus Thalassia; species Thalassia testudinum. The sequence goes on from JAZHRO010000009.1 coordinate 52,292,695, forward strand.
TTTACCTTTGTCTTTTGGTTGGGTATTCGCTTTGCGAATTCCCGTCTCCTTCGTGGGACAAAATCCTTCTCGTGGAGAGAAGGGGTTGAGGAACGCTACCCTCGTACTTGTAGAGTGGTTGTACTAAGGTTGAATCACCCTCATTTTAAAGTGATTCGTTTAGTGGATTTGATCAACTAGGTTGATCGGAAAATCCTAACTCGAGAGGGTTAGGTGGTGGTTTTTACCCGGTTTGGGTTTCCACCTAAAAATTCCTGTGTACATTTTGTGATTGCTTATCTTTGTGAGATTGTTTATATTTTCAATTCCGCATTTTTTTTGTCACGCTGATCTCACCCCTCCTAGTAGGTAAATCACAATTTGTAAACTAAAAAATCCATTGAAACTTAAATAAGGGTGCTCAATCTGATTTCTCACCTCTCTTGACATAGGAATCATGCTCGAAGGCGATGCGGTGTGCAAGTGGGAGCACACAATGCCTGTGAGAGTTAGTGGCAAATCCATTGTGTCACTGAGACTCTCAACGAATAAAGGTAGAGTGGTCTTGCCTCCATCTTCTATGACTTGATTTATTCTCTTAGGTGACACAAATGCAAGAAAACCCAGACAAAATTGCCAATGAGTTATTTGCATTTCCTTTCCTTGATGAGTACACGACCTAACTTTCCTATTTTACTGAGATTGAGATGCTCTTGCAGTCTTGTTATCTGATTTCATTAACTATGGTGGTTGGTCAAGTAAAACATAAATTATTTCCTGCTCTAGTTGATAATGTGGGTAATGTGATAAGTGAACCATTGAAGAGGTTTACCAAATTATGAAATTATGTGTTGATGAGCATGTTAGAAACAAAATAAGTGAATCTTGAACCCTAAGGAAAACTAAATGGTGAGCTTGGAACAAGTTAAGGGTAATGCTGAACCCTAAGGAAGACGAGAAGGTTGAAATCAAAATCGGGGACATGAGTGAAACTTGAAACACTTAGTTTAATTAGAAATACGTGACGTACTTAAATAGATGGGAAAAGAGGGTGACAGACCTGCATTGAGATACTAGTGTGTGTGGGGATGAGTTGGCCCTCGAGTACATGAGTACTGAGGAGAGCTAACCATCCCATGGTGCACAAAGAGAGAGCTGACCTCTTCCAATTTGGGACCTAGGAGAGAGCTGACCTTTTTGCATGAACTCTTAGTTAGGCCCACGTTGGGCCAACCGGGGTGTAACGACCCGGTTCCCGAGTCCCTACGAGACACGAGAACCGGACCGACTCGACTAATCCCAAGACCTAGTCGTCCAACGAGGAAGTAACCAAAAGACAGTAAAATAAACCACATTCAGCATGAATATAACTAACAGTAAGAAAGTACAGCAGTAAGGAAAGAAACTACTACAGTAGGTACCACCACAACAGTAAACAACATTTATCATATAACAAGAACTGCAGGTAAAGAAGGTACAGCGGAAACAAAAACTACTCACTAGAACAGAAACAAAAAGGGGTACAAAAGGCTGTGGTAACTCTACTGGACCCTACTCGGCCCAGCGTCCTCTGCAGCCGCCGACCCTGGCTGCTCAACACCTGGTCCTGAAAAAGGTAACGAGTGTAACACGTCAGCAAAACGCTGAGTAGAGTGGCAAACTAACTAAAGGCAACAGTAGAGTGTACAGTAGTTGTTATGTTCTATTACTTCCTTTATTCACATCTTTCAATTTTTCTCACTATTTCATTTATTTCTCAGATCCTTTACTTGATCTCGAATGTCCTCGTGGGAACGATCTTGATTGCAGTCTTTTCCAAAAGTAGAAGTAGCACGTGGTGCTCTCCTGGGCGGGAGAGTCCCCCGTGGTGATCCTACCATCAGTCAACCACCCCAAGGTCACTGACAGACGTAACGGTGACTACGGCACGCGCGATAAACGCACAGGTAGCTAGCCCGCACTGGCACGCGGTCAGTCGTTTCCGTTAACGGGTGCGCCCAAAGCACAGCACGGAACCAGGGCAGAGCCCTCTCAGTAACAGGGGTCCAACCCCTCCACAGTAACTAAACCGGGGCCTTGCCCCTCCACAGTCCGCGCACCCTCGCCTGACTACCCTGGTTTGCCCTAGTGGGCCTAACAAGTCGGTGAAGGAGGCTAGCAGAACCCCGGGGCCCGTGGGGTAGCTAGTACTCTCCTAACACTACTAGCTCTCCTCGGTACTACGTACACGAGGGCCAACAAGTCGGTACAGAGCGGCCAATCCTAACCCCGGGTCCCTGGGGCGGCTGGCCCCACTCTGCACTAAACAGGTACAGGTACTTCCCTTGGTACTGCGTACCCAAGAGACAGTACAAACTACATCTCAGTTCCATTCCTTTTTCTTTCCAGGAGTTCCACTCCTAATTCCCCGTAGGGTTCCAGCTCTTTATCTCAGAACATCATATGTTTCACTTTCCAGATTCACGTTCTCAAAATCCATGATCTCAAACATGTTTCTTTATTCATAACAGGCAGCTGTTAATTCAAATTACAGGCAGCTTTATATTCCTTTTCATTTTTTCAAGACTGCAGTATTATACATTCCACTAGTTTTTCCATCCTAAGATTCATGCCACATCCTAGGATCTAGCATACAACTAGTTTTCCAGCCCTAGGATTCATGCATCACCTAGGAGCTATCATTCCATACATTTCTCATTCCTAGGATTCATGCAATGTCCTAGATTCTAGTTATGGTTCCATACTTTAACAGATTTTAAAAATAACTTAAGCCACTCTACCAGGTACAACGGGAGTAATGGGGGCGTGATCGGGAATCCCGCGTGCCTCCGCGACTCTCAAGACTGCAACCGAACGAGGTCCTATCATAAGGATCAAACACAAGGAGTGTCTCAAAACAGTGTATAGCTACTGTAGACGGGTAGAGGAATTAATTCTGCAACGAACGCAACTCGAATCGCGGAAAACGGAGCCCGAACGGACCCTAAACGGGTCGAAAAAGATGATACTGTGCAAAATCAGACGTCTGGAACTCCTTCCAGACGTCTTAAAAAGTGGATCAGAGAATTACCTGTTCAGCGTGGTTTCCTAGACGTCCAGAAGTCTGCGGGGACGTCTGCCTAGATCCCAGACGTTCGATGGTCCCTCCGGACGTCTGGAGGTCACTCCCGCCGTCTGGTACAACTTCCAGACGTCTGATTCGCAAAGGATGGCGAATCAGCGAACCTGCGCACAGCCAACCCCCCTCCCTCAGTACGGTCAGTCGACAAGAAGGAAGAAGAAAGCGGACACTCACCTTTCAGACGTCTGTATGATCTTACAGACGTCGACCTTGCCGTCTGGCTATCAACCCAGACGTCTGATTCTGGAAATTTTTCCAGAATCAGAACCCTGCTCGGCCTCCGCTAGCGACGCCGCCCGCGTCGCACCTCGCGCGTCTGCTGCTCAGCCCGCAGCAGGTCCCTCTCCGCGTCGCTCCGCGCCCCCTGCGCCCTCCGTCGGCCGGCCAAGCCGCTCCGGCGAGCTCGCCCTCACGGCAGAGCTCCGCCCTCGCACGCCGCACCTCCGCGCTCACTGCGGCCGCCGCTGCCGCCCTCGCGTCTGCTCGCTCTCGCGCACAGGAAGGAGAAGAAGGAGGAGACGGTGGAGACGGGAGGGGAGGCGCGCCCCTTTTAACGCCGCGCAGAGAGGAGAGAGAGAAGGCGGCAGGCCGCCTGCAGCCGCAGAGAAAAGAGGGAATATGCGGTCTGCGCGCTCAGGCGCGCAGGCGACTCGCGTGTGTCGAAAATAACGGATTTCCAGACGTCTTGAAACTATCCCAGACGTCTTATCAGACGTCTGGTTGTGATCCCAGACGTCTTGTCCGACGTCTGAGCCACCTCCCAGACGTCTTAAAATACGTCTGGGGCACACATTCGTTACACGGGGTAGTTGAGTGAGCGATATGTGGTACTGAGGAATGGTTGATTTCTTTTTGTGCATACCCATTAGTAGAAATAACTAACTGCGTGCCAGCGTGGGGTAGCTCCCTGCATGCTTATCAAAAGTGTCGTAGTCACCACTACACTACGATTATGACCTCGGCGTGGTAGACTAAGTTGTATAGTGGGTTCGGGGCATTCTCTTAGCCAAAAGAGTGTCCCGTGGTCTCCCTGTGACTTGAAAAGCTGCATAAAGATCATCTCTGTTCACAAGACATTGATTTGGGAAAAGAACTTGACTTGCTACATGTTACGAACGCGCGGCTTCAGACATCTTTTAAGACGTCTGGGAGGTGTCCCAGACGTCGGACCAGACGTCTGGAACCCCTTCCAGACATTTGGGATTCGCTTTCGGCGGCACGCGCGGTTGCGTCTGCATGCCTGCGCGCGCAGACCTGCGGTCGCTTTTTCCCTCTCTCCTACGGGCGCAGGCTGCCCTCTGTCTCGCTCTCTCTCTCTCCCCGCGCGGCTTTAAAAATCCTCGCCCTCTCCCTCACTCTCGTCGCCTCCTCTCCTTCCTCTTCTCCTTCCAGCCAGTGCGAGAGTGAGCGAGCGGCAGCGGTGGCAGCTGTTTGCACCTCAAAACACGCCTGTAATAACGCCTTCTTGTGCTATTTTCTAGCATTAACATTGCATAATAGGATCCTGTAATCGCATTTGTAAAAACACTTGCATGCATGCATTTAATCAAGAGAGGAAGAGGAGTGAAACAATCGCCTGCATAGTTACATTTTTCTTCAAGTGCCTCCTTGCAAAATCACCCTCTTTTTATTTTTCCTCTTAATTTCTTCTTTTCTCTCCTTCCCGCGGCTGCACCCTTCCCGCGGCTGCACTCTTCCCGCAGCTGCATGCAGCAGCCACGCAGCACTTCTTCCCGTCACTTCTCCCTGCCAACGCCGCTCCCTATAGCTGCACCTCGCACACCCTCTCCCTGCTGCAGCCGGCACGCCACTCTCCCCTCCTCTATAAGTAGCTGCAGCTTCATCCTCGCGACGCAGCTGCTGCAGCAACAAAAACCCGCAGCCATCTTCTCCACCGCTTTCCCCTCCCATACGTTGGCCCTCCGTCGAGGAAGCACCAGGCGAGCAGGAGAACCCACTGTGGTGCACACCACCACAGTGGGAGCACCACCGCCCAGCTCTTCCACGAGCCGGTGGGCGTGGTGTTTTCTTTTCTCTTCGTTTTCGTCTCCACGCCATTGCTGCCGCTTCAAGCTCCGAAGCTTGAAGCAGCAGCAGCAGCTAAACCGCGGCGACAGCAGCAGCAGCAGCACCCCCCGCCCCCTCCGCGACCTTCCCCGCAGGCGCGCAACCCTCCACGCGCGCCTGCAGGCCCGTTCCCCGCCTCCGTCTCCATTCTGTCCGCCTCGCAGTTGCACCTGTAGCCGTCCGCCGCGCGCACTGCAGCGGCCGGCTACGGCCTCGCGCCGCCCCCTGCCCTCCTCCGCGACCCTCCGCGACCACCTGCAAACCTCCTCCACGCTCGCTCCTCCACGCCTTCGCCCGCCCGTCGCCTTCGCGCAGGCCTGCAGAACCCTACACGAAGGCGCGCCCGCACCCGCCGTCTTCAGACGTCCGCCTCCACCTTCAGACGACGCGGCGTCAGACGTCCGCCGCCGCGAGCAGACGTCTTAACTCACTGCCATCGTCCGCGCTCTCGATCTCTCCAGCCCGCTCTCTCTCTCTGCTGATCTCTCTCTCCCGCTCTCTCTCTCTCACGTATTCTCTCTCTCTCCCGCTCTCTCTCTCTCTCTGTTTTTTTACTCACAGCAACACACACACACACATTCACCGACGCACACACACCTATACCAACACATACACACACACTCACAAACTTATAGTAACATATATATACTTATATACATCTATATATAATATATACATACATATATATATATATATATATATATACTTATATACATAGTAATATCTATAGTTATGTATACATACATATATATATAATATATATATATATCTACTTATATATATCTATATACTTATACATATACTTATATATATATATATATACTTATATACATAGTATATCTATATATTTATGTATACACACACATATATATAATATATCTATATATATATATATATACACGTATATATATATCTATATACTTATACATATACTTATATATATATACATATATACTTATATACATATATATATATACATATCTATATACTTATATATATACACACACACATATATATATATATATCTAGATACATATATACTTATATACATATATATATATATACATCTATATAGTATTATATATATATACTTATATACATATATACATAGCTATATACATATATACATACATATATATATATACATATACACCTATATATATATATATATAATACATATATATCTATATATATCTATACATATATACTTATACATTTATATACATATAGATATATTTACTCATATACATACATATGTACATATATTTTCACGTTATTTACTATACGCTGTATCGCGGGAATATCTGCACCAGTTGCTGATATTCCCTAATACACGCGTACAAAAAAAGCGTGGTCCCATACATCATCCATCCTCCATCCACACTCCACGCGGCACCTAGTCGTGTTGGTTGCGTCTCCTAGACGTCGACTGACTCGACATAGTGCTACACTCCATCGCTACCTCCACCCCCACCCCTTTATATATATACTACATATATATATATATACATACTATATTTACTTTCTGTCTATTTGCTTTTCTGTTAGTAAAAAGATAAAAAAAAATACATAAAAAAGAAAAGATAATCTTTGACTTGCAGGTACCTCGTCTTGCGAGTAGCAAGACTTGTTTTGGGACTCTGTTTGGCTAAAAGCCAAGGACACAATTTTGAGGGTGTGCCTCAAGAACAAGGATTACCAGAAAAAAAACCTAAATAAGAAAAATACCAAAAACACAATAAACGAACGGAAGAGATGCGTTTTAAGGAAAACGTAGAAACTCGACTTGAACCCCACTTCCCTGAGTTCGACCCTGGGCCTAAAAGCGACAAGATAAAATCAAGTAGGCCAGGTTAAAAATTTCTGTAAAGAGATGGTTAGGTTCAAATTAGGTTAACCACTATATATATTTCAACGATAAAATCATCATATTAACAACCTATCCGGGCCGACCATCAGCAGCCGCGGCGAGTGCGGGAGGAGGTGCTGCGCGAGAAGAGGAGGCGCTCGGCCGTGAGGGCGAGCTTGCCGAGGCTGCTAGAGCCGGCCGGCGGGGGAGCAGTAGACGCGGGGTGACGCGGGAGGCCTGCTGCAGCTCGAGCAGCAGGCGGATGAGGAACGGCGCGGCCGTGCGTCGTGGGCGGAGGGCGAGTCGCGCTCTGATTCTGGAAGTTTTTCCAGAATCAGACGTCTGGGTTTCCAACCAGACGACGGGGAAGACGGGAAGACGGTCCAGACGTCTGAAAGGAAAGTTATTTTCGTACCTTCTTCCTTTCCTTCAACCGTCCGTGCTGAGCACGAGGAATGGGTACGCGCAGGTTCTGAGATTCGCATCCAACGCGAATCAGACGTCTGGCAGCGGTGCCAGACGACTAGAGGGACTTCCAGACGTCCGGGGTGACCATTGGATGTCTGGGAACTAGGCCAGACGCCCCCACAAGCTTCTGGACGTCTGAGAGACCACGCAGGACAAGGTACCATCTGTTCCCATTTTTTTAAGACGTCTGGAAGAAGTTCCAGACGTCTGATTTTGCACTGTTTCGTCGTTTTCGACCCATTTAGGGCCCGTTCGGAGTCCGTTTTCCGCGTTTCGAGTTGTGTGCTTTTCGAAATTAAATCCTCTACCCATCTACAGTAGTTGTATACTGTTTTGAGAAACTCCTTGTGTTTGATCCTTGTGATAGGACCCCATTCCGTTGTAGTCTCGGGGGTTGCGGAGGTATGCGGGATTCTCGACCACGCCCCCAGTACGCCTGTTGTAACCGGTAGAGTGGCTTTTAAGTTTATTAGTATAATCTGTTAAATTATGGAACCATAAATAGAACCTAGGACATTGCATGAATCCTAGGAATGAGAAACTAGAATGAATGGTAGATCCTAGGGTGTTGCATGAATCCTAGGGCTGGAAAACTAGATTGTATGATAGATCCTAGGGTATGGCATGAATCCTAGGATGGGAAGAACTAGTGGAATATATGAATACTGCAGTCTTGGAAAATGTGGAAAGGAAATAATAGCTACCTGTAAATTGGTTTAACAGCTGCCTGTTATGAATAAATGAGCATGTCTGAGAATATGGGATGTATGAACGTGAAACTGGAAAGGTGAAACCTGAATGTGCTGAGTTAAAAGAGCTGGAACCCTACGGGGAATTAAGAGTAGAACTCCTGGAAGGTGAATGGAATAGAATTGGGGAAGTGAGCTGGCCCTTGAGTACGGAGTACCAAAGAGAGCGACTGTCCCCCGTTTAGTGCAGAGCGGAGCCAGCCGCCCCAGGGACCCGGGGTTAGGTCTGGCCACTTTGTACCGACTTGCTGGCCCTCGTGTACGTAGTACCGAGGAGAGCTACTAGTGTAGGGCGAGTACTAGCTACCCCACGGGCCCCGGGGTTCTGCTAGCTCACCTACACCGACTTGTTAGGCCCACTGGGCAAACCAGGGTAGTCAGGCGAGGGTGCGCGGACTGTGGAGGGGCAAGGCCCCTGTTTGGTTACTGTGGAGGGGTTGGACCCCTGTTACTGAGAGGGCTTTGCCCTGTGCTGGTTCCGTGCTGTGCTTTGGGCGCACCCGTTAACGGAAACGACTGACCGCGTGCTAGTGCGGGTTAGCTACCTGCGCATTTATCGCGCGTGCCGTAGTCACCGTTACGCCTGTCCGTGACCTTGGGGTGGTTGACTGAGAGTAGGATCACCACTGGGGACTCCCCCGGCCAGGAGAGCACCACGTGCTACTTCTACTTTTTGGAAAAGAGTGCAATCAAGATCGTTCCCACGAGGAACATTCGAGATCAAGTGAAGGATCTGAGAAATAGATAAATTTTGAAACAATAGAAAGACGTAAATAAAGGAAGAAAGAAAATTAAAACAGCTACTGTACACTTTACTATTTCTTTAGTTTAGCTGCCACTCTACTCAGCGTTTTGCTGACGTGTTACACTCGTTACCTTTCAGGACCAGGTGTTGAGCAGCCAGGGTCAGCGGCTGCAGAGGACGCTGGGCCGAGTAGGGTCCAGTAGAGTTACCACTGTTCTCTTGTACCTCTTTTTGGTTCCACTGTAGTGAGTAGTTCTTGTTACCGCTATACTTTTCTTTACCTGCAGTTCATATTATGTTATGAATGTTGTTCTACTGTTGTGGTGGTATATACTGTAGTGGTTTCTTTCCTTACTGCTGTATTTTCTTACTGTTGGTTATATTCATGCTGAATGTGGTTTATTTTACTGCTCTTTTGGTTACTTCCTCGTTGGACGATCAGGTCTTGGGATTAGTCGAGTCGGTCCGGTTCTCGTGTCTCGTAGGGACTCGGGAATCGGGTCGTTACAAGATGGTATCAGAGCAAGGTCGTCCCGAGAAGTGAATCAACTGACTGGAAAATAACCAATTCACATGTCTATAACTAGAGTAGCCACCACAACTTATCTTTTGACATGAGCTCTTAGACGTTTCTGTTAGGTATCGTTCTGTAGTGACGTGTTCCGTTTTGTTTCGCATCTCCTTGTAGGAGATGCCTCTTCGCGGGACTGGTGAGGCGGGCCGCGGGCGCGACCGAGGACGAGGTCGGCGAGGTGGGCGTGCCGTTGCCGACACCTCAGTAGACCAACCACTACTCCTGGGCGTCCAGGCCCGGGACCTCGCCCAGCTGATACGGGATATTGTGCGAGAGGAGCTCCACCACCGCCCCGAGTGCCTCCCCTTGGGGCTGCGGAGGGGGAGTCCTCTGTGGGACTACCCGGCAGACGTGGTGCTGGACACAGGGGAGGGGATGGGCCGCCGCAGCCCCCACCTTCCTCCGACACTTCTATGCACGAGGCACCTTTGCCTGGAGGTGCACCAACATCCCCATTGCAGCGCCACTCCGAGCTCTTTGGGCAGTTCCGGAAGCTGAAGCCCCCCTCCTTCAAGGGGGATGAGGACCCGACCGAGGCAGAGGATTGGCTCGACCAGCTGGAGAAGATTTTCGACACCCTTCGCCCCCCGGTGGAGTGCCGCGTGGCCTTTGCCACGTACCAGCTGGAGAGTGCGACACACAGGTGGTGGAGGGCGGTCCGGGGACAGGAGAGGGACGAGCCGACCTGGGATCGGTTCGTCGCCCTCTTCTGCGAGCAGTACTTTCCCCAGACGTGGCAGGACCAGAGGAGGCGGGAGTTCCACACTCTCCGCCAAGGGACGATGACCGTAAGCGCGTACTGCACGCGTTTCCTGGAGCTGTCCCGCTTTGCAGCAACAGCGATAGCCACTGAGGAGGAGCGCCTTTGGAGGTTCACCGAGGGGCTCCGGCCTGCGATTCGGGGGTATGTCAAACCCCTGAAGCGGCCTACGTTTTCGAGGGTGGTGGAGGCAGCCATGACTTACGAGGAGACCAACCCGTTCGCGCGGGACACTGACGGCAGGCGGAAGATGCCCTTTCAGCCAGACTTTTTACAGGGCCATCAGTGGCCTTTGGGGGCCCTCGACAAGGGCCAGTCGCCAGCACCGGACCCCCGCTCAGCCGACAGCAGGGACCCACTGAGGGCGGGAGTCGGGTTCCCCTCTGTTACCAGTGTGGCCAGCTGGGCCACATCAGGAGGGACTGCCCGTCTAGGGCAGGAGGTCAGCAGATACTTCCTACGCAGAGCACTGGAGGGCGCGCTGGAGGCCGCGGTTACCACGCGCGAGGAGGAGGACAGCAGTCACGAGGAGGGTACCGGCCAGCACCTACCCGTCCGACGCAGAGTGTGGATGCTTCGTCTGCACCTAGAGCTGAGGGGCGTATCAACGCCCTGACACATAGGGATGCCAGAGCTTCGGGCTCGGTAGTGGCAGGTATGGTTTCAGTTTCCGGCAGACTCGTTTACACACTTTTCGATTCCGGCGCTACGCACTCATTTGTCACAGCCAGTTTCGCAGTTAGTTTGGGCCAGGATTATATGCTGTTAGAAAATCCGTTAGTAATCAGAGGTTCAAGTGGTCAGCTGTTTGTAGCTGAAGAGGTGTACACGGATTGCGAGGTCAGCGTCGGGGGACATAGCTTGCCAGCTGACCTGATTATGATACAGATGGAGGACTTTGGAGTGATTCTAGGGATGGACTGGCTGTCTGCTTACCACGCCTTGGTAGACTATTTTGAGAGGAAGATTGTCTTCTCCATGCCGGAGTTGCCTTCTTTCGAGTTTCACGGACAGCCAGTGGACAGAGGCTTCAGGTGCATTTCGGCACTTCGGGCGACGAGACTTTTGAGCCAGGGGTGTGAGGGCTTCCTAGCTTGTGTGGTGGCAGAGCCCAGCCCTGTGGCAGACTTCCAGAGCATCCCGGTGGTCAGAGAGTACCCTGACGTGTTTCCAGACGAGTTACCAAGACTACCGCCCGAGCACGAGATCGAGTTTGAGATCTCGCTAGTACTAGGGACCAGCCCCATCTCCACCGCGCCATACAGGATGGTACCCTACGCCTTTGTGTGGACTACCGACAGCTGAATAGGGTTACCATCAAGAACAGATATCCGCTGCCGAGGATCGACGACTTGTTTGACCAATTGCGGGGTGCCACGGTGTTCTCCAAGATTGACTTGAGGTCAGGATACCACCAGTTGAGGATCAGGGAGACCGACGTCTCCAAGACAGCTTTCTGCACCCGGTACAGACACTATGAGTTTTTGGTCATGCCGTTTGGGCTGACCAATGCCCCCGCTGCTTTCATGGATCTGATGAATCGGGTGTTTAGACCGTACTTGGACCAGTTAGTGGTGGTTTTCATTGATGATGTACTCATCTATTCTAGAGATCAGACGCAGCATGGACAGCACTTGCAGATGGTTCTGGACACTCTGAGACGACGTAGGCTGTACGGCAAATACAGCAAGTGCGAGTTCTGGTTGAGGGAGGTGACCTTCTTAGGTCATGTGATCTCTGGAGACGGCTTGGCGGTGGACCCAACCAAGGTCGAGGCAGTACTCAGGTGGGAGAGACCGCGTTCAGTCACTGAGATTCGCAGTTTCCTGGGACTGGCAGGCTACTATAGACGATTTATCAGAGGGTTTTCACAGATCGCGCGTCCTATGACACAGTTGACCCGGAAGGACGTGCCCTTCGCTTGGATAGACGCCTGTGAGGCGTGTTTTCTGGAGCTGAAGGAGAGGTTGACCTCGGCTCCCGTGCTCACCATCCCTGACAGTAGTGGCGGGTTCGTTGTGTACACAGACGCCTCCTTGCAAGGGTTAGGAGGTGTGCTCATGCAGAAGGGTCACGTTGTCGCTTACGCTTCGCGGCAACTGAAGCCCCATGAGCATACCTACCCTACCCACGACCTAGAGTTGGCAGCTGTTGTCTTCCCGCTGAAGACTTGGAGGCACTACTTGTACGGTGAGACCTTCGAAATTTTCATAGATCACAAGAGCCTCAGATACCTTTTTGATCAGAAGGAGCTCAACATGAGGTAGAGACGTTGGTTGGAGCTCTTGAAGGACTACGACTGCAGCATCTCCTACCACCAGGGAAAGGCCAATGTGGTGGTTGACGCCTTGAGCCGTAAGGCGCCCGCACACTTGGCCAGTTTACAGTTACAGAGTTGGAGCCTTTTGGAGGAGGTGGGCAGTTGGCAACCCCTGGAGTTACGGGGGTACTGTGGGGCAGTGACGGTGACACGACAGATTAGGCCAGAGCTGATAGACTGCATCATCACAAAATAGATGGCTGATCCATACTTGCAGTCCTTGCACGACAGAGTACTGTCAGGAGACCTAGGGGACTTCTCTTTCACAGACCAGGTGCTGCGCCTGAAGGGACGGTTGTGCGTTCCCAGAGACGAGGAGCTGTTGAGAGAGCTCCTGACTGAGGCACACGGTTCCAGATTCACCATACATCCCGGAAACATGATGATGTACCACGACTTGAGACGCGAGTTTTGGTGGAGGAGGATGAAGCGGGATGTGGGTGAATTCGTGCAGCAGTGCTTAGTGTGCCAGCAGGTGAAAGCCGAGCATCAGAGACCTGCAGGGCCGCTACAGCCGCTTCCAGTGCTAGAGTGGAAGTGGGAGAGCATCACCATGGACTTGGTGGTGGGCTTACCTGTTACCCAGCGAGGACACGACGCTGTCTGGGTAATTGTGGATAGACTAATGAAGACGGTACGATTCCTGCCGATCCGAGTCACTTTGGGACTAGTACAGTTGGTAGAGAGGTATATCCGCGACGTGGTACGACTACACGGAGTTCCACAGGAGATCGTATCCGACCGGGATACCTGCTTTACGTCCCAGTTTTGGGCTAAGTTTCAGCAGGCCCTGGGGACGCGGTTGAGGTTTAGTACAGCTTACCACCCCCAGACGGACGGACAGTCCGAACGCACGATACAGACACTTGAGGACCTTTTGCGTGCCTGTGTACTGGACTGGAGGGGCTCTTGGGAGGAGCACTTGCCCCTGGCGGAGTTTGCATACAACAACAATTATCACTCGAGCATCGGCATGGATCCCTACGAGGCTCTGTACAGACGGAGGTGTACGGCACCCTTGAGTTGGGTTGAGGTGGGGACCAAGTGGGAGGTTGGCCCCAGGTTGATCCGGCAGAGTCAGGAGGTAGTCAAGCAGATCCATAGGTGACTCCGCACTGTTAGGAGCAGACAGAAGAGCTACGCGGATCGGAGACGCAGAGAGGTGCAGTTTGAGGTTGGGGACCACGTCTTTCTCCGTGTTTCGCCCATGAAGGGCCTGCAGTGGTTTGGGGTGAGAGGGAAGCTCGCGTCGAGGTTTGTGGGGCCCTTTGAGGTCCTGGAGCGGGTTGGACCTGTTGCTTACAGGCTTGCCCTCCCTCTCCAGCTTTCTAGTGTGCACGACGTGTTCCACGTGTCCAACCTCCGGAAGTACGTAGCCGATCCCAGTCACGTACTGAGTCACGAGAGCGTCGAGGTGGGCGACGACCTGACCTACCCCGAGCGGCCAGTGTAGATTCTAGACCGAGCCATCCGCAGTTTGAGACGAAAGCAAGTACCCCTGGTAAAGGTTCTGTGGAGGAGCCAGCAGTATGAGGAGGCTACCTGGGAGCCTGAGGCGGCAATGCGGGAGCGGTACCCGGAGCTCTTCGCGGGTACGTCTTTTCGGACCGGCTTCGGTCCTCTTTGAGTTTGTTATGGTTACTATGACGTTTTTCCCGCACCCTAGTTAGCGCAAGTTTCGGGGATGAAACTTCCTTTGAGTTTGTTATATTGTTACGAATGCGCGGCATCAGACGTCTTGGGAGGTGGCCCAGACGTCGGACCAGACGTCTGGAACCCCTTCCAGACGTCTGGGATTCAGTTTCGGTGGCACGCGCGGTTGCGTTTGCGCGCCTGTGGGCGCAGACCTGCGGTCGCTTTTTCCCTCTCTCCTGCGAGCGCAGGCTGCCCTCTGTCTCACTCTCTCTCTCTCCCCACGCGGCTTTAAAAAGCCTCACCCTCTCCCTCACTCTCATCGCCTCCGCCCCTTCCTCTTCTCCTTCCAGCCAGTGTGAGAGTGAGCGAGCGGCGGCGGTGGCAGCCATGGCGAGTGCGGGAGGAGGTGCTGCGCGAGAAGAGGAGGCGCTCAGCCGTGAGGGCGAGCTTGCCGGGGCTGCTAGAGCCGGCCTGCGGGGGAGCAGCAGATGCGGGGTGACGCGAGAGGCCTGTTGCAGCTCGAGCAGCAGGCGGACGAGGCGCGGCGCGGCCGTGCGTTGCGGGCGGAGGGCGAGTCGCGCTCTGATTCTGGAAGTTTTTCCAGAATCAGACGTCTGGGTTTCAACCAGACGACGGGGAAGACATCTGGAGGATGGTCCAGATGTCTGAAAGGTAAGTTATTTTCGTACCTTCTTCCTTTCCTTCGACCGTCCGTACTGAGCACGAGGAATGGGTACGCGTAGGTTCTGAGATTCGCATCCAACGCGAATTAGATGTCTGGCAGTGGTGCCAGACGACTAGAGGGACTTCCAGACGTCCGGGGTGACCATCGGACATCTGGGAACTAGGCCAGACGCCCCCGCAGGCTTCTGGACGTCTGAGAGACCACGCAAGACAAGGTACCATCTGTTCCCATTTTTTTTAAGATGTCTGGAAGAAGTTCCAGACGTCTAATTTTGCACTGTTTCGTCGTTTTCGACCCGTTTAGGGTCGGCCCGTTCGGAGTCCGTTTTCCGCGTTTCGAGTTGCGTGCTTTTCGAAATTAAATCCTCTACCCGTCTACAGTAGTTGTATAATGTTTTGAGAAACTCCTTGTGTTTGATCCTTGTGATAGGACCCCATTCCGTTACAGTCTCGGGGGTTGCGGAGGTACGCGGGATTCTCGACCACGCCCCCAGTACGCCTGTTGTAACCGGTAGAGTGGCTTTTAAGTTTATTAGTATAATCTGTTAAATTATGGAACCATAAATAGAACCTAGGACATTGCATGAATCCTAGGAATGAGAAACTAGAATGAATGGTAGATCCTAGGGTGTTGCATGAATCCTAGGGCTGGAAAACTAAATTGTATGATAGATCCTAGGGTATGGCATGAATCCTAGGATGGGAAGAACTAGTGGAATATATGAATACTGCAGTCTTGGAAAATGTGGAAAGGAAATAATAGCTACCTGTAAATTGGTTTAACAGCTGCCTGTTATGAATAAATGAGCATGTCTGAGAATATGGGATGTATGAACGTGAAACTGGAAAGGTGAAACCTGAATGTGCTGAGTTAAAAGAGCTGGAACCCTACAGGGAATTAGGAGTAGAACTCCTGGAAGGTGAATGGAATAGAATTGGGGAAGTGAGCTGGCCCTTGAGTACGGAGTCCCAAGGAGAGCGACTGTCCCCCTGTTTAGTGCAGAGCGGAGCCAGCCACCCCAGGGACCCGGGGTTAGGTCTGGCCACTTTGTACCAACTTGCTGGCCCTCGTGTACGTAGTACCGAGGAGAGCTACTAGTGTAGGGCGAGTACTAGCTACCCCACGGGCCCCGGGGTTCTGCTAGCTCACCTACACCGACTTGTTAGGCCCACTGGGCAAACCAGGGTAGTCAGGCGAGGGTGCGCAGACTGTGGAGGGGCAAGGCCCCTGTTTGGTTACTGTGGAGGGGTTCGACCCCTGTTACTGAGAGGGCTCTGCCCTGTGCTGGTTCCGTGCTGTGCTTTGGGCGCACCCGTTAACGGAAACGACTGACCGCGTGCCAGTGCGGGTTAGCTACCTGTGCGTTTATCGCGCGTGCCGTAGTCACCGTTACGCTTGTCCGTGACCTTGGGGTGGTTGACTGACAGTAGGATCATCACGGGGGACTCTCCCAGCCAGGAGAGCACCATGTGCTACTTCTATTTTTTGGAAAAGAGTGCAATCAAGATCGTTCCCACGAGGAACATTCGAGATCAAGTGAAGGATCTGAGAAATAGATAAATTTTGAAACAATAGAAAGACGTAAATAAAGGAAGAAAGAAAATTAAAACAGCTACCGTACACTTTACTATTTCTTTAGTTTAGCTGCCACTCTACTCAGCGTTTTGCTGACGTGTTACACTCGTTACCTTTCAGGACCAGGTGTTGAGCAGCCAGGGTCAGCGGTTGCAGAGGACGCTAGGCCGAGTAGGGTCCAGTAGAGTTACCACTGTTCTCATGTACCTCTTTTTGGTTCCACTGTAGTGAGTAGTTCTTGTTACCGCTGTACTTTTCTTTACCTGCAGTTCATATTATGTTATGAA
Source organism: Thalassia testudinum (assembly GCA_037157565.1). Classification (NCBI taxonomy): domain Eukaryota; kingdom Viridiplantae; phylum Streptophyta; class Magnoliopsida; order Alismatales; family Hydrocharitaceae; genus Thalassia; species Thalassia testudinum. Next base: position 52,309,509 of record JAZHRO010000009.1, read on the forward strand.
TGTTGTTCTACTGTTGTGGTGGTATATACTGTAGTGGTTTCTTTCCTCACTGCTGTATTTTCTTACTGTTGGTTATATTCATGCTGAATGTGGTTTATTTTACTGCTCTTTTGGTTACTTCCTCGTTGGACGACCAGGTCTTGGGATTAGTCAAGTCGGTCCGGTTCTCGTGTCTCGTAGGGACTCGGGTCGTTACACTACAAGGGTGTTACAGGGGAAAACAAAGGAGATTAAATGAATAAATGGAATCAACGTAAATTACCATAGTTAATAATATTCATAACTAAAATGGCCCAAGGACCACTAGGGCATTTATTTCATTCTCCAAGGTGATCTCTACAATTTTCATGCCCCCACTTTTACCTCAAGAGGGCCCACACGAAGTGGGGGGAAGTGCAGGAGTCGAACCATAATTTTTATGTGCCCACGTGACCTAAAAACCACTCAACGGACCCTAAAACCTTGACCTATAAAACCCTTCCTTTTCCTCATTTTCCGCACCCCCCACCTTCCCTCAGCGGCACCCCCACCAAAGCCGAGAGTGAGAGAGCAGAGCGAGAAGGCAGGAGTGAAAGGAGAAGAGGGAATCGGGGAGCCCAACCACACGCAAGCCAACGCAGGTGCAAGGCTTGAGGAAGCACGACACGATCCCCTAGGCAAATAGGGCACAATAGGCTTATAGGTGTGGACCGTGAGGCAGATGCAGCACGTTCGGTGCGCAGAGCAGGGCTGCTGTGTCCACAACTTGTGAGGCGAGGGGTGAGCCCTGCGTTCATTGGACGTCTGCATCATCTTGTGGATGGTCGAGGGACTCTGCGGACGGCTGGGACGAGCTCCAGACGTCCGAGGATGCATGAGGCATGAGGTGCAGCCTGCCCGAGGTGTCTACGACATGGACGGGCTTGAGGTGTGTGAGTCATAGGGAAGCAGCATTCGCGTAGGGCAACCGCCAGGGGCAGTGTACGCGTGTGCAATGCTCGAGGTACTTTCAGATGTTTGAGAGGGGTGCCAAACGTCCAAATATAGCCTCAGACGGTTGGGGGTAGCAGCAAACGTCGGAGGAGGAGCGAGGGCACTAGGCAAACCTTTGGGTGAGTTTAAGATGTTCGGGACGCACTCTGGACGTCTGATAGCATTGAGAGGCACGCACTTACTGTAGACAGGCAGCCAATGTAGCCAGACCAAGCCTACCTAGTCCAATTCAAGTGAACTAGAACCTTCCCGAGGTCTGTTCGAGGTTTGTTCGGACTTCGAATCACGTAAGGTATTGTCAGAAAGCTAGTGGAATTTCCCATGTTTTGACATCTACCCCATCGCGTTTGAATCTGTTTAGCATACTGAAAAATCAGATTTAAACAGCTGATGTTCGTTGGGACTTTGGTTGACACAAGTCTCAAGTCTAGGGTGCGTGCGAGACCTACAGAGACGTCAGGATTAGCCTCTCGTGCCTCCATACCTCCTGTACACCTAGGTAGAGTGGTCCTCATTTCGATGTGTTTAGTTTCATTTGAATGCATATTACAAGTAGCTAGTTAATCAATTATTAAGATTTTACAAATGTGACTAGTGAATGAAATAGATGATTGCATAGTCTTATACGTGTATACACATACATGCATGCCCTAAGTCTAAATTGATGAACTTTACACTTGATTTACATGTGGAGATCGATTAAAGTTTGTCATGAGGAAATGTTAACCCTAATGGTTGGGATAAAGGCTTTTATTGTGATGCATCGAATTGTCTATTCCATGTTAAAATCTAAATTATGAATTGAGATATATGCATTCTCTGATGCTTGGAACAAAATTTAAGGGATTATAAATTCTCTTAGTGACAACTAAAAAAATAATTTATCTGTAGTGGTATGAAACTTTGATAATGATGGGAAAATTCACCTACTGCAAGGCATGACTGTTGGATTGCGTTCTAGTATAAAAGTGAGCTGGCCCTCGAGTACGCATGTACAGAGGAGAGCTAATCACCTCTTGTGTAGGAAGAGAGCTAGCCTTCCCTCGATTTGGGACCTAGGATGGGAATGACCTTCCTACACCAACTCCTGTTGGGCCCACGGGGCCAACCTGGATAGTCGAGAGAGGGTACGCAGACCAGTGAGGGGTGCGGCCCCTGTTCTGTTTTGTGTTGTACGACTTAGAGCATACCCGTTAGTGGAAACGACAGATCACGAACTAGTGCGGGGTAGCCCATTGTGTGTCTATCGCATATGTTGTAGTCACCGCTATGCCGTGACTATGACCACGGGTTGATAGATTGGGTGTAGGACAACACGGGGTGTTCTCTCGGCTAGGAGAGCACCACATGCATGTTCTGCATCGGGGAAAATTACAGCAAGATTGTTCCATTAGGAAACATGTGAACAAAAAGATAATGGGACTTTTTTGTTAGAATAACTGAAATCACAAAATAACTAGTGCCTAGAAGTATAAATAAATCATGCAAATGTCTGAAATGTTTATTGCTGGCTGAAATATTTATGCTTCCCTTTTTATTTAATTGTATTAGTTGAATGTACACTTGTCACTCTACTCAGCTTTTGTTGACGTCTACTATTTGTGTCCAAGATAGGGAGGTGAGCAGCTAGTTCCATCGACTGTGGAGGGAGCTGGGCCTAGCAAAGCATAGCCTTAGTTGTCCCTTTTCTTTTCCGTCGTAGTGGCTCTCCTTTCGTTATCGTGAGTATCTAACTTGGAACTAGTAGTTCAATTTCTATTTTCTAGTAAGTTGTGATGGCTATGTTGTAACCATGCTACTCTCTTGTGGAACCACTTTTCAGTTGCTGCTACCTTACAATTTTCAGTCTTTTATTATTTCTTTTAGCTATACTGCATATGTGGAAATGGATATGTTTGAATTATTACTCGTTGGATAACTAGGTCTTGGGATAGTTGAGGCAATCCAACCTAGGTTCCACATGGAGATGGTTCGGGTCATAACAATAACAGCAACCACTGTTGGGTTGTTCTGTTCCTTTACTTCATCATGTTCCTTTTTTTTTTCACATGTACTTTCTTGAGTCACTCTACTCAGCTTGGCTGACATCTACTCTAGTTGTATACTCATGTCAAGCTAGTGGGCAACTAGTTCTTGCGGGTGCAGAGGGAGATGGTATAGGATCTAGTCACTTACTGTAGCTATGGTAGTCTTCGGCCTAGTAGTGATAGTTTCTTTTTCTATTATAATTCTTTGGTGTTATAGAAATGAAATTATTTCCTTTGCACACTTTGAATTTGGTTATGATGGCTATGTACTGCACTTATCTTCAGCAAGTGAATGTCTTTCCTGCTTTCCTTAAATTATCTTATTTTATTGTAATTGCATATGTGGAATGTATGCTGTGCTTTATTTTATTACTTGCTGGACGACTAGATCTTGGGTAGGAAAGCTCAGTCTTATCTGATTCCCATTTGGGTTTGGGTTGGTTGTAACACTAGACATGTAAAATGCAGGGTAGCTTTTTACATGTTTATCTCACAGACCATAGTCATAACTTCATCTCATTATCTAGGACCCTAGAGTGGTTAACTAGATGGTAGGGCGAGTATGGTTGTCCCTTTAGCCAAAGGGGTGTACCATATGCAATCTATCATCTAGGATACTGTAGTAAGATATCCTTGAGCCTTACGAGGAAGCTGATTGGCTAGAAATGACTGAAATATATGAAGGCAAGGTGATGGGGTTAAATAAAAGAAAGGCTTAAATAGCTGAGATATAGCTGAACTTTGCAGCTATAGGAGTTGATGGTGTCGGTCCGAGTGTAGTACCATAGTCTAGTAGTTGTAGTCTTAGTTTCTTAGTTTTAGTGTTTCTCTTTCCTTTTAGTTTGCTCAATACTCTATTTTAGTTCTTTCTAGTACTTTTGTTTTACTTTCTTTGATTATGTATTGATACATTTGATGGCTATGATGATTCTAGAGTTATTTTCCATTTTAGCTTTTCCTGTTGTTTCATAGATATTTGTGATGTGATGCTCTGTGTATTAATTTATTATTCTATGTTTATGCGATGATGACCAGATCTTGGGGAAATTAGTAAATTGACTTGAGTTCCTACTTGTGTTGAGGCTCAGGTCGTAACATCCATATTGGATTACTAGCTACTTAAGGCATTGGTCTTTAGGGTCTTCTCCTCTTGATGCCAAATGACTGACAAGTGTTTTGGTCGTCCAGTTACTACTAGGTTAAGATTTCTTGGCCTTGTTGGTGGTGTTGTGCTCGTGCGCAAGAAGTTCTGAGGCGAGGGTCACCTCAAAGATTGCGAAGGAGTTTGCGGAGTGTGAAAGGTTCGCGCCACATATGAGGATTGGGTGTTATCAGCATCGAGAATGTCATTCGCTCATCGAGAAGGTTACAGGTACACTAATGTTATTGTAGGAGGCACAACATGTGGGGTGTTGTGTTTGTTGGTGCTAGAGCACCACGATCATTTGTTTTGATGATAACAAAACACGTGTTATTTAACATTTGCAATTTGAGTCCTAGATTTCAGGTCAATTGCAAATGTGGACGTGTTTAGACGGAGTTCGAGCTCGCATCCAGGACGGATTGGAGGAGCTTGACGGAAAACAGAGGAGGTTCACGTGGAGCGAAAGATTGAAGATGGAAGGAAATGAAGAATAGGATAGATTCTTTTTAATCCTTTCATGTACTTTTATCTTTATCTTTCTTACTCTTTATTTTCCTTAGAAAATTATGTTAAAGAGCCTCAAAGAACCCTAACAGTAGTCCTAGGAACACCAGCACAACCCTAGGATACTTAGGTTTTCTGTAGAACACTTAGAAAACCAATATAGGGTTAAAACAGACTTTCCAGACATCTAATTCACAAATCAGACGTCTGATAAAGTATTTTAAGACGTCTGACTGTTGTTTCAGACGTCTGATAACTGTTAGGCTGGACATAATAGTTCTGTCTGATGAAATCAGACGTCCATACCTTATACCAGACGTCTTAGAAGACGTCTGATGGATTTGTCAGACGTCCAATTAGTGGACCGTTGGCTGGCTTAGTAGACACTCAAGAATATGACCGTTAGACCCTTATCAGACGTCCTTAGGCCTTTCCAGACGTCTGATAATTGACCGTTTTGCCTCGGCTGACCCAAAATCTCTTCTCAGAGATTTTCTAGCCGTTGCAACGTTTGGAAATCAATTCCCACAGTAAAAGTAAGTTTCCAGACGTCCATACATAGTGCCAGACGTCCTGTATGTCGTCTGATGGACTTGTACAAAAACCCTGTTTAGATCTGATTCAAGTCAGGGAGAAACCCGCATAGAATCAGACGTCTGACCTTGAAATCAGACGTCTTAAAGTGGCCTTCCAGACGTCTGATGCCATAATTAGACGTCTGATGACCCTGTCAAATGTAATCATTGTCCTGATTTCGGCCTGATTCTCTTGGGCTTTGTTCCCAACGGCTATAGAACCTTTCTTAAGCCTTCCAAAGCCTTCCTAAGGCCTCTATAAATAGAGGGGAACCCTTGCAACACAAACATACATTAAGAGAAACACAACACACACCTAAGCAACATACTTTCCACTCTTTTGTGTCTCTTTTGCTCTCCAAGCTCAAGCTCCATCATCTTGAGAGCTAAATTCAGTTTGCGCGCCCGCTCTCCCACTGTTGTTCACGAGAGCAACGTAGCACCATCGCGTGGCACACGCACCGCGTCATCGTCGACGCACTAGGTTTAATTATTTTGTTGGCTCTATAGGACTATTGTTTATTTTATCTTTGTCTTTTGGTTGGGTATTCGCTTTGCGAATTCCCGTCTCCTTCGTGGGACAAAATCCTTCTCGTGGAGAGAAGGGGTTGAGGAACGCTACCCTCGTACTTGTAGCGTGGTTGTACTGAGGTTGAATCACCCTCGTTTAAAGTGATTCGTTTAGTGGATTTTGATCAACTTGGTTGATCGGAAAATCCTAACTCGAGAGGGTTAGGTGGTGGTTTTCACCCGGTTTGGGTTTCCACCTAAAAATACCTGTGTACATTGTGCGATTGATTTTTGTGAGATTGCTTTATATTTCAATTCCGAATTTTTTTTGTCACGCTGATCTCACCCCTCCACGTAGGGAAACCTTCAGTGTTATGCATCCACATGTATATATAGTTACTCATGGGGATCTTGAAATTAGTTGACATTTGGTTTCGGCTACATAGGTTGTTGTTAGTTCTTGATTTTGATCATTGGATTTCTGGGCATCGATCTAAGTTTCAATTCGAAGAAAATTTTTGAACGGCTATGTTTCATGCTTCTGCGATGCCATGGAAAATTGGAGATCAAATCATTCGACTCCCCAACCCCCTTCTATTGTCGAGTAGGGTCCAACCATTCCCCAATAGGGACCCCCTCCCCTTCTCCTCTGTCAGGTCATTGCCACTCCCCCCACCTTCTATAGGATGGATTTCTCATTTGTTTGTCGCCTTCATTTCACTGCGATCAACAATCACCCTCGTGCTAGTTCACCACCATCTCTCCCTATGTTCGATTTGGCATAACCTTTAGTCATGCTGAGCCGTAGGTTGCATTGCCTTGTGTTTGCGTCATGTGTTGCTAATAGTGCTCTCGTAATTGTGAAGATTTGGTTGCCGATCACCCTTTCTCATTGGGCGCCCACATCGTCAACCATTTCCATGCGACCTCGGATCTCTAGCCCCTAGTTGGTTGGTCTTCTTCCCTCTAAGCGGGTGTTTCTAGTTCTACACAGTTTAGATCTGTGGTTGGTACACACGTCCCTGCTTGCTCATGGGGAGAAGATGGTTGGCCAGAGTTGTCCTAGAGCTTCACTTGACATGAGGTTGTCTATGTTCAGCTCTTCGTTGACAATGTGGTTGGTGGTGAAATTTGGCTTGGGACTCGTCGTCCACCTCTGCATGCTCCCTTTGAAGTTGGGATTATGTTTGAAATCACACCTCAACATGATCGAGTATCACTTGATTTATTTCAACCACTAATTTCATCAACTCTCATTAGCGTGGATCAGATAGATCACCGAGGGACTTCTTCAGTGGCCCCATCATCATCCGATGACGTGGAGTAGCTTTCAAGCCTACTACAAAATCATGTTACTAGGGCGCATTTGTTTCTTCTTTATTTTTGTTTTTTGTGTTTGTTTTGTTTCTACTCTTATTTTAATTTTGGAGTTCCATCACAAGGAGGAGCAATTTTCCCTCTATGAAGGGATTTGTGTTTCTCTCTTTGTTTAGGGGACATATTGGTTATCCTTACTCCCTTTCCCTCTGAGATCTTCCCTATTGTACAATTTTGTTCCTAATAATGGAGCTATTAGTATGAAGAAAAATAATCGACATGAAAGGTTTTTTTTTAAAATTTTTTTGTCCTTTCTCTCTCTCTCTATTTTATTTTCATCTCATCTCTCTCTTCAACCCAACATTCATTCATTTTTTTAAAAAAGGGCAATTATTTATGAGGTTCATATATGCGGTGTCAAGGATAAGGAGATGATGATTGAAGTTGGGAATGCATTTGTAATGTGAAAAGCTATTGTTACAACATTGTTCACTTCAATGTCTTTTTTTTTTTTTTGAGATTTTTGGGTTTACGCTATCATCTCTCTCTTTGAGAGCCTCCCTCCCTCTTTCTCTCTCTCACGCTAACAGCTGACATCGAAAAATATGTTATGATAATTCATTCGTTGTAGCGTGCGCTTATGACATTAATTTTAAAAGGAATAGCCGAATGGTGAGCTCGAGTGTCGAACACAAAAAGGCGAGAAATAAAATCTTCTAGTCGCTTAATTTATTATCACAAATGATTTATTTTATTAGCTTACATGAAGAGAGAAGATCGAAAGAAAGAGAGAGAGAGCAGGGTTAGAAGTTTGAGGTAGATCAAAGGTCGCTAGCTATGCATTAGAAATGACAAGCATAAGTAAAGTGATCATAACAACATAAGATAAGTGAAGTAGAAACCTAGCTTGGAATGCATAAAAGAAACAAATTATAGCAAGGTCACTTCTCTGAATTACGAGGAAAACGTCTTACAAATGAGAGCATAAAAGCTAGAGAAAAGCTTAAAAAGAACAATGCTATAAACTATGTAAAGAAGAAGAGCATAGGCGAAGTGGAGGCTTGTCGAGGTAGGCACAATGCTGGAGGAAGCTTCGTCGGCGGCTCGGCGACTTCGGGGACTTGTGTTGAAGCTCTAGAAGGTGATGGAATACTTGGAGAAGAGATATCTTGCAAGGGGAGGCCATAGGGTCCTTTTATAGGTGAAAAACACCAAGAATCGACCTTGGAATCACGCTGAACAGGCCTTAGATCGCGTTGGATCAGTTTTCACGTGTTCGAATGGTGCCCACGCACACTGGCATGCCTGTTGGCTCGCAGTGGCGACGTGGCTTCCATCTAATTGTTCGTTTTGCATCCAATGACTGAGAAAGCTCCTCAATCGTGCCTTTAGACGCGTGCTTAATTGAGAGGGGGTCGCAGATCCCAGCTCGATCTCGTGTCCTTTGCGCTTGAGGTTGGGTGCACGACCGCTGGGCTACGCGAAGAGGGGGATGATCTCGATCGTTGATGCTTGATCGGAGGGTCGTGGTGAGGCATTGGCGTGGCTCGACGTGGACCATGTGATGGCAATTGAATGGCTGAGATCGCGTGCGCCCATGTGATGAAGAGAGTGAGCGGTGGACGTCGACGTGTGATGGAGGGCTGAGCGGGTGCCAGGTGGTGCGTTGTGGGCCGTTGATCATCAGATTAATGGCTAGGACTTCCCGGGCTCTTTGTGGGAGCTATGGAGGTCGGATTAGGGCAATTTTAGAGTCGTTAGACTTCGATTTTCATCCTGAATCCATTCGTGCAGCTTGATTAATCATCTAAGACATATTTCAATATGCACTTGTACAATTTAGCCATTAAACGTTAATTTCAAGCAATTATAATGTAAAGATTATACTATATACATGCATTGCTCCCTGACCTACTATATTATGATATACACGTGCATGCATCCTCAAAATTGACTCTAATTGATATAATTATTGTTAAAAACTTTAGAGTCATCAACACATACAAGCATGCATTATTCCTTTTTTTTATTATTTTTTGTGTCCACTTTCTCTTTTTCTCTTTCTTAACACAAGTAATGTTTCCTTTTTTTTTCCTTGAATTTTTTCTCTACACTCTGCCTGTCTTACCACCGCTTTCTCTCATTCTCTATTGAAGCCATCCAATCTATCTATCTATCTATAATATATATGAATGCCTTTATTTTTCTAGAGTAACATATATGATGAGTATAGTATTTATGTTAAACTTGCATATGATAATAGATAAAAATAAGCTCTCTCTCCATATTAAGATTTGAGAATGTTTTTTGGATAAGAATATAGAAATGTACATTGCAACACATGTTCACCACTTAACAAAATATATTGATGCATTTTGATTTTCAATCGATTTTATACCTATGTAAAATAATTTTTCATCTATGATAAGTGATTTTTCACTTGTAAGATAATTTTTATTGTAAATTTTAAACCCAAAACTCATAGGTGAGAAAGTATTTTCTACTTTCTAAGTAAAAATCTATTTTCAATCCATGAAAAGTTAAAACACACTAATATATTTCTATTTTTAACATATATATTTTGATTTTTAATTATTAAAAAATTAAAATATACCGGTTAAAATTATAACACATTACAACGTCACAACGTTTATTTCTTTATTTTTTTAATTCTTTTAAAAATATGGTAATTTTTTACAAAATACATTGCAATATCTATTAAAATTTAGATACGATTTTGACTTCTATGTAACGGGTAAAAGCTCACTTATGATCAGTTCTGTACGCGTGCCTCACGCTTCCGCAGCACCCCCTACCCTTCTCGATGCAGAACCACCACCACCTCCACCACCGGCAACGCTACTCCCAACCTTCTCTCATCCTCGACCAATGGCTCCTCCAGCAGTCATCCTCCTCTCCACCACCGCCACCCCCATCGCCACCTAAACAACAACCACCACGTCCTTCAGCAGCAGCAAGGGACATCCTCCAATCATGGGCAGACCTCCGCCAGAACCCCGGGGGGGAGAAGCTCCTCTCCTCCCTCCACACCCTCCTCTCCTCCTCCTCCTCCCTCCACGTCGCCGACCCCCACGCCAAGCTACTCCTCTCCCTCCTCTCCTCCCCACCTCTCCCTACCTCCCTTCCCCCCATCCTCCGCCTCCTCTACCTCTGGACCCGCAAGTCCTCCCGCCCCTCCCCCTCCCTCCTCCACTCCGCCGTCCAAACCCTCACCTCCACCCCCATCCCCATCCCCATCCCCTCCACCAACCTCCACCTCCTCTTACTCCTCCTCGGCTCCTTCTCCGTTGTCCCCACCTTGCCTCCGCCTTCTCGGGCCGCTTGCCTTGGAGCCATCGAGCGATTGCTTCCGGAGTTGGATAAAAGCGGGGAGATTGCCCCGGAGGTGCTGGCGGGAATTGGGTACTCGCTATCTCGCTGTGGGAGCGCGGGATTCGTGAAAAAGGTGGTGCCTTTCGTCCTGGGCTTCTGGGTTTCCGATGGGAGATCGAGGGGGAGCGTGGGGGAGGGGCTGATGGTGATGAGCGTGGTGGAGTGGGTCGTCGGGGAGTGGATAAAGTTGAGATCTTTGCAGGTCATCGAGGCACTCTGCGAAGCAATCTCATCGGCGGGGGATGGTTCTGCGTCGGCGAGGTTCGCCATCGTGATGTCTGCTGCTGGTGTCTTGAGGGCCTTCTGGAGGGATGGGGCAGCCAGTGGGTTGAGGTTGAGTGATAGAGTTCGAGGTATGGTGGAGGGAGCCGTGTTCAATGTTGCCAATTCTGTGGTTTCAAGAGTAGTGAAGGATGGTTATGAGTTGGGTGGTGATCCTGAGACGCGTCTAATTTCGCAGTGCGTTGCTTTGAGCTTGGCTCGGTGTGGGCTGATCGCATCCAATGGAGATGTCACGGTTTCTGTTTGCTTGGGCCTGTTGAATGAGGTGCTCCCTTTGGGGTTGTTTGAGGGAGAGCTCGCGGAGAAATCTGTTGGTGTTTTAAGAGTGAGGGAGCACCTTGATGGCATCCTGTTCAAGGAGGCCGGGGCTATCTCTGGTGTTTTATGCAATCAGTATGCTATGGCTGATGAAGACAGCAGGATGGTTGTGGAGAGTTGTATGTGGAGATATTGCCAGGACTTCTACTCGAAGTTTCGTGTTGTTTCGTTTCTTCTTAGACAGAGGAATGAAGCGCTCTTCCAGGAGTTGGAGAAGATGGCAGAATCTGTCTTTCTCATGGTTGTAGTATTTGCATCTCAGGTTTCCAAGCAGAAACTGGATCCTAAGACTTCCGTTGCGGTCCGCTCGAATCTTTCCGTTAGGATTCTGATGGTGTTTTCTTGCATCGAATATCTACGTCGTGTTCGCTGGCCCGAGTACTCGGATGTTGTTAGGCGTGCTGTTTTGACCCTTCAAGAAAATGCATATGCTTGCAATTTATTTCTCAAGTCAATGCCTTCGTACGGTGAATTGATAAATAGAGATGGTAACCATCTTTCAGTCTTTCGCTCCTCTATTTGGCTTTGTTGCAGCATGGTTACATCATACCTTCTGCATTTAACTCGAAGGTTGTGGCTTTTTGGAGGGGATTAATTATGCTTGGTTGGAGGATGAGGTTCAGACAGCTCGATTGTTATTTTACCTCCGGGTCATTCCTACCTGCATGGCCAATTTTCCAGCTCCTATTTTTAGTAGTAAAGTGGCTCCAACCATGTTTTTGTATCCTTTGTTAATCTAGATTCAAGCCCCTTTTTTGTTATGCTTGGGAGTTCTCTTTTCTTTTCCCCTAAAATAAACTTTTAATGCTTGAGATTGTTGATGATAAAAGAGCGTTCCTTATGATCTGTTCAGATATATGGGCCATCCTAATGAGAAAGTATCTCGAGCTTCTCATTCGCTTTTTGCAGCATTTATGTCCTCTTTTCCAAAGGAATCCAAGTGGGATGATGTGACAGAATTGAAGGAAAAGCTTGTGTTCTACTACATGGAGAGATCTCTAGAGGTATTCAGGGTTAATCCCTGCTAATCTGCAGAAAAGGCTTCTATATTCGTAATCGTGAGATCGATCTCTCTGATTCAGGTTTTCCCTGGGGTCACTCCATATGAAGGTTTGGCATCTGGAGTTGTAGCTTTGGTTCGACATCTTCCTGCTGGTAGTCCAGCCATATTTTATTGCACCAGCTGTCTTGTGGAGAAGGCTGTAGACATGTTCAGCTTGGCAATTAGGCAAGATCCTGATCTTTGGAAGAATTGGGAAGCAGATTCTGACCCATGCAAGAAAATCCTGCAGTTGCTTCTGCGTCTTGTCTCCCTGGTAGATATACAGGTAAACTAACTTTTCTTCTCATTATTTGACCAATGTTAATTTGTCGATCTAGTTGTATATGGAATTACCATAGTGATAACTACTACAACGATGCCTTCTTTGATGATAAGAGATAATGTGCAAATAATACTCCTGGGCCGTGTTTTTGTGAGTATTTTGTTTTAGTTTATGCTATATTTTTCTTTAACAAAAGGATGGTCATGGTAAGATTCAACAGGCATCTGGAATTATCCTTAGTGATTATCTATCTATTTATCCACGCGCGCACACACACACACATATATTGAAAAGATATCTATCTAGCTATGTACATAGTACATATATATCCTTATGAATAGACACGTGTGTTACATACATACACGTATGTATGTTATGTATACATACTATCTGTGGCATCATGCAACCACCTTATATTAACAGAAATGCATCCACAAGTTACCCATAGGTAACATCTTATTCCCATAGATACTGTAGCCAACTATGCAGAGTGATTTTTGGATTGCCTTCTTTCATGCTGATGAACCCTATTTACTTTTTATCCATATGCTAGTGAACCAAAGAAGATTTTACACAGAGGTTTTTTTGGTAGCAAATCTACCTGTCAAAGAGTGTGGAAGGATAAAGGGAAAAAAAAGATTATTGTGATCTTCAATTGGTTTTTTTACTTTTTGGGTAATCTAGGGGGCCACATGTGTAAGAGTAACCCATTATCTTCTCGGTGAAATTACCACAACATGTGTGCATTCTTGATGATGCAAAATTCTCCTCCGATTCATTTTAGCTGTGCTTTTCGATCTGTTATTATACCTTGAGAAGTGAAAATAATTGTAATATTCTTTTAAATTATTAAGCTCAAATAATGAAGATACCTTTCAAATTAATATAGCCAGTTATTGTGTTTTCTTTTCCCCCATTTTGATAAAATGAGCATCTAGAAGTGGTTGGCAAACAACCACTGTCACCATGTTCTATAATAGCTAGTGAGGAACACCTTTGAACTATGTCCTAGGCAACAATAGCTTGATAATAGCTCATTGCTTGACATTTATATGGGCCTTGGCACCATCTCTCTAGGTTATTGGGTGTTCGGACAGCTGATTCCTATCCATTATGTTTTAGTAATTCGTTGAGTAGTCTACAAGCATACTCTCGTTGTCCTGAACATCCATTCAAAATCTGAATGTTGTATAAACCTAGAATTATGGGCAATCATAGATGTCTTAAAATGCTTTTAGATGAATGAATACTTTGTCTTTACCTTCTCCAATAGTGTTACAATGTCCTTGTATAAGTTGTCTTCTATATTTTTTTTTGATGAGTGGGTTGTCAATTGTAGGCATGTGCAGAAGATGTATGTAGTAGAAATAAAGATAATAAGGTGGATGTGTGGCCATGCAAGGATCGGATTCCTAATGACATTACTAGGGAAAAGGTTGGCTGGGGTGGCAACGATAGAGGATAAAATGAGAGATACACATTTAGGGTTTAGACACATTTGTAGAGAAAGTCAATTAATACCTTGCTCAGGAGATGTGAGAAATTGGATGCTGAGCCTTCCATGAGGGAATGAGGATGACAAAGAAGTGTTGGCAGGTCATTGGGTATGAATGATGATCTTCCTTACTCCAATTTAAGCCTAGAATTGACTCAAAATCTATCTGAGAAAAGGCTTTGTTGTTGTTATTGGTTGTTATAGCACAAGCTTTTGGCTACTCTCTAAAGTCCATTTTCTTTTTTTGAAAAGTACCTGAAGTCCATTTCTCTAGCAAAAGTCGTTTCGGCTTTCAAAGGTCATGACTGTCAAATATGTATTGTGAGGATTGAAGTCCAAGAGCCCCTACTTCGGCTAACATCACTGCAATCGTTTATCTAGGACAGAAGACGTGTCTCCAAATAGATTTCCTGCTGTATGGTGACTCCCTACTTGGTTATTGTCATCAAGCAATGTGGTCTGACACAGTGGCACTCCTTGCTCCATGATTCTAGGCTTCTAGCATGCCATCCCAAGCTCCTTTTGATTTCCTAAATAGGCTAAGATAAATACCTCTCAAACAAAGGCAACTTGCTCATTGAAAGACTTGGTGAATCTTTGGTTATGTTTATGGAACTCATAAGAATTGGCCGGAATACATGTGGAAACCAAAATTTTTTTAAGAGAATGTTGAAAAATTAGCAAATGTGTGCCATCCATGGATTGTAAAGCATGACAACACCTCTTGGACAAACAAGAAGAAGGGGTCTAGATCATGCCACCTTACAAGCCTTCAACACTATGCCAGTTTATACCCATGGAATGCACCTGATTATGCTGCTATTAATGCTGCCATTCTTGGCTTATACCAGCAGATTGTGAGTTGTGGTGGTTGCGACAGTGGTCCTGTGACATCCTAAAAATATTCTCGCATAGAAAACTCACAAAATCGAGTACTGAGATGTAAAGGATTGAGAATCCCTAACTTGATATTTGGGTTTAAGCATTTTGGGTGGTTGCTTTGGGTCCATTAGGCCTACATCAAAATAAGTAGTTTTGGTTGAAGTGCTAAAATACCAAGTACCAATTATTGGGTTGTTTGGCATGAGCATGAGAGGACATCCAATAGGCGTTTGATCAAGCGAAATCTCTAAAGTAGGTGGTGTAGTAGGAGGAAAAGGCAGAGGACAAGGTGGAGACACCCTCTTCCTCGGACAATCCCATCTCAGATGATCCACACCCCTGCAAACCACACAAACAATGGGATCCCTGTACCAAGCCGCACGATGATCATGCTCTTGGCACTTGTAGCATACCACCTCTTGCTGCCCACCACCCCTCTTCACTCCCCAATGCACCCCCACTCCCTCTCCCCTTCTCATACTCATGCTAAACAACCCAATAATGGGTACTTGGAATTTTGGTTGTCCTTGATACGTCGGTTGTTAGGCCACTGGTTACGCACTTGGGTTTGCCCCTGAAGGGGAAGTGCTTGGTGATAACGGACTGGAGGCCTGCGGGGGAGAAATTATCTAGGAAGCTATATGGTTGGAGTGGGAAATTGTTATCTAGGTGGCAGACTTGTCTTGGTTAAGGTGGTGTTGTTGGTAGTTCTTGTCTTCTATCCTCATTATGTAGACCTCTAAAAAAAATCATCGCAAAAATGAAGGTGGCCTATAAAAGATTCTTTTGGAACAAGTTTGATCATTAAGGTTTTTCTTGCAACTAATTCCTTGGAGAGAGGTTTGTAGACCAAGGCAAAAAGGTGGTTTGGGAATAAGGTGGCTTGATGATTTTAATGTTTCATTTCTTATGAAATGGGTGACGAGATTTTTGGTAGGAGGAAATGGACTTTTGGATAAACTATTGAGAGACTCTTATGGCTCCCCTGTTGATGTTGCTTTTAGGCGGTCTCGGTCGGTACGAGTATGACCGTCAGCTTTTTTGGCTTTTTTTGAGCCTTTAATTAGATGTGGTGTGTTTTCTGATTTCCTTGGGCTGAGACTTGGTGGAGGATGTTCCTTTAGGTTTTGAAAGGATGATTAGATGGGAAGTTATAGTTTCTAGTCTTTATTCCCGTGTCTCTTTGGTTTTGTTCGAGACAAAGACACTCCTGTTTCAAAAGTGTAGGACGTGTCTAGATCTTGATCTTCGATCTTACAACCAAGTCTTTCCGATGCGTCCATGGAGGAGTTGTAGGAGTTGTTGGAATTACTCATGGGATTTCTGTTGGCTAGCGAATAGCCTGTGGATGGTTTCTGTCAAGAATGGCGCAATGTGGAGCGTGGAGGCTCCTAAGCATGTGGAAAAACAGTCCAACAAGGACTGTTCCACGTTAAACATGGAGAGAGAAAGCAGCAACAGTAGCCACGGTTGCTGTGGGCTGGTGGCCAGCCGGTGATGGTGGTCGACGACTATTGCAAGAGAGGGAGAGGAGTTGGAGATGATGGGAAATATCATTGCTTTACTTAAAAAACAATTACAATGGGAAGACTCTCTTTATAGAGAGAACATATCCTCTAAAAAAAGAAACAAACTAATCTTATCTTCTAAATAAGAAATAACAAATCCCAAATAAATCAAATCCTCTAAACTTTTCTAAAAATAGCTTAACAAATAAATGAAACTTGGAACCCAAGTAAAGACACAGAGGGCCCTTCACTTGCTGCTACATGGCTTGACTGGTTGTCACATGGTAGTGCCACGTGGCCAACTTTATTCCCAACAGTTCCAAATGGAAGGATGGTCTGTTCGTAGTGACTAAGGCTTACAAGAAGTTGACGGTGGAGCTAGGGCTGACATCTCTGGTTTGGGAGGATTGCTCCTTACTTTGGAGGCTACTAATTCCTTAAAGGTTAAAATCTTCATGTGGCTGTTCAGGAGAGAAAAGCTAGTGACGAAAAAGTTTCGTTTTAGATGGGTGGTGATGATGATTTAGTTTGCATTTTCTGTGGGGCTGCAATGAAAAACATTGAGCACCTGTTCTTCCAGTGCAACTTGTCTTTGGAGGTTTGGTGAGATGTGATATATGACTGGCTTACATATCTTCTGTTGTTGCTTGGTGGGATTTTTCTATTCTTTGGTGCATGTGGATACGATAGGATGGGTGAAGATTATGACAATGTTATGGTCGATTTGGTTGTAGTGTAATGATTTCATTTTTAAGAGGAAGAGGGCATGGGCTGAAAATGTTGTGAGGGAGTCATGTTCTTACTCTAAGTTATGGCTAAACAATTTGTAAGTTCATTCCATATTTTTGATTAAATAATATCTTGGATGGTTATTGAGTGTCAGTAATCGTCCTTTTTTCTCTAAAAAAAAAAGTAGTTAAGGTCATTTTTTCTTAAGTAGACTTGAGTTTAGGTCCAAGTCATTACAAATGGTATTAGAGTCGTGAACCAACTTGAATTGTGGAGGTAAGTGCTGTGCAAGGCTAAGTGCTATACCATAAAAGCAAGGGTGGGACACCTCTGGAACTTATACAAGCCACCTCTAGAATCTTACATCGCATGATAATTGATTGATTAATTGATCTTATGGACCTTGACGGGATGTCAGGATTTCAAGTGGAGACTGACATCCCAAAAATAGTCCTAAATGAAAACTCATAAAAATTTCATAGTGGGATATATCGGATTGAGAATCACTACTTGACAGGTGGCACTCAAGAATTTTAGATTTATTAGACTTATATGCAACACATTGTTAAGGGTAGTTTTTCTCAACTATATCCGGGTTTAAGTCTCGGTCATTATAGATTCACTTTGGGGAGGTTTTGATAAGAGGTAGGCTGGAGTAGGTGGAAGGTGTGTGCAGCCGTCTATCTTATATTGCTGCCAACAGGAAGTGCATTGAAACTTGAAAGTGCCTGAAAAGATGAAAGCGAGATAAAGGCTTCTTTTCTTTTCTTTTTTTTTGTCTTTTTTGGTTTGAGGTTGTCTCCCGTATATTTCTTGTTAATGTTAAGTCCCTGCATCGGTGAGAAGTGTCAAAGATCAGTTAGCAATCTTTCATTGACATTAAAAATTTGTGATATGTTCATTATCTCAATATCTGTAATGATTAAATGCACCACTGCTTATAATCTTTGTTGTAAGTTGTAACTTGAAATTGATATAAAAACCTGAGTGCTATATTTTCCTCTATGTGCTTAATCAGGTTCTCCCATATTTGTTAAAGCTTTTAGCTCAGTTCATCATCAAATTACCTAAAGATGGCCAGGGGATTATACTAAATGAGATGTATGCCATGGTTACTGAATCAGATGATGTTATAAGGAAACCGACACTGGTATCTTGGCTGCAGTCACTTTCTTACCTGTCCTCGCAAACATCCTCAAGCAGTGAGAATTTCCAAGCCAGTAACACAGGATTTGGAGGTGAAAATAAGCAAGATGCCAGTATCTTAAATTTGAACAGAACTCATTCGCGGTTGTGAGCAGCAGTTATGCCACACTCTTATGACCTGCTTCCAGAATGATTTTTTAATTGATACTTGAATATTTTGTGGCTGGTGAAATCATTCTTCTATCTAGGTGGATGGATGCTTGCCAATCTCTAATGTAATTAGAGGCTGAAGCATGAGAGCATTGGCAACTGAAGGATTGGGATGTAGAGAGCTAAGAACTCATTCGGACTGTTTAGCATTACAGGATTTTGTACATGAAGCTTGTTCAGGTGATTGAAATGAAGCTGTCAATGCCAAGAACCATATCCTAGGTATTTATAATCCGTGTTTTCCTTTTTTCCCTAAGTTGCAATTATTATAGAAGAGGATGTATTTAACAAGTTTTGCAAGTTTGCTGCCATGTGCAGAGAAGATCACACTTGAATGTCCAGGCCTGCAAAGGAGCTTGCTTTCCGGAATTTTATATGACACTTTGTGATGCAATTGAAGTTTAGGCTTTAATGAAGCTTCAAGGTCATTTTAATTGTCTATTCAGGTTGATGCATTCTATAGTGTGTAACCATGCATTATAAAAAGCATGTATTCTCTGAAACTTGTAAAATTCCTTGAGATTAGCTAAGGAAGTGGCTAGGAGGAAATTTATCCAGAAGATCTTGAATTTGGAGTGCATGCAAACACGGCTGTCATTCTTTCTTTTTGTTTTCAATTGACCTTATTAATTGTGTGGAAAAGACGTGGAGGATGGTTTTTATTCTTCATAGATGATGTTGCAGAAGGGCTCTTACCTTTCTCTAATCTCCAATAACTTGTGATTTGTGCCTAAGTAAAACTTTCTTGGAATGGAAGTTGTGAAGAGAAAAAATGATGTATTAACTTTAAAACATAAACCCTAACATCTTTTTTTATAAGAAAAAGAACTGGATTAATTACAAGAGTGTTTCATATAAGAAAATAAATAGTAAATACACTCTTATGACAACTTATAACTCAACACTCCCCCTCAAGTTGGGGAGTATATGTTGGCAAGCCCTAACTTACTGCAAAGAAAGTCATGTCTCTTCTTTTTCAAAGGTTTGGTGAGGATATTTTCTAGTTGAAATTCATATTAAACATATAGGGTCCTAAATTTCCCTTCTAGAATCACATCATGCACAAAATGGTAGTTGACCTCAATATATTTGGTCCTCTCATGGAAGATCAGATTGGAGGCAATATAAGTAGCCGATTTGTTCTCACAACAGAGTGGGATTGGCATCTCAACCTTGACCCCCAAGTCCTGCAAGAAGTTGACTATCCACATAATCTCACAAACTACTTGAGCCATTGCTTTATATTTTGCTTTTGCATTGGAATGAGCTACCACATTCTGCTTTTCACTTCTCCATTAGACTAGATTACCTCCAAGATAGACTACATATCCTGACGTAGATCTCCTGTCATCTACTGACCTAGCATAAGTTGCATCTGAATAATACAAAATATCAAGATTTTCATTGTTGAGAGAATTGTGTAGTGGTCATCTAGTCTCACATCGTGTAATGTGGAGTGTTGTGTGTGGTGGCTTATAAAGAGGCATGTACCCCAACTTGTTTCTTTGAGAAGAATAAATTGAAACACACGCCCATAGAGTGCTTCTCCCGTGGTTTTCTTTCTGTTCTTCGTAAGTGGGACTTTCATGTAAACCTAAGTTCTCTTATTGTTTACGCTTTGATATTATTATGCTTTCACTTATTTATATTATTCAAATTGGTATTTGAGCAGGTCAATCTTAGGTTTTGTTCTTAAATTTTATCATTATTATTCTTGAGTTTTTCTATAGTGTCTCTAATCTCAAGAGAGAGAGGAGGAAACCCTAATCTCTCTATGCAAGGTGGAGATGTAATGATGGGCGACGGGGTGAAGGACTGTCTATTGGGTTCCTATGAACCCGAAAGGAGTTGGTGTAGTTGACGAAGCAAATGATTAGAAAGAGATTTGGTCCTAGTTATGCTCACCAGATCAATCGAGTCCTCGCTACCCTCATGGCTTTAGTGCATGGTTTGTCTCTTGGCGATGAAGGCAATGGCGGAGATCTGCTTCAGATCTTGCATGGCAATATGATCAGTCGATGGAGGCGGAAAGAGCCACAACAGCGGCAATGGCGGGGAAGGTGCTGGCAGCGCTTAGGGGAGCTATGGCGGCGCTTTAGCAGCGCGCAAGGGCCACATCCGTCCGATCTTGTTGCGGTAGCAATGTTGATGGAGATGGAAACCACGAGAGGATCTCACATTCACGATTAGCGGAGTTGATCTCACATGCAATTAGCTCCAATGACGATGGCAACGCGAGATCTTCGCGTCATGAGGGAGAGATAAACTGCAACGCAATCTCGTGCGCGATTGACGTTGTTGACGACAATAGTTGCGAGGTCTTTCTTGTTCTTTTTTCGCCCCCCCCCCCCCCCCCCCCACGATATATCTCCGTTATGTTAAAAAAAATGATGAAATGAGTTTAGTAAACAAAAGAAAAAAGAGGAAGAGTGAAAAGGGGGAGAGAAAAATATCGAAAGAAAAGGAAGAGAAGAAATAAAAAAAAGGAAAGGAAGATTTTCAAGGAATAAAAAAATGGGGAAAGAAAAAAAGGAAAACAAAGAAAAAATAAATAAAAACTGATGATTATGTTTAAGAGAAGGGAAGAAGCTCTTATTTAATCTTATTATGTCTTCTTTTTGTATTTTCTTCTCTCATAGAATATAGGAAAAATGAGGAGTGTGGATCCTATTATAGTTATTCCCCATTTAGCAGTTTCTTTGTTCAAGGTCACTAAATGAGAAACCACAACTTTGAGAGGTCCAGAGTTTCGAGGTCTCTAAAAGAGAGAGATCTAGTTTGAGGTTCTCATAGGAAGGGTCCATGTCAGGTTCCTATGTGGGAGATCTAGTTTCAAGGTCTTCAGAGGAAGGGCCATGATAGGGATACTGAATGGGGAGCCACAAACACTAGTTGAGGTCTCCAAAGGAGAGGCCCTTTTTAGAGCCGACCACAGCAGCTTATCGCTAAGCTCTAGCCTCGCTGATGTGTTTTCATCAGCATATCTGCCTATAGGCATGAACATTTGAGAGTTTTGTTTGTTTTGCTGGGTAGAGGGATTTCTTTATGCTACAAGTTGAGCATTCCATGCTCCAGCTTGAGGGGGAGTGTTGAGAGAATTGTGTGCAGTGGTTATTTAGTCCCATCATGTAATGTGGAGTGTTATTGTGTGTGGTGGCTTATAAATAAGCATGTACCCCCCACTTGTTTCTTTGAAAAGAATAAACATAAACACACGCCCATAGGGTGCTTCTGTGGTTTTCTCCATACTCTTCGTGAGTGGGGTTTCCACGTAAACCCATCTATTCTTATTGTTTATACTTTGATATTATTGTGCTTCCTCTTATTTATATTATTCAACTTCCACCATCCACGTAGTATAAGCCCATACCTAGATTCCCTTTGAGGTACCTCAAAATTAGGTAAACCTCATGCCAATGGTTATA
The DNA here is from genome assembly GCA_037157565.1 of Thalassia testudinum. Classification (NCBI taxonomy): domain Eukaryota; kingdom Viridiplantae; phylum Streptophyta; class Magnoliopsida; order Alismatales; family Hydrocharitaceae; genus Thalassia; species Thalassia testudinum. Next base: position 52,331,271 of record JAZHRO010000009.1, read on the forward strand.
CTTAGAACTTTGCATGTACTGGCTGGCTCTACTCACTATAAAACTAATATTAGGTCATGTAATAGTGAAGTATAGCAGGCATCTTACTGTGCTTTGGTGTCTAGTGACATCCTCATAGAGTGAATCCTTCTCATAAGTAGTGCGGACAAACTAAGATTCCATTGGTATGCCAGATTGCTTGGGCCACTGGTATGCCAGATTGCTTGGATCATCTTACTGTGCTTTGGTGTCTAGTGACATCCTCATAGAGTGAATCCTTCTCATTAGTTTGTCCACACTACTACACTACTAATGAGAAGGATTCACTCTATGAGGATGTCACTAGACACCAAAGCACAGTAAGATGATCCAAGCAATCTGGCATACCAGTGGCCCAAGCAATCTGGCATACCAATGGAATCTTAGTTTGTCCGCACTACTAATGAGAAGGATTCACTCTATGAGGATGTCACTAGACACCAAAGCACAGTAAGATGCCTGCTATACTTCACTATTACATGACCTAATATTAGTTTTATAGTAAGCAATCTGGCATACCAGTGGAATCTTAGTTTGTCTGCACTATTAATGAGAAGGATAAGCAATCTGGCCTTCTTAAGAATCTGCAATGTGTACTGTCTCTAGGATAGCGAAATACTAGTTGCCTACCTAACAACATTGATCCCTAGAAAATATCGAATATCACCCAAATCCTTGGTGACAAAGGTGGATTGCAGAAATGCTTTTGTCTGAGTGATCCTATTCTCATCATCACCAGTGAGGACCATATCATCATATCATCTACATAAACTGTAAGAATAACAACTCGATGGATGTCATCATACTTAGTCCTTTTGATGAAGATAAATTGATTTGAGGCAGATTGCTAGAAGTCAATCTTCTGGATCTTTGAGCTGAGTCGCTCAAACCAAGTTTAAGGACTTTGCTTCAGGCCATAAATCACCTTTCTTAGACGACAAACATGCTCCCCCTGAACACTGTATCTTAGTAGTTGTTTCATATACACCTTCTCATATAAATCTCCATATAAAAAGGTATTTTTTATGTCAAGCTGATACAATAGCCATCTCCTAATCTCTGTAACCGAAAGAATGATCCTGATAGAAGTAATACATGTTATAGCTGAAAAAGTCTCGAGGTAGTCTACCTCATATGACTGGGTAAACCCTTTGGCCACAAGCCTGGTTTTGTATCTATCCACTGTCCTATCAGTCTTATACTTGATGATATATACCCATCTACAGTCAACCATAGTAGCATTTGATGGACACGACACAAGGTCCCATGTCTTCGTGGACTGTAGAGCCTGCATCTCCTTGCCCATGGCTACATGCCACTTGGGGTCTTAAGAGGCCTGGGTAAAATCTCTGGGGGTGACTGTAGTAGTGATAGTCGATGCGAATTGTCTATCCTCTAGATGTGAAACCCCTATATACTATGATATAGGATGAAGAGTACATGCTCTACTAGGCCTCCTTTGTACGTGTTGCTTGTCACTATCTGATCCACTCTCATTTAACGAGGCTGGGAGATGTGTAGGACCTCTTCCTTGTGTAATATCAAATAGTATCTGTGATCTCCTGTGATAGACAAGGATTGACATATCGGTATCGCCGGGTCAGTACATATCGATATCAGCCTTAGTATCTTTTTTCCATATATCGTCGATATATCACCCATATCGTCGATATATTGCCGATATCGCTAATATATCGGAGATATATTGCCGATATCATGGACTTTTGTTGAACTTTAGAGCTGTACATGCTAAAGTTCTTGCTCCCATGTGGTCCATCAAATATGTCAACTTTAGAGCTATAATTCTCTATCCACAATTCAGTCATTGCACTAGGTTTTACTTATTGAAAAATAGGAAGAAAATTCTAAAACATCGGTGAGAAATACATTAGCATCTTCAAACCTCTATAAAAAGATGTATAAAATTAAGCACTTTGATAATCCATAGGGGTGTTGAAAATGCTATCTTATCATCTTCCTTTGATTAATGGATGTCATCCATGATGGTTCTTTCTTTCCCCAACAACAACCTAGGGTTGACAGGCTCACTTATTTTAGCATGGTTTATCTAAGTACTTGTGTATTGGTGCTTTGTTGATCTTCACTAATCTTGTAAACTGTGCATTATGCTATGATGGGCACAATTTCTCTCTAGTTATTTGAGCGTTAATATTTGTCCATTATATACACTTGTGTTATCTAAACCATGTCTTGTTTCACCAAGTGCATCTCTGTTGGTAGGAGATGTGATTTTATGTGTTGAGCTCATAATGAGAAGTGTAATATGGTGGTTCACGAAATGTGAGACAGATCAATGAGAAAGAGGAGTATTGGAATGGAGAACGTGTTGGAACTGATAAGAAAATTAGGGCTCTAGTTATTTGACCATTTATATTTGTTCATTATATATTCCTGTGTAATCTAAATCGTATCTTCTATCACCAAGTGCATCTTTGGTAATAGTATTTGTGATTTCATATCTTGAGATCATAATAAGAAGAGTAATTAGGCAATTCACGAAATCTGAGGCAGGTCAATGAGAAAAAGAAGAGTATTAGAATAGAGAACATGTTGAAACTGATAAGAAAATCAGTGCAACTAAGGCATGATTTCAATTGTCAACAATATGCAATGAAAGTTACTATGAGCATTTTTCAATTATTATCATATTCTGTATACTTTTCAATATATGACTTTGTTGGCATACGACTAGTACATTTCTATTATGTTTTTATTCAAAATTTATGATTTTCGTTTTCTAGGCATTTCTTCATGATGTATTAGTTATTAAAATATTGATTTTCATCAAATTGTGACATTTTGGGCCTTTCTAAGCGGTTTTCCCAAAATTCACTGATATCAGTGATATATCTCTGATATATCCCCAATATATCCCTAATATATCCATTTTTTGACTTGTCAATACGATATCGATATCGATATTTAAAACCTTGGTGATAAACCTAAGTCTCCTCCTAGATAGCCTTTATAGGTGTCGCTTCTTCTGAGAAGTGTGGGATTTTCTCAAAGGTCACATCTGCTGTGACAATGTACCGTTTATGGATAGTTTATAGCATCTATATCCCTTCTGTGTCCTGGAGTATACAAGGAATACACTCTTTATAGCTTAGGGAGTGAACTTGTCCTAATTGCCATAAGCTTAGACAAAACATGTGCAGCCAAAAATCCTCAATGGTAGAGCAAATGACTTGGAGCAGTTTGGATAAATCACCTGATAGGGAACTTGCCCTCTAAGTGCTGATGAAGGCACCTGATTGATCAAGTATGTTGCAGTGAGCACGGCATCTCCCCATAACTGCCTAGGGATCTTCATGTGGAACATTACGGTCCTGGCAATATCAAGAAGATGTCACAACTTATACTTAGCCATGCTATTTTGCTGAGATGCGTGAGCACATAATGTTTGATGAATGATGCCTTTGGAACTAAAAACCTCCTGCAAGTCTTGCTGCATGAACTCTAAAGCATTATCGCTATGAAAAGTCTTGATTGTGGTGGCGTACTGAGTTTGAACCTCTAAGAGAAACTGCTGCACAATGTGAGGAATCTTTGAGTGTGCCTTCATCAAGAAGATCCAAGTGAGGCAGCTGTGGTCGTCCACAAAACTACATAATATCGATGTTCTCCTGGAGTGGCAACTCTGGAGGTCCCCTATACGTCACGGTGTACCTAGGAAAAAGGGACTGCACTTACCCTATCATCTCTTTATGGGTAGCTGCTCCTGTGGTGCTTCCTAAGCTGGCAATCTTCACACTCTAGACTCAAGGAATTTGGCAACTCTGGTTACATTTGCTGCATCCTCCTGACTAATGGGTGTCTAAGTCTTCTGTGCGACAAGTAGGGATCACTAGCAATGGACACGGCTTTGGCAAACATAGTAAGTGTCTAGGTAGTAGGGATTGTCTCTCTCCATGCTTGCACCTACAATCTCGCCAATCTTTCGATCCTAGAAATAACAGTGGTCCTCATCAAAGACCACCTGACATCGAGGTCCTTGCAATTGCGGCTCAGTAATAGTAGGTTTATCAGGAACTCTAGAGCACAATGAACTTTCTCAATCACCATCTTTAGAGATGCATGTATACTCCCAACTACGATAATTGGAGATGGAGTCTCATTGGCTACCCTCACATCTTTTGATCCCACACAGGACCGTGGAATTCATTAGGCATTTGTATCGCCTGTAAGATGAGAATCAATAACCCATGTTCCTCCGGCCATCTTCTTCATGTCTCCTTGGGCTGCACACGCTAGCTCTTGTAGATTTGAAATAGACCATTTTCTTGGGCCAAACACACCTTCCTTGCATGAGAGAAGGCTCATCATGCTAAGAGAAGGAAACTTCTTCATCAATGGCAAGAGAAGGCTCTTCTCCAACCAACCATACTAGGCGAGAGAAGAGACTCGTCACGCGAGCCAAGACATCAGCCCCAGGAGATTCAGGACAATCACTGGCCTTGGAAGTCACCGATGGCCCTACAGCACACCTTGCGGCGGCGCTGAGGGGGCCAGGCAGGCTGCTGGTGGCACCGTCAGCACTGCCAGTTGGTCCAGCAGTGGATGTGGTGCCGTGGGTGCCCTCTGCAGTGCCTCTGCTGATGTTAGTGGTGGTGGCAGTGCTGTGGGGGCATCCCTGGCACTGCTGCTGCCAGCTAGCTGCGATGCTTTGATTTCTACATTGAATCACTTCTATGTTGGTGATTCAATCATTTTTCATATAGATTTTAGGTGGGATAGCAGAACCCCAGTCTAGAACCTCTACTTTAATACCATGCAAAGAGAAAAAAGTGATGCATTATCTTCAAAATAGAAATCCTAGCCTCTCTTTAATAAGAGATAGAATTGGGTTAATTACAAAAGTACCTCATATAAGAAAATAAATAGCAAATACATCTCTATGACTAACTTATAACTCAAAAAAAGTGATTGAGATCGCCTCCAAGTGCCCAGAGGATTGGATGAAAGCATATATGCTTCATAGCAGAAGGAAATCCAACTGAGTGGAAATTTGTATCATTCCCCTGAAAAGGGGACACAATTGCCAGCGTGATGGTTAGATATTTCGGTGTTTGAGCTCTTTTGAAGCTTGGTGTAACTTACGTCAAAGAGCTCATAAATTTGACACTTCTGAATGGTTCTTGGGTGCAGAGATGATTAGCTTATTTTTATGATGTCAATGAGATTTTTGTGCAGAAATTCATGTTCTTTATACTGGGAAGTAGACTTTGGGATTTATTCTCATTTGCAAAATCACATTATTTAATTTAAATTATTTTTTCGTGAATTCATGAGTCCCAAAGTTTTAGCACTTGTGAGTAGAATCCATTGAATCCAACAAAGCCAAGCCTCACTTAGCTTGAGCCTAGGCTTAGGCTTGACTGATCTAGCTTGAGCTTGGGCTGGGTTGAATTTGAGCCTCTAGTGAGCCCATTAACAAGCCCTTGGATGCCGCTTGTTCTCAAGCTCCTCAAGTTGATGCCTTCCCTAGCCCACATCGCAAGTGTTCTTCAACTCTAAAAATGAGGTGGGATGGAACCAGTAAGAGCTAAGAGAAAATTATGGAAAGGGATAACAACCACAAGCCCTTTTCTCAAAAAGTTTCCAACTCCAACTGTCCAACACCGTCAAGAGGATTTGAATTCACACCTCGTGGATGATATGCCCAAACAACAGCCAGCCAACTTTCACATGCTTTTTATTTGGCTGTGATTGTATATATTATATTTTAAGAACACATTTACATTTACCTGCCCTTATTAAGGTCAATCTCTTATCAAGTTGAACCAGGTTGGCTCGAGCTTTGCTTGATAAGATTATCGTGCCTTAATCTTGGCTTGGACTTGGTTCCTTAACCTTTTCTTTTTGAGGGAAAAAGGGTGATCACATTGGGGGAGTGATAATCCATTTCATTAATAAAACATTGGTGTTATCAATAAGTCAATGAGATGTTGAGAAATGACGCTACCTGAATTGCGAAATGAATAATAGATAATTAAGTAATTTCAACTCAGCAGATCCTTGCGGAGCAACTACATCGAAGTAGATGATGTTTGACATGAACAAGGTGGAGAGCGCAATGATACTGCATACAAATGTTTTGCTATGGCTGCAGTCTTGAAGCCAAATAGGGCCTTACGACTGGCGTGGTTGAGCAGGGGTGGTGGTGGCGTGCAGTAATGGCATGGTTTGGAGGTCGGAGGTGGTGGGTGTGAGAGATGGAGGTGGTGGGTGATTTTGTTGGGGGCCGCACAGAAGAGAGGGGAGAAGGTGGTGGGCGTGCTGGTGGAGCTCGGTGGTGATGGTGTTGCAGTGTAAAGGAGGTTGGTGATGGTGCTTGTCTCCGAAGCCAAATCGGAAGTAGCAAGCACGATGGCTGAAGGTGGAGGGGTTGGTCATGGCAATTAGAACAGGTGGCGGGGTTGCTGGACGAGAAGCGGAGGAGGTAGAGTCTGGAGGTGGCGTGGGAATGTCATTTGTAGGTGGCTACTCCGGGTGGCAAGGGTTATGGTGTTGACGGTGGTGGTAGGTTCAGTAGTAGGTAGGAAAGTGGAGAGATGGAAGGGTTGTAGAGGGTGATGGTGTCGTTGATGGGTGAGGGGAGGAATGAGGTGAAGGGAGAAATGAGAGGAGAATGGAGAATGGTGATGGGGGAAGAACTTAAGGGTGGGAGGTGAGGGGATGGGAAAAGGTGAGGGGAAGAATCATACGGTGGGAGAGGGAGAAATAAGGTGAGAAATAAAAATAAAGATAGAGGGGAAAATACTAGTTTTCAATTCATTTTCAATCCATTCTCTAAGTCATAATGGTGGTCCCTTTTAAAGGGCTATCAACCAAAAATAAATAATGAAAAGGAAAAATAAAAATATTAATACATCTCTTCAAGGCATCCCTAACTAAGGCATCCCTCGGTAAAAAGATTTAAGGGAAAATTACAAGGACATCCTCTGAAAATCAAATAATGGAAAAAGTTGCAGCCAAGCATGATCTCTTTGTAATTTAAATTTTGGACTGCATTAGAAACCCTGCATCAGAGCAAACATTATCAATAGAGTAAGATTCCCCCCTAAAAATGATGCCTTTCCTTTGCTGCCAGATCTCCCGGAGAACTGCAAAAGGACCAGCCTGCTACTGTTTGGTTCTGAAAGTGCCCTTTTTCAAAGATGTCAAAAGTTGTCCCAAGCGAAGTAGAAGGCCAGCTCCCTTGAATCCTACTCCGAACAACTTTTGCAGATGGGCAAGTTAAAAGGAGGTGCTCATAATCTTCCTGCAGCTCATTAACTTGTTCTAAACACATGAGCTCTCAACGAGTCGGGCTCAAGTTAAGCCCTTCGAGCTTGTGCTTTTTTTTTTGTTTTGAAGGTATAAAGCTCGAGCTTTTTGACAACCCTAATAGTGAACAGTGATGCAAATGTGTGAGGAAACTTGAAAAGTTCTACCGTTTCACAAGGAAATCAAGTTTTATGCCTTAATCTTCTTGCCTTTTTTAAATTATATCATATCCGATGCATGTGATGTGCAAAGTTGTTTTTCCTTCTATGGTTGTGTTGCTTAAGCTGGTGTTCCACGTGGTGCACTATACTGGTGGTGCATCATTTTGTTTCGTCTAGGTCTGAATTTACATGATGGCATGCTTCTCTCACGTGGCAAATGCTACTTGATTCCGATCTTGGTGGTCTAGACAATAAGTGACCCGGTTAGCTAATGACAAAGGACATGCACCTTCTTTTGTTAGTGGCTTCCAGGACTACGTCACTATGGTGCCACAAGTTTTATTTGCAACAATAAGGAAGGCCAATCAAACTAGTTTGCTCTTCTTGATTTGTTTGTCCTGTGTCGTTGCCATTTCTTAGTTGATACTTTCCCTCGTGCATTCGAATAGACTTATTGCTTGGAGATGGGCTGTGCACAATAATGGTGTTGTTCAGTGCCCTTTAGTCAATAGCAGTTTTGACGACATTGGCATATGCTCACTCTTGCTTTTGTGGCCATTTGTGTCTCAATTGGCATATATACAAAATATGTTTTTCTCTGCAACAATGTGTTGGGCCAATTGAGCCAGTATATTCTTGGTGTTTTTTCCTCAATATTGTTGTTTTTTTTCTTCATATTTTTCAGCCACGATGTATATCTGAATGTGATTAATTGTTTGGATGTGCTATGTGCGAATAATTGTGCTGATGGATGTGCCCTTGTTGGGTGCATACTCTATTCTTATTTTTGTGGTCTGAGTAGCGGTTTGATCACCTTGTTTTGAAGTCTGAGAGTGTGGCATCAAATGTTTGCTTTCATAGTTGAGAAAATATATGGAGATAATGCAGAAACAAGCCCTGATGCACTGATCCATTGAATGCATACGAAATTGCTACGGTGAAGTTTATCGATCGGTATGCTAGTGGCGTAGGCTTAAATGCAAACGTAACTTGCTGTTGAAGTTTAATTAAAATAAAAAAATAACCATAATATTTTGAAATTTATCTTTTCTAGTGAAGCTTTCGGAATTCACCTTTATTTTCTGGCTAGAATGCGGTATTTTCATGAGTATCTCCCTTTTTCTTCTGCTTTGAAATGTAAATCTACATTTGGTTCCTATATTTGTATTTTGGGTGCATGTGGTGTACATGCTTGTTTTATTGTCTGCAATTTGACCATGGTAGGAAGATCTTCTTGGGTGACTAAATTGTGTATTTGCATACCGTAGATAGGGATCTAGGGTACTTGTTATCCTTGCTCAAGTATATCCTTGCATGGGATGATACCTTTTCTTATAGAGACTACTCTTATGAACTATGAAGGCATTACTTGACTATAAGATCCTATTGCCTGGGCTTCTCAGAAGAAAAACAGTTCCTTTCACCTGGGAAGGCAAAACTACTAACTCAGCAAGTGTTTTCTTTGATGAGAGAATTGTGTCGTGATATTTAGTCCTACATAGTGTAGTGGGATTTTGTTATGTGTGTGGTGACCTATAAATAGGCATGTATACCCTCACTTATTCTTCAAAAGGAAACAATATAGATCAAAGCCTTATCGAGATCTCCCGTGGTTTTTTCTTCGCTTTGTGGGTGAGGTTTTTACATACGTCCAAGTGTTATTTGATTAGTTTATTGCTTCCACATTATTTCAGATTTCAACTTGGTATCAAAGCAATTTGTTCTTGGGTTTATTCTTAGATTTTATCTTGCTATTATTTTAAGCTTTTTTTTTTATCAAAAGTCATTCAAAGGAGTACCAATTTAGAGGAGGCACGACTACATTGGTGCTGCAAAAATGAAGATGATGGCTTTAATGCTGCTAGTAGTAGCATCACTCGCATCAAGAGGACATGAGGATTGTTACGACCCGACTCCCGAATCCCTACGAGACACGAGAATCGGACCGACTAGACTGATCCCAAGACCCAGTCGTCCAACGAGAAAGTAACCAAAAGAGCAGTAAAATAATTCACATTCATCATGTATATAACTAACAGTAACCAAAGTACAGCAGTAAAGAAAAGAACTACTATAGTACACATCACCACAACAGTAGAGAATTAAACAGGTACATAAACATGATGCCTACAATAAAAGAGTACAATTGTAACAGAAAATATTCACTACAACAGAAAAAATGGTACAGTAGGTACAGCACAAGTAAACTACTGGGCTCTACTAGGCCCAGCGCCCTCTGCAGCCGCAGGTTCTGGCTGCTCAACACCTGGTCCTGAAAAGGTGACAAAGGTGACACGTTAGCGAAACGCTAAGTATAGTGGCAACCAACTAGCTAAGAAAATAGTGAGGTGGATAAGTAGCAGTTATTTTTAATTTCTTTCTTTATTTTCTATTTACTCATTCTTGAATCATTTCTCAGATCTTTCTCTTGATCTCGAATGTTCCTCGTGGGAACGATCTTGATTGCAGTCTTTTCCGAAAAGTAGAAGTAGCACGTGGTGCTCTCCTGGCCGGGAGAGTCCCCCGTGGTGGTCCTACCCTCAATCAACCACTCCAAGGTCACTGACAGACGTAACGGTGACTACGGCACGCGCGATAAACGCACGGGTAGCTACCCCGCACTGGCACGCTATCAGTCGTTTCCGTTAACGGGTGTGCCCCAACGCACAACACGAAACCAGTATAGGGTAGAGCCCTTTCAGTAACAGGGGTCTAGCCCCTCCACAGTAACCAACCAGGGGGCTTGCCTCTCCACAGTCAACGCACCTTCGCCTGACTACCATGGTTTTCCCAGTGGACCTAATAAGTCGGTGTAGGAAGGCTAGCAGAACCCCGGGGCCCGTAGGGTGGCTAGTGCTCTCCATACGCTAGTAACTCTCCCTGGTACTGTGTACGCGAGGGCCAAAAGTCGGTACAAAGTGGCCAGACCTAACCTTGGGTCCCTGGGGCGACTAGTTCCGCTCTGTACTAAACAAGGGGGGACAGTCGCTCTCCTTGGTACTCCATACTCAAGGGCCAGCTCACTTCCCCAATTCCATTCCATTCACCTCTCAGGAGCTCTACTCCTAATTCCCCGTAGGGTTCGTGCTCATATTTCTTTAACCAAGCCAATTTAGGTTTCATCATTTCAGCTTTATTTTCATATAACCCATGTTCTCAACAGTTAATATCCATTTATAAACAAGCAACTGTTATCCAATTACAGGCAATTATCATTTTTCTTTCTACTTTTCCAAGATTGCAATTCATATATTCACGACATTCGTTTCGGTGTTTTCTTCTCCTAGGATTCATGCCACACCCTAGGATCTATCATTCAATCTAGTTTTTCAGTCCTAGGATTCATCCCATACCCTAGGATCTATCATTCAATTTAGTTTTCCAATCCTAAGATTCATGCCATACCCTAGGATCTATCATTCAATCTAGTTTTCCAATCCTAGGGTTTATGCCATACCTTAGAATCTATTAATTATCTCACAAGTGCATAATTGTTGATAAATAATTAAAGGGAGCCACTCTATCCGCAAAATCGGGAGTACTGGAGGCATGATCGGCAGGTCCGCGTGCCTCCGCAACCCCCAGAGCCGCAACGGAACGGGGTCCTATTACAAGGATCAAACACAAGGAACTACCCAGAACAGGATACAAGTACTATAAACAAGTAGAGGAACCAATTCCGAGAAGAACGAAATTTGAAATGCGGAAAATGGACTTTGAACGGATCCTAAACGGGTCAAAAATGACAAGTCTGCCCTAAATTAGACGTCTGGAACATCTTCCAGACTTCTTAAACAATGGTTCAGATCATACCTCACTTCTGCGCTGTTCTTCATACGTCAAGAATCCCGCTAAACCATCTGGACCTAGTTCTAGACGTCCGACTGTCACTCCGGACATCTGGATACTCCCTCCGCTGTCTGGTGCTGTGCCCAGACGTCCGATCTGTGTGGGAAGGCGTGCCCTTGCGCCTTCCCGAACGAACCTTGCACGCGTACGCAACCGTCCTTAACACGAAAATGAGGCAGAACCCTCGGCGGAATGGCCTGCATGGCCGTACACGCGAAAGGAAGAGGAAAAGGAATATTGTACCTTTCAGACGCTTGAATCTTCCTCCAGACGTCTCTCGCGTCGTCTGGACGTAGGTCCAGACGTTTGGTTATGGGAAATTTTACCAGAATCAGAACCTCCTCGCCCTCCGCCTGCTGCGCACGGCCGCACTCGCTTGCTGCCTGAGCTGCAGCTGCACCTCCCCAGTGCTACGCTCCTGCTGCGCGCCCCCGCCGGCCAACCCTGGCAGCTTCGGCAAGTTTGCCCTCCCTTCCTCACGCGCTCCGCCCCTTCTCCCTCTCGCTGCACCTCCTCCTCCCCGCGCACACTCGACAGCAGTTGCTGCCCCTACCCTAGCACTCTCACGCTAACAGGAAGAAGGAGACAGTGGAGTGGTGGTGAGGGAGAGGAGAGGGGGAAGATATTTGAAGGCGTCGTGGGGAGAGAGAGAGGACGAAAAAGATGCGCTTGTAGAATGGGGAGGGAAGAGAGAGAAGAAAAGTGGGCGGCGGGTCAGTCTGCGCGCGCATGCGTGCATACGCGAAATTGTACGCCGCAAAAATTAATTTCTAGACGTCTGGGAAGGCTTCCAGACGTCTGGACCAACTCTCAGACGTCTTAAAAGACGTTTGATGCCGGGTCTTAACAACATAACAAACTCAAAGGAAGTTTCGTCCCTGAAACTTGCGCTAACTAGAGTGTGGAAAAGAACGATATATGCATAACAAACTCAAAGAGGACCGAAGCCAGTCCAAAAAGACGTACCCTAAAAAAGCTCCGGATACCGCTCCTGCATCGCTGCCTCAGGCTCCCAAGTAGCCTCCTTGTACCGCTGGCTCCTCCACAAAACCTTCACCAGGGGTACTTGCTTCCGTCTCAGACTGCGGACGGCTCTGTCGAGAATCTGCACTGGCCGCTCGGGGTAGGTCAGGTCATCACCCACCTCGACGCTCTTGTGACTCAGGACGTGACTGGGATCGGCGACGTACTTCCTGAGGTTGGACATGTGGAACACGTTGTGCACACCAGAAAGCTGGGGAGGAAGGGCAAGACTGTAAGCAACGGGTCCAACTCGCTCTAGGACCTCAAAGGATCCCATGAACCTTGGCGCGAGCTTCCCTCTAACCCCAAACCGCTGCAGGCCCTTCATGGGTGAAACGTGAAGGAAGACGTGGTCCCCAACCTCAGTACCTCTCTGCGTTTCCGATCTGCATAGCTCTTCTGCCTGCTCCTGACAGTGCGGAGTCGCTTGTGAATCTGCTCGACTACCTCCTGACTCTGCCAGATCAGCCTGGGGCCAACCTCCCACTTGGTCCCCACCTCAACCCAACTCAAGGGTGCCGTACACCTCCATCTGTACAGAGCCTCATAGGGTGCCATGCCGATGTTCGAGTGATAACTGTTATTATATGCAAACTCCGCCACGAGCAAGTGCTCCTCCCAAGAGCCCCTCCAGTCCAGTACGCAAGCACGCAAAAGGTCTTCAAGTGTCTATATCGTGCGCTCGGACTGTCCATCCGTCTGGGGGTGGTATGCTGTACTGAACCTCAACATCATCCCTAGGGCCTACTAAAACTCAGCCCAAAACTGGGACGTAAAGCGGGTATCCCGGTCGGATACGATCTCCCACGGAACTCCATGTAGACGTACCACGTCACGAATATACCTCTCTGCCAACTGTGCTGGTCCCAAGGTGACTCGGATCGGCAAGAAACGTGTCGTCTTCGTCAATCTGTCAACAATTATCCAGACTGCGTCGTGTCCTCACTGGGTAACAGGTAAGCCCACCACCAAATCCATGGTGATGCTCTCCCACTTCCACTCTGGTACTGGAAGTGGCTGCAACAGCCCTGTAGGCCTTTGATGCTCGACCTTCACCTGCTGGCACACTAAACACTGCTACACGAATCACCCACATCCCGCTTCATTCCCCTCCACCAAAAGTCACGTCTCAAATCATGGTATATCTTTGTGTTTCCAAGATGTATGGTGAATCTGGAACCGTGTGCCTTAGTCAGGAGCTCTCTCAACAGCTCCTCGTCTCTGGGAACGCACAAACGTCCCCTCATGCGCAGCACCTGGTCTGTAAAAGAGAAGTCTCCAGGGTCTCCTGACAACACTTTGTCACGCAATGACTGCAAGTATGGGTCGGCCATCTGCCCTGTGATGATGCGGTCTATCAGCTCTGGCCTCGACTGTTGTGTCACAGTCACTGCCCCACATTGCCCCAGTAACTCTAGGGGTTGCCAACTGCCCATCTCCTCCAAGAGGCTCCAACTCTACTCCCATAAGCTGGCCAAGTGGGCGGGCGCCTTCCGACTCAAGGCGTCAGCCACCACGTTGGCCTTTCCCGGGTGGTAGGAAATATTGCAGTCATAGTCCTTCAGGAGCTCCAACCAACGTCTCTGTCTCATGTTGAGCTCCTTCTGATCAAACAGGTATCTAAGGCTCTTGTGATCTGTGAAAATCTCAAAGGTCTCACCATACAAGTAGTGCCTCCAGGTCTTCAGCGCGAAGACGACAGCTGCCAGCTCCAAGTCGTGGGTAGGGTAGCTATGCTCATGGGGCTTCAGTTGCCGCGAAGCGTACGCAACAACGTGACCCCTCTACATGAGTACACCCCCTAACCCCTGCAAAGAGGCGTCCGTGTACACAACAAACCCGCCACTACTGTCTGGGATGGTGAGCACGGGAGCCGAAGTCAGCCTCTCCTTTAGCTCCTTAAAACACGCCTCACAGGCGTCTATCCAAGAAAAGGACACGTCCTTCCAGGTCAGCTGTGTCATAAGACGTGCAATTTGCGAGAAGCCCCTGATAAATCGCCTGTAGTAGCCTGCCAGTCCCAAGAAATTGCGAATCTCAGTGACCGTACGCAGTCTCTCCCACCTGAGCACTGCCTTGACCTTGGCTGGGTCCACAGCCAAGCCATCCCCGGAGATCACATGACCTAAGAAGGTCACCTCCCTCAACCAGAACTTGCACTTGCTGTATTTGGCGTACAGCCTACGTCGTCTCAGTGTGTCCAAAACCATCCGCAAGTGCTGTCCATGCTGCGTCTGATCTCGAGAATAGATGAGCACATCATCAATCAATACCACCATGAATTGGTCCAAGTATGGTCTAAACACCCAGTTCATTAAATCCATGAAGGCAGCGGGGGCATTGGTCATCCCAAACGGCATGACCAGAAACTCGTAGTGTCTGTACCGAGTGCGGAAAGCTGTCTTGAAGCCGTCTGCCTCCTTGATTCTCAACTGGTGGTATCCGAACCTCAAGTCGATCTTGGAAAATACCGTGGCACCTTGCAGCTGCTCAAACAAGTCATCAATCCTCGGCAGTGGATACCTGTTCCTGATGGTGACCCTATTCAGCTGTCTGTAGTCCACACAAAGGTGTAGGGTACCATCCTTCTTCTTTACGAACAATACCGGGGCTTTCCAGGGAGACACACTGGGCCTCACAAAGCCCTTCTCCAAAAGATCTTGCAACTGAGACTTGAGCTCTCGCAGCTCAAGTGGTGCCATCCTGTATGGTGTTGTGGAGATGGGGCTGGTCCCCGGTACCAGTGAGATCTCAAACTCAATCTCACGCTTGGGTGGTAGTCCTGGCAACTTGTCTGGGAACACGTCAGGGTACTCTCTAACCACCGGGATACTCTGGAAGTCTACCATAGGGCTGGGCTCCGTCATCACACAAGCTAGGAAGCCCTCACACCCTTGGCTCAAAAGTCTTGCCGCCCGAAGTGCGGAAATGCACTTGAAGCCTCTGTCCACTGGCTGCCCGTGGAACTCGAAAGAAGGCAACTCCGGTATGGAGAAGACGATCTTCCTCTCAAAGCAGTCCACCAAGGCGTGGTAAGCGGACAACCAGTCCATCCCCAGAATTACGCCAAAGTCCTCCATCTATATCATAATCAGGTCAGCGGGAAGGCAGTGTCCCCCAACACTGACCTCGCAACCTGTGTACACCTCCTCAGCTATAAACAGTTGACCACTCAGACCTCTGATCACGAACGGATCCTCTAACAACATACAGTCCTACCCCAAACTAACCGCAAAACTGGCAGCGATAAACGAGTGCGTAGCGCTGGAATCGAAAAGCGTGTAAACAAGTCTGTCGGAAACTAAAACCATACCTGCCACCACTGATCCCGAAGCTCTGGCATCCCTGTGTGTCAGGGCGTTGATACGCCCCTCAGCCCTAGGTGCGGACGAAGCAGCCACGCTCTACGTCGGACGGGTAGCTGCTGGCCAGTACCCTCCCCGTGACTGCTGTCCTCCTCCTCACGCCTGGAAATCGCGGCCTCCTGCTCGCCCTCCAGTGCTCGGCGCGGGAAGCATTTGCTGACCTCCTGTCCTAGACGGGCAGTCCCTCCTGATGTGGCCCAGCTGGCCACACTGGTAGCAAAGGGGGACTCGACTCCCACCCTCAGTGGATCCCTGTTGACGGCTGGGCGGGGGTCCGGTGCTAGCAGTTGGCCCCTGTCGGGGGCCCCCAAAGGCCACTGATGGCCCCGCAAAACGTGACGGCTCTCCTTCGGGCGCCACGTGTCTCCTCTCTCATCGGCCCTGTGAGAAGTCTGGCTGATAGGGCCTCTTCCGCTCGCTGTCAGTGTCGCGTGCGGATGAGTTGGTCTCTTCGTATGTCATGGCTGCCTCTACCACCCTCGAGAATATAGGCAGTTTCAGGGGTTTAACATACCCCCGAATCGCCGGCTGGAGCCCCTCGGTGAACCTCCAAAGGCGCTCCTCCTCAGTGGCCACTACTGTCGTTGCGAAGCGAGACGCTCCAGGAAACACGTGCGGTACGCGCTCACGGTCTTCGTCCCCTGGTGGAGAGTGTGGAACTCTTGCCTCCTCTGGTCCTACCACGTCTGGGGAAAGTACTGCTCGTAGAAGAGGGTGACGAATCGGTCCCAGGTCAGCTTGTCCCTCTCCTGTCCCTTGACCACCCTCCACCACTTGTGTGCCGTGCTCTCCAGCTGGTACGTGGGAAAGGCCATGTGGCACTCCACCGGGGGACGAATGGTGTCAAAAACCTTTTCAATCTGCTCGAGCCAGTCCTCCGCCTCAGTCGGGTCCTCATCCCCCTTGAAGGAGGGGGGCTTCAGCTTCTAGAACTGTCTGAAAAGCTCAAAGTGACGCTGAAGTGGAGATGCTGGTTCACCTCCAGGTAAAGAAGCCTCGTGCTCGGAAGTGCCGGAGGAAGGTGGGAGCGGTGGAGGCCTATCCCCTCCCCCGCGTCCAGTGCCATGTCCGTCGCGTGGTCCCACAGAGGACTCCCCCTCCGCAGCCCTAGGGATAAGCGCTCGTGGCGGTGGGTGAAGCTCCTCTCGCACGATATCCCGTATTAGCTGGGCGAGGTCCTGGGCCTAAATGCCTAGGAGTAGTGGCTAGTCCACTGAGGCATCGACCTCAACGCACCCGCCCCTCCGACCTCATCCTCGGCCGCGTCCGTGGCCTACCTCACCAGTCCTGCGTCGAGGCATCTCCTGCAAGGAGACGCGAATACAGAACGGAAAAACGTCAATATGAATCGATACCTAACAGAGAAATCTAAGAACAGATGTCAAAAGTACGTTGTGGTGGCTACTCTAGTTACAGGCACGTGAATTGGTTATTTTCCAACCAGTTGGTTCATTTCTCGGGACGACCTTGCTCTGATACCATCTTGTTACGACCCGACTCCTGAATCCCTACGAGACACGAGAATCAGATCGACTCGACTGATCCCAAGACCCTGTCATCCAACGAGAAAGTAACCAAAAGAGCAGTAAAATAAACCACATTCATCATGCATATAACTAACAGTAACCAAAGTACAATAGTAAAGAAAAGAACTACTACAGTACACATCACCACAACAGTAGAGAATTGAACAGGTACATAAACATGATGCTTACAATAAAAGAGTACAATTGTAATAGAAAATACTCACTACAACAGAAGAAACGGTACAGTAGGTACAACACAAGTAAACTACTGGGCTCTACTAGGCCCAGCACCCTCTGCAGCCGCAGGCTCTGGCTGCTCAACACCTGGTCTTGAAAAAGGTGACAAAGGTGACATGTCAGCGAAACACTGAGTATAGTGGCAACCAACTAGTTAAGAAAATAGTAAGGTGGACAAGTAGCTGTTATTTTTAATTTCTTTCTTTATTTTCTATTTACTCATTCTTGAATCGTTTCTCAGATCTTTCTCTTGATCTCGAATGTTCCTCGTGAGAACGATCTTGATTGCAGTCTTTTCCGAAAAGTAGAAGTAGCACGTGGTGCTCTCCTGGCCGGGAGAGTCTCCCGTGGTGGTCCTACCCTCAATCAACCACCCCAAGGTCACTGATAGACGTAACGGTGACTACGGCATGTGCGATAAACGCACGGGTAGCTACCTCGCACTGGCACGCGGTCAGTCGTTTCCGTTAATGGGTGCACCCCAACGCACAGCACGGAACCAGTATAGGGCAGAGCCCTCTCAGTAACAGGGGTCTAGCCCCTCCACAGTAACCAACCAGGGGGCTTGGCCCTCCACAGTCAACGCACCCTCGCCTGACTACCCTGGTTTGTCCAGTGGGCCTAATAAGTCGGTGTAGGAAGGCTAGCAAAACCCCGGGGCCCGTGGGGTGGCTAGTGCTCTCCCTACGCTAGTAACTCTCCCGGTACTGTGTACGCGAGGGCCAAAAGTCGGTACAAAGTGGCCAGACCTAACCCTAGGTCCCTAGGGCGACTAGCTCCGCTCTGTACTAAACAAGGGGGGAAAGTCGCTCTCCTTGGTACTCCATACTCAAGAGCCAGCTCACTTCCCCAATTCCATTCCATTCACCTCTCAGGAGCTCTACTCCTAATTCCTCGTAAGGTTCATGCTCATATTTCTTTAACCAAGCCAATTTAGGTTTCATCATTTCAGCTTTATTTTCATATAACCCATGTTCTCAACAGTTAATATCCATTCATAAACAAGCAACCGTTATCTAATTATAGGAAATTATCATTTTTCTTTCTACTTTTCCAAGACTACAATTCATATATTCATGACATTCGTTTCGGTGTTTTCTTCTCTTAGGATTCATGCCACATCCTAGGATCTATCATTCAATCTAGTTTTCTAGTCCTAGGATTCATGCCATACTCTAGGATCTATCATTCAATCTAGTTTTCCAATTCTAGGATTCATGCCATACCCTAGGATCTATCATTCAATCTAATTTTTCAATCCTAGGGTTCATGCCATACCTTAGAATCTATTAATTATCTCACAAGTGCATAATTGTTGATAAATAATTGAAGGGAGCCACTCTACCCGCAAAACTGGGAGTACTGGGGACGTGATCGGTAGGTCCGTGCGTCTCCGCAACCCCTAGAGCCACAACGGAATGGGTCCCTATCACAAGGACCAAACATAAGGAACTACTCAGAACAGGATACAAGTACTGTAAACAAGTAGAGGAACTAATTCTGAGAAGAACGAAATTTGAAATGCGGAAAACGGACTTCGAATGGACCCTAAACGAGACAAAAACGACAAGTCTGCCCTAAATCAGACGTCTGGAACATCTTCCAGACGTCTTAAACGATGGTTCAAATTATACCTCACTTCTGCACTGTTCTTTAGACGTCTAGAATCCCGCTGAACTGTCTAGACCTAGTTTCAGACGTCCGACTGTCACTCCGGACGTCTGGATACTCCCTCCGCCGTCTGGTGCTGTGCCTAGACTTCTGATCTGTGTGGGGCGCCTTTCCGAACGAACCCTGCACCCGTACGCAACCATCCTTAACACGAAAATGAGGCAGAACCCTCGGCGGAATGGCCTGCATGGCCGTACACGCGAAAGGAAGAGGAAAAGGAATATTGTACCTTTTAGACGTCTGGATCCTCCTCCAGACGTCTCCCGTGTTGTCTGGACGTAGGTCCAGACGTCTGATTCTGGAAAATTTCCCATAATTAGGACCCCTCACCCTCCGCCTGTTGCGCACGGTCGCGCTGCGCCGCGCTTGCCTACTGCCTGAGCTGCAGCAGCACCTCCCCAACGCTACGCTCCTACTGCGCGCCCCTGCCAGCCGACCCTGGTAGCTCCGGTAAGTTTGCCCTCCCTTCCTTACGTGCTCCGCCCCTTCTCCCTCTCGCTGCACCTCCTCCTCCTTGCGCACACCCGGCAGCAGCTGCTGCCCTCGCCCTCGCACTCTCACGCTAACAGGAAGAAGGAGGAGACGGTGGAGTGGTGGTGAGGGAGAGGAGAGGGGGAAGATATTTGAAGGTGCCGTGGGGAGAGAGAGAGGAAGAAAAAGATGCACCTGCAGAATGGGGAGGGAAGAGAGAGAAGAAAAGAGGGCGGCGGCGCGCGTAGTCGCGAAATCGTATGCCGCAAAAATTAATTTCCAGATGTTTGGGAAGGCTTCCAGACGTCTGACCAGACGTCTTAAAAGACGTTTGATGTCGGGTCTTAACAAGGATGATCGAAGATCAACCAAATGGAAGGCGAGGTTCCTGCTGTGGTTGTTGGCAAGATCGACGACGTGATTGAGTGCAATGTCAGATCAGGATCAGGCTATTGTGATTGCGCCTCAGGGGCTTCGACTGTTGGGAAGGAAGGATGCTGATGTCAGAGTGGAAGGTGTTGTAGTTGAAAAGAAAAAAAAAATTTTTGTAAATAAAAAAATAGAAAAGAAAGAGAGAAGATATTTTTCAAAAAAAAAAAGGGAAAGAGAAAAAAAAAGGAAGTTTGAATTACAGAGAAGAGGAGAGACTTTTCTATTTTCATTGTCATTTCTCTCCTTATTTATTTTTCTTCTCTCATGAGTATGGGAGAAAGAGAGAGTGTTGAACTTGTTATAGTCACCTCCATTTAGGAGTCCTTCTGTTGCAATCCCAAAGCACGATGGGTGACATTGGATACCGCTATGGACTTTTGGAGTAGCTGATCATCACATGAGAAACCAAACTCTAGGAGGTCCAAAATTTCGATGTCTCCAGAGAGAGGGAAATCCATTTTCGAGGTCCTCAAAGGAAGGGCCCAACCGATTTCTATTTGAGAGATACAATTTCGAGGACTTCAGAGGAAGACCCATTTCAGAGATACTAAATGGGGAGTCACCAGCATCAGGTCTCTAGAGGAGAGGCCATTGTCAGAGCCAACTACACTTCCTTAAGCAGCTCCTGTTTGTGTTCCCGCCTACAAGTAAGAACCAATCTAGAGAGTTGTGCTCTGTTGTGTAAAGTAGATTTCTTTGTGTTACAAGTAAAGCATTCCATACTTCAACTTGAGGGGGAGTGTTGAGAGCATTGTATAGTGATGTTTAGTCCTACATAGTGTAGTGGGATTTTATTATGTGTGTGGTAACCTATAAATTGGCTTGTACACCCTCACTTATTCTTCTAGAAGAAACAATATAGATCAGAGTCTTGTTGAGGCCTTCTTTTGTAGTTTTCTCCCCATTCTTTGTGAGTGGGGTTTCCACGTAAATCCATGTGTTATTTGATTGGTTTATTGCTTTGATATTATTACTTCCATATTGTTTTAGATTTCAACTCTCTCTAATAGGAATGTGGCCAAGGTTCTAGTTAAGGCATATCAGAGAAGCTATGAGGAGGCAGCAGGTAGATTCTCTTCATGATTCCTCACCAGTATTGTTGTGGCAAAGATCTTGTTCCATTGATTTCTAAGCCTGATTATTCCATTTCTATCCGTTTGAGAAAGATACATTCAGATCAATTTTTTACATCTTTATAAGGTATATTATTTTTGGTGTCAATAAATCTGGTAAGTAGTTTTATTGCAGTTCTAATCTTTTTTCATACAGTAGCAAGATGAGGGCTTTATAGCTATAGAAGGTGCTCTCTTTTCATTCATTCCTCCTTTATTGATGACTGCCAATTTGTCCCTTCCCTTGACACGGTAGGGAGTCCTCATTTGGTGGTAGAGCACAATTTAGAACACAGAATTGAATCTCCTTGCCTCTTTACTTTTGATACAGTTGGGCTCTTGGGTGTTTTCTATCTTACACCTGTAAACAAACACAGAAAACATATTTTCATTCATTCCTTTTTCTTTATTGATGACTGCCTATTTGTCCCTTCCCTTGACAGGTTAGGGAGTCCTCATTTGGTGGTAGAACACAATTTAGAGCATAGAATTGAATCTCCTTGCCTCTTTGCTTCTGAGTTTTGATACAGTTGGGCTCTTGGGTTTTTTTCTATCTTCTACTTGTAAACAAACACAGAAAATAAATAATGATTCAGCTGCTTGAATTTGTATCGAGGAAATCTTAGAATTTTGAATAATTATAATTGTTGAGCATTCTAGTTATTTTTACGTTTAGTTGAAAATTATTTAGTTATTTTATATTCTTGTCTGGTTATTTCATGTAATTTACCCAATACCTTTCTCTATATAAAGAGGTGTAGGGTTTTATATTGGAATAAGACTATTTAATATGTCTCACTTAGTATCAGAGCAACGATCCTAGATCAATACTCGGGTATCCCATCGAAACAAGCCTCCAATCCTGTCTCACCAAAACCTTAATCTCATTCCCTTGCTAATCCTTCGCTACCACTGGCAGTAGCACCGATAGGGCACCACCACCGGTGGTGAGTGGCGTGCAGCACCAACAACAAGCAGTGCACGGCACCGGTAGGCAATGCGGCAGCAAGCCAGTAGTAGTTGCGCGCGGCGTAGAAGGGGGATTAGACCTCCCTAAGCAGCGGCGTGGGGTTTGCACGTGGGATGTGGTTTGCTTGTCAGTTCTCTGCCATGACCATGCCCACGAGTAGAAGGTGAACCTCTAGGACCACGACCTCCATCAATAGCCAGAGCAGAGTTCTGTCCAATAATCTCAGGAGTAGGAGTAGCTACTATAATCCGACTCAGCCGGCTATAAGTCTCCTCGAGTGATGGAAGCTTTGATAATGTCAGAATCTGAGAGCGTGTAGGATCATATTCTAGGCTTAACCCAGAGAGAAAGTGGACTGTTGTCTCCTTGTGATATTTCTGATGAGTACCACACGTGAACACAGGCCTGCACGTATTGTACTTCTCCAAAAGCTCTTTCAATGTGGCATAGTAGTATGTCAAGTGCTGCCCTTCCTGCCTGAGAGAGAACATCTCATTGCAGATCTGATAGACCTTAGTAGACTTCTTCTCGTGGGAATACGTGTCATGTAACATATCCCACATCTTCATAGTTCTGTAATACATGATGCCATCACCAATCCATGGTGATACAACATTCATGATCCACACTCTTACCATAGTGTTGTCCTTCCATGAGGCATACTTCCCGGTCTTGTTCTGAGGCTCTGGCTCGAGTAAGAGATGCTCCTTGTCATGACCCTCCACGGTCATCAGGAACGTTTGAGACCAACCAGTATAGTTGGTTTCATCCAGGTTCACAATAGGAACGAAAAATGGGTTTTTGTAGTCTTGCTCTCTTTAGTAGTCTCTGAAGTCACCTTGGATGATGATGAAGCCATGGATCTTCTGATTGCTATTTGGAAGGTCCCCAAGAATTGTGCACACTACTAGGTGGTTGGGCCAGTCTCTTTTGATTGCTTGAGTCATTTGCCTTATTTACAGATGCCCTCACTTTTGCACAGATACCAACCACCTATCAACAGGTCATGCTCGATCTGAAATGGCATTAGGTCATGGAGGATGAGATGGCCACACTTCGGTCTCGACAGACATGGTAACTTACTCTGTTACTGCTTGGTGCATGCACTGTTGGCTGTTGTTGGGTCTTTGCTGTGAAGTATAACCTAGATGGTTATGTTTCTCGGTACAAGGTTCGACTTGTGGCAAAGGGATTTACTTAAACCTATGGGGTGGATTTCTTTGACACTTTCTCCCCTATTGCTCAGCTTTCTACTATGTGGATTCTCATTTCTATTGCTACTCATTTTGATTGATCTTTATATCAGATGGATGTCAAGAATGCCTTATTGTATGGTGATCTACAAGGAGAGGTGTACATGCAGCAGCCCATGGGGTTTGAGGATTAGGGGGTGTGTATGTGTAGGTTGAAGAAGGCAATATATGGCCTTAAGTAGAGTCTGAGGTCCTAGTTTCAAAAGCTATCTGAGGTTGTTGAAGATATGGGACTCATTCGGTCTACTTCTGATCATTCCCTGTTTATGACAAAAACAGTATGTAGATGACCTAATTATCACCAGCAATGACGTAGCTAGAATAGTTGAGGTCAAGTAGAAGCTGGCACAGAAATTTGTCATGAAGGATTTAGGCTTCTTGAGATACTTCCTGGGCATAGAGGTAGTGAGAGGAAAGAGTGGTATTGTCCTTAGCCAAAGGAAATATGCCCTTGATCTACCATAAGAGACTGGGATGTTGGGATCTAAGTCATCCAACATACCCATGGATTCGAAGATGCACCTTTATGATTCTAAGTTATTGGTTGTGGAGAGTAGAGGCTATAGACAACTGATTGGTAAGCTTCTTTATCTTACTATTACACGTCCAGACATCTCACTTGCAGTCGGCAAGCTTAGTTTGTTTATGGACAGGTTGACTAAGTAGCACTGGGATGCTACTATGCAAGTGCTTAGGTACCTGAAACGAGCACCTAGACATGGGCTACTGTTTAGGAAAGGCAGATCTATGATCATAGTGGATTACTTTGATGTAGATTATGCAGACTGCCTTTCTGACAGGAAATCCACAACCGGATTTTGCACTAATGTGACTGGTAATCTGGTTACTTGGCGGAGCAAAAAGTAGAGTGTTGTGTCTCGCTCAAGTGCAGAGTCAGAGTATAGAGCAATGGCACAGATAGCAGCTAAGCTTGTATGGATTAGATTTGTCTTACTTGACTTGCATGTCAAGATTGAGGAGGGTATGGAGATTAGATGTGACAATAGGGTAGCCATGTACATAGCAAACAATCCCATGTTTCATGAGTGAGCAAAACATGTAGAGATTGATTGTCACTATACCAGAGATTTGATTCAGAGGGGACTTCTCTTTACCACCTCAGTTGCTTTAGAGAACCAGACAGTTGATATGTTTATCAAGCCTCTTGCCAGATCTACATTTGAGGCTTGTTCTGATAAGTTGAGCATGATAGACATCTATACTTTAGCTTGAGGGGGAGTGCTGAGCACTCTAATTATCTTTACGTTTAGTTGAGGACTATTTAGTTATTTTACATTCTTGTCTGGCTATCTCATGTAATTTACCTAACACCTCTCCTTATATAAAGAGGTGTAGGATTTTCTATTGGAATAAGACTGTTTATTGTGTCCTACTATAATTGTATCAGATATATATATTTACACTATCAAAACTTGATAAATATTTAAATATCAATCCCATAAAAGAAATTTAAGTATTAAATCTTAAGATCTAGCAATTTAATCCTTAGATTAAGTGATCTTAGCATTAACCTACCATTACAACCCGGTTCTCGGATCCTTACAGGACCCGAGATCGGCTCGCCTTGACTAATCCCAAGACCTAGTCGACCAACAAGAAATAACAAAAAGTAGGAAAATAAATTATATTCACGCATGCAATATAACTAAGAAGAAAAAACGTACAAAGCAGTAAAGGAAATAGAGTAACTGTCTTAGTACATACCACCACAATAACGGAAAGCAGAAAGGAAACAGAAGTAGCAGAATAATAACTAAGTGTCCGTTACTTACTACAATAGTGGAGAAAAGAAAGTGCTGAAGAAAAACTACGGTTGGACTCGACTGGGCCCAACACCCTTTGCAGCCAAAAACTCGGGCTGCTCAACTCCAAGTCCTGAACAGGGTTACGAAAAGACAGAGTCAGCGAACGCTGAGTAGAGTGATGTTTATATTATTTTAGTGCAAGTACAGTAAAAGCAACAGTAGGTTTATTTCTCATTTCTATTTATCTCATTTATGTGATTCTATTCCATCTATTTCTCAAGTATCCAGGTATTTCTTGATCTTGCATGTTCCCCGTGAGAACGATCTTGTTTGCAGTTTTTTCCGTAGAGTAGAAGGTATACATGGTGCTCTCCTGGCCGGGAGAGTCCCCTGTGGTAGTCCTATACCCAGTTAACCACCCCAGGGTCATTGTCGAGACGTAGCGGTGATTACAGCATGCGTGATAAGCTCACGGGTAGCTACCCCGCACTGGCACGCGGTCAGTCGTTTCCACTAGCGGGCATGCCATAGTACAGCACGGAACAGTATAGGGTCTTACCCTCTCAGAACAAGGGTCTCACCCCTCAGAACCAATCAGGGGTCTCGTCCCTCCACAGTCCGTGCACCCTCGTCTTACTACCTCGGTTTGCCCAGAGGGCCAAAAAAAAGTCGGTGTAGGTTGGCTAGCTTAACCTCGGGCCCCATGGGGTGGCTAGCTCCCTCCCTAAACAACTAGCATGCCTCGATACTACGTACGCGAGGGCTGACAGGAGTTGGTGTAGAATGGCCAATCCTAACCCCGAGTCTCAACCCAAGGGAGGCTAGCTCCGCTCTACACTAAAAGGGTACAATTGCTCCTCTTGGTGCGATGTACTCAAGGGCCAGCACACTTCCTGTCTACATTCCAGATTCCGTTTATCCACAGGAGTTCTACTCCTAATTCCCCGTAGGGTTCATGCTCATGTTCACCTCATTTATCCCGATCCAGATCTCATCTTTTATAATTCATTTCTCATCCATATATAGGCAGCTCGTATTTTCATAATTCAATTCTCAATACATGCAACTGATGATTTCACAGGTAATTATTCTTTAAATACAGGCAGCTCATATTCTAACAGGCAACTCGCAATTATAATATAGGCAATTGCTAGCAATTTATCTCAATTACGCATGCAAGTAAAGCATACAGTACAAGCAGGTTCATTCATTTCTCTACCCTAGGGTTCATTCCACATTCTAGAGTTCCATTTGGTTAATTCAATCAAGCACATTCTTATTCAAATATTAATATTTGGACTAAACCACTCTACCAGGAAACACGGGAGTAATGAGGGCTTGAACTGTAGACCCAGACGTCTCTGCAAGCTCCAAATGCGTAGCAGGCTGAAACCCTATGCCAGAAAATACATCATAAAAGGAGTGTTCAGAACAGTGTAAAACAAACTCTAGTACATAGAGGAACACGAGAGGAAAGTACATGTATTTTGTTTGCGTAAAATAAACCCCGATCGGACCCTAAACAGGTCAAAAGCGTGCCTACTATTCAAAATCAGACATCTGGGAATAATCCTAGACGTCTTAAAAGGCGTTAGATCTTACCTTGTGTCTCTTGCGGCTGATCAGACATCCAAACCTCTGCGACCGTTTGAAGACAGTTCTAGACGTCGGACAATGTTTCCGGTCGTTTGGAAGCACCTTCGGACGTCTGGTGATGTGATCAGATGTCGAAAAGTGCCTGGGAAAGCGCACCGCATGCCTTCCCAAAGCCTCCCTCCGTACGAAAGATGCAGCAATGAAAACAGTCCCACAGCTCCTGCGCTGAGATACTCTGCATGGCGGAGATCAGCGCAGGAACATACATACCTCGCGCAAACTCGTGTTTTCAGACGTCTGGCCTTAGCTCCAAACGTCCAGATGCCTCACTAGTCGTCTAGACTCCACTCCAGATGTTTGATACTGGAAAACTTCCAGTATCAGGAACTCCTCACAGCTCACTCCGCTCGTTCACCACGTGCCGCAGTAGCTCCAGCTGCTACAAAGGGCCGGGAGGCTGCCTCCCCGAGCCCTCTTCTCCTCACGCACGCGCCCGTCGTCGGCCGTGCGAGTTCCGCCAAGCTCCCGAAGGTCCTCCGACCTTCCATGCTCTCCTCCCTCTCTCTCGTTCTCCCTCGCTCGCCCCCTCTTGCCGCTCCCGCACAAGAAACTGAAGGTGGTGGTGGCTGTGGTGTGTGGAGTGGAGAGGAGAAAGGGGGGGTATATATAAGAGGGTTTAGGGTTTTACAGGGTGAAGGCGAAGGTGAGAGCGGGTCTCTGTGCGTCGTTCGCACGCAGAGCGCAATGCACAATACGAAAAATCACTTTCAAATGTCCGGGAATGTGTTCAGACGTCTGACTGAAACTCTAGACGTCTTAAAAGGCTTAAAAAGTAACGAGTCCTTACATCATAACAAACTTAAAGGAAGTTTCATCCTTGAAACTTGAGCTAGCTAGGTGCTGGAAAAGGAACGTAAAAGCGCATAACAAACTGAAAGAGGACTGAAGTAGGTCCGAAAAGACGTACCCTCAAAAAGCTCCGGGTGCCGCTCTCGCATTACCGCCTCAAACTCCCCAAGTCGCCTCCTCATACCGCTGGCTTCTCCATAGGACCTTCACTAGTGGTACTTACTTCCATCTCAGACTTCGAACGACTTTGTCTAGTATCTGTATTGGTCTCTCGGTGTAGGTCAGGTTGTCACCCACCTCGATGCTCTCGTGGCTCAAAACGTGATTGGGATCGACGACGTTCCTCCTGAGGTTGGACATGTGGAACACGTCGTGCACTCCAGAAAGCTGGGGAGGAAGGGCAAGCCGGTAAGCAACGGGCCCCACCCACTCCAGGACCTCAAAGGCCCCATAAACCTCGACGCAAGCTTCCCTTTCACCACAAAACACTGCAGGCCCTTCATGGGCGAAACACGAAGAAAAACATGATCCCCAACCTCGAACTGCACCTCTCTTTGTTTCCGGTCAGCGTAACTCTTTTGCCTGCTCCTGACAGTGTGGAGTCGACTGTGAATCTGCTCTATCACCTCCTAACTTTGCCAGATCAGCCTGGGGCCAACCTCCCACTTGGTCCCTACCTCGACCCAACTCAAGGGTGCAGTACACCTCCGTCCGTACAGAGCCTTGCAAGGTGTCATGTCGATGTTCGAGTGGTAACTATTATTGTATGCAAACTCTGCTAGGGGAAAATGCTCCACCCAGGAGCCTCTCCAGTCCAGTACACAAGCGCGCAAAAGGTCCTCAAGTATCTGTATGGTACGCTGTGACTGTCCGTCCGTCTGGGGGTACTAGGTGGTACTAAACCCCAAACGTGTCCCCAAAGCCTGTTGAAACTCAGCCCAGAACTGTGAAGTAAAATGGGTATCTCGGTCGGATATGATCTCACGTGGAACTTCGTGCAGGCACACCACATCTCGGATGTATTTCTCTGCTAACTGCACTAGTCCAAAGGTGACTCGGATCGGCAGAAAACGTGCCGTCTTTGTCATCCTGTCTACTATCACCCAGACTGTGTCGTGTTCCCTTTGGGTAATTGGTAGACCCACCACCAAGTCCATGGTGATGCTCTCCCACTTCCACTCTGGCATAGGAAGTGGCTGTAATGGCCCCGTAGGCCTCTAATGCTCAGCCTTAACTTGCGGGCACACCAAACACTGCTGCACAAACTCACCAACATCCCACTTCATCCCTCTCCACCAAAAGTCTCATCTCAAATCATGATACATCTTTGTGTTCCCTGGATGTATGGTGAACCTGGACCCATGTGCCTTAGCCAGGAGCTCTCTCAACAACTCATCATCCCTAAGAATGCATAGGCGTCCCCTCATGCGCAGTATCTTGTCTATAAGGGAAAGGTCAATTGGGTCCCCTCTCAACACCCTGTCTCGCAGCATCTGTAAGTATGGATCTGTCATCTGTCCTGCGATGATATGGTCTATCAGCTTTGTTCGCGTCTGCCGCGTCACTGTCACTGTCCCACAATACTCCTGTGACTTCCAGGGTCGCCAACTGCCCAACTCTTCCATAAGTCTCCAACTCTACGCCTGTAGACTGGCTAAGTAGGTGGGCGCCTTCCAGCTCAAGGTGCCAGCCACCACATTGGCTTTCCCTGGGTGGTAGGAGATGCTGCAGTCATAGTCCTTCAGGAGCTCTAACCAACGTCTTTGTCTCATGTTAAGCTCCTTCTGGTCAAACAAGTACTTGAGGCTTTTATGATCCGTGAAAATCCTGAAAGTTTTACCGTAAAGGTAGTGCCTCCATGTCTTCAGCGCGAGGACAACAGCTGCCAACTTTAAGTTATGGGTAGGGTAGCTATACTCATGGGGCATCAGTTGCCATGAAGCATAAGCGACAACGTGACCTCGCTGCATGAGCATACCTCTTAACCCCTGCAACAAAGCGTCTGTGTAAACCACAAAACCGCCACTACTGTCTAGAATGGTAAGCACAGGAGTTGAAGTTAGTCTCCTTCAACTCCTGAAAACATGCATCGCGCTCATCTGTCCAGGCAAAGGGCACGTCCTTCCAGGTCAGCTAGGTCATAAGACGCGCAATCTGAGTGAATCCTCTGATAAACCACCGATAGTAACCTGCCAGTCCCAAAAAGCTACATATCTTTGTCATTGTACGTGGCCTCTCCCACCTGTGTACAACCTCAACCTTAGCTGGATCCACAGCCAAACCATCTCCTGAAATCACATGACCCAAGAAAGTCACCTGCTTCAACCAAAACTCGCACTTGTTGTACTTGGCATACAGCCTGCGTCGCCTCAAGGTGTTCAGGATCATGCGTAAATGTTGTCTGTGCTGTGTCTGATCCTGCGAGTAAGCGAGCACATCGTCGATGAACACCACCACAAACTGATCCAAGTACGGCCTAAAAACCTGGTTCATCAAATCTATGAAAGCAGTGGGGGCATTAGTCAACCCAAATGGCATGACCAAGAACTCATAGTGCTCGTACCTGGTACGAAAAGCTGTCTTGGAGTCATCGGTCTCCCTGATCCTCAACTGGTGGTAGCCTGACCTCAGATCTATCTTGGAGAACACTATGGGATCTCGCAACTGGTCGAAGAGGTCGTCAATCCTCGGCAGCAGATACTTGTTCTTGAGGGTGACCCTATTTAGCTGTCGGTAGTCGACACAAAGTCGTAGGGTACCATCCTTCTTCATAAACAGTACAGGGGCTCCCCACAGGGATGCACTGGGCCTCACAAAGCCTTTCTCCAACAGGTCTTGTAGCTGTGACTTGAGCTCTTGTAGCTCAAGTGATGCCATCCAGTACGGTGTAGTAGAAATGGGGTTGGTCCCTGGTACTAGTGAGATCTCAAACTCGATCTCACGCTCAGGCGGTAGTCCTGACAGCTTCTCTAAAAAAATGTCGGGGTACTCGCAAACCGCCGGGATACTCTGAAAGTCAGACACGGGACTAGGCTCTGCCACTACATAGGCCAAAAAGCCCTCACACCCCTCGCTCAAAAGCCTTGCTGTCTGAAGCGCGGAGATGCATCTGAAACCTCCATCCACCAGCTGTCTGTGAAACTCAAAAGGGAGGCAATTCCGGTATGGAGAAGATGATCTTCCTCCCCAAACAGTCCACCAGGGCATGATAGACGGACAACCAATCCATCCCTAGGATCACGCCAAAATCCTCCATCTGTATCACAATTAGGTTAGTGGGGAGGTTGTGTCCCCCTATACTAACCTCGCAGTCTATGTAGACCTCCTCAGCTACAAACAACTGGCCACCTAGGACTCTGATCACAAATGGATCCTCTAATAGTACATTGCCCCGCCCCAAACTGACGGCAAAACTCGTAGCGACGAAAGAGAGCGTGGCGCCAAAATTAAAGAGTACGTAAACTAATCTTCCAAAAATAGTAACCATACCTGCCACCACAGAATCCGAAACCCTGGCGTCTTTGTGTGTCAGGGCGTTGATACGCCCCTCAGTCCTCGGTGCAGGCAAAGCAGCTACACTTTGGGTTGGGCGAGTAGCCGCTGGTCGGTACCCTCTTCGTGACTGCTGCCCTCCCCCACGTGCCTGGTGACCACGACCACTGATTAGCCCATAGTTGTGGGCTATTTAAGTATTTAAGTGCTTACACATTAGGTTAATTCTAATATTTATTTAGCATAAATTAGGATGTAAATAGATTAATTCATAGTTTTAATTTAATTACATAATCCATGCATTGCATTCATATCTTAAGTGCATTTAGAATTAGCTTAGAATGGCATTCATCTAATTAGATAACCAATTAGGTACATTGTTTTCATTAACATAGAAGTTGAGGGTCTGTATATAAATGACCCTAATATTTTAACATTATTTTCTTTATTCTTCTTCTTGCAGGAACGGCTGTCTGCCGCTCTAATGCCACCAGCTACCGTAGTGAAGAACCCATTCAAGGAGGAGAGGATGTGTTGGATCTAGTCGGGCAGCTGATTTCAAATTGGTGCAGGACACTACAAAAGGAGGGAGGCAGCCGAGCTCGGGAGGCCTCCACCACCGACCCACCACTGTGCAGAGAGACCTTCTCTCTTCCATTCCATACTACCGGCCTCTACCGTGGCGGCGAGTCTCCACTACCGTGGGCGTGTGGTGTGACAGGCCACACCGCCATCCGGAGCTCGCCTGCATTACCGTGAGCACCTTAACGTGCATCTCCCTCGCCGTCGTCACCAACCACCATCGCCGCAGATACCATTCAACCACCCTTTCAGTCACTTAAGACGTTCGGAAAATTTCCCGGACGTCTGAAGCTACCAGCTCACCTGCGACCACCCGCCTGCATACCCGTCTCAAGTCTACCCGCACCCGCACAACCACATCCGCCCACTCCACCTTCCACACACGCCCCCTCCAACCGCACCCGCACCCGCTCAGCCTGCAGCTGCACTCTTCCCGCGCCTGCAGAGCCACCCGCTCACCTCCAGCCGCTCCCGCTCCCTCTGCCAAGAGGCTGCCCACCCTTTCATCTCCAACCACGCACGCCCTCCTCAACCTACAGCGCCCTCTTCCCGCGCCTGCAGACCCGCACAACCGCGCACACCTTCCTCGCGCCTGCAACCTCAATCGCCCCTGCCGAACCTCCTCCCGCTCCTGCAGAACCGCCAGCAGCACCCCCTCTCCGCGCGCACCAGCTTGCGCACCCTCCTGAAGCCACACGCGCGGCAGCACCTGCTGAAGCCACGCCAGCAGCAGCGCGCGGCAGTCCTCACTGCCAATAGGCCACGCGCGCTCACCGGCTGTAGCACCTCCGCCGGAGCTCGTCCGGCCACCTCCGGCCACCGCACGACACGCCACCACCACCGCTTCGAAGCCCTCAGTCCAAGGGACTTCCTCCGAGCTTCCCGCGCCCGGCCATCCACTTCTCGTCGTGCAAGACAAAGGGGAAAAATTTCCTTGTTTTGCTACAGTAACCTGCCAATTAGAAATTACATTTTCTGCCATTGTCACTTTTTAATCATATTTTATTGATTCTGCATTGCAGAAAATATCCTCTAGTTTCTCAGAGTTGCTATTTCAGCATTGTTTCTTGCTTAAACCTTAATCTGAAGGCAATCTTGGCTTGATTCTTGTCCAAACTAACTGCGAACAAACGTTTTTATCTGGTGCAAATTTTAATACGTCATTGCCTCCCTGTGGATACGACCCGCTCCTCTGCGAGTGGTTATTTCTTCTTAAATATTGATTAGTCAATTTTTCCACCACATTAAACTGCAAACGACTTTAAAGCGAACAATCGACCAGTCAACCACCAACTCGGCCTCCAGTGCTCGGTGCGGGGAGCATCTGCTCGGCCCTGGTCCTAGATGGGCAGTCCCTCCTGAGGTGGCTTGGCTGGCCACACTGGTGCAGAGAGGAACACGGCCTCCTCCCTCAGTAGGTTCCTACTGGTGGCTTGGCGGAGGTCCGGTGTTGGCAACTGGCTCTTGTCTGGGGCCCCCAAAGGCCACTGATGGCCCTGCAAAATGAGACGGCTCTCCTGCGGGCACCGTGTGCCTCCTCTCCCAACAGCCTTGTGAGTGCTTCAACTAGTAGGGCCCCCTCTGAGCTCCCCTGACTCGCTTGGCGCTACGGTGACTTTGCCGTCCCATGGAAGCTCCCCCTACACACCCTCGGAAGGAACATGAGGGGGCGGTGGAGTTGGCGGAAGCTGAAATTCTTCTCGAACGACCTCTCAAATCAACTGGATGAGATCCTAGGCCTCGACGCTCAGGAGGAGAGGCGGGGTAGCATTGATCCCAAGCCTGACACGTCTACCCCCGTGCCTACAACGAGGCATCTCCTACAAGGAGATGAAAGAGGAAGAACAATGACCGTTAATAACACCAAAATACACGAAGGAATATGACTCGGAAGTGAAGATCAAAATTAGACGTTGTGATGGCTATCCTAGTTATATGCATGTGAGTGGTTATTCTCAAGCCAATTGGTTCATTTCTCGGGACGACCTTGCTCTGATACCATCTTGTTACGACCTGATTCTTGGATCCATACAGGACCCAAGACCGACTCGTGTCGACTAATCCTAAGACCTAGTCATCCAACAAGAAATAACCAAAAGTAGGAAAATAAACCATATTCACGCATACAATATAACTAAGCAGAAGAAACGTATAAAGTAGTAAAGGAAATAGAATAGTTATCTCAGTACATACCACCACAACGGAAAGTGGAAAGGAAGAAGAAGTAGTAGAACAATAACTAAGTGTCCCTTACTACAACAGTGGAGAAAATAAAGTGCTGAAGAAAAACTATAGCTAGACTCGACTGGCCCAACACCCTTTGCAGTCGAAAACTCGGGCTGCTCAACTCCTGGTCCTGAAGAGGGTTACAAAAAGACAGAGTCAGCGAACGTTAAGTAGAGTGGTGTTTACATTATTTAAGTGCAAATACAGTAAAAGCAACAATAGGTTTATTTCTCATTTCTATTTATCTCATTTATGTGATTCTATTCCATCTATTTCTCAAGTATCCAGGTATTTCTTGATCTTGCATGTTCCTCGTGGGAATGATCTTGATTGCAGTCTTTTCCGTAGAGTAGAAGGTACACGTGGTGCTCTCTTGGCCGAGCGAGTCTCCCGTGGTAGTCTTATACCCAGTCAACCACCCTAGGGTCGCTGTCGAGATGTAGCGATGACTATGACACGCATGATAAGTGCACGGGTAGCTACCCCATACTGACACGCGGTCAGTTATTTCCGCTAGTGGGTATGCCAAAGTATAGCATGGAACAGTATAAGGCCTTGCCCTCTCAGAACAGGGGTCTCGCCACTCAAAACCAACCAGGGGTCTCGCCTCTCCACAGTCCGCACACCCTCGTCTTATTACCCCGGTTTGCCTACAGGGCCAAAAAAAAGTCGGTGTAGGTTGGCTAGCTTAACCCCAGGCACCGTGGGGTAGCTATCTCCCTCCTTACACTAGTAGCACGCCTCGGTACTACGTACGTGAGGGCCGACAGGAGTCGGTATAGAGTGGTCAATCCTAACCCCGTGTCTCAACCCAAGGGAGGCTAGCTCCGCTCTACACTAAAAGGGAACAATTGCTCCCCTTGGTACCACGTACTCAAGGGCCAGCACACTTCCCGTCTACATTCCAGATTCCGTTTATCCACAAGAGTTTTAGTCCTGATTCCCCGTAGGATTCATACTCATGTTCACTTCATTTATCCCGATCCAGATCTCATCTTTCATAATTCATATCTCATTCATATATAGGAAGCTCGTATTTTCATAATTCAATTCTCAATACATGTAAATGGTGATTCACAGGTAATTATTCTTTAAATACAGGTAGCTCATATTCTAATAAGCAACTCGCAATTATAATACAGGCATTTGCTGGCAATTTATCTCAATTACGCATGCAAGTAAACCATACAGTATAAACAAGTTCATTCATTTCTCTACCCTGTGGTTCATTCCACATCTTAGAGTTTCATTTGGTTAATTCAATCAAGCACATTCTTATTCAAATATTAATAACTGGACTAAACCACTCTACCAGGAAACATGGGAGTAATTGGGGCTTGAACTGCAGACCTAGACGTCTCTGTGAGCCCCAAATGCGCAGCAGGATGAAACCTTATACCAGGGAATACATCACAAAAGGAGAGTTCAGAACAGTATAAAACAGACTCTAGTACGTAGAGGAACTCGAGAGGAAAGTACAGGTATTTTGTTTGCATAAAATGGACCTCGATTGGACCCTAAATAAGTTAAAAATGTGCCTACTATTCAAAATTAGACATCTAGGAATAATCCCAGGCGTCTTAAAAGGTGTCAGATCTTACCTTGTGTCTCCTGCGGCTGATCAGACATCCAGACCTTCTCTACGACCGTCTGAAGACAGTTCCAGATGTCGGACAATGTCTCCAGTCGTCTGGAAGCACCTTCGGACGTCTAGTGATGTGATTAGACGTCTAAAAGTGCCTGGGAAAGTGCACCGCGTGCCTTCCCAAAACTTGCCCTACGTACGAAAGATGCAGAAATGAAAATAGTCCCACAGCTCCTACGCTGAGATACTCTGCATGGCGGAGATCAGCGTAGGAACGTACATACCTCACAAAACTCATGTTTTTAGACGTCCGGCCTTAGCTCCGAACGTCCGGATGCCTTGCCAATCGTCTGGACTCCACTCCAGATGTTGGATACTGGAAAACTTCCAGTATCAAGAACTCCTCGTAGCTCGCTCCTCTTGCTCGTCACGCGCCGCAGCAGCTCCAACTGCTGTAGAGTGCCGGGAGGCCACCTCCCCGAGCCCTCTCCTCCTCGCACAAACGCCCACCGTCGGCCGTGCGAGCTTCGTCGAGGTCCCAAAGGTCCTCCGACCTTCCATGCTCTCCTCCTTCCTCTCTCTCGTTCTCCCTCGCTCGCCCCCTCTCGCCGCTTCTGCATAAGAAACTAAAGGTGGTGGTGGCTGTGGTGTGTGGAGTGGAGAGGAGAAAGGAGGGGGGGTATATATAAGAGGGCTTAGGGTTTTACAGGGTGAGGGCGAAGGTGAGAGCGGGTCTCTACATGTCGCCCGCGCGCAGAGCGCAGAGCGCAAAGCGCAGTATGAAAAATTTCAGTTTTAGACATCCGGGAACGTGTCTAGACGTCTGACTGAAACTCCAGACGTCTTAAAAGGCTTAAAAAGTAACGGGTCCTTACACCTACCATAACAATCATGGATCAACAACTACAATCCTTAAAATTCCACAATCGAATAAATCTATATAGAGATTGTAGCCTTAACAAGAAATAACTTCTATTTGACTTTAAAAAAGCTAAAATACCTCAATGATCTAACAAAGAGTAAAGGAAATTCTTGTAAGGGCTCTTCTCAATCAACAAATATGCAATAACATTAATAAGTAGAAATGGTGTGTTGTGTCACCCATGTCGACCTTACAAAATAGAAAAGGTGTAAAATCACTCATTTCACATAAATTATTTGACATTGTAGAAAATAATGCAAGGAGATGATTTCCATCGATTCATATGCCCTCTATATACATAGAGAGGCATAAATAGATGAAAAGTCTTGAGTAAAGTTGGAAAAAGCAAATCAAGGAAAATAAAATATTAAGGGCAAAAATCGCTAACACTCTTACACTGACACTATATGTGTGTCGATATGGCTCTAAATAAGGAAAGGGCTATTTCGTCAACATTTTCCATTGGTATGCCATGGGCATGCAAGACACTAACACGAACCTTGTAAGGCTTCATGCATACATAAGGCCACTCTTGTGCTTGAATCTTTCTTCTTTTCTTCCTTTTCAAATTCTATTTATGGGGATTCCTTCCAGTGGCATGCCGATGATTTGCAGGTAAAATAGCCAATTCTAAATATAGGAGTGTGGGTGATATTTCGTCAAATTTTGATTTGTTGACAATTTCGATGGAATAGGTAGTTCTATGTGCAATTTTTGCACCATCTTGGTATTTTAAGGTCAATGTGGGTGGCATAGTAGTCGACTTCAATCCATTACTACTGTTGTGTGCTTGATGGAGTGTGAAGAGCTCTTCCAAGGGTTTTCCCTCCCCACATTTGCTAGATTTTAAAGATATTTTAGCTTATCTAAAGCCAAAAGAAGAGTTATTTCTCTCTTTAAGCTAGATTTAAGTTATATTTCTATCGAAGTCCTTGGAGTTGCATGCAGAGGTGAAGTTTGGCATGTGACAAAATTATTTTCTATCTTGCATGATTTGTGCTTGATATAACCACATTTATAATGCTTTACAATTGAATTTGAACTACAATTAGGTAGAGAAGATCAAAGGGATTTGAGAGAACCATAGGGTACATGAGAGGAATGAGGGAGACTAGCTATTGAGGAATTCCTTGGGATATCCTCGACGGACTCGATTTATAGCACTAAATAACAAGAAAAGGATTTTAGAGCTTTAAATCAGCCCTCAATTTATTCATAAAATATCTAAATGCTTCTAACTTAAGGATTGAGTCAACATATTTGTTAGATGATATTGAATCTTGTCTCATTCGATCCTATTTGCAGTTTCACTTGGGTAAAAGAAAATTACTAGTGTTACATGTGGTTCTTGTACAAGATAGACCTAATTTCATCACCCAATTATTGAAGTAGTCCCTGTCATTAGTTTTGGTGGAAGGTTAATCACAATTGGATTAATCATTGGATTATCATAGTTTTCAAATGAAATGTATTAGCACATTCTGTTGAACGTTTACGAACGCTACGCTAACGTGTTCGATTTTGGAAAACCTGTTGTAGTTTGAAAGCGAAGAATTCATGTTCAACAAATAAAACTACGCGTTTCTTTTTATTTGTTATAGAATAATTCAATTTAGAACTATCTAATTATTTATAATTAATAACAGAGAGAGAGGGTAAGAGAGAGTATTACACATGGAAATCAAAATGAGATGTAGAATAAACAAAGAATTTATCATAGAAGAGACTGTTCATTACAACTAGAAGGCATGAAACAATTACACTAGAAAGCGATAAATTTACTCTAGAAAGCATTAAAAGAATGGAGAGAGAAATGTCCTCCTCGACGATCGCTCGGAGGACGAATAGACTATTCTAGAAAGCAGTAAATCTATACTAGAAAGCGGTAAAAAGAATAGGGAGAGAGAAATCCTCCTTGACGGTTGCTTGGAGGACGAGCCGGACGGGACGACGCCTGGACGAAGGAGAACGAAGCGGGACGAAGGAGGACGAAGCAAAAGAACGGGAACGAAGCAGCACGCCGTCGTCGTCGCGGGATCCACTTCCGAAGGGGAACGAAAATTGGACTTTATCTCGCGAGAAGCATCCCGGGTGTGGGAGAAGCTTCTCTTGAGCTTTGGAGGGGTACAGAGGAGAAAGAAGGGATGAGAATTTCGTATGGAGGGGGTCTCCTTTTATAGTTGCAAGGAGTGGGGGCAAAATGGACATTACAACTTCAAAACAATAAATAAGGGGTCTTTAGTGATGGATAAATCCGTCACTAAAGCCCCAACATGGGCATAGTGGCCGCTCGCGCGCGCCTCCTCGCCTGCTCGCATGCTCAACGGCCACGCACGTTCACCGCTTTTCAGCCGTTCGATCGCGAGATCGGACGGCTTAAATCGCGTCCACGCCAGCAGCGTAGCGCGCCCCCCGCGCGTCTGATTGCGCGTTCGATTGCGCGTCCAATAGCGCGTCGACGCAATCGGGCGCGCACGGCCGTATGATCTTCATCTGACGCTCCACGTGCCTCAATCGATCGCACCCTCCAGCGCTTCGCCGCGGATCGAACCTGCGCCCCGCGCTCGCGATAGCGCGCTCGACAGCTGCACTATGGGGAGCGGATGGTCGAGCGCACGTTTTAAAATGCGAGCGCCCACAGCCGTTGGATTAAGATCCAACGGCGGAGAGAGATCGGGCGCGGAGCCTTCACAAGATGAAGCGACCGTTTGGGTGGCTGGGATGGCGCCACGTGGCACTATCTTGGCCGTCCATCTTCTGGAAGTTGTGGATGGTGCCACGGATGTCGGATTGACTCGATTTTTGTGTCGTTGGGCTGCGATCGTCGATCCGAATTCATCCGTGCGGTCGGATTTATCATCTGAAGTGTGGATTTACACCATCTTGACCCTTGATCTTCTAGGGTTCCCGGGTCACTATCTGATGCTAC
Organism: Thalassia testudinum; assembly: GCA_037157565.1. Taxonomy (NCBI): domain Eukaryota; kingdom Viridiplantae; phylum Streptophyta; class Magnoliopsida; order Alismatales; family Hydrocharitaceae; genus Thalassia; species Thalassia testudinum. The sequence continues at coordinate 52,370,596 of JAZHRO010000009.1, forward strand.
GGATGCCTGATTAGGGCGATCTTGGAGTCGTTGAACTCCAATCGTCGCCCTGATCACATCCATATGGTTGGATCTTTGATCCGAGGCCCCGATAAAATATTTTCCCTGTCCAAGCACATAAAAGGAGATAATTAACCTCCATTTTATTCAAACTATTCTAAATGCAAGATGATGCATGTAATGCAATATTTATATCATGAAATGCAATCCTATGCTTAAGAACAAGCATAAATAGACATCTTAAGTTGTGTAAATGTGTTTACATCATACTCCCATGCCTATCTTTTGCTAGTCCCTAAAAAACTATATGCTATTTATAAAAGAATTAGGTTAGATTATTTGGAATTGAGTTATTTTTCAATCATTAAGAAATTGTCTACTTAGGAACTGAACCTTCAAAGACACAACAGTGCCCGGGTATCAGCCAAAATGCAGACCGCTTCAAGCCCTCGCCTTATTAAAAGAAAATTTTCTTTTTCTCTTTTTCTCCTTTCTAATTTGTTTTTATTTTCAAATTTTTGGGTTTAAGAGTGGCTTTCTACGGCCATTCAACTCACCCAAAATTTGATGAGAACCTTAAGCTTTAAGCATCTTATTGTGATTGTGATAGACTCGTTGACCGGCAATTAGAACGGACTCCGGATTTCTACGCCTCTAGGTGACCTCAAAAAGAATTCTACCTAAAGGTGTATCTTTACAACCAGTAGCTTCTCCCTACTTTTATTTTTTAACGGGGTCAACACAAGGGTGAATCCAGTGTATATCTCCCCGATTTATTCTACTTCTCCGCTTCTTCCTAAGTGTTTTGGGAATTTTTTTAGTGCATTTTCTGAGCTGGGTTCTGGACAACAGGTCGATGAGCTGTTACCACCGACAACTTGCCAGTCATACTCGTGCGGCGAAGTGTGGCTTATTTCTTTTTGTTCTTTTCTCCTTTTCTTTTTGATGATTTTTTTTTTCTTTTTTCTTTTTAAGTAGGTGGCTTCCCTGGTCTAAGATTTACCTAAAGGCAGCAAAAAGAAAAAGGTCCAGTGATTGGGCTCTGGACAACCTACCTATGGGCTGTTACCCACGATAACTTACCAGCCATATCACCCTAGCAGGTTCATTAGGTACCCAATTTTCGTAAAAATCGTCGAACAACGAGTCAGTGCAAAGAAAGTGTGTAGATGCTTAAGATTCAAAATTTCCTTAAATCAGAGGGTGGGTTGATAAGTCGTGTACTTATCACCCAAACTTATTTACTCTAATTCAAATAAAATTCAAGTTGGTGAGAACTTGAAAAACAAATCCACATTTTAGTAGATACATGGGCTGATTAAGTTCAACGACCTGAAGGGCCTTTGTGTTCAGATCTTAATGTAGTTTTTCCTAAGATTGAAAATTTTCTTAAACCCAAATTCTCTTTCCTAATTTTGATTTTTTTTTAATCAAAATAAAACAAATCTATGGAGCTGACGAATGAATTCAGAGATAAATATCCACCCCCCCATGCCTATCTAATGCAATGTCCTCATTGTATTAAAAAGACATAAAACAGAGTGGAAAAGCGAAGAAAGCACCTGAATTGCGTGAATGTCAGGTCCGCTCCGAGATGAAAAATTAAAAAGAACTGTATAAGTGCTGAGTTTAGTGCCTTCAGCTAGGCACACTATATAAAGAAAAGAAATGAAGAATTCACATGTGCAGGTTAGAATTAGAATGAATAGAAGAATCCTCTGACCTGTCAGCAGAGGTCCACAGATGTGAACCAGATTGTGGTGCAGACCCACACCTCATAATCGAGAATATCTTAGGTTCTAGATAAAAATTACCCAAAACCTAAAATCAGAATGCAAGCGGGGTCGGGCCTGCAATTTATGAGGATGCAACCCAAGACCAAAAAGTCGGGTTACAGAGAATTGAAGCTCAAAAGGATAATCGTTGAATGTGTGCTTGGGTTTGACATCCTCGAAATAAATGTCGTAAGGGTTCTGATTTGATGGTTTCAGCTTAAAAGGAACCCTTCGACTCAATCTTCTATTTCCTCCAAAATTGACTTCCCAAATTAGAACTTCCCAGCTCCTATTCTCCTCATTCAGCTTATCAAATTCCAAGACCTCTTGTATATTCATCACCCCGTTTGAAATCTCCAAGTCTAAATGATGTGGCAGAATCAAAATTGACTTGGGTCTAATTATCTCAGAATTAGAATCATCAATAAGCTCAACAGGGTGTAACTGATAATCAGGGCATTGAATTGATTCCTCCGGAAAATGCGATTCTGGATCCGTAATGTGTGCCCTAATAAGGTTAGTTTCCTCAGTTATTGGGCTATCAAATGATCTATCAGATTCCTCAGGCCCAATCGTCTCACAGAAATCGTGTTCAGAGAACTCGCTGAGACTTCGCAACTTAAATCTTCACCATCAGGATCCGTATCAATGTATGTCCCATAATTAGTTGTCACTTTGTGTTCCAAGGAGTCATACGTTTCCTCGTAACCTGGCTTAGGGATCTCAGGTGAAGAAATCAGATCATCCTTCATTGGTTGTTTTAATTCAATCTGGTCAGCCTCGTAACATGTGCCCCCACTAGGTGCCTGAGCGGGTTCTGTCATTGGCTTTCCTGAAGAGGGTTCATCCTAGGAATTATTCCAAGATTGAATCAAAGCAACCACGAATCTCATCCTCAATTTTGCTAATTTCCCAAGTAGAAACTCACCCGGGTTCTTATCCTTAACATCCTGGAGCCAATCCAACAAAGACTTGTTTAAATCATCAATCATTTCAATCAGGGGCTCCAATCTCAATGCAAGGTATTGGCTGAACTTCTAAAGATTGAATGATATTCCTCAAGTTAGCCAGAACCTTATCTTGAACCTGGTTAACCTGAACCAAATGAGTTGGTTCAGGGTTGGGCGGGTTTGGGCTCAATGCAGGGGAATTAACGAATTGAGATTCGTTATACCCTACCTGATAATAGGTCATTTCAGATTGTTGAAAAGATGATGATGACCTAAAGGCAGTGAAATCAGAGAATGGGTAAGGATCGGTGTATCCTTCTTGATTGTAGATCGTATTATGTTGTTCATGAACGGAAGACGATCTATAATCGATGTAGCTCTGAGAAGGATAGAAATCAGAATTAAAGTGTTCAGGGTTAGACCCTAAACACGAGGGTCTGGAATTGTATCCCCAATCCGAATTATCCCAACTAATTGATGGTTGATTACAATACGAGTTGGGATAATCGTCATGTTGAGGATAATTTACAACAGGAGGGAAAGAGCGGGAATGCATGAAATATGTGGAAGGATTCATGATACACGGGAGGAAGAAAGGTGCCCTGCAATACAAACAATCAAACCTGTCCTTAAATAGGTTAGCCTAAAGACCTATAGACTCTCAAAACCCGTCTTGAGATAAAGGAACGATTTGATCTACTTCCGTCTGTTCAATCCAACCAGTTAGAAGGAGGGACTGGGGAGAAGGTTCTTCCTTCGGCTTGCGCCTCTGGTTCCTAGTGTACCCCCCAGCCGCGATCGTTTGACTCTGCTCCCCTAGCAAGACATTAGATTGAACAGTAGAGATAGACTAATAAAAAATAATCTCGTTCTGGGTTCTGAAGAGCGAGTCCAATCCTTAAGGCCAACGTCTACTCTGTTTTATTTAGGGCTAGGTTTGAATGTGCTTTGGAATGTGATGGGCCCTTTAAATGGGTTGTGCCCTTAATGATTGATTGATTCGTGTGTGAGTGCACAACCAGTGGTTTTCAAGCAAGATTGTTTTTGATGTGGTGAATTTTAAGATTTAAATCTTGCTTGGTAGCTTTTAGGATTCAACTTTAGGTGTTTTCAATCAAGTTTTATTAGCACACCAGGTTTTGCAAGCACAGGTGAAGATGTTTTCCTTTAAAGTTTAAAAGGAATGTGGAGTGCCTGGTAAATCCCTAAGAGTTGAACCTAATTGGCAGCTACTTGATGAGTTGATTTTATTTGAAGTGGTGCGGCCCAATCAACACAAACAATTGGCCTGTTGCACCACTTAATTAGGCACACAAATGATTACCTAATCTGATTTCTACACAATTATGTGTTTGGATGTGTGTACCGGCTCCTAAGATTGGTTTACCGATTGAGTTTGAAAATCAGATGAGGTTGTGTACCGCTGTGAGATTTTTTTTTTTTCTTTTTAATGTGGGGGTTGGGGTGAGTATGGGTGTCAAACAACAAACAATCTAACCTTAGAGTTTATAAAAATCCCTAGGTTGATTGATGTTTGAGTTATTATGTGATGAAATGAAATCTAATGGGTGGGAGGTTGGGGGTAACTCACAAAACCTTCTACAGCACTTTACTCCAATCTACCGCTTTTGCCTGTCTCGAAAGAGTACCTGCAATTACAATAAAAAAAGGAGAAAAGTGAGGTAAATGATTTGTAAGTTACAAAACGCGAAGAGAAATCAAAGATCATTGCCTCCCCGGCAATGGCGCCAAAATGTTGAACGTTTACGAACTCTACGCTAACGTGTTCGATTTTGGAAAACCTGTCGTTGTAGTTTGAAAGCGAAGAATTCATGTTCAACAAATAAAATTTATACCGAAATTAAAATTCCGGGTCGAACATAGGGAGGCGGACGTTTGATTTAAAAACTACGCATTTCTTTTTATTTGTTACAGAATAATTCAATTTAGAACTATCTAATTATTTACAATTAATAAAAGAGAGAGAGAGGGTAAGAGAGAGAGAGAGTATTACACATGGAAATCAAAATGAGATGTAGAATAAACAAAGAATTTATCATAGAAGAGACTGTTTATTACAACTAGAAGGCAAGAAACAATTACACTAGAAAGCGATAAATTTACTCTAGAAAGCATTAAAAGAATGGAGAGAGAAATGTCCTCCTCGACGATCGCTCAGAGGACGAATAGACTATTCTAGAAAGCAGTAAATCTATACTAGAAAGTGGTAAAAAGAATAGGGAGAGAGAAATCCTCCTCGACGGTTGCTTGGAGGACGAGCCAGATGGGACGACGCCTGGACGAAGGAGAACGAAGCGGGACGAAGGAGGACGAAGCAAAAGAACGGGAACGAAGCAGCACGTCGTCGTCGTCGTGGGATCCACTTCCGAAGGGGAACGAAAATTGGACTTTATCTCGCGAGAAGCATCCCGGGTGTGGGACAAGCTTCTCTTGAGCTTTGGAGGGGTAGAGAGGAGAAAGAAGGGATGAGAATTTCGTATGGAGGGGGTCTCCTTTTATAGTTGTAAGGAGTGGGGGCAAAATGGACATTACAACTTCAAAACAATAAATAAAGGGTCTTTAGTGACGGATAAATCCGTCACTAAAGCCCCAACGTGGACGTAGTGGCCGGCTCGCACGCTCAACGGCCACGCACATTCACCACTTTTCAGCCGTCCGATCGGGAGATCGGACGGCTTAAATCTCGTCCGCGCCCCCCGCGCGTCTGATTGCGCGTTCGATTGCGCGTCGACGCTATCGGGCGCGCGCGGCCGTCCGATCTTCATCTGACGCTCCACGCGCCTCAATCGATCGCGCCCTCCAGCGCTTCCCCGCGGATCGAACCCGCGCCCCACGCTCGCGATAGCGCGCTCGACCGCTGTGTTATTGGCTCAGATGGTCGAGCGCACGTTTTAAAATGAGAGCGCCCACAGCCGTTGGATTAAGATCCAACGGTGGAGAGACATTGGGTGTGGAGCCTTCACAAGATGAAGCGGCCGTTTGGGCGGATGGGATGGCGCCATGTGGCGCTATCTTGGCCGTCCATCTTCTGGAAGTTATGGATGGTGCCACAGATGTCGGATTGACTCGATTTTTGTGTCGTTGGGCTGCGATCGTCGATCCGAATTCATCCGTGCAGTCGGATTTATCATCTGAAGTGCGGATTTACACCATCTTGGCCCTTGATCTTCTAGGTTTCCCGGGTCACTATCTGATGCTATGGATGCCTGATTAGGGCGATCTTGGAGTCGTTGAACTCCAATCGTCGCCCTGATCACATCCATACGGTTGGATCTTTGATCCGAGGCCCCGATAAAATATTTGCCCTGTCCAAGCACATAAAAGGAGACAATTAACCTCCATTTTATTCAAACTATTCTAAATGCAAGATGATGCATGTAATGCAATATTTTTATCATGAAATGCAATCCTATGCTTAAGAACATGTATAAATAGACATCTTAAGTAGTGTAAATGTGTTTACATCACATTCCCTTCCTCTTATTGGCTCGTGCTACCATTGTGACCTCCTACACCACTTTTGAAGACTCCCCTATGATCGCTTCGTTGAACTACTAGTTAATTAGGTGTTATTATTGTAGTATAATGTCGCAATCTAGATGGGTGTTCAATCATTTATTTAATTACATAATTTTCTCCAAGTCATTTACTGGGAGACAGTTATTGATATACATTACTTTCTATTATCAAAAAAATGCTCTTTTATTCCAAAAATTGTTAAGTCTATTTACAAATGGATCAAAGAATGAAATAATGAACGAATAAGGTTAATTATGTACAAAATGAATCAGTTAAGACTAATTACAATGTCTCAAACATATTTACAATTAAATAGAGATCAGAAACTAATTAATCTACCTATGCTAGTTATATACAACTATGCTACTTAATGCCTAAGTATAAGCACAAAAATAATACAAGTATATACTAAACTAAGTTATTCTAACATATACAAATACCTATAGTAACATATACTATATGTGCAGTGGCGGCTGTAAATGTTAGTTAAACTTTAGTAAAAATATATATACAAAACTAAAGTAAAAGGATACTCTATATATGCTACTTTACATATGTATGTATACACATACTATACTTATACTATCTAAGTAATATATATTTACATCATACTCTTATACTTAGCTTACTATTCAATACTTATATACATACGTATATACATATACTTAACAGACACACATAACACATAGCTCACCTCTCCTCAACACTTAGTTTTATTTCAGCTTAACTTAGCTCAGTTAATCCCTTAGCAAAAATTTAGGATTTATAGGCCTGGTTTTTTGCAGGATTAACAACCCCTCTCAGGGTTGGATCAAACCACTACTAGATCGGGCCCTAATTTGTTAGTTTGGTGTATTTATGTATTTTTCTAGGCTCAATGGGCCCATACCCACGCGCCCTCAGGCGCCCACGCACACATGTGCACATTTCAAGTTCAAGAGGGTACATATGCTTAGGTAATTTCTCATTTCAGCGTGTTATGCCATCGTACGCAGAACCTGAAATATGACTCACGCAGTTCACCACCACATGATGTGGCAATAAGTTTGGTTGCTCAATTGAGCGCAGCATTGTAACTTTATGTAATTTTTGGGCCTCGAATTGAGTGCCCATTTTATGTCCAATTTCAACATAAATTATACAATTAGAAAGCCCTTACATAGGGCTACCTAATTATGTACTTAATTTATAATAATTACTTATTTAGTTATATTTAAAAATTAGTTAAAGTTACTGATTTATACAAGTTAAATTAGTACTACAAATTAATGTATTAATCACTCAATTGACCTATAAATTAGTTAATATACATTATAAGGTATTTATTATACATTTTTAATTTATTTTTGATCATTTATTTTAATTTATGTACATTTATTTACACGTTCTACATATATAAATTCTAATATATAGTATACATACTACTATACAGTATAAATACATAATAAATAAGTTGAAAATGCTTAAAACTAATATATATAAGTATACAACATAACTTACTTCAATAATAACTTAAATTACTAATTTATTTTATTTTAACTTAATAATTTAGCTAATTAACTTATTAACTTAATTATATACAATAAATACTTAATTAAATAAATGTACAGGTATAGTACAATATGTAATAATTACTTATATATGTATATACAATTGTAGATACAATTGTACAAGTTTACATATTTATTTATAATTATATAGATATATGTACATTAATCTATTATAAATTAATAGATAATTTTATTTTATATATATATATATATATATATATATATATATATATATATATATATATATATATATATATATATATATATATATATATATAACTCAACATAAATATTTATTTAAATATATATAATACATATGTAAGTTAGTTATGTACATTTTATACATATGTTTTATTATTTACATTTAGTTTAGTAATAAATCATATATACAAGTATATATACTATATACATGGTATTTTTGAGTATTTTTAGTCTTTTTCTAGTTTTTATGGCATTTTTATATCTTATAGAGGTAAGAGAAGAGAGAGAGAAGGTGAGATAAGGAAAGAAAGAATTCTTTTTGTATTTTTCATATGAGTCTCTTTTATTTAATTTCATAGTAGATGAATCGTCTACTAGTATATTTTACCAGCTAGAGGATTCAGATTACTCTAAAACTCTACATACACCTAAAAAAACCTAATTCTACTCAAGACATCTTTATTTTCTTTTTTTATTTTTTTTATAATTTATTTATTTATTTACAATTTCACCCAAAGAAGGCCTTGAATGGTTTTTGAAAATGAACCTAAGGCCTTACACTCAGAAGGGGGTACTGAAAATGTAGTTCACGCATTCAAGAACATTCAATATCCCACATGAAACATGTTGGAGCAATTAAACATGATTTTCACATTGAGTTTCATTAATTTTACAAATTGGACAATTAGAGACAAATATAACATGCTGACAATGAGTTTTAAACATCAATTACAAGTAATTCATATCAAATTTTAGTCAACAAAATATACATGAATACTTATTTCATGAAGTCCTATCAGTATATCATAAGACACCTCAAAGAATTTCTAAAGATCAGCCCAAAACTAGCTGTTGTTACTTCTGCAGCAAGTCATACTGCTGCTAACTTCTGCTGCTACATCAACAGCTAATTAAGTTGATGTTGCTACTACTGATCAGCAGCTATTGCTGTTGATGATTTGCTGTTGTGATGAGTGAACAACAGTTGATACTGCTGCTACCATTTCTAGATGAATTAGATGATTAAGGTTTGAATCCGAGCTACACCTAAATCCACTCTTCAAATCTGAAACATCAGATCTAAGAGCTATAAATGCCATAAAAAACACTTCCATCCTTAGATTCATTTAGAATCACTGAAAAATCAGTGTAAACCATTTGTTCAAAGTCTGAAAATCAATTTCTAAGTCATAAAGTACAAGAAACCTTAATTCAATCCATTCTCTTTGTCACAGACAACATAAGAGAATTGGATTGAAATAGTCAATAAATTCACTTCACAATCATTCAAAATCTCCATTGAGATCTTCAAACACCTCAGTTAAACTCCAAATATTAGATTAAAGATCTTTTAGATGAAAAACTAATGTCTCCCTGTTTCAGGGCTTTTAATTTTGGGTCCACCCAAGTGATCTGATCACCATAAACTTCTAAACACTAGAGATTAGTGTTAGAACCTCAGATGATCTTATACAAAACATTGGGTCCTAGTTTAAGGCCTCAAATCAGTGTTTGACTCTACTTAGCCTAAACTACCCAAAACAAGGCTTAAATGGGCATTTGCTCATCAACAAATAAAATTCAAATTAAAACACATTAGAATCCTCACAATAAACCCAGTTAAGCAAATCAAAACTCGAACCGCTTGATTAAAACTTTGAGGAAATCAGTGAATACAAATTATGAGATGTAGGGAGAGATCAGTGGATCGAAACGACGATGATAAAACACCTCTCTGATATGAATTGATCAAAGAGGGTGAAATTGGATCTAATCTAATATACTCCTAATCTAAACTAAATTAGATCAAATCAACTAATAATTGCCACTTTAACTAACCTAAACTAAGCAAGAAAGCAGTAAATCTAACTAGAAAGCAGTAACCTATACTAGAAAGCGATAAAATCTACTCTACAGATGAAGGTGATATCTAAGAGCCAACCCTCGTCATCCAATGGCGAAGAAATGGGAGGAGCCCTTAGTGGAAGAAGGAGGTGTCTGTGAACCACTAGCTGTCAGCTAATGGCGATTGAAGGAGGTAGAACCCACTCTGTCACCGCAAGCAGGGAAGGAGGGAATAGAGCTGAGGGAGTGGAGTGAAGGGACCAACTTGAAGGGGAGGGAGCTGATAGCGTGCACAGGGGTCCATAACAGTGATTTTATAGGTTGAGGGTAAGATATGAGCATCGTTAAGTAAGGTTAGATGATTTAGGATTGGATGATGGGGATGAAGTGGTGAGGTGCACGAGAAGAGTTTAGACAAAAGTCCACCACTAGATCGGATCTAGAGATGGTGACGGAGCTTTGCGTAAGGGCACACGATCTATCAGTCAAGATCCAATGTTGGATCGATGAAGAAAGGGACGGACGACTGCTGTTCCTCCTGTTCTTTATGAGGAATAGTGTGCGATAAGAGAAGAGAGACCGCAGGTCTTTTGGGCAATTTACACAAGAAACCCTTATATCGAAAGGGTAGAAAAATAGCATAAGAGCACATTAGTGAGAAGAACTAATGCAGAGTGGTCCTTAGTGGCTTTCAAAAGAGCCCTTGCGGCTTCAAATAGGTCCGTACGACTTTTGTATGTAAAATGTTAATGCACTAAGGATTTAAGTGTAAATCAATGAGATTTTTATCGAAGATTAATTGAATATATTAAAGCATGATTTCATCCTTGATTTGTACTTTTGAACTCAAAAATATGTTCAATTGACATTTGGATCATCGGTTTATATTTATAAATGGAATATCTCAAATATTAACCTAATTATGCATTTTTAACCCAAATTTGCTGTTTTAGGTCATTTTCATTAATTTTCACACTTAATCCATTTATTATGTTAAAATATAGTCTTTAATCTAGTTTCTAGCTTAACTTGGGCATTTTAGTTATGATGAGCTACACCTCATCACCCTACATCTTTGATCGTCACCTTCTACCTCCAAATAGGTTGGTGGTGACTGTGGGGACCTACTATCAAGTCATATTAGGTTGCAGATTGAAATGACCCTTCCCAAGGGTCGTTCATAGTTTTCTGGAAAGGTAGCGGTGTAAGTGCAATTTTAAATCCCCTGGGTTTAGGTGTGTGGGCCTTGCGGGAAGAAAAAGTTCATGCGGGGGAGATTCCACAATTTTTCACTCTCTCTCCCTTCCTACACAACACACCCACGCACACACCCCCCTCACAAACCCTCACCCTCTCCCTATTTAACACCCCCACCACCCTCACCATCTCGCCTACCTCTCCACACCACCATCACCACCTCAACCCTCGTTCCTCCACCACTTGCCGGCGACCACCTCCCTTCCTGCCCCCTTGCAGTCACGAAAGGGGAAAGAGGGGAGCTCGTGACGGAGGAGCATGGGAGAGAGAGCGAGAGCTTGAAAGAGAGGGAGAGCATGGGCGAGGGAGAGTGAGGAGCTCAGGAGAGGAGGTGCTGCCAAGGGAGCTCATGGAGAGGAGCTCCGCGACCTCCTGCAGCCGCTAGAGGAGCTGCTGTGGTCCTGCGGGCGGAGGATCGCGTGAGGAGAAGGTTCGCAGGGTGCACTGCGGAAACATTTTTCCGTAGTATCAGATGTCTGGGACAATATCCAAATGTCTGGAGGAGTCTCAGGACGTCTGGAGCTGGTGCCGAACGTCTGACAGCACGTAGAGTGTCAAGGTATGTCCTTTGTACGTGCCTGCATGCACGTACTTATGTTTTTACATGTCGTGTTTTTAAACTCGTGCGCATGCATAGGTATAAAATGTGGGAAAGGCGCGTGGCGCACCCTTCGAGGTGTTTTAAGACGTTTGGATACAGTGCCAGACATTTGATTGCACTCCCAGACGATCGGAGGGAGTGTTAGACGTCTGGGATCTCCCTCAGACAGCTGCGGAGGGGTTTGAACATTTGAGGAAGCCGCAGGAAAGCAAGGTAAGGTTCTAAGGTCATTTAAAACGTCTGGATCTAGTCCCAAATGTCTGATTGTAGTCAGTATGCACATTTTTGGCCCGTTTAAGGCTCAAACGGAGTTGGTTTTGCGCAAACGAAGTATCGTTGGTTTTCGTTCGAGTTTCTCTACGTGTTAGTGTCACTCATATACTATTTTGAACTTGTTTGATGTGTTTGGTCAATTGTATAGGTCTCCAGTCAGTAGAGTATACGGGGCTCGCGGAGATGACGGGATCTACGATTCGAGCCCCCATTACACCTGTGTATCCTGGTGGAGTGGTTTTTTCTCAATATTATGACTTAATTAATCAAGTGAATGCTATCTTAGAATGAATTGATTGAACCCTAGGATATGAAATGAACCCTAAGGCAGAATTGAGTGAATGAACATTGCTTGAGCCACACGGTTTATTTCTGAACTGCATGTTAGAACCCTTAATGCTGCAAATGAATAGTTAAATGATGTGGTGCTTCTTTCTGTTATTAAATTACGAGTTGCTTGTTATATAGTTAAGAACTAAGTTGTGAACAACGAGATATGCATGTTGCGAAATGAAATGAAATGAATACAATGCATGAACCCTACGGGGAATGACGGGTGCGAGACGCATTGGTTTAATTATGTCGTTATAGCATGCGTTCGTGACGTCGATTTTAATTAAAGATGTGGGTTAGGTGAGTCCAAGTGTCGAACACAAGGAGGCGTAAAATTGGATTACTTTGTTGCTTTTAGTTGTCATAGGAAGTTTGGTTCGCTTGCAAGAAAATGGGAAAGAGAGAGAGAGAAAAAGAGAGTAGGGTTAGAGATTTGAGATTATAGCATGGTGATTACTTAACTAGACACGAACCATGACATGATGAAATATATTGCGCAAATAATGTTGTTCTACAATTACAATGATAGTGAAAAGCTTAAAACAATGTAAACATTAAATTGAGGTAGAGGAATGTGAAAGGGAGAGCCGAGGTGGCCACGGCGGTGGATGGGACTTCTGTCGGTGGCTCGACAACTCCAGCGAGTGTGAAGTATGCTTGGTGAAGCTAGGAAGGAGCTAGGAGTAGGGTGGAAGGTGTGTGTATTCAATGCCTTTGAATGGGGTGGTTGAAGGGGTTTAAATAGGAGAAAAGGGCTTCTAAATGAGGTAAAGCGGGTTTAGCAACGTCTAAGATGTTGCTAAACCCCTTCCAAAAACATTGCTGAAGCCCTCTGGCTGTCGGTCCGACGAAGGCACGCGTGCTTCTTTTTCTCAAGCCTCGCCCGTGATTCGTGTGCTCGCACTGTGGGCCGTCTGATTGAAGATCGGACTGTCGAGAATCTGCGTGGGCACGTAGTATGGATCGCACCTTGAGCGTGTGTGGGAGATCGCAAGCATCAGAGAGCACCACGTAGCCGCCATCTGCACCGTCTGCGCTCGCATCAACGGCTAAATTTCCCTCATGCGCGCCTTCGCTACCGATTTGAGCTTCGTCGCAGCTCGATCCTGCATCTGGTGTGCGGGGATAAGACACTGACCGCTGCGTTGCCTCTGCTGGTTTGTGCGGAAGCGAGGTCGGGCACGGGGAGGTGTCGACTGTTGGATGGAAATCCAACGGTCAGGATCTGAAGCTGAGGTCGCTTGAGATTTCGCTGGAGAGATCGTCTACGAGTTTTAAGTCATCCGATCTTTATATCGAATGGCTTAAAGTGATTCTTCATGAGGGTGTGTGGGTGAGGGGTGCAGGTGGGAGAAGGTTGTGAATTATCAGCTGTCTGATCAGCGGATCGGACGGCTTAAAATTGCTGAGCGCGATGAAGAGGTGGTGCGCTGCGAGTTAGGGCGTGTTGGATGCTTCCATGTGGCCACCTGTGGGCCGTTGATCATTAGATCAATGACCAAAACTTCTTTGGCTAGTTGAGGGAGCCCTGGATGTTAGATTTGAGTGATTTTGAGTCTGTTGGACTTCGTTCTGAATCTATCCATGCGGTCCGATTGCTTATTTAAGGCCTATTTCAATACACACTTGTACATACGACCATTAAACATTGATTATAAGAAATTTTAATTTATCATGCATGCAATGCTCCCAAGCCCATTAGGATATATCATTAACGCACATATATCCTCAAAACTGACCCTAGTTGATGGAATTATTATCATTAGATGTAGAGTTATCATAACCCCATGCTCATCCCTTGCTAGTCCCTAACAAGGTTTGTCCTAGCTGTTATTTCCATTTGGAATTAGGAATTGATTACTTAGACATCTGTTGCTTGTCAATGGAAGGAAATATACTAAGATCCTATTTCACAGAGACTAACAGCCCTTGAGTGTCTGCCAAAATGCAAACTGCCTAAGTCTTCGCTTTAAAGCATATATACAGATATATATATATATATTTTTTCTTTTTCATCTTTTCTAATTTTTTATATTTTTGGAGTTGAGAGTGTGTAGGTAACTTTTTACAGCTACCCAACCCACCCATAACTCAAAAAAGACTCTAAGTACTAAGCATCTTGGTGTGAATATTGTGATAGACTCACTCAATGATAATTAAAATAGACTTTGGGTTTCTATGACCCTAGGTGACCGGAAAAGGAAATGCTTGCTTGAAGGTGTATCTATCCGATCGGTAGCTTTCTCCTTACTTTTATTTTTCATGGGGTCAACACAAGGGTGTTTCCAGTGTATATCTCCCTGGATTGCTCTACTTCCCCGCTTCTTCCTTAAGTGTTTTGGACTTTTTGTGCATTTAGTGAGTTGAGTTCTGGACAACCAGCCAATGGGCTGTTACCTACGACCACTTACCAGCCATACTTGTGCGGTGAAGTGTGGCTTATTTATTTTTTTATTTTTTTTTCTTTTTCTATTTTTCTATTTCTCTATTTCTCCCTTTTTCTCTTTTTTTCTTTTCTTATTCTTTTGTTATTTAGTAGATGGCTTCCTTGATCTAAGATTTACCTAGAGATAATAAAAGGAAAGTGGTTCTGTGGCTAGGTTTTGGACAATCAGCTAATGGGCTGTTACCCACGGCAACTTGCCAGTTATACCACCCTAGGAAGTTCATTAGCTACCCAATTTCTATCAGAATCTCCGAGGAGTGAGTCAGTGCAAAAATGTGTGTAGATGGTTAGACTGAAAGTCCCTTCGAGTCAAAGGGTGGGTTGATAAGTCGTACACTTATCACCCTACTTTGTTGGTGAATTAATGTAAATTAAGGTTGTGAGGATTCGAGACTAAATCCACATTTTAATGGACACCAGAGCTGATTAAGACTAAAGGCCTGAAAAGTCTAAGTGTTCAGGTTCTTCTCGTATTATTTTCCACAGTTGACAAGCTCCTAATGCCTAAGTTTTTCTTCTTAATTAATAAATAATAATAATAATATTATTATTATTATTCAAGATAATAATATAAACTCAGAGAATGCGAATTACCACCCCCTATGCTTAAGTTGGACAATGCCCTCATTGGCAAATAAATGTATGCAACGAGGGTGCAAAAAGAAATCACCTGAGTGTCATAGTTTACCTGATTAGTCTGAATCTTCTGGGTTACCTCCCAGGAAGCGCTGAGTTTATCGCCTCCAACTGGGTGAGGCTCTATGTCAACCCTCAATGAGGGTGACAACTTCCTTTGGGGAAACCTGGGCAAGAAAATGGTTTAATCTCTGATCGTTTACTGTGAAGGTTTGCCCAGTGTTAGGATCTGCAATTTCAACCACCCCATTGGGATAAGGTTTGACCACCTGATATGGTCTTGTCCACTTTGATCTCAGCTTCCCGGGGAAAAGTTTAAGTTGGGCTTCAAAAAGCCAGACTTGCTAGTTTGGCTCAAAAGCTTTCCTATGGATGTGTCGGTCATGGACGGCTTTCATCTTTCCTTTGTAAAGTTGACTATTCTCATATGCGTCCTGATAGATTTCCTCGAGCTCGGAGAGTTGGGGAGTCCTTTGTGCTCCGGCTAACTGAGAATCTATGTTACACTGCTTAACAGCCCAGTAAGCCTAGTGTTCCAACTCAACTAGAAGGTGACAAGTTTTTCCAAAGACCAAGCGATAAGGCGACATGCCTATCGGGGTCTTAAAAGCGATCCTACATGCCCAAAGGGCATCATCTAGTCGTGTGGACCAATCCTTTCGATCAGGTCTCACAATCTTTTGCAGAATATTCTTGATCTGCCTATTGGAGACCTCAGTTTGCTCACTTGTTTTCGGGTGATATGGGGTGGCAATGCGGTGAGTAACCCTGTATTTCTAAGCAAGGTGCGGAATTGGGCATGAATAAAGTGACTCCCACCATCACTGATCATGGCCTTCGGTATCCCAGACTGAGAGAAGATGTTTTGCTTAACAAAGTCCATGATAGCCTTATAATCACATCTTTGGGTGGTGAAGGCTTCGATCTATTTCGAGACATAGTCTATTGAGACTAGTATGTACTCAAAGTCGTTGGATGGTGCGAAGGGACCCATAAAATCAATGCCCCGAACATCGAAGATTTCGGCAATCAGAATGGGATGGAGAGGCATCATGTCCTTTCTGGTCATAGTCCCTAATGTTTGGCAGCGAGAGCAAGTCTTAGCGAAGCTTTGTGCATCCTTGAATAGGGAGGACCAGTAAAATCTGGACTGTAAAACCTTTGCAGCCATTTTCTTCCTCGAAAAGTGGCCACCACAGGCTTGGTCGTGACAAAAGGATAGCACACTTTGGACTTCTTCCTCGGGAATACACCTCCTAATGATCTGGTCGGCACAGAGCTTAAACAACATGGGATCATCCTAGAAATAGTGCTTGGCTTTAGCCAAGAAATTATCCCGTTGCTGTCTGGACCAGCTATGCGGAATCTGTCCTACCACCAAATAGTTAACGAAGTTTGCATACCAGGGTAGCTTTCTTCCTTGCACGGCTAGAAGTTGTTCATCAGGAAAGGTGTTAGTCAAGGGTAATGATGGTCCGATGTGGTTTGGGTGGAGTCTGGATAGGTGATCGGCTACGACGTTCTTGGACCCGACTTTGTCGCGTATTTCCAGGTCAAATTCTTACAAGAGCAGGATCCATCTGATGAGCCTAGGTATAGCGTCCTTTTTGGCCAACAAATGCAGGATAGCCGAGTGGTTAGTGAAATCGTCATGTGGGATCCCAGAAGATATGATCGGAACTTTTTTAATCCAAAGTCTATGGCGAGCAATTCTTTTTCTGTGACAGTATAATTCCGTTGAGCCTCATCCAACGTCTTGCTCGCATAGTAGATGACCACGAGTTTCTTTTCTCTTCTTTGTTCTAGGACTACACCGATGGCAATATCTGATGCATCGCACATAATCTCAAAGTCCTGGGACCAGTCCGGGGGTTGTAATACAGGTGCAGTGGAGACTATTTCCCTGAGAGTGTTGTAAACCTTGATGCAATCAGGTGTCATGTGAAAAAGGGTGTCATTGGCTAGAAGGTCAGTCAAGGGTTTAGAGAGTTTGGAAAAATCTTTATTGAACCTTCTATAGAAGCCAACATGTCCTAGGAAAGATCGGATTTGCCTGACCGAGTTAGGAGGTGCAAGTTTAGAAATAGATCAACTTTAGCTCAATCCACTTCGATGCCCCTATGCGAGACGTTGTGACCGAGGACAATCCCTTCCTGAACCATGAAATGGCTCTTTTCCCAGCTTAAAACCAGGTTGACCTAGAAACAACGCTTCAGGATCTTCCACAAATTGCTAAGACAATGGTCGAATGAATTCCCAAACACGGAGAAATCATCCATAAAGACCTCCAGGTATTCACCCACCATCTCTGAAAAGATGCTAACATGCAACGCTGAAAGGTAGTGGGTGCGTTGCATAATCCGAATGGCATACAACGGAATGCGAATGTTCCATACGAACAAGTGAATGTGGTCTTCTCTTGATCTTCTGGTGCAATAGCAACTTGGTTGTATCCTAAATATCCATCTAGGAAGCAAAAATATTTCTGCCTTGCCAATCGCTCGAGAATCTGGTCAATGAATGACAGAGGGAAATGATCTTTCTTGGTGGCCTCATTAAGCTTCCTATAGTTGATGCACACCTGCCATACAGTAGCGATGCAGCTGGGGATGGATTCACCCTGGTCATTGCTGACCACGGTGAGCCTAGCTTTCTTGGGTACCACTTGAGTGGGGCTCACCAGGGGCTATCGGAAATCGAGTAAATGATATTTGCATCAAGCCACTTGATTATCTCTTTTTTAATGACCTCTCGCATATTCGGGTTCAATCGCCTTTGCATCTGGCGAGAAGGTCGAGTCCCATCTTCCAGAAAGAAATTGTGAGCGCAATAGGTAGGGCTAATTCCCCTTAGGTCAGAAATTGTCCACCCAATGGCTGTTCGATGTTTAGAGAGAGTTGCAGTCAACCTAAGCTCTTGTTCCCTAGTTAAATGGGCATTGATAATCACAGGGAAGGTCTGGTCAGGTCCAAGGAAGACATACTTGAGGTTATCGGGCAATGGCTTTAGTTCAGGTGTAGGAGGGACAACATTTGACGGGTAATGGAAAGGTGGGAGTTGATCAACATCAATCTCCTCAAATGAAGGTTGTGGAAGGTAATCAGCTCCACAAATGTCAACCTCCACAAGCTAGGGTGGGTCAGAGTAGTCATTGGCTGGTTGAGTCAGATGGCCTGCTGAAGAGTTGAGAGTGAGGCATTCTTCCACCAGAGGTTCCACGGGATCGTGCTTCTTAATCTAGTCACAATCAAAAGACTTGGCCGCCCTAAAGATATCCAATTGCATCTTCTTGTCTCCAAAGTGATTTCCATACATCCTGTGTCGCAGTCAATGTTCGCTTTACCTGTAGCTAAGAAAGGTTTGCCTAGGATGATGGGCGTGTTTTGTAGTTGTTTGGGGACTTCCATGTCGAGAACTAAAAAGTCAACCGGGAAGTAGAAGTCCTTGACCCGAACAATTACGTCCTTGACTACCCCCTTCGGGGTTTTCACAAATCTATCAGTCAATTGGATGGTCATAGGTGTGGGTTTCAATTCTCCAAATCCAAACTGGTGATATAGGGTCGTCGGGATGAGGTTGATCGAAGTACCTAAGTCCAAGAGCGCTCTATCAAATGTCATGTCCTTGATATTACAAGAAATCAGGGGTGCACTTGGGTCAGTCCTTTTGGGAGGTAGGCTACTTAATATCACTGAATTGGCTTTGATGGTCGAGGTGTTAACTAGGTTTTGTTATAGAAATAACGTTGGAGTACAGCTAGTTATTGCCATCATTACAGATATATTTTTTTACTCGGAAAATAAAAGAGTTCTCGAGGTCGAACTCAGGGAGCAAGTTGTATTCTAGAAGTACAGTATTTCTTATTACAAAAATAGAGAGAGAGAGAGATGAAAATTTGGCTTCTTCTTCTTCTCTTCTTTCTTCCTCTTTGTCTTCTCTTCTCTTTGGCTCTTGATTTCTTCTTCTTTGTCTATCTCCTCGTGGTCTTCTCTTCTGCCTTCTGTTCTTCCTTGTTTTCTCTTCTTCTTCTGTTCTTCAGATCTTCCTCTCGTGCTCTTCTTCTTCTTTTCTTTCGCTTTCAGGATGTCGTCTCTCCTTCTTTCTTCTTTTCTTCTTCTTCTTCAGTCCTTCTGTCCTTCTTCTTCTTTTTCCTTCAGGATGTCGTCTCTCCTTCTTTCTTCTTTTCTTCTTCTTCTTCAGTCCTTCTGTCCTTCTTCTTCTTTTGCCTTCAGGACGTCGTCTGATTTTCCAATCAGATGACTTAACTGCTGAAGCTACAGTGTCTTCCTCAGCTTCCTTCTTCTTCTGCTTTGTGTTCTCTCTTCTTCTTCTTCTTCTTTTTCTTCCGCAGTCCTTCTTCTTCACCTGTGCCTGCACACTTCACGGTTTACACGTCAGAGGGCAAAACCTACTCTACCCTCCCCCCGCGTCTCTCTTTCTCAGAATTCACTCTTAGGAACACTCTCCCAGAGCAACTAGGTAATCGGGTACGCGGGTCGCGCCCGGGTCCAGGCCCACCGGCGTGCGGTGGTGGGCGAGGAGTGCAGGTCGGGCTAATCGGGTCGGGCAAGGTCCGCGGGGCGTGAGCGCAGACGAGGTCGGGTAATCGGGTGGGTGAAGGGGACCTCACCCCGTGATTTGAGGCAAAGAGCTTAAGGCACTTTTTGCCTTTAAGCGCCCGCTCACCTCAGTTGGTTTCCGAGGTGGGACTAAATGCCCCACCCCAATTTGGGCGCCTGTGCGAAGGAAGCAGCGGCGGTCGAGGCTTCGCACGAGGGCTTCGCGCGAGGGCTTCGCCTCAACTGCAGCCTGGCGCGTCGCGAAAATACCTCGCACAGCCTGGGAGCGTGCCCTGGGCGCGGCGCGCCTGGAGCAGCAGGTCGAAGGAGCTTCTTCACCTCAGCAATGGCGGCGGCGAGTGAAGTTCCTGTTTACAGAGAAAGGGCCTCTCGGCCTAATTAGATACGCGGAGGACCTTCGCCGTGGCACGGCGAAGGTGATCGGGGGGTCTGCAGGTGGCGGGGCAGAGCCTAAGGGCCACCCTAGGTCAAACTGCAGGGGGCGAGATGGGTTTGTTCGGTGGAGTTGCAGAGGGCGATTCGGGGGAAGTGGAAGGGCGGAGGATGATCAGGGTGAGGAGGCGAAGGTTCTGTGGTGGTCGGTGAGCTGTGTGGGTTGCTGGAGTGATGGGAGCGGGTCACCGGAGTGTGGCCGGAGGTGGAGAAGGTGAGGGTGATTGGTCGGAATCGAGGGCGACAGTAAAGGTTTAAAGTGAGGAAAAGGAAGAGGGGAGGAAGAGGAGAAGTTATACCTACTTAGCAGGACGAGGAGGGGCCGGAGCAGGAGACAGTCGTATCGACTGTCGTCGGAGAAGAAGCTGCCCAGGGGAAGGAGCGACGGCGAGGAGAGGGCCGGAGAAGCGCGCGCTGGGTGCGGCGCGGTGCGGGAAGAGCGAGGGAAGGCAACCCTGGTGCTGGTAGTGCGGTAGGGCGACGAGAAGGAGGAGGAGAAGCCGCCGGAGCAAGGGGGCGTCTGTCAGAGTGGGAAGAGAGGAAGTGAGGGGGTATCTCCGTCAGATCCGAGCTGGGAAGAACGGCGGAGCGACGGGGGTATTTATAGGGGCAGAACCAGAGAGGAGGGCGGAGGGAGACGACGTGTCTCCCTCGCCGGAGGATGCCGGAGGAAGGATACCCATACCGTCCGTGCGTTCGCACGGCCGGTATGGGTGGTTGCAGCCATGAGGGGGGTGTTCCTGCGACTGCTGACGACGCAGGGCACCCCCATTTGACTTGGCAGGCTCCCTCCCTTACCCTGCGCGGCGCCATGCTCCGCGCAAGGTCGCCGGAGCATGGTGCTGCTCAGGTTTTGCAGGAGGGACCTAAACGCAAAGAACGAAGGAGAGTTAGGAGCCAAAATGTGAGGGTTCAAAAGTTGAGGGCCAGAAAGTAAATGTATGAGGACCAAAGTGTAAAGTTGGTCAAGAAGGTTTCTTCTTAGGCTCAAGTTTTTATACATGACTAATTAGGACCTAAGGATTCTGATGGTGAATTTTATTTCTAGATTAAACCTTGTTTGACTGGTCAATTTACGTAAAAACCCAAATTAAGTTGTTAATTGGGCATGGTTCTCAATGTAGGTCAAAATGGGCTCCTAAGGCCAAATTGAAGGTTCTAAACCCTAGAGATTATTTTTCTATGAATTTTAGAGGGTTTATTATATTTTTACTTTGCCTCGAACCTCATGTATTTAAGTGGGTTTGTTTTTAGGGTTATAGGATGTCATTTAATTCTTCGGAGTTGCTGTAGCCCTTGTTGAGTCATTTCATCCGACTTTTCTTCTTATTAGGTTGTTTTGACCTATGTTTGGACCCTGAGTTACCCTGTTTTCAGATTGGATTGGTGAAATTGCATTTTTACCCCTCAGTTTATGTTTTCTTTGCAAACTCAGAATCTCTCTGAGCCAAGCCTTTCTAAGGTTATGTAGGAGCTTTTTATTCTCTGTATTAGGTCAAAATGAGCTAGTTATGGCTTATGATGAGGTTCTCATCAGTCTTGTTCGAGGAGTACTACGTTCCTAGTTGCTTAGGTTCTCGGCTTACGCTTCGACATACAGGCATCCTTTAAGAACTTAGCGTAAGCTGGGATATGCTTGATTGCTTCGAGAAGTGGAATATTAATCTGGACTTGTTTGACAATCTCCAATAGCTCCTCACTCTCAACTACAGCTTTCTTTTTCTTCATCTTCTCCAAGGCCTCGGGGTATGGTGTTTGGATTTGAATTGGGTCAGTCTCCAAGTCCTTGGGTTTTTCTTTCTCATCCTTAGAATCGGGTATCTCAGGGAGTGAGGTCACAGAAGGGGTCGGCCATTTGGGATCCTGGGTTTTAGTGTCACTTCTCAAGGTAACCGCATTGGCAGAGGCGTTGGGACCATGGGTAGATCCTTGATAAGAAGAGGAAGAAGAAGAACCAAACCTAGGGGGTGTTTGTGGGGCTTGCTGGACCATGTGGGCATGTCCAAGATTGCCTTGGAACCCTTACGAATTGGGGCCTCTGTTAATCACATTTTACGGGTTCAGTTGTGGCTGAGAAGGAAGGGATCCTTGTTGTTTATGATCCAACAGCTGGCTCAACTATCCCTTCACTAAGGCCATTTCTTCCTGGTGTTTTTGATTCATGTCAGCCATCATTTTTATTAATGTGTCCATTTGGTTTTGAGGGGGAGGGGTTGCCCTATTCTGAATATAGGGTGGTCTAACCGGTGGACCTTGCTGATAGGAGAGGGGATTTGGCCTGGGTTGGTTCTGGAATTGGTTCGATTTTTTGTTCATCCAGGCGAAATTTGGGTGATTACGCCATTCGGCATTGTAGGTGTTGGAGAAGGGATCTGGTTTGGAGTAACCATGGATAGCTTGGACATCTTCAAAGATAGAAGGTGCCGAGGGGGAGGGAAGTGAGTAATCAGGGGTTGAGGGAGCAAAGGTCCCTCCTTGGAACATGGTCAGGGGTTGTTCTAGGTGCATTTGGCTCATTGGTTGCACTAAGTCTACATTGTGAGCTCCCTTTGCTAGGGAGAGTCTGTAGTGGGTTCCTGGTCTGGTTTACCAGCTCATCGATCTTTTTGTTCACCAATTCAACTCGATCCAACTTTTTGGCTATAATGTTCATGTCAACCATTCCACAATTTACTTGCACCTCATAGATCTCACCACGGGGTTGACTTGATCGATTAAACTGGGTCATGGAGGCATTGTTGAGCGAGTTCTCACTCATGGACTCAAAGAGTTTGAACATGCTCTCCTTATCTTTGTTCAAAAAGTTGCCTCCACATGAGGCATCAACAAAGTTCCTAAGGTTACTGTCCAGACCATGGTAGAAAATTTGGGCCAATTGCCACCTTGGAACCTCATGGTGTGGGCATTTCCTCAATAATTTATTAAATCTTTCACACACCTCATGGAATTGTTCCCTACCTTGTAGTGTAAATGTGGTAATGGCTCTTTTGAGGGCATTGGTCTTACTTATGGGGAAAATTTTCTTCAAAAATGCATGACTTAGTTCCTCTTAGGTGGAGATGGGTCTCCCTAAGGTTCTAAGCCAGTGAGATGCTTTGTCTTTTAGGGAGAAAGGGAACATCTTAATCAAAATAATGTCCAAGCTGATGTTCCACAGTTTGGACGTCCTGTCTAGGTCCTCAAGGTGTTGGAAGGGATCCTCATTCGAGCTCCCATGAAAGTGGCTCTAAATTAAGCTCAGAACATTAAGTTTCAGCTCAAAATCATCTCCCCCTTCGGGGACCCTAAGATGTGGCTCAATTCAAATAGTAGATGGATCGTAAAAATCACGAAGGGGCTCAGTTTGGCCCTCAGGAGGTTGTGGTGTGTTAGGTGGGTTCAGTGGGGGTTTCCCATGAGGGTTTTGCAATCTGTGTATGGCTTGCATGATGGTTTGGATTTGTTGTTGTAGTTGGTGGTTGGCAGAGATCTAGGCTTGAATGATGGCCATAGCATTGGGTGGGGGTTGGTCTTCAACCTCATCAATTCTTGGTTCAGCCATTTCTCGTGTAAAATCAAGTCTCTTCATGATTTCCCTATCTAAAACAAATAGCTCGGGATGAAGTGATCGTCTCCTGTGCATACACTAGAAAAGAGCGGGGAGGGATGTGGACAGAAACAGATGCGAGAAGTGTGTGCACAAATAAGCAGACAAGTCTAGTCCTTACAGTGTATACCTTAGGTGACCTAGAAGCCTCAGAGGGAATGATTAAGCCTGTAAGCACTTAACTGCCCTTTCCAATGTTAATCTGGCCAGGTTGATTACGAGGGGATTGAGGGGAAGGTTCTTCCTTTGGTTTTCACTGCCGGTTTCATAGACCCCACAACCATGGTCGTTTAACACTTCCCTGTAGCATAGACACCAGATTCTATAAAGGGAATGAAGGCCAAGTGCCCAGCAAACCAAATCACACCTCCAAGACTTAAACTAGTCCTGCCTGGGACACGTCTACTCCATTTTAAGGAGGGGCTAGGCTAGTGCTAGTGCTCAAGATATTTGATGAGGCATTGATTAGGGTTGTGCCTCTTAGTTAACCGATTTGAGTGTAAGTGCAGTTAACAAGACATGGTTCTCAAGCAAGGATTTTAAGATGTGGTGTCTTTTAATGATTTGTCCTTGCTTTAGTGCTTTTTAGGGTTGAAGTGTCTCAATGTTTTCAAACAAGGTTCAAGTGGGTACTGATAACACCACACAAGGGGGTAATAATTCGATTGAATATGGCCCATCTTTAGAATAAAAAGCACAACATAAGTAGAATAGGAGCATTACATGCATCAAGTACTAAGATTGCTTATAAACTGTATTAATGGCCATTTGTGTAAAGAATTTGTCAAAGCAGGCCTCAGATGAGGAATCGGACCACACGGATGGATTCAGAACGACGAACGGAGTCCAACGAACTCAAGATCGGCCAAATCCGACATCCAGAGCTCCCACAATGGGCCCAAGAAATTCTGACCGTTGATCTGAAGATCAACGGCCCAGAGAGCGCCACGTCAGCCCGCCCCCACCGCACGCACACCCTCAGCCGGCCAAGGACAAATCTCGGCCATCGATCTTTGATCGAACGACCTAGATGCGCGCGCTCGCCCGCTGTCGCCGCGACAAAGCGCGGGCGTGGCACAACGGTTAACGCGCACGCCCGCATCGCCGTGTGGAGCGGATTTTGAAGGCGAGCGGGGGGCGCAGAAAAATTGGGCCACCCGATCAACAGCGAGCGGCCATGATCTCGCCACGCAGCGCGACGACAGCCCACGAGCGCCCACGCGCGCGCGCACGCCGTGCGGAAACGCGCGCGCACACGCGCGCCCAAGGCGCGATCTGAACGCAGGCGCAAAAGGCTCGGCTCTCGTTCAGCGGCCACGGATCGCGTGAAGAAGAAGACCGGGGCGGGCAGCTAACCGGTGGTAGGAGGGCTTCACCGACGTTTGTGGAAGCGATTTTAGCGACGCTGTGGATGTAGCTAAAGCCCATTCTTCTTTCAGGAAGCCCTTAACTCTATTTAAACCCCCTTCTACCACCATTCAAGGCATACTCTCCCACTTGCAACTACTCCACTCCTCTCTTAGATAGCTTTAGGCACTCTTGTAATCGCCGGAGACGATGAGCCGCCGACGGAGCCTCCTCCACCGCCGTGGCTGCCTCGTCGCTCTCCACTCTCTCTCCATCTCTCTCTCTCTTTTAAGCTTTCATTTACTTTTGTTAAAGCATGCATTTAATGTTGTAAGCTATGAACTATGAATGCATGTTTAATGAAATTATTTTCCGTTCAATCGCCATTTTAATTTCTGTTCAAAGTGCATGATCAAAACCAAGAGCTTTCTAACCCTAAACTCTCTATCTCTATCTCTCGCTCTCGCTTTTCAAAACCGTCTCTTTCACAAGCAAAACTCCGTCTTTTTCGTGACAACAAGTGATAAACAAAATCCGATTTCCACGCCTCCCTGAGATCGACACTCGGACTCACCTCCGTTTACTTCTTTTAAAATTGACGTATCAAGTGCGACTATAACGACACCTCTTAACACACACGCACAAGAGCACGTCAGTTTTTGGCACCGTTGCCGGGGAGGCAATGTATTTGTTTTATCACCTCCATTCCACACTCATTCTCACATCGTCTAATGCCCTATTTTCCTTTTTACTTGACGGTTGCAGGAATTCGACGCATAGACGGCGAAGCGACGCATTCTACGATGGTAGCAAGGGAGTAGGCGCCTCGAGGACCGATAGTGAGTAACCTGTCTCTCATTGTTTGCTTGCGTGAAAAAGGTAAAAAAATTGTAAAAACTGAAAAAATTGGCGTGGTGTATGATTGCTTGACCCACACCCATAACACATCACCCCACAAAAAGTGTACACTCTAACATTCTGAACAAATTCTTGGAGTGTTCTTTTCTTTTTCTGGAGTGGTGTTTGCGAAGCCACCGTGAATTGACCTGGGCCGCACCACTCAACCCTAAAACTGACTCATCTAATAGAAGCTGCATGATCATCAAGATGAGTACGCTAGGGTTTTAGAGCCTCTACAAAAGAAAAGGAAATCTATTTTCACCAAGTTGTGTGCAGAACTTGACGTGCCCACTGAAACTTGTTTGAAAACATTAAGACACGTCAACCCTAAAAATGTACTAAAGTAAGGATGAAATACTAAAAGACACCACATCTTAACAAATCCTTGCTTGAAAACCATGTTTTGCTAGAAGCACACACTTTGAAAGTGGAAAATTAAGAGGCACCACCCCAATCAACGCCTCATCACATCACCCTAAGCACAAGCACTATCCTAACCCTTTAAAACTGAGTAGACGTGCCCTAAGCAGGACTGAGTTAAGTCTCAAAAGGTGAGGTTTTGTTTGCTAGGCACTTGGCTTTCATTCCCTTGGTAGAATCTGGTGACTAGGCTGCGGGGCAGTGTCAAACGACCGCGGTTGTGGGGTCTATGGAACCGAAGGCGCAAGCCAAAGGAAGAACCTTCCCTGCAATCCCCTCGTAATCAACCTGGCCAGATTAGCCTTGGGAAGGGGAGTCCAGTGCTTACGGACTTAATCACCCTTTGTGAGATTTTTAGGTCTCCTAAGGAATACACCATAAGGATTAGGCTTGCGTGCTTGATTGAAACACATTTCTCGCATCTGTCGCCCTCCGCATCCCCTCCTGTTCTTCTCTAGTGTATGCATGGGAGGCGCTCACTGCATCCCGAATTGTGTGTTTTGGGGAAGGAATCTAGGTGACGTAATTCTGTTGAAAACATGGCTGAACCTAGGGTAGATGAGGATGAAGATCAACCCCCACCAGACGCTATGGCCATCATCCAAGCTCAAATCAATGCTAACCATTGGCTTCAGCAACAACAAATCCACACCATCATGCAAGCCATACAACGGTTACAGAACCCGCAAGAACAACCACCACCTTTCCACGACATACCAGGGCAACCACCACTTGATTTACTGCCATTTCAGGACCAGCCAAGACCCCTCCGCGATTTCTATAATCCCTCTGCTATTAGAGTCGAGCCACACCTTAGGATCCCCGAGGGGGGAGATGATTTTGAGTTGAAACCAAACGTCTTAAGTTTGATCCAGAGCCACTTTCATGGAAGCTCAAATGAGGACCCCTTTCAACACCTAGAGGATCTCGACCGCATAGCACAAACGGTGAAACCTAGGAACATTAGCCTTGACATTGTTCTAATCAAGATGTTCCCTTTCTCATTAAGAGACAAGGCTTCTCATTGGTTTAGAACCCTAGGTAGACCCATCACCACCTGGGGGAAACTGAGGCATGCATTTTTAAAGAAATTCTTCCCCAAAGGAAAGACCAATGCCCTCAGAAGAGCTATCACTGCCTTCACACTCCAGGGTGGAGAACAATTTCATGAGGCGTGGGAAAGATTTAATGAACTTTTGAGGAAATGCCCACACCACGAAGTCCCAAGGTGGCAATTGGCCCAGATCTTTTACCATGGTCTGGACAGCAACCTACGGAACTTCGTCGATGCCTCATGCAGGGGAAACTTCCTAAACAAAGATGAGGAGAGCGCATTTGAGCTTTTTGAGTCTATGAGCGAGAATTCGCTCAACAATGCCTCCATGAACCAGTTTAACAGGTCCAGTCAACCCCGTGGCAGGATTTATGAGGTGCAAGCAAATTCTGGAATGGTTGACATGGACATCATTGCCAAAAAGTTGGATCGAGTGGAATTGGTGGACAAAAAGATTGATGAGCTACTAAATCAGACCAGGAACCCCTTGCAGACTTTCTCCCTAGCAAAGGGAGCACATAATGTTGACCTGGTCCAGCCCTTCACCCAACTGAACCTGGAACAACCCCCGACCACGTTCCAAGGAGGGACCTTTGCTCCCTCGACCCTTGATTACTCCCTTCCCTCTTCGTCAACATCGGCTATCCTAGAAGATGTGCAAGCCATCTAAGGTTATGCGAAACCTGACCCTTTCTCCAACACTTACAACACCGGCTGGCGTAACCACCCCAACTTTGGTTGGACAAACCAAAAACCACCGCAATTCCAAAACCAGCCCAGGCCAAACCAGCAGCCACACTTGCCCCCCTATCATCAAGGACCACCAATTAGACCCCAATATAACTAGAATAAGGCAGCCCCTCCCCCACAAAACCAAATGGATACCTTAATAAAGATGATGGCTGACATTAACCAGAAACATCAGGAGGAAATGGCCTTGGTAAAGGAACAGTTAAGCCAACTCTTGGACTGTAAACAACAAGGATCCCTAACTTCCCAACCACAACCGAACCCGCGAAATATAATTAACAGAGGCCCCAATTCGCAAGGGTTCCAAAGCAACGCCGGGCAGGCTCACATGGTCCAGCCAGCCCCGCAAACACCTCCTGAGTTTGGCGCTTCTTCATCCTCGTCTCCTCAAGGATCACCCCATGGCCCCAATGCCTCTGCGAATGCGGTGACCTTGAGAACCGGCACCAAAACCCAGGATCCCAAATGGCCGACTCCCCCCGAGACTTTACCTGTTGAAATACCCGACTCAGAAGAGGCACCAACCAAGGACCCAGGCATGCAACCAATCCACATTCAGACACCCTACCCTGAGGCCTTGGAAACAGTTAAGAAAAAGAAGAATGCTGTGGAAACTGAGGAGCTGTTGGAGATTTTTAAGCAAGTACAGATTAATATTCCGCTCCTAGAAGCCGTCAAACACATCCCTGCTTACGCCAAGTTCTTAAAGGATGCCTGTACACCCAAGCGTAAGCCGAGACCTCAAGCACCTAGGAAGGTTGTACTCTCTGAGCAAGCGAGTTCCGTGATATCAAGCAACCTTCCACTCAAATGAACTGACCCAGGAGTGCCCCTGATTTCCTGCAATATCGGGGACATGACATTTGATAGAGCGCTCCTGGACCTAGGTGCTTCTATCAACCTAATTCCAACAACTTTGTACCACCAATTTGGTTTTGGGGAGCTGGCACCAACCCTTGTTACCATCCATCTGGCAGATAGATCAGTGAAAACCCCGAAGGGGGTTGTCGAGGATGTAATTGTACGAGTCAAGGACTTCTATTTCCCGATCGACTTTTTGGTGCTCGACATGGAAGTCCCTGAAAAATTACAGAATGCACCCATAATCTTAGGCAGACCTTTCTTAGCTACGGCTAAAGCAAACATCGACTGCGACACGGGATGTATGGAAATCGCCTTCGGAGACAGGAAAATGCAATTGGATATCTTCCGGGCGACAAAGTCTTTTGATTGCGATTACATCGAGGAACATGATCCCGTGGAAACTTTAATCGAGGAATGCCTTACCCTCAGTTCTGTCTCAGACCACCAAACCCGTAGTGACGGTTCCGACTCGTCACCAGGCTTACCCATGGACCTCTGTAAAGCTGAGAACCATCACATGACACCATTTGAAGAGATCGATGTTGATCAACTCCTGCCATTTTCATTCCCATTGACCGTGGTCCCACTTGCACCTGAACTTAAACCATTGCCCGAGAATCTCAAGTACGTCTTCTTGGGACCTGACCAGACCTTCCTAGTGATTATTAATTCCCATCTAACCAGGGATTAGGAACTAAGGTTGACTGCAACTCTTTCAGAACATCGGGCCGCCATTGGTTGGACCATCTCGGATCTAAGAGGAATTAGCCCCACCTATTGCACCCACAAGATTTACTTGGAAGATGGGGCCCGACCTTCCCGCCAGATGCAGAGACGGTTAAACCCTAACATGCGGGAGGTCGTTAAAAAAGAAATTATCAAGTGGCTTGACGCCGACATCATCTACCCTATCTCTGATAGCCCCTGGGTGAGCCCCACTCAAGTGGTTCCAAAGAAGGCTGGGCTCACCGTTGTCACTAATGATCATGGCGAATCCATCCCCACCCGCACCACCACCGCATGGTGGGTGTATATTGATTATAGGAAGCTCAATGAAACCACTAAGAAGGACCACTTCCCCTTGCCATTCATTGACCAAATCCTTGAAAGATTGGCAGGGCAGAAGTATTTTTGCTTCCTGGATGGATATTCAGGATATAACCAAGTCGCAATTGCTCCGGAAGATCAGGAAAAGACCACATTCACTTGCCCGTATGGCACGTTTGCATTCTGTCGAATGCCGTTCGGGTTATGCAACGCACCTGCGACCTTCCAGTGTTGCATGGTAGACATTTTTTCAGAAATGGTGGGTGAATACTTGGAGGTCTTTATGGATGATTTCTCTGTATTCGGGAATTCATTTGACCATTGTTTGAGCAACTTGGAGAAAATCCTGAAACGATGTATCGAGGTTAACTTGGTGTTAAGTTGGGAAAAGAGCCATTTTATGGTTCAAGAAGGAATTGTCCTCAGACACATCATTTCGCATATGGGCATCGAGGTAGATCGAGCTAAGGTTGATTTAATTTCCAAACTTCCTCCACCTAGTTCGGTCCGGCAGATTCGCTCTTTCCTAGGACATGTTGGCTTCTACCGAAGGTTCATCAAAGACTTTTCCAAACTTTCCAAACCCTTGACCGACCTTCTAGCCAATGACGCCACTTTCCACATGTCTCCTGATTGCATCCAGGCTTATCACACCCTCTGGGACTTAGTCTCCACGGCACCTGTATTTCAACCCCCAGACTGGTCCCAGGATTTTGAGATTATGTGTGACGCATCAGATTTTGCCATAGGCACTGTCCTGGGACAAAGGCAAGACAAGAAGCCCGTGGTGATCTACTACGTGAGCAAAATGTTGGACGAGGCCCAACGTAATTATATGGTCACAGAAAAAGAGTTGCTCGCTGTAGTCTTTGGACTGGAAAAATTCCGATCATACTTGCTGGGATCCCACGTGATTATCTACACCGACCATTCAGCCATCCGGCACCTATTGGCCAAAAAGGACGCAAAACCCAAGCTCATCAGATGGATCCTGCTTTTGCAGGAATTTGACCTGGAAATCCGAGACAAGGCCGGATCGAAAAATGTGGCGGCTGACCACTTGTCAAGACTTCATCTAGGCCACATTGGACCCTCCCTACCTGTATCTGATACCTTCCCTGATGAACACATCCTAGCCGTGCAAGACAAGAAAATGCCATGGTATGCTGACTATGTCAACTACCTGGTTATAGGACAAACCCCGCACAACTGGCCCAGACAGCAACGGGACAGGTTCTTGGCTGAGGCCAAGCACTATTTCTGGGATGATCCCATGCTATTTCACCTCTGTGCTGATCAGATCATCAGGAGGTGCATCCCCGAAGACGAAGTTCAGAGTGTACTTTCCTTTTGTCATGACCAAGCATGTGGCGGCCATTTCTCTGGCAAGAAAACAGCTGCAAAAGTTTTGCAGTCTGGATTTTATTGGTCGTCCCTATTTAAGGATGAACACATCTTTGCCAAGACTTGCTCACAATGCCAAACACTGGGGACCATGACCAAGAAAGATATGATGTCCCTTCAGCCCATTTTGATTGTCGAAATCTTCGACGTTTGGGGTATCGATTTTATGGGCCCATTTCCACCATCCAACGGCTTCGAGTACATCCTGGTCTCGGTAGACTATGTTTCCAAATGGATTGAAGCCGTCGCCACTCGACGATGAGATCACAAGACTGTCATGGACTTTGTGAAGAAGAACATCTTTTCCCGATTTGGAATACCCAAGGCCATGATCAGTGATGGTGGAAGACATTTTATCCATTCCCAATTCCGTGCCCTACTTAGAAAATACGGGGTAAACCACCGCATTGCCACCCCGTATCATCCACAAACAAATGGGCAGACTGAGGTCTCAAACAGACAAATCAAGAACATTTTACAGAAGACTGTGAGACCTGACAGGAAAGACTGGTCCACACGACTTGATGATGCCCTTTGGGCATACAGGACCGCTTTTAAGACCCTGATAGGCATGTCGCCTTATTGCTTGGTCTTTGGCAAAGCTTGCCATCTCCCTGTCGAATTGGAACACCGGGCTTACTGGGCTGTCAAGCAATGTAACATGGATCCCCAATTAGCCGGTGCGCAAAGGACGCTTCAATTATCTGAGCTCGAAGAAATTTGTCGGGACTCCTTTGACAATAGTCGGCTATATAAGGAGAAAATGAAAGCCGTCCACAACTGACTCATTCATAGAAAAACCTTTGAGCCGAACCAACAAGTCTGGCTATTTGTTGCACGCCTGAAACTCTTCCCAGGGAAACTTAGGTCTAAATGGACAGGACCATTTTGGGTGGTC
The DNA here is from genome assembly GCA_037157565.1 of Thalassia testudinum. Lineage (NCBI taxonomy): Eukaryota > Viridiplantae > Streptophyta > Magnoliopsida > Alismatales > Hydrocharitaceae > Thalassia > Thalassia testudinum. The sequence continues at coordinate 52,403,285 of JAZHRO010000009.1, forward strand.
AAGCCCTATTTTAATGGGGCGGTTGAAATCGCTGATCTTAATACTGGGCACACTTTTACAGTTAATGGTCAAAGATTGAAGCATTTCTTGGCCCAGGTATCCCCCAAGGAAAGTGTCACCCTCGTTGAGGGCTGACACCAAGCACCGCCCAGCTGGAGGCGTTAAACTCAGCGCTTCCTGGGAGGCAACCCAGCGGATTCAGACTGATCTGGCAGTTTACGTCACTCAGGTACTATCATTTTGAACCCTTCTGCATCCATGAATCTGCCAATGAGGACATTGTCCAACTTAAGCATGGGGGTGATAAATTGCATAATCCTGAGTTCAATTAATTAGTCTGAATAAATAATTAAGAAAAAAAAAATTTGAATTTAGGAAGAAAACTTAGCCATTAGAAACTTGTCAATAGTGGGAAATAATACAAAAAGAACTTAAACACTTAGACTTTTCAGGCCTTCAGGCTTAATCAGCCATAGTGTCCGTTAAAATATGGATTTAGCGGCGAATCCTTGCAACTTTAAGCTATTCTAATCCACCTACTAAATATGGTAATAAGTATACGACTTATCAACTCACCCTCTAACTCAGGAAAACTTTGAGTCTAAGCATCTGCACACATTTTTGCACAGACTCACTTCTTGGAGATTTTGACAGAAATTGGGTAGCTAATGAACTCTCTAGGGTGGTATGGCTGGCAAGTTGTCGTGGGTAACAGCCCATTGGCAGGTTGTCCAGAACCCAGCCACAGGCCATTTCTTTTTCGCTGCCTCTAGGTACATTTGAGATCAGGGAAGCCACCTACTGAAAAAAAAAAGAAAGAAGAAAATAAACCACACTTCACCACACAAGTATGGCTTGCAAGTGATCGTGGGTAACAGCCCATTGGTCGGTTGTCCAGAACCCAGCTTAATAATTGCACAAAAAAGACCAAAACACCTAAGGAAGAAGCGGGGAAGTAGTACAAGCCGGGGAGATATACACTGGAAAATCCTTGTGTTGACCCCAAGTAAAACGAACGTAGGGAGAAAGCTACCAATCGAACAAATACACCTTCAGGCAAAAATATATTTTCTTTTCCGGTCACCTAGAGGCATAGAAACTCGAAGTCTGTCTCAATTACCTTTAAGTGAGTCTATCACAACATTCACACCAAGATGCTTAGCACTTAGGGTTTTGACCGAGTTTTGGGTGGGTTGGGTAGCCGTAAAAAGTTACCAACCCACACTGAATTCCGAAAAAATTCTAAGAAAATATACATATATATACGTATACATATGTAGAGTTATATATACATTAAAGCAAGGATTCGGGCGATTCGTATTTTGGCAGAGACTCGGGCGCTGCTTACTCTTTGTAGATTAAGATCTTCGTATATTTCCTCTTATTGACAAGTAACGAAGTGCCTAAGCAATTACTTCTTGAATTCTCCAAGGAAATAAAGGCTAGAATAAACCTTGCTAGGGACTAACAAGGAGTAAGCATGGGGGTATGATAACACCACACAAGGGGGTAATAATTAGGTTGAATATGGCCCATCTTTAGAATAAAAACACAACATAAGTAGAATAGGAGCATTACATGCATCAAGTACCAAGATTGCTTATAAACTGTATTAATGGCCATTTGTGTAAAGAATTTGTCAAAGAAGGCCTCAGATGAGCAATCGGACTACACGGATGGATTCAGAACGACGAACGGAGTCCAACGGACTCAAGATCGGCCAAATCCGACATCCGGAGCTCCCACAATGGGCCCAAGAAATTCTGACCATTAATCTGAAGATCAACGGCCCAGAGAGCGCCACGTCAGCCCGCCCCCACCGCACGCACACCCTCAACCGGCCAAGGATAAATCTCGGCTGTCGATCTTTGATCGAACAACCGAGATCCGCGCGCTCACTGCGACAAAGCGCGGGCGTGGCGCAACGGTTAGCACGCACGCCCGCATCGCTACGACGCGCATTCGAGCCGCGCGGAGTGGATTTTGAAGGTGAGCGGGGGGCGCGGAAAAATTGGGCCTCCCGATCAGCAGCAGGCGGCCATGATCTCGCCACGCGGCGCGACGACAGCCCACGAGTGCCCACGCGCGCACGCACGTCAGGCACAAACGCGCACGCACACGCGCGGTGAAGGCGCAATCTCAGTGCAGGCGCAGAAGACTCTCAGCCGTCCGATCTTCGATCGGACGGCTCTCGTTCAGTGGCCACGGATCACGCGAAGAGGAAGACCGGGGCGGGCAATTGACCGGCGGTAGGAGGGCTTCACCGACGTTTGTGGAAGTGGTTTGAACGACGCTCTGGATGTCGCTAAAGCCCATTCTTCTTTTAGGAAGCCCTTAACTCTATTTAAACCCCCTTCTACCACCATTCAAGGCATACTCTCCCACTTGCAACTACTCCACACCTCTCTTAGCTAGCTTTAGGCACTCTTGTAATCACCGGAGACAACGAGCCGCCGACGGAGCCTCCTCCACCACCGTGGCTGCCTTGTCGCTCTCCACTCTCTCTCCATCTCTCTCTTTTAAGCTTTCATTTACTTTTGTTAAAGCATGTATTTAATGTTGTAAGCTATGAACTATGAATGCATGTTTAATGAAATTATTTTCCGTTCATTCGCCATTTTAATTTCTGTTCAAAGTGCATGATCAATACCAAGAGCTTTCTAACCCTAAACTCTCTCTCTCTATCTGTCGCTCTCGCTTTTCAAAATCGTCTCTTTCGCAAGCAAAACTCCACCTTTTTTGTGACAACAAGTGATAAACAAAATCCAATTTCCACGCCTCCCTGAGACCGACACTCGAACTCACCTCCGTTTACTTCTTTTAAAACCGACGTATCAAGTGCGACTATAACGACACCTCTTAACACACACGCAAAAGAGCACGTCAGGTACACAAAGTTTTGCACACAACGAGTGAAAGTCGATTTCCTTTAAAGTGATGTGTGTTGGTGCTAGAGCACCACGATCATTTATTTTGATGATAACAAAACACGTGTCTTTTAACATTTTCTTTTAAGTCCCGATTTTCAGGTCAAATTGCAAATGGAGACAGGTGTTTAGATGGAGTTCTAGCTCACATCCATGGCAGATTGGAGGAGCTGGACAGAGGTGGAGGAGCTTCACAAGGAGTGAAAGCTTGAAGATAGAAGGACAAGAAGAATAGGATAGATTTCTATTTATCTTTTTCTATGTACTTTTGTCTTTATATCCTTTCTCTTTTTGTTTCTTAGAATATCTGTTAAAGAGCCTCAAGAGATCCTTAAAGTAGACCTCCCGCCGACGTTACGAGAGTGCTATTATGCCAAAGCGTGGTTCACGCATTCCGTCGTCACATCAATGCACTTCCACCAAAGGGAAGTTTCCTAACTCCTATAGAAGCTAGGATTAAATATTTGAGTCTCTATAGGATTGTTGTACTTTATATTGTCTTTGGTTGGGTACTTGCTTTGCGAATTCCCGTCTCCTTCGCGAGACAAATTCCTTCTTGTGAAGAGAAGGGGCTTTAAGGAACACTACCCTCGATCTAAGTAGTGTGGTTGTAATTGAGGTTCAGTCACCCTCGTTCAAGTGACTGGATTTAGTGGATTTGATCGACTAGGTCAATTGGGAAATCCTAACTCGAGAGGGTTAGGTGATGGTTTTCACCCGGTTTGGGTCCACCTAAAAATACTTGTGCCTATTGTGTGATTGCTTAATTTTATGAGATTGTTATTTTTATTCCACACATTATTACGTCACGCATATCTCACCCCCTTTAACCAGGGAATTATAATGTGGTCCTAGAAAAGCAACCCTACTGAGTTCAACCTAGTGTTCATGTAGTTCTACTAGTTGAGTTGATTTTAGTTACAGTGAGTGGTGCGGCCCATGTCAAATCACGGCGGCTTCGCAAACACCACTCAAAAGAAAGAACACTAAAAAAGATTATCTCCTTAAGAATGTTAGGGTGTATTTTTTTGTTGGACATGAGTTTGGAATGTGGGTCAAGTAGTCATTCACTACGCCAATTTTTTTATTTATATTTTTTTGTATTTTTCTTTTTTTAAGCACGCAAACAACCAAAGGGTGGAGTAATACTCACAATTGGTCTTCGTCACACTTTACTCCATTTCTACTGTCGTGAATCGCACTCCTTCGCCGCCCACGCATCGAGTTCCTGCAATCAATCAAGTAGAGGGAGAAAAATGAGTTAGACGATGTGAATACGAATGCGGGATGAAAGCAACAAAAGAAATCTGTTGCCTCCCCAGCAACGATGCTAAAAACTGACGGGTGTGGGACGCATTAGTGTAATTATGTCGTTATACTATACATTCGCGACGTCGGTTTTAATTAAAGATGTAAGTTAGGTGAGTCCAAGTGCCGAACACGAGGAGGCGTAAAATTGGATTACTTTGTTGCTTTTAGTTGTCACAGGAAATTTGGTTTGCTTGCGAGAAAACGGGAAAGAGAGAGAGAGAGAGAGAGTAGGGTTACTGATTTGAGATTATAGCATGGTGATTACTTAACTAGATATGAAGCATGACATGATGAAATATATTGCGTAAATAAAGTTGTTCTACAATTACAATGATAGAGAAAAGCTTAAAACAATGTAAACATTAAACTAAGGAGAGGAATGTGAAAGGGAGAGGCAAGGAGGCCATGGCGGTGGATGGGATTTTCGTTGGCGGCTCGACAACTCTGGCGAGTGTGAAGTATGCTTGGTGAAGCTAGGAAGGAGCTAGGAGTAGGGTGGAAGGTGTGTGTGTATTCAATGCCTTTGAATGGGGTGGTTGAAGGGGTTTAAGTAGGAGAAGAGTGCTTCTAAATGAGGTAAAGGGGGTTTAGCAATGTCCAGGACATCGCTAAACCTCTTCTAAAAATGTCGCTGAAGCCCTCTGGCTACTGATCCGATGAAGGCACCCTTGCTTCTTCTTCTTCACAAGCCTCGCCCGTGATCCGTGTGCTCGCACTGTGGGTTGTCCAATCGAAGATCGGACTATCGAGAATCTGCGTGGGCGCGTGTTATGGATTACACCTTGAGCGCGTGCAGGAGATCGCGCGCATCAGAAAGCGCCACGTAGCCGCCATCCGCACCATCCGCGCCCGCATCAATGGCTAAATTTCCCTCGTGCGTGCCTTCGTTGCAGATTTAAGATTTTCCACGGCTCGATCTTGCGTCTGGTGTGCAAGGATAAGGCTCTGACCGCTGCACTGCCTCCGCTAGTTTGTGCGGAAGTGAGGTCAGGCGCGGGGAGGTGTCGATCATTGGATGGAAATCCAACGGTCAAGATCTAAAGCTGAGGCCGCTTGGGATTGTGCTGGAGAGATCGTTCACGAGTTTTCAGTTGTCCGATCTTCGGATCGAATAGCTTAAAGTGATTCTTCACGAGGGCACGTGGGTGAGGGGCGCAAGCAGGTGAAGGTTGTGAATTCTCAGCCGTCCGATTGACGGATTGGACGGCTTAAAGTTGCTGAGCATGATGAAGAGGTGGTGCGCTATGGGTGAGGGAGCGTTGGATGCTGCCACGTGGCTGCCTGTGGGTCGTTGATCATCAGATCAACGACCAGAACTTCTTCGGCTAGTTGAGTGTTACGACCCGGTTCCCGAATCCCTACACGACCCGAGATCGGCTCGACCCAGTCGTCCAACAAGAAACAACCACAAAGCAGGAAAATAAACCACATTCACTATGCGAGGTAACTAACAATAAAAAGCACAAGCAGTAAAGGAAATAAAAGCTGCTAAATAGTTCCCGAGATCGGCTCGACTCAACTAATCCCAAGACTCAGTCGTCAAACAAGAAACAACCACAAAGCAGGAAAATAAACCACATTCACTATGCGAGGTAACTAACAATAAAAAGCACAAGCAGTAAAGGAAATAAAAGCTGCTAAACAGTACACACAACCACAACAGCTGGAAAATAGAAATAGAAGTACAATAATAGAACGGTAAACAAGTCTGAACTCACTAACAAAAAGAAGTACTACAACATCAAAAGACTTCTGCTGGGCTCAACTAGGCCCAGCACCCTCTGTAGCCGGTAACTCGGGCTGCTCAACTCCTGAACCTGTAAAGGGTTATGTAAAACGGAGTCAATAAATGCTGAGTAGAGTGGTAACCAAACTATCTAAAGTAGTAAAAGCTAACAGGTACATTTATCTTTTCCAATTATTTTAATTTACACATAATTCCCTTTCACCCATCGGTTTACTTTCAGATTTCTTGCTTGATCTCGAATGTTCCTTGTGGGAACGATCTTGATTGCAGTCTTTTCCAAGGGTAGAAGGCACACATGGTGCTCTCCTAGCTAGGAGAGTCCCCCGTGATAATCCTACACCCAGTCAACCACCCTGAGGTCACTGTCTAGACGTAGCGGTGACTACGGCATGCGCGATAAGCACACAGGTAGCTGCCCCACACTGGCACGCGGTCAGTCGTTTCCGCTAGCGAGTATGCCTAAAGTGCAGCACGAAATAGTATAGGGCCTAGCCCTCTCAGCAACAGGGGTCTAGCCTCTCAGAACCAAACAGGGGTCTCACCCCTCCACAGTCTACGCACCTTCATCTTACTACCCTAGTTTGCCCAGTGGGCCTAATAAGTCGGTGTAGGGTGGCTAGCTGAACCCCGGGCCCCGTGGGGTGGCTAGCTCCCTCCCTACACTAATAGCTCTCCCTGGTACTATGTAGAGTGGCCATTCCTAACCTCGGGTCCCAACCCAAGGGTGGATAGCTCTGCTCTACACTAAAAAGGGGACAATCACTCCCCCTTGGTACCAAATACTCAAGGGCCAGCACACTTCCACTCACATTTCTAGATCTTTCCATTTATCCACAGGAGCTCTACTCCTAACTCCCCGTAGGGCTCATGCTCATATTCCCCATAATATTCCATACCAGGTTTCATCATTCATAATTTTCATTCTTGTGTTATACACATGCAGTTCGTATTTCCACAAATTAACATATGCAACAAGTGATATCACAGGTAACTGTTTAGTTATTTCAGGCATTTCATATTCTAACAGGCAGCTCGTATTTATTAACAGGAAGTTGTTTACAGTTCAGCTCATTCATTTATGACTACAATCTCAAACACGCATACAAATAGTGCATCTATTTCTCGTCCTAGGATTCATGCCACATCCTAGGTTTATAGTTATCTAATCATCATAATTGCATTCATGTCTTATAAATAAAACAGGGGGTAATCACTCTACCAGACAATCCGGGAGTACTGGGGGCTCAAACGGCAGACTTACGTGCTTCTGCAAGCCCCGAACACGCAACAGAACGAGGTCCTCAAGTTCCTGCATCGACCTCAGATGTCTAGGACCCCTACTTGACCATCTGGACTCAGCTTAAAACGTCCGACCTCTCCTCCAGTCATCCGAGGGTGCCTCAGGTCATCTGATAAGCAGTCCAGATGTCCGAAACATGTGGGAGGGCGTGCTGCGTGCCTTCCCAAAGCTGCCCCTTCGCGAAACCTTGCTTTCAGATGTCCGGTGTCACCACCAGACGTCCAACTCATTGTCTGGACGGCTCTTTAGACGTCTGATACTGGGAAAATCCTAGTACCAGAGCAAGCTCCCTCTCCTCTCGCCGCGCCCAGCCATGGCTCCTCCCTCTTATTTGCAGTAGGAAGTCGAGGACGACTCCCCCCCCGACGCACTCCTCCTCTCGCATGAGTCGCTCTGGCCGTGCACCCTCCGACGAGCTCCTACAAACTTGCGAGCTCAACCTCATCCTCTCTTCATGCCACTCTTCCTCCTCGCTCCTCACTCTCTCTCCCTCTCTCTCGCTCGTCCCTCTCACGGCAGTGGAGAGGAAGGAAGGTGGTGGTGGTGGAGTGGAGAAGCGAGGAAGGGGGTGAGGGCACTTATATAGAGAGTGGCTAGGAATAGGAGAGGGGGAGAGAAGAAGAGAGAGAGAATAAAAGCTGTCTGTGCACAGCCAGTGCACAAACTCGACCTTGCGTACAGATTTTAAATTTCCAGATGTCTGTGATGGAGTCCAGACGTCTGGTTGACAGTCCAGACATCTTAAAAGGCTCAGAACAGAATGGATCTTTACATCATAACAAACTTAAAGGAAGTTTCATCCCCGAAACTTGAGCTAGCTAGGGTGAGGAAAAGGAAATATAAATGCATAACAAACTTAAAGCGGACCGAAGTCGGTCCAAAAAGGCGTACCCTCAAAAAGCTCCGGGTACCGCTCTCGCATCGCTGCCTCAAGCTCCCAGGTAGCCTCCTCATATCGCTGGCTCCTTCACAAGACCTTCACCAGGGTACCTGTTTCCGTCTCAAACTCCGGATGGCTCTATCTAATATCTGCACTAGTCTCTCGGGGTAGGTTAGGTCATCACCCACCTCGACACTCTCGTGGTTCAGTACGTGACTAGGATAGGCAACGTACTTCTTGAGGTTGGACACGTGGAACACGTCGTGCACGCCAGAAAGCTGGGAAGGAAGGGCAAGCCAGTAAGCAACGGGTCCTACCCGCTCCAGGACCTCAAAAGGTCCCACAAACCTCAGTGCAAGCTTCCTCTCTGATAACACTGTATTGTACAATGCTAACTCTGCCAAAAGGGGACAATCTTAAAGGTAAAATGCACAGAGGATACATCATAAATAGGAATAGGAGCATCGCATGCATTGCACATCAAGATTACTTATAATGCATTATTAACGGCCATGTGTACAAGAACATGTCAAAATAGGCCTCAGATGAATGATCGGACAGCACGGATGGACTCAGAGCGACGAACGGAGTCCAACGGACTTGAAATTGGCCAAATTCGACATTCGGAGCTCCCACAAATGACCCAAGAAGTTCTGACCGTTGATTTGATGATCAACGGTCGCGAGGTGGCCACGTAGCAGCATCAGGAGCATCCCCGCCCGCCGCACGACGTAACCCCATCGCGAAGATCTAACTGTAGCCATCTGATCTTCATCGAACAGCTGACGAATGGTGAAGGAGCATGACCATCCGTGACCACAGCATAACGGTCGCACCCCCATCCCCACACGAAGCAATCGCAGGTTCGAATCACCCGCCGCGCCTCATTAGTCGATTTCGCTGCACGCTCAAATTCAGCCACCCGATCGCCATCGAGCGGCCTCGATAGCGCTACGCAGCGCACCCACAGACGTCGATCTTCCACACGCGTGCCTACGCCGGTAGACGACGCCCGCGCTCAGACACGCTTGAGGCGCGATCCAAGCGCACCCTTCGCAAGATGTCAGCCGTCCGATCCGCGATTGGACGGCCCATAGCACGCACGCACGGATCGTGCATGAAGAAGCTTGGGTGACGCGAAGGATCGCTGGGAAGGAGGCTTCATCGACGCTTTTAGCATGGGTTTAGCGACGTCCCGGACATCGCTAAAGCCCATACTTAAATTAGAAACCTCTCTTCCTATATAAACCCCTCCCAACCACCCATGTAAAGCATTCAATTCATCTTGCAAGTATTGTAACACCCTCCTAGCCCCCTTTAGCCCTCTTGTAGTCAATGGAGTCGACGAGCCACCGACGGAGCCTCTCTCCATCGCCGTGGCCGCCTCGCCGTCTCCCCCCCTCTCTCTTTCTTTCCCTTTAATCTAGCTTAACTTCCTTTTTATTCAAGCATTTAGCTACTATTGTATTTGTAAAACTTAAATTGCATGTTTAATATAGTGTTGGTGTTACTTTGAGCAATGACTATGATTTAAAGGACTCTAACCTTACTCTCTCTCTCTCTTTCTCTCTCTCACTCATTTTTCCACCACGTCTTCTTGCAAGAAAAAACTCGTTATCTCCGTGACATAAAGTGACAAAGAAAATCCGATTTTTATGCCTCCCTATGATCGACACTCGGACTTACGTCCGTTTCTTCTTTTAAAATCGACGCTGCGAGCACGAACTATAACGATCCTTTTAAACAAACACATCTTTCGCACGTCAGTTTTTGGCGTCGTTGCCGGGGAGGCAACGAATTTATTTTGTCACTTCCATTTTACATCCATTCTCACATCATCTAACGCCTTTTCTCCTTCTACTTGATGGTTGCAGGAATTCAACGCTTGGACGGCGAAGCAGTGCAACTCGTGACGGTAGAGATGGAGTAAGCACAATAAGGACCAATTGTGAGTATTTCTTCACCCGTGGTTGTTTGCTTGCTAAAAAAATTTCTAAAAAAATTGTAAAATCGAAAAAAATTGGCATGGTGCATGATTGCCTGACCCACATCCTCAACACATCACCCAACAAAAAAAAAATACACTCTAACAGTCTTAATGACCTAACCTTTTTGGAGTGTTCTTTCTTTTTGAGTGGTGTTTGCGAAGACACCATGAATTGACATAGGCTGCACCACTCAACCCTAAAATCAACTCATCTGATAGCAGTTGCATAAACACTAGGATGAGCACTCTAGGGTTTTAGAGCCTCTTCACATCAAAGGAAATCTACTCTCACCAATTGTGTGGAAAACTTGGCATGCCCACTTGAAACTTGTCTGAAAATCTTAAGACACGTCAACCCTAAAAGACACAAAAGTAAGGACAAACATTAAAATATACCACATCTTAAAAATCCTTACTTGAAAACCATGTTTTGATAGGAGCACATACACTGGAATTGGAAAACTAAGAGGTACTACCCCAATCAACGCCTCATCACATAACCCAAGCGCAAGCACTGTCCTAGCCCCTTTTAAAACAGACTAGACATGCCCTAGGTAGGACTGGGTTAAGTCTCAAGAGGTGTGGTTTTATTCACTGGGCACTTTGCTTTCATTCCCTTAGTAGAATCTGGTGACTAGGCTGCGGGGAAGTGTCAAACGACCGTGATTGTGGGGTCTATGGAACCGGCGGTGCAAGCCAAAGGAAGAACCTTCCCTACAATCCCCTCGTAATCAACCTGGCTATATTAGCTTTGGGAAGGGAAGTCCAGTGCATATGGACTTGATCACCCCTTTGGAGATTTCTAGGTCCCCTAAGGAATACACCATAAAGACTAGGCTTGTTTGCTTGATTGTACACACACACTTCTCGCATCTGTCGCTCTCCGCATCCCCTCCTGTTCTTCTCTAGTGTATGCACGGGAGATGATCACTTCATCTCAAGTTGTTTGTTTTGGGACGGGAATCCAGGTGACCTGATTCTGCTAGAGACATGGTTGAACCTAGAGTAGATGAGGTTGAGGACCAACCCCCACCAGACACAATGGCCATCATCCAGGCCCAAATTAATGCCAACCATCGGCTTCAGCAGCAACAAATCCACACTATCATGCAAGCCATACACCGGTTGCAGAACCCATAAGGGCAACCACCACCACCTTTCCAAGGCCCACAAGGGCAACCGCCACTTGATCCACCACCATTCCAGGACCAACCTAGGCCCCTCCGCGACTTCTACAATCCTTCTGCTATTCGAGTCGAGCCGCACCTTAGGATCCCCGAAGGGGGAGATGATTTTGAGCTAAAACCAAATGTCCTGAGTCTGATTCAGAGCCACTTCCATGGAAGCTCAAATGAAGATCCCTTCCAGCACCTAGAGGATCTTGACCGGATAGCCCGAACTGTGAAACCTAGGAACATTAGCTTTGACATTGTTTTGATTAAGATGTTCCCCTTTTCGCTAAGAGACAAAGCATCTCACTGGCTTAGAACCCTAGGTAGACCCATCACCACCTGGGAAGAACTGAGGCATGCATTCTTAAAGAAATTCTTCCCTAAAGGAAAAACCAATGCCCTCAGAAGAGCCATTACTACCTTTACACTCCAGGGCGGGGAACAGTTCCATGAGGCGTAGGAAAGATTTAATGAACTATTGAGGAAATGCCCACACCACGAAGTACCAAGGTGGCAATTGGCCCAGATATTCTACCACAGGCTGGACAGCAATCTACGGAACTTCCTAAACAAAGATGAGGAGAGCGCGTTTGAGCTCTTTGAGTCGATGAGCAAAAATTCGCTCAACAATGCCTCCATAACCCAGTTTAGAAGATCCAATCAACCCCGTGGTGGGATTTATGAGGTACAAGCAAATTCTGGAATGGTTGACATGGATATCATTGCTAAGAAATTGGATCGAGTGGAATTAGTGGATAAAAAGATAGATGAGCTACTGAACTAGACCAGGAACCCGTTACAGACCTTCTCCCTAGCAAAGGGAGCTCACAATGTTGACCTGGTCCAGCCCATAGGCCAAATGAACCTGGAATAACCCCTGACCACGTTCCAGGGAGGGACCTTTGCTCCCTCAACCCTTGATTACTCTCTTCCCTCCCCCTCGACATCTCCTATCCTTGAAGATGTACAGGCTATCCAAGGTTATTCCAAACCTGACCCTTTCTCCAACACTTACAACACCGGCTAGCGTAATCACCCAAACTTTGCTTGGACAACCCAGAAACTGCCTCAATTCCAGAACGAGCCCAGGCCAAACCAACAACCAAACTTGCCCCGCTATCAGCAAGGACCACTAGTTAGACCCCCATATAATCTGAATAGGGTAGCCCCTCCCCCACAAAACCAAATGGACACCTTGATAAAGATGATGGCTGAAATGAACCAAAAACATCAGGAGGAAATGGCTTTAGTAAAGGGACAATTAAGCCAGCTATTTGACTGTAAACAATAAGGATCCCTGCCTTCCCAACCACAATGGAACCCACGAAACATGATTAACAGAGGCCCCAATTCGCAAGGGTTCCAAGGCAATCCCGGGTAGGCTCACATGGTCCAGCCAGCCCTACAAACACCCCCTGGGTTTGGTGCTTCTTCGTCCTCATCTTCTCAAGGATCAACCCATGGTCCCAATGCCTCTGCAAATGCGGTAACCTTGAGAAGCGGCACCAAAACCCAGGATCCCAAATGGCCAACTCCTCCCGAGACTTCACCTTCTGAAACACCCAACTCAGAAGAGGCACTGGGAAAACCCAAGGACCCAGAAATAGATCCTATCCACATTCAGATACCATATCCTGAGGCCTTGGAGACAATCAAGAAGAAGAAAAGTGTTGTGGAAACTGAGGAGCTTTTGGAGATCTTTAAGCAGGTTCAGATTAATATTCCACTCCTCGAAGCCGTCAAGCACATTCCGGCTTACGCCAAGTTCCTAAAGGATGCCTGTACACCCAAACGTAGGCCAAGACCTGAAGCACCTAGGAAGGTTGTGCTTTCAGGGCAAGCTAGTTCTATGATATCAAGCAACCTTCTGCTCAAGCGAACTAACCCAGGAGAACCCCTGATATCTTGTAATATCGAGGACATGACATTTGATAGAGCACTCCTAGACCTAATGCTTCCATCAATCTGATTCCGACAACCCTATACCACCAATTTGGATTCGGAGAGTTGACACCCACACCTGTTACCATTCAATTGGTTGATAGATCTGTGAAAACCCCAAAGGGGGTTGTCGAGGACGTTATTGTGCGGGTCAAGGACTTCTATTTTCCAGTCGACTTTTTTGTGCTCGACATGGAAGTCCCTGAACATCTATAGAACACACCCATCATCCTAGGTAGACCCTTCTTAGCCACAGCTAAGGCAAACATTGATTGTGACACGAGATGCATGGAAATCGCCTTCGGAGACAAGAAAATGTAGTTGGATATCTTTCGGGCGACCAAGTCTTTTGATTGCGACTGTATCGAGGAACACAATCCTGTGGAACCTTTGGTCGAGGAATGCCTCACCCTTAGTTCTATCTCGGACTACCAATCCTGTAACAACTGTTCTGACCCATTACCATCTATGCCCATGGACCTCTGTAAGACTGATTACCATCAACCAACACCATTCGAGGAAATTGATGTTGATCAACTGCCACCTTTCCCCTTTCCATCAAACATTGTGCTAGCCACACCTGAATTGAAGCTGCTACCCGAGAATCTCAAGTATGTCTTCCTGAGACCTGACCAGACCTTCCCCGTAATTATCAATGCCAACCTAACTAGGGATTAGGAACTTAGATTGACAACAACCCTATCAGAACACAAGGCTACCATTGGCTAGACTATTTCAGATCTAAGAGGAATTAGCCCCACCTATTGTACCCCCAAGATCTACCTAGAAGATGGGGCACGACCCTCCCATCAGATGCAGAGACGGTTAAACCCAAATATGCGGGAGGTCGTTAAGAAGGAAATTATCAAGTGGCTTGTCGCCGACATCATCTATCCCATCTCCGATAGCCCCTGGGTGAGCCCCACTCAAGTGGTTTCGAAGAAAGCCGGGCTCACCGTTGTCACCAATGAACATGGTGAATCCATCCCAACCCGCACCACCACCACATGGCGAGTATGTACTGATTATAGGAAACTCAATGAAGCAACCAAGAAAGATCATTTCCCCTTGCCATTCATTGACCAGATTCTTGAAAGATTGGCAGGGCAAAAGTATTTTTGCTTCTTGGATGGATATTCAGGATATAACCAAGTCACAATTGCTCTTGAAGATCAAGAGAAGGCCACATTCACTTGCCCATATGGCACGTTTGCATTCCGTCGTATGCCATTCGGGTTATGCAACGCACCCGCTACCTTTCAGCGTTGCATGCTAGCCATTTTTTCAAAAATGGTAGGTGAATACTTGGAGGTCTTTATAAATGATTTCTCTGTATTTGGGAATTCATTCGACCACTGTTTGAGTAACTTGGAGAAAATCCTGAAATGATGTATCGAGGTTAATTTGGTGTTGAGTTGGGAAAAGAGCCATTTCATAGTTCAAGAAGGAATCGTCCTCGGTCACATCGTATCACATAGGGGCTTTGAGGTGGATCGGGCTAAAGTTGATTTGATTTCCAAACTTCCTCCGCCTAGCTTGGTCCGGCAAATCCGTTCGTTCCTTGGACATGTTGGCTTTTACTAAAGGTTCATAAAAGACTTCTCCAAGCTTTCCAAACCCTTGACTGACCTTTTGGCCAATGACGCCTTATTCCACATGACCTCTGATTGCATCCAGGCTTACCACACCCTCCGAGATTTAGTCTCCACAGCACCTGTACTTCAGCCCTCGGATTGGTCCCAAGACTTTGAGATCATGTGTGATGCATCAGATTTTGCCATAGGCACCGTCCTAGGACAAAGACAAGACAAGAAACCTGTGGTGATCTACTACGTGAGCAAGACGTTGGACGAGGCCCAACAAAATTATACGGTCACAGAGAAAGAACTGCTCGCTGTAGTTTTTGGACTTAAAAAGTTTCGATCTTACATTCTGGGATCCCAAGTGACCATCTACATGGACCATTCAGCCATCCGGCACCTATTGGCTAAAAAGGATGCAAAACCCAGGTTCATCAGATGGATCCTGCTCTTGCAAGAATTTGACCTGGAAATCTGTGACAAAGCCGAATCAAAGAATGTGGTGGCTGACCACCTATCTAGACTCCACCCAGACCACATTGGGCCCTCCCTACATTTATCTGACACCTTTCCCGATGAGCACATTCTGGTTGTGCAAGACAAGAAACACCTTAGTATGCTGATTATGTCAACTACCTAATTGTAGGTCAAACCCGCACAGCTGGTCCAGACAGCAACGGGACAAGTTCTTGGCCGAGGCCAAGCATTATTTCTGGGATGATCCGATGCTATTTCGCCTCTGTGCCGACCAGATCATCATGAGGTGTATCCCTGAGGACGAAGTTCAGAGTGTGCTATCTTTTTGTCACGACTAGGCTTGTGGTGGCCACTTCTCAGGAAAGAAAACGGCTGCAAAGGTTCTGCAGTTCGGATTTTACTGGCCTTCCTTATTTAAGGATGCACACAATTTCATTAAGACTTACTCTCACTGCCAAACTCTAGGGACCATGACCAGAAAAGATATGATGCCCCTCCAGCCCATTTTGATTGTCGAGATCTTCGATGTTTGGGGTATTGATTTTATGGGCCCCTTCCCACCATCCAACGGCTTTGAGTACATCTTAGTCTCTGTAGACTATGTCTCCAAATGGATTGAAGCTGTCGCCACCAGCAGATGTGATCATAAGGCTGTCATGGACTTTGTTAAGCAGAACATCTTTTCCCGGTTTGGAATACCAAAGGCCATGATCAGTGATGGTGGAAGTCATTTTATCCACACTCAATTCCGTGCCCTACTCAGAAAATATGGGGTTAACCACCGCATTGCTACCTTGTATCATCCGCAAACAAATGGGCAGACCGAGGTCTCAAACAGGCAGATCAAGAATATTCTACAGAAGACTGTGAGACCTGACAGGAAGGATTGGTCCGCACGACTGGATGATGCCCTGTGGGCATACTGGATCACTTTCAAGACCCCGATCAACATGTTGCCTTATCGTCTGGTCTTTGGCAAAGCTTGCCACCTTCCTGTCAAATTGGAACACCAGGCTTACTGGGTTGTCAAGCAGTGTAACATGGATCCCCAGTTAGCAAGTGCGCAGAGGACGCTCCAACTCTCCGAGCTCGAGGAAATTCGTCGGGACGCTTTTGAGAATAGTCGGCTATACAAGGTGACAATGAAAGCCGTCCATGACCGACTCATCCATAGAAAAACCTTCGAGCCTAATCAGCAAGTTTGACTTTTTGATGCCCGTCTAAAACTCTTTCCAGGGAAGCTCAGGTCCAAGTGGACAGGACCATTTAGGGTGGTTAGGCCCTACTCCAATGGGGCAGTTGAAATCGCTGATCCGAACATTGGGCACACTTTCACAGTCAATGGCCAGAGATTGAAACACTTCCTCACCCAAGTTCCCCCGAAGGAGGTTGTCACCCTCATTGAGGGATGACACGAACATGCCTAGCTGGAGGCGGTAAACTTAGTGCTTCCTGGGAGGCAACCTAGAAGATTCAAACTTATTTGGTATTGTCCTTCACTCAGGTAATATCTTTTTGACCCCTATTGCATCCATGTACTTGTCAATGAGGACATTGTTCAACTTAAGCTTGGGGGGGTGGTAAATTGCATGATTTTGAGTTCATTTAATCAGTCTAAATAGAATAAAATAAAATAAAATTACCGTTTGTTTTACTTGGGGTCAACACAAGGATTTTTCCAGTGTATATCTCCCCAGCTTGCTATTCAGACTGATACACCTTAAGGCAAAACACTTCCTTTTTTGACCACCTAGGGGCGTAGAAACCCGAAGTTTGTCTAAATTACCGTTGAGTGAGTCTATCATGATCTTCACACCAAGAAGCTTAGCACTTAGAGTTTTTTCCGAGTTTTGGGTGAGTTGGGTAGTCGTAAAAAGTTACCAATACACTCTTAACTCCAAAAATCTAAAAATAAGAAAAGATGAAAAAAATATATACATGCCTTAGAGCAAGGATTCAGGCGATTCATATTTTGGCAGACACCTGGGCACTGCTTAGTCTCTGTAGATCAAGATCTTAGTATATTTCCTCCTATTGACAAGTGACAAAATGTCCAAGTAATTACTTCTTAAATTATGACTGGAAATAATGGCTAGAATAAACCTTGCTAGGGACTAGTAAGGTGTAAGCATGGGGGTATGATAACACTGCATTGTACAATGCTAACTCTGCCAAAAGGGGACAATCTTAAAGGTAAAATGCACAGAGGGTACATCATAAATAGGAATAGGGGCATCGCATGCATTACACATCAAAATTACTTATAATGCATTATTAACGGTCATGTATACAAGAACATGTCAAAATAGGCCTCAGATGAACGATTGGATTGCACGGATGGACTCAGAGCGACGAACGAAGTCCAACGGACTCAAAATTGGCCAAATCAGACATCCAGAGCTCCCACAAATGACTCAAGAAGTTCTGATTGTTGATCTGATGATCAACGGTCGCATGGTGGCCACGTGGCAGCATCAGGAGCGTCCCCACCCACTGCATGATGTAGCCCCATCGCGAGGATCTAACCGCAGCTATCTGATCTTCATCGAACGGCTAATGAATGGTGAAGGAGCGCGACCATCCGCGCCCGCAGCGCAACAGTCTCGCCCCCGTCCCCGCACGAAGCGATTGCGGGTTTGAATCGCCTGCCGCGCCTCATCAGCCGATTTTGCTGCGCGCTCAAATTCAACCGCCCGATCGCCATCGAGCGGCCTCGATAGCGCTACGCGTCGCACTCGTAAACGTCAATCTTCCACACGCGCACCTACACCGGTCGACGATGCCCGCGCTCACGTGCACTTGAGGCATGATCCAAGCGTGCCCTTCGCAAGATGTTAGCGGTTCGATCCGTGATCGGATGGCCCATAGCGCGCGTGCACGAATCGCGCATGAAGAAGAGTGGGCATGCGCGAAGGACTGCTGGGAAGGAGGCTTCACCGATGCTTTTAGCATGGGTTTAGTGATGTCCTGGACGTCGCTAAAGGCCATACCTAAATTAGAAAGCTCTTCTTCCTATATAAACCCCTCCCAACCACCCATGTAAAGCGTTCAATTCATCTTGCAAGTGTTGTAACACCCTCTTAGCCCCCTTTAGCCATCTTGTAGTCAACGGAGTCGACGAGCTGCCGACGGAGCCTCTCCCACAGCCATGGCCGCCTCGCCGTCTCCCCTCTCTCTCTCTTTCTTTCCCTTTAATCTAGTTTAACTTCCTTTTTATTCAATCATTTAGCTACTATTGTATTTGTAAAACTTGAATTGCATGTTTAATATAATGTTGATGTTACTTTGAGCAATGACTATGATTTAAAGGACTCTAACCTTTCTCTCTCTCTCTTTTTCTCTCTCTCACTCATTTTTCTACCACGTCTTCTTGCAAGCAGAAACTCGTTATCTCCGTGACATAAAGTGACAAAGAAAATCCGATTTTTACGCCTCCCTGTGATCGACACTCAGATTCACGTCCGTTTCTTCTTTTAAAATTGACACTGCGAGCACGAACTATAACGATCCTTTTGAACAAACACGTCTTTCGCACGTCACCCTTCACCCCAAAACGTTGCAGGACCCTCATGGGAGAAACGCGAAGGAAGACGTGATCCCCAACCTCGAACTGCACCTCTTTATGTTTCCAGTCAGCATAGCTCTTCTGCCTGCTCCTGGCAGTGTGGAGTCGTCTGTGGACCTGCTCTATCACATCCTGACTCCACCGGACCAGCCTCAGGCCAACCTCCCACTTGGTCCCCACCTCAACTCAACCCAAAGGTGCAGTACACCTCCATCCGTACAGAGTCTCGTAAGGTGCCATGCCGATGCTCAAGTGATAGTTGTTATTGTATGCAAACTCTGCCAGGGGTAAGTGCTCCTCCCAAGAGCCCCTCCAGCCTAGTACACAGGCGCGCAAAAGGTCATCAAGTGTCTGTATAGTGTGCTTTGACTGTTCGTCCATCTAGGGGTGGTACGCAGTACTGAACCTCAACCGTGTTCCCAAGCCTGCTGAAACTCAACCCAAAATTGGGAAGTAAAATGGGTATCCCGGTCGGATACAATCTCACGCGAAACTTCATGCAGACGTACCACATCACGAATGTACCTCTCTGCCAACTGTGCTTGTCCCAAGGTGAGTTGGATCGGCAAGAAGTGTGCCGTCTTCATCAATCTATCCACTATCACCCAGACTGTGTCGTGTCCTCGCTGGGTAACGGGTAGACCCACCACCAAGTCAATGGTGATGCTCTCCCACTTCTACTCTGGCACAGGAAGTGGCTGCAACAGCCCTGCAGGCCTCTGATGCTTGGCCTTCACCTGCTGGCACACTAAACACTGCTGCACGAACTCGCCTACATCTCGCTTCCTCCCTTTCCACCAAAAGTCACGTCTCAGAGCATGATACATCTTTGTGTTCTCGGGATGTTTGGTGAACCTGGACCCGTGCGCCTCCGTCAGGAGCTCTCTCAACAACTCCTCGTCCCTGGGAACGCATAAACGTCCCCTCATATGCAGCACCTCGTCTGTAAAAGAGAAGTTTCCTGGGTCTCCTGACAGCACTCTGTCTCGCAACGACTGGAGGTACGGATCTTTCATTTGTCCTGTGATGATGTGGTCTATCAGTTCTAGTCTCTTCTGTTGTGTCACCATCACCGCCCCACAATACCCCTGTGACTCTCAGGGTCATCAACTGCCCAACTCCTCCATGAGTCTCCGACTCTGTGCCTGTAAGCTGGCCAAGTGGGTGGGCACCTTTCAACTCAAAGCGTCAGCCACCACGTTGGCCTTCCCCGGATGGTAGGAGATGCTGTAGTCATAGTCCTTCAGGAGCTCTAACGAACATCTCTATCTCATGTTAAGCTCCTTCTGATCAAACAAGTACCTAAGACTCTTATGATCCGTGAAAATCTCAAAGGTCTCACCATAAAGGTAGTGCCTCCATATCTTCAGCGCGAAGAAAATAGCTGCCAACTCTAAGTCATGGGTAAGGTAGCTATGCTCATGGGGCTTCAATTGCCACGAAACGTAAGCGACAATGTGACCCCGCTGCACGAGCACACCCCCTAGCCCCTGCAACGAAGCTTCCGTATAGACCACAATGCTGCCACTACTATTTGGGATGGTGAGCACAGGAGCCGAAGTCAGCCTCTCCTTCAACTCCTGAAAACACACCTCACAAGTGTTTGTCTAAGCAAAGGGTACGTCCTTCCGGGTAAACTGAGTCATAGGACGTGCAATCTGCGAGAATCCCTTGATAAACCATCGATAGTAACCTGCCAGTCCCAAGAAGCTGCGTATCTCTATCACTGTATGTGGCATCTCCCACCTGAGTACTGCCTCAACCTTGGTTGGGTCCACAGCCAAGCCATCCCCTGAAATCACATGGCCCAAGAAAGTCACCTACCTCAACCAAAACTTGCACTTGCTGTATTTGGCATATAACTTGCATCGTCTCAACGTGTCCAGAATCATCCACAAGTGTTGTCCATGCTATGCCTGATCCCGCGAGTAAACGAGTACGTCATCAATAAATACCACCACAAACTGATCCAGATACAGTCTGAAAACCCGGATCATCAAATCTATAAAGGCAGAGGGGGCGTTGGTCAGCCCAAACAGCATGACCAAAACTTGTAGTGTCCGTACCGGGTGCGGAAAGCTATCTTAGAGATGTTGGTCACCCTGATCCTCAATTGGTGGTATCCACCCGGTGCGAGGTCACCCTTCAACTGACGAGGCCAGAAATAGTTAATGGATTTGAAAATCCCTTAACTCACGCACGTGGGGAGAGAGAGGAATTAAAAAGAGAGGAGGTGCACTGGGGATTGATGATCATCTTCCTCCTGGCGGGGAAACTACCTAGCGAACACTATGGATCCAAAAAGAGAAGAAGCGTGCACTGTGGCCTTCTTCGCCCTTGTGGGGAAAAACCTCATGCCAGCGAGCCTCTCCCTCCAGCCACCACAGGCGCACACCAGTGCGCCCTACCGCTCATTTGCAAGCACCATCTGCCTACCCGCGCACACCAAGCCGCGCCTCTCCACCCTGCATCCACGCCACAGCAGGCGCATCCACCCAACCGCGCACCTCTCCCCTGTTGTAGGCGCTCATGCACAGCACAGCAGACGCCGCACCGCTCACGCATCGCACAACAGGCGCCCGCACCGCCTACAGGCCGCCTCCTGCTCACCGCGCCTACACGCCAGCGCGCCTCTCCCTCCAGCCACTGCAAGCGCAAACCAACGCGCCCTACCACTCGCCCCCTTCAGCACCATCTGTAGGCGCACCGCTTCACCAATAGCCCACGCTTCTCCACCATGCAAGCGCGCCCAGAACCACCTACCGCAAGCAGCGCGCTCCACCGCTCATCTGCAGGCGCTACCTCCACCATCTGCAGACGCAAACCAACGTGCGCACGACCGCACACCAGCGCAGCACGCCCGCACTCTCGCACAGCCGCAAGCGGCACTGCAGCAGCTCCGCCTTCTTGTTCAACAGGCCGGAGCTCCGGCTACCTCCGTCGCCGCCGTTGCCACCACCGGAGAGCTCTCGACCTCGCCATCCTCCAGAGCCTTGCGACAGCCTCGCGGTTCTCTCTCTCTCTCGCAAGGAGGAGAGAGGAAAAAAGTCCTATTTTCCCACCAATTAAAATTTACATTCAATGCCATTGCCACCTAATTTGATTTTATTTATTATTATTATATTATGGCAGAATTGCATTTGAACACTCATAGTTCTTTATAATTGCATGACATTGATATTAACTAGTTTAAAGATTGATTTTTGGGCTTAACTTAAGTACTAATTGTCTTTAGTACACATCACGTGAAAATTGCATAAATTCATCATAAATCCATTGAGGATTTCTGTGAGGAAAAACTGCACATATACCCTTATCTTTTTAAGTTATTGCAAATCTACTTTCCTTCACATTTTAAGTTAGATTTAAATAGGGATTTCGCACTGTCCGAAATAACATTAAACAATTAAGTATTAATTGCATAATTGCCTCCCTGAGGACACGACCCGCTCTTCTGCGAGTGGTTATTTTCATTATTTTTGATTAGTCGATTTTTCCACCACTTAAATTCTATAACGCAAAGCGAAAAGTCATCTATCAAAATTGGCGCCGTTGCCGGGGAGGCAACAGACGCAATAGATTTACTTTATTATTTTTAAATATTTTACGTTGCGAAATTATCTAATCATTTTGATTATTGTGCAAGGAATCTGCCGAGGCGACAAGGCGCAACAGAGCAGCGACAGCAACCACGAGGAAAAGACGAAGGAGACCAAGATCCTATTTCGCAGAGGATTCTTCGTCGTCACAATTTAATTCTGTCTTTCGCCCTTGTAGTAATTGGGGCTAAATTTTTGGGGGTTTGTCCCCACATTCTTTAGCTACTAGGGCTTACAATATTTTTGGTGCATGCGTGATTATATTTTCTTCTTGCTTGCTTTTAAAAACCAATAAAGAAAATATCGAGCTGCCTATTTAGAAGTTGCATACCCTTAGGTGAGTGCATTTAGGGGTGATTGAGAAGCATATTAGATCTTATTATTGCATTGCAAGCATATTAGCACAAAGATTGCTGGAGACAGGTATATCTTTCTAACTTTTGCATCCAGCTTCTGTTCACGCATTTGCATTCCAATTTAAATTCAAGACCACCAAATTGTTTGAATTTACTAATTCAGTGGTCACATAACTAAAAGCAGAACTAATAATCAGATTCGACCCTAAAAGTAATTCACATTTTGATCTGATTCTAAGGGACTTGTCTGCGATTTCAAAAGAAATTACAAAGATTTGCGGTGTGTTGCACACTTTTGACACTGAGCACGCACATTAAGCACTACACTAAGGCTCGATCCCTTAAGGCTATAGGCACTGATCTCTTTATCGGTGCAAACCCTCCTATTGTGCTTTGTGGTAGTGGTGATACTATCTTTTGATCAAGTGTTTTGATACTCCACGGAGGGGGATACCCCTTAAAGGAACAAAAGGGTAGTTAAGGGGCACCGCATATGCATCGCCTCAAAGGAAGGGTTTGCCCTACTTGCATCCCTTTGTTCGTCCTTGGAGTAACTTCTCCCTTGATCACCTGGGAGTATCATCCAAACAAAATATAGGTCCTAGGGCACTCGAAGGTTGAATTACGACACGTAATTGCAGTGAAAAACTTGTTTGGCCATTTATAGTAACTAATTCAACATCCACAATAAAGAAGGTTAAGATTTCAAGTCCACACCCCTCTTATACCACTTACGTGGGAACGGAGGGATAAGTCTTGATCTTTTGACTTATCTTTGGAGTGGAGGTTTGACTCACTCAATAAAAAAAAAATTCTGAATTGTGTTTTGTATGCTTGGTAGACACTCTCTTGAGGGTAGTCTAATGTTTGATCCTGAGCCCGAGAGAATTCTTAGGAGAGTTCACCTAGGAGAAGAAAGAGAAGAAATGACTGAGTAAGGTGCAAATCAACAAAGGACCCTAAGGGACTATTTTATTCCTACCAACCAACCTGCACAAGCACTAAGACGACCGGCAGGGGATAATCCGTATGAGATTAAGAGCAGTACCATATCTTTATTACCCTCTTTTTATGGTACTACTAGGGAGGACCCCTACTGGCATTTGGAGGAATTCACCGAGGTCAGTTCCACGGTGAAGCTCCAGGGCTTTACTGATGAAGCCTTGATGAGGACTCTATTTCCTTTCTCCCTAAAGGAAAAGGCTAAGCACTGATAACATACCCTCGATGCAAGGGTAAATGATTGGACCACCCTTAAGGGAGAATTTTTAAAAAAGTATTTTCCTATGAGTAAAACCAACCATTACAGAAGAGAGATTATGGGTTTTACTCAACAGGAAGGGGAGCAATTTCATGAGACTTGGGAGCGCTTTAATGACCTTCTTAGGTTATGCCCCCACCATCAAGTGCCAAGATGGCAGTTGGTTGAAAGGTTCTATAACGGATTATCTGAAAGGCATAGGCAAACCATTGATGCAGCCTGTGCAAGAACCTTCATGACCAGAACTGAGGATGAAGCCTAGGCATTATTTGAAACTTTAAGCGACAACTCCATACATCTATCCTCTGCATATCAAGAAAGAAAACCATCAATCTTGCAGAGGAAGATAGAGGCCCATGAAGCTAGGGCTTCTCAGGATTTGGCTTATCAGATTCAACTATTGAATAAAAACTTTGAAAGGCTTTTAGCAAACCCCGGCATGAACCTGCAAGCAGCCTCTATCTTTCAGGCTTCAAGAGAATGCTCGATTTGCCAAAGCACAACGCACGCCACTGTGGAGTGCCATCAGGCAACCCAATTCCCTAAGTTGATTCAGGCCGACTTGAATGCAACCCAAGGTTTCTACCCCCTCGCAGTAACCCTTACCCCAACACTTGTAATCCAAGGTGGCGGAACCATCCAAACTTCTCTTGGAAGCAAGCTGATGCTTCTAACTCAGGGAATACAAGACCCTTACCTCCCCAGCCCACATACCAACCTTCTTCTGAAAACCCTCTTCCGAATAAGCCCTCTAAGATGGATGAACTAAAGGCCATGATGAAAGCAATGCAAGAGCATCAGAATATGGTTATCCAATCTCAGAATAAGATGATTACTGATATGCAATCCCAAATTGGCCATCTTACTGAGGCAGTTAGGCAACGTGATCCATGGAAGCTGCCTAGCTCTTCTGAGGAGAACCCTAAGGGCAAGGGGGTTGTATTCAAGGAGCACGCCCAAGCAGTGACCATGTTGAGGAGTGGAAAAAAGATTGACAAGCCTGATAACACTCCTACGGTTACATCTCAGAATTCCCCTTCCCCACTTGACCCGACCTCCATCTCATCGGAGGAAGAGCCACACCACTCTCCCTCACAAAAAATCACCCACAATGAGGATGTCGTCCTTCCACCACCCCTTTCTCTCCATGATGACCCCTCTACCCAGAAGCCGAGGGTGCCCTATCCAGAGCACCTATCTGCTCCTGGGGAATCTTCTGTTGGCTCGTATGGAGCCAAGGATAGGACGGAAGAGATTATGGATACTTTTAGGCAAGTCCAGATTAACTTGCCTTTGTTGGAAGTGATTAAACAGATTCCGTCCTATGCTAGGTTTCTGAAGGACCTGTGCACCCAGAAGCGCCGATCTAGGAAACAGGACCAAACTAAGGTCATCCTGCCTAACCATGTTAGCTCGGTTCTTCAGCATGGAACACCCCCTAAAATGAAAGACACAGGGGCCCCGTATATTTCAGTGGTTATAGGTAACCAACACATTGACGAGGCTCTACTCGATCTGGGTGCGGGGGTAAAAATTCTACCGAGCTCTATCTATGACCTTTTGGGAGGAGGAAAGCTGAAGCCTAGTCCAGTAATCCTCCAGGTTGCAGACAGATCACTTAAGACCCCGCGAGGATTGTTGGAAGATGTCCTTGTGAGAGTGGAGGATTTCTTCTTCCCCGTTGACTTTCTGGTACTTGATACTGACCCATCTAATAAGCCCACAAAGCCGTCCATTATTCTAGGATGCCCCTTTTTGGCCACAGCCAATGCCTCTATAAATTGTAGATCCAAGGCACTTAAAATGGGCTTTAGGAACAAAAAGATCCGGTTGAATGTTTTTGATACTTACAAGCAACCCGGATTTGAAGATTGTTCTCAGATTGAGGTCGTTGATGAAATAATTGAAGAGACTACTCTAGCATTCTTATGTAGAGATCCCCTTCAGAAGGTCATATCTCAGGACCATCCCTCAATTATTAAAGAAACTGAAAGGAAAATGCCCGAACTAGAAGAGTTGCTGGGGATACACACTGAGTCCCTGTCCCCACCCTAGACGGTGAAGGGAGATCCGCTGCCTGAGGCGGGGACATCTCAACTAAAACCCTCAATCCAAAAGGCTCCTGAATTGGAGTTGAAACCCCTCCCGAGCACATTGAAATATGCTTTCCTTGGCCCTAATAACACGCTCCCCATTATTATCTCATCTGCATTATCAGAATTGCAGGAGGGAGCTCTGCTTGAGTGTTTACAAAGGCACAAGGAAGCAATTGCCTGGACAATTGCTGATATTAAGGGTGTTGATCCCTCTCTTTGCATGCATCATATATACATGGACGAGTCCGTGAAGCCTTTCTGAGACATGCAGAGAAGGCTCAATCCAAATATGCGGGGGGTTGTTAAAAAGAAGATTCTAAAATGGCTGGATGAAGGGATTATCTTTCCCATTTCAGATAGTAAATGAGTCAGTCCTATTCACGTAGTTCTGAAAAAGGTAGGAATCACTGTGGAAGAGAATGACCAAGGAGAACTGGTGACCACTAGACCCTCAACTGGTTGGAGGGTCTACATTGATTACTGCCGTTTAAACACGGCTACCCAGAAAGACCATTTCCCCTTACCGTTTATCGATCAAATTTTGGAACGATTGGTGGGGAACAGGTACTTTTATTTTCTTGACGGGTACTCTGGGTACAATCAGATAGCCATTTTTCCTGATGATCAGGAGCGTACCACCTTCACGAGTCCTTATGGCACTTTTGCATTCCACGGATGCCATTCGAGTTATGTAACGCTCCTGCCACTTTCCAACGTTGTATGATGGCTATCTTTTCTGATATGATCGACGAGTTCGTTGAAATTTTCATGGATGACTTCTCCATTTATGGCTCGTCGTTTGACCTATGCCTTTCGCACCTTGATAAAGTCTTAACCCGTTGCGAAGAGGCAAAACTGGTGCTTAGCTGGAAGAAAAGCCACTTTATGGTCCAGCAGGGCATTGTGTTAGGGCATGTAGTTTCCGAGAGAGGATTAGAGGTGGACACCGCAAAAATCGATTCCATCTCTAAGCTTCCATTGCCCACCAATGTTCGTCAGGTTAGATCTTTCCTTGGCCATGCTGGATTTTATAGGCGCTTCATTAGAGACTTCAGTAAAATCTCTAAGCCACTTTGCGTCCTGGTAGCGAAGGACGTCTCCTTCGATTTTGATGATAGATGTGGCGAGGCTTTCCAAGCTTTGAAGAAAGCCCTCATTACCATGCCGATTATCCAAGCACCAGATTGGACCCTCTCATTTGAGCTTATGTGCGATGCTTCTGATTTTGCAGTGAGAGAGGTCTTAGGTCAAAGGGTTGATGGCAAACCTCATGTGCTGCATTATGCCAGCAAGACCCTTACGGATCCTCAGCAAAACTACACGGTCACTGAAAAGGAATTACTTGCTGTAGTATTTGCTTTGGAAAAGTTTCGATCTTATCTTTTGGGATCCAAGGTTGTGGTGTTCACTGATCATTCAGCCCTTAAGTATCTTCTGGATAAAAAGGACACCAAACCTCACCTAATTCGTTGGATTTTGCTACTCCAAGAATTTGACCTGGAAATTAAAGACAAGAAAGGAGTTGAGAATGTGGTAGCAGACCATTTGTCTAAGATCCCTATTGAGGCATCAAACCCTGCTGGCAGTATTCAAGAGACTTTCCCTGATGAGTCTCTAATGGCCGTGGAAACTAAAACTCCTTGGTTCACTGACATAGTGAACTACCTGGTCAACTCACTTAGTCTTCCTTCAGAAGCATATTAAGTTCAGGTTCTAAACCCAAGGTTCCTAAGTAGTTGCTAAGTTACAGACTAGGTCGGCTAAAGACGAGTTGCAAGCACAAGTTTCCTTGATTTCTGACTCTACCCTAAAGTTTATTGATCCCTGAGATTAAAGCATCCGTGCTTTTGCATTGGTCCGAGTTATTTGAGTTAAAGGAATTTTTTTTTTTTAATATATATACCTTTTTTTTTTTTTTTGTTTGATTCTTCTAAGTCTAACCTCAGATCAGCTATCAACACGGTCTGTGTCGGATTCATTGTCCCCATTACCATACCTCGAAGGGTGCCTGGCTTTCGATGCTTCGAGATAGCACCGCCCATAACGACCCCAAGAACTCCTGGCAATCGACACTTCGAGATAGTATCGCCCATGGATTTCTTAAGCGAATTCAAGCCTATGGCAATCGGCACTTCGAGATAGGGCTGCCCATGGTACCTGAACCGCGCAATGCGCTTACATGCCCCCAGTAGGATGGATATCCTAAGAGACAAGCGCCGAGGAGGTAATATGTTACCATCGCATCCTCAAGGTGAGTATATACTCCACCTCTCCTGCGGCGGGAACTCTTCCAATCAAAATGTGTTTTCAAGCCTCTCTTAAGCCAAAACTAAGAGAACCAAATCTCTTTTCAGAAATTAAGTTAATTACCAGACCAAGTGTGAAAAATTTGGATGCTTGAGTTACAAGGACCCGTAAACCAAAAGGTAGAATAAGACTCCAGGTACTACCCCACCTTTTAACTCAAACCCTAGCTTCCCTTCCTCAACCTCTTGAAGAATGGTCCGCAACTTAACTCCTACTTAAGTGTTTAAGTCCACAAAGGACCCTAAAGGTCTAAAGCTAGTAGCTTATTTAGCTTCTAAAGTTTGACCCTAGAATTAACTTAGTCTACCCTAGAGTTCTGATTTGCTTAAGACGGCAAGATCTAGCCAGTTAAGCTTAAAACCTCTCTTTTTATATATATATATATTTTTTTTTTTTTTCTTTTCTTTTTTTTTTTTCTTTTTTTTTTTTTATAAATGCATGCTATAAACAAATGCCTCAGGTCCTCTCCCCCATGCCTGGTTCAAACAATGTCCTCATTGAAAATCAAAAATAGCTAAAGGAAGATATTACCTGAGGCGGAGAATAGTAGGAGCTAAGGCTCCTTAAGAGTGACTTCGTCAACTAGATGGCCATCTAAAGTTATGTACGGTTTTAACCGTTGACCGTTGACGATAAAGGGAGTTGCTGAAGAGGAAGGATTTTTGATCTCCACAGCTACATGGGGGAATACTTTGGTGATTATGTAAGGCCCATCCCAACGAGATTTTAATTTCCCAGGAAAAAGCTTAAGTCTGGAATTGAAAAGCCAGACTTGTTGGTTGGGTTCAAAGGTCTTTCGAAGAATAAACTTGTCATGCAAGACCTTAGTTCTTTCTTTATAAGCTTGAGAGGTGTCATAAGTATCATTCCTCAGCTCCTCAAGCTCACTTAATTCTAGAAATCGTGCCTTACCTGCCTTCTCTAAATCCATGTTAACACTTCGAATAGCCCAAAGTGCTTTATGTTCCAACTCAACAGGTAAATGGCACGCTTTTCCATACACAATCCGAAAGGGAGAAGTACCCAAAGGGGTCTTACAGGCCGTTCGATAAGCCCACAAAGCATCATCGAGCTTTTGGGACCAATCTTTCCTATCAGGTCTAACGGTCTTTTCCAAAATATTTTTTATCTCCCTATTTGATACTTCAACCTGACCACTTGTCTGAGGGTGGTAAGGGGTAGCAACCTTGTGAGTCACTCCCAAATTCTTAATTAACCGATTGAAGTGGTGGTTTCGGAAATGAGGTCCCCCATCACTTATAATAGTCTTGGGGCAACCGAAACGGGATATGATATTGGCCTTCACAAATTTCAAAACCACATAGTGGTCATTTGTGCGCGTCGGAATGGCCTCTATCCATTTAGAGACATAATCAACTGCCACCAAGATATATTCAAAACCATGGGACGACGGGAAGGGGCCCATAAAGTCAATTCCCCACACATCAAAAATTTCAACAGATTGAATAGGATGTTAAGGCATTTCATTCTTCTTCCCAATCGTTCCAGTCCGTTGACATCTAATACAGGCCTTAACAAAATTATGAGAATCCTTAAATAAGGAAGGCCACCAAAAACCAGACTGGAGAACCTTAAAAGCAGTTTTCTTAGCACCAAAGTGTCCTCCACAATGAAGTGCATGGCAAAATGTCAGCACACTTTGTTGTTCCTCTTCAGGCACACAACGTCTCAAAACTTGGTCTTGTCCAATTCTAAATAATTCTGGCTCTTCCCAATGAAAATATCTCGCTTGAGAAATGAATCTCTTTCTTTTCTGCTTATCCCAAGAGCCAGGAGTTTGTCCAGTGACCAAGTAATTTACAATGTCTGCATACCAAGGTAAAGTTGGTGTTACCGCCATCAGAGTTTCATCGGGGAATGTCTCGCGAATGTCTTCAGAAATAGAGTCGTTAAGAGGAAGACGAGACAGGTGGTCAGCCACAACATTTTCTACTCCTTTCTTTTCACGTATTTCCAAGTCAAATTCTTGAAGGAGTAAGATCCACCTAATCAGACGTGGCTTAGAATCTTTCTTAGCAATGAGATGTTTCACTGCTGCATGATCAGTAAAAATAACCACCTTAGACCCAAGTAAATAAGACCTAAACTTCTCCAGAGCAAAAACTACAGCAAGTAATTCTTTTTCAGTGACGGTGTAGTTTTGCTGAGGTTCAGTTAAAGTCTTGCTTGCATAATGCAGCACATGAGGTCTTCCCTCAACCCTTTGTCCAAGGACTGCTCCCACTGCATAATCCGAAGCATCACACATAAGCTCAAAGGGGAGTGCCCAATCAGGAGCTTGGAGAACAGGCGCAGAGATCAAGGCCTCCTTTAGAGTTTGAAAGGCCTCGGCACACTTTGAATCAAAACTGAAGGAAGATTCCTTCGCCAATAAGTCACAAAGTGGCCTAGAAATCTTACAAAAATTTTTAATAAAGCGCCTGTAAAAGCCAGCATGGCCCAGAAAGGATCTAATCTGTTTGACATTCGTAGGCAATGGAAGTTTGGAAATAGAATCAATCTTGGCTTTATCTACTTCCAAACCTTGCTCAGATACAACATGCCCAAGTACAATTCCTTTCTGTACCATGAAGTGACTTTTCTCCCAGCTGAGGACTAAACCAGTCTCCTTACATCGTTTCAACACATTCTCCAGGTGCAGGAGACACTGGTCGAAAGACGAGCCATAAATAGAGAAGTCATCCATAAATACTTCGACACACTCGTCAATCATGTCCGAAAAGATAGACATCATACACCGCTGGAAAGTTGCAGGGGCATTACATAATCCAAATGGCATACGCCTGAATGCAAAAGTACCGTAAGGACTCGTGAATGTCGTCTTTTCCTGGTCATCAGGAAAGACTACCACCTGATTGTACCCAGAATATCCATCGAGAAAGCAATAATACTTATTCCCTGCCAATTTTTCGAGAATTTGATCAATAAAAGGCAAAGGAAAGTGATCCTTCTGGGTAGCGGTGTTCAGCTTGCGGTAATCAATACAGACCCTCCATCCAGTTGAGGGTCTAGTGACAACTTGTTCACCTTGGTCGTTGAGTTCCACAGTAAAGCCTGCCTTCTTTGGCACCACATGAATGGGACTGACCCATTTACTATCAGCAATGGGATATATGATCCCAGCGTCCAACCACTTCAGGATTTCCTTTTTTACAACCTCCCTCATATTAGGGTTCAGACGTCTCTGCATGTCCCTAAAAGGCTTGATGGAATCATCAGTATAAATGTGGTGCATGCAGAGTGTAGAGTCTATACCCTTAATGTCAGCAATGCTCCAAGCAATAGCTTCCTTATGCCTAGACAGGCATTCAATCAAGGCTCCCTCCTGTGCCTCAGACAGCACAGCCGAAATGATAACTGGGAGCATATCATTGGCACCTAGGAAAACATACTTGAGAGTGTCAGGGAGGGGTTTCAACTCAAGGTTGGGGGCTTGTATAGTTGAGGGTTTCATAATAGATGTCCCCATCTCAGGTAGCAAATCTGCCTTCGACGGAAATGATGGGGGAAGAGACTCAGCAGAAACTCCTAGCAATTCCTCTAGTTCTAGTATATCCCCTTCACATTCCTCCAAGAGATGAGAATGCTCATTTAGCATGACATGCTGAAGGGGGTCATCACATAACATTGCAGGAGTTGCCTCTTCAATCAGGTCATCTATCACCTCAACTTGAGAACAATCCTCAAGTCCAGCTTGTTTGTAAGCATCAAACACATTAAGCCGGATTTTCCTATTCCCAAAGCCCATTTTCAATGCCCCAGTATTGCAATTAATTGAAGCATGGGAAGTTGCAAGGAAGGGGCGGCCCAAAATGATGGAGGGTTTGGTTGGCTTGTTGGTAGGGTCAGTGTCCAAAACTAAGAAGTCAACGGGAAAAAAGAAATCCTCCACTCTTACGAGGACATCTTCCAAAATTCCCCGTGGTGTCTTAAGTGATCGATCAGCAACTTGAAGGACTACAGGGCTAGGCTTCAGATTGCCTCCCCCAAGTTGTTCATATACATAGCTCGGAAGGATGTTCACCCCCGCACCCAGATCAAGCAGAGCCTCATCAATTTGTAAGTCACCAATAACTACAGAGATATATGGGGCCCCTGGGTCCTTAAGTTTCGGAGGTGTGCCATGTTGAACAATTGAGCTAACAGAATCAGGCAGGACAACTTTAGACTGGACCTGTTTTCTAGATTGCCGCTTTTTCGTGCACTAGTCCTTTAAGAAGCGGGCATAAGACGGAATCTGCCTGATAGCTTCAAGCAAAGGCAGGTTAATCTGCACTTGCTTGAAAGTTTCCATAATCTCATCCGTCTTATCTTTGGCTCCAGATGAGCCAGCAGAAGTCTGCCCAGAGGTGGATAAGCGCTCTGGAAATGGCACTCTCGATCTCTGGGTGGAAGGGTTGTCATGTCGAGTAAGGGGTGGAACGGGGGCAACTTCTTCCGGTGAGGTGATTTCAAGCGGAGAAGATTTGGGCAAATCTTCTTCGGTGGGGGTGAAAGTCGGGGTGGATGTTTTTTTAGGGGGTGAGACTATAGGAGCATCGGGTTTGGAAATTTCTTTCCCACTCCTCAGAATAGTCACCGCCTGAGCATGCTCCCTAAAGACAATCCCTTTTCCTTTAGGATTTTCCTCAGCAGCACTTGGAAACTTCCCAGTCTCCCTCTGTCTAACGGCCTCAACAAGGTGTCCAATTTGTGATTTCATCTCATGTATAGCCTTGTCATGAGATTGGATGATGGCACTTTGACTTTCTTGCATAGTTTTCAAGATCGCCTTCAATTCATCCATCTCAGAGGTTTTAGGTTGGGCAAAGGTCTGAGGTTGGTTCATTTGATGGTTTTGAAAGGATTGCGGTTTGTAATTCCCTGAATTTGAGACATTTCCTTGTCTCCATGAAAAGTTTGGGTGGTTCCTCCATCCCTCATTATAAGTGTTGGAGAAAGGATCATTACGAGGTCTTGGACGGAACCCTTGAGCGGCATTCAAATCTGCTTGTACAAGCTCAGGGAATTGGGAGGCTAAGTGGCAATCCACAGTGGCGTGTGTATTGCCTTGACAAATTACACATTCGGAAGCTTGGGATGTGGAGGTGTTAGGTGTGAATGAACTCGGGTTCGACATAAGCCTTTCCATGTTTTGATTCAGTAATTGAATTTGATAAGCTAAATTCTGGGTTTCCCTTGCTTCATTCGCCTCCAACTTTCTTTGCATGAGAGTGGGCTTTCTATCCATGTAGGCAGAATTCAAGTGAATAGAATTCTCACTCAAAGTATCAAATAAGTTCCAAGCTTCATCCTCAGTCTTAGATAGAAAGGTTCCTGCACAGGCACCATCCACAGTTTGCCTATGAGAATCATTAAGTCCGGTGTAGAACCTTTCAACCAGTTGCCATTTAGGCACCTGGTGATGTGGGCAAAGTCTCAGCAAATCGTTAAAGCGCTCCCACGCATCATGGAAAGCTTCCCCATCCTTTTGAGCAAAACTCATGATTTCCCTCCTAAAGTGATTTGTTTTGCTCATGGGGAAGTACTTCTTCAAAAACTCCTTTTTCAGGGCATCCCAAGTATTTAAATTATCAAGGGTGTGATACCAATACTTGGCTTTGTCCTTTAGGGAGAAGGGAAAAAGGGTCCGCATTTGAGCGTCATCAGTAACGCCCTGCAGCTTCACCGTGGAACAGACCTCGGTGAATTCCTCAATATGCCTGTAAGGGTCTTCCCTAGTAGTACCATAAAAGGAGGGTAGCAAGGATATGGTACTACTTTTGATCTCATATGGATTATCCCCTCCAGGTCTACGTAGTGCTGGGCCAGCTTGGTTGGTTGGGATGAAATATTCCTTAAGGCTCCTTTGACCGGCCATTTCTACCCTTGGGAGGTCTTTTCTTAGGATTCTTTCTGGTTCAGGATCAAATACAAGTTGTCTCCTAAGAGAACGCCTACCAAGCATGCACTACAAACACAATTCAAACGGACTTGTTTGGTCTTTACAGATTTAGGCTTTTGAATTTAATTCAAATTGTAGGTGACAAAACAAGTTACCCAATCAATTACACGCCTATTGTCAACCTACGACTCGCCTAAAAAGACCTAGTTGGAACTTAGGTAATCTTCCCTAAATCTCAAATGGTCAAGTAAATCCAAAGACGGAAGATCGAGGGATGCAAGTAGGCCTAAGCCTTCCTTTGAAGCTGTGCTTTCGCGGTGCTCCTCAACTACCCCCAAAAATCTGTGACAGGGTATCCCCCTCTTTGGATTTACAAAACCTTTGATCTCAAGTTCCGAACACTTCAGAATCCAACGAAAGGAGGGCTCTTGTCCTAGTATTTCCAAACCTAAGGAGTGTCTAGAAACGTGCCGTGGTGCAGGTGAAATAAGTGTGCATACACCGTCAAAGATTTTGAACTTTGAATCGCACGCCAAGTTTGAAAATCAAATCCTTGGTTTTTAAAATGTCCTTCCTTTAATTAGTCCTTTTTCTAAAGAAAATATGTGACCACTTGTTAGATTTATTCAGTACAGATTAGGTGGTCTTCGCATTAAATCCCAAATGCAATGCGTGATCAAAAATAGGATGCAAAGTAAGAGAATGCGTACCTTGCCTCCAGCGATCTTCGATGCAAAAATGCACGCAATGCAGAAAAGCAAATCTAGAGGCTGCTCATACAGACCTAAATGGTTCGTCCTAGGGCAGGCAGCTTCTAGCAGGCAGCTCGTTTTTTTTTCTTTTTCTATATTTTTTTTTTTTTTAGAACTACTTATGCACAAGTAAATAAAAGAAATAATAAAAAAAATAAACCTAAATCTAAAGAAAAGGGAACAGGCTCCCAAAAATTACCCAACACGGGTCCAAAACAAAATCGGAGAACAAACCCCTCAAAATTTACCCCAGAACAAGGGTTTCAAACTAACTGTAATGAAAAATTAAGTCTTCAGTCTTAATTCTATTCTAATTAAATTAGCGATTAAATACAATGGTGTCCGTCGCGTCCTCGTCCTTCTCCTCCTTTCAAAATTGCTTGTCCACTTCTCGTCTGGCGACGTCAAGGGTCGCCTCTCACAGTGGCTGATTCTTGCATAAATTTTCTCGCACAGAAAAGAAAATAATGAATGGTCAAATCTTTGTGCAATTGACAAATAATCAAAATAAAATTAGGCGAAATTATTGCGTCTGTTACCTCCCCGGCAACGGCGCCATTTGACCGGTCGATCTTTCGCTTTTAAGTCGTTTGTAGTTTAATGTGGTGGAAAAATCGACTAATCAATTTTTAATAAGAAATAACCACTCGCAGAGGAGCGGGTCGTATCCACAGGGAGGCAATAACGTATTAAAATTCGCGCCACTTAAAAATGTTTGTTCGGAGTCAATTTGGACAAGAACCAAGCCAAGATTGCCTTTAGATTAAGGTTTAAGCAAGAAACAATGCTGAAATGGCAATTATGAGAAACTACAGGATATTTTCCACAATGCAGAGTGAATAGAATATGATTAAAATGTGGCAATGGCAGAAAATGTAAATTTTAATTAACGTTTTACTGTAGCAAAACAGGGGAATTTTTCCCCGTTGTCTTGCGCGACGAGGAGCTGATGGTCGGGCGCGGGAAGCTCGGAGGAGGTCCCTTGGATCAAGGGCTTCGAATCGGTGGTGACGGCGAGTCGCGCGGCGGTCGGAGGTGGCCGGACAAGCTCCGGCGGAGGTGCTGCAGCCGGCAGCTTGTGCAGCCTGTTGGCGTGAAGTCCGCCGCCTGCTGCTGCTGCGGGGGTGGCTGCTGCTGCTGCCGTGGGCACTGCTGCGGCTGGTGTGGCAGGCGTTCGTCTGCCGGCGCGGGGAAGAGGGCGCTGCAGGCGGTTCTGCAAGCGCGACGGAGGGTGCTGCAGCGCGGTTGGAGGATGGCGTGCGCTGCGGAGGGTCTGCGGAGGGCGCTGCTGGCGGTTCTGCAGGCGCAGTGGTGAACGGCGTGGACTGCAGGCGCTGTTGGAGGGTGCAGGCGCGTGGGCGAAGGACTCTGCAGTCGCGAGTGAATGGCGCTTGCAAGCGGCAGGCGCGGGAGGAGGCGTGCTCGGTTGTGCGGGTCTGCAGGCGCGGTTTGAGGAGGGCGCTGCAGCTGGTGAGTGTGTGGAGATGGCGTGAGCGGAGGGTCTGCAGGAGGGCGCTGGCGCGGTTGTGCGTGGGCGGTGGTCTGCAGGAGACTTCAGGCGTGTGCGGTGAAGTGAGCGGGTAACTTCAGACGGGTGCGCCGGTGGTTGCGCGTGGAGATGGCGAAGGCTGCAGGTGCAGGGAAGGTGGCGTGAGCGGGCGTGAGGGCTGGAGGTTGTGCACGCCTTGCATGCGGTTGGAGATGAGCGGGCTGCTGCGGCGTGGGTGGTGGAAGTGAAGTGAGAGGACGGAGATTGCTGCTGGAGTGGGGGTGGACTTCAGACGTCCGGGAAATTTCCCGGACGTCTTAAGTGACTGAAAGGGTGATTGCACGGTGGCTCGGCGGTGGTGGTTTGCGACGACGGCGAGGAAGATGCACGCTAGGGTGCTCACGGTGATGCGGGCGAGCTCCGGATGGCGGTGTGGCTTGTCACACCACACGCCCACGGTGGTGGAGACTCGCCGCCACGGTAGAGGCCGGCAGTGTGGAGTGGAAGAGAGAGGTTCTCTCTGCACAGTGGTGGGTCGGTGGCGGAGGCCTTCTGAGCTCGGCTGCCTCCGTGCTCCTTTTGTAGTGTCTTGAACAATTTTGAAATCAGCCGCCGACCAGATCCACCACATCCGCTCCCCCTTGAATGGCTTCATCACTGTAGCAGCCGGGCGTTGGAGCGGCAGCCAGCCGTTCTGAAAGAAGACGAATAAAGAAAATATTATTAAAATATTAGGGTTATTTATGTATAGACCCTCAACTTCTATGTTAATAAAAATAATATACCTAATTGGTTATCTAATTAGATGAATGCTATTCTAAGCTAATTCTAAATGCACTTAAGATATGAATGCAATGTATGGATTATGTAATTAGATTAAAACTATGAATTAATCTATTTACATCCTAATTTATACTAAATAAATGTTAGAATTAACCTAATGTGTAGGCACTTAAATACTTAAATAGCCCACAACTATGGGCTAATCAGCAGTATTCAAGAGACTTTCCCTGATGAGTCTCTAATGGCCGTGGAAACTAAAACTCCTTGGTTCACTGACATAGTGAACTACCTGGTCACGGGCATCACCCCTAATACTTGGGACAAGCAGAAGTGAGACAGGTTTATCGCCAATGCTAAATTTTATCACTGGGAGGAACCTGAGCTTTTTAGAATAGGCCCTGACCAGCTGTTTCACCGTTGCGTCCCTGATGAGGAACAAAGAAGTGTTCTAAGTTTCTACCATGACCTCCACTGTGGGGGACATTTTAGTGGGAAGAAGACTGTTCATAAGGTTCTTCAGTCTGGTTTTTGGTGGCCCACATTATTCCGAGATGCACATACGTATGTGGGCGCATGTCTATGTTGCTAGCAGACGGGAACCATTGGAAAAAGAGATGAGATGCCCAACAACCTATCCTCCCTGTTGAAATCTTTGATATTTGGGGCATTGACTTCATGGGTCCCTTTCATGTGTCCTTCGGATATGAATACATCCTTGTGGCTGTTGATTATGTATCAAAATGGATAGAAGCCATCCCCACGTGAACCAATGACCATTCTGTGGTCTTGGGCTTTGTTAAGGCTAATATCATTTCTCGGTATGGATGCCCAAGGACGATCATAAGTAATGGAGGACCTCACTTTAAGAATGTACACTTCACTAGACTACTCCAAAATTTGGGAGTCAACCACATGATAGCCACACCTTATCATCCCCAAACGAGTGGGCAAGTTGAAGTGTCTAATAGGGAGATTAAGCGAATTTTAGAAAAAACTCTCAGGTCTGATCGGAAGGATTGGTCTAAAAAACTAAATGACGCTCTTTGGGCCTACAGAACTGCATATAAGACTCCCTTGGGCATGTCTCCTTTCCGTCTTGTCTACGGAAAAGCATGCCACCTTCCCGTTGAAACCCAACATAAAGCTTATTGGGCTATTAAAAACGTTAACTTAAATCTGGATAAAGCGGGAAAAGCACGTATGTTAGAATTAAGTGAGCTTAAGGAGCTTTGTAATGAAGCTTATGAAACTTCTCAAGCTTACAAGCAACGTACAAAAGTCTTCCATGACAAGTACATCATTAGAAAGACTTTTGAGCCCAACCAGTGGGTCTGGCTTTTCAATTCTAGACTTAAATTATTTCCTGGAAAGCTCAAGTCCCGTTGGGATGGGCCATACGTTGTTATCAATACCTTCCCTCATGGAGCTGTAGAAATCAGGAACCCTATTTCTGGTGCAAACTTTAAAGTAAATGGTCAGCGACTTAAATTGTATATTACTCTTTCAGATGGCCAAGTTTTGGACGCACTACGGCTTGAGGAGCCTTAGCTCCTCCCACTCTCCTCCTCAGGTGATATTCTTCTATGTCTATATTTTTTCCAATGAGGACATTGTCAGTCTTAGGCATGGGGGGATATAACCTGAGAATGTTTATAGTGTTTATAGTATTTATAAATATTTGCATACATATTTATATATATTAAAAAAAAAAATTTCTTTTCTTGAGCTGATTGGGTTAGTCCCTAGCAAAATACCTTTGTTATTGGAGGTTTTTCTTTCGGAATTATTTTTTAAGTTTAGAATCCAGTACATTTATTTCATGTGCACGTAGACTTGGTAATGGATCCTTGGGGAAAACCAATAAGCATTTGTAATCCACTGAACCCTTGGACAGTTCATAGAGAGTCAGGCATACTATCTTCTAATAAATCACCTCATATTTGTGAGAAGTAGAGAGATTACTGGTGCGC
This sequence comes from Thalassia testudinum, assembly GCA_037157565.1. Taxonomy (NCBI): domain Eukaryota; kingdom Viridiplantae; phylum Streptophyta; class Magnoliopsida; order Alismatales; family Hydrocharitaceae; genus Thalassia; species Thalassia testudinum. Next base: position 52,442,690 of record JAZHRO010000009.1, read on the forward strand.
TAAGTCTAGTGCAAGGACTCTTAAGTTCTGGATAATTAGATGATGATACTTCAGAGTTAGGCGTAATTTTCACTCTCTGTTCTTGTATACGTACTTTGAGTGAATTCCTGAGAGTCACCAAATAAGGCAGATACACAGAGATTGAGTCTTAATAAAGCTATAACTATGGTGGATGGTTACGACCGTCCTTCATAGAGTCCTCAGCTGAAGGAGGGTAATAGTGTCAAATGTCAAAAATATGCCTGTCCTATCCATTCCTTTCCGGTGCCGAGAATAGGCACTTTCACCAAATAAGCCACACAACTTCCTCTTGACCATCATCATCCCTAATAATGCCTTGTAAATAAAAGTTCGTATTGTGTTGTGCTTGATTGAAAAAGAAACAAAAAAAAAGGGAAAAGAGAAAAGAAGTAGAAAAAGAAGAAATAGAAAGAAGAAAAAGAAGAAATAGTTATATTACAAAAAAAAAAGTCCAAGTTTATGATGTAACACTGTTTCTGAGGCAGCAGAACACCTATCGCGTTCCACCAAATATGACCCATACCTACCTTCTAGTATTTCTGATCGCGTGAATACTGGTTGAAAACTCTAACTTAGTTATAGAGTTATTAGGACTTTGATTGAAGTGTGGATGTCATGTGAGGCCACCAAATAATGAGTATAATTTCTAAACCTGGCAAGATTCGTGATCTCAGAAAGAAAGAAAAGAAAGAGTGCCCAGGAACATCAAGAGAGCACAATTGTGTAGCCTCTCTCAGAGTTGACTTGTCTAATAGTCTAGAGAGCTAGAGTCTGCAGTACTAGACTATATGTAGTACCAGTTGAGTGTGTGGCACCAAATACAAATCCATTCAACTTAATATCTCCTACCTAAGCCAAACGCCAAGGTCAAATTACAGATTATCGTTTGCTTTATCCTCGAGGGAAGTAGTTGCCTATCTCGACAGAAATTTTTGCCAAGGGTGATGTACGAACTCCCAATGCGAATCGGCTCTTTCACTTGGATCTGTTACCTAAGTTATCAGCACTTCACATTTGCCTGGATTCCTAAAGTCTTGAAGTAAGAAAAGAAGAAATCTTCTGATTATTTCTATTATTTTTCATTTTTGCTAGGGACTAGCAAATCTTAGGCATGGGGGTATTTGATGAGTCCATTAAAATGGACTAATATTAAACCTAAGTATCTTTAATTGTACAGTTTAAGTGTGTTAATAATGGCAATTAAGTTGTAGAATATTTGTACACCTCATGATTTAAGTTTATAACATTCTATAACTTAATGATTTTGTTGTTTTTATGTGCAGGTAATAAAATGTAGAAAGAACAAGGGTGGGGGGATAAATTTCCCCAACAGCCGCAACTCTTTCCCCCCTCCCCCGCTGCACATGGGGTTAATCTTCCGTCGCCCTTCAACTGACGAGGCTAGAAATAGTTAAGGGATTTGAAAATCCCTTAACTCACGCACGCGGGGAGAGAGAGGAATTAAAAAGAGAGGAGGTGCACTGGGGATTGATGATCATCTTCCTCCTGGCCGGGAAACTACCTAGCGAACACTGTGGATCCAGGAAGAGAAGAAGCGTGCACTGTGGCCTTCTTCCCCCTTGTGGGGAAAAACCTCACGCCAGCGCGCCTCTCCCTCCAGCCACCGTAGATGCACACCAGTGCGCCCTACTGCTCATTTGCAAGCGCCATCTGCCAGCTCGTGCACACCAAGCCGCGCCTCTCCACCCTGCATCCATGCCACAGCAGGCGCATCCACCCAACCGCGCACGTCTCCCCTGCTGCAGGCGCTCACGCACCACACAGCAAACGCCGCACCGCTCACGCACTGCACAGCAGGCACCCGCACTGCCTACAGGCCGTCCCCTGCTCACCGTGCCTGCACGCCAGCGCGCCTCTCCCTCTAGCCACTACAAGCGCAAACCAGCGCGCTCTACCGCTCGCCCCCTTCAGCGCTATCTACAGGCGCACCGCTTCACCAACAGCCCGCGCTTCTCCACCCTGTAGGCGCACTCGGAACCACCCACCGCAGGCGGCGCACTCCACCACTCATCTGCAGGCGCTACCTCCACCATTTGCAGGCGCAAACCAGCGTGCGCACGACCGCACACCAGCGCAGCACGCCCGCACGCTCGCACAGCCGCAGGAGGCACTACAGCAGGTCCGCCTTCTTATTCAACAGGCCAGAGCTCCGGCCACCTCCGTCGTTGTCGCTACCACCACCGGAGAGCTCTCGACCTCGCTGTCCTCCAGAGCCTTGCGACAGCCTCGTGGTTCTCTCTCTCTCTCTCGCAAGGAGGAGAGAGGAAAAAAAACCCTGTTTTCCCACCAATTAAAATTTGCATTCAGTGCCATTACCACCTAATTTGATTTTATTTATTATTATAGTGTGGCAGAATTGCGTTTGAACACTGATAGTTCTTTATAATTGCATGACATTGATATTAACTAGTTTAAAGATTGATTTTTGGGCTTAACTTAAGTACGAATTTTCTTTAGTACACATCATATGAAAATTGCATAAATTCATCATAAATCTATTGAGGATTTCTGTGAGGGAAAACTGCACATATACCCTTATCTTTTTAAGTTATTGCAAATTTACTTTCCTTCACATTTTAAGTTAGATTTGAATAGGGATTTCGCACTGTCCGAAATAACATTAAACAATTAAGTGTTGATTGCATAATTACCTCCCTGAGGATACGACCCGCTCTTCTGCAAGTGGTTATTTTCATTGTTTTTGATTAGTCGATTTTTCCACCACTTAAATACTATAACGCAAAGCGAAAAGTCGTCTATCATGCAGTAGAAATGGGGTTGGTCCCCGGTACTAGTGAGATCTCAAACTTGATCTAATGTTCGGGCGGTAGTCCTAGCAGCTCCTCTGGAAACACGTTGGGGTACTCACCAACCACCAAAATGCTCTGAAAGTCCGTCACGGGGCTGGGCTCTGCCACCACACAGGCTAGGAAGCCCTCACACCCCTGGCTCAAAAGTCTCGCTGCTCAAAGCGTAGATATGCACCTGAAACCTCCATCCACCAGCTGTCCGTGAGACTCAAAGGAAGTCACCTCTAGTATGGAGAAGTCGATCTTCCTCCCAAAACAGTCCTCCAAGGAGTGGTAGGCAGACAGCCAATCCATCCCTAGAATCACACCAAAATCCTCCATCGATATCACAATCAGGTCAGTGAGGAGGCTGCGTCCCCCTATACTAACCACACAGTCCGGGTAGATCTCCTCAGCCACGGCAGTTGGCCACCTGGGCCTCAATCGCAAACGGATCCCCTAATAGAGTGCTATCGGACCCCAAACTAGTGATAAACTTGTGGAGCAAGAAAGTACGTTGCACCAGAAACAGGAAAATACGTACTCCAAAAAGACTAGAAATCGTAACCATACCTGTCACCGCAGAAACTGACACTCTGGCGTCTCCGTGAGTCAAGACGTTGCGATGCCGCTCAGTCCTGGGTGCAAACAAAACAGCCAAGCCGGGGGCTGGGCGAGTGACAGCTGGTCGGTATCCTCCCTGTGACTGCTGTCCTCCCCCACGCGCTTGGGAACCACAACCACCTGCTCGGCCTCCAACGCTCGGTGCGGGGCGCATCTGCTGCGCTCCTGCCCTAGATGAGCAGTCCCTCCTGAAGTGACTCGGCTGGCCACACTGGTAGCAGAGGAGGACTCAACTCCCTCCTTCGGTAGGTCTTTGCTGACGGCTGGGCGGGGGTCCAGTGCTGACAGCTGGCCCCTGTCGGGGGCCTCTAAAGGCCACTGAAGGCCCCGCAAAACAGGACGGCTCTCCCGCGTGCGCTGCGTGCCTCCTTTGAGCTCCTCTGACCTGCCTGGTGCTACGGTGACTCTGCCGTCCCATGGAAGACTCCCCCTCCGCACCCTCAGAAGGAAGATGAGGGGGCGGCAAAATAGGCGGAAGCTGAAATTCTTCTCTAACGTCCTCTCGAATCAACTGGACAAGGTCCTGGGACTGGACGCTCAGGAGGAAAGAAGGGGTAGCACAAAATCCAAGCCCAACACGTCTGCCCCTTCGGCCTTGTCCACGACCACGTCCACGATTTGTCTCGGGAGCTCTCCGATGAGGCATCTCCTGCAAGGAGATGTGAAAGATAGAACAAAAGAAGTCAACTCTAACGGACTTTAGCAAAAGGAACTCAGAATAGATGTCAAGCGGTACATTGTGGTGGTTACTCTAGTTACATGCATGTGAATTGGTTATTCTCAAGCTAGTTGGTTCATTTCCTGGAACAACCTTGCTCTGATACCATCTTGTTATGACCCGATTCCCAAATCCCTACAGGACCTGAGACCGGCTCGACTTGACTAATCTCAAGACCCAGTTGTTCAACAAGAAACAACCACAAAGCAGGAAAATAAACCACATTCACTATGCGAGGTAACTAACAATAAAAGGCACAAGTAGTAAAGGAAATAAAAGCTGCTAAACAGTACATACCACGACAACAACTAGAAAATAGAAACAGAAGTACAGTAACAGAATGGTAAACAAGTCTGAACTCACTAACAGAAAGAAGTACTACAATAGCAAGAGACTACTGTTGGGCTCAACTGGGCCTAGCACCCTCTGTAGCCGGTAACTCGGGCTACTAACTCCTGGACTTGTAAAGGGTTATGTAAAACGGAGTCAGCGAACGCTGAGTAGAGTGGTAACCAAACCATCTAAAGCAGTAAAAGCTAATAGGTACATTTATCTTTTCCAATTATTTTAATTTACATGTAATTCCCTTTCACCCATTGGTTTACTTTCAGATTTCTTGCTTGATCTCGAATGTTCCTCGTGGGAACGATCTTAATTGCTGTCCTTTCCAAGAGTAGAAGGCACACGTGGTGCTCTCCTGGCCGGGAGAGTCCCCTGTGTTAATCCTACACCCAGTTAACCACCCCGAGGTCACTGTCTAGACGTAGCGGTGACGATGGCAAGTGCGATAAGCACACGGGTAGCTACCCTGCACTGGCACATGGTCAGTCGTTTCCGCTAGTGGGTACGCCAAAAGTACAGCACGAAACAGTATAGGGCCTAGCCCTCTCAGTAACAGGTGTCTAGTCCCTCAGAAACAAACAGGGGTCTCGCCCCTCCACAGTCCGCGCACCCTCGTCTTACTACCCCAGTTTGCCTAGTAGGCCTAACAAGTTGGTGTAGAGTGGCTAGCTGAACCCCAGGTCCCATGGGGTGGCTAGCTCCCTCCCTACACTAATAGCTCTCCCTGGTACTGTGTATGCGAGGGCCAACAGAAGTCAGTGTAGAGTGGCCATTCCTAACCTCGGGTCCCAACCCAAGGGCAGCTAGCTCCGCTCTACACTAAAAAGGGGACAGTCACTCCCCCTTAGTACAAAGTACTCAAGGGTCAGCACACTTCCACTCACATTTCTAGATCTTTCCATTTATCCACAGGAGCTCTACTCCTAACTCCCCGTAGGGCTCATGCTCATATTCCCCATAATATTCCATACCAGGTTTCATCATTCATAATTTTCATTCTTGTGTTATACACATGCAGTTCGTATTTCAACAAATTAACATATGCAACAAGTGATATCACAGGTAACTGTTTAGTTATTTTAGGCATTTCATATTCTAACAGGCAGCTCATATTCATTAACAGGCAGTTGTTTACAGTTCAGCTCATTCATTTATGATTGCAATCTCAAACACGCATACAAATAGTGAATCTATTTCTCGTCCTAGGATTCATGTCACATCCTAGGTTTCTAGTTATCTAATCATCATAACTGCATTCATGCCTTATAAATAAAATAGGGGGTAACCACTCTACCAGACAATCCGGGAGTACTAGGGCTCGAACAGCAGACTCACGTGTCTCTGCAAGCCCTGAACACACAACAGAACGAGGTCCTCAAGTTCCTGCGTCGAGCTCAGACGTCCAGGACCCCTACTTGACCATCTGGACTCAGCTCTAGACGTCCGACCTCTCCTCTAGTCATCTAGGGGTGCCTTTGATCGTCTGGTAAGTGGTCCAGACGTCCGAAACGTGTGGGAGGGTGTGTTGCGAGCCTTCCTAAAGCTGTCCCTTCGCGAAACCTTGCTTTTAGACGTCCGGTGTTACCACCAGATGTCCAACTCATCATTTGGACGGTACTCTAGATGTCTGATACTGGGAAAATCCCAGTACTAGAGTGAGCTCCCGCTCCTCTTGCTGTGCGTAGCCACGGCTCCTCCCTCTCGCCTGTAGCTCCAGCTGCAGCAGGAAGTCAGGGATGGCTCCCCCCAGACGCACTCCTCCTCCTGTACGCGTCGCTCCGGCCGTGTGCCCTCTGGTGAGCTCCTACAAACTCACGAGCTCAACCTCCTCTTCCTTTCTTCACGCCACTCCTCCTCGCTCCTCGCTCTCGCTCCCTTTCTCTCGCTCGTCCCTCTCACGGCAGTGGAGAGGAAGGAAGGTGGTGGTGGTGGAGTGGAGAAGAAAGGAAGGGGGGTGATGGCTCTTATATAGAGAGCAGCTAGGGTTCAATGAGGGGGGGAGAAGAAGAAGAGAGAGAGAATAAAAGCTGTCTGTGCATAGCCAGCGCGCAGACCCAACCTTGCGTACAAAATTTTCAATTTCCAGACTTCTGGTCCAGACATCTGACTGACAGTCTAGATGTCTTAAAAGGCTCAGAATGGAACGGGTCTTTACATTGAGGGAGCTCCAGATGTCAGATTTCAGCGATTTTGAGTCCGTTGGACTTCGTTCGTCGTTCTGAATCCATCCATGAGGTTTGATTTCTCATTTGAGGCCTGTTTCAATACACACTTGTACATAGGGCCATTAAACATTGATTATAAGAAATTTTAATTTATCATGCATGCAATGCTCCTAAGCCCATTATGATATATCATTAATGCACATATATCTTCAAAATTGACCCCAGTTGATGGAATTATCATCATTAGATGTAGAGTTATTAAGGAACAAGAAAGGAACTCATGTATACGGAGCAAATATTGTATGGAGGGAAGTGAGCTAGCCTTCGAGTACATGGTACCGAGGAGAGCAACTATCCATTTTGCATGGAAAGTGAGCTGGCCCTCGTGTACATGATATCGAGGAGAGCTACCATCACTTTAGTGTAGGAGGGAGCTAGCCTTCCTTGGGTTGAGACCTGGGGTTAGGAATGGCCCCCTACACCGACTCTTGTTACTTTAGTGTAGGGGAGAAGCCAACCTCCCGATGGGGCCCGGGGTTAGGACTGGCCACCCTACATCGACTCTTGTTAGGCCCATTGGGAAAACCAGGATAGTCGGCGAGGGTACACAAACTGTTGAGGGGTGAGACCCCTATTCTGTTTTGTGTTGTACGTTTGAGCATACTCGCTAGCGAAAAAGACTGACTACATGTTAGTGCGAGGTAGCTACCTGTTGATGGGTCGGCCCGAATAGGTTGTTAATATGATATTTTTATCGTTGAAATGTGTATAGTGGTTAACCTAATTTGGACCTAACCATCTCTTTACAAAATTTTTAACCTAGCCTAATTGATTTTATCTTATCACTTTCAAGCCCAGGGTCGAACACAGGGAAGTGGGGTTAAAGTCGAGTTTCTACGTTTTCCTTAAAACGCGTCTCTTCCGTTCGTTTATTGTGTTTTTGGTGTTTTTCTTATTTAGGTTTTTTTATGGTAATCCTTGTTCTTGATGCATACCCTCAAAATTGTGTCCTTGGATTTTAGCCAAACAGAGTCCCAAAACAAGTCTTGCTACTCGCAAGACGAGGTACTTGCAAGTCAAAGATTATCTTTTCTTTTTTATGTATTTTTTTTTATCTTTTTACTAACAGAAAAGCAAATAGACAGAAAGTAAATATAGTATGTATATATATATATATGTAGTATATATATAAAGGGGTGGGGGTGGAGGTGGCGATGGAGTGTAGCACTATGTCGAGTCAGTCGACGTCTAGAGAGACGCAACCAACACGACTAGGTGCCGCGTGGAGTGTGGATGGAGGATGGATGATGTATAGGACCACACTTTTTTTGTACGCGTGTATCAGGGAATATCAGCAACTGGTGCAGATATTCCCGCGATACAGCGTATAATAAATAACATGAAAATATATGTACATATGTATGTATATAAGTAAATATATCTATATATATATATAAATGTATAGTTATATATGTATAGATATATATATAGATATATATGTGTATATATATGTATATAAGTATATATGTCTATATATATATAAGTATATGTATAAGTATATAGATGTATATATAAGTAGATATATATATATATATTATATATATGTATATATATTATATATATGTGTATGTATACATAACTATATAGATATACTATGTGTATATATATATATATATATATGTATGTATGTATATATATATTTATATATATGTTACTATAAGTGTGTGAGTGTGTGTGTATGTGTTGGTATAGGTGTGTGTGCGTCGGTGAATGTGTGTGTGTGTGCGTTGCTGTGAGTGTGTCTGTTAGTGAGTAAAAAAGAGAGAGAGAGAGAGAGAGAATACGTGAGAGAGAGCGGGAGCGGGCGGGAGAGATCAGCAGAGAGAGAGAGTGGGCGAGAGAGAGAGAGAGAGCGGGCGAGAGAGTTAAGACGTCTGCTCGCGGCGGTGGACGTCTGGAGTCGCGTCGTCTGGAGAAGGCAGCGGACGTCTGGAAACGGCGGGTGCGGGCGCGCCTTCTTTGCGTAGGGTTCTGCAGGCGTGCGCGAAGTTGACGAGCGGGCGATGGCGCGGAGGAGCGAGCGTGGAGGCGGTCTGCAGGTGGTCGCGGAGGGTCGCGGAGGAGGGCAGGGGTCGGCGCGAGGCCGTAGCCGGCCGCTGCAGTGCGCGCGGCGGCGGCTACGGGTGCAACTGCGAGGCGGACAGAACGGAGACGGAGGCGGGGAACGCCCTGCAGACGCGCGCGGAGGCGGTGAGCGGCTGCGGGGACGGTCGTGGAGGAGCGGGGAGGACCTGCTGCTGCTGCCGCGGCTTCAAGCTTCGGAGCTTGGAGCGGCGGCAATGGCGTTAAAGAGAGAAAAAAAACGAAACGAGGACGACACCACGCCCACCGGCTCGTCGAAGAGCTGGGCGGTGGTGTCCCCACTGTGGTGGTGTGCACCACAGTGGGTACTCCTGCTCGTCGGGTGCCTCCTCGACGGAGGGCCGATGTATGGGAGGGGAAGACGGTGGAGAAGATGGCTACGGGTTTGTTTCGTGCAGCCGCCTCTGTTGCGAGGATGAAGCTGCAGCTTCTTATAGTGGAGGAGAGAGTGGCGTGCCGGCTGCTGCAGGGAGAGGGTGCGGGAGTTGCAGGTGTAGGGAGCGGCGTTGGCAGGGGGAAGTGACGTGGAGTAAATGCATGCAGCTGCTGCGGGAAGAAGTGCAGCCGCGAGAAGAAGAAAAGAAGAAATCAAGAGAGAAAAAAATAAAAAGAGGTGGAATTTGCAAGGAGGCACTTGGGATAAAATGTAACTATGTAAGCCATTGTTTCACTCCTCTTCTTCTCTTGATTAAATGCATGCATGCAAGCGTTTTTACAAATGCGATTACAGGATCCTATTATGCAATGTTAATGCTAGAAAATAGCACAAGAAGGCGTTATTACAGGCGTGTTTTGAGGTGCAAACACCTGTGCGCTTATCGCGCGTGCCGTAGTCACCGCTACGTCGCGACCGTGACCTCGGGGTAGTAGACCAGGTATAGGACTACCACGGGGGCTCTCCCAGTCAGGAGAATTCCACGTGTACATCCTACATCGTAGAATAAACTGCAATCAAGATCGTTCCCTTAAGGAACAAGAGGATTAAGAAATGCTGTTGATCCTTATTAGAATAACCGAATCAGAAACACCTAGTTGAGATAAATGGAAATGAATGAATAGTTATTTACTTGTTTCTTTTAGATAAATTGCATATAAATGGCTTAACCACCACTTTAGTCAACGTTAGCTGACTACGGATTATATAACCATGTTTAGGTCTGGGAGTTGAGCAGCCAGTGCCACCGGCTACAAAGGGTGCTAGGCCTAGCCGAGCCCAGCCATAGTTGTTCCTTTCTATTTCAGAGCCTTTTTGTAGTAGTGAGTACCTTTAGCATATTAGTTATTTCTGTTATATTCTGTTCATCTTATATGTTCCTCTGTTGTGGTTGTGATGGCTGTGTATGTTATAGTACTCATCTACTTGTGGCATGTAATATTTGAGACTTTTCGTACTGATTTCCATTATTGCCTCTTATTTATTTCTACTTAGTATATTGCATGTGTGGTTGTGAAATGTTTTTTGCTTTGGTATTATTTCTCGTTGGATAACTAGGTCTTGGGATTAGTCGAGGCCGATCTCAGGTCCTATAGGGAGCTGGGATCGGGTCGTAACATAGATCCAACTCGAATTCCACATTGTCCAATACGTAAACATGAGAAGCACAACTATGACCAAATGAATAAACAACCAAAATATAAAGTGCAAAGCCAGTGGAAGATTGGCAAGTCCAATTCAAGAAGAAAAATAAAAGTAATCGAATAAAGAGTCTACTAGGCTATTACATTACAGAGAAATTAGGAAAAGAACGTAAACTACTACTACGAGGGAGCGGTAAGTTATTGAGAATTCCTAAAATCACTACTCTGCACCAAGCTCCGGGAGCTCTTTGATTGTCACTTGGGCTCAACACAGTTCACTTGCTTTTGAAGTTAGACTAATAAGAAAATTTCCCAGTAGAACGTATTGAAAATTAGATACACCATATGCATAGGAAAGTAAGGCAATGTATTAGTGGAGATAATAGAAGAAAATAGGAACAACAAAAGATTGGAATGCATGGTAGAGGTCAATTTGATTATACTCAAACTCAATGGCATTAGTAAAAAATAATTTAGTTTATTTGTTAGTTAATTGCTTATTATTCCTTTATCCCTTGTCTTCTTTACTAAGGATATTTAAGTTATAGATTTGGACTCGTCTTTACACATAAAGTCCCTTACTTTAGACTCAACCGAGCCAACACTATCTTGCCTAACTCAAGGACCCATGATGTAAGACACAATCGATATACAACCTTAAAACAAACTTAGGGGTGGCTTCATCACAATCGTAAGGTTTTGTCTACCCAAGATAGCTCTTCTCCTCGAGACATCAACGGATGAAACACTCAACATCTGCTACTAGAAGAAAACTTGAGGTGGTGCCAAACTTGGCTACAAGCTTGAGTCATAGGTGTTAGGGGTTAATCCAAAAATAGCCCACTTCTAACTTAGGATAGGCCTGAATAATAAATAATATCAACTAAACTTTATATCGAATGAGTACTGGTACTAGTACACCAGTACCGGTATCACATATACTGAGTACTAGTACTAGAGAGTCAGTACTAGTATCTATAATTCACAGGTTTAGATCCCATATCCAAAGAAGTATCGATAACAATGCTGAGTACCGGTACTTGTGGCTTACTGTCTGGGATTAAAGTTCAGATGTACACTTGTCCAGTACTCAAGATGTATCGGTACTGGTCACCGGTACCGATACCTATGACATACTGGCTTTATTCTAGAACCTCACTTATCTCAACAAGTATCGATACTTATAATAAGTACCAGTACTTATAGAGTACTGTCTTTACTACTGTAGCCAACATGTACCAATACTAATGATTAGTACCAGTACGCGTAACATACAACTTTTAGGTTTTTGGAAGCATGAACCAAACTGGTAACACATAGGTATTGGTACTAATGGGGAATATCGGTACTATTGAGCTACAGTCTTAATACTTAAATTTTAGAGCCACAACAATAACACATAGGTACTGGTACCAGTGATGAGTATCGATACTTGTGTCAGTTACAAAATGATTTCTAGGATTTTTTTGGAAAGATGAATCATCTAACTTAACTTATGCAAAACCTAGGTATAATTCTAAACAATATATATGTAGGAAACCGGCACATCTAGTGGTCTAATAATAAAATAAAAATATAAAATACAAATGTGATAGAACCAAATGTTTCCCGTACTGTAATAAAATAATATTTTTATGACGGTAAAATTTACCGTGAAGAAAGAATATATTTTTTACAATAATATTAATATAACCTCTAAAAACTACTCGTAAAAATTTCTGGAGACGAAAATAAAAGTCACGAAAATCGTCTAAACAAAAGAAAGCAGCGGGCATCCTCCGCCCATCGGACAAAACAAAATTCCACCGTCGTGATGGCCCCCTCCCAAAAAAAAAAGCCAACCCTCCCGGAACTTCCCCAAGCACAAAACCCTCCCCCAAATTTCCGCCGCCCACCACCTTCGCTCGTCCCTCTCGCTCCTTTCCCCCGTCCCAAACCCCTCTCCTCGCCCACTACATTCTCAACAACCTCTACTGCTCCGCCTGCATCCTCTTCACAGACCTTTACTTTGTCGACGAACATAATCAATCACTGCTCTCCTCCTTCAATCGCACGGCCCTCTTCTCAGGGAACGACCACGCCACCCTTTTCTGGTCGCATGTCTCCACCAGCGACGACCTCGTCAAGCAACGCATTGGGGCACCCATGGGTACTTGTTTGGTGACCCATCCAACCATCCCGATCTCGCAATCCCCTCCTCCCCCAACGCATGCATCCCTTGATCTCTTCCCTTCCTCCACAGCTCCATCCCTTCCTTACAAGACATAGTGGCAGCGCGCCAGCGATGAGGTGTGCAACGCCGGTGAGCTTTTGCGTGGGGTAGAGTTTGAAAGGTTAGAAAATGACAAAGAGTGGGAGAAAGAAGGCTGGTAAAGAGTTGATTGGGAAGGTCAATCCTACCCCTGATATTACTCATATTTCAGCCATGAGCAATTGCAGACACCTTTATTGCAATTTTTTGAGGAAAACGTACCTGCTGAAAAATGACAAATACCAACTCTATGAACGGGAATGGAAATGAGGAGACGGACTGTACTTTGTTGTGAACACTGTTACTTTACCAAACACTTGTGGCATTGATTTTTCAGCCAGTAAGGATCATGTAATCATTATTCTAATTCCTTTCCGATATCCTTTTTCCATTGGAATTAATTTGATCTTGCATTGTCTATTGTGGATGTATAGTAAAGAAGAATCTACAGAATGCCTCAAGCTTGCAAATCCTGAATTTTGTATGTCTATAGCTAAACCATGTGGTGCTGCTGGTTAAATTTCAAGAACTTTGTGTCTTTATTGTCTTTGTTATATGCACTGCTATCGATCCCGCTGACCAAAGAATTTTAGTTAATGTGGATGAGGCGGAAGCCTTTAGGTCTCAGAACAAGGTCCGGTTGCCCAATATGTGATTCTTCAGTTGTAGAAGTATGCTAATGCCATTTAGCTTGGTTTCACTTATATTTAATGGAATTGTTTGGTGCTACAGGGGAAGATGGTTCTCTGTAGGAAGCCAGCAATCCTGGAGACAGGCCTAACAATCCATATGTCGAGCACAGCTCGTCTAGTTGCTTCTTGTTTTGTGGGCTTTGCTCTGTGTGCTTTGTCAAGTAAGATTACCATGGGTATGAGGATCACATCCAGCAACAGCCAGTAGTGAAGATGCTTCAGTTGAGGTTTCTTTTTGGAAACAAAGATTCTAATTCTCATTTTTTAAATGTAGAGCATTCTAGTAACAGAGAGTAGCCTTTACCCCATGTTTCTTTCCCTTTTTCTGACAGTTGTAAGAAACCCATATATTTTCCTTTTCTTATTTGGCTGTCCTAACTATTAGGTTTTTCCTTTTCCTTGACGATTCTATTGATTTCAGGAAGTCCATGGTCGATGAAGTTGGATTCTGACCTATGAATGTATATATAAATTCTTTGCATATAAATTCTCCAGATTTCCTAAAGTCTATAGATTTCCCTTTAAGGTTTGGAAATGCTAGATATTGGCAAAGTTTATATTTTAGATATAAATTTTTGGTCTGGTATTGAAATGACCCGTCACCCTTGGAATATTTAAGATGACTGTGAGATTGGTCAAACGTTTATCTAGACGTCTGGATTGAGGGTCGGATGTCTGAAAGTAAGGGAAAATTGTACGTTCGCCTGCTTTCAGCGTGCAGGCGTCACACACTTTTCCTTTTCTTTTTCTTTTTCCCCTCCGTTCTCACCCAAACCCTAACCTTCTCCTCTATTTAAACCCCTCCATCTCCACTCCACCCCCACCACTCCAGCCATCGCCACCTTCACCTTTCCCTTGTGCCAGCGACCTCCACCTTCTTGGCGAGGGAGAGTGAGGTAGAGCGAGGGAGAGCGAGAGCGAGGGAGTGAGAGGGGGGGGGGGGGAGTAAGGGGAGAGAGAGGGTGAGGGAGTGAGAGGAGCGTGTGGGGAGTGTTGTGCTGCGAGTGCAGTGGCATGAGTTCGAGGAGGAGGAACTCTAAGGGGAGAGCTCTAGAGAAGTTCGCGGAGCTCGCGAGCCCAAGCTAGAGGAGTCGGAGCTGTGCGAGGAGGGGGAGCTCGCGAAGGGAGCTTTACAACCTCCTAAGGTGGCTGGCATGGCAGCTACAGGCGGCGCGGAGAAGTTTGCGTGGAGAAGGATCGCGAGAGAAAGTTCTAGATACTGGCTTTCCAGTATCAGACATCTGGGATATCGACCAGACGTTTGGAGAAGTATCGTTACGTCGGGAGCTGAAGCCGGACGTCTGAAAGTACATTTCTCGCACGGAGGTACGTGTTGTCTACACAGGTCTGCCTATGTAGACTGTGACGCAGGTTTCCTTTGGCTGAAAATGGGTCTGTGTCTTCGTACGCAGGTGCAGGGCGTTGGAAAGGTGCGTGGTGCGCCTTTCCAAGCAACTTTTGGATGTCTGACCACATTGCCAGACGTCCAGCGGCACTTCTAGACAATTGGAAGGAGGGTTCGACATCTGAGACTTCCCTCAGACGGATTGCAGTGGAGTCCGGATGTCTGAGGCAGCCGCAGGAAGTGAGAGGTATAATCTGACGTCTTTTAAGACGTTTGGGACTTAGTCCCAGACGACTGACTTTGGATAGTAATCGTGTTTTTGGCCCATTTAGGGCCCAAACAGAGTTGGTTTTCCGCAAACGAAGTACCGTTGTTTTCTACTCGAGTTTCTTTACGTGTTCGTGTTGAGTACCTACCATTTTGAGCTCGTCTATTGTAAATTAGTTGCTGGTACAGGTTGTTACGACCTGGCTCCCGAATCCCTACAGGATCCGAGATCGGCTTGACTCGACTAATTCCAATACCAAGTCGTCCAATAAGAAATAACCGAAAAGCAGGAAAATAAACAACATCTACTATGTAAGGTAACTAATAGTAAAAGCGTACAAGCAGTAAAGGAAGTAAAAGCTGCTAATCAGTACGTCCACCACAACTGGAAAGTAGAACAAAAGTACAGTAAAAAAAATAGTAAACAAAGTCTGAAACTCACTAACAGAAAGAAAGTATAACAACAGTAAAATTACTGTTGGGCTTGACTGGGTTCAACACCCTCTACAGCCGGTAACTCGGACTACTAAACTCCTGGACCTGTAAAGGGTTATGAGGAAACGGAGTCACCGAACATTGAGTAGAGTGGTAACCAGACTATCTAAAGCAGTAAAAGCTAGCATGTAAGTTTATTTTTTTCAATTATTTTATTTACAAGCAATTTCCTTTCATTCCATTGGTTTACTTTCAGATTTCTTTCTTGATCTCGTATATTCCTTGTGGGAATGATCTTGATTGCAATCTTTTCCGAAGAGTAGAAGGCACACGTGGTGCTCTTCTGGCTGGGAGAGTCTCTTGTGGTAATCCTACACTAGTCAATCATCCCGAGGTCACAACAAACGTAGCGATGACTACAGCACGCGCGATAAGCGCACAGGTAGTTACCCCGCACTGGCACGTGGTCAGTCGTTTCCGCTAGCAGGTACGTTCAAAGTACAGCACGGAACAGTATAGGGCCTAACCCTCTCAGAAACAGGGGTCTAGCCCCTCAGGACCAAACAGGGGTCTCGTCCTTCCACAGTCCACGCACTCTTGTCTGATTACCCCTGTTTGCCCAGAGGGCCTAACAAGTCGGTGTAGGGTGGCTAGCTGAACCCCGGGCCCTGTGGGGTGGCTAGCTTCCTCCCTACACTAATAGCTCTCCACGGTACTATGTACACGAGGGCCAACAGAAGTCGGTGTAGAGTAGTTATTCTTAATCCCGGGTCCCAACTCAAGGGCGGGTAGCTTCGCTCTACACTAAAAAGGGGACAGTTGCTCTCCTTGGTATCACGTACTCAAGGATCAGGACACTTCCCGTTCACATTTCCAGGCCTTTCCATTCATCCACAGGAGCTCTACTCCTAATTCCCCGTAAGGTTCATGCTCATATTCACCATGTTATTCCATATCAAGTTTCATCATTTACAATTCCATTCATATTATACACATGCAGTTCGTATTTCCACAATTTAACACATGCACAAGCGATATCATAGGTAACTGTTTAATTTTCTTAGGTAATTTCATATTCTAACAGGCAGCTTGTATTTAATAACAGACAGTTGCTAACAATTCATCTTATTCAATTATGAATACAATTTCCATCGTGCACACAAACAATGCAACTAGTTCTCGTCGTAGGATTCATGCCACATCATAGGTTTCTAGTTATCTAATTTTCATATATGCATTCATGTTTTATAAATAAAACAGGGGAAAATCACTCTACCAGACAATCCGGGAGTACTAGGGGCTCAAACTGCAGACTCATGTGCCTCCCCAAGCTCTAGATACGCAACAGATCGAAGTCCTATACCAAGGAACACATCACAGTGGAACGTTCATAACAGTATATAAGGATTTCTAACATGTAGAGGAACTCACAAAGAAACCACAAATATTTCGTTTGCGTAAAACGGATCCCGATTGGACCCTAAACGGGTTAAAAACAAGTCTGTAGACTCAAATCAGACGTCTAGAACCAAGTCCAGATGTCTTAAAAGTCACCAGAGTCTCACCTCAAGTCCCTGTGTCGACCTCAGACGTCTAGGACTCCTACTTGACTGTCTGGACTCAGCTCCAGACGTCTGACCTATCTTCTAGTTGTCTGGGAATGCCTCTGGTCATCTGGTAAGCTGTCCAGACGTCCGGAAAGCATGGGAGGGCGTGTCGAGCGCCTTCCCAAAGTTGCTCCTGCACACGACAGAGCAGTAATCGTCTATTTAGCTAAGCAAATCACACTGTGGTGCGGCCTACATGGCCGTAACCGTGAGGAAGATGTACCTGCGTGAAAACCCGCTTTCAGACGTCCGGTGTTGTCACCAAACGTCCAGCCTGTCGTCCGGAAGGCACTTCGGACCTGATACTGGAAAAACTCGAGTACCAGATCATGCTCTCACTTCTCTCGCCGCGCTCCGCCGTGGCTCCTGATCTGCTGCAGCTCCAATAGCTGCAGGAAGTCGGGGGATGACGCCCCGACGCTCTCCTCCCACATGTGCTGCGGCGGCCGTGCAACACTCCGACGATTTCCCACGAAGCTTGCGAGCTCGACCTCCTCCTCTTTACACCGCTCCTCACTCTCGCTCTCTCTCTCTCTCTCGCGCCTCACTCACGGTCGTGGAGTGGGGAGTAAGGTGGTGGTGATGGAGTGGAGAGGAGAGGAAGGGGGCACTTATATATGCAACTGGGTTAGGGTTCGGCGAGGGGGAGAAAGAGAGGAGGAGAGAGAAGGAAAAAGGGTCTGCACGTTGGCTACGTGCAGAACCAACTTCGCGTACAGATTTTTCAATTTCCAGACGTTTGGGAAGGAGTCTAGACGTCTGACTGACAGTCCAGACGTCTTAAAAGGCTCAAAACAAAACGGGTCTTTACACAGGTTACCAGCTGGTGGCGATTTGGGGCTGTGGAGACGACGAGATCTGCGGCATAGGCTTCCATTCCTCCCGTGATACCTGATAGAGTGGTTTAATTCAATTGTTAATATTTAAATAAAAATATACTTGCTTGGAATAATCAGATCAAACTCTAGGATGTGGAATGAACCCTAGGTAGAAATGTATGAACCTATTTTGAGCTGTATTGTTTACTTGATGCATGTTTAAAATAAATTGTTAGCAAACGGTATTAGTGTAATTATGAGATGCATGTTAGAATACGAATTGCCTATATGTAAATGAATTATGAGATGCATGTTAGAATGCGAGTGCCTGTATGTGAATGAGAAAGTGAACGATGAAACCATAAGTTGCATGTAAATGATTGAGAATTAATTTATGCAAACATGAGCTGCCTGTATATGGATGAGGAACGAGTTATGAAACATGAGATCTAAATGTGGATAAATGAGATGAATAATGAGCATGAATCCTACGGGGAAGTAGGAGTAGAACTCCTGTGTATGAAAGGAATCTGAAATGCAGACCGGAAGTAAGTTGGCCCTTGTGTATGTAGTACCAAGGAGCACAGTGGTTCTTTTAGTGTAAAGCGGAGCTAACCTCTCTTGGGTTGAGACCCGGGGTTAGGATTGGTCACTCTGCACCGACTCCTGTAGGCCCTCACGTACGTGGTACCGATGCGTGCTACTAGTGTATGGAGGGAGCTAGCCACCCTACGGGGCTCGGGGTTAAGCTAGCCACCCTACACGAATTTTGTCAGGCCTGCTAAACAAATCGGGGTAGCCGGACGAGGGTATGCGAACTGTGGAGGGATGAGACCCCTGTTTGATTCTGAGGTGTGAGACCCCTGTTCTGAGAGGGCAAGGCCCTATACTGTTCCGTACTGTACTTTAGACGTACCCGTTAGCGGAAATGATTGACTGCGTGTCAGTGTAGGGTAGCTACCCGTGCGCTTATCACGCGTGTCGTAGTCACCGCTACGTCTCGATAGTGACCTCGGGGTGGTTGACTGGGGGTAGGACTGCCACGGGAGATTCTCCTGACCAGGAGAGCACCACATGTACCTTCTACTCCATGGAAAAGACTTTAATCAAAATCATTCCCACGAAGAACAAGCAAGATCAAGAATACTTGGATCCTTTGTGAAATAAATGAACCAGAAATACATAGATGAGATAAATAGAAATGAGAATAAAACTTGGTTGTTTGTTTTACTTTACTTGCACATATATAATGTAAACACCACTCTACTCAGCGTTCGCTGACTTTATCTTTTTGTAACCCTGTCCAGGACAAGGAGTTGTGCAGCCCGAATTTTCAACTGCAGAGGGAGATGGGCCCCACCGAGCCCAGCCGTAGTAGTAGTTTCCTTTCCAGTTCTTTTGTTTCTGCTGTAGTTGTGAGTACTAGACTTTTGAGTTACTGTTCCTATTACTTTCTGTTTTTTTTCCGCTGTTGTTGTGGTAGTGGCATGTACTATTTTGAGGTAGTTTACTCTACTTTCTTTTCCTATTTCATTTTTACTTATGCTTAATTATAATGCATGTGTGAATGTAGTTTATTTCTTTCTTTTAGTTATTTCTCGTTGGACGACTATATCTTATGATTAGTCGAGGCGAGCCGAACTAGGGTCCTGTAGGGATCCAAGAACCAGGTCGTAACAGGTATTGAAATGAATGGCACACAAGTTAATTATTGAATTCTTAAAATATTTTTCTATGGAGTTGGTCAATTAAAGTTGCATCCAGAAATCGTTGATTGGTAGTTGCAGACATCGATTTAAGAGTCCTAAAATTTTTATTTTCTGATTTATAAAGTAGAGATTTGGAATTTTTAAGAATCAGCCCAAGGTTGGAAATTTTGTAGAATAGAATCTAATAGTAGGGTTGATCTTAAGGATAAATTGGTCTAATGGTTGCAACATGGTAAAACCTTACATAAAGTAAAGTTAATCCTAGTAGGGAAGAATATGAAGAATTAACTTTTAGTAAATGTGTTTTTCTTGGCCAATTGTGTTCAAGTGAAGTAGGCAGCTTCTTTGTGGGCAACATGAAATAGAGCATCCAGTAGTAGTTGTCGAAAGGGAGATGAACTAGGCCCATCTACATTGAGATTGTAAAACAAAGCAGAATGTCAAATGATGCACATGCATCCACATTGAAAGTAAAACATAAGGGCCAAGTCAATCAATTGATTAGTAAAAGTATAAACATGTCATTTGTTAGTTTTT
This sequence comes from Thalassia testudinum, assembly GCA_037157565.1. Classification (NCBI taxonomy): domain Eukaryota; kingdom Viridiplantae; phylum Streptophyta; class Magnoliopsida; order Alismatales; family Hydrocharitaceae; genus Thalassia; species Thalassia testudinum. Next base: position 52,462,751 of record JAZHRO010000009.1, read on the forward strand.
TAGCATCTCTCCTAAATAGAACATAGGATACTTTTTATTCTATTGATTTCATCTTTATACCAAATACACCAGTGAAGTTTTCCCATTTATGCATGACATATCCTGAATCAACTAAAATAAACTAACACCAACTTCTAGCAAATTGCAACAATCTAAAACAATGTCAAAGCTAAAGCTTCCAGATTGATTCCATCTTTATACCAAATACATTAGTAAAGTTTTCCCATTTATGCATGATATATCCTGAATCAGATAAAATAAACTAACACCAACAATAACAAAATCAAATAAATAGTAGAATTTTGAGGATAGGATATTTCAATAAACAGTTGTATGTATGAAAATTCCAACTTGTTTGAGTAGGAAAACATGAGAAGTGTGGAAAAAAATCTTGGAAGAGCAAATACATCTAGATTCAACTAAAACAAGGAGACATCACTTGCTTATCAATTGCTAGTACAATTCATGAAAATACATGGAAAAAACCTCCACTTCTAGGTATTCGGCAAGAGCATTTGATTTATTGACACTTTTTGTTATTTAAATAGAAAATGTTGATAGTCAAATTCATAAAAATTGTGCCCACTTTTAATTCTCTCAATGATGCTAATGCCTACAGCTTGTTCTTTCTATTTTTCTTTATATGTGTGTTGTCATGTTTGAAGCCCGCACATATCATATGATTTCAGGGACTTCTGCACTTGTATCTTAAAATCATGCTACCTAGAATTTGAAAGTAGAATTGTCGATCTGTAGGCATGTAAGGGAATATTTAAAGGTTGTCCACTATTATTTGTTGTTCTACTTTTTCATGCTCTATCATTTAAGTTTGTATGTCCCTACTTTTTTATTATTTTCTGTAGATGATGTCATGGTTTCTCATAGGTATCTACAAGTTGATTATTCTTGAAAAGGCTATCATTAGTCCTGTCCAAAGACATTTTATTTTAGCAAAAATAGCAATTTCTCAGTTGGTTGTAGAGGCTTGTTAGATGTTAATAGATTCGCAATTTAACGTTTCAAAAAGAAAAAAAGAAAGATAACATTTATGGATAGGTTATTTAGATGGATCCGTATTAGAGCCATTGTAATAATTCACTATGGATGGGAATAGTGTTACATGAATTAATATGTGTTTCATGATTTATTCCTATATCTGAATTAGTTTGACTGGCAACACTTCATAATTATGCTAAATGTCAATGTTCATTAAGATAGTCCATCCATGGCATATGATTTTAACCATCTTGTTCATAAACTTAGGATGGAATTCATCTTATTTGTTACAAATTCAATCCTCATGAAACTACAGTTACAATGTTAAGCCATTTGCACACTGCGATCTTGTGCTTAGCTGGTCATTATAATTACCTTTAAGGAGTGTAAGATTGGCCAACAATTACCTATTTCATTTTGTATGCTTTTAGATTATTGCATGTAATATAAGCATAGTGATTTAAGAACTTTCAGTGATCACTGAATGGGGTGCAAGCAAATTTCATGATCCTTGAGGCCCACATTTATTTCCCAACCAGTTCAGTATGCTTGCATTTTTAACACTGCAATGCATCAAGTAGCTGTACAACCCCCATGATGACCCTATCTATGAGCAGAGATGTGGGGGAAGGATCATGTGTTGTGGCTGATCAAAAGGTTTTCAAGAGAGGAAATGGCCAAGAGAAGGGCTAAAAATGTTTCTTGCAATTGTTACAAGTAGTTTTACCTCTAGTCACGAAAGCAACTCCTAGAATCTATTCATCCTTACCAAGGAGGAGGATGGAAGCCTGAGGTTGAAGATACCAAGGGTACAGAGGTAGGGCAATGCCCTTCAGATGCCGTCACAAACATAATAACAATTTTTAGAAGCGTAAGTAGGTAGATGTAGAAACGTATTTAACAAAGTTGCAATTGCATTCTTCTTTCCTAGGAAAAAATGCTATATGACATGCTTGCTTTGAATTTCTTTTCCTTGTTTTACATAGGTTCCTTTTTCCAGCTACCTTAAGAGATATCGTCTCATTAAAGGTATCACATAACATTCATCATAAAGGAGATTTATTATGCTATAATCATGCTTTGTGTTGGAAACTATTGAACTATTGCTACTCTTGGATTTCTAGCATTTTCAAATCTACTCTGGTCTAGGGGATTACTGAGATTACACTATAGTAGGTATTCATGTGAAACTGTTGGTTTTCATGGTTATAAACAAATGCAATTTTCACACTAAAGTTATCTTGATGAATATTTAGAAATGGCTTCAGGGAATGAGACTCATTAATGGAAAGCTTCAAATAAATGCATTTAGATGAATTTTAGGGTTCATGTCTTCTACATGATGTTTTGTGGCTTTTTGCAAATAGCTTATTTTACCTGAGTTAGGTTGTGCATGTATGTTCTTATCATTTGAAATTGGTTTCTTGAATTTTTACTAGATTTAGGTTATGCTTCATCTGTGGAAATCTAAAAATAATGTAGGACTTCATTATAAGTCTCTGCATTTGTGGTAACCGTACAATTTTCTTATCATATTTCCATATATGATTAAGGAAGTGATAATTTGCCACAAATTTAGTTCCTTTACGATTGTTCTTGTGGTTAGCATGCAACTAGTAAAATGATAAAATAAATGAACTTTCCCAAGTATTTGGTCTTCTTCCTTTTAATGATCTCAATAAGCACTTGCGCTATTAAGATACATTTGATAAATCATATGCTGCACATTATGATTATTGTAGTAGTCCATGCTAAGGTAAGAAAATAAAAGTTTCTTGCAGATTCGATAAATTTCTAGCTTTATAGCCTGACTTTTCACATGTTTTCTTACGGTCAGTCATTTTCAGTGGCACCAAATGGTTTGACCTTTCTGCTGTGCAACTTAGCTTCGTGGTAATTTTATTGTCATGCATCGTCTGTGTTTTAGTTTTATTCTTGATCATTTGATCGAGTGTCAATATTTTTTTTCCATCTATATAAAATGATCATATGATCTTTTTTACCATAGGCTAGTGGTTCAGGTTATGGAGATCTTTTGGGAGCTTTGATAGTCTACCAAATGGAAGATGTTCTTGGTAGACTTTGTGCAAGATAAATTCTTTATTGTATTGCTTATGATTGAGTTGTGAAACTTACCATCATTTTAAATCTAAGCCCGTGATTTTCTGATCTAGGAGGGAGAAGACAACTAATGACTGCAACTACCATCTATGTTCTGGGGATGTCGTTTTCTCTTCATTTTTCTATTTTAGTTTCTTTTCTTTTTTTTCTTTTTTTAAGCATTTGGTGAAGTTTCAAAACCTTATTTCCAGTTTACATGTAGATGTTGAATTATGAATTTTATCATTGATTTTTCTTCTTATAGGCCATGCATGATGCTCCATTGTATCTTGCAGAGATTGCTCCATCTTAGATTCATGGAACATTGATTTCCCTCAAAGAGTACTTTGACGTTGTTGGAATATTGGTATGATTACATAGTACATAACTAATATCAAATTAAATTGGGATTACCTACTTATTCTTAGTTGGATGTGCTTATACACTAATGTTATTATATCTTTAACATTAACTAATTTATGTCATTTTGTAATTGACTTATATATTGGTATATTTTCAATTTATTTTGCTGTAAGTTTTTTTAAAATTATTGTTGGGTGGTTCAGCTCTTGTACTTCTTTGAAGCACCATTATAGCAAATAGAGTAAATAAGGGTGACATTTACGAGAATGTGTTCAAGGATGAAGATGAAGATTTTTTTTAGACTAATCTACATTATGGAAGAGATGTATTTATATATTGTATGATGTGTGTATATTTTTCTTGTAAGAATTTAAATTTTTCTGAAATAATAATGAATGAAGTATATTTTTTGATTTATATGTGCAAATATATATTTTTGTTATGCATGGGAATATTGCTATAATGATGAAAGAAAAGTTAGAGATTATATTACAGTAATTAAAAATTCTTAAATAGGTAAAAATTTTTTGTAATAATGAAGGGCTTTTGTGGTGGTATATATATTTTGTGATGGTTTTAAATATCATAAATTGTCTTTTATGACAATGAATGAAGGATTTTTGTAATGGTATGTATATTTTGCAATGATGGTTAAATGTCACAAATTTTGGCACAAAATTAGTTTTGTGAAATAACATCAAAGAATTTGAGATGATAAATTATCGTCGCAAATTTGTGACAGTTTTAACTGTCACCTAAGGTTTTTCATGATGTTTATTAACTGTCATGTAAAGTCTTTCATGAGGGTTTTTAACCGTCACAAATGATCGATCATTAGTGATGGTAAAATTTTTTGAGACATTACTTTTTATGACGGTTTATGTTACTGTCTCAAAAAAAATTTTGTGATGGTAGTGGATGTTTTTGCGATAGTAATATTCTGTTGCAATTGACATTTTTTTTTGTAGTGTCGTATTCATCTTGTTATTTGATATGTAAGGGCTGCAAAATGATCTTCTAAATGATCCTCCAATCAGTTAGAAGAGATTCTGATGGAGAAGAACCCAGTGCCGCCCTCTCTCCTGTTCTCTCTCTCTTTTCTCAACCTAAGTCACTATGGAGTGACTTAGGGTCTAATGTGGTCATTTAGGGATCATAACTGTCATTAAGCATCAATTACAAAATAAATCCTTAATTGATGTGGTGATTTTCCATTCCACCCATCAAAGAATGTGCAAATCACACAGTAGTCTTTGCACATATGTTTAATAGAATCACACCTCCCTTTTGGATTTTATGTTCATGTCAAATAACTTTAATTGATCGCTTTCCATAAATGGACACAATTATTGGCTGTCCATATATTATTTGATTATATTAATGTATATATACATATGCAAGTCTATATTATTTAATCTAACATTCTCTCACATAGACTTTAAATGTAACATGCTAATCAAACAACATATAAAATCAAATTTGAACTCATCTTTGCTGGCAAAATTGTAAGGCATATCTATAAACAATCTGATCTACCAGTCACATTAATAATAGAGCCAAAGTAGTTTTCGTTACATCACAGTAACTAAACCAACAATAATCACGTACATTAATGTAAAATGATAACCAGAAATGTGTTGATGTGCAGTATGAAAATTATATGTAATATACTCAATAACATGCCTATTTCCAACTGATTCTCCAAATTGAGATCACAACCAAAACTATGGACATTAAACTTGAAACTTGAAACTTTAAGTTTTGTTATTTCAACAGAAATGAAGCTTTACAAAACATTAAATTGTACATGTACATCACCATAAGGCTTTAACCAAATACCAAAAGTGTCTATTATAAATGAGCACTAAAATTACAAACTCCCACTAAAGTTAAAATTTTTGAAAGGACATAAGACCTGTGGTAGCTGCGTGTCCATAGAACATTTTGGGTATTATTCCTTTAATAAGTGGATCTGCAATCATGGAGTTCATGTCGATGTGCTCAATAGACAGTTGTTCATCATGTATCCATTCCTTGACAACCAGGAACTTGATCTCGATGTGCTTCAAATTGAAGGAGCTCCTGTTATTATTGGAGTAGAGAACTGTAGACTAATTATCACAAATAAGCATAGTGGCCTATCAATACCATCTACAATGTGCAGCATTGATATAAAATTCCTTAGCCATAATCCATGATTGGATGCCTCGTAACATGCAATAAATTCTACTGCCATTGTGGAAGATGCAATAAAATATTGTTTTGCACACTTCCAAGAGATGGCACCATTGGCAAGCAGAATACATATCTTGAAGTATACTTTTTACTATCTTGGCACCTAGCAAAATCAGAGTCAGTATAGCCAAAGATTTGAAGCTTTTCTAACCTCCTGAAGGTGAACATATAATCCCGTGTCTTCTGCAAATATCTCAATACTCTCTTGGTTGCTTTACAATGATCTTTCCCTGAATTACTTAGGTATCTATCCAACATGCCTGTAATGTATGCCAAATCTGGTCTGGTACAAACTTGAGCATACATTATATTCCCAATGGCAGCTGCATAAGGAACTATTTGATCTATCTCGGTATATTTCAATTCCCATACAAATGAATCATCTTCAAGATCTTTCATGTCAAAGTGTTTAGTAAAAAATTTCTTAGTGTCCAATAGGATACTTATATCATTTGCGGCAAGCAAAATATCATCAACATTATTATAACCCTGGCATCAAACATCGTTTAAGACGTCTGGGAATTGGTCCAGACGTCTGGAATTTAATTTTTTTGGCGTACGGGTTCGCATCTGCACGCATGCGCGTGCAGATTGAACCGCCACCCTCCTCCTTCTCTTTCCTTCCTCCCTGCAGGCGTAGCCACCTTTTTTCTCTCTCTCTCCCCACGCAGCCTTCAAATACCCCCTCTCCTCTCTCTCACCCTCACTCCACCGCCCTCTTCTTCTTCTTCTTCCTGTCAGCGAGAGAATAAGTGGGCGAGGGCAGCAGCAGCTGCTGCTGTTAGTGCGTGGGGAGGAGGGGCTGCTGCGAGAGGGAGAGAGCTAGATCGCGAGGGTGCGAGCTCGCCGGAGCAGCCAGGGCCGGCCGGCGGGTGCGCAATGGAAGCGTGGTGTTGGGAAGGAGCTGCTGCAGCTCAGGCAGCAGGCGAGTGCGGCACGGCACGGTCGTGCACTGTAGGCGGAGGGCGAGGAGGTCCTGATTCTGGGAAAATTTCCCAGAATAAGACGTCTGGACATACGTCCAGATGACGCTAGAGACGTATGGAGGAAGGTTCAGACGTCTGAAAGGTACGATATTTTTCCATCCTTTCTATTTTCGCGTGTACGGCCATGCAGCTGTCCTGCCAAGGAGTTCTGCCTCATTTCGTGTTGAGGACGATCGCATGTGCATGCAGGTCTCGTTCGGGAAGGCGTAAGGGCACGCCCTCCTACACAGATTCGGACGTCTGGGCACAACACCAAACGACGAAGAGGGTCTCCAGACATCCGGAGTGACAGTCGGACGTCTGGAAACTAAGTCCAGACGGTTCAGCGGGATTCTAAACGTCTGAAGGATCACGCAGGATCAAGGTATGACCTGAGCCACCATTTAAGATATCTGGAAGATGTTCCAAACGTCTGATTTTGTGCAGACTTGTCATTTTTGACCCGTTTAGGGTCCGTTCGAAGTCTGTTTTCCGTGTTTCAAGTTTCGTTCTTCTCAGATTTAGTTCCTCTACCTATTTACAGTATTTGTATCCTATTCTGAGTAGCCCCTTGTAATTGATCCTTATGTTAGGACCCAGTTCCGTTGCTGCTCTAGGGGTTGCGGAGGCGCGTGAGCTTGCCGATCACGCCCCCAGTACTCCTGATTTTGCGAGTAGAGTGTCCCCTTTAATTATTTATCAAAAATTATGTACTTGTGAAATAATTAATAGAATCTAGGGTATTGCATGAATCCTAAGACTGAAAAGCTAGATTGAATGATAGATCCTAGGATATTGCATGAATCCTAGGACTGAAAAACTAGATTGAATGATAGATCCTAGGATATGACATGAATCTTAGGACTAGAAAACTAAATTGAATATATATATTGTAGTCTTGGAAAAGTAGAAAGGAAAACGATAACTGCCTGTAATTGGTTAATAGTTGCCTGTTTATGAATGGATAATTACTGTTGAGAACATGGGCTATATGAAAATTAAAGCTGAAATGATGAAACCTAAATTGGTTGAGTTAAAGAAAAATGAGCATGAACCCTACGGGGAATTAGAAGTAGAGCTCCTAAGAAGTGAATGGAATAGAATTCGGGAAGTGAGCTGGCCCTTGAGTATGAAGTACCAAGGAGATCGACTGTCCCCCAGTTTAGTGCAGAGTGGAGCTAGCCGCCCCAAGGACCCGGGGTTAGATCTGGCCACTTTGTATCGACTTTTGGCCCTCGTGTACACAGTACGGAGGAGAGCTATTAGTGTCGGGAGAGCACTTGCTACCCCATGGGCCCCGAGGTTCTGCTAGTCCTCCTACACCGACTTGTTAGGCCCATTGGGCAAACTAGGGTAGTCAGGCAAGGGTGCGCGGACTGTGGAGGGGCAAGACCCCTGTTTTGTTACTGTGGAGGGGTTGAACCCCTATTACTGAGAGGGCTCTGCCCTATACTGGTTCCGTACTGTGCTTTGGGCGCACCCGTTAACGGAAACGACTGACCGCGTGCCAGTGCAGGGTAGTTACCCGTGCGTTTATTGCACGTGCCGTAGTCACTATTACGTCTGTCAGTGACCTTGGGGTGGTTGACTAAGGGTTGGACCACCACGGGGGACTCTCCCGGCCAGGAGAGTGCCACGTGTTACTTCTACTTTTCGGAAAAGACTGCAATCAAGATTGTTCCCATGAGGGACATTCAAGATCAAGAGAAAGATCGGAAGAATAATTCAATAATGAGTAAATGAAAAAACAAAGAAAGAGATTAAAAATATAACAGCTACTGTCCACCTTACTGTTTTCTTAGCTTTTGGTTGCCACTCTACTTAGCGTTTCGCTGACGTGTCACCTTTGTCACCCTTTCAGGACTAGGTGTTGAGCAGCCAGAGTCGGCGGCTGCAGAGGGTGCTGGGCCTAGTAGAGCCCAGTAGTTTTACTTGTGTAGTACCTACTATACCTTTCCATCTGTTGTAGTGAGTATTTTCTATTACCACAATACTCTTTTATTGTAAGCATCATGTTTATGTACTTATTTTTTTTCTTTACTGTTGTGGTGGTGTATACTGTAGTAGTTCTTTTCTTTACTGTTGTATTTTGTTACTGATAGTTATATACATGGTGAATGTGGTTTATTTTACTGCTCTTTTGGTTACTTCCTCGTTGGATGACTGGGTCTTGGGATTAGTCAAGTCGGTCCGATTCTCGTGTCTCGTAGGGATTCGGGAATCGGGTCGTAACAAGATGGTATCAGAGCAAGGTCGTTCCGAGAAGTGAACCAACTTACTGGAAAAAATCAATTCACATGTTTGTAACTAGAGTAGCCACCACAACGTTTCTTTTGACATATGTTCTTAGACTTCTCCGTTAAATATCGTTTCATATTGACGTATTTCCGTTCTGTATTCGCGTCTCCTTACAGGAGATGCCTCGACACGGGACTAGCGGGGTGCGCCGCGGGCGTGGCCGGGAACGAGGTCGGAGGGGTAGGCACGTTGAGGTCGACGTTTCAGTGGACCAGCCACTGCTCCCGAGGATTCAGGCCTAGGACCTCGCCCAGCTGATACGAGACATCGTGCGAGAGGAGCTCCACTCGCCGCCACGAGCGCCTCTCCCTGGGGCTGCGGAAGGGGAGTCCTCTGTGGGACCACGCGACGGACATGACGCTGGACGCGGGGGAGGGGATGGGCCGCCACCGCCCCCACCTTCCTCCGACACTTCTGCGCGCGAGGCTTCTTTACCTGGAGGTGCACCAGCATCTCCACTTCAGCGCCACTTCGAGCTTTTCGGACAGTTCTGGAAGCTAAAGCCCCCCTCCTTCAAGAGGGATGAGGACCCGACCGAGGCGGAGGACTGGCTCGAGCAGATTGAGAAGGTTTTTGACACCCTTCTCCCCCCGGTGGAGTGCCGCGTGGCCTTTGCCACATACCAGCTGGAGAGCGCGACACACAGGTGGTGGAGGGCGGTCACGGGACAGGAGAGGGACAAGCCAACCTGGGACCGGTTCGTCACCCTCTTCTGCGGCAGTACTTTCCCCAGACGTGGCAGGACCAGAGGAGGCGGGAGTTCCACACTCTCCGCCAAGGGACGATGACCGTGAGCGCGTACCGCACGCATTTTCTGGAGCTATCTCCCTTCACAGCGACAGCAGTGGCCACTGAGGAGGAGCGCCTTTGGAGGTTCATCGAGGGGCTCCAACCTGCGATTCGGAGGTATGTCAAACCCCTGAAGCTGCCTACGTTCTCGAGGGTGGTGGAGGCAACTATGACATACGAAGAGACCAACCCGTCCGCGCAGGATACTGACAGCAGGCGGAAGAGGCTCTATCAGCCAGACTTCTCACAAGGCCGACGAGAGAGAAGACACATGGCACCCGCAGGAGAGCCGTCACGTTTTACAGGGCCATTAGTGGCCTTTGGGGGCCCTCGACAGGAGCTAGCTGCTAGCACCGGACCCCTGCCCAGCTGACAGCAGCGACCCACTGAGGTTGGGAGTCGGGTTCCCCTCTGCTACCAGTGTGGCCAGTCGGGTCACATCAGAAGGGACTGCCCGTCTAGGGCAGGAGGTCAGCAGATGCTTCCCGGGCCAAGCACTGGAGGGCGAGCAGGAGGTCGCCGTTTCCAGGCACGAGGAGGAGGACAGCAGTCACGAGGAGGGTACAGGCCAGCAGCTACCCATCCGACGCAGAGTGTGGCTGCTTCGTCCGCACCTAGGGCTGAGGGGCATATCAACGCCCTAACACACAGGGATGCCAGAGCTTCGGGATCAGTGGTGGCAGGTATGGTTTCAGTTTCCGGCAGACTCATTTACATGCTTTTCGATTTCGGCGCTACGCACTCGTTTGTCGCTGCCAGTTTTGCGGTTAGTTTGGGGCAGGATTGTATGTTGTTAGAGGATCCGTTCGTGATCAGAGGTCCGAGTGGTCAGCTGTTTGTAGTTGAGGAGGTATACACGGGTTGCGAGGTCAGTGTTGAGGGACACAGCCTTCCCGCTGACCTGATTAAGATACAGATGGAGTACTTTGGCTTAATTCTGGGGATGGACTGGCTGTTCGCTTACCACACCTCGGTAGACTGCTTTGAGAGAAAGATCGTCTTCTCCATACCGGAGTTGGCTTCTTTCGAGTTCCATGGGCAGCCAGTGGACGAAGGTTTCAAGTGCATTTCTGCACTTCGAGCGATGAGACTTTTGAGCCAGGGGTGTGAGGGTTTCCTAGCGTGTGTGGTGGCAGAGCCCAGCCCTGTGCAGACTTCCAGAGTATCCCGGTGGTCAGAGAGTACCTCGACGTGTTTCCAGACGAGTTGTCAAGGCTACCGCCCGAGCGTGAGATCGAGTTTGAGATCTCACTGGTATCAGGGACCAGCCCCATCTCCACAGCACTGTACAGGATGGCACCACTTGAGCTACGAGAGCTCAAGTCTCAGTTGCAGGATCTTTTGGAGAAGGGCTTTGTGAGGCCCAGCGCGTCTCCCTAGGGAGCCCCGGTACTGTTTGTAAAGAAGAAGGATGGTACCCTATGCCTTTGTGTGGACTACCGACAGCTGAATAGGGTCACCATCAAGAACAGGTGTCCGTTGACGAGGATTGATGACTTGTTTGACCAGCTGCGAGGTGCCACGGTATTCTCCAAGATCGACTTGAGGTTTGGATACCACCAGTTGAGGATCAAGGAGGCAGACGTCTCCAAGACAGCTTTCCGCACCCAGTACGGACACTACGAGATTCTGGTCATGCCATTTGGGCTGACCAATGCTCCCGCTGCCTTCATGGACTTGATGAATCGGGTGTTTAGACCGTACTTGGACCAGTTCGTGGTGGTATTCATTGATGATGTGCTCATCTATTCCCGAGATCAGACACAGTACGGACAGCACTTGCGGATGGTTTTGGACACACTGAGACGACATAGGTTGTACGCCAAATACAACTAGTGCAAGTTCTGGTTGAGGGAGGTAACCTTTTTAGGTCATGTGATCTCTGGGAATGGCTTGGCTGTGGACCCAACCAAGGTCGAGGCAGTGCTCAGGTGGGAGAGACTGCGTACGGTCACTGAAATTCGCAGTTTTTTGGGACTGGCAAGCTATTACAGGCGATTTATCAGGGGCTTTTCACGGATTGTACGTCCTATGACACAGTTGACCCGGAAGGACGTGCCCTTTACTTGGACAGACGCCTGTGAGGCGTATTTTCAGGAGCTGAAGGAGAGGCTGACTTCAGCTCCCGTGCTCACCTTCCCAGACAGTAGTGGCGGGTTCGTTGTGTACACGGACGCCTCTTTGCAGGGATTAGGGGGTGTGCTCATGCAGAAGGGTCACGTTGTTGCTTACGCTTCGCGGCAACTGAAGCCCCATTAGCATAGCTACCCTACCCACGACCTGGAGCTGGCAACTGTCATCTTCGCGCTGAAAACCTGGAGGCACTACTTGTACGGTGAGACCTTCGAGATTTTCACAGATTACAAGAGCCTTAGATACTTGTTTGATCAGAAGGAGCTCAATATGAGACAGAGATGTTGGTTGGAGCTCCTCAAGGACTATGACTGCAGCATTTCCTACCACCTGGGAAAGGCCAACGTGGTGGCTGATGCCTTGAGCCGGAAGGCACCCGCACACTTGGCTAGTTTACAAGTGCAGAGTTGGAGCCTCTTGGAGGAGATGGGCAGTTGGCGACCCCTAGAGTTACTGGGGCACTGTGGGGCAGTGACGGTGACGCGATAGACGAGGCCAGAGCTGATAGATCGCATCATCACCATGGACTTGGTGGTGGGCTTACCTATTACCTAGCGAGGGCACGACGTTGTCTGGGTAATCGTTGACAGATTGACGAAGATGACGCATTCCTTGCCAATCCGAGTCACCTTGGGACCAGCACAGTTGGCAGATAGGTATATCCGTGATGCGGTACGTCTACACGGAGTTCCGCGGAAGATCGTATCCAACCAGGATACCCACTTTACATCCCAATTTTGGGCTGAGTTTCAGCAGGCCCTGGGGACGCGGTTGAGGTTCAGTACAGCTTACCACCCCCAGACGGACGGACAATCTGAGCGCACGATACGGACACTTGAGGACCTTTTGCGTGCTTGTGTACTGGACTGGAGCGGCTCTTGGGAGGAGCACTTGCCCCTGGCGGAGTTTGCATATAATAATAGTTATCACTCAAGCATCGGCATGGCACCCTACGAGGCTCTGTACGGACGGGGGTATACGACACCCTTGAGTTGGGTTGAGGTGGGGACCAAGTGGGAGGTTGGCCCTAGGCTGATCCGGCAGAGTCAGGATATAGTTGAGCAGATTCACAGGCGACTCCGCACTGTCAGGAGCAGACAGAAGAGCTATGCAGATCGGAAATGCAGAGAGGTGCAGTTTGAGGTTGGGGATCACGTCTTCCTTCGCGTTTCACCCATGAAGGGCTTGCAGCGGTTTGGGGTGAGAGGGAAGGTCGCGCCGAGGTTCGTGGGACCCTTTGAGGTCCTGGAGCAGGTTGGACCCATTGCTTACAGGCTTGCCCTTCCTTCTCAGCTTTCTGGTGTGCACGACGTGTTCCACGTGTCCAACCTCAGGAAGTACGTCGCCGATCCTAGTCACGTTCTGAATCACGAGAGCGTCGAGGTGAGCGACGACCTGACCTACCCCGAGCGGCCAGTGCAGATTCTCGACAGAGCCATCCGTAGTCTGAGACGGAAGCAAGTACCCCTGGTGAAGGTTTTCTGGAGGAGCCAGTGGTACGAGGAGGCTACCTGGGAGCCTGAGGCGGCGATGCGGGAGTGGTACCCGGAGCTTTTTGCAGCTACATCTTTTCGGATCGGCTTTGGCCCTCTTTGATTTTGTTATGCATATATCGTTCTTTTCCGCACCCTAGTTAGCGCAAGTTTCAAGGACGAAACTTCCTTTGAGTTTGTTATGTTGTTATAACCCTGGCATCAAACATCGTTTAAGACGTCTGGGAATTGGTCCAGACGTTTGGTTAGACGTCTGGAAGCCTTCTCAGACATCTGGAATTTAATTTTTTCGATGTACGGGTTCGCGTCTGCGCGCATGCCCGTGCAGACTGAACCGCCGCCCTCCTTCTCTTTCCTTCCTCCCTGCAGGTGCAGCCACCTTTTTTCTCTCTCTCTCCCCACGACAGCCTTCAAATACCCCCTCTCCTCTCTCTCACCCTCACTCCACCACCCTCTTCTTCTTCTTCCTGTCAGCGAGAGAGTGAGCGGGCGAGGGCAGCAGCAGCTACTGCTGTGAGTGCGTGGGGAGGAGGGGCTGCTATGAGAGGGAGAGCTAGATCGCGAGGGTGCAAGCTTGCCGAAGCAACCAGAGCCGGCCGGCGAGTGCGCAACGGAAGCGTGGTGTTGGGAAGGAGCTGCTGCAGCTCAGGCAGCAGGCGAGCGTGGCGCAGCACGGCTGTGCGCTGCAGGCGGAGGGCGAGGAGGTCCTGATTCAGGGAAAATTTTCCAAAATCAGACGTCTGGACATACGTCCAGACGACGTTGGAGATGTCTAGAGGAAGGTCCAGACGTCTGAAAGGTACGATATTTGTCCATCCTTTCTATTTTCGCGTGTACGGCCATGCAGCCGTCCCGCCAAGGAGTTATGCCTCATTTCGTGTTGAGGATGATCGCGTGTGCGTGTAGGTCTCGTTCGGGAAGGCGTAAGAGCACGCCCTCCCACACAGATTCGGACGTCTGGGCACAGCACCAGACGACGGAGAGGGTCTCCAGACGTTCGGAGTGACAGTCAGACGTCTGGAAACTAGGTCCAAATGGTTCAGCAAGATTCTGGACATCTGAAGGACCGTGCAGGATCAAGGTATGACCGGAGCCACCGTTTAAGACGTCTGGAAGATGTTCCAGATGTCTGATTTTGGGCAGACTTGTCATTTTTTACCCGTTTAAGGTCCGTTCGAAGTCTGTTTTCCGTGTTTCAAGTTTCGTTCTTCTCAGATTTAGTTCCTCTACCTGTTTACAGTATTTGTATCCTATTCTGAGTAGCCCCTTGTAATTGATTCTTATGTTAGGACCCAGTTCCGTTGCTGCTCTAGGGGTTGCGGAGGCGCGCGAGCTTGCCGATCATGCCCCCAGTACTCCTGATTTTGCGAGTAGAGTGTCCCCTTTAATTATTTATCAAAAATTATGTACTTGTGAAATAATTAATAGAATCTAGGGTATTGCATGAATCCTAGGACTGAAAAACTAGATTGAATGATAGATCCTAGGGTATTGCATGAATCCTAGGATTGAAAAACTAGATTGAATGATAGATCCTAGGATATGACATGAATCTTAGGATTAGAAAACTAAATTGAATATATATATTGTAGTCTTGGAAAAGTAGAAAGGAAAATGATAACTGCCTGTAATTGGTTAATAGTTTCCTGTTTATGAATGGATAATTACTGTTGAGAACATGGGCTATATGAAAACTAAAGCTGAAATGATGAAACCTAAATTGGCTGAGTTAAAGAAAAATGGGCATGAACCCTACGGGGAATTAGAAGTAGAGCTCCTGAGAAATGAATGGAATAGAATTGGGCAAGTGAGCTGGCCCTTGAGTACGGAGTACCAAGGAGAGCGACTGTCCCCCGGTTTAGTACAGAGCGGAGCTAACCTCCCCAGGGACCTGGGGTTAGGTCTGGCCACTTTGTACCGACTTTTGGCCGTCGTGTACACAGTACTGAGGAGAGCTACTAGTGTAGGGAGAGCACTAGCCACCCCACGAGCCCTAGAGTTCTGCTAGTCCTCCTACACCAACTTGTTAGGCCCACTGGGCAAACTAGGGTAGTCAGGCGAGGGTGCGCGGACTGTGGAGGGGCAAGACCCCTGTTTGGTTACTGTGGAGGGGCTGGGCCCTTGTTACTAAGAGGGCTGTGCCCTATACTAGTTCCGTGCTGTGCTTTGGGCGCACCTGTTAACGGAAACGACTGACCGCGTGCCAGTGCGGGGTAGCTACCCATGCATTTATCGCGCATGCCGTAGTCACCGTTATGTCTGTCAGTGACCTTGGGGTGGTTGACTGAGGGTAGGACCACCACAGGGGACTCTCCCGGCCAGGAGGGCACCACGTATTACTTCTACTTTTCGGAAAACACTGCAATCAAGATCGTTTCCACGAAAAACATTCAAGATCAAGAGAAAGATCGGAGGAATAATTTAATAATGAGTAAATGGAAAAACAAAGAAAGAGATTAAAAATATAACAGCTACTATCCACCTTACTATTTTCTTAGCTTTTGGTTGTCACTCTACTCAGCGTTTCGCTAATGTGTCACCTTTTCAGGACCAGGTGTTGAGCAGCCAGAGTCGGCGGCTACAGAGGGTGCTGGGCCTAGTAGAGCCCAGTAGTTTTACTTGTGTAGTACGCACTATACCTTTCCTTCTGTTGTAGTAAGTATTTTCTATTACCACTGTACTCTTTTATTGTAAGCATCATGTTTATGTACCTGTTTTTTTCTTTACTATTGTGGTGGTGTATACTGTAGTAGTTCTTTTCTTTACTGCTGTATTTTGTTACTGTTAGTTATATACATGGTGAATGTGGTTTATTTTACTGCTCTTTTGATTACTTCCTCGTTGGACGACTAGGTCTTGGGATCAGTCAAGTCGGTCCGATTCTCGTGTCTTGTAGGGATTCGGGAATCAGGTCATAACAAACATATACAAGACCAAGAAGATATATCTGCATAGAACTTAAGGTATATACATTCATCAGCCAGAATTGCTTCAAAACCAAATGAGAGAATCACCTAATGAAACTTATAATACCATTGTCTAGATGCTTATTTGAGTCCATAGATGAATTTCTTTAATTTACATATCATACCTTTTGGATCACCCGTAACAAAATGTTCGGGCTGAACCATATAAATGGTTTCCTCAATGTCATTATTAAGAAATGCAGCCTTAACATCTATTTGATGCAACTCAAGATTATAGTTGGCCACAAGTGTCATTATAATCATCAAAGAATCCTTAGAAGAAATATGAGAGAAGGCCTCCTTGTAGCCAATGCCCTCATTTTAGGTGAAACCCTTAGCAATAAGACGTGCTTTGTATCGCTCCACTTTTCCTTTCGAATCTCATTTGGTTTTAAAAATCCATTTGTAATCAATGAGTTTTGCACTTTTCGGTAGTAAAACAATATCCCAAACGTCATTGTCTTTCATTGACTTCATTTTCTCTTTCATTGCCTCTATCCATTTTTCATGATTCAGACTTTTCATTGCCTGATGGAAGCTATTGGATCATCTTCCAACACCCCAATGTCCATTTCATGTTCCTGAAGGAATACGATATGATCGTCAAATATGACACTCCTTCCCTTAGTGGATCTCCTTAATGGCATAGGTTCTGTATGTGTTTGAGGATGCTCTACAAGAGTAAGTTCATATCGTTATCTTCATTGGAGTTGTTTTGAGAAATGTTAAAGACACGCTCATCATCAACCTGAGTAACTCCAAGAGGAATATCTACATGTTCCTCTTTAAAGACCAAGTGTTTAAACTTGTTTTCCCTAGCAGACTCAATACTCTCAAAGAATTTGACAGTTTCAGACTAAAATATGACCTTAGATGTGGGATCATTGATGACTCTATAATTATTAGCGTTAACTATATCAATTAGAGTCAATTTTGAGGGTGCATGTACATTAATGACATATCATAATGGACATGAGAGTATGGCATGCATATTGTGTTAAGATTGCTTGTAATTCATGTTTAACGACCATGTGTGCAAGTGCATATTAAAATAGGCCCCAGATGAGCAATCAGACCATATAAATGGATCCGGATCGACGAACGGATTCCAACGGACTCAAAATCACCTCAATCCGACCTCTGTGGACCCCACAACAAGCCCGGGAAGTTCTGATCATTGATCTGATGATCAACGACCCTCGGCCCGCCACGTGGCTCCCACACTTGCCCCACTCCTCTTCATCACATGAAGGATCGACCATGATCGTCTAATCTCCGATCGGACGGCTGAGGGATCGTGAAGAAACGCGACCATTTCGTGAGCGTAGCGCGATGGTCGCATCTGCACTTCACAGGTAGAAGGCGCGGGTTCGAGGCGCTCACCGCACCTCATCCACAGAGATCACATGCACGTCCAAATTGTACCGCCCGATCACCATTGAGCGATCCAGGTAGTGCTACGCAGCGCCCCCTTGAGTGTTGATGCCTCCACGTGCGCGCCAATGCTGATCGACAATGCACGATCATGCGTAATCTGGGCCATCGGTCAGGGATCAGATGGGCTATGTAGCGTGCACACGAATCGCATGCGGAAAGAAGCACGCATGCGTGTGATGGACCGATGGGAGGAGGCCTTCACCGACACTTTTGGAATGGGTTTAGCGACGTCCTGAACATCGCTAAAACCCCTGCCTGATTTAGAAACCCTTCATTCTCTATAAAAACCCCCACACCCACTCCATTTATGATCATCCCTTCCTAGCATCTCCTTAGCTCTACCAAGCATGCCTTTCACACTCTCCCAGAGTTGCAGAGCCGTCGACAGAAGCCCATCCACCGTTGTGACTGCCTCGCCTTTCCATTGCGCACCCCTCTACCCTAGTTTAATGCTTGTGTGTTCTAAAGCTTTCTTCTAGCATTGTACTTATGAAACGATTTTACATATGCAATATATTTCCATTTGTTTCATCATATCATGTTTCATGTATACACAAGTAATCACCATGCTATAATCTCAAGTCTCTAACCCTACTCTCTCTCTCTCTCTCTCTCTCTCGTAAGCAAACAAAGCAAAGATTTTTGTGATACCCTAAAGAGACAAATTAATCCAATTTCACACCTCCTTATGTTTGACACTTGGACTTACCTAATCCAAATCTTCATTTAAAATTGATGCTGCAAACGCATGCTATAACGACGAATTTAACTTAACGCATTTTGACGATGTCAATCATAAAACTTGTATTCTCTTGACCTCTCAGAATACCCAATAAAGTAGCATCTAACCTTCGTTGAGTCCAATTTTCCTTCATTAAGCCTATAGGGCCTTTCCTTAGCTGGACATCTCCACACATGAAAATGTTTAAGATTGGGTTTCCACCCAGTCCATAGCTCATATGGGATTTTGTTAGTTGCCTTAGTGGGAACTCTATTTAGAATACACGCTACAGTCTTTAAGGCCTCCCTCCAGAGTAATTCTGGTAAGGTAGAATGAGCAATCATACTCCTTTCCATATCCGTAAGCATCATGTTTCACCTCTCAGCAACACCATTCATAATGGACGAATCCAGCATGGTGTACTGAGGAATGATACCACATTCCTCTAGGAAATGAGCAAATGGTCCTGGATATTGTTCACCTGATCCATCATATTTACTGTGGTATTCACCACTATGGTCAGATCTAACAGATTTGATGCTTTTGTCATGTTGATTCTTGACTTCAACTTTATAGCTTTTGAACTTATCTAGTTATTGTGCCTTTTCATGAATTAGGTAGATGAAGTCATATCTTGAATGGTCGTCTATGAATGTGATAAAATATTGTTGATCATTCCACGCAAGCGTAGGAAATGACCCACAAATGTCTGTATGAATCACATCTAAGATATCATTTGATCTGTTGGCTTTAAACTTTCTATTATTGGTTTGTTTCCCATTAATGCATTTTATACATTGATCAAAATTAGAGAAGTCTAAGAGACTTGGAATTCCATTTGACACAAGTCTCTTTATTTTCCTTCTGGAGATATGACCTAATCTCTTTTGCCATAAAGAAGCAAAGTTTTGATTATTTAGTTTCCTTTTCACATCACATGTATCCGAAAGAGAAGACTCGTTCTACAAAGTTACATTATCAAGGCAATATAAATTATTAAAATATGAAAGAAAATCGGAACCAATTATTTTAGAATCATGAAATAAAGATACTTTTTTATCACCTAAACTGTAAGTAAAACCACACTTATCCAAAACATAAACTGAAACTAGATTACATATAAAAGATGATACAATTAAAAGTTTCATTCAATTCCAAATACATTTTAGTTTTCATCAATAATTTAAACTGCCCTATTGCTTCAACTTTTACAGCTTTCCTGTCCCCAACATAGATAAACTTCTCAAGTTCATTTAGCCTTTGGCAGTTCAAGCAACCTTGCATAGACATACTTATGTGAGTGGTAGCACCTAAATCTATCCACAAAGTATGTCTAGGAACTAAAGCCAAATTAATTTCTGAGAAAACTAAACTATGAGTCGTACTTTTCTTGGCACGTCAAGCGTGATAGTTGGTACAATACTTCTTCTGATGCCCCTTAGCTCTACAAGAGAAACATCCTAACTTGGAAGACTCTCCAGTCTTCCCCTGTTGTTTCTTGCTTGGAGCTGTATCTGCAGCTTCCTATTTCCTCTTTTTAGCCATGCCTTTGCATTTAGAGGAAGAGGCAACATTTGCACTTTCTGTCCTATCTTGCTTTATTCTCTCTTGACAGTTATAGCTCACCTGGAACTGGTTAAAGGCAGGAGGAAGAGATATCAAAACTAGATGTACTAATAGATCTTCAGAAAGGTCTAATTTTAGTACTTTCAACTTAGAATCAAGGTAGGACATCTTCATAATATATTCTTTAATGTTTCCCTTCTCCTTATATTTCATTGAAATGAGATTCATTAAGAGTGTACCGATTTCTACCTTTTCATTCTTAACGAATCTCTTTTCAATATCAGCAAAAAAGTCCTTAGCAGTGGCCATAGCACTAGACATAGTGCCCCTAAAAGCCTCAGGAATGGCCCTTTTCATGATCATCACAAAGATTCGGTTAGACCTCTCCCACCTTTCCTTTTCTCTCTTTTGATTGTCTAGTTTTTGTAATGGTAGACGAGGCTTCCTTAATCGCTAGATCAAGGTTCATAACCCCTAAGACAATTAAAAGATTTTCCTTGCAGGACTTAAAGTTGGAGCCACTCAACATATGAATGGAATTGAGGGTGGCGGTAATGTTTGTAGAAGACATTTCTAAAATAAGCACAAATAACACAAAATTAGCTCTTATAAAGCATAAATGTGTCGGATTAATTTAATTGACCCCATCTCATGTCTTAGCTAACTCCATCAAAAGCCTCATCTTTAGATGAGAGATTAACTTGTAATTAAAGACATGGTGTTTTGAGTGAGTATTGTTAGTTCAGTTCTGAGTCAATTACGAACCTTCCTTTGGGTCGATTCAATAATTACATGGAAACCCTAATAACTAACACATAATCACTCCCACGCAAATGAGTGAAAGTACAATAAGTGTACATTTTCCTTTGGACCAGTGAACATTCATGTACTAACCCTCATCAACCTATTACTATTTAGTGATAAACCCAGCATTCACAGGAGTGTTCACTATGATGAGATGCTGCTTCAATCGAATTATCTTAGAATAGTACACTTTATTCATCAGACTAGGCTTAAATTGAAACTAAGCAGAAAGTGGGTTGGCTTTGATACTACTTGTTAGGGGTTAATCAATAAATAGCCCACTTCTAACTTTGGATAGACTTAAACAATAAATAATATCAACTGAACTTTATATTGAATGAGTACCAATACTGACGTACCAGTACAGGTATAACATATACTGAGTACTAGTACTAGAGAGCCAGTATCGGTATCCATAACTCACAGGTTTAGATGCCATATCCAACGAAGTACTGGTACGAATGCCAAGCATCGGTACTTGTGGCTTACTATTTGGAATTAAAGTTCAGATGTACACTTGTCCAGTACTCAAGATATACCGGTACTGGTGACTAGTACTAATACCTATGACATACTAGCACTATTCCAAATCCTTACTTATCTCAACTCGTACTAGTGCTTGTGATAAGTACCATTACTTGTAGAATATTATCTTTACTACTGTAGCCAACATGTACCGGTACTAATGATTAATGCCAGTACTTGTAACATACATCTTTTAGGTTTTTAGAAGCATGAACCAAACCTGTAACACACAGGCACCGATACTAATGGGGAGTACTTGTACTAGTGAGGTACAGTCTTAATACTTAAATTATGGAGCCACAACAGTAACACACATGCATCGGTACTAGCAATGAATATCGGTACTTGTGTCAGTTACAGAATGATTTCTGGGGTTTTCTGGGAGCATGAATCATCTATCCTAGTTTATGCAAAACCTAGGTATGATTCTAAACAATATGTCTGCAGGAAACATATCATATATACATATCTTGCGGTCTAATAATAAAACAAAGATATGAAGCACAAATGTGATAGAATCAAACGATACCCATATTCATCTTGTTATCTGGTATTTAAAGGCTGCAAAGTGATCTTATAAATGATCCTCCAATCAGTTGGAAGAGAGATTCTGATGGAGAAGAACCTAGTGCCACCCTCTCTCATGTTCTCTCTCTCTCTCTCTCTCTCTCAACCTAAGTCATAATGGGGAGACTTAGGGTCTAATGTGGAGGTCATTTAGGGACCATAACTGCCATTCAATAGCAATTACAAAATAAACCCTTAATTGCTGTGGTGATTTTCCATTCCTTTCATCAAAGAATGTGCAAATCACACAACAGTCTCTGCACATTTGTTTAATAGAATCAGACCTCCCTTTTGCATTTTATGTCCATGTCAAATAACCTTAATTGATCACTTTCCATAAATGGACATAATTATTGATGATCCATATGTTATTTGATTATATCAATGTATATATACATATACAAGTCCATATGTTGGATTTTAATCCAACAATAAGAAGGCATTCTACTCCTCGGCCACAACAATTATCGACAATAACTATGATAAAAGATCAGTAACTCAGGCAACCTTCTATTTGTTACCAAGTCGTGTTAAACAACATCGTGATCAACCCTTGAGATTGTTATTAGGTCTTTTATAGTATAATATTCACATTATCTTCAATTATCCACAATTTTGATATAGGTGTGCAAAAAAGGATCAATTTACGACAAGTGTCAATATAGGAGGTAAACTTCTTATTTTCAAGTTTTGTTAGTTGTCTTAATCGAATTGGCAAGCAAGGATTTCAATGGTATCAATTTCGTAAAAAATGGATTTCATTTGATACAAGCAATACCAAGATATCTTTCATTTAATTTCAACATTAAATCAATAGACAAATGAAGATATAATATATAAAAATTAGACAGCTCATCATATCACAATAATTTCATACTAACAATTTACAGATAAGCCATGCATTTCAAGAGAGTTAATAAGCTCATGCATCTGAATATCAACTAGATTGTGGTTCAAGAGGATGAATGTAATTTAGATAAATAAATCTCTCAATATATGTGCAAAAATCTCAAGGAAAAGTGTGCGGATGTGCAAGAGAGGATAGGATGACAAGTGGTGACGTTCCACCTCACTTGCAAACAAATTCGAATCCCGGATGGCCTCGATCTATGTGATTAAATCTTGGCCATCAGATTAAACAACGTGAGTAGTTCACTTGCAGGGATTGAAATGCAATAAATGAAACATATAAAACCTAGCCTAAAAATTTTCCAACATATCCCCTCCCCAACATTTCTTCTTCGTTCGTTCTTTCTTCTCCACACCCATGCATGTGTGGGAAGGGAGAGGGGGGTGGTGGTGGCGGCAGGGGGGGACCCTGACCACCATTACTAATACTCTCCATGGAAGGCACTCCGGCGACCTCACACCAGCGACCAGGTCGCTCCTCCTGTCTCTCCGACGAGCTCCATCGACTGTCACTCGCTGGTGACTCCTCCCATCCATCGTTCTTCTTATGTCAACCGATGGGAACCCATCAACTTCTGCCCGCAGGGTTGTTGGCTCGTCATCGGCCTCTTGCCGATGCTTGCTGCCATAGGAAGTGAATGTCGCCAGACTCTCTCCTCCAGACAATCTCCTCCTCTTCTTCTTTCTTCTATTCCATGCACCCATGCACACGAGCAGAACCCACATGCCACCACCTCCATGGTGTCGACCAATAGCCCTTTGCCGATTGTCTCCAACCTCCTGTCAGCCCCTATAGCCTCATCGACCTCAAATGGTTGTATGACCATCCAGCAGACCTCCCCTCCCCTCCTTCTCCTCTCTCAATCTTCTTCTTTCACGTGGACCCCTGCATATGGGGAGGATAGAGGTAGGCTTACCTTGACTAAAGCTTGTCAATGCTGCCAACCTCTCTTTCCAGTAACGGTTGCGCTACCGCCTTGCACGTGCCCGTCGACGTGCTTGTGACCACTGCGCTCTTTCTTCTTCTCCCTCTCACATCCGGTCTCTACCTCACGATATCTCTCTCATGATCTCTCTCTCTCATGCACGGGAAAGAGGATGTAAGGGAGTCAATGGCGGCGGTGAGCTTTGTTTACGTCAGGGAAAAGAGGGCTTTGCATGGGCTCCAAGGGGGTGTTTGATATGGTAAATAAATGCTAATTCCACCTCTAATTGTGCATTTGGCTTCTCCAATTTCAAAATCACGTAATTCTGAAATTAGAGATGTAACTTCAGAATTAGGCAATTCCTCGTGGAATTATCTAATTCCACCTACTTATTTTTTAATTAATTTTTTTTTATCCCACTAACTTATTCCACCAAGTAAACACTTTAAGTGGAATAAAATTTTCTAATTACTTTTACAAGAAACAAATCCAACTAAAATGTACATCCGGGTGGATAAAATCTCTTAATTCCTCTATTCCTTCTACTTTTAATTTTTATTTCTCCTAATAATTTTCCTTACCAAATCAAACAGCACCTAAAGGTTAAAGTAGGTGTGGGAGAGGAGTAGGACGATTAGGATCAAGAAATAATAATAATAACAATAATTTTTTTTATTATGAGTATCTTTCAAAGGAAACAATATCCATTTTTACAATATATATATATATATATATATATATATATATATATATATATATATATATATATATATCATTGGAATCATTAAGAAATATGAAATCAATCTCACATCTTGAATTCACCATTTATGCCATGCGGATCCTCAAATGGGATACACATGAGTTTGTGTGTGTTTCACATATCCAAGGTTCGATTTCTACATGAAGTATGTCGTTGGAATTATTATGAAGCTAAGAATTCAAATCTGCCACAAGATTGTCGATTTGAGGCTCAGATCACTAGAACAAGGATTGCACGTGTTTCCACTTTGATTTGCACTCTATTATTCAAATAGGTATCGACCCACACAAGGTTGGTGTTGTCAGGTTTGTTTCGAGGTGCACAATCCAATTGGGGTTTTGATTTCTGATTTGGGCCATTAAAGTGATTGTGACAATAGATACGATGATGATAGCGACCATAAATGGTGGTTGTTATGATAACGATGGTTGTGGCGACAATGATATTAGTGATGATAGAGGCAATGGGACGACGTTGACGATGGTGGAGATATGGACAGTGGAAAAGGTGATTGCCACTGCTATGATGGTGGTAGTGTTAGTTATAGTGGTGATAAATGGCAATGGTATAGGGGTGATGGTTTTACAATTAAGGATGAAGATAGAACTCTTGTATTAGAAGGGAGTACATGTTAGTAGAAAGAGATTCCGAAGAACATCATGGCACCTTTAATCTTACCTCTATCAAAATAGGTCCCATATTTGCACTCAATGAGGTGGCAATATGTTTCATTTCTTTTGTGAGGGAGGGGGTGGGGGTTCATAATCATATCAATTAGTCTCTCTTTTTATCTCTGCTTCTTCTTCTTTTAAGGTTAACTTTAGATAAATTGGTGTAGCATTTGATCAGAATTCCCATATATCAAAGCAAGATGTCCATAGGTATATGTAAGGCTATATACCAACCAAGTTCAATTAGTTGATTTTTACCATGCTTGGGCTAGACTTGGAAAGAATTGAGCTTGAATTATGGCATGGGATTAGTTCATCCAAATCATTGAGTTAGTCTCTCAAGTCCTTGTTGAACGTAATTACGTCTAAGAACAAATCAACTTATTTTGCCTAATGCTTTGTAATTGTTGTCTATAATTTGGTTGCGATGCACGGATGGTATTTTTCATTCAGTAATTTTTTATATTTTAAAATCACATAATACCTGCTCATATCAAGCCATTAGTATAAGGTGAGACTCAGATTCATGTCTAAAGACAAATTGCTGGTGGTCTCGCTGACGATATTAGTAGTAGTAGCTATTTTGTTGAAGGCGAGTGGGGATGGTGGAGTAATGGTGGTATTGGAGAGATTAGTGTGTGATGATGAGTGGCCGGTGATGATGCTACTGTGGAGGTGATAGGGGAGGGGTTTCAGTAGGAGAAGCAAAGTAGTGATGCTAATGTGGAGGTGAAAAGGGAGGGGTTTCAGTAGGAGGGGTAAAATATAGCAATTAAAAGTAATTAGGATGTCAGAACAGAAACATGAGTTGGAATATTTTTTGCATCGTATGATTTTCATTCATTGCTTCATTCAATAAAAAAAAATATCGACTAAAAATTAAAGTATATATGTTGAAAATTAAAATATATCAATGAATAATAGATTCACTTGAGAGGATGATTTTCTTCTAGTTGAAAATTAAAATATATATACTGAAAACTAAAATACATCGATTAAAAATCAAAATATATAATTAAAAATTAATTTTTCACTTATGGAAAGTGACTCCCACCGATGGAAAATTCAACACACCTATTAAAATCATCATGTACAATGATTCATCACATTCTCACTACGTACATTATAAAATGTGTTGTGGTGCATGTTACTTTACTTTTTTATAAGTAGATAATAATGTAATTTTTTAAAGTGGTTATAAAATTTGATCCCAAACCTTTTAGATGTCAATGGCTTACTATGTTACTAAACCAACCTATTTGTAGTACTAACTAGTAAATTGGGACTTGTGCTTCGTGGCGATTTTAATATTATTATCGATGGAAAATAAAAAAAAATATATAATATAATTTATTAAATAATCTAATATATGCATAGCATTTTTATTTCAATAATTGGAATAGTAGTCTATCTTAATTAATAAGATAATAATATATGATTTGTACAATAATAGGGTAATAATATATGCATGTACTGTTATTTTTCCCCCTTTTTTTTAACTTTTTTCCTTTTTTTATGAGCCATTTGATGGGAATAGTCTTCACTTGAGAATGTAAGACGGTTAATGGTAACATATGAAAGAAAATGTTTTGTCTTCTCTCTTATTCAATTTTTTATACATGGTACAATCTTAAGTTGCTCGCATGCCAAGTTCGAGAAATTGGCTTGTCGCCTAGAGCTTGTAACTCGTAGAAGTTGCTTGGACTGTTCTTGCGAATTTTGCAAGGTTCCTCTCACGGGGTGTCCAGCTTTCCACTCGAGTTGCACGGCTCGACATTGATGTATCTGAATCTCTTAAAAATGCACCTATTATACTTGGAAGACCCTTTCTAGCCACCACTAAGGTTAATATTAATTGCGATTCTGGCAAAATGGACATTTCCTTGTGGTGGTGAAATACTTACCTTAGACATTTTTAAGGCTTCCAAACGATTTCACGAGATGGATTTTTTGACAACTTGGATTCTGAAACAACAAATTTGGTTGAGGAAATGCTTTTGATTTCAAAAATGGAAACATGTTTTTCACTTGCTTCTTCCCTTAGCTGCAAAAATCATCTAACCCACCCTCCTCCAACACATCTAATTTCACGCTAACCACTAACCCCATTCCAGAAACTGACCTACAATTAGACTTGAAACCCTTGTCGGATTCTCTGAAGTACATGTTTTTGGGCCCCAATCATACAATGCATCTTATTATAAATGCATATCTTTCTGGGGTACAAGAGGAAAAGTTACTCCAAGTCTTACAGAAATATCGTAAAGCAATCAGTTGGACTTTAAGTGATTTAAAAGGCATCGATGCATCCTATTGCACACACTGTATTTTTCTCAAGGGTGAATCTCGACCTTCCCGCCAACTACAACGTCGCTTAAACCCGAATATGTAGGAGGTTGTTAAAAGGGAGATTATTAAATGGCTTGACACGGGAATCATTTACACGATCTCAGATAGCCAGTGGGTAAGCCCTACACAGGTCGTACCCAAGAAAGCTGGCTTCACTATCATTACAAATGATCGGGGTGAAGAAATCCCAACTCGGACTACCTCTTCATGGCAGGTATTTATAAATTATCAAAAATTAAATACCACCACAAAGAAAGATCATTTCCCACTTCCATTTATTGATCAAATCTTGGAGCGGATAGCTAGACAAGAATACTATGGCTTTTTGGATGGATATTCTGGCTACAATTAAGTGGCAGTCCACCCTAAGGACAATGAAAAGATTACTTTTACCTGCTACTTCGGAACCTTTGCTTTCCAAAGAATGTCTTTTGGATTGTGTAACACACCCGCGACTTTTCAAAGGTGTATGTTAGCAATCTTCTTTGAATTGGTAGGTGATTGCCTGGAGGTCTTTATGGACGATTTTTCCATTTTTGGAGACTCATTTGATTGCTGTCTTTGGAATCTAGAAAGAACTCTCCAAAAATTTATTGTGGTTAACCTGGTCCTTAGTTGGGAAAATAAGGTATTGTCCTAGGCCATGTAATTTCAAGAAATGGAATTGCGGTAGACAAAGTGAAAGTTGATACAATTTCAAAACTTCCTCTGCCCAATTTGGTGAAACAAATAAGATGAATCATAAAAGATTTCTTAAAAATATCCTGGCCTTTGAGCCACCTTTTAACTAAAGACCAACCCTTTGACTTTGACTATAAATGCTTGGAGAGTTATAAAATTTTGAAACAAGTGATCACTGAGGCACCAATTTTGCATGGACTCGATTGCGATCATCCTTTTGAGCTTATGACAGATGCCTCAAACTATGTAGTAAGGGCCGTTTTAGGGCAAAGAATCGACAAGAAACCCATTGTGATTTATTACGTAAGTAAAACTCTCAACAAAATACAACGGAATTACATTGTCACCGAAAAATAACTTCTTGCGATTATTTTTGCCCTTGAAAAATTTCACTCATATATGTTAGGGTCATGCATCACCATCTACATTGATCATTCGGCCTTGAAATATTTGTTAAACAAGAAAGATGCGAAACACCACTAAATTTGATGGATTCTATTGTTACAAGAATTTGATTTGAAAATTAAAGATAAAGCGGGTTCGCAAAATGTTATGGCCAATCACCTATCTTGACTTGAGACTAGTGATGTGCTGACCCACATAGGCATTTTTCCTAACAAAATGCTCCTAGCCTTAAAATCCCTCCCTTGTTATGCTAACTACGCCAATTACCTTGCAACTGGACAATTCCTATATGACTGGCCTAAACAAAAAAGGGATAAGTTCTTTACGAAGGTCAGATACTACTTTTGGGAAGACCCCGATCTGTTTTGCATCTGTGTTGACCAAGTCATCAGACAGTGCGTTCCAGATTCAGAAACTCAAGATATTCTGAACCACTGTCATTTAATGGCTTGTGGTGAACATTTTTCGAGGAAGAAAATGGTGGCTGATGAGACGAAAGGCGTGATTTGTAATTAGGGTTTTTAAATCGTTGTAACACGTTAATTCGTGATCGCCTTTAAAATTTATAAACCTAGATAGTGGTGGTATCTAAGGTCCTCCAAGGAGGTAGGAATGCACTTTTAAAAATCTTGCTTGACAAAAAGGAAGTCAACTTTCTTTTTAAGTTTTTGGATATAAGATTTTTTTGGGTTTTTAAATAACGAGTGATTACGCAAATGTATGCGGGAAAATGATCACACCTAATTGCTAATGCTAATACCTAAGTGAAAAAATGGCCTCTCTCTAAGCTCACCCTAGGTACATGGAGGATTAGGATAATTAGAGAGAGGGAGTGACAAGTGGCAGAAACAACAATTAGCAAAGATGCAACAAAAATGAAAAGAAAGCAACTTTCATTAAGTAGAAATATGTTTTACAAAAGACAAGTAGAAGAATGCTTCTACTCTAAAATGAAAATACAGAAGAAGTAAAACACAAATCCTCTTGATGATATTGGTGAAGAAGAGAGACTTCTTAGCCCAAGCTTAGCTACTCCTGGGCTTGAAAAGAAGTTCTCCTTCTCCTTCCTTGAAAAGCTCCTCCAAGTTGGTGTCTTCCTTGGCAAGCCCTAGGTGGGAGTGCCCTTGCTCCTCTAAGGGTGGAAGATCTCTACCCACAAGTCTCCTCCTAGGGTGGCATGGACCACCCTCAAGACCTCCTTCTAAGGTTCTCCTTTCCTAGTTGGTCCTCTAGCTGGTGGGGGCACAAGAGAGAAGGGAAGAGGGGAAGGCACCAAGGGGATAGAGTGTCCCCCTTAATTTTCTTCTTCTCCTTCTTCTCTTGGTCGTGGATATGGTGGGATGAAGTTGGAAAATATAAAGCCAAAGGATGAGGATTAATGGTGGTAGGTAGCGGGTATATATAGGAGTGGTGATGGGGATGTAGGTGTGGGTGATGTGTAGGGTTAGGATGGGCTTATGAGGGTTGTTAAATGATCCTAGGGCTAGGGTTATTTGGCGCCAAGGGAGGAGGTGTGTGGGTGGTAGTTATGTTGGTGGAGAGGCACCATTAATGGCGCCAACCATAGGAGGGCTAAGGTGTTGGTGGTTGGTTTGGAGAATGGAGGGTTAGGATGTGATTGTGAAGTTGATGGAGGGTGGATATGTTGGTGTTAGTTGGCGCCAAGTAGATGTAGGTTAATTAGGCTTTTGGCGCCAACTTAAGGTGGGTTTAGAAGGGTTAAGTGGCATGGGATTTGTGAAGGGCTAGGATGATTCCATGTGGTGGTGGTTTTGGAATCAAGGGTAGGTGTTAAGTGGCGCCAAATGAAGGGGTGTTGGTGGTGGTTTTGGTGCCACTTATATGGTGGTTAAGGGGTGGTTAGGGTGGTGTTGAGTTGGCACCAAGTTTAGGGTTCTAGAAGGGGGGTAGGTGTAGGGTTAGGATGGCTAGGTAGCTTAGGTGTAAGGTGGAGATAAGGGGGGTTTTTGGAGGGAAGATGTTGGCGCCAGCTTCTTGGTGGCCTTTGGAGGTGGTGGTGTGAAGAGGTGTGGAGGTTGGTGGTTGGCGCCAAAAAGGGAAGGATGTGGAGGTGTTTTTAGGTGGAGCTAGTAGCCAACTTAAGGTGGAGCTAGGTTAGGGTTTTAGGTGGGTGATGGACGGCCATGGACTAGCTAAGCTAGCTTAGCTAGTAGTTGAGTAGAGGAGGAGGTGGGATGAAGCTAGGGTTTAGGGAAGAGGAGCTGAGGAAGGAATGTCTGGAGTTGACTGGAGCTAGTAGCTGCTAAAGGGAGTTGCAAGGAGCTACTTTAGCTGGCTTCTGTTGAAATGTGTTGTAGTGAGCTGGGTCTGATTTTCCTAGGGAGGACCTAGCTAGCTGGAGTAGCTAAGATAGCTTAGCTCAATTGGGTTGAGCAAAGTGGAGTCCCTGGGAGCTAAACTTGAGCTGGCTTGAGCTATATGAAGTCATCTTCAGCTGACTTGAGTTGAGTGGAGTTGGAAGTAGTTGGACCTGAGCTGAGGTAAACTCTTGTCAACTTAGTTGAGCTAGCTAGAGCTCCCAGTGAACTAATTGGAGCTAAGGTGAGCTAGACTCAACTAAGTTGAGCAGAGTCTAAGCTAACTTGAGCTAGGGTGAGCTAAGATGAGTTGCCTTGGGTTACCCTTCAGCTAGGATGAGTTGAATGGAGCTTAATGGAGCTAACCCTAACCCAAGTGAGTTGGTATCCAGCTATGATGAGCTGGATTTGGCTGAGTTCCAGCTGGATTGAGCTTCTTTTTCACCAGTTACCTTCTTAAGTGCTAAGGTTTTAGGGATCTAATTGTCTATTCAACCCTAACACTCAAATAAATGTGTCAAAAACACAACAAATTATGCAATGCATGCCTAACCGAATTGATGCCTAAATGCAGCCCAAAAACCCATTTGTGGAGTTAAAATCCTAAGAGCTAGGTTTGTTTTAGGGCATAAGAATGATGACAAACTGGTGTTTACCAGTAGCCAAGGTATTAATGCCTGATTTTATTGGCCTAGCATAAACAAAGATGCTCACGACTTTTCACAGTCCTGTGTGCATTACCAGAGCATCAACAACATGAACCAAAAAGACATGATGCCCGTCAACCCAATTTTAGAGGTTGAGATTTTTTATGTTTGGGGTATCGTTTTCATGGGACCATTTGTCACTTCCTTTGGGTACCAATTTATTTTAGTCGCTGTCGATTATGTTTCAAAATGGATTAAAGCAGTATCCACACACACTAACGACCATCAGGTCATCATGGATTTCATAAAAGAAAATATATTGTTGCATTTTGGTGTTCCAAAGGCCATAATTAGTGATGAAGGCTCACACTTCACGCATTCCCAATTTTATCTTCTTACTAAATATGGGGTGAACCATAAAATTTCTACACCGTATCACCCTCAAACAAATGGTCAAGCTGAAGCATCCCACTGGGAGATATAAAACATATTACAAAAGACAGTAAAGCCCAACAGAAAAGATTGGTCAACCAAACTTGATAATGCATTATGGGCTTATCATCCAACATTTAAAACTCCAATTGGCATGTCACCTTTCCACCTAATTTTTGGCAAGGCATGTTACCTCCCGATTGAATTAGAACACAGGGCTTATTAGGCAATAAGGGAATTAAATTGCAATTTGGACGTGGCCGACAAAGACCAGAAATTACAATTAACTGAACTTGAAGACCTTTGAAATGTGGCTTATGAAAATGCATGCATTTACAAAGACTGAACAAAGAAATTTCATGACAAATTTATCGTTCGGAAATCTTTCGAACAAAATCAAAATGGATCGATCCTTACATTATCCTTAATACCTTCCCACATGGAGCCGTTGAAATCTTGGATCCAAAAACAAACAATACTTTTAAAGCCAACGACCAACAACTTAAGCCCTATTTTGAAAACTCTTTAAATGCAAAATCTGATTTTCAAGACCTTCACGATGTAATTGATAATTAGTGCACTTCATGCTTGGCTAAATGGTGTTAAAGACAGCATTGGATGGGTGGTAACCCATCATTTTTCCTGCTTTCATTTTATTTTTCTATTCAAAGGTTTTGATCATCCTGAACCCGACTACCTTTCACTAAGGTGATCTATTTTACCTTTTTAATGCATGAGGACATTGCATATCATAAGTATGGGGGGATATTTTTAAATTTTGACGATCGTTTCAGGATTTTCCAAACCTAAAACCATTTAAAATTTTTTCCCTTTTGCGTGCATCTTCATAAAAATTAGAAAAATCATAAAAACATTTCAAGGAAATTTTGAAGACTTGGAACTAAAGTTGAAAGTTCACTTCAAGATACAATGAGATTTAACCTTTAACAAACTAGGGACTAGGATGCAAATCCAATTGTTAGAACTTCTGGGTCTACTTTAGATTAGATCAAGTATCTTTTGAAAAAAATTTTCCTAAACTCTTGGTGATTTAGGTGACTTGATCTCATTTAGCGATCTAGAAATTACTTGACTTAGTTTCCAACCTAAACACTTACGTGCCTTCTAGAATTCTTGTGTCAAAAAAATTTCACACACAAAGCCAACACTACCCAAGCCCAAAAACACTTAGAAAATCTAGACAAGCCCCTTGCTTTGTCTTAGTGAAAATCTGAGGCAAATGATTGGTGTGAGTTCCCACCATGGAGGAGGAAAGTACCTCCTTTGAGGACGTGATGTCAACATGTTACCGCCTTGGTGTTACTTTATATCTATATTTCATATCTTTAAATGGAGCATTAAGGTGCAATTTTGCAGCTCAAGTGTCTTGGATGGTACTCTACCTATAATGTCGGAGCAAGAGCCTGAGTTTGGTTGGAGCACCCTGTTGGTGCTAAAGCACCACGATCATTTGTTTTGATGATAACAAAACACGTGTTATTTAACATTTGCAATTTGAGTCCTAGATTTCAGGTCAATTGCAAATGTGGACGTGTTTAGATGGAGTTCGAGCTCGGACGTGTTTAGACGGAGTTCGAGCTCGCATCCAGGACGGATTGGAGGAGCTTGACGGAAAACAGAGGAGGTTCGCGTGGAGCGAAAGATTGAAGATGGAAGGAAATGAAGAATAGGATAGATTTCCTTCTTTTGTACTTGTTTTATTTTTCGTTTCTTTTGTTGCTCTTTATTTCCTTAGATATTTTATGTTAAAAAGCCTCAAAGAACCCTAACAGTAGTCCTAGGAACACCGGCACAACCCTAGGATACTTAGGTTTTCTGTAGAACACTTAGAAAACCAATATAGGGTTCAAACAGAGTTTCCAGACGTTTAATTCCCAAATCAGACGTCTAATAAAGTATTTTAAGACGTCTGACTGTTGTTTCAGACGTCTGATAACTGTTAGGCTGGACATAGTTAGTTCTGTCTGATGAAATCAGACGTCCAGACCTTAGTCCAGACGTCTTAGAAGACGTCTGATGAATTTTCCAGACGTCCAATTAGTGGACCGTTGGCTGGCTTAGCAAACAGTCAAGAATATGACTGTTAGAGCCTTATCAGACGTCCTTAGGTCTTTCCAGACGTCTGATAAATGACCGTTTTGCCTCGGCTGACCCAAAATCTCTTCTCAGAGATTTTCTAGCCATTGCAACGTTTGGAAATCAATTCCCACAGTAAAAGTAGGTTTCCAGACGTCCATACATAGTACCAGACGTCCTGTATGTCGTCTGATGGACTTGCACAAAAATCCTGTTTAGATCTGATTCAAGTCAGGAGGAAACTCGCATAGAATCAGACGTCTGACCTTTAAATCAGACGTCTTAAATTAGCCTTCCAGACGTCTGATGCCAGAGTTAGACGTCTGATAACCCTGTCAAATGTAATCATTGTCCTGATTTCGGCCTGATTCTCTTGGACTTTGTTCCCAACGGCTATGGAAGCTTTTCTAAGCCTTCCAAAGCCTTCCTAAGGCCTCTATAAATAGAGGGGAGCCTTTTCACACCTAGACACACTTAAGCAACAATAGTTCCACTCTCTTGTGTCCTAGCTAGCTCTTGCTCTCCAAGCTCAAGCTCCATTCCCTTGAGAGCATCAAGCCTTCGCGCACCCGCTCTCCCGCCGTTGTCTACGAGAGCGACATTGCGCCGTTGCATGGCTCACGCACCCGCGTCATCGTCGACGCACTCCTTGTAAAGGGGAGTTTCCTAAATCCTATAGAAGCTTAGGTTTATTACTTTGTTGGCTCTATAGGTTTGTTGTTTTATTTTATCTTTGTCTTTTGGTTGGGTATTCGCCTTGCGAATTCCCATCTCCTTCGTGGGACAAAATCCTTCTCGTGGAGAGAAGGGGTTGAGGAACGCTACCCTCGTACTTGTAGCGTGGTTGTACTGAGGTTGAATCACCCTCGTTTTAAAGTGATTCGGTTAGTGGATTTGATCAACTAGGTTGATCGGAAAATCCTAACTCGAGAGGGTTAGGTGGTGGTTTTCACCCGGTTTGGGTTTCCACCTAAAAATTACTTGTGTACATTTTGTGATTGCTTATTTTGTGAGATTGCTTTATATATTTTATTTCCGCAATTATTACGTCACCCCTCCTCGTAGGGAAGAACCTACACACCCCTTTAGACCGCATTGTGTTTTGGGGTTGTGAGCTCCTAGGGTGTGTCATGGACGATACTATCTCTAAGTACCAGCGTTAGAACCCCCTCGATGATTGGTAGTGGAAATGATGATCCCGACACATCTGCAGTATGATTGATCTAAGGATGAGCATTGGGGAATCAAAAACAAAAAAGCCAATAACACAATTGTATAAATATCCCAATAATGTTGGCATTTTGCCAAGCACTAACACAAGATTTTCAATGGTTATACAAATTGCAAGTCGGATTTGAAAGCCATGGAAATCCTAACTGCAAAAATAATATCGGGTCATTTGAATTACAAAGGAGTTAACTTGTGAATTTTTGAAAGATATATTGATCTCGATTCATCTAACCTTTGGATCCGAAAATGAATCCCGATGTTTTATCTCTAACAAATCCCATACCTTTCCTGTTTTCAATCAACCGAAGTCTCGTGATAATATTCTCCTCAAAAGTAAAAAAAAAAAAATAGTCTTTCCCAAAAATCCATTTTGTGAAAATCAATTTTGCTAAGATACTAGCAAAAGATAAGCATGGGGGTGTGATAAACGCCAATTTATTATCATTCTTATGGCTTAAAATAGACCTAGCTCTTAGAGTTTTAACTCCGCAATTGGATTTTTGGGATGTATTTAGGCATTCTCCTAGATTAGGCATGCATTGCATATTTTTGTCTTTTTGATGTGTTTATTTAAGTGTCAAGGATAAACAGAGAAGCAAATCCCACAAACCCTAGCACTTTGGAAGGTAGAAGATGAAGAGGAAGCCCAAGTATAATTGGATTCTAGCTCCACTTAGTTGATGTTACCTCATTTAATCTCATTTCAGCTGGATGGTAGCTCAAGCTAGGTCAAGCTAGCTCAACTCAGTAGACTTCAGCTCAATTCCAACTCAACCTAGTTATGGCTAGCTCATCTCAGCTCCATTCAATTTACCTTAGCTGAATGGGAGCTCAGGCTAGCTCAACTTAGTTGATCTTAGCTCCATCCAACTCTTAGAAGTTCTATCTGACTAGGGTTAGCTATTGCCATCAACTAGCTAAGCCTAGTCAGCTGAAGAAGTCCTCAACTAACTCGGGTCAACTCAACTCCAGCTCCTGAAGACTTGGATCAACTCAACTTAGTTGAGCTAAGCTACTCGACTTAAGCTAGCTACCTTAGCTAGTTGGGCAGTCTTTAGGAAGACCAACTGTAGCTCACCTAAGCTCCAGACCAGAAGAAGCCAGCTCAAATTAGCTTAGTTTAGCTACTAGCAAAGAACTAGCTAGCAAAGCTAGCTATTAAGCTCCACTTTAGCTATCTTCCGCAGTAGTCTACTCTGGCTAGCTTCGATGCAGCTGCTTTCAGCTTCCCTCCAATAATCCTAGCTCCTCTACCTCTTGCTTTACTACTCTACTAGCTAAGCTAGCTTAGTTTAGCTCCTACTCACCTACCATGGCCAACCCTAACCCTAAACTCCACCTAGCTAGCTCCACCAAATAGCCCTACCTAAAGTCCACCTAAGATACCACCTACTCCCTTCATTTTGGCACTAACCTAAAGGCACATTTTCTCCCCTCAACCACCACCAAAAGCCACCATTAGTTGGCACCAAAACCACCCCATAACCACCTTGATTTTGGCGTCAACTTGATTTCCCATCTCAACGCTTCATCCACCACCAACCCTAATCTCCACCATCCATGTCTTGGAGCCAACCAATCTTTCTAGAAGCCACCACATTTGGCACCAAAACAAGGATGGCAACCACCCTTGGACGGCCACCTTTCAACCCATAACCACCCCCCTTGCATCCATTAAAGTTGGCGCAAATAATCTCCCCCTTGGATCACCTAACCACCTCCAAATTCCATCCTAGTAGTCCACCTAACTCCACACCAACCCTCCCTTCACCACTCCTATATCTGCCCCCTACCTACCACCAAATACACTACCCTTGGCTACATATTTTCTAGTGCAAAACCCTACCTATAGCCTACCCATCAATGGCCAAGCGAAGAAGAAGATTAAGGAGACAACCCTGTCTCCTTGGTGCCTTCTTCCTCTTCCCTTCTCTCGCGTCGAGCCAAGGGGTCACATCACAAGGGAGAACAACCAGGAAGAGGAGGAACAAGGGTGGTGCACATCCACCCTAAGGAGGAGCACAGGCACGCCACCAGGGCTTGCCAAGAATAAGAGCTCTCTTTAATTTCGGGGCAACCGAAATTGGAGTGGGAGTTCCGCAGTGGCTGCATCTTCATTCACTAAGCCTTCTTCTTCATCTAGCATTTTTATTTGTTATAGCTAGTTGCATTTCCCAGAGATTACAAGTGTGGAACTTCTCCTAGTTGTGAGCTCTCTGGATTTTTGTAAAACAACTTTTTAGTTTTATAAAAGCATTCTTCTACATTTTTTTGGCTTCATGGTTTGATTCAATGTCTCTACCCTTCCATTACTCCAAGTCACCCGTACTTGGAGTGAGTTGGAAGAGTAAGGCACTTAGTTGCTTTTCACTCGCTTTCCTACTCTTCTTCACAATTATCTGTTGCCTGATGGAAGCTGATTGGATCATCTTCCAACACCCCAATATCTGTTTCATGTTCCTGGAGGAATAGGACATGATCATCAAATATGACACTCCTTCCCTTAGTGGATCTCCTTAATGGCACAGGTTCTGTATGTGTTTGAGGATGCTCTACAAGAGAAGTTCATATCATTATCTTCATTGGAGTTGTTTTGAGAAATGTTAAAGACACGCACATCATCAACCTGAGTAACTCCAAGAGGAATATCTACATGTTCCTCTTTAAAGACAAAGTGTTTAACTTTGTTTTCCCTGGCAGACTCAATACTCTCAAAGAATTTGACGGTTCTAGACTAAAAAATGACCTTACATGTGGGATCATTGATGACTCTACAATTATTAGCGTTAACTATATCAATTAGAGTCAATTTTGAGGGCACATATGCATTAATGACATATCATAATGGGCTTGAGAGCATGGCATGCATGTTGTGTTAAGATTGCTTGTAATTCATGTTTAACAACCATGTGTGCAAGTGCACATTAAAACAGGTCCCAGATGAGCAATCAGACCATACGGATGGATCCGGTTCGACAAACAGAGTCCAACAGACTCAAAATCACCTCAATCTGACCTCCGTGGCCCCCACAATAAGCTTGGGAAGTTCTGGTCATTGATCTGATGATCAACAGCCCTCGCTGTGCTACATGGCACTCACACTAGCCCCGCTCCTCTTCATCACATGAAGGATCGACCATGACCATCTGATTGGCTGAGGGACCGCGAAGAAACACAACCATTTCGCGAGCATAGCACGATGGTCGCACCTCCACTTCACACGCAGAAGGCATGGGTTCGAGGTGCTCACCGCACCTCATCCACGAAGATCACGCGCACGTCCAAATTGGACCACCCGATTGCCATCGAGCGGTCTAGGTAGCACTATGCGGCACCCCCTCGAGTGTTGATGCCTCCACTCGCGTGCCAATGCTGATCAACGACACCCGATCACACGCGCGCTTGAGGCGTGATCTACGCACGATCTGGACTGTCGATCGGGGATCAGACGACCTACATAGAGCGTACACGGATCGCACGCAGAAAGAAGCATGCACGTGCGTGAAAAGTGGGAGGAGGCCTTCACCGACACTTTTGGAATGGGTTTAGCAACGTCCTGGATGCCGCTAAAACCCTTGCCTGATTTAGAAACCCTTCCTTCTCTATAAAAACCCCCACACCCACTCCATTTATAATCATCCCTTCCTAGCTTCTCGTTAGCTCTACCAAGCATGCCTTTCATACTCTCCCGGAGTTGCAGAGCCGTCGACGGAAGCCCATCCATCGTCGTGACTGCCTCGCCTCTCCATTGTGCACCCCTCTACCCTAGTTTAATGCTTATGTGTTTTAAAGTTGTCCTCTAGCATTGTACTTGTGAAACGATTTTACATATGCATTATATTTCCACTTATTTCATCATATCATTTTTCATGCATGCACAAGTAATCACCATGCTATAATCTCAAGTCTCTAACCCTACTCTCTCTTATTCTCGTTTTCTCACAAGCAAACAAAGCAAAGATTTCTGTGACACCCTAAAGCGACAAATTAATCCAATTTCATGCTTTCTCGTGTTCGACACTTGGACTCACCTAATCCAAATCTTCATTTAAAATTAATGTCGCAAACACATGCTATAACGACAGATTTAACTTAACACGTTTTGACGACGTCAATCATAAAACTTGTATTCTCTTGACCTTTCAGAATATCCAATAAAGTAGCAACTAACCATCCTTGAGTCCAATTTTCCTTCATTAAGCCTCTAGGGCCTTACTTCAACTGGACATCTCCACACATGAAAATGTTTAAGACTGGGTTTCCGTCCAGTCCATAGCTCATATGAGGTTTTGTTAGTTGCCTTAGTGGGAACTCTATATAGAATATATGCTACAGTCTTTAAGGGCTCTCTCCAGAGTGATTTTGGTAAGGTAGAATGAGCAATCATACTCCTTACCATATCCTTAAGCATCATGTTTCACCTCTCAGCAACACCATTCATAATGGGCGAACCCGGCATGGTGTATTGAGGAATGATACCAGATTCCTTTAGGAAATGAGCAAACGGTCCTAGATGTTGTTCACCTGATCCGTCATATCTATTGTAGTATTCACCACTATGGTCAGATCTAATAGATTTGATGCTTTTGTCGTGTTGATTCTCAACTTCGATTTTATAGCTTTTGAATGTGTCTAGTGATTGTGTCTTTTTATAAATTAGGTAGATGAAGCCATTTCTTGAATGGTTGTCTTTGAATGTGATAAAATATTATTGACCATTCCACGCAAGCATAGGAAATGGCCCACAAATGTCTGTATGAACCACATCTAAGACATCATTTGATCTGTTGGCTTCAAACTTTCTACTATTGGTTTGTTTTCCTTTAATGCATTCTATACATTGATCAAAATTAGAGAAGTCTAAGGGATTCGAAATTCCATTTGACACAAGTCTCTCTATTTTCCTTCTGAAGATATGACCTAATCTCTTGTGCCATAAAGAAGCTAAGTTTTGATTATCTAGTTTCCTTTTCACACCACGTGTATTTGAAAAAGACTTGTTATACGAAGTTGAAAGTTCGCTATTAGGAGGGGGTGACGTAATAATTGCGGAAATAAAATAAACAATCTCACAAAAAATCAATCACACAAAGTACACAAAGTATTTTTAGGTGGAAACCCAAACCGGGTGAAAACCACCACCTAACCCTCTCGAGTTAGGATTTTCCGATCAACCAAGTTGATCAAAATCCACTAAACCAAATCACTTTAAACGAGGGTGATTCAACCTCAATACAACCACGCTACTTAGACGAGGGTAGCATACCTCAACCCCTTCTCTCCACGAGAAGGATTTTGTCTCGCGAAGGAGACGGGAATTCTCAAAGCGAATACCCAACCAAATAGCAAAGATAAAATAAACAACAAGTCCTATAG
Organism: Thalassia testudinum; assembly: GCA_037157565.1. Taxonomy (NCBI): domain Eukaryota; kingdom Viridiplantae; phylum Streptophyta; class Magnoliopsida; order Alismatales; family Hydrocharitaceae; genus Thalassia; species Thalassia testudinum. The sequence continues at coordinate 52,503,510 of JAZHRO010000009.1, forward strand.
AGCCAACAAAGAAATTATGAACCTAGCTTCTATAGGAATATGGAAACTCCCCTTTGCAAGGAGTGCGTCGAGTTGATGACGTGGTGCGTGAGCCACGCGACAGTGCAACGACGCTCTTGTAAACAACGGCGGGAGAGCGGGTGCGCGAAGCTTAATGCTCTCAAGAGAATGGAGCTTGAGCTTGGAGAGCAAGAGCTAACTAGGACACAAGAGAGTGGAACTATATTGCTTAAGTGTGTCTTGTGTTTCTCTTAGTGTATCTAGGTGTATCTCTATGTTGCAAAGGTTCCCTTCTATTTATAGAGGCCTTAGGAAGGCTTTGGAAGGCTTAGGAAAGGTTCTATAGCCGTTGGGAACAAAGCCCAAGAGAATCAGCCCGAAATCAGGAACAATTATTGTTCTGACAGGCTTATCAGACGTCTAATTCTAGCATCAGACGTCTGGAAGTTCACTTTAAGACGTCTGATTCCAAGGTCAGACGTCTGATTTTGGGCGGGTCTCTTCCTGACTTGGATCAGATCTAAACAGGGTTCTAGTGCAAGTCCATCAGACGACATATAGGACGTCTGGCACTATGTCTGGACATCTGGAAACCTACTTTTACTGTGGGAATGGATTTTCCAAATGTTGCAACGACTAGAAAATCTCTGAGAAGAGATTTGGGTCAGCCGAGGCAAAACGGTCAATTATCAAACGTCTGGAAAGGCCTAAGGACGTCTGATAAGGCTCTAACGGTCATAATCTTGAGTGTTTGGTAAGCCAGCCAACGGTCCACTAATTGGATGTCTGGCAAATCCATCAGACGTCTCCTAAGACGTCTGGTCTAAGGTATGGACGTCTGATTTCATCAGACAGAACTAGCTATATCCAGCCTAACAGATATCAGACGTCTGAAACAACAGTCAGACGTCTTAAAATACTTTATCAGACGTCTAATTTGGGAATTAGACGTCAGGAAGTGCTGTTTGAACCCTATATTGGTTTTCTAAGTGTTCTACAGAAAACCTAAGTATCTTAGGATTGTGCAGGTGTTCCTAGGACTACTGTTAGGGTACTTTGAGGCTCTTTAACATGAATTATCTAAGGAAATAAAGAGCAACAAAAGAAACGAAAAATACAACAAGTACAAAAGAAGGAAATCTATCCTATTCTTCATTTCCTTCCATCTTTAATATATCGCTCCTCGCGAATCTCTTCTGTTTTCCATCAAGCTCGTCCAATCCATCCTGGATGCGAGCTCGAACTCCGTCTAATCACGTATCCATTTGCGATTGACCTAAAATCTAGGACTCAAAGCGCAAATATTAAATGACACGTGTTTTGTTATCATCAAAACAAATGATCGTGGTGCTCTAGCACCAACAGAAGTTACATTATCAAGGTAATATAAATTATTAAAGCATGAAAGAAAATTGATACCAATTATTTTAGAATCATGAAATAAAAATACTCTTTTATCACCAAAACTGTAAGTGAAACCACACCTATCCAAAACATAAATTGAAATTAGATTACATCTAAAAGATGATACAATTAAAAGTTTCATTCAATTTCAAATACATTTCAGTTTTCATCAATAATTTAAACTGCTTATTACTTCAACTTCTACAGCTTTCCCGTCCCCAACATAGATAAACTTCTTAGCTTCATTTAGCCTTCGACAGGTCAAGCAACCTTGCATAGACATACTTATGTGAGTGGTAGCACCTGAATCTATCCACAAAGTGTGTCTTGGAACTAAAGCCAAATTAATTTCTGAACAAACTAGACTATGAGTCATACTTTTCTTAGCACGTCAAGCGTGATAGTTGGTACAATACTTCTTCTGGTGCCCCTCAGCTCTACAAAAGAAACATCCTAACTTGGAAGACTCTCCAGTCTTCCCCTGTTGTTTCTTGCTTGGAGCTGTATCTGCAGTTTCCTATTTTCTCTTTTTAGCCTTGCCTTTGCATTTAGAGGAAGAGGCAACTTTTACACTTTCTATCCTATCTTGCTTTATTCTCTCCTGATAATTATAGCTCACCTTGAACCGGTTAAAGGCAGGAGGAAGACATATCAAAACCAGATGCACTAATAGATCTTCAGAAAGATCTAATTTTAGTACTTTCAACTTAGAATCAAGGTAGGACATCTCCATAATATATTCTTGCCCTTCCCTTTATAGTGGCTATATCACTAGACATAGTGCTCCTAAAAACCTCAGGAATGGCCCTTTTCATGACCATCACAAAGATTCGGTTAGACCTCTCCCACCTTTCCTTTTCTCTCTTTTGATTGTCTAGTTTTTGTAATGGTAGGAGAGGCTTCCTTAATTGCTAGATCAAGGTTCATAACCCCTAAGACAATTAAAAGATTTTCCTTGAAGGACTTAAAGTTGGAGCCACTCAACATATGAATGGAATTGAGGGTGGCGGTAATGTTTGCAGAAGACATTTCTAAAACAAGCACAAATAACATGAAATTAGCTCCTATAAAGCATAAATGTGTTGGATTAATTTAATTGACCCCATCTCATGTCTTAGCTAACTCCATCAAAAGCCTCATCTTTGGATGAGAGATTAACTTGTAATTAAAGACATGGTGTTTTGAGTGAGTATTGTCGGTTCAATTCTGAGTCAATTACGAACCTTCCTTTGGGTCGATTCAATAATTATGCGAAAACTCTAATAATTAACACATAATTGTTGGTGCTAGAGTACCACAATCATTTGTTTTGATGATAACAAAACACGTGTTATTTAACATTTGCAATTTGAGTCCTAGATTTCAGGTCAATTGCAAATGTGGACGTGTTTAGACGGAACTCGAGCTCGCATCCAGGATGGATTGGAGGAGCTTAATGAAGAACAGAGGAGGTTCGCGTGGAGCGACAGATTGAAGATAGAAGACAAGAAGAATTGGATAGATTCTTTGTAATCCTTTCTTGTATCTCTTGTCTTTATTTTCTTGCTCTTATTTTCCTTAGAATATTATGTTAAAGAGCCTCAAAGTACCCTAACAGTAGTCCTAGGAACACCTGCACAACCCTAGGATACTTAGGTTTTCTGTAGAATACTTAGAAAACCAATATAGGGTTCAAACAGCACTTCCAGACATCTAATTCCCAAATCAGACGTCTGATAAAGTATTTTAAGACGTCTGACTGTTGTTTCAGACGGCTGATAACTGTTAGGCTGGACATAGTTAGTTCTGTCTGATGAATTCAGACGTCCAGACCTTAGACCAGACGTCTTAGGAGACGTCTGATGACTTTTCCAGACGTCCAATTAGTGGACCGTTGGCTGGCTTAGCATGCACTCAAGAATATGACCGTTAGAGCCTTATCAGACGTCCTTAGGCCTTTACAGACGTCTGATAATTGACCGTTTTGCCTTGGCTGACCCAAAATCTCTTCTCAGAGATTTTCTAGTCGTTGCAACGTTTGGAAATCAATTCCCACAGTAAAAGTTGGTTTCCAGACGTCCAGACATAATGCCAGACGTCCTGTATGTCGTCTAATGGACTTGCGCAAAAACCCTGTTTAGATCTGATCCAAGTCAGGAAGAGACCCGCCCAAAATCAGACGTCTGACCTTGAAATCAGACATCTTAAAGTGGCGTTCCAGACGTCTGATGCCAGAATTAGACGTCTGATAAGCCTGTCAGAACAATAATTGTTCCTAATTTCGGGCTGATTCTCTTGGGCTTTGTTCCCAACGGCTATAGAACCTTTCCTAAGCCTTCCAAAGCCTTCCTAAGGCCTCTATAAATAGAGGGGAGCCTTTGACACACCAACACACACTTGGATACACCTAAGCAACATACTTTCTACCCTTTTATGTCCAAGAAAAGATCTTGCTCTCCAAGCTTAAGTTCCATCACCTAGAGAGCTAAATTCCCTTCGCGCACCCACTCTCCCGCCGTTGTCTACGAGAGCGACATTGCGCCATCGCGTGGCACACGCACCGCGTCATCAACTCGACTCACTCCTTGCAAAGGGGAGTTTCCTATTTCCTATAGAAGCTAGGTTTAAATTACTTTGTTGGCTCTATAGGATTACTTGTTTTATTTTATCTTTGTCTTTTGGTTGGGTATTCGCTTTACGAATTCCCGTCTCCTTCGTGGGACAAAATCCTTCTCGTGGAGAGAAGGGGTTGAGGAACGCTACCCTCGTACTTGTAGCGTGGTTGTAATTGAGGTTGAATCACCCTCGTTTAAAGTGATTCGGTTAGTGGATTTGATCAACTAGGTTGATCGGAAAATCCTAACTCGAGAGGGTTAGGTGGTGGTTTTCACCCGGTTTGGGTTTTCACCTAAAAACATTTGTGTACATTGTGTGATTTGTTTATTTTGTGAGATTATTTATATTTCAATTCCGCATTTTTTACGTTACGCTAATCTCACCCCCTCCTAGTAGCGAAACTACAATTGGTATCAAAGCAGGTTCTTGCGAGTTCGGAGTAACACCCGGCAAGAAGATCATGGAGGGAAGCTGTTCCACAAGCAGGATTTCCGAGGGGCAGTCCACAACCCGTCTGTCGTTCTTCGACGGGAGCAACTACCCCTACTGGAAGTTGCGGATGAAGACCTGGCTTCAAGCCACCGACTTCACGATCTTACCAGATGCGAGACGCCATTTGAGATCCCAGAAAAACCCGCGGGAGGCTACTCGCAGCTGCATATTCGAGAGCTTTCACTCAACGCAAAGGCAATGAATGCCCTATATTGCGCGTTGAGTCCGAAAGAGTTCGAGAAAATCCAAGAGTGCACTACCGCCCACGAGATATGGAGGAAGTTAGAAGACACTCATGAAGAGATGAGCTCGGAGGAAGAAGAAGAAGAAAAAGAAGAAGAAACCGCTTGCTTTGGTTTCATGGCCAGAGGAACCAATAGCGACAGTGAAAGCGGAAGCGACAGTGACAACGAGGTAAATTTCGATTTACAAGAAGCTTTTAATGAATTATTTGAGATTAGTAAATCACTTAAGATAGAAAATAAAAGTATTAAAAAGAACCTTAGTTTTCTTAAAAATGAAAATAATAGGTTAGAAAAACAACTTAAGGACATAGAAGCTAGTCCTAGAATTGATAACCTATTATTAGAAAATCAAGACCTCATCAATGAAAATAATAAATTGATTGAGGAAAATGATAATCTAAAGTTAGAAATTTCTGACTTAAAGACTAAGATGAATACTATAGAAAAAGAAATCGCATGTCTTAGGGAAAACTCTAACAAATTAATCAATAAAGTAGATAATTTTTATAGCCCTAAGATTGAGAAAGGATCTCCATCAAGGAGACCCGCTAACAGATCCGGATCCAAGCCCACTTGGATACCGAAGAAAGAATTAGAATCTTGTTTTGTAGGGTTCAGGGATAATTACAACACAAAGGACTGGACCTACAAGCTCAAAACTGGTCAACTCAAGTTGGGAGAACCAAGGAGTAGACCAAGGAGGAGAACAAGAAGACCGACGAAACGGCGAACAAACGACGGACCCGCCGCACGTCGACCACCAGATTGGAGACCGGCGCCGATGCCCGGGCCTCCAAGCTACGGATGGGAGCCCCATCCGATGTGGCATCCACCACCACCATTCGGGCCATTTTATTGGCAATGGTAGGTGAGGTAAAAATTCTTAACCCTATCTTTTTATAAGCATTTAGATAGGGGGAGTTAAAAAAAAAATGATGAGCTTATTGTCAATTTTTAAGGGGGAGATGCAAGGTAGCTAAATTTCCTTTCGTAAGGGGGAGAAAAATAATAGCTATCTTGTTGTTACAAAAAGGGGGAGAATATCACCTTTGTTAAAATAAATTCATAGAAGAGCATGTCTTAAGGGGGAGTTATAGGAAATTTAAAACCAATCAAACCTTTTTGATAATGTCAAAAAGGGGGAGGATTTTTATGCATTATTTACAGTTTTGTCATCATCAAAAAGGGGGAGATTGTTGGTGCTAGAGCACCACGATCATTTGTTTTGATGATAACAAAACACGTGTTATTTAACATTTGCAATTTGAGTCCTAGATTTCAGGTCAATTGCAAATGTGGACGTGTTTAGACGGAACTCGAGCTCACATCCAGGATGGATTGGACGAGCTTAATGAAGAACAGAGGAAGTTCGCGTGGAGCGACAGATTGAAGATAGAAGACAAGAAGAATTGGATAGATTCTTTTTAATCCTTTCTTGTATCTCTTGTCTTTATTTTCTTGCTCTTATTTTCCTTAGAATATTATGTTAAAGAGCCTCAAAGTACCCTAACAGTAGTCCTAGGAACACCTGCACAACCCTAGGATACTTGGTTTTCTGTAGAATACTTAGAAAACCAATATAGGGTTCAAACAGCACTTCCAGACGTCTAATTCCCAAATCAGACGTCTGATAAAGTATTTTAAGATGTCTGACTGTTGTTTCAGACGTCTGATAACTGTTAGGCTGGACATAGTTAGTTCTGTCTGATGAATTCAGACGTCCAGACCTTAGACCAGACGTCTTAGGAGACGTCTGATGACTTTTCCTGACGTCCAATTAGTGGACCGTTGGCTGGCTTAGCATACACTCAAGAATATGACCGTTAGAGCCTTATCAGACGTCCTTAGGCCTTTACAGACGTCTGATAATTGACCGTTTTGCCTCGGCTGACCCAAAATCTCTTCTCAGAGATTTTCTAGCCGTTGCAACGTTTGGAAATCAATTCCCACAGTAAAAGTTGGTTTCCAGACGTCCAGACATAGTGCCAGACGTCCTGTATGTCGTCTGATGGACTTGCGCAAAAATCATGTTTAGATCTGATCCAAGTCAGGAAGAGACCCGCCCAAAATCAGACGTCTGACCTTGAAATTAGACGTCTTAAAGTGGCGTTCCAGACGTCTGATGCCAGAATTAGACGTCTGATAAGCCTGTCAGAACAATAATTGTTCCTGATTTCGGGCTGATTCTCTTGGGCTTTGTTCCCAACGGCTATAGAACCTTTCCTAAGCCTTCCAAAGCCTTCCTAAGGCCTCTATAAATAGAGGGCAGCCTTTGACACACCAACACACACTTGGATATACCTAAGCAACATACTTTCTACCCTTTTATGTCCAAGAAAAGATCTTGCTCTCCAAGCTTAAGTTCCATCACCTAGAGAGCTAAATTCCCTTCGCGCACCCGCTCTCCCGCCGTTGTCTACAAGAGCGACATTGCGCCATCGCGTGGCACACGCACCGCGTCATCAACTCGACGCACTCCTTGCAAAGGAGAGTTTCCTATTTCCTATAGAAGCTAGGTTTAAATTACTTTGTTGGCTCTATAGGATTACTTGTTTTATTTTATCTTTGTCTTTTGGTTGGGTATTCGCTTTACGAATTCTCGTCTCCTTCGTGGGACAAAATCCTTCTCGTGGAGAGAAGGGGTTGAGGAACGCTACCCTCGTACTTGTAGCGTGGTTGTAATTGAGGTTGAATCACCCTCGTTTAAAGTGATTCGGTTAGTGGATTTGATCAACTAGGTTGATCGGAAAATCCTACCTCGAGAGGGTTAGGTGGTGGTTTTCACCCGGTTTGGGTTTCCACCTAAAAACATTTGTGTACATTGTGTGATTTGTTTATTTTGTGAGATTATTTATATTTCAATTCCGTATTTTTTACGTTACGCTAATCTCACCCCTTCCTAGTAGCGAAACTACAATAATCACTCCAACGCAAATGAGTGAAAGTACAATAAGTGTACACTTTCCTTTAGACCAGTGAACACTCATGTACTAACCCTCATCAACCTATTACTATTTAGAGATAAACCCAGTATTCACAAGAGTGCTCACTGTGATGAGATGCTGCTTCAATCGAATTATCTTAGAATAGTACACTTTATTCATCAGACTAGGCTTAAATTGAAACTAAGCAGAAAATGGGTTGGCTCTGATACCACTTGTTAGGGGTTAATCAATAAATAGCCCACTTCTAACTTAGGATAGACCTGAACAATAAATAATATCAACTGAACTTTATATCGAATGAGTACCAGTACTAATGTACCAGTACCAATATCACATATACTGAGTACTAGTACTAGAGAGCCAGTATCGGTATCCATAACTCATACGTTTAGATGCCATATCCAACGAAGTACCTGTACCAATGTTGTGCATCGGTACTGTGGCTTACTATTTGTAATTAAAGTTCAAATGTACACTTGTCCAGTACTCAAAATGTACTGGTACTGGTGACCAGTACCAATACCTATACATACTGGCACTATTCCAGATCCTTACTTATCTCAACTTGTACTAGTGCTTGTGATAAGTACCATTACTTGTAGAATACTGTCTTTACTATTGCAGCCAACATGTATCGGTACTAATAATTAGTGCCAGTACTCGTAACATACATCTTTTAGGTTTTTAGAAGCATGAACCAAACCTGTAACACACAGGCACCAATACTAATGGGGAGTACTAGTACTAGTGAGGTATAGTCTTAATACTTAAATTATGGAGCCACAACAGTAACACACATGTACCGATACTAGTAATGAATATCGGTACTTGTGTCAGTTGCAAAATGATTTCTGGGGTTTTCTGGGAGCATGAATCATCTATCCTAGTTTATGCAAAACCTAAGTATGATTTTAAACAATGTGTCTCTAGGAAACATATCATATATACATATCTAGTGGTCTAATAATAAAACAAAGATATGAAGCACAAATGTGATAGAATCAAATGCTACCCGTATTCATCTTGTTATCTAGTATGTAAAGGCTGCAAAATGATCTTATAAATGATCCTCCAATCAATTGGAAGAGAGATTCTGATGGAGAAGAACCTAGTGCCACCCTCTCTCATGTTCTCTCTATCTCTCTCTCTCAACCTAAGTCACAATGGGGAGACTTAGGGTCTATTGTGGAGGTCATTTAGGGACCATAACTACCATTCAAAAGCAATTACAAAATAAAGCCTTAATTGCTGTGGTGATTTTCCATTCCTCCCGTCAAAGAATGTGCAAATCACACAACAGTCTCTGCACATTTGTTTAATAGAACCAGACCTCCCTTTTGCATTTTATGTCCATATCAAATAACCTTAATTGATCACTTTCCATAAATGGACACAATTATTAACGATCCATATGTTATTTGATTATATCAATGTATATATACATATACAAGTCCATATGTTGGATTTTAATCCAACAATAAGAAGGCATTCTGCTCCTTGGCCACAATAATTATCAACTATAACTATGATAAAAGATCAGTGACTCGGGCAACCTTCTATTCGTTACCAAGTCATGTTAAACAACATCGTGATCAACCCTTGAGATTATTATCAGGTCATTTATAGTATAATATTCACATTATCTTCAATTATTCACAATTTCGATATAGGTGTGCAAGAAAGGATCAATTTACGACATGTCTCAAAATAGGAGGTAAACTTCTTATTTTCAAGTTTTGTTAGTTGACTTAATCAAATTGGCAAGCAAGGATTTCAATGGTATCAATTTCGTAAAAAATGGGTTTCATTTGATACAAGCAATACCAAGGTATCTTTCATTTAATTTCAACATTAAATCAATAGACAAATGAAGATATAATATCACAATAATTTCACACTAACAATTTACAAATAAGCCATGCATTCCAAGAGAGTTAATAAGCTCAGGCATCTGAATATCAACTAGGCTGAGGTTCAAGAGGATGACTGTAATTTAGATAAATAAATCTCTCAACATATGTGCAAAAATCTTAGGGAATAGTGTGCAGATGTGCAAGAGAGGATAGGATGACAAGTGATGACGTTCCACCTCACTTGCAAATAAGTGCACGCACACCAATCCTTCTCTCGTGTATGTGCCTTCCAGATAGGGTCTTAAGAATTGGAGTGGAATTTGCTTGATTCAACTGTACAAACATCTTTGCACACTCAGAAACCCCGATATTAGCTCCTAGATCACCAAATTCCAATCTCAGATGGCCTCGATCTACGTGATTAAATCTTGGCCATCAGATTAAACAACGTGAGTAGTTCACTTGTGGGGATTGAATTGCAATAAATGAAACATATAAAACCTAGCCTAGAAATTTTCCAACAAATCCCCTCCCCAACATTTCTTCTTCGTTCGTTCTTTCTTCCCCACACCCATGCGTGTGTGTGTGTGTTGCGGGGGGGGGGCGCGCGGCGGGGAACCCTGACCACCATTACCAATACTCTCCACGGAAGGCACTCCGGCGACCTCACACCAGCGACCACGTCGCTCCTGTCTCTCCGACTAGCTCCATCGACTGTCACTCTCTGGTGACTCCTTCCATCCTTCGTTCTCCTTATGTCAACCAATGGGAACACATTAGCTTCTGCCCTTGGTGCTAACTGTCGTGCCACGCGTAGGGTTGTTGGCTCGTCATCGGCCTCTAGTCGATGCTTGCTGCCATAGGAAGTAAATCTCTTCAGACTCTCTCTCCTCCAGACAATCTCCTCCTCTTCTTCTTTCTTCTATTCCATGCACCCATGCAGAGGACGAGAACCCACATGCCACCACCTCCATGGTGTCGACCACTAGCCCTTTGCCGATCGTCTCCAACCTCCTGTCAGCCCCTATAGCCTCATCAACCTCAAATGGTTGTATGACCATCCAACAGACCTCTCCTCCCCTCCTCCTCTCTCAATCTTCTTCTTTCACGTGGACCCCTGCATATGGGGAGGATAGAGGTAGGCTTACCTTGACTTAAGCTTGTCAATGTTGCTAACCTCTCTTGCCAGTATCGGTTGCACTACTGCCTTGCACGTGCCCGTCGACGTGCTTGTGACCACTGCGCTCTTTCTTCTTCTCCCTCTCACATCCGATCTCTACCTCAAGATATCTCTCTCATGATCTCTCTCTCATGCACAGGAAAGAGGATGTAAGGGAGTCAATGGCGGCGGTGAGCTTTGTTTACGTCAGGGAAAAGAGGGCTTTTCATGGGCTCCAAGGGGTGTTTGATACGGGGAATAAATACTAATTCCACGTCTAATTGTGCATTTGGCATCTCTAATTTTGAAATCACGTAAATATGAAATTAGAGATGTTTCAGAATTAGGCAATTCCTAGTGGAATTATCTAATTCCACCTACTTATTTTTCAATTAAATTTTTTCTTATTCCACTAACTTATTGCACTAAGTAAACACTTTAAGTGGAATAAAATTTCCTAATTACTTTTATAAGGCAACAAATCTAACTAAAATATACATTCGGGTGAATAAAATCCCGTAATTCCTTCATTCCTTTTACTTTTAATTTTTATTTCTACTAATAATTCCCCTTACCAAATCAAACAGCACCTAAAGGTTAAAGTAGGTGTGGGAGAGGAGTAGGAGGAGTAGGATCAAGAAATAATAATAATAATAATAATAATAATAATAATAATAATTTTTGTTTTTATGAGTATCTTTCATAGGAAACGGTTTCCATTTTTGCAATATATATATATATATATATATCATTGGAATTGTTAAGAAATATGAAATTGATCTCACATCTTGAATTCACGGTTGTTTGTGCCATGCAAATCCTCTAATGGGATACACATGAGTTTGTGTGTGTTTCACATATCCAAGGTTCAATTTCTACATAAAGTATGTCATTGGAATTATTGTGAAGCTAAGAATTCAAATCTGCCACAAGATTGTCGATTTGAGGTTCAAATCACTAGAACAAGGATTGCACGTGTTTCCACTTTGATTTGCACTCTATTATTCAAATAGGTATCGACCCGCACAAGGTTGGTGTTGTCAGGTTTGTTTCAAGGTGCACAATCCAATTGGGGGTTTGATTTTTGATTTGGGCCATTAAAGTGATTATGACGGTTGATACGATAATGATAGCGACCATAAATGGTGGCTGTTATGATAACGATGGTGGTGGTGACAATGATATTAGTGATGGTAGAGGCAATGGAATGACATTGACGATGGTGGAGATACGGACAGTGGAAAAGGTGATTGCCACGGCTATGATGGTGGTAGTGTTAGTTATAGTGGTGATAAATGGCAATGGTATAGGGGTGATGGTTTTACAATTAGGGATGAAGATAGAACTCTTGTATTAGAAGGGAGTACATGTTAGTAGAAAGAGATTCTGAAAAACATCATGGCACCTTTAATCTTACCTCTATCAAAATAGGTCCCATATTTGCACTCAATGAGGTGGTAATATGTTTCATTTCTTTTGTGAGGGAGGGGGTGGGGGTTCATAATCATATCAATTAGTCTCTTTTTTCTCTCTGCTTCTTCTTCTTCTTCTTTTAAGGTTAACTTTAGATAAATTGGTGTAGCATTTGACCAGAATGCCCATATATCAAAGCAAGATGTCCATAGGTATATGTAAGGCTATATACCAACCAAGTTCAATTAGTCGATTTTTACCATGCTTGGGCTAGACTTGGAAAGATATTGAGCTTGAATTACAGCATAGGATTAGTTCATCCAAATCATTGAGTTAGTCTCTTAAGTCCTTGTTGAACATAATTACATCTAAGAACAAATCAGCTTATTTTGCCTAATGCTTTGTAATTGTTGTCTATAATTTGGTTGCGATGCACGGATGGTATTTTTCATTAAGTAATTTTTTATATTTTAAAATCACATAATACCTGCTCATATCAAGCCATTTGTATAAGGTAAGACTCAGATTCTTGTCTAGAGACAAATTGCTGGTGGTCTCACTGACGATATTAGTAGTAGTAGCGATTTTGTTGAAGGCGAGTGGGGATGGTGGAGTAATGATGGTATTGGAGAGATTAGTGTGTGATGATGAGTGGTCGGTGATGATGCTATTGTGGAGGTGATAGGGGAGGGGTTTCATTAGGAGAAGCAAAGTAGTGATGCTAATGTGGAGGTGACAAGGGAGGGGTTTCAGTAGGAGGGGTAAGATATAGCAATTAAAAGTAACTAGGATGTCACAACAGAAACATGAGTTGGAATATATTTTGCATCGTATGATTTTCATTTGTTGCTTCATTAAATAAAAAAAATATAGATTAAAAATTAAAATATATCAGTTGAAAATTAAAATATATTGGTAAAAAATAATTTCACTTGAGAGGATGGTTTTCTCTTAGTTAAAAATTAGAATACATATGTTGAAAATTAAAATACAACGATTGAAAATAAAAATACACCAATAAAAATTGATTTTTTACTTAAAAAGTTATTTTTTATCTATGAAAATTGGTTTCCACCAATAAAAAATTAAACACAACTATTAAACTCATCATATACAATAGTTTATCATATTCTCTCACTTCGTGTATTGTAAAATATATTGTAGTGTACGTTTCTTTACTTTTTCATGAGTAAATAATAATGTGATTTTTTTTAAGTAGTTATAAAATTTGATCCCAAATGTCACCGGAGAATTATGTTACTGAACCAACCGGTTTGTAGTACTAACTAGGAAATTGGGAGTCATGCTGCGTGGTAGTAATAATATTATTATCAATGGAAATATATATATATATAATATAATTTATTAAATAATTCCATATATGCATAGCATTTTTATTTTAATAATTAGAATAGTAGTTTATCTTAAATAATAGGATAATAATATATGATTTGTATAATATATATGAAAAAATTATAAAAAGTACTTTTAATTAGAAATTATCTAGATGAAAGATAGTAGTCTATCTTAAATAATAGGATAATAATATATGATCTATATAATATATATGAAAAAAATTTTAAAAAGTACTTTTAATTAGAAATTATCTATGTAAAGACTCATGCTTCACGGTGGGAATAATCTTATTATCGATGGAAATATAATATATATATATATATAACTTATTAAATCATCCCATGTATGCATGGTTATTTTTATTTTAATAATTGAATAATATAATTTATACAATATGTACGGAAAAATTGTTTACAAATACTTCTACTTAAAAATTATCTAGCTAAAGTAAAAAAGAAAAGGAGTACTAAATAATAAATAATGTCGTAGGAGGAAAGAGAAGCAAGGGAAAGAGGCGGGGAGTGAGAGAGGCATTAATGTTGTCATATGAGTGACTGAGAAAGAGAAGACGTAAGAGAGATTGACGGGCGGGAAGTGGGAGGGAGAGGGGGAATGAAATGAGGGATCATCCCGTAGCGATCAGAACCCTCTTTGAATAATAATTACACGTTAAAATTAATTATAAATATTTTTTTAATTAGTACCTATGAGCAATATCTAATTTATTAACGAAACCAAGAAAGTCTATATAAATAGCATGTAATTATGATTTTGGATTACATATCGATACTAATATACTAAAGTAGTTGATCGAGGTCTTAATCGATAAGAGGGTTGAATCAATGGAATATCACAAATAATTATAATGATAGAAGTACAAAAAATTGGTAATCCAATTCTACACGAAAGGTTATACGTTTGGAAGGAGGATAATGTTTTCAAGATTCTACTATGGTATTTGGTAGTACAATCACTCCTTATTCTCTTTCTCAGAAAATGCATGAAAAACCTTCTCAAGGTTTCTCTTCTCTATTTATAATACAAAAATATCACAATAACTCTTCGATTCATAACGAACTTCGTGGATTCCCCGATGCATCCGTTACTTGCCTATAAATAACCTTTACAGTGCAAACCGTTAGCGCTGACGTGGATGTTGTTGCCGCCTCTTCAACTCCAATCAACCAGATCCTTTGGCGAGTCGAGTCTACCTGGATCCACCTGGGTTTTGGATAGTCGAGTAGAAGGATTCATCGAGCCATCAAAGAATTGGATCTGTTGGGCTTTGTGCGAAGTTTTAATTCTAAGAGTACTTTTTACCCCTCATCATATCCCCCTACTCTCTTGTGACGACCCGAGTCCCGTCAACCGACGAAACCTGAGTTACTGTGTGCTAACAACTAGCATAACTCGTCTACAAGATCACAGTCACCTGACACATAATCATAAAATATAAACATAGCCAATAAACAAATCATATTGCAAAATTTAAAGGAACATAAATTGAATGCTAACTGAAAGTTTTACCGAAGTATTAGTCCAAAGAGATGTACAACGGAAATCTTCTGGTGAACTGGCATGTATACTTGAGTACGGAACCCAAAAATATGTTAATAAAAACTGAGTAGAGTGGTACAACTAAACAAGTAACTCAAGTAATAGAGTACACTAAGAAGGCACTATCTTAATAGTTCGTCTTCTTACAATTTATTTATATCCAGTCCCTTTGTATGCAGTTTGCCCATATTCTTATTGTTCTTAAATTGTCAATCAACGTCTCGGGCTTGAGACGATTTCATGTAACTTCCTGTGGTGCAAGACCGATATAAACCACCCTTCTGGCCAAGAGGGCCGCTTATATCCATCGAGTCACCATGCTCTGTCACTATGGGGTCATCGCGGAAAGGGGTGGCAACTATGTCGTGTAGTGTGAACACATACAAGCATTGTGTACGCTAAACTACAGACAACCAATGACCCACCCACCGGTCGAAAGAACTGGTCCAAATCTCGAGCCCTGCGAATCCGCTATCCTAGTTGGCCATTAAGCCTAACCAAAGAGTCGTAAGGAGGCTAGCAACTCCCTAAACTAGGCTTTGAACCTAGTCTGAAAAGACCTAAAGCTATGGCTGAAATCTCAGCAAGTAGCGAGGCTAAAACCTAGTTATCTAATCTTGTTATTTTCCCGACATATCCATCATGTCAATTTCCAGATAACTATATCTCTTATTAAAAAAATTCTTAGTAATTTCATATTACTAATTCCAAGATTTGTAATTATTCACCTTATCCTTCAGCTTATCCTTTTACAAGTAAATTCAATCTTATGACAGTGGTCTCATGTTATTTAGAAATTACTGAAATTAACAGAACTTATTTTACTGAAAATAAAGTTCATTTCATACATGCGATAACAAGGGTGCATTTGATTATTAATCTACATCATTTTACATAAACATGTTATTTCTCATCTAAGTGCCCATAAATCAGGGAAAACACTGGAGGGGTTCCAAACTTAGCAAAAAGGAGAACACACGTCGACCAAGGCAGTATATGGAAAAATATTGCACAGGACGGGTCCACAGGTACCCAAAAAATCAGTTGAATTGAAAGAGGGGTAAACTACTCTACCTAATGCCACCGGAGGGTTACAGTGGCTCCAAACCGTGCGAACTTGGCTTGGAAATAGTCTCCACGCCTACCTCGGGATCTGTGCATGCACCGGGAAGAAGACCTAGTTCAATCGAACCTACGATGGGATCAGAGACACCTAATTACGTTTTTAATTTTTCAATAAGGATAAAGAACTCAAAAGTGGAGATAAATTATACCAACACATAGTGCACGTCGATACGATTCCAACGGTATCTTATTTGTCAAAATACAAGGTCGAGAAGGCCTTGAACCAGTCAAAACAACGCAAAGGGGTCTAGAGTTGGACCGAACCACCCTCACATGCGCCACACGATGCGCCTCCGCCCGCGCTCGCCGGTGCTTGCTCGCACGCATGCACCCTCGCACCCGCACCCGTGAACTTGTGATTTTTGCGATGTGGACCTTGGGTTTTGCATAATCGCAACCGGGTCCCCACGAATAAATTTTTTGATTTTTTTTTTAAGAAGAAAAACTTAGGTTTTTCTTCTCCCTTTCTCTCTTGATTAGAGAGGGTTTGGAGACTAATGAAGACCAAAGGGACTCAAAGGGTCCTTAAATAGGCTTTAGGAGTGGTTGTGAGTAGGTTTAGGTGGGTGAAATGCCCAAAATGCCCTTAGGGTTGGGTTTACCTTGCATTTAGGTCCCTGGTGACTTCTTCTAGCCATAACTTGAGCTATACAACTTGGAATCGCACAAAACAAGCGTAGTTGGAAAGCTTGCGATGAGAGAAATCCAATAGAACCACATATGGCACCCTTTTGACAATTTTTGAGGAAGGGTTGCCTCGAAATACGCATTTTTGGCAAATTAAGGGGATTTTGACACCAGCACCAAACCTTAACCGGGTTTTCGAGTTCGAATAGACTCGAACCACTTTGAAATG
Source organism: Thalassia testudinum (assembly GCA_037157565.1). Taxonomy (NCBI): domain Eukaryota; kingdom Viridiplantae; phylum Streptophyta; class Magnoliopsida; order Alismatales; family Hydrocharitaceae; genus Thalassia; species Thalassia testudinum. Next base: position 52,520,510 of record JAZHRO010000009.1, read on the forward strand.
ACTCGAAGTCTAGATTTTGCTACATTACATCTCTAGCTAGCATATGCTGCTGAGAGAGTAGCACATGTATTAAAACTTCGCATATGGATGATGCCTCCAAATGATATATCGGCTGGCTTTTAAGCGGAGTAATCATTTTTCATGAGGAGTATGTTTTAACTTCAGGAGAACAATGCATCGTTACTGATGTGGTATTAGAACACTGAAATTTGAAGGGAACGTGGGCATGTTACCACCTGAATTCCTGTTGGACTTAAGAGGCCAACCTTTATCTAAGGGAACATAGGTATGTTGCCACCTGAATTTCAGTCGGCCTTAAGAGGCTAACCCTTATTGAAGGGAACGTAGGCATGTTGCCACTTGAGTTCCTGTCAGCCTTAAGAGACCAACATCCTAGGTATAAATGTGACGTAAGCATTACCTTCCGCGAGTAGTGGCCAATCACTACAAGAATCGGTTTTATCCTTTTATGTGACAGGATTGGCATTAATTGCCATAATCATGAGGCGTATTTACCTTACATATCACAACGGACAATAATGCAATTGCTGTGATTGCGACAAAATGATATGCACTCAAGGGCATTTAATGCTTGTAATGATGATTATGATCGTTTCATATCTGGCAGGATCTTTTGAAATCCGTGCCTTGTATCACGGGATTTTATTTTCAAAATCCTCACCCCACAAAGGGAGAACTCCCCTCAGGGATTATAAATAGGGGGTGGGGCAAAGTTAATGCCCCACCTACTCATCTTTACTGTCGCGGACCCACCTACTGAGCCTGCTTCCACTCCTCCGGCGAACCATGGGAGGTTCTGTTCATCCAAAGACACCGCATCAGGAGTAGCGGAAGCTTGACAATGTCTAGACTTGCAAGCAAGGGTAAGTCCGGATCTTCGTCCTCGGGTATTGCACTTGAGACGGAGTAGTACAATTTTTCTTTTGACTTTCGTTGGCCCGTCATTAAGGAATGCTTGGTGGCACATGGACTCGATGGTGTTTAGTTTCACCCTTACAGGTCCATGACTCGCCCGTGTTCTGATGGAGGGTGGATATGTTTATAATTTGTAAATATGTCATAGCGAATGGCCTTCAGGTGCCCTTGAACCCTTTTTTGGTCTCATTTCTTTGTCATTACAATCTTGCTTCCTCTCAACTTAGCCTGAACTGTTGGCCCATTCTCAATGCCTTCATTGTCATCTATTTTCACTTGGGAATCGCTCCCTGGTTGGGCATATTCTGCCTAATTTTTGGGTTCATACCCCTTAAGGTAAAAAGGGGTAGGCTCCCCTCTAGTACATGCTATTCGCACAAAATCATCGTTGTTTAAGAAATGCATCATAGTATAGGACAAAATAGCTCAAAACATTTAAATTTATAAACTCAGATTTAGAAAGGAGTTCGAGATCATTTGCAGGGAGCAAGTATACAATTTAATTCACCGATCATGAGAAATATATATGCAATTGAAATCATTAATACTCAAAATGATATTTCAATAAAACCAGAAGAATAGTACAAAAAGATTGGGTTAAAATGGTGATTTGAATAATGAAATTAACCCTTTTAGTTTAAGCTCACAAGCACTTAAATGTTTCAACAGTAAACCACAATCAATTTCAGGCACTTTAAATGTCTCAATAGTAACCAGCAAAGTACCTCAGTCGTCGACCAAAGGCTTTGGACATCTTAACAGAAGAGGCTCAAGGACCTCTCAAGAGAAGCACAAGGCTCCTCTCTCCTTCAATCCTCAAAAGAGGCACAGTAGCAGCACCAACAAAGGCTCAAGGGCCTCTTCAGAAATCTCGTTAAGTGTCGAGAGAGGGGAAGGCTCAAATCCCAAGGTAGCAAAACCCACCCCTCTCTCGCAGTTCTCTTTCTTCCCTTTCCAAGCTCAGAATCGGACCAGACTCGGATATCGGGTAAACGGATCCACCACCCAAACTAGCGAGACGTAAGCGTGGGCGAGGGCATGGACAAGCGCGTGTGGAGCGCGTGTATAGAGGCGTAGGGTAGGGACCTGACCCCAGTGTTCGAAGGCGAATAGGCTATGTCACTTTTGGCTTATATGCGTAACGGGGAGGTCATCTGTTAACGATGTGGGACTATCCCACAGAGCTTCATCACGTAGCAGCTTCAGATGGAGAAGCCTCCAATTGAGGCTGAAGACGTAGCTGATGGCTTCGATTGGCTGCCTGGGAAGGAACCTAGAGATGCCTCACGTCGATTACGATCTTCAGCTGGGTGAGTTGGGGGTCGGAGATGAGCGAACGGGGCCGGAGAAGATGAGGGCGACAACAAAGATCTGACGAACCTAAAAAGCACGAATATGGGCTTATAGCCCCAATTAAACAAGTTTAGAAGGATCATCATGTTCTAAGGAACATAATGGTGGCCATGGCGTGTTGTGAAGGTGTATGCGATCTGCTGGCAAGGTTAAGGAGGTGGTGCGGAGGACTTTGAGTCTGGTGGAAGTGTTGAGTAGTCAATCCCCTCAATTTCTTAAGGGGTTTTGGTGGGCGTGGGATGGTGAATGTTTTGAGACCAATGGTAGGCGAGTTGGTGGTCTGTGGCATTGACACGGGCTCACCGGAGCCCTTACCAGAGCGAAGGAAGACAAAGTGGGTGCGGGCGGAACGGCAGTTGAAAGTGTGGTTTAAGTAGGTTGAAATGAAGTAGAGTAGGAGAGGAGTTTAGAGGACTTAGGGAGAGGGAGAATGGTCGAGGGTGTCCGGATGTGATGGGTCAGAGCTAGAGAAGGTGAAAGCAACGGCGACACGGTGGCGAGGAAGGAGAGGAAGATGACGGCTGTGCTTTGGTTGGCAACGATCGCGAGGACGAGGGGAGGATGTTGAGCTGGTCAGTTTAACCATTGGCCGACTTGACGAAGAGGACGGAGAGGCTCACCAGAGATGAAGGTGCAGACGACCGGAGTTGAGGAAGAGAGGGTTTTTCCAGCTCAAAACTTCACTAAGGATAAAGGTTTTGACTTCTGGAGCTTTATATAGAGCTTCTGAGCAAGCTCTAACAAGGAAAGGGCTTCTACAAGGCTTGCGATTGAAGGAAAATCATCCAAAAATATTGTGCGTTCACACAAGGTTTTGCTTGTGATTTGGAAGCCAAGATCAGTCCCAATCAACGCCCCATAGTGTGAACATCAATCGCACCAAATTTGGTGGGATTTGATGATGATTTGAGCAGGTTTAGGTGCGATCAAAGGCTTCTTGGAGGTCAGTTGACCTCCAATGGCAGCAGGGACTTGCTTGAAAAGAAGATAACAAAGTTGGGGGGCTAAATGCAAGGAATTCAAAAGCTAGGGGCTTGATTGAGAGAAATAGAGTTTAAATGGACAAATGCAAACTAGGTCAAGATAGACTTTGATTGGGCCCAAATTTTGATACAAACCTAATTTGGACCCAAGGAATCTGATGGTGAAGTAAAATTTCAGTTTTGACCAAGTTTGACTAGGTAATTTGAGGGAAGTTTTGACCAAATTTGACTGGTAATTTGACAGAAACCCAAATTAGGGCAGAACTCTATCTGTGACTCTATTTAAGGTCAAAAGAGGTTCAAATGGTCAAATCAAGGATACCAAATCTCAAGGAATATTTTTCTATGAATTTTAGAAGGTTTAGATAAATTTTGTTCTGAACAGAACCTCTGTAATTTAAGCGGGTCTGAAATTAGGATTTCGGGTGCTGTATTGGTTCTCGAAATGCGTGAAACCCCATTTTTGTCTACATGAATGCACTTATTAGTCTTTAATGCTTATTTGACCGTCATTTTTTCTTTAACAAACCCCTTGGTTATTCTATGTTCATGATATGATGTTAAAATTACAGAATTAACCCTAGTTTCCAGTTCTCTTCTCAAAACAGAATGAAGTGGAGTTATAACCCTTAGATGATTATGTAGGACCATTTAACTTTCAATCCTGACTAAAAGTGGCCAGTTAGGGCCTATGATGGTGTTCCCATCACATACACTTTGTACAGCCGCCACACTAAATACAGAATAGTTGATCTTCCTAATAGTTTGAAGGGGCAAGACCGCCACTTTTTCTTCCTCGACAATGTTGAGACTTTAGTAGTCCCCTATAAGTGGCAAGGCTCGACTACAAGAGACTTGCTGCCTAGCTCAAAGGAAATTGATTCGTCTGCTCAGGCGGACGCGGACAGGATAATGGGCTTTGGGCCAATTGCCCGATCAGAACTGAGGCAGAGAGATGTTTGGGCGACGCTAACGTGGGTTGCAGATTCCTATCCTATGCCATGTAAGTTGGGGGGGTAGTAGTTTTATATGGCTTATCTTCTCAACCATCTGAATAACTTTTTATTTGTTCTTTTTCCAACTTTTGGACGATTTGTCCATCCAGACACTCTGAGGCAGCGACCCAACAGTTGTTTATACAGCGCACTCAGGTGGGGGGAGGTGGGGGGTAGGCCCTTAGAGCAGGGCGAGGGGAGTGGATCTTCTCGTCCTAAGGAGGGAAAAAGGAAGGAAGTGGCGGGCGATGAAGAGGAGGTCCCCCTTAAGTGCTCTAAGAGGAAGAGCACCATGGCTTCTCCGATATAAGAGTCGGTGACGCTCGTCTCCTCAAGCCCTTGTGGGGCTAAAACAATGGATACCCCGCAAATTTGCCTCACCCATCTACCTCGCCTGAGCCCATTGTTCTGGGTGACTCCCCGCGTTAGACTCTTAGCGAGGTGGCTGAGAAGGGAAGCTCTGGTCTACCCACACCACCAATTGGTCCTCTCGGCACCTTTGCGAAGGTGGTGCAGGATGTAGAGGCATCGGGAGGTTTTTTGGGTGATAGCGCTTTTGACCGGTCACACTTCAGGTGGAGCACAACAGGGGCGCGAGTGATGGTGGACCCCAGTGGCCGGGGGGGTTTCGGGATCATTGGCCAGACAGTCGGGTCTATAAGGGGATTCGTGCAGGAGGGGGCCCATGAGGGCCCCGTGCCTGGTCAGGGGACCCTGGTCTAGGCAGGCTCCTCTAGCGATGCCCCTCAGCTGGAAAGGCAGGTGCTATGACATCTGCAGGATGCCCTTATTTAGGCTACCTTGGTCAAGGAGGGATGAACTTCAAACATGTTTTTTTCTACTACCTTCGTGGGGTGAGTCCTTTTTCTTGCTACTTTTTTGATCCCCGCTTTTGCAGGATACTATATTATTAAACTACAATCATTCCTTCTTGATAGGTTAAGACCCTTGGGTTCTTTTTTGTTCCTGTCGGCGATATATCATCTGATATCATCAATCCCAATGTCTCTTGCGAGGTAGTTGACATGGCCCCGAAGTGAGTAGTGATCACCAGGGTGGAACAATGAACCTTCGCCTACCTAGTCAAAGAAGCTACTACCACCCGAGAGAAGGCAGAGAAGGCTGCTGAGGAAGCTGTGAAGAAGCTCTGATTGCAGCAACAGATAATTAGCCAAGTGTCCCACCTGTAGCAGGAGCTGAAGGAGGCCCACCTAGGGATGATTAGAGCTAAGTCCTTGGCCGAGAAGCTTGAGGAACATCTCATCAACATTCACAAGAGAGATCTTATGAAGTTACGAGACTTGACCGATCGGCTGCACACTTCCTATAGCAATGTACTCTATCTAAAGGAAGAGGTGCAAGTATTAAAGGTCACCCATTCCTCTACTGTGGAAGGGTATGAGGTGGCTCTAAAAGAGGAGCACCTCCGCCTGGGCATGACTATAGACAAGTTTTCTAGTTTGAAGGAAAGTCATGAAAAGGCGGAGGCGGTTGTGGAAAGCCTAAGGGGTGATCTTGCCAAGGCCCATCAGATTGTGAAGGACAGGGCCAGAAGGGTGCTGGATCTGGAGAATGTTGCTCAACTGTAGATGGACCCCGAGACGGTGATGGAGTTCTTTGCCTTCGATCAGTCTATGGAGGAAAGTCGAGACCTCATCTCGAAGGAGGCTAGCAACTATGCGCTGGCAATGGTGTGGGCTCTTTTGGAGGGCAAGCACACTACCGTAGAGGAGTTGTGTGGTTGGTCTATAGACCAACTTATGTCCGAGTTCATCCGACAAAAAGCTGAAGATCTTATCATGGACAAGGCTCCAATTCTGGCACCTGAAGACCAGATAGGGAGCCCGCTCCTGAAGAGGTGGACAAGCCGAGTCCATCAAGAGCCTTGGAGCAGCCTTCCCATCCAGCGAGCCCGTCCTATGAAGCCTCTTCGCCCCCTCCAACTCCTTGAGTTGATCTCCCCGAGGACGCCGAGTGAAGCATTCTACCTTTGTAGTGTTATTTTTCCCCCCTTTTTTACTTTTTTCCTTTTTTTTATGGGCCACTTGAGAATTTAAGATAATTAATGACAACAATTGAAAGAAAACATTTTGTCTTCTCTCTTATTCAATTTTTTATACATGGTACAATCTTAAGTTGCTCACCAAGTTCGAGGAATTGGCTTGCCACCTAGAGTTGTAACTCATAGAAGTCGCTTGGACTGTCCTTACGAATTTTGCAAGGCCCCTCCCATGGGGTGTCCAACTTTCCGCTTGAGTTGCATGTATCAACATTGATGTACCTGAATCTCTTAAAAATGCACTTATCATGCTTGGAAGACCCTTTCTAGCCACCACTAAGACTAATATTAATTGCAATTCTGGCAAAATGGACATCACTTGCAGTAGTGAAACACTCACCTTAGACATTTTTAAGGCTTCCAAACGATTCCACGAGCCAGATTTTCTCAACAACTTGGATTCTGAAACAAATCTGGTTGAGGAAATGCTTTCAATTTCAAATATGGAAACGTGTTTTTCACTTTCTTCTTCCCCTAAGATGTCGAAATCATCTAACCCACCCTCCTCCACCACATCTAATTTCACACTAACCACTAACCCCATTCCAAAACTCGGCCTACAATTAGACCTGAAACCCTTGCCGGATTCTCTGTAGTATGTGTTTTTGGGCTGCAATCATACATTGCCCCTCATTATAAATGCGCATCTTTCTGGGTTACAAGAGGAAAAGTTGCTCCAAGTCTTACACCAATATCGTAAAGCAATCAGTTGGACTTTAAATGATTTAAAAAGCATCGACACGTCCTATTGCATACACGGTATTTTTCTCTAGGATGAATCTCGACCTTCCCACCAACCACAACATCGCTTAAACCCAAAATGCAAGAGGTTGTTAAAAGGGAGATTATTAAATGGCTCGATGCAGGAATTATTTACACGATTTCATATAGCTAGTGGGTAAGCCCTACACAGGTCGTACCCAAGAAAGCTAGCCTCACTATCATTACAAATGATTAGAGTAAAGAAATCCCAACTCGAACTGCCTCTTCATGGCGGGTATGTATAGATTATCAGAAATTAAATACTGCCACAAAGAAAGATCATTTCCCGCTTCCATTTATTGATCAAATCTTGGAGCGGTTAGCCAGATAAGAATGCTATTGCTTTTTGGATGGATATTCCAGCTACAATCAAGTGGTATTCCACCCTAAGGACCAGGAAAAGATTACTTTCACCTGCCCCTTCGGAACCTTTGCTTTTCAAAGAATGCCTTTTGGATTGTGTAATGCACTTGTGACTTTTCAAAGGTGTAAGTTAGCAATCTTCTCTGAATTGGTAGGTGATTACCTGGAGGTCTTTATGGACAATTTTTTCATTTTTGGAGACTCATTTGATCGTTGTCTTTGGAATCTAGAAATAACTCTCCAAAAATGTATTGAAGTTAACCTGGTCCTTAGTTGGGAAAAGAGCCATTTCATGGTTCAAGAAGGTATTGTCCTAGGCCATGTAATTTCAAGAAATGGAATCACGGTAGACAAAGTGAAAGTTGATACAATTTCAAAACTTTCCCCGCCCAATTCGGTAAAACAAATAAGATCTTTTCTGGGGTATGTGGGATTCTACCAACGATTCATAAAAGATTTCCTAACAATATCCCAACCTTTGAGCCACCTTTTAACTAAAGATCAACCGTTTGACTTTGACGATAAATGCTTGGAGAGTTATAAAATTTTGAAACAAGCGATCACTGAGGCACCAATTTTGCAAGGACCTGATTGGAATCATCCTTTTGAGCTTATGACAGATGCCTTAGACTATGTAGTAGGAGCCGCTTTAGGGCAAAGAATCAATAATAAACCCGCTGTGATTTATTACGCAAGTAAAACTCTCGACGAAACACAACGGAATTACACTGTCACAGAAAAAGAACTTGCAATTGTTTTTGCCCTTGAAAAATTATGTTCATATCTGTTAGGCTCACACATCACCATCTACACTGATCATTCAGCCTTGAAATATTTGTCAAACAAGAAAGATGCGAAACCCCACTTAATTTCATGGATTCTTGTTAGTCATGCGAGATCAATATTTTAAATTGTTGCGTTGCAGTATAGTCGAAATCTTGCGAAAAATAGATAAAATTTATACTCGAAAAAGTTTGAGGTTGTTCGCTGGGAGTAAGTAAGAATTCAATTCTCAAAATTGCAATTTAAATAATAGAGATAAGAAATTATGATCAGAAATTGATTTAAAATAATGTAGCAATAATATCAAGTGTCAGATTGCAAAAAGAATGGAGTAAAATGGTGATTTGAATCACCAATTACTCCTTACAATAATAGCAAATGGAACTCAATAATTATGTATGAAATAAACTCAAGTCAGCCATCTGATTGAATAATTAGATGTCTTAAATGTCTGATGAATAGTGCTTTGCTTTTTCTTTCTCAAATTTCTTCTTCTTCAGTTCTGTCACTTATTCTCTTCTGTGGCTCTTCTTCTATTCTTCTTCTTCTCTGCTTCTGTTCCTCTTCTTCTTCATAGACTCTTCGTCTTCACGCAGAGGGGGAAGGATCTCAAATTTGGCTAAGCGTTAGCCAATTTCCCAGAGAACAAAACCCTCCCCTGCCCCGCGCAAGCTCTCCTCTCTTTCTCTCCTTGGGTTTCCTCCTTTCTTTTGCCTTCACAAGGCCATGCACAGTACCTGGTTATCGGGTATTCGAACCTAGAGCGCACCCGGGTCCAGGGTCACCGGCGTGGTGTAGTGACCGAGGAGTGTATAGGGCTTAGGTGGGTAATCGGGTCTACGCCAAGTCTGCGGGGGCAATGTCACGGACGAGGAGCGTGGAGGGTGTGAGGGACCTCACCCCTCAAGTGTTGAGGCGATAAGCCTGTATCACAAATTCAATTTATGCGAGCACAACCATTCCAAAACTCACGATGTGGGGCTATCCGTCCCCCTTTCCTCGCGCACACTGCCTGCTGATGCCTTCATCCAATTCGCGTGCAAGGAGTGGTCAACGGCTCCAATTGACCAGGAGAGCATGTTCCTGGACCAAATCTGCTTCATCTGGAGTCGAAGACCTAGAGCTGCAAGTCTGAAGGATGCTTGGAGCAAGCTTCGAAGGAGGTCTGCTAATGGCGTTGGGGGCTGGTACCTGAGAAGACAAATACGGCCTAATGGCTCAGTCAGAACAGCTCAGAGGCTTCGCCGAACTATGATGAATGCAATGGTGGTGGTTGCGTGACGTGGTGTGGTATGTGTATGTGGGGTGAAGTCGAACTGTGTGTGAAGGTGGTGGTGTTTGGGGGTGTGTGAGATTGATCAATAGCCCTAACTAAGTTAAGGATTTTGATCTACGGTGAACGGCGAAGGTGTGGAGTACGGGAGCGGCGGCGTAGGTGGTCTGTGGTGGCCTCTAGGGCTTGCCGAAGGTCTGCCAACGAGATGGAAGACGGAGTCACGGAGGGCATTGGTGGGGTCGAATTGGAGTGTTGAAGTTGCTGTTGTGATGAAGGGAAGTTGAGGAGTCGTTTAAGAGAGGTAGCGGATGACGGGGAGAGGAGATGGCGTCGGTTTTGGTATGGCCGGTGCCGAAGAAGGAAGAAGCTCCAGTAGGTAGGAAACAACGAGGAAGATGGCACAAGGGGTGTCGGCAGGTATGGCTCAACGTGGAAGAAGATGAGGAAGATAGCTCCATCGGCGATATTGCGAACGGAGGAAGAATGGAGGCAGGAAGAGTCACCGGACATCGAGGAGCACTTCGGCCAAGAGAGAGGAGAGGGATTGGAGGTGTTCCTGGCTGAATTCGAGCGTGGAAAGTTTGACCTGATCTAGAGGTCATTTTATAGGCCTTTAGAGGTAGTTTTGAGCTTGGGAAGCAAGTTTCCCAAGCTTGGAAAGCTTTGCCGGAGTTGGGATTTTTAGGGTACCCTAATCTCTCATGCATTCGCATGAGAGATTGGGAAGGTTTTAGGGTGTGGGAATTGGCTCAAAAGGAAGGGAATTCCTTGACGCACTTCCCTTTCAAAAGGGATTTGTCAAGGAATCAAGGAGAACTTGCCAATTTGAGGTTGCTAGAGTTTGTAGGAATAGGATTAATGGCGGTAGGGACCTATTTGTGAAAATGATTACAAAATTAGGGGCCTTTTTGTAATAATTTTGAAAGTTAAGGGCATATGTGTGAGAGAAAAGAATCAGATAGGACCAAATTGCAAACTAGGTCAAGACAATCTCAGATTGGGCCCAAATTTTGGTATAAACCTAATTTGAACCTAAGGAATCTAATGGTGAAGTTGAATTTTGGTTTTGACCACATTTGACTAGGTAATTTATGCAAAAATCTAAATTAGGACAAATGTCTGTCTGAGACTCTATCTTTTGTCAAGACGGGTTCTGATGGTCAAATTGAAGATACCAAACCTTAGAGAATAATTTTCTATAAATTTTAGAGAGTTTATATGAATTTTATCCTGATCAGAACCTTAATTAATTAAGCAAGTTTATTTTTAGGATTTCAGAAGTCATTTAATTCTCAAAACACGTGAAAACCCTTTTCTGTCTGTTTTAATCCACTTGTTAGCATTTTAGGACCATTTGACCCTTAATTAACCCCTGAAAAAACCCATGGTTGTACTACATTCATGATATGATAGTAAAATTATAGTTTTAACCCTGGTTTCTTATCTTTCCCTCAGAATGATTATGCAATGAATTACAGTCCTCTGGTGGTTATGTAGGAGCATTTAATGACTTAATCAGATCAAATTAAGCTAGTTATGGCTCATGATGTTCCCATCAATTCTGTTGTTACAAGAATTTGATTTGAAAATTAAAGGTAAAGCAGGTTTGTAAAATGTTGTGGCCGATCACCTATCACGACTTGAGACTGGTGATGTGCTGACCCAAACAGACATTTTTCCTGACGAAACGCTCCTAGCCTTAAAATCCTTCCCTTGGTATGCTAATTATGCCAATTACCTCGCAACTGGACAATTCCCATATGACTGGCCTAAACAAAAAAAGGATAACTTCTTTGAGAAGATCAGATACTACTTTTGGGAGGACCCCGATCTGTTTCGCATCTGTGTCGACCAAGTCATCAGACGGTGTGTTCCAGATTCTGAAACTCAAGATATTCTAAAGCATTGTCATTCGATGGCTTATGGTGAACATTTTTCAGGGTAGAAAATGGCGGCCAAGGTATTAAATGTCAGATTTTATTGGCCTAGCATATACAAAGATGCTCATGACTTTTCACAGTCCTGTATGCGTTGCCAGAGCATCAGCAACATGAACCAAAAAGACATGATGCCTCTCAACCCAATTTTAAAAGTTGAGATTTTTGATGTTTGGGGCATCGATTTAATGGGATCATTTGTCACTTCTTTTGGGTACCAATTTATTTTAATCGCTGTCAATTACATTTCAAAATAGATTGAAGCGGTACCCACACACACTAACGACCATCAGGTCATCATGGATTTCATCAAAAAAAATATATTTTCGCATTTTGGTGTTCCAAAGGTCATAATTAATGACAGAGGCTCACACTTCATGCAATTCCAATTCCGTCAACTTCTTGCTAAATATGGGGTGAACCATAAAATTTCTACACCGTATCACTCTCAAACAAATGGCCAGGTTGAAGTATCAAACCGGGAGATTAAAAACGTATTACAAAAGACAGTAAAGCCTAATAGAAAAGATTGGTCAGCCAAACTTGATAATTGTTAGGACTCGATTCTTGGATCCCTACAGGACCCGAGATCATCTCACCTCGACTATCCCAAGACCTAGTCGTCCAACGAGAAATAACCAAAAAGCAGGAAAATAAACCACATTCACACATGTAATATAACTAAGCAGAAGGAAAGAACGAAGCAGTAAAGAAAAGTAGAACAACTGCCACAAAATAGTAAATGCCACCACAACAACAACAACTGAAAGAAAATAGAAAGTAACAGGAACAGTAGCTCAAAGGTCCAGTACTCACAACTACAGCAGAAATAAAAGAGTTGGAAAGAAAACTACTACGGCTAGGCTCAGCTGGGTCCAGCTCCCTCTACAGCCGGAAACTTGAGCTGCTCAACTCCTAGTCCTGAACAGGGTTATGAAAAGATGGAGTCAGCAAACGTTGAGTAGAGTGGTGTTTACATTATTTAAGTGCAAGTAAAGTAAAAACAACAAGCAGGTTTTATTCTCATTTCTATTTATCTCATTTATGTGTTTCTGGTTCATCTATTTCTCAAAGTATCCAAGTATTTCTTAATCTTGCTTGTTCCTCGTGGGAACGATCTTGATTGCAGTCTTTTCTGTGGAGTAGAAGGTACACGTGGTGCTCTCCTGGCCGGGAGAGTCCCTTGTGGAAGTCCTACACCCAGTCAACCACCCCGAGGTCACTGTCAAGACGTAACGGCGATTACGGCACGCGTGATAAGCGCACGAGTAGCTACCCCACACTGGCACGCGGTCAGTCGTTTTCGCTAGCGGATACACCCAAAGTACAACACGGAATAGTATAGGGCCTTGCCCTCTTAGAACAGGGGTCTCACCCCTCCATAGTCCATGTACCCTCGTCCAACTACCCTGGTTTGCCTAGAGGGCCTAAAAGTTGGTGCAGGTTGTCTAGTCCTAACCTGGGCCCCATGGGGTGGCTAGCTCCCTCCCTACACTAGTAGCACGCCTCGGTACCATGTACACGAGGGCCAACAGGAGTCGGTGTAGAATGGCCAATCTTAACCTCGGGTCTCAACCCAAGGGCGGCTAGCTCCGCTCTACACAAAAAGGGACAGTTGCTCTCCCTGGTACCATGTACATAAGAACCAGCTCACTTTCCATCTACATTCCAGATTCCTTTCCTACACAGGAGTTCTACTCCTAATTCCCCGTAGGGTTCATGCTCATATTCATCTCATTTATCTATATTCAGATCTCATGTTTCATTACTCGTTCCTCATCCATATATAGGCAGCTCATGTTTTCACAATTCAATTCTCAATCATACACATGCAGCTTGTGGTTTCACAGTTCAATTTTTCATTTACATATAGGCAACTCGTATTTTAACATGCATCTCAAGTAAACCAGAGTAGTTCCATATCATGCTCATACATTTCTACCCTAGGGTTCATTCCACATCCTAGAGTTTCAATCAATTTAACTTAAGCAGACATATTCCTTATTCATATCTTAATAATTGCATTAAACCACTCTATCAAATATCATAGGAGGAATGGGGGCCTGTGCCACAGATCTCGTCGTCTCCGCAGGCCTCGAACATGCCACCGGCTAATAACCTGTACCAGCGACTAATTTACATCAGATGAGCTCAAAATAGTAGATACTCAACACAAACACGTAGAGCAACTCGAGTGGAAAACAACGGAACTTCGTTTGCGGAAATCCGATTCTGTTTAGGCCCTAAACGAGCCAAAAATGCGATTATTGTCCAAAATTAGACTTCTAAGACTAGTCCCAAACGTCTTAAAAGACGTCAGATCTCACCTTGCACTTCTTGCGGCTGCTTTAGATGTCCAGATTCCCTCTGCGATCGTTTGGGGGCAACTGCAGACGTTGGACAAGGCCTCCAGACGTCTGGCGACGTGATCAGATGTCCAAAAGTACCTGGAAAAGTTCACCGCGTTCCTTCCCAATGCCCTTCACCTGCATACGAATGCCGCAGGTCCAAAATCAGCCCAACATCCCTACTTTATGTCTGCATGGTGGAAAGTAGTGCAGGAAGCACGTACCTCGAGCGATATTGTGCTTTCAGACGTCCGGCTTCAGCTCCGGACATCCTAATGCCTCGCCAGATGTCTGGTCAACCCTCCAGACATCTGATACTGGAAAACTTCTAGTACCAAAACTCCTCTGTGCAGCTCACTCCGCCGGTGCCTCCACCGTCAGACGATGCAGCGGCAGCTCCAGCAGCTGCAGGAGCTTGAGAAGCTCCCCATCGGCATCCTCCTCTCTCCCATGACTCCTCCTCAAGCTCCACTGAGCTCCCGAGGCTGTCATCCTCCTACCCCGCTCTCACTCCCTCTCACTCTCTCGCTCTTGCTCCTCCCCATTTTCCCTCGCTGGCTCCTCTCCTTCCTCGCTGCAATTGCAGTAAAGACGGGAGGGGGTGTGGCAGTCGCAAGGAGAAGGTAGAGGTGCTGGTGGCTTGAGTGGTGTGAGGGGGTGAGAAGAAGAGAGGGGGGGTTTATATAGAGTGGGTGCTAGGGTTTAGGAGTGGGGGTGCAGAGGAAAGAGAAGCCTCTACGCACCGCCTGCGCGCAAAGCACAAAGGGTTGTACGAAATTTCCCACTTTCAGAGGTCCGAGCATGTGTCCAAACGTCTGGACAGATGTCTGACTGAAACCCTAGACGTCTTATCCGACTAAAAAGGCAATGGGTCATTTCATTATAACAAACTTAAAGGAAGTTTCGTCCCCGGAACTTGAGCTAGCTAGGGTGCGAAAAGGGAACATAAAACACATAACAAACTTGAAGAGGACCGAAGTAGGTCCGAAAAGATGTACCCTCAAAAAGCTCTAGGTACCACTCTCGCATCACCGCCTCAGGCTCCCAAGTCGCCTCCTTGTACCGCTAGCTTCTCCATAGAACCTTCACCAGTGGTACCTACTTCCGTCTCAGACTCCGAGCAGCTCTGTCTAGTATCTGTACTGGCCTCTCGAGATAGGTCAGGTCATCACCCACCTCGATGCTCTCGTGGCTTAGAACGTGACTGGGATCGGCGACATACTTCCTAAGGTTGGACACATGGAATACGTCGTGCACTCCAGAAAGCTTGGGAGGAAGGGCAAGCCGGTAAGAAACGGGTCCTACCCACTCCAGTACCTCAAAGGGTCCCACAAACCTCGGCACAAGCTTCCCTTTCATCCCAAAACGCTGCAGGCCCTTCATGGGAGAAACACGGAGAAAGACATGATCCTCAACCTCGAACTACACCTCTCTGCGTTTCCAATGAACGTAGCTCTTCTGCCTGCTCCTAATAGTGCGGAGTCGTCTATGAATCTGCTTTATCACCTCCTGACTCTGCCAGATCAACCTGGGACCAACCTCCCACTTGGTCCCCACCTTGACCCAACTTAAGGGTGCAGTACACCTCCGTCCGTACAGAGCCTCGTAGGGTGCCATGCCGATGCTCGAGTGCTAACTGTTATTGTATGCAAACTTTGCCAGGAGTAAATGCTCCTCTCAGGAGCCTCTCCAGTCTAGCACACAGGCGCGTAGAAGGTCCTCAAGTGTCTGTATGGTGCGCTCTGATTGTCCATCTGTCTGGGGGTGGTAAGCAGTACTGAACCTCAAACGTGTCCCCAAGGCCTGCTGAAACTCAGCCCAGAACTAGGAAGTAAAACGAGTATCCCTGTTGGATACGATCTCATGTGGGATTCCTTGCAGCCGCACCACATCTCTGATATATCTCTTTGCCAACTGCACTGGTCCAAAGGTGACTCGGATCGGCAGGAAACGTGTCATCTTCATCAACCTGTCTATGATCACCTAGACTGTGTTGTGTCCTCGCTGGGTAACTGGTAGACCCACCACCAAGTCCATGGTGATGCTCTCCCACTTCCACCCTGGCACAAGAAGTGGCTGTAATGGCTCTGCAGGCCTTTGGTGCTCAGCCTTCACCTGCTGGCATACTAAATACTGCTGAACAAACTCGCCAGCATCCCGCTTCGTCCCTCTCCACCAAAAGTCGCGTCACAAATCATGATACATCTTGTGTTCCAGGGATGTATGGTGAACCTAGACCCGTTGCCTCCATTAGAAGCTTTCTCAACAACTCCTCATCCCTAAGAACGCACAGGCGTCCCCTCATACGCAGGATCTCGTCTGAGAAGGAAAAGTCTCCTGGGTCTCCTGTCAACACCCTGTCTCGCAGCGTCTGTAAGTACGAATCAGCCATCTGCCCTACGATGATGTGGCCTATCAGCTCTGGTCGTGACTGCCGCATCACTATCACTGCCCCACAATACTCCCATGACTCCCGGGGTCGCCAACTGCCCAACTCATCCATGAGTCTCCAACTCTGTGCTTGTAAACTGGCCAAGTGGGTGGGCGCCTTCCGGCTCAAGGCGTCGACCACCACATTGGCTTTCCCTAGGTGGTAGGAGATGCTGCAGTTATAGTCCTTCAGGAGCTCTAACCAATGTCTCTGTCTCATGTTAAGCTCCTTCTGGTCAAACAAGTACCTGAGGCTCTTATGATCCGTAAAGATCTCGGAAGTCTCACCGTAAAGGTAGTGCCTCCATGTCTTCAGCGCGTAGACAACTGCTGCAAGCTCTAAGTCATGGGTAGGATAGTTATGCTCATGGGGCGTCAGTTGTCGCGAAGCATAAGCGACAACGTGACCCTGCTGCATAAGCACACCCCTTAACCCCTGCAATGAGGCGTCGGTGTAAACCATGAACCTGCCACTGCTGTCTAGAATGGTAAGCACAGGAGCTGAAGTCAGTCTCTCCTTCAACTCCTGAAAACATGCCTCACACTCATCTGTCCAGGCAAAGGGCACGTCCTTCCAGGTCAGCTGGGTCATAGGACATGCGATCTGAGAGAATCATCTGATAAACCGCCAGTAGTGACCTGCCAGTCCCAAAAAGCTGCGTATCTCTGTCACTGTGCGTGGCCTCTCCCACCTAAGTACGGCCTCTACCTTGGCTAGATCCACAGCCAATCCATCTCCTGAAATCACGTGGCCCAAGAAAGTAACCTGTCTCAACCAAAACTCGCACTTGTTGTACTTGGCATACAGCCTGCGTCACCTCAAGGTATCCAGGATCATGCATAAATGCTATCTATGCTATGCCTGATCTCGTGAGTAAATGAGTACGTCGTCGATAAACACCACCACAAACTAGTCTAAGTACATCCTGAAAACACGGTTCATCAAATCCATAAAGGCAACGAGGGCATTGGTCAGCCCAAACGGCATGACCAAGAAGTCGTAGTGCCTGTACCAAGTACGGAAAGCTGTCTTAGAGACGTCAGTCTCCCTGATCCTCAACTGGTGGTAACCTGACCTCAGATCTATCTTAGAGAACACTGTGGCGTCTCACAACTGGTCGAAGAGGTCGTCAATCCTTAGCAGCGGATACTTGTTCTTGACAGTGACCCTATTCAGTTGTTGGTAGTCAACACAAAGTTGCAGGGTACCGTCCTTCTTCTTCACAAACAGCATAGGGGCTCCCCACGGGGACACACTGAGTCTCACAAAGCCCTTCTCCAACAGGTCCTGTAGTTGTGACTTGACCTCTCGCAGCTCAAGCGGTGCCATCCGGTACGGTGTAGTAGAAATGGGGCTGGTCCCCGGTACCAATGAGATCTCAAACTCGATCTTACGCTCAAGCGGTAGCCCTGGCAGCTCCTCTGGGAAAACATTGGGGTACTCTCAAACCATCGGGATACTCTGAAAGTCAGCCACGGGGCTAGGCTCTGCCACTACATAGGCCAAGAAGCCCTCCCACCCCTAGCTCAAAAGCCTCGCTGCCCGAAGCACGGAGATGCACCTGAAACCTCCGTCCACCGGTTGGCCGTGAAACTCAAAGGGAGATAATTCCGGTATGGAGAAGACGATCTTCCTCCCGAAACAGTCTACCAGGGCGTGATAGGTGGACAGCCAGTCCATCCTTAGGATCACACCAAAGTCCTCCATCTGGATCACTATCAGGTCAGCAGGGAGGCTGTGTCCCCCTATACTGACCTCGCAATCCGTGTAGACCTCCTCGGCTAGAAACAACTGGCCACCTGGGCCTCTGATCACAAACAGATCCTTTAACAACACACTGCCCTACCTCAAACTGACGGCAAAACTCGTAGCAACGAAGAAGTGGGTGGCGCCGGAATCAAAAAGTGCGTATGCTAATCTGCTAGAAATAGTAACCATACCTACCACCACAGAACCCGAAGCCCTGGCGTCTCTGTGTGTCAGGGCGTTGATACACCCCTCAGCTCTCAGTGTAGACGAAGCAGGTACACTCTGGGTCAGGTGAGCAGTAGCTGATCGGTATCCTCCTCGTGACTGCTGTCCTCCCCCATGCGCCTGGCGACCACAACCGCTAGCTCGGCCTCCAACGCTCGGTGCGGGTAGCATCTGCTATGCTCCAACCCTAGATGGGTTGTCCCTCTTGATGTGGCTCAGTTGGCCACACTGGTAGCAAAGGGGTACACAACCTCCTCCCTCAGTAAGTCCTTGCTGGTGGTTGGGCGAGGGTCTGGTGTTGGCAACTGGCCCCTGTCTGGGGCCCCCAAAGGCCACTGGTGGCCCTACAGAATGAGACTACTCTCCTGCGGGTGCCGTGTGCCTCCTCTCCCGATGGCCCTGAGAGTACTCTGGCTAGTAGGGCCTCTTCCATCCGCTATTAGTGTCTCGCACGGTCGGGTTGGTCTCCTCGTAAGTCATGGTTGCCTCAACCACACGAGAGAAAGTGGGCAACTTCAGGGGTTTGACATACCCCCAAATTGTAGGTCGAAGCCCCTCAGTAAACCTCCACAGGCGCTCCTCCTTAGTAAACACAGCTGTCGGGGTGAAATGTGATAGCTCCATAAAACGCATGCGGTACGAGCTAACCGTCAATGTCCCATGGCAGAGAGTGTGAAACTCCCACCTCCTCTGGTCCTGCCAGGTCTGCGGAAAGTACTGCTCGTAGAAAAGAGCCACTAACTGGTCCCACGTTAGCCCTCTACCCTTCTGGCCTCTGATTGCCCTCCACCACCTGTGTGCTGCTCTCTCTAGCTGGTAGGTGGAAAAGGTCACGCAGCACTCCGCAGGAGGGCAAAGGGTGTCGAACACCTTCTCTATCTACTCCAGCCAGTCCTCTACCTCAGACGTCTCTCATCCCCCTTAAATGAGGGGGGCTTCAGCTTTCGAAACTATCCAAAAAGCTTGTGGCGTAGCTGCAATGGGGGAACGGGCATGCCTCCAGGCAAGGAGGGCTCATGCTCAGAAGTGTCAGAGTGTGGTGGGGGTGGTGGAGGATCACCCCCTCCCCCTCCTGCTCGTCCGGCGCTGCGACGCTTTCTCTATCCCACCGAGGACTCCCCCTTCACATCCTCAGGGAGAGGTGCCCGTGGAGGCTGGTGGAGCTCCTCTCGCACGATGTCTCTGATCAGCTGGGCGAGATCCTGGGCCTGAATGCCTGGGAGGAGAGGTGGGTCAATTGGTGCCTCAGGTCCGGCATGTCTGCCCCTCTGACCTCATCCACGGCACGACCATGGCCTGCCTCGGGAACTCCCTGATGAGGCATCTCCTGCAAGGAGACGCAAGAGATAAAACAAGAGTTGTCAACAATACAGGGTTACATCAGGAAAAAGACTCAAAAACAAATATCAAAGCGATACGTTGTAGTGTCTATCCTAGTTATATGCACGTGAGTGGTTATTCTCGGACCAATTGGTTTATTTCTCGGGATCACCTTGCTCTGATACCATCTTGTTACGACCTAGTTCCCAGATCCCTACAGGACCCGAGACTGGCTCGCCTCGACTAATCCCATGACCTAATCGTCTAACGAGAAATAACCAAAAGCAGGAAAATAAACCACATTCACACATGCAATATAACTAAGCAGAAGGAAAGAACGAAGCAGTAAAGAAAAGTAGAACAACTGTCTCAAAATAGTACATGCCACCACAACAACAATAGTGGACAGAAAATAGAAAGTAACAAGAACAGTAGCTCAAAGGTCCAGTACTCACAACTACAACAGAAACAAAAGAGCTAGAAAGAAAACTACTACGGCTGGGCTCGGCTGAGCCCAGCTCCTTCTACAGCCAGAAACTTGGGCTGCTCAACTCCTGGTCCTGAACAGGGTTACGAAAAGACGGAGTTAGCAAATGCTGAGTAAAGTGGTGGTTACATTATTTAAGTGCAAGTAAAGTAAAAACAACAAGCAGGTTTTATTCTCATTTCTATTTATCTCATTTACGTGTTTTTGGTTCATTTATTTCTCAAAGTATCCAAGTATTTCTTGATCTTGCTTGTTCCTCGTGGGAACGATCTTGATTGCAGTCTTTTCTGTGGAGTAGAAGGTACACGTGGTGCTCTCCTGGCCGGGAGAGTCCCTTGTGGAAGTCCTACACCCAGTCAACCACCGCGAGGTCACTGTCGAGACGTAGCGGTGACTATAGCACGCGTGATAAGCTCACGGGTAGCTACCCCGCACTGGCACGCGGTCAGTCATTTCTGCTAGTGGGTACGCCTAAAGTACAGCACGGAATAGTATAGGGCCTTGCCCTCTCTGAACAAGGGTCTCACCCCTCAGAACCAAATAGGGGTCTCGCCCGTCCACAGTTCGCATACCCTCGTCTGACTATCCCGGTTTGCCCAGAGGGCCTAAAAGTCGGTGTAGGTTGGCTAGCCCTAACCCCGAGTCCCATGGGGTGGCTAGCTTCCTCCCTACACTAGTAGCACACCTTGGTACCACGTACACGAGGGCCAACAGGAGTCGGTGTAGAGTGGCTAATCTTAACCTCGGGTCTCAACCCAAGGGCGGCTAGCTCCGCTCTACACAAAAAGGGACAGTTGCTCTCCTTGGTACCGTGTACACAAGAACCAGGTCACTTCCCATCTACATTCCAGATTCCTTTCCTACACAGGAATTCTACTCCTAATTCCCCGTAGGGTTCATGCTCATATTCATCTCATTTATCTATATTCAGATCTCATGTTTCATTACTCGTTCCTCATCCATATATAGGCAGCTCATGTTTTCACAATTCAATTCTCAATCATACACATGCAGCTTGTGGTTTCACAGTTTAATTTCTCATTTACATACAGGCAGCTCGTATTTTAACATGCATCTCAAGTAAACCAGAGTAGTTCCATATCATGCTCATACATTTCTACCCTAGGGTTCATTCCACATCCTAGAGTTTCAATCAATTTAAGCTAAGCAGGCATATTCTTTATTCATATCTTAATAATTGTATTAAACCACTCTACCGAGTATCACGGGAGGAATGGGGGCCTATGCCGCAGCTCTCGTTTTTTCCGCAGGCCCCGAACACGCCACCGGCTGGTAACTTGTACTAGCGACTAATTTATATCAGGCGAGCTCAAAATAGTAGATACTCAACACGAACACATAGAGCAACTCGAGTGGAAAACAGCAGTACTTCGTTTGCGGAAATTTGATTCTGTTTGGCCTTAAACGAGCCAAAAACGTGGTTACTGTCCAAAATCAAACGTCTAGGACTAATCCCAGACGTTTTAAAAGATGTCAGATCTCACCTTGCACTTCCTGCGGCTGTTTCAGACGTCTAGACTCCCTCCGTGATCGTCTGGGGGTAGTTGTAGACGTCAGACAAGGCCTCCGGTCGTCTGGATGTACCTCCGAACATCTGGTGTCGTGATCAGACATCCAAAAGTACCTGGAAAAGTGCACCACATGCCTTCCCAAAGCCCTTCACCTACATATGAAAGCCGCAGGTCCAAAATCAGCCTGACATCCCTGCGCTACGTCTGCATGGCGGAAATTAGCACAGGAAGCACAGACCTCGCATGATATTGTGCTTTCAGACGTCCGGCTTCAGCTCCAGATGTCCTGATGCCTCGCCAGACGTCTGGTCGACCCTCCAGACGTCTGATACTGGAAAACTTCCAGTACCAGAACTCCTCTACGCAGCTCGCTTCGCTCGCGCCTCCGCCCTCAGACGTTGCAGCGGCAGCTTCAGCAACTGTAGGAGCTTGAGAAGCTCCCCACTGGCGTCTGATACAGATTTTACGTGGTTTGTAAAATACGTCATTGTAACGCGCAAAATCGATCAACTCTTAAATTTATATTTCTAGATAGGGGAGTATCTAGGGTCATCCAAGGAGGCCAAATGTTTGCAAAATTGATTCTCTTGCTTAGAATACAAATCTCAACTTTCTTTTTGGTACTTTTCAATATATCATCTTTTTTTGTTTTTGAATTAAGGCAACATGCGAAATTGTGGCGGGAAAGTGACTTACACTTCAAATTCAAAATACTACTTCTAAAGTGGCAAGTAGAGCCTCCCCCTAAGCTCACTCTAAGCAAGTGGAGGCCTAGAATAATTAGGGAGAGGGAGTGAAGAATGATAAAAATAAAGCAATTAGAAATGCAAATAAGAAATTGCAAAGAAGGCAACTAGATTGTTGAACGGTATTTTTTGCGAATTGCTACGCTTACAAGATTGGTTTTGGAAAACCTGTCGTTGTAGTTCGAAAGCGAAGAATTTGTGTTCAACAAATAAAATTTATACCGAAATTAAAATTCCGGGTCGAACACAGGGAGGCGGACGTTTAATTTAAAAACTACGCATTTCTTTTTATTTGTTACAGAATAATTCAATTTAGAACTATCTAATTATTTACAATTAATAAAAGAGAGAGAGAGAGTATTACACATGGAAGTCAAAATGAGATGTAGAATAAATAAAGAATTTATCATAGAAGAGACTGCTCATTACAACTAGAAGGCATGAAACAATTACACTAGAAAGCGATAAATTTACTCTAGAAAGCATTAAAAGAATGGAGAGACAAATGTCCTCCTCGACGATCGCTCGGAGGACGAATAGACTATTCTAGAAAGCAGTAAATCTATACTAGAAAGCGGTAAAAAGAATAGGGAGAGAGAAATCCTCCTCGACGGTTGCTTGGAGGACGAGCCGGACGGGACGACGCCTGGACGAAGGAGAACGAAGCGGGACGAAGGAGGACGAAGAAGAAGAATGGGAACGAAGCAGCACGCCGTCGTCGTCGCGGGATCCACTTCTGAAGGGGAACGAGAATTGGACTTTATCTTGCGAGAAGCATCCCGGGTGTGGGACAAGCTTCTCTTGAGCTTTGGAGGGGTAGAGAGGAGAAAGAAAGGATGAGAATTTCGTATGGAGGGGGTCTCCTTTTATAGTTGCAAGGAGTGGGGGCAAAATGGACATTACAACTTCAAAACAATAAATAAGGGGTCTTTAGTGACGGATAAATCCGTCACTAAAGCCCCAACGTGGGCGTAGTGGCCGGCTCGCGTGCGCCTCCTCGCCTGCTCGCGCGCTCAACGGCCACGCACGTTCACCGCTTTTCAGCCGTTCGATTGCGAGATCGGACGGCTTAAATCGCGTCCGCGCCCGCTGCGTAGCGCGCCCCCCGCGCGTCTGATTGCGCGTTCGATCGCATGTCCAATCGCGCGTCGACGCTATCGGGCGCGCGCAGCCGTTGGATCTCCATCTGACGCTTGTCCGCGCCTTCCACCCCCTCACCGCGGCTCGAACCCGCGACCTCTGCTTCGCCTGCGGCTGTGTCGCCGCTGCGCTACGCGGACAAAATGGTCGTGCAGATGCTTTTAAGTGCGAGCAACCACAGCCGTTGGATCTCCATCTGACGGCAGAGAGCGATCGGGCGGGGGCCTTCACAAAATGCAAGCGGCCATTTGGGCGGCTGAGATGGCACCACGTGGCGCCATCTTGGCCATCCATCTTCTGGAAGTTGTAGATGGTGCCACGGATATCGGATTGACTCGATTTTTGTGTCATTGGGCTGCGATCGTCGATCCGAATTCATCCGTGCGGTCGGATTTGTCATCTGAAGTGTGGATTTACACCATCCTGGCCCTTGATCTTCTAGGGTTCCCGGGTCACTATCTGATGCTACGGATGCCTGATTAGGGTGATCTTGGAGTTGTTGAACTCCAATCGTCGCCCTGATCACATCCATACGGTTGGATCTTTGATCCGAGGCCCTGATAAAATATTTACCCTGTCTAAGCACATAAAAGGAGACAATTAACCTCCATTTTATTCAAAGTATTCTAAATGCAAGATGATGCATGTAATGCAATATTTATATCATGAAATGCAATCCTATGCTTAAGAACATGCATAAATAGACATTTTAAGTAGTGTAATTGTGTTTACATCATACCTCCATGCCTATCTTTTGCTAGTCCCTAGCAAAAACTATATGCTATTTATAAAAGAATTAGGTTGGATTATTTGGACTTGAGTCACTTTCAATCATTAAGAAATTGTCTACTTAGGAACTGAACTTTCAAAGACACAACAGCGCCCGGGTATCAGTCAAAATGTAGACCGCCTCAAGCCCTCACCTTATTCAAAGAAAAATTTCTTTTTCTCTTTTTGCTCTTTTTTTATTTTTTTAGATTTTCAAATTTTAGGGTTTAAGAGTGGCTTTCTACGGCCATTCAACTCACCCAAGATTTGATGAGAACCCTAAGCTTTAAGTATCTTATTGTGATTTGTGATAGACTCGTTGACCGGCAATTAAGACAAACTTCGGATTTCTACGCCTCTAGGTGACCTCAAAAAGAATTCTGCCGAAAGGTGTATCTTTACAACCGGTAGCTTTCTCCCTATTTTTATTTTTTTTTACAGGGTCAACACAAGGGTGAATCCAGTGTATATCTCCCCGGTTTATTCTACTTCTCCGCTTCTTCCTAAGTGTTTTGGAAATTTTTAGTGCATTTTCTGAGCTGGGTTCTGGACAACCGGTCAATGAGCTGTTACCACCGACAACTTGCCAGCCATACTCGTGCGGGGAAGTGTGGCTTATTTCTCTTTATTCTTTTCTCCTTTTCTTTTTGATTTTTTTTTTTTTAAATAGGTGGCTTCCCTGGTCTAAGATTTACCAAAGGGCAGGAAAAAGAGAAAGGTCCAGTGACTGGGTTCTGGACAACCTACCTATGGGTTATTACCCACGATAACTTACCAGCCATATCACCGGGTTCATTAGCTATCCAATTTCCGTAAAAATCGCCGAACAACGAGTCAGTGCAAAGAAAGTGTGTAGATGCTTAAGACTCGAAATTCCCTAAAATCAGAGGGCGGGTTGATAAGTCGTGTACTTATCACCCAAACTTATTTATTCCAATTACGAAAGAATTAAGATGGCGAGAACTCGAAAAACAAATCCACATTTTAGTGGATACACGGGCTGATTAAGTTCAACGACCTGAAGGGTCTTTGTATTCAGATCTTAATGTAGTTTTTCCTAAGATTGAAAATTTTCTTAAACCCAAATTCTCTTTCCTAATTTCGATTTTTTTTTTAATCAAAATAAAACAAATCTACGGAGCTGACGAATGAATTCAGAGATAAATATTCACCCCCCATGCCTATCTAATGCAATGTCCTCATTGTATTAAAAAGACATAAAACAGAGTCGAAAAGCGAAGAAAGCACCTGAATTGCGTGAATGTCAGGTCCGCTCCAAGATGAAAAATTAAAAAGAACTGTATAAGTGCTGAGTTTAGTGCCTTCAGCTAGGCACACTATACAAAGAAAAGAAATGAAGAATTCACATGTGCAGGTCAGAATTAGAATGAACAGAAGAATCTTCTGACCTGTCAGCAGAGGTCCACAGATGTGGACCAAATTATGGTGCAGACCCACACCCCATAATCGAGAATATTTTAGGTTTTGGATAAAAATTACCCAAAACCTAAAATCAGAATGCAAGCGGGGTCGGGCCTGTGATTTATGAGGATGCAACCCAAGACCAAAAAGTCGGGTCACAGAGAATTGAAGTTCAAAAGGATAATCATTGAATGTGTGCTTGGGTTTGACATCCTCGAAACAAATGTCGTAAGGGTTCTGATTTAATAGTTTCAGCTTAAAAGGAACCCTTCGACTCAATCTACCATTTCCTCCAAAATTAATTTCCCAAATCAACACTTCCCAGCTCCTATCCTCCTCATTCAGCATATCAAATTCCAGGACCTCTTGTATATTCATCACCCCGTCTGAAATCTCCAAGTCTAAATGATGTGGCAGAATCAAAATTGACTTGGGTCTAATTATCTCAGAATTAGAATCATCAATAAGCTCAACAGGGTGTAACTGATAATCAGCGCATTGAATTGATTCCTCCAGAAAATGCGATTCTGGATCCGTAATGTGTGCCCTAATAAGATCAGTTTCCTCAGTTATTGGGCTATTAAATGATCTATCAGATTCCTCAGGCCCAATTGTCTCACAGAAATCGTGTTCAGAAAACTCGCGTGAGACTTCGCAACTTGAATCTTCACCATCAGGATCCGTATCAATGTATGTCCCAAAATCAGTTGTCACTTTCTGTTCCAAGGAGACATACGTTTCCTCGTAACCCAGCTCAGGGATCTCAAGTGAAGAAATCAAATCATCCTTAACTGGTTGCTTTAATTCAATCTGGTCAGCCTCATAACACTTGTCCCCCCCAACAGGTGCCTGAGCGGGTTCTGTCATTGGCTTTCCTGAAGAGGGTTCATCCTGGGAATTATTCCAAGATTGAATCAAAACAACCACGAATCTCATCCTCAATTTTGCTAATTTCCCAAGTAGAAACTCACCCGGGTTCTTATCCTTAACATCCTGGAGCCAATCCAACAAAGACTTGTTTAAATCATCAATCATTTCAATCAGGGGCTCCAATCTCCCAATGCAAGGTATTGGCTGAACTTCTAAAGATTGAATGATATTCCTCAAGTTAGCCAGAACCTTATCTTGAACCTGGTTAACCTGAACCAAATGAGTTGGTTCAGGGTTGGGCGGGTTTGGGCTCAATGTAGGGGAATTAACGAATTGAGATTCGTTATACCCTTCCTGATAATAGGTCATTTCAGAATGTTGAAAAGATGGTGATGACCTAAAGGCAGTGAAATCAGAGGATGGGTAAGGATCGGTGTATCCTTCTTGATTGTAGATCGTATTATGTTGTTCATGAAAGGAAGATGATCTATAATCGATGTAGCTCTGAGAAGGATAGAAATCAGAATCAAAGTGTTCAGGGTTAGACCCTAAACACGAGGGTCTGGAATTGTATCCCCAATCTGAATTATCCCAACTAATTGATGGTTGATTACAATACTAGTTGGGATAATCATCATGTTGAGGATAATTCACAACAGGAGGGAAAGAGCGGGAATGTGTGAAATATGTGGAAGGATTCATGAGACTCGGGAGGAAGAAAGGCGCCCTGCAATACAAACAATCAAACCTGTCCTTAAATGGGTTAGCCTACAGACCTACAGACTCTCAAAACCCATCTTGAGATAAAGGAACAATTTAATCTACTTCTGTCTATTCAATCCAACCAGTTAGAAGGAGGGACTGGGGAGAAGGTTCTTCCTTCGGCTTGAGCCTCCGATTCCTAGTGTACCCCCCAACCGCGATCGTTTGACTCTGCTCCCCTAGCTAGACATCAGATTGAACAGTAGAAACAGATTAATCAAAAATAATCTCGTTCTGAGTTCTGAAGAGCGAGTCCAATCCTTAAGGCCAACGTCTACTCTGTTTTATTTAGGGCTAGGTTTAAATGTGCTTTGGAATGTGATGGGCCCTTTAAATGGGTTGTACCCTTAATGATTGATTGATTCGTGTGTGAGTGCACAACCAGTGGTCTTCAAGCAAGATTGTTTTTGATGTGGTGAATTTTAAGATTCAAATCTTGCTTAGTAGCTTTTAAGATTCAACTTTAGGTATTTTCAATCAAGTGTCATTGGCACACCAGGTTTTGCAAGCACAGGTGAAGATGTTTTCCTTTAAGGTTTAAAAAGAATGTGGAGTACCTGGTAAATTCCTAAGAGTTGAACCTAATTGGCAGCTACTTGATGAGTTGATTTTATTCGAAGTGGTGCGGCCCAAACAACTCAAACAACTGGCTACAAATGCACCACTAAGTTAGGCACACAAAGATGGTTAACCTAGAATGATTTCTACCCTTTTATGTGTTGCTTTATGTGTACCGGTCCCATAGATCAGAACCCGGTTGAGTAGAAACAAATTAATTCGGTTAAGTGCCTTTAAATATGGGTGTACATTGTGTATTTGTTGAAAATTGCCCCACAAAATTATCTTTTTATTTTTTTTATATAAATGAAGGTGGAATGAATGTGAGTGGAAATCCAAACAACCAAACTATTCCTAGGATTTATGCAAACACCTAGGTTAATTGGAATTTGGATTCAATGTGGCGAATGAAATCTATGGAGGGGGAAAGAATGGGGGATAACTTACAAAACCTTCCACAGCACTTTACTCCAATCTACCGCTTTTGCTTGCCTCAAAAGAGTACCTGCAATTACAATAAGAAAGGAGAAAAGTGAGGTAAATGATTTGTAAGTTACAAAACGCGAAGAGAAATCAAAGATCGTTGCCTCCCCGGCAACGGCGCCAAAATGTTGAACGGTATTTTTCGCGAATCGCTACGCTTACGAGATTGGTTTTGGAAAACCTGTCATTGTAGTTCGAAAGCGAAGAATTCGTGTTCAACAAATAAAATTTATACCGAAATTAAAATTCCGGGTCGAACACAGGGAGGCGGACGTTTGATTTAAAAACTACACGTTTCTTTTTATTTGTTACAGAATAATTCAATTTAGAACTATCTAATTATTTACAATTAATAAAAGAGAGAGAGAGGGTAAGAGAGAGAGTATTACACATGGAAATCAAAATGAGATGTAGAATAAACAAAGAATTTATCATAGAAGAGACTGTTCATTAGAACTAGAAGGCATGAAACAATTACATTAGAAAGCAATAAATTTACTCTAGAAAGCATTAAAAGAATGGAGAGAGAAATGTCCTCCTCAACGATCGCTCGGAGGACGAATAGACTATTCTAGAAAGCAGTAAATCTATACTAGAAAGCGATAAAAAGAATAGGGAGAGAGAAATCCTCCTCGACGGTTGCTTGGAGGACGAGCCGGGCGGGACGATGCCTGGATGAAGGAGAACGAAGCGGGACGAAGGAGGACGAAGCAGAAGAACGGGAACGAAGCAGCACGCCATCATCGTCGCGGGATCCACTTCCGAAGGGGAACGAAAATTGGACTTTATCTCGCGAGAAGCATCCCGAGTGTGGGACAAGCTTCTCTTGAGCTTTGGAGGGGTAGAGAGGAGAAAGAAGGGATGAGAATTTCATATGGAGGGGGTCTCCTTTTATAGTTGCAAGGAGTGGGGGCAAAATGGACATTACAACTTCAAAACAATAAATAAGGGGTCTTTAGTGACGGATAAATCCGTCACTAAAGCCCCAACGTGGGCGTAGTGGCCGGCTCACGTGCACCTCCTCGGCTGCTCGCGCGCTCAATGGCCACGCACGTTCGCCGCTTTTCAGCCTTAAATCGCGTCCGCACCCGCTGCGTAGCGCGCCCCCCGCGCGTCTGATTGCGCATTCGATCTCACGTCCAATCGCGCGTCGACGCTATCGGGTGCGCGCAGCCGTTGGATCTCCATCTGACGCTCGTCCGCGCCCGCTCGCCCGCGCCTTCCACCGCCTCACCGCAGCTCGAACCTGCGACCTCTGCTTCGCCCGCGGCTGCGTCACCACCACGCTACGCGGACGAAATGGTCGCGCGGACGCTTTTAAGCGCGAGCGACCACAGCCGTTGGATCTCCATCTGACGGCGGAGAGCGATCGGGCGGGGGCCTTCACAAAATGCAAGCAGCCGTTTGGGCGGCTAAGATGGTGCCACGTGGCGCCATTTTGGCCGTCCATCTTCTGGAAGTTGTAGATGGTGCCACGGATGTCGGATTGACTCGATTTTTGTGTCGTTGGGCTGCGATCGTCGATCTGAATTCATCCGTGCGGTCAGATTTGTCATCTGAAGTGCGAATTTACACCATCCTGGCCCTTGATCTTCTAGGGTTCCCGGGTCACTATCTGATGCTACGGATGCCTGATTAAGGCGATCTTGGAGTCGTTGAACTCCAATCGTCACCCTGATCACATCCATATGGTTGGATCTTTGATCCGAGGCCCTGATAAAATATTTGCCCTGTCTAAGCACATAAAAGGAGACAATTAACCTCCATTTTATTCAAAGTATTCTAAATGCAAGATGATGCATGTAATGCAATATTTATATCATGAAATGCAATCCTATGCTTAAGAACATGCATAAATAGACATTTTAAGTAGTGTAATTGTGTTTACATCATAGATTAATGAAAAAGTGTTTTACAAAAAGGCCTAGTAGAGGAATGCTTCTACTACTAGAAAAATTGAAATAAAGAAAAGCAAACACAAATCCTCTAGATAGATGGTGAAGAAGTGGGCTTCTTGCTCCAAGCTTGGTAGCTCCCAAGCTTGAAAAGAGTCCTCCAACTCCTTCCTTGCTGTGCTCCGCCATGGTGATGTCCTCCAAGGCAAGCCTTAAGGGGGTGTGCCCTAAGCTTCTCTCCAAGGGTGGACGTCCACCCTATGTACTTCTCCTTTGCCTAGCCGTCCTCCTTAAAGTGGAAGAGTCCTCCTCGAAGTGGAAGAGTCCTCCTCCTTAGCGTGGCCCAAGTTGAAGAGAGTGGGGAGAAGAAGGCACCAAAAGGGCTGGTGATGTGCCCCTTTAATCTCCTTCTCTACTCCTTCTTCTTGGCCGTAGATATAGGTGGTATAGGTAGCAAAATATACTAATGGAGGGTGCCCCCAAATGGTGGTAGGTGGTGGGTTTTTATAGAATAGGAAGGGGGCTAAGGTGACTCTTGGAATGGAGGGCTAAGATGAAGAGATGGAGGTGGTTAAGAATCCAATGGCCAAGGTCAATTGGCGCCACCTTAAGGGACACCTAGGGGGTGGTTATGGGTGTTGACACCCCTTGATGTTGGTGCCAAAATGGCTTCTAGAAGGGGGTCTAAGTTGGTGCCAAGAAGGGTTCTAGAAGGAGGGGTAGGTGGATGGCTAGGATGGGTTGTAGGGTTAGGTGTATGGTGGATGTGGGGGTGTATGTTGGCGCCAAAAAGAGGGGTAGTTAGGGTTAGGTTTTGGTGCCAAAATTGGTGCCTTTTGGTGGTGATAATGGGGTGAAGGGGTGGCTAGGAGGTGGTGCCAACTTGAGTAGGGTAGCTAGCTTAGGTAGGCTTAAGTTGGTGGAGCTAGCTAGGGTTGAATTTGAAGGTGGTGGATGGCCAAGGAGCTGGTTGCTAGCTAAGCTAAGCTAAGCTAGCTTAGCTAAAGGAGGAGTAGAGGAGAAGGTGTTGGAGCTAGGGTTTGGAGGAAGGAGCTGAGGAGGAGAAGTCTGGAGCTGAAATTGGAACTGGCTGCTGCTGAAGAGGCTGGCATGAGCTACTCTAGCTGGCTTAGCTTGCTAGTTCTTTGCTAGCTGCTAAGCCAAGCTAAAGTAAGCTAGCTTCTACCATAATGAGCTGAGGTGAGCTAAATCTGGTGCTCCCGGGGAGGATCAAACTGGTTGAGGCAGCTAAGGTAGCTTAGCTCAACTGGGTTGAGCTAAGCTGAGTCCCCGGGAGCTGGACTTGAGCTTCCTGAGCTGGGATGAGTTCTTCTTCAGTTGGCTGGAGTTGAGTGGAGATGGATGTAGCTAGATCTAAGCTAGGATGAACTCCTGTCAACTCAGCTGAGCTAGCTAGAGCTCCCTGTGGACTAGTGGGAGCTGAGATGAGCTAGACTCAGCTAAGTTGAGCTGGATCTGAGCTAACTTGAGCTAGGGTGAGCTAAGATGAACTCTCTTGAGCTGCCATTCAGCTAAGATTAGCTTAATGGAGCTAGGTTGAGCTAACCCTAATTCAAGTGAGCTAGGTTCCAACTGTGGTGAGCTGGATCAAGCTAAGTTCTAGCTAGTCTGAGCTTCTCCTTCACCATTTGCCTTCTTGAGTGCTACGGTTTTAGGGATCTGTATATCTATTCATCCCTAACACTCGCAAAAACATATCAAAAAGACAATAAAAAATGCAATGCATGCCTAACCTAATTTATGCCTAAATGCAGCCCAAAAAGCCATTTGCAGAGTAAAATCCTAAAAGCTAGGTTTGTTTTAATGCATAAGAATGATGATAAACTAGCATTTATCAGCGTCCTCCTCTCTCCCATGACTCCTCCTCGAGCTCCACCGAGCTCCCGTGGCCGTCGTCCTCCTCCCCCGCTCTCACTCCCTCGC
The DNA here is from genome assembly GCA_037157565.1 of Thalassia testudinum. NCBI lineage: Eukaryota > Viridiplantae > Streptophyta > Magnoliopsida > Alismatales > Hydrocharitaceae > Thalassia > Thalassia testudinum. Next base: position 52,552,637 of record JAZHRO010000009.1, read on the forward strand.
AGTCTCTCGCTCTCGCTCCTCCCCATTTTCCCTCGTCGGCTCCTCTCCTTCCTTGCCGCAGCTGCAATAGAGATGGGAGGGGGTGTGGCCGTCGCAAGGAGAAGGTGGAGGTGGCAGTGGCTTGAGTGGTGTGAGGGGGTGAGAAAAAGAGAAGGGGGGGTTTATATAGAGTGGGTGCTAGGATTTAGGAGTGGGGGTGCAGAGGAAAGAGAAGCCTCTGTGCGTCGCCCGCGCATAGAGTGCAAAGGGACATACAAAATTTTTCACTTTCAGATGTCAGGGCATGTATCCAAACGTCTAGACAGACGTCTAACTGAAACCTCAAATGTCTTATCAGACTAAAAAGGCAACGGGTCATTTCAATAATGCATTATGGGCTTATCATACAACATTTAAAACTGCAATTGGAATGTCACCTTTCCACCTAATTTTTGGCAAGGCACATTACCTCCTGCTTGAATTAGAACACAGGACTTATTGGGAAGGGAATTAAATTACAATTTGGACACGGCCTGTAAACACCGGAAATTACAATTAACTGAACTTGAAGAACTTCGCAATGTGGCTTATGAAAATGCACGCATTTACAAAGACCAAACAAAGAAATTTCATGACAAATTTATCGTTCGGAAATCTTTCTAACAAAATCAAAATGAACTAGTCCTTACATTATCCTTAATACCTTCCCACATGGAGCCATTGAAATCTTGGATCCAAAAACAAACACTTTTAAAGTCAATAGTCAACGACTTAAGCCCTATTTTGAAAACTCCTTAAACATGAAATCTGATACTCAAGACCTTCACGATGTACTTGATAATTAGTGCACTTCACGCCTGGCTAAATGGCATTAAAGATTGTTGGAACCTTGCTTCACATCTTGTTTTGGTGTTAACAAAATTATTATGAATTAATGTTTGCATTAAGTGTTCTTCAGATTTAGGTGAAGAAGCAAGGTAAAAAGGAAATGATGGAGGAGAGGATCATGATAAGAAGGAGGCTTGATGAGAGAGAGATGATGATGACAAGGAGGAGGCAAGATGACAAAAGTCGAGGAGAAGAAAATCTTCTTCGACTTTAGTTTCTTTTTGTTTAGATCTTATTTTCATAGATTGTATGTCTCTTAACAAGAGAACTTAACTTAGATCGTAAAATCAATTAGAGATAAATTAGGATTTATATGGTATTCGTTTTCAAAGAACGTAATGAATTAAATACTTAAAACAGGTACTTGTAAGCAAGTACCGGTACTATTCATCAGTACTGGTATTTTCAAGGCACAAGTTTGAGAATTCGTCTCAAACTATGAACAACAAGTACCGGTACTAATCATGAGTACCGGTATAAGTTGGCCACAAGTTGAAGGCTTTATTCTGGCCTGAACCTTATAAGTACCAGTACCCATGATGAGTACAGGTACTGGTAGGTTTCTGTGCCCATGTAATCTCAAACCTAGGAGTCACAAGTACCGGTACCTATGATGAGTATCGGTACTGGGACTCAGGTACTGGCGGCAGTGAGCTGCTGGTACCGATATAGGTACTTTAGTATCGGTACAAGGTAGCCGTTGACTCATTTCTGAACGGCTAGAAAATTAATTCCAACAATGTGAACGTTGGGAATTAATTCCCAACGTCTAGTAGACGTCCCAACTAGGTTCTAACTCTATAAATAAACCCTTGGACCCTTAGTATGCAAAAAAGAAATATACAAGAAAGATTAGAAATACAAGGAAAATTCCTAGAGTTATATTTCCCAAATTTCCACCATATTCACAAGAGAGAAAGAAGAAGCTTGTCATACACTCTCTACATTCTTGCAAGCTCAACGACGTGATTTTTCTCACACATTGTCAAAGCGATTCATGTCCTTTCTAGACTCTCAGATTAGTAATATTATTCTATATATTGTTGAGAGGCTTAGGTTCTTTGTTGTAAGAGTTTTCTTTCTTACACCAATTTTCACTTGTATTTTGAGCATTTGCTCGTTGGGTTGTAACAAACCGTTCTTGTAATTGGGTTGAGGTAACCCGTTAATTACCTCGTTTAGTAAATTGATTCTCTCGGGGTTGAGAGAATTGGGTTAAAAACCATAAGCTGGAAGACTTAGGTAGTGGAGTATCCAAGGGAGGGGAACCACTATACATTTTGTGTCCTTTGTGATTTGATTGTGATTTGTGCAAATTCTTTCTTGTTATTACTTATTTTTTGTTTAAGTATTTGCGCATAGCCATATCTTTTTAGATCCTACAAAGTGGTATCAGAGCGGGTTGTGAGAAGACGTCAAAAATCAACTCGCAATGGCATCTACAACAAGGCGCATGGAAGGACAATCATCCGCCCGTCCTCCCTATTTCGATGGGATGGACTACGGGTATTGGAAGAGGAGGATGCAAGTCTTCCTCAAGGCAATGGATGAGGAGTCGTGGACACTCATTGAAGAGAAATATTCAGATCCAGAGCCGCAAGGAGTGGCTTGGACGGCGGATCAAAAGAAGAAGATCGTGGGCAACGCAAGGGTGATGAATGTACTGCATTGTGCATTATCAAGAGAAGAATTCAACCGCATCTCAGCGTGCGAGTCAGCATATGAGATTTGGAATACTCTCGAGGTCACCTACGAAGGTACAAATAAGGTAAAAGAAACTCGTATTTCTATTCTAACCGAGAATTATGAGTGTTTCAGGATGGAGAAAGGTGAAACGATCAAGGAGATGTACACAAGATTTGGAGAGATTGTGAATCCCATGAAGAACCTAGGAGTTAAGCTGAAAGAGGATCAGCTTGTAAGGAAGATCTTAAGATCTCTTACAAGTGATTGGCCTCCAAAGACCACAGCCATTAAAGAGGCAAAGGACCTCTCCACTCTCCCATTGGATGATCTAGTTGGTAGTCTTATGGCTTACGAAGTCCAACTAGAAAACATGAAGAGGAATGAGGAGGAGAAGATGTCTAGCAAAAGGAAAAACATTGCTTTTAGAGCAATTAAGGAGGACTCAGACTCAACAACCTCAGAATCCGAAGATGAAGAAATGGAGACACTTACAAGAGAGTTTCAGAGATTTCTTCAAAAACAAGGTAAGCAAATCAATAAAGTTTCAACTAATGTTATTTGTTATGAGTGCAAGAGAAAGGGACACTTGAGGAAGGATTGCCCTATGAACAAGAAGGAGGACAATAGGAAAGAAATAAAGGAGCTCAAGAAGAAGAAAAAGAAAGTGTTCAAAGTGACATGGGATGATAACGATTCCGACATGGACACCAACTCCAGCGAATCGGAATCCAAAGACGAAGTCACACATCTGTGCTTGGTAGCAACTTCAAAAGATACGAACAACGAGGTAAACCCTGATTTTTCATTTGAGGAATTATTAGAAGCATATGAAGAACTATATCATAAAGCTAGGTTATTTAAAAAGGAAAATAAGGTTTTAAAGAATAATTATCAAACATTAGAAATAGATAAATCATGTTTAAAAATAGAATTAGAAATGTCAAAAGAGACTAACTCACAATTGCATGCAAAGATATTAGAACTAGAAGATATTTATGAGCATTTTGAAGACACTTTGAATAATTTAAAAACAACAACTAGGCTGAATACGGAATTTTATAATAATTTAAAAGACAAGTTCAATAATAAGAAGAACACACAAAATAAATCACATGCACCTAGGCATGCATGGATGTACCAAAAGGTCAAAAATCCTGAGTTATAGATCTTAACACAAAAGTGATCTATAAATCTCAAGGTTTGAAAGGTACTAACTCTAAAGGACCCACAAGAAAATGGGTACCTAGGAAAGATATTTTACATTGTTTTGTAGGTATAGATCAAAGAGATCAGTGGGTGTTCAAGGTACACAACGGAATATTTCAACATTTCTATAGGTTGAATGAAGATCAAGAACGATGGCCTAATGAAGCTTGGTACCCACATTCATCATTTTACTGGTAAATTTTATGGTATGATATTTCTTTTTTTTTGTGATTGACAAAAAGGAGGAGAAAGATACTTGGCAAATAGTAATATTTTTAGGGGGAGCATATATTGAGGGGGAGGATTAAATTAAATTTTTTTTCCTTCAAATAATGTTGCTAAAAATTATTCATTATCTATTTGCAAGATAGTTTTGTCAACACCAAAAAGGGGGAGATTGTTGGAACCTTGTTCCACATTTTATTTTGGTGTTAACAAAATTATTATGAATTAATATTTACATTAAGTGTTCTTCAGATTTAGGTGAAGAAGCAAGGCAAATAGGAAATGATGGAGGAGAAGATCATGATAAGGAGGCTTGATGAGAAAGAGATGATGATGACAAGGAGGAGGCAAGATGACAAAAGTCGAGGAGAAGAAAATCTTCTTCGACTTTAGTTTCTTTTTATTTAGATCTTATTTTCATAAATTGTATGCCTCTTAACAAGAGAACTTAACTTAGATCGTAAAATCAATTAGAGATAAATTAGGATTTATATGGTATTCGTTTTCAAAGAACGTAATGAATTAAATACTTAAAACAGGTACTTGTAAGTAAGTACCGGTACTGTTCATCAGTATTGGTATTTGCAAGGTACAGGTTTGACAATTCATCTCAAACTGTGAACAACAAGTACCGGTACTAATCATGAATACTGGTACAGGTTGGCCACAGGTTGAAGGCTTTATTCTGACCTAAACATTACAAGTACCGGTACCCATGATGAGTACCAATATTGGTAGGTTACTATGCCCATGTAATCTCAAACTTGGGAGTCACAAGTATCGGTACCTATGATGAGTACCAGTACTGAGACTCAGGTACTGGCGGCAATGAGCTACTAGTACCGGTACCAGGTAGCCATTGGTTCATTTCCAAATGGCTAGAAAATTAATTCCAACAATGTGAACGTTGGGAATTAATTCCCAACGTCTAGTAGACATCCCAACTAGGTCCTAACTCTATAAATAAACCCTTGGATCCTTAGTTTGCAAAAAAGAAATATACAAGAAAGATTAGAAATACAAGGAAAATTCCTAGAGTTATATTTCCCAAATTTCCACCATATTCACAAGAGAGAAAGAAGAAGCTTGTCATACACTCTCTACATTCTTGCAAGCTCAACGACGTGATTTTTTTCACACATTGTCAAAGCGATTCACGTCCTTTCTAGACTCTCAAATTGGTAATATTATTCTATATATTGTTGAGAGGCTTAGGTTCTTTGTTGTAAGAGTTTTCTTTCTTACAACAGTTTTCACTTGTATTTTGAGCATTTGCTCGCTAGGTTGTAACAAACCCGTTCTTGTAATTGGATTGAGGTAACCCGTTAATTACCTTGTTTAGTAAATTGATTCTCTCGGGGTTGAGAGAATCGGGTTAAAAATCCTAAGCTGGGAGGCTTAGGTAGTGGAGTACCCAAGGGAGGTGAACCACTATACATTTTGTGTCCTTTGTGGTTTGATTGTGATTTGTGCAAATTCTTTCTTGTTATTATTGATTTTTTGCTTAAGTATTTGTGCATAGCCATATCTTTTTAGATCCTACAAAGACAACACTGGATGGGAGGTAACTCGTTATTTTTCCTGTTTTCCTTTTTTTTTGCTTTTTAGAGGTTTTGATCATCCTGAACCTGACTGTCTTACACTAAGGTGATCTCTTTTACCTTTCTAATGCGTGAGGACATTGTATATCATAGGCATGGGGAGGGGGGGGTATTTTTAAATTTTGACGATCATTTCAGAATTTTCAAAACCTAAAAGCATTAGAAAATTTTTCCCTTTTGCATGCATCTTCATAAAAATTAGAAAAATCATAAAAACTTTTTGAGGAAATTTTGATGACTCGAGACTAAAGTTAAAAGTTCACTTCAAGATACAATGGGATTTAACCTTTAACAAACTAAGGACTAGGATGCGAATCTAATTGTTAAAACTTCTGGGTCTACTTTAGACTAGATTAAGTATCTTTTAGAAAATTCCTCCTGAACTCTTGATGATTCAGGTGACTTGATCTCATTTAGCGACCTGGAAATTACTTGGCTTAGTTTCCGACCCAAAAATTTGCGTGTCTTTTAGAATTCTTGTGCCAAAAAAAATTCACACACAAAGCCAACATTACTCAAGCCCAAAAACATTTAGAAAATTTAGAAAAGCCCCTTGCTTTGTCTTAGTGAAAATCCGAGGCAAATTATTGGTGTGAGTTCTCACCATTGAGAAGGAGGAAAGTACCTCCTTTGAGGACACGATGTTAACATGTTATCGCCTTGGCGCTGCTCCATATCTATATTTCATATCTTTAGACGGAGCATTAAGGCACAATTTTGTGCCTCAGGTGTCTTGGTCAGTGCTCTACCTATAGCGTCGGAGTAAGAGCCTGAGTTTGGTTGGAATGCCCCTTTACACCGCATTGTGTTCTGGGGTTGTGAGCTCCTAGGGTGTGTCATGGATGGTACTATCTCAAAGTATCGGCGCCAGAACCCCCTTAAGGATTGGTAACAGGAATTATGATCCCAACACATCTATAGTAGGATTGATCTAAGGATGAGCATGGCAGAATAAAAAAAAAAAAAACCAATAACACAATTGTATAAATATCCCAATAATGTTGGCAATTTACCAAGCACTAACACAAGATTTTTAATGGTTATGCAAATTGCGAGTCGAATTTGAAAGACAAGGAAATCCTAACTGCAAAAATAATATTGGGTCATTTGAATTAAAAAGGAGTTAACTTGTGAATTTTTGAAAGATATATTGATCCCGATTCATCTAAACTTTGGATCCGAAAATGAATCTGGATGTTTTATCTCTAACAAATCCCATACGTTTCCTATTTTCAATCAATCGAAGTCCCATGATAATATTCTCCTCAAAAGTAAAAAAAAAATTAGTCTTTCCCAAAAATCTATTTTGTGAAAATGAATTTTGCTAAGAGACTAACAAAAGATAAGCATGGGAGTATGATAAATGTCAATTTATCATCATTTTTATGCCCTAAAACAGACTTAGCTCTTAGAGTTTTAACTCCGCAATCGGATTTCTGGGGTGCATTTAGGCATTTTCTTAGATTAGGCATGCATTGCATATTTTTGTCTTTTTGATGTGTTTATTTAAGTTTCAGGGATAAGTAGATAAGAAAATCCCACAAACCCTGGCACTTTGGAAGGTAGAAGATGAAGAGGAAGCCCAAGTACAACTAGATTCCAACTCCACTTAGTTGAGGTTAGCTCATTTAATCTCATTTCAGTTGGATGGTAGCTCAAGCTAGCTCAACTCAGTAGACTTCAGCTCAATTCTAGCTTAACAAAGTTATGGCTAGCTCATCTCAGCTCCATTTAGTTCACCTTAGCTGAATGAGAGCTCAGTCTAGCTCAACTTAGTTGATCTCAACTCCATCCAGCTCTTAGAAGTTCTATCTAACTAGGGTTAGCTATTGCCATCAACTAGCTAAGCCTAGTCAGCTGAAGAAGTCCTCAACTAGCTCGGGTCAGCTCAAGTCCAACTCCTGAAGACTCAGATTAGCTCAACTTAGTTGAGTTGAGCTACTTGACCTTAACTAGCTACCTCAGTTAGTTGGGTAGTCTTCAGGAAGACTAGCTCCAACTCACCTAAGCTCCTGACCAGAAGAAGCCAGCTTAGATTAGCTTAGTTTAGCTACTAGCAAAGAACTAGCTAGCTAAGCTAGTTACTGAGCTCCACTTCAATTATCTTCAGTAGTAGTCTACTCTGGCTAGCTTTGATGCAGCTCCTTTCAGCTCCCCTCCAACAAATCCTAGCTCCTCTACCTCCTGCTCCACTACCCTACTAGCTAAGCTAGCTTAGCTTAACTCCTACTCACCTACCATGGCCAACCCTAACCCTAAACTCCACCTAGTTAGCTCCACCAAATAGCCCTACCTAAAGTCCATCTAAGCTACCACCTACTCCCTTCATTTTGGCACCAAACTAAAGGCACCTTTTCTCCCCTCAACCACCACCAAAAGCCACCATTAGTTGGCACCAAAACCACCCCATAACCTCCTTGATTTTGGCTCCAACTTGACTCCCCATCTCAACCCTTAATCCACCACCAACCCTAATCTCCACCATCCATGTTTTTGAGCCAACCAATCCTTCTAGAAGCCACCACATTTGGCACCAAAACAAGGATGGAAACCACCCTTGGACAACCACCTTTCAACCCATAACCACCCCTCTTGCATCCATTAAAGTTGGCACAAATAATCTCCCCCCTTGGATCACCTAGCCACCTCCAAATTCCATCCTAGTCATCCACCTAACTCCATGCCAACCCTCCCTTCACCACTCCTATATCTACCCCCCTACCTACCACGAAATACACTACCCTTGACTACATATTTTCTAGTGCAAAACCCTACCTATAGCCTACCCCTCAACAGCCAAGAGAAGAAGATTAAGGAGACAACCCTGTCTCCTTGATGCCTTCTTCCTCTTCCCTTCTCTCTTGTGCCAAGCCAAGGGGTCACATCACAAGGGAGAACAACCAGGTAGAGGAGGAACAAGGGTGGTGCACATCCACCCTAAGGAGGAGCACAGGCACGCTACCAGGGCTTGCTAGGAAGAGGTGCTCTCTTTAATTCCAGGGCAACCAGAATAGCGGGAGTTTCGCAGTGGCTGCATCTTCATTCACTAAGCCTTTTTCTACATCTAGCATTTTTATTTATTGTAGCTAGTTGCATTTCCCGGAGATTACAAGTGTGGAACTCCTCCCAGTTGTGAGCTCTCTAGATTGTTGTAAAACAACTTTTTAGTTTTATAAAAGCATTCTTGTACATTTTTTTTGGCTCTTGGTTGATGTCGAAAATACGCGGTTTGTTAATTATGCGAAATAGTGTTGCTGCAACGCGTAAATTTGCAATCAACTTTTACAATTTATATTCCTAGATAGGGTGAATATCTAGAGTCGTCCAAGGAGGCCAATTTGTTAGTCACAAAGTTGGTTCTCTCTCTTACCTCTCAAATTTGCACTTGTATTTCTGCATTTTTTATTTTTTTGTTTTTAGGTTTTTCAAAGCAATCAGGCAATAGTAAGCAAAGATGAAGATTACGCTAAGAACTGCGCCATCACTAAACCTATGTGACAAGAAGAAAGGCCTTTTCTTTTAAGCTCGCCCTAAGCAAGTGCGCCTAGGGTAATTAAAAGAAGAAGAAGGTGTGATGTGCACTACAACTACAATAACATGAAAACACACTAAGTAGAAGTAGAAAATTGGAAGGCCACAATTAGAACTTTGTATTACTAGCAAGTTGACAACAGGTAGCTGAATGCTTCTTACAACAAAAAGAAAAACTACACTAGCTAATACAAAGAAAGTAGAGATGAAGAAAAGTCCTCCAAAGATGGTGGAGTGGTCCTTGCTCCAAGCACAGCAGCTCCTGTACTTGAAAAGAATTCCTCCTTGCTTCCAATATGACTCCTCCTCCAAGCTTTCTCCTCCAAGGTGGGCACCAACCACCTTGATGAAATTCTCCTCCTTGCCTGGTCATCCTTCTAGAGGAAAGCTTCTCCTTGGTGTGGCACAAGGAAGATGAAGAGAGAGGAAGAAGGCACCTAGGGGGTGACGTGCTAAAGACGTGTTTGTTTAAAAGGATCGTTATAGTTCGCGCTCGCAACGTCGATTTTAAAAGAAGAAATGGATGTGAATCCGAGTGTCGATCATAGGGAGGCGTGAAAATTGGATTTTCTTTATCACTTAATGTCACGAAGATAACGGGTTTTTGCTTGCGAGAAGACGTGGGAGAAAAGCGAGTGAGAGGGAGGGAGAGGGAGAGAGAGTAGGGTTAGAGTCTTTTAAATCATAGCAATCACTTAGATCAAGATGGAGAATAACATCAACACTATATTAAACATGCAATTCAAGTTTTACAAATACAACGATAGCTAAATGCTTAAACAAAAGGAAAGTAAAGCTAGAGTAAAGGGAGAGAAGGAGAGAGAGAGAGGGGAGACGGCGAGGCGGCCACAGCGGTGGAAGGAGGCTCCGTCGATGGCTCGTTGACTCCGTTGGCTACAAGGGATGCTAAGGAGGCTAGGAGGGGAATACAACACTTGCTAAGTGAATTCAATGCCTTACATGGGTGGTTGGGAGGGGTTTATATAGGAAGAAGAGGTTTCTATTTTAAGTATGGGCTTTAGCAACGTCCGGGACGTCGCTAAACCCATGCTAAAGGCATCGGTGAAGCCCCCTGCCCAACAGTCTCGCGTGCGCGCTGTTCTTCTTCACGCGCGATCCGTGCGCAGGTGCTGTGGGCCATCCGATCGCAAATCGGACGATCGAGATCGCTCGTGGGGCGCGCCTTTAGATCGCGCCTGCTGCCCTCGCGCCCCGTGCGTCATCGCGGGTGTCTACATCGGATGCGTGGGATTGTGCCGCGTCGCCTGCTGCCAAGCCACTTGATCACGCATCGATGGCTGTAATCACGCGCCTCGAATCTGCCTTGATTTTGCGTTGCGGTGGACGCCTCGAACCCGCACCCCACTGTGCGGGGGTGAGGCGTGTACCGCTGTGCTACACCCACTACTTCGTCATAGAGGAGAGATGCTGGAGTGGTGCGGGTGACCGTTGGATGAAGATCCAACGGTTGTGAGCTACTGCAGTTGAGGACGCTGCGGTTGTAAGGAGCAAGGGGCACACGCTTCTTAGCCATCTGATCTTAAAGTTGCACTGCGCGGTGTGATTGGTTGAGGGACGTGGAGATGCTGATACGTGGTGACCCTATGACCGTTGATCATCAGATTAACGGTCAAAACTTCTTGGGCCAATTGTGGGAGCTTCGGATGTCGGATTTGGCTGATTTCGAGTCCGTTGGACTCCGTTTGTCGCTCTGAGTCCATCCATGCGATCCGATTGCTCATCTGAGGCCTGTTTTGACATGTACTTGTACAAATGGCCGTTAATAATGCACTATAAACAATTTTGATGTACAATGCATGCAATGCTCCTATTCCTATTTATGATGTGTCCTCTGTGCATTTTACCTTTAAGACCGTCCCCTTTTGGCAGAATTAACATTGTAAAATGCAATGTTATCAAGGGGAGGGTAGGTTGCCCCCTTGATCTTCTTCTCTTCTTCTTCTTCCTTGGCCTTAGGTGTAGGTGGTGTAGGTAGAAATTAAACTAAGGGAGAAGATTTTTATGGTGGTGGTTAGGAGGGTATATATAGAAGTGGAGAGGGGGATGGTTGGCATGGACATGTGGATGGCTAGGATTGCATTAAGGAGGTGGTTAGTGATCCTATGGCTATGGAGAGTTGGCGCCAACTCAAAGGTCATATAGGGTGGTGGTTATGGTGGTGTTGGTGACTCCTGGTGGTGGAGAGACACCACTAGTTGGTGCCAACAGGGGGGCCTTCTAGAAGGAGGGTTAGGTGGATGGTGGAGATGGCTTGAAGGCTTAAGTGTATGGTGGTGCTGAGGGGGATTTTTGGAGGAAAAACTAGCGCCAACAAAGGGGTTGGTTATGGGCATTTTGGCGCCACTTTTATGGTGCCTTTTGGAGGGAAATGAAGGGGTGCTTGGATATTTTTAGAGGAAAAAATGAAAGGAAAATGAAGAGGTGCCTTGGTTTTCCCTCCAAAAATACCTTCCAGAAGGTGTTGATTTTGGAGGGAAAAAATGAAGCTGGAAGTAGTTGGAAGGAGCTGCACTGGAGTTGGTGGTTGCTGAGGAGAACTGCAAGGAGCTACCTTAGCTGGCTTAGCTTGTTAATTCTTTGCTAGCTGCTAAGCTAAGCCAAAATGAGCTGGCTTTTGCTGATATGAGCTGAGGTGAACTGGGTGTGATCTTCCCAAAGATTACTTAGCTAGCTAGAGTAGCTAGCTTAGGTCAAGTAGCTTAGCTCAACCAAGTTGAGCTAAGTTAAGTCTCTGGGAGTTGGATTTGAGCTAGCCTGAGCTGGTTGAGGTCATCTTCAGCTGACTAGGTCTAGCTAGTTGATGGCAGTAGCTAGTCCTAGTCAGGTTGAGCTTCTAATGAACTGTTCTAAGCTGGAGGAGGTGGGATCAACTGTCTTGAGCTAGTTTGAGCTGCCATCCAGCTGAGGTGAGTTGAATGGAGCTGAGGTGAACTAGCTAGAGCTATCATTCAGCTGAGATGACCTAAATGGAGCTTAGGATGAGTTGATCCAACTAGAATAAGCTGGGATCCAACTGGGATGAGCTGTATCCAGCTGATAAGAACTTCTCCATCTTCTGCCTTCCAGAGTGCCAAGGTATGTGGGATGTGACTATCTGCCTATCCCTGACACTCAAGTAGATGCATTAAAAGTACAATAAATGCAATGCATGCCTAACCTAAGTAAATGCCTAAATGCAACCCGAAAACATATTTGCGAAGTTAAAATCCTAAGAGCTAGATCTATTTTAGGGTATAAGAATGATGATAAACTGGCATTTATCAGTGGTTTGATTCCGTGTCTCTACCCTTCCATGACTTCAAGTCACCTGTACTTGGAGTGACCTAGAAGGTAAGCCACTTAGTTTCTTTTCACTCGCTTTCCCACTTCTTCTTCGCAATTATCTGTTGTGTTTTTGCCCTAATCAAAACCCAAAAAATTTTCATATATAAAAACCCAAAAAAAAGAGAGATTTCCTCGTCGCAAGAAAGAGTTTTTCAAATTGCATTTCCGCCTCCCTTGGGATGACTTGAATACTCCCCAAGTACTCGGTTCTTATAAATGTTAAAAGCAATCGAATCTCGCACGCACACCAACAAAAACCCACTTTTATAAATCATGTTATTTTTGCCATTAGATTGTTCTATCATGAATGTTCTAGGAGCGAATATCATCGACTCTTTTAACATTTGGAGGCATATGTCCTCTTCCTATTCAAGCAGGATTGCTGATGCCATGTGGGCTAGAGCATCCACCAGGGGGTTGTCGGATCGGGATACCCAACTGACCAAGACGGTCTTAAAATCTGACAACTCCTCCTTGACCTTGTCAGCTATAGGATCATATTCAAACCCCTAACTTGGTATTCGCCGTTAATTTGGTTGGCAACCAACTGGGAGTTCGTATAAATCTCTAGCGATGAGATGCGTCTTGACTTGGCCACCCGGATGCCGGCTAACATGGTCTCGTACTTCGCTTCATTACTGGAGGCAGGAAAGATAAGCTTGACAATGTACTTATGAGTGATGTCGTTTGGGGTGGTTAAGATTATACCGGCTCCAGACCTGGCTGCCATGGAAGAGCCATCTGCTTACAACCTCCAAGGCAGAGAGAGAAGCATCTCGGTCTGTGAATTCTGCTACAAAATCCGCTAGAACTTGACCTTTGATTGATCTCCTTGGCAGGTATTGAATGTTGAATTCTGCTAGCTCCATGGCCCATTTTATCTATTGTGTCAACCCTGTGGGTTTATGTAGCATTCGACGCAAAAGATAGTCAAATAAGACTACTATTGAATGGACTTGGAAGTATAGTCGCAGCTTTTTGGCGATAGTCACCAAAGCTAACTCGAGTTTCTCGATCATAGTATACTTAGCTTCTACACCCTGATAGGTCATGCTAATAAAGTACACTGGTTGTTGCCGTCCTTCTCATTTGCCTACCAAATCAACACTGACAGCTGTCATGGACGTCGCTAGGTAAAGGAATAAAGATTCCTCGATCTTAGGGGCCATCAGAATGGGAGGATTTTTAAGAGTTTTCTTTACCTCCTCTAGAGCCTTTTGGCAATGAGGAGTCCAATGGGTGGCGGTATAGCCTTTGCCCTTTTCTATAAATTCCAAGAGAAAAAATTTTCGGGAGATCGAGACAAGAATCGGCCTAAAGAGGCGATCTTATCGACTAGCAACTACATCCCTTTCAGAGTGTTTGGCAGTTCTAGAGCCATGATCACCTGAATTTTGTTGGGGTTGGCTTCTATTCCCCAGTTAGAAACCAACAAGCCTAGAAATTTTCCTACTGAAATGCCAAAGGCGCATTTGTCAGGGTTCAAAAGGAGGCGGGTGTCTCTTAAGACATGAAACACCTCCACCAAGTACTTTAAATGTTGCGGGAAATTTGATCCCTTCACCAACATATCATCAATGTACACCTCAAATGATTTTCCTATTAAATGGGGAAAAATCATGTTTACAAGGAGTTGGTAAGTTGCTCCAGCGTTTTTCAAGTCAAAAGGCATGACTCTATACTGAAATAAACCCTTGTCCGTTATAAACGAGGTATAAGGTCTATCTACTGGAACAAGGCTTATTTGGTGGTATCCGCTGTAGGTGGCTAGGAAGGACAATGTGACTAACTACTGCACGAATCCACCAGTGCATCAATCTTAGGCAAGGGGAATTCATCTTTAGGGCATGCTTCATTTAAGTTGGTGAAGTCGACGCACATTTGCTACTTGCCGTTTACCTTCTTCATCATGACCACATTGGATAGCCATGCTAGGTATAGGGATTTCTCAATGAATCCAGCCTCCAAAAGCTTTTTAACTTCTACTTCAACTGCTTGTCACTATTTAGCTGACTTGTACTTGCAGGCTTATTTCATTGCCCGAGCATCCGTCTGGACATAGAGGTAATGCTGCATCAAGGATGGGTCACCAGCATATCAATCCTAGGCAAGGGGAATTCATCTTTAAGGCATGCTTCATTCAAGTTGGTGAAGTTGACACATATCCGCCACTTGCCATTTGCCTTCTTCACCATGACTACATTGGATAGCCATGCTGGGTATATGGATTTCTCAATGAATCCAGCCTCCAAGAGCTTTTTAACTTCTGCTTCAGCTGCTTGCCACTATTGAACTGACTTATGCCTGGGGGCTTATTTCACTACTCGAGCATCCGTCTGGACATTGAGGTAATGCTGCATCAAGGATGGGTTCACTCCCAGCAAGTCATTAGCAGACTAAGCGAATACATCCGCCTTGGTCCTTAACAAAAGCAGTAGCTCCTGGACTTCGGAGGGATCAAGGTCTGCCCCGACTTTGATGAGCTTAGTTGCGTCGTCATAATATAGCTAAATAGCCATGGTTGAAGAGCCTAGCTGAAGCTCTAACGCTGCCAGAAGATTAGCCAGGTTCACTTCTTGCTGAATCACTTGGACCTGGCTTCTTTTCTTTCCCTATTTCTGTGGCTTTGGCGGCCTTGGTTCAATGGACCGCTCCAACTCGATTCAAGGGAGTTTGCACCTGGCCGATTGATCCCCATACACTATCCCTACTCCTCGCAGAGTTTGGAAGAGCATGAATTGGAAATAAGAGGAGGGGATCATCTGGAAAGGGATGGGTCGTCAGGCGGACGATGATTCCGTCAAATGCCATCGTCAATCCGGTCATGATGAATGTGGCCATTCTGTGTAGGTGCTTGTCCCCATAACAGATAGATAAGGGTAAGCTTCTCTCTCCTTTCGGCATCACCTTGTGATTTCTAAACCTCACAACCGGGTGAGTTGATGGGGATAGGTTTTCTTCTTTGAACTCTAGCCTTAGCAGTGTTTTCCAAAATAGAGCATCCACTTCACTACCTTCATCCACCAGGAGCCTAGGCTAGAGTTGCCCCGCCAATAGGAGAGTCACTAGGAGTGGGTCCGTGTGCTCTGTCGGGTTCGGCAATGCAGAGAATAGTTTTGAGGCCACCTGTTTGATAGAGCCTCTCTTTTCCCATTAAAGGGTGGGGAAGCACTGTGAGGAATCTACTCAGGGGAAGCAGTTTGCTGACTTGGAGCAATGTTGACCCTGAAAATTACCTCGACCTTTGCGCCCATTATTTTAGGTAGTGGGAGGTGAGTATTTTGGGGTAGTGCTGCTTTCACCGCTAGGATTTGATGGTGATATTCCGCAAGGGGGAGCCATGGAGACACCACTTGCTTAATTTAATGGGCTTCAACTATTGTGGCTTCTGGTTTGCCATGAGGACCATATTAAACCCCCGAAGCTGTTGGAGCTTCTCCTGATGGTACTCCTCCGAACCCTCCATAGATCTTTTACCCTTATCTTGGCCTTCATTCCACTTGATGAAATTGACCAAGTTTCCATGCCAGATTTGAGACTCAATCTGGTCTTGCAAATCTCAGCAGTCTTCCGTAGCATGTCCTCGGGCCCGATGATACTTTTAGTAGGGCTCGGTGTCAACCTTCTTCTTGAGAGACTTTGGAGGAGGTAAAAGACCCTTGTTGGTGGACCATACCTCCGGCAACACATTAGCCTGATTCATGGGTAGGAGAGTGTATTCTTCAAAGAACTCCCACCTGGGCTGGTGGGGCCCATTATTTCGGTCCTTGCTAGGCCTTTCGCTTCTTTGATCTTGAAAGTTTGCCTTTCATTTGTTAAAGCAACTACCTCCACAGATGGATATAGGATCTGGTTCTCTCGAGACTCTCTTTTCCTCCATAGGACCGAAGTCGTCTCCGTATCCATTCGCCAACCGGCTATAGGAGTGGAATGAGCCATCCTGCTCTGCAAACCTCGTAGCTCGATCCCATAATTCTGCTATATCTCTAGGTGGAAAATCGTCAATATCGTACCAGAAACTCTGAGTCCGAAGGCTTGACTTGAAGTACTGGATAGCGATGGCATTGTGAGGTCTTTTGCATTTGAAGTATTGAGCCTTAAATCGGTCCAGATATGACTGGAAAGACTCATTTTTACACTGTCGGATCTTCGACAACCTTTCTAAGTTATCCCTAACCTACTATTATCCTGCGAAGTACTGGAAGAATTTAGCCGTCAGTTATTGGAAGCAGGTAATCTATCCTATCGGCAGCTCGTTGAATCATTCGTGAACCATGCTAGAAAGATATCATGGGAATACTCGACAAAGCACCCCGTCAGGACAGCCGTGTACGAGCATCATTTGGTCGTAGCTCCCCACAAAACTGTTGGGGTTTGCCATTCCGTCATATTGGGGCATGATGAGCTGCTTGAATTTCTTCGGCAGAGGTATAATCATTACCTCCTCCACGAAGGGGTAGGTAGTGATATACGCCTATAGGCGTATGCCTCTCATTGCCCAAGTGACCTACTGGACGATCTCGGGTAGCGAGGCCCCCTCCGCTAGTCACCATGGAGTGAGCCCTGGATTGCTCCCCTTACGAAGGCGAACGAGGAGCTTTAGGTGGGTTAGAAGAAACTTCCCATTTCTGGCTACTAAGCTCGTGTTTTAGCTTCTCGAACTATTCGCTTAGGCGAACGTTCTCTTCTACCATATGACGCCACTTTAGTTGGTCGTCAGTAGGACTGGAGTTTTTGGGACTCTAGCTAAATCTTGTGGTTTTCCTTGATCAGCTTGATTTCAAGGAGTTGATCCGCAATCAACTGTTGTTCAACCTTTAGAGCCGTCAGCCTGGCTTCGTACTCCTCTTCCCTTGCCTACATCTCGAGGAGAGAGTCCCGTTGGGGATTCTTAGGATGAGAAGGCTTAGGTTGCCGACTGGGTTACGCGAGCTTCTTCTTGCTAGGTTCGGCGTGTAGATGGAGTTCCTTAGACATAGAAACGTTGGATTCCACTGGGGTGGCCTTCTCGGGGTTAGCACAAGAGGAATTTCGAGTTGTGGGAGCCATTGCTTCGATTCATATTAAGGAAACAGTATCAAATGATAGTTGTTTCCCATAGACAACGCCAATTGAACGAGATCCTGATCGACAGGGGACTTGAATCAACAAAATATCACAAGTAATCACAAAGATAGAGGCAAAAGAAATTGGTAACCAAATTTCACCCAAAGGGGTGTACGTCTTAGGGGAGGGCAATGTTCCCAAGATTCTACTATGGTGGTTAGTAATATAATCACTCTTTTTTGTCTTTCTCGGAAAATGCATGAAAAACCTTCTCAAAGCTTCTCTTCTATATTTATAATACAAAAATATCGTAACAACTCTTCGATTTATAGTAGACTTCGTGGATTCCTTGGCTCATCTATTACTTGGCTATCAATAGCATTTACAGTGCAAACCGTTAGTGTTGACATGAATGTTGTTGCCACTTCTTTAACTTCGATCAACCGGATCCTCTGTTGGGTCGAGTCCGCCTAGATCCACCTGGGTTTTGCATAATCAGGTGGGCAGATTCATTGAACCATCAAAGAATTGGATCCGTTAATCTTTGTGTAAAGTTTTAATTATGAAGGTACTTTTTACCCCCTCATAAATAGGATCTTTGATTCAATTGCTTACACGATCCTTTAGTTTGGAGGGTACTTGTTTTGGATCTTATTGGGGAGATACCATGAAAGGAAGTTCTTTGAAAGTCCAAGGACTTTTAAACTTGATCTGTTGGTCTGAGTGCTTGTGATTTGAACATTGTCTAATTCTTTTGATCGATGGTCCTGATATTTAGGTCCAAGGCCTTGGGCCCGATCCTTATCAATAAGAAAAGGCTAGTTCCCTTCACGTTGATACCTCATGTTAATTAAGTGAAAATTTTAACGCAATTTATCCCCCTCATTCGACCACCCTCAAGCAAGGGAGGGACGGGGCGAGGGGAGTGCGTAGGGCATCGGAGATTGACACATGACCTGTCAAAGTTCCTACTTTAATATATTAGCATAGATACAATCCCATAGATGAAATAGTCATAGGAAAAAACAAAATTACCTATACATAAGCAAGCACATTTGTGAAATTGGATATATTTTTTTAAGTAAGATAAGTAAGATGGTCTTAAGGATTAGTCTGGTGACTTATTAGATGTTAATGTGAAAATTAACTGCTTTATTGACCCCTTTGTGATCTTGTAGCACAAATATGTTTCTTGCTCGAAAAGATGAATATAGTGTATATAGAATTTAATTATATAACCTCTCACGCTAGATGCTTGGTGTGGTGCTGTGTCACGGAATCACCTATGACGCAAAAATAGGAACGGGGGATGAGAGCGAGCGAGATGACGCAAGGGGTGAGGTGAGGTGAGGTGAACAAACTCGTCCAAGCAAATGTCAACAAAAAAAAAAAAAAAAATCCAAAAGAATTAGTATGACAACTACCAATATCGAAAATAAGAACGATCTCATGACTATATCTTCATATTCAAAGATGGCAATGGCAATACATGCAGTGCTCATTCAAAAGAGAGGATAGATTAGAGGGGATATCTTTTATCTAGAAGAATAAATTTTGGAAATCTCCTATTTAATGATAAGAAGAGAAGATAAACTTTATTTCGGATAAACGGTTCGTGATAGGGAATATAATAATAATAATAATAATAATAATAATAATAATAAGTAACATGGAAAGGAAGAAGGAACAAAATTTGGGTTAACCTGCGAGTAGGGTGCCAAATCGGACATTTTCTATCCCGTGGGTTATCCCCACCCAAATAGGGGATATCTGAGGAATTATCTTATTCTACGTGTAATTTCGTAAAGTTTCATTGCTCGAAACCAACATGCCTCCAAAGAAAAAGAAGAAGGAGAAGAAAAATATCTCCGACAGAAGCAGGATCACAAAGGCTCCCAAACACACCACCGTAACCATGGGCCTCACGCCCGTAATCTCACGTCCGCCGGCCCGTCCCCATCACGCGATTCGGATCCATCGCCACCCCTATCGGATTCCCCGGGTCTCATGCCAAGATCCGCTCACCTCCCTCGCACCCCGGAACCCCAACACCCATCGCCGCAGCGACTATCGAAAACCCTAGACCTTCGAAACTGCTCCCCTACAAGCCGCGCCTCCTCACTCCCCTCAACCGCCCTCGACCCACAGGCACAGCTCCTCCTCTCCCTCGATCCTGACCACTACACCCCTCAGCGAATCCCTCCGCACCCGAAATATCGGATCTTTTTCCGTAGCAACCCCCCGTCTTCGATCCACTCCAGCTGCACCCTGATGTGGACACCTCGCTTTTTTTACGAATAAAGCAACGACCTTTGGCCGTACAACCCCACGATCTCGCCGAGATTGGGAGTTTGAAGCATGCGCAACTGAGGGATGGGGGACCGTGGGCTCGCGCGTACGACCGGAGGCGGGGATGAGGGGGGTGCCCGAGAGATGTGAGAAGGGTTGGGCGTTGGCTTTCCGGGTCGATGCCGGCGGTGGGGACGAGGAAGTCGACGAGGGCGTTCGTGGCGAAGGCGGCGGCCGCGGCGGCCGCGGTGGCGGAGGATGAGCCGGTGGCGCTGAGGTCCGGGAAGAGGCTCGTGCTGTCGAAGCCCCCGGGGAAGAAGGTGGAGGCCGGAGGCTGCGGGGATGACTGGATCAGGCTCCTCGACGGTGGGTCCCCCTGGTGGAAGGAGGCCGACGGCGTGAGCAGGAAGGAACGTGTGACTGTTTCGAATGGTGCTGGCGTTCGAGGGGGAGGAGACGGTGTGGTGGGGAGAGATAATAGCATGGGGAATTATGAGAAGGGAATGGGATCGCCAGTTAAGAGATTCGGGTGCGCGTATAACCGCAAGAGGAAGAGGTTGCCCGTGGATGGTGCGGTCCCCTCGAGCCCCGGGTTTGGAAAGGAGAACGACGAGACTTGTAGGTACGGAGTCGCCTACGTTCGTAGGAAAGACGCGAAGAGGCATCGGCTGCCGAATTTGGAATCCGCAGGGCCGGAGGGCTTGCGTTTGGCGGAGGAAGATGCACTGGTGGAACGTGGTGGAGTGGAGGACGGATTGGAGATTGCTGCATCTGCGAGACGGTATGGGGAGGAGCACGGGATGCTTGGGAGTGACCTTTGGAGTGGAGGGGGTGGGCGACGTGTGGCCTTGGTCGTGCTGGTGGACTCCTCGGTTACCAATAGCGTCTGCCGGTTTAGTCGGTTCTTCGTTTCGGTTTTGAGCGGGATGAGGAAGAAGAGTTTGAATTTGCACAATTTTGCGCGCTTCTTGCTATCGAAAGAGATCGGCGGTGCATTCTCTCTGCATGGGATCCATTTCTTGCCTGTCCAGTTTGATCATGTATGTTTTACAGTTCAAAAGCTGATGTTTCCCATTGTCTTACAGCTTTTCATGGTGTATGTTGTTGTGTTTCTGATGCCTGTTTTATTTTTCCTTAGTGCTTTTGTTTGGGAAATACGCAAGTGCGTGGGGGATTGTGCGTGATTAGTGGGTCGTTGGCACTCGTTCCGCTTGTTTCTGTAAATTTTTCTGCCCTCCCTTTATACTTCAAGAGGTTGCACATGGGTCTGTTTCTACGTTCAAGATTTTTATGCATTCCTCCAATGTCCAACCATCAGAGGAAGGCTTGCCGAGGCAAACATAAGACTGTTGTACATAATGTTTCTGTGGGCAATACTGTGGGTGATGTAGATGAAACTGTAGTCTTGCCAGCGATGAGCAACTCCATCAGTACTCCCGTTCAGAGTGTTTCCATTCATCTTGCTGATTCTGTTATGGAATTGGCCATTTCACAAAGCCCTGTTATGAGTGATGTTGGGATTAGTGTTAATGACGCAAATCGGTGTGATAAGTTTGCTGCTAATGGAGGAGTTCGTCATGGGAAAGATCCAAGATCGGCATCTCGAGGTGTTCTGACTCGTAGGTCGATGATCACAAGGAGTCAAAGGAGGAGGACATCATTGAGATCTGCCAGACGTCGGACTACACCAAATCCAAACAGAAATTTCTCTGGCATCTTTGTGAGGCAGAAAGCAAAGCCTGCTGCCAACTCCAGATATTTGAGTCAAAATGCCATGGATTTTGATGAGTTGACAAATGCTGAAAATGACCTCTCCTTAACTCTGGCAAATGAGATACCGAAGAAGCCTTCACAGAGGAGCAGTGATGATAGGGCAAAAGAGCTGAAATCGCTTGAAACCGAGATAAAACAGAACATTGAATCAAAGATGTGCAAAGCAAGTATTTTGGTTATTGCAGCAGATAAATGCTGGAGGGAGGAAGGGGCTGAGGTGATGATGGAATCTTCCGATTCTGGTGATTGGTACTTATCAGTGAAGGTGAATGGTTCGGTCAAATATATGCATAAACCTCAAGAAATGAGATCGAGTGTCACAAACCGCTATTCTCATTCCATGATTTGGACTGGTGAGAGCAGTTGGAAACTTGAGTTTGGTGACAGAAGGGATTGGTTTATTTTCAAGCACTTGCACAGGGAGTGCGTGGAGCGGAATTTCCCAGAAGCTTCTGCGATAAGCATACCTGTGCCTGGAGTAAAAGTAATTTCGGACTATGAGAGTCAGGGTCAAGGCACATTTGTACGACCTGATGAGTACATAAAGACTAAGGGCACTGAAATTGAGAGAGTACTAGCTAGTGAGACCACATATTATGATTTGGATATTGGCGATGAGGAATGGCTCAAACAATTTAACTGCAGTGCACCCCAGGAAGGTGTTAGCGCAGCTCAACTACCCCAGGAAGCTGGTAGCGCAGCTCAATTATCTGAGGATAATTTTGAAAGGATAATGTACTCATTTGAGAAAGCGGCATATAACAACCCTGATGGTGTGCTCAACCAAGAAACTGCAACTGGTCTTTGTTTAGATTTAACAGATGAGGAGACTTTTGCTGCTGTATTTGGTTATTGGTTGAAGAAAAAGAAGAATAAACGTGTACCACTTGTCAGGTTTTTCCAGGTAAATGAAGTTGTATATATTTTTCTAGTAGATTCAATGTTTCACTCAGTTGTAGGTTTTCTTGGTTATGGTAGAAAAGAATGAATACAACTGTTTCTTTAATATCTTTTATTCTAAAGACCATGTAATGAAAGTTCGTTGAGGGCTATTTATTTGTATTTGCTTTTGCTTGGGTGCTTTCTGTTATTCTTTTGACAAATCTATATTTGACAAATTTTTGTTTGTTTTCTTCTACAACATTCATGTTTAATTTGTTATGTATCTTTCAAACAGGAATACCCGTTACAGAAGATGCATGTCACTCAAGGATCATGTCTGCGCAAAAAGAGATCTTTTAAGAGGCAAGGTAGTAATGTTGGACGGGGCAAACCAGCATTTTACTTGCAAGGTATTTTTTGAAATAAGTACAAAAGATTTGGAAAAATGACGTTTCACAAAGAATATTTAAAAATAGTTTGGGACAGGAAAGGAAAGTCAATCATCCAACTTAGAGTTAAAAGTTGCTACAACAAGTTTAATAGTTTCTCGACTCTACCTTTTGTCTGCAATTGCCTTCTCACGAAAAAAGAAAGGATGAGAACTAGAGACAGCTGGTAGGAGCTGATAGGAAGATTGGATGATGTTCAAGGCATCCCCATTGTCCTACAAGACTACTCCGTGACATTTCCCCACAAGATCCTCCACCTTTAAAAGCTACCAAATTATGCTTATTCTGAGATAGTAGCCATTTGTTTAGCCCAAATAAGCTCATATGATGGTTTCCATCAGAATCACCTTCCAGATTAGTGTGGAAACAAGTCATTGTTGAAAAACATTTTTCTAAATGAACATCAGAAGGTACTAAGGGAAAGCCACTTTTTCCCCTTTGACTTCCAAAGAATTTATTGTCATATTTTAGATGTTGTTGTTGTGCTCAAACACATCCTTGGACTTTTAGTATGAAATACCAACAAGTGAAATGCACCAGTAATAACAGAAGATGAATATCTGGTGTTGATTGGAAAATTCTTTTTACTTATTGATGATGTCGATGCTGTCATCCTTTTTGGAAAACTGGTGAAAAACTTTATAGTAAGTTTTTTGTGGCAAGCTTGTGATTTCGTCATTGGATACCACCCAGTTACTGCAAATTTATATTAGCTTCTGGTGGTATAAATAATTAACTTTTAAATTTGATCTCCTGACCTAGATATTTAATTGTTGATGTTCTTTCACATCTTTCATGAAAACTAGATTGCTGGTTGTTGGAGATGGGCCAATTTGCCAAAAGGGACATGGGTGGGGGTAAGAATTGGGAAAGGGGAGAGGAATTGACCCAATTTGGCGAATGAGGCTGCAAATCACTGGATAATCCAATGATCTATCACTCCTACATAGGCAGATGTGACAGGGTTGTCACATGTAAGGGAGCATTGGGGATAAGTCGTTGGATGATCCAGTGATGTTACCCAACAGTTAAAACCTTCTTCAATGGCCACCTTGCTGACGATGGCCCTCCCCTCCTTTATTCGTGTTATATATATATCCCTTCCTCCATTCCTTTCCTACCTACATTATCTTTTCCTTGCTTACTCTTATTTTCTAATCTCTTCCTCATTCTCTAATCTTACATCGTTGATGCTTAAGAGATTTCTCTTAGAATCTCTACTACGACGGAGGGGAGAAGGGGATTGGAATGGCGAGTGATTCTCAAGAGAATCATGACAGTTGACATTGAACGAGTTTATCGAGGAGTTCAATTTTCCTGTTTGTGTGCGTCGTTTGAAGTAATTGGTTGATGTTTATACATAGAATTGCTCATGATATCTCATAAATACTTTAGAAGCTTTATTTATGTCCTTATATCACACTAAAAAGTCAGATATTAGAATATTCAAACTATAATCTATCAAAAAATACCCATAAAAAGAATCAACAAAAATTTAGAGACAATTATTATTGAGCATTTACAAAAACGAACAACATGTCATATATTGATATGCTGGTTCTCCCTTTAATATATTTGGGTAGTTATCATCCTGGATAACTACCCTTTCCTTTTTCAAAAAAAAATAAAAATTGATATGCTAGTAATCTTACACAATACCTAGAGTTATTCAAAATAAAGGTTGCCAACGCAATTGGACAACACTAGTTATAGCAGTAGCTACATTTCTAGGGATTCCCCTACGTCATATGCCTCCTCCCTGTTCCCCTGAAGTAAATCTTTCCCTTGAAAATTTTCTCATGCTACTCTTCTTTCTCATTCTCTATCAAGATCAGCTATGGCTAGATGAATCAATCTATTGACAGGAATATCTCAACTATGAATATTTCTTCTTTATGTAACCCTCATCATCAGTATCATACCACCTTCTTCCGTTTGGGATTGTGTTTGTATAGGTGGCTGTTGATATGGAGGTTCTAGCTGATATGGAAGATCTGACATAGGATATCCTAAGTATGGATCTTGTATTGGAGTAAAAATTGATCTATGAAACTAGATTGTTGACTCTCAGGTGGCACCTGTGCTTGCTGTGAAAATGATTCTTCTCCAAAGTACGATGGAGGCTAGTACGGTAGAGGCTGGCTATTTTGTGTTGAAGTTGGACCAAATGCACTTAAATTGGTGTGCCAATCTACTTCTGTTGTTGGGCTGACATCCTCCTTGGGGACAGTATCATCTTCATTGGCACCAATATTGTCTTCCATGTCTCGCAAGTTGTGCTTTGCTATCTTCTTTATCATTTGCTTTAGCAATTCTTCCATTTGCCTTCTTACATCCAATCATAAATGAGATGTATTTAACTACTTATTTATTTACTCCACTTGGAAACTTGAGATTCACCTATCATAATCAAAATTAATCATTTACATTTAAAGTAATAAAATCAAATTTTCATTAACTTTCGAGAAAGAAATTTATGTTACCAAGTCTCTCTCTATTGTTTGTCGTGGTTCATATGTAACCCAAGGTTTTAGCATCTATTGTATCCACTTTCATGCCTTCCTCCAATATCATTGTAGATATTGTGCTTTGATCTCTTTCGCTGTACCTGGCAAATCGTCTTCTTCAACCACCGTCTTTTATCCTCCGAGTCCACCTTTTGATGTAGTTTCGATGATATATTTCCCAAGACGTAATACCTCTGACATGTCCGTCAATTTGTCTTATTTTATCCATATGTTGAGGTATGTATTGATTCATTCCAAATTGTGTCATCACATGATCAAGCATGTGCATGACAACTATGTTGTAGCAGATCAAGTACGTCCTAAACCTCCATACAGTAGCACTTGCTAAGTAGATGGGTTGAAGAAACTACATCGTCCCATCATTGCAAGAATCCCATATCACCTATATCAATAAGAAAATTTTCAAAATAGTACTTAGATGTAATTACTAAAAGGAATAGTTACTTGATAGACTCGTGTGCCCAACTCATTTCGATAGTAGATGTGAACAGCAGTTCTTGTGTTTTTTTTGAAATTCTTTATTTGCACTCTGCCTGTTACATCATTTTATCATGGAATGGATGAACATGAAAAATCAAAACAATTCTACATGAAATCATTATTATATTAAAATCATCATACATACCATATGTCCAATGTTGGGGGGAAGCTCATCTCTCATGGTCTCCCAATGTGTAAATTTTCCCAAACCTATAATTGTAAACATAATTTAAAAATATTATAATATATATATTTAAGAACATTTATAAATGTATAAATCAATGTGAAAAATGAATTACATGTAACATTGTGAAGAAAGACATAAATTTATTGTGTTACACCCTGCTGCATCATTGAGTTGATGGTAATCGCAGGTAAAGTCATGCGGAAGCTGGTTAGTCGTGAAAGTCTCTCGCCCCGATGGCGACAGTAAGAGCAAGGATTGTGAGAGACTATTCACAGCAATTGCACAATATTTAGGCGATTGGAGAAATTGGAGAGAGATTAGAGAGAATGAGAGTGAAACAGGAGTATACATGAGGGGAAAACGAAAGAGGGTATACAAAGAGGGAAGGGGAGATGATCGTTGGGGAGAAGTCGCTTGATCATCCAGTGACCTTGCGATTGCTGGGTGGGGTTGTTGGATGATCTTGCAACTTCTTCCTAACATTTGTATGTCCGTTCCCAGCTTGTCACATTCATCTGTCATTTGTCAACGTTTGCATGACCTGGTGCAATGGAGGTGAGAGGTCACTTACTGATATGCCTATCTTATAAGTCACTTCATCTAGGAACCTGCTATCCTTTTTGCCAAATAAATAAGATTTCTTTCCCCTTTCCAATTGTCGGTCCCATCAATATCCAATATGCTAGAAAGCCCTTGGATATGGTCATTAAACCTAGTAATTTTTTGGCATACAATAGGAGAGGTTTCTCTCCGTTTTTTTGTGGGTAGAGTATGTACCTGATGGAATTAGTTCTCATGATTGTTAAAAGATTGCATCATTAGTGTACGTAGCTATATGCTATTCTAAGTGGGTATTGATGACCCTCTTAGTTTGCGCATTAAAGACAG
Organism: Thalassia testudinum; assembly: GCA_037157565.1. Lineage (NCBI taxonomy): Eukaryota > Viridiplantae > Streptophyta > Magnoliopsida > Alismatales > Hydrocharitaceae > Thalassia > Thalassia testudinum. Next base: position 52,579,620 of record JAZHRO010000009.1, read on the forward strand.
TATGATTATGGTTTCTTCACAAATCATTTACAAAATTATTGCTTGTCAGGAAGCTTGCTTAAATTGTTGTATTAAGTACCATGTACCTGTTAATTAAAGTGAAAGTATTGAAGCATATTCCTGGGGAGTAAGATGTAACTGGTGTCAAACAATAAAATTATTGCATCCACATCACTTTTTTTGACATTTCGCAGGCATGCTTTTGTACAAGATGCAAAATAAATTTTAAAAAAGTCATCAATTTAAATAAATTCATATGGTGCTTTTGCCGAGGCTATGAAAAGTATTCTAAGTTTGCCTACACGATGGAAAGTTGTCCAGCTCTTGTTACATGTGTTTAATGCTTGGCTAGACCAAGTATTCTCCTTGAGTAATTTAGTGAAGTGAATACAAATGGGTTGCTTCTTTGATTGGCAACACAGGATTCCCATATTGGGATAAGTTCTATTAGCAAAAGATGTTACTCTGTTTGTTGATTCGAATGACTTACAAATGTACCTGCTTATGCGGTATGTCTGCTGAAATTTGTTGCTAAACTGTAATATCTGAAAGGCGAAGAAGTAATTTGTCACAATCTTTTTGATCTATTCAGAAAGGCCAATACTGGTTGGAGAATCCCTGTTTACGTTTCAATTTCTATACAGCTGGTGTAAAGCAGGAGGAAATGCGCAAAGTCCGGGAAGCGGAGGCTGCTGCTTTGAAAGCCGAGGAGGTGGCAATTAAGCTACGCAGCAAGGCGCAAATGCTTATGTCAAATGCTGACCTGCTGACATACAAGTCTGTCATGGCACTCAGATTGGCGGAAGCAATCCGGAAATCGGAATCGCCGGACGTCTTGTACTCGATTCTTTGATTTCTGAAGGTAGTATAGCACTGTGTACATAAAATCCATCCTCTTGTAGTATCCTCCAAGTTGTGTTGAAGATCCTGTCCAGAATATAATGGATGGGACTTTTGCTTGTTTTAGAATATAGCCTTTTTATTAGTTTTGCCCTTCTTTTTGGAAGTTGAGAACTGCAACTCTGAAAGAGAAGACTGTAATTTTTTGTATAGAGGTCTCACATCTTTAGGATTGTTTATCATAGATTAGAATTTGTAAAATCTTGATTTCACTGTATCTCGTTCGGGGGAAAAAATGGGGTGACAATGGGAGCGGATCTTGTAATTTTTTTATGCCCAAATAAAACGTGTCCATGGAAGTTTATGCGCCCTCTATTGAATTAAATTGTATTGGAAATTTTGGTTTGAATATATTAAATTATATCAGTGCTATTTTAATTTTAAATCAAATATTATCAGCTATGTTTAAAACATTCTTTGTGATATTTAAATATTTTAATTTTAAATTAAATATTGTTGATAATTTTTGGATGCCATCAGTGTAATATATTAAATATTATTAGTGATTTTTTTTTTAATAGGTACATAAATTATTGCATTTTAAAATTACAATCCTTTCTTCACCTAACATCTTTTACTTTTTGAAAGAGCATAATGGATTTTTGTTGGGTTAGTAAACAGATAGGCACCTTGATTTTATCAAAAAGTATTAGGAAACAATCACATAGAAAACTACCATCAATCTGATTCTTGTGGAAATGGAGCTAATGGCCATTGGAATTTCTTTAGTATCCTTTGGTTTTTTTCCATGTTTTTAAATGTCAACTCTTAAAAATATTTGGATGAACATCAATCTATTCTATACGACTAAAAGGAAGTTTCCAAGGGTTACCAGTTTATATGGTACTCCTCTAGCAGAAATTTATCCTGGTAACTCATAAACAAATGTAAAATTTGTGTTTCTATCCTTCACTTTTACCGTTCATATCTTGTCTACATCCCCTTCTGTCTCAGAGCCACAGAATACCACTATAATTAAAAGGCTTCCTTTTGGCAAAAAAAGTTTCTATCATTAATTTATTCTATCTTCGAAATAATATCAGTGGCAACATTTTTTTGAATTTAAAACTATTAGATTTATTACAAGATAGATTAATCGCATTTTTATTTGTTGACAATTATTTTTGTTAGTTTGTGCCCATATTCCTCCTGTGAGAATTGACCAAATTCTATAATAGATAACTGTAGTTTGCACTCATATGTTCACTTCCTCAATCCCTCCATATTTTTATGTTACTGTGAAACATTGAATTTTTGAAATTTACTCTGCTGCGGTATTTTAGTAAATATCACTTTAATTAAGTGCAACTATTGCATTTTTCATCAGCTATATCCCATCTTTTGATTGAAAATTTTGATGTCGTTTGCAAGCTTTAGAGGGATAATCTAATTTTGGTTGAAAGTGCAATTAAGACCGTCATACACATCCACCTCTTTAAAGTGAAATCTAATACGAAACTTAGACGTTCAAGAACCTTTCTATTTATTTATTTATTTGTTTCTTTTTGTTTTACTTGCTTCATAGATTTTAAATGCTTAAACCTATTGCATGATGGATTAGACACTACCGCAAGTGGCATTTACAGAAACACGTATGAATAATTTGATGCGAAGGCTCAAGTAACCAGATAGATTTGAACGGTATCAAAATATAAGGCCATTTTTAGTTGGTAAATTGCTATTTACGTTCTATGATAGTTTAAGAATGCGTACGATGGAAAAAGAGTAGAGATGATGAAGCATTTTTCCTCTATTAGACTCTGATGAGTATCTCTCTTTTTTTTTGTTAGTGTTAGATGAAATTTGCTTTAAGTTGCGTGGTTTCTTTCCTTTCTTTGTTATTCACCTTTATTTTTATTAAATTTCACGGTTTGCTTCAATGAGTTACTAATACGGAAGAGATGGTAATTAATCTTATGATTTAATTCACACTTACCTCACTTCTTTAATTCCCGCTACGAATCTGCGGGCACATTCAGTAGCTATTTTAAGCACTTTTTTTTCTTAGGTAGGAAGGTAATATATTACTCAAAAAAGCTCATCCGATCAAAGTTCAGGTGCAAGCACCAATTACATCATAACTACAGTGGGAAACAGAAATAAAAGTCTTACTTTGCAACAGCAAGGATGATTTTATTTGCTAGGGTTGAAGGAGGCTTATAAGCCTGGTCATATCTTCTTTCATTTCGTTAACCCCATAAGAATCAATAGGAAGCGGAAACATACCTCCAGTAAGTGGTAAGACTCAGCCCAAGAACAGATGCTTGGCTCCAACCTCCCAAAGGTGACGACGGCGAAGTGTTTAGAAGGAGCAAGTTCTAAACCTTCCCCTAGACTGCATACGAGTAGCTATAGCTAAAGAATAAATGTTCATGTGTCTCCTCCTTTGCTAGGCAAAATGTGCAACCCGAGACCACATATTGGGATACCAAACCTTCATTCGAGCATTCATAGGGAACCTTCCCTTGAGAATCAATCATGAGTGGCAACTCCACTTAGGGACGTAACCTTTCCCCCATACGCACCTCCATACCACCCTTAGATCGAATAACTTCCCAAACCTTCAAGGTGTTGAGGAATTTATCTGGCTTTAGAGGCCAAGACCAGGCACCACCCCTATGGAAGAGGGTGGTGATCCCATCCCTCTAAGCAAAAAGAATCCTCCAATGTCAGGAATTAGAGGGGGAGGGGGAAGCTTGTAAGAAGTCTCCATATTTTTCAATTATTCAAGGTAACTAGATGGAAGAGTGGTTTGAGGTTAGGTGATAGATAGCTTTATAGGAAGCAAGAAGCTGGAGATCTTCGAAGGAACACAATCCCAACCCACTCTCAACCTTAGGCTTGCAGAGGTCTTCCTGTGCCACAAGGTGAGCACCCCCATTGCAAATGAAGTCCATCACCAAACTTCAAACTCACCTAAGAGAGCCTTTTGGAACCATGATTGTGGTCAACTAGTATCTGAGTAAGCCCTTAATTCCCCATTTGATTAGTTGGACTCTACCTGCTTTGGAAAGTAGCTTTTTTTTCATCCTCCAAGAACGCTCCTGACTTTGTTCTCTAGTGTAACACCCACTAGCTGCCCCCCTACCACCAGGACTCCCAAATATTTGAAGGGGAGCCTACCTTTTAACATATTCAGATGAAGACAAATGTCCATTCTACGAGAAAGGCACCTGGGCAAATAAACTCTACTCTTGCAACCATTGAGCTTAAGGCTAGAGAAGCATAAAAAGGTGTCAAGTGCGTTGTGCACCCCTTTGGCCAATCTCCCATCAGCCTTGCAACAAATAAGGATATCATCGACGAAGAGCAAGTAAGATGGGAAAGCCTTCCACAGATTTTTGCAAGGTTGATTCTCCTATGATTCACTTAATAGTTAATAAGAATAGAAAGAACATTCATAGCAAGATTAAAAAAATCTTGAGAGTGATCAAATTTTGTTTCCAATTTTGCTAACACTCTATCATGTTTGTTGCATACACTTTGAAACCTCAGTATACACTCCTTTTATTCCTTTAAATAATTCTTCCAACCATAGATTAGTACCAAATAACTTTAATCTTGAGATTGATCTAAATCAAACGCTTTAAATAATTCTCTCACCTCACCATCCTCTAAAATAATCCCACCTAACAAGTGCGATAAGGTAATTTTCCCACTTAACTCTCATCCATCCAAACATGGGATCGATGCGACATCACAACCACGTAAATCTTTGGTGCTAATCACGCTTCGTTGAGCTTCCCATGAAGGTGCTTCACAGCATCAAGGAAGAAGCTCAACATTTGGATGTGGGATAAATAGGTGAGATAGTTGACATGTCATAGATAAAATGAATAATATGATGAATAGTGATGAAATTGTATTTCTAGTGAGTTGCAATATAGATAAGGATGTCGCAAGTGATGGTCGCATAGAGGTAGTTGTAGTGAACGTTGCCAGCATTAGTTGTCAAATCAAGCTGCATAGAAATTTATTGTAATAAATAAATCTTTCATATCCCACAAATTATCCCCTCCATACAAGGTAAAATTTACCCCACATCCAGACAGTGGAATCAATTTGAGATAGGACATCCAAAAGATAAGCCATATTTATAGCTAACAATGGAATAATCAACTTGAGGCTTGTGTTAAGGATTTTGGGTAAAATTCCTTTAAATGTTAGATGATTCGAAAATAATTTACTAAGTTGTTCTCGTTGTATCTAACGCCTTGATATTATCCTTTTAAGTTAAAACTAATTTGTGACCCACGCTTTGCTATAGGAGTGAAAAGAAAGTTGAGAATGTGGTAAGAACCGGGTGCAATGTGCACACATTAAGAATGATAATGAAATTATTATGGTAATGGCAAATGAATAATTAATGGTAGAATCCAAAGAAAATTCAGCAAAACATCCCCTATTTTATCAAACTTTTATCGATATAATTGTGGAAAAATTGTAACATATAATTTTAGGAAACCTAGATGGTAGTAAATAGTTAGAATACATTTAAAGACTTGTTTTCTTTACAATATAGATGGTAGAGACATGTACTAGTTTTATATATCAACCTTATAAAGGATTTGTACTATGGAACTGCAGCTTATGTAAGGACTAAGGATAATTTGATAGACTACTATAATATCACCATTGGTCTGCATCAATGATTGACTTTAAGCTATTATCTCTTTGCTTTGGTCATGGATGAGTTGACGAAATATATCCAAGCTGAGGTGCCATGATATATATTTTTTGTTGATGATTTTGTGTTGCTTGATAAGATAAGAGATGGAGTGAACGAAAAACTTTAGCTTTGGAGGGAAACCCTAGAAGATAAAGGAGTACGCCTAAGCAGGATAAAGACTGAGTATATGGAATGTAAGTTTAATAGTGGAGAGAATAATGAAGGGATGAATGTAAAAATTGGAGAAAAGTGCATTCAAATGAAAGATGTTTTAAGTACTTGAGATCCATTTTCTAACAAATGGTGGAATTGATGGAAATATTACACATAGAATTAATGGAGGGTGGTTGACATGGAGGGGTACATCTGGTGTTCTCTGTGATAAGAGGGTTCCTTTAAAAGTCAAAAGAAAGTACTATCGAGTTGCGGTAAAATCAATCATTCTGTATGGTTCTGAATGTTGGGCTATCAACTATAAATATGTGCAAAAGATGTTTGTGGCAGAAATACAGATATTAAGATGGATGTGTGGTCATACAAGAAATGACCATATTTCAAATGAGATCATTCGAGAAACGGTTAACGTGACACCAATAGATGATAAAATGAGAGAGACACGATTAAGATGGTTTGAATATTTGCAAAGAAAGTCACTAGATGTTCTAATCAGGAGATGCGAGAAGTTGGACGGAAACTATTAAATATGATCTCAATTACTTTAATTTAAGTCTTGAAATTACTCAAAATCGATCTATGTGGAGGCAAAGAATCCATATAACCAACCCCACTTAATGTGGGAAATGACTTGATTGTTGTTGTTGTAGATGATAGAAAATAATTCTAGACAAAGTTAGATGGTAGCATTGACATGGTCACTGATAAGTTAAAATTATTCTAGCACCATCTCATTCATACAACACCTATCTAAATTCAGACATAACTCCCCTTCACAACCAAAAAGCGGAAAAAACTCATAACACAGTGCGCAATTAAAACCAAAACACTTCACTTAGTAACAAACATAACTCCCATAGCTTGCATCTAGCATGACGGCACCAAAACCATATGCGAGAAAACAAAAAAGTAATAGCATAAAGGGCAACCTTGATGTTGTTCCCCTTTCAACAACTTTAAAAATATAGATCAAATCATAATACACTGAAGACAAAATTATAAATCTCATCCTAAATATGGTTTATCCAAAATGGTAAGAGGCACATAAATGAAACTCCATAAATATTGTTTATAAATCTCACGCTGAATGTTGTTTATTCCAATACTTTGCATGGTCTGGCAGCCGCTAAAGCCAAACTAATATCGGAAAGTTTGACTTGGTGCCCAGTCAATCACATGAAAACAGAGATGCAATGGAATCTGAATGACTGATCCTAATGAGGGGTTTATGCAAAATAAAAACATGATAAATGGCAGCAGACTCATTAGGTCAATGGTTTGTTGGCTGTTGCCAGTAAAAGAATGAATAAGAGACCAACATAATCCTGTTTGGACACCTAACTCAATGTATTATGTGTTTAGTGAAAACAACGGTGGTTTGTGTACTTGCATGCATAGTCCAATCTTCTCCCATGTCCAATTGCATGCCTTAGATGGAAATTATAAGAAACTTGTTTTGGGATCACCATATATATACAAAATGATTTGATGATGCTTGACGTGAATGTATCAATCTTTATTTTAGTCCTAAGAAACTTACAGAGGATAAGCATAAAGATTTTCCGGCTGAGATGACAAAAGAGAGCGAGTATAGCTGGAGTTTGTGACTCCAGCACAACCTTTATCAGTGGCCCCAGCATTATAAATGGAATTTGAAGCAGAATCCCCAGATATCGGTTTGCATAACCAGCATATATAGATGCTTCTAGGTAGAGTAATGTCCCCATTGACAAACGAAATTTCTTTTGCCGTACCATGTGGAGCAATGAAGGACTTGTTATGCTCATCAAATGCTGATGATGTTGGCATCTGCACACATGTGAAAGAATTGCCCAAGCCAGCAAGTTTGAACCAGTTTATGATCTCATAGTTCCCAGGTTGTTGTGCAATGCCATTTTGACAAAAGAATGGTGCTTTTCCTGGCAAGGCAGTTCCCAAGATATTACCACCTAAAAGTTTTAGATGCAGTCCAAAATCTTTAGAATGCAGTTTAATAGCCATTCAAGGCATGAAAAGGACAAAATAACCCTCAGTTACATGAACTATTGACAGTAGAAAAAGGTATAAGCTTGAATGAAAATGAAGGGGGAAAAACAATATGAGCAAAATGGAAGTTACTGACAAATAGGAATTTAAAAATAAATTAAGAAAAGAGTATCTCTCTCTTTCCTTTATGAATTCAGTGCCTAGAAGTGGACTACATTAGAGAAAAACTTTGTGGACCGAACATGCAGATGCAGATTTAAGTTGTTGAAAGAAACACAATCTGTTCAAGAAAATCCAATCATAACAATTTAAGACGAAAGCTTGAGTTGGAGACATTTGTCAATCATGCCTAATGATAAAAATATTTTATGCATCCTTTTATCAAGTAATCCTCAATGCTATGATCTCATAACTGAATCTGGGTAAATGACAAATAAATATTTCAGTTTGTGGACGTGAAGATGATGAGCATGGAAATACATAAGCATTTTTAAGGGGAAATGAACCCATGCAACTTATTGATAGAATACCAATTTAGCAATAGAATACCACAAACAATTTGTGCAAAAAAATCATCTAGTGGAAGCCATACCAGTAGGTAGTTAGTATATTAGTGGGGATGGCCGGTGGGCCGAGGGTGGCCGTAAGGTGATGGTTGTTGGTGGCAACACATATTTATAAGAAAAATAATGTAGACGTACTTGAAAAAAGGAAAACAATAACGTAGGTGTATACATACGTCAACTCTGATTGCAAGGGGACATGGTTCTACTGCCCTTGAGGACTCACTGCACAGGAGTGCCTGCAGCATCACTAATGAACCATGGTCGACTTCGACTTGAAGCTCAACTCCCTCACTGAGTTGGGTAACCCCAAACCCTCCATCCACCCCACCCTCTTTGTTTGTAATAAATTATCGGATGGTAATCACAAAGCAATGTTGAAGTATTATTACAAAATGATATTGAAGGCAAGACAAAGGGAAGGTTGCAATGCAAAAAAACCCACAATTATAGATAAGAGACAGCTTTTTCAGGACACATTACAAAGGTCCGACCCTTACCTAGCAAGATGGAGGTCTCTGTTTTTTTTTTTATAAGTACATAGGGACTAAATCAAAATAGAATATGTAATCCATATTTATGATTAGAGAAAACTCTACAACTTTCAAATATGTTGGCTTTAGAATCCAGGCCCATGAAGAGTTGGCATTGCATCCAATTCTTAGGAAATGGAAAGCAACATGACCCTATTGAGACAAAAGAAATGAAGAAAAGGCTATTACTAATTGAAAAAAGAGAATGTACAGGAAGGAAGTTTCAAGGAAAAGGCAAATAAGGAAAGGAAAGGCACATACATGTCACAATTACATCTTAGGTGGTAAATAGGTGTTAAGTAGAAGAACAATACTTCAAGAAAAGTACATTCGAGAAAGCATAGTTGTAAATTCTACTGCAATGAACCACAACAGATAATGTTTCCTTCAAAAGAAAGAAAACATTCAACATGTGTATTGCTCTATCCATGGGTAGGAGATCCATCCATCATACATCATCAATTGAAGGCAATATATTTTGGATACCAAAGTTGAAAGAAAATCCAGAAATGAAGGCCAGCAGGATTCTAGATTGAAAGACAATATGAACTATATAGTCTAAAACACATTGAAAGTATGATGGTTACACCATAAGGATACATAGTATTACAACAATAATCACTATCTTGCATAGACCATCATTGGAGAATGATACATCGACCTCCTAACACAATTGAATGAAATGCCGAAAGTATTAAGAATGTTCCTTGAGCCCATGGTTTGTGCAGGAAATACATGGAAATAAAGAATAAGCAAGAACTTAAATTTAAACCTATGGCTTTGGTATGAATTCAAGCACATTTTTAATATACATACAAGTAAGACATCAATGAATGACTGCCATCTTATCTCATCATTAGGATGTAAATGAAACTTAACAGAGTAGGCAGTTATATATAAAACCTCCATTATCTAGAAATCATCAATGAGACAAAGGGATTATACGAAGTTGATCTCCCCTAAGAGCTCTTCCCTCTTGATTGCCTCCACTTGCTCTCATAGAGCTCCCAATATGGCAGAAACTGGCACAACAATACAAAGAACAGCACAAATTTGGAAACATTCCAATCCCAAGCATTCATGGAAAGAAGGAAAAATACTAACAATGGTCAATCAAGACCTTCTCCAAGTCTGTAGTCTTCCCGAGTTCTGGCTAGTGCTGCTTAAAACCAACAAAAACCCATGTCAGAAATTTCAAACTTTACAACAACACAAACACTACAAACAGAAAAGAGCAAAAAGAGAAGATCAAAATGAACATAACAAAACTCAATCAAAAGCCCCACCGACATCGACGAAGACAAAAACACTATAATTGAAATAATGCAGTTCTGGAAACCATCAAAACCTCAAAACCCAATGCAAATGGTTACTTTCCGCAAATGGTTAATTGTCGTCTTCCTGGAAGCAGCTTAGTCATCGATTGCTGACCTCCCCCTCATGTAGAAGATTGATTTGGTTCTGGACCAGAAACCATTGGTCATTACCGAATGGGCACCCAAGAAATTAACTAAAAATCCTTGGAGCAATAAATTGATCTACTGTGGAAAAAAATCCTCAAGAGTACTGAACAAATGACTCCAGCAATAAATATGAGGTTATCTGATCTTATCTTCTCATGTGGCTAACCTTCAACGTCGGGACTTTGTTAAACAGAAAGACACCAAAAAACAAAGGAATAAGGAATAATAAGCTTGGGGTGGTGTGGGTGGGGTGTGTTGGCGTTCCTGTCACTCACCTCCTGGTGGTGGTGCGATGGGCACAAGCAGCGTAGGCGCGGAAGTAGGTGAGGCGGAGGCGGCGATGGAAGGAGAGGGCGGCATAGGTGATTTCGAAGAGGATGGCCTCCGCGAAGAGGCAGAGACTCCTCGGAGGGGGTAGGCAGACAGAAACATATCCAAAAAAAAAAAAAAGGAATAATAAGCTACGGAGGCGGTGCTCCTGTCACACACCCACCTCCTGGAGGTGGTGCGGTGGGTCCAGGCGGGGAGGCGCGGGAGTAGGCAAGGTGGAGGCGATGATGGCAGGAGAGGGCGTCGCACGTGCTCATGAATAACCTGTGTTGCATAAAATATGATTTAATGATGCGCCGTTAATGGTAGTGTAGGTGTAATGTAAATAAATTTTATTTTATTTTGTTTATTTGTATAATTTTATTAATTTATTTTAAATTATTTAAAAATTAATTATTAATATACATCACTCTATATTATCCAAAAATTTCTCTTCTATTTCAAAAATATTAAATCTATTTACAAATGATCAATAAATGAATTTAAGTTAATTATATATAAAATAAATCAATTAAGATTAATTATAATATCTCAAACATATTTACAAATGAAAATATATCAAAAATTAATTAAAATCACTCTATATTATTTATAAACAACAATGCTAATTAATACCTAAATATAGGTACAAAAATAACTACTGACATATACTACTTTAAGTTATGCTAACCTACCATAACACCTATAGTAGCATGGACTATATATGTAGTGTCATATGTAAACGTTACTAAAGCCTTAAAACATATTTACAAATAAGACTCAAAACTATACTATATGTATATTACTTTACTCCTCAACACACTCGGCACTCTCGACGCTTAGATTTTTGTTTAACTTAGCTTAAGTTAATCCTTCACTTGATAAAAATTAGCTAATGAGCGGGATCGACAGCCAATTAAGGGTTGGATCATACCACTACTAGTCCTAGTCCCTGGTTTTAATTTGGTATATTTTTATCTGAAATGACCTGGTACCTGTTTGGGGTGTTTAAGACATCTAAACTAACCGTCAAACGTCTGTCTGGATGTCTGGATGAAGGGCCAATCGTTTGAAAGTAGAAAAATATCGTACGTTTTTTGCGCTCTACACACGGGCGGTGCGTAGAGCTTCTCTCTCTCCTCCACACCCCTCACCCCTAAACCCTAATCCCCTTATATTTAAATGCCCTCTTCCCCTCACCCACGCCACTCTCCACCAGCCACCAACCACCCCCAACCTCCCGTCTCTACTGCAGCCACAGCGAGGAAGGAGAGGAGCCAGCAAAGGAGAACGAGGAAGAGCGAGAGAGTGCGAGGAAGTGAGAGGAGAGCGGGGGAGAGGGACGACGGCCGCGGGAGCTTGGTGAAGCTCGAGGAGGAGTTCATGGGAGAGAGGAGAATGCAAGCGGGGAGCTTCTCAAGCTCCTACAGCTACTGGAGTTGTCGCTGCGTCGTCTGAGGGCGGAGGCGCGAGTGGGGCGAGCTGTGCAGAGGAGTCCTGATACTAGAAGTCTTCCAGTATCAGATGTCTGGAGGGCTGACCAGATGTCTGGAGAGGCATCAGGACGTCCGGAGCTGAAGCCGGACGTCTGAAAGCATAATATCACGCGAAGGTACGTGTTCCCTATGCTACTTTCTGCTATGCAGATCGTAGCACAGGAATGTTTGGCTGAGAATGGGTCTGCGTCTTTGTACGTAGGTGAAGGGCATTGGAACGACGTGCGGTGCGCTTTTCCAGGCACTTTTGAACGTCTGACCACATCGCTAGACGTCCGACGGCACTTTCAAACGACCGGAGGCATAGTCCGACGTCTAGAACTTCCTTCAAATGGTCGCAGAGGGATCCGGACGTCTAAGGAACCTGTAGGAGACACAAGGTAAGATTTAATGTCTTTTAAGACATCTGGGACTAGTCCTAGACATCTGATTTTGGACAGTAATCATGTTTTTAGCCCGTTCAGGACCCAAACGGAATCGGATTTCCGCAAACGAAGTACCGCTATTTTCCACTCGAGTTTCTCTACTTGTTAGTGTTGAGTACCTACTGTTTCGAGCTTGTCTAATGTAAATTAGTTGCTGGTACAAATTACATTAGACAAGCTCTGCGGTGCAGGCCCCCATTCCTCCCGTGATACCCGATAGAGTGGTTTAATCTAGTTGTTAATATTTAAATAAGAATGTGCTTGTTTGGAATAATTGGATCGAACTCTAGGATGTGGAATGAACCCTAGGGTAGAAATGTGTGAGCTTGTTTTGAGCTATACTGTTTACTTGAGTGCATGTTTAAAATAAATTCCTAGAAATGGTATTACTGTAAATATAAGATACTGTTTTAGATATGAAAACACGAACTTCCTGTATGTGATGGAAAATTGAGAATTGGATAGTGTGATCCGACTATTGGTAATGAGATGAAAATGAGCATGAACCCTATGGGGAATTAGGAGTAGAACTCTTGTGTATAAAAGGAATCTGGTATGTAGACAGGAAGTGAGCTGGCCCTTGTGTACACAGTACCAAGGAGAGCAACTGTCCCTTTTAGTGTAAAGGGGGGGCCAGCCACCCCTTGGGTTGAGACTCGAGATAGGACTGGTCACTCTACATCGACTCTTGTTGGCCCTCGCGTATGTGGTACCGAGGTGAGCTACTAGTATAGGGAGGGAACTAGCCACCCCACGGGGTCCAGGGTTAGGACTAGCCAACCTACATCGACTTTTAGGCCTTCTGGGCAAACTGAGGTAGTTGGACGAGGGTACGTGGACTGTGGAGGGGCGAGACCCCTATTTGATTCTGAGGGGCAAAACTCCTGTTCTGAGAGGGCAAGGCTCTATACTATTCCGTGTTGTACTTTACGTGTACCCGCTAGTGGAAATGACTGACCGTGTGTCAGAGCGGGGTAGCTACCCGTGCGCTTATCACGCATACCGTAGTTACCGCTACGTCACAACAGTGACCTTGGGGTGGTTGACTGGGTATAGGACTACCGTGGGGACTCTCCCGGCCAGGAGAGCACCACGTGTACCTTCTACTCCAAGGAAAAGACTGCAATTAAGATCATTCCGACGAGGAGCAAGCAAGATCAAGAAATACTTGGATCCCTTGTGAAATAAATGAACCAGAAATACATAGATGAGATAACTAGGAATGAGAATAAAACCTGGTTGCTTGTTTTACTTTACTTGCACATAAATAATGTAAACATAACCCTACTCAGCGTTCGCTGACTCTGTCTTTTCGTAACCCTGTTTAGGACCAGGAGTTGAGCAGCACGAATTTCCGGCTGCAGATGGTGCTGGGCCCAGCCGAAGTCGTTTCTTTCCAGCTCTTTCATTTTTCTGCTATTGTAGTGAGTAATAGACATCTAGTTTACTGTTCCTGTTACTTTCTATTTTCTTTCCGCTGTTGTTGTTGTGGTGGCATGTATTATTTTGAGACAGTTTGCTCTACTTTCCTTTACCATTTCGCTTTTCCTTCTACTTAGTTATAATGCATGGTGGATGTGGTATTATTTCCTTCTTTTGGTTATTTATCGTTTGACGACTAGGTCTTGAAATTAGTCGAGGTGAGCCGATTTCGGGTCCTGTAGGGATCTGAGAACCGAGTCGTAACATTATCCTGTTGGCCCAAAAGACCCATGGCTCCTACCCACATACACGCACCTGCAGGCACATGCGTATGCACGCATGCCAACGCTTGCAAGTGTGCACGCAAATCAAGAATGTACTTGTATGTTCATGAATGTTCATTTAGCACTGAGCGCTTGACGACTACTTAACTAAAGGACACGACTCAACTTATGTGCCTCGCCGGTTTATGTCTACACGATGTGGAATTGTCCCGTAGAGGATTTGGCGTGCATTGTATGTTCTAAGGTTGATTTTAGTCCTCGATTTAAGTGCCCATTTGATCTCCAATTTCAAATTAAATTATATGCTTAGAAAGCCCTTACATAGGGCTACTCAATTGTATAGTTAATTTAGAATAATTACTTATTTAATTATATTTAAAAATTACTTAAAGTTAGTACTTTGTACACGTTAATTTACTACTTAATTACTTAAATAATGTACAAATTAATAAGTTAATTATTCAATTGACTTAATAATTAGTTAATTTACATAATAAGATATTTATTATACAATTTTAATTTATTTTTAATCATTTATTTTAATTTATTTACAATTATATACACATTTTACATATATCTATACTAACATACAGTATAATTATTAATGTACAGTATAAATACATCATAAACATACTGAAAATATTTAAAATAATAATATACAAGTATACAATATAAATTACTTCAGTAATAACTTAATTTACTAATTTATTTTATTTTAACTTAATAACTTAGTTATATAACTTAATAACATAAATATATACAATACATACTTAAATAAATAAATATACATGTATCATATAGTATATAATAGTTACTTAAATACGTATGTACAGTAATAGATATGATTGTACATGTTTACTTATTTATTTATAATTACCCTAATATATGTACATATAATTTACTATAAATAAATAGATAATTATATAGTTAATATATACATATATATAGTATAACTTAATATAAATACTTACTTAAATAATTATAACATATGCATACATTAGTTATGTAAAATATAGATATATAAGTTATTATTTACATTTAACTTAGCCTCAAATAGTATATACAAATATAAATACAATATACATGGTATTTTTAGGTATTTTTGAGTATTTTTAAGTTTTTATGGTATTTTATATTTAATAGAGGTATGAGGAGAGAGAGAGAAGATGAGATGAGGAAAAAACCCTTTCTTTTTGTGATTTTTATATTAAGTTCTTTTATTATGTTTTAGAGTAGATCAAACCGTCGGCTAGTATATTCTACCAGCTAAAGGATTCAAAATAGTTTGAAACTTTCCACAAAACTATAAAACTACCCAATCCTATAAAATAAATAGGTATCTTTATTTTATTTTTTTATAATTTTTTTATAATTTTTACTTATTTACAAGTCTAACACAAAAGAGGCTTTGAATGAGTTTTTGATAAAAAACCTGAGGCCTCATAATCCATTCTAAGTACTGGGAAAGAGATGTTAACACTTAGATAAACCCAACACATTACATGAAAGGTGTTTGAACATATAAACATGATTTTCATTCAAATCTCAAGTCAAAACATAATTTGGATAGATAATTACTTTAAATAGCTGACAATGAATGATTAAACATGATTTACAAGCTTTGTTTAAAAAAAAAACATGATTTACAAGCTATTCAAATTGGATTTAAACTCATTTTGATACATGAATGCTTGTTCACATGAAATCCTAACATTATACAATAGTGCTAGCTCCTTTTAATCCCCAAATTCAACACAAATTCCCTTGGTAGTGCTACCTCCTTTTAATCCCCAAATTCAACACAAATTCCCTTGGAGTCAGACCTATAGTGCAGACCTGCAGCTACTGTTGCTCAATTTCAGCAGCTACTACCTGCTGCTGATTCAGTAGCAAATTGTTGCTACCAATTCAGTGGTAGAATCAAGCTTTGAAGCCTGATCAATGCTACAAAAGATTTCCTCAGATATGAAAAATCAGATCTAAGGACCATAAAACCCAGAAGAGCCTTTCATCCTCAAATCCATTTAAAATCAAGGATGTAGTTCTGTAGATTCCATCTTTTAAAAATCCAAGTTTCAGATGTTGCGAAACCTATTTGAAAGCTCTAACACCCACCGAAAATCACGTCAAGTGATTTCAAATCCAAAAAATACTAGTTAATCTCTTCCTCTTCATCAAAGACAACAAAAAGGACATGGATTAATCTAGATACCAATTTCACTTGTAAATCACTTCAAAATCTTCATCTAACTCTTTTAAAATTCATTTCGTGCTCAAATAACTGATTGAAATTAGTTTGAGATGTCAAACCTGAAGGTTCCCTATGGGAGGAGGTGAGATTTGCGGGATAAAATAGAATGCGAAAATAATGTAAACAATCTCACACAAAAGCACAGTCACACAATGACATGAGGATTTTTAGGTGGAAACCCAAACCAGGTAAAAACCACCACCTAAACCTCTCGACTTAGGATTTCCCGATCGACCAAGTTGAACAAATCCACTAACCAAATCACTTAAATGAGGGTGACTGAACCTCAATATAACAACCTACTTTGAATGAAGGTAGTGTGCCTCAAACCCCTCCTCTTCACGAAGAGTATTTAGTCTCTTGAAGGAGACGGGAATTCGCAAAGCGAATACCCAACCAAAGATTGTAAACCATTAGACGACATACAGGATGTTTGGCACTAGGTCTGAACGTCTGGAAACCTAATTAAGTGTAGGAATGGATTCCCAAGAGCCTAAACAGCTATAATCCTCAAGACAAGTGCTTTCGGTCCAATCGAGGCTTAACAGTCACATATCAAACGTCCGGTGTCCCCTATGGACATCTGATAGAAGCCTAAAGGTCATATTCCTCAGCATTTACTTGGTTAGCCAACGTTCAACTAATTGAACGTTTGGCACAACCATCAGACGTCTTCTAAGACATCTGGACTAAGGTCTGGATGTCTAATTTCAACAGACACAACCTACTAAGTCCAGCCTAAGTTATTGGATGTTTGAGTTAACAGTCAGACGTCTTAAAAGTCAAGATCAGACGTCTGATTTCCAGAATGGACGTCTGATCAGGCTGTCTGATGCCTATCTTGGATTTCTAAGTTCTCTAAGAAAAACCCTAAATATCTTAGGGTTGTGCAAATGTACCTAGGACTACTGTATTGTTACTTTGGGCTCTTTAACAAGTAATCTAAGAAATAAAAGAGTAAATAATAAAGAGATACAAAGTATAAGATAGAAAAGACATCTATCCTATTCTTCTGACTTCACACTTTCGCTCCTCGGAAACTCCTCTGTCAAGCTCCTCCAATCCGCCATGGATGCGAGCTTGAACTCCGTCTCTACACTTGTCTCCATTTGCAATTTGACTTGAAAACTAGAACTCAAAAGCAAATGTTAAATAATAAGTATTTTGTTATCAAAATAAATGATTGTGGTGCTCTAGCACCAACAAAACCAATGTTGCCCTATTTTGGGCTTTTAATATGAGATCTCCACTGTGATTTGATCACTTAAGTCACCTACATGCTATTAATTAGTGTGCAGGGGTCTATTACTATCCCTTAAAGCACATTAGGTTATTGCTTTGACGTCAAATCAGTGTATTTGATTCTCCTCGGCCAAAGCTACCTTAAAATAGTAGTAATGCTAAAATTTAGGCGTAACCAAGTTATGCATTCAAAATCCAATAAAACTAGCTCAAATCAATCGTATAAAACTCAATTACACCCATATAAACTCAATCTGATCAATTAAAATCAATTAAATCAAATTGCTTGCAAAAATCTTCAATTGGCCACAAAAATCAAATCGGCCTTAACCAATCAAATCAAGCCCAATTCCATGCATAGAGAGGACCTTTACGATTTGTGGAATGTATGTGGAGGTCCTTATTTGATCTTAGCGCGCCATTAGATCTGATAGTTAATGAACTTTAGATCTATTGGCTGCTACAATGGAGGAGGCGAATTGTGAATAAAAATGCGAGGGAAACAATCATGAGTTAATTGTGGAGTGTAAAGGGAGAACAATGGATCGAAATGATTGCGCGAAAACACCTCTCTAATATGAATTGATCAGAGAGGGCTGATCGGGCCTAATCCAATCTATTTATAATTTAAACTAAACAATCAGTGAATTTAGCTAACTAATTTACTCTAACTGATCTAAACTATGCTAGAAAGCATTAAACTATACTAAGAAAGCAGTAAAACCTAATCTAACAAGAAGAATGGGACTTATGGATCTCCACCCGGTGGATGAAGAAGAATGGAGGAAGAAGACTCTAGCGGAGTGAAAGCCTACTAGTGAAGTTTAGAGTCACCCTTAGGTGTTACGAAATCCTTAATGGAGAGGAAGATCGGAGAGGATGGAGCTCCACCGTAGTAGCAATGAAGCTAGGGTCTAATGAGGAGAAGAAACTAGAGGGAGAGAATTGATCAGCTCGAGGAGTGTAGTAGGGGGCCAATTGGCGTGCGCGAGCACTGAGGAGTTGCCTATATAGGCGTTGGAGTGATTTGGGCACCATAGAGGTGAGATTAGGTGATTAGGTCTTGGATGGTGGGATTAGGAGGGAGGATGCTAGGGAAGTTTTAAACCAAATCTCCACCACTAAATCAAATCTGGAGGAGGTGACGACGCACCGCGTGAAGGTGGGCAAATGATGGAGCAAGATCGGCCATTGATCAAGAGGCTCAAGCAATGGACAACTACCAGAGGTTAGGGTTCATCCATGCTGAAGAGGACGTGAATAGCATCAGGTGTGTTGGGCTTTTTATCCAAGAGGGCTTATATCGAAGGGGTAGAGAAAGTATGAGAAAGCCCATAAGTGAAAAGAATCCAAACAGAGCAATCCCTAAAGTCTAACAAATAGGTCTCTAATGGCTTGCAAGTATGCCCCTGTTAGTTTTATGCTTAAGAAATGTGAATACCTAAGGACCTAAGTGTAAAGTTATTAATGTAAGGTTCTAATGATGTCCAAATGCAATGAAATTTTTATTGGAGTTTAATTGAATATGCTTTTGAGCTCAGAAATGTGTTCAATCGGTAATTGGATCATAAATTTATATTTATGAATAAAATATCTCATAAATTGATGTAATTATGCATTTTAACATAAATTTGATATTTTAGGTCATTTTCCTTAATTCCCATACTTAACCCATTTATTGTGTTAATTAAATAATGTTTAACCTAGCTTCTAGAATGAACCACACCTTGTTTCCATTGAGAGCGAAATCATTCCCGGCGACGGTGCTAAAATGTTTAGAGGAGCGCGAAGTCGGGTTTAAAATAATTACGTCGTAGTATAGTTGAAATTGCTTTGAAAACAAATAAATTTTATTACTCGAATGTTAAGTCCGAGGTCGAACACAGGGAGCAAATGGAATTCATACACTAATCTCAATAGATGCAATTTGAACACTTAAAATTACTCAAAATCTAGTTCAGAATGTAAAGCATGAATTTATGAATAATGCAGCATAAAAGAGAAATTGGGAAGAATTGGACTATAAAATTAGAGGACTTAAAAATGTTTGACTTTTCTCTTCTCTTGCTTCTTCTCTTTCTCTTCTTTTCTTCTTTGTTCTTCTTTCTTTCTCTGGCTCTTTCTCTTCTTTGTCATCTTCTGCCTCTTTCCTTCTTCTTCTTCTTCCTTTCTGCCTTTAGCCTTCTTCTTCTTCTTCTCTGACTTTCCTCTTTCTCCTTCAGCCGTGCCTTCTTTCTTCTTTGTCTTCTTTCCTTCGCTGATTTCTCCTTCCTTCTCCTTCCTTCCTTTCTGCCTTAGCTTTCTCTTCTTTATTTGGCTCTTCTTTCTTCCTTCTTTAGCTTTGCCTTTGTCTTTTCCTCAGCCGTGCCTTCTCCTTCCTTCTTCTTCTTCTCTGCAGCTTCTTCTGCCTTTAGCCCTCAGCTTCCTCTGTGGCTCCTTCTTGGCTTCTTCAACTTCCTCTTCCTCCTTCCTTTCCCTGCACACAAGAGCAAAACCTACCCCAACCCTCCCTCGCAAACGCTCTCTCTCTTTTCTCTCATAGGCTTGCTCTCCTAGAGCCAACTCGGGTAAACGGGTCGGGTTAGCGCGCCTGGGTCCAGGCGCACCGGTGTGGGTGATGCACGAGGAGTGCTGGGTAATCGGGTCAGGCAGCTAGGTCTGCGGAGTGGTGGATCGTGGACGAGGCAAGTGGGCGAGGGGACCCACCCCGTGTCAGGAGGCGATAAGCCCCTGACACAATTTCATCTTATATCACACAGCCTCCTCCAAAGTTACTAAGGTGGGACTAAAAGTCCCACCTGCTTCTCGCGCGCGCTCACAGGAGCTCATGTTCAATTGCTGCTACTGTAGAGTCCTCCAAAGCCAATCATTGGGCATAAGTGGTTCACGAAGAGTGCCCGCGTCGCCTGGTACCTAAAACCTGGAGCGCGGTTGCCTGGAGCGAAGGTTGCGAGCTCCTTCACATCTGCTCCAATGGTGACGGAGGCAAGAACCTGCTCTCAAGAAAAACAGCCTCGCGGCCTCATTAGATCACACAGGGGGCTTCTCCATGACATGGCGAAGGTGACTCGGTGGGTGGCGTGGTGCGGAGCAGCCTAGGAGTGCGTGCCTAGGTCAGTCTATGGCCGTGAAGGTGGGTCTATTTCGGGGAAGATTGTGGAGGGAGTGGCGGTCGATGGATATGGGGGAAGTGATCAGTGGGAGGTGGCGGAACATCTGAGGTAGTTGGCGAGCCGTGTGGGTGCGTGGAGTGACGGAGGCACCTCGTTGGTGGTCTGCCGGAGGTGGAGACGATGGTGGTGGTTTGCGATTGTCGAGAGGTGGAAACAGAAATAGAGAGAGGGAAAATAAAGAGTAGAGGAAAGGGAAAGTATCTAACCTAGTTTAAGGATGAAAGGGAAGGAGATGGCGGCCGGCTCATACCTACCATCGTCGGAGACAAAGATTCCAATGGAGGGGGAATGACAACGACGAGGAGGACACAGGCGCGTGCACAAGTATGGTGCAATGCAGACGACAAAGGTAGAGACAACTCTGCCACCGGTATTGTGGCAGAGCGAAGAGAGGAGGGAGGAGGAGTCATTGGAGCTTGCTGGATGCTTGGCTGGAGGAGAAGAGAAGAAATTGGAGGGTTCTTTCCTGCCAAACCAAGCTGAGGATGGACGGGAGAACTTGGGGTGTCTTTTATAGTCGTAGGCAGAGGGCCTTGTGCTTGGAAGGCAAGCTTCCAAGCACGGCAACCTCACCAGAGTAGGAAGGTGTGAGATACCCAAATCTCTCATGCATTTGCATGAGAGATTGGGTGACAATTAGGGCTTGGAATTACGTTCAGATGATCGAGAATTCCTCAGAGAATCTCTCTTTCAAATTTGAGAGGGAGTCTCTGAGGAATCAGGGAGAATTCCCCGCTTGAATCCTTGCCGGAGTAGGACTCCTTCGCTGTAATGCGGAGGGACCTAATTGCACAGAGTGGCGAGGAAGATAGGGGGGTCTCTGCAAGGTTTTCGAAAGTTAGGGGCATAAAAGTAATTGGGTTGGACTATTTTGCAAAGTAGGTCAAGGTGAACTCCCCTTAGGTCCAAATTTTGGTACAAACCTAATTTGGACCTAAGTAATCTAATGGTGATGTTGGATTTTAGGTTTGACCATGTTTGACTAGGCATTTTACACAAAAACCTAATTTAGGGTAAATATTTGACTATGACCCCTACTTAGGTGAAAATAGGTTCTAAAGGCCAAATTGAAGGTTCTAATCCCTAGAGGATATTTTTTCATGATTTTTGGAGGGTTTATTTGAATTTTATCCTAACCATAACCTTGTTAAATTAAGTAGGTTTTTTTTAGGGTTACAAGAAGTTATTTAATTCCCAGATTGCACATTAACCCTTTTCTGATTGAACCCACCCACATTTTATCTTGTTTAGACCATTTGACCTATGTTTAGCCCCTAAGAAATTTTGTTGTTGTACTGTAATGGTAAAATTGCAGTTTTACCCTTTGTTCCTTGCTTTTCTCTCAAAATAGTTATTCCTTGAATTAGGCTCTTTTCTTGGTTATGTAGGAGCTTTTGTTCTCTTTTCTAGGTCAAAATGAGCTAGTTAGGGCTCGTGATGGTGTTCCCATCACACCTCATCGGCAAGTGATCTCGAAGAGGATGACCTCCACAAAGAGGCAGAGGTTCCTAAGAGGGGGTAGGTAAATGGCCTTGACACTATCAAGAACATTAGAGTTAGGGCCATCTCCAACATGCGCTGCGATGTCGTAGCCGTCAGGGCCATCGCCAAAGCAGCAACAGCCGTCGCCACCGTAGGGAGGATCTCATGGTTGCCATCGACAGGTGTGGGGTGGCGGAGGAGAAGAAGGCGGTGCCTCCTTTCCACGCCTCCCTTTCAAGCAGTTGGAGGGGTTGGATGTGGAGGGGTCAAACCAGTGGGAGGAGAGCTGGGGAGGAGGAGAAGCAACGGTCATAATTACACGAGCAGTGGTAGACGTTAGGGGAGGGTGAACGGGGGGTGAAGCAAAGGAGAGAAAGTCGAACGTGGTGAACCATGGGAGGGAGAGGTGAGAGGACAAGCGAGTGAGAGTGGTGATAGATGAGAGAGAGCTGGTCAATGTGAATAGAGATCTACACCTATGGAATAAGGCACCATCCATGCGATATTTACAGAGAGTGCCATTGAGTGAGGAACCAAAACAAGAGAGAAATCCGTGCTATTTCAATGGAGGTTCATAGATATTACATGGATTTGGAAAACTTCTCATCTCATTAGTGGTTGATGCTCTTTGCCTTTTATCTTTAACCTTCTTAAGATTAGATTTTCCTTTTTCTATATTTATCTTGACCATGTATAAAAAAAAGTTAAAATTTACAAAAGTACAAAACATGATGTATTTTGAAATATAGAGATAGTGTGAATGTGATCTCTACTTTACAACTAATATTTAATGTAAAAAAAAAAGAAAATTATGTTACGTGGTGGGTCAAACCTTACTTAAAAGAGTCATCGGTATTTTGAATCAAAATATATCGGTGTAAAATAATTTTACATCGGTATAATCTTATTTTGTACTGGTGTAAAATAATTATGAAAGTTACTACTAATACTTTAAATCAAAATACATTGCTACAAAATGATTTTATATCTGTACAATCTCATTTTATATTAATGTAAAATGATTCTGAAGTGATTTTATATCGATGTAAAATGATTCAGAAGTTGATTTACTGATTTTACATCGATGTAAAATGATTTAGAAGATAATTTTGATAATTTATACTAATATAAAATAATCACATTTTTGAGTGAAAGTAAACTTGACTTTGTGATAATGCTATGCATAACATCTTTTTATGAAAAGGAGGTGCATGACACAACCTCTACTCTAAATTTACTTTTACAATTTCCTTCACCTTCTTCCATGGCAAAAACGTGTTAACTTCTGCTCTTTAGCAGCAGCGGTGAAAAAAAATAGAAAAAATAAAGTATACTTTACCTAATCTTGTGATAGTTGTACATCCAGGATTGGGCATCTACCGCCAGAAAAGAACCCTTTACTCGGGGAAAACGCTCCTCGAATCCTGGGAACTAATTTACTTTGTATACGTAAGTTTGTCTATGCGAGGTGGCCTTTTTTTTGTGATTACGTGACTGGAGAGCAGATCGTTGGTATGGAGTTAAATTCTGGCCCTATTTTATGCATGCCCTCACGTGAACACCCCTGATAGGCGACTATATCCCTTTCTATTGCACTGCATTTAAAGACATTATTATTCTCGTCAAGGATCATCAAGACGGTGCGACCTAATAATTAACAATCTCTATATTTTGTGTCTGACTGGATGCGTGATCTCTTGTCTTTTGTATCATAGTACAATATTGGGGATTTGGGGCTTCAACTTGTATTCTAAATCCCAAGTTTGGAGGTCTTTATTGACAAGGAAAATTTTACATTATTCAGGATCAATTTGAGGCAATAGATGGTTTACGGCAATCTTTAAGCATCAAGTAATACAATAGACAAATCCAATGTCTGGCCATTGGGGGTGTACCAAGTCCATTAGATCATAAGTTGTCCATGTAGGGCATATGGGCAATATTATTCATCTCCACCAATCAAGATATATCCATCTAGGGCTAGTTTAATTACTTGAAAGATAGGGAACTTTATTGTAAAGTGAAACTTGATTTGGTCCACATTTTTATTTACTTT
This sequence comes from Thalassia testudinum, assembly GCA_037157565.1. NCBI lineage: Eukaryota > Viridiplantae > Streptophyta > Magnoliopsida > Alismatales > Hydrocharitaceae > Thalassia > Thalassia testudinum. Next base: position 52,604,048 of record JAZHRO010000009.1, read on the forward strand.
GTAGATCTAGGTTAACACTAATTTTTATTTACTTAAAATTAGTATTGGTGACATGCACTAAAAAAAAAACAAAAAAAGACACGTTTTACAATGGTTATTTGTTACAATGCATTGAATGGGTGGTTTTTGAAGATGAAAGTTGTCGCGTTGTAATATAAGGGATCAAGCGTTATTAACAAATAAAAAGTTTTTATTATTCGAAAATCTAAATATTCAAGGTCGAACACAGGGAGCAAATAGAATTTATTCACTAATCTCAATAATGTAATTCGAACACTTAAAGTTACTCAAAACCTAATTCAGAGTATAATGCAAGAGTTTATGAATTAAAATGTAGCAAAATAGAAGAGAAATTGAGAAGAGTTGGATAAAAAAGTTTATTCTTCTTCTCTTGGCTTGTTCTTCAGCTTCTTCTTCTTTAGTTCCTTTCCTTCATCTTCTTTGGTTTTCCTCTTTCTTCTTTCTATGAGCGTCTCTTTCTTTCTCTCTTGCCGTAGCCTTGCCTTCTCTTCCTTCTTCTTCTTCTTCTGTTCTTTGGCCTTTTCTTCTTTCTTTGACTTTCCTCTGCGTGTCTTTGCCTTAGCTCCTTTTCTTCTTTGACTTGGCTTCTCTTCTTCCTTCTTCTTTTCCTACCTTTGTCTTTTCTGCTTCCCTTCTTCTTCCTTGGCTGCACCTTCTCCTTCTTTCTTCAGCCTCAGCCTCTGCCTCTACCTTCAAGTCTTCCTTAGCTTCTTCCTTAGTTGCTCTTGACTTCAGCTTCTAAGTCCTTTCTTCCAGCGTCTGCTCTTGGCTTCTTCTGTAGCTTCCTCTTCCTTCTTCTTTCCCAGCACAGCATAGAGCAAAGCCTACCGCTACCCTCCCCCGCATCGCTTTCCCTCTATTTCGCTCTTCACTCTCCCAGAGCCAGCCAATCGGGTATACGGGTCGGGTTACGCACGCCCGGTCCAGGCGCACCAGTGTGGGTGGTGCGCGAGGAGTGCAGGGTAAACGGGTCGGGTACCAGGTCCGCGTGGGTGTGGGTCGCGGACAAGGTAGGCGTGGGTGAGGGGACCTCACCCTGTGGCTTGAGGCGACATGCTTAAAACACAAATTCAATATAAATGCCTTATCGCGCTCCTGAGTTTTCGAGGTGAGACTAAAAGTCCCACCCACTTTGCTCGTGCATCCGTAAGAGGACTTCTTCAATTGCCACGGTTGTGCTCTCTCTCAAAGCCAGTTGCCTGGCTGAGTGCGTGCGCAAGTCCAACTTGCACCTCCTGGACCTGGAGACCTGGAGCGAAGCGCCTGGGTTGAAGCTGGCGAGCTCCTTGCTTCGTGCTTCAATGGCGGCAGGGGGCTAGACTTGAAATCACTCAATACGGCCTTGCTGTCTCATTAAACCAGATGGGGAGCTTCGCCGTGGCACGGTGAAGGTGCTGCGGTCAGTGGCTGGCCATGGGGCGGCCTAGGCGTGCATTCTTAGGTCGCTCTGTGGCCGTGAAGGTGGGTTTGATCGGGGGGCGAGTGTGGAGGTGTTGGCGGTCAATGAAGGGGCGAAAGATGATTAATGGGTGATGGCGGAGGTGATGAGGGGTCTGGCGAGGCGTGTGGGAGTGTGTAGCGGTGGATGCACCTTCACCGGTGGTCGGCTGGAGATGGAGAAGGTGGTGGTGGTCTATGGCATCGAGGGGATAAAAGTAGAAATAAAGGTAGGGGAAATAAAGAGAGGAGAGAGGGGAAGAGATTTGACCTAAATTAATGGACGAAGGGAGAGAGGAGGTGGGCGGCTCGTACCTGCTGCTGCTGGAGAAGAAACTTCCAGAGGAGGGAGAACGGCGATGACGACGGGGCTGGAGACGCGTGCACGGGTATTACGTGATGCGGAGGAAGGTGGTGAAGATGGCTCTACCACTACTATTGTGGCAGAGCGACGAGAAGGAGGAGGAGGAATTGCTGGAGCTCGCTAGACTCTTTGGCCGGAGAAGGGAAGAAATTGGGGTGGTTCTCCGGCCAAGCCAAGCTGATTCTGAGCAGCCGGATTAGGGGGTCTTTTTATAGCATCAGGCAGAGGCTCTTGTGCTTGGAAGGTGATGAGAACCTCATCATGAGCCATAACTAGCTCATTTTGACCTAATACAAATGATAAAAGCTCCTACATAACTCAAGGAAAGGCTTAACTCAGAGAATTCTAAGTTTAAGGAGAAAACAAGTCATAAGGGGTAAAAATGCAATTTTACCAGTATAATCTGCATACAGGTCCAAACATAGGTCGAACAAACCAAATAAGAAGAAAAGTGGGATGATCTGATAAGGGCTACAACAATTCCAAGGAACTAAATGATAATCTGTAACCCTAAAATAAACCCACTTCAATTCACGAGGTTCGAGGCAAAGTAAAAACGTAATAAACCCTCTAAAATTCATAGAAAAATAATCTCTAGGGTTTAGAACCTTCGATTTGGCCTTAGGAACCCATTTTGACCTACATTGAGAACCATGCCCGATTAATAACTTAATTTGGGTTTTTACGTAAATTAACCGGTCAAACAAGGTTTAATCTAGAAATAAAATTTACCATCAGATTCCTTAGGTCCTAATTAGTTATGTATAAAAACTTGAGCCTAAGAAGAAACCTTCTTGACCAACTTTATACTTTGGTCCTCATATATTTACTTTTTGGCCCTCAACTTTTGAACCCTCGCATTTTGGCCCCTAACTCTTCTTCGTTCTTTGCGTTCAGGTCCCTCCTGCAAAACCTGACCGGCACCATGCTCCAGCGACCTTGCGCGGAGCATGGCGCCGCGCAGGGTAAGGGAGAGGGCCTGGCAAGTCAACCGGGGGTGCCCTGCGTCGTCAGCCGTCGCAGGAGCACCCCCCTGGTCGCCGCAACCCACCATACCGGCCGTGCGAACGCACGGACGGTATGGGTCTCCATCTCCGGCGTCCTCCGACGAGGGAGACACGTCGTCTCCCTCCGCCCTCCTCTCTGGTTCAGTCCCTATAAATACCCCCGTTGCTCCGCCGTTCTTCCCAGCTCGGTCCTGACGGAGAAACACCCTCTTTTCACTCTCTTCCCACTCCGACAGGAAGCCCTCCAGCTCCGGCGGTCTCTCCTCTTCCTCCTCGTCGTTCTGCCGCACTACCAGCAGCAGGACTGCCTTCCCCCGCTCTTCCCGCGCCGCGCCGCACCCAGCGCGCGCCTCTCCAGCCCTCTCCTCGCCGTCGCTCCTTCCTCCGGGCAGCTTCTTCTCCGGCGACAGTCGATACGACTGTCGCCTGCTCCGGCCCCTCCTCGTCCTGCTAAGTAGGTGTAACTTCTCACCTTTCTCCCCTCTTCCTTTTCCTCACTTTAAACCCTTACTTTCGCCCTCGATTCCGACCAATCACCCTCACCTTCTCCACCTCCGGCCACACTCCGGCGACCTGCTCCCATCACTCCAGCATCCCACACGGCTCGCCGACCTGCATATAACCTCCGCCTCATCACGCCGACCAACTTCCGCCCCTTCGCTACCACTCTTCGCCTCCACCATACTCCACCGAACAAACCCATTTCCCGCGCCACAATCTGACCCACGGCTTGCCAGACCCCCCACCACCTTTGCCGTGCCACGGGGAAGGTTCTCCGCTTGTCTAATTAGGCCGAGAGGCCGTTCTTCTGTGAACAGGTGTCTCGCCCTCCATCGCCATTGCTGAGCAGTCGGAGCTCCTTCAACCTGTAGCTGCAGGCGCGATTCGCCCAGGTCCGACTCCCAGGTTTCGCGGAGAGTCTCCGCGAAGCGTCCCAGGCTTGCAGCTGGGGCAAAGGCCTCGCGTGCAACCGCGAACTCCTGCAGCGTCTTCAGCTGCGGGCGCCCAATTGGGGTGGGACATTTAGTCCCACCTCGGAACTTTTCAGAGGTGCGCGCCCGCATAAAGGCAAAAAGTGCCTTAGGCTCGTTGCCTCCTGAGCACGGGGTGAGGTCCCTCTCACTTACCCGCTCGACCCAGCCTCGTCCGCGACCTCGCCCCGCGGACCTGGCCCGACGCGACTAAGCCCGACCTGCACTCCTCGCCCACCACGCACGCCGGTGGGCCTGGACCCGGGCACGACTCGTACCCGAATACCCGGCAGCTCTGGGAGAGCTTTCCTAAGAGCGGCTTCCGTGAGAGAGAAACGCGGGGGAGAGGGTAGAATTAGGTTTTGCCCCTCTGATCAAGCTGTGCAAGTGTGCAGGCAGAGAAGAAGAAAGACGCCCGCTGAACAGAGAAGGAGAAGAAGACTGAAGGAAGAAGAGCAGGCAGGGCTGCCCGAAGCAAAGGACTGCGGAAGAAGAGGAAGAAGAACTGAAGCAACACTGTAGCATCCGTGGGTTAAGTCGTCTGATTGGAAAATCAGACGACGTCCTGAAGACAGGTGAAGACAAAGGAGAAGAAGAAAAAGAAGAGAGACGGAGCAGCCAAGCAGAAGAAGAGAAGCAAGAAGAAAAGAAGAAGAAGAGCACGGGAGGGAGATCTGATGCAAGAAAAGAAGAACAGGAAGAACAAAAGCTAAAGAGAAGACAAAGAGAAAGAAAGAAGAAAAGAAGAAGAAGCCAAACTTTCATCTCTCTCTCTCTTTATTTTTGTAATAGAACATGTATATCTCTAGAATATAACTTGCTCCCTGAGTTCGACCTCGGGAACTCTTTTATTTTCCGAGTAAAAAATATAAAATTGTAATAATGGCAATGACTACCTGTACTACAACGTTATAACAAAACTAGTAGTCACGAAATAGCCGTTACCAACATTGGCGCCGTTGCCGAGGAGCAACGGCTATTCTAGAGGTAAACATTTCTGTTTCTTTTTAGTTTCTGATAATCTCCTCTCTTTTTTTATGCAGCTACAGAAAAAAAAGACGCAGCCGCACCACAGCCACTCCAAGGACAGGTAACTTCCTATTAGATCCTAAAATTTTAAAAGAAACACAAAGAAAAGAAATAGGTATAACCTGTCTTTTATACATAGTAATAGCTGCATATTCTCAGAAACTATTATTCCTGCACACAGTTTTAAAGGTAATTAAGGGCTAACACATTCTTGCTTGAGCCCTAATTACCCAACAAAGAGCTAACTGGACCAAGTAGAGCCAACCTAGGATCCAACACTAGGGATTTAGAGACACACTCCTTAAGCAAGAATTGAGAAAACCAAATGAAGTGTGCCCAAGCCCTTGTCTGAAAATACCTATTCAAAGAAAACCTAAAACAATTGGCTCTCTAAACACTTGAACCCTAAAAGACAAGACCTAAAAGCTCTTAAAGGAAACAAGAGGTGAAGTTGACCCCTTGGGTCAACCAACCTTAAATTAGGTCACTCTTTGCACTTAAAAGACTAAAGTTCAAGTGGAATCTTAAGCACCTTGATCTTAAAGTAAAAGAGGTAGACTTAAGAGGTCAAGATCCCCATTCTGGTCTACCTGGAACCGCAGTGACAAGAGAGGTCGGGTGGGGGAAACCCTGTAACCCGTGGGGACGCTCTACCGTGTAGGGGTCTTTGCGGGACTCTCCCTCTCTGGCTGCCCAGGTAATTCTCAGGTGGACGATCTTTCTGATCAAGGGGTCCATCTGCCCCGCACCTCTATAGTCACCCAACACATTTTTGGGTGTCTTGATTGGGTCCAGCACCTTCTAAACTCATCTCTGCCAACAGTGCATGTACGGTAGGAGGTCCTTAAGACCACCCTTAAGACCTCCTTTAGAAATTCACTCTCGTCAAGGCCAAGCCTCGACGCCCGTGTTTGTGCAGCAACACCCTCACATTATTCTCTCTTCTGATTCAGAACCAAGTTCTTCTTCCCCCATCATGGCTCAGCCAGTTGAGGAAGAAAACAATCTGGAGCACCAGCTCCAGCGACTCAATGACCTCTTCCAAAACTTCGTGCACCCACCACAGCGTCCTATGATGCGGGACCACTACAAGCCTGCTGCGGTGGCCATTGAGCCTCGAGTCAGAATCCCGACTGGAGGACCTGATTCCGAATTGAAGCCCAACATGATTCATGCTATACCTAAATTCCATGGGCTTAATTCCGAAGATCCCTTCCAGCACATCAAACAGCTAAAGCATCTGGCCCAAACTTTTGGGTCGGATGTGCAAAATCGGGATATTCTTCTCATGAAGATGTTCTCCTTTTCTCTTATGGACAAGGCCGCCCATTGGTATCAAACTCAGACCCGGCCGATCAACACTTGGGAAGAACTTCAATCCGAGTTTTTGAAAAAGTTTTTTCCCGTTGGTCGGACCAACGCCTTGCGCCATCAGATTACGCACTTCACTCAACAATTAGGAGAACCTCTCCATGAGGCATGGGATCGTTTTCAGGATCTCATGAGAAAGTGCCCCATCACGGAGTTCCTAAATGGGAACAGGCCCAATCTTTTTACCAGGGACTCCGTGAGGACATCTGCCTTTTCGTCAATGCAACTTGCGGAGGAAACATCATGGGTCAACATGAAGACACCGTATGGGAGATTCTCGAAAACATGTGCGAGAACTCCATCAATAATGACTCCATGGGATTATTCGACAGGACGAATACCCGCGCAGCGACGAATCTTAGGGGAGCACATGAGACGCAGGGCCTGTCCGCATCAGTCCACCTGGAATTAATGGCCAGTCGATTGGACAAGGTCTCAATAATTGAGAAGAAGGTGGATGAGCTGACTCAGCACTTGCAGCGAGCCACCTCTGCGCGTAACTCCTTTGCACAACCTCCTTCCACACAGGAGACTGTGCAAAACATTCTCCACCGATCTTCCCCTAGGATGGATCCATATCCATCCCCATCTGATTCTCGGATCGGAGGATCATCCGATCCTTTCTACACCAGCCCGGGGAATTCCATTCCCCCTTTCCCTGATTCTCTAGAGGTACCTCAGACCTGCGAGGACCTCAACGCCATCCAGAACGACCCATTCTCCAACACCTACAACCCTGGATGGCGAAACCATCCCAATTTTCAGTGGGCGGGAAATTCCCAAACCCAAAGACCACCTTTTCAGTCCTGCCCACAGCCCTCTCGTCATTACCAGCCGCCTCAGCCTCGGCCCAACCCTACTTATCCATCAGGGCCAAATCAGGATCAAATGTCCCTAATCCTTCAGACTCTGGCTGACATTCAAAGAACGAATGCGGCTATTCAAAAACAACACAAGGACGAACTTACAGAGGTTAGAACTCAACTGGCCCAGTTGGCAAATTCTCGCCAGCCAGGCACACTCCCTTCCCAACCTCTTCCTAACCCGAATAACGTACCAACCCAGAAGCGCGTTATGAATCCAAATTTAGGCCACGCACAATGGATTTATCAGGCCCCTACTGCTCCATCTCCAGACGAGATGGAAGCTTCAACTTCTTATGCGGGATTTCACCAGCAGCCACCCCTCTTACCAAACCCAAACCAAAATCAGGTCGGATTAAATTCTGTAACAACACGTAGTGATAAAACAACTCAAGACCCGCATTATCCGAACCACTCTAAGCCTGATAACCATGACCCTAGGACAGTTATCCAAGATACCACTGTCCCAGATCAAGAACCCGGACCTATCCTAGAAGAACCAACCAAGGTCCCATTCCCTGAAGCCTTAATCAAAGAAAAGAGAAGAACCAAGCCCGTGGCACCTGAGGAGGACCTGGTCAAGCTCTTTGAGCAGGTCCACATAAACATCCCCTTGATGGATGCAATCCACCACGTACCGGCTTATGCACGATTTTTAAAGAATGTGTGTACACCCCAGCGTAAGCCGCGAACCAAGAGTGGGAGTCCAATTGTTCTGTCAGAGCAAGCCAGCTCTGTAATCCTAATCAGACTCCCACCCAAGGCTAAAGATCCTGGTACTCCCCTGATTTCCTGCAGTATAGGTGATACACAATTTGATAGAGCATTACTAGACTTGGGTGCTTCCATAAATCTGATACCCACATCCTTACTTAACCATCTAGAAGAATCTGAGCTGAAACCAACTGAGGTGACATTACAATTAGTAGATCGATCTATAAAGTCACCAAAAGGGATTCTCGAGGATGTTATTGTGAGGGTGCGGGATTTCTACTTTCCTGTTGACTTCATAGTCTTAGATATAGACGCACCTGAGAACCCTAGGGATACACCAATCATTTTAGGGAGACCTTTCCTGGCTACTGCTAGAGCCAACATTAGCTGTGAGGAGGGCCAAATAGAGCTCAAATTTGGGAATCAAACACTGAAAATTGATATATTTAAGGCCCAACAAGGAATCAATTGCGGTGTCATCGAACAAATTTGTGACATTAGGACTTTGGTTGATGAAACACACTTCCAGAATGATCTGATTATACCTCATCAACCGTAGAAAAATCGTGATCCGCAAACTGAGGAGTCGAATCCAGATATGAACAACCCAGTAACTCCCACCCTTGAACCTCACATCTATACTGAACCACCCGCTGCTGCTGATAACCCCATCCTCGAACTGAAGCCCCTTCCTGCTCACTTGAAATACATCTTTTTGGGTTCTAATCAGACCCTTCCTGTGATTATCAATTCCAACCTCAGTCCTGAATAGGAATCCCATCTGATTGTTGTCCTCCAGCAACATCGCAGAGCCATCGGGTGGACTCTCGATGATTTGACTGGAATAAGTCCCTCTTATTGTACTCATCATATCTATTCAGAAGAGGGCACACGACCTTCTCGTGAAATGCAGAGATGCTTAAACCCCAATCTGCAGGAGGTCGTGAAAAAGGAGATCATTAAGTGGTTAGATGCCGGAATCATCTACCCGATCTCCGATAGTCATTGGGTGAGCCCAATTCAGGTCGTGCCCAAGAAGGCAGGACTCACCACTATAACGACTGAAACCGGAGAAATCATTCCTACCCGATTAGCCAACTCGTGGAGAGTCTGTATAGATTACCGCCGACTCAATTCCTCCACGAAGAAGGATCATTTCCCACTTCCTTTCATTGATCAGATTCTCGAGAAACTAGCAGGAAATAGGTTCTTCTGCTTTCTTGACGGGTACTCCGGTTACAACCAGGTGGCAATCCATCCTGAGGACCAAGAAAAGACCACGTTCACCTGCCCCTTCGGAACATACGCTTTCCGAAGGATGCCTTTCGATCTTTGCAATGCACCCGCTACTTTTCAGCGATGCATGCTTGCCATATTCTCAGATATGGTAGGTGATTATCTGGAAGTCTTCATGGATGACTTTTCAGTTTTCGGAGCATCATTCGACGATTGCCTCCAACACTTGGTCCAGATACTCAGGCAGTGCATCGATGTGAATTTGGTTCTTTCCTGGGAAAAGAGCCATTTCATGGTGCCTGAGGGAATTGTCCTGGGGCACTCAATTTCGGAAAAAGGCATCCAAGTGGACCGAGCTAAGGTTGATCTGATTTCTCACCTTCCTATGCCTAGCTCGATCAAGGACATCCGATCTTTTTTGGGGCATGTCGATTTTTATCGACGATTTATCCCTGATTTTTCAAAAATCGCGCGCCCCCTGACCACTCTTCTCTCCAAGGATGCTCCTTTCGAAATTTCCAAGGAATGCACTCAAGCATTTGAGATCCTACGTGACCGAGTCACCCAAGCCCCGATCCTACAATCCCCTGATTGGTCTCAACCCTTTGAGATCATGTGCGATGCATCCGACTTCGCTGTAGGAGCGGTTTTGGGGCAGAAAATTGACGGGAAACCTGTGGTCATTTACTACGCCAGCAAAACACTGGATGAGGCTCAACGTAACTATACGGTTACTGAGAAAGAGCTGTTAGCTGTAGTATTTGCCCTAGAAAAATTCAGATCATACCTTCTGGGTTCCCGTGTCATCATATACTCGGATCACACAGCTGTGAGGCATCTCCTTACAAAGAAGGACGCGAAACCTCGATTAATCTGATGGATCTTGCTGTTGCAAGAATTTGACCTTGAGATTCGCGACAAAGCGGGAAAGCAAAATGTGGTAGCTGACCACTTGTCCCGTCTTCCTTCTGAAATAATTGACCCTTCCGGACCCATCACTGAGCATTTTCCCGATGAGCACCTGCTGACTATCGGTACTAGCCTTCCATGGTTTGCTAATGTAGTAAATTACTTGGCATCTCATTAGATCCCGTCCGATTGGCCAAAGGCCAAAAAGGACAAATTACGCTCTGATGCTAAGTATTTCATTTGGGAAGACCCGTACCTCTTCCGCATAGGTGCTGATCAGATCATCCGGAGATGTGTCCCAGAAGAGGAATTCAACAATATCCTCTCCTTCTGCCATGACCAGGCATGCGGTGGCCATTTCGCCGGGCATAAAACCGCATCAAAAGTCCTCCAGTGCGGCTTTTACTGGCCCACATTGTTCAAAGACGCGTACAGTCACTGCAAGGCATGCAGTCGTTGCCAGACTTTGGGCAACATGAGCCATCGCGACATGATGCCTATGCAACCGATTCTCGTATGCGAAATATTTGATGTTTGGGGGATTGATTTTATGGGCCCCTTTCCTGTTTCGAATGGTTTCGAATATATTCTGCTGGCTGTGGACTACGTGTCCAAATGGATCGAAGCCATACCAACCCGAACCTGTGATCACAAAATCGTTCTCAAATTCATTCATCAAAACATTTTCTCAAGGTTCGGGATTCCTCGTGCAATAATCTCTGATGGGGGGACCCATTTCACAAATGCTCAGTTTAGGTCACTGATGACCAAATACGGGGTGTCTCACAGAATCTCTACTCCTTACCACCCCCAAACTAATGGTCTAGCTGAGCTGTCTAATCGGGAGATCAAGAAAATCCTGCAAGTCGCTGTTCGGCCTGACAGGAAGGACTGGTCGTCCCGACTTCCGGAAGCATTGTGGGCCTATAGGACCGCCCACAAAACCCAATTAGGCATGTCTCCCTTTAGATTGGTGTACGGGAAGGCATGTCACCTTCCCGTAGAACTGGAGCATAAAGCCTATTGGGCAGTATGGAACTGTAATCTAGATTTTTCGAAGGCTGGAACCCACAGAAAACTTCAAATCAGCGAAATCGATGAATTACGCCTAGACGCGTATGAGAGCTCGCGAATCTACAAGGAGCGGGTTAAAGCCTTCCACGACAAGCATATCTCGAGAAAAATCTTTCATCCTGGTCAGAAGGTCCTACTCTTTGATGCCCGACTCAAACTTTTCCCGGGAAAGCTGCGATCCAAGTGGGTCGGACCATATTTGGTCCAACAAGTTTTTAGAAATGGAGCTATCGAAATCAGTCCGCTCAGCCACAATTCCGAACCTTTCATCGTGAACGGTCAGAGACTCAAGCCGTTCATTGATGTGACTTCTACTGATTTGGCTGAAGCATCTTATATCCTCCATTCCCCTTGAGCTTATTGCGCCCAGCCGATGGCGTAAAACTCAGCGCTTAACGGGAGGCAACCCGTCATTTTCCTAAAAATCCAAAACCTTTTTCTGACACCTTTTTGCACTTAAGGTTCACCCATGTAGACAGCCGACCGCACCTCAGATGCTTGCATCTGGGATTAGAAATCGTCCGCAACAGTCACCCCGACCCATTCACTCATCAAAACATCTGTCTTAAGGAATGAACTAAGTAAATAAAAAACCCCCTAGGTTATAATGAGGACATTGCAAATCTTAGGCATGGGGGGGTATGAAAGTGCAAAACTTGTAAGAAAAGGTTTCAAACAAAAAAATTCACATTTGCCAAAAAAGATCATAAAAATTAGAAATTTTTCGAAAAAGAATAAGAGGAAAAGAGGAAAAGGAAATCTTGTGAAGGAGAAGGAGAAAAGAAACAAAATGAAAAAGGAGCACAAAATTATGAAAAAAAAAAAAAATGATAGTCATTAGTAAGGAACTAAGGAATTAACCTAAGTTCTAGACCTCATTCAAGAAAATAACTGAAAAGTGCATAATGAGATTAGTAAGAACGCAAACCTTAGGCATTCTTGAATAGACTCTTAGTACCCATTAAGATCTGGACACTCCTCAAGAGGTTGAGGAAAATGAAAAGCTGAAGTAGGTCTAAGGCTTAGGGAGTATTTGGCCTCGTTAACTAATTTTGGTTTACGGGACTTAGTAACCTAAGCACCCTAACCTCACACACAGCCTGGTTCAGTAAGCGTAAAAATCAAAATCACGCAGAAGCGTCGCAAAATTATGAAAAGTACACCTAGAGTAGGAGCGGCCGATCAACACAAGTTGATTTGGATGAGTTCCCAGCACGGAGAGGCGGGAAATCCCCTTGAAGATGCGTAACAAAATATCATCTCCTCGGTGCTTGTCTCTTAGGATATTTACATATCCTACTGGGGGCATGTAAGCACTCTGCTGGTTCAGATTTCATGGATGGCATTATCTCGAAGTGTCAATTGCCAGGGTCTGAATTCAGCCACGGAACACCATGGATGGGATTATCTCGAAATCTCAATAGCCAGGGTTCCGGGGGTTGCCATGGGCGGGGCTATCTCGAAGCATCGATTGCCAGGAACCCTTGAGGATTGATGATGGGAGCAAGGAATCTGATACAGACCGTGTTGAAAAGCCAATCCTAAGCTAGAATTAAAAAGAAAAAGAGAGAGAACTCCCCAAATAGATAAATTTTCTATCTCTCTCTCTTACAAAACGCACTGCGAACTGAGCCAGGGCTAAAGTCATTTCAAGCACGGGTGCTTTAACCACAAAGTCCAATAAACCTTAGGTTAGTTCTCGTGGGCCTTAAAAACCTTTGCTAAGGACCGAGGCTAAGGCTAGATAGATTTAGATCTTGATTGGTACTAGAGTACCTTTTAGGCCTATGGTCAGCATTCTAACCTAATCTAAGCTCAAATGAAAAAGCACTTATCTGAAGCTATTAAGAACTTCATGGTCTAGAACAAGGGTTGAAACCTTAAGTTTTTGCTAAGGGACTAGCAAAACCTAGGCATGGGGGTATGATGAGAACCTCATCATGAGCCATAACTAGCTCATTTTGACCTAATACAAATGATAAAAGCTCCTACATAACTCAAGGAAAGGCTTAACTCAGAGAATTCTGAGTTTAAGGAGAAAACAAGTCATAAGGGGTAAAAATGCAATTTTACCAGTATAATCTGCATGCAGGTCCAAACATAGGTCAAACAAACCAAATAAGAAGAAAAGTGGGATGATCTGATAAGGGCTACAACAATTCCAAGGAACAAAATGATAATCTGTAACCCTAAAATAAACCCACTTCAATTCACGAGGTTCGAGGCAAAGTAAAAACGTAATAAACCCTCTAAAATTCATAGAAAAATAATCTCTAGGGTTTAGAACCTTCGATTTGGCCTTAGGAACCCATTTTGACCTACATTGAGAACCATGCCCGATTAATAACTTAATTTGGGTTTTTGCGTAAATTGACCAGTCAAACAAGGTTTAATCTAGAAATAAAATTCACCATCAGATTCCTTAGGTCCTAATTAGTCATGTATAAAAACTTGAGCCTAAGAAGAAACCTTCTTGACCAACTTTACACTTTGGTCCTCATATATTTACTTTTTGGCCCTCAACTTTTGAACCCTCGCATTTTGGCCCCTAACTCTTCTTCGTTCTTTACGTTCAGGTCCCTCCTGCAAAACCTGACCGGCACCATGCTCCGGCGACCTTGCGCGGAGCATGGCGCCGCGTAGGGTAAGGGAGAGGGCCTGGCAAGTCAACCGGGGGTGCCCTGCGTCGTCAGCCGTCGCAGGAGCACCCCCTGGTCGCTGCAACCCACCATACCGGCCGTGCGAACGCACGGACGGTATGGGTCTCCATCTCCGGCGTCCTCCGACGAGGGAGACACGTCGTCTCCCTCCGCCCTCCTCTCTGGTTCAGCCCCTATAAATACCCCCGTCGCTCCGCCGTTCTTCCCAGCTCGGTCCTGACGGAGAAACACCCTCTTTTCACTCTCTTCCCACTCCGACAGGAAGCCCTCCAGCTCCGGCGGTCTCTCCTCTTCCTCCTCGTCGTTCTGCCGCACTACCAGCAGCAGGACTGCCTTCCCCCGCTCTTCCCGCGCCGCGCCGCACCCAGCGCGCGCCTCTCCAGCCCTCTCCTCGCCGTCGCTCCTTCCTCCGGGCAGCTTCTTCTCCGGCGACAGTCGATACGACTGTCGCCTGCTCCGGCCCCTCCTCGTCCTGCTAAGTAGGTGTAACTTCTCACCTTTCTCCTCTCTTCCTTTTCCTCACTTTAAACCCTTACTGTCGCCCTCGATTCCGACCAATCACCCTCACCTTCTCCACCTCCGGCCACACTCCGGCGACCCGCTCTCATCACTCCAGCATCCCACACGGCTCGCCGACCTGCATATAACCTCCGCCTCATCACGCCGACCAACTTCCGCCCCTTCGCTACCACTCTTCGCCTCCACCATACTCCACCGAACAAACCCATTTCCCGCGCCACAATCTGACCTAGCGCAGCCCCTACGCTCCGCCCCACGGCTTGCCAGACCCCCCACCACCTTCGTCGTGCCACGGAGAAGGTTCTCCGCTTGTCTAATTAGGCCGAGAGGCCGTTCTTCTGTGAACAGGTGTCTCGCCCTCCATCGCCATTGTTGAGCAGTCGGAGCTCCTTCAACCTGTAGCTGCAGGCGCGATTCGCCCAGGTCCGACTCCCAGGTTTCGCGGAGAGTCTTCGCGAAGCGTCCCAGGCTTGCAGCTGGGGCAAAGGCCTCGCGTGCAACCGCGAACTCCTGCAGCGTCTTCAGCTGCGGGCGCCCAATTGGGGTGGGACATTTAGTCCCACCTCGGAACTTTTCAGAGGTGCGCGCCCGCATAAAGGCAAAAAGTGCCTTAGGCTCGTTGCCTCCTGAGCACGGGGTGAGGTCCCTCTCACTTACCCACTCGACCCAGCCTCGTCTGCGACCACGCCCCGCGGACCTGGCCCGACGCGACTAAGCCCGACCTGCACTCCTCGCCCACCACGCACGCCGGTGGGCCTGGACCCGGGCACGACCCGTACCCGAATACCCGGCAGCTCTGGGAGAGCTTTCCTAAGAGCGGCTTCCGTGAGAGAGAAACGCGGGGGAGAGGGTAGAATTAGGTTTTGCCCCTCTGATCAAGCTGTGCAAGTGTGCAGGCAGAGAAGAAGAAAGACGCCCGCTGAACAGAGAAGGAGAAGAAGACTGAAGGAAGAAGAGCAGGCAGGGCTGCCCGAAGCAAAGGACTGCGGAAGAAGAGGAAGAAGAACTGAAGCAACACTGTAGCATCCGCGGGTTAAGTTGTCTGATTGGAAAATCAGACGACGTCCTGAAGATAGGTGAAGACAAAGAAGAAGAAGAAAAAGAAGAGAGACGGAGCAGCCAAGCAGAAGAAGAAGAGAAGCAAGAAGAAAAGAAGAAGAAGAGCATGGGAGGGAGATCTGAAGCAAGAAAAGAAGAACAGGAAGAACAAAAGCTAAAGAGAAGACAAAGAGAAAGAAAGAAGAAAAGAAGAAGAAGCCAAACTTTCATCTCTCTCTCTCTTTATTTTTGTAATAGAACATGTATATCTCTAGAATACAACTTGCTCCCTGAGTTCGACCTCGGGAACTCTTTTATTTTTCGAGTAAAAAATATAAAATTGTAATAATGGCAATGACTACCTGTACTACAATGTTATAACAAAACTAGTAGTCACGAAATAGCCGTTATCAACAGAAGGCAAGCTTCCAAGCGCAAGAATTTTCACCGGAGAAGGAAACAGTGGGATACCCAAATCTCTCGTGCGTTTGCACGAGAGATTGGGTGCGAATCAGGGCTTGGGATTTGGTTCACATGAAAGGGAATTCCTCAGAGAATCTCCCTTCCAAATCTGGGAGGAGATCTCTGAGGATTCGAGGATAAATCCTCCTCAAATCCTCGCCGGAGTAGGACTACTCGACTTTAATGGTGGAGGGACCAAATTGTAAGAGTGGTGAGGAAGATAGGGGGTTTGTGCAATGAATTTCAAAAGTTAGGGGTCAAAATATAATTTGGTGGACTGTTTTGCAAAGTAGGTCAAGGTGACCTCCCCTTAGGTCCAAATTTTGCTACAAACCTAATTTGGATCTAAGGAATCCAATGATGAAGTTGGATTTTAGGTTTGACCATGTTTGAATAGACATTTTACATAAAAACCCAAATTAGGTCAAATAATGAGCTAGGACCCCAATCTAGGTCAAAATAGATTCCAAAGGCCAATTTGAAGGTTCTAAACCTTAGGGGATATTTTTCCATAAATTTTAGAGGGCTTAGTTAATTTTTATCCTGACCAAAACCTTATTGAATTAAGCGGGTCTGTTTTAGAGTTACAAGAAGTCATTTAATTCTCAGATTGCACATTAACCCATTTCTGATTGAACCAATCCAATTTTTATCTTATTAAGATCATTTGACCTATGTTTAGCCCTTGAGAAATCCCATTGATGCACTGCAATCGTAAAATTACAGTTTTACCCTTTGTTTTATGTTTTCTTCTCAAAACATTAATTCCTTGAATTAGGTCCTTCTCCAGGTTATGTAGGAGCTTTTATTCTCTTTCTTAGATCAAAATGAGCTAGTTATGGCTCATTATGATGTTATCATCATACCCCCATGCCTAGCTTTTGCTAGTCCCTTAGCAAAATTTCAAGGTTTTAACTTCTGTTCTAGACCATGAGTTTCTTTCACCAGTTATGAAAAGTGCGTTTTCTTTTTCTTTTTGACTAGGTTAGAATGCCGATAGGAGGTATTTAAGTCCCAACCAAGATCCGGATCTGACCAACTTTAGCCACGGTCCTCCGCAAAGGTTTTTAAGGCCCATAGGAACTATCCTAGGGTTCATTGGACTCCGCGGTTAAAGCACCCGTGCTTGAGACAAATTTTAGCCTAGGTTTAGTTTGCAGTGAGCTTTTGTAAGAGAGAGACAGATGTTTTATTTGTTTGGAGAGTTTTCTCTCTCTTTTCTTTTTATTTCTAGCTTCGGATTGGCTTCTCAACATGGTCTGTATCGGATTCCTCATTCCCATCATCAATCCTCAAAGGTCCCTGGCAATCGATGCTTCGTGATAACATCTCTCATGGCAATCACCAGAACCCTGGCTTTTGAGATTTCGAGATAATCCTGCCCATGGCATTCCGTGGCCGAATCCAGACCCTGGCAATCAACATTTCGTGATAATGCCGCCCATGGTATCTGAACCAGCAGAGTGATTACGTGCCCCCGGTAGGATATGTAAATATCCTAGGAGACAAGCACCGAGGAGACGATATGTTACGCATCTTCGAGGGAAATTTCCTGCCTCTCTACGTCGGGAACTCATCCAAATCAACTTGTGTTGATCGGCTGCTCGTAATCTAGGCAACTTTTTTCAGAACATTAAAACGCTTTTGCGTGAGTTTGATAGTTATGCGCATTGAACCATACTGTGTGTGGATTGGGGTGCTTAGGTTACCGAGTCCCGCAAACTGAAGGTCAGTTAACGAGGCTAAATACTCCCTAAGCCTTAGACCTAATACTTAAGCTTCGCATTTTTCCCAACCTCTTGAGGATTATCCAGATCTTAGTGGATACATGAATTTTTAAGCCTAAGAGTCTAGCCCAAAAGGCCTAAGATCAGTGTTCCTACTAATCTCTTTTTTTGTGTCTCATTAGCACTTTTTCCTTCATTTTTCTCTTTGATGTGGTCTAGAACTTTGGTTAATCCCTTAATCTCTTATTAATGACTATTCTTTTTTTCTTTTTCATTTTGTGCTCCTTTTGACTTTTTGCTCTTTTCCTCCTCATGATTATGTGACTTCAAAATTTTCTCTCCTCCCCCATTTTTTTTGTTCTTTTTCACAATTTTTTATTTTTTTGGTGTTTTTGACATATGTGATTTTTTTTTTAGAATCCTTCTGACTTTTTCTTGGTTTTGTATGTTTGCACTTTACCACCCCCCCATCCCTAAGTTTTGCAATGTCCTCATTATAAACGGAGGGTGTGAAACAATGTTGGGTTCAGGGACTCAGAACAAAATTTATCGGGTGGGTGAATGGGTCGGGAATGACTTATGCGGACGATTTCAAGCTCTAGTATGTGTACCAGAGGTGGGATTGATTGGTCTAAGGCTGAACTCAAGGTGCAGTAGATGTGGAGTACAGATGGATATCAGACGGATCTCGGGTTTTTGGAATGATGGGTTGCCTCCCGTTAAGTACTAAATTCAATGCCTTCAATCGAGCGGAAAATGGGATGGAGAGGGAGTGGTCAAATCAACAGATTTTTGTAAAACAAGCACCTTGATTAAGAGCCTGGTTGGTCCAACTAGGTGCTTGTTAAGGTCAACAGACTGATGATGCAGCCCAAACCCTATTAATCTGGTGGGTTGATAAATGTAGATTAGGAGATGTGGGACCCACCATATGCTATAGAGCTCTGATGGATGTGGAAGCATAAATTCGGGGTTTGGCTGAGTCGGATCAGCCTGGTTAGAGTAGGGCTCCGAAAAATAATCAGTGAATGGTGCGGAAACCCTACAGGGGTGATCAGAGAATGATGGAGTATGGTTTTCAGTCTGATCAATGCCCGAAACCTGGTATAGATGTGGAGTTGAATCATCTGCAAACGGCTCAGTGAGAGGTGAATCAGAATAGAAATTGAGTCTGGTTGCGGGTCGGGGTTGAAAATGGGTTTTGATCTGTTCGGTATGTGTGGAAGAGGTGGCTTCAATGAGAATTGTGCATGAGGGATCTTCTAGAAAGGAATGACAGGTGGTTTCATGTAGAGAGTCCTCGTAGTAACTTTCAAAATCAAAAGTGAATGCTTGAAGAGTGTCGATAGGATAATGGAAATCTGAGTCGAGAAAAGATTCGTACTCTGGGTTACAGTCACTCTCAGCATTTTCTGGTTTTGATTCTTGAGAATCGAAAAGAAATGATTCCATGTCATTGGAAGTTGAATTGAAATCAGTGATCTCAAGAATTGGGACCTCAGAGTCGGAGTCAGAGAATGGATCATGTAAGTTGAGGTCGTAGATTGGCTCGTTGTGATCAGGAAGCAAAAGTTCTTCGAAGTCATGATAGGATTCAAAATCGTCGGAGAGTTTGCGAAAATTGAGTTCTGAATGAGATTCGAGATCATGAGTTCCACTATAAAATAAATCACATGACGTAGATTCAGCAGCCTGACTGGGTTCTAGCATATATGTAAATTCTAAGCTCAAAAAGGTGTTCATATTTGTTCTAGGCTCAAGTTCTAGGCTTGTGGGAAAGACCCAATTAAAACCCCACTCGTCCAACTCCTCGATTTCTGTATCGTAAATTGGCGTGACTTTTGAAAAATCGATCTGATTCTCTGAGGATGTTGGAGAAGGATATTCATCAAAAAGAGGCCCAAAATCATATTCTTCATTGAAAATTTGATCTTCTTCATACGGGGCCTTGTAATCTTCCCAATAGGTTTCAAATCCAAATTCTAAGCTTAGGATGTGGGTTGAATTATTAGAATCTAGGTCTGAATAACCTTCAAGGGTCACCTTATCAGAACAAGGGGCGGGTTTTACACCCTCGAGAGGTTCAGTTCTAATCTCATTATTACAGGAGTCTTGGGATTCTATGCTTGGTGATCTAGGGTTTAGGGTTGGCTCTACATTGTGTTCTCCTGCAATTGGAACTTCCCAACCTTCTTCAATATCAGGCATGTTGTATTCTATATGGGTTGGGAGTCCACAACTACTCTATGCCTCAAACCCGAGATTTGGGAAATCAGAACGATCCTTAATACTACTCCAAGATGGTTCATCATCTGTTTGGGGTATGTACGGGTATTTCTGGTCGATAATTTGCTTCAATAATCTCATAATCTCTTCCCATTTTTCAAGATATCTTGGTGTTGTTCCCAAAGTATAGGATTTGTCATGCATTGGATGTATTCAAGGTTGCGCAACTTTTCTATCTCTATGTATCCTATTATGAGCATGTCTTGGGTTGATCCATTTATGGCTTTGGTCAATAATACTTGGGCATAGTTTATGATGAAGGTTGTGGTTGTTGGTACACTAACCTGAATGTTTTCTATAGGTGTTGAGGTTTTGTCATCATTTTCATAGAATTTCAGGGCATCCTCAATCATCCTATCTCTCATGGATCTCCAGGATTCAGGTTTCTTGAAAGATAGTCCTAAGTAATTTGGTTGCATGTTTGGATCAAATGGTGGAATCAAGATGTAGAATCAAAATTTGGATCAAGATGTAGAATCAAGTTGTGAAGCGAATAGATCTGAATAAAGAGTCCAACTGACAATATATGTGTGTGCTCTAAAGAGAAGAGATGAGGGACTGGATGTTTTTGACCCAATTGAAGCACCCAAAGATGTTTGGATGACTATGGAGGTTCGGGGCGGATGATACCCCTGGATCGGAAAGTCGTCCACTTGAGAATTACTTGGGCAGCCAGAGAGGGAGAGTCCTGCAAAGACCCCTACAAGGTAGAGCACCCCCATGGGTTACAGGGTTTCCCCCACCCGACCTCTCTTGTCACTGAGATTCCAGGTAGACCAGAATGGGGACCTTGACCTCTTAAGTCTGCCACTTTTAAGATCAAAGGTGCTTAGGGTTTTCACTTGAACTTTAGATGTTTTGATTTTATGACCTAATTTCAAGGTTGGTTGACCCAAGGGGTCAACTTCACCTGACCTGTCCTAAAGATGGCAGAATGATTCTAGGTCAAGACCTAGAAATCACCTTGATTTGACTCCCTGGTTATTAGGTCGAAGGTTTTAAGATTCAAGTGGCTTTAAAGCTCGATTTTAGGATTTGTCTTGCTTATATCTTTTTAATCAAGGGCTTGGGTAGCACACTGATGCAGGTGGGTTTATTTCCTTTTAAACAAGCACGTGTGAACTAGCACTCCAAAACCCTACTGTAGAAACCCTAATTTGGTTCTATTTCCAATCCTTTTTTCTTTTCACAAAAAGTTCTCTTTGAACTTCAAAACAAGGAGTGTGTTGTTCGCGGAGATTCAGCAATTAAGCGTGATCTCTACTAAGCACCGGAAATTGTGGGGTAGGATCTCTAAAAATCGCTTTTCTTTCAATAGGATTTGAAAAGTTTTCGCAAAATCAGGAAGCTTTTGCCCTAAAGATGGTAATTACTATGAAAGAAGGCAAGTGATTCCTAATTTTATTATTTCTTTTTTTGTCTTCCCAGGATTAGGAGATGGATTAGGGAAGAGAGATTACTTGCCCTGAAGTGGTTGATTTGCGTGGGAGATTTCCTCATGAAATACCTGTAAAATTACAGCAAAACTAATAGGGCAAGTTAGTGCTCAAATATAATCACAAATAATGCAGAAATTAGTGATAAATTGCGTGTTGCTCCTCGGCAATAGCGCCAAAATGTTACAACGCTTTGAACGAGTGGTTTTTGAAGATGAAAGTTGTCGCATCGTAGTATAAGGGATCAAGCATTATTAACAAATAAGAAGTTTTTATTACTCGAAAACCTAAGTATCCAAGGTCGAACACAGGGAGCAAATAGAATTTATTCACTAATCTCAATAATGTAATTCGAATACTTAAAGTTACTCAAAACCTAATTCAGAGTATAATGCAAGAGTTTATGAATTAAAATGTAGAAAAATAGAAGAGAAATTGAGAAGAGTTGGATAAAAAGTTGATTCTTCTTCTCTTGGCTTGTTCTTCAGCTTCTTCTTTGGTTCCTTCTTCTTTGGTTTTCCGCTTTCTTCTTTCTCTGAGCATCTCTTTCTTTTTCTCTTGCATTAGCCTTGCCTTCTCTTCCTTTCTTCTTCTTCTTCTGTTCTTTAGCCCTTTCTTCTTTCTCTAACTTTCCTCTACGTGTCTTTGCCTTAGCTCCTTTTCTTCTTTGACTTGTCTTCTCTTCTTCCTTCTTTTTTTCCTACCTTTGTCTTTTCTGCTTCCCTTCTTCTTCCTTGGCCGCACCTTCTCCTTCCTTCTTCCTTCTTCAGCCTTTGCCTTTGCCTCTGTGTAACGACCCGGTTCCCGAGTCCCTACGAGACACGAGAACCGGACCGACTCGACTAATCCCAAGACCTAGTCGTCCAACGAGGAAGTAATCAAAAGACAGTAAAATAAACCACATTCAGCATGAAAATAACTAACAGTAAGAAAGTACAGCAGTAAGGAAAGAAACTACTACAGTAGGTACCACCACAACAGCAAAACAACATTTATCATATAACAAGAACTGCAGGTAAGGAAAGTACAGCGGAAACAAAAAAAACTACTCACTAAAACAGAAACAAAAGAGGTACAAGGACTGTGGTAAACTCTACTAGACCCTACTTGGCCCAGCGTCCTCTGCAGCCGCCGACCCTGGCTGCTCAACACCTGGTCCTGAAAAAGGTAACGAGTGTAACACGTCAGCAAAACGCTGAGTAGAGTGGCAAACTAACTAAAGGCAATAGTAGAGTGTACAGTAGCTGTTATGTTCTATTACTTCCTTTATTCACATCTTTCAATTTTTCTCACTATTTCATTTATTTCTCAGATCCTTTACTTGATCTCGAATGTCCTCGTGGGAACGATCTTGATTGCAGTATTTTCCAAAAGTAGAAGTAGCACGTGGTGCTCTCCTGGCCGGGAGAGTCCCCCGTGGTGATCCTACCCTCAGTCAACCACCCCAAGGTCACTGACAGACGTAACGGTGACTACGGCACGCGCGATAAACGCACAGGTAGCTAGCCCGCACTGGCACGCGGTCAGTCGTTTCCGTTAACGGGTGCGCCCAAAGCATAGCACGGAACCAGGGCAGAGCCCTCTCAGTAACAGGGGTCCAACCCCTCCACAGTAACCAAACCGGGGCCTTGCCCCTCCACAGTCCGCGCACCCTCGCCTGACTACCCTGGTTTGCCCTAGTGGGCCTAACAAGTCGGTGAAGGAGGCTAGTAGAACCCCGGGGCCCGTGGGGTAGATAGTACTCTCCTAACACTACTAGCTCTCCTCGGTACTACGTACACGAGGGCCAACAAGTCGGTACAGAGTGGCCAGTCCTAACCCCCGGGTCCCTGGGGTGGCTAGCTCAGCTCTGCACTAAACAGGGGGACAGTCGCTCTCCTTGGTACTCCGTACTCAAGGGCCAGCTCACTTCCCCAATTCTATTCCATTCGCTTTCCAGGAGTTCTACTCCTACTTCCCCGTAGGGTTCCAGAACATCTCATGTCTTACTTTCCAGTTTCACGTTCTTACCAACCATGATCCCAATCATGTTTCTTTATTCATAACAGGCAGCTGTGAATTCAATTTACAGGCAGCTTCATATATTCCTTTCCATTTTTCCAAGACTGCATTATTATATATTCCACTAGTTTTTCCATCCTAGGATTCATGCCATATCCTAGGGTCTATCATACAATCTAGTTTTCCGGCCCTAGGATTCATGCAACACCTAGGAACTATCATTCCATATATTTCTCATTCCTAGGATTCATGCAATGTCCTAGGTTCTAGTTATGGTTCCATACTTTAACAAATTTTATTAATACTTAAAGCCACTCTACCAGGTACAACGGGAGTAATGGGGGCGTGATCGGGAATCCCGCGTGCCTCCGCGACTCTCAAGACTGCAACCGAACGAGGTCCTATCACAAGGATCAAACACAAGGAGTGTCTCAAAACAGTGTATAGCTACTGTAGACGGGTAGAGTAATTAATTCTGAAAAGAACGCAACTCGAATCGCGGAAAATGGAGCCCGAACGGGCCCTAAACGGGTCGAAAAAGACGATACTGTGCAAAATCAGACGTCTGGAACTTCTTCCAGACGTCTTACAAAGTGGATCAGAGAATTACCTGTTCAGCATGGTTTCCCAGACGTCCAGAAGTCTGCGGGGACGTCTGGCCTAGCTCCCAGACGTCCGGTGGTCACTCAGGACGTCTGGAGGTCACTCCCGCCGTCTGGTACAACTTCCAGACGTCCGATTCGCAAGGGATGGCGAGTCAGCGAACCTGCGCACAGCCAACTCCCTCCCTCAGTACGGTCAGTCGACAGGAAGGAAGGAGAAGGGGGTAAACTCACCTTTCAGACGTCTGTATGATCTTCCAGACGTCTACCTCGCAGTCTGGCTGTCAACCCAGACGTCTGATTCTGGAAATTTTTCCAGAATCAGGGCGCTGCTCGGCCTCCGCTCGCGACGCCGCCCGCGTCGCACCTCGCGCTCCTGCTGCTCAGACCGCAGCAGGTCCCTCTCCGCGTCGCTCCGCGCCCCCTGCACCCTCCGCCAGCCGGCCAAGCCGCTCCGGCGAGCTCGCCCTCACAGCAGAGCTCCGCCCTCGCACGCCGCACCTCCGCGCTCACTGCGGCCGTTGCTGCCGCCCTCGCGTCCGCTCGCTCTCGCCCACAGGAAGGAGAAGAAGGAGGAGACTGTGGAGACGGGAGGGGAGGCGTGGCCCTTTTAAGGCCGCGCGAGGAGGAGAGAGGGGGTGGCAGGCCGCCTGCAGCCGCAGAGAGAGAGGGAAAGAGAGAGAGAGAGAGGAATCGCGGGTCTGCGTGCACAGGCGCGCAGACGACTCTCCCGTGTGAACATAACTGTTTTCCAGACGTCTGGAAACGATCCCAGACGTCTGTTCAGACGTTTGGATGTGATCCCAGACGTCTTGACCGACGTCTGGGCCTCCTCCCAGACGTCTTAAAATACGTCTGGGGCACGCATTCGTTACACTCTGCCTTCAAGTCTTCCTTAGCTTCTTCCTTAGCTGCTCCTGACTTCAGCTTCTAAGTCCTTTTTCTTTCTTCCAGTGTTTGCCCTTGGCTTCTTCCGTAGCTTCCTCTTCCTTCTCCTTCTTTCCCTGCACAGCACAAAGCAAAACCTACCCCTAACTTCCCCTCGTTGCTCTCTCTCTATTTCTCTCTTCACTCTCCCAGAGCCAGCCAATCGAGTATACAGGTTGGGTTACGCGCACCTGGGTCTAGGCGCACCAATGTGGGTGGTGCATGAGGAGTGCAGGGTAAACGGGTCGGGTACCAGGTCTGAGTGGGTGTGGGTCGCGGACGAGGCAGGCGTGGGTGAGGGGACCTCACCCTGTGACTTGAGGCGACATGCTTAAAACACAAATTCAATATAAACGCCTTACCGCGCTCCTGAGTTTCCGAGGTGGGACTAAAAGTCCCACCTGCTTTGCTCGCGCATCCGCAGGAGGACTTCTTCAATTGCTGCGGCTATGCTCTCTCTCAAATTCAATTGCCTGGCTGAGTGCGTGTGCAAGTCCAACCCGCACCTCCTGGACCTGGAGAGAAGCGTCTGGGTTGAAGCTAGTGAGATCCTTGCTTCGTGCTTCAATGGCGGCAAGGTGTCAGACCTAAAATCACTCAATATAGCCTTGCAGCCTCACTAAACCAGATGGGGAGCTTTGTCGTGGCACGGCGAAGGTGCTGTGGTCGGTGGCTGGCCGCGGGGCGACCTAGGCATGCGTGCCTAGGTCACTTTGTGGCCGTGAAGGTTGGTTTGATCGGGGGGTGAGTGTGGAGGTGTTGGCAATCAATGAAGGGGAGGAAGATGATCAATGGGTGATGGCGGAGGTGATGAGGGGTCTAGCGAGGCATGTGGGAGCGTGTAGTGGTAGATGTGCCTTTGCCGGTGGTCGACCGGAGATGGAGAAGGTGGTGGTGGTCTGCGGCGTCGAGGGGATAAAAGTAGAAATAAAGGTAGGGGAAATAAAGAGAGGAGAGAGGGGAAGAGATTTGACCTAAATTAATGGACGAAGGGAGAGAGGAGGTGGGTGGCTCATACCTGTCGCCGTCGAAGAAGAAACTTCTAGAGGAGGGAGAATGGCGACGACGACGGGGCTGGAAACGCGCGCACGGGTATTGCATGACACGGAAGAAGGTGGTGAAGATGGCTCTGCCACTGGTATTGTGGCAGACCGACGAGAAGGAGGAGGAGGAATCACCAGAGCTCGCTGGACGCTTTGGTCGGAAGAGAAGGGAAGAAATTGGGGTGGTTCTCCGACCAAGCCAAGCTGATTCTGAGTGGCCGGTGACGTGCTGTTGTGCGTGTGTGTTAAGAAGTATCGTTATAGTCGCACTTGCAATGTCGGTTTTAAAATAAGTAAACGGAGGTGAGTCCGAGTGTCGGTCTCAGGGAGGCGTGAAAATCGGATTTTTGCTTATCACTTGTCACGGAAAGTGCAGAGTTTTGCTTGCGAAGGATGCGGTTTTGAAAGCGAGAGAGAGATAGAGAGAGATTAGGGTTAGAATGTTCCTTGTTTAATCATGCAACTTGAACGGTAATTAAAGTGACAATTGAACGGAAAATAACTTCATTAATCATGCACTTGTAGTTCATAGCTTACAACATTAAATACATGCTTCAAACAAAAATAATGGAAATCTTAAAAGAGAGAGAGAGAGAGAGGGTGGAGAGCAACGAGGCAGCCACGACGGTGGAGGAGGCTTTGTCGGCGGCTCGTCGTCTCCGGCGATTACAAGAGGACCTAAAGCTAGCTAAGAGAGGGGTGGAGTAGTTGCAAGGGGAGTGAATCCTTGAATGAGTGGTAGGAGGGGGTTTAAATAGGGTTAAGGGCTTCCTAAAAGAAGAAGGGGCTTTAGCGACATCTAGAGCGTCGCTAAAACCACTCCCAAAAGCGTCGGTGAAGCCCTCCAGCCGTCGGTCAGCTACCTGCCTTGTTTCTTCTTCTCGTACGATCTGCAGCTACTGCATGAGAGCCGTTCGATCAAAGATTGGATGGCTAAGATCTCTCCTCGGCTGCGCTGGAATCGCACCTCGGGCGCGCGTGTGCACGGGCGTCATCGCCAGGCGTGAGCGTGGGCGCCCGTGAGCTGTGGTTGCGCCGCGTGGCGAAATCTCGGCTGCCCTCTCCTGATCGGGCAGCCCAATTTTGCCGCGCGCAACCCCCGTCTTCAATTTCAGGCTCAGCGCAGCTCGAACCCGCGTCGCTTGCGTGCTGGCATGTGCGCTAACCGTTGAGCCACGCCCGCGCTTTGTCGTGGCGACTGCGGGTGGGCACGCGAGTCTCGGCTGGATGAAGGGGCTGCGTGCGGTGGAGTGGGGATTAAAATGGCGCAATATGGGCCGTTGATCTCCAGATCAACGATCAGAACTTCTTGGGCCCATTGTAGGAGCTTCGGATGTCAGATTTGGCTGATCTTGAGTCCGTTGGACTCCGTTCGTCGTTCTGAATCCATCCGTGTAGTCCGATTGCTCATCTGAGGCCTGCTTTGACAAATGCTTACATAAATGGCCATTAATATAGTTTTATAAGCAATCTTGGTACATGATGCATGCAATGCTCCCATTCTACTTATGTTTTGCCTTTTATTCTTAAGATGGGCCATATTCAACATAATTATCACCCCCTTGTGTAGTGTTATCATACCCCCATGCTTACTCCTTGCTAGTCCCTAGTAAGGTTTATTCTAGCCTTTATTTCCTTTCAGAATTTAAGAAGTAATTGCTTAGACACTTCGTTACTTGTTAATAAGAGAAAATATACGAAGATCTTAATCTACAAAGACTAAGTAGCGCCCGGGTGTCTACCAAAATACGAATCTCCTGAATCCTTGCTTTAATGTATATATGTATATGTATATATATATTTTTTTTTAGAATTTTTTTTAGAATTCAGTGTGGGTTGGTAACTTTTTACTGCTACCTAATCCACCCAAAACTCGGTCAAAATCCTAAGTGCTAAGCATCTTGGTGTGAATGTTGTGATAGACTCACTTAACGGTAATTGAGACAGACTTCGGGTTTCTACGCCTCTAGGTGACCGGAAAAGGAAATAAATTTGCCTGAAGGTGTATTTGTTCGATTGGTAGCTTTCTCCCTATGTTTGTTTTAATTGGGGTCAACACAAGAATTTTTCCAGTGTATATCTCCCCGGCTTATACTACTTCCCCACTTCTTTCTTAAGTGTTTTGGTCTTTTTGTATAGTTATTGAGCTGGGCTCTGGACAACCGACCAATGGGCCGTTACCCACGATCACTCGCCAGCCATACTTGTGCGGTGAAGTGTGGTTTATTTTCTTTTCTTCTTCCTTTTTTTTTCGGTAGGTGGCTTCTATGATCTCAAATGTACCTAGAGGTAATGAAGAAGAAATGGCCTGTGGCTAGGTTCTGGACAACCTGCCAATGGGCTGTTACCCACGACAACTTGCCAGCCATACCACCCTAGAGAGTTCATTAGCTACCCAATTTCTGTCAAAATCTCTGAGAAGTGAGTCTGTGCAAAAATGTGTGCAGATGCTTAGACTCAAGGTTTTTCTGAGTTAGATGGTGAGTTGATAAGTCGTATACTTATCACCTTATTTAGTAGGTGGATTAGAATAGCTTCAGGTTGCAAGGATTCGAAGCTAAATCCATATTTTAATGGACACCAAGGCTGATTAAGCCTGAAGGCCTGAAAAGTCTAAGTGTTTAAGTTCTTTTTGTATTATTTTCCACTATTGACAAGTTTCTAATGCCTAAGTTTTCTTCCTAAATTCAATTATTTATTTATTTATTTATTTAGACTGATTAAATGAGCTCAGGATTATGCAATTTACCACCCCCCCATGCTTAAGTTGGACAATGTCCTCATTGGCAAGTACATGGATGCAAAAGGGTTCAAAAAGATAGTACCTGAGTGACGTAAACTACCGAATCAGTCTGAATCCTCTAGGTTGCCTCCTAGGAAGCGCTGAGTTTAACGCCTCCAGCTGGGCAGTGCACAAACAGGAATGGCTTGGGTCAAGGAGGTATGTACAAAATCAACCAGATCCAAAATCAGAAGTCCACAGATGCGAACAAGGTTGTAGTGGAGTCCCGTTCCTAAGGGGCGGGAATTCTGTATCATGCATGCCCGTGTCAGATCCTCTCTTAGTCTGCGGGCATGCAAACAAGTTGATGTGGACGAACGCACCCCAAATACGACATGCCAGACACTAAAGATGTAGGTTTTATACTCAGCCTGTATCCCCATAAAATTGTAATCTATCAAAAGTGTATCAATTCCAGTGCATTCGGGTTGCGGGATCTTTATTCTGGTAGGGCAGGTAACAAAGTTAAGAGTTTCATAATGAGCCTTACAATCAAGTATGAGGCCTCTCTCCAAAGACGAATCTATCTCTTCCGCAACTATGGTTTCATTGCTCATTCCCTCCAAGCCCTCAATCTCAAGAATATTTTCTTCAACCTCCTTTGTATCAGATTCACTGTTTGGGGTTGCATTAGAGGTAGGGTCAATTTCATCCTTTAGATCATAATCTTTCTCTCGACCCTCCTCCAAATTTGTGATGGGGATTCCAACCGATTCATAATCGATTTCTTTGAAATTGTAACTACATTCCCCATTTCCGATGTTGGTTGCTGTTCCCACCGGATTGCTTCTGTTGGGCCGATTAGATTCGGATTCCAAGGCATCTCCCCTCACATTCTCAGTTTCCTCCTGATGTTTGTCCTCAATGCTCCCCAAATTATGTTCCAAGGAATCCTTACTGTCCTTATCCACTGAGCTATCCAACTCCTGAGGGGTATCAATGGTGGACTGAACCAAATCAGGGTGACTGGGTGTAGTCCAATTGATCATGGTAGGTCCTTGCTTTATGAATTCCATGAATGGCGTTGTGTGCAACAGCTTTCTCTGGCCTTCTTCCCCCAATTGTTGGAACAAATCCAACATGGCCTGTTGCCCTTTAACCAATTCTTGATTTTGTTTGTGTAGTTCTAACTGGAGGTTATCAAGAATTGACATGGTTTCATTTGGTGTCCTTTGGATTTCCTCCTTGAAATCCAGGTTAAGAGAGTATGGTTGAGGTTGTGGATCAGAATCCACACTGGTGTTTAGGTTCTTAGGTAGGTCCTCTATTCTATCATGTTTAGGGTCCAATTCTTCAAGAGGAACCATTCTCTGTTTGGTCCTACTCCAGAATGGTTGAGGTTCTAAGTTCTCCTCCCAGTCAGATTCTTCATCAGGGGACCAAATCAAAGGTTGATGATCCTGGGCTTGCCTAGATTTCTGATCATTTTCTGATTTTCATTTGTCTAGAACTCCTTCTAATCCAAAGGTCAAGTAGGAAAGGTTGTTGAATTCAGATGACCTTTCTTGGTTATTATCCTGAGAAGGGTAGGGTTCTTGGTGTTCTCCTAAAGTGTAGGTCCTATCGCAGTAAAGCGGGTAGGACCTAAATGAGGAGGCGTGGTGAGGAGAATCGAGATATGGAGCCCCACGATTTAAATCATACCCTTGGGTGGATATGTTGGGTGTATTCCAATAAGAGGTTGGTGCGGTTTGGTCATAATTGGGATAGTTAGGCCAAGAGGGATATTCAAGGTCGTATCCCCAACTTGGTGGTTGGTTAGCCCAAGTAGGCTGTGGATATGGTCTACTTGGGTTAGCATATAAATCCTGTTGGGGGTAGTTTGGGTAAGATGGATAGGCATTGAAATCCATGGTTTGGAAGAAATGAAGGGATGTGGGAAGAACAGATGAGAGAGAGTTGTGTACTCAACCAAGCAAACAAGCCTAGTCCTTATGGTGTGTTCCTTAGGAGACCTAGAAATCTCACAAAGGGTGATTAAGTCCATAAGCACTGGACTCCCCTTCCCAAGGCTAATCTGGCCAGGTTGATTATGAGGGGATTGCAGGGAAGGTTCTTCCTTTGGCTTGCGCCTCCAGTTCTGTAGACCCCACAACCGCAGTCGTTTGACACTGCCCCGCAGCCTAGTCACCAGATTCTACCAAGGGAATGAAAGTCAAATGCCCAGCGAACAAAATCTTGCCTTTCGAGACTTAACTCAGTTCTGCCTAGGGCACGTCTACTCAGTTTTAAAGGGCTAGGATAGTGCTTGTGCTTAGGGTTATGTGATGAGGCGATGATTGGGGTGGTGCCTCTTAATTTTCCAATTTCAAAATGTGTGCTTCTATCAAAACATGGTTTTCAAGCAAGGATTTTTAAGATGTGGTGTCTTTTAGTGTTTCATCCTTACTTTAGTGCTTTTTAGGGTTGACGTGTCTTAATGTTTTCAGACAAGTTTCGGTGGGCACGTTAAGTTCTGCACATAATTCGGTGAAAGTAGATTTCCTTTTATTCTGTAGAGGCTCTAAAACCCTAATGTACTCATCCTAATGATCATGCAGCTTCTATTAGATGAGTCGATTTTAGGGTTGAGTAGTGCGGCTCAGGTCAACTCACGGTGGCTTCACAAACACCACTCAAGAAAAAGAAAAGAGCACTCCAAGAATTTATTCAGAATATTAGAGTGTACATTTTTTTGTGGGGTGATGTGTTAAGGATATGGGTCAAGCAATCATACACCATGCCATTTTTTTCAGTTTTTACAATTTTTTTTTTAGTTTTCTCACGCAAACAAACAATGAGAGAAAGATTACTCACTATCGATCCTCGTAGCACCTACTCCCTTGCTACCGTCGTGGGATGTGTCGCTTCGCCGTCCACGCGTCGAATTCCTACAACCATCAAGTAAAAAGGAAGATAGGGCATTAGACGATGTGAGAATGAATGTGGAATGGAGGTGATAAAACAAATCCGTTGCCTCCCCAGCAACGGCGCCAAAAACTGACATGCGTGTGTGGTAAGAAGTGTCGTTATAGTCGCACTTGCAACGTCGGTTTTAAAATAAGTAAACGGAGGTGAGTCCGAGTGTCGGTCTCAGGGAGGTGTGAAAATCAAATTTTTGCTTATCACTTGTCACGGAAAGTGCGGAGTTTTGCTTGCGAAGGATGCGATTTTGAAAAGCGAGAGATAGAGAGAGAGATTAGGGTTAGAATGTTCCTTGTTTGATCATGCAACTTGAATGGAAATTAAAGTAACAATTGAATAGAAAATAACTTCATTAATCATGCACTTGTAGTTCATAGCTTACAACATTAAATACATGCTTCAAACAAAAATAATGGAAAGCTTAAAAGAGAGAGAGAGAGGGTGGAGAGCGACAAGGCAGCCACGGCGGTGGAGGAGGCTCCGTCGGCAGCTCGTCATCTCCGGCGATTACAAGAGGGCCAAAAGCTAGCTAAGAGAGGGGTGGAGTAGTTGCAAGGGGAGTGAATGCCTTGAATGAGTGGTAGGAGGGGGTTTAAATAGGGTTAAGGGCTTCCTAAAAGAAGAAGGGGCTTTAGCGACGTCTAGAGCATCGCTAAAACCACTCCCAAAAGCATCGGTGAAGCCCTCCAGCCACCGGTCAGCTGCTCGCCTTGTTTCTTCTTCTCGTGCGATCTACGGCTGCTGCGTGAGAGCCGTCCAATCGAAGATCGGACGGCTGAGATCTCTCCTCGGCTGCGCTGGGATCGTGCCTCGGGTGCACGTGTGCGCAGGCGTCATCGCCCGGCATGCGCGTGCACGTGGGTGCCCGTGAGCTGTGGTTGCGTCGCGTGGCGAAATCTCGACCGCCCGCTCCTGATCGGGCGGCCCAATTTCGTCGTGCGCAACCTCTGTCTTCAATTTCAGGCTCAGCGCGGCTCGAACCTGCGTCGCTTGCATGCGGGTGTGTGCGCTAACTGTTGCGCCACGCCTGCGCTTTGTCGCGGCGACTGCGGGTGGGCATGCGAGTCTCGACCATTCGACTGAAGATCGACGGCTGAGATCTGATCTCGGCTGGATGAAGGGGCGGCATGAGGTGGAGTGGGGGCTGACGTGGCGTAATATGGCCCGTTGATCTCCAGATCAACGGTCAGAACTTCTTGGACCCATTGTAGGAGCTCTGGATCTCGGATTTGGCCGATCTTGAGTCCGTTGGACTCCGTTCGTCGTTCTGAATCCATCCGTGTGGTCTGATTGCTCATCCGAGGCCTGCTTTGACAAATGCTTACACAAATGGTCATTAATATAGTTTTATAAGCAATCTTGGTACATGATGCATGCAATGCTCCATTCTACTTATGTTGTGCCTTTTATTCTTAAGATGGGCCATATTCAACATAATTATCACCCCTTGTGCGGTGTTATCAGCCGGATCAGGGGGTCTTTTTATAGCATCTAGCAAAGGCTCTTGTGCTTGGAAGCCGAAGAAGGAAACAGTGGGATGCCCAAATCTCTCATGTGTTTGCATGAGAGATTGGGTGCGAATCAGGGCTTGGGATTTGGTTCACATGAAAGGGAATTCCTCAGAGAATCTCCCTTCCAAATCTGGGAGATCTCTGAGGATTCAGGGAGAAATCCTCCTCAAATCCTCGCTGGAGTAGGACTCCTCCGCTTTAATGGTAGAGGTACCTAATTGTAAGAGTGGCGAGGAAGATAGGGGGTTTGCGTAATGAATTTCAAAAGTTAGGGGTCAAAATGTAATTGGGTGGACTATAGGTCAAGGTGACCTCCCCTTAGGTCCAAATTTTGGTACAAACCTAATTTTGACCTAAGGAATCCAATGGTGATGTTGGATTTTAGGTTTGACCATGTTTAACTGGACATTTTACATAAAAATCCAAATTAGGTCAAATAATGAGCTAGGACCCCAATCTAGGTCAAAATAGGTTCCAAAGGCCAATTTGAAGGTTCTAAACCCTAGGGGACATTTTTCCATGAATTTTAGAGGACTTAGTTGATTTTTATCCTGACCATAACCTTGTTGAATTAAGCGGGTCTGTTTTAGGGTTACAAGAAGTCATTTAATTCTCAGATTGCACACTAACTCATTTCTAATTAAACCAACCCACTTTTTGTCTTATTAAGACCTTTTGACCTATGTTTAGCCCCTAAGAAATCCCGTTGATGCATTGCAACGGTAAAATTACAGTTTTACCCTTTGTTTCATGTTTTCTTCTCAAAACATTAATTCCTTGAATTAGGCCCTTCTCCAAGTTATATAGGAGCTTTTATTCTCTTTCTTTATCATCATTATTGTTATGACTCGATCCCAGATCTCTATAGGATCTGAGATCGGCTTGCCTCGACTAATCCCAAGATCTAGTTATCCAACGAGAAATAACCAAAAGCAAGAAATATTTCACAACCACACATGCAATGTAACTAAGCAGAAAATAATCAAGAGGCAGTAAAGGAAACAAAGCGAATAATCTCACAATATTACAGGCCATCACAACTATGATAGCGGAAAATACAGCGGAAAAGTAACTGAAATAGTATTACATAGAACAAAATACTCACTACTACAACAGAAGCTAAGAAACAGTAAGGAAACACAGCAAAGGCTGGGCTCGACTGGGCCCAGCTCCCTGTGTAGTCGGTGGTGATGGTTGCTCAACTCCCTGACCTGGACAAGGTTATAAAATTTCGTAGTCAGCTAATGCTAAGTAGAGCGGCAACTAAACCATTTATATGCAATTTAAGTTAAAATAGGCAACTAATTATTTTTTAATTCTATTCAGCTCAACCAAGTGGTTATAATTCATTCATTCTCTTAGAAATTGGTTATTTTTGGATCCTGATTGTCCCTCACGGGGACGATCTTGATTGCAGTCTTTTCCATGATGTAGGATGTACACGTGGTGTTCTCCTGGCCGGGAGAGTCCCCTGTGATAATCCTACACCCAGTCAACCACCCCGAGGTCACGGTTGCGACGTAGCAGTGACTACGACACTCACGATAAATGCACGGGTAGCTATCCCGCACTGGCACGCGGTCAGTCGTTTCCGCTAGTAGGTACGCCTAAAGGTACAACACGGAACAGTATAGGACCTTGCCCTCTCAGAACAGGGGTCTCGCCCATCCACAGTCTGCGTACCCTCGTTTGACTATCCCAGTTTGCCCAGTAGGCCTAAAAAGAGTCGGTGTATGGTGGCTAGTCCTAACTTCAGACCCCGTGGGGCGGCTAGCTCCCTCCCTACACTAAGTATCTCACCTCGGTACCACGTACACGAGGGCCAAAACGGAAGTCGGTGTAGAGTGACTAGGCCTAACCCTAGGTCTCAACCCAGAGGGGTGGCTAGTTTCCCTCTACACTAAAGGGACAATTGCTCTCCTTGGTACCGCGTACTCAAGGGCCAGCTCACTTCCCATGTACAGGAGTTCTTCTCCTAATTCCCCATAGGGTTCATACTAGTATTTCTTTCGTTTCATTTTCCAACATTCCGATCTCTCTATTCACATTACCAGTTTCATTATTAAAACAGGCAGCTCATGATTTACTAACTGAGAAAGCATCATATCAATAAACCCATACATGTGCTAGCATTTAGGGTTTTACATGCATCTCAAGTAAACGGTGTAGCTCAAACCATACTCATTTGTTCCTATCCTAGGGTTCATTCAAGTTATTCTAAACATGCAGTTTATTTGTTTAAATTATAATATTAATG
This sequence comes from Thalassia testudinum, assembly GCA_037157565.1. NCBI lineage: Eukaryota > Viridiplantae > Streptophyta > Magnoliopsida > Alismatales > Hydrocharitaceae > Thalassia > Thalassia testudinum. The sequence continues at coordinate 52,639,199 of JAZHRO010000009.1, forward strand.
TAAACCACTCTACCAGGAAATACGGGAGGAATGGGGGCTCAGATCACAGATCCTGTCACCTCCGCGGGTCCTGCGTACTCAATTGGCTGGAGACCTATGCAATTGACCAACCACATCAAATGAGTCCAAAATCGTATACAAGTGACACTAACTCGTAGAGAAACTCAAGCGTAAAACAACGGTACTTCGTTTGCGAAAATTCGATTCCGTTTAGACCTTAAACGGGCCAAAAACACGCATGCTGTCCAAAATCAGACATCTAGGACTAGGCCCAAATGTCTTAAAAGACGTCAAAACTCACCCTTTCTTTTCTACGGCTTCCTCATACATCCAAACTCCTCTTCAATCGTCTAAGGGAAGTCCCAGACGTCGGACTCCCCTTCCAGTCGTCTGGAAGTATGGTCAGACGTTTGGCAATGTGCCCAGATGTCTAAAAGTGCCTCGAAAGGTGCACCGTGCATCTTTCCAACACTCTGCCCCTATGTACGTACGCGTAAAGCAAAAAATGGCTAAACCAATCCTTTGCGATAAGGTCTGCATGGGTGGAAACCATGCAGAGAAAAAGTACCTTGGCACTAGCGTGTTTTCAGACATTCAACTTCAGCTCCGGACGTTCCCCTGCTACTCCAGACGTCTGGGATGTGCTCTAGACGTCTGATACTGGAAAATATCCAGTACGCAGAACTCTCTCGAGCCTTCTTCTCCGCGTGGATCCCTCCGCGCCACCCGCAGCTGCTATGCTAGTAGCTTTAGGAGGTCGCGAAGCTCACCTTCGCGAGCTCCTCCTCGAGCTCCACCGAGCTCCCATGGTCGTCCTTTGGCCGCACAAGCTCCCCTCGTGCGAGCTCTCCTGTCATGCACCCAAGCTCCCCTAGCCTCCTCCTCTCTCCCATGCCCTCACTCTCCCGCGCACCACACTCTATCCCTCTCTCCTTCTCACACGAGCGCCTTTCCTCCGCGCATGGCTGCAAGTGGAGGAAAGGAGGCCGTTGGCGGCTCGCTGGCAGACTGGGGAAGGAGGTGGAGGTAGTGGAAATGGTGGTGTAGTGGAGATGGAGTGGGGTGGAGGGGTTTAAATGGAGATGGGTTAGGGTTTGGGTGAGGAAGGAGGGGGGTACGCGTGTCGTGCACGTGCGGAAAAAGGGAAAAGGGTACGGTTCTTCTACTTTCAGACGTCTGACCATCTATCTAGACATCTGGACAGACGTCTGATGAATAATCCAGACGTCTTATCCAACCCAAATGGCAGCGGGTCATTTCAGTTATTCAATGGTGATTTTAAAGAGGAACATTGACACCATGTGATGGAAAAACTCACAAAGTTGCATGAGCTTGGTGAAATTTCGTTATGGTGAATCACCCCATCGCTACTATGTTTCTAGGATGGTTATTACTTTTCCCATCGCAGATAACACAATAGTTGTATGGTAATTTTTTTATAACCGTCATTGAATGAGTATTTGGTGTCTGTTTTGATAACAAACATCATAGTTTATCTCTAGGGATTACGGATCATGGGGTCTATTGATGATAGCATCAGAACTGATGCCATTGGCTCACCTTCATCGGTAATAACTTGAAGGTAATCATAAATTTTATTTTTCAAATCATTTCGGTGATGGTTGTATATGCAATCGTCACTGAAGCTAGGGTATAAGTGCTCGTGTGCTACTCGACCCACACCCCTTCCTCTCCCAAAACCCCTCTTCATCCCCTCTTCCCTCCTCTTTGACAACGAGCATCCTCCTCCCCTTCGCCCCTCGCGTGTCCTCCTCTCTGGCAATCTCCCCCTCCCCGCTGATCTCGTCTTATAACTTCTCGTTATAAGGCTTTTGGTGATGGTTTTAAGCCACTGCTAAAAGCAATGTTTCCTGTAGTGTATGGAAGTTTAATTTTCATGAAGATGCGAGTTGGATGTTGGGATTAAATAAAAATCCCATGAATAAAAATTGAATAACTTATCAAATGGATCATGCAATGTGCCACAAAATATTCGAACAAACAAATCACAATATCCCATCACAATCACAATCTGCATTGTATTTTTAACTTGGAAAAATCCCCCATAGATGTGAGGGTAAAAAACCTTAGGATTCACACTATCCAAAATCAATCTACTATAATCAAGTACAATGTTCATCCTCACGAGAGGCTACACAAAGCCAATCCTCTTTTCAATGTCATGGATCACCAAAGGTAATATTCAAGAGTGGAAGAATGTCAACCAGATATATAGCAGCAAACTTCCCACAAATGGCATAGGCCCTTGATCGCTTGTAGTAGATGAAGACAAAGGGATGAACAAACTCTTGTTTCTCTCCTGATCTTCCCTCTTGCACCTAGCGGTATGTAAAAGGTAGGAATAAAACCCACGGTGGGGACTACCTCCTACTTTTATATTGGATGCCTCAATGCACACATAAGGCAACAAGCAAAAAGAAAAGATAAAGAATGGAAAATTTTAGCAAGAACCATAGAGGGTTTTCAAGGATGCATGCCACTAACTTTCTGAGACTTTAAGTTGGACCTTCAAAAGGTCATCAAGTGTGGGTTAGGTTCCCACAGAGGAGGGGAACCCACGTTCACCTGCCCCTTCGGGACGTACGCATTTCGAAGGATGCCTTTCGGTCTTTGCAATGCACCCGCGACCTTTCAGCAATGCATGCTTGCCATATTCTCAGATATGGTAGGTGATTATCTGGAAGTCTTCATGGATGACTTTTCAATTTTTGGAGCACATTTGACGATTGCCTCCAGCACTTGGTCCAAATACTCAAGCGGTGCAACGATGTGAATTTGGTTCTTTCCTGGGAAAAGAGCCATTTCATGGTGCCTGAGGGAATCGTCTTGGGACATCTAATTTTGGAGAAAGGCATCCAAGTCGATCGAGCCAAGGTTAACTTGATTTCCAAACTCCCTATGCCTAGCTTGATCAAGGACATCCGATCTTTTCTGGGGCACGTGAGTTTTTACCGTCGATTTATCCCTGATTTTTCAAAAATCACGCGCCCCCTGACTACTCTTCTCTTCAAGGATGTGCCTTTTGAAATCTCTAAGGAATGCTCTCAAGCATTTGAGATCCTTCGTGATCGACTTACCCAAGCCCCGATCCTATAGCCCCCTGATTGGTCTCAACCCTTTGAGATCATGTGCGATGCACCTGACTTCGCTGTAGGAGCGGTTTTGGGGTAGAAAATTGATGGGAACCTCATGGTCATTTACTACACTAGCAAAACACTAGACGAGGCTCAGTGTAACTACACGGTTACTGAGAAAGAGCTGTTGGCTATGGTATTTGCCCTAGAAAAATTCAGATCATACTTCCTGGGTTCCCGTGTTATCATCTACTCGGATCACACGGCTGTAAGGCATCTCCTTGCAAAGAAGGATGCGAAACCTCGATTAATCTGATGAATCTTGCTGTTGCAAGAATTTAACCTCGAGATTCGCAACAAAGAGGGAAAACAGAATGTGGTAGTTGATCACTTGTCTCACCTTCCTTCTGAGATCATTGACCCTTTCGGATCCATCACAAAACTCTTCCTGATGAGCACCTCCTGACTATCAATATAGGACTTCCATGGTTCGCAGACATAGTGAACTACTTGGCATCACATCAGATCCCGCCCGATTGGCCAAAGGCCAAGAAGGACAAATTACGTTCCGATGCCAAGTATTACCTTTGGGAAGACCCGTATCTATTCCGCATTGGTGCTGATCAAATAATTCGACGATGTGTCGTGGAAGCAGAAATCAAAGACATACTCTCCTTCCATAACCAGGCATGCGGTGGACATTTTTTAGGACATAAAACCACATCAAAAGTCCTCCAGTGTGGCTTTTACTGGCCCACAATTTTCAAGGATGCATACGATCACTGTAAGGCATGTACCCGTTGCCAGACCTTGGGCAACATGAGCCATCGAGACATGATGCCTTTACAGCCGATCTTGGTATGTGAGATTTTTGACATTTGGGAGATTGATTTTATGGGACCCTTCCCTATCTTGGATAGCTTCGAATACATCTTACTCGCCGTTGACTACGTGTCCAAGTGGATAGAAGCCATTCCGACCCAAACCAATGATCACAAGGTTGTTATCAAATTCATTCATTAAAACATCTTCTCAAGGTTTGGGATTCCACGAGCAATAATTTTCGATGGAGGGACCCATGTCACAAACGCTCAGTTCAGGTCACTGATGACTAAATACGGGGTGTCGCATCCAATCTCTACTCCTTACCACCCCCAAACTAATGGTCTAGCTGAGCTATCAAACCGGGAGATCAAGAAAATCCTCCAGGTTACTGTTTGACCTGACAGGAAGGATTGGTCATCTCAACTTCCAGAAGCATTGTGGGCCTATAGGATCGCCCATAAGACCCAATTAGGTATGTCTCCCTTCAGACTGGTGTACGGGAAGGCATGTCATCTCCCCATCGAATTGGAGCATAAAGCCTATTGTGCAGTACGGAATTGCAACTTCGATCTTTCTAAGGCTGGAACCCATAAAAGGCTTCAAATGAGCGATATCGATGAATTACGCCATGACGCGTATGAGAACTCGTGCATTTACAAAGAACGGGTTAAAGCTTTTTATGACAAACACATTTTTAGAAAGATCTTCCATCCTGGTCAAAAGGTTCTACTCTCTGATGCCTGACTCAAATTATTCCTAGGAAAGCTACGATCTAAGTGGATCGGACCCTACTTAGTCCGATGAATCTTTGGAAATGGAGCCGTTGAGATCAGTCCACTCAGCCACGATTCCGAACCCTTTGTCGTGAGCGGTCAGAGACTCAAACCGTTCATTGACATGACCAATACAGATTTGGTTGAGTCATCCTTTATCCTCCATTCTCCCTGATCTCATTGCACCCAGCCGATGGCGTAAAACTCAGCGCTTAAAGGGAGGCAACCCGTCATTCTTCTAAAAAACCTGAAACCTTTCCTAACATTTCCATGCTGAATTCATATTGCACTTTAGGGTTCATCCATTAGCAGAATCGATTCCACCTCAGGTACCCGTACTCGAGTCTAGAAATCGTTCGCAACAGTCACCTCAACCCGTTCGCTCACCCAACACCTGTCCTAATGAATGAACTAAGCTGAATTTGAACCCACCTAATTTACAATGGGGACATTGCAAATCGTAGGCATGAGGGGATATGAAAGTGCAAAATGATAGGAAAACTCATATCAAGAAAAGGTTTCAACAAAAAAAATCACATATCACAAAAAAAATTGAAAAAGAAAAAGAAAAAAACTGAGGAGGGGTGAGAGAAAAATTTTTTGGGCTTTACAAATAATGAGGAAAAGAGCAAAATGCCAAAACGGAGCACAAAATGAAAAAGAAAAAAAGAATAGTCATTAGTAAAAGATTAAGGGATTAACTGAAGTTCTAGACCACATCAAGAAAAGAGAAAAATGAGAGAAAGTGCTAAGGAGATACAAAAGAGATTAGTAGGAATGCTGACTTTAGGCATTTTGGGCTAGACTCTTAGGCTTAAAAATTCAAGTTCCCACTAAAATCTGGATACTCCTCAAGAGGTTGGGGAAAATGCAAAGCTTAAGTATTAGATCTAAGGCTTAGGGAGTATTCGACCTCATTAACTGACCTTCGGTTTGCGGGATTCGGTAACCTAAGCACCCCAATTCACACACAGTCTGGCTCAGTGTGCATAACTATCAAAATCATGCAAAAAGTGTTTTAATGTTCTGAAAAAGTTGCCTAGATTAGGAGCGGCCGATCAACACAAGTTGATTTAGACGAGTTCCCGACGCGGAGAGGTGGGAAATTCCCCTCGAAGATACGTAACAACATATCGTCTCCTCGGTGCTTGTCTCTTAGGGTATTTAAATATCCCAACGGGGGCATGTAAGCACTCTGCTTGTTCAGATACCATGGGTGGCATTATCACGAAATGTCTATTACCAGGGTCTGGATTTGGCCACAGAATGCCATGTGCGGGGTTATCTCGAAATCTTGAAAGCTAGGATTTTAGGGGTTGTCATGGGCGGTACTATCATGAAGCATCGATTGCCAGGGACCCTTGAGGATTGATGGTGGGAACGAGGAATCCGATACAAACCATGTTGAGAAGCCAATCCAAATCTAGAAATAAAAAGAAAAAGGGAGAGAAAACTCTCCAAACAAATAAATCCTTTGTCTCTCTTACAAAAACGCACTACAAATTGAACCTAGGTTAAAAATGTCTCAAGCACGGGTGCTTTAACTGCGGAGTCTAACGAACCCTAGGATAGTTTCTGCGGGCCTTAAAAACCTTTACGGAGGACTGAGGCTAAAGCGGGTCAGGTCTGGATTTTGGTTGGTACTTGAGTTCCTCTAAGCCTATTGTCAGCATTCTGACCTAATCACAAAAGAAAAAGAGAAAGCACTTATCACAACTAGTAGAAGAAACTCATGGTCTAGAACAGATGTTAAAATCTTAAAATTTTGCTAAGGGACTAGCAAAAGATAGGCATGGGGGTACGATGAGAGCCTCATCATGATCCCTAACTAGCTCATTTTGACCTGATAAAGTAAACAAAAGCTCCCGCATAACCTAAAGGAAGACCTAAGTCAAGGGTTTACTGTTCTAAGAAGGAAACATGAACTAAAGGGTAAAACTGTAATTTTACCATTGCAGTGCATCAACGGGATTCCTCAAGGGTTAAACATTGGTCAATTGGACTTAATAAGAGGAAAAGTGAGATGGTTCAGTCAGAAAAGGGTTATTGTGAGATTTAAGAATTAAATGACATTCTGTAACCCTAAAATAAACCCTCTTAATGCAACAAGGTTTTGATCTGGATAAAAATCAACTAAACTCTCTAAAATTCATATAAAAATATCCCCTAGGGGTTAGAACCTTCAATTTGGCCTTTGGAACCTATTTTGACCTAGATTAGGGTCCTAGCTTAGTATTTAACCTAATTTGAGTTTTTGTGCAAAATATCCAGTCAAACATGGTCAAACCTAAAATTCAACTTCACCATTGGATTCTTTAGGTCTAAATTAGGTTTGTACCAAAATTTAGGCCTAAGGGAAGGTCATCTTGACCTACTTTGCAAAATGGTTCACCCAATTACATTCTGGCCCCTAACTTTTGAAAAACCCTTGTGCAAAGCCCCGAGCTTCCTTGCCACCATTGCATTCAGGTCCCTCCTCCATTACAGTGGAGGAATCCCACTCCAGCGAGGATTTGAGGCTGATATCTCCTTGAATCCTCAGAGATCTCCTAGATTTGGAAGGGAGATTCTCTAAGGATTTCTCCATCGTCTGAACGCGATCCCCAAATCAAATTTACACCCAATCTCTCGTGCGAACGCTCGAGAGATTTGGGTGTCCTAAGCACCTTCCTTCTCCGGTGAGGATTTTGCGCTAGAAGGCTTGCCCTCCAAGCACAAGAAGCTCGGCCAACGGCTATAAAAGGACCCCCAGTTCTCTACGCATCTCCCAAGCTTGATTTGGCCGCCGATACCCTCTCAATTTCTTCCCTCCTCATCTCCGGCCAAAATGCCTGTAAGCTTTGGCGACCTCCCCTCCCTCCTCTCATCGCTCTGCCACCATACCAGTGGCAGGGTTCGCTTTGCCTCGTTCCTCCACGTTGCATTGCACTAACGCACGCTTCTCTGATCTCCACCTTATCGCCGTCATCTCCACCTCAGGGTTGTCTTCCTCGACGACGGCACATACGCGCCATTCGTCTCCTCTGCCTCCCCTTCGCTCCACTCACCACAGATAAGTTCCTCTTCTCCCACTCTTTATTTTCCCTCCTTTTATTTCATAAACCGCCCCTCGATTGTCACTGTCCACCCTCATCTTCCTCATCTTCGGCTGACCTCCGGCGAGACGCATCCATCACTCCACACCTCTGCACGACTCGTCACCAACCGCATCACCTCCGCCATCACCCACTGATCACTCTCCACCCATCCACTGACCACCACACACGCCCCACACTTCCACTGAACAAACCCACACACACGGTCACAGTCTGACCTAGGCACACACGCCTAGGCCGTTCTAAGCCACGTCGACCCCCGCCTCACCTTCGCTGTGATACGACGAAGGTTTTCCTGTTATTTGATAGGGCCGCAAGGCCGTTCTTGTGTCGTGCAGTCCGAGCTTCCGTCCGCCATTAACGCACAAGAAAGCTTGCTTGCTTCCGAGCTCTAGGCCTTGCGCTCCAGGCTCCAGGACCCCAGGCTACGCATGTTGAGCGTGCGAGTGTATCTAGCCTAAGAGCGGTAGTTGCGAGGCTTGCAGTTGTGCCAATTGAGTGAAGATCTCCTCCTACGGGCGCCAGCAGAAGCAGGTGGGACATTTAGTCCCACCTCATAAACTCAGGGGTGAGTGGAGCGATATTTATTGAATTTGTGCTCTCAGCTAATCGCCTCCAGCACACAGGGGTGAGGTCCCTCGCCCTCACTCATGCCTCATCCACAACCTGCCCTCGTGGACCTAGCACCCGACCCGATTACCTAAAGCTACCACTCCTCGCGCATCACACCCACGCCGGTGCATTTGGACCCGGGCGTGCACCTGACCTGATTACTTGGCTCTGGGAGAGCGTACTGAAGAGAGAAATAGAGAGAGAGAAATGCGGGAAGGGTAGGGGATAGGTTTTGCTGCGTGGTGTTGTGCAGGAAAGAAGAAGGAGCTAAGGAAGGAAGAGGCGTAGCAGAGAAGAAGAAGAATGTAGCGGCTGAAGGACTTAGCAAGGAAGAAGGTAGCCACAGCAAGGAAGGAAAAAGGAGAAGAAAAGAGAGGCCCTGTAGTAGAGGAGCGACCAAGCAGAAGAAGAAGAAAGTAGCTGGTGAAGAAGAGAAGTAGGGACTTAGCCGCAGAAGAAGAAAGGCAAGGGCAGAAGAAAGAGAGAAGCAGGAACGGCCAAGCAGAATAAGAAGAAGACAAGGAAAGACAAATAAAAGAAGAAGAAGAAGCCAAAGAACAAGGCAGAAGAAGCACAGCAGCAGAGCAAAGAGAAAGAGAAAGAAGAGAGAAAAGAAAAGGCAAAAATCACATATCAAGCACTGTAGCAACACTTTTTATGACATCTGATTTTTCATCAGACATCTAATTCTTTTTTAGCATTATTTCTACATTGACATTACTTCTTAATTTTGGTTGAATTAGTCATTGCTTTCTATTAAATTGAGAGTTGTGCTCTTAAGTTTTGAAATACCTAATTGCTCCCTATGATCGACCTCGGATACCTTGGTTTTCAAGTTATAAATTCTTATTTGTTTTCGTGGCGATTTCACCTATATTTCAACGTGATTTCTTTTAAAACACGATTTCGCCTCGTCATCATGTAATAATGTATGCAAACAACATGTACAAATGGTAATGTATACGAAAATATAAATATTAGGCTACGGCATCAACGCCTCAAGCACCACCACCTAAATCGTTGTCGTCACTATGATCTCTATACTGATGAAAGGATGAGTGATTGATACCTCCCTGCTGAAGTACCTTCAGGAGCTCCTTCATGGTCTGAGTCAAATGCTGCAACTGCTCTGTCGACTCCTTGAACTACGTTGCGATGTCCCTAATCTACGTGGTTACCTCATTGATCTGCTACTCCTCGTCTCGGTGGCGTAATGCCACAATCTCCTTCCTCATCTCCTGTACCTCAGTTGAAGAGGACGATGCCCCCTTTCTCCTATATCAAGTGGTGACGATCTCGCTCCTCCCTACGCTACGGACATATTCACCATGCTTAGATGGCATGATGGTCCGAACGTCTCATCTGCTGTCAGTGGCGGTTGAACTGTACCAGAGTTGGAGTCTTCAAGAGGATGCATTAAGTTGACCATATTATTCTGAAAGAAATTAAATACGTTAAGTAATTTCATTTAATTATAATTACGAAAATGAAATAAAAATATTGTATATTTTAACTTACATGTCTCTGCTGATATGTGTCATGATGCCACTCTCTGTTTCCCTCATTACTCAGCTTGCTATGAGTGGCCTCATATACTCTCACCCGATCAAGTTGGGCACCTTCATGTATGGCAGACTGTAATATTTTGAAAGAGTTAATTAAAACAAATTAGAAATATTGTAAGGTTTAAAAGAAAATAATTATTAGAAATACTTACGTATAAGGATTTCATCTCGCCTATGCTCCTCCTACCTAAGACATGGATCTTCGGTGGAGCTTTAGCCCTATTTTTCTTATTCTTCTTGTCCTGCTCCTGAAATAAAGGTATAATTTATTAACTTAAAAATTAGTTAAATGATAATATATGTAATACTTTTACCTACATACTGGATCATGCTAATACTAGCACGCTTCCTTCCAAGTGTGCGGCTATATCAAAAGAGTCTCATTATGCAATGCCTCTTCATGATTCTTCTTATAATACTAAAAAATATATTTGTAATGTTAGAAATAATATTAGAATCATAGTAAAAGAAATAAACAAATATAGTTAAAATTTATCTTTTACCATACTCTTCATCTCCAATCTCCAATCTTTGTGAATCTTAGCCGTGTGCTTGAGGATATATTTGGGGATGTTCGGATTGTCGCCCCAATCTAAGATCACCTGCATTAGTAAGAGAGCATAAATTTTTACATAATTTGAAGTTATATAAAGTAATGTAAATAAGTTATTAATTTTTACCGATTACCTCTAACTCTTGAATGAGCTGCCTCCTCAACTCCTTAGGCACCTTCCTCTAATCGAAGTAGGAAAGTGGGATGATCGCCTTCGTCAGTGTACCCAGTTTGCTGATGAATGGAGGATACTCCACCGCTTCCCCTGCGAGTGTGATCCTGACTGAAATACGAACCCCTTGCGAAATTCTCTCTAGGTCTCTATTCTGCATGGGATCTCTTCCCCTATGTTCACCTAGAAGACATAATTATAGCAAAAAATAAAATGACAAAGAAATAAATAAATCATAACATTTATTAAACTTTCATACTAATACGACGAGAGTGTGGTACAAAACTTCCCAACTGAGAAGGATCTAGGTCAGCCGACTGCTCTGGTTGATCATCCAACCCAACGTCCTCCTCATCAAATGAAGCACTATCCTCCTCCTCCTCATCAGCAGGTGCATCCTCCTCCTCGTAGTCAGGATCCCGTACCTCGAAATCCATCGGAGGAAGCATCAGACTGTTACGGCCCGATTCCCGGATCCCTATAGGACCTAAGACCAGCTCGTCTCAACTAATCTCAAGACCCAGTTGTCCAACAAGAAATAACCAAAAGTAGGAAAGTAAACCACATTCACATATGCAATATCACTAAGTAGAAGAAACGTACAAAGCAGTAAAGGAAAATAAATCTGCTTTTTCAGTATATACCACCACAACAACAATAACAACGAAAGGCAAAAGTAAATAGTAGAAGCAGAATAGTAACTAAAAGTGTATTACTTACTACAACAATAGAGAAAAGAAAAGGAAGTGCTGAAGAAAGCTACGGCTGGGCTCGACTGGGCCCAGCACCCTCCGCAACCGGAAGCTCGGGCTGCTCAACTCCTGGTCTTGAATAGTATTATGAAAAGACAGAGTCAGCGAACGTTGAGTAGAGTGGTATCTATATTATCTAAGTACAAACAGTAAAAGCAACAGGTTTAATTCTCATTTCTATTTATCTATTTTATATATGTATTTCCGTTTCACCCATTTCTCTCAAGCATTCAGATATTCTCGATCTTGCATGTTCCTTGTGGGAACGATCTTGATTGTAGTCTTTTCCGTAGAGTAGAAGGTATACGTGGTGCTCTCCTGACCGGGAGAGTCCCCCATGGTAGTCCTACACCCAATCAACCACCTCGAGGTCACTGTCAAGATGTAGCGGTGACTACGGCATGCATGATAAGCGCATGGGTGGCTACCCCACACTGACACACGGTTAGTCGTTTCTGCTAGCAGGTACTCCCCAAAGTACAGCACTGAACAGTATAGGGTCTTGCCTTCTCAGAACAGGGGTCTCGCCCCTCCACAGTTCGCTCACCCTCATTTGACTCCCTGGTTTGCCCAGAGGGCTTAACAAGTCGGTGTAGGGTGGCTAGCTCCCTCCTTACACTAGTAGCTCACCTTGGTACCACATACACGAGGGCCAACAGGAGTTGGTGTAGAGTGGCCAATCCTAATCCCAGGCCTCAACCCAAGGGAGGCTAGCTCCGCTCTACACAAAAGGGGACAGTTGCTCTCCTTAGTACCACTTACTCAAGGGCCAGCACACTTCCCGTCTACATTCCAGGTTTTCGTCTATCCATAGTAGTTCTACTCGTAATTCCCCGTAGGGTTCATACTCATGTTCACCTCATTTATTCCGATCCAGATTTCACCTTTCACAATTCAGTTCTCATCCATATACAGGCAACTCGTGTTTCCATAATTCAATACATGCAACTGGTGATTTCACAGGTAATTATTCATTAAATACAGGTAGCTCATATTCTAACAAGCAATTCACAATTATAATACAGGCAATTACTAGCAATTTATCTCAATCATGCATGCAAGTACATCATACAACACAAACGGTTCATTTATTTCTCTACCCTAGGGTTCATGCCACATCCTAGGGTTCCATTTGGCTATTTCTACAAGCACATTCTTATTTCAATATTATTAATGGAATTAAAGCACTCTACCAGGAAACACGGGAGTAATGGGAGCTCGAACTGCAGACCCAGGCATCTCTGCGAGCCCCAAGCACGCAGCAGGCTGAAACCCTATACGAGGGAATACATCACAAAAGGAGAGTTTAGAATAGTGTACAAAAGACTTTAATATGTAGAGGAATTTGCGAGGAAAGTGCAGGTATTTTGTTTGCGTAAAACAGACCCCAACAAGACCCTAAACGGGTCAAAAACGTGCCTACTGCTCAAAATCAGACGTCTAGGAATAATCCCAGACATCTTAAAAGGTGTTAGATCTTACCTTAAGTCCCTGCGGTATCCTCAGACATCTAGACCTTCTCTATGATCGTTTGAAGGCAGTTCCAGATATCGTACAATGCCTTCGATCGTCTGGATGCACCTCCGGATGTCTAGTGATATGTTCAAACGTCCAAAAGCATGTGGAAAAGCGTTCCGCGCTCCTTACCAAAGCTGCACCTACATACGAAATTGCAGGCGCGGTCAGCCAACAAATACCCCTGCGCTGCGATATGCATGGTGCAAGGAGATACGTACCTTGCGATAAATGTGCTTTCAGAGGTTTGGCCTTAGCTTTAAACATCCAAGTACCCTGCTAGTTGTCTAGACTCCACTCCAGACGTCTGATACTGGAAAACTTCCAGTACCAGGAACTCCTCGCATCTCTCTCCGCTCGCTCCACCTCGTGCTGTAGTAGCTCCAGCCGCTGCAGAGGGCTGGGAGGCCACCTCCCCGAGCCCTCTCCTCATACACGCGCCCGTCGGTGGCCGTGCGAGCTCCGCCGAGCTTCCACTGAAGCTCCTCCAACCTTGGCCTCCTCCTCCTCCCGCGCTCTCCTCCTTCCTCCATCTTGCTCTCCCTCGCTCGCCCCCTCTCACCGTTCTTGCACAAGCATTGAAGGTGGTGGTGGCTGGTGTGTGGAGTGGAGAGGAGATAGGAGGGGGGTTTATATAGGAGGTGTGGGGTTTAGGATTTGGGGATGAAAGAGGAAGGGAGAGAGAAGAGGATGGTTCTACGTGCCGCCCACGCGCAGAGCGCAGTGTGAAATACAAAAATTTCATTTTTAGACATCCAGGAACGGGTCTAGACATCTGGACAGATGTTTGACTGAGACTCCAGACGTCTTAAAAGGCTAAAAGTGTGACGGGTCATTACACAGACTCTTCCCCTTCCCCCTTCCCCTGACTGTAGAGATATCGAAGCACATCTTTAGGCCTTAAAAGCTGTTGGCGGGGTGCTGTTGGCAGGGAGCCTGAGGCTGAGGTTTCTGGCAGGGGGTCTCAGGCTGTTGAGAGGTGGCATCATCCTTGCCACACCCATTAGCCTTCTTCTTGAATATAACCTACGTAAAAATAAAATAAATAATCAGATATTTTAAAAAAAATTTAGCAGCATTTCCCCTATATATTATGATTTTTCAAAAATCCTGTATAAAACAAATATAAAAAAAAATAGCTTCCCCCTACATTTCCTATTCTTTTTCCTTTCCATTCCCTTCCCCCATTTTCCTTCCCCTTTCCCTTCCTCTTCTTTTTCCTTCTCTTTTCCCCCCTCCATTTCCCTCCCCCTTTCCCTTTCTCTTCACACTCCCTTGCTTCCTCTATTTCCCTTTCCCCTTCCTCTTCTCCACATTCAACACAAAACATTCAATATACATCACAAATAAAATAAACCTAATTGGGCACACTCTACATTTAACATTAAAAGAGCATTTTAAAAAAGAAAGTGGTAAAAGAACCTCACCATAGTGATGAAATGGTCCAAAAATGGTGTAGAAACAGTGTAAGAATGCGAAGAACCTATATGAGAAGATGATGAGTTGTGACTCATCATAACTAAAATGCCCAAGTTAAGCTAGAAACTAGGTTAAACACTATCAACTTAACACATAAAAAGGGTTAAGTGTGGGAAATAGAAAAAAAGGCCTAAAACACCAAATCTGTGCTAAAAATGCATAATTAGGTCGTTTATTGAGATATTATATTAAATAATATAAAATGGTAATCCAATTGCAAATTAAACACACTAATGAGCTCAAAACTTTAAATTAAAAGTGAAATTAACTTCCTAAATGTTCAATTAAGCTTCCATAAAAAATTGATTGCATTTAGACATCATTAAGACCTTGCATTTAGAGATTCACATTTAGGTCCTCCATTCATAACATTTCATTTATTAGAAAAGTTGCCAAGGATCCATTTGTAGGCTGTAGGGACCTTTTTGTAAGGCTCTAGGGACAGTTCTACATTAATTCTTGACCTCTAATGGGTTCTTCTATAAAACTCCTACCATTTCACTTGAGGGCCTTTATTGCAAAAGCACCTTTAGAAGCCTAGGAACGGTGCACCTCTTAGTGCACTGTTCATCAAAGAACATGGCCGATCCTGACCATCCAGCTCCTTCGTCTTGATCTATGGCTGGTCTAAAATCGAACCTTCATGCAAATCATCGCGTGCGGTCACCTCTACCTCCAAATCCCATCTAGCGGCTAGGATTTGATTTGAAAACATCCTGCGCCCTCTCCTCTCATCCTCACCACCCAAGCCTTATTTACCTAATCTCACCGTGAGGTGACCTGATTCACTCTCTCACTCTACTTAAGCACTCCCTCAGCTCGCACGCGCACTTGGATTGACCTCCTCTCCTACTTTCTTGAGGTTGATCCCTTCATCCCTTCTAGTTCTTCTACCCTGTTCACTTGCCACATCAGTGACAGTGGTGTGGTTTTTTCACCACCATTTCCTCCTCGCTGCTAGGGATGACGTATGCTTGAGGACAATCCTGTAGCTCCTTTTGTGGGCTTTTCCTTCACTGGAGATCTCCCCCATTCTTCCTCCTTAGCCGTCGGCTTTGGATCCAGGCAACCCCATTCTTCCTGCTAGATTAGGACTTCCTACTTTCTAGAGTAGATAGATTAGTAGTTAGTGTAATTTAGATCAGTAGGAGTAGAATTAGATGTAGAATTCACTAGTCTGATGGATTCAATAGTTATATAGGAGTAGATTAAGGTAATTCTCCCTCATCTCCTCTGATCAACTCAGATCGGAGGAGACAAACCCACTGCAATCCACATGTCCATTAATCTTCCTCTCCATTTCATAATTTTCATGTTCTAAAATTCCCTCATGTTTTAATTCGCAATCCACCCACTCATTAGAGTCAAACCCCCATCTCATTGCTCTCTATCATTGAGATGAGGATTTGCGCTCAAAAACCATCTAGGGTTCTCCCATCCATTTCAGATTTTCCACAAAGACCCCTGATCTGATTTGAATTGAATCAGTTTGCTTGATCGATTTTTAACTTGGATTTCAATGCAAGATCATGAGATTTTGATCCAATTGAGTGTTGAAAGGTTTTGATCAAGCGAGTTGATATGTTTTTGTGTAGATCAGTTCATGGTCATGAATCTGAGATGCTCTTAATGAAGAATTTTTCCTCAGATGAGCCATGTCTGAATTGGATATAAATTGGGGATTTCATGGTTTTAAAGAGAGTGGTAGAGCCAAGGAGAATCAATTTTGATGATTTGAGGCTCTACCAAGTATTTCTAAGTTGTTTGGTTTGAGATTCTAATTTCCAACCTAAGGAATTTTCAGTATTCCTTAAGGTTTTTAGAGGAATTGGGATTCAAGTGGGTTGAGTTTATTGGATTGATCTAAGACCCTCCTTCATGCTATCTATAGCATTAGGAAGGTGTTAGATCAGGGTATTTTACTTGATTTGATGATGAAGATTATGGTTTAAAGATTTTTGATGAAAACTTTGACACTTCAATCAGGGTTTAGTGTGATTTTCTGACCTTGTCAAATTATTTGAAGTGCTTACTAATGTGAGTGTTTTGAATCCCAAATGAGTACATTAAGGTGCTGCATTGGCAGCTACATTTCCATGGACTTTCCAATCCTAAATTTCGTACAACTTGGTGTTATTTGGATGAGAATCACTCTCTTATTTGGACACTTTTTATCCCTGATTAGACTTTCTCAAGTCTGATCTGGGATATGTGTGTACTGAATTGACATTTGATCTACTGAAATTGAAGAAAAGAAGCACTGCAGCAGCAACCTTGAATCACTTAAGATGTCTGAAATTCCTTCTGGATGAAGTTTTAGCTACTGGATTTGATGCAGCAGTATTAAAACTTCATCCAGAATTCTGATAATAGCTACTGCTACTTCATTTGCTACTGCTGCTGCAGCTATGGTTGCTACAGGTGTGTTTGCTGGATGATATGAAAATCATTAGGGAAGTAGGTGGATTTGGATTGTATTTAATGGCTAATGTATTGTGTGATATTGTGTTTCATTTGTACAAGCTTTCATGTATAGTAATTTTCTTTTAAATCCAATTTGAATGCTTGTAATTTAGTTTTGAACACCCTTTGTCAGCCATAAACATGTGGAAAACTGTCCAATTTGGGAATTAATGAAATATTGAGTGAAAAATTATGCTTAACTATGGGAACATCTTTTAGATGACTTATTGAACACATCTGAGGCATTTTACTGCCCATCCAGTCACTAGGGAACTTTTTAGGGTCTTAGGTTCTTTTTGAAAACTCTTAAAAGGTCCTAACTTGTCGAACTTTGTAAATAAATAAAAGTCCTATGAAAAATCCAAAAAAATAAAATAAAGATGTAGCGAGTAGGATTAGATATATTTTTAGGTGCATGCCAAGTTTCGAGACATTCTGAACCCCCAATTTGGTAGAACATTTTAGCCGACGGTTCAATATATCTTGGAACTTAATAAAAGATCTCAACTTAAAAAACACTAACAACATTTCCATTCTTCTCATCTCACTCTTTCTTTCTCACCCCCTACCTCTATAAAACTCACAAAACCCATAAAAATAAAAAAAATCCCAAAAATACCTAAAAACACTATGTATACTATGCATATACGTGTATATATAAGCTATATACTATGCTATCTATGTACATAATGTATAATATGTATATAATATGTATATATAACTTATGTATGTATTCTATAACATAAATTAAGTATTTAAGATAACTTAAATCTTATATAACTTATTTATATATTTAACTATTAATGTAATTAACTTAAATGTGCTATAATCCATATAAATTAATAAACCCCTATAAATAACCTTATTTACTAAGGATACTGTACATATGTGTGTGTGTGTGTGTATATATATATATATATAATGTACACTAATATACCTGTAAATTAATTTAATTATATATGTACAATAAATAATTAATTTAATAAGTTATTAGCTAAGTTACAAAATTAAATTAAAATAAATTAGTAAATTAAGTTATAACTGAACTAATTTATACTGTATATTTGTATTATAGTATTTTAAGTAATTTAAACTAATTTAACTATATTTATACTGTATTATACTATTTATACATAATTTATATGTATAATAGCCTGAAAATAGATATTTAAATGTATATAAATTAAAATAAAACCTCTAAAATATAATAAAAATCTGTAATAAATACTTTAATATTTATACCAACTCTGTACAGGGTCAATTAGACCATTATTTAACTAATTTAAGCATTAATTAAGAAATAAACTCATATGTCAATGTATACAAAGTGTAACCTTTGGCTACTTTATTTATATAGTAAATATAATTAATTTTGTAAATAAATTAAATAATTATGTAGCCCTATATAAGAGCTTTGCAACCATATAATTTAATTTAAAATAGGAACTAATTTGGGCCCTCAAATCGAGGGCTAAAATCAAGTAATCTAACGTGCATTGCACTGGATTAGCAGCGCTAGGAGGCGGCACAATAGTGCCACATCGTGAGTGGGAGAGTTGCCGCTGTCGCTTAAATTGATTTTCTACATAGCTTTCACCAGTTGTTAAGCGTCGAGCGCTACTTATCATATACCCTTTCCCCTCTCTAAGCATATGAATTGGCTTTGGTTTGAAATGAGAACTGTGTGTGGCGCATAGCTGGAGGCCGTGCACTATGCGTGGGTCGAAATGGGCCCATCAACGAGCTTGAGATGAGATTAAAGAACCTAATTAAAGAATTAGGGCAGTCTTAGTAGAGGTCTGGTCGCACCGGTGCAGGTGCTGTATGTCCCTCGAAAAGGTCGCTCACCAATTAATTAACATAATTTTGCCATTAAGGTGATTAACAAAGAAGAAAAGGCATCTGAAATTGGCTAGGTGTCTGAAGAGGCCTTGTGCCTTTGTGAGTTGTGTGTGTGCGTGTGTGTATATGTATTAGATAGTATATATGTATACTGATAATATATATGGTATATAAGTAAATACATAAATATATATGTGTACGTAGTATTGTTTGAGCTCTATTTTGTATATAAATAACATCAGAGCTTTAGTGACATATGTATCTATCATTGTAGATAGAATAAACATCAGTATAAATCCTATTTTTACCTTAGCTTATGTATATAGTCTTTTTCTAAGCTTTAGTGTTAAATGCTCTGAATTAACGTTTTAGAAGTAATGCGCTGTAGTACAACCAATAAATCCCATAGAACACTTAAAATTTATAACTCGAAAGAAATTTCGAGGTCAAACGTAGGGAGCAATATAGCAATTTATCTCAAGATCACAATTGTAAGCAAGAGTATAACAATGTAATAGTAATTTCAAGCACAAATGATATAGATATAAATTTAAGTGTCAATGTGGCAAAAAGATTAGGGTAAAAATGGTGATTTGAATCACCAAATTACCCTATTACAATTCTACTTAAATAATGCTACAGTATTAATCAACCAAATGCCACGTATGATGAGTGCACAGTGCACTCTCTCTGATGATACAATGCTACTTCTTCTTCTCTTCTTCTTCTCTTAACACACAAGGGAGGGATTCACAAAATTGGCTAAGTGTTAGACAGCATACTCTGAAGCAAAACCCCCTAACCTTGTGGGCTTTCTCTCTTTCCTTCTCTTCTTTTATCTCTCAGATAGACCTGAGTGTATAAGCAGGTCGGTAACTGGATAATCAGGTCAGGGTCCAAGTCCGAGGGTAGTGGTCCCGGATGAGGGTGCATAGGGTGTGTGAGGGATCTCACCCCCCAGTGTTGAGGCAAAAAAGCCCTGTCACTTTTTCCTTTTATCTGTGGTTGAGACTTCTTTTCTTGTCGATGTGGGACTAAAGTCCCACCTTTGTTCTTTGCACAAGGCAGTGAAAGCAGCAGCTGCTTCCTTCGTCAAATTGTGGTAGAGGACTTGGTCAAAGGCCCGAATTGATTAGTGGGGAAGCTTCTTGGGCTAAATCCATGTCACCTGGAGCGAGTGCTTAGGGCTACTGGAGCACAAACACCAGCTTCGAGCTCTTCGAAGGAGCTCTGTCAATGGCAATGGTGGAGGTGAACCTAAAACACCAAAACGGCCTAAGGGCCAAGTCAGAGAAAGTGTAGGAGAAGCACGATGATGCAGTGAAGGTGGTGGTGGCAGTGGCATGCCATGAATGTGGTCGGAGGTGGCTAGCGGAGATGAAAATCGAAGGCGGAATTGGGTTTGTTCGGTGGAGGGCTCGGGCGAGTAATCCTCTCAATTTCTTGAGGGGTTTTTCTCGTGTGGACACGGCGGAGGTGTAGGGACCGGTGGTAGGTGAAGAGATAGTCTGTAGTGGCTGGAAGGTCTCACCGGAGGTACACCGGCGAGGTGCAAGACGAAGCTGTGGACAGTGTAGGAGTGGTCGAAACAGCATAGTAGTGGCACGGTGATGATTTACAAAAGATAAGGAGTCGAGGAGACTAAGTAGTAGTCGACGAGGGGGAGGAGCGATGCCGGGTCTAGTGTGACCGGTGCCGGAGACGAAAGCTACTTCGGTGGGGTAGAAGCAGCGACGACGACGAGGATTGGGGAGCCTGCTGGTATGGCGCAATGCGGAAGAGGGAGTGGAAGGAGAATTCGTCGCTGGTATTGCGAGCGGATGATGAGAGTGGTCGGAGGGAGTCGCCGGACATCATGGAGCCTTTTGGCCGAAAGAAGAGGGAGGAAAGAGGGGTATTCCAGGCCAAAAACGAGAGTAGGGAGATCGACGTGTAACATGGGTCATTATATAGGCCTTGGAGGGAGGTTTAAAGCTTGGAAACCAAGCTTTCAAGCTTGTTAAGCTTGACGCACAAGAGCTACTTGAATCTTTGAAGGATTCGCACGTGCTTTTTAGAGAGATTTGGAGAGTTGGACATGGCTCAATAGGAAGGAGATTACCTGACGAATCTCCCTTTCAATTTTGAGAGGGATTTGTCAAGTAACCATAGAGTTCTTGCCAAAAGAAGCTCACCGGAGTAGGATTCCTCCATAAAAATGGCAAAGGGATCACTTTGCAAAGAGTGACGACAAAGATAGGGGGTATTTGCAAGGAATTTCAAAAGCTGAGGGGTTACGTAAGAGAGAAAGAGTCAGACTGGACCAAATTGCAAACTAGGTCAAGATAATCTCTGATTGGGCCCAAATTTTGATACAAACTTAATTTGGACCTAAGGAATCTAATGGTGAAGTTGGATTTTGGTTTTGACCTAGTTTGACTAGATAATTTATGCAAAAACCCAAATTAGGGCAATAGCCTCTCTGAGACCCTATTTCAAGTCAAAATGAGTTCAGATGGTCAAATCAAAGATGCCAAACCCTAGAGAATATTTTTATATGATTTTTATAAGATTTAGATGAATTTTATCCTAACCAAAACCTCAGCTAATTAAGCAGGTTTGTTTTTAGGATTTCAGATGTTCATTAATTCATGAAATACGTGAAAACCCATTTTTGTCTACATAGACCCTCTTATTAGGCATTAATTACTAAATGACCTTTAATAAACCCCTGGCATACCCCGTAGTTATTTTATATTTGTGATAAGATGGTAAAATTGTAGAAATAACCCTATTTTCATCTTTTCTTCTCAAAACAACTCATCCTGCTCAAGTGACCTTTTGATTGATATGTGGGAGCTTTTCTTGACTTCATAAGACCAAATTGAGCTAATTATGGCTAATGATGGTGTTCCCATCATTTAGAGACACTTACATAAGTCGTTGTACATACATTATGTGTTACTGTATATGTTACTATGTTAATTTAAGTTAGTATAGTAGATATTACTATTTATTATTGTACATATGTCAAGTATTATTATTATAAGTTGTAAATAAATAATATAAAATATCTAATTATAGTTGTTGATGCTTGTTTGTAAATAAATGTTTACAAGTATTGTAATTCATTCTTTTATATATAATTGATTTATTTTTTGATTCTTTGATTCATTCATTTACTTTTGTATATAAAATCAACCTTGTTGGAATTAAAGAATATTATTGGACTTAGAGAGTGATGTATATTAATAAATGCCTGCCAGTGAACGACTTGGAATAAACTAGTAAAAATTAAATATATAAATAAAATTGACGTGACAATGGTTTGTATTTGTGACACATACTACAACAACAACGATTTAAAATCCTTTTTAATACTAACCGGTGGTCGACAATCATATTTTTTGCCGTTGTTGCCAAGGACAAAAATCTGACAATAGTGCGTTCTTATGATTGTTGACATGTTGCGCATTAGAAAACAATAAAATAAATTTCAATTATGAAAAATAAATGAACATAAGCTTTAAAAAAAGATGAAACACTTTAAAGGAAATTTAAACAAAACAAACATCTAAAAATTTGTTAAATTATTTTTATTTGTGGGTTAAGGATTAATACTTTTGGCAAATTACCTTATATATCAATATCAGTTGCACTGGGGGCAACTTCTTCACTTTGTGGGTTTTGCTGATATGTTTCAGAGTCAACATTTGGGTTGAGATCTTTTCCCACATCGTATTGTTCACGCGGTAGGGCTCTAATGGGTATTATCTACCCATTTTAGCTATTATCAGGCACGTAGAATACTTGTGCTACCTGACAAGCTAGTGTGAATGATTCTGATGACTGAAGAATGCGATGATTCTTACTTAAGCTAAAGAAACTGTGTTTCTTATCAACTTTGAATCCAACATCTTCTTTGAAAACAACAAACCAATCACACTTGAATAGAACCACTCTACAGTCAAACCTGAAACTCATTTCCACAATCTTTTCAATTTGACCGTAATATCCATTACAACCAGTGCTTAGGATACAACTAACGACTCCTGCCTGTAGCGTGGCCTTCGCATCATTAATGGACCATACTCTGAATTTGAAACTATTAATTATGTAACTCGAGTGGTAATGTCTATATGTCAAAGGTGTATTAGCAATTACATCAAAATCCTACACCCACTGTGGATCCCCCTATTTTTTCAGTTTATTTACACGATCGTTGAACCAATCAGGGAACTATAAGTCGTGTGTAGATGACACAGAGGATTCTTTGAATTCATTGTAAAATTCATCCACTTCTGGAATTTGATTCAGAATGTGCAAGTGTGCCAGTCGTCGGTCCATTTCCAAGATGGACTCGAACTCCATCTAGACGATCGACCTTCCTTCGATGTCAAATATGGATAGACAATCTTCATCATTACCATTACATCCTCCATCATAATTCCCTTCAAGATGATTAAATCGATTGTCTGTCTCATTCTTGTATATGGTACAGAAGTTAATACATTCTTCTATAAGATAACCTTCCACCAATGACCCTTCTAGCTTTGCCTTATTCAATATATAATCTTTTAGCTTCTTCAAATATCGTTCAATTAGATACATTCATTTGTATTGCACGGGTCCAGCAATTCTCGCTTCATTTGCACGATGAAGTGTGACATGAACCATCATGTCAAAGAATGCAAGCAGGAAAATCTGCTCCATTTTCTAAAGTGTGATAACAACTTGTTTATCCTAGTATTACAGTATTTTGGGATCTAATGTCTTCGAATAGATGACTTTAAAATATCTGCTCATTTTCGTAAAAGAATTGACTACCGGATTAGGCATTACTCTACGTATCGCTAGTTGGAATAAGCTTTTCATGTACACATGAGAATCACGACTTTTTAACCTAGTAATCTTCTTCTGTGCTTCATTTATGCAACATAAAAGTTGTGATGAATACCCATCTGGAACCCAAATGTCTTCAAGGAAGGAGAAAATCCTTTACCTCTACTCTCCGGTAAAGCTGCATATAGCTTCTGGAAAGTGAGACTCTCCTTGTTCAACATGCAACTCAGGACGAATACCCAAAATTTTAATATCTTTCCTTATTTTAACTATATCCCTTGGGCTGTCTATTAGGTTTAATATGTTAAGAATGTTATCCATTACATTCTTCTCAATGTGCATAACATCTAAATTGTGTTGAACAGTCGAATCCTTCCAATATGGAAGCTCTATAAAAAATATGCTTTTCTTCCTAAACCCTGAATGTCACAAGGAAGTCAAGTTATTCTTGAAAAGATGACCCAAACATATTTGATTGAGCTGTTGCAATGGCTCCATGATTTTCATCCCCAACAACCTAACAGAACTTGTACTGAGTTTATTTTTTGAATTCTTCGACGAATACCGACATGCTTTACCATCAAATTTATCCTTGAATTGTGATGTTCGCCATCTGTGTTCAATGGGCAAAAACCTACGGTGCCCTAAGTAATCTTCTTTCTTTTAGGCAATCTCAGGTAATGAGTATCATCCATACAAATTGGACATGCAAACTTTCCCTTCGTACTCTGATTACACAGTAATCATGTGACCTAATGTACCTGAATTAAGTTAGATTCTAGCATAACTTAGGAACAATGCATACATAAGCATCATAATTTGCATAATAGTTAGATTAGTAGCCTTAGAGATTGATTGTAGATGATCTGAGGTTGCAAATGATATATCAGACCATATGAATCAGATCAGAACGGCGAAGGGAGTTCAATGCTTCCAGAATCGTCTTGATCAGACATCCGTAGCATCACGTACAATCCATAGAAGAACAGAGGCCAAGGAGCAAGATGACAGAAATCCAAGCCTCAGATGTAAAATCCAACCACACGGATGGATCCGAATCAATGATCGCAGTCCAAAAGAGGAAAAAGCATCTTGATCAGAAGCCTATAGCACCATTTACAAAGCATGGAAGATGGATGACCATGATGGTGCCATGTGGCAGCATCACAACCGCCCCTCGCGACACCCTAATCTTTGAAGAACTCTTCTCATGCATTGTAGGCCATTGGATCATCATCCAATGGCCACAAGCATGCCACGTCGACGCCTACCTCCCACCCTCATTAGTGGGGAACCATCTTAGTTGTTGGATGAAGATCCAACGGCTGATGGTGGCTGCACACGAAAATGGAAACACGACCATCTGTGCTTGTAGCGCAGTGGTTAGCGAGTTGGTTGGCGAATGAACGACACGGGGTCGACCTATGCTCAACGTGAAATCAAAGAGGTGGTGACGTTCGAGCGAAATCCAACTGTTAGATGAAGATTGCATGGCACGGGGTGAGTGCGTGGTGCGACGAGGGCCATCAGATGCCTACGTGCGGATACACACATGACACTAGTGCGTCGTTGCACGCATATGCCTTAAGGCGGTGCTGCACTCACTTTAAGCCGTCTGATCGTGGGATTGGATGGTTGAAATAAAACATCGTGTGATTTGAAATCGATGGCGCGCGAGGAGAGCGCGAAGGGCGTAAGGAGGGCGCGATCAAGATCCGAGGGCTGCGGGCGTGCCACGTGTCGGCTACAGGTGCACTTCACGCGTATAAGGCGTGTTAGTGGTTGGATTGAGGTGCAATCTGAACCTTTGATCTCCCGATCGACGGATCTGATCGTACCTAGGTTGTTGCATGAGTTGAAGAGCTAAAATGCCCACTTTACCCCTGATTAAAGGTATAAAAAGAGCCCTAGGGCCCCCCAGTTGAGAAGCAACTCTCACCAGATACATCTTTAGCCTCTCTCTCTCTGCAGCTCCTCTCTAGACATCATCCTGACACTCTGGATCTGAAGTACTGCCACACTTCACACAAGCATCCCACAAGCAGCGTTGTCATCTACTATCTTTCTCTCTCTCTCTATATATATATATATCTAGCATAGTTATTGTTATGACCCGGTTCCTGAATCCCTACAGGACACGAGACCGGACTGATTCGACTGATCCCAAGACCCAGTCGTCCAACGAGAAAGTAACCAAAAAGCAGTAAAATAAACCACATTCACCGTGCTATGCAACTAACAATAACAAAAGTATAGCAGTAAAGAAGAGAAACTACTACAGTACACACCACCACAACAGTAGAAAAGTAAACGGGTACCGGAATATAATGTGCAGAACGAAAGAGTACAGAATATAAAGGTACAAGAAGCTACTCACTACTACAACGAGTACAAAGAACTACAACTGCTAAGCTCTACTAGACCCAGCACCCTCTGCAGCCGTAGGCTCTGGCTGCTCAACACCTGGACCTGAAAAGGGTTATGAGTACACGAAATCAGCGAATGCTGAGTAGAGTGGAAACCAACTAACTAAAGCAGAAAAGGTGGACAGGTAGTTGTTGCTTTTCAATTTCTTTCTTTCTTTAATTAATTATTCTTTCTTTCACCACTTGGTTTACTTATTAGGTCTCTTTCTTGATCTCGAATGTTCCTCATGGGAATGATCTTGATTGCAGTATTTTCCAAAGAGTAGAAGTAGAACGTGGTGCTCTCCTAGTCGGGAGAGTCCCCCATGGTGGCCCTACACCCAGTCAACCACCCCAAGGTCATAGACAGACGTAACGGTGACTACGGCACGCGCGATAGACGCACGGGTAGCTACCCTGCACTGGCACGCGGTCAGTTGTTTCCGTTAACGGGTGCGCCCAAAGCACAGCATGGAACCAGTATAGGGCATAGACCTCTCAGTAACAGGGGTCTAGCCCTTCCCAGTAACCAAACAGGGGTCTCACCCCTCCACCGTCCGTGCACCCTCGCCTGACTACCCTGGTTTGCCCAGTGGGCCTAACAAGTCGGTGTAGGGAGGCTAGCTGAACCCCGGGCCTCGTAGGGTGGCTAGCTCTCTCCTTACACTAGTAGCTCTCCCCGGTACGGTGTACACGAGGGCTACCGAGTCGGTGCAAAGTGGCCAAACCCACCCCAGGTCTCAACCCAAAGGCGGCAAGCACTCCTCTACACTAAGAGGTAACATGCGCTCCCCTTGGTACCATGTACTCAAGGGCCAGCACACTTCCCAAAGCATTTTCATGTCCATTCATTTATTTCCAGGAGCTCAACTCCTCATCCCCCGTAGGGTCATGTTCACATTCCTCATATTATTCCATACTAGGTTTCATCATTTCTAGTCCCATTCTCAGGTTATACACATGCAACTGGTAATTCTATCATTCACATTTCCACATTCAGTTTATTCACAGATAGCTCGTGTTTCCAACATTCACGTTTCCATTCTCAGATTATATACATGCAGCTCATATTATGTGTTCGACAGGAAAAATTACATTCAACAATTAACTAGCATAAGTACTACATATTTCACAGGCAACTGTTGTTCATTCACAGGCATTTGTTATCATTCTATCTACTCATTTAAGACTGCAACCCATTCATTCAATACAAACATTCCAGTATTTCTAGTCCTAGGATTCATGCCACATCCTAGGTTCTAATCATTCATCCCACACATGCATTTAGGTTTTAATTAAATTAAGGGGAAGCCACTCTACCAGTAAACCCAGGAGTAATGGGGGCTTGAACGGCCGGCGCTCGTGCCTCAGCAAGCCCCGAACCTGCAACGGAAACAAGTCCTATCACAAGGATCAATCACAAAAGAATACTCAGAACAGTATAGAAAGTATTTCAACAAGTAGAGGAATTCATATGGGAAACATCGGTAACCTAATTGCGGATATCAGACCTCAAATGGACCCTAAACGGGTCAAAACAGTGATTCTGACTCAAATCAAACGTTTGGAACACCTTCCAGACGTCTTAAAAGGTCCAGAGCCATACCTTAGTTCTGCGCTACCCTTCAGACGTCCAGGAACTCCGCTGGACCGTCTAGACCCAGTTTCAAACGTCCGACCACCTCTCCGGACGTTTGGCAATGCTTCCCGTCGTCTGGTGCCTCGCCCAGACGTCTGAAGTGCATGGGAGGGCGTGACCCATGCCTTCCCAAAGCAACACCTGCACGAATCAACCGAAATCTTCTCAAAAAGGAAAGGAACAGTGTCTCGGCGGAGCGGCCTGCATGGCCGTATCCACAAAAGAGACGTACCTTCGCGAAGCCTCCTCCTCAGATGTCGGCACCACCTCCAGACATCGGCACCGTCATCTGACGGTCACTCCAGATGTCTGATTCTAGGAAAATCCCAGAACCAGAACCTGCTTTCGCCCTCTCGCGCCGCGCGTGGCCGCGCTGCGCCCTCTTGCCTGTTGCCCCGGCTGCAGTAGTGTCGGGGAGGATCTCCCCGACGCACTCCTCCGCCTTATGCATGCATCGTCCGGCCGTGAGCTCACCGACGAGCTCCCATGCGATCTCTCAAGCCTTCTCTCCTCTCCTTCTCATGCTGCTCCACCTCTCCTCTCACGTCGCTCGTCGCTCGGCTGCTCTCGCTAGATGGTAGAGGGAGGTGGCTGGGAAGTGGGTGAAGTGAGGGAGAGGAGGGGCTTATATAAGGTGTGGGGTTAGGGTTTCCTTCAGGCGAGAGGAGAGAGACGGAGAAGAAAACGAGGGACGTGTACTGTCTGCGCGCAGCACGCGCGCAGACATGAGCTCGTACACGAAAATTTCGATTTCCAGACGTCTGGGAAGGTGTCCAGACATCTGACCAGACATCTGACCCACAGTCCAGACATCTTAAAAGGCTCAAACAGCATGGGTCTTAACAACATAACAAACTCAAAGGAAGTTTCATCCTCGAAACTTGAGCTAGCTAGGGTGCGGAAAGAATAACATATGCATAACTTAAAGAGGACCGAAGCCGGTTCGAAAAGACGTACCCTCAAAGAGCTCCGGTACCGCTCTCGCATTGCCACCTCAGGCTCCCAGGTAGCCTCCTCATACCTCTGGGTCCTCCATAAGTCCTTCACCAGGGGTACCTGCTTCCATCACAGACTCCGGATGGCTCTGTCTAATATCTACACTGGTTGCTCGGGGTAGGTCAGGTCGTCACCCACCTCGACACTCTCATGGCTCAGAACGTGACTGGGATTGGTGAAGTACTTCCTGAGGTTGGACACGTGGAACACGTCGTGCACACCAGAAAGCTGGGGAGGAAGGGCAAGCCTGTAAACAACGGGTCCAACTCGCTCCAGGACCTCAGAGAGCCCCAAAAACCTCGACGCAAGCTTCCCTTTCACCCCAAAATGCTGCAGGCCCTACATGGGCAAAACGCGAAGGAAGACGTGATCCCCAACCTCAACTGCACCTTTCTGTGCTTTCGATCGGCATAGCTCTTCTGTCTACTCCTGATAGTGTGGAGTCACCCGTGAATCTACTCAATCACCTCCTGACTCTGCTGGAGCA
This sequence comes from Thalassia testudinum, assembly GCA_037157565.1. Lineage (NCBI taxonomy): Eukaryota > Viridiplantae > Streptophyta > Magnoliopsida > Alismatales > Hydrocharitaceae > Thalassia > Thalassia testudinum. The sequence continues at coordinate 52,668,288 of JAZHRO010000009.1, forward strand.
GCCTGGGGCCAACCTCTCACTTGGTCCCCACCTCAACCCAACTCAAGGGTGCAATACACCTCTGTCCGTACAGAGCCTTGTAGGGTGCCATGCTGATGCTCAAGTGATAGTGGTTATTATATGCAAACTCCGCCAGGGGCAAGTGCTCCTCCCAAGAGCCCCTCCAGTCCAGTACACAGGCACACAAAAGGTCCTCAAGCGTCTGTATCGTGCTCTCTGACTGTCCGTCCGTTTGGGGGTGGAATGTCGTATTGAACCTCAGCCGTGTCCTAAGGCCTGCTGAAACTTAGCCCAAAACTGGGATGTAAAGTGGGTATCCTGGTCGGATACAATCTCACGCGAAACTCCATGCAAATGTACCACGTCCCGAATATACCTCTATGCTAACTGTGCTGGTCCCAAAGTGACTCGGATCGGCAAGAAATGTGCCATCTTCGTCAATCTGTCTACAATTACCCAGATTGCGTCATGTCCTTGCTGGGAACGGGCAAACCCACCACCAAGTCCATGGTGATGCTTTCCCACTTCCACTCTGGCACTGGAAGTGGCTGCAACGGCCCTGCAGGCCTCTAATGCTCGGTCTTCACCTGCTGGCACACTAAACTCTGTTGTACGAGCTCACCTACATCCCGTTTCATTCCCCTCCACCAAAAGTCACGTCTCAGATCATGGTACATCTTTGTGTTCCCTGGATGTACAGTGAACTTGGAATCGTGTGCCTCAGTCAGGAGCTCTCTCAACAGCTCCTCGTCCCTGGGAACGCACAACGTCCCCTCATGCACAGCACCTCGTCGGTAAAGGAGAAGTCTCCAAGGTCCCCTGATAGGACTCTGTCATGCAACGACTGCAGGTACGGGTCTGCCATCTGTCCTGTGATGATGCGGTCTATCAGCTCTGGCCTTGTCTGTTGTGTCACATTCACTGCACCATAGTGGCTCAGTAACTCTAGGGGCTGCCAATTGCCCATCTCCTCCATGAGTCTCCAACTCTGTGCTTGTAAACTGACCAAGTGGGTGGGCGCCTTCCGGCTCAAGGAGTCAGTCACCACATTGGCCTTCCTTGGATGGTAGGAAATGCTGCAGTCATAGTCCTTCAGGAGCTCTAACCAACGTCTTTGTCTCATATTAAGCTCCTTCTGATCAAACAAGTACCAGAGGCTCTTATGATTTGTCAAAATCTCCAAAAGTCTCACCGTACAGGTAGTGCCTCCAAGTTTTCAGCACGAAGATGACAACTGCCAGCTCCAAGTCGTGGGTAGGGTAGCTATGCTCATAGGGCTTCAGTTGCCGCGAAGCATAAGCGACAACGTGACCCCGCTGCATGAGCATACCCCCTAACCCCTGCAAAGAGGCATCCGTGTACACAACGGAACAGCCACTGCTGTATGGAATGGTAACTCTTGAAAACACGCCTCACAAGCGTCTATCCAAGAAAAGGGCACGTCCTTCCAAGTCAACTGTGTCATAGGACGTGCACTCTGCGAGAAACCCCTGATAAACCGTCGGTAGTACCTTCCCGTCCCAAGAAACTGCGAATCTCTGTCACTGTACACAGTCTCTCCCACCTGAGCACTGCCTCAACCTTGGCTGGGTCCACAGCCAAGCCATTCCCTGAAATCACATGACCTAAGAAGGTCACCTCCCTCAACCAGAACTCGCACTTGTTGTACTTGGCATACAGCCTACGTCGTCTCAATGTGTCCAAAACCATTCGCAAGTGCAGTCCATGTTGCGCCTGATCCCGCAAGTAGATGAGCACCTCATCGATAAATACCACCACGAACTGATCCAGATATGGTCTGAACACCCGATTCATCAAGTCCATGAAAGCAGTGGGGGTGTTGGTCAGCCCAAATGGCATGACCAAAAACTCGTAGTGTCCGTACCGGGTGTGGAAAACTGTCTTGGAGACATCGGTCTCCTTGATCCACAACTGGTGGTAGCCAGACCTCAAGTCTATCTTGGAGAATACCGTGGTACCTCGCAATGGGTCAAACAAGTCGTCAATCCTCGGCAGTGGATACCTGTTCTTGATGGTGACCCTATTCAGCTGTCTGAAGTCCACACAAAGACGTAGGGTACCATCCTTCTTCTTCACAAATAATACCGGGGCTCCCCACGAAGATGCACTGGGCCTCACAAAGCCCTTCTCCAGAAGGTCCTGCAACTGGGACTTGAGCTCTCACAGCTCAAGTGGTGCCATCCTATAAGGTGCTGTAGAAATGGGGCTGGTCCTCGGTACCGGTGAGATCTCAAACTCGATCTCCCGCTCAGGTGGTAGTCCTGGCAGCTCCTCTGGGAACACGTTGGGGTACTCTCTGACCACCGAGATACTCTGAAAGTCTGTCACGGGGCTAGGCTTTGCCACTACACAAGCCAAAAAACCCTCACACCCCTAGCCCGAAAGTCTCGCCGCCCAAAGTGTAGAAATGTACCTAAAGCCTCCGTCCACTAGCTATCTGTGAAACTCAAAAGAAGGCATCTCCGGTATGGAGAAGACGATCTTCCTCTCAAAATAGTCCACCAAATGTGGTAAGCGAACAGCCAATCCATCCCCAGAATCACATCAAAGTCCTCCATCGGTATCACAATCAGGTCAGCAGGGAGGTTGTGTTCCCTAATACTGACCTCACAGTCCGTGTAAACTTCCTCAGCTACAAACAGCTAACCACCCAAACCTCTGATCACAACGGATCCCCTAATAGAGTGCTATCGGACCCCAAAGTAGTGATGAACTTATGGAGCAAGAAATACGTACTCACAAATTATAACCATATCTGTCACCGTAGAAACTGAAGCTATGACGTCTCCGTGAGTCAAGACATCGCGACACCCCTCAGTCCTGGGGGTAGATAAAATAGTCAAGCCCGGGGCTGAGCTAGTGACAGCTGGCCGGTATCCTTCTCGTGACTATTGTCCTCCCCCGCGCGCCTGGAAACCATGGCCTCCTGCTCGTCCTCCAGCTCTCGGTGCGGGGAGCATTTGCTGCGTTCTAGCCCTAGACGGGCAGTCCCTCCTAAAGTGGCCCAGCTGGCCACACTGGTAACAGAGGGGGACTCGACCCCCTCCCTCAGCAGGTCCCTGCTGACGGCTGGGCGGGGGTCCAGAGTTGACAGCTGGCCCCTGTCGGGGGCCCCCAGAGGCTACTGACAGCCCTGCAAAACGAGATGGCTCTCCTGTGGGCGCTGCATACCTCCCTTGAGCTCTTCTAGCTCGCCTGGTGCTACAGTGACATTGCCGTCCCACGAAAAACTCCCCCTCCGTACCCTTGGAAAGGAGATGAGGGGGCGGCGGAGTGGGCAGAAGCTGAAATTGTTCTCGAACAACATCTCGAATCAACTGGATGAGGTCCTGAGATTGTATGCTCAGGAGGAGAGAAGGGGCGACATGTACTCCAAGCTCGACACATCTACCCCTTCGGCCTCGACCACGGCTGCATCCGCGGCCCGCCTCAATGACTCCACGTCGAGGCATCTCCTGCAAGGAGACGTGAACAACAGAATAAGAAAATGTCAACTCCAACGGATATTCGACAAAAGAACTTCAGAACAGATATCAAAAGGTACGTTGTGGTGGTTACCCTAGTTACAAGCACGTGAATTGGTTATTTTCTAGCTAGTTGGTTCACTTCTCGGGACGACCTTGCTCTGATACCATCTTGTTACGGCCCGGTTCCCGAATCCCTACAGGACACGAGATCGGACCGACTCGATTGATCCCAAGACCCAGTCGTCTAATGAGAAAGTAACCAAAAAGTAGTAAAATAAACCACATTCACCATACTAAGCAACTAACAGTAACAAAAGTACAACAGTAAAGAAGAGAAACTACTACAGTACACACCACCACAATAGTAGAAAAGTAAATGGGTACCGGAATATAATGTGCAGAACGAAAGAGTACATAATATAAAGGTACAAGCAGCTACTCACTACTACAACAAGTACAAAGAACTACAACTGCTGGGCTATACTGGGCCCAGCACCCTCTGCAGCCGTAGGCTCTGGCTGCTCAACACCTAGACATGAAAAGGGTTATGAGTACACGAAATCAGCGAACGCTGAGTAGAGTGGCAACCAACTAACTAAAGCAGAAAAGGTGGACAGGTAGCTGTTGCTTTTCAATTTCTTTCTTTCTTTAACTAATTATTCTTTCTTTCACCACTTGGTTTATTTATTAGGTCTCTTTCTTGATCTCGAATGTTCCTCGTGGGAATGATCTTGATTGCAGTATTTTCCAAAGGGTAGAAGTAGCACATGGTGCTCTCCTGGCTGGGAGAGTCCCCCGTGGTGATCCTACACCCAGTCAACCACCCCAAGGTCACGGATAGACGTAACGGTGACTACGACACATGCGATAGACGCACAGGTAGCTACGTCGCACTGGCACACAATCAGTCATTTTCGTTAACGGGTGTGCCTAAAGCACAGCACAGAACCCGTATAGGGCATAGCCCTCTCAATAATAGGGGTCTAGCCCCTCCCAGAAACGAAACAGGGGTCTCGCCCCTCCACAGTTCGCGCACCCTCGCCTGACTACCCTGGTTTGCCCAATGGGCCCAAACAAGTTGGTGTAGAGCGGCTAGCTAAACCTTGGGCCCCGTGGGGTGGCTAGCTCTCTCCCTACACTAGTAGCTCTCCCCAGTACGGTGTACACGAAGGCCATCGAGTCGGTGCAAAGTGGCCAAACCCACCTCGGGTCTCAACCCGAAGGCGGCAAGCACCCCTCTACACTAAGAGGTAACATGCGCTCCCCTTGGTATCATGTACTCAAGGGCCAGCACACTTCCCAAAGCATTTTCATGTCCATTCATTTATTTCCAAGAGCTCAACTCCTCATCCCTCGTAGGGTCATGTTCATATTCCTCATATTATTCCATACTAGGTTTCATCATTTCTAGTCCCATTCTCAGGTTATACACATGCAACTGGTAATTCTATCATTCACATTTCCACATTCATTTTATTCACAGATAGCTCGTGTTTCCAACATTCGCCTTTCCTTTCTCCGATTATATACATGCAACTCATATTATGTGTTCGACAGGAAAAATTACATGCAACAATTAACTAGCACAAGTACTACATATTTCGCAGGCAACTGTTGTTCATTCACAGGCATTTGTTATCATTCTATCTACTCATTTAAGATTGCAACCCATTCATTCAATACAAACATTCTAGTATTTCTAGTCCTAGGATTCATGCCACATCCTAGGTTCTAATCATTCATCTCACACATGCATTTAGGTTTTAATTAAATTAAGGGGAAGCCACTCTACCAGTAAACCTAGGAGTAATGGGGGCTTGAACGACAGGCGCTCGTGCCTCAGCAAGCCCCGAACCCGCAACGGAAATAAGTCCTATCACAAGGATCAATCACAAGAGAATACTCAGAATAGTATACAAAGTATTTCAACAAGTAGAGGAACTCATATGGGAAACATCGGTAACCTAATTGCGGATATCAGACCTCAAACGGACCCTAAACGGGTCAAAAACAGTGATTCTGACTCAAATCAGACGTCTGGAACTCCTTCTAGACATCTTAAAAGAGTCCAGAGCCATACCTCAGTTCTACACTACCCCTCAGACGTCCAAGAACTCCGCTGGACTATCTGGACCCAGTTCCAGACGACCGACCACCTCTCCGGACTTCTGGAAATGCTTCCCGTCGTCTGGTGCCTCTCTCAGACGTCTGAAGTGCGTGGGAGGGCGTGACCCACGCCTTCCCGAAGCAACACCTGCGCAAATCAATTGAAATCTTCTCAAAAAGTCAAGGAACAATGTCTCGGCGGAGCGGCCTGCATGGCTGTATCCGCAAAAGAGACGTACCTTCGCGAAGCCTCCTCCTTAGATGTCGGCACCACCTCCAGACGTCGACACCGTCATCTGACGGTCACTCCTGATGTCTGATTCTGGGAAAATCCTAGAACCAGAACCTGCTCTCGCCCTTTCGCACCGCACGTGGCCGCGCCATGCCCTTTAGCCTGCTACCCCGGCTACAGCAGTGTCGGGGAGGATCTCCCCGACGCACTCCTCCACCTTATAGACACCTTGTCCGGCCATGAGCTCACCGGCGAGCTCCCACGTGATCTTGCAAGCCTTCTTTCCTCTCCTTCTCACACTGCTCCACCTCTCCTCTCACGTCACTCGTCGCTCAGCTGCTCTCACTGGAGGGTAGAGGGAGGTGGCTGGGAAGTGGGTGAAGTGAAGGAGTGGAGGGGCTTATATAAGGTGTGGGGTTAGGGTTTCTGTCGAGTGAGAGGAGAGAGAAGGAGAAGAAAACGAGGGACGTGTACTGTCTGCGCGTAGTATGCGCGCAGACATGAGCTCGTACACGAAAATTTCGATTTCCAGATGTCTGGGAAGGTGTCCAGACGTCTGACCAGACGTCTAACCCACAATCCAGGTGTCTTAAAAGGCTCAAACAGCATGGGTCTTAACAGTTATTTCTATTCATAGTTGAAAGACTGTTTGTAAGTGATAATGAAATTCTGATATATGATGCTTGTTTATACATATATAAATATTTAAGAATGACTTTCTAAAAAGCTTTCGCATAGAAATGATGTTTGCCTCCCTGTGAATGACTTGGTACTCATCGGAAAAATTTATAAATGCTATTTGTGTCATCATGATTCGCACTACAATAACAGAATTAATTTTTAATGCATCTCGTGATTGAACATACTCCATCCTAACAAATTAGCATATACTGAAAAGTCATTGATTGTCCATAGTAATGCTGCGTGCAACTAGATGGATTGTTTCTTTTGTGCATCATATGTTTGAACACCACTATACCATAGGACTTTCAATTCATCAATAGATGATTAGAGATAAACATATATCTCATTTCATGGTTGCTTGGGTCTTGAGATAAGGAGGGTTGATTGCACAGCAATCATGGCTCCTAATTAACCTAAATAAAGTTTGAACCTAGCTTAATTTGTGGATATTGTACTCATATCTTACATATCATGCATTACATCAGTCTATTTAGAATAAGATGAGATATCTTGCTATTTAATGATTTTTATTACTATTTGCAGGTAATAAAGTGATCCATGAAGGAGATAGTGGAATAAAGCAATAAAGGAAGAAGAAGACTGATCTAGATAAGTGGATTGAGGAGGATAGCCTTATCCCTACCCTTAGAAACCCTAGGACAGCCTTCCCAAATTCAAAATGATCTCCATTAGGACACCTTAGCCTAAAAACCCAAACATGGATAGCACTATCCATGTTCTTATCCACCCTATCCCTCTCCCAAACACTTAGGAACTAAAACCCACCTTAGAAAACCTAAAACCCACTCTCCAACACCTTTTAGGACGTCCAGACATCTGACTAGATGTCTGATTTCTGTAGAATAACAATCTAGGAAGCCAAAACTCATATTGACATAGAATTGGACATCTAATTTAGTGTCCAGATGTCCAATTTTGTAGTATAAGACGTCTGACCACTATCCTAGACGTCTGATACTGCTCTCTAGTTCCTGATTTTAGTGTTGGAAGCCCTAGATTGCCTATTTTCACTTAGGAACCCCACCAGACACCCTAGGAAACCGAATTAGTGACCTCCTAAGCCTAGTACGCTATCCATAGCCCTAATTATCCTATCCTTAACCCAATTGAACCATCCCATACCTAATTGGGTTCATCTACAATTGAATGGGTGCACCTGAGCCCAATTAGATCCACCCAGGATCTAATTGACTCATACCTATTAGGGTTACCCTAGCCTAATCACATACACACATCCAATTAGACTTGACCTAGGCCTAATTAGGATCACTCCTATCCAATTAGACTTTCCTAAGCCTAATTAGGTCCACACCCACTTAATCTAGATTGACCCAACCTATTTAGCACCTAATCCTACCAAAACCCACAACCTAGCCCTACGAAAAACACACACCCACACACACCTTCCTATTTTACCCATACCAAACCCAAGCACACTCTCTTGGAAACCCTAAAACTTGTGTCAAACCTAGATCCTAAAAATGTGGCATTAGCTAATTTTGGAGCCACCAAAAGTGGCAACCAAATGGAGCCTCCCATAAGGGCAAAGGGAGTGCCACAAAATTGCACCATCTCCATTCACCATCTCCACCACTCTCTTCCTCTCAACTTGCGACCACACCTCCTCCTCTCCCTCTCAAGGTCGTCCTTCTCCTCCAAGGCTCCCTCCATGGATGGCTAGGAAGAAGCTCTCCTCCAAGCTTCTTCAAGGGTGGCAAGAAGAAGAAGAGCATAAGGATGCAACACCTTCTCCTTTCTTCTTGTGGGCATTTCCTCTTCTTCCACCATAGAGGATTCACGCCCCCATTTTCTTTTCTTCTTAGACGGCCATAGAGAAGACCCCCCTCAAGGTCTTCTCAAGGATGGCCATTGGTAGAGAAAGGGTGCAACACCCTCCTCTCTCCACTTGGGTGCACACACCCATCCTCCTCTCTTTAGTTGACTGCCAAGAAGGCTTCTCCTTAGCCTCTCTTGGTTGATCTCTTTCTTTAGTTTAGCTTTATTTCCATGTATCCGGATTTTTATAGTGACTTAATTTTCTATGCATGATACTCTTGTCTAATGGTTTTATATGCATGCTATTATGTGATAATCTTTTATGCATAAATAATATCATGACGTTTCTATGACTGATTTTCCTCATGTTTGCTTGTCTTCATATTATTTAGGTTTGTCGCACCATGCACAGCCACCATGGCCCACTCAGATGCACATAGTTACTTAGGTTTTCGCTAGCATGTCTAGATCTAGGTTTCATTTCGTGTTTCAAAATAAAGATCAAAAACACAAGAAGACAAAAATATTAGGTTAGATTAAGCCAATCCAAATCTTGATGTTTCCATGCCTCCCAGAGATGAACAACCGAGACTCAAGTTTTCAAAAGAATAAAATCAATCGAGTTTCGATATTATAAATATTTTGTTCAAGGGGATTTCATGACTATACTATGATTTCCGACGATTTCCAAACATGCGCGATGTCCACACTTGTCAAGGGTCAACATCATGAATGCAGATCGCATGCATAGCCATGGAGGTAAGTTGTAAGTTAACATGACCACTGGCCATATGGAATATGATAGATGCATGCTCTTGAATGGGTTTAATCCATCGCATGCAAGCCCTAATCTCACATTTCATGCCTCCTCTACGAATAATGAGTGATTCTTGTTAAATCTATTCTACTCATCAAAATCTATTGGATGACAAATGCATCCATCTTTGGATTTATTCTCCTGATACCACACCATCAGTTTTGTTGTTTTACTAGAAATGAATAGGCATTTGTAGCCTAGGGATTAGTGGAAAATAATAGAGAACCTTCTCCGGCTGTTTCTTCCCATCTGTGTTTGTTGACTTACCCACCTTATACCTCTTCTCACGACATTCAGGACAGTTAGTTGATGGGAACACCATCATGAGCCCTAACTAGTTCATTTTGACCTAAAAAAGAGAACAAAAGCTCCAACATAACCAAGTGAAGGGCTTAACTCAGGGAATAACTGGTTTGAAAGAAAAGCAAGAAACAAAGGGTAAAATTGTAATTTTACCATTGCAGTACAACAAGAGATTTCTCAGGGGCTAAACATAGGTCAAATGATCTAAACAAGATAAAAAGTGGGTTGGTTCAATTAGAAAAGGGTTAATGTGCAATCTGGGAATTAAATGGCTTCCTTTAATCCTAAAACAGACCCACTTAATTTAACAAGATTATGGTCAGGATAAAATTCAACTAAACCCTCTAAAATTCACGGAAAAATATCTTCTAGGATTTAGAACCTTCAATTTGGCCTTTAGAACCTATTTTGACCTAAATAGGGGTCCTAGTCAAATATTTACCCTAAATTGAATTTTTGTGTAAAATGCCCAGTCAAACGTAGTCAAACCTAAACTCCAACTTCACCATTGGATTCCTTAGGTCCAAATTATGTTTTTACCAAAATTTGGACCTAAGGGAAGTTCACATTGACCTACTTTGCAAAACAGTCCAACCTAATTACTTTTATGCCCCTAACTTTCGAAAACCTTGCAGAGACCCCCCAATCTTCCTCGCCACTCTTTGCAATTAGGTCCATCCACCATTACAGCAGAGGAATCCTACTCCGACAAGGATTCAAGAAGGATATCTCCTTGATTCCTCAGAGAATCCCTCTCAGATTTGAAAGGGAGATTCTCTGAGGAATTCCCGATTGTGTGAACCAAATCTCAAGCTTTGATTGCCACCCAATCTCTCATGCAAATGCATGAGAGATTTGGGTATCTCTCACATTTCTACTTCGACGAGGATACCTGTGCTTGGAAGCTTGCCTTCCAAGCACAAGGCCCTCTGCCTTGGACTATAAAAGGCACCCCAAGTTCTCCCGTCCATCCTCAGCTTGGTTTGGCCAGAGACAACACCTCAAATTCGTCTCTTCTCCTCCAGCCAAACATCCAGCGAGCTCCGGCGACCTATTCCTCCCTCCTCTCATCGCTCTACCACAATACCGGTGGCAGAGTTGTCTCTACCTCCGTCATCTGCGTCGCGCCATACCTACGCACGCGCCTACATCCTCCTCGTCGTCGCCGTCACCCTTCTACTAGACCTTCGTCTCCGGCGATGATAGGTACGAGCTGTCCGCCATCTCCTCCCCCTTCATCCTTAAACTAGGTTAGATACTTTCCCCTTCCTCTACTCTTTATTTTCCCTCTCTCTATTTCTATTTCCACCCCTCGACAACCACAGACCACCACCATCGTCTCCACCTCCGGCAGACCACCGGTGAAGGCACATCCATCATTCCACACACCCACACACCTCGCCAACTACCTCAAAAGCTCCGCCACCTTCCACTGATCAATTTCCCTCTCTCCATCAATCGCCACATCCTCCGTTCACTCCCTCCAACCACACCCATCACCACGGCCACAAATCGACCTAGGCACGCACGCCTAGGCCACCCCATGCCACGCCACCAAGTCACCTTTGCCGTGCCACGGCGAAGCCTCCTGCGTATTCTAATGAGGCTGCAAGGTTGTGTTGTGTGAGAATAGGTTCCGACCTCGACCACCATTGATGTAGATGTGAAGGAGCTTGCAACCTTCGCTCCTGGCTACCTTGCTCCAAGAATTCAAGTCTAGGTGGTGCGGAGTTATCATGCGCATAGATTTAGCCAAGTAATTGGCTTTGCAAGACACTACAGTCGCCACAATCAAGGAAGACCCCTGCGGGCGTGTGCAAAGAAGTGGGTGGGACTTTTAGTCCCACCTCGGTCGTTTTGAAGCGCGTTGAGCGGTATAAGATGAATTTGTGTCATAGGCTCTTCGCCTCCTGACATGGGGTGAGGTCCCCTCACCCACACTCATGCCTCGTCCATGCCTACACTACACGGACCTGGTTGCCTGACCCGTTTACCCGATCAGCTCTGGGAGAGCAAGCCTAAGAGAGAAAAGAGAGAGCGTTTATGGGGGAGGGTAGGGGTAGGTTTTGCACTTCTGTGCAGGGAAAGGAAAGGAAGCTGAAGGAGGAAAAGCTAAAGGAGGAGGACCCACAGAGGAAGTTGAGGATCTGAAGGCAAACTTGAAGCAAGAAGGTACTGTTGCAGAGAAGGCAAAAAGGAGAAGGAAGCCATAGGTGCAGCTGTAGAGAAGAAGAAGGAGCTAAGGGCTTAAGGTAGAAGAAGATGCAGAGGAAGCTAAGGCAAGGAAGAGCCAAAGAAGAAAGAAGGCACGGTTGAAGGAGAAAGAGGAAAGTCAGAGAAGAAGAAGGCTAAAGGTAGAAATGAAGAAGGAAGGAAGTAGAAGAAGACAAAGAGGAAAGAAGCCAACAACAGAGGAAGAACCAAAGCTAAGGAAGAAAGAAGAAGAAGGAGAAGAAGAGCCAGAGAAAGAAAGAAGATAAAGAGAAGAACACGCCAAAGAGAAGAAGCAAGAGAAGAAGAAAAGTCAAACACTTTTAAGACGTCTAATTTCTCTTTTATGCTACATTTTATTCATAAACTCATGCTTTACATTTTGAATTAGATTTTGAGTAGTTTTAAGTGTTCAAATTGCATCTATTATTGAGATTAGTGTATGAACTCCATTTGCTCACTGAGTTTGACCTTGAGCTTAAACTTCGAGTAATAAAATTTATTTATTTTCAAAGTGATTTCAACTATACTACGACGCAATTATTTTAGACCTGACTTCATGCTCCTCTAAATATTTTAGCGCCGTCGCTAGGGACGATTTCTCTTTCGATGAACATTTTGGCGCCATTGCTGGGGACGATTTCGCTTTCGATGAAAACAATTTGGTGCTGTTGCCAAGGAGCAATGTGTAATTCATCACTAGTCTCTGCATTATTTTGATTATATTTGAGCACTAACTTACCCTATTTATTTTATCATGATTTTGTGAGGTATTTCACGAGGAGATCTCCTGCGCAAATCAACTACTCCAGGACAGGTAACCTCTCTTTTCTTCCCTAATCCATCTCCTAATCCTAGGAAGACAAAAAGGAAGCAATCAATTAGGAATTAACTGCCTTCTTTTTATAATAATTATCATTTAAAAGGCTAGTTTCCTGATTTGTGAAATTTTTTTTCACATCTTATTGAAGTTGAAGCGATTTCTTGAGATCGTACCCCAAAATTCCTGTGCCTATTAGAGATCACGCTTAATTTCTAAATCTCCATGGACTACACACTTCTTATTTGAAGTCCAAGGAGAACGTTTGTGAAAATCAAAGAGGATTGGAAATAGAGCCATATTAGGGTTTCTATAGTAGGGTTTTGGAGTGCTAGTTCACACGTACTTGCATAAAAGGGAACAAACCCACCCGCATCTGTGTGCTACTCAAGCCCTTAATTGAAAGGATCTAATCAAGACAAACCCTAAAATCAAGCTCTAAAAATCACTTGAAACCTTAAAAAACTTTGGACCTAATAACCTGGGAGTCAAATCAGGGTCATTTATAGGTCTTGACCTAAAATCATTCTGCCATCTTTAGGACAAGTCAGGTGAAGTTGACCCCTTGTTGGGTCAACCAACCTTGAAATTATGTCACAAAACCAAAACATCTAAAGTTCAAGTGAAACCCTAAGCACCTTTGAAATAAAAGTGGTAGACTTAAGAGGTCAAGGTCCCCATTCTGGTCTACTTGGAATCTCAGTGACAAGAGAGGTCGGGTGGGGGAAACCCTGTAACCCGTGGGGATGCTCTACCGTGTAGGGGTCTTTGCGAGACTCTCTCTCTAGCTACCCAGGTAATTCTCAAGTGGACGACTTTCCGATCTAGGGGTATCATCCGCCCCAAACCTCCATATTCATCCAAACATCTTTGGGTGCCTCGATTGGGTCAAAAACACATCCAGTCCCTTATCCCTTCTCTTTAGAGCACACACATAGATTTTCAATGGGACTCTCTATTCAGATCTATTCACTTCACAACTTGATTCTACATCTTGATCTGAATTCTGATTCTATATCTTGATTCCACCATCTGATCCAAACATGTAGCTTTCACACGTGCTTGCATAAAAGGGAACAAACCCACCCGCATCTGTGTGCTACTCAAGCCCTTAATTGAAAGGATCTAATTAGGACAAACCCTAAAATCAAGCTCTAAAAATCACTTGAAACCTTAAAAAATTTTGGACCTAATAACCTGGGAGTCAAATCAGGGTGATTTATAGGTCTTGGCCTAAAATCATTCTGCCATCTTTAGAACAGGTCAGGTGAAGTTGACCCCTTGTTAGGTCAACCAACCTTGAAATTATGTCACAAAACCAAAACATCTAAAGTTCAAGTGAAACCCTAAGCACCTTTGAAATAAAAGTGGTAGACTTAAGAGGTCAAGGTCCCCATTCTAGTCTACTTGAATCTCAGTGACAAGAGAGGTCGGGTGGGGGAAACCCTGTAACCTGTGGGGACGCTCTACCGTGTAGGGGTCTTTGCGAGACTCTCTCTCTCTAGCTACCCAGGTAATTCTCAAGTGGACGACTTTCCGATCTAGGGGTATCATCCGCCTCAAACCTCCATAGTCATCCAAACATCTTTGGGTGCCTCGATTGGGTCAAAAACACATCCAGTCCCTTATCCCTTCTCTTTAGAGCACACACATAGATTTTCAATGGGACTCTCTATTCAGATCTATTCACTTCACAACTTGATTCTACATCTTGATCTGAATTTTGATTCTACATCTTGATTCCACCATCTGATCCAAACATGTAGCTTTCACACGTGCTTGCATAAAAGGGAACAAACCCACCCGCATCTGTGTGCTACTCAAGCCCTTAATTAAAAGGATCTAATCAAGACAAACCCTAAAATCAACCTCTAAAAATCACTTGAAACCTAAAAAAACTTTGGACCTAATAACCTGGGAGTTAAATCAGGGTGATTTATAGGTCTTGACCTAAAATCATTTTGCCATCTTTAGGACAGGTCAGGTGAAGTTGACCCCTTGTTAGGTCAAACAACCTTGAAATTATGGCACAAAACCAAAACATCTAAAGTTCAAGTGAAACCCTAAACACCTTTGAAATAAAAGTGGTAGACTTAAGAGGTCAAGGTCCCCATTCTGGTCTACTTGGAATCTCAGTGACAAGAGAGGTTGGGTGGGGGAAACCCTGTAACCCGTGGGGATGCTCTACCGTGTAGGGGTCTTTGCGGGACTCTCTCTCTCTAGCTGCCAAGGTAATTCTCAGGTGGACGACTTTCCAATCTGGGGGTATCATCCAAACATCTTTGGGTGCCTCGATTAGGTCAAAAACACATCCAGTCCCTTATCCCTTCTCTTTAGAGCACACACATAGATTTTCAGTGGGACTCTCTTTTCAGATCTATTCACTTCACAACTTGATTCTACATCTTGATCCGAGTTTTGATTCTACATCTTGATTCCACCATCTGATTCAAACATGTAGCCTAGTTACTTAGGATTACCATTCAAGAAACCTGAATCACAAAGATCCATGAGAGATAGAATGATTGAGGATGCCCTTGAATTCTATGAAATTGAATACAAAACCTCAACACCAATAGAAGACATTCAGGTTAATATACCAACAACCACAACTTTCATCATAAACTATGCCCAAGTGTTATTGATAGAAACCACAAAAGGATCAACCCGAGACATTACAATGGTATTATTGAAACTCGCTTGAACATGAATCACTCCTTTTGATATTGTACGTCCCCGTAAACGAATACGTCTCTTCTTACGTAAAGCAATATGTCTATTCCTAGGTGTATGAAGTCTTAGTAGATTCGGTTTTGTCCGTCTTAGTCTCTTAGGTCACTGTATCCCCAACAGTCCAAAGATGAAAATAATTAGAATATTCGGAATGATTTGCAAACATCACCGCTCTTTATTTATGTGGGAACTATGTTTCGATCCTGTTTAAGGAGCGGTGCAGCAGCTACAAAATAGGAGTTCGATAAAATAAGATATATAATAAAGATATATAAGCAAGAACCAATCCCAAGAAAAAAGCAGAAAGAATAGGATTAGTAAATAAAAAAAACTACTCCTTGGTTTCCTAACTATTCTTTGGTTTTCGCACAACTTTGAATACATCCAATGCATGACAAATCCTGTACTTTGGGAACAACACCAAGAGGATCTCGAAAAATGGGAAGAAATAATGAGATTATTGAAACAAGTTATCAATCAGAAATACCCGTACATGTCCCAAACAGATAATGAACCATCTTAGAATAGTATTGAGGATCCATCCGATTTCCCAAATCCCAGGTTTGAGGCACAAGGTTGTTGTAGATTCCCAACCCAGATAGAATACAACATCCCTGATCTTGAATTAGGTTGGGAAGTTCCAATTGTAGGAAAACACAATGTTGAGCCAACCCTAGACCCTGGATCACCAAGCATAGAATTCCAAAACTCCTGCAATGATGTTCACTCATGTAACTTTTTTGTTATTCTTTTATCAATAAAAGATCTCATGGATCGCTATCGATGATTCGATAGCATTCCTTTTCATCTCAATAAAAAAAAAACTCCTACAATGATGAGATTAGAAGTGAACCTCTCGAGGGTGTAAATCCCGCCCCTTGTTCTAATAAGGTAACCCTCGAAGGTTATTTAGACTTAGATTCTAGTAATTCAACCCACACCTTCAGCCTAGAATCTGGATCTGAAACTTATTGGGAAGATTACGAGGCCCTGTATAAAGAAGATAAAATTTTCAATGAAGAGTATGATTATGGGCCTCTATTTGATGAATATCCCTCTCCAACATCCTCAGAGATACAGATTGATTTTTCGGAAGTCACGCCAATCTACGATACAAAAATTGAGGAGTTGGAAGAGTGGGGTTTTGATTGGGTCTTTCCTACAAGCCTAGAACTTGAGCCTAGACCAAATAAGAATACCTTTTTGAGCTCAGAATCTACATATAGGATAGACCCCAGTCAGGCTGCTAAGTCTACATCATGTGATTTACTCGATGGTGGAACCCATGATATCGAATCTCATTCAGAACTTGATTTTCACAAACTCTCTGATGATTTCGAATCTTACCATAATTTTGAAGAAACTCTGTCTCCCGACTTCGACGAACCAATCTACGACCTCAGCTCACATGATTCATTCTCCGACTCCAACTCTGAGGCCCTTGCTCCCAAGATCACTGATTTAAATTCAGGTTCCAGTGAGATGGAATCATTTCTTTTCGATCTTTAGGAATCAAAACCAAAAAATGCCGAGAGTGACTGCAACCCAGAATTCAAATCTTTTCTTGACTCCGATTTCCCTCATCCTATAGACACTCTTTAGGCATTCACTTTTGACTTTGAAAGCTACTATGAGGACTCCCTACATGAAACCACCTGTAACTCCTTTCTAAAAGAGCCCTCGTACACAATTCTCATTAAAGCCACCTCTTCTACACATACAGAACTCAGCCAAACTCATTTTCATCCCTGACTCGCAACCAGACTCAATTTCTATTCTGATTCCCCTCTTACTGAGCCGATTGCAGATGATTTGACTCCACATCCATACCAGGTTTCGGACATTGATCAGACTAAAGACCATGCTCCATCATTTTTTGATCACCCCTATAGGGTTTCTGCACCATTCACTGATTATTTTACGAATCCCTACTCTGACCAGGCTTATTCGACTCAGCCAAAACCTGAATTTACACTTCCACATCCATCCGAGCTTTATAACATATGGTGGGTTCCACATCTCTTGATCTACATTTATCAACCCACCAGATTGATTGGGTTTGGGCTGCATCATTAGCCTACTGATCTAAACAAGCACCTGGTTGGACCAACCAGGCTCTTAATCAAGGTGCTTGTTCTACAAAACTCAGCCAATTTGACCACTCCCTCTCCATCCCATTTCCCACTCGGCTGAAGGCATTGAATTTAGCGCTTAACGGGAGGCAACCTATCATTCCAAAAACCCGAGATCCGTCTGATTATCCATCTGTACTTCACGTCTATTGCACCCTGAGTTCGGATTTCTTAGAACAGTCGATCCCACCTCTGATACACGTGCCAGTGCTTGAAATCGTTCGCATCAGTCATTCTCGACCCAGTCGCCCACCTGATAAATCCTATTCTAAGTCCCGGAACCCAACACTATTTCACACCCTCCGTTTACAATGAGGACATTGCAAAACTTAGGCATGGGGGGGTGGTAAAGTGCAAACATATAAAAATCAAGAAAAGTCAGAAGGATTCTCACAAAAAAACCACATATGCCAAAAATACCAAAAAAATAGAAAATTGTGAAAGAGAACAAAAAAATTGGAGGGAAGAAAACTTTGAGGCCATATAAACATGAGGAAAAGAGCAAAATGTCAAAAAAGGAGCACAAAATGAAAAGAAAAAGTGATAGTCATTAGTAAGAAATTAAGGGATTAACTGAAGTTCTAGACCACATCAAGAAAAAGAAAAATGAAGGAAAAAGTGCTAATGAGACACAAAAAGAGATTAATAGGAATGCTGATCTTAGGCCTCTTGGGCTAGACTCTCAGGCTTAAAAATTCAAGTATTCGTTGAGATCTGGATAATCATCAAGAGGTTGGGGAAAATGAGAAGCTTAAGTATTAGGTCTAAAGCTTAGGGAGTATTCAGCCTTGTTAACTGACCTTTGGTTTGTGGGATTCGGTAACCTAAGCACCCCAATCCACACACAGACTGGTTCAGTGCGCATAACTATCAAAATCACGCAAAAGCATTTAAATGTTATGAAAAAAAGTCACCTTGATTAGGAGCGGCCGATCAACACAAGTTGATTTGGACGAGTTCCTAGTGCGGAGAGGCAAGAAATTCCCCTCGAAGATGCGTAATAACATATCGTCTCCTCGATGCTTGTCTCCTAGGATATTTACATATCCTACTGGGGGCATGTGAGCACCCTGCTAGTTCAGATGCCATGGGCGGCATTATCACGAAATGTTGATTGCCAGGGTCTAGATTTAGCTATAGAACACCATGGGTGGGATTATCTCGAAATCTCGAAAGCAAGGATTCTGGGGGTTGCCATGGGCAGTGCTATCATGAAGCATTGATTGCCAGGGACCTTTGAGGATTGATGATGGGGACGAGGAATCCGATACAGACCGTGTTGAGAAGCCAATCCGAAGCTAGAAATAAAAAGAAAAGAGAGAGAAAACTCTCTGAATAAATAAATCCTCTGTCTCTCTCTTACAAAAAATACACTGCAAACTGAACCGAGGCTAAAATATGTCTCAAGCACGGGTGCTTTAATTGCGGAGTCCAACGAACCTTAAGATAGTTTCTGCGGGCCTTAAAAACCTTCGCGAAGGATCTAGGCTAGAGCTGGTCAGGTCTGGATCTTGGTAGGTACTTGAGTACCTCTAGGCCTACTATCGGAATTCTAACCTAATCTAAAAGAAAAAGAAAAAACACTCATCATAAATTGTGAAAGGAACTCATGGTCTAGAATAGAAGTTAAAACCTTGAAATTTTACTAAGGGACTAGCAAAAGCTAGGCATGGGGGTATGATGCGAACACCATCATGAGCCCTAACTAGTTCATTTTGACCTAAAAAAAAGAACAAAAGCTCCTATATAACCAAGTGAAGGGCCTAACTAAGGGAATAATTGGTTAGAAAGAAAAGCAAGAAATAAAGGGTAAAACTATAATTTTACCATTGCAGTACAACAACGGAATTTCTCATGGGCTAAACATAGGTCAAATGGTCTAAACAAGATAAAAAGTGGGTTGGTTCAATCCGAAAAGGGTTAATGTGCAATCTGGGAATTAAATGACTTCCTTTAATCCTAAAACAGACCCACTTAATTTAACAAAGTTCTGGTCAGGATAAAATTTAACTAAACCCTCTAAAATTCATGGCAAAATATCATCTAGGATTTAGAACCTTCAATTTGGCCTTTAGAACCTATTTTGACCTAAATAGGGGTCCTAGTCAAATATTTTCCCTAAATTGGGTTTTTATGTAAAATACCTAGTCAAACGTGGTCAAACCTAAAATCCAACTTCACCATTGGATTCCTTAGGTCCAAATTAGGTTTTTACCAAAATTTTGACCTAAGGGGAGTTCACATTAACCTACTTTGCAAAACAGTCCAACCCAATTACTTTTATGCCCCTAACTTTCAAAAATCTCATAGAGACCCCCCAATCTTCCTCGCCACTCTTTGCAATTAGGTCCCTCCACCATTACAGCGGAGGAATCCTACTCCGGTGAGGATTCAAGAAGGATATCTCCTTGATTCCTCAGAGAATCCCTCTCAGATTTGAGATGGAGATTCTCTGAGGAATTCCTGATCATGTGAACCAAATCTCAAGCTCTGATTGCCACCCAATCTCTCATGCGAATGCATGAGAGATTTGGGTATCTCTCACATTTCTACTCCGGCGAGGATACCCGTGCTTGGAAGCTTGCCTTCTAAGCACAAGGTCCTCTGCCTTGGACTATAAAAGGCACCCCAAGTTCTCCCGTCCATCCTCAGCTTGGTTTAGCCAGAGACAATACCTCAAATTCGTCTCTTCTCCTCCAGCCAAACATCCAGCGAGCTCCGGCAACCTATTCCTCCCTCCTCTCATCACTCTACCACAATACCGGTGGCAGAGTTGCCTCTACCTCTGTCGTCCGCGTTGCGCCATACCTACGCACGTGCCTGCATCCTCTTCATCGTCGCCGTCACCCTTCTGCTGGACCTTCGTCTCCGATGACGGTAGGTACGAGCCATCTGCCATCTCCTCCCCCTTCATCCTTAAACTAGGTTAGATACTTTCCCCTTCCTCTACTCTTTATTTTCCCTCTCTCTATTTCTGTTTCCACCCTCAACAACCACAGGCCACCACCATCGTCTCCACCTCCGGCAGACCACCGGCGAAGGTGCGTCTATCATTCCACACACCCACACGCCTCGCCAACTACCTCAAAAGCTCCGCCACCTTCCACTGATCGATTTCCCCCTCTCCATCGACCCCTACATCCTCCGTTCACTCCCCCCGACCACACCCATCACCACGGCCACAGACCGACCTAGGCACACACGCCTAAGTCGCCCCGCACCATGCCACTGATCGAGTCACCTTTGTAGTGCCAGGGTAAAGCTTCCTACGTATTCTAATGAGGTCGCAAGGCTGTGTTGTGTGAGAACAGGTTTCGACCTCGACCGCCATTGACGCAGATGTGAAGGAGCTTGCAACCTTCGCTCTAGACTGCCTCGCTCCAGGAATTTAGGTCCAAGTGACGCGGAGTTATCATGCGCACACATTTAGCCAAGTAATTGGCTTTGTAAGACACTGCAGTCGCCGCAGTCAAGGAAGACCCCTACGAGCGTGCATGAAGAAGCGGGTGGGACTTTTAGTCCCACCTCAGTCGTTTTGAAGCGTGTTGAGTGGTATAAGACGAATTTGTGTCATAGGCTCTTCGCCACCTGACACGGGGTGAGGTCCCCTCGCCCACACTCATGCCTCATCCATGCCCATGCTACGCGGACCTGGCTGCCTGACCCGTTTACCCGATCAGCTCTGGGAGAGCGAGCTTACGAGAGAAAAGAGAGAGAGCGTTCGCAGGGGAGGGTAGGGGTAGGTTTTGCACTTGTGTGCAAGGAAAGGAAAGGAAGCTGAAGGAGGAAAAGCTAAAGGAGGAGGACCCGCAGAGGAAGCTGAGGATCTAAAGGCAAACTTGAAGAAAGAAGGTACTGTTGCAGAGAAGGCAAAAAGGAGAAGGAAGCCATAGGTGCAGCCGTAGAGAAGAAGAAGGAGCTAAGGGCTTAAGGCAGAAGAAGCTACAGAGGAAGCTAAGGCAAGGAAGAGCCAAAGAAGAAAGAAGGCACGGCTGAAGGAGAAAGAGGAAAGTCAGAGAAGAAGAAGGCTAAAGGCAATAATGAAGAAGAAGAAGGAAGGAAGCTGTTACGAACGCGTGCCCCAGAAGTCGGACCAGACGTCTGGGTTCACATCCAGACGTTTGATCAGACGTCTAGGATCGTTTCCAGACGTCTGGAAATCAGTTATTTTCGACACGCAGGCGCGCAGACCGCATATTCGCTTATTCTTCTCTCTGCGGCTGCAGACGCCGCTGCCGTGCTCCCTCTCTCTCCTCCTCGAGCGGCCTTAAAAAGACCACGCCTCCCCTCACTTCCGTCACCTCCACCCCTTTCCTCTTCTTCATCCAGTGAGCGAGCGCGAGAGCGGGCGCGGGGTTGCTGCGGCGGCGACGGCCGCAGTGAGCACGAAGGGGGTGCTGAATGCGAGAGCGGCACTCAGCCGTGAGGGCGAGCTCGCCGGGGCTGTCATGGCCGGCCGGCAGGGAGCGCAGCGGGCGGGGAACGACGCGGGAGGCCTGCTGCGACTCGAGCAGCAGGCGCACGAGGTGCAACGCAGGCGGCGTCGCGAGCTGAGGGCGAGTCGCGCCCTGGTTCTGGAAAAATTTCCAGGATCAGACGTCTGTGCTGATAGCCAGACGGCAAGGTCGACGTCTGGAAGACTTTCCAGACGTCTGAAAGGTGAGTTTTCCGTCTTCTTCTTCCTTCTTGACGACTGACCGTACTGAGAGAGAGAGTTGGGTGCGCGCAGGCTCGGTGATTCCCCATCCAACGCGAATCAGACGTCTGGCTGTAGTACCAGACGGCAGGAGCGACCTCCAGACGTCCGGGGTGACCATCGGACGTCTGGGAACTAGGCCAGACGTCCCCGCAGGCTTATGGACGTCTGAGAAACCACGCAGAACAAGGTAATTCTCTGATCCACTTTTTAAGACGTCTGGAAGAAGTTCTAGACGTTTGATTTTGCACAGTGTCGTCATTTTCGACCCGTTGAGGGCCCGTTCGGGTTCCGTTTTCCGCGTTTCTAGTTGCGTTCTTTCCGGAATTAAATTCTCTACCCATCTACAGTAGCTATACACTGTTTTGAGACACTCCTTGTGTTTGATCCTTGTAATCGGACCTCGTTCCGTTGCAGTCTTGGGGTCGCGGAGGCACGCGGGATTCCCGATCACGCCCCCATTACTCCCGTTGTACCTGGTAGAGTGGCTTTAAGTTATTAATAAAATCTGTTAAATTATGGAACCATAAATAGAACCTAGGACATTGCATGAATCCTAGGAATGAGAAATAGATGGAATGATAGCTCCTAGGTGTTGCATGAATCCTAGGGCTGGAAAACTAGATTGTATGATAGATCCTAGGATATGGCATGAATCCTAGGATGGGAAAACTAGTGGAATGTATAATATTGCAGTCTTGGAAAATGGAAAGAGATATAAAGCTGCCTGTAATTTGAATTAACAGCTGCCTGTTGTGAATAAATAACGTGGTTGAGAACATGGATTGTAAGAATGTGAAACTGGAAAGTGAAACCTGAATGTTTGAGTAAAAAGGATGGAACCCTACGGGGGAATTAGGAGTGGAACTCATGGAAAGAGAAAGGAATGGAACTGAGATGTAGTTGTGTACTGTCGCTTGGGTACGTAGTACCAAGGGAAGTACCTGTACCTGTTTAGTGCAGAGCGGAGCCAGCCGCCCCAGGGACCCGGGGTTAGGACTGGCCACTCTGTACCGACTTGCTGGCCCTCGCGTACGTAGTACCAAGGAGAGCTATTAGTGTAGGGAGATACTAGCTACCCCACGGGCCCCGGGGTTCTGCTAGCCTCCTACACCGACTTGTTTAGGCCCACTGGGGCAAACCAGGGTAGTCAGGCGAGGGTGCGCGGACTGTGGAGGGGCAAGGCCCCGGTTTGATTACTGTGGAGGGGTTGGACCCCTGTTACTGAGAGGGCTCTGCCCTGGACTGGTTCCGTGCTGTACTTTGGGCGCACCCGTTAATGGAAACGACTGACCGCGTGCCAGTACGGGTTAGCTACCTGTGCGTTTATCGCGCGTGCCGTAGTCACCGTTACGTCTGTCAGTGACCTTAGGGTGGTTGACTGAGGGTAGGATCACCACGGGGGACTCTCCCGGCCAGGAGAGCACCACGTACTACTTCTACTTTTTGGAAAAGACTGCAATCAAGATAGTTCCCACGAGGAACATTCGAGATCAAGATAAAGATCTGAGGAATAAATGAAATAGTGAGACAATTGAAAGATGTGAATAAAGAAAGTAATGGAACATAACAGCTACTGTACACTCTACTGTTGTCTTTAGTTTTAGTTGCCACTCTACTCAGCGTTTTGCTGACGTGTTACACTCGTTACCCTTTTCAGGACCAGGTGTTGAGCAGCCAGGGTCAGCGGCTGCAGAGAATGCTGGGCTGAGTAGGGTCCAGTAGAGTTACCACTGTCTCTTGTACCTCTTTTGTTACGTTATAGTGAGTAGTTCTTGTTTCCGCTGTACTTTTCTTTACCTGCAGTTCAAATTATATGATGAATGTTGTTCTACTGTTGTGGTGGTATATACTGTGGTAGTTTCTTTCCTCACTGCTATACTTTCTTACTATTAGTTATATTCATGCTGAATGTGGTTTATTTTACTGCTCTTTTGGTTACTTCCTCGTTGGACGACTAGGTCTTGGGATTAGTTGAGTCGGTCCGGTTCTCGTGTCTCGTAGGGACTCGGGAACCGGATCGTTACAGAAGCAGAAGAAGACAAAGAGGAAAGAAGCCAACGACAGAGGAAGAACCAAAGCTAAGGAAGAAAGAAGAAGAAGGAGAAGAATAGCTAGAGAAAGAAAGAAGAGAAAGAGAAGACTTTTAAGACGTCCAATTTCTCTTTTATGCTACATTTTATTCATACACTCATGCTTTAAATTTTGAATTAGATTTTGAGTAGTTTTAAGTGTTCAAATTGCATCTATTATTGAGATTAGTGTATGAACTCCATTTTCTCCTTGTGTTCGAAATCGGACTTAAACTTCGAGTAATAAAATTTATTTGTTTTCAAAGCGATTTCAACTATACTATGACGCAATTATTTTAAACCCGACTTCGCGCTCCTCTAAACATTTTAGCACCGTCGCCGGGGACGATTTCGCTTTCGATGAACATTGGTCAACCTTGAGTACTCATTTCTGTACAGAACACAGTCATTATGACAGGCATCAATCTTCTCGCATTTCAGTCCGAGTCCACGTATCTGCTTTTTCGCATCATACCATGACCTAGGGTACCCAGCAAGATTATTCAGCAGCTCCCCAATGAATTCAAAGACCTCAGACATTAATTTCATTGTGGCTCTATTCGTTACTTTCATCTAAAGAAATTTCAGAAGGAATGATAACTTCGACATTGACGTTATTCCAGGAGCAATAGGATCCTCTGCTGCCTTAACTACATCGTAAAACTCATTACAATCTCATACTGTCTCATTGTTATTTGCATCCTCAGGGTCTGTTGCTCTCATATCATGTAATATTTCATCCAATTCATCTCCCTAATTATCATCACTTTCTTCAAAATTGTCAATTCTCTCATATCTGACATCTCCTGTGATTTGCTTGACATGAGCTATACAATTTACATAATGCTGCCACCAACCGTTAATATCACCTGCTCGAAAACTGTCTCAATCATGGAAAAACCCATTCAAACAGTGTCTACATGGGCATAAAATCAGCTAAAGAAATTCTCCACGTTTAAATGTCTTCCTATCATCATTAAATGCCTACTCCAGAAATGAAATCACTCCATTCTTGTACTCGTGGTAATTCGAATTCCTCAAACTAATCCATGACTTATCCATGATAATTAATGTAAATGTCAATGACAACCACTCATAAGTTAGATTCAAATAAGGAAAAAATGTGTATTTTAAGAAGATTTTCACTTAATAACCCATCCTTAAAGATTTGTTCATAATGTTACTTCTTACATGCAACTAGTATTTGGAGAAATTTCAACAACATTTTCTCGCACTTCTCCAGTATACCTCACATGACTAACCTTAACTACATTCCCAATAGACCCCACTAAAGGGCGCTTCGAGAACAGAGCTAAGATTAGTTGGTATACCGAAGAAGAGAGAAAATGCGACCAAAATTTCTCCAAACACTAGCTACATGCAAGAAGTAACCTAAGTTGTGATCAAATCTTTAAGGACCCTCCTTAGTTCAGAATTTCTCTAAACTAAGGACGATGACTCTTATGGCATGCTATAAAGACAAAACATCATACATGTAAGTGAAGTATACACACTCCACATTATCTATATAACATGATCATAAGTCTCGATGGGCTTGTATTTTGACACAGTTATATCTCTCTCACAACCTCTACCTTAAGGGTTAGAACTCCTATTCTTTGTCATTAGGTGAATCTAAATTTGTGCAAGTATGTGTAGCTATAAAGTAATAATAAAAATATCATAATGAAACATAAATATCAAATATCTTTCGTTCATAAATTACTTTTCTACAGTAACTACCTCCACCTCAACCCTCTCCTCCTCCTCACCCTCTCAAGTCCGAATCTTCTTCATATTCCTCTTACTCCCTCTCCATTCTCATCCTTCCCACCTTTCTAAAACCCTAAACATTAGGTTTGTTAACCTAATCCCTAAAATCATAACCCTAACACTCAAATCCTCCTCTAGACCCTTCCCTTACCTCCTCCCTCCTTCAATTCTCTCCTCTAGTTCCTCCTTAAGAACTTCCCCCTTATCATAAATTATTTCAAAATTACAAACTTATACACATAACTGAAAGCTTATTTTACCATTAAACCATAGGATAAATTCATCTTGATCTTCATCTATATCAGAATTTGCTCGACTCATGATTTAGAAATCCATCTTGTCCAAATGCTCAACCTCTATCTAAAGAACACTCAATCTAATTCAAAAATCCAATTGATGCATTCAAAATTATTTTAGACATCTGAAATGTAAAACCATGTAAATTCCATCCTAGAGAATTTATTTTAACTCGAAATCGTTCAGAAAACATCTAAAACCCATGATCAAAAACATATTCTGAGGCTTAATTCAAATAGTCATTAGTAGAACTGCTGATCTATCTAAATTAATCCTAGAATATGTTTTGATGTTCAAAACATTGGCACAATCCCTCAAACATATTATTGCGACATAGAAGATCATCTCAAACCCTTATCCAATTCATTAGAACTTAGATTTAAACTCCAGGTATGAAGCTTAACCTGAGATCTAGGCATTGGTGCTAAAAATTCCAAATCAAGTTCAAATTGATTAACAACCATTCTAAACTGTTATAAACAACCATGAAAGGTCTAAGACTACATAAAAATTAGATTTAAGCTTAAGGAACTCCTGAAACCCTAATTAATTAAAACATGCAATCAAAACATACTAATTTAAAAAAAAAAATTGTGGGATGGTGGTGGTAGGGAGGAGGTGGGAGGGAAGGGGGGAGACTGAGGTGGTGGTGGTGGTGGCAGCAGGAAGGGAGGACGAGGATGAGATGGTGGCAGCGACGAGAGGTGTTATAAACGGTTGAGAATGACCTCAACCACAATCCCTGCCCGATAGGTGGGAAACTTAATGATGGGTTTTCTGCCGACCGTTTTACCTTATGTTACAACCCGGTTCCCAAATCCCTACAGGACCCGAGACCGGCTCGCCTCGACTAATCCCAAGACCCAGTTGTCCAACAAGAAATAACCAAAAAGTAGGAAAATAAATCACATTCACATATGCAATTTAACTAAGCAGTAAAAACATACAAGCAGTAAAGGAAAGTAAAAGCTGCTATTCCAGTACATACCACCACAACACAGGAACAACAGAAACGAAAGCAACAGTAACAAGAACAGAATCTAAAAGTCTGAAACTCACTACAACAGTAAAGAGGGTACAACAAAGAGTGTAGAAAACTATGGTTGAGCTCGACTGGGCTCAGCACCCTCCGCAGCCGGAAGCTCAGGCTACTCAACTCCTGGACCTGAACAGTGTTATGAAAAAGAACAGAGTCAACGAATGCTGAGTAGAGTGGTAACCATACTATTTAAAGTAGTAAAAGAAACAGGTATAATTATCTTTTCTAGTTATCTTATTTTACAGGTAATTCCTTTTCACCCCTTTTCGTAAACTTTCAGATTTTTCTTGATCTTGCATGTTCCTCATGGGAATGATCTTGATTGCAGTCTTTTCCAAAGAGTAGAAGGTACACGTGGTGCTCTCCTAGCTGGGAGAGCCCCCGTGGTAGTCCTACACCCAGTCAACCACCCCGAGGTCACTGTCAAGATATAACGGTGACTACGGCATGCATGATAAGTGCACGGGTAGCTACCTAGCACTGACACGCAGTCAGTCGTTTTTGCTAGCGGGTACGCCCAAAGTACAGCACGAAACAATATAGGGCCTAGCCCTCTCAGAAACAAGGGTCTATCCCCTCAGAACCAAACAGTGGTCTCACCCCTCCATAGTCCGTGCATCCTCATCTGTACCCCGGTTTGCCCAGAGGGCCTAACAAGTCGGTGTAGGGTGGCTAGCTGAACCCTGGGCCCTGTGGGGTGGCTAGCTCCATCCATACACTAGTAGCTCACCTCGGTACTATGTACACGAGGGCCAACAGAAGTCGGTGTAGAGTGGCCAATCCTAACCCCAGGTCCCAACCCAAGGGTGGCTAGCTCTGCTCTACACAAAAGGGGACAGTCTCTCTCCTTGGTACCAGGTATTCAAGGGCCAGCACACTTCCCGTCTACATTCTAGATTTTCCATCTAACCACAGGAGCTCTACTCTTAACTCCCCGTAGGGTTCGTGCTCATGTTCACCACATTATTCCAATCCAGATTCCATCATTCACAATTCAGTTCTCATTTATATACAAGCAGCTCATATTTCCATAATTTAATACATGCAACTAATGATTTTACAGGTAACTGTTCAGTTATCTCAGGCAGCTCATATTCTAACAGGTAGCTCATACTTTATTACAGGCAACGACTAGCAGTTTAACTCATTCATGTATACAAATACAATCATACAGAACAATTTGGTTTATTCATTTCTCTGTCCTAGGGTTCATGCCACATCCTAGGTTTCCAGTTGGCTAATTTCACAGATACATTCTTATTTAATAAGATTAATAGGGGTGGACCACTCTACTAGACAATCCAGGAGTAATGGAGGCTTGAATCGCAGACCCAGGCACCTCTGCGAGCCCCAAACACGTAGTAGGTGAAAAACCTAAACCAAGGAACACATCACAAAGGAGGATTCAAAACAGTGTACAAAGGATTCTAGTACGTAGAGAAACTCGCAAGGAAACCACAAATACTTCGTTTGCGTAAAATGGATCTCGATCGGACCCCAAACGGGTCAAAAATGTGTCTACTGACCAAAATTAGATTCTGGAAACAAGTCCATACGTCTTAAAAGTTACAGAGTCTCACCTCAAGTTCCTGTGGTTCCCTCAGACGTCCAGGACTTCCTGCCGATCATCTGAAAGCGATTCCAGACGTCAGACCACTCCTCCAGTTGTCTAGAAGCACCTCCAGTCGTCTAGTGAGCTTTTCAGACGTCCGAAAGTGCGTGGAAAGGCGTTCTGCGCACCTTCCCAAGGCTGCTCCTGCGTACAACAGAGCATCCATCCTATATTAGCCATACATATCTTCTGCGGTGTGGCCTGCATGGCTGTAATTGCGGAGAGAACTTACCTTCGCGATATAGGTGCTTTCGGTCGTCTGGTCTTGACTCCAGATGTCTAGACGCTCAGCCGATCGTCCGGACTGCACTCCAGAAGCCTAATACTAAAAAAATTCCAGTATCAAACCATGCTCCCAGCGCTCCTTGCTATGCTCCGCCGCGCTTCTCCTCACTCCGCCGCAGCTCCATCTGCTACAGGCAGTCGAGGATGACGCTCCGAACTCCCTCCTCCTCCTGCATGCGTTGTGGTGGCTGTGAGAGCTCCGACGAGCTTCCACGAAGCTCCCGACCTCAGCCTCCTCCTCCTTCTCACACACTCTCCTCCTCGCTCTCATGTGCTCCCTCGCTCACCTCCTCTCGCCGCTTCACTGTGCTATGAAGGTGGAGATTATGGTGTGTGGAGTGGAGAGGAGAGGAGGGGAGGGTGGCCTTTTATAAAGGTCGAGGGTTAGGGTTCGGTATGGGGGAGGGAGGAGGAAAGAGAGAGAGGAGAGTTTTGCGCGTCGCCCGCGCGCAGAATGCAGAATGAGTACAAAATTTTAATTTCCAGACATCCGGGAAAGGGTCCAGACGTCTGACTGACACTCTAGACATCTTAAAAGGCTAAAAGTGGGACGGGGCTTTACACCTTATAATGGTCGAGAATATTATTATTAGCAACTATGATATAACAATTGAAAATTCACCATCGAGAACAATGCCTTTTCTACTAGTAAGGAATCGCTCCAACCTGACAATGGAGTGACTTGCCTCAAACTTCCAAAACGATAATGCTTTTATCATCATATTAGCACCATTATCATCTATGTGGATCTTTTCAACTACAAGTTGCTTTGCTTCTAGTACATCTTGTATCCAATAATACCTCACATCTACGTGCTTTAATCTTGCATGAAAAGTGGAGTTCTTGACAATATGAATTGCACTTTGACTGTCACAACTTAAGATGTACTTATCTTGCACAAAAGCAACTTCCTGCATGAACTTTTTCAACCACCATAACTCCTTGCTAGTCTGCGTAGCTGTTATGAACTCTGCTTATGAAGTAAACAAGCCTACACAAACTGCACCACTTGCATAAGTCATCAATTAACTAGATATCAACCTTCTCCCATCTATATCACCTACCATGCTTGAATCTATATAGCCAACAATAATTGATCTTTCTACTCCAAAACAAAGAAATATGTGTTAGAATCACTATATGGGCATACATATTATTATAAAGAAACTTACATTAATACATATCATATATATATACCCGTTATATGATCCAATAAGAATTGCTAAATTGCACTTCTAATAATATGAGGTTTAATACATAGAAACCTTCTGAGGAATTATGATTTTTTGATGAGAAGAACCATTAATTCTAAAGCAACGATTATGGTCCCCAAGGGTATGCAAGTAGTGGGCGGTTTTGGTTTCCCACACCCCATCGCAGGAAATATAGGAGCCTGAGAGAACTAAAGGGACACATCACTTCTTTTCTTCTGCTCTTACGCTCTACACCCTTGGAAGCGCCATCGCCAAAGGCATAGTGATTGCCATGAGATTTCGAAGGATCATTGAACGTATACTCCATTGATTAAACTAAGTGATGGATTTAGGTATGGTTCCATCTCTCATTTCATTTCGTTAGGTGTTGATGATTTGAAGTCAAGATAGATTCATGGGATTTAACGAAAATCATCATGATTGATATAAATCGATTTGCTTCGATTTTCATTTAGCTTAATCCATCTAGTATCATAGAAATTCTTACTTGTCAAATCATTGCCCTAACGATTGTTTTGAAGAACGAATTCTATTATGTTTTGGGATTGTTCTTAAATCCATGGTTGATTCACTTTTAGTCCCATCTTTGGTGAATCAACATAAACTAGTGTTTATTTTATGTATTCATGTTAGTTTCTATCCCTTAAAGGACTGATGAAACATCAATATTCGGTTGAAATCGAGGTTGGGGTGTTAATGACCGATTCATGATCCAGATTTTTGCCCTAGAATCGGACTCGATATTCATCTAGTATCAATACTCATGATGAATACTGGTATACGTCAGGTACAGAACACCATCGGGCAGCTTTGGGAACCCAGTCTGTATCATACAAGTACTGGTACTAAAGTTTAGTACCAGTACATATGGGATATAGTTTCTCATTCCAGAATCCTCTCCAAATCTAATATAGTACCAGTACCTAATAACAGTACCGGTACACACCATCATGGGTACTGGTACATAAGGTTTAGTACTGATACACATGAGGTACAATTTCTCAAAACTGTACCCTACGAATACCGGTACTTATCGTGGGTACCAATACTTGTGAGTACCTGGTGGAATTGGACTCATGGCAAACTATGGCCGGTAGGTACTGGTACTTCTCATAGTACCAATACATATGGAAACCAGGACCAGTACTATTATTAAGTACTGGTACCCTGCACATTCAGGCAGTATCGGTACTCATCTAGAGTACTGGTACATGTGCACTATTAGGGTTATACATTGGTTACTCATGAATCATTGGGTATAAGCATTAGTGATATTACACCTTTTTAATTGGTTTTGATGTATTTAAATTAATTAATGCATTTAATAAATTTACCAAAGCAATTATTGCTTCTTATATTAATTGGTTTATAACATCACAATGCATGATTGCATTTGTGATATTCTTGTGAGTAGTAGTCATCCCAAAGGAAAATTATTACTTGACCGAATTTCACTATGCAATTAATAACGAATATGAGCAGTTCATTTGGTTTTTCATGTGGGTAATGAACTAATCCAAAGATGACATTCATTCCACTCACATGCTTGATCTCTCATGATTAGTTATTTCTGCTTAATATTTGCCCTTTACAATATTGTATTTCTATCCAAAGACTAAATGTCGATATTGTATTGTTTTATGAATTTCATTTATTCATTGGAGCATGTGTTTGTCTTTTTTACAGTTAACTCTACATCTGCTATTACTACCAATCTGAACTCCATCCCAGAACTGAATGGGTCTAATTTCAAATTTTGGAAGGTGAGTGTCATGATTGTTTTGGGGTGCATGGATCTAGACCTTCCATTAAGAGTGGAACAACCTCCTCCTCTTACGGATCAAAGTACTTCTAATGCTAAGAAGTATTTTGACAGGTGGGAGAGTTCCAATTGCATGTGTCTCATGATCATGAAGCGCACCATTTTAGAAAATTTCAGGAGTACTATCTCAGAGGAATCCAATGCCAAAGGGTTCCTTAATGAGATAGAAAACCATTTTACAAAGAATGAAAAGGCAAAGACAAGCAACCTTCTCGGGAAAATTGTCGCACTTAAGTATAAAGGGACTGGGAGCGTGCGGGAGCACAACATGGAGGTGACTCATTTGACATCAAAAGTAAAGGCACTGAAGTTGGAGTTGTCGGAAGACCTCTTTGTGCACTTAGTTTTGATACCCCTTCATGCACAATATGGATAGTTCAAGATAAGCTATAACTATCAAAGGGAGAAGTGGTCTCTTAATGAGCTCATTTCTCATTGCGTGCAAGAAGAGGAGAGACTCAACCAAGACAAGCCTGAGAGTGCCCATTTAATTACTAGTTCTAAAAGAAAAAGGGCAAATGATGCTGCTGCCAGTTCTTCATCAAAAGGCAAGCAGAAGAAACCAAAGGTGATTTGTTTCTTTTGCAAGGGTGAAGGACATGTAAAGAAAGATTATGCCAAGTATCATGCCTGGTGTGAAAGGAAGGGTACATTTCTATTTTTGGTTTGTTTGAGACTTTTGGTGGATAGATTCGAGAACCACTATTCACATAGGTGTCTCTATGTAAGGTTGCCTAAATTGCCAAATGCTAAGTGAAGTCGAAAGGTTCATATATGTGAGCGATGTATATGAACAGATTTTAAGTTGAAGGTATAACTGATTTTAAGTTGTCATTAAGCACTGGTTTTGATTTGAATATGCAAGAAACATTTGTTGTGCGATCTTTCTAATGGAATTTAACTTTTATTTATCTATTGGACAAGTTTAATTATTCTTGTTCTTTTGGAGGTAAATAATTTAAGTTGTTTCTTGATTCAAATCTTTTTGCTACTGGTTTTGTTATCAATAAATGATAATTTACATAAGCTTCATACTACCTCTTCTACTTTTGAAACCTTGCATGCTACGTCTAGTGGTACAAAACAGAAATTAACTTGTGAGAATTCCATAATATTATGGCATAGGCATTTGGGTCATGTCTCTAAATAAAGAATTGATAGGCTTATCTCTATAATAATTCTTCCTTCCTTAGATTATATGGATTTGGATGTATGTATTGAATGTTTAAAAGGGAAATGAACAAACAAATTAGGTGTACGTGTCACAAGAGCATCCAACGTCTTAGAACAAATTCATACAGATATTTGTGGGCCATTCCCTATGCCTTCATAGAATGGCCAACTATACTTTATTATGTTCATAGACGATTACTCTAGGTATGGATACCTATATCTAATTAATGAAGAGTTACAGTCTTTGGTTGCGTTCAAATCCTATAAGACCAAAGTTGAAAACTAACTTGGGAAAAAGATTAAGGCTATCAGATCTAACTGTGGTGGTGAATACTATAGCAAATATGATGGATTAGGTGAATAGCGATAAGGACCTTTTGCTTCTTTCCTAGAGGAATGCAACATTGTGCCTCAATACACCATACCAAGGACACCTAGCATGAATAATGTAGTAGAGAGGTGGAATAGGACTCTTAACGATATGGTAAGAAGCATGATTAGTCATTCTTTTTGACCAGAGTCCCTCTAGGGAGAAGCATTAAAGATGACAACATACAACCTAAATAGGGTACCAACAAAAGTAGTACCTAAAACCCCATATGAAATGTGGATTGGTAAAATATAAGCCTTAGGCATTTTCATATTTGGAGATGTCTAGCTAAGGCTAGGCCTTATAGGCCTAATGAAAAAAAATTGGACTCAAGAATGGTTAGCTTCTATTTTGTTGGGTACTCAGAACAGTCTAAGGGATATAAGTTCTTTGTCCTTGAGACTCGCTCATTTTTTGCAACGAGAAATGCCCATTTCTTTGAGGATGTTGGTTTGAGTGGAAGTAATAGGCACGTTACTTTTCAGGAACCTGACCCAATTCCTAAGTATAATACTAAACAGTGTCAAGTTATTATTCCTAATGTCGTTCCAACAACAGATAGGGAAGAAAGTAATGTTGAAAATCTCTTTATGAATCAAACTCAACAACCTTAAGGTAATCAAGAAGCACCCCTGAGGCGGTCCACTAGGGAAAGGAGAAGTGCAATTTCAACTGACTATGTTGTATTTCCTCAAGAACATGAGGCTAGCCAAATGGATACAGATCCAATTTCAGCTTAACAAGACATGTAGAGTTCTTATTCCCTAGAATGGACCATTGCTATGAATGAGGAAATGAAATCAATAAGTGATAATGACATTTGGGAACTTATCCCATTGCCTGAAGGTGTGAAGTCCATTGGTTGTAAATGGATTTTTAAAACCAAGAGAGATTCTACGACCAATGTGGATAAGTATAAGACTCGTCTTATTGCAAAAGGCTTCACTCAAAAGGAAGGCATTGATTTCAAAGAGACATTCCCACATGTTTCTTCGAAAGACTCATTTAGAATCATAATGGCTTTGGTGTCTCATTTTGACTTAGAGTTATACCAGATGGATGTAAAAATAATATTTATTAATGGTGACATTAATGAAACAATATATATTGTAAAGAATCGTTCTGTTCTGAGCCATTTAAGATGTTTGGACTGTCGATCAGACGTCTGGATCCCTTCCCAGATGTCTGAAAATTGAAAACTTGGTACGTAACTTTGCTTCTGCGCGCGGGCTACGTGCAGACAGTACCGCTCTCTTCTTTTTCCCTCTTCTCTCCTCCACTCGAACCCTAGCAAACCCTTCTAAAACCCCTCTCCCCCTTCCTCTCTTCCCCACTTCACCACAGCCACCTTCTTCCTTCCTCTACACTACCGTGAGAGGGGCGAGCGCGAGAGAGGGCGCAAGAGCGAGCGACGAGGAGGAGAGACGGTGTGAGGAGAGGAGGAAGAGCTTGAGCTCATGAGCTCGTGGAAGCTCGCCGGAGGACACACGGCCGGAGCGGCGCGTGTGGAAGGAGGAGCACGTCGGGGGAGATGTCCCCAAACTTGCTGCAGCCGGAGTTGCAGGCGAGGAGGAGAGGCCGCGGCAATGCACGGTGGAGAGGAGCAGAAGGTAGTTCTGGTTCTGGGTTTTTCCCAGAATCAGACGTCTGGCATGCCATCCAGATGACGGGTTGGATGTCTGGTGACGACATCGGACGTCTGAAAGCAGAACTTCACGAAGGTACATTCCTCTTGCGATTACGACCATGCAGGCTGCACCGCAGCTACGATTTGCATGGCTAAATATAGGTGATTCGCCTGTCGAGTGCAGGGATTGCTTCAGGAAGGTGCGGGACACGCCCTCCCACGCATCTTGGACGTCTGGATAGCTTACCAGATGACTGGAAGCACTCCCAAATGACTGGAGGAGAGGTCGGATGTTTGGAGCTGGGTCCAAGAGGTCAACAAGGGGTTCTGGACATCTGAAGTTGACGCAGGAACCTGAGGTGAGACTCTGGTTACTTTTAAGACGTCTGAACCTTGTGCCAGACGTCTGATTTAGGTCTGCAGCCTTATTTTTAACCCGTTTAAGATCCGCTTGAGGTCCGTTTTACACAAACAAGATATCGATGTTTTCCTTGTGAGTTCCTCTACTTGTTAGAAGGCCTTTTATACTATTTTGAATGTTCCATTGTGGTATGTTCCTTGGTATAGGACTTTGATCAGTTGTGGGTTCGGGGCTTGCTGAGGCACATGAGCTTGCCGTTCGATCCCTCAATACTCCCGGGTCGTCTGGTAGAGTGGTTTTCCCCTATTTTTAATTATAAAACCTGAATGCATATGTGAAATTGGATAACTAGAAACCTAGGATGTGGCATGAATCCAAGGACGAGAAGTACTTCAACTGTTTGTATGCGTATTTGAAATTGCAGTCTTAAATGAATGAATAGAAATGTGAACAACTGCCTGCTAATAAATAAGAGCTGCCTGTGAAATATGAAATGCCTGTGCTAGTTAAACAGTTACCTGTGACATTAATTGTTGTGTATGTTAAATGATGGAAATACGAGCTGCATGTGTATAATCTGAGAATGAAAATGTGAATGATGAAACCTGGTATGGAATGATGTGGGGAATACGAGCATGAACCCTATGGGGAATTAGGAGTAGAGCTCCTATGGATAAATGGAATCGATCTGAAAATGTGAGTGGGAAGTGTGCTGGCCTTTGAGTATGTGGTACCAAGGAGAGCGACTGTCCCCTATTTAGTGTAGAGCGGAGCTAGCCGCCCTTGGGTTGGGACCTAGGGCTAGGATTGGCCACTCTACACCGACTTCTTTGGCCCTCGCGTACACTGTACCGGGGAGAGCTACTAGTGTAGGGAGAGAGATAGCCACCCCACAGGGCCCAGGGTTCAGCTAGCCACCCTACACCGACTTGTTAGGCCCACTGGGCAAACCGGGGTAGTCAGACGAGGGTGCACAGACTGTGGAGGGGCAGGACCCCTATTTGGTTCTGAGGAGCTAGACCCCTGTTTGGTTCTGAGGGGTTAGACCCCTGTTACTGAGAGGGCTAGGCCCTATAATGTTCTGTGCTATACTTTGGGCATACCTGCTAGTAGAAACGACTGACCGTGTGCCAGTGTAGGGTAACTACCCATACGCTTATCGCATGTGCCGCAGTCACCTCTACGTCTGTCCGTGACCTTGGGGTGGTTGATTAGGTGTAGGATCACTAGGGGGGACTCTCCCGGCTAAGAGAGCACCACGTGTGCCTTCTATTCTTCGGAAAAGTCTGCAATCAGGATCGTTTCCAGGAGGAACACTCGAGATAAAGAAAGAGATCTGAAAAGTAAACCAATGGGTGAAAAGGAATAACTTGTGAATTAAAATAATTGGAAAATACAAATTATCTGTTAGCTTTTACTACTTTTGTTAGTTGGTTACCACTCTACTCAACGTTCGCTGACTCCGTTTACTCATAACCCTTTCAGGTCCAGGTGTTGAGCAGCCCGAGTCACCGACTGCAAAGGGTGCTAGGCCCAGTTGAGCCCAGCCGTAGTTTCCTGTTGTTGTACTTCTTTTTGTTGTGAGTTCAAACTGTTGTTACTGTTTCTGTTTCTGTACTTTGTTTCCACTTTACTGTTGTGGTGGTGATATGTACTGTTAGCAGTTTTTACTTCCTTTACTACTTGTACTCTTTTACTGTTAGTTACTCAGCATAGTGAATGTGGTTTACGTTCCTGCTTTTTGATTATTTCTTATTGGACGACTGGGTCTTGGGATTAGTCGAGTCGAGTCGGTCTCGGGTCCTATAGGGATTCGGGAATCGAGTTGTGACAAGATGGTATCAGAGCAAGGTCGTCCTAGGAAATGAACCAACTAGCTTGAGAATAACCAATTCACATGCATGTAACTAGAGTAACCACCACAACGCATCGCTTGACATCTGTTCTGAGTTCCTTCGCTGAAGTCCATTAGAGTTGACTTCTTTTGTTTTGTCTTCCGCATCTCCTTGCAGGAGATGTCTCGACATGGAGTCCTTAAGGTGGGCCACAGACGCGGCCGTGTACGAGGTTGGAGGGGTGGACATGCCGGGCCCAAGGTACCAGTTGACCAGCCACTTCTCCCGAGCATTCAGGCCCAGGACCTCGCTCAGTTGATACGAGACATAGTACGAGAGGAGCTCCACTTGCCTCCACAGGCACCTCTCCCTAGGGACGTGGAGGGAGAGTCCTCTGTAGGGCCGAGAGACCAACGCAGCGCTGGACGAGGGGGAGGGGGTGGTCCTCCACCGTCCCGACCGCACTCTGACACTTTTGAGCACGAGCCCTCCCTGCCTGGAGGCGTGCCCGTTCCCCCATTGCAGCTGCACTACGATCTTTTCGGGCAGTTCCAGAAGCTGAAGCTCCCCTCCTTCAAGGGGGATGAGGACCCGTCTGAGGCATAGGATTGGCTAGAGCAGATCGAGAAGGTGTTTGACACCCTTCGCCCCCCTGCAGAGTGCCGCGTGGCCTTTGCCATGTATCAGCTGGAGAGTGCGACACATAGGTGGTGGAGGCCAGTCAGAGGCCAGGAGAGGGCAGAGCCGACGTGGGACCAGTCTGTGACCCTCTTCTTCAAGCAGTACTTCCCGCAGACTTGGCAGGACCAGAGGAGGTGGGAGTTCCACACTCTCCGCAAGGGGACGATGACTGTTAGCGCGTACCACATGCACTTCCTAGAGCTGTCACGTTTTTCTGCGACAGCTGTAGCTACTGAGGAGGAGTGCCTATGGAGTCTCACTGAGGGGCTCTGGCCTGCCATTCGGGGGTATGTCAAGCCCCTAAAGCTGCCCACCTTCTCAAGAGTGGTGGAGGCAACTATGACATACGAGGAGACCAACCCAGCCGCACGAGACACTGACAGTGGACAGGAGAGGCCCTACTAGCCAAAGTACTCATAGGGTCGATGAGAGAGGAGGCACGTGATGCCCGCAGGAGAGCCGTTTCATTTCGCAGGGTCGTTAGTGGCCTTTAGGGGCCCCCGACAGGGGCCAGCTGTCAGCACTAGACCCTCGCCCAACCGTCAGCAGGGACCTACCGAGGGAGGGAGTCGAGTCCCCCTCTGCTACCAGTGTGGCCAGTTGGGCACATCAGGAGGGACTGCCCGTCTAAGGCTGGAGCGCAGTAGATGCTCCCCGCACTGAGCGCTGGAGGTCAGCAAGTGGTCGTGGTTCCTAGGCACGTGGGGGAGGACAGCAGTCGCGGGGAGAGTACCGGCCAGCGGCTACCCGTCCGACGCAGAGTGTGGCTGCTTCTTCTGCACCGAGAGCTAAGGGACGTATCAACGCCCTGACACACAGAGATGCCAAAGCATCTGGTTTAGTGGTGGCAGGTATGGTTACAGTTTCCGGCAAATTAATTTACGTACTTTTTTATTCCAACGCCACGCACTCGTTTGTTGCTGCGAGTTTTGCAGTCAGTTTGGGGTAGGATTGCGTGTTGTTAGAGGATCCGTTTGTGATCAGAGGTCCGGGTGGTCAGCTGTTTGTAGCTGAGGAGGTCTACACAAATTGTGAGGTCAATAGTGGGGGACACAGCCTCCCTGCTGACTTGATAGTGATA
Organism: Thalassia testudinum; assembly: GCA_037157565.1. Taxonomy (NCBI): domain Eukaryota; kingdom Viridiplantae; phylum Streptophyta; class Magnoliopsida; order Alismatales; family Hydrocharitaceae; genus Thalassia; species Thalassia testudinum. Next base: position 52,707,549 of record JAZHRO010000009.1, read on the forward strand.
CCGATGGAGGATTTTGGCGTGATTCTGGGGATGGATTGGTTGTCCGCTTACCACGCTTTGGTGGACTATTTTGAGAGGAAGATCGTCTTCTCCATACCGGAGATGCCTTCCTTTGAGTTTCACGGACAGCCGGTGGACGGAGGTTTCAAGTGTATTTCTGCACTTCGGGCAGCGAGACTTTTGGGCTAAGGGTGTGAGGGCTTTCTAGCCTGTGTGGTGGCAGAGCCTAGCCCTGTGGCTGACTTTTAGAGCATCTCGGTGGTCAGAGAGTACCCCGACGTGTTTCCAGAGGAGCTGCTAGGACTACTGCCTGAGCATAAGATCGAGTTTGAGATCTCACTGGTACCGGGGACCAGCCCCATTTCTACGGCACAGTACAGGATGGCACCACTTGAGCTACGAGAGCTCAAGTCACAGCTGCAGGACCTGTTGGAGATGGGCTTTGTGAGGCCCAGTGCGACCCCGTGGGGATTCCTGGTGCTATTTGTGAAAAAGAAGGATGGTACCCTACTCCTTTGTGTTGACTACAGACAGCTGAATAGGGTCACCATTAAGAACAAGTATCCGCTATCGAGGATTGATGATCTGTTTGACCAGTTGCGAGATGCCACGGTATTCTCCAAGATAGATTTGAGATCAGTCTACCACCAGTTAAGGATCAGGGAGACCAACGTCTCCAAGATAGCTTTCCGCACCCGGTATGGACACTACGAGTTTTTGGTCATGCCGTTTGTGCTGACCAACGCCCCCGCTGCCTTCATGGATTTGATGAACCAGGTGTTCAGACCATATCTGGATCAGTTTGTGGTGGTATTTATTAATGACGTGCTCATTTACTCACGGGATCAGGCACAACACGGACATCATTTGTGGATGGTTCTGGACACTTTGAGACGGCGTAGGCTATATGGCAAATACAACAAATGCAAGTTTTGGTTGAGACAGGTGACCTTCTTAGGCCACGTGATTTCAGGGGATGGCTTGACTGTAGATCCAGCCAAGGTTGAGGCAGTACTCAGGTGGGAGAGGCCACATACAGTGACAGAGATACGCAGTTTCTTGGGACTAGCATGTTACTACCAGCGATTTATCAGAGGTTTCTCACAGATTGCGCGTCCTATGATTCAGTTGACCCGGAAGGACATGCCCTTTGCTTGGACAGACGCTTGTGAGGCATGTTTTCAGGAGTTGAAGGAGAGGCTGACTTTGGCTCCTGTGCTTACCATCCTAGATAGTAGTGGCAGTTTTGTGGTCTACACGGATGCTTCGTTGCAGGGGTTAAGGGGTGTGCTCATGCAGCGGGGTCACGTTGTCGCTTACGCGTCGCAGCAACTGAAGTCCCATGAACATAGCTACCTTACCCATGTCTTAGAGCTGGCAGCTGTTGTCTTCGTGCTGAAGACATGGAGGCACTACCTTTACGATAAGACCTTTGAGATTTTTACCGAACATAACAGCCTCAGGTACTTGTTTGATCAGAAGGAGCTTAACATGAGATAGAAACGTTGGTTAGGGCTCTTGAAGGACTATGACTGCAGCATCTCCTACCATCTGGGGAAGGCCAATGTGGTGGTTGATGCCTTCAGCCGGAAGGCGCTCGCCCACTTGGCCAGTTTGCAAACACAGAGTTGGAGACTTATGGAGGAGTTGGGCAGTTGGCGACCCCTAGAGTTGCAGGGGCATTGTGGGGCAATTACAGTGACACGATAGATGAGATCGGAGATGATAGATCGCATCATCATAGGACAAATGATAGATCCGTATTTGCAGTCGTTGCGAGATAGAGTACTGTCAGGGGACCCAGGAGACTTCTCTTTTACAGACGAGGTGCTGCACATAAGGAGATGTTTGTGCATTCCCAGAGACGAGGAGTTGTTGAGAGAGCTCCTGACTGAGGCGCATAGGTCCAGGTTCACCATACATCCCGGGAACACGAAGATGTATCATGATCTGAGACGTGACTTTTGGTGGAGAGAGATGAAGTGGGATGTAGGTGAGTTCGTGCAGTAGTGTTTGGTGTGCCAGTGGATGAAGGCCGAGAATCAGAGGCTTGTAGGGCCATTGCAGCCACCTCCTGTGCCAGAGTGGAAGTGGGAAAGCATCATCATGGACTTGGTGGTGGGCTTACCCATCACCCAGTGAGGACACGATGCAGTCTGGGTGATTGTAGACAGATTGACAAAGATAACACATTTCTTGCTGATCCGAGTCACCTTGGGACCAGCGCAGTTGGCAGAGAGGTATATTTGTGACGTGGTACGTCTGCACGGAGTTTCGCATGAGATTGTATCCAACCGGGATACCCTCTTTACTTCCCAGTTTTGGGCTGAGTTTTAGCAGGCCTTAGGGACACGGTTGAGGTTCAGTACGGCGTACCACCCCCAGACGGACGGACAGTTAGAGCGCACGATACAGACACTTGAGGACCTTTTATGCGCCTGTGTATTGGACTAGAGGGGCTCTTGAGAGGAGCACTTACCCCTGCCAGAGTTTGCATATACTAACAGCTATCACTCTAGTATTGGCATGGCACCCTATGAGGCTCTATACGGACGGAGGTGTACTGCACCCTTGAGTTGGGTTCAGGTGGGGACCAAGTGGGAGGTTGGCCCAAGGCTGATTCGGTAGAGTAAGGAGGTGGTAGAGCAGATTCACAGACGACTTCGCATTGTCAAGAGCAGATAGAAGAGTTATGCCGATTGGAAGCACAGAGAGGTACAGTTCGAGGTTGGGGATCACGTCTTTCTTCGCGTTTCGCCCATGAAGGGCCTACAGTGTTTTGGGGTGAAAGGGAAGCTTGCGCCGAGGTTTGTGGGGCCCTTTGAGGTCTTGGAGCGGGTAGGACCTATTGTTTACAGGCTTACCTTTCCTCCCCAGCTTTCTGGTGTGCACGACATGTTTCACGTGTCTAACCTCAGGAAGTACGTCATTGATCCCAATCACATTCTAAGCCACGAGAGTGTCGAGGTGGGTGATGACCTAACCTACCCCGAGAGACTAGTGCAGATACTAGACAGAGCCGTCCGGAGTTTGAGACAGAAGCAGGTACCCCTGGTGAAGGTCTTGTGGAGGAGCCAGCGGTACGAGGAGGCTACTTGGGAGCCTAAGGCGGCGATGCGAGAGTGGTACCTGAAGCTTTTTGAGGGTACGTCTTTTCAGACCAGCTTTGGTCCTCTTTAAGTTTGTTATGCGTATATAATTCCTTTTTTCGCACCCTAGCTAGCTCAAGTTTCGGGGACGAAACTTCCTTTAAGTTTGTTATGATGTAAAGACCCGTTCTGTTCTGAGCCCTTTAATACATCTGGACTGTCGATCAGATGTCTGGTCAGCCGTTTGGACCCCTTCCCAGACGTTTGGAAATTGAAAACTTGGTACATAACTTTGCATCTGCTTGCGGACTGCACGCAGACAGTACCGCTCCCTTCTTTTTCCCTCTTCTCTCCTCCACCTAAACCCTAGCACACCCTTATAAAACCCCTCTCCCCCTTCCTCTCTTTCCCACTTCACCACAGCCACTTTCTTTCCTTCCTCTCCACTGCAGCGAGAGGGGCGAGCGCGAGAGAGGGCACGAGAGCGAGCGACGAGGAGGAGAGGCGACGTGTGGAGAGGAGGAAGAGCTTGAGCTCACGAGCTCGTGGGAGCTCGTCAGAGGATGCACTGCCGAAGCGACGTGTGCGAAAGGCGGAACGTGTCAGGGGAGACGTCCCAGACACTTGCTATAGCCGGAGTTGCAGGCGAGGAGGAGAGGTCGCAGCTGCGCGCGGTGGGGAGGAGCAAAAGGTAGTTCTGGTTCTGGGATTTTCCCAGAATTAGACATCTGGCGTGCCGTCTAGACGACGGGTTGGACGTCAGGTGATGACACCAGACGTCTGAAAGCAGAACTTCGCGAAGGTACGTTCCTCTTGCGATTACGGCCATGCAAGCCGCACCGCAGCTATGATTTGCATGGCTAAATATAGGTGATTCACTTGTCGCGTGCAGGGATTGCTTCGGGAAGGTGCGAGACATGCCCTCCTACACGTTTTGAATGTCTGGACAGCTTACTAAACGACCATAAGCACTCCCAGACGATTGGAGGAGAGGTCGGATGTCTGGAGCTGGGTCCAAGAGGTCAAAAAGGGGTTCTGGATATCTGAAGTTGACGTAGGAACCTGAGGCGAGACTCTGGTTACTTTTAAGACGTCTAAACCTTGTGCCAGACGTCTGATTTAGGTCTGCAGTCCTGTTTTTAACCCGTTTAGGGTCCATTTTAGTTCTGTTTTACGCAAACAAGATATCAGTGTTTTCCTTGTGAGTTCCTCTACTTGTTAGAAGGCCTTTTATACTTTTCTGAATGTTTCATTGTGGTATGTTCCTTGGTATAGGACTTCGATCAGTTGTGGGTTCGAGGCTTGTTGAGGCACGTAAGCTTGCTGTTCGAGCCCCCAATACTCCCAAGTCGTCTGGTAGAGTGGTTTCCCCTATTTTTAATTATGAAACCTGAATGCATATGTGAAATTGGATAACTAGAAACCTAGGATGTGGCATGAATCCTAAGACGAGAAGTACTTCCACTGTTTGTATGCGTGTTTGAAATTGCAGTCTTGAATGAATAGAAATGTGAACAACTGCCTGTTAATAAATAAGAGCTGCCTGTGAAATATGAAATGCCTGTGCTAGTTAAACAGTTACCTGTGACATTACTTATTGTATATGTTAAATGATGGAAATACTAGCTGCATGTATATAATCTGAGAATGGAAATGTGAATGATGAAACCTGGTATGGAATGACGTGGGGAATACGAGCATGAACCCTATGGAGAATTAGGAGTAGAGCTCCTGTGGATAAAAGGAATGGATCTGAAAATGTGAGTGGGAAGTGTGCTGGCCCTTGAGTACGTAGTACCAAGGAGAGCGACTGTCCCCTGTTTAGTGTAGAGCGGAGCTAACCACCCTTCGGTTGGGACCCAGGGCTAGGATTGGCCACTCTACATGGACTTCTTTGGCCCTCACGTACATTGTACCAGGGAGAGCTACTAGTGTAGGGAGAGAGCTAGCCACCCCGCAGGGCCCGGGGTTCAGCTAGCCACCCTACACCGACTTGTTCGGCCCACTGGGCAAACCGGGGTAGTTAGACGAGGGTGCGCGGGCTGTGGAGGGGCGAGACCCCTGTTTAGTTCTGAGGGGCTAGACCCCTATTACTGAGAGGGCTAGACCCTATACTATTCCGTGCTGTACTTTGGGCATACCCGCTCGTGGAAACAACTGATCGCGTGCCAGTGCGGGGTAGCTACCCGTGGGCTTATCGGGTGTCTCGTAGTCACCGCTACGTCTGTCCGTGACCTTGGGGTGATTGACTGGGTGTAGGATCACCACGGGGGACTCTCCCAGCCAGGAGAGCACCACGTGCGCCTTCTACTCTTTGGAAAAGACTGCAATCAAGATCGTTCCCACAAGGAACACTCGAGATCAAGAAAGAGATCTAAAATGTAAACCAATGGGTGAAAAGGAATAACTTGTGAATTAAAATAATTGGAAAAGATAAATTACCTGTTAGCTTTTACTGCTTTAGTTAGTTAGTTAGTTACCACTAAACTCAGCGTTCGCCGACTCCGTTTACTCATAACCCTTTTCAGGCCCAGGTGTTGAGCAGCCCGAGTCACCGGCTGCAGAGGGTGCTGTGTCCAGTTGAGCCTAGCCATAGTTTCCTGTTGTTGTACTTCCTTTTGTTGTAAGTTCAGACTGTTGTTACTATTTCTATTTCTGTACTTTGTTTTCGCTTTACTGTTGTGGTGGTGATATGTACTGTTAGTAGTTTTTACTTCCTTTACTGCTTGTACTCTTTTACTGTTAGTTACTTAGCATAGTGAATGTGGTTTACTTTCTTGCTTTTTGGTTATTTTTTGTTGGACAACTGGGTCTTGGGATTAGTCGAGTCGAGCTGGTCTCGGGTCCTGTAGGGATTCGGGAACCGGGTTGTAACATATATGGTGCAACGAGAACACTTTGCCTTAGGTGATGCAAAGAAAATGGTTTGCAATTTCAAGAAAGCCATTTATGGTCTAAAACAAGCTTCACGTCAGTGGTATTACAAATTTCATCAAGTTATTGTCTCATTTGATTTTGAGACACTATTGATGAATGCGTGTATCATAAATTTGATAAGGGCAAACATGTTTTCCTGATTTTATATATCGATGATATATTACAGCAAGTAATGACAATGGTTTCCTATTTGAAACCAAGAGATTTCTTTTAAACAAATTTGAGATGAAAGATTTTGGTGAAGCTTCTTTTTTATTAGGAATCCAAATGTACACCAAGATTGCTCTCTGGATATCCTTGAATTATCACAAAAGAACTACATTAAAACCACTCTAAAGAGATATGGCATGGAAAACTGTAAGGCAAGAGACACTCCTGTGGCTAGGGGAGATAATTATCCCTTAACCAGTGCCCAAAGAATCAAGTTGAAGCTAAGGAAATGGAGAATATTCCCCATGCATCGGTAGTGGGAAGTTTGATGTATGCACAAGTCTGCACCCAACCAGATACTACATACATTGTTGGCATGTTAGGTAGACACTTAAGTAATCCCGGACCTGATCATTGGAAGGTAGCCAAACGGGTCATACGGTATCTTCAAAGGACAAAAGGCTTCATACTTACATATAAGAGATTAGACACTTTGGAGGTCCTCAGCTATTCGGACTCTGATTTTACAGGTTGTCAGGATAGTTGATGATCAACAATCATGTTGTAATAAAAACCATGATTTAAATGTTGATGTTGTAGTATATTTGTCACAATGCAAGAAGATGTATCATTTTATTTATTTACTTAATTTTTACTAGTTTATTCCAGGTCATTCACTGGGAGGAAGTTATTGATATACATCACTCTCTATGTCCAAAAATATTCTTTTATCCCAAAAATGTCAATTTTATTTACAACATGAATGAATGAATGAATGAATTAATTAATTAATTAATTAATCAATTATATACAAAAGAATCAATTAATATGCATTACAATGCCTTAAAAAATTTACAACTAAACATGCATCAAAAACCAATTAATACTACACTATATTAGTTATATATAACTACTCTAAATAATACCTAAGTATAAGTACAAAAATGACTACTAATATGTACTATATTAAGTCATATTAATACACATTATCATCTTTAGTAACATATACTATATATACAGTAACATAAATATATGTCGCTATAGCCTTAGTAAATATGTACACAACACAAGGCAAAAGAATACTTTTACCAACATATATACATATCTACAGTGATGGATACATTCGTCACTAAAGTCTTAAGGTTTATTTATGTATATATAAGGCTCAAACAATACTCTATTTATACATATATATATATACATTATCTATGTATACTTTATTTATTACACATATACATTACATACTTATACTATATACCTATATTATACATACTGTACATACTTTTACACAACATAGCACCTACACAACACACACACAAGCACAACACTTAGTTATTTTCACGCCCTCCTTTCCCTCTTCAACACTTAGCCATTTTAGGAATCCTTACACACAAATACTGTTCACTTAAGCAAAATTTTAGTTTGTCAATGGTCGGGTTGGTCCGATTTGTGGGATACACGTTGCATGCAAAAATCATCGTTTTAGGAATGTATAGTGTCATAGTATAGGATGAAAATCGCAACATTTGAAATTTCTAAACGCTCAAAAATCACAAGTCAGTCCAAGGTTGTTTGGAGGAAGCAAATTAGAATTCACACGCTAATCTTAATTATAGATAATGAGCACAATTGTAACAAAAAGATATTGAATGCATAATAGAATATTACTCAAAATGATATTCAATAATAGCAAATGTATCTCAGAAATTATTGGGATAAAAAGAATAAGAAAATCTCTAAAAATGGTGATTTAGATCACCAATTAATCCCCATAATCAAGCACATATCCCAATGAAATTAGCCACTCAAATTTTGCTACAGTAGTTAGAACCACTTATTCTCAAATTCCACGTCAGATAATGACTCAAATATTTCAACAGTGTAAAAGTAGACGTCAGTCACAAGGACCAGATGTCTTAACCGTCCAAACGTCAGAACAGGCACAAGGCCTTAACAGAGCCAGCGCACCAAGCCTAAGAGATGGCTAAGTGTGTGCATGCATCCCAAGGTACCAGGCATGAAACTCGATACAAAACCTACCCCTACCCTCCTCAGATATTCCTCCCCTAATCGTTTCTAATTTGGGTAATCAAGTCATGGACAGGGGACCAGACCCGCCGGCAAGGTGTAGTGGGTGAGGAGTGGAGAGAGAATGAGAGGGGACCTCACCCCCTGTGTGAGAGGCAAAGTGTCCTCTTCACTCTTTCCTTTTATGTGGCATTGGCAACTCTTCTACTCATGAGGTGGGACATTTTTCTCCTTCGCACAGCAGCAAATGGTTGATGTGAAGAATCGAGGTAGTGGCTCACTATTTCCTTCGCACATGCTGGTGCAGATGGTTTCGCACACTGAAGTTGCTTTGAATTAGGGCAGCAGCTGGTCGAATGGTGGCAGACAAGGGCAAAGATTTGACGGTGATGGTGGATCTCTGGTTGTGACCTGAAACACAATAAAATAGCCCTGCGGCCCAATTAAAAAGCTTAGAATGGTCGTCGGTGGATGGCAAGTGCGGTGATGGTGATAATTTGGTGTATGCGTGCGTGTGGTGGTCGGCCGGTGATGGAGAGGACGTGCTGAGGTGAGTCTGTTCGGAGGGGTGAATGAATGAATGGAAGGTGAAATTTCGTGAGGGCTTTTGGTGAGTGAGATTAGGTGGAGCTTTTGGCGGCAATGGCATGGCGTTTGGTGTACTATGGTAGTCACACGGCTTCGGCGGAGCTTCACTAGTGCTAGGGAAGACGGAGGGGAATGGAGGTGATCGTCAGTTGAATTAAGAAGATAAAGGGATAGGGAGATGCTAGAGAGAGAGAGGGAGAGGATAGGTCTAGCTAACGGATGAGAGGGAGGGAGTTGGCGCCGACTGTGATTGGTCGATGTCGGAGGGGATGAAATCTCTGGTGGGAGAGACGACGAGGAGGAATGGGTCGAGGCAGCTCCTGCTGTGGTTGGCAAGGAGCGGAGGAAGTTGAGGAAGAAGTTCCCTCTGCCTATCATACGTGGTAGAGGGAGACGAAGGGGATTTGAGGAGCCCACTGGAGTAGTGGAGGAGGCAGTCGAAGGGAGAGAAGGAAGAAGATTTTTCTGGCCAAACTGGACTAAATGAAACGCTGGGACCTTTAGGACCTTTTATAGAGCTCAAAACTAAGTTCTAAATGAGGAAAGAGGCTCAATTAGTTACGATCTTAGAGGAAAGAGTGCCTGAAATTCCTCAAGCTTGCTTGAGCTCTAGGATTTGAATTGAGGTTTTCGAGTTGGTTCATCAGATTAGGCAACTCCTCTAAAACAATCCCTCTAAATTTGGAGGGGTTTGGCTGAGAAATCAGGGAAGAATCCTCGATTAAAGGTCGGTGGGTTTGGGTTCACACCATTAATGGCGATAGGGACTAGAATGCAAAGAAGAAAAGAAAGTTAGGGACCCAATTGCAAGAAACTTGAAAGTTAAGGGTCTAATTGTAATAACAGAGATTTTAGGGACTGAAATGCAAACTAGGTCAAGAGGGACTATGATTGGGCCCAAATTTTGGTGTTAACCTAATTTGGACCCAAGAAATCTAATGGTAAGCTTGGATTTGAGTTTTGACCATGTTTTACTGGGTAAATTACAGAGAAGCTCAAATTAGGGTAGAATCCCATCTGAAACTATGTTCTAAGTCAAAATAGGTTTAGATAGTCAAACCAAGGATATCAAACCTCTTAAAATATTTTCCTATGAGTTTTAGGAGGTTTAGATGAATTTTATCCTAACCAGAACCTCTTCAATTCAATTGGGGCTGATAATTTATATACTATTTTGGTTCTCAAATGTGAAACCCTGTTTCTGTCAGTGCTAACCCTCTTTTCAGTCTTTAATGATTAATTGACCTCTAATTAACCTCTCGATGACCCCGTGGTTTGTCTGAATTTATGATGTGATGTTGAAATTGTAGATTTAGCCCTATTTTATTACTCTCACCTCAAAATGGATCTGAGTGGAATTGTGGTCCTCAAGCAATTATTTAAGAGCATTTGTCTCTTGATTCCAACTAATTTAAGCTTGTTTTGACAAATGATGGTGTTACCATCATACTCTCATGCCTAACTTTTGCTAGTCCCTAGAAAAATCCTATGGAAAGAATTAGATCTCTAGACCATGCTTTGATGTTCGGATGCCTAATTTGTGCCACTCTCTAGAAATTAAATCAGAATACCAATAATAGGCCTAGAGGTACTCAAGTACCAGCCAAGATCCATACCTGACCAGCTTCAGCCTGGGTTTGCTCGAAGGTTTCTAAGGCTCGCAAAAACTGGCCAGAGGTTCGTTGACCCCAGTGGTTAAAGTGCCCATGCGTAGAATGTATCAAGTCTAGGTTCAGTTTGCCAGTGCATTTTGATAAGCAAGAGATAGAGAAGGATTTTTCATTTTGAGAGTTTTCTCTTTTTTCTTTTTATATTTCCTTAAATCCAGCATCGGATTGGCCCTAAACACAATCAGTATTGGATTCCTTGTCCCCATCAATCCTCGAAGGGTCCCCAGCTTTCGATGCTTCGGAATAGCACTACCCATGACAACCCCTAGAACCTTGGCTTTCGAAACTTCAAGATAGTACCACCCAAGGCATTCTGTAGCTAAATTCAGGCCTTGGCAATCGACATTTCGGGATAATCCCGCCCATGGCACCTGAACCAGCACAAGGTGATTACATGCCCCCGGTAGGATATTTAGATATCCTAGGAGACAAGCACTGAGGAGACGATATGTTATTACGCATCTTCGAGGGGAGTATTTTTCATTCCACCTCTCCGTGCCAAGAACTTTTCCAATCAACTTGTGTTTTCGAGCAACTCCTAAGCTAGATCTTCAAGATGACTTTTCAAAACATAACACTTTTAGCATTATTTCTTCGTTAAGCACATTGAACCAGACTGGTGTGTCATTTTGGGTGCTTAGGTTACTAAGTCCCACAAACCAAAGGGCAGGAAATAGGGTTGAATACTCCATAAGCCTTAGACTTAATACATCAGCTTTGCACTTTCCTCAACCTCTTGAGGACCAATCCGGATCTTCACGACTACGTGAGTGTTTAAGCCCTAGAATAAGCCCAAGAGGCCTAAGATTAGCACTCTTTACTAATCTCCTTGTCTCTAGCACTTCAGGACTTAATCCTTATTTTGATTTGGTCTAGAACTTGAGTAGATCCCATAATCAATTGCTGTGACTATCAATTTTTTCTCCTTTTTGACATTTCTTTATATCTCCTCATTTCCTCCTTAAAAAAGATTTTCAATCAATTCTCAAAATTTTCCTCCCCTTTCTCCATTTTTTTTTAATATGTATTTTTTTTGTAAGAACCCTTCAAAGACTTGAATTTCCATTTGTTTTGCACTTTAACACCCCCCATGCCTAAGTTTGCAATGTCCTCATTGTAAACTACGTGGGTACAAATTCAACTTGGTTCAAGGTTTAGAATAGGGTCAAAAGGTGGGTGAACGGGTCGGAATGACTATTGTGAATGATTTCAAGCTTTGATACAGGTACCAAAGGTGGAGTCAGTTGTTCTAAAGTTAAACCCTAAAGTGTAATTGGAGAATAGCTCAAAAAGATGATCAGAAAGGCCTTGGATTTTTGGAATGACAGGTTGCCTCCCGTTAAACACTAAATTCAATGCCTTCAGCAGAGCAAAAGGTGATCAAGGAGAAGGGGTGGTCATATTAGAGGAATTTTGTAGAACAAGAACTTTGATGAGTAGCCTGGTTGGTCCAACCAAGTGTTTGTTCAAATCAACAGTTTGATGATGCATATCAAACCCAATCAGTCTGGTAGGTCGAAGAATGTGAATCAATAGGTGTAGAGCCCACCAGATGCTTTGTGGCTCAAAAAGATATGGAAATGCAAGTCTAAGGTTTGGCTAAATCGGCTCAGCCTGATCAGAGTAGGGGTCCTCAAAGGATAATGGATTTGTGAAAATTGTAGGAACCCTATTGATGGGATCAGAGAAGGATAAGATGTGATTGTCGGTCTGATCAGTGTCCAATTCTCGATCAAAAGATGGAGGTGAATCATATGCAACCGGATCAGAGAGAGGTGAGTCAGAGTAGAAATTGATTCCAGTGGAAGGTCAAGGTTGGAATCGGATTTTGAAAGACTCTAAATCTGGATTGGAAGGTGTGACTTCTTTGAGGTTCAACTCATCGGCCTCAGAATCAGAATCAAAGAATGTATCATAGATACTGAGGTCATAAACTGGCTCATAATCATCTAGAAACAAAGGTTCTCTGAAATCAGAGTATGATTCGAAATCGTCAGAGAATTTGTGATAATCAACTTTTGAATCTGATTCAAGATCGAGATTTCCACCATAGGATAAATCATGAGGCATGGAATCAACGACCTGACTTTAGTCTAACCTAATCTCAAATTCCAAGTTCGAAGAGGTGTTCTTATTAGGCATAGGCTCAGGTTCTGCGCACCTATGGTAGATCCAATTAAATCCGAACTCTTCCAACTGCTCTATTTCTTTATCGTAAATCGATGCGACTTCCGAAAAATCAACTCGTTCTTCTGAGGAGTCTAGAGAGATATAATCATCAAATATGGGCCCAAAATCATAATTCAGATCTAAAATCTGATTCTCATCATATTTGGCCTCATGATCATCCCAAATAGTCTTAGGTTTAGGTTCTAGGTTAGGGGTAAGAATTCGGTCACTAGAATCTGGGCATGATTTTATTAGGATGTCAGAATCACTCTCGAGGATTACCTTAACAGGATAAGGTGTGGGAATTACATCCTTGAGAGGTTCTGACTCAAGCTCATCATAGGTGTTTAGTAAATCAAGGCATGATGGTCCATTTTTATGGCTCCCTATGGCTGGTTCATACTTGGGAACACCTGCAACTGGATCCACCCAACCCATATTTGGGTTAGTTTATACATGTTGAAATTATGTTTAATTTGTTAATAATGTACACATTAATAAATTAATCATGAAATTGACTTTGTACAAAGTTAATTTATATATTAAAGTATTTATTACATATTTTTAATTTATTTTAAAGCCTTTATTTTAATTTATATACATTTATATACATGTTTTAAGTATACATGTACATATCTAAGTTATAAATACTACAATATGATACAAATATAGTATAAATAGGTTAAACATACTTAAAATAATACTATATAAGTGTACATGATAAATTACTTCAGTGTTAGCTTAATTTACTAATTTATTTTATTTTAAGTTAATAATATACCTAATTAACTTAATAACTTAATTACCTACAATAAATATATAATTAAATTAATTTACAGGTACGGTACAGTATATAATACTTAGTTAAATATGTATGTACAGTATGAGATATAATTATATATGTATACATAGGTTTTGATAATTATTTAGGATAATATACATTTAAGTTAATATAAATTAATATATAATTATACAATAAAGTTATATATATGATAAATCATTCTAAATACTTAATTTAATGTATAGAATACATTCATAAGCAATTTATATACATTATTTACATATTTTACAATATATACATATAGCTTAATATTAAATTATATTTACAAGTATAAATACAACATACATGGTATTTTCAACTATTTTTGGATATTTTCAGATTTTTATGGTTTTTATATATATAATGGAGGTAGGGGATGAGAGAGAAAGAATGAGATGAGAGAGGAAGAGTTTCTTTTTGGTGTTTTGAATTTGATTTCTTTTATTAAATTCCCAAGTAGACTGAACCGTTGGCTAGTATGTTGTACCAAGCCGAAAGTTCAGAATACTTTGAAACTTGACATACACCTAGAAAAATACCTAGTCCTACTTAAGATAGGTTTTTTTTATTTTTTTTAAATTTTTTAGATTATTTTTCTATTTTCACAATCTAACACAATTGAAGGCTTAAAGTGAGTGGAAGCAATGAACCTAAGCTTTGCGTTTCAGTTCTAAGGGCTAGAATTGGGGTATAAACATCTAAAAACATCCAGCAAACATATTGCAACATTTATGAACATAAAAACATGATTTTCTATTTTAATTTCACTGAAATCTCATTTTGGACAGATTTAAACATTTCCTACAGCTGACAAAAGAATTAAACATGAATTGCATGCCATTCTTAGATCAAATCTAAGCTACAAAGATACATGAATGCTTGTTCACATGAGCTCTATCCATACACATACTAGCATCTCACTAAAACTCTCAAAAACCCAGCTTAAATCCACTTTGGATTCCATTTCTTAAACTGTTACAGCTGTTGTGATTGCTGTAATTGGCATTTTAACTATTGTTGCAGCTGAAGTTAGATCAAGTAGTGATGTAAACACATTTATTGAGGGTAAAATGTTTGTTCATGCATGTTCTTAGGCTTAGATTTGCATTTCATGTTATAAATATTGCATAGTATGCAATATTTATAACATGAAATGCAAATCTAAGTATGCATCATTCTGCATTTAGAGTAGTATATAATTTAGGTTAATTGCATCCTTTTTGTGGTTAGGAGAAAAGGATATTTATTTCAGAGCCTCGGATTGACGATCTGACCATACGGATCTGATCAAGACGACGATCAGAATCCAACGCCTCTAAAATCGCCTCGATCAAAGTCTTGTAGCACCATATGCAGTTCGAGGAAGATCAATGGCCAAGGGACTAGGTGAAATAATTCGAAGCTTCAAATGAAAAATCCGACTGCACAAATGGATTCAGGTTGACGATTGCTGCCCAACAATGTGAAAATTGACTCAATCCGACCTCTGTAGCAGCCCCTACAATGAAAAGATGGACGGCCCAGATTGCTCCACCTGGCGTAACCTAGGCCACCCATGCCCATGCATGCGCCACCGCACGCACAAAGTAGTGTGAGTGCACGCACGCGAGCGAAGGGACGCATACGCACAGTGCAGTGCCAACATGTGAGCGCGCGCACGCAGCAAGGAGAGTGCACAGTGCAGCGCCAGCAGAGCATGGGGCGGGCGTGTGCTCGGTTGGCGCCAGCCTAGCGATGCCTGAGCTGGACCTACAGGGACGCTTACAGTCATCGCTAATCATTCGCACGCTAGCAAGGCCAGCTACGCGTGTCAGCGGGCGTGAGCTGCCTACAGCAACACTTCCAGCGATGGCCTGGAGGTCGCTAATGGTCCCATACCTATTTTTGCCTCTTCTCCTCCACTATAAAAGGACCTACACCCCCTCCCTTCCAAGCCATCTCTACCCACTCTACTCCCACCTACTCCTAAGCTCTAGCAAGCCTACCAACGCTCCATTAGAGCTTACTCTCAAGCTCCCAAGGCTCTTACTAGTGTAGCGAACCTCTGCCTTACCAAATATTCCTCCATCTTCCCATCCTCATTCATAGGTCTCCTTGGAGCTGTCCTCCCACCTCCATTCCAGTAGCAGATCATCTCCACCTTCTCACCTCCATTCCAAAGCCACGTTGAAGCTTTCCTCTACCCGACATCCTTTTGCATCTCACCTCTATCGTCCTGCTCCTCACCTCCTTCGTCCGAGCTTCCGCCAGGCATTGTCATCTCACCGAACAGTCGCTTCGGGAGATTCCTTCCCACCTCCCTCTCTTTTTATGCTTTCGTAGATTATTGTAATAGACATTCATGATATATAACATATTTTTTCCATATCTCTTGTGATTTATTCTCCTTGTCTTCTTCTTTCAAAAACACAAAAAAATAACAAAACTTTAAAATACCAAAAACAAACAAAACGAAACGTGGTTTTCAATTAAAGTAAACGTCGCCTTCCTGTGTTCGACCTGGGACTCCCTTGGAGTTTCTGTATAAATTTTATTTGATCATGAGTTTTGCAACTACGACGACGGGTTACTCGTAACCTTGATTTCAAACTCGCGAAACACGTGCGATCATTTTGGCGCCGTTGCTGGGGAGGCAACGGAATTTATTTTATTGTTTTCTGCGCTTGCTTACATTTACATAGCACTAACCCTGCTTGTCTTTGATCTACTGTCTTGCAGGTACCCTAACATGGAGATCCAAGTGTGGTAGACCAAAGTAAAGTGCGAGTAAAGTGTTTTGTAAGTGTCCCCCACATTCCCCCTCCACTAGTTCCATTTCGCCACACCCATAACCAAGACTTAATCTACTTAGGTGTTTGCATAAACCCTAGGATAGAATTATTTGTCTTGTTTGCCACCTTTATCCACCTCACCCTCGCATTTAAAGAAAAAAAAACAAAAAGATACTTTTTGTGGGACAAATCAATATACACACTTCATACACCCACATTTGCGGCACCTAACCTAACTTGATTTTCATCTACTCAACTAGGATTCTGACCTGTGGAACCGATGCACACAAATCAACACGTAAAGAAGTAGAAATCAGTCTAGGTTAATCATCTCTGTGTGCCTTAATCGTTGGTGCATTTGGGCCAATTGATTGAATTGTTTGAGCCGCACCACCTAATTTAAAAGAGATTCATTTTGTAGCTGCCCCATAGGATTCAATACTTAGGTCAAGCTAGGCACTCCATATTTTCTTGATTTACAAAGGAAAAATACTTGAACTCGTGCTTTCAAAACTTGGATTACCTCGCAAAACTTGATTGAATATACCTAGTATTTAAATCCTAAAAGCTACTAAGCAAGAGTCAAACCCTAAAATTCACCTCATCCTCAATAATCTTGCTTGAAAACATTTTGGTTGTGCACATACACACATTCTCGAACAAATCATTAAGGGCACAACCCATTAAGGGTCCATCACATTTCAGAAGCACCGATATCCCAAGCCTAACTAAAATTGAGTAGACGTTGGCCCCAAGGACTGGTTTGCTCTACGGGATCCAGATTGAGATTATTCATGATTAACCTACTTATAATAGTCAATCTGATGTCTAGCTAAGGGAGTAGCATCGAACGACCGCGGCTGGGGGGTACACTAGGAACCAGAGGTGCAAGCCAAAGGAAGAACCTTCTCCCCAGTCCCTCCTTCTAACTGGTTGGATTGCCTGGACAGAAGTAGAATAAATCATCCATAATCTTAGGATGGATTCTGAGAGTCTGTAGACCTTAGGCTACCGAACCTAAGGACAGGCTTGTATTTTTTGTGCTGTAGGGTCCCTTCTCTTCCTCATCCTTCCGACTTCCTTCCAATGTATGATTGGAAGGAGGTCATTGAACCCTTGATTGGAAGGACCTTTAGACCATTCCCGGAGGTGGAGGTTGAGCTTAGACAAACAGATCCCATGGCTGATCAATAACCACCTCCCCCGCCCCTGAACCAGTAGGAGCTGATTTAAAGGCAGTTGGAAGAATTGCAGCAGGTGCAGCAATGGTTCCACCGAATGAATGGTCAAGGCGTTCAGCCCTTAAAGGATTTTTATGATCCTTCAAATTATGAGGATCGTCCCGGCATTGTGATCCCCACCGGAGATGTTGAGATCAAGCCCCAGGTTTTGAGTCTAATTAAACACTTTCACGGGCTTGGTTCAGAGGACCCATTCCAACATTTGGAAGACCTGATCACTCTGGTTCAGACCACCAAATCGTGGAATGTGGATGAAGAACAGATGCTCTTGACGCTTTTCCCCCATTCACTCAGGGATAAGGCCGCACATTGGTATCGTACCATTGGAAGACCGATTGCTACCTAGATAGCTTTGAAATCGGCCTTCCTGAAGAAATTCTTCCCAATTAGGCAAACCAATGCATTGTGATAAGCAATTACCACTTTTGCCCAGCAGCAGGGGGAACCGTTTCATGAGGCCTAGGAGAGATTCCAGGATCTATTGCGGAAGTATCCACACCACGAGGTGCCTAAATGGCAACTTGTGCAGATTTTTTATCACAGGTTGCATGATCAACTCCGTAATCATGTGGATGCTTCTTGCGGAGGTAATTTCCTCAACAAGGACACAGATAGCGTGTATGATTTGTTTAGGCAATGAGCAAAAGTTCTTTAAACCACGCCTCCATGGAAACCTTCAACCGATCCCAACAAATTAGATAAAATGCCAATAAGGTCCAAGATTCTCATACATTTGATATGGAATTGATTTGCAATAGATTAGATAAGATGGATCTGGTTACTAAACGAATGGAAGAGTGGATGTCCGGAAACTCTAATTTTTCTAGATCCACTCAATCCCAAGGATCGGGATTCCATTTTTCACAAGCTCCTACGGGACAGGAGTTTGTGAACCAACTTGAGCTAGCTCAACCTTCAAGCCAACTCTTCTCAGAACCTTATGGGTTCCAAATTGGAGCCTTTGATCCCAGTCTTTATGATCCTTCTTCATCCTCATCTTATGAGGATGTTCATGCCATGCAAGAGAATGTTAGGTTCAACCCTTATTCAAATTCCTACAATTTTGGTTGGAAAAATCATCCTAACTTCCCTTGGAAAGATCAAGGGCAACAGACCCAATATCAACCCAACAACTATGTACCACAAAAACCAATGGGTCAGGGTCATGTATATACTCAATTGCCCCTGAATCAAGTTAATCAGCTCATGTGGAATGCTCAACAACCTGCCAAGCAGCCTGACTTGAACCTGAAAATGGTAGAATGCAAGGGTCAATGCTCCAGCTCATGCAACAAATGAAAACTTCGCTGGACACCTTGCAATCCGAACTTAGTACAAACAACCGACAACCTGAATCTCTACCACCACAATCTGTACCAAACCCAAGGAATGTTCAGAACCAAGGCGCTAGGCCTCAAGGGTTTGGTAGTGATGGGGAGTCGCATGCTCAAGCTCATGCTATCTATCAGGCTACCCCAACCCCTCCCGAAGAGAACCAAATTCCTACCATAATCAACTGGGAGCCTCCTGTTTTGCCCAACCCTCCCCAAGGCACTAACCAACAGCATTTTACCACGGCAAACACCATCACCTTATGGAGTGGTAGTAGACACAAGGAACCTATCCAACCCTATGTCAACCCCATTAGGCTCCGTAGCAAGAATTCCAAACTCCCAACTAAGAATGTGATCAACAAAACATCAGAGTCTGATTCAAGAGTATGTTGTTGTTGTATAGGCAAACAGAAAAAGTCAGAGGAGAAATTGGAGGAAAGGATGTCCTTACTTCAGGCTTTCAAATTGACAATCATTTTACTCCTCGCAGCTGTCGGATCAATCCCTGCCTATGCCATAGATTTACTGAATGCATATAAAGAAAGGTGTAGAGCGAAATCTGAAATCAATAGGAGAGTAGCTTTGTCCAATAACACAACCACATCGATCCTAAACAAGCTACCTCCTAAGAAGCAGGACCCAGGAGCCCCGCTGATTTTTTGCACAATAGGAAACATTACTTCTGACTGGGCCCTCTTCGACTTGGGTGCTTCCATTAATGTGATCCCTACCTCACTGCACATGGAATTGGGTCTAGGCTACCTAAAACACACTGACATAACCTTGCAGTTAGCCAATAGATCCATTACAAAACCAAGGGGTATTTTGGAGGATGTTTTAGTCAAGGTTAATGATTTGCATTACCTTGCTGATTTCATGGTCCTGGACATAAAAGCCCCAAAACAGCTCAACCACACCCCGATTATTTTGGGAAGACCTTTCTTGGCTACTGCCAAGGTGAGGATTGATTGTGAATCGGGAAATATAGAAATGGCCTTAGGGGATAAGACAAATCGATTCAATGTTTTCGAGGTCTCAAAGAAGAATAAAGTGTGGTTCGATGGAGGAGCTTGGTAGAATAGAGGAAGTAATGGCCATATATACCTTAAACAACCTTTTAATGGCCAACTCAACCCAAACTTGGGAAGAAGATTACATGGTTGTGGAAATAATTGAGGACAAAGCAAAAATGCAGCCACTTGTAGCAACACGGGATGAGGAAGATATACATGAAATTGAAAATTTGTTGGATGATTCGTGTGATCAAGATAAAACCCAACAACATCCTTATCCTGAATGCTTATAGTTTGAGGTCCAACTTGTGGGTGGGAATTCTGAGGATCAGGATGGTTGGTTTAAGAACCCAGAGTGTGAGGATGAAATTGAACATTAAGGAAGAACTCTTCAAACATTAGGTATTCTAGAGTACCCACAAATCCCCAGCACACCACAAAACCCTCATCGTCCTTTTTCACCCAACGATTGCACAAATTCTATACCCAACCACACTTCCTCTGTAATAAATCAACAAAAATCCTATTGGAGACCATTTGGGCTCTCCCTGCACCACCAGCTTGCCACTTTCATTGTTCATCTCTTTGGTAAGCCCATTTTCACTCTCCGGGACCGATACCTGGGGGCCCGGAAACTGTGTTGCTGTGGCCTCAATGTTTAGTTATTTTTTATTGAGGACCTCGCCTAGTTGAAGGCACTAAACTCAGCACATGTAAAGACTGTTCCAAGCTTACCAGAGTCTCACGGGAACTAGGTGCTATTCTTCTACTTCTACTCTCCTGCATGCTCTCATTTTTCACAATAAGGACATTGCAATAGCTAAGCATGGGGGGGTGAACATATTTTATAACCTTTTTGTCAGCTGTAATAATAATTTCCTGTTATTTGATTCTTTTTATAAAAAAAAATTGAAAATTCAAAAAGATAAAAAAATAGAAGAATTAGAAGAGAACTTAGGCATTTGGAAGTTATTAGGTTTAGGAGATGATACGAGAGGACCTAAACACTTAGACTCTTCAGGTCTTCGGGCTTAATTAGCCCGGGTGTCCACTAGAATGTGGACTTAGTCTCAAGTTCTCGCCAATTAAAATTCATTTTAATTTGGTAAATAAATTGGGATGATAAGTATGCGACTTATCAACCTGCCCTCTGATTTGGGGGGACTTTAAGCCTAAGCATCTACACACTTTTTTGCATTGACTCACTTTTCGGCGGTTTCTTCGGAAATTGGGTAGCTAATGAACTATCTAGGGTGGTATGGCTGGCAAGTTGTAGGTGGTAATAGGTCATCGGCCTATTGTTTAGAGCCCAGCCACAAGATCATTTTCGTTGTACTGCCTTTAAGTAAATCTTAGATCAGGGAAACCACCTACTTAAGAAAAAAAACAAACAAACAAAGAAAAAGAAAAAGAAAAAAATAAACAAAACCACATTTTACCACACGAGTATGGCTGGTAAGTTGCCGTGGGTAATAGCCCATTGGCCGGTTATCCAGAACCCAGCTCACAAAAAAATGCACAATAATTTCCAAAACACTTAGGGAAGAAGCGGGGAAGTAGAATAAACCAGGGAGATATATACTGGGTTTGCCCTTGTGTTGACCCCATAAATAAAAGTAGGGAGAAAGCTACTAATTGAAAAGATAAACCTTTAGGTAAGGTCACCTAGGGTCGTAGAAACCCGAAGTCCGTTTCAACGGCTGCCTAGTGAGTCTTTCACTATTTTCACAAGATGCTTAGCACTTAGAGTCCTTTTCGAGTCTTAGGCGGGTTGGGTAGCCATAAAAGGTTATTCCGAAACTCTCAAACTCCAAAAGTACAAAAAAATTAGAAAAGAAGAAAAATAAAAAAATATATCTTCCCTTTTCAAACAAGGGGAGGACTTGGGCGGTTGGCATTCTGGTAGACACCTGGTTACTGTTGAGTCTTCGTTGTTTAGGACCTTAGTTGAAATTTTCTATTGTTATTAATAAACGACCTAGGCCTAAGCGATCTAATTCTACTTTTATACATAGCATATAGTTTAATTTTGCTAGGGACTAGTAAAAGATAGGCATGGGGGTATGATGTAAACACATTTATTAAGGGCAAAATGCCTATTCATGCGTGTTCCTAAGCTTAGATTTGCATTTCATGTTATAAATATTGCATAGCATACATCATTCTACATTTAGAGTAGTTGTATATAATTTAGGTTAATTGCATCATTTTTGTGGTCAAGAGAGAATGATATTTATTTCAAAGCCTCGAATTGATGATCCGACCATACGGATCTAATCAAGATGACGATCAGAGTCCAACACCTCCGAAATCACCTCGATCGGAGTCCCTTAGCACCATATGCAGTCCAAGGAAGATCAATGACCAAGGGACTATGTGATATAATTCAAAGCTTCAAATGACAAATCCAACTGCGCGGATGGATTCGGGTTGATGATCACAGCCCAATGGCGTGAAAATCGACTCAATCCGACCTCTATAGCAACCCCTACAATGAAAATAAGATGGATGACCTAGATTGCGCCACGTGGCGCAACCCAGGCCACCCATGCACGCACACATGCCACCACATGCGCATAGCAGCGTGGGTGCATGCGCGCACACGGAGGCACGCATGCGCACAGCGCAGCGCCAATGTGTGAGCGTACGCGCACGTGGCAAAGAGAGCGCATAGCGCAGTGCCAACGGAGCATGGGGCGGGCACGTGCTTGGTTGGCGCCAGTCTACAGCGATGCCTGAGCTGAACCTACAGCGGCGCTTATAGCTGACGCTAATCATTCACATGCTAGCAAGGCCAGCTGCGTGCACCAGCGGCCATGAGCTACCTACAGCGACACTTCCAGCGACAATCTGGAGGTCGCTAATGGTACCATACCTATTTTTGCCTCTTCTCCTCCATTATAAAAGGACCTACACCCCCTCCCTTCCAAGCCATCTCTACCTACTCTACTCCCACCTACTCCTAAGTTCTAGCAAGCCTACCAACGCTCCATTGGAGCTTACTCTCAAGCCCTCAAGGCTCCTATTAGTGTAGTGAACCTCTGCCTTACCAAATATTCCTCCATCTTCCCATCCCCATTCATAGGTCGCCTTGGAGCCATCCTCCCATCTCCATTCTGGTAGCAGATCATCTCCGCCTTCTCACCTCCATTCCGGAGCCATGCCGAAGCTTTTCTCTACCCGACGTCCTCCTACATCTCACCTCCATCGTCCCTCTCCTCACCTCCTTTGTCTGAGCTTCCGCCAGGTGTCATCGTCTCACGGAACAACCACTTCAGGAGATTCCTTCTCACCTCCCTCTCTTTGTATGCTTTCATAGATTATTGTAATAGACATTCATGATATATAACATATTTGTTCCATATCTCTTGTGACTTATTTTGCTTGTCTTCTTCTTTCAAAAACACAAAAAAGTAACAAAACTTTAAAATACCAAAAACAAACAAAACGAAGTGTGATTTTCAATTAAAGTAAACGTCTCCTCCCTGTGTTTGACCTAGGACTCCCTTGGAGTTTCGATATAAATTTTATTTGATCACGAGTTTTGCAACTATGATGATGGGTTACTCGTAACCCTGATTTCAAACTTGCGAAACACATGCGATCAAGTAGGTATGATCTGAGGCTCCAAACCAGCAACTGAAGTTGCTGGCCCTTATTGCTCAGTGAAAGGTCAACCAAATTTAATGACTAAATTCAAGATTCCATTCACAAGTCGTAGCTCAAATTTAGTAGCTATTAGTTGCTGTTGTTGTTCAATGAAATAGCTTTATATCAGATTTAAGAAGATCTGATCCAAAGTATGAAATTTTCATCCACAATCAATTATGAAGTTCTGAATTCAAAAAGCCAAATCTCAGCCTTTACAATTCTCAAAAGAGCCTAATATGATTTCCACTTTACATTATAGACAATATAAAGAGGAAAATCACACTAGATGTAGAAATCATCTTAAAACATATTCAAATCTCCATTAAAGCCTTGAAAACGTCATGTGATTCTTTAAAAGTCAGAGTGAAATCATTTGAGGTGGGAATCCATGTATTCCCTGATTTTGGGTTTTTGACATATGATCACCATATGATATGATCATCTTAGGAAACCTGCACACTATTACTTAGTGCTGAGGAATCCTAGGCGATCATCATAAAAGGACATAGATCATTGCAAAGGCTTCAAACCAATGTAATCAGATTCTCATTAGCCAATGCTATCTAATAAAGCACACCATCAGGAATTGAGCTTCAAATCAGACATGAACAAATTAATCAAAGAAATTCCCATCAACACAACTCAATCCCATCATATCAAATCCAAAAACTCCAATATAAACTAAATTTGGTTGATTAAAGCTGAATGAAATCACATGGTTCAAATAATTCTTTGATTGAGCTCTCAAACTACAGTAGAATTAAACGATCAAATTAGTTCAAATTCAACACGAGTGGAGAGCCTTTGTGAAAACATGAGTTGAATGGGAGCTCCTCTAATTGAGATTGGTGCATTAGCAGTCTAAGAGCTAGAGAGCTCCAGATTTACCAATGGTCCTGATGGAGGGATGTATTGTGAATTAAAAACATCGAGGAAACAATAAAAATGATCGTGAAATGAAGAGGAAGCTGTAGGATCGAAGGATGGATGTGAAAACTTCTCATCTTATCTGAATTGATCAGAAGAGGTGGATCAGCATTAATCTATTCTACTTCTATTCTAACACTAATCTATCACTGAATTCATCATTTAATACACTCTAACTAAGCTATAGTACGTTAATTACTGCTCTAGACTACTCTAGAAAGCAAGGAATGTAGTCTAACAGAAGAATGGGACCTGTGGATCTCCACCCAATGGATGAAGAGGAAGAATAGAGGGAGAGGACTCCAGCAGAGGGGAAAGTCCACTAGTGGGACTCTGGGTCGCCCTCAAGTGCTATGAGATCCTTAGAGGTGAAGAGAATCGAAGGAAGATGAGTTCCACCGCCAAAGCAGTGGAATAGGGCTGTGTGAGGAGGAGAACTGGAGTGGAAGAAATGCTCAGCTCAAGAAGGTAGGAGAGGAACTAATCGTTTGCACGTGAGCCTAGGTAGGTGCTTAAATAGGTTTGCGAGTGTATCAGAGCATAGTAAATGCTAGTTTATCATCATTCTTATGCCCTAAAACAGATCTAGCTCTTAGGGTTTTAACTCTGCAAATGGGTTTTCGGGTTGCATTTTGGTATTTAGCTAGGTTAGGCATGCATTGCATTTTTGTTGTATTTTTTATGTGTTTACTTGAGTGTCAGGGATAGATAGAAAGCTAGATCCCGCATACCTTAGCACTCAAGAAGGTAGAAGATGAAGGAGAAGCATCTATTAGCTGGATTGTAGCCAGATCCAACTCATCCCAGCTGGATCCTAGCACCTTCTAGCTGGATCAACTCATCCCTAGCTCCATTCAACTTATCTCAGCTGAATGGTAACTCTAGCTAGTTCACCTCAACTCCACTTAGCTCACCTTAGCTGGATGACAGCTTAAACTAGCTCAAGATAGTTGATCCCAGCTCCATTTCAACTCCTCCAGCTCAGAACAGTTCACTAGAGGCTCAACCTGACCAGGACTAGTTACTAGCTAGACCTGTTCAGCTGAAAATGACCTCAACCAGCTCAGGCCAGCTCAAGTCCAGCTCCTGGAGGTTCAACTTAGCTCAACTTAGTTGAGTTGAGCTACTTGACCTAAGCTAACTACTGCAACTAACTAGGTATTCTTTGGGAAGACCAGACCTAGCTCACCTTAGCTCATATTAGTAGAAGCTAGCTCATCTTGGCTTAGCTTGGCTTAGCAGCTAGTAAAGAACTAGCAAGCTAAGCAAAGTACGGTAGCTCCTTGTAGTTCTCTTCAGTAGCCACCAACTCCAGTGTAGCCCAAGATAGCTTCCTCCAGCTCCTCTCCCTCAAAAACCTTAGCTCCCCCTGGCTATAACCCTACTCCCTATTAGCTAAGATAGCTTAGCTTAGCTAAGTCCACCTCCATGGCACCTAAACCTCACCCTAACTCACCCAACCTAAGCTCCACCAACTAACCTCACCTAAGTCCACCTAAGCTCCCTATTCCTAACCTATTTTTGGTGCCAACAAGAGACATCCCTTGGTCCATCAACCACCACCAAAAGACACCATTTTTGGCGCCAAAAACCACCCACAACTACCTCCCTTTTGTCGTCATTTTTTCCCTCCAAAAACCCTCTCATTACAACCCTACACCTATGCCCACAACTCATCCTAACCCTCCACCTAACCCCCTTCTAGAACCTACCTAGGTTGGACCCAAAATGGAAGCAACCTTCCATAGTTGGCGCCACTTTTAGGCACCCCTTAGTCACCATAACTACCCTCCTAGCAACCCTTAGGTTAGCGCCAACTACCCTCCACCTTAGGATCCCTTAACTACCTACAAAACCTAATCCTAGCCATCCACATGTCCACACCAACCATCCCCCCTCCACTCCTATATATATCCCTCCTAACTACCACATATAAGTCATATCTTCCATTAGTTAGGTTCCACCACAGCCACTACATCTTTACGCCAAGGAAGAAGAGGAGAAGAAGATCAAGGGGGCACACACCCACTCCGTTGGTGCCTTCTTCCTCTCCTTCTCCCTTAGTCATGACAAACGAGGAAGTCTTCACACCTATAGGAGATGGCCAAGCAAGAGGAAAAGCAAGGTGGTTGACGCCCACCTTGAAGGACTACTTGGAGGAGGACTACTATAAGAAGAAAAGGAGAACCCTTTTCAAGTGTGGGGCAACTGCACTTGGAGAAAGGGCCAACCAGATCTTCAACCAGAGGATTTCCCCTTCTTCATCTTTATTTTATCTTTGTATTAGCTAGTAGTTTACTATTTTTCTTGTAGAAGCATTCCTCTACCTGTAATCGACTTACTAGTAATACAAATTTCAATTGCCTTCCAATTTATGTTTTCTAGCTTAATGTGTTTTTCATGCTATTAGTTAATTAGTGCATCACATCTTCTAATTACCCTAGGTGCACTTGCCTAGGGTGATCTTAGAAAAAAAGACTCATTCATGTCACTTAGGTTTAGTGGTAAGTTTACTCTTTAGCGTACTCTTTGCTTGCGAATACTCGATTGTTTTGAAAATCATAAAAATAATAAAATGAAAAATTCAAAAATACATGTGTTGATTTAAGAGGTGGGAGAGAGAACCATCTTTGTGAATAACAAATTGACCTCCTTGGACGACCTTAGATATTCACCTTATATAGGTTATAAATTTAAGAGTTGATCTGTTTTACGCATTTAAACGACGACAACCCACTTTTAACAAATCGCGTATTTTCCGCATCAGAGCACCGTGGAGGTGGATTTAGGAGATTAGGGTCCCAACGATGGGGATGAGCTAGAAGGAGGGCAAGAAGCTTTTGGATGAAATCTGACCCTAGGATGGCATCTGGGAGGTGAGGTGATGCTACGCGCGAGCACGTGTGAAGGTTGGATGATGATTGACAGCAGGATCATTAGTGCAAGGGAACAACGGCCACGATGGGCCATGTTCTTCAGCGAGGAACAGTGAACCTGTGAGCTACAGGTGAGTTAAGGTATTTGCACGGAAATCCAAATGGGTGAAAGGGTAGAGAAATTGCAATCAAGCCCATAACTGGGAAAGATCACTGCGACGCGGTCCTTATGATTAACAAAGTGGTCCCTGGAGGTTTTCAAAGAGGTCCTTGAGACTTTTAAGTGTGAATAAATGAAGGACCTATATGTAAAGTCAATAATGCAGGGTCCTAATGATGTCCAAATGCAATGAAATTTTTATTGAAGCTTAATTGAATATTTAGTAATATGATTTTACTTTTAATTTGAACTTTTGAGCCCAAAGATGTGTCCAATTTGCAATTGGATCATCAAATTACACTTGTGAATAGAATAAGTCTTAAATTGACCTAATTGTGCTTTTTTAACACAAATTTGTTGTTTTAGGTCATTTTCCTTAATTCTCACACTTGACCCATTTCTTATGTTAATTATGTAGTGTTTAACCTTTCTAGCATGACTTAGGCATTTTAGCTATGATGAGCCACACCTCATCAATAGCCGAAGATCCACTTCAGGCTATATTTTTCTGCTAACGAGAGGAAATATTTCATGGAGTGCTAAGCAAACAATGATAGCTATCTCTACAATGGAAGCAAAATTCATAGCATGCTTTAAAGCCTCGAATCAGGGAATATGGCTAAGGAATTTTGTCACAGCCTTACATGTTATGGGTAGTGTTGAAAGACTACTACAAACCTACTATGATAATAATTCCAACAAAATTCCTTAGATATCCTTATAATAATATATGTATGCCCACATACTGATTCTAACAATCTCCTACTTGGGCTACATATATTATCCATATATACACCTGGTATATGATCTAATAAGAATTGGGTAAATTGTACTTCTAATAATATGGGGTTTAGTACATAGAAAACTTTTAGGGAATTATGATTTTTTATGGGAAGAACCATCAATTCTAAAACAGCGGTTATGATCCATGGGGGTATGCGAGTATTGGCGGTTTTGGTTTCCTGCACCCCCATCGTAGGAAACATAAGGACCTAGGGAGAGAACTGAAGGGACACATCACTTCTTTTCTTTTGCTCTCACTCTCTACACCCTTGGAAGCACCATTGTCGAAGGCATAGTGAACACCATGAGATTTCGAAGGATCAGTGCACGTATTCTTCGTTGATTAAACTAAGCAATGGATTCAGGTATAGTTCCATCTCTCGTTTCATTTCATTAGGTGTTGATGATTTGATGTCAGGATAGATTCATGGGATTTAACAAAAATCGTCATGATTGATATAAATCGATTTGCCTTGATTTTCATTCAACTTAATCCATCAATATGTTGATAATCTCACAAGATATCTCAAAATCCATTTAACTACTCCCCAATGTTCCTTCCTTGGATTTGAGACAAACCTACTAATAACTCCAACAAAATCAGCAATATCAAGCCTTGTACATACCATAGCATACATCAGACTTTCTATAGTTGAAGCATTGGGAATCCTTTCCATATCCTTCTCCTCTTCTGTCCTTGTACTATGCTTAGTGCTTAGCTTCTTGCAGTATGCTTTAAGAGGGGTACTTACGGGCTTAGCTTTATTCATCTTAAATGTTTGAAGTACCTTCTCAATGTACTCCTCTTAAGATAACCATAACTACTTTGACTTCCTATCATGTGTAATATTCATACCCAAAATTTGACTTACAGGTCCCAAGTCCTTCATAATAAAGAACTTGCTCTCAACTCTCTTTTCGAAATTAAAATTCTTGAGGTATTGTAGCCAATAATGAGCATATCAATAACATAAATCAAAAAAATGACAAAGTCATCACATGAAAATTTCTTGATGAAGACGCAATGATTGGAAGTAGTCTTTTGTACCACTACCTAGGAGCTTTCTTCAACCTATACAAGCTCTTAACCAACTTGCAAATGTAGTCATCCTCACCTTTGACCACAAAACCTTCAGGCTATGTCATGTAGATTTCCTCTATTGGCATGGGGAGTGTATGGCCCAAAATCCAAATCTGAACCCAATTTTAGACCAAGTGTGTTGAAACAAACCCATCAACACTTGTTAAATGCAAATCGAGTTACTATAGCCCAAAAATGATGAATTTTGGTCAACTTCGGTCAACCCTCAAAAAAAATTGTGCGATGGGTGTCATATATGGTACCTGTGGAACCATCTCGTTGCAAGCTTTCTAACAAGACCAATTTCATAAAATTCTAAGTTGCATAGCAAGAGTTACGGGTGAAACAAAATTAGCAGGAATGTGGATTTCACAAGCCCAACCCAAGGGCATACATGTCATTTTTGTAAATTCCAAAACCCTAGTGGGCCTTCCTAGGGTTTATTTAAGCATGTATAGCTGCCAGCCTTGCATTTATCACCAAGTTTCCATGAGAGAGAGAGAGAGGTTGAGTCCCTCCCTCCCTCTTCTTCTCCTTCTTCTTCTTATTCTTCTTTTGCATGAGAGGAGAACATAGAGGCAGATGTCGAGGAGGTGCGCAACGCAAGTCAATGTGTGTGCAAGGCACATGGCTACGAGGCGTGCGACGTCATCGGTGCGTGGATGTGAGGAAGTGTTACGAACGTGCACTTCAGACGTATTTTAAGACGTCAGGGAAGTGACCCAGACGTCTGTCCAGACGTCTGGAACCATTTCCAGACGTCTGGAAATCGGTTATTTTTGGCACCAACAGTTTCGTCTGCGCGCCTGAGCACGCAGACCTGCAAACATTTTCTCTCTCTCTCTCTTTTCTCCCTCTCCCTCCTGCGCCCTCTGTCGCGCTCTCTCTCTCTCCTCCTCGCGCGGCCTTAAAAGGCCACGCCCTCTCCCTCACTCCCGTCACCTCCGTCTCCTTCCTTTTCTCCTTCCAGCCAGTGTGTGAGGGTGAGCGGCGGCGGCGACAGCCGCGGCGGGTGCGGGAGGAGGTGCTGCGCGGGGGAGGAAGCACTCAGCCATGAGGGCGAGCTCGCCGGGGCTACTAGGGCCGGCCGACGGGGGGCGCAGCGGGCGCGGAGCGACGCAGGAGGACTGCTGCGGCTCGAGCAGCAGGCGGAGCACTCGCAGCGCGGCCGTGCATCGCGAGCGGAGGGCGAGTTGCGCCCTGGTTCTGGAAACTTTTCCAGAATCAGACGTCTGGGCTGATAGCCAGACGATGGGAACGACGTCTGGAATACTATCCAGACGTCTGAAAGGTGAGTTATTCCGTCTCCTTCGTTTTCTTCGATTGACCGTACTAAGAGAGAGAGAAATGGGTACGCGCAGGGTCGGGGATTCACATCCAACGCGAATCAGACGTCTGGCTGCAGTGCCAGACGGCGGGAACGACTTCCAGACGTCCTAGGTGACCATCGGACGTCTGGGAACTAGGCCAGACGCCCCCGCAGGCTTCTGGACATCTGAGAGCCCACGCAGAGCGAGGTAATTCCCTGATCCACTTTTTAAGACGTCTGGAAGAAGTTCCAGACGTCTGATCTTGTACTGTTTCGTCGTTTTCGACCCGTTTCGGGCCCGTTCGGGCTCCGTTTTCCGCGTTTCGAGTTGCATTTTTTTCGGAATTACATCCTCTACCTGTCTACAGTAGCTGTATACTATTTTGAGAAGTTCCTTGTGTTTGATCCTTGTGATAGGACCCATTCCGTGGCAGTCTCGGGGGTTGCGAAGGCACGTGGGATCCCCGACCACGCCCCCAGTTCGCCTGTTGTAACCGGTAGAGTGGCTTTAAGTATAATCTGTTAAATTATGAAACCATAAATAGAACCTAGGACATTGCATGAATCCTAGGAATGAGAAATAGATTGAATGGAAGATTCCTAGGGTGTTGCATGAATCCTAGGGCTGGAAAACTAGATTGTATGATAGATCCTAGGATATGGCATGAATCCTAGGACGGGAAAACTAGTGGAATGTATGAATACTGCAGTCTTGGAAAATGTGGAAAGGAAACAATAGCTGCCTGTGAATTGAATTAACAGCTGCCTATTATGAATAAATGAACATGATTAAGAATATGGGATGTATGAACGTGAAACTGGAATGGTGAAACTGGAATGTCCTGAGTTAAAGAGCTGGAACCCTATGGGGAATTAGGAGTAGAACTCCTGGAAAGTGAATGGAATAGAATTGGGGAAGTGAGCTGGCCCTTGAGTACGGAGTACCAAGGAGAGCGACTGTCCCCCCTGTTTAGTGCAGAGTGGAGCCAGCCGCCCCAGGGACCCGAGGTTAGGACTGGCCACTCTGTACTGACTTGCTGGCCCTCGTGTACGTAGTACCGAGGAGAGCTACTAGTGTAGGGAGGTACTAGCTACCCCACGGGCCCCGGGGTTCTGTTAGCCTCCCACACCGACTTGTTAGGCCCACTGGGGCAAACCAGGGTAGTCAGGCGAGGGTGCGCGAACTGTGGAGGGGCAAGGCCCCTGTTTGGTTACTGTGGAGGGGTTGGACCCCTGTTACTGAGAGGGCTCTGCCCTGTACTGGTTCCGTGCTGTGCTTTAGGCACACCCGTTAACGGAAATGACTGACAGCGTGCCAGTGCGGGTTAGCTACCCGTGCGTTTACCGCGCGTGCCGTAGTCACCGTTACGTCTGTCAGTGACCTTGGGGTGGTTGACTGAGAGTAGGATCACCACGGGGGACTCTCCCGGCCAGGAGAGCACCACGTGCTACTTCTACTGTTCGGAAAAGACTGCAATCAAGATCGTTCCCACGAGGAACATTCGAGATCAAGTGAAGGATCTGAGAAATAGATAAATTGTGAAACAATAGAAAGACATAAATAAAGGAAGAAAGAAAATTTAAAACAGCTACTGTACACTTTACTGTTTCTTTAGTTTAGCTGCCACTCTGCTCAGCGTTTTGCTGACGTGTTACACTCGTTACCTTTCAAGACCAGGTGTTGAGCAGCCAGCGTCAGCGGCTGCAGAGGACGCTGGGCCGAGTAGGGTCCAGTAGAGTTACCACTGTTCTCTTGTACCTCTTTTTGTTCCGTTATAGTGAGTAGTTCTTGTTTCCGCTGTACTTTTCTTTACCTGCAGTTCATATTATGTTATGAATGTTGTTCTACTATTGTGGTGGTATATACTGTAGTGGTTTCTTTCCTTACTGCTGTATTTCCTTACTGTTAGTTATATTCATGCCGAATGTGGTTTATTTTACTGCTCTTTTGGTTACTTCCTCGTTGGACGACTAGGTCTTGGGATTAGTCAAGTCGGTCCAGTTCTCGTGTCTCGTAGGGACTTGGGAATCGGGTCGTTACAGGAAGTCGAGGTCGATCAAAGGGTGGTGTGCGACAGAAGGTATAACTTCTCTTCCCCTTGTGTGCATGGGTTCCTCTCCCCCTTTGTATGGCGTGCAACCCCCTTGCATGAATGAAGAAGGAAGCGAGAATATGGAAAGGAGGGGGTCTTTAGGAGAAGGATTTCCAACTTTTAAGTGGATTTCCAAGTTGTAGAAGCCTAGACTTGAGGCCTAAATATGAGGCTAATCGGAGTCTGATGAGATGAGGTGGTTCGTATTTTGGTCGATGCCTTAGTAGTATTGAGTCTTTATATTAGATCTTGCTTACATTTTCCTTTGATTAGTGACGACTGGTGTCTCCTAACTTATGATACCTTAAGTCAAACTTGTTTGTGATTTTATCATCATTGTTTTATTGTTCAACTTTGTAGATGTGTTAGATACAAACCCTTAGGAGACTATAATTCCTCTACTAGGGCAACCTAAGGGTTTAAAATTTTGTTGTATACGGTAAATGCAACTATGATTCCTGCAAAAATGAGTTAGGTTTATATTTCAATTTTTTTTCCATTTTGTTTTTATCGAGGACTCACAAAACTTAAGCATAAGGGTGTGATCAAGTCATAATTTCATATAAATTATGTGCCTAATTATTGCTTTTTTTGGGTACTTATTTTGTAAATATAGTAATTTTAGATATTTCTTTATATTTTGTGAATAATAATATTTTCTTTATTTTTATATCATAGGCAAGGTAAAGAAATACTCACACGGTGGTCCAAGATTAAAAATAATATTATATGAGCCTATTTAGATATCTAGGTTAAGAAAAATCATGAAATAAGCTTATTTTGGGATAGATGGTGGCATATATATGGAATAGAAGGTCAAAATTTGAGTTTTAATAGGATTAGAAGTTAGGTTGATCCAAAAACTGCATACTCTTTGCTACGAATTTCAAAGATTTTTTGGAGCATCTAGAGACTCACAAGTTTATAAATAGGCCTCAAAGCTCCTAGGGAAGGTTCCACCTTCTAGCCTCCCCTTTCCTCCAGGCTTCCTCTGGGAGAGCAACCTTAGATGACCACTGACTCTCCTCTCCACCTCCATTTTCCATCTCCAGTCTCCCCTATCCTTGTCATGACGTCAATATGGCCTCTAATTTTATTATTGCTCCTTGTTCCTTTCTGCTTATTTGTTCTAGTTCTTAGTTTAGGTGGTTTACTTACAATTTTATTACTTGTTGTTGACATTATCTTTTTAATAAAAGTTGTTCTTCCTATTTAGTTCTTAGTTACTATTTTCTTACGTGTATTAATTCATCATTAATCATTAACTTGCTTTAATTACACTTGTAATTGAGTTTAGATTGCTTTCCTGAATTTATTCGTTAATTTACATAAGTCTAAAAATTCTTTAAAAATATAGTGTAGATTTTAGTTTTACTTTCTTACAAAATTTAGTATGGTAATTTTTTATCGGAAAAATTTAAAAATATTTTGTAATTCAACCCTTACATTGTTACAGTCCAATCCTAAAATATCTTTACACGATTACATGATTTTAACCACTTTTAAGGGTTTGAAAAATTGTAAATGATCATGTTTTCATGTTCCAGTGACATAATTATCCTCTTGTGAATATCACGATGGATTTCTCTTGGTGTATTGTTAATTTTTTAAAATTTTTTTGATTGCATTAATCACCCCCTCTCATGTAATTATTCTCTTTACACACTCCAATTATATATCTTAACAGCTTCAAGATTGAAATTTTTCTTAGGCACAATTCCCATTAATTCAATCATAGAAACCAACTCAGTAGACATTGATCAAGTCTCAAGCATTGCTGCCAATGTTCGGCAAAGTTTTCAACCATCCTAAACATATCCGCATGTTCTTTAGGAATTATATCAAACATATTAAAGACACCAGATTTATTAAACTACCTTGATATTGTTAAAAACAGTTCATAAAATAGTAAGAAAAAATAAATATATGGACACAAGAAGAAAAATTCATCAGACCACGTAAATACTCATCATCAACAATAATACGACAATGTAGCCTATCAATACGTCAAATCACATATAATCAATAGGGCAAGACCAAAGGATAATAAAGTATATTCGTGCACAAGTATATAAAAATAAAATAGAGAAAGAGACTCAAAAAAATGAATTATCGAAGCACCTATGGAATGGACCTAATTCCTGAGAGAAGTTTCACACCCAGGCTTCCCCTAAGGTATGATGATCCACTGCGAAAAATCGGTGTACTCCAATCTTAGTTGGACTAGAAGATCAACTTCGAGAGCCTGCGAAAAAGCTTTATGGCTTACTTTACCGAGGGAAGTAATCCTTTCTTTAGGTGTTATCCGGCAGGAAATAACCCAATTTTTATTTAGCTTACTAACCTATATTATCCAAACCCATGTTGAGGCAGGAGTTGAGATAACATACAAAATAACCTCTATTTTATCTGTCCTCTTCTATATTTTTTTTGCATGTAACTTTTCCTAACATGGCCTTCTATTTTAAGGTAAATAAAAAAAAGAATCAATTAACTTAACTTACCTATCATCTAAGATGTAAATATGTCTTTTCCAATTTTATAACCATTTTAACTCCCATATTCAAATAAATACCCTCATTTCACATTACAGGTTAACCCATATTTCTAATTTTCATTCAGTAAACATAAATAGGGATTAGCCCCCATTCTCAAGTGAATACAAATAGCTATTATCTCATGTTACAAAAAAGCTAATCCAATTAGTTAACCCTTACTGTAAACTAGTCGTATAGGATTGGACTCTCCCGTGCACACGGAGAGAGTAAATCAAGGGGGAAGCAAAAGAGGTGAATGTTTTTCCTATACATCCAAAACTACATGCCACTATATGCTTATAATACCCATAAGCAATTCTAAACCTTTTTTCCTTTGTTTTGTAAAGTTAAACTTTAATTGATAGGGTAGAACACCATACAAGTGACCCAAGAACCTAGCATTATAACAGCAGAAAAAGAAGTGTCACACAAATGAAATCTAGGCAGTAATCGGCCAGGCCAACTATTGCATCATGCTTTAGGATACGACAGTGCAACTAGAGAAAATTCCTAGCAATCAGTGCGAACGAAAAATCTAACAAAGCCAGACACTGGGACTAGCCCGGGTAACTCTCAGTCGTAATAAGTGTGAGTTCTCACATAATCCCCAACTAGAAATTAAACTATAATAACAGAAAAAAAAAAACATCAAACCAAAAATAGTCAAATCCAAACTAAATAATTGCAAGACATGGCTTGACCAAAACCATTAAGCATCACGGACAAGGAGCTTTAACATTTGGGCCAACAAGAAGCAACCTAGTAGTAGTCGCGTCACCCCAATGCCGTGCCTCACCACCGCACCGCTTGACGACACCCACGCCTTGTTGTAGCAGCATCCCACAGGACGAAAACCTTCATCCAACCTCTGACATCGCTCTCCAAGACCAGCACCGCCACACGCCATATGCCGAGACACCTACAACCACCGAACGAAGCAGCATCCAACAACGCACAGCAGAAGCCGCACCGCCTTCGGATGCCTCGCCATTGACTAGCGCCAAAATCACATCGAAGCTGCTCCAGCCCACATCACAACAATAGGACCACCCCCTGGATCAACCTCAACTCGCCATGCATGTCGTCGCTGAGGTTGAGGAAGAGACCAAGGGGGGAGAGGGAGTAGATCCATCGGGAGGGTGGACCTAATTAGCCCAAAAAGGCTGATCAGGCCCCCAACTATAGCACCTCACTTTGTGCTTAAGTACGAATTCTAAACTTAGTAATACTGCAATAACTTGTAGAAGAAAGATTGTCAAATAAGGCATGTGATTTAAACAAGGATCATAATCAAATCATAACAAACCAACATATCAAGAAGTCAAAAAATAAAGAAATGTATGTTGTAACACGCGTCTCCCACTCAATGAAAAAAATCAATATATTTTATTTTTCAATTAGTGTATTTTAATTTTCCCTAAGAGCACACCAATTGAAAATCAAAACAAACAAGTTTAAAAACAAAATACATCTATGTGTTTTATTGAATGAGAGATGTGCTCAAAATACATTGGTTAAAAATAAAAGTACATCAGTATATTTTAACTTTTCACCAATATAAAATAGGTTTTCACTTAGAAAGTGAAAAGTAATTTTCACCTATAGGTGTGGGTTTAAGATTAAAATTTAGGATGTGAGATTTATGAAAAGTGATTTTTCACTTAAAAAATAATTTTTTATCTTTAAATTTAAGATTTAGTGTAAGAGAACCTAAGTCCTAAACATTAATTCTAAATTTAAAGGTGAATAATTACTTTACATAGATAAAAATTAGTTCAAAATCAAAATATATTAATATATTTTGTTGAATGAAGTATCCATATTATAAAATACGTTTCCATACTCACATCCTATATCATAAATGCAACTAACGAGAAATTCGTCGAAAAATCATAATAAATCCAAATCAAATTCATGCTAAAAGCATCCATGTACAAATAGATTTCAGTTAAGTCCAAGCCTGATGTGACTATGAGATCCACATCTTTCATTTCATCTCGTTGCTTCACAAGCTTTGGAAGTTTCTAAGATATGTATACACGAAAAGTTTTAGAAACTAACCGTGTAGGATTAAAGGTTGCCCCGATCTATTTGAGTTTTAGATGAATTTTATGTTGAATCTCACTTCCTAAATGTTTTTCAAGGATATTTCTCTCAAAATTTTGCAAATACTTGTATCACCTCATACCAACAAATTGAGAAACGAACAAGAGGAAAGTTGATGGGTGCAGCTGTTTGGTTTAGCTAGTGTTAAGACCTATGCTATTTGAGCCTTTTAAGACGTCTAGACTGTAGGTCAGACGTCTGGAAATAGAAAATTTTGAGTATGAGCTCGCGTCTGCACACGTGTTGCACGCAGACAGTACCCGCCTCGTTTTCTTCCTTCTCTCTCCTTCCGCCCCCAACAAAAACCCTAAACCCACACCCTTATAAAGCCACCTCCTCTCTCTCGTTCCACCCCACTCTCCAGCCACCTTCCTCCTTCCCTCCAGCGAGAGCAGCAGAGCAAGCGAGAGTGCGAGAGGGCGTGATAAGGAGAGGAGGAGCGGCGTGAGAAGGAGAGGAGGAGATAAGCTTGCGAGCTCGCGTGGGAGCTCATCAGCGAGCACATGGCCGGAGCGACGCGTGCGCGAGGCGGAGGACTGCATCAGGGAGGTCCTCCCCAACACTACTGCAGCCGAAGTACAGGCAAGAGGGCACGGCGCGGCCACGCAAGGTGCGAGAGGGCGGAAGCAGGTTCTGGTTTTGGGTTTTTCCCAGAATCAAATGTCTGGAGTGACATCCAGACGATGAAGACGACGTCTAGAGGAGGTTCTAGACGTCTGAGGAGTAGACTTCGCGAAGGTACGTCTTCTTTGCAGATATGGCCATGTAGGCTGCTCCACCGAGACACTGTTGCATGCCTTTTTGAGGAGATTTGGTGGATTCGCGCAGGTTTGGCTTCGGGAAGGCGTGGGACATGCCCTCCCACGCACTTCAGATGTCTGGGCGAGGAACCAGACGGTGGGAAGCACTTCCAGACGTTCGGAGAGGTGGTCGGACATCTGGAATTGGGTCCAAACGGTCCAGCGGAGTTCCTGGACATCTGAGGATTGTTGCAAGGCTTGAGGTAAGGCACTGGACACTTTTAAGACGTCTGGAAGTTGTTCCAGATGTCTGATTGAGTCAAAAACACCATTTTTGACCCGTTTAGGGTCCATTTAAGGTCCGTTGTCCGCAAATAAGATACCGATGTTTTCCATATGATTTCTTATACTTGTTAGAAGACTTTTTATACTGTTCTAAGTATTCTCTTGTGGTTGATCCTTATGATAGGACTTCGTTCCATTGCGGGTTCGGGGCTTGCTGAGGCACGTGAGCTTGCCGTTCAAGCCCCCACTACTCCTGGGTTTACTGGTAGAGTGGCTTCCCCTAATTTAAATACAAACCTGAATGCATGTGTGGAATGAATGATTAGAACCTAGGGTATGGCATGAATCCTAGGGCTAGAAATACTGGAAATGTCTGTATTGAATGAATGGATTGCAGTCTTGAATAAGTAGATAAAATGATAACAATTGCCTGTAAATGAATAGCAATTGCCTGTGAAATATATATTACTTGTTAATTGTTGTATGTAACTTTCCTGTCGCACACATAATATGAGCTGCCTGTATATAATTTGGAAATGGAAAGGTGAATGCTGGAAACACGAGCTACTTGTGAATAACCTGAATATGGAATGTGAATGATAGAATTACCGGTGGCATGTGTATAACCTGAGAATGGAATTAGAAATGATGAAACCTGGTATGGAATAACATGAGGAATATGAGCATGAACCCTACGGGGAATTAGGAGTAGAGCTCCTGGAATCAATGGAATGGAACTGGAAATGTGAGTGGGGAAGTGAGCTGGCCCTTGAGTACGGAGTATCAAGGAGAGCAACTGTCCCCATGTTTAGTGCAGAGCGGAGCTAGCCGCCCTTGGGTTGGGACCCGAGGTTAGGATTGGCCACTCTGTACTGACTTCTTAGCCCTCGTGTACACAATACCGAGGAGAGCTACTAGTGTAGGGAGAGAGCTAGCCACCTCACGGGGCCCGGGATTCAGCTAGCCGCCCTACACTGACTTGTTAGGCCCTCTGGGCAAAGCAGGGTAGTCAGGCGAGGATGCGCAGACTGTGGAGGGGCGAGACCCCTGTTTGGTTACTGAGAGGGGCTAGACCCCTGTTACTGAGAGGGCTAGGTCCTATACTGGTTCCGTGCTGTACTTTGGGCACACCCGTTAACGGAAACGACTAACCGCGTGCCAGTGCGAGATAGCTACCTGTGCGTTTATCACGCGTGCCGTAGTCACCGTTACGTTTGTCCGTGAACTTGGGGTGGTTGACTAGGTGTAGGACCACCACGGGGGACTCTCTCAGCCAGGAGAGCACCACGTGCAACTTCTACTCTTCGGAAAAGACTGCAATCAAGATCATTCCCACGAGGAACATTCGAGATCAAGAAAGGGACCTGATAAATAAACAAAGTGATGGAAAACAATAATCAGTAAAGAAAGTAAATTGAAAAACAACAGCTACCTATCCACCTTTACTGCTTTAATTAGTTGGTTGCCACTCTACTCAGCGTTCGCTGACATTTTGTACTCATAACCCCTTTTCAGGTCCAGGTGTTGAGCAGCAAGAGCCTACGGCTGCAGAGGGTGCTGGGCCCAGTAGAACCCAGTAGTTGTAGTTTCTTGTTGTACTCCTTTTCTGTTGTAGTGAGTAGTTTCTTGCACCTCTATACTCTTATATTCTGTACTTTATATTCCTGTACCTGGTTACTTTTCTACTGTTGTGGTGGTGTGTACTGTAGTAATTTACTTCTTTACTGCTGTACTTTTGTTACTGTTAGTTGCTTAGTATAGTGAATGTGGTTTACTTTCCTGTCTTTTGGTTATTTTCTCGTTGGACGACTGGGTCTTGGGATCAGTCGAGTCAGTCCAATCTCGTGTCCTGTAGGGATTCGGAAATCTGGTCGTAACAAGATGGTATCAGAGCGAGGTCATCCCGAGAAGTGAACCAACTAGCTTGAGAATAACCAATTCACATGCTTGTAACTAGAGTAACTACCACAACATACCTTTTGACATCTGTTCCGAGGTTCTTTGGCTAATGTTGTTAGAGTTGATGCCTTCTGGTTCTGTTGTTCGTGTCTCCTTGCAGGAGGTGCCTCGACATGGAGTATTGAGGTGAGACGCGGATGCGGCCGTGGACGAGGTCGGAGGGGCGGACGTGATGTGCCCGACATTTCAGTGGACCAGCCACTCCTTCCAGGCGTTCAAGCCCAGGACCTCGCCCAGCTGATATGGGAAATTGTGCGAAAGGAGCTCCACCCGCCTCCACGGGCGCCTCTACCTGGGGACATGGAGGGGGAGTCCTCTATGAGACCGCGAGACAGACGCAGCGCTGGACGTGGGGGAGGGGGTGGTCCTCCACCGCACCCATCGTCCTTTGACTCTTCCGAGCATGAGCCCTCCCTGCCTGGAGGTGTACTCATTTCCCCACTTCAGCTCCATTACGAGCTTTTCGGACAATTCCGAAAGCTGAAGCCCCCCTCCTTCAAGGGGGATGAGGAGCCGACTGAGGCAGAGGACTGGCTCGAGCAGATTGAGAAGGTGTTTGACACCCTTTGCCCCCCTGCGGAGTGTCGCGTGGCCTTTGCCACGTATCAGTTAGAGAGCGTGGCACACAGGTGGTGGAGGGCAGTCAGAGGTTAGGAGAGGGCAGAGCCGACATGGGACCAGTTTGTCACCCTCTTTTGCGAGCAGTACTTCCCACAGACGTGGCAGGATTAGAGGAGATGGGAGTTCCACACTCTCCGCCAAGGGACGATGACTGTAAGTGCGTATCGCATGTGTTTTCTGGAGCTGTCTCGTTTCGCCGCGACAGCTGTGGCTACTGAGGAGGAGCGCTTGTGGAGGTTCACCGAGGGGCTTCGACCTGCTATTCGAGGGTATGTCAAGCCCTTGAAGCTGCCTACGTTCTCGAGAGTGGTGGAGGCAGCTATGACATGTGAGGAGACCAACCCGACCACACGTGACACTGACAACAGACGGAAGAGGCCCTACCAGCCAGACTACCCACAGGGCCAGTGAGAGAGGAGGCACGTGGCGCCCGCAGGAGAGCCGTCATGCTTTGCGGGGCCATCAGTGGCCTTTGGGGACCCCCGACAGGGGCCAGCTGCCAGCACTAAACCCTCGCTGAGCTGTCAGCAGGGACCTACCGAGGGCGGGAGTCGAGTTCCCCTTTGCTACCAGTGTGGCCAGCCGGGCCATATCAGGAGGGACTGCCCGTTTAGGGCTGAAGGTCAGCAGATGCTCCCCGCACCGAGCGTTAGAGGACGAGCAGGAGGCCGTAGTTCCCAGGCATGTGGGGGAGGATAGCAGTAGCGGGGAGGGCACCGGCCAACAGCTACCCGTCCAATGCAGAGTGTGGCTGCTTCTTCCACACCGAGAGCTGAGGGGCATATCAACTCCCTTACACACAGAGACGCTAGAGCTTCAGGTTCAGTGGTGGCAGGTATGGTTACAGTTTCCGGCAAATTAGTTTACACACTTTTTGATTTCGACGCCACGTACTCGTTTGTTGCTGCTAGTTTTGCTATCAGTTTGGGGTAGGACTATGTGTTGTTAGAGGATCCGTTTGTGATCAGAGGTCCAGGTGGTCAGCTGTTTGTAGCTGAGGAGGTTTACACAGGCTGCGAGGTCAGTGTTGGGGGACACAGCCTCCCTGCTGATTTGATTGTGATATCGATGGAGGACTTTGGCGTGATTCTGGGGATGGACTGACTGTCCGCGTACCATGCTTTGGTGGACTATTTTGAGAGGAAGATCATCTCCTCCATACCGGAGATGCCTTCTTTTGAGTTTCACGGACAGTCGGTGGACGGAGGCTTCAGGTGCATTTCTGCACTTCGGGTAGCAAGACTTTTGGGCTAGGGGTGTAAGAGCTTTCTGGCTTGTGTGGTGGCAGAGCCCAACCCCGTGACAGACTTTCAGAGCATCCTGGTGGTCAGAGAGTACCCCGACGTATTTCCAGAGGAGCTACCAGGACTACCGTCTAAGCGTGAGATCGAGTTCGAGATCTCACTGGTATCGGGGACCAGCCCCATTTCTACAGCACCTTATAGGATGGCACCACTTGAGCTGCGAGAGCTCAAGTCCTAGTTGTAGGACCTTCTAGAGAAGGGCTTTGTGAGGCCCAGTGCGTCTCCATGGGAGCCCCGGCATTATTTGTGAAGAAGAAGGATGGTACCCTACCCCTTTGCGTAGACTACAGACAGCTGAATAGGGTCACCATCAAGAACAGGTATCCGCTTCCAAGGATCGAGGATTTGTTTGACCAGTTGCGAGGTGCCACGGTTTTCTCCAAGATAGACTTGAGGTCAGGTTACCACCAGTTGAGGATCAAGGAGACCGACGTCTCCAAGACAGCTTTCCGCACCCGGTACGGACACTACGAGTTTTTAGTCATGCCGTTTGGGCTGACCAACGCCCCTGCTGCTTTCATGGATTTGATGAACTGGGTGTTCAAACCATATCTGGATTAGTTTGTGGTGGTATTTATTGATGATGTGCTCATCTACTCGCGGGATCAGGCGCAGCACGGACAACACTTGTGGATGGTTTTTGACACATTGAGATGACGTAGGCTGTATGCCAAATACAGCAAGTACAAGTTCTGGTTGAGACAGGTGACCTTCTTAGGTCATGTGATTTCAGGGGATGACTTGGCTGTGGACCCAGCCAAGGTAGAGGCAGTGCTCAGGTGGGAGAGACCACGCACAATGACAAAGATCCGTAGCTTCTTGGGACTGGAAGGTTACTACCGACGATTTATCAGGGGTTTCTCATAAATTTCACGTCCTATGACATAGTTGACCCGGAAGGACGTGCCCTTT
This sequence comes from Thalassia testudinum, assembly GCA_037157565.1. Classification (NCBI taxonomy): domain Eukaryota; kingdom Viridiplantae; phylum Streptophyta; class Magnoliopsida; order Alismatales; family Hydrocharitaceae; genus Thalassia; species Thalassia testudinum. The sequence goes on from JAZHRO010000009.1 coordinate 52,750,703, forward strand.
TCTTGGACAGATGCTTATGAGGTGTGCTTTTAGGAGTTGAAGGAGAGGATGACTTCGGCTCCTGTGCTTACCATTCCGGACAGCAATGGCAGTTTCGTTGTGTACACGGATGCCTCTTTGCAGGGGTTAGGGGGTGTGCTCATGCAGCGGGGTCACGTTGTCGCTTACGCTTCGCGGCAACTGAAGCCCCATGAGCACAGCTACCCTACCCATGACTTAGAGTTGGCAGTTGTCGTCTTCGCGTTGAAGACATGAAGGCATTACCTGTACGGTGAGACTTTTGAGATATTCACGGATCATAAGAGCCTCAGGTATCTGTTTGATCAGAAGGAGCTTAACATGAGACAAACACGTTGGTTAGAGCTCCTGAAGGACTATGACTACAGCATCTCCTACCATCCGGGGAAGGCCAACATGGTGGCTGACGCCTTGAGTCGGAAGGCGCTCGCCCACTTGGCTAGTTTACAGGCACAGAGTTGGAGACTCATGGAGGAGATGGGCAGTTGGCGACCCTAGAGTTACTGGGGCACTGTGGGGCAGTGACTGTGACACGGCAGACGAGACCAAAGCTATTAAACCGCATCATCACAGGACAGATGATAGACCCGTACCTACAGTCGTTGCATGATAGAGTACTGTCAGGGGACCCTGGAGACTTCTCCTTTACTGACGAGGTACTGTGCATGAGGGGGCATTTATGCGTTCCCAGAGTCGAGGAGTTGTTGAGAGAGCTCCCAACTGAGGCACACGGTTCCAGGTTCACCATACATCCTGGGAACACAAAGATGTATCATGATCTGAGATGTGACTTTTGGTGGAGGGGGATGAAGCGAGATGTAGGTGAGTTTGTGCAGCAATGTTTGGTGTGCTAGGAGGTGAAGGCTGAGCATCAGAGGCCTACAGGGCCATTACAGCCACTTCCAGTGCCAGAGTGGAAGTGGGAGAGCATCACCATGGACTTGGTGGTGGGCTTGCCCGTTACCCAGCGAGGACATGACGCAGTCTGGGTGATTGTAGACAGATTGACGAAGACAGCACGTTTCTTGCCGATCCAAGTCACCTTGGGACCAGCACAGTTGGCTGAGAGGTATATTCGCGACATGGTACGTCTGCACGGAGTTCCGCGTGAGATTGTGTCCGACCGGGATACCCGTTTTACATCCTAATTTTGGGCTGAGTTTTAACAGGCTTTGGGGAGACGGTTGAGGTTTAGCATGGCGTACCAACCTCAGACGAATGGACAGTCAGAGCGCACGATACAGACGCTTGAGGGTCTTTTACATGCCTGTGTACTAGACTGGAGGGGCTCTTGGGAGGAGCACTTGCCCCTGGAAGAGTTTTCATATAATAACAACTATCATTCGAGTATTGGCATGGACGGATAGAGGTGTACTGTACCCTTAAGTTGGGTTGAGGAGGGGACCAAGTGGGAGGTTGGCCCAGGATGATCCGGCAGAGTCAGGAGGTGGTTGAGCAGATTCACAGACGACTTCGCACTGTCAGGAGTAGACAGAAGAGCTATGCCGATCGGAAGCGCAAAGAGGTGCAGTTTGAGGTTGGGGATCACGTCTTCCTTCGTGTTTCGCCCATGAAGGGCCTGCAGCATTTTGGGTGAAAGGGAAGCTCGCGTCGAGGTTTGTGGGGCCCTTTGAGGTCCTGGAGCAGGTTGGACCCGTTGCTTACAGGCTTGCCCTTCCTCCCTAGCTTTCTGGTGTGCACGACGTGTTCCACGTGTCCAACCTCAGGAAGTACGTCGTCGATTCCTGTCACGTTCTGAGCCATCAGAGTGTCGAGGTGGGTGACGACTTGACCTACCCCGAGCAACCAGTGCAGATGCTAAACAGAGCCATCCAGAGTTTGAGACGGAAGCAGGTACCCCTGGTGAAGGTCTTGTGGAGGAGCCAGAGGTATAAGGAGGCTACCTGGGAGCCTGAGGCAGCGATGCTAGAGCGGTACCTGGAGCTTTTTGAGGGTACGTCTTCTAGGACCGGCTTCGATCCTCTTTAAGTTTGTTATGCGTATGTTGTTCTTTTTCTGCACCCTAGCTAGCTCAAGTTTCGGGGACGAAACTTCCTTTAAGTTTGTTATGATGTTAAGACTCATGCTGTTTGAGCCTTTTAAGACGTCTGGACTGTAGGTCAGACATCTGGACACCTTCCCAGACGTCTGGAAATCGAAAATTTTGCGTACGAGCGCGCGTTTGTGCGCGTGCTGCCCGCAGACAGTACCCCCTTCATTTTCCTCCTCTCTCCTTCCGCCCCCAGCAAAAACCCAAATCCCACACCCTTATAAAGCCCCCTCCTCTCTCTCGTTCCACCCCATTCTCTAGCCACCTTCCTCCTTCCCTCCAGCGAGAGCAGCAGAGCAAGTGAGAGCGCGAGAGGGCGTGAGATGGAGAGGAGGAGCAGCGTGAGAAGGAGAGGAGATAAGCTTGCGAGCTCGCGTGGGAGCTCATCGGCGAGCGCACGACCGGAGCAGCGCGTGCACGAGGCGGAGGAGCGCGTCAGGGAGGTCCTCCCCGACACTGCTGAAGTCGGAGCTACAGATGAGAGGGCACGGCACGTCCACGCGCGACAAGAGAGGGCGGAAGCAGGTTCTGATTCTGGGTTTTTCCCAGAATCAGACGCCTGGAGTGACGTCCAGACGACGGAGCCAACGTCTGGAGGAGGTTCCAGACGTCTGAGAAGTAGACTTCGCGAAGGTACATCTTCTTTACGAATATGGCCATGCAGGCCGCTCCACCGAGACACTGTTGCATGCCTTTTTGAGGAGATTTGGTGGATTCGCGTAGGTTTGGCTTCGGGAAGGCGTGGGACACGCTCTCCCATGCACTTCAGACATCTGGGCGAGGAACCAGATGGCGGGAAGCGCTTCCAGACGTCCGGAGAGGTGGTCGGATGTCTGGAACTAGGTCCAGACGGTCCAGCGGAGTTCCTGGACATCTGAGGATTATCGCAAGGCTTGAGGTATGGCACTGGACACTTTTAAGACATCTGGAAGTTGTTCTAGACGTTTGATTTGAGTTAGAAACACCATTTTTGACCTGTTTAGGGTCCATTTGAGGTCCGTTGTCCTCAAATAAGATACCGATGTTTTCCGTATGATTTCCTCTACTTGTTAGAAGGCTTTCTATAATGTTCTGAGTATTCTCTTATGGTTGATCCTTATGATAGGACTTCGTTCCGTTGCAGGTTCGGGGCTTGCTAAGGCACGTGAGCCTACTGTTCAAGCCCCCACTACTCCTGAGTTTACTGGTAGAGTGGCTTCCCCTAATTTAAATACAAACCCGAATGCATGTGTGGAATGAATAATTAGAACCTAGGGTATGGCATGAATCCTAGGGCTAGAAATACTGGAAATGTCTGTATTGAATGAATGGATTGCAGTCTTGAATGAGTAGATAGAATGATAACAATTGTCTGTAAATGAATAACAGTTGCCTACGAAATATATATTACTTGTTAACTGTTGTATGTAACTTTCCTGTCGCACACATAATATGAGCTGCCTGTATATAATTTGGAAATGGAAAGGTGAATGCTGGAAACATGAGCTACCTATGAATAACAACCTGAATATGGAATGTGAATGATAGAATTACCAGTGGCATGTGTATAACCTAAGAATGGAACTAGAAATGATGAAACCTAGTATGGAATGACATGAGGAATATGAGCATGAACCCTACGGGGAATTAGGAGTAGAGCTCCTGGAATCAATGGAATGGAACTGGAAATGTGAGTGGGAGGAGGATCGTCTTCTGCATACCAGAGTTGCCTCCCTTTGAGTTTCACGGCCAGCCGGTGGATGGAGGTTTTAGGCGCATCTCCGTGCTTTGGGCAGTGAAGCTTTTGGGCCAGGGGTGTGAGGGCTTCTTGGCTTGTGTTGTAGCAGAGCCTAGTCCATGGCTGACTTTCAGAGTATTCTGGTAGTCTGCGAGTACCCCAATGTTTTCCCAGAGGAGTTGCCAGGACTATCGCCTAAGCGTAAGATCGAGTTTGAGATCTCGCTAGTACCAAGGACCAGCCCCATTTCTACTGCACCTTACAGGATGGCACTGCTTGAGCTACGAGAGCTCAAGTCATAGTTGCAGGATCTATTGGAGAAGGGCTTTGTGAGGCCCAGTGCGTCCCCTTGAGGAGCCCCCGTGTTGTTTGTGAAGAAGAAGGACGGTACCCTGCGACTTTGTGTCGACTACTGACAGCTGAATCGGGTCACTGTCAAGAACAAGTACCTGCTGCCTCGTATCGACGACCTCTTTGACCAGTTGAGAGATGCCACAGTGTTCTCTAAGATAGATCTGAGGTTAGGTTACCACTAGTTGAGGATCAAGGAGACTGACGTCTCTAAGACAACTTTCCGTACACGGTACGGGCATTACGAGTTCTTGATCATGCCATTTGGGATGACCAATGCCCCCGCTACTTTCATGGACATGATGAACCATGTTTTCAGACCATACTTAGACCAGTTTGTGGTGGTGTTTATCGAGGACGTCTTAGTCTACTCACGGGATCAGGCGCAGCATGGACAGCATTTACGTATGGTCCTGGATACCTTGAGACGACACAGGCTGTATGCCAAGTACAACAAGTGCGAGTTTTGGCTGAGACAGGTGACTTTCTTAGGCCACGTGATTTCGGGAGACAAATTGGCTATGGATCCAACCAAGGTTGTGGCCGTGCTCAAGTGCGAGAGACCACGCACAGTGATAGAGGTACGCAATTTTCTGGGACAAGCAGGCTACTATCGACGATTTATTAGAGGGTTCTCTCAGATCGCGCATCCTATGACTCAGCTGACCTGGAAGGATGTGCCCTTTACCTGGACCGACGAGTGCAAGGCGTGTTTTCAGGAGTTGAAGGAGAGACTGACTTCAGCTCTTGTATTTACCATTCCAGATAGTAGTGGCGGGTTTGTGGTTTACACCGATGCATCATTGTAGGGATTGGGTGGTGTGCTCATGTAGAGGGGTCACGTGGTCGCTTACTGTTCGCGGCAACTGAAGCCCCATGAGCATAATTACCCCACCCATGACTTAGAGCTGGCAATAGTTGTCTTCGCACTGAAGACATGGAGGCACTACTTGTATGGTGAGACATTCGAGATCTTCACTGATCACAAGAGCCTCAGGTATCTATTTGACCAGAAGGAGCTTAACTTGAGATAGAGGCGTTGGTTAGAGCTCATGAAGGACTACGACTGCAGCATCTCCTACCACCCAGTGAAGGCCAATGTGGTTGCAGATACCTTGAGCCGGAAGGCGCCCGCCCACTTGGCCAACTTGCAGGCACAGAGTTGGAGACTCATGGAGTAGGTGGGCAGTTGACAATCCCGGGAGTCACAGGAGTACTGCGGGGTTGTGATAGTGACGCAACAGGCACAACCAGAGCTGATAAACCACATCATTGCAGGGTAGATGCCGATCCGTACTTATAGACGCTACGAGATAGGGTGTTGACAGGGGACCCAGGAGACTTTTCCTTCTCAGACGAGATACTGCCCATAAGGGGACGCCTATGCGTTCCTAGAGACGAGGAGTTGTTAAGAGAGCTCTTGACCAAGGCGCACGAGTCCCGGTTCGCCATACATCCCGAAAATACAAAGATATACCATGATTTGCAATGCGGCTTCTAGTGGAGAGGGATGAAGCAAGATGTTGGTGAGTTTGTCTAGCAGTGCTTGGTATGCCAGCAGGTGAAGGCCGAGTACCAGAGGCCTGTAGGGCCATTACAGCCACTTCCTATGCCAGAGTGGAAGCGGGAGAGCATCACCACCGACTTAGTGGTGGGTCTACCAGTTACCCAACAAGGACACGACGCAGTTTGGGTGATAGTAGACCGGTTGACGAAGACAGCACAGTTCCTGTCGATCCAAGTCACTTTTGGGCCAACACAACTAACAGAGAGATACATCAGAGATGTGGCGCATCTGCATGGAATCCCTCATGAGATTTTATCAGACAGGGATACTCGTTTTACTTCCCAGTTCTGGGTGGAGTTTCAGCAGGCATTAGGGACCCATTTGAGATTCGGTACTGCCTACCACCCCCAGACTGACGGGTAGTCAGACACTCGAGGACCTCCTACGCACTAGACTAGAGAGGCTCCTGGGAGGAGCATTTGCCCCTGGCAGACTTTTCATACAATAACAACTATCATTCGAGCATCGGCATGGCACCTTACGAGGTCCTGTACGGACAGAGGTGTACCTCACCCTTGAGTTGGGTCGAGGAGGGACCAAGTGGGAGGTTGGCCCTAGGCTGATCCAACAGAGTCAGGAGGTGATAGAGCGGATTCACAGGTGACTCCACACTATCAGGAGCAAGCAGAAGAGATATGCCGATAGGAAGCGTAGGGAGGTACAGTTCAAGGTTGGGGATCATGTCTTTCTCCATGTTTAGCCTATGAAGGGCTTGTAGTGTTTTGGGATGAAAGGAAAGCTTGCGTCGAGGTTTGTGGGACCCTTTGAGGTTTTGGAGCAGATTGAACCCGTTGCTTACCGGCTTGCCCTTCCCCAGCTCTCTGGAGTGCATGGCGTGTTCTACGTGTCCAACCTTAGAAAGTACGTCGCCGATTCCTGCCACGTTCTGAGCCACGAGAGCATCAAGGTGGGAGACGACCTGACCTATCCCGAGAGGCCAGTACATATATTAGATAGAGTCGTCCAGAGCCTGAGGCGGAAGCAGGTATCACGGTGAAAGTCCTATGGAGAAGCCAGCAATACGAGGAGGCTACTTGGGAGCCTGAGGCGACAATGCGAGAACAATACCCAGAGCTATTTGAGGGTACGTCTTCTCAGACCTACTTTGATTTTCTTTAAGTTTGTTATGCGCTTTTACACTACTTTTCCGCACTTGACTTGCCTCAAGTTTCGGGGACAAAACTTCCTTTAAGTTTGTTATGTTGAAATGACCCGTTGCCTTTTTGGGTTGTTTAAGATGTCTGGATGATCCGTCAGACATCTGTCCAGACATCTAGATGGAGGGTCAAACGTTTGAAAATAGAAGAACCATACTTTATTTTTCTTTTCCCGCGTGCACGCAGCACTCACACACCTCCTCCTTCCTTACCCAAACCCTAATCCTTTCCTATTTAAACCCCCCTCACCCATGCCACTCTCCCCATCTCCACTAGCCACCACCTCCATCCTTCTGAAAGTTCCCTACTAGGAGGGGTGACGTAATAATATGCGGAAATAAAATATAAAGCAATCTCACAAAAATCAATCGCACAATGTACACAGGTATTTTTAGGTGGAAACCCAAACCGGGTGAAAACCACCACCTAACCCTCTCGAGTTAGGATTTTCCGATCAACCAAGTTGATCAAAATCCACTAAACGAATCACTTTAAACGAGGGTGATTCAACCTCAGTACAACCACGCTACAAGTACGAGGGTAGCGTTCCTCAACCCCTTCTCTCCACGAGAAGGATTTTTTCCCACGAAGGAGACGGGAATTCGCAAAGCGAATACCCAACCAAAAGACAAAGGTAAAATAAACAACAAACCTATAGAGCCAACAAAGTAATAAGCCTAAGCTTCTATAGGATTTAGGAAACTCCCCTTTGCAAGGAGTGCGTCGACGATGACGCGGTGCGTGAGCCACGCGACGGCGCAACTTCGCTCTCGTGAACTACGGCGGGAGAGCGGGTGCGCAACAGCTTGATGCTCTCAAGAGAATGGTGCTTGAGCTTGGAGAGCAAGAGCTAGCTAGGACACAAGAGAGTGGAAAGTGTAATACAAATTGTTTCTTGTGTATCTTGGTCTCTCTAGGTGTGTGTATTGTGTGTAAAGGCTCCCCTCTATTTATAGAGGCCTTAGGAAGGCTTTGGAAGGCTTGGAAAAGCTTCCATAGCCGTTGGGTGCAAAGCCCAAGTGAATCAGCCCGAAATCAGGAACAATCATTGTTCTGACAGGCTTATCAGACGTCTAATTCTAGCATCAGACGTCTGGAAGTTCACTATAAGACGTCTGATTAAAATGTCAGACGTCTGATTTTGGGCGGGTCTTTCCCTGACTTGGATCAGATCTAAACAGGGTTTTTACGCAAGTCCATCAGACGTCATACAGGACGTCTGGCACTATTTCTGGACGTCTGGAAACCTACTTTTACTGTGGGAATTGATTTCCAAACGTTGCAACGGCTAGAAAATCTCTGAGAAGAGATTTTGGGTCAGCCGAGGCAAAACAGTCATTTATCAGACGTCTGGAAAGGCCTATGGACGTCTGATAAGGCTCTAACGGTCATATTCTTGGGTGTCTGCTAAGTCAGCCAACGGTCCACTAATTGGACGTCTGGCAAAGTCATCAGACGTCTTCTAAGACGTCTGGTATAAGGTCTGGACGTCTGATTTCATCAGACAGAACTAACTATGTCCAGCCTAACAGTTATCAGACGTCTGAAACAACAGTCAGACGTCTTAAAATTCTTTATCAGACGTCTGATTTGGGAATTAGACGTCTGGAAGTGCTGTTTGAACCCTATATTGGTTTTCTAAGTATTCTACAGAAAACCTAAGTATCCTAGGGTTGTGCCGGTGTTCCTAGGACTACTGTTAGGGTTCTTTGAGGCTCTTTAACATAATTTTCTAAGGAAAATAAAGAGCAAGAAAAATAAAGATAAAAGTACATGAAAGGATTAAAAAGAATCTATCCTATTCTTCTTGTCTTCTATCTTCAATCTGTCGCTCCACGCGAACCTCCTCTGTTTTCCGTCAAGCTCCTCCAATCCGTCCTGGATGCGAGCTCGAGTTCCGTCTAAACACGTCCACATTTGCAATTGACCTGAAATCTAGGACTCAAATTGCAAATGTTAAATAACACGTGTTTTGTTATCATCAAAACAAATGATCGTGGTGCTCTAGCACCAACACCTTCACCTTCCTCCCTTCCTTTCAGCGCGGTGAGAGGAGAGGAAGAAGAGAAAGACACGGGACGCGAAGGAGGAGGAGAGGGGAGCAGGGGCGTGGGAGGAGCTCGAGAGGAGGAGCTCGCGAGGGAGCCGCGGGAGCTCGGAGGGGCTCGTGCGGGAGGATTCGAGGGCACGGGCGAGGAGGAGGAGCTTGCGAGCAGGAGCCTTAGCCTCCTGCAACTGCTGGAGGCACTACTGCAGCTCCTGCGGGCGAGCTCGCGAAGGAGACAGCTCTCAGGAGAGTTTTGCGTACTGGATATTTTCCATTATCAGACGTCTAGAGCATCTCCCAGATGTCTGGAGTAGCAAAAGGACGTCCGGAGCTGAAGCCGGACGTCTAAAAGCATGCTCAGTGCTAAGGTACATGCTTCTATGCGGTATACGGCCATGCAAGCCTTGCCGCAGGGATTTTGTCCAGCCTTTTCTTAGCTGCACGTATGTACGTAGGGGGCAGGGCATTGGAAAGGCGTGGGGTGCGCCCTTTGAGGTACTTTTAGACGTCTGGACACGTAGCCAAACATTTAACCATACCTCCAGACGACTGGAAGGAAAGCCCGACGTCTAGAACTCACCTCATATGATCGTGGAAGGGTCCGGACGTCTGAGGTAGCCGCAGGAAACCCAGGGTGAGTACTGACGTCTTTTAAGATGTCTAGGACTAGACCCAGATGTCTAATTTTGGATAGTGTGAGTGTTTTTGGCCTGTTTAGGGCTCAAACGGAATCGGATTTCCGCAAACGAAGTACCATTATTTTTCGCTTGAGTTTCTCTATGAGTTAGTGTCACTTGTATACGACTTTGGACTTGTTTGATGCGGTTGGTTAATTGTAAAGGTCTCCAGCCAATCAAGTACGCGAGAGCCGCAGAGACGACGGGATCTGCGATTTGAGCCCCCATTCCTCCCGTGTTTGCTGGTAGAGTGGTTTACATTAATATTATGATTTAAATAAATGAACTACATGCTTAGAATAACTTGAATGAACCCTAGGATGAGTATGAACCCTAAGGTAGGAACAAATGAGTATGGTTTGAGCTATACTATATACTTGAGGTACATGTAGAACCCTAGGATGAGAATGAACCCTAGGGCAGGAACAAATGAGTATGGTTGAACTATATTGTTTACTTGAGATGCCTGTAAAATTTTAAATGCTCGCAAATGTACTGGTTATTTAATATGATGCCTTATCAGTTAGAAAATCACAAGCTGCCTGTTTTAAGAATGGAACCAGAAATGTAAATAGAGAGATCTGAAAGTTTGGAATTTGAAATGAAAGGAATACTAGCATGAACCTTATGGGGAATTAGGAGGAAAACTCTTGTAGACGGGAAGTGAGATGGCCCTTGTGTATGCGGTACCAAGAAGAGCCACTGTTCCTTTAGTGTAGAGGGGTACTAGCCGCCCATTGGGTTGAGCCTCGAGGTTAGGCCTAGATACTCTACACCGACTCTATTTGGCCCTTGTGTACGTGGTACCGAGGTGATCTACTTAGTGTAGGGAGGGAGCTAGCCGCCCCAGGGGACCTGGGGTTAGGACTAGCCACCCCAGGGGACCCGGGGTTAGGACTAGCCGCCCTACACCGACTCTTGTTAGGCCCACTAGCAAATCGCGATAGTCGGACAAGGGTACACGGACTGTGGAGGGGCAAGACCCCTGTTCTATTATGTTCTGAGAGGGCAAGGTCCTATACTGTTCCGTGCTGTACCTTTAGGCGTACCCCCTAGCAGAAACGATTAATCGCATGCCAGTGGAGGATAGTTACCCGTGCATTTATCACACGTGCCATAGTCACCGCTACGTCGCGACCGTGACCTCGAGGTGGTTGATTGGGTGTAGGATTACCACGGGGGACTCTCCCGGCCAGGAGAGCACCACGTGTACCTCCTACATCATGGAAAAGACTGCAATCAAGATCGTTCCCATGAGGAACAGACCAGATCAAGAAATGATTTCAGTGAATAAGGGAACAACAAATTAGAAGTACTTGGTTGAACTAAATGAAAACGGATAGTTACTTAATTACACTAATTAATAGCTTATCTTAATTACATGTAAATGGCTAAATTACCACTCTATTCAGCATTCGCTGACTCCAGAAATTTTACAACCTTGTTCAGGTCAGGGAGTTGAGCAGCCACACCACCTGCTGCAGAGGGAGCTGAGCCCAGTCGAGCCCAGCCTTACCTACATTTTCTTACTATTACCCTAGCTTCTGTTGTAGTAGTGAGTACTTTTGTTCTATGTAATACTGTTTCAGTACTTTTTTGCTGTATTTTTCTCTATCGTAGTTGTGATGGTCTGTAATATTGATAGACTATTCACTCTATTTTTTTTACTGTCTCTTATTTTCTTTCTGCTTAGTTACATTGCATGAGTAGATGTAAATTATTTCCTGCTTTTGGTTTTTTCTCGTTAGACGACTAGGTCTTGGGATTAGTCGAGGCAGGCCGATCTCGAGTCCTGTAGAGATCTGAGATCGGATCATAACATTAAGCCTATAATTAAAGGAATGGGATTCTTATATCATACCCCTAGAAACATATCCAATTATATCTATACTCCTAAATACTTTCTTATTATAATGATACCCTACAAATTATAACTTCCATCCCACAATGGTTATACACCCAAGTTAAGTCTTCGTTAAATTTAAAGGAATATTTCCTCAAAGCGGTTAGAGTTAAAAGCCTCAAATTTAAAAATTATATCAATACCTCTATCAATATTTTAAAATTATATCAATATCCTTATCCATTTTTTTTTTCTTTTTTTGTATTTTTTGCTCTCCTTCCTCCTCTCCTCCCCATCTTCAGTATCTTAAGCTTAGATTACACCACTCACTAAAGGTCACGAGAGTGATAACAATATCATAATCATTGCTAGAGGTTGCTCTCTTCCTTCTGCTTCTTTTCAAACTGTCACCCCTCCTTCCTCCTCCTCAACCATTGTCGCCCCTCCTCCCCAACCACTACCACCACCCCTCCTCCTTCCTCCTCTCTAACCATAGTCCCTCCTCCCTAGCCACCATCACCCCACCTTCTCCCTCCTCTATATATATAGTCAGTGCCCCCTCTGTCCATGAAAAGAATTATTGTTTGTAGATATTTGAATGTAATTAAAAAATTTTGAGGGACATAAATATAAAAATCTTATTTCTAAATATAATAGTAAAGATATATATGTACAACCACGTAAGTTTTATAGGATATAAGTATAATAATAAAATATTTAAAAATATGAATGTAATTAAATGTATTTATAAGAACATAAATACAAACATTCATAAAAGAATTAACCTATTTCTGCAGCCAAAAATTAAATAGTCAAATATAACGGAAGGGCATGAAAATAGAATAAGATGCACCGATCTCTGTCCATTGACTTGTGCCCTCATGCAAAATTAATCCGTTTTGCCAGTCGTAGCATACATACATGCACACAACTATATATATATATATTAGACCTATTTAAAGAGTATTGTGTTAAAAAAAATCAAAAAAATATTATATAATGACAATTCAATTTTAATCTTACGATGACATAAATATCACCAATAAAATCATTTATGATTTTATAACAACGTAGACCAATCGGATGTTGTAAAAAAAAAGTTTTTCTTACCCTAATGAAATTCATTCCTAAAAGTGAATATAATTACTTTCATAATATTCATCACATGTAACACGTAAATTTGTGCTTAAATTTGACGTATGATATGTATTAAAATTATAATAAAAAATATATAACATGATATAAGATTTGTAATAACAGTTGAATATGATTGTAACAAATAAATTTTATCATTGTAATAGAAAAAGTATATATTGTAACAAATACATGATTAAGTTGTAATATCATCAGACTAAATAATATTGTAATACAAAATTTGAAATTAGATGTCAGGTACTTCATTGTATATTGTATTTAATGATGTATTACTGATAATACAACATATTTAATATTGTAATACAATTGAGGCTATGTAATAAATATATGCCATAGTGGGTTGTGATTAAATTAATTGATTTAATAGATATAAATGACAGAACGTATACAAAGAATACCAACAAGATATTGTAATAGCTTAGATGATCCATTGTAATATAAGTTGACTTTATTTGTAACCAAATAACTTTAACGATGTAATAGGATCAATGTAAGTTATAATAAATGCATGCACGAGTTGTAACAATATCAGAGTAAATCATATTATAATACAATCTAAGTAATTAGTTAGGCGATTATACATCATATATTATATTTAATGTGTATTATAGATAATACAATGTATTAAAATTGTAATGCAACTGTGGCTATAAAAAAAATGTAAGACATAAGAATTTTTAAGTATTGTAATATAATTTTTAATAGGTTGTGACTTATATCAAATGTACATTTAAAGAAACTTACTTTGTAATACACAATACCTATCTATGGTGATGGGTGCAACACCAAACAAACTACCCAAGATTAATGTGATATGATCGAAGATGGTTGCTAAGAAAGACTTAATATTAAAAATATCATAAAAATCTACTAATTAATAAAATTAAAAATTAAAATCACTAAAATCAGATTCAGCGATTTCAATCAAAGAGAGGATCGATCGTGTGTACTAAATTAGTACTTTTTTTTGCATATTTTTGAGCACCGTACTATATATATATATATATATATATATATATATATATAAACAGGTGTAAATATATCGCACGCAGATATTCCCTCACTTATTCTCATGAGAATAAATTCTATATGTCACAGGTCATCTAAAGTCTTTCCATGAGAAACAAAGGCCAACAGGACGTTAAGATCGTGCATAATTAAAGTTCTATTCGTAAGGTACATTCGATGTAAACAAATCAAATTTGAGTAAAACTATGTGCATTCAATTCGATTTGATAATAATTTTTAAAATTTACGTTTGACTCGGATCCGGCAAGAAAAAATAAGTGTGAAATTTGATTTGATTTGTTTTTATAATTAAAGATTTAGGTTTGATTTTTATAATTTAATTAGGTTTGATTCTATTCGTTTATAATTTGTTTAAATATAAAATTTAAAATATTATTAATTTAGCTTCAATTTATTTAGAATTTATTTAAAGATAGTTTAAAGGTTTGTGCATAATTTCTTTAAAGTATAATATTTTGTTATAAATATAAATGTGATAAATTATAATTAAAAAAAATAAAATACGGATTAGAAAATTTAAAAATATATAAAGTATATCACATACATTTCAAAGTATATTTTTTAAAAGAAAAAATATAAATAAAAAAAATATTTCTATAATCCACAAAATATAAAAATAAAGTATCCTTGAGTTACCTTGTAGCTGCATGTTTCAATGTTAGAAGGTGAAAAGTCTCTACTTAGGAAGTAGTAGTGGAGTAGCGATGACTAATTATGATCTTATGAGTTTAAATTATATATATATATATATATATATCAAATTTTTAATAAATCAAAATCAAACGAACCTATTTTATTCTAATTTCATTTGTTAATCTAAATGAATCTAAAATTAAGTTTAATTTTGATTTATTTATTTACGAGTCTAATTTAATTCAAATTTTTTTATGAATCATACCTAAACAAATATCAAATGTAAAAATTATTTAACAGCTTTACATGATAAGCCTTATCCCTATATTATATTTGAAAGTGAAGTCTATGTATCAAATGGTGAGGTCATCCCAAGTTTTTAACCTATCTTGTTCAAGCTTTATTTACAAATGTAGACTCTTTTATTTTGACAAATTAAATATAAATAAATATTAAACCTGAAAATTATTTGACCCAATCCTTATCTATATATTTTATTCAAAAATGGAGTCTATGTATCACATGCCAGGGGCATCCAAGTTTTTCTATACGAAGCAAGGTCATCTGCATGCCATTAACCTAAAATATAAATTAAAGAGGTATTTAACAACTACCATGACAGGCCTCCAACCTTCCATCTACGTGCTGGGCAGTCGTATGTTATGTATTCCAACGATCTACTGCATGACATATTTTCAACTGCAATATAATGCAAGTAAAAAAATTGTTCGTTGCCAACATATTTTGTAATGCCCCGATCCTCGTTACATCCCCACTTAACGTATAAGTAGACGTCAAAATTTAATATGCATCATTTATTTTTTGAAAAAACCTCAAGCACCGTGAGATCCACCGTCATTAATTAAAAAAAATTAATAACTCTATCTTATCACATGTAAAAATATTAAAAAATATCAATTTAAAATTAAAATATATCAATTAATAATCAAAATATATCAATTAAAAATTAAAATATATTAATTATAAATATATTTTTAGTGACAAAAAATAATTTTTAACTTGAAAGTTATTTTTTAATCGATGAAAAATTAAAAGTAGTGGTACCACTTTATTAATATGCACAGTTAAGCCTCCAAGCGGGTGAAAGGAAGCAGGTTGTGAGAAGGCGGTGAAGGATCTTCTTTGATTTTGTTAAAGAATTTATTGAAATGCTCTAGTCTTCCACACGATGGAACAGTTAGAGCGCACAGGTGGTGAGGTTATGGAGGGGAAGAAAGGAGAAAGAGCGGAGGGGAGCAACGCAGTGACACCTTTTTGACGTACGTACAATAAATGATATGGGAATAAACGCAAGCATTTCTTAACATTCTAATTATGAATAAATATATCATCTTGATAGAACTTTATTCAATGAAGGTAATCAACTTATAGCAGCATGTGCATAAATTTTTAAACTATATTATCAATTCTTGTAATAACGAAACGTTATGGTGGTTTACACGTGACTCTTCTCGTGTTTCTTACACGGCAAATGGAAAGAACTTTCAAGTAAGAAATGGAAAGAAGGTCACTCACAACTTTTTGCCCCAAAAACTTGAACATCACCTACTTTCTACGGCTCCCGGCACCGCGGTAAGCACCCAAAAGTAATTCGTTTAGTCATCCCCAGACTTCGATCCCAAGTTTCAAAGCGTAATGCATTTATGAAAAGTTCTAATGTTATTGCATTGACTGGAATAACTACATATTCTCAGAGTAAATATCCTTTTCAAAACTAAAGCCTCTAGCTTATCAGGATACGGTAGAGACATCCAAGATCGAGTCCTCATGTCAATGTTACCCAGGGTAAAGCATTACTTAGAATAAATTACTACTTGTTCCCACAGTAAATATCTGATCTATAATTTTCTTTGAGATCAAGTAGTCACTATTTCACGTAATGATGTGGGTTGGAAAATATAAAAGTTGACATGTAATTATAAATGTGATTCCAACTTGCATTCCTCATTTTTATGTAAAAAAAATACTGACATGTGGTGAGGTTCACCACTGTTGAAATGAACAACAAATCACTTTCGTACAAATGCAAACCACTCAAATTACCTTTGAAATCACTTTGCACTGGTACAAAATCACTTTGCACGGGTGTAATCTTACTTTGTACCTTCAAAATAATTTTACACGGATGTAAAATAAGATTACATAGATGTAATCTTACTTTAAACTACTTTGCACTGGTGCAATATTATTTTACACGAGTGTAAAATTAAATTCAAAGTATTTCTTTACCTATAACAAGTAATTTTACACTTAAAGTATGATTTTTTACCTTAAAATTTAGAATTTAATCTTTTTCACTAAATCCTAAATCCTAAGATGAAAAATCATCTTTAAATAAAAAATCATGATTCTAAAACCATCGCTGGTAACCACTCCAACAAAACCATTCGAAACAACTATTGGCGATGATCGTTTCGTAGAACCATCCCAAGCAATCGCCGCTAATCCCACATTTTTTAGTGGTGGTAGGATTTTAAGTAAGTTTCGAGACTAAAAAACCAATCGTGTAGGGGTGTCTTATACACTTGGCACACAACGCCCTCGTTATTAATGTAACCCTAATGGTTGGAGTGGCAACACCAAGATAAAGAATTAAGCTTAAAGATTGTGGTGCATCATTCCCCAAAGAAGTTTAAAAGATCAATGAAGCCAATGCCCCAACTACATCCTCGAGTTCCACCCCTTGTTCGCAGTCGTGTAAATGGAATCTAGCTGGAAGAGTGATATTTCAAATTACTTGAAAGCTGATAACAACCTAATGCCTCACTTCGTTCTCCAACTTTTGCCAACCGTCCCCTTCTTTTCTATTGTAATAGGCAGTGATTTCTTCAACGAAGTTATAATTTGTTTCACGTATGGGGAAAAAACGAATATGGGTACAATTTTCCTACGTAAAATATGATATAATATAAAATATATTATATCGTATTGACGCGACATATATATATATATATATATAACATTAATGTGTTATAGTTAATCCGTTACTGTAAGAGGATGGTGTAAAATATAACGTATCAAATGTCGTATTAGACACGTCCTATGACACATGACATGATGCGTTGCCAACAACGTGGCATAACACATAAGCTATATACAAAATGATGTACAAATCTTTATCTTTAAAGTGTTTTCCAAAAAGAAGCCAACTTTGCATGTACGTGGGGCATTTCTACACCGGGCTTTTACCAGGGGTCTTCTCACCAAGATATGGTTAAACAGTGGAGAGGTTTCTGACGAGATCTCTTGCATTACTCGAAGGAGTAATGGGATTTCGGGTCATCACCAAAAAAAAACGAAAGATTACAAAAAAAAGAAAAACGTACAGGTTATCAACGGTTAAAATGCAACTCAAATGCCAGTGATAAATGGAACTCCTTTATACGTTTACTAACCAAAGCACATCTATATAAACCTCGCATCATAGCCTCCTAATTAAGGAACTCGAATCCCCATCATTCCAAACGAATTAGCATCCAAATTAAAGGGAGAAGGCTGAAGCTAAGCATGGCGTCGAGGAGGCTCACGGCCTCTAATTCCGACCTCACCGCCGCGTTCGGCCGTGGCATCCTCTCGCCGCTCCCCACCGGTGCCGTCAACCCTTCCCCCACCGCCGCCAACCATCACACAAAAATCTCCATAATCGGCACCGGCCACGTCGGCATGGCCATCGCCCACACCATCCTCGCCCAGGATCTCGCCGGCGAGATCGCCCTCGTCGACACCAACGCCAACAAGCTCCTCGGCGAGAAGCTGGACCTCCAGCACGCCTCCGCCTTCCTCCCGCGGATCCGGATCCAGGCAGGATTCGATTACAAGGTCACCAGGGACTCCGACCTCGTGGTCATCGCGGCCGGCGCGAGGCGGAAGCCCGAGGAACCGATGGAGGTGCTGCTGCACAGGAACGTGGAGACGCTGAAAGGGATCGTGCCGGAGGTGGCGGCGCTTTCGCCGGAGGCGGTTCTGCTGGTGGTGTCGAACCCCGTGGACGTGCTGGCGTACGTTGCATGGAAGCTGTCCGGGTTCCCCGCTAACCGGGTTATCGGGTCGGGCACGAACCTCGACTCGTCTAGGTTTAGGTTCCTGCTCGCGGATTATTTGCAGGTCAACGCGCAGGATATACAGGTAAATAGTATCTATCTTATTTTTACTCGTGTTAAGTTCGGATGAGGATATGGAGATTTACATGATGTTGATGAGGCTTTTGTTAAAAGCTTTAGATGTGGCCACAGATATCATTTGCTAATAATGTGGAAGGGACAGACTCTTGGCGTGTAGTTTAGGGAAGACATAATACATAATCTCGACTAACTACTGTTAAAAGAACCATCCAGCATTCCTAATTACGTTGAGTCGAATTAGATATTTGGACCGTAGTTGAATTAATTTTAACCTTTCGTACATTCGAATTTATTCTATTTAATGTTTATTTTAAATTTAATTGATTAGGAACTACGTGGTTTATGATATTCGTTAAAAGTAAATCACAATATATAACCTTCACAAATTCCACATCTCATATAAAGAAATATTAGAAAACTTTGATGCTTTATAGTTTGTTTGTTATATATATATATATATATATATATATATATATATATATATATATATATATATATATATTACTCTTATTGAAGGTACATGATTATTGTAATTTAATTTGAAATATTTCATTCACACTGATCCAAACATAATTTTTTCTCTATTTGACTAAAAATCTGGTTCATTTTCTATTTTATAATGATTTAAAAAAATAATGATTAATGCAACATTTAACCTTGATCAATTAAAATAAAAAATAAAATAAAATCTACAATTTCGATCCAGTGTTCAATTTGACTTTGCAAACATTGATCCAAAGTAGAGATGGAGAAATTTGAGGAAGGGCTTTGTTGTAGGAGGATTGGAGTTACACAAGGCAATCGAGGGGTGACGTGTTGACTGCGGATGGGATGAGTTGAACTTGGTGGCGAGTGGGACAATCAAATGTAGGGATATGGGTGTTGGATTGATTCTGGTAGTTGCTAGTCGAATTTAATTATCACAAACGGATTAGACGCAATCGAACCCGTGCAGACCATCGCTCTTTTCCTTTGCTTTCCCTAAGTCCTATCGTCCTCGGGAGGGTCCAGGCTGGCCATTGCCAATTGGGACCCCCTCTTCCCCCACTTCCTGTTCTTGTGTTGTTCCCCCTCTTCTCCTCACACCCCTCGTCTTTCTTAGGGTTGCCACTGAGGCTTTTTCTTCTTTGATGATGTTAACTGTAGCCACCAGTTCTCAGATTGGGTGGTGCGTCGTCGTCGATGCCTCTGAGAAGGCAATCCTTGCAGTAAGAGATGCAAGTGTGCTTCGATGCCATTGGTTGATGGTTTCCTAGGTTGTGTCGTCCCCACTGCCATCACGCCTCCAACTTCAGTCACAGCCATTTTTGGTTTTGTTTGTTTTTCTTTGTTGTTGCTTGTGTTGCGTTTGGTTCAAGTTATTTTGTCGTTTCTTTGGGGACCATGCAAGACTCCGTACTTCACACGACCGAGAAGTTGTCTGGCTAGTTCGGTGCCTGGCTCTTGCCGGTCTCTAGTTAGAGGTGATCATCAGGAGTAACTACTAGTGGTGCTATTGTAGCTTGGAACATGATGTAGTGGTTGAGCATCTGATTATTGCATGTAACTGTGCTTTGTGGTGCTTTCTTTTTCTTTATTTAAGTCTTGGTTTAGTGCTTTGTGTTAGTTTTGTTCCCCCTTATCAGAAGTGTATAGTTCCCCCCACTTAGGGGTGTTGAACTTAATTTCCTTCCTGTTGGTGCTAAAGTACCATGATCGTTTATTTTGATGATAACAAAATATTTGTTATTTAACATTTGCTTTTGAGTCCTAGTTTTCAAGTCAAATTGCAAATGAAGACAAGTGTAGAGACGGAGTTTGAGCTCGCATCCATGGCGGATTGGAGGAGCTTGACGGAAAAGGAGCTTCACAAGGAGCAAAAGCATGAAGTCAAAAGAATAAGATAGATGTATTTTCTATCTTGTACTTTATATCTCTTTGTTATTTACTCTTTTATTTTTTAGTAGCATGTTAAAGAGTCTCAAAGTAGTCCTAGGAACACCTGCACAACCCTATAATACTTAGGTTTTCCGTACAGAACTTATAAAACCTAAATAGACATTAGACAGCCTTATCAGATATCCAATAACTTAGGTTGAACTTAGTATGTTCTGTCTGTTAAAATCAGATGTCCAAACCTTAGTTCAGACGTCTCAGAAGACGTCTGATGGTTGTGCCAGACCTCCAACTAGTGCAACGTTGGTTAACAAAATAAACATTGAGGAAAATGACCTTTAGGCTTCTATTAGACATCCGTAGAGGACGTCGGACGTCTGATATGTAACTATTGAGCCTTGATTGAACCGAAATCACTTGTCTTGAGGATTATAGCCGTTTAGGCTCTTGGAAATCCATTCCTACACTTAATTAGGTTTCCAAACATTCAGACCTAGTACCAAACGTTCTATATGTCGTTTGATGGTTTTACACTAGAATCCTGTTTAAATCTGAACCAAGTCAGTAAAGGAACCCATCTAAAATTAAGAGTGACTTCCAAACGTTTGATCTGTTTCCCAGACGTCTGATGACACTGTTAGAATCATTAATGATTTTGATTGTGGATTACCTTGCCTTGGGATAAACCCCAACAGCTGCCAAAGCCTTCTAAGGCCGTCCAAAGCCTTTTTAGGCCACCTATAAATAGAGGAGTAGCCCTCCCTTGTTTACATACACCAAGCAATACAATTTCCACATACATTGTGTCCTAGAGAAGAAGAAGATCATCTAGAAGTGTTGTTGCTCTCCGAGTTCATCTCACACACTTTGAGAGCTTCACATTCACTGTGCACACGCTCTCCCGCCGTCGATTTCGAGAGCATTGTCGTGTTGTTGCGTGATTCACGCACCTGCGACAAGTCGACACACTTCCGCCAAAGGGAAGTTTCCTAACTCCTATAGTAGCTAGGTTTTATTCTTTGCAGCTCTATACGTTATTGTATTTTATTGTCTTTGGTTGTGTACTCACTTTGCGAATCCCCGTCTCCATCGAGGGACAAAATCCTTCTTGTGAAGAGAAGGGGTTTGAAGAACTCTACCCTTGTACTTGTAGCGTAGTTGTACTACCCTTGTTAAAGTAGTAAAAGGTTAGGTGGTGGTTTTACCTGGTTTGGGTTTTCACCTAAAAATACTTGTGTAATTTGTGTGATTATCTTTTTGTGAGATTGGTTTTATATTTCCGCACTTTTCTTTTATCACGCAAATTTCAACCCCTCCCATAGGGATTTACACTTCTTGCCTACTTGTAGGTTGTATCTCTTTGTAAGGTTTTCGTCCCTTTTAATGAAGTTTCTACTTTTCAAAAAAAAAAGTTGTTGGTTGTATTTGGTCCCTATTCAATGAAGTGGTCACCCACGACTCAATTAAAATACTTCATGTGAAGTTATTTGGTAGGATGGAGTATTGGATTAGCCTATACAAGTCTCGATAAGTTTGAGTCCAAGTCCACTCTTTTTTTGGCATTTGGGTTAGATCAAGTCAGGTCCAATTTTTCTTTGCTATTTTAGATTTATGCTCAAGCGTAGCTCAAACTTTTTGGGTCGGTTAGGCTGACCCAAATTTTGGTAATATACTAACCTCAAACATATCCAACTTTAAGTTTATAAAAATAAAAAGACAATCCCTTTTGTACAAAACTTAATATAATATAAAATCATATGATCTTCAAAATTACACAATGATGGCCAAATGCATGATGATCTAATCATATAATACTTGTATGATGCAAGGGTTGAGAGAGATGTAGCAGCAGAAGGGTTGTGTGAACTAACTTTGGTCTCAAGTCAGATCATGTTATTCATGATGAAATTTGGGTTGGATCATGTTGGCCCAACCCGAAACCCTACCCTATATCTAGGTAAACAGTTTGAATCTAATGGATTAAGTGAAAATCAAAGTAGATTAACTCAAGTTTGGATAGAACATTATTACTGACTTAGTTAAATACAAATTATAAAGAAAAATTATTTATTTAAATTAGTGCCACGTAACTACTAAGGATTAGAGGTTATAAGATTAAATTACATACCCAATAATAACAATGGCAATGCAATGAGAACCATGATTGACAACAATAATAATAATGGCCTCTTTGTCATTGGATAAAAGGAAAGGCAATTTTGGAGAATAAAAGGCGTTGAGTTTGTCCATTAAAACTCAAGAAAAAAGAAAAAGGATAGGGGTTGCATAATATATCTAGGATTTAAAGTTTGAGGTACCATATACCCTAAGAACTCAGGTTGGTTTTGATAGATCAAACTATGGATCACCAATCATTTGAGTTTTCTTGGAGGAGTGAGGTGTCTCAAACAACTCGATATCAAGATAAATATTTTGCTTTGATCCAACTCGACCATTATCCAAATATCAATCACTTTAGCTCGTTTCCAATAGTTGGGATGGAACATATGAGTTGATCCAAATAGCACACAGCCCTAATTAAATAGTTCGATGTGATGAGTTGTGTTCTTAAGATGGAGCATTAGGCTAGGTCAACTTAAGGCCCATCCCGCAACCTATTTTGAAAGGCCCAACCCACTTTGACCCTAAAGTTTATATGTGCTATGTTTGAATCTTAAATTTAGGGCCTATTTATTTTCAAGCTAAGATGAACAACGAGTCAAAGGAAACCCAAGTCAGGTCAACAAGCTCACTTTTGTGTATATGTACATATGTATCAATGTATATGTGCAAGTATGTGTTTGAAAATATACATGCATGCTCATATGAATATATGCATATAAAAAACCTATAGTAAATATATTTTCCAATTTTTAAGACATCTTAGGTATACAAATACAATCTTAAACATACTTAATTAGGCCTCATCTACTTTGGAATTTTTACATCAATGCCCATGGAAACCCTCTTGAATACATCTATAACCCTCTAAATGCCATTATTACATTTATAATCTTACAAACTTTCTAATCATGTCAATCATACCCCAACTTAAGTCCCTATTAGATTTAGAGGGAATATTTCCCAAATTTTCCTAACAATCCTTAAAATTAACCGTGCAAAATTAAAAAATGATATCAATATACTTATCTCTTTTTCTTTCTTCTTCCTCCCCTTTTTCCTTCTTAAGGTCGAGTGGCACCTCCTCACCGGAGGCCATGACAACGATGGCAATTTTGAGATCACCTCCAGAGGTCACCTTCCTCCTCCCCAAACCACTGCTCCCCTTTTCATCGGCCAGGAAGCCCACAATCTCTCTTTTTACCTTTTTTATTTTGTTTGAGGGGGATAACTATGGTATATGATTACATGTCGATCATAATTAGTCTACTGTTACACACTGGCAGAAGGACATATATGGCCAACAATGTAAGTTTACAAGAGTACAATTTTAATAACTAGATTTAGAGCATTACAATGTAACGCGAAAGTTTTCACAGATATGAATATAAAAATCTCTTTTTGTTAATGAAGTTATGCTTTAATTGAAAATAAACTCAACGTGAATTGATCGTAAGGCTTAAAAGCATAGGCTTTGGGCCATATGCCCAGGCCTTAAATTTCTAAAATTTTCAAACCTGCAGCCTGGTCGTGGCTCGAAGAACAAAGCATCCTCATCGAGTTTAGACCAAGGTGGGCCTAATGCTCCACACAATGTGTACACGGTGGGCAACGCTCCATAGAGAACGTATGCTATTTTTTGTCTAAATATGTACCTAGGGCACGCACATACATATTTATATTATAAGTATATAATAGATAAAATATCTGACATCCATATTTTAAAACTTAATGCTGAACCTTAAGACCTAATTTTCGTAGAGCGGTTAACCTTTGTTAATCACGTCAACTCTCATTTACTTGGTAGGTCAACACCTAACTCTCAAAACCTGTATCTTGAGAGGAAAACATGGATTTGCACAACTTAGATTCTTACGAGTGTTAACCACCAAGAACCCCCAGATTAATATTTCTGCAAAGTATACAAGAAAAGAAATTAACATTATTTACCCATTTAAAAATTCCGACCTTTCTATTAGAGTATTGGAAGACCCAAGCATTCAAGTGTAGAAGTGGTGTTGAAACTCATTCTTTATCTATCCATTCTCTTATACCAAAAGACGGTATTAGATGTCATCTGCCAGCCACCATATTTCTCTCCTCCCACCACCCACGTCATCTCTTACTTTCTCTGATACACACTCACCCAAATAGGTGAAGTCACCCCTTCACCCGTTTCTTTGTTTCTACCGGCATAGTCCCACGAGTGATTTAAATGTTGACGTTATGTCATCGATAAAGGGATTTTTGAAGCAAGGTCATGCCGACACAATCTTTGTATCGATTTACAGGCAAACCGTCGGTATGCCGAAGGTTTCGTCGACATGCTGATAGTTGCCGACGAAACTGGTGGCATGCCGATCGTTTGCTGTGAAGGGGAAGCCTGCATTGGGAATTAGAGCGGTAGGAAACTGGGATTCTTGGAGGGGATCAAAGGTCACACACTTTGAAATTCACGCACACATAGGGGAAGCTGTGCTGGGAATCAGAGTGGCGGGAAACTGAATGGAGGGTATCACACACACAAACACACACTTTTTATCATATAGACTTAAATAACAATTGTTTTTTGTTCATATAGGTTTACATATACAACTGTAAATATGTTTCTAACGTCTTGATTTAGTGGTCTTTCAAATTTACACACACGTTGATTTTTTGTCGTATAGGCTTAAATAACAATTATTTTTTGTTCATATAGGATTACACATACAGCTGTAAATATGTTTCTAGCATCTTGATTTAGTAGTCTTTCAAATTTTAATCATTTCTATCGGCATGCTCTCAACGTGCCTCGCAATGTTATTTTTTTAGGCCGTCGAAATTGTCGAAATCTGCCATCGAAAAATGGACATTTCCACGGTGTATACCTACAATTTCATTGGTACGACGTCAAAATCGACATTTCAAATCTTGATCTCAGAAACCTATCACCCACACCTCCGTCACTCTCTCTTATGGAAAAATAAAGAAGAAAAGATACGAGTGTGAAAATTCATATTACAACATATTTTATAATATATAATACGAATTAATCGATTGATAATGAAAATTAATTGATTTAAAATTTTTAATTAGAAATAACTTTTAATTGATTAAAAATTAAAATATATTAATTGAAAATTAATTTACACTTATGTGTTGTCTTGTTATTAGTAATAAATAATTTTTTATTTAAAATATAATTTTTTATTTATAAGAAGTCAATTTTTATATATTAAAATTGATTTTTATCGATAAAAAATTAATGTATTTATTTATTTTTTTAACTAAAAAGTTACCATTATAGCATGTAAATATGTAGATCTCTTATCATGTAATCTACGGGAAATCATTTCGGATGTAATTCTTGATCCACGTTTGGCTTAGTTACATGATTGCAACCCAAATATATTATAGAGATTATATATTACTATTTTATTATTTAATATAAATTATTATTCTAATTATATATATATATATATATATATTTCACCAATAATAAAATCATTTCCGTCGTGAAACACAGGTCTAGCCCCTAATTTACTTTACAGTGGGGTTAACTTCTGTTTATGTTAACTTGAATATGCGTAAACTTGTGCCATTGAGCTGTGATGTGATCGAGACTATATGCATTGGAAAGGGTGTTAAAGGATATGCTAGGTTGGAAAAGTACACTGACGTAATGTGGAGAGGAGAGGCATTATTCACACGATTTCAAAGCATCTGTTGCTATATTATTAGAAAAATAGGATATATATTCACATGTTTTCGAAGCTTTTGTTGATATCAAGATTTCTATAAAGCTTAGTTGTGTTTGATCGAGAGACAGTGTTATTTAGGAATAAAATTGAAGTGAAATAAATTAAGAAACGTGTTTGATCGATAGATTTGTAATGATTGGTATAATAGTATGATTTTAGTGGATGATATTTTAATATTACAATATGATGTAAGTGGATATATTATATTAGAGTAGATATTTTTAAAATATATTAAAGTTGATGTAAATGAATATATTATGATATAAATAAGTATTGATGTTAATGTGATATAGGAAATTATGTTGATGTAGGTGTAGAATTACAAAATTCTTTTGAAAAAACCTTTTAACTCATTTTTATCCCACCTACAAGAGCCTTAGGTATTCACCTCTTGACATAGAGTTTCTATGACAAATGCTAGCTCGTGAAGTAGACAAGGGTCAATCGCCCAAAATAGACTTCAACTAGAGAAATAATAAATAAAGAATGGAAATTTTGAATAAGCTTCTTTTTTTTCTTTTTTCCCCAGGCAAAAGTAGCTTAAGTTAACTATCCTCAAAATACCACTCACCGGCTATCAAAGAGATTAGCTCAGCGATAGAGCATTCAATTGACACCCAAAGAGATAATTGGATCAAATCTTATGTTTATCACATTTATCTTTTAAAATAAAGAAAAAGAAGAAAAAAACTCCTTGTACCCATGAAATTATTTGTCAAAGCGCTGGGCACATTCTCAATATATATTTGTAAGACAATTTTTCTTGGTTAGTGCCATATAAACAAGAGGTAATTCTTAATATATATTGTCAAGAACATTATATTCTTTTCTAACTATAACAGAGGGCCAAAACTGAGAACCGTCCGAGGGTTTGCATGCCTACCTCTGGAGATTGTTGCCAAAGCATGTTTATCTCAGGATTGTTGCCAGAGAAATTTTAAGGCAATCTATCACCGAATGGTTAGGTTTTTGAACGGTGCCTAAAGCTTATCAATAACCTAATTACGATGGTTTTCATACCCAATTCTCTAGCCATAAGTTCCTCCTTAAATATACCTCTTTTGTTGGATGGCTAGTCAGTAAAGCAGGTGGAATACACAGATAACAATCAGAGTTCTTTCATCTGACCTCTTAATCAGTGCTGGAACTACCGCATGAAAAAAAGCACCCATATCCAACCACTTGATCGATTGTGCAGATGAAATCACATGCTTTCCCATGCAGGCATTTGTTGTGGGAGAGCATGGAGACAACTCAGTCGCCTTGTGGTCCAGCGTGAGCATCGGAGGCGTACCAATACCCTCCTACCTAGATCAACACCCCGAAGAATTCAAGAAGGGTGTGTTAGAGAGGATACACAGAGCAGTGGTTGAAAGCGCACATGAGGTCATGAGCCAGAAAGGCTACACCTCATGGGCGATTGGCTACTCCGTAGCCAACCTAGCCCGTTCGCTTCTACGCGACCAGATGCGTCTGCATCCGGTGTCTCTCCTCGCAAAGGGGTCATACGGTGTTGCCGAGGGGAGGGAGGTATACCTTAGCCTCCCCGCGCGACTGGGCAGGGGCGGAGTCCAGAGCATCGTCAGTGTGAACCTAACTGAAGAGGAAGAGAGGAGGTTGGAGGCATCAGCCGATAAATTATGGGAGGTGCAGCAGAAGCTCGTGTTGTGAGTTTATTGCTTTGTCTAAGCTCGGTGAGTGAGGAAGACAGAGCTTCTCCGTCAGATTTATTAGCGCAAGATGTTCTCTATCATATGGTTAACTGCTTTTCATAATTTTCCTTTTCCGTTTTAGCCTGTTTCCTCCTCCTCCTCCTTCTTCTTCTTCTTCTTCTTCTTCTTCTTCTTCTTCTTCTTCTTCTACCGAGGGTGAGTTTACACCATGATTTGAACTATAGAGCATTTACCCGATATCTTTGATGTAATCGATGCATCACATATACCATTTATTTCCACCTTACCAAAATGTGCAAGTTATTTTAAAACTCCCTTTTTTTTTTATTATTTTTATTTGAATGGGTTGAATGATTTTCAATTGTTTATCGTTTTTATGAAACATGAACAAAAAAAGACTTTAGAAATAGAAATATTTATATCCACATCTCTTAAATTTTATTGAATTACATCGTAAACTTTATTATACTCATATAAACTTGTGTCGTTTATTACACATGTTTTTCTGTCACTATTGAACGACACAATATATTAATCATGGTTAAGATTTAGGGATATTTATATCTATACCTTTGATATATTACTGGATTATATCTATGCCCTTTTAAACTTCATGTACCAAAGTCACCTTTAAAAAAAAAAGAGAATAAAAAAAATCGACCTCCTCCTCCACCCTATAACCAGGAACCACCACCTTCTCCACACTCCTCCCTCGCACCCACCACCACCTCCTTCACATTCCTCCCCTAATCCTCCTCCACCCACATCCCAACAGCCACCACCTTCTCCACCCTCCCCACAACCACCACATCTGGCCACCACCTACGTTGAGGTCTCTATGGCCAAGCGAGGATTGATGGATAACTGATGAGGCCAAGGTGGCCGAAGGTAGAGATCTTCTGGGTTGAAAACCCAAAATATGAAGAAGAAGAAGAAGAAGAAGAAGAAGAAGAAGAGAGGAGGAAAGGCATCTGTGTGACGAGCTAGCGAAGGTCGGCCAGCATTCGGAAGCTGACTGCTATGGTTAGTGGTAAGCCACTACCCTCCTCCCTTGCAGTACCTGTGGAAGGATTGGGAGAGGAATTAAAGGAGGTGGGGAGATGAGGAAATTAAGGGATGATGGAAGCGGGATGAAATTTATAAGGATAAAGATGTAATTTGGTAAGTTTTCAGGGATATGGATGTAAATATTCTTATTAAAAATGATGAACAAATGTCATTGGATTATAGATGTAATTTTTAAACTTTATACGGTTACTTTTAGCAATGTTAGAGGAATATTTAAAGGAATATTCTCTCCAAATTGATGAAAAATTAACCTGAAGGTGTAACTAGATTAGCATGTTTTCATAGGTGTGTGTGTGTGTGTGTAATTTCAAAGGTATAGATGTAATGTTTATTAAAAGATAACAATAGATGTGGCCAACAAACTCACCCGCTCGTACAAGCATCATTCACGCACCCTCTCCCGCTAAAGTGGAGGCACGGAGAAGGATCCACAACGACATCACAGAAAAAACGAAGGAATTCGAGGAGGTACGGAGGGGCGGTGGGGAAAAGGTGATAAAAGTCGTAATAATAACTCCAGACAAATTTTCAAGGCTTCAGGTTATCCCCTCCTAATCCAAAACTTCCAAGCAGACCCAATGAGTTGTCGAGGTTTTCAGCGGTTGGTCCTCCAAAGCATTGTCGAAAATGGCGCCGAGAGAGGACAACACATTTATTGATTGTTTCAAGTGCTTCACAGTTTTGACTCCTATATATATAGATGTTGCAGATCTTTGCATAGAATTTGCCAGAATGTTTGACTGTAAGCTTTGGCTCACATTTTTCCCAGACGACGAAGGGAGAATCCGTCCAGGGCCAATGAATGCAACGAAGATATAGTTCCACGTCCTTATTGCCTAGTACGAACTGCAAGGGAGGTCGCTGCCACTGTCTGCAACCATGGATGTCAATCTAGTATTCTTCGTAGAAATCCCATCTAACTTAACCTGAGTGGGGGTAGATTTTACCCCTCCTATTTAATAAATAGGAACATTTGAATTTACTAAATCATCCCCCAATGAACTTTGAATTCGGATAGGAAAGAGGATATCCTTAAACCGGTATACCTAATTAAATGTAATATTTATCTTTTATTAAATTTTACAACACAACATATTTTTCTTTCAAAAATAATTCATATAAACTTCTTAAATTATCTCTTATATGATGAGATAATTACGTAATTTAATAAATAATATATTTTTATAATAAGAAAGTATATCTTTCTTTAATTACTTGTTGATATATGTCGATAATTTTTATATAAATTTTATTAAATATCTCTTAATCATATATAAATAAACATATGAAAGATGTCAATGGATACACGTCGAGAAAATAGATACTTGATAGGTAAATAAACATGAGGTAGATTTTACCACTAAGCAAATGAGACAAATATGAAAAATAAATTTTTAAATAGAGACGGATATGATATTACAAAATTCTACCTATACCCATCCGTTAACGTCCCTACCTACAACTCCATCCATGGACATTTTCTTTCTTACACATTTGCCCAAGGGAGGTGGCGAAACGTTGTGGTCAATGCATGGAGAGTGCCTTTCCATGGCAAGATAGTGGAATCACGTTTGGGCTGTAGGCGCTCCAATTGAATCTTTCTGTGCTATTTCATTTCCTTACTGTGTTATGAATTAGGCACTTTGTCCGTGGCCTCCATGGCCGAATCACCTCCTAGCAAGGGAGCATTTACATGGTTGGAGTAGGCAGGTTGAAGGACAATTCTTGCTTTAGTTACCGAGTCAATGGAACATTTGTTTCTTAGTTGCTCATTTGTTATATTGTTTATTTTTTTCTTTTTCTTTGAAAAGTAGATGCTCTGTTAATGGAAATAGAACAGATACAATACGACATGGCCATGGGAGACGAAAAAAGAAAGCGAACCGTGATGTCTCCTCTAAGAGGGGGAAACACAAGAATAAAAAGAATCAATCAAAAGTAAAAAATAAAAAATAAGAAGAAGAAGAAAGAAGCATCTTTCTGGTCATATTTGTCTTCCGCAATCTGCACAATATACACTCATGAGTATCAATGGGTCAAGTTCGAAGCATACCAATCAGCTACTCGGTCGTGATAAAGCACAGATTCACGAGCAATCCTAAGAAAGATACGTGACACCTCACAGGTAGATGGTGAATCCTAAACAAGAGATGTCACCAATGATACCTCGAACAGTCCCACATGGATCTTCTCAACTAGATGAGCCATCTCTTTCATTTCCCATCCAAGCCTTCAAACAAAAGTGACAAGGATCCCACCGCTTTGAACATCGACATACTTTACAAGGGAAGCTCAAGCATGGGACAAAGCAATTGGGGTAGCAAGATAACGGATGTTAGGAAGTTGGAGGAAAGATGAGAAGCATGAAATAGAGGATTTGAATAGGCTTGATAGAGATGGTCGAGAGAGTGAAAACATGCTTGCATGAGGGCAAGGTGCAGAAGGTTGCTGCGGCCAACGAAATGGAAGCGAGTAACAGACCTCTCAAGACAAGGGAGATAAGGTGGAGGCACATTACAAGGGAAGAAAGAGGGTGGGAGGGTCCCTAGTTGGCATAGGGCTGATCAGGAGGCTGATCAACAACAAGAGTGGTGGGGGTAGCCAGGGGAGTAGCGCTAGGGATTTTGGGGAAGGGGGGGGGGGGGGGGGGGGGGAGGAGCAACTTATATTGCTTGTTCTTGATAAGAGTTCTAGTAAGCAACTTTATAGCAAGTCACTTAAAACTTCACAATGGCTGA
Organism: Thalassia testudinum; assembly: GCA_037157565.1. Classification (NCBI taxonomy): domain Eukaryota; kingdom Viridiplantae; phylum Streptophyta; class Magnoliopsida; order Alismatales; family Hydrocharitaceae; genus Thalassia; species Thalassia testudinum. Next base: position 52,782,307 of record JAZHRO010000009.1, read on the forward strand.
AGTGGATTCTACTGGCAGTAGGGATTCATACAAGGTCGCACTAGATTGCTGGCTCAAGTGGAATGCTCAGATCCATGGTGGCCCGTCAAGGTCTGGTAAAGATAGAGTCAAGTCGGAGAGTAAGGGGCATTGACCATGGCTCTGTGATTAGATTCCACCACTGCTTGTACATTTATTTTTTCCCCGAGTGACCAAACGTTAACTTTGAAGGGGGAACAAAATTTTTAAGAAGCCATTTCTGAAATTCAGAAAATCAATACTTTCAGTTCTGTATCTGTTTTATATTCTTACTTAACAAGAAAGAGAACCACATTACCTTGTGCCTTCCTTCAACATATATAAACAGAAACAATGTTTTCCTTTTCAGAATGGTTCACCCTTTCTTCTCATTTGTTGACTCATTAATGGTTCATGTGTAAAGATTTTGAAGAACGGGATTCATTAAAAAAAATATGAGCATTACTGTAAATCAGCACAGATGAGTTTCACGGTAAATACATCAAGAATGGCCTGGGACATAAGATTATTGTTTTTTTTGTGTATGCTGTGTGCAATATATGTACATCAGATTAGAAAACATTTACACCACATAAGGAACCACCTGGTTGAGGAAGAGATTAGTGAGGAGCATTAACACATAAGATTTTAGATATGATTTGACATATCACGAAATATCGCTGATATATCGAATATCAACGAGTCGGGTGGTATCAATATCACCTAAAGCGTATTTTTCTCGGATATTGACGATATATCACTGATATATTGGGTGATATTTCCAAGATATTGGCAATATATCGCTAGTTGCAAAGACTGAAGTCAAAATGGCCTGCTGGGGTGTGGGTGGGATTCTACCTAGGCACGAGGCTTGAAATTTAAAATTCTATGCGCACACACACACGCACACACCCACACACACATTTTTTAGGTATTTCTTTATAATGTATTACTTATAAAAATGTTAATTTTAAATATTTTTTAATATTTTATACCTTTTTGAGTAATTTTCTCGAAATTTACTGATATCAACGATATATTTTTAAGATATTCTTTGATATCAATATTTAAAACCTTGATTTTAGATTGCTCATCAATGTGTCAGGTCTGCATCCAAGCGAAGAAGGTGGCAAGAACGTTGGGTTAGATTAAGAATCAATAACTGTCATCTGCTGCCAGCATCATACCTTTCTTAAGAAGGAAAAGTATTGACACCTAGTACACCCATCATTCCTAGTATAATTTTCTTCCATCTCTATGAAGATGTTAGAATGTAATTTTTCGTGCAACTATGAAAAATGTTAACCTATTGAGGCATTCAATCAGGCTCTAACCAACGAACTGCTTGCTCACTGCATATCGCTGAGGGATATAATGTCCCGTAGGAGTAAGACCCAAAAGTATAACAGAAACACCACAGACATATTTGAGGATAACACCATGCCAAGACCAATGTTTCTTCTTCTCTTTTGGAACAAATGCTTATACCAACGTTAGCGGGCCATTTTTCAACCACATTGTAGCCAATGGATTGGAACGCAATAATTACCACCGTGATAACATGCCTCCAGGAGATTAAGATTAATTATATCCTTGGGTAGGAATAATTGCCACTATAATAATATGCCTCCACGTGATTGAAATAGATTATATCCCAAAATCCCTCCTTTCTGCCTCTTCTCCAAGGTTAATAAACAAGAAAGAAAAGAAAAAAAAGTGACCTCTCCAGGTGAGAACTGACTTTCCAACCACAGGTTTCAATGGAGGTATTTTCACGGGTAGGTGTTGGATAAACTCTCCTGCCCTAGAAATTCAATAAATAACCGCTTGCTCAATGCTACCTTCAAAAATAATGGACATCTCTCTTTCACTCTAGCCGTAGTCCTTATCAAAAAAATCACAGGGTAGAATTCCTTAGGAACTTAAACGATTTAGTCTCCATCTACTGAAGCATTATTCTTTCAGGGAACTTCAACATAACCATTCTGATGCTTACCCATCTTGGCACATGATAAACACATGTTAATCAAGCCCATTATTTTATCAATTAGAACAGTCCTCGGAGCCAACCAAACACAAACAAAGACTTCACCCAGATTGATTGTAATGGGCAAAATTGGATAGAGCCATTCTATCATCAGACTCTTCAGTTCAAATCTCTTCCCCTTCACAAAAGCCAAGGGGTTCCCACCTGTTCGACGACAATCCTCTTTACCTACAAAAGAGGCAGTTAAAAAATCACAGTTTAGAGTATGAATACTTTTCATCCCCATGAAAAGGACACATGTGATGCTCTTTATGTCTAATGATGATCCTTTTTTCCCACTAACAGGTACCTGCAGGGGGATATCAATGCTTTGGGGAAATATGCTAGGTATTATCCATACTAAAGAGGAACTTGCAGGGATTCTGTTGGATCTGCGATGAAACAAACAAACATCTAACCTAAACAACCACGAGAAGTCCTTGTTGGAAGATATTTGAAGAAGGCACATAAAAGTATGGAGGACACAAATATGCTAGGTATATTATCCATACTAAAAAGAAAATTCAGGGGATTTTGCTGGATCTGAAATGAAAAGAACAAACACTTAACCTAAACAACCACGGCATGTCCTTGTTAAAAGATATTTGAGAAAGACACACAAACGTACTCAAAAACAAATACATTCCTAAGTAAAGAAGAGACAAAATGAGGGGTTTCTATTGGAGTATGTATAATTGGTTTAGTCTCACATCATCTTTGGTATGATTATATATGAAGTGTGTGGTGAACTATAAATAGGCATGTAACCCTCTACTTATTCTTTGAGAAGATCAATACAAAAACTCACCCTATTAGGACCTTCTCCTGTGATTTTCTCCCTGCTCTTCGTGAGTGGGGTTTCCATGTAAACCCAAGTATTATTTCTTATTTACACTCTGATATTTTGTTGATTTGCTTCCGCTTATCATATTTTTCAACTTGATATCAAAGTCAGGTTGTTCTTGGGTTATTATTTTGTTTAGGATTTCTATTATTTCATTATATATTCTTCTTGGAGTTATTTGTTGATCTCGACATCAACCCAAGGAAGAGAGCATTGCCCTGATGCTAGTTGTTCACAAGAATCTCCTGCAGGAGATCACGAGATCAGAGTGAGAAGGCACGAAGCAACAGCCATTTGGGTCCCTGTGGAACCTTACGAAGGAGGAGCATTGGCAGTAGCAGCGATTGCAGCCATGGAGGCAGGGATCATTGCCACACCAACAAGGCGAAACAGCCTTCGTCGCGACATCGATCTCACGAGGACCAGAGCAGTAGCAGCACCAACAAACGATGGAGGCATCACATGAGGCAGCACATGGACGAGGATGATGTTGGCAATGCTCGATAGCACCATGCAGGAGGTGATGAAGAGCCTCAACAGTGCATATATAATGGAAAGCAATTGGTGGCGCCGATCTCAACAGCCATGGCGATGAGGATGAAGGAGGTATTGCCCGTGATCATGGACACGTGATCTCGGTGAAGATCTCATGTGCGATGAGGCCCCTCAATCTCTCGGTCGGGGCGATGCATGTGCGGCCGAATCTCAAAGCGATGCTGAATGGGAAGAAGGTTGAGTAAGAGAGGAGAGGATGGCCTAGAGGAAGATCACATGATTAGCAATGAAGGCAACGAGGATCTCAACGAAGATTTCGCGAGAACAACTCGTGTTGGCAATGAAGAAGATGGCATTTGCAGCAATGAAGGCAACGTCAATTGAGGTGAGATCAGTGATGATCTTGGCCAAGATCATCACCAATCTTTTTTTTTTACGTGGAGAAAAAAACAAACTAGGTAAAGAAGAGCCAAAATGAGGGGTTTCAAAGGGTAATAAAAACATCATCTTTCTTCACAAAATATCCACTAGAAGAAAAGCAAAAGCCTTCATTCAGACTAGAGGGTATCCAATCCTTGGATCACAATGTAATGTTAACCCCTGTTATAAGGTAGGTCTGATAAAGTTTTCTGCACAGAGAACAAGGCCACAAAATCTGTCTAACTAAATCTAAACCTCTACCCTAAGTTAAGGAAACTCTCATCCTTATCTCAACTGTGCACATGGGAAGAAAGTGAACAAGTTGTCTTCTCTGTTCTTCAAACAGACTTCTTCAAACTCCGTTGGCTTTTTGTCCAAAGTGATATTGGTGAGCCATTTAATGGATTGTTCTCCCCTCACTCGGATGCCTCAAAATTATGCTTCATAAATAGTATAGTCATTTCCCTTGCACAAAAAAATGAAGATCCTACTGTTATCCAAAACAATCACCTCATTTGTCTCCTAAGAACATTGCTCAGAATCATCTCTGGCTTTGGTGTGCAGATTATATGCCAATCCTCTCAGATTCTCTTGCTCCAAATCAGCATGTCTTCTTGCCAGGAAGGACCTCAACTGATTGTTTTGCTGTTGCTTGTGAAATAATAAATTCTTAGGATTCTAACTACATACATATCAAAAGGAAAAAAAAGCACTATCCTCATTGAAAGAGATCTTGCTAAAGATCGCACAACAGGGCACCTTGTAAATGATCTAGAGCATAGTCCTGTTAAGACAAATAGAGGCCTAATGGAACAAGGGGATATCTCACCTCCTTTTCACAATGGCTACGGCTATCCAGCATATCCTACTAAACAACAGAGCATTAAAGGGTATGATATAAAAGGTGGATGATCCAATCATTTATCTTGAAGCCAATCCTGGAAATATCAAGAACCTAAGACGAACTTCCAATGTTTTTCTTTTTCTTTTACAAATTCTCTATTATCCAAATATTAATCTGGACAAATGGTTTTCCTTGAGAAGAGACATAATCCATAGAAATGCTTAGGCTGTTGTCTAGGCTGATCCCCACTTAATTTCCCCAAAAATAGCAGTTCTGTAGTAAAGCACTCGATCTCAGCATGTTGTTTCACTCTCCCTTCTACTTGGTTCCTCCCCTTGCAAACACCCCCACCCCCATGCTTGTATGATCAGGACAGGACACCACACGACAGATGAACCGCTTAAACCGACAGCGGGCGATTTCCCTGTAGTCGGAATCGAATGTATTAAGCTCTGTAGTTGCAGGCAGACATGAGAAGTGATTTAAGGACTCCAACTGGAGGATTCAAATTTTTCCCTCGTGTGTGTGTCTATATATATATATATATATATATATGGGATAAGGAAGGGGGTGATCTACACGTAAGGTACGGTAATATCTCCCCACCACAGAACTTGAACTAAAAATTTAGGAATTGAACTGTTTATATCAATAAACAACAGAAATCAAGAGATGGGTTTGGGTAGAAATACAAGTTAAGCCTCCAGTCCAGCAGTCCACCACAGACGGAAGCAATGGAAGACGAGGAGGCCTTCGAGGACCCCCAGGAGCGCCCCGGCCACGACGTCCCCGACAAAGTGCCTCCCAAGTAGCACCCTCGACGCCGAGGTCGCCGCCGACCACGCCCCCACCAAGGGCACCAGCCCCGCACTTTGCTGGTCGAGGGAGAGGGAGAGGGAGAGGAAGGAGGAGACAAAGAAGACGCGGGAGGAGTGGCCGCTGGGGAAGGACCAGTGGTCGAGGGCCACCACCACGCTCATGCCCTTGTTGTAGACGGGCCGTGGTCGGCGCACCAGGTGCTTGAGGAGGCCCACCAGGGCGAGGTCGAGGAGGGACCCCGCGAGGAGGGCCAGAGGGAGGAGCCTCCCCGTGGGGCCCGACGCCAGCAGGAGGAGGGACACCGGCACCGGGAGCCAGAAACGCCCGTCCCCCGACAGCTCCAGCCCCCGGAGGACCCACCGGGGCACCACAGGCTCGAAGAAACCGTGGATCCGGAGGGACGCCGCCGCGTCAAGCTCGACCGCCCGGCTGAGGAGGGTGGTGCCGCCGCCGCCGGTGGTGGCGGTCACCGGTGGACCCATGTTTGTTGTGCGCTGTGGTGTGGGTTGTGGGGAATGAGGGGAGGAGAATGTGGTGGATAGACGAGCCAACGAGAGGACAGAAGAAATGTTTGGTGACCACTTGGAAAGAATGCCCCGTTAACGAAACCACCGTCGAAATGCGGTGACTTTTCACCTTTTCCGCCGGATAAAAACTTACATGGCCGTTTGAGCTAAAAAGAGAAAGAAAATAAAATTAAAAAAATAAATAAAAGAGAGAAAGAATGGTACCACTTTTTTATTTCTTTTTTGCACAAGAAATATTTTTCATTTGTAGCGATTCGATTATTTTCAACATCTTACTATTCTGTGCACAAATAAAAATCACCTAGAACATGAACATGTGCAGGTTAGATCTCAACTTTTGGAACTTTAATTATAGAAAACCTATACTGGGTCTGTAATATATCTCTGCACCTCTGAATTATACCTAATTAGACTATTAAAGGACATTAATTTGATATATGAGATTGATGGCATCAGACATAATAACCACCTATATATCGAATTTAAGGCCAATCGAAGACCTTTGAATATTATCCAAGTTTCTGCCATTTTAGTACATACAGAATCACATCTATCAGCCACACATCTCATAATTTTTCCATATCAAATGAAATGGTTGCCACTATTGAATGGGATTCACCGAATGAAATTTACCTTTGGAAGATTTCCAGCACATGGCTTCAATTGACTGCAATTTTCTCCACATTTATGATCATGTCTCTCTCCACTCCCTGCCTGCAAATAGTCATGAAGATGATTGTTTGCCATCTTTAGAGCTCTATTTGCAACTTCTAGAGGATTTGGGTGGATTCCTTCTATCACCACCCTACATATATATAACCACAATGAGTGGATTACATAAAAATCCAAATTTGTTGGGTATCCTACCATATCAACATTCTTATTTATTTGTATAATAAAATCCCACCAAGAGTTGCCAACATGTTCCACACACAACCTCTACTAAACCAAATTGCACGAGAGAGAAGGCAGCCTCCAATGAGACGTTCCTAGGTTTCATCTTGAATAAAACAAAATAGGCAGATGGCTTTGCAATGAGGCAATCTAACCGATAGAATAGCTCTTAAAGGTATGATAATAATGTCATCATCAGCCATATCTAGCTTTAATTAATCATAATCAAGGAATAAATGCTCCTACATAATCGTCAGATAAACGTAATTCACTACAAATACATTCTGAGGGAAATACAGTAAAACAGGGGTAAAACTGCAGTTTTAACAACATATCTCAATTGCAGTACAATCACGGGATTTCGCCAGGGGTTAATTAAGGGTCAAATGATCTTAAGAGTCTAACAAGTGGGTTAGAACAGACAGAAAAGGGTTTTCGTGCATTACGTGAATTAAATGACATCTAAAATCCTAAAAATAGACCTTCTTAATTAACTGAGGTTATGGTCAAGATAAAATTCACCTAAACCCTCTAAAATTCATAGAAAAATATTCTCTAGGGTTTGGAATGCTTGATTTGACCATTGGAACCCAGTTTGACCCAAAATAGAGCCATAAATAGACTTTTACCCTAATTTGGGTAATTGTACAATTTCTCCAGTCAAACTTGGTCAAAACCTAAATTTAACTTCACTATTGGATTCCTTAGGTCCAAATTAGTTTTATACCAAAATTTGGACCCAATTTGAGATCATCTTGACCTAGTTTGCAATTTGATCCTGTCTGACTCTTTTATCTCACACTCATGCCCTTAACTTTTGAATTTCTTACAAATAGCCCCCAGCTTTGTCGTCTTCTTCACATATAGGTCCTTGCTGCCCTCAACTCCTAATCCTAAAGCTCTGGCGACCTTCAAATGGGAAGATCTCCTTGGTTTCTTGCTCAATCCCTTCCAAAATTGGAAGGGAAATTCCTTGAGGAGTCCTTTTTCCAATGCACCCGTTCTTGAGCCCAACAACCTTCCCAATCACTCATGCGAACGTATGAGAGATTCGAGTATCTTTAGGTTTCCAACTTCAGCGAGCCTTCCAAGCTTGGGAAGCTTGCTTCCCAAGCTCTAACCGCACCCTGAGGCCTATAAAAGAAACCCCAGGGCCTACCCGTTCTCCTCAGAAAGGTTTAAGGCTAGAACGTCTTCCCTCTCTTCCACGACCGGCTTCGACCTTAGCTCTGGCAAGCTCCTCCCTCGGTCGTCTTACAACCTCCCAATGGCCAAATTAGGAGTGCTATGTTCCTCCCCTCCTTCGTCTGCTCCTCGACGACCAACTCAGGGGAACCTAGATCCCCCTCTTCCTCGTCATCTCTCCCTTTGGAGGTTCGTCTTCCCCACGTTCGGCCATCACACTGGTGTGGGATCTCTCCCCCTTTCATCCCTAAACTAGGTTCTTTAGCTTCCTCTACTTTCCTACTTCTTTTTCCCTCTTTCTATCTCTCAATTCGATCACCAAACACACGCGACCACCTCCGTCTTCCCTATCTCCGGCAACCCCTCTGGCGAGGCATCCTTTCCACTACACTCCTCCATCCGCCTTGTTGAAACCCTATACACCATCACCACATCCACCTGCATCAAAGCCCCACCTTTATTTCCTACTCCACTCACTCCCGTGACCCACCGAACACACCCACCGTGGTGTTCCTCCTCCGACCTCCACAGACCACCACACACCTTCACTAACCATGAGACCATTCCCTACGCATTTGCCGTGGTCCGACGAAGCTCGTGAACTGGTTTAATTGGGGCTACAAGCCCATATTATGATTTTCAGGGTTACACCATGCTCCGCCACCGCTGCCATTGATGACATCCCTATTCTTCGAGCTCCAGCCAAGTAAGCTCCAGGTTTTGCTTCCAGGAATCGCGGATTGCATCCATGTGTCTAGCTGCACCTCCAATTGAAGATGTGAAGACCATTGGTGGCTAAATTAAGCGAGACCTCCTCAGTTGACGCATGCATGAAGAGCTAGTGGGAATAATCCCACATCGGTGGTGGACGAAGCCTCCCCAGCGAATAAATTGATTTCTTGTATATGCCTCTTCACCTCCTAACACGAGGGTGAGGTCCTCCTTACCCACACACGCCTCGCCCATGACATTGTTCCATATGGGCCTGGTCTGATTACCTGCCCAACCCGTGCACACCTCGGCTGCTACCCCACGCTAACAGCCCTAGTCCTGGGTAAGCGGACCCCCGAATACCCAATTACCCATTATTGTGCTTATGGTCTTGAGAAGGCAGGAAGAGGAGGAACCCAAGAGAGGGAAAAGAGAGAGAGAGCGTGGGGGTTGGGGGTTTGTGCTCTATGCATTGGCCAACACTTAGCCAAATCCGAGAGTGCTTCCCCTGTTGTTAAGACCCGAGGCACCAAGACCACTTTAAGACGTCTGGGAGTTGGCCCAGACGTCTGGTCAGACGTCTGGACGCCTTCCTAGACGTCTGGTCAGACGTCTGGACGCCTTCCCAGACGTCTGGAAATTACTTTTTCATGCAATCAGAGGTGAATCTGCGCGCAGGCGCACGCAGACTGATTCCCAGCCGCCCTCTTCTCTTTCTTCTTCCCCCGCTGACTTGCAGAGCCCCTCGTGCCTACATATACCCCTCCTCTCCCTCATGCCACCCCACTTCCTTCCACCTGTCTTCCCCTTCTCCCTACCAGCGAGAGCACGAGCGAGAGAGAGCGGCGGAGCGGCTACTGCAAGAGGGAGAAGAAGGCTCGACCGCGAGGTGCGAGCTTGCCGGGGCAGCTAGAGCCGGCCGGTGGGAGGACGGTGAGTGTGGGGTAGCGTGGAGGAGCTGCTGCAGCCCGGGTAGCAGGCGAACGAGGCACGGCGCGGCTGTGAGTCGGGGCGGAGAGCGAATCGGGTTTTGGTTCTGGAAAATTTTCCAGAATCAGACATCTGGACTTACGTCCAGACGACGCCGAAGACGTCTGGAGGACGGTCCAGACGTTTGACAAGTAAGATATTTCTTATCTTCTCTTTTTACGCGTGTATGGCCATGCAGCCATCTGTCGCGATTTCTTCTGCTCTTCGTCGTGCTGAGAGCAGGTGTGTGTGTGCGCAGGTTTTGCTCGGGAGGGCACGAGGGCACGCCATCCCACGTGAATCAGACGTCTGGCTACAGTGCCAGACGACGGAGAGAACCTCCAGACGTCCGGGGTGATAATCTGACATCTGGAAACCAAGGTCAGACGTTCCAGCAGGCTTCTGGACGTCTGAAGGATTGCGTAGACTGAGGTACGACTTGATCCACCTTTTAAGACGTCTGGAAGAGGTTCCAGACGTCTGATTTTGGACAGATTCGTCGTTTTTGACCCGTTTAGGGCCCGTTCGGAGTCCGTTTTCCGCGTTTCGAGTTGCATTCTTTCCAGAATTAATTCCTCTATCCGTTTACAGTTATTGTATACCATTCTGAGAAACTCCTTGTGATTGATCATTGTGTTAGGACCCCATTCCGTTGCAGTCTTGGGAGTTACGAAGGCATGCGGGATTGCCGACCATGCCCCCAATACTCCCGGTTTCACTGGTAGAGTGGCCCTTTAATCTATTTAACAAAATTTGTACAATTACGAAACAATTAATAGAGTCTAGGGCATTGCATGAACCCTAGGACTGAGAAATTAGATTGAATGATAGATCCTAGGGCATTGCATGAATCCTAGGACTGGAAAACTAGATTGAATGATAGATCCTAGGGTACGGCATGAATCATAGGACTAGAAAACTAGTTGAATATACAACCATTGCAGCCTTGGAAAAATGGAAAGAAAATGATAGCTGCCTGTGTATGAATTGGAATTGGAAATATGAGCTACGTGCGAATAAATGTGAAATGTGAATAGTCAAGTTGCATGTTACATGTGTAGAACTTGAGAAATGAAAACAGAATGATGAAACATAGTATGGCTAGGCCTGTGAAACATGAGCATGAACCCTGTGGGGAATTAAGGAGTAGGACTCCTGAAATTATATGGAATGAGATATGAAAACGTAACTGGGGAAGTGAGCTGGCCCTTGAGTACGGAGTACCAAGGAGAGCAATTATTCCCCTGTTTAGTGCAGAGTGGAGCCAACCACCCCAGGAACTCGGGGTTAGGACTGGCCACTTTGTACCGACTTTTGGCCCTCGTGTACATAGTACCGAGGAGAGCTACTAGTGTAGGGAGAGCACTAGCTACCCCACGAGCCCCGGGGTTCTGCTAGCTCTCCTACACCGACTTGTTAGGCCCACTGGGCAAACCAGGGTAGTCAGGCGAGGTGCGCGGACTATGGAGGGGCGAGACCCCTGTTTGGTTACTGTGGAGGGGCTGGACCCCTGTTACTGAGAGTTCTCTGCCCTATACTGGTTCCGTGCTGTGCTTTGGGTGCACCCGTTAACAGAAACGACTGACCGCGTGCCAGTGCGGGGTAGCTATCCGTGCGTTTATCGTGCGTGCCGTAGTCACCATTACGTCTGTCAGCGACCTTGGGGTGGTTGATTGAGGGTAGGACCACCACGGGAGACTCTCCCGGCCAGGAGAGCACCACGTGTTACTTCTACTTTTCGGAAAAGACTGCAATCAAGATCGTTCCCACGAGGAACATTCAAGATCAAGAGAAGGATCTGAGAAATAAATCAATAGTGAATAAATGGAAAAGTATAAAGGAAGAAAGTAAAAGAAAAAATATATATATAACAGCTACTGTCCACTCTACTGCTTCTTCTAACTTTTACTTGCCACTCTACTCAGCATTTCGCTGACGTGTCACCCTTGTTACCTTTTCAGGACCAGGTGTTGAGCAGCCAGAGTCAGCGGCTGCAAAGGGCGCTGGGCCTAGTAGGGTCCAGTAGGGTTACCTGTAGTACTTCCCGTACTTTCTTTCAGTTGTAGTGAGTAGTTTTCTGTTGCTCCTTGTACTCACTTTAATGAAAACTTCATGTTTATATTTATGTGCATTTCTCTACTGTTGTGGTGGTGTATACTGTAGTGGTTCTTTCCTTTATTGCTGTATTTTGTTACTGCTAGTTATATACATGGTGAATGTGGTTTATTTTACTGCTCTTTTGGTTACTTTCTCTTTGGACGACTGGGTCTTGGGATTAGTCGAATCGGTCAGATTCTCGTGTCTCGTAGGGATTCGGGAATCGGGTCGTTACACCTGTGCATGAAGAAGAGTAGAGAAGAAGAGGTTGAAAAGAGAAGACCTCCTTGAGGCACTGTAGCAACATTTAAGACATATGAGTGTATACTTGACGGCTGATTTGGCATTGTGGCTACATGGCATTTCTGATTGATCAGTACTATTCAAACATTTGATTGGTTGATAAATGCTTAATTGAGGCTAATAATTGGTGATTCAAATCACCATTCTTTTGCCTTAACTTTCTTTTTTCCACATTAATCTCTTATTATGCTCATGGTATACATTGATAATCCATTTTGAGTATATATCACTCATTGCTAGCCATTATTTGATTTAATTCTTGTGCTCATTTTCCTATAAATAGAGATTAGCGATTGAATTCTTATTTGCTCCCAGTGAACTACCTCGTACTTCATTTCTGACATTCGAGTTATAAATTTTATCTATTTTTCGCATTGATTCTAACTTTACTACAATGTGACAATTTTAAATTTCATTTCAGAGCGATTAACAGCAGCGCACGAACTATGCCCCACAATATTTTGCACTATTTGATCTCCCTTGCCCCCACCACATTATCCAGGTCATATTCTTTGATGAGAACATGAAAGGCTAACTTGACTGAAAAGTTCCCTTTTGGATGCAGCTTCCAAATTAGAGTATCTAAACCTTTATGAACTGGCATACTTGCAATGGCTTCAGCAATTTCAAATCTAAATATTTTTCTCATAATATCTCCATTCCATCCATTTTCATCATCTTGCATCAATTCTACTACAGTGGACATCTACAAACCTAAATACACTTGTGGGACAACCTCTTCCTCCTAGTCCTTTATCCAAAGATCACTCCATATATTAACCCTCTCACCATTCCCAATTAGTCATAATGAATGCTTGAACAGCCACTGTTGAACTTGTCACACCCTAAAAACCCAGGCCCTTAAATGAGGGTTGGGGTTCCGAGGAATGGCAACAGAAGAGTTGCTGGTTTATTTAATTCAGGTTGTACCTAACTAAGTCAAGCTATAACAGAGTTCCATTTATTACATAAAATGCAAGAAAATACAGGAAGGATGGCACATAAATAATATAAAAGAGTAGTAGCAAAACATACATTTACTTTAAACCAAAGTATAAAAGTTTACTTGTCAACAGATTGGGCAAAAACCTACGCAGTGACAAATCCCTTGCATTGACGACTCAACGACGACAACCTGAAAATAAGTCACAAAGTAGGGATGAGCCAATCGGCTCAATAGGGAATAAACAACTACTGTATCTTAGCCAAACAGAATAGTGTACAATTTCATTTACCAGTTGGTCCATAGCCCAACCCAACACCTTAGGTTCTAATTTCTGAACCTTGTTTAACATGACCAACCACCGTGGTTCCACAACCCATTAATCAAGTTGCCTAAATTCTTTCCATGATTTGGTATTAATATTTATTCTCTCACTCGCTTCAATGATAGATTCTGGAAATCATCCTTCTCTACCAGAGGAGATTGAGATGCATCATTTCCTTTGGATTATAGCCTGATAGTCTCGCCTTAGCCAGGGGAGAGGCTAGCAAGTCTGTTGATCCTTGAGAAAGGCGTGCCTATTCTTAACGTATTGAGTACGTTGCTGACTTCAACCAAAAGAGTCAGGCCTCTTGGAAGCTACCCAAGCCTATACCTTGCGATCACGAAGCGCAAGCTTGGCTCATGTCCAACAAGGACCAGTCACAGAGTAAACTAGATTATCATCACAGGATTGGCGAGAACTGTCAAGCCACACCGATGCTCCTGCTAGGAGTGGCTCCCCGTAGCAGCATAGTCGGTAGGTGTGCCCTCTCAATCCGTCATTAGATGAGGTCTCAACCAATCTATCATAGTACCCTGGCACTTCTGTACATACGGGTTCCCTGTGAGCCTCTAACTATGAGTACCACGTACCCTAACATCCCCTGTTGCGCATGTGGGTGCCGTCTGAGCCTAGAGTCACAAGGATCTCTGTATGGAGTTGAATTCAGGTACATCCAAGTACCAAACACCGATGATAGTCGAAGGTCTGTCATCAAACCCAAGAACCCTTCAAGTTCTGAGGCAGATTCCTTGGTAGCCTCTTACTACTGCAACAACTCAAACCCTTTACCTGAGCAGTGAACTTGTGGCTCACCAAGTCTAAGGGTGCAGCCTTACAAGCTCACCTAGTGGACCAATCATCATTTCATTTCACTGGATTCCATGTCCAGAATGAAGCCCTAGAGACCTAGTGGATCATCTGGGGTCTTACTCAAGACCTTAAGACCCAAGCATCTCCCCTTATTAGACTCTGATCGAGTCATAGATACCATCTTGTGAGGTTCAAGCCATTACTTAGCCAATTCAGATTTACTTTTAATGTGCTTAGGGAGCTTCAAGCTCAAAATTTCACACACACACACAATTTACCCATCTAGGGTTTAACTACAATTTCACCATTCATCCTTACAAATTGGGGTACCTGCTGGACCCTCGATTAGGTTCTACATTACTGCAGATTCCCAGTATCAAAGTCCCACAATTTCAAGCCAATTAATAAATTCAACAAACTACCTAACGTTAGGAATCTCAATCAGCATACACCTATTATTTGGTAATTCTGACCTAACGTTAGGTCAGGTTACATGTCTAATTCTGGACTGCAAAACCCACCTTTCATGCTTAAAACCCAGGTTTTGCACCTCTAAACCACCTGTAATCTTGACCACTAATACACATGCATGTCACTACATCGAATCCAAGAGATCCTTAATCCCAATATTTTGGTTTCAATCTTTAGCCAGACCTAATCAATTTTATTCTCTTCTTAGAGTTCAAGCAATATGAAACCAATACACCAGTATCGGTCCTAGTCTTAGGTACCAGTGTTGGTCACCCACTGTCCCCACCGGGCCATAGTGTACCAGTACTGGTATCAAACTTTAGCAATGTTACTGGGTACCCACAGCACAGCTTCCACTAAGCCAACCAGTACTAGTACTAGACCTTAGTACCAGTACTGAGCAACCCTAATACAATTTCCAACACCAGCTAGTATTGGTACTGAACACCGATACCAGTACAAGGTATCAACCACACCTTTCCAAGTAATCTCGCCAGTATCAGTGCTGAGCACCAGTACCAATACATGTTGGCTAATTGACTTGATTAGGGGGCAGCTGAGTGTACACATGACCCTGACCCATTGGTCTTTACAGTGCATAATTGCTAGGTCGGATTTGGGTCTGTTGCCCTGGGTTTTTCCCAAAGAAGTTAGGATGGCTCCTCCAACCTAGGTTATAGGAGTTAAAATGTGGATTGGACCTAACATTCTCCCATATAGCATACACATCCTCATTGAGTGAGGATGGTGGGAAAGAAGGAGAAGGATTAGAGAAACTGGGATCAAAGGCCCTAATTTGGAACTCGTAGGGTTTCGAGTAATGCTAGCTCACAGGTTGAGCCGTTCCCAAGTGATTTACAAACTCTCATCCAGTAGGAACTTGTGAAGAATGGAATCCCAAATTCTGCGATTGAGTGGATCTAGAAGTATTTATAGAGTTTCCAGCCATCCACTCTTCCATTTTCTTTACAACCAGGTCTACCTTATCAAGTTTGTTGCAAATCAATTCCATATCGAATGAATGAGAGTCTTGGACCTCATTAACATTCGATCTTGGTTGCTGGGATCGGTTGAAAGTATCCATAGAGGCATGATTGATAAAATTCTCACTCATTTCCTCAAATAAGTCATGCACACTATCTGCATCCATGTTGAGGAAATTGCCTTCGTAAAAAGCGCCCACGTGATTACGGTGTTGCTCAGTCAAACCATGATAGAAAATTTGTACGAGTTGCCATTTCAGCACCTCGTGGTGTGGACACTTCCACAATATATCCTGGAATCACTCCCAGGCACCATGAAGCAGTTCTCCTATTCACTAAACGAAAATAGCAATTGCCCGTCGCAATGCATTGGTACGCCCAACAGGAAAAAATTTCTTCAATAAGGCCAATTTGAGATCATTCCAAGTGGCTATCAGCCTCCCAATCGTTCAATACCAATGTGCGGCCTTATCCCTGAGAGAGTGAGGGAAAAGCCTCATGATCATCTGCTCCTTGTACACATTTCATGCTCTGGTGGCCTAGACCAAAGTGGTTAAGTCCTTTAAATGCTGAAACGGGTCTTCAGAGCCAAGCCCATGAAAATGTTTGATCAGGCTTAAAACATGGGGCTTGATTTCCACATCACCGGCTGGAATCTGGACACCAGGACATTCTCCATAATTTGAAGGATCATAAAAATCCTTCAAGGGCTGAGTGCCCTGACCATTCATTGCTAGAACCATTCTTGCATTTGCTACAATTGTTCCAGCTGCCTTTGCAACATCTCGTGCTGATTCGGAGGTGGTTGGTCAGCCATGGGATCCACTGGACCAAAATTCAACCTACACCTCCTTGAATGGTCTAATGGACCTTCCAAATGGGGATTTAATGACCTCCTTCCAAGCATAAACTAGGAAGGGGTCAGAAGGGCTGGAGAATAAAACCCTGCAATACAACAATACAAGCTTGTCCTTAAGTTGGGTATCCTAAGAACCTAGGCTCCAAGATATATTCAAACCACAACACAAATTTTGTGTCGTCCTTAATCTAGAAGCTGGTTAAGTTGGGTTGGCGAAGCAGGGGGAGCGTGTCCCGAAGGCCGCTAATTATGCCAAACCTCTACCTACTTAAGTCTTTTCAGAATCAGGCCCCCCAACTTAGCACCTTTTGGAGAAGGCAGACATCACAAATTTGCACCATAGTTTGAGAAATACCTTGAAACGGACTGATGGGTCCTAGGGCCAACGTCTACTCAATTTTAGATTAGCTAGACTCAGGATACTAGTGCTTTTGGAATGTGATGGGCCCATAAAATGGGTTGTGCCCTTAATGATTGGTTGAAATGTGTAAGTGAGTGCACAACCCGGGTTTTCAAGAAAGATTATTTAGATGAGTAGATTTTAGAGTTCAAATCTTTCTTAAGTAGCCTTTAAGGTTTGAATTAAGGTTGATTCAATCAAGTTCAAGAGGCACACCAAGATTTGTAAACATGGGTGAAGATGTTTTCCCTTGAAATCAAAATAAAGTGGAGTGCCTAGTACTTGGCCTTAAATGTTAACCCTAAGGAGCAAGGTACTCGATGAGTTATTTTTAGATGAAGTGGTGCGGCTCAAACAACTCAAGCAATTGGCATTGATGCACCACTGAATTGGGCATACAAATGGCTACCTAATCTGATTTCTACTTGATTATCTATTTGTTTGAGTGTACTGGTTCCAAAGATCGGTTTACCGGTTGAGTGAGAAAAATCAGAAGAGGTTGTGTACCTTAAGTTGTGGGTGTATGTGATGTGTATGGTAAGGAAATCCCACAATTAGATTAGATTTTTTTAGATTTTTTTTTTATAAGCAAAGGGTGAAGTGGGTGAAGGTGACAATCAAACAATCAAATTAACTTTAGGATTTATGAGAGCACCTAGGTTAATTAGGGTTTGAATTAAGGTAATGAAAAGCTATGGAGGGGGAAAATAATGGGGGAGCACTTACAATGACCTTTAACCTTACTTTACTCCTATCTACAACTCTTAGATTTCCTTAGTGGGACTCCTGCAAGACAATAGAAGAAATAAAAGAGAGGTTAGAGAGAAAATAAGTGCGAGAAATGCGAAAAAATAATCGGGATCTGTTGCCTCCCTAGCAATGCTGCCAAAATGATGAGTGAGAAAATCATTGTGAAGAAAAGTTGGATTTTGGAAAACCCGAGTCATTGTAAAATTTGCAAGAAAATCCGCTATCAAATAAAGTTTAACCGAAAGTCTGGTGAGTCTCGGGTCAAATAATGGGAGGCTACGTTGATTCTAAATCCGTAATTATATATATATTTTTTTCTTTATAAGGAAACATTCACAATAGCTATAAACAGCTATTCTACTTGCAATATAAACAAGAGAGAGAAAGAGAGAGAGATAACAACTTTTATAACTATGATAATGTCAATTACAACTACTTGCTACAATTATAAAGCTGAAAATCTACATTAGAAAGAGATAAAAAGATAGGGGATGAGAGATTATCCTCCTTGACGAATGCTTAGGGGACGAGCCAGACAGACGACGCCTAGAGGAAGGAGTGAAGATGGAGGAAGGAGGGTGAATCTGGAAGAACTGGGGATGAGGCAGGGCGTCGACGTCACAGGATCTGCTTCCAGAACGGGGGTGAGAGGGCGGCTAGCGAGAGCTTCGCGAAGGGGGTGAGAAGTAGAAAATTTTATTTTTTAACTCTAACGAAGCTTCCTGTAGCTTGGGAGCACTAGAGTGAGCTTTAGAACTTGCGTTGTTAGCTCTTAGAGGGTTGAGAGAAGAAAGAAGGGATGGTAAAATATGTAGTACGGGTGACCCTTTTATAGGTGTAAAAATGGTGGCAAAAGGGTCTTTTAAGGCCTTTAAAATAAATGTAGGGCCTTTAGTGACGTTTACGCACATCGCTGTAGCCGCATGTTGCTAAAGCATGCCCGTGCAATGTGGGTCATTCATCGCCGATCTGATGCCTCTCGTGCTGCCACATCACCTGCCATCTCGCCTTTAGCCACTGCGCACACACACCAAGCGCCACGCAATGTGGCCGCCTCGCAAGCCATTAGATTTGAGATGAGAGGCTAAAATTCATGCTGAGATCGCGCCTCCAGATTGTGCTATGAAGTTGCGTGTGATCGTGCATGTGATCACACGTGATTACATGTGTGCGCACACCACTCTCATCCGGTGCATGAGGGTGCTCCACGTGGGAGCTCTGGGATCAGTTGATGGAGATTAAGCGATCGAATTTCAACCGCGGCTGCTTCAACGGATTCAATCTGCTCATCGAGACTCGAGCGTGCGCCGTGCGGTTCCTGTAGAGGCTTTGACTGCTCCGCTACGTCCTCAACATTGTCTCATTTTTTAATTAAAGTTCGCACACCCACGACCATTGGATCTCAATCCAACGGTCAAGATCTGATGGTGTAGTTGAACAAGGAGGAGGTCGGTGGCTTTAGGAGGCTTGGATGGTGCCACGTGGCACCATTTGGGCCATCCATTTTCTTTTGCTCATAAGTGGTGCCACGGATGTCACATTGGGTTCATTTTCATGTCGTTGGGCTACAATCGTCAATCCGAACTATCCATGTGATTGGATTTGTCATCTGAGGTATAGATTTCCATCACCTTTCTCCTTGACCTCTGATCTTCCTCGGATTGCATCTGATGCTACGGATGTCCAAGCGGGGCAACCTCAGAGGCATTGGACTCTGATTGTCACCCTAATCAGATGTATGTAGTTAGATCTTCAATCCAATGTCCCGAAATGATGTTGCCCTATTCCCTAGCCACAATAAGAGGTGAATTACTATATAATTTGTACAAATTAACCTAAATACATGATGAAGCATATTATGCAATATTTATAATGCATGATGCTTCTATGACCCTAGGAGAATGCATAAATAAACATGTTAAGCCAATTACATGTGTGCACATCAAATACACATTTAAAACTCCATGCTAAGCATTTATAAGCATGGGAAGAACACAAATAACTAGAGAAATTAGGGGAGACACCCCTTTATTGTTTACCCACATTCACCACTAGACTTCACAAATAACCAAGAAGTGGGTATGCCCCATGAATTTACCACATAACAGCACAAGTTTAAAGGTAATGCTTTACATAAAACTCATAATGACCACTGATGATAACATCATCATCAGCCATAACTAACTTTAATTAATCAGAATTAATAGTCAAATGCTCCTACATAACTACTGGAGAGTCATAATTTATTGCATATTCTTTATGAGAGAAATACATAAAATCAGGGGTAAATCTGCAGTTTTAACATCATATCCTAATTGCAGAATAACCATGGGTTTTTGACAGGTCGATTTTCCGCTTTCAATTAAGTTTCACAAATGAAATAACGCGTTGTTGTAGTATTTAAGTGGTGGAAAAATCGACTAATCAACGATAAAAATAACCACTCACAGAAGAGCGGGTCATGCCCACAGGGAGGCAATTATGCAATAAACTCTCGATTATTTCGTATTCTTTCGGTTAAATGTGAAATCCCTAGTCAAATCTGACATAAAATGCGATGGAAAGTAGATTCACAATAACTTAAAAATATAAGCGTATATGTGCAATTTTCCCTCACTGAAATCTTCAATAAATATGTGATGATTTTATGTAATTTTCAATTAACATATACTAGAGAAAATTGGTGCACATGTTAAGTCCAAAACCAATCTTGAAACAGGTGAATAACAATAATGTGCAATTATAAGAAATTATGAGTGTGCATGTGCAATTTTGCCAAAATAAAATAATAATAAATCAAAATTAATTTCTAGTGGCAATGGCATTAGATGTAATTTTTAATTGCAGAGACAACAGAGCATTTGCTCTCTCTCCTCCTTGCGAGAGAGAGAGAGAGAACCGGCGGGGTTGTTAACCGCAAGGGAGGCTGGCGAAGATGAGGCCTATTCGATGGAGGCCGCGGCATCGACGGAGATGGCCGGAGGTGGCCTGCTGGCAGAGGAGAAGAACGCCGGAGGAGGCTATCTGCTGTGAAGGTGTTGCTTGAGAGGGGCACGCGGAGGTGTGCGCGGCCTGGCAGGGTGAAAGCGGGCGGATGCCTGCAGGCTCTTGTAGGGGCGCGGGTGCTGGAGTGGTGTCAACGCTGGAGTAGGGTGCATGCCTGCAGGGAGGCACTGGAGGGTGTGCCTGTGGGTGCGGTTGGATATGAGCTGTGGAGAAGGAGCGGGCGCCTGCAGGTGGCTAGGGCAGTTTGCAGATAGGGGAAGCGCTGCGGTTGCGAAGGCGGGCGTTAGTGCGGTGCCTACGGTGCTTGGCAAGGTCGTGGGTGAGCGGAGCGGCAATGCAGCGCCTGCGGGTGCGGGCTTGGCAGTGGTGAAGGCGCGCAACGCCTTCAGGCACACTGCAGGGAGGCGCTGGAGGGTGGATGGGTGCTTGTGCGGCTGAAGGGCAGGATGGGTTGATGGCGCTGGAAGGGAGGATGCGCTTGCGTGCGTGGCCTGGCAGGGGCAGACGCAGCGCCTGCGGGTGCTTGAAGGCGAGTGCAGGCGCTTGGTGTTGCACCTGAATAGGCCTGCAGGTGAAGGCAAACTCCTGCAGTGGTAGCGTGCTGCTTGGTGCAGGCGCGGGTGGGCGGTGTGCTTGGTGCATAATGCACATGGGTTACACGGTGTCTACCCTCTTCCACGGTGGTGAAGCTGGAGCCGTTCCCCGTAGGGGGGAAGATGCAGATGCCCCTCTCCTTTCTCCGCCTCCTCTTTTTAACTCCTCTCTCCCCGCGAGCGCCAATTAAGGGATTTTCAAATCCCTTTTCTAGTTTTGATCGGTGGTTGTTGAGGGTGCCTGGAGAATGGGGAAAAGAAATGCTGCCGGTTGAAAGGGTAATTTACTCTCCCCTCCTTATTCTTTTGCCAAATCTTCTTCCTGCACATAAAAACATAAATTATTACATATTAAGTTATAGAATGCTATAAAATAAATGTAAACTTAAATCATGATGCATGCAAACATTCTATAACTTAATGTAGTTATTAGCAAACCTAAAAGGTCAGATTAAAGCTACTTAGGCATAATATTAGTCTAGTAAAATGGACTTATCAGTTTTCCCAGGGGTTAAATGAAGGTCAAATGAGCATTAATGACTAACAAGATGGTTCATGCAGACAAAAATGAATTTTTCTCACATTTCGAGAATTAATGGACACCCGAAACTCTAATTTTAGATCCGCTTAATTAACTGAGGTTATTGTTAAAATAAAATTCACCTAAACCTTCTAAAATTCATATAAAAATATTCTATAAGGTTTAATATCCTTGATTTGACCATTGGAACCCATTTTGACGGAAAGTTGCCCTAATTTGGGTTTCTACGTAAATTACCCTGACAAACCTGGTCAAAACCAAAATCCGAATTCACCATCATATTCCTTGGGTCCAAATTAGGTTTGCATCAAAATTTAGGCCCAATCAGATATAATCTTGACCCAATTTGCATTTTAGTCCAGTCATACTCTTTCTCTCTCACTTAAACCCCTAGCTTTCGAAATATATTGCAAAGACTCTCCTAACTTTGTCATCACGTTCACATCTAGGTCCCTACTGCCATTAGGAGTAAGATGCAGCTCATCGTTGAGATTTGAGCGAGATTTTCTCTCTCAATTCTCAATCAATCAATCCCAAAATTGAACTGGAGATTTCTTGAGAAATTCTCTTCCAATTAGACCCGGCCTTGATTCCTAACTCTTTTCCAATCTCTCATGCAAATGCATGAAAGATTCGGGTACCTTTTGAGCGCGAAGCCCCTGGAGCTCGCAAGCTTGTTTCCAAGCTTGGAACTCATCTCTAAGGCCTATAAAAGGACTTAGGGTGCATGGCCGAGTTCCTTAGCTTGGTTTGGAGGTCGGATTCCCCCTCTTCCCTTCTCCCCAACCTCTGTCTCCACCAACTCCAGCAAGCTCCTTCGTCCACCTTCCTCGTCCACCATCACGAACAATAGCCGACGGATTCCACTTCGTCTCGTTCTTCCGCGTCTTGCAACACCAGGGAACGCCTCTTTCCTATTCTTCCTCGTCGCTTCTTCACCACCAAAGAATTCGTCTTCCCCACTTCTGGCGTACCAACGGCGTGGGGATCCTTCCCTTTTGTCTGTTAGATTAGATTAGCTAGGCTTCTCTTCTCCTCTACTCTCTTTTTATCTCATTTATCACCCAATTCAACCTACGCCGCTACCATTCACCGTCATCTTCTCCATCTCTGACCACATCTCCGGCGAGGTCTCCATGCTTCCACAATCCACCAAACGCCTTGCCATTGACTCCATAATCACCGCCTCACCCTTGCGAACAAAACCCCTCAATAAATTGAGGGGATTATCCATCCAACCGCATCCTCGAACAACCCACCTCCACGCGACCTTTTCTGCCTCCGTCTAGCCACTACACACACTTTAGCAGCACGCCACCACCACCAACACCCTCGTTGCATCCTTGTGATCCTCCTAAGCTTTTTAACTGGGGCTTTTAGCCTATTTTTTGTATTTCAGGTATCCCATCGGAGCTCCGTCGCTGCACCATTATCTCTGGCAGTGTTCTTCTAGCTCCATCCATGAGAGCTCCAGGCTACACCCTCCAGATCGAGCGGATACATTCCAGGCACCACTCCAGGTTTTCAATCGAAGGCCTTACCCTTAGTCACAACCTCAATTGGAGAAGTAGCTGCTGCAGTCGTGCGCAAGGAAAAGAGATGTGGAGATAGTCCCACATCTGTGGGAGAAGAGCACCTGCATGTGCTTATTACATTTTTGTGATCTATCCTTATCGCCTCAAACATGGGGTGAGGTCCCCTTCACGCACTTAGCGCACCCTTACCCGCACACCTGCTACCCGCCTAACGCACTCCTCTCTTGCGACCCCACACCCGCAAGACTAGTCAATCGGATCCCCGAATACCTGATTACGACCTGGTTATTTGAGAAGAGGAAAAGAAAAGAGGAGGAATTTGTGAGAGTGGGTGGGGGGGGGGTTTGCTCTTTGAAGCTCTACCCCTTGTGCATGCACTCTTAACACTTAGCCGCTTGGAGGAGTTTGGTTCCCTTGAGCTGTGAAGGAAGAAGAAGAAGAAGAGGGAAAGGAAGAAAAGCATAAGAAGAGAAGAGAAGGCTCGTGAAAGAAGAAAGGTCTGAAAAGAAGAAGAAGAAGAGGGAAAGGAAAAGAAACAGAGGAATAGGCTCTGAAGGGCATTGTAGCATGGCGATGTTTAAGTCGTCTGGTAGAATATTCCAACGTCAAATGTGGCTTTGAGAGCAGTATTGTAGAAACATTTGCTTGCGTGGAATTAAACCTTAAGTGGTACAAGCCACTGTTCATTTATTTGATATAATTGAGATATTTGTGATGCATGCTTAGAGGGCTTATTCGATGATCTAAATCACCATTTTTTGTCTCTAGATACATTGATCTTTATTGAATATTTAATGTGACAGGTTATTATTTACTGAAAATCTATATTTTGCTCAATTTCTTTTGCCCATTTATATATATTAATTAGATTAGCACGTGAATTCTATATTTGCTCCATGTGTTCGACCTTGGACTTCAATTTAGATTTTGAGTTATAAATTTTATTTGTTGATTGAGCTATTTAGGAGGCTTTGCTACGACGACGAAACATGAAACTCCTATATGGTTCCTATCAACAACCACCCATTACTTGACCTATCCCCCTTTCCCAAAAGACATTTGCATAGGCATATTTCAAATTCGTCCAAGTATAAGGGCAACATTTCATTCAGGCTGAGTGCTCATTCTAACCAGAATAGGTTTGCTCCAAACCTCTGTCTGCAGATGCTTAGTCAGCTAGGACAACTTTCTAACCACTTATATTTTCTCAAATTGGAGACAAGATGAAAGAGTACACATTCACCAATGCCACACAATCCAATTGTAAAACTTATTGATGGTTTTAACTGAGTCTCAATGAGTCAACCATCTCAAGCTCTATGCTTGTTTGCTTTATTCATCTATTTGTGCCCAAGATAAGTTGTCACCTAGAACGTTAGAGTTCATTTCCTTTCAATAATCTACAACTCAAAGGGATATCAATATTTTGGTCTTATGCATGTATGTATGTGTATGTATATATATATATATATATATATATATATATATATATATATATATAAGCACTAATGTAACTTTCTCTAAGGAAACCCCATGCTTCTTTCTTGTTTGAGATATCTTTTATTGAGTTGGTCTATTCCACACTTTATAGTGTTAGTCAAATCAAGGCATGAGTACTAAAATAAGAGCACCACTACTGAATAGCAACCCCATTAATCTACCTAATTTTCCCTAAATCTCATCTTCAAGATTTCACCCCACATGAAATCTCCAAATATAATAGTCACATTAGTTAACCCTGGATCTGAAATATTTAAGCCAAATATTTCCCCCAAGAAATTCAAACTTCAGGTCCACAACCTACACCAAAAAGAAGTCACCAAAAGGGCTTGAAGAAATGGAGATCCCTGTTGGTGCAAGGGCACCACGGTCGTTAAATTTGATGATAACAAAACACGTGTTATTTAACATTTGCATTGAGTTTATAAGTTTCAGGAGAATGCCAATGGATTCAAGTATGGAGGAGGAGCTCAAGCTTGTGCCCATGGTGGATTGGAGGAGCTTGATGGAGGAAAAGGAGCTTTACTCAGAGTGAAAGCTTGAAGAAGGAAGGAGTTGAAGAATATGATAGAAATTTTATTTGTTCATGTACTTTGTTTTTGTATCTTTATTCTTGGCTCTTTATTTATGTCTAGATTATATGTTAAAGAGCCCCAAAGTAACTAAACATTAGTCCTAGGAACACTTACTCTATCCTAGGATACTTAGGCTTTTTCGTAAAGAACTTAGAAAGCCAAGATAGGCATCAAACAGCTTGATCAAACGTCCAATCTGGAAATTAGACGTCTGATCTTTGACTTAAAGATGCCAAACTGTTTGATCAAACGTCAAAACACTTAGGCTGGACTTAGTGCCTTTTGTTTGTTGATTTCAGATGACTAGCCCTTAGTCTAAACATCTTAGAAGATGTCTGATGAACTTGCCAAACGTCCAACTAGAGGACCATTGACTTTATTAGGCTAATCTTAGAGGATTAACTCTTTATCTAACCTACTTTCACTTTCAGACGTCCATAGTGATCCTTAGATGTCTGATAAGTAGACGTTAGGCCCAAATCACCTTTTGTTAGATGATTATAGTCGTTTAGCCTCAGGAAATCCATTCCCGCAGAAGATTACATTTTTACACGTCCAGACTTTGTGCCAGACGACTGACCTCTCGTCTGACCAACATGACCTAGAACCCTGTTTAGGTCTGGACAAAAATAGGAAGGAAACCCGTCTTAAATTAGATGTCCAACCATAAGTCCAAGCATCTTAAAAGTAATCTTTAGACGTCCATCTTGATCCAACTTCAATCAAATCTTCCACCTTTCTAGATCAGTCGACTAATTCCTAAATTAGACAATGACCTAGATGTCTGATAACCTTGTCAGAATCATAAATAGCCCTAATTTCGGCCTGATTTGCCTTGGGATAATTCCCAACGGCTAGAGAAGCCCTCCAACAGCTAGAAGAGGCTTCTAAACCCTTCTTAGGACCTCTATAAATAGAGGAGCACCCTTCATAAGCCACGACACACCAAGTAACACTACTTCCATACTCTTTTGTGTCATAGAGAAGAAGTCATCAAGAAAGAAGTGATCTTGCTCTCCAAGACCCATTCAACAAATCCAAGAGCATCGTTACTCTACCGAGATCACGCCTACGTACTTCCATCTAAGGGAAGTCTCTTTTTCCTATAGAAGCTAAGTTTAATATATATATATTGTGGCTCTATAAATTCTATTGTATTTTCCTTATTTTTGGTTGGGTATTCTCTTTGTGAATTCCCATCTCCTTCGTGGGATAAAATACTCCTCATGAAGAGGAGGGGTTTGAGGTACACTACCCTTGTATAAAGTAGTATTGTTGTAAGAGGTTGAACTACCCTCATTTGAAGTAGTTCGTCAGTGGATTTTATCGACTCAGTCGATCGGGAAATCCAAAACCGAGAGGTTTAGGTGGTGGTTTTTATCCAGGTTTGGGTTTCCACTTAAAAATCTTTGTGTATACTTGTGATTGCTTTTTGTGTGATTGATAACTTATATTTTTTGCATTATTCTTCGCATCATGCAAATCTCACCCCCTCCGTTGTTAGAGAACCCACATTTGGTATCAAAATAGGTCTTGCACATCAGCTTCACAACCCAGCAAGGATCCATGGAGGGAAGCATTACGGCGACGAAATATGTCGAGGGGTAGTCCACTACCTATCCTCGCTGTTTTGACAAGAGCAACTACGAGTATTGGAAGATCAGGATGAAGACGTGGCTTCAAGCCAACGAATTCACCATTTGGGCCCAATGCAAGACCCCATTCGACATTCTGGAGAGACCCGCGGGAGGCTACTCGCAGCAGCAAGTATGGGAGCTCTCTCTCAACGCGAAGACAATGAACGCATTGTATTGCGCATTGAGCCCGGAGGCAACTGAATCTCTTAATGCATCATCGCATACGAGATTTGGCATATATTAGAGGTAACTCATGAGGGTACCTCAAAGGTAAGAGCTTCTAAAATTAACATTTTATCTTAAGAATTTGAATCTTTCTTGATGAAATCTAATAAAACTTTGAGTGAGATGAACACTAGGTTCACTCTCATAGTAAATAATTTGAAAGCTTTAGGAAAGACCTTCATCAAGGAAGAACTTCAAGGAAAGCTTCTCCATTCTCTTGAACCAGAATGGGAGCAGAAGGTCACTGCCATCGAAGAGGCAAACGAAGTCGAGGAGTTCAATATGGAGGATCTCCTAGGCAATCTCATAGCCTATGAGACGACGATGAAGAAAAGGACACTCCTGAGCCGAAGCCAAGAAAGAGTTTGTCATTCAAAGCCGCATCAGATAGTGAGGTAAGTTCCGACATTGAGGAACTTAAATGTTTATTTAAAAAAATTTCTAAGTTTTACAGGGATACAAAGAAAGAGAAGGAGAGGAAGGAGAAGAAGGAAAGTCCAAGATGTTGCTATCATTGCAGCAAAAAAGGATGACAGAAGCGATTTTCGCGCATTTTGAAATACGTCAGAATTCGTAGTATAGTTGCGCTAAACCCTTGATAAAAAATGTTCATTTATTTAACGAAACTCGACTGATTTTATTCTTGAGTCTCGGTCGTTCGTCTTTGGGAAGCATGAAAATAAGTCGATATTTGGATCGGCTTTTCTACCCTAAATCTAATCTAACATAATCATTTTGGCCTTTTTGCTTTTGCGATTTTTTCATTTTTGATTTCTCGAAAACAAACTTGAATGCGAAAACTACCTAAGTGAAATCCTAGGTGAGGCCATGGTGGTTGTGCCCAACGTGACTAGCCTAAGTAGCGTGTAGGCAAACAAACGTGAATATGAGCAATCACAGAGGCATAATAATATTATTTATGCATAGAATAATCAAAAGAACATCACATAATGCCTATACTAGAAAGAACATAAATAGATGGAATCCCTCACTCCGGAAAGTGCCGCTAGGGACATCGGCTACGTGTGAGGGTGTAGGCTAGACGTTGGGTATACAAACTCGTCTACATGCCTACCAACAAGAGAGGACGGCCAAACAAGGCATGGGGAACCTTGTAGCCGACCAAGATAAAGAAGAAAGAGAGGGGGCGTCCATTCTATGGAGAAGAGAGGACATGCCCAAGTGAAGAGAGGAGAAGAGGGTGTTGCACCCTTTGTGCTTTCCTTCTTCTAGTCGCCCTTGAAGAAGCTTGGAGGAGAGGTTCTTCCTATTCGTCCATGGAGGAGCCTTGGAGGAGGAGGACCCCTTAGAGGAGGGAGAGGTGGTTGGCCCTAGGGATTGGAGGTGGTGGCTCTTAGGGTTGGAGGGGAGGGTGTCGTAAGTTTGAGAGGTGGAGAATATCGTTGTGCGACTCCTCTCTCTTTGGCTTTTATGGGAAGGGCTCTTCATTTTAAATGGGTCACCACTTTTGGTGGCTCCCAAAATAGCAAGTGCCACCAATGTAGGATCTAGGTTGTTGCAAGGGTTTTAGGGCTTCCTAGAATGGGTGTGCGTGGGTTTGGTAGGGATAAAATAGGAAGGTAGGATTTAGGAAGGTGTGTGTGTGTGTGTAATTTTCGTAGAGGAAGGTGTGTGATTTGGTAATTCTAGGTTGGGTCAACCTACATTAAGTGTGTGTGGACCTAATTAGGTTTAAGTGAGTCTAATTGGAGAGGAGTGAACTTAATTGGGTCTAAGTCAAGTCTAATTAGGTTCTACTAAGCCTAATTAGTCTTGTAAGGGTAGGTAGGAGTCAATTAGATCCTGGGTGGATCTGGGTTTAGGTGCACCCAATCAACTGTAGATGCACCCAATTAGGTATGGGATGGTTCAATTGGGTTAGGGATAGGATAAGTAGGGCTATGTATAGTGGAGTAGGCTTAGGAGGTCTCTAATTAGGTTTCCTAAGGTGTTTGGTAGGGTTTTTAGGTCAAAATAGGCAAGGTCAGGCTTCTAGTACCAAAAATAGAAACCAGAGAACAGTATCAGACGTCCAAGGAACATGTTAGACGTCTTAAAGTCCAAAGTTGGATGTCTGGATAGTAAATTGAATGTCCAATTCTATGTCAGTGTTGGAGTTGGGTTCCTGGATTGATTTTCTGCAGAAATCAGACATCCAGCCAGATGTCTGGATGTCCGAAAAGGTGCTGGAGAGTGGGTTTTAGGTTTTCCAAGGTGGGTTTTGGTTCCTTAGTGTTTAGGAGAGGGATAAGGAGGATAAGAACATGGATAGTGCTATCCATGTTTGGGTTCTAAGGATAAGGTGTCCTAACGGAAGTGGTTTTAGGTTTGGGAAGGCTGTCCTAGGGTTTCTAAGGGTAGGGATAAGGCTATCCTCTTTACTCCTCTTGTCTGGATCAATCTTCTTCTCTCTTTATTGCTTTATTCCACTCTCTCGTATCTTGGATCACTTTATTACCTGCAAATCACAACAAAAAATATTAAATAGCAGGATATCTCATCTTATTCTATAATAAATCATGCAATGCAGGATATGAGTGCAATATCCACAAATTAAGCTAGGTTCAGACATTATTTAGGTTGATTAGGACCTATGATTGCTGTGCGATCAAAGGACATCTCCGACTCGAATGTCCTCTTCTTAAGAAGGAGAAGGAGAAGGAGAAGAAGTACAAGAAGAAAGCATGCCAAGCTACTTGGGATTACTCGACCTCAGAAGAAGAAGAAGAAGAAAATCCCGAAGAAGAAATCACTTGCATGGGTTTCATGGCCATGGCGAGTGATAGTGAAAGTGAAGACGACAAAGAGGTAAACTCTTTTAATGAATTACAAGATGTTTTTGATGAACTTTATGAAGTTAGTAAGTCATTAAAAGTAGAAAACAAAAGTATTAAAAAGAATCTTAGCCTTCTTAAAACTGAAAATGAAAAGTTAGAGATTCAAATTAAGAATCTAGAAAGTAGTTCAAATTGTAAAATTTCTAAAAATGATAACTTGTTAGAAAATAAAAACCTAATCAATGAAAATAGTAGATTGATTGAGGAGAACACTAGTGTCAAAATAGAAATTTCATATTTGAAAATCAAGATGTATGCTATTGAAAAGGAACTAGCTAGTCTGAAAGAAAATTCAAATAGTCTTTTATGTAAATTAAAGGCTAGTCCTAAGGTTGAGAAAGGATCTCCATCAAGGAGACCAACTAACACAATCGGATCCAAATTGACTTTGATACCGAAGAAAGAATTAGAGTCTTATTTTGTAGGTCGCAAAGAAGATTTCAATATCAAGGATTGGACCTACAAGCTCAAGGATGGTCAACTCAAATTGGGAGGACCAAAGAGTAGACCAAAGAGGAAGACAAGGAGATTGACAAGAAGACCAGCAGATAATAGAACCACCGCACGTCGACCGCTCGAGTGGAGATCAGCTCCAATGCCCAAACCTCCAAGCTTCGGATTGGAGCCCCATCCATTTTGGCAACCTCCTTTTGGACCATGCTATTGGCCATGGTAAGTGAGGTATACCCTTAACCCTATCTTTTTATTTTTAGTATATAGATAGGGGGAGTTAAATTTAATGAAGCTATTTGGCCATCTTTAAGGGGGAGGTTTTAAAAAAGATAACATAACTATATTTCCTTTAGAAAAGGGGAGATAATATCCTAGCTATCTTGTTATATGAAAAAGATGGAATTAGAAGAGCATGTCTTAAGGGGGAGTATAGGATAAATGACTAAAAGTTATTAAACCTTTTTGATAATGTCAAAAAGGGGAAGATTTTTTGGATTAATATTTATGATTTTGTCATCATCAAAAAGGGGGAGATTGTTGGTGCAAGGGCACTACGGTCGTTAATTTTGATGATAATAAAACACGTGTTATTTAATATTTACATTGAGTTTATAAGCTTCAAAAGAATGCAAATGGATTCAAGTATAAAGGAGGAGCTCAAGCTCGTGTCCATGGCAAATTGGAGAAGCTTGATGGAGGAGGAGCTTCGCTTGGAGTGAAAGCTTTGAAGAAGCAAGGAGTTGAAGAATATGATAGAAATTTTATCTATTCATGTACTTTATTTTTGTATCTTTATTCCTTGCTCTTTATTTATGTCTAGATTATATGTTAAAGAGCCCCAAAGTAACTAAACATTAGTCCTAGGAACACTTACTCTACCCTAGGATATTTAGGCTTTTTTGTAGAGAACTTAAAAAGCTAAGATAGGCATCAAATAGCCTGATCAGACGTCCAATCTGGAAATCAGACATTCAATCTTTGACTTTAACACATTTGACTGTTTGATCAGATGTCCAAGCACTTAGGTTGGACTTAGTGCCTTTTGTCTGTTGATTTCAGACGACTAACCCTTAGTCTAGACGTCTTAGAAGACGTTTGATGAACTTGCCAGACATCCAACTAGAAGACCGTTGGCTTTATCAGGCTAATCTTAGAGGATTAACTCTTTATCTAATCTACTTTCACTTTCAGATGTCCGTAGTGATCCCTAGACGTTTGATAAATAGACGTTAGGCCCAAATCACCTTTTGTCAGATGATTAGAGCCATTTAGCCTCGGGAAATCCATTCCTGCAGAAGATTGCATTTTCATACATCGAAACTTTATGCCAGACGACCGACCTATCATCTGACCAACAAGACCTAGAACTCTGTTTAGGTTTGGACAAAAACAGGAAGGAAACTCGTCTTAAATTAGACATCCGACCTTAAGTCCAGACGTCTTAAAAGTAATCTTTAGACATTCATCTTGATCCAACTTCAATCAAATCTTCCACCTTTCTAGATTAGATGACTAATTCCAAAATCAAACGATGACCCAGACGTCTGATAATAGATTCAGACGTCTGATAACCCTGTCAAAATCATAAGTAGCCCTGATTTCGACCTAATTTGCCTTGGGATAATTCCCAACGGCTAGAAGAGGCTTCTAAACCCTTCTTAGGACCTTTATAAATAGAGGAGCACCCTTTCTAAGCCAAGACACACCAAGTAACACTACTTCCATACTCTTTTGTTTCATAGAGAAGAAATCATCAAGAAGAGAAGTGATCTTGCTCTCCAAGCCCCATTCAACAAATCCGAGAGTATCGTTACTCTACTGAGATCACACCTACGTACTTCCATCTAAGGGAAGTCTCTTTTGCCTATAAAAGCTAAGTTTAAGATATATACATTGTGGCTCTATAGGTTCTGTTGTATTTTCCTTATTTTCGGTTGGGTATTCTCTTTGCGAATTCCCGTCTCCTCCGTGGGACAAAATACTTCTCGTGAAGAGGAGGGGTTTGAGGTACACTACCCTCGTATAAAGTAGTGTTGTTGTAAGAGGTTGAACTATCCTTGTTTGAAGTAGTTCGTTAGTGTATACTTGTGATTGCTTTTTGTGTGATTGATAACTTATATTTTCTGCATTATTCTTCGTATCACGCAAATTTCACCACCTCCATTGTTAGAGAACCCACAATCCCTACTTGTTCTTGGACCAACAAAACACTAAAAGGTTTCTTGGGAAGAAAGGCACTCGATCCTTGATGGTTCAATTCTCAACATAGTTAATTAAGGTTTTTAGACTTAATTAATCACGTAAAGAAAAAACTTAGGTTATTTTGATTGGTTAAATTGTCATCTTTAATCGTAGTATAGGGTCAAGCTAACTTATATTTTAGATTGTAAATTCTTTTAACTGGTTGAGTCTAGGTCGTTCAATGGGAGACATTTAAACTTAATCAATTTACCATTTTTATTCTAAGTTAACAAATAACTAATTACTATATTAATTAAATTTATAATTACAAGACATGTTAACCTCATGAATAATTGCATACAAATTGAACTTGAAACATGGCAATTATTCCAATAAAAGAATAAAGTGTACATGAAAGATTTACAATGAATAGCAAAAGAAATGCATACAATTATTACAACAAATGTGTACAGAAGATAAAGGCATAAAAAGAAAATTACATTACAGAACAAATGCCTTTTTATTAAGCATCACACTTAACAACATTAAACTCTCAGCCTTCTCTCTTTAAGTCTCTAACACTTAAGCATTTTTTTTCTCTCAAACCTCTCTTTGTTCTTTTACTCTCAGACGTCTCTCAATATACTCAAATGTCTTCCATACTTAGCCAATTTTTAACTTTCAAATCCTCTCTTCTCTCACACTTAACCAATTTACCTAACCAAAAATTGGTTTAGTGGATGGACTAGGTTTTTTCATGGAATCTACAGTCCATCTCTGGACCAGATCAACCACTACTTAAACCCAGTCCTAGTTCATTTAGTGTGGATTTTAGTGAATTTTGGCTAATTAGGCCCAATACGCCCACAATGCTCACACACACCCACACCCATGCCCGGGCACATGTGAACGCATGCACGCACACACACTGATCAGATAATCTCAAGAGATGCGCCCTACGTTGACAACTGCATGCCTCAACACGTGATTGTTTTTGTTCGGCTCACTGTGCCCATCAACTCTTGATGTGAGACTTTCCCAACACAGCTCCTTCATACAGCATCAACTCTGGCCGAACTTCAAACAACGATAATTGGCAGCACAGACCACCATTCAGGGTGGTTCAAAGCTCCATCGAGAGCTCTAAGACTCAGCTATCCAATTTTACCATCATTTTAATGGTTGGATCAAAAGTGATCCACATATTAGAAAAGGGACATGGCACTATTGCCATGCACAAAATATGCTGCAGAGGTTGAATTAAAGGTCAAAAGACTTGCAGATTGATGAAATGTCGTCAATTAAGGGTATAAATCACTTCAGGAAAGCATTTTGTAGGTATTGAGGAAGAAAGAAAGGTAAGAGAAGTTGAACTCCAGAAGCTTTACAGGTTCAAGGGTGAAGCTCAAAACTCAAATTTCATAATGAAGAGGTCCTTCAAATAGATTTAAGCATCAAGATTGAATCTAAACTAATTCAAAGAGTGAAACTTTACTAATCTGTGCAATTTTTAGCTTGAAATCTCGACAAAAATGCTTTAAACAACTATGGGTTCCAGTTTGAACTGAAACAGTATAGAAGACGTAATTCACCTTAAATCTCAATAAAAATCATTCTAATTAATTCCAAAAGATTCATAGCACTTACAGAAACTGTAACAAACCTTTAAATCAAAGATTTGAACTCCAAAACCTCGAATTTGAGTCAGCTTTGACCTACAAACTTGAGATTTGACTTTGAGAATCATTGCTCCTCTAATCAAATTAAAAGATATAGATTAACTAATTCATCAAGAGGAATCAATTAAGCACATCAAAATTGTGTTTAGAACACTGTTCAGATGTATACAAGCTCCTCACTAGAGATTTGTTATGGGTTTGTTCGACAGAAAAATCCAGAGTCTATTAAACCTAAATAAAGCCCAGTATAGATTCTTGAAGGTCTTCTCATGCTTACAGATCTAAATCCAGGTCCTAATCATCGAGAAACACATCGCTCCTACTCCGCTGGAGTTGGAGAAGATGAAGATCAACTTAGAACTAAAATCATAAAAACTAAAATTTAAATATCAGAATCTGATTTTTAGATCACCAGTGATCTGGAACTTCTCAGGGTATTTGGAGGGCTGTGGCTCTAGCTTGGGATTGGCAAAGCTCACCGGAGCTCTGGTGAAGACTATTTCTAGTGACTAGAGAGGAATTCTCCATGAAACACTTCGAGATAGGTCTCTAAAGCTTTCTAAGGTTGCAATGAACCTCAGGGTCATGTCAATTGAATCACTAATCGATCAAAAGCACAAGTTAATCAAGAAATACTCAGGGAATCAAATTCGAGCTCAAATGAGTTCATAGAAATTGGTTTCACTCAATTGAGTGAGGGGAATTAGTTAGACAGTTGAGATGACGGTGTACGTGTGATTAATTAGGTGAAGGAACTCCTTCTGAGCCACCATGGATAGCGTGCTCAGAAGGTTGAAAGTGATTTGGCATTCTTATATAATGAAGTATTTATCTAATTAAGAGGTGGAATGGGGCCCTTGTGTGATGATAAGGTGGTGGAGGGCCCTTGATGAGTGTGATTTAGGCTCTAAGGCCTCCACCATAGATAGTAGAGGTCCTTAGGTTAATTGAGATGAATTAGCGATTAGGTGATTAATTGATAAGGGAAGAGCGTGATATGAATTAATCACGTGATCAAGAAGGTGAAGAAGTGATCGGCTAAGTGATTGAAGGTCTGGCGAGCCAGAATTGGCTCGCCAGATACGAGAAAGACAAATTGAAATTAGAGCTTTACACTACAGTAATTGATTAACTAACTAGCTAGAATTAAACTACACTAAATTCTAGGGCTAAGCTACAATTACCTAGACAAAGGAGGTGAGAAGATCTCCAGTGATGGATCGTAACAGAGGAGAAAATCAAAAGGTTAAGATCAGAGCTCTGGCAGAGAGAGAATACAGTGTGTAGGAAGGGAATCTAGACATGTAACCTCGCGTAGAGACACGGCGGAGGATGACGGAGAAGAAAGATGAAGTCATTCTCATCGGAGAAGACCGGAGGAGATGATGGAAGGTTGTCGGAGGTGAAGGAGGAATAGCCTATGAACAACCACGGTGTAAGAAGGGGAAGAGGGTTGCTAACTAAGATTAAAGGTGATGGGTAGTATTTATAGGTGGTGGCGAAGGTAGAAGGGGAGGATCTTGGACGGTTAGATGGTTAGGTGGGTTGTAACTGTTGGTACAAGGGTACCACGATCGTTAATTTTGATGATAACAAAACACTTATAATTTAACATTTGCACTGAGTTTATGAGTTTTAGGAAAATTCAAATGCAATCAAGTGTGAAGGAGCTCAAGTTCGCATCCATGGCGAATTGGAGGAGCTTGATGGAGGAGAAGGAGCTTTTCTTGGAGTGATAGCTTAAAGAAGGAAGGAGATGAAAAATAGAATAGATACTTTATTCATGTATTCTTTTGTTATTTCTTTGCTCTTTATTTTCTGTCTAGATTATATGTTAAAGAGCCCCAAAGTAACTAATCTATAGTCTTAGAAACACCTACACAACCCTAGGATACTTAGGTTTTTTCATAGAGAACTTAGAAAGCCAAAATAGGCATCAGATAGACTGATCAGACATCCAATTTGAAAATCGGACGTCTGATCTTAGACTTTAAGACATCTAACTGTTTTATTAGACGTCCAAACACTTAGGCTGGACTTAGTTCCTTCTGTTTGTTGATTTTAGATGACTAGCCCTTAGTCCAGACGTCTAATGACATTGCCAAACACCCAACTAGAGGACCGTTGGCTTTATCAGGCTAATCTTAGAGGATTAACTCTTTATCTAACATACTTTCACTTTCAGATGTCCGTAGTGATCCTTAGACGTCTGATAAGTAGACGTTAGGCCCAAATCACCTTTTGTCAGATGATTATAGCCATTTAACCTTGGGAAATCAATTCCCACAGTAAAACCTATTTCTAGACATTCAAATTTGTGCCAGACGTTGATCTATCGTCTGACCAATAAGACCTAGAACCCTGTTTAGATCTAGACAAAAATAGGGAGGAAACCCATCTAGAATTGGACGTTTGACCTTAAGTTCAGACATCTTAAAAGTAACCTTTAGATGTCTGTTATGATCCTACACTCTCCAGTTGATCCACCCTTCTAGATCAGACGACCGATTATAGAATCAGACGATGACCAAGACGTCTGATATTAGATCCAAACGTCTGATAACCCTGTCAGAATCATAAATGACCCTGATTCTGGCCTGATTTGCCTTGGATTTGGTTCCAACGGCTACCTAAGGCTTCCACAGCCTTTCTAAGAGTTCCTGAGCCACCTATAAATAGAGGACCCTTCCTTTGTTAGATACACCTTGAGAAACTACTTCCACATCTATTTGTGTCCAAAAGAAGAAGGAAATCACTTAGAGAAGTGCCATTACTCTCCCGTGTACACAATCCTCATCTCAGAGCACCGATCCACTGCGTACTTCACTTCCATCTAAGGGAAGTTCTTTTGCCTAGAAAAGCTAGGTTGATGTACATTTATTCTTTATGGCTCTATAGGACTCTTGTTTATTTTCTTCATTTTTGGTTGGGTATTCGCTTTGCGAATTCCCGACTCCTTCGTGGGACAAATACTCCTCTTGAAGAGGAGGGTTTAAGATACGCTACCCTCGTCTAAGTAGCACTATTGTAAGAAGTTAAGTCACCCTCGTTTAAGTGACTTGGTTAGTGGATTTGATCAACTCGGTCGATCAGGAAATCCTAAATCGAAAGGTTTAGGTGGTGGTTTTTACCCAGGTTTAGGTTTCCACCTAAACATATTTGTGTACTTGTGTTTGCACCTTTTTGTGTGATTGGTATTATATTTTTTGCATTATTTTTTGTATCACGCAAATCTCATCCCTCCGTTGTTAGAGAACCCACAGTAACTACCAGCATCATCTCTGATGCCGATGAGGTTAAATACCTATGCTAAATAGGATTAGAGAGACATCCAAACTATTGGATGGATTGGTGGACGAGAGATGAGCAATGGCAGCGACGATGGCTGTGACGTAAGATGGACGGTGATCGTAAGGTACGGACACTGAAGACTCTCAGACGTCCAAAGGTTGAAGAAGAGGTTGAAGAAGATGATGTGCACAAGGGTATAAATGTAATAAAAGGACCTATATGCTATAGAAAGGACTCGATTAAGATGATAGTTAAGGGCCTAAATGTAAATAGTGGATTTAAGGGCTTATTTTAATTTATTTCTTTTTCAAATTTTTATATATTATTATAAATTAGGTAAATAATATATTTATAACTTGAAATTACATTTTTTCATTTTTAGCTATATTTATTAAATGATAGTATTAATTAGGTTGATTAAGTACTTAGATCTGAAATTTAATTAAGTTAAATTAAATACTTCATATATAGATAATTATTATTATTTTGAGTCCAATTATTAATTAACTTATATTAAGATTAATTGAGCCTTAATTATGTATTTTAAACTTATTTTACTGGTCCTTACTATTTTACCCCTCTATTATAATTAACCATGTTTTTAGTGTATTTTTAGGTAATTAGCTAGGGAAAATAGCTAATTAGTGTTAATTAGGAGCCATGGTGAGTCTTTCATCAATCCTCTTCTTCTCTTCTTCCCTCCTTGCCTCCAATAACAACAGCAACAACCACAGTAAAGGCAATGGCACAACAATTGCAGTAGTGATAGCAACATGGTAAGAATAACAATGCAGTAAGAGTAGTAGCAGTAGCACATCCCCACCCAATATCCACTCCTTCCTCCTTCCACAGCAGCAGAGTCACTACCCCCCTCAACCAGTGCAATAGCAATGGCAGCAGGGCTACCGCGACCTCCAATCAACGATGGTGACCGTCCCCGCCACCTGTTGTAGCTCACAAGAGGGAGGAAGGCGAACATGCTGTCGAAGAAGGGTAGGGATCCTTGGAGTGGCGTGCATCGCCCCTCCCATCTCTTTGTCTTATTCCCATGGGCGGACATACCAGTGGTAGCAGTCCTAACAATGGCAGCTACTACTGCAGATGAGGGGTGGAAGACTAACGAGGCAAAGAGGAAGGAGAGGAGGAGGAAGAGAAGTGGTCGGCGATCTCACAAGGGGCCAAAGGGAAGTATTTTTGGCTTCTCTTGCAAGCCAAGTCCTTATCTACTTGGTGGGCTAATTACACTACACCCCCCTCCACCTATTACTTGGGTGGCAAGTAAATCCCTAAAACAAGATTTCTCACAACGGGCCCCTCACCTAAAATGTTAAATCCTAATTGAAGGTAAAAGCAATAGGTTCAATGTTGCGTCAAAAATCATCGTAAAAGGATCGCGCTGTAGTATAGCAACGAAAATCAATGCAACATTTAAATTTATAATACTTGAAAAACAAATGCGAGTTTCGAGGTTGTTCGCAGGAAGCAAATGTAGCAAATCAATCCACTAATCATAGTAATCAAGATAATAATGTAGGTGAATTAAATAATTAAAATGATATTCAATATAGAGAAAAAATGTATCTCAAATGTTAGGGACAAAAATATAAATGAAAGGACTAAAAATGGTGGTTGAAACCACCAATTTAACCCTAGAATTAAGCATTAATCCCCACAATACTCAACAATCAAATATTTCAAAAGTGCTCCTCAACCACTAATCAGAAATATCCACGTCAGACCAAGTGCGTAATATCTCCATAGTGCCTAAAACCAAGGTCAGACGTCGGCCATGTACATCAGGTGACTTAAAGTCACCAAGCTCAGTAGCACAAGGCACAACCTCTGAAATGCCCAAATGTTGAGTGGGGGGGAGGCATAAATCTCAAGGAGAAAAACCTCCCCCTTCCTTCCTCGGATTCCTTCCTCTATTTCAGACCTTGGTGAATAGTACCGGGTAATCGGGTCAGGTATAGGATCCGGATATAGAGAACAGGACCGCAGGTGAAGAGTGCATGGCTGAGTGAGAAGGGACCTCACCCTAGTGTTTCGAGGTAATAAGAAATAGAGGAAAAACTTTATTAAGATGTTTTTAAAATGTATTTTAATGATGTGGGACTATGTCCCACTCGTTCTTCTTCACGCTGCAGCAGTTAAGATCCTTCTCCAATTTGAGTTGTTGATGCTTGTCCTCGCTCAATTGGAAGCCTGGGATGCTGCCTGGGAGTAGTCCATGTTGATTGTAAGCAGTAGCATGGTTAGAGGATAGTGGAGCATGGCAGACGGAGTTGATGAAGACGACGGCGACTGCGAAGCTCTAGTGGTACCTGAAATCAAGAATACGGCCTTGCGGCCCCGTCAAACTTGCTTAGAAACTTCACCGTACTTCGACAAGTGTTGGTAACACCATTTTGAGCCATAAATAGCTTTAATTAGTCAAAATCAAGTGGCAAATGCTCCTACATAGTCGCCTGAGAGCCATAATTCCGTGCATATCCTTTCTGAGAGAAAAACACTAAAATAGCGTTAATTTTGCAGTTTTAACATCATATCTTGAAAGCAGAGTAACCATGGGATTTTACAGGAGTTAATCTAAGGTAAATGAGCATTAAAGTCTAATAAGAAGGTCCACAAGACAGAAACGGAGTTTCACATAGTTTGAGAACCAATTCAGCACCCAAAACCCTAATTTCAGACTCGCTTAAATTACAGAGGTTTCGATCAGGATAAAATTCATCAAAACCTCCTAAAATTCATATAAAAATTTCTTGAGGTTTGGTACCCTTTATTTGACCATTTGAACCTATTTGACCTTGAATAGAGTCTCAGATGGATTTCTGCCCTAATTTGGGTTTCTACGCAAATTTCTCAGTCAAACTTGGTCGAAACTGAAATTCAACTTATCATCAGATTCCTTGGGTCTAAATTAAGTTTTTACCAAAATTTGGGTCCAATCAGAATTCATCTTGACCTAGTTTGGAATCTAGTCCCTTAAAACTTTATTCTTCACATCTAAGCTCCTTGCTTTTGAAATTCCTTGCATTTAGCCCCCTAACTTTGTTGTCTTATTCACAAAAAGACCCCTGTCGTCAATGGAGGTCAACTGACCTCCAGGCCGACTTTGACCAAACCTAAACCTATTCAAATCATCGTCAAATTCCACCAAATTTGGTGGATTGATGTCCACACTATAAGAAAGAGATTGAGATCAATCTTGGGCTCTAATTTTCCCCAGAAAGGTTGTGCGAACGCATGGATTTCTTGGGTTCTTTTTAACTCCTAATGAAGTTCAATCAGTCTTGTTTCCTTGTCTAGAGCTTTCCCTAAGCTCTATAAAAGCATCCCCTTTGCTAAGCCTTGATCCTTAGCTCAGTTTGGTCGCAATTCTTCACCAAATTTCTCTCTCCGGCCACCTCCACTGTAGCTCCGGCAACTCTTCTCCCTCTGACTTCCTCGCCTACTGCCACATACTATAGATAGCAGAACTATCTTCTTCACCTTCCTTCGCTCCTTGCCAGCCAAAGTAGGAGTCCCCAGACCCCTCTCGCCATCGTCGCTCCATCACCGGAGGTTTCACCTTCCTCGACGCCAGCCAATCACAGCCAACGCCTCTCCTCATCCCCTTCGTCCATTAGTTAGGTCAATGTTGAACGGGTCTAATTGAGGATTTAAATAGCCTCTTCCAACTCCTTCCCCAGCAACGACGCCAAAATGTTGTACAAGGGCTAGATTCAAGGGGTTTTGAAAGATGCGTTCATTGTAGTAATAAGTCCTCAAAAATAGCTCGAACAACAGATAATATGTATACTCGAATGAAAGCCCAAGGTCATTCGCTGGGAGAAAATATGGAATTCACACGCTAATCTCAATATATAATATAAATGACCACAAGAAATTACTCAAAAACTAATATGCAATGTATAACATGAGTATATGAAAAGTTAAGAAGAAATCTAGACAAAATAATGGTGAATTGAGTCACCAATCATTAGTCTAACACATATAGCAATTACTTAAATATTAACTATTCAAACCAAGTGCACAGTGCACTCCCTGTCAAGGGAATCAGACGATAGATTCTTTT
This sequence comes from Thalassia testudinum, assembly GCA_037157565.1. NCBI lineage: Eukaryota > Viridiplantae > Streptophyta > Magnoliopsida > Alismatales > Hydrocharitaceae > Thalassia > Thalassia testudinum. The sequence continues at coordinate 52,824,113 of JAZHRO010000009.1, forward strand.
AGTCAGACGACTTAAGTGTCCACTCTTGGCACTGTACTTCTTCTTCTTCTCTTCTTTGTCTGCTCTGTCTTCTTTCTTCTTCTTCTTGTGACAGGCCTTCTTCCTTCTCCTTTCTTTCTTCTGTCCTCGACTCTTCCCCTTAGCTCTGCTTCCTCTTCTTTTTTCCTTTATGCATAGGGGGGAAAACCTCCTCAAATTCGGCTAAGTGTTAGCCATTACACAATAGAGCAAAGCCTCCCTTAACCCAACACACTCTCTCTCTCTTCCTTCTCCTCTTCCTCTCTTTCTCGCCTTCACTAGGCCATGCACAGTACCAGGTATTCGGGTATCGGATATGAACACACCCAGGTCCAGGGTCACCAGCGTGGTGTAGTGACTGACGAGTGAGCTTAGGCAGGCAAACGGATCAAACCAGTCTCGCATGCACAGTGTCACAGGCGAGGCCTGTGTAGGGTACAGGGGACCTCACTGTTGAAATGCTCCGAGTTGCTACGCTAACGTATTTGATTTTTAAAACCTATCATTGTAGTTTGAAAGCGCAAAACTCGGATTCAACAAATAAAATTTATACCGGAATCGAAATCCTGGGTCGAACTCAAGGTGGCTACGTTGATCTATATTCACAATTATATTTTTATTAGAATTTTTGTTGAAAAGTGAAGCGATGTAATTACAATGAAGCCATATTAACAATCAGAACAAGAAAGAGAGAGAAAACATGCATTCAATGATTCGAAATGTTTATACAATAAAACTACAGAAGAATTATACTAGAAAGCGAGAAATCAGCTACACTAGAAAGCAGGAAAATTCTACTCTAAAAAGCTGTAAAGAAGAATGGGAGAGAGAAGTTATCCTCCTCGACAATCGCTTGGAGGACGACCCGGATGAGACGTTGCCTAGACGAAGGAGGACGGAGCGGGAAGAAGGAGGTCGAAGTAGGAGGAACGAGAATGGGGCAACACGTCATCGTCGTTGCGGGATCCACTTTCGAAATGAGAGTGAAAATTTGACTTTATCTCGCGAGGAGCATCCCGAGTGTGGGACAAGCTTCTTTTGAGCTCTAGAGAGGGAGAGAAGAGAAGGAAGGGATGGGAATTTCGTGTGGAGGGGGTCTCCTTTTATAGTTGCAAGGAGTGGGGGCAATTTGGTCATTACAACTCTAAAAACATTAAATCAGGGGTCTTTAGTGACGGATAAAACCATCGCTAAAGCCCCATCGTGGGCGTAGTGGGGCGCCCGCTAATCTTCCACGCCATCCACGTTCTTTGAATCTCAGTCGTTCGATTGTGGGATCGAACGGCTGAGAGCACTTCTCTCCTACCTCTTTTGCACGCAACGCCTGCGTGCGATCTCGCGTCATGCACGGGCGTGCGATATCGCGTGGAATGGATTGAACGCCCACAGCCGCTCGATCGCGATCAAGCGATTGTGGACACTGCTCACCTGCGCCTCAGATGTTGCTCGTGCGAGCTCGAACGCGCGCCTCACCTCGCGAGCGCGTTCACCCACTGTGCTACAGCGGCTTTTGTGTCGCGGAGACGAATCCATGCGGATACGATTAGGACCGTTGGATGGACCGTTGGATTGAGATCCAACGGTCAAGGCAGTACCTTCAGGTGCGGCTTCAGAAGTTGAGCACGCCGGTTGGGATGTAATCTCAGCCGTTGGATCTTGATCCAACGGCGGAGATTCGTGGGTGCTGGCATCTTCAGCAGCTGAGGGCAGTCAATTGGGCAGCCGAGATGGTGCCACGTGGTGCCATCTTGGCCGTCCATCTTCTGGATGACGTAGATGGTGCCACGGTTGTCGGATTGAGTCAATTTTTGCCCCGTTAGGCTGCGATCGTCGATCCGAATCCATCCGTGCGGTCAAATTTGTCATTTGAAGTGTAGATTCACACCATCTTGGCCCTTGATCTTCTGGGGTTCCCCGATCTCTATCTGATGCTACAGATATCCGATTAGAGCGATCTTGGAGTTGTTGAACTCCAATCGTAGCCCTGATCACATCTGTACGGTTGGATCTTCGATCCGAGGCCCAATAAAAAGTTTGCCCTATCCATGAACATAAAAGGAGATAATTAACCTCCATTTTATTCAAACCAATCTAAATGCAAGATGATGCATGTTATGCAATATTTATAGTATGCAATGCAATCCTATGCTTAAGAACATGCATAAATAGACATTTTATGCAATGTAAACATGTTTACATCACACCCCCATGCTTATCTTTTGCTAGTCCCTAGCAAAAACTATATGCTATTTATAAAAAAATCAAGTTGGATTATTTGGACATGAGTTATTTTCAATCATTAAGAAAATGTTTACTTAGGATCTAAACTTTCAAAGACACAACAATGCCCAAGTATCTGCCAAAATGCAAACCGCCTCAAGCCCTTGTCTTATTCAAAGAAAAATTTCTTTTTCTCTTTATCCTTTTTTCTAATTTTTTTGGATTTTCAAGTTTTAGGGTTTAAGAGTGGCGTTCTATGGCCATTCAACTCACCAAAGATTTGATGAGAACCTTAAGTTCTAAGCATCTTATTGTGAATGTGACAGACTCATTGATCGGCAGTTAAAACGGACTTCGGGTTTCTATGCCTCTAGGTGACCTTAGAAAGAGAATTCTACCTAAAGGTGTATCTTTACAACCGGTAGCTTTCTCCCTACTTTTCTTTTTACGGGGTCAACACAAGGGTGAATCCAGTGTATATCTCCCCGGTTTATTCTACTTCTCTGCTTCTTCCTAAGTGTTTTGGAAATTTTTAGTGCATTTATTGAGTTGGGTTCTGGACAACCGGTCGATGAGCTGTTACCACCGACAACTTGCCAGCCATACTCATGTGGTGAAGTGTGGCTTATTTCTTTCTTTTTTCTTTCTTTTCTCCTTTTCTTTCTGACTTTTTTTTTTTTAAGTAGGTGGCTTCCTTGGTCTAAGATTTACCTAAAGGCAGCAAAAAAAAGAATGGTCCAGTGACTTGGATCAAGGCAACCTACCTATGGGCTGTTACCCATGATAACTTGCCAGCCATATCACCCTAGAAGGTTCATTAGCTATTCAATTTCCATTAAAATCGTCGAACAACGAGTCAGTGCAAAGAAAGTGTGTAGATGCTTAAAACTCAAAGTTCCCTCAAATCAGAGGGTGGGTTGATAAGTCGTGTACTTTTCACCCAAACTTATTTACTCAAATTACAATAGAATTAAGGTTGGCAAGTACTCGAAAAACAAATCCATATTTTAGTGGATACACGGGCCGATTAAGTCCAAAGACCTGAAGGGTCTTTGTGTTCAGATCCTATTGTAATATTTCCTAAGGTTGAAAAGTCCTAATGTCCAACTATTCCTTCATAATTCATTTTTTTTATGTATAAATAAGAAGAGAAAAACAATTTACATGAATTTCACAAAGCTGACCAAATGATTAAAAAATGAATCCACCCCCCCATGCCTAGCTGATGTAATGTCCACATTGAGAAAGAGACATGAAAGAAAGGGTAGAGTTTTAGGTCAAAATGGGTTCTAACAGTCAAATCAAGCATACCAAACCCTAAAGAATTTTTTGTATGATTTTTAGAGGGTTTATGTGAATTTTATCCTGACCAGAACCTCAGTAGATTAAGCGGGTCTGTTTTTAGGATTTTAAATGTCATTTAATTCCTTTAATGCGCGAAAACTCATTTCTGTCTGCATGGACCCTCTTGTTACACATTTAAGACCATTTGACCTTTGATTAACCCTTGAGAAATCCCATGATTGTTCTGTAATTGAGATATGCTGTTAAAACTACAGTTTTACCCCTGTTTTCTTGTTATTCTCTCAGAATGATTATGCAATGAATTATGATCCTCTGGCTGTTATCTAGGAGCATTTAATGATGGAATATGACTAAAGGAAGCTAGATATGGCTGATGATGACATTATCATCAGTCAAATCCTACCTCTCCCTCTCTAGATTAGGGTCAACTCATCCCTCTACTATTTCAACCACCGAAATGCACTCAATGCCCTTCATCTTCCTCCACTCTGGTTGAACTCCAGTAAGGCCATTCGCACTCCACAATCCACCAAACTCCATGCTACCAGTCCCAAGACCTCTGCCTCACCTCTACGACCAAAACCCCTCAAGAAATTGAGGGGATTACGCCTCCAAAACTCCTACTGAACACCATCTCCCTTGCACCATGTCCTCGACTTCACCAGACCACCACATGCCACCGGACACCTCACGGACACCGCCACCACCTTCGTTGTCCTCCGGCGATCCTCCTAGACCATCTAATTAGGGCTTTTGAGCCCGTAGTGTGAATTACGGGTTCACCATCGTCGCCTGTCGCCGTCGTCATCTCCAACTCCATCCGCCTTGCTTTGACCAACTCCAGTCCTGCTACCACGTCCAGATGCTGCGGCCTAGTTCTAGGAGCCTTTCTAGGGCTCCAATCGAGACATGAAGCCATATTACTGCTGTGATTTGGAGGGAGTCGCTAGCCGCAGCTGCATGCAAGGAAGGCAAGGGACTCAGTCCCACAAAGTTAGCTGACAAGCTCACAACTAGACTTAAATTGATTTTGTGTTATCTGCTCATTACCTAGTAACACGGGGGCTTGGGACCCCCATGCATGCACCTCCTCGCGCCTTCACGCCTCGCCTGCGAACATGCCCGTAGGTCTGGCTACTGTTCATGACCTGATTACCCAATACTTGACCCGATTAAACCCCGATTCTGAGAGAGAATGTTACGACCTGATTCCCGAATCCTTACGAGACACGAGAATCGGACCGACTTGACTGATCCCAAGACCCAGTCGTCCAACGAGAAAGTAACCAGCAGAGCGGTAAAATAAACCACATTCACTATGTATATAACTAGAAGTAACAAAAGTATAACAGTAAAGAAAAGAACTACTACGGTACACACCACCACAACAGTAGAGAATTAAACAGGTACATAAACAAGATGCTTACAATAAAAGAGTACAGTGGTAACAGAAAATACTCACTACAACAGAAGAAAAGGTACAATAGGTACTACACAAGTAAAACTACTGGGCTCTACTAGGCCCAGCACCCTCTGTAGCCGTCGGTTCTGGCTGCTCAACACCTGGTCGTGAAAAGGTGACAAAGGTGACACGTCAGCAAAACGCTGAGTAGAGTGGCAACCAAAAGCTAAGAAAAATAGTAAGGTGGACCAGTAGCTGCTATTTTTAATTTCTTTCTTTATTTTTCCATTTACTCATTCTTGAATTATTCCTTAGATCTTTTTCTTGATCTTGAATATTCCTTGTGGGAACGATCTTGATTGCAGTCTTTTCGAAAAAGTAGTAGCACGTGGTGCTCTCCTGGCCGGGAGAGTCCCCCGTGTTGGTCCTACCCTCAGTCAACCACCCCAAGGTCACTGACAGACGTAACGGTGACTACGGTACGTGCGATAAATGCACGGGTAGCTACCCCGCACTGGCACGCGGTTAGTCGTTTCCGTTAACGGGTGCACCCCAAAGCACAGCACGGAACCAGTATAGGGTAGAGCCCTCTCACAAACAGGGGTCCTGCCCCTCCACAGTAACCAAACAGGGGTCTTGCCCCTCCACAGTTCGCGCACCCTCGCCTGACTACCTGGTTTGCCCAGTGGGCCTAACAAGTTGGTGTTGGAGGGCAAACAGAACCCCGGGGCCTGTGGGGTAGCTAGTGCTCTCCCTAAACTAGTAGCTCTCCTCGGTACTGTGTACACGAGGGCCAAAAGTCGGTACGAAGTAGCCAGACCTAACCTTTGGTCCCTGGGGTGGCTAGCTCCGCTTTGCACTAAACAGGGGAACAGTTGCTCTCCTTGGTACTCCGTACTCAAGGGCCAGCTCACTTCCCCAATTCTATTCCATTCACTTCTCAGGAGCTCTACTCCTAATTCCCCATAGGGTTCATGCTCATTTTTCTTTAACTCAGCCAATTTAGGTTTCATCATTTCAACTTTATATTCGTATAGACCATGTTCTCAATAGTAATTATCCATTCATAACCGGGCAACTGTTAACCAATTACAGGCAGTTATCGTTTTCCTTTCTACTTTTCCAAGACTGCAATATATATATTCAATCTAGTTTTCCAGTCCTAGAATTCATGCCATATCCTAGGATCTATCATTCAATCTAGTTTTTCAGTCCTAGGATTTATGCCATACCCTAGGGTCTATCATTCAATCTAGTTTTTTCAGTCCTAGGATTCATGCAATACCCTAGAATCTACTAATTATTTCACAAGTGCATAAATTTTTTGATAATTAATTAAAGGGGTCACTCTACACGCAAAATCGGGAGTACTGGGGACGTGATCGGCAAGCCCGCGCGCCTCCGCAACCCCTAGAGCCGCAACGAAACGGGGTCCTAACATAAGGATCAATTGCAATGAGCTACTCATAATAGGATACAATTACTGTAAATAGGTATAGGAACTAAATCTGAGAAGAACGAAACTTGAAACGCGAAAAATGGACTTCGAACGGATCCTAAATGGGTCAAAAAAAGACAAGTCTGCCCAAAATCAGACGTCAGGAACATTTTCCAGACGTCTTAAACAATGGCTTAGGTCATACCTTTATCCTGCGTGGTCCTTCAGACGTCCAGAATCCCGCTGAACCATCTGGACTTAGTTTCCAGACGTCCGACTGTCACTCAGGACGTCTGAAGACCCTCTCCGTCATCTGGTGCTATGCCCAGATGTCCGATCTGTGTGGGAGGGCATGCCTTTGCGCCTTCTTGAACGAAACCTACACGCATATGCGACCGTCCTCAACACGGAACGAAGCAGACCCTTCGGTGGAACGGCTGCATGGCCGTACACGCGAAAGAAGAAGGGGAGGAAAAATATCGTATCTTTCAGACGTCTGGACCTTCCTCCAGGCGTCTCCTACGTCGTCTGGACATATGTCCAGCCGTCTGATTCTGGGAAATTTTCCCAGAATCAGGACCTCCTCGCCCTCCGCCCACTGCGCATGGCCGTGCCGCGCTCGCCTGCTGCCTGAGCTGCAGCAGCTTCTCCCCAACACCACGCTCCTGCTGCACACCTGCCGGCTGGCCCTGGCTACTCCGGCGAGCTCGCAACCTCACGATCTAGCTCCCTCCCTCTCGCAGCAACCCCTCCTCCCCACGCACTTACGGTAGCAGCTGCTGCTGCCCTCACCCGCTCACTCTCTCACTAACAGGAAGAAGGAGAAGGCAATGAAGTGAGGGTGAGGGAGAAGAGAGGGGGTATTTGAAGGCTTCCGTGGGGAGAGAGAGAGAGAAAAAAAGGATGGCTGTGCCTGTAGGGAGGAAGGAAAGAGAAGAAAGGAGGGCGATGGTTCAGTCTGTGCATGCATGCACGCAGACGCGAACCCGTACGTCGAAAAAATTAAATTCCAGACGTCTGGGAAGGCTTCCAGACATCTGACCAGACGTCTGGACCAATTCCCAGATGTCTTAAACGACATTTGATGCCGGGGTCATAACAACATAACAAACTCAAAGGAAGTTTTATCCCCGAAACTTACGCTAACTAAGGTGCGGAAAAGAACTATATATGCATAACAAACTCAAAGAGGACTGAAGCCAGTCCGAAAAGACATACCCACAAAAAGCTCTGGGTATCGCTCCTGCATCGCCGCCTCAGGCTCCCAGGTAGCCTCCTCATACCACTGGCTCCTCCACAAAACCTTCACCAAGGGTACTTGCTTCCGTCTCAGACTGCGGACGGCTCTGTCGAGAATCTGCACTGGCCACTCAGGGTAGGTCAGGTCATTGCCCACCTCGACGCTCTCGTGACTCAGGACGTGACTGGGATCGACAATGTACTTCCTGAGGTTGGGCACGTGGAACACATCGTGCACACTAGAAAGCTAGGGAGGAAGGGCAAGCCTGTAAGCAACGGGTCCAACCCGCTCTAGGACCTCAAAGGGTCCCACGAACCTTGGCGCAAGCTTCCCTCTCACTCCAAACTGCTGTAGGCCCTTCATGGGAGAAACGCGAAGGAAGACGTGGTCCCCAACCTCAAACTGCACCTCTTTGCGTTTCCGTTCTGCATAGCTCTTCTGTCTTCTCTTGACAGTGTGGAGTCACCTGTGAATCTGCTCGACCACCTCTTGACTCTGCCGGATCAGTCTGGGGCCAACCTCCCACTTGGTCCCCACCTCAACCCAACTCAAGGGTGCCATACACCTCTGTTTGTACAAAGCCTCGTAAGGTGCCATACCGATGCTCGAGTGATAACTGTTATTATATGAAAACTCTACCAGGGGCAAGTGCTCCTCCCAAGAGCCCCTCCAGTCTAGTACACAAGCATGCAAAAGGTCCTCAAGTGTCTGTATCGTGTTCTCAGACTGTCCGTCCGTCTGGGGGTGGTAAGCTGTACTGAACCTCGACTGCGTCCCCAGGGCCTGCTGAAACTCAGCCTGAAACTAGGACATAAAGCGGGTATCCTGGTCGGATACGATCTCCCGCGGAACTCCGTGTAGACGTACTACGTCGTGGATATACCTCTCTGCCAACTGTGCTGGTCCCAAGGTGACTCGGATCGGCAAGAAATGCGCCGTCTTCATCAATCTGTCAACGATTACCCAAACTGCGTCGTGTCCTCGTTGGGTAACAGGTAAGCCCACCACCAAGTCCATGGTGATGCTCTCCCACTTCCACTCTGGCACTGGAAGTGGCTGTAGCAGTCCTGCAGGCCTCTGATGCTCGGCTTTCACCTGCTGGCACACTAAACACTGCTGCACGAATTCACCCACATCCCACTTCATTCCCCTCCACCAAAAGTCACGTCTCAAGTCATGGTACATCTTTGTGTTTTCGGGATGCATGGTGAATCTGGAACCGTGTGCCTCGGTCAGGAGCTCTCTCAACAGCTCCTCGTCTCTAAGAATGCACAGACGTCCCCTCATGCACAGCACTTGATCAGTAAAAGAGAAGTCCCCAGGGTCTCCTGACAGTACTCTGTCACACAAGGACTGCAAGTACGGGTCAGCCATCTGTCCTGTGATGATGCGATCTATCAGCTTTGGCCTCATCTATCGCGTCACAGTCACTGCCCCATAGTGCTCCCGTAACTCTAGGGGTCGCCAACTGCCCATCTCCTCCAAGAGGCTCCAACTCTGCACCTGTAAACTGGCCAAGTGTGCGGGTGCCTTCCGGCCCAAGGCGTCAGCCACCACATTGCCCTTTCCCGGGTGGTAGGAAATGCTGCAGTCATAGTCCTTCAGGAGCTCCAACCAACGTCTCTGTCTCATGTTGAGCTCCTTCTGATCAAACAGGTATCTGAGGATCTTGTGATCTGTGAAAATCTCGAAGGTCTCACCGTACAAGTAGTGTCTCCATGTCTTCAGTGTGCAGACGATAGCTGCCAGCTCCAGGTCGTGGGTAGGGTAGCTATGCTCATGGGGCTTCAGTTGCCGCGAAGCGTAAGCGACAACGTGACCCCTCTACATGAGCACACCCCCTAACCCCTGCAAAGAGGCATTCGTGTACACAACGAACCCGCCACTACTGTCTGGGATGGTGAGCACGGGAGCCGAAGTCAGCCTCTCCTTCAGCTCCTGAAAACATGCCTCACAGGCGTCTATCCAAGTAAAGGGCACGTCCTTCCAGGTCAACTGTGTCATAGGACGTGCATTTTGTGAAAAGCCCCTGATAAACCGCCTGTAGTAGCCTGCCAATCCCAAGAAACCGCGAATCTCCGTAACCATACGCGGTCTCTCCCACCTGAGCACTGCCTCAACCTTGGCTGGGTCCACAACCAAGCCATCCCCAGAGATCACATGACCTAAGAAGGTCACCTCCCTCAACCAGAACTCACACTTGCTGTATTTGGCATACAGCCTACGTCGTCTCAATGTATCCAAAACCATCCGCAAGTGCTGTCCGTGATGTGTCTGATCTCGAGAATAGATGAGCACATCATCAATGAATACCACCACGAACTGGTCCAAGTACGGTCTAAACACCCGGCTCATCAAGTCCATGAAGGCAGCGGGGGCATTGGTCAGCCCAAACGGCATGACCAGAAACTCGTAGTATCCGTACCGGGTGCAGAAAGCTATCTTGGAGACGTCTGCCTCCTTGATCCTCAACTGGTGGTATCCAGACCTCAAGTCGATCTTGGAGAATACCGTGGCACCTCGCAGCTGGTTAAACAAGTCATCAATCCTCGACAGCAGATACCTGTTCTTGATGGTGACCCTATTCAGCTGTCGGTAGTCCACACAAAGGCGTAGGGTACCATCCTTCTTCTTTACAAACAGTACCGGAGCTCCCCAGGGAGACCTGCTGAGCCTCACAAAGCCTTTCTCCAAAAGATCCTGCAACTGAGACTTGAGCTCTCGCAGCTCAAGTGGTGCCATCCTGTATGGTGCTATGGAGATGGGGCTGGTCCCCGGTACCAGCGAGATCTCAAACTCGATCTCACGCTCGGGCGGTAGTCCTGGCAACTTGTCTGGGAACACGTCGGGGTACTCTCTGACCACCGGGATACTCTGGAAGTCTGCCACAGGGTTGGGCTTTGCCACCACACAAGCTAGGAAGCCCTCACACCCCTGGCTCAAAAGTCTCGCCGCCCGAAGTGAAGAAATGCACCTGAAGCCTCCGTCCACTGGTTGCCCGTGGAACTCGAAAGAAGGCAACTCCGGTATGGAGAAGACGATCTTTCTCTCAAAGCAGTCCACCAAGGCGTAGTAAGCGGACAGCCAGTCCATCCCCAGAATTACACCAAAGTCCTCCATCTGTATCATAATCAGGTCAGCGAAAAGGTTGTGTCCCCCAACACTGACCTCACAACCCGTGTATACCTCCTCAGCTACAAATAGCTGACCACTCGGACCTCTGATCATGAACGGATCCTCTAACAGCATACAGTCCTGCCTCAAACTAACCGCGAAACTGGCAGCGACAAACGAGTGCGTTGTGCTGGAATTGAAAAGCATGAAAACGAGTCTGCCGGAAAGTGAAACCATACCTGCCACCACTGATCCCGAAGCTCTGGCATCCCTATGTGTCAGGGCGTTGATACGCCCCTCAGCCCTAGGTGCGGACGAAGCAGCCACGCTCTGCGTCGGAAGGGTAGCTGCTGGCCAGTACCCTCCCTGTGACTGTTGTCGTCCTTCTTGCGCCTGGAAACCGCGGCCTCCTGCTCGCCCTCCAGTGCTCAGCGCGGGAAGCATCTACTGACCTCCTGCCCTAGACCGGCAGTCCCTCCTGATGTGGCCTGGTTGGCCACACTGGTAGCAAAGGGGGACTCGACTCCCGCCCTCAGTGAATCCCTGCTGTCGGCTAGGCAAGGGTCCAGTGATAGCAGCTGGCCCCTGTCAAGGGCCCCCAAAGGTCACTGATGGCCCTGCAAAGCATGATGGCTCTCCTGCGGGCACCACGTGTCTCCTCTCTCGTCAGCCCTGTGAGAAGTCTAGCTGATAGGGCCTCTTCCGCCCGCTGTCAGTATCTCGCACGGACGGGTTGGTCTCTTCGTATGTCATAGCTGCCTCCACCACCCTCGAGAATGTAGGCAGCTTCAGGGGTTTGACATACCCCTAAATCGCAGGTCGGAGCCCCTCGGTGAACCTCCAAAGGCGCTCCTCCTCAGTGGCCACTGCTATCGCTTCACAGCGATAGCAGTGGCCACTGAGGAGGAGCGCCTTTGGAGGTTCACCGAGGGGCTTGCGAGATAGCTCCAGAAAACGCGTGCGGTATGCGCTCACGGTCATCATCCCCTGGCGGAGAGTGTGGAACTCCCGCCTCCTTTGGTCCTGCCACATCTGGGGAAAGTACTGTTCGCAGAAGAGGGTGACGAACCGGTCCCAGGTCGGCTTGTCCCTCTCCTGTCCCCTGACTGCCCTCCACCACCTGTGTGCCGCGCTCTCCCGCTGGTACGTGGCAAAGGTCACGCAGCACTCTACCGGGGGGTGAAGGGTGTCAAAAACCTTCTTGATCTACTCGAGCCAATCCTCCACCTCGATCGGGTCCTCATCCCCCTTAAAGGAGGGGGGCTTCAGCTTCCGGAACTGTCTGAAAAGCTCAAAGTGGAGCTAAAGTGGAGATGCTGGTGCACCTCCAGGTAAAGAAGCCTCGTGCGCATAAGTGTCGGAGGAAGGTGGGGGTGGTGGCGGCCCATCCCCTCCCCCGCGTCCAGCGCCATGTTCGTCGCATGGTCCCATAGAGGACTCCCCCTCCACAGCCCCAGGGAGAGGCGCTCGTGGCGGCGGGTGGAGCTCCTCTCGCACGATGTCCCGTATCAACTGGGCGAGGACCTAGGCCTGAATGCCCGGGAGCAGTGGCTGGTCCACTGAAATGTCGACCTCAACGCGCCCACCCTCCAACCTCGTCCTCGGCCATGCCCGCGGCCCGCCTCGCTAGTCCCGCGTCGAGGCATCTCCTACAAGGAGACGCAAATACAGAGCAGAAATACGTCAATACGAAACGATATCTAATAGAGAAGTCTAAGAACATATGTCAAAAGAAATGTTGTGGTGGCTAATCTAGTTACAGACGCGTGAATTGGTTATTTTTCAGTCAGTTGGTTCACTTCTCGGGACGACCTTGCTCTGATACCATCTTGTTACGAATCGATTCTCAAATCCTTACGAGACACGAAAATCGGACCGACTTGATTGATCCCAAGACCCAGTCATCCAACGAGAAAGTAACCAACAGAGCAGTAAAATAAACCACATTCACCATGTATATAACTAGCAGTAACAAAAGTACAATAGTAAAGAAAAGAACTACTACAGTACACACCACCACAACGGTAGAGAATTAAACAGGTACATAAACATGATGCTTACAATAAAAGAGTACAGTGGTAGCAGAAAATACTCACTACAACAGAAGAAAAGGTACAGTAGGTACTGCACAAGTAAAACTACTGGGCTCTACTAGGCCCAGCACCCTCTACAGCTGTCGGCTCTGGCTGCTCAACGCCTGGTCCTGAAAAGGTGACAAAGGTGACACGTCAACGAAATGCTGAGTAGAGTGGCAACCAAAAGCTAAGAAAAATAGTAAGGTGGACCAGTAGCTGTTATTTTTAATTTCTTTCTTTATTTTTCCATTTACTCATTCTTGAATTACTCAGATCTTTTTCTTGATCTTGAATGTTCCACGTGGGAACGATCTTGATTGCAGTCTTTTCCAAAAAGTAAAAGTAGCACGTGGTGCTCTCCTGGCCGGGAGAGTCCCCTGTGGTGGTTCTACCCTTAGTCAACCACCATAAGGTCACTGACAGACGTAATGGTGACTACGGCACGCACGATAAACTCACGGGTAGCTACCCCGCACTGGCACGCGGTCAGTCGTTTCCGTTAACGGGTGCACCCCAAAGCACAGCACAGAACCAATATAGGGCAAAGCCCTCTCAGTAACAGGGGTCCTGCCCCTCCACAGTAACCAAACAGGGGTCTTGCCCCTCCACAGTTCGCGCACCCTCGCCTGACTACCCTGGTTTGCCCAGTGGGCTTAACAAGTCGGTGTAGGAGGGCTAGCAGAACCCCGAGGCTCGTGGGGTAGCTACTGCTCTCCCTACACTAGTAGCTCTCCTCGGTATTGTGTACACGAGGGCCAAAAGTCGGTACAAAGTGGCCAGACCTAACCTCGGGTCCCTAGGGCGGCTAGCTCCGCTCTGCACTAAACAGGGGAACAGTCGCTCTCCTTGGTACTCCGTACTCAAGGGCCAGCTCACTTCCCCAATTCTATTCCATTCACTTCTCAGGAGCTCTACTCCTAATTCCCCATAGGGTTCATGCTCATTTTTCTTTAACTCAGCCAATTTAGGTTTCATCATTTCAGCTTTATATTCGTATAGCCCATGTTCTCAATAGTAATTATCCATTCATAATCGGGCAACTGTTAACCAATTACAGGCAGTTATCGTTTTCCTTTCTACTTTTCCAAGACTGCAATATATATATTCAGTTTAGTTTTCCAGTCCTAGAATTCATGCCATATCCTAGGATCTATCATTCAATCTAGTTTTTCAGTCCTAGGATTTATGCCATACACTAGGGTCTATCATTCAATCTAGTTTTTTCAGTCCTAGGATTCATGCAATACCCTAGGATCTACTAATTATTTCACAAGTGCATAAATTTTTTGATAATTAGTTAAAGGGGCCACTCTACCTACAAAATCGGGAGTACTGGGGGCGTGATCGGCAAGCCTGCGCACTCCGCAACCCCCAGAGCCACAACGGAATGGGGTCCTAACACAAGGATCAATTGCAATGAGCTACTCAAAAAAGGATACAATTATTGTAAATAGGTAGAGGAATTAAATCTGAGAAGAACGAAACTTGAAACGCGGAAAACGGACTTCGAACGGACCCTAAATTGGTTAAAAAATGACAAGTCTGCCCAAAATCAGACGTCTGGAACATTTTCCAGACGTCTTAAACGATGGCTCAGGTCATACCTTGATCCTGCGTGGTCCTTCAGACGTCCAGAATCCCGCTGAACCGTCTGGACTTAGTTTCCAGACATCTGACTGTCACTCAGGACGTTTGGAGACCCTCTCCGTCGTCTGGTGCTGTGGCCAGACGTCCGATCTGTGTGGGAGGGCATGCCTTTGCGCCTTCCCGAACGAAACCTGCACACATATGCGACCGTCCTCAACACGGAACGAAGCAGACCCTTCGACGGAACGGCTGCATGGCCGTACACGCGAAAGAAGAAGGGGAGGAAAAATATCGTACCTCTCAGATGTCTGGACCTTCCTCCAGACGTCTCCTACGTCGTCTGGACGTATGTCCAGACGTCTGATTCTGGGAAATTTTCCCAGAATCAGGACCTCCTCGCCCTCCGCCCGCTGCGCACAGCCGTGCCGCGTCGCGCTCGCCTGCTGGCTGAGCTGCAAAAGCTCCTCCCCAACACCACACTCCTGCTGCGCACCAGCCGACCGGCCCTGGCTGCTCTGGTGAGCTCGCAACCTCGCGATCTAGCTCCCTCCCTCTCGCAGCAACCCCTCCTCCCCACGCACTCACGGCAGTAGCTACTGCTACCCTCGCCCACTCACTTTCTGGCTAACAGGAAGAAGAAGAAGGAGAAGGCAGTGAAGTGAGGGTGAGGGAGAGGAGGGGGGGTATTTGAAGGCTTCCGTGGGGAGAGAGAGAGAGAAAAAAGGATGGCTGCGCCTGCAGGGAGGAAGGAAAGAGAAGAAAGGAGGGCGGCAGTTCAGTCTGCGCGAGCATGCGCGTAGACGCGAACCCGTACACTGAAAAAATTAAATTCCAGATGTCTGGGAAGGCTTCCAAACGTCTGGACCAATTCCTAGACATCTCAAACGACATTTGACGCTAGGGTCATAATAGAGAAAGAAGAGGATCTGTGAAAGGAGGGGGGAGGGTTTTGTTTTGCGTGCCTTGGGTGTGAGCTGAAGAAGGAAGAAGCCTTGACACTTAGTCTCTGAAGAGTGTTAGCCGTGTGATGTGCTTGAAGGCTTGAGGAAGGAGAAGGCCCAAAGAAGAAAGGGTCTTGAGAGAGCCTTGTGCTTTGTTGATGTTGTGCTTATATTAAGGCGTCTGCTGCCTTGTTTTGTCGTTTGAGGCTTGAGGTTGATCCTACTGGTACTATTGGAACATTTAAGTACCTAAGTTGAGTTGATTGAGGTTACTATTGGATTATTTGAATAAGTTGAATACATGAGATATGCTTAATTAGAGGGATCTAAATGGTGATCTAAATCACCAGTTTTTAGGTTTCTTCTATTCTTTCTATCTCATGATCTTTTGATTTACATTTGATTATCAATCTGACAAGTTTTATTCATTGCATATCTGTTATTGTGCTTAATTTACTGTGCTTATGTATCCTGAATGAAGATTAATGCATAATTTCCACATTTGCTTCCTGCGAACGACCTCAGACTTCAATTAGAATCAGAGTTTTATAAATTTAAATGTTTGTTGTGCTATTTAGGAGTGTACTACAATGAATGCATATTAAATCTCCTCAATTCGCCCCACACCGGCGAGTGTAGTGGTGGCAGCGGTGTGGTGGTTTATGGTGTAGGGTGGCAGGTTGGTGTCAGAGAAAGCAGTGAAGGTGTGGGTTGTTCAGTAGACCTAAATAATAGCCAAGGCGCTCAATTTCTTGGGGGCTTTTTGCCTAAGAGGTGAGGCGAAGCTAATGGACCTGGTGGAGAGGTGTTTGACGAACTGTTGCGCCAGTGCGAGCTCATCGGAGCTCATGCCGAACGTAAGGAAGAAGGAGGGGGAAGGGCGGTACGATGCTCGATCCTAAGATCTAAGTGAGTAGAAGTAACTTAGAGAATGAGGGGAATGTTTTAGAGGAACATAGGGAGTGAGAGGAGGGCAGAGGCGTCTGGCGTTGGCTGGTAGGACGTGGAGAAGATGACGGAGTACAGCGAGATGACAACGAGGAAGAAGAGGTTGGAAACGGCCAGTCTTTGGTTGGTCTCGGTCGCAAAGAAGAGAGAAGGAAGATGAGTCGATCAATTTGTCCGTTGGTCGGCCAGATGAGGTGGTTTGTTACAACCCGATCCCAAATCCTTACAGGACCCGAGACCGGCCCGCCTCAACTAATCCTAAGACTTAGTCATCCAACGAGAAATAACCAAAAGCAGGAAATAATTCACATCCATACATGCAATGTAACTAGGCAGAAAGAAACAAGAGACAGTAAAAGAAATAGACTGAAATGGTCTATCAAGCTACAGGCCATCACAACTACGACAGATAAAAGTACAGCGGAAAAATAACTGAAACAGTATTACATAGAACAAAAAAAAAACTGACTACTACAACAGGAGCTAAGGAAAACAATAAGAAACGTAGCTAAGGCTGGGCTCGATTGGGCCCAACTCCCTCTACAGCCGGTGGTGCTGGTTGCTCAACTCCCTGACCTGAATAAGGTTATAAAATTTTCGAAGTCAACGAACGTTGAGTAGAGTGGTAATTTAGCCATTTACATGTAATTAAGACAAGCAATTAATTTATGCAATTAAACAACTATCCATTTCCATTTGGTTCAATCAAGTACTTCTAATTTGTTGTTCCTTTATTCACTTAGATCATTTCTTGATCTGGCATGTTCCTCACGGGAACGATCTTGATTACAGTCTTTTCCATGATGTAGGAGGTACACGTGGTGCTCTCCTGGCCGAGAGAGTCCCCAGTGGTAGTCCTACACCCAGTCAACCACCCCGAGGTCATGGTCGCGACGTAGTGATGACTATGACACGTGTGATAAGCGTGTGGGTAGCTATTCCGCACTGGCACGGGGTCAGTCGTTTCTGCTAATGGGTATGCTTAAAGGTACAGCACGGAATAGTACAGGGCCTTGCCCTCTCATAATAAGGGTCTCGCCCCTCAGAACAGAACAGGGGTCTCACCCCTCCACAGTCCACGTACCCTAGTCCGACCATCCCAGTTTGCTTAGTGGGCCTAACAAGAGTCGATGTAGAGCAGCTAGTCCTAACCCCGGGCCCCCTGCGGCGGCTTGCTCCCTCCCTACACTAAGTAGCTCACCTCGGTACCACGTACACAAGGGCCAAGCAGAGTCGGTGTAGAGTGTCTAGGCTTGACCCTGGGGCTCATCCCAACGGGCGACTAGTACTCCTCTACACTAAAGGGACAATGGCTCTCCTTAGTACCGCGTACGCAAGGGCCAGCTCACTTCCCATCTATAGGAGTTTTCCTCCTAATTCCCTGTAGGGTCATGCTGGTATTCCTTTCGTTTCATATTCCAAACTTTCACATCTCTCTATTTACATTTCCGTTTCCATTCTTTAAAACAGGCAACTCGTGATTTTCTACTGGCAAGTTATCATATTAAGGAACCAGTACATTTGCTAGCATTTAAAGTTTTACAGGCATCTCAAGTAAGCAGTGTAGCTCAACCATACTCATCTATTCTTGCCCTAGGGTTCATTCTCATCCTAGGGTTCTACATGTTTCTCGACTATACAGTATAGCTCAAACCATACTCATCTGTTTCTGCCCTAGGGTTCATTCACATCCTAGGGTTCATTCAAGTTATTCTAAGCATGCAGTTCATTTATTTAAATCATAATTTTAATGTAAACCACTCTACCAGCAAACACGGGAGGAATGGAGGCTCGGATCGCAGATCCTATCGCCTTCGCAGCTCCTGCATACTTGACTGGCTGGAGACCTATACCATTGACTAACCACAACAAATGAGTCTAAAATCGTATACAAGTGACACTACTCATAGAGAAACTCAAGCGAAAAGCAACGGTACTTCGTGTTTGGAAATCCAATTCTGTTTGGGCTCTAAATGGGCCAAAAACACTCACACTGTCCAAAATCAGATGTCTGGGTCTAATCCCAGACATCTTAAAAGATGTCAACACTTACCCTGGGTTCCCTACAGCTACCTTGGACGTCTGGACCCTTCTGCGATCGTCTGAGGTCAGTTCCAGTCATCGGACTCTCCTTCCGATTGTCTGGAGGTATGGTCTGACGTCTGGCGACGTGTCCAGACATCCAAAAGCACCTCGAAGGGCGTGCCCCGTGCCTTTCCAATGCCCTGCTCCCTATGTACGTACGCACAGGCCTCAGAAAAAGTCAGACAATATCTACGGTGAGGCCTGCATGGCCGTAAACTTCACAAAAGCACATACCTTAGCACAGAGCGTGCTTTCAGACGTCCAGCTTTAGCTCCGGACGTCCTTCTGCTACTGCAGACGTCTGGGAGATGCTTTATACAATTGATACTGGAAAATATCCAGTACGCAGAACCTCTCCCGTGAGCTGCCTCCTTTCCTAGCTCGCCAGTAAGAGCTGCAGCAGTGCCTCCAGCTGCTACAGGAGGCCAAGGTTCCTACTCGCAAGCTCCTCCTCCTCGCCCGTGCCCTCGACTCCTCCTACACGAGCTCCCGCAGCTCCCTTGCGATCTCCTCCCACACTCCCGCTCCCCTCTCCTCCTCCTCCTCAGCGTCCCATCTCTCTCTCTCTCTTTGTCCTCTCCTCTCACCACGTTGGAAGGAAGGGAGGAAGGTGGAGGACGAAGGTGGTGGCTGGTGGAGATGGATGGAGTGGCATGGGGGAAGTGGGGGTTTAAATAGATAGAGGGTTAGGGTTTGGGGTGAGGAGAGAGAGGAAACACGCATGCAGCGTGCGCTCGGAAAAGAAAGAAGGTACGGTTCTCTACTTTCATACGTCCAACACTCTATCCAGACTTCTGGACAGACGTCTTAAACAATCCAAAAAGACAACAGGTTATTTCAACATAACAAACTTAAAGGAGGTTTCATCCCTAAAACTTGAGCCAAGTAGGGTGTGGAAAAGTAGCGTAAAAACTTGTAACAAACTTAAAGAGGATCGAAGTAAATCTGAAAAGATGTACCCTCAAAAAGCTCTAGGTATTGTTCTCGCATTGCCGCTTCAGGCTCCCAATTGGCCTCCTCGTATCGTTGGCTTCTCCATAGAACTTTCACCAGTGATATCTGCTTCCATCTCAGACTTCGGACGACTCTGTCTAATATCTGTACTGGTCTCTCGGGATAGGTCAGATCGTCTCCCACCTCGACGCTCTTGTGGCTCAGAACGTGGCTGGGATCAGCGACGTACTTCCTGAGGTTAGACACGTGGAACACGTCGTGCACTCCAGAGAGCTGGGGAGGAAGGGAAAGCCGATAAGCAATGGATCCAACCCGCTCTAAAACCTCAAAGGGTCCCACAAACCTCAGCGTAAGCTTCCCTTTCACCCTAAAATGCTGATGGGCGAAACATGGAGAAAGACATGATCCCCAACCTCGAACTATACCTCCCTACGCTTCCTGTCGGCGTAGCTCTTCTGTCTGCTCCTAACAGTGTGGATTCACCTGTGAATCTGCTCTATCACCTCGACTCTGCCAGACCAGCCTGGGGTCAACTTCCCACTTTGTCCCCACCTCGACCCAACTCAAGGGTGCGGTACATGTCTGTCCGTACAGAGCCTCATAAGGTGCCATGCCAATGCTCGAATGGTAGCTATTATTGTATGCAAACTCTGCCAGGGGCAAATGCTCCTCCCAAGAGCCCTTCTAGTCTAGTACACAAGTGCGTAGGAGGTCCTCGAGTGTCTGTATGGTGCGCTCTGACTGCCCGTCGATTTAGGGATGGTAGGCGGTACTGAACCTTAAACGGGTCCCTAATGCCTGCTAAAACTCTGGCCAAAATTGGGAAGTGAAATGAGTATCCCTATCAGATACGATCTCGCAAGGGACTCCATGCAAACGCACCACATCTCTGCCATATCTCTCTACTAGCTGTGCTGGAACAAAAGTGACTCGGATCGGTAGGAACCGTGTTGTCTTCGTCAACTGGTCTACTATCACCCAAACTGCGTCATGACCCCGCTATGTAACTGGTAGACCCACTACTAAGTCCATGGTAATGCTCTCCCACTTCCACTCTGGCACAGGAAGTGGCTGTAATGGCTCTGCAGGCCTCAGGTGCTCGGCCTTCACCTGCTAGCATACTAAGCACTGCTGGACAAACTCACCAACATCATGCTTCATCCCTCTCCACCAGAAGTTGCGTCGCAAATCATGGGACATCTTTGTATTCCCGGGATGTATGGTGAACCAGGACCCGTGCGCCTCAGTTAGGAGCTCTCACAACAACTCCTCATATCTAGGAATGCATAGGCGTCCCCTTATGTGCAGTATGTTGTCTGAGAAGGAAAAGTCTCCTGGGTCCCCAGTCAACACCCTGTCTCATAGTGTTTGTAAGTACGGATTGGCCATCTGTCCTGAAATGATGTGGTCTATTAGCTCTAGTCGTGCCTGTCGCGTCACTGTCACCGCCCTACAGTACCCCTGTGACTCCCAAGGTGGCCAACTACCCACCTGCTCCATGACTCTCCAACTCTGTGCCTGCAAGCTGGCCAAGTGGATGGGCGCCTTCTGGCTCAAGGCATCGACCACCACATTACCCTTCCCTGGGTGGTAGGAGATGCTGCAGTCGTAGTCCTTCAAGAGCTCTAACCAACACCTCTATTTCAGGTTGAGCTCCTTCCGGTTAGATAGATTCCTGAGGCTCTTATGATCAGTGAAGATCTTGAATGTCTCACCATACAGGTAGTGCCTTCATGTCTTTAGTGCGAAGATAACTGCTGCCAGCTCTAAGTCATGGGTGGGGTAATTATGCTCATGGGGCTTTAGTTGCCGCGAAGCGTAAGAGACAACATGACCCCTCTGCATGAGCACACCACCCAACCCCTGCAATGATGCGTCGGTGTAAACCACGAAACCGCCACTACTATATGGAATGGTAAGGACAGGAGCTAAAGTCAGTCTCTCCTTCAACTCCTGAAAGCACACCTCGCACTCATCGATCCAAGAAAAGGGCACATCCTTCCGGGTCAGCTGAGTCATAAGGCGAATGATCTGAGAGAACCCTCTGATGAACCACTGGTAGTAGCCTGCCAGTCCCAGAAAATTGCATACCTCTGTCACTGTGCATGGTCTCTCCCACCTGAGCACGGCTTCAACCTTGGCTGGATCCACAGCCAATCTGTCTCCCAAAATCACGTAGCCCAAGAAAGTCACCTATCTCAGTCAAAACTCGCAGTTGCTGTACTTGGTATACAGCCTGCGTTGTCTCAAGGTATCCAGGACCATACGTAAATGCTGTCCATGTTGTGCCCGATCCCATTAGTAGACTAGGACTTCGTCAATGAACACCACCACAAACTGGTCTAAATACAATCTGAAAACATGGTTCATCATGTCCATGAAAGCAATGGGGGCATTGGTCAGCCAAAATGGCATGACAAGAACTTGTAATGCTCGTACCGTGTACGGAAAGCTGTCTTGGAGACGTCGATCTCCTTGATCCTCAACTGGTGGTAACCTGACCTCAGATCTATCTTAAAGAACACTGTGGCATCTCTCAACTGGTCAAAGAGGTCGTCGATACGAGGCAGCAGGTACTTGTTCTTGACGGTGACCCGATTCAGCCTTCGATAGTGGACACAAAGTTGCAGGGTACCATCCTTCTTCTTCACAAATAAGACGGGGGCTCCCCATGGGGACGCACTGGGCCTCACAAATCCCTTCTCCAACAAGTCCTGTAACTGTGACTTGAGCTCTCGCAGCTCAAGCGGCGCCATCCTGTATGATGCAGTAGAAATGGGGCTGGTCACTAGTACTAATGAGATCTTAAACTCGATCTCACGCTTAGGCGGTAGTCCTGGAAACTCCTCTGGGAAAACGTCGCAGACCACCTAAATACTCTGAAAGTCGGCCACAGGGCTAGGCTCTACTACGACACAAGCCAAGAAGCCCTCACACCCCTGGCCTAAAAGCTTCACTGCCCGAAGCGTGGAGATGCACCTAAAACCTCCATCCACCGGCTGGTTGTGAAACACGAAGGGAGGCAACCCTGGTATGGAGAAGACGATCTTCCTCCCAAAATAGTCCACCAAGGCGTGATAGGTAGACAGCTACTCCATCCATAGAATCATGCCAAAGTCCTCCATCAGGATCACAATCAGGTCGACGAGAAGACTATGTCCCCCTATAGCAACCTCATAGTCTGTGAAGACCTCCTCTACTATGAACAACTATCTACCTGGCCCTCTAATCAAGAATGGAACCTCTAACAGTACACTGCCCGGTCCCAAACTAGTGACAGAACTCAAGGAGACAAAGGAATGTATGGCACCAGAATCAAAAAGAACATAGACTAATCTGCCAGAAACAGTAACCATACCTGCCGCCACAAAACCTGAAGCCCTGGCATCTCTTTATGTTAAGGCATTGATGCGCCCCTCAGTCCTAGGTGCAGACGAAGCAACCACGCTCTGGGTCGGGCGGGCAGCAGCTGGCCAGTACCCTCCTCGTGACTGCTGTCCTCCTCCACGTGCCTGGTGACCACGACCGCCAACTCAGCCTCCAATGCTTGGTGCTGGGAGCATCTGCTGTGCTTCGACCCTAGACGGGTAGTCCCTCCTGATGTGGCCTGACTGGCCACACTGGTAGATGAGAGGAACACGGCCTCCTCCCTCAGTCGGTCTCTGCTGGTGGCTGGGCAGGGGTCTGATGCTAGTAGCTGGTCCCTGTCTAGTGCTCCCAAAGGCCACTGGTGGCCCCACAGAATGAGACTGCTCTCCTGCAACCACCGTGTGCCTCCTCTCCCGACGGCTCTGTAAGTACTCTGGCTGGTAGGGCCTCTTCCGTCCATCGTCAATGTCTCGCAAGGTCGTGTTGGTCTCCTCATAAGTCATGGCCGCCTCAACCACACGAGAGAAAGTGGGTAACTTCAGTGGTTTCACATACCGCCGAATCGGCGGTCGAAGCCCCTCAGTAAACCTCCACAGGCGCTCCTCAATAGACGTAGCTGTCGGGGAGAAGCGTGACAGCTCCAGGAAATGCGTGCGGTATGCACTAACTGTCATCGCCCCCTGACGGAGAGTGTGAAACTCCCACCTCCTTTGGTCCTGCCAGATTTGCAGGAAGTACTGCTCGCAAAAAAGAGCCATGAACTGGTCCCATGTCGGCTCTCTCCCCTCCTGGCCTCTGACTGCCCTCCACCACCTATGGGTTGTGCTCTCCAGCTGGTACGTGGCAAAGGCCATGCGACACTCTGTAGGAGGGCGGAGGGTGTCGAACACCTTCTCTATCTGCTCCAGCTAGTCCTCTGCCTCAAACAGGCTGTCATCCCCCTTGAAGGAGGGGGACTTCAGCTTCCAAAACTGGCCAAAAGGCTCGTGGTGGAGCTGCAATGGGGGAACAGGTACACCTCTGGGAAAGGAGAGCTCATGCTCAGAAGTGTCTGGGGTGGTGGGGGTGGTGGAGGATCACCCCCTCCCCCTCCAGCTCGTACGGCACTGCGGTGGTTCCCCTACCCCATGGAGGACTCTCCCTCCACGTCCTCAAGAAGGGGTGGTCGAGGAGGCTGCTGAAGCTCCTCCTGTACGATATCTCGAATCATCTTGGTGAGATTCTGGGCCTGAATACCCAAAAGGAGAGGTGTGTCGGCTGGTGCCTCAAGTCTAGCATGTTCACCCCTTCGACCTCGTCCACGGCCACGTCCGCAACCTACCTCGGGAACTCCCTGACGAGGCATCTCCTACAAGGAGACACAGGAAAAAGAGCACGAACTGTCAATGATAACAGATTACATCAATAGATAAGACTTGAAGCGAAGATCAAAGCGATACGTTGTGATGACTATCCTAGTTACATGCATGTGGGTGACTAGTTCTCAAACCATTTGGTTCATTTCTCGGGATGACCTTGTTCTGATACAATCTTGCTACGACTCGATCCCAAATCCCTACAGGACCCAAGATGCTCTGATACAATCTTGCTACAACCCGATCCCAAATCCCTACAGGACCCGAGACCGGCCTGCCTCGACTAATCCCAAGACCTAGTCATCTAACGAGAATAACCAAAAGTAGGAAATAATTCACATCCATACATGCAATGTAACTAGGCAGAAAGAAACAAGAGACAGTAAAAGAAACAGAGAGAAATGGTCTATTAAGCTACAGGCCATCACAACTACAATAGAGAAAAGTACAGTGGAAAAATAACCAAAACAGTATTACATAGAATAAAAAAAAATACTCACTACTACAAAAGGAGCTAAGGAAAATAGTAAGAAACGCAGCTAAGGCTGGGCTCGATTGGGCCCAGCTCCCTCTGCTGCCGGTGGTGCTAACTGCTCAACTCCCTGACCTGAACAAGGTTATAAAATTTTCGGAGTCAGCAAACGCCGAGTAGAGTGGTAATTTAGCCATTTACATGTAATTAAGATAAGCAAATAATTTATGCAATTAAACAACTATCTATTTTCATTTGGTTCAACCAAGTACTTCTAATTTGTTGTTCCTTTATTCACTTAGATCATTTCTTAATCTAGAATGTTCCTCACGGGAACAATCTTGATTGCAGTCTTTTCCATGATGTAGGAGGTACACGTGGTGCTCTCCTGGCCGGGAGAGTCTCCCGTGGTAGTCCTACACCCAGTCAACCACCTCGAGGTCACGATCGTGACGTAGTGGTGACTATGGCACATGTGATAAGCGTGCGGGTAGATATCCCGCACTGGCATGTGGTCAGTCGTTTTCGCTAACGAGTACACCTAAAGGTACAGCACCGAACAGTACAGGGCCTTGCCCTCTTAGAACAAGGGTCTCACCCCTTAGAACAGAATAGAGGTCTCTCCCCTCCACAGTTCGCGTACCCTCATCCGACCATCCTGGTTAGCCCAGTGGGCCTAACAAGGGTCGGTGTAGGGAGGCTAGTCCTAACGTCGGGCCCCCTGTGGCGGCTAGCTCCCTCCCTACACTAAGTAGATCACCTCGGTACCCTGTACACAAGGGCTAGCTCACTTCCTGTCTACAGGAGTTTTCCTCCTAATTCTCCGTAGGGTTCATGCTGGTATTCCTTTCATTTCATATTCCAAACTCCCAGATCTCTCTATTTACATTTCCGTTTCCATTCTTTAAAATAGGCAGCTCGTGATTTTCTACTGACAAGGCATCATATTAAGTAACTAGTACATTTGCTAGCATTTAAAGTTTTACAGGCATCTCAAGTAAACAGTGTAGCTCAACCATACTCATCTGTTCCTGCCTTAGGATTCATTCTCATCCTAGGGTTCTACATGTTTCTCGAGTATACAGTATAGCTCAAACTATTCTCATTTGCTTCTGCCCTAGGGTTCATTCGCATCCTAGGGTTCATTCGAGTTATTCTAAGCATGTAGTTCACTTATTTAAATCATAATTTTAATGTAAACCACTCTACCGGCAAATACGGGAGGAATGGGGGCTAGGATCGCAAATCCCGTCGCCTCCGCGACTCCTGCATACTTGATTGCACAACAATCGTAGGTCTTAATTGACCTAAATTAGGTTACAACTTAGCATAAGTTAGGGTAATTCATGCATGCATAAGCATTATCTGCATCTTTACTGCTTTACTTTAGCTATGCATAAAATAATGTCATAATGTGCTGATTAAGTGCATTATGTTAATTGCAAGTAATAAGCTGATCAGAAGTTGGATCTGGAGATGGATCTAAAGTTGGATCAGGAATAATGAGTGTTGCAGTAGGACTGGAGCAGAAGACTTGATTAGATATAGGGAATAATGATGTAAGGGAGTTAAGGTATGTTATTCTATTAAGTAGGAATAAAGTAGTAAAATGTGAAGAGCTTAGGTCCATCCTAGCCCTAGGATAGCCTAGAGACTTCCCCAAGTGTTAGACACCCTTAGATTAGATCACCACACCTTAGGAAACCCTAAAACCCTAAGTCCAACCCTTATCTGGATGTCTAGCTGAATTTTAGGATGTCCAGAACCCTTAGCCAACTCCTGCACACCTCAAACCCACTTCTGCAGTGTTATTGGACATCCAGACACTTTGTCAGACGTCCAATTTCTGCAGAATACCCAAGATAGAACCTTGAATTCTTCCTGACTTTGATTGGACGTCCAGACAACAAGTCTGGACTTCTAATTTTTTAGTATAAGACATTTGATTATGTTTTTGGACGTCCGGAACTGCTCTCCAGTTCCTGTTTTGAGATTCAAGCCTTGATCATGGATCTCTAGCTCCCTAAACCCAATTCCAACCCCATAGGAACCTAAATTAAGGTGTCTTAACCCTAGTACACCACCTCTAGACCTTCCTAAGGACCTAATTAGGTCCTCACTAAACTCAATTGACTTAGGTCAAAGTAAATTACGATCACCTAAGTCAATTGGACTCATAGGGTCCAATTGAGTTCATATCTCAACCCACACAAGTCCAATTGGACTTAGTGAGAGTCCAATTGACCTAAGCCCAACCTAATTGAGTTATTTCACTCTAAATTAGGTTCACACTCATTCAATTAAACTTGGGTTAACTTTAATTGCAATTTCCCCTTAGCAATTAGGGTTTGTAACCCTAATTCAAGGCATACACCCACCTAAACCTTTTAGGACCCAACCTAAACCACCTAGCCACAAAGGGCACGACCACACACACACACACACACACAAACACCCATTCACGCACTCCCACACATCTAGAGTTCTCTAGAACTCTCTCCAAGTGGCGCCACTCTTGGTTGCCAAAATTAGCAACCAAGAGACATTCAAATTGAGATCAAATTTTTGTGGATCTCAAAACAACTTGGCCGGCCACTCTTGGATCTCTCTCTAGAGAGTTCCACACTTCTCTAGAGATACTCCCTTAGGTCTATAAAAAGATCTAAGGGTTGGTCATTTGCATCCATCCACATTCTTGGCTTCATCCATCTCTTGGCATTATCCACCTCCACTTAGGCTAGCCACACTCATCTCCACTCCACCTCCACGAGGAGCACCACCATGAAGGCCATCATCTCCATGCCAGGATGCTGGATCACTTCTCCAACCTCTCTCCAAGGGCCGACCTAAGCACCATTGGTCGCCCTTCCTTCTTCTCTCAACCACTCAAAGGCCATCGAAGCCCACCTCTGAATGCCCTTCTTTTCTGCTTGATTAGTAACTTAGTTCTTCATAGTTTACTACTTCTATTTACTACTTAGTAATGTAGCTCTTGTTCTCCCCCAATGATACATGCAAAATCCCCTCATAGATTCCTGTATGCAATCATTTTCTAGTAGCTAGATTTACATTTTCAAGCATTCCTGTACAAGCTTTCCTCTATATTCCATGTTGCAAATTGACGTGCCATAGTGCGTGTGTGTTAAGAGGTGTCATTATAGTCACACTTGATACGTCGATTTTAAAATAAGTAAACAGAGGTGAGTCCGAGTGTCAGTCTCAGGGAGGCGTGAAAATCAAATTTTTGCTTATCACTTGTTGTCACGAAAAAGGCGGAGTTTTGCTTGTGAAAGATGCAGTTTTGAAAAGCGAGAGAGAGAGATAGAGAGAGAGAGTTTAGGGTTAGAAAGCTCTTGGTTTTGATCATGAAACTTGAACAGAAATTAAAATGGCAATTGAACGGAAAATAACTTCATTAAACATGCACTTGTAGTTCATAACTTACAACATTAAATACATGCTTCAACAAAAGTAATAGAAAGCTTAAAAGAGAGAGAGAGTGTGTGTGTGTGTGTGAGAGTGACAAGGCAGCCACGGCGGTGGAGGAGGCTCCGTCGGCGGCTCGTCATCTCCGGCAATTACAAGAGTGCTTAAAGCTAGCTAAGAGAGGAGTGGAGTAGTTGCAAGGGGGAGTGGATGCCTTGAATGGTGGTAGGAGGGGGTTTAAATAGAGTTAAGGGCTTCCTAAAACAAGAAAG
The DNA here is from genome assembly GCA_037157565.1 of Thalassia testudinum. Classification (NCBI taxonomy): domain Eukaryota; kingdom Viridiplantae; phylum Streptophyta; class Magnoliopsida; order Alismatales; family Hydrocharitaceae; genus Thalassia; species Thalassia testudinum. Next base: position 52,852,334 of record JAZHRO010000009.1, read on the forward strand.
GGCTTTAGCGACGTCCAGAGCGTCGCTAAAATCGCTTCCAAAAACGTCGGGGAAGCCCTCCAACCGCCTGTCAGCCGCCCGCCCCATTCCTTCTCCTCGCGCGATTCGTGGCCGCTAAACGAGAGCCGTCCGATTGAAGATCGGACGGTTGAGAGTCTTCCTCGCCGGTGCTGAGATCGCGCCTCGGGCGCGCGTGTGCGCGCGCGTCTCCGCCCGTGAGTTGCGGTCGCGCCGCGTGGCGAGATCCTGGCCGCCTGCTGCTGATCGGGCGGCCCAATTTCTCCGCGCCCTTCGCTCGCCTTCAAATTCCACCTCGCGCGGCTCGAACGCACGTCGCGTGGATGCGGGCGTGCGCGCTAACCGTTACGCCATGCCCACGGGCAGGCGCGTGGATCTCGGCCGTTCGATCGAAGATCGACGACCGAGATTTGTCCTCGGCTGGCTGAAGGCGCACGTGCGGTGGGGGCGGGGCTGCCGTGGCACAATCTGGGCCGTTGATCTCCAGATCAACGGTCAGAACTTCTTGGGCCCATTGTAGGAGCTCCGGATGTCGGATTTGGCCGATCTTGAGTCCGTTGAACTCCGTTCGTCGTTCTGAATCCATCCGTGTGGTCCGATTGCTCATCTGAGGCCTACTTTGACAAATGCTTACACAAATGGCCATTAATGCAATTTATAAGCAATCTTTGTACATGATGCATGCAATGCTCCTATTCTACTTATGTTGTGCCTTTTATTCTAAAGATGGGCCATATTCAACATAATTATCACCCCCTTGTGTAGTGTTATCATACCCCCATGCTTACTCCTTGCTAGTCCCTAGCAAGGTTTATTCTAGTCTTTATTTCCTTTCAAAATTTAAGAAGTAATTGCTTAGACACTTCGTTACTTGTCAATAAGAGGAAATATACGAAGATCTTAATCTACAAAGACTAAGCATCGCCCGGGTGTCTGCCAAAATACGAATCGCACGAATCCTTGCTTTAATGTATATAACTATACATATGTATATGTATATATATATATATATATTTTTAGAATTTTTTCGGAATTCAGTGTGGGTTGGTAACTTTTTACAGCTATCCAACCCACCCAAAACTCTATCAAAACCTTAAGCGTTAAGCATCTTGGTGTGAATGTTGTGATAGACTCACTTAACGGTAATTGAGATAGACTTCGAGTTTCTACGCCTTTAGGTGACCGGAAAAGAAAATAAATTTTTCCTGATGGTGTATTTGTTCGATTGGTATCTTTCTCCCTATGTTTGTTTTAATTGGGGTCAACACAAGGATTTTTCCAGTGTATATCTCCCCGGCTTGTACTACTTCCCCGCTTCTTCCTTAGGTGTTTTGGTCTTTTTTGTGCATTTATTGAGCTGGGCTCTAGACAACCGACCAATGGGCTATTACCCACGATCACTTGCCAGCCATACTTGTGCGGTGATGTGTGGTTTATTTTCTTTTCTTCTTCTTCCTTTTTTTTTTGTAGGTGGCTTCCCTGATCTCAAATGTACCTAGAGGCAACGGAAAAGAAATGGCCTGTGGTTGGGTTCTGGACAACCTGCCAATGGGTTGTTACCCACGACAACTTGCCAGCCATACCACCCTAGAGAGTTCATTAGCTACCCAATTTCTGTCAAGATCTCCGAGAAGTGAGTCTGTGCAAAAATGTGTGTAGATGCTTAGACTCAAAGTTTTCCTGAGTTAGAGGGTGAGTAGATAAGTCGTATACTTATTACCTTGTTTAGTAGGTGGATTAGAATAGCTTAAGGTTGCAAGGATTCGCCGCTAAATTCATATTTTAACAGACACCAGGGCTGATTAAGCCTGAAGGCCTGAAAAGTCTAAGTGTTTAAGTTCTTTCTGTATTATTTTCCACTATTGACAAGTTTCTAATGCCTAAGTTTTCTTCCTAAATTTAATTTTTTTTAATTAATTAATTTATTTATTCAGACTGATTAATTGAACTTAGGATTATGCAATTTACCACCCCCCATGCTTAAGTTGGACAATGTCCTCATTGGTAGATTCATGGATGCAGAAGGGTTCAAAAAGATAGTACCTGAGTGACGAAAACTACCAGATCAGTCTGAATCCTCTGGGTTGCCTCCCAGGAAGCGCTGAGTTTAACGCCTCTAGTTGGGCGGTGTTCGGTGTCAGCCCTCAACGAGGGTGACACTTTCCTTGGGGGGTACATGGGCCAGGAAATGCTTCAATCTTTGACCATTAACTGTAAAGGTGTGCCAATTGTTACGATCAGCGATTTCAACTACCCCATTAGAATAGGGCTTAACCACCCGAAATGGTCCTGTCCATTTGGACCTAAGTTTCCCCGGGAAGAGTTTCAGGCGTGCATCAAACAGCTAAACTTGCTGGTTAGGCTTAAAGGTTTTTCTATGAATGAGTTGGTCGTGGACGGCTTTCATTTTCTCCTTATACAGTCGACTATTGTCAAAGGCGTCCCGACGAATTTCTTCGAGCTCAGATAATTGAAGCATCCTCTACGCACCGGCCAACTGGGGATCCATGTTACATTGCTTGACAGCCCAGTAAGCCCGGTGTTCCAATTTGACAGGAAGATGGCAGGCTTTGCCAAAGACCAGGCGATAAGGCGACATGCCTATCGGGGTCTTGAAAGCGATCCTGTATGCCCACAGGGCATCATCAATTTGTGTGGACCAGTCTTTCCTGTCAGGTCTCACAGTCTTCTGTAAAATGTTCTTGATTTGTCTATTTGAGACCTCAGTCTGCCCATTTGTTTGTGGATGATACGGGGTGGCAATGCGGTGGTTTACCTCATATTTTCTAAGTAGGGCACGGAATTGGGAATGGATAAAATGGCTTCCACCATCACTGATTATGGCCTTGGGTATTCCGAATCGGGAAAAGATGTTCTTTTTAACAAAGTCCATGACAGTCCTGTGATCGCATCGTCGAGTGGCGACGGCTTCAATCCATTTGGAAACATAGTCTACCGAGACCAGGATGTACTCGAAGCCGTTGGATGGTGGAAAGGGGCCCAGAAAATCGATACCCCAAACGTCGAAGATTTCGACAATCAAAATGGGATGAAGGGGCATCATATCTTTCTTGGTCATGGTCTCCAGCGTTTGGCAGCGTGAGCAAGTCTTGGCAAAGATGTGTGCATCCTTAAATAGGGACGGCCAGTAAAATCCAGACTGCAAAAATTTTGCAGCCGTTTTCCTTTCAGAGAAGTGGCCGCCACACGCTTGGTCATGACAAAAGGAAAGCACACTCTGAACTTTGTCTTCAGGGATACACCTTCTAATGATCTGATCAGCACAGAGGCGAAACAGCATGGGATCATCCCAGAAATAGTGCTTGGCGTCAGCCAAGAGCCTATCCCGTTGCTGTCTAGACCAGTTGTGCGGGGTTTGTCCTATAACCAGGTAATTTACGTAGTCAGCATACCATGGCATTTCCTTGTCTTGCATGGCTAGGATGTGTTCATTAGGGAAGGTATTCGATAGAGGTAGGGAGGGTCCAATGTGGTCTGGATGAAGTCTCGACAAGTGGTCAGCCACCACATTTTTCGATACGGCCTTGTCTCGGATTTCCAGGTCAAATTCCTGCGAAAGCAGGATCCATCTGATGAGCCTGGGCTTTGCGTCCTTTTTGGCCAACAGGTGCCGGATGGATGAATGGTCAGTGTAAATAGTCACGTGGGATCCCAGCAAGTATGAGCGGAATTTTTCAAGGCCAAATACTACAGCAAGCAATTCTTTCTCAGTGACGGTATAATTATGTTGGGCCTCATCCAACATTTTGCTCGCATAGTAGATCACCACGGGCTTCTTGTCTTGCCTTTGTCCCAGGACAGCGCCTATGGCAAAATCTGATGCATCACACATAACTCAAAGTCCTGGGACCAGTCTGGGGGTTGAAGTACAGGTGCGGTGGAGACTAAGTCTCGGAGGGTGTGATAAGCCTGGATGAAATTAGGAGACATGTGGAATATGGCATCGTTGGCTAGAAGGTCGGTCAAGGGTTTTGAAAGCTTGGAAAAGTCTTTGATGAACCTTCGATAGAAGCCAACATGTCCTAGGAAGGAGCGAATCTGCCGGACCGAACTAGGTGGAGGAAGTTTGGAAATTAAATCAACCTTAGCTCGATCTACCTCGATGCCCCTATGCAAGACGATGTGACCGAGGACAATTCCTTCTTGAACCATAAAATTGATCTTTTCCCAACTTAACACCAAGTTAACCTCGATACATCGTTTCAGGATTTTCTCCAAGTTGCTCAGACAATGGTCGAATGAATTCCCAAATACAGAGATCATCCATAAAGACCTCCAAGTATTCACCCACCATTTCTGAAAAAATGGCTAGCATGCAATGCTGGAAGGTCACAGTGCGTTGCATAACCTGAACGACATTCGACGGAATGTAAACGTGCCATGCGGGTAAGTGAATGTGGTCTTTTCCTGATCTTCTGGAGCAATTGCGACTTGGTTATATCCTGAATATCCATCCAGGAAGCAAAAATACTTCTTCCCTGCCAATCTTTCAAGGATTTGGTCAATGAATGGCAAGGGGAAGTGGTCCTTTTTAGTGGCTTCATTAAGCTTCCTATAATCAATACACACCCGCCATGCGGTGGTGGTGCGGGTGGGGATGGATTCGTCACAATCATTGGTGACAACGGTGAGCCCAGCTTTCTTTGGAACCACTTGAGTGGGGCTCACCCAGGGGCTATCGGAGATAGGGTAGATGATGTCGGCGTCAAGCCACTTGATGATTTCTTTTTTAATGACCTCTCGCATGTTAGGGTTTAAACGTCTCTACATCTGGTGGGAAGGTCGGGCCCCGTCTTCTAGGTGAATCTTGTGGGTGCAATAGGTGGGGCTAATTCCTCTTAAATCCAAAATGGTCCAACCAATGGCGGCCCGATGTTCTGAAAGGGTCGCAGTCAACCTGAGTTCCTGATCCTTGGTTAGATGAGAATTAATAATCACTGGGAAGGTCTGGTCAGGTCCCAAGAAGACGTACTTGAGATTCTCGGGCAATGGTTTAAGTTCGGGTGCGGGTGGGACCACAGCCGATGGGAAGGGAAAGGGCGGTAGTTGATCAACATCGATTTCTTCAAATGGTGTCATGTGATGATACTTAGCCTTACAGAGGTCCACGGGTAATGATGGTGACGGGTCAGAACTACGGGTTTGGTGGTTTGAGACAGAACTAAGGGTGAGGCATTCCTCGATTAAAGTTTCCACGAGATCGTGTTCCTCAATGTAATCGCAATCAAAAGACTTTGTCACCCGAAAGATATCCAATTGCATTTTCTTATCTCCGAAGGTGATTTCCATACATCCCGTGTCGCAATCAATGTTTGCTTTAGCCGTAGCTAAGAAAGGTCTGCCTAAAATTATGGGTGCGTTCTGTAATTTTTCAGGGACTTCCATGTCGAGCACCAAAAAGTCGACCAGGAAATAGAAGTCCTTGACCCGTACAATTACGTCCTCGACAACCCCCTTCGGAGTTTTCACAGATCTATCAGCCAGCTGGATGGTGACAGGGGTTGGTGTCAGCTCCCCAAAACCAAATTGGTGGTACAGGGTTGTTGGAATTAGATTGATAGAAGCACCTAGGTCCAGGAGCGCTATATCAAACATCATGTCCCCGATATTGCAGGAAATCAGGGGCGCTCCTAGGTCAGTTCGCTTGAGTGGAAGGTTGCTTGATATCACGGAACTTGCTTTCTCAGAAAGTACAACCTTCCTAGGTGCTTGTGGTCTCGGCTTATGCTTGGGTGTACAGGCATCCTTTAAAAACTTGGCGTAAGCAGGGATGTGTTTGATGGCTTCTAGGAGCGGAATATTAATCTGTACTTGCTTAAAAATTTCCAACAGCTCCTCAGTTTCCACAGTATTCTTCTTTTTCTTGATTGTTTCCAAGGCCTCAGGGTAGGGTGTCTGAATGTGGATTGGTTCCATGTCTGGGTCCTTGGTTGGTGCCTCTTCTGAGTCGGGTATTTCAACAGGTAAAGTTTCGGGGAGAGTCGGCCATTTGGGATCCTGGGTTTTGGTGCCGCTTCTTAAGGTCACCGCATTTGCAGAGGCATTGGGGCCATGGGGTGATCCTTGAGAAGACGAGGATGAAGAAGCACCAAACCCAGGAGGTGTTTGCAGGGCTGGCTGGACCATGTGAGCCTGCCCGAGGTTGCTTTGGAACCCTTGCGAATTGGGGCCTCTGTTAATTATGTTTCGCGGGTTCGGTTGTGGTTGGGAAGGTAGGGATCCTTGTCGTTTACAGTCCAAGAGTTGGCTTAACTGTCCTTTTACCAAGGCCATTTCCACCTGATGTTTTTGGTTCATGTCAGCCATCATCTTTATTAGGGTATCCATTTGGTTTTGTGGGGGAGGGGTCACCCTATTCTGATTATATTGGGGTCTAACTAGTGGTCCTTGCTGATAGGGGGCAAGTGTGGCTGCTGGTTTGGCCTGGGCTGGTTTTGGAATTGCGGTGGTTTCTGGCTTGTCCAACCAAAGTTGGGGTGGTTACGCCAGCCAGTGTTGTAAGTGTTGGAGAAAGGGTCAGGTTTCGCATAACCTTGGACAGCTTGCACATCTTCTAAGATAGCCGATGTTGATGAAGAGGGAAGGGAGTAATCAAGAGTCGAGGGAGCAAAGGTCCCTCCCTGGAACGTGGTTAGGGGTTGTTCCAGGTTCAGTTGGGTAAAGGGTTGGACCAAGTCAACATTATGTGCTCCCTTTGCTAAGGAGAAAGTCTGCAAGGGGTTCCTGGTCTGGTTCAGTAGCTCATCAATCTTTTTGTCCACCAATTCCACTTGATCCAACTTTTTGGAAATGATGTCCATGTCAACCATTCCAGAATTTGCTTGTACCTCATAAATCCCGCCACGGGGTTGACTGGACCTGTTAAGCTGGTTCATGGAGGCATTGTTGAGCGAATTCTCGCTCATCGACTCAAAGAGCTCAAACGTGCTCTCCTCGTCTTTGTTTAGGAAGTTTCCCCTGCATGAGGCATCGACGAAGTTCCGTAGGTTGCTGTCCATACCGTGGTAAAAGATCTGGGCCAATTGCCACCTTGGAACTTCGTGGTGTGGGCATTTCCTCAAAAGTTCATTAAATCTTTCCCACGCCTCATGAAATTGTTCCCCACCCTGGAGTGTGAAGGTAGTGATAGCTCTTCTGAGGACATTGGTCTTTCCTATGGGGAAGAATTTCTTTAAAAATGCATGCCTCAATTCTTCCCAGGTGGTGATGGGTCTACCTAGGGTTCTAAGCCAATGAGAAGCCTTGTCTCTTAATGATAAAGGGAACATCTTGATTAGAACAATGTCAAGGCTAATGTTCCTAGGTTTCACCGTTCGTGCTATGTGGTCGAGATCCTCTAGGTGCTGAAAGGGGTCCTCATTTCAGCTTCCATGAAAGTGACTCTAGATCAAACTGAAGACATTTGGTTTCAGCTCAAAATCATCTCCCCCCTCGGGGATCCTAAGGTGTGGCTCGGCTCTAATAGCAAAGGGATTATAGAAATCATGGAGGAGCCTCGGTTGATCCTGAAATGGCGGTAAATCAAGTGGTGCTTGCCCTGGTATGTCGTGGAAAGGTGGGGGTTGCTCTTGTGGGTTCTGTAACCGTTGTATGGCTTGCATGATGGTGTGGATTTGTTGTTGCTGAAGCCAGTGGTTAGCATTGATTTGAGCTTGGATGATGGCCATAGCGTCTGGTGGGGGTTGATCTTCAGCCTCATCTACCCTAGGTTCAACCATGTTTTCAACAGAATTACGTCGCCTAGATTCCTGCCCCAAAACACACAATTCGGGATGCAGTGAGCGCCTCCCGTGCATACACTAGAGAAGAATAGGAGGGGATGCGGAGGGCGACAAATGCGAGAAATGTATTTCAATCAAGCACACAAGCCTAATCCTTATGGTGTATTCCTTAGGAGACCTAGAAATCTCACAAAGGGTGATTAAGTCCGTAAGCACTGGACTCCCCTTCCCAAGGCTAATCTGGCCAGGTTGATTACAAGGGGATTGCAGGGAAGGTTCTTCCTTTGGCTTGCGCCTCCGGTTCCATAGACCCCACAACTGCGGTTGTTTGACATTGCCCCGCAGCCTAGTCACCAGATTCTACCAAGGGAATGAAAGCCAAGTGCCTAGCGAACAAAACCTCGCCTTTTGAGACTTAACTCAGTCCTACCTAGGTCATGTCTACTCATTTTTAAAGGGTTAGGATAGTGCTTGTGCTTAGGGTGATGTGATGAGGCGTTGATTGGGGTGGTGCCTCTTAATTTTCCATTTTCAAAGTGTGTGCTTCTAGCAAAACATGATTTTCAAGCGAGGATTTATTAAGATGTGGTGTCTTTTAGTGTTTCATCCTTACTTTAGTACTTTTTAGGGTTGACGTGTCTTAATGTTTTCAACCAAGTTTCAGTGGACACGTCAAGTTCTGCATATAATTCAATGAAAGTAGATTTCCTTTTTATTCTGTAGAGGCTCTAAAACCCTAGTGTACTCATCCTAATGATCATGCAGCTTCTATTAGATGAGTCAGTTTTAGGGTTGAGTGGTGCGGCCTAGGTCAACTCATTGTGGCTTCGCAAACACCACTTAGGAAAAAGAAAAGAACACTCCAAGAATTTATTCAGAATGTTAGAGTGTACATTTTTTGTGGGGTGATGTGTTAAGGATGCGGGTCAAGCAATCATACACCACGCCAATTTTTTTCAGTTTTTACAAATTTTTTAGCTTTTTCACACAAGCAAACAATGAGAGAGAGGTTACTCACTATCGGTCCTCGAGGCGCCTACTCCCTTGCTACCGTCGTGGGATGCGTCGCTTCGCCGTCCATGCACCGAATTCCTGCAACCATCAAGTAAAAAGGAAAATAGGGCATTAGACGATGTGAGGATGAATGTGGAATGGAGGTGATAAAATAAATCCGTTACCTCCCCGGCAACGGCACCAAAAACTGACGTGCCGTAGTGCGTGTGTGTTAAGAGGTGTCGTTATAGTCGCACTTGATACGTCGATTTTAAAATAAGTAAACGGAGGTGAGTCCGAGTGTCGGTCTCAGGGAGGCGTGAAAATCAGATTTTTGCTTATCACTTGTTGTCACGGAAAAGGCGGAGATTTGCTTGCGAAAGATGCGATTTTGAAAAGCGAGAGAGAGAGATAGAGAGAGAGTTTAGGGTTAGAAAGCTCGTGGTTTTGATCATGCAACTTGAACAGAAATTAAAATGGCAATTGAACGGAAAATAACTTCATTAAACATGCACTTGTAGTTCATAACTTACAACATTAAATACATGCTTCAACAAAAGTAATAGAAAGCTTAAAAGAGAGAGAGAGAGAGTGGAGAGCGACGAGGTAGCCAAGGCGGTGGAGGAGGCTCCGTCGGCGACTCGTCGTCTCCGGCGATTACAAGAGTGCCTAAAGCTAGCTAAGAGAGGAGTGGAGTAGTTGCAAAGGGGAGTGGATGCCTTGAATGGTGGTAGGAGGGGGTTTAAATAGAGTTAAGGGCTTCCTAAAAGAAGAAGGGGCTTTAGCGACGTCCAGAGCGTCGCTAAAACCACTTCCAAAAACGTCGGTGAAGCCTTCCAGCCGCCGGTCAGCCGCCCGCCTCGTTCCTTCTCCTTGCGCGATCTGTGGCCGCTGAACGAGAGCTGTCCGATCAAAGATCGGACGGCTGAGAGTCTTCCTCGCCCGCGCTGAGATCGCGCCTCGGGCGCGCGTGTGCGCGTGCTTCTCCACCTGGTGTGCGCACACGTGTGGGCGCTCGTGAGCTGCGGTCACGCCGCGTGGCGAGATCCTGACCGCCTGCTACTGATCGGGCGGCCCAATTTCTCTGCGCCCTTCACCCGCCTTCAAATTCCACCCCTCGCGGCTCGAACGCGAGTCGCATGGATGCGGGCATGCGCGCTAACCGTTGCGCCACGCCCGCGCTTTGTCATGGCGACCGTGGGCAGGCGCGCGGATCTCGACCGTTCGATTGAAGATCGACGGCCGAGATTTGTCCTCGACTGGTTGAAGGAGCACGTGCGATGGGGGCGGGGCTGTCGTGGCACAATCTGGGCCGTTGATCCCAGATCAACGGTCAGAACTTCTTGGGCCCATTGTAGGAGCTCCGGATGTCGGATTTCGTCGATCTTGAGTCCGTTGGACTCCGTTCGTTGTTCTGAATCCATCCGTGCGGTTCGATTGCTCATCTAAGGCCTACTTTGACAAATGCTTACACAAATGGCCATTAATGCAATTTATATGCAATCTTGGTACATGATGCATGCAATGCTCCATTCTACTTATGTTGTGCCTTTTATTCTAAAGATGGGTCATATTCAACATAATTATCACCCCCTTGTGTAGTGTTATCACAAACACTCTCTTGAATGAATAAAAGATATATTTTTATATATATGTCTATGTGTTGAGAATAACCATGAGCTTATTGCAATATCTTTTGAGTGATTAATGTTGCCTATTTTTAATTCTTGATATACTTGCAACTAAGCATGTCATACTTCAATACGTAATAATCATAAACCGATGTCCGATTCTAAATAAAGTAGAGCGATAAAGATCGATTTCAGAACTAAACAAACTCCTCCCAGAGACGAATGATCAGGACTAAATATTGTTGTTTGGTCGTATTGCACACTATACTACGATGCTTTTTCCTATCAAACACGCGCTCTACGATCCCAAACAAGTGGCGTCGTTGCCGGGGAGGCAACGCCATTTTTTTATTTCGATCTTTTAAACTATTACTAACAAATCTTCCTCTACTTTATTTTTGGATGTGCAGGACAACACAGAAAAAAAATGGGATCTGCGCACACATCGAGTGCGGAAAAAGAAATCAGGTGCACCTCATCTCCTCTTAGTCTAGGTTATCTTTTGAACCCTAGGATTAGATTTGCTTTCAATAATTTCTTTTGAAAAAAAAAAAACTTATTCATTTTCGTGAAAAAGAAAAAATAAAAAAAAAGATCAAAAATCTAGATTAGGTTTCCTTTTGAATCTTAGGTTAGTTTGAAAAAGCAAAATATATATATATATATCTTTGAGAATCCTTTGAAAAAAAAATTCCTTTTTGAAAAAAAAAATGTGCAAAATTTTTTGAAAAAAAAAATTTTGGTGGAAAGCTTGGATTTCAAACTCAAATTCCCTTTAAAAGCATTTCCACCATTCTCTGATTTTTGGCCAGATTTCAAAGTCTGATTTAAAAATTTGATTTCTGAAAAACTAGTGAGCAAAAAAATCTGAAATTCGAACTGGACCTTCATTTTCAAACCATCTTTCAAACTCCACCATTCTTTTGAAGAATTTATAAGTATAAAATTTTTAAAAATTCACGAAGTGTAAGGGGGTCAGACTGACCCAGATTCAAGATTTTTCAAAATTTAAAAAGCAATTTCGAGCAATATGCAAATTTTTTTTCACTAAAAATGGTGGGGTTTGAAAGATGATCTTATTAGCTTTATTTTTCATATTTTTCCAGAATTTTTGAAAGTCATTTGCATTTGTTTCAAAGTGAAAAATCGACCAGGGGTCAAAATTCTATATCTGTCCCCTTGATATTCAAAAAGCTCCAAAAATTAAGTTGAAATAGTTAAAATTATAAAAAACTATTCTCTGAAAAGATAATTGAAAAAGGAATCTACTTGCCAAATTTCAAGTTAATTGGATTCCAATTTTTTTCAGAGAACGAGTTTTATTTTTATGGTTTTCTGAAACAGAACAAAACCCCAGAATTGCATGAACCTTAGGTTAAATCTTTAGGGTTACAATCTAGAGACCACATTGGGATAACCTAGACTTAGTCAAGTCTAGTACTTAGTCGGTGAGCATGGTCACCTTGTGGGCCACTCACCAGAAACCCCAACTGAAGAAAACGAGCTAAAATCAATTTTAAAACATGAATTAAACCCGAATTCGTTGTTGTACTACAGGGTGCTTTCAACCTATTGGTTGGGTTAGTCGAGAGGCGGGAATCGCTTTCAGCCAGTTGTACAATGAATTTTCTTCAGGAATTAAAACTTAAAACGAAAAATCTAGTCATCTGATTCATAAGGACCATCTGATTGACAGGGCCTTAGCCTTGTCTGGCTTGGCTACACCAACCCAGGGGTTGGGTGGTGTATGCAAGGAAGGAGGTCGCTTAGACCTCAATTGGTTGGACCTTGGGAGCCACTCCCAAGGAGGTGAGTCACCTCGCCAGGACCATCTCCTCCCCCCACTTCTACTCCCATAGCCACAATGGCTAATCCTGGACCTGGACCTGGACCTGGACCGGGTCAGGATATTGATAATCTGGACCCAATGGCTCGTTTGGAAGCCCGCGTGGTCGAATCTGAGGAACGGCATCGGCAGAGCATGGACTGCATTTTGACAGCACTTGACAGGATGCAACACCCGCCGCGAGGAGAACAACTGCAAGATTTCTACGATCCAGCCGCACCAATCGTCGCACCTTTAGTCAGAATTCCTGCAGGCGGAGACGAGTTTGAGCTCAAGCCCAATGTGATTGGGTTGATCAGCACTCACTTCTATGGGAGCTCAAGCGAAGATCCATTCCAGCACCTAGAGGACCTGAGCCAACTCGCATAAATGATTCGACCCAGGAACATTGATCTTGGGATTGTTCTAATGAAGCTTTTCCCATTCTCTCTGAGGGACAAAGCTTTATACTGGTTCAAGACCATTGGGAAGCCAATTGGAACTTGGTCGGAATTATGACGTGAATTCTTGCAAAAGTTCTTCCTAATCGGTCGAACAAATGCAATGCGGCATGCAATCATGACTTTCTCCTAAGGAGCTGGGGAGAAGTTGCATGAAGCCTGGGATCGATTTCACAACCTTCTCCGGAAATGCCCGCACCATGGTATACCCAGATGGCACTTAGCTCAGATCTTTTACCATGGGTTGCATGACACACATCGGTATTTGGCCGATGCATCTAGTGGCAGGAATTTCCTCGCAAAAGGTGAGAACAATGCATTTGAGTTGTTCGAATCTTTGGCGGAGAACTTAATGAATGCCGCATCCATGAACCAGTCCCACCGGCCTGGTTAGTAGCGGGTTGGTGTCCATGAGGCTCACACCGAGTCTATTCGAGCCGACATGGATATCATCGTCAAGCAGCTGGATAGAGTAAACCTAATTGACAAGAAGATTGACCAGATTAGTTAGGGTCAATCTAACATGAACTCTACCACTCCAAGACCCTCCTATGCACCCCGAGCCCCTCTTGCTCAAGTTAATCTACTCACTCGGGATGCATCTTCTCCTTATTTACAAGATCCCGCATATCAGGATCCCGTAAACAATCCAGATCTGGCACCTTACGACCAGGGTTACGCACCACCCATGGATTATAACACGTATCCCCTTAATGGATATACATCTCAGACATCTTCGGCCTACGAGGACGTCAGTGCTATCCAAGGATACGGGCGTAATAACCCGTATTCAGAGATGTATAACCTTGGTTGGTGCCAGCATCCGAACTTCTCCTGGTCTGGTAATTCACAAAGACCACATCAAGACCCACACTATCAGACCAGGAAATACGGGAATGCGCAAAACACATACCTTAGGCAGCAGCCATTCCCATCTTAGCAGCAGTAACCCCATTCTTTATACCAGCCACTGCACCAAGCTACCAGTCACCCTCCAAAGCGGGCTGACCCTTTGGAGTCACTGAAAGAGGAGCTGCAAGAATTAATGAGGAAATCTACACAAGACAGCTTGCAGAACATGAAGGCGATGGCTAACCAGATACAGACTATACAGAACACACAGAATCAGCTATTGCAGGAGCATAGGACTCAGGGAGCCCTGCCCTCCCAACCCATCCTGAACCCTCGATATGTGCAGAACCAAGGTGCCCTGCCTAGGTTTCAGGCACCACAGGGACAGACACACGCCATATTACAGGCGCCTCCTACACCACTTGGTTATGCTCAAGGCCAACCGCCTTGATGCAAAACCCCGCATACTCTGCCCCTTCCGCTCCCCCACCACCTCATGGACAGCAAGCCGATGCACATACCGTCTCTTTAAGGAGCGGAAGGAAGACATTCGACCCACCACATAGGCAGGCGGGTCCTGATTTTTCTCACTCTTCGCCGCAGGCGAGTTCGACTCCTTAATCTCAGGAGCCACCTGCGGTAGATAAGGGTAAGAGGCCACTCGACCCTGAGATTCCCGTCCCTTTTCTTGAGGCTCTGACATGGAATGTAGTACGGAAAAAGGACACGCGGAATTTTGAGGATCTGAAATCAATGTTTAAGGAAGTACATATTCAGGTCCCCCTCCTTGAGGCAATCGATCACATTCCCGCTGTCGCTAGGTTCTTCAAGGACTATTGTACCCTGAAGCGACAGCCCAAAATTGGACGATAGGCGGTACTGTCGAAAGAGGCTATAGCGTGATTCTAGCTAACTTGCCGCCAAAAAAGAAAGACCCTAGTACCCCACTTCTATCCTGCTTCTTGCAGGACTCTCCATTTGATTGGGCCCTTCTAGATCTGGGTTCGTCCATCAACCTAACTCCTACTGCCGTATTTGATCAATTTCGATTTGGGGAGTTGAAGCCCACCTCAATCACGATTTAGCTTGCTGATAGATCAGTGAAGACACCAAGGGGGGTGGTTGAGAATGTGATCGTAAAAGTCCGTGGGTTCTGCTTTCCCGCAGATTTTTTCATTCTCGATATGGAAGTTCCTCCTAATCTCCGAGATGCACCAATTATTTTGGGTCGCCCATTTCTAGCGACAGCCCGAGTGAACATTAATTGTGCATTTTGGTGTATGGGGATAGCCCTAGGTAATGAGCGACTTCGACTTGACATATTCAGGGCAGCGAAGAATTTTGACTGTGATCGCATAGAGGAGGATGGTGAAGACGAAGATTCGGCATACAATGGTAACATTAGGCTCCTTTGTGATGACCCAATGTCGCATTCGTCTATACTATCAGGGTTCTTGGACCTCGATCCACATGGGACTGAAACCACTGCACTACACATCTCTCCCCGAGGATCTGACTATTTAGGGTGTGCTTCTGACCACAGCACCCTTGAATCTAGCTATCCTGATCCGCACATTGCTAAGTCGTCCCTGTTGTTGTAGGAAGACGTGACCACAGCTAATGGGTTTCCCGTTAATGTAGTCACAACCGATTATTTCACAGGAAGCGAATCAGCAGAAATTCACGTGCATATGGATCAGCAGATTCCCACCCTCGAGTCTGCTCCTCCCACTCCCATTTCTGACTCTGACCCACCCGTGATTTAATTGAAGCCCTTACCTAACTCACTTAAGTATGTGTTCTTGGGCGAAAGTGAGATAGACCCAGTCATTTTCAATGCCCACTTAACCCAAGAACAAGAGCATCAATTGATTTCTACATCACAAGACCATAGGGCTACTATAAGGTGGAGTATTGCTGATCTTCATGGTATTCGCCCCTTGTATTGCACTCATCACAACTATACGAATGAGTGGGTGAAACCTTCGAGACAACCTCAAAGACGGCTTAACCCAAATATGCTAGAGGTTGTCAAGAAGGAGGTCATCAAATGGCTGGATGCAGGTATTGTATACCCAATCTTAGACAACCATTGGGTGAGTCCAATCCAGATAGTGCCTAAGAAAGCAGGACTCACCGTTGTGAAAAACAATAAGAGTGAATCCATCCCGACCAGCATTGCAACATCTTGGCGGGTCTATATCGACTACAGGAAACTTAACATGGCTACCCAGAAGGATCACTTTCCTTTGCCCTTCATTGATCATATCTTGGAACGGTTAGCCGGACGTAGTTTCTTTTGCTTTTTGGATGGATACTCCGACTATAATCAAGTAGCAATTAGCCCGGAAGATCAAGACAAGACCACATTCACATGCCCCTTTGGAACATTCGCTTTCAAGCAGATGCCCTTTGGCCTTTGCAACGCACCAGCAACATTTCAACGTTGTATGATGGCCATCTTCTCTGACATGATTGGAGACTATGTGGAGGTGTTCATGGATGACTTCTCCATTTTCGGAGATGATTTCGCATCTTGTCTTGATAACCTCATCAAGATCCTGAAACGGTGTATTGAGGTAAACCTAGTACTATCTTAGGAGAAAAGCCATTCCATGGTGAGGGATGGCATAGTACTAGGGCACAGGATCTCTAAAAATGGACTTGAAGTCGATCGACCTAAATCAGAGATTATTTCCCACTTACCGCCACCTAGCTCAGTCAAGCAGATCAGATCATTCTTGGGTCACGTCGGTTTCTATCGGAAATTTATATGTGATTTCTCAAAAATTACATGACCTTTGACGAATCTCCTTGTTGTCAACGTCCCATTTGAATTTGATGCCTGGTGTCTCAGCGCCTTCGAGACTTTACAAAGTGCTATCTCTGATTCCCCGATTCTCCAACCACCCTACTGGTTGCTTGATTTCAAAATGATGTGCGACGCTTCTGATTTCGCCGTCAGTGCTGTTTTAGGCCAGCGTCGGGAAAAACAACCCTTCGTCATATACTATGCTAGCAATACGCTGAATGAGGCTCAACGTAACTACACTGTCACCGAAAAAGAACTGCTAGCAGTAATATTCGGGTTGGAGAAATTCAGATTATCTTTACTCAGGTCCAAAGTCATCATCTTCACTGACCACTCCACCCTCCAGCATTTGTTGGCAAAGAAGGATGCCAAACCATGGCTCATCAGATGGATCCTTCTATTGTAGGAATTTAATATCGAGATCCGCGACAAAGTCGGAAAGCAGAATGTTGTGGCGGATCACCTATCCAGACTGGACCCAGGACACATTCTTTATTCCCTGCCTATCCACGAGCAATTTCCGGATGAATCTCTTTTGGCAGTTCATTTTGTTGAGTTCCCCTGGTACGTGGATATCGCGAACTACCTTGCTGCAGGCAAGATTCCCGCGAACCTATCCAAGGACCAAAAACTCAAATTCACTGCAGAGGCCAAATTCTACCTCTGGGATGACCCACTTCTCTTCCGCATTGGAGCAGATCAGATTATTCGAAGATGCATCCCAGATTCTGAGATCCCCAGTGTTATCTTTTTGCCACAATGATGCTTGTGGTGGTCATTTCTTGGGACGGAAAACCGTTGCAAAGATTTTGCAGTCGGGATTTTTCTGGCCAACTATTTTCAGAGATACACACGAATACGCCCAACACTACAAATGATGCCAGTCGGTCGGTTCTATGACCAGGGGAGACATGATACCACTCCAGCCCATCATTGTTGTAGAAGTATTCGACGTATGGGGCATCGATTTTATGGGCCCTTTTCCGAACTCGCATGGCTTCAAGTACATATTACTAGCAGTTGGCTATGTCTCGAAGTGGGTCGAGGCCATCCCGGTGAGATAGGCAGACCGCAAGACCGTCATTTCTTTCGTATGGCAGTACATCTTCGCGAGATTCGGAATACCCTACGCTCTGATTAGAGATGGGGGAAGCCACTTCATCCACGCCCATTTCAGGTCATTATTAAAGAAATACGGGGTACATCACCATATAGCCACCCCATATCACCCGCAGACCAATGGGCAGGCTGTAATCGTCAGATCAAGCTGATTCTCCAGAAGACGGTTAGACCAGACAGGAAGGACTAGTCCAACAAATTAGTTGATGCACTCTGGGCATATCAAACCGCATACAAGGCCCCACTAGGAATGTCACCATATCGCATGGTATATGGCAATGCCTGTCACCATCTTGTAGAGCTGGAACACCGCACCTTTGGGCGGTGCCAAAATGTAACCTTGACCTCGATGTAGGAGGTCAAGAATGAAAGCTCCAGCTCAACGAATTAGAAGAGATCCGACGGGAGGCCTATGAGAACACATTGACATACAAGGACAAGATCAGGGCCTTTCATGACCGCCACATCCGGAGGAAAGCATTCACACCCAACCAGCAAGTCTGGTTGTTTGATTCGCGACTGAAACTTTTCGCAGGGAAGCTCAAGTCCAAGTGGACTGGCCCTTATGCTGTGATTCACCCATATCTTAATGGGGCGGTCCAGATCAAGAACCCAAAATCTGGGCATATATCTATGGTAAATGGCCAGCACCTCAAGCCATTTTTGGCCCAGGAACCTCCTTCACCTGATGAGATTGTTCATCTTATAGAGGATGTATGATTGACTTCTCGCCCAACTGGAGGCATTAAACTTAGCACGTATATATAGCATATCCCACATTCCACCATCATCTATACATAACCATTTTTATACATAGCATATTTTCCTTTTAGCATATTTTCTTTCTGCATATTGCATACTGACAGGTTGGTCGGTGCTGAATATATAATTTCAAGAGCAATTACAGGTGATTTCTACCCATTCTCTCCCTGCTGTATTTATTTTCTTTTATATTCATGCATGAGGACATGCAAGAACTTCAGCATGGGGAGGTAGATACAACAAAACTAAAAATTTTTATGTCAACATTTAGGAAAACCTTGGAGCTACATGTAAAACATACTTTAGGACCCAAAATAAAAGAACAACCGACTCCACCTCCAATGCTAGCATTGGAGCTAAAAATCATCCGCAATAGCCAATTCCGAGTCACCCGCTCACCTTATGTTCTAAATTTAGGGCCAAGCTGAATGTAACCCGATACGGGAATTTCATGGAGTACAAATTATATGAGGTTACTTGTTTATAGCATATATATATATTGCATTCATGAATAAGATTATTTTATTAAGAGAATGCATTGGGGATTCTATCCTCTAGTTGATTCCTATAATATGGAATCCAGTATAATTTTTCACACACACGTAGAATTTGCAATGGATTCATGGTGAAGGCTGATAAACGTCTTTAGTCTGTCGAGAAGAAGCAATGCTTCTTCTCCTGAACCCCTGAACAGTGTTTTGGGAGTCAGGAAGATTTTCTTCCAAAAATCCACCAAATAGTGTGAGATGAGAGTAGAGTGTACTGGTGCTCTAAGATTAGTGCAAGGAATCTAGAATCCTAGATAATTAGGTGATGATACTTAGAGATTAGGCATAGTTTTCGCTCTCGGTTCTTGCGTATACATTTTGTGCGAATTTTGAGAGCCACCAAATAAGGCAAATATGCGGAGAGCGAGTTTTCACAAAACTAGGGCTAAGGTGGATGGTTACGACCATTCTTTACGGAATCCTTTGCTGAAGGAGGGTATTGATGTCAAGGTCAGAAATATACCGTTCTATCCATTTTTCCCGGTGCCGTGAGTAGGAACTTCCACTAAATAAGCCACCCAATGTCTCTTGAGTACCACCAATCCCTAGTAATGCCTCTTCAATAAAATTCATGGATCTGCTACTAGATTGTGTTGAGAAAAAAAAATGATGATGACGAAAAAAAGAAGAAAAATTGAAAAAAAATGGGAAAAAGAAGAAAAAGCAAGGAAAAAAAGAGTGAATATTTAGTGTTTATTTCAGTTGCAGTGAGACAATACCACCAAATAAATTTGAGATCCACCAAATATGGCCGTAACCTATTTTTCTATGTTTCTGACCGCCCGAATACTGGTTGGAGAATTCCGACTTAGTGTTAGGGTTATGGAAACTCAATTAAAGTGTTAATGCCAAGTGAGACCACCAAATATAGATCATATGTGTGAATCTGGTGAGATTGTGAGCTCTAAGAAAAAGAAAGAAAAGAAAAGAAAAAAAAATAGAGAAGAGAGAAAGAGAGAATGAATATAAAGGAACTAAATAGAGCATAGTTTTTCTCATCTTTCTTAGAGTTAAGTTACTTGATAATCTGGGAATCTAGATTCTACAGTACTAATCTCTATGTAGCACCAAGTGAGAGTGAGCCACCAAATAAACACCCATATCCCTCAGACATTCTCTACCTAAGCTTAAAGCTGGGGTGGAATTCATAGAATATTTTGAATACCCCGAGGGAAGAAGTCTGCCAATCCTGCTAGAATTTTTACTAGGGGTCAAATACAGGCTTTAGAGGTGTATCAGTTTTTCACTCGAATCCATTGCAAAAGCTACATAGCTACACTTTCACAATTATCTGGATTTCTAGAGCATAGGATGAAAACAAAAAGGAGAAAAATCTCTATGCATACACTTGATAAAATAATCAGTCCCTCAGGGACCCTTGCTGTAAATAACTTAGTCTTGCATTTGCCAGGGACTATCAAGATTTAGGCATGAGGGTATGATTGCATAGCAATCATAGGTCTTAATTGACCTAAATTAGGCTAGAACTTAGCATAAGTTAGGGTAATTCATGCATGCATAAGCATTATCTGCATCTTTATTGCTTTACTTTAGCTATGCATAAAGTAATGTCATAATGTGCTGATTAAGTGCATTATCTTAATTGCAAGTAATAAGCTGATCAGAAGTTGGATCTGAAGTTGGATCAGGAATAATGAGTGTTGCAGTAGAACTGGAGTAGAAGACTTGATTAGATATAGGGAATAATGATGTAAGGGAGTTAAGGTATGTTATTCTATTAAGTAGGAATAAAGTAGTAAAATGTGAAGAGCTTAGGTCCATCCTAGCCCTAGGATAGCCTAGAGACTTCCCCAAGTCTTAGACACCCTTAGATTAGATCACCACACCTTAGGAAACCCTAAAACCCTAAGTCCAACCCTTATCTGGATGTCTAGCTGAATTTTAGGATGTCCAAAACCCTTAGCCAACTCCCGCACACCTCAAACTCACTTCTGCAGTGTTATTGGACATCCAGACACTTTGTCAGACGTCCAATTTCTGCAGAATACCCAAGATAGAACCTTGAATTCTTCCTGACTTTGATTGGACGTCCAGACAACAAGTCTGAACTTCTGATTTTTTAGTATAAGACGTTTTATTATGTTTTTGGACGTCCGAAACTGCTCTCCAGTTCCTATTTTGAGATTCAAGCCTTGATCATGGATCTCTAGCTCCCTAAACCCAATTCCAACCCCATAGGAACCTAAATTAAGGTGTCTTAACCCTAGTACACCACCTCTAGACCTTCCTAAGGACCTAATTAGGTCCTCACTAAACCCAATTGACTTAGGCCAAAGTAAATTACCATCACCTAAGTCAATTGGACTCACAGGGTCCAATTGAGTTCATATCTCAACCCACACAAGTCCAATTGGACTTAGTGAGAGTCCAATTGACCTAAGCCCAACCTAATTGAGCTATTTCACTCTAAATTAGGTTCACACTCATTCAATTAAACTTGGGTTAACTTTAATTGCAATTTCCCCTTAGCAATTAGGGTTTGTAACCCTAATTCAAGGCATACACCTACATAAACCCCTTAGGACCCAACCTAAACCACCTAGCCACAAAGGGCACGACCACACACACACACACAAACACCCATTCACGTATTCCCACAAATCTAGAGTTCTCTAGAACTCTCTCCAAGTGGCACCACTCTTGGTTGCCAAAATTAGCAACCAAGAGACATTCAAATTGAGATCCAATTTTTGTGGATCTCAAAACCACTTGGCCGGCCACTCTTGGAGCCCTCTCTAAAGAGTTCCACACTTCTCTAGAGAGACTCCCTTAGGTCTATAAAAAGACCTAAGGGGTGGTCATTTGCATCCATCCACATTCTTGGCTTCATCCATCTCTTGGCATTATCCACCTCCACTTAGGCTAGCCACACTCATCTCCACTCCACCTCCATGAGGAGCACCACCATGAAGGCCATCATCTCCATGCTAGGATGCTGGATCACTTCTCCAACCTCTCTCCAAGGGTCAGCCTAAGCACCATTGGCTGCCCCTCCTTCTCTCAGCCACTCAAAGGCCTTCGAAGCCCACCTCCGAATGCCCTTCTTTTCTGCTAGATTAGTAACTTAGCTCTTCGTAGTTTTACTGCTTCTATTTACTGCTTAGTAGTGTAGCTCTTGTTCTCCCCCAATGATGCATGCAAAATCCCCCCATAGATTCCTGTATACGATCACTTTCTGGTAGCTAGATTTACATTTTCAAGCATTCCTGTGCAAGCTTTCCTCTACATTCCATGTTGCAAACACTCTCTTGAATGAATAAAAGATATATTTTTATATATATGTCTATGTGTTGAGAATCACCATGAGCTTATTGCAATATCTTTTGAGTGATTAATGTTGCCTGTTTTTAATTCCTGATATACTTACAACTAAGCAGGTCGTACTTCAATACGTAATAATCATAAACGGCGTGTGATTCTAAATAAAGTAAAGCGATAAAGATCTATTTTAGAACTAAACAAACGCCTCCCAGAGACGATGACTAGGACTCAAAGTCTCATTATCTTTTTATAAATATTATTGTTTGGTCGTATTGCGCACTATACTACGATGCTTTTTCCTATCGAACACATGCTCTACGATCCCAAATAGTACTCGACTGGCTAGAGACCTATACCATTCACCAACCTGACAGGCGTGGAAATCACGTATTTTGAAATCGTCAAAAATCGTAGTATAGTCACAAAAATCACTCGTCAAAGATATTTGTAATAACAAAACTCGGTTGATTTTATTATTTTGAAAACTTGAGTCCCAGTCATTCGTCTCTGGGAGGTGTGAAAACAAGTCGAGATTTGGATCAACTTAATCTAACCTAAATCTATTCTAACCAAATATTTTTTGCCTTTTTGTGTTTTTGATCTTTATGTTTAAACACGAAATGAAAGCATGCATCAAAGTTGTAAGCCATGAAGATAATAGCATGCATATAAAACCATTAGACAAGAGCATCATGCATCAAAAATTAAGTCACTATAAAATACGGATACATGGAAATAAAGCTAAACTAAAGAAAGGGATCAACCAAGAGAGGCTAAGGAGAAGCCTTCTTGGCCATCCACTAAAGAGATGAGGATGGGTGTGTGCATGCAAGTGGAGAGAGGAGGGTGTTGCACCCTTTCTCTACCAATGGTCGTCCTTGAGAAGACCTTGAGGGGGAGTCTTCTCTATGGTCGTCTAAGAAGAAAAAGAAAATGGGAGCGTGGGTCCTCTATGGTGGAAGAAGAGGGCACGCCCACAAGAAGAAAGGAGAACGTGTTGCATCCTTATGCTCTTCTTCTTCTTGCCACCCTTGAAGAAACTTGGAGGAGCTTCTTCTTTAGCCATCCATGGAGGGAGCCTTGGAGGAAGAGGACGGCCTTGAGAGGGAGAGGAGGAGGTGTGGTCGCAAGTTGAGAGAGTGGAGAGAATGGATGGGAGATGGTCCAATTTCGTGGCCCTCTCTTTGCCCTTATGGAAGGCTCCATTTGGTTGCCACTTTTGTTGGCTCCAAAATTAGCTAATGCCACATTTTTAGGATCTAGGTTTGACACAAGTTTTAGGGTTTCCAAGAGAGTGTGCTTGGGTTTGGTTGGGGTAAAATAGGAAGGTGTGTGTGGGTGTGTGCTTTTCGTAGGGCTAGGTTGTGGGTTTTGGTAGGATTAGGTGCTAAATTGGTTGGGTCAATCTAGATTAAGTGGGCGTGGACATAATTAGGCTTAGAAAAGTCTAATTGGATAGGAGTGATCCTAATTAGGTCTAGGTCAAGTCTAATTGGATGTGTGCATGTGATTAGGCTAGGGTAACCCTAATAGGTATGAGTCAATTAGATCTTGGGTGGATCTAATTGGGCCCAGGTGCACCCAATCAACTGTAGATGCACCCAATTAGGTATGGGATGGTTCAATTGGGTTAGGGATAGGATAAGTAGAGCTATGGATAGTGGACTAGGCTTAGGAGGTCTTTAATTAGGTTTCCTAAGGTGTCTGGTGGGGTTCCTAGGTCAAAGGCAAGTTAGGGCTTCCAACACCAAAATCAGGAACCAGAGAGCAGTATCAGACATCTAAAATAGTGGTTAAACGTCTTATACTACAAAATTGGACGTCTGGACATTAAATTAGACGTCCAATTCTATGTCAGTATGAGTTTTGGCTTCCTGGATTGTTATTCTACAGAAATCAGATGTCTAGCCAGATGTCTGGACGTCCTAAAAGGTGCTGGAGAGTGGGTTTTAGGTTTTCTAAGGTGGGTTTTGGTTCCTAAGTATTTGGGAGAGGGATAAGGTGGATAAGAACATGGATAGTGCTATCCATGTTTGGGTTTTGAGGCTAAGGTGCCCTAATGGAGGTCGTTTTAGGTTTGGGAAGGCTGTCCTCAGATTTCTAAAGGTAGGGATAAGGCTATCCTCCTCACTCCTCTTATCTGGATCAGTCTTCTTCTTCCTTTATTGCTTTATTCCACTATCTCCATCCTGGATCACTTTATTATCTGCAAATAGAAAAAGAAACCATTAACTCATCTTATTCTAAATAGACTGATGCAATGCATGATATGCAAGATATGAGTGCAATATCCACAATTTAAGCCAGGTTTAAACATTATTTAGGTTGATTAGGACCCATGATTTCTATGCAATCACAACCACATCAAACGAGTCCAAAACCAAATATAAGTGACACTAACTCGTAGAGAAACTCAAGTGAAAAGCAATGGTACTTCGTTTGCGAAAATCCGATTCCATTTGGACCCTAAACGGCCCAAAAACACTCACACAGTACAAAATAAGACATCTGGGTCTAATCCCAGACGTCTTAAAAGATGTCAACACTTACCCTGGGTTCCCTGTAGCTACCTCGAACGTCCGGACCCACCCGCGATCGTCTAAGGTGAGTTCCAGACGTCGGACTCTCCTTCCAGTCGTTTGGAGGTACGGTCAGACGTCTGGCGACGTGTCCAAACATCCAAAAGCACCTCAAAGGGCGCACCCCACGCCTTTCCAATGCCATGCCCCCTGCGTATGTACACACAAACCTCAGAAAAGGCCAGACAATCTCTGCGGTGAGGCCCGCATGGCCGTAAACCGCACAAAAGCACGTACCTTAGCACAGAGCATGCTTTTAGACATCCAGCTTCAGCTCTGGACGTCCTTCTGCTACTCCAGACGTTTGAGAGATGCTTCAGAAGTCTGATACTGGAAAATATCCAGTATGCAGAACTTCTCCCGCAAGTTGCCTCCTTCGCGAGCTCGCCCACAGGAGCTACAGCAGTGCCTCCAGTGGCTGCAGGAGGCCAAGGTGCTTGCGTGCAAGCTCCTCCTCGCCCGCGCCCTCGACTCCTCCTGCATGAGCTCCTCCCACTCTCCCGCTCCCCTCTCCTCCTCCTCAGTGTCCCGTCTCTCTCTCTCTTCATCCTCTCCTCTCGCAGCGCTGGAAGGAAGGGAGGAAGGTTGAGGACGGAGGTGGTGGCTGGTGGAGATGGATGGAGTGGCATAGGGGAAGTGGGGGTTTAAATAGATAGAGGGTTAGGGTTTGGGGTGAGGAGAGAGAGGAAACACACATGCAGTGCGCCTGCATGAAAGAAAGAAGGTACGGTTCTCTACTTTCAAACATCCAACACTCTGTCCAGACGTCTGACAGCTAACCCGAAAAGGCAGCGGGTCATTTCATGGTTGGAGAAGGCTCGCCAGAGCCAAAGACGAGGTGGCCAGAGAAAGAGGAGCGAGAGGTTTCTTGGCCTATTCTTGGCTCCTTGAACCCTAGGACTTCGAGGGATTTATATAGAGCTCAAATATGAGCTCTAAATGAAGAAATAAGCTCAATTGGTCTCGATTTCAGAGGAAAGGATTCCTCAAATTCCTCGAGCTCGCCTGAGCTCTAGGATCTGATTTGGGCTCTTCGAGTCGGTTCAACAGATTGGGCAACTTCTTTAGATCAATCCCTCTAAATTTGAAGGGATTTGGTTGAGGAATCAAGGAGGAATCCTTGATTGAATTCATGCAGCTTGAGGTGGATTTTGTTCAGACCTCCAATGGAGACAAGGGCATTTTGCAAAGATGACAAGAAAGATAGGAGGCTATCTGCAAGAAACTTGAAACTTAGGGGCTTGAGTGTAAGAAATAGAGTTTTTAAGGGCTAAAATGCAAACTAGGTCAAGATGGACTTTAATTGAACCCAAATTTTGTTGTTAACCTAATTTAGACCTAGGGAATCTAATGGTGAACTTGGATTTGAGTTTTGACCATGTTTGACTAAGTAAATTGTAGAGAAGCCCAAATCAAGGTAAATTCCCATTTGAAACTCTATTCTAGGTCAAAATGGGTTCATATGGTCAAACCAAAGGTACCAATTCTCTTAGAATATTTTTCAATGAATTTTAGGAGGTTTAGATTAATTTTATCCTAACTAGAACCTCTTCAATTTAAGTGAGGTTGATAATTATGTTTTTCAGTCCTATTTTCACCATCGAAATGCGTGAAATCATGATTCAGTCAGTGTGGACCCACGTTTTAGACTTTGATGCTCAATTGACCTTTAATGAACCCTGAGTGATCCCATGGTTATTTTTCATTTGTGATTTGCTGTTAAAATAGGAGAATTAACCCTATTCCTTATTTTCTTCTCAAATCAGAACATTGTGGAGTTGTGACCCTCAGATGATTAAGTAGGAGCATTTATCAGATGACTAATTGTGGCTAGTTAGGGCCCATGATAGTGTTACCATCATACCCCCATGCCCATCTTTTACTAGTCCCCAACAAAATCCTATGGACCAAACCAGATCTCTAAGCTGGATATAACTGTCAGGATGCCTTACTAAGCTGCATCTCTAGAAATCAGATCAAAATACCAACAATAGGCCTAGAGGCACTTAAGTACCAGCCAAGATCCAGACCTGACCAGCCTCAGCCTTAGGTCTACCGCGAAGGTCTTTACAGCCCGCAAAAACTGGCCAGAGGTTCGTTGACCCCAAGAATTAAAGCACCCGTGCGTATTTGTAGAAAGTCTAAGTTCAGTACCAGTGCATTTTTTTGATAAGAGACATAGAGAGGGATATTTATTCTAAGAGTTTTCTCTCTTTTCTTTTATATTCCCCTAAATCCAACATCGGACTAGTCCTAAACACAGTTTGTAATCGATTCCTTGTCCCCACCATCAATTCTCGAAGGGTCCCTATCTTTCGATGCTTCGTGATAGCACCGCCCAAGGCAACCCCAAAAATCCTGGCTTTCGACACTTCAGGATAGTGCCACCCATGGCATACTATAGCTAAATTCAGGCACTGGAAATCAACATTTCAGGATAATCCCACCCATGTGACTTGACCCAACACATGGTGCTTGATGAGAACCTTATCATGAGCCATAACTAGCTCATTTTGACCTAATACAAAGGATAAAAGCTCCTACATAACTCAAGGAAAGGCTTAACTCAGAGAATTCTGAGTTTAAGGAGAAAACGAGTCATAAGGGGTAAAAATGCAATTTTACCAGTATAATCTGCATACAGGGTAATTCAGGGTCCAAACATAGGTCAAAGCAACCTAATAAGAATAAAAGTGGGATGAGATGATCTGACAAGGGCTATAGCAATTCCAAGGAACTAAATGATAATCTGTAACCTTAAAACAAACCCACTTCAATTCACGAGGTTCGAGGCAAAGTAAAAATAGAATAAACCCTCTAAAATTCATAGAAAAATAATCTCTAGGGTTTAGAACTTTCAATTTGGCCTTCAGAACCCATTTTGACCTACATTGAGAACCATGCCCAATTAATAACTTAATTCAGGTTTTTGCGTAAATTGATCGGTCAAACAAGGTTTAATCTAGAAATAAAATTCACCATCAAATTCCTTAGGTCCTAATTAGTCATGTATAAAAACTTGAGCCTAAGAAGAAACCTTCTTGACCAACTTTGCACTTTGGTCCTCATATATTTACTTTTTGGCCCTCAACTTTTGAACCCTCACATTTCTACCCCTAACTCTCCTTCATTCTTTGCATTCAGGTCCCTCCTGCCAAAACCTGACCAGCACCATGCTCCGGCGACCTTGCGCGGAGCATGGCACCGCGCAGGGTAAGGGGGAGGGTCTGGCAAGTAAACCGGGGTGCCCTGCGTCGTCAGCCGTCGCAGGGACACCCCCCTGGTCGCTGCAACCCACCATACCGGCCGTGCGAACGCACGGGCGGTATGGGTCTCCATCTCCGGCGTCCTCCGGCGAGGGAGACACGTCGTCTCCCTCCGCCCTCCTCTTTGATTCTACCCTATAAATACCCCCCGTCGCTCCACCGTTCGAGGGAGCTCGGTCCTGATGGAGAAACACCCTCTTTTCACTCTCTTCCCACTCCGACAGGAAGCCCTCCAGCTCCGGCGGTCTCTCCTCCTCCTCCTCGTCGTTCTGCCGCACTACCAGCAGCAGGGCTACTTTCCCCCGCTCTTCCCGTGCCGCGCCGCACCCAGCGCGCGCCTCTCCAGCCTTCTCCTCGCCGTCGCTCCTTCCTCTGGGTAGCTTCTTCTCCGGCGACAGTCGATACGACTGTCGCCCGCTCCGGCCCCTCCTCGTCCTGCTAAGTAGGTAGAACTCCTCCTCTTTCTCCCCTCTTCCTTTTCCTCATTTTACATCTTTACTGTTACCCCGATCCAACCAATCGCCCTCACCTTCTCCACCTCCGGCCCCTGCTCCGGCGACCCGCTCCCATCACTCCAGCAACCCACACGGCTCGCCGACCACCGCAGAACCTCCGCCTCCTCACCCTGATCAACCTCCTCCCTTCCACTTCTCCCAAATCACCCTCTGCAACTCCACCGAACAAACCCATCTCCCGACCCACAGTCCGACCTAGGGCAGCCCTTAGGCTCTGCCCCGCCGCCTGCACACCCCCTGACCACCTTCGCCGTGCCACGGCGAAGGTCCTCCGCGTTTCTGATTGGGCCGAGAGGCCGTTTCTCTGTAGGCAGGTACCTGCGCTCGTCGCCGCCATTGTTGAAGCGAAGCAGCTTCTTCACCTGCTGCCCCAGGTGCGCCACGCCCAGGTCACGCTCCCAGACAGTGCGAGGCATCTTCGCGAAGTACCAGGCTGCAGTCGAGTCGAAGCTCTCGCGCGAAGCCCCCGCGCTTCACCTCGACTGCCGCTGCTTCCTCCGTGCAGGCACCCAAATTGGGGTGGGACATTTAGTCCCACCTCGTAACCTTTCAGAGGAGCGCGCCCGCATAAAGGCAAGAAGTGCCTTATGCTCGTTGCCTCCTGAGCACGGGGTGAGGTCCCTCTCTCTCACTCGCCCGACCCGCCCTCGTCCGTGACCACGCCCCGCGGACCTGGCCCGACCCGACTTAGACTGACCTGCACTCCTCGCCCACCACGCACGCCGGTGGGCCTGGACCCGGGCGTGACCCGTACCCGACTACCCGGCAGCTCTGGGAGAGCTTTCCTAAGAGCGACTTCTGTGAGAGAGAAACGCGGGGGGGGGGAGGGTAGAATAGGTTTTTGCCCGCTGACGAGAGCTTTGAAGTGTGCAGGCACAGGCGAAGAAGAAGACAAGCGAGGCAGAGAAGAAGGATGACGAAAGCTAAAGGAGGAGCACTGTAGCAGCGGCGGTTTAAGTCATCTGATTGGAAAATCAGACGACGTCCTGAAGGCAAAGAAGGAGAAGGAAGGCGAGGCAGAGGAGAACATAGAGAGGCCAAGGGAAGAACTGAAAGAAGAAGAAGAGCACGAGAAGAAGAAGATCTGAAGAAAGGAAAAGAAGAAAGAAAGAAGAAGAAGAAGAACAGGACCGCTCTGCAGAAGAAAAAGGAAGAGACGAGCAGAAACAGCTGAAAGAAGAAGAAGGACATCACCACTGCAGATAAAGAAGAAGAACAAAGGAAGAGAGCAGAAGATCTGAGAAGGAAGAAAGAGGAGAAGCAAAGAGAAAAGAAGAAAAGCCAACAAATTCTCTCTCTCTCTCTTTATTTTTGTAATAAGAATTTGTATCTCTAGAATAAAGTTTGCTCCCTGAGTTCGACCTCGGGAACCCTTTATTTCCGAGTAACAAATTGTATTAAACTGGTAATCACCTCTCTATACTATACTACGACGAAATAATAAAACTATGGAGGAAGGTCGCCACCAGTTTTTGGCGCCGTTGCCGGGGAGCAACAGCTATTCTAGAGGTAAACATTCCTGTTTCTTTTTAGTTTCTGATAATCTCCTCACTTTTGTGCAGCTACAGGAAATCAAGAAGACAAGCAACCGCACGACAACCACTCCGAGGACAGATAAATTTTTTTTTTCCTCTCGCTATTAACCCCTAAACTCTAAAGAGGAAGAAAAGAAAAGAACAAGCAATATAGGGCTAACCTGTCTTCCATACTTAGTAACCATAAAAAGTTGCATGTTTTCAACCCATTACTCCTGCACACTATTAAGGGTATTTAAGGGCTAACACATTCTTGCTTGAGCCCTAATTACCCAACAAAGAGTTAACTGGACCAAGTAGAGCCAACCTAGGATCCAACACTAGGGATTTAGAGACACACTCCTTAAGCAAGAATTGAGAAAACCAAATGAAGTGTTCCCAAGCCCTTGTCTGAAAATACCTATTCAAAGAAAACCTAAAACAATTGGCTCTCTAAACACTTGAATCCTAAAAGACAAGACCTAAAAGCTCTCAAAGGAAACAAGAGGTAAAGTTGACCCCTTGGGTCAACCAACCTTAAATTAGGTCACTCTTTGCACTTAAAAGACTAAAGTTCAAGTGAAACCTTAAGCACCCTGATAAAAATTGGTAGACTTAAGAGGTCAAGATCCCCATTCTGGTCTACCTGGAACCGCAGTGACAAGAGAGGTCGGGTGGGGGAAACCCTGTAACCCGTGGGGACGCTCTACCGTGTAGGGGTCTTTGCGGGACTCTCCCTCTCTGGCTGCCCAGGTAATTCTCAGGTGGACGATCTTTCTGATCAAGGGGTCCATCTGCCCCGCACCTCTATAGTCACCCAACACATTTTTGGGTGTCTTGATTGGGTCCAGCACCTTCTAAACTCATCTCTTCCAACAGTGCATGTACGGAAGGAGGTCCTTAAGACCACCCTTAAGACCTCCTTTAGAAATTCGCTCTCGTCAAGGCCAAGCCTCGACGCCCGTGTTTGTGCAGCAACACCCTCACATTATTCTCTCTTCTGATTCAGAACCAAGTTCTTCTTCTTCCCCCATCATGGCTCAGCCAGTTGAGGAAGAAAATAATCTGGAGCACCAGCTCCAGCGACTCAATGACCTCTTCCAAAACTTCGTGCACCCACCACAGCGTCCTATGATGCGGGACCACTACAATCCTGCTGCGGTGGCCATTGAGCCTCGAGTCAGAATCCCGACTGGAGGACCTGATTCCGAATTAAAGCCCAACATGATTCATGCTATACCTAAATTCCATGGGCTTAATTCTAAAGATCCCTTCCAGCACATCAAACAGCTAAAGCATCTGGCCCAAACTTTTGGGTCAGATGCGCAAAATCGGGATATTCTTCTCATGAAGATGTTCTCCTTTTCTCTTATGGACAAGGCCGCCCATTGGTATCAAACTCAGACCCGGCCGATCAACACTTGGGAAGAACTTCAATCCGAGTTTTTGAAAAAAAATTTTCCCGTTGGTCGGACCAACGCCTTGCGCCATCAGATTACACACTTCACTCAACAATCAGGAGAACCTCTCCATGAGGCATGGGATCGTTTTCAGGATCTCATGAGAAAGTGCCCCCATCACGGAGTTCCTAAATGGGAACAAGTCCAATCTTTTTACCAGGGACTCCGTGAGGACATCCGCCTTTTCGTCAATGCAACTTGCGGAGGGGTCAACATGAAGACACCGTTTGGGAGATTCTCGAAAACATGTGCGAGAACTCCATCAACAATGACTCCATGGGATTATTCGACAGGACGAATACCCGCGCAGCGACGAATCTTAAGGGAGCACATGAGACGCAGGGCCTGTCCGCATCAGTCGACCTGGAATTAATGGCCAGTCGATTGGACAAGGTCTCAATCATTGAGAAGAAGGTGGATGAGCTGACTCAGCACTTGCAGCGAGCCACCTCCGCACGTAACTCCTTTGCACAACCTCCTTCCACACAGGAGACTGTGCAAAACATCCTCCACCGATCTTCCCCTAGGATGGATCCATATCCATCCCCATCTGATTCTCGGATCGGAGGATCATCCGATCCTTTCTACACCATCCCGGGGAACTCCATTCCCCCTTTCCTTGATTCTCAAGAGGTTCCTCAGACCTGCAAGGACCTCAACGCCATCCAGAACGACCCATTCTCCAACACTTACAACCCTGGATGGCGAAACCATCCCAATTTTCAGTGGGCGGGAAATTCCTAAACCCAAAGACCACCTTTTCAGTCCCGCCCACAGCCCTCTCGTCATTACCAGCCGCCTCAGCCTCGGCCCAACCCTACTTATCCATCAGGGCCAAATCAGGATCAAATGTCCCTAATCCTTCAGACTCTGGCTGACATTCAAAGAACGAATGCGGCTATTCAAAAACAGCACGAGGACGAACTTACAGAGGTTAAAACTCAACTGGCCCAGTTGGCAAATTCTCGCCAGCCAGGCACACTCCCTTCCCAACCTCTTCCTAACCCGAATAACGTGCCGACCCAGAAGCGCGTTATGAATCCAAATTTAGGCCACGCACACTGGATTTATCAGGCCCCTACTGCTCCATCTCCAGATGAGATGGAAGCTTCAACTTCTTATGCGGGATTTCAGTACCAAACCCAAACCAAAATCAGGCCGGATTAAATTCTGTAACAACACGTAGTGGTAAAACAACTCAAGACCCGCATTATCCAAACCACTCCAAGCCTGATAACCATGACCCTAGGATAGTTATCCAAGATACCACTGTCCCGGATCCACAACCTGGACCTATCCTAGAAGAACCAACCAAGATCCCATTTCCCGAGGCCTTGACCAAGGAAAAGAAGACCACCAAACCCGTGGCCCCTGAGGAGGACCTGGTCAAGCTCTTTGAGCAGGTCCACATAAACATCCCCTTGATGGATGCAATCCGCCACGTACCAGCTTACGCACGATTTCTAAAGAATATATGTACACCCCAGCGTAAGCCGCGAACCAAGGGAGGGAGCCCAATTGTTCTGTCAGAGCAAGCCAGCTCTGTAATCCTCAGTAGACTCCCACCCAAGGCAAAAGATCCTGGTACTCCCCTGATTTCCTGCAAGATAGGTGGTACCCAATTTGATAGAGCATTGTTAGACTTGGGTGCATCCATAAACCTGATACCCACATCCTTACTTGACCATCTAGAAGAATCTGAGATAAAACCAACCGAGGTGACATTACAATTAGCAGATCGATCTATAAAGTCACCAAAAGGGATTCTCGAGGATGTTATCGTAAGAGTGCGGGATTTCTATTTCCCAGTGGACTTTATAGTCTTAGATATGGACGCACCTGAGAACCCTAGGGATACACCAATCATTCTAGGGAGACCTTTCTTGGCTACTGCTAGAGCCAACATCAGCTATGAGGAGGGCCAAATAGAGCTTAAGTTTGGAGATCAAACACTGAAAATTGATATATTTAAGGCCCAACAAGGAATTAATTGCGGTGTCATCGAACAAATTTGTGACATCAGGACTTTGGTTGATGAATCACACTTCCAGAATGACTCGATTATGCCTCATCAACCACAGAAGGATCTTGACCCGCAAACAGAGGAGTCGAATCCAGATATGAACAACCCAGTAACTCCCACCCTTGAACCTCACATCTATACTGAACCACCCGCTGCTGCTGATAACCCCATCCTCGAACTGAAACCCCTTCCTGCTCACTTGAAATACATCTTTTTGGGTTCTAACCAGACCCTTCCTGTGATTATCAATTCCAACCTCAGTCTTGAACAGGAATCCCGTCTGATTGTTGTCCTCCAGCAACATCGCAAAGCCATCGGGTGGACTCTCGATGATTTGACTGGAATAAGTCCCTCTTATTGTACTCATCATATCTATTCAGAAGAGGGCACACGACCTTCTCGTGAAATGCAGAGACGCTTAAACCCCAATCTGCAGGAGGTCGTGAAAAAGGAGATCATCAAGTGGTTAGATGCCGGAATCATCTACCCGATCTCCGATAGTCGTTGGGTGAGCCCAATTCAGGTCGTGCCCAAGAAGGCAGGACTCACCACTATAACGACTGAGACCGGTGAAATCATTCCTACCCGATTAGCCAACTCGTGGAGAGTCTGTATAGATTACCGCCGACTCAATTCCTCCACGAAGAAGGATCATTTCCCACTGCCTTTCATTGATCAGATTCTCGAGAAACTAGTGGGAAATAGGTTCTTCTGCTTTCTTGACGGGTACTCCAGTTACAACCAGGTGGCAATCCATCCTGAGGACCAAGAAAAGACCACGTTCACCTGCCCCTTCGGAACATACGCTTTCCGAAGGATGCCTTTCGGTCTTTGCAATGCACCCGCTACTTTTCAGCGATGCATGCTTGCCATATTCTCAGATATGGTAGGTGATTATCTGGAAGTCTTCATGGATGACTTTTCAGTTTTTGGAGCATCATTCGACGATTGCCTCCAACACTTGGTCCAGATACTCAGGCGGTGCATCGATGTGAATTTGGTTCTTTCCTGGGAAAAGAGCCATTTCATGGTGCCTGAGGGAATTGTCCTGGGACACTCAATTTCGGAAAAAGGCATCCAAGTGGACCGAGCTAAGGTTGATCTGATTTCTCACCTTCCTATGCCTAGCTCGATCAGGGACATCCGTTCCTTTTCAGGGCATGTCGGTTTTTATCGACGATTTATCCCTGATTTTTCAAAAATCGCGCGCCCCCTGACCACTCTTCTCTCCAAGGATGTTCCTTTCGAAATTTCCAAGGAATGCACTCAAGCATTTGAAATCCTGCGTGACCGAGTCACCCAAGCCCCGATCCTACAGTCCCCTGATTGGTCTCAACCCTTTGAGATCATGTGCGATGCATCCGACTTCGCTGTAGGAGCGGTTTTGGGGCAGAAAATTGATGGGAAACCTGTGGTCATTTACTACGCCAGCAAAACACTCGATGAGGCTCAGCGTAACTATACGGTTACTGAGAAAGAGCTGCTAGCTGTAGTATTTGCCCTAGAAAAATTCAGATCATACCTTCTGGGTTCCCGTGTCATCATATACTCGGATCACACAGCTGTGAGGCATCTCCTTGCAAAGAAGGATGCGAAACCTCGATTAATCCGATGGATCTTGCTGTTGCAAGAATTTGACCTTGAGATTCGCGACAAAGCGGGAAAGCAAAATGTGGTAGCTGATCACTTGTCCCGTCTTCCTTCTGAAATAATTGACCCTTCCGAACCCATCACTGAGCATTTTCCCGATGAGCACCTGCTGACTATTGGTACTAGCCTTCCATGGTTTGCTAATGTAGTAAATTACTTGGCATCTCATCAGATCCCGTCCGATTGGCTGAAGGCCAAGAAGGACAAATTACGCTCCGATGCCAAGTATTACATTTGGGAAGACCCGTACCTCTTCCGCATAGGTGCCGATCAGATCATCCGGAGATGTGTCCCGGAAGAGGAATTCAACAATATCCTCTCTTTCTGCCATGACCAGGCATGCGGTGGCCATTTCGCCAGGCATAAAACCGCATCAAAAGTCCTCCAGTGCGGCTTTTACTGGCCCACACTGTTCAAAGACGCGTACAGTCACTGCAAGGCATGCAGTCGTTGCCAGACTTTGGGCAACATGAGCCATCGCGGCATGATGCCTATGCAACCGATTCTAGTATGCGAAATCTTTGATGTTTGGGGGATTGATTTTATGGGCCCCTTTCCTGTTTCGGATGGTTTCGAATACATTCTGTTGGCTGTGGACTACGTGTCCAAATGGATCGAAGCCATACCGACCCGAACCTGTGATCACAAAATCGTTCTCAAATTCATTCATCAAAACATTTTCTCAAGGTTCGGGATTCCTCGTGCAATAATCTCTTATGGGGGGACCCATTTTACAAATGCTCAGTTTAGGTCACTGATGACCAAATACAGGGTGTCTCACCGAATCTCTACTCCTTACCACCCCCAAACTAATGGTCTAGCTGAGCTGTCTAATCGGGAGATCAAGAAAATCTTGCAAGTCACTGTTCGACCTGACAGGAAGGACTGGTCGTCCCGACTTCCGGAAGCATTGTGGGCCTATAGGACTGCCCACAAGACCCAATTGGGCATGTCTCCCTTTAGACTGGTGTACGGAAAGGCATGTCACCTTCCGGTCGAACTAGAGCATAAAGCCTATTGGGCAGTACGGAACTGTAATCTAGATCTTTCCAAGGCTGGAACCCACAGAAAACTCCAAATCAGCGAGATCGATGAATTACGCCTAGACGCGTACGAGAACTCGCGAATCTACAAGGAGCGGGTTAAAGCCTTCCACGACAAATACATCTCGAGAAAGATCTTTCATCCTGGTCAAAAGGTCCTACTCTTTGATGCCCGACTAAAACTCTTCCCAGGAAAACTGAGATCCAAGTGGGTCGGACCATATTTGGTCCGACAGGTTTTTGGAAATGGAGCAATCGAAATCAGTCCACTCAGCCACGATTCTGAACCTTTCATCGTGAACGGTCAGAGACTCAAACCGTTCATTGATGTAACTTCTACTGATTTGGCTGAAGCATCTTATATCCTCCATTCCCCTTGAGCTTATTGCGCCCAGCCGATGGCATAAAACTCAGCGCTTAACGGGAGGCAACCCGTCATTTTCCTAAAAATCCAAAACTTTTTCTGACACCTTTTTGCACTTAAGGTTCACCCTTGTAGACAGCCGACCCCACCTCAGATGCTTGCATCTGGGATTAGAAATCGTCCGCAAAAATTCAACCCGACCCATTCACTCATCCAAATTTCTGTCTTAAGGAATGAACTAAGTTAAATAAAAACCCCCTAGGTTACAATGAGGACATTGCAAATCTTAGGCATGGGGGGGTATGAAAGTGCAAAACTTGTAAGAAAAGGTTTCAAACAAAAAATTCACATATGACAAAAACACCATAAAAATTAAAAATTTTTTTCGAAAAAGAATAAAAGGAAAAGAGGAGAAGGAAATTTTGTGAAGGAGAAGGAGAAAAGAAACAAAATGAAAAAGGAGCACAAAATTATGAGAAAAGGTGATAGTCATTAGTAAGGAACTAAGGAATTAACCTAAGTTCTAGACCTCATTCAAGAAAATAACTGAAAAGTGCATAATGAGATTAGTAAGAACGCAAACCTTAGGCATTCTTGAATAGACTCTTAGTACCCATTAAGATCTAGACATTCCTCAAGAGGTTGAGGAAAATGAAAAGCTGAAGTATTAGGTCTAAGGCTTAGGAAGTATTTGGCCTCATTAACTAATTTTTGGTTTACAGGACTCAGTAACCTAAGCACCCTAACCTCACACACAGCCTGGTTCAGTAAGCGTAAAAATCAAAATCATGCAGAAGCGTCACAAAATTCTGAAAAGAACACCTAGAATAGGAGCGGCCGATCAACACAAGTTGATTTAGACAAGTTCCCAGCGCGGAGAGGCGGGAAATCCCCTCGAAGATGCGTAACAAAATATCATCTCCTCGGTGCTTGTCTCTTAGGATATTTACATATCCTACTGGGGGCATGTAAGCACTCTGCTGATTCAGATTCCATGGATGGCATTATCTCTAAGTGTCAATTGCCAGGGTCTGGATTCGGCCACGGAACACCATGGATGGGATTATCTCGAAATCTTAATAGCCAGGGTTCCAGGGGTTGCCATGGGCGGTGCTATCTCGAAGCATCGATTGCCAGGAACCCTTGAGGATTGATGATGGGAGCAAGGAATCTGATACAGACCGTGTTGAAAAGCCAATCCTAGGCTAGAACTAAAAAGAAAAAGAGAGAGAAAACTCTCCAAACAGAATAACTTTCTATCTCTCTCTTACAAAACGCACTGCGAACTGAGCCAGGGCTAAAATCATTTCAAGCACGGGTGCTTTAACCACAAAGTCCAATAAACCTTAGGTTAGTTCTTGTGGGCCTTAAAAACCTTTGCTAAGGACTGAGGCTAAGGCTAGACAGATTTGGATCTTGATTGGTACTAGAGTACCTTTTAGTCCTATGGTCAGCATTCTAACCTAATCTAAGCTCAAATGAAAAAGCACTTGTCTAAAGCTATTAAGAACTTCATGGTCTAGAACAAGGGTTGAAACCTTAAGTTTTTGCTAAGGGACTAGCAAAAGCTAGGCATGGGGGTATGATGAGAACCTCATCATGAGCCATAACTAGCTCATTTTGACCTAATACAAAGGATAAAAGCTCCTACATAACTCAAGGAAAGGCTTAACTCAGAGAATTCTGAGTTTAAGGAGAAAACGAGTCATAAGGGGTAAAAATGCAATTTTACCAGTATAATCTGCATACAGGGTAATTCAGGGTCCAAACATAGGTCAAAGCAACCTAATAAGAATAAAAGTGGGATGAGATGATCTGACAAGGGCTACAGCAATTCCAAGGAACTAAATGATAATCTGTAACCTTAAAACAAACCCACTTCAATTCACGAGGTTCGAGGCAAAGTAAAAATAGAATAAACCCTCTAAAATTCATAGAAAAATAATCTCTAGGGTTTAGAACTTTCAATTTGGCCTTCAGAACCCATTTTGACCTACATTGAGAACCATGCCCAATTAATAACTTAATTCGGGTTTTTGCGTAAATTGATCGGTCAAACAAGGTTTAATCTAGAAATAAAATTCACCATCAAATTCCTTAGGTCCTAATTAGTCAT
This sequence comes from Thalassia testudinum, assembly GCA_037157565.1. Lineage (NCBI taxonomy): Eukaryota > Viridiplantae > Streptophyta > Magnoliopsida > Alismatales > Hydrocharitaceae > Thalassia > Thalassia testudinum. Next base: position 52,890,909 of record JAZHRO010000009.1, read on the forward strand.
GTATAAAAACTTGAGCCTAAGAAGAAACCTTCTTGACCAACTTTGCACTTTGGTCCTCATATATTTACTTTTTGGCCCTCAACTTTTGAACACTCACATTTCTGCCCCTAACTCTCCTTCGTTCTTTGCATTCAGGTCCCTCCTGCCAAAACCTGACCAGCACCATGCTCCGGCGACCTTGCGCGGAGCATGGCGCCGCGCAGGGTAAGGGGGAGGGTCTGGCAAGTAAACCGGGGGTGCCCTGCGTCGTCAGCCGTCGCAGGGACACCCCCCTGGTCGCTGCAACCCACCATATCGGCCGTGCGAACGCACGGGCGGTATGGGTCTCCATCTCCGGCGTCCTCCGGCGAGGGAGACACGTCGTCTCCCTCCGCCCTCCTGTTTGATTCTACCCTATAAATACCCCCCGTCGCTCCACCGTTCGAGGGAGCTCGGTCCTGACGGAGAAACACCCTCTTTTCACTCTCTTCCCACTCCGACAGGAAGCCCTCCAGCTCCGGCGGTCTCTCCTCCTCCTCCTCGTCGTTCTACCGCACTACCAGCAGCAGGGCTACTTTCCCCCGCTCTTCCCGCGCCGCGCCGCACCCAGCGCGCGCCTCTCCAGCCTTCTCCTCGCCGTCGCTCCTTCCTCTGGGTAGCTTCTTCTCCGGCGACAGTCGATACGACTGTCGCCCGCTCCGGCCCCTCCTCGTCCTGCTAAGTAGGTAGACCTCCTCCTCTTTCTCCCCTCTTCCTTTTCCTCATTTTACATCTTTACTGTTACCCCGATCCGACCAATCGCCCTCACCTTCTCCACCTCCGGCCCCTGCTCCGGCGACCCGCTCCCATCACTCCAGCAACCCACACGGCTCGCCGACCACCGCAGAACCTCCGCCTCCTCACCCTGATCAACCTCCGCCCTTCCACTTCTCCCAAATCACCCTCTGCAACTCCACCGAACAAACCCATCTCCCGACCCACAGTCCGACCTAGGGCAGCCCTTAGGCTCTGCCCCACCACCTGCACACCCCCTGACCACCTTCGCCGTGCCACGGCGAAGGTCCTCCGCGTTTCTGATTGGGCCGAGAGGCCGTTTCTCTGTAGGCAGGTACCTGCGCTCGTCGCCGCCATTGTTGAAGCGAAGCAGCTTCTTCACCTGCTGCCCCAGGTGCGCCACGCCCAGGTCACGCTCCCAGACAGTGCGAGGCATCTTCGCGAAGTACCAGGTTGCAGTCGAGTCGAAGCTCTCGTGCGAAGCCCCCGCGCTTCGCCTCGACTGCCGCTGCTTCCTCCGCGCAGGCACCCAAATTGGGGTGGGACATTTAGTCCCACCTCGTAACCTTTCAGAGGAGCGTGCCCGCATAAAGGCAAAAAGTGCCTTATGCTCGTTGCCTCCTGAGCACGGGGTGAGGTCCCTCTCTCTAACTCGCTCGACCCGGCCTCGTCCGCGACCACGCCCCGCGGACCTGGCCCGACCCGACTTAGACTGACCTGCACTCCTCGCCCACCACGCACGCCGGTGGGCCTGGACCCGGGCGTGACCCGTACCCGACTACCCGGCAGCTCTGGGAGAGCTTTCCTAAGAGCGACTTCTGTGAGAGAGAAACGCGGGGGGGGGGAGGGTAGAATAGGTTTTTGCCCGCTGACGAGAACTTTGAAGTGTGCAGGCACAGGCGAAGAAGAAGAAGACAAGCGAGGCAGAGAAGAAGGACGACGAAAGCTGAAGGAGGAACACTGTAACAGCGGCGGTTTAAGTCGTCTGATTGGAAAATCAGACGACGTCCTGAAGGCAAAGAAGGAGAAGGAAGGCGAGGCAGAGGAGAACACAGAGAGGCCAAGGGAAGAACTGAAAGAAGAAGAAGAGCACGAGAAGAAGAAGATCTGAAGAAAGGAAAAGAAGAAAGAAAGAAGAAGAAGAAGAACAGGATCGCTCTGCAGAAGAAAAAGGAAGAGACGAGCAGAAACAGCTGAAAGAAGAAGAAGAACATCACCACTGCAGATAAAGAAGAAGAACAAAGGAAGAGAGCAGAAGATCTGAGAAGGAAGAAAGAGGAGAAGCAAAGAGAAAAGAAGAAAAGCCAACAAATTCTCTCTCTCTCTCTTTATTTTTGTAATAAGAATTTGTATCTCTAGAATACAGTTTGCTCCCTGAGTTCGACCTCGGGAACCCTTTATTTTCGAGTAACAAATTGTATTAAACTGGTAATCACCTCTCTATGCTATACTACGATGAAATAATAAAACTATAGAGGAAGGTCGCCACCAGTGCTTACGTGCCCCAGTAGGAAATTTAGATATCCTAAGAGACAAGTACCGAGGAGACGATATGTTATGATGCATCTTCAAGGGGAGTATTTTTCATTCCACCTCTCCACATCGGAAACTCATCCAATCAACTTGTGTTTTCGAGCCACTCCTAACCCAGATCTTCGAGAAAACCTTTTTCAGAACATAACACTTTTGGCATTTTTCTTCATTAAGAACACTGAACCAGACTAGTGTGTGATTTTTGGGTGCCTAGGTTACCAAGTCCTGCAAACCAAAGGGCAGGTAACAAGGCTGAATACTCCCTAAGCCTTAGACTTAATACATCAGATTCACACTTTCCCCAACCTCTTGAGCACTAATCCTAATCTTAACGAATACGTGAGTGTTTAAGCCCTAGAGTAGGCCCAAGAGGCCTAAGGTCAATATCCTTCACTAATCTCCTAAGGTTTAGCCTTCTAGGTCTTAATTCATCATCCGATCTAGCTTAGAACTTAGGTGAGTTCTATACTCAATTACAGGGACTATCACATTTTCTTTCCTTTGTTTGCTCCTTTTTTCTCTTTTCTTTTCTCCTCAATTTTTCAATTCAGCTCTCAAAATTGTCCTCTCCTTTTCTTTTCTTTTTTTGATGAAACCCTTCCATGGATTGAATTTCACAGCATTTTGCACTTTAATACCCCCCATGCCTAAGATTTACAATGCCTTCATTGTAAATTAGGGGGGTTTGAGTTTAGCTTAGATCGTACATTAAAACAAGTTTGGTGGGTGGCGAACAGGTCAGGATGACTGTTGCAGACAATTTCAAGCTCTGATATGAGTATCAAAGGTGGAGTCAACTGTTCTAATGGACGAAACTTAAAGTGCAATATGACTTCAGCTCAGAGAAGGGTCAAAAGGGTCTTGCATTTTTCAGAATGACAGGTTGCCTCCCATTGAGCACTAAGTTTAACGCCATAAGCTGGGCGTAATGTGGCTTAGGGAGAATGGAGATCAAAAGATACTGCACCCAAATTTGAATCAGTGAGTTCGAGGAACGATTTGAGTCTTTGATCGTTCACAACAAATGGTTCTGAGTCGTGGCTGAGTTCATTGATTTCGACAGCTCCATTTCCAAAGATTCGTCGGATGAGAAAGGGTTCGATCCACTTTGATCTTAGCTTTCTTAGGAAGAACTTAAGTTTGGCATCAAAGAGTAACACTTTCTGACCAGGATGAAAAGATTTCCAGGATATGTGCCTGTCATGGAAGGCTTTGACCCGCTCTTTGTAGATACGTGAGTTCTCGTATGCATGATGAGAACCTCATCATGAGCCATAACTAGCTCATTTTGACCTAATACAAAGGATAAAAGCTCCTACATAACTCAAGGAAAGGCTTAACTCAGAGAGATTCTGAGTTCGCAAAGAAAATAGAAACTAAGGGGTAAAAATGCAATTTCACCAATCCAATCTAAAAACAGGGTAACTCAGGGTCCAAACATAGGTCAAAGCAACCTAATAAGAATAAAAGTGGGATGAGATGATTCAATAAGGGCTACAGCAACTCCAAGGAATTAAATGACATCCTGTAATCTTAAAAATAAACCCACTTAAAAACATGAGGTTCGAGGCAGAGAAAAAAATCAAATAAACCCTCTAAAATTCATATAAAAATAATCTCTAGGGTTTAGAACCTTCAATTTGGCCTTAGGAACCCATTTTGACCTACATTGAGAACCATGCCCAATTAACAACTTAATTTGGGTTTTTACGTAAATTGATCGATCAAACAAGGTTTAATCTGGAAATAAAATTCACCATCATAATCCTTAGGTCCCAATTAGTCATGTATAAAAACTTGAGCCTAAGAGGAAACCTTCTTGACCAACTTTACACTTTGGTCCTCATTTATTTACTTTTTGGCCCTCAACTTTTGAACCCTCACATTTCTGCCCCTAACTCTCCTTCGTTCTTTGCATTCAGGTCCCTCCTGCCAAAACCTGACCAGCACCATGCTCCGGCGACCTTGCGCGGAGCATGGCGCCGCGCAGGGTAAGGGGGAGGGTCTGGCAAGTCAACCGGGGGTGCCCTGCGTCGTCAGCCGTCGCAGGAACACCCCCCTGGTCGCTGCAACCCACCATACCGGCTGTGCAAACACACGGACGGTATGGGTCTCCATCTCCGGCGTCCTCCGGCGAGGGAGACACGTCGTCTCCCTCCGCCCTCCTCTCTGATTCCGCCCCTATAAATACCCCCGTCGCTCCGCCATTCTCAGAAGCTCGGTCCTGACGGAGAAAGACCCCCACTTCCTCTCTTCCCACTCCGACAGGAAGCCCTCCAGCTCCGGCAGTTTTTCCCTCTTCCTCCTCGTCGCTCTGCCGCACTACCAGCTGCAGGGTTGCCCTCCCTCGCTCTTCCCGCGCCACGCCACACCCAGCTGGCGCCTCTCCGGCCCTCTCCTCGCCGCCGCCCCTTCCCCTGGGCATCTTCTTCTCCGGCGACAGTCGATACGACTGTCGCCCTGCTCCTCCCCCTTCGTCCCTGCAAGTAAGTTAGAACTACTTCCCTTCCTCTCCTCTTTCTTTTCCCTATTTCAATTTGTTCAATTAAGCCCTCGATTCCGACCAATCGCCCTCACCTTCTCAACCTCCGGCCACACTCCGGCGACCCGCTCCCGTCACTCCAGCACCCCACACGGCTCGCCGACCCTCACAGAACCTCCGCCTCCTCACCCTGATCAACCTCCGCCCTTCCATTCCCCGCCATTCGCCCCCTGCAGACCCACCGACCAAACCCATTTCTCATGCTGCATTTCGACCTAGGGCAGCCCTTAGGCTCCGCCTCGTCGCCTACCAGACCCCCCCACCACCTTCGCCGTGCCACGGCGAAGGTTCTTCGCGTATTTGATTAGGCCGAGAGGCCGTTTCTCTGTGGGCAGGTAATTCGCTCGCCGCCGCCATTGCTGAGCAGCGAAGCTTCTTCAACCTACTGCTCCAGGCAAGCCACGCCCAGGTCTGACTCCCAGGCTGCGCGAAGCATCTTCGCGAAGTGTCCCAGGTGCGCGGCTGGAGCGAGTGCCTCGCGCGAAGCCTCGACCGCCGTTGTTTCCTCCGCACAGGCGCCAAATTGGGGTGGGACATTTAGTCCCACCTCGGAAGACTCCGAAGCGGCGCACTGATACAAATTGAAAAAGTGCTGGAGGCTTATCGCCTCAGCACACGGGGTGAGGTCCCCTTCACCCACCCGATTACCCGGCCTCGTCCGCGCTCACGCCCCGCGGACCTGGCTCCGACCCGATTAGCCCGACCTGCACTCCTCGCCCACCACCGCACGCTGGTGGGCCTGGACCCAGGCGCGACCCGCGTACCCGATTACCCGATTGCTCTGGGAGAGCTTTCCTAAGAGCGAATTCTGAGAGAGAGTGACGCGGGGGGGAGGGTAGAGTAGGTTTTGCCCACTGACGTAAACTTTGAAGTGTGCAGGCACAGGTGAACAAAGAAGAAGAACCGTGGAAGAAGAGAAGAAGAAGAAGGCCGACGAAGACTGAAGGAAGGAGGAGCATCGAGCTGCACTGTAGCAGCGGCGACTTAAGTCGTCTGAGTGAAAAATCAGACGGCACTCTGAAGGAAGAGAAGAAAGAAAGAGGAAGAAGAAGAACATCACCACTGCTGCAAATAAAAAAGAAGAAGGAAGGAGAGACGACGTCCTGAAAGCAGAAGAAGAAGAAGACCACAAGGAGATAAACAAAGAAGAAGCAGCTGAGACAGAGCTGAAGAAGGAAGACGAGAAGCGCAAGGAAAGAAGAAACAGGACCCGCAGCGAAGATCTGAAGAAAAAGACAGAAGAAGAAGAGCACGAGAGGAAGATCCGAAGAACAGAAGAAGAGAGAAGACAAGAAGAACAAGAAGAGAGGAAGAAGAAGGCCGACGAAGACTGAAGGAAGTAGGAGCACCGAGCTGCACTGTAGCAGCGGCAACTTAAGTCGTCTGAGTGAAAAATTAGACGGCACTCTGAAGGAAGAGAAGAAAGAAAGAGGAAGAAGAAGAACATCACCACTGCTGCAAATAAAAAAGAAGAAGGAAGGAGAGACGACGTCCTGAAAGCAGAAGAAGAAGACCACAAGGAGATAAACAAAGAAGAAGCAGCTGAGACAGAGCTGAAGAAGGAAGACGAGAAGCGCAAGGAAAGAAGAAACAGGACCCGCAGCGATGATCTGAAGAAAAAGACAGAAGAAGAAGAGCACGAGAGGAAGATCCAAAGAACAGAAGAAGAGAGAAGACAAGAAGAACAAGAAGAGAGGAAGAAGAAGGCCGACGAAGACTGAAGGAAGGAGGAGCATCAAGCTGCACTGTAGCAGCGGCGACTTAAGTCGTCTGAGTGAAAAATCAGACGGCACTCTGAAGGAAGAGAAGAAAGAAAGAGGAAGAAGAAGAACATCACCACTGCTGCAAATAAAAAAGAAGAAGGAAGGAGAGACGACGTCCTGAAAGCAGAAGAAGAAGAAGACCACAAGGAGATAAACAAAGAAGAAGCAGCTGAGACAGAGCTGAAGAAGGAAGACGAGAAGCGCAAGGAAAGAAGAAACAGGACCCGCAGCGAAGATCTGAAGAAAAAGACAGAAGAAGAAGAGCACGAGAGGAAGATCCGAAGAACAGAAGAAGAGAGAAGACAAGAAGAACAAGAAGAGAGGAAGAAGAAGGTCGACGAAGACTGAAGGAAGGAGGAGCACCGAGCTGCACTGTAGCAGCGGCGACTTAAGTCATCTGAGTGAAAAATCAGACGGCACTCTGAAGGAAGAGAAGAAAGAAAGAGGAAGAAGAAGAACATCACCACTGCTGCAAATAAAAAAGAAGAAGGAAGGAGAGACGACGTCCTGAAAGCAGAAGAAGAAGAAGAAGACCACAAGGAGATAAACAAAGAAGAAGCAGCTGAGACAGAGCTGAAGAAGGAAGACGAGAAGCGTAAGGAAAGAAGAAACAGGACCCGCAGCGAAGATCTGAAGAAAAAGACAGAAGAAGAAGAGCACGAGAGGAAGATCCGAAGAACAGAAGAAGAGAGAAGACAAGAAGAACAGGAAGAGAAGAAGAAGAAGCCAAATTTCCTCCTCTCTCTATTTCTCTCTCTCTTTACCTTTATTTTTTTTGTAATAGAAACTGTATACCTCTAGAATACGACTTGCTCCCTGAGTTCGACCTCGGGAGAACTGTATTTTCCGAGTAACAAATATTAGCAAATGATGGCAATAACTATCTGTACTACAACGACTTAAGAAAAGCTAGTTGCTGCCACCGTTTCGCCAATGCATCATTGCATAACTCCTCGATCTCGCTCATTTGCAATTAGCGGTGGATTCCATCCTTCATGAGATCCAGAGTGCACTTCCGTACTGCCCAATAAGCTTTGTGCTTCATTTCTACAGGGAGGGGACATGACTTCCCATACACGAGTCTGAAGGGAGACATTCCTAACTGGGTCTTATGGGCAGTCCTATAGGCCAACAAAGCTTCCGGAAGTTAGGTAAACCAATCTTTCCTGTCAAGCCGAATAGTGACCTAAAGGATTTTCTTGAAATCCCGATTGGATAGCTCAGCTAATTCATTGGTCTGGGGGTAATAAGGAGTCCAGATACAATGCAGCACCTCATACTTTTCATCAGGGACTGGAAGTGCACATTCGCGAAATGAGACCTTCCATCGTTGATGATGGCCTTAGGAACCCCAAATCTGGAAAAGATGTTCTCCTGAATGAACCAGAGAACAACTTTATGATCATTTGTTCTAGTGAGGACGACTTCGATCCATTTCGAGACATAGTCAACAGCAAGTAAGATGTACTCAAAGCCGTTAGATCCTAGAAAAGTCCCATAAAATCAATTCCCCAAATGTCAAATATTTTGCACACAATAATCAGATTCAATGGCATCAAATCACGTGGGCCAACGTTGCCAAGGGTCTGGCAATGGGCACATGCCCTACAGTAGGATTGTGCATCTTTGAACATTGTGGGTAAAAAGAACCCACACTAGAGGATCTTCGTTGTGGTTTTACGCCCTGAGTAATGGCCACCGCAGGCCTGGTCATGGCAGAATGGGATGTCATCATTGACCTCGTCATCAGGAATGCATCTGTAGATCACTTGGTCATTATCGATGTGGAATAGGTAGGGATCTTCCTAAACATAGTACTTGGCATCAGAAATCAACTTGTCCTACCGGGAGGTTGTCCAATCAGGCGGGACTTTCCCTGTAACCAAGTAATTAATCATATCAGCGACTAGGGAAGTCCATTAATGGGCAAGAGATGCTCATCTGGAAAATACTTGGTGATAAGTTCGAACGGGTCAATGATCAAAGAAGGAAGGCAGAACAAATGGTCAACTACCACGTTCTACTTTCTCGCCTTATCGTGAATTTCATGATCAAATTCTTACAACAGCAAAATCCAGCGGATTAATCTAGGTTTCACGTCCTTATTTGTAAGTGCCTCACCACAGTGTGATCCGAGTAAATGATGACATGGGATCGCAGGAGGTATGATCTGAATTTCTCCATACCAAATACTACAGCTAACAGCTCTTTCTCTGTAATTGTGTATTACGCTGAGACTCGTCCAATGTCTTGCATGCATAATATATTACCACTAGTTTGCCATCAAATTTCTATCCCAGCACTGCTCCTACTGCATAGTCAAATGCATCGCACATTTGTGGATAAAATGTAGACACATTTATTTAGGATAAAATGCTTATTTATGCATGTTCCTAAGCTTGGAGATGCATTCCATACTATGAATATTGCATAGCTTGCATCATTTTGCGTTTAGAAGAGTGTGTATAAATTTTAGGTTAACTGCATCCTTTTATGGCCAAGAGAGGAGATTTATTTCAGGGCCTTAGATTGACGATCCAATAGTATGGATCTAATCAAGACAACGATTAGAGTCTAACGCCTCCAAAATTGTCTTGATCGGAATCCAGTAGCACCTTGTGCAGTCCGAGGAAGATCAACAACTAAGGAACTAGGTGACGCAATTTGAAGTTTTAAAATGACAAATTTAACTGCATAAATGGATCCGGATCGACGATCGCACCCCAACGGTGCAAAAATTGCCCCAATCTGATGTCCCTGGCACCACCTACAAGAATCTGAAGTTGGACAGTCTAGATGGCACCACATGGCACCATCTGAGCCACCCAAAGTTGCCCAAAAGATCCGCTCAACTTCTAAAGCACATGTCCCGCACAATCTGGGTCGTTGGATGCCCATCTAATGACCATACACACGCCACGTCGCCCACTCATCAACTCTGATTCTCGACCATTGGATATTCACCCAACGGTCAAGATCTCATGCCACTTCTATCATTAGCTCAACAATCCACCCGCGTGCCGCAATGGTTGCACTCGTCGCTCTCAACGTAGGGACATGCAATTGAGACCTCACGCGCACATTCAATTCGCATCGAAAGGATGTGGGCGAAATTCGACCGCACGATCCTAATCAGACTGTAGCGGAGGCAGTGACATGGTGCTATGAGTGATAATATGCATTTATTCACAATAAAATGCCTACTTATGTTAATTCCTCAGCCTAACATTTCATTTAGCATTGTGAATAATGCACAACATTCATCATATTGCATTTAGGATAATTTGTATAAATTGCATAGTAATTTGTATATTATTATGGCTGGGAGACAAGACGATATATTTTGGAGCTTTAAATGAATAATCCAACCATACGAATGGATCCAAATCAACGATCATAGCCCAACGACGTGAAAATCGATCCAATCCGATATCCGTAGCACTTTCAAGAAGCATTTGAAGATGGACGACCCAGATAATGCCACGTGGCGTCATCCAGGCCACCTAAGAGACACCGCTGCCCCCCTCTCTAGTTGGCCAAGAGATCTAGGCTATTGGATGAAACTCCAATGGCTAGAGGAGCTCCACCTTGCCTCAGCAACTAGTTCATCCACTTGACAAAGTGGACACCTTGGCGTGATGGTCTTCAAGGTCACTCTCAAAGGAGGGATGCAGGTTCGAAACCCGCCACCCACCCCCCCCAATTCTCCAATTGAGGGGGCAGCAGCAACACATGCACGCATAGTGCATGCACGCGACGTGCATGTGCACCGCACCACAGTAGCAGCACAGCAGAGCCAACACATCACGAGCAACACGATGCGCGTAGTGTGCAGGCCAGTTGTGTGAAGCACGTGCGTGACGAGCGTGCATGAGCTGGTCATCAACGACATTTGAGGTGAACTTTTAGCGATGTCTTTGATATAGCTATTGACCCAAGAATGGATTTTGGATCCTTTCCTCCATTATAAAAGGACCTATCCTCTCATCTTGGGGACCTACTACCTAGCGACACTAACACTCCATAGAGCTCCCAAGCAAGGTTCCGGAGATGCTGAGCTGCTGACGAAAGCCCCTCCACCGCCATGGCTGCCTCACCTCTCTATTTGTCGCTTTAGTTTAATGTTTATGTTATTTTTAAGCTTTCCTCTAGTGTTATAGTTGTAAAACAGCTCTATCTTTTGCAATAGATTATCTTGCTTGGTTTCATAGTTATCCATTATCACCTCTTTATCATGAATTTCTAACCCTCTCTATCTATTCTTTTTGCAAGCGAACCAAATGACGTATTTTGTGACATTGAAGCAACTAATTGATCTGATTTCTCACCTTCCTGTGTTCAACACTCATACTCACTTTTGATTATTCACTTTAAAATTGATGTCGTAAACACACACTACAACAAACAACTTATTTAAACACGTTTCGCGATGTCAGTTTTTGGCACCGTAGCCAGGGAGGCAATGGACCTTTTATTCACTTTCATTTCCTTGGGCATTACTCATACTTGTGTTATCTGACTTGCCTTTCTCTCTTCTTATTGGTTGCAGGAATCTCGTGTATTGGCAACTGGAGGAGAGTGGACCAGATTGGATCCAAGGAAGCACAAGAGAAGACCGCCATCAACTAGAAGGTGTTATATCTTGTCTTCCCACAATCCAAAGGTATCCCTTCATCTGTGTACCAAGGAAAAGATTTAAGTGGTGGTGCTGTAAAAGAAAAACCCTCTCTTGTGTTTGTCGAAGGAAACACCACCATTAGGTTCTCAACCTATCAATTTTGCAGCACTATTTTCTGGACTCGGGTTGAGCACACGATTACAGGACCCTTAACACCTCTAAAAATTCTAAAAAAAAACCTTAGCGGTGCTCCTTCCAGTGGGAAAACTCCATGTAAAATTTCATAGCCAAACACTTTGTGGTTTGGTCGTGAGAAATTCTCTACTAGAAGTGCACAAGGTTGTCCGGATTTCTGAAGACCATTAGGTTGTTCCTATTGCTACGAACTCTACGCAGCTTGGATTTGTGTGAGATTTATATTTATGGAAAGTTATTGAAGTTCTCTACACTTCTTCTGAAGACTATTTGCGCATTTGAAAAAGATTAGCTCTTTTTCTGATTCAATTCCTAAACTCGCACACTGATCTAGAGGTTTTGGACAGATTGACTCCCTCTTAGAAAAACGTGAATTTGTGTAATCTATCATCCTTGAAAAATTCTGAAATTGATTTTGTTGAAAATCTTGTTTGATTTTGGTCAGGATAGGGTCATTTCTTTCTTTTATTGGACCCTTCTTGATAAATTCAAAATTAAAAATAAGATTCATTCAGTAGAAGTTGCATGCCCTAGGATCTTCCACACTAGGGTGCTTTTAACTTCATGGTCACACAAAAGACCTTAAAGAAAATCAATTTTCACCAACTATGTGACTACATCTTTGTGCCTTGATTGAATCTGTAAACAAGTGAAATCCTAAAATCCAATAAAGCAAGGTTCAAATTCTAAAAGCAGTTCATCACAATCTTGCTTGATAAAAAAAACACTTGTTTTGGCATTAGGTCCTTGCGCCCGATTGTGCACATAGCTTAACTGGAATTTTTTGAGGGCATCAACCCCCTAATGCCCTCCATTTAATCCCTGAGCGCAAGCACTAACCTAGCCCTAAAATGAAAATTGAGTAGACGTTAGCCTTAGGATTTTTTGAGTTTGTTTCAAGGTATTTTCCTAAACGCATTGCGAATTAGTGACGTCTGCTTGCTCCAAAAGGTGCTAAGTTGGGAGGCCTGATTGTCAAACAAATTAAGTAAGCAGGGGTTTGGCATAATTAGCTGCCTTTAGGACACACTCCCCCTGCTTTGCCTTCCCAACTTGACCACCTTCAGGAGTAAGGACAACACCAAATTTGTCGTGTGATCGGAATTTATTCCTAAAGCATAGGTCACCTAGGTCAACACCATAGGGCCTAGTTTTACTTGCTTGATTGTGCACACTTGATTCTCTCATTTGTTCTTCCCTCATCCCTCCACTTTTTCCAAACCATGGATTTCAATGCCTATCCTTCCTTCCCAAACTATCCACAACATGATTTGTATTCTAACCCAAGTAGACTGTATCCACAGTTTACTTGGGATAACCAACCACCTAGTTAGGGATATAACCCAGGACCTGAGTACCCCAAATACCCCTCCTATCCCAACTATCCCAATTTTACCCAACCCGCATCAACCTCCTATTGGGAGACATCCAACCCACCCACTCAGGGGTATGATCCAAACCTTGGGGATCCATATCTTGATTCTCCTCATGATGACTCCTCTTTTAGGTCCCTCCCACCCACTAATCAATCTAATAGGACAGACATTTTAGGAGAACACCAAGACCCCTACCCTTCCTAAGACAATAACCATGATAGGTCATCTGAATTCAATGATCTCTCCTACTTGACCTATGGATTGGAAGGGATTTAGAAAAATGGAAATCAAATGATGATGATCATAAACTTGGTCAAACCAAGTATGATCAACACCCATTGTGCACCCCTGATGAAAAACCCAACTAAGAGGAGGACTTAGAACCTCAATTATTCTGGAGAAGAACTAAATAGAAAATAGTGCCTCTTGAGGAATTAGACCCTGAAAATGACAGAATAGAGGACCCACCCAAAAACTTAAATGCCAATATGGACTCTGATACACATCCTCAACCATACCTCCCTAACCCTGAGTACAATATGAAAGAAACCCAAGGGAAACCCAATGACACTCAGCCAACTCTTTGCGATATTCAGTTGGATTTGTATAACCAGAACCAAAGATTAGTTGAGATGAAACAAAGAATGCTTAACATGTTCCAACAATTGGATGAAGAGGGTCAACAAAAAGTGATGAAAGAAACTTCTTTCTTAGAGACAATTGAACAAGGCCTTGTGATAATTGATTAGAGCACACCTAGTTGCCCAAATTTGGTGCAGTCCATTATCAACACTCCCCCAACATTGGAAAGCATTGAAGATCCTTTGGAACACAAATAGGTAGAAAATGAGGGTGAATCTAAAAATTTGAAGGATAATATTGGGGTCGATGTTCCTGAATTTAATGATAATAATTTAATAATAGGGACATCAAGATTTGGGGATGGGGAATGTGACTCTAAACACTTTGATTGTGAAATACTTAAGGACCCCATCATGGATTCAAAGGAAAGGCAACAGAAAGAATTGGAGCATGAAATGAATGATGAAATTAGCTCCATAACAAGAGGCGATTCTCGCGCATGTTTTGAAAATAGAGATCTCATCGTAGTATAGTGTGCAAAAACACTTGTAAAAAATAATTTATAAAATAACGAGACTTGAGTCCCGATCGTTCGTCTCTGGGAGGCATTTAGAAAATGTAGATTTGAATTAGATCTAGCTCGCTCTACTTATTCAGAAATGCATGCCAGTTTACAATAATTCATAGTGATGCACGACATGCTTAGTTGCAAAAGAATACAAATTTCACGGATGCAACTTTAATCACAAGGAAACATGGCAATCAGGTCATGGTGATTTTCACACATAGACATAGAGATATATAAAAGATGATTTCATTGATTGCATCATGGTGGCTACAGAGTGAAGCTCGCGGAAAGCTTATACAGGAAAGCTTGAAAGCAATAAACCAGCTAACAGAAAATGACTGCATATATGAATCTATGGGAGGATTATGCATGCATCATTGGGGGAGAATATGGAGCTACACTACTAAGCAGTAATAAAGCATTAATCTATGAAGAACTACGCTACTTATCTAGCTAACAGAATGAAGGGCATTCGGAGGTAACTCCGATGGCCTTTGACTTGGTTGAGAGGAGGAGGGGCGACCAATGGTGGTTAGGCCAGCCCTTGGAGAGAGGTTGGAGGTGATCTAGGCCTGGCATGGAGGTGATGGAGATGCCATGGTGTGCTCATGGAGATGGAGGTGGAATGAGGCTAAAACTAGATGGAAGGCTAGATGGGTGCAAATGGCCACCCAAAGGTCTTTTAAGTAGACCCAAGGGAGCCTCTCTAGAGAGGCCTATGGTGGGAGCTTGTGGGAGAGTGAGAGAGAGGATGGATGGGTGATTTTTAGATCCACATTTGGTGGATCTAAAAATTGAATGGATCTAAAAATTGAATGCATCTTGGTTTCTATTTTTAGCAACTAAGGTAACAACACATGGTAGAGAGTTCTAGAGAACTCTAGGCTAGGTATTTTCGTGTGGATGGTGTGTGTGGGTGTGTGTGGCTCGAAACCTAGGTGGCTAGGTTGATTAGGTTAGGTTCTAGTGGGTTTAGGTCAAGGTAGGTCTCAAATTAGGGTTGTAAACCCTAATTCATTAAGGTAAAATGCAATTAAACTTGATATAAGTTTAATTGGATGTGTGAAACCATAATTGAGAGTAAAACAACTCAATTAAGGTAGGTCTAGGTCAATTGGACTCTCACTGAGTCCAATTGGATAGTGTATGCTGAGATTAGGGCTCAATTGGACTCAATGAGTTCAATTGAATAGGCTGATGGAATTGACTAAGATCCAAGTCAACTCGATTTAGTGAGGACTTAATTAGGTCCCTAGGGAGGTCTAGATGTGATGTACTAGGGTTAGGATACCTTAATTTAGGTTCCTATGGGGTTGGAATTGGGTTTAGGGACCTAGGAATTCAAGATCCAAGCTTGAATTCAAAAATAGGAACTAGAGAGCAGTTCCAGACGTCTGACAATAGTGTCAGACGTCTTAAAAGGAAAACTTAGATGTCTAGACTTGTTGTCTGGACGTCTAGACAACACAAACAGAGGCAGGGAAGAATTAAGGTTCTGTCTGCAGAAATTGGACATCCAGACCAAGTGTCTGGACGTCTTAAAATGCTGCATAAGTGGATTTTAGGTGCGCGGGTTGTGGCTAAGGGTTCTGGACATCCTGTAACTCATCTGGACATCCAGATAGAGGCTAGAAATAGGGTTTTAGGGCTTCCTAGGGTACAGTGACCTAATCTAAAGGTAGCTAAGGCTTGGGGAAGCTTCTAGGTTGTCCTAGGGCTAGGATGGACCTAAGTTCTTCGTAGTTTACTACTTTATTCTTACTTAACAGAATAGCATACCTCAACCCCTTACATTATTGTCTACTACATCTTATTCTTGGTCTTCTGCTCCAGCTCTGCTACAACTCTGGCTTCACGTTCAGCTTTAGATCTAGTCTCAGATCCAGCTCCTAAGCTTCTTATTTCCTGCAATTTATATAATGCACCTAATTAGTATATTATAGCATTATTCTATGCATAGCTATAGGAGGAATAGTAAAGATGCAAATAATGCTTATGCATGCATGAACTACCCTAACTTATGCAAAGTTCTAGCCTAATTCTGGACAATTAAGACCTATGATTGTTGCGTAATCACTCCACTAGAAGTTCTTCCCTAATGGTTGACTGTGATTTGGAAGAAATGAACAAGATGTCAAACTCCAATGGTTATGAGGAATTAGATAGAGAAATCATGATTGAGGATTGGGAGGATTTTCACTTGGACCCACCCGAATCAATCATGATTGATCAGACACATTCCTTCATAGCTAACTCAAGTCTCAAAGATGTTAATGCAACTAATGTGGAGTTAGCTAAACCTTTGGATTCCATACTTCTAAAGGAAGAAGAGAATATTTTGTTGAAATCAAATTTTTGGATGGATACAGAAATGACCCCCCCTGAGGACAATGAAATCAAAGAAGGAAATGTTGACTATAGGGGTCCTGAGTTGATCAAGCCACCAACCTCTTATTAGGACCCCTATGACCTTTATGACTTAGATCCAGGGAGGAACAAAAACCCTATTCTTCATCATCACCTTGAACCTAATTTTCTAAAGACAAGAGCTACTTTTTGACAATCTAAATGTCTGACATTATGGAATAGGGTTACATCCTTCCAAGCAAACTTTTGGTCTGCAGTTCCAAAGGAAAAGAGACGAATGGACTAAGGCATGCATGACCAGAGCCTTTCTAAGTTCCCATCCCTTAGGGATGGGACTTCACCATATTCTAGTCTGCATCTGCGGGCTTCTGACTTTGGGTCTAGCTGATTATGTCTTCCCCTTCTTGACCTAGACCATTCAACTAATTGATCGTTTGTTGTCTGTGTACTATGCCCAGCTGAAGGAACTTAACTCAAAGCTTCCTAGGAGGCAACCTAGAGGATTCAAGCTGATTGGATTCACTATTGAAACTTAGGTGATTTCTTTCCTTACTCCCTTGCATACATTTAATTTCCAATGAAGACATTGTCCATGATAGGCATGTGGGGGTGGTAATTCTCATGATCTGAGTATAAAATTGTCAGCTTGAACTAATTTCTATTTCTTTTCTTTAAAAAAAAAAGACAAAAAAGAAAAATTAGGCAAAGAAAACTTAGACATTAGGAGCTTGTCAACTTTAAGAAATGATATGTTAGGAACCTGAACACTTAGACTCTTCAGGTCTTCGGACTTAATCAGTCCAGGTGTCTACTAAAATGTGAACTTGGTCTCGAGTCCTCGCCAAGTAATTTTATTCTAATTTGGTCAATAAAGTAGGGTGATAAGTATACGACTTATCAACCCGTCCTCTGATTTGGGGGGACTTATAGTCTAATCATCTACACACATTTTGCACTGGCTCACTCATCGACGATTCTGATGGAAATTGGGTAGCTAAAGAACCTTCTAGGGTGGTATGGCTAGCAAGTGGTTGGTGATAACAGCTTATTGGCCGGTTGTCCAGAGCCCAACCACAGGACCATTCTCGTTTACTACTGCCTTTAGGTAAATCTTAGATCAAGAAAGCCACCTATTTAAAAATTAAAATATAGTTATATATATAGAAAAGGAAAAAAAAAAGGGAATAAGCTACCCTTTACCGCACGAGTATGGCTGGCAAGTGATCGGTGGTAATAGCTCATTGGCCAGTTGTCCAAAACCCAACTCACGAAATGCACATATAATTCCTAAACACTTAGGAAGAGGCAGAGAAGTAAAATAAGCCAGGGAGATATACATTGGGTTCACCCTTATGCTGACCCCACAAAAATAAAAGTAGAGAGAAAGCTACCGATCAAATAGATACACCTTTAGGAAAAATTTCTGTTAAGGTCACCTAGGGGCGTAGAAACCTGAAATCCATTTTAATTGTCGTTGGGTGAGTCTATCACAATTTTCACAGCAAGATGCTTAGCACTTAGAGTCCTTTTCGAGTCTTAGGTGGGTTGGGTAGCCGTAAAAAGTTACTCCGAAATCCTCAACTCCAAAAAATCCAAAAATATTAGAAAAGATGAAAAAGATAAAGATATATATTTGCCTCTATATAGAATAAGGCGAGGACTCGGGCGATCTGCATTTTGACAAGCAACCTGAGTGCTGTTGAGTTTCTACGGGTTATGTTCTTGGTAGAAATTTCCTTCTGTTGACAAGTAACTTATTCCCAAGCGATCGATTCCTAGTTTTAGTTATAAATAGCATTTAGGTTAATTTTGCTAGGGACTAGCAAAAGATAGGCATGGGGGTAGCATAAATATGCATTTATTCATGATAAAATGCCTACATATGTTAATTCCTAAGCTTAACATTGCATTTAGAATTGTGAATAATGCATAACATTCATCATATTGCATTTAGGATAATTTGTATAAATTCCATAGTAATTTGTATGTTATTATGGCTAGGAGACAAGGTGACATGTTTCATAGCTTCAAATGAAGAATCCAACCGTACGGATGGATCCGGATCAACGATCGTAGCCTAACGATGCAAAATCAGTCCAATCCGACATCCGTAGCACTTTCAAGAAGCATTTAAAGATGGATGGCCCAGATAACATGATGGGGCATCATCCAGGCCGCCTAAGAGCCACCGCTACCCCCCCTCTCTGGTTGTCCAAGAGATCTAGGCCGTTGGATGAAAATCCAATGGCTAGAGGAGCTCCACGTCGCCTCAGTAGCTAGTTCATCCACTTGACAAAGTGGACACCTTGGCGTGATGGTCTTCAAGGTCGCTCTCAAAGGAGGGATGCTGGTTCAAAACCTGCCACCCCCCCCCCAATTCTCCAATTGAGGGGGCAGCAGTAGCATGCACACGCACAACACGAAGCACGTGCGCATGACGTGCATGCGCAGTGCACCACAGCAACGGTGTAGCGGAGCCAGCACATCGTGCGTAGCGCTCGGGCCAGCAGTGTGGAGCGCGTGCGTGACAGGCGTGCATGGGCTGTGACGTGGCGGAAGACGCGTATGTTTAAAAGAGTCGTTGTAGCTTGCACTCGCAACGTTGGTTTTAAAATGAAGAAATGGACGTGAGTCCGAGTGTCGATCTCAGGGAGGCGTGAAAATCAGATTTTTCTTGTCACTTAATGTCACGGAAATAACGAGTTTTTGCTTGTGAGAAGTTGTGGGTGAAAAGCGAGTGAGAGAGAGAAAGAGAGAGAGATAATAGGGTTAGGAATTTTTCATTCACACATGCAACTTAAACATTAAAGAGGGCAAGTAACTAGATAGGAAACAACTTCATTTGACATGCAACTTTAGTTTATAATTACAAATTAGATGAATGCTTAAACACAAGTAAAGTAAAGCTTAAGATAAAGAGGGAAAGAGAGAGAGAAGACGGCGAGGCAGCCACGATGGTGGAGAGGGGCTCCGTCGGCGACTTGTCGGCTCCGATGATTACAAAGAGAGCTAATGGTGGCTAAGAGTGGGGTAGAGCACTTGCAAGTGGATTTAATGCCCTCCATGGGTGATTGGATGGAGTTTATATAGGAAAAAGGATTCTCTAATTTAAGTATGGGCTTTAGCGACGTCCGAGACGTTGCTAAACCCATACCAAATCCGTCGGTGTAGCCCCCTTCACCCGTTGGTCGCTTGCACGCATGTGCTTCTTCGCACAATCCGTGTGCGTGGCTTGAGGGTCGTCCGATCACGGATCGAATAGTCGATGTCGCTCGTGGTGCGCACACATGGATCGCGCCCACGCCCCTCACGTCATCGCGGGTGTGAGCGTTGGACGCGCGAGATCGTGCGTCACTCGCTGCTTGCTGCATGACCACACATCAACGGCTGAAATCACGCGCATGTGTTCTTCCTTGAATTTGCGCTGTGGTCGACGCCTCGAACTCGCGTCTCGCTGTGTGGGGGTGAGGCGTGCACCGCTGCGCTGTGTCTGCTGCTTTGTCATGGAGACGAGCTGCGGTCGCTACACGGAGGGCCATTGGATGAAGATCCAACGGTCGGGTGCTGCTGCTGCTGCGGTTGAGAGGAGCGCGGACGCACGGTTCCCAGCCGTCCGATGAGTGATCGGATGGCTTAAAATGACACCGCGCGATGATGGCGGTTGCGGGTGCAGCATGGCTGACACGTGGTGGCCCCATGGCTGTTGATCATTAGATCAACGGTCAGAACTTCTTAGGCCAATAATGGGAGCTCCGGATGTCGGATTTAGCTGATTTCAAGTTTGTTGGACTCCGTTCGTCGTTCTGAATCCATTCGTGCGGTCTGATCACTCATCTGAGGCTTGTTTTGACAAGTACTTATACAAATGGTCATTAATACTGTTCTATAAGCAATCTTGATGTGTGCTGCATGCAATGCTCCCATTCCTATTTATGATGTGTTATCTGTGCATTTTGCTCTTAAGATAAACCCCAATTGACAGATTTATCACCATAAGATGTAGTGTTATCATACCCCCATGCTTACTCCTTGCTAGTCCGTAGCAAGGTTTATTCTAGCCTTTATTTCCAGTCAGAATTTAAGAAGTAATTACTTGGACACTTCATCACTTGTCAATAGGAGAAAATATACTAAGATCTTAATCTACAAAGACTAAGTAGCGCCCGGGTGTCTGCCAAAATATGAATCGCCTGAATCCTTGCTTTAATGTGTGTATATATATATATATATTTCTTATTTTTAGATTTTTTTTTTGGAGTTAAGAGTGTGTTGGTAACTTTTTACGATTACCCAACCCACCCAAAACTCGAACAAAACTCTAAGTACTAAACATCTTGATGTGAAGATTGTGATAGACTCACTCAATGGTAATTTAGACAGACTTCAGGTTTCTATGCCCCTAGGTGACAGGAAGAGGAAGTATTTTGCCTGAAGGTGTATTTGTTTGATCGATAGCTTTCTCCCTACGTTTGTTTAACTTGGGGTCAACACAAGGATTTTTCCAGTGTATATCTCCCCGGCTTGCTCTACTTCCCCACTTCTTCCTTAAGTGTTTTGGTTCTTTTTGTGCATTTACTGAGTTGGGCTCTAGACAACCAACCAATGGGCTATTACCCACGATCACTTGCCAGCCATACTCGTGCGGTGAAATGTGGTTTATTTTGTTCTTTTTTTTTCTTCTTCTTCTTTTTCTTTTTTTTGGAAGGTGGCTTTCCTAATCTCAAATTTACCGAGAGGCAATAAAGAGGAGGTGGTCCCATGGCTAGGCTCTAGACAACCTGCCAATGGGCTGTTACCCATGACAACTTGCCAGCCATACCACCCTAGAGAGTTCATTAGCTACCCAATTTCTGTCAGAATCTCCAAGGAGTGAGTCTGTGCAAAAATGTGTGCAGATGATTAGACTAAAAGTTCTTCTGAGTTAGAGGGTGAGTTGATAAGTCGTATACTTATCACCTTATTTAGTTAGTGGATTAGAGTAGATTAAGGTTGCAAGGATTTGAAGCTAAATCCATATTTTAACGGACACCAGGGCTGATTAAGCCTGAAGGCCTGAAAAGTCTAAGTGTTCAAGTTCTTTTCGTATTATTTTCCACTATTGACAAATTTCTAATGCCTAAGTTTTCTTCCTAAATTCAGATTTTCTTTTTTAATTTTATTCTATTCAGACTGATTAAATGAACTTAGAATCATGCAATTTACCACCCCCCCCATGCTTAAGTTGGACAATGTCCTCATTGACAAATGGATGCAACAGGGGTTCGAAAAGATATTACCTGAGTGAAGTAGAATACCTGATCAGTCTAAATCTTCTAGGTTGCCTCCCAGGAAGCGCTGAGTTTAACGCCTCCAACCGGGCGGTGCTTCGTGTCATCCCTCAATGAGGGTGACAATCTCCTTTGGGGGAACCTAGGCTAGAAAGTGTTTCAATCTCTGGCCATTGACTATGAAAGTGTGCCCAGTATTTGGGTCAACGATTTCAATCGCCCCATTGGAGTGGGGCTTGACCACCCTAAATGGTCCTGTCCACTTGGACCTGAGCTTCCCTGGAAAGAGTTTCAAATGGGCATCAAAAAGCCAAACTTGCTAGTTAGGCTCAAAGGTCTTTCTATGGATGAGTCGATCGTGGATGGCTTTCATTTTCTCCTTATACAACCAACTGTTCTCAAAGGTGTCCTGACGAATTTCTTCGATCTCAAAGAGTTGGAGCGTCCTCTACGCACCGGCTAACTGGGAATCCATGTTACATTGCTTGACGGCCCAGTAAGCTCGGTGCTCCAATTCAACAGGAAGGTGGCAGGCTTTGCCAAAGACCAGGCGATAAGGCGACATGCCTATCGGGGTCTTGAAAGCAGTCCTATATGCCCACAGGGCATCATCCAGTCGTGCGGACCAGCCTTTCCTGTCAGGTCTCACAGTTTTCTGTAGAATGTTCTTGATTTGTCTATTTGAGACCTCGGTCTGCCCATTTGTTTGCGGATGATACGGGGTAGTGATGCGGTGGTTAACCCCGTATTTTCTAAGTAGGGCATGGAATTGGGTGTGAATAAAATGACTTCCACCATCACTGATCATGGCCTTTGGTATTCCAAACCAGGAAAAGATGTTCCGCTTAACAAAGTCCATGACAGTCTTATGATCGCATCGGCGGGTGGCGACGGCTTCAATCCATTTAGAGACATAGTCTACCATGAGTAGGATGTACTCAAAGCCGTTGGATGGTGGGAAGGTGCCCATAAAATCAATACCCCAAACGTTGAAGATCTCAACAATCAAAATGGGCTGGAGGGGCATCATATCTTTTCTGGTCATGGTCCCCAGCATTTGGCAGCGAGAGCAAGTCTTGGCAAAGTTGTGTGCATCCTTAAATAAGGAAGGCCAGTAAAATCCGGACTGCAGGACCTTCGCAGCCGTTTTCTTTCCCGAGAAGTGGCCACCACAAGCTTGGTCATGACAAAAAGATAGCACACTCTGAATTTCATCCTCAAAGATACACCTCCTGATGATCTGGTCGACACAGAGGCAAAATAGCATGGGATCATCCCAGAAATAGTGCTTGGCCTCGGCCAAGAACTTGTCCCGTTGCTGTCTGGACTAGCTGTGCGGGGTCTGTCCTACAACCAGGTAGTTGACATAGTCAGCATACCAAGGCAGTTTCTTGTCTTGCATAGCCAGAATGTGTTCATCGGGGAAGGTGTCGAATAAAGGTAGGGAGGGTCCAATGTGGTCTGGGTGAAGTCTGGATAAGTGGTCAGCCACCACATTCTTTGATCCGACTTTATCGCCGATTTCCAGGTCAAATTCCTGCAAGAACAGGATCCATCTGATGAGCCTGGGCTACGCGTCCTTTTTATCCAACAGGTGCCGGATGGCTTAATGGTCAGTATAGATGGTCACGTGGGATCCTAGTAGGTAAGATCAGAACTTCTCAAGTCCGAAAACTACAGTGAGCAATTCTTTCTCTGTGACCGTATAATTTCGTTGGGCCTCGTCCAACGTTTTGCTCCCGTAGTAGATCACCACGAGTTTCTTGTCTTATCTTTGTCCTAGGACAGCGCCTATGGCAAAATCTGAAGCATCACACATAATCTCAAAGTCCTGGGACCAATCCGGGGGCTGAAGTACAGGTGCTGTGGAAACTAAGTCCCGGAGGGTGTGGTAAGCCTTGATGCAATCAGAGGTCATGTGGAATAAGGAGTCGTTGGCCAGAAGGTCAGTTAAGGGTTTGGAAAGCTTGGAGAAGTCTTTGATGAACCTTCGGTAGAAACCAACATGTCCCAGGAAAGAACGGATTTGCCGGACCGAGCTAGGTGAAGGAAGTTTGGAAATCAAATCAACTTTAGCCCGATCCACCTCAATGCCCCTATGTGATACGATGTGACCGAGGATGATTCCTTTTTAAACCATAAAATGGTTCTTTTCCCAACTTAACACCAAATTAACCTCGATACATCGTTTCAGGATTTTTTCCAAGTTGCTCAAATAGTGGTCGAATGAATTCCCAAATATAGAGAAATCATCCATAAAGACCTCTAGAGAGCTAATGGTGGCTAGGAGTGGGTAGAGCACTTGTAAGTGAATTTAATGCCCTCCATGGGTGGTTGGATGGAGTTTATATAGGCAAAAGGGTTTTCTAATTTAAGTATGGGCTTTAGCGACGTCCGAGACGTCGCTAAACCCATACCAAATCCGTCTGTGTAGCCCTCTTCACCCGATGGTCGCTTGCGCGCGTGTGCTTCTTCACGCACAATTTGTGTGCGTGGCTTAAGGGCCATCCGATCACGGATCAGACGGTCGATGTCGCTCGTGGTGCACGCACATGGATCGTGCCCATGCCCCTCGCGTCATCGCGGGCGTGAGCATTGGACGTGCGAGATCGCGTTGCGTCGCTCGCTGCCTGCCACATGATCACACATCAACAGCTGAAATCACGCGTGCGCGATCTTCCTCGAATTTGCGCTGCGGTTGGCGCCTCAAACCTGCGTCTCACTGTGCGGGGGTGAGGCGTGCACCGCTGCGCTGCGCCTGCTGCTTTGTTGTGGAGACGAGCTGTGGTCGCTGCGCGACGGGCCGTTGGATGAAGATCCAACGGTCAGGGGCTGCTGCTGCTGCGGCTGAGAGGCACGCAGATGCGCAGTTCCCAGCCATCCGATGCGCGATCGGACGACTTAAAATGACGCCGCGCGATGAAGGCGGTTGCGGGCGCAGCATGGCTGACACGTGGCGGCCCCATGGTCGTTGATCATTAGATCAACGGTCAGAACTTCTTGGGCCAATAATGGGAGCTCCGGATGTCGGATTTAGCTGATTTCGAGTTCATTGGACTCCATTCGTCATTCTGAATCCATCTGTGTGGTATGGGCACTCATCTGAGGCCTATTTTGACAGTACTTATACAAATGGCCATTAATACTGTTCTATAAGAAATCTTGATGTGTGCTGCATGCAATGCTCCCATTCCTATTTATGATGTGTTATATGTGCATTTTGCTCTTAAGATAAACCCCAATTGACAGATTTATCACCCCAAGATGTAGTGTTATCAAGTTGGTCTTTAGCAATGTTTGAGGTGGACTTTTAGCAATGTCTTTAATGTTGTTGTTGACCCAAGAATGGATTTCAGCTCCTTTCCTCGATTATAAAAGGACCTATCCTCCTCCACTCTTGGGGACCTACTACCTAGCGAAACTACCACTCCATAGAGCTCCCAAGCAAGGTCCCGGAGATGCTAAGCTGCTAACGGTAGCCCCTTCATCGCCATGGCTGCGTAGTCTCACTATTTGTCACTTTAGCTTAATGTTTATGTTATTTTTAAGCTTTCCTCCAGTGTTATAGTTGTAAAATGGTTCTATCTTTTACAATAGATTATCTTGCTTGGTTTCATAGTTAGCCATTATCACCTCTTTATAATGAATTTCTAACCCTTTCTTTCTCTCTCTCACACACTATTATTTTCGCAAGTGAACCAAACGACGTATTTTGTGACATTAAAGAGACTAATTGATCTGATTTCTTGCCTCCCTATGTTCGACACTTGTACTCACTTTTGACTATTCTCTTTAAAATTGGTGTCGTAAATGCATGCTACAACGAACAACTTATTTAAACGTGTTTCGTGACGTTAATGAGCGTCGCGTGATCTGTACACTCGAGATAACGCACTAACGGATGCGCGATCGTATGTGTGGGTGGGCGCGATCTCAAGCGCACGATGTGCACGAGATCTGGAGCATCCATTAGAGATCCGACGGCCATGATTCATCCACGCCTGATCCAGCTTGCATGCGCACGCAGATGCTAGCGGTGGAGAGTAATGACCTTCAGCAATGTCCAAGGAGGGTCTACAACAATGTTTATGGACATCACTAATTGCCCCATGTGCAAAAAGCCTCTACTCCTCCATAATAAAAGGACCCCTACCTATCCTATTATTCTTCATCTCTTCCTTTCTCTTCCTTACCACCTCTAAGGCTCTAGAGAAAGCTTGTCCCAAGCTTGGGATTCTCCTCTAGAGTAGATAATTAAATATCTTTCCTGCTTCTCATCCCCCTTTGTGGAGCATCCCGTGGTCGCCCTCTCACCACCTTCCGAAAGAAGATCCTCGCTGCGATGCCATCCTGCCCGTCCTCCTTCCTCCGACTCTGTTCTTCTTCGTCCAACTTCCTACCATATTCGTCCAGGGCATCGTCAGAGCGAGTCGTTCTCCAAGCGGCCGTCAAGGGGGACTCTTCTCACCTCTCTCTATCTTTTTGCTTTCTACTGTAGTTTTTCGCTTTCTTATCTGTAGCAAACTCTTTGAGATATACATTGATGTTCTCTCTCTCTCTCTTATTTTGCAAGTAGATTTGTTAGATTTCATTGATCTAATCTCTTACCGTATAAAATACCAAAAAAAAAATGCAAAAGATAAAAACAACAAAAAGAAATAGAATCGAAGTGCGGATTTCAAAACCAAACATTCGCCTCCCTATGTTCGACCCAAGACTCACCTCGAGTTTCAGTATAAATTTTATCTAGTAGCAATATTTTGTGACTACGACGACGGGTTCTCCAAAACCTTGATTTTTCCCTCAAGAAAACACGCCCACCAAGTAGATTGCAAGATTGGTGCTTGAGTGACTCGATCACGCAAGATTTCAAATGCGTGAATGCACTCACTCATCTCGAAAGGTGTGTCCTTTGAGAGAAGATTCATTAAGGGGCGCATGATCTTAGAAAAATCAGATGTGAATCGATGATAGAATCTGAAGTGCCCCAAAAATAATCCAATGTCTTTGACCGAGGCAAACATAGGTAATTTGGAAATCAGATTCACCTTAGCTCGGTCAACTTGGATACCTCTCTCAGAAACAAGGTATCCAAGCACGATGCCCTCAGGAACCATGAAGTGACCCTTTTCTTAGGAGAGAACCAGGTTCACTTTGATGCATCTTCGAAGGATTTGAACCAAGTGTAGGAGGCAATCATCGAAAGATTCACCAAAAATCGAGAAGTCGTCCATGAAGACCTCAAGGTATTTACCTACCATATCGGAGAATATGGCTAGCATGCATTGCTGAATGGTGGCTAGTGTGTTGCATAGCCCAAATGGCATCCTGTGGAATGCGTACGTACCATAAGGGCAGGTAAAAGTGGTATTTTCTTGATTTTCTGAATGGATTGCCACATGATTATATCCGAAGTACCCATCCAAGAAATAGAAAAATCAATTTCCTGCTAATTTCTCAAGAATCTGATCAATCAATGAGAGCGGGAAATGATCTTTCTTTGTGGAGGCATTCAATTTTTTATAGTCTATGCAGACTCTCAATGAATTCCAAATACCAATTAGGATGGTTTCTCCAGATTCAGTTGTAATCATGGTGAGTCCTACCTTCTTAGGCACAACTTTGATGGGGCACACCTAGTGATGAGAACCTCATCATGAACCTTAACTAGCACATTTTGACCTAATAAATTGAACAAAAGCTCCTACATAACCTAAGGAAAGGCCTAAGTCAGGGACTTGTGAATCTGAGAATAAAATATTATATAAGGGGTAAAACTGTAATTTTACCATTGCAGTGCATGAACAGGATATCTAAGGGTCTAGACACAAGTCAAGTTGACTTAATAAGAGGAAAAGTGGGATGATTTGGTCAGAAAAGGGTTATGACAAAATCTGGGAATTAAATGACATTCTATAACCCTAAAACAAACCCACTTTAATTCATGAAATTTGAGTCAAGATAAAAATCAGTCAAACCCTCTAAAATTCATGAAAAAATATCCCCTATGGTTTAGAACCTTCAATTTGGCCATTGGAACCTATCTTGACCTAGATTGAGAACCATACCCAATTTTTGACCTAATTTAGGTTTTTGTGCAAAATATCCCATCAAACATGGTCAAACCTAAAATCCAACCTCGCCATTAGATTCCTTAGGTCCAAATTAGGTTTATACCAAAATTTGAACCTAAGGGAAGGTCGCCTTGACCCACTTTACAAAATGGTCCTCAATAATTACTTTTTGACCCTTAGCTTTTTGAAACCTTGCAAGGACCCCCCTATCTTTCTAGTCATCTTCTTCAATCAAGTCCCTCTGCCACCCACCTATGCAGGCCATACCTTCGGCAACTTTGCGCGGAGGATGGCGCCGCGCATGCATGGGGAGCTGACCCCATATTTGAAAGGGAGACTCCCTACCTTGTCCCCTACAACATGGGCCTGCTCCCATGCCCTGTCGACCACCATACCTCTCGTGCGAACGCTCGAGAGGTATGGGTCTCATTCCGACCATACCTCCAATGAGGTATCTCCACCTCCTCGCGATTCTCTCCCAGTCGATGCCTATTTAAGGAGCGACAACCCCTGCCGCATCTTTCAAGCTTGTTTGGCTGAAGAAATCCCCCTAATTTCGTCTCCTCCTCCTTCGGCCATCTACCCGCAGGCTCCGACGACCCTCCTCCTCCTTTCTCGTCACCCTGCCACCATACAAGTGGCAGGGTTACCTCCACCATCTTCTGCCGCGCCTCGCCATACTAGCAGGCGCCCTCCAGCCTCCCTTCCTCATCGTCGTCTCTTCCCCTGGGCGCCTTCGTCTCCGGCGATGGCAGCACAGTCGCTCGCCACCTCCGCCTCCTCCGTTCACTCTTGACTTACCAGCTAAGACCCTTTTACCCTTCTCTTTAATTCCCCCTATCTCTTCATCGCCGTCTCTTCCCCTGGGTTCCTTCGTCTCCGGCGATGGTAGCACAGCCGCTCGCCACCTCCACCTCCTCCACTCTACACCACTGTCCACCCTCACCATCTCCATATCCAACCAGATCACCGGTGAAGTGCTCCCGCCACTCCACGCATCCATCCACTTCGCCAATCATCTCAAAACCTCTGCCACCATCCACTGAGCACTTTTCCCATATCCACTACCCGCCACACACACTTCACACCTCCACCGACCTAACCCACCTTCACTGCCACAAGGTGACCTAGGCACACACACCTAGGTCACCCCACGACCAGCCAACCCTCGTCGCACCTTCACCGTGATACGGCGAAGGTTTTCCTATGGTCTGACAGAGCCGCCAGGCCATATTCTTGATTTCAAGTCCCAAGCCCTCGCCGCCATTAACGAGCAAGCTTTGAGCTTGCTCGTAGGCTTGCTTCAGGCACCCGCGTCCCAGGTTGGAATCCCAGGTTGCACGGAAGAGACTTGCGCATGGTTCTAGGTCCCCAATTGAAGACACAAGCCTCACGTCTTGCTGCAATTGGAAGGACAACCCCTGCTGCGGGCACGTGAGAAAGATGGGGTGTGGATAGTCCCACATCAGTAGCTGCTGATGCCGCGTGCCCGCATAAATTGTAAAAGTGATTGAGGCTTATCGCCTCAGTCACACGGGGTGAGGTCCCTCTCACCCTCTCACCCGGCCTCGTCTGCGACCATCCCCCGCGGACTTGGTCCGACCCGATTACCTAACCTATGCACACCTCGCCCACCACCGCACGCCGGTGGGCCTGGTCCCGGGTGCGTCACCCGACCCGCATACCTGATTAGGCTCTAGGAGAGTGGACCCTGGAGTGAAATAAAGAGAGAGAGACGCGGGGAGGGTAGGGGTTAGGTTTTGCCTAACCATATGCCCGTGCAAGGAACAGGAGAAGAAGCAAGGAAGGGGCAGCTAAAGACTTAGCTACACCAAGGAGCTGAAGCAGGAAGAAGAAGGAAGAAGAAAGAAGAAGAAGAGGCCAGAAGAGAAGCTAAGGTAGAGGAGAAAGTAGAGACAAAGAAAAAGAGAAAAGAAGAGAAGGAAGCTATCGCTCCGCAAAGAGGAAGGCTCAGGAGCAGAAGCAGAAGAAAAGAAAGAGAAAGAAGAAGGCAGAAGCTGAAGGAAAGAAGAGAAAAAGAAGCAGCAGCAGCAGCCGAAAGAAAGAAGAAGGAGAGCACAAGCACTGTAGCAAGTGGCTACTTAAGGCATCTAACCCATGGGTTAGACATCTGAAGACAAAGAGAAAGGAGGACAAAAGAAGAAAGAGAGAAGAAAAGAGAAGAGATAAATTTTTATTTCCTCTCTTTAATCCTTTTGTAAAACAGTATATTGTAAATTGTGATTTTGTACGCTTCTAGAATCAAGTTTGCTCCCTGAGTTCGACCTCGAAGAAATTTTTGTATTCGAGTAATAAAATATAATCAAACCGGTGCGATTTTACAGCCGTCACCACCCAGGGGCTGTCAAAGATTGGGTAGATGATTCCAGTGTTGAGCCACTTAAAGATCTCCTTTTCATGACCTCTTGAAGATTTAGGTTTAGTCATCTCTACATTTCTCGAGATGGTCGTGAGCCCTCTTCAGTATAGATATGATGTGTGCAATATGAAGGACTTATCCCAGTCAGGTCATCTAAAGTCCATCCAATGGCTCTTCGATGTTGCTGGAGGATAGAAATCAACCTTGTTTCTTGATCACGTGTGATTCGAGAATTGATAATCACAGGAAACGTTTGATTGGAACCCAAAAGACGTACTTTAGATAATTTGGGAGGGGATTCAATTCAAGTACCAGGTCATCAGCAGCGAGTGGGGGTTCGAGATGGGCCTCAGAAGATAAGGTGGAAGCTATGGGTAGGTCTGTATCAGCTCTGGGCTTCTCTATTTATGGGTCAGGATCTTCTCGTGGTTGAGGCTCTAGAAGAATCACGTTTGCCTCTGTAATCGGGTCCTTAACCAAAGAGCTAATGTCACAAATTTCTTCGATCACTCCACAGTTTATTCCTTTCTGGGCCTTAAAGATATC
This sequence comes from Thalassia testudinum, assembly GCA_037157565.1. Taxonomy (NCBI): domain Eukaryota; kingdom Viridiplantae; phylum Streptophyta; class Magnoliopsida; order Alismatales; family Hydrocharitaceae; genus Thalassia; species Thalassia testudinum. Next base: position 52,921,473 of record JAZHRO010000009.1, read on the forward strand.
AATCCTCAATGCTTTTTCCCGAATTTCAACTTGATCTGGTCCCCTTCGCAATTGATGTTTGCCCTAGCTGTAGTTAGGAACGATCTCCCTAAGATGATTGGTGTATCTGTCAAATTTTCAGGAGTATCCATATCTAATACAATGAAGTCCACCAGGAAGTAGAAATCTCATATCCTAGCTAGAACATCCTCAAGAACTCCTCTTGGGGACTTAATTGACTTGTCAGCCAGCTGCAGGGCCACCTCAGTTGGTTTGAGCTTAGTTTCCTTGAAGTGATCTAGTAGGGATGTGTGGATCAAGTTTATGGAGGCTCCTAAATCTAATAAAGCTCGATCAAATTCTAGGTCACCTATCTTATAGGAGATCAGAGGGGTGCCAGGGTCTTCCACGTTTTGCAGGAGTTTGCTAAGGATGATAGAGTTGGCTTGCTCAGACAATATGATCGGACCCCATCTTTGTTTTGCGGCTTACGCTTTGGTGTACATAAGTCCTTCAGGAATCGTGCATAAGTTGGTATGTGGCGAATCGCATCCATCAAGGGGATGTTCATTTGGACTTGCTCAAAGAGCTTGACCAAGTCTTCCTTAAGTGCCACGGGTTTGGGTTTTCTCTTCCCTTTGGTCAAGGCCTCAGGAAATGGAACCTCTATAGGTTCCTCTAGGATTGGTTCAGGCTCTAGATATGGGATAGGTGTGTCCTGGATACCATCCTAGGGATAGGCTCTGAACAACTAGGGCTAAAGTGGTTAGGATAAGGTGGATCCTAAGTCAATTTGCCACTAAGTGTAGTGACAGTATTTAGGCCAGCCTAGTTTTGGTTCGGAGTTAGCAAGAGTGGTGGTTGCTGCTGATATCCCGTAAACGATGTGGAAGCCTCCATCCCGTCAGGTGATGGAGAAGAAGGGGCCTAATAAACGTAGTAAGCTTTACTTTGATTCAGGTTCATAATGTGCCTCTGGTTTGGCACATTATTTGGATTTGGCTGAGGTTAGGAAGGGAGTGCAATAGGATGGCGAGACCCAACCATCTGTGCGAGTTGATTTCAAACCTCTGTGATCTCTTCTTTGCATTGTTTTTGCATAGTCACATTCGTCTTCTAGATGTTAGCTAGGGCTTGCAAAATCAAGTTCATTTAATCTTCCCTTAAAGGCTCGGATTGATATTTCATATTGGGCCTGGGCTGAGCAGGTTGATATGGTCGCAGAGCTTGTGGTCGGGGTGGGAATTGAGGTCTTGAGTTCTGATTATTTCCCGACCACGCAAAGTTGGGATGATTGCGCCATCCAGGGTTATATGTGTTGGATAATGGATCATTCTAGATGGCATGGAGATCTTAGTAGGTTTGAGGAACTCTAGAGTAATCAGAATACGAGGGTTCAAAGTTCCCCCAACTAGAGTGGAAGGGTCCGTAATTTCCTCCAAAACTGAGATCAAACGGGGGTGGATATGGGTCCATCCCCTGATATGATTGGTGGTGAACGTTATGTACAGCCTCCCTACCTAAAGGCAGTTGCGCATACGTGCTTTGCTATGCGGCGATGGTTCTCTGTAGATGTTGAGTCAATTCGTCCACCTTTTTCTCAATGATAGAAACCTTATCAAGGTGACTGACCACCAACTCTAGATCAATGGATGCTAATAGGTCTTGAGTCTTTTGTGCCCCTCGCATGTTTGTCAATGCACGGATGGTCTTCCGATTAAACACTCCCATAAATTCATTGTTCATGAAGTTCTCGCACATATTCTCGAGAATCTCCCAAACGGTATCTTCATGCTGACCCATAATGTTGCCACCACAAGTTGCATTGACAAATAACTTGATATCCTCACAGAGTCCCTGGTAAAAAGACTAGACTTGTTCCCATTTAGGAACTTCGTAATGGGGGCATTTCCGCATGAGATCCAAAAAGTGGTCCCATGACTCATGAAGTGGTTCTCCCGCATTTTACATGAAATGCGTGATCTGGTACCTCAAGGGGTTGGTACGACCAACTGGGAAGAATTTCTTCAGGAATTCAGATTGGAGTTCCTCCCATGTGTTCATCGAACGAGTCAGAGTCTGATCTTCATGAGTAGCCTTGTTCGTAAGAGAGAAGAAGAACATCTTCATGAGCAAGATGTCCTAATTTTGAATAGGTGGTCCAAAGGTCTGGGCCAAATATTTTAGTTATTTTATGTGCTGGAAGGGATCTTCGGAGTTCAAGCTGTGAAATTTGGGGATTGCATTAATCAGATTCAGCTTTAATTCAATATCAGGTCCCCAAGTTGAGATTTGCACCTTGGGTTCAATCACCACTGCAGCGGGATTGTAGTGATCTTGCATTTGCAAACACTCTAGCAGATTCATGTATGCATGAAATAGATCAGTGAGGCATTGCAATTGATTCTGAACATTGGGCTCCTCTTCTGGATTCTCCATGGATGCAGATGATGGAGAGCTGGGTTCAGATGTGGAAGTGTCTGAAGAGATCTCGATCTGATTGGGTGGGAACATAAACAATTAGGTTAGGGCTTGGCCTCGACGAGAGTGAACTGCTAATGGAGGCCTCAAGTTTGGTCTTAAGGACCTCCTCCCAAACATGCACTAGAGAATCAGATGAGAAACAGAATGTGTATCAGACACAATCGAGGCACCCAAAAATCTTTGGATGACTAAGGAGGTTCGAGGTGGATGTTACCTTTGGATCATAAACTCACTCACCTAAGAATTACTTAGGCAGCCAGGAAGGGAGAGTCCCACAAAGACCCCTACACGGTAGAGCATCCCCACGAGTTACAGGGTTTCCCCTACCCAACCTTCCTTGCCATGGAGAATCCAAGTAGACCAGAATGTGTGAGCTTGACTCTTAAGTCTACCAATTTTAGTCTTGTGTGTGTGTGCCTTGAATTTCACTTGAACTTTAAAGTTGATTTGATTTATGACCTAATTTGGAGGTTGGTTGACCCACATAGTGGATCAACTTCACCTGACCTACCCTAAAATTGAGGATGAGTTGGGTCAAGAACCCAAATCAACCTGAAGTGGTTTGCAAACAGGTTATTAGATCCCAAATTTTAATGATTCAAGTGATTGTTAGAACCTTGATTTTAGGTTTCACTTGATTAGATCAATTCAACCAAGGCTTCAGTAACACAATGCGAGGAATATGTTTCCTTTAATTTCGGCAAGTGTGTACTCCTGGAACCCTAATGTGGAAATCCTAGATTAGCTCTACTTCTAAGTCTAACTTTTTTTCCAAAAGTTGGTACCTTGGGCTCAATCAAGAAGATGAATAGCCCAAGGCACCTTAAGTCCCTAATAAGTACAAGTATCTAGATGGGGATCTCTAATTAAATCGAATCAAATTAGGTAACTCGAATGATTATTACTATGAAATAAAGTGAGTTGGTCCTAATTGATTTCCTTTTCAATCTTTCAAGAGATGAGGGGCTTAAAGAAGAAGGGAATGGGATTACCTGCTCCTAGTGTGGTTGATCTTCAGATTCACCTGCACCAACATAGTAAATCAGATAAAGCAAGTCAAAATCAGATCAGAAATTGTGATTAGTGAATGAAATGCGCGTTGCTCCCCGGCAACAGTGTCAAAATGTTGCATCGAAAATCGTCATAAAAAGATCGCATTGTAGTATAGCAACGAAAATCAATGCGACATTTAAATTTAATACTTGAAAAACAAGCATGAGTTCCAAGGTCGTTCGTAGGAAGCAAATGTAGTGAATTAATTCACTAATCACAATAATCAAGAATAATAATGCAGGTGAATTAAATAATCAAAATGATATTCAATGTAGAGAAAAAATGTATCACAAATGTTAGGGACAAAAATATAAATGATAGGACTAAAAATGGTGATTGAAACCACCAATTTAATCCTAGAATTAAGCACTAATCCCCACAGTACTCAAAGTCAAATATTTCAACAATGCTCCTCAACCACTAATCAGAAATATCCACGTAAGACCATGTGTGCAATATCTCCACAATGCCCAGAACCAAGATCAGACATCGGCTAAGTACATTAAACGACTTAAAGTCGCCAAGCCCAACAGCACAATGCAAAGCTGATGAGAGACTCATCATGGCTCCTAACTATCACTAATTAGCTAATTTCCCTAGCTAATTACCTAAGAATATACTAAATACAAGGTTAATTATACTATAGGGGTAAAAATACCAAGAATCTGCAAAATAAGTTAAAAACACAAAATTAAATATCAATTAACCTTGATAATAATTTAATTAATAATTTTTACTCAAAATAATAATAATTGGCTATATAAAAAGTATTTTATTTAACTTAATTAATATTATGACCTAAGTATGTAATTAACTTAATTAAACTAATCATTTAAATAAATATAGCTAAAAAGGGAAAAAACATAATTTCAAAAAATAAATATAATATTTATCTAATTTATGATTATATATAAAAAGTTGAAAAATAAATAAATTAAAATAAACCCTAAAACTCACTATTTACGTTTAGGTCCTTAACTTCTATTTCAAATGAGTCCTTTTTATTCACAAGTAAGGTCCTTTTATTGCATTTATAACCCTGTGAGCATAGCCATCGTCTTCATCTCTTCTTCAGTTGCAGACGGCTAAGGACAGCCGGTATTCATACCCTTTGATCACTGACCATCCTACATCAGAAGACCCTTGCCATTGCTGCCTAGCTTGCACTCACCACCGTCTTCACATCCGACGGCCCGGATGCCCTCGAAATCCTATTTGACCTAGGCATTTAAGTCTAGGTAGTTTCCATGAACCTAGACTTAATGTCGTCCAGATTCAACCCCCCTAATCCCCAGCTTCGCCTATAAATAGCCCTGACCAACACCGATTCCCGACTAACGACCCCCTTCCTACTTCCCCACCACAGTCATTCTAGGCTATTCGTCCACAACTCTAGCAACTTCTACCTTATTCCTCTGGTCTTCTCCAAGGAGAACAACCACCCTCCTGCTTCCGCCATCCTCCGCTGCGTCTTCGGACAAAGTCGCGACCTCAGCTTTCCTTTCTACACATCACATTCCTCTTCGCCGGAGCTCTTCTTCTGTCCCTCTATTTCCTCCTCCGTTATGAACATCAATGGAGTCTTCTAACCCCCATTTCATCTAGGTAATCATAGATTTAGATTCCTAGAGTAGCATAGCTTAATCTAGAGTAGTTAGATTGGTAGTTAGGGAAGTTTACATGCTTTTTTGATACTCGATCTTCTCTGACTCCGACGAACTACTTGAGCTTGTTAGAGCTTTGTTTGGTTTGTTAAACACATCGTTCAACTTCACTTTTTCATAATCACTTCCAATTTATCAATTGCATGCTATGATCACTTACACGCCTAAATCACTCCACCTGCACCAGATCTCCTCCGCTGTCCATAGTGGAGGGATATGAGCCTAATCCACAGTCATTAAATCACCCACCTGCACCAGATGTCCTCCGCTGTCCATAGCGGAGGGATATGAGCCTAATCCACAGTCATTAGGGGCTCTTCATCATCTAATCACAACACAAGGGCCTTGATCTCACTCTTAATTAGACAAATAATCACCTATACACTAAATGCCTATTTTCACCTCATCTTTTGAGCACGTTGTCAATGATGGCTTAAAAGAGATTAATTCATCAAAATGATCACTTATTCATTGTCGCCTAAACATTTTAAACATTTTCTCTCACTCAATTGAGTGAGAGGACACTTATTGAGTTCATATGAACTCAAGATGCTATTTTTACTGTGTTTCTTGATTAATTCATGAATCTGATCACCAATTGATTTAATTCAGGTATTCTTGAGGTTTGTTGCAACCTCAGGAATTATTTAAGACCTTTCTTGATGATATTTATGGAGATTTGATCTCCAGATTCAAACCACGACCTTCACCGTAGCTCCGACGAGCTCTGACGATCTCAACTAGAACCTCAGCCTTTGAAATAATCTGAGAAGCTCCATATTGATTTATAATGATCAAAGGATTAAACTTCACTTGTTGAATTCATGATTTGATGAATGTGTGTGATGAAGACACATTTAATTAGGATAAATTTCCTATTTATGCATGTTCCTAAGCTTAGATATGCATTCCATGTTATAAATATTACATAGCATGCATCATTCTGCATTTTGAGTAGTCTGTATAAATTTTAGGTTAATTGCATACTTTTATGGCCAGAAGAGGAGATTTAATTCAAAGCCTCGATTTGACGATTCGACCCTACGGATCTGATCAGGACGACGATCGGAGTCTAACGCCTCCGAAATCGTCTTGATCGAAGTCCCATAGCACCTTATGCAATTCGACGAAGATCAACGGCTAAGGGACTAGGTGATGCAATTCAAAGCTTCAAATGACAAATTTGACCGCACTAATGGATTCAGATCGACGATTGCAGCCCAACGATGTGAAAATCGACTCAATCCAACTTCTGTAGCAACCCCTACAAAGGAAAGAAGATAGATGACCCAGATCGTGCCACGTGGCGCTATCCAAGCTGCCCATGGGCGCACATGCACCACCCCTTGCGCGCAGCGCACGAGTGCACATAGCAGCGGGTGCACGCAGCTACGTAGCATGCTGAGGTACGCAGCAGCAGGCACACACGCACAAGTGCCGTGCGTGGGGCGCGTTAGTTTGACCTTTAGCGACACATGCGGGTGATCTTCAGCAACGTTTATGGCTATCACTAAATGTCCTATGTACGAAATGGATCCTTTCCGCTACTATAAAAGGACCCCTACCCCTCCCATTCTTGCTAATCTCTTCCTTTCTCCCCCTCACCACCTCCAAGGCTCTAGAGAGAGCTTGTCCCAAGTCCAAGATGCTCCTCTGGAGTAGAAAACTAAAATATTTTCCAGCCTCTCACCCCCATTCCTGGAGCATCTCGTGGTCGACCTCTCACCACCTTCCGAAAGAAGATCCTCACCGTGACATCGTCCTGCCCTATCCTCCTTCCTCCACCGTCGTTCTCCTTCCTCCAACTTCCCACCACCTTCATCCAGGCGATGTCAAAGCGAGCCATCCTCCAAGTGACCGTCGAGGGGGTCTCTTCTCACCTCTATTTATCTTTTACTGCTTTCTAGTGTAGTTTTCCGCTTTCTTAGTTGTAATAAACTATTTGAGATATATATGTGATTGTTTCTCTCTATTTCTCTTTCTTTGCAAGTAGATTAGATAGAAATTATTTAGACTTGATCTCTTGCCTTATAAAAATAAAAAAATTACAAAAGATAACAACAAAAACAAATAAAACCAAAGTGCGGATTTCTCAAAACTAAACGTTCGCCTCCCCGTGCTCGACCTAGGACTCCCTTTCAAGTTTCGGTTATAAATTTTATCTTGTTAGCGAATTTCTACTCACTACGATGATGGGTTTCCAACTCAAATCTTTTCGCGTACGAAATCATGCTCATCAGTGTGCTTAGATTGACCTTCATCTTCTCCAACTCCAGCGGAGTTGGAGAGGTGTGTCTGATGGAGTTTAGATCCTAGGAATTGATCCTGAAGCATGCATAGGTCTTGAGGACTCTAAAAGCACACTCAATTAGGTCTAAAAATCTCTGATTTGTTCTGGCGAACAAACCACCTTTAGAGCTCAGGAAATGAAGCCTGAAGACACTGTAGGAGGTCATAAAACACAATTTTGTTGTGTCGAATAGATTCCTAAGGTTGAATTAAACTTATTCACACTTTCAATTTTATTTGAGAAGCTCTAATTCAGGAAGTCAAATTTCAAGCTTCGTAAGTCAACCCTAAGTCAATTATGAGGATTTTGAGTTTGAATCTATGATTTAGCAGTTGAATTGAGTTCCTGCTGCGATTGTGGATCTTATGGAACTGAAATGAGTAAGTTTTATTCAGAAATGTAGGAGATTCCATCTTCTAACCAATATAGGTCAAAGTTGGAACCCATAGGTGTTCAATGACTTTTTATTGAGATTTGAATCCAAATCTTGCCCAGATTAATCCCATCTGATCTCTTGAGTCGATCTGGATCGTTAGACAAGGATCTAAACTACTTGTTGGGTTGATTCAAATCTGAAATCAATGTTCTATGGTTCAACGATGAAGTCCTAAAGCTTCTAGAGCTCCTAAAGCCTTTCCAGACCTCTGTCCTTCTAATCCTTGAGGAAGCATCTCTTAAACACTTCTGGACTCTCAATTGAGAGTAATTTCAAGTCTTCTGGTCATAGACCTAAATTTCCTCTTCTGAAGCTCATTCCAGCCATGGCAACAGTGCCATTTCATGCCTTGAATCTGTGGATCAAATTTGATCCAAGCGACAAATTGGAGCTTAAATTGTGTAATTGAGATCAAGAGCTATCATTAGAGCTTTGGATCATCGTGAATGGTGGAATGTGCCAGCAGTAATCATCATTTGAAGTTGACGGCCAGCGATGCTGCGCTGAAGAGAACCGGCTAAAGATGATCCCACATTGTGAAGAGAAGACACTGCGCACACATATTAAGGGATTTGTGCACCTAGCACTTCAGTTGTCAAGCACTGGGCGCACAATAACTTCTGACCATTCTCTAGCACGCGTGCGTGCATGTGCATATGCGTGTGTGTGCACGTGGGCCCGGGTAGGCGTGAGCGATTTGCGGGCCTGAATGGGCCCGTTATTGTGCAAAATGGCTAAAATCTACTGTTAATAAATGAGGACCTGTTCGAGTAGGGTTTGGTCCCACCTTATGGGTGCTGTGTAGTCTCAAAAGAATCAGTCTGCCAATTAATCAAATTTTTGGTTAAGTGAGAAAAACGTAGATTAAGAACTTAAAAGAGAGGAGAATTAAGAATTGAAGAGAGTTGATTGTAAAGAAAGACAGAGAGAAGAGCTGAGGGAAAGATGAAGAATAAAGAGGAATACACAAGCGGAGAGAGAGTGAACTAAAAAGGAAGAAGAGAGAAAGAGATGTCTGATATAGTATTTGGAAGTTTGATTTCTACATTTAAGTCATCTGACATTGAAAAGAAACATCTGATAACCAAAGATCAAAGGCTGATTAAAGAGAAATTAAGTGTTGATGAGCTTCATTGTAATAAAGGCATTTGTATTAATGTAAACATTTCTTTTTATGCCTTATATTTTGTAAACACTTGTAAACATTTCTTTTCTTTGTTATTCAACATAAAAATCTTTCATGTACATGTCTTTCTATAATGAAATATTTGCAAATTTTAATTGTTGAATTCTATGTGTAATTGTTCATGTGCTTAACATATTTTGTAATTAATGTAGTAATTAGATAGTTGTTAATTTAAAATAATAAAAATGGTAAATTGATTAAGTTTATACCTCCCAGTGAATGACTTGGACTCAACCAATTAAAAAGAATTAAAATCTAAAATGTTAGGTTAGCTAGACCCTATACTACAATCAATGACAACAATTTAACAAATTCAAGTTAACCTAAGTTCATCCTTTATGATGTAAACACATCTATTTGGGTTAAAATGCCTATTCATGCATGTTCCTAAGCTTAGATTTGCATTTCATGTTATAAATATTACATAGCATGCATCATTCTGCATTTAGAGTAGTTGTATGTAATTTAGGATAATTAAGTCCTTTTGTGGTCAGGAGAGAAGGATATTTATTCCAGAGCCTCGGATTGATGATCCAACCGTATGGATCTGATCAAGACGACAATCGGAGTCCAACGCCACCAAAATCGCCTCGATCAGAGTCCCATAACACCATATGCAGTAAGAGGAAGATCAACGGCCAAGGGACTAGGTGACATAATTTAGAGCTTCAAATGACAAATCCAACCACACAGATGGATTCGAATCGACGATCGCAGCCCAACGATGCGAAAATCAACTCAATCCGACCTCTATAGCAACCCCTACAACGAAAAGAAGATGGACAGCCCAGATTACAGCACGTGGTGCAACCCAGGCTGCCCATGCGCACGCACGTGCCACTGCACGCTTACAACAATGCAGGTACGCATGCTTACGGAGGCACGCATGCGCACAGCACAGCGCCAGCACGTGAGCATACGCACGTGCGATAAAGAGAGCGCATAACGCAACGCCAACGAAGCAGGAGCAATGGGTGGATCTTCAGCGACAGCCTGGCAAACATTTAGTGACGCTTACAGCCATTGTTAATTACTCGCGGGTGCAAGGCCAGTTGTGCATGCTAGCGGGCATGAGCTGCCTATAGCGACACTTACAGCAACGGCCTGGAGATCACTAATGGTCCCATACCTATTTTAGCCTCTTCTCCTCCACTATAAAAGGACCCACACCTCCGCCCTTCCAAGCCATCTCTACCTACTCTACTCCCACCTACTTCCAAGCTCTAGCAAGCCTACCAACGCTCTGTTAGAGTTTGCTCTCAAGCTCCCAAGGCACCTATTAGTGTAACGAGACTTTGCCCCACCAAATACTCCAACTTCCCATCCCCATTCATAGGTCACCTTGGAGCCGTCCTCCCACCTCAATTCCGATAGCAGATCACCTCCTCCTTCTCACCTCCACTCTGGAGCTGCGCTGAAGCTTTCCTCTACCCGACATCCTCTCGTTTCTCACCTCCGTTGACCTGCTTCCCAACTCCTTCATCTGAGCTTCCACTAGGCACTGTCATCTTGCCGAACAGCCGCTTCGGGAGATTTCTTCTCACCTCCCTCGCTTTTTATGTTTTCTATATTATTGTAATTGACATTCATGTAATATATCAGATTCAATTCTATATCACTCTTGTGATTGATTGTCATTTTATTTCAAAAGCAAAAAAAAAACAAAATCCTAAAACACCAAAAAGAAATAAATCGAAGTGCAATTTTCATACAAAGTCAACGTCGCCTCCCTATGTTCGACCCGGGACTCCCTTGGTGTTTTGGTATAAATTTTATTTGATCATGAGTTTTGCAACTACGACGTCGGGTTACTTGTAACCCTGATTTCAAACATGCGAAACCCGTGCCATCATTTTGGCACTGTTGTCGGGGAGGCAATGGAATTTACTTTATTGTTTTCTACGCTTCTTTGCATTTACATAGCACTAACCCCGCTTGTCTTTGATCTACTATCTTGCAGGTACTTTAGCATGGAGATTCAAGTGTGGTAGATCGGAGTAAAGTGCGGGTAGAGTGCTTTGTAAGTGTCCCCCACACTTCCCCATCCACTAGTTCATTTCACCGCACTAATAACTCAAACCCAAATCAACTTAGGTGATTTTTGTAAACCCTAGGATAGATTTGGTTGTTTGTTTGCCACCTCCACTCATCTCATCCCCGCATATATAAAAAAAAAGGAAAAAAATATACTCTTCTCTTGTGGGATTTTCTGAGAGCTACACACTTAACATCCACAACTTCTCACCCTAAGGCGCACAATCACATCGATTCTACCACTTAACCAAGATCTGACCTATGGACCCGGTACACTTAACTCAACACACAAATAAGTGACTAGAAATCTGATTAGGTTAAGACTTTTTGTGTGCCTTAATCAAGTGGTGCAATAGGCCAATTGCTTGAACTGTTTGAGCCGCACCACTCAATCTAAAATCGATCCATCAAATAGCTTGCCACTTAGGGTCAATTCTTAGCCCTGAACCAGGCACTCCACATTATTTTTTACTTTTAAAGGAACATATCATCACCTGTGCTTTCAAAACTTGGAGTGTTCTACTAAACCTTGATTGAACCAACCTAAGAATTAAACCCTAAAAGCTACTAAACAAGGTTAAATCCTAAAAGACACATCATCAAATAACCTTGTTTGAAAACCCTAGTTGTGCACGCACACACATTTTAATTGATTATTAAGGGCACAACCCATCTAAAGGGCCCATCACATTCCAAGAGCACAATCATCTCAAGACTAATTAAAATCGAGTAGACGTTGGCCTTAAGGATTGATTCGCTCTTCGGGGCTCAGACTGAGATTTTTTTTCGATTAATCTGCTTCTGCTGGTCCATCTAATGCCTAGCTATGGGAGTAGCGTCAAACGACAGTAGCTGGGAGGTACACTAGGAACTGGAGGCATAAGCCAAAGGAAGAACCTTCTCCCCAGTCCCTCCATCTAACTGGTTGGATTGACCGGATAAAAGTAGACCAAATTGTTCATAATCTCAAGACAGGTCCTGGGAGTCTGTAGGTCTTTAGGCTACCCACATAAGGACAGGCTTGGTTGATTGTATTGCAGGACTTCTTTCTCTCTTCTGATTTCCCTCCTACTCTACAATGTATCCTTCCACATCTTTCACACATTTCCAATCTTACCCTCCTACCACCAATTATCCCCAAGATGATTACTCTTCCGACTTGACTTGTAATTACCCATCCACAAGCCGAGATGACTTTGATTGGGGGTACGAATCTGGACCTCAGTGTCCAGGGCCTAACCCTGGACAACAAGACTATGATTACTATCCTTCCCAAACCTACAATGATTATGGATCTCTATCCTTTGATGGCAAAACCAACCCAATCTACAATCAGGAAGGATATGCTAATTATAACACCTACCCTTCCTAGTATTTCATTAAAAATAGGTCATCACCATTCTTTGAACAACCCAAGATGACCTACTATCAGGGAGGAACCCGAGAACCTCGACATCTTAACTCCCCTAGATTTAACCCAGAACCACCCAAACCTAAACTGAACCAGTCGGTTCAGGTTAACCAGATCCAGGATAGGGTGTTGGCTAATTTGCGGAACACTATACAATCTTTAGAAGCACAGCCAACACCATGCACTGAAACATTGGAGCCTATGATCAAAATGATTGATGAACTTAATAGTTCTCATTGGATTTGCTCCAAAGTGTTAGAGATAGGGACCTGGGTTAGTTTATTCTTGGGAAATTATCGAGGTTGAGGATGAAATTTGTGGTTGCCCTAGTCAAATCTTGTGATGATTCTCAAGATGAACCCCCTTCAAGAGAGCCAATGTCTGAACCGGCTTAGGCACCTGTCGGGGGGGATACATATTCTGAGATTGGAGATGACCAGGTTGGTCTAGGGAAACCCATTGAGGATGAACCAATTGATTCACCCGAGATCCCCGAGCCAGGGAGGGAGGAAAAATATGTCTATTTGAACCAGGAAATGACAGTCAATTTTGAGACATATAAATGAGGATCATCAATTCTTTGACTTTGAGGGTGAAGAATCTTTTGGTGAAGCTCACTTGAGTGTAAGGATGATGATTTTAGTAAGACAAACGGGCTTGAGGAATCTGATGAACCATTTAATAGACCATTCATTGAATATTTGGATTCGGTTGGGGCTAACTTGGAGGATTTGAATCCTCATTTACTAGAAGATTCAATCAATAGCCCCATTCCTCAACCACGTCCCAAAGGAATTGATTTTGATTTGGAAATCATTGTACCCAAGTTAATTCTGAGTTAGCCACAATTTCTGGACTTGGGTAAATCATATGGGGTGAATGATATGCTAGAGGTCCCAAAACCCGAACATTTGATGTTGGAGGATAGGAAGTGGGAAATAAAAATCTAGGAAGCTACTTCTGAGGGAACTATGAGTTTGGATTTTAAGGGTTCCTGTTGACTTAAAACCACTTACTTTCTACCATGACACTTATGTTATCTTTCACGTGCAACCCAAGTTCAAAATAACTGATTATTTTTTTAAGCTGAACGTTAAGTGGACTTCTGCACCTAATGAACCATCTTTACACATTGTCCGACACTTTGGTCTTGGGTTGCACACCACCAAACCACATGCTCAGCCCCACAAGCTCAACAATCTTCGATTCTGGATGATTTTCATCCAGAACCTAAGAACCACTTGACCCTGGGGCATCGGTCTGCATCATAATCTGGTCCACGTCTGTAGACATCTTCTGCTGATGGGTTTCAAGATCAACCTTTTGATTTTGATTCTGACCCGCACCTGTGAATTCCTAATTTCTTCTTTGTATGTATATTATGCTTAGCTAAAGGTATTAAAGTTAGCGTGTGTATATACTCTCTTCTCTCTACGAAGCTGACCAAGTTGTCATGAAATTCAGGTGATATTCTGTTTACTCTACCCTTTTCATGTCTTTGTTTTTACAATGAGGACATTGCATCATTTAGGCATGGGGGTGGATAATCAATTCCTGAAATCATTTTGTTAACTCCATAGAATTTCTTTTAGTTTCTTATAAAATAATAAAAAAATTGAAAATTTGAAAAAGATAAAAAAAAGAAAGAAATTAGGAAAAGAGAACTTAGGCATTTGGAAGTTATTAACTTTAGGAAATGATACAATAGGACCTGAATACTTAGACTCTTCAAGTCTTTGGGCTTAATTAGCTCGGGTGTCCACTCAAATGTGGACTTAGTCTCGAGTCCTTGCCAATTAAAATTCATTTTAATTTGATAAATAAATTGGGATAATAAGTATGCGACTTATCAACCCACCCTCTGATTTGGGGGGACTTTAAGCCTAAGCATCTACACACTTTTTTGCACTGATTCACTTTTCGGCGGTTTCTTTTGAAATTGGATAGCTAATGAACTATCTAGGGTGGTATGATTGACAAGTTATTGGTGGTAACAGCTCATCGGTCGGTTGTCCAGAGCCCAGTCACAATACCATTTTCATTGTACTGCCTTTAGGTAAATCTTAGATCAGGGAAGTCACCTACTTAAAATATATATATATAGAAAAAGGAGATAAAAAATTAAAATAAACAAAATCACACTTCACCACACGAGTATGGCTGGCAAGTTGTCGTGGGTAACAACCCATTGGCCGGTTGTCCAAAACCAAACTCACAAAAAATGCACAATAATTCCCAAAACACTTAAGAAGAAGCGGGGAAGTAGAATAAATTGGGGAGATATACACTGGGTTCACCCTTGTGTTGACCCCGTAAATAAAAGAAGTAAGAAGAAAGCTACCAATCGAAAAGATAAACCTTTAGGAAAGGTCACCTAGGGTTGTAGAAACCCAAAGTCCATTTCAACGTCGCCTAGTGAGTCTTTCACTATTTTCACAAGATGCTTAGCACTTAGAGTCCTTTTCAAGTCTTGGATGGGTCGGGTAGCCGTAAAAAGTTATCCCGAAACTCTCAAACTCCAAAAGTACAAAAAAAATTAGAAAATAAGAAAAATAAAAAAAATGTATCTTCCCTTTTCAAATAAGGCGAGGACTTGGGTAGTTTGCATTTTGGCAAACACCTGGGTACTGTTGAATTTTCGCTGTTTAGGACCTTAGTTGAAATTTTCTATTTTTAATAAACAACTTAGGCCTAAGCGATCTAATCCTAATTCTGCTTTTATACATAGCATGTAGTTTAATTTTGCAAGGGACTAACAAAAGATAGGCACGGGGGTATGATGTAAACACATCTATTTGGGTTAAAATGCCTATTCATGCATGTTCCTAGGCTTAGATTTGCATTTCATGTTATAAATATTGCATAGCATGCATCATTCTGCATTTAGAGTAGTATATAATTTAGGTTAATTGCATTCTTTTTATGGTTGGGAGAGAAGGATATTTATTTCGAAGCCTCAGATTGACAATCCAACCGTACGAATCTGAAGAAGATGATGATCGGAGTCCAACGCCTCCGAAATGGCCTCGATCGGACTCCCATAACACCATATGCAGTCCAAGGCAAATCAATGGCCAAGGGACTAGGTGACATAATTTGGAGCTTCAAATGAAAAATCCAACCATGCGGATGGATTCAGGTCAACAATCACAGCCCAACGGCATGAAAATCGACTCAATCCGACCTCTGTAGCAGCCCCTACAACGAAAAGAAGATGGACGACCCAGATTGCACCACGTGGAGCAACCTAGGCTGCCCATGCGCACACATGCGCCACCGCAGGTGCACAGCAACGAGGGTGCGTGCGCTCACGGAGGCACGCATGCGCATAGTGCAGCACCAGCACATGAGCGTGCGCAAGCGCAACAAAGAGAGCCCACAGCGCAACGCCAGCGGAGCATAAGCAACGGGTGGATCTTCAGCGACAGCCTGGCGAACATTTAGTGACGCTTACAGCCGTCGCTAATTGTTCGCAGGCACATGGTTAGCTGCACACACCAGCGGGCGTGAGCTGCCTACAGTGACACTTACAGCGATGGCCTGGAGGTCGCAAATGGTCCCATACCTATTTTAGCCTCTTCTCCTCCATTATAAAAGGACCTACACCCCTCCCTTACAAGCCATCTTTACCTACTCTACTCTCACCTACTCCCAAGCTCTAGCAAGCCTACCAACACTCTGTTAGAGCTTGCTCTCAAGCTCCCAAGGCACCTATTAGTGTAATGAGACTCTGCCCCACCCAATACTCCTCCAACTTCCCATCCCTATTTATTGGTCGCTTTGGAGCCATCCTCCTACCTCCATTCCGGTAGTAAATCACCTCTGCCTTCTCACCTCCATTCCGAAGCTGCGCTGAAGCTTTCCTCTACCCGACATCCTCCCACTTCTCACCTCCGTCGACCTGCTTCCCAACTCCTTCATCCGAACTTTCGCCAGTCACCGTCGTCTCACCGAACAGTCGCTTCGGGAGATTTCTTCTCACCTCCATCTCTTTTTATGTTTTCTATACTATTGTAATTGACATTCATGAAATATATTAGATTTAATTCCATATCTCTGTTTTGATTGATTGTCATTTTATTTCAAAAACAAAAAAAATCAAATCAAATCCTAAAACACCAAAAAGAAACAAATCGAAGCGCAATTTTCATACAAAGTAAACGTCGCCTCCCTGTGTTCAACCCAGGACTCCCTTGGAGTTTCGGTATAAATTTTATTTGATCACGAGTTTTACAACTACGACAATGGGTTACTCATAACCCTGATTTCAAACACGTGAAACCCATGCCATCACTTTACATGATTATTTAAGACTAATAACCTTAATTAACTGTGTTGAGAATTGAATAAACAACAACCTCTGAAATGGGCAAGTCTTGAGCGAGGGGGAGGCACAAATCTCGAGGAGAAAAACCGCCCTCCTTCCTCGGATTCCTTCCTCTCTATTTCAGACCTGGGTGAACAATACTAGGTAATCAGGTCAGGTATAAGATCTGCATAAAGAGACTGGCCCGCGCGCATGTGACCGCGGGTGAGGAGTGTGTGGTTAAGTGAGGAGGGACCTCACCCTAGTGTTTCGAGGTGATAACCAATGGAGGAGAAACGTTATTAAGACATTTTTAAAACAACTTTTAACAATGTGGGACTATGTCCCACTCGTTCTTCTTCACGCTGCAGCAGCTGAGATCCTTCTCCAATTCGAGTTGTTGCTACTTTTCCTCGCTCAATTGGAAGCTCGATGTGCTTCCTAGGAGTAGTCTGCATTAATTGCAAGTAGTAGTGTGGTTGGAGGATGGTGGAGCACGATGAACAGAGTTGATGAAGATGACGACGATGGCAAAGCTCTGGTGGTACCTGAAATCAAGAATATGGCCTTGCGGCTTCGTCAAACTTGCTCAGAAGCTTTGCCGAACTTTGGCGAGTGCAGTGGTGGCAGCGGTGTGGTGGTTTGTGGTGTAGGGTGGCAAGCTAGTGTCGAAGAAGGCGGCGAAGGTGTGGGGTTTTCAGCTGGCCTAAATAATAGCCAAGGCCCTCAATTTCTTGAGGGCTTTTGGCCTAGGAGGTGAGGCAGAGCTAATGGACCTGGTGGAGAGGTATTTGATGGACTGTGGCACCAGTGTGAGCTCACTGGAGCTCATGCCAAGCGTAGGGAAGGAGGGGGAAGGTCGATACGATGGACGATCCTAAGATCTAAGTGGGTAGAAGTGACATAGAGAATGAGGGGAAGGTTTTAGAGGTACTTAGGGAGTGAGAGGAGGGTGGAGGCTTCGGTGTTAGCCCACTGGACGCGGAGAACATGACAGAGTACGGTGAGATGACAGCGAGGAAGAAAAAGTCAGGAATGACCAGACTTTGGCTGGTCTCGGTCGTGAAGAAGAGAAGAGAAAGATGAGCCGGTCAATTTGGCCATTGGCCGGCTGGTTGAGGTGGTCGGAAAAGGCTCGTTGAAGCCAAAGATGTGGTAGCCAGAGGAGGAGAGAGAGGTTTCTTGGCCAATTCTTGGCTCCTTGAATCTTGGGACTTCGAGGGATTTATATAGAGCTCAAATACGAGCTCTAAATAAAGAAATAAGCTCGATTGGTCTCGATTTCAGAGGAAAGTTCCTCAAATTCATCAAGCTCTCCTAGGATCTAAGATCTAATTTGGAATCTTTAAGTTGGTTCAAAAGATATGGCAACTTCTTTAGATCAATCCCTCCAAATTTGAAGGGATTTGGTTAAGGAATCAAGGAGGAATCCTTGATTGAATTGGCACGGCTTGAGGGGGATTCTGTTCAAACCTCCAATGTTGGCAAGGTCCTTTTTGCAAAGATGAAAAGAAGGATGGGGGCTATTTGCAAGAAACTTGAAGCCTGGGGGCTTGAGTGTAAGAAATAGAGTTTTTAAGGGCTAAAATGCAAACTAGGTCAGGATGGACTCTGATTGGGCATAAATTTTGGCGTTAACCTAATTTACACACAAGAAATCTAATGGTGAACTTGGATTTGAGTTTTGACCACATTTGACTAGGTAAATTGTAGAGAAGCCCAAATTAGGGTAACTTTTTGTGTGAAACTCTATTCTAGGTCAAAATGGGTTCAAATGGTCAAACCAAAGGTACCAAACCTTTTAGAATATTTTTCTATAAATTTTAAGAGGTTTAGATTAATTTTATCCAAATCATAACCTCTTCAATTTAAGTGGGGTTGATAATTACGGTTTTTAGTCCTATTTTCGCTCTCAAAATGCGTAAAACCCTGATTCCATCAATGTGGGCCCACTTTTTAAACTTTAATGCTTAATTGACCTTTAATTAACCCCTGAGTGACCCCATAGTTATTCTACATTTTTTATGAGCTATTAAAATAGTAAAATTAACCCTATTTCCTTATTTTCTTCTCAAATCAAAACATTGTGGAGTTGTGACCTCAGATGATTAAGTAGGAGCATTTATCATTTGAACTTGACCAATTGTGGCTAGTTAGGACCCATGATGGTGTTACCATCATTCAAGTGTCCCTTAAATCACAGAGGATAATGGATTAAATAGGTTTGCAAATAGCCATAATTTCAAATCATTATAGAACTTCCCCCAAGGTTTTCAAAAAGGTAGAATGCATATATACCCAAAAAAATCCTTGCAGAAAATATTTTTCTCTTATCTGGCTTTGCCAAAATCCCTCTTTGTCAGTACACAACCTCCATCGCATCCCCATCAAATATGCAAGATTCATTAATCTAGTTGTCCTGAAACCCAGTACTCCAAACATTTTCAGTATACAAATTATACCCCACGCTCTCATGTAAAGGTGCCTCTTATCACCCAAATAATCCCACCAGAAATCTCTAGATAATCTATCTATATTTGTGCAGAGCTTTTTAGAGAATAAGTAGACATACATAAAAAAATTGAAGACTGTTGATAAAGTGGATTGCAGTAAGACTCCCCTTCCAGCTTGGGATAGCACCCTACGTTTCCAAGATGCCAATTTATTCACATATTTGGTTATAATCAACTCCTTTAATTTCACCTGGTTAGTTGAATCTAAAATTAGGAAACCCAAATATAACTCTCCAAACTTCATAATCTCAACATTGAATATTTGCATTATATCATTGTTAACACTCCTATTTATTTAGTGTTTTTCTTATTATTAGTAGCTATTTTATTGTTTACTATTTCTTTATGGATATGCACTGTTATTTACCCATTCCTCTCTCTATATAAAAGGGTATTGATATTTTTTCTAAGAAATAAGATTTTTCATTCTTTCCAACTTGGTATTAGAGCTGCGATCTTAGATCGATGCTTCGGTATTCCACCCGTGTAGCCTCCGTATCCCCCATTGACGAGAACCTCATCATGAGCCCTAACTAGCTTATTTTGACTTAAGAAAGAGAACAAAAGCTCTTACATAACCAAGAGAATGGCCTAATTCAAAAGATTACTAATCTGAAAAGAATACATGAAACAAAGGGTAAAATTGAAATTTTACCATTACAGCACATCAACAAGATTTCTCAGGGTCTAGACATATGTCAATTGGACTTAATAAGAGAAAAAGTGGTATGGTTCAGTCAGAAAAGGGTTATTGAGAAATTTAAGAATTAAATAACATTCTGTAACCCTAAAACAAACCCGCTTAATTTCACAAGGTTCCAATCAGGATAAAAATCAATTAAACCCTCTAAAATTCATGGAAAAATATCCCCTAGGGTTTAGAACCTTCAATTTGGCCTTTGGAACTTGTTTTGACCTAGATTGGGATCCAAGCTCAATATTTGACCTAATTTGGGTTTTTGTGTAAAATATCCAGTCAAACGTGGTCAAATATAAAATCCAACTTCACCATTGGATTCCTTAGGTCCAAATTAGGTTTGTATAAAAGTTTGGACCTAAGGGAAGGTCATCCTGACCTACTTTGCAAAATAGTCCACCCAATTACATTTTGACCCCTAACTTTTGAAAATCCTTGCGAAAACCCCCTCAACTTCTTCGTCACTTTTTGCATTCCGATCCCTCTGCCATTGCAGCAGAGGACCCTTACCTCCGACGAGGTTTCGTCAATTTCCTCTTTTCATTTCTATTCTCTTTTTAGTTCTCTTATACATGAACTCTCATTTATATTATTGTTAAATATCATATTTTGAGAGTTGTGATTTTAGTTTCTAAAATACCAATTTGCTCCCTGAGTTTGACCTCGAATATTTTGACTTTCGAGTAATAAAATTGTTAATTGTTTATAACGCTTTTTCAACTATACTGCAACGAGACTAATTTAAAAACACGACAAAGTGTTACAACAATTTTTGGCGCCGTTGCTGGGGAGCAACGGGCATTTTAGAAGCTTTAATCACAACTTCTGATTCAATACTAACTTAATTTCTCTCTTTTGTTATGTTTGGCGCAGGGAGAGCCGAGGAAAGAAAAGCAGCCGCACAACAACCACACCAAGGAACAGGTAAACTTTCATTAGCCCTCTCTCTTAATCCCCTCAAAATCTAAAAAGGAAAATAAAGAAAAATCAATCTAGGGCTACCTGTTTCCCTATTCAGTAATTCACCAAAGTTGCCTGATTTTCATTCCAACACATTTTTAATTGCACATACACTTAAGGTGACTAGGGCTAAAACCTTCTTGATTGAACCCTAGATACTAATTTTTGAGGCAACTAAATTGGACCAAATAGAGCCAACTTAAGGATTACAAGCTAGGATTTTAGAGACACATCTTCTTCTAAGCAAAGAATCAAAAATATCAAAAAATGGTGTGTCTAAGCCTTGTTTGAAAAGATCTGTCCAAGAGAAACCCTAAGCAAATCAGACTCTTAATCCATTTGAACCCTAAAAGCAAGGACTTAAGAAGCTCTCAAAGGAACAAAGAGGTGAAGTTGATCCTTTGGGTCAACCAACCTTAAAATTAGGTCACTTTGCACTCAAAAGACCTAAAAGTTCAAGTGGAACCCTAAGCACCTTGATCTTAAGTAAAAAAGGTAGACTTAAGAGGTCAAGGTCCCCATTCTGGTCTACCTGGAATCTCAGTGACAAGAGAGGTCAGGTGGGGGAAACCATGTAACCCATGGAGACGCTCTACCATGTAGGGGTCTTCACGGGACTCTTCCTCTCTGGCTGCCCAGGTATTTCTCAGGTGGACGACCTTTCTGACTAAGGGATATCATCCGCTCCTAACCTCTATAGTCACCCAACATATTTTGGGTGTCTTGATTGGGTCCAGCGCATTCTAATCTCATCAAATCCTTCGATGCATGTTTGGTAGGAGGTCCTTAAGACCTCCTTTAGAAATCCACTCACCTCGAGGTCAAGCCTCGGTACCCTTGTTTGTGCAACAACCCCACCACATAGATCTTTCCTCTGATTCAGAACCAAGTTCTCCTTCTTCTTCCATCATGGCACAACCTGTTGAAGAAGAGAACAACCTTAAGCACCAGCTTCAGTGCCTAAATGATCTCTTCCAAAACTTTGTGAACCCACCGCGGCGTCCTATGATGTGAGATCACTATAATCCCGTTGCAGTGGCAATCAAGCCTCGAGTCTGAATCCCAGCTGGAGGTCCTGATTCCGAACTCAAGCCCAATATGAATCATGCCATATCAAAATTCTATGGGCTTAACTCCAAGGATCCATTCCAGCACATTAAACAACTCAAGCATCTGGCCCAGACCTTCGGGTCAGATGCACAAAATCGGGATATTCTGCTCATGAAGATGTTTTCTTTCTCCCTCATGGACAAGGCTGCTCATTGGTATCAAACTCAGACTCGTCCGATCAATGCATGGGATGAACTTCTATCCGAATTTTTGAAGTTCTTTCCCGTTGGTTGGACAAATGCCTTGCGCCATCAGATCACTCATTTCACCCAACAAACGGGAGAACCTCTTCATGAGTCATGGGACCGATTCTTGGATCTCATGAGAAAGTGCCCCCATCACGGAGTTCCTAAATGGGAACAAGTCCAGTCTTTTTACCAGGGACTCCGTGAAGACATTCAATTATTCGCCAATGCAACCTGCGGAGGAAACATCATGGGTCAACATGAGGACACGGTGTGGGATATTCTCGAAAATATGTGCGAGAACTCCATCAATAATGACTCCATGGGCTTATTCGATCGGACGAATGCCCGCGCATCGACGAATCTTAGGGGAGCACATGAGATGCAGGGCCTGTCCGCAGCTGTCGACTTGGAGCTGATGGCCAATCGGTTGGACAAGGTCTCTATCATAGAGAAGAAGGTGGACAAGCTGACTCAGCATCTACAGCGAGTCACCTCTGCGTAGAACTCTTTTGCACAGCCACCTCTCGCGAGGGAAACTGTGCAAAACATCTATCACCAATCTTCTCAGGGGATGGACCCGTATCCACCCCCGTTTGACTCCAGGATCGTAGAAACCTCCGATCCGCTCTATTCTCATCGGGGGAACTCTGAACCCCCATACTTTGACTTTCCTGAGGCTCCTCAGACCTACGAGGACTTCAACGCCATCTAGAATGACCCATTTTCCAATACCTACAACCCTGGATGGCAAAATCATCCCAACTTCCAATGGGTGGGAAATTCTCAGAATCAAAGACTACCTTATCAACTTCGTCCACAAGCCCCTCGTCCATATCAGCCGCCTTAGCCTCGGCCCAACTCCACCTATCAATCTGGGCCAAACCAAGACCACATGACTCTTATCCTTCAAACACTAGCTGACATTCAGAAAATGAATGCAACAATACAAAAACAACACAAGGATGAGATCACAGAGGCTCGCAACCAACTCGCCCAGATGGCGAATTCCTGCCAACCGAGCACACTCCCTTCACAACCTCTGCCGAACCCAAATAACGTGCCGACCCAGAGGCGCATTATGAACCCAAATCCAAGCCATGTACATATGATTTACTAGGCCCCTTCTGTTCCATCACTTGACGAGATGGAAGCTTCGATATCTTATGTGAGATTTCAACAGCAGCCACGCATTTTACCAACCCCAAACCAGAACCAGGCAAGATTAAACTCCGTAACAACCCGTAGTGGCAAAGCAACTCAAGACCCACCTTATCCAAACCACTCCAAGCCTGGTAGTGAACCAAGCCCTAGGATAGTTATCCAGGATGTCCCTATCCCAGATCAAGAACCTGGACCTATTCTAGAGAAACCAACCAAGGTTCCGTTTCCCGAGGCCTCGACCAAGGGAAAAAGGATAACCAAACCCGTGGCTCCTGAGGAAGATCTGATCAAGCTCTTTGAACAGGTCCAAATAAACATCCCCTTGACGGATGCAATCTGTCACGTACCGGCTTACGCATGATTTTTGAAAGACTTGTGTACACCCAAGCGTAGGACGCAAAACAAAAGTGGGAGTCCGTCATACTGTTAGAGCAAGCCAACTCTATAATCTTGAGTAAACTCCCACCCAAGGCAAAAGACACAGGCACTCCCCTGATTTCATGTAAAATTGGTGAAACCCAATTCAACAGAGCCTTGCTAGACCTAGGTGCCTCCATAAACCTAATGCCTACATCCCTCCTTAACCATCTTGAAGAATCCGAGCTTAAATCGACAAAGGTGACATTGCAGTTAGCCAATCGATCCATCAAGTCACCTAAAGGAATACTCAAGAATGTCATTGTTAGGGTACGGGATTTCTACTTCCCAGTGGATTTCATAGTTCTAGATATGGATGCACTTGAGAACCTAAGGGATACACCAATTATACTAGGGAGACCTTTTCTGGCCACTGCTAGGGCCAACATAAGCTGTGAGGAGGGCCAAATAGAATTGAAATTTGGGAACCAAACTCTACAGATTGACATCTTTAAGGCCCAACAAGGGATAAATTGCGGTGTTATAGAACAAATATGTGATATCAAAGCCATGGTTTATGAACCGCATATCGAGGACAACCTGACTATCCCAGATCAACCACAAGAAGATCAAAACCCGCAATTAGAGGAGTCTGAACCTGATCAAGATACACCCATAACTCCTACCCTTGTTCCTGACACACACCCTGAACCACCTGCTGCTGCTGATAATCCCGTCTTGGAACTTAAGCCCCTTCCCGATCATCTAAAATACATCTTTTTGGGTTCCAATCAGACATTTCCTGTGATTATAAACTCCAAACTCACACCTGACCAGGAATCCCGTCTGATTACTGTTCTCCAGCAACATTGTAGAGCCATTGGATGGACTCTCGATGATTTGACTAGTATCAACCCCTCTTATTTCACACACCACATCTATTCCGAAGAGGGCGCATGACCTTCGCGAGAGACGCAGAGACGTCTGAACCCTAATCTGTAGGAGGTTGTGAAAAAGGAGATCATTAAGTGGTTAGATGCAGGGATCATCTACCCGATCTCTGACAGTCGATGGGTGAGTCTAATCCAGGTTGTGCCTAAGAAGGCAGGACTCACCACCATCACAACTGAAATCGGAGAGGTCATACCGACCCGTATAGCCAACTCGTGGAGTGTCTGCATAGATTACAGAAGACTAAATTCCTCCACGAAGAAGGATCATTTCCTACTACCATTTATTGATCAAATCCTCGAAAAACTAGCAGGAAATAGGTTCTTCTGCTTTCTTGATGGGTACTCAGGTTATAACCAAGTGGCAATCCATCCAGAGGACCAAGAAAAGACCACGTTCACCTACCCCTTCGGGACGTACGCGTTCCGAAGGATGCCTTTCGATCTCTGCAATGCACCCGCGACTTTCCAGCGATGCATGCTTGCCATATTCTCAAATATGGTAGGAGATTATCTAGAAGTCTTCATGGATGACTTTTCAGTATTTGGGGCATCATTTGACGATTGCCTCCAGCACTTGGTTCAAATACTCAGGCGATGCAATGATGTGAATTTGGTTCTTTCCTAAGAAAAGAGCCACTTCATGGTGCCTGAGGGAATCGTCCTGGGATATCTAATTTCGAAGAAAGGCATCCAAGTCGATCGAGCCAAGGTTAACTTGATTTCCAAACTCCCTATGCCTAGCTCGATCAAGGACATCCAATCTTTTCTGGGGCACGTCAATTTTTACTATCGATTTATCCCTGATTTTTCGAAAATCGTGTGCCCCCTGACCACTCTTCTCTCCAAGGATGTACCTTTCAATATCTCCAAGGAATGCACTCAAGCATTTGAGATCCTTCGTGACCGAGTTACCCAAGCCCCGATCCTATAGTCCCCTGATTGGTCTCAACCCTTTGAGATCATGTGCGATGCATCTGACTCGCTGTAAGAGCGGTTTTAGGGCAGAAAATTGACGGGAAACCCGTGGTCATTTACTACGCTAGCAAAACACTTGATGAGGCTCAACATAACTACACTGTTACTGGGAAAGAGCTACTTGCTATAGTATTTACCCTAAAACAATTTAGATCTTACCTCCTGGGTTCCCACGTTATTATCTACTCGGATCACACAGCTGTGAGGCATCTCCTTGCAAAGAAGGATGCGAAACCTCGATTAATACGATGGATCTTGCTGTTGCAAGAATTTAACCTCGAGATTCGCGACAAAGCGGGAAGACAGAATGTGGTAGCTGATCACTTATCCTGCCTTCCTCCTGAAATCATTGACCCTTCCGAACCCATCACAGAACATTTTCCTGATGAGCACCTCCTGACTATCTATACAGGGCTTCCATGGTTTGTTGACATAGTAAACTACTTAGCATCATATCAAATCCCATCTGATTGGCCGAAGGCCAAGAAGGACAAATTGCTCTCCGATGCCAAGTATTACATTTGGGAAGACCCGTATTTATTCCACATTGGTGCTGATCAAATTATCTGACAATGTGTCACGGAACCGGAAATCAAAGACATACTCTCTTTCTACCATGACCAGGCATGCAGTGGATATTTTTCTGGACACAAAACCGCATCAAAAGTCCTCCAGTGTGGCTTTTACTGGCCCACAATTTTCAATGATGCATACAATCACTGTAAGGCATGTAACCATTGCCAAACCTTGGGAAACATGAGCCATCGAGACATAATGCCTTTACAGCCGATTATGGTATGTGAGATTTTCAACATTTGGGAGATTGATTTTATGGGACCCTTTCCTATCTCGGACGGCTTCGAATACATTTTACTCGTTGTTGACTACGTGTCCAAATGGATCGAAGCCATTCTGACCCGAACCAATGATCACAAAGTTGTTCTCAAGTTCATTCACCAAAGCATCTTCTCACGGTTCAAGATTCCACGTGTGATCAATTCTGATGGAGGGACCCATTTCACAAACGCTCAGTTCAGGTCATTAATGACCAAATACAGGGTGTTGCACCGAATCTCTACTCCTTACCACCCCCAAACTAATGGTTTAGCTGAGCTATCAAACCAGGAGATCAAGAAAATCCTCCAGGTTATTGTTCGACCTAACAGGAAGGATTGGTCATCTCGGCTTCTGGAAGCTTTGTGGGCTTATAGGACTGCCCACAAGACCCAATTAGGCATGTCTCCTTTCAGACTGGTGTATGGGAAGGCGTGTCACCTCCCCATCGAATTGGAGCATAAAGCCTATTGGGCAATACAGAACTGCAACTTAGATCTTTCTAAGGCTAGAACCCACAGAAAGCTTCAGATGAGCGAGATTGATGAATTACGCCACGCTGCGTATGAAAACTCACGAATCTACAAAGAGCAGGTTAAAGCCTTTCACGACAAGCACATATCTAGAAAGATCTTTCACCCTGGTCAAAAGGTCCTACTCTTTGATGCCCGACTCAAACTGTTCCTAGGAAAGCTGCGATCTATGTGGATCGGACCTTACTTAGTCCGACGAATCTTTGGAAATGGAGCCGTTGAGATCAGTCCACTAAGCCACGATTTCGAACCCTTTATCATGAACGGTCAGAGACTCAAACCGTTCATTGACATGACCAATACAGATTTAGCTGAGTCATCCTTTATTCTCCATTCTCCCTGAGCTCATTGCGCCCAGTCGATGGCGTAAAACTCAGTGCTTAACAGGAGGTAACCCGTCATTCTTTGAAAAACCCGAAACCTTTCCTAACATTTCTATGCTGAATTCATATTGCACTTTAGGGTTCATCCATCAGAACAGCCGACTCCACCTCAGGTACTCGTACCCAAGTCTAGAAATCGTTCGCAACAGTCACCTTGACCCGTTCACTCACCCAACACCTATCATAATGAATGAACTAAGCTGAATTTGAACCCACCTAATTTACAATGGGGACATTGCAAATCATAGGCATGGGGGGGGGAATGAAAGTGCAAAGTGTATGAAAACACATATCAAGAAAAGGCTTCAACAAAAAAATCACATATCAAAAAAAAAATGATGAGAAGAAGGAGGGAAAATTTTTGGGCTATATAAAAATAGGAGGAAAAAGAGCAAAATGATAAAAAAGGAGTACAAAATGAAAAGAAAAGAGAAAGAGATAGTCATTAGTAAGAAATTAAGGGATTAATCGAAGTTCTAAACCACATCAAGAAAAGTAAAGAAAAGTGCTAAAGAGACACAAAAAAAGATTAGTAGGAACGCTGACCTTGGGCCTTTTTGACTAAACTCTTAGTACCCGCTAAGATCTGGATAATCCTCAAGAGGTTGAGGAAAATACAAAGTTTAAGTATTAGGTCTAAGGTTTAGGGAGTATTCGTCCTCATTAACTGACCTTCGATTTGCGGGACTCGGTAACCTAAGCACCCCAATCCACACACAATCTGGTTCAGTATGCATAATTATCAAAATCATGCAAAAGCGTTTCAATGTTCTGAAAATGTTGCCTAGATTAGGAGCGGCCAATCAACACAAGTTGATTTGGATGAGTTCCCGACGTGGAGAGGCAGGAAATTCCCCTCGAAGATGTGTAACAACATATTGTCTCCTCGGTGCTTGTTTCTTAGGATATTTACATATCTTACTGGCGGCATGTAAGCACTCTACTGGTTCAGATACCATGGGTGGCATTATCACAAAATGTCGATTGCCAAGGTCTGGATTCGGCCACGAAACACCATGGGTGGGATTATCTCGAAATCTCGAAAACCAGGGTTCTAGGGGTTGCCTTGGGCAGTGCTATCACGAAGCATCGATTGCCAGGAACCTTTCAAGATTGATGACGGGGATGAGGAATCCGATACAGACCGTGTTGAGAAGCCAATCCGAAACTAGAAATAAAAAGAAACGAGAGAGAAAACTCTCCAAACAAATAAATCCTCTGTCTCTCTCTTACAAAAATGCACTACAAACTAAACCAAGGCTAAATATGTCTCAAGTATGGGTGCTTTAACCACGGAGTCCAATGAACCTTAGGGTAGTTCCTACAAGCCTTAAAAACCTTCGCGGAGGACTGAGGCTAAAGCTGGTCAGGTGCAGATCTTGGTTGGTACTAGAGTACCTTTAGGCCTACTATTGGCATTCTAACCTAATCACAAAAGAAAAAGAAGAAAAAGCATTTATCATAACTGATGAAAGAAACTCATGGTCTAAAATAGAAGTTAAAACCTCGAAATTTTGCTAGGGGACTAGCAAAAGCTAGGCATAGGGGTATGATGAGAACCTCATCATGAGCCCTAACTACTTATTTTGACCTAAGAAAGAGAACAAAAGCTCCTACATAACCAAGAGAAAGGCCTCATTCAAGAGATTACTAATCTGAAAAGAATACATGAAACAAAGGGTAAAACTGTAATTTTACCATTGCAGCACATCAACGGGATTTCTCAGGGTCTATACATAGGTCAATTGGACTTAATAAGAGAAAAAGTGGGATGGTTCAGTCAAAAAAGGGTTATTGAGAAATTTAAGAATTAAATGACATTCCATAACCCTAAAACAAATCCACTTAATTTCACAAGGTTCCAGTCAAGATAAAAATCAACTAAACCCTCTAAAATTCATGAAAAAATATTCCCTAGGGTTTAGAACCTTCAATTTGGCCTTTGGAACCTGTTTTGACCTAGATTGGGTCCAAGCCCAATATTTGACTTAATTTGGATTTTTGTACAAAATGTCCAATCAAACGCGGTCAAACCAAAAATTCAACTTCACCATTGGATTCCTTAGGTCCAAATTAGGTTTGTATAAAAATTTGAACCTAAGGGAAGTTCATCCTAACCTACTTTGCAAAATAGTCCACCCAATTATATTTTGGCCCCTAACTTTTGAAAACCCTTGCGAAAACCCCCTCAACTTCTTCGTCACTTTTTGCATTCTGATCCCTCTGCCATTGCAGCAGAGGACCCATACCTCCGGCGAGGTTTTGAGGAGGATTTCTCCTCGCTTCCCCAGGGAGCGGCTCTCAGATTTGAAAGGGGAGTCCTCTGCGAAACCCCCTACCGCCTGAGTAGCTCCCCATGCCCTGAATTGCCCCATACCTCTCGTGCGAACGCTCGAGAGGTATGGGTATCAGTTCCAGCCATACCTTTGGAAAGGATTTTTGCTCACCACCATGCATCTAACCCTCTGCCCGTGCCTTTATAAGAAGCACCAGGTCCGGCCGAAGGGGGTAAGCTCGACTTGGCCGGAGAATCACCCCAATTTCGTCTCCTCCTCCAGTCAGAAGTCCAGTGAGCTCCGACGAGCCCTCCTCCTCTTTTTCGTCGCTCTGCCACAATACCAGTGGCAGAGCCACCTTCACCACCTTCCTCCACGTCGTGCAACACCCATGCGCGTGCCTCTAGCCCCGTCGTCATCGCCGTCACCCCTCCCCTGGACATCTTCGTCTCCGGCGACAGCAGATACACGCCGTCCGCCCCTCTACCTCCCCTTCACTCCAATCACCACAGATAAGTTCCTCCTCTTCTCCTCTTCATTTCCCCTCTCTTAATTTGCACTTTCAACCCCTCGACACCGCAGACCACCACCATCTTGTCCACCTCCGACAGACCCCTCAGAAGCACCACCACCATCCACTGATTGTCATCCGCCTCTCCACTGACCGCCATACCCTTCGCAAGCACCCACCAACCTAACCCACCTTCACAGCCACAAAGCGACCTAGGCACACATGCCTAGGCCACCCCACGGCTAGCGAACCACCGCAGCACTTTCGTCGTGCCACGGCGAAGCTCCCCAAGTAATTTGACAAGGTCGCGAGGCCGTATATGTGAAGTGCAGGTCCGACCCTTTTCTGCCATTGGAGTAGGCATGAAGGAGCAAGCTTACTCGCTCCAGGTCGCACCGCTCCAGGCTGAAGTGTCCCAGGTGCATGGAATTAGTCCACGAACCTTTCGCACCTAGCAATCAGAGGCTTCAGCAACTACGGTTGCGTCAATTGGTCGGACATCCTCCCTGCGGGCACGCGAAGAAGCAAGTGGGACTTTAGTCCCACCTCGGAAACACTTGGTGCAGGTGCGTGCTTTTTATTATTTTTGTGTTTCTTTCTCTTCGCCTCAAAACACGAGGTGAGGTCCCCTCACCCACATGCACGCCCCATCCGCGCTCACTCCTCCGCGGACCTGGCTGACCTGACCCGATAACCCTGCACTCCTCACGCATCACCCACGCCGGTACGCCTGGACCTGGGTGTGCTTGACCCGACCCGGTTACCCGGCTCTAGGAGAGCATTCCTAAGAGTAAAATGAAGAGAGAGAGAGCAACGCAAGGGAGGGTAGGGGATAGGTTTTGCACTCTCTCATGTGTGCAGGGAAAAGAAGAAATCAAAGAGGAAGAAGGAAGAGGAAGGAGCAGCTAAGGAGGAGAAGGAAGATGGCACTGTAGCTGTAGAGAATCTAAGTCAGAGAAAGGAAGAAAGAAAGAAAGAGAAGGTGCGACTGAAGAAGGAAAAAAGAAGGAAGGAGAACTCAAGGCAGAAGCCAAAGCTAAGGAAGAATAAAGGCTTGAAAGCAGAAGAAGAAAGACAAGGAAGAAGAAGGAGCTGCAGAAGAAGACAGAAAGAAAGGAAGAAGAAAGAGAAGACAGAGAATAGAAGAAGGACTATAGCAACCGTGAGATAAGGCGTCTGATTCACAGAATCAGACGTCTAAAAAAGGGAAAGTTAGAGAAAGAAAGAAAGAGAAGGTGCGGCCAAGTGAGGAAAGCAAAAGGAAGAGAAAGAGAGAAGAAAAGAAAAAGAAGGAAGAAGAAGTCACAGAGAGAATAGTCAATTTCCTCTTTTCATTTCTATTCTCTTTTTAGTTCTCTTATACATGAACTCTCATTTATATTATTGTTAAATATCATATTTTGAGAGTTGTGATTTTAGTTTCTAAAATACAAATTTGCTCCCTAAGTTCGACCTCGGATATTTTGACTTTCGGGTAATAAAATTGTTAATTGTTTATAACGCTTTTTCAACTATACTACAACGAGACATTTAAAAACACGACAAAGCGTTATAACACCCACATAAACCCTTGTCTCCACTAGTGCGTTACCGGCTGCCTTTTCTCTAATAAGCCACCACTGGCGGCAGTTAACACTCCAATAGCACCATCCTCCAAGCCACACTCCTGATCAGCACTCTAGCTATCTCGTCGGGCTGCTGCCACCTAGGGATGGCCACCTACTGGTCCTGATCTAGGGCCACTGCCCAACAGAAGGGGAGCCGCAGTCAAGGCCGCGCTCACCCAGGGGCCACCGCAGCACAAGCCACAGCCTACTCTGTTGCTTAGAGGGCCGCCATACCATCGCCTAGGCCTTAGCAGGCATCCCTACAGCTAAGGTCGTCACCCTACTGCAGGTAGCTGCCTAGGGCCACTGCCTAGGGGGCACCCAATCTTGATGGGGTGCACTGAGCATCCCCTAAGCCTTAATGTACCCTATTTCTCTGCATAAGGGGTGCCTCTATGTGTTAGGCATGTTTTCCAAATTGCTAGAGTCCTGGATCTTCATGTTTAAGGTTAGATTAACCCTGGTTGATGCTTTAGATGGCATGGAAAATATATATTCAGATTAGTATTTGGTCATCTTCCACCTCTTGATGGTGTGTTCTACTCCTTGGTTAGTCCATCTCTACACTGGATACTGCTACTATGGCTGGGATGGTAGAGTGTGTGGGCATGATACTATAGGAGCATGACCGAAGCCCCCATGGTGCAGGATGGTTAGTCGATTCTGGTGCCTCACAGAATCTTTGTGGGGATCAAACACTTTTTCTTCCTCAGGCCTGTTGCAAGGGGGAGAACGGTACGAGTTGCTGATGGCAGGCACGCTCCTGTTGTTGGACAGGGGGAAGCATCTGTGACCCTTACATTGCAGCTGCCAGGAACACTACACGTATTAGAGTTTCCCATGAGCCTATTGTCTGTGAGTAAGATCACGAAGGATCTTCAATGCAGGGTTATTTTCGATGAGGTGGGATGCATTGTCCAGGATAAGTTTGCTGGGAAGACCATTGCCAGAGGTACACAAGAGAATGGCCTTTATTACCTTAGCAAGGAAGTCATTGCTGGAGCCAGTAGATTTGATGATGGGAGTGCCTTACAGTGGCACACTCATCTTGGTCATTTGCCTCTGGATCACCTTAGGAGGGTGATTCCACACATTTCACCTGCCACGATTATTCAATGTGATGCTTGCCAATTAAGTAAGTATCATCAGTCCTCCTTTCCTACCATCACATCTCCTGGATCAACAACTATCTTTAAGTTACTTCATATGGATGTCTGGGGATCAAGTAAAGTTCTAGACAGGATGGGACATTGGTATTATCTTGCAGTCATTGTTGATTTCACCAGAGTATCTTGGGTGTTCCTTCTAAAGACTAAGGGAGATGTTGGACGTATCATAGGGACTCTTCTCTAGGAGATCAGGACTCAGTATTCTGCCACTGTGAAGATTGTACGGATAGATAATGCCTCAAGTTCTGCACTGCTAAACTTACTGAGTTTTACAGGACTCATGGGATTATCCACCAGATCACTTGTCTACATACTTCACAGCACCTGGTAGAGGTTGCCCGCACTCTACTTATCCACCACAGTGTTTTGCAAAGATACTAGGGGGATGCTGTTTTGATAGCATGGTACCTCATTAATAGGATGCCAAGTTCATTCTGTCACGAGCAGATACCGATTCTTCTGTTACATCCAAATGGCGAGCTTTTTCACGTGTTCCCCAAGACCTTTGGATGTGTTTCTTATGTTCATGTGCCATCTCCAGGTCGTGATAAGCTTGCTCCTCATGCTGTTAAGTGTGTATTCTTAGGGTATTCCAAGAGTCAGAAGGGATACCGGTGTTATGATCCCATCCACCACAGGCATTATGTCAACGCTGATGTGACTTTTCATGAGATGACACCATACTTTTCTATTGCTAGAAAGATGAGTGTTCATGATGATGCTGCTCCCATGCCTATTTCTCTAGTTCCATTTGAGGCAATTTCGATCTCTACACCTCTGCTGACTTCTTCAGGGCCTACTACCCTCATGGACGACTACCAAAGATTGCATGGTTTGCTATAGACATATAGTAGACCTCACGTAACACTACAAAAGCCTCTATCCACTCCAATGGCAGATGCTCCATAGGCAGTTGAGATAGGCTATGGTGACAAAGATCGTCTAGCTAGACCTGATTCCCCTGACAGTGCAAATCACCATATTAGTGAGGTTCCCTCTATAGAGACTCGGTCAGAGATACCAGATGAATCTAATCTTCCTATTACTATTAGGAAGGTGCCTCTTATGTATGAGTCCAGATATCTGGTTGAAGGCAGTTTGGCTACAAATGATCTTGGTTCTCAAATTAGCAGCTTCTGCCAGGCACTTACAGCTTCACCCATTCCATTTGCCTACCAGCAGGCCATGCTTGATCCTAAGTGGTGTCAAGCAATGGAGGACGAGATGGCAGTACTTCAGAGCAAATGGACTTGGGATCTCACCTCGCTTCCTACAGGTGCGCGACTTGTTGGCTCCAAAGGGGTCTTTACCTTGAAATATAACCCTGATGGGTCTCTTTCAAGGTATAAGGCCAAGTTGGGGTGGACTTCTTTGATACTTTCTCTCCTGTTGTGCGTCTTGCCACTATTCAGGTACTCATCTCTATTGCTGCCCACAGAGATTGGCGGTTACACCAACTTGATGTGAAGAATGCTTTTCTCTATGGCGATCTTCAGGAGGAGGTTTACATGTAGCAACCCACAGGTTTTGAGGTTCAGGGGGAGTGTGTGTGCAGACTCAAGAAGGCCATTTATGGCCTGAAGGAAAGCTCGAGAGCTTGGTTTCAGAAGCTCTCAGATGTGTCGCAGAGGATGAGGGTGTAGAGGTCCTCTTCATATCATTCTCTGTTTGTCAGGAAAATGGAGAATGGCATTGTAGCACTACTAGTTTATGTAGATGACCTGATTATCACCAGTAGTGATGAGGTTGGAATAGGACAAGTCAAGGAGCCTCTTGCACAGTAGTTTGTTATGAAGGATCTGGGCCAGGGGATCAAGGTCACTAGAAGCAGAGATGGGATTGTTCATTCTCAACACAAGTATGCGTTGGACATCCTTCATGAGACAGGCATGCTAGGGTCCAAGCCAGCCAATATTCCTATGGGCCTCAAGGCACATCTACATGATGAGGAGGCAGAGGCAACTGATAGCAAAGCATGCAAAAGCTTGTGGGCAAGCTATTGTACCTGACCATTACCAAACCAGATATTGCCTTGGTAGTAGGAAAACTCAGCCAATTTATGGAGAGGCCAACAAAGTTGCACTGGCAAGCAGCTATGCAAGTGCTTAGATATTTGAAGAAAGCACCAGATTGTGGTATTCTCTTCCAGTGAGGCTCTCCTATGACAGTGGTAGGATATTCTAATGTAGATTATGCGGGATGTATGCTTAATAGGAAATCCACCACTGGTTTCTATACCTTTATAGCTGGTAATCTGGTTACTTGGAGGAGCAAGAAATAGGGGCAGTATCTCACTCTAGTGATGAGTCAGAGTATAGGGCAATGGCCCAGATTGTTGCAGATATGATTTGGATACGATCTCTCTTATGTAATTTGCATGTCCAGATGTAACAATCAGGCAACTACCTACATAGCTAACAACCCGATGTTCTACGAGTTCACCAAACACGTTGAGGTGGACTGCCATTATACCAGAGATCTTATACAACGTGGCTTGTTGCGCACTACTTATATGACATCTGAGGATCACACAGCCGATGTATTCATGAAGCCTCTACCTCGTTCAGCATTTGATTCTTATTGTTTCAAGCTGACCATGATTGACATCTACGCTCCAGCTTAAGGGGGAGTGTTGA
The DNA here is from genome assembly GCA_037157565.1 of Thalassia testudinum. NCBI lineage: Eukaryota > Viridiplantae > Streptophyta > Magnoliopsida > Alismatales > Hydrocharitaceae > Thalassia > Thalassia testudinum. The sequence goes on from JAZHRO010000009.1 coordinate 52,957,179, forward strand.
TACTCCTATTTATTTAGTGTTTTTCTTATTGTTAGTAGCTATTTTATTGTTTGTTATTTCTTTATGGACATGCACTGTTATTTACCCATTCCTCTCTCTATATAAAGAGGTATTGGGGTTTTTCTAAGAAATAAGATTTCTCATTCTTTCCAACCATCATTCTTACTTTCCTTGCTAACCCCACTACTAAATAAAATCTTGGACTTACTATAATTAATCTTTTGACCTAAACACTTCTAGTAATTTTCCAATCAACTTTGGATAGGTTGCTTCCTCAAGTGTAGCTCCCGCAAATAGAATTATATCATCTGCGAACATTAAGTGCGTAATGGCCTTGCCATTCCTGCACAATTTATATCCTGACATATATCTATTATTTAAAGCTACATCCATTGCTTGTGATAAGTACTCTGAACACGAAATAAGAATATAAGGTGACAATGGGCATCTCTACCTCTCTCCACGAGTTAGCACAATTGCTGTTAGCAAAAATCATCTTTTAAAATATAGCATCGTAGTATAGGACGAAAATCATAACAACACTTAAATTTATAAACTCAGGAAACATAAGGAGTCTGAGGAAGTTCACAGGGAGCAATTAAAACAATTTAATCCACTAATCACAATATCAAGAACAATATACAATTAGAATCAAAACAATGCTCAATGTATATCAGAATAATATCTCAGGAATAATCAGGAATCAAAATACAAAAAGATTGGGTTAAAATGATGGTTTGAACCACCAATTTAACCCTAATGTTTAAGCTCCAATTCAATCTCAAATATATGAATAGTAACTCTCAACCACTAATAGTAATTTCCACATCAGCAAATGTGTCTAAAGTATTAGAGCCAAAGCAAGTAGCCCACCAGACGTCCAGACAAGGCTTCAAACGCCTTAACCTCAGGGCCACGGAAGGACCAAGGCACAACAGCACCACACAAGGCACAGCATGGTTAAGTGTCAAGCAGAGAGCGAGGGCACGAATCTCGAGGCTACTGCAGTGCAGAAACCCCCTCCCTCTCTAATTCTCTCTCTTCAAACCAAAGTTGGACCTTGGTAACCAGACCCAAGCCCAGATCGGCAGGCAGAATCGCGGGCGAGGGTGCATGAGCAAGCACCTTCGTGAGCGTGTGCATTCGAGCATGGAAGAGGATGACACCCCCGTGCGTGCTGAGGCGATAAGCCGTATGCACGCTTGCGTATTATACACTGCTGCAGGTCCCTACATCCCTGATGTAGGACTATGTTGAGCAGCTCGTTTCATGTGTGCAACAGCTACTCTCCTCGTCGAATTGGAATCGCTCCTCGTTGTCTTTGCTTGATTGAAGGTGCAGGCAATTTCGTGAAGTCAGGCCATGTTAATTGGACGCGATCTCGAGTCCAGTGGTGGTCAGAACGTGGTGGACAAAGCTGAGGACGACCGCGGCAACGACAAAGATCTGGTGACACCAAAAATTCAAGAACACGGCCTTGCGACCAAATCAGAATAGTTCAGACGCTTCGTCGGAGTGTGGTGAGTGTGTTAGTGGTGATAATTTGGTATGTGGAGGTGTATGGCGGTCGATCGGTGTCAGAGAAGGTAGACGGAGGAGCGAGTGTTCGGTGGAGCGGTGGAAGGCGCAAAACCCTAAATAAGTTTAGGGCTTTTGAAGAGGGAGGTGAGGTAGAGCTTGTGGATGTGATGGTGTGGTGTTTGGAGTAGTGTGGCGACCAAGCGAACTCGTCGGAGTATCTGCCGAAGGTGGAGAAGACGATGGAGGTGCAGGTGTTGCGGTGATCAATCCTATAGTCTAAGTAGGTAGCAATGAAGACGAGAAGGAGAGAATGAGATTGAGAGAGACTAGGAGTTGGGATGGAGAAGGAGACATCGGCTTTGATTGGCTGACATCAAAGAAGGCGATGGAGTCTAGTGAGGTGTCGGCGACAAAGAAGAGGAGGAGAGCAGTCCCTCTTTGGACGAAGAGACGCACGATGAGGAGAAAAGACCGGAGGGCCGTCTAATTTGATGGTTGGACGGCTGAAAGAGGCGGACGAAGGAGGTCACCGGAGCCGAGTTACAAAGCTGGCCGAAGGAGAAGAGGAGGTTATTCCGACTCTGACTTGGCTCAGGAGAACGGCGAGGATCCCAAGGCTCTTTATAGAGCTCTTAGGAGCATGGAAACAACCAGAATAGGCAAACCCCAAGTCAATTTTTGAGCTTGAGATTCAAGGGTTTGCTGGTGAGAAATCCGGTCAAAATCAAGCTCAAAACCTAGTCCAATCTATAGGAAATCGTGTCAAGCTCAATTTCTCCAAATTTGGAGAGGTTTGGGCGAGAATTGAGCGAGGAATCCTCGCTCAAAAGTCAGCGGTGAGCTTCCGTTCACACCAATGGTTGTAGGGACCAAAATGAAGAAAATGACAAGAAAGATAGGGATCCATTTGCAATAAATCCGAAAGTTAGGGGTTGGATGTGAAGAATAGAGATTTTAAGGACTAAATTGCAAATTAGGTAAAGATGGACTCTGATTGTTCCTAAATTTTGGTGCTAACCTAATTTAGACCAAAAGAATCTAATGGTGAGCTTGGATTTGAGTTTTGATCACATTTGATTGGGTAATTTGCACAGAAGTCCAAATTAGGGTAAAATTCTGTCTAAAACTCTATTCTAGGCCGAAATAGGTTTAGATGGTTAAACCAAGGGTACAAAACTTCTTAGAATATTTTTCTATGAACTTTATAAGGTTTATATGAATTTTATCCTAACCAAAACCTCTTTAATTTAAGTGGGTTAATAATTAGGGTTTTGTGTATTGTTGTGGTCCTCGAAATGCATGAAACCCAAAACCCTGTTTCTGTCAATGTTGACCCACTTTTTGGACTTTTGAGCTTATTTTACCTTCATTTAACCCCTGAGTGACCCCTTGGTTAATCTGTGTTTGTGATGTGCTGTTGAAATTACAAAATTAACCCTGATTTCCCGTTCTTCTCTCAAATCAGAATAATACGAAGTTACAACCCTCAGATGATTACCTAGGAGCTTTTAATAATCAAACCTGACTAAATGTAGCTAGTTAGGGTTCATGATGGTGTTCCCATCAACAATCACACTCGTATGATTTCCATTGACAAGCACTTGAAAGGATACCAATGAAATACAAGACATAACTAAATTAACCAAGGGTAGTGGAACATGTAACTACATTAAACAAAACTGTACAAATTTCCATCCTATCCCATCAAATGTTTTCTCCATGTCTAACTTAATGATCATCTCTCCTTTCCTTCTTGTATTTTTCAAATTGTGGGCCACTTGTTTTGCAAGCACAATATTGTCTACTTTCTGCCTGCTTGCCAAAGACCCCGTTTGATTTGGGGAGACCATACGTTTGAGAATATGATTTAATCTCCTTGCTGCAATCTTAGCTACCAGCTTGTACAGGGTATTTGTGAGGCTAATAGGTCAATAATCCTTTGGTTGTTTTGGGGAGTGTAGCTTCGAGGCCAGAGCAATATAAGTACGACTCATTTGTGATGGCAACATCTACTCCATAAAATAGGCCTGCACAAAATATATCACCTCATCCTTGACTAATGTCCAACTTTTTTGATAAGATAACGCACAAAAGCCATCAAGACCAGGGCTCTTACATGGGTGCATGGTAAATAGTACATTATGAATTTCATCTTCATTCGAAATTTTAATGCACCATCTTCCTTCAACTTCAGTAGCCCAATCATAATAACTAAAGCATTCAGCTGGATTGAAATCTTATGACTGAGATGTAAATAGGCTTTTATAGAAGTTAAAAAAGCAAGACTGAATCTTACCTTGATCTTCTGTTTCCTCTCCATTAGGCATCATAAGCCAATCAATCTTATTTTTCTTCTTGTTCTGGGCATATAAATGATAAATTTTGTGTTTTTATCCCTACTATGCACCTACTTGTGTCTTGACCTCTGATACCAGTAAACCTCTTCCTACATTAGCACCCATTCATATTCCTGCTGAAGTTCTTCTCGCTACATGTTCTCTTCTCCTGGTTGTTGTCCTTGCCATTCAGCTATCTCCAATTCAATCATCTTTTTTCTTTGCTTCCAATTCACATCGGAATTAGATTGCCATTTTTGCAATTGCTTTGCCATGATTTTTGATCTTTCCCATATTGGTGTGTTCTTCCAAAATTGATTCTCCTTCCTGATACCCTTCTTTCATACTCCACTCTACCCCTATCCTCCAAACATATGATGCTTTTTTTTTATTTTTCGTCTGTAACCTCAAGAGAATGGGGCTATGGTCACTATCAATCACTGGCAAATGTAATGAGCCCGTGTTTGGGTATTGTAGGATCTACTTACTCCAAGCAAAAACCAAGTCAAGCCTTTCCTTAATTAGAAAATTTGGTTGCCGCTTGTTTGACCACGGGTATTCTTGTCTTGAGAAACCCAAGTCTAAGAACCCTGATGGAGCTCGGTGGCTGCTGTCAAGGCCACTGATGGCCATCAAAGAATTTGTTGATGTTAGGAACGTAACGTAGCCATGAGCAATACATCACAAGGGGGTGGTCGGACCTCCTAAGTGATCGGATGGTCTGACTCATCGCCCTACAATCAATCACAAGAGAAATGAGGAAGTTGGTGACCAAGTTCCACCGCAAGGGGTGTACGTCTGGGGGGAAGATGGTACTCCTAACTCTACACTAGTATTCGTGAGGTTACAAGATTTCTCCCCTTTACTCGAGGGTCTCTCTTCACTATTTATAGCATGGGAGGACTTCTAGCCTAGTGAGATCTTTTCCATAATCTTTGGTACACCTTTTGTCAGGATACTTGTCTGCTGTCAAGTTGGGGGTAGCTATTTCCATCCTATCACAACTTTGGCGTTACACCAAATCTTCCAGCGGGTTGAGCGAACCCAGGTTCGAGTTCGGTTAGTCGTGGGCAAGTTGGGTAATACCGTACCCGCCCGTTTACCCTGTAATCAAGCAACTGGATCTTCTGCGGAGTTATGCTCGGAGTTTTGCATCTGAGGGCAGTTTTTGCCCCTCATCATATGACCCCACTCTCTAGCTAGCGTAAACTGCTGAGAGAGTAGTTACTGCACTTAAAACTTTGTGGTAAACTGTCACGACCCATTTTCAGCTCCCTATAGAACCCGAGAACGGCTCGCCTCGAGAGTTCCCTAGCGAGGCATTTCCTACACGGAGATCAAAGAAAAGATCGAACTATCAAGGACACTTGACTACAGAGGGAAATAAGACTTGGAAGCTACAATCAAGATAATACGTTGTGATGGTTATCCTAGCTACATATACAAGCGTGGTTACTTCCATACCATTTGGTTCATTTCTCGAGATGACCTTGCGCTGATACCATCTTGTACAAGCATGTTACTTCCAGACCATTTGGTTCATTTCTCGGGATGACCTTGCTCTGATATCATCTTGTCATGACCCGTTCCCGACTCCCTATAGAACCCGAGAACGACTTGCCTCGAGAGTTTCCTAGCAAGGCATCTCCTACATGGAGATCGAAGAAAAGACCGAACTGTTAAGGACACTTGACTATAGAGGGAAATAAGACTCAGAAGCGACAATCAAGATAATACGTTGTGATGGTTATCCTAGCTACGTGTACAAGCGTGGTTACTTCCATGCCATTTGGTTCATTTCTCGAGACGACCTTGCTCTAATACCATTCGAAAATACATTGCCGACCTTAGCCATGTTCTGAGCCACGAGAACATCGAGGTGGGGAATGACCTGACCTACCCTGAGAGGCCAGTACAGATACTAGACATAGCCGTCCAGAGTCTAAGACGGAAGGAGGTACCCCTGGTGAAGGTCTTATGGAGGAGCTAGCGGTACGAGGTGGCCACTTGGGAGCCTAAGGCAGCAATGCAAGAATAGTACTCGAAGCTTTTTGAGGGTGCGTCACCTCTGACCTACTTCGATCCTCTTTAAGTTTGTTATGCATAATTACATTTAATTTTTTGTACCCTAGTTAGCTCAAGTTTCGAGGATGAAACTTCCTTTAAGTTTGTTATGTTGAAATGACCCTTCCCAAGGACCATTTGGCATTTTCAGAATTTTTAGGGGTTTTTGTGTAATTTTAACCCCCCTAGTTTGTTGTTATGGTTATGTGAGGAAAAAAAAAGAACTTGTAGGGGTGCCCCTACAATTTTCCCATCCCCACCGTACCTCACCCTATCCCCCTACCCCACGCATGCACACCCCTCCACCGTACCTCACCCCCTCACCTCCATACCCACGACAACACCCCCATTCCCTCCACCCCCACCTTACCTCTTCCCATACCTCCCATCTCCATATAAACCCCGCTCCTCCTCCTCCATCCATCCCACACCGCAGCCGAGAGGAGAGGGAGAGCGGGGAGTAGGAGAAGGAGAAAGTAGAGGGCAGAGGAGACCAGGGGCCTAAAAGCAGAGGTCTCGTGAGGGAGACGGGGAGGTGTTGCAGTTGCTGCAGTTTCTGTGGGGAGAGAGAGCTCGCAAATGGTTCTGCGGAGTTATTTTTCCGCAGAATTAGATCTCTGGAGAGACCATCAGACGTCTGTCCAGACGTCTAGAGGTAATACTAGAGGTCTAATAGCGCATAATTTTTAATTATTTCTCCCTGCCAAGTTCTGACCTCACATGCATGTGTCAGAAGTTAGGGAGGTGCGTCGATGTTGAAGGTTCCTCCCTTCGAAGAGGGGTGACGTAATAATTGCGGAAATAAAATATATAAAGCAATCTCACAAAATAAGCAATCACAAAATGTACACAAGTAATTTTTAGGTGGAAACCCAAACCGGGTGAAAACCACCACCTAACCCTCTCGAGTTAGGATTTTCCGATCAACCTAGTTGATCAAATCCACTAACCGAATCACTTTAAAACGAGGGTGATTCAACCTCAGTACAACCACGCTACAAGTATGATGTAAACACATTTACACTACTTAAAATGTCTATTTATGCATGTTCTTAAGCATAGGATTGCATTTCATGATATAAATATTGCATTACATGCATCATCTTGCATTTAGAGTAGCTTGAATAAAATGGAGGTTAATTGTCTCCTTTTATGTGCTTGGACAGGGCAAATATTTTATCGGGGCCTCGGATCAAAGATCCAACCGTATGGATATGATCAGGGCGACGATTGGAGTTCAACGACTCCAAGATCGCCCTAATCAGGCATCCGTAGCATCAGATAGAGACTGGGGAACCCTAGAAGATCAAGGGCCAGGATGGTGTAAATCCGCACTTCAGATGGAAAATCCGACCACACGGATGAATTCAGATCGACGATCGCAGCCCAACGACACAAAAATCGAGTCAATCCGACATCCGTGGCACCATCTACAACTTCCAGAAGATGGACGGCTAAGATGGCGCCACGTGGCGCCATCTCAGCCGCCCAATCGGCCGCATGCGTCTGGTGAAGACCGCGCACCGTCTCCTCTCCGCCGTTGGATCTCAATCCAACGGCTGTGGACGCATCGTTTTAAAAGCATCCGTGCGACCATTTGGGCGAGGCAGCGCAACGGTCCAGCGCCTTATCGCGAGGCGCTGGCGCGCGTTCGAGCCTCGCCAAGCGATTTCTGAGGCGGGCGGGCGCGCTCCAATTGACCGCACGATCGCGATCCAACGGCCGCGCGCGCCCGATAGCGCCGACGCGCAATTGGACGCTCTGGTGAACGCGAGATCGTACGCGCAGGCGGGCAGGCGGCAGCGGTGAAGGCGCGATTTTAAGCCGTCTGATCTCGCGATCGGACGGCTGAAAATCAAGCGGCGTGCGTAGGCGTTACGCGCGCGGCCAGCCGAGCGGGCGCGCGTGGGCGCGGCGGCGACGGCGACGGCGGGGCTTTAGCGACGGTTTTATCCGTCACTAAAGACCCCTTATTTATTATTTTGAAGATGTAATGTCCATTTTGCCCCCACTCCTTGCAACTATAAAAGGAGACCCCCTCCATACGAAATTTTCATCCCTTCCTTCTCCTCTCTACCTCTCCAAAGCTCAAGAGAAGCTTGTCCCACACCCGGGATGCTTCTCGCGAGATAAAGTCCAAATTTTCGTCCCCCTTCGGAAGTGGATCCCGCGACGACGACGGCGTGCTGCTTCGTTCCCGTTCTTCTGCTTCGTCCTCCTTCGTCCCGCTTCGTTCTCCTTCGTCCAGGCGTCGTCCCGTCCGGCTCGTCCTCCAAGCGACCGTCGAGGAGGATTTCTCTCTCCCTATTCTTTTTACTGCTTTCTAGTATAGATTTACTGCTTTCTAGAGTAGTCTATTCGTCCTCCGAGCGATCGTCGAGGAGGACATTTCTCCCTCCATTCTTTTAATGCTTTCTAGAGTAATTGTTTTATGTTTTCTAGTTGTAATGAAAGAACTCTTTTATGATAAATTCCTTGTCTATTCTACATCTCATTTTGATTTCCATGTATAGTATTCCTTCTCTCTCTCTTACTCCCTCTCTCTCTTTTATTTGTTGTAGATACTTAGATAGTTTAAATTGAATTTCTTGGTGACAAAATAAAAAGAAACGCGGAGTTTTTAAATCAAACGTTCGCCTCCCTGTGTTCGACCCGGAATTCTTATTTCGGTATAAATTTTATTTGTTGAACACGAATCCTTCGCTTTCGAACTACAACGACGGGTTTTCCAAAACCAAACACGTAGGTGCGTAATTTTCGTTCAACATTTTGGCGCCGTTGCCGGGGAGGCAACGATTTCCGATCTTTTCTTCGCATTTCTTGCACTTTATTTGTTTTCTAAACTAGCTTTCTCTTGTGTCTATTGTTTTGCAGAGACCTCCATCAAGGAATCAACAAGCGGTAGACTGGAGTAAAGTGCAGTTGAAGACAACTGTAAGTGCTCCCCCATTCTTTCCCCCTCCATAGATTTCATTCGCCACATTAAATCCAAATTCCAATTAACCTAGGTGTTTGCATAAATCCTAGGAATAGTTTGGTTGTTTGGATTTCTACTCACACTCATTTCACCCTCATTCATAAAAAAAAAATAATAACAAAAAGATAATTTTGTGGGGTAACTTTCAACAAACACACAACACACACCCACATTCAAGGCACTTGATTAACTTGATTTGTTTTCTACTCAACCGGGTTCTGATCTGTGGAACCGGTACACACAGAGCAACACATAACAGAGTAGAAATCATTCTAGGTTAACCATCTTTGAGTGCCTAACTTAGTGGTGCAATTGTGGCCAATTGTTTGAGTTGTTTGGGCCGCACCACTTTATTTAAAACCAACTCATCAAGTAGCTCCTCCTTAGGGTTTTCAATCTAGGTATATTCTAGGCACTCCGCTTTCTTTCTGATTTTAAAGGAAAACTATCTTCACCCGTGTTTTACAATTTGGTTTGCCTAGAAATTTGATTGCAATTCACCTAATTTGAAACCCTAAAAGCTACTTAAGCAGGATTTGAACATTAAAATTCACACATTATAAATAATCTTGCTTGAAAACCCTGGTTGTGCACGCACTTACACAAATTTCAATCAATCATTAAGGGCACAACCCATTATAAGGGCCCATCACATTCCATAAGCACCACAATCCCAGGCCGTAATAAAATTGAGTAGACGTTGGCCCTAAGGTTTGATTCGCTCTTCAAGGCCTAGTCTGAGATTGTTTTTGATTAACCTACTTGTACTGATTAATCTGATGTCTAGCTAGGGGAGTAGCGTCAAACGACCGCGGCTGGGGGGTACACTAGGAACCGGAGGCGAAAGCCAAAGGAAGAACCTTCTCCCCAGTCCCTCCTTCTAACTGGTTGGATTATACAGACGCAAGTAGAGTAAATCAGTTACAGTCTTAAGGCTGGTGTTGGGAGTCAGTAGATCCTTAGGCTACCTCACTTAAGGACAGCCTTGTTTTGTTGTACTGCAGGGTCCCTATCCCCGGTCCTTCCGACCTACTCCTAGTTTATGCTGGGAAGACGGTAATTGAATCCCCGATTAGAAGGACCATTAGAACATTCTAGGAGGCGCAAGTTAGATTTTGGTCAATTTGATCCCATGGCCGAACAACAGCCTCTTCTGCCTGGAAATCCACAGGAAGAATTTCGAAGGCAGCTGGAACAAATGCAGAGAATGCAAGAATGGTTCCAGAGAATGCAGGGCGTTCAGCCCTTGAAGGATTTTTATGATCCTTCAAATTACGGGGAACGTCCCGGCGTCCAGATTCCAGCCGGTGACGTAGAAATCAAGCCCCAGGTGTTAAGCCTGATTAAACATTATCATGGGCTTGGCTCCGAGGATCCGTTTCAACACTTGGAGGACTTGACCACTTTGGTCCAGACCACCAAGTCTCGAAACGTAAACGAGGAGCAAATGATCATGAGGCTCTTCCCTCACTCTCTTAGGGATAAGGCCGCGCATTGGTATAGGACAATAGGAAGACCAATTACAACTTGGAATGAGTTGAAATCGGCCTTTCTGAAGAAATTTTTCCCAGTCGGTCGTACCAATGCTTTAAGATGGGCAATCACTACTTTTACCCAGCGGCCGGGGGAGCAGTTTCATGTGGCCTGGGAGCGATTCCAGGACTTATTGCGGAGGTGTCCACACCACGAGGTGCCGAAATGGCAACTCGTGCAGATTTTTTATCATGGGTTGACTGAGCAACTCAGAAACCATGTGGATGCTTCTTGCGGAGGCAATTTCCTTAATAAAGATGCAGATAGTGCACATGATTTATTTGAGGAAATGAGTGAGAATTCAATAAATCATGCCTCCATGGATACTTTTAACCGGTCCCAACAACCCAGATCAAATGTCAATGAAGTCCATGACTCTCATTCATTTGATATGGAATTGATTTGTAATAAACTTGACAAAGTGGACTTGGTTGCTAAAAGAATGGAAGAGTGGATGGCTGGCAATTCTATGAACAACTCTCAATCCACTCAATCCCAAAATTCGGGATTCCATTCTTCACGAGCTCTTTCTGGACGGGAGTTCGTGAATCAACTCGATGCGACTCAACCTATGAGTCAGCATTTTTCGGAACCCCATGGGTTCCCAACTGGGGCCTTTGATCCCAGTTTTTCTAATCCTTCCTTTTCTTTCTCTCCATCCTCACTTTATGAGGATGTCTGTGCTGTACAAGAGAATGTTAGATCCAACCCCTACTCGAATGCCTATAATCCAGGTTGGAGAAACCACCCTAACTTCTCTTGGAAAAATCCGGGGCAACAGACCCAATTCCGACCCAGCAATTATGCTCCGCAACGACCAATGGGTCAGGGTCAAGTATATACTCAGTTGCCTCCGAATCAGGTCAATCAGCCAGCTTGGAATGCCCGTCAACCCACAGGGCAGGCTGATTTGAACCATCAAATAGTAGAGATGCAAGGATCTATGCTCCAGCTCATGCAGCAAATGAAAAACTCACTGGACAACTTGCAATCCGGGCTCATTGCTAACTCTCGCCAACCCGGATCTCTACCATCCCAACCCGTACCCAACCCACGAAACATTATGAATTCGGGCAATCAAGCCCAAGGGTACGGAAATCAGAGGGACCCACACGCGCATGCTCAGGTGGTTGAGCAGGGTTCCTCATCTTCTTTTTCTGTAAATCAACAATTCATGGTCAATCAAGCCCCTCCAATCTTTCCTAACCCTCCTCAAGACCCAAATTCTTACGCTTCTGCAAATTCTGTCACTTTGAGAAGTGGTAAGAAGACTCAGGATCCACAACCACATTATTCTAATCTTTTGAATCCTGAAGAATCTGAGGAGAGAGAAGAGAATTCTAAAGGAGAAATCAAGGCTCAGGAATCCGATTCCAAAGATCTGACTCGTGTTCCTTTTCCTGAAGCCTTAACCAAAGCAAAGAAGAAGAAGTCTGTTGATAGCAATGAGGAGCTTCTGAATTTATTTAAGAATGTTGAGATCAATATCCCGCTCCTTGATGCTATCAAGCACATACCGACTTACGCAAGATTTTTAAAGGAATTATGTACACAAAAGCGTAAGTCGAGAGAATCTGTTCCGAGGAAGGTGGTACTCTCCGAGCAGGCTAGTTCTGTTATCCTGCACTACCTCCCTCAGAAAAGGAGAGATCCTGGTGCTCCTTTGATTTCTTGCGTTATCGGAGATTACACATTTGATAAAGCACTTTTGGATCTCGGTGCATCCATCAACCTAATTCCGACTTCTCTTTACGAGAAGTTTGGGTTAGGCGAACTTCGGCCAACTTCAGTAACGCTACAGTTAACGGATCGTTCGGTCACAAACCCGCGAGGCGTTATTGAAGATGTTATAGTTAAGGTCAAGGATTTTTATTTTCCTGTAGATTTCCTTGTCCTTGACATGGATGTACCAGATAATCTGAGGAACACGCCCATCATTCTGGGGCGTCCGTTCCTGGCTACCGCAAAGGCCAACATTAATTGTGAAAGCGGTAGCATGGAAATCGCCTTTGGGGACCAACGTATGAAATTAGATATTTTTAAGGCGATCAATAAATTTGAGGATTGTGGAGTTATTGAGGAACTTGATGAGGATAATATTAATATTGAAACTTGTTTGACAGTTTCTTCAATTGAAAGTTCCTCTTTGGTTGATGAATTTGACCCGCAACCCTCTGACTTAACATCTTCGGAAGAGGTTACTGATTTTGTCCACTCACAACCTCTCCCTCTTGTTGAATCTTCAGCATCTACCCGACCATCAATCATCACCCCACCCCAGCTCGAATTGAAACCATTACCCGAGAATTTGAAATATCAATTTTTAGGACCTCAGAATACGCTCCCTGTGATTATCAGTGCTAAATTAACAAAGGAGCAAGAGATTAAATTGATTAAGGTCCTAAAGGAACATAAGGAGGCAATTGGTTGGACCATTCATGACCTTAGGGGGATCGAGCCATCTTACTGCAATCATAGAATATTCTTGGAAGAGGGATCCCGCCCTTCTCGCCAGATGCAGAGGAGATTGAATCCAAATATGCGAGAAGTGGTCAAAAAGGAAATCATCAAGTGGCTCGATGCAGGAATTATTTATCCAATCTCTGACAGTCCCTGGGTAAGTCCCGTTCAGATTGTTCCAAAGAAAGCCGGGATTACTGTTGTGACTAATGAGAAAGGAGAATCTGTCACAACTCGTTCAGCTTCATCTTGGAGAGTTTGTATTGATTACAGGAAGCTGAACACTGCCACTAAAAAGGATCATTTTCCCCTGCCCTTCATTGATCAAATCCTGGAAAAATTAGCCGGGCAGAAGTACTTCTGTTTTCTTGATGGTTACTCGGGATACAACCAAGTTCCTATCCATCCCGAGGATCAGGAAAAAACTACTTTCACCTGTCCCTACGGAACCTTTGTTTTTCGTAGGATGCCTTTTGGGTTATGCAATGCACCTGCGACTTTTCAAAGGTGTATGCTAGCCATATTTTCCGACATGGTGGGAGAGTTTATGGAAGTCTTCATGGATGATTTCTCCATTTTCGGAGAATCATTTGACTCTTGTTTGGTTAATTTGGAAATGATTCTTAAGCGATGTATCAAGACACGATTGGTCCTTAGCTGGGAAAAGAGTCATTTCATGACCCAAGAGGGCATCGTTTTGGGTCATGTAATCTCTGAACGGGGAATTGAAGTGGATAAAGCTAAGGTTGATGCTATCGCTAAACTTCCTCCTCCCACATCAGTTAAACAAATCAGATCATTTCTCGGCCATGTGGGATTTTATCGAAGATTCATCAAGGACTTCTCGAAGGTTGCCCGCCCTTTGAGCAATCTTCTTGCCAAAGAAACACCGTTCGTTTTTGACGAATCATGCCAAAAGGCATTTGATTTCTTAAAAACGGCAGTCACCTGTGCGCCAATTTTGCAACCACCTATTTGGACAACCCCATTTGAGATCATGACCGATGCTTCTGATTACGCGGTCGGGGCTGTCCTGGGTCAGAAAATTGATCAAAAGCCCTTTGTCATTTACTACGCTAGTAAAACTTTGGATGAAGCCCAGAGGAATTACACTGTTACTGAAAAGGAATTACTCGTTGTAGTATTTGCGTTGGAAAAATTCAGGGCTTATCTCTTGGGGTCTCATGTTATTGTTTATACCGACCACTCGGCCTTGAGACATCTCTTGGCTAAAAAGGATGCTAAACCCCGGCTTATTCGTTGGATTCTTCTTCTTCAAGAATTTGATCTTGAAATCAAGGATAAAACCAGGGTACAAAATGTGGTGGCGGATCATTTGTCGAGACTCCTAGGTGATTCTTCTTGTCCGGATATTCCGATTGCTGACACTTTTCCGGACGAAACCATTCTTACAGTTTTAGGTGTCCACACCCCATGGTTTGCTGACATTGTTAACTATTTGGCCGTTGGTCAAACCCCCCAGGATTGGACCAAGCAACAACGGGATAGACTCAAATCTGAGGCCAAATACTACTTTTGGGAGGACCCTGAACTGTATCGCATCGGCTCTGATCAGATTATTCGCCGATGCATACCGGAGAATGAATTCAACAGTATACTTGAGTTCTGCCATGCATCTGGGTGTGGTGGACATTTCTCCGGGAAAAAGACGGCTGCAAAAATTTTGCAATCTGGCTTCTATTGGACGTCTTTATTCAAGGATGCCCAGGAGTTCTCACAGTCATGCCCTCGATGCCAGGCACTCGGGAGCATAACTAAGAGAGACATGATGCCCTTAAACCCTATTCTTCCTGTCGAAATTTTCGATGTTTGGGGCATTGATTTCATGGGACCCTTTATCCCTTCATTTGGACATCAGTACATTCTTGTCGCTGTTGATTATGTGTCTAAATGGATTGAGGCAATTCCCACCCGAACCAATGACCACAAGGTGGTCATCAACTTTGTCAAGAAAAATATCTTCAGTAGATTCGGGATTCCGAGGGCTATCATCAGTGATGGTGGCACTCATTTTACTAATGCCCAATTCCGGAGTTTATTGGCCAAATACGGGGTTAATCATCAAATTTCCACACCTTCCCATCCCCAAACGAATGGACAAGCCGAGATCTCTAATCGAGAGATCAAGAACATTCTGCAAAAAACGGTTAGGCCCGATCGCAGGGATTGGACTCAAAAGCTTGAGGACGCTCTTTGGGCCTACCGTACGGCGTATAAAACACCTATCGGCATGTCTCCATTCCGTCTGGTGTATGGAAAGGCGTGTCATCTACCCGTAGAGATTGAACACAGGGCATTCTGGGCAATCAAACAATGCAATCTAGATCTAAATCTAGCTGGGAAGACCAGGAAACTCCAACTATCTGAGTTGGAGGAGCTTAGAAATGATGCTTATGAGAATGCCAAGATCTACAAGGCTCGGACCAAAGCTCTACATGATCAAATGATTTCCCGCAAGAGCTTTGAGCCAAACCAGAAGGTCTGGTTATTCGATTCTAAACTTAAGCTCTTTCCTGGTAAACTTAGATCTAAATGGAGTGGCCCATTCATAATTGATCAGATTTTTCTAAATGGTGCCGTTCAGATTTCTGACCCAAAGACGGGTAACACCTTTAAAGTCAACGGTCAACGTCTGAAGCCTGTTGTTGACCATAATCTTCCAGAACCCGTTTCAGACTCTGTTGCTCTAGCCATTCTATGACTTCTTTGGCTGGACTTCGCCTAGCTGACGGCATTAAACTCAGCAGTTGTACATATAACACAAGGCTGATACGAGCTTCATATCCAGGTGACATCTTTCATATTCTACCCTTTCTTTCATGTCTCTTTTTCAATGAGGACATTGCATCAGCTAGGCATGGGGGGGTGGATTCATTTTTGAATTAGTTGGTCAGCTTTGTGAAATCCATATAAATTGCTCTCTTTCTAAAAAAAAAAAAAAAAAAAAAAAAAAAAGAAAATTAGGAAGGATTAGTTGGACATTAGGACTTTTCAATCCTAAGAAATTTTACATTAGGATCTGAACACAAAGACCCCTCAGGTCTTTGGACTTAATTAGCCTGTGTATCTACTAAAATGTGAATTTGTCTTTGAGTTCTCGCCATCTTAATTCTATTATAATTGGAATAAATAAGTTTGGGTGATAAGTACACGACTTGTCAACCCACCCTCTGATTTAAGGGAATTTTGAGTCTTAAGCATCTACACACTTTCTTTGCACTGACTCGTTGTTTGGCGATTTTAACGGAAATTGGGTAGCTAATGAACCTTCTAGGGTGATATGGCTGGCAAGTTATCGTGGGTAACAGCCCATAGGTAGGTTGTCCAGAGCCCAGTCACTGGACCTTTCTCTTTTTGCTGCCTTTAGGTAAATCTTAGACCAGGGAAGCCACCTACTTAAAAAAAAAAAAAAAAGGAGAAAAGAACAAAAAGAAATAAGCCACACTTCGCCGCACGAGTATGGCTGGCAAGTTGTCGGTGGTAACAGCTCATCGACCGGTTGTCCAGAACCCAGCTCAGAAAATGCACTAAAAATTCCCAAAACACTTAGGAAGAAGTGGAGAAGTAGAATAAACCGGGGAGATATACACTGGATTCACCCTTGTGTTGACCCCATTAAAAAAAATAAAAGTAGGGAGAAAGCTACCGGTTGTAAAGATACACCTTTAGGCAGAATTCTTTTTGAGGTCACCTAGAGGCGTAGAAATCCGAAGTCCGTTTTAATTGCCGGTCAACGAGTCTATCACAATCACAATAAGATGCTTAAAACTTAGGGTTCTCATCAAATCTTGGGTGAGTTGAATGGCCGTAGAAAGCCACTCTTAAACCCTAAAATTTGAAAATCCAAAAAAAAAAAAAAAAAGAGAGTAAAAACAGAAAAAGAAATTTTTCTTTGAATAAGGCGAGGCTTGAGGCGGTCTGCATTTTGGCTGATACCCGGGCACTATTGTGTCTTTGAAAGTTCAGTTCTTAAGTAGACAATTTCTTAATGATTGAAAATAACTCAGGTCCAAATAATCTAACCTAATTCTTCTATAAATAGCATATAGTTTTTGCTAGGGACTAGCAAAAGATAGGCATGGGGTATGATGTAAACACATTTACACTACTTAAAATGTCTATTTATGCATGTTCTTAAGCATAGGATTGCATTTCATGATATAAATATTGCATTACATGCATCATCTTGCATTTAGAGTAGCTTGAATAAAATGGAGGTTAATTGTCTCCTTTTATGTGCTTGGACAGGGCAAATATTTTATCGGGGTCTCGGATCAAAGATCCAACCGTATGGATATGATCAGGGCGACGATTGGAGTTCAACGACTCCAAGATCGCCCTAATCAGGCATCCGTAGCATCAGATAGAGACCGGGGAACCCTAGAAGATCAAGGGCCAGGATGGTGTAAATCTGCACTTCAGATGGAAAATCCGACCACACGGATGAATTCAGATCGACGATCGCAGCCCAACGACACAAAAATCGAGTCAATCCGACATCCGTGGCACCATCTACAACTTCCAGAAGATGGACGGCTAAGATGGCGCCACGTGGCGCCATCTCAGCCGCCCAATCGGCCGCATGCGTCTGGTGAAGACCGCGCACCGTCTCCTCTCCGCCGTTGGATCTCAATCCAACGGCTGTGGACGCATCGTTTTAAAAGCATCCGTGCGACCATTTGGGCGAGGCAGCGCAGCGGTCCAGCGCCTTATCGCGAGGCGCTGGCGCGCGTTCGAGCCTCGCCAAGCGATTTCTGAGGCGGGCGGGCGCGCTCCAATTGACCGCACGATCGCGATCCAACGGCCGCGCGCGCCCGATAGCGCCGACGCGCAATTGGACGCTCTGGTGAACGCGAGATCGTACGCGCAGGCGGGCGGGCGGCAGCGGTGAAGGCGCGATTTTAAGCCGTCCGATCTCGCGATCGGACGGCTGAAAATCAAGCGGCGTGCGTAGGCATTACGCGCGCGGCCAGCCGAGCGGGCGCGCGTGGGCGCGGCGGCGACGGCGACGGCGGGGCTTTAGCGACGGTTTTATCCGTCACTAAAGACCCCTTATTTATTATTTTGAAGATGTAATGTCCATTTTGCCCCCACTCCTTGCAACTATAAAAGGAGACCCCCTCCATACGAAATTTTCATCCCTTCCTTCTCCTCTCTACCTCTCCAAAGCTCAAGAGAAGCTTGTCCCACACCCGGGATGCTTCTCGCGAGATAAAGTCCAAATTTTCGTCCCCCTTCGGAAGTGGATCCCGCGACGACGACGGCGTGCTGCTTCGTTCCCGTTCTTCTGCTTCGTCCTCCTTCGTCCCGCTTCGTTCTCCTTCGTCCAGGCGTCGTCCCGTCCGGCTCGTCCTCCAAGCGACCGTCGAGGAGGATTTCTCTCTCCCTATTCTTTTTACTGCTTTCTAGTATAGATTTACTGCTTTCTAGAGTAGTCTATTCGTCCTCCGAGCGATCGTCGAGGAGGACATTTCTCCCTCCATTCTTTTAATGCTTTCTAGAGTAATTGTTTTATGTTTTCTAGTTGTAATGAAAGAACTCTTTTATGATAAATTCCTTGTCTATTCTACATCTCATTTTGATTTCCATGTATAGTATTCCTTCTCTCTCTCTTACTCCCTCTCTCTCTTTTATTTGTTGTAGATACTTAGATAGTTTAAATTGAATTTCTTGGTGACAAAATAAAAAGAAACGCGGAGTTTTTAAATCAAACGTTCGCCTCCCTGTGTTCGACCCGGAATTCTTATTTCGGTATAAATTTTATTTGTTGAACACGAATCCTTCGCTTTCGAACTACAACGACGGGTTTTCCAAAACCAAACACGTAGGTGCGTAATTTTCGTTCAACAAAGTACGAGGGTAGCGTTCCTCAACCCCTTCTCTCCACGAGAAGGATTTTGTCCCACGAAGGAGACGGGAATTCGCAAAGCGAATACCCAACAAAATAACAAAGATAAAAGAAAACAACAAACCTATAGAGCTAACAAAGTAATTATAAACCTAGCTTCTATAGGGATAAGGAAACTCCCCTTTGCAAGGAGTGCGTCAACGATGACGCGGGTGCGTGAGCCACGTAACGGCGCAATGTCGCTCTCGTAGACAACGGCGGGAGAGCGGGTGCGCGAAGGGAATGATGCTCTCAAGATGTAGAACTTGAGCTTAGAGAGCAAGAGCTTCTTGGACACAAGAGAGTGGAAATACGTTGCTTAAGTGTGTCTTGCGTTTCTCTTAGTGTGTCTAGGTGTGAAAAGGCTCCCCTCTATTTATAGAAGCCTTAGGAAGGCTTTGGAAGGCTTAGAAAAGCTTCCATAGCCGTTGGGAACAAAGTCCAAGAGAATCAGGCCGAAATCAGGACAATGATTACACTTGACAGGGTTATCAAACGTCTAACTCTGGCATCAGACGTCTGGAAGGCCACTTTAAGACGTCTGATTTCAAGGTCAGACGCCTGATTCTATGTAGGTTTCTCCCTGACTTGAATCAGATCTAAACAGGATTTTTGTGCAAGTCCATCAGACGACATACAGGACGTCTGGCACTATGTATGGACGTCTGGAAACCAACTTTTACTGTGGGAATTGATTTCCAAACGTTGCAACGGCTAGAAAATCTCTGAGAAGAGATTTTGGGTCAGCCGAGGCAAAACGGTCATTTATCAGACGTCTGGAAAGGCCTAAGGACGTCTGATAAGGCTCTAACGGTCATATTCTTGAGTGGCTGCTAAGCTAGACAATGGTCCACTATCTGGACGTCTGGCAAGTCCATCAGACGTCTTATAAGACGTCTGGACTAAGGTCTGGACGTCTGATTTCATCAGACAGAACTAGCTATGTCCAGCCTAACAGTTATCAGACGTCTGAAACAACAGTCAGACGTCTTAAAATTCTTTATCAGACATCTGATTTGGGAATTAGACGTCTGGAAGTGCTGTTTGAACCCTATATTGGTTTTCTAAGTATTCTACAGAAAACCTAAGTATCCTAGGGTTGTGCCGGTGTTCCTAGGACTACTGTTAGGGTTCTTTGAGGCTCTTTAACATAAAATATCTAAGGAAATAAAGAGCAACAAGAGAAACGAAAAATACAACAAGTACGAAAGAAGGAAATCTATCCTATTCTTCATTTCCTTCCATCTTCAATCTGTCGCTCCACGCGAACCTCCTCTGTTTTCCGTCAAGCTCCTCCAATCCATCCTGGATGCGAGCTCGAACTCCGTCTAAACACGTCCACATTTGCAATTGACCTGAAATCTAGGACTCAAATTGCAAATGTTAAATAACACGTGTTTTGTTATCATCAAAACAAATGATCGTGGTGCTTTAGCACCAACAGATGTGAGGATCGAGGCGGTTTCAGACGTTCGAGAGTGTCTCTAGACATCTGAAGACACCCTCAGACATCTACTCAGAGTTCCAAATGTTTGAAAAAGGTGCCCCGAGCAAGGTAAGTCTCTAAGTTCATTTAAGATGTCTAGGACTCTTCTCAGACGTTTGATTTTGGTCAGGTTGGTGTTTTTAGGCTTATTCAGGGCCCAAACGGAGTCAGATTTCCCCAAACAAAACGTCGTTGGATTTCGTTCAAGTTTCTCTACGTAATAATATAGTGTCTATGTAGTTTTGAGCTTGTTTAAGCTGTTAGTCCATGTTATAGGTGTCCATTCCATAGAGTATACGGGACCTGCAGAGACGTCGGGAGCTACCGTACGAGCCCCCATTCCACCTGGTTAACCTAGTAGAGTGGTTTTCACCTTAATCCCGGAGTTAATAATTAAATTGCATGCGTAGAATTATTTGAACCCTAGGTTGTGAGATGAACCCTATGACAGAGAAGAGACAAATGCATGCTACTTTAGAATATATTCAATTGAACCCTAGGCTATGAAATGAACACTAGGGCTGGAAGAAACGCATGTGTAGCTAATGAATGATTGAGTTACTGTGATGCTTCCTAAAAAGAAATAAATCATGAGCTGCCTGTACTACCTGTAATGAATCATGTTATGAATGGAAATACATATCTATACTAAGTAATCGATAGTGAAATTTGAGTTGCATGTTCTACATGTAACAAACTAGATATGGAAATAAGAAAGTCCATGTACGAACCCTACGGGAAATTTAGAAAGAAACCAAGAATACTGTAGTACGGAAAACCTGATGGTTTTGGAACATGTTGCCTACGGGCAGCTGTTCGAACTTGGTTAAGGGAAGTGAGTTGGCCCGTGTGTACGTGGTACTGAAGAGAGCAACTATCCCTTTAGAGTAAAGGGGACCTAGCCGCCCCTTGGGTTGAGACTCGGGGTTAGGATTGGCCACTCTACAACAACTCCTGTTTGGCCCTCGCGTATGTGGTACCAAGGTGAGCTACTTAGCTTAAGGGGGAGCTAGCCATCCCATGGGACCCGGGGTTAGGTTTGGCCACCCTACACAGACTCTTATTAGGCCGTTGGGCAAACAGGGATAGTTGAACAAGGGTACGCAAACTGTGGAGGGGCAAGACCCCTATTCTGAGAGGGCAAGGCCCTGTGCTGTTCCATGCTGTACGTTTAGGCGTACCCGCTAGCGAAAATGACTAACCACATGCCAGTGTGGGGAAAGCTACCAGTGCGCTTATCGCCCGTGCCAAAGTCATCGCTACGTCGCGACCGTGACCTCGGGGTAGTAGACTGGGTGTAGGACTACCACGAGGGACTCTCCCGACCAAGAGAGTACCACGTGTATATCCTACATCACAGGAAAACTACAAGCAAGATCATTCCCTTAGGGAATAAGAAGATTGAGCAATATCATGGAACCTGATTAGCGTACTTGACTCAGAAACACATAAACCAGAGAATTAGAAACGGATGAAAATAAATAACCAACAAATTGAATGTTTAGCTAGTTACTGTTTAATTATGTTGCATGTAAATAACTTAACCACCACTCTACTCAGCGTTAGCTGACCCTGGATTTTTGTAACCATGTTCAGGTCAGGGATTCAAGCAGCCAGAGCCACTAGCTGCTGAGGGCGCAGGGTCCAGTCGAGCCCAGGCATAGTTTCCTTTCTTTTGTTTCGTTGCAGCGAGTTTTGTTGTAGTGAGTACCTGTAGCTTGTGGTTATATTCATTTATATTTCTACCTGTTCCCTGTTGTGATGGCTATATTTGTATCAGTACTTTTCCACTGTATCCTGTAAAAAATCTAGTGGGTTGTTTTTCTCTTTCTTTGACTGTTAGTTATATATTTTCTACTTAGTTATATTACTCGTGTGGTTGTGGAATGAGTATGCAGTTGGTTGTTTCTCGTTGGATGACTGGGTCTTGGGGTTCATCGAGGCGAGCCGTTCTCGGGTTCTGTAGGGAGTCGAGAATGGGTCGTGACATAAACTATGCCCCCAAATGTACTACCGACTAAGACGAGGCAGGTAGGACATTTGTTATGAAGGAGTTGCAGGATGCTGATAGGCAAGGTTGGGTGCTTTGCCTCTGTTTCCTACCTTTGAGAGGCAATGTTTGTCTATGGTAGGGGGCCTGGCACTTTTTTGTGCCTAAGGCTCCATAGCCATCCTTAAGAGGTGGTACTTCATCAATTTGGGGCGTGGGACATAGGAGTCTAAATCCCTGCCTGCCTTAAAAGGATGGATTACGTGATTTGAAATCGTGGGGCATGGGAGCTCTAGATCCTGTCGGCCTTAAGAGGTGACTTTTTATCAGATTAGAACATGGGGCCCAGGAGTCGTAGTTCATGCCAACCTTAGAAGGCGACGTTTTATTAGATTGGAACATAGAGCGCAAGAGCTCTAGTTCGTGCTGGCCTTAAGAGGCAACATTTTATCATATTGGAACATAGAGCGCAGGAGCCCTTAAGGCCGACTACCGGCCTTAAGAGGCAACTGCTGGCCTGATAAGGAGCCGCATGAGAAATTATTTTGTCGTGTAGTTCGGCAAGATGGGTATTAATTGTGTCTGACATGAGGGGTCATGACCTCGAATGTCATATTTGTCAGTGAGGCAACTGATGCTACTGTGGCATCAAGATATATGCACAGAGTGCTGTAATGCGCAGAATATTGACTGAGGATTTTGTCAGTCTAGGCATGCTGCTGTGGAATCCGCATCGTATCCTGGGTGATTTTGTCCCTCGCGAGCCTGCGCCTTGGGGTGGGGTGTAACCACCCTGGAAGGGGGGGTTATAAATAGAGGTTGGGGGTATGATCGGAGTTCATACTCCTCCAACCTTCTATTTCATCCAAGTTGTTTTGAGGAAATTCTTCCTTCGCTTATTCTCGCGTCCAAGATTTTGTCATTGGACGTGGTCGTTTGGTGGAGTGTCGGACAATGGTCGTGTCTGAGCCTAGGGGGGAAGGTAAATCCAGTTTACTGTCCCTATTCAACGCATAGGATGAGGCAAAGGTTCTAAGATTTTCTTAGCCAGGATGCCTATCGAGGCATTTCCAAATTTGAGGGGTGCCTATTCTTTGCGGTTAGAGGTACGTTTGTTCGCCCCTTTCTTCGTTCCTTTTGGATTTGTTTTGACTCGACCTTTGTCGCAGCCTTTAGGTGGTTTACCCGACCGGATGTCTTTGGGTGTCACTGCCGTTCTTCCCATTGTAGGACTCGTTCCGTATGGGGGAGGCCCATGGGGCGAGGCAAGAAGAGGTGATCCTCTTATTTTTTAGGAGTTCAAGAGGAAGCAGGCAGGCAGCAAAGAAGAAGCAGAACAAGTTCCCTCAAAGCATCCGCAAGGGCAACCCGATGAGACGTTCGTTGAGAGGGAGTCAGCTACGTCTGCTCTTTCTAATCTAAGCGGGGATGAGGTAGAGGATGTCTTAGTGGGGTCGTGGTCCCCTTTGAGTCCGTGTGGATTACCCAGAGGATATGTGGTCGCAAATGCATCGACCTGGGCTCGGGTGGAGGCTGCTCCCTCGGGGAGGCTTAGCATCTCTACTACCTTGCTCGACTCCCTCGGTAACTCCACGGGGGTGGTGCGGGAGCTGCTGCTATTAGTGGCTCCCCATGGGGCAGTGTATTTGCCTGGCCAAATAAGGGGCAGAACTCGACAAGGGTGACAACAGGAGCGGATTCTTTTGGTTAGATGACCCCTGCGTCGATCATCAAATAGTTGGGTCTATCTGGGGATCCTTCATGGAAGGCCCTATTAGAGG
This sequence comes from Thalassia testudinum, assembly GCA_037157565.1. NCBI lineage: Eukaryota > Viridiplantae > Streptophyta > Magnoliopsida > Alismatales > Hydrocharitaceae > Thalassia > Thalassia testudinum. The sequence goes on from JAZHRO010000009.1 coordinate 52,981,235, forward strand.
CCTCATGTCCAGCGAGGTGGCGTCGACACAAGTGGGTGCTGGAAGCAGTGCCCCTTTTTTGGAGAGGAGGTACTCCAGTAGCAGTAGTGGGCCGGGACTAGCATCTCGGTTGCCATAGGAGCTTAGCGAAGCTCGCCGTAGTTCAAGGAGGTTCTCTTACGTGGGTAGGGAGTTCAAGGAAAGTCTTGTCGAAGCGCACAAGGTACCATCGTGGCTCGTCATGACTTGCCCAAGCGCTTGTGAGCTTCTCATTCAACCATTCTTCCTATGAAGAAGGAGGTGCATGTCCTGGAAGCAGGACACTCCTCTACTGTGCCGGGGCTAAAGTGCCTGAAAGCTGACCTCGCCTAGTCCCAGGAGCTCGCAAAGAATGAGAGCAAGAGGGCTTGGTGGCATTTCTATTGCTGTAGTTATTATATTTGTTGTAGTATATGACATAAAACGGTCACCATCTTAATATAATTTATTACTCGGAATGAAAAAGTTTCCTGAGGTTGAACTCAGGGACAGAACTATAATTTCAGAAGCGTATAAATTCACAATATCTATATATAAGGTTTTACAAAAAATTAAGAGAGAGAAAGAGAGAGAGAGCAAGAATATCCTCTTCTTGGCTTTTTCTTCTCTCTTCTTCTTCTTCAGCTTGTCTTCTTTCTTCTTCTCCTTTTCTTCTTTCTTATGCATCTTCTCCTTCTTTGCTACAGAGGCTTCTTTTTCTTTCTTAAGTCCTTCTTCCTTCTTCTCTGCGGTTCCTCTTTCTCTTTTCTTCTTTCTTCTGCTCTGGCCCTTCTTCTTCTTCCTTCTTTTCTTCTCTTCTTCTTCTTCTTCTGCTGCCTCTTCTTCTTGTTCACCGACGTCTAATTCAGAGCTCAGACGTCTTAACTGCTCGGTTGCTACAGTGCTGCTCTTCCTCTTTTCTCCAGCTTCTTTCCTTCCTTTCTTCTTCCCTGCGGCAGCTAAGTCCTTCTCCTTCCGCTCCTTCTTCCTTGCTGCGACTTCTTCTTCTTTTCTCTTCCTCTTCCGCTCCTTCTTCTCTTCTTTTTCCTTCTTCTCTGCAGTAGCTAAGTCCCAACCGCTGCTCTTCAGTTCCTTCCCTGCACAAACCAAAGGAAGCAAAACCTACCCCTCTACCCACACCCACACGTTTCTCTCTCTAAATCTCTCTTCGGTACGCTCTCCCAGAGCCGGGTTATCGGGTCGGGTCACGCGCCCAGGTCCAGGTGCACCGGCGTGAGTGTGGTGTGTGAGGAGTGCTCAGAAGGGGGGTAATCAGGTCGGGGCACCAGATCAGCGGGATGAAGTCGCGGACGAGGTGCGTGGATAGGTGAGGAGGGACTTCACCCCAGTGTATTGGAGGCAATAAGGGAATAACACAAAATCAATTTAAAGCGTGTGGAGAGGTCACTGCTTACCGAGGTGGGACTAATGTTCCACCGCTTTTGCTCACGCGCCCGCAGGAGATCGTTTCTCCAATTGCAGCAGCTACAAGTCTCGCAACGCCAACTGCTTGAACAACTGGGTTTGCGAGACCTCCCCACACCTACTGGACCTGGAATCCTGGAGTCCTTCAACCTGGAGCGAGTTGTGCAACCTCCTCGAGTCACCGCTAATGGCGGCTGAAGCTCGAACCCTGCTCAACACAAAAAGGGCCTTGCAGCTCTATCAGACCACAGGGGGACCTTCGCCGTGTCACGGCGAAGGTGAGGCAGTAGGTGGCATGCCGCAAGGTGGCCTAGGCGTGCGTGCCTAGGTCACTCTGTGGCTAAACGGATGGGTTTGGTCAGGGGGCGGTTGTGGCAGTGTAGGCAGCCTGTGGATGAGTGGAGGATATTCAGTGAAATATGGCGGAAGTTATGCGGTGGCTGGCGAGACGTGTGGGGCTGCGGAGTGACGGGAGCGTCTCTCCGGAGGGTGGCCGGAGGTGAGGAAGATGGCGATGGACAGTGACGGTCGATGGGTGTTTGGTGTCAATTTAAGAAGGGAAAAATGAGAGGAGAGTAAGAAGAATGTTCCTACCTACTTAATCGATGAAGAGGGAGAGAGGGCTGCCTGGTTCATGTCTGCCGGAGCTGGGGACTAAGGTGCCTAGAAGAGAAGTAACGGCGATGATGAGGAGATCTGGGGACGCCAGCTGGTGCGGCCTAGCGTGGGAAGATGGGGCAAAGTGGGCTCTGCTGCAGGTATGGCAGCAGAGTGACGAGGAGGAGGAGGAGAGTTCGCCGGAAGCTTGGGCAGTCTGACCGGAGAGAGAGGAGACGAAGGAGGGGGCTTTTCTCAGCCAGAATTAGCTTGAAGGAGACAGCAACCCTTGCCGCTCCTTATAAAGGCACTGGCGAGGAGAGAGGCTCGAGGGAGAGACGTGGGGAGCTCACCGGAGATGGAGACCCATGCCTCTCGTGCGTTCACACGAGAGGCATGGGCAGCCGCAGGTCACAGGGGAGGGTCCTTGCGATAGAGGACGACGCAGGGAACCCCCCGTTCGTTCCTGAGAGCGGTCCCCATACCCTGCACGGTGCCATCTTCCACGCAAGGTCGCCGGAGGTATGGTGCCTGCACAGGGTGGCAGGGAGGACCGTTCTGCAAAGAATGAAGGGGAAGATAGGGGGCTATTTGTAAGGGTTTCAAAAGATAAGGATCAAAAAGTAATTCAGGAGGACCAATTTGTAAAGTCGGTCAAGATGGTCTTCTCTTAGGCCCAAATTTTTGTACCAACCTAATTTGAACCTAAGGAATTTAATGGTGTAATTTGATTTTAGGTTTGACCACGTTTGACTAGTCAATTTGCGTAAAAACCTAAATTAAGTCATAAATTAGGCATGATTTTCAATTTAGGTCAAAATAGGTTGCAAAGGCCAAATTGAAGATTATAAATCCTAGGAAATATTTTTCCATTAATTTTAGAGAGTTTAATTGATTTTTATCCTACCTCGAACCTCATGAATTATAGCAGGTTTGTTTTAGGGTTACAGAATATCATTTAATTCCTAAAAGTTGCTATAACCCTTTTCAGATCGGATCATCCCACTTCCTACCTTATTAAGCTTATTTGACCTGTGTTTAGACCCTTAGATACCCTGTTTGTGTATTGCATTGGTAAAATTACAGTTTTACCCCTTATGATTTGTTTTACTCTTCAATTCAGAATTCTCTAAGTTAGGCTTTTCTTTAGGTTTTGTAGGAGCTTTTTCACACTTATTTAGATCAAATTGTGCTAGTTAGGGTTCATGATGAGGCTCTCATCATACCCCCATGCCTAGCTTTTGCTAGTCCCTTAGCAAAAATTTTAAGGTTTTAACCTTTGTTCTAGACCATGAATTTCTTATTCAGTTTAGATAAGTGCTTTTTTTTCTTGTATCCTTGATTAGGTCAGAATGCCAATCATAGGCTTAAAAGGTACCCTAGGACCAACCAAGATCCAAATCTGTCTAGCTTTAGCCTTAGTCTTTGGCAAAGGTTTTTAAGGCCTTCAGGAACTAACCTAAGGTTTATTGGACTTCGTGGTTAAAGTACCCGTGCTTGAGATAATTTTAGCCTTGGTTCAACTCGTAGTGCATTTTGTAAGAGAGAGAGGTAGAAGATTTATTTGTTAGGAGAGTTTTCTATCTCTTTTCTTTTTAATTCTAGCTTAGGATTGGCTTCTTAACACGATCTGTATCAGATTCCTTGTCCCCATTATCAATCCTCAAGGGTCCCTGGCAGTCGATGCTTCGAGATAGCACTGTCCATGGTAACCCCTAGAACCCTGGCTTTCGAGATTTTGAGATAATCCCGTCCATGGTGTTCCGTGGTCGAATTCAGACCCTGGAAATTGACACTTCATGATAATGCCATCCATGGAATCTGAACTAGCAGAGTGCTTACATGCTCCCGGTAGGATATGTAAATATCCTAAGAGGCAAGCACCGAGGAGATGATATTTTGTTATGCATCTTCGAGGGAAATTTCCCGCCTCTTTACGTTGGGAACTCGTCCAAATCAACTTGTGTCTATCGGCCGCTCCTACTCTACGTGACATTTTTAGAAATTTTGAAACGCTTCTACGTGATTTTGATACTTATGCTTACTGAACCAGACTATGTGTGAAATTGGGTGCTTAGGTTACTGAGTCCCGTAAACCAAAAGTGAGTTAACGAGGCCAAATACTCCCTAAACCTTGGACCCAATACTTAAGCTTTTCATTCTCCTCAACCTCTTGAGGAATATCTAGATCTTAATGGGTACTAAGAGTCTATCCAAGAATGCCTAAGGTTTGCATTCTTACTAATCTTACTGTGCACTTTTTTTTTCTTTTCCTGAGTGTGGTCCAGAACTTAGGTTAATTCCTTAATTTCTTGCTAATGACTATCACTTTTTTTTTCATTTTGTGCTCCTTTTTATCATTTTGTTCTTTTTCTCCTCCTTTGTAAAGTTCATAGAAATTACTTTCCTCCTCTCATTTTATTATTCTTTTTCAAGAAAATTTTTTAATTTTTATGGTGTTTTTGGTATATGTGAATTTTTTTGTTTGAAACCTTTTCTTTGCACTTTCATACCCCCCATGCCTAAGATTTGCAATGTCCTCATTGTAACTTAGGAAGGTTTTTATTTGGCTTAATTCATGCATTAGGACAGGTATTTTGGTGAGTGGATGGGTCAAGGTGACTATTGCAGACGATTTCTAATCTCAGATGCAGGCACCTGAGGTGGAGTCAGCTGTCCAAAAGGATGAACCTTAAGTGCGAAGAGGTGTCAAAAAAGGTTTCAGGTTTTTCCAAAAAGAATAACGGGCTGCCTCTCGTTGAGCGTTGAGTTTTACGCCATCGGCTGGGTGCAATATGCTGAAAGAAAATGGAGGATAAATGATGACTCAGCCAAATCTATAGAGGTTACATCGATGAACGGTTTGAGTCTCTGACCATTCACGATGAAAGGTTCAGAATCCTGCCTAAGCGGACTGATTTCGACGGCTCCATTTCCAAAAACCTGTCGAACAAGATATGGTTCGACCCACTTGGATCGCAGTTTACTAGGGAAGAGTTTGAGTCGAGCATCGGAGAGTAGGACCTTCTAACCAGGATGAAAGATCTTTCTAGATATGTGCTTGTCATGGAAGGCTTTAACCTGCACTTTGTAGATTCGCGAGTTCTCGTACACATCAAGGCATAATTCATCGATCTCGCTTATCTGAAGCTTTCTGTGGGTTCCAGCCTTAGAAAGATCTAAATTATAGCTCCGTACTGCCCAATAGGCGTTGTGCTCCAGTTCGATGGGAAGGTGACATGCCTTCCCGTACACCAGTCTAAAGGGAGACATGCCTAATTGGGTTTTGTGGGCGGTCCTATAAGCCCACAAAGCTTCCGGAAGTCGGGACGACCAGTCCTTCTTGTCAGGTCGAACAGTGACCTACAGGATTTTCTTGATCTCCCGATTTGATAGCTCAGCTAGACCATTAGTTTAGGGGTGGTAAGGAGTAGAGATTCGGTGAGACAACCCGTATCTAGTCATCAATGACCTGAACTGAACATTCGTGAAATGGGTCCCTCCATCAGAGATGATTGCACGAGGAATCCCGAACCGTGAGAAGATATTCTGATGAATGAATTTGATAACGATTTTGTGATCACAGGTTTGGGTCAGAATGGCTTCGATCCATTTGGACACGTAGTCCACAGCAAGCAGAGTGTACTCGAAGCCGTCCGAAATAGGGAAGGGGCCCATGAAATCAATCCCCCAAATGTCAAAGATTTCGCATACGAGAAACGGCTGCAAAGGCATCATGTCGCGATGGCTCATGTTACCCAAAGTTTGGCAATGACTGCATGCCTTGCAGTGATTGTATGTGTCTTTGAAGATGGTGGGCCAGTAAAAGCCACACTGGAGGATTTTAGATGCGATTTTGTGCCCAGAGAAGTGGCCACCGCATGCCTGGTCATGGCAGAAGGAGAGAATAGCATTGATTTCACCCTCTGGGATACATCGCCGGATGATTTGGTCAGCACCTATGCGGAAGAGGTATGGGTCTTCCCAGATGTAGTACTTGGCATCAGAGTGCAACTTGTCTTTCTTGGCCTTCGACCAATCAGACGGGATCTGATGAGATGCCAAGTAGTTTACTATATTAGCAAACCATGGAAGCCTAGTACCAATAGTCAGTAGGTGCTCATCAGGGAAATGCTCCGTGATGGATCCAGAAGGGTTGATGATCTCAGAAGGAAGGCGAGACAAATAGTCAGCAACCACATTTTATCTTCCCACCTTGTCACGAATCTCAAGGTCGAATTCTTGCAACAGCAAGATCCATCGGATTAATCGAGGCTTCGCGTCCTTCTTGGCAAGGAGTTGCCTCGCAGTCGTGTGATTTGAGTAGATGATGATGTGGGAACCCAGGAGATAGGATCGAAATTTTTCAAGGGCAAATACTACAGCTAGCAGCTCTTTCTCCGTAACTGTATAGTTACGCTGAGCCTCGTTAAGTATCTTGCTAGCGTAGTAGATGACCACGGGTTTCCCGTCAACTTTCTGCCCCAGAATCGCTCCTACAGCGAAATCAGATGCATCGCACATGATCTCAAAGGGTTGAGACCAATCAGGGGATTGTAGGATCGGGGCCTGGGTGACTCGGTCACGAAGGTTCTCAAAGGCTTGAGTGCATTCCTTGGAGATTTCAAAGGGTACATCCTTAGAGAGAAGAGTAGTGAGGGGGCGCACGATTTTCGAGAAATCAAGAATGAAACGAGGTAAAAATCGACGTGCCCCCGAAAAGAACGGATGTCCCTGATCGAGCTAGGCATAGGAAGACGAGAAATCAGATCAACCTTGGCTCGATCCACTTGGATGCCCTTTTTAGAAATTAGATGACCTAGGACGATCCCCTCAGGCACCACAAAGTGGCTCTTTTCCTAGGAAAGAACCAAATTTACATCAATGCAACGCCTGAGTATATGAACCAAGTGCTAGAAGCAATCATCAAATGATGCCCCGAAAATTGAGAAGTCATCCATGAAGACTTCCAGATAATCACCTACCATATCTGAGAATATGGCAAGCATGCACCGCTGAAAAGTCGCGGGTGCATTGTAGAGACCGAAAGGCATCCTTCGGAACGCGTATGTTCTGAAGGGGCAGGTGAATGTGGTCTTCTCTTGGTCCTCAGGAGATAGCTACTTGGTTATAACCGGAGTACCCGTCAAGAAAGCAGAAGAACCGATTTCTCGCTAATTTCTTGAGAATCTGATCAATGAAAGGTAGTGGGAAATGATCCTTCTTCGTGGAGGAGTTGAGTCTTTGGTAATCTATGCAGACTCTCCACGAGTTGGCTATTTGAGTAGGTATGACCTCTCCGATTTCAGTCGTAATGGTGGTAAGCCCTGCCTTTTTAGGCACAACCTGGATTGGGCTCACCCAACGACTGTCGGAGATTGGGTAAATGATCCCTGCATCTAACCACTTAATGATCTCCTTTTTCATGACCTCCTGCAAATTGGGATTCAAGCATCTCTGCATCTCACGGGAAGGTCGTGTGTCCTCTTCAGAATAGATACGGTGGGTACAATAAGAGGGACTTATTCCAGTCAAGTCATAGAGAACCCAACCAATGGCTCTGCGATGTTGCTGGAGAACAGCAATCAGACGGGATTCCTGATCAAGAGTGGGCTTGGAAATTATGATAACAGGAAATGTCTGATTAGAACCCAAAAAGATGTACTTCAAATGGTCGGGAAGGGGTTTTAGTTCAAGAATGGGGTTATCAGCAACAGCGGGTGGTTCAGGGTGAGTTTGACGTTCAAGGATAGGAGTTATGGGTTTGTCTGAATCAGGGTCTGACTCCTCTAATTGTGGTTCATCAGCCAAAGCTCTAATATCACAGATTTATTCAATGACACTGCAATTGATTCCTTATTGGGCCTTAAAGATATCAATTTTTAGAGTCTGATTCCCAAATTTTAGTTCTATTTGGCCCTCCTCACAACTAATGTTAGCCATTGCAGTGGCCAAAAAGGGTCTCCCTAGAATGATCGGTGTATCCCTAGGGTTTTCAGGTGCATCCATGTCTAAGACTATGAAGTCTACAAGGAAATAGAAATCCCGCACCCTTACAATAACATCCTCAGGAATCCCTTTTGGTGACTTTATAGATCGATCTGCTAACTGTAGTGTCACCTCAGTCGGTTTTAGATTTGATTCTTCTAGGTGGTTAAGTAAGGATGTGGGTATCAAGTTATGGAAGCACCTAAGTCTAACAATGCTCTGTCGAACTAGGTTTCACCTATTTTGCATGAAATTAGGGGAGTGCCTGGGTCTTTTGCCTTGGGTGGGAGTCTGCTCAGGATTACAGAGCTAGCTTGCTCTGATAGTACAATTGGACTCGCACTCTTGGTTCGCGGCTTACGCTGAGTTGTACACACATTCTTTAAGAATCGTGCATAAGCCGGTACGTGGCGAATCACATCCATCAAGGGGATGTTTATTTGGACCTGCTCAAAGAGCTTGACCAGGTCCTCCTCAACCACGGGTTTTGCTGTCCTTTTTCCCTTGGTCAAGGCCTCGGCAAATGGAACCTTGGTTGGTTCCTCTAGGATAGGTCCAGGTCTTTGATCAGGGACAGGGATAGGAACATCATGGATTACTGTCCTAGGATTTGGGTCACTACCAGGCTTGGAGTGGTCTGGGTAAGGTGGATCTTGGATCTCCTTACCACTACGGGTGGTCACAGAATTCAGTCCTGCCTGGTCCTGGTTAAGGGTTGATAGGATGGGTTGCTGCTGATAACTCGCATAAGAAGTTGAGGCCTCCATCCCATCAGGTGAAGGAACAGAGGGGGCCTGATAAACCATGTGTGCTTGGCCCAGGTTTGGGTTCATAACGTGCCGCTGGGTCGGCACGTTATTAAGGTTAGGAAGAGGCTGAAAGGGAAGTGTGCTTGGTTGGCGAGAATTTGCCAACTGGGCCAGTTGGTTTCGAACCTCTATGATTTCATCCTTGTGTTGCTTTTGAATAGCCGCATTCGTTCTCTGAATGTCAGCCAAATTCTGAAGTATAAGGGACATATGGTCTTGGTTTGGCCCGAATGGATAAGTAGGGTTGGGCTGTGGCCGAGGTGGCTGGTAAGGACGAGGTGCTTGTGGACGGGGCTGAAAGGGTGGTCTTTGAGTTTGGGAATTCCCCGCCCACTGTAAGTTGGGATGGTTTCACCATCCAGGATTGTAGGTATTGGAAAATGGGTCATTCTGGATGGCGTTGAGGTCCTCGCAGGTCTGAGGAACCTCAGAAAAGTCAGAAAATGGGGGAGTAGGGTTCCCGTGACAAGAATAGAAAGGATTGGAGGTTCCTCCGGTCCTAGAGTCAGATGGGGATGGATACGAGTCCATCCCAGGAGAAGGTCGGTGGAAAATGTTTTGCACAATCTCCCGTGCAGAAGGAGACTGTGCAAAGGAATTCTGCGCAGAGGTGGCTCGCTGCAAGTGCTGAGTCAGCTCATCCACCTTCTTCTCAAGATAGAGACCTTATCCAATCGACTGGCCATTAATTCCAGATCAACTGATGCGGACAAGTCCTGTGTCTCGTGTGCTCCCCTAATGTTCATCGCTGCGCGGGTATTCGTCCTATCAAATAGTCCCATGGAGTCATTATTGATGGAGTTCTCGCACATGTTCTCGAGAATCTCCCACATGGTGTCCTCATGTTGACCCATGATATTTCCTCCGCAGGTTGCATTGACGAAAAGTCTAATATCCTCACGGAGTCCCTGGTAAAAAGATTGGACTTGTTCCCATTTAGGAACTCCGTGATGGGGGCACTTTCTCATGAGATCCTGAAAACGATCCCATGCCTCATGAAGAGGTTCTCCCATTTTTTGCGTGAAGTGAGTAATCTGATGGCGCAAGGCATTGGTCTGACCAACGGGAAAGAACTTCTTCAGGAGCTCGAATTGAAGATCCTCCCAATTGTTGATCGGTCGGGTCTGTGTTTGATAGCAATAGGTGGCCTTGTCCATAAGGGAGAAAGAGAACATCTTCATAAGGAGAATATCCCAATTTTGCACATCTGACCTGAAAATCTGGGCCAGATGCTTTAGATGTTTAATGTGCTGGAAGGGATCTTCAGAATTAAGTCCTTGGAATTTAGGCATGGCATGAATCATGTTAGGCTTCAGTTCAGAATCAGGTCCTCCAGTTAGGATTCTAACTCGAGGCTCAATAGCCACCGCAGCAAGATTATAGTGATCCCGCATCATGGGACGCTGCGGTGGGTGCATGAAGTTCTGGAAGAGGTCATTAAGTCACTGGAGTTGGTGCTCCAGATTGTTCTCTTCCTCAACTAGCTGAGCTATTGTGGAAGAAGAAGGTGAGTTGGGTTTAGAATCGGAGGAAAGGTCTATGTGAAGGGTTGGTTGCGCATGCAAGGGTATCGAGGCTTGGCCTCGGGGAGAGTAAATTTCTAAAGGAGGTTTCAAGGACCTCCTACCAAACATAGACTGATGGAGAGGATGAGTTTAGCAGGTGCTGGACCCAATCAAGACACCCAAAATGTCGGGTGACTATAGAGGTTCGAGGCGGATGGACCCCTTGATCAGAAGGTTGTCCACCTGAGAATTACCTGGACAGCCAGAGAGGGTGAGTCCCGTAAAGATCCCTACACGGTAGAGTGCCCCCACGGGTTACAGGGTTTCCCCCACTCGACCTCTCTTGTCATTGAGATTCCAAGTAGACCAGAATGGGGACCTTGACCTCTTAAGTCTACCACTTTTAGTTAGGATCAAGGTGCTTAGGTTTTCACTTGAACTTTAACCTTTTGTGTGCAAAGAGTGACCTAAGTTAAAGGTTGGTTGATCCAAGGGATCAACTTCACCTATTAGTTCCTTTGAGAGCTTATTAGGTCTTGTCTTTTAGGGTTCAAGTGTTTTTAAGAGCCAAATTTCTTAGGGCTTCTCTTGATAGATGTTTTCAAGCAATGGCTTAGGCATATTTCTTTTGGGAATTTTCCATTCTTGCTTAGAAGAGTGTGTCTCTAAAACCCTAGCTTTGAACCTTATGTTGGCTCTAATTGGTCCAGTTAGTTGCCTCTAGATTGGATAATTAAGGCTCAAGCAAGAAGGTTTTAGCCCTAAATACCCTTAATGGATATATAGATATAGTGTGTTGAAATTGAAAACAGGCAACTTTGGTGATTTACTAAGTATGGAAGACAGGTTATTCCTAAATTGCTTTTTCTTTCTTTTTCTTCCTCTTTAGAATTTAGGGGTTTAAATGAGAGGATAGAAAATTACCTATCCTTGGTGTGGTTGTTGTGCGGCTGCTTGTTTTCCTCTTGATTTCCTGTGCCTGCACAACAAAAGAGAAGAGATTAGTCAATAGAAAATCAAAAATTGTGAATCAATAGCTTCTAGAACAGTCGTTGCTCCCTGGCAATGGCGCCAAAAACTGGTGGCGTTTCTATTGCTGTAGTTATTATATTCGTTGTAGTATATGACATAAAACGGTCACCAGCTTAATATAATTTATTACTCGGGATGAAAAAGTTTCCCGAGGTCGAACTCAGGGAGCAAACTATAATTCCAAAAGAGTATAAATTCACAATATCTATATATAAGGTTTTACAAAAAATTAAGAGAAAGAGAGAGAGAGAGCAAGAATATCCTCTTCTTGGCTTTTTCTTCTTCTCTCTTCTTCTTCAACCTGTCTTTTTCTTTCTTCTTCTCCTTTTCTTCTTTCTTCTGCGTCTTCTCCTTCTTTGCTGCAGAGGCTTCTTTTTCTTTCTTAAGTCCTTCTTCCTTCTTCTCTACCATTCCTCTTTTCTCTTTTCTTCTTTCTTCTACTCTAGCCCTTCTTCTTCTTCCTTCTTTTCTTCTCTTCTTCTTCTTCTGCTGCCTCTTCTTTTTCACCGATGTCTGATTCAGAGCTCAGACGTCTTAACTGCTTGGTTGCTACAGTGCTGCTCTTCCTCTTTTCTTCAGCTTCTTTCCTTCCTTTCTTCTTCTCTGCGGCAACTAAGTCCTTCTCCTTCCGCTCCTTCTTCCTTGCTGCGACTTCTTTTCTCTTCCTCTTCCGCTCCTTCTTCTCTTCTTTTTCCTTCTTCTCTGCAGTAGCTAAGTCCCAACCACTGCTCTTCAATTCCTTCCCTACATAAACCAAAGGAAGCAAAACCTACCCCTCTACCCACACCTGCATGTTTCTCTCTCTCTGAATCTCTCTTCGGTACGCTCTCCCAGAGCCGGGTTATCAGGTCGGGTCGCGCGCCCGGGTCTAGGCGCACCGGCATGAGTGTGGTGCGCGAGGAGTGCTCAGGAGGAGGGTAATCGGGTCAGGGGCACTAGATCCGCGGGATGAAGTCGCGGACGAGGTGCGTAGATATGTGAGGAGGGACTTCACCCCAGTGTATTGGAGGCAATAAGGGAATAACACAAAATCAATTTAAAGCGCACGGAGAGGTCACTGCCTACCGAGGTGGGACTAATGTTCCACCCCTTTTGCTCACACACCCGCAGGAGATCGTTTCTCCAATTGCAGCAGCTGTAAGCCTCGCAACGCAACTGCTTGGACAACTGGGTTCGCGAGACCTCCCCGCACCTGTTGGACCTGGAATCATGGAGTCCTTCAACCTGGAGCGAGTTGTGAAACCTCCTCGAGTCACCGCTAATGGCGGCTGAAGCTCGAACCCTGCTCAACACAAAAAGGGCCTTGCGGCTCTATCAGACCACAGGGGGACCTTCGTCGTGTCACGGTGAAGGTGAGGCAGAAGGTGGCATGCCGTGGGGTGGCCTAGGCATGCATGCCTAGGTCGCTCTGTGGCTGGACGGATGGGTTTGGTCGGGGGGCGGTTGCGGCGGTGTAGGCGGCCTGTGGATGAGTGGAGGATATTCAGTGGAGTATGGCAGAAGTTATGCGGTGGCTGGCGAGACAAGTGGGGCTGCAGAGTGACGGGAGCATCTCGCCGGAGGGTGGCCGGAGGTGAGGAAGATGGCGATGGACAGTGACGGTCGATGGGTGTTTGGTGTCAATTTAAGAAGGGAAAAATGAGAGGAGAGTAAGAAGAATGTTCCTACCTACTTAATCGATGAAGAGGGAGAGAGGGCTGCCTGGTTCATGTCTGCCGGAGCTGGGGACTAAGGTGCCTAGAAGAGAAGTAACAGCGATGATGAGGAGATCTGGGGACGCCAGCTGGTGCGGCCTAGCGTGGGAAGACGGGGCAGAGTAGGCTCTGCTGCAGGTATGGCAGCAGAGTGAAGAGGAGGAGGAGGAGAGTTCGCCGGAAGCTTGGGCAGTCTGACCGGAGAGAGAGGAGACGAAGGAGGGGGATTTTCTCAGCCAGAATTAGCTTGAAGGAGACAGCAACCCTTGCCACTCCTTATAAAGGCACTGGCGAGGAGAGAGGCTCGAGGGAGAGACGTGGGGAGCTCGCCGGAGATGGAGACCCATGCCTCTCATGCGTTCGCACGAGAGGCATGGGCAGCCGCAGGTCACAGGGGAGGGTCCCTGCGACAGAGGACGACGCAGGGAACCCCCGTTCGTTCCTGAGAGCGGTCCCCATACCCTGCACGGTGCCATCCTCCGCGCAAGGTCGCCGGAGGTATGGTGCCTGCACAGGGTGGCAGGGAGGACCGTTCTGCAAAGAACGAAGGGGAAGATAGGGGCTATTTGTAAGGGTTTCAAAAGATAAGGATCAAAAAGTAATTCAGGAGGACCAATTTGTAAAGTCGGTCAAGATGGTCTTCTCTTAGGCCCAAATTTTTGTACCAACCTAATTTGAACCTAAGGAATTTAATGGTGTAATTTGATTTTAGGTTTGACCACGTTTGACTAGTCAATTTACGTAAAAACCTAAATTAAGTCATAAATTAGGCATGATTTTCAATTTAGGTCAAAATAGGTTGCAAAGGCCAAATTGAAGATTATAAATCCTAGGAAATATTTTTCCATTAATTTTAGAGAGTTTAATTGATTTTTATCCTACCTCGAACCTCATGAATTATAGCAGGTTTGTTTTAGGGTTACAGAATATCATTTAATTCCTAAAAGTTGCTATAACCCTTTTCAGATCGGATCATCCCACTTCCTACCTTATTAAGCTTATTTGACCTATGTTTAGACCCTTAGATACCCTGTTTGTGTATTGCATTGGTAAAATTACAGTTTTACCCCTTATGATTTGTTTTACTCTTCAATTCAGAATTCTGTGAGTTAGGCTTTTCTTTAGGTTTTGTAGGAGCTTTTTCACACTTATTTAGATCAAATTATGCTAGTTAGGGTTCATGATGAGGCTCTCATCAGGGCTCTCAACTAGGATGGACCGACTCTTGAAGAGGAGGTGACTAAGCCAAGTCCGTCGGTGGCTACAAGGCAGCTAGTCCTGATGTCGCTCGATCACCCTCGTCGCCTAAGGCGGGCACCTTCGAAGATTGGGGATGAAGCCACCGAGTCCTGATAAATGGTGTTGCCATTATCCTTGTATATTCAGCACTAATTTGCCCCCCCCCCCCCTTTTTCTCTTTCTTTGTTGTGGGTTAGCCGAGGGTGGTGGTCTCAAGGAATGTAACAGGCAACATTTCTTATATAAAAAAGAAAAGCCTTTTATTGCCTGTTGTCCTGTTACATTGAATTGCTCGCATGCCAAGTATGAGGGATTTTTTTGCCGCCTGGGATTTGTTATTCGCAAAATTCGTGTGGATTGCTTTTACGAATTTTTGTTTGATCCCTTTCATGAGGCATTTAATTTCTCACTCGAATGGCTCGACATGGGGGCTTCCCTTCCTTGCCCGACCTGGCGTGCTTTTTAAAAGCTCGAGTTGCCGACCTGTCAGTTATAGGCGGCTACCGTTACCTTATTTAATTAGGCTTGGCTACTCATTCATGAGTGGGACATACAAGTGTGCCTATTAGGCGGAGAGGGTTGCCGGTGGTAGTGGCCGAGACTCCATGAGGTACACTCGACAATAAAGGTGTGTGGCCCATGGAGGCCTTTTTGTAGGTTCTATAGCTCGCCCGTGCGGCCAGTGCCTCATCCACTTTGGCTTCGTATGACTGACTTTAGCCATTGCCTTGGGGCGAGGTGTGGGATCTTTTCGAACATAGGAGATAACTATGTTGGTTGTTGAGTGAGCCAGTGTCTTGGTCGCGACCTACTTGTGGGGAGGAGCATCAGGGGGCCGATGTTCTGAATGCGGCTTGTTATGGGCTGCCAGGAGAATGTCATCAGTGGCACTATCTTTCCAGGTAGGAAAGTGGTGTCAGACAACATCTATCGATACTCGATGCTTTGTTTGGGACCTCAGGGGTGCCCTTCCTGGAATAGCTGGGCTGGGGGCGGTTCCCCGATGGGCCTCCATCCGGGATGCTGTCTTCATGAGGTAGCATGAGGAGAGGGCGGGTAATCCCACTTCATCTTTCCGGAATCACAATCAATATTGGCGCGGGCGGTGGCTAAGAATGGTCTTCCAAGAATAATGGGGGCAAACTTAAGTGCTTCAGGTACCTCTATGTCCAAGACTAAAAAGTCTACTGCGAATAGACAATTTTTGACCCGGACAAGAACATCTTCAACAATTCCCCTTGGTTTAATCGTAGATCGGTCGGCTAATTGGAGAGTAACCTCAACAGGCTTCAATTCACCGATCTTAAATTCCTCAAAAATAACTGTGGGGATAAGATTAATTGAGGCACCAAGATCCAACAGAGCACGATCAAATGAGGTATCATTAATGATAACTTGGATTAGGGGGGCGCCGGGATCTTTTCTCTTAAGAGGCAGTCGGCTCTGCACAACTAAGCTGACTGTCTCTGGAAGAATTACCTTTCCTAAATTTTTGGGCTGCCTTTCTGGAGTACATAAATCTTTTAAAAATTTTGCATAGGCAGGGATATACTTAATGGCATCTAAGATAGGGATATTAATTTCTACTTGCCCAAATAAATCCATTAGTTCCTTCTCAGTGGGCTCGGATTTTGCCTTTTTCTTTTTTGAAGAGTGGAGGGCTTGTGGAAATGGGGTAGGGTTGCCCTGTTTTGCATGAATTGGTTCCTGAACAATAGGAGGGGAAGAGTTAATCTGTGTGTCATTAGAGCGGGTTTCTTTAACAGGCAGGGTATTGTGAGTGGTTTTCCCATTCCTCAAGGTAACTGCATTTGCAGTCTGGTTGTTTCTAGGATGAGGACGGGGTGCCTGGCTGTTATTGAAACCCGGTGGATGCTGAGGTGCTGGCTGAATAGGTTGACTAGGATATCCACCTTGGAATTGATTCCTTTGATTGTTTGGGTTGGGCATGGGTTGGGATGGTAAATTCCCAATAGGTCGATGATCAGGAGTAACCTTAACTTGGTGTTGTAAATTGGTAATCATGCGGGTTACTTCTGTCATTTGAGACTGCATTCCTTGCAGAGTTTTCATGACCTGATTATTAATATCATCCTGGGATGGTCCAGGTTGATACAAAGGTTGCCCATAATTCCCAAAATAGTTTTGTTTGGGAAAAGGAATCTGATTCGGGTTTTTCCAGGAGTGATTCGGGTTAGTCTTCCAATTTTGATTGGAAGTGTTGGAGGGGTTTCTAAATTGCTCCTGGAGAGCATAAATATTTTCCGAGGTGGAATCAAAAATATTTTGGTCAAAATTCCCGGTCAAATCTTGTGGGAAATCAGCCGGAAATTGCTGGCCAGCAGATGTGGCATCGATATTGTGTAGATTTTCTCCTTGGAGAATGTGTGGGGGGTTAGTGTGTGGAGAGTGGACGTGTGGAGCTTGTTTGTTTGTGAGCTTTTCTTCCATTTTCTTTTGGTGAATTTGCATCTGGTCCAGTCGTTGAGCTAACATATATAAATCATCTTGTGTGACTGGAACAGAGGTGGATTTGGAGTCAATTTCATGGACTCCGTGTCTGGGGTTTTGTGATCTGCCAAAAGTGTCCATTGAAGTCATGTTAAATGAGTTTTCACTCATTTCTTCAAAAAGAAGATAGGCACTTTCAGCGTCTTTGTTAAGAAAATTGCCCCCACATGAGGCATCCACAAATCGTTTTAATTGATCTTCTAATCCGTGATAGAAGATCTGCACTAACTTCCATTGTGGAATTTCATGTTGGGGACAACTTCTTAGAAGTTCCTGAAATCTTTCCCAGGCTTCGTGGAGGGGTTTACCAATTTTTTGTTGAAAGGTCGTTATAGATCTTCTTAATGCATTTGTTCGACATATCGGAAAAAATTTTTTTAAGAAAAGCACTTTTTAATTGGGGCCAGGTGGTAATAGGACGCCCAACTATTCTAAACCAATGTGATGCTTTGTCTTTAAGAGAGAGAGGAAAGAGTCTCATTAACCACATGTCTTCCTGCACATTGCGGGAATGAGTGGTTTGAGCGAGGACAGTTAATTCCTCGAGATGACAAAAAGGGTCCTCTCTTGGAAGACCATGAAAATGTTTGATAAGGTTTAGAATGGCGGGTTTGATTTCGAAATCCCGTTGTGGTATGACCACCCCTGGTCTTTCCTCAAAATTGGAAGGATCATAGAAATCCTTAAGAGGAACGACAGGCTGTTGGCGGGGTGGTGGATTTTGTCCTTGATTAGCTAGGTTCGTGACAGTCCTAGCTAGATCTTCTTGATTTTGTTGTAGTCGAGCCAAATGGTCGACCATTAATGCAAAGGGATTTGTATTATGGGTTATAATTGGAGGGCCACCTGGCCCTGCTGGTATTTCTGGTTGCTCTAAGTTAGGAAGGTGAGGGAGGGTGGAGTCAGCTTGTGGGTCGGCTGACGGGTTAGAAGTGGAAGCAGAATTTTTTTGACGGCTTCCTGGGTTTTCAATTTTTTTAGAAGACGAGGGGGAAGAAAACAATGATTTCTTGCTGTGGGGGGCAAAATCAGATGGTCCCTCGAGGTGTGGTTTTTGGGACCGTCGCCCGTGCATGCACTACTTGGAAGAATTGGAGGAGAGGAGAAGAGAAAGAGATGAGAGAAAGTGTGCAATTCAAACAAACAAATCTAGACCTAACTTAAATGCGACTCCCTAATAATAAACCTAATACTTGGTCTATGTAGGAAATAAGTAGTCAATAGTGAATACCTGTTCTGTCAACGAATCTAGCCAAGTTGCTTAAGGGGAGGTTTGGGCCCAAACGTTTCCCAGGGAAGACCCCAGGTGCTTGTACAAACGCGCGCCTGGTCGTTTGACACGGCCCCTCAGCCTGAACACCAGATATAGATGACAGAATTGGTATTAACTAAAGAAAACTTAAGACCTAAATAGCAAGCCTAAGTTGATAAAGCCTTAGGGGTCAAGTTGCTACCAATTTTAATTAGGTCTAGGATGCTATAGTGCACACAGAATGTGGAGGACGTTTATTGGGATGTTGCCTTATTATTTTGATTTTTTTTTTTGTGTGTACAGGAATTGGAGAGTGGCTCCAATGAAAATCAAGTTGTCACACAATTTTCTTGTATTTATGTCTTTTAAGATTCAATTTAATCAAATGTGTTTTAGGATTTTTCTAATTAAATTTTAAAACAAGTTTGAAAATCTACAATCAAAGGAAAACAAGTTGTATGGGTGATTGTATATTTCCTTTTAATTGAGTCTCTAAAAAGAAAGAAGAAACCCTAAGCCAATTATCCCTAAGACAGAAATTTTACTACCAATGAATTATTTTTAGGCTTTCAGAATTAAGTAGTAATCCAAACAAGTCAAACAACACCACTACTTTGAAGAAAATCAAACAAGGATTCCAAAAAAGATTTTTTTAAGATTTTAAGAATTTGTTTGATAATTATTTTAACTTTTTAATTGTACTGGTGTCAAAGCCCAGAAATGATACCTGTGGGTATTGTGGACTTTTCAGTATTACCACCGACCTCATAAAATTTTCGTGATTTTATATGATGTGTAAAATTTCACAAGGATTCCATAAAACTAAAATTCAAAAAAATTGGATGAATATAAAAATTCTAAAAATTCACGGACAGTAGCAAAACAGGAAGATTAAAGGGTGTGACCCCTCTGTAATTCACGAATTTTTAAAAATTAAATACAAATCCAATTGATCTGAAATTTGGAACAGATGTTCCAAACTTAATTGGGAATCACTCTATGAAATTTTATGATTTTAGGAGGCCTGTGATGTTAGGAATCGATTTTTTAAGTCCGGACAGAAATCTGGACCCGAAAAACAGAACACCAATACTTGCAATGGAGTGGTGTTAAAGAAGCATACAAGCAAACAATGGATTTTATAATGCACCACTTCACTTAATTAAGTTTTTTGGGATCCTGAAAGCCAAGTTTAATATATTTTTGGTAGTTTAATTAATTATGTGACCAGAAAGAGGAACCAACCTGAATTTCGCGGGAAGAAAAGGAACTTTGAGCTCTCGCTTCCAGATTCCCGCCTTCCCGCTGTAGTTCCTGCACACACAAAAGAAAGGAAGAGAATGGGATGAGATCCACTTCAAGCAAGAGAAAATTAATTAATGCCAATATGTGCCTCCCCAGCAACGGCGCCAAAAAGTGATAGCGAAATACGCGTGATTTGTAAAAGCGGGTTTTTAACGTCGTTGTAACACGCGAATCCGCTTTCGCTTTTAAATTTATATCCTAGATAGGGGAGTATCTAGGGTCATCCAAGGAGGCAAAAATTGTAAAATTAATCCTCTTGCTTACAGATAGATCTCAACTTTCTTTTTGATATTTTTCAATATGTAATTTTTTTTTGTATTTTGAAAAGACGAGGGCAAACTGCGAATTGTAACGAAAAGAACTAACACCTACAAATGATTAACTAAAATTTAAGAGATAGAAATATCTTCTTCCTAAGCTCATGCTAGGCAAGTGGAGGCCTAGGGTAATTAGGAAGAAGAGTTGAAACAAGTGCTAGAACTAAAAACAACTGCAATAAAAAGCTAAAAGAAGGCAATTTGATTGAGTAAAATGAGTTCTTTTCAAGGATAAGTAGAGGAATGCTTCTACTAGAATTAAACAAATCTAATAGCAAGAAAAGAAACACAAATCCTCTTGCAACAATGGTGAAGAAGGGCATCTTCTTGCTCCAAGCCTAGCTGCTCCTTGGCTTGAAAAGAGGGCCTCCTTCCTCTCCTTCCTTGAGAGCTCCTCCAAGGTGGAAGCTACCACCTTTAATGCTCTCTCCAAGGGGTGGGCATGCACCACCCTCAAAAACTCCTCCAAGGTGGCGTGACCACCTTCAAGATCTCCTCCAGGATCTTCCTTGCCTGGCTTCTCCTTTGGCTGGCGTGACCCAAGAGAGAAGGGAAGAGGGGAAGGCACCAAGGGGACAGAATATCCCCTTAATCTTCTTCTTCTTCTTCTCTCTTGGACGTGGGCTTCTTGGTGGAATATGAGAGTGAAATTGCTAGCCAAGGATGACTTGAATGGTGGTGGGTAGTGGTCTTTTTATAGGGTAGGATGGGGGGTTAAGGTGCCCCTTGAAATGGAGGGCTAGGATGGAAGAATGGAGGTGGTTGGTGATCCTATGGCTAAGGAGAGTTGGCGCCAACCCAAGGGGTGTTAAAGGGGGTAGTTATGGTGGTGTTGGTGTCTTTTGGTGGTGGAGAGACACCACCATGTTGGCGCCAACATGGGGTCTTCTAGAAGGGGGGTTAGGTGGATGGTGGAGATGAATTCAAGGGAAATTGTGTGGTGGAGATGAGGGGGGATTTTGGAGGGAAAAGTGGCGCCATTAAGGGGGTGATTAGGGTAGTTTTTGGCGCCACTTTTAGGTGTCTTTTGGAGGTGGTGGGTAGGTTAGGTTGGTGCCAAGTAGGTTAGCTTATGTGGAGCTTAGGTGGAGCTAGTTGGGTGGAGTTGTTAGGTGGGTTTTTGGGGTGGTACAAGCCAAGGAAGTTGGAGCATAGCTAAGCTAAGCTAAGCTAAGCTAGCTTAGCTAATGGAGGAGTAGAGGAGAAGGTGTTGGAGCTAGAGTTTGGAGGGAGGAGCTAAGGAGGAGAAGTCTGGAGCTGAAATTGGAGCTGGCTGTTGCTGAAGAGGCTGGCATGGAGCTATTCTAGCTGGCTTAGCTTGCTAGTTCTTTGCTAGCTACTAAGCTGAGCTAAGGTAAGCTAGCTTCTACCAAAATGAGCTGAGGTGAGCTAGGTCTGATGCTCCCGGGGAGAATCAAGCTGGTTGAGGCAGCTAAGGTAGCTTAGCTCAACTGAGCTGAGCTAAGCTAAGTCCCCGGGAGCTGGACTTGAGCTTCCTGAGCTGGGATGAGTTCTTCAGCTGGCTGGAGTTGAGTGGAGCTGGATGTAGCTGGATTTGAGCTGGGGTGAACTCCTGTCAACTCAGCTGAGCTAGCTAGAGCTCCCTGTGAACTAGTGGGAGCTGAGATGAGCTAGACTCAGCTAAGTTGAGCTGGATCTGAGCTGACTTGAGCTAGGGTGAGCTAAGATGAACTCTCTTGAGCTACCATTCAGCTGAGATTAGCTGAATGGAGCTGGGATGAGCTAACCCTAGTTCAAGTGAGCTAGGTTCCAGCTGTGGTGAGCTGGATCGAGCTGAGTTCCAACTAGTCTGGGCTTCTCCTTCACCATTTGCCTTCTTGAGTGCTAGGGTTTTAAGGATCTACATATCTGTACATCCCTAACACTCATAAAAACATATTAAAAAGACAAATAAAAGATGCAATGCATGCCTAACCTATTTTATGCCTAAATGCAGCCCAAAAACCTGTTTGCGGAGTAAAATCCTAAGAGCTAGGTTTGTTTTAATGTGTAAGAATGATGATAAACTGGCGTTTATCAAACATCAAAATGGGCCAACTTTAGGAGGAGGAACTTGGGGCGTAGGAGCCCAAGCTCCTGGTGTCATTGCGAGGCGACATTGTACAAATTGGAACATGGGGCATAGGAGCCCTAGTTTCTATTGGCCTCGAGGGGTGGCACAATATCGAGTGGAACGTCGGGCATGGGGGCCCAAGTCCCCGCCATCCCTTCAAGCTAGCAAATGTTGCTAAGATTGAAATGGTTAAAACTCCACCAGTGGGCGATGCTTGGCTTTTTTGCCTAAGCAATGGAGTTGTGAGTGTAAGTGGCCAAGGCACTCTTCATGTTATCATCTGTTGAAATAGGCAACTCTGTGCCAAAGCACTTTTGCTGCCGCCCTTAAGGGGTGGCATGAAGCGCACTTGCCTTTGCTTATTGCCAGCCTTGAGAGGCAACATCATATCCGATCAGAACTTGGGACGTGAGGAGGGGGGGTCGAGTTCCTGTCATCCTCAAGAGGTGACACTATATCAGATTGAAATATGGGGCAGGGGAGCCCTAGTTCCTGCCATCCTTAAGAAGTGGCTTAATTTTTAAACGAAACTTGGGGCGTGGGGGCCTAAGTTCCTACCATCCTAATGATGTGATGCTATATCAATGGGAACAAGGGCCATGAGAGCCCTGGTACCTATCGGGCTTAGGAGGCGGCTACCGGTCTAAGGAGGTGACGTTATGAGGGAACTTGAGCACCAAGGCTCGATTCCTACCAGCCTTAAGAGATGGCCTGCCGACCTTAGGAGGTGTCAGTGCAAGGGAATGTGAGGCGCGTCCGCCTGAGTCTGCCAGCCTTAAGAGGTGGCGTGTGAAGGGAGCAAAGGCTGATCTAAGCTTGGTCCTTGCCGGCCTTAAGAGGCGGTTACCCGGGTGGAGATGTGACATAAGTGCCACCTTCCACTAGTGATGGCCAGTCACTGCAGGGAATAAGTCTTTATCTTGGCTATAACAAAATCGATCATTAATTGTCTCTAGGATGAGGTGAAGACTTCGAATGCCATGGTTGGCGTTAATGGGACTACCCTCTCTGTGGTGGGGGATACGCATACATGGGGCATTTAATGCTTGCCAACCTTAGGAGGTGGCTTTGTGATTATGAGAACATGGAGGGATGCCCCAGTCCCTGTTGTCCATAGGTGGTGGCCTTGGGGCATGTTTGCCTAATCCCATTCAGGAGTGGCAATCTGTGGGTCTTGGAGGGATCAAGGTCCCTTTCGACCTCAACGAGCTTGGTAGCATCGTGAGGGAGAAGAAATATGGCCTGGGCTGAAGAGCCTAGCTGCAACCCCAATGCCACTGGCAGATCAGCTAGGTTCACCTTGCCTGGTTATATGGGCTTGGTTTCTTCCCCCCGCCCCCTCCATGGTTCTAGGGGTCTAGGCCTCCAAGGTCAATGAAGCTCGAACCTTAGGAGTTTTGTCCTATCCGCCTAACCCTCGTGAGTTGTTTCTTCTTCCTGAGGAGGTTGGAAGTGCATGGAGACGATTTGGCAGAGGACATGGATTGACGAGCAACCGATGATGCCATCTAATGCTACCGTCAACCTAGCCTCTTCGAACATGGTCGTCTGGTTGACGTGCCTATCTCTTCCTCAAGCGAACAAGGGAAGGCTAATCTCTCCCTTTGGCATTACTTTATAATCGCCAAAGGCCCACGACCAGAGTGGCCAGTGGAGGGAGAGATGTTATTGTTTATCGAGGCCCTTGGACCAGAGATGCCTTACCAGCAAGGGCGTCACCAAAAGCGAATCCATGTGTTCTACCTGATGTGGTGGAAGAGCGAACAATCTAGACGGCGCTTGCTCGATGGTGCTTCTTTTGGCCCTACTAAGGAGTGAGGAAGGTGTATTGAAGTGCCTACTCAGAAGTAATGGCACGCTGGCGTCGGTTGGCATTGTCCCCAAAGATAAGCTCGACCTCTGTACCAATGGGCTTGGGTGATGAGAGGTGAGCATCTTGGGGTAATGTGGATATTGCCACTAGAACTTAATAGTGGTATTCTGAGATTGCCATGGTGGAACCACCTGTTTGACCAAACGGGTTGTCGATCTACCTAGCTTTGGACGAAGGTTGTATTATTGAGTCCTCAGAGTTGCCGAAACTCCCTCTTCCATCCTCCTTCAGGGCCCTTAATTATAGCTTCCACTACAGCTGATGAGGCGAGCCAGGTCTCCACATTGGGTCTGGGACTTGACTCGATCGTGTAGATCCTATCATTCTTCAGCAGTGTGTCTCTGAGCCCTGCAGAAATTGATGTAGGGCCCAGAGTTAACCTTTCTCTTTGTGGATTTAGGTGGCAACAAGCCCTTGCTTGTGGACCAAAACATGTCCTCCTGGTTCATGGCCAGGAGAGTATATTCCTCGAAGGACCTAGGCTACAGCTACCCCACAAGGGGGGTTGTCACCATAAGCAAGTGCAAATGTTCTGCTGGATTAGGCAGGGAGGCGAACAAGCGGGATGCTGCTTCCTTGAGTGTACCCTTCTCGCTCCAGTGAAGGGTGTGGAAGGTGCTAGGGAGAGTCAACTCAAAAGGAGTCTCTCGGTGGCCTGGGACGGCATCTACCCCAAAGATTCCCTTGACCCCTGTCCAGATATGTTTGTGCAACCGGAGGTGAGGACCTCGGGGTGACGCAGGTGTTGCCGCCAAGCCCAGGTGGCGACGCTCTGCCTAGGTAGGGGAGCCAAGGTGACACCGCTTGCTTGGCTGGGCAGGGTGTCAACCCTTCTAACTCCTAGTCCATGAGGGAGACCACTTTGGCTACCCGAAGCTGCTGGAGCTTTCCCTTGGGGCAATCTTAGGGGCTCTCCATAGGCCCGTCGCCTATTATTTGGCTTTTATTTCACCTGATGCAGAGAGACAAGTTCTCGTGCAAGATCTAAGACTCAATTCGGTAGTGTAGATCTCGGCAGCCCTTGGTGGCATGACCCCGAGCCTTATGACACTTGCAGCAAGGCTCGAGGTCAACCTTCCTCTTTTACGAGTCTTGGCAGGGTCAGCAAGTCTTCATCGGTGGACCGGACTCCCACCAACACCTCCTCCTGATTTACGGCCAGGGGGGCATACTCCTTTAGGGACTCCTCTTTGTCTGGTGGGGCCCGCAACTGCAGCCCTGGTGGGTCGTTCACTCCTTTGGTCAGGGAAGGTGTCTATTCACTTGCGAAAGTGGCCACCTTTGCGAACAGGCATTGGAGGATGCTCACCAATGGCACTCTTCTCTTCTGGAAGGCAGGGGTCGTCATTGACCCCTGGCCAGTTGATCGCAGGAGCAGAAGGAGCCATCCAGCTCCGAGAACCTCGTGGCCCTGTCCCAGAGTCTTGCTACATCCCCTGGTGGGGAGTTGCTGATGTCGTACCAGGACCTTTGAGTCAAGGCATCTGGTTTGAAGTACTGGGCGGCTACCACCTCATGGGGCCTTCTGCACTTGAAGTACTGATCCTTGACCCGAACTAGATAGGCTCAGAAGGGCTCATTTTTTTGTTGTTTGACTTCCGACAACCTTCCAGGGCCGTCCCTAACCCTTTGCCGCTCAGTGAAGTGCTGGCAGAACTTACCAACCCAGCCTTGGGAGCAAGCAACCTGTCCGACAGGCAGGCCGACTAGTCGTTCATGGGGCACCCTGTACAGGTTATGACGAGAATACTTGGCGGAGTACTTTGTCGAAGCAACCGTGTATCAGCATCATTTGGCAGTAGCTCCCAACGGGATAGTTGGGATTCATCGTTCCACCACACAGGATCATCACCTGCTGCCTAAGTTCCCTAGGCAAGGGGGTCGTCATCACCTCTTCTATGAACGAGTAGGTGGTGACATCTGCGTGTGGGGCGTATACCCCTCATTGCTCGGGTGACTTGGTGAACTATCTCCAAAGTGGAGCCCCCGCTGCCAAAAAGGGGTTGAGCACCCGAATGCTTCCCTTGCAACGGCGGGAGTGGGGCTTCTGGCAGATCGGAGATAGAGCTTTGCCTTGCTGGATACTAAGCTCATGCCCTAGCCTTTTGAGTCATTCAAGCAGGAGGGTGTTTCTCTCCTCTACCACACACCACCATTTCGACTGCTCGTCGCTGGGGCATGAAGTGTAGGACTCCTCCAGTTGGATTTTTTCGAACTCCATGGCCTGTCTCATTTTGGGGAGCTTCACGACGAGGGGTTGATGCTCTGGGAGTCTTCCCTTGCTCGCATCTCGAGGGAGTTTCACTTAGGGGCCTCAAGCAGCCAGCCGAGTCTCACTGGCTTCCCTTTGTTCGAATCGGTGTGCTGAGGGTGCCGTTGGGACATAGAGGCGTAGGACTCCGACTGGGTCTCCTCAAGGGTGGCCGTGAGAGGAGTCGCGAGTGGTTAGGGTCATCGCGAGAATTTTTGACCGGGGAATCCGAGGTAGGGTGTGGTGGAGGTGTTGCTCTCCATCAACTCGATGCTTGGAAGAGCATGTCATTTTTGTTAACGATTCCCACAGATTATGCCATTTGATGGAGCCCAGTGGCCACCGTCAGGGCCACCGATGTCCATCAAAGCATTTGTTGACATTAGGAACGTAATGTAGCCACAGGCAAAACATCACAAGGGGATGGTCAGACATCCTAAGTGATCAGATCATCCGACTCATTGACCTACAATCAATTGCAAGAGAAATGAGGAAGTTGGTGACCGAGTTCCACCGCAAGAGGTGTACGTCTAGGGGGAGGATAGTACTCCCAACTCTACACTAATATTCGTGAGGTTACAAGATTTCTTCCCTTTACTCGGGGGTCTCTCTTCCCCATTTATAGCATGGGAAGAGTTCTAGCCTAGTGAGATCTTTTCCATGATCTTTGGTACACCTTTTGTCAAACTGCTTGCCTACTGACAAATTGGAGGTAGCTATTTCTGTTCTGTCATGACTCTAGCCTTGCGTTGAATCTTCCAACAGGTTGAGCAGACCCAAGTCCAAGTTTGGCTAGTTGTGGGTGGGTTGAGTAATACTGGACCCACCTACTTTCCCTGTAATTGGGCAGTCGGATATTCTATTGAGTTGTGCGCAGAGTTTTGGATCCAATGATAGTTTTTGCCCCTCATCAAGCCCCAATTTTATAATAAATGACTTCATATGGAAAACTCCCTTGATGGTACCACAACACCCCCAACTTTATCAGCTATACATATTATGGTGTTAAAATCTCCTATACAAACTAGATTTTCAACCAAGGTCTCTAATAATCTCCTCATTCTACTCGAAAACTTTCTCCTTACATTTTGCTGTGGTGTACCATAAACACAGGCCATGGTCCAGACAAACCTATCCTGAATAACCTTTACAATCAAGCAATGGAGTTCAGAATAAATTACATCGATGTTCACTATTGTCCAGTAAATCAGTCCTAATCAACCAACTCTTCCATTAGCGTCCACTGAAAAATAATTGTAACCATCGAATATTCTTCCCACTAACTGAAATCTTCTCTTCTTCACATGTGTTTCAGAAATAAAAACAATATCTTCATTGGAGGCTGCGACTAGGGATTTTAAAAGACAAACTACAGAGGATGATCCCAAACCGCCGAAGTTCCATACCAATATATTCATTTGGACTGAGGCAACTGATCAGGCCCAGCTGCCATCGGCCCCAGATCATATTGTACACATCTTCTTATATTGCTCACTTCAATATCTTCACTATCATTGTCCTCAGAAAGTTTTCTTTTTATATTGAATCGAGTTTGTCTTGCTTCTCTCTTAACATCCCTGACTATCCTCTTAAATCTCCTTCTATGCGCTACACTCTCCTTTCCCCAGGCATACTACTTCATTTCTAGATCCTTCTTATAACTCTTATCCATCTCAGAAGGACATATATCTGGTTGAATTCTATCTTCAATGTGATCAGAACTTCCTGTCTTCATCTCCACCATTTGATCAGTAATCTGCCATTGCGCTAACCCTTCTGAATATAACATCATAGCAGTACTAGAATCAAAATCAGACATGAGTTCTGATTTTTTTTCCACACCTTAACAATTTTTACCTGTCAATGGCACTACCACAGAAGAAGACCTAGAGGTTGACATCTGCCATACTTGTATCTGCAACTGACTCTCGTCCACTCCCTTTTCATATGCATAGGGCTCTCCTTCAGACATTCCATCACAATTGGTTCTAGCAACCTCTTTGCCTTTGCCTTTTTTCCTTATCAGATTGCCAATCTCAACATCTTGCTTCTCTTCTTCAAGTGCCTCCTCAAACCATTAAGCCTGCGATTTTTCTTCTGTTCTATGCATGATTCCATACTGTTCCATTGGATAAAGACTTTAGCTGATTGTCCTCCAATTTCCTTTCCACTCAATCTTCTTTTCCCTCTCATCGAATCGTCATATCTAAATTTTATTTCCTCCTCCAATTTCCTCTGCATATCCAGCGATTGTATTTCCGATATCTTCATTCTTGCTTTTAAGAGATCGTCACAATCCTTTTGTTCATGTCCTAGTCTTCCACAGAAATAGCACATTCTTGGAAGTCTTTCGTAACACAATGGAATTGTGATCGATCCTCCATGGATGATATTTAATTTGATTTTGCAAACTATGGGCCTGTCAATTGCCATTTCCACTTTCATTCTTACAAATTTGCCCCCTCTCTTCTCATCCAGATCAATATCTCTGATGGCTACAAAAACTTCCTCTGCTTGCTTTAGAACAACTCTGCAACGATACTCGGGTGGTAAATCATATAGCTGCACCCATAAATTAACTGAATCAAAAACATATTCAGATGGCTTGACATCTTCTTGTCCCAGCTTGAAAGCAATTAGGTCTCCCTCAAAATGCCATGGGCTTTTACTTATAACTGATCGAACATCACCTTCAGTAGCAAATTCAACCATCCATTTTTTTTTTCCGCAACCTTTGTTATAGTCTATTTTTGAGAGAAGGACCATGCTTTTGTAACAACTTCAATAACTACCCTGCTTCTAACCTTCTTGTCTGTTAACACAGTAAAATAGATGCATCTTCTCCATTTCTTTGGGTCCATCAGATCCTTTTCCGCTATTGATATCTCTGCCACATCTTCTTCCAGATTTCAGAGCTTCTTTATACCATCTATAATTTAAAGAATTGTACCACTAATTATGAGTTTGCAAAATAAACAGAGGAATTAGTTGCTTTTGTGTTTAGGTGAAAAGTTGTAGTTATAATAGGTGTTTGGATGAAAAATACATCACATTGAAGAAGAAATAACTAAAGATTAAAAAAAAAAAGGAGGAATTAAACAATTCTGTCTCGAGAATAGAAGTATTTTCTTTCGGAATAAGAAATCGAATTTCAATTTAATTTACTTTCAAAATTTCCATACCCAAACAAGGAATGGACCATACAATTCTTGCAACCAAACAGGCCTTCAATGAATAAAATTCTTCTTCTTTGGCTTGTATAGAAGGGTGTCGATAAACGAGAATATATTATCATGTTAAGCTTCGTTGTAAAGGTCAATTATGAAAGAAAAACTTATTGAAATTTCCATCCATCGCAATCACAAACACACCTTCAAAGATAGCCTTCTCCTTTATAGTTAAAAGTGCAAAGTACCAAGATCATACACCCCACGGATCTGACTTTTCAGTTGGACTCATAAGCTAAGCCTGTTAAAAATATAACGCCCAATATCTAACTTTTAAGTCAAATTCACAAATTTAGTTTATTACCTTAAACCTTTGAGCTACCTCTAGCTTTAGGGGTTTCTCGGATACCTTTTACTCAAGACAAAAAAAAAAGTCGTTAAGTGAACTTGAAAATCACAAACATGATAAGAGCATCATTGTACGTAAAATCATAATTATTTACAAAAATCTGAACTCTCGAAAATGGATGGGAGTAAGAGAGAAGCAAAATTATTTGAATTATTAATTAGTGACTTAAACTAATTTTTTAAATTTTTTTGGAGATTTTTCTGATTTGTTTTTGGGATTTTGAAATGAGAGATAAACAATATTTCTATACCTATGCACTAATCCAAAACCTAAATCTAAGGTGCAAAAACTAACACTAAAAGCTTCACAAAATTTGCATGCATGGAAATCGAGAAACAAAATTGGAAGCAAAGAACTAACTTACGACTACCTAAGAGTTGTGAAACATAAAATAACATGTACAAACTACAAAACATGACAAATCAAGCACTAAACTAATGAAAATGAAAGCAAATAACTAAGCAAAACGTTTATTAATCAACTAACATCAAGATTACAAAATTACACTACAATTGCAAAACTAGAGAGAGTAAAAAGAGAAAAAGAGCGAAGAGAGTAAGGGGGAGTCTTCGATGTAATCAGTACAAGAGAGGGGTGATTTGTGTTAATAGAAATAAATATCAAATAAAAAATTTAGAGAAAAAATTTAGAGAGGAAATCCAACCAGGAAAAACTTCTACTTTGTCGTCCCTAAGGATTTTCAACCCTTGCTCTTAGTAAGATTCGCTAAAAACAACACCACAAATACAAGGGCGATGTATCTCAAGTACAACAACTCCTTCTTGAACAAACCTCAAGAAGGTATTTTGTTCCTCTCTTCAAAAAGAATGGGAATCTCTCGAGAACCCAAAACTTTCAAAGAACAATAAAAACTAAAAATTACAAGTCCTGTAAAGCCAAATAAATGGGCAAAGTAAGTGTATGCAATTAGTGAGATTTCACACTAGAAAGAGGCGAATAGAAAGGGTTGAATAGTGTGGTATATAAAAATTTGATACAAATAAACAATCACACAAGCATTTACCACAATTACATAATGGATTTTTAGGTGAAAACTAACTCAGGCAAAAACCACCACCTAAGTCTCTCGACTTAGGATTTACCGACCTACCGAATAGATCACATCCACTAAACGTGCCACTTTAAATCAAGGGTGGCACAACCTCAATACTCCACACTACTTTAACTAAGGGTAGTGTACCTCAAACCCCTCTTCACGAAAAGTATTTTATCTCATGAGAAGATGGAAATTCGCCACACAAATACCCAAACCAAAAACAAAACAGAAAAATAAGAACCTCTAGAGCCACAAATATAATTTACCACTAAGCTCCTATAGGCAAAGGAACTCCCCTTAGATAGAAGTGTAATGGCGTGAAAACGCAGAGTTTTGGTGCTCTCCAATGTGTTGTCAGAAGCTTGGAGATCAACGGCAAAGTTTTCTTCACTTTAATATTCACTCAATAAGACTAAAATAGTGGAAAGTATTATCTCTTTGTTGTCATGAGCAAAAGGGAGGTTCCCATCTATTTATAGATGTATTAGGAACCCTCAGGAAGGCTTAGGAGAGGCCTTATAGCCATTAGGGTTTAGTCAAAGAAAAACCAAACCGAAATCCAATGAGATTAGGACAATAACTAGGTTTGACATCAGCATTGGATGTCTGATAAGTTTGTCAGATGTCTGATAAGGGTATATTGGACACCTAATCCTGAAGGGTAAATTTCCTAGATTTGATCGTATCCAAACAGGGATCTTGTATCAAAGGGTCGAGCGTCTAATGTTTACATATAAGATGTCTGGAACTATTATTGGATGTCTGATATAGGATAAGTGGTTCTTGGAAATAATCAGATCCAAATAGGGATCTTGCATCTAAGCATTAACGTCAAAAAACGTGTAAGGATAATTCGTTTGTTGTAGCAAGCGTTTACGACATCAATTTTAAAGAGGAAATGGAAATGTGACTACGGGTTCGATCTCAAGGAGGCGAAATCCAAATTAATCAATCGCTCATTTTTAGTTCCACATTATGATTTGTTTGCTTGTGTGGAGAATAGAGAGAGTTAGAAATCCAAGGTAAACAGAGGTCGCTAACTAGCATGACAACAATACAATATAATGTAGTAATAAGAACACGGAATGGCATGGATACAATTGAATAACAAGATAATAATTATGATAACGAGAACTACTATATTGCATAAGCAGAATGTCTTGCAACTATAAGTGAGTACACCAGAAGAATGCTTAAAGAAATGCAACACTGAGCTAAAGAAAATTGGAAAATAAATGAAAGAACGAGGGGGCGTTGAGGCAGCCGCAGTGGTGGAGGGTGCTCCAAGAGCGACTCGATGGCTCCAGAAAGGTGCTTGGCAACTCTATGGACATGGAAATATATTTGGTAGAAGATCGAAAGAGTTGCTTGCAAGTGGAGGTCCATAGGGCCTTTTATAGGCTTCAGGCCAAATAATTTGGCCCAAGATTCACACTCTCGCATGCTCGTTCTGGCCATCACGCACATAGCTGCACACCAACGCACACACAACACGTGCATGTGCTAACTCGCGCTATCCACAACTGGCACACACAGGGAGAGTTGCTAGCCGTTGGATGATTGCAGCAGATCGCCATCGAACGTGTCAAGACACGCCATCATGCACGATCATGCAGGAAGAAGCCACAGTCGTCAGATCGCGCGCGGAGGGATGAGATTGCAAGCGAGATCACACTCTAGATGATGCCCAACACCATGTGTACGATCGGGCGTGTGATCACCCATCGAATCACACGTGCATGCATTGCACGCATCTAGGTGCTCCACGTAGCCACTACCCCCACCGTTCATCTTCTATCGGGTAGTCCAATTTTGCTCGCAACTCGCATGCTGCAGATTTAAGCCTTCGTGAGGGTTCAAACTCACTGCACTGAGTTGGGAACGCTTCTCCCAACCACTAAGCCATGCGCTTGGATTGTTGAGCTAATGGCTCCAGCGCCTCGCGGTCTTGATCAAAGGATGACGATCGTGCGACTGCTGTTAAGGCGAGGCGTGGACCATCTGATGGTGATCAGGTGGTCGAGATTGCGTGTGTCGCATGATGAAGAGGAGAGGTAGGTGCTGCTGGAGGTCACTACAGGCAACACGTGACGCAATATGATCAACGGCCAAAACTTCTTTAGCTTATTGTGGGAGCTACGGAGGTCGAATTGAGGTTATTTTAAGTCTATTGGACTCCTTTCGTCGATTCAGATCCATCCATACGATCCAATTACTCATCTGAGACCTATTTCAATATGCACTTGTACACATGGCCGTTAAACATTAATTATAAACAATCTTAATGTAAGAATAACACAATATGCATGTATTGCTCCCAAACCCACGATAACATGATATTCATGCACATGCACCCTCAAAATTGACTTTAATTGATGTAATTAACTATTATCTGTAGAGTCATCAAGCATAATATATCTATTGGTCATTTGGAGATCGTGCTAGACATCTTGAACTAAAGGTAGCCTTTGAGAATTAATTTCCCGAGAAGCTAATGATTATATTAGGTCTAATAAATCAAGATTTGGGTCAGATTTAGCCTAACGTCTACTTATTAGATGTCTGAAAGTGTGTCTAAACGTCTGGGAATATTAATAAAATATTTCCAACAGGTTTCAAGAAGATTTTATTCTGACATCACTTTATTTGAGCCCAATGACCTTATATTGGATGTCTGATAAACATATCTGAGAACTTAAAAGTTATTAGCAGATGTCTGATATATGTGTTGAACGTCAAATAAGACTACCTGTTTACTATTTTGGCTTTCTAACTTAACTCGTGATTTTTCCTAGGTGTTTTAAGGATGGGTATGTGTTCCGAGGACCTAGGTCAATATATTTTGGGTTCTTTAACATGAATCTAAATTAGAAGAGCAAAAAAAATATATAAAGCTTACAATAATGTTTTCTAAGTCCTATTCTTCATATCTTTAAGCTTTAACTTCAAGTTCCATCAATCTTCTTCCTTCAAGGCTCCTTAATGCTTTTCTCCTAGCCATCAAGCTCTTCATTCCTCCATGGATTGAGCTTGAGCTTCTTCACATTTGCTTCCATTTGCATTTATCCTAAAATCTTAATCTCAAATGCAATGTTAAATAACAAGTGTTGAGTTATCATCAAAATCAATGATCGTAGTGCATTTGCACCAACAATTAGGACTTAATTAGAATACTCCCTTATACTCCCTAGAATAGTAGATTCGAAGTTGGAGGCATAGGAAGTGGAGTACAAAGGCTTTGTTGCAAAAATATGACAATGAACACTTGAAGAGAGAAAGAAGCCTCAAAATTACTTTTAAATGTCAAGCACTTGAGGGAATTGTTATCCCTTGCTTAAAGGCCTTCATAGTATATTTATAGAGGTGGTATGATCCTTAGAAATTACCAAAAATTTGAATTCTAAACATTTGGATTCAAATCAAACGTTCCAAAGATGAAAAGATGCATCAATTCAAAAAGTCCTGAA
The DNA here is from genome assembly GCA_037157565.1 of Thalassia testudinum. NCBI lineage: Eukaryota > Viridiplantae > Streptophyta > Magnoliopsida > Alismatales > Hydrocharitaceae > Thalassia > Thalassia testudinum. The sequence goes on from JAZHRO010000009.1 coordinate 53,015,204, forward strand.
ATTAAATGTTTAACCAAAAAGATGAATCGTTTAATTTCTTCAAAACATAACTATACACAACTCAGAAATTAAATGTTTAATTTATAGGATTAATTATTTAATCTTTCTTTGTATAACATGTTAAACGTTTAACCAATCGATAGTAGTTCTCTGTTTAGAACTTAAACATTTAATTTACAGAGTTAATCATTTAATTATCTACGTAAAAGGGAACGTCATCATCATCAACTCTTCTTTAGATTTTTTGTAACTCATAATTAAGTTCATCAAAAATATAATGGCATATTTTGTAAACATCAAAATTAAGTTAATTGGTGCCTTAGGAGCTGTTGGAATGCAATTATTTTAGGTAGAATAAAAACAAAATATTAATGCAAAATTTAACTTGTTCAAGCATTTGAAAATGAAGCTAAGACATCTATATGATGTAAATCAAATGTATGAAGGAAGATTCAGACATGGAAGAAGAGATGGGAAACATTATAGAGAGAAAATAGATGTTTGAAATTAAATGTTTCAATGTTTAAAAGATTCTAGTAATTGGAGTCTAACATTTAGATTTGGTAGGGACGTTTGAACAAAATATTAAGACATCTCAAAAGAGTATTCAGACACATGAGAATATAAGATAGACATCTAAACAAAAAACACTACTGAGAGTTGAGTTCCTGGAGTTGAGACACTAAAACTAGGGTCGTCTGATGGATTCATATGGATGTCCTAGAATGAAAAATAAGTCGTCTGAGAATAAGGGCAAACACCTAGAAGAGTGAATAAGACATCTCAAAGAGAAGTTTAGAATTTTGAAATTTTAAAATGCTTAATCAAACATAAGTTACTAAAGATTAATCACTCTTTTGAATGTTGAAATTTGACAAATATGATTGCTAATAAAATTTACAAACTTAGTCAAACATCTAAATCGTCATGTAGACGTATGAAATCATGAAAAAATCAAGATCAAAAGTTATGAGAATAAATGAAATCCGAAAAGAAAGATAGATGGTTAGATGAGAGGTTAGACATTTCAAATAAAGCATTCAGATGGCCGAAAGAAAAAGCAAATTACTGAAAATTAGAAGATAAAAATGATTTTTTCAATGATTTAAAGATATAGAAAGATTAGGTAGATTCTGAGATATACCCTATGGATATTCTCTGAGAATGGCACAAGAGGGGACTGAATTGTGCAATATAAAAATTGTAACTTAAAAGCACAATAATTCAAACCACAAATTGAACACAATAGTTTAGAAAGGAAACCTTCAACTGAGAAAAACCTCAACCATATCTTCTAACAAGAATTTTCCACTTGCTACATGCAAGTAATCCACTGCACTATCACATTTCAACCGAGGGTGGTAAATCTCAAGGTAAAACAACCACTTTCTTGTACATCACACAAGAAAGTAATTTTGTTTTTCTCTCGAGGAAGAACATGAATTTCACACCAAAAAACCCAACGATAAGAATCAAAATAAATTTGAAACCTACAATGATCTTATAGGGCCAAAAGTATAAGTGTGGTGTGTAAGTGTATGCTCAAATGTGAAAGTAAGGAGTAAAGAATTTTACTTCTTAATAAACCTCCCCTAGAAATAAGAAATGTCTCATGGAAGTTGAATGTTGTCAATCTTGTACTTGAGAGCTTAAAGGATTTTCACGTGAGAGATAAAGCTAGAGTGCATTTGAATTTGCTTGAAGGAGCTTTCAATCACAATGCACTCTTTGAAGTTTTTTCAAGTAGAAAAATAATAGATATTGATGAGTCTATTTTAATGGACTAATATTATGCCTAAGTAACTTTAATTATATCTTTTAGGTTTGTTAATAACTATATTAAGTTATAGAAGGTTTGCATGCATCATGATTTAGGTTTACATTTATTCTATAACTTAATATGTTCTTTTTATGTGCAGGAAAAATAATTAGCAAAAGAATGAGGGGAAAAGGATAAATTACCCTTTTTCAAATCACCGGCGGCTGTTCTTTTCCCCATTCTCCAGGGAACCCTCAACAACCACCAACCAGAGATAGTTAAGGGATTTGAAAATCCCTTAACTCTCAGAGGCGCAACGGAGAAGTTAAAAAGAAGAGGAGGGGAGCAAAGGAATCGGCTTCATCTACGGGTTCTTCTTCCTCCCCCTGGGGGGATATCCTTCCTCTCCACTGTGGAGAGAGTATGCACTGTGGAGAAGGTGCACCAACCCATCCTGCCCTTGACACGCCACTACGCCATCGCCCTCCCAGGAGCCCGCAAGTGCTACACAGCCCCCCCCCCCCCCGCAGGCTCGCTGCCCTTGCACGCCCGCAGGGCTGCTCTCGCATTGCCTGCAGGCAGTTCTCCAGTCCACTGCGTGCACACGCGCCCCTGCAGCCACATGCAGCGCGCAACCGCGCGCCTTCCTACCTTTCCAGCAAACCAAGCCCTCCAGCACCCCCTACTGTAGGCGCTCACGCCATCCCGCCTTCGCAACCACCCGCAGAAGCTCCCAATCACATGCCTCACTGCAGGCGCACCTCCCGCACGCAGCACCGCCCGCCCATCAACGCACCTGCAGGCGCCCACCCATCAACGCTGCACCCACGGGCGCCACCTTCAGCCTGCACGCCCACGCCTGCAGGCGCGCGCCGCACCAGCAAGTGCGCGCAGGCCACCGTGCAGCTACAGCAGCCTCCGTCTCCTCCAACAGGCCGACGCTCCGGCCACCTCCAGCCACGCCGCTGCCACCGTTGCATAGCTCTCGTCAAGCCGCACCTCCCTGCCGATTCTCGCGGCCAACCGTGCGCGGCCGCACACGCGAGGAGGAGAGGAGAGATCCTCTGTTTTTACCTCTATTAAAAATTACATTCAATGCCATTGTCAAGTTATATTAATATTTTATTATGGCCACATTGCACTGATGCACTCAGATTTTCTTGAAATTATTTTATTAGTGTTATGTGCATGTTTCTATCTTGAATTTCAAATTAGAATTGCATGAAAGTTGAATTCACATGGTAAGCCAGTACACATGCATCTTACACATATTTTTGAGCCTTAATCATTGATGTAAAAATTGCATAAACACCCCTGAACTTTTAAAGAAATTGTAAAGTTCATTTAAAACAGCATTTTCCTCGTATTAAAGTTGCAGAAGAGTTTGCAAACTGTGCATTCCTTGACTTGTGAATTTATTAGGCTAATTCCTCCCTGTGGAGACGACCTAACTCTTCGTGGTTAGTTTTGAAAATTTAAATGTTTTGGAAAGCGATTTTTTACCATGCAATTAAATACGACACATCATTTTATGATAAAGTTTTCAACGAAAACGAAGATCGCTTCTTTCAAATGGCGCCGTTACCGGGGAGGAAAAATGCCTATTAATTTTTTGGAAATTTTATGTTATTTTTATGCTATTTTAAAAGCTTTTCTAAACTACTAACTATGGATTTTCTTCTGTGCAAAAACATGCGACGAATGCGACGGACGCGCACGGTGGAGACGATCTTTTTGGTGGACCTGGACGCCACCTGGAGGACGGCAACAGGAACACGTGGGTCTTGATCCCACACACATAGGCTTACGGAGAATCCTATTTCTGATTTAGGCAGTAGGTCTTAGTTAGATTTAGTTAGATAGACATTAGAATTTAATTTCTGTCTTGTAGACCCTTGTTGGATATTTTTGGGAACATGTTCCCAGTGCCATCTTACTTCTGATCGCTCTTGTATCGGGAGTGTATTTTCGGGAGCGTGTTCCCATTTATTCAGATTATAGGATTATTTGAACTGTTTGAACTGAATTTCGATTAGTTAGTTAGATTAAGTCTGTTTGTTTAGTATAAAAAAAAAAATTTGAACTGTCTGCTAGAAGCTACATATCTATAGGATGACCATCTAGGACTGAATGAGCAGCATCTAGTTTATTTTTATTGCATTGCATTCATTACTGCACGAAGAAAGCTGGAGTAAGGTACGTCTTCTCTTGAGCATTAATTACTTGTCATACATATGCATTGAACCTAAATCTAAGACCACTAAAGTGCTTGAATCAAATTAATTCAGTGGTCACTTTAAACTAATTGGGACTGTTAAGAGGTTAGACTTTAAAATCTATGACTAAAAATTGTGTGCAAAAGGATCCTGTTTGCGGAATTTCAAAAAATCAAAACACGATCGTATGTTTGCACACTTGAGACACTGTGCACTTCACATAAGGTCACTAGATAAATTTCTACCTCTTCTCTTTTGCACCACAAGAGAAGTTAGTCGGAAATCAACAAGCCTACCCACCAAGTTACTTCGGTTCCTCGTGTGTGGGCTCGATTTGAGACTTCCATCCCTTGCGAGTAGGTTATAGGCACCAGCGAAGGTTGGCCTAGGAAGCGTAATTTCTGCAAAACTTGTTTGGCCACCAACTAAACATATAACTCTAAGACCTGCAATCTACTAAAAACAGATCCTGTTGAATTTGCGTTTGTTGCGACAATAGAACTCTTTAGGAAGTTTTTTGCTGAATCCTAAGAAAGTTAAAATTGTTTTGCTTAAAGAAATAGATTACTCTTACTCCTATCATTCAGATTATCAGAGTCAATACTTACCATCTTTCAATCAGGATCCCATGCTCCAAACGTATCCATCCTTTGATGGGTACATTGACAATTCATGGGATCATTCTCATTCTTACCCTGGGAGTACTGGCTTGATAACTCTCACTTTTGAGCAGAGCCTAGGAGCGGGATTTTCCAATCCTGAAATCCCTACTTCTATGCAAACACCCAACCCTCCCACCCTTCATGATTTTTCGTATCGAGGTTGATCCGATACCCTTAGGCAACCAGAGCCTGAAATTGACTATCCTCCCCAACCTGATAATAGTAGCCTCTCCTTTTTTGTGATAGAAATGCAAAAACAGCAAAAGGAAATGATGGAATCAATGGGAGAGATGTTGAAGAATAGTCAACAGTTAAATGAAGAAATAAGACAGCTTAGCTACATGCTTCCCAATAATCCTGATCCCTACCCATACGACCATGATCATGAAAATAATTCGGAGGAACCCAATGACAATAGGGATCCAATTTTATGTAGCTATCACTTAGACTCTCCCAATGAGACACGGCCACTAGAGGACAACGATCATAGTGATTATCCACCTGAGCTTTATTGGAGTCAAAAGCAAGGGAAGATGGTACCTCTTGAGGACCTTGACCCCAATGACAGTATTCTCCTTACCCCTACCAACCCGGGTCAAGGTTGTATTGTTCCTATCACTTCCCCTATTGATTATTTGGTGGAATCCCATTCTACCCTTAGTGAGCCTACTCCTGACCCTCCACTTAGGGAATCAACACCTACCATTTAGTATCCTGAGGATTTAAATGTACCCAATGAAGGTGACCCTTAGGGAATGGAGGATGATCAATTCTGGTCTCAGGGATATAAAGAGTCTAATTCAGAGGATGAGGATGCCCCAACTGATGAACCTAGACTGAAAATCTGAAGTCAATCATAGGAGAATTATTTATCATTTGAGTATTTACCTCCAGAAGATAGAAATAATATGATTAAATCCAGATTCCTTCCTTCTTTTGAGAGTCATCCTCCATTAAAATAGGAGTTGATATTAGAGGACAAACAAAATAATGAGAAGTCTATGGGAGACTCTCGAGAACAAAACACGTCAATTGAGGATTTTTACCCCGAGAAGAATGACGAATTCAATGATATAGGCTTCCTCCAAAATATTAAAATTGATCCTCCTTTAGAAATAATTGAGGATACTGATCCAACTCCTAATGAATCACAGATACACCCCGATAAATATTTGAGTGAACTAAACGAATCTGGGGATGAGCTGAATGATAATGATTCTTACATTTTGACCCTACCATCAAAAGGTTATAATTTGGAGTCTACCCTTAATTCAAATACGACTCCGATCATTAATGCTAGGTAGGATAACTTGAAGTTGTCTACAACAGTTAAGGAGTGTACAAAATCTGAATCATTGTTGGAATTGAACTTAACACCAACTAAGCCCTCATTGGACTTAACCATTACCTTCCAACACTACAAACAACCCTTATACTCCCTAACCGATCCTTGGCTCAGATTTCTGCTCATGTACATTCATTCTGGAGACTATATCAGGCCAGTACATCCTAGGGTAGAATGGCGAGTATAGATTAATGCTTGTACTTTTACTCTCGCCATTCAAGGGTTTGAATTAATTATGTGTATCTCTTTTAAAACCCGTCCTGCTTTGGAGGATCCTTGTTATCCTCCACTTATTCCGTTTTGGGAGGCCTCTTTCATATTCCGTTTCTTATTCCTAGACCTCCCAAGGTAGCCAACAAAATTTTCTATTTTCATTTCTTCTGGCGAGCATTTGGAATTACATTGCATCATCAGCTCGCCAACATCTGTGGTTACCTGTTTTCTAGGCCTGCACTGTTACACATATTCTTAGGGCCTAACCTTTTCTGTTTGGAACCTGACTTATAGGTTCCTTATAAGTCTGGCTGCTGACAGAAAATGCAGCGCTTCTTGGGAGGCAATCCAACGGTCATCAAGTGATTTCTTTCCTTTCTCCTCTTGTTTTAATTTTACAATGAGGACATTGTAGGATTTAGGCATGGGGGAGTGCATTTACATTTTAGGTGCATTCATGCATTTAGGTTAGCATATAAAATATATATATTATTATTCTCTTTTCTTGAGCTGAATGGGTTAGTCCCTAGCAAACTACCTTCGTTTTTGGAGGTTTTTCTTTCAGAATTATTTCTTAAGTTTAGAATTCAGTACATTTATTTCATGTGCATGTAGACTTGTAATGGATCCTTGAGGAAAACTAATAAGCATTTGTAGTCCACTGAACCCTTGGACAGTTCATAGGGAGTCAGGCATACTATCTTCTAGTAAATCCACCTCATATTTGTGAGAAGAAAGTAGAGAGATTACTGATGCGCTAAGTCTAGTGCAAGGACTCTTAAGTTTTGGATTATTAGAAGATGATACTTCAGAGTTAAGCTTAGTTTTTACTCTCTGTTCCTGTGTGCATATTTTGTGTGAATTCCTAACAGTCACCAAATAAGGCAGATACACAGAGATTGAGTCTTAATAAAGCTATAACTATGGTGGATGGTTACGACCGTCCTTCATAGAGTCCTCAGCTGAAGGAGAGTAATAGTGTCAAAGGTCAGAAATACTCCTGTCCTATCCATTCCTTCCCGGTACCGAGAATAGGCACTTCCACCAAATAAGCCACACAACTTCCTTTTGACCATCATCATCCCTAATAATGCCTCGTAAATAAAAGTCCGTATCGTGTTGTGTTGATTGAAAAAGAAACAAAAACAAGAAGAAATAAAAAGAGAGAGAGAGAGAAAAGAAGAAGAAAAAGAAGAAATAGTTATATTACAAAAAAAAAAAGTCCAAGTGTATGATGTAACACTGTTTCTGAGGTAGCAAAACACCTATCGCGTTCCACCAAATATGACCCATACCTACCTTCTAGTATTTCTGATCGCCTGAATACTGGTTGAGAACTCTAACTTAGTTATAGAGTTATTAGGACTTTAATTGAAGTGTGGATGTCATGTGAGGCCACCAAATAGTGAGTACAATTTCTAAATCTGGCGAGATTTGTGATCTCAGAAAGAAAGAAAAGAGAGAGTGCCCAGGAATATCAAGAGAGCACAATTGTGTAGCCTCTCTCAGAGTTGACTTGTCTAATAGTCTAGAGAGCTAGAGTCTGCAGTACTAGACTATATGTAGCACCAGATGAGTGTGTGCCACCAAATACAAATCCATTCAACTCAATATCTCCTACCTAAGCTATACACCGGGGTCAAATTACAGATTATCGTCTGCTTTATCCTCGAGGGAAGTAGTTGCCTATCTCGACAGAAATTTTTGCCAAGGGTGATGTACGAACTCCTAATGCGAATCGGCTCTTTCACTTGGATCTGTTACCTAGGCTATCAGCACTTCACATTTTTTTGGATTTCTAAAGTTTTGAAGTAAGAAAAGAAGAAATCTTCTGATTACTTCTATTATTTTTCATTTTTTGCTAGGGACTAGCAAATCTTAGGCATGGGGGTATTTGATGAGTCCATTTTAATGGACTAATATTACGCCTAAGTAACTTTAATTATGTCTTTTAGGTTTGTTAATAACTATATTAAGTTATAGAAGGTTTGCATACATCATGATTTAGGTTTACATTTATTCTATAACTTAATATGTTTTTTTTATGTGCAGGAAAAATAATTAGCAAATGAATGAGGGGAAAAGGATAAATTACCATTTTTCAAATCACCGGCGGTTATTCTTTTCCCCATTCTCTGGGGAACCCTCAACAGCCGCCGGCCAGAGATAGTTAAGGGATTTGAAAATCCCTTAACTCTCGGAGGCACAACGGAGAAGTTAAAAAGAAGAGGAGGGGAGCAAAGGAATCGGCTTCATCTACGGGTTCTTCTTCCTCCCCCTGGGGGGATATCCTTCCTCTCCACTGTGGAGAGAGTATGCACTATGGAGAAGGCGCACCAACCCATCCTACCCTCGCCACGCCACCGCGCCATCGCCCTCCCAGGAGCACGCAGGCGCTACACAGCCCCCCCTCCCCCAGCAGGCTCGCTGCCCTTGCACGCCCACAGGGCTGCTCTCGCACTGCCTGCAGGCAATTCTCCAATCCACCGTGTGTACACTCACCCCTGCAGCCACACGCAGCACGCAACCGCGCGCCTTCCTACCTTTTCAGCACACCAAGCCCTCCAGCACCCCCCTGCTACAGGCGCTCACGCCATCCCGCCTTCGCAACCACCCGCAGAAGCTCCCAATCGCGCACCTCACTGCAGGCGCACCTCCCTCACACAGCACCGCCCACCCATCAGCGCACCTGCAGGCGCCAACTGTAGGCGCCCGCCCATCAGCGCCGCACCCATGGGCACCACCTTTAGCCTGCTCGCCCGCGCCTGCAGGCGCGCGCCACACCCGCAAGCACACGTAGCCCACCGTGCGACTACAGCAGCCTCCGTCTCCTCCAACAGGCCGGCGCTTCGACCCCCTCCGCCGACCACCTCCGGCCACGCCGCTGCCACCGTTGCGTAGCTCTCGTCAAGCCGCACCTCCTTGCCGATTCTCGCGGCCAACCGTGCGCGGCCACACACGCGAGGGGGAGAAAGGAGAGATCCCCTGTTTTTTACCTCTATTAAAAATTACATTCAATGCCATTATCAAGTTATATTAATATTTTATTCTGGCCACATTGCACTAATGCACTCAGATTTTCTTGAAATTATTTTATTAGTGTTATGTACATGTTTCTATCTTGAATTTCAAATTAGAATTGCATGAAAGTTGAATTCACACGGTAAGCCAGTACACGTGCATCTTACACATATTTTTGATGCTTAATATATGATGTGAAAATTGCATAAACACCCCTAAACTTTTAAAGAAATTGCAAAGTTCATTTAAAACAGCATTTTGCTCACATTAAAATTGCAGAAGAGTTTACGAACTGTGCATTCCTTGACTTGTGAATTTATTAGGCTAATTCCTCCCTGTGGAGACGACCTAACTCTTCATGGTTAGTTTTGAAAATTTAAATATTTTGAAAAGCGATTTTCTACCACGCAATTAAATACGACACATCATTTTATGATAAAGTTTTCAACGAAAACGAAGATCGCTTCTTTCAGATATCATATATGAATTGTGTGTTTTAATGAAGAACCAAAGAGAATACATATATAGAAGTGCTAAGATCTTTTGAAAAAACATGTATGTTGGATTCCAAATGTTCAAGTAGTTATTTAAAGCCATAATTGAAATTAAATTTGAAACAGTATATAATCAAGTAAATTAGTCAATTAATAAAATATAGTGTCAAATAATTATGTGACTAATTTCTATCTTTTGATTGCAAATTTCCTTACAGTTATGATTTTTTATTTATGCAATCATGAATAGTTACAATGTCTAAAATATGAGAAGTTTCCATCATTTTGATGACATGTGACAAAAATAATTTCTAGAATCTTTTATAACATTTATATAAACTTTTACATAAAAAATAAGTTAATAAAAGTTATAAAAATTTTTAAACTAAAATTTCATCGATTGTGCTCATAATAAAGAGAACTGCATGCGATATCAATTACAATTTATTAAGCGATTAATAAAACAAATGTTAACGAGAATGTGCAAGTAAATAATGGCTCTTTAACAAGATTCTAAAATAAAATAAAGATAGCTTTCATGAAACTTGAGAGTTTCTTGGAATGATATAAGTGTCCAAGATTTTTATTATTCTTGTATCTCATCAAGATTAATTTACAAATATAGCATAAGGTACAAGCACAATAATAATTGTAAATTTTGTTAAATATCAAAATATAGTTATATAATACTAATGTACTAACATTCTCAAGGTTATCGAGGCTCTTTTTACATTCTAAAAATAAAAAACAACAATAATAAATTTTAAGAAAACTTCTTAAGAGATCCATCTATCTTGTCCATCTTTCTTTTTCTCATTTCTTTTCTTCATCATATCATGATTGAAAGCTCCATGTCTTTCCTGCATCACTTGTTAGACTTGACATAAAAATATGGAATAATATGCCATTATCAAAAAACAAAAAAACATTTAACTTATTTTAACAATAGGTAGAATAGGAGAGAAGCAATTAGCCACAATACTTGAAGTAAGCATATTAACCACATTACAAAGACTGATAGAATGATAATCACTTAGTGATTGAGTTTGGGGTTTCTTGGGAGTCAAGGAGATGAAACTAGTGTTGAAGGCCCTAGGAGCAAATCTAGTAGAGAAGAAGAAGGTAAGGGCTTCAACAATCTCCGATTTCAGTAAATTCTAGAAGTAGAGAAAGCATTCAGAGTTAAGTCATCTGGTCTAAGGGCTTTGTTAGGAGGCATTTGTTGGAGAGTTGAGAAGATTCGTTTTCATCCAGTGGACGAATCAAATAGGTAGAATCACTTACATCCAAACAACTAGGGACACCATCCATAAGATCAAGAAGGGGAGAAGTGGGTTCAAAGGAGAGGAGGGAGGTGAAATAGGAAGTGGCTACGTAAGCTAACTATGTCCAAGATCCAACCCCAATCAAAGAGTAGAGGGAAGTGCAAGCTCTTTTGATAACTCTCTGATTGATGGTGGCATAGAAGAACTTAGTATCCCTCACCTTTAGACATTTGGTTGATCTTATTCTTTTGGAGAAGGAAATCATTGAGTTTGGCAATGGCATTGTCAAGAAGGGTTTGGACATGGTTGGGCTCAACAACGACGTCATCATCCCAACTTCTCTAAAGCCTAGAGTCTAAATCATCAAGGAGGACCTCAAGGTCCTTAGTTTTCTTATGGATGTCGCATGCATAAATATATATCATGAGCTTATTTATATCCACATTCATGTGCATATTTTATATTCAATGACATGTTCCATGGACTTAGTAAGTTATTCAAGATCATAACCATATGCAAATTTTCCATATCCATGGTATTTCATTGCAATCTTGCCATATGGTTTCCCTTATTTAAGCCATTTCTTCATAAAGACGTTTGTCTTAATTTGTATATTGTTAAGTGACTTTGATGGTCAAACTATTGGTATAGGTGGTCTATGAATAATAACAATATAACATGCCAGTGTAGCTACAATCGAAATGGATTTATCTTTTTCCACTATGATTCATAGAATCATACGTCCTCAAAAGACGCATTCCCCTTGGGACCCATGAGACTCCTTTGCACTAGTGCCTTAACATATTCAAGAATCTTAATTCCATATGAAAAGCTTAATCTTGTAGTGTTATTGATTTTAGTACTTTATAAATATTGATTTCATACTTCCTTTTCTATACTATATTCAATTGCACACACCTATTTGATCTTAATTCATTTCCTTATACATATATCTTATATGTCATATAAGTTGCAAATATATCCTTAGAATAAAAGCACATTACATAGTTAATAATTTTCATGTACTTATATCATGATCACACAATTCCAAAGTGCACATTCATAATTATTCAAATCATGCAAACATAAATATGTCAATATTCAATGATAATTAACTTATAAGGTCTCATAACAAAATTAGTAGTATTATTAAGTTGGAACAATTTGCAGTCGAGCGCATGCACTTTCTAGTTGTCTCATTTACATACCTAGGGTTACCAACATAAATTATTGACAATTAATGCATCGTAATAAGCCTAAAAAGAAGCCATTTAAGTTTAAGAATTAAGGAGGTTTCTATATATACCTAGTTGATCATTTGAAAGAGCATGGAATGTGCAAAGTCTAATCTATTTACACACCTTTCAACTATTACCACATCTTAAAAGAATCTAAACCCATACTGATATGACAATACCTATTTACCCATTGAATATCTATTTATCCATCGGATATTTATTTATAAATTAATCTTACAATCAAATATGTGTAAATTTGAGTAAAAAGAAAAAAATTATAATACAATTTATTAATTATTTATTATTAACAAGTTCAAAACATAAAGGCTCGTACTACTCTAATTTTACTAATCCTCAATGAAATTATTCTCAAAAAAGCTCTTCAAAGGAAATACATCAAAAATAAAAAATAAAAATACAAAGAAAGATAAAATATAAATACATTTCAAACAAAAGATCCTCATTCCTGAAATAAATATTCAATGAAAGCTTCAGAAGTACTCCCAACCTTTGAAATCATTAAGATAATCACGAGGGAGATTAAAATTGGAGGAATGAGGAACTTAGGATGGGACTTATATATCTTGGATAAATGAAGATTTTATTTGGATACTCAGGTTGGATAATCAAATGTAAATCCATACCCATGCTTAAGCCCGATCGAGTTTTTTGGATAAATTCCATACCTGAATCTACTCGGGATCAGGTCGAGTTTCAGTCATTTTTCTTGGGTCAAGTTGAGTCAAATTTAGGTCAAATTTATCAAAACTTACATCCCTATTTGAGCCATTACTTATTCCATTGGAACAGCTATGAAATAAAGAGTAAAAAAAGAGTTAGCATATGCGATGCCCTCAACTTTCCTACATTTACTTATTGGATATAAGTGGGCAAGCCACCATGTTATTTTCATATCGATTAACCTAAACGTTGGACTGGGCTAAAATATAGAAGCTAAGTAATCAATTCATTTGGATTACAACAATTATATTTTATATTGGCATTCTTGTTGATCATTATTACGATCCGATCCCAGCTCCTTATAGGATCTGAGATTGGCTCACTTCAATTAATCCTAAAACCCAGTCGTCCAATGAGAAATAACCAAAAATGGAAAATATACTACAACCACACATGCAATATAACTAAGCAGAAATAAATAAGAGATAGTAATGGACATCAAAACGAAAAGTCTCATATATATTACATGACACAAGCGGAAGAGAACTACAACATACATAGCCATCACAACTAAAACAAAAATATAGCAAGAACAACTAATACATACTGAAGGTACTCACTACTACAAAAGAGCTCCGAAACGAAAAAGTAACAACTAAGGCTGGGCTCGGCTGGGTCCAGCACCCTCTGCAGCCGATGGCGTTGGCTGCTCAACTCCCTGACCTAAACATGGTTATATAATCCGTAGTCAGCTAACGTTGAGTAGAGTGTTGGTTAAGCTATTTACAAGCAATTTAACAAAAAGAAACAAGCAATAACTAATTATTCATTTCCATTTATCTCAACTAGGTGTTTCTGTTTCCGTTATTCTAATAAGGATTCACAACATTTCTTAATCCTCTTGTTCCCTAAGGGAACAATCTTAATTGCAGTTTATTCCGTGATGTAGGATGTACACGTGGCACTACTCTCCTGGCCGGGAGAGCCCCCGTGGTAGTCCTACACTGGTCTACCACCCCGAGGTCACGGTCACAACATAGCGGTGACTACGGCACGCACGATAAGCACACAGGAAGCTACCTCGTACTGACATGCGGTCAGTCGTTTCCGCTAGTGGGTACGCCCAAATGTATAACATAGAACAAAACAGGGCCTTGCCCTCTCAGAACAGGGGTCTCGCCCCTCAACATTCTACGTACCCTCGCCCGACTATCTCGATTTTTCCAGCGGGGCTAATAAGAGTCGATGTAGGGTGGTCAGTCCTAACCTTGGGCCCCATAAGGCGGCTAGCTATCCCCCTACACTAAAGTAACCAAAGTTGATGTAGGGGGTCATTCCTAACCCTGGGTCTCAACCCAAGGGCGGCTAGCTCCCACCTACACTAAAGTGACGGTACCTCTCCTCGGTACCGCGTACATGAGGGCCAGCTCACTTTCCATGCAAAAGGGACAGTTGCTCTCCTTGATACCGTGTACTCGAAGACCAGCTCACTTCCCTCCTACATACGATATTCGTTCCATACACGCAAGTTCCTTTCTAGTTCCCCATAGGGTTCGTGACAGAGAAAGTCTCGCTTTCTTATGATAGCAATAGAGGATATGTTGTTGTAATTAATGTGGTGGAAATCTCTCAATCAAAAGTAAATATCAATTTTAACCACAGTAAAGATGTCGTATCCACAGGGAGGAATAGACCAATAAATTCACAAGAAGAGGAATATAATATTCGCAAACACTTTCGTGACTTTAATGTGAGGAATATGCTAATTTAAACAGAGCTTGCAAGTTTCCTTAAAAGTTTAGGGTTAGTTATGCAATTTTCACGTCAGGAATTAAGCTCCAAAAATATGCATATGATGCAGTGTAATGGCATATCATATAAATTCAACTTGCATGCAAATTTGATTTGAAATTCAATGTAGAATCATGCACATAACACAAGTAAATTAATTTCAGGAAAGTCTGAGTGCATCAATGCAATGTAGCATGAATAAAATATAAATATATAATTGGAAATGGCATTGAATGTAAATATTAATTGAAACAAAAACAGAGGATTTCTCCTCTCTCTTCCTCGCGTGGGCAACCGTGCATGGTTGGCAGTGAGACTCGACGGGGAGGTGCTCCTCGACGAGGGCTACGGATGACGGTGACGCGACGGCCGAGCGGAGGAGGATGGCTAGTGGCAGTGCGACCAAAGCTAGGTCTTTTGTTTTTTTAGTGTCTATTACAGTAATGTCGTTGTGGTACAGATAAAATAGTTACGGTTTGTCATCATTGCCACCATTACAATTTTACTCAAAAATATTTTTCCCGAGGTCGAACTCAGGGAGCTACTAGAATTCTAGAAGTACAATGCTTTTATTACAAAAATAAGAAAGAGAGAGAGAGAGGTAGATTTTGTTTCTTGGCTTTTTCTTCTTCTCTTCTCTCTCTTTGCTTGTCCTCTTCTTCTCTTCTTTATCTTCTTTATCTTCTTTTCTTTTTCTTTTCTTTCTTCCTTCTTCTTTCTGCTTTCAGCTGCGGCACCTTTTCTTTTCTTTTTCTTCTTCTTTGCTTTGTCTACAGAGCTTCATCCGTCATCTAATTTCTCAATCAGACGGCTTAAGTGGTGTCTGCTACAGTGCTTCCTTTGTGCTTCTTCTTCCTTCTTCTCTCAGTCTTCTTCTCCTTCTTCCTTCTTTCTTTCTTCTTGCAGTCTTCTTCTTCTTTTCCTGCGGTCTTTTTCTTCGTCTTTCTTCTTTGGTCTTCTCCTTCTTCCTTCTTCCTTGGTCTTCTTCTCTCGCACCCTGTCCCTGCACAAAGAGCAAAACCTACCCTGTCCCTCTACCCGCACGTCTCTCTCTCTCTGTAAACCACTCACAAGACGCTCTCCCAGAGCCGCGGGTAATCGGGTCGGGTTTCATGCCCGTGACCAGGCGCACCGGTGTGTGGGTGATGCGAGAGGTGTGCTCAGATTGGGTCGGGTCGGATCCGCCGGATCCGTGTGATGAGCTTGCGGACCGGGCGGGTGAGAGGGTGCGGGACCTCACCCCAGTGCTTTCGGAGGCAACCAGTAGAAAGCACAAAATCAATTTATACTACTGCGGGGTTTAGTAAACTCACGATGTGGGACTATCTTCAGCGCTCTTCTCGCGCGCGCCCGCAGCAGACCGTAGCTTCGCTTCCTCAGCTACAGGTTCTATTTGCGTCGATTGCTGGGTTAGCTGCCTTCGCACTACCCTCCCGACCTCGCAGCACCTGGAGCCCTGGAGTTCTGAAGCCTGGAGCGTGCGTGGAGCTGCTTCAATGCAGCGTCAATGGCGGCCGGGCGTCGAAACTGCCAGACACGAAAAGGGCCTCTCGGCCTAATCAGATCAGCGGGGGACCTTCGCCGTGGCACGGCGAAGGTGGTGCGAGGTGCAGCAGGTCGTGAGGCGGCCTAGGCGTGCGTGCCTAGGTCGCCCTGTGACCGGAGGTGTGGGTGTGTTCGGGGGAGAAATGAGTGGGTGTAGAGCGGCAGTGGGTGGGCGGAGGTTGTTCAGCGTGATGAGGCGGAGGTTATGCGAGGGTCGGCGAGGCGTGTGGGGCAGCGGAGCGATGGGAGCGTCTTGCCGGAGGGTGGCCGGAGACAAAGAAGGTGACGGTGGATAGGAGCGGTCGAGGGTTTTATCGAATGAAAGATAGTGAGGAAAAGAAAGAGGGGGAGATAGGGAGTAGTTCTGACCTAGTTATAAGGACGAAAGGGCCGGAGCAGGGCGGCAGTTGTATCGACTGTCGCCGGAGAAGAAGATACCCAGAGGGAGAGGGCGGCTGCGAGGAAGAGAGCAGGAGGGCGCTCGCTGGGTACGGCGCGACGCGGGAAGAGCGGGCGAAGGTGGCTCTGCTGCTGGTATTGCAGCAGAGCGACGAGACGGAGGAAGAGGAGCCGCCGGAGCTAGTGGGTTTCTGCCGGAGTGGGAAGAGAGGAAAAATGGGGGTTTTTCTCCGTCAGGACCAAGCTACCCCCGTCGGCTGGCGACAACGGTCCTTATAAAGGCGAAGGCGGAGGGGTAGGCGCAGGGAGGCGACGTACCTCCCTCACCGGAGAATGGTCGGAGTTGCAACCCATACCTTCCGCGCGTTCGCACGGAAGGTGTGAGCGATGGCAAAGGTCATGGTGGTGTCCCTGCGACAGCAGACGTCGCAGGGAACACCCGGTTCAACTGGCAGAGGGCCTCCCTCACCCTACGCGGCGCCATGCTCCGCACGAAGTCGCCGGAGCATGGCGCTGCTCAGAGATTTGCAAGGGGACCTAAGTGCAAAGAACGTCGAAGAACCTAGGGGCCAAAATACGAGGGTTTCGAAAGTTGAGGGTCAAAAAGTAATAGATGAGGACCAAAATGCAAAGTCGGTCAAGAAGGTCTCTTCTTAGGCTCAAGTTTTTATGCATGATTAAATGGGAGATAAGGATTCTAATGGTGAATTTTATTTCTAGGTCATACCTTGTTTGATCAGACAATTTACGTAAAAACCCAAATTAAATCATTAATTGGGCATGGTTCTCAATGTAGGTCAAAATGGGTTCCCAAGGCCAAATTGAAGGTTTTAAACCCTAGAGATTATTTTTATATGAATTTTAGAGGGTTTATCTGATTTTTAATTTGCCTCAAACCTCGTGAATTGAAGTGGGTTTGTTTTAGGGTTACAGAATGTCATTTAATTCCGTGGAGTTGCTATAGCCCTTGTTGGATCAAATCATCCCACTTTCCTTCTTATTAGGTTAGTTTGACCTATGTTTGGACCCTGAGTTACCTTGTTTACTGATTGTGTTGGTGAAATTGCATTTTTACCCCTTATGACCTATTTTCTTTACAAACTCAGAATTCTCTGAGTCAAGCTTTTCTATGAGTTATGTAGGAGCTTTTTCTCACATATCTAGGTTAGATTGTGCTAGTTAGGGTTCATGATGAGGTTCTCATCAATGGCCACCAGCCTATTGGCTGCTGGAAGAGAACAGCCATGCGTGGATGCGCGGGTGGCCTGCTGCTGCTGCGCGTTTTGCGCGCGCGCGCTCAAGGCGTGTAGGGCGAGCGCGAGAGTGGCCTGCAACACCTGTGGGGCTGGTCGCTGGCTACGGCGCCTGCGGGAATGGGTCGCCTGCAAGCTTGTGGTGTGCACCTGCTGGTGATGGCGCGCTGCTGCCTGCAGGCTCTTGGCGTGGGGTGATGGCGCAGGTGCACGCGAGTGCGCTCCTGTAGAGGACACGCAAGGGCGGTGAGCACCTGCGGGGAAGGAAGGTTGGCCTGTAGCGCTTGCAAAGGGCGCGCAAGGCACTGGAGGTGGAAGGCGATGGCGCAGGCGCTTGGCAGCAGCGGTGGAGGGTGCTGGAGGGGGCGCGCCTACAGGCGGTGATGGCGCTGGAGGAGGAACGCCTGTAGTGGAGAGTGCTGCGCCTGCAGAGGGCACGGGTGTAGGTGTGGCACTTGCTGCTTCCTACTGTGCAGCACCTACGGGCACTGGTTGAAGGGTGCGGTGGACGGTGGGTGCAGCGCTGGTGTTGCGCCTGCAGTGTTGGCTGGAGGTGTGAGCGTGCTTGCAGTGGAAGGGTGATGGAAGGTGGCGCGTAAGGGCAAGCGCAACGCCTACGAGCACTTGGCTGTGCTTGGTGCAGGCTTGGTTCACAGTGTCCACCCTCTCCACGGTGGAGAAGGTGGAGATAATTCCCCGCCAGGGGGAGAAGAAGATCCCCAGATCCAAATTTTGCCAAGCCTTTTGATCACCTCTCCCCGTGTGAGTTAAGGGATTTTCAAATCCCTTTACTAATTTTGGCCGGCAGCTGTTGGGGGTGTTGAGGCCGCCGGAGATTAGGTGAGGTGAAATTGAGGTTGTTGGGGGAAATTTCTTTCACCCCCTCTTGTTCTTTTCCAACCTGATTCCTACAACAACAAAACATAAAATCATTACATATTAAGTTATAGAATGCAATAAAATAGATGTAAACTTAAATAATGATGCATGCAAACATTCTATAACTTAATGTAGTTATTAACAAACCTAAAATGTAAGAATAAAGTTAACTTATGCGTAACAATAGTCCATTAAAATGGACTCATCAAATACCCCCTATGCCTAAGATTTGCTAGTCCCTAGCAAAAAATGAAAAATAATAGAAGTAATCAGAAGATTTCTTCTTTTCTTATTTCAAAACTTTAGAGATCCAGACAATGTGACGTGATAATAGCCTAAGTAACAGATCCAAGTGAAAAAACCAATTCGCATTGGGAGTTCGTACTTCACCCTTGGTAAATATTGCTGTCGGGATAGGCAACTACTTCCCTCAGGGATAAAGCAGAAGATAATCTGTAATTTGACCTCGACGTTTGGCTTAGGTAAGAGATATCGAGTTGAATGGATTTGTATTTGGTGGCACACACTCATCTAGTGCTACATATAGTCTAGTACTACAGACTCTAGATCTCTAGACTATTAGACAAGTCAACTCAGAGAGAGACTAAACAAATGTGCTCTCTTGATGTTCCTGGGCGCTCACTCTTTTCTTTCCTTTCTTTCTGAGATCACAAATCTCGCCAGATTCAGTAATTGTACTCACTGTTTGGTGGCCTCACATGGCATCCACACTTCAATTAAAGTCCTAATAATTTTACAACTAAGTTAGAGTCCTCAACCAGTATTCGGGCGATCAGAAATATTAAAAGATAGGTATGGGTCATATTTGGTGGAACGCGATAGATGCTTTGTTGCCTCAGAAACAATGTTACAACGATAAAATTATAATCCAGAACTCTTTTCTTTTTCTTTTCTCTTTCTCTTTTCTTATTTTTTCTTTTTTTTTCTTTTTGTTTCTTCTTCTCTTTCTTTTTCTTTTTCTTTTTCTTTTTCTTTTTCCTTTTCTTTCTTTATTAATCAACACAACACGATACAGACTTTTATTTATAAGGCATTATTAGGGATGATGATGGTCAAGAGGATATTGTGTGGCTTATTTGGTGGAAGTGCCTATTCTCGGCACCGGGAAGGAATGGATAGGACAGGCGTATTTCTGACCTTTGACACTATTACCCTCCTTCAGCTGAGGACTCTATGAAGGACGGTCATAGCCATCCACCATAGTCATAGCTTTATCAAGACTCAATCTCTGTATATCTGCCTTATTTAGTGACTCTCAGGAATTCACACAAAGTACGCACACAAGAACAAAGAGCTAAAACTATGCCCAACTCTGAAGTATCATCATCTAATTATCCAAAACTTAAGAGTCCTTACACTAGACTTAGTGCACCAACAATGTCTCTACTTTCATCTCACAAATATGGGGTGGATCTACTAGAAGATAGTATGCCTAACTCCCTATTAACTATCCAAGGGTTCAGTAGACTGCAAATGCTTACTACTTTTCTTCAAGGATCCATTACCCGGTCTACGTGCACGTGAAATAAATGTACTGGATTCTAAACTTAAGAAATATTTCAAGAAGAAAAACCTCCAATGACAAAGGTATTCTGCTAGGGACTAACCCATTCAGCTCAAGAAAAGAGAATTTTTTTTTTATATGCTAACCTAAATGCATGAATACTTCCTAAAATGCAAAATGCACCTCCCATGCCTAAATCCTACAATGTCCCCATTGTAAAATTAAAACAGGAGGAGAAAGGAAAAAATTTACCTGATGATGGTGTTATTCAAACCGCTGGGTTGCCTCCCAACAAGCGCTGCATTTTCTGTCAGCAGCCAGACTTAGAAGGAACCTGTAAGTCTAGTTCCAGACAGAAAAAGTTAGACCCTAAAAATATGCGTAACAGTGCGGGCCTAGAAAACAGGTAGCCACGAATGTTGGCGAGCTGATGATGCAACGTGATCCCAAATGCTCGCCAGAAGATATGAAAGCGAAGAACCTCGTTGGCTACCTTGGGAGGTCTAGGAATAATAAAAGGAATATGAAAAGGGACCTCCCGAAATGGAATAAGTGGAAGATAACAAGGATCCTCCAAAGCAGGACGGGTTTTAAAAGATATAAACATTAATATTTGAAACCCTTGAATGGCGAGAGTAAAAGTACAAGCATCAATCCACACTCGCCATTCTACTCGAGGATGTACTGGCCTGATATGTTCTCCAGAAAGAACATACATGAGCAGAGATCTGAGCCAAGGATCGGTTAGGGCGTATAAGGGTTGTTTGTAGTGTTGGAAGGTAATGGTTAAGTCCAATGAGGGCTTAGTCGGTGTCAGGTCCAATTCCAACAACAATTCAGATTGTGTATACTCTCTAACAGTTGTAGACAACTTCAGGTTACCTTGCCTAACATTAATGATCGGAGTCATATTTGAATCAAGGGTAGACTCCAAATTACAACTCTTTGATGGCAGGGTCAAAATGTCAGAATCCTTATCATTAAGCTCATCCCCGGATTCATTTGGTTCACTCAAATTTTTGTCGGGGTGTATATGTGATTCATTAGGAGTTGGATCAGTATCCTTAATTATTTCTAAAGGAGGATCAGTCTTAATATTTTGAAGCAAACCTATAACACTGAATTCGTTATTCTTCCCGAGGTATAAATCCTCAATTGACGTGTTTTGTCCCCGAGGGTCTCCCATAGGCTTCTCATTATTTTGTTTGTCCTCCTCTAACATTAACTCCTGTTTTGATGGAGAATGACTCTCAAAAGAAGGGAGGAATCTGGATTTCACCATATTGTTTATATCCTTTGGAGGTAAATCCTCAAATGATAAATAATTTCCTTGTGATTCACTCTAGATTTTTAGTCCAGGTTCCTCTATTGGGGCATCCTCATTCTCTGAAATAGACTCTTCATATCCCTGAGACCAAAATTGATCTAATTCATCCTCCATTCCCTAAGGGTCACCTTCATTGGATACATTTAAATCCTCAGGATACTAAATGGTAGGTGTTGATTCCCTAAGTGGAGGGTCAGGAGTAGGCTCACTAAGGGTAGAATGGGATTCCACCAAATAATCAATAGGGGAAGTGATAGGAACAATACAACCTTGACCCGGGTTGGTAGGGGTAAGGAGAATACTGTCATTGGGGTCAAGGTCCTCAAGAGGTACCATCTTCCCTTGCTTTTGACTCCAATAAAGCTCAGGTGGATAATCACTATGATCGTTGTCCTCTAGTGGCCGTGTCTCATTGGGAGAGTCTAAGTGATAGCTACATAAAATTGGATCCCTATTGTCATTGGGTTCCTCCGAATTATTTTCATGATCATGGTCGTATGGGTAGGGATCAGGATTATTGGGAAGCATGTAGCTAAGCTGTCTTATTTCTTCATTTAACTGTTGACTATTCTTCAACATCTCTCCCATTGATTCCATCATTTCCTTTTGCTGTTTTTGCATTTCTATCACAAAAAAGGAGAGGCTACTATTATCAGGTTGGGGAGGATAGTCAATTTCAGGCTCTGGTTGCCTAGGGGTATCGATCCAACCTCGATACGGAAAATCATCAAGGGTGGGAGGGTTGGGTGTTTGTATAGAAGTAGGGATTTCAGGGTTGAAAAATCCCGCTCTTAGGCTCTGCTCAAAAGTGGGAGTTATTGGACCAGTACTCCTAGGATAATGACGTGAATGATCCCATGAATTGTCAATGTACCCATCAAAGGATAGATACGCTCGAGGCATGGGATCCTGGTTAAAAGATGAGAAGTATTGACTCTGATAATCAAAATGATAGGAGTAAGGGTGATCCATCTTTTTAAGCAAAATAATTTTTAACTCTCTTAGGGTTTAGAAGAATTCAGAACACGAGCAGAAATTTCCTAGAGAGTTCTACTATCAAAGCAAACGCAAATTCAGTGAGATCAGTTTTTAGTAGATTGTAGGTCTTAGAATTAAATGTTCAATTGGTGGCCAAAAAAGTTTTGCACAAATTATGCTTCCTAGGCCAACCTTCGCTGGTGCCTATAACCTACTCGCAAGGGATGAAAGTCTCGAATCGAGCCCACACACGAGGAACCGAAGTAACTTGGTGGATAGGCTTGTTAATTTCTGACTAACTTCCCTTGTGGTGCAAAAGAGGAGAGGAAGAAATTTATCTAGTGACCTTATGTGTGAGGTGCACAGTGTCTCAGGTGTGCAAACATACGATCGTGTTTTGATTTTTGAAATTTCTCAAACAAGATCCTTTTGCACACAATTTTAAGTCACAGATTTTAAAGTCCAACCTCTTAGCAGTCCCAATTTTTAAAGTGACCACTGAATTAATTTGTTTCAAGCACTTTAGTGGTCTTAGATTTAAGTTAAATGCAGAGGCATGACAGGTGATTGATGCTGAAGAGAAGACGTACCTTACTCCAGCTTTCTTCATGCAATAATGAATGCAATGCAGTAAAAATAAACTAGGTGCTGCTCATTTAGTCCTAGATGATCATCCTATAGATATGCAGCTTCTAGTAGGTAGTTCGAATTTTTTTTTTTTTAATAATAATAATAAGCAAACAAACCTAATCTAACTAACTAACAAACATGCAATTCAAATAATTTGAATAGTCCTATAATCTAAATAAATGAGAACACGCTCCTGAAAATATGCTCCCGCATACAAGAGCAATAAGAAATAAAGAAGCACTGGGAACACGTTCCCAAAAATACCCAATAAGGGTCCAAAAGATAGTAATTAAATTCTAATGTCTATCTAAACTAAATCTAAACTAAGATCTACTGACTAAATCAAAAATAGGCTTCTCCGTAAGCCTATGCGCGTGGGATCAAGGCCCACGTGTTCCTGTTGCTGGCCTCCAGGTGGCGTCAAGGTCCACCAAAAAGATCGTCTCCGCTGTGCACGTCGTTCAAGGTCAATGTCGTCGCTCTGCTGCACCTGTCGTCGTGTCAGATTCCTCGCGCAATAAAAAAAAATTGATCAGATAACTGCGCAACTCAGAATATTCAAAAATAATAACGTGAATCTATTGCGTCTGTTGCCTCCCCAGCAACGACGCCAATTTGACGGAGAGAGTCTCGCTTTCTTATGATAGCAATAGAGGATATGTCGTTGTAATTAATGTGGTGGAAATCTCTCAATCAAAAGTAAATATCAATTTTAACCACAATAAAGATGTCGTATCCACAGGGAGGAATAGACCAATAAATTCACAAGAAGAGGAATATAATGTTCGCAGACACTTTCGCGACTTTAATGCAAGGAATATGCTAATTTAAACGGAGCTTGCAAGTTTCCTTAAAAGTTCAGGGTTAGTTATGCAATTTTTACATTAGGAATTAAGCTCCAAAAATATGCATATGATGCATATGTAATGGCATATTATATAAATTCAACTTGCATGCAAATTTGACTTGAAATTCAATGTAGAATCATGCACATAACACAAGTAAATTAATTTCAGGAAAGTCGAGTGCATCAATGCAATGTGGCCTGAATAAAATATGAATATATAATTGGCAATGGCATTGAATGTAAATATTAATTGAGACAAAAACAGAGGATTTCTCCTCTCTCTTCCTTGCGTGGGCGGCCGTGCACAGTTGGCGGCGAAACTCGACGGGGAGGTGCACCTCGACAAGGGCTACGCAACGACGGTGACGCAACGGCTAGGCGGAGGAGGATGGCCGTCGGCCTGTTGGCTGCTAGAAGAGAACAGCCGCATGTGGATGCGCAGGTGGCTTGCTGCTACAGCGCGCTAGGCGCACGCGCGCTCAAGGCATGCAGGGCGAGTGCGGGAGTGGCCTGCAGCGCCTGTAGGGCTGGTCGCTGGCTGTGGTGCCTACGAGCATGGGTCCCCTGCAAGCTTGTGGTGTGCACCTGCTTGTGATGGAGCGCTGCTGCCTGCAGGTGCTTGGCGTGGGGAGATGGCGCAGGTGCGCGCGGGTGCGTGCCTGCAGAGAACACGCAAGGGCGGTGAGCGCATGCGGGCGTGGAAGGGTGGTGAGCGCCTGCGGGGAAGGAAGGTTGGCCTGTAGCGCTTGCAAAGGGCGTGCAAGGCACTGGAGGTGGAAGGTGATGCCGCAGGCGCTTGGCAGTAGCGGTGGAGGGCACTGGAGGGGGCGCTCCTACAGGCGGTGATGACGCTGGAGGAGGCACGCCTGTAGTGGAGAGTGCTGCGCCTGCAGAGGGCACAGGTGCGGGTGCGGGTGGGCGCTCGATGCTTCCTGCTGTGCAGAGCCTGCGAGCGCTGGTTGGAGGGTGCGGTGGATGGTGGGTAAAACGCTGGTGTTGCACCTGTAGTGTTGGCTGGAGGTGTGAGCATGCTTACAGTGGAAGGGTGATGGAAGGTGGCGCGCAAGGGCAGGCGCAGCGCCTACGGGAGCTTGGCTGTGCTTGGTGCAGGCTTGGTTCACAGTGTCCACCCTCTCCACTGTGGAGAAGGTGGAGATAATTCCCCGCCAATGGAAGAAGAAGATCCCCAGATCCAGATTTTGCCAAGCCTTTTTATCACCTCTCCCCATGTGAGTTAAGGGATTTTCAAATCCCTTTACTAATTTTGGCCGGCGGCTGTTGGGGGTGTTGAGGCCACCAGAGATTGGGTGAGGTGAAGTTGAGGTTGTTGGGGGAAATTTCTTTCACCCCCTCCTGTTCTTTTCCAACCTGATTCCTACAACAATAAAACATAAAATCATTACATATTAAGTTATAAAATGCGATAAAATAGATGTAAACTTAAATAATGATGCATGCAAACATTCTATAACTTAATGTAGTTATTAACAAACCTAAAATGTAAGAATAAAGTTAACTTATGCGTAACAATAGTCCATTAAAATGGACTCATCAGTTCGTATATAAACTTACTCATTTCCACATCCGATTCATTAAATGCATAACAGAAAGCTCAAGATTTCACAATCGATTATTCAGTATACCACAAATATTTCATTCATGTCATTGTCCATTATATGTGGTACAGGCAGCTCATGGTTTACTACTTTCAGTAAGCATCACAGCAATATAATCATTCAATACATGTGCATTCATCTCTTCCATCCCTAGTGTTCATTTCACATCTTAGGGTTCAATCGAATATTTCTAAAGTAACATACATTCCTTTCTTTTAGCCCTAGGGTTCATCTCACAACCTAGGGTTCAATCGAATATTTCTAAAGCATGCAATTTAATTATTAATTCTGGGATTAGAGAAAGAACCACTCTACCGGGATACACAGGTGGAATGGGGGCTCGAATCGCAAATCTCGTCATCTCTGCGAGCCCCGTAGACTCTACTAGTTGGAGACCTATACAATTGACCAAACACATCAAACAGGTTCAAAACAGTATACGAGTGATACTAACACGTAGAGAAACTTGAACAGAAACCAACGATACTTCGTTTGCGCAAAACTGACTCCGTTTGGGTCCTAAACGGGTCAAAAACGTGCATACTAACTAAAATCAGGCGTCTGGGACTAGACCCAGACATCTTAAATGACCTCAGAATCTCACCTTTCTTTCCTGTGGCTTCCTCAGACATCTCCCTTCGCAACCATCTCAGGGAGATCCCATTCGTCTGACACTCCCTCCGGTCGCCTGGGAGTGCAGTCAGACATCTGGAACTATCTCCAGACATCCTAAAGCACCTCAAAGGGCGTGCCATGCGCCTTTCCCACGTCATGTACTTGCGCATGCGAACGAGTTTAAAAACACGACACGTAAAAACCTAAGTACGTGCATGCAGGCGCATACAAAGGACATATCTCGGCACTCTACGTGTTGTCAAACGTCCGACGCAAGCTCCGGACGTCCTAAGGCTCCTCCAGATGTCTGGGTGGAGTTCTAGACATCTGATACTGCGGAAACATGTTTCCGCAGTACACCTTGCGAACCTTCTCCTAGCGCTCCTCTCCGCTCGTAGCGACCGCAGCAGCTCCTCCTGCAGTTGCAGGAGGTCGCGAAGTCCCTCTCCATGAGCTCCCTCAGCCGCACCTCCTCTCTCAAGCTTCCCCGAGCTCCCCGCTCTCCCTCTCCCTTGCCCACGCTCTCCATCTCTCTCGCCCACACTTCTCCCTCTCTCCTCCATCTCGAGCTTCCCTCCTTCCCCTACTCGAGGCTGCAAGGGGACAGGGAAGAGGAAGGGGTCATCGGTAGGTGGTGGAGGGCAAAGGTGGAGGTGGTGGAGATGGTGAGGGTGGTGGTGTCTTTTTAAAGGGAGAGGGTTAGGGTTTATAAGGGGAGGTGTGTGTGCGTGGGTGTGTGCATGGGGGTGTGTCGTGTCGGAGGAGAGGGAGAGTGAAAATTGCGAAATCTCCCCCACAAAAATTTTTCTTTCCGCAAGGCCCACACACCTAAATCAAGAGGGTTTAAAATTGTACTCACACCCCTATCTTTCTGGAAAACTTCGAACTGCCCTTGGGAATGGTCATTTCAATCATCCACAAAAAAAAAAATAAATGTAGATTAATGCTTAAACATGCATTCATATTAACTATAGGCAAAAAGAAAAATAGAACATGATGTGCTCGAGGAAGGACAATGCATTCATCACATACAAATTGGTCCATGAAATTGAACAACTTATTAATATGAAAAAAAATTGATCACTCATATGAAATCCAAATGGCATAAGATTTTTAATAGTATCAAAGTTATGTTCCTAATGTATCAATGTCATGGTTGAACATATGAGGAATAGATTGTAATATCTATAGGTTAATGATTTATTCTCTCATACCTCCTTTTGACATTAAACACAGATTTGACAATGTTGATATATTCCACTAATGGTGGCATCCTTCACCGTGATGGGCATCAAATTTAGATTCAATCACCACATGGGTGTGAAATCGGTGGCATGTTGATAGCATGGATGGAAAAAGTCTTGCATAAAGACTTTGTGTGGAGGGTTACAAGTAGCACAGTTGGTGTCGCCCATCCCTATAAATCCCTCCCTATGAGGGGTACACAAGTTCAAAACCTCATGGCATATCCATACTCGCACAGGATTGTGGAGGTGGTGGTGGCTACTGTGTCACCCCATCTGATCAATGAAGGCTTACATTGGGGTACGGGGTCACCCACAGGTTACTATAGGTGTACAGAGGAAAACAAAACAAATGACTTGATGGAGAGAAGATTGGATACCTACTTATTAATTATGCTTGTTGGTTGTTACTTTTATAGGGACGTACTTCAAGAAAGTCCATCAATTCATTTATTCCATAAAACAGACATTTAATTATTTATTTATAAAAAAATTACATTGGAAGAAAATTAGGATATTACACGAACAACACCTTGCTCACTCTTAACGTCATCGAGGGCATTGTAAATGTCCTATTTGTGTAAATTATCTAGAGTAGTTTCACTCAATTTATCTTCATCATTTCCTACTGAATGGTTCTGTATTAAATTGTCTTTGGAATTAATGTGACACAGTTTGGTTGTTAAGTTACAAGCGACTAACCTAGGATAAATTGTCTTTGGAATTAATGTGGCACAGTTTGGTTGTTAAGTTACAAGCGACTAACCTAGGATATCTTATCCCTAGCCTGATATGGGATAAGTTACCCGGTGCATTAACCCTCACCATCCCTCATCTCATGGAAATAAAGTAAACTATGGTTATCCCACTATACCATACAAGATAATCCTTCAGGTTATCCTACTGCATTTCAAGTAATCACAGGTTAACCCATCAAAATAACTATTTTGACTTCCAAACATAAACGCAGGATAACCCTTCTAAAAATTCATATTCCTCATCTCAAACTAGGCCTTATCAAATTACCGTCAATTTGGATCTCCACAGTTATTAATTTTCCAACTTTCTTCGGTAGAAATCTTACAAATTTAAGTTGCTTGCGAAGTATTACACACCGGTGTGGATTTCCCAGTGGGAAGAAAAGTAGCAGTAGAGGCTGTCGTGTTTTCGAGGAGGATGAGGAAGTGGATGTCTTGAAGAGTGTCGTCTATTGTTGAGGATCAATTCGGTAGCAATGGAGGTGGATTTGGAAGCAATGGCGAAGCCTGTTGCAGCGAAGAGGTCTTCTAGGAAACCCAAGTTCGTTAACTGCTACAGCATTATATTTGCATGCTCCTCCTCTCCATCCCCAATGTTCAACGGGTGCTCCATGATTTGAGGACGGCAGCAGCCATCTACCCCTCGGGAAGCAAACGACCAGTGTCTCGTTTGTTTGCCGGATTTCTGGTATGAGTCTCGTGTTTGGCATTTGGAAACTGAGGTTAGACGAAACTTGGGGTAGACCCCATGATCCTGGAATAGTCTTCAACCCAAGTGGGGCGAGAGACGAGGGGTTGGGGGTGTGGGATTGCTCTATCCCTTGCTTAATCATGGGTATCCCATCCCAGGATCTTCGACGGGACATCTCGGAAGGAGGCTCCAAGCTTAGTTCAATTCCATTTAGCAATCAGCTAAGAAGCATTGGAGGGACCATAACTCTTTTAAGTACAGAGTAGTGATGTCGATGACTTTGCATCACTCTGCACCGTTCTGAAAAGAGAAGGCAATGAAATAGAAATTTAAAAGGCAAAACCAAAAGGATGGCATAAGGCATAAACAAAATTTGATTTTCAGGGGTTGATGACACTTAGTTACCCATATCCATGTTTCGAATCGAGGAAGAAATTTTAAAGGGGGCCGAAACGATAAAATAATTACTCACTTCCAACCCTTGTCTTCTACCTTTTTTGTGGGAGAATTTGCAAAAAAACGTTCGCAGTTCGTCTTTGGCAGCAGCATTTTCAATTGCCACAAGAACAGCATGCCTTGGAGGATGCCAAGAAAAGAGGCATTAATATATGAAACCCGGAGGATTTTGCCGGCACACAAGTGTCACGTTGAATTTTCTTGGTTGAATCTGTTCACAGAAACCTAATTGATGAATCTAAATTAGTTAACCCATGGGTGTTATGGTTCTCCGATTTCATAAGTTAACCCATTGGTGTATTCCCATGGAGGCTACGAACCCATCACCGACGGAGTATTGAGAATTCATCAATGTTGTCTAAGAAGCCACCGATTGAATCTCCAAATATTACTAATACATGTAGGTGTGGTAATCCTGCAAATAAACACTCCAGCGATATTTGCGTAATTAATCCTTTCGTATTTTCTTGTCGACATTTCTAATTCGTGATTTCATTATTTTTCTCGCCTACCTTGTTCTTCCCAGGACTTTATAATAATTTTTATAGAAATAGATTATATTATAACGATCTAAACGTAAACCTGCATTGAAAAATGAAAGCCTACACAAGATCGCAGAAAAGGGAAAACATGCTTGCATACTTGCTCTCGTCGTGAGCAAGATTGGTCTATTTTTCCTTCGCAATTATATAAGGAATTGATCGAGTGGCAAAATCTCTTTAGTGGGACCCTGAGGTCATGAAAAGATCAAATCCTATGGCCATTCACCTGTCTTTGAAAAATGTTTACTCCTCTAAATCCATCGCCATTCGGCAAAAGTTGACAAGATTAATGACTCTCCTCGTACTGTTTAAGCTTTATTAACATTTGTTTGTACATGTGGCTTGCATTTCAATGTACATGACGATGAGAGAAGGAAAATCTCTGCCAACATTAATAAAAGAGGTCTCACAATGGTTCAAGAATAAGCCCGTAGAGTTCCTACCGATAAAGTAACTTGAGGCAAAAGAACCGCTTGAACTCAGAGAAGAATCAAGCAACTACCCACTCCATCAGATGAATCTTCATCGACAACCCGATCAAAAGGAAACACCATTAGTTGGATAACTTAGACGAACAAGTCCCGGATATCCAACTAAATATGTACCCACCAAACAGACGAAGTCCTTAATCGACTGCAAGGCTTGGCAAATAAACAAGTAAATTAATCCTGTAGATTCCAACCAGATAACAGCTACCCACCTATCATTCCATCATCACAATCTCTGGTGAGCGTGGGCAACAAGCTCTAGAACATGTACAAGGTGCCATCAATTTGATCAACCATTACGATCCGACTCGGTAGCCAATGCTCTCATTAACAAAAATTATGCTATTTAAGTAAACCATCAATGCACAAATGGCAAAAAAGAAAAGAGCTCTTATATCCTTTCATTCTACTGACTTAATGATAATTTGGGAATCAGCATACCCTTCCTAAGCATACACCCATTCCAGATAGACATTAGTCACCAAACCCTTTGTATGATTGTTCTTTTGAGCAGATCTTTTCCTTATCTATGAACCCTATATATGACACTGAAAAAAAAAGCTCGACTCATGCAATGACTCGATGTATCTAAACGCACGAATACTGGAACATAGAAATTGGAATGATCAATCCCCTCACTCAGCAAATTTCTCTCAAAAGATCGCAACATGTTTCAAATGAACTGCACAGCTTTTTTACACCACATAAGAGGTGAAAGGTTTCTCCCACCATGTGAGAACCATGTCCAAGTGAAACACCAACACCACGACAATTCTGCAAGGCTAACCTAAAACAAATATACTTGCCATCACATGATATCCAAAAGAAATCATGCATTGATAGAGCCCTCCATTAACATCCAAAAGATCATGATATCAAATCCAATGAGCATCAGATGCACCTTCCCCGAAAAAAGTACTCAGCAACAAACAAAACAAGAGGATCTATCAAGATAAGAGCCATGGAGAAGACAGTAAGTCAGAAATAACAAGTTGCATAAAAATTGACTCTACCGAAATCATGTCCTGAAATCTGATCTATCTCAAGGAAAGAAATCTATAGAATTGAAACTG
This sequence comes from Thalassia testudinum, assembly GCA_037157565.1. Classification (NCBI taxonomy): domain Eukaryota; kingdom Viridiplantae; phylum Streptophyta; class Magnoliopsida; order Alismatales; family Hydrocharitaceae; genus Thalassia; species Thalassia testudinum. The sequence goes on from JAZHRO010000009.1 coordinate 53,046,755, forward strand.
TCCGCATACAAACCAAAATGACGAGGAATACTCGATGCCCACTAATGCTCACTTGAAAGGCAGTAGCAGCAATCCAACAATATTCACCAATCTTCTACTCTCTAGTGTACAGGTCGTCAAACTTCCATGATCACTTGGATAAAACCGACGAAGCTGCACACAGCAATCCATCAGTGGAATTCCACGAGGATATGCAGTGGCTTACCTTTCAACCTCTCACGACCCTGACAATACATGGAGGGCAACATAATCAGAAACCAATTAACATGCAGTTCAATAGAAATCCAGAAAAAGGAAACGCAAAAATGCAGACAACGATTCCTCTTCATTTCATCCATGTAACATACATATCTAAATGAACAGGAATGAACACATGCATCACACAGCTCCATTAATTTGTCCAGATAGTAATCTGACCACGTAAATTTGCTGATAAACTCTAACAAGCACACGTTGTAGTTGGCATCAAACACGTTGATTATTGGTCTTTCTAGGGTTTGGATGAGAAACTTATTAGCTAGAAATGATGACATACTCAAGGCAGCAATCAGTGGATCTACAATGCTCCAATTTCGCTACATAAGATTCCCCAAATAACCCACTTATAAAATCCAAAGAAAATCCTACCATTTGAGGGTAAAATCATTGAAACAAAAAAAATGGAGCATTTTCCTCAAAAGATGATAGAGAAGCCAAAGACTTAAGATGGTAAGGATTTCAGATGGTTAGGTTGGCATTATAACTATAGTATAATAGTATAACTTATTCGGGCGATGCGTGTTTTTCATCCACGATGAAAGCTTTGAGTGAATGTTCACAATGGCAAATTGCTCAACCTCAACCCACTATGATTCTATTTGACCTTAAGGTTTAAAATGTCGATTTCGACGCCGTTTCGATAAATTTTCAAATACACATTTCGCCGACATACCGAGGGCATGCAAAAGGTATGCCAACGCGTACCGATAAATGACAGAAATAGTCAAATTGATTAGAATTTTAAAAATAGCTACGTCAATGGATGAGCATTTCCATTTAAGCCATAAATCTCATCTTTAACTTACTATGTAATATGTCGATACATAACCTGTGCAGCAGGAGCAACAACAGCAGGAGTAGCAACATGCCGCCGGTAAGCTCGTCGTCGGCATGCTAAGCTTACTGACGGCATGCTCACAAAATGCCGACGCTTTTACCGACATGCCTACAAAATACCTACATTTTGATAACTTGAGCATGTTGTCATGGCATACATTCAAAAATTGCCATTTCGCCGACATGGCACCAACATTTACATCACGGGCCTCAATTCGACTTCTAACTTGACAAACCACCAATAGTTTATTTTCCACTCAGTTAATGTCTCCAAAAGGAAAAAACAAAAGCAAAATCCTTTTGAAAAGCTTAACTTACATCGGTAGTTTCAGGACGCACAAGAGGCACATGTTTTAGTTAGAATGGTACCCAAGTGAGCACTATAAGCAACAGATACTTCCCAAGATTAAGGACACTGTATGCCATTAACTGAATAGTTATTCTGAGGTGGCAACTTAACATTTGATATCTTCTTCACGGCAGGTATCCAAGGTACCCAAACCAAGGTTGCTCAATGTCAGTGTCAACTATCCTACAGAGAAAGCCAAGGCATGCAGGATAGTGAAAGAGGGAAGTCCTTAACAGTTTCTATGGGGAAGCAGAGATATAATGTGGTATTCAAAGTGAAGACGCCTAGGGAGGAAAATGTGACTGAATATGTGCGCTTATCAAAATCTTGGCAAGAGAAGTTAACTGTTCAGTGGTCATCACTAGCCATTTTCCTCGTTTCAGAAAAAATGTCAACAATCATGCTTTGTCTCGCACAAAAAGTGCCAATCATGCACATGCTTTCTATACCTTATTTTGTGGTTAATTTCTTGCTACTGTGGATGTGCACAATATGGAAGACTGAGAAAAGTCATTAGAAAAGGGGCAGGGTGTTACTTTTATAAACAAATCACAAAGAGTCAAATTGAACTGAATGAATGGAAGACTAGTGTCAAACAGTTCTAGGACATAATGCTATTGTTGATAATGTCTGGTTATCATCGATTAGCATAAATGGCATGGTTTATTTCAACCTCTTTTTTTATGAAGGGGCATTTCAACCACGTTGACAAATGACGTGAAAGGTTTCCAGGAAATAACAGGCTAGTAGAATTTTCACACAAAAAAAGCACAAGCATTATCTTTGCATGGTAATTTGCAGGTCCCCTCTAACTAAGAACTTAGTAAGACTTGGGCATTAAATTTGATGCTTACTCAATCAGATGGCCCATGATGCAATAAAGTTCCTAAAGTAAGTTCCTTTGAGTTAAATATTATAGACCTGAGGGTAAATTGCTATCTTCAAATAGTATTTATTAATATGGAAATTATCTGAAATGTGATTTTCCCTACAGTGACTTTTCAAAGACAGATTTCTTGTTGTGCTCAACCTTTGGATGTGCTTGACACAAATAAGTTGCTGGACCAATAGTTCAGACTGTTTTAGCTTTTCAAATAAATAAAATAAAATCAGACTGTTTTAAGCATGGATGAATACAAGACCCACTTTGTAGATGGCTTGCATAACTCTTAGCATGGCACTCAGTCACTATAGGTGTCATTCAAGCAAGAACAGTGCTAAGAAACCAACAACAAATCTTACGTCTGGGGATATTGATCGAAGTTGATAGTTAATACTAGTGCAACTATTTGAGCTGTCAAGCAAGTTAGAGAATACCACAATTTGAAAACCTAATATCAAAAGAACTGAAGTAAATCAATTAAAATATCTCTATCCATACCTTAAGCTCAGGAAGTTCAATCACACATGCGCACTCAAAAACTTCAGCTCCTGCTTTTTCTGGAAATAGAAATGAAATTCTTATAAGAATTGTCTACCACTCATACAAGAGAGTTGCAGTTTGCTTGAGCATCGGATCTCAAGGACGTAGACAAGCCAACATACACTCCACAGTATCTAGTGTCCCAAGTTCAAGTCAAGGAGAAAGGAGAAGACTGAATAAATGAGAGCCATTCATTTTGGGGCAATAAAAGATCATAGTTTATAGAATAATCCAACATCGTAAATGAAAAACTCAACTTTTTCAAAAAACAAAAAAAAAAAGTAAATCTGAACTAGAATACTAAATTGTGGGCCTCTCCATTCAAGCCAAAAGGTTTTTTAGTTGAACTATCACATGTTTATGTATCAAAGTAGATGCAACAATATACCAACTGAGATGAACCTCCCCAACATCCATTGCTTAATACACATTTTGGAGGCAAAGAAGCCAACACATGAGGGGCCATTTTGAAGGTATAGACAAACCTAAAAATGGAAAAAATAAAATGTGGTCAACATTGTCTCACCTTTTCACTCAAGTCAATTGGTTTTCAGTTGCTTGCTCACGTAAAAACTTACATAAGCTAGTACAGCAGAAACAGAATGTGCTAACTAAAATGAGAAAAGAAATGCTAGATTTAGGGTTGCCAAGAAAATCTTAATCAACTAACTACCACAATCACATTCCAATAGAACATCAAGTAAGATCAGTTTAAACAATAAATTTTGCATTGTTAGGTTATCATAGCTAGACCAAGGTTACCAGATAAAGGAAATAGTTTAAAAAAATCCTAATATCTAATGTGACTCAGAACTGAAAACCAAATCATGCACAAAGGATATGATGCCTTGTGCACTTGAAAGATGTTAAAAGAAGATAGCCATATAGAATACTAGCAGTACAGGTTAGTGGCAATTATTAACAGAAAAGTATGTTGCCAAGGAATCCAGAAATCACTCAAATCAGTGCTACCAAAAAGCCTGCCCAACACAATGGCAGCATTTAAAGTACTCGAGAAGGGCCAGCTCATCATGTGAAAATGATGATGAACTAGGTCACACACCATGACATATCAATCATATCTACAAGATAACAAGCAAATCTGCCAGAAAGCCAAACTATGTCATCATATACTTATATAATGCAGGTCAGCATACCAAGTAAATTTATGGCTGCAGAAAGGGTTCCTCCAGTAGCAATCAAATCATCAACAACAAGTGCACGTTCTCCAGGTTCGACTGCCCCTGTGTGCATCTCTAGACGATCTGATCCATATTCCAAGAAATACTCTTCAGAGATGACTTCACCTGTCAAACAAAGAAATTGATGATGTGACCGCAATAATTGGATCTACATGGCATAAGCCAGTCAAAATAAAGTAATATTTTTACCAGAAGCAATTGCTTCCAATGATTACAAAAACAAAAAAAAGTAAGCAAATTTCACGTGCACTTCATCTTGGAGGATATTCTGGTTGAGATGTGTCTTACCTGTTAATTCTTGTCAAAAAAAAAAAAAAAAGTTAGCTTTTAACATTTTTATGGGCAGTATTTGCATATAACATTGCTTAGCAGCTAAATTTTTTATGAGAAAAATTTGCCTTCAGCATTACAAGAATTCGACAGAATTTTCACTTGAAATTACCAGATATTGATCAAATTGTTAGACTTATCTTCCATCAGACTATTTCTTCGAAGAATTACATTGAATTCGTTGAGAGAGAGAAATATTATTGGATAATTAAGAACGTGTAGATCTAATTATAAGTTGTTTAGTCTCACATGGTGAAAGTGGAAAAAAGAGTGTGCGGTGACCTATATAAAAAAAGCCCTTATACCTCCCATTTGTTCTGTTGGGAGATGTATTTATTAGAGTGATACGTTTAGTACCACATAGTGGAGTGAAAAAATGTGTGGTGTGTGAGAGCCTATAAATAGGCTATTATACCCCCTCATTCATCTTTGAGAATAATAGAACTATCAGCCCTATCAAGGCATTCTCGTGATTTTCTCCCTGCTCTTTGTGAGTGCAGTTTCCATGTAAACCTAAGCATTCTTTATCATTTATGCTTTGATATTTATGTTACATTTTCATATTATTTATTTGTTAACATGGTATCAATCGATCTTAAGTTCTCTTATTAAAATATTATTACATCTTTATTCACGTTCTTCAAGGGTATGCCAACAAGGGCATCTCACAACAATAGCACCAACCATCAATGGAGACGCACAACGCGAGGTGGTGAGCAATGAAAATGAGAAGGCAATGATGGCAATGGATGTGGCATGGGTTGTGAGGAATTGTAACAAACATCATCGCAACACCATCAAGCGGTGCTAGGGCCTCAACCATCGCTGAGGTGGAGCTGGTAGGGTTGTCAAACGTGTCAGGTCAAGTTGGACCCGATCCGTTTAAACCAAACCTGTTTATAAACGAGTTGGGTCAAGTCGAGCCCAACCCGTTTATTAAATGGGTCTATATACTCCAACCTAAACCCGACTCGTTTACACTCACCAAACCCGACCCAACCCGTTTACACTCGCCAAACCCGACCCGACTGTTTAACCCATTTAATGAGTTAAATGGGTTAAATAGGTAAACGTGAGGGTTAAATGGGAAAAGTGGGGAATTTGTTTTCTCATTAATCGGGTTTATCAGGTTGAGCAGGTTCGTAGGGGTAAAGCCGAACCCGACTCGTTTAATAAACGGGTTTAAACCCATTTAATGTAAGCAGATTCGAGTTGGGGGTTGGGTTTGAGTCCATTAATCAGGTTGGGTTAGACGGGTTCGATTTTTTTTGACAGCCTTAGGAGCTGGAGCCTCAGGTGACGTCGCTGGCGACCACTAAAGCTCGACTGCTAGTTTGAGGAGTTGAAGATGGCAGCAATGGGCCAAGATTGATGGTACTGGGTTGCACAGACCACACGTGGTGACCTAAGGCAGCTGATCAAGGCAAGTTTGTGGCAAGAGAGGCGGTGATGGTGACACAAGCATTGCGGCAAGATGGCGATCATGACAACAACAAGAAAGCGCGAGCAAAGCAAGAGAAGGAGAAGTCGAAGGAGGCGAAGAAAGGAAATTACAACTCTGTAGGCAAGATTTTGGGGTTATTACAACGCTTAAAAGGAAGGCTATTTTTTATTTGAGTTTTTTGTCATTTGATTTCCTTTTAAATCTTTGGGTATCTTTTTAGTATTGTAAAGGAAAATAAGGGGCATGAATAAAAAAAAAGGAATGGAGAAAAGTATTAAAAAAAGGAGAATAGAAGAAAAAAAGAAAAATATCAAAAACCAAGAAGAAAAAGATAAAAAAAAGAGAAAAAAGGAAAATTTTGATAAAAAGGTAAAAAAAGGGAAGAAAATAATAATAATGATAATGATGAGAAGAATAGGAGGAGCTCTTCTATTTTATTTTTCTTCTCTATGTTTTTTTATTCTCCCATACAAGTATAGGAGAAAAGGGGAGTGTGAGAGTTTAGTTTGTAATCCCAACCAGCACTAGATCAATCGTTTACAACTTCTCTTCGAACCCCTACATGCACCCATCTACAAGTAAGTTGCAAAGAACAAGACAACACAAGGCAACCATACTTGGCAGCATCAGTTGAGCATGCAAGGAAGCTGGTGACACGAGGCATAAGGAAACCGTGACTTGGCAGCATCATGTTATTTGTGTTATGTTTTTTGTTTTGTAGAATGGGAATATCTTTGGTACAAACTGAGCATTCCATACTCCAACTTGAAGGAAAGTATTGAGAGATGTATTTATTAGAATGATGCGTTTAGTACCATACAAGGTTTTAACAAACGCAAGGCGATACACCAAGGTGAATTTGCCTTCATCTAGGCAAGACGCAAGCCTCGAGGTGATCGAGGCGTAAGCCTCAACTTTAGGGTAGAAAATAAGGGAAAATGACATGATAAATATTTTTTAAGTGATAATAATGGAAAAACAATGCAAAGAACACATTTTCATACCATTTTTACTCTATGACAGGCATTGAAAGACTTAAAATGACATTCCAATTAAAAGATAAACAACCAAATAATATAGAAAAGTAGAAGTTTAATTTATCTAAACATTGGAAGATTTACAATGAAAATACATCCACATCAAAAAATCTCAAAGAAGAACTAAAAGACATTCTATTCTCCTACCCCTTCAATACCATCAAAGTTAAGTTCATCAGTGTTATCACTAGAGCAGGTTGCATCATCCTAAGAGTCATCCATGTACTACATCCTAACCTCAGCTTCTACATCTTCAGTATCTCTATCACTCAACATCAATAATTGCTTTGCCTAAAAAATAAATACTTTTAAACAAAGTTGGCTAAAACCTTAGTTTATAAATTTATAACTCTTCAAAACATAAAATGACTTATCTTATTACCTTTGGCTCTACCCTTGTCACTTTTCTTCTCTTTCTTCTGTTTCCTCTCACTTGTATTCCTAATCCTCTCATTGCTCCTAGTAACTACTCAAGGTCAATAGGATCTTCTTGAAGAGCTACAATTGCATCTAGTTCTTGATAAGCATCAACCTCATCTTCATAAAGTTGTAGCACAGCAATCCACTCATCATCACAATCCACTTCCTCTAAGCATAAAGGATCCTCCATTGTCTGTCTTCTTCACCTCCTTGTGTTTTAATTTTAGGTTGAACATGCAATAAACCAAGTCATTGAGTTTTATCTTATTTCAGTCTATTTCTCTTTTTAGTATGGATCTAGTCAATAAAAAGATGGTCATTAAATTCTTTATAATACAAATGCAATCTTTTTACCTGATTACAAATGCACTACAAGTCAAACTTAAAATATGCATGGCAAATTTCTTCAACTTAGGTGTTTCATCACCAAATGCTCTCCACCAATCCATTATAATAGAAAAGATGTTTTTAGTATAAATAAAAAAATTACACTAAACTTATTATTTTAAATGTTAGAAAGGAGTCAATGACTACACCAAGACTCCTCTTCTTTCGAGTATCTACGGCATTGGACCATCCAAATACCCCTCTTCCATTGACATGCATCTATTTGGAGATCTATCTTTGATCTCTCCTTGTTAGGAATTAACCTCCGAAAACATGAATACAATCCCGTCCTTACTTCTAAATTAATTGAAAACGTTGGTTCATATTAGCATTGGGGATTCAAAAAATAGGCAATAGCATGCAAGTGTGTAGTTGCTTATCCCATCTTGAGTCAACAATGTCCCAGATTGTCTTGCTCTTATTTTCATCGTCACCCAAATTTTTAGCAATCTTCCTGGGCTCTATTCATAACCTCGTAGATAAATCCTATGGGTGGATATTGTTCTGAGTCTACTATCCTTAAAATCAAAACTAATGGTTTGATTGTCCTTATCACATAGGCTACGCCAGGTCAAAATATTATCCTTTTTAGCACAATATTTTACACAACTTGCCCTGGAACCTTCAATGCATAGATGCTGGACTTCCACCTTCTTGAGATGAAAAAGGACTCAAGAGCATCTTTGACACATAGCAATCTCTGTAAAATAAGGAAAGCAATAGCAAACTGAGTGACGACAGATCTCACTAAATCTCCTCCTACATGCTTCCTTAACATGGCCACCATCCAAGCATGTGCATATATGTAGTTGATGATTTGTTTGACCTTCTTAAAATCAGTCATGAAGAGGCAACTTCATGATATCCTCCAACATAAGGTCGATGCAGTGAACAACACATGGAGTTCAGCACAAATGAGGTCTCTTCTCCATAAATTTTTCCCCAACTTTTTTATAACCAGATGCATTATCTGTTATTACTTGGATAACATTGCTTTCCCTCTCCTCTTCAACAACTTCATCCATCAATCTAAAGAGATAATCAGCATTCTTGATCTCTTCTGAAGCATCAATAGATTTCAAAAATCATATATTTTGGGGTTGACCAAAAAATTAATCAAGATGTGACCTTTTGTATCTGTCCAACCATCAGACAATATGTTGCAACCTATTTCAACCCAAGATACTTTTGCTTGCCCAACTATTATGTCTATTGTCTTCACTTCTTCCTTTAAAATGTAGGACTGTAGGACCTCTGAATCCCCTTCCAAAGTTACTTACAGCCTACAACATCTACCAATAAGATGAATTGATAGCCAAATTGAAAGGCAATCCATTTTCAATGAAGAATCTCTCAATTCTAAGACATGTTCTCTCTAAGTTCTTTCTTCCAAGAGAAATTCAAAGTAACCTGCTTTGGATGAGCATGTGGAGTGCTATCAAGTTCATTACTTCTAAGCCCAGGTCTCTGTCCAACCCTAACCAATAAATCCATTGGAGCTGCCACCACTTTTGCACCACTTGATCCTGTGGGTGCATTTTCTCTATGGCCAGATAGCCCTTGCACTATATATGTACCTATACGGCGAATTTCTTCCAACGCTCTTCTCCTATCAACATCCTTCTTGACCAAGCATTCCTTAATCCCAGTTTCAACTTAAAGTGGAACCTTGGCACAAAGTCCCACGCATAGCTGCAGAAATAGTCGATATTCAATCGATGGGATTACCAACTAAGGAGTATACGATATGCATTAATCAGTGTAGTATTTTTTATTATTTAAAATTTTAATTATAATTATAAATACCATTATACATATTAAATATACATATATATGAATTAAAATCTCACACATATATATTAATATTCTTTTTTTGATATTCATATTCTCTTAATAAAGCTTCTAACAAATAGCTATCAATATCCATCCTTAAATTGCAAAATAAATCAATAGTATAACTAAAATCTTCTGTGAATCATTTATCTTGAAATTTTTTATTTGAAAGACATGAGAACAGGGGCAATAGTTATATGACATCTTATATGCCAACCGTGTGTGTATATGTATGTAGTTGGGGATGGTGACCGTACTGGAGACGTTGTGCAGCTATCCAGTCCAGTGTATATATGTATGTGTGTGTGTATATCATGTATGCAAGTCATATGCAAAGTAAGGATAGTTGTATACAAAGTGCAAACCATCCTCACTGACGATGGAAACAGCTGATGATACCACTTAGCAACGTCAGAGTGTGGAAAGCAGCAATACACACTGCACAACGACAATGAAAAAGCCACCAACCTTGGTTCGACTAGTTCCTCACTGGAGATGGAAGAGCCTCCAATGTCGGTGAGGCTCTGTGTAGCGACTATGTGTGATGCAGTGACGATCAGTGACAGCAAGGCTCTAAGGAGCCGTGGTCGACGATGGCGAGGCTCTAAGGAGCAGTGATCGACGATGGGATGGTGAGTACCGAGAGGCGAGACTCGACAGCGACAGTGAACGCAGGGTGGTTTTCTTAGGGTTTTTTTTGTGTTCTCAAACTCCTAAACCCTTTTAATCGAAAGTGGGGTGGTGTATAACGTGTTGCACATGCTTCAATGTAAAAAATTTTGAAACCTTGAAGGTGACTCAGGCGATTAAATGGTTGACTAATCAGATATTCGAGTAGACTGACTATGGGACAGAATATGAGTACTCTAGTTCATTTTTGGACCGCATACGATTATGTGACCAATTCATCTGTCATATAAATCGATTTTTGCATCCTTGGTTCCACGTTTTTGTGTCTTGGTCAAGTGCTCCTTCAATCATGCAATACCATCAGTGATTTTTCCCACAAAAATTACACCTAACATATTTATATTCTTTCCCCTTTTAGAGCTCCTAGCTCAATTTCTATACAATACTTCCATTTAAGATCAGACCTACCACTAAATCCATCTCTTCCTCCTTTTTTTGCCCTTAGTCCATGTCTGAAATTATACAAATTGAAATTTGGACCACAACATTCAATTAAGACTCAAGAGTTATAAGTTACAATTTACAAACCATGTAACTAACAATATAAACATAAAGATAAAATCTAGATTTTTTTTTAAAGATAAAATCAAGATACAGACCACTGACAGTAGCCCACAATAAGATGGTCTGACGATGACCGAAGGCTCTAAGAGAACCAAGTGAGGATCGAAGCAAAATAAAATGACAGAGGCAGTGAGGATTTACGATGAACTGGGCAACAAGGGACTGACCAAGGGACTAGAGTCAATGGTGCAGTTGACCAACAATAAGCTCCAAGAGGGACTGGAGGCGATGATGCGATGGATCGGCCGCCAACAAGCTCCAAGACCAGTGAGGGGGCAGAGGACCGACGATGTTTAGGACTGGCGATGGAGTAGGCGACGGGGTTTCATGTTTCACGATGGGATTTAAGGCTTTGTGGGATTAAAAGGGTATCTAAATTGGGGTTATACCAAATATTAGGTCATTAGAATGGTCGTGTGACTTGCGCATGACCGGATAAAAGGGTTTACAAACAAGGCATCACCTTAATATAGCCTTACTGCCTCACCATCGCCTTGACAAGTTGAGGCACTTGCCTTGCTACTGTGGCCTACGGCTACCGCCTTAAGGCAAAATCCTCGTGCCTCGCCTCTAGGTGTACACCTTACGTTCCTCAAGGTGCATTTTTTAAAACCATGGTACCACAAAATGGAGCAAAGAAAAGTGTAATGCATGAAAGCCTATAAATATTGTATCCCCCCATTTATCTTTGAAAATAATAAAACTATCAACCCTATTGAGACCTCCCGCAATTTACTCCCCGCTCTTCATAAATAAGATTTCTACATATATCCAAGCGTTCTTTATCGTTTATGTTTTTTTTCTAAAGCAAAAGGGCGGTTATCCGATTGATAACCACCCAAATTCATTCCATAAACCATTAAACAACCACCTGTTACAAAGTGGACTCCTAGAAGACCACCTGGGAGGAAATGGATGAGATAAAATTCTCTACATAAGGCTTGTCGTCCCTAAACACCACTCCATTTCTCCCCAGCCACACACCCCACAATAACGCCAACACCTTGGCTCTATCTTTCTTAGACCGAAAGCTGGACACTCCGGCACTGGTGCTACCTCTCCAGAATGACGACAAGAAACTAACCATGTGACATTAAAGAAACTAACTGGTCTATCCGGTTAATATCCAATCTTCGCCAGATTTGCAAAACAAAGAGGCATTAGAAGAAAAGATGTATATCTTCATTCGCCTCTCCGCAAAGGGAACACCTCACATCATCTGTCTGTGCCCACCTCACCCTCCATGCCTTTGTCACAATCCTTCCTCTCCGTAGAAGCCAAGAGATCTTTACTTTCAGAGGACAATTCGCCAACCAAAGCAGCCTACAGTCTCTAGAGAGGTCCAAATCCAGGATCTGTGAGGTGCTACCAAGCTCTCTGAACACCTTCGCAACAGCAAACTCCCCATCAATCCAAGCATAGGCATCTCTCCCCTCTAGCACCCAGCCCTCCAGCTCCTGACGCAATTGTTGGAACTCTATAGCTTTCTGATCTGAGTCCCCCCTAAAGGTGGGGCACCACGCTCCGTCCCAACAGTTACCAACCGTAGACGTTGGCTCCTTAGCCCTCCCGAAGAGATGAAAAAACATGTCACTACTAAGGCAGTTCCAAACCCCTTGGCAATCATCAAGCCAAAATCGGAATGCATCACCTGCCATGAGCTCCAGCAAAAAGAAAGATCACACCTTCAGTGTTGCCGCCAAGCCCTTGAGGAAGTAGTATGCCCCTAGAGGAGGGGTCTCTAGCAGTCCCCAAGAGTGAAAAGAACTGTAGCAATGCCGTAGAATATCACCAAAAAGACCTCGCTCCTGGCCCACCAACCTCGCAATCTACTTCGTAAGAAGACTCAAATTGACCCTCCCCACATCTCTAACACTCAGGCCCCCTCTTGCAACGACCGACACACCTACTCCCAAGCCATCAACCTCGTCCCTTTTCTCATCGTCCCTATATTGGACCAGAAAAAATCTCTCATCAACCCTGTGAGCTTCTTCTCTACATGACGCAGCACCCTGAAAACGAAAAGTATGCTGGAATCGAGGACAGCAGCACCTTCACCAAGGTCAACCTCCCTCCCCTTGATAATAGCTTAAAAGACCTGCCCGCCAACCTCCTCTCCATCTTCTCCAGAAGTGGAATCCAATCTTGTACCCTGAGACAACAATTAGATAGCGGTAGCCCAAGTACAACAAGGGCAACACACCCACGCCTGTCCCAAAAGCATCAGCAATAGCCACCACCTCCTCGCCCGTCATGTTCGGCGGAATGAAGCTAGATTTCTGATAATTAATCTGTAGCCCTGAAGCCTCCCCAAAGAGCTCCAATAGTATCCTCATTCTCCTCGCCTCCAAAACCAACCCCTCAACCAGGAATAAGGTGTCATCCGCATTCTGCAACAGAGGGACCTCTCTTCCAGTACCACCCCCAAATCCACTGATCAGCTCCCTGACACAAGACATGTAAGTCACTCTCCAGAGAGCATCTGTCACCAGTACAAAAAGCATCGGAGCGAGCAAGCAGCCCTCCCTAACCCCCCCTCCTAGGTTGCACCCACCCTCCCACAGGATTCCCGTTAACCAAGATCGAGAAGGACGTCGTAGTCACACACCACTAAATCCATTCAATCCAGACCTGGGGAAAACCCCTCCTTACGAGAGACGTCCAAAGGAAATTCCACTGCACAGAGTCGACGTCTTGCTAAAGTCCACCTTCCAAAGGAAGGCCTTCCTCCTCTCCCTCCTCCATGCCGCAAGAGCCTCCAAGGTGACCACGAAACCATCCAGGATTCCCCTCCCCAGGATGAATGCTGTCTACACCGCGAAATCAAGTCCTCCAAGAGGGCTCGAAGTCCGTTAGCAAGGTCCTTCGCGACAATAAGGTAAACAGCATTCGAAAGGGGAATAGGACGAAAATCCTCAATTGCCTCTACACCTTCCTTCTTAGATAACAAGAAAAGATAGAACTTGTTCAACCTATCAAACCCCCTATTGCCAGCCGCAAACTCCTCCATCATCTAACTCCTCCATTAGCCTAACCACAGTCCAAAACTCCTCGAAGAAAACAACGAAAAAGCTGTCTGGACAAGGGCACCCCTCCCCCATTGAGACCCCATATTGCCTCCCTCACCTCACCCTCTGTAGAGACAGACATAAGTTCCAAAGCCTGATCCACCATAATATTTGCCACATCCTCCCCCCTCCACCTCCAGCTTCCTCCGCTCCACCTTCCTGTGAAATCCTTGAAGTAGGCTACAGTTGCCCGTCTGACCTCCTCTCTGCTAGAAGACTCCCCTCCCACCTGCAAACTCTCAATCCAGTTCCTCCTTGCCAAGGCCACCAGGTGAAAGAACTTGGTGTTGGAGTCACCCTCACGCAACCACTTCTGCCTCGATCTCGCCTTCCACCTCTGCCTTCCTATCTTCCTCCTGCACCACCCGTCATTTCTACCCTACGATCTCTATCTTCCACAGAAACGGACTCGAGATCTTCATGTCTGTCGATCCTGGAGATCTCCGCCAGAGCCTCTACCTTCCTATTAAGCCTAGACTCCCTGATCTCCATCCTGTAAACCCTCAAGTGGTCCCTCAAGCTAGCTAGCTTCTTCACCAGTCGGATTGTTGCTGATCCCTCCACCTCATCGAGCTCCACTTCACCACAGTCCTGAACCCATCCTCCATTAGCCAAGATCTATCGAACTTGAAGTGACAAAGCATGTCCCCTCATTGGTTCTCCACATAAGCAGCGTATGGTCTAAAACGAGCCTCTCCATCGGAGCAACACCTGCCAACGGGTACGCCTCTACCAACTCAACATTGGATAAGAACCTATCAACCCTGGATTTCTATCCGCTAACATTCCTCCATGTGTAGGCACAGGAAGCTGGGACCTAGTCAATAAGGCCATGCAATGCCACAAACTCCGCAAAGTTCTTCGATCCAGGATCCTGCCTGCCCCGTCCTCCAAGCCTATCATCAATCTATAACGTGACGTTCAAGTTACCGCCAACCAACCATGGCATCCCCTAGTTTCTTGCCACCACTGTCACGAGCCCCTCCCACACCATCCCCCTCACCTGAGAATCGAATGGGCCATAAACGCCAGTGATGACCATCCTCGCCACATCTGCATTCCTGACCAGCTTGACAAAGATAAAGTGGCTCCCTATGAAACTGTCCTCCAAGGTAAAAACACCCTTACACCATCCAAGCAACTACCCCCTTGCACGACCAACCGCATCCAAAGTTAGAAACCCCTCCATCCAAGAGCCCCCGATCTCCCCCAACTTCCCATCACAGGCATGCAACTTCGTCTCCTGAAACAGCACCACGTCCACCCTCCACTGCCTGATATAACTCCCCAACGCCAACCTTCTCGATGGGTCATTAAGACCCCTAACATTCCAAGACATCATTCCTTTCATTGGGATACTAAAGAGACCTCCCTCGTGGCCGAACAGAAGCCTGTGGCCTCCGCTGTCAAGCAAACCTCCTCGTCCTTCACGTCCAGCACACTAGCTTCCCGACCTAGGGATGGCGATGGTCCTCTACAGCCGTCAACCATCACCCGATCACCCCTTTCGTTCTTTCTTAACGTCAACCTTCAGTTATATCGAAGACCGACCCCCCGACCTTTGTTCACAACTCGCAACCTCCACCTAGCCGTGTTGATCCCAACCGGAGTCCCAGATCGATCGTGCACAATCGCCGCCGCCGCGTCATTCCCCTCAATCACCGCCTCCGAGCAACTGCCCCCTTGCACAACCAACCGCATCCAAAGTTAGAAACCCCTCCATGCAAGAGCCCCCGATCTCCCCCAACTTCCCATCACAAGCATGCAACTTCGTCTCCTGAAGCAGCACCACGTCCACCCTCCACTGCCTAATATAACTCCCCAACGCCAACCTTCTCGATGGGTCATTAAGACTCCTAACATTTCAAGACAACACTCCTTTCATTGGGATACTAAAGAAACCTCCCTCATGGCCGGACGGAAGCCCGTAACCTCCGCTATCCAGCAAACCTCCTCATCCTTCACATCCAGCACACTAGCTACCTAAACCTGGGGATGGCGATGGTCCTCTACGACCATCAACCACCACCCAATCGCCCCTTTCGTTCTTTCTTAACGTCAACCTTCGATTATATCGAAGACCGACCCCACGACCTCTGTTCACAACTCACAACCTCCACCTACCTGTGTTGATCCCAACCGGAGTCCCAGATCGATCGTGCACAATCGCCGCCGCCACGTCATTCTCCTCAACCACCGCCTCTATCGTTGCGCCCTCTACAGTGACCTCATACGTCGCCCCATCTAAGGTCAGTGCCTTCTCCACCAAAGCCTCCTCAGCCGCAATCTCTACTCTCTGTTCGACTCTGGCCACGTCGGCATCTACTCCAACCAAGCGTGTTGTCGCCTCTGAAGCTCCTTGTCGCTCCAAGTAAAGCAAAGCAGGATGACCCTCCGTCCACCATCTCCGATGACCCCGCTTGGCAGCTCCCCCCGCGCTTCCCTCCACTTGGAAGGAGAAGAAAACGTGTTGTCAAATGCCTGCGAAACGACCTGTGGTTGATCTCCCAACAAAGGCTGACCCACCATGCTAGAACCAGATCCAATATCACAACCCTCTTTATGGACAAACCAACAGTCGCTCTAAAGAAGCCCCACCATAGACACACGGTTTCCGCCACCTCGAGCTTCCCTCCCTTATCTAAAACTCTTCAAAGCACAGCCTCTCCCTCTCTAACAACGAGAGACCAAGGACCAGAAACTTCCCCTCCTCCAAAGCCAAGACCTCTACCCCCTTCACGTCCACACCAACCAAGGCCTCGACGATCTCTCCGCATTGAATCCGACCCAGACCTCTCCCACCAAACCTTCTTCAATCGCAACCCTCAACGCAATCGCCCCATCCGACCATGGTGCCTCAACCACCACCTGATCGCCCCTTCCATTCTTTCTAAACATCAAACTTCGGTTATATCGAAGACCAACCCCCCAACCTCTGTTCACAACTATCAACCTCCACCTAGCCATGTTGATCCTAATCGGAGTCCCAGATCGATCGTGCACAATTACCGCCGTCCGTCATTCTCCTCCTCAGTCACCGCCTCTATCGTTGCACCCTCCGCAGTGACCTCATACATCGCCACATCCTCCCGCCCTCCTCCTCAGCCTCCCTTGTCGCAATCTCTGCTTCTCTCTGTTCAGCTCTGGCTATGTCGTGGTCTCCACATCGACCTCTACTCCAACCGAGGGTGTTGTTGCCTCTGAAGCTCCTTGTCACTCCAAGCAAAGCGAAGCGGGATGACCCTCCGTCCATCTCTGGTGACCTCGCCTGGCAGCTCCCCCACGCTTCCCTCCACTTGGAAGGCGAAGAAAACGTGTCGTCAAATGCCTGCGAAACAACCTGTGGTTGACCTCCCAGCAAAGGCAAACCCACTACACAAGAGCCAAATCCAATATCACAGCCCTCTTTATGGACAAACCAGCGACCGCTCCGAGAAAGCCCCATCATGGACACACGGTTTTCGCCACCTTAAGCTTCCCTCCCTTATCCGAAACTCTTCAAAGCTCAACCTCTCCCTTTCTAACGATGAGAGGCCAAGGACCAGAAACTTCCCCTCCTCCAAAGCCAGGACCTCCACCCCCCTTGGCGTCAACACCAACCAAGGCCTCGACAATCTCTCCGCGTCGAATCCGACCCTCCAAGACCTCTCCCACCAGACCTTCAATCGCAGCCCTCAACGCAATCGCCCCATCCGACCATGGTGCCTCAACCTCAGCCATCGACACCTTCGTCCCTAGTGGCAAAGTACTGAACTAACAGTGCATGCTACGGTGTCCAAAGCCCCAACATCTCCAGCACACAGTTTCCGCCACCTCAAGCTTCCCTCCCTCATCCGAAACTCTTCAAAGCACAGCCTCTCCCTCCCTAACGACGAGAGACCAAGGACCAGAAACTTCCCCTCCTCCAAAGCCAAGACCTCCACCCCCCTTCACGTCCACACCAACCAAGGCCTCGACAATCTCTCCACGTCAAATCTGACCCTCCAAGACCTCTCCCACCAGACCTTCTTCCATCGCAACCCTCAATGCAATCTCCCCATCTGACCATGGTGCCTCAACCTCAACCATCGGCACCTTCGTCACTGGTAGCGAAGTACCGAACCAACAGTGCATGCAAAGGTGTCTGAAGCCCCCGCATCTCCAGCACTTCCAAGGATTGCGACAATCCCAGGCCCAATGCCCACGACCAAGACATTTGAAGCACTCAACCTTTGTCCCCGATCCTCTGCCACCAACCGCCCAAGCTTCGAGGTGCCTCCCACTCACCACCACAACCCAACCACCCTCCTCCCTCTCTCACGTTTTTGGTGGTACATTCTGTTGGCATTGATTTAAAGCTTATTTGCCTAACTACTTCCTCTATGAGAAGATCTATACTTCAAATCCTTATCGTTTATGCTTTAATATTTATGTTACGTTTTCATATGATTTATTTGTTAACATGTTCTTTGAGAAGAAATATTGACAAATCACGCACATAAGAATGCTTCTCCCGTGGTTTTCCCCACTCCTCATGAAAGAGATTTTCACGTAAACCCAAACGGTTCATCTATGATAATTTAATATTTTTTTCGATTTATTCTACTTATTTTATTTCAACATGGTACCAGAGCAAATCATTCTTGAGATTATCACCTTATTGTTATTAGGATTTTATCTTTGCTTATGTCTTATTTTTGGATTTCGATTCCTTTTTTTTTTCCTCCATAACTTGATTCCAAGTTACAAGGTGCAATAATTAAGTCTCCACATTCCTGAAGGAGATGAACAAAGAAGATTTGTAGATCTAGAAGGCCAAAGGAGAGAGCACACCAAGAGCAACGCACCAAGCCCTCTCCCCTAAGCAACAATGGTGTGAAGGGGCACATTATGGTAATAGAAGATCATGGTCTAGTTTCATGTCCATGAAGCTCGAAGTGGCCACCTCCGACTTCGTCGCCACAGTGCTCTTCAATTACATCATGATTAGGAAGACACATCACGAAGCTCTGCCAAGAAATGGTGCCAAAGATGACTAGATTGGGCGATGGATGATTTCACATTCAGGCAAGCACAAGATCCCTTTAGCGATTATTCAACATCGACTAGAAGAAATACTCAACGGAGATCGACGGCGAGGATGGTCGATGGGGCCACGCAACAAGGTTCCATGAGGATGGTGCATGAGCGAAGAGATCTCGCGAGAGGACACAATGATTAAGCATAATCAACTAGGCGGTGAAAATATTCAGCAAGCAAATATGCTACTCAACGAGACTCGAGAAGCAATGTTGCGCGAGGATGCTGCGTCAGCAGATAAAGGATGTGTGGAGGAGGCTTATGATGCAAAGAGTGGCAAGAAGAAGCAGAAGACCACTTGGAAAAAGTCGATTGGCGATGACTATGGTTTGGGTTCCTTTGAACCCTAAAACGAGATGATGGGCATTTTGCATTTTTTAGCCCTCTATTTTTAATGTTGTTTTTTACCTGTTAAATTTACAAAAAAATGGAAGAAAATAAAAGGAAGAAAAGAAGATGAAATAAAAAAAAGGGATAGTTGAAGAAAAAAAAGAGGATGGAGGGAAAGAGAAGGAAGAAAAATAAAGAAAACAAAAGGAGAGAAAATGAAGAATTAAAAAAATGATGTACAAGTAGATGAGGTGAAGATCTTCACATGTGTTCTTCTCTATGTTGTTTCTTCTCCCATACAAATATGAAAGAAAGAGTGTATGAAAGCCTATTGTGGATCCCATATGAAGGAAACTCATTCTTCGAGATCTCCACATGAGAGAAGCTCAATATTGATTCCTATATAAGAGGAACATATTCATAATCCCTACATGAGATAAGTCCATATGGGAGAGGCCTACTTCGAGTTGTGTAAAAGGCCCAATCTCAAGGTCTCCAAGGAGAGACCCACTTCTGATATCACCAATAGGGAAAGCATCAACACTATTTGAGGTCTCTAGGAGAGAGACCAATCGAAACCAACTTCAGCAATTCATCTACCAGATTCTAGCCTATGTTGATATGTCGTCATCAGTATACCCACCTACAAGTAAGAACAAGGATGTAGCTATTGTCGTTCACCACAGAAAGCCATGGCCTAATCGCACCAGTTGAGAGTTGTGTTTTGCTTGTAAAAAAAATTATGTCGTGTACAAGCTGAGCATTCCATACTCCAACTTGAGGGAGTGTTAAAAGAGATAAATCTTATTTTGGGGCAATTGGATAATGTGTAGATCCAATTACAGGTTGTTGAGTCCCACATAGTGGAAGTGGGAAAACAAGAGCCTATTGTCACCTATATAAAAGCCCTCGTACCTCATTTGTTCTTTGAGAAGAAATATTGAGAGATCACACCAATGGATGCGCTTCTCTCATGGTTTTCCCCCTCTCCTCATGTAAAAGGTTTCCATGTAAACTCAAGAGTTTCATTTGTAATGCTTTGACATTTTTATTTAATTTATTCTGCTTATTTTATTTCAATAGAATTGAGACTAATCTTGACAGATTGCCAACCAATAAAAGGAAAAACAAAAATAGAAGCTCTGCCCATTTCCATTTCATTTTAACAAGGCATTTCATGCTTCATCTACTTGGAACCAAAGCAAAGATCTACATGTTATTTCACCGAACTTTTCAGGTAACAACTCTCATTAGCATTTTGAATAAGAAATAACACCATTAAGTGATCCAGAAGGGGAAATATCATGCAGTGTTGAGTAAATGTTAACATAGTAGTAAAATTCTAATGGCACATTTTTATAAAAGCAACGATTTGGTTTGTCACCTCATATCACATGGCTAATAAAAAGAATGACCTTCGTTAATGTAAATGAAATGATGGGTAATTTACCTGGCAGTTTTTTCGGTTTCCTCAATGGAATGAACTTGGCTCCAATTGCTAATGCTATAGGTGGGCCAAAAATAAAACCTCTTGCTTCAACTCCTGCTTTAAAAACATTCATAGTCCATATGTTATCATCGGAAGATATGGTAATGAAGATGGTCACAAACTTCTAATAGTAGAACATTCAACAGAGTTGAAACAATTTAAGTTTAGAGTTTGGAACTGACAGATACAGTTCAAATATAATGGAAACCCCTGTGATTAAAAATTAAAACTCTCACTCAACATTTAAATAGGAGAGAGAGAGAGAGAGAGAGAGAGAGAGAGTCAGCCTGCTCTATATAGCTTCCCCTACATGCAGATTAAAGGAAAGAGTCAAACCACTTTCGCACCTATTTTATGTAGCCTTATCCCCCGCCCCCTTGCACCAAGATTATTTCCATGATTCAACCTAGTAACCCACAGGTCATATGACTATTCTTTTTGACAAGGTCACAGAGCTATTGTCCATCAGGTTAATTTTGACCACTTGCAAGTTAAGTGACCCAAGCATTTCATAACAGGATAACTAACCAAGGCCAGTCCTTAACCTATGCAGAAGTTATAAACCATTATGAAAGGCAGCCAACATGATGCAAGGAACCACCGTGATTAGTTTAGTTGCCAAAGTCTTAGACTAAAACAACATCAAAAGGCTAGCAAATCTCTAACATCCGACGATAAAAAAACCATGTTGTATTTTATTATTTTAAAAGAGAAAGGGTGGTAATCCGATTGATAACCACCCAGCAAATATATTAATAATGATAGAAAGAGCCAAACAATAACACCGATTTACAAGCTCAAAATCCAGCAACTAATCAAAGAAGAACCCACCCAGCAAATATATTAATAATGATAGAAAGAGCCAAACAATAATTTACAAGCTCAAAATCCAGAGAGTAATCAAAGAAGAACCCACCCAGCAAATATATTAATAATGATACAAAGAGCCAACCAATAATGCCGATTTACAGGCTCAAAATTCAAAGACTAATCAAAGAAGAACCAGAAGCAACCAACTTGTCAACATAAGGACGTTGCTCCCTAAAAACAACCACATTCCTCCTCAACCAAATGTCCCATAGAACAGAACAACCCGAGGCCTTTCCCTCTCCTTCGATCTGAAGACACTCTAACAGCCATTCAGGTTACCACTCCTAAAGGATCTCCAAAAATCAACAAAGGTGGAATGCGCCAACTACCAAGATGTGAAAGTGACTCCAAATCTACACAACAACAGAAGTTACAAAACAATTGAAAAATAGGCGATCAACATCCACATCCTTCATAAGACAAAGCTGACAGGTTTTCTCCACCTCTGGCACCCACTTGGCCCTCCACACCCTCGTCATGAGCCTACCTCTCCTCAGCAACCAAGCAATGGCCTTCATCTCGAGAGGATAGGTTACCGACCAAATCTTCCTACAATCCTTAATGAGGTCGACCTCCGTCCACAAACCTCCATTGCACAGTCTTCTATAAGCATTCCTAATAGAGAAATCACCCTACTCCCACAAGAAAGCATCTACACCCTCCTCCGATAAATAGCCATCCAGCTCATGTAATAATGTCTGGATCGCTTGAATCCTCTGATCCAATAAGTTTCCCATAAATGAAGGGCACCGACAGCCATCCACAAGTCAGCCACCTTGGCATCCTTCCCCAATGCCAACACAAATAGTCTGCAGAAACAATCTCTTAACCACTCCTGACCTGTATAGTCATCCAGCCAAAATACTATGTATTTTATTGATAACTTAAAAATTAACTAGAAAAACTTCAACTGAAATATAGATATGCACGAGATACACAGGTTCAACTGAATAGCGTGCTTTCACAGTGGCAATCTTTGATAATCCATAGATCTAGATTTCATTTAGGATGATTATTAAAACATCATTGTGATTGATTGATTCATATCCAAATCTAAAATCAACACTAGCATAAAGAAATATCACATATTTATTCACCTATTCAATAAAATCTATTAGCTTAATTCTACAAACAATAAAAACAAAGCATTTTTGCAAATCTTATGGTATATCTTTGAATACGAATAAAAAATAAACTATTCGATCTCTTATTAAAAAGTGATTTTTACCTACCCTTGTTTGGATGAAGTTTTGTTGCCTTCCATCGAAATTTTCATAAATAGTTAAATTTTGAAATAAAGTGGAAGCAAGATATCAAAAGCAATAAAACAATAAGAACGCTTGGATTTACGTAGAAACTCTACTCACAAAATGTGGGAAGAAAATCACAAGAGAAGGCTTCAATAGGACTCTGATTTCTATATTTCTTAAAGAAAAATAGAAGTACACCCCTATTTATAGGCCATCACACACAATGAAAAGTCCACATCTTCCAATGTGACATTAAACCAACACACAATCCTCTGAACATAAATAGTAGACTAACCAAATAATTTTGCGGGTTCAATGCCTTCAATATCATATAGAAGAAAACTACACAAACATTGGCATGCTTCCATACAAAAAGATCCTATCAAGGCTTCCATGCATCACGAAAGGCATGGAACTCACTTCCTGCTGATGCCTGTTCAATGTTTGAGTGACAACCATTCATTAACCCAACCCACAAATAACTCCTTAATATGTAACTGTAATCTAAAAGTTTGACCTTTTCATCCTTGTTAACAAAGACATTCAAATATTCCATTAATGTAGCCAAAATTTGATCGGAATTCATCTATCGTCAACCACCCTACCAACATTCTGAAAGTTAATTCCTCAGTACCATCTTCTACACCATGACCAGATTTCCAATCTCAGGAAATTTCAATTAATTGGAACTTTCAAGAACGTGGCTCCAAGTTCTTTTCAAAAAAAAAAACGTGGCTCCAAGACCACAAAACATATTGTTAATTAACCATATCACCATCAAGCCACTTCAATGCAATAAGTAGGTATAGTTGGCTTTCCCCCAAAGAGACTAAGGTTCAAATCTACCCTTCTACAAAGGGCACTGAAGCAACATTAATCGGTTGTCAGAAATTAAATAATCACAGTAACCAGTTGGTCGTCAGTGTTTACAAATCTAGAGAGCATGACATACTGCCTAGTCCACCTGAACAACTTCAATGTCTATAACCATATAGAGAATCTGCCCATGCTGCTATGGCTCTACAAATCTGGTATTCCAGCAGCCACCGCCAAAAAAGTTCAAACAGATCCAGTAAACAATTAATGCTATTAAATAGTCCTGGTACCATCATACCTACCACAACCATAATAGAAGGCCCAAGAAAAAAGGTAACAGGAAATGGAATATCTATGCCCCACCTAAAGCACTCACAAACAGCAAACTGCAGCAAAAAGGTAACTGTCATTCTTCACAGACCCATTGGCAGCTTTGGGGAGGCCAACGGTGCCCTCCCACTGGGGGAATGAGGACAAGGAACTAGGTCAGTGCCCAACACCACGTCCCACAAAAAATCAGAATAATGATGCCCACTAATCTAAAACGCCATCACAATCAAAAGATTTCCCTGTGGCCTTTTACTGAGCAAGAGGATCCAAAAGCTCCAAAAGAAAACAAAGCAATTCCTTTGTCATATGGTGATGAAAGAAAGCATTCATTCCAAGATCTTTGATGAATTAGGAGTTGAATGTAAATCACTTTAATAATACCATTTTAACTTTCAAAAATAAAAAGTCTGGAAGCTGTACCAAACATCAAGTGAAAAGATAACTTTGTGAGAAAGATATTATATGCTTTTGGAAGATAAATGATGTGAAATTGTAAGTTTTGAAAATAGGTCCACAGAAGCCACTCGCATAGCTTTCTAGGGATCGAGCTTCCTTTCTATTTTACCACTGAGATGAACTTAACCTAAAGAAACTCTTTCTTAAATTTTGAAGACCAATCTTAGTGACACAAGTCTTAAGAGTGAAGACCAATCGCGAAAAGAAGAAAATAGTCCAGCAGTTAAAACATTTGAACTATTGGAAAAGAATATGCCTATTGGAATCCATGAGCACGCCCATTAAGAATCAGATCCAACCCTTTCTTAAATTTTGAAAACATAAATTTTTAACCTTGATTTATAATTGGAAGACAAACTGCTCAACTGTGGACAACTTACATCCAACCCTTTCTTAAATTTTGAAAATGTAAATTTTTAACCTTGGTTTATAGTTGGAAGACCAACTGCTCAACCGTGGACAATTTACCCACTTGCTCTCTATGAGCCTAATTTCTCTCCATTTCAATCCATTTCAAAGATATAGAGAAATGGTGTTTATGCAGATTTTAAATAGCAAGCAAGAGATTAGAAACAAAAGGAACCATTTCATTTTTTGCTAAATTTTAGTCAAAAGGAACTAGATGGATGACAGCGGTCATTCTTCAATGCTCGCGCACTGCCCATCCCAAAAGAGACAAGCAAACGCATCCACCACCACCCGCATGATTAAATCAAGAGGAACAATCTCCATGTGCCCCTACTGACAGATAAATTGGTGCAAAAGAACAATAGCCTAACTAATGTCAACAGGAACGAACATAATGCCTGTGACTAGTTTGGCACACGAAATAAGTAGCATGTCCTGGTACCACCTGCAACAATTGATATGTTCCTGCCAGTGTAGCGCTCCACGAACAAATCCACCGTGTTCTTAAATGTCTTGGGATCGAGAAGCAGTGTGGTGATGTCATGAAACATGATCCCTGCAACCCAACAATCACCCTCCAGATTTCAAAACAGTCATCACTATTTACCACTGTCGAGGAAAACTTCATATATTGCAAAATTGAGGAGCCACAAATAATCCCACTTGCCGTACATTCATAAAAAGAAATCTTCAAATGGGATGAGGAAATGATGCTTTCACAAAAAAAAAATTCAACAAATCCTCCAGAAGGCCCAACGAAGATGATCAGTATAGATTCCAAGCTTCTGACACGGTAATGGACTTTCTATTTAAAGTCATTAAAATCTAGAAGCTTAAAAGAAAAGAAAAAAATCTTCTTCAAACGGCACACAACTTTGAGGACATATCAGGACAGCAAAGATGATCATCAGAAAAATAGAATCGGCAAGTGGAAAGCCAAAAGAAAAGAAGCAGAATTTGCGTGATCCAAACAAAACCCACTTGAGTAAAAATCACAAGCAGTCCAGAGCCACCAAAAAGAAACGATCTTGTCTGCAAGTGACCGTGGATCCTATGATCTCTTCATGGTTGTTAGATATGTTGAAATCAGTAAAACCAAGATTGTACATCTCCAAATCCAAACAAAATCCACCAGCGTTAAGATCACAGAAGTCCCACAGCCACCCAAAAAAACAAACGATAAAAATTCCAATTTTCCGAAATCCAGGCAAAAACCCACTTGCCTAAGATCACAAAGAGCAAAGACCCACTACAAAGAAACAATCTTTTCCCTCGGAATAAGAGGACAGAAGAGAGAACGACCATCTCCAAGAAGAAAGGGGTTGAGAACCCAAAGAAAGCACCTGGCTTTGGGAAATCGGGAACCACACGGATCGCGGAGGCTATTCCCTCCACTCGGGAGTCCTTCTCCTCCTCTCCAACGCCCGCCATTACCTCTAATATCTTTCTTCAACAGCAACCCAACTCCGAGGAGAGAGGGAGAGAGATTGGAGGAGGAGGGTAAGAGGGGAATGGCCTTGAGGGTGGAGGAAGACAGGAGGTCGCACGCTCTCGCTCAACTCTCTCTCCCTCCCTCGATCGACGACTGCTACTATTAAAACCACTACTATTTGCAACGGTTGGTCTGGTGTCCACTTGAAAGCGCTCGAGGGGAGACTGCAGACTGCAGGCTGCAGAAGAGGGAGGGGAAAAAAGGCGAGGGGTATCACGAGGTTGATTTTCCGGGTTCCTTTTCTTCCTTCGCTCTGCACTTCCCCACGTCGTCGTCGTCCTGCGAGTTGGGTTAAATTCTTATTATTATTATTTTACTCGACATTCGTGGTGATTTCCAGGGAGGTCTCTGGAAGAACCCTTCTGAACCCTTTTCCGTTCGTTGTAATTTTATAAGTATGCCCTTGTTAACTTTTGATCCCACGTGAGGGGCCTGTTTGGATGGTAGGCTACGGGTCCATACGACGGATCCACGACCTCCCCACCCACACGTCCTCTTCCTCCCTCAAAGGTGTGCTCAAGAAGGTTTACGATAGGTGAAATCCTATCATTTGATTCTTGTTGTCGATGGTGTGCTCAGCCCAGGTAAGATTTGGTGGCTAAACCGATGGATGCATCCCGATTTGGCTCAGGCAATTAGCTCACGCATGTGATGGTTTGGTACGATATTTTCCTTGATTTTAACATTATTTCTTTGTCGATTTATGGTAGATTGTATTATTCCTTCATCGCGATGAATCATGAATCTGCGAGCATCCTTCGTTCATGGCACACGCTACGTACTATCGATGCCTTTATGTCCATCTTGAATGGGCCATTGGACTTTTGTTTTGCTTTGAGCGTTTCCTTCCCAAGAATCCTAGGAGCAGCAGTGGTCTTTCATTCAGACATTTGTAAGGCTTGACTGTGAGTTTCCCTTGTCTTTAATGCTTGTTTGAAGATCCCACCTACATTACAAAATGGAAATCCAATGGATCTCCATAAAGGCCACCTCCCCTTGAACCTTTGCAGCAAACCGTAGACCCATTGGTTCTCTATATAGGGCACCTCCCCTTGAAGCATTGCAGGAGGGCAAGCTTTATGTGAGCACCTCATTGTTGCATCCCTTCATGGTTTCATTGCCTTCGTCTGCATCCCATGTGTCTGCCATAACTGCTAGTGGATGGAGGAGGGTATGTGAGGAAGAGGCGTGGCTATAAAACGACCCTTGATGTTGTGATGGTAGCTAGCTTCCTCATCCTACTGTTTATCCTTGAGAAGGAGAGGGAGGTTGACAATGAGGAGTCCTCAAGCAATTCCATCATCAGAGAAGGTTGTTTCCCTTCCAACCCTATTTTGATTTTTGAAGATGGGTTGTTAAATGGTATTTTTTATTTTTCCTTTTTTGCAAATGAAGGGGATCAAGAGAAGGAAGACGAGGTTGATTCCCCCCCACCCAAACGTGGATATCACCATCAGCCAGCTACGAAATCAATCTCTATTCGGAGGAGGTAATCCGTTGCTAACTTGTGGTTATTGTTGTTTTCCCTTTTATGTGTTGCTATCATATTTTTATTTCAATGAATTTTTTGTGTTAGACTGTCGGTTATTGTTTGTTTGTTGTTCTTAAGTACAGTGGCAGGTTCTTAAGTATAGTGAGTAGTGCAGCACTAGATCCACTATGAGTCTCAATGCAGAACTGAAATGTTTAATTTGTTTGGAGAATTACCCCCCCCCCCCCCCCCTTTGATTCTATTTTGAATCTTTGGAGTCAAAGTGGCGATGCATGAGATCGAGTCAAATCGCCTTATCATTAAGGTTAAGTAAAATCTGGACAGAAATGTTATGAGAAGTGGTGTTGAATAAAGATAGAATCTATTAGATAAGAGAGGACTGAAAAATTACATGATTAGCCAAAGGTTGATAATTGTTCAAATATTTGTTTATGATAAGGACTAATGGAATGTGGATAGATTTTTCTTGTCATGGAAATGTCTAAGGGCGTACCTCCATGAGAAGTATTCACCATCAGATGCAGAGAGGTTCATAAAGGAGCGCTTTAAGCACACATAATGGGTCTTCAACGTTAGTAAATTGTCTACTAAATCTTGATCATAGATCACCAATGAGGGACAACAGGATGTGATTTTAGAAATATTCTCAACTCGAAAAGATCAAATTGGTCATTGTGCTTGTGTTGCAATAGCTTTTTGCTTCTATCTGCAGCAAGTCTCCCATGGCTGCAGGAATTCTAGTATATGGCATGGAAGTTCGAAGCCTCATTTCCTTACATCCTTTTAAGTTAAACAGTCATTTTCTATCTCGGAACACATCTGTTTGATATTTGAACATAACGTGGATTTTATTATACCACTTGCATAGTATGCTTATTAGTTGCTTGAGTTTATCTCTAAAAGCGTACGATGCATTTTCTTTTGCTTCTAGAATTGTAAGTAAAAGTTTCTTATTCCTATACAAGTTGAACAGGCAATTTTGCAGTCAGATTATCTTTGAAATTACCAAGACGTGTGCCTGGCTTTGTTAATGTTGGGTTTGATTCCCTCATTGCTGGTACCACTGAATTTTCAATAGTTGTAATAAGGATTAAATATATTACCTTAGAAGAATTTTTACAACTTCCTTTTTTGAGGTGGCAACTTCAAACAATCGACTTTCTTGTTCATCTATTGACCTTTGCCAGGTAAGTAAATCAAGCCATAAAGTTATGCTATTTCTTTCAAAAAAGAAAAAAGTTATGCTATTTCCATGGCTTTATGTTGTCGGTAAAAGGTTTTGATAAAGACTGATCCCATATAACTCCACATTGGTACGCCAGCAAGTTTGTCTTTAATGGAGAAAATGAATCACATGTCAGATTTTGTTGCATGACGTTACTGATTGGATTGCCCTTATCACTTCATTAGCACTTCTGTATGGATGCTAATTCGAGGATAAGCATATTTTGGAAGAAAAGTCATTCTACTTCAAAAGGGCATACTCTTTGATCTAAATAAAAATTAAATTTATTCTTAACGAAGATGTTTTCAATGAATCTGCATTCTTCTTTTTCTAGTCTTCATTTCTCTTATAAGCATCCTGTAATTTTCTAATAGGTCCCATTGGTTGCCCTCTTTTCACTAGCCTGTCAATTTTTGAATTTACATGATATAACCTTGTACACTAGCTGCTCACCTACAAAAGAATGCAGCATTGCAATAATTTAATGCTTCATGAAGTCAATATGACTAGATGATTATATTGAAACATGATCTGGATTTCAGTAATTCCAGTCTTCATTTCTCTTATAAGCATTCTCGATGATTATATATTTTGTTACAATAATCCAAGTTATATATCTTGAAGTATGACATAATTTTCCTCTTTGTGAAGGGGAACTTCAGTTTTGTGTCTTGGGTATTTTAATGGTTCACAAGACACAAGCAATTAGTATGGCTTGTGTTACCTTATGTTGTAGTTTAAGGATAATCCAGATGCATGCAAGCGATGGGGAACAAATAGGTTGATGTAACATTTTTTAGGGATTGTGGACTAATTTTAAGATGAACATTGTTCATTTGTAGAATGAATACCGCTGATCAAGCGAGATCATCATTGTCAAAGACATCGAAATGCAAGAATTGAAATTATGAGATGACCATGGAGCTTCTTAAGATCCTCAAGAAATACTACGATGTTAGACATTGGGTGAAAGGATCATTCAACAAGACGACTTGGAATGAGATAGATCGGGACTTTGAAGTAATTACTCATGCCAAGTACAACCATTATCAGATACTGAATAGGTGGAAGGAGCTGAAGTGGAAACATGCTCAGTACACGCAATTGTTGGGGAAGAGTGGTTGGGGATTAGACCCGATCACAAATTATGATGTAGCCCCTTCATCAGATGTCTGGGATGAGGTAACCTGCACACTTACGTGCCACAATTATTTTTTCAATCCGAAACTCACTTTAGGAAATTTTTAAATGATTTCGTATATTTATTCCATATAGCTGCCCAGTGAACTTCGAAACCTAAGAAACAAGCCTTTAGCTTACTGGTTGTTCCTCATCTCAACTCAGTTAATTAAGTTAATTATACTTAATTATGAGTAGAGAAAAGTCACTTAGGTTAACTTGAAATTGTGTCATTTAGTAATATAGGATCGACTTAACCTAACATTATAGAAATTATTTACTGGTTGAGTCCAGGTCGTTCGCTGTGAGGTATAATTTATTCTAAATTCACTAGTTATCTTTTAGTTTCCTTTATAAGTTTAGGAGGTATATTTAAGTTAATTATAAAACATGAATCTTGCAAAATTTGATTTTATTTAAAATAACATGCAAAATCCCATATGAAATTTCATTTTCAATATTTAAAAATAAGTAAATTCTCTATTTATTTCAAATGATTTAAGGTAAAGAAGAGTTTATCTAGTCAATACATGCCTTAATACAACAATTAAGAGAAAAAAGAAATTAAAATATAACGTGAAAATCAATTTCTTTTCCTTTTATCTACTTCAGCCTCTCTTTCTTTTCTCTTCTTCTCTTTCTCTTCTTTTTCTTTTATTTCTTAATCCTTTATTTTTTTCTTTCTATTTCTTTTTCTCTCGATCTCTTTCTTTCTTCTCTTCCTCTTCTTCTCTTTATCTTCTTTAGTATTTCCTTAGCGCCTACTTGCTTTCTCCTTTCCTTAGCTTCTCCAACATCTACGTTCTTCAACCCTTACTTCCTTTGACACTTAGCCTTCACAGCTTCTTCATTCTTTTTTTCTCTCTTTAGCTGAACCGGGTTTATTTTCTTCTCAATCAAAAATTTATTTTTGATTTGCAGCGAGGTCCTTTCGAGGATACACAGTACCCTGGATCAGGGTGAGACCAAACCCTACTCGATCCTCGCCTAATTTCATTAGGGTTCATTTTCGATTTTTTTCTTTCTTGAGCCAAATCGACCCTCTCTTGAGCCGAACTGACTCAACCGCCTCCCAGGCCTCGTCCTCCCAGGGCCATCGCACACACACGCCCACTCAGGTGCACACCCGCAGGCGCACTTGCCCACACACACACACAATATACTCAAATGGTCAGATGTCCAGGTATGCATCGAGCGCTTGATGATTGGTGAGCATATACAACAAATTAGTTTTATTCCCAAGCGCCCACTCAAAAGTTTCCGATGTGGGACTTAGTTCTCCCCCTCCAGACCCAACTTCAAGTGAAGGTTTCTCCCTACTCAGAGCTCCAAATCAAACGATTCAAAGCTTGATGGAAAGCTTTAAGATGGCTCTACATGATTCCAAGGTCAATTTAAGGTTCAGAGGATGTTATCCTCTTCGATTTGAAAGGTGAAATTAGGGGGTTCCTACGGGTAAAATACTGCCTAGAAATAGAATTAAACTTACTGTGCCTTTAGGGTAGTTCTTTAAGTTTATTTAAGGGTCTGAATAGGTCATACAGGTAATTCCGCAGTTGCTTGTGTGGGTTTTAATCTCTCAAGAGCTTCAGGAAACACAAATAAGGTTGAAGCTTCTCTAAAAGCTTCAGAGACAGGATCTTAAACTCTGAAATGCGCAACAGACAGCTAAGGACATTTCTAATCAATTGGAATAGCTTCTAAGGATTGTTATAAGCTTGTCTAGGTAGGATTCATGATCAAAACTCATCCAAATGGCATTGCCATCAATTTGGGTTTGAAAACAACCCAAATTGATAGGTTTGCAATTTCAAACAAACTAACTCCTAAAGCTCAACTAATTCTTCCTAAAATCATTCAAATGAATCTCAGAAACACTTCAGACTCCTCAATTCAACAGATTGAATCCAAAATCAGAGAATCAAACTCAAGTTTGACTTCGAAGCTTAAAATTTGACTTTCTAACTAAAGCCTTTTAACAAGAATTAAAGCCTCAAACAACATCTTCTTAATTCCAGGAATATGCTCAAACCCTAAAATAGATGTTTTGACTGAAGATTCTAGGGTTTCAAGCTCATCGCCTAAGATCAAAAAGTTGTTTGTTCGTCAGAGTAATCAAGAAGTTGTTACATAGATTTGAGGGTAGAAATGCACTGAAGCTTCTAGATCCTTTAGTTGTGACTTTAATCTATCTGACAGACTTCTCCAACTCTGCCGGAGTTGGAGAAGACAAAGACCAATCTCAAGCTCCAGACTCTTAAACCTCAAATAAACATCCTCAGAACAATCAGTGATCATCAAATCATTGACCTGGAGCTTCTTACTAAGTTCTTCAGGCTGAACCTTAATTTTGACTCACCGAAGCTCTAGTGAGTCCAGAAAAAGAGAAAATTGTGTACAGAATAAAAAATTGCACCATTTTTTATCTTAAAAGGATCCTGAGGTTGTAAGGAACCTCAGGAACTCATTTAATTCTTCAATTGATCATTAAAATTAGGATTTAGCAGTGAATTCCATTTTTGAAGAATATGGATTGGTTAAGGCTTAGGACTCAGTCTCCCACTCGAATAAGTGGTTGAGACTAGTCTAAAGAAGATTGCGATGATAAATATTTAGTTAATTTTAGGTTTTAACTACTCCTGAGCTGCCATTTACAGCGAGCTCAGGAGCTTAAATTTTAAGTTATGTGTGATATTTATTCAAATTAAAATGATAATTAGAATCCTTAGATGATGAGTAAGTGAGAGGATCCATGAATGTGAATCTAATCTCAGTTACTGCCGCCATAGACAGCGACAATAGTTGTTGAAGGTGGAGATGAATTAGGCAAATCAGTGATAGCATTAGTGTTTAATGAATTAGAAATGATCACGAGTGACAGAGGAAGGTGGACAGTGATTTAAAAAGACGAAATCAGATCTCCAGCAAGCTCAAGGAACTCACCGGAGTCAAAGAAGATGAAGTCTGAAATCTGAAATTAAGACTAAGCTAACTAACTAATTAACTACCTAAACTACTCCTGCTCCTACTCCTACCTACTGTTGTTGGTGCTAGAGCACCACGATCATTTGTTTTGATGATAACAAAACACGTGTCATTTAACATTTGCACTTTGAGTCCTAGATTTCAGGTCAATCGCAAATGGATACGTGATTAGACGGAGTTCGAGCTCGCATCCAGGATGGATTGGAGGAGCCTGATGGAGAACAGAAGAGATTCGCGAGGAGCGATCAATTGAAGATGGAATGTCAAGAAGAATAGGATAGATTTTTGTTTAAACCTTTCATGTATCTTTTGTCCTTATTTTCTTGCTCTTTATTTCCTTAGAAAATTATGTTAAAGAGCCTCAAAGTACCCTAAGAGTAGTCCTAGGAACACCGACACAACCCTAGGATACTTAGGTTTTCTGTAGAACACTTAGAAAACCAATATAGGGTTCAAACAGAGTTTCCAGACGTCTAATTCCCAAATCAGACGTCTGATAAAGTATTTTAAGACGTCTGACTGTTGTTTCAGACGTCTGATAACAATTATGTTGGAGTTAAGTAGTGATGTCTGATGAAATCAGACGTCCAGACCTTAGACCAGACGTCTTAGGAGACGTCTGATGACTTTGCCAGACGTCCAATTAGTGGACCGTTGGCTCTCTTGTTGTACAGTCAAGAATATGACCGTTAGAGCCTTATCAGACGTCCTTAGGCCTTTCCAGACGTCTGATAAATGACCGTTTTGCCTCGGCTGACCCAAAATCTCTTCTCAGAGATTTTCTAGCCGTTGCAACGTTTGAAAATCCATTCCCACGTAAAAAGTAGGTTTCCAGACGTCCAGACATAGTGCCAGACGTCTTGTATGTCATCTGATGGACTTGCACAAAAACCCTGTTTAGATCTGATTCAAGTCAGGAAGAGACCCGCCCAAAATCAGACGTCTGACCTTGAAATCAGACGTCTTAAAGTGAACTTCCAGACATCTGATTACATAATTAGATGTCTGATAAGCCTGTCAGTGCAATGATTATTTCTGATTTCGGGCTGATTCACTTGAGCTTTGTACCCAACGGCTATGGAAGCCTTTCTAAGCCTTCCAAAGCCTTCCTAAGGCCTCTATAAATAGAGGGGAGACTTTAGACACCCAGATACACAAGATACACACTAAGAGAAACAAGAGACACACCTAAGCAACTTAGTTCCACTCTTTTGTGTCCAAGAGAAGCCCTTGCTCTCCAAGCTCTAGCTCCATTCTCTTGAGAGCATCAAGCTGTTGCGCACCCGCTCTCCCGCCGTTGTTCACGAGAGCGAAATTGAGCCGTCGCGTGGCTCACGCACCGCGTCATCAACTCGACGCACTCCTGGCAGAGGGGAGTTTCCTAATTCCTATAGAAGCTAGGTTTAAAATTACTTTGTTGGCTCTATAGGATTACTTGTTTATTTTATCTTTATTATTTGGTTGGGTATTCGCTTTGCGAATTCTCGTCTCCTTCGTGAGACAAAATCCTTCTCATGGAGAGAAGGGGTTGAGGTACGCTACCCTCGTTTAAGTAGCGTGGTTGTAATTGAGGTTGAATCACCCTCGTTTTAAAGTGATTCGGTTTAGTGGTTTTTGATCAACTTGGTTGATCGGGAAATCCTAACTCGAGAGGGTTAGGTGGTGGTTTCCACCCGGTTTGGATTTCCACCTAAAAATACTTTGTGCCTTTTGTGTGATTGTTATTTTGTGAAGATTGTTTATTATTTCAATTCCGCATTTTTTACGTTACGCTGATCTCACCCCCTCCAAGTACGAAACTTTCAGTTGGTATCAGAGCAGGTTCTTGCAAGATCGGAGTAACACCCGGCAAGAAGATCATGGAGGGAAGCATAGCCGCAATCAGAATCTCCGAAGGGCAGTCCACCGTCCGACCACCCTATTTCGACGGGAGGGACTTCGGATATTGGAAGTTGAGGATGAAGACGTGGCTCCAAGCCACTGAGTTTGAGATATGGGGATGTTGCGAAACCCCATACGAGATCCCAAAGCGACCCCAAGGAGGCTACTCGCAACTGCAGATTCGAGAGCTTTCACTCAACGCAAAGGCAATGAATGCCTTGTATTGCGCGTTGAGTCCGAAGGAATTCGAACAAATCCAAGAGTGCACCACCGCCCACGAGATATGGAGGAGGTTGGAAGGCACTCATGAGGAGACGAGCTCGGAAGAAGATCTCGGGGAGAAGGAAACCGCGTGCCTTGGTTTCATGGCAATCGGAGAAAGTGACAACGACAGCGACGACAGCGACAATGAGGTAAATCTCGATTTACAAGAAGCTTTTAATGAACTATTTGAAGTTAGTAAAGCACTTAAGATAGAAAATAAAATCATTAAAAAGAATCTTAGTTTTCTTAGAAGTGAAAATGAAAGATTAGAAAATAAACTTAAGGATCTAAAAGCTAGTCCTAAAAATGATAACCTATTATTAGAAAATCATAACCTCATCAATGAAAATAATAAATTGATTGAGGAAAATGTTAGTCTAAAAATAGAAATTTCTGATTTAAAGAATAAGATGAATACTATAGAAAAAGAAATTGCATGTCTTAGGGAAAATTCTAACAAATTAATCAACAAAGTTGATAATTTTTATAGCCCTAATGTTGAGAAAGGATCTCCGTTAAGGAGACCCGCTAACAGATCCGGATCCAAGCCCACTTGTATACCAAAAAAAGAATTAGAATCTTGTTTTATAGTGTTCAGGGATAATTACAACACAAAGGACTGGACCTACAAACTCAAGGCTGGTCAACTCGAGTTGGGAGAACCAAGGAGTAGACCAAGGAGGAGAACGAGAAGACCGACGAGACGGCGAACAAGCGACGGACCTGCCGCATGTCGACCACCAGATTGGAGACCGGTGCCAATGCCCGGGCCTCCAAGCTACGGATGGGAGCCCCATCCGATGTGGCATCCACCACCACCATTCGGGCCATTTTATTGGCCATGGTAGGTGAGGTAAAAACCCTTTACCCTATCCTCTTATTAGTAGCATTTAGATAGGGGGAGTTAAAAAATTATGAGCTAATTGTCAATTTTTAAGGGGGAGAGATAAGGTAGCTAAATTTCCTTTAGAAAGGGGGAGAAAAATAATAGCTATCTTGTTGTTATAAAAAAAAGGGGGAGGCATTACCTTTGTCAAAAGAAATTTATAGAAGAGCATGTTTTAAGGGGGAGTTATAGGAAATGTAAAATCAATTAAACCTTTTTGATAATGTCAAAAAGGGGGAGGATTTTTTTGCATTACTATTTATAGTTTTGTCATCATCAAAAAGGGGGAGATTGTTGGTGCTAGAGCACCACGATCATTTGTTTTGATGATAACAAAACACGTGTTATTTAACATTTGCACTTTGAGTCCTAGATTTCAGGTCAATCGCAAATGGATACGTGATTAGACGGAGTTCGAGCTCGCATCCAGGACGGATTGGAGGAGCTTGATGGAGAACAGAAGAGATTCGCGAGGAGCGATCGATTGAAGATGGAATGTCAAGAAGAATAGGATAGATTTTTGTTTAAACCTTTCATATATCTTTTGTCCTTATTTTCTTACTCTTTATTTCCTTAGAAAATTATGTTAAAGAGCCTCAAAGTACCCTAACAGTAGTCCTAGGAACACCGGCACAACCCTAGGATACTTAGGTTTTCTGTAGAACACTTAGAAAACAAATATAGGGTTCAAATAGAGTTTCCAGACGTCTAATTCCCAAATCAGACGTCTGATAAAGTATTTTAAGACGTCTGACTGTTGTTTCAGACGTCTGATAACAATTAGGTTGGAGTTAAGTAGTGCTGTCTGATGAAATCAGACGTCCAGACCTTAGACCAGACGTCTTAGGAGACGTCTGATGACTTTGCCAGACGTCCAATTAGTGGACCGTTGGCTCTCTTGTTGTACAGTCAAGAATATGACCGTTAGAGCCTTATCAGACGTCCTTAGGCCTTTCCAGACGTCTGATAAATGACCGTTTTGCCTCGACTGACCCAAAATCTCTTCTCAGAGATTTTCTAGCCGTTGCAACGTTTGGAAATCCATTCCCACGGAAAAAGTAGGTTTCCAGACGTCCAGACATAGTGCCAGACGTCTTGTATGTCGTCTGATGGACTTGCACAAAAACCCTGTTTAGATCTGATTCAAGTCAGGAAGAGACTCGCCCAAAATTAGACGTCTGACCTTGAAATCAGACGTCTTAAAGTGAACTTCCAGAGATCTGATTACATAATTAGACGTCTGATAAGCCTGTCAGTGCAATGATTGTTCCTGATTTCGGGCTGATTCACTTGAGCTTTGTACCCAACGGCTATGGAAGCCTTTCTAAGCCTTCCAAAGCCTTCCTAAGGCCTTTATAAATAGAGGGGAGCCTTTAGACACCCAGATACACAAGATACACACTAAGAGAAACAAGAGACACACCTAAGCAACTTAGTTCCACTCTTTTGTGTCCAAGAGAAGCCCTTGCTCTCCAAGCTCTAGCTCCATTCTCTTGAGAGCATCAAGCTGTTGCGCACCCGCTCTCCCGCCGTTGTTCACGAGAGCGAAATTGAGCCGTCGCGTGGCTCACGCACCGCGTCATCAACTCGACGCACTCCTGGCAGAGGGGAGTTTCCTAATTCCTATAGAAGCTAGGTTTAAAATTACTTTGTTGGCTCTATAGGATTACTTGTTTATTTTATCTTTGTTATTTGGTTGGGTATTCGCTTTGTGAATTCCCGTCTCCTTTGTGAGACAAAATCTTTCTCATGGAGAGAAGGGGTTGAGGTACGCTACCCTCGTTTAAGTAGCGTGGTTGTAATTGAGGTTGAATCACCCTCGTTTTAAAGTGATTCGGTTTAGTGGTTTTTTATCAACTTGGTTGATCGGGAAATCCTAACTCGAGAGGGTTCGGTGGTGGTTTTCACCCGGTTTGGGTTTCCACCTAAAAATACTTTGTGCCTTTTGTGTGATTGTTATTTTGTGAAGATTGTTTATTATTTCAATTCCGCATTTTTTACGTTACGCTAATCTCACCCCCTCCAAGTACGAAACTTTCAACTGTTACCTGGACGAAGGGGTCAAAAGGACTCTGTCGATGGCTCATGACGGAGGACGAAATCAGAGGGAAGGAGAAAGATCTCCAGCGGGCGAATTTGGATGGAGCAGAGGATCTCCTTGGTCATTGCCTTTGTCCAGAGACATGGCTGACCTCGGCGAAGCTCCTCAGCTGATCAGGATGGACCGAGGAAGTTTGAGAATGGTGTGGAAGATCGCTGGAGTCGCAGACAAATAGCCTATTGGGTCGGCTCAATGTTAGAAGAGGGAAGGGAACCAACTTACAGAAATTGAGGGGGTGGGGGTCTATTTATAGTTGACGGTGATGAAGAGGGCGGTGGTGTCTGGACGAAGAAGCTAGGGGAGGTTAACCTCCGGCATCGTCTCCGATGACGATGAGGTTAACTCCCACCTAAAATTAGGATTTTAGAGTAATCCAGACCGATGGATGAAGATGGGATGGTGAGCGTAAGCTCCAAGAGCTTAGATAAGGAAGAATGATGTCGGCAGGGCAGTGATCGAGTGGTGGAATCACCCTCGGTCGTCAGCCGTTCAACCAGCTGAAAGAAGAAGATGAAGAAGATGGGGACCTATATGCGATGAAACCTAAGGACCTATATGAAAATTAAGGACCCGATTGAAATGAGTAATAAGGACCTAAATGTAAACCCAGGTTTTAAAGGTTTATTTTAACTTAGATCTTTTTCAACTTTTTATATATGTTAGTAAATAAGGTAATTATTATGTTTACCCCTTGAATTTACATTTTTGACCTTTTTAGGTTAATTAATTAAATTAAGTAAAGTTACTTAAGTTGTTATATACTTATGTATACATTATGTTTTAAGTTAATTAACTTATTAATTAAAGGCTTGATGCAGACATCATTTACCCAATTTTCGATAGCCCTTGGGTGAGCCCCACTCAAGTGGTACTTAAGAAAGTCGGGCTCACAGTGGTCACCAATGACCAAGGCGAATCCATCCCCACCCGCACTGCTATCACATGGCGGGTATGCATCGACTATAGGAAGCTTAATGAGGCCACCAAGAAAGATCATTTCCCTCTGCCATTCATTGACCAGATTCTCGAGCGATTGGCAAGGCAGAAATATTTTTGCTTCCTGGATGGATATTCAAGATACAACCAAGTTGCTATTGCACCAGAGGATCAAGAGAAGACCACATTCACTTCTTGTATGGCACGTTCGCATTTCGTCGTATGCCATTCGGGTTATGCAATTCACCTGCGACCTTTCAGCATTGCATGCTAGCCATTTTTTCAAAGATGGTGGGTGAATACCTGGAGGTCTTTATGGATGATTTCTCCGTGTTCGAGAACTCATTTGACTATTGTCTTAGCAACTTGGAGAAGATCCTGAAGTGATGTATCGAGGTCAACCTAGTTTTAAGCTGGGAAAAAAGTCATTTCATGGTTTAGGAAGGGATTGTCCTTGGTCACATCATCTTGCATAGGGGCATCGAAGTGGATTGAGCTAAGGTTGATTTAATTTCCAAACTTCCACCCCCTAGCTCGGTCAAGCAAATCCGATCTTTCGTAAGACATGTTGGCTTTTATAGAAGGTTCATTAAGGATTTTTCCAAACTTTCTAAGCCCTTGACTGACCTTCTAGCTAATGATGCCCTTTTTCACATGACACCTGATTGCATCAAGACTTACAACACTCTTAGGGGAATAGTCTCCACTGCACCTATTTTACAACCCCCAGACTGGTCCCAGGACTTTGAGATAATGTGCGATGCATCAGATTTCGCCATCGACGAAATCCTAGGACAAAGAAGAGAGAAGAAACCCATGGTGATCTACTACATGAGCGAAACGTTGGATGAGACTCAACAGAATTACACCGTCAC
Organism: Thalassia testudinum; assembly: GCA_037157565.1. Taxonomy (NCBI): domain Eukaryota; kingdom Viridiplantae; phylum Streptophyta; class Magnoliopsida; order Alismatales; family Hydrocharitaceae; genus Thalassia; species Thalassia testudinum. The sequence continues at coordinate 53,086,920 of JAZHRO010000009.1, forward strand.
AAAAAAAGAACTGCTTGCCGTAGTCTTTGGGTTAGAAAAGTTTCGATCATACCTTCTAGGATCCTACGTGACGGTTTACACCGACCACTCGGCTATCAGACATTTGTTGACCAAAAAGGATGCTAAACACAGGCTCATCCGATGGATCCTGCTCTTGCAGGAATTTGACCTGAAAATACGCGAGAAAGCCGATTCCAAGAACGTCATAGCCGATCACCTGTCCAGACTTCACCCAGACCACGTTGAACCCTCATTGCCCTTGACTGACACCTTCCCTGATGAACAAATTCTTGCCATGCAGGGAAGAAAGCTACCCTGGTATGCGACTTAGTCAACTATCTGGTGGTAGGACAGACTCCGCACAACTAGTCCAAATAGCAACGGAATAAGTTCTTGGTTGAAGCCAAGCACTATTTCTGGGATAATCCTATGCTGCTTAGACTCTGTGCTGACCAGATCATTAGGAGGTGTATTCCTGAAGAGGAAGTCCAAAGTGTGTTGTCCTTTTGTCACAACCAAGCCTGTGGTGACCACTTCTCTGGGAAGAAAACGGCTGCAACAGTTTTGCAGTCTGGATTTTACTGGCCATCCTTATTCAAGGACGCACACAGCTTCGCTAAGACTTACTCTCGGTGCCAGACATTAAGGACCATGACTAGAAAGGATATGATGCCCCTTCAGCTCATTCTAATTGTCAAAATTTTCGATGTTTGGGGCATCGATTTTATGGGTCCTTTCCCACCATCCAACAGCTACGAGTATTTATTAGTCTCAGTGAACTATATCTCAAAATGGATCAAAGCCATAGCCACCCAATGATGTGACCATAAGGCTATCATGGACTTTGTTAAGCAAAACATCTTCTCTCGGTTTAGGATATCGAAAGCCATGATCAGTGATGGTGGGAGTCACTTTATTCATGCCCAATTTTGTGCCTTACTTAGGAAATATGGGGTTACTCATTGCATTGCCACCCCGTATCACCTGCAAACAAATGAGCAAACTGAGGCTCTGATAGGCAGATCAAGAATATGCTGCAAAAGACTGTGAGACCTAACTGGAAGGATTAGTCCACACGATTAGATGATGCCCTTTGGGCATATAGGACTGCTTTTAAGACCCCGATAGGCATGTCACCTTATCGATTGGTCTTTGGCAAGGCTTGCCACCTTCCGGTCAAGTTGGAACACCGAGCATACTAGGCTGTTAAGTAGTGCAATATGGATTCCCAGTTGGCCGGAGCACAAAGGACACTCCAACTCTCCGAACTTGAGGAAATCTGTCGGGAAGCTTATGAGAACAATTGACTTTACAAAGAAAATATGAAAGCCATCCACGACAAACACATTCATAGGAAAACCTTCGAGCCCAATCAACAAGTCTGACTTTTTGATGCAAGACTTAACTTTTCCCTGGAAAGCTGAGCTCAAAATGGACAGGACCATATCAGGTGTTCAAACCTTATCCCAATGGGGTGGTTGAAATTGCAAATCCTAACATAGGGTAAACCTTCACAGTCAACGGCCAGAGATTAAAACATTATCTTGCCCAGATTACCCCAAAGTAGTCATCCTCATTGAGGGTTGACACAGAGTTTAGCCCAGCTGAAGGCAATAAATTCAGCGCTTCCTGGGAGGCAACCCAGAAGATTTAGACTGATCAAGAACACTGCGGCACTCAGGTGATTTCTTTCTGTCCCCCCTTTGCATACATTTATTTGCCAATGAGGACATTGTCCGACTTAAGCATGGAGGAGTGGTAATTCGCATTCTCTGAATTATATATATAAAAAAAAATTAGGAAGGAAAACTTAGGCATTGAAAGATTGTCAACTGTGGGAAATAATACGAGAAGAACCTAAACACTTAGACTTTTCAAGCCTTCAGGCTTAATCGGCCTTGGTGTCCACTAAAATGTGGATTTAGCCCCGAATCCTCGCAACCTTAATTTACATTAATCTGATCAACAAAGAAAGGTGATCAGTATACGACTTATCAACCCGCCCTCTAACTTGGAGGGACTTTTAGTGTAAGCATCTGCACACATTTTTACACTGACTCACTCCTCGGAGATTCTAACAGAAATTGGGTAGCTAATGAACCTTCTAGGATGGTATGGCTGGTAAGTTGTCGTGGGTAACTGCCCATTAGCCGGTTGGCCAGAGCCCAGTCACAGGACCATTCTCTTTTATTGCCTATAGGTAAATCTTAGATCAGGAAAGCTACCTACTGAAAAAAATAGAAAAAAGAAGAAAAAGAAAAAAATAAATAAGCCGCACTTCACCGCACGAGTATGGCTGGTAAGTGGTCGTGGGTAACAGCCCATTGGCTGGTTGTCCAGAACCCAGCTCACTAAATGCACGAAAAAGCCCAAAACACTTAAGGAAGAAGTGGGGAAGTAGAGCAATCCAGGGAGATATACACTGCAAACACCCTTGTGTTGACCCCACACAAAATAAAAGTAGGGAGAAAGCTACCAATCGGACAGATACACCTTTAGGCAAGCATTTTCTTTTCCGGTCACCTAGAGGCGTAGAAACCCAAAGTCTATTTTAATTACCGTTGAGTGAGTCTATCACAATCTTCACACTAAGATGCTTAGCACTTAGAGTCTTTTTCGAGTTATGGGTGGGTTGGATAGCCGTAAAAAGTTATGTACACACTCTCAACTCCAAAAAAAAAACCAAAAAAATTAGAAAAGATAAAAAAGGAAAAATATATATCTATATACATGCTTTAAAGCGAGGACTTCGGTGGTTTGCGTTTTGGCAGACACATGGGCACTGTTTAGTCTCTGTGGATTAGGATCGTAGTATATGTTTCCCCCGTTGACAAGCAATATATGTCTAAGCAATCAATTCCTAATTCCGACTAAAAATGACGACTAGGATAGACCTTATTAGGGACTAAAGGGATGAGAATGGGGGTATGATACCTCTACACCCAATAATGATAATTCCATCAACTGGGGTTAATTGAGGATATATGTGCATTAATAACATACCATGACAGGCATGGGAGCACTGCATGCATTGCGAATTAAGATTGCTTATAAATAAATGTTTAATGGCCATATGTACAAGTGCATGTTGAAATAAGCCTCATATGAGCAATCAGACCACACGGATGGATTCAGATTGATGAATGGAGTCCAACGGACTCGAAATCACTTAAATCCGACATCTACAGCTCCCTCGACCAGCCTAAGAAGTTCTAGCGTTGATCTGATGATCAACGACCCATAATGCGCTACGTGGTGCTCGCCTGCCCGCATCCACCGCCTCTCTTCATCACGCGCAGGAGCAACCATGACCGTCCGATCTTCCATCGAATGGCTGAGGATTCGCAAAAAATGCAACAATCTTGCGTCGCTGGCGCAACAGTTAGCGTCTGAAATCCATGCACGAAGACGCGTGTTCGAGCCGGGGCAAAGCTAAAATCAGCAGCGGAGGCACGCACAAGGGAAATTCAACCATAGATGTTGGCGCGAACGTGCATATGGCGGCTACGTGGCACTCTCGGATGCGCGCCATCTCCTGCGCGCGCTCAACGCGTAATTCAAGGCAGTGCTCAAGGCATGACTCCAGCTGTCCGATCTTCGATCAGATGACCCATACTACACGCCCAGGCGAAGATGCGCGCGATCCACAACATGCGCCCACGCGATCTCTTGACAGTCCGATCTTTGATCAAACGGCCTACGTTGCGCGTACATAGATGGTGTGGAGGGAAGAAGCACGTGCGTGCCTTTGGACCAGCGGGTGGAAGTGCTTCACTGACACTTATGGAATGGGTTTAGCGACATCCCGGTCGTCGCTAAAACCTTTACTTAGTTTGGAAACCCCTTCTTCTCTATATAAACCTCCTCAACCACCCCATTCAAGAGCATTGAATTCACACACACTCTACATGCAATTTTAGCCCTCTTCTAGCTCCACTATACACTCCATATCCGCCCCGGAGTTGTCAAGCCACTGACGGAGCTCCCCTCCACTGCCGTGGCCGCCTTGCCTCCTCGCACTCTCTTTACTTTAGTTTTATGTTGCACTTGTTTAAGCTTTCATCTATTGTTATAGTTGTAAACAAACTCTAATTGCATGCTATATGTTGATGATGTTTCATATATCATATCTCACATCCTCTTAGAATGATTGTCATGTTTTAGACACGATCTCTAATGCTTCTTTCTCTCTCTCGTTTTCTCGCAAGTAAGCAAACCAAACATTCTTGTGACAACTAAAGCAACAAACTAATCCGATTTCATGCTTCCTCCTGTTCGACACTTGAACTCACCAAATCAACATCTTAAATTAAAACTAACGTCGCGAACACATATTACAATAGCATAATTAAACAAATGCATTCCATGCGCGTCACGGGTGTGCAGCGAAGACGGTGCTCTCAAATGTGTAGTGAAGATCTTGGAGAGAAACAACTTCTTCCAGATGATTTCTCTCTTCTTAGACACAATAGATGTGGAAGTAGTATTACTTGGGTGTATCCTTGTGTATCTTTAGCTTAGGAAGGATCCTCTCCTATTTATAGAGGTCCTAAGAAGTCTTTGGAAGGATTAGGAAGCCTCTTATGGTTGTTGGTAACAAGCCTCAAGAGCCTGGGCCAAAATTGCAATGAAATCAGAGTCATTATGACTCTGACAGAGTTATCAGATATCTAATATTCTGGTCAGACATTTGATGTCAAGTTTGGATGTCTGTTCTAAAGGGTCAAAGTCCCTGATCTTATTGGATCAAAATAGGGATCTAGGTGGACATCTGATGTGCCATTATAAGACGTCTTGCACTAAAATTGGGCATCTAATAATAGGCAGGTTCGTTCCCATTTTGATCAGATCCAAAAAGGGTTCTAAATCTTAAGGGTCCAATGACCAACTAGACGTCTGTCATAAAGTCTGGACGTCTAGAAGCTAAAGGAATTGATTCTAAGGACCAACAGTTAGATGTGGGTCTAACATCCTCGGATTTTTATCCAACGTCTATTTATTAGACGTCTAGACAGATCTACGGACGTCTGTAAAAGGTATTAATGCAATAATCAGAAAATCCTCGAAGATAACATTCTGACAGGCCAACGATCCTTTAATTGGACATCTGGCAAGGTCATCAGATGTCTTCTAAGACATCTGAACTATGGACTGGTCGTCTGAAAGTAATGATCAGAGAACACTAAATCTAGTCTAAGTGTTTCGATGTTTGTACAAATTATCAGACGTCTTAAAGTCCATAATTAGACTAATGATCATGTTAGATGTCCGATTGGGCTATCTGATTACTATATTGGTTTTCTAATTCTATTCTAAGGTTTACCCAAGTGTCCTAGTGTAGGAATAATGTTCCTAGGACTAAGATAAGGCACTTTGGGCTCTTTAACAATGAATATAAGAAAATAGAGAGCAAAGAACATAACAACAAGTACATAATACAAGAACAAAATAGACTTTTATCCTATTCTTCATCTTCAAGCCCCCGCTTCACGCAAGGTTCCATCTTCTCTTCTCCATCAAGCTTTTTTAATCTGCCATGGATGCGAGCTTACTCCTTCACACTTGAATCCACTTGCATTATTCCTGAAACTTAAATTCAATGCAAATGTCAAATACCAAATGTTTTGTTATCATCAAAATCAACGATTGTAGTGCTCTTGCACAAACATCCTTTTGAAGAGTCCAACCTCAGAAAGATGCCATTCCTACGGAAAGAAATTTTGAAAATGACATAGGACTTAGAAGGGAGTTGATAAGTACTGATTAAGGATAAAATTTCAAACGTAATATTATTGGCTACAGCTATATTCCATAATGTCATTTATAGTAACATCATAATCAATTGTTGGAACAATTAACCATCTTCGTTTATGCTTCAATTTTACGTTCGAGAAGTTGTATTTGTGTCTCCAATTCTAGCCTCTTCCTCCTCTCTTCTTCGTGCTCACACCAAATATCGTAATACATTGATGCCATGAATGTTATCTCAACCCTTGGTGATTTAATGGTTGGCTTAAAGTCAAGAGGGGATTTACGATATCTGCATCTCTAAAATGAAAATGTCAACGCGGTCAATAAACAATAACTTTAATCAATAAAGACTACTAATATTACAGTTATATCTTACACTTTTCCCGTAAGGACACTTATAAAATAGCATGTCTAAAACACTAGTTGCACATGTTATTTCCTACTCGAAAACAAGTTCCATCAAATGTCCACAACTACATCTCTTTTCATGGTATGTTAATCCTCTTGCCATGGACATCCCTGTGATCTAACCCACGAAAACTACCTTTAATATTTTCAATGAAGAAAATATTATAGAAACGTAATTTCCATAGGAAAATGCATCCAATATGTCTTCATGAAGAGCTACATCATAGACATAAGTACCACACAGGAAATGCTTAATAAAGTAAATAGAGTATGAGTTTATGGAAGATGAGGTTTAGGTAGAATAGATGCTAAAAGCACATATATTAATTGCAATTAATGCGATCGATGGAAGACATCAATTTATCGACAACAGTGTCAGTTTTCACTCTCAACTCCTCCAACTTAGACTTTAGACTTTGCACCTCTACATATGCTCTCTGCAACTTGACACAATGGGTACAGTCAGTTTTCACCTCCAACTTTGCATACAAGCGGGCTATGAAGTGCCTTAAGTGTTTGGAAAGTTGGGAAGTTCGCTCGTACAAGTTGTTTCTAATTGCAACCCTAGATTAAAATGAAATACAATCCATAAGGGTAATTAAACCCACATTATTACAATGAAGGATTTGGTTGGTTGACTTATTCCATCTACCAAAGGACAAATATAAAACAAATGGTCAAGGGGATCAGTAGTATGAATATTGTCTAGTTCGAAAAGAAGCTTGCATGGTTCTGAACATAAGCATTGATGTCCGTGATACCAATCCCCTCCCTTATGATAAGGAGCTATTTACATCCTTGAAATTTTATCCGTCCACAAGGAGTAATTGAAGTTCAGTATTCGCATATCGATTTATTTTAAATGTAAATCAAGAAGGGCACCCACTAAAGCGTAAATGGAGTCTAGGTCATTCATCATGAATTACATTGACAACATCATATGTCAAGAAGCACGAAGTGAAAACATCAAAATGGGTACATAATGCGCAAAACAATGACTGATGCACAAACTTCATGATCGTGCATTTCTCTTTTGCCATTCCTCCTATATAAAATGTGAAATTGACTCTCTAATCTAACTGCCCCTTCGAATATCTACTTAACTTAAAGTCACCAATGGCTCAGGGATAGTGTCACCAGGGTTATCCGTCCTAGGAGGTGGTTGTATCTCTCCAGTCGGATCTTCAACCGGTGACGCTTGGAAGTTCTTATTGTAAAATTCATTCTGCCCCCCATCTCTCGATAAGAAGTTGTGAATCATGCAACAAACAACAACCACATCTCGATGGACTTCAACAGAGTAGGAGGGGTAGTTCAAGCAAAGGAACCTCTTTTTTAAGACACCAAAATGCTTTTCAACGCAGTTCCAAATCTTAGCATGACGATGGTTGAACAGTTTCTTCTTATTGTGAAACTTGTTGCGTGTTGCCCTAGCGTTATACTCAGTAATATGATAACTTACATTTCTGTATGGGGCGAGGAATTGTTGGGCATTAGCATACCCATAATCCACAAAATAAACTCGACCTGGCGGTATTGGAATATTGTCATCTTGCACTACCCATCGAAGTATCGTCATATCTGTGGCAGATCCTTCCTAGCCACTGGCAATATATTGAATGGACAAATCCATCGATGCAACACATTATGTTTAGTGAACACCAACCGTGTCTATTTTGATATTTCCTAGCTTCAGTAGGGTTCACGCACAACTCAATGTGTATTCCATCTATAGCCCCAATCACATCCTGTAAAGATTCGCAGATGTGAAATAAAGTTCATTCAGAAACAAAATCCCTACCAAACTTGATGTAAAACACCTTACCTTGAAGTATGGATATAGGTCCCTATTCCTCCTTTTCTTGTTGGGAACTGGTGGCAAATCATTTGGAAAAGTAATAAACTCAAATTGAAACTTCTTTATTGCTCAGGAAACCTCCTTGTAGTAATTATTTATAGTTCGTGCTAATCTTTCAAATCGCTCTTGCATGTTACGATTTGTAGTACCTTGGCTAGCGCCATATAAGAAGATTGCAAGGGTCTCGTTTGGATGCATCCCATTTGTGGGATTTAGATATTTCCTCTCGACTAACATATCATGTAACTTGATGAATTGGAAACTATTCATTCAAAACATATCCATTGACCGCTCATAATATCCTTCCGACACTCTATTTACCCATATCAACCCCTTTATATCTCCATTGTGCTTTGGTACACGCGGAACACGGGTGGTACGTTGGATTTGATTGGCAACATATTGCATTATTTCCTCGAACATGACTTCCACAATCGAATTCGCCAACTCATCACTGCCACCAGACCTTTGTGGAGGTTCCATCTACTGGGAAGTACAAAAATGAGGGAAATGAGTGCAAATTTTTCATTAGATAAATGTTTTCCATATTCAATACTTAGCAACAAAGAGAGTACAAATATAGAGGACACATAGTTTTCCCATAATGCAGACAATGAACGACATTACATTCGCCATAACAAACAAGCATCCAAACTGATATAATGAAGACACCCTAACAGGAATATGAGAATGGGATAATTAGCAAAACATAACATGCATCGATCAAGCGATGTCAAATATCACCGTTCATAACTATCTTCACCAACTTGAGAATATCATCTGCAGTACCATGAAAAAAGACCCTCATTATATCTCTAAATGCTGGGTCTAATAGGCGAGCAATCATCCTTGATCTGGGAGCCACTGGCAAATCTGGGAGCATCGTCGTCAAGCTAAGAACACAATTATCAATCTCTTCCCGCTCAAAGTTTCAAAGTCGCTTGCTCTTGCTAAACGTGAGGAATTCATCCATCATTGTCGTCACCTTCTCCAAGCCTTTCGAACTCGAGCCCTCGCTGCGACTACGTTTCCCATTACTCCCCGATCTGTGCTCTGATGGTTTCGATGTCTCTCTCATTGGTGGTGATCTACACTTGACATTTACATCCCCTTCCATATCCTGGGGAATCCTAGATAACGTAGGTGCTCATTTTGTGGGAGTATAATTCCTCGAGATGGGTGATTGCAATGACATAGTCGTGTTCTCGTTAAGAGAGTAATCCATCTAGGATAGGTTCACATTAAGTTGACTTTTGTATTCACCAAAATCCTTAACATCGATATGCCTAAGATTGAATGTTGCATTCTCTCTACCAGCAATAACTTTCAATTCCTTATAGTAAGGAAACATCTTTCCTCGTAACTTCTTCAAATGCTTTGGAAGCTGCATGTATTTTTCATATGTTACGAATGGAACAAAGGCAAAGTGATACGCTATGAATTATATGGAAAGTTCACTAACTCATTCCAAAGGCTGTCATTATATGGGATGGGACATTCCTTCGATCATCCCAACCCCAACCGCTTATGTTTATCAATGCAACGAAGGCAATGTACTCCTTCAAGTTTTTAAAGCGATTCTGCAATTGATCTTTGACATAACATAACCCACTCTCTAAGTTGAACTCTTGAACGATCTCAGTCCACCTACTTCTAGAGAAAGATCCATTAACGAAATCATTGTCATAGTAGTCATTGAGAAGCCTTATTAACAACCTATCCTTAACACCTGTCTAGTTTCCAATTCTTTGACCTCCCCCTTTGCAAGGTTGCTGGACACCCTTCCAACGACTAGAACCTTCTCCATTCATCCTATACGTCAAAATGAAAACATGTCACCCTATAAAGTCTGCAGAAGCAAGGGAAGATATCTAAAAGGAAGTTACGGTAAACCTCCAACAACTGTTAACTATGTACCTTACGTGCTGTAATTTTCTTGCCACATCCTTATTGTGACCATCTTTCATCTCCAATGCAAGGGTCATTATAGCAAATGCAACGATCATTTCAAGAAGGGATTTTTTTCCATTTCCGAAATTCCTCTTTCTCACAGAGTATGCACAATGGCTAACCCGACTAAAAGCATCATCAATTTCCCGTGTCAAATATTTAAGTGGAAAATCCATATAGACACCACGTAGACATAATTTACGATGGTTAAAATCATATTCTATCTTAATGGCATACCTATCTTCAAATCATAATCCAATTTCTTTCATGAGATGGTGGCTTAACAAAGACATGAAGTACTACACTTGCTTCATCTATACAGATGAACATACTTATAACATTGACGTGCTTTGGACGTGTTTGTTTAAGAATGTCATTGTAGTTCACGTTCGCTGCGTGGGTTTTAAATAAAGAAATGGACGTGAGTCCAAGTGTCGAACACAGGGAGGTGTGAAAATTGAGTTTTTCTGTCACTTAGTGTCAGCGAAATGGCAGGTTTTGCTTGCAAGAAAACACATGAGAAAAGAGAGTAAGGGAGAGAAAGAGAGAGAGAGAGAGTAGGGTTAGAGTCCTTTTGTTCACGACATGCAACTTAAACATCAAAAGAGAGCGAATAACTAGATAAGAAGCATTATCATTTAACATGCACTTAAGTTTTACAAATACAACAATAACTAAATGCTTAAGTACAAGTAAAGTAAAGCTAAGATAAAGAGAAAGAGAGAAATAGAAAGAAGACGGCGAGGCAGCCACGGTGGTGGAGGGTTCCGTCGGCGGCTTGTCGACTCCGGTGATTACAAAAGAGTACTAAGGGTGGCTAGGAGTGGGGTGGAACACTTGCAAGGGTAATGAATGCTCTCCATGGGTGGTTGGAGGGGGTTTATATAGGAAGAAGGGGTTTCTAATTTATGTATGGGCTTTAGCGACGTTCGAGACGTCACTAAACCCATGCCAAAATCATTGGTGTAGACACCTCTCCACCGGTCCCATGCCCGCTCTCATTCTTCTTTCGCCTGATCCGTGCGCTTGCATTGTGAGCCTTCCGATCTTCGATCGGACAACTGAGATCTCGCAGAAGGCGCGCTCGTGGATCGCCCGCTGAGGCACGCGCTTCTCGTGCGTCATCACGTGCGTCTGGTTGAACACTCCTGATTACGCTACTTGGAGCTATCGAGACTGCTCGATGGCAATCGGGTGGTCTAATTTGGTTGCACGGATGAATTACATAGATGAACTGCTGCGGGTGCTTCGAATGCGCGTCGGGTGTGCGCAGAGAGGAGCAGTGACTGCTGTGCTACGTTGTATGGTTGGTCGCAGACACGTGTCTGTGCTCAGCTGCTTCTGACCGTTGGATGGAGATCCAATGGTCGGATCTTCGTGCTGAGGCGTGAAGGCGCGCGGGCGAGGATGGCTCTCAGCCGTCCGATCGATGGATCGGATGGCTTATAGTGATGTGCGGTGAGGAGCAGTGAGGGGCGCGTCATATGCCGCCACATTTATGATGTTATTTTTCAGGTTTATCTTAAGGGTAACATGGAGTAGGTGTCTACCAAAATACGAATCACCCAAATCCTTATTTTAAGGCATATATTTATATATATTTTTTTCTTTTTTTATCTTTTCTTATTTTTTTGGATTTTGGAGTTGAGAGTGTGTTTGTAACTTTTTACGGCTACCCAACCCACCCATAACTCGAAAAAGACTCTAAGTGCTGAGCATCTTGGTGTGAAGATCGTGATAGACTCACTCAATGGTAATTCAGACAGACTTCGGGTTTCTACACCCCTAGGTGCCGGAAAAGGAAGTGTTTGCCTAAAGGTGTATCTGTCCGATCGATAGCTTTCTCCCTACTTTTATTTTATTTGGGGTCAACACAAGGGTTTTTCCAGTGTATATCTCTCTGGATTGCTCTACTTCCTCACTTCTTCCTTAAGTGTTTGGATCTTTTTGTGCATTTTAGTGAGCTGGGCTCTGGATAACCAACCAATGGGTTGTTACCCACGACCACTTGCCAGCCATACTCGTGCGGTGAAGTGTAGCTTATTTTGTTCTTTTTTTCTTCTTTTCTCTCTTTTTTTTCTTTTTTTTTAGTAGGTGGCTTCCTTGATTTCAAATTTACCTAAAGGCAATAAGAGGAAAGTGGTCCTGTGGCTGGGCTCTGGACAACTGGCCAATGGGCTGTTACCCACGATCACTTGCCAGCCATACCACCCTAGGAGGTTCATTAGCTACCCAATTTCTGTCAGAATCTCCAAGGAGTGAGTCAGTGCAAAAATGTGTGCAGATGCTTAGACTAAAAGTCCCTCCGAGTCAAAGGGCTGGTTGATAAGTCGTATATTTATCACCTTCTTTTATTGGTGGATTAGAATAAATTAAGGTTGTGAGGATTTAAAGCTAAATCCATATTTTAACGGACACTAGGGTTGATTAAGCCTAAAGGCCTGAAAAGCCTGTGTTCAGGTTCTTTTCATATTATTTCCCACCGTTGACAAGCTCCTAATGCCTAAGTTTTTTTTTCTTCCTAAATTCATCATTTTTTTAAATTTATGTTATTCAAACTGATTAAAATGATCTCAGAATATGTAAATTACAATGTCCTCATTGACAATTAAATTGATGCAACGAGGGTTCAGAAAGAAATCACCTGAGCGAAGCAGTATATCTGATCAGTTTGAATCTTCTGGGTTGCCTCCCAGGAGGCGCTGAGTTTAACGCCTTCGGTTGGGCGATGCTTCGTGTCAACCCTCAATGAGGGTGACAACCTTCTTTTGGGGGAACTTGGGCAAGGAAGTGCTTCAGTCTCTGACCATTTATCGTGAAAGTGTGCCCAGTGTTCGGATATGTGATTTCAACTGCCCCATTGGAATAGGGTTTGACTACCCTATACGGTCCTGTCCACTTGGATCTGAGCTTCCCGGGAAAGAGTTTGAGTCGGACGTCAAAAAGCCAGACTTGCTGATTGGGCTCGAAGGTCTTTCTGTGGGTGAGTCAGTCATGGACGGCTTTCATCTTCTCCTTGTAAAGCTAACTATTCTCAAAGGCATCCTGACAAATTTCCTCAAGCTCGGAGAGTTGGAGCGTCCTTTGCACACCGGCTAATTGAGAATCCATGTTGCATTGCTTAATGGCCCAGTAAGCCCAGTGTTCCAACTCGACAGGAAGGTGGCAAGCTTTGCCAAAGACCATGCAATAAGGCGACATGCCTATCGGGGTCTTGAAAGCGGTCCTGTATGCCCACAGGGCATCATCCAGTCGTGTGGGTCAGTCCTTCCTGTCAGGTCTCATGGTCTTTTGTAGAATGTTCTTAATCTGTCTGTTGGAGACCTCAGTTTTCTCATTAGTTTGCAGATGATACGGGGTGGCAATGCGGTGGGTAACCCTGTATTTTCTGAGTAGGGCACAGAATTGGGCATGGATAAAATGACTTCCACCATCACTGATCATGGCCTTCGGTATTCGAAATTGAGAAAAGATGTTCTACTTAACAAAGTCCATGATAGCCTTATGATCACAACGACGGGTGACAACAGCTTCAATCCATTTGGAGACATAGTCTATAGAGACTAAGATGTACTCAAAGTCGTTGGATGGTGGAAAGGGGCCCATAAAATCAATACTCCAAACGCCGAAGATTTCAACGATCAGAATGGGTTGGAGGGGCATCATGCCTTTCCTAGTCATGGTCCATAGAGTCTGGCAGTGAGAGAAAGTCTTAGCAAAGTTGTGTGCATCTTTGAATAATGAAGGCTAGTAAAATCTGGACTTCAAAACTTTTGCAGCCGTCTTCTTCCCCGAAAAGTGGCCACCACATGCTTGGTCATGGCAAAAAGATAACACACTCTGAACTTCATCCTCTGGGATACACCTCCTTATAACTTGGTCAGCATAGAGGTGAAACAGCATGGGATCATCCCAGAAATAGTACTTGGCTTTAGCCAAGAACTTATCCCGTTGCTGTCTGGACCAGCTGTGCGGGGTCTGTCCTACTACCAGGTAGTTGACGAAGTCGGCATACCAAGGTAATTTCTTGTCTTGCATAGCCAGAAGTTGCTCATTGGGAAAGGTGTCAGATAAGGGCAAGGAGGGCCCAATGTGGTCTGGGTGGAGTCTGGACAGGTTGTTGGCCACAACATTCTTTGGCCCAGCTTTGTCGCGAATTTCCTAGTCAAATTCCTGCAAGAGCAGGATCCATCTGATAAGCCTGGGTTTAGCGTCATTCTTGGCCAACAAATGCCGGATGGCCGAGTGGTCTGTATAGATGGTCACGTGGGATCCCAGAAGGTAAGATCGGAACTTTTCGAGTCCAAAAACTACGGTGAGCAGTTCTTTCTCTGTGACTATATAATTCCGTTGGGCCTCGTCCAACGTCTTGCTTGCGTTGTAGATCACCACGAGCTTCTTGTCTTGTCTCTGTCCCAGGACTGCGCCGATGGCAAAGTCTGATGCATCACACATGATCTCAAAATCCTGGGATCAGTCAGGGGGCAGTAACACAGGTGTGGTGGAGACTGATTCCCTAAGAGTGTGATACGTCTGGATGCAATCAGATGTCATGTTGAATAGGGCGTCATTGGCTACAAGGTCGATCAAGGGTTTGGAGAGCTTGGAGAAGTCTTTGATGAACCTTCTATAGAAGCCAACATGTCTAAGGAACGAGCGGATTTGTCAGACCGAGCTAGGTGGGGGAAGTTTGGAAATCAAATCAACTTTAGCTCAATCTACTTCAATGCCCCTATGCGATACAATGTGACCGAGGACAATTCCTTCTTGAACCATGAAATGGCTCTTTTCCCAACTTAATACCAAGTTAACCTCGATACATCGCTTCAGGATTTTCTTTAAGTTGCTCAAATAATAGTCGAATGAGTTCCGAAATACTGAGAAATCATTCATAAGGACCTCCAGGTATTCACCTACCATCTCTGAAAAGATGGCTAGCATGCAACGTTGAAAGTAGCGGGTGCGTTACATAACCCAAATGGCATATGACGGAATGCGAATGTGCCATACAGGCAAGTGAATGTGGTCTTCTCTCGATCTTTAGGAGCAATTGCGACTTGGTTGTATCCTGAATATCCATCCAGGAAACAAAAATATTTCTGCCCTGGCAATCGCTAGAGAATCTGATCAATGAATGGTAAGGGGAAATGATCTTTCTTGGTCGCTTCGTTGAGCTTCCTATAATCAATGCACACCCGCCATGCAGTGGTGGTGCGGGTGGGGATGGATTTGCCACGCTCATTGGTGACAACGGTGAGCCCAACTTTCTTGGAGACCACTTGAGTGGGGCTCACCCAAGGGCTATTGGAGATTGAGTAAATGATGTCAGCATCAAGCCACTTGATAATCTCCTTCTTGACGACCTCCCGCATATTCAGGTTTAATTGTCTCTGCATCTGACGGGAAGGTCGAGCCCCATCTTCCAGGTAAATCTTGTGGATGCAATAGGTGGGGCTAATTCCTCTCAAGTCCGAAATAGTCCAACCAATGGCAACCCTATGTTCTGATAGGGTCGCGGTCAACCTAAGTTCCTGATCCTTGGTTAGATGGGCATTGATAATCACTAGGAAGGTTTGGTCAAGTCCAAGGAAGACATATTTGAGATTCTCGGGTAGCGACTTCAACTTGGGTGTGGGTGGGATGACAGTCGACGGAAAGGGGAAAGGTGGGAGTTGATCAACATCAATCTCCTCGAACGGTGGTGGCTGATGGTAATCAGCTCTAAAGAGGTCAGCGTGCAGAAATGGTGAAGGGTCAGAATAGTCGTCACAAGGTTGGGTCTGATGGTCTGAGACAGAACTAAGGGTAAAGCATTCCTCAACTAGAGGCTCCACGGGATCGTGTTCCTCAACCCAGTCGCAATCGAAAGATTTGGTCACCCTGAAGATATCCAATTTCATCTTTCTATCTCCGAAGGCGATTTCCATGCATCCTGTGTCACAATCGATGTTCGCCTTAGCCGTAGCTAAGAAAGGTCTGCCTAGGATGATAGGTGTGTTCTGTAGCTGTTCTGAGACTTCCATGTCAAGGACAAAGACGTCGACTAGGAAATAGAAGTCCTTGACCTGAACAATCACGTCCTCGATAACCCCCTTCGGGGTCTTCACGGATCTATCAGCCAGCTGGATGGTTACAGGTGTAGGCGTCAACTCTCCAAATCCAAATTGGTGATACAGGGTTGTCGGGATCAAATTGATTGAAGCACCTAAGTCCAGGAGCACTCTATCAAATGTCATGTCCCTGATATTGCAGGATATCAGTGGTGCTCCTGGGTCAGTTCGTTTGAGCGGAAGGTTGCAGAAGGTTGCCATAGATCATAGAACTGGCTTGCTCTAAGAGCACAACCTTCCTAGGTGCTTGGGGTCGTGGCTTACGCTTCGGCGTAAAGGCGTCCTTTAGGAATTTAGCATAAGCCGGGATGTGCTTGACTGCCTCAAGGAGCAGGATATTAATCTGAACCTGCTTGAAGATTTCTAAAAGCTCCTCATTTTCCACAACAACTTTCTTCTTCTTTATCTCCTCCAAGGCCTCGGGATATGGTGTCTGGATATGAATAGGGTCCATTTCCAGGTCCTTGGGTCTTTCCTGCTCGTCTTTAGAGTCTGGTATGTCAGGGGGTGAAGTCTCGGGAGGAGTAGGCCATTTGGGATCCTGGGTTTTAGTGCCACTTCTCAAGGTCACCGCATTTGCAGATGCATTGGGACCATGGGTTGATCCTTGAGAAGAAGAGGAAGAAGAAGCGCTAAACCCAGGGGGTGTTTGTGGGGCCGGTTGGACCATGTGGGCCTGCCCAGGATTGCCTTGGAACCCTTGCGAATTGGGGCCCTTGTGAATCATGTTTCGCGGGTTCGGTTGTGGCTGAGAAGGAAGGGATCCCTGTAGTTTACAATCTAACAGTTGGCTCAACTGTCCCTTCACTAAAGCCATTTCCTCCTGGTGTTTTTGGTTTATTTCAGCCATCATTTTTATTAAGGTGTCCATTTGGTTTTGCGGGGGAGGGGTTGCCCTATTTGGGTTACAGGGGGTCTAACCGGTGGACCTTGTTGATAGGAGGGTGGGTTTGGCTGATGGTTTGGCCTAGGTTGGTTCTGGAATTGAGGTAGTTTCTGGTTCATCCAAGTAAAGTTTGGGTGATTACGCCATCCGGCATTGTAGGTGTTGCAGAAGGGGTCAGGTTTGGAATAACCTTGGATAGCCTAGACATCTTCAAAGATAGAAGGTGTCGAGGGGAAGGGAAGAGAATAATCAGGGGTTGAGGGAGCAAAGGTCTCTCCCTGGAACATGGTCAGGGGTTGTTCCAGGTGCATCTAGCATAGTGCCTGGACCAGGTCTATGTTGTGAGCTCCTTTTGCTAGGGAGATAGTCTGTAGCGGGTTTTTGGTCTAGTTCAATAGTTCATCTATCTTTTTATCTACCAATTCCACTCGATCCATTTTCTTAGCAATGATGTCCATGTCAACCATTCCAGAATTTACTTGTACCTCATAGATCCCACCACGGGGTTGACTGGATCGACTAAACTGGGTCATGGAGGCATTGTTGAGTGAATTTTTGCTCATAGACTCGAAGAGCTCAAACGTGCTCTCCTCATCTTTGTTCAAGAAGTTTCCCCCGCATGAGACATCGACGAAGTTTCGAAGGTTGCTGTCCAGACTGTGGTAGAAGATCTAGGCCAATTGCCACCTCGGTACTTCGTGGTGTGGGCATTTCCTCAATAGTTCATTAAATCTCTCCCACACCTCATGGAACCGTTTCCCGCCCTAGAGTGTAAAGGTGGTGATGGCTCTTCTGAGGGCAATGGTCTTGCCTATGGGGAAGAACTTCTTTAAAAATGCGTGCCTCAGTTCTTCCCAGGTGGGGATAGGTCTTCCTAAAGTCCTAAGCCAGTGAGACGCTTTGTCTCTCAACGAGAGGGAAACATCTTGATCAAAACAATGTCTAGGCTAATGTTCTGAGCTTTACAGTCCGGGCGATCCGATCAAGGTCCTCTAGGTGTTGGAAGGGGTCCTCATTTGAGCTTCCATTGAAGTGGCTCTGAATCAGGCTCAGGATGTTTGGTTTCAGCTCAAAATCATCTCCCCCCTCGAGGATCCTAAGGTGTGGTTCAATCCGAATCGCAGAAGGATTGTAGAAGTCGTGGAGGGGCCTAGGTTGGACCTGGAATTGTGGTGGATCAAGTGGTGGTTGCCCTAGCAGGTCCTGCAAAGGCGGTGGTGGCTGTCCCTGCGAGTTCTGCAACCAGTGTATGGCTTGCATGATAGTGTGGATCTGTTGCTGCTGAAGCGAGTGGTTTGCATTGATTTGGGCCTGGATGATGGCCATCGTAGCTGGTGGAGGTTGGTTCACAACCTCATCTACTCTAGGTTTGGCCATATCTCTAGCAAGGTCAAGTCTCCTGGATTCTTGTCCCAAAACAAATAACTCGGGATGAAGTGATCGTCTCCCGTGCACACACTAGAGAAGAACGGGGGAGGGATGCGAAGAGAGACAAATGTGAGAAGCGTGTGTGCACAACCAAGCAGACAAGCCTAATTCCTTACAGTGTATTCCTTAGGGGACCTAGAAATCTCCAAAGGAACGATCAAGTCTGTAGTCACGAGATCGCCCTTCCCAAAGCTAATCTGGCCAGGTTGATTACAAGGGGATTGTAGGGAAGGTTCTTCCTTTGACTTGCGCCGCCGGTTCTGTAGACCTTACAACTGCAGTCGTTTAACACTTCCCCGTAGCCTAGTCACTAGATTCTACTAAGGGAATAAAAGCCAAGTGCCCAGCAAAAAAAACCATGCCTCTTGAGACTTAACCCAGTCCTGCTTAGGGCACGTCTACTCTGTTTTAACGGGGCTAGGGTAGTACTTGTACTCGGGTTATGTGATGAGGCATTAATTGAGGTGGTGCCTCTTAGTTATCCAATTCAGATGTGTGTGCTCTTAACAAGACATGATTTTCGGGCAAGGATTTAAGATGTGATGTCTTTTAGCATTTGTCCTTACTTTAGTGTCTTTTAGGGTTGACGTGTCTTAATATTTTTAGACAAGTTTCAAGTGGGCATGCCAAGTTTTGCACACAACGAGTGAGAGTGAATTTCCTTTAATGTGATGAGGCTCTAGAATCCTAATGTGTTCATCCTAATGTTCATGCAATTTCTACTAGATGAGTCATTTTTAGGGGTGAATGGTGCGGCACATGTCAATTCACGGTGGCTTCGCAAACACCACTCAAAAAGAAAAGGAACACTCCAAAAAGATTAGGTCTTTGAGAATGTTAGAGTGTATATTTTTTGTTGAGTGATGAGTTAAGGATGAGGATCAGGCAATCATTCACCACGCCAATTTTTTGTGATTTTGAATTTTTTTTTTTAGATTTTTTTTAGGCAAGCAAACAACCACAGGAAAAGAAATACTTACAACCGATTCTTGCTGCGCTTACTTCATCTCCACCGTCATGAGTCGCGCTCCTTCACCGTCTAAGCATCGAGTTCTTGCAACCATTAGGTAGAGGGAGAAAATGCGTTAGATGATGTGAGCATGGATGCAAAATGGAAGTAACAAAATAAATCCATTACCTCCCCGACAACGGTGCCAAAAACTGACGTGCTTCGGATGCGTTTGTTTAAGAATGTCATTGTAGTTCGCGTTTGCTGTGTCGATTTTAAATAAAGAAATAGATGTGAGTCCGAGTGTCGAACACAAGGAGGTGTGAAAATCAGATTTTTCTGTCACTTAGTGTCAGGGAAATGGTGGGTTTTGCTTGCGAGAAAACACAGGAGAAAAGCGAGTAAGGGAGAGAAACAGAGAGAGAGTAGGGTTAGAGTCCTTTTGTTCACGGCATGCAACTTAAACATTAGAAGAGAGCGAATAACTAGATAAGAAGCATTATCATTTAACATGCACTTGAGTTTTACAAATACAACAATAACTAAATGCTTAAGTATAAGTAAAGTAAAGCTAAGATAAAGAGAGAGAGTGAGAAATAGAAAGAAGACAGCGACACGGCCACGGTGGTGGACGACAGCTCCGTCAGTGGCTCGTCTGCTCTGGTGATTACAAAAGAGTGCTAAGGGTGGCTAGGAGTGGGGTGGAACACTTGCAAGGGAAATAAATGCTCTCCATGGGTGGTTGGAGGGGGTTTATATAGGAAGAAGGGGTTTCTAATTTAAGTATGAGCTTTTGCGACATCCGGGACGTCGCTAAACCCATGCCAAAACCATTGGTGTAGACCCCTGTCCACCGGTCCCATGCCTGCACTCGTTCTTCTTCCGCCTGATCTGTGCATCGCGGAGGGTGTGCTCGCAAATCGCCTACTGAGGTACGTGCTTCTTGTGTGTCATCATGCGTGTCTGGTGGAACGCTCTTGGTTACGCCAAGTGGCGCTATCAAGATTGCTCGATGGCGATCAGGCTGTCTAATTTGGTTGCGCAGATGAATTCCACGGACGAACTGCCGCGGGCTCTTCGAACATGCGTCGGGTGAGCGTGGAGAGGAGCGGCAACCGCTGTGATACATTGTATAGTTGGTCGTAGACGCGTGTCTGTGCTCGGCTGCTTCCGACCATTGGATCTCCACCCAACGGTCGGATCTTCGTGCTGAGGCGTGAAGGCGCACGGGCGAGGATGGCTCTCAGTTGTCCGATCGGTGGATCAGATGGCTTATAGTGATGCGTGGTGAGGAGCAGCGAGGGGCGCATCAAATGTCGCCATGTGGCGGCTGTGTGGCCGTTGATCATCAGATCAATGGTCAGAACTTCTTGGGCCAATTGCGGGGGCTCCGGATGTTGGATTTGGTCAATTTTGAGTCCGTTGGACTCCGTTCGTCGCTCTGAATCCATCTGTGCAGTCCGATTGCTCATCTGAGGCCTATTTTGACATGAACTTATATGAATGGTCATTAATATTGTTTAATAAGCAATCTCAATGTGCGATGCATGTCATGCTCTCATGCCCATTTATGATGTGTTATTTGTGCATGTTACCCTTAAGTTAAATCCCATTTGGCAGAATTATCACCATAAAATGTAGCATTATCAAACATGATCTCTACATATGAACATATTGGCAAACTCACATGACAAGTTCTTCATCCCTATCAGGTGAATCTTTCATTTATCTTCCTACAAATCAGTGTCCCATGAGTATGATTTTCCTCCAAACATGATGCTTAATTTCAAAGTCAACAATCCTCTTCATCAATAAATACCAAACCCGCACAAGAGCTATCATGGCAAGTATAAACTAAGACTCTGGGAAGAACCTAATTTACCTAAACCCAAATCATGAGGCACCAATGCGGTTATCGTTGGTTTCTACAAGTTATCCTCGAATTACTCCTTACATGTATTTCAGATATAGTTTCTACAAGTTTGAAATGGCATGTACGAGTAAAGAGATTAGATAGGCCACCTAAATATAATTTCAAGTACAGAGCTTACGTAAGGAAACGGGTACTAGCAGAGAACTACAAAATACAGTTACCATTATGTAAAGAAAACATGTGATTATGTACAAAAAAAAAGTACAAGAAAAAACATACAAAAATGCAAATATACTCTGCAAAAAACGATAAAGTGCATGGAAGCATAAACCAACACAACAAAAATGCTACATGAAGAGATACATGTTTGAAAAGCACGAGTAAGCAATTCAGTACAAAATAAGCTATAAATAACTTCAAAAGGAGGTAGAAATCAGTAAAAAATGGGGCACAACTAGCATCCAATAGAAAATCGAATCCCATCAACATATGATAACATATAAAAATCTGATATGGAAACATCTAGCAGAGAGATAACATCTATTAACATATGCTAGAGAGATAACATCTGGCAGAGTGATTTTTATATGAAAACATCTGAAACATACCCGAGAGATACAACCAGCTGGCAGTTTCATTAGTACGAACGAAACTTCGTGTTTGAAAACTAGATGATTTTAAAGTTAGCCCATATAAAAATCAGTCTAGAGGTTATTTAAACAAGTCACTGACAAAGTATCAATGGAAACAAGAGAATAAAGCTTAGTTAGATGAGTGGCGAAGGAAACAAAGTATGATAAACAACATGGGAAATTACGGGCATCAACACCGAGATGATATGCACAGCTAAGCAAATCAGTAAAGTAAGGTACAAATCAATTGAAGAAATGAAACGATCGTAAGCCACAAAGAGAACAACAAATAGAACCTCTAATAACAGTAGAATCATAAAATAGGTAGCAAAAATCTTAGCGAAACAAGATGAACATGCGTACAAAACTAACAAGATCAGTACTAAAGTCAATGGAAGAAAATTCCATCAAACAGAAATAACAAAAAAGACAATATCATAATGAGTGACAAAGTATCAGGAGAGATACAACAAACTATGATAAACAAGAGAATGAGTGGCAAAGGAAACAAACTAGAGAACATATCAGATGATTTTGAAAACACTTGAAAAAAGTACAATATCATGAACAACCAGCTGATAGCATATTAGAGATATTTTTATATGGAGACATCTGATAACATATCAGAGAGAAACAATTAGTGGACGTTTCAATACTACGGATGAAACTTCATGCTTACAAACCAGATAATTTTAAAGTTAGCCCATATAAAATCAACCCAAAGGTTATTTAAACAACTCACCGACAAAGTATCAATGGAAACAAGAGTATCAAGCATAGTCCGATGAGTGGTGAAGGAAACAAAGTATGATAAACAACATGGGAAATTACGGGAATCAACACCCAGATGGTTTGCACAGCTAAGCAAATCAGTACAATATCATGTACAAATCAATTGAAGCAATGAAACAATAGTAAGCCATGAAGAGAACAACAAACAGAACCTCTAATAAGAGTAGAATCAGAAAAAAAATGTAGCAAAAATCTTACTTAAATAAGATGAACATGAGTAGAAAACTAACAAGATCAGCACAAAAGAAAACGGAAGAAAATCTTATCAAACAGAAATAACAAAAAAAATGGAGAGAGCTTTGTGGCAAAGTAATTGAACTTCTTAGATCAAAAACTTCGTAAGGCAGACAAATAACAAGCACCAACAAACTCAATAGGTTATCAGTTGAACGAAACAACTTGGAGGTTGGTGATGTACAGGAATTCGTTGCAAAAGGATTTGAGTTTAGAAAACCCGTCGTTATAGTGAGATTTGCAAGAAAATCCGTCAATCAAATAATTTTTAACTGAAACTCAGAATGAGTCCCAGGTTGAACATTTTCTTGATCTCCTGATTTGATAGCTTAGCTAGACCATTAGTTTGGGGGTGATAAGGAGTAGAGATTCGATATGACACCTCGTATTTGGTCATCAGTGACCTGAACTGAGCATTAGTGAGATGGGTCCCTCCATCAGAGATTATTGCATGTGGAATCCCGAACCGCGAAAAGATGTTCTGATGAATGAATTTGATAACCACCTTATGATCATTGGATCGGATCGTAATGGCTTTGATCCATTTGGACACGTAGTCAACAGCGAATAGAATGCACTCAAAGCCGTTCGAAACAGGAAAGGGTCCCATAAAATCAATCCCCCAGACGTCGAAGATTTCGCATACAAGAATCGGCTGTAAGGGCATCATATCACGGTGGCTCATGTTGCCTAAGGTCTGGCAACGAGTGCATGCCCTACAGTGATTGTATGCATCTTTGAAAATCGTGGGCCAATAGAAGCCACACTAGAGGACTTTCGTTGCGACTTTATGACCTGAGAAGTGTCCACCACATGCTTGGTCAAGGCAGAAGGACAAGATGTCCTGAATTTCCGCACCCACGACACATTGTCGAATAATTTGATCAGCACCGATGTGGAAAAGATACGGGTCTTCCCAGAAGTAGTACTTAGCATCGGAAAGCAATTTGTCCTTCTTGGCCTTCGACCAATCGGATGGGATCTAATGTGATGCCAGGTAGTTTACTAGATCAGCAAACCATGGAAGCCCTGTACTGATAGTCAGGAGGTGTTATTCAGGAAAATATTTTGTAATGGGTCCAGAAGGGTCGATAATATCAGAAGGAAGGCAGGACAAGTGATCAGCAACCATGTTCTATTTTCCTGCCTTGTCACGAATCTTGAGGTCAAACTCTTGCAACAACAAGATCTAGCAGATTAATCGAGGTTTCACGTCCTTCTTCGCAAGGAGATGCCTCGTAGCTCTGTGATCAGAGTAAATGATAACACGAGAACCCAGAAGATATGATCTGAACTTTTCCAGGGCAAATACTCCTACTAGCAGCTCTTTCTTAGTAACCGTGAAGTTATGCTGAGCCTCGTCAAGTGTCTTGCTAGCGTAGTAGATGATCACGGGTTTCCCGCCAATTTTCTGGCCAAGTACCACTCCTACAGTGAATCTGATGCATTGCACATAATCTCAAAGGGTTGAGACCAATTAGGGGACTGTAGGATTGGAGCTTGGATAACTCGATCACGGAGGATTTCAAATGCTTGAGTGAATTCCTTGGAGAATTCGAAAGGAACATCCTTAGATAGTAGAGTGGTTAGGGGGCGTGTGATATTTGAGAAATCAGGAATGAATCGATGGTAAAAACCTACGTGCACCAGAAAAGATCGGATGTCCTTGATCGAGCTAGCCATAGGGAGTTTGGAAATCAGATTCACCTTAGCTCGATCGACCTAGATGCCTTTTTCTGATATGAGATGTCCCTGGACAATTCCTTTAGGCACCATGAAATGACTCTTTTCCCAGGAAAGAACCTGATTCACGTCAATGCACCGCTTGAGGATTTGGGCCAAGTGCAGGAGGCAATCGTCAAATGATTAGCCAAATACTGAAAAGTCATCCATGAAGTCTTCCAGATAATCACCTACCATATCTGAGAATATGGCAAGCATGCACCACTGAAAAGTAGCGGGTGCATTGCAAAGACAGAACGGCATCCTTCGGAATGCGTACGTCCCAAAAAGGCAGGTGAAAGTGGTCTTTTCTTGGTCCTCAGGATGGATTGCCACCTGGTTATAACCGGAGTACCCATCCAAAAAGCAGAAGAACCTATTTCCCGCTAGTTTCTCGAGGATCTGATCAAGAAATGGTAGTGGGAAATGATCCTTCTTTGTGGAGGTATTAAGTCTTCTGTAATCAATGCAGACTTTCCACGAATTTGCCACACGGGTCGGTATGATTTCTCCAGTTTCAGCAGTGATCACGGTGAGTCCTGCCTTTTTAGGCACAACTTGGATTGGACTCACCCACCGACTGTCGGAGATCGGGTAGATGATCCCATCATCTAACCACTTGATGATCTCCTTTTTCATGACCTCCTGCAGATTATGATTCAGATGTCTCTGCATTTCACCGGACGGTCGTGTGCCCTCTTCAGTGTAGATACGATGTGTGCAGTAAGAGGGGCTAATGCCAGTCAAATCATCGAGAGTCCATCCAATGGCTCTACGATGTTGCTGGAGAACAAAAATCAGACGGGATTCATGATCAGGTGTGAGTCTGGAGTTGATAATCACAGGAAACATCTGATTGGAACCCAAAAAGACCTACTTCAGATGATCGGGAAGAGGCTTGAGTTCCAAAACAGGGTTATCAGTAGCAACGGGTGGTTCAGGGTGTGTATCAGTAGCAAGGGAAGGAGTTATGGGTGTGTCTAAGTCAAGTTCGGACTCCTCTGATTGCGGGTTTTGATCCTCTTGTGGTTGATAAGTAGTCAGGTTTTCCTCAATATATGGATCATCAACCACAGCCTTGATATCACATATCTGTTCTATAACACCGCAATTAATCCCTTGTTGGTCCTTAAAGATGTCAATCTTTAATGTTTGTTTCCCGAATTTCAGTTGAATTTGGCCCTCCTCTCAATTTATGTTGGCCCTAGCAGTGGCTAGAAATGTCTCCCTAGTATAATTGGTGTACCCTTGGATTTTCTGGAGCATCCATATCCAAGACTACAAAGTCCACCGGGAAATAGAAATCCCGAACCCTAACAATGACATCCTCAAGAACTCCTTTAGGTGACTTAATAGATCGATCAGCCAGTTGTAATGTCACCTCTGTCAGTTTAAGCTCAGATTCCTCATGATGGTCAAGTAGGGATGTAGGTATTAGGTTCATGGAGGCTCCTAGGTCCAATAAAGCTCTATCAAATTGGGTATCACCAATTGTACAGGAAGTCAGGAGAGTACCTAGGTCTTTTGCCTTAGTCGGGAGTTTGCTCAAAATTACAGAGCTGGCTTGCTTTGACAATACGATTGGGCTCCCACTTTTGGTTTGCAGCTTACGCTTAGGTGTACACACGTCTTTCAGAAATTGTGCGTAAGCCGATATGTGGCGGATCGCATCCATCAAGGGGATGTTTATATGGACCTGTTCAAGGAGCTCGACCAGGTCCTCCTCAGGTGCCACGAGTTTGTTTGTCCTCTTTCCCTTGGTCAAGGCCTCGGGAAATGGAACCTTGGATGGTTCCTCTAGAATAGGTCAAGGTTCTTGATCTAGGACAGGGGTATCCTAGATAACTATCCTAGGGCTTGGGTTACTACCAGGTTGAAAGTGGCTTGGGTAAGGTGGGTATTGTGTTGCTTTGCCACTACGGGTTGTTACTGAATTTAGTCCTACCTGGTTTTGGTTCGATGTTGGTAAAAAAGGTGGTTGCTACTAAAATCCTGAATATGATGTCGAAGCTTCCATCCCGTCAGGTGATGGAACAAAAGGGACTTGATAAATCATGTGGGCTTGGCTCGAATTTGGGTTCATAACGCGCCTCTGGTTCAGCACATTATTCGGATTCGAAAGAGGTTGCGAAGGGAGTGTGCCAGGTTGGCGAGAATTCGCCATCTGGGCGAGTTGATTGCGAACCTCTGTGATCTCATCCTTGTGCTATTTTTGCATATCCGCATTCGTCTTCTAAATATCAGCCAGAGTCTGAAGATAAGAGTCATTTGATCTGTATGAGTTGGCCTAGATTGATAAGTGGGGTTGGGCTGAGGCTGAGGCAGCTGATATGGACGAGGAGCTTGTGGACGGGGTTGATATGGTGGTCTTTGATTCTGATTATTTCCCGCTTGTAGGAAATTGGGATGATTCTGCCATCCAGGGTTATAAGTGTTAGAGAATGGGTTATTTTGGATGGCGTTGAGGTCCTCGCAAGTCTGAGGAACCTCAGAAAAGTCAGAGTATGAGGGTTCAGAGTTCCCCCAACTAGAGTAGGCAGGATCAGAGTTTCCTCTGGTCCTAGAGTTAGACGGGAGTGGATATGGGTCCATCTCCTGAGAAGATTAGTGATAGATGTTATGCACAGCTTCCCTCCCAGAGGGCGGCCGTGCGAACGGGTTTCGTGCAGAGGTGACTCGCTGCAGATGTCGAGTTAGCTCATCCACCTTCTTCTCAATGATAGAGACCTTGTCCAAACGACTGGCCATCAATTCCAAGTCGACTGATGCGGACAAGCCCTGCGTCTCATGTGCTCCCTTTGGATTCGTCGATGTGCGGGCATTTGTCCGATCGAATAAGCCCATGGAGTCATTATTGATGGAGTTCTTGCACATGTCTTCGAGAATCTCCCACACAGTGTCTTTGTGTTGACCAATGATATTTCCTCCGCAGGTTGCATTGATGAATAAACGGATATCTTCATGGAGTCCCTAATAAAAAGATTGGACTTGTTCCCATTTAGGAACTCCGTGATGGGGGCACTTTCGCATGAGATCCAGGAAGCGGTCCCATGCTTCATAAAGGGGTTCTCCAGACTGCTGGGTGAAGTGCATGATCTGGTGTTGTAAGGCATTCGTTTGACCAACTGGGAAGAATTTTTCAGAAACTCGGATTGTAGTTCGACCCATGTGTTGATTGGATGCATTTGAGTCTGATACTAGTGAGCTGCTTTGTCCATGAGAGAGAAGGAGAACATCTTCATGAGAAGAATATCTCGATTTTGGACATCTGACCCAAAGGTCTGGGCCAGATGCTTAAGTTGTTTGATGTGCTGGAAGGGATCCTCGGAATTAAGCCCATGAAACTTTGGAATAGCATGAATCATGTTGGCTTGAGTTCAGAATCAGGACCTCTAGCCAGGATTTGGACTCGAGGTTCGATTGCCACCGCAGTGGGATTGTAGTGATCTCACATCATAAGACGCTGCAGCGGATTCACAAAGGCTTGGAATAAATCATTAAGGTGCTGGAGTTGGTTCTCAAGGTTATTCTCTTCTCATACGGGTTGTGCCATGATGATGGAAGAAGGAGAATTGGGTTCAGATGAATCAGAGGAGATGTCTATGTGATGGGGTTGCTGCACAAACACGGAAGTCGAGGCCTGGCCTCAACTGGAGTGAATCGCTAAAGGAGGCCTCAAGGATGGTCTTAAGGACCTCCTACCGAACATGCACCGATGGTCTGGATGAGAATAGAATGTGATGGACCCAATCAAGACACCCAAAAAATTTGGATGACTATAAAGGTTCGGGATGAATGATACCCCGTAGTCAGAAAGCCGTCCAC
Source organism: Thalassia testudinum (assembly GCA_037157565.1). Classification (NCBI taxonomy): domain Eukaryota; kingdom Viridiplantae; phylum Streptophyta; class Magnoliopsida; order Alismatales; family Hydrocharitaceae; genus Thalassia; species Thalassia testudinum. Next base: position 53,115,338 of record JAZHRO010000009.1, read on the forward strand.
CTAAGAAATACCTGGGCAATAAGAGAGGGAGAGTCCCACCAAGACCCTTACACGGTAGAGAGTCCCCATGAGTTATAGGGCTTCCCCCACCTGACCTCTCTTGTCACTGATGTTCCAGGTAGACCAAAATGGGGGCTTAACCTCTTATGCCTACCAGTTTTAATTAAGAGCAAGGGTGTTTAAGATTTCACTTGAACTTTAGATGTATTGAGTGCAAAAAGTGATCTAATTCCAAGGTTGGTTGACCCAACAAGGTGGGTCAACTTCACCTATTTGTCCTTTGAGAAGTTTTAGGTCTCTTCTTTTAGGATTCAAGTAAGATTAAGAGCCTGAATTTTAGGGTTTTCTTGAATAAATCTCTTCAACTAAGGCTTAGGCACACCTCTTTTTGGAGAGTTGATTCTTGCTTATGAAGGTGTGTCTCTAAAACCCTAAATTGAAATCCTTAATTTGGCTTTAATCTTGGTCCAATTTAGTTTGCCAAAATGGGGTATCTAGGGCTCAATCAAGAAAGTGGTAGCCCTAGTTACCTTAAATGGGTGCACAAATAGTTCTGTTTGTTGAAATCAAATCAGGCAACTTGATGAATTAGCTAGGAATGTAAAGCAAGTAGCCCTAATTGATTTTATCTTTTTTTTTTCCTTTTCAAAATGAGGGGCTTAAGAGAAAGTAATCAGAAATTAGCTGCCCCTGACGTGTTTGATGTGCAGCTGCTTTTCTTTGAGTCTTCTCCCTGAAACAACCACAACAAAGAGATATAGCAAGTTAGTACCAAATCAACAATTGTAATCAAGAATTCTAAATTTCCCGTTTCTCCCCAGCAACGGTGCCAAAATGTTCGTCGCGTTGAATTGGATTTTAAGAATATCGCGTTGTAATATAGCCAAAAGAGCATTCAAAATAAATATAATTTTATTACTCGAATTTAAAGTTCGAGGTCAAACACAGGGAGCAAATTGGGTTTTAGAAATCAAGATCACAATTCAGAATATGCAATAATATCAATGTCACAGTGCAAAAATATAGGAGTAAATGTAAAGCACAAAATATTAAAGAAACTCAATGTATATGAATTAAACTCAAAATCGGACGTCTGATTTGTGAATCAGACGCCTTAAAATGATGATGCTACAGTGCTTTTCTTCTTTCTCTGATTCTCTTTATTTTGTCTTTCTTTCTCTGTCTTCTCCTTCCTTCTTCCTTTGGCTTCTGTCTTCTTTATCTTCTTTCTCTTTCTCTTTCTTTCTCTGCCTGCTGCTTGCTCTTTTCCTATTCCTTTCTGCCTTGACCCTTAGCTTCTTCTTCAGCTTTTTCTTCTTTCAGTTCCTTCCTTGTTTTCTTCTTCCTTCTTTCTTTTCCTTCCTTCTTCTTCGCTGCCTTAGCTTCTCTGCATCCTTGTCTTCTCCTTCCTCTTCTTCAGCTTTGCTTCTCCTCCTCTTCAGCCTGAAGAGCAAAACCTACCCCCTACCCGCGCGTGCACTCTCCTCTCTTTTCTCTCTTAGGTTTCGCTCTCCCAAAGCCACACGTTTCTCAGATAATCGGGTTGGATACGTACCCAGGACCAGGCCCACCGGCATGTAGTGGTGAGCGAAGAGTGCAAGTCGGGTCAGGTCAAGACCAGGCCCACGAGGCATGGTCGTGGACTAGGCCGTGAGAGGGGGAGAGAGGGACCTCACCCTGTGAGTTGGAGGCGATAAGCCACTGGCAAGAAATCAATTTATGCGGGTGCTGCGCCTCTTCCAGTTTCGAGGTGGGACTATCTTCCCACCTTCTTAACATGCGCCTACGGCAAAAGTGTTCCTTCGATTGCAGCCGCTGCTACTGCCCTTAACTCCAATTGATAGCCTGGAGTTGTGCATGAAGACGTTCCGCGCAGCCTGGGACAAAGACTTGGAGCTGTCGCTACCTGGAGCTCGCTTCAAGCTTGCTTCAAGCTCTGCGCCAATGGCGGAGCACGCCTGGACCTGAAATCACCACAAAGGCCTCGCGACCACGTTAGAATGTTCAGGAAGCTTCACCGAGGCACGACGAGTGTACTGCGGTGGTTGGCGTGTTGTGGGGACGCCTGTGTGAGCGTGCCTAGGGTACACTGTGTGCGTATGTGTGGGTGTGTTCGGGGGTGTGTTTGGGTGAGTGGCGGGGTGAATGGAGTGAGGGTTGTGATCAGGGAGTCAAGGCGGAGGTCGTAGGGTGGTTGGCGAGGCAGATGGAGGTGTGGAGCGACAGGAGCACCTCACCGGAGGTGGAGGAGATGATGGTGGTGGAGTGCGGCAGTAGTCAATTTAGGGAAATAAAGAAGGGGAAAGCAAGTAGAGGGTGAAAGTGACTTAGCTAGAGTAATAGTGGATGAAGGGAAGGCGAGGATGGCATCGGGCGCGTATTTCCGACGTCGAAGACGAAAATGATCAGGGAGGGTCGATCGGCGAGGAGGAAGGGGAGACAGGGGCATTGGCGGGTGCTGCGCGACGCGGACGAATGTGAGGAAGAACCTGCCACTGGTATTGTGGTCAGGCGATGAGGAAGATCAGGGAAGGTCACCAGAGCTTGATGAGCGAACTGGCCGGAGGAGGAGAGATGAATTTGAGGGGGTTTTCCGGTCAATTTCAAGCTTAGGAGAGTCAGGGCGATCTGGGCTCCTTAAATAGATCTCTGGAAGGGGATTTATGCTTGGAAGCCAAGCTTCCAAGTAAGGTAAGGTTGCCAGAGTTGGAATCTTCAAAAGACCCAAATCGCTCATGCATTCACATGAGAGATTGGGTACAAATCATGGATCACTGATGGGTTCAGATTGGAGGAGATTACTCAGAGAATCTCCCTTCTAATTTTGGGAGGGATTCTCTAAGCAATCAAGGAGAAATCACCTTCTAAAGCTCACTAGAGTAGGATTCCTCCGCTATAATGGCAAAAGGACCTATCTGTGAAGATGATAAGAAAGTTAGGGGGCCTATTGTAAGGGTTTTCGAAAGATAGGGGTAGAAATGTAATCAGGTTGGACCTATTTGCAAAGTGGGTCAAGATGAGTTTCCCTTAGGTCAAAATTTTGGTACAAACCTAATTTGAACCTAAGGAATCCAATGGTGAAGTTGGATTTTGGGTTTGACCACGTTTGGCTGGGTAATTTATGCAAAAATCTAATTTAGGGTAAATATCTATCTGGGACACCAATCTAGTCCAAAATGGGTTCTAATGGTCAAATTGAAAGTTCTAAATCCTAGAGAATATTTTTATATGATTTTTAGAGGATTTAGGTGAATTTTATCCTGTTCAGACCATTGGTTAATCAAGCGAATCTGTTTTAGGATTTCAAGAAATCATTTAATTCACAGGGTACACACAAACCCTTTTCTGTCAAATCCAACCCACTTTTTATCTTGTTAAGACCTTTTGACCTATGTTTAGCCCTTGAGAAAACCTGTTGTTGTACTGCAATGTAAAATTACAGTTTTACCCCTTATTTCTTGCTTTTCTCTCAGAAAGGTTATTCAGTGACTTAAGACCTCCAGTTGGTTATGTAGGAGCTTTTATTCTCTTCATTGGGTCAAAATGAGCTAGTTAGGCTCATGATGGTGTTCCCATCAGGCGTCGTAGGATCCACTTCTAGAACGGGGGTGAGAAGACAACTGGCGAGAGCTCCGTGAAGGGGATGAGAGGTGGAAAATTTTATTTTTAACTTTAGTGGAGCTTCCGATAGCTTGGGAGCACTAGAGCGAGCTTTAGAACTTGAGCTCTTAGCTCTTAGAGAGGGAGAGATGATCGAAGGGATCAAGAAAATGTGGAGGGCGTAAGGCCTTTATGTAATTACACACATAGGGGAAAGAGAAGCATTTTGATTTTCAACATTAAACTCTGCTGCCTTTAGTGACGAATACGTGTGTCACTGTAGATGCACGTCGCTATAGCCGAGCACCTCATTCTCGCTACTTGCTCCGCATCCGACGTCTCAGAAGCAGTCACATCACCCGTCTCTCCCTCTTCAGGCATTAAGCACACAATCGCACCCTATCGCCATCAGTAGTCCGATCAAGAGATCGGATGGCTTAAAAGCCACAAGCGTTGCTTCTTCTTCATGCATACCGTGTGCCCGCGTCTCAACCATTCGATCGCTGATGGAGGGCTGAGATCGCGCGCTTCATGCTTGAGAGCACATGTTGGAGCACATACGATCGCATGTCTTCCTTGTGCGTCTGATCACGTGTCCGCACTATGCACGACGTGGCTTGCATCTCTGCCGTTTGTTTGAGATCGAACAGCTCAATCGAGCCCTTACACATGAGGAGGGAGTGCGCTGCAGAAGACTCGAATGCGTGACCTCTGCGTGCGCAACGCCTTATCCACTACACTAAAGCCTCTCTTTGGTTGCATTTGTGATTTAATCCTCCAGCGCTCTCCACCGTTGGATGATGAGCCGATGGTGGAGATTAATCTAATCTTTGTGAAGGAGGGTTGCGGTGATGGTTATAGTGACGTATGCGGCTGGGATGGCACCACGTGGCGCCATCTGAGCTATCCATCTTCTTTTGCTTGTAAGTGGTGCCACAGATGTCGGATTGAACCGATTTTCGCACCGCTGGACTACGATCGTTGATCCAAACCAATCCGTGCAGTTGGATTTGTCATCTGAAGTACAGATTTACGTCATGTTAGCTCCTGATATCTAATCTATCACGGACTGTATTTAATGTTACGAAAATCCGATCGGGGCAATCTCGGAGTCGTTGAACTCCGATCGTCACCTTGATCAGATCCGTACAGTTGGATCTTTAATCCGAGGCCTCGATAAATGTTGCCTTGTCCCTAGCCTTAAAAAGAGGCAAATTACTATACAATTTATACAAATTTACCTAAATGCATGATGATGCATGTTATGCAGTATTTATAATGCATGATGCTTCTATGATACTAAGAACATGCATAATACACATTTTAGGCTACTTAGATATATACACATCAACTGGTTATCAAATTTTTGAACATGGAACAAGGGACTAATAAAAACAATACGGGAAATCAGCAAGATCAAATCCCAAACCAATATCTTTGTAGGACAATAGAGCTTAGGTAAAGTAAACCAACTTCATTGAAGAAAACTATCAGGTAAATACAATGGTAGATAAGAAGATGATTTGCAAAAATGACAACATCAGAAAGAAGAAAATGACATAAGCAAATAATTTGGTTAGCAGAGTTAACCAAACCAATACTAATTTAGTTACAATCGCTTTAAATAAGGACCTGATGGCATAGTAGGCAAATTAAAAGGAAAGAACCTACGATTTCATCACAAACAAGCGGATGAACTGATCATGTCCTCACATTAGTAGCTTAATAAACAACAATCTTTTGAAACCAGTTCAAAGAACAAATCAAATGCATGGAAGCACAAGTAATCTTACATAAAGCAAAAGGAGATAATAATAAGATATCTGACTGTTAAATAAGGGAATCATCTTATCAAACAACTAAATTGAGGAAATCTTCCAACAAAAAAATTGACAGGCCTTTCAGCTAAAGATGTTACACTCATCCTTACATAGAAGCTCATCCAAGGAAACAACGAAATCCACATTATCGGCAATAGAAGAAATTCGAAATGGCTTTCAAAAAACAACAATTGGATTTCAAGCAAAAGAGATGGGAAACAGGAAAGGGAAATCAAAGACATAATCACAAGAAACACAAATGTGAAATCAACGAAGCACATGAAGATAAACGCATTCTTACCTCACAAATTTGCTCACCCAAGCTGTTCTCCAGCAAACCCAAGCCAAGATGACTTAAGCCAAAGAACCTTCGAAAGAGATGACACAGATAGTAAGAAACCTATCGAACAAAATAACTAACAACCTTCAAAACAAAAAAGAAGAAAAGGAAGAGGAAACCCACCAAATTAGGGTTATAGGTGCGTGTGGAGGAAAAGAGCCAAAGATGCCCCCTTTATAGAGGTTCGTCGCCTCATATCGCTCATCAATGCATACAACGACGAACATAGTAAGTTGGAATCAATAAAGGTGATGTGCATTCACGAGATCCACCCAGATTCACGGATGCATAGGACAACATCGCCTCAAAATCGGCCATCTCATATATGGAGGAAGAAGTTTGTTAAGGACAAGGGAGCAATGACAAGCCATTGACCCTTCGTTGTAGGAGCCACACCTGTGACATAGTAGCCCTAGCCATTCAAGAAGGGGAGCATCTACAACCGATCTTCGAATGGCTCCAAAGGCTAACCACTGCGAGAATGCCCTGCTCCCGCTTTTGCGACAACCATCGATCGAAACGAGGATGGTTAGGTTGAGGTCCCACACCTTCGCTCGGAGGAGGGAAAGTGCGGAGCAGCAAAAACGAAGAAGGGCATCTTCGTCGGATTAGGAAAGGGAGGGATCGTGAGGAGGAGAGACAAAACGGGGGTTAAAAGGGAGGTTGCCGCAACCTGCCTTCAATCCGATGTCAGGATAACATCGGATAGACAGCTCAACCCAGGTTCACTTATCCCTTCTTGTAAATGAGGGATAACCCCCAAAAAGAGGGGTTATCCCTGATGAGAAGCTCATCATGATCTCTAATTACCCCTAATTAACTAGTCTTCCTAGTTAATTAGCTAGGAATATGTAAATATATGGGTTAATTATTAAATAAGGGATAAAATATTAAAGGACCTTAAAATAAGTTAAAAATGCTATATTATTATCCAATTAATATTATTAATAATTTAATTAATAAATAGACTCAAAATATCATCAATAATTTATCTAATTAATGTGTTAACTAACTTAAGTATAATTTATACCTAAGTATGTAATAATTTAAAGTAACCTTAATTAAATAAATTACGTTAAAAAGGTCAAAAATGTAAATCCAAGGTTTAATATAATAATTGTCTTATTTATAATCATATATAAAAAGTTGAAAAAGATTTAAATTAAAATAAACCTTGAAAACCTTAGTTTACATTTGAGTCCTTAAATTTTATTTAAATCGAGTCCTTATTCTTCACCTAGGTCCTTAGTTTTCATTACAGGTAAGTCCCTGAAAACTTCTTCTTCATTCCTTCTTCAGCCACTTTGACAGCTGACGACAGCAGGTGCATACATCCGTCGATCACCGCAAATTTGACGCCTTCCCTTCCCTTCCAAGCTCCTAGAGCTAGTGCTCACCATCCTCTTTTCATCCATCGGTCTGGATGAAGCTGCAATCCTATTTTAGGCTTGAAGTTAACCTCACTGGCGTCGGAGAAGACACCGGTGGTTACCTCACTCCCAGACTTTTCTCCGTCCAGATACATCCTCCTCCTTAATTGCCGCAACCTATAAATACCCCTCCACCCCCTCGATTTTAGGCAGTTAGCTCCCTTCCCTCTTCTCCCACTGAGCTAGCAGATAGGCTATTCACTCCAAAATCCGACGACCTTTCTTCGCTTCCTCTATCTTCCTCCGTTCATCTTTGCTTGCTCTGGATCTCCGCTGACGTCTGTTGAGTCTTTTGATGCAGTGCCGATGCTAGATTTCCTCTGCTATGCCTCGCATACACCTGCCAGATTTCTTTCCCTGCCCCTCTGATTTCCTCCTCCGTTAAGGACCTTCGACGGAGATCTTCTGCCCCCTTCGTCCAGGTAGCAGTAGGATTAGGTTAAGGTTAGAGTAGTGTATCTTAGTTAAGTAGATTAGGTAGTTAGTTAGGTTTAAAATTTCAAATTGGATGCCGTCTTCCTTAGCTCCGGTGAGCTCTTTGAGCTCGTCTGAGCCACTCTTTTATCATTTTTCCGCACCGTTCACCTTCCTCACTTCATTATGAATTCATAGCACTTCTTTTTTCTCACTATTAACAGCTGATCCGCTTAAGTCACTCCACCTGCACCGGCGACTTCCACTGTCCATGGTGGAGGTCTTTGAGATTAAAACACACGCACTAAGGCCCTCCATCATCTCTTCATAACTTAAGGGCCCCTATCTTCACTTTAATTTGAGTACTAATCATCTATATAACAAACGCCTAAATTCCATACACCCTCCTGAGCTCGCTGTCAATGGCAGTTCAGGAGGAGTTCCTATAGCTAATAAACCACCTATATTTCATCGCCACCTCCTACTGACTTGTTTTCTCCACTCAATTGAGTGAGAGAACATGTCTTGAGTTCAAGTAAACTCAGATTATGATCAATGCCAATTCATTGCATATCTTCCAGTTTAATTGTTAAATGAATGAATTACTGATTTCTTGAGATTCCCTGTGACCTCAGGAGACCTTTCATATCTTCCTTGGCCTATTTTGTCAACTTTTACACTTCTTTAGCCTTTTTATGGACTCACTGGAGCTCCGGCGAGCTTCGGCGAGTCAAAAACACTCTTCAACCAAAGGAACTTCTTGAGAAGCTCCAGATTGTTTATTTGAGGACTAGGGATTCTATTTTGATGGTTATTTTGGTGATTTGAAGTTTGAAGCTAGATTTAAACTGTCGTCTTCTCCAACTCCGGCGGAGTTGGAGAGGTGTCTCCATTAGGGTTTAGGACATTTTGAGAGGTTCCGAAGCAAGATTGAGGATCATAGAATTCATCCTAACCCTATGATTTCTTAGAGGATCTTTAGTTTGTTCTGTCGAACAAGCCCATCTTAGATCTCAGGCAACAGACTTGAAACCCTAGGTTTCTCGGGTGAAATTCCTTTTTGATACCCTGAGCATATTTCGAAGATCAAACAAAAATGATTTGAAGTGTTTAATTCATCTGACATTATTCAATATAGAAAGTCAAATCTCGAGGTTCAGCGGTCAACCATAGGTCTGATCTGTTGATTTAGGATTCAGTTGGAGGAATTGATGAGTTCAATTTATTTCTGGGATGATTTTAGACATATCAAATTCAATTTGGATGAATTTTGATCAATATTGTAGAAGAATTAGTCTGCTGTACAGTTTGGGTTATTTTAGAACCCAAACTGATGTCAGTGTGTTCCTGATGAAATTCAAATGAAAAATCGACTTAGATAGATCCTTAACATCCTTTAGAGGTTGTTTGAGTTGATGAAATTGACCTTTAACTTTCTGTTGGGCTAAACAGAGTGAGAAATGGAGCTCTGAAGCTTCTTAGCGAAGATCTCGAGCTTCTTTGCTTTCCTGAAGCTCTTTAGAGTCTTTTCTCTTCCTCAATAGGTGCGAAAACACCTACTGAACTATTCAGAACCTTGTTTGAGGTCAAAGAGCTGCTCTGTAGGTCTGTAGACCTGAAGAACTGTACTGCAGGCCAGAATGGCCATGGTGATGCTTCTTTTTCACTCTTCAAATCGAAGGGCAAGACCTTCCCTGAGTATCAAATTGATACTACAAACATGTAGAACATCCTTAGAGCTTTCCAGCAAGCCTTTACTTGCTCGATTTGGAGCTCTGATGTGGCCGGAGTCTTCAATTGAGTCCTGGCCTAGAAGGGAACAATATAGTCCCACATCGGCTAAAGAGGAGTGCGCACCTGTGAATAAAACGAAAAAGCGTATAGACTTTATCAGTCATTAGCGTCGGGTGCACAATAAGCATATGTGTGTGTGTGTGGGTGCGTGCGGTGCGCGTGCCCTAGTGTGTGTGCGCCTGTGAGGGTGCGAGCATGGGCCCGTGAACGGGCGTGTGCATGTGGGCCTGGGAGGCTGAAGGCCAGAGAGGCTGGAGACTATGCTGAACCAGAAATAAACCAAACCTAATACAAACTAGGCTCAGACCTAGTAAGGTCTGGTCCCACCCTAAGAGGGGTGTTGTGTATCCCTGACCGGTCCGAGCCGCCAATCATAAAACTAAATTTTTTGTTCAGATCTTGGGTTCAATTCGGTTCAGTTCAGTTCAGTTGCACAGCTGAAGGTTGAAGGAAAAGAAGGAGAAGAGAAGAGCTCATAGAATAGAATAAAAAAAAAGAGAAACAAAGGAAAGGTAAACATGCAAAAGAAATGAAAATGATAAGAAGGAAGAAAGAAAGAAGAGATGTTAAAGAAGAAGCTTGCTCGAGACAGAAAGGTAAAGAGAAAGGAAAAGAGAGAGAGAGAGAAGGTAGAATAAGAAAAGAATGAAGGCTAAAGAAGAAAGAATGATGCTGAAGACGTCTGATAGTTTAAAATCCATTTTTTTAAGACGTCTAATTTTTTGTACTTTGCTCTAATACAATCTCCTTTGAGCATAAATGATATAATAAGGCACATATTCATTTGAATTTCTTTTTTTCTTGCCTTAATCTCTTGTGAATGAGAAGCAATTAAAGAAATAAACATATTTACTTATTTGTAGTAACAAATCATATGTGTAAATATGTTTTTCTTATGGAATTTTGCATGTTTTTCAATTGAAAATCCTTAAGCAAGATTCATATTCTTAACGTAAATTTAATTATAATTCTCATTAATAAAATAAGTAGCTTAGGATTTAATGGTGAATTTAAGTTAAGTTATGCCTCCCAGTGAACGACCTGAACTTAATCAGTTAAAAAGAACTAAAATCTAAAATGTTAGGTTAATTTGACCATATACTACTCAATTGACATAAATTCAAGTTGACCTAAGTTACTTTCTTTTGCACATAATTAAGCATAATTAACTTAATTAACTGTGTTGAGAGAATTAACGATCAATCCCCCACCGTAAACTAGCCCTAAAGCTTTTCCAACTTTATGTGTTACGACCCAATCCCAGATCCTTACAGGACCCGAGACCGGCTCGTCTCGACTAATCCCAAGACTCAGTCGTCCAACGAGAAATAACCAAAAGCAGAAAATATTCCACAACCACACATACAATATAACTAAGCAGAAAATAACCAAAAGACAGTAAAGGAAACAAAATGAAATATTTCATGATATTACATGCCATCACAATTACAACAGTAGAAAGTAACAGAAATATAACAGAAACAGTAATACATGTTAGAGTACTCACTACTACAACAGAAAGCTCGGAAACAAAAAGGTGACAACTGCTATGGTTGGGCTAGACTGGGCCTAACTCCCTCTGCAGCTAGTGGTGCTGACTGCTCAACTCCCTGACCTAAATAAGGTTACAAAATCCGTGGTCAACTAACACTAAGTAGAGTGGTGGTTAAGCCATTTTCATGCAATTAACGTAAGACAAACAACTAATTGATTATTCTTTTCCATTTAGCTCAACTAAGTGGTTCCAATTTGTTTATTCTCTTAAGGATCTATCCATTTCTTGATCTTGCCTGTCCCTTAAGGGAACGATCTTGATTGCAGTATTTCCCGTAATGTAGGATGTACACGTGGTGATCTCCTGGCCAGAAGAGTCCCCCATGGTAGTCCTACACCCAATCAACCACCCCAAGGTCACGGTCGCGACGTAACGGTAACTACAGCACGCATGATAAGCGCACGTGTAGCCACCCCACACTAGCATGTGGTCAGTCATTTCCGCTAGCGGGTACGCCCAAAAGTACAGCACGGAACAGCACAGGGCCTTGCCCTCTCAGAACAAGGGTCTCGCCCCTCAGAACAAAACAGAGGTCTTGCCCCTCCACAGTCCGCGTACCATCATCTAACTATCCAAGTTTGCCCAATGGGCCGAACAAGAGTCGGTGTAGGATGGCTAGTCCTAACCTCGGGCTCCGTGTGACAACTAGCTCCCTCCCTACACTAAGTAGCTCACCTCGGTACCACGTATGTGAGGGCCAAACAGGAGTCGGTGCAGAATGACCAGTCTTAACCCCAGGGTCTCAACCCAAGGGGTGGCTAGCTCCACCCTACACTAAAAGGACAGCTGCTCTCCTTAGTACCATGTACACAAGGACCAGCTCACTTCTTGTCTACATACGAGATTCCTTTTGTATACAGGAGTTCTCCTCCTAGTTCCCCGTAGGGTTCATGCACTGTATTCATTTCATTTCATTTCTCATTATTCATATCTCATTGTTCACATTCCGATTCTCATTCATATAACAGGCAGCTCATGTTTTAATAGCTGAAGAAGCATCACATCATGTATCTATACATTTGCTAGCAATTAGGGTTTTAACATGCATCTCAAGTAAATAGTGTAGCTCAAGCATTATTCATTTGTTTCTATCCTAGGGTTCATTTCACATCCTAGGGTTCAATCAAGTTATTCTAAACATGTATTTTACTTATTTAAATCTTAACATTAAAGTAAACCACTCTACCGGAAAACACAGGAGGAATGGGGGTTAGAACTGTAGATCCTATCACCTCCGTGGGCTCTGAACAAGCTACAGGCTGGAGACCTATACCAGTGACTAAGTCACATCAGACAAGTTCAAAATAGTATATAATTGACACTAACACGTAGAGAAACTCAGATGGAAAATAACGTTACTTCGTTTGCGTAAATCCAACTTCATTTGGGCTCCGAATGGGCCAAAAAACGTGCATACAGACTGAACAGATGTCTTAAATGACGTCAGTAACTCATCTTGTGTTCCTGCGTTGCTGGCGGATGCTTGGAACCCCTTTACAGTCGTCCTGGGTCATTCCAAACGTATGTTAGTGCGTCCGGACGTCTGATAGGTCGATTAGACGGCTATAGAGACGTCCAAACATCCTAAAGCACCTTGAAGGGCATGCTTACGCGCCTTTCCGAGGCCTGTACCTATGCATGCAAACGCAGTTCAAAAACTGCGACAGCAAATATTTACGTACTTCACGTATGCACATGCATGAGCATACAGAACTCATACCTCGGCACTTCACGTATTTTTAGACGTTCGACTTCATCTCTGGACATCTGCTGCTGCTCCAGATGTCTGGCAGATGCTCCAGACATCTGATACTGGAAAATCCAGTACGTAGAATCTCCTTGCGAAGTTCGTCTTCTCGTGGGCCTCTACCCGTAGCGCCTGCAGCAATGACTCCAGCAGCTGCTAGAGGTCGAGGACCCTCCTCCAGCGTCCTCTCTCCCATGAACCCCTTCTCGAGATCCTACAGCTGTACTTCGACCGTGCCTCCTCCCTCTCGTACAAGCTCCCTTGAGCGAGCTCTCTCTTCTCTCACACCCTCACTCTCCCTCTCCCACGGCTGCAACTTTGGCCACGGCAAGGGCAGTCCCCACGTGTGCGAGCTCTCCTACTCAAGCTCTTCCAACTGTGCACGCCTGAGCTACCCCCAAGCTTTCTCCCAAGCTCTCCCTCCTCCTCTCTCCTCCGAGCTCCGCCTTGAGCTTTCCTCCCCCTTCCCCACCCGCAGCTTACAAGGAGATGGGGAAGGGAGATCGCCGGTAATAGTGGAGGTGGTGGTGCTGGTGTGGAGATGGAGAGGGTGGTAGGGTTTAAATAGAAGTGGGGTTAGGGTTTTGGTGAGGGAGAGGGAAGTGTTCGTGTGTGTGTACGTGGGTGAGTGTGGTGAGGGAGGGGAGAGAGGGAGAAAATTGCAGAAATTCCCCCGCTAACCTCTCTTGTTCCCGCAAGGTCCACACACCAGAACTCAGGGGGTCAAAAATTGCATTTACGTCCCTAATTTTTTGGAAAACTCTGAACGGTCGTTGGAAAAGGTCATTTCATTATGCCAGTCCTTAAAGTATATTGAAGGACCATGGAGCAGGCATTAACATTATTTCTCCCACACCAAAGTTCTGCATTGCACTGCACCAATGTTCTCGCTTCACTCTGCTTCGCTATTTTCACCTGCTCTCTTTGCAAACAGGAATGGTGTGACCTGTGACTCCACTCCCTGCACATCTCCATCCTTATCCTACTCGTCACCGAGAATGCACATCTCCATCTCTCCCCTCCCCACCCTTCCACTTCACTCCACCTTATGACTCCCTTACATCAACAACATCTCCAACCCCTATCTTGCTTACCATTGAGGATGCCTTCTCGATCACGAAGCTCCAATCGTAACCTTCTCTGGTGGATTTTCTGGTGAACATTCAATTGTTACTTCTATGAGCTGTGGGTGCCAAGTAAACCAACAAGCTCGTGAGATTCTTTTGTTGCTCGATCCATCCACCAAGACCTCATTTTGAGTAGCAATGGTTGAGTAACCCATATCTCTCTTGCTAAGGTGTTGGCTCCCACCCACAAGGTGTTTGATGAAATTCCTCCTTGATTCAAGTGATACCTCACTTCACCGCCCTCCCTACACCCTTCTTCCACCATTCCTTCCCTTTCCTCGACTTCTCCTTTCTCTCCACCTCCCCTCTCTTCCTTCTAAAAAAACCATAATCCTCCAAGACCCTTGACAACCATAGCAAGGGCCACCATTCTCCTTAGGGCTAGTTTACTTGTAGGGTTAGAGAAGTGGTGTTAAGAAATGTAAAACTAATGTTAACTTGTAATTGTGCTTACTTGCAGAGTGATGTTAACACTAATTTGTATTTACTTGAATTTGTGTTTAGTTGTGACGTAACCATTGTGGTATTTACTTAATAGTGGTGTTAGTTATATAAAACATGAGAAGTGTCAGAGACACGAGTGGTATACAATTTTAACATAGATTTAACTAACATCAACCGAAACTGGTGTTACATAAACCCATGTTAAAGTGGCTAAACTTGGGTTAGTAAATTACAATTAGTGTTATATAAATCCATGTTAAAGTAGCTAAATCTGGATTAGTAAATTAGAAGTTAAGTAGTCAAGTAAATGAAAGTTAACCCTCCTTTCAAAGGATTAACACTCAAATAAACTAAGCCTCAAAGATCCTTAGTCATGCCCCCTTCACTCAACAATAATGCAACCTCTCTCTTACGATGCCCCCATACCACGGAGAGAGAGAGAGAGAGAGAGAGAGAGGAGGGAGGACACAGTGATGACCAACCATCGTAGACGTGGAGGAACAAAGTTTCCTTTGCCCTTGGTTGAGTTCTTTTTTGTTGGCTTTTTTTTTCCATTTTTTTTTTTTCTTAATAATGTCAATGGCATTATTGGTAATGGAGCTTCCTTTACCCTTCCTTAGATCTTATTTGTCTTTTGCCTTTTTTTTTTCCTCTCTTTCTTTGTTTAATAATCTCATTATTGTTGTTTTTTTGTTTTTCCTCTTAGGCAATTTACATATTCAAAAAAGTGCATCTCAAACAAAATGTAAAATATATTTTCTTTGCTCTTCGTTAGATCTTTTTTCTCTTTTGTCCTTTTTTTTCTCTCTTTCTTTTTCTAATAATCACAGTATTGTTGTTTGTTTGATTTTGTTTCTTGACAATTTACATGAAATAAAAAATCATCTCAAACAAAATCTGAAACATAGTTGCTTTACTTTTTTTTGTCATAATTTCTTACATTTTGATCTTTTGATGTCGATGAAATAATAAAATTTTGATAAAGTGATTTGCGTCATCTTGGTGCATCTATGTTTAATTCAACCAACTTAAAATAATAAATGTTTTAAAGTTGTGTAACATGTTACATATGTGAAGTGTTACACTTTTGATCCTTTTTATTCACTAAAAATGCTTATTAATGTACATTTTCTGATTTGTAATATGTGAAATGAATTTTTTTTATATGTTGTAAATGATACCAATGCCATTATTAAGGAGGGTAGGATTCAAATAATTGCATTTAACCTCTAAAAATTCATTTCAAAAGTTCTATTTGCTCCCGCAAAATAAGATTTTTATGGGAGGCAAAGAGGAATGAGAGTGCTTAGTTTCAAGGTATACAAATTGAAAGTTTCTTATTCACTGTTAGGAAATTTTTGAGCAGTTTTTTGATTTCGACATTTGGAAATATTACTATTTGGTTTGATTTTACAATTTTTTCCCAAATGAAGCTTGAGGTGCTTTTATACGATTTCGACCGTCCATTCTTTTAAGTTTATAAAATGTTCTTATGCATATACGAATCATTGTCGTTTTTCAAATAGTATAAGAAGCTAAATGAAAAGGTCTAACCTTATAAGTCAATTGTATTTCAATTGTTATAGTGTACCAAGACATCTCGAAATTGCCTTAAAAGGTTATTAGCATGTAAAGATCAGTATCCTCATGTTTTGAAAGTGTAAGGCATATAGATTAGAGCCTTTTGCCTTATGTTACTAGGTTCCTTTTTTGGTCGGTCTTCAAACTAAAATTATGATTTGTTTTATGGAAAAGGCAGCCATATTTCTTTCATTCTTTTGTTCTTTCCTTTAAAGTTTCTATTCTTACACTAATCTATTGTTATTAGTGTTCGACAAAGTAGCAATTGTCATTACTTGTATGTTTTTAATATGAGAATAGGTTATGCTAGATAGGGCAACTCATTCCGTTATAAATTATTTCATTTCAAATTTTGGTCATATGTCAAAGAAGGTAGAGGATACTATCACGCCATTCTAGAAAGGTTGGACTAAGTAGCTGCAATGAAAAAGGTATAGTACAATGTATTCTACCTGATAAGAAAATAAATGTGGATCCCATTCCAATTCCATGTAAAAATTTGCCATAAAATGTAAGATATAATCCTTTGCTTGCGCTTCACTATGTCGGTATGTAATGGAGTTCACTTACGTTTCTCTCAATGATCGAAACTTGAAAGTTTTTCATGGGCTGTATCCGAATATTTCAAAGTATAAATTGATCTACGTGACTTTTAAAAGCATAACAACTTTCTTATTTGATTGTGTAATTTTTAGGTGTAGTTTACGGAGGAGATTAATCCTTTTTTTTTAAGGTTAACCTCCGTTTATCCCATGGGATAACTCAATCTCTCTTTGTATTGTTAATTCGTGTCATCCTAAACACCGAATTAAAGAAAGGTTAACCCAATCCCCCACTTAACCCCCGATCTCTCTCTCTTATCCCCTTGTCACAACACAGAATAACCATCATTCATACCCCCCTATTCAATAAATACAAACAAGAGTTGACTCATATTTGCAATTACAACTTTACTAACACAAATTAGTTAACCCACATCATAAACTAACACTTAATATTTAAATTTACTCCGATATAGTCAAAACACTAGGTTCCTATCTCTATTGTTCAAGTCAAATACGTTATCCGAGTATTTCTTATTTTGTAAAGGAATGGCAAAGAAGTGGGGATCTTTTCAATGATGAACTAAATCAGAGAGTCTGGGCAAGTAGTAATGGGCTGACTTTTATCTGCCTGATCCGTCTAATTTACTTTCCTAAGATTGCCTTTTTTTGCATGCTTGCTCGGGATGTTAGGAACTGAAGAATTTCAACTTTTTATTTCGATCTAATGCCAACAAGCTCCTACTGCTTATTCCAAGTGTTTTCCCTGAATTAGATTTGCGTTGGGATCCATGATGCGACATTTGGTCTAAGTTGTAACACTTGCAGGTAACAAAATTTGACATTGAACAACCGGAAGCAATCACGAAGTAGACATCATCTTATCCATTTTTGACCTTGATGGATTTGATTGGATAAGTTCTGTAAGATATTCCCTTCCACGCAAATCACATACACCATGGAGATATCCCACAGCCAATCAGGACCTTAAAAAATTGTTGAGAATATTGGTATCTTTGGATCATGTTCATCATGTTAGAATTATAATATGAATGTACATATATTATTATTATAGAATTATATTTTAAATAAATATATATATTTAGATATTTTATTTACGATCATTAAATTGATCTAATTATGTAAATTAGTCATTCATATTTTATAAAGATATGAAATTTAATACATAGAAATGTAATTCCGTGATAGGTGGAATTATCATTTTCATATTAAGCGGTTATGGTCTCTAAATAGGTGAGGGCGAAGTGAACATTTGATTTTCTACATCCGATCATAGAAAAGTTATAAATAAAGTCCATGACAGAACCCAAAGGGTACGCCTCGATTCAGTTCTCTTCTGCTTTCGTTCTTTGAACCTTTTGAAAGTACCATTGCCACTGCCTATCACTAGAAAAGTAAGCCTACGGCTTTAGAGGATCTCCGTGATCTCCTCAACACTTTTGCTACTATAAATTCAGGTATCCCTCTATTATTTTCTTTTCCATTTTTATTTTAGTTGATGATACGAGGAATATATTATTCTTATGATTATAAAAAATCATTTGATTTTGATTTTTATTTGAATTTAATTCCATCACATCAAGTTAATTTTATATGTTAACTACACCTTACTATACTAAGAACCTTGGCCTATAGGTTTTGTCACAACTTGTTACTTTATAATGGGTTGTTTTTACTTCAAGGCAAGTTTACATGTTCCGAAAAAAGCATCTCAAATAAAATATGAAATATAATTCTTTTACATTTTTGCTAAGGTTTCTTACATTCTGATCTCATGTAAAATTTTGGCAAAGTAATTTGCTTCATCTTGCTACTGTTGGTATAAGATCACTACGATCGTTAATTTTAATGATAACAAAATACTTGTGATTTAACATTTGCATTTGAGTTTATAAGTTTCAAGAAAATGTAAATGGATACAACTGTGAAGGAATTCAAGCTCACATCCATGGCAGATTGGAAGAGCTTGATGGAGGAGAAGAAGCTTCGCTTGGAGCGAGAGCTTTAAGAAAGAAAATGAAGAATATGATAGAAGTTTATTCTGTTCATGTATTATGTATTTATCTTTTTGTTCTTTGATCTTTTATTTTCTTAGATGATTGTTAAAGAACCTCAAAGTAAGGTACCATTAGTCCTAGGAACACTAATCTATCACTAGGATACTTAGGTAAGCTCAGAAAATTAATATAGAAATTAGATAGCTTGATCAGATGTCCAATATGGAAATCAGACGTCTAATTTTGGACTTTAAGACATTTGACCGTTTGACTAGACGTCCAAAACACCTAGGTTAGAAACTCACTCTTTGTCTGCCACCTTCAAACGTTTAGCCTATAGTCCAGACGTCTTACAAGACGTCTAAAGCCATTGTCAGACATCCAACTAAAGGATCGTTGGCTTATCAGACGTGATCTTAACTGATTTACATCTACTTTTCGACATCCGTAGAGCATCCCAAATGTCTAATAAATAGACGTTAACCTAAGATCCGACCCAAATCACTTTTATCAAACCTCATAGCCGTTTAAGTCTTGGGAATTCAATTCCCACAGAGAATCCTATTTCCAGATTTCCAAACTTATTACTAGATGTCTGACCTGTCGTCTGTACAACTTAACCCTAAATCTCTGTTTTGATCTTGAGAAAATAAGAAGAAAACCTGTATAGAATTAGACGTCTGACTTTTGTCCCAGATGTCTTAAAAAGCATTCTTAGCCGTCCATCTTCATCCAACCCTGATCAGATCTTTCACCCTTCTAGATCAAACGACCAATCCTTAGATCAGATGATGACCTAGATGTTTGACCATAAAATCAGACATTTGATAACGCTATCAGAATCATAAATGACCCTAATTTCGGTGGGATTCTGGACCACACTCTTGAGCCTTGTTCCCAACAGCTACAAGAGGCTTCCAATGCCTTCCAAAGCTTTCTTGGGACCTCTATAAATAGAGGAGCACACTTCCTAAGCCAAGTACACCTTATAATACTATTTCCACATTATATTGTGTCCAAATAATCTTGAGAAGAGATCTTGCTCTCCAAACCTCTATCTACATCTTGAGAGTACCATCCTAACCGTGCACCCGCTCTTCCGCCTACGAATACGATAGCGTCGTCGTGCCATTGTGTAGATTACGCACTCCACGTTACTAGTTGATGCACTTCCATCAAAGGGGAGTTTCCCTAGCCTATAGTAGCTAGTTAGATTTATACTTTGTGGCTCTATGGGATATATTTGTAATTATCTTTAGTTGGGTATTCGCTTTGAGAATTTTCGTCTCCCTCGTGAGACAAAATACTCCTTGTGAAGAAGAGGGATTTTGAGGTACGCTATGTGATAAGTCCACTTTTGTGGACTATTATTTAGCTTAAGTACTATTTAATTATTTGTTCTTAGTTGTTAATTAATTAGGAGTTATATGGCAATTCACATTGGCCTGCATTTAATTTTATGCTTCAATTTTACATTTAATAGCATATGTTATGATAATATAATTTATTTGATGAATGCAAGTTAGGTACAAGAATCAGGCGCTCATTTTTACTTATATAAGACGTCTGGAACTTGGATTGGACGTCTGGAATTGCTGTCACAAATTCGCGGCATTACATTTTTTAAGACGTCTGATGCTCTAGTTAGACATCTGAAGAAGAAATCGCCCGTGCTTATCTGCCGTTCCAACCACTCGCGATCGTCGCGAGTAGTTGGAGATACTTGCGACCGAAGGAAAAGGAAGAGTTTTGTTCAAAAAGAAGCTACATCCACTGAGGGGGAGTCTGATCTTCCTCCCCTGGTGGGGATCTTCTACCTCTCACCACTGTGGAACAAGCGCACCCTGTGTTTCAAGCTTGCACCGTGGACCAAAGCTACCCTCGACCTCCGCTCGTTTCGACGAGGTGGTGCTCGGTGACAGAGAGCATCACCACCATCAGCCGCTCCCTCCACCATTACCACCTTCATCTTCTCCACTTTCTTCTTCAACCTCCTGCTACCGTTCCTCCAGTCGAATCCATCAACACCACCACTCCTCAACTCCACGATCACCGCACAAGCGCAGCCACCCCCTTGCGCAACGCCCACCAGGCAGCAGCATCAGCTTCATCCTCCCACGACAGCCTGTCCACCGTGCGCACGCACCCTTGCAACACCAACCAACGCCCACAGGCGCCGCACCCATAAGTCGCGCACTGCTACAGCGCAGGCGCCGCGCCCTTGCAGCCACGCGCAGCGTGTATAGTGCAAGTGCACAACCTCGCAGCACGTACAGCCGCCACGTGCAGCGTGCCTCACACCACACTATTCATCTTCTTCCCCAAAGGAACCCATCGCCGGCCGTCCACCTCCAACTGCAGCCACTTCCACGCGCCACGAAGCTTCGTCCCAACAGCACCATCGATTTCGCCTTGCCCTCACAAGGCCGCCCACACCCGCGGCAGACCTTCCCGCGTCCATACGCACCCGTGTGCAAGCCACCGCCTTCCACATCCATCAACCGTGCAACCAGCGTGCACTGTGCACACTAGTGACCGGTTAGCTTGTTTACGTTTATTATACTTTAAATTACAGTCGTTATAGTATGAAATAAGACAGCTACCAGATTACTATTGCAAATTTTTACTTGGAAATAATTTTCCCGAGGTCGAACTCAAGGAGCTACTGGAATTCTAGAAATATAAAAGTTCTCTATTAGATTACAAAAATAAGAGAGAGAGAGAGTTTGTCTTGGCTTCTTCTTCTTCTCTCCTCCTTTTCTATCCTTCTTCTTCTTTCAGCTGCTCTCCTTCTCTTCTTTTTCCTGCAGAGTCTTCCTCTCTTCTTCTTTCTTTTCTTTTCTTCTTCTGTGGCTGTGGTAATCTTCTTCTTCTCTGACTTCTTCTTCTTCTTCAGCCTTCTTTTTTTTTTCTGCTTCTTTTCTTCTGTTCTTCTCTTTCTTTTTTTCCTTGCTTGCGGCTTCAGTCTTCTTTCTCTTTTCTTCTTTTTCTTCTTCGCTTCCTTCTTTCTTTTCTTGCTTTACAGCTCCTCTTCTTTTCTCTTCTTTCTGTTCTAGCCGCTGCTCATCCGTCGTCTGGTGCAGTGGTCAGACGACTTAACTGTAGGTTTGCTACAGTGCCTTCCTTCTCTTCTTTCCTTCTGTTTCTCTCCTTCGTTTCTTCTTCTTCTTCGGCTGCCCTGAGCGGCTGACACTTCGGCCGCTTCCCTTCTTCTTTCAGCTGCTCTCCTTCTGTTCCTGCACGCTCACACAAGAGTTAGAGCAAAACCTACCCCTACCCTTCCCCGCGTCTCTCTCTTTCTCAGATTTCTCTCTTAGGACCACTCTCCCAGAGTCGGGTAATCGAGTGCGGGTATCGCGCTCGGGACCAGGCCCACCAGCGTCCGGTGGTGGGCGAGGAGTGCGCAGTTTGGGTAATCGGATCCTGCCTAGACCCGTGGGGCGTGAGCGCTGGCGAGGGCGAGCGAGCGCGTGGCGCGCAGCGTGCGGGAGAGGGACCTGACCCCTGTGTTCGAAGGTGAATAGCCTTAGACACTTTTCCAATTTAAGTGAGGGCGCTCGGCCACGCACTTCCGAGGTGGGACTAAAGTCCTACCTCCCAAATTAGTGCCTGCAGCTAAGGAAGCCGCAAGCAATTGCAGCAACTCGCGGGATCTTCGCCCCAGCTGCAGACCTAGGCGTGCTCGCGGAGGCAACCCACGCGACCGGGGGTGTGCACCTGGGTTAGAGAGCACCTGCAGTTGCAGGTGAAGGAGCTGCAGCAGCTCAGTAATCGCGGCGAAGGGGCTCCGACTTGAAAATAGGAATACGGCCTCTCGGCCCAATCAGAAGACGCAGGGAGCTTCACCGGAGTGCGGCGAAGGTAGTGCGGGTGGTGGCGAGGCGTGAGGCGGCATGTGGAGGTAGCCCTAGGTCGGACTGTGGCCAGA
Organism: Thalassia testudinum; assembly: GCA_037157565.1. Lineage (NCBI taxonomy): Eukaryota > Viridiplantae > Streptophyta > Magnoliopsida > Alismatales > Hydrocharitaceae > Thalassia > Thalassia testudinum. The sequence continues at coordinate 53,137,678 of JAZHRO010000009.1, forward strand.
GAGGTGGGTTTGTTCGGGGGGTGGTCGGGTGGCGTTTTGCAGTGAATGGGAAGGGGGGATCGGTTGAGTGGAGTGAGGGGAAGCTTCTGGGGTAGTCGGCGAGGGGTGAAGAGGTCTGTGGAGGTGGGATGGGCTCGCTGGAGAAGGTGGTCGGAGACGGAGCAGGAGGAGGTGGAAGTTGCGTGCGGTGAAGTAAAAAAGGTAAATTGAGAGAGGGTAAATATAAGGGAGAAGGAGAGGAAGCTATTCACCTAAGTTTTAGACGAAGGGGGAGGGCGGAGCAGCCGACTCGTATCTGCCGGAGCTGGAGGAGAAGGAGCCCTGGAGGAGGAATGTGGCGACGAGGAAGCAGGCGGAGGGCGCCGGCGGGTACAGCACGGCACGGACGATGGGGCACAGAGAACCCTGCTGCAGGTAAAGCAGCAGAGCGACGAGGAGGAAGTCGCCGGAAGCTTCGGGCCTTCTGACGGAGGAGGAAGGGATGAGGTGGGGGGTTTTTCTCTGTCTAAGAAGAGCTTGCAGGACTCGGCAGGGGGTGCCGGTCCTTATAAAGGGGTTGGCGCAGAGGGAGGAGCGGGCTGGCGACATGCTGGCCGCGCTGAAGCATGGCCGAAAGGGACACCCATACCTTCCGCGCGTTCGCACAGAAGGTATGGTGGTCGGCAGAGAGCATGGCTGGGTCCCTGCAACAGAGGACGTCGCAGGGAACCCCGCTTCTGCTTTGCAGGGTGGTAACCCTTCTCTGTGTGGCGCCATGCTCTGCGCAAGGTCATCGGAGCATGGTGCTGCGCAGAGTTTGCAGGGGGACCTTTCTGCAAAGAACGATGAAAATTTGGGGGTCAAAATGCAAGGGTTTCGAAAGATAAGAGTCAAAAAGTAAATGAAGAGGACCAAATTGTAAAGTTGGCCAAGGAGGTCTCTTCTTAGGCTCAAGTCTTTATACAAGACTAATCTGAACCTAAGGATTTTAATGGTGAATTTTAATTCTAGGTTGAACCAAGTTTGACTGGCCAATTTGCATAAAAACACAAATTAAGTCATTAATTGGGCATGGTTCTCTTTTTAGGTCAAAATAGGTTTCTAAGGCCAAATTGAAGGTTCTAAACCCTAGAGATTATTTTTCTATGAATTTTAAAGGGTTTAGTTGATTTTTATCCTACCTCAAATCTCGTGAATTGAAGTGGGTTTGTTTTAGGGTTACAGAATGTCATTTAATTTCTTTAAGTTGCTATAACCTTTTTTTTTTAGATCAGATCATCCCACTTTCCTTCTTATTAGGCTTGTTTGACCTGTGTTTGGACCCTTCATTACCCTGTTCTCCAACTGCATTGGTAAAATTGCAGTTTTACCCCTTATGATTTATTTTCTTCTTAAACTCAGAATTCTCTGAGTTAATCCTTTTTTGGGTCATGTAGGAGCTTTTTCTCACATATCTGAGTTAGATTGTGCTAGTTAGGGTTCATGATGAGGTTCTCATCACACATCATCTACCATGCCCTCCAACCAGCGCCCGCAGGCGCTGCATAGCAGGCAGCAGCAAGCATCGCGCCACGCCATCACCCTCCACTTGCCCTTGTGCGCCCTCTACAGGCGCTGCACCCCTCCAGCACCTTCGCGCACCCACACCACGCCCTTCCAGCTTGCGTCCATCGCTGCACCATCCTCTCCACTGCAGGCGCCGCACCCATCTCCACCGCTACTGCACCGGCTCCCTGCAGGCACGCACCTGTGCCCCAACCAACGCCTCCACCGCGAGTGCCCAGCCACCAGCAGTCGCCCGCAGGCGCTGCACCTGCGCCCCTGAAGGCACCCCGCCAGCGCTCGCAAGCGCCCCTTCACGCCCGCAGGCGCTCACCGCCCTTGCGCGTTGCATCCACCGCACGCTGCACCAGCGCTCTCCAGTGCCTATCCAACGCCCACGATAGCGCTCTTCACTGCCCCCTACAGCACTCTGTCCAGCGCACAGAGACTTCACCACGCCATCACCAGCAGGTGCACACCACAAGCACATAGGCGATGTAGCCAGCGATCAGCCCCACAGGCGCTGCAAACCACACCCCCGCTTACCCTACACGCCTTGAGTGCGTGCGCGCCCAGCGCGCTACAGCAGCAGGCCACCCGCGCATCCACGCGCAGTTGTCTTCTTCCAATAGCCAATAGGCCAGCGGCCCTTCTCCTCCGCCCGATTGCCGCCGGCCACCTCTAGCTGCCGCGTCACCGCCATTGCGTAGCCCTCGTCGAGGTGCACCTCCCCGTCGACTCTCGTTGCCAACCGTGCACGGCCGCGCACGCGAGGAAGAGAGAGGAGAAATCCTCTGTTTTTTCTCAATTAATAATTACATTCAATGCCATTGCCAATAATATATTCATATTTTATTCAATCCACATTGCATTGATGCACTCAGACTTTCTTGAAATTACGTTACTTATGTTATGTGCATAATTTTACATTCAATTTCAAATCAAATTTGCATGCAAGTTGAATTTATATGATATGCCATTGCACGTGCATCATATGCATATTTTTGGAGCTTAATTCCTGACGTGAAAATTACATAACTAACCCTAAACTTTTAAGGAAACTTGCAAGCTTCGTTTAAATTAGCATATTCCTCGCATTAAAGTTGCGAAAGTGTCTGTAAACATTATATTCCTCTTTTTGTGAATTTATTGGTCTATTCCTCCCTGTGGATACGACATCTTTACTGGTTAAAATTGATATTTAGTTTTGATTGAGAGATTTCCACCACATTAATTACAACGACATATCCTCTATTGCTATCATAAGAAAGAGAAACTCTCTCTGTCAAAATGGCGTCGTTGCCGGGGAGGCAACAGACGCAATAGATTCACGTTATTATTTTTGAATATTCTAAGTTGCGCAGTTATCTGATCATTTTTTTTATTATGCGAGGAATCTGACACGGCGACAGGCGCAGCAGAGCGACGACATTGACCTGAAACGACACGCACGGCGGAGGCGATCGTTTTGGTGGACCTTGATGCCACCTGGAGGCCAGAAACAGGAACACATAGGCCTTGATCCCATGCACATAGGCTTACGAAGGAGCCTGTTTTTGATTTAATCAGTAGATCATAGTTTAGATTTAGTTTATATAGACATTAGAATTTAATTTCTAATTTTTGGACCCTTGTCGGGTATTTTTGGGAACGTGTTCCCAGTGCTTCTTTATTTCTTATCGCTCCTGTATGCGGGAGCGTATTTTCGGGAGCGTGTTACCATTTATTTAGATTATAGGATTATTTGAATTATTTGAACTGCGTGTTTATTAGTTAGTTAGATTAGGTATGTTTGCTTATTCTTATTAAATAAAAAATAAAAAATTCGAACTGCCTGCTAGAAGCGGCATATCTATAGGACGACCATTTAGGACTGAATGAGCAGCATCTAGTTTATTTTTACTACATTGCATTCATTATTGCACGAAAAAAGCTGGAGTAAGGTACGTCTTCTCTTGAGCATCAATTACCTATCATGCATCTACATTGAACCTAAATCTAAGACCACTAAAGTGCTTGAATCAAATTAATTCAGTGGTCACTTTAAAAATTGGGACTGCTAAGAGGTTGGACTTTAAAATCTGTGACTTAAAATTGTGTGCAAAAGAACCTTGTTTGCTAAATTTCAAAACTCAAAACACGATCGTATGTTTGCACACCTGAGCCACTATGCACCTCACACATAAGGTCACTAAATAAATTTCTACCTCTCCTCTTTTGCACCACAAGGGAAGTTAGTCGAAAATCAACAAGCCTATCCACCAAGTTACTTCGGTTCCTCATGTGTGGGCTCGATTCGAGACTTGCATCCCTTGCGAGTAGGTTATAGGCACCAACGAAGGTTGGCCTAGGAAGCGTAATTTGTGCAAAACTTGTTTGGCCACCAACTGAACATTTAATTCTATGACCTACAATCTACTAAAAATAAGATCCCACTGAATTTGCGTTTGCTTTGATAGGAGAACTCTCTAGGAAGTTTCTGTCGTGTTCTGAATTCTTCTAAATCCTAAGAAAGTTAAAACTGTTTTGCTTAAAGAAATGGATCACCCTTACTCCTATCATTTAGATTATCAGAGTCAATACTTCCCATCTTTTAATTAGGATCCCATGCCCCGAGCGTATCCATCCTTTGATGGGTACATTAACAATTCATGGAATCATTCATATTCCTATCCTGGGAGTACTAGCTTGATAACTCCCACTTTTGAGCAGAACCTAGGAGCGGGATTTTCCAACCCTGAAATCCCTACTTCTATGCAAACACCCAACCCTCCCACCCTTCATGATTTCTCGTATCGAGGTTGGACCGATACCCCTAGGCAACCAAAGCCTGAAATTGACTATCCTCCCCAACCTGAGAATAGTAGCCTCTCCTCTTTTATGATAGAAATGCAAAAACAGCAAAAGGAAATGATGGAATCCATGGGAGAGATGTTGAGGAATAGTCAACAGTTAAATGAAGAAATAAGACAGCTTAGCTACACTCTTCCTAGTAATTTTGATCCCTACCCATACAACCATGATCATGAAAATAATTCTGAGGAAACCATTGATAATAGGGATCTAGTTTTATGTAGCTATCACTTAGACTCTCCAAATGAGACACGGCCACTAGAGGAGAACGATCATAGTGATTATCCACCCGAGCTATATTGGAGTCAAAAGCAAGGGAAGATGGTACCTCTTGAAGACCTTGACCCCAATGAAAGTATTCTCCTTACCCTTACCAACTGTGTCAAGGTGGTATTGTTCCTATCACTTCCCCTATTAATTATTTGGTGGAATCCCATTCTACCCTTAGTGAGCCTACTTCTAACCCTCCTCTTAGGAAATCAACACCTACCATTCAGCATCCTGAAGAGTTAAATGCACCCAATGAAGGTGACCCTAAGGGAATGGAGGATGAATTATATCAATTTTGGTCTCAGGGATATGAAGAGTCTATTTCAAAGGATGAGGATGCCCCAATAGAGGAACCTTGTTGAAACGTTTTTGCGAATCGCTACGCCTACGTGTTTGGTTTTGGAAAACCTGTCGTTGTAATTCGAAAGCGAAGAATTCGTGTTCAACAAATAAAATTTATACCGAAATGAAAATTCTGGGTTGAACACAGGGAGGCGGACGTTTGATTTAAAAACTTCACGTTTCTTTTTATTTGTTACGAAGTAATTCAATTTAAACTATCTAATTATTTACAATTAATAAAAGAGAGAGAGGGTAAGAGAGAGAGAGTATTATACATGGAAATCAAAATGAGATGTAGAATAAACAAAGAATTTATCATAGAAGAGACTGTTCATTACAATTAGAATGCATAAAACAATTACACTAGAAAGCGATAAATTTACTCTAAAAAGCATTAAAAGAATGGAGGGAGAAATGTCCTCCTCGACGGTCACTTGGAGAACGAGTAGATTAATCTAGAAAGCAGTAAATCTATACTAGAAAGCAGTAAAAAGAATAGGGAGAGAGAAATCCTCCTCGACGGTTGCTTGGAGGACGAGCCGGACGGGACGACGCCTGGACGAAGGAGAACGAAGCAGGACAAAGGAGGACAAAGCAGAAGAACAGGAACGATGCAGCACGCCGTCGTCGTCGCGGGATCCACCTCCGAAGGGGAACGAAAATTGGACTTTATCTCACGAGAAGCATCCCGGGTGTGGGACAAGCTTCTCTTGAGCTTTGGAGGGGTAGAGAGGAGAAAGAAGGGATTAGAATTTCGTATGGAGGGGGTCTCCTTTTATAGTTGCAAGGAGTGGGGGCAAAATGGACATTACAACTTCAAAATAATAAAAGAGGGATCTTTAGTGACGGATAAATCCGTCACTAAAGCCCTCAACGTGGGCGTCGTGGCCGGCTCGCACGCTCAATGATTTGCGCACGTTCGCCGCTTTTCAGCCGTCCGATCGCGAGATCGGACAGCTTAAGATGCGTCTCCGCCCACTGCGTTGCGCGCCCGCCTGCGCATCTGATTACGCGTCCGATTGCGCGTCGACGCTATCGGGCGCACGCGGCCGTCCGATCTCCATCTGACGATCCACTCACACCCAATCGCCCGCGCCTGCCGCTCCTCGCCACGCCTCGAACCTGCGCCCGGCGCTCGCGATAGCGCGCTCGACCACTACGCTACGGGGCGCGAATGGTCGAGCGGACGCTTTTTAGTGCGAGCGCCCACAGCCGTTGGATTAAGATCCAACGGCGGAGAGCGAGCGGGCGCAGGGCCTTCACAAGATGCAAGAGGCCGTTTGGGCGGCTGAGATGGCACCACGTGGCGCTATCTTGGCCATCCATCTTCTGGAAGTTGTAGATGGTGCCACGGATGTCGGATTGACTCGATTTTTATGTCGTTGGGCTGCAATCGTCGATCCGAATTGATCCGTGCGGTCAGATTTATCATCTGAAGTGCGGATTTACACCATCCTAGCCCTTGATCTTCTAGGATTCCCGGGTCACTATCTGATGCTATGGATGCCTGATTAGGGCGATCTTGGAGTCGTTGAACTCCAATCGTCGCCCTGATCACATCCATACGGTTGGATCTTTGATCCGAGACCCCGATAAAATATTTGTCCTGTCCAAGCACATAAAAGGAGACAATTAACCTCCATTTTATTCAAACTACTCTAAATGCAAGATGATGCATGTAATGCAATATTTATATCATGAAATGCAATCCTATGCTTAAGAACATGCATAAATAGACATTTTAAGTAGTGTAAATGTGCTTACATCAAACCTGGACTGAAAATCTGGAGTGAATCACAGGGGAATTATTTATCATTTAAGGATTTACCTCCAAAGGGTATAAACAATATGGTCAAATCCAGATTCCTCCCTTCTTTTGAGAATCATCCTCCATCAAAATAGGAGTTGATATTAGAGGAGGACAAACAAAATAGTGAGAAGCCTATGGGAGACCCTCGGGGACAAAATACGTCAATTGAGGATTTATACCCCGAGAAGAATAAGAAATTCAATGATATAGGCTTGTTCCAAAGTATTAAGACTGATCCTCCTTTAGGAATAATTAAGGATACTAATCCAACTCCTATCTTCACTAATGAATCACATATACACCCCAACAAAAATTTGAGTGAACCAAACGAATCCGGGGATGAGCTTATTGATAATGATTCAGATATTTTGACCCTACCATCAAAGAGTTGTAATTTGGAGCTACCCTTGATTCAAATATGACTCCGATCATTAATGCTAGGAAGGGTAATGTGCAAATGTCTACAACTGTTAGGAAGTATAAACAATCTGAATCATTGTTGGAATTGCACCTAACACCGACAAAGCCCTCATTGGACTTAACCATTACCTTCCAACAGTACAAACAACCCTTATACTCCCTAACTGATCCTTGGCTCAGATCTCTGCTCATGTACATTCTTTCTGGAGAATATATCAGGCCAGTACATCCTCAGGTAGAATGGCGAGTGTGGATTGATGCTTATACTTTTACTCTCGCCATTCAAGGGTTTCAAATATTAATGTTTATATCTTTTAAAACCCATCTTGTTTTGGAGGATCCTTATTATCCTTCACTTATTCCGTTTCGGGAGGCCTCTTTTCATATTCCCTTTCTTATTCCTAGACCTCCCCAGGTAGTCAACGAGGTTTTCTGCTTTCATATCTTCTGGCGAGCATTTGGGATTACGTTGCATCATCAGCTCGCCAACATCCGTGGCTACCTATTTTCTAGGCCTACGCTGTTACGCATATTTTTAGGGCCTAACCTTTTCTGTCTGAAACCAGACTTACATGTTCCTTATAAGTCTGGCTGCTAATAGAAAATGCAGCGCTTGTTGGGAGGCAACCCAGCGACCTGAATAACACCGTCATCAGGTGATTTCTTTCCTTTCTCCCTTTGTTTTAATTGTACAATGAGGACATTGTAGGATTTAGGCATGGAAGGGTGCATTTTGCATTTTAGGAAGTATTCATGCATTTAGGTTAGCATATATAAAAAAATAATCTCTTTTCTTGAGTTGAATGGGTTAGTCCCTAGCAAAATACCTTTGTCATTGGAGGTTTTTATTCCTGAATTATTTCTTAAGTTTAAAATCCAGCACATTTATTTCATATGCACGTAGACTTGGTAATGGATCCTTGAGAAAAACCAATAAGCATTTGTATTCTACTGAACCCTTGGACAGTTAATAGGGAGTCAGGCATACTATCTTCTAGTAGATCCACCTCATATTTGTGAGAAGAAAGTAGAGAGATTATTGGGGCGCTAAGTTTAGTGTAAGGACTCTTAAGTTTTGGACAATTAGATGATGATACTTCAGAGTTAGGAGTAGTTTTCACTCTCTGTTCCTCTGTGCGTACTTTGTGTGAATTCCTGAGAGTCACCAAATAAGGCAGATGCACAGAGATTGAGTTTTAATAAAGCTATGACTATTGTGGATGGTTATGACCGTCCTTTATAGAGTCCTCGGCTGAATGAGGGTAATAGTGTTAAAGGTCAGAAATACGTCTGTCCTATCAATTCCTTCCCGGTGCCGAGAATAGGCACTTCCACCAAATAAGCCACACAATATCCTCTTGACCATCATCATCCCTAATAATGCCTCATAAATAAAATTCTGTATCATGTTGTGTTGATTAATAAAGAAAGAAAAAGAAAAAGAAAAAGAAGAAGAAATAATTAAAAAGAAAAGAGAAAAGAAAAAAAAAGAAGAAAAGAGAGAGAAGAAAAAGAAAAGAGTCCATGTTATCTATGTAACATTATTTCTGAGGTAACAAAACATCTATCACGTTCCACCAAATATGACCCATACCTAGCTTTTAGTATTTTTGATCGCCCAAATACTGGTTGAGGACTCTAACTTAGTTGTAGAATTATTAGGACTTTAATTGAAGTGTGGATGCCATGTGAGGCCACCAAACAGAGAGTACAATTACTAAATCTGGCGAGATTTGTGATCTCAGAAAGAAAAGAATGAAAAGAGTGAGTGCCCAGGAACATCAAGAGAGCACAGTTGTTTAGCCTCTCTTAGAGTTAACTTGTGTAATAGTCTAAGAGATCTAGAGTCTGTAGTACTAGACTACATGTAGCACCAGATGAGTGTATGCCACCAAATTCAAATCCATTTAACACGATATCTCCAACCTAAGCCAAAAGCCAGGGTCAAATTACATATTATTTTCTGCTTTATCCCCGAGGGAAGTAGTTGCCTATCCCGACAGAAATATTTACCAAGGGTGAAGTACGAACTCCTAATGCAAATTGGGTTTTTCACTTAAATATGTTATCTAGGCTATTATCACTTTACATTTGTCCGGATCTCTAAAGTTTTGAAATAAGAAAAGAAGAAATCTTCTGATTACTTCTATTGTTTTTCATTTTTGCTCGGGACTAGCAAAACTTGAGCATAGGAGCATTTGATAAATCCACTTTTGTGGACTATTATTTAGCTTAAGTACTATTTAATTATTTATTCTTAGTTGTTAATTAATTAGGAGTTATATAGCAATTCACCTTGGCCTGCATTTAATTTTATGCTTCAATTTTACATTTAATAGCATATGTTATGATAATATAATTTATTTGATGAATGCAGGTTAGGTACAAGAATCAGGCGCTCATTTTTACTTATATAAGACGTCTGGAACTTTAATTGGACGTCTAGAATTGCTGTCACAAATTCGCAGCATTACATTTTTTAAGATGTCTGATGCTTTAGTTAGACGTCTGAAGAAGAAACTGCTCGTGCTTATCTACCGTTCCAACCACTCGCGATCATTGTGAGTAGTTGGAGATACTTGCGGCCGAAGGAAAAGGAGAGTTTTGTTCAAAAAGAAGCTGCGTCCACCGAGGGGGAGTCTGATCTTCCTCCCCTGGCGGGGATCTTCTCCCTCCTACCACTGTGGAACAAGCGCACCCTGTGTTTCAAGCTTGCACCGTGGACCAAAGCTGTCCTCAACCTCCGCTCGTCTCGACGAGGTGGTACTTGGTGACAGAGAGCACCACCACCATCAGCCGCTCCCTCCACCATTACCACCTTCATCTTCTCCACTTTCTTCTTCAACCTCCTGCTACGGTTCCTCCAGTCGAATCCATCAACACCACCACTCCTCAATGCCACGATCATCGCACAGGCGCAGCCACCCCCTTGCGCAACGCCCACTAGGCAGCAGCATCGTCTTCATCCTCCCACGCCAGCCTATCCATCACGTGCGCACGCCCTTGCAACACCAACCAACGCCCGCAGGCGCCGCTCCCATCAGACGCACACTGCTACAGCGCAGGTGCTGCGTCCTTGCAACCACGCGTAGTGCGCAGCGCTCAACCACGCATCGCGTATAGCGTAAGCGCGCAACCTCGCAGCGCGCACAGCCGCCACGCGCAGCGCGCCTCACACCGCACTGTTCATCTTCTTCCCCGAAGGAACCCATCGCCGGCTGTCCACCTCCAAGTGTAGCCACCTCCACGCGTCACGAAGCTTCGCCCCAATAGCGCCATCGACTTCGCCTTGCCCTCACAAGGCTGCCCACACCCGCAGAAGATTTTCCCGCATCCATACGCACCCATTGCGCAAGCACCGCCTTCCACATCCATCAACCGTGCAACCAGCGTGCACTGTGCACATTGTCCACCGCGCCCTCCAACCAGCGCCCGCAGGCGCTGCACAGCAGGCAGCAGCAAGCACCGCTCCATGCCATCACCCTCCGCCTGCCCTTGCGTGCCCTCTGCAGGCGCTGTGCCCCTCCAGCACCTTCGTGTGCCCACACCACACCCTTTCAGCCTGCGTCCATTGTTGCACCATCCTCTCCACTGCAGGCGCCGCACCCTTCACCGCTACTGCACCGCGCTCTCTACAGGCACGCACCTGCACCCCCACCAGTGCCTCCACCACGAGCGCCCAGTCACAAGTAGCTGCCCACAGGCACTGCACCCGCACCCCTGCAGGCACCCCGCTAGCGCCCGCAGGCACCCCTTCACTCCCGCAGGAGACCCCACACCCACAGGCGCTCACCGCCCTCACGCGCTGCACCAGTGCTCTCCGGCGTCTGTCCAGCGCCCATGACAGCGCTCTTCACCGCCCCCTACAACACTCTCTCCAGCACACAGCGACTTCACTGCGTCATCACCAGCAGGTGCACACCACAAGCACATAGGCGACATAGCCAGCAATCAGCCCCACAGGCGCTGCAAGCCACTCCCACGCTCGCACTACATGCCTTAGTGTGCACGCGCCCAGTGCGCTGCAGCAGCAGGCCACCCGCACATCCACGCGCAGCTGTCTTCTTCCAACAACCAACAGGCCGGCGACCCTTCTCCTTCGCCCGGCCGCTGCGTCACCGCCGTTGCATAGCCCTCGTCGAGGCGCACCTCCCCGTTGACTCTCGCTGCCAACCGTGCACGGCCGTGCACGCGAGGAAGAGAAAGGAGAAATCCTCTATTTTTGTCTCAATTAATAATTACAATCAATGCTATTGCCAATTATATATTCATATTTTATTCAAGCCACATTGCATTGATGCACTCAGACTTTCCTGAAATTACGTTACTTGTGTTATGTGCATGATTCTACATTGAATTTCAAATCAAATTTGCATGCAAGTTGAATTTATATGATATGCCATTACACGTGCATCATATGCATATTTTTGGAGCTTAATTCCTGATGTAAAAATTGCATAACTAACCCTGAACTTTTAAGGAAACTTACAAGCTCCGTTTAAATTGGCATATTCCTCACATTAAAGTCGCAAAAGTGTCTGCGAACATTATATTCCTCTTTTTGTGAATTTATTGGTCTATTCCTCCCTGCGGATACGACATCTTTATTGTGGTTAAAATTGATATTTAGTTTTGATTGAGAGATTTCAACCACATTAATTACAACGACATATCCTCTATTGCTATCATAAGAAAGCGAAACTCTCTCCATCACTATGCTCGGGTTCAAAGTAGCGTGGTTGTAAGAGGTTAAGTCACCTTTGTTTAAGTGACTTGGATAGTGGATTTGATCGATTAAGTTGATTGGGAAATCCTAGGTCGAGAGGCTTAGATGGTGTTTTTTACCTGGGTTTATATTTCCACCTAAAAATACTTGTGTGCTTTGTGAGATTGTTTATTTCGTGTGATTATTATTTTATTTTGCATTATTTCATATCATGCTCAATCTCACCTCCTTCATCTAGGGAATTACAGCTTCATCTATGTCCAATTGAGCCCATATGAAATGTAAGTGTTATAAAGTTGCGCAATATGTTACATTTGCAAGGTACAACACTTTTGATCTTTTTTATTCACAAAAAAAAATGATTGGTGTACCTTGTTTGATGTGTAATATGTGAAATGATTTATTTATATATGTCGTAAATGGTGCCAATGCTATTATTACGAATGGCAAGGTTCAAGTAATTTCATTTAACTTTTTAATTCTCCACCCCCCAACCCCCTTCCTAAACCTACAAATGGGAGGCAAAGGAGGAATAAGAGTGTTTAGTTCCAAAACTCAAGGTACACAAATTGAATGTTTCTGGTTCACTGTTAGGAAACTCTTTGATAATTTTTGGATTCCATTATTTGAAAATACTACTATTTGTTTTGATTTTGGTTGCGATTTTTTTTCCCAAAGGTAAACCTGAGATGTTTTTACAGGTTTCTACCATCCATCGTATCTAGTTTATGAAATGTTTTTATGCATACATGAATCAATGTTATTTTTTAATGGTATAAAAGAAACTAAATGAAAAGGTCCACCGTTAAAAGTCAATCATTTTTCGATTGTTATATTATGGCGAGAGAACGGAAAATTACCTTAAAAGGTTATTAGAATGTAAAGATTAGTATACTGATGTCTTCAAAGTGAAGGGCATATGGATTAGTGCCTTTTGCCTTATGTTAGTAGGTTCATGATGAGTGTACTTAATTATAGTCTAATATGCTTAGTTATATTGATTTTGTAGCATTATTTGCATTAGAATTAGAACATTTTATATATACTTGCACACATGCATCTTAGAATTTAGATCGCATAATTCAGCCTAGTTATTCCATGATTACTAATATGAGGCTTTGTTCATTTTGCAGGGATGCCTAAGCTGAGGGAGCTAATCTTAACCTTAAAATCCTGAGTGGCACCACCTTCCTAAACCCTAGCCTCCACTTTCCTAATTTCTAATCCTAATCCAAAACCCTAGCCCACCTAATTTGGCTACCACAATCCTAAACCTAATCGTAAGCTTAGATATGTAATTTTTAGTTTCATGTGTGAAAATTTTAATCCTTTTGAATTTCATACTCATGTAAAAGACTATTTTTGTTATTTATATTTTAGAATAGAAGATGAGTTATTACTTGATTCATTATGAGTTTGTTTTTTTTCTTGTGTATGAAGTACATGTGTGTGTGATGCTTAAATTGTGAATTTCATTAATGGAAATGAATATAAAATGCCTTCTATTCCTACTCATAGGTATTAATGATGGTTCTAATTAGGATTAAATCACTTTTGAGTAACAATTGAATCCCTCTCTAGTAACGATTTCAAGTGTCTAAAAAAGTAAAATGGTGATATATATATATATATCGATCACACCAGTGGAATCTAATTGGCATAAGATTTTTTATACGTATCAATGTCATGGTTGAACATGTGAGGAATAGATCATAATATCTATAAGTTACATGATTTATTCCCTCATAGCTCCTAATGATGTTGAGAATGCGGACTCAACAATGTTAACATATTCGAGTAAAGACAACATCCTTCACTGTGATGGGCATCAAATTCAGATTCAACCACCACATGGGTGTAAAATTGGTGGCATGTTGATAGCTTAGATGGAAAAAGCCTTACATTGAGGCTTTGTGTGTCTTCAAGAGGAAGATAAACAAGACCACATGTGGAAAGGCTCATGACTCGTTAAAGTCTCGTTGGATTTTGGAATGGAAAGAGATGAAAAAGATGGAAAGAAATAATAAGAACAATCATATGAAGATGCCAATCGTTGAGGGATAGAGATCATACCCACGATTAGGACTCTTGCTAATCAGAGACGGAAAGTTGTTGTGATAATAGCATAGAGAATTTTCACTGGAAATATGTAAGGACCCGTTACTTTTTAGCCTTTTAAGACGTTTGAAGTCTCAGTTAGACGTCTAGACCTGTTCCCAGATGTTTAAAAATGAAATTTTTGTACTGCATATTGCGCTCTGTGCGCAGAACTATCCTCTTCTCTCTCCCTTCCTCATTCTTCCTCAAACCCTAAACCCCACATCTCCTATTTAAACCCCTCCTCCTATCTCCTCTCCACTCCACACACCAGCCACCACCAGCTTCAATGCTTGTGTAGGAGCGGCGAGAGGGGTGTTTGCACCTCAAAACACGCCTGTAATAACGCCTTCTTGTGCTATTTTCTAGCATTAACATTGCATAATAGGATCCTGTAATCGCATTTGTAAAAACGCTTGCATGCATGCATTTAATCAACAGAAGAAGAGGAGTGAAACAATGGCTTGCATAGTTACATTTTATCTCAAGTGCCTCCTTACAAATTCCACCTCTTTTTATTTTTTTCTCTCTTGATTTCTTCTTTTCTTCCCGCGGCTGCACTTCTTCCCGCAGCAGCTGCATGCATTTACTCCACGTCACTTCTCCCTGCCAACGCCGCTCCCTACAGCTGCAACTCCCGCACCCTCTCCCTGCCGCAGCCGGCATACCACTCTCTCCTCCTCTATAAGAAGCTGCAGCTTCTTCCTCACGAGACAGGCTGCTACACAAAACAAAAAAACCCGCAGCCACCTCTTCCACCGTCTTCCCCTCCCATACGTCGGCCCTCCGTCGAGGAGGCACCCGGCGAGCAGGAGAACCCACTGTGGTGCTCACCACCACAGTGGGAACACCACCGCCCAGCTCTTCAACGAGCCGGTGGGCGTGGTGTCTTCTTTTCTTTTCGTTTTCGTCTCCACGCCATTGCTGCCACTTCAAGCTCTGAAACTTGAAGCAGCAGCAGCAGCAGCCAAACCGCGGCGGCGGCAGTAGCAGCAGACCTCCTCGCCTCCTCCGCGACCTTCCCCGCAGGCGCTCAGCCCTCCGCGCGTGCCTGCAGGGCACTCTCCGCTCAGTTCTCCGCTCTGACCCCTCTGCCGTTGCACCCACAACCGGTCGCTGCGTGCACTGCAGCGGCTGGCCAACCGTCGTCCCGCTCCCCTGCCAACCTCTGCAACCCTCCGCAACCGACTGCAGACTCCCCGTCGCCCTCTCCGAGCACGCCATCACCTGCTCTCCTTCCTCGCACCCGGCCTGCAGACGCCTCACCTTCTCCGCGCGAAGACGCGCCTGCATCCGCGACCATCAGACGTCGGCAGCCATCTGCAGACGACTCGACCTCCAGACGTCGGGCGCCTTCTGCAGACGACTTAACCCGCAGCTCTCTCCTGCGTCCGTCCGCTCCCGCCCGCTCTCTCTTCTGCTCTCTCTCTCTTTTTTCTCTCTTTCTCTCTCTCTCTTTTTTTTACTTACTCACAGCAACACACACACACACCTTCACCGACGCACACACACCTTTACTCACACATACGCACACCCACACACACACACTTATAGTAACATACATATATATACAATATATATACATATATATATAATATATATATAGCTACTTATATATATCTATATACTTATACATATATATATATATATATATATATATATATATCTAGATACATATATACTTATATACATATATATATATATACATCTATATAGTATTATATATATATATACTTATATACATATATATATATATATACATCTATATAGTATTATATATATATATATACTTATATACATATATACATACATATATATATACATATACACCTATATATATATACATATATATCTATATATATCTATACATATATACCTATACATATATATATATAAATATATTTACTTATATATATGTATATATACTTTCACGTTATTTACTATACGCTGTATCGCGGGAATATCTGCACCAGTTGCTGATATTTTCCGATACACGCGTACAAAAAGCGTGGACACATTCATCATCCATCCTCCATCCACACTCCACGCGGCACATAGTCATGTTGGTTGCGTCTTTCTAGACGACTACCGACTCGACACGGTGCTACACTCCATCGCCACCTCTACCCCCACCCCTTTATATATATACTACATATAAATATAAATCTATAGCTATTATATTTACTTTCTGTCTGTTAGCTTCCTTCTTAGTAAAAACATAAAAAAATACATAAAAGAGAAAAGATAATCTTTGACTTGCAGGTACTTCGTCTTGCGAGTAGCAAGACCCGTTTTTGACCCTGTTTTGGCTCAAAGCCAAGAACCCATTTTTGAGGGTGTGCCTCAAGGACAAGGATTACTAGAAAAAAATATAAATAAGAAAAAAAACAAAAAAATAGAATAAACGAACGGAAGAGACGCGTTTTAAGGAAAACGTAGAAACTCGACTTAAACCCCACTTCCCTGAGTTCGACCCTGGGCCTAAAAGTGACAAGATAAAATCAATTAGGCCAGGTTAAAAATTTTGTAAAGAGATGGTTAGGTCCGAATTAGGTTAATCACTATACATATTTCAACGATAAAATCCCCATATTAACAACCTATCCGGGCCGACCCATCAAGGGGGCGAGAGAGGGAGAGCTAGAGGGAGGAAGGAGGAGAGCACGGGAAGAGGAGGAGGCCTAAGGTTGGAGGAGCTTCGGGGGAAGCTCGGTGGATCTCGCCCGGCCACCGGCGGATGCGTACGGGAGGAGGAGAGGGCTCGGAAAGGCGGCCTTCCGGCCCTCTGTAGCGGCTGGAGTTGCTGCGACACGAGGAGAAGCGAGCAGAGAGAGCTGCGACAAGTTCCTGATACTTGAAGTTTTCCAATATCAGATGTCTGGAGTGGAGTCCAGACGACTGGCAGGGTACCTGGACGTCTGGAGCTAAGGCCATACGTCTGAAAGCACATTTATCGTAAGGTACGTATCTCCCTGCGCCATGCATATCGCAGTGCAAGGGTTATTGTCGGCTAACCACACCTGTGATTTCGTATGCAGGTGTAGTTTTGGGAAGGAGCGTGGAATGCTTTCCCGCGTGCTTTTGGACGTCTGAACACATCACCAAACATCCGGAGGTGCGTCCAGACGACCGGAGGCATTGTCCGACGTCTGGAACTCCTTCAGACGATCACAGAGAAGGTCTGGACGTCTGAGGATACCACAGGGACTTAAGGTAAGATCTGACGCCTTTTAAGATGTCTGGGATTATTCCCAGATGTCTGATTTTGAACAGTAAGCACATTTTTGACTTGTTAGAGTCCGATCAGGGTCCGTTTTACGCAAACAAAATACCTGTACTTTCCTCACGAGTTCCTCTATGTACTAGAGTGTGTTGTACACTGTTCTGAACTCTTCTTTTGTGATGTATTCCCTGGTATAGGGTTTCAGCCTGTTGCATGTTTAGGGCTCGCAGAGACGCCTGGGTCTACGGTTCAAGCCCCCATTACTCCTGTGTTTCCTGGTAGAGTGGTTTAATTCAGTTAATATTATTTAAATAAGAATGTGCTTGTGGAAATAGCTGAATGGAACCCTAGGATGTGGCATGATCCCTAGGGTAGAGGAATGAATAAACCGTTTGTGCTGTATGATGTACTTGCACGTATGATTAAGATAAACTACTAGCAATTGCCTGTATTATAATTGTGAGTTTCCTATTAGAATATGAGCTACCTGTATTTAATGAAGAATTACTTGTGAAATCACTAGTTACATGTATCGAATTATGGAAACATGAGCTGCCTGTATATAGATGAGAAATGAATTGTGAAAGGTGAAATTTGGATCGGAATAAATGAGGTGAACATGAGCATGAACCCTACGGGGAATTAGGAGTAGAACTCCTATAGATAGACAGAAACCTGGAATGTAGATGGGAAGTGTGCTGACCCTTGAGTACGTGGTACCAAAGAGAGCAACTATCCCCTTTTGTGTAGAGTGGAGCTAGCAGCCCTTGGGTTGAGATCCGGGGTTAGGATTGGCCACTCTACACCGACTCCTGTTGGCCCTCGCGTACGTGGTACCGAGGTGAGCTACTAGTGTAGGGAGAGAGCTAGCCACCCCACGGGGCCCGGGGTCTAGCTAGCCACCCTACATCGACTTGTTAGGGCCTCGAGGCAAACTGGGGTAGTCAAACGAGGGTACGCGGATTATGGAGGGGCGAGACCCCTATTTGGTTCTGAGGGGCGAGGCCCTATACTGTTTCGTGCTGTACTTTGGGCATACCCACTAGCGGAAATGATTGATCGTGTGTCAGTGCAAGGTAGCTACCTGTGCGCATAGCACGCGTGACGTAGTCACCGCTACGTCTTGACAGTGACCTCGGGGTGGTTGACTGGGTGTAGGACTACCACGGGGGACTCTCCCGGCCAGGAGAGCACCATGTGTACCTTCTACTCTACGGAAAAGACTGCAATCAAGATCATTCCCACGAGGAACATGCAAGATCAAGAATATCTAAATGCTTGAGAGAAATGGGTGAAATGAAAATATATATAAAACAGATAAATAGAAATGAGAATTAGCTATGTTGCTTTTACTGTTTTGTATTTAGATAATATAGATACCACTCTACTTAGTGTTCGCTGACTCTGCCTTTTCATAATACTGTTCAGGATCAGGAGTTAAGTAGCCCAAGCTTCCGGCTGCAGAGGGTGCTAGGCCTAGTCGAGCCCAACCGTAGTTTTCTTCAACACTTCCTTTTCTTTTCACTACTGTTGTAGTAAGTAATGGGCTTGTAGCTACTGTTCTACTTCTACTGTTTACTTCCGCTTTCCATTGTTATTGTTATGGTGGTATGTATTGAAACAACAGATTTATTTTCTTTTACTGCTTTGTACGTTTCTTCTGCTTAGTTATATTGCATATGTGAGTGTGGTTTACTTTCCTGCTTTTGGTTATTTCCTGTTGGACGACTAGGTCTTGGGATTAGTCGAGGCAAGCCAGTCTCGAGTTCTGTAGGGATCCGGGAATCGAGTCATAACAAGATGGTATCAGAGCAAGGTCGTCCAGAGAAATGAACCAATTGACTTGAGAATAACCATTCACATGCATATAACTAGGATAGCCACCACAACGTATCATCTTGATTTTCGTTCCGAGTCTTTTCTCGAAGTAATTCGATATCGTTGACCCTCTTGTTCTATCTTTCACGTCTCCTTACAGGAGATGCCTTGTCGGGGAGTTCTCGAGGCGGGCCATGGTTGCGGCCATGGACGAGGTCGGAGGGGCGGATGTGCCGGGCTTGAGGTACCAGTTGACCCACCTCTTCTCCCGGATGTTCAAGCTTAGGATCTCACCCAGCTGATCAGAGATATTGTGCGAGAGGAGCTCCAACAGCCTCCACGGGCGCCTCTCCCTGAGGACGTGGAGGGGGAGTCCTCGATGGGACAGAGAGATCGCCGCAGCATCGGACGAGCAAGAGGGGGTGGTCCTCCACTGCCCCCACCGCACTCTGACACTTTCGAGCACGAACCCTCCTTGCCTGGAGGCGTATCCGTTCCCCCACTGTAGTTGCACCACGAGCTTTTCGGATAATTCCGGAAGCCGAAGCCCCCCTCCTTCAAGGGGGATGAGGACTCATCTGAGGTAGAGGATTGGTTGGAGCAGATAGAGAAGGTGTTCGACACCCTTTGCCCTCCCACGGAGTGCCATGTGGCCTTTGCCACGTACCAGCTAGAGAGTGCGGCACACAGGTGGTTGAGGGCAGTCAGAGGCCAGGAGGGCAGAGAGCCGACGTGGGACCAGTTTGTGACTTTCTTCTACGAGCAGTACTTTCCGCAGACCTGCCAGGACCAGAGGAGGCGGGAGTTCCACACTCTCCGCCAGGGGACGATGACTGTTAGTGCGTACCGCACGCGTTTTCTGAAGCTGTCACGTTTTGCCTCGACAGCCATGTCTAAGGAGGAGGAGCGCCTGTGGAGGTTTATCGAGGGGCTTCGACCTGCTATTCAAGGGTATGTCAAACCTCTGAAGCTGGCAACCTTCTCATGAGTGGTTGAGGCAGCCATGACCTACAAGGAGACCAACCCGGTCGCATTAGACACCGACAGCGAATGGAAGAGGCCCTATCAGCCAGAGTACTCTCAGAGCTGTCGGGAGAGGAGGCACACGGCACCCGCAGGAGAGCCATCTCATTTTGTAGGGTCATCAGTGGCCTTTGGGGGCCCCAGATAGGGCCCAGTTGCCAGCACCGAACCCCCGCCTAGTCGCTAGTAGGGACCTACTGAGGGAGGAGGTCGTGTCCCCCTCTACTACCAGTGTGGCCAGCCAGGCCACATCAGGAGGGACTACCCATCTAGGGTCGGAGCACAGTAGATGCTCCCTACACCGAGCGCTGGAGGCCGAGTTGGTGGTCGTGCTCCCTAGGCGCATGGGGGAGGGCAACAGTCACAAGGAGGGTACTGGCCAGCGACTGCTCGCCCGACCCAGAGTGTAGCTGCTTCGTCTGCACCGGGGACTGAGGGACGTATCAATGCCCTGACACACAGAGACGCCAGGCTTTCCAGTTCAGTGGTGGTAGGTATGGTTACCGTTTCTGGCAGATTAGTGTACGTACTTTTTGATTCCGACGCCACGCACTCTTTTGTTGCTACGAGTTTTGTCGTCAGTTTGGGGTAGGGTCGTGTACTGTTAGAGGATCCGTTTGTGATCAGAGGCTCAGGTGGCCAGTTATTTGTAGCTGAGGAGGATTACACAGACTGCGAGGTTAGTATAGGGGGACACAGCCTCCCCGCTGACCTGATTGTGATACAGATGGAGGATTTTGGTGTGATCCTAGGGATGGACTGGCTGTCCACCTATCATGTCCTGGTGGACTGTTTTGGAAGGAAGATCGTCTTCTCCATACTGGAGTTGCCTCCCTTTGAGTTTCATGAACAGCCGGTGGATGAAGGTTTCAAATGCATCTCCGTGCTTCGGGCAGAAAGGCTTTTGAACCAGGGGTGTGAGGGCTTTTTGGTCTGTGTAGTGGCAGAGCCTAGCCCCGTGGCTAACTTTCAAAGTATTCCGGTGGTTTGCGAGTACCCGACATTTTTCTAGAGGAGTTACCAGGACTACCGCCTAAGCGTGAGATTGAGTTTGAGATCTCACTGATACCAGGGACCAGCCCCATTTTTACTGCACCATACCGGATGACACCGCTTGAGCTACGAGAGATCAAGTCACAACTGCAGGACTTGTTGGAGAAGGGCTTTGTGAGGCCCAGTGCATCCCCGTGGGAAGCCCCTATGCTGTTTGTGAAGAAGGACGATGCCCTGCGACTTTGTGTCAACTATCGACAGTTGAATAGGGTTATGACAAAAACCCATTTTCGCGCATTTGAAAGTCGTCGGAAATCGTAGTATAGTCGCACAAAAACGTTCGTCAAAAATTGATTTCTAAAGATAACGAGACTTGAGTCTCAGCCGTTCATCTCTAGGAGGCATTGCTTTTACTTTTGAAATCGATCTTTTTGCCGCTCTACTTTGTTTAGAATCGCATGCCGGTTCGTGATTATTACGTATTTACGTACGACATGCTTAGTTCAAGAATATTAAGAGTTAGAAACATGCAACATTAATCACGTAAAAGATAATAGCAATCAATAAGCTCATGGTGATTTCAAACAGATGGAGATATATATATATAAAAATGTGTTTTCATTCATTCATTTGGGAGTTGTTGCACAAGGAATCTAGAGGAAAGCTTGTACATAAATGCTTGAAAATTAAATCTAGCTACCAGAAAATGATCGCATACATGAATCGATGGGGGGATCTCGCATGCATCATTGGAGGAGAAGTAAGACTACACTACTAAGCAGTAAATAAAAGCAGTAAAAATACGAAGAGCATAATCTAAATCTAGCAGAATGGAAGGGCATTTAGGGGTGGTCCCCAATGGCCTTTGAGTGGTTGAGAGAAGGAGGGGCAGCCAATAGAGCTTAGGCCGGCCCTTGGAGAGAGGTTGGGGAGCTGATCCAGCTTCCTGACGTGGAGATGGTGGCCTCCATGGTGGTGCTCAACTCGTCGAGGTGGAGTGGAGATGGAAGTGGCTAGCCTAAGTGGAATGAATGCCAAGGAAGTGAATGGGTGCAAATGGCCACTAAAGGGGTCTTTTTATAGACCTAAGGGAAGCTCTCTAGAGAATTATGGAATTCTCTAGAGAGGCCTATGGTGGGAGATCATGGGAGAGTGAGAGAGAGAGTGTGGATGGTGGTTTTTAGATCCACCAAATGTGGATCTAAAAATTGAATGGCTCTTGGTTGCTATTTTTGGCAACCAAGGCAACCACACATGGTAGAGAGTTCTAGAGAACTCTAGGCTAGATATTTTCGTGTGCATGGTGTGTGTGGGTGTGTGTGGGGCGAAACTTAGGTGGCTAGGTTGATTAGGTTGGGTTCTAATGGGTTTAGGTCAAGGTAGGTCTCAAATTAGGGTTATAAACCCTAATTCACTAAGGTAAAGTGCAATTAAACTTAATACAAGTTTAATTGGGTGTGTGGAAACTTAATTGAGAGTAAAACAACTCAATTAAGTCAGGTCTAGGTCAATTGGACTCTCACTGAGTCCAATTGGACAGTGTGTGCTGAGATCAGGGCTCAATTGACTCAATGAGTCCAATTGAATAGGCTGATGAAATTGACTAAGATCCAAGTCAATTAGGTTTAGTGGGGACCTAATTAGGTCCTTAGGGAGGTCTAGAGGTGATGTACTAGGGTTAGGGCACCTTAATTTAGGTTCCTATGGGGTTGGAATTGGGTTTAGGGACCTAAAGATCCAAGATCAAGGCTTAAATCTCAAAACAGGAATTAGAGAGTAGTATCAGACGTCTAGTAATATAATCAGACATCTTATACTCAAAAATCAGAAGTCCAGACTTGTTGTCTAGACGTCCAATCAGAGTCAGGAAGGATTTCGGGTTCTGTTTTGGGTATTCTGCAGAAATTAGACGTCTGACAAAGTGTCTGGACGTCCAATAACACTGCAGAAGTAGGTTTGAAGTGTGCGGGAGTTGGCTAAGGGTCCTGGACATCTTAAAACTTATCTAGACTCCCGAGAAGGGTTGTAACTAGGGTTTTAGGGCTTCCTAGGGTGTTGTGACCTAATCTAAGGGTGGCTAAGGCTTAGGGAAGTCTCTCGGCTATCCTAGGGCTAGGATGGACCTAAGCTCTTCACATTTTACTGCTTTATTTCTACTTAATGGAATAGAAAACCTTTAACCCCCTTACATTATTATTCCTACATCTAAACTAGGCCTTCTGCTCCAGCTCTGCTACAACTCCCGTTATTCCTGATCCAGCTTCAGATCCAGCACCTGATCAGCTTATTCCCTGCAATCGACATAATGCACTTAATCAGCACATTATAACATTATTTTATGCATAGCTAAAGGAAATCAGTAAAGATGCAGATAATGCGTATGCATGCATGAATAACCCTAACTTATGCTATGTCATAGCCTAATTTAGGTCAATTAAGACCTATTATTGCTACGCAATCAGGTCACCATCAAGAACAAGTATCCGCTGCCGAGGATTGATGACCTCTTCGACCAATTGCAAGATGCCACAGTGTTCTCCAAGATAGATCTGAGGTCGGGCTACCACCAGTTGAGGATCAGGGAGATCGACGTCTCCAAGACAGCTTTCCTTACCCGGTACGGGAACTACGAGTTCCTGGTCATGCCGTTTGGGTTGACCAATGCCCCCGCTGCTTTTGTGGATTTGATGAACCAGGTTTTCAGACCATACTTGGACCAGTTTTTGGTGGTGTTCATCGACGACGTACTCGTTTACTCGCAGGATCAGGCGCAGCACAGGCAACATTTACGAATGATCCTGGACACTTTGAGGTGACGTAGACTGTATGCCAAGTACAACGAGTGCTAGTTTTGGTTAAGGCAGGTGACTTTCTTGGGCCACGTGATCTCAGGGGATGGTTTGGCTATGGATCCAGCCAAGGTTGAACCCGTACTCAGGTAGGAGAGGCCATGTACAGTGACAAAGATATGCAGCTTTCTAGGACTGGCAGGTTACTATCGGTGGTTTATCAGAGGATTCTCTCAGATTGCGCGTCCTATGACCCAGCTGACTCGGAAGGACGTGCCCTTTGCCTGGACAGATGAGTGCGATGGATGTTTTTAGGAGTTGAAGGAGAGATTGACTTCAGCTCATGTGCTTACTGATTGCACAGCAAAAATACACCAATAAATATGCCATCTTGTGTTATTTCCTAACACTACCATTGCATCTTATGTAGCTATAGTGGCATTTGTACATAGACACATGCATACATTTTTAAAGAGGGGAGGAGAATGCGAATAATTGTCCATCTAATTAACATCTTCATTAAGTGCTGCATTGCAATTTCACCATTTTCATTTTTTATTTTTTATGTTGAATTCTTCTCCCTCGCGCGGCTGCAGGGCATGGGGCTTGCGCCTCTTCGCGCCACTCCTCTGCCAGCAACATGGCTGGGCATCCGAAGCCAGCAGCATGGCTGTGGCAGGCTCCCGCTTCTTTAAAAAGCCTTGCTATCTTCCTTGCGTGGGAGCCTAAAAACACACACACATACATACACTTCCCTCTACCGTCAGGCCATCTTCCTCCCCTCTCCCTCTCCATACGCAGTATCTCTTCTCACTGAAGAGACACACTGCAAGCAGGAGAAAGCTCATAGTGGTCCCACGACCTCCATTGTGAGCTCCACCACCACGCAGCCCTTTCGCGAGCAGGTGGGCGTGGTGGTTTCACCGTTTGCTTTCATCGCTGAAAGCCCTCACCGCCATTGCCAGAGCTTCAAGGTTAGAAGCTCTAGCAGTGCACCAGCCAGCCTGCAGCAGCTGCCGGCCACCGCACGCACACCAGCAGGCCTTCGCAGCTCTTTTCGCACACGCAGAACCGGCCGCTACCGGTCTCCCGCTCCGCGCGACACTGTAGCTACTGTTCATGCCTCTCAGCGCGGAACTGTAGCTACAGTGCGGTGACCGGTTTGTTTCTCACTTATCCGGTCACCACGCCTTCTCTTTCCTCCTTGCGACCGCCTCCAGCTAGTCACGCATGGCCATTCCTACCAGCAACCTGCCTTGTTTTTATTCTGTCGTTTCTTACTATTAAAAAGATAAAAAAAGAGTAAAAAAGAAAAGATAATTCTTGTCTTGCAGGTACTCAGCCTTCCGAATAGCAAGACCAGTTTTTTTTGGAAACCCTAAGTTGGCTCAAAGCCAAGAATAATTTGGCTCAGAGCCAAGAACTTGATTTTGAGGGTGTGCCTCAAGGACAATATTATTAACAAAAAAATCTTAAATAGAAAAAGAAAATCAAAAACATAATAAACGCATGGAAGAGATACGTTTTAGGAAAGGCGTGGAAACTTATTCACCTTTAATTCCCGCCTCCTTGAGATCGACCCTGGGCCTAAAAGTGACCAAGATAAAATTAAGTAGGCCAGGATAAAAATTTTGTAAAAGATGGTTAGACTTGATTTAGGTTAACCCACTGTACTAACTTCAACGATAATTTCACCATATTAACACAACCTATTCAAGTTCTACCACTCTTTTTCTGGTGCCGTTGCCGGGGAGGTGCGCATTGAGGTAAGTTTCTACTCCATTCACTTGATTTTCCCTTCTCACACCCTTCTCTTCACGGGTGTTTTGTTTGCTGGTGTGCAGGTAAACCAGTTGCAAGGAGGAGGCAAGTAGAGGAATTCAGAGACGTGGGCAGATCCAAGGTGGGAGCGAGAGCGTGAAGTCACCGGTGCCACACTGGAGCTTCGCCTACATTGCTAAATAGGTATGTCTCCCTCTTAGCAACTTAGGTTAACTTGTCACCAAAATAAAAGAAAAAAAAAATTAAAAGCACTTCTTGGGAATTTCTTGTGGCAAGTGGATTAAAAATCACTTGCTTGATTGTTTGCTATCACCCCCACCGCCCCTTGATTTCCTGCCAAACTTCGCATAGCAAAAATCCAAGAATCTTAATTCTTGGATCTTTCGTCGTGTGAAGTGTTCTTTGAGGCAAGTTTAAACTAATTGATTGCCATCCCTCCTTGTCTCATTTATTCACAATTTGGGATCACATTTTTGGTGGGGAGGCTTGGAATTGAGTTGATTCCAACCTCACCACGACCTTTCACCTACCTTAGATTTGATCTCGAATAGTTCAACCCCAAAAATTTTAATTTTCTTTACATTATCTTGTGGTTGAACCTTGTGTGTGGAATATCATTTTTGGTGATTGGGAATACTTGAATTGAAGTGTTTTGGCTCCCTTTCGCACTAACCTAAAATTGACTCGTGCATCCACACATAGAAATTTCCACCTAGGGAAGCCCATTACATTTTTAGCATGCATTAACCAACTCACATTGAAGAAGGGTTTGTTGGGTATCGAAGAACTTGTGTTTTCTCAAAACCTGGAGATTGGTTGAATTGGTAACTTAGCAAAATCTTAAAATCCATACTACTTAAGACTGAAATTCTAAAAACCATTCACCATCTAAAACCTCAATTCGGGGAGATTTCCCCGTTGCATGCTTGGTTTACACACTTTTTAAAATCAACGCACTTGGGCATCACCTGTATACAACGCCCTTCACATTCCTGAAACACTTGATTCTAAGCCTCTAATTAAAACTTGTAGCAACTTGACCCTTATTAAGGATTGGAGGTCTAACTACCTACGTGTAGTGCCTATGTGTTGATGCGGGTTCCCGCGCGTTATCGGGTGTCTAAGACTGGGGCAAACGGCCTTTCAATCTGGCCTGGTGGTTCCGCGGTGCTCGCATTTGGTTCCGTAGGTAGTGATAGTAGGTAACTTAGATCTCTAGGTCTAAGGGTACATTGTAGAGGTTAGGACTTTGATTGCCTTTATTTGTCATCAAGTGTACCCTTGCGACGTCATTTCCCTCATCCTAGTTTCCCCTCTTATCTCCCCAAATTCTTCCTACGGTAGTGCATGTCTGGGAGGAGGTCACAAAACCCTGAATTGTTTGAATTGTCTGATAATTCTAGAAGGATAGAAACCGATTCATCATCCTCCTCCACAAACATGGCTGCACGCCCACCCCCAAATCCCGAGGGAGGAAATCGCCCCCCTCAAAACCCACCAGGTGGTGGTGTAGCCATAGACCCCATAACCCTCCTCCAAGCCCAAATGGAAATGTATAACGAGCAGATTGAAGTCATTAGGGAAACCTTGGAGGAAATGCAGAACCCTCCCGAACGGGAGGAGCCTAGGTCTCTTAGCTCTTATCAAAATCCCGCTGCTACAGAGACCATAGGACAAATTCGGGTCCCCATGGGCGGGGACGATTTTCAATTGAAACCCAATGTAATTGGCCTAATTAACTTTCACTTCCCTGTGACAGAGTGATTTTCACTTTGAAAAATTGATATTAAGATAATAAATCGTTGCAGCACAAAAGGTGGTGGAAAATCTCTCAATCAAAGATTAAACAGATATGAATTTAAACCACAATAACGGATGTCGTATCCACAGGGAGGAATAGACCAATAAATTCACAATAAATTTACCTCTTGTTTACTTAAAAGTAATTGCATTCATTCTTCCTAATCCCAAAGAAAGAACACTAATAGATGAATCTAATAACCAATCTCTAATTTCTAAAAAGAGATGGACCAATCACGCAAATTCTCCTTTACTAGAATATTCCTATAAAATCAATCAACCCCAAATATTCAATGGCATCCAATGTAAAGCATAATATCACCAATTAATGTAAAGCTAATAGATAGGGGAAGATAAGCATGCAATTTAATAAGCCAATTAATTAGAGTAGACTAAAGGGGCTTGGCTGTAAATTCAATCAATTAATAAAACAATAAACCAAAAATCAAGTTTTGGCAATGGCAGCAAATGTAATAACTAATTGAAGTAAAAATAAAGCTTTCACTCTCTCTCCTCCTCATGTGAGAGATGAAGCCCCAGCGATGGAGCTGCTATGGAGGAAGGTTGACCGGCGCGTGAGGATCACGATGGCGGTGACAGAATGGCAAGAGGTGGCCGGCGGGTGGAGGAGGACCGTTGGTTTGTTTGAGAAGGAGACTGTTGCCTCTGCTGTGAAGGTGCTACAGCGAGGTGGAGGCGCTGTGCAGGTGCGCGAGGGCGTTCTGCAGCGCCTGCAGAGGGCGCGCCTGCGTTGGAGGGTGAAGGCAGGCCGTGCAGGAGATGGGTGCTGGAGCCTGCAGGAGACGCAGCGCCTGCGGTGCTTGAGAGGGGCCCGCGAAAGTGGGCGCGGCCTGGCAGAGGCATGCAAGGTGGAGTGGCGTGAGCGTTGGAGTGCCTGCGGACGGCGATGGCGGGCGGTGTAGGAGCGTGCAAGGTGGCAACGAGCGCCTGCGGGCGCTGGAGAAGGGCGCCTGCAGGGCGCTTGGTGAGGGTGCAGGCATGCAACGCCTGCGGAGGGGTTGGGCGTGAGGCAGAGGGGTTGCTGTGGCGGCTGGAGATGTGCGGTGGAGAAGGAGCGAGCGCCTGCAGGTGGCTAGGGCGGTCTGCAGAGAGGGGAGACGCTGCGGTGGGGAACTTAGTGCACTGGAGGAGGGCACGCACCTGCGGGCGCGCAAGGTGGAGAAGGAGTGGGCACAGGCTGAAGGGCAGGATGGGGTGCACAGTGCACGAGGTGGAGCAGTTCCCCGCAGGGGGAAAGATGATCCTGGTCCACAGTGCATGCGGTGGTTGCCCACTTTCTAGAAGATCCTCTCCTCTCCTTTCTCCGCCTCCTCTTAACTCCTCTCCTCCGCCCTCCCAGGGATTTTCGAAATCCTTTCTAAATATGGCCTTGTTTGTTGAGGGAGGGCTGCGGGAGATCAGATGAATGTGCGGGAGGAGTTGCGGCTGGCCAGTGGATGAGGGAGGGATAGCACTGGCTATTTGTTGGGGAAATTTATTCCCCTCCCCCTTGTTCTTTCTAAATATTCTTCCTGCACATAAAATCATTACATATTATTTATAGAATAGATGTAAACCTAAATCATGATTCATGCAGACATTCTATAACTTAATGTAGTTATTAACAAACCTAAAAGATACAATTAAAGTTACTTAGGTGTAATATTAGTCCATTAAAATGGACTCATCACCATGGTCTTGCAAGTGAAGATCCTCTTCTCCATTTGGAAGACCTAACCCGATTGGCTGAAACTGTTAAACCTAGAAACATCGGGTTGTCAATTGTCCTCATGAAAATGTTCCCGTTTTCGTTGCGGGATAAAGCGTCGCAATGGTTACGCACCCTTGGGAGAACCATCTATTCTTGGGAAGAGATGTGAACAGCATTTCTCAAGAAATTCTTCCCAATCGGGCAAACCAATGAGCTCCGTCGTGCTATAACTTCCTTCACGCAACAAAACGGCGAGCAGTTTTATGAGGCTTAGGAGAGGTATAATGACCTCCTCTGGAAGTGTCCGCACCACGATTTGCCTAAGTGGCATATAGCCCATATTTTCTATTATGGGCTAAATGAGACTTTGAAGCAGATTGCAGACACTTCTTGCGGAGGAAATTTCATGAATAAAGACGAGAATGGAGCATTCGAATTATTTGAAAACATAAGCAAAAATTCAATGAACAATGCCTCCATTGTCGCCTTTAATCGTACCAGCCTGCCCCGTAATGTTCACGAAGTTGACACGGGACCCTCCCATTCATCCACAGATCTTAATCTTATCGCACAAAAATTGGATGAAGTCTCCGTCGTTCACAAGAAGCTGGACGAGCTTCTGGCCAATCCCGCCTGTTCTATGGCAAACACCTCCACCTCACCACTTCGTCACAATCCTAATCTTCCCAATGCCAGGCTTATTTCAAAAAACCCCGTAAGACCTTCCTTACCGAGTGTCGCGCCGAGCAATTCGGTAAGTAATGTGGATCTGGCTTCTGCAAGTCAATATTTCGACACGGAGGACCCAGCCTTCGTGGGCTCAAATGCATATTTACATGCAGACTCATCTTCTGGATTAGAAGACGCTTGCGCCCTAGGGAACAACCCGTTCTCTGCTACTTATAATCCAGGGCGGCGAAATCATCCTAACTTCGCATGGTCCAGTAACCCACAGCGCCAAAACCCCGTGGGAGGGCCAATGCGACCGTCTGCACCCGTCATCCCAAGGGCCCAATCTAATCCTTTAGCAAATCCACCATCGGGTCCTTGCATACCGCAAACAGAATACGCATCAAGTCCTCTTTATAAACTGATGCGAATGATGACGGAAATGTCTAAGCGCCATGAAGAGAACATGACCTCTCTTCAGCACCAATTGGCGCAGCAGAATGCTGAGATTAGTCAACTACGCATGGCGACTTGATCTCAGGGCACTCTTCCAGCCCAACCTGTTCCCAACTCGCGAAATTTTGTACCTCGTGGTCCTCAACCACAGGTATGACCTTCTCAGGGGCAGGTTCATCAGTTCTGCAAGCTCCGAGCATTCCACTGGGATTCCAGGCTAATCCCGCAACAACACCTCACCCTTATGTCCCTATTGTGAACCCTTCTCCGCCTTATGATCCCACTGGACCCACGACATCCAATGCGATTACTACGAGGAGCAGTAAAAAGACCGTCTATCCGCCTCGACTTGATCTTGGCCCATCTTTTTCATCGCCCTCTCATTTGAGATGCGCATCGCATTCTTGTGAGAACGATATACCCAAACTAGTGCAAGGATCAGTTCCATTCCCTAAGGCTCTACTGAGGGAGCCAAAAGGCAAGAAAAAGGATACGCAGGCCTTTGATAACCTATGTAATTTATTTAGGGATGTAGAAATCAAGGTACCCCTGTTAGAGGCTATCGGCCATATACCAACTGTCGCCCGATTTTTCAAAGACTACACTACACCCAGGCGACAGTCAAAGAAAACAAAGAATCTGGTGGTTCTCTCACCTCATGCGAGTTGTGCTATACTGTCAAATCTACCACCGAAGCAGAAAGATCTGGGCACACCGCTTATTTCTTGTAGCATCCAAGGCTGCAATTTCAATCGTGCTCTACTTGATCTAGGATCCTCCATTAATCTTATACCAACCATCATGCTCGAGAAATTTGCATTAGGAAATCTGAAACCCACCCCTGTCACGTTACAGTTGGCAGATCGTTCTGTCAAAATACCAAAGGGTGTGGTGGAAGATGTGGTGGTTAGGGTCAACGTCTCTGTTTTCCTGTTGACTTTCTTGTTTTGGATATGAAAGTTCCTAGCTCACTTTCTGATTGTCCGATCAACCTTGGTCGACCTTTCTTGGCCACAGCCCGCGCCCATATGGACTGCGAGTCGGGCTGCATTGAGATTGCCGTTGGCTCTAAGAAACACAAGCTAAACATCTTCAAGGTAGCCAAGAATTTTGATTGCGATTGCATCGAGGATGACACGTCTGACGAGGACATGGTCGTCAGCGCATGTATCTGACTAATAGGGACCTATTCTGACTGCTGTGGATTGCCTTTGAACACAAACCATTGCTTAACCGACACATATTGTGACGTTTCCCCATCCCTCCCTTTACCCGTACCTTCTCCTGACCAAACTTCTGACGAGGTTTTCTCCGCTTCCCATACCTTGTGGTCTGAGTCATATTTTGGCTACTCACTGCCAGTCCACACTCTTGAAGACCAGATTGCCCTTTCTTTCCCGCCAAATTAGGTGGAATTGCAACTCCACACTGGGACCTTGAGCTCACATACTGCTCACTGGGGCTATCCCTTTTTGGATGCCCCTCTTCTTGGCCAATCTGAGGGCCAACTTCTTCCTCCTGCCTTGTTTTCTTCTGATCCGCTTGGGACACTCTCGTCCGAAGAAATGCCAAATCTTTCACCATCCACTTCCGAGCTGAAAGAGTTGCCTGACACGCTTAAGTATGTTTTCTTGGGACCAAATGAAACGCGCCCCGTAATCATTAGTTCAAAATTGACCAGGGAGCAAGAGTGCAAACTAACAAAGGTCCTTATAGAACACAAGGTAGCCATTGGATGGTCCTTATCGGACTTAACTGGCATCAACCCCTCCTACTGCACTCACCGTATATATACGGAGGAGGAGGTTCGACCTTCCCGCGAGATGCAGCGACGTCTCAACCCTAACATGCGGGAGGTCATTAAAAAGGAAATTATTAAGTGGCTGGATGTGGGTATAATTTACCCGATCAGCGATAGCCCCTGGGTGAGCCTGATTCATGTCGT
This sequence comes from Thalassia testudinum, assembly GCA_037157565.1. Lineage (NCBI taxonomy): Eukaryota > Viridiplantae > Streptophyta > Magnoliopsida > Alismatales > Hydrocharitaceae > Thalassia > Thalassia testudinum. Next base: position 53,169,926 of record JAZHRO010000009.1, read on the forward strand.
GCCCAAAAAGGCGGGACTCACCATCTGTGTCAGTGACAGGGGCAAATCCATCCCTACACGCACTCCTACATATTGAAGAGTGTGTGTAGACTATAGGAAACTAAATGCTGCAACTAAGAAAGATCACTTTCTGCTACCTTTTATTAACCAAATCCTGGAGCTGTTAGCGGGAAATAATTTTTTCTGTTTCCTGGATGGATTCTTTGGATATAGCCAGGTGGTAATTGACCCTTGGGACCAAGAGAAAACCACCTTTACCTGCCCCCTTCGGCACCTTCGCATTTAGAAGGATGCCTTTCGGACTTTGTAACGCGCCAGCGACTTTCCAGAGGTGTATGCTGGCGATATTCCATGACATGGTGGGTGACTTTCTTGAGGTCTTCATGGATGACTTTTCGATCTTTGGACCCTCTTTTGATGATTGTCTTGCCAACCTGACCCGTATCCTTCGGAGGTATATTGATGTGAACCTCGTGCTTTCCTAGGAGAAAAGTCATTTTATGGTACACGAGGGAATTGATCTCGGGCATATCATCTCCGATAGGGGTATTGAGGTTGACAGAGCTAAGCTTGACGTAATTGCTGATTTACCTGTGCCTAGCTCAATCAGACAAATCTGCTCCTTCTTGGGACACGTCGGTTTCTATAGGAGATTCATCAAAGACTTCTCCAAGATTTCTAGACCTTTAACTCATCTCCTATCGACCGAGGTACCCTTTGATATGGGCCCCGACTGCATACGAGCATTCACGCAGCTGCATGATGCTGTCACCAAGGCCCCTGTTCTCCAGCCACCTGACTAGTCCCTTGACTTTGAACTCATGTGTGATGCTTTCGATGTTGCAGTTGGAGCCATTTTGGGACAAAGACATGATAGACACCCCTTCGTGGTATACTACGCCAGTAAGACGTTGGACGAGGCCCGGCGTAATTATACTACCATTGAGAAAGAACTACTGGCGGTCGTCTTTGGGCTGGAGAAATTCCGCTCTTACCTTCTGGGCTAGCCTGTTATTGTATTCACTGACCACGCGGCCATTCGCCATCTCATGCACAAGAAGGATGCCAAGCCTAGGCTGATTCGTTGGATCCTTCTGCTCTAAGAATTTGACATTGAGATCCGCGATAAGGCCGGAGCCCAGAATGTTGTAGTTGATCATCTCTTGAGACTGGACCCTGACCACATTAGACTTACCCTGCCGATCAATGAGGTTTTTCCCGATGAGTACCTATTGGCAATTAATGTGGCACGTGGACCTTAGTATGCTGACATTACCAATTACCTTGCTTCTGGTTCCCTTTCACGTGGCTGGCCTAAAAACCAGCGCGAGCGTCTCATTGCAGAAGCAAAGTATTATTTCTGGGATAATCCACTACTTTTTCGAATAGGTGCTGGCCAGATCATCCGTCGCTGTATTCCAGACAGCGAATTCCCCAGTGTGCTATCCTTCTGCCATGATTAAGCCTGCGGAGGCCATTTCTCTGGGAGGAAAACTGCAGCCAAGGTGTTGCAGTGCGGTTTCTTTTGACCCTCCCTTCACCAAGATGCACACAATTATGCCAAACATTGCACTAGGTGCCAGTCGTCAGGGTCAATGTCACGTCGTGACATGATGCCCTTGCAACCCATCCTAGCTGCCGAAATCTTTGACATTTGGGGAATTGATTTCACGGGTCCCTTTCCTCCCTCCAACGGCTTCGAGTACATCCTCGTTGCTGTTGATTATGTTTCGAAATGGATCGAGGCTATTCCCACTCGCCATGCTGACCATGTCATATCTACTCGATTTGTCAAAGACCACATTTTTGCACGCTTTGGGATCCCTCGAGCCATTATCTCGGATGGAGGAAGTCATTTTACCCATGCTTCTTTTCGGGCACTCCTGAGAAAATATGGATCCACCATCGTATCGCATCTCCGTATCATCCTCAGACGAATGGCCAGGCTAAGGTGTCAAACAGGCAAATCAAGCAAATTCTCCAGAAAACGGTTCGGCTTGACCGTAAGGATTGGTTTGACAAGCTAATTGACACACTTTGGGTGTATCGGACCGCCTTCAAGGCTCCCCTAGGTATGTCTCCTTATAGAATCGTTTATGGGAAGCCTTGTCATTTGCCCGTGGAGCTGAAGCACCGTGCTTATTGGGCGGTTCACCAATGTAACCTCGACCCAAACCTGTGTGGTCGAGAAAGGAAACTCCAACTCCAAGAGCTGGAAGAGTGAAAGTTTGGCCCTACGAGGAGGGGTGACGTAATAAAATGCGGAATTGAAATATAAAGCAATCTCACCAAAGAAAACCAATCACAAAAAACACAAAGATTTTTAGGTGGAAACCCAAACCGGGTGAAAACCACCACCTAACCCTCTCGAGTTAGGATTTTCCGATCAACCTAGTTGATCAAATCCACTAACCGAATCACTTTAAGACGAGGGTGATTCAACCTCAGTACAACCACGCTACAAGTACGAGGGTAGCGTTCCTCAACCCCTTCTCTCCACGAGAAGGATTTTGTCCCACGAAGGACACGGGAATTCGCAAAGCGAATACCCAACCAAAAGACAAAGATAAAATAAACAACAAACCTATAGAGCCAACAAAGTAATAAACCTAAGCTTCTATAGGAATTAGGAAACTCCCCTTTGCAAGGAGTGCGTCGACGAAGACGCGGGTGCGTGAGCCACGCAACGGTGCAATGTCGCTCTCGTGAACAACGGCGGGAGAGCGGGTGCGCGAAGGTTTGATGCTCTCAAGGGAATGGAGCTTAAGCTTGGAGAGCAAGATCTTTTCTGGACACAAAAGAGTGTGAAAGTGTGTAGCTAAGTGTATCCAAGTGTGTATTCTGTGTCTTTCTTAGTGTATCTATGTGTGTAAAGGCTCCCCTCTATTTATAGAGGCCTTAGGAAGGCTTTGGAAGGCTTAGGAAAGGTTCTATAGCCGTTGGGAACAAAGTCCAAGAGAATCAGGCCAAAATCAGGACAATGATTACATTTGACAGGGTTATCAGACATCTAACTCTTGCATCAGACGTCTGGAAGGCCACTTTAAGACGTCTGATTCCAAGGTCAGACGTCTGATTCTATGCGGGTTTCCTCCTGACTTGAATCAGATCTAAACATGGTTTTTGTGCAAGTCCATCAGACGACATATAGGACATCTGGAAATATGTCTGGACGTCTGGAAACCTACTTCTACTGTGGGAATTGATTTCCAAACGTTGCAACGGCTAGAAAATCTCTGAGAAGAGATTTTGGGTCAGCCGAGGCAAAACGGTCATTTATCAGATGTCTGGAAAGGCCTAAGGACGTCTGATAAGGCTCTAACGGTCATAATCATGAGTGCCTGCTAAGCTAGCCAACGGTCCACTATCTGGACGTCTGGCAAGTCCATCAGACGTCTCCTTAGACGTCTGGTATAATGTCTGGACGTCTGATTTCATCAGACAGAACTAACTATGTCCAGCCTAACAGTTATCAAACATCTGAAACAACAGTCAGACGTCTTAAAATACTTTATCAGACATCTGATTTGGGAATTAAACGTCTGGAAGTGCTGTTTGAACCCTATATTGGTTTTCTAAGTATTCTACAGAAAACCTAAGTATCCTAGGGTTGTGCCGGTGTTCCTAGGACTACTGTTAGGGTTCTTTGAGGCTCTTTAACATAATTTTCTAAGGAAAATAAAAAGAGCAAGAAAATAAAGACAAGAGATACAAGAAAGGATTAAAAAGAATCTATCTTATTCTTCTTGTCTTCTATCTTCAATCTGTCGCTCCACGCGAACCTCCTCTGTTTTCCGTCAAGCTCCTCCAATCCGTCCTAGATGCGAGCTCGAACTCCGTCTAAATACGTCCACATTTGCAATTGACCTGAAATCTAGGACTCAAATTGCAAATGTTAAATAACACGTGTTTTGTTATCATCAAAACAAATGATCGTGGTGCTCTAGCACCAACAAAGAGCTCCGTCGTGAAGCTATGATTCTGCCTTAACTTTCAAGCAGCGCACTAAGGCTTTTCACGATAGTCGAATTCGGCAGAAGGAATTTGAGCCATCTCAGCAAGTTTGGCTTTACAATGCCCGGCTCAAATTCTTTCCAAGGAAATTGAAGTCCAAATGGACTGGTCCCTTCTTGGTCTCGAGACCATTTCCCAAAGGGGCCGTTGAAATTGAAGATCCCAAATCTGGGCATAAATTTACGGTCAATGGGCAGCGTTTAAAACCCTATCTTACTCATGAACCTGCCTCCGTTAGTGAAACTGTTGCCCTGCTAGAGGGTAACTAATTTCTTACCTCATTCTGAGTCCAGCTGGGGACGTTAAATTCAGCGCTTGTTAGGAGGCACCCCAGCAACACTCCTCCACTATCACTTACACAATTCCATGTCACTTCGCACTTCTTCACTTTTCACTTCACCACCCACCATCCACCCACCCTACCACCCTGCCATATACCTTGCACATCAGCTCTTGTTCCCCAATCTTTGGACCTTGTTCTACCCTGCATGCATATAAGGACATAGCATTGTTTGGCATGGGAGGGTGGAGAGGCATCTATAGGATCTGCGTATTATATGGTATCATACAACTTCCATTATACATATCCATCTATAAATATGAACATAGTAAAAAAAAAAAAAAAGGTGTTTAGTAATGATCTAAAGGCTGAAATAAAAATACAATAAGTGTTTATGGATATTCAACTACTGTTTTGAAGACTTTCCAAGCCACAGAAGCTTGATTCCCTCAGGCTTGGCTTAATTCACTGGTAGTCTTCTCTGCAATTGGTTCTCACGATATCCAACAGATAAACACACCCATGTCGCCTCAGATGAAAACCTTCAGCTTAAGATCATTTCTAAATACAAAACAAAAAAATGTTTTGCTAGGGACTAGCAAAAGATAGGCATGGGGATATGATTGCACAGCAAAAATACACCAATAAATATACCATCTTGTGTTATTTCCTAGCACTACTATTGCATCTTATGTAGCTATAGTGGCATTTGCACATAGACACATGCATGCATTTTTAAAGAGGGGACGAGAATGCGAATAATTGGCCATCTAATTAATATCTTCATCAAGTGCTGCATTGCAATTTCACCATTTTCATTTTTTATTTTTTATTTTGAATTCTTCTCCCTCACGCGGCTGTAGGGCATGGGGCTTGCGCCTCTTCGCGCCACTCCTCTGCCAGCAACATGGCTGGGCATGCGAAGCCAGCAGCATAGTTGTGGCAAGCTCCTGCTTCTTTAAAAAGCCTTACCATCTTCCTTGCGTGGGAACCTGAAAACACACACACATATAGACACTTCCCTCTACCGTCAGGCCATCTTCCTCCCCTCTCCCTCTCCATACGCAGTATCTCTTCTCTCTGAAGTGACACACTGCGGGCAAGAGAAAGCTCACAGTGGTCCCACGGCCTCCACTGTGAGCTCCACCACCGCCCAACTCTTTCACGAGCAGGTGGGTGTGGTGGTTTCACCATTTGCTTTCATCACTGAAAGCCCTCACCGCCATTGCCAGAGCTTCAAGGTCAGAAGCTCCAGCAATGCACCAGCCAGCCTGCAGCAACTGCCGGCCACCGCACGCACGCCAGCAGGCCTCCGTAGCTCTTTCCACACGCGCAGGCGCCTTCCAGAGCGCCCGCGCACGGCCGCTACCAGTCGCCCGCTCTGTGCGGCACTGTAGCTACTATTCACGCCTCTCAGCGCGGAACTGTAGCTACAGTGAGGTGACCGGTTTGTTCCTCACTTATCCGGTCACCACGCCTTCTCTCTCCTCCTCGCGACTGCCTCCAGCCAGTCATGCATGGGCATTCCTGTGCTCTGCGTTGTGTGCCCACTCTCCTACGAGATCAGATGACGGGTACAGCCTCCAGACGACTTAAGTTCGCCCTCTCTCTCACACTCACCCTCCAGCGTACACACACATACTCGCACACATACACACTCGTACACACACAGACTCACTTGTACAAAGTCACACCTATATATATATATATATATATATATATATATATATATATATATATATATATATATATATATATATATATATACACACACACACACACACACACTACTACACATATATAGTTATATCTCTATCTATACATATATAGATATATATACATTTTACGTACACACCCACCTACTCATATCGATACGCCCGTACACTAATAACTCCACCGCACATTATATCGTAGGAATATCTACACCAGTTGCTGATATTCTCCAATATCTGCGCAAAGCAAGAGCCTCCGTACACACTCCCACACATCCACCTAACACTCCACGCAACACTCCGTCTTGTTGGTAACATCTTACTAGATGTAGACCAACTCGACATTGTGCTACACTCCATCTCCACTTCCACCTCCACCCATATATATATATTATACACACACACAGATATATATATATATATCTACTATATAGCTAAACATATATTAAGCCAAGTATTCCTTTCTTTACCAGCAACCTGCCTTGTTTTTATTCTGTCGTTTCTTACTATTAAAAGCATAAAAAAAGAGAAAAGATAATTCTTGTCTTACAGGTACACAACCTTGCGAATAGCAAGACCATTTTTTTTTGGAAACCCTAAGTTGGCTCAAAGCCAAGAACAATTTGGCTCAGAGCCAAGAACTTGATTTTGAGGGTGTGCCTCAAGGACAATATTATCAACAAAAAAATCTTAAATAGAAAAAAAAAATCAAAAACATAATAAACGCACGGAAGAGATACGTTTTAGAAAAGGCGTAGAAACTTATTCACCTTTAATTCCCGCCTCCCTGAGATCGACCTTAGGCCTAAAAGTGACCAAGATAAAATTAAGTAGGCCAGGATAAAAATTTTGTAAAAGATGGTTAGACTCGATTTAAGTTAACCCACTGTACTAACTTCAACGATAATTTCACCATATTAACACAACCTATTCGAGTTCTACCACTTACCATCCCAGACTGCAGTGGCGATTTTGTGGTTTACACAGATGCTTCGTTGCAGGGGTTAGGGGGTGTGCTCATGCAGCGGGGTCACGTTGTCGCTTACGCTTCGCGGCAACTAAAGCCCCAAGAGCATAGCTACCCTACCCATGACTTAGAACCGACAGTTGTTGTCTTCGCGTTAAAGACATGGAGGTACTACCTTTACGGTGAGACTTTCGAGATTTTCACGGATTATAAGAGCATCAGGTACTTGTTTGACCAGAATAAGCTCAACATGAGACAGAAACGTTGATTAGAGCTCCTAAAGGACTACGACTGTAACATCTCCTACCATCCAAGGAAGGCCAATGTGGTGGCTAACGCCTTGAGCCGGAAGGTGCTTGCCCACTTGGCCAGTCTACAAGCACAGAGTTGGAGACTTATAGAGGAGTTGAGCAGTTGGCGACCCCGGGAGTCACAGGGGTATTGTGGGACTATGACAGTCAGCAGACTCGACCAAAGCTGATAGACCGCATCATCGCAGGACAGATGACAGATTCGTACTTACAGACACTACAGAACAGGGTGTTAACAGGAGACCCAGGATACTTTTTCTTTACAGACAAGATATTGTGCATGAGGGGACGCTTATACGTTCATAGGGACAAGGAGTTATTAAGAGAGCTCCTGGCTGAGGAGCACGGGTCCAAGTTCACCATACATCCCATAAACACAAGGATGTATCATGATCTGAGACTCGACTTTTGGTGGAGAGGGATGAACCGGGATGTTGGTGAGTTTGTGCAGCAGTGTTTAGTGTGCCAGCAGGTGAAGGCCGAGCATTAGAGGCCTGTAGGGTCGTTGCAGCCACTTCCTGTGCCTGAGTGGAAGTGGGAGAGCATCACCATGGACTTGGTGGTGGGTCTACCAGTTACCCAACGAGGACACGACGCAGTCTGGGTGATAGTAGACAGGTTGACGAAGACGGCACGTTTCCTGCTGATCCGAGTCACCTTAGGACTAGCATAGTTGGTAGAGAGGTACATTCGCAATGTGGTACGCCTGCATGGAGTTCCATGTGAGATTGTATCCGACAGGGATACTCGTTTTAATTCCCAGTTCTGGACTGAGCTTCAGCAGGCTTTAGGGACACGTTTGAAGTTCAATACCGCCTACCACCCCCAGACGGACGGATAGTTAGAGCGCACCATACAAACACTTGAGGACCTTTTACGCGCCTGTGTACTAGACTAGAGAGGCTCCTGAGAGGAGCATTTACCCCTAGCAGAGTTTGCATATAATAATAGTTACCACTCGAGCATCGGCATGACACCTTACAAGGCTCTATACGGATGGAGGTGTACTTCACCCTTGAGTTGGGTCGAGGTGGGGACCAAGTGGGAGGTTGGCCCTAAGCTGATCCGGCAAAGTCAGGAGGTGATAGAGTAGATTCACAGACGACTCCGTACTGTAGGGAGCAGGCAGAAGAGTTACGCTGATCGGAAATGCAGAGAGGTGCGGTTCAAGGTTGAGGATCATGTCTTTCTCCGTGTTTCGCCCATGAAGGGCCTGCAGTGTTTTGGGGTGAAAGAGAAGCTTGCGCCGAGGTTTGTAGGGCCCTTTGAGGTCCTGGAGCAAGTAGGACCCGTTGCTTACCAGCTTACCCTTCCTCCCTAGCTTTCTAGAGTGCACGACGTGTTCCACGTGTCCAACCTCAGGAAGTACGTCGCTGATCCTAGTCACGTTCTGAGCCACAAGAGCGTCGAGCTGGGTGACGACCTGACCTACCCCGAGAGACCAGTGCAGATACTACATAGAGCAGTCCGGAATCTGAGACGGAAGTAGGTACCACTGGTGAAGGTCCTATGGAGAAGCAAGCGGTACAAGGAGGTGACCTGGGAGCCTGAGGCAGCGATACGAGAGTAGTACCCGGAGCTTTTTGAGAGTACGACTTTTCGAACCTACTTCGGTCGTCTTTAAGTTTGTTATGCGATTTATGATCCTTTTTCCGCACCCTAGCTAACTCAAGTTTCAGGGATGAAACTTCCTTTAAGTTTGTTATGATGTAAGGACCCGTTACTTTTTAGCCATTTAAGACATCTGAAGTCTCAGTCAGATGTTTGTCCAGTCATCTGGATTCGTTCCCGGACGTCTGAAAATGGAATTTTTTTACTACACTCTGCGTGCGGGTGGCACGCAGAACCATCCTCTTCTCTCTCCCTTTCTCATTCTTCCCCAAACCCTAAACCCCACATCTCCTATTTAAACCCCCCTCCTATCTCCTCTCCACTCCACACACCAGCCACCACCACCTTCAGTGCTTGTGCGGAAGCGGCAAGAGGGGGCGAGCGAGGGAGAGCGAGAGGGAGGAAGGAGGAGAGCGCGGGAGGAGGAGGAGGCCTAAGGTTGGAGGAGCTTCGGTGGAAGCCTGGCGAAGCTCGCACGGCCACCGGCGAGCTCGTGCGGGAGGAGGAGAGGGCTCGAGGAGGCGGCCTCCCGGCCCTCTGCAGTGGCTGGAGCTGCTACAGTGCGAGGCAGAGTGAGCGGAGAGAGCTGCGAGGAGTTCCTGATACTGGAAGTTTTCCAGTATCAAACATCTGGAATGGAGTCCAGACGATTGGTGGGGTACCTGGATGTCTGGAGCTAAGGCTAGACGTCTGAAAGCACATTTATCACAAGGTACGTATCTCCCTACACCATGCATATCGCAGTGCAGGGGTTATTGTCAGCTAACCGCGTCTGCGATTTTGTACGCAGGTGCAGTTTTGGGAAGGAGCGCGGAACGCTTTCTCACGGGCTTTTAGACGTCTGAACACATCACCAGACATCCAGAGGTGCATCCAAACTACCGGAGGCATTGTTCGACATCTGGAACTACCTTTAGACGATCGCAGAGAAGGTCTGGACGTCTGAGAATACCACAGGGACTTAAGGTAAGATCTGATGACTTTTAAGACATCTGGGATTATTTCCAGACGTCTGATTTTGAACAGTAGGCACGTTTTTGACTTATTAGTGTCCTATCGGGGTCTGTTTTACGCAAACGAAATACTTGTACTTTCCTCACGAGTTCCTCTATGTACTAGAGTCTATTGTACACTATTCTGAACTCTCCTTTTATGATGTATTCCCTAGCATAGGTTTTATCTTGCTGCGTGTTTGGGGCTCGCAGAGATGCCTGGGTCTGCGATTTGAGCCCCCATTACTCCCGTGTTACCTGGTAGAGGTTTAATTCAGTTAATAATATTTAAATAAAAATGTGCTTGTGGAAATAGTCGAATGGAACCCTATGATATGGCATGAACCCTAGGGTAGAGAAATGAATGAACCATTTATGCTGTGTGATGTACTTGCATGCATGATTGAGATAAACTGCTAGCAATTACCTGTATTATAATTGTGAGTTGCCTGTTAGAATATGAGTTGCCTGTATTTAATGAATAATTACCTGTGAAATCACCAATTGCATTATCGAATTATGGAAACACAAGCTGCTTGTATATGGATGAGAAATGAATTGTGAAAGGTGAAATCTGGATCGGAATAAATGAGGTGAACATGAGCATGAACCCTACGGGAAATTTGGAGTAGAACTCCTGTGGATAGGCGGAAACCTAGAATGTAGACGGGAAGTGTGCTGGCCCTTGAGTACGTGGTATCAAGAAGAGCAACTGTCTCCTTTTTGTGTAAAGCAGTGCTAGCCTCCCTTGGGTTGAGACCCGGGGTTAGGATTGGCTACTCTACATCGACTCCTTTTGGCCCTCGTGTATGTGGTACTGAGGCGAGCTACTAGTGTAGGGAGGGAGCTAGCCACCCCACGGGGCCCGGGGTTCAGCTAGCCACCATACACCGACTTGTTAGGCCCTCTGGGTAAACCGGGGTAGTCAGACGAGGGTGCGCGAACTGTGGAGGGGCGAGACCCCTGTTTGGTTCTGAGGGGCGAGACCCCTGTTCTGAAAGGGCAAGGCCCTATACTGTTCCTTGCTGTACTTTGGGCACACCCGCTAGCTGAAACGACTGACCGCGTGTCAGTGCAGGGTAGCTACCCGTGCGCTTATCATGTGTGCCGTAGTCAGTGCTATGTCTTGACTGTGACCTCGGGGTGGTTGACTGAGTATAGGACTACCACGGGGGACTCTCCCAGCCAGGAGAGCACCACGTGTACCTTCTACTCTACGAAAAAGACTGCAATCAAGATCGTTCCCACGAGGAACATGCAAGATCAAGAATATCTGGATGCTTGAGAGAAATGGGTGAAATGGAAATATATATAAAATAGATAAATAGAAATAAAAATTAAACCCGTTGCTTTTACTGTTTTGTACTTAGATAGTATAGATACCACTCTACTCAGCGTTCACTAACTCTGCCTTTTCATAATACTGTTCAGGACCAGGAGTTGAGCAGCCCGAGCTTCTAGCTGCAAAAGGTGCTAGGCCTAGTCGAGCCCAGCCGTAGTTTTCTTCAGCACTTTCTTTTCTTTTTTCTACTGTTGTAGTAAGTAATGGACTTTTGTTACTGTTCTGCTTCTACTGTTTACTTCCGCTTTCCATTGTTATTGTTGTTGTGGTGGTATGTACTGAAATAGCAGATTTATTTTCCTTTACTGCTTTGTACGTTTCTTCTGCTTAGTTATATTGCATATGTGAGTGTGGTTTACTTTCCTACTTTTGGTTATTTCTTGTTAGACGATTAGGTCTTGAGATTAGTCGAAAGAGCCAATCTCGGATCCTGTAGGGATCCGGGAATCGGGTCATAACAAAATATGATAGCAAGAAATTAAGAGAGAATATATCATGCATCAATTGGGGAGAGAACATGGAGAGAGAATTTGTAACTACCAGCTTAAGGAAATAGATTAAAGAATTGGATGCGAGTATAAAAATGTAAAAGTTGACTCGTTTTGTAACATGCTGATGTGACATACCGGTGCAAAATCATCAAGAATCATTTTATATCGGCGCAAAATCATTAAGAGTCACCTTGTATCGATGCAAAAAACATCTAGAATGACTTTACACCGGTGCAAAATTACTCCATGACCATTTTTCACTAGTGCAAAATTACCTATAATCATTTTGCATCAATGTAGAATCACTTTACATCGGTGTGCCACATCAACACGTTGCAAGACACATCGCATGATGTGTTTTTGTATATTTTGACCAAAGAATAAATACATGGGATAGAGAAAAACAAAACAAATGACTTGATGGAGAGAGGATTGAATACCTACTTATTAGTTAGCATTTTTAGCCATTAATTTGATAGAGATGTTCTTAGAAAAAGTTTATTCATTCATTTATTCCATATGATGCACATCTAATTATTTATTTACAGAAAATTACTTTGAAAGCAAATCCAAGATATTACATGAACAACACCGTGCTCGCTCTAACTGTTCCTATACCTCTAGGCATCATCGAGGGCATTACAAATGCCCTTGTCCCTGAAGGTGATGATGGAAAGGTCAATGAAGCATTAGGAGGAGGATGCACGGGAAGCAATGGCACACACAATGGAGGTCATGCCACTATTGGAAGGTTCACAAAGGATAGGAGAACGCAAAGCAAAGGTGGAGTTGAGGTGGTCTTACCCCCACAATCCCTTCAATGTTGTGTGGCTGCATCCTTTGTTACAGTGGTCATGGCTCCTCCTTACGCATCATCATTATGGGATCAAGAATCAAACAATTACTCCCTTCCACGTGCAACACTAACAGAGTTGAATTCCTCAAGCTTATTAGCATTGTTATATAATGGGTACCATTTGTGTAAAATATCTATCCTCACTATTTCACTCAATTTTATTTTGTCGTTTCCTAATACACGATACTTTCTTAAATTGTCTTTAGCATAAAAGTGGCAAAAATCTTAGGCCTAGTTTGTCTGATATATCATCCCTTTAAAATGAGGATAACTCAATTTGATTGTCCAGTTAGATTAACCCAGATTACAAGGAAACAACCTACCTGATGTCGTATAAGTCATCTCACAAGTTAACCCTCACCACCCCTTCCCACAAAAATGAAGCAACCCATGATTATTCCACTGTATAAATAGGATAACCTTTAGGTTATCTCACTACATTCCAGACAACCACAAGTTAACCTAGCAAATAACCCTTATAATCTCAAACATAAATGTAGGATAATCCTTCTAAAAATTCCTATCTCACAAAATTCAATCTCCCATCCCAAACTAGGCTTTAAAGTTTTACTTCAACCACAGGCCAGTATCTAATTACAACGTAGAGGTCTTCCAGGAAACCCATGTTCGTTAACCACTACAACATCATACTTGCGTGCTCCTCCTCTCCATCTCAGATGTTTACACATGCTCCGCGATGTTGACAATGGCATCACCTATCTAGCCCTTTATGAAGTTAACCAACGTCAAGTTTACAGCAACAACGTAGAAATAGGAAACCACGAAGCCTGATGGAAGGGAGGCGGGCGAGAGGGGGCGAGTGGGGGTAGAGAGATAAGTCGAGGGTTTCTTATACAAACATTTTTCAATTTTTAATCTGCCATTTCATGAAGACTATCCATGTTCATAAATTGACATTTCAAAGGCACATATGTCAATGCTGGACGTGCCAAGATACACGTGAATCTTTTCAGATGTTTTCATGGAAATGTGTAATTAACCCTTTCCCATTTTCATAGAAATAGACTATATTAAAACAATCTAAATGAAAACCTACGTGAGCAAAAGAAAGCCTGCGCAGAATTGCAGAACCTGAAAAACATGTTTGCATACTTGCGCTCTTCCTTGGGAATCATGCAAGGGTTCGAATCGATAGAGTGGCAAAACCTCTTTATTGGCACCTAGAGGTCATGGAAAGATCAAATCATATGGCCATTCACCTTTTCTTAGGAAGCTGTTAGATCCTCTAAATCCACCGGCATCTCGCACCGTTTTAAACTGTATTCACATCTGTTGATACATGCTGCTTGCATGTCCATGCACGTAATGACTCCAATGTATCTAAACGCACAGGTAGTGGAGCACAGAAATTAGAGTGATGGATCCCTTACACAGCGAATTTTTCTCTGAATTGATCGTAACGTGTTTCAAATGAACTGCGCAGCAGATTTTTACACCACAAAAGAGAGGCGTTAGACTTTTCCCCCCACGTGAGAACCATGTCCAAGCGAAACACTCGACGACACTGCAAGTCTGCGTGGCTCACAGGTAGCATCCAAAAGATCATGATATCAAATCCTGTAAACATCTTCTCCAAAAAAAAAAAAAAAAAACCGAAGAGGATCAATCAGTATAGATAGAACCATGGAAAATCAAGTCTACAGAAATCATGTCCTGAAATCTGAGCTATCGCGAGGACAGAAATCTATAGAGTTGAAAACGTCCACATGAAAACCAAAGTGACTAGGAATACTCGGCACCTGCTATGCTCACTTGAAAAGCGACACCAGCAATCCAATAACATTCGCCAATCTTCTACTCCCTCGTCAACCTTCCATGATCACTTTGGATTTCAAGCCTCTCGCAAGGGATTTGCTCTCATGATCAGTGGGATTCCACAAGGACATACAGCGGCTTGCCCTTCAACCTCTTGCGACCCTGACAGTACATGGTGGGCAACATAATCAGAGACCAATTGCCATGCATTTCAATAGAAATCTAGAAAAAGGGAACACAGAAATGCAGATTAATGCTTTCTCTTCCTTTCATCCATGTAACATATAGATCAAAATGGACAGGCATAAGCACATGACATACATGCATCAGACAGCTTCAATTTTTCCAGGAAGCAATCTCACAACATGTAAATTTGCCAATGAACTCTAACAAGCACATGTACGTAGTTAGCATTGAAAACATTTTGCGTATAACCTTGATGTTAAGTGTTGATTATTGGGCTTTCTAGGGTTTGGATGAGAAACTTATTAGCTAGAAATAATGGCGTACTTAAGGCAGTGACCAGCAGATCTACAATGCTCCAATTTTAACTTAAGGGTAAAATCATTGAAACAAAAGAATGGAGCATTTTCCTGAAAAGATTATAGGGAAGCAATGATGCTGTGTTTTCTAGCCAAAGACTTACAAGATAGTTAGGATTTCAGATGGTTAGGCTGGCATTATAACAATAGCATGATAGAGTAACTTATTGCAGAGATGTGTTAGTGTGTTTTTTCTGACCTCAATGAGCAAAGCTTTGAGCAAATACTTACGTTGGCAAATTACTCAAGCTCGATTCATTATGGTTCTATCTGGCCTCAGTTTGACTTCTCACTTGACAAACCACCAATAGTTTATTTTTCTCGTTTAATATGTCTCCAAAGGGGGAAAAGAGAAATCCTTTTGAAAAGCTTAACTTACACCA
The DNA here is from genome assembly GCA_037157565.1 of Thalassia testudinum. Classification (NCBI taxonomy): domain Eukaryota; kingdom Viridiplantae; phylum Streptophyta; class Magnoliopsida; order Alismatales; family Hydrocharitaceae; genus Thalassia; species Thalassia testudinum. The sequence continues at coordinate 53,185,203 of JAZHRO010000009.1, forward strand.
GTACTTTCAGGATGCACGAGAGGCACATGTTTTAGTTAGAATGGTACCCAAGTGACAGCACTACAAGGAACAGATGCTTCGCAAGATTAAGAACAATGTACGGCATTAACTGAATATTTATTCTGAGGTGGCAACTTAACATTTAATATCTTCATCACAGCAGATATCCAAGGTACCCAAACCAAGGTTGCTCAATGTCAGTGTCAACTATCCTGCAGAAAAAGCCGAGCCATGCAGGATAGTGAAAGAGAAGTCCTCAATAGTTTCTATAGAGAAGCAAGGATAAATGGGGTACTCAACGGGAAGATGCCTAGGGTGGAAAATGTAACTGAAACATGTGCTTATCAAAGTCTTGGGAAGAGAAGTTAACTGTTCAGTGGTCATCACTAGCCATTTTTCTCTTGTTCAAGAAAAATCGTCAACAATCATGCTTTGCCTCACACAAAAAGTGTCAATCATGCACATGCTTTCTATACTTTATTTTAAGGTGGTTAATTTCTTGCTATTATGGATGTGCACAATATGTAAGATTTAGATAAGTCACTGGAAAAGGATCAGAGTGTTATTTTAATAAACAAATCATAAAGTAGAAGTCAAATTGAACTGAATGAATGAAAGAGTGTCAAAAAGTTATAGGACATAATGCTATTGTTAATAACGTCCGGTTATCATCAATTAACATGAAGGACATGGGTCATTTCAGCCTTTTTTTTCTTTTTGAAGGGGCATTTCGACGACATTGACAAATGACATAACCGGTTTCCAGGAAATTAACAGGCAATTAGAATTTTCACACCAAAAAGTACAAGCATTATCTTTGCATAGTAATTTAGAGGCACCCTCTCTAACTAACTTAGCAAGTCTTGGGCATTAAATTTGATGTTTACTCGATCAGATGGCCCGTGATGCAATAAAGTTCCTTTGAGTTAAATATTATAGACCTGAGGGTAACTTGCTATTTTCGAATAGTGCTTATTAATATGGAAATTATCCAAGATGTAATTTTCCCTACAATGACTTTTCAAAGACAGATTTCTTGTGCTCACCCTTTGGTTGTGTTTGACACAAGTAAGTTGCTGGATCAATAATTCAGACTGTTTTAAGCATGGATATATACCGGAATCACTTTGTTGATGGCTTGCATCATTCTTAGCACAGCACTCGGTCACCATAGTTGCCATTCAAGCAAGAACAGTGCTAAGAATCCAACTACAAATCTTATCTCTGGGGATATTGATCAAAGTTGATAGTTGATACTAGTGCAACTATTTGAGCTGTCAAGCAAGAATACCGCAATTTGAAAACCTAATAGAAAAAGAACTGAAGTAAATCAATTGAGATATTTCTGTCCTTACCTTAAGCTCAGAAGTTCAATCACACACGCACACCCAACAACTTCAGCTCCTGCTCTTTCTGGAAATAGAAATGAAATTTTTATAAGAATTGTGTCTAGCACTCATACAAGAAAGTTGCAGTTTGCTTGAGAATTGGATGTCAGGGACATAGACAAGCTAACATACAATCCACAGTACGTAGTGTCCCAAGTTCAGGTCAAGGAGAAAGGAGAAAACACTGAACATATGAGAGCCATTCACTTTGGGGCAATAAAAGATCATAGTTCATAGAATAATCCAACATCTAAAATCTCTTTCAAATTTTTCACACAAAAAAAAAAAAGAGCAAAACTCAACTAGAATACTAAATTGCGGGCCTCTCCATTCAAGCCAAAAGGTTTTTTTGTTGGACTACCACATGTTTATGTATCAAAGTAGACACAGCAATATACCAACTGAAATTTAACCTCCACAACATCCATTGCTTGCTTAATAAACATTTTGGAGGCAAAGAAGCCAACACATGATGGGCCATCTTGAAGGAATAGACAAACCTAAAAATGGAGAAAATAAAATGTGGTCAACAATGTCAGGCCTTTTCAATCAAATCAGTTGGTTTTGAGTTGAATGCTCACATAAAAACTTACATGATCTAGTACAGCAGAAACAGAATGTGCTAACAAAAATGAAAAAAGAAATGCTAGATGTCGGGTTGCAAGAGAAATCTTAATCAACAAGTACCACAATCATTTTCTAATAGAACATCAAGTAAGACCAGTTCAAATAATAAATTTTGCATTGTTAGGTTAACCTAGCCAGACCAAGGTTACCAGATAAAGGAAATACTCACAAAAAATCCTAGTATCTAATGTAACAAAGAACTGGAAACTAAAGCATGCACAAACAATAAAATGCCTCATGCACTTGAGAGACGTTACAACAAGATAGCCAAATACAATAATAGCAGTACAGCTTAGTGGCAATTATTAACAGAAAAGTATGTTACCAAGAAATCCAGAAATCAGTGCGTGGTACCTAAAAGCATCCCAACACAATGGCAGCATTTAAAGCAATCGAGAAGGGCCAGCTCATCATGTAAAAACGATGAAACAGGTCCCACACCATGACACATCAAATCTACAAAATAAAAAGCAAATCTGCCAGAAAGCCAAACTATGTCATCATATACTTATATAATGCAGGTCAGCCAACCGTTATGGGTAACACTGTTGATGCCGCCTGTCCCCATAAGATCCTCCCTGTAAGGGGTGCGCGGGTTCGTAACCCCGCGACTTGCCCATACTTGCATAGGCTTGTGGAGATGTGTGATGCAAATTGTGCCACCCAGTCCAGCGCTGGGGCTTGCACCAGGGTGACGGGGCCACCCCTAGGTTGCTATGGAGTGCACCCATAGTCATGGGTTATCAAAAAATAATAATGCAGGTCAACATACCAAGTAAATTTATGGCTGCACAGAGGGTTCCTCCAGTAGCAATCAAATCATCAACAACAAGTGCACATTCTCCAGGTTCAACTGCTCCTGTGTGCATCTCTAGACGATCTGATCCATATTCCAAGAAATACTCTTCAAAGATGACTTCACCTGTCAAATGAAGAAACTAGCGCCTAAGAAAAATGAAGAAACTGATGATGTTGTGATAACAATAATTGGACCTGTGGAGAATAAAAGTGCCATGTGGTAGTCTAGGAAACATCCAAAGGGGTGCCGATCCTATGGGATTTTTTGTATGTCTTATGGTTCAAGTTTAGTGGTTGTTAATTTGGTAGATTTGATTTTTAGAAAGTTTATTTTAGCAGATTTGTTCCTTCTAAAAGTAAGGGATATGATTTGATTAGGATTTAATTTGTTACTTGTTTTAAAGGATTGTGATATGTTCTCTCTCTATAAAAGAAAACCTTTATAATCCTTCTATTCTTGAGTTAACGAAACAATTCTTCCAACACATCAACTCCCTCGCTCTCTCTCCCTTCTTCACCAACTGCAGCCATCTCTCTCTCATCCCCGTCGCATGGACAAGGGCTGCCTACAGCACCCTGCTGCCACCTAGTTTTCTCATGTGGAAGAGCCTACACACCTCCATGTTGCACCAACCTCAACAGGTTCAATGTGGCATTAGCCAGTCAACATAAAGTAAATTTTTTACGAGGAGCAATTGCTTCCAATAATTACAAAAAAAAAGTAAGCAAATTTCATGTGCACTTCTCGGAGGATATTCTGGTTGAGATGTGTCTTACCGGTTAATTCTTGTCAAAACAGAAAAATAGTTAACTTTCAACATTTTTATAAACAGTATTTACATATAAAATTGCTTGGAACCTAAATTTGTTATAAGCAAAACTTGCCTTCAACATTACGAGAAGAATTCCACAGAATTTTCACTTGAAATTACCAGATATAGATCAAAGTGTTGGACTTATCTTCCAGACTATTTCTTCAAAGAATTACAGTGAATTGAAACCAATCTTGACAGATTGTTAACCAATAAAAGGAAAAACGAAAATACAACCTCTGCCCATTTCCATTTCATTTTAACAAAACATCACTCTATCAGCTAAAAGGCACTTCATGCTTCATCTACTTGGAACCAAAAGCAAAGATCGACAAGTTATTTTGCCAAACTTTTCAGGTAACAGCTCTCATTAGCATTTTGAATGAGAAATAGCTCCATTAAAAGATACAGAAGGGGAAATATCATGCAGTGTTCAGTAAATGTTAATATAATAGAAAACTTTTAATGGCAAATTTTTGTAAAAGCAATGATTTGATTTGTTGCCTCATATCACATGGGTAATAAAAAGAATGCCCTTCGTTAATGTAAATGAAACAATAGTAGATAACCTAGCAGCTTTTTCGGTTTCCTCAATGGAATGAACTTAGCTCCAATTGCTAATGCTATAGGTGGCCCAAAAATAAAACCTTTAGATTCGACTCCTGTTTTAGAAGCATACATAGCCCATATGTTATCAACAGAAGATATGGTAATGAAGATGGCCACAAACTGCTAAATGGTAGAACATTCAACTGGGTTCAAACAATTTAAGTTTAGAGTTTGGAACTGTAAGAGACAGTTCAAATATAATGGAAACCCTAGTGATTAAAAATTAAAACTCTCACTCAACATTTAAATAGGTGAGAGGGAGAGAGGTCAGCCTGGTCCATATAGCTTCCCCAACATGCAGGGTAAAGAAAAGAGTTGAACCACTTCGCAACTATTTTATGTAACCTTATCCCCCGCCCCTCACATGAAGGCTATTTCCATGATTCAATCTAGGAACCCACAGGTCCTATGGCTATTCTTTTTTACAAGGTCACACAGCTATTATTCAGCAGCTTAATTTTAACCACCAATGAGTTCAGTCAACCAGTCGAAGTGTCGATTTAAATTTTTAAATCGACATTTCACCGGCACACCGAGGACATGCTATGAAAATATCCGTGTTTCAATGTCAAATTTCAACGATTTCGATACTTCTAAAATAGTCCATTTCGTAACCATGCCAAGAGCATATTAGAGGCATAGAACTGATCAAAATGATTGAAATTTTAAGAATAACTATTTAAATGGATAATATTTTCATTTAAGTCCTAAATATTATCTTATACTTTCTATTTAAATGAATAACTATTTTTAAAATTAAGAACTACAAGAAAAAAAGTGTTAATGCTAATTCAAAAGGGGATATATTGATGATATATTGTTGATGTTAAAAATTTTTGAAGAAATTATTAAAAATGACTTAAAATTAATAAAAATATTACAATATGAAAAAAATAGACTTTAAAAGACCAAAATCATATTTTGAGGAATCCCCCATGATAAGAATCATCAATATCTTTCTAGTTAATGATATGCCATAGAAAACTTGTGTAAATTTAGTAGCAGTGCAGTGCAACGACCAGCCAGCATCCAACAACAATAATGGCATGCGACATGCCTCATGCACGCGCGATTAGCAGTAGGCAACAACGCAACCCGACATGTCGTCAACATGCCGACAATTTTGGTGGCATGCCACCGACATGCTGTAATAACCCGTCACATTTTTAGCCTTTTAAGACATCTGCAGTCTCAGTCAGACGTCTGTCTAGACGTCTGGACCCTCTCCCGAATGTCTGAAAATGAAATTTTTGTACGCATACTACGCTCTACGAGCGGGCGACGCGCAAAACCTTCTCTCTCTCCCTTCCCCGAACCCTAAACTCCCCCACGCCATCTATAAAAGCTCCCCTCCTCTCCTCTCCACTCCACACACCACCACCACCTTCAGAGCTATGCGGGAGTAGCGAGAGGAGGCGAACGAGGGAGAACGAGAGGGAGGAGAGTGCGGGAGGAGGAGGTCGAGGTCGGAGAGCTTCGGCGGAACTCGTACAGCCACCGCAGGCACGTGCGGGAGGAGAGCTTGGGGAGACGGCTTCTCGACCATCTGCAACGGCTGAAGCTGCGGCAGCGCGAGGCGAAGTGCAGCGGAGAGCGCTGGGAGGAGATTCTCATACTGGAAGTTTTTCAGTATCAGACGTCTGAAGTGGAGTCCAAATGACTGACAAAACACCTGGACGTCTGAAATTAAGGTCAAACGTCTGAAAGCTCATTTATTGCGAAGGTACGTACTTTTTCGAGGTTATAGCCATGCAAGTCTCACCACAAATGCATGTTTAGTCTGATTTGGGGGCATGCGGTTGTCGTACGCAGGAGCACCTTTGGGAAGGAACATGGAACGCTTTACCACGTGCTTTTGTACGTCTGAGCAGATCACCAGACGTCCGAAGGTGCGTCCAGACAATCGGAGGCATTGTCCGACGTCTGGAACTGCCTTCAGACGATCACAGAGAAGGCATGGACGTCTAAAGACATCACAAGAACTTAAGATAAGGTTCTGGTACCTTTTAAGATGTCTAAACTTGTTCCCAGACGTCTGATTTTGAGCAGTAGGCACATTTTTTACCCGTTTGGGATCCAATCGGAGTCCATTTTACGTAAACGAAATATCTATATTTTCCTTGCGAGTTTCTCTACATACTAGAGTCCTTTGTACACTATTCTAAACCCTCCTTTTGTAATGTATTCCCTGGTATAAGATTTCATCCTACTGCGTGTTTGGGATTCGCTAAGACACCTGGGTCTGCGATTCAAACCCACATTACTCCGAGTTACCTGGTAGAGGGGTTTAATTCTTTTGATAATATTTAATAAGAATGTGCTTGTGAAAATAACCGAATGGAACCCTAGGATGTGGCATGAACCCTAAGATAAAGGAATGAATGAATTGTTAGAACTGTATGTCTTTGTATGCATGATTAAATTATACTGCTAGAAATTGCCTGTAATATAGTTGTGAGTTCCCTGTTAGAATATGAGCTACCTGTAATTAAAGAATAATTACCTATGAAATCACCAATTGCATGTATTGAATTACGGAAACAAGAGCTGCATGTATATGAATAAGTGAATTGTGAATGGTGGAATCTGGACCGGAATAAATGAGGTGAACATAAGTATGAACCTTACAGGAAATTAGGAGTAGAACCCCTGTGATTAGACAGAAACCTGGAATGTAGACAGGAAGTGTGCTGACCCTTGAGTACGTGGTACCAAGAAAAGCAATTGTCCCCTTTTCATGTAGAGCAGAGCTAGCTACCCTTGAGTTAAGACCCAAAGTTATGATTAGCCACTCTACACCGACTCCTGTTGGCGCTCGTGTACGTAATACCGAGGCGAGCTACTAATGTAAGGAGAGAGCTAATCACCCCACCAGACCCAGGGTCCAACTAGCCACCCTACACCGACTTGTTAGGCCTTCTGGGCAAAACGGGATAATCAGACGAGTACGCGGACTGTGGAGGGGCGAAACCTCTGTTTGGTTCTGAGAAACGAAACCCCTGTTCTGAGAGGACAACGCCATATACTATTCCGTGCTGTACTTTGGACGTATCTGCTAGTGGAAACGACTGACCGCGTGTCAATGCGAGATAGCTACACAGGCGCTTATCACGCGTGCCATAATCACTGCTACATTTTGACAATGACCTCGGGGTGGTTGACTGGGTGTAGGATTACCACAGGGGGACTCCTGACCAGGAGAGCACCACATGTACCCTCTACTCTACGGAAAAGACTACAATTAAGATCGTTCCCACAAGGAACATGCAAGATCAAGAATATCTGGATGTTTGAGAAAAATGATGAAAAGGAAATACACATAAAAATGATAAATAGAAAAGAGAATTAAATATGTTACTTTTACTGTGTTAGATAGTATAGATACCACTCTACTCAACGTTCGCTGACTATGTCTTTTCATAATACTATTCAGGACCAAGAATTGAACAGCCCAAACTTCCGGCTACGGAGGGTGCTGGACCCAGTCGAACCCATCCGTAGTTTTCAGCACTTCCTTTTGTTCCTTTACTGTTGTAGTAAGTATTAGACTTTTACTTACTGTTTGTCTCTACTGTTTACTTCCGTTTCCATTTTTGTTATTGTGGTGGTATGTAATGAAAAAGTAGATTTACTTTCATTTACTGCTTTGTACGTTTCTTCTTGTTAGTTATATTGCATATGTGAATGTAGTTTACTTTCCTCCTTTTTGGTTATTTCTTACTCGACAACTGGATCTTGGAATTAGTCGAGACGAACCGATCTCGAATCCTATAGGAATCTGTGAATCAGGTCGTAACAAGATGATATCAGAGTAAGATCGTCCCGAGAAATGAACTAATTGACTTGAGACTAACAATTCACGTGCATATAACTAGGATAACCACCACAATGTACCACTTTAATATTCATTCCGAGTCCTTTCTCGAAGAAATTCGGTATCGTTGACCCTCTTGTTCTGTCTTTCACATCTCCTTACAGGAGATGCCTCGTTGGGAATTTTTTGAGGCGGGCCGTGGTCGCGGACGTGCCAGACCTGAGATACCAGTTGACCCCTCTTTTCCCGAGTGTTCAGGCTCAGGATTTCCCCCAACTGATCAGGGACACTGTGCGAGAGGAGCTCCACCAACCTCCACGGGCACCTCTCCCTGAAGACATGGACGGGGAGTCCTCGGAGGACAGAGAGACCACCGCAGTGCCAAACGAGCAGGAAGGGGAGGGGGTGGTCCTCCACCGCCCCCACCACACTTTGATACTTCCGAGCACGAGCCCTCCTTACATGGAGGCGTACCCATTCCCCCACTGCAGCTGCACCACAAGCCCTTTCAAACAGTTCCGAAAGTTGAAGCCCCCTCCTACAAAGAGGATAAGGACCCACCTAAGGCAGAGGACTGGCTGGAGCAGATAGAGAAGGTGTTCGACACCCTTCGCCGCCCCGCAGAATGTCGTGTCGTCTTTGCCACGTACCAGCTAAAGAGCACTGCACACAAGTGGTGGACAGTCAGAGGCCAAAAGAGGAGAGAACCAACGTGGGACCAGTTCGTAACTTTCTTCTGCGAGCAGTACTTTCCACAAACCTGGTAAGAGGCGAGAGTTCCACTCCTCCAGGGGACGATGACTGTTAACGCGTATCGCATGCGTTTCCTGGAATTGTCACGTTTTGCCTCAACAGTCGTGGCTACGGAGGAGCGTCTGTAAAGGTTCACTGAGGGACTCCGACCTGCTATTCGAGGGTATGTCAAACCCCTAAAACTGCCCACCTCACGAGTGGTTGAGGCAGCCATGACCTACGAAAAGACCAACCCGGCCACACGAGATACCAATAGCGGATGAAGAGACCCTATCAGCCAAAGTACTCTCAGGGCCGTCAGGAGAGGAGGCACGCGGCACCCGCAAGAGAGTTGTCTCGTTTTACGGGGCCGTTAGTGGCCTTTGAGGGTCCCAGACAGGGGCCAACTGCTAGCACTAGACCCCCGCCCAGCTGCCAGCAGGGATCTACTGAGGGAGAGTGGAGTTCCCCTCTGCTACCAGTGTGGCCAGCCAGGTCACATCAAGACGGATTACCAATCTAGGGTAGAGCACAGCAGGTGCTCCCCGCACTGAGCGTTGGAGGCCGAGCTGATGATCGTGGTTCCCAAGCACGTGGGGGAGGGCAGCAGTCACGAGGAGAATACCGACCATCGGCTGCTCGCCCAACCTAGAGTGTAGTTGCTTCTACATTGAGGATTGAGGGACGTATCAACACTCTGACACACAGAGACGCCAAGGCTTCTGGTTCAGTGATGGCATGTATGATTACTGTTTCTGGCAAATTAATGTACGTACTTTTTGATTCCAGCACCACACTCTTTTGTTGCTGCGAGTTTTACAGTCAGTTTGGGACAGGACAGTGTACTATTAGAGGATCCGTTTGTGATTAAAGGCCCAGGTGGCCAGTTGTTTGTAACTGAAGTCTACACGGACTGCGAAGTCAATATAAGGGGACACAACCTCCCCGCTAACTTAATTGTGATACCGATGGAGGATTTTGACGTGATTCTAGGGATGGACTAGTTGTCCGCCTATTACGCCCTGATGAACTGTTTCGAGAGGAAGATCGTCTTCTTTATACCAGAGTGACCTCCCTTTAAATTTCACGAACAGCCAGTGGATGAATGTTTCAGATGCATCTCTACGCTTCAGGCAGTGAGGCTTTTGAGCTAGAGGTTGAGGGCTTTTTAACTTGTGTAGTGGCAGAGCCTAATCCCGTAGTTGACTTTTAGAGTATTCTGGTGGTTTGCGAGTACCCTGACGTGTTTCCAGAGGAACTGCAAGGACTACCGCTCCAGCGCGAGATTGAATTTGAGATCTCACTGACACCGAGGACCAATCACATTTCTACTACACCGTACCGGATGGCACCGCTTGAGTTGTGAGAACTCAAGTCACAGCTACAGGACCTGTTAGAGGACTTTGTAAGGCCCAATGCATCCCTATCGGGAGCTCCTGTGTTTGTGAAGAAGGATGGTACCTTACAACTTTGTGTCGACTACCGACAGCTGAATAGGGTCACCATCGAAAATAAGTATCCGTTGTCGAGGATTGACCTTTTTGACCAATTACGAGATGCAACAGTGTTCTCCAAGATAGATCTAAGGTTAGGCTACCACCAATTGAGGATCAGGGAGACTGACGCCTCCAAGACAGCTTTCCGTAACCAGTACGGACACTACGAGTTCTTGGTCATGCCGTTTGAATTGACCAACGTCCCTACTTCTTTTATGGATTTGATGAACCAAGTTTTCAGACCGCACTTGGATCAGTTTGTGGTGGTGTTCATCGACGACGTGCTCGTTTACTCGCGGGATCAAGCACAGCACGGACAGATCTACAGATGATTCTGGACACTGAGGCGACGCAGGCTGTATATCAAGTACAGCAAGTGCAAATTTTGGTTAAGGCAAGTGACTTTCTTAGGCACGTGATCTCAGGTGATGATTTGGCTGTGAACCCAACCAAGGTTGAAACCGTACTCAGGTGGAAGATGCCACATACCATGATAGAGATATGCAGCTTTTTGGAACTAGTAGGTTACTATCGACAACTTATCAGAAAATTCTCTCAGATTTCACTTCCTATGACGCAGCTAACTTGGAAGGACGTATCCTTCGCTTGGACTGATGAGTGTGATGCATGTTTTCAGAAGCTGAAGGAGAAACTAACTTCAGCTCCTATGCTTACCATCCCAAACAGCAGTGGCAGTTTTATGGTTTACACAGACGCTTCGTTGTAGGGGTTAGGAGATATGCTCATGTAGCGAGGTCATGTCACTTACACTTCGCGACAACTGAAGCTCCATCAGCATAGTTACCCTATCCATGACTTAGAGCTGGCAGATGTTGTCTTCACGCTGAAGACATGGAAACAATACCTTTATAGTGAAACATTTGATATTTCCACAGATCATAAGAGTATCATATACTTATTTTTCCATAATGAACCTAACATGAGACAGAGACGGTTAAAGTTCCTGAAGAACTACGACTGCAGCATCTCTTACCATCTAAGAAAGGCTAATGTGGTGGCTAACGCCTTGAGTCGGAAGGCGTCCACCCACTTGGCCAGTCTATAGGCATAGAGTTGGAGACTTATGAAAGAGTTGGACAGTTACCGACCACGGGAGACAGGGGTATTGTTGGGCAATGATATTGACGCTGCAGGCGCGACCAGAGCTGATAGACCGCATCATCGCAGAACAGATAGATCTGTAATTAGACATTGCGTGACAGGGTGTTGACAGGAGACCCAAGAGACTTCCTTTACAGATGAGATACTACGCATAAGGGAATGCTTATGCGTTCCTAAGGACAAGGAGTTATTAAGGGAGCTTGCTGAAGCGCATGAGTCCAGGTTCACCAAACATCCTGGGAACATAAAGATGTATCATGATCTGAGATGCGACTTCTGGTGGATAAGGATGAAGCGACATGTTGGTGAGTTTGTGCAGCAGTGTTTCGTATGCCAACAAGTGAAGGCCGAGCACCAGAGGCCTATAAGGCCGTTGCAGCCACTTCCTGTGCCAGAGTGAAAGTGGGAGAGCATCACCATGGACTTGGTAGTGGATCTACCTGTTATTCAGCACGGAAACGACATAATCTGGGTGATAACAGAGAGGTTGACAAAGACGACGCGTTTCCTACCGATCCGAGTCACCTTGAAACCAGCACAATTGGCAAAGAGGTACATTCGCGATATGGTACGCCTGCACGGAGTTACGTGTGAGATTATATCCGACAGGGATACCCGTTTTACTTCCCAGTTCTTGGCTGAGTTTCAACAGGTTTTGGTGACACATTTAAGGTTCAGTACCGCATACCACCCCCAAACGAACGAACAATCAGAACGCACCATACAGATACTTGAGGACCTTTTACGCACCTGTGTACTAGACTGGAGAGACTCTTGGGATGAGCATTTACCTCTGGCAGTGTTTGCATACAATAACAGTTACCACTCGAGCATCGACATGGCAACTTACGAGGCTCTGTACAAACAGAGGTGTACTATACCTTTGAATTGGGTCAAGGTAGAGACTAAGTGGGAGGTTGACCTCAAGTTGATCCGGCAGAGTCAGGAGGTGATAGAGTAGATCGACAGACGACTCCGCACTATTAGGAGCAGGCAGAAGATTTATGCTGACCGGAAACGTAGAGAGGTGCAATTCGAGATTGGGGATCACATCTTTCTCCTTGTTTCGCCTATTAAGGGCTTATAGCGCTTTGGGGTGAAAGGGAAGCTTGCATCAAGGTTTATGAGGCCCATTAAGGTCCTGGAACGAGTAAGACCCGTTGCTTACCAGCTTACCCTTCCTCCCCAACTTTCTGAAGTGCACGACGTGTTCTACATGTCCAACCTCAAGAAGTACGTCGCTGATCCCAGTAACGTTTTGAGCCACGATAACGTCAAGGTGGGTGACCACCTGACTTACCCTGAGAGACCAGTACAGATACTAGATAAAATCGTCCAGAGTCTGAGACAGAAGCAGATACCACTAGTGAAGGTCCTATGGAGTAGCCAGCAATACAAGGATACCTAGGAACTTGAGGCGGCGATGCGAAAGCGGCACCTGGAGCTTTTCGAGGGTACATATTTTCGGACCTAGTTCGATCATCTTTAAGTGATGCATTTTATGTTCCTTTTTCCGCACCCTAAGTAGCTCAAGTTTCGATGACGAAACTTCTTTTAAGTTATAATATAAAACGTCTGGAGTCTCAGTCAGACGTCTGGACCCTCTACCGGACGTCTGAAAATGAAAATTTTGTACACACACTGCGCTTTACGTGCAGGCGACGTGCAGAACCTTCTCTCTCCTTTCCTTCCCCGAACCTTAAACCCCCCATGTCATCTATAAAAGCCCCCCTCCTCTCTCCACTCCACACACCACCACCACCTTTAGAGCTGTGCGGGAGTGGCGAGAGGCAAGCGAGGGAGAGCGAGAGGAGAGTGCGGAAGGAGGCCGAGGTCGGAGAGCTTCGGTAGAAGCTCGACGGAACTCGCATGACCACCGCGGGCACGTGTAAGAAGTGGAGAGAGCTCGAGGAGATGACTTCCCAACCATCTGCAATGGCTGGAGCTACAGCGGCACGAGGCGGAGTGCAGCGGAGAGCGCTAGGAAGAGGTTCTGATACTGTAAGTTTTCTTGTATCAAACGTCTGTAGTGGAGTCCAAACGGCTGACGGGACACCTAAACGTCTGGAATTAAGGTCAAACGTCTAAAAGCTCATTTATCAAGAAGGTACGTTTTTTTTCGCGGTTACGGCCATGCAGGCCTCACCGCATTCGCATGTTTGGTCTGATTTAGGGGCCTGCGGTTGTCGTACGCAGGAGCAACCTTGGGAAGGAGCGCGGAATACTTTCCTACGTGCTTTTGGACGTCTAATCAGATCACCAAACGTCTGGAGGCATTGTCTGACATCTGGAACTACCTTCAGACGATCGCAAAGAAGACCTGAACGTCTGAGGACACCACAGGAACTTAAGGCAAGATTCTGGTACCTTTTAAGACATCTCAACTTATTCTCAGACATCTGATTTTAAGCAGTAGACACGTTTTTGACTCGTTTGGGATCCGTTTTACGCAAACGAAATATCTATATTTTCCTTACAAGTTTCTCTACGTACTAAGTCATTTATACACTGTTCTAAACCTTCCTGTGATGTATTTCTTGGTATAGGGTTTCAACCTGCTGCGTGTTTAGAACTCGCTGAGACGCTTGGACCTGCAGTTCGAACCCCCATTACTCTTGAGTTGTCTAGTAGAGTGGTTTAATTTTTTTAATAATATTTAATAAGAAGGTGCTTGTAGAAATAACCGAATGAAACCTTAGGATGTGGCATGTACCCTGGAATAGAGGAATGAATGAATCGTTGAAACTGTATGATGTATTTGTATGCATGATTGACTTAAACTGCTAGAAATTACTTGTAATATAGTTATGAGTTGCCTGTTAAAATATGAGCTGCCTGTAATTAAAAAATAATTACCTGTGAAATTACTAGTTGCATGTATTGAATTATGGAAATAAGAACTGCTTGTATATGAATAAAAACTGAATTGTGAATGGTGGAATCTTGACCGAAATAAATGAGGTGAACATGAACATGAACCCTACGAGGAATTAGGAGCTCCTGTTAGATGGAAACCTGAAATTTAAACGGGAAGTGTGCTGACCCTTGAATATGTGGTACCAAAAAGAGTAACTGTCCCCTTTTCGTATAGAGCAGAGCTAACCGCCCTTAGGTTGAGATCTGAGGTTAGGATTGACCACTCTACACCGACTCATGTTGGCCCTCGTGTACGTGATACCGAGGTGAGCTACTAGTGTAGGGAGAGAGCTACCTATCCCACAGAGTCCAGGATCTAGCTAGCCACCCTACACCAACTTGTTAGGCCTTCTGAGCAAACCAGGATAATCAGACGAGGATACGCGGACTGTGGAGGGGTGAAACTCCTATTTGATTCTGAGGGGTGAGACTCCTGTTCTGAGAGGACAAGGCCCTACACTGTTCCTGCTGTACTTTGGACAGACCCGCTAATGGAAACGACTGACCACGTGTTAGTACAGAGTAGCTCCACGTACACTTATCATGCGCGCCGTAGTCACCACTATGTCTTAACAGTGACTTCGGGATGGTTGACTAGGTGTAAGACTAACACAGGAGACTCCCGGTCAGGGAAGCACCACGTGTACCTTCTACTCTTCGGAAAAGACTGCAATTAAGATCATTCTCACGAAGAACATGCTATATCAAGAATATCTAGATATTTAAGAAAAATGGGTGAACAAGAAATACACATAAAATAAAATAAATAGAAAAGAGAATTAAACTTGTTACTTTTATTATTTTAGATAGTATAGATACCACTCTACTCAGTGTTTACTAACTCTATCTTTTTATAATACTGCTCAGGAGCAGGAGTTGAGCAGCCCGACTTTCCAGGTACGAAAGGTGTTGGACCCAGTCGAGCACAGCCATAGTTTTCAACACTTTCTTTTGTTTCTTTACTGTTGTAGTAAGTATTAGACCTTTAGTTACTATTTGTTTCTACTGTTTACTTCCGTTTCCGTTATTTTTGTTGTTGTAGCGATATGTAATAGAGCAGCAGATTTACTTTCCTTTATTGCTTTGTACGTTTTTTTCTATTTAGTTATATTGCATATGTGAATATGATTTCCTTTCCTACTTTTTTATTATTTTTTGTTGAACGACTGGATCTTTGGATTAGTCGAGGCGAGCCTATCTCGGACCCTGTAGGAATCCGGGAATCGGATCATAACACATGCTAAAGACATCTCTGCATTTCAATAAGTATGTCATATCGGTATGGTATCTCGTCAAAAACCCTCGTTTCGCTGACATGCCGGGGGCATGACAAAGGCATTTTAATCACTGAGTTAAGTGACCCAAGCATTTCATAACAGGATAACTAACCAAAGCCAATCCTTAACCTATGTAGAAGTTATAAACCATCACAAAAGGCAACCAACAACATGCAAGGAGCCACCGCAACTAGTTAAGTTGCTTAAGTCTTGGACTAAAACAACATCAAAAGACTAGCAAATCGTTGATATCCAATTTCAATACAAAACTTGTTGTGATTTGGAGTTGGCCACGTGGCAACATCTGAGGCCCACATCAGGGTCGACAATAATGGTCCAATTAGACCATTATCGCGGACCATTATCGCGACCCTTTTTGGTGTACCAAATTTAGTTATTTTCTATTTTTAGTAAAGCTATTTTTAGGAATATATTTGAAATTTATTTTAATTAGAAGACAAGATCTTTCAAAATGAGACAAGATCTTTTCTCAATAAAGATAAAATATTTTGTTACTATTTTTAGGGATATACTCTCTCTATAAATAGTCTTTCCAACAATTCTAATTTAAACAATACAATTATTTTCAAACAACTCAAAGCTCCTCTCCCCTCTCTTTCTCTTCTCTCAATCGACGACCACCAAGGGCCACCATTTGTCTCCATCCAACCAGCCATCAGCCCTCACGGTGGGACCTCTCCACACCTCTAGGCCCTCACGTGAATAATCCCACACGTGGACTATTTTTCTCACACTTGGAGTCTCCACGTTTCAATATTTTATCAATTCTTAGCAAAACTATTTTGTATTTTATTGATAACTAACTTAAAAATTAATTGGACAAACTTCAACTTTAATGCAATGCAGGTATGCACGAGATGCACAAGTTCAACTGAATGGCATGCTTTCACCTATCGTTTCAATCATGCCATGCATGCACTTTTCATTTTGAAAATTACTTGCTTCCACTATAGAAGGGATATGCATTGAGATGTCACATACAAACTGCCAATAACTTGTTCAATATAGCAATCTCTGATAGTCCATAGATCTAGATTCCATTTTGGATGATAATTAAAACATCATTCTAATTCATTGATTCATATCCAAATCTAAAATCAACAGGAAAATCACAGAAATTATTCACCTATTGAATAAAATCAATTAGCTTAGACAATAAAAACAAAGCATTTTCGCAAATCTAATGGTATTTCTTTGAATACGAATAAAAAATAAACTATTCAATCTCTTATCTAAAATTAATTTTTACCTACCCTTGTTTGGATGAAGTTTGGTTGCATTCCGTCTGAATTTTCATAAATAGTAGACTAACCATATAAGATTGAGGGTTCAAGGCCTTCAATACCATAGAGAAGAAAACTACATAAGCATTGACATGCTTCACTACAGAAAGATCCCATCAGGGCTTCCGTGCATAACGAGAGGCATGGATCTCACTCCCCGCTGATGCTTGTTCAATGTTTCAGTGACAATCATTCACAAACCCAACCCACAAATAATTCCTGAATCTGTAATCTAAAAGTTTCACCTTTTCATCCTTGTTAACAAAGACATTGGCCAAATATTCCATGAGTGTAGCCAAAATTTGATTGGAATTCATCTATTATAAACCACTCTACCAACATTCTGAAAGTTAATTCCTCAGTACCATCTTCTACACCATGACCAAATTTCCAATCTCAAGAAATTTCAATTAATTGGAACATTCAAAAACATGGCTCCAAGTTCTTTCCCAAAAAAAAAAAAAAAAAACTGTGGCTCCAAGACCACAAAACAAATAAATCTTTCATATAACCTCTAGCCATGCATGAAAATAGCAATTTCAAAAGTGCAGATGTGTTAGGAACAGGATCTTTTAACAGAGTTTTCTTTTTGGTTCTTTGAATAGAGTTCATAGTTGTTAATTAACCATATCACAATAACCCACTTCGATGCAAGAAGTAGGTGTAGTTGCCCTTCCCCCAAAGAGACTAAGGTTCAAATCTACCCTTCAGCAGACAACACTAAAGCAACATTAATCGGTTGCCAGAAACTAAATAATCACAGTAAGTAGTTGGTCCTTGGTGTTTACAAAGCTTGAGGGCATTACATATTGCCTAGTCCACCCGAACAACCACAATGTCTGTAAACATACAGAGAAACCGCTGGTGCTGCTATGGCTATACAAATCTGGTATTCCAGCAGCCACAGCCAAAAAACAGTTTGTAGAGATTTCTAGGTGCGCACAGACGGAGCGTGGAGGCTCCTAAGCGTGGAGGGATCCATAAATCTCACGCACAGTACTGAAACGTGCATATAAGACATCTAAAATGACCACTAGATGTCTGAACTGGGTGATCAGCAAGCCTATTGAGAAGGCAGCGGCTAGATGAAGGAGCAATTGCTCCTTGTTGACCGACTGGAGGCCTGATTTGGCCTTGGTGATTCAAGACAGAGAGAGAGAAGTAGAGAGAGGAGAGAAGCTTTGTTGTATTGGAAATATTCTTCTATTTGCTCAATTGAAAATAGTTGGAAGGCTCTCTATTTTATATAAAGAACATACCTACTAAACATAGTAAAGATTCTATTCCTATTAAAGATTAGATATTCTCTCATTTAGAAAGATATAATCTCTTTAACAAATTCCACAACTAATTTCCTAAACCAACTTGCTAAAAATAAGAATCAAGAATAGAAAACAACTAACTTGAAAATAATTAAAATAGGAAATAACTTATTTTTGGTGCATCCAAAATTGGTCCAAAGGACCCCTGCACTGTTGGTTGCTGGACCTACAGATGGCTGCTGCTGCTGCCACATGGCACTGCCACGTGGCCTGAGGTGCCACGTGGCAGTGTCCATGTGGCTTCTTTTCAGATTCCCAACAAAGTTCAAACAGATCCAGCAAACCATTAGTGCCATTAAATAGTGCCGGTACCATCATACCTACCACATCCATAATAAAGGGCCCAAGAAAAAAGGTAACAGGAAATGGAATATCTATGCCCCACCTAAAGCACTCACGAACAGCAAACTCCAGCAAAAAGGTAACTGCCATTCTATGAGGGCAAGGAAATAGGTCAGTGTCCAACACCACCGTCCACAAAAATTCAGAATAATGGTACCCACTAATCTAAAACATCATCACAATCAAAAGATTTCCTTGTGGCCTTTTACTGGGCAGGAGGATCCGAAAGCTCCAAAGAAGGGCAACAAAGTGCTTCCTTTGTCATATGGTTGATGAAAGAAAGCATTGATTCCAAGATCTTTGATGAATTTAAGAGTTGAATGTAAATCACTTTAATAATACCATTTTATAACTTTCAAAATTTAAAAAGGCTAGAAGCTGTGCCAAACATCAGGTTATGCTTTTGCAAGATAAAATGATGTGAAAAGTGTAAGTTTTGAAAAAACGTCCACGGAAGCTACTCGCATAGCATTCTAGGGATCCAACTTTCTATTTTACCATTGAGATGAACTTAACCTAAAGAATCCCTTTCTTAAAGTTTGAAGACCAATCTTAGTGACACAAGTCTTAAGAGTGAAGACCAATCACAAAAAGAAGAAAATAGTCAGCAGTTAAACATTTGAATTATTGGAAAAGAATATGCCTACTGGAATCCATGAGCACACCCATTAAAAATCAGATCCAACCCTTTCTTAAATTTTGAAAATGTAAATTTTTAACCTTGGTTTATAGTAGGAAGACCAACTGCTCAACTGTGGACAATTTACCCACTTGTTCTAATTTCTCTCCATTTCAATCCATTTCAAGGATTGAGAGAAATGGTGTTTATGTACATTTTAGATAGCAAGTGAGAGATTGCAAACAAAAGAAACCATTTAATTTATATCTAAATTTTAGTCAAAAGGAAATAGATGGCACACTGCCCATCCCAAACATGATAAGCACACACATCCACCACCACCACCACGATTAAGTCAAGAGGAACAATCTCCATGTGCCCCTACTGACAGATAAATCGGTGCAAAAGAACAGTATCCTAACTAATGTCAACAGGAATGAACATAATGCCCACGACTAGTTTGCCACACGAAATAAGTAGCATGTCCTGGTACCACCTGCAACAATTGATATGCTCCTGCCAGTGTAGCGCTGCACGAGCAAATCCACCATGTTCTTAAATGCCTTGGGATCAAGAAGTAGTGTGGTGACGTCGTGAAACATGATCCCCGCAACCCAACAATCACCCTCCAGATTTCAAAACAGTCATCACTATTAACAACTGTCGAGGAAAACTTCTTATATTCCAAGATTGAGGAGCCACAAATAATCCCACTTGCCGTACAGTCATAAAAAGAAATCTCCAAATGGAATGAGGAAATGATGCTTTCACAAAAGAAAAAAATCAACAAATCCTCCAGAAGGCCCAACGAAGATGACCAGTATAGATTCCAAGCTTCTGACACGGTAATGGACTCTCTATTTAAAGTCATTAAAATCTAGAAGCTTAAAAAAAAAAAATCTTCTTCAAACGGCACCCAGCTTTGAGGACATATCAGGAAAGCAAAGATGATCATCAGAAAAATAGAATCGGCAAGTGGAAAGCCAAAAGAAAAGAAGCAGAATTTGCGTGATCCAAACAAAACCCACTTGAGTAAAAATCACAAGCAGTCCAGAGCTACCAAAAAGAAACGATCTTGTCTGCAAGTGACCGTGGATCCTATGATCTCTTCATGGTTGTTAGATATGTTGAAATCAGTAAAACCAAGATTGTACATCTCCAGATCCAAACAAAATCCACCAGCGTTAAGATCACAGAAGTCCCACAGCCACCCAAAAAAGAAAACGATAAAAATTCCAATTTTCCGAAATCCAGGCAAAAACCCATTAGCCTAAGATCACAAAGAGCAAAGACCCACTACAAAGAAACAATCTTTGCCCTCGGAATAATACGACAGAAAAGAGAACGACCATCTCCAAGAAGAGAGGGGTTGACAACCCACGAAAGCAGCTGGCTTTGGGAAATCGGGAACCACACGGATCGCGGAGGCTATTCCTTCCACTCGGGGGTCCTTCTCCTCCTCTCCAACGCCCGCCATTACCTCTAATATCTTTCTTCGACAGCAACCCAACTCCGAGAACAGAGAGTGCTCTCGCTCAACCCTCTCTCTCTGTATAGTAAGTATCTCTCACCCTCTTCTCTACCCTCCCTCGACCCCTCTCCCACTCTCTATCTCTCTCGATCGACGACTGCCACTATTACAACCACTACCATTTGCTACGGTTGGTCTGGTGTCCACTTGAAAGCACTCGAGGGCAGACTGCTGACTGAAGAAGAGGAAGGGAGGGAAAGAAATCGGGAAGGAAATCACGAGGTTGATTTTTTCAGCATTTCTTTTTCTTCCCTCGCTCTGCACTTCCCCATGTTGTCTTCCCAGGGTTGGGTTAAATTCTTGTTATTATTATTTTACTCGACATGGTGGCGATTTCGCAGGGACGTCCCTGGAAGAATCTTCTGAACCCTTCTTACAAGCACGCTTCTGTTAATTTTTGGTCCCATGCGAAATTCCCTGAGCTTTGTCAACTTTACGACAACATTCTTTAAAAAAATATTAATTTTTTTTTTGTTGTTTAAGTATAAAATTAAAATTATATCAAAATTATACAATTAAAAAAATTATTTTAATTAAATATATCAATATATTTTAATTTTCAATGAATGAAGTTTAATTTTCCACTTGAACATATTAATTAAAAATAAAAATACATCGATGGTAAAGTAAATAAATATCTTTTATAAGTAAATAAACTTCCTCACTTGATAAATTAAATATATTGATATATTTTAATTTTCCATCAAAATATACTGAATAAAAATTAAAATATATTAATGATCTTTGAAATAATTTTTTTTAAAAAAAAACAAAGAAACGCCTTCGCTCTCCCGCTAATAATGACGACACCGGTAAGAGAGACAAAGGATCGAAGAGGGAGAAAGAGAGCTTATTACGACCTGATCCAACTTCGTACAGGAATAAGGTTAGATCACATCAATTATTCAAAGAACCAGTCATCCAACGAGAAATAAATCAAAATCAAAACATTATCACACATACATTATAGCTAGACAAGATATTTAAACAACATAAATGAACAATTAAGTCCATGCACTGACATTCACTCTAAGAGATAGAACCAACATTCAAATATAGCCATCATAACAAATAGAAAGAGCAAGAGTAACTAATAAAAAGAACTAGTGGTTCTGAGACCAAAAACTCATTACCATAAGTAAAGGGACACTACTACAGTAGAAGGAAAATAACCGCTAAGCTAAGTGTTACGATCCGATTCTCGAATCCCTACGAGACACGAGAATCGGACCGACTCGACTAATCCCAAGACCCAGTTGTCCAACGAGAAAGTAACCAAAAGAGTAGTAAAATAAACCACATTCATCATGCATATAACTAACAGCAACAAAAGTACAGCAGTAAAGAAAAGAACTACTACAGTACACACCACCACAATAGTAGAGAATTAAACAGGTACATAAACATGATACTTACAATAAAAGAGTACAATTGTAACAGAAAATACTCACTACAATAAAAGAAACAGTACAGTAGGTACAATACAAGTAAAACTACTGAGCTCTACTAAGCCCAGCACCCTCTACAGCCGCAGGCTCTGGCTGCTCAACACCTGGTCCTGAAAAGGTGACACATCAGCGAAACGCTAAGTAGAGTGGCAACCAACTAGCTAAGAAAAACAGTAAGATGGACAAGTAGCTGTTATTTTTAATTTCTTTCTTTATTTTCTATTTACTCATCCTTGAATTATTCCTCAGATCTTTCTCTTGATCTCGAATGTTTCTCGTGGGAATAATCTTGATTGCAGTCTTTTCCAAAAAGTAGAAGTAGCACGTGGTGCTCTCCTGGCCGGGAGAGTCCCCCGTGGTGGTCCTACCCTCAGTCAACCACCCCAAGGTCACTGACAGACGTAACGGTGACTACGGCACGCACGATAAACGCACGGGTAGCTACCCCGCACTGGCACACGGTCAGTCGTTTCCATTAACGGGTGAGCCCCAAAGCACAGCACGGAACCAGTATAAAGCAGAGCCCTCTCAGTAACAGTGGTCCAGCCCCTCCACAGTAACCAAACAGGGGTCTTACCCCTCCACAGTCCGCGCACCCTCGCCTGACTACCCTGGTTTGCCCAGTGGGCCTAACGAGTCAGTGTAGGATGGCTAGCTGAACCCCGGGCCCCGTGGGGTGACTAGCTCTCTCCCTACACTAGCAGCTCTCCTAGGTACGGTGTACGCAAGAGCCAGAAAGTTAGTGCAAAGTGGCCAAACTCACCTCGGTCTCGACCTGAGGGCGGCAAGCTCCCCTCTACACTAAGAGGTAGTATGTGATCTCTTTGGTACCACGTACCCAAGAGACAGCACACTTTCCCGTTTTACTTTTCCAGTTCCATTCCATTTATTTCCAAGAGTTCTACTCCTAATTCCCCGTAGGGTTAGTGCTCATGTTTCCTCAGGCCAAGCCATACTAGGTTTCATCATTTCAAGTTTATTCGCATATAGTACGTATTTCCAACAGTTAATATCCATTTATATACAAGCAGTTGTTATCCCATTTCAGACAATTATCATTATTCTATCTACTTTTTCAAGACTGCAATTCAGGCATTCAAGACATTTGTTTTAGTGTTTTTGTTCCTAGGATTCATGCCACACCCTAGGATCATCATTCAATCTAGTTTTCAGCCCTAGGATTCATACCTAACCCTATGATCTAACATTCAATCTAGTTTTCAGGTCGTAGGATTCATGTCATATCCTAGGATCTATCATTTAATTCAGATAAGCATTAATGCTTGTAATTAACTAAGGGAAGCCACTCTACCCGCAAAATTGGGAGTGATGGGGGCATGATCGGCAGGTCCACGTGCCTCCGCAACCCCTAGATCCGTAACAGAACAAGGTCCTAACATAAGGATCAAACACAAGGAACCACTCAGAACAGGATACAAGTACTTTAAACAAGTAGAGGAACTAATTCTGAGAAGAATGAAATTTTAAACGTGGAAATCGGACTTCGAACGGACCCTAAACGAGTCAAAAATGACAACTCTACCTCAAATCAGACGTCTGGAACACCTTCCAGACGTCTTAAACGATGGTTCAGATCATACCTTACTCCGAGCTATTCTTCAGACATCCAGGATCCCGCTGAACCGTTTGGACCTAGTTTCAGACGTCCGACTAACACTCCGGACGTCTGGAGACTCTCTCCGCCGTCTGGTGCTGTGCCCAGACGTCTGATCTGTGTGGGAGGGTGTGCTCTTGCGCCTTCCCGAAACGAAACCTGTACGCGTATGTAAACGATCTCAACACGGCAAAGAAGCAGAACTTTCAGCGGAACGGCCTGCATGGCCGCATCCGCAAGAAAGAGAAGGAAGAGAATATCGTACCTTTGATATGTCTGGATCTCACTCCAGACGTCCCCTGCGCCGTTTGGACGTAGGTCCAAACATCAGATTCTGGGAAATTTTTCCAGAATCAGGACCTCCTCGCCTTCCGCCTGCTGCCTATGCTGTAGCAGCACCAGGGTAACTTCCCCAGCACCCCGCTGTGCGCCTGTCGGCCGGCCCTGGGCTGCTCCGGCGAGCTCGCTCTCTCTTCCTCATGCGCTCCGCCTCTTCTCCCTCTCACTGCACCTCCTCCTCCCTGCGCGCGCTTGGCAGCAACTGCTGCCCACGCTCTCTCTCTCTCGCGCTCAAGCAGGAAGAAGGAGGGGACGGTGGGGGGAAATGGGTAAGGGAGAGGGAAGGGTATTTGAAGGCGTGGCAGGGTGGGGAAGGGTGTTTGCAGGACGGGGAGTGAAACGCTGGCTTCGAGAGATAACCGGATTTTATTGTTATAGCGTTGTAGTATAGCCAGTTATTGCCATCATTTCAAATATAAAAATTTTTTTACTCGGAAAATAAAAGAGTTCCCGAGGTCGAACTCAGGGAGCAAGTTGTATTCTAGGGGTACAAGTTTCTTTTACAAAAATAAAGAAAGAGAGAGAAAGAAATTGTTGTCTTTTCTTCTTTTCTCTTTGCTTCTCCTCGTCTCAGATCTTCTGTTATCTTCTTCTTCTTTATCTGCAGTGGTGATGTTCTTCTTCTTCTTTCAGCTGTTCCTGCTCTTCCTTTTTCTTCTGCAGAGCGGTCCTGTTCTTCTTCTTTTCCTTTCTTTCTTCTTTTCCTTTCTTCAGATCTTCTTCTCGTGCTCTTCTTCTTTCAGTTCTTCCCTTGTTCTTTTGTGTTCTCCTCTGCCCCGCCTTCTTCTGTTGTTCTTCAGATCTCCTTCTTTCTTCTTTTCTTTTTCCTGTCAGGACGTCGTCTCTCCTTCTTTCTTCTTTTCCCTTCAGGACGTCGTCTGATTTTCCAATCAGACGACTTAAACCGCTTGTTGCTACAGTGTATCCCTCAGCTTCCTTCTTCTTCCGCTGTCCTTCTTCTTCACCTGTGCCTGCACACTTCAGAGTTTACGTCAGATGGCAAAACCTACTCTACCCCCCCGCCCCTCCGTCTCTCTCTCACAGAAACCGCTCATAGGATAGCTCTCCCAGAGCTGCCGGGTAGCCAGGTACGGGTAGCGCCCGGGTCCAGGCCCACCGGCGTGCGTGGTGGGCGAGGAGTGCAGGTCAGTCTAAGTCGGGTCGGGTCAGGTCCGCGGGGCGTGAGCGCGGACGAGACCGGGTAACCGGGTGGGTGAAGGGGACCTCACCCCGTGTGCTGAGGCAGTAAGGCTTATTCACAAAAACAATTTAAACGGTGAAAGAGTTGTGAGGCTTACCGATGTGGGACTAAACGGAGGCCTCTCCTCGCGTGCGCCTGCTGGAAGACCGCGGCCTTGCTTCTGCAGCTGCAGCTTCGATTTGCGTCGGTTGCTGGCTGGCTGCCTTCGCAGGAGTCTCCGTAATCCGCAGCAGCTGGAGACCTGGAGTCCTCAAGCCTGGAGCGCGGGAGAAGCTGCTTCAATGTGGCGTTAATGGCGGTCGAGCCTCAGAACCTGTCGGACACGAATATGGCCTCTCGGCCTGATCAAACTACTGGGGAACCTTCGCCGTGGCACGGCGAAGGTGTGGAGCTGTGCGGCAAGCCGCAAGGTGGTGTCTGGCGGCAGCCCTAGGTTGGACTGCAACCGGAGAAATGGGTTTGTTTGGGGGAGCGTTACGGATGTGTGGAGTGGCAGTGGAGGGGTGGGGGGTGCTCAGTGTGATGAGGCGGAGGTTCGGTGAGGGTCGGCGAGGCGTGTGAGGCTGTGGAGCGATGGGGGCATCTCGCCGGAGGGTGGCCGGAGACGAAGGGGGTGACGATGGTTAGGGTCGGTCGAGGGCTTAATTGAACAAATTGAAACCGGGGAAAGAAAGAGGAGAGGAAGGGAAGTAGTTCTAACTTACTTGCAGGGACGAAGGGGGAGCAGCAGGGCGACAGTCGTATCGACTGTCGCCGGAGAAGAAGATGCCCAGGGGAAGGGGCAGCGGCGAGCAGAGAGCCGGAGAGGCGCCAGCTGGGTGCGGCGTGGCGCGGGAAGAGCAGGGGAAGAAGTCTTTGCTGCTGGTATTGCGGCAGAGCGAAGAGGAGGAGGAGGAGGAACCGCCGGAGCTGGTGGGCGTCTGCCGGAGTGAGAGGAGAGGAAAGTTGGGGGTTTTCTCCGTCAGATCCGAGCTGGGAAGAACGGTGGAGCGACGGAGGTATTTATAGGGACCGAATCAGGGAGGAAGGCGGAGGGAGACGACGTGTCTCCCTCGCCGGAGGACGCCGGAGATGGAAACCCATACCGTCCGTGCGTTCGCACGGCCGGTATGGTAGGTTACAGCGACCAGGGGGGTGTCCCTGCGACAGCTGACGACGCAGGGCACCCCCGGTTTACTTGCCAGGCTCTCCCCCTCACCCTGCGCAGCGCCATGCTCCGCGCAAGGTCGCCGGAGCATGGTGCTGGCAGGTTTTGCAGGGGGGACCTGAACGCAAAGAACGAAGGAGAGTTAGGGGCCAAAATGCGAGGGTTCAAAAGTTGAGGGCCAAAAAGTAAATATATGAGGACCAAAGTGTAAAGTTGGTCAAGGAGGTTTCTTCTTAGGCTCAAGTTTTTATACATGACTAATTAGGACCTAAGGAATCTGATGGTGAATTTCATTTCTATATTAAACCTTGTTTGACCGGTCAATTTATGCGAAAACCCAAATTAAGTTATTAATTGGGCATGGTTCTCAATGTAGGTCAAAATGGGTTCTGAAAGCCAAATTGAAGGTTCTAAACCCTAGAGATTATTTTTCTATGAATTTTAGAGGGTTTATTCTATTTTTACTTTGCCTCGAACCTCGTGAATTGAAGTGGGTTGTTTTAGGGTTACAGATTATCATTTAGTTTCTTGGAATTGCTGTAGCCCTTGTTAGATCATTTCATCCCATTTTTATTCTCATTAAGTTGCTTTGACCTATGTTTGGGCCCTGAATTACCCTGTATGCAGATTATACTGGTAAAATTGCATTTTTACCCCTTATGACTTGTTTTCTCCTTAAACTCAGAATTCTCTGAGTTAAGCCTTTCCTTGAGTTATGTAGGAGCTTTTATCCTTTGTATTAGGTCAAAATGAGCTAGTTATGGCTCATGATGAGGTTCTCATCATACCCCCATGCCTAGCTTTTGCTAGTCCCTTAGCAAAAACTTAAGGTTTCAACCCTTGTTCTAGACCATGAAGTTTTTAATAGTTTTAGATAAGTGCCTTTTTTATTTGAGCATAGATTAGGTTAGAATGCTGACCATAGGCCTAAAAGGTACTCTAGTACCAATCAAGATCCAAATCTGTCTAGCCTTAGCCTCAGTCTTTAGCAAAGGTTTTTAAGGTCCACAAGAACTAACCTAAGGTTTATTGGACTTTGTGGTTAAAGCACCCGTGCTTGAAATGATTTTAGCCCTGGCTCAGTTCGCAGTGCGTTTTGTAAGAGAGAGATAGAAAGTTTTTTTGTTTGGAGAGTTTTCTCTCTCTTTTTCTTTTTAGTTCTAGCCTAGGATTGGCTTTTCAACACGGTCTGTATCAGATTCCTTGCTCCCATCATCAATCCTCAAGGGTTCCTGGCGATCGATGCTTCGAGATAGCACCGCCCATGGCAACCCCCGGAACCCTGGCTATTGAGACTTCGAGATAATCCCATCCATGGTGTTCCGTGTCCGAATCCAGACCCTGGCAATTGACACTTCGAGATAATGCCATCCATGGAATCTGAACCAGCAGAGTGCTTACATGCCCCCAGTAGGATATGTAAATATCCTAAGAGACAAGCACCGAGGAGATGATATTTTGTTACGCATCTTCGAGGGGATTTCCCGCCTCTCCGCGCTGGGAACTCGTCCAAATCAACTTGTGTTGATCGGCCGCTCCTATTCTAGGTGTTCTTTTCAGAATTTTGCGACGCTTCTGCGTGATTCTGAATTTTACGCTTACTGAACCAGGCTGTGTGTGAGGTTAGGGTGCTTAGGTTACTGAGTCCCGTAAACCAAAAATTAGTTAACGAGGCCAAATACTCCCTAAGCCTTAGACCTAATACTTCAGCTTTTCATTTTCCTCAACCTCTTGAGGAGTGTCCAGATCTTAATGGGTACTAAGAGTCTATTCAAGAATGCCTAAGGTTTGCATTCTTACTAATCTCATTGTGCACTTTTCAGTTATTTTCTTGAATGAGGTCTAGAACTTAGGTTAATTCCTTAGTTCCTTACTAATGACTATCACCTTTTCTCATAATTTTGTGCTCCTTTTTCATTTTGTTTCTTTTCTCCTTCACAAAATTTCCTTCTCCTTTTATTCTTTTTTGAAAATTTTTTTAATTTTTATGGTGTTTTTGGCATATGTGAATTTTTTTTGTTTGAAACCTTTTCTTACAAGTTTTGCACTTTCATACCCCCCCCATGCCTAAGATTTGCAATGTCCTCATTGTAACCTAGGGGGTTTTTATTTAACTTAGTTCATTCCTTAAGACAGAAATTTGGATGAGTGAATGGGTCGGGGTGACTGTTGCGGACGATTTCTAATCTCAGATGCAAGCACCTGAGGTGGAGTCGGCTGTCTTAAAGTGTGAACTTCAAGTGCAAAAAGGTGTCAGAACAAGTTTCAGGTTTTCAAAGAGAATGACGGGCTGCCTCCAGTTAAGCGCTGAGTTTTACGCCATCGGCTGGGCGCAATAAGCTCAAGGGGAAAGGAGGATATAAGATGCTTCAGCCAAATCAGTAGAAGTTACATCAATGAACGGCTTGAGTCTCTGACCGTTCACGATGAAAGGTTCAGAATCGTGGCTGAGTGGACTGATTTCGATTGCTCCATTTCCAAAAACCTGTCGGACCAAATATGGTCCGACCCACTTGGATCTCAGTTTTCCTGGGAAGAGTTTTAGTCGGGCATCAAAGAGTAGGACCTTTTGACCATGATGAAAGATCTTTCTCGAGATGTGTTTGTCGTGGAAGGCTTTAACCCGCTCCTTGTAGATTTGCGAGTTCTCGTACGCGTCTAGGCGTAATTCATCGATCTCGCTGATTTGGAGTTTTCTGTGGGTCCCAGCCTTGGAAAGATCTAGATTACAGTTCCGTACTGCCCAATAGGCTTTATGCTCCAGTTCTACGGGAAGGTGGCATGCCTTTCCGTACACCAGTCTAAAGGGAGACATGCCCAATTGGGTCTTGTGGGCGGTCCTATAGGCCCACAATGCTTCCGGAAGTCGGGACGACCAGTCCTTCCTGTCAGGTCGAACAGTGACTTGCAGGATTTTCTTGATCTCCCGATTAGACAGCTCAGCTAGACCATTAGTTTGGGGGTGGTAAGGAGTAGAGATTCGGTGAGACACCCCATATTTGGTCATCAGTGACCTAAACTGAGCATTTGTGAAATGGGTCCCCCCATCAGAGATTATTGCACGAGGAATCCCGAACCTTGAGAAAATGTGTTGATGAATGAATTTGAGAACGATTTTGTGATCACAGGTTCGGGTCGGTATGGCTTCGATCCATTTGGACACGTAGTCCACAGCCAACAGAATGTATTCGAAACCATCCGAAACAGGAAAGGGGCCCATAAAATCAATCCCCCAAACATCAAAGATTTCGCATACTAGAATCGGTTGCATAGGCATCATGTCGCGATGGCTCATGTTGCCCAAAGTATGGCAACGACTGCATGCCTTGCAGTGATTGTATGCGTCTTTGAACAGTGTGGGCCAGTAAAAGCCGCACTGGAGGACTTTTGATGCGGTTTTATGCCCGGCGAAATGGCCACCGCATGCCTGGTCATGGCAGAAAGAGAGGATATTGTTGAATTCCCCTTCCGAGACACATCTCCGGATGATCTGATCGGCACCTATGCGGAAGAGGTACGGGTCTTCCCAAATGTAATACTTGGCATCGGAGCGTAATTTGTCTTTCTTGGCCTTCGGCCAATCGGACGGGATCTGATGAGATGCCAAGTAATTTACTACATTAGCAAACCATGGAAGGCTAGTACCAATAGTCAGCAGGTGCTCATCGGGAAAATGCTCAGTGATGGGTCCGGAAGGGTCAATTATTTCAGAAGGAAGACGGGACAAGTGATCAGCTACCACATTTTGCTTTCCCGCTTTGTCGCGAATCTCAAGGTCAAATTCTTGCAACAGCAAGATCCATCGGATTAATCGAGGTTTCGCGTCCTTCTTTGCAAGGAGATGCCTCACAGCTGTGTGATCCAAGTATATGATGACACGGGAACCCAGAAGGTACGATCTGAACTTTTCTAGGGAAAATACTACAGCTAGCAGCTCTTTCTCAGTAACCGTATAGTTACGCTGAGCCTCATCGAGTGTTTTGCTGGCGTAGTAAATGGCCACAGGTTTCCTGTCAATTTTCTGCCCCAAAACCGCTCCTACAGCGAAGTCGGATGCATCGCACATGATCTCAAAGGGTTGAGACCAATCAGGGGACTGTAGGATCGGGGCTTGGGTGACTCGGTCACGCAGGATTTCAAATGCTTGAGTGCATTCCTTGGAAATTTCGAAAGGAACATCCTTGGAGAGAAGAGTGGTCAGGGGGCGCGCGATTTTTAAAAAATCAGGGATAAATCGTCGATAAAAACCGACATGCCCTAAAAAGGAACGGATGTCCCTGATCAAGCTAGGCATAGGAAGGTGAGAAATCAGATTAACCTTAGCTCGATCCACTTGGATACCTTTCTCCGAAATTGAGTGTCCCAGGACAATTCCCTCAGGCACCATGAAATGGCTCTTTTCCCAGGAAAGAACCAAATTCACATCGATGCACCGCCTGAGTATCTGGACCAAGTGTTGGAGGCAATCGTCGAATGATGCTCCGAAAACTGAAAAGTCATCCATGAAGACTTCCAGATAATCACCTACCATATCTGAGAATATGGCAAGCATGCATCGCTGAAAAGTAGCGGGTGCATTGCAAAGACCGAAAGGCATCCTTCGGAAAGCGTATGTTCCGAAGGGGCAGGTGAACGTGGTCTTTTCTTGGTCCTCAGGATGGATTGCCACCTGGTTATAACCGGAGTACCCGTCAAGAAAGCAGAAGAACCTATTTCCCGCAAGTTTTTCGAGAATTTGATCAATGAAGGGTAGTGGGAAATGATCCTTCTTCGTGGAGGAATTTAGTCGGCGGTAATCTATACAGACTCTCCACGAGTTGGCTAATCGGGTAGGAATGATTTCTCCGGTCTCAGTCGTTATAGTGGTGAGTCCTGCCTTCTTGGGCACGACCTGAATTGGGCTCACCCAACGACTATCGGAGATCGGGTAGATGATCCCGGCATCTAACCACTTGATGATCTCCTTTTTCACGACCTCTTGCAGATTGGGGTTTAAGCGTCTCTGCATTTCACGAGAAGGTCGTGTGCCCTCTTCTGAATAGATATGATGAGTACAATAAGAGAGACTTATTCCAGTCAAATCATCGAGAGTCCATCCGATGGCTCTGCGATGTTGCTGGAGGACAACAATCAGACGGGATTCTTGTTCAGGACTAAGGTTGGAATTGATAATCACAGGAAGGGTCTGATTAGAACCCAAAAAGACGTATTTCAAGTGAGCAGGAAGGGGTTTTCAGCAGCAGCTGGTGGTTCAGTATAGATGTGAGGTTCAAGGGTGGGAGTTACTGGGTTGTTCATATCTGGATTCGACTCCTCTGTTTGCGGGTCAAGATCCTTCTGTGGTTGATGAGGCATAATCGAGTCATTCTGGAGGTGTGATTCATCAACCAAAGTCTTGATGTCACAAATTTGTTCGATGACGCCGCAATTAATTCCTTGTTGGGCCTTAAATATATCAATTTTCAGTGTTTGATCTCCAAACTTAAGCTCTATTTGGCCCTCCTCACAGCTGATGTTGGCTCTAGCAGTAGCCAAGAAAGGTCTCCCTAGAATGATTGGTGTATCCCTAGGGTTCTCAGGTGCATCCATATCTAAGACTATAAAGTCCACTGGAAAATAGAAATCCCGCACTCTTACGATAACATCCTCGAGAATCCCTTTTGGTGACTTTATAGATCGATCTGCTAATTGTAATGTCACCTCGGTTGGTTTTAGCTCAGATTCTTCTAGATGGTCAAGTAAGGATGTGGGTATCAGGTTTATGGATGCACCCAAGTCTAACAATGCTCTATCAAATTGGGTACCACCTATCTTGCAGGAAATCAGGGGAGTACCAGGATCTTTTGCCTTGGGTGGGAGTCTACTGAGGATTACAGAGCTGGCTTGTTCTGACAGAACAATTGGGCTCCCTCCCTTGGTTCGCGGCTTACGCTGGGGTGTACATATATTCTTTAGAAATCGTGCGTAAGCTGGTACGTGGCGGATTGCATCCATCAAGGGGATGTTTATGTGGACCTGCTCAAAAAGCTTGACCAGGTCCTCCTCAGGGGCCACGGGTTTGGTGGTCTTCTTTCCCTTGGTCAGGGCCTCGGGAAACGGGATCTTGGTTGGTTCTTCTAGGATAGGTCCAGGTTGTGGATCCGGAACAGCGGTATCTTGGATAACTATCCTAGGGTCATGGTTATCAGGCTTGGAGTGGTTTGGATAATGCGGGTCTTGAGTTGTTTTACCACTACGTGTTGTTACAGAATTTAATCCGGCCTGATTTTGGTTTGGGTTTGGTAAGAGGGGTGGCTGCTGCTGAAATCCCGCATAAGAAGTTGAGGCTTCCATCTCGTCTGGAGATGGAGCAGTAGGGGCCTGATAAATCCATTGGGCGTGGCCTAAATTTGGATTCATAACGCGCTTCTGGGTTGGCACGTTATTTGGGTTAGGAAGAGGTTGGGAAGGGAGTGTGCCTGGCTGGCGAGAATTTGCCAACTGGGCCAGTTTAGTTTTAACTTCTGTAAGCTCGTCCTTGTGCTGTTTTTGAATAGCCGCATTCATTTTTTGAATGTCAGCCAGAGTCTGAAGGATTAGGGACATTTGATCCTGATTTGGCCCTGATGGATAAGTAGGGTTGGGCCGAGGCTGAGGCGGCTGGTAATGACGAGAGGGCTGTGGGCGGGACTGAAAAGGTGGTCTTTGGGTTTGGGAATTTCCCGCCCACTGAAAATTGGGATGGTTTCGCCATCCAGGATTGTAAGTGTTGGAGAATGGGTCGTTCTGGATGGCGTTGAGGTCCTCGCAGGTCTGGGGAACCTCCTGAGAATCTGGGAAAGGGGGAATGGAGTTCCCCCGGCTGGTGTAGAAAGGATCGGATGATCCTCCGATCCAAGAATCAGATGGGGATGGATATGGATCCATCCCAGGGGAAGATCGGTGGAGGATGTTTTGCACAGTCTCCTGTGTGGAAGGAGGTTGTGCAAAGGAGTTACGCGCGGAGGTGGCTCGCTGCAAGTGCTGAGTCAGCTCATCCACCTTCTTTTCAATGATTGAGACCTTGTCCAATCGACTGGCCATTAATTCCAGGTCGACTGATGCGGACATGCCCTGCGTCTCATGTGCTCCCTTAAGATTCGTCGCTGCGCGGGTATTCGTCCTGTCGAATAATCCCATGGAGTCATTGTTGATGGAGTTCTCGCACATGTTTTCGAGAATCTCCCATACGGTGTCTTCATGTTGACCCATGATGTTTCCTCCGCAAGTTGCATTGACGAAAAGGCGGATGTCCTCACGGAGTCCCTGGTAAAAAGATTGGACTTGTTCCCATTTTGGAACTCCGTGATGGGGGCACTTTCTCATGAGATCCTGAAAACGATCCCATGCCTCATGGAGAGGTTCTCCTGATTGTTGAGTGAAGTGTGTAATCTGATGGCGCAAGGCGTTGGTCCGACCAACGGGAAAAAACTTTTTCAAAAACTCGGATTGAAGTTCTTCCCAAGTGTTGATCGGCCGGGTCTGAGTTTGATACCAATGGGCAGCCTTGTCCATAAGAGAAAAGGAGAACATCTTCATGAGAAGAATATCCCGATTTTGCGCATCTGATCCAAAAGTGTGGGCCAGATGCTTTAGCTGTTTGATGTGCTAGAAGGGATCTTCAGAATTAAGCCCATGGAATTTAGGTATAGCATGAATCATGTTGGGCTTTAATTCGGAATCAGGTCCTCCAGTCGGGATTCTGACTCGAGGCTCAATGGCCACCGCAGCAGGATTGTAGTGGTCCCGCATCATAGGACGCTGTGGTGGGTGCACGAAGTTTTGGAAGAGGTCATTGAGTCGCTGGAGCTGGTGTTCCAGATTATTTTCTTCCTCAACTGGCTGAGCCATGATGGGGGAAGAAGAAGAACTTGGTTCTGAATCAGAAGAGAGAATAATGTGAGGGTGTTGCTGCACAAACACGGGCGTCGAGGCTTGGCCTTGACGAGAGCGAATTTCTAAAGGAGGTCTTAAGGGTGGTCTTAGGGACCTCCTTCCGTACATGCATTGTTGGAAGAGGTAAGTTTAGAAGGTGCTGGACCTAATCAAGACACCCAAAAATGTGTTGGGTGACTATAGAGGTGCGGGGCAGATGGACCCCTTGATCAGAAAGATCGTCCACCTGAGAATTACCTGGGCAGCCAGAGAGGGAGAGTCCCGCGAAGACCCCTACACGGTAGAGCGTCCCCACGGGTTACAGGGTTTCCCCCACCCGACCTCTCTTGTCACTGCGGTTCCAGGTAGACCAGAATGGGGATCTTGACCTCTTAAGTCTACCAATTTTAAGATCAGGGTGCTTAAGGTTTCACTTGAACTTTAGTCTTTTAAGTGCAAAGAGTGACCTAATTTAAGGTTGGTTGACCCAAGGGGTCAACTTTACCTCTTGTTTTCTTTGAGAGCTTTTAGGTCTTGTCTTTTAGGGTTCAAGTGTTTAGAGAGCCAATTGTTTTAGGTTTTCTTTTGAATAGGTATTTTCAATCAATGGTTTAGGCACACTTCTTTTGGATTTTCTCCATTCTTGATTTAAGTAGTGTGTCTCTAAAACCCTAATGTTGAATCTTATGTTGGCTCTACTTGGTCCAGTTAGTTCTTTGTTGGGTAATTAGGGCTCAAGCAAGAATGTGTTAGCCCTTAAATACCCTTAATAGTGTGCAGGACTAATGAGTTGAAAACATGCAACTCTTTATGGTTACTAAGTATGGAAGACAGGTTAGCCCTATATTGCTTGTTCTTTTCTTTTCTTCCTCTTTAGAGTTTAGGGGTTAATAGCGAGAGGAAAAATTTACCTGTCCTCGGAGTGGTTGTCGTGCGGTTGCTTGTCTTCTTGATTTCCTGTAGTTTTCTGCACAAAAGAGAGGAGATTATCAGAAATTAAAAAGAAACAGAAATGTTTACCTCTAGAATAGCCGTTGCTCCCCGGCAACGGCGCCAAAATGAAATGCTGGCTTCAAGAGATAACCGGGTTTTATTGTTATAGCGTTGTAGTATAGCCAGTTATTGCCATCATTTCAAATATAAAAATTTTTTTACTCGGAAAATAAAAGAGTTCCCGAGGTCGAACTCAGGGAGCAAGTTGTATTCTAGGGGTACAAGTTTCTTTTACAAAAATAAAGAAAGAGAGAGAAAGAAATTGTTGTCTTTTCTTCTTTTCTCTTTGCTTCTCCTCGTCTCAGATCTTCTGTTATCTTCTTCTTCTTTATCTGCAGTGGTGATGTTCTTCTTCTTCTTTCAGCTGTTCCTGCTCTTCCTTTTTCTTCTGCAGAGCGGTCCTGTTCTTCTTCTTTTCCTTTCTTTCTTCTTTTCCTTTCTTCAGATCTTCTTCTCGTGCTCTTCTTCTTTCAGTTCTTCCCTTGTTCTTTTGTGTTCTCCTCTGCCCCGCCTTCTTCTGTTGTTCTTCAGATCTCCTTCTTTCTTCTTTTCTTTTTCCTGTCAGGACGTCGTCTCTCCTTCTTTCTTCTTTTCCCTTCAGGACGTCGTCTGATTTTCCAATCAGACGACTTAAACCGCTTGTTGCTACAGTGTATCCCTCAGCTTCCTTCTTCTTCCGCGGTCCTTCTTCTTCACCTGTGCCTGCACACTTCAGAGTTTACGTAAGAGGGCAAAACCTACTCTACCCCCCCGCCCCTCCGTCTCTCTCTCACAGAAACCGCTCATAGGATAGCTCTCCCAGAGCTGCCGGGTAGCCGGGTACGGGTAGCGCCCGGGTCCAGGCCCACCGGCGTGCGTGGTGGGCGAGGAGTGCAGGTCAGTCTAAGTCGGGTCGGGTCAGGTCCGCGGGGCGTGAGCGCGGACGAGACCGGGTAACCGGGCGGGTGAAGGGGACCTCACCCCGTGTGCTGAGGCAGTAAGGCTTATTCACAAAAACAATTTAAACGGTGAAAGAGTTGTGAGGCTTACCGATGTGGGACTAAACGGAGGCCTCTCCTCGCGTGCGCCTGCTGGAAGACCGAGGCCTTGCTTCTGCAGCTGCAGCTTCGATTTGCGTCGGTTGCTGGCTGGCTGCCTTCGCAGGAGTCTCCGTAATCCGCAGCAGCTGGAGACCTGGAGTCCTCAAGCCTGGAGCGCGGGAGAAGCTGCTTCAATGTGGCGTTAATGGCGGTCGAGCCTCAGAACCTGTCGAACACGAATATGGCCTCTCGGCCTGATCAAACTACTGGGGAACCTTCGCCGTGGCACGGCGAAGGTGTGGAGCTGTGCGGCAAGCCGCAAGGTGGTGTCTGGCGGCAGCCCTAGGTTGGACTGCAACCGGAGAAATGGGTTTGTTTGGGGGAGCGTTACGGAGGTGTGGAGTGGCAGTGGAGGGGTGGGGGGTGCTCAGTGTGATGAGGCGGAGGTTCGGTGAGGGTCGGCGAGGCGTGTGAGGCTGTGGAGCGATGGGGGCATCTCGCCGGAGGGTGGCCGGAGACGAAGGGGGTGACGATGGTCAGGGTCGGTCGAGGGCTTAATTGAACAAATTGAAACCGGGGAAAGAAAGAGGAGAGGAAGGGAAGTAGTTCTAACTTACTTGCAGGGACGAAGGGGGAGCAGCAGGGCGACAGTCGATACGACTGTCGCCGGAGAAGAAGATGCCCAGGGGAAGGGGCAGCGGCGAGCAGAGAGCCGGAGAGGCGCCAGCTGGGTGCGGCGTGGCGCGGGAAGAGCAGGGGAAGAAGTCTCTGCTGCTGGTATTGCGGCAGAGCGAAGAGGAGGAGGAGGAGGAACCGCCGGAGCTGGTGGGCGTCTGCCGGAGTGAGAGGAGAGGAAAGTTGGGGGTTTTCTCCGTCAGATCCGAGCTGGGAAGAACGGTGGAGCGACGGGGGTATTTATAGGGACCGAATCAGGGAGGAAGGCGGAGGGCGACGACGTGTCTCCCTCGCCGGAGGACGCCGGAGATGGAAACCCATACCGTCCGTGCGTTCGCACGGCCGGTATGGTGGGTTACAGCGACCAGGGGGGTGTCCCTGCGACAGCTGACGACGCAGGGCACCCCCGGTTTACTTGCCAGGCTCTCCCCCTCACCCTGCGCGGCGCCATGCTCAGCGCAAGGTCGCCGGAGCATGGTGCTGGCAGGTTTTGCAGGGGGGACCTGAACGCAAAGAACGAAGGAGAGTTAGGGGCCAAAATGCGAGGGTTCAAAAGTTGAGGGCCAAAAAGTAAATATATGAGGACCAAAGTGTAAAGTTGGTCAAGGAGGTTTCTTCTTAAGCTCAAGTTTTTATACATGACTAATTAGGACCTAAGGAATCTGATGGTGAATTTCATTTCTATATTAAACCTTGTTTGACCGGTCAATTTATGCGAAAACCCAAATTAAGTTATTAATTGGGCATGGTTCTCAATGTAGGTCAAAATGGGTTCTGAAGGCCAAATTGAAGGTTCTAAACCCTAGAGATTATTTTTATATGAATTTTAGATGGTTTATTATATTTTTACTTTGCCTCGAACCTCGTGAATTGAAGTGGGTTGTTTTAGGGTTACAGATTATCATTTAGTTTCTTGGAATTGCTGTAGCCCTTGCTAGATCATTTCATCCCACTTTTATTCTTATTAAGTTGCTTTGACCTATGTTTGGGTCCTGAATTACCCTGTATGCAGATTATACTGGTAAAATTGCATTTTTACCCCTTATGACTTGTTTTCTCCTTAAACTCAGAATTCTCTGAGTTAAGCCTTTCCTTGAGTTATGTAGGAGCTTTTATCCTTTGTATTAGGTCAAAATGAGCTAGTTATGGCTCATGATGAGGTTCTCATCAGGGAGGGAAGAGAGAGAAGAAAAGAGGGCGACGGGTTCAATCTGCGCGCGCACGCGCGCAAACTTGCAATCGTACGCCACAAAAATTTAATTCCAGACGTCTGGACCAACTCCCAAATGTCTTAAAAAGCGTTTGATGCCTTGGGTCTTAACACTAAGGCTGGGCTTGACTGAGTCCAACTCTCTCTGCAGTCGGTGGGACTAGCTGCTCATCCCTTAACCTAAATATAGGTGGTAGGTGTCAGCAAAGAAACCTAGGTAGAGTGGTTCTCCCTTGTCGTCTCTTGGGAAATTGAATAGATGTCACATGCCAAACAGGCTAGTTATATATATATTTTTATGATGTGTCAATTTGAAATTCTGAAATGCCAAATTTATTGAACATGCATGCGCATGCCTAAAATGCTAAATATGGACACTGTGTGGCAGTGACAATGATGAGATAGGCACAACTCAAGGTCCTTGATGGCATTATCACTAGACAGATGATAGATCCATACTTGCAGACATTGCGGGACAGATTACTGATAGGAGACCTAAGGGACTTCACCTTCACCGATGATATCCTACACATGAGAGGGCGGTTGTGCATTCCTAGGGATGCGTAATGACGGACAGCATTCTCGCGCATTTTAAAGTCGTCAGAATCGTAGTATAGTCGCGCAAAAACGTTCGTCAAAAATAATTTTGTAAAAATAACGAGACTTTGAGTCTCGGTCGTTCGTCTCTGGGAGGCGTTTGTTCAAATCCGAAATTGATCTTTAATCGCTCTACTTTATTTAGAATCACATGCTGGTTTATGATTATTACGTATTAAAGTACAACATGCTTAGTTGCAAGAATATAGGGAATTAAAAACAGGCAACATTAATCACTCAAAAGATATTGCAATAAGCTCATGGTGATTTTCAACACATAGACATATATATAAAAATGTATCTTTCATTCATTCATTTGGAGAAGTGTTTGTAACATGAACTTGTAGAGGAAAGCTTGTATAAGAATGCTTAAAAATGTAAATCTAGCTACCAGAAAATGATTGCATATAGGAATCTACGGGGGGATTTTGCATGCATCATTAGGGGAGAATAAGGACTACACTATTAAGCAGTAAATAAAAGTAGTAAATGTAAAGAGCTAGCTACTAATCTTTCAGAAGTGAGGGCATTCGGAGGTGGTCTCTGATGGCCTTGAAGTGGTAGAGAGGAGAATGAGGGCCGGTCAATGGAGCTTAGGCCGGCCCTTGGAGAGGGGTTGGAGGAGTGATCCAGCATCTTGGAGTGGTGTCCTTCATGGTGGTGCTCAGCTCGTGGAGATGGAGTGGAGATGGTGGTGGCTAGCCTAAGTGGAGGTGGATGGAGCCAAGCATGTATGGCCAAAAGTGGATGGGTGGAAATGGCCACCCCTTAGGTCTTTTTATAGACCTAAGAGACTCTCTCTAGAGAAGTGTGGAACTCTCTAGAGAGAGTCCAAGAGTGGCCGGCCAAGAGAGGATAGAGGTGGTTTCTTAGATCCACCATTTATGGATCTAAGAATTGAATGCCTCTTGGTTGCTAAATTTGGCAACCAAGAGTTGGCGCCACTCCAAGAGGGTTCTAGAGAACCCTAGAGGAGTTGTGTGTGTGTGTGTGTGTGTGTGGTCGTGCCCTAGGTGTCTAAGAGGTCTAGGTTAGGTCCTAAGGGGTTTGGTATGCCTTGAATTAAGGTTGCAAACCCTAATTGCTAAGGGGAAATTGCAATTAAACTTAACCTAAGTTTAATTGCATGAGTGTGAACCTAATTGAGAGTGGAATAACTCAATTAGGTTGGCTTTGGATCAATTGGACTCTCACTAAGTCTAATTGGACTTGTGTAGGTTGAGATCTAAGCTCAATTGGACTCAATGAGTCCAATTGGCTTAGGTGATGATACTTGACTTTGATCTAAGTCAATTGGGTTTGGTGATGACCTAATTAGATCCTTAGGGAGGTCTAGAGGTGATGTACTAGGATTAGGACACCTTAATTTGGGTTCCTATGGGGTTGGGATTAGGTCTAGGGAGCTAGAAATCCAAGATCAAGGCTTGAATCTCAAAATAGGAACTGGAGACCAGTTTCAGACATCCAGAAACATGATCAGACAACTTATACTCAAAAATCAGAAGTCCAGACTTCAGTTCTGGATGTCCAATCTGAGTCAAGGGGAAATCTAGGTTTATTTTTGGATATTCTACAGAAATTGGACGTCTGACAAAGTGTCTGGATGGCCAATACACTACAGAAGTGGGTTGAGGTGTGTGGGAGATGGCTAAGGGTCCTGGACATCCTATAACTTACCTGGATGTCCAGATAAGGGTTGGAA
Organism: Thalassia testudinum; assembly: GCA_037157565.1. Taxonomy (NCBI): domain Eukaryota; kingdom Viridiplantae; phylum Streptophyta; class Magnoliopsida; order Alismatales; family Hydrocharitaceae; genus Thalassia; species Thalassia testudinum. Next base: position 53,225,751 of record JAZHRO010000009.1, read on the forward strand.
CTAGGGTTTTAGGGCTTCCTAGGGTGCTGTGACCTAATCTAAGGATGGCTAAGGCTTGGGGGAGGTCTCTAGGCTATCCTAAGGCTAGGATGGACCTAAGCTCTTCACATTTTACTGCTTTATTCCTACTTAATAGAATAGCAAACCTTAACTCCCTTACATCATTATTCCCTACATCTAATCTAAGTCTTTTACTCCAGCTCTGCTGCAGCACCCGTTATTCCTAATCCAACTTCAGATCCAGCTCCAGATCCAGCTTCTGATCAGCTTATTGCCTGCAATTAACATAATGCACTTAATCAGCACATTATAACATTATTTTATGCATAGCTAAAGTAAAGCAGTAAAGATGCAGATAATGCTTATGCATGCATGAATTACCCTATCTTATGCTAAGTTCTAGCCTAATTTAGGTCAATTAAGACCTATGATTACTGCGTAATCACAGAGCTGTTGAGAGAGCTATTAGCGGAGGCACATGGGTCCAAATTTACCATACATCCCAAGAACACCAAGATGCACCATGATTTGCAGCGTGACTTCCAGTGGATGGGGATGAAGAGGGACGTTAGAGAGTTTGTGCAGCAATGGTTGGTATGCTAGCAGGTGAAGGCCGAGCTCTAGAGTCCTACAAAGCCATTACAACCACTCCTCGTGCTGGAGTGGAAGTAGGAGAGTGTCACTATGGACCTAGTGGTAGGGTTACCTATTACACAGTAAGGACACAATGCCATTTGGGTCATAGTGGATAGACTGATGAAGACAACGCGGTTCTTGCTGATCCAAGTCACCTTTGGACCAGCATAGTTGGCAGAATGGTACATCCGGGATGTGGCGCGTCTTCACGGAGGTCCCCGCGAGATCATATTCGACAGAGACACTGATTGCATAGCAATCATGGGTCCTAACTTGCCTGAATTAAGTTAGAACTTAGCTTAACATGAACATTCAGTATGCATATGCATCGTATTCTACATTGTAGTTGGTATATGTGTTTTATGTATTAAACTATGTTATTTGAGAGGTATTAATGATTGTAGGTAATCCAGGACTGCAGATGACGGATCCAACCTTATGGATATGTTTGGAATAACGACGAGAGTCCAATGCATCCAAGATCGCATCGATCAAACTCCCGTAGCACCCTAGGGAGTCCGTAGAAGAGCAAGAGTCAAGGGGAAAATTGAAGAATATCCGAACCTCATATGACAAATCTAACCGTACAGATGGATCCAGATCGATGTTCACAGTCCAACGGTGCATAAATCAACTTAACAGGAGGCCTACATCATCAAATATAAAGAGAAGACGAACGAATGGCCACGATGGCGCCATGTGACACCATCACAGCCGCCCCTCGCTGCGCCCCCAATTCCTGAAGGTACCTCTCCTTGCAGTGTGGGTCGTTGGATCTTCATCCAACGGCCGCGAACGCGCCACGTCGCCACCCTGATTGGATCAGTATAAATATAGTTAAGCATATATATATATATATATAACAGAGGCTTTGCGCAGCGCGTGTGCACGTAAGCGCGAGACATGGGTTCGAGCCCTGCGTTGCGCAAGAATTGATGCAGCATTGCGAGCAGGCGCATATGTGTGATTGGAGGGCCGAGATGCGCCCACGTGGCGCGATCGCACAGGTTGTTGCGAGATCAGGAAGGTGCGAGAAGCGCGCGTAGGATTTGAAATCGGATGGCTGAGATGATGAGGCGGGATTTGAAGGCAAAAACACGAAGGCGCGGGCGAGCGAGAGCCGTGCAATGAAGGATCTGAGAGCTCACAACGCACCACGTGGCAACATTAGAGAGAATCAAGGAAAGAAGAAGGATTTGCAGAGATATAAAAGGGCCCCCCTCCCTTGAAAAAAAAAAGAAACAACTCTCATCTCTCCCCTCTCGTACTCTCTCTCCCTCTCCCTGCCGACTCTTCCCCTCAATTCCTTCTCTCTGGCATCCCTATCTCTCCAATCTCATCCCTCTCCACGTTGCGTGACAAATCTCTCATGTTCTTCGACGGGTTCTCGCACTTCCAAGACATCTCTCTACGACCTCTTGACTCCATGCACATTCTCCACCGACGACCGTCGACGGCACTCTCCACCTTCATCACAACATCGTCAGATTTCTATTTGAGATTATTTTTATCTTCTTCTTCTTGTTATTCTATGTTATTTTGACTTTCTATTAGTAATAAAGTTCTTATTTGCATTACATGTTCACTTCGTATTTGTCACCGTGTTTGTTTCATTTATTTCCTTTTGTTATAAAAAATTAAAAAATATAAATAATTAAAAAAAAATCGTTTACTTGATCAGGTTGGAAATCATCTAAATATCTCTACCTCCCTGTGAGATGACCCGTACTCCCGACATTATTTTCGTATTTTTAGGTGACGGCTTCATAAATTTAAAACGCCATGTTTTTGCACCTACGACGACAAATTTATCATTATCGCTATTTCACAACCAGTTTTTGGCGCTGTTGCCAGGGAGGCATATATTCGAGATAGTTTCTTTCCTGACATAGTATTCGTGAGCCTCACATATTTCTCTATCTGTTTGCAGGTACCAACTATGCGAGATGAAATCTTGACGGGTTGCGAAAGCAAGTCGCAGAAAAGGAGTTCATGTAGGCAAGACGTGACCAAGGCATGCGACAGGCGCAGTAGAGCAGTGACGTCGACCTTGGGTGACGCCCACACACTTGGAGAATACGTAGGAGACCTGGATCCTACTTTCATAGGGGATTCTCCTGTGTCGCAAATTTTATTTCTATCTTCTCACCCTTGTAATTGGGGTTGATTTTTGGGGGTCTATCCCCACATTCTTTAGCTATTAGGGGCTATTCTTCTGCGTGCATGATTCAATTTCCACTTGCTTGCCTCTAAAACAAACAAAAAAAAATCGAGCTGCATATTTAGGAGTTGCATGCCCTTAGGTGCGCGCATTTTGGGGTAATTGAGTAGCACGTTAGATCTATTTCCTTGCATTGCATACATATTTGCATGAAGATTGTTGGAGACAGGTACGCTTTTCTGTCTTTGCATCCAGCTTCTGTTCACGCATTTGCATTTGGATTAAAATTCAAGACCACAAAACTGATTAAATTAACCTAATTTAGTGGTCGCCTAACTGAAATTGGGACTGATAATCAGATTTGACCTTAAAACCAAATCACACTTGATCTGATTCAAAGGGACTTGTCTGCATTTTCAAAATCAAAAAATTATTTACGGTGTGATGCACACTTTTGACACTGAGCACACACATTAGGCACCGCACTAAGGCTCAATCCCTTAAGGCTATAGGCACCGATCTCTTTATCGGTGTAGACCCTCCTACTTCGCCTTGTGGTAGTGTTATTGTCTTGTGACCCAGTGTTTTGATACTGTAAAGAGGGGGACACCCCTTAAAGGAATAAAAGGGTAGTTAAGAGGCACTGCATTCGCATCGCCTCAAAGGAAGGGTTCGCCCTACTTACATCCCTTAGCTCCGTCCTTAGAGTAACTTTCCACTAGATCACTTGAGAGTACCACTTAAGTAAAGTGTAGGTCTTAAGGCACTCCGTAGGTTGATTTAGGGTGTGTAACTGGTTGATAAATTGCTTGATCACATACAAACATTGAATTTTTTAGAAAAGCAAGTAAAAATCATTCTTGTCTTGTATGCGCTTGATTGATTGCTATTGTGGATGCATGGTACAAGATCAAGAAAACCAAGGTTAGAGGGACCTTTAGGCTTCAAACCTAGGAAGAAACCTAATTCCAGTGAACTCTCAACAATGGATCTACCACTTCTTGACCAACCCAATCTAAACCAGGAGGAGCTAATGGAGCAATTGCATGAACAATTTGAGCAATGGCTCAATAATAGCATAATGACCCGTTACACTTTTAGCCATTTAAGACATCTGGAGTTTTAGTCAGACGTCTGGATCCGTTCCCGGACGTCTGAAAGTGGAATTTTTGTATTGCGCACTGCCCTCTGTGCGCAGACGGCGCACAGAGACCATTCCTTCCTCTCTCTCTTCCTCATCTCCCTTGAACCCTAAACCCCACACCCTCCTATATAAACCCATCCCTTCCCCTCTCCTCTCCTCCTCACACCCCAGCCAGCACCACCTTCAGATCTCCAGTGAGGCGAGTGGAGGGCGAGTGAGGGAGAGCGAGAGGGAGGAAGGAGGAGAGCGTGGGAGGAGGAGGAGGCCTAAGGTCGGTGGACCTTTGGTGGAGCTTCGGTGGAAGCTCGACGAAGTTCCAGTGGAGGCTCGGCGGGACTCGGAGGGGTTTGGGGAGGCGGCTTCCGACCCTCTGCAGTCGTGGGAGGGACTGTGAAAGCTCTTGTGGGCGAGCTCTCGAAGGAGACAGCTCGCGAGAGAGGTTTGATACTAGGATTTTTCCAGTATCAGACATTTGGAGAGTCGATCGGACGACCATGGCGACAATTGGACGTCCGGGTCTGGTGCCAGACATCTGAAAGTATGCACAGTGTTGAGGTACATGCTTTTTCAAGGTTACGGCCATGCATGCCTCACCGCAGAAGCTTAGTTTGGCCTGATTTGGACCTGCGGCTTTCGTACACAGGAAAGGGTCCTTGGGAAGGCGTGTGGGACGCTTTTCCACATGTTTTTAGATGTCTGATCACATCACCATACGTCTGGAGGTGCTTCCAGACGACAGGAGACATTGTTTGACGTCTAGAACTGTCTTCAGACAGTCGCAGAGAAGGTCTGGACATCTGAGGACACCGCAGGAGACATAAGGTAAGGTCTGACGCCTTTTAAGACGTCTAGGATTATTCCTAGACGTCTGGTTTTGAACAGTAGGCATGTTTTTGACCTGTTTATGATCCGATCGGGGTCCGTTTTACGCAAACAAAATACTTGTACTTTCCTCTCGAGTTCCTCTACATACTAGAGTCTGTTTTACACTATTCTGAACTCTCCTTTTGTGATGTATTTCCCGAGTATAGGGTTTCAGCCTGCTGCACGTTTGGGGCTCGCAGAGACGTCTAAGTCTGCAGTTCAAGCCCCCATTATTCCTGTGTTTCTTGGTAGAGTAGTTTAATTCCGTTAATAATATTTAAATAAGAATGTGCTTGTGGAAGTAGTCAAATGGAACCCTAGGATGTGGCATGAACCCTAGGGTAGAGAAATGAATGAGCTTGTTTGTACTGTATGATTTACTTGCATGCGTGATTAAGATAAATTACTAGTAAATGCCTGTATTATAATTACGAGCTGCTTGTTAGAATATGAGCTGCCTGTGCTTAATGAAACTACCTATGAAAACACTAGTTGCATGTTATTAAGAATTGTACTATGAAAACATGAGCTGCCTGTATATGGATGAGGAATGAATTATGAAACCTTAGATCTAGATCTGGATAATGAGGTGAACACGAGCATGAACCCTACGGGGAATTAGGAGTAAAACTCCTATGGATAGATGGAAATCTGGAATGTAGACGGGAAGTGTGCTGGCCCTTGAGTATGTGGTACCAAGGAGAGCAACTGTCCCCTTTTGTGTAAAGCGGAGCTAGCCTCCCTTGGGTTGAGACCCGGGGTTAAGATTGGTCACTCCACACCGACTCCTGTTAGCCCTCACGTACGTGGTACTGAGGTGAGCTACTAGTGTAGGGAGGGAGCTAGCCACCCCACGGGGCCCAGGGTTTAGCTAGCTACCCTACACCGACTTGTTAGGCCCTCTAGGCAAATCGGAGTAATCAGACGAGGATGCGCAGACTGTGGAGGGGCGAGACCCCTATTTGGTTCTGAGGGGCGAGACCCCTGTTCTGAGAGGGCAAAGCCCTATACAGTTCTGTGCTGTACTTTGGGCGTACCTACTAGCAGAAATGACTGGTCGCGTGTCAGTGAGGGATAGTTACTCGTGCGCTTATTACGCGTGCCGTAGTCACCGCTACGTCTTGACAGTGACCTCGGGGTGGTTGACTGGATGTAGGACTACCACGGGGGACTCTCCCGGCCAGGAGAGCACCACGTGCACCTTCTACTCTACGGAAAAGATTGCAATCAAGATCATTCCCACGAGGAACTTGCAAGATCAAGAAATATCTGGATGCTTGAGAGAAATGGGTGAAACGGAAATATATAAAATAGATAAATAGAAATGAGAATTAAACATGTTGCTTTTATTGTTTTGTACTTAGATAATATAGATACCACTCTACTCAACGTTCGCTGACTTTGTCTTTTCATAACACTGTTCAGGACCAGGAGTTGAGCAGCTTGAGTTTCCGACTACGAAGGGTGCTGAGCCTAGTTGAGTCCAACTGTAGTTTTTCTTCAACACCTCCTTTCTTTTTCTCTACTGTTGTAGTAAGTAATGGACTCTTAGTTACTGTTCTGCTACTACTGTTTACTTTTCGCTTTCCGTTGTTGTTGTTGTTGTGGTGGTATGTACTGAGACAGCTATTCTATTTCCTTTATTGCTTTGTACGTTTCTTCTGCTTTGTTATATTGCATGTGTGAATATGGTTTACTTTCCTGCTTTGGTTATTTCTTATTAGACGATTAGGTCATTGGATTAGTCGAGGCGAGCCGGTCTCGGGTCCTATAGGGATCCAGGAACCGTGTCGTAACAAGATGGTATCAGAGCAAGGTCGTCTCGAGAAATGAACCAATTAGCTTGAGAATAAGCATTCACGTGCATATAACTAGGATAGCCACCACAACATATCGCCTTGATATTCGTTCTGAATCTTTTCTCGAAGTAATTCGGTATCGTTGACCCTCTTATTCTATCTTTCGCGTCTCCTTGCAGGAGATGCCTCGTCAGGGAGTTCTCGAGGGAGGTCGTGGTCACGGCCGTGGACGAGGTTGGAGGGGCGGACGTGCCTGGCCTGAGGTACCAGTTGACCCACCCCTTCTCCTGAGCGTTCAGGCCCAGGATCTCACCCAGCTGATTAGAGATACCGTGAGAGAGGAGCTACACCAGCTTCCATGGGCACCTCTCCCCGAGGACGTGGAGGGGGAGTCCTCGGTGGGATAGAGAGATCGTCGTAGCGTCGGACGAGCAGGAAGGGGAGGGGGTGGTCCTCCACCACCCCCACCGCACTTTGAAACTTCCGAGCACGAGCCCTCTTTGCCTGGAGGCATGCTCGTTCCCCCACTATAGCTGCACCACGAGCTTTTCGGACAGTTCCGGAAGCTGAAGTCCCCCTCCTTCAAGGGGGATGAGCACCCGTTTGAGGCAAAGGACTGGCTGGAGCAGATAGAGAAGGTGTTCGACACCCTTCGCCCTCCCACGGAGTGCCGCGTGGTCTTTGACACATACCAGCTAGAGAGCATGGCACACAGGTGGTGGACGACAGTCAGAGGTCAGGAGGGGAGAGAGTCGACGGGGGACCAGTTTGTGACTCTCTTCTGCGAGCAGTACTTTTCGCAGACCTGGCAGGACCAGAGGAGGTGGGAGTTCCACACTCTCTGCCAAGGGACGATGACTGTTAGCGCTTATCGCACGCATTTTCTGGAGCTGTCACGTTTTGCCTTGACAACCGTGTCTACGGAGGAGGAGCGCCTGTGGAGGTTTACCGAGGGGCTTTGACCTGCTATTCGGGGGTATGTCAGACCCCTGAAGCTGCCCACCTTCTCACAAGTGGTTGAGGCAGCCATGACCTACGAGGAGACCAACCCGGTCGCGTGAGACACTGACAGCGGACGGAAGAGGCCCTACCAGCTAGAGTACTCTCAGGATCGTCGGGAGAGGACGCACACAGCACCCGCAGGAGAGCCATCTCATTTTGCGGGGCCATCAATGGCCTTTGGGGGCCCCAGACAGGGGCCAGTTGCCAGCACTGAACCCTCGCCCAACCGCCAGTAGGGACCTACTGAGGGAGGAGGTCGTGTCCCCCCTGCTACCAGTGTGGCCAATCGGGCCATATCAGGAGGGACTGCCCATCTAGGGACGGAGCATAGCAGATGCTCCCCGCACCGAGCACTGGAGGTCGAGCTGGTGGTCGTGGCCACCAGGCGCGTGGGGAAGGGCAATAGTCACGAGGAGGGTACCGGCCAGCAGCTGCTCGCCCGACCTAGAGTGTAGCTGCTTCGTCTACACCGAGGACTAAGGGGCGTATCAACGCCCTGACACACAGAGACGCCAGGGCTTCAGGTTCAGTGGTGGAAGGTATGGTTATTGTTTCTAGCTGATTAGTGTACATACTTTTTGATTCCGGCGCCATGTACTCTTTTGTCGCTACGAGTTTTTCCATCAGTTTGGGGCAGGGCAATGTACTGTTAGAGGATCTATTTGTAATCAGAGATCCAGGTGGCCAGTTGTTTGTAGCAGAGGAGGTCTACATGGACTGCGAGATCAGTATAGGGCGACACAGCCTCCCCGCTGACCTAATTGTGATACAGATGGAGGATTTTGGCATGATTCTAGGGATGGACTGGTTGTCCGCCTATCACGCCTTGGTGGACTGTTTCGGGAGGAAGATCGTCTTCTCCATACCGGAGTTGCCTCCCTTTGAGTTTCACAAACAGCTGGTAGACGAAGGTTTCAGATGCATCTCCGCGCTTCGGGCAACGAGGCTTTTGAGCCAGGGGTGTGAGGGCTTTTTGGCCTGTGTAGTGGCAAAGCCTAGCCTTGTGGCTAACTTTCAGAGTATTCTGGTGGTTTGTGAGTACCCCGACGTTTTTCCAAAGGAGCTGGCAGGACTACTGCCTGAGCATGAGATCGAGTTTGAGATCTCACTAGTACAGGGGACCAGCCTCATTTCTACTGCACCGTATCGGATGGCACCGCTTGAGCTGCGAGAGCTCAAGTCATAGCTGTAGGACCTGTTGGAGAGGGCTTTGTAAGGCCCAGTGCATCCCCGTGGGGAGCCCTTGTGCTGTTTGTGAAGAAGGACGGTACCCTGTGACTTTCTGTCGACTACCAACAACTGAATAGGGTCACCATCAAAAACAAGTATCCGTTACCGAGGATTGACGACCTCTTCGACCAGTTGCAAGACGCCACAGTGTTCTCCAAGATAGATCTGAGGTCGGGCTACCACTAGTTGAGGATCAGGGAGACCGACGTCTCCAAGATAGCTTTCCGTACCCGATACAGGTACGACGAGTTCTTGGTCATGCCGTTTGGGTTGACCAATGCCTCTGCTGCTTTTATGGATTTGATGAACTAGGTTTTTAGGTCGTACTTGGATCAGTTTGTGGTGGTGTTCATCGACGACGTGCTCGTTTACTCGCAGGATCAGGCGCAGCATGGACAACATTTACGCATGATCCTGGACACTTTGAGGAGGCGCAGGCTATACACCAAGTACAGCAAGTGCGAGTTTTGGTTGGGGCAGGTGACTTTCTTGGGCCACGTGATTTTAGGAGATGGTTTAGCTGTGGATCCAGCCAAGGTTGAGGCTGTACTCAGGTGGGAGAGTCCACGTATAGTGACAGAGATACGCAGCTTTTTGGGACTGACAGGTTACTATCAGTGGTTTATCAGAGGATTCTCTTAGATTGCACATTCTATGACCCAGCTGACTCGAAAGGACGTGCCCTTTGCCTAGACAGATGAGTGCAAGGCATGTTTTCAGGAGTTGAAGGAGAGACTGATTTCATCTCCTATGCTTACCATCCCGGACAGCAGTGTCGGTTTTGTGGTTTACACAGATGCTTCGTTGCAGGGGTTAGGGGGCATGCTCATGTAGTGGGGTCCCGTTGTCGCTTACGCTTCATGGCAACTGAAGCCCCATGAGCATAGCTACCCTACCCATGACTTAGAGCTGGCAGCTGTTGTCTTCACGCTGAAAACATGGAGGCACTACCTTTACAGTGAGACTTTCAAGATTTTCACGGATCATAAGAGCCTCAGGTACTTGTTTGACCAGAAGGAGCTCAACATGAGACAGAGACGTTAGTTAGAATTCCTGAAGGACTATGACTGCAGCATCTCCTACCATCCAGGGAAGGCCAATGTGGTGGTTGACACCTTGAGCCGGAAGGCGCCTACCCACTTGGCCAGTTTACAGTCATAGAGTTGGAGACTTATGGAGAAGTTGGGCAATTGGCGACCCCGGGAGTCAAAGGGGTATTGTGGGACAGTGACAGTGATGTGGCAGACGCGACCAGAGCTGATAGACCACATCATCGCAGGGCAGATGATAGATTCGTACTTACAGAAGCTGCGAGACAAGTTGTTGACAGGGGACCTAGGAGACTTTTCCTTTACAGACGAGATACTATGCATAAGGGGGCGCTTATGCATTCCTAGGGACAAGGAGTTATTAAGAGAGTTCCTAACTGAGGCGCACGGGTCTAGGTTCACCATAAATCTCGGGAACACAAAGATGTATCATGATTTGAGATGCGGCTTTTGGTTGAGCGAGATGAAGTGGGATGTTGGTGAGTTTGTGCAGCAGTGTTTGGTGTGCTAGCAGGTGAAGGTCGAGCATCAGAGGCCTGCAGGGCCGTTGCAGCCACTTCCTATGCCAGAGTAGAAGTGGGAGAGCATCACCATGAACTTGGTGGTGGGTCTACCAGTTACCCAGCGAGGACATGATGCAGTCTGGGTGATAGTAGACAGGTTGACGAAGATGGCGTGTTTCCTACTGATTCGAGTCACCTTGGGACCAACACAGTTTGTAGAGAGGTACATTCGAGATGTGGTACTCTTGCACGGAGTTCCACGTGTGATTGTATCCGACAGGGATACCTGACATGCTACGGACGTGTTTGCTTAAAAGGATCGTTATAGTTTGAGTTCGCAAGGTCGATTTTAAATGAAGAAACGGACGTGAGTCCGAGTGTCGAACTTAGGGAGGCGTGAGAGTCGGACTTTTCTTGTCACTTAGTGTCACGGAAATGACGGGTTTTTGCTTGTGAGAAGATGCAGGAGAAAAGCGAGTGAGAGAGAGAAAGAGAGAGAGTAGGGTTAGAGTCTTTTAAATCATGTTAATCACTTAGATCAAGATGGAAGACAACATCAAAACTATATTTAACATGCAATTCAAGTTTTAGAAATACAACGATAGCTAAATACTTAAACAAAAGGAAAGTAAAGCTAGAGTAAAGGGAGAGAAAGAGAGAGAGAGGGTAGACGGCGAGGCGGCCACGGCGGTGGAAGAAGGCTCCGTCGACGGCTCGTCGACTCCGTTGACTACAAGAGATGCTAAGGGGGCTAGGAGGGTGATACAACACTTGCTAAGTGAATTGAATGCTTTACATGGGTGGTTGGGAGGGGTTTATATAGGAAGAAGGGGTTTCTAATTTAAGTATGGGCTTTAGCGACGTCTGGGACGTCGCTAAATCCATGCTAAAAGTGTCGATGTAGCCCCTTGCCCGCTAGTCTCACGCTCGCGCCCGTTCTTCTTCACGCCCGATCCATGCGTGCGTGTGGTAGGCCGTCCGATTGAAGATCGGATGGCTGAGAGCTCGTGAAGGGCGTGCTTGGATTGCGCCTCAAGCGCGTGTGAGCGCGGGCGTGGATCACGTGCGTCATCTTGCGCACCCGGCGTCTGCATTCGAGGGAGCACCACGTGGCACGATCGTCTCCCTCAGCACGCGGATCCACGGCCTTAATTGGCTATGCCCACATGAGCAGCAATTTGGCAACGCGCGGGGTTTCAAACGCCTGCCGCTGCCTTTGCGAATGGTGCATGACCCACTGTGCTGTGGGGCTGGATGGTCGCGAAGAGGAGGCGAGGCACGCGGGCGTGGAGCACTGTGGAGCCATTCGATTGAAGATCGACGACCAAGATTCATCCTGTGGTGAAGGGCAGTGGAGTTATCCTGTGGTCAAGGGATGCGATGATGTCGACACATGGTGGCTTTCTGACCGTTAATCATCAGATCAACGGTCAGAACTTCTTGGGCCAATTGTGGAAGCTCTGGATGTTGAATTTAGTTGATTTTGAGTCCATTGGACTTCGTTCGTTGCTCTGAATCCATCCGTGTGGTCCGATTGCTCATCTGAGCCCTGTTTTGACATGAACTTATAGAAATGGCCATTAATACTGTTTAATAAGCAATCTCAATGTGCGATGTATGTCATTCTCCCATTCCCATTTATGATGTGTTATTTGTGCACATTACCCTTAGGATAAACCCCAATTGATAGAGTTATTACTCTAAGATGTAGTGTTATCATATCCCCATGCTTACTCCTTGCTAGTCCCTAGCAAGGTTCATTCTAGCCATTATTCTTAGTCAAAATCCAAGAAGTAATTACTTATACATTTTGTTACTTGTCAACAAGAGAAAATATACTAAGATCTTAATCTACAGAGACTAAATAGCGCCTGGGTGTCTGCAAAATATGAATCGCTTAAATCCTTGCTTTAAGGCATGTATATATATATTTTTTCTTTTTTCATCTTTTCTCATTTTAGATCTTTGGAGTTGAAAGTGTGTTGGTAACTTTTTATGGCTACCCAACCCACCCAGAACTTGGAAAAGACTCTAAGTGGTAAGCATCTTGGTGTGAAGATCGTGATAGACTCACTCAACGGTAATTCAGACAAACTTCGGGTTTCTACGCCCCTAGGTGACCGGGAAAGGAAGTGTTTTGCCTGAAGGTGTATTTGTCCGATCGGTAGCTTTCTCCCTACTTTTATTCTACTTGGGATCAACACAAGGATTTTTTCAGTGTATATCTCCCCGACTTGCTCTACTTCCCCGCTTCTTCCTTAAGTGCTTTGGGTTTTTTTGTGTATTTAATGAGCTGGGTTCTGGACAACCGACCAATGGGTTGTTATCCACGATCACTTGCCAGCCATACTCGTGCGGTGAAGTGTGGCTTATGTTGTTCTTTTTTCTTTGTTTTTTTTTAGTAGGTGACTTCCCTGATCTCAAATTTACCTAGAGGCAATAAAAAGAAGGTGGTCCTGTGGCTGGGCTCTGGACAACCGGCTAATGGGCTGTTACCCACGACAACTTGCAAGCCATGCCACCCTAGAAAGTTCATTAGCTACCAAATTTTTGTCAGAATCTCCAAGGAGTGAGTTAGTGCAAAAATGTGTGCAAATGGTTAGACTAAAAGTCCCTCTGAGTTAGAGGGCGAGTTGATAAGTTGTATACTTATCACCTTATTTTATCGGTGGATTAGAATAAATTAAGGTTGCAAGGATTTGAAGCCAAATCCATATTTTAATGGACACCAGGGTTGATTAAGCCCGAAGGCCTGAAAAGTCTAAGTGTTTAAGTTCCTTTCGTATTATTTCCCACTGTTGACAGGTTCCTAATGCCTAAATTTTTTTCCTCCTAAATTCAAATTTATTTTTTTTTCTTTTTTTTATTTTATTTTATTCAGACTGATTAAATGAACTCATAATCATGCAAATTACCACCCCCATGCTTAAGTTGGATAATGTCCTCATTGACAATTATGTGGATGCAACAGGGGTTCAAAAAGATATTACCTGAGTGAAGTAAAATACCGGATCAGTCTAAATCTTCTGGGTTGCCTCCTAAGAAGCACTGAGTTTAATGCCTCCAGCTGGGCGGTGCTTCGTGTCATCCCTCAATGAGGGTGACAACCTCCTTTGGGGGAACCTGGGCGAGGAAGTGTTTCAATCTCTGACCATTGACTGTAAAAGTATGCCCAGTATTCGGATCTACGATTTCAACCACCCCATTGGAGTAGGGCTTGACTACCCTAAACGGTCCTGTCCACTTGGACCTGAGCTTCCCCGGAAAGAGTTTTAGTCGGGCGCCAAAAAGACAGACTTGCTGGTTAGGATCGAAGGTCTTTCTATGGATGAGTCGGTCATGGACGGCTTTCATTTTCTCCTTGTACAACCAACTATTCTCAAAAGCGTCCCGACGGATTTCCTCGAGCTCGGAGAGTTGGAGTGTCCTCTACGCATCGGCTAACTGGGAATCCATGTTACACTGCTTAACGACCCAGTAAGCCCATTGTTCCAACTCGACAGGAAGGTGGCAAGCTTTTCCAAAGACCAGGCGATAAGGCGACATGCCTATTGGGGTCTTGAAAGTGGTCTGGTATGCCCACAGGGCATCATCCAGTCATGCGGACCAGTCCTTACTGCCAGGTCTCACAGTCTTTTGTAGAATATTCTTGATCTACCTGTTTGAGACCTCGGTCTACCCATTTGTTTGCAGATGATACGAGGTGGCAATGCGGTGGGTAACCTGTATTTTCTGAGTAGGGCATGGAATTGGGTGTGGATAAAATGACTTCTACCATCACTGATCATGGCCTTTGGTATTCTAAACCGAGAAAAGATGTTCTGCTTAACAAAGTCCATGACAGCCTTATGATCGCATCGGCGAGTGACGACGGCTTCAATCCATTTTGAGACATAGTCTACAGAGACTAAGATGTACTCAAAGCCGTTGGATGGTGGAAAGGGGCCCATAAAATCAATACTCCAAACGTCAAAGATCTCGATGATCAGAATGGGCTGGAGGGGCATCACGTCTTTTTTGGTCATGGTCCCCAGAGTCTGGCAGCGAGAGCAAGTCTTAGCAAAGTTGTGTGCATCCTTAAATAAGGAAGGTCAATAAAATCCAGACTGCAGAACTTTTGTAGCCATTTTCTTTCTTGAGAAGTGGCCACCACAAGCTTGGTTGTGACAAAAGGATAACACACTCTGAACTTCATCCTCCGGGATACACCTCCTGATGATCTGGTCGACACAGAGGCGAAACAACATGGGATCATCCCAGAAATAGTGCTTGGCTTCAGCCAAGAACTTATCACGTTGTTGTCTGGGCCAGCTGTACGGGGTCTGTCCTACAACCAGGTAGTTGACATAGTCGGCATACCAAGGTAGTTTTCTGTCTTGCACAGCCAGAATTTGCTCATCGGGAAAGGTTTCAGATAGGGGCAAGGAAGGCCCAATGTGGTCTGGGTGGAGTTTGGATAGGTGATCAGCCACAACATTCTTTGACCTGGCTTTGTCTCAAATTTCTAGGTCAAATTCCTGCAAGAGCAGCATCCATCTGATGAGCCTGGGTTTAGTGTCTTTCTTGGCCAACAAATGCCGGATGGCCGAGTGGTCTATATAGATGGTCACGTGGGATCCCAGAAGGTAAGATCGGAACTTTTTGAGTCCAAAAACTATGGCGAGCAATTCTTTCTCTGTGACCGTATAATTTCGTTGGGCCTCGTCCAACGTCTTGCTTGCGTAGTAGATCACCACGAGTTTCTTGTCTTGTCTCTGTCCCAGGACTGCACCTATGGCAAAGTCTGATGTATCACACATGATCTCAAAATCCTGGGACCAGTCTGGGGGCTGAAGTACGGGTGCTGTGGAGACTAAGCCCCGGAGGGTGTGGTAAGCCCGGATGCAATCAGAGCTCATGTGGAATAGGGTGTCATTGGCCAAAAGGTCAGTCAAGGGTTTGGAGAGCTTGGATAACTCTTTGATAAACCTTCGATAGAAGCTAACGTGTCCAAGGAACGAACAGATTTGCCGGACCAAGATAGGTGGAGGAAGTTTGGAAATCAAATCAACTTTAGCTCAATCCACTTCAATGCACCTATGTGATACGATGTGACGAAGGATGATTCCTTCTTGAACCATGAAATGGATCTTTTCCCAACTTAACACTAAATTAACCTCGATACATCATTTCAGGATTTTCTCCAAGTTGCTCAAACAGTGGTCGAATGAATTCCCAAATACTGAGAAATCATCCATAAAGACCTCCAGGTATTCACCCACCATCTCTGAAAAGATGGCTAGCATGCAACGCTGAAAGGTAGCGGGTGAGTTGCATAACCCGAACGGCATACGACGGAATGCAAACGTGTCGTACGGGAAAGTGAATGTAGTCTTCTCTTGATCTTCAGGAGCAATTGCGACTTGGTTATATCCTGAATATCCATCCAGGAAGCAAAAATACTTCTACCTTACCAATCGTTCAAGAATCTGGTCGATGAATGGCAAGGGGAGATGATCTTTCTTGGTCGCTTCATTGGGCTTTCTGTAATCAATACACACCCGCCATGCGGTGGTGGTGCAGGTGGGGATGGATTCGCCACACTCATTGGTGACAACGGTGAGCCCGGCTTTCTTCGGAACCACTTGAGTGGGGCTCACCGAGGGGCTATCAGAGATGGAATAGACGATGTCGGCGTCAAGCCATTTGATAATTTCCTTCTTAACGACCTCCCGCATATTTGGGTTTAACCGTCTCTACATCTAATGGGAGGGTCGCGCCCCATCTTCTAGGTAGATCTTGTGGGTAAAATAGGTGGGGCTAATTCCTCTCAAGTCTGAAATAGTCCAGCCAATGGTAGCCCTATGTTCTGATAGGGTCGTTGTCAATCTAAGTTCCTGATCCTTGGTTAGGTTGGCATTGATAATTACTGGGAAGGTCTGGTTAGGTCCCAGGAAGACATACTTGAGAATCTCAGGTAGTAGCTTTAGTTCAGGTGTAGGTGGAATAATGTTTGAAGGAAAGGGGAAAGGCGAGAGTTGATCAACATCAATCTCCTCGAATGGTGTTTGTTGATCAGCCCTACAAAGGTCCATGGGCATAGATGGTGACGGGTCAGAATAGTCATTACAGGATTGATAGTTCAAGACAGAACTAAGGGTGAGGCATTCCTCGACCAAAGGCTCCATGGGATCGTGTTTCTAGATACAGTCGCAATCAAAAGACTTGGTCACTCGGAAGATATCCAACTGCATCTTCTTGTCTCCGAAGGCGATTTCCATACATCCCGTGTCACAATCGATGTTTACCTTAGCCGTAGCTAAGAAAGGTCTGCCTAGGATGATGGGTGTGTTCTGTAGTTGTTTAGGGACTTCCATGTCGACCGAAAAATAGAAGTCCTTAACCCACACAATCACATCCTCGACAATCCCCTTTGGAGTTTTCACAGATCTATCAGCCAACTGGATGGTAACAGGTGTGGGCGTCAACTTTCCGAATCGAAATTGGTGGTACAGGATTGTTGGAATCAGATTGATGGAAGCACCTAAGTCCAGGAGCGCTCTATCAAATGTCATGTCCCCAATATTGCAGGATATCATGGGTGCTCCTGAGTCAATTCGTTTAAGCGGAAGGTTGCTTGATATCACGGAACTTGCTTGCTCTGAGAGCACAACCTTCCTATGTGCTTGAGGTCTTGGCTTGTGCTTTGGTGTACAGGCATCCTTTAGGAACTTGGCGTAAGTCGGAATGTGCTTGACGGCTTCGAGGAGCAGAATATTAATCTGAACCTGCTTAAAGATCTCCAAAAGCTCCTCAGTCTCCATGACACTTTTCTTTTTCTTGATCGTCTCCAATGCCTCAGGATATGGTGTCTGAATGTGAATAGGGTCTACTTCTGGGTCCTTAGGTTTTTCCTGTGCCTCCTCAGAGTCAGGCATTTCAGGGGGTGAAGTCACGGGAAGAGTCAACCATTTGGGATCCTGGGTTTTGGTGCTGCTTTTCAAGGTTACCGCATTTGCAGAGGCATTAGGACCATGGGTTGATCCTTGAGAAGATGAGGAAGAAGAAGCACCAAACTTAGGGGGTGTTTGTGGGGCTAGCTGGACCATGTGGGCCTGCCCGAGGTTGCCTTGGAACCCTTGCGAATTGGGGCCTCTGTTAATTATGTTTCGCGGGTTTGGTTGTGGCTGAGAAGGCAGAGATCCTTATTGTTTACAGTCCAACAGCTGGCTTAACTTTCCCTTCACTAAAGCCATTTCCTCCTGGTGTTTTTGGTTCATTTCAGCCATCATTTTTATCAGGGTGTCCATTTGGTTTTGTGGGGAAGGGGCTGCCCTATTCGGATTATAGGGGGGTCTAACTGGTGGTCCTTGTTGATAGGGGGCAGGTTTGGTTGTTGGTTTGGCCTGGGCTAGTTCTGAAATTGAGGCGGTTTCTGGATTGTCCAAGTAAAGTTTGGGTGATTACGCCAGCCGGTGTTGTAAGTGTTGGAGAAAGGATTAGGTTTGGAATAACCTTGGATAGCCTGTACATCTTCAAAGATAGCAGATGTCGAGGGGGAGGGAAGAGAGTAATCAAGGGTTGAGGGAGCAAAGGTCCCTCCCTGGAACGTGGTCAGGGGTTGTTCCAGGTTCATTTGGCTTAGTGGCTGGACCAAGTCAACATTGTGAGCTCCCTTAGCTAGGGAGAGGGTCTGTAACGTATTCCTGGTCTGGTTCAATAGTTCATCTATCTTTTTGTCTACCAATTCCACTCGATCCAATTTCTTAGCAATGATATCCATGTCAACCGTTCCAGAATTTGCTTGTACCTCATAGATCCCACCACGGGATTGACTGGATCGACTAAACTGGGTCATGAAGGTATTGTTGAGCGAATTTTCGCTCATAGACTCAAAGAGCTCAAACGCACTCTCTTCATCTTTATTCAGGAAGTTTCCCCCACATGAGGCATCGACGAAGTTCTGAAGGTTGTTGTCCAGACCGTGGTAAAAGATCTGGGCCAATTACCACCTTGGTACTTCGTGGTGTGGGCATTTCCTCAATAGTTCATTAAATCTTTCCCATGCCTCATGGAACTGTTCCCCGCCCTAGAGTGTAAAGGTAGTAATGACTCTTCTGAGGGCATTGATTTTTCCTATGGGGAAGAATTTCTTTAAGAATGCATGCCTCAGTTCTTCCTAGGTGGTGATGGGTCTTCCTAGGGTTCTAAGCCAGTGAGATACTTTGTCTCTCAGCGAAAAGGGGAACATCTTAATCAAAACAATGTCTAGGCTAATGTTCCTAGGTTTTACAATCCGGGCGATCCGCTCAAGATCCTCTAGGTGCTGGAAAGGGTCCTCATTTGAGCTTCTATGGAAGTGGCTCTGAATCAGACTCAGGACATTTGGTTTCAGCTCAAAATCATCTCCCCCTTCGAGGATCCTAAGGTGTGGCTCAATCCGAATCGCAGAAGGATTGTAGAAGTCGCGGAGGGGCTTAGATTGGTTCTGGAATGGTGGTGGATCAAGTGGTGGTTGTCCTTGCGGGTCCTGGAAAGGTGGTGGTGGTTGCCCCTGTGAGTTCTGCAATCGGTGTATGGTTTGCATGATAGTGTGGATCTGTTGCTACTAAAGTCGGTGGTTTGCATTGATCTAGGCCTGGATGATGGCCATTGTGTCTGGTGGGGGTTGGTCCTCAACCTCATCTACTCTAGGTTCAGCCATGTCTCTAGCAAGATCAAGTCTCTTGGATTCCTGTCCTAAAACAAACAACTGGGGATGAAGTGATCGTCTCCCGTGCATACACTAGAGAAGAACAGGAGGGGATGCGGAGAGCGACAGATGTGAGAAATGTGTGTGTACAACCAAATAAGCAAGCCTAATCCTTATAGTGTATTCCTTAGAGAACCTAGAAATCTCCAAAGGAGTGATCAAGTCCATAGGCACGAGACTGCCCTTCCCAAAGCTAATCTAGCCAGGTTGATTACGAGGGGATTGTAGGGAAGGTTCTTCCTTTGGCTTGCATCATCGATTCCGTAGACCCCACAATCGCGGTCGTTTGACACTTCCCTACAGCTTAGTCATCATATTCTACCAAGGGAATGAAGCCAAGTGCCCAGCGAACAAAACCACACCTCTTGAGACTTAACCCAGTCCTGCCTAGGGCACGTCTACTCTGTTTTAATGGGACTAGGATAGTGCTTGTGCCTGGGTTATGTAAGGAGGCATTGATTGGGGTGGTGCCTCTTAGTTCTCCAATTCCAGTGTGTGTGCTCCCATCAAAACATGATTTTCAAGCAAGGATTTTAAGATGTGGTATCTTTTAATGTTTGTCCTTAATTTTGTGTCTTTTAGGGTTGATGTGTCTTAATGTTTTCAGGCAAGTTTCAAGTGGGTATGCCAAGTTTTGCACACAGTTGGTGAGAGTAGATTTCCTTTAATGTGAAGAGACTCTAAAACCCTAAGGTGTTCATCCTAGTGTTCATGCAATTTCTACCAGATGAGTTGATTTTAGGGGTGAGTGGTGTAGCCCATGTCAATTCACGGTGGCTTCGCAAACACCACTCAAAAAGAAAGAAAATCACTCCAAAAAGATTAGATCATTAAGAATGTTAGAGTGTATATTTTTTTTGGTTGGGTGATGAGATGAGGATGTGGATCAGGCAATCATTCACCACGCCAAATTTTTTTTTAATTTTAATTTTTTTTAAAGCAAGCAAACAACCACGGGTAAAGAACTACTCATAATCGATCCTTATTGTGCTTACTCCATCTCCACTGTCACGAGTTGCGCTACTTCGCCGTCCAAGCGTCGAGTTCCTGCAACCATCAAGTAGAAGGAGAAAATGCGTTAGATGATGTGAGCATGGATGCAAAATGGAAGTGACAAAATAAATCCGTTGCCTCCCTGGCAACGGCGCCAAAAACTGACGTGCTATGGACGTGTTCGCTTAAAAGGATCGTTATAGTTTGCATTCGCAATGCCGATTTTAAATGAAGAAATGGACGTGAGTCCAAGTGTTGAACTCAGAGAGGGTGAGAGTTGGAGTTTTCTTATCACTTAGTGTCATGGAAATGACGGGTTTTTGCTTGCGAGAAGACGCGAGAGAAAAGCAAGTGAGAGAGAGAAAGAGAGAGAGAGTAGGGTTAGAGTCTTTTAAATCATGTTAATCACTTAGATCAAGATGGAACACAACATCAAAACTATATTTAACATGCAATTCAAGTTTTACAAATACAACGATAGCTAAATGCTTAAACAAAAGGAAAGTAAAGCTAGAGTAAAGGGAGAGAAAGAGAGAGGGGGGAGAAGGCGAGGCAGCCACTGCGGTGGAAGAAGGCTCCGTCGACGGCTCGTCGACTTCGTTGACTACAAGAGATGTTAAGGGAGGCTAGGAGGGTGTTACAACACTTGCTAAGTGAATTGAATGCTTTACATGGGTGGCTGGGAGGGGTTTATATAGGAAGAAGGGGTTTTCAATTTAAGTATAGGCTTTAGTGACGTCCAGGATGTCACTAAATCCATGCTAAAAGCGTCGGTGTAGGCCCTTGCCCGCTGGTCTCACCTCGCGCCTATTCTTCTTCATGCCCGATCTGTGCGCGCGTGTGGTAGGCCGTCCGATTGAAGATCGGACGGGTGAGAGCTCGCGAAGGGCGTGCTTGGATTGCACCTCAAGCGCGCGTGAGCGCAGGTGTGGATCGCGCGTGTCATCTTGTGAGCCCGGCGTCTGCGTTCGAGGGAGCGCAGCGTGGCGCGATTATCTCCCTTCGCGTGCGGATCCACGACCTTAATTGGCCTACCCGCGTGAGCAGCAATTTGGCAGCGCGTGGGGTTTCGAACGCCCGACGTTGCCTTTGCGAATGGTGCACGACCCGCTGTGCTGTGGAGTTGGATGGTCGCGAAGAGGAGGCAGGGCGCGCGGGCATGGAGCACTGTGGAGCCATCCGATTGAAGATTGACGGTCGAGATTCATTCTGTGGTGAAGGGCGGTGGAGTTATGCTGTGGTCGAGGGGCGCGGTGATGTCGACACATGGCAGCTTTCTGATCGTTGATCATCAGATCAACGGTCAAAACTTCTTGGGCCAATTGTGGGAGCTCCGGATGTCGAATTTAGTTGATTTTGAGTCCGTTGGACTCCGTTCGTCTCTCTGAATCCATCCGTGCGGTCGGATTGCTCATCTGAGGCCTATTTTGACATGAACTTATAGAAATGGCCATTAATACTATTTAATAAGCAATCTTAATGTGCAATGCATGTTATTCTTCCATGCCCATTTATGATGTGTTATTTGTGCACATTACCCTTAAGATAAACCCCAATTGACAGAATTATTACCCCAAGATGTAGTGTTATCAGTACCCATTTTACTTCCCAGTTCTGGGCTGAGTTTCAGCAGGTTTTGGGGACACGTTTGAGGTTCAGTACTGCATACCACCCCCAGATGGACGGATAGTCAGAGTACACCATATAGACACTTGAGGACCTTTTATGCTCCTATGTACTAGACTGGAGAAGCTCCTGGGAGGAGCATTTACCCTTGGCAGAGTTTGCATATAATAACAGTTACCACTCGAGCATTGGTATGGCACCTTACGAGGCTCTGTACGGACGGAGGTGTACTACACCCTTGAGTTGTGTCGAGGTAGGGACCACGTGGGAGGTTGGCCCCAGGCTGATCCGGTAGAGTCAGGAGGTGATAGAGTAGATTCACAAATGACTCCGCACTGTCAGAAGTAGGCAAAAGAGTTACGCTGACCAGAAATGCAGAGAGGTGCAGTTTGAGGTTGGGGATCACATCTTTCTTTGTGTTTCGCTCATGAAGGGCTTGCAGTGTTTTGGGGTGAAAGGGAAGCTTACGCTGAGGTTTGTGGGACCCTTTGAGGTCCTGGAGCGGGTAGGACCCGTTGCTTACCGGCTTGTTCTTCCTCCCCAACTTTCTGGAGTGCATGACGTGTTCCACATGTCCAACCTTAAGAAGTACGTCGCTGATCCTAGTCATGTTCTGAGCCACGACAGCGTCGAGGTGGGTGACTTGACCTACCCCGAGAGACCAGTACAGATACTAGACAGAGCCATCCGAAGCCTGAGACGGCAGAAGGTACCACTGGTGAAGGTCCTATGGAGAAGCCAACGGTACGATGAGGCAACCTGGGAGCCTGAGGTGGTGATGCGAGAGTGGTATCCGGAGCTTTTTGAGGGTATGTCTTTTTGGACCTACTTCGGTGCTCTTTAAGTTTGTTAAGCATTTTATGTTCCTTTTTCCGCACCCTAGCTAGCTCAAGTTTCAAGGACGAAACTTCCTTTAAGTTTGTTATGATGTAATGACCAATTACACTTTTAGCCATTTAAGATGTCTGGAGTTTCAGTCAGACGCCTGACCAGACGTCTAGACCCATTCCCGAACGTCTGAAAGTGGAATTTTTGTACTGCGCTCTGCACGCAGACAGCGGTCTCTCTCTTCCTCATCTCCCCCAAACCCTAAACCCCACACCCTACTATATAAACCCCTCCCTTCCCCTCTCCTCTCCTCCTCACACCCCAGCCAGCACCACTTTCGGATCTCTAGTGAGGCAAGTGGAGGGCAAGCGAAGGAGAGCGGGAGGGAGGAAGAAGGAGAGCGTGGGAGGAGGAGGAGGCCTAAGGTCGGTGGACCTTCGGTGGAAGGTCGGCGGAGCTCCGGTGGAGGCTCGACGAGACTCGGAGGGGTTCGGGGAGGCGGCTTCCTACCCTCTATAGCCACAGGAAAGACTGTGGAATCTATTGCGGGCAAGCTCTCGAAGGAGACAGCTCACGGGAGAGGTTCTGATACTGGGATTTTCCAGTATCAGATGTTTGAAGAGTCGACCGAATGACCGTGACGACAGCTGGACGTCTGGGTCTAGGGCCAGATGTCTGAAAGTACGCACAGTGCTGAGGTACGTGCTTTTTCACGGCCACGGCCATGCAGACCTCACTGCAGAAGCTTTGTTTAACCAGATTTGGACCTGCGGCTTTCGTGCGCAGGAAAAGGTCCTTGGGAAGGCATGTGGGACGCTTTTTCGTGCATTTTTGGACGTCTGATCACATCACCAGACGTCCGGAGGTGCTTCCAGATGACCGGAGACATTATCTGACGTCTGGAACTGTCTTCAGACGGTCGTAGAGAAGGTCTGGATGTCTGAGGACACCGCAGGAGACATAAGGTAAGGTCTGAAGCCTTTTAAGATGTCTGGGATTATTCCCAGACGTCTGATTTTGAACAGTAGGCACATTTTTGACCGGTTTAGGGTCCGATCGGGGTCCGTTTTACGCAAACAAAATACCTGTACTTTCCTTTCTAGTTCCTCTACGTACTAGAGTCTGTTTTACACTATTCTGAACTCTCCTTTTGTGATGTATTTCCCTGGTATAGGGTTTCAGCCTGCTGCACTTTTGGGACTCGCAGAGACGTCTGGGTCTGCAGTTCAAGCCCCCATTACTCCCGTGTTCCCTGGTAGAGGGGTTTAATTCCGTTAATAATATTTAAATAAGAATGTGCTTGTGGAAGTAGCCAAATGGAACCCTAGGATGTGGCATGAACCCTAGGGTTGAGAAATGAATGAGCCTGTTTGTACTGTATAGTTTACTTGCATGCGTGATTAAGATAAATTGCTAGTAAATTCCTGTATTATAATTACGAGCTGCTTGTTAGAATATAAGCTGCCTGTGCTTAATGAAACTATCTGTGAAAACACCAGTTGCATGTTATTAAGAATTGAACTATGAAAACACGAGCTACCTGTATATGGATGAGGAATGAATTATGAAATCTGAGATCTGGATCTGGATAATGGGGTGAACACGAGCATGAACCCTACGGGGAATTAGGAGTAGAACTTTTGTGGATAGACAAAAATTTGGAATGTAGATGGGAAGTGTGCTGACCTTTGAGTACGTGGTATTAAGGAGAGCAACTGTCCCCTTTTGTGTAGAGCGGAGCTAGCCTCCCTTGGGTTGAGACTCGAGGTTAGGATTGGCCACTCTACACCGACTTCTGTTGGCCCTCGCATATGTGGTACCGAGGCGAGCTACTAGTGTAGGGAGGGAGCTAGCCACCCCACGGGGCCTAGGGTTTAGCTAGCCACCCTACACCGACTTGTTAGGCCCTCTGGGCAAACCGAGGTAGTCAAACGACGGTGTGCGGACTGTGGAGGGGCAAGACCCCTGTTGTGAGAGGGCAAGGCCCTATACTGTTCCGTGCTGTACTTTGGGCGTACCCGTTAGCGAAAACGACTGACCGCGTGTCAGTGCGGGGTAGCTACCCGTGCGCTTATCACGTGTGCGTAGTCACCGCTACGTCTTGACAGTGACCTCGGGGTGGTTGACTAGGTGTAGGCTACCACGGGGACTTTCCCGGCCAGGAGAGCATCACGTGTACCTTCTACTCTACAAAAAAGACTGCAATCAAGATCGTTCCCACGAGGAACATGCAAGATCAAGAAATATCTGGATGCTTGAGAGAAATGGGTGAAACAGAAATATATAAAACAGATAAATAGAAATGAGAATTAAACATGTTGCTTTTACTATTTTGTACTTAGATAATGTAGATACCACTTTACTTAGCATTCGCTGACTCTATTTTTTCATAACACTGTTCAGGACCAGGAGTTGAGCCAGCTGTAGTTTACTTAGTTTTCCGGCTACGGAGGGTGTTGGGCTCAGTCGAGTCCAGCCATAGTTTTTCTTCAGCACCTCCTTTCTTTTTCTCTACTATTGTAGTAAGTAATGGACTCTTAGTTACTGTTCTGCTACTACTGTTTACTTTCTGCTTTCCGTTGTTGTTGTTGTTGTTGTGGTATGTACTGAGACAGCTGTTCTATTTCCTTTACTGCTTTGTACGTTTCTTCTGCTTTGTTATATTGCATGTGTGAATATGGTTTACTTTCCTACTTTTGGTTATTTCTTATTGGATGACTAGGTCTTGGGATTAGTCGAGACGAGCCGGTCTTGGGTCCTGTAGGGATCCAGGAACCGGGTCGTAACAAATAGAAACCAAAACCAACCACAACCTCGACCCTTACGGGACTTTTACGATCCTGCGACTTACAATGCCGTACCTCATGTAAGGGTTCCTGAAGATGATTCTGAACTCAAATCCCATTGGATAGGTCTTATTCAAAACCATTTCCATGGACTTAACACTAAAGACCCATTCCAACACATTGAGGAACTTACCACCCTTGGTCAAACTATAAAACCTAGGAACATGAATCTTGATGTCTTGATGATGAAACTTTTCCCCTTCTCCTTAAGAGACAAAGCTGCCCATTGGTACAGAACCATAGGGAAACCCATCAACACATGGGATGAGCTAAAGAATGCCTTTCTTAGGAAATTCTTCCCTATTGGAAAAACAAATGCCCTTAGGAGAGCCATCACAACCTTCACTCAACAATCTGGGGAACAACTCCATGAAGCCTGGGAAAGATTTACTGACTTAGCTAGAAAATGTCTACACCATGGCATACCCAAGTGGTACCTAGTGCAAATTTTTTACCTTGGACTTAATGAGCAGTTAAGAAATTATGTGGACGCAGCTTATGGGGGTAACTTTTTAAATAAAGACGAGGATAGTGCATTTGACCTATTTGAAAGCATGAGTGAAACTCCCTCAACCAAGCCTCTATGAACACCTTTGGAAGGACTAGTCAACCAAGAGGAATGTATGAACTTCAAACTAGCCCAAATAAGGTTGACTTAGAAAAGCTATGTGAAAAGCTGGGAACCACAGTCTCTAAGAAGTTTGACGAATTTCTTAATACAATCAAAACCACCCAGCCCATACTCAATCAAGGGACATACTCCCCACTCTGTTATGCCCAAACTCCCGCAAGAGAGCGCCCTCACAACCTAAATCTGACTCACTCTGCAAGCCCAAGCTATCAGGACCCTTCCTATGGAGCTCAACAAGGAACCTTTGTTCCTGCTTATACTGATTCTTGTTATTCGATCAACCTGTCCTCAGGATTCGAGGATGTTCAGGCTATCAAAGAATACACTAAGAATGATCCATTTTCTAATAATTACAATCCTGGATGGCGTAATCATCCAAACTTCTCTTGGTCGAATAAGAAGACAGGACAAGTGCCCCACCAAACCTAGATTAGACAACCTTATCCTAACTCTTTTAATCAGGGTCAATCTTCAAGGCAAAGCAATGTCCAAAGTCTCCCTCCACGCACCCAACCGACCCAGACAGAATTGTTGATCAAAATGATGGGTGAAATACTGACTAAGCAACAACAGCATATCAATCAACAAAATTGAAAGACTCAGGAGGACATGAATGAAATTAAGGGGCAACTTAGTCAACTTGTTGACTCACGAAAACATGGGACTCTCCCCTCACAACCCATCCCAAACCCCAGGAACATCCAAAACCATAATAATACAAACTCAAGGTTTAACCAAAATAGAATGCCGCAACAGAACCAAGCTAATATGATGAACCTGGCACCACCAGGCTTCAACCAAAACCCACAACAGGGTCAATCGATTTTACCGAACCCTGCTCAAAACCCGAATGCAATGGCAAATGCTGTTAATTTAAGGAGTGGGACCACCACCCAGGATCCTGTACGGCTAATGGGAACACTATCATGAGCCCTAACTAACTCATTTTGACCAAGAAAAGAGAACAAAAGCTCCTACATAACCAACTGGAGGTCCTAACCCAAGGAAAAATCCTTCTGAAAGAAAAGTAAGAAACAAGGGGTAAAACTGTAATTTTACCATTGCAGTACAACAACGGGATTTCTCATGGGCTAAACACAAGTCAAATGGTCTTTACAAGATGAAAAGTGGGTTGGTTCAAACAGAAAAGGGTTCGTATGAAATCTAGGAATTAAATGACTTCTTGTAACCCTAAAACAGACCCACTTAATTTAACAAGGTTATGGACTGGATAAAATTCACCTAAACCCTCTAAAATGCATGGAAAAATATCCTCTAGGGTTTATAACCTTTAATTTGGCCCTTAGAACCTATTTTGACCTAAATTGGGGTCTTAGTCAATTGTTTGCACTAAATTAGATTTTTGTGTAAATTGCCTAGCCAAACGTGGTCAAACCCAAAATCCAACTTCACCATTGGATTCCTTAGGTTCAAATTAGGTTGTACCAAAATTTGGACCTAAGAGAAATTCACCTTGACCTACTTTGCAAACAGGTTCAGCCCAATTACATTTCTACCCCTAACTTTTGAAAACTCCTGCAGACACCCCCCTAATTAGGTCCCTTCGCCATTACAGCGGAGGGAATCCTACTCCAACGAGGATTCAAGGGAAAGAACTCCTTGATTCCTCAGAGAACCCCTTTCAAATTTGAAAGGAAGATTCTCTGAGAAATCTCCTCTCATGTGAACCTAATTCGGAGCCCTAATTTGTACCCAATCTCTCATGCGAACGCATAAGAGATTTGGGTCTTTTTGACCTTCCATCTCCAGTGATGTTGCCGTGCTTGGAAGCTTGGCTTCCAAGCACAAGATCCTCTGCCAGGGGCTATAAAAGGGTCCCCATATCATTCCGCTCCTCCCAAGCTTGAATTGGCTTGAGATACCCCCCAATTTCCTCTCTTCCCCTCCGGCCAACCACCCGGCAAGCTCTAGCCACTTTTTTCTCCCTCTCTTGTCGCTCTACCACAATACTAGTGACAGAGTTACCTTTATCTCCTTCGTCCATGTCACGCCGCACCAGCTGATGCTCCTGTACCCTTCTCGTTGTTGTCGCCCTCCTCCCACTAGGACCTTCGTCTCCGGCGACGACAAATACGAGTCGGCCGCCTCCTCTGCATCCCCCTTCGTCTAACCACCCTTAGATAAGTTCTCTCTCCCTTCTCATCTCTTTTCTCGCATTTATTTCTTAAAATCCGCCTTGACGTTCGCAAACCACCACCATCTTCTCCACCTCCAGTCAGACCACTGGCGAGGTGTTCTCGCCGCTCCACGCCTCCATCCACCTCGCCACCTACCTCACGAGCACCACCACGCCTCACTGACCCTAAACCCTCTTTCCATTCATCTCCACTCACCCCCAGAACGTCCCTCAAACACACCCACACCCTCACGCACAGGGTCACCTAGGCATGCACGCTCAGGCCACCCCGCGCCACACCGACCACCGTACCACCTTCGCCGTGCTCAGGCGAAGCTCCCAGCGTGTTTTGACGAGGCCGCAAGGCTGTTTGCTTGTGGACAAGGTTCAGGTCCTCACCTCCATTAACGGAGCACGAAGCAAGCTCGAGAGCTTCGTCCAAGACTCCAGGCACCAGGCTCCAAGTCCCAGGCTGTGAGGGTTTCCTTCGGTCACATCTCCAGCCCAGCTATTGGAGTCGACGACCATGTAGCCTCTGCAATTGGACGCGAACGTTTGCTGTGGGTGCTTGCGAGGAAGGTGGGACATTTTGTCCCACCTCGGAAGATCAGGAGTGGGTGCAGCTGAATAAAGTGAAAAAGTTGCATAGGATCGTTGCCTCCTGACCATGGGGTGAGGTCCCTCTCACCCACCGCCTCGTCCGCGACCCCACTGCCCGCAGACCTGGCTCTGACCCGTATACCTGACTAACCTGTGCACTCCTTGCCCACTACGCACGCCGGTGGACCTAGTCTCGGCCGCGCATACCCGACCCGTTAACTCGAGAAGGCTTTGGGAGAGCGAGCCTAAGAGAGAAGGAAGGAGAGAGATCGCGGGGAGGGTAGGGGTAGGTTTTGCTCTCAAGAGAAAAAGAGGAAGCCAAAGAAAGAAGAGGGAGCCAAGGAAGAAGAAGAGGCAACCAGAGAAGCTAAGGAAGGAGAAGGCATGACTGAAGAGGAGCAAGGCTGAAGAGGACCTGAGGCCAGAGCATAGAAGGAAGCAATCAGAGCAGAAAGAGAAAGAAGAAGGAAGAAGAAGCTAAGGCCAGAGCAAAGATAGAGAAATCAAAGAAGCTATAGAAGGAAGAAGAAGAAAGAGCCAAGAAGAAAGAAGGCTGTCAACAGAAGAAAGAAAAGAAAGGAGAAGAAAGAGATCAGACAGAAGACAAAGAAGAGCAGCACTGTAGCACTTGATATTTAAGACGTTTAATTTCCAAAATCAGACGTCCATCTTATTTTTGTGTGCTTCTATATACATTAACATTATATTTCTTGCATTATAACTTTTTCATTTCATATTATATAAAATTTGAAAGTTGTGTTCTTGAGTTTTAGACCCTAATTTGCTCCCTGTGTTCGACCTCGGATTTAAAACCTCAAGTAATAAAATGTATTTGTTTTGAATGCTTTTTCGACTGTACTACAACGCGACCTTCTTAAAACCTGATCAAGCACTCCAAACATTTTGGCGCCATTGCCAGGGAGTAACGGGCGATTTAGAAATCTTGATCACAACTTCTGATTCAATACTAACTTGATCTATCTCTTTTGTTGTGATTGTTTCAGGGGAGAAGATTCAAAAGAAAATAGTCGCACAACAACCACACCCGGGGCAGGTAATCTCTGATTAGCCCTTTTCTCTTAATTCCCTCAATTCTGAAAAGGAAAACAAGATAAAAATCAATTTAGGGCTACCTGCTTTCCATATTTAGCTAATTCACCAAAGTTGCTTGATTTTGATTTCAACAAATTTTGAATTGTGCATCCATTTAAGGTAACTAGGGCTACCACCTTCTTGATTGAGCCCTAGATACCATATCTGAGGCAACTAAATTGGACCACAATTAGAGCCAAATTAAGGATTTCAATTTAGGGTTTTAAAGACACATCTTTTCTAAGCAAGAATCAATTTTCCAAAAAGAGGTGTGCCTAAGCCTTGATTGAAAAAAACTTATTCAAGAGAAACCCTAAAAATCAATCTCTTAATTTCACTTGAACCCTAAAAGAAAGGACCTAAAGCTCTCAAAGGACAAATAGGTGAAGTTAACCTCTTGTTGGGTCAACCAACCTTGAAATTAGGTCACTTTTGCACTCAAAATATTTAAAGTTCAAGTGGAACCCTAAGCACCTTTGATCTTAAATAAAAGTGGTAGACTTAAGAGGTCAAGGTCCCCATTCAGGTCTACCTGGAATCTCAGTGACAAGAGAGGTCGGGTGGGGGAAACCCTGTAACTCATGGGGACACTCTACCATGTAGGGGTCTTTGTGGGACTCTCCCTCTCCGGCTGCCCAGGTATTTCTTAGGTGGACGACTTTTCTGACTAAGGGGTATTATTCGCCCCGAACCTCTATAGTCATCCAAATTTTTGGGTGTCTTGATTGGGTCCAGCACATTCTAATCTCGTCTAAACCATCAGTGCATGTTTGGTAGGAGGTCCTTAAGACCATCCTTAAGACCTCCTTTAGCAATCCATTCCCGCTGAGGCCAAGCCTCGATGTCCGTGTTTGTGCAGCAACCCCACCACATAAACCTCTCCTCTGATTCATCAGAACCAAATTCTCCTTCTTCCATCATCATGGCACAACCAATTGAAGAAGAGAACAATCTTGAACACCAACTCCAGCACCTGAATGACTATTTCAAAACTTTGTAAACCCACCGCAGCGTCCTATGATGTGAGATCACTATAATCCCGCTGCGGTGGCGATCAAACCTTGAGTCCAAATCATAGCTGGAGGTCCTGATTCTGAACTCAAACCCAACACGATTCATGCTATCCCAAAGTTTCATGGGCTTAACTCCGAGGATCCCTTCCAGCACATCAAACAACTCAAACATCTGGCCAGACCTTCAGGTCAGATGTACAAAATTGGGATATTCTTCTTATGAAGATGTTTTCCTTCTCCCTCATGGACAAGGCAGCTCATTGGTATCAGACTCAGATGCATCCAATCAACACGTGGGTTGAACTACAGTCCGGATTTTTGAAAAAGTTCTTCCCCGTTGGTCAGACGAATGCCTTGCGCCACTAGATCACACACTTCATTCAGCAATCTGGAGAACCTCTTCATGAGGCATGGGACTGTTTCTTGGATCTCATGCGGAAGTGCCCCCATCACGGAGTTCCTAAATGGGAAAAAGTCCAGTCTTTTTACCAAGGACTCCGTGAAGACATTCCCTTATTCGTCAATACAACCTGCGAAGGAAATATCATGGGTCAATACGAAGACACTGTGTGGGAGATTCTTGAAAATATGTGCGAGAACTCCATCAATAATGACTCCATGGGCTTATTCGACCAGACAAATGCCCACACATCGACGAATCCGAGGGGAGCACATGAGATGCAGGGCCTGTCCGCATCCATTGACTTGGAATTGATGGCCAGTCAGTTGGACAAGGTCTCTATCATCGAGAAGAAGGTGGATGAGCTGACTCGACATCTGCAGCGAGCCATCTCTGCGCAAAACCCGTTTGCACAGCCACCTCTTGGGGGGGAAACTATGCAGAACATCTATCACCGATCTTCTCATGGGATGGATTCGTATCCACCCCCGTCTGACTCCAGGACCGGAGGAAACTCCGATCCAATCTACTCTACTTAGGGGAACTATGAACCCTTGTGCTCTGATTTTCCTGAGGTTCCTCAGACTTGCAAGGACCTTAACACCATCCAGAATGACCCATTCTCCAATACCTACAACCCTGGATGGCGGAATCATCCCAACTTCCTGTGGGCGGGAAATACTCAGAATCAAAGACCACCTTATCAACCCCGTTCACAAGCTCCTCGTCCATATCAGCTGCCTCAGCCTCGGCCCAACCCCACCTATCAATCTGGGCCAACCCAAGTAGATCAAATGACTCTTATCCTTCAGACTTAGGCTGACATTCAGAAGACAAATGCGGCTATGCAAAAACAGTACAAGGACTAGATCATAGAGGTTCGCAATCAACTCGCCCAGATGGCAAATTCCCACCAATCTAGCACACTCCCTTCGCAACCTCTGCCGAATCCAAATAACGTGTCGAACCAGAGGTGCATTATGAACCCAAATCCGGGCCACGCCCACATGATTTATCAGGCCCCTTCTGTTCATCACCCGACGGGATGGAAGCTTCGACATCTTATGCGGGATTTCAACAGCAGCCACCTATTTTACCAACCCCAAACCAAAACCAGGTAGGACTGAATTCCATAACAACCCGTAGTGGTAAAGCAACTCAAGACCCACCTTATCCAAGCCACACTAAGCCTGGTAGTAACCCAAACCCTAGGATAGTTATCTAGGACACCCCTATCCCAGATCAAGAACCCGGACCTATTCTAGAGGAACCAACCGAGGTTCCATTTCCTGAGGCCTTTACCAAGGGAAAGAGGATAACCAAACTCGTGGCGCCTGAGGACGATCTGGTCAAACTCTTTGAACAGGTCTATATAACATCCCCTTGATGGATGCAATCCACCACGTACTAGCTTACGCATGATTTCTAAAGGATGTGTGTACACCCAAGCGTAAGCCGCGAACCAAAAGTGGGAGTCCGATCGTACTATCAGAGCAAGCCAACTCTGTAATTTTGAGCAAACTCCCACCTAAGGCTAAAGACCCAGGTACTCCCCTGATTTCATGTACCATTGGTGATACCCAGAGCCTTATTAGATTTAGGTGCCTCCATAAACCTAATACCTACATCCCTCCTTGACCACCTTGAGGAATCTGAGCTTAAACCGACAGAGGTGACATTGCAGTTAATTGATTGATCCATTAAGTCACTTAAAGGAGTACTCGAGGATGTCATCGTTAGGGTACGGGATTTTTATTTCCCGGTGGATTTTATAGTCTTGGATATGGATGCACCTGAAAACCCAAGGGATACACCAATTATACTAGGGAGACCCTTTCTAGCCACTGGTAGGGCCAATATAAACTGTTAGGGGGGCCAAATAGAACTGAAATTTGGGAACCAAACACTGAAAATTGACATCTTTAAGGCCCAACAAGGGATTAATTGTGGGGTTATAGAACAAATATGTGATATCAAGGCTGTGGTTGATGAACCATATATCAAGGACAACCTGATTACTCCCGATCAACCACAAGAAGATCAAAACCCGCAATCAGAGGAGTCTGACCCTGATCTAGATACACCCATAACTCCTTCCCTTGCTCCTGACACACACCTTGAGCAACCCGCTGTTGCTGATAATTCCGTTCTGGAACTCAAGCCTCTTCCCGACCATTTGAACTATGTCTTTTGGGTTCCAATCAGACGTTTCCTGTGATTATCAACTCCAGACTCACACCTAACCAAGAATCCCGTTTGATTACTGTTCTCCAGCAACATCGTAGAGCCATTGGATGGACTCTCGATAATTTGACTGGTATCAGCCCCTCTTACTACACACATCGTATCTACACCGAAGAGGGCACACGACCTTCACGGGAAATGCAGAGACGTTTGAATCCTAATCTGCAGGAGGTCGTGAAAAAAGAGATCATTAAGTGGTTAGATGCAGGGATCATCTACCCGATCTCCGACAGTCGGTGGGTGAGTCCAATCCAGGTTGTGCCTAAGAAGGAAGGACTCACCATTATCATGACTGAAACCGGAGAAGTCATACCAACCCGTGTGGCGAACTCGTGAAGAGTCTGCATTGATTACAGAAGACTCAATTCCTCCACGAAGAAGGATCATTTCCCACTACCATTTATTGATCAGATCCTCGAGAAACTAGCAGGAAATAGGTTCTTATGCTTTTTGGACGGGTACTTCGGTTATAACCAGGTGGAAATCCATCCTGAGGACCAAGAGAAGACCACTTTCACCTGCCCCTTCGGAATGTATGCGTTCCAAAGGATGTCATTCGGTCTCTGCAATGCACCCGCTACTTTTCAGCAGTGCGTGCTTATCATATTCTCAGATATGGTAGGTGATTTTCTGGAAGTCTTCATGGATGACTTTTCAGTATTCAGAGAATCATTTGACGACTGTCTGCTGCACTTGGTCCAAATTCTCAAGTGGTGCATTGACGTGAATCTGGTTCTTTCCTGGGAAAAGAGCCATTTCATGGTGCCTAAAGAAATTATCCTGGGACATCTTATTTCAGAAAGACGCATCTAAGTCGATCGAGCCAAGGTGAACTTGATTTCCAAACTCCCTATGCTTAGCTTGATCAAGGACATCCGATCTTTTCTGGGGCATGTCGATTTTTACCGTCGATTTATTCCTAACTTCTCGAAAATCGCACACCCCCTGACCACTCTACTCTCTAAGGATGTACCTTTCGAAATCTCCAAGGAATGCACTTAAGCATTTGAAATCCTCCGTGACCGAGTTACCCAAGCCCTGATCCTACAGTCCCCTGATTGGTCTCAACCCTTTAAGATCATGTGCGATGCATCTGATTTCGCTGTAGGAGAGGTACTGGGGCAGAAAATTGACGGAAAACCCGTGGTCATCTACTACGCTAGCAAGACACTTGACGAGGCTTAGTGTAACTACACAGCTATTGAGAAAGAGTTGCTAGCCGTAGTATTTGCCCCGAAAAAATTCAGATCTTATCTCCTGGGTTCCCGTGTTATTATTTACTTGGATCACACAGCTGTGAGGCATCTCCTAGCGAAGAAGGACGCGAAACCTCGATTAATCTGTTGGATCTTACTATTGCAAAAATTTGACCTCGAGATTCATGACAAAGTGGGAAAAGATAACGTGGTAGCTGATCACTTGTCCCACCTTCCTTCTGAGATCATCGACCCTTCTGGACCCATCACGGAACACTTTCCTGATGAGCACCTTCTGACTATCAATACAGGGCTTCCATGGTTTGCTGATATAGTAAACTACTTGGCATCACATCAGATCCCATCCGATTGGTCGAAGGCCAAGAAGGACAAATTGCTTTCCGATGCCAAGTATTACTTCTGGGAAGACCCGTATCTTTTCCGCATCTGTGCTGATCAAATTATTCGACAATGTGTTGTGGAAGCGGAAATTCAAGACATTGTCTTTCTGCCATGACCAGGCATGCGGTGGACATTTTTTAGGTCATAAAACCGCAGCAAAAGTCCTCTAGTGCGGCTTCTATTGGCCCACAATTTTCAAAGATGTGTACAATCACTGTAAGGCATGTATTTGTTGTCAGACCTTAGGCAACATGAGCCATCGTGATATGATGCCTTTACAGCTGATTCTGGTATGCAAAATCTTCGACATATGGGGGATTGATTTATGGGACCCTTCCCTGTCTCGGATGGCTTCGAGTACATTTTACTCGCTGTTGACTATGTGTCCAAATGGATAGAAACCATTCCGACCCGAACCAATGATCACAAAGTGGTTATCAAATTCATTCATCAAAACATCTTTTCACGGTTCGAGATTCCACGTGCTATAATTTCTAACAGAGGGACCCATTTCACTAACTCTCAGCTCAGGTCATTGATGACCAAATACGGGGTGTCACACCAAATCTCTACTCCTTACCACCTCCAAACTAATGGTCTAGCTAAGTTATCAAATCGAGAGATCAAGAAAATCCTCTAGGTTACTGTTAGACCTGACAGGAAGGACTGGACATCCCGACTTTCGGAAGCTTTGTGGGCTTATAGGACCATCCACAAAACCCAATTAGGTATGTCTCCCTTCAGATTGGTGTACGGGAAGGCATGTCACCTCCCCGTCGAGTTAGAGCACAAAGCCTATTGGGCAGTACGGAACTGCAACCTAGATCTTTCCAAGGCAGGAACCCATAGAAAGCTTCAAATGAGCGAGACTGATGAATTACGCCACAACGCATATGAGAACTCGCGAATTTACAAAGAGCGGGTTAAGGCCTTTCACGACAAGCACATATCTAGAAAGATCTTCCATCCTGGTCAAAAAGTCCTACTCTTCGATGTCAAGCTTAAACTATTCCTAGGAAAGCTACGATCAAAATGGATTTGACCCTACCTCGTCCGACGAATCTTTGGAAATGAAGCCATCGAGATCAGTCCACTCAGCCATGATTCCGAACCTTTTGTCGTGAACGGTCAGAGACTCAAACCGTTCATTGACTTGACTGATACAAATTTGGTTGAGATATCCTTTACCCTCCATTCTCCCTGAGCTCATTGCGGCCAACCGATGGCATAAAACTCAGCGCTTAACGGAAGGCAACCCATCATTCTTGAAAAACCCAAAACCTTCCTTGACATTCCTATGTTGAATTCATATTGTACTTTAGGGTTCATACATTAGAACAACCCACCCCACCTTAGGTACCTGTACCCGAGTCCAGAAATCATTCTCAACAGTCACCTCGACCCGTTCACCCACCCAAAATCTGTTCTAATGAATGATCTAAGCTGAATTCGAACCCACCTAATTTACAATGGGGACATTGCAAATCATAGGCATGGGGGGTATGAAAGTGCAAAACACCATGAAAACTCATCTCACAAGAAAATGTTTCAACAAAAAATCACATATCACAAAAAAAAACACCAAAAAAGTGAAAAAAATCTTGAAAAAGAACAAACAAATATTGAGGGGAGAGAAAATTTTGAGGCCATACAAATCATGAGGAGAAAATGAGGAGGAAAAGAGCAAAATGTCAAAAAAAAGGAGCACAAAATGAAAAAGAAAAAAGAAATAGTCATTAGTAAGAAATTAAGGGATTAACCGAAGTTCTAGACCATATCAAGAAAAAGAAAAAAGGAAGGAAAAAGTGCTAAATGAGACACAAAAGGGATTAGTAGGAATGCTGATCTTAGGCCTCTTGGGCTAGACTCTTAGGCTTAAAAATTCAAGTATCCGCTAAGATCTGGATAGTCCTCAAGAGGTTGGGGAAAATGCAAAGCTTAAGTATTAGGTCTAAGGCTTAGGGAGTATTCGACCTCGTTAACTGACCCTTGGTTTGCGGGACTCGGTAACCTAAGCACTCTAATCCACACACAGTCTGGTTCAGTGTGCATAACTATCAAAATCACATAAAAACGTTTAAATGTTCTGAAAAAGTCACCTAGATTAGGAGTGGCCGATCAACACAAGTTGATTTGGACGAGTTCCCGACGTGGAGAGGCGGGAAATTCCCCTCAAAGATGCTTAATAACATATCATCTCCTCGGTGCTTGTCTACAAGGATATTTACATATCCTACCGAGGGCACATAAGCACCCTTTGCTGGTTCAAATGACATGGGCGGCATTATCACGACATGTCGATTGTCAGGGTCTGGATTTAGCTATAGAACGCCATGGGTGGGATTATCTCGAAAGCCAGGGTTCTGGGGGTTACCATGGATGGTGCTATCACGAAGCATCGATTGCTAGGGACCTTTCGAGGATTGATGATGGGGATGAGGAATCCGATACAGACAGTGTTGAGAAGCCAATCCGAAGCTAGAAATAAAAAGAAAAGAGAGAGAAAATTTTCCAAACAAATAAATCCTCTGTCTCTCTCTTACAAAAAGTGCACTGCAAACTAAACTGAGGCTAAAATACGTTGCAAGCACGGGTGCTTTAACCACGGGGTCCAACGAACCTTAGGATAGTTCCTGTAGGCCTTAAAAACCTTCGCGGAGGACCAAGGCTAGAGATGGTCAAGTTAGGATCTTGGTTGATACTTGAGTACCTCTAGGCCTACTGTTGGCATTCCAACCTAATCAAAAAGAAAGGAAAAAGCACTCATCATAATTTGTGAAAGGAATTCATGTTCTAGAACAGAAGTTAAAACGTTAAAATTTTGCTAAGGGACTAGCAAATGCTAGGCATGGGGGTATGATGGGAACACCATCATGAGCCTAAATAGCTCATTTTAACCTAGAAAAGAGAACAAAAGCTCCTACATAACCAACTAGAGGTCCTAACCCAAGGAAAAACCCTTCTAAAAGAAAAGCAAGAAACAAGGGGTAAAACTGTAATTTTACCATTGTAGTACAAAAATGGGATTTCTCATGGGATAAACACAGGTCAAATGGTCTTAACAAGATGAAAAGTGGGTTGGTTCAAACAGAAAAGGGTTCATATGAAATCTAGGAATTAAATGACTTCTTGTAACCTTAAAACAGACCCACTTAATTTAACAAGGTTATGATCTGCATAAAAATCACATAAACCTTCTAAAATTCATGGAAAAATATCTTCTAGGTTTAGAACCTTCAATTTGGCCCTTAGAACCTATTTTGACCTAAATAGGGGTCTTAGTCAATTGTTTGCCATAAATTAGGTTTTTGTGTAAATTGCCCAGTCAAACGTGGTCAAACCCAAAATCCAACTTCACCATTGGATTCCTTATGTACAAATTAGGTTTGTACCAAAATTTGGACCTAAGGGGAATTCACCTTACCTACTTTGCAAATAGGTCCAACCCAATTACATTTCTACCCCTAACTTTTGAAAACTCCTGCAGACACCCCCTACCTTCCTCATCGTTATTTGCAATTAGGTCCCTCCGCCATTACAGCGGAGAGAATCCTACTCCAGCAAGGATTCAAGGGAAAGAACTCCCTGATTCCTCAGCGAACCCCTTTCAAATTTGAAAGGGAGATTCTCTGAGAAATCTCCATTCATGTGAACCTAATTTGGAGCCTTAATTTCTTCCCAATCTCTCATGCGAACACATGAGGGATTTGGGTCTTTTTAATCTTCCATCTCCAGCGAGGTTGCCGTGCTTGAAAGCTTGGCTTCCAAGCGAAAGACCTTCTGGCAGGGGCTATAAAAGGGTCCCCAGATCATTCCGCTCCTCCCAAGCTTGAATTGGCTTGAGATACCCCTAATTTCCTCTCTTCCCCTCCGGCCAACCACCCAGCAAGCTTCGACGACTCTTTTCTCCCTCTCTCGCCGCTCTGCCACAATACCAGTGGCAAAGTTACCTTTATCTCCATCATCTGCGTCGCACCGCACCAGCCGACGCTCCTTCACCCTTCTCGTCGTCACCGTCCTCCTCCCACTAGGACCTTCGTCTCCGGCGATGGAAAATACGAGCCGGTTGCCTCCTCTGCATCCCCCTTCATCTAACCACCCTTAGATAAGTTCTCTCTCCCTTCTCATCTCTTTTCTTGCATTTATTTCTTAAAATCCACCTTAATGTTCGCAAACCACCACCATCTTCTCCACCTCCGTTCACACCACCGGTGAGGTGTTCCCGCCACTCCACGCCTCCATCCACCTCGCCACCTACCTCATGAGCACCGCCACGCCTCACTGACCCTAAACCCTCTTTCCATTCATCGCCACTTGCCCCCAGAACGTCCCCCGAACACACCCACAGGGTCACCTAGGCACGCACGCTCAGGCCACCCCGCACCACGCCGACCACCGTACCACCTTCGCCGTGCTCAGGCGAAGCTCCCTGCGTGTTTTGACTAGGCCACAAGGCCATTTGCTTGTGGACAGGGTTCAGGTTTTCGCTGCCATTGACGGAGCACGAAGCAAGCTTGAGAGCTTCGTCTAGGACTCCAGGCACCAGGCTCCAGGTCCCAAGCTGTGCAGGTTTCCTTCACGCACATCTCCAGCCCAGCTATTGGAGTCGACGACCACGCAACCTCTGCAATTGGACGCGAACGTTTGCTGTGGGCGCCTGCGAGGAAGGTGGGATGATGAGTTCAATTTAATGGACTATTGTTACGCCTAAGTTAACCTTATTTTTACATTTTATGTTTGTTGATAACTACATTAGGTTATAGAATAAGTGCATGCATCATTATTTGAGTTTTTATCTATTCTATCGCATTCTGTAACTTAGTATATAATTATTTTATGTTTCATTATTGTAGGAATAAATTTCAAGAGACGAGGGGGTGAATTAAATTTTCCCCTCCCCCTCAGCCGTTGGCCTCAACTATGTCTTCCTCACCCTCCGGCCGGCCTCAACACCTCTCCAACATCCGAAGGCCGAATTTAGTAAGGGATTGAAAAATCCCTTGACCTGCGGATGGGGGAGGGGATAAAAAAAGGCTTGGCAAAGGAGAGGAGGGTAGGCTTCTTCTCCCCCCTGGCGGGGAATTATCTCCACCTTCCTACCATGGAGAGAGAATGCACTGTGGAGACGATGTGCATGATAAATCCAGCAACGCCCTTGCACTGCCCACTGTCGAGCCCATGCCTGCCTGCCCTCATCGCGCTTGCAACTTCCACAGCCTATCCACCGCACGCGTGTGCCCTTGCAACCACGCTATCCTACCCTCGCCGCACCATCCTCTCCACTGCCACCACGCGTAAAGGACCTCTCCACTGCACGCGCACACCCTTACACCACCGCATGCTTGCACAACCTCACCGCAAGCGCATGCCATCCTGCACCCGCACTACAACCCCCATCGCGCCCTGCAAGCCTCGCCCGCAGGTGCTCACGCCAGTATCCAGCCCTGTAGGCGCTTCACCAGCGCCCGTAGACAGCAGTCACCCACAGGCGCCCACGCCACAGCCACGCCCGCAGGCGCCCCGCGCTTCTTCTCCTACAGATGCATCCTCCCCAGCGCCCGTAGGCAACCAACCAAGCCTGCAGACGCCCACGTTCACAGGTCGCAGCCACCTGTGGGTGACCCACGCCTGCAGGCCACTCCCGTGCGTGCCTTAGCACGCCCTTGAGCATGTGACTCCAGCGCGCATCCGTGCAGGCTGCAGCAGCGGCACCATCCTCTCCACGCGCAGGCCTCCTCCTCAAACAAGGCCAATAGATCGGAAGCCATTCTCCACCGTCCGGCCGCCGCTGGCCACCTCCGACTGCCACGTCACCACCATCGCGAAGCACGCGTCGAGGCGCACCACCCCGTCGACTCTCGCCGCCAACCGTGCACGGCCGTCCACGCGAGGAAGAGATGAGAAATCCTTTGTTTTCTCCTCAATTAATATTTACAATTAATGCCATTGCCATTTAGATATTAATATTTTATTCAGGCCACATTGCATTGATGCACTCATAGTTTCCTGAAATTACTTCACTTGTGTTATGTGCATCATTTAACTTTGAATTTCAAATTAGATTTGCATGCAAGTTGAATTTACATGATATGCCATTACACATGCATCATATGCATATTTTTGGAGCTTAATTCCTAACGTGAAAATTGCATAAATAACCCTAAACTTTTAAAGAAATTGCAAGCTTCATTTAAAATAGCATATTCCTCGCATTAAAGTCACGAAAGTGTCTGCGAACAGTATATTCCTCTACTCATGAATTTATTGGTCTATTCCTCCCTGTGGATGCGACATCTTTATTGTGGTTAAATTTGATATTTAGTTTTGATTGAGAGATTTTCCACCACATAAAACACAATGACATATCATTCTATTGCTATCATAAATAAGCGATAATCTCTTTGTCATGGGACATTTAGTCCCACCTCGGAAGATTAGGAGCGGGCACAGCTGAATAAAGTGAAAAAGTTGCATAGGCTCGTTGCCTCCTGACCACGGGGTGAGGTCCCTCTCACCCACCACCTCATCCGTGACCCCACTGCCCGCAGACCTGGCTCTGACCCGTATACCCGACTAACCTGTGCACTCCTCGCCCACCACGCACGTCGATGGGCCTGGTCCCAAGTGTGCATACCTGACCCGTTAACCCGAGAAGGCTCTGGGAGAGCGAGCCTAAGAGAGAAGGAAGGAGAGAGATCGTGGGGAGGGTAGGGGTAGGGGTAGGTTTTGCTCTCAGAAGAAAAAGAGGAAGCCAAAGAAAGAAGAAGAGGGAGCAAAGGAAGAAGAAGAGGCAACCAGAGAAGCTAAGGAAGGAGAAGGCACGACTGAAGAGGAGCTGAGGCCAGAGCACAGAAGGAAGCAATCAGAGCAGAAAGAGAAAGAAGAAGGAAGAAGAAGCTAAGGCTAGAGCAAAGATAGAGAAATCAAAGAAGCTATAGAAGGAAGAAGAAGAAAGAGCCAAGAAGAAAGAAGGCCGTCAACAGAAGAAAGAAAAGAAAGGAGAAGAAAGAGATCAGATAGAAGACAAAGAAGAGTAGCACTGTAGCACTTGATATTTAAGACGTCTGATTTCCAAAATCAAACGTCCATCTTATTTTTGTGTGGTTCTATATACATTGACATTATATTTCTTGCATTATAACTTTTTCATTGCATATTATATCATATTTGAAA
Source organism: Thalassia testudinum (assembly GCA_037157565.1). NCBI lineage: Eukaryota > Viridiplantae > Streptophyta > Magnoliopsida > Alismatales > Hydrocharitaceae > Thalassia > Thalassia testudinum. Next base: position 53,268,051 of record JAZHRO010000009.1, read on the forward strand.
GTTGTGTTCTTGATTTTTAGACCCCAATTTGCTCCCTGTGTTCGACCTCGGATTTAAAACTTCGAGTAATAAAATGTATTTGTTTTGAATGCTTTTTCGACTGTACTACAATGCGACCTTCTTAAAACCCTATCAAGGGCTCCAAACAACGGCCAACATAAAAAGATTCTGAGCCTGAACAAAAGGATGGAGAATTAGAGGATGGAAAATTTAATATTGAGGATGATAATCTGGAGGCTCAGGAACCCGAGGTTGAAATACCCACCCATATCCTATTCCCTGAAGCCTTAGAAAAATCGAAACCAAAAAAGAACCCGTCTAGCAATGAGGAGTTGCTTGAGTTGTTTAAACAGGTCCAGATAAACATCCCACTCCTCGATGCTATCAAACACATCCCTGCCTATGCCAAATTCCTCAAAGACCTTTGTACTCAAAAGCGTCAAGCTAGGAAAAAGTCACCTAGGAAGGTGGTTCTTTTTTAGCATGTGAGTTTTATAATTCTAAAGAATCTACCTCCTAAGAAGAAAGATCCTAGAGCCCCGTTGATTTCTTGTGTCATTGGTGACATGACTTTTGAGAAGGCTCTACTCGACTTAGGGGCATTCATAAATTTGATACCCACTGTGCTCTTTGAGAAATTTGGACTTGGTGATTTGAAACCCACTGATGTTACATTGCAACTAGCCAATCGATCCATTAAAACTCCTATGGGGGTAGTGGAGGATGTGATAGTTAAGGGCAAGGACTTATATTTTCCTGTTGATTTTCTCGTCCTTGACATGGAAGTACTAAAGAAACTACACAACACACCCATCATCTTTGGAAGACCCTTCCTAGCCACTGCCAAGGCTAATATTAACTGTGAAACTGGAAGAATGGAGATTGCCTTTGGAGATCAAAAGATGCAACTCAATATTTTTAAGGCATCCCGAACTCTAGATGATGAGGAGTGCAATTTGATCGAGGAACTCGAAAAAGTAGATAAAGTGATTGAAGAGTCTATGTTGATCCATTTGGTTAAATAACCCATAATCAAAGAGGACCCACAAGAGGTTCATACGACATCTAACACACAACCTACTTGGACTTTTCAAGTGGAGAGACTAACTAATTCACCTTCTACACCCCTCCCGCCCTCTACCCTTGTCCCACCCCAGCTTGAACTGAAACCATTGCCTGATACCATGAAGTATGTGTTCCTAGGACCAAATCAAACTCTCACTGTGATTATTAATGCCAAACTAAGTAGGGAACAAGAATATAAACTCATTCAAGTCCTAGAAGATCATAAAATGGCAATTGGTTGGACCATAGCTGACCTCCGAGGAATCAACCCCTCCTACTGTACTCATTGATTGCGCAGCAATCATAGGTCTTAATTGGCCTAGATTAAGCTAGGGCTTAGCATAAGTTAGGGTTATTCATGCATGCATACGCATTATTTGCATCTTTACTTCTTTCCTTTAGCTATGCATAAAATAATGTTATAATGTGTTGATTAAGTACATTATGTCGATTGCAGGGAATAAGCTGATCAGGAGCTGGATCTGAAGCTGGATCAGGAATAACAGGAGTTGTAGCAGAGCTAGAGCAGAAGGCCTAGTTTAGATGTAGGAATAATAATGTAAGGGGGTTAAAAGTTTGCTATTCTATTAAGTAGGAATAAAGTAGTAAAATGTGAAGAGCTTAGGTCCATCCTAGCCCTAGGATAGCCTAGAGACTTCCCCAAGCCTTAGCCACCCTTAGATTAGGTCACAACACCCTAGGAAGTCCTAAAACCCTAGTTCCAACCCTTCTCTGGACGTCCAGATAAGTTTTAAGACGTCCAGGACCCTTAGCCAACTCCCGCACACTTCAAACCCACTTCTGCAGTGTTATTAGACGTCCAGACACTTTGTCAGACGTCTAATTTCTGCAGAATACCCAAAATAGAACCCGAAATCCTTCCTGACTCTGATTGGATGTCCAGACAACAAGTCTGGACTTCTGATTTTTGAGTATAAGATGTCTGATTATATTATTAGACGTCTGATACTACTCTCCAATTCCTGTTTTGAGATTTAAGCCTTGATCTTGGATCTTTAGGTCCCTAAACCCAATTCCAACCCCATAGGAACCTAAATTAAGGTGCCCTAACCCTATTACATCACCTCTAGACCTCCTTAATCACTAAACCTAATTGACTTGGATCTTAGTCAATTCCATCAGCCTATTCAATTGGACTCATTGAGTCCAATTGAGCCCTGATCTTAGCACACACTGTCCAATCGGACTCAGTGAGAGTCCAATTGACCTAGACCTGACCTAATTGAGTTGTTTTACTCTCAATTAAGTTTCCACACACCTAATTAAACTTGTATTAAGTTTAATTGCACTTTACCTTAGTGAATTAGGGTTTATAACCCTAATTTGAGACCTACCTTGACCTAAACCCACTAGAACCCAACCTAATCAACCTAGCCACCTAAGTTTCGACCCACACACACCATCCACACGAAAATATCTAGCCTAGAGTTCTCTAGAACTCTCTACCATGTGTGGTTGCCTTGGTTGCCAAAAATAGCAACCAAGAGCCATTCAGTTTTTAGATCCACATTTGGTGGATCTAAAAACCACCATCCACCCTCTCGCTCTCATTCTCCCACGAGCTCCCACCATAGGCCTCTCTAGAGAATTCCATAATTCTCTAGAGATCTTCCCTTAGGTCTATAAAAAGACCCCTTGGGTGGCCATTGGCACCCATTCACTTCTTTGGCAATTACACTCCATTGGTGCCATTCACACCACCTCCATAGACACTCCACCTCCACAAGCTCACTACCACCACCATGGAGGACACCATGTCGGGATGCTAGATCAACCCTACCTCTCTCCAAGGGCCGACCTAAGTTCGATTGGCCGCCCCTCCTTCTCTCAACCACTCCAAGGCCATCGGGGACCACCCCTTGATGCCCTCTATTCTTCTAGCTTTAAATCATGCTCTTCATAATCTTTATTGCTTTCATTTACTGCTTAGTAGTGTAGTCTTACTTCTCCCCTAATGATGCATGAGAAATCCCCCCGTTGATTCTTGTATGCAATCGTTTTCTGGTACTTAGGTTTAATTTTTAAGCTTTCATGTATAAGCTTTCCTCTAGATTTCCTTGTGCAACAACTCTCCAATGATAAATGAAATTTCACTTTATATATTTATATCTCTTATGTGTTTGAAATCACCACGAGCTGAATGATTATCATATTTGCGTGATTTAAGTGCCTGTTCTTTAATTGCCTATATATTACGCACCAGCATGTCGTTTAAATAAAGTAGAGCGGCTTTAAGATTGATTTCAAAAGCAAAAATAACGCCTCCCAGAGACGAACGACTGGGACTCAAAGTTTCGTTATTTTTACAAAACAATATCTTTGTTGGATCATATTTCGCAACTATACTACGACGCTTTTATCAAAAATGTGATCTATGACTTTCCAACACTCACCACATTTATCTTGAAGAGGGAATGAAACCTTCTCGCCAGTTACAAAGAAGATTAAACCCAAATATGAGAGAGGTTGTGAAAAAAGAGATCATTAAGTGGCTTGATGCAGGAATTATCTACCCCATATCTGATAGCCCTTGGGTTAGCCCTATTCAGATTGTTCCCAAGAAGGCTGGTTTGACCGTGATCGTTAATGAGAATGGGGAGTCTATACCTACTAGGATAGCTTCCTCGTGGAGAGTTTGTATTGATTATAGGAAGCTAAATTCATCCATTAAAAAGGATCATTTTCCCTTACCATTCATTAACCAAATTTTGGAGAAGTTAGCTGGTCAGAAATACTTCTGTTTTCTAGATGGCTATTCAGGATACAATCAAGTGGCCATAAGTCCCAAAGATCAGGAGAAGACCACATTCATGTGCCCCTATGGCACTTTTGCTTTCCGTGGAATGTCATTTGGTCTCTGTAATGCACTCGCGACCTTTCAACGGTGCATGATGGCAATATTTTCTAAGATGATCGGAGACTTTATGGAGGTTTTTATGGATGATTTCTCTATCTTTGGGGACTCTTTTGATTCCTGTTTAGCCCACCTCCAAAGAGTATTGAAGAAATGCATTGAGGTAAATCTAGTTCTGAGCTGGGAGAAGAGCCAATTTATGGTTTAAGAAGGAATCGTATTAGGACACGTGGTCTCTAATAGGGAATGGAGGTGGATAGAGCTAAGGTTGAATTGATCACCAAACTCCCACCACCCACATCTGTCAAGCAAATAAGATCTTTTCTAGGACATGTGGGTTTTTATAGGAGGTTCATCAAAGACTTCTCAAAGATTGCTAGACCTGTAAGTAACCTTTTGGCCAAAGACCAAGCCTTCCACTTCAATGATCTTTGTCTTAAGGCCTTTGACTCATTGAAGAAATCTATTACTCAAGCACCAATCTTACAACCACCTGACTGGGACTCACCTTTTGAGATCATGTGCGATGCCTCTGATTACGCTGTTGGTGCTGTCTTGGGTCAAAGAATAGAAAAGAAACCTGTTGTGATCTACTATGCTAGCAGGACTCTTTATGATAATCAAAAGAATTACACCACCACTGAAAAGGAGTTGCTAGCAGTTGTCTTTGCTTTAGAAAAGTTCAGAGCTTACATTCTAGGGACCCATGTGATTATCTATACCGACCACTCCGCTTTGAGACACCTATTAGCTAAGAAAGATGCCAAACCAAGGCTAATCAGGTGGATCCTCCTGCTTCAAGAATTTGACTTAGAAGTTAGAGATAAAGCAGGAGCGCAGAACGTAGTGGCTGATCATTTATCTTGAATCCTAGTTGAGAATCCAAATCCAACCATACCTATTACTGATTGTTTCCCAGATGAGAGTATCTTAGCTATTTCCGAGGTCCAAACCCCTTGGTATGCTTATATTGTGAATTACTTGGCTATTGGACGAATACCTGAGGATTGGTCCAAGCAGAGAAAAGATAAATTTTATTCTAAGGTCAAGTACTACTTATGGGAGGATCCTGAACTGTTTAGACTTTGCGCTGATCATACTATTCGTAGATGTGTCCCTGAGAATGAAATCCACAGTATTTTGACATTCTACCATAATTCTGCTTGTGGAGGACACTTCTTAGGGAAGAAAACAACCGCCAAAGTGTTACAGAGTGGATTTTATTGGCCTAGCATTCACAAAGATACCCACACATTCTCTAAGTCACGTCCCCAATGCCAATCTATAGGAAACATGACTAGGAGAGACATGATGCCCTTGAACCCCATATTAGTGGTTGAGATCTTTGATGTTTGGAGTATTGACTTTATGGGACACTTCACACCATCCTTTGGATATCAGTATGTCCTCGTAGCTGTAGATTATGTGTCCAAATGGATCGAGGCAATCCCAACTAAAACGAATGATCACAAGATCATTATGGAGTTTATTAAGAAGAACATTTTTAGCCGATTCGGGATGCCAAGAGCTATAATCAATGATGGAGGGACCCATTTCACACATAATCAGTTTAGGAACCTTCTTGCTAAATATGGGGTTACACAAGATTTCTACACCCTACCATCCACAGAAAAATGGCCAGGCTGAGGTTTCACATAGGGAGATCAAGAATATAATGCAGAAGATGGTTAGGCCCGATAGGAAGGATTGGGCTACTAAGCTCGATGATACACTTTGGGCTTACCGTACAGCCTATAAAACCCCCATTGGAATGTCACCGTACCATTTAGTGTTTGGTAAGGCTTGTCACCTCCTCGTAGAAATAGAACACAGGGCTTATTGGGCAATTAAGGAATGCAACTATCATCTAGAAAAAGTAGGAAAGCATAGGAAGTTGCAGTTGACTGAGCTCGAGGAGATTCGTAATGATGCTTATGAGAATGCCCGGATTTACAAGGAGAAAACCAAAGCTTTCCATGACTTGCATATATGTAGAAAAAGCTTTGAACCTAATTAGAGGGTTTGGTTGTTTGATGCCAAATTATGTTTATTCCCAGGAAAGCTCAGGTCGAGATGGAACAGCCCTTATACTATTACACATATCTTTTCACATGGAGCCGTTGAGATCACAGACCCAAAGACAGGTCAAACTTTCACTGTGAATGGTCAGAGACTAAAACCTTACATTGAGAACATTGAACTTGGACTTGTCCCAGAGAATGCAACACTTTTAGACTGCTGAGAGGTGCACGCCTGGCTAAAGGCATTAAACTTAGCACTTGTTGGGAGTCAACCCAACCCAATTTTGCTTATACGTAATACATTAATTTCTTTTCAGGTTGGAGCTAGTGTTTTAACGAGAATAATTCAGAGCTATTCAAGTAATATCTTTCCCTTCTCATGCTTACTTTCTATTCATCAGCATACAATGAGGACATTGCATGAAATAGGCAAGGGGGTAGGTAAAATTTTTGCTGAGTCACCTATATCTAGTTTCCATTAGTCTTACATATATGCATCTACATTAAAAAAAAAAGAAAAAAGAAAAAAAAAGGGAGAAAAAAATCAAAAATATTTTTATCAAGGAGGTTTTATTGAGAATTTTCTTCTTGAATGATTTCTTAGTTTAGAATCAAGTACATCCATTTCACTTACATGTAGACTTTGTAATGGATTCATTATGAAAATCGATAGACATCTCTAGTTTGTCAAGAAGAAGCATCGCTTCTCCTGAACCCTTGGACAGCAATCAGGAAGTCAGGTGAACTATATTCTAATAGCTCCACCAAAATATATGTAAGGTGAGAGCAGAGAGTTTACTAGTGCTTTAAGGCTAGTATAATGAATCTTTAATAATTGAATAATGACACTTGGTGTTGGGCATAGTTTTTGCTCTCAGTTCTTGCGTACTAAATCTCTGAGAAATTTCATACGAGAGCTACCAAATAAGGCAGAAACACAGAGAGCTGGATCTGATAAAACTAGGACTGAGGTGGATGGTCACGACCATCACCTACGGAAACCTCAGCTGAAGGAGGGTACTGATGTCAAGGTTAGAAATTCGTCATCCTATCCGTTCCCTACCCGGTGCCGAGAATAGGCACTTCCACAAAATAAGCCACCCGAGATCCTCTTGGTGATCCCAAAAATCCCCAAGAATGCCTCACGTATATAGGTATGTATGTCGTGTTATGTTGTGCAGCAGTATGTTGTGTTGTGGCATTGTGCCAATAGATTTGCATACGAAAGAGTTGTTTGCTCGAAAAAGAAAAAGAAAAAAAAAGAAAACAAAGAAAGAAAGAAAGAAAAAGTTTTGTGAAACTATTGCGTGATGTGAGTCAAGTTAAATGTTTTGAAATGTTTTGAGGCAAAAACACCTACCACCCTCAAGAACCACCAAATACAGCCTTAATTTACTTTTTCTGTATTTCTAACCGCCTGAATACGGGCTAAGGGCTTTTGACTTAGTCGTAGGATTATCAGAACCTAATTAAAGTGTCATGCCATGTGAGACCACCAAATACATTTGCAAATATGGTGAGATGTGAGCTCAGGAAGAAAAAGAAAAAAAAAGAGAGAAGAGTACAAAAGATTAAAGAGAGCACAATTTTTCCAGCCCCTCTCTAAGTTGATTTATTCAATAATATGGAAATCTAAATTCTGAAATACTAATCTTTAAGAAGCACCAGAAGAGATTGAGCCACCAAATACAAATCCAGTTAATTCAGACATCTCCTACCCAAGCCAAACACTAGGGCCAAAATCAGAAAATATTTATAACCCCCAGAGAAGAGGTTCGCTTATCTTGACAGAATTTTACTAGCAGTCAAGTACAAGCTTTAAATGTATATCGACTCTTCACTTCAATTCATTGCAGGAGCTACAACATTATAAATTAATGGTTATCTGGATTCTGAATTTTTGGATAAAGCAAAAAGAAATAAATCTTTAATTTAACTCTTGATAAAATGCATTTAGTCTTGCACTTGCTAGGGATTAGCAAGATTTAGGCATGGGGTAATGATTGCACAACAATCATAGGCCCTAACTCGCCTGAATTAAGTTAGAACTTAGCTTAACATGAACATTCTGTATGCATATGCATCATATTCTGCATTGTAGTTGGTATATGGTTTTATGTATTAAACTATGTTATTTGAGAGGTATTAATGATTGCAGGTAATCCAGGGCTGCAGATGACGGATCCAACCTTATGGATCTGTTTGGAATAACGATGGGAGTCCAACACATCCAAGATCGCGATCAAACTCCTGTAGCACCCTAGGGAGTCCACAGAAGAGTAAGAGCCAAGGGGCAAATTGAAGAATATCCAGACCTTAGATGACAAATCTAACCGTACAGATGGATCCGGATTGACGTTCGCAGTTTAACGGTACAAAAATCAACTTAATCGGAGGCCTACGTCATCAGATATAAAGAGAAGAAGAATGGACAGCCACGATGGCGCCATGTGTCACCATCGCAGCTGCCCCTCGCCACGTCCCCAACTCCTCAAGGCACCTCTCCTCATAGTGTGGGTCATTGGATCTTCATCCAACGGCCACGAACGTGCCACATCGCCACCCAAATTGGATTAGTATAAATATAATTAAGCACATATATATAACAAAGGCTTTGCGCAGCGCATGCGCATGTAAGCGCAGGATGCAGGCTCGAGCCCTGCGCTGCGCAAGAATTGATGCGGCATTGCGGGCGAGGGTGTATGCGCGATTGGAGGGTCGAGATGCACCCACGTGGCGCGATTGCGCGGGTTGTTGCGAGATCAGGAAGGTGTGAGAAGAACGCGTAGGATTTGAAATCGGACAACTGAGATGATGAGGCGGGATTTGAAGGCGAAAACGCGAAGGTTAAGGCGAGCGGGAACCGTGCGATGAAGGATGTGAGAGCGCACAGCATGCCACGTGGCAGCATTAGAGAGAATCAAGGAAAGAAGAAGGATTTGCTGAGATATAAAAGGGCCCTCCCTCCCTTGAAAAAAAAGAAGAAGCAACTCTCATCTCTCCCCTCTCGTACTCTCCCTCTCAACTTCTCTCCCTCTCCCTGCTGACTCTCCCTCTCAATTCCTTCTCTCTGGCATCCCTATCTCTCCAATCTCATCCCTCTCCACGTTGCATGACAAATCTCGCATGTTCTTCGATGGGTTCCCGCACTTCCATGACATCTCTCTGCAACCTCTCGACTCCATGCACATTCTCCACCGACAATCGTCGACGGCACTCTCCACCTCCGTCACAACATCGCTGGATTTCGATCTGAAATTATTTTTATTTTCTTCTTCTTCTTGTTATTCTATGTTATTTTGACTTTCTATTAGTAATAAAGTTCTTATTTTCATTACGTGTTCACTTCGTATTTGTCACCGTATTTTTTTCATTTATTTCCTTTTGTTATAAAAAATTAAAAAAAATAAATAAATTCATTTACTTGATCAAGTTGGAAATAATCTAAATATCCCTACCTCCCTGTGAGACGACCCGTACTCCCGACATTATTTTCGTATTTTTAGGAGACAGTTTCATAAATTTAAAACGCCGTGTTTTCGCACCTATGACAACATATTTATCATTATCGTGACTTCACGACCAAACACCTGCTTTACTTCCAAGTTTTGGGGGGAGTTACAACAGGCTTTGGGGACTCACTTGAGGTCCAGCACTGCATACCATCCATAAATTGATGGACAGTCAGAGCATACCATCTAGACACTTGAGGACCTTCTGCAAGTCTGTGTGTTAGATTAGAGAGGCTCCTGGGAGGAGCACCTGCCCCTAGCTGAAGTTGCATACAACAACAGTTACCACTCAAGTAGCGGCATGGCACCTTATGAGGCTTTGTATGGGAGGAAGTGCACAGCTCCCCTCAGTTGGGTTGAGGTCAAGACCAAGTGGGAGGTTGGTCCTAGGTTGATCCACCAGAGCCAGGAGGTGATAGAGCAGATCCATAGGCAACTCCACACTATCAGGAGCAGGCAGAAGAGCTACGCTAACCACCGTGTCTCGCGCATGAAGGGTCTACAGTGGTTTGGGGTGGGGGGGGAGCTTGCGCTGAGATTCGTGGGACCTTTTAAGGTCTTGGAGTGGGTTGGACTCGTTTCTTACAGGCTTACCCTTTCACCCTAGTTGTTAGGTGTACATGACGTGTTCCATGTGTCCAACATGTGGAGATATGTCACCGACCTAGCTACGTACTGACCCACAAGAGCATTGAGGTAAGGGATGACTTGGCCTATCCCAAGAGGCCAGTGCAGATTATGGATAGAGCCGTCAAAGACTGAGACGGAAGGAGGTGCCTTTGGCAAAGGTTCTGTGGAGGAGCCAGAGATACGAGGAGGCAACGTAAGAGCCTGAAGTGGCGATGCGGGACTAATACCTGGAGCTTTTTATGGGTACATGTTACGACCTGGTTCTCGGATCCCCACAGGACCCGAGACTAGCTCTCCTCGACTAATCCCAAGACCTAGTTGTCCAACGAGAAATAACCAAAAGCAGGAAAATAAACCACATTCACACATGCAATATAACGAAGCAGTAAAGAAAAGTAGAACAACTGTCTCAAAATAGTACATGCCACCACAACAACAACAGAACATAGAAAGTAACAAGAATAGAAATTTAAAGTCTAGTACTCACAACTACAGTAGAAACAAAGAACTGGAAAAGAAACTACTACGGTTGGGCTCAGTTGGGCCCAGCTCCCTTTGCAGCCAGAAACTCAGGCTGCTCAACTCTTGGTCTTGAACAGGGTTACGAAAAGACGTAGTCAGCGAATGCTAAGTAGAGTGGTATTTACATTATTTGTGCAAGTAAAGTAAAAACAAGCAGGTTTTATTCTCATTTCTATTTCTCATTTATGTGTTTTTGGTTCATCTATTTTTCAAAGTATCCAAGTATTTCTTGATCTTGCATGTTCCTCGTGGGAACGATCTTGATTGCAGTCTTTTCCGTGGAGTAGATGGTACACGTGGTGCTCTCCAGGCCGGGAGAGTCCCTCACGGTAGTCCTACACCCAGTCAACCACCCTAAGGTCACTATCGAGACTTAGCGGTGACTATGTCACGCGTGATAAGCGTACGGGTAGCTACCCCGCACTAACACGCAATCAGTCGTTTCAGCTAGCAGGTATACCCAAAGTACAGCACGGAATAGTATAGGGCCTTGCCCTCTTAGAACAAGGGTCTCACCCCTCAGAACCAAACAGGGGTCTCACCCCTTCATAGTCCGCGTACCCTCATCCGACTACCCCGGTTTGCCCAAAGGGCCTAACAAAGTCGGTGTAGGGTGGCTAGCTGAACCTCGGGTCCCGTGGGGTGGCTAGCTCCCTCCCTACACTAGTAGCATGCCTCGGTACCACGTATGCGAGGGCTAACAGGAGTCGGTGTAGAGTGGCCAATCCTAACCCCGGGTCTCAACCCAAGGGAGGCTAGCTCCGCTCTACACTAAAAAGGGACAGTTGCTCTCCTTGGTACCGTGTACACAAGGGTCAGCACACTTCCTGTCTACATTCTAGATTCCTTTCATGCATAGAAGTTCTACTCCTAATTCCCCGTAGGGTTCATGCTCATATTCATCTCATTTATCCATATTCAGGTCTCATGTTTCATAATCCATTTCTCATCCATATACAGGTAGCTCGTGTTTTCACAATTCAGTTCTCAATCATAAACATTTAACTTGTGGTTTCACAGTTCAATTTCTCATTACATACAGGCAACTCATATTTTAACATGCATCTCATAATTCATTCATATACAGGCAACTCGTATTCTAACATGCATCTCATAATTACACTAATACCATTTGCTAGCAATTTATTTTAAACATGCACCAAGTAAACAGTACAACTCAAAACAGGCTCATACATTGCTATCCTAAGGTTCATTCCACATCCTAGAGTTCGATCTGATTATTCCGAACAAGTACATTCTTATTTAAATATTTACAACTGAATTAAACCACTCTACCGGGTATCACTGGAGGAATGGGGGCTTGTGCCGCAGATCTCGTCGTCTTCGCAAGCCCCGAATACGCCACCGGCTAGTAACTTGTACCAGCAACTAATTTAAATCAGACGAGCTCAAAACACTAGATACTCAACATGAACATGTGGAGAAACTCGAATGGAACACGACAGTACTTCATTTGTGGAAATCCAATTCCGTTTGGGCTCTAAACGGGCCAAAAATGTGGTTACTGACCAAAATTAGACGTCTGGGACTAGTCCCAGATGTCTTAAAAGACGTCAAATTTCACCTTGCACTTCCTGCGGCTGCTTCAATCGTCCAGACTCTCTCTGCGACCGTATGGGGGCAGCTCTAGACTTCGAACAAGGCCTCCGATCGCCTGGAAGTACCTCCGGATGTCTGACGATGTGATCAGACGTCCAAAAGTACTTGGGAAAGTGCACCGCGCGCCTTCCCAAAGCCTTCACTTGCGTATGAACAACAAAGGCACAAAAATTAGCCTGACATCCCCTGCTCTACGATCTGCATGGCAGAAAAGTAGCGTAGGAAGATATGCACCTCCCGCGATATGTGTTTCTAGACATTCAGCTTCAGCTCCGGATGTCCTAGTGCCTTGCCAGCCATCTAGACGTCACTCCAGACGTTTGATACTGGAAACTTCCAGCATCAAAACTCTTCTGTGCAGCTCACCCCGCTCACGCCTCCGCCCGCAAACGATGCAGAGGCAGCTCCAGTAGCTGCAGGAGCTTGAGAAGCTCCCCGTTGGCATCCTCCTCTCTCCCACGACTCCTCCTCGAGCTCCACGAGCTCCCGCGGCCGTCGTCCTCCTCCTTCGCTCTCACTCCCTTGTTAGCTCAACCTCTCATATATAATATTTTGATGATTTTACAAAATAAAGAAAAAGAAATAAAACATAAGCGTAGCATTTTTTTTTTGCAATAACACAATTGCAGGTTTCATGGAGTTTTTCAAGTTGGAGGATTAAAAGCGTGAAAACTAAGTAGCAGAAGTATTGTCATAGGTCATAGGCTTTTTATGTAAACTTTCAAAGGTTGTAATCTTTATTTTATTTGAGTCTAAGATGTTGTAAAGAGCCCCCAAACATAATTTATAAATAGCTAACTTAGGCTCTCTACACTTAGGATAAATTAGAAACAAAAACCTAACACTAAGACTCAAATCAAACGTCCATAACAACTGTCAGACATCTGATTTTCAACTTTAAGGCATTTGACAAGTATTTCAAACATCTAATTACCTATAGCTTTACCTTTTGTTTCTGACTTCATAAACATCAGTCGAAGCAACCTTTCATCAGACGTCCATAGCCTCATCCAGACGTCTAATACTTTACCTGGTCATCCTCAAAACAACCGTTAGACTCAAGCATCCATCTTCCTTCTGAATATAACGGGCAAAATACATTTTTAGACGTTTGGACATGCCTCCAGACGTCTACCTTTGGACTGTTGCTCATTTATTTCTGTGAGAATCTCATTAGGAACCAAAGATCTTTTGTCAGATTTCCTAGGCAAGTCCTTTTTAGGTTTCCAGACGTCTAGGGAATTCTACAGATGTCCATACTAACGTCTGTTCCTTCAAATCTAGAACCCTATTTGGATCTAGTCAAAACAGGAATGAATCCATGCATAATTAGACATCCAATAATTTTATCAGATGTCTTATGTGAAAATATCAGACATCCCTATTTTGATCTAATGAAACCAGTATAGCCTGGCTAATAGTATCAGATGACCATAATTGTAATCAGACGTCTTATAAGACGTCTGACCCTAAAATCAGACGTCAGATATTATTGTCAGACTCATCATTATCCTAATTTTTGGTAGATTTTGTCCCAATATCTTGGGATTTGCCTCCAACGGCTAGGAGATCTCTCCCAAGCATTCTTGAAGGTTCTAAACTTGCCTATAAATAGACTACAATCCCTCTTAGGCAAACACACCTCTTGAGATTCAATTCCCTTAGAAAAATCACTTGCTCACTACTCTTAGCCTCCTCTTACCCTTATATTGTGCCAACACTCTGATTAAAGGGCAAACCCACACTCCCGGTTCACTTCGATATGCAAATTCTCAGGGAGTTCTCTTTACGCTTAATAAATAAGGAAGTAATCAAATTATTAGGGTGCTCTATAGGTGTTGCTTAATTCATACTTTTGTACTTTGGGTATCCGACCTGTCGAGCCCCCGTCTCTTTATTGTGAAGGGAGAAACCTCCGTTTAGGGATCAGAGGTGGGATTTGTAATTGAGGTACACTACCCTCGTTTAAGTAGTGTGGTTAGTGGATTGATCACTTTGTAATCGAAAATCCTAAGTCAAGGGATTGGTTTAGGTGGTGGTTTTCACCCGTTTTGGGTTTCCACCTAAAAATCTGGTGCCTCTTTTTGTGATTGAATTTTTTGTCTTATAATATTTAATAAATTCACTATTCACCTCCCCTCTAGTGCAATTTCATTTGGTATCAGAGCAGGTTTTCCGCCTTCAGGAGTAACATTCGCAGAAAGATCACATGGAGGGGAGAGCCATTTCCACTGGCAGATTTGAAGGGCAATCCACCACCCAACCACCACTCTTTGAAGGGACAAACTACACTTATTGGAAGATGAGAATGAAGATGTGGCTTCAAGACAATGATTTCTCCGTTTGGGAGAAATGCGAATCCGCATACGTCATTCCCGAGAAACCAGAAACGGGATACACAGTGGAGTAGATTCATCACTTTGGACTAAATTTTAAGGCAATGAACTCACTCTACTGCACACTCAACTCGGACGAATTCAACCGCATTAGCCAATGCAAAATCGCCCACGAGATATGGAGAATCTTAGAGGTAACTCACGAAGTACGTCTAGAGTTAAATCCTCAAAGATTAACTTATTATCGCAGGAATTTGAAGCCTTTTCTATGAAGGAAAATGAAAGACTTGGGGACATGTACACTCGATTCACGTTAATCGTGAATAACCTCAAGTCACTAGGAAAGACATTTATAAAGGGAGAGCTTCAAGGGAAGCTCCTTCTCTCCCTTGGACCTGAGTGGGAGCAAAAAATAACAACAATAGAAAAAGCCAACCAAGTAGAGGATCTAGACATGGAAAATCTACTTGGGAATCTTATGGCTTATGAATAAAAAATGGAGTAAAAGAAGAAATCTATCTCATCGGAGCCAAAGAAGAAGACTTTAGCCTTCAAAGCTACGTCGGATGATGAGGTAAGTACCGATGGCAAAGAATTCATTTTATTAGCTAAAAGGTTTAAAAAGTTTCTTAGAAATAAAAAAGAGATCAAGGGAAAGAAAAGAGAGGAAGAGCCTCTAGTTTGCTATAATGGTAAGAAGGGAGGTCACATAAGGAAAGATTGTCCCTTACTCAAAAGGGATGATGAGAAGAAATCCAAGAAGCCTTCCGACTACAAGAAGATCTCCAAGCTCATGGGGTTCAAGAAGAAGGCATTCCAAGCAACTTGGGATGACTCTACCTTTGAAGAAGAAGAGGAGGAGGAAACAAATGAAGAAATGGCATGCTTGGGATTAATGGCAACAAAAGATGCTTCTGAATTTGAATCTAAGGAACCTGAGGTAAACTCTTATTCTTTAGATGAATTATAAGATGCTTTTGACTTACTATATCTTGATCTTAAGAAAACAAAGACCCAAAGCAAAGTTTTAAAAGAAGAAAACATAGAGAATAAGAAATTAATCAATGATCTTGAAGAGAAGAATCTAATTCTTACTAAAGAAACCACTGCCTTAAATATGCAAATAAGAAACCTAATGATTGAAAAAGAGTCATTAACAAATGATTTGTATACGACAATGAGTGAACAAAAATTTCTAGATAGAGAAGAATTACTCGACAAAATCTATGTGCTTGAAAAATCAAACTCCTTTAAAAAGGATGAAAATAGCTTACTTAGAGTAGAGATTAGGGGACTAGAAGATAAACTAGACATAATGAAAATAGAGATAAATCACCTTAAAGAAATATCAAATCAACTTCTTGAGGACCTAGCCAAATTTACAAAGGGGAAAGATAACTTGGACAAGCTCATTGCCCATCAAAAACCTTCCTCAAGTAAATTTGGACTAGGCTTTTATGAACCTAGTCAAAGTGAGTTGAAAAAGGATCCTCCTCTAAAGGAGACCACTAACAAATACGGATCCACATTGTAATGGATATCGAAAAGACAACTTTCACTTTGTTTTGTAGGGATGAAAGGACATTATAATGTTAAAAATTGGAATATACAAAATGAAGGATGGACGACTCAAATTAAAAAGACATATAGAAACACCAAGTCACCAAGGAAGATCTTTTATAGGAGGAAAGAGGTCTACAAGAAAGAAGACAAGGAGACCACCGCCATCAAGGAGGCCGATGGGTGATGGACTCCGGGTGTTCCAAACATATGACAGGAGACAAGCACCTATTTTTGGACCTCCAACCTACGGATGGAGGAACGGTTACATTTGGCAACAACCACAAGGGCTATATTATTGGCCTTGGTAAAATAGGTAACCCTCTCTCTCCCATCTCAAATGTTTCTCTAGTTAAAGGACTAAAACATAATCTTTTAAGTGTTAGCCAAATTTATGATAAGGGGTTTAAAATAGTATTTACTTAAAAAATGTTCGAAATTATGCATGCATTAACCAATGAAACCCTTCTTAAGGGAACTAGATTTAAAGACATTTATCTCATAGAATTTGATAAAGATAGCACTTATGAATGTCTTGTAGCAAATAATAAGTTAAGTATATGGCATAGAAGACTAGGACATGTTCATATGAAGCTAGTTCAAAAACTAGCCAAACATGAACTAGTCCGAGGTCTTCCTAAAGGAAAATTTTTAAATGAGCTTATCTGTGATTCATGTAAATTAAGTAAAATTATGAAATCTAGTTTTAAAAATAAAGAAGTTATATCCACATCAAGACCTTTAGAACTACTTCACCTAGATCTGTTTGGACAAACAAAATATGAGAGCCTTAGTGGATGCAAATATTGCCTTATGATTGTAGACAATTTTTCAAGGTTTT
Source organism: Thalassia testudinum (assembly GCA_037157565.1). NCBI lineage: Eukaryota > Viridiplantae > Streptophyta > Magnoliopsida > Alismatales > Hydrocharitaceae > Thalassia > Thalassia testudinum. The sequence goes on from JAZHRO010000009.1 coordinate 53,285,033, forward strand.
TATGGGTCTCCTTCTTGAGATCCAAAGAAGGAGTATTTTCCGTCTTTTCTATTTTTTGTAGGAAGGTTCAAACTAAAAAAGGCTACCAAATCACTCGTATCCATAGTGATCATGGGGGCAAGTTTGAAAATTCCTTACTTGATGATTTTTTGTCAAGAGCATGGTATTGCTCATGAGTTTTCTTTTCCCCTAACACCTCAACAAAATGGGGTGGTTGAGAGAAAGAACCATACTCTTCAAGAGTGTGCTCAAACATTGCTCATAGACTCGGGGTTACCGAAGTACTTTTGGGCCAACGCGGTTAACACACTGCTTGTTATGTGTTAAATCGCACCTTAATTTGATTCGGGTTGTGAAAACTTGTTTTGAATTATACTATGGGAAAATACCCAAAATTAGTTATTTTAAAGTTTTTGGATGTCAGTGCTTTGTTTGGAATACTAGCTCTAATTTAGATAAATTTGATGCCAAAGGTGAAGAAGCCATCTTTATTGGTTATTCCTCATGTAGTAAGGCATATTGGGTCTTTAACAAGACCACATTAATAGAGGAGGAAACCCTTCATGTTTCCTTCGATGAATCTCCTCACTCTTCCTTGATTGATCGAGTCAATATGGAAGATGAAGATGATTCTTCTATTGATTTGTTTAACATTCCAAACTCCAATATCCATAATATTCCAAAAGATTGGATATATTAAAGTGATCATCCCGAAAGTCAAGTCATTGGAAGTGTTTCCGATGGCGTTAAAACTCGATCTCGTTTTAATTGCTCTTTTGGTCTCTTTGCCTTTGTAGCACAAGTTGAACCCAAGAGTGTCGAGGAAGCATGCTCCGAAGAACCTTGGATGATAGCTATGCAGGAGGAACTCAACCAATTCCAAAGGAATGAAGTTTGGGATCTAGTACCTAAGCCTAAAGGGCAAACGGTAATAGGTACCAAATGGGTATTCCGGAACAAGTTGAATGAATCAAGTATAGTCATTCGGAACAAGGCTCGGTTGGTAGCACAAGGGTACAACCAAGAAGAAGGAATTGATGTTGATGAGACCTATGCTCCCGTAGCTCGACTCGAATCAATTTGCATGCTTCTTGCTTATGCCGCCTTCCTTGGCTTTAAACTCTTTTAAATGGACGTTAAGAGTGCGTTTCTTAACGAATTCATTAAGGAGGAAGTTTTCGTAAAACAACCTCCTGGTTTTGAGTCTCATGATAAGCCTTATTTTATCTATAAATTAAATAAGGCACTATATGGTCTAAAGCAAGCTCCTAGAGCTTGGTATGAGAGGCTCAAAGACTATTTGTTAAATATAAAATTTTTTATAGGGGAAGCTGATTCCACATTATTCATTAAAAGAAGAGGAAAAGATATTTTATTAGTTCAAATATATGCAGATGATATTATATTTGGTGCTACTAATGAATCTATGTGTAAGAAGTTTTCAGAAATTATGCAAAAAGAATTCGAAATGAGTTTGATGGGTGAACTTAAGTTTTTCTTGGGCTTACAAATCATTCAACTCGAATTTGGAACCATTGTGTGTTAATCAAAATACATAAAGGAGATGCTGAAAAAATTTGAAATGACGAAAAGTAAAGGGAAGAACACTTCTATAAGTGTCACAACTTCCCTAGACTTGGACGAATCAGGTATGCCCATAGATCAAAAGCTCTATTGTAGCATGATTGGATCTTTACTCCTGGGGATAGACGGAAACCTGGAATGTAGATGGGAAGTGTGCTGGCCCTTGAATACGTGGTACCAAGGAGAGCAACTGTCCCTTTTTGTGTAGAGTGGAGCTAGCCTCCCTTGGGCTGAGACCCGAGATTAGGATTGGCCACTCTACACCGACTCTTATTGGCCCTCACGTATGTGGTACCGAGGCAAGCTACTAGTGTAGGAAGGGAGCTAGCCACCTCACGGGGCTCGGGGTTCAGCTATCCACCCTACACCAACTTGTTAGGCCCTCTAGGCAAACTAGGGTAGTCAGACGAGGGTACGCGAACTGTGGAGGGGTGAGACCCCTGTTTGGTTCTGAGGAGCCAGACCCCTGTTTTGAGAGGGCAAGACCCTATACTGTTCTGTGCTGTACTTTGGGCGTACCCGCTAGAGGAAACAATTGACCACGTGTCAGTGCGGGGTAGCTACCCGTGCGCTTATCACGTGTGCCGTAGTCGCCGCTACGTCTTGACAGTGACCTAGGGGTGGTTGACTGGGTGTAGAACTACCACGGGGGACTCTCTCATCCAGGAGAACACCACGTGTACCTTCTATGCTACGGAAAAGACTGCAATTAAGATCGTTCCCACAAGGAACATGCAAGATCAAGAAATATTTGGATACTTTGAGAAATGGATGAAATAGAAACATATAAATGAGATAAATATAAATGAGAATTAAATCTGTTATTTCTACTATTTTTGCACTTAAATAATATATATACCACTCTACTCAGCGTTCGCTGACTCTGTCTTTTCATAACATCGTTCAGGACCAGGAGTTGAGTAGCCCGAGTTTCCGACTGCGGAGGGCGTTGGGCCCAGTTGAGTCCAAACGTAGTTTTTCTTCAGCACTTCTTTTTTTCTCTCTCTACTGTTGTAGTAAGTAATGGACTCTTAGTTACTATTATGCTACTACTGTTTACTTTCCGCTTTCCGTTATTGTTGTTGTGGTGGTATGTACTGAGACAGCTATTCTATTTCCTTTACTGCTTTGTACATTTCTTCTGCTTAGTTATATTGCATGTGTGAATATGGTTTACTTTCCGACTTTTGGTTATTTCTTGTTGGATGACTAGGTCTTGGGATTAGTCGAGGCGAGCCGGTCTCGGGTCCTGTAGGGATCCGGGAACCGGGTCGTAACATTCAGGCAACTCGTATTTTAACATGCATCTCATAATTCATTCATATACAGGCAACTCGTATTCTAACATGCATCCCATAATTACACTAATACCATTTGCTAGCAATTTATTTTAAACATGCACCAAGTAAATAGTACAACTCAAAACAGGCTCATACATTGCTACCCTAGGGTTCATTCCACATCCTAGAGTTCTATTCGATTATTCCGAACAAGTACTTCCTTATTTAAATATTTACAACTGAATTAAACCACTCTACCGGGTATCACAGGAGGAATGGGGGCCTGTGCTACAGATCTCGTTATCTCCACAGGCCCCGAGCACGCCACCGATTGGTAACCTGTACCAGCGATTAATTTACATCAAACGAGCTTAAAACACTAGTACTCAACACGAACACGTAGAGAAACTCGAATGGAACACGGCGGTACTTCGTTTGCGAAAATCTGATTCCATTTGGGCCTTAAACGGGCCAAAAACGCAGTTATTGACCAAAATCAGACGTCTGAGACTAGTCCCAGACGTCTTAAAAGACGTCAGATCTCACTTTGCACTTCTTGCAACCGCTTCAGACGTCCAGACTCTCTCTGCGATCGTCTGGGGGCAACTCCAGACGTCGGACAAGGCCTCCAATCATCTGGAAGTACCTCCAGATGTCTGGTGATGTGATTAGACGTCCAAAAGTATTTGGGAAAGCGCATCGCACGCCTTCCCAAAGCCTTCACTTGAGTACAAACAACGCAGGCACAAAAATTAGCCCAACATCCCCTATGCTATGATCTGCAATGCGAAAAAGTAGCGTAGGAAGATACGTACCTCGTGCGATATGTGTTTCCAGATGTCCGGCTTCAGGTACGGACGTCCTGGTGCCTTGCCAGCCATCTGGACGTCACTCCAGACATCTGATACTGGAAATTTCCAATATCAAAACTCTTCCGCGCAGCTCACCCTGCTTGCGCCTCCGCCCGCAGATGATGTAGCTGTAGCTCCAGCAGCTGCAGGAGCTTAACAAGCTCCCTGTCGGTGCCCTCCTCTCTGCCACGACTCCTCGAGCTCCTGCGACCATCGTCCTCCTCCCCCTCTCTCACTCCCTCTCACTCTCTCGCTCTCGCTCCTCCTCATTTTCCCTCGCCGGCTCCTCTCCTTCCTTACCGCGACTGCAGTAGAGACGGGAGGGGGTGTGGCCGTCGCAAGGGGAAGGTGGAGGTGGAAGTGTCTTGAGTGGTGTGAGGGGGTGAGAAGAAGAGAGGAGGGGTTTATATAGAGTGTGTTTTAGGGTTTAGGAGTGGGGGTGCAGAGGGAAAAGCGAAGTATGAAATTTCCCACTTTTAGACGTCTGGGCATGTGTCCAGACGTCTGGACAAATGTCAGACTGAAACTCAAGATGTCTTATCGGACTAAAAAGGCAACAGGTCATTTTAGTACATATTTCCAATCGACTTTGATCATCTTTGAGTTTGTTATGCACTTAATTTTCTCTCCTTCCATGTTGTAGTTGAGCCCATGTTTTGGAGGCAAAACTTCGTTTAAGTTTGTTATGTTGAAATGACCCTTTCCCAAGCTTTTAAATTATTCTTAGAGGTCATGCAAGATTCTCAGGTCTCTAGTGTGTTTCTTGCAATTTTTTTTACATGTCAAACGAACACTCGAGGGTCATGCTATAATTTTCTAGGTTTCGTGGGCCTTTATGCAAATTTTTGCATGTCAAAACCCACTTGGGGGTCGTGAACAAATTCTCAAGCCTTGAGGATGCCTCTACAATTTTCGCATACTAGGGAGCAACCAAGGACCCAATTGCGAGTTTTCTACTCGCGAAGGGGCATTTTTTTTCAAACTCTATGCCCCTACATTTTATTCCAAGGACCCCATACAAGAGAATAAATATTGTGGGGCCTAATATGCAATTTTCCTGACCCCACAAGACCCTTAATGAGCCCTAAAACCCACCCTAACCCATGGCTATTTAAACCCCCTCTCTCGCCTCGAGCGCCGCACCACCTTCCTCGTTTCTCGGTGCCACGATCGGCATTTTCCCTGCCAGAGAGAGGAAGAGAGAGAGAAAGAGAGAGAGAGAGAGAGGAGGAGAGCACACCTCTCCCTCCATCCTTCCTTCTTGCGTGCGTTGAGAAGGCAGTTGGGAGCATGGACATTCATGCACGCGAGTCGAGGAGTGGGTCAGCATCTCCTTGGTCGATGCGGCATCCAAGGCATGTGGGGAGAGGAGTCGTGCAACATCTCGAGGTGCGTGGGAGGACCTATGCACACTCCCTTTCTGCATGCGCACGAGCATCGGAGAAGGGAGACCTAATTGCGCAGCAATCATAGGTCATAATTGACCTAGATTAAGCTAGGACTTAGCATAAGTTAGGGTTATTCATGCATGCATAAGCATTATCTGCATCTTTACTGCTTTCCTTTAGCTATGCATAAAATAATGATATAATGTGCTGATTAAGTGTATTATGTCAATTGCAGGCAATAAGCTGATCAGAAGCTGGATCTAGAGCAGGATCTGAAGCTAGATCAGGAATAATGGGTGTTGCAGCAGAGTTGGAGCAGGAGGCTTAGAATAGATGTAGGAATAATGATGTAAGGGAGTTATGGTTTGCTATTCTATTAAGTAGAAATAAAGCAGTAAAATGTGAAGAGCTTAGGTCCATCCTAGCCTTAGGATAGCCTAGAGACTTCCCCCAAGCCTTGGCCACCCCTAGATTAGTTCACAGCACCCTATGAAGCCCTAAAACCTTAGTTCCAACCCTCATTTGGACGTCCAGATAAGTTATAGGATGTCCAAGACCCTTAGCCAACTCCCGCACACCTCAAACCCACTTCTGCAGTGTTATTAGACGTCCAGATACTTTGTCAGACGTCCAATTTCTGCAGAGTACCCAAAATAGAACCTAGATTTCCCCCTGACTAAGATTGGACGTCCAGAACTGAAGTCTGGACTTCTGATTTTTGAGTATAAGTCGTCTGATTTTGTTTTTCGACGTCTGGGACTGGTCTCCAGTCCTTGTTTGGAGATTCAAGCCTTGATCTTGGATTTCTAGCTCCCTAGACCTAATCCCAACCCCATAGGAACTTAAATTAAGGTGTCCTAACCCTAGTACATCACCTCTAAACCTACCTAGGGACCTAATTAGCTCCTCACCAAACCAAATTGACTTAGATCTAAGTCAATTACCTTCACCTAAATCAATTGGACTCATTGAGTCCAATTGAGCTTAGATCTCAACCCATACAAGTTCAATTGGACTTAGTGAGAGTCCAATTAACCTAAACCCAACCTAATTGAGTTATTTCACTCTCAATTAGGTTTACACTCATTCAATTAAACTTAGGATAAGTTTAATTGCAATTTCCCCTTAGCAATTAGGGTTTGTAACCCTAATTCAAGGCATACACCTACCTAAACCTCTTAGGACCTAACCTAAATCACCTAGCCACATAGAGCACGACCACACACACACACACACCCATTCTCGCACCCACACTTCTCTAGAGTTCTCTAGAACCCTCTTGAAGTGGCGCCAACTCTTGGTTGCCAAATTTAGCAACCAAAAGGCATTCAATTCTTAAATCCACAAATTGTGGATTTAAGAACCACTTCTATCCTCTCATGGCCGGCCACTCTAGGGCTCTCTCTAGAGAGTTCCACACTTCTCTAGAGAGAATGCCTTAGGTCTATAAAAAGACCTAAGAGGTGGCATTTGCACCCATTCACTTCCTTGGCTTCCATCCACTTTTTGGCCATACTTGCTTGGCTCCATCCACCTCCACTTAGGCTAGCCGCCACCCTCTCCACCCCATCTCCACGAGCTGAGCACTATCATGAATGACACCATGCTAGGATGCTGGATCACTCCTCCAACCTCTCCCCAAGGGCTGGCCTATGCTCCATTGGTTGCCCCTCATTCTCCTCTCTACCACTCCAAGGCCATCGGAGCCCACCTCCGAATGCCCTTCTTTCTACTAGATCAGCTTAAGTTCTTCATATTTACATGCTTTTATTTACTACTTATTAGTGTAGCTCTTATTCTCCCCCAATGATGCATGCAAAATCCCCTCATAGATTCTTGTATGCGATCGTTTTCTGTTAGCTAGATTGATATTTTTAAGCTTTCCTCTATAAGCTTTCCTCTAGTTCCATGTTGCAAACACCTTCCTGAATGAATGAAAGAAATTTTTCTATTTATATATATGTCTATGTGTTGAGAATCACCATGAGCTTATTGCAATATATTTTGTGTGATTAAAGTTGCCTGCTTTTAATTCCTGATATTCTTGTAACTAAGCATGTCATGTTTAAATACGTAATAATCATAAATCGCCATGCAATTTTTAAGCAAGTGGAGCGAAAAAAGATCGATTTCAAATTTGCATAAATGCCTCCCAGAGATGAACGATCGAGACTCAAAGTCTCGATATCTTTAGAAAATAATTTTTATTTGATCGTATTGCGCACTATACTATAATGCATTTTCATTTCAAAACGCATTCTACGATTTCAAACAAATGGCGTCGTTGCCGGGGAAGCAACATCATTTTCTTTGATTTCAATCTTTTAATCTATCACTGACAAATTACTCTCTACTTTGTTTTGGATGTGCAGGACAACACAGAAAAAAACAGGGACTGCGCACACAACGAGCGCTGCAAAGAAAAACCAGGTGCACATCATCTCCTTTTTAAATTAGGTTTTCCTTTGAACCTTAGGAGTAGATTTACTTTCTGCAATTCCTTTTGAAAAAAAAAAAAAAATAATTTTATTTATTCATTTTCATGAAAAAGAAAAAAAATTAAAAAAATTAAAAAAAAATCTAGATTAGGTTTCTTTTTGAATCCTAGGTAAGTTTGAAAAAAGTAAAAAAAAAAGAGATTTTTTTTAATCTTTTGAAAAATTATTTTTGAAAAAAATTGTAAAATTTTTTGAAAAAAAAGAAATATCCATTTTTTGGTGGAAAGCGTGGATTTCAAACCCAAACCCTCTTTAAAAAGTCTTTCCACCATCTTCTGAATCTCAGCCAGATTTCAAGTCTGATTTAAAAATTCGATTGCCGAAAAGTTAGTGAGAAAAAAATTCTAAAATTTGGGGTAAACCTTCATTTTCAAACCATCTTTCAAACGACACCATTCTTTTGAAAAAATTTCAAAATTTTTAAAAATTCACAAAGTACACGATGGTCAGACTAACCCAGATTCAAGATTTTTCAAATTTCAAAAAGCAATTCTGAGCAATCTGCGAATTTATTTTGACTAAAAATGGTGGGGTTTGAAACCTGATCTCTTTGGATTTATTTTCCATATTTTTCCCAAATTTTTTAAGGACATTTGATACTGTTTCAAATCAAAAAATCGACTAGGAGTCAAAATTCCAAATTTGATCCCCTAACATTTAAAAATCCCTAAAAATTTGGTTGAAATAGTGAAAATTCCAAAAAAATATTCTCTGAAAAGCTAATTGAAAAAGGAATCTACTCGCCAAATTTCAAGTTAATTGGATTCCAATTGTTTCCAGAGAACGAACCTTACTTTTGTAATCTGCTGAAACAAAACAAACCCTAGAAGTGCATGAACCTTAGGGTAAATCTTTAGGGTTACAATTTAGAGACCACACTTGGGCTAACCTAGAATTAATCAAGTCTAGCACTTAGCCGGTGATCCTGGTCACCTTGTGGGTCACTCACCAAGAGAAAACCCCACTGAAGAAAACAGGCTAAAACAAATTTTAAAACACAAAATAAAACCCGAATCCGTTGTCGTACTACTGGGTGGTTTCAACCACTTAGCTGGGTTAGTGAAGAGGTGGGAATCGCTTTCAGTCGGTTGTACGACAAATTTCTTTAGGAATTAAAATCTAAAACGAAAAATCTGATCATCTGATTCATAAGGACCACTTGATTGACAGGGCCTTAGCCTTGTCTGGTTGGCTACACCAACCCAGGGGTTGGGTGGTGTATGCGAGGAAGGAGGTCACTTAGACCTCACTTGGTTGGACCTTGGGAGCCACTCCCAAGGAGGTGAGTCACCTCGCCGGGACCATCTTCTCCCCCCACTTCTTCTACTCCCAGAGCCACCATGACTAATCCTGGACCTGGACCTAGACCGGGTCAGGATATCGAGAATCTGGACCCGATGGCTTGTCTAGAAGCCCAGGTAGTCGAATTCGAGGAGCGACATCGACAGAGCATTGATAACACCACACAAGGGGGTAGTAATCAGGTTGAATATGACCCATCTTTAGAATAAAATGCACAACATAAGTAGAATAGGAGCATTGCATGCATCAAGTAAATACATGCTTGTGCGTGTGTGTTAAGAGGTGTCGTTATAGTCGTACTTGATACGTCGGTTTTAAAAGAAGTAAACGGATGTGAGTCCGAGTGTCGGTCTCAGGGAGACGTGGAAATCGGATTTTGTTTATCACTTGTTGTCACGAAAAAGGCGGAGTTTTGCTTGCGAAAGAGATGGTTTTGAAAAGCGAGAGCAAGAGATAGAGAGAGAGAGAATTTAGGGTTAGAAAGCTCTTGGTTTGGATCATTCACTTTGAACAGAAATTAAAGTGACGATTGAATGGAAAATAATTTCATTAAACATGCATTCATAGTTCATAGCTTATAACATTAAACACATGCTTTAACAAAAGTAAATGAAAGCTTAAAAGAGAGAGAGAGATGGAGAGAGAGTGGAGAGCGACGAGGCAGCCACGCCGGTGGAGGAGGCTCCGTCGGTGGCTCGTCGTCTCCGGCGATTACAAGAGTGCCTAAAACTAGCTAGGAGAGGAGTGGAGTAGTTGCAAGTGGGAGAGTATGCCTTGAATGGTGGTAGAAGGGGGTTTAAATAGAGTTAAGGGCTTCTTAAAAGAAGAAGGGGCTTTAGCGACATCCAGAGCGTCGCTAAAACCGCTTCCAAAAGCGTCGGTGTAGCCCTCTCGCCACCGGTCAGCCGCCCGCCCCGGTCTTCCTCTTCACGCGATCCGTGGCCGCTGAACGAGAGCCATCCGATCAAAGATCGGACGGCTGAGAGCCTTCTGCACCCGCGCTAAGATCGCGCCTTCGGCGCGCGTGTGCGAGCACGTTTCCGCCCCGCGTGCGTGCACGCGTGGGCGCTCGTGCGCTGCGGTCGCGCCGCGTGGCGAGATCGTGGCCGCCCGCTGCTGATCGGGCGGCCCAATTTTTCCGCGCCCTTCGCCCGCCTTCAAATCCTGCTCCTCGTGGCTCGAACGCGTGTCGCGATGACCGCGGGCGTGCGTGCTAACCGTTGCGCCACGCCCGCACTTTGTCGCGGTGACCGCGGGCGAGCGCGCAGATCTCGGCCGTTCGATCGAAGATCAACGGCCGAGATTCATCTTTGGCCGGCTTGAGGGTGTGCGAGCGGTGGGGGCGGGGCGACGTGCCGTTCTCTGGGCCGTTGATCTCCAGATCAACGGTCAGAATTTCTTGGGCCCATTGTGGGAGCTCTGGATGTCGGATTTGGCCGATCTTAAGTCCGTTGGACTCCGTTCGTCGTTCTGAATCCATTCGTGCGGTCCGATTGCTCATCTGAGGCCTGCTTTGATAAATGCTTTACACAAATGGCCATTAATACAGTTTATAAGCAATCTTGGTACTTGATGCATGCAATGCTCCTATTCTACTTATGTTGTGCCTTTTATTCTAAAGATGGGCCATATTCAACCTAATTACTACCCCCTTGTGTGGTGTTATCATACCCCCATGCTTACTCCTTGCTAGTCCCTAGCAAGGTTTATTCTAGCCTTTATTTCCTTAGGGAATTCAAGAAGTAATTGCTTAGGCACTTCGTTACTTGTCAATAAGAGGAAATATACGAAGATCTTAATCTACAAAGGCTAAGCAGCGCCCGAGTATCTGCCAAAATACGAATCGCCCGAATCCTTGCTTTAATGTACATATGTATACGTATGTATATTTTCTTAGAATTTTTTTTTTCGGAATTCAGCGTGGGTTGGTAACTTTTTACGGCTACCCAACCCACCCAAAACTCGGTCAAAACCCTAAGTGCTAAGCATCTTGGTGTGAATGTTGTGATAGACTCACTTAACGGTAATTGAGACAGACTTCGAGTTTCTACTCCTCTAGGTGACCGGAAAAGGAAACAAATTTGCCTGAAGGTGTATTTCGTTCGATTGGTAGCTTTCTCCCTACATTTGTTTTAATTGGGGTCAACACAAGGAATTTTCCAGTGTATATCTCCCCGGCTTGTACTACTTCCCCGCTTCTTCCTTAGGTGTTTTGGTCTTTTTTGTGCAATTATTGAGCTGGGCTCTGGACAACCGACCAATGGGTTGTTACACACGATCACTTGCCAGCCATACTTGTGCGGTGAAGTGTGGTTTTTTTTTTTTTGTAGGTGGCTTCCCTGTTCTCAAATGTACCTAAAGGCAATGAAAAAGAAATGGCCTATGGCTGGGTTCTGGATAACCTGCCAATGGGCTGTTACCCACGACAACTTGCCAGCCATACCACCCTAGAGAGTTCATTAGCTACCCAATTTCTGTCAAAATCTCCGAGAAGTGAGTATGTGCAAAAATGTGTGCAGATGCTTAAACTCAAAGTTTTTCTGAGTTAGAGGGTGAGTTAATAAGTTGTATACTTATTACCTTATTTAGTAGGTGGATTAGAATAGCTTAAGGTTGCAAGGATTCGCCGCTAAATCCATATTTTAATGAACACCAAGGCTGATTAAGCCTGAAGGCCTGAAAAGTCTAAGTGTTTAAGTTCTTTCTGTATTATTTCTCACTATTGACAAGTTTATAGTGCCTAAGTTTTCTTCCTAAATTCAATTTTTTTTTTTAAATTAAATTAATTTATTCATTCAGACTGATTAATTGAGCTCAGGATTATGCAATTTACCATCCCCCCATGCTTAAGTTGGATAATGTCCTCATTGGTAGATTCATGGATGCAAAAGGGTTCAAAAAGATAGTACCTGAGTGACGTAATCTACCAGATCAGTCTGAATCCTCTGGGTTGCCTCCCAGGAAGTACTGAGTTTAACGCCTCCAACTGGGTGGTGCACAAACAGGAATGGCTTGGGTCAAGGAGGTCTGTACAAAATCAACCAGACCCAAAATCAGAAGTCCACAGATGCGAACAAGGTTATGGTGGAGTCCCGTTCCTAAGGGGCGGGAATTCTGTATCATGTATGCCCGTGTCAGATCCTCTCTTAGTCTGTGGGCATGCAAACAAGTTGCTGTGGACGAACGTACCCCAAATATGACATGCCAAACACTAGAGATGTAGGTTTTATATTCAGCTTGTGTCCCCATAAAATCGTAATCCATCGAAAGTGTATCAATTCTAGTGCATTCGGGTTGCGGGATCTTTATTCTGGTCGGGCAGATAACAAAGTCCAGAGTTTCATAATGAGCCCTACAATCAAGCATGAGGCCTCTCTCCAAAGACGAATCCATCTCTTCCGCAACTATGGTTTCATTGCTCATTCCCTCCAAGTCCTTGATCTCAAGAATATTTTCTTCAACCTCCTTTGTATCAGATTCACTGTTTGGGGTTGCATTAGAGGTAGGGTCAATTTCATCCTCTAGATCATATTCTTTCTCTCAGCCCTCCTCCAAATTTGTGATGGGGGTTCCACTAAATTCATAATCAATTTCTTTGAAATTGTAACTCCATTCTCCATCTATGATGTTGGCTGCTGCTCCCACCGGATTGCTTCTCTTGGGCCGATTAGATTCGGATTCCAAGGCCTCTCCCCTTACATTCTTAGTTTCCTCCTGATGTTTGTTCTCAATGCTCCCCAAATTATGTTCCGAGGAATCCTTACTGTCCCTATCCACTGAGCTGTCCAACTCCTGCGGGATATCAATGGTGGATTGAACTAAATCAGGATGACTGGGTGTAGTCCAATTGATCATGGTAGGTCCTTACTTTATGAATTCCATGAATGGCGTTGTGTGCAACAGCTTTCTTTGGCCTTCTTCCCCCAATTGCTGGAACAAATCCATCATGGCTTGTTGCCCTTTAACTAATTCTTGATTCTGTCTGTGTAGTTCTAATTGGAGGTTATCAAGAATTGACATGGTGTCATTTGGGTCCTTTGGATTTCCTCCTTGGAATCCAAGTTAAGAGAGTATGGTTGAGGTTGTGGATTAGAACCCACACTGGTGTTTAGGTTCTTGGGTGGGTCCTCTATTCTATCATGTTTAGGGTCCAGTTCTTTAAGAGGAACCATTTTCTGTTTGGTCCTACTCCAGAATAGTTGAGGTTCTAAGTTCTCCTCCCAGTCAGATTCTTCATCAGGGAACCAAATCAAAGGTTGATGATCCTGGGCTTGCCTAGATTTCTGATCATTTTCTGATTTCCATTTGTCTAGAACTCCTTCTAATCCAAAGGTCAAGTAGGAAAGGTTGTTGAATTCAGATGACCTTTCTTGGTTAGTATCCTGGGAAGGGTAGGGTTCTTAGTGTTCTCCTAAAGTGTAGGTCCTATCAAAGTAGAGCGGGTCAGACCTAAATGTGGAGCAATCGTGAGGAGAATCGAGATATGGAGCCCCACGATTTGAATCGTACCCTTGGGTGGCTATGTTGGGTGTCTTCCAATAAGAGGTTGGTGCGGTTTGGTCATAGTTGGGCCAAGAGGGATATTCAAGGTTGTATCCCCAACTTGGTGGTTGGTTAGCCCAAGTCGGCTGCGGGTATGGTCCACTTGGGTTAGCATACAAATCCTGTTGGGGGTAGTTTGGGTAAGATGGATAGGCATTGAAATCCATGGTTTGGAAGAAATGGAGGGATGCGGGAAGAACAGATGAGAGAGAGTTTTGTACTCAACCAAGCAAACAAGCCTAGTCCTTGTGGTGTATTCCTTAGGAGACCTAGAAATCTCACAAAAGTTGATTAAGTCCGTAAGCACTGGACTCCCCTTCCCAAGGCTAATCTGGCCAGGTTGATTACGAGGGGATTGCAGGGAAGGTTCTTCCTTTGGCTTGCGCCTCTAATTCCGTAGACCCCACAACCGCGGTCGTTTGACACTGCCCCGCAGCCTAGTCACCAGATTCTACCAAGGGAATGAAAGCCAAGTGCCTAGCGAACAAAACCTCACCTTTTGAGATTTAACTCAGTCCTGTCTAGGGCACGTCTACTCAGTTTTAAAGGGTTAGGATAGTGCTTGTGCTTAGGGTGATGTGATGAGGCGTTGATTGGGGTGGTGCCTCTTAATTTTCCAATTTCAAATTGTATGCTTCTAGCAAAACATGGTTTTCAAGCAAGGATTTGTTAAAATGTGGTGTCTTTTAGTGTTTCATCCTTACTTTAGTACTTTTTAGGGTTGACGTGTCTTAATGTTTTCAAACAAGTTTCAGTGGGCACGTCAAGTTCTGCACACAACTTGGTGAAAGTAGATTTCCTTTTTATTTTGTAGAGGCTCTAAAACCCTAGTGTACTCATCCTAATGATCATGCAGCTTCTATTAGATGAGTCAGTTTTAGGGTTGAGTGGTGCGGCCCAGGTCAACTCATGGTGGCTTCGCAAACACCACTCAAGAAAAAGAAAAGAACACTCCAAGAATTTGTTCAGAATGTTAGAGTGTACATTTTTTGTGGGGTGATGTGTTAAGGATGTGGGTCAAGCAATCATACACCACGCCCATTTTTTTTTAGTTTTTACAATTTTTTTTTACCTTTTTCACGCAAGCAAACAATGATGAGAGAAAGATTACTCACTATCGGTCCTCGAGGTGCCTACTCCCTTGCTACCGTCGTGGGATGCATCGCTTCGCCGTCCATGCGTCGAATTCCTACAACCGTCAAGTAAAAAGGAAAATTGGGCATTAGACGATGTGAGAATGAATGTGGAATGGAGGTGATAAAATAAATCCGTTGCCTGCTCGGCAACGGCGCCAAAAACTGACGTGTCTTTGTGCGTGTGTGTTAAGAGGTGTCGATATAGTCGCACTTGATACGTCGGTTTTAAAAGAAGTAAACGGAGGTGAGTCCGAGTGTCGGTCTCAGGGAGGCGTGGAAATCGGATTTTTGTTTATCACTTGTTGTCACGGAAAAGGCGGAGTTTTGCTTGCGAAAGATGCGATTTTGAAAAGTGAGAGAGAGATAGAGAGAGTTTAGAGTTAGAAAGCTCTTGGTTTTGATCATGCAACTTGAACAGAAATTAAAATGGCAATTAAACGGAAAATAACTTCATTAAACATGCATTCATAGTTCATAACTTACAACATTAAATACATGCTTCAACAGAAGTAATGGAAAGCTTAGGAGAGAGAGAGAGAGTGTGTGGAGAGCGACGAGGCAGCCACGGCGGTGGAGGAGGCTCCATCGGCGGCTCGTCGTCTCCGGCGATTACAAGAGTGCCTAAAGCTAGCTAAGAGAGGAGTGGAGTAGTTTCAAGGGGGAGTGAATGCCTTGAGTGGTGGTTGGAGGGGGTTTAAATAGAGTTAAGGGCTTCCTAAAAGAAGAAGGGGCTTTAGCGACATCCAGAGTGTCGCTAAAACTGCTTCCAAAAGCGTCGGTGTAGCCCTCTCGCCGCCGGTCAGCCGCCGCCCCGTTCCTTCTCGCACGTTCTGTGGCCGCTGAATGAGAGCCGTCCAATCGAAGATCGGATGACTGAGAGTCTTCCGCGCCCGCGCTGAGATCCGCCTCGGGCGCGCGTGTGCGCGCGCGTCTCCGCCCGGCGTGTGCGCGCGCATGGGCGCTCGTGCGCTGCGATTGCGCCGCGTGGCGAGATCCTGGCCGCCCGCTGCTGATCAGGCGGCCCAATTTCTCCGCGCCCGCGCCTGTCTTCAAATCCCACTCCGCGCGACTCGAATGCGCGTCGCGTGGATGCGGGCGAGCGCGCTCACCGTTGCGCCACGCCCGAGCTTTGTCGCGGCGACCGCTGGCGGGAGCGCGAATCTTGGCAGTTCGATCGAAGATCGACGGCTGAGATTTGATCTCGGCTGGCTGAAGGCGTGCGTGCGGCGGGGGCGGGGCTGACGTGGCATAATCTGGGCCGTTGATCTCCAAATCAACGGTCAGAACTTCTTGGGCACATTGTAAGAGTTTCGGATGTCGGATTTGGCCGATCTTGAGTCCGTTGGACTCCGTTCGTCGTTCTGAATCTATCCGTGCGGTCCGATTGCTCATCTGAGGCCTGATTTGACAAATGCTTACACAAATGGCCATTAATGCAGTTTATAAGCAATCTTTGTACATGATGCATGCAATGCTCCTATTCTACTTATGTTGTGCCTTTTATTCTAAAGTTAGGCCATATTCAACATAATTATCACCCCCTTGTGTAGTATTATCAGCATATGCCATACTACAGGCGCCTCCTGCACCACCCGGTTACACGCAAGGCCAGTCGCCTTTGCAGAACCCCGCATATTTTGCCCCTTCCGCTCCCCCACCACCTCATGGATAGCAAGCCGATGCACATGTTGTCTCTCTGAGGAGTGGAAGGAAGACATTCGACCCACCACTTAGGCAGGAGGGTCCTGATTTTTCCCACCCTTCACCGCAGCCCGGTTCGACTCCATCTCAGGCCACTCAACCCTGAGATTCCCATCCCTTTTCCTGAGGCTCTGACATGAAATGCAGTACGAAAAAAGGACACGCGGAATTTTGAGGACCCGAAATCGATGCTCAAGGAAGTACATATTCAAGTCCCCCTCCTCGAGGCAATCGATCACATTCCCGTTGTCGCTAGGTTCTTCAAGGACTATTGTACCTCGAAGTGACAGTCGAGCATTGGACGACAGGTGGTACTGTCAAAAGAGGCTAGCGCCATGATTCTAGCTGACTTACTGCCGAAGAAGAAAGACCCTAGTACCCCACTCATATCCTGTTTCTTGCAGGACTCTCCATTCGATCGGGCCCTTCTTGATCTGGGTTCGTCCATCAACCTAACTCCCATTGCAGTATTTGATTGATTTCGATTTGGGGAGTTGAAGCCCACCTCGGTCACAATTTAGCTGGCTGACAGATCAGTCAAAACACTGAGGGGGGTGGTTGAGAATGTGATCGTGAAAGTCTACGGGTTCTGCTTTCTCGTAGATTTTTTCGTTCTCGATATAGAAGTTCCTCCTAATCTCTGAGATGCACCAATTATTTTGGGTCGCCCATTTCTAGCGACAACCCGAGCGAACATTAATTGTGCATCCAAGTGTATGGAGATAGCCCTAGGCAATGAGTGACTTCGACTTGACATATTCAGGGTAGCAAATAACTTCGACTGTGATCGAATAGAGGAAGATGGTGAAGACGAGGATGTGGCATACTGTGGTAACATTGGGCTCCTTTGTGACGACCCAATGTCTCATTCGTCTACACTATCAGGGTTTTTGGACCTCAATCCACACGGGACTGAGACCACTGCACTACACATATCTCCCCGAGGATCTGACTGTTTAGGGTGTGCTTCTGACCATAGCACCCCTGAATCCAGCTATCCTGATCCACACATTACTGAATCGCCCCTGTTGTTGCAGGAAGACGTGACCACAGCTAACGGGTTTCCCGTTAACGCTGTCACAACTGATTATTTCACAGGGAGCACCTCAGCGGGAATTCACGTGCACATGGATCAATAGATTCCCACCCTCGATTCTGCTCCTCCCACTCTCATTTCTGACTCTGACCCACCCGTAATTGAATTGAAGCCCTTACCTAACTCACTCAAGTATGTGTTCTTGGGTGAAAGTGAGACATACCCAATCATTATCAATGCCCACTTAACCCAAGAACAAGAGCACCAATTGATTTCTATGCTGTAAGACCATAGGCCTACTATCGGGTGGAGTATTGCTGATCTCCGCGGTATTCGCCCCTCGTATTGCACTCATCACATTTACGCGGATGAGGGGGTGAAACCTTTGAGACAATCTCAAAGACGGCTTAACCCAAATATGCTAGAGGTTGTTAAGAAGGAGATCATCAAATGGCTGGATGCAGGCATTGTATACCTAATCTCAGATAGCCAGTGGGTGAGTCCGATCCAAATAATGCCCAAGAAAGCAGGACTCACAGTCATAAATAATGATAAGGGCGAATCCATCCTGACCCGCACTACGACATCGTGGCGGGTCTGCATCGACTATAGGAAACTGAACATGGCTACCCAGAAGGATCACTTTCCTTTGCCCTTCATTGACTAGATCTTGGAACGGTTAGCCGGACGTAGTTTCTTTTGCTTTCTAGATGGATACTCCGGGTATAATCAAGTAGCGATTAGCCCGAGAGATCAAGACAAGACCACATTCACATGCCCCTTTGAAACATTCGCTTTCAAGCGGATGCCCTTTGTCCTCTGCAACGCACCAGCGACATTTCAGCGTTATATGATGGCCATCTTCTCTGACATGATCGGGGATTATGTGGAGGTATTCATGGATGACTTCTCCATTTTCGGAGATGATTTCGCATCTTGTCTTGATAACCTCACCAAGATCCTGAAATGGTGTATTGAGGTAAACCTAGTGCTATCCTGGGAGAAAAGCCATTTCATGGTGAAGGATGGCATATTACTAGGGCACAGGATCTCCAAAAATGGACTCGAGGTCGACCGAGCTAAGTCTGAGATTATCTCCCACTTACAGCCACCTAGCTCGGTCAGGAAAATCATATCATTCTTGGGTCATGTCCGCTTCTATTGGAGATTTATACGCGATTTCTCAAAAATTGCACGGCCTTTGACGAATCTCCTGGTTGCCGATGTCCCATTTGAATTTGATACCTCGTGTCTTAGCGCCTTCGAGACTTTACGAAGCGCTCTCTGATTCCTCGATTCTCCAACCACTCGACTAGTCGCTTGATTTCGAAATGATGTGCGACGCTTCCAATTTTGCTGTCGGTGCTGTTTTAGGCCAACGTCGGGAGAAACAACCCTTTGTCATATACTATGCTAGCAAGACGCTGAATGAGGCTCAACGCAATTACACTGTCACCGAAAAAGAACTGCTAGCAGTAGTATTTGGGTTGGAGAAATTCAGATCTTACTTATTAGGGTCCAAGGTCATTATTTTCACCGACCACTCAGCCCTCTGGCATTTGTTGGCAAAGAAGGATGCCAAACCATGGCTAATCAGATGGATTCTTTTATTGCAGGAATTTGATATCGAAATCTGCGACAAAGCCGAAAAGCAGAATGTTGTGGTGGATCACCTATCCAGATTGGACCCAGGACACATTCCTTATTCCCTTCCTATCCACGATCAATTTCCTGATGAATCTCTTTTGGCAGTTCATTATGTTGAGTTCCCCTAGTACGTGGATGTTGAGAACTACCTTGCTGCAGGCAAGATTCCCGTGAATCTATCCAAGGACCAGAAACTCAAATTCACTGCAGAAGCCAAATACTACCTCTGGGATGACCCACTGCTCTTCCGCATTGGAGTAGATCAGATTATTCGAAGATGCATCCCAGACTCTAAGATCCCCAGTGTGTTATCTTTTTGCCATAATGATGCTTGTGGTGGTCACTTCTTGGGACGGAAAACCGCTACAAAAATTTTGCAGTCGGGAATTTTCTGGCCAACCATCTTCAAAGATACACACGAATACACCCAACACTGCAAACGATGCCAGTCGGTCGGTTCTATGACCAGGAGAGACATGATGCCACTCCAGCCCATCATGGTCGTAGAAGTGTTCGATGTCTAGGGCATCGATTTTATGGGCCCTTTTCTGAACTCGCATGGCTTCGAGTACATATTACTAGCTGTCGACTATGTCTCGAAGTGGGTCGAGGCCATCCCGGCGAGACGAGCTGACCATAAGACCGTCATTTCTTTCGTACGGCAAAATATTTTTGTGAGATTCGGAATACCCCGCGCTCTGATTAGCGATGGGGGAAGTCACTTCATCCACGTCCATTTTAGGTCATTACTAAAGAAATACGGGGTACATCACTGTATAGCCACCCTGTATCACCTGCATACTAATGGGCAGGCTGAATTGTCTAACTGTCAAATCAAGTTGATTCTTCAGAAGACGGTTAGACCAGACAGGAAGGACTGGTCTGATAAATTAGTTGACGCACTCTAGGCATATCGGACCACATACAAGGCCCTACTCGGAATGTCACCATATCGCATGGTATATGGCAAGGCCTATCACCTTCTTGTAGAGCTGGAACACCACGCCTTTTGGGCGGTGTGAAAATGTAACCTTGACCTTGATGCAGGAGGTCAAGAACAGAAACTCCAACTCAGCAAGTTAGAAGAGATCCAGCGGGAGGCCTATGAGAATGCATTGATATACAAGGACAAGACCAAGGCCTTTCATGATCGCCACATCCAGAGGAAAGCATTCACGCCCATCCAGCAAGTCTGGTTGTTTGATTCATGATTGAAACTGTTTGCAGGGAAGCTCAAGTCCAAATGGACTGGCCCTTATATTGTGATTCACCCATATCCTAATGGGGCAGTCCAGATCAGGGACCCAAAATCCGGGCATATATCCACAGTAAATGGCCAGCGCCTCAAGCCGTTCTTGGCCCAGGAACCTCCTCCACCTGACGAGATTATTCATCTTATTGAGGACGTGTGACTGAATTCTAGTCCAGCTGGAGGCGTTAAACTCAACACATATAGATAGCATATATCCCACATTCCACCATCATTTATACATAACCATTTTTATATATAGCATATTTTTCTTTTAGCATATTTTCTTTCTATATATTGCATGCTGACAGGTTAGCCGGTGCTGAATATATAATTTCAGGAGCGATTACAGGTGATTTCTACCCATTCTCTCCCTGCAGTACTTATTTTCTTTTATACTCATGCATGAGGACATGCAAGAACTTAGGCACGGGGGGGTGGACACAACAAAACTGAAAATTTTATGCCAACATTTAGGAAAACCTTGGAGCTGCATGTAAAACGTACTTTAGG
The DNA here is from genome assembly GCA_037157565.1 of Thalassia testudinum. Classification (NCBI taxonomy): domain Eukaryota; kingdom Viridiplantae; phylum Streptophyta; class Magnoliopsida; order Alismatales; family Hydrocharitaceae; genus Thalassia; species Thalassia testudinum. The sequence continues at coordinate 53,305,760 of JAZHRO010000009.1, forward strand.
GTCTTAAATAAAAGAATAACCGACTCCACCTCCAATGCTCGCATTGGAGCTAGAAATCGTTCGCAACAGCCATTTCCGACTCACCCACTCACCTCTTGTTCTAAATTTAGGGTCAAGCTGAATGTAACCCGAAAGGGAAATTTTATGAAGTACAAATTATATAAGGTTACTTGTTTATAGCATATATACATATTGCATTCATGAATAAGATTATTTTATTAAGAGAATGCATTAGGGATTTTATCCTCTAGTTGATTCCTATGATCTGGAATCCAGTACAACTTTTCACACACACGTAGAATTTGCAATGGATTCACGGTGAAGGCTGATAAACATCTTTAGTTTGTCGAGAAGTAGTGCTTCTTTTCCTGAACCCCTGGACAGTGTTTTGGGAGTTAGGCAGATTTTCCTCCAAAAATCCACCAAATAGTGTGAGATGAGAGTAGAGTGTACTAGTGCTCTAAGATTAGTGCAAGGAATCTGGAATCCTAGATAATTAGGTGATGATACTTAGAGATTAGGCATAGTTTTCGCTCTCGGTTCCTGCGTATGCATTTTTGTGAGAATTGTGAGAGCCACCAAATAAGGCAAATACACGGAAAGCGAGTCCTCATAAAACTAGGGCTAAGGTGGATGGTTACGACCATTCTTTATGGAATCCTTGGCTGAAGGAGGGTATTGATGCCAAGGTCAGAAATAGACCGTTCTATCCGTCTCTCTCGATGTCGTGAGTAGGCACTTCCACTAAATAAGCCACCCAATGTCTTTTAAGTACCACCAATCCCTAATAATGCCTCCTCAATAAAGTTCATGGATGTGTTATGTTGAGAAAAAAAATGATGAAAAGAAAAATTGAAAAAAATTAAAAAAAGAAGAAAAAACAAAGAAAAAAAGAGTGAATAGTTATTTCAGTTGCATTGAGGCAATACCACCAAATAAATTTGAGAACCACCAAATATGGCCATGACCCATCTTTCTTGTGTTTCTGACAGCCCGAATATTGGCTGAGGAATTCCGACTTAGTGTTAGGGTTATGGAAACTCAATTAAAGTGTTAATGCTAAGTGCGACCACCAAATACAGATCATATGTGTGAATCTGGTGAGATTGTGAGTTCTAAGAAAAGAAAAAGAAAAAGAGAGAGAGAATGAATACAAAGGAATCAAAAGAGAGCATAGTTTTTCTCGTCTTTCTCTAGGTTGAGTTACTTAGTAATCTGGGAATCTAGATTCTATACTACTAGTCTTTATGTAGCACCAAGTGAGAGTAAGCCACCAAATATATAATCTTTTCCCTCAGAAATTCTCTACCTAAGCCTAAAGTTGGGGTGGAATTCATATAATATCTTGAATACCCCGAGGGAAGAAGTCCGCCTATCCCGCTAGAATTTTTACTAGGGGTCAAGTATAGGCTTTAGAGGTGTATCAGTTTTTCACTCGAACATGTTGGAAAAGCTACGTAGCTGCACTTTCACATTTGTTTGGATTTCTAGAGTAAAGGATGAAAACAAAAAGGAGAAAAATCTCTAGGCATGCACTTGATAAAATAATCAGTCCCTTAGGACCCTTATGTGAATAATTTAGTTTTTCCTTTGCTAGGGACTAGCAAGATTTAGGCATGGGGGTATGATTGCGCAATAATCATAGGTCATAATTGACCTAGATTAAGCTAGGACTTACCATAAGTTAGGGTTATTCATGCATGCATAAGCATTATCTGCATCTTTACTGCTTTCCTTTAGCTATGCATAAAGTAATGATATAATGTGCTGATTAAGTGTATTATGTCAATTGCAGGCAATAAGCTGATCAAGAGCTGGATCTGGAGTAGGATTTGAAGCTGGATCAAAAATAACGGGTGTTGCAGCGGAGCTGGAGCAGAAAGCTTAGAATAGATGTAGGAATAATGATGTAAGGGAGTTAAGGTTTGCTATTCTATTAAGTAGGAATAAAGCAGTAAAATGTGAAGAGCTTAGGTCCATCCTAACCTTGGGATAGCCTAGAGACTTCCCCAAGCCTTGGCCACCCCTAGATTAGGTCACAGCACCCTAGGAAGCCCTAAAACCCTAGTTCCAACCCTCATCTGGATGTCCAGATAAGTTATAAGACGTCCAGGACCCTTAGCCAACTCCCGCACACCTCAAACCCACTTCTGCAGTGTTATTGGATGTCCAGATACTTTGTCAGACATCCAATTTCTGCAGAGTACCCAAAACAGAACCAAGATTTCCCCCTGACTTAGATTGGACGTCCATAACTGAAGTCTGGACTTCTGATTTTTGAGTATAAGTTGTCTGATTTTGTTTTTGGACGTCTGGGACTGGTCTCCAGTCCCTGTTTTGAGATTCAAGCCTTGATCTTGGACTTCTAGCTCCCTGGACCTAATCCCAACCCCATAGGAACCTAAATTAAGGTGTCCTAACCCTAGTACATCACCTCTAAACCTACCTAAGGACCTAATTAGCTCCTCACCAAACCTAATTGACTTAGATCAAAGTCAATTACCTTCACCTAAGTCAATTGGACTCATTGAGTCCAATTGAGCTTAGATCTCAACCCACACAAGTTCAATTGGACTTAGTGAGAGTCCAATTGACCTAAACCCAACCTAATTGAGTTATTTCACTCTCAATTAGGTTTACACTCATTCAATTAAACTTAGGATAAGATTAATTGCAATTTTCCGTTAGCAATTAGGGTTTGTAACCCTAATTCAAGGCATACACCTACCTAAACCTCTTAGGACCTAACCTAAATCACCTAGCCACATAGAGCACGACCACACACACACACACCCATTCTCGCACCCACACTTCTCTAGAGTTCTCTAGAACCCTCTTGAAGTGGTGCCAACTCTTGGTTGCCAAATTTAGCAACCAAAAGGCATTCAATTCTTAGATCCACAAATTGTGGATCTAAGAACCACTTCTATCCTCTCATGGCCGGCCACTCTAGGGCTCTCTCTAGAGAGTTCCACACTTCTCTAGAGAGAATCCCTTAGGTCTATAAAAAGACCTGAGGGGTGGCATTTGCACACATTCACTTCCTTGGCTTCCATCCACTTTTTGGCCATACTTGCTTGGCTCCATCCACCTCCACTTAGGCTAGCCGCCACCCTCTCCACCCCATCTCCACGAGCTGAGCACTATCATGAAGGACACCATGCTAGGATGTTGGATCACTCCTCCAACCTCTCCCCACTGGCCGGCCTATGCTCCATTGGCTGCCCCTCATTCTCCTCTCTACCACTCCAAGGCCATCGGAGCCCACCTCCAAATGCCCTTCTTTATACTAGATCAACTTAAGTTCTTCATATTTACATGCTTTTATTTACTACTTAGTAGTGTAGCTCTTATTATTCCCTAATGATGCATGCAAAATCCCCCCATAGATTCCTGTATGCGATTGTTTTCTGTTAGCTAGATTGATATTTTTAAGCTTTCCTCTATAAGCTTTCCTCTAGTTCCATGTTGCAAACACCTTCCTGAATGAATGAAAGAAAATTTTCTATTTATATATATGTCTATGTGTTGAGAATCACCATGAGCTTATTGCAGTATATTTTGTGTGATTAAAGTTGCCTGCTTTTAATTTCTGATATTCTTGCAACTAAGCATGTCGTGTTTAAATACGTAATAACCATAAACCGCCATGCAATTTTTAAGCAAGTGGAGCGAAAAAAGATCGATTTCAAATTTGCATAAATGCCTCCCAGAGACAAACGACCAGGACTCAAAGTCTTTTTTTTAGAAAATAATTTTTGTTTGATCGTATTGCGCACTATACTACAACGCATTTTCATTTCAAAATGCGCTCTACGATTTCAAACAAGACCCCAACACTATTGTTCTCGTTTTCCCACGCTGCGGAAGTTTGAGAGGGGGTGCATGGGAGAGGGGAATGAGGAGGGCGCAGGCCCCCCTAAGCACGCACGCAGAAAGGGAGTTCGCGCACGGGTCCTCCCACGCACCTCGGGACCCTATGCAGCTCCTCTTTCCACATGCCTTGGATGTTGCGCCGACCAAGGAGACGTAGACCTGCTCCTCAGCTTGCGTGCTTGAATGTCCACGCTCCCACCTGCCTTCCCAACGTGCGCAAGGAGGGATGGAGGGAGAGGTGTGCTCACCTCCTCTCTCTCTCTCTCTTCCTCTCTCTAGCAGGGAAAACGCCGATCGAGGTGCCAAGAAACGGGGGAAGGTGGTGCAATGCTTGAGATGAGAGAGAGGGGGTTTAAATAGCCGTGGGTTAGGGTTGGTTTTAGGGTTTGTTAGGGGTCGTGTGGGATCAGGAAAATTGCAGATTAGGCCCCATAATATTTGTTCTCTCGTATGGGGTCCTCGGAATAAAATGTAGGGGCATAGAGTTTTAACAAAAAAGGCCCCTTCACGAGTACAAAACTCGTGGTTGGGTCCCTAGTTGCTCCTTAGTATGCGAAAATTGTAGAGATGCTCTCAAGGCTTGAGAATTTGTTCACAACCCCCAAGTGAGTTTTGAAATGCGTAGAAATTTGCGCAAAGCCCCACGAAGCCTAGAAAATTATAACGCAACCCTCAAGTGTTCATTTAACACAAAAAAAATTACAAGAAACACCCTAGAGACCTGAGAATCTTACTACGACCCCTAAGAATAACTTAAAAGTCCAAGAAAGGGTCATTTTAGGGTTGCCAACCAAAGGTAAAAAATAATGTGCATAATGTCATCTCAACAGCTTTTTATATATATAAAAATTGTTCATCCAAAGCTTATTTATGTTGTGAGTTAGGTAAAAAAACTATCCTAAGTTTGGATTTGCAAAAAGTGGGGTATTTGGTGTTTGTGTTTATGTTTAGTTTACATGTAGATGATGAAACAATGCTATATGTACATAGTTTTGGATAGGGTGCAAGTAAGGAAACATGTATTGCAATGTATTTTACAACATGCATCCATCGCTCAACAAAACATACTGTTGTATTCTGATTTTCAACCAATGCATTTTAATTTTCTACTAGTTGAAAATTAAAATGCATAAGTTGAAAATGAAAATACATTGATGTATTTTGATTTTCCATTATTTTTTACCTCTACAAAGTGTCTTTTCACCTATAAAAAGTGACTTTTCACTTTGAAAGTGATTTTTCAGCTTTGGGTTTAGAGTTCCTAAATCTTAAATACTAAATCTTAAATCAAAAGGTAAAAAATCACTTTTCCAAGTGAAAAGCCAATTTTTCACAGGTAAAAACAATTTTCATAAACCTTAAATCATAAACTTTAAACCCTAAATACAAAAGCCATGGTGAAAAAATACTTTTTACTTTCCAAGGGAAACTCATTTTTTATCGGTGGAATGCTGAAACATACCGGTATATTTTCATTTTCAATCGTTGTATTTTGATTTTTAATTGGTGAAAAATTAAAATATACTAGTTGAAACCATCATACGTTGTAATGTACATTCTTTTTACTTTTTCACTTTTTGATATAAAGTCCTACATGGAACATGATATTGTAGAGAATATGCCATGTCATGGTGACACATGTTGACGTGTTGTGACTGACATGACTCGTTACTATAGGAGGAAGAATATGAAATATAACATGTCACTTGATATGACAAATATGTTATGTAAATGTAACATGGCACATTATGTCAATATAGCATAACATATAAGTTGTGTGTACAATAATGTGTAAAGCTATACCCACTACATATTTTCCATACAATAATATCTATTGATAAGTATTAACTTGAATATTATAGTAAACTTCCTTTTCAATGCGAAAAGGAATGGATTTCTTATCCTGTGAAAATTGCAAGGGCCAAACCTAATATGGTTTATTTGTTTTGGGAGTTTATTAATGGTTTAATGATTTTGTCCTTGAGGGCTAGTTTACTTGAAGTTTAGGAAAGTAGTTTTAAGATATGTGAAACTAATATTACCTTGCCATTGTGTTTATTTGCAGAGTGATGTTAACATCGGTTTGTGTTTACTTAAATTAGTGTTAAGTTATGATGTTAACCCTTGTGCATTTACTTGGTAATGGTATTAAGTATATAAAACGTACATGAGGGATGTGAGAGACACGAGTGTTATATGATTTTAACATGGATTTAACTAACATCAGTTAAAATTAATGTTAAACAAATTCATGTTAAAGTGACTAAATTGAGTTAGCAAATGAGGGGCTAAGTAGCCAAATAAACTAAGCCTAAGCTTCTTATTTATTTTAACATTTGGACACTTTTTTTTTGGCAAGGTAACACTTAGATACTCAAATTGCAAATTGTGTTCCATTTTCACAAATTCATGACAATTGGATAATTATTTTGAGTAACAACTACCCTAATCATTCATCACAAATCTCTGAAAAAAATCCTCAATACAAAGTAAGTCATGCTAAACCAAAATGACCCTCCATATTCCCTCAACAAAAGGAATTATGGAATTTGAAAACGAATGACTTTTTCATTTCCTTCCGGTCTTTACTTAATATAACGTTAATATAACTGAAGTAGAGAGGCCTCCCTATGTTTACGCAGAGAGGCCTCCCCTAACTTCTCCTTCGACAAAGTTCGGTGGTGTCTGTACAAGCTCCGATCGTCCATCTGAGGTCGATTGGAGCTCCGTTTTCCCTTCGGCTCTTCTCCTCCTTTTGTAGGATCGCTCGATCTCCATCGATGGTGACATGCACAACCGATCGTGATGGTGGTCGAAGCTCATGAGGCAACGGTGGCTGCGGTAGCGGGGGGAGATGGCGGCCGACGCAAGAGGTGACATCTCTAAGTTGAGGCTCGTCCGGGGTTGTTGACGCTTCTGTGCTGGTCGTGTTCCAAGCCATGCATGTGGCGGCAAGGGAGTGGGTGCGACGGCGGAGGGCGATGGCAGTGGCGGAGGATGTTGACGGCGACGACGGGGTGACTGCGGAGGTGTGTGCAACAACGAGCGGTGGAGGCGGTTGGTCTACGGTGGCGTTGCGTGTTGTTTGTTTGCCTTGTTTTGCTTGCAGGACGTGGGTTACAGTGTCTTTGTGTGTTGCTGGTTGTTTGTTGATGGTTGATCCTTTCTTTTTCCTTCTTTGTGCTGTCGATTTTTGTTGGGAATCACGTGTGATCCCGGACCTTATACGACTGAGTTTCTGACGGGAGTAAGGGGTCGAATTTGTCCTTCGGGTCATCTTCTTCGACTTTCTCGTTTGCACATTCTTTAAGTTTATTCTCATTGGCGCTTGTCGTTTATACGAGCGTTGAGTCACTCTCCCTAATAAGGTCATCTAGTTCCCGATCTTGAGATACTTTTTTTTCTTATCTAATATTTTTCTAAATTTTAACTTCCCCATAACCTCCCCCTATCGAGGGTATAAGGAATTCTCTTCTCTCCTTCTTACTCATTGTGGTGCCTCTTATTGTATCGGGTCTTTCCATTTTTAATGAAATTATCATTTTCTTAAAAAAGGAAAAAACAGAAAAAACCAAAGCAGCGTGGAGACAGCTGGTGTTCATCCCACTGCAGCAGTGTTCACGATGGCGTTCAATGTAATTATTGTGCACGTCGAGTCCGATTTCGCAACCTTAGTCGCGTCTTCCCCCTTCCGCATCTCTCTCTCTCTCTCTCTCTCTCTCTCTGTCTCTCCAGCTAAGCCCTAAACACCTCCGCCGCCAACGCCACCCTTACTCCGCGGCCCCTCCTCTCTACCTCTCCTCTCCACAAACTCATTGCGTCGCGAGGCACCCTCCCATGCTTGACTCCGTCCTCCACCTCTTCCTCCTTGGCACCCCCACCTCCCTCTACTCCCTCCACCCACGCAGCCACCGCCAACACCACCCTTCCCCTCCTTCCCTTGGACCCTCTCATGCCTCTCCCCTTCCTCCCATCGAACCCTCTCCATCTTCCCCTCTCAATGCCTCCTCCCCATGCCCGTACGCACGCGTGAGTCAGAGGTCGTCAGCCTCACCTTATCCCTCTCTTGCCCGTCTTCATCTACTCTACAAGTACTTCCACACTTTTTTCGGCTTTTCCTTTGTGCTTTGTTAAAAAAAAAAATCTACTTATTTACGAGGCCTTGGGTTTCTACTTCTCTTTGTTGGTATTCTTTTCATACATTTAATGTGAGATTATTTGGACTGATTTCGTGTGTTGATGATTTGTCTTTAGAACTCGATCGGATAATATTGGATGGAGCAACTGTAAGAAAGAAAACAAGAAAGATGCGTGAGTGTCTGGGTAGGCTTCTTTCGGAGCAGATCGCTGCATCGCCACATGGCGAGGCTTCTTTTAGGCCATCAGCTGCAGTGTTCGGAGCTTGACCACCGTGATGCACAAGTCTACGAACAGGTGTTCACTTCATTGTTGGGTTGCCAGATAGAAGTTCTAGGAGCCACTTCCAGTTTGACTGGTCTTTTAGATTTCTTTTCTTTTTATTTATTTCTTTCTTTTTTTCAAGAGGAGGTTTTTTAGATTGTATGATGGAGTTGATACTATATTTATCTCTTTCCTTAGTTCTAACTATTTAGGACAAAGACATATGGTGAAGGATGCATTTCTTTCGAAAAAAGAGGCTCTTGATAAAAACTATACATGTTATTTAGAATACAGTACTTCACCAGATCATGGGAAGCATAGTTACAATGTCTGGGAACGAAGAGACATTTGGCAACAGATAGAATAGATAGATAAAATCTACATCTGTCAATATTGTTGGCGCTATACCAAGGACATTCCGAAGAAAGGTTTTGGATAGATACTGACAATTAAGGAATCAGTGAAAGAACGCGATTGAGAGATTTGGAGACAAAAAATTCCGTTGAGTCAGTTCCATGGTTTTCTTCGGTGCTTCCTTGAGAGTCTATAGCATTCAACAGCTATAGAAGAGTTCACAGATTGAGGAGTAGATCCACGAAAGGTTACCATGCCCATTAAAACAGGCCGCAGTCCCTGCTGCAATGCAATCTTTAAAAGCAACATCAACAAAAACCTTAGATCATATGACGCCTTCAGAAAATTTGAAAAGGATGAAGGGAACTGAGCTTTAATGTCATTTACATTTTGGTTCACCTGAGTATTGGCGTAGAAATTACAAAGGTTATCTGAGTGGCTTAAGATATATATACATCTTCAGCAGATGGGATCATATTATCGTGAATTGCTTTATATCTAAGATCAATTTTTCAACAAGATGACAAGATCGATGGGGATCTCACACAAAAATAATGTAGGTCGCATGGAGTAGAGATGAGCTTCATGTGTTTTATGCTATAAGAAGACTTCTTTGAAAGTAAAGGAGAAGTGATATCAGGCAACACTTTAAGGTCTATCCTGCCACGTGGATTTTCTATGTTGGGATGATAGTTGAGGGCATGTGAAGAGAACGTCTGCAACATAAGTGAAATTGTTGAGGTGGATATCCACATAAAAAAAGGTTGGATTCCATATGAGTAAGTAACTTTTGACATCTATGACATTTTACAATGCACCTTTCTTTATTGCTATTTAAGTTCTTAAGGTAATGATGTGTTTGGACTGATGGTGGTGGGTGACCTTTCCTTTACAAGGTATAAGACCAGAAAGATAGATTTCAAAGATTCATTGGTTACGTTTCTTGAAATTTAACTTTGCCTTTTATTTAAGCATGAGAATTCACATTTTATCTTTATTCCAACCTCTCTTGAGTGTTTATATGTATGTACTTTCCCCAGAGACAAACCATCCCACCATCATTCTATGCTTCGCCATGTCCATGCCACTATGATGCTATCAAATTTTCCTCCATTAATGCCTAACTTGAGATGTACCACATTTGCTATTCTTTTCATCACGGCTATGACTAGCACCATTCATTGCTTTCCTCCTTTACTGTCTTCCTTCACCAGTTCAACTTTCATTGGCTCATACCATATAAGTATACACCAACATCAATCCTATAGTCATGGGCGCGATGACATATTTCCATTTGTTCATGGTTGTCGCTTTCGGGTCTCAAAGGTATGAGGAAACTACGATTCATCCAGATTTTTTTTCTTCTAATAAACTACAACTAATTATGCAAAATATGATTCATTTATTGATTTCTTTATTTAAATTGGTGAGTATTACATATTGTTTCCAAAATAATGTGAGAAGAATAATGCCTTTTACTTTTATGCTCTGAAGAAGAGGTTACAAATATTATCTTCAATCAATTTGCTAGGAAAAGCATCAGTGTTAGATGATACTATCTTTATACTTGATTTTGACCTCTTGGAGTTTAGATCACAAGTCATGATTACTAAAATAATTATCTCTAAGTATAATTTTTTTTCAAGGTATAGTGGTTATGTTACATGGTAGCCTATCATCTTAACTAATCATCATAGGATTCTTAACATCTCATCCTCTTGAGCATTTGTAGGGATATAATCGTGATTTGAGGAACTACTTGAAAAAGTGGAGTTGGATTGCAACAAATGAAATTTTCATGATTAAGGTATGTTGTATATACCATACACTTTATGAAATAAATGATTTTAGCATTATCTTCCTTATTGTTGTCATTGACGATTGCTAAAAATCACTGATAACGCTTTATTTGTTAGGTGTGGAAGGTTGTATATAAATGTACGTGTGAACCATTGGTCCTCTTTCCTTTTATTTACGGATGGAGCACATCTTCTTAATTCCTTCATTTTGTCTGCATATGGTAACTTTGCTATCAATACAAGGAAAATATATTGTTTGCATTGATAGGCACTTATGCTTTGTCTATGAAAAGTTTTTGAACCTATAGCCAACTAACAAGTAGAAAAGGAGCCAAGACTTTAGATCAGGGTCTTTGCTAACAAGTGTACCTATAGCCAACCAACCATCAAAAGGGGCCAAGACTTTAGATTGGGGCTTTTGCTTACAAGTGTACCTATAGTCAACTAACAAGGATCGTTGAGTTCATGCTTGATGTTAACATGAAGAACTTAAGATATTTGTAGAAAATGTTTTTTTTTGTGTTTGCCTACTTAAATGGACATGAGTACGGAAATGTGGGTTGCTATGTATTTTGTAATATATGATCAGAATCAATCGATTAAAAATCAAGCAGATCAAAATACACTTATAGGAAATGATTTTTAATCGGTTGAAAATCAAAATACACTGATTGAACGAAATGATTTTTAATTGATTGAAAATCAAAATATATTGATTAAAAATAATTTTTAATCGATTGAAAATTAAAATATACTGGTTGAAGATGGTTTTTAATTAAAACATATTGGTTGGAAATGATTTTCAATTGGTTGAAATAAAAATATATATGTTGGAAATGATTTTCATCGTAAAAATACATTGGTTGATCTTTTTAAATAAGAAAAAATACTTGTTGGATTGAAAATTGAGATGCATTAGTTGAAAATAATAATATACCGATGTGTATAGGTGACAAATGATTTTTTAGTTGGAACATAATTTTTCATCTATGGAAAATAAATTTTTACTTATAAATTAATTTTTTATCTATAAAAATTAATTTTTATCTTTGAAAAATTAAAATATATTAGTTAAAATTATCATCATCATTTTAATATGTTGTAAATGTACGTTTGTTTAGTTTTTTCTTACTTAAATATGACAGGCTTGTTGCATTTATTTGAGAATATTTTTTTCTCTAACTTTATGCATTCAAGTGGTTCTACGAATTCTTATTTCTATTACCGGAAGGGGCAGGCTACAAATTAATTTATGCACGTCAGACGTCGAGTAACCATTGGAATACAATTTGGCGTAGGATTGTGATTCAAAAATGTAATGCTTCGTATAAAGTTTACATATCCTTTAAAAATTGATATAATTTGTAATATTTATTATATTACACTAATCATCTTAAATTTTTTTGATATTATTTTAAATATCATCGTCGATATTTTATTTAAATCTAAAAATTTTAAATATTATGAATGATATTTCAAATATCATGTTGATTTGTATTTAGTGTAACGTCTTGATTTTTGTAAGTTTTTTTTATTAAAATTCGATGTAAGCTTTTTTTTTTTCTTCCTTCTTTGTTATAGCAAAGTTGGTGAGGTGGTACGTCTATGCATATATGGCAAACAATGCGTGCGACCCTAAAAGATCCGCGGGCTGACTTATCCGTGGTTTGCATGTGATATTTCCGATCAGGAGCCATATTTTACGTTGGCAGAGTTAAAGAGGACAATTTGGATTTTTTTGAGTTCGTTTTGACGTAGAATAAGATATTATAGAGATATATTAATATGAAGTAAAGAAGGTAGATATTTGTTTGGACGTTAGAGTAAGTAAAAAGTTAAAAAATATGAAAAAAGATTGGTGTATTAATATGATTTTAATAAGTATTTAATTAATATTAAAAGTGAATGCAGAAAATAGTAAATATTTATTTAATATGGATGTAGTAAATATTTATTTAATAATATAATTGAATAAAAATTATTTTAATTAAAATTATTATAAATAATTGTGTAAAAATTTTTATTGAAGTGAGGGGGAAAAATCTCACTAACCCCGCATGCAAAAAGAGCCTTCGTGATACCTTGAATTATGACTTTTTTTCATGGATAACCCTTTCGTTCTCAAAACAAGGGCACATCAGACGTACGTAAGCTCAAACAAAGAATGAATCGATGAAAATAATTAATATAGGAGGATTTTACTGCATATGCTTGTCAACTTTCAATTTTGGATTAATATCATTGAAGTTTTCTTATTTACATAGTTACCCTTATGAAACTTGGTATTTGTTTTGGGCTTGAGTGCTCTGCCCTCCTTTCCTTCTCGGTGAAAAAGGAGTGTGGCTTCAGCGAGGTGCTTATGATGGTTTTTGCTTTCTCCACCCTTGGGGTATCTCCACCAATGACGAAGGTGACATGTACAACGCCTGGTAGAGGGGTGTGGTCGTGTTCGAGCATGGCGACGAGGTGTACTTGCGGTAGTTGTTGACTGTGGTGGTGGGTGCCTCTTGTTCGAAGTGCAGTTGGTGGGTGCGGCGATGCTTCGGTGAGGCTTGTATTGGTTGTGGGAGTCATTGGCGAGCGGGGTGGCAGGCTTTGGCGGAAGAGGCATTCGTGCTTTTGCCAGTTGTTGCGATGCCGTGCTTTGTCGGATTTCGTGCGGTCACAGTGCGTGGGTTGACGGCTAGACAGCCTGCCCCGGGTGCTGTGGCTAGGTTGTCGTTGGAAGCGGTCCGGTGTTGGTGGCATGGTTGTCGGGGTGGACTTCCATTTTGGTCCCAGGTGGACGTTGGTCGTACCTTGATCATCGTTATTGTCTCATGTTTTGTTCGACCAATTTTGATTAAGATTTTTTTTTTTGTTATGTTGTTGGTTTTGCTTTCCCCCTCGGAGATGTGGATGTTCATTCAAGTGGATGTGTTTGCTTGGGGATCACGTTTGCCACCGTGCTTCATACGATTGAGTGTCCGGATTCTTTCCGGTGCTTGGCCTTGTTATTGGATTTCTCGTTAGTGTTGTGCCTAGGATTTTTTCCTAGTTACATTGTCGTATCGAAGGGCATGATGCGGTGGTTGGTTCGTCGATCAATGTTTGTTTTCCATGTTTGTGATACTTCTTTTCTTGTTTTATTTTAGGCTTGGGTCGAAGTTTTGTGTTCTCCTTGGAGATACGGTGATTCCCTAACTGGTTTCTTGCGTTACTTGTATGGATTACAACCCATATGAATGAAAGTTGCTTTTGCAAAAAAAAAAAAAAGTTCCAATATCGTGACATTTGCTATACGTAAAAAGCAACAATTTTGCCGCTCTTTTATATTCTATCTGTTGAGAATTGGAAATAGTCCACATGGCACATACCATGTGGTAATCAGCAGGTCACGTGGTAGTGTCACATGGCATCCATCCAACGCCCAACATGGCCGGCGGCGAAGGTCCTCATAGACCTTGTTTGATGTACCAAAATTGGTGCTTATCTATTTTTAGTATTTGAGTTTCTTAGGAATTAAGTTGTAGAAAATAAGATTTTATCCCTTGCTTTATTTGGGTATGTACTTTATAAATAGAGATCCTTCCCATCTTATTTTCTCTTGAGCAATAGAAGAATATTTTCCATCAACAACAAGGCTCGTCTCCCCTACGTCTTCTTCTTACTGCTGTAGTCGATCATCCAAGAGGTAGGAGGCTTCTCCTGTCCACAGTAGGGTTGATCCAGCCTAAGGAGACTGGTCTACACATGGTAGACTAGTTCCAGTCGTGAAGATAGCAGACCCTGCCACTGCCTCTCCAGATGTATCTGATCACCCATATCAGATGTCTGGTGGATTGTCCAGACGTCCTAAACGTAGCAACTTCTTGTTGCGTGCGCATAGGAGGCTCCACGCTTCGCTTTCGCCATCTAAAATCTCTACATGGTGTCAATGCCTACGATCTAGGCTCCTGTGCGTGTAGAAGATCCAACTACTTGGTGGTTCGTGCATTCAAAGAAGTCCTCGACGAATTCGACGACTTACGCGAAAGAAGGATAGGAGATGGCATGATCTACCACGACTGTTGGGGATGCTACACTCGGCCTTAGAGAGAACAAGGTGGTTGTCTTTGGGACAATCATCAAGTTGAGTGGTGTCGATAACTATGTCTTGTGAGCTTGCACCTTCAAGATCTTCGTTGGTGGACATGAGAAATTTAGTATTCTTCTTGAGGAGGCACCAGATTTCAAGGATGACAAGAAGAAGCATGAGAAGGAGAATTATGTAGTCATGAATTGGCTCATGAACTTGATGGATTAGTCCATCACCTCGAACATGCTCTACAAAAGGAGTGCCTTCGAGATTTGAATGGCCCTCGAGAAGAGATATGCCTGCACCTTGAGCACCGCCCGCATCATTGAGCTTTACACTCGTATTTGGACGACCAATTAAGGAAATCTCTCCTTGACTAGGTACTACGAGAAGATGGAGGTGCTATTCGAGGAGTTGGAGATCTATAAGCCTATCTGTTGCGACAAATAGGGGGAGACACGTGCGGTGTGGCAGTTCGCCAAGTTCTTGTTGGGATTAAATTCACGCTATCAAGCTGCACGTGATCAGATTATTGCATCAGAAGAGAAGATGGAGATCCCTAAGAAGGAAGACGTGCCAAAGAGGGAGAGTTCCGCAATCACTATCCTAGAAGCAAGTGCAAGACGTGGACGAGGGTATGGACGTGGATCTGGTCGCATTTACCCAAAGTGTCAACATTGTGGATGAAATAATCATCCACAAGATAAGTGTTGGGAGAAGTATGGGAGACCACCACGTGAGGCTACTAGCATCTCGTGTATCGACTCTTATTTCTGAAGATATGGAGAAGTCACGAGTTCTACGAGAAGACAAGTCCATAGCAGCCATCGCGACAACCACTCAGGTTGCTACAGAAGCAACGACTTCAGAAGTTGCAGGACTTGCCATCAATTTGTCCAAGAAGAAGATCGAAAGCTTCACCATCGGAGAAGAAGATGAATGGTGGGGCGTCTAGCTTTACCAATGGAAGGCCAAGTTGTCGGCCTTACAACCTTCAACTTGAGGGGGAGTACTGGGAATTGGAAATAGTCCACATGGCAATGCCACTGTCACGTGGCATCCATCCAACGCCCAACAAGGCCGGCAGCATAGGTCCTCGTGGACCTGGTTTGGTGAACCAAAATTGGTGCTCATGTATTTTTAGTATTTGAGTTTCTTAAGTTGTATGAGTTGGTTTTGTTAAGAGTAAAATCTTTTCAAATGAGAAAATATTTTATCTTTTTAGGAAATAATTTTTTATCCCTTGTTTTATTTGGATATGTATTCTCTACACCTTATTTTCTCTTGAGCAATATAAGAATATTTTCCATCAACAAGGCTCGTCTTCTCTCTCTACTTCTTCCTATTGTTGTAGTCAATCATCCAAGAGGCAGGAGGCTTCTCTACTCGTCCACAATAGGGTCGATCTAGCCTAAGGAGATTAGTCTGCACATAGCAGACTAGTTGCAGACGTGAAGATCAATCTGCCTCAAGCTGACCCTGTCGCTGCCTCCTCCCTAAACGTGTCTGATCACCTAGATCAGATGTCTGGTGGACCATCCAGATGTCCTAAACGCAACAACTTCTTGTTCCTACGTGCGCATAGGAGTCTTCACACTTCGCTTCCGCTACCTAAAATCTCTACACTATTAAAACAAAGCAAATCTCTCATCTATCACTCAAATCTTAAATTCAAATGATTTTAAGTACTTAGATGTTATTTGGTAAGGGGAATAAGTTTGTGAAATAAGTAGAGGAATATGGAAGAAGTGTAATAAATGGTAGATTAAGTGTGTTTTGGTATTTAATTGGCCAGTGGAGTAAGTGAAGAAATAAAAGAAAGTTATTCTATTTGGAGTGTTTAGTTGAAATAAATGACGGAATAAAGTGTAGTGGTGTTTGGTTAGTGGAATAAGTTGATAATTAGATTTTTTAGGTAAGGTAAGTAATACAAATTGACGAATTTGCCCTCCCCATTATTGGGAGTTTATAGTTGTTGTGGCTGATAACATATATGTCTGCAAATTAAGTAACATCATATTGAAGGAAAATTTTAGTCCTGTATAAATTTCGAAATGGGCCACCAGTTATTAGGAGCACTTGGACATTCCAAACAGTGTTGATCGTTCTCATATGGTAACTTCTGTAATATTGTAGGTTACGGAAAACGTTTATGGTAACTAATTTTCTGCGATTAACGATGAAGAGGATGTTTATAATGGAGTAAAACAAAGCTTCACATTACAAATTTGATATACAAATTTGTGGTCCGTAATTCATGGAATCGTAACATCATTGCAATTGTGATAGAACGCCTCAACATAAGACAATGTAAGATGAAATGGTACTTTTTATTAACGTTTCAACACATTAGTTTTTGCTATAGTTGTAATACATGGATGCCATAATACGTAAGATACGAACAAAGATTAAAGAAGATTGGCTTCAATTCCATTTACATATTACAGAGTGGAAGAAGTAGGTTTCTGAAGAGGACTACAATCGAACATTGAAGGGAACTGATCTACAAGAATGAGTTGCACAGCTTCGAAGATGAGAAGATTTATTGCATTAGATTTGCAATTAAATCTAAGGGTTTCACACAATATCAGGGCTCTCCAGTTGTCATCTTCCAATTGGAGTTGAAGTTGTAATACATTTTGTAACTTAGTGTTAGTTCATTATGTTGAAACTCTACGGAGGCTATCGGAATGAAATATTCGTATCAGTTCTTGATTGAATGAAATGTAAAGGACCATGAGAGGAGATAACTTATCTCTTTTGGACACGCATCTATGTTAAGAGTTGAAAAACTCTAAAGACATCAATCCTTCACATCGGCGTGCAGGAAGTTAGAAACCCCGTGGAAGAATTAAATTCCGTGTGAGGAGAAATGTCCATAAGGTGTAATTCATAAATAAAACATGGAACTGTGAGTTGGTAACACTGCTTAGGTTAAAAGTGGAGGATACTATAATAATATGTTGGACCAGCAGGAATCATTTCAATTGCTATTCTCTGGGCTAGTAGTTGACAAGTAGCTAGACACATCACCTGTCGTTGACTACAAAGAAGAAACGGATTAGTTCGTTGGTGTATTTAATGACAATGGACAATAATAAGCAATGTACCTGCAACATCCATACACCAACATCGTGGCAATAAGAAATATGCTCAAGGAACCAATCGTCTTCTTCATTGATGAAAACTAACTTCAAGAAAAACCCCTAAAAGAGGGGCACGGGTAACATAATCATATAAATCAAAACAATTGACTTTGAAATCACAAACCCTAATCACACAAACATCGACCACAATCGACTATTTCTATGAAACCTTAATCAACCATTTTAAAAAAAGGCGACATTTCTTATAAATAATGATGCCATCGACAACATCGAATGAATCCTCCACCATCGTTGCATGAAAACCACCATCGACATCTTTAGAGAGGTTCTTAATGGTGCTACAGGGGCTACCTATCAACCATGACGGAGAGGGTGCCTGGACGGGGGCAAGGCAACGAAGGGCAACGAGTTAACTTCTTCGTGAGCGAAGTAACTTTGAGGAGCTAACTCCTATCCCGTGTCCTCCAAGGATTAAAGTTGCGTCAGCTCAACTCAGCCACAGTCGGGGTAAAACGAAGGGGAATAGCTTGTGCTAGGTGTCCGGTTAAGTCCCTGACCTAGTAACCAAACACCGCCTTAAAGTATTTTAGATATGGACTTATTGTCATACCCCAATAATTTTCCCAGCAGATTGGGAATGGATCATCGGGTTTGCGGGTGCTAGGGTCCCACATATTAGGTAGTTTGGGTTATAATTTGCGATCCTATCAATTAGGTACGATTTAGGGAAGTCGATTTCTAATTAAATCGTAAAGTCGAAACCTGTTAGAATTTCCTCGGTTTAATTGATATTTTCCAAAATTTATACTTGCAACTTGTACTTGTGTATGCATACCACAAAATTAAAATAAGTGGGTACACTGCACATTCAACACAAGGAACAACATAAAAGTAATAAAACATAGGCAGGCACACTCCACATCCAAAAGTTGTAAAAACATGAGAAACGAGAAAAACAAACCCTAGTTACCATTAACACATCATCACAAGCATTCACATAACCATACCATCTATCAACTATCCACTTACATGCATAAAGTCCACAGATAAATGTACATCCCATAAACAGTAGAAACTGACTTGCTACAATCTAACAAAGGGTACCAACAAAAAAATTTACATTATATACCAATAATCTACCCAAGAAGTAACAAAAGTAAGTGTTTGCTTATCTACCTAGGTCCTCTTGCGCTTAAATCCCATGTAAAGAGTCGCTTGCACCATGGCAACAGATACTTGAAATTGGGTCACAAAAGCAGGGATGAGCCAAGTGACTCAGTGGGGACAGAATACGTGTAATAATCAAAACATAGAAGAGTGGTGTGTGGATTTTTTCCCTATAGGTCAATCACAAGCTATTTCCCCTAATACTTAAACCTTGGTAACGTAATAAGTTAATCACAAGTCTTTCCACATTTCTTATAATTAACCCAAGTTTCATTAACACTACAGGCTAGCTAGGAGCCTTTTTCCATATTTACTAGGTTTTATCCACATGATTATTTAGCTTAGTTATCACATGGCTTATTCTCTCACTTACCTCAGAAGTTAGATTCTAGAAAATCATCCTTCTAGATTAAAGGTGATTGAGACGTATCATTCTCTTGGATCCTAGCCTGATAGTCTCTCCTTGGCTAGAGGAGGGGTTAGCAGAGCTGATGACCCTCGTGAAAGGCATACTTGTTCTCGACGTATCGAAAACATTGCTGACCTCAGCCAGAAGAGTTGGTCCTCTTGGGAGCTACTGAGGCCAACGCCTTGCAATAGTGAAGAGCAAGCTCAATTCGTGCCTCGCAAGGTCCAGTCACAGATCATTCTAGATCAGAAGTCACAGGGTTGGTTAGAATTGTCAGGTCATGCCAATGCTCTCATTAGGAGCGTGGTCTCTAGGTATACCCTCTCAATCCGCCATCAAATGGATCTCAACCAAACCCCTCATGGTACCTCGACATCTTCCACTCACGCGAGTGCCTAACGAGCCTCTAGCTGTGAGTACCAAGTACCTTTGGCATCTTCCGTTACGCATGTGGGTGCCTGCTTAGCCTAGAGGTATGAGTATCTCCACCTTGAGTTAGATTTGGGTACTTCCAAGTACCTCACCACGGTGATAGCTTGTAACTCGTCGTCGTACCTAAGAACCATCTATGTTTCGGGGCAGATCTTTGGTAGCCTCTAGCCACCACACATTCTCAGGCCTCTAACCCAAACAGTGAACTTGTGGTTCACGAAGTCAGTGGGTGCAGCCCTACGAGCTCACCTAATCGACCTACTCATCTTTTAATTCATTTCTGATCTTGTACTAAGAACGGAACTCTAGAGATCTAGTGGATCATCTAGGGTTTGACCTCAGACCTTACGATCCAAGATTTCTTTTTAGACTCGTGATAGAGCTACCGAGATTCAATATTCTTGGTTTCACTTTGGGTTTAGCTGGTTTCTCTTTGGCTTTTAATCCCTTTCTTTAGAGATTTCCATACCCATAGCATACTTGGCTATCATTCACAGGATTGGCATCTTCATTTTCGTGTTCTTAATCCTCTTAGTAAGTTAGATCATTTTCCTTTTATTTTTCCCTATTTCACTTTGGAGACTAGGGCAAGGTTCAATTATCCTATCATAATTCCTAGGGCACCAGTACCGATACTAGGGTTCATTACCGATCTTAGGTGCCACAACCCACTAGCCTCCAAAGGGGACTAGTACCAGTACTGACTCTCAGTACTGGTACTGGGCATCTCCAATTCCCATCCCATCCTCCATCCTGACCTGGGTTGATGGCTAGTACCAGTACTCACACTTAGTATCGATGTTGGGCATCCTAGATCCCAGTTCACACACCTAACATTTTGGCTTGAGTTGATGGTTAGTACTAGTACTAATATTTAGTAATGGTACTGGGCATCCCCAGGTCCCAATTGTGCAAGCCATTTCAGTCTGGAATGGCCATCCAATATCGGCAATGGTATTTAGTACCAATATTGGGTGTTTCCTCATTCAGTTTTGAACGACAATGGCATCACCTCCCAGGCGTAACCCTTCCTTGACTCGAAGGATTTGCATTTTTATCTTTCACATGTTACTAAGTATAAGAATGGCATCCTTGCCCATTAAAATCCCAATACGGAATGAACACAACATTATTCTTAGCATATTTCAAACATCCATCCCCAGGCTTCACCAACCTTCATAACTAGTTATCACCCACGCAATGGATATTTTATAGCCACAAGACCCCCATTGGTTTTATTTACCTCCAACCATCATAGGCAATTCTCAAGTTATAATCACAAGCTTATTATAAACTAAGGGAACCCCGTTCCCACTCATGCCCCAACACGCAATCATGAGATATTCATTTCTAGATCAATTCTTTACTCTACACATACAAGTGCAACCCCTCATGCTATGAATTCAAAAAAAAAGCCAAAAGGAAGGTTAGGAATTATCCCTACCTTACCTCGAGCTTCCCGTCCTCGTTTCTAAATGGCTGCCCCCTCTAGGTTACCTCGCAATCAATAATGTATAACTTTCATCAATGTTATATTCCCTTCTAATTAGTCCCCAATGCATAAACCATCCCCAGAATCCTTAAGGTTGGGGGCAACCTAGGGCTAGGAATTAGGGAAGTAGAAGGGGGGAGAAAAAGGACGCACCTAGGGTCATCGTGGCCTTGACGAGCAGCTCTTTGTCGATCTGCGACCTCAGTGTAACGACAATAGCAACTGTCGTAGCAACGACAAAGAGCAACAATAGTAGCAGTTACCCCCTAAGTAGTAAGCAGCCGCATGCGCACGCAAGGGTGGCCGGTTGCAGCCACAACATGTCACGCCCCAAAAACTTAGGCCCCTAAATGAGGGTTAGAGTTTCAAGGAATGGCAATAGAAGATGTGTTGGTCTATTTAATTTGGATTGTACCTAACTAAGTCAAGCTATCAAAAAGTTTCATTTATTACATTAAATGGAAGAAAGTGCAGGAAGGATGACACATAAATGATAATGTACAGTACAAACCAAACATGCACCAAGCTGGCATTTAAAACAAAAATCCACTGTAAAAACAAGGCATAAAAGATTACCTGCAAAAAATCTCGACAAAAACTTGCACAGCGATAATTCCCAATGTCGATGACACACAATGACAACCACCTAAAATTTGGTCACAAAATAGGAATGAGCCAATTGGCTTAGTAGGGAATAAACAACTACTGTATCACAACAAAGACAACATAGTGTATGAGTTCACTAATGGGCTGGATCCCTAGCCTACACTTAACACCCCAGGTTTAGATTCCCAAACTCGGCTTAACCTTACTGACCACCATGGTCCCAACCCATTAAGCATCTTGCCCTATTACCTCATGATTTGATATTAATACTTATTCTCTCACTCACCTCAATGATCCGATTATGGGAATCATCCTTCTCTACCATAGGAGATTGAGACGCATCATTTCCTTTGGATTCTAGCCTGATAGTCTCGCCTTGGCCAGGGGAGAGGTTAGTAAGTTTGTTGATCCTCTAGAAAGGCGTGCCCATTCTCAACGTGTTGAGAATGTTGCTAACCTCAGCTGTAAGAGTCGGGCCTCTGGGAGTTACCCAGGCCTACACTTTACGACCACGAAGAGCAAGTTCTGTTCATGTTCAACAAGGAACAGTCACAGATTAAACGAGATCATCATCGTAGGATTAGCTAGAATTGTCGAGTCACACCAATGCTCCCATTAGAAGCGACTCCTCATGGGAGCGCAGTCCTTGGGTCTGCCCTCTCAATCCACCGTCAGATAAGGTCTCAACCAATTCATCGCGGTACTCAGGTGAATCTTGTACATACGGGTTCCAAGTGAGCCTCTAACTATGAGTACCATGTGTAGATTCTTCCCTACCAGGAGGGGTGACGTAATAATTGCGGAAATAAAATATAAACAATCTCACAAAATACAATCACATAAAGTACACAAAGATTTTAGGTGGAAACCCAAACCGGGTGAAAACCACCACCTAACCCTCTCGAGTTAGGATTTTCCGATCAACCAAGTTGATCAAAATCCACTAAACGAATCACTTTAAACGAGGGTGATTCAACCTCAATTGTAACCACGCTACAAGTGCGAGGGTAGCGTTCCTCAACCCCTTCTCTCCACAAGAAGGATTTTGTTTCACGAAGGAGACGGGAATTCGCAAAGCGAATACCCAACCAAATAACAAAGATAAAGAAATAATAATCCTATAGAGCCAACAAAGTAATTTAAACCTAGCTTTTATAGGAATTAGGAAATTCCCCTTTGCAAGGAGTGCGTCGGATCGATGACCGGGTGCGTGAGCCACGCAATGGCGCAACATCACTCTTCGTGAACTACGGCGGGAGAGCGGGTGCGCAAAGGGAATTTAGCTCTCTGGATGATGGAACTTAAGCTTGGAGAGCAAGAGCTTTTCTTGGACACAAAAGAGTAGAAAGTATGTTGCTTAGGTGTATCTTGTGTTTCTAGGTGTGTTTTGTTGTGTCTTAGGTGTGTGTTGGTGTGTAAAGGCTCCCCTCTATTTATAGAGGCTTTAGGAATGCTTTGGAAGGCTTAGAAAAGCTTCTATAGCCGTTGGGTACAAAGCCCAAGAGAATTAGCCCGAAATCAGGAACAATCATTGCACTGATAGGCTTATCAGACGTCTAATTCTGGCATCAAACGTCTGGAAGACCACTTTAAGACGTCTGATTTTAAGGTCAGACGTCTGATTTTGGGCGGATCTCTTCCTGACTTGAATCAGATCTAAATAGCGTTCTTGTGCAAGTCCATCAGACGACATATAGGACGTCTGGCACTATGTTTGGACGTCTGGAAACCTACTTTTTTTGTGGGAATGGATTTCCAAACGTTGCAACAGCTAGAAAATATCTGAGAAGAGATTTTGGGTCAGCCGAGGCAAAACGGTCAATTATCAGACGTCTGGAAAGTCCTATGGACGTCTGATAAGGCTCTAACGGTCACATTCTTGAGTGTTCGCTAACCCAGCCAACGGTCCACTAATTGGACATCTGGCAAAGTCATCAGACGTCTCCTAAGACGTCTGGTCTAAGATCTGGACGTCTGATTTCATCAGACAGAACTAACTTCTCCAGCCTAAATGTTATCAGGCGTCTGGATCAACGATCAGACGTCTTAAAACACTTTATTAGACGTCTGATTTTGGAATTAGACGTCTGGAAATGCTGTTTGAACCCTATGTTGGTTTTCTAAGTTCTCTACAGAAAATCTAAGTATCCTAGGGTTGTGCCGGTGTTCCTAGGACTACTATTAGGGTACTTTGAGGCTCTTTAACATAATTTTCTAAGGAAATAAAGAGCAAGAAAATAACGACAAATGTACATGAAAGGAATAAAATGGAATTCTATCATATTCTTCTTGTCCTTCCATCTTCAATCTATCGCTCCTCGCGAATCCCCTCTGTTCTCCATCAAGCTCCTCCAATCCGTCCTGGATGCGAGCTCGAACTTCGTCTAATCACGTCTCCATTTGCAATTGTCCTGAAATCTAAGACTCCAAGTGCAAATGTTAAATGACACGTGTTTTGTTATCATCAAAACAAATGATCGTGGTGCTCTAGCACCAACACCATGTACCTTGACGTCCCCCTCTACACATGCAGGCACCGATAGAGCCTAGAGCCACGAGTACCTCTGCATCGAGTTGGATTCAGGTACATCCAAGTACCAATATTTATGACAGCTGAAGGCCTGTCACCAAACTTGGGAACCCTCCAAGTTTCGAGACAGATTCCTTGGTAGTCTCTAGCTACTGCAACAACTCGAGTCCTCTACTCGAGCAGTGAACCCATGGTTCACCAAGTCCAAGAGTGCAACCTTACAAGCTCACCTAGCCAGTTTACTATTATTTAATTTCATTGGGTTCCATGTTCGGAACGAAGCCTTAGAGACCTAGTGGATCACTTGAGACCTTACTTCTTACTTAAAACCTTTAGTAATGGTAATACTATCATTCATCATAACTAACTGACATTAGTCAGAATCAAGTATTAAATGCTCCTTAATGGTCGTCTGAGGATCGTAATTCTGTACCAAACTAATTTGAGAAGATAGGAAAATATGGTTAATTCTGCCATATTAACATCCAATCATAAATGCAGATTAACCACAGGGTTGATTAGGGGTTAATTAAAGGTCAAATGAACTTAAGAGACCAAGAAGTGAGCTCAAAATAAATGAAACAGGATTTCATGCATTTCGAGGATTTAAACGGTGATGAAAACCCTAATTATTAGCCTCACTCAAATTGAAAAGGTTTTGGTAGAAATAAATTCAATATAAACTTCATAAAATTCATTGAAAAATATTCTAAGAGGTTTGGTATTTTCACTTTGACTATTTGAACCCATTTTGACCAACAACAGAGATTCAGATGAGAATTTACCTTGATTTGTGCTTCTGTGTTATTTATCCAGTCAAACGAGTGGTCAAAACTCAAATCTAAGTTCATCATTAGATTTCTTAGGTTCAAATTAGTTAACACCAAAATTTGAGCTCAATCAGAGTTCATCTTGACTTAATTTGCATTTCTGCCTTTAAAATCCCTGTTTCTCACATTTAAACCCATAGGTTTCAAGTTTTGTTATGTATACGCTCCTAGCTTCCTCGTATTCTTCACAAAAAGGTCCCTGTCGACCTTTACCTTTCCTAAAACACGCACGAACAGGAGTTAAGAACTCAAACATGACTGACTTTGACTGAGAGTTTCTCCTTGAATTCTTAATCAAATCCCTCTAAATTTGGAGGGATTGATCAAGAAGAGATCCTCTCCCATTTGAGCAAGAAATCGAGCTTTGATTTGGAATGTAGAGCCTCGATGAGCTCTGGAAAATTTAGGAGTTTAAGTTACCAAATTCGCGAGCAACTTCACGATTACCCACAATTAGAGGTCAATACCATCTCTATATAAGCTCTCCTGGCTTCCTACGAGTTCCTTAGCCAGGTTTAGGCTAAGAAAACCTTCTTCTTCTCTTCCCCGGCCGCCTTTGACATTGGCTCCGGCGAACCTTGTCGATCTCCATCCTTCGGCCGTCCAACAGTTAAATTGGATGGCCCAGTATCTTCCTCTTTGTCTTCTGTGCCTAGTGTACCAAAGTTAGGGCCATCTCCCTCATCGTTGTTGCCGCTTTGCATCACCAGAGAACATCTCCTTCTTGTCCGGCAAGGCAAGCCGGCACAAATTCTTCCCCGTTTGACCAATTAGGTAGGTCTCTCTCTTACCCCCCTTCTCTTAGGTTAATTGTAGCCCTTTAGGACTTAGATCCAAGCAAGATATTCTTCGTTATCTCCCTTCACCTCTGGTGCAACTTCAACGAGTTCGTGCCTTCATTACACTCCACAAACAGTACGCCAACACCACCACTACCTTCCTTACCACCCACTGACCAAAAGCCCTAACAAAATTAGGCAATTCAATCACTCACCAACCTCCCTGAACAAACCCACCATCCACCTTCATCTCCGACTACGATCGACCTCCACTCACCTCTAAACACCTTATTACCACCAGCGTTGCACTCCACACACCACAACGAAGGTTTTGAACCTTTTAATTAGGCCCTAGGGCCATATTTTTTGTGCAGGACACTCGCCGTCACCAGTCATCGTCTCCGTCTTTGACTACTGTCATTCGGCCATCAATTGACCATGCCACCACCCTCGATCAGTGCGGATGAGCACCTTCAAGCTTCCTGGGTAATCAATTGGACAAACTCGCAGCAGCAGGACCTTCGATTGAACAGACCAAACTAGCAGTAGCAACAAGGAAGGAGCATTCCTTTAGTCCCATATCGTAGGAGGTTATTTTGGAAATTCGTATTAAACGAATTACGTTCGCTACCCTCTCGCCCAGTACACGAGGGGTCGGGTCCCTCCTACATTCCCACGCCATGCGAACTAGACTGACCCCCCTTGTACTAAACTGAATTGGCTTTGAATCGGGTTTGAATCGG
Source organism: Thalassia testudinum (assembly GCA_037157565.1). Classification (NCBI taxonomy): domain Eukaryota; kingdom Viridiplantae; phylum Streptophyta; class Magnoliopsida; order Alismatales; family Hydrocharitaceae; genus Thalassia; species Thalassia testudinum. Next base: position 53,332,342 of record JAZHRO010000009.1, read on the forward strand.
TTTGGTCTGATCTGATCTGAATTGGGTTTGGTTTGAGAGAGGGGGCAGGTTTTGCTCTTAGGAAATGTGCCTAAACACTTAGACAAATTTGTGAAGGAACTTTAGGCTTGAGGCTTTAAGCCGTCTGAGGTTGGTTTGAGACGTTTGATGTCCTTTAAGAAGTTGAGAAGAACATTGAGTTTGATTTGAAAGAGGAAAGCCTAAGTGTTTAAGTATTTATTGGTGGTTGCAACCACCACTTTTTTGCTCTCTATTATTTTGTTATTTGACTCTTGAGATACAATTTAACTACTTATTGAATATATTTTTAGTTGATTATTCATTTCATATTATTACTTGTGACTTGATTATTATACTCATCATTTATATTTGGTTAATAGATTAAATTGCACAATTTTGCTCTTTGTGAACGATTTCGGGACTCACATTTTTTGAGTACTATAAATTTAAATGTTGATTTGATTTTCGTCACTATACTACAATGCGATTCTCTAAAACTACGACGAGAGCTCATCAACACTTAGGATACATGCATTTCATTTATTAGACTCTTGTTGAGTCACAAATATCATCATGTGAGGTTTAAGTCATTACTTAGCCAATTCAGATTACTTAGAATCCATTTAGAGAGTTTCAAGTTCAAATTGAACACGCACACACACATTTTTTATTTAGGGTCTAATTACAATTTCACCATTTTTCCCCTGCCTATTGGGGCATCTATTAGACCTCCAATTAAGTTCCATCATTCCTTAGGATTTTTAGTGTTGGAATCCCACATTCAGGCCAATTAATAACTCTAACAAACTGCCTAACGTTAGGAACCTATCACCTAACGTTAGGAAACCCTTCCAACAACCACCTATCGTTAGGTAGACCTGACCTAATGTTAGGTCAAGCTGCAGGCCAAATTCAGAACTGCAAAACCTACCCTTCGTGCCTGAAACTTGGGTTTTATCCCTCCAAACCACTTGCAAACTTGACCACCAGTACACATGCATACCAAGTACATTTTGAATCAAAGAGACCCCTGATCGCAATATTTTTGATTTAATCCTTTACTTAACGAAATTCAATTAACTTTTAATCCTTTTTTTTAGGTTTCAAACAAGGTGGAACATGTACACAAATATCGGTTGTAGTCCTAGGTACCGATGTTGGGTACCCATTGTCCAAACCAAGTTATAGTGTGCCAGTACCGGTACGTAGTCCAAGTATCGATATTGGACACGCACAACACAATGCCACAATACTAGCTAGTACCGATACTGGGCACTAGTACCAATATTAGGCACTGACGAGGGGTAAAAATCGCTCTCGGATTCGAAACTCCATGCACAACTCAGCAAAGGATCCGACTACCCGATTATAGGGTAAATAGGTGGGTTCAGTATTACCTGACCTGCCTATGACCAACCAAACTCGGACCTGGATCTACCCAACTTGCTAGAAGATTCGACGCAACCAGGGCTAGGATCGCGATAGGATGGAAGTGACTACCCATAACTTGATAGTAGACGAGCAGTTTGGCAGAAGATATACAAAAGATCATGGAGAAGATCCTACTAGGCTAGGACTCTTCTCATGTTATAAATAGTAAGAGGCCCTCAACTGAAACCCAAGTAAAAAGGGAGAGAAATCTTGAAATCTCACGAATACTAGTGCAGAGTTGGGAGTATCATCCTACCCTCAGATATACACCCCTTGCAGTAGAACTGGATCACCAGCTTCTTCGTCTTCCTTGCAATTGTTTGCAGGCTATGGAACCAGACTCTCCGATCACTTACGAGGTCCGACTCCATGCCCTTCGTAATGTACTGCATGTGGCTGCATTACGCTCCCTACATTTATAAATTCTTTGATGGCCATCGGTGGCCTAGATGGCAGCCCCAAGGCACATCAAATGGCGCTGTTTGTGGGAAACATCAACAAAAGTGCCATGCTCTTCTAAGCATCTAGTTGTCGGGAGGTAACACCTCTCCAGCGCCCTGCCTCAACCTTTTTGATCAAGAACCCTCACGATGGTCCTAACCATTCGCAACTCCACTTGCAGCCACCCCTGAAGAGGCCTAGTTGGAGTTTAGTGTCTTTATGTTCCAACGACACCCTCTGCACATTAATCCCAGTAAAGGGAAGCCGGCACGACTTGGTTGGTTGCTCAAGGCCCCTAGGCAAGGCTCCCTCCTTGAGATACAGGCTAGGAATGGGGAGTATGAAGCTAAGATCGATGACCTTGAATATATGCCCACGCACGTACTGCCTGCTTACTCATAAGGAAGGTGGTGACGACTCCTCGCCAGAAGAGTTCAAGCAGCCAGTCATGGCCATGAATGGAGGAGTGGCGGACCCTAACAATTTCGTTGGGATCTACCGCCAGGTGATGTTGGTGCATGGTGGCCCTGACAGAATACTTTGGCGAGTGCTCTCGTCGTACCTATCTGGCACGACCATCAAGGGTCTATCGACCTTCTAGCTGGACAGATTGCCGGCTCCCAAGGCCCAGCAAACAAGTCCTACCAACACTTTGCCGAGTTGCGAAGGGTTAGGGACAACCCTGAGAAGCTATTAGAAGTCAAATAGCGAAAGATTGAGTCCTTCTGATCCTACCTGGATCAGTTCAAGGCACAGTACTTCAAGAGTGGGAGGCCCCATAAGGCGATACCCGTCCACTAGTTTAAGTTGGGTTGCTTGACTCAAAGGCTTTGGTGAGATGTCAATGATTGCGTGCTAAAGCACTTGGTGAAGCTCTGGACAAAGTCGTAAGGTTCACGGAGCAAAACAACTCCCTCCACCCCTGTAGTTGGTTGGCCAAGGGTCATGGTAGCAACGCCAGTCTCGTAGGAGCCAAGGGGGCCTTTGGTAAGCATGCTCTAGCACCCATCTGCGGAAGTGGCTACTTCCATAAGCGAAGAGCCACCTTCCTCAAAGAAGTAACCGACCCACTAAGGGTTGCGACTACGGGCCCTGCTAGACAAGACAGGAGCCCTTTGAGAAATGCACTTCCTTAGTTGTGCACTAGGCAGACGTGTTTGTGGGGGGCTGATCCACGAGCAAGGACTTGCTGCCCCTGAGGCTTATAGAGAGGAAAGCTGACCCTGGGCCTCGCTATAAGTACCACAAGGCTCGAAGCCGCGTCACTGGAGGATTGTTGGGGTCTATGCGACCGGATTGAGTCACAGATCCAACATAGGAACTTGGCTTGCTTCATTAGGCGAAGCAATAATGAGAAAAAAAAATAGAGAGGTAGGAGGCCTATGGTGGGACTAGAAGACCACCCTAAGGGAAAGCTTCAGCAACTCTGGGAAGCCCACACAGTCTTCCTTGCAGACCAAGAGTCAGACGGGTCGACAGCCAACTCGACTGACCAGTAGTGGCACCCTAGCACCCCCTTTGATGGAACACCGCCACCAAGTCCTGGTGGCGACGCTTGCGTCACCCTAAGGTCCTCACGTCCTATCGCTTGAACGTATCAGCACAGAGGTTAAGGTGATCTTTGGGGATCGACATCGCCTCGGGCTGGCTGGCCACTCCTTCCGGGTCGGTTCTCCTGAGAACCTTCTCCTCCCTTCAATAGGGTGAGAGGGGTACATCAAGCAAGCGGCGTCCCAGCTTATCTCCTCCCTACCTGATCTGGAGAAACACTTCAACTTACTTCCAGTCACACTCCTCTCGGCGGTGCAGCTCCAACCCAAGTCCTTTGAGGAATACACTCCCTTGGCCATGAACCAGGTAGACGTGTTTGTGAGGGACTGGCCCACAAGCATGGACCCGTTGCCTCCGAAATCCATAAAGAGGAAGGCTAACTCTGGGCCCCAAAACAAGTGCCACAAGGCTCACAGACACACCTTCAAAGAATGCCAGGATCTGCATGACCAGATCTGGTGTGGAAGCCTGGACAACCTCATCAAGTGAAACGAGGACCAAGATCGAGGGCCCAGAAGAATATCATAGGGAGGAATGCCATCAAGTCCGAGGAGTTAAGACAACCTTTAGCTCGGGACCAAGGCCAGATAGGTTGATAACTTGCCTAGTTAACTCCCAATGGCAATGCTCGCATTACTCCAAGATGCTCACCTCTCGGCACAGAGGTTGAGCTAGCCTTCGAAGTCAACAAGCCGCTCCTTCTGAGTCAGCGCATCCATACGCCTTCCCCACTCCTCGGTGAGGGGTCAAAGGAATATCGTCAAGAAAGCAGTGTCCAGACTGTTCACCCCTTCCGAAAGAACACACGGACCCACTTCTAATAACACTCCTGCTGGTAGGTCGAATATGACCCAAGGATAACATCTCTCCCTCCACTGACCATTTCAGTTACAGGCCTTTGGCAATCATGAAGAAATACCAAACAGGGAGAGATTGGCTTTCCTTTGTCCGTCTACGGTAGGGACAGGCACTTCAACTAGGTGGCCACATTTATAGTGGCTAGGTTGACGGTAGCACTGGATGACATCATCGACTGCCCAGCAATCCACGTCTTCTGCCAAATCATCTCCGAGCACTTTCGATCTCCTTGAGAAGTAAAAATAACGCACGGGAGTCAGGTAGTTTAGCACAAACTCCTGAGGATCGAGCCAAAGCGACCTTGGAAGCCCAGTCTCTCAGAACCATAGAAAAGGGGAAGAAAAGGAAACCAAATCCATGCAATCCAGCAAGGGGCGAACCTGCCTAATCTGTTAGCGACTTCGGGATTGCAGCCAGGTTCTTCGGCCATGGCTACAATTGACTTTAGGATTGCAATTGGTAAAACCCAATTGACATCAAATCTCAACCCCATCATATTTACCTTAAAAGAAAAAAAGAAAAAGTATAAATTTATTCCCTTAGGTACTCCATAATATACCCATCCTACTTAGCATCTTAGTTGGCATCAAATTTTACTTTTTCCCATATACCATTGCATGCGGTAGCTTTTTCTAACATTGCTGTGTCCATGTGTAGCACTTGTACCCTCTGCTACATAATGGTATAGGTCTGCAGTCCTTTCCATTTTTATGCAAGTCCGACGGAGGTAGTTGTTGCTGGTAAGAATATTGGTGCTGTTGGCAGAATGTGTTGGCACTATTGTACGCTTCAAGTAAGATTCGTTGGTGGTCACTCTTACTGTTAGTGTTGTGAGCAATGTTCTTTTCAATGTTGCCTACAGTAGTGTAAATAGTCCACGAAGTAGTATCCACACACACTCTACTATGACTATCAAAAATGCCTATACGTAGATTATAATCTTAATACTCCTATTGCTGCTGGCTTCAGGTTAGTATACGAATGCAGATCTCTTGCATCTTAAAGCGACATTGCTGCCAACGGTAGGTTAACATGTATTCCATGTGTTTGTAGATGTCATATTAATGTGCAATGTCAGATTTTGTACTCCTTTCTCAGTTTCCCCTTATGTGTTGTCAACAACAACACTATGAAGTTCTGAACATTGTTACCAGTAATACTATAAAGTTCTTAACAATGCTCCTAGCTGCAATATGAATTTGTTAACTCTGCCAGTGGCAGCTTACGGTATACTACATGCTGCTGCCAATAGCAGGTATTGTGATGCCAACGGCAGGTGTAAACCCAGACTTATATATGTAGTGATGCCAACGGTAGGTGTACCTGAAATACCTTGTGCAAGCTTCTATCTTAACACGATATTGCTGCCGACGACAGGTTAACATGCATTCCATGAGTCTGTAGATGTCTGCAGATGTCAGATCTGACTATTTCTATTTCTGTGCAATGTCAGATTTTATACTTCTTTCCCAGTTTCCTCTTCTTATGTGTTGCCAACAGCGATATGAAGTTCTTAACATTGCTACCAGCAACATCATGAAGTTCTTAACAATGCTGCCAGCAGCACTATGAATTTGTTAACACTACCAATGGCAACTTACGACATACTATATGCTGCTTCCAACAGCAGGTATGGTAATGCCGATGGCTGATGTAAAATTCGATTTACATATGTAGTGATGTCAACGACAGGTGTAACTAAAGTACTTTGCGTAAGCTTCTGTCTTAAAATTGACAGATCTGCTCATTTCTAATTCTGTTCAATGAAAGAAGTTCTACTCTTTACCATTTATACCTTCCTATTTCTTCTCTATTTTCTTGGTTGACCATCTCTCAGACATTTACTTTCTTTATTCCTTCTCTGTCTCCTATTATCCTACATATCTTTACTCCTCCAGCCTATGCATTACTGCCTATGGTAGGTACTTATATCCAACGAATTATAATGATAGTTATTGGGGAGGAATCTTCGAATTTCAGAGGTACTTCATCACTTTTCCGCTCAATACTTGGATTATAATCTTAATACTCCTATTGCCGTCGGCGACAGGTTAGTATACGAATGTAGATCTTCTACATCTTAACACGACATTACTGCCAACAATAGGTTAACATGCATTCCATGTGGCTGTAAATGCCTGCAGATGTTAGATTTGACTATTTCTATTTCTGTGCAATGTCAAATTTGTACTCTCCCAATTTCCTCTTCTTATGTGTTGCCAACAACACTATAAAGTTCTTATATGAAGTTGTTAACAATGCTATCAGCAACACTACGGATTTGTTAACACTGTCAATGACAGCTTATGACATACTACATGCTGTTGCCAACAGTAGGTAAGAGAATACCAGCAGCACCTATCAACTTGCCAGTGGCAACTTACGACATACACACCTAAGTTGGCATCAATAAAATCGTCCTAGTGGTGGTGTGTTAGCACAAGTCGTCCTAAGGTGTAGGCTTGTCGTTTCTTCTTGAAGAGAGGAACAAAACACATTCTTTACAGTGTTTAAGAAGGGAAGATTATATTTGAGGTATGTAAACCTATACTAACGGAATGCCTTTGGGATAATAAATTGCAAAACAAAACACTAGTACTATCAACAGGTAAGTGAATGAATTTTGTTCTAATCCAAACAGATATTTTAGCACACGTCCATCTATGATCGTTCCTTCAATTATCAACTTTCGTATATTTAATCTGTAGGTTGGTGGAGACTTATCGTGGAATACTTCATTTAGAGAGTACAACAATCTTATGCAAGTAAGTGAATGCTAGCAGCAGCATTATGAAGTTCTTAATAATACTGTTATTAGCACTACGAATTTTTTAACAATGCTACCAGCAGCACTACGAATTTCAGAATGTTGGTAACATTATGGTTGGTGGTTATGAATGATGCTTACAACATTTTCAATGATGCCTTAAGCATTTTCAAATGTCGCCAACAGCAGTATAAATGGTCTATAAGGTAGAATCTAAGGAATCAGTGACATTCACATATTGTTACGACTTGACCCGGTATGTGAACCAAGCCAGACCGCGTCAATTATCCCATGACTTAATCGTCCATCCAGCAATAAACTAATTAAAATGGTAATATACATTTCCACTTATGCATCATTTCAACTTGAGGACAAAGATATAAATAAGATGAAATGTGATGAAAATAGTACAAGTTATCACGTGGTTATCGACGATACATAGCCACAAAATATTCATTTAATGAGTGAACCAAATGATGCAAGATCACCATTATAATGAGAGCAACTACAAATATTTAACGGTAAACTAAAGTATTTTGAACAAGCTTGAACCAAGGAATTGAATTTAATCATATGGCGCGTGTCCAAGCCATCCACGGAACCAAAAACATGTTTGCAAGCATTTCAATTAGAAATATACCTATAAATGTGCACAAAAATAAGTGACATGACACTACAAGAAAAATAACTTTTGATGATGGTTAAAAGTTGTTGCCAAAAGTGACAAAATCATCTCAAGTTATCATCGCGGAAAGTTGCGTAATGAACTCTTTCGCAACGGTTATTAATACTAACTGTCTCTAATAGTATTGACCCTATCTGTTGTAATTAGCTTTCTTTTGCGACGATTTAGAACCGTCAAAACACTTTCGTGACGGATATTTAATAACCGTCGCGAATATAGTTTTGCAACAATTGAATAAACATCATGAAATATAGGTTGTGAGAAGTGGGTAATTTTCCAACTTTGGTGACTGTTATTTTAATAATCGAAGCAAAAGATTTTTTTTTTGAAATTGATTATATTTTACTACCATTAATCAAAGGTAACATTTAAATTAACTTATATAACATCCAATAACACATATATAATATTTAATAAAATAAATATAATGGGAAATAAGCATTAATTACTACAAATTAACTTACATAATGTTTACAAAAGAAATACCATGTTTGACTGTGATGAAAGTTAAATTTAAATAATTAAAAAGTACTAACTTATATGCTTGGCTTGGTAGGTCTCATGAATCCATGTGCGCTCGCCGTCTGTAAGTTTTCATCAGTGATCTCATAGACTTCAAAACGATCCAATTAGGCACCGTCATGTGTAGTCGCCTAAAATTAAGTAAATATAAAAAATAGTTAATAATTTAAAGTTATATGTTAATTAGAAATATAAATAAATAAGAAATGTACTTATATATCTTACCTTGAGCTTATCAATACTCATCCCATAATAGTTTCGATTCTTAATAGCACCTGCATGAATATATGCATGACTCGTACACAATCAAAATTCTAGATCAATAGCGAGAATTTAGATTTTAGAGGAAAGAAGATACATAAGTGATATATATATATAAAATTCATGGACTAACCAAAGATGGTATTGGTAGGGTTTCTGTAGGATTGGTGTTGTGTAGCATCACCAACAAGTTGGTCAATGTCGGTAAGGCAACACAAGACAGGGTGGTTCGGTTACCTTGAGCGTTTAAAACGATCTCGACATGATCATCTTGCTAGACGACAACACACGAGTAGGTGGTGCCTAGGTCGATACCAATGGCAGGGCCTTCAGCCTTCTCTATGGTCATCCTTCGTTATCTATGACAAGATCGAAGCGAGGGAATGGAAGAATGTGGCTTAAATGGGACGGGGAAATAACTCAAACGGCAAGTTTTGGGGAGAGAGAGAGCTAACCGCTATCCCTTCTTCACCCTTTTTGTTGGAGTGGGTATCGTGCTGGATTCTATCCTTATCACAAGGATCTTTTGCTTTGCTTGCAATCTTGCAACTGTATCACTTTTTACCAATGACTCTCTTCTCCCTATCCACCCTCTCCTCCTTTGCTTCTTCCAAAATCTTCTTTATCTATCTCTCTTACTATTTGACTTCCTTTTAATAGTAATTCTCTCCTTCCTCCTCTCCTTTCTAGCATTCTTCTAAATATTTATTCTCTACTTCCTCCTCTCCTCTAATCTCCTCTCTTCTTCTCTCTACCTATCCTCTCCACATTAACTTAAGATAACAACATAGAATCAAATAGAATTAATTAAGTAGGTATACCCAACAATCATGCATTAACATTTAAAACTTAATTAACTAGTGAGTATACCCCCCAATCATGCATTAACATTTACAACACAATTAACTAGTGGGTACACCTCACAATCATGCATTTACATTTATGTACAAATTAAAATGCATACACACATTCGTACCTTGACGAAGACGTAAATCAAAGAAGACGTCTCATATGATAAATGTAACCTACATTAAATTACACAAATAAATTATAATAAATAAAACTTTCTAATACATAAAATAAAAGACAAATAAAAATAAAAATTAGGGAGGGGCAATATGGAGGAGGGGGGGTGGCTGAGGGTGGAGGAGGGATGGGGGCGATGGAGGAGGGTAGGGCGTGGGGGTGGGCGGTGTGAGGGGTCGGGGGAGGGCGATATGGGGCGGGGCGTGGGCGGGTGGCACGAGGGTGGGGTGCCGGGGAGGGGGTGGCTAGGGAGGGGGAGACGTGTGGGTGGGGGGCCAGGGATGGGGGTACCAGCTTACATAGTTAAATATGTATACATAGTATTAGATACAATTATGTACATTTAAATAAGTTTATATAATTACTTAGTTTAGTATATATTTAAGTTAATATAAATTAATGGATAATAATACAATAAGGTTATATATATATTAAATCATTCTAAATACTTACTTTAATATATAGAATACAGATATAAGTTATTTATACACATTGTATATATATTATACAATATATACATATAGCTTAGATTTAAATTATATATACAAGTATATACATAATATATAGGGTATTTTTTGGGATTTTTTTGATTTTTATGATTTTTATCTATTTAGGGGTGGTAGGGGATGAGAGAGAAAGAATGAGATGAGAGAGAGAGAAAGTTTCTTTTTGGTGTTTTTCATATTAGGTCTTTTATTAAATTCCAAGGTAGACTGAACTGTTAGTTGATATATTTTACCAAGTTGAGGATTCAGATTATCTTGAAACTTAACACACATCTAGAAATATTCTTAATTTTACTCAAGACATTTTTATTTTATTTTTTTGAATTTTTTTTATGATTTTTATTTATTTACAAACCAAACCAACTTTAGGCCTTAAAGAAGCCTTTTGAAGTGAAACCTAAGGCTCTAAAATCAATTTGAGTGGCTGAGATATCAGTTTAAACACTTCACTATGCTCAGCACATACTAAGAAAGATGTTGAGACATTTAATCTTGATTTCCATCATGATCTGCATTAAAATCACTTGTTGGATAGATATACCCATAATAGTGTTGGAACCTTATTCCACATTTTATTTTGGTGTTAACAAAATTATTATAGATTAATATTTGCAATTGAGTTCTTTTCAGATTTAGGCGAAGATCAAGGCATACAGGAAGTGATGGAGGCATGATGATGAGAAAGAGAAGATGATGACAATGAGGAGGCAAGATTACAAGGATGAGTCGAGGAGATCCTCTTTGACATTTAGTTTTTCTAGTTTATATTTATATTTATAGATTGTATATGTCTTTTAACAAAGAATCATAACTTAAATCGTAAAGTCAATTAGAGATAAATTAGGATTTATATTGCAAACATTTTCAAAGTACGTAATGAATTAAAATAATTAAAACAGGTACTTGTAAGCAAGTACCAGTATTGTTCATCAGTACTGGTATTTGCAAGGTACAGGTTTGAGAATTTATCTCAAACTGTGAATAAGTACCGGTACCAACCATGAGTACCGGTACATGTTGGTCACAGTTTTGAAGCCTTAATTCTGGCTAGAACCTTACAAGTACGGGTATCTATGATGAGTATCGGTACAGGTAGGTTACTGTACCCAAGGAATTTCAAACCTGGGAGTCACAAGTACTGGTACCAGGACTCATGTACTGGTGGCAGTGAGTTGCTAGTACCGGTACAGGTACTTTAATACCGGTACCATTTAGCTGTTGGGTCAGAATAGAACAACTGGAATATTAATTCTAACCATATGAACGTTGAGAATTAAATCCCAATGTCTAGTAGACGAGTATCCTAGGTCCTAAACTCTATAAAATGATTCTAAGACTCTTTGTTTGTAGACAAGAGATACAAGAAAGATAAGAAAATAATCCTAGAGCTATATTTCATATATTCTAACATATTCAAAGAGGAAGAAATAGTTTGTTGCTTTTCAATCTCGTTAAGGGTTTAGCAAACACATCGACGTGTTTTGTTCACTCATTCTCAAGGCATTCACGTCTTCACTAGGCTCTTAAATCGGTAATATTATTTTATATATTGTTGAGAGGCTTAGGAACTTAGTTGTGAGATTTTTCTTTCTTACACCTGTACTTCTTTTGTATTTGAGCTTGCTGCTCATTGGGTTGTAACAAACCCACTGTTGTATTTGGGTTGAGGTAACCCGTTAACTACCTCGGATTATTAGATTGATTTCCTCGGGATTGAGGGAATTGAGTTAAAAACCCTAAGCTAGGAGGCTTAGGTAGTGGGGTACCCAAGTGAGTGGGGAACCACTATACATTTTGTGTCTTTTGTGGTATGAATTGATTGTGCAAATCTTTCTTGTTATTGCTAATATTGTGCTTGAGCATTTGTGCACATAGCAATCTATCTTTTAAATCCTATCAAGTGGTATCAGAGAGGTTGTGAGAAGACGTAACAACTCAACTCGCAATGGCATCTACATCAAGGCGCATCGAAGGACAGTCTTCTACCCGTCCTCCCTATTTTGATGGGACGAACTATGGGTATTGGAAGAGGAGGATGCAAGTCTTTCTCAAAGCAATGGATGAGGAGGCTTGGACCCTCATTTAAGAAAAATACTCAGATCCAGAGCAGCAAGAAGGAGTAGTGTGGACAACGGATCAAAAGAGAAATATCATGAGCGACGCAAGGGCGATGAATGTATTGTATTGTGCGTTATCGAAGGAGGAATTGAATTGCATCTCAGCGTGCGAGTCAGCATTTGAGATATGGAACACTTTCAAGGTCACCTACGAAGGTACAAGCAAGGTAAAAGAAACACGTATTTCCATTTTAACATAAAATTATGAGTATTTTAGGATGAAAAAAGGAGAAATAATCAAGAACATGTACACAAGATTTGGAGAGATCGTGAATCCAATGAAATATCTAGGAGTCAAGCTGAAAGAGGAGCAGCTTGTAAGAAAGGTCTTGAGATTACTTACAAGTGATTGGTCTCTAAAGACCACAGCGATCCAAGAGGCGAAGGATCTATCTACTCTCCCCTTGGATGATCTGATTGGAAGTTTCATGGTGTATGAAGTTCAATTGGAGAACATAAAGAAGAGTGAGGAGAAGGCAACAAGCAGGAAGAAAAGTATTGCTTTTAGAGCAATCACAGAGGACTCGGATTAACAACATTGGAATCCGAAGACAAGGAGATGGAAATGCTTACTAGGAAATTCCAGAAATTCCTCAAGAAACGAGGTAAGCAAGTCAATAAAATTTCAACTAATGTTATTTGCTATGAGTGCAGGAAAAAGGGTCACTTGCGAAAGGATTGCCTCGTAAACAAGGAGGACAATAGGAAAAAAACACGGAGCTCAAGAAGAAGAAGAAAGCATTTAAAGCGACACGGGATGATAGCGATTTTGACATGGACACCAACTCTAGCGAATTGGATGACGACGAGGTCACACATCTTTGCTTGGTAGCAACTATGGAAGACACAGACAATGAGGTAAATCTTGATTTCTCATTTGAAGAATTATTTGAAGCATATGAAGAACTATATCATAAAGCTAGGACATTTAAAAATAAAATAAGATTTTAAAGAATAATTATCAAACATTATAATTAGAAAATTCATGTTTAGAAATAGAATTAAAAATGTCAAAAAAGATTAATAATCAATTGCATGCAAAAATAACAGAGTTAGAAGATATCTATGAGCATTTTGAGAAAACTTTAAATAATATAAAAACAACTAGGTTAAATATAGAATTTTGTGATGATGTAAAGCAAAGTTTAAAAATAAAAAGAACACACAAAGTCGATCACATACACCTAGGCTTGCATGGATGTACCAAAAGGCCAAAAATCCCAAGAATTATAGATCTAACACAAAAAAGTTCTATAAATCTCAGGGCATGAAAGGTACTAACTTGAAAGGATCCACAAGAAAATTGGTACCTAGAAAAGATATTTTACATTGCTTTGTAGGAATAAATCAAAGAGATCAGTGGGTGTTCAAGGCACACAACGGGACACTTCAACCATTCTATAGGCTGAATGAAGACCAAGAACGATGGCCTAACGGAGCTTGGTATCCACATTCATCATTCTACTATTGGTAAATGTTATAGTATGATATTCTTTATCCTTTCATTTTTTGATGGTTGACAAAAAGGGATAGAAAAATAAAGGGTAAATAGTAATATTTTTAGGGGGAGCATATATTGAGGGAGATGATTAAAGTAAAAGTTTTTCCTTCATATAACATTGTTAAAAATTATTTTTTCCTAGAATTATCTATTTGCAAGATAGTTTTCTCAACATCAAAAAGGGGAAGATTGTTGGAATCTTGTTCCACATCTTGTTTTGGTGTTAACAAAATTATTATGGATTAATGCTTGCAATTGAGTTCTTTTCAGATTTAGATGAAGATCAAGGTAAACAGGAAGTGATGGAGGCATGATGATGAGAAAGAAAAGATGATAAGGAGAAGGCAAGACGACAAGGATGAGTCAAGGAGAAGATCATCTTCGACATGTAGTTTTTTTAGTTCAGATTTTATATTTATAGATTGTATATGCCTCTTAACAAGAATTATAACTTAGATCGTAAAATCAATTAGAGATAAATGAGGATTTATATTGCGAACATTTTCAAAATACGTAATGGATTAAAATACTTAAAACATGTACTTTAAGCAAGTATCGGTACTGTTCATTAGTACTGGTATTTGCAAGGCACAGGTTTGAGAATTTGTCTCAAACTATGAACAAGTACTGGTACCAACCATAAGTGCTAGTACATGTTGGCCACAAGTTGAAGCCTTAATTCTGGCCTGAACCATACAAATACGGGTACCCATGATAAGTACCAGTACAGGTAGGTTATTGTGTCCAAGGAATTTCAAACCTGGGAGTCACAAGTATCGATACCCATGATGAATACTGGTATCAGGACTCATGTACTGGTAGTGAGCTGCTAGTACTGGTACCATCTATCCTTTGGCTTAGAACAAAACAACTGGAATATTAATTCTAACCATATGAACATTGGGAATTAAATCCCAACGTCTAGTAGATGAGTATCTTAGGTTATAAACTCTATAAAGTGATCCTAGGACTCTTTGTTTGTATACAAGAGATACAAGAAAGATAAGAAAATAATTCTAGAGCTATATTTCATACATTCCACCATATTCAAAGAGGAAGAAATAGTTTGCTGCTTTTCAATCTCGCTAAGGGTTAGCAAACACATCGACGTGTTTTGTTCACTCATTCTCAAGGCATTCATGTCTTCACTAGGCTTTTAAATCGGTAATATTATTTTATATATTGTTGAGAGGCTTAGGAACTTAGTTGTAAGATTTGTCTTTTTTACACTTGTACTTTTGTATTTAAGCTTGCTGCTTATTGGGTTGTAACAAATCTGCTGTTGTATTTAGGTTGAGGTAACCCGTTAATTACCTTGGATTAGTAGATTGATTTCCTCGGGGTTGAGGGAATCGGGTTAAAAACCCTAAGCTGGGAAGCTTAGGTAGTGGGGTACCCAAGTGAGTGGGAAACCACTATACATTTTGTATTTTTTGTGGTTTGAATTGATTGTGCAAATCTTTTTTGTTATTATTAATTGTAAAGACCCATTCTGTTCTGAGCCTTTTAAGACGTTTGGACTGTCAGTCAAACGTTTGGTCAGACGTCTGGACCCTTTCCCAGATGTCTAGAAATTGAAAATTTTGTACGTAGGCTCGGGTCTGCGCGTTGGTTGCTCGCAGACAGCCTTTCTCTCTTCTCTCTCTTCTTTTCTCCTCCGTCGAACCCTAGCTGCTCCCCTATATAAGACCCCTCTCCCCCCTTCCTTTCTTCTCCACTCCACCACCACCTTCCTTCTTCCTCTCCACTGCAGTGAGAGGGACGAGTGAGAGAGAGGGTGCGAGAGCGAGGAGCGAGGAGGAGAGGTGACGTGAAGAGAGGAGCTTGAGCTCGCGAATTTGTGGGAGCTTGCCGGAGGGTGCATGGTCGGAGCGGCGCATGCAGGAGTGCGTCGGGGGAGTCGTCCCCGACACCCTGCTGCAGCCGGAGCTACAGATGAGGAGCCGCGGCTACACGCGGCGAAAGGAGCAGGAGCTCGCTCTGGTTCTGGGTTTTTCCCAGAATCAGACGTCTGGTGTGCCGTCCAGACGACGGGTTGGACGTCTGGTGACGACACCGGACGTCTGAAAGCAAGGTTTCACGAAGGTACGTTCCTCTTGCGATTACGGCCATGCAGGCCGCACCTCAAAGCCAATCTGTTTGGCTAAAGTGGGAGATATTGTCTGTTGCACGCATGGACAGCTTTGGGAAGGCATGGGGCACGCCCTCCCACGTATTTCAGACGTCTGGATAGCTTACCAGATGACCGGAAATACTCCTAGACGACTGGAGGAGAGGTCGGACATCTGAAATCGACGCAGGAACTTGAGGTGAGACTCTGGTGACTTTTAAGATGTTTGGACCTTGTGCCAGACGTCTGATTGAGCTCTGCAGTCTTGTTTTTGACCTGTTTAGGGTCTGTTTGAGTTTCGTTTTACGCAAACGAGATATCTGTGGATTCCTTGCGAGTTTCTCTACATGTTAGAAAGCCTTATATACTGTTTTGAACGTTCCATTATGGTATGTTCCTTGGTATAGGACTTCGAGTTATTGCGTGTTCGGGACTTGTAGAGGCACGTGGGTCTGCCGTTTGAGTCCCCAGTACTCTCGGATTATCTGGTAGAGTGGTTTCCCCCTGCTTTAATTATAAAACATGAATGCATATGTGAAATTAGATAACTAGAAACCTAGGATGTAGCATGAATCTGAGGACGAGAAGTACTTGCACTGTTTGTATGCGTGTTTGAGATTGCAGTCATAAACGAATGAATAGAATTGTAAATAATTGCCTGTTAATAAATATGAACTGCCTGTGGAATATGAAATGCTTGTACTAGTTAAACAGTTACCTGTGACATTACTTGTATATGTTAAATTGTGGAAATACGAGCTGCATGTGTATAATACAAGAATGAAATTGTGAATGATAAAACCTGGTATGGAAAATATGGTGAATATGAGTATGAACCTTATGGGGAGTTAGGAGTAGAGCTCCTGTGGATGAATGGAAAGGTCTGGAAATATGAGTGGGAAGTGTGTTGGCCCTTGAGTACTTGGTACCAAGGGGGAGCGACTGTCCCCTTTTTAGTGTAGAGTGGAGCTAGCTGCTCTTGAGTTGGGACCTGGTATTAGGAATGATCACTCTACACCGACTCCTGTTGGCCCTCGCCTACACAGTACCGGGGAGAGCTATTAGTGTAAAGAGGGAGCTAGCCACCCCACGGGACCCGGGGTTAAGCTAGCCAACCTACACCGATTTTTTCGTTGGCCCTCTGGGTAAACTGGGGTAGTAAGACAAGGGTGCAAGGACTGTGGAGGGGCGAGACCCCTGTTTGATTCTGAGGGGCTAGACCCCTGTTGCTACGAGGCTAGGTCCTATACTGTTCCGTGCTGTACTTTGGGTGTACCCGCTAGCGGAAACGACTAACTGCGTGCCAGTGCAGGGTAGCTACCCGTGCGCTTATCGCGCGTACTGTAGTTACCACTACGTCTAGACAGTTACCCCAGGGTGGTTGACTGGGTGTAGGATTACCACGGGGGACTCTCCCGGCCAGGAGAGTACCACGTGTGCCTTCTACTCTTCGGAAAAGACTGCAATCAAGATCGTTCCCACGAGGAACATGCGAGATCAAGAAAGAGATCTGAAAGTAAACCAATGGGTGAAAAGAAATGACTTGTAAAATAAAATAATTGGAAAAGATAAATTTACCTGTTAGCCTTTACTGCTTAGTTAGTTGGTTATCACTTTACTCAGCGTTCGCTGACTCCGTTTACTTATAACCCTTTTCAGGTCCAGGAGTTGAACAGCCTAAGTTACCGGCTGCAGAGGGTGCTGTGCCCAGTCGAGTCCAGCAGTAGTTCTTACTGTAGTTGTACTTTCGTTTGCTAGTGAGTTTTAGACTGTTGTTACCATTTCTGTTTCTGTACTTTGTTCTTTTACTGTTGTGGTGGTGATATGTACTGTTAGCAGCTTTTACTTCCTCTACTGCTTGTACTCTTTTACTGTTAGTTACTTAGCATAGTGAATGTGGTTTACTTTTTTGCTTTTTGGTTATTTCTTGTTGGACGACTGGGTCTTAGGATTAGTCGAGTCGAGCCGGTCTAGGGTCCTGTAGGGATTCGGGAACTGGGTTGTAACACTAATATTGTGCTCGAGTGTTCGTAGGCATAACCAATCTATCTTTTAGATCCTATCAAATAGTAGCTGACAAAAGGGATTTAAAATGAAATTATAAGCAATTCTAGTCAAATTACAATCCATTTCAAGTACACGAATGCTTGTACAAATTTATTCTACAAATATATACAAGTCAACTTCCTTAATTCGCAAAATCCCAACTCAATTCCCAACTCAGAATCTAAAATCAGTGGCTAATAATAGCTAAAGCAGCAATTGTTGCTGCTGTCATAGCTGCTACCTCAACAAATCAGCAGATGTTACTTCTGCAAGTTCATATCATATGTTGCCCCAACTACTCAGATGGCTTAAAACCAAATTCAAATCACTTTAGCAACTATTGTTGCTATGCTGCTATCTAATGGCAGCAGTTCCTGCCCAATATCAGCAACTGCAAGCTGCTGATCTGATCAGATCACATAGGTCTGCTATGATGCTCATTTGTACCTCAATGTTGGATTGATACATCAAGATCAGTCCTTTTTATTTGTTGTGTTTAGATCTGATTACATCCCTTTCTCATATATCGTTTAAAACTCGAGAATCAACATAAAGAAACTCATTCAAAAATCTAATTAGACCTTTGATCATATTTGGAATTTCATGTTATTCAAAATTGAAACCATGATGCCCTGTTGTAGAGTTTGAGTTTACAATCATGAGTCACTAAAGTGATTTGATCAGCTAGAATTCCTATTCACCATTGACTGGTGAACAGGGACAGTAGATGATCCATTTTACCCATTAAACATTGTTCACACCTCAAATCAGACTTATTGATTTTCCTTGTCTTGAACTACCCAAAACAAGTTCAAATTGGGTATAGGCTTATCTACAATTCAAATTCAAATTAAAACACATAAGACATATTGCAATATACCCAATTAATCAATTAAAAACCTTAAATAGCTCAATTGAATCTAATGAAAATCAAATGAACTCCAAATCATGAGATTGGGCATTAAAAGCAAATCTAAAAGGAATCGGGTAATTCGAGACTATTAAACTAGATCGGGAGATCTTTGTGAGCTTATGGAATGAATGGGAGACCCCCAGGTAGATTTTATGAGCTCAATCAGATCTAGATGCTCAAGAGCATCAGATCTTATTTGCAGCCTGATGAGTGGGTGATCGATGAAAAATATGCGAGGAAAAATTAGAAATGAAATGCGAGACGTAGGGAAAGCTGCATGAGTCGATGCGAGAGTATGAAAAACTCCTCTCTAATTTGAATTGATCAGAGAGGTTGGAGTGGCTCTACACTAAGTTACACCTAGCTAACACTAAATCGGATCGGATCAACCTGTCATTACTATTCTAACTAATCTAAGCTACACAAGAAAGCAATAAATCTAGCTATTAAAGCAAGAAATCTATCTATTCAGAAGAATGAGGTTCTTGGATCTACAGCGGGTTACTGTAGTGACGAATGGGGATGCGAGGATCTCCAGCGAGTGAATGAGGCCTCTGGGCTGCGGCTGGTCACTACAACGACGAAATTGAGGAGACGCCACCCCTATCACCGATGGTCGATGAAGGAGGAAGAGGAACTGGAGACATGGATGAAAGGATACGCTCAGGGAGGAGGGAGTCGATGCCCGTGTGTGCGAGCTTTGGAGCTGCTTAAGTAGGCTAATCAGTGAATCAAGACACCATTGGTTGAGATTAAGGCCCTGTTTAAGTAAGAGGGGATACATTTTGTAGGGTAAGGGATAGAGTAGAAAATGAGGGATAAATGAATTTTGATGTTTGGTTGCACATGGGGTGATAAGGAGGGATAAGGGTAAGGTATCCCTTGTTTGGTGTTTGTTTGAGGGTTTTGCATTTGGGATAAATTGGTTGTTATGTGGTCAAATCAAAGGGAAAGGTTGTTGGAAAGTTGAGTTATTGATGTTTTTGCCCTTATGGTGGGAATGTTATTTATGATAAGTGTTGATATGTTGTATATTGATGTTGAACTTGTGAAATGGAGAAATGAAGATGTGCAAACTAATTGCCGCTTGTGTATGATGCTAAACTTATTGGAAAGAATAATTTGAGTGCAATTTTGTAGAGATTATTTGACCTTGTGAATATCATTGTTTGGATTAGCATAGAAGTTACACAGTTAAGCTATGAACAAAAGTTTGTGTTATGTTCTTGAGAGTGCATCGAAATTGAAATGAAGGCAACAAAAGAGAGGAAGTAGAAAGAAAAAGCTATAAATGGAATGTGTAATTTATTGCTCGAACATGGTAAGTACATTGAAATAGAGTTACATGAAATAAAGAGAAACGTAACAACCCTGAAGGTGGAGTAAGGATTATTCCCATATGAATTGTTCAAATAACAAAATATAATAGTCAACTAGATGGCAGCTTGACATCGAATTGCATGTCACCCAAGAGGTCTAGAGATTCAATCCCACTTTTCGCCATTTAATTGTAAATTTGTAGTCCTCTTGTCGGTAATGATTTGTACCATGTTGCTCCATCAGGTCTTCTTCAAGGGCCATCACCTAAAGCCCCACAACCAAAACATTTACCACTTCTCTGAATGTTTCACTCTCATACACAATAAAATCCCTGCAACTAAACCATTTGGTTCATCCTTCCATGTCACAAGAAATAGCGTAAAGCTTCATGGGAAGACAAGTAGAAAATTGAAAGGGGAAAAAAAAAGCTTAATCATCTGTTATTCTTTTTTATTAGAATGATAGCTGAGATTGAAGAGGGTGCTATTATAAGAATTGCTTGCTTCCATTTATTCAGTGAGGCAATTGGAATGGTCAATCTTCTGTATCTGTATACAACACTAAAGCAAAAATACAGATTGTGAACACCAAGAGGCAGAGAAAAAGAGTAGGAAAGCAGGGCATCCATTACAATATATACGACATGATACGTACATTCCCCAACGAATCTGCATTGCTTCAGATCAGTGAAGATATCGAAGCAAGACCCCATCATTCCCTAGTACAAAGCCTTTGTCATCATCAATGGACCTACAGAAAGAAAAGCAGAATTTATCTGGTTGCAGATAAAAACTAAAATAGAAAATGTAAACAGCACAGTTGTGCAAGGAAGTCACTTGAACACCCAAGAAGTTAGCCAACCCGTTTTATTCATACATACACCTTCTAGTCCACCATACGACTTACAAAACGCAACCTCTCCATGCCGACACAGTTGCAATCATGTAACCTCCTCCTAAAAAATGACATAATTTTTACCCATGTTGCATTATATATATATATATATATATATATATATATATATATATATATATATATATATGAAGAGAGCCTTTCAATTTCTCACGCTGAATATATATCATATATGGATCTAATTAATGCATTAACCAAGTGACTCCTTTCTTGTTCATAGTGCTTTTAAATATTACATGGAATATAAATACTATTAATGTAATGCCATAAAACACAATTGCAGTTTGTAAGTTTCATGGATCATAACCAATGCATCTGCATCCACACCCATGGGCCATGGCCTGGTGATGTAACTAGTTACATACATGCCCTAGTGACATAATTAGCTACAAAAATCATGCTTGGTGATTAGTCGTCACCTACTATGCTTTTTTTCCTCTTGTAGCAACTCAAATAACTAATATGAGTGAATGAAAGTTTCCTCCAATTTGCAACAACAAATGTTTATATAAGTGGAGTAGACACCATGATATGCATTTAAAAAAGGTAAATGCTTAAGAAGCACTCAATCTAAGCTACAACACCCATGAGAAGACGTTGTTTAAGGTAACTTAGACATGCATGGAGAAAATCAGTACATGCACCATTCCAGTGAGTTTTTTTCTAGGTAAAATCATATCAAGATATGGATGTATGTCCAAAAACTTCTTTTCGATTGGTGTATATCCAAAATTACATGAGCCAGTACAGAAGGCAATGTGTCCTTTGTGCAATTTAAACATGATGCGGATTTTGTTCCTTTTCCCATTCACGATTTTTTACACCGACAAATCATGCATGATTGTTTTTGGATTTGTAGCTAAGTCTGTAAAACTAACTTTGGAAGGCGGTGCCGTGGATAGGGAATGATCTTGAAAAGCTGTTACAAGTGAAAAAAGAAAGAGCAAAAATCATTAGAGTAGGTGAATTGAGGTGTGCAATTTCAAGTTTGGTAAGTACCTGTGAATGGGAGTAGAGAAAGTTCAAAACTTGAGGCAAGAAGATGAGCAGATGTAAGCAATTAGAGATAGAAATAATGACAAGTTAACGAAGAGTTAAACTTTTCAATAAAAAGTGATGTAACTTACGATGTTGTATATGATGATTGTATGAATCCATTGTTATTTGAGAAGGGGTTGGGCTCAGTTAGTTAAGTTACCTTTAAGCAATCTCATTTGTAGATAATGCATTTGTTAGGAGGCCACAACAGGTTTTGCTAAGAAGTAATATGAAGGAAAATCTATTTGCATCCTAACTAACTCATAAGATGGGGTTGCGTGGCCAAGGTCACGCCTTCCTACCATTTTATAGTGCATGTCTCCATCGATTGAATAAATTTAACATTTACTCAATTAGCTTTTATCATTGCCCAATTTAGGAATTGGAGATTGCCTGGAAATGAAAGCCAAATTATATAACATAATGAAAGATGCATCAAACATATAAGAAATTTAAATAAGTTATCCAAAGTTAACCTCGACATAGAAATTATTTAAACTTGAAATGGTAAGTGCAACAAACTATGATATCAACGTGCCGTAATGTATGAGAAGTCCTAAACACGTTACCACATAACATGGTACTCCCACACGCAATACTCCACTTGAAGCTACAAAAGAAATATATTTAGGAGTGGGCACTACAACAAAACACACCTGTGGTAACCACCTTTTGAGGACAGAATTTGTTATAGGGACTAAAAAGAGGTGGGTGATAGATTATTGGTCACTAAAAAAAAAAAAATCAATTTATGGAAATAGATAAAGTGTCACCAAACTTTTGTCACGTATTTTCATTTTTTTTTAGAAAAAATCAAATTAGGCAGATTTCATCTGCGCACGCTACCTCTCCTGCCACTCGAATCCCTACACAATGCGGAAACCTTGCTCCCTCTTTGAAATCATCGTCTCTTCCCCGTTGTTCCTTTATAGCGGCGACAGCGACAAGGAACCCTCGCTCCCTCTTCATCGGTGACGATGACAAGGGCGACGACCTCCACGAGTACTCCCCATTCCCTCTTCATCGGTGATGGCGAGAAGGAGCCCTCTCTCCCTCTTCATCGACGACGACGACAAGGGCGATGACGACCAGGAGTACTCCTCGCTCCCTCTTCATCGGTGACGGCATCAAGGAGGCCCTGCTTGCTCTTCATCGACGATGGCGATAAGCAGGCCCTGCTCCTTCATCGATGACGGTGACAAGGAGGCCCTGCTTCCTCTTCATTGGTGACGGTGACAAGGATCCCTTGCTTCCTCTTCATCGACAACGACAAGGAGTCCCCACTCCCTCTTCATCGGCGACAATGACAAGGTACCCCCTATCGTCGTGTGCGGCACGGACGACAAGCTCCCTCTTCCTGTGCAAATATAGATTAGGTCAACGACGAGGGTGAGGATTCTTCTTGGCACGGTTTCGCTTCCTGTGCATCAGGGTTTTGAGGTTGCTGCCATTCAATCTCTTCAAAGTTGAGCCGTTGATCTGTTGGCATGATCATGTTCACTTGCTATACTGCTATTGGTTCAATTTCATATTATGTTTTTATTTTTGTTTCTATGTTTTTTAATGAAGTGGGGAATCTAGAAAGTGGGTCTACATGTAGGATAAGAGGCTTTGGGACTATTTTGTGTAGAAGCCTCACTTTAGTTGCAATGTCAATATGAATGCCACAAGCATTCTGCTTGATCGTCGTTGAAGTAGGGGAATCATGACACATTTAGAGCAATGACTTTTCTATATTTCTTTGACATGGTCCACAATTTTTTTTGGCTTGAAAGATTGTATATTTTGGCAAGTTGCTTCCTATATATGCTCACATTATATGTAGTTTTCCCCTTTTGGTTGAATAAAAGATATATTTAGACTCAATAAAATGTTTGTAATTTTCACTCCAAAAGCTGGTTCGTGACTGATATGTGTAAGGTTTGAAATACAAACATCTTGTTTTTGTTTAATGGAAAATGGATTCGTTGCCAAAAAACAAAGCTAGCAAGACATTGAGTTTGTGCCAATTAATATGTTCAGAAAACAAAACATTTGAGTCTTAGTATGTTTGTTCCATTTAGTGTGTTTAGAAAGCAAAATAGTCCAAAATAGTATATTTATGCTAGTTAATATTCTTGCTACTTAACCAGTAAGATGAAATTGATTAAGGTAAGTAAGAAACTTTTGTTGGTAGTAATTCTTATTTCACATAGTAACTAATTTCCTATGTTTAGATCCACATTTTGTTTATTGTTTAGTTTATATATGTTTTCCTATAAATATGTGAAATATATTAAATTGAATAAGATTTACTAATAATTTTTTAAATGCATGTAGGAAGATGGATTATTTGAATGACAGAAGCTGGATGTACTCCATCATCAATAGATTTTATAGTGAAAGATTTCAATCTGGGATTAGAAAGTTTATTGAGTTTGCAAGAAATAATTTGAAAGATTATCCAAAGGGGATCATTCTTTGTCCTTACAAGAAGTGCGACAATAGATATAATGAAAATATTGACGAGGTGTTTGAGCATGTGATGCTTAAGGGATTCACTCCTAATTATTTTACATGGATACAACATGGAGAGATGAGACGTAAACAATATTCAAGCAATCCTCCCGTTGAGAACACAAATGATAACATGGGAGTGAGAGCAACATTAATGATATAGAAGATGTAGAAGAACCCATTAATAGGGATACAGAAAGATTTTTTGAGCTATTGAAAGAAGCTGATGAACCTCTTTACATTGGATGTGAAAAAATAATAAACTTTCATTTATTGTTAAATTGTTACACATGAAAGTTTTATATGATCGGAGTAGTAAGTCATTCTCGGAGATGTTGTCTATTAAAAGATGTGCTTCCTAATGGGTGTGAAAGTTTACCATCTTATTACGAAGCAAAATATATAGTTAGGGAACTTGGCCTTCATTATAATAAAATTGATGTATGTCGTAATGATTGCATGTTATTTTGGAAAGAGTCTAAAGACAAAGAGATATGTGATCGTTGTCTAGCTCCTAGATATGAAGATGGGGCTACATTTAGGGGAAAAAAGAAAAAAATTCCTGCAAAAGTGTTGAGACATTTTCCCTTACTTCCAAGATTACAAAGGATGTTCATGAATGAGAAGCTTGCTAAAGAAATGGCATGGCATAAGGATGAGAGAGTAGATGATGGTTTGTTACGTCATCTAGCAGATTCACAAGTATGGAAAGTAATGGATTATAAATTTCCAAGCTTTGCAGCTGAATCTCGAAACATTAGACTTGGCCTTGCCAGTGATGATTTTAATCCATTTGGCAATATGAATAATGCTTACAGTATCTAGCCTGTTATTGTCATACCTTATAATCTCCCTCCCTGGTTGTGTATGAAACAACATAATTTCATAATGACGCTACTTATTCCTGGAAAAAGATCTCCTAGGAATGACATAGATATATATTTGCAACATCTTATTGATGAATTGCAACAGTTATGGGATGGAGTGAGAACATATGATTCATATTCGAAAAGTAACTTTGTGATGCACGTTATGTTGCTGTGGATAATAAATGATTTCCAACATATGGTAATTTATCCGGGTGGAGTACTAAAGGGAAACTAGCATGTCTTGTTTGTCACATGAATACATATTCCAGACGTTTAAGACATGGAAAAAAGGAGTCTTATTGTTTTCATCGTTGCTTTCTTAATGAAGGTCATCAATTTCGTCGAGATACAAGAAATTTTGATGGTTGTAGAGAAGAAAGAACTGCATCAAAAAGGCTAACTGGATCAGAGGTCTTATGTAAAGACCCATCACACTTTTAGCCTTTTAAGACGTCTGGAGTCTCAGTCAGATGTCTGTCCAGACGTCTGGACCCTTTCCTGGATGTCTGAAAATGAAATTTTTCTACGCACACTACTCTCTGCGCGCGGGCGGCACGCATAACCTTCTTCCCTCTCTCCCTTCCTTCTCTCCCCAAACCCTAAAACCCCCCACGCCTTTTATTTATACACCTTTCCCCCCTTCCTCCTCTCTACACACCACCCCCTTTAGACCTTTAGTGAGGCGAGTGGAGGGCGAGCGAGGGAGAGCGAGGAGGAAGGAGGAGAGCTCGGGAGGAGGAGGAGGAGGCCGAGGTTGGAGGAGCTTTGGTGGAAGCTCGACGGAGCTTGCATGGCCACCGCGGGCGCGTGCGGGAGGAGGAGAGAGCTCAGGGAGGCAGCTTACGACCTTCTACAGCCGCGGGAGGGACGGCGGGAGCTTCGGTGGGCGAGCTCTCGAAGGAGGCAGCTCATGGTAGAAGTTCTGATACTGGGATTTTTTTTTCCAGTATCAGATGTCTGGAGGGTCGTCCAGATGTCTGAAAGTATGCACAGTGCTGAAGTATGTGCTTTTTCGCGGTTACGACCATGCAGGCCTCACCGCAGGAGTGTGGTCGGGCCTGATTTGGACCTGCGGGTTTCGTACGTAGGTAAAGGCCCTCTGGAAGGCACGTAGGATGCTTTTCCATGCACTTTTGGATGTTTGATCACTTCACTAGACGTCTAGAGATGCTTCCAGACGACCGGAGGCATTGTCCGACGTCTGAAACTACCTTCAGACGATCGCAGAGAAGGCCTAGACGTTTGAGGACATCACAGGGACTTAAGGTAAGGTTCTAGTACCTTTTAAGTCATCTAGACTTGTTCCTAGACGTCTGATTTTGAATAGTAGGCATGTTTTTGACCTGTTTAGGGTCCGATCGGGGTCCATTTTACGCAAACGAAGTACCTGTATTTTCCTTGCGAGTTTCTCTATGTACTAGAGGCCTTTGTACACTGTTCTGAACCCTCCTTTGTGATGTATTCCCTGGTATAGGGTTTCAACCTGTTACGTGTTTGGAGCTCGCAGAGACGCCTGGGTCTACGGTTCGAGCCCCCATTACTCTCGAGTTGCCTGGTAGAGTGGTTTAATTCCGTTGATAATAATTAATAAGAACGTGCTTGTGGAAATAGTCGAATGGAACCCTAGGATATGGCATGAACCCTAGGATAGAGGAATGAATGAATCGTTGGAACTATATGATGTATTTGTATGCATGATTGAGTTAAACTGCTAGAAATTGCCTGTAATATAGTTGTGAGTTGCCTGTTAGAATATGAATTGCCTGTAATTAATGAACAATTACCTGTGAAATCATCAGTTGCATGTGTCGAATTATGGAAACACGAGCTGCCTGTATATGGACGAGAAATGAATTGTGAATGGTGAAATCTGGATTGGAATAAATGAGGTGAACATGAGCATGAACCCTACGGGGAATTAGGAGTAGAACTCCTGTGGTTAGACGGAAACCTGGAATGTAGATGAGAAGTGTGCTAGCCCTTGAGTATGTGGTACCAAGGAGAGCAACTGTCCCCTTTTCGTGTAGAGTGGAGCTAGCAGCCCTTGGGTTGAGCCCCGGGGTCAGGATTGGCCAGGATTGGCCCTCGTGTACGAGATACTGAGACGAGCTACTAGTTTAGGGAGAGAGCTAGCCACCCCTCGGGACCCGGGGTTCAGCTAGCCACCCTACACCGACTCCTGTTGGCCCTCGTGTACGAGATACTGAGACGAGCTACTAGTTTAGGGAGAGAGCTAGCCACCCCACGGGGCCCGGGGTTCAGCTAGCCACCCTACACCGACTTGTTAGGTCCTTTGGGCAAACTGGGGTAGTCAGACGAGGGTGCACGGACTGTGGAGGGGTGAGACCCCTGTTCTGAGAGGGCAAGGCCCTATACTGTTCCGTGCTGTACTTTGGACGTACCCGCTAGCGGAAACGACTGACCGTGTGTCAGTGTGGGGTAGCTACCTGTGTGCTTATCACGCGTGCCATAGTCACCGCTACGTTTGGATAGTGACCTCGGGGTGGTTGATTGGGTGTAGGACTACCACGGGGGACTCTCCCGACCAGGAGAGCACCACGTGTACCTTATACTCTACGGAAAAGACTGCAATCAAGATCGTTCCCACGAGGAACTTGCAAGATTAAGAATATCTGGATATTTGAGTAAAATGGGTGAAAAGGAAATACATATAAAATAGATAAATAGAAAAGAGAATTAAACCTGTTGCTTGTACTATTTTAGATAGTATAGATACCACTTTACTCAACGTTCGCTGACTCTGTCTTTTCATAATACTTTTCAGGACCAGGAGTTGAGCAACTCGACCTTCCGACTGTGAAGGGTATTGGGCCCAGTCGAGCCCAGCCTAGTTTTGAGCACTTCCTTTTTATTCCTTTACTATTGTAGTAAGTATTAGACCTTTAGTTACTATTTTGTCTCTATTGTTTACTTCCGTTCTCGTTATTTTTGTTGTTGTGGTGGTATGTAATGAAACAACAGATCTACTTTCCTTTACTGCTTTATACATTTCTTTTGCTTAGTTATATTGCATATGTGAATGTGGTTTACTTTCCTGCTTTTTGGTTATTTCTTGTTGGATGACTGGGTCTTGGGATTAGTCGAGGCGAGTCAGTCTCGGGTCCTGTAGGGATCCGTGAATCGGGTCGTAACAAGATGGTAGTAGAGCAAGGTTGTCCCGAGAAATGAACCAATTGGCTTGAGAATAACCATTCACGTGCATATAACTAGGATAGCCACCACAACGTATCGCTTTGATATTCGTTCCGAGTCCTTTCTCGAAGAAATTCGGTATCGTTGACCCTCTTGTTCTATCTTTCGCGTCTCCTTGCAGGAGATGCCTCGTCGAGTTCTTAAGGCGGGCCGTGGTCGCGGCTGTGGACGAGGTCGGAGGGGTGGATGTGCTGAGCCTGAGGTACCAGTTGACCCACCTCTTCTCTCGGGCGTTCAGGCCCAAGATCTCGCCCAGCTGATCAGGGACATTGTGCGAGAGGAGCTCCACTAGCCTCCATGGGCATCTCTCCCTGAGGACGTGGAGGGGGAGTCCTCGGTGGGACCGAGAGACCGCTGCAGCGTCGGACGAGTAGGACGGGGACGGGGGTGGTCCTCCACTGCCCCCATCGCACTCTGACAGTTCCGAGCACGAGTCCTCCTTGCCTGGAGGCGTGCCCGTTCCCCCACTGCAGCTGCACCACGAGCTTTTCGAACAGTTCCGGAAGCTGAAGCCCCCTCCTTCAAGGGGGATGAGGACCCGTCTGAGGCAAAGGACTGGCTGGAGTAGAGAGAGAAGGTGCTCGACACCCTTCGCCCTCCCATGGAGTGCCACGTGGCCTTTGCCACGTACCAGCTGGAGAGCGCAGCACACAGGTGGTGGAGGGCAATCAGAGGCCAGGAGAGGAGAGAGCCGACGTGGGACTAGTTCATGAATTTCTTCTGCGAGTAGTACTTTCCGCAAACCTGGCCGGATTAGAGGAGGTCGGAGTTTCACACTCTCCACCAGGGGACGATGACTGTTAGCACGTATCGCACGCGTTTCCTGGAGCTATCATGTTTTGCCTCAACAGCCGTGGCTACGGAGGAGCGCTTGTGGAGGTTGAGGCAGCCATGACCCACGAAGAGACCAACTCGGCTGCACGAGACACCAACAGCAGACGGAAGAGGCCCTACCAGCTAGAGTACTCTCAGGGCCGTCGGGAGAGGAGGCACGCGGCACCCGCAGGAGAGACGTCTCATTTTGTGGGGCCATTAGTGGCCTTTAGGGGCCCCAGATAGGGGCCAGCTGCCAGCATCGGACCCCCGCCCAGCCGCCAGCAGGGACCTACCGAGGGAGGAGGTCGTGTTCCCCTCTGCTACCAGTGTGGCCAGCTGGGCCACATCAGGAGGGACTGCCAATCTAGGGCCAGAGCACAGCAGATGCTCCTCGTACCGAGCACTGGAGGCTGAGCTGGTAGTCGTGGTCCCCAGGCATGTGGGGGAGGACAACAGTCACGAGGAGGGTTCTGGCCAGTGGCTGCTCACCCGACCCAGAGTGTAGCTACTTCGTCTGCACCGAGGATTGAGGGGCGTATCAACGCCCTGACACATAGAGACGCTAGGGCTTCTGGTTCAGTGGTGGCAGGTATGGTTACTGTTTCTTGCAGATTAGTGTACGTACTTTTTGATTCCGGCGTCACACACTCTTTTGTTACTGCGAGTTTTGCTGTTAGTTTGGGATAGGGTAGTGTACTGTTAGAGGATCCGTTTGTGATCAGAGGCCCAGGTGGCCAATTTTTTTGTAGCTGAGGAGGTCCACACGGACTACGAGGTCAGTATAGGGGGACATAGCCTCCCCACTAACTTGATTGTGATACCGATGGAGGATGTTGGTGTCATTCTATGGATGGACTGGTTATCCGCCTATCACGCCCTGGTGGACTGTTTCGGGAGGAAGATCGTCTTCTCCATACTAGAATTGCCTTTGAGTTTCACGGACAGTTGGTGGACGGAGGTTTCAGATGCATCTCTACGCTTCGGGTAGCGAGGCTTTTGAGCCAGGGGTGTGAGGGCTTTTTAGCTTGTGTAGTGGCAGAGCCTAGCCCCGTGGCTAACTTTCAGAGTATTCTGGTGGTTTGCGAGTACCCCGAAGTGTTTCCAGAGGAGCTGTCAGGACTATCGCCCGAGCATGAGATCGAGTTTGAGATCTCCCTGATCTTCAATTGGTGGTAGCTTGACCTCAGATCTATCTTGGAGAACACTGTGGCATCTCGCAACTGGTCAAAAAGGTCGTCAATCCTCGGTAGCGGATACTTGTTCTTGATGGTGACTCTATTCAGTTGTCGGTAGTCGACACAAAGTCGCAGGGTACCATCCTTCTTCACAAACAACATAGGGGCTTCCCACGGGAATGCACTGGGCCTCACAAAGTCCTTCACCAACAGGTCCTGTAGTTGTGACTTAAGCTCTCGCAGCTCAAGTGGTGCTGGTCCTGCTACACTAATAGGCGCCTTGGGAGCCTGAGAACAAGCTCTAATGGAGCGTTAGTAGGCTTGTTAGAGCTTGGGAGTAGGTGGGAGTAGAGTAGGTAGAGATGAAGAGGAATGGGGGGTGTAGGGTTGTTTATATAGTGTAGGGAAGGAGAGAGCCCCGCGCACAGGCATTCAGTGATAGCTATAAACGTCACTAAATGCCGCTCAAGCTGTCGTTGAAGATTCGCGCCTCTTCATTGCTTAGGCTGGCGCACGCATTGCACAGGCCATTTAGTGACAGCTATAAGTGTCACTAAAGACCTACCCGTCTGTCGTCGTAAAGCCCGCGCCCAACGCTCACGCTTGCAGCTGTTAAAGGCGTGGCCATCTTCAATCGTTGGATCAGGCGCGAACGACTGAGATTGCGAGAGGAGAGCGCGTGCCTGCCAGCGTTTGAATTTTGAATCGCTGGCGCATGCACTGGTCGCCGTTGGATGCAGCATCGCACAGTCGAAACGTGCCTACAGATCGTGCACGCGCTGATTTGAATCGTGCGCCTCGTGCGATTGAGGAGATTGGATGGCTAGCGCTTCATGCAGACAACTTAAATGCACGCCTCAGATGGCATGCGTGTGATCTAGCGTGCGCCTTCGCGTCGGTGGGCGGTGTTGGATCACGCGTGGGGAACTTCGACTGCTCGATCACGATCGGGCGACGCTATTGCGTTTGACACTGTAGCGGGGTGCGACGGATTGCAGCTCGATCTCGCGCTCGCTCTTTGAGAGCGCCTCTCCTCAGCTGCGCCACGCCTGCGGGTGTGATGCGAAAAGGAATTATGCTTGCGTGGTGAGGGTGGCCGCTCAGCCGTTGGATTGGGATCCAACAACTGGGATCTGATCTTGCGGCGGGCTTAGAGGCTCCTTGGCTCAGGTGGAGCAGCCTGGATGGTGCCACGTGGCATCATCTGGGCCGTCCATCTTCTTGTGGAGGGTGCTATAGATATCAGATTTGGGTGATTCTCACGTTGACGGATTGCGATCGTTGCTCTGAATCCATCCGTACGGTCGGATTCTTCATCTGAAGCTCGTAAAGATGTCGTGCTGTCTCCTGGCCATGTAAAATGATGGAATTAATGTACATAATATACAACTACCCTAAATGCAATGCAATAGATGTTTATGTAATATTTATATCATGATATGCAATGCTACGCCTAGGAACTATTATAAATAAGCATTTTATGATGAATTTATATGTGCTTATCATACCCCCATGCTTACTTTTTGCTAGTCCTTAGCAAAATTAACCTAAATGCTATGTATAAAAGTAGAATCAGGGTTTGAGTATTTAGGCAAAATTCATTTATTGCTTCAGAAAATCTCAACCCCAAGACCTAATTGCAAAAACTCAACAGTGTCCAGGTGCCTGCCAGAATGCAGACCGTCCAAGCCCTCGCCTTATTTGAGAAGAGAAGATAATTTTTTTTTCTTTCTAATTTTTTTCGTACTTTTGGAGTTTGAGAGTTCCGGGATAACTTTTTATGGCTACCTGACCCGCCCAAGACTCGTAAAGGACTCTAAGTGCTAAGCATCTTGTGAAAATAGTGAAAGACTCACTAGATGGCCGTTAAAACGGACTTCGGGTTTCTAAGACCCTAGGTGACCTTGCCTAGAAGTTTATCTTTTCAATCGATAGTTTTCTCCCTACTTTTATTTATGGGGTCAACATAGGGGTGAACCTAGTGTATATCTCCCTAGTTTATTCTACTTCCCCGCTTCTTCCCTAAGTGTTTTGGGAAGTATTGTGCATTTTTTTGTGAGTTGGGTTCTAGACAACCGGCCAATGGGCTGTTACCTACGACCACTTGCCAGCCATACTCGTGTGGTGAAGTGTGGCTTTATTATTTTCTTTTTTATTTTCTCCTTTTTCTATATATATATTTTTTTGGGTGTCTCTTTTTCTTTTTTCTTTTGGTTTTTTCTTTTCTTTTTTCTAAGTAGGTGACTTCCCTAATCTAAGATTTACTTAAAGGCAGTACAATGACAATGGTCTTGTGGCTGGGCTCTGGACAACCGACCGATGAGCTGTTACCACTGACAACTTGCCAGCCATACCACCCAAGTCGGTCCATTAGTTACCCATTTTCCGTAAAAATCGTCAGAAAGTGAGTCAGTGCGAATAGTGTGTAGATGCTTAGCCTTAAAATCCTCCAAAATCAGAGGGCGGGTTGATAAGTCGTATACTTATCATCCCAATTTATTTATTAAATTAAAATAAATTTTAATTGGCGAGGACTCGAGACTAAGTCTACATTTGAGTGGACACTCGGGTTAATTAAGCCCGAAGACCTGAAGAGTCTAAGTATTCAGCTCTCAAAGTATTAATTCCTAAAGTTCCCAACTCCTAATGCCTAAGTTCTCATCTCCTAATTCTAATTTTTTTTTCATTTTTTTAATAAGAATCAAATAACAGGAAATTACTGTTACAACTGATAAAAAGGTTATAAAATATGTTCACCCCCCATGCTTAGCTATTGCAATGTCCTCATTGTGAAGAAAAAATGAAAGCATGCAGGAGAGTAGAAGTGGAGGAATAGCACCTGATTTCCGTGAGACCCTAGTCAGCTTGGAATAGTCTTTACATGTGCTAAGTTTAGTGCCTTCAGCTAGGCGATGATCAGCCCGTGGTGGTTACGGCAAGGTAAGAGCAATCTTGTCCGAAACGGGTTCAGGGAGCACATGGTCAACAAAGGGTTTGAGACGCTGTCCATTGACCTTGAAAACATTACCCATCTTTGGGTCAGAGATTTCGATGGTCCCGTTAGGGAAAATCTACTCAATAACGAACGGGCCGTCCCACTTAGACTTGAGTTTACCGGGGAAAAGCTTCAATCGAGAATTGAAAAGCCAGACCTTCTGGTTCGACTCAAAGCTCTTACGTGAAATCATCCGATCATGGAGAGCTTTGGTTCTTGCCTTATAGATTCTGGCATTTTCATAAGCATCATTTCGAAGCTCCTCCAACTCAGATAGTTGGAGTTTCCTGGTTTTCCCGACCAACTCAAGGTCCACAGTACATTTCTTGATGGCCCAAAATGCCCGGTGTTCAAGTTCTACAGGTAAGTGACACGCCTTACCAAACACCAGACAGAATGGAGACGTACCGATAGGTGTTTTGTACGCCGTATCGTAAGCCCAAAGAGCATCATCTAGCTTTTGGGTCTAGTCTTTCCTATCAGGCCTAACGGTTTTCTACAAAATGTTCTTGATCTCCCGATTGGAGACCTCAGCCTGTCCATTCGTCTGAGGGTGGTAAGGTGTGGAAATCCGATGTCTCACCCCGTATTTCCCCAGTAAATTCCGAAATTGGGCATGAGTGAAATGTGTGCCACCATTAATGATAATTGCCCTAGGAACCCCGAATCGACTGAAGATATTTCTCTTCACATCATTAGTCTGGGTGGGTATTGCCTCAATCCACTTGGACACGTAATCAATAGCGACCAGAATATGCTGGTGTCCAAATGAAGGAGGGAAGGGTCCTATAAAGTCGATGCCTCAAATGTCAAAAATTTTGACGAAAAGAATTGGATTCAGGGGCATCATATCTCTCTTAACCATGTTCCCGAGTGTCTGGCATGAGTTGCATGACTTAGAGAATTCCTAGGCATCCTTAAATAATGACGGCCAATAGAATCCGGATTGTAAAATTTTTGCGGCCGTCTTTTTCCCGGAAAAGTGTCCACCACACGCAGATGTGTGGCAGAACTCAAGTATGCTATGGAAGTCAACTTCCGGGAAGCATCGACGAATAATCTGGTTTGCGTCGATGCGGTACAGCTCAGGATCGTCTCAAAAATAATATTTGACCTCAGACACAAGTCTATCCTATTGTTGTTTGGTCCAATCCTAGGGGATTTGACCAACAGCCAAATAATTGACAATATCCGCAAACTAATGGGTTCGGATACCCAAGACTGTAAGGATAGCTTCATCAGGAAAAGTATCAGAGATTGGGACATCCGAATGAGGAGAATCAATTAGGATTCTCGAAAGGTGATCCGCCACTACATTTTGTGCCTCAGCTTTATCCCTGATTTCAAGATCGAATTCTTGAAGCAGTAGAATCCAGCGAATGAGCCGGGATTTGTCATCCTTTTTGGCCAAGAGATGTTTCAATGCTGAGTGGTCAGTATAGATAATGACATGAGAACCTAAAAGATAAGCCCTAAATTTTTCTAAGGCTAAGACTACAGCTAGCAATTCTTTTTTTGTAACGGTGTAGTTCCTCTGGGCCTCGTCCAGAGTCTTGCTAGCGTAGTAGATTACAGAGGGCTTTTTCTCAATCTTTTGACCTAAGACAGCCCCAACGGCATAATCAGATGCGTTAGCCATAATCTCAAATGGGGTTGTCCAGTCCGGTGGTTGCAACACTGGGGCACAGGTGATTGTCGTTTTCAATAAATCAAATGCCTTACGGCATGATTCATCAAATTCGAACGGCATGTCTTTGGCCAGAAGGTTAGTCAAGGGCCGAGCAACCTTCAAGAAATCCTTAATGAATCTTCTGTAAAAACCCACATGCCCAAGGAAAGAGCGAATCTGCTTTACGAATGTGGGTGGAGGAAGTTTAGAGATAACATCCACCTTAGCTCTATCAACTTCAATTCCCTGACTAGAGACCATGTGACCCAGGACGATGCCTTCTTGAGTCATAAAATAGCTCTTTTCCCAGCTAAGGACCAGCCGTGTTTTGATGCATCTCTGAAGGATCAATTCCAGGTTAGCCAGGCAAGACTCA
Organism: Thalassia testudinum; assembly: GCA_037157565.1. Classification (NCBI taxonomy): domain Eukaryota; kingdom Viridiplantae; phylum Streptophyta; class Magnoliopsida; order Alismatales; family Hydrocharitaceae; genus Thalassia; species Thalassia testudinum. The sequence goes on from JAZHRO010000009.1 coordinate 53,367,956, forward strand.
AAAGAATCTCCGAAAATGGAGAAATCATCCATGAACACCTCAAGACAATCTCCTACCATGTCAGAAAAGATGGCTAGCATGCACCTTTGAAAAGTCGCAGGTGCGTTGCAAAGCCCAAACGGCATTCTATGGAATGCAGAGGTTCCATGGGGACATGTGAAAGTTGTCTTTTCCTGGTCTTCGGGATGGATAGGGGCTTGGTTATATCTCGAATAACCGTCCAGGAAGCAAAAATATTTTTGCCCAACTAACCTTTCAAGGATTTGATTGATGAATGGCAAGGGAAAATGATCCTTTTTAGTGGCTATGTTCAGCTTCCTATAGTCAATATAGACTCTCCAAGTAGAACCTGAACGGGTGGTGAAGGTTTCCCCTTTCTCGTCAGTCGTAACGGTTATTCCTTCCTTCTTGGGTAGAATCTGAACGGGGCTAGCCCACGGACTATCCGAGATTGGGTAAATAATCTTAGCATCGAGCCACTTGATTATCTCCTTCTTGAACACTTCTCGCATGTTCGGGTTTAGTCTCCTTTGCATTTCGCGAGAAGGGCAGGATCTATCTTCCATGAAAATACGATGATTACAATAAGATGGCGTGATCCCCCTAAGGTTGTGGATGGTCCAACCAATTGCCTCCTTGTTATCTTTAAGGACCTTAATTAACCTCGATTCTTGCTCTTCAGTCAAATCAGCACTAATAATCACAGGAAGCGTGTTTTTATGTCCTAAGAACTCATATTTCAAATTTTTGGGCAATGGTTTTAATTCTAGCTGGGGTGGGTTTAGAATAGAAGGTAGGGCGGATGCTGATGAAGATTCATCAGGATGATTCAGTAGAAGAGGCTGGGAATGAACAAAATCAACAGCCTCTTCAGGATGTGATAGGTCTACCATGGAGGAGGGTTGTGGATTGGGCTCACTAAAGTTAATGGAGTCCTCGAGTGCATTGACTGTCATACACATCTCAAGATCCTGATCCTCGAGTTCCTCAATGAATTCACAATCCTCAAATCCTCTTATCGCCTTAAAAATATCCAGAGTTAATTTCTTATCCCCAAAGGCGATCTCCATACTACCGCTTTCACAGTTTATGTTGGCCTTGGCGGTAGCTAGGAATGGATGCCCCAGAATGATGGGCGTGTTCCTCAAATCATTAGGTACATCCATATCAAGGATGAGAAAATCTATAGGAAAATAGAAATCCTTGACCTTGACAATTACATCCTCAATAACGCCTCTCGGTGTGGTGACCGATCGGTTCGCTAATTGTAGCATTACTGAGGTTGGCCTTAGTTCACCTAACCCAAACCTCTCATAAAGAGAAGTCAGGATTAAGTTGATGGATGCACCTAGATCCAATAGTGCCCTATCAAAAGTGTATTCCCCAATAATGCATGAGATCAAGGGGGCACCTGGATTTTTCTTCTTTTGAGGAAGGTGATGCAGGATCACAGAACTTGCCTGCTCAGAGAGAATCACCTTCCTCGGAGTGGGTTCTCTTGGTTTACGCTTTTGGGTACATAGTTCTTTCAAAAATTTAGCGTAAGCCGGGATGTGCATAATAGCATCGAGGAGCAGAATATTGATCTCTACGCTCTTGAATAAATCCAGAAGCTCCTCATTGCTGTCTAAGGTTTTCTTCTTCTTGGTTTTCAATAGGGCCTTAGGGAACGGGATATGGGTGGAATTTTTAGTTTCTGGTCCCTGGGCCTTATTGTCTTTTTCAATCTCCTTTTCTCTCTCAAGCTCCCCAGGGTTTTGGCATCTAGAGGGCAATTTAGGGTCCCAGGTTTGCTTACCACTTCTCAAGGTGACCGAGTTTGCAGAGGCATACGGGTTTGGGTTTTGAGGTGGGCTAGTGAAGATTGGAGGTCCTTGGTTAGTCATGTAACCAGAGGAAGAAGAAGATGAGGGACCCTACTCAATCACCTGAGCATGTGCGTGTGAGTCCCTTTGATTCCCATACCCTTGGGCACTATTTCCCTGATTTTGCTCATTGCATGGGTTGGGTACAGGTTAAGATGGTAGAGATCCGGGTTGTTGGGTGTTAGCAATTAACCTGGATTGCAAGTTATCCAAGGAAGTCTTCATTTGTTGCATAAGTTGAAGCATGGACCCTTGCATTTCCACCATCTGCCGGTTTAAATCAGCCTGCCCCGTGGATTGTTGGGCATTCCAAGATGACTGATTAACCGGTCTCAGGGGCAACTGAGTGTATACTTGACCCTGACCCATAGGTTTTTGAGATGCATAGTTGCTGGGTAGAGATTGGATTTGTTGCCCCTAATTTTTCCAGGAGAAGCTAGGGTGGTTCCTCCACCCTGAGTTATAAGTGTTGGAATACGGGTTGGACCTAACATTCTCCTGCATTGCATATGCATCCTCATAAAATGAGGATGGAGAGAGAGAAGAATCAAAGAAACTGGGATCAAAGGCCCCAGTTTGGAACCCATATGGTTCCGAGAAATCCTGGCTCATAGGTTGAGCCGAATCGAGTTGGTTCACGAATTCCTTCTCTGTGGGAACTCGTGAGGGATGGAATCCTGAATTCTGGGATTGAGTGGGTAAAGAAATGTTTCCTGAATTCCCAGACATCCATTCTTCCATTTTCTTAGCAACCAAGTCCATTTTATCTAGTTTATTACAAATTAATTCCATGTCAAATGAATGAGAATCCTGGATCTCATTAGCACTTGACCTAAGTTGTTGGGATCGATTGAATGCAACCATGGAGGCATGATTAATTGAGTTCTCGCTTATTTCCTCAAACAGGTCGTATGCGCTATCTGCATCTCTGTTGAGGAAATTGCCTCCGCAGGAGGCGTCCATGTGATTACGGAGTTGCTCAACCAACCCGTGATAGAAAATCTGTACTAGTTGCCATTTCGGCACCTTGTGATGTGGACACTTCCTCAAAAGTTTCTGGAATCGTTCCCAGGAACCATGAAATGGTTCCCCCGGTCGCTGGGCGAAAGTGGTAATCGCCCGTCGTAAGGCATTGGTCCTTCTGATAGGGAAGAATTTCTTCAAGAAAGTCGACTTAAGAGCAGCCCAAGTTTCAATCAGCCTTCCTATAGTCTGGTACTAATGTGCGGTCTTATCCCTGAGAGAGTGGGGAAAAAGCCTCATGATCATTTGCTCTTCGTTCACATTCCTTGCTTTGGTGGTCTGAACCAAAGTGGTCAGATCCTCCAGGTGCTGGAATGGGTCCTCCGAGACAAGCCCATGGAAATGCTTAATCAAACTCAAGACTTAGGGCTTGATTTCTATGTCTCCAGTGGGAATCATGACGTCGGGACGTTCCTCATAGTTTGAAGGATCGTAGAAGTCCTTCAAGGGTCGAGTGCCCTAACCATGCATACGTTGGAACCATTGCTGCATCTGCTACAATTCGTCCAACTGCCTCTGAATCAACTCCTTTTGGTTCGGGGGCAGGGGAGGTGGTTGTTGATCAGCCATGGGATCTGCTTGGCTATAGCTCAACCTCCGCCTCCTAGAATGGTCTAAAGGTCCTTCCAATCTAGGGTTCAATGACCTCCTCCCAAGCATACACTAGAAGGAAGTCGGAAGGATGGGGAAAAGAGAGAACCCTGCAGCACAAGAATACAAGCCTATCCTTAGATGGGGTAGCCTAAGGTTTACTGGCTCTCAGAATCCATCCTAAGATTATGGACGATTTACTCTACTTATGTCTAGGCAATCCGACCAGTTAAGAGGGATTGGGGAGAAGGTTCTTCCTTTGGCTTGCGCCTCCGGTTCCTAGTGTACCCCCCAGTCGCGGTCGTTTGACGCTACTCCCCTAGCTAGACATCAGATTGACTAGTATAAGTAGGTTAATCGTGGATAATCTCAATCTGGATCCCGATGAGCGAATGAATCCTTAGGGCCAACGTCTAATTGATTTTATTTAGGCTTGGGAAATTGGTGCTCTGGAATGTAATGGGCCCTTAATGGGTTGTGTTCTTAATGATTTGTTTGAGAATGTGTGAATGTGTACAAACTAGAGGTTTTCAAGTAAGATTATTAATGATGAGGTGAGTTTTAGGATTTGAATCTTACTTAATAGCTTTTAGGATTCAAATGTCAGGTGTTTTCAACCAAGTTTTGTGAGGCAAACCAAGTTTGTTGTTGAAAGCACGTGTTCAAGTATTTTCCTTTAGAAATCAAGAAAAATATGGAATGCCTGGCTTGACCTAATTATTGAATCCTATGGGGCAACTAAAAGATGAACCTCTTTTAGTTTAGGTGGTGCGGCCCAAACAATTCGCTCAATTGGCTCAAATGCACCACCGATTAAGGCACACAAAAAGGTGGTTAACCTAATATAATTTCTATTCTTTTATGTGTTGAATTCATGTACAGGGTCTATAGGTCGGAAGCCCGGTTGAGTAGATAAAAATCAAGTCCGATTATGTATCTCAAATGTGGGTGTATAGAGTGTGTATATTGATTCGTTCCACAGCAAGTATCTCTATTTTTTTTTAAATGCGGGGGTGAGGTGGATAAAGGTGGCAAACAAGACAAATAATTCTATCCTAGGGTTTATGCAAACACCTAAGTAGATTAGGTCTTGGTTATGAGTGTGGCGAAATGAACTAGTGGGGGGGGACACTTACAGAGTACTCTACCCGCACTTTACTCCGATCTATTGCACTTGGGCCTCCATGCTAGGGTACCTGCAAGATAGTAGATCAAAGACAAGTAGGGTTAGTGCTATGTAAATGCAAAGAAGCACTGAAAACAATAAAGTAAATTCCTTTGCCTCCTTGGCAACGGTGCCAAAATGGTCGGGCGTGTTATGCGTGTTAGAAATCGGGGTTACAAGTAACCCATCGTCGTAGTTGCAAAACATGTCGATCAGGTAAAATTTATATCGAAACTCTAAGGGAGTCCCAAGTCGAACACAGGGAGGCGATGTTTACTTTACGTGAAAACCACGTTTCATTTTGTTTCTTTTTGGTATTTTAGGGTTTTGATATTTTTTTTTGTGTTTTTGAAGTAAAAGACAAGCAGAATAAATCACAAGATAGAAATGGAACAAATATGATCTATATATATCAATTCAATGTCGATTGCAATGAACTATGAAAGCATAAAAAGAGAGGGGGGTGAGAGGAAATCTCCCGAATCGGCTGTTCGGTGAGATGACGGTGCCTGGCGGAAGCTCGGATGAAGGAGGTGAGGAGCGGGATGATGGAGGTGAGATACAGGAGGACGTTGTGTTGAGGAAAGCTTCGGCGTGGCTCCGGAATGGAGGTGAGAAGACGGAGGTGATCTGCTACCGGAATGGAGGTGGGAGGACAGCTCCAAGGCAACCTATGAAGGGAGATGGGAAGTAGGAGGAGTATTTGGTGGGGCAGAGGTTTGCTACACTAATAGGCGCCTTGAGAGCTTGAGAACAAGCTCTAATGGAGCGTTAGTAGGCTTGCTAGAGCTTGGGAGTAGGTGGGAGTAGAGTAGGTAGAGATGAAGAGGAATGGGGGGTGTTTATATAGTGGAGGGAAGGAGAGAGCCCTGCGTACAGGCATTCAGTGACAACTATAAATGTCACTAAAGGTCGCTTGAGCTATCATTGAAGATCCGTGCCTCTTCATTGCTTGGGCTGGCGCATGCACTACGCAGGCCATTTAGTGACAGCTATAAGCGTCACTAAAGGCCTACCCATTTGTCGTCGTAAAGCCTGCGCCCAACGCTTACGCTTGCAGTTGTTAAAGGCGTGGCCATCTTCAACTGTTGGATCAGGCGCGGACGGCTGAGATTGCGAGAGGAAAGCGCACACCTGCCAGCGTTTGAATTTTGAATCGCCGGTGCGTGCGCTGGTCGCCATTGGATGTAGCATTGCACGGTTGAAACGCGCCTGCAGATCACGCGTGCGTTGATTTGAATCGCGTGCCTTGCGCGATTGAGGAGATCGGACAGCTAGCGCTTCATGTGGATGACTTAAATGCATGCCTCAGATGGCATGCGTGTGGTCTAGTGTGTGCCTTTGCGTCGGCGGGCGACATTGGATCACGCGTGGGGAATTTCGACCGCTCGATCACGATTGGGCGGCGCTATTGCGTTTGACACTGTAGTGGGGCACGACGGATTGCAGCTCGATCTCGCACCCGCTCTTTGAGAGCACCTCTCCTCACAGCTGCACCACGCCTGCGGGTGTGATGCGAAAAGGAATTATGCTCGTGTGTGAGGGCAACTGCTCAGCCGTTGGATTGGGATCCAACGGGTGGGATCTGATCTTGCAGCGGGCTTGGAGGCTCCTTGGCTCAGGTGGAGCGGCCTGGAAGGTGCCACGTGGCACCATCTGGGCCGTCCATCTTCTTCTTGTGGAGGGTGTTATAGAGCTTAGATTTGGGTGATTCTTGCATTGACGGACTGCGATCGTTGCTCTGAATCCATCCGTACGGTCGGATTCTTCATCAGAAGCCCATAAAGATGTCATGCTGCCTCCTGGCCATGTAAAATGGAATTAATGTGCATAATATACTACCCTAAATGCAATGCAATAGATGTTTATGCAATATTTATATCATGATATGCAATGCTATGCCTAGGAACTATTATAAATAAGCATTTTATGATGAATTTATATGTGCTTATCAGGGAGGTTGGCCCCAGGCTGATTCGACAGAGTCAGGAGGTGATAGAGCAGATTCACAGACGACTCTGCACTGTCAGGAGTAGGCAGAAGAGTTATGCTGACTGAAAACGCAGGGAGGTGTAGTTCGAGGTTGGGGATCACGTCTTTCTCCGCGTTTCGCCCATGAAGGGCCTGTAGCATTTTGGGGTGAAAGGGAAGCTTGCGCTGAGGTTTGTGGTGCCCTTTGAGGTCCTAGAGCGGGTAGGACCTATTGCTTACCGGCTTGACCTTCCTCCCTAGCTTTCTGGAGTGCACGACGTGTTCCATGTGTCCAACCTCAGGAAGTACGTCGCTGATCCCAGTCATGTTCTGAGCCATAAGAGCGTCGAGGTAGGTGACGACCTGACCTACCTCGAGAGACCAGTGCAGATACTAGATAGAGCCGTCTAGAGTCTGAGACGGAAGCGGGTACCATTGGTGAATGTTCTATGGAGAAGCCAGCGGTATGAGGAGGCTACCAGGGAGCTTGAGGCGGCGATGCGAGAGCGGTACCCAGAGCTTTTTGAGGGTACGTCTTTTGGATCTACTTCGGTCCTCTTTAAGTTTGTTATGCATTTTATGTTCCTTTTTTCGCACTCTAGCTAGCTCAAGTTTCGGGGACGAAACTTCCTTTAAGTTTGTTATGATGTAAAGACCCGTCACACTTTTAGTCTTTTAAGACGTCTAGAGTCTTAGTCAGACGTCTGTCCAGACGTCTGGACCCTTCCCCAAATGTCTAAAAATGAAATTTTTGTACGCACACTGCGCTCTGCACGTGGGCGGCGTGCAGAACCTTCTTCTTCCCTCTCTCCCTTCCTTCTTTCTCTAAACCCTAAAACCCCCCATGCCTTCTATTTATACCCCTTTCCCCCCTTCCTCCTCTCCACACACCACCCCCTTCAGACCTTCAGTGAGGCGAGTGGAGGGTGAGCGAGGGAGAGTGAGGAGGAAGGAGGAGAGCTCGGAAGGAGGAGGAGGCCGAGGTTGGAGGAGCTTCGGTGGAAGCTCGGCGGAGCTCGCACGGCCATCGTAGGCGTGTGCGGGAGGAGGAGAGAGCTCGGGGAAGCAGTTTTTGACCTTCTGCAGCCGAGGGAGGGACGTTGGGAGCTTCGGCGGGCGAGCTCTTGAAGGAGGCAGCTCGCAGTAGAAGTTCTGATACTGGGCTTTTTTTTCTAGTATCAGATGTCTGGACAGTCATCCAGACGTCTGAAACTACACACAGTGCTGAGGTACGTACTTTTTCATGGTTACGGCCATGCAGGCCTCACCGCAGGAGGGTGGTCGGGCCTGATTTGGACTTGCGGGTTTCGTATGTAGGTAAAGGCCCTTGGGAAGGTGCGTGGGACGCTTTTCCATGTACTTTTGGACGTCTGACCCCCTCACCAAACGTCCGGAGGTGCTTCTAGACAACCGGAGGCATTGTCCGACATCTGGAATTGCCTTCAGACGATCGCAGAGAAGGCCTGGATGTCTGAGGACACCGCAAGGACTTAAGGTAAGGTTATGGTACCTTTTAAGACATTTGGACTTGTTCCCAGACGTCTAATTTTGAATAGTAGGCATGTTCTTGACTCGTTTAGGGTCTGATCGGGGTCCATTTTACGCAAACGAAGTACCTGTATTTTCCTTGCGAGTTCTCTACGTACTAGAGACCTTTGTACACTATTCTGAACCCTCCTTTTGTGATGTATTCCCTGGTATAGGATTTCAACCTGTTGTGTGTTTGAAGCTCGCAGAGACGCCTGGGTCTGCGGTTCGAGCCCCCATTACTCTCGAATTGCCTGGTAGAGTGGTTTAATTCTGTTAATAATAATTAATAAGAACGTGCTTGTGGAAATAGCCGAATGGAACCCTAGGATATGGCATGAACCCTAGGATAGAGGAATGAATGAATCGTTTGAACTATATGATGTATTTGTATGCATGATTGAGTTAAACTGCTAGAAATTGCTTGTAATATAGTTGTGAGTTGCCTGTTAGAATATGAGCTGCCTGTAATTAATGAACAATTACCTGTGAAATCATCAGTTGCATGTGTCGAATTATGGAAACACGAGCTGCCTGTATATGGACGAGAAATGAATTGTGAATGGTGAAATCTGGATTTGAATAAATGAGGTGAACATGAGCATGAACTTTATGGGGAATTAGGAGTAGAACTCCTGTGGTTAGATGGAAACTTGGAATGTAGATGGGAAGTGTGCTAGCCCTTGAGTACGTGGTACCAAGGAGAGCAACTGTCCCCTTTTCGTGTAGAGTGGAGCTAGCCGCCCTTGGGTTGAGACCCGGGGTCAGGATTGGCCACTCTACACCGACTCCTGTTGGCCCTCGTGTACGAGGTACCTAGGCGAGCTACTAGTTTAGGGAGAGAGCTAGCCACCCCACGGGGCTCAGGGTTCAGCTAGCCACCCTACACCGACTTGTTAGGTCCTTTGGGCAAACCGGGGTAGTCAGACGAGGGTGCACGGACTGTGGAGGGACGAGACCCCTGTTATGAGGGGGCAAGGCCTTATACTGTTTCGTGCTGTACTTTGGGCATACTCGTTAGTGGAAACGACTAACCGCGTGTCAGTGCGGGGTAGTTACAAGTGCGCTTATCACACATGCCGTAGTCACTGCTACGTCTGGACAGTGACCTCGGGGTGGTTGACTGGGTGTAGGACTACCACGGGGGACTCTTCCGGCCAGGAGAGCACCATGTGTACCTTCTACTCTACGGAAAAGACTGTAATCAAGATCGTTCCTAGGAGGAACTTGTAAGACCAAGAATATCTGGATGTTTGAATAAAATAGGTGAAGAGGAAATACACATAAAACAGATAAATAGAAAAGAGAATTAAACCTGTTTCTTTTACTATTTTAGATAGTATAGATATCACTCTACTCAGCGTTCGTTGACTATGTCTTTTCATAATACTGTTTAGGACCAGGAGTTGAGCAACCTGACCTTCCAGCTGCGGAGGGTGTTGAGCCCAGTCGAGCCCAGCCGTAGTTTTCAGCACTTCCTTTTTGTTCCTTTACTATTGTAGTAAGTATTAGACCTTTAGTTGCCGTTTTGTCTCTACTATTTACTTCTTTCCCGTTGTTTTTTTTGTTGTTTTGGTATGTAATGAAACAACATATTTACTTTCCTTTACTGCTTTGTACGTTTCTTCTGCTTAGTTATATTGCATATGTGAATGTGGTTTACTTTCCCGCTTTTTGGTTATTTCTTGTTGAACGACTGGACCTTGGGATTAGTCAAGGCAAGTCGATCTCGGGTCCTGTAGGGATCCGAGAATCGGGTCGTAACATCTTAGAACAATTGAAAGGTTGCAAGAATTATTTTGGTAAAAAGTTCAAACAAAAAAGGAAACGTACTCAAGATTATATTGGGGTTGTTGATGTTAATTGACATGAGCAAAGGTTGTAAGAATTATTTTGGTAAAAAGTTCAAACAAAAAAGGAAACGTACTCAAGATTATATTGGGGTTGTTGATGTTAACGACATGAGCAATTTCCATAGTCATGGAAAAAAATAAGTATCTCTTTCAATTGCCATATTGGAAGGATGTTGAAATTACACATAATTTGGATGTCATGCATATTGAAAAAAATGTTGTGAAAATATATTGAGTACGATATTACAAGTAAAAGGAAAGAGCAAAGATAACATTGAGGCACATTTGGATTTGAAAGAGATGAGTATTCGAAGAGAGCTTTGGTTAGAGCAAAAGGAAAATGGTACATTATCTTTCATCTGCTTGTTATCAATTATCATCATTTGAGAAGGAATGTTTTTTCAAAGTGTTAAAATTGATCAAAGTTCCAGATGGGTATTCTTCTAATATTTCTAGAAAGATCAACTTGGATGATATGAAGATGATAGGGCTAAAAAGTCATGACTATCACATCCTTATGCAACAAGTGCTTCCATTTGCAATTAGGGGCTTACTACCGAGTAACATATGTCGACCAATCATAAATCTTTTCTCTTATTTCAATAAACTATGCTCCAAAGTTGTTGATAGAGAAGAATTTTCCAAAATGGAATCTAATTTTGCAGTGTACTTATGTGAATTGGAAATGATATTTCCACCATCATTTTTCACAATCATGATGCACCTACCCATTCATTTGGCTTCTGAGGCAAGTATTGCAGAGCTTGTACATTATCGATGGATGTATCCTTTAGAAAGGTACTTGCTAACCCTAAAAAGATACATAAAGAACATGAGTCGTCCCGAAGGTTGTATAGCAGAAGGGTATTTGGCTGAAGAATGCTTGACATTTTGTTTACGTTACTTAAAAGGTGAATCTAAGTTAAATTGTGAAGTGCGAAATCCTGATGGAGTTGCAATAGGTGGAGTGGTTCAATGGCTAGCTAGGGCGACATTGGAGCAAGCACATTGTTATATCCTCCTTAACACTTAATGGAAGTGTATGGAAGGTATCTTTAATTCTAAGCATCTATGACTAATAACGACATTTATAATTTTATTTGCAGAAAGCATATGCAATTTTTTAAGGAGAATAATCCACAACTCTCATCATGCACTCTTGATAGGAGGCACAATCTTGAATTTCTTAAGTGGGTGAACGAACATGTACGTTTGTAATTTATCTCTTGTAATAGAAAGTTGAAATTTTTTATATTCAACACTATAACATCTAAATTATTTGTAAATAGGTCTACACTTTGCGTGAAAAGAACATGAAACTGTCAGAAGAAGTTAGATGGCTGGCATAAGGTCCTTTATCAGAGGCAATTTCGTATGGTGGGTATATTGTTAATGGTTGCCGATTTCACTGTAAGCATATGGAGGTTATACATCAAACTCAAAATAGTGGAGTATACTTACCAACCGATACAATCAATTATTCCAATTCAAGTGATCAAAATTCCATTTGGAAAAGATAACATACTATGCCTAATTAGAGGATATTGTTGAGTTAAGCTATGGTAGAAATATGAAGATAGTGTTATTTGAATGCATTTGGTTTGATGAGAAACATGATAAAGGATTGGTCATAGATAATTATGATTTCACATCTTTAAATTTTTCTAGATCAGCACATATGGATGATCGATTCATTATGGCTACTCAAGCACAATAGTGCTTTTACATTGAAGATCGACAGAAGAAAGGATGGAAAATTCTAATCAAGGTCCCTTCTCGAGATTTTTATGATATACTGATTGATTATGTTTTTGGAAATGCAATAATTCAACCCAGTCAAATAAGGATTGAAGATGAAGTAAGCACTTAGGTTAGAAAAGATACGAAGATGATCATGATTAAAGAATTTGTTGGTATAATCCTCTTCATTGCTCCTTCAAAATTTCTAAATCCAACTTATTTTCTTTTATATTGTTATTTTGTTACTAGTGATCTATTTGTGGTTTGTATTGAATATATATCTTTTAAATCTGCAGGGCAATGAGGACAAGGAGATCGTTGTTTCAATCTCAAAGGGAAGAAGCAAGGTCCTCTACAATAAATGAGGAACAAGATGTGCAAGAGCTTAATGAACATTTTCAACTGGAGGATGAACATGAAGAGATGGAGGAAGTAGATGAGTCAAATGATGAAGGTGGTAGCCATTTGAAAAAAGGACGAGGAATTACAACAAGAAATACCTTTAAGGCTAAAGATGGAATTCCACAGGTCATTAAATGGATCAAGCATGGTCAAGCAGTAGGAGACATTGGAAAACAATTGTCACTAGCTTATGCTTTCTATGCTCGTCAATCATGGCTTTGGCCACTTGATCAAAGATGGAACAAGATACGTGAGAAAGGCTTCAAGGACACATGGAAACTTTTGAAGGTAATGACTTTTTCCTATATTCAAAAAACTTTATGTGCCCCATAAGATTATGTGCTTAAAGTAATAGATAATATAGTAAGACAACGCCCAAGTTAACAGTAAGAATTGATTTTTGAGTTTGAACTATATTGACAGAAACCGTTTTCATGCATTTTGAAAGTCGTCAGAATCGTAGTATAGTCGCGTAAAAATGTTCGTCAAAAAATGATTTCTAAAGATAACGAGACTCTGAGTCCCGGTCGTTCATCTCTGGGAGGCATTTGTTTACTTCTGAAATCGATCTTCTATTGCTCTACTTTGTTTAGAATCACATGCCGGTTCATGATTATCACGTATTTAAGTACGACATGCTTAGTTGTAAGAATTTCAGGAATTAAAAATAGGTAACATTAATCACAGAAAAGATATTGCAATGAGCTCATGGTGATTCTCAACACACACACACACACATATATATATAGAAAATATATTTTTCATTCATTCATTTTGGAGAGGTGTTTGCAATAAGAACTGTAGAGGAAAGCTTATACATGAATGCTTAGAAACTGTAAATCTAGCTATCAAAAAATGATTGCATATAGGAATCTACGGGGGGGATTTTGCATGCATCATTGGCGGAGAATAAGGACTACACTACTAAGCAGTAAATGAAAGCAGTAAATATACGAAGAGATAAGTTACTAATCTAGCAGAAGGAAGGGCATTCGGAGGTGATCTCCAATGGCCTTTGAGTGGCTGAGAGGAGGGGCGGCCAATGGAGCTTAGGTCGACCCTTGGAGAGAGGTTGGGGAGTTGATCTAGCTTCCTGGCGTGGAGATGGTGGCCTCCATGGTGGTGCTCAACTCGTCGAGGTGGAGTGGAGATGGAAGTGGCTAGCCTAAGTGGAATGAATGCCAAGGAAGTGAATGGGTGCAAATGGACACCCATTGGGTCTTTTTATAGACCTAAGGGAAGCTCTCTAGAGAATTATGGAATTCTCTAGAGAGGCCTATGGTGGGAGCTCGTGGGAGAGTGAGAGAGAGAGGGTGGATGGTGGTTTTAGATCCACCAAATGTGGATCTAAAAATTGAATGGCTCTTGGTTGCTAATTTTGGCAACCAAGGCAACCACACATGGTAGAGAGTTCTAGAGAACTCTAGGCTAGGTATTTTCATGTGGATGGTGTGTGTGGGTCGAAACTTAGGTGGCTAGGTTGATTAGGTTAGGTTCTAGTGGGTTTAGGTCAAGGTATGTCTCAAATTAGGGTTATAAACCCTAATTCACTAAGGTAAAGTGCAATTAAACTTAATACAAGTTTAATTGGGTGTGTGGAAACTTAATTGAGAGTAAAACAACTCAATTAATTTAGGTCTAGGTCAATTGGACTCTCAATGAGTCCAATTGGACAGTGTGTGCTGAGATTAGGGCTCAATTGGACTCAATGAGTCCAATTGAGTAGGCTGATGGAATTGACTAAGATCCAAGTCAATTAGGTTTAGTGAAGACCTAATTAGGTACTTAGGGAGGTCTAGAGGTAATGTACTAGGTTAGGGCACCTTAATTTAGGTTCCTATGGGGTTGGAATTGGGTTTAGGGACCTAGAGATCCAAGATCAAGGCTTAAATCTCAAAATAGGAATTGGAGAGCAGTATCAGACGTCTAATAATAGAATCAGACGTCTTATACTCAAAAGTCAGAAGTTCAGACTTGTTGTCTGGACGTCCAATCAGAGTCAGGAAGGATTTCAGGTTCTATTTTGGGTATTCTGCAGAAATTGGACTTCTGACAACGTGTCTGGACGTCCAATAACACTGCAGAAGTGGGTTTGAAGTGTGCGGGAGTTGGCTAAGGGTCCTGGACGTCCTAAAACTTATCTGGACGTCCAGAGAAGGGTTGGAACTAGGGTTTTAGGGCTTCCTAGGGTGTGGTGACCTAATCTAAGGGTGGCTAAGGTTTGGGGAAGTCTCTAGGCTATCCTAGAGCTAGGATGGACCTAAGTTCTTCACATTTTACTACTTTATTCCTACTTAATAGAATAGCAAACCTTTAACTCCCTTACATCATTATTCCTACATCTAATCTAAGTCTTCTGCTCTAGCTCTGCTGCAACTCCCGTTATTCCTGATCTAGCTTCAGATCCTACTTCAGATCAGCTTATTGCCTGCAATTGACATAATACACTTAATCAGCACATTATAACATTATTTCATGCATAGCTAAAGGAAAGCAGTAAAGATGCAGACAATGCTTATGCATGCATGAATTACCCTAACTTATGCTAAGTCCTAGCCTAATTTAGGTCAATTAAGACTTATGATTGCTGCGCAATTATGTACACAATAGTAACATTTTGTTTGAACTGTCAGAAATGTTTTTCATTTCACTAAATAGTAAGAGTTGGTTATTTTTTCAGTGATTGTAGTTCATTCCAGACGATTTCTGAAGTCATTATGTTCAAAATCTTAAAAAGTGATTCGTTTATTAATTCATTATGTTCAGTATTTATATTTTATTAAATTCTTCTAGGTAGTTCACAACTATAATGAACCTTTACTTGAAGAAGAGATTAAATCGTTATGTTATTCTTGGTGATTATGTTCTAGGTGGTTATAGTTCATTGAATTGATTTTGTTGGTTTGTAAACATAATTATTTAGGAGGATTTTAAACTGGATGGCTATTCAAATGCAAAGAAGTGGGTCCTTGAACATCTCCATTTGAGATGGAAGTCTTGGAGGAACATTCTGAAAAGGAAGTGGGAAGCTTATAAAGAGGACCCTGAGAGGATGAAGATGATAATTAAGAAGGATCCATGCATTAGTGCTACTCAATATGACAGGTTGGTTGGTGAGTGGAAGTCACTCAAATCAAAGGTATGGATGATTTATTTATCATTATAACATAGAATATTGTGTCAAAGCTTATATAAAAATGGTATATCATTTGTCATAATTTTTTTTAGGAAAAGGCTGAAATAAATAAGATGAACCATAAGCAAAAGAAGTTAAATCACAACTGCGGAACACTATTGTTTGCAAACATATGCAAAGAAATGATGTATAACTTTGACTAATGTTCATTTTACATAAAATTTTCAACTAATATTATGTGCTCATTTCGTTTTTAGACAAGTGAATTAGGAAAGGAACCAACTAATATGGACCTCATGCAAAAGATCTATTGTAACCAAGGACTAGTGGTAAGTCTAGATCATCACTTTCTAAACTAACAATGGCTATAACATATGCATCTAGTTGTTTCTTTCTTTTTCCTTATCCTTTAATTTAGTATGACATTGAAGATTGTGTGGAGGAAACACAACCAAAAATGGAGAACTTGCCCCATGCACGTATTGAGGAGGAGGCATATAACTATGTCCTAAAACCTAGGAAGCAAGATTACATTCGCAATCTTGGGATTGGGCATGACCAATCATGTTGTTCATCTATCGATTCAGTAGTCCAAGAATCGGATGGAATGCGTGTTGATGAAGAGGTTATACTTTTAAATAAAAGTCATATTTTACCATGGATTGTTTATAAATTTGTGTTCATCCTACTCAAGTACCATGGATTGTTAATATAAGAAAGATTGAAGAAGCTTGAAGACCTTATTTCATCTCAAAACACATATTGAGCAACTGAGACAAGAAATTCAAGAAATGCGACAGAAATCTTCAAGTTTAGGTTATCAGGTAATAGTTACCAGTTTACAATATAAAATTTATAAAGTGTATATATTAAATTGATTTAAATGTTTTAATAGAGCACCTTGAAAATTCTCATGGAGGGTTTATGAATGGTAGTGGCAACAGTTACAACCATGATGGAGCTAGTAGCACTAATTTAAATAATATCATGACCAACCAATATCCAAATCAGTCATTCTATCTAGTTCCTTTCTCCCACCACAGGTTAGCTTTTATTACTTTTTAAATAAACTTTATTGTTTTAGAACCAAATATTTTTAGTAGACATGTTAGGTATAATATAATTTTTACTTGTAGGTTGGTTACCATAATCAAGGAGGTGGAATCCAATGTGGTACACCTATCACTCAACCTCTTCCGCAGGTAAGTATTTTAGCAACTATCCTTTAAGATTGTTTTCAAGGAGTAAATTTTGTATTATTTATTAATTTACTTATTTAGGGTCATCAAAATATGAACAATTCATATCGAAGCTTGGGCCAGCAAAATGGGACTTGAAGTTGGATGGATGAATGATCTTGCAAGAAGCATGCAGAAGATATATGTTATTGTGGAGCTTTTTTTTACAGACTTACAAGATTTTCCTAGCATTTTTGGTTAAACTAGATTTTCTATTTTCTCCAAAGAGGTCTTTGTTTTTCCAATGCTAATTCAAGCACTTTAGCCACTGCATGAATGGACATATAGTCTGCTCGGTAGTTTCTGAATATAAACTTTAACCGCTGAAGATAGTTTATGGAGGTCTTTGCTTTTCTGATCTTTTTCTTTCAGTTTGTGCATACATACTACCATTAAATAGAACTACCATCAATAAAATTTCTGACCTGTGTGATTGGTTGATACACGATTTAGTAAAATTTTAGAGAATCTAGCATTAGCTATGATGAGAATCCACATAGGAAATTGAAATCTAGCAACAACAGTAAAGCATCAACTATCTTTACATTTTTCTAGATCTCAACATATGGATGATTGAAATAGGATTTGTCATTGCTATTTTGAGACAAAAATCAAAATAGGATGATTGAAATTCAGCAATAACAATTAGCAGCAATAACCGCATAGCAGCAGTAGCACCAATGACGTAGCAGCAACAATGACGTAGCAACAACAATTCTCCCTTGTACCTCTCTATATAAAGGTACTTAGAGCAAACCTTTTGTTTTAATTAGGCATATCATTTGCTCTATGGGAATGCCACTTTGTTATTCTTTATTTATGTGGTAGAAAGTTCCTAATAACTGGTTGGTGGCAGTGATGTTGCCCTTCTACCACTTCTACAGCCATAACATAAACCTTTGTCTCTTCTGAGAGATCGTATCAGTCTCACTGAGCAGTAAGGAGGCAGAGTTTATGCAGGTGATCAAAGAGGTAGAAGTGGCTTAAGGTGTTGCATGCATATTACCACCATGAAGTTCTCTTGTAGGTGTATGATATTCTCATAAGTAGGAGTGCTGGTGGTTATTTGAAATTTAAATATGTTTGATGAAGCATTAGCTGTAGATGAAATATGGAAATCTTGATTCTAGAGTCATCTCGTAACTTTTTAGACTAAGGCACTATTTTTCTTTCTTTTAATGCATGTTGCATTCAAGGTAATGAGTGCTATCTCCTTATATAGTTTACTGAATAGATATATGATCTCTTAGTGTTGTAGGAACTACATCGATTTTGTTTCTTCTCTTCATATTTTATTGTGTAGATAACAATACAAAAATATATCATGACCACAAAATCAATTAGAATGATATTTTATTGTGTTACCATTACGCAGATGGAGAAATTGGCAAGGTCACAGTACTTGCTGAAGAAAGATCCTAAAGATTGTGCTCTTCTATATGTGGTACTGAATAGGCTTCAGGTTTTGGCTGGTCTGTTCAAACTCAACAAGGATGAAAAGGATAAGCCATTGGTTCGGTTTCTATCTCGTAATTTCCAGGTATTTTGTTGTTGAAGTTGCATATTGCTACAAGAGTATTATGGTTTTATTTGAGTGGAGACCACATGCTTGTGCTGAAGGCACCTGATGTTATGATTTGAAATTACACATGCATCTAGAAGGTTCTTTTGCTACTTAAGTGAGTTTACCCATGAAACATGGAAATATAGTTTTTGTATTTTTATTGTTCGCATCCAATATTCTAATGGTTGTGGAGAACATGAATACATGGTCCAAGTCATTTTTTAAGCCTATAAATATAACATCACACCTTTGCACTATTTTGTTATGTGGTTTACTAATCAAGTTTTAATTCTTGAAAGCTCAGGAGGAAAAAAATAAGGCAACTACTTTGAAGAATGCATATGTTTTGCTGGGTAGGCATCAACATGAGCTTGCAATTGCTTTTTTCCTTCTAGGAAAGGACCCTTCTGCTATAATGGTTTGTGCTAGGAACCTTGGAGATGAACAACTTGCTCTTATCATATGCTGCCTTGTTGAGGGCTATGGAGGGCCACTAGAACAAGAACTTATTACTAATGTCCTGCTTCCAAACACGATTGACAAAGGGAACTATTGGCTAGCAAGTTTGCTTGAGGTTAGTTCTGCATAAATAGAAGAGGGTTATTTATCTATGAACACACACATGTCAGATTTCCATACCCCTCCCCTCTCCTCTTTCTTGGTTGTATGCGCAGTATTTTGTTTCCTTCTTTTGCATATGCAGTGGAGACTAGGAAATTACTCAAAATCATTCAAGATTTTAGCATAATCATGCTTGGGCTTGGATGCTGCTACTTCAGGTCCATATAACAATCATTCTACTATTTCTGATCCAAACATTGGGCAATATTGTGCATTGCTAGCATCCAAGAACAAATTGCGAACCTCTATGGGTGACCACATGGCTGCAATGCTGTCAAAGTGGGTCATCTCTACAACTGAAAATGCCTTAAACGGATGTGGATTTCCTGTGAGTTTAAACATTTAATATTGCTTTTTATTGGATTCATGATGCAAATTATTATTTTCTTGAATAGTACATGTAGCTACAAGGCATTGTCAACTGGAATATAGGAAACATCTTGCCTAGTGAAAGGATCTTTGTGCCTTCTGTTTTCTAACATAAATTCCATATCCTCATTCGTTATTCTTCAACTAATTGCCCATGGCGATGCTCATATTGTTGTGCTTGGCTTCTTTAGTCGTTTCTTTTTCAAAGGCACTGGCTAGAGATTATGCAAGCACATTGCACTTGTAAATTGTAACACTCAAAGCTAAAAAAGGGCAAAGCAACCATTCTTATGGAACTAAGCGACCTCAGAAGAGTTTGATTTTTGATTTACTTTTTACCCATACAGATTTTCACCATAGTTTGTACTAACCTATTTGTGGCTGCAATTGGATTTGTTTTTCTTCACATATGCTTCAACTTTTATTATGAGAGCAATATGCTATCATTAGAGACCTTCTACTTGTAAGAGTTGACCATCTTAGTCTCCATTTTTTCAAGCTTGAAGCATTGGAGTGCATGTCATCATGGTGTAATCATAATGAAGCTGCGGATCAGAAGGTCCAAGGCCACCAGTCAGATGTTGAAAATCTTGGCATTCTTCATGGAATTACAAATCCTTCTTTTCCCAAAGGAGCCAACTGGCTATCAGGTGATGTAGCTGCTGACTTAGAGTGCAGTTGTATTTTAAATATAGCTATCCAAACTTCTACTTGAATTTCCTGGCTGGCAATGCAAGAGCACGGTGTCTCCTGTAGTGCTCCATAAAGATCTTGCTTTTGAGGATGAAGAAGTGATGGAGAACTTTAACACTAAAATTAGTGCAGCTATTTCATTTCTTCATCAAAAGCTTTCTCTGAGGCCTTTGGACATGATTAATAGGGTAATCTCGTGTTTTATGGAAGATTTTTTTTTCCTTATATTTCCTTTCCTTTTGACTTGTATAACATGTCATTTTTTTTATTTGACAGATACTGATTTCTTCATACTCCAGTGGTATGTTGTTTCCTGGTTATAACCTTCTACATGCATATGTTTCTCATCGAGTTGCATATTTAGTAGGGCTCATTTTGATGGCCAACCCGATCCTAAGTGATTTGAACAAGAAAGAATCATTTCATGAAGCTATTAGAGGAAACATTACAAATTTTCTACGTCAGATACTAGCTTTAGTGGACCAAGGTTGCCTTGATAGAAACTTTTTCAGCACTGATGGTAAATCTATTCAACATGATGAAAGTGGCTCAGTGGTGTTTCAATTCTTAAATGAGAAATAGCAGGTTATTGGGGCTTCATTGTGGAGGCTTTTGCATGATTTTTGTACACACCAATTGGACCCATTAATTGCAGACACTCTTGATTTTACTGGTGCGAGTAAATCAATTGAGATGACGCCCATTCATTTTTCTCACTCAATAACAATGTCATTGGCCTATACTTCCTCTTTGTTGTGGAAGCATCTTATCTCATTGCTGTGCTGGAAAGTAGACCAAGGTTTCCACGTAAGCAATATTCTTTTGTTGAAAGAATTAAGTGCAATTGGGCATTGTGGACTACATTATTCTTTAAATCCTAGTACTGATAGTCCGAAGCTGACTATAGATAACGATCCACTATCCATGCTCAGATGGTTATTGGAGGTTTCTCTTCACTCTGGTTTATATGGAAAATCCTTGAATGAAAATGAGAAATGCTTGTCACCTAGTAGGCAAAAAGCCTATTGGTGCTGGAGTGATGTACAAAGGGGCACTGAATATGAAACTGGAAAAAATGTATACTCTCATCGTGATAATGATGTTACTTCTAGCATATGCAATGGGGATTTTGATTTGCTTCTGGAAGTTCAGAAATTTGATAAAGAAAGTATAATTGGTTCCAAAGACAATGGCACGAATCCCACTAGGAAAGTCACTCATTTTCTTTCTCCAAAGGAAGTATACAAGAGAAGTGGTGAACTTATAGAGGTACCCATATTTATGCTTTTTTGGCCAGTTATGTGGTGATTATGTTTTCACTTGAAGAGTATATTTGCCTTTTTGCACTATGCACCCACTTTTTAAAGATAAGTTCTGAGAGAAGGGTAAAAATTGAAGTCAGAGCCAACTGTCAGTAGCATTTCATGGCATTACTAATTTTATGTTGTAACCATGCAGGCATTATGTTTTAACTACATCGATGAGCATGAAGTTGTAATTGCTAGTAATTGAAAGGTCAGTTCATTTATTGAAGATGCTTTTTTCAGGTTATAACAGTTGCTATGATATCGATTCACATCGGCTAGTTATCTCTCCTGGAGAACTTCATTCTCCTCTATGCTTCTTAATTTGGTCTTCTTAATAAAAGTTATCCTGCAAAGATAAATGGAAATGGTGGTCAATAATAAACAAACAATCAAGAGAATTGGCTATTGTCTTGGGAATCATAGGAAAAGCGATTTATCTATGATTTCTTGGGAAAGTGCTATATATTATTAGAAAATTTTGACCTCATTTGGTTTTATCTGATTATTGTTCTGTAATTGGTTCTTGTGTTGGAATCTGCATGGTATAACACATGATTTTTTTTTGGAAAGAAAGGAGGAAGATTACTTGAGAGTGTAATCCTAAATTTGTATTAAAAGAAGAAAAGGAACGGACTTATAGATGTTGAAGCAAAAAATTAGAAAAATATCTGGACTCTCTTACAACATTTTCAACCCAACAACGCTCATTTTTGAAGATTTTGCCATTCCTTTGTAGTCAAATACTCCAAATGATTGCGATTGCTTGACACCATCCCGCCATATTAAGGTCAATATGATCTCTGAAGTTTGTCTAGAAACTATCAAAATACATAACGTCAACCGTAGGTAGACTAAAATGAGATCAGATATCTCTAGAAAAGCCACAATCAAAAAATAGATGTTGGATGTCCTCATTGGAACTTTGACAAAGAGGGAAGGTAGTATATCCATTAGGACACCATTTAGATATGAAAATTCTTGTGACCAACCTTTTCCTTCTAAAGAACCACATAACAAGGTTGATCTTTAGGGGAATCCTACACCTCCAAACCATTTTAGAATTCGGAATTCCGATTTGTACCATCAGCCACCAGTAGTTTGTGGGCATGGTTCACCATGAAGCTACCATGCTTCCAAAAAAGAGAATCTGGCATATCTATCGCAGGAGATAGACCATCCACTGCCTGCAGAATTTGCTGAAATTCACTGCGCGTGGTATTAGACAGGTCCATCGGTAGCCTTATGTCCCAACGGTTAATCTCCTCATCCCACACATCTCTAACCACCACCTCTTTATCAATAATTTGTTGAAATAATCTTGGAAAATGATATGAAAATCTTCCATTATCTATCCAATCATCCACCCAAAACTTGAAAGATGAACCATCTCCCAAAGATAGAGAAAAGTGATATGAAACTCTCTCAAAATGGGTCTAATTGATTTCCAGAAAGCTGATAACCCACTTCTATTTGCATCTGCCCATTGCACCAAGTTCATAGAAGCACCATAGGAGTCTTTGAGGATAGAAGGAATCATAGATTTTTCATTGGAGCGTAATGTGATTACCCATTTCAGCAAGAGTGCCTTCAAGACAACCATCTTTCTTTGTTTGCTTCCTTGGCAACGTAGCAGTAGCAGCGGCAACATAGGAGCAGTAGCAGCGACAACATAGCAGCAGCAGCAACAGCGGTGGCGGCGGCATCAGCAGCTGTAGCAGCGTGTAGCAACGACGGCAGTAGTAGTGACGTAGCAGATTATGATGTTGGACTGAGGAATTTGTTTGCTTCCTTGGCAACGTAGCAACAACAGCGACAACATAGCAGCAGCAGTAGCGGTGGCATCAGCAGCAGCAGCATGTAGCAGTGGCAACGTAGTAGTAACGTAGCAGCTTATGATGTTCAGTAAAGGAATTTGTTTGCTTCCTTGGCAATGTAGATTTAGTATGTGGTAGGAAGAACAAAGAATCCTAGTAGGGCAAGGGAAATATAATTTTGGGATGTAATTTATTCAAGTGGAATTGATGAAGTACTTAAACCATCAAGGCAAAAAAAAGTTAGTAGGAAAAAATGTATACACAATAAAAGTTGGAATGACTATTTTGCCTTTTTTTATGTGGACATATTGCATGATGATAACGTCATCATCAGTCATATCTAGCTTTAATTAGTCATAATTAAGGTATAAATGCTCCTACATAATCGCCAGAGGACCATAATTCATTGCATAATCATTCTGAGAGAAATACAGTAAAATAGGGATAAAAATGCAGTTTTAATAGCACATCTCAATTGCAGAACAATCATGGGATTTTTTAGGGGTTAAGAAAAGGCCAAATGGTCTTAAATGTCTAACAAGTAGGTCCATGCAGATAGAAATGGGTTTTCACACGTTTCGAGAATTAAATGACATCTAAAATCCTAAAAACAGATCTGCTTAATCCACTGAGGTTCTGGTCAGGATAAAATCCACTTAAACCCTCTAAAAATTATAGAAAAATATTATCTAGAGTTTGGTACCTTCAATTTGACCTAAAATAGAGCCACAGACAGACTATTACCCTAATTTGAGATTTTGCATAAATTACCCAGTCAAACTTGGTTAAAACCCAAATCCAACTTCACCATTGGATTCCTTGGGTCAAAATTAAGTTTTTACCAAAACTTAGGCCTAATCAGAGATTGTCTTGAACTAGTTTGCAATTTGGTCAAGTTTGAATCTTTTCTTTCACACACATAACCCTAACTTTCAAATTTCTTACAAATAGGCTCCTATCTTTGTTGTCACTCTTTGCAAATAGGTCCCTCCACCATTATTGCGGAGGAATCCTTCTCCGACGACATTTGATTGAAGAGAATTTTTTCTCTGATCAACGAATCCCTTCCAAAATTGGAAGGGAGATTCCTAGAGAAGTTCTCTTTTCAACGCACCCGATTTCAATTTTCATAACTTTCTCAATCTCTCATGCGAACGTATGAGAGATTTGTGTATCTCTTAAGAATCCTTCTTCGACGAACCTTCCAAGCTTGAAAGCTTGGTTTCCAAGCTCCAACCGACTCCCTCGGGCCTATATAAGGATCCCCTTAGCGAACCGTTTTCCCTACACTCAAATTTGGCCAGAAAACCCTCAGTTCCTCTCTCCTCTCCGGGTGAATAGTTCCTCGACATCCGGCAACCTCTTCTGACCTCCCTGTAATTTCCCTAACTTGGCGGGGGTGACGTAATAAAGTGTAGAATTAAAAATAAAATAATCTCACAAAAATAACAATCACACAAATGACAATTATTTTTAGGTGGAAATCCAACCCGGGTGAAAACCACCACCTAACCCTCTTGAGTTAGGATTTTTCGATCAACCAAGTTGATCAAATCCACTAACGTACTACTTAAATGAGGGTAGTATAATCTCAATTACAACCATGCTACTTTATACGAGGGTAGCGTACCTCAAACCCCTTCTCTTCACAAGAAGGATTTTGTCTCACAAAGGCGATGGGAATTCGCAAAGCGAATACCCAACACAAGCAAAGTAAAATATACAAAGAGTAATCCTATAGAGTCACAAAGATATGAGACCTAGCTATTATAGGAGTTAGGATGCTTCCCTTTGTAAGAAGTGCATCGATGTGATGACGCGTATGCGTGAACCACGCTTTGGCACAGTAACACTCTCGTAACGTCGACGGGAGAGTGGGTGCACAGGAATCAGGCTCTCTAGATGTAGAACTAGGCTTGGAGAGCTAGAGCTTTCTCTTTAAGATTAAAAGACACAAAATGATGTGAAAGTGTGTTTCTTGGTGTGTTGCTAAGTGGCAAGGGTTCTCCTCTATTTATAGAGGGCCTAAGAAGGCTTTGGAAGGCCTTGGAAGGCTTCCATAGCCGTTGGGTACAACCTCCAAGAGAATTAAGTCGGAATCAGGATCAATCATAACTCTGACAGGGTTATTAGACGTCTAGTCCTGGCATCAGACGTTTGGAAAACCCATTTAAGACATCTAGGAACAAATTCAGACGTCTGATTTTAGGCAGGTTTCCTTCCTGACTTGAATCAGAGCTTAACAGGGTTCTAGGGAATTGTCATTAGACGACATACAGGATGTCTGGCACCAAGTCTGAACGTCTGGAAACCTACTTTTCTGCGGAAATGGATTCCCAAGGGAGTGCAACGGCTAGAAAATCTCTAAGAAGAGATTTTGGGTTAGCCGAGGCAAAACGGTCATGTATCAGATGTCTGGACACCTTCCCAGACGTCTGAAAATCAAAAATTTCGTGTACGTTCTCGCGTCTGTGCACAGACGGTACGCGCCCTCGTTTTCTTCTCCCTCTCTCTCCTCTCCTCGACGCAAAACCCCAACCCCCCACACATTATTTAAACCCCCCTCCACTCCCTCGTTCACCCCACCTCCAGCCACCCTTCTTCCTCCTCCAGCGAGAGCAGTGAGCGGCGAGTAGAGCGTAGCGGGCATGAGCGACGTGGGAGGAGAGGAGCAGCGAGGGGAAGAGAGGAGAGCAAGCGCCCGAGCTTGTGTGGGAGCTCATCGGAGAGTTGACGGTCGGTCGGCACGAGCGCGAGGCGGAGAGGTGCGTCGGGGAGGTCCTCCCCGACACTACTGCAGCCGGAGCAGTAGGCGAGCGAGTGCTGCGCAGCCACGCATGGCGTAAGAAGGCGAAGGCAGGTTCTGATTCTGGGTTTTTCCCAGAATTAGACATCTGGATCGACGTCCAGATGACGTAGATGACGTTTGGAGGAGGTTCCAGATGACTGAGAGGTAAGTTTCGCGATGTACACCTTCTTTGCAGATATGGCTATGCAGGCCATTCCGCCGAGGCACTGTTTTGTGCCATATTAAGGAGATTTTGTTGAACGCGTGCAGGATTCACTTCGGGAAGGCGCGGGACACGCTACCCCACGCAGTTCAGACATCTAGACGAGGCACCAGATGACGGGAAGCGTTTCCAGATGTCCGGAGAGGTGGTCGGATGTCTGGAACTGGGTCCAGAAGGTCCAGCAGAGTTCCTGGACGTCTGAGGAGTGGCGTAGGAGTTGAGGTATGGTTTTGGACTCTTTTAAGATGTTTGGAAGGTGTTCCAGATGTCTGATGTGAATCAGATTTACTGTTTTTGACCCGTTTAAGGTTGTTTGAGGTTCGATTTCCGCAATTAAGATACCGTCGTTTTTTGTATAAATTCCTCTACTTGTTGGAATACTTGTTATCGTGTTCTAAGTAGTCTCTTGTGAATGATCCTTGTGATAGGACCTCATTCCGTTGCGGATTTGGGGTTTGCTGAGGCACGTGGACCTACCGATCAAGCCCTCATTACTCCTGGGTTTACTGGTAGAGTCGCTTCCCCTAGTTTAATTACAACCTGAATGCATATGTGAAAATGAATGTTAGATCCTAGGGTATGGCATGAATCCTAGGACTAGAAACACTGGAATATTTGTATTGAATGTACGGATTGCAGTCTTTGATGAGTAGATAGAATGATAACAATTGCCTGTAAATGAATAACAGCTGCCTGTGAAATGTAAAGTACTTGTGCTAGCAAATTGTTGCATGTAAATTACTGTTGTTTATGTTAAATATCATAATATGAGCTGCATGTATATGAATTGGAAATGGAAGGGTGAATGTTGGAAACACGAGCTACTTGTGAATAAACCTGGAATGTGAACAATAAAGTTACATGATTACATGTGTAGAACCTGAGAAATGGAAATAGAAATGATGGAACCTGGTATGGCTTGGCCTGAGAAACATAAGCATGAACCCTACGGGAAATTAGGAGTAGAGCTCCTGGAAATAAATGGAATGGAACTGGGAATGTGAGTGGGGAAGTAAGCTGGCCCTTGAGTACGGAGTACCAAGGAGAGTGACTGTCCCCCCTGGTTAGTGCAGAGTGGAGCTAGCCGCCCTTGGGTTAGGACACGGGGTTAGGATTGGCCACTTTGTACTGACTTCTTGGCCCTCGTGTACACAGTACCGGGGAGAGCTACTAGTGTAGGGAGAGAGCTAGCCACCCGATAGGGCCCGGGGTTCAGCTAGCCGCCTTACACCGACTTGTTAGGCCCACTGGGTAAACCAGGGTAGTCAGGCAAGGGTGTGCGGACTATGGAGGGGCGAGACCCCTATTTGGTTACTGAGAGGGCTATGCCTTATACTGGTTTCGTGCTGTGCTTTGGGCGTACCCACTAACGGAAATGATTGATCGCGTACCAGTGCGGGGTAGCTACCCGTGCGCTTATCGCGCGTGCCGTAGTCATCGTTACGTCTGTCAGTGACCTTGAGGTGGTTGACTGAGAGTAGGACCACCACGGGGGACTCTCCCGGCCAGGAGAGTACCACGTGCTACTTCTACTCTTCGGAAAATACTGCAATCAAGATCGTTCCCACGAGGAACATTCGAGATCAAGAAAGAGACCTGATAAATAAACCAAGTGATGAAAGAGAGAATAATTAGTTAAAGAAAGAAAAAAATTGAAAAACAACAGCTACCTGTCCACCTTTACTATTTTAGTTGGTTGCCACTCTACTCAGCATTCGCTGATTTCGCATACTCATAACTCTTTTCAGGTTCAGGTGTTGAGCAGCCAGAGTCTACGACTGTAGAGGATGCTGGGCCCAGTAGAGTCCAGTAGTTGTAACTTTCTGTTGTACTTCGTTTCCTGTTATAGTGAGTAGTTTATTACACTTCTATACCCTTTCATTGTGAACTTTATATTTTTGTACTCGTTTACTTTCCTACTGTTGTGGTGGTATGTACTGTAGTAGTTACTTCTTTACTGCTGTACTTTTGTTACTGTTAGTTGCTTGCATGGTGAATGTGGTTTATTTTACTGCTTTTTGGTTACTTTCTCGTTGGGCGACTGGGTCTTGGGATCAGTCGAGTCGGTCTGGTCTCGTGTCCTATAGGGATTCGGGAATCGGGTCGTAACAAGATGGTATTAGAGCAAGGTCGTCTCGAAAAGTGAACCAACTAGTTGGAAAATAACCAATTCACATGCTTGTAACTAGAGTAACCACCACAATGTACCTTTTGTGATTTGTTCTGAGGTTCTTTTGCCGAATATCCATTGAAGTTGACATTTTCCTATTCTATGTTCGCGTCTCCTTGCAGGAGATGCCTCGACGTGGAGTCATTGAGGCGGGCCGCGGATGCGGCCGAGGATGAGGTCGGAGTGGCGGACGCGTTGAGCCCAACGTCTCAGCGGATCTGCCACTACTTCCGGGCGTTCAGGCCTAGGACCTCGCCTAGCTGATACGGGAGATCGTACGAGAGGAGCTCCACCAACCTCCACGGGTGCCTCTCCCTGGGGCTGCGGAGGGGGAGTTCTCTGTGGGACCACGCGACAGACACAGCGTTGGACGTGGGGGAGAAGGTGGGCCTCCACCGCCCCCGCCGTCCTCTGACACTTCCGAGCACGAGCCCTCCTTACCTGGAGGCATACTAGTTCCCCCACTTTAGCGCCATTACGAGCTTTTCGGACAGTTCCGGAAGTTGAACTCCCCTTCTTCAAGGGGGATGAGGACCCGACCGAGGCGGAGGACTGGCTCGAGCAGATCAAGAAGGTGGTTGACACCCTTCGCCCCTTGCGGACTGCCGTGTGGCCTTTGCCACGTACCAACTGGAGAGCACGGCACACAGGTGGTGGAGGACCGTCAGAGGGCAGGAGAGGGACGAGCCGTCCTGGGACCAGTTCGTCACTCTCTTCTGCGAGTAGTACTTTCCCCAGACATGGCAGGATCAGAGGAGGCGGGAGTTCCACACTCTCCGCCAGGGGACGATGACCGTGAGCGCGTACCGCATGCATTTTCTGGAGCTATCTCGCTTCGCCGCGACAGCTGTAGCTACTGAGGAGGAGCGCTTGTGGAGGTTCACAGAGGGGCTTCGGCCTGCTATTCAGGGGTATGTCAAACCCCTGAAGCTGCCTACTTTCTCGAGAGTGGTGGAGGCAGCTATGACATATGAGGAGACCAACCTGGCCGCGCGTGACACTGATAGCGGACGAAAGAGGCCCTACCAGCTAGACTACTCACAGGGCCGACGAGAGAGGAGGCACGTGGCACCCGCAGGAGAGTTGTCACATTTTGCCAGGCCATCAGTGGCCTTTGGGGGCCCTCGACAGGGGCCAGTTGCCAGCATCGGACCCCTGCCCAGCCGTCAGCAGGGACCTACCGAGGGCGGGAGTCGAGTTCCCCTTTGCTACCAGTGTGGCCAACCAGGCCACATCAGGAGGGACTGCCCGTCTAGGGCTGGAGGCCAGCAGATGCTCCCTGCACTGAGCACGGGAGGATGAGTAGGAGGCTGTGGTTCCCAAGCACGTGGGGGAGGTCAGCAGTCGCGAGGAGGGTACCGACCAGCGGCTACCCGTCCGATGCAGAGTGTGGCTGCTTCATCTGCATCTTGAGCTGAGGGGCGTATTAACGCCCTGACACACAGCGACACCAGAGCTTCAGGTTCAGTGGTGGCAGGTATGGTTATAGTTTCCGGCAGACTAGTTTATACACTTTTTGATTCCGGTGCCACCACTCGTTTGTTGCTCCTAGTTTTGCTGTCAGTTTGGGGCAGGACTGTGTGTTGTTAGAGGGTCTGTTTGTGATCAAAGGTCCGGGTGGTCAGCTGTTTGTAGCTAAGGAGGTTTACACAGGTTGTGAGGTCAGTGTTGGGGGACAGCCTCCTCGCTGATCTAATTGTGATACAGATGGAGGATTTTGGCGTGATTATGGGGATGGACTGGCTGTCCGCTTACCACGCTTTGGTGGACTGTTTTGAGAGGAAGATCGTCTTCTCCATACTAGAGTTGCCCTCTTTTGAGTTTCACGGATAGCTAGTGGACGGAGGCTTCAGGTGCATTTTTGCACTTCGGGCGATGAGACTTTTGGGCCAGGGGTGTAAGGGTTTTCTAGCTTGTGTAGTGGCAGAGCCCAGCCCCGTGACAGATTTTCAGAGTATCCCGGTGGTCAGAGAGTACTCTGACGTGTTCCCGGAGGAGCTACCAGGACTACCGCCTGAGCGTAAGATCGAGTTTGAGATCTCACTGGTACCGGGGACCAGCCCCATTTCTACAGCACCTTACAGGATGGCCCCACTTGAGCTGCGCGAGCTCAAGTCTCAGTTGCAAGACCTTCTCGAGAAGGGCTTTGTGAGGCCCAGTGCGTCTCCGTGGGGAGCCCCAATTTTGTTTGTGAAGAAGAAGGATGGTACCCTACGACTTTGTGTGGACTATAGACAGCTGAATAGGGTCACCATCAAGAACAGGTATCCGCTGCCGAGGATTGACGATTTGTTTGACCAGTTACGAGGTGCCACGATTTTCTCCAAAATAGACTTGAGGTCTGGCTACCACCAGTTGAGGATCAAGGAGACCAACGTCTCCAAGACAGCTTTCCGCACTCGGTACGGACACTACTTATTTTCGGTCATGCCGTTTGGGCTGACCAACGCCCCGGTTGCTTTCATGGACTTGATGAACCTGGTGTTCAGGCCATATTTGGATCAGTTCGTGGAGGTATTTATTGATGATGTGCTCATCTATTCGCGGGATCAGACGCAGCACGGTCAGCACTTGCGGTTGGTTTTGGACACATTAAGACGACGCAGGCTATATGC
Source organism: Thalassia testudinum (assembly GCA_037157565.1). Classification (NCBI taxonomy): domain Eukaryota; kingdom Viridiplantae; phylum Streptophyta; class Magnoliopsida; order Alismatales; family Hydrocharitaceae; genus Thalassia; species Thalassia testudinum. Next base: position 53,398,631 of record JAZHRO010000009.1, read on the forward strand.
CAAGTATAGCAAGTGTGAGTTCTGGTTGAGGGAGGTGACTTTCTTAGGTCATGTGATTTCAAGGAATGGCTTGGCTGTGGACCTAGCTAAGGTCGAGGCAGTGCTCAGGTGGGAGAGACCACGTACAGTGACAGAGATCCGTAGTTTCTTGGGACTTGCAGGCTACTACAAGTAGTTTATCAGAGGTTTCTCACAGATTGCACGTCCTATGACACACCTGTTAAGACCCGAGGCATCAAGACCACTTTAAGACGTCTGGGAGTTGGTCTAGACGTCTGGAAATTAATTTTTGCGTGTGTACGAAAGCGAATCTGCGCGCGTGTCGCGTGCAAACTAAAACCCGCCGCCCTCTTCTTTTTCTCTCCCCTCGCCGACCTACAGATGCCTTCCCCCATGCCTACAAATACTCCTCTCCCCTCTCCCTCGTTCACCACCCCACCTGTCTTCTCCTTCCTCTAGCGTGAGCGCGAGAGCGAGAGCGAGGGCAACAGCTGCTGCCAGGTGCAGTGCGGAGAGGAGAGGTGCAGCGAGAGGGAAGAGGGAGAGCGCGTGAGGAAGAGAGAGAGCGAGCTCGCCGGGGCAGCTCAAAGCCGGCCGGCGTGCGCGCGGAGGGGTGTCATGCGGGGGAGATCTCCCCTGGTGCTGTTGCAGCTCGAGCAGCGGACGAGCGGCTGCGTGGCGAGCTCGCGCACAGCGGAAAGAAGCCGAAGGAGCTTCTGATTTTGGGATTTTTCCCAGAATCAGACTTCTGGAAGTACATCCAGACGACATAGGCGACGTCTGGAGGGAGCTCCAGACGGCTGAGAGGTATGTATTTCCTCCTGTGCTTCCTTTTGCGGATATGGTCATGAGGGCCGTTCCGCCGAAGCTCAGTTGCGTGTTGTGTTTGAGAGAATTTGCGTGCGCATGCAAGTTTCGCTTCGGGAAGATGCGGGGCATGCCCTCCCACACAGATCAGACGTCTGGGCACAGCACTAGACGGCGGAGAGAGTCTCCAGACGTCCGGCGTGATAATCGGACGTCTGGAATTAGGTCCAGACGGTTCAGCGGGATCCTGGATGTTTGAAGAATAGCTCAGAGTAAGGTATGACCTGACCACCTTTTAAGACGTCTAGAAGGTGTTCCCGACGTCTGATTGGAGTCAGAATTGTCGTTTTTGACCTGTTTAGGGTCCGTTCGAAGTCCGATTTCCGCATTTAAGATTCCGTTCTTCTCAAAATATGTTCCTCTACTTGTTTAAAATACTTTTATCCTGTTCTAAGTGGTTCCTTGTGATTGATCCTTATGTTAGGATCTCGTTCCGTTGCAGCTTTGTGGGTTGCGGAGGCACGTGGACCTGCCGATCACGCCCCCATTACTCCCGATTTTGTGGGTAGAGTGGCTTTCCTTAGTTAATTACAACATTAATGCATATTTGAAATAAATGATAGATCCTTGGGTATGGCATGAATCCTAGGACCTGAAAACTAGATTGAATGATAGATCCTAGGGTATGGCATGAATCCTAGGACCTGAAAACTAGATTGAATGATAGATTCTAGGATGTGGCATGAATCCTAGGAATAGAAACACTGAAACGAACGTCTTGAATGTCTGAATTGCAGTCTTGGATAGCTAAACAGAATAATGATAATTACCTGTAATTGGATAATAGCTGCCTGTGAAATGTAGAGTACTGTTGCTAGAAACTGTTACATGTAATTCTTGTTGTTTGGAGACTAAATTCTAGCTGCATGTAAATATAAATTGGAAAAGAAAGGTTAAATGATGGAAACACATGCTATATGTGAATAAAACTGAAATGATGGAACCTAGTATGTCTTGGCCTGAGGAATATGAGCATGAACCCTACGGGGAATTAGGAGTAGAGCTCCTAGAAAATAAATAGAATGGAACTGGGGAAGTGAGCTGGCCCTTAAGTACGGAGTACCAAGGAGAGCGACTGTCCCCCCTGTTTAGTGCAGAGTGGAGCTAGCCGCCCCAGGGACCCGGGGTTAGGTCTGGCCACTTTGTATCGACTTTTGGCTCTCGCGTATACAGTACCGGGGATAGCTACTAGTGTAGGGAGAGAGTTAGCCACCCCACGGGCCCCGAGGTTTTGCTAGCCGTCCTACATCGACTTGTTAGGTCCACTAGGCAAATCAGGGTAGTCAGGCGAGGGTGCGCGGACTGTGGAGGGGTAAGGCCCCTGTTTGGTTACTATGGAGGGGCTGGACCCCTATTACTGAGAGGGCTCTGCCTTATACTGGTTCTGTGCTGTGCTTTGGGCGCACCCGTTAACGGAAACGACTGACCACGTGCCAGTGCAGGGTAGCTACCCGTGCATTTATCGTGCGTGTTGTAGTCATCGTTACGTCTGTCAATAACCTTGGGGTGGTTGACTGAGGGTAGGACCACCACGGGGGACTCTCCCAGCCAGGAGAGCACCACGTGCTACTTCTACTTTTTGGAAAAGATTGCAATCAAGATCGTTCCCATGAGGAACATTCGAGATCAAGAGAAAGACCTGAGAAATAAATCAAGAAAGTGTAAATATAGAATAAAGAAAGAAATTAAAAACAACAGCTACTTGTCCACCTTACTGTTTTTCTCAGTTTGCTGGTTGCCACTCTACTCAGCGTTTCGCTGATGTGTCATACTTGTCACCTTTTTCAGGACCAGGTGTTGAGCAGCTAGAGCCTATGGCTGCAGAGGGTACTAGGCCTAGTAGAGCCCAGTTGTACTTTTATTGTACCCATTTTTATGTAGTAGTGAGTATTCTGTTACACCTTTGTACTTTTTTATTGTAAACCTTATATTTTCTGTACCTGTTTTTAATTCTCTACCGTTGTGGTGGTATGTACTGTAGTAGTTCTTTTCTTTACTGCTGTACTTTTGTTATTGTTAATTAATTACATGGTGAGTGTGGTTTATTTTACTACTTTTTGGTTACTTTCTCGTTGGACGGCTGGGTCTTGGGATCAGTCAAGTTGGTCCGATTCTCGTGTCCTGTAGGGATTCAGGAACCGGGTTGTAACAACAGCTGACCCGGAAGGACGTGCCCTTTTCTTGGACCGATGCTTGTGAGGCGTGTTTTCAGGAGTTGAAGGAGAGAGTGACTTCGGCTCCTGTGCTTACCATTCCAGACAGCAGTGGCGGTTTTGTTGCATACACGGACGCCTCTTTGCAGGGCTTAGGGGGTGTGCTCATGCAGCGGGATCACGTTGTCCCTTACGCTTTGTGGCAACTGAAGCCCCATGAGCATAGCTACCCTACACATGACCTAGAGCTGACAGCTATCATCTTCGCATTGAAGACTTGGAGGCACTACCTGTACGGTGAGACTTTTGAGATTTTCACAGATTATAAGAGCCTCAGATACTTCTTTGATCAGAAGGAGCTCAACATGAGACAGAGACGTTGGTTAGAGCTCCTGAAGGACTATGTCTACAGCATTTCCTACTACCCAGGAAAGGCCAACGTGGTGGTTGACGCCTTGAGCCTGAAGGCGCCCGCCCACTTGGCCAGTTTACAGGCATAGAGTTGGAGACTCATGGAGGAGATGGGCAGTTGGAGACCCTTAGAGTTACTGGGGCACTGTGGGGCAGTGACTGTGACACGACAGATGAGGCCAGAGCTAATAGACCGCATCATCACAGGACAGATGGCAGACCCGTACCTGCAGTCGTTGCGGGACAGAGTACTGTCAGGGGACCTTGGAGACTTCTCCTTTACCGACGAGGTGCTGCGCATGAAGGGACGTTTGTGTGTTCCCCGGGACGAGGAGCTGTTGAGAGAGCTCCTGATTGAGGTACACGGTTCCAGGTTCACCATGCATCCTGGGAACACAAAGATGTATCATGATCTGAGACGCGACTTTTGGTGGAGGGGAATGAAGCGGGATGTAGGTGAATTCGTGCTGCAGTGTTTGGTGTGCTAGCAGGTGAAGGCCGAGAATCAGAGGCCTGCAGGGCCGTTGCAGCCATTTCCAGTGCTAGAGTGGAAGTGGGAGAGCATCACCATGGACTTGGTGGTGGGCTTTCCCGTTACCCAGCGAGGACACGACACAGTCTTGGTAATTGTAGACAGATTGACGAAGACGGCACGTTTCTTGCCGTTTCGAGTTACTTTGGGACCAGCACAGTTGGTAGAGAGGTATATCCGCGACGTGGTACATTTGCATGGAGTTCCACGTGAGATTGTATCCGACCGGGATACCCGCTTTACGTCCCAGTTTTGGGCTGAGTTTTAGCAGGCCTTAGGGACACGGTTGAGATTCAGTACAGCATACCACCCCCAGACGGACGGACAGTCAGAGCACACGATGCAGACGCTTGAGGACCTTTTGTGTGCCTGCGTACTGGACTGGAGGGGCTCTTGAGAGGAGCATTTGCTCCTAGTGGAGTTTACATATAATAACAGCTATCACTCGAGCGTCGGCATGGCACCCTACGAGGCTCTGTATGGACGGAGGTGTATTGCACCCTTGAGTTGGGTTGAGGTGGGGACCAAGTGGGAGGTTGGCCCCAGACTAATCTGGCAGAGTCAGGAGGTGATTGAGCAGATTCACAGGCAACTTCATATTGTCAGGAGCAGACAGAAGAGCTATGCCGATCGGTAGCGCAGAGAGGTGCAGTTTGAGGTTGGGGATCACCTCTTCCTTCGCGTTTCGCCCATGAAGGTCCTGCAGCTTTTTGGGGTGAAAAGGAAGCTAGCACCGAGGTTTGTGGGGCCCTTTGAGGTCCTGGAGCGGGTTGGACCCATTGATTACAGGCTTGCCCTTCCTCCCCAGTTTTCTGGTGTGTACGGCATGTTCCACGTGTCCAACCTTAGGAAGTATGTCGCCGATCCCAGTCACGTTCTGAGCCACGAGAGCATCGAGGTGGGTGACGACCTGACCTACCCCGAGCGGCCAGTGCAAATACTAGACAGAGCAGTCCGGAGTTTGAGACGGAAATAGGTACCCCTGGTAAAGGTCCTGTGGAGGAGCCAGAGGTACGAGGAGGCTACCTGGGAGCCTGAGGCGACGATGTGAGAGCGGTACCCAGAGCTCTTTGAGTGTACGTCTTTTCGGACGGGCTTTGGTCCTCTTTGAGTTTGTTATGCATATGTTGTTCTTTTCCTGCACCATAGCTAGCTTAAGTTTCGGGGATGAAACTTTCTTTGAGTTTGTTATGTTGTTAAGACCCATGCTAGTTGAGCCATTTAAGACGTTTGGAACATGGGTCAGACATCTGGACACCTTCCCAGACGTCTGAAAATCAAAAATTTTGTGTATGTCCTCGCGTCTGCGTGCGTGCTACGCGCAAACGATACGCGCCCTCATTTTCTTCTCCCTCTCTCTCCTATTTTCGATGCAAAACCCTAACCCCCCACGCATTATTTAAACCCCCCTCCTCTCCCTCGTTCACCCCACCTCTAGCCACCCTTCTTCCTCCTCCAGCGAGAGCAGTGAGCGGCGTGGGAGGAGAGGAGCAGCGAGGGGAAGAGAGGAGAGAAAGTGCACGAGCTTGTGTGGGAGCTCACCGGAGAGCTCATGGCCGGTTGGCACGAGCGTGAGGCAGAGAGGTGCATCGGGGAGGTCCTCCCCGACACTACTGCAGCTGGAGCAGTAGGCGAGCGAGGCGAAGGCAGGTTCTGATTTTGGGTTTTTCCCAGAATCAAACGTCTAGATCGACGTCCAGAAGACATAGACGATGTCTGGAGGAGGTTCCAGATGACTGAGAGGTAAGTTTCGCGACGTACACCTTCTTTGCGGATGGGGCCATGTAGGCCATTCCGTCGAGGCACTGTTTCGTGCCATATTAAGGAGATTTTGTTGAATGCATGCAGGATTCGCTTCGGGAAGGCACGAGACACGCCACCCCACGTAGTTTAGATGTGTGGACGAGGCACCAGACGACGGGAAGTGTTTCTCGACGTCCGAAGAGGTGGTCGGATGTCTGGAACTGGGTCCAGACGGTCTAGCGGAGTTCCTGGATGTCTGAGGAGTGGCGCAGGAGTTGGGGTATGGTTCTGGACTCTTTTAAGACGTCTAGAAGGTGTTCCAGATGTCTGATGTGAATCAGATTTACTGTTTTTGACCCGTTTAGGGTCCGATTTTCGCAATTAAGATACCGTCGTTTTCCGTATAAATTCCTCTACTTGTTGGAATACTTGTTATCCTATTCTGAATAGTCTCTTGTGAATGATCCTTGTGATAAGACCTCGTTCGTTGCGGATTTGGGGTTTACTGAGGCACGTGGACCTGCCGATCAAGCTCCCATTACTCTTGGGTTTACTGGTAGAGTCGCTTCCCCTAGTTTAATTACAAACCTGAATGCATATGTGGAAATAAATGTTAGATCCTAGGGTATGGCATGAATCCTAGAACTAGAAACACTGGAATATTTGTATTGAATGTACGGATTGCAATCTTTGATGAGTAGATAGAATGATAACAATTGCCTGTAAATGAATAACAGCTGCCTGTGAAATGTAAAGTACTTGTACTGGCAAATTGTTGCATGTAAATTCCTATTGTTTACGTTAAATGTCATAATATGAACTGTATGTATATGAATTGGAAATGGAAGGGTGAATGTTGGAAACACGAGCTACTTGTGAATAAACCTGGAATGTGAACAATAAAGTTACATGATTACATTTGTAGAACCTGAGAAATGGAAATAGAAATGATGGAACTTGGTGTGGCTTGGCCTGAGAAACATAAGCATGAACCCTACGGGGAATTAGGAGTAGAGCTCATGGAAATAAATGGAATGGAACTGGGAATGTGAGTGGGGAAGTGAGCTGGCCCTTGAGTACGGAGTACCAAGGAGAGCGACTGTCCCCCCTGTTTAGTGCATAGCAAAGCTAGCCACCCTTGGGATGGGACCCGGGGTTAGGATTGGCCACTCTGTACCGACTTCTTGGCCTCGTGTACACAGTACCGAGGAGAGCTACTAGTGTAGGGAGAGAGCTAGCCACCCCATGGGGCCCGAGGTTCAACTAGCCGCCTTGCACCAACTTGTTAGGCCCACTGGGCAAACTAGGATAGTCAGGTGAGGGTGCGCAGACTGTGGAGGGGTAAGACCCCTGTTTGGTTACTGAGAGGGGCTAGATCCCTGTTACTGAGTGGGCTATGCCCTATACTGGTTCCGTGCTGTGCTTTGGGCGCACCCGCTAACGGAAACGACTGACCGCGTGCTAGTGCGGGGTAGCTACCCGTGCGTTTATCGCACGTGCCGTAGTCACCGTTACGTCTGTCAGTGACCTTAGGGTGGTTGACTGGGTGTAGGACCACCACGGGGGACTCTCCCGGCTAGGAGAGCACCACGTGCTACTTCTACTCTTCGGAAAATACTGCAATCAAGATCGTTCCCACGAGGAACATTCGAGATCAAGAAAGAGACCTGATAAATAAACCAAGTGGTGAAAGAAAGAATAATTAGTTAAAGAAAGAAAGAAATTGAAAAATAATAGCTACCTGTCCACCTTTACTGTTTTAGTTAGTTGGTTGCCACTCTACTCATCGGTCGCTGATTTTGCGTACTCATAACTCTTTTCAATTCCAGGTGTTGAGCAGCCAGAGCCTACGGCTACAGAGGGTGCTGGGCCCAGTAGAGCCCAGTAATTATAGCTTTCTGTTGTACTCCGTTTCCTGTTGTAGTGAGTAGTTTATTACACTTCTGTACCCTTTCATTGTGAACTTTATATTTCTGTGCTCATTTACTTTCCTATTGTTGTGGTGGTATGTACTGTAGTAGTTACTTCTTTACTGCTGTACTTTTGTTACCGTTAGTTGCTTGCATGATGAATGTGGTTTATTTTATTACTTTTTGGTTACTTTCTCATTGGACGACTGGGTCTTGGGATCAGTCGAGTCGGTCCGATCTTGTGTCCTATAGGGATTCGGGAACCGGGTTGTAACATCTGGGGTCCTCTATGGACGTCTGATACGAAGCTAACGGTTATTTTCTCCATGGTTGCTATGGAAGCCAATGGTCCACTAATTGGACGTCTGGCAAAGGCATCAGACGTCTGCTAAGACATCTGGACTAAGGTCTGGACGTCTGATTTCATCAGACAGAACTAACTATGTCCAGCCTAAATATTATTGGACGTTTGAGTCAACAATCAGACGTCTTAAAAGTCATTATCAGACGTCTAATTTTCATATTAGACATCTGATAAGGCTGTCTGAACCCTATTTTGGTTTTCTAAGATCTCTACAGAAAACCTAAGTATCATAGGATTGTGCAAGTGTTCCTAAGACTACTGTTAGGGTTCTTTGAGGCTCTTTAACATGAATCTAAGAAACAAAAATAAAGAGCAACAAAAGAGACAAAAATACATAGTACAAAGGAAAGGAAATCTATCATATTCTTCATCTCCTTCTTCAAGCTATCGCTCCTTGCGAAGCTCCTTTGTTCTCCATCAAGCTCCTCTAATCTGCCGTGGATGCGAGCTCGGACTCTATCTAACCACGTCTCCATTTGCATTTAGCCTGAAATCTGAGACTTCGAATGCAAATGTTAAATGACACGTGTTTTGTTATCATCAAAATAAACGATCGCGGTGCTCTAGTGATATAGACACATCTATTTAGGTTAAAATGCCTATTCATGCATGTTCCTAGGCTTAGATTTACATTTCATGTTATAAATATTACATAACATGCATCATTGTGCATTTAGAGTAGTATATATTTTGGGTTAATTAGGTTCTTTTTATGGTCCAGAGAGGGGAGGATTTATTTTAGAGCCTCGGATAGACGATCAGACCATACGGATTTGATTAATACGACGATCGGAGTCTAACGCCTCTGAAATCGTCCAGATCAGAGTCTCGTAGCATCACATGAAGCCCAAGGAAGATCAACGGCCAGGGGGCAATGCGACATCCATACTGGTTTCGGATGGATCCAAAGCGACGATCGCAGTCCGGCATCGCAGGAATCATCCCGATTTGGGTACCGTGGCACCCTCTACAAAAGAAAGAATGGACGGCCTAGGTGGCTCCACGTGGTGCCATCCAGGTCGCCCAACGCCGGCCAGCAGCAGTAGTGCACGTGCACAGTCACAGCCGCGCGTGCGCGCAAGGTGCGGGGAGCAAGGGTGCGTGATGCACGCCAGCGGGGTGGGCACGGATCTTCAGCGACGTGCCTTTGGTGATGCTTGCAGCTGTCACTAATGGTCAGCGCACGCCAGCAAGTGGATTTGAAGGGCGGATCTTTAGCGACAGCTGCAGTGACATTTATGGATGCCAGTAATGACCCAAAAGCGAATTTGTTCTTCCTCCACTATAAAAGGATCTATCCACCACCATTCCAAACCATCTCTTCCTTTCTTCCTCTCACCACCTCCAAGGCTCTAGAGAGAGCTTGTCCCAAGCTCGGGATGCTCCTCTAGAGTAGAAAATCAAATAGTTTTCCATCCTCTCACCCCCCTTCGTGGAGCATCCCGTGGTCGTCCTCTCACCGCCCTTTGGGAAGAAGATCCTCGCCGCGACGTCGTCCTGCCCCATCGTCTGTCCTCTGGCTCCGTCCTCCATCGTCCTTCTCCGTACCACCTTCCTCCAGGTGACGTCAGAGTGAGTCGTCCTCCGAGAAACAGTCGATGGGGATTTCTCTCACCTCATTCTATCTTTTTATACTTTCATAGTGTAGATTTTTCCTACTTTCGTAGTGTAGCAAACAATTCTTGATGAATAGATGATTGTTTCTCTCTCTCTCTCTTCCTCTCTCTTTTTTATATTTGCAAGTAGATTAACTAGATAAGCATTTGTTGATCTAATCTCTTGCTTCCTAAAAATACCAAAAAAGTTAGAAAAGATAAAAACGACAAAAAACAAATAAAATCGAAGCGCGATTTTCAATTAAAGTAAACGTCGCCTCCCTGTGTTCGACCCGGGACTCCTTTGGAGTTTCGATATAAATTTTATTTGATCAACGTATTTTCCAACTAGGATGACAGGTTACTTGTAACCTCGATTTCTAACACGCGAAACGTGTCCGGCCATTTTGGTGTCGTTGCCGGGGAGGCAATGGAATTTACTTTATTGTTTATTGCGTTTCTTTGCATTTACATATCATTAACCCTACTTGTCTTTGATCTACTGTCTTGCAGGTACCCTAGCATGGAGATCCAAGTGTGGTAGACCGGAGTAAAGTGCGGGTAGAGTGTTTTGTAAGTGTCCCCTACACCACCCCCACCTTAGTTTTCATTCCATAACCTGATAACTCAAACTCAAATCAACTTAGGTGCTTTTTATAAACCCCAGGATAAATTTGGTTGTTTGTTTGCCACCTCCACTCACCTCGCCATCCACATAAAAATAAAAATAAAAAAGTGTTATCTGATTGTGGGATTTTCTGAAAGAGACACACCCTAACACCCACAACTCTCAACTTAAGGCGCACCAATCACTTTGATTCTACCACTTAATTGGGATCTAACCTGTGGACCCGGTACACTTCAACTAAATACACATAGGTGAGAAGAAATCTGAATAGGTTAAGCATTCTTGTGTGCCTTAACTAAGTGGTGCAATAGGCCAATTAATTGTGCTGTTTGGGCCACACCACTCAATCTAAAACTGATTCATTAAGTAGCTTGCCACTTAGGATTGATTTTTAGGACTAAACCATGCACTCCACATTTTATTTCTGATTTTTAAAGGAATATATCTACACCAGTTCTTTCAAAAGTTGGAGTGTTCTACTGATCCTTGATTGAATATACCTAAAGATTAAACCCTAAAAGCTACTAAACAAGGTTGAACCTTAAAAGACACATCATCAAATAACCTTGTTTGAAAACCTTGGTTGTGCACGCACACACATTTTAACTAATCATTAAGGGTACAACCCATCTAAAGGGCCCATCACATTCCAAGAGCACGATCATCCCAAGCCTAACTAAAACTGAGTAGACATTGGCCTTAAGGATTGATTAGCCCTTCGGGGATCAAACTGAAATTTTTTTTCGATTAATCTGCTTTTGCTGGTCCATCTGATGTCTAGCTAGGGGAGTAGCGTCAAATGACCGCGGCTGGGGGGTACACTAGGAACTAGAGGCGCATGCCAAAAGAAGAACCTTCTCTCTAGTCCCTCCTAACTGGTTGGATTGACCAGATAAAAGTAGACTAAATTGTTTATAATCTCAAGTCAGGTCCTGGGAGTCTGTAAGTCTTTAGGCTACCCACATAAGGACATACTTGGTTGATTGATTGCAAGGCTCCTTTCTCTCTTCTATTTTCCCCTCCTATTCTACCATGTATCCTTCCACACCTTTCACACATTTCCAATCCTACTCTCCTACCACCACTTATCCCCAAGATGATTACTATTCCAACTTGACTTGTAATTACCCATCCACTAGCTGGGATGACTTTGATTGGGGATATGAATACGGACCTCAGTGTCCAGGGCTTAACCTTGGACAACAAGACTATGATTACTATCCTTCCCAGAGCTACAAAGATTATAGATCTCCACCCTTTGATGATCAACCTAATCAGATCTACAACCATGAAGGATATGTTGATTATAATACCTACCCTCCCCAGTATTCCATTGAAAATAGGTCATCACCATTCTTTGAACAACCCGAGATGACCTACTATCAAGGAGGGACCCGAGAACCTCGATATCTTGACTCCCCTAAATTTAACCCGAACCCACCCAACCCTGAACCAAACCAGTCGGTTCAGGTGAACCAGATCCAGGATAGGGTGTTGGCTAACTTGAGGAACACCATCCAATCTTTAGAAGCTCAGCCAACACCATGCACTAAAGCATTGGAGCTTATGATCAAAATGATTGATGAACTTAATAGTTCTTTGTTGGATTTGCTCCAAAATGTTAGGGATAGGGACCTGGGTGAGTTTCTTCTTGGGAAATTATCGAGGTTGAGGATGAAATTTGTGGTTGCCCTAGTCAAATCTTGGGATGATTCACAAGATGTACCCCCTTCAGGAGAGCCAATGTCTGAATCCGCTCAGGCGCCTATCGGGGAGGATATATTTTTTGAGATTGGAGATGACCAGGTTGGGCTAGAGCAACCCTTTGAGGATGAATCGAGTTTCTCACCCGAGATCCCCGAGCCAGGGAGTGAGGAAAAATGTCTCTTTGAACCAGGAAATGACAATCGATTTTGAGACATATATAAATGAGGATCATGGATTCTTTGATTCTGAGGGTGAAGAATCTCCTAGTGAAGTCTCACTTGAGCATAAGGAAGATGATTTTAGTGAGACAAATGGGCTTGAGGAATTTAATGAATCGTTTGATAGCCCAATTATTGAAGATTTGGATTTGGTTGGGGCTAACTTGGAGGATTCGAATCCTCATTTACTTGAAGATCCAATCAATAGCCCCATTCCTCAACTACACCCCAAAGGGATTGATTTTGATTTGGAAATCATTGTACCTAGGTCAATCTTGAGTCAGCCGCGATTTCTAGACTTGGGTAAATCTTATGGGGTGAACAGTATGCTAGAGGTCCCGGAACTTGAGCACTTGATGTTGGAGGATGGGAATGTTGAAATGAAAATTTGGGAGGTCAATTTTGAGGGAAATACAAGTTTGGATCTAAGGGTTCCTATTGACCTAAAACCACCTACTTTCTATCAGGACCCTTACGATATCTTTCCCGTGCAACCTAAGCTTGAAATAACTGACTATTTTTCTAAGCTGAATGTTATGTGGACAACCACACCTATTGAACCATCTTTACCCATTGTCCGACACTTGGTCTTGGGTTGCACACCCCAAAACCGTAGGCTCGACCCCGCAAGCTTAACAACCTTCGGTTTTGGGTGATTTTCATCGAGAATCTGAGAACCACTCGACCCTGGAGCATGGGTCTACATCATAATTTGGTCCATGTCTGTGGACATCTTCTACTGGCGGGTTTTAGGATCAATATTTTGATTTTGATTCTAAACCGCACTTGTGACTTTTCAATCTCTTCTTTGTATGTATGCTATACCTAGCTGAAGGCATTAAACTTAGCACGTGTGTATACACTCTTCTCTCTGCAGAGCTAACCGGATTTTCACGACACTTAGGTGATATTCTATTTACTTTGCCCTTTTCATGTCTTTGTTTTTATAATGAGGACATTGCATCATTTAGGCATGGGGGGTGGATAATCAATTCCTGAAATCAATATGTTAACTACATAGAATTTCTTTTAGTTTCTCATAAAGTTAAAAAAAATTCAAAATTCAAAATTCAAAAAGATAAAAGAAGAAAGAAATTAGGAAAAGAGAACTTAGGCATTTGGAGGTTGTTAACTTTAGGAAATGATATGATAGGGCCTAAACACGTAGACTCTTCAAGTCTTCGGGCTTAATTAGCCCGGGTGTCCACTCGAATGTGGACTTAGTCTCGAGTCCTCGCCAATTAAAATTCATTTTAAGTTGGTAAATAAATTGGGATGATAAGTATACGACTTATCAACCGGTCCTCTGATTTGGGGGATTTTAAGGCTAAGCATCTACACACTATTCGCACTGACTTACTTTCCAGCGGTTTTTACGAAAATTGGGTAGCTAATGGATCGACTTGGGTGGTATGGCTAGCAAGTTGTCGATGGTAACAACTCATCGGTCGGTTGTTCAGAGCCCAGCCACAAGACCATTTTTATTGTACTGCCTTTAGGTAAATCTTAGATCAGAGAAGCCACCTACTTAGAAAAAAAGAAAACAAAAAAAAGAAATAAAGAAAAAGAAACACCCAAAAAGAAAAAAATAGACAAAGGAGAAAATAAAAAAAAGAAAATAATAAAGTCACACTTCACCGCACGAGTATGGCTGGCAAGTTGTCGGTGGTAACAGCTCATCGGTCGGTTGTCCAGAACCCAGCTCACACAACAAAAAAATGCACAATAATTCCCAAAACACGTAGGGAAGAAGCGGGGAAGTAGAATAAACCGGGGAGATATACACTGGGTTCGCCCTTGTATTGACCCCATAAATAAAAGTAGGGAGAAAGCTACCGATCGTAAAGATAAACCTTTAGGCAAGGTCACCTAGGGTCGTAGAAACCCGAAGTCCGTCTTAACGACCGTTTTGTGAGTCTATCACTTTTTCACAAAGATGCTTAGTACTTAGAGTCCTTTTCGAGTCTTGGGCGGGTCGGGTAGCCGTAAAAAGTTATCCTGAAACTCTCAAATTAGAAAAGCACAAAAAAATTAGAAAAGAAGAAAAATAAAAAAATGTATCTTCCTTTTTCAAATAAGACGAGGACTTGGGCGGTCTGCATTCTTGCAGACACTCGGGTACTGTTGAGTCTTCGTAGTTTAGGAACTTAGTTGAAATTTTCTATTGTTAGTAAATGACTTAGGCCTAAGCGATCTAATCCTAATTTTGATTTTATACATAGCATGTAGTTTAATTTTGCTAGGAACTAGCAAAAGATAGGCATGGGGGTATGATATAGACACATCTATTTAGGTTAAAATGCTTATTCATGCATGTTCCTAGGCTTAGATTTACATTTCATGTTATAAATATTGCATAACATGCATCATTGTGCATTTAGAGTAGTTGTATATACTTTGGGTTAATTAGTTTCTTTTTATGGTCAGGAGAGGAGAGGATTTATTTCAGGGCCTTGGATGGACGATCAGACCATACAGATCTAATTAATACGACGATCGGAGTCTAAGACCTCTGAAATCGTCCAGATCGGAGTCCCGTAGCATCACATGAAGCCTGAGGAAGATCAATGGCCAGGGGGCAATGCAACATCCATACGGGTTTCGGATGGAAAATCTGACCGTATGGATGGATCTGGAGCGGCGATCGCAGTCCGGCATCACAGGAATCATTCCGATCTGAGCACCGTGGTACCCTCTACAAAAGAAAGAAGAATGGATGGCCTAGGTGGCGCCACATGGCGCCATCCAGGCAACCCAACGCCGGCCAGCAGCAGTAGTGCACGCGCACAGCTGCAGCCACAAGCAACGTACCGAGTGCAAGGCGTGGGGAGCAAGGGCGCGTGATGCGTGCCAATGGAGTGCGCCTGCGGGGCGGGCACAGATCTTCAGCAACGTCCCTTTGGTGACACTTACAACTGTCACTAATGGTCAGCGCATGCCAGCAAGTGGATTTGAAGGGTGGATCTTCAGCGACAGTTGCAGCGACATTTATGGGCGTCAGTAATGACCAAGAAGCGAATTTGTTCTTCCTCCTCCATTATAAAAGGACCTACCCACCACCATTCCAAACCATCTCTACCTTTCTTCCTCTCACCACCTCCAAGGCTCTAGAGAGAGCTTGTCCCAAGCACGGGATGCTCCTCTAGAGTAGAAAATCAAATAGTTTTTCATCCTCTCACCCCCTTCGTGGAGCATCCTGTAGCCGTCCTCTCATCGCCCTTCGGGAAGAAGATCCTCGCCGCGACGTCGTCCTGCCCCATCCTCTGTCCTCCGACTCTGTCCTCCTTCGTCCCGCTCCTCACCACCTTCCTCCAGGCGATGTCAGAGCAAGTCGTCCTCCGAGCAACCGTCGAGGGGGATTTCTCTCACCTCATTCTATCTTTTTATGCTTTCATAGTGTAGATTTTTCCTGCTTTCGTAGTGTAACAAACAATTCTTGATGAATAGATGATTGTTTCTCTCTCTCTCCCTCTCTCTTTTTTATATTTGCAAGTAGATTAGCTAGATAATCATTTGTCGATCTAATCTCTTGCTTCCTAAAAATACTAAAAAAATTAGAAAAGATAAAAATGATAAAAAACAAATAAAATCAAAGTGCGGTTTTCAATTAAAGTAAACGTCGCTTCCCTGTGTTCAACCTGGGACTCCCTTGGAGTTTCGGTAAAAATTTTATCTAATCGACGTGTTTTGCAACTACGATGATGGGTTACTTGTAACCCCGATTTCTAACACGCGAAATGCGTCCGACCATCTAGCACCAACAATCTCCCCCTTTTTGATGATGATAAAATCACAAATAATAATGCAGAAAATCCTCTCCCTTTGTGAGATTATAAAAAAGGTATAATCGATTTTAAATTTCCTAGAACTCCCCCTTAAAGCATGCTCTTTTATAAATGAGTTGAATTTCTTTTAACAAAAGTAATGTTCTCCCCCTTTTTGTAACAATAAGATAGCTATTATTATTTTTTTTCCCTTTTCTAAAGGAAATATAGCTAACTTACATCTCCCCCTCAATGATTGACAATTAGCTCATAATTTTAACTCCCCCTATCTATATGCTAATGATAAAAGAATAGGGTAAAGGGTTTTACCTCACTTACCATGGTCAATAAAATGGCCCAAATGGAGGTGGTGGATGCCACATCGGATGGGGCTCCCATATGTAGCTTGGAGGTCTAGGCATTGGCGCCGGTCTCTAGTCTGGCGGTCTACGTGCGACGGATCTATCATTTGTTCATCGTCTCGTCGGTCTTCTTGTCCTTCCTCTTAGTCTACTCTTTGGTCTTCCCAACTCGAGTTGACCGTGCTTGAGCTTGTAGGTCTAATCTCTTGTATTATAGTCACCCTTGAAACCTACAAAACAAGATTCCAATTTTTTCTACAGTATCCGAGTGAGCTTGGATCTGGATCTGTTAGCGGGTCTCCTTGATGGAGATCCTTTCTCAATCTTAGGGCTATGCAAATTATCTATTTTGTTGATTAATTTGTTAGAATTTTCCCTAAAACATGTGATTTCTTTTTCTATAATATGCATCTTAGTCTTTAAATCAGAAATTTCTAATTTTATGTTAACATTTTCCTCAATCAATTTAGCATTTTCATTGATAAGGTTATGATTTTCTAACAATAAATCATCATTTTTAGGACTAGCTTCTAGATCCTTAAGTTATTTTTCTAACCTTTCATTTTCATTTTTAAGAAAATTAAGGTTCTTTTTAATATTTTTATTTTCTACCTTAAGTGATTTACTAAGTTCAAATAGCTCATCAAAAGCATCTTGTAAATTGGAATTTACCTCATTGTCGCTGTTGTCACTGTCGCTTTCTCCTATGGCCATGAAACCAAAGTAAGCGATTTCTTCCTTAGGGTTCTGCTCTTCTTCTTCCTCTGAGCTCGAGTCATCCCAAGTAGCTTGGAACGCTTTCTTCTTTGACTTCTTTTCCTTTTTGAGAAGTGGGCATTCTAGTCGTAGATGCCCTTTTCTCGTTGTAGTGGTAGCAATGTCTTGGGCTTTCCTTCTTCTTCTTTTCATTCTTTGACTCCCTTCAAAACTTGGAAAATTTCTTAAGTAAAATTTTAAAGTCTTCGTCGTCAGAACTTACCTCGCTATCCGACGCAGCTTTGAAGATGAGAGTCTTCTTCGATTTTGGCTCCGGTGTATCCTTCTTCTTCTGCTTCAACTTTGTCTCGTAGGCTATTAGATTGCCTAGGAGATCTTCCATGTTGAGCTCCTCCATCTCGTTTGCCTCCTCGATAGCGGTGACCTTCTGCTCCCATTCCGGTCCAAGGGAACGAAGTAGCTTTCCCTGAAGCTCCCCCTTGATGGTCTTACCTAAAGCTTTTAAACTATTTACAATGAGAGTGAACTTAGTGTTTATCTCACTTAAAGATTCATTAGACTTCATAGAAAAAGATTCAAATTCTTGAGAAAGTAAATTTATTTTAGAAGTCTTTACCTTAGAGGTACCCTCGCGAGTTACCTCAAGTGTGTGCCATATCTCGTATGCGGTGGCGCATTGCGAGATTCTGTTGAACTCGTCCAGGATGAGCGCACAGTAGAGGGCATTCATGGTCTTCGTGCTCAAAGAGAGCTCACGAATTTGTTGTTGCGAGTAGCCTCCTGCGGGTTTCTCTGGGATGTCGAACGGCGTCTCGCAATGGTCCCAAACTGTGAAGTCATTGGCTTGAAGCCAAGTCTTCATCCGCAGCTTCCAGTAGGGGTAGTTGCTCTCGTCGAAGAATGGCGGAAGGGTCGTGGATTGCCCCTCAGAGATCCGGATTGCGGAACTGCTCCCCTCCATGATCTTCTTGCTGGGTGTAACTCCGATCTCGCAAGAACCTGCTCTGATACCAATTGTAATTTGCCTAACTTGGAGGGGGTGACGTAATAAAGTGTAGAATTAAAAATATAACAATCTCACAAAAATAGCAATCACACAAATGACAATTATTTTTAGGTAGAAACCCAACCCGGGTGAAAACCACCACCTAACTCTCTCGAGTTAGGATTTTTCGATCAACCAAGTTGATCAAATCCACTAACGTACTACTTAAACGAGGGTAGTACAACCTCAATTACAATCACGCTACTTTATACGAGGGTAGTTGATAGCGAAATACGCATGATTTGTAAAAGCGGGTTTTTAACGTCGTTGTAACACGCGAATCCGCTTTCGCTTTTAAATTTATATCCTAGATAGAGGAGTATCTAGGGTTGTCTAAGGATGCCAATTATTTGCAAAATTAATCCTCTTGCTTACAAATAGATCTCAACTTTCTTTTTGGTATTTTAAATATGTAATTTTTTTGTTTTGAAAAGACGAGGGCAAAATGCGAATTGTAACGGAAAGTACTAATACTTACAATTGCTTAACTAAAACTTAAAAGATAGAAATATCTTCTTCCTAAGCTCACTTTAGGCAAGTGGAGGCCTAGAGTAATTAGGAAGAAGAGGTGAAACAAGTGCTATAACCAAAAGTAACAATTGCAATAAAAAACTAAAAGAAGGCAATTTAAGTAACTAGAATTGGTGTTCTTTTCAAGGACAAGTAGAGGAATGCTTCTACTAGAACTAAACAAATTTGAAAGCAAATAAAGAAACACTAATCCTCTTGCAAAATTTGGTGAAGGGAGTCTTCTTGCTCCAAGCCTAGCTGCTCCTTGGCTTGAAACGAGGGCCTCCTTCTCCTTCCTTGAGAGCTCCTCCAAGGTGGAGGCTACCACCTTCGATGCTCTCTCCAAGGGGTGGGCGTGCACCACCCTCAAAAGCTCCTCCAATGTGGCGTGGACCACCTTTAAGATCTCCTCCAAGGATCTTCCTTGCCTGGCTTCTCTTTTGGCTGGCGTGACTCAAGAGAGAAGGGAAGCGGGGAAGGCACCAAGGGGACAGAATATCTCCTTAATCTTCTTCTTCTTCTCTCTTGGATGTGGGCTTCTAGGTGGAAAATGAGAGTGAATTTGCTAGCCAAGGATGCCTTGAATGGTGGTGGGTAGTGGTCTTTTTATAGGGTAGGATGGGGGGTTAAGGTGCCCCTTGAAATGGAGGGCTAGGATGGAAGGATGGAGGTGGTTGGTGATCCTATGGCCAAGGGCATTTGGCGCCAACCCAAGGGGTGTTAAAGGGGGTGGTTATGGTGGTGTTGGTGGCTTTTGGTGGTGGAGAGACACCACCATTTTGGCACCAACCTAGGGTCTTCTAGAAGGGGGGTTAGGTGGATGGTGGAGATGGATTTAAGGTGAGGTGTATGGTGGAGATGAAGGGAGTTTTTGGAGGGAAAAGTGGCGCCATCAAGGGGGTGGTTAGGGTGGTTTTGGTGCCACTTTTAGGTGTCTTTTGGAGGTGGTGGGTAGGCTAGGTTGGTGCCAAGTAGGTTAGCTTATGTGGAGCTTAGGTGGAGCTAGTTGGGTGGAGTTGTTAGGTGGGTTTTTGGGGTGGTACAAGCGAAGGAAGTTGGAGCATAGCTAAGCTAAGATAAGCTAGCTTAGCTAATGGAGGAGTAGAGGAGAAGGTGTTGGAGCTAGGGTTTGGAGGGAGGAGCTGAGAAGAAGAAGTCTGGAGCTGAAACTGGAGCTGGCTGCTGCTGAAGAGGCTGGCATGGAGCTACTCTAGCTGGCTTAGCTTGCTAGTTCTTTGCTGGCTACTAAGCCAAGCTAAAGTGAGCTAGCTTCTACCATAATAAGCTGAGGTGAGCTAGGTCAGGTGCTCCCGGGGAGGATCAAGCTGGTTGAGGCAGTTAAGGTAGCTTAGCTCAACTGAGTTGAGTTAAGTTGAATCCCCGGGAGTTGGACTTGAGCTTCCTGAGCTGAGATGAGTTCTTCATCTGGCTGGAGTTGAGTGGAGCTGGATGTAGCTGGGTCTGAGCTGGGGTGAACTCTTGTCAACTCAGCTGAGCTAGCTAGAGCTCCCTATGGACTAGTGGGAGCTGAGATGAGCTAGACTCAGCTAAGTTGAGCTGGATCTGAGCTGACTTGAGCTAGGGTGAGCTAAGATGAACTCTCTTGAGCTGCCATTCAGCTGAGATTAGCTGAATGGAGTTGAGATGAGCTAACCCTAGTTCAAGTGAGCTAGGTTCCAGCTGGGTGAGCTGGATCAAGCTGAGTTCTAGTTAGTTTGAGCTTCTTCACCATTTGCCTTCTTGAGTGCTAGGGTTTTAGGGATCTGCATATCTGTTCATCCCTAACACTCGCAAAAACATATCAAAAAAGATAATAAAAAATGCAATGCATGCCTAACCTAATTTATGCCTAAATCAGCCCAAAAGCCCATTTGCGGAGTAAAATCCTAAGAGCTAGGTTTGTTTTAATGCATAAGAATGATGATAAACTAGCATTTATCAGTAGTGTACCTCAAACCCCTTCTCTTCACGAGAAGGATTTTGTCTCATGAAGGAGACGGAAATTCGCAAAACGAATACCCAACACAAGCAAAGTAAAATATACAAAGAGTAATCCTATAGAGTCACAAAGATATGAGACCTAGCTGCTATAGGAGTTAGGATGCTTCCCTTTGCAAGAAGTGCGTCGATGTGATGACGCGTATACGTGAACCATGCTTTGGCATAGTAACGCTCTCGTAACGTCGGTGGGAGAGCGGGTGCACAGGAATCAGGCTCTCTAGATGTAGAACTAGGCTTGGAGAGCTAGAGCTTTCTACTTAAGATGAAAAGATACAAAATGATGTGAAAGTGTGTTGCTTGGTGTGTTGCTAAGTGGCAAGGGTTCTCCTCTATTTATAGAGGGCCTAGGAAGGCTTTAGAAGGCCTTGGAAGGCTTCCATAGCCGTTGGGTACAACCTCCAAGAGAATCAAGTCGGAATCAGGATCAATCATGACTCTGACAGGGTTATCAGACGTCTGGTCCTGGCATCAGACGTTTTAAAAACCCATTTAAGATGTCTGGGAACAAAGTCAGACGTCTGATTTTAGGCAGGTTTCCTTCCTGACTTGAATCAGAGCTAAATAGGGTTCTAGTGAATTGTCATCAGATGACATACATGACGTTTGGCACTAAGTCTGGACATTTGAAAACCTACTTTTCTGCGGAAATGGATTCCCAAGGGAGTGCAACGGCTAGAAAATCTCTGAGAAGAGATTTTGGGTCAGCCGAGGCAAAACGGTCATGTATCAGACGTCTGGGGTCCTCTACGGACGTCTGATACGAAGCTAACGGTCATTTTCTCCATGGTTGCTAAGGAAGCCAATGGTCCACTAATTGGACGTCTGACAAAGGCATCAAACGTCTGCTAAGACATCTGGACTAAGGTCTGGACATCTGATTTCATCAGACAGAACTAACTATGTCCAGCTTAAATATTATTGGACGTTTGAGTCAACAGTTAGACGTCTTAAAAGTCATTATCAGACGTCTAATTTTCATATTAGACGTCTAATAAGCCTGTCTGAACCCTATTTTGGTTTTTTAAGATCTCTACAGGAAACCTAAGTATCATAGGGTTGTGCAAGTCTTCCTAAGACTACTGTTAGGGTTCTTTGAGGCTCTTTAACATGAATCTAAGAAACAAAAATAAAGAGTAACAAAAGAGACAAAAATACATAGTACAAAGGAAAGGAAATCTATCATATTCTTCATCTCCTTCTTCAAGCTATCGCTCCTCGCGAAGCTCCTTTGTTCTCCATCAAGCTCCTCTAATCTGCCATGGATGCGAGCTCGGACTCCGTCTAACCACGTCTCCATTTGCATTTAACCTGAAATCTGAGACTTCGAATGCAAATGTTAAATGACACGTGTTTTGTTATTATCAAAATAAATGATCGTGGTGCTCTAGCACCAACACTCCCTCGTCGTCCGCCTGCAATACCGACGATGGATTCTCCTTCCTCGTCTTCCTCCACGTCGTGTCGTACCAGCCGATGTCTCTCCCTTCATCGTCCTCGCCGTCCTACCCTCGCAGGAGTATCTTCTTCCCCGACGTCGACGTACCCTCGACAAGTTGATCTCCCCCCTTTCGTCCGTTAGTTTAGGATTAGAATAATTTTCTTAGACTCTTAAGTTAATTCTCCTCCTCTTAACTCTTGTTTCGACCCCTCGACACCGTGAATCACCCTTGTCTTCTCCGTCTCTGGCCGCTCCTCCGGCGAGGCGTCCCTGCCGCTACACGCCTCCATCCGCCTCGCCACCACACCCTACACCTCTCCTATTCCATCCTCTCGACCGCCCAAACATACCCCCAGATAGCCCACCATTCTCCGCCCAACTCTTTCACCATCCGGCCACCACGCACGACCATCCACCATGAAACCACCACCGCCACGTTCGCCGTGCTCTGGCGAACCTTTTAATTGGTTTAACGTGGTCAAAAGACCATCTTATTGATTTCAGGTATAGGTCTTGTTTGCACCATTGTTGGAGCTTCTTCACGAAGCTCCAGACCCTGTTCTTGAGGTCCCTGCTCTAGGTGCACCCCCCAGGCACTGTAGACTCATCCCAAGAAGCGACCCAGGCCTCCAATTTGGAGCATGGAGTGCTACTTCAACTCCGATTGGGAAAGCATTTCATCCGCAGCTGTGCAAAGAAGCTGCGGGACTTAGTCCCACCTCGTAGAGCATAGTGCCCCGTGCAGTGCATAAATTGATTTTCTCATCTTAGCTTATCGCCTCAAGTAACACAGGGGGGTGAGGTCCCCCACACACTGATGCAAAAAATCACGTGATTTGTAATTAGGGTTTTTAAAGTCGCTGTAACACGCGAAATCGCATACGCTTTTAAATTTATATTACTAGATAGGGGAGTATCTAGGGTCGTCTAAGAAGGCAAGTTCGCAATTCAAATCTCTTACTTTTAAGGGAAACTCAATCTTTCTTTTTGGTATTTTAAATATATAACTTTTATGTTTTGAAATAATGAAGGCAAAATGCGAATTGTTGATGAAAAAGTAACTAACACCTATAATCACTAAGCTAAAACCTAAGAGACAAATATGACCCCTCCTTAAGCTCACTCTAGGCAAGTGGAGGCCTAGAGTAATTAGGAAGTGGAAGTGCAAAAGTGCTAGAACAAAGACAAAGCTATTGCAATAGAAATTGAAAAGAAGGCAAATTGATTTAGTAGAATTGGGTTCTTTCTGCAAAAACATGTAGAGGGATGCTTCTACTAGAAATGGAAAATATGAAAGGAATAAAAAGAAACACAAATTCTCTTGCAGAATCTGGTGAAGAAGGGAGTCTTCTTGCTCCAAGCCTAGTTGCTCCTTGGCTTGAAAAGAAGGGCTCCTTCCTTGAATGCTCCTCTAAGGTGGATGCTCTCCACCTCAATTCCTTCCTCCAAGGGTAGGCGTGCACCACCCCGTTTGTGGAGTAAAATCCTAAGAGCTAGGTTTGTTTTAATGCATAAGAATGATGATAAACTGACGTTTATCACACCCTCATGCTTATCTGTTCCTAGTCTCTTAGCAAAACTTTAATTTATAAAATGAAATTTTTGGGAAATCTAATTTCTTTTGAGGAGAAAAAGATTAAGGGACCTTGGTTGATCTAAACACAGGAGGAACGAGATTTGTTAAGGATAAACATCGGGATTTATTTTTGGATCCAAAAATTAGACAAAACGGGATCAATATATCATCCAGAAAATTCACAAATTAACCCCTTGTTAATTCAGATGACTTGAAATTTCTATTTTTAGATTTTTCTGGTTCTTGAATCTGATCCGCAACTTGCAATATCCTTTAAAACCTTGTGTCCGTGCTTGTGAAAAACCAACATTTATAAGGGCGTGTTTTTGGTTTAAATTTTTTTTTCTCCCCCATGCTTATTTCTAGCTTAGTCTGACAATAGATGTGTCGGGATCATCATTCCCGTTACCAATCCTCGAGGGGGCTCTAGCGCCAGTACGTCGGGATAGCACTGTCTATGACACCACCCAGAAGCTCACAACTCCAAAACACAATGCGGTGTAAAAGGACGCTCCAAGCAAACTCAAGCTCTTGCTCCGACATTATAGGTAGAGCATCGTCCAAGACACTTGAGCTGCTAAAATGCGCTTTAATGCTTCATCTAAAGATATGAAATATAGATATGGAGCAGCGCCGAGGCGGTAACATGTTGACATCGCATCCTCAAAGGAGGCATTTTCCTCCTCGACGGTGGGAACTCAAACTAATGATCTGCTTCAGCCTTTTACTAAGTCCAAATAAGGGAGTTTTTCTAATTTTTAGTTGTTTATAAGTGTTGGCTTGTGTGTAAAAATTGACACAAGAAGTTTCTCAAGGAATGCAAGTTTTTGAATCAGAAACTAAGTCAGATACTTTTCATATTACAAAAGATGATCAAGTCACTTGAACTATCATGAGTTCAGGTAGAATTTTAGAGAATGATATCTGATTTTGTCTAAAAATAGACCTTGAAATTCTAATGATCAGATCAACATCCTCATCCCTAGTTTGTTAAAGATTAAATCCCATTGTACCAAAAGTGAGTTTT
Organism: Thalassia testudinum; assembly: GCA_037157565.1. NCBI lineage: Eukaryota > Viridiplantae > Streptophyta > Magnoliopsida > Alismatales > Hydrocharitaceae > Thalassia > Thalassia testudinum. Next base: position 53,423,199 of record JAZHRO010000009.1, read on the forward strand.
TCAACCTTAATCCTGATTTCAAAATTTTTCCTCAAAAAGTTTTCAACCTTTTTATTTTTTTGGGTATGCAAGCAAGAAAATAAAATAACTAAAGAAAAAAATGCATATTTTTAGGTTTTGAAAATCCTAACTCGATCGTCAAAATTTAAAAACACCTCCCATGCTTAAGATATGCAATGTCCTCATGCATTAGGAGGGAAAAGGGATCACCTTAATGAAGAGCGGTCGGGTTTAGGATGGTCAAAACCTAGAAAAAGAAGGGAACAAGGAAAGCAGGAAAAAATGATGGGTTACCTTCCATCCAGTGCTATCTTTTACGCCATTCAGCCGAGCGTAATTTGCATTAGTGATCAAAGGTGGTTGGCTCAGTGAAATCGAACGATCCCGACAGAAGATTCGAGGTATGATTAAAATAAGGCTTTAAATGTTGGCCGTTGACTTGAAATGTTGTATTAGTTTTAGGATAAAAAAGATCAACGGCGTCGTATGGATAAGTTTTATAGACAATAACGGGCCCGGTCCATTTGGATTTTAATTTGCCAGGAAAAAGATGTAATTTAGCATCAAAAAGCCAAACACGTTGATTAACGTCAAAGTGTTTCCGAACAATGTATTTATCATGAAATTTCTTTGTTCGATCTTTATAAATCCTCGCATTTTCATAGGAAAAATTACGTAATTCTTCCAATTCAGTTAATTGTAGTTTTCTTTGGATACTGGTGTCAGATAAATCTATGTTTAATTATTTTATTGCCCAAAAAGCCCTATGTTCTAGTTCTACCAGGAGATGGCATGCCTTCCCAAAAATCAGATGGAAGGGAGACATGTCGAGTGGAGTTTTAAAAGTGATACGGTAAGCCCATAAAGTGTCATCCAATTTGGTGGACCAATCTTCACGGTCGAGCCTAACCGTCTTTTGTAAAATATTTTTAATTTCCCGGTTAGAAACTTCTACCTGGCCATTTGTTTGGGGTGATAAGGTGTGAAAATTTTATGATTAACCCCATATTTAGAAAGAAGGTAACAGAATTGTGAATGAGTGAAATGTAAACCTCCGTCACTGATAATGGCTTTTGGAATGCCAAATCTTGAGAAAATATTTTTCTTAAGAAATTCGACAACCACACGGTGATCACTAATGCGGGTCGGTATTGCTTTTATCCACTTTAAAACATAGTCGACTGCGACTAGTATATATAAATATCCTCCAGAGTTGATGAACGGTCTCATGAAGTTGATGCCCCAAATATCAAAAATTTCAACCTCTAAAATAGGATTATGGGTCATCATATCCTTTCGAGTCATGTTGTCGATGCTCTGGCAACGCACACAGGACCAAAAAAAATCATGAGCATCTTTATACAAGTTGGGCCAAAAGAATCCCACATTAAGGATTTTAGCTGCAATTTTCTTGCCCGAAAAATGTCCGCCACAGGCCATTGAATGACAATGTGTCAGAATATCATGGATTTCAGAATCAGGGACACATCGCTAAATGACTTGATCGGCACAAATGTGGAAAAGGTCAGGCTCCTCCCAAAAATAGTATTTAATATCAGCAAAGAACTTATCCCATTTTGTTTTTGGCCATTCAGCGGGGATTCGTTCTGTTGCTAAATACTTTGCGATGGGCGCAAACCAAGGGAGGGTAGCAGCAGCTAAAATGCTTTCATCGGGGAATTGATCAGGTGGGGTCATTATGTCATTCGTCATAAGACGAGAGAGATGGTCGGCCACTACATTATGCGATCCCGCCTTATCCTTGATTTCCAGGTCAAATTCCTGGAGCAGCAGGATCCAACGAATAAGGCAGGGTTCACATCTTTTTTTGTCAGCAAATATTTAAGTGCTGAGTGGTCGGTATATACAGTGACATGTGACCCCAAAAGATAAGATCTAAATTTTTCTAAGGCAAATGTAATGGCAAGAGGTTCCTTTTCAGTAACCGTGTAATTTCGTTGTGCATCATCAAGAGTTTTCCTAGCATAATAGATTACAACGGGCTTCTTGCCAATTCTTTGCCCTAGAATGACCCCCACAGCAAAATATGAGACATCTGTCATTAATTCAAAGGGACTATTTTAATCAGGTCCCTGCAAAATTGGTGCCTCAGTAACCTCCTTCTTCAACCTCAAAAAACTCTCCAGGCATTTATCATTAAAATCAAATGGCTAATCTTTAGTAAGCAGCTGACTTAAGGGCTTGGAGATTTGGGAAAAATTTTGTTTGAATCTACGGTAGAAACCCACATGACCCAAAAAGGATATAATCTGTTTGACAGTAGTGGGCGGTGGGAGCTTAGATATAGCATCTATTTTTGCTTTATCTACCGCGATTCCTTATTTTGAAATAACATGGCCCAAGACAATACCTTCTAGGACCATGAAATAACTTTTTTCCCAACTGAGGACCAGATTGACTTCTATGCATTTTTGGAGAGTTCTTTCAAGGTTCTTGAGACAATGGTCAAAAGAATCTCCAAAAATAGAGAAGTCATCCATAAAGACTTCTAAGGATTCACCTACCAAGTCTAAAAATATTGTAAGCATAGACCTTTGAAAAGTCGCAGGAGCATTGCAAAGACCGAAGGGCATCCTTCGGAAAGCAAAGGTTCTAAAGGAGTAGGTGAAAGTTGTTTTGTCCTGGTTCTCAGGATGAACCGCTACCTGATTATAGTCGGAATAACCATCCAGAAAATACTAAAAATCCCATCTGGTTAAACACTCCAAGATTTGATCAATAAAGGGGAGCGGAAAATGGTCCTTCTTGGTGGCGGTGTTTAATTTTCTGTAATCAATACACACGCGTCAAGAAGAGGCGGTTCGAGTAGCTATATTCTCCCCATTGTCATTGCTGACAACTATTAGTCCAGCCTTTTTGGGCACAACTTGTGTCGGACTAACCCAGGAGCTGTCAGAAACGGGGTAGATGATATTAGCATCAAGCCACTTAATAATCTCATTTTTTACCACCTCCTACACAATAGGGTTCAAGTGCCTTTGTGGTTGGTGGGAGGGGCGAGAATCGTCCTCTAAATATATATGATGTGTACAATAGGACGGATGAATACCCTTAAGATAAAAAAGGGTCCAGCCAATAGCTTTTCTGTATTTACTCAAAACCTGGAGAAGTTTGTGTTCTTGTGCCCCAGTAAGACCAGAATTTATAATCAGGGGCAGGGTCTGATTTGGACCCAGGAAGACATATTTAAGGGAGTCAGGCAAAGGTTTTAATTCCAATTGTGGGCCAAGCTCCGAAAGAATTTCTGCTTTGTGTGTTAGTGGTGAGGTGAGAGTGAAAGCGTCAGCTAGAGGGTTAGCTGAATGTGTGGCTAGGGTGGAAGGGTGAGAAGAAGTGGATTGTTCAGGAACCATGTTGATGGCAAAATAGGAACCTAAATGGGAAATCTGTAAAGTTTCGTCCACAATATTTTCCATTTTTGAATCTGAATCATCAAAGAAATTAGATTCTTGGAACATCCTAGAAGCTTGGAAAATGTCTAAGGTTACAGATTCACCGTCACACATGATCTTCATTTTTCCAGAATCACAATCAATATTTGCATGGGCGGTGGCTAAGAATGGTCTTCCAAGAATTATGGGGGCAAACTTTAGTGCTTCCGGTACTGGTCGGACCCGGTTAGGTTATGTTAATATGGTGATTTTATCGTTGAAGTGTGTATAGTGGTTAACCTAAATCGAGCCTAACCATCTCTTTACAAAAAATATATATATTTTTACCTGGCCTATTTGATTTTTTCTTGTTCACTTTTAGGCCCAGTCTCGAACTTAGGGAAGTGGGATTAGAAGTGAAGTTTCTATGCCTTTCCTACAACGAATCTCTTCCGTTCGTTTATTATGTTTTTGGTATTTTTTCTATTTAGATTTTTTTCTGATAATTCTTGTCCCTGAGGCACACCCTCAAAATTAGGTTCTTGGCCTTGAGCCAAATCAGGGTTCCAAAATGGGTCATGCTATTCGCAAGATGGAGTACCTGCAAGTCAAGGATTATCTTTTCTCTTTTATATATATTTTTTATCTTTTTATTGGCAGGAAAGAGAAACAGAAATAAAATATAGTATATATATATGTATATATTATATAGGTATAAAGGGGTTGGGGTGGAGGCGGAGATGGAGTGTAGCACAGTGTCGAGTCGGTCGTCATCTAGAGAGATGCAACCAACAGGACGAGGTGCTGCGTGGAGTGTAAGGTGGATTGATGGAAGATGAGTGTGACTATGCTTTTTGTACGCGTGTATCGGAGAATATCAGCAACTGGTGCAGATATTCCCGCGATACCACGTATGGTAAGTAACGTGAAAAAAAAAAAAAAAAAAAAAATATATATATATATATATAGGTATGTAACTATATGTGTGTATATATATATATATATATATGTATGTATATTTGTATGTATACATATATATATGTATAAGTAGGTGTGTATATATGTATATGTATATGTATATAATTATATGTATATATGTAAGTATATATATATATATATATATATATATATATATATATATGTGTGTGTGTGTATGTATGTATGTATATAGACTAGTACATAGTTATATAAGTACTAATATATGTATAGATATATGTATATATACATATATATATGTATATATAAGTATATATATATATAAATATATATATATGTACGTATATATATATATGTATAAAGTAGAGTATAGGTGTGTGTGTGTATGAGAGCGTGGGTGTGTGTGTGCAGAGAGAGAGTGAGAGAGTTCTGTGTGTGTGAGAGAGAGAGAGAGAGAGCGAGAGAGAGGCTGCTGGAGTGAAGAGGCTGGAGAGTTAAGTCGGCCGGGTCCTCCAAGCATCGTCTGATGGCGCACGCACACGCACACGCGCAGGCGCGTAGGCGCGCGAGGACGTGCGCGCTGGGAGGGAGTGAGTGCGGGGAGAACTGCAGCGCACAGCACTGCACAGAGAGGCTCGAGCGGGTAGAGGCAGGCGCACATGGGCGAAGACACGGGCGCTGGTAGAGGATCGCATGTAGACGTGCGGGCGGGAGCTGCAGCGGGATGCGGGGCGGGACACGTGCGCGGCCGAAGGCCGGTTGCGGCACGCCGGGTGACCGGATAAGTGAGAAACTTACCGGTCACCCCATTGTAGCCACAGTGTTCCACTGAAACGCGTGAACAGTGGCTACAGTGGCTGAGCGAGCCGCATGACTGCTTGCTGTAGGTGCTGTGAGTGTGGGCGGATTGCAGCTGGCGCGCGTATGGAAGAGGAATGTGCCGGTTGGTTGCGGGCGCGAAGAAGCTGGAGGCGAGGGCGCCTGCAGGCGTGCACTGGAGGGGTTGGGGCGGCTACTGCAGGCGTGCGCTGGAGGGCCTGCTGCTGCTGCCACCTTGCTGCTGCTGCTACGTGCGGAGCTTTGAGCTTCAAAGCTTGAAGCTCCTGCTTCAATGGCTAAAATGGCTTGAAAAGATGAAATAGAGAATGCCACCACACCCACTGGCTCTCTGATGAGCTGGGCGGTGGTGGACTCACGGTGGTGGTTGTGCACCACCGTGAGGTACTCCTGCCTACAGAGTATCTCCTCAGAGGAGGAGGGCCTACGTATGGAGGGAGGGGAGGGGATGGCCTGGAGAAGAGCTGCTGTGTGTTTCTTTTTCGTGGGGACCAGGCTCGGCTCAAAGAAGAGAGCCGTGCTCTTTTTAAAGAAGAAGAAAGCATGCATAGCCATGCCCTGGCTGTGCATGCTCTGCATAGCTGACAGGGAGAGGCTTGCATGTGGTTGCAGGGCTGGTAGGGAGTAGCTGAGTAGGACATGGCGCGAAGAAGAAGAGGTTGCCATGCATAGCAGCTGCGGGAAGAAAGTCAAAAATAAAAAAGAAATAAAAAATGAAGATGGAAATTTTGCGAGGCAGCACTTGAGGAAAAATGTTAATTGCAAGGCCATTTATTTCACTCTCCTCCCCTCTCAATTAAATGCATGCATGCATGTATTTTTACAAATGCGACTATGGATATTTAATATGCATTGGTAATGCTAGGAAATAGCACAAGACGACACAATTGCAGGTGTATTTTTGCGGTGCAATCATACCCCCATGCCTATCTTTTGCTAGTCCCTAGCAAAACCTTTTTGCAATGTATTTAGAAATGATCTTTAAGCTGAAGATTTTCTTCTGAGGCGATAAAGGCGTGTTTATTGTTGGCTATTGTGAGAACCAATTGTAGAGAAGACTACCAGTACTTTAAGTCTTTTATGACCTAGATCATCTCTCAACTAACCTGGACTCTTGATATTTAAACCTTAAGTATGATTTTCAGGACTCAGGAGGTTTTTTACCATACTCGAGAGCTCAAGAGGTTATGGCTTGTGCATAGTGAAGGATCAGGACTGACTAGATAAACATTAAGATTCAAGCCCAGGGTTTCACGAATTTTTAAGTAAAGGTTGGTCCCAGTTTCAGCTCGTGTCTTCGGATTGGTCCTTAAAAAGATGTTTGGAACTCAACTTCCATTTTCTGACATTTATGGCTCAAAGAAAATAAAGTATTTGTATTTTGCCCGGAAGAACTTTTGTAGGGTGAAGACTTTACAGATATTTGTGAGTTATACTGACTTTTTTGCATCTTTTTTTTTTTTGAAACACGTGTCGGTATATCTCTTACAACATTATTTGGAGGAGCACACTTTTTTCTTTTTAGTGGGAGAGTTCCTTTTTGGTGGAAAGAGTCTCTCCTAAACACAATACTAAAGCCTGGGATAAAAAGTCTACCTGCGCGCACAGGTAAGGACTCCACCTTCCCTAATGAACACTAGGGTTGGATCTTATGTTCACCTAGCCTTTCTTGATATGTGTAGTTAATGATAGTTGTTGTTGTTGAAATGTTTTGTTGTAAATAATTGTTGATTATGTCGTTGTAGTATAGGGTGTATAATATAACATTAAGGATGTCGTATAGTGGTGAGTATGGGTGAGTTCCAGTCATTACAATCATTATTATCATTTGCTTATTTATCTAATTTTTACTGGTTTTGTTCCAGGTCGTTCACTGGGAGGCAATTTATTGAATTTAATTCGGTCACTCTTTGATTATCTCAAAATTGTCTTCTTATTCAAAAAAAGAAACTTTACATTTTATTAAAGAATGAATGAATGTGTGTTTTATTTACCTAATTACTAAGAAATGCTTGCAAAAATACTAACTATGAACAAGCATCAAACAATCTATTATTATACTCTAAACTATGTATTTACAAGTTATCCTATTAGTACTATCATAATAGTATATAATACATTAGAATGCAATGGTGTAGAAATTTAACTTATTAGTCTGTTATGTATAGTAACATATACAGCAGTTTCAGTGACGGATATAAGCGTCGCTAAATCTCAGAAAACACTATATACAACCTAAAGAGGCAAAACTGAGATCTTTAGCGACGTTTATAGTGTCACTTTATTCTGTTAGTAATTATATAGATTTACTTATACGTATGTATACTACTTATTCTTTTTCTTTGTTTCTCTTTCTTTCTTCATTAAGTCTCTGTTCTTTGTATTCTTAACTCCTGTTCTTCTTGTGTTCATATTTCTGTTTTCTTCTAAGTATTCATCTTCTTCTTTCTCTTTTTATTACTCTTGTTCTTTTCTCTGTTGTTCTTGTACTCTTTTCTTTTTTTTTTTCTCTCGTGTTAACTCTTTGTTCTTCTCTTTGTTAACTCTTCTGTCTTAGCATATTTCAGAGGCTGCGGTGGGGAGGGGATTAGGCTAATATCATTAGTTTAAAACGTGTTTAGTTTGCGGGCACGCTTTTCGAGGGATACACAGCACCCTAAGGGTGGGACCAGACCTCTACTAAGCGCGCCCTAATCTCAGATTAGGTGGCTTAATTATGTCTTTAATCTCAGCGCCAGGCCTCAGCCCAACGCCATATGCTCGCACACGCTCGGGCCCCCGGCCACACACACACGTCACATATTTATCGCAAATCAGACAGAGTACTCAGACCAGAGCTCAATGGGTAATCGGGTCAGATGTTCAAAGGCAGTGTTTCGGGCGCCCGGCGCCCGTGACGACTGGCGTATAAGAAACACAAATTACATTTATGTGGCTGCGCTTGACTTGCAGCACACGATGTGGTGCTATTCCAGCGCCACATCGTGCGCTGGAAATCAGGCGCAGCTGCGTCTGTTCGGGCTTTTGGCCCTTGATTTGGGGGCCATAAATTATAAAATAAAATAAAATAAAATATGGTTAATAAAGTGTTTACATAATACTACATAATTGATTAATTAATTTTGAATTTTAAATATTTTTACTATACAAATAAATTCGCTAAACTAGGCTGATTGTACAGGTTGATTTAGGTGATTAAATAGTTAATTACTTATAAAATAGTTAGTAAATGGTCTAATTGACCTTATACAGATTTAATTTACATACTTAAGTATTTTATACATATTTTTATTGTATATTTACGAATTTATTTCTATTTTATTTAAGTTAAACTAGCTGTTCTGGGTGTTTTAAATAAAACTAAGTTACAGTAAGCTATACTAGGTATAATTGTACTTTAACTAACTTAAATTACTTACTATATATGTTAACCTAAGTCTATAGATTTATTTACTTAATTATAGCTCTAAATTATTAATTTAGCTAATTTATTCTATAATATAGCTACTGAATATGTACATATGAATCTGTATATATACATATACATAAATCAGTAAATACATACATAATAGTTCAGTATTTATACATATATTTACATAGATTACATATGTATATAGATTTATGTACAAGTTTATACAGTATTTACAGTATATCTATGTATGTCTACGTACATAATCAGGCTGTATATTATAGTTATAATAGTATGGATATGTATATTTACAGTGTGAAATTAAGTATGTATAATTAGGTTTTAGTAGGAATTTAGGGAATGAGGGTTAATTAAGTTTTTATTTCATTTTAAACAGCAGCTAAGCTACTGTCAGAGAAGATGGAGAGGGAAGAGAATGTGCTGTTCAGGGTGTTTTAGCAGTGTCAGTGGCTTAAGCCACTGTCAAATGGGCTAACTGCTGCTGCAGTTAGTCCATTTGAAGAGGGGGAAAGTATTCACAGATGAGAGGGGAATTTAGAGAAGAGGAGAATTTAGAGAAGAGGGGAATGTAGCTGCAGTTTGCAGCATTTTACTGTATAACTGGGAATAAGAGAAAATTCAGAACAAACTAAAAATTAAAGAGTTGAAATCCAAATCTGATAAGGGTATAAATCTCACGAAAATCACATAAGAATTCAGTTCAAATACCCACAAGGAAAAGCCCTTATCAAAAGCATCATTTCAGATCAAAACACAAATGGCATTGAGTTAGTCTTCCTAATGCCATAGACAGCATGAAGGAAGACTTAACTCAATCAATTAAAACCAAAAACATACAATCCCAGTTTCTTGCAACCTTAAGGAGTATGGAAAACTCCTTAGGTTAGAGAATCACCATACAAAAATAATTATCAAACAGGTGGTGTATGGCAGTTCTGAAATGACAAATCAGAAAAAGAATGCATTAAAGGAATTTATAAAAGCTAGCGAATGCATTCAGATCAAGGCAGAAGCAAATTCATGAAAGGCTCTTCTGATTTGTTCTCTGTCACCAGAGAACTTCTCAGAATCCTTGCCCTCAAGGAAAACCAAAATCCCTTCAATTTGTCAGATCTGTCAAGACATTTCAGAAAGCAAAATCTCTTCAAAACCCATGTTAAAGTGAATCTGACAAACTGAGGCAATCAATCTAAAATAAAAGGGGCTTTTGTGAACACAAATGGGGTGAGTGAGAAGCCCCAAATGGTGCTTGTGACGCCAATTTCAGATCTGAGGCAGTACACCATCAGATCTGGAATTGGGTCCGGATGTGTGGGTGATTGGTGAAAAATTCGTCGTTAAAAAGGAAAAAAACAAGAATCAGAATCTGGATGATGGGAAAAACAAAACATGAAGAGGGAGATAAATTGAATAGTGAACAGATGATTCTTCCCCTCTGATCTGGACTGATCAGAGGAGGTGAGGGAGGGGATCTAATACTAATTCTACTCCTAAGACTAATCTAACTACAGCTAACATTAAACACTAACAATTAAAACTAAATCTATTCTAAACTACTGCAAACTAAATCTAACACTACTTGTGCAGAATTAAAAACTAAACTAAAAGGAAGAATGGGACCTATGGGTCCTTAGCCGGCGGCTAAGGAGGAAGAAAGGAGGAGGGTGACTCCAGCGGAGGGAAGAGTCTACTAGTGAGACTCCAGGGTCGTCCTCAGGTGCTACGAGGTCCTTAGCGACGAGGAGGGTCGAGAGCAGGCGATGATTCCACAGCCGGTGGCTGTGAAATCAGGGTCTAGGTGAGGAGGAGAGACTGGAGTGGAAGAATTGATCGCTAAGAGATGTAGGAGGGAGCGATCCCCTGCGCGCGACACCACTGAGCTGCTTAAATAGCAGCTCAGTGACTGGAATCACCGCAAGGGTGAGGTTAATCAGAATCAGGCCGGCGGTGAGGATGAGATGGGTAGAGCGCGCGGCGAGTCAAGAGAGAGATCTGACCGTCAGATGAGATCTGGGAAGAGAGGTGAACGCACGCACCGAATCGCGCGAAGGTTCCATTTGATTCCAGCCGCAGATCGAGATCAAAAGTGCGATGGACGGTCGAGAATGGTTGTGTTCTTCGCGCGCTACAGTGCGCGTGAAGAACACAGGCTTCTCTCTGAAATGAGGGAAAATTTGCAGGAAGACCCTTAAACGAAGGGATAGAAGAATAGCGTGCAGGTCCAAAAGTGAGAAGAACTATAGCTGGAAGGGCCCTGCAGTCATACAGAAGGGTCCCTGCGGCTTGCAAAAAGGTCCAAGAAGGAGTTTTGAAAGGTAGAAATGTAATGCATGAAGGACCTAATTGTAATCTATTTATTTCTAAGCCTAAATGATGTCCAATTGCTTTCAAATTTTTACATGTGCTTAATTGAACATTTACGACATTGATTTTACTTCTGATTTGGCTTTTCAAACTTGTTTATGTGTTCAATTTATGCATGGATCATCATTTATTTTTTTATTTTCAGAATATCTCACTTTTGTGACCTAATTATGAAGTTTTAACACACGTTAAAAGTTTTAGGTCTTTTCTTTAATTCCCACACTTAACCCTTTTTATATGTTAATTTGATATTGTTTTGCTTAGTATCTAGCTTAATTTCAGCCTTTTAGCCATGATGAGTAGCCACTCATCATACCCCCGTGCTTACGTTTTGCTAGTCCCTTAGCAAACAATCTATTGAAGTGTAAGGAAATTTAAGTATCAACAAGGTAAGTGTGTAGAGATATCTTTTTCTTCTTTCAAAAATTTTTAAGTGTTTATGATGATGATCTTTAAGCTGAAACATTTTCCAATACCAACTGTGTTTTTGGACATTGTGAGAACCTGGTTACTGAGGATAACCTACCAGAACTCGAGGCTTAAATGACATAGACCATCTCTCAACCAACAAGGACGCTTGATATTTAAACCTTAAGTCGAATTCCAGGACTCAGGAGGTTTTACAGAGACTCAGAATGCTATGAAGTTATGGCTGTGCTTTGTGATAAGTCAGGACTAACCAGGTGAATTCTAAAGCTCAATCCCGGGGTTTCACTTCTTTTTAAGTCCAGGTTGGTCCTAACTTCAGCTCATGTTTTCGGATGACTCTCAAAAATTGATGGTATTCAAACCCAACCCTTATTGTATTTGTGGCTCAGAGAAGATTTTTTTTTTTTTTGGTGGAAAAATAGGGTATTTATTTTGAACCCTGAAAACATTTTTGGTGGAAGAGTTGTTTTTCAGACTTTTTTGAGAACATACTTGACTTTTTTTTTTTTTTTTGAACGGTATGTCTCCAAAACTTATTTGGTAGAGCGCACTGTATTTGGTGGGTGAATTTTTTTGTGGAAAGAGCTTCTCCTAGACACAAGACTAAAGATTAGGACAAAGAGTCTACCTGCACGCATAGGTAAGGACTCCACCTTCCCTAATGAACACAAGGGTTGAGGTTTAGGTTCAAGTGGTCTTTCCTGACATTGTGTAGTGTAAGCCAAGGTTACTTAGACTCCTAAGTCAAAGCAAACCAACGAATCCTGTACTGGTGACTCAGGTACAAGAATTGTCCTAAAGTTAGGAGAGACTGTGGTCTATCTTGTCAAGGCTCAAAGTGTATTAAGCCTAAGCTTGTTTCAAGGTCCTACGGCCCGGCAGGTCAAACCAGTAACGGTTGAATGTCCATAGACACTTATTCTATTTTTTTGTTTTCAGCTATAAGATCACTTATCTTTTCTTTTTTCTTTTTCTCCCTCCTCTCTTGAAATGAATATCCTCCTTTGACAAATAAAGTACATGTCCCTTATTGTATTTTTGGAATTTTTCTGATTTGTTATTTTTTTGTATTTTTAGCTTTGTAAATTTTTTTCAAAAAAATTTTTTTTCAAAATTTTTCAATTTTTTTTTGAAGTATATAATTTTTTTGATAATACTATATGTACTATAGTTGTGTCTACAATTGCATTTTGGTTTAAATGGTTTACCATTTACACCCCCCCCATGCTTAAATGTTTCAATGTCCTCATTGAATGAAAGGGTGGATGCAAATGCATGCTCTGTTTTTCACTATCCTAGGCTGGGTGATGGAAGAAAGTCGGAATGAGGAGATACAATCTCTGTGCGGACGATTTTAAGTCTGATCTAAGATCAGAGTGAACAGTCGGGCTAGGAAGTGAAATGCATGACATGTGTGCAATGAATGTATGCTCAGAATGCAAGGGTAGACACTATATGCAAATAAAGGTAAGAGTAAGAAAAGTGTAAAACAGCTATATACAAGGGTAGGTGTTGCTAAGTTTAACGCCTTCAGCTAGGCGAAAACTTACATGGTAATTCAAAATGTAGGAGCGAAATGGTGGAATTGACAAGTCTGAGATCATGCGGCTCAATGAAAGGTTTCAGTCTTTGTCCATTAACAATAAAGGGTTCAGATTTGTCAAGTTCAGTGATCTCAACGGCTCCATTATCAAATAATCTCAAGATCATGTTGATTCAGTGTTATGCACTGGTTGTGAAATGTCATGTGTTTGGTCTTGCAGTGCTGGTCTAGGTTGGACATACCTTTGAGCAGGTATGTTCCTAGGGTTGGGTTGTGCTTGGGATGGGAGTGAATGTGGTTGACGGGACTCCGTCAAGTGTGATAGCTGGGCTCTCATCTCAGCTAAGGCCGCGTCCTGTCTCTGCTGCATAGTAATATTCTGTTGTTGCATATCAGCAAGAGCTTTCATGATAGACCCCAACTGGTCATCTCGTGTAGGCCCAGATTGAGAGTATTGGGTGGGCCTGGGTTGGGGTTGCTGGTAGGTACGCGGTGGATATCCGTGTGATTGTGGAGGTGGTGCTCGGATCGGGTTGTGCAATGGTGGTGCAGAAGGTTGTTGAAAAGGAGGTCTTTGTGAATTTCCCGACCACGAGAAATTTGGATGATTACGCCATCCAGGGTTATAGGTTTGTGTGAAAGGATCATTGTGAATGGCATGAAGCTCCTCCGAAGATCCAGAAGGTGCAGGGAAGTCAGTGAAGGGAGGAACAAAGGTTCCTCCAACCGGTGAAGGATATGGAAATGGAAAATCCGGTAATGCAGTTTGTGTCACAGAAAGGTTATTCACAGTTTCCCTCCCTGTGGGAAACTGAGAAGAAGTGTTTTGTGCTGGTGACTGAGAAGAAGAAGATGGGTGTTTTGAGAGAAATTTCCATACTTCATCTACTTTCTTCTCGATTAAGCCCACTTTATCCAGTTGACTAGCCACTATCTCTAAGTCTTTGCTACTGGATTGGGCTTCATGTACCCCCGTGTGTGAGTGGGAATGTGAGGACTTTCTATTAAACACGCTCATTGAAGCATTGTTAATAGAGTTTTCGGCCATGCCTTCAAAGAGCTCAAAGGCTGAGTCCTCATCCCGACACAGGAAATTGCCTCCACAAGCGGCATCTACAAAATTCCGTGTGTCATCATGGAGCCCATGGTAGAAGATCTGAACCTGTTGCCAGCGTGGGACACCATGGTGGGGACATTTTCTCAAAAGCTCATGGAATCTCTCCCAAGCCTCGTGCATAGGTTCTCCTAAATTCTGGGTGAAGGTGGTGATGGCACGCCTTAAGGCATTAGTGCGGCCTACAGGAAAGTACTTCTTTAAGAACTCATGTTCTAAAGAAGCCCAGGAATCTATAGGTGTAGTCCGTGCAAGTGTTCTAAACCAAAAGGCTGCCTTATCTTTTAATGAAAAGGAGAACATTTTCATCAAAAGCGTGTGCTGATCATGTCCTTGCGGACCCAAAGTTTGGGCAAGATTCTTCAGCTCCTCTAAATGCTGAAAAGGGTCCTCAGAAGCAAGTCCATGGAAGTGAGGAATGAGTGCTATAATGTTCGGCTTCAGTTCAGCAGCACGACCCCCATTGGGATAACGTACCACAGGCATTGGTTGGGCAACTGCGGGATTATAATAATCTCGTAGTTGAGGTCTACGGGGTTGGGGTGGTGCTTGAGGATTTCTAGGTTGAAGTGGTTGTGGTTGGGGGTTAGCTAATAGATTTACAGCTTGAGCAAGCTGTTGCACCTGTTGGGTTAAGGTATTCATTTGTAGTTGTGTATCGAAAAGGTGCTGAAGATGAGGCATAGGTCCTCTCTCCGGGGGTGGATTAGGATGATTAGGATAAGGTGGAGGTTGGAACCTAGGGATAGGTGGTTGCTGTGGTAGAGGATGTGCAACTAAGTCTGGAGGAAGTTCTTCAAAATCCTCAAAGTGTGAAGAATCAAGATCATCCTCTTGGCGAGGGGGATTGTGGAAAGTATTTTGAGACTCAGGAGGTAAGGGATTAGAAGTGGAAGGCAAAGAAGATGATGCAGTAGCTTGGGTAGCAGTACCCAAGGGGAGTACAAGTTCTGGGTTTTGGGATCTCCTACCTTCCATTGAGTTGATTTTTTGAAATCCCGTTTACTCTAATTCGATCCAACTCAATGGAAAAAAAAAATTTTTAACGTTCACAATAAAACAGAAGAATCCCAATAAAATCTCAATTCAAGAAGACCAATCAATCGAAATGAATCGGAGAAAATTTTTCCTAGAGGCTGCTACGCAAAGTATGTTATACGCAAACAATTGTTTCAAGCAATTGTACGTATCCTAAGATAAACCTAGCGAAGTGCAGACCTCTAGAATCCACTGGGAATCTGGATAAGACTGAGCGTGCGGATCCAGATCCTGTGGTTGCAGAAAGATGAGGTAGAAACCCGTGTATTGTGGCCTTAAGTGATCGTGCTGTGTGCACGATAACATTCAACACAAGGCGATTAAAATCTCAAACATGGTTTCACCCAATTTTGCTATCTCCTTTTTGATTTAATTGAAGTGATTAAAATATGTTTTCTATGCTGCTCGTTTCACTTTTTACTAAATTCAGAACAAGTAGTGGTCTTCTTTAATTTTAAGTCAAATGCAAATATGGCAGGAGTTAGAGTTAGGTAAGAAATGCGTACCTGACTCCAGCAATCTTCTAATGCAGATTTGACTTGAATTAAAATCTAGCAGGAATGAAATGCAATCCTAAAAAATGGATGCCTGAGGTTATGCTGCTGCTAGATAAGTATGAGGTCTTTTTGATTTTTTTCTTTCTTTTTGAAAAATTTTATATGCAATTCAAAAGTAAGGAAAGAAATTAAGAAGATAAAGAAATAAAGTCCAGATAGTCCAGAATTATTACAAAAATTGTGTGAGAACAAGCTCTCACAACTTATGACTAACAATTGCTCCTAATCAATAAACCTAAAACTATCTATACTAAAACTAATACTAAAATCCTACAGCGACTTCGAGGCAAAATTCCACCAGGAAGACGGATCTGGAGCGCAGCGACTCCACCAGGAAGACGACACTCCTCCTCAAGTGCTGTGGAAAAAACAAATGATTAGTAAAAGAATAAAGGAATGTATACACAATTAATTCAATGGAAAATAAAAGCAATTATAATGAATGAATGAAGAATTTCTATATACAAAAGAATGAAAAGAAAATTTTGGTGCAAAGAGCGTTGCCTCCCCGGCAACGGCGCCAAAATAATGATAGTTGTTGTTGAAATGTTTTGTTGTAAATAATTGTTGATTATGTCGTTGTAGTATAGGGTGTATAATATAACATTAAGGATGTCGTATAGTGGTGAGTATGGGTGAGTTCCAGTCATTACAACCATTATTATCATTTGCTTATTTATCTAATTTTTACTGGTTTTGTTCCAGGTCGTTCACTGGGGGGCAATTTATTGAATTTAATTCGGTCACTCTTTGATTATCTCAAAATTGTCTTCTTATTCAAAAAAAGAAACTTTACATTTTATTAAAGAATGAATGAATGTGTGTTTTATTTACCTAATTACTAAGAAATGCTTGCAAAAATACTAACTATGAACAAGCATCAAACAATCTATTATTATACTCTAAACTATGTATTTACAAGTTATCCTATTAGTACTATCATAATAGTATATAATACATTAGAATGCAATGGTGTAGAAATTTAACTTATTAGTCTGTTATGTATAGTAACATATACAGCAGTTTCAGTGACGGATATAAGCGTCGCTAAATCTCAGAAAACACTATATACAACCTAAAGAGGCAAAACTGAGATCTTTAGCGACGTTTATAGTGTCACTTTATTCTGTTAGTAATTATATAGATTTACTTATACGTATGTATACTACTTATTCTTTTTCTTTGTTTCTCTTTCTTTCTTCATTAAGTCTCTGTTCTTTGTATTCTTAACTCCTGTTCTTCTTGTGTTCATATTTCTGTTTTCTTCTAAGTATTCATCTTCTTCTTTCTCTTTTTATTACTCTTGTTCTTTTCTCTGTTGTTCTTGTACTCTTTTCTTTTTTTTTTTCTCTCGTGTTAACTCTTTGTTCTTCTCTTTGTTAACTCTTCTGTCTTAGCATATTTCAGAGGCTGCGGTGGGGAGGGGATTAGGCTAATATCATTAGTTTAAAACGTGTTTAGTTTGCGGGCACGCTTTTCGAGGGATACACAGCACCCTAAGGGTGGGACCAGACCTCTACTAAGCGCGCCCTAATCTCAGATTAGGTGGCTTAATTATGTCTTTAATCTCAGCGCCAGGCCTCAGCCCAACGCCATATGCTCGCACACGCTCGGGCCCCCGGCCACACACACACGTCACATATTTATCGCAAATCAGACAGAGTACTCAGACCAGAGCTCAATGGGTAATCGGGTCAGATGTTCAAAGGCAGTGTTTCGGGCGCCCGGCGCCCGTGACGACTGGCGTATAAGAAACACAAATTACATTTATGTGGCTGCGCTTGACTTGCAGCACACGATGTGGTGCTATTCCAGCGCCACATCGTGCGCTGGAAATCAGGCGCAGCTGCGTCTGTTCGGGCTTTTGGCCCTTGATTTGGGGGCCATAAATTATAAAATAAAATAAAATAAAATATGGTTAATAAAGTGTTTACATAATACTACATAATTGATTAATTAATTTTGAATTTTAAATATTTTTACTATACAAATAAATTCGCTAAACTAGGCTGATTGTACAGGTTGATTTAGGTGATTAAATAGTTAATTACTTATAAAATAGTTAGTAAATGGTCTAATTGACCTTATACAGATTTAATTTACATACTTAAGTATTTTATACATATTTTTATTGTATATTTACGAATTTATTTCTATTTTATTTAAGTTAAACTAGCTGTTCTGGGTGTTTTAAATAAAACTAAGTTACAGTAAGCTATACTAGGTATAATTGTACTTTAACTAACTTAAATTACTTACTATATATGTTAACCTAAGTCTATAGATTTATTTACTTAATTATAGCTCTAAATTATTAATTTAGCTAATTTATTCTATAATATAGCTACTGAATATGTACATATGAATCTGTATATATACATATACATAAATCAGTAAATACATACATAATAGTTCAGTATTTATACATATATTTACATAGATTACATATGTATATAGATTTATGTACAAGTTTATACAGTATTTACAGTATATCTATGTATGTCTACGTACATAATCAGGCTGTATATTATAGTTATAATAGTATGGATATGTATATTTACAGTGTGAAATTAAGTATGTATAATTAGGTTTTAGTAGGAATTTAGGGAATGAGGGTTAATTAAGTTTTTATTTCATTTTAAACAGCAGCTAAGCTACTGTCAGAGAAGATGGAGAGGGAAGAGAATGTGCTGTTCAGGGTGTTTTAGCAGTGTCAGTGGCTTAAGCCACTGTCAAATGGGCTAACTGCTGCTGCAGTTAGTCCATTTGAAGAGGGGGAAAGTATTCACAGATGAGAGGGGAATTTAGAGAAGAGGAGAATTTAGAGAAGAGGGGAATGTAGCTGCAGTTTGCAGCATTTTACTGTATAACTGGGAATAAGAGAAAATTCAGAACAAACTAAAAATTAAAGAGTTGAAATCCAAATCTGATAAGGGTATAAATCTCACGAAAATCACATAAGAATTCAGTTCAAATACCCACAAGGAAAAGCCCTTATCAAAAGCATCATTTCAGATCAAAACACAAATGGCATTGAGTTAGTCTTCCTAATGCCATAGACAGCATGAAGGAAGACTTAACTCAATCAATTAAAACCAAAAACATACAATCCCAGTTTCTTGCAACCTTAAGGAGTATGGAAAACTCCTTAGGTTAGAGAATCACCATACAAAAATAATTATCAAACAGGTGGTGTATGGCAGTTCTGAAATGACAAATCAGAAAAAGAATGCATTAAAGGAATTTATAAAAGCTAGCGAATGCATTCAGATCAAGGCAGAAGCAAATTCATGAAAGGCTCTTCTGATTTGTTCTCTGTCACCAGAGAACTTCTCAGAATCCTTGCCCTCAAGGAAAACCAAAATCCCTTCAATTTGTCAGATCTGTCAAGACATTTCAGAAAGCAAAATCTCTTCAAAACCCATGTTAAAGTGAATCTGACAAACTGAGGCAATCAATCTAAAATAAAAGGGGCTTTTGTGAACACAAATGGGGTGAGTGAGAAGCCCCAAATGGTGCTTGTGACGCCAATTTCAGATCTGAGGCAGTACACCATCAGATCTGGAATTGGGTCCGGATGTGTGGGTGATTGGTGAAAAATTCGTCGTTAAAAAGGAAAAAAACAAGAATCAGAATCTGGATGATGGGAAAAACAAAACATGAAGAGGGAGATAAATTGAATAGTGAACAGATGATTCTTCCCCTCTGATCTGGACTGATCAGAGGAGGTGAGGGAGGGGATCTAATACTAATTCTACTCCTAAGACTAATCTAACTACAGCTAACATTAAACACTAACAATTAAAACTAAATCTATTCTAAACTACTGCAAACTAAATCTAACACTACTTGTGCAGAATTAAAAACTAAACTAAAAGGAAGAATGGGACCTATGGGTCCTTAGCCGGCGGCTAAGGAGGAAGAAAGGAGGAGGGTGACTCCAGCGGAGGGAAGAGTCTGCTAGTGAGACTCCAGGGTCGTCCTCAGGTGCTACGAGGTCCTTAGCGACGAGGAGGGTCGAGAGCAGGCGATGATTCCACAGCCGGTGGCTGTGAAATCAGGGTCTAGGTGAGGAGGAGAGACTGGAGTGGAAGAATTGATCGCTAAGAGATGTAGGAGGGAGCGATCCCCTGCGCGCGACACCACTGAGCTGCTTAAATAGCAGCTCAGTGACTGGAATCACCGCAAGGGTGAGGTTAATCAGAATCAGGCCGGCGGTGAGGATGAGATGGGTAGAGCGCGCGGCGAGTCAAGAGAGAGATCTGACCGTCAGATGAGATCTGGGAAGAGAGGTGAACGCACGCACCGAATCGCGCGAAGGTTCCATTTGATTCCAGCCGCAGATCGAGATCAAAAGTGCGATGGACGGTCGAGAATGGTTGTGTTCTTCGCGCGCTACAGTGCGCGTGAAGAACACAGGCTTCTCTCTGAAATGAGGGAAAATTTGCAGGAAGACCCTTAAACGAAGGGATAGAAGAATAGCGTGCAGGTCCAAAAGTGAGAAGAACTATAGCTGGAAGGGCCCTGCAGTCATACAGAAGGGTCCCTGCGGCTTGCAAAAAGGTCCAAGAAGGAGTTTTGAAAGGTAGAAATGTAATGCATGAAGGACCTAATTGTAATCTATTTATTTCTAAGCCTAAATGATGTCCAATTGCTTTCAAATTTTTACATGTGCTTAATTGAACATTTACGACATTGATTTTACTTCTGATTTGGCTTTTCAAACTTGTTTATGTGTTCAATTTATGCATGGATCATCATTTATTTTTTTATTTTCAGAATATCTCACTTTTGTGACCTAATTATGAAGTTTTAACACACGTTAAAAGTTTTAGGTCTTTTCTTTAATTCCCACACTTAACCCTTTTTATATGTTAATTTGATATTGTTTTGCTTAGTATCTAGCTTAATTTCAGCCTTTTAGCCATGATGAGTAGCCACTCATCATACCCCCGTGCTTACGTTTTGCTAGTCCCTTAGCAAACAATCTATTGAAGTGTAAGGAAATTTAAGTATCAACAAGGTAAGTGTGTAGAGATATCTTTTTCTTCTTTCAAAAATTTTTAAGTGTTTATGATGATGATCTTTAAGCTGAAACATTTTCCAATACCAACTGTGTTTTTGGACATTGTGAGAACCTGGTTACTGAGGATAACCTACCAGAACTCGAGGCTTAAATGACATAGACCATCTCTCAACCAACAAGGACGCTTGATATTTAAACCTTAAGTCGAATTCCAGGACTCAGGAGGTTTTACAGAGACTCAGAATGCTATGAAGTTATGGCTGTGCTTTGTGATAAGTCAGGACTAACCAGGTGAATTCTAAAGCTCAATCCCGGGGTTTCACTTCTTTTTAAGTCCAGGTTGGTCCTAACTTCAGCTCATGTTTTCGGATGACTCTCAAAAATTGATGGTATTCAAACCCAACCCTTATTGTATTTGTGGCTCAGAGAAGATTTTTTTTTTTTTTGGTGGAAAAATAGGGTATTTATTTTGAACCCTGAAAACATTTTTGGTGGAAGAGTTGTTTTTCAGACTTTTTTGAGAACATACTTGACTTTTTTTTTTTTTTTTGAACGGTATGTCTCCAAAACTTATTTGGTAGAGCGCACTGTATTTGGTGGGTGAATTTTTTTGTGGAAAGAGCTTCTCCTAGACACAAGACTAAAGATTAGGACAAAGAGTCTACCTGCACGCATAGGTAAGGACTCCACCTTCCCTAATGAACACAAGGGTTGAGGTTTAGGTTCAAGTGGTCTTTCCTGACATTGTGTAGTGTAAGCCAAGGTTACTTAGACTCCTAAGTCAAAGCAAACCAACGAATCCTGTACTGGTGACTCAGGTACAAGAATTGTCCTAAAGTTAGGAGAGACTGTGGTCTATCTTGTCAAGGCTCAAAGTGTATTAAGCCTAAGCTTGTTTCAAGGTCCTACGGCCCGGCAGGTCAAACCAGTAACGGTTGAATGTCCATAGACACTTATTCTATTTTTTTGTTTTCAGCTATAAGATCACTTATCTTTTCTTTTTTCTTTTTCTCCCTCCTCTCTTGAAATGAATATCCTCCTTTGACAAATAAAGTACATGTCCCTTATTGTATTTTTGGAATTTTTCTGATTTGTTATTTTTTTGTATTTTTAGCTTTGTAAATTTTTTTCAAAAAAATTTTTTTTCAAAATTTTTCAATTTTTTTTTGAAGTATATAATTTTTTTGATAATACTATATGTACTATAGTTGTGTCTACAATTGCATTTTGGTTTAAATGGTTTACCATTTACACCCCCCCCATGCTTAAATGTTTCAATGTCCTCATTGAATGAAAGGGTGGATGCAAATGCATGCTCTGCTTTTCACTATCCTAGGCTGGGTGATGGAAGAAAGTCGGAATGAGGAGATACAATCTCTGTGCGGACGATTTTAAGTCTGATCTAAGATCAGAGTGAACAGTCGGGCTAGGAAGTGAAATGCATGACATGTGTGCAATGAATGTATGCTCAGAATGCAAGGGTAGACACTATATGCAAATAAAGGTAAGAGTAAGAAAAGTGTAAAACAGCTATATACAAGGGTAGGTGTTGCTAAGTTTAACGCCTTCAGCTAGGCGAAAACTTACATGGTAATTCAAAATGTAGGAGCGAAATGGTGGAATTGACAAGTCTGAGATCATGCGGCTCAATGAAAGGTTTCAGTCTTTGTCCATTAACAATAAAGGGTTCAGATTTGTCAAGTTCAGTGATCTCAACGGCTCCATTATCAAATAATCTCAAGATCATGTTGATTCAGTGTTATGCACTGGTTGTGAAATGTCATGTGTTTGGTCTTGCAGTGCTGGTCTAGGTTGGACATACCTTTGAGCAGGTATGTTCCTAGGGTTGGGTTGTGCTTGGGATGGGAGTGAATGTGGTTGACGGGACTCCGTCAAGTGTGATAGCTGGGCTCTCATCTCAGCTAAGGCCGCGTCCTGTCTCTGCTGCATAGCAATATTCTGTTGTTGCATATCAGCAAGAGCTTTCATGATAGACCCCAACTGGTCATCTCGTGTAGGCCCAGATTGAGAGTATTGGGTGGGCCTGGGTTGGGGTTGCTAGTAGGTACGCGGTGGATATCCGTGTGATTGTGGAGGTGGTGCTCGGATCGGGTTGTGCAATGGTGGTGCAGAAGGTTGTTGAAAAGGAGGTCTTTGTGAATTTCCCGACCACGAGAAATTTGGATGATTACGCCATCCAGGGTTATAGGTTTGTGTGAAAGGATCATTGTGAATGGCATGAAGCTCCTCCGAAGCTCCAGAAGGTGCAGGGAAGTCAGTGAAGGGAGGAACAAAGGTTCCTCCAACCGGTGAAGGATATGGAAATGGAAAATCCGGTAATGCAGTTTGTGTCACAGAAAGGTTATTCACAGTTTCCCTCCCTGTGGGAAACTGAGAAGAAGTGTTTTGTGCTGGTGACTGAGAAGAAGAAGATGGGTGTTTTGAGAGAAATTTCCATACTTCATCTACTTTCTTCTCGATTAAGCCCACTTTATCCAGTTGACTAGCCACTATCTCTAAGTCTTTGCTACTGGATTGGGCTTCATGTACCCCCGTGTGTGAGTGGGAATGTGAGGACTTTCTATTAAACACGCTCATTGAAGCATTGTTAATAGAGTTTTCGGCCATGCCTTCAAAGAGCTCAAAGGCTGAGTCCTCATCCCGACACAGGAAATTGCCTCCACAAGCGGCATCTACAAAATTCCGTGTGTCATCATGGAGCCCATGGTAGAAGATCTGAACCTGTTGCCAGCGTGGGACACCATGGTGGGGACATTTTCTCAAAAGCTCATGGAATCTCTCCCAAGCCTCGTGCATAGGTTCTCCTAAATTCTGGGTGAAGGTGGTGATGGCACGCCTTAAGGCATTAGTGCGGCCTACAGGAAAGTACTTCTTTAAGAACTCATGTTCTAAAGAAGCCCAGGAATCTATAGGTGTAGTCCGTGCAAGTGTTCTAAACCAAAAGGCTGCCTTATCTTTTAATGAAAAGGAGAACATTTTCATCAAAAGCGTGTGCTGATCATGTCCTTGCGGACCCAAAGTTTGGGCAAGATTCTTCAGCTCCTCTAAATGCTGAAAAGGGTCCTCAGAAGCAAGTCCATGGAAGTGAGGAATGAGTGCTATAATGTTCGGCTTCAGTTCAGCAGCACGACCCCCATTGGGATAACGTACCACAGGCATTGGTTGGGCAACTGCGGGATTATAATAATCTCGTAGTTGAGGTCTACGGGGTTGGGGTGGTGCCTGAGGATTTCTAGGTTGAAGTGGTTGTGGTTGGGGGTTAGCTAA
Organism: Thalassia testudinum; assembly: GCA_037157565.1. NCBI lineage: Eukaryota > Viridiplantae > Streptophyta > Magnoliopsida > Alismatales > Hydrocharitaceae > Thalassia > Thalassia testudinum. The sequence goes on from JAZHRO010000009.1 coordinate 53,447,153, forward strand.
TAGATTTACAGCTTGAGCAAGCTGTTGCACCTGTTGGGTTAAGGTATTCATTTGTAGTTGTGTATCGAAAAGGTGCTGAAGATGAGGCATAGGTCCTCTCTCCGGGGGTGGATTAGGATGATTAGGATAAGGTGGAGGTTGGAACCTAGGGATAGGTGGTTGCTGTGGTAAAGGATGTGCAACTAAGTCTGGAGGAAGTTCTTCAAAATCCTCAAAGTGTGAAGAATCAAGATCATCCTCTTGGCGAGGGGGATTGTGGAAAGTATTTTGAGACTCAGGAGGTAAGGGATTAGAAGTGGAAGGCAAAGAAGATGATGCAGTAGCTTGGGTAGCAGTACCCAAGGGGAGTACAAGTTCTGGGTTTTGGGATCTCCTACCTTCCATTGAGTTGATTTTTTGAAATCCCGTTTACTCTAATTCGATCCAACTCAATGGAAAAAAAAAATTTTTAACGTTCACAATAAAACAGAAGAATCCCAATAAAATCTCAATTCAAGAAGACCAATCAATCGAAATGAATCGGAGAAAATTTTTCCTAGAGGCTGCTACGCAAAGTATGTTATACGCAAACAATTGTTTCAAGCAATTGTACGTATCCTAAGATAAACCTAGCGAAGTGCAGACCTCTAGAATCCACTGGGAATCTGGATAAGACTGAGCGTGCGGATCCAGATCCTGTGGTTGCAGAAAGATGAGGTAGAAACCCGTGTATTGTGGCCTTAAGTGATCGTGCTGTGTGCACGATAACATTCAACACAAGGCGATTAAAATCTCAAACATGGTTTCACCCAATTTTGCTATCTCCTTTTTGATTTAATTGAAGTGATTAAAATATGTTTTCTATGCTGCTCGTTTCACTTTTTACTAAATTCAGAACAAGTAGTGGTCTTCTTTAATTTTAAGTCAAATGCAAATATGGCAGGAGTTAGAGTTAGGTAAGAAATGCGTACCTGACTCCAGCAATCTTCTAATGCAGATTTGACTTGAATTAAAATCTAGCAGGAATGAAATGCAATCCTAAAAAATGGATGCCTGAGGTTATGCTGCTGCTAGATAAGTATGAGGTCTTTTTGATTTTTTTCTTTCTTTTTGAAAAATTTTATATGCAATTCAAAAGTAAGGAAAGAAATTAAGAAGATAAAGAAATAAAGTCCAGATAGTCCAGAATTATTACAAAAATTGTGTGAGAACAAGCTCTCACAACTTATGACTAACAATTGCTCCTAATCAATAAACCTAAAACTATCTATACTAAAACTAATACTAAAATCCTACAGCGACTTCGAGGCAAAATTCCACCAGGAAGACGGATCTGGAGCGCAGCGACTCCACCAGGAAGACGACACTCCTCCTCAAGTGCTGTGGAAAAAACAAATGATTAGTAAAAGAATAAAGGAATGTATACACAATTAATTCAATGGAAAATAAAAGCAATTATAATGAATGAATGAAGAATTTCTATATACAAAAGAATGAAAAGAAAATTTTGGTGCAAAGAGCGTTGCCTCCCCGGCAACGGCGCCAAAATAATGATAGTTGTTGTTGTTGAAATGTTTTGTTGTAAATAATTGTTGATTATGTCGTTGTAGTATAGGGTGTATAATATAACATTAAGGATGTCGTATAGTGGTGAGTATGGGTGAGTTCCAGTCATTACAACCATTATTATCATTTGCTTATTTATCTAATTTTTACTGGTTTTGTTCCAGGTCGTTCACTGGGGGGCAATTTATTGAATTTAATTCGGTCACTCTTTGATTATCTCAAAATTGTCTTCTTATTCAAAAAAAGAAACTTTACATTTTATTAAAGAATGAATGAATGTGTGTTTTATTTACCTAATTACTAAGAAATGCTTGCAAAAATACTAACTATGAACAAGCATCAAACAATCTATTATTATACTCTAAACTATGTATTTACAAGTTATCCTATTAGTACTATCATAATAGTATATAATACATTAGAATGCAATGGTGTAGAAATTTAACTTATTAGTCTGTTATGTATAGTAACATATACAGCAGTTTCAGTGACGGATATAAGCGTCGCTAAATCTCAGAAAACACTATATACAACCTAAAGAGGCAAAACTGAGATCTTTAGCGACGTTTATAGTGTCACTTTATTCTGTTAGTAATTATATAGATTTACTTATACGTATGTATACTACTTATTCTTTTTCTTTGTTTCTCTTTCTTTCTTCATTAAGTCTCTGTTCTTTGTATTCTTAACTCCTGTTCTTCTTGTGTTCATATTTCTGTTTTCTTCTAAGTATTCATCTTCTTCTTTCTCTTTTTATTACTCTTGTTCTTTTCTCTGTTGTTCTTGTACTCTTTTCTTTTTTTTTTTCTCTCGTGTTAACTCTTTGTTCTTCTCTTTGTTAACTCTTCTGTCTTAGCATATTTCAGAGGCTGCGGTGGGGAGGGGATTAGGCTAATATCATTAGTTTAAAACGTGTTTAGTTTGTGGGCACGCTTTTCGAGGGATACACAGCACCCTAAGGGTGGGACCAGACCTCTACTAAGCACGCCCTAATCTCAGATTAGGTGGCTTAATTATGTCTTTAATCTCAGCGCCAGGCCTCAGCCCAACGCCATATGCTCGCACACGCTCGGGCCCCCGGCCACACACACACGTCACATATTTATCGCAAATCAGACAGAGTACTCAGACCAGAGCTCAATGGGTAATCGGGTCAGATGTTCAAAGGCAGTGTTTCGGGCGCCCGGCGCCCGTGACGACTGGCGTATAAGAAACACAAATTACATTTATGTGGCTGCGCTTGACTTGCAGCACACGATGTGGTGCTATTCCAGCGCCACATCGTGCGCTGGAAATCAGGCGCAGCTGCGTCTGTTCGGGCTTTTGGCCCTTGATTTGGGGGCCATAAATTATAAAATAAAATAAAATAAAATATGGTTAATAAAGTGTTTACATAATACTACATAATTGATTAATTAATTTTGAATTTTAAATATTTTTACTATACAAATAAATTCGCTAAACTAGGCTGATTGTACAGGTTGATTTAGGTGATTAAATAGTTAATTACTTATAAAATAGTTAGTAAATGGTCTAATTGACCTTATACAGATTTAATTTACATACTTAAGTATTTTATACATATTTTTATTGTATATTTACGAATTTATTTCTATTTTATTTAAGTTAAACTAGCTGTTCTGGGTGTTTTAAATAAAACTAAGTTACAGTAAGCTATACTAGGTATAATTGTACTTTAACTAACTTAAATTACTTACTATATATGTTAACCTAAGTCTATAGATTTATTTACTTAATTATAGCTCTAAATTATTAATTTAGCTAATTTATTCTATAATATAGCTACTGAATATGTACATATGAATCTGTATATATACATATACATAAATCAGTAAATACATACATAATAGTTCAGTATTTATACATATATTTACATAGATTACATATGTATATAGATTTATGTACAAGTTTATACAGTATTTACAGTATATCTATGTATGTCTACGTACATAATCAGGCTGTATATTATAGTTATAATAGTATGGATATGTATATTTACAGTGTGAAATTAAGTATGTATAATTAGGTTTTAGTAGGAATTTAGGGAATGAGGGTTAATTAAGTTTTTATTTCATTTTAAACAGCAGCTAAGCTACTGTCAGAGAAGATGGAGAGGGAAGAGAATGTGCTGTTCAGGGTGTTTTAGCAGTGTCAGTGGCTTAAGCCACTGTCAAATGGGCTAACTGCTGCTGCAGTTAGTCCATTTGAAGAGGGGGAAAGTATTCACAGATGAGAGGGGAATTTAGAGAAGAGGAGAATTTAGAGAAGAGGGGAATGTAGCTGCAGTTTGCAGCATTTTACTGTATAACTGGGAATAAGAGAAAATTCAGAACAAACTAAAAATTAAAGAGTTGAAATCCAAATCTGATAAGGGTATAAATCTCACGAAAATCACATAAGAATTCAGTTCAAATACCCACAAGGAAAAGCCCTTATCAAAAGCATCATTTCAGATCAAAACACAAATGGCATTGAGTTAGTCTTCCTAATGCCATAGACAGCATGAAGGAAGACTTAACTCAATCAATTAAAACCAAAAACATACAATCCCAGTTTCTTGCAACCTTAAGGAGTATGGAAAACTCCTTAGGTTAGAGAATCACCATACAAAAATAATTATCAAACAGGTGGTGTATGGCAGTTCTGAAATGACAAATCAGAAAAAGAATGCATTAAAGGAATTTATAAAAGCTAGCGAATGCATTCAGATCAAGGCAGAAGCAAATTCATGAAAGGCTCTTCTGATTTGTTCTCTGTCACCAGAGAACTTCTCAGAATCCTTGCCCTCAAGGAAAACCAAAATCCCTTCAATTTGTCAGATCTGTCAAGACATTTCAGAAAGCAAAATCTCTTCAAAACCCATGTTAAAGTGAATCTGACAAACTGAGGCAATCAATCTAAAATAAAAGGGGCTTTTGTGAACACAAATGGGGTGAGTGAGAAGCCCCAAATGGTGCTTGTGACGCCAATTTCAGATCTGAGGCAGTACACCATCAGATCTGGAATTGGGTCCGGATGTGTGGGTGATTGGTGAAAAATTCGTCGTTAAAAAGGAAAAAAACAAGAATCAGAATCTGGATGATGGGAAAAACAAAACATGAAGAGGGAGATAAATTGAATAGTGAACAGATGATTCTTCCCCTCTGATCTGGACTGATCAGAGGAGGTGAGGGAGGGGATCTAATACTAATTCTACTCCTAAGACTAATCTAACTACAGCTAACATTAAACACTAACAATTAAAACTAAATCTATTCTAAACTACTGCAAACTAAATCTAACACTACTTGTGCAGAATTAAAAACTAAACTAAAAGGAAGAATGGGACCTATGGGTCCTTAGCCGGCGGCTAAGGAGGAAGAAAGGAGGAGGGTGACTCCAGCGGAGGGAAGAGTCTGCTAGTGAGACTCCAGGGTCGTCCTCAGGTGCTACGAGGTCCTTAGCGACGAGGAGATTCGAGAGCAGGCGATGATTCCACAGCCGGTGGCTGTGAAATCAGGGTCTAGGTGAGGAGGAGAGACTGGAGTGGAAGAATTGATCGCTAAGAGATGTAGGAGGGAGCGATCCCCTGCGCGCGACACCACTGAGGTGCTTAAATAGCAGCTCAGTGACTGGAATCACCGCAAGGGTGAGGTTAATCAGAATCAGGCCGGCGGTGAGGATGAGATGGGTAGAGCGCGCGGCGAGTCAAGAGAGAGATCTGACCGTCAGATGAGATCTGGGAAGAGAGGTGAACGCACGCACCGAATCGCGCGAAGGTTCCATTTGATTCCAGCCGCAGATCGAGATCAAAAGTGCGATGGACGGTCGAGAATGGCTGTGTTCTTCGCGCGCTACAGTGCGCGTGAAGAACACAGGCTTCTCTCTGAAATGAGGGAAAATTTGCAGGAAGACCCTTAAACGAAGGGATAGAAGAATAGCGTGCAGGTCCAAAAGTGAGAAGAACTATAGCTGGAAGGGCCCTGCAGTCATACAGAAGGGTCCCTGCGGCTTGCAAAAAGGTCCAAGAAGGAGTTTTGAAAGGTAGAAATGTAATGCATGAAGGACCTAATTGTAATCTATTTATTTCTAAGCCTAAATGATGTCCAATTGCTTTCAAATTTTTACACGTGCTTAATTGAACATTTACGACATTGATTTTACTTCTGATTTGGCTTTTCAAACTTGTTTATGTGTTCAATTTATGCATGGATCATCATTTATTTTTTTATTTTCAGAATATCTCACTTTTGTGACCTAATTATGAAGTTTTAACACACGTTAAAAGTTTTAGGTCTTTTCTTTAATTCCCACACTTAACCCTTTTTATATGTTAATTTGATATTGTTTTGCTTAGTATCTAGCTTAATTTCAGCCTTTTAGCCATGATGAGTAGCCACTCATCAGTAGTGTGAACCAAGATTACTTAGGCTCTCAAGTAGAAGCAAACCAACGGATCCTGTACTGGTATCTCAAGTACAAGATACGTCCTTAGTTAGGAGAGATTCCGATCTATCTTGTCAATGCTCAAGTGAATTAAGCCGAGCCTGAGCGAATCAAGCTTCTGTGGCCTGGAAAGTCTTCAAAATAGAGGTTGAATATCCATAAACAATTATTGTATTTTTATTTTAGCTTTCAGATCATTACTAAACACTATTTTTTTTTCTTTTTCTTACATATTTATAAATAGGTGGAAACTGCATGATATCATAAAATACCCAGATCCTATGGATGCCTATCCACCCCCCCATGTCAAACGATGCCATGTCCTCATATGCATGCAAGGAAGGGTAGAGAAAGGATGAAAGATCGGGTAACGAGAGCTGAAGTGCAGGGTATACAGCAGGGTAGTAAGGTGGGTGGATGGTGGGTAGTGAAGTGAAAAGTGAAGTGAGCGTGACAGTGAAGTGAAAAGTGATGGTGGATAGTGAGTGTTCTGGCATTTCTTGGGACGAGGGTATCCCAGGCAGATTGGAGCACAAGTCAGGAGGAAGAAATTGGCCCTCAGATTGGCCAAGAAGAGGGCCTTCTTGGATAGAAGGATCCAAAAAGGAATTGCCCCAGTGAGAAGTACATGGGCTCAAGGTCCCAGTGTGGAGTTGCAAATCCGCCTGATTTGGCAGGAAAGAAAGGGCAATCCGGTCTTCAAGAGCGTGGACTGGTGGTGAGTAGCCCGGATACGACTCAGACCACGAGGTATGAGAAGAGGAGAAAACCTCGTCAGAAGTCTGGTCAGGTGAAAGTACGAGAATAGGGAGGGATGGGGGAACGTCACAGTATGTGTTGATCAGGCAATCGTAAGTGTTTATAGGTAATTTGCAGCAGTCAAAATAGGTCCCAATTAGTCCGATACACGCGCTGATGGCCATGTCCTCGTTAGACGTGTCATCCTCGATGCAATCGCAATCAAAGTTCTTGGCTGCCTTGAAGATGTTAAGCGTGATCTTTTCAGATCCAACGGCAATCTCGATACAGCTCGACTTGCAGCCGATATGGCATGGGCTGTGGCCAAGAAAGGTCGACCAAGGATGATCGGACAATCAGAAAGTGAGCTAGGAACTTCCATATCTAAAATGAGAAAGTCAACAGAAAAACAGAGACTGTTGACCCTAACCACCACGTCTTCCACCACACCCTTCGGGATTTTGACAGAACGATCTGCTAACTGTAACGTGACAGAGGTGGGTTTTAGATTTCCCAAGGAAAATTTTTCGAGCATGATGGTTGGTATGAGATTGATGGAAGATCCTAGATCAAGCAGGGCACGATTAAAATTGTAGCCTTGGATGCTACAAGAAATAAGCGGTGTGCCCGGATCTTTCTACTTCGGTGGTAAATTTGAAAGTATAGCACAACTCGCATGAGGCGAAAGAACCATCGGATTCTTAGTTTTCTTTGACTGCTGCCTAGGTGTTGTGTAGTCTTTGAAAAATCAGGTGACAGTAGGTATGTGGTCGATAGCCTCGAGCAGGGGTACCTTGATTTCTACATCCTTGAACAAATTACGCAGGTTATCAAAGGCTTGCGTATCCTTCTTCTTGCCTTTTGGCTCCCTCAGTAGAGCCTCAGGGAATGGAACTGATTCTGGCACCAATTTGGGTGTATTGTCCTCTCGCAAATGCGGTGCGCATCCCGAATGAGAGGGCGATGAAGAAGACGGGCCAGGATCAGGTCGAGGCGGATCAACAGTCTGCTTACCGCTCCTCGTAGTGGTCGCATTGGATGATGTGGGTGCAGTGGGATCATACAGCGGAGGGTTCGCAATAGGGACATAAGAGTGAGGTGCTGCAGCGGGATTAGCCTGAAATCCCAGTGGAATGCTCGGAGCCTATAGAATCTGATTAACCTGCCCCTGAGAAGGTCGTACCTGTGGTTGAGGACCACGGGGTACGAAATTTCGTGGGTTTGGAATAGGTTGGGCAGGTAGAGTGCCCTGAGATCGAGTCGCCATGCGTAGTTGACTGATCTCAGTATTCTGCTGTGCCAATTGGTGCTGAAGAGAGGTCATGTTCTCTTCATGGCGCTTTGACATTTCCGTCATCATTCGCATCAATTTGTCAAGAGGACTTGATGCGTGTTCTGTTTGCGGTACGCAAGGGCCTGATGGTGGATTCGCCATAGGATTAGATTGGGCCCTTGGGATGACGGGTGCGGACGGTCGCATTGGTCCACCAGCGGGGTTTTGGTTCTGCAGGTTGTTGGACCATGCGAAGTTTGGATGATTTCGCCACCCTGGGTTATAAGTGGCAGAAACGGGTTGTTCCCCAGGGTGCAAGCGTCTTCCATGCCAGAAGACGTGTCCGCATGTAAATACACTTCCGAGCACACGGAGGCTTGGTCCTCCGTGTCGAAATACTGGCTCGCAAAAGCCAGATCCACATGACTTATCGAGTTGCTCGGTGCGACACTCGGTAAGGAAGGTCTTACAGGGTTTCTCGGGATAAACCTAGTGTTGGAAGAATTGGAATTGTGATGAAGTGGTGAGGTGGGGGTGTTTGCCATAGAACGAGCGGGGTTGGCCAGAAGCTCGTCCAGCTTCTTATGCACGACGGAGACTTCATCCAATTTCTGTGCGATAAGGCTGAGATCTGTGGATGAATGGAAGGGTCCCGTGTCAACTTCGTGGACATTACGGGACAGGCTGGTACGGTTAAAGGCGACAATGGAAGCATTGTTCATTGAGTTTTCACTCATATTTTCAAACAATTTGAATGCTCCATTCTCTTCTTTATTCATAAAATTCCCTCCATAGGAAGCGTCTGCAATTTGCTTCAAAGTCTCATTTAGCCCATAGTAGGAAATCTGGGCTATATGCCACTTAGGCAGACCGTGGTGCGGACACTTCCTGAGGAGGTCATTATATCTCTCCCATGCCTCATGAAATTGTTCGCAGTTTTGTTGCGTAAATGAAGTGATAGCACGGCGAAGCGCATTGGTTCGCCCAATTAGGAAGAACTTCTTGAGAAACGCTGTTCGCATCTCTTCCCAAGAGTGGATGGTTCTCCCAAGGGTGCGTAACCACTGCGACGCTTTATCCCGCAATGAAAACGGGAACATTTTCATGAGGACTATAGGTAACGCGATATTTTTCGGTTTAACAGTTTCAACCAATCAGGTTAGGTCTTCCAAGTGGAGAAAAGGATCTTCACTTGCAAGACCGTGAAAGTGAAAATTTATCTAGCCAATTATGTTCGGTTTCAGTTCAAAGTCGTCCCCGCCTATGGGGACCTGAATTTGTCCTATGGTCTCTGTAGCAGCGGGATTCTGATAGGAGCTAAGAGACCTAGGCTCCTCCCGTTCGAGAAAGTTCTGGATTTCCTCCAATGTTTCCCTAATGGCTTCAATTTGTTCATTATACATTTCCATTTGGACTTGGAGGGGGGTTATGGGATCCAAGGCTCCACCACCTGGTGGGTTTTGAGGGCGGTTTCCTCCCTCGGGATTTGGGGGTGGGCGTGCAGCCATGTTTGTGGAGGAGGAGGATGAGTCGGCTTCTCTAGATTTATCAGACAATTCAAACAGTTCAGGGTTTTGTGACCTCCTCTCAAACATGCACCACCGCAAGAAGAATTGGGGAGATAAGAAGGGAAAAGAGATGAGAGAAATGACACTGCAAAGGTACACTTGATGACAAATCAATTCAATCAAATTCCTAACCTCTACAGTGTGCCCTTAGACCTAAAGATCTAAGTTACCTACTATCACGAACTATGGAATCGAATGCGAGCACCGCGGAACCACCGGGCCAGATTGAAAGGCCGTTTGTCCCAGTCTTAGACACCTGATAGCACGCGGGAACCCTCACCAGCACGTAGACACTACACGCAGGTAGTTAGACCTCAATCCTTAATAAGGGTCAAGTTGCTACCAATTTTAGTTAGAGGTTTAGGATCAAGTGCTTTTGGAATGTGAAGGGCGTTGTTTACGGGTAATGCCCAAGTTATTGATTTTTTGAAGTGTGTAAAACAAGCATGCAACGGGAAAATCTCCCCGTATTGAAGTTTTTAATGGGTGAATGGTTTTTAGAATTCAGCCTTAAAATAGTATGGATTTTAGGATTTCGCTGAAATACCAATTCAACCAATCTTCGGGTTATGAGAGAATACAAGTTTTCTTCTAAGCCCAACAAACCCTTCTTCAATGTCAATTGGTTAATGCATGCTAAAATGCAATGGGCTTCCCTAAATGGAGATTTCTATGTGTGGATGCACAAATCAGTTTTAGATTAGTGTGAAAGGGAGCCAAAGCACTTCAATTCAAGTGCTCCCAATCACCGAAAAGATGTCCACACACAAGTTTCAACCAAAAGATAAGGAAAATCAAATTGTTAGGGTTGAAGTATTCGGGATCGAATCTTAGGCAAGTTGAAAAGTCGTGGTGGGGTTGGAATCAACTCAATTCCAAGTCTCCCTAGCAAAAATGTGATCCCAAATTTGCAGATAAGTGAGGCAAAGAGGGGTGCAATCAATCTTTTTATGTTTGCCTCAAAGAATACTTCACACGACGAAGAATTCAAGAATCAAGATTCTTGGATTTTCGCTATGCGAAGTAAGATGGGAAATCCTGGGGCGGTGGGAGTAAAGGCAATCAGTTAAACAAGTGAATTTTAATCCACTTACCCCAAGAGATCCCAAGAAATTTTTCTAGTTTTTAGTTTTTTTTTTTATTAAGGTGACAAGTTAACCTAGGTTGCAAAGAAGGAAAGACCTACTTGTTCAGCCATGTGTGCGAAGCTCCAATGCGGTGTCGGCGTCTTCACGCTCTTGTTCCCGCCTTGGATCTGCCCACGTCTCTGACTTCGTCTGCCTGCCTTCTCCTTGCAGCAGGTTTACCTGCACACCAAAAACAAAGACACCCGTGAAGAGAGAAGAGAAAAATGAAAGGAATGGAATAGAAACTTACTTGAAGGCGCACTTCCCCGGCAACGGCGCCAGAAAAGATGGTGGTCGGACCCGGTTAGGTTATGTTAATATGGTGATTTTATCATTGAAGTGTGTATAGTGGTTAACCTAAATCGAGCCTAACCATCTCTTTACAATATATATATATATTTTTACTTGGCCTATTTGATTTTATCTTGGTCACTTTTAGGCCCAGGGTCGAACTCAGGGAAGTGGGATTAGAAGTGAAGTTTCTACGCCTTTCCTACAACGAATCTCTTCCGTTCGTTTATTGTGTTTTTGGTGTTTTTTCTATTTAGATTTTTTTTCTGATAATTCTTGTCCTTGAGGCACACCCTCAAAATTAGGTTTTTGGCCTTGAGCCAAATCAGGGTTCCAAAATGGGTGTTGCTATTCGCAAGACGGAGTACCTACAAGTCAAGGATTAGCTTTTCTCTTATATATATATTTTCTATCTTTTTATTGGCAGGAAAGAGAAACTGAAATAAAGTAAATATATTATATACATATATGTATATATTATATAGGTATAAAGGGGTGGGGGTGGAGGCGGAGATGGAGTGTAGCATGGTGTCGAGTCGGTCATCGTCTAGAAAGATGCAACCAACAGAACGAGGTGCTGCGTGGAGTGTAAGGTGGATTGATGGAAGATGAGTGTGACCACGCTTTTTGTACGTGTGTATCGGGGAATATCAGCAACTAGTGCAGATATTCCCACGATACCTTGTATGGTAAGTAATGTGAAAATATATATATATATATATGTATGTATATGTATGTATATATATAGGTATGTAACTATATGTATAGATATATATATATGTGTGTGTGTGTGTGTGTATAGTAATATATGTATATATAGATATATGTAGATAGATATGTATATATATATGTGTATATATATATATATATGTATGTATGTATATATAGTTATATAGATATATATGTATATATGTATGTATATTTGTATATATATATGTATAAGTAGGTGTGTATAAATGTATATATATATATGTACGTATATATATATATATATATGTATAAAGTAGAGTATAGGTGTGTGTGTGTGTGCATGAGAGTGTGGGTGTGTGTGTGTAGAGAGAGAGGGAGAGAGTTCTGTGTGTTTGTGAGAGAGAGAGAGAGAGAGCGAGAGAGAGGTTGCTGGAGTGAAGAGGCTGCAGAGTTAAGTCAGCCGGGTCCTCCAAGCGTCGTCTAATGGCACACGCACACACGCAGGCGTGTAGGCGCGCTGGGAGGGAGTGAGCGCGGGGAGAACCGCAGCGCACAGCGCTACGCGGAGAGGCTGGAGCGGGCAGACACAGGTGCACGCGGGTAAGAGCGGGCACTGGCAGAGGACTGCACGCAGACGCTCGGGTGGGCGCTGGAGCGGGACGCGGGGCGGGACACGCGCACGGGCGAAGGCCGGTTGCGGCGCGTCGGGTGACCGGATAAGTGAGAAACTTACCGGTCACCCCACTGTGGCCACAGTGATCCGTTGAAACGCGTGAACAGTGGCTACAGTGGTCGGGCGAGCCACGTGACCGCTTGTTGTAGGTGTTGTGAGTGCGGGCGGCTTGCGGCTGGCGCGCGCGTGGTAGAGGAATGCGCCGATTGGTTGCGGGAGGAAAGATGTGTGCGGGCGTGAAGAAGCTGGAGGCGAGGGCGTCTGCAGGCGTGCGCTGGAGGGCCTGCGGCTACTGCCGCCTTGCTGCTGCTGCTGCATGTGGAGCTTTGAGCTTCAAAGCTTGAAGCTCCTACTTCAATGGCTGAAATGGATTGAAAGATGAAACAGAGAATGCCACCACGCCCACCGGCTCTTTGATGAGCTGGGCGGTGGTGGACTCACGGTGGTGGTTGTGCACCACCGTGAGGTACTCCTGCCCACAGAGTATCTCCTCAATGGAGGGAGAGGGGAGGGGACGGCCTGGAGAAGAGCTGCTATGTGTTTCTTTTTCGTGGGGACCAGGCTCGGCTCAAAGAAGAGAGCTGTGCTCTTTTTGAAGAAGAAGAAAGCATGCACAGCCATGCCCTAGCTGTGCATGCTCTGCATGGCTGACAAGGAGAGGCTTGCATGCGGCTGCAGGGCTGGCAGGGAGTGGCTGAGCAGGACATGGTGCGAAGAAGAAGAGGTTGCCATGCATAGCAGCCATGGGAAGAAAGTCAAAAATCAAAAAGAAATAAAAAATGAAGATGGAAATTTTGCGAGGCAGCACTTGAGGAAAAATGTTAATTGCAAGGCCATTTATTTCACTCTCCTCCCCTCTCAATTAAATGCATGCATGCATGTATTTTTACAAATGCGACTATGGATACTTAATATGCATTGGTAATGCTAGGAAATAGTACAAGACGGCACAATTGCAGGTGTATTTTTACGGTGCAATCAGGTACCTCTATGTTTAGGACTAAAAAGTTTACTGCAAATAGACAATTTTTGACCCGGACAAGGACATCCTCAACAATTTCCCTTAGTTTAATTGTAGATCGGTCAGCTAATTGAAGAGTAACCTCAACAAGCTTTAATTCACCGATCTTAAATTCCTCAAAAATAATTGTGGGGATAAGATTAATCGAGGCACTGAGATCCAACAAAGCGCGATCAAAAGAAGTATCATTAATGATAACTTGAATCAGGGAGGTGCCTGAATCTTTTCTCTTAAGAGGCAATCGACTCTGCACAACTGAGCTGACCGTCTCAGAAAAGATCACCTTTCCTAAATTTTAGGGCTACCTTTTTAGGGTACACAAATCTTTTAGGAATTTTGCATAGGCAGGGATGTATTTTATGGCATCTAGGAGAGGGATGTTAATTTCAACTTGCCCAGATAAATCCATTAATTCCTTTTCAGTGATCTCGGATTTCTTCTTTTTCTTATTTGTTGAAGAATGAAGGGCTTGTGGAAATGGTGCAGGGTTTCCCTATTTTGCATTGATAGGTTCCTGAACAATGTGAGAGGAAGATGGGGAAAAGTTGATCTGTGTTTCATTAAAATGAGTTTCTTTAATAGGCAGGGGATTGTGAGTGGTTTTCCCATTCCTCAAAGTAATTGCATTTGCAGTCTGGTTGTTTCTAGGATAAGGATGGGAAGCCTGACTGTTATTGAAACCCGGTGGAAGATGAGGTGCTGGTTGAATGGGTTGACTGGGATATCCACCTTGGAACTGATTCCTTTGATTATTTGTGTTGGGCATGGGTTGGGAAGGTAAATTCCCAGCAGGTCGATGATCAGGAGTATCCTTAACTTGGTGTTGCAAGTTGGTAATCATGCAGGTTACTTCTGTCATTTGATTCTGCATACCTTGCAGAGTTTTCATGACCTGAGTGTTAATATAATCTTGCTAGTCCCTAGTAAATGCAAGACTAAATTACTTACAGCAAGGGTCCCTAAGGGACTGGTCATTTTATCAAGTGTTTGCATAGAGATTTTTCTCCCTTTTGTTTTCATCCTATGATCTAGAAATCCAGATAATCGTGAAGGTGCAGCTATGTAGCTTTTGCAATGGATTTGAGTGAAAACTAATATACCTCTACAGCCTGTACTTGACCACTAATAAAAATTCTAGCAAGATAAGTGGATTTCTTCCCTCGAGGTATTCAAGATATTCTATGAATTTTACCTTGACTTTGGGCTTAGGTAGAGAATCTTTGAGGGAAAGGATTATATATTTGGTGACTCATTCTCACTTGGTGCTACATAGAGACTAATACTACAGAATCTAGATTCCCGAATTACTAAGTAACTTAACTTAGAGAAAGACAAGAAAAACTATGTTCTCTTTGATTCCTTTGTATTCATTTTCTCTTGCTATTTTTCTTTCTTTTTCTTACAGCTCACAACCTCACCAGATTCACACATAGGATCTGTATTTGGTGGTCTCACTAGGCATTAACACTTTAATTGAGTTCTTATAACCCTAACGCTAAGTCAGGATTCCTCAGCCAGTATTCGGGCGCTCAGAAACACAAGAAAAATAGGTTAAGGCCATATTTGGTGGAGCTCAATTTTATTCGGTGGTATTGCCTTGATAAACACTAAATATTCATTCTTTTCTTCTTTTTTCTTCTTTTTCTATTTTTTTTTTCTTCAGTTTTTCTTTCTTTTCATCATTCTTTTTCTTTTTCTTTTTCTCATTTTTTTTTAATTTTTTTTTTCAGCATAACACAACTGGCATACATCCATGAACTTTATTAAGGAGGCATTATTGGGGATTGGTGGTACTCAAGAGACATTGGGTGGCTTATTTGGTGGAAGTGCCTACTCACGGCATCAGGAGAGACGGATAGGACGGTGTATTTCTGACCTTGACATCAATACCCTCCTTCAGCCGAGGATTCCGTAAAGGATGGTCGTAACCATCCACCTTAGCCCTAGTTTTATGAAAACTCGCTCTCCGCGTATTTGCCTTATTCGGTGGCTCTCACAATTTCACACAAAATGCATACGCAGGAACCGAGAGCGAAAACTATGTCTCATCTCAGAGCATCATCACCTAATTATCTAGGATTCCAGATTCCTCGCACTAATCTTAGAGCACCAGTACACTCTACTCTCATCTCACACTATTTGGTGGATTTTTGGAGGAAAATCTGCCTGACTCCCAAAACATTGTCCAAGGGTTCAGGAAAAGAAGCACTGTTTCTTCTCGACAAACTGAAGACGTTTATCAGCCTTCACCGTGAATCCATTGCAAATTCTACGTGTGTGTGAAAAGTTGTATTGGATTCTAGATTACAGGAATCAACTAAAGGATAAAATCCCTTGCATTCTCTTAATAAAATAATCTTATTCATGAATGCAATATCTATATATGCTATAAACATGTAACCTCATATAATTTGTACTTCGTGAATTTCCCGTATCGAGTTATAATCAGCTTGACCCTAAATTTAGAACAAAAGGTGAGCGGGTGAGTCGGAATTGGTTGTTGCGAACGATTTCTAGCTCCAATGAGAGCACTGGAGGTGGAGTCGATTGTTCTTTTATTTAAGGTCCTAAAGTACGTTTTGCATGTAGCTCCGAGGTTTTCCTAAGTGTTGGCATAAATTTTTTTTCAGTTTTTCTGTATCTACCCCCCCATGCCTAAGTTCTTGCATGTCCTCATGCATGAATGTAAAAGAAAATAAATGCTGCAGGGAGAGAATGGGTAGAAATCACCTGTAATTGCTCCTGAAATTATATTCAGCACCAGCCAACCTGTTAATATGCACTATAAAAGGAAAATATGCTAAAACAAAAATATGCTATGTATAAAAATGGTTATATATAAATGATGGTGGAATGTGGGGCGAATGGTATCTATATGTGCTGAGTTTAATGCCTCCAGCTTGGCAAAAACTCAATCAGATGTGTCATTTCTAGCATAGGAGTCGGCTAAGATTAAGAGAAAGATATGCTCGTATGCTCCCAGAATCAGTGGTCCGGAGATTTGAACCAGCTGATTGTGCACCCCTACTCCAAAAAGCCTAGCTATAAGAAAGTGTGGAGTGGTAGTGGAAAATAGAGGATAATCGGAGGTGGGATCATGATGTTGATTTAGTTGATTTATCATGTCCCACAATTCAGCAGGAAGTTGCTGAGGGAGTAGATCAACATGTATCTCAGAACCAGAATATGAGTCATAGGGATCCTCGTAATGATAATTGACATCAAAGATCATTCCCTCTCCAGGCTCTGGGTCATATGGGGGTATCCGTGAAAGTAGAAGATTTATGGGGAGGTCACTGAAATCCTCGTCAGAAATTACTTCGTCCTCATCAGTACCCATCTCTGATTCATCAGAGGCTAACTCTTCAGGCTCAGAGTCAAGCTATCTGTTAGATTGACTAGCATGATAGGTGCATCTCCAGCTCATTCTGCTCAAAGCTTTACCCTCATATGCATTGGGTTCCTCAATAATTCCTGCCTCAGGTAGCATATTTATTTCTTCGGTCAAAGCATCCATAGATACTTCTGGTTTTCGGATGTTTGGATCAGGGATAGAAAGTGTCCTCTCAGAATCTCTAATATCCGAATTAGGGATGTAGGTGAAAGAAGAAGAGTGCAGATCAGAAGATGTTGGCTCTAGCATAGGTTCACCTACAATGGGAAGTGGCCTAGATTGATCAGTAGTGTCGCATGTAATGCTTGCCCCAAGATCAATATCCTCAATTGGATCTACTTCCCTTGTCTCGATTGGGTCATCTAACCCGATAGGTGTCTCCCAGGATTCAGGATAATCTGATTGCGGCTCAGTCCTGGAGATATCAGTCCTTTCCTCCTCAATTTCAGATGAACCCATTCGGCATACTTCCTGCTCCTGTCTAATATCCATTCTAGATTCTTTTTCCCCTGAGTGATCTTCAGGCATCTGCTCCCAAGAATCTTCTGTGTGTTCTTCCGGCGTAGTTGTTTCAGATTCTTCGAGGTCTTCAATGCTATTTTCCACTTGATATCTCAAAAGCAATAGTTCTTGAGTTTCCCGATTTTGTCCCATTCGCCTTGTTATCTCTGCTGTTTCCTGAAGGAGCTCCATCACAGCTTGTTGATGCGGAATCCGGCTTTGTCTTTGGTTCAGCTCAATGATAGCCTGGATTTCGCGTAGATAGGATGCGACCTTTTCTTTAGCGCTCGCTATAGCTCTTTGTATTCTATAATGTGGCTGCATATGCACCGGTAGCTCTTCAGGGGATCCAGGGGGTGAATCAGGTCTACCCATGTTCCATGGGTGAGAAGCAGGAGTACGAAATTCATATCCTGGGTTATAAGGTGAGGTCCTTTAAGGGACCGACTGGTATGGGTCATAATATCTAGGGTTAGGATATGGGTTAACCATTTCGGTAACCCGAGGAGAAGGATAAGGCGAAGCGAAAAGTCATCTTCGCCACCTTGGGTTCTGATCCCAAGGTTGAGCTGATTCAGTGACCCGAGCTCTCAGATAAGCTCGTGGGTCCAGCTCTTCTAGATCCTGATTAGGTCCAGATCCAATGTTAGCCATCGTGGCTCAGCAGATAGAAGTGACTCGCCTCGTTAGGAGCGGCTCCCAAGGTCCAACCAAGTGAGGTCGAAGTGACCTCCTTCCGTGCATACACCGCCCAACCCCTCAGTTGGTGTAGCCACGTAGGATAAGGCTAAGGCCCTGTCAATCAAATGGTCCTTATAGATCAGGTGACTAGATTTTTCGTTAGGGATTTGAATTCCTGAAGATAAGTTCGTCGTACAACTGACTGAAAGTGAATCCCGCCTCTCAAGCTAACCCAGCCAGTCTGGTTACGAGGGGACTAAGGGGAAGGTTCTTCCTTTGGCTTACGCCTCCGGTTCCGTTGACCCCCAAGCCGTGGTCGTTTGACACTACCCCGTAGACTTAGTCACCAGGTTTGGCAAGAGAGATTAAACTCACCCAGTAGTATGACAACGAACTCGGGTTAATTTCGTATTTTAAAGTTAATTTTAACACATTTTCTTTAGTGGGGTTTGTGGTGAGTGGCCCACAAGGTGACCAAGCTCACCGGCTAATTAGACTTGATTAAGTCTAAGTTAGTCCAATGTATGATCTCTAGTTGTGACCCTAAAGGTTCAACCTAAGTTGCATGCACTTCTAGGTTTTTCTCTATTTCAGCAGACCACAAAAATAATGTTAATTCTCTGATAATAATTGGAATCAAATTAATTTGAAATTTTGCAAGTAGATTCTTTTTTCAATTAGTTTTTCAAAAAATATTTTTTTTCGAATTTTTACTATTTCAACCGAATTTTTAGGGAATTTTGAATGTCAGGGGGTTAGATTTGGAATTTTAACCCCTAGTCGATTTTTTGCCTTGAAGCAGTACCAAATGATCCTAAAAAATTTAGGAAAAATATGGAAAATAAAGCTAATGAGATCAGATTTCAAACCCCACCATTTTTAGTCAAAACAGATTCACGAATTGCTCAAAATTGCTTTTTAAAATTTGAAAAATTTTGAATCTGGGTCAATCTGACCCCGTGCACTTCGTGAATTTTTAAAAATTGTATACTTAGAATTTTTCAAAATAACAGTGGAATTTGAAAGGTGGTTTGAAAATGAAGGTTTGACTCAAATTTTTGAATTTTTTTTATTACAATTTTTTCGGCAATCGAATTTTTAAATTAGACTTGAAATCTGGCTAAAAATCAGAAGATGGTAGAAAAACTTTTAAAGAGGTTTAAACTTAAAATCTAAGCTTTCCACCAAAAAGAATTTTTTTTTTCAAAAATTTTGCATGTTTTTTTTTTCAAAAAGAATTTTTCAAAAGATTCATAGAAAATATATTTTTTTCTTTTTTTCTTTTTTTTCAAGCTAACCTAAGCTTGAAAGGAAATCGAATCTAGATTTATTTTTTTCAAAATTTTTCTTTTTGATTTTTTTTTCTTTTTCACGAAAATGAGAAAAATCTTTTTTTTTTTTCAAGAGACTGTAGAAAATAGATCTAATCCTGGGGTTCAGAAAATAAACCTAATTAAGAGAGATGATGTGCACCTGATTTTTCTTTGCAGCGCTCGGTGTGTGCGCAGATCCTGTTCTTTTCTGTTTTTCCTACACATCAAAAACAAAGCAGAGAGAGATTTGTCAGTGATAGTTTCAAGATCGAAATCATAGAAAATGACGCTGCCTTCCCGGCAACGGCGCCATTTGATAGAAATCGTTTTCGCCCATTTGAAAGTCGTCGGAAATCGTAGTATAGTCGTGCAAAAACGTTCGTCAAAAATTGATTTCTAAAGATAACGAGACTTGAGTCCCGGTCGTTTGTCTCTGGGAGGCGTTGCTTTTACTTTTGAAATCAATCTTACTCTACTTTGTATAGAATCACATGCCAGTTCGTGATTATTACATATTTAGGTATGACATGCTTAGTTGCAAGAATATTAGGAATCGGAAACAGGCAACTTGAATCACACAAAAAGAATGACAATTATTAAGCTCATGGTGATTTCAAACATATAGAGACAAATATATATATATATATAAGTATTTTTCATTCATTCAACGGGAGAGTCGTTTGCAACATAAAACGTAGAGGGAAGCTTGCACATAAATGCTTGAAAATTAAATCTAGCTACCAGAAAATGATCGCATACAAGAATCGATGGGGAGATTTCGCATGTATCATTGGGGGAGAAATAAGACTACACTACTAAGTAGTAAATAAAAGCAGTAAATATACGAAGAGCATAATCTAAATCTAGCATAATGGAAGGGCATTCAGGGGTGGTCCCCGATGGCCTTTGAGTGGTTGAGAGGAGGGGCGGCCAATGGAACTTAGGCCAGCCCTTGGAGAGAGGTTGGGGAGCTGATCCAGCTTCCTGGCGTGGAGATGGTGGCCTCCATGGTGGTGCTCAACTCGTGGAGGTGGAGTGGAGATGGAAGTGGCTATTCTAAGTGGAATGGTTGCCAAGGAAGTGAATGGGTGCAAATGGCCACCCAAGGGATCTTTTTATAGACCTAAGGGAAGCTCTCTAGAGAATTATGGAATTCTCTAGAGAGGCCTATGGTGGGAGCTCATGGGAGAGTGAGAGAGAGAGGGTGGATGGTGGTTTTTAGATCCACCAAATGTGGATCTAAAAATTGAATGGCTCTTGGTTGCTATTTTTGGCAACCAAGGCAACCACACATGGTAGAGAGTTCTAGAGAACTCTAGGCTAGATATTTTCGTGTGGATGGTGTGTGTGGGTGTGTGTGGGTCAAAACTTAGGTGGCTAGGTTGATTAGGTTGGGTTCTAATGGGTTTAGGTCAAGGTAGGTCTCAAATTAGGGTTATAAACCCTAATTCACTAAGGTAAAGTCAATTAAACTTAATACAAGTTTAATTGGGTGTGTGGAAACTTAATTGAGAGTAAAACAACTCAATTAAGTCAGGTCTAAGTCAATTGGACTCTCACTAAGTCTAATTGGACAGTGTGTGCTGAGATCAGGGCTCAATTGGACTCAATGAGTCCAATTGAATAGGCTGATGGAATTGACTAAGATCCAAGTCTATTAAGTTTAGTGAGGACCTAATTAGGTCCTTAGGGAGGTCTTGAGGTGATGTACTAGGGTTAGGGCACCTTAATTTAGGTTCCTATGGGGTTGGAATTGGGTTTAGGGACCTAGAGATCCAAGATCAAGGCTTAAATATCAAAACAGGAATTGGAGAGCAGTATCAGACGTCTAATAATAGAATCAGACGTCTTATACTCAAAAATCAGAAGTCTAGACTTGTTTTCTGGACGTCCAATCAGAGTCAGGAAGGATTTCGGGTTCTGTTTTGTGTATTCTACAGAAATTAGACGTCTGACAAAGTGTCTGGACATCCAATAACACTGCAGAAGTGGGTTTGAAGTGAGGGAGTTGGCTAAGGGTCCTGGACATCCTAAAACTTATCTGGACATCCAGAGATGGGTTGAAACTAGGGTTTTAGGGCTTCCTAGGGTGTTGTGACCTAATCTAAGGGTGGCTAAGGCTTGGGGAAGTCTCTAGGCTATCCTAGGGCTAGGATGGACCTAAGCTCTTCACATTTTACTACTTTATTCCTACTTAATAGAATAGCAAACTTTTAACCCCCTTACATTATTATTCCTACATCTAAACTAGGCCTTCTGCTCCAACTCTGCTACAACTCCTGTTATTCTTGATCCAGCTTCAGATCCAGCTCCTGATCAGCTTATTCCCTGCAATCGACATAATGCACTTAATCAGCACATTATAACATTATTTTATGCATAGCTAAAGGAAAGCAATAAAGATGCAGATAATGCGTATGCATGCATGAATAACCCTAACTTATGCTAAGTCCTAGCCTAATTTAGGTCAATTAAGACCTATGATTGCTGCGCAATTAGGCATGGGTTGGGAAGGTAAATTCCCAACAGGTCGATGATCAGGAATATCCTTAACTTGGTGTTGCAAGTTGGTAATCATGCGGGTTACTTCTGTCATTTGATTCTGCATACCTTGCAGAGTTTTCATGACCTGAGTGTTAATATCTTCCTGGGATGGTCCAGGTTGATATACAGGTTGCCCATAATTCCCAAAATGATTTTGTTTGGGAAAAGGAATCGGGTTCGGGTTTTTCCAGGAGTGATTCGGGTTATTCCTCCAGTTTTGGTTAAAAGTGTTGGAGGGATTTCTAAATTGCTCCTGGAGAGCATAAATATTTTCCGTGGTGGGATCAAAAATATTTTGATCAAAATTTCCAGTCAATTCCTGTGGAAAATCAGTTGGAAACTGCTGACTAGCAGCTGTGGCATCAATATTGTGTAGATTTTCTCTTCGAAGAAGTTGTGTTGTGTTAGTGTGTGGAGAGTTAAAGTGTGGAGCTCATTTATTTGTGAGCTTTTCTTCCATTTTTTTCTGGTGAATTTGCATCTGGTCCAGTCGTTGAGTTAACATATATAGATCATCCTGAGTGACTGGAACAGAGGTGGATTTGGAGTCAATTTCATGGACTCCGTGTCTGGGGTTTTGTGTTCTACCAAAAGTGTCCATTGAAGTCATATTAAATGCGTTTTCACTCATTTCTTCAAAGAGGAGATAGACACTTTCGGCATCTTTATTAAGGAAATTGCCCCCACATGAGGCATCCACAAATCACTTCAATTGATTTTCTAATCCATGATAGAAGATCTGCACTAACTACCATTGTGGAATTTCATGGTGGGGACAACTTAAAAGTTCTTGAAATCTTTCCCAAGCTTCGTGGAAGGGTTTACCAATTTTTTGTTGAAAGGTCGTTATTGATCTTCTTAAAGCATTAGTTCGACCGATCGGAAAATTTTTTTTGAGAAAAGCGCTCTTTAATTGGGACCAAGTGGTAATCAGGCGCCCAACCATTCTAAACCAATGGGATGCCTTGCCTTTAAGAGAGAGAGGAAAAAGTCTCATTAACCACATGTCTTCTTACACATTACGAGAACGAGTAGTTTGAGCGATGACACTTAATTCCTCGAGATGACAAACAGGGTCCTCTCTTGGAAGATCATGAACATGCTTGATAAGATTTAGAATGGCTAGTTTGATCTCACAATCCCCTTGTGGTATGACCACCCCGGGTCTTTCCTCGTAATTGGAAGGATAATAGAAATCCTTAAGAGGAACGACAGGCTGTTGGCGGGATGATGGGTTTTGCCCTTGGTTAGCTAGGTTCGTTACAGTCCTAGCCCTGGGGTTTGTATTTTGTTGATTTTGTTGCAGCCGAACCAAATGGTTGACCATCAAGGCAAAGGGGTTTGTATTTTGAGTTAGAATTGGAGGGCCACCTGGCCCTGCAGTGATTTTTGGTTGCTCCAGGTGAGGGAGGGGGAAGTCAGCTTGTGGGTCGGCTGACGAGTTAGAAGTGGAAGCAGAATCTTTTTTGTCAGCTTCCTGGGTTTTCCATTTTCTTAGAAGAGGGAGAAGAAAACAGTGATTTTCTGTTGCGGGGGGCGAAATCAAATGGTTCCTCCAGATGTGATTTTTGGGACCTTCACCCGTGCATGCACAGTTTTGGAAGAATTGGAGGGGAGAAGAGAAAGAGATGAGAGAAAGTGTGCAAATTCAAACAACAAATTCTAGACCTAACTTAAGTGTGACTCCCTAAAAATAAACCTAAGACTTGGTCTGCGTAGGAAATAAGTAATCAACAGTGAATACCCGTTCTGTCAACAAATCTAGCCAAGTTGCTTAAGAGGAGGTTTGGGCCCAAACGTTTCCCAGGAAAAATCCCAGGTGCTTGTACAAACCCGCGCCTGGTCGTTTGACACGGCCCCTTAGCCTGAATGCCAGATATAGATGACAGAATTGGTATTAACTATAGAAAACTTAAGACCTATATAGCAAGCCTAAGATGATGAAAACCTTATGGGTCAAATTACTACCAATTTTAATTAGGTCTAGGATACTAGTGTGCACACGGAATGTGGAGGGCGTTAATTGGGTTGTTACCCTGTTATTTCAATTTTTAGTGTGTGTACAGGAATTGGAAAGTGGTTCCAATTTCAAACAAGTTCTCACACAATTTTTAGTATTTTTATCTTTTACGATTTGATTTAATTGAATGTGTTTTAGGGTTTCTCTTTTTAAATGTTCAAACAAGTCCACAATCAAAAGAAAATAAGTTGTATTGGTGATGATATGTTTCCTTTATGTTGTGGGACTAAAAAGCAAGGAACAAACCCTAATTGAATTTGAACCCTAATACAGAAAATTACTACCAATGAATTATTTTTAGGCTTTTTGAATAAGTAGTAGTCCAAACAATGCACCCAACACCACTACCTTATGTAAAATCAAACAAGGATTCCAGAAAATTTTTTTTTAAGATTTTAAGAATTTGTTTGATATTTGTTTCGAATTTTTATTTGTGCTGATGTCAAAGTCCAGAAATGGTACCCGTAGGTACCTGGATTTTTTGTACCACCACTGGCCTCAGAAAATATTGGTGATTTTATGTGAGATGTAGAATTTCACAAGAATTCTAGAAAACTAAATTTTACAAAAATTGGATAAGTATAAAAATTCTAAAAATTCACGGATAGTAGCAAAATAGGAAGCTTAGAGGGTGTGACCCCTCAGCAGTCCACGAATTTTCAAAAATTAAATACAAAGACAACTGATCCAAAATTTGAAACAGACGTTCCTAACTTGATTTGGAATCACTATGTGAAATTTTAGGATTTTAAGAGACCTGTGGTGTTGGGAATTGATTTTTGAAGTCTGGACAGAAATCTGGACCCGAAAATTAGAACACCAACACTTGGATTGGAGTGGTGTTTAATGAAACATACAAGCAAACAATGAATTTTAATGGACACCACTCCATATAATTAAGATGTTTGGGATTCTGAAAGCCAGGTTTAATATTTTTTTGGTAGTTTTAATTGACTATGTGACCAGAAAAGAGAACCAACCTGAATTTCGCGGGAAGAAAAGGAACTTTGAGCTCTTGCTTCCAAATTCCCGCTTTCTTTCTGTAATACCTGCACACACAAGAGAAAAGAAAGAGATGAGATCCACTTCAAGAAAGAGAAAAATGATTAATGCAAAGCCGTGCCTCCCCAACAACGACGCCAAAAAGTGATGTGAAAAATCGCGTGATTTGTAATTAGGGTTTTTAAAGTTGCTATAACACGCGAAATCGCATACGCTTTTAAATTTATATTCCTAGATAGGGGAGTATCTAGGGTCATCCAAGGAGGCAAGTCGCAATTCAAATCTCTTGCTTTTAAGGGAAACTCAATCTTTCTTTTTGGTATTTTAAATATATAATTTTTATGTTTCGCAATAATGAGGGCAAAATGCAAATTGTTGACGAAAAAGTAACCAACACCTATAATTACTAAGATAAAACCTAAGAGACAAATATGACCCCTCCCTAAGCTCACTCTAGGCAAGTGGAGGCCTAGAGTAATTAGAAAGTGGAAGTGAAAAAGTGATAGAATAAAGACAAAGCAATTGCAATAGAAATTGAAAAGAAGGCAAATTGATTTAGTAGAATTTGTGTTCTTTTTACAAAAACATGTAGAGGAATGCTTCTACTAGAAATGAAAAATATAAAAGCAATAAAAAGAAACACAAATCCTCTTGCAGAATCTGGTGAAGAAGGGAGTCTTGTTCCAAGCCTAGCTGCTCATTGACTTGAAAAGAAGGGCTCCTTCTTCCTTGAATGCTCCTCCAAGGTGGATGCTCTCCACCTCAATTCTTTCCTCCAAGGGTGGGCGTGCACCACCCTCAAGCTCTCCTCCAAGGTGGCGTGGACACCTTCAAGACCTCCTCCAAAAGTCTTCCTTGCCTGGCTTCTCCTTTGGCTGGCGTGGGCACAAGAGAGAAGGGAAGAAGGGAAGGCACCAAGGGGACAAAATATCCCCTTAATCTTCTTCTTCTCTCTTGGGCGTGAGATTTAGGTAGAATATGAGAGGTATTTTGCTAGCCAAGGATGGGTTGTAAGGTGGTGGGTGTTGGTCTTTTTATAAGGTAGGATGAGAGGGTTAAGGTGACCATTGAGATGGATGGCTAAGATGGGAAGATGGGGGTGGTTAGGTGATCCTAGGGCTAAGGAGAGTTGGCGCCATCTAAGGGATGCAAGGGGGGTAGTTATGGGTGGCCAAGGGACACCTAAAAGTGGTTCCAACCATGGAGAGGTGCCATGGGTTGCTGCCAACTTCTAGGCTTATAGAAGGGGGTTGAGGTGGATGGTGGATGTGGCTTGGAGGGGTTATGTGTAGGGTGGATATGGGGTTTAAAGTTGGCACCAAAAGGGAGGTGGTTAGGGTTAGTTTTGGCACCAACTTTTGGTGTATTTTGGTGGTTAGTTGAGGGGTGAAAGGTGGTGAAGTGGTGGCGCCAAAATGAGTTGGGTGGAGCTAGCTTAAGTAGGCTTAGGTGGACTTGGAGTAGAAGGTTATGTAGGTGGAGTTAGGGTTAGGTTTTCTTGGTGCCAAGAAGATGGATGCTAGCTAGACTAAGCTAAGATAAGCTAGCTTAGCTAGCTATGGAGTAGAGAAGCATGCATGTGGAGCTTAGGGTTTGAGGAGAGGAGCCGGATATGAAGAGTCTGGTGCTGAATTGGGGCTAACAGCTACTGAAAAGGTCAACATGGGGCTACTATAGCTGGCTTAGTTTGCTAGTTCTTTGCTTGCTGCTAAGCCAGGCTAAAGTGAGTTGGTTTCTGTTGAATGGAGCTGAGGTGAGCTGGGTCTGGTTCTCCCGGGGAGGATTGAGCTGGTTGAGACAGCTAAGGTAGCTTAGCTCAATTAGCTTGAGCTAAGCTGGGTCCCCGGGAGCTGGACTTGAGCTTCCTAAGCTGGAATCAATTCATCTTCTGCTGGCTGGAGTTGAGTGGAGCTGGATGTAGCTAGACCTGAGCTAGGGTGAACTCCAGTCAACTCAACTGAGCTAGCTAGAGCTCCCTGTGGACTAGTGGGAGTTGAGATGAGCTAGACTCAGCTAAGTTGAGCTGGATCTGAGTTGACCTGAGCTAGGGTGCTAAGATGGGCTCTCTTAAGCTGCCATTCAGCTGAGATGAGTTGAATGGAGTTAGGATGAGTTAACCCTAGTCCAACTGAGCTGGATTCTAGCTGTGGTGAGCTAGATCAAGCTAAGTTCTAGCTAGTCTAAGCTTCTTCTTCACTAGTTGCTTTCCTGAGTGCTAGGATTTTTGGGATCTATATATCTGTTTATCCCTAACACTCACAAAAACACATTAAAAAGACAAGAAAAATGCCATGCATGCCTATCCTAATTTATAACTAAATGCAACCCCAAAAATATGTTTGAGGAGTAAAATCCCAAGAACTAGGTTTGTTTTAATGTATAAGAATGATGATAAACTGGTGTTTATCACGCACCTCTCACACCTTGCCCGTGACACTACTTCACGCGGGCCTGGCTCATACCTGATAATCCACCTAAGCTATGCTCACACCTCGGCTGCGACCCACGCCTACAGCCCTGGTTCCGGGTATGCTCTAATCCAAACCCGAATACTCGGTTATCCCTGAAAGAGGAGAAAGAGAGAGAGTGTGGGGTAAGGGAGGGTTTTGCCATGGAGAAGAATGGCTAACAATTAGCCGTTTGAGAAGTTGTTCCCCCTGTATGTGAGAAGAAGAGGTTGAAGAAGAAGGCCTGAAGGAGAAGAGGAATCATCAAAAGAGAAGTACAGTGCCTTTGCATTGTAGCAGGGTTGAATGTAAGTCATCTGATGATAATACTGTGGCATTATCTGAGGTACTGTGCATTTATTTAGATCATTAAGTAATTATTATATATGTATCTAAGCTAATAATTGGTGATTCAAATCACTATTATTTTACCTTAGATGTCTTTTTGCTTCGTTAGATTCTTGATATACTCATGTGTTACATTGAATATTATTTTTGAGTAATTGTTATCATTAATTGTGCTCATTTATATTGTCTGTTGAGATTAGTGTGTGAATCAATACTTGCTTCCTATGTTCGACCTTGGATTTAAATTCGAGTTATAAATTTTATTTGTTGAGCGATTTTGATCTGTACTACAATGTATCAATCTTAAACACCGATTTTGCGTGCTTCAACATTGCATATAAATAAAGATGCTAAACTTCTCATTTGGTTACTTTAACATTTGTATCCAGTTGGTTCTTTTTTGAATTTAGCTGGATTGAAGTATTTTCAACTTTCTTTATCTGCATGAATTGCAGGAAACTCGATATCTGCATGAATTTAAGTGAATTGAAGTATTTTCTGGATATCGATATGGTATGAGATCAAAATGTAATTGGTGGCGTGGATGATTCTCCCATAGTTTAAAGGGGCATCCTTTGTATGCTAGAGATTTATGAGGGAGTAAGCCTTCAAAGCACCAGCAGCAACAACAACATATAGCAGCAGTAGCAGCAGCAACATACCAGTAATAGCAACAACATAGTAGCAGCAGCAACAACAACAAGGATTTTAAGTCATCTTTTGGCGAGGCTGTTGCAATTAGTTGATTTTAAATTGTATTTTCTTATATTTTTATTTTTCTTCTATAAAAAAAAATATTGTGACCCCAAGGAGGAAACACTTGTAAATTAACTTTGAGTTTGATAAATTGGGATAACTCAAACCCTCAAGTTTATGTAACATGTACTTTATATTTGAAATTCAATAAAAGTGAAGTTTTATGTTAATGGCCAATTTTGTGAAATTGTTTTCTTTGGTTATTGAAAAATAGCAAAAACTATATTTGGATAAATATTTTATTATAATAACATTATATTCACAAATCAAGTCATATCCAAAACATAATTAGAGATAATTTTTTTCATCCCAAAAAGTTGTAAAGACGGGAAAATCCATCCTTAAAAAATTTAATGCCATGTCATCAATGTGTTTTTGTGTCCAATCTATTATGACCAATTTTTCATCCTTAAGTTGTGGCGACGGAAAATCTGTCCCCAAAAGTTTTAGTGACCCTCATTTGGGGGATGGAGTTTTGGGGACATATTTTCCATCACCCACCCTAAAATCCATCTCCAAAGATTGTAAATCCATCCCCATAAGTTGTCACTAGAACCTTATTTTGTTGTAGTGGAAAATTGTGGGAAGGGAAGATCCTTAAGAGTGTTGCGAGACATTTCCTCAACCTACAAGAGTTGACATATATGTTATGTTACTTTTGTTTCATCTATATATGAACTTAGAGAAATAAGCAGTATGTACCGTATGTAGATTCTTCCCTACTCGGAGTGGGTGAGATCAGCGTAACGTAAAAAATGCGGAGTATAATGTAAAGCAATCTCACAAAAATCAATCGTACAATGTACACAATAATTTTTAGGTGGAAACCCAAACCGGGTGAAAACCACCACCTAACCCTCTCGAGTTAGGATTTTCCGATCAACCAAGTTGATCAAATCCACTAAACGAATCACTTTAAACGAGAGTGATTCAACCTCAATTACAACCACGCTACAAGTGCGAGGGTAGCGTTCCTCAACCCCTTCTCTTCACGAGAAGGATTTTGTCCCTCGAAGGAGACGGGAATTCACAAAGCGAATACCCAACCAACTAACAAAGATAAAATAACAAATAATCCTATAGAGCCAACAAAGTAATTTTTAACCTAAGCTTCTATAGGAATTAGGAAACTCCCCTTTGCAGGGAGTGCGTCGAATCAATGACGCGGGTGCGTGAGCCACGCGACGGCACAACGTCGCTCTCGTGAACTACGGCAGGAGAGTAGGTGCGCAACAGCTTGATGCTCTCTAGATGTAGAGCTAGAGCTTGGAGAGCAAAAGCTTCTTTTTGGAATCAAGAGACACAAAATGGTTTGAAAGTGTATTACAAAGTGTGTGTATGTGTGCAAGAGGTTCCCTTCTATTTATAGAGGCCTTAGGAAGGCTTTGGAAGGCTTAGGAAAGCTTCCATAGTCGTTGGGTGCAAAGCCCAAGAGAATCATGCTGAAATCAGGAATAATGATTGCACTGACAGGCTTATCAGACGTCTGATCCTAGCATCAGACGTCTGGAAGATCAGTTTAAGACGTCTGGGAACATCAGACGTCTGATTTTAGGCGGGTTTCTTCCTGACTTAGATCAGATCTAAACAGGGTTCTAGCGCAAGTCCATCAGACGACATACAGGACGTCTAGCACTATGTCTGGACGTCTGGAAACCTACTTTTTTGTGGGAATGGATTTCCAAGAGAGTGCAACGGCTAGAAAATCTCTGAGAAGAGATTTTGGGTCAGCCGAGGCAAAACGGTCATATATCAGACGTCTGGAAAGGCTTAAGGACGTCTGATAAGGCTCTAACGGTCATATCCTTGATTGTTTGTTAAGCCAGCCAACGGTCCACTATTTGGATGTCTGGCAAAGTCATCAGACGTCTTCTAAGACGTCTGGACTAAGGTCTGGACGTCTGATTTCATCAGACAGAACTACTAAGTTCAGCCTAGATGTTTATTAGACGTCTTAGAACACATTATCAGACATCTGATCTTGGAATTAGACGTCTAGAAATGCTGTTTGAACCCTACATTGGTTTTCTAAGTTCTCTACAGAAAACCTAAGTATCCTAGGGTTGTGCCGGTGTTCCTAGGACTCCTGTTAGGGTACTTTGAGGCTCTTTAACATGAATCTAAGTAACAAAAATAAAGAGCAACTAAAGAAACGAAAAATACAAAGAGTACACGAGAAGGAAATCTATCCTATTCTTCATCTCCTTCATTCTTCAATATATCGCTCCTTGCGAATCTCTTCTGTTTTCCATCAAGCTCCTCCAATCCGTCCTGGATGCGAGCTCGAACTCCGTCTAAACACGTCTCCATTTGCAATTGTCCTGAAATCTAAGACTCAAAGTGCAAATGTTAAATGACGGGTGTTTTGTTATCATCAAAACAAATGATCGTGGTGCTCTAGCACCGACACCGTATCCCATGCACCCTCATCGGGTGGGAGAATTAAGGTTAGTGGTGTCATCCCAAAACCACCTTTCCATTTGGAGGAGTTCGCAAGCAAGGAGAAACTTTTTCTTTAGGTGCTTCCACCTTTGGAATAGTGTAAGCAGTGGCAAATGCACAAAGTTCTGTGCATTGTAGTTCTCACCTACTATAGCCCATCCTCACTTGGTAAGAGTGTGAAGGTACCATTCACCTGATTCAGCCGCATTCTTAATATGACTCAGTAGCATCATATCTTTTTTCGTAGTCCAAGTGTAAACCTGGTTCCTCATTTCAGAGCTGAAATTGTGTATTATTATAGCAATAATATACCTTGGAATGTTATAGTTACAAATACTTATTATGACAGGAATTTAAGGTCCCAAAAATAACGATAATGGTAGGCAAATAATTATTAGTATTATATCTAGCATGATAAGTTCCTCATCCTGTCAACAATTTCCGCAAGCTTCGTATGTAACTCAGCTTCGCGAACACCTAGTTCAATCTCTAAATCTTGCGCCCTTTCATTCAACCTACCTATATCATGACGATATCCTTTTACTTCTCCCAGCAAGTTGTGATTTTCATTACGGGTGACCTCTATTTCTTCCTCGATTTCCTTAGCCCTGTTTACGAGCCAATTAATGTACTCATTTGCTTTAGAATTCCTGCTAATACGGGTATTGTCTAGCTCTAGGAAATGATATTTAATGGCAAGGAAGTAAGACTCCGAATGGCTTGCATTAAGAGATGGAAGGAGTTGTTGCGCTGCAACTTTGTAATTGCACCCCTGTGAAATTATCACGATATAAAAATCTCAACAATTTGAAATCCAGTAACTATGATAATCTTACATTTTGCTGAAGCTAGCATATGTAGAAAAGGCGATAAATTGATGATAGATGTTGTCTGCCATCGGGGTCCAACCACAACTGTGCAAGTCGTCCACAGTGGCAACTTCGATAGTGGGTTGTGGTCATGAAACCATCTGCCATACCTGCACTACTTGTAAATCACTTACATGCCTTACCTGCATTTACTTGTGCCAAAGATAATTGTTTACTAGTTGTGCATTGTAGGAGGCCCGAATAATAATTACAAACCAGTACGTTCACTTCAGTTCAAATTACAACACATTACGTAAAACAAAAGTAAATGAAAGTGTTAGTTCGACCGTTGGTTGTGGTCTGCCCAAAGTTGTGTTATCTATTCTCTTATGAACTCTCCTTGACGTATAACTGCTTGGTCGATATCGTGCCACATGATGTCAGTGTCGCCATCATCTTCAATGTTGTCCAACACCTCAACAAATAATTGATCTTCCAAATTCCAAAGGCGGATCATGTTGTGAATTACACAACATGCCATTACAACTTGTCGTGTATCAAACGTATAGTACGGATGGGTATCCAATATTTTAAACCTCCTCTTCAACACCCCAAATGCCCTCTCCACAACATTCCTTAATTGGGCGTATCGATGATTATAAAGTTCTTTGTATGACCTATACCTACGACCACGACCTCGGTATTCTTGTAGATGGTAGATGCCCCGAAAAAGGGAAAGAAAATGATACGTATTAGCGCAACCCAAATCTACTACGTGTCTGCGACCTTGGGGTACGTTCAAGCCTTCTCTCAATACCCATTTGAGAACCCTCATGTCTGCTGCGGATCCTTTCCAACCAATTTCAACAAAAATGAACTGGAGATCAAAGTCGACAGCTGCTATGACATTTGACTGATCCATCCCTTCCGATTATGGAATCTCACTTGATCCACTATAGGAACAATGGCACGAACATGGCATCCGTCTATTGTACCTAAGATATCCTATAATGGAGAGTTCAGCAATTAATTATTAATAAGAATGTAGGCCAAACCGTAAACATATTATAGCAAGGTGAAAATTGATCAATAATTTTATTGGTTACCTTGAAATATGGGAAGAATTTCGGGTTTGCCCTTATCTCAGTTGGGACCTCTGCATTCACTCCTGGCAAAGAAATGAAGGATCGACTAATTGAACATAATGCAAGGAGAACAATGTTGAAATATCGGGAGATTGATTCCCCCGAATGTTGAAATCTCTTAATTAGATGCTGATTGGACGAGCCATGTGTGAGGGCATGCAAGAATATGGCAAGCTATTCGTTGATGATTACAAATCTTGAATTGTATAATCCTGTTCTCTCCTTTAAAAAGTCCACAATTGCTGTGAATGCTTCCTTGCTTACCTTGAACTCATCATAAAATCTCCTCCAGTGTCGATTTAGAATCTCATGAACCCAAATGTGTCCAGCAAAGTTCAAATTGACGTTGCGAGGTTCACATGGGATAGGTTCATCATCAAATGGAGGAAAGTCCATCGCAAGAGACAAGATGACCTCAACGATTGGAAGCAGACTTCCCTTAATGCTACTGTCAGTTGTGGATGACCTCTCATCGGAATCCATTCCTGTTATGCATGTTAACGATAAAAGAAACTTGCAGGTATGATAAAGATGGAAGTTCATTGATGAGTAACTCGTCAACCATCATAAGAAAGTACTATTGTTGGATTTTTGTCTCCGACAACGGTGCCAAAAATATGATCATCGACGACCGATTCGCACTAAAAGGGAGTTTTAAAATGTCATAATATATGTCATAAATATAAATCGATGCCGCGTCAATTTTATTTATTCCAAGTCATTAACGGGGAGGCAATTATTGATATACATCACTCTCTAAGTCCAAAAATATTCTTTTATTCCAAAAATGTTGATTTTATTTACAAAAATGAATGAAAGAATAAAAGAATTACATGAATTGGTTAATTATGTACAAAAGAATTAATTAAAACACATTATAATGCTTGAAAACAAGTATACACAAACAAGCATTAAAAACTATATATAACTACTCTGTGTTAATTATTTACAACTAATATAGTTAATATCTAAGTATAGGTATAAAAATAGTTAAAAATACTTACTATACTAACTCATTATAACATACTAATATCTATAGTAACATATATAGTATATACAGTAACCTATATAAGTGTCACTAAAACCTTAGTAAAATATTTACATAACATAAGGTAAAATAACGTCTATACTTACATATAATCCTATGTACAGTGACATACAAAAATGTCAGTGTAGACTTAGTAACATATTTACATTATTTAAGGCAAAAACTACTTATACTAACATATATATATATATAGTGATGGATGTATTTATCACTAAAGCTCTAAATGTTATATATATACAAATAAGAGCTCAAACAACACTCGTACTTATACGCTTATGTATACTATACTATATTATTTACATAATACATTATTTATTTACATTACATTATTTATACAGTTATTGTAAAGACCTGTCCCACTTTTAACCTTTTAAGACGTCTAGAGTCTTAGTCAGACGTCTGGATCCCTTCCAGAACGTCTGAAAATGAAATTTTTGTACACTTTACGCTCTGCGCGCGGGCGACGCGTAGAACTCCTTTTCTCTCTCTCCTTTCTCCTCCTCTCCCTACCGAACCCTAAACCCACAGCCTTTATAAAAAGCCACCCTCCCCTCCTCTCCCCTCCACTCCACACACCACCATCTCCCCCTTCAGAGCGTGCGGGAGCGGCAAGAGGAGGCGAGCGAGGAAGCATGTGTGAGCGAGGAGGAGAGTACGAGAGGAGGAGGAGGCCGAGGTCGGGAGCTTCGGTGGAAGCTCGTTGGAGCTCGCACGGCCACCATGGGTGTGTGTGGGAGGAGGGAGTTCGGAGCGGCGTCCTCGACCCCCTACAGCAGTTGGAGCTGTGACGGAGAGTGCTGCAAGCGAGTTCTGATACTTGAAATTTTCCAGTATTAGACATCTGGAATCAAGACCAGATGTCTGAAAGCTCATTTATCGTGAAGGTACATTCTTTTTGCGGTTACGACCATGCAGGTAGCACCGCAGAAGGATATGTCGATCTGATTTTAGGTGGCTGCACTGTCGTACACAGGAGCAACCTTGAGAAGGAGCATAGAACGCCCTCCCACGCACTTTTAGACATCTGATCAGCTCATCAGATGACCGGAGGTGCTTCCAGACGATCAGAGGTGTGGTTCGACGTCTGGAATCGCCTTCATACGACCGCAGGGGAGTCCTGGACGTCTGAGGACACCGCAGAGACTTGAGGTGAGGTTCTGTACCTTTTAAGATGTCTGGACTTGTTCCTAGACGTCTGATTTTGGTCAGTAGACACGTTTTTGACCCATTTGGGGTCTAATCGGGATCCGTTTTACACAAACGAAGTATCTGTAGTTTCCTTGTGAGTTTCTCTACATACTAGAAACCGTTATACACTGTTCTAAATCCTCCTTTGTAATATATTCCCTGGTATATGGTTTCGACCTGCTGCGTGTTTAGGGCTCGCAGAGATGCTTAGGATCGTAGTTCGAGCTCCCACTACTCACGAATTGTCTGGTAGAGTGGTCTACTTCTGTTAATCATATTAAATAAGAATGTGCCTGTGGAATTAGCCAACTAGAACCCCTAGGATGTGGCACGAACCTTAGGATAGAGAAATCAATGAAACAATTGTACTGCATGATTGTATTTGAATACATGATTGAGTTAAACTGCTAGCATTTGCCTGTAATATAGTTGTGAGCTGCCTGTTAGAATATGAGCTGCCACAGGTAAATGAACAATTACCTGTGAAATCATCAGTTGCATGTATTGAATTATGGAAATACGAGCTGCCTGTATATATATACGAGAACTGAATTGTGAATAATAGAATCCGAATCAGAATAATGTGGTGAACATGAGTATGAACCCTACGGGAAGTTAAGAGTAAAGCTCCTGTGGTCAGATGGAAATTTGGAATGAAGACGGGAAGTGTGTTGGCCCTTGAGTAAGTGGTACCAAGGAGAACGACTGTCCCCTTTATGTGTAGAGCGGAGCTAGCCGCCCTTGGGTTGAGACCCAAGGTTAGAATTAGCCACTCTACATCAACTCCTGTTGACCCTCGTGTACACGGTACCAAGGCAAGCTACTAGTGTAGGGAGGGAGCTAGCCACCTCACGAGGCCTGGGATTCAGTTAACCACCCTACACCAACTTGTTAGGCCCTCTAGGCAAACCGAGGTAGTCAGACGATCGTGCACGGACTGTGGAGGGGCAAGACCCATGTTTCTGAGAGGGCTAGGCCCTATATTATTTTGTGCTGTACTTTGGACGTACCCGCTAGCAGAAACGACTGACCTCGTGTCAGTGCAGGGTAGCTACCCATGCGTTTATCATGCGTACCGTAGTCATCACTACGTCTTGACAGTGACCTCGGGGTGGTTGACTGGGTGTAGGATTACCACGGGGGACTCTCCCGGCCAAGAGAGCACCACGTGTACCTTCTACTCTTCAGAAAAGACTGCAATCAAGATCATTCCCACGAGGAACATGCAAGATCAAGAAAATCTGAAAGTTTGAGGAAGATGGGTGGAAAATAAAAAGGAAATACATATAAAATAAAATAACTAGAAAGAGAATTAAACCTGTTGCTTTTACTGCTTTAGATAGTATAGATACCACTCTACTCAGCATTCGCTGATTCTGTCTTTTTCATAACACTGTTCAGGTCTAGGAGTTGAGCAGCCCGAGCTTTCAACTGCGGAGGGTGCTGGGCCCAATCGAGCCCAGCCGTAGTTTTTCTCCACTTCTTTGTTGTACCCCCTTACTATTGTAGTGAGTTTCAGACTTTTAGTTATTGTTGTTGTTACTGTTGCTTTCGTTTCTGCTGTCTTTGTTGTTGTGGTGGTATGTAATGGAACAACAGTTTTACTTTCCTTTACTGTTTTGTACGTTTTTGCTGCTTAGTTTTATTGCATATGTAAATGTGGTTTACTTTCCTACTTTTTGGTTATTTCTTGTTGGATGACTGGGTTTTGGGATTAGTCAAGGCGAGCCGGTCTCGGGTCCTGTAGGGGATTCGGGAATCAAGTCGTAACAAGATGGTATCAGAGCAAGGTCGTCTTGAGAAATGAACCAATTGGCTTGAGAATAACCGTTCACGTGCATGTAATTAGGGTAACCACCACAACGTATCGCCTTGATATCCATTCTGAGTCCATTTTCGAAGAAATTCGATAACGTTGACTCTTTTGTTTTGTCTTTCGCGTCTCATTACAGGAGATGCCTCGTCGGGGAGTTCTCGAGGTGGGCTGCGGTCGCGGCTGTAGACGAGGTCGGAGGGGTGGACGTGCCGGGCCTGAGGTACCAGTTGAACCACCTCTTCTCTCGGGCATTCAGGCCCAGGATCTCGCCCAGCTGATCAGAGATATAGTGCGAGAGGAGCTCCACCATCCTCCACGGGCACCTCTCCCTGAGGACGTGGAGGGGGAGTCTTCGGTGGGACAGAGAGACCACTGCAGCGCTGGACGAGCAGGATGGGGAGGGAGTGGTCCTCCACCTCCCCCACCGCACTCTGACACTTTCGAGCACGAGCACTCCTTGCCTGGAGGCGTGCCCATTCCCCTACTGCAGCTGCATCACGAGCTTTTCGGCCAGTTCCAGAAGTTGAAGCCCCCCTCCTTCAAGGGGGATGAGGACCCGTCTGAGGCAGAGGATTGGCTAGAGTAGATAGAGAAGGTGTTTGACACCCTTCGCCCTCCTACGGAGTGCCACATGGCCTTTGCCACGTACCAGTTAGAGAGCGCGTCACACAAGTGGTGGAGGGCAGTCAGGTGCCAGGAGAGGGGAGAGCCGACGTGGGACCAGTTCGTGTCCCTCTTCTGCGAGCAGTACTTTCCGCAAACTTGGCAGAACCAGAGGAGGCGGGAGTTCCACACTCTCCGCCAGGGGACGATGACTGTCAGCGCGTATCGCACGTGCTTCCTGGAGCTATCACGTTTTGCTTCGACAGTCGTGGCTACAGAGGTGGAGTGCCTGTGGAGGTTTACTGAGGGGCTCTGACCTACTATTTGAGGGTATGTTAAAGCCCTAAAGCTGCCCACCTTCTCACGAGTAGTTGAGGTAGCCATGACCTACGAGGAGACCAACCCAGCCACGTGAGACACCGAGAGCGGATGAAAGAGGCCGTACCAGCCAGAGTACTCTCAGGGCCATCGAGAGAGGAGGCACGCGGCACCCGCAGGAGAGCCGTCTCATTTTGCGAGGCCGTCAGTGACCTTTGGAGGCCCTAGACAGGGGCCAACTGCCAGCATTGGACCTCTGCCCAGCCGTCAGCAGGGACCTACCAAAGGAGGGAGTCAAGTTCCCCTCTACAACCAGTGTGGCCAATCGGGCCACATCAGGAGGGACTGCCCATCTAGGGCTGAAGCACAGCAAATGCTCCCCGCGCCGAACGCTAGAGGCCGAGCTGGTGGTCGTGGTCCCTAGGCACGTGGGGAGGTTAGCAGTCACGAGGGTACCGACCAGTGGGTGCTCGCCTGATTCAGAGTGTAGCTGCTTCGTCTACACCAAGGGTTGAGGGGCGTATCAATGCCCTGACACACAGAGATGCCAGGGCTTCCGATTCAATGGTGGTAGGTATGGTTACTGTTTCTGGCAGATTAGTGTACGTACTTTTTGATTCTGGCGCCACACTCTTTTGTTGCTGCGAGTTTTGCTGTCAGTTTAGGATAGAACAGTGTGCTATTAGAGGATCCGTTTGTGATCAGACGCCTAGGTGGCCAGTTGATTGTAGCTGAGGAGGTCTACACGGACTGCGAGGTCAATATAGGGGGACACAGCCTCCTCGCTGACCTGATTGTGATACCGATGGAGGATTTTGGCGTGATTCTAGGGATGGACTGGCTGTTCGCCTACCACGCCTTGGTGGACCATTTCGGGAGGAAGATCGTCTTCTCCATACCATAGTTGCCTCCCTTTGAGTTTCATGAACAGCCGGTGGACAGAGGTTTTAGATGCATCTCTACGCTTCGGGCAGCGAGGCTTTTGAGCCAAGGGTGTGAGGGCATTCTAGCCTATGTAGTGGCAGAGCCTAGCCCCGTGGCTAACTTTCAGAGCATTCTAGTGGTTTGTGAGTACCCCGACGTGTTTCCAAAGGAGCTGCGAGGACTATCGCCCGAGCATGAGATCGAGTTTGAGATCTCACTCGTACCGGGGACCAGCCTCATTTCTACT
Organism: Thalassia testudinum; assembly: GCA_037157565.1. Lineage (NCBI taxonomy): Eukaryota > Viridiplantae > Streptophyta > Magnoliopsida > Alismatales > Hydrocharitaceae > Thalassia > Thalassia testudinum. The sequence continues at coordinate 53,486,071 of JAZHRO010000009.1, forward strand.
GCACCGTACCAGATGGCACCACTTGAGCTACGAGAGCTCAAGTCACGGCTACAGGACCTATTGGAGAAGGGCTTTGTGAGGCCAAGTGCGTCCCCGTGGGAAGCCTCTGTTATTTGTGAAGAAGGATGGTACCCTACGACTTTGTGTTGACTACAGACAGCTGAATAGGGTCACCATCAAGAACAAATATCCGCTACCGAGGATTGATGACCTTTTTGACCAGTTACGAGATGCCACAGTGTTCTCCAAGATAGATCTGAGGTCAGGTTACCACCAGTTGAGGATCAGGGAGACCGATGTCTCCAAGACTGCTTTCAGTATCTGGTACGGGCACTACGAGTTCTTGGTCATGCCGTTTTGGCTGACCAACACCCCTGCTGCTTTTATGGATTTGATGAACCGGGTTTTCAGACCATACTTGGATCACGACCTAGTTGCACGTCCTACGACCTAGTTGGCTCGGAAGGACATGCCCTTTGCCTGAACAGATGCATGTGAGGCATGTTTTCAAGAGTTGAAGGAGAGACTGATTTCAGCTCCTGTGCTCACCATCCCAGATAGCAGTGGCAGTTTCGTGGTCTACAAAGACGCTTTGTTGCAGGGGTTAGGGGGTGTGCTCATGCAGCGGGGTCACGTTGTCACTTACGCTTCACGGCAACTGAAGCATCACGAGCATAGCTACCCTACCCATGAGTTAGAGTTGGCAGTTGTTGTCTTTGCACTGAAGATATGGAGGCACTACCTTTACGGTGAGACTTTTGAGATTTTCACAGATCATAAGAGCCTCAAGTACTTGTTTGACCAGAAGGAGCTTAACATGAGACAAAGACGTTAGTTAGAGCTCCTGAAGGACTATGACTGCAGCATCTCCTACCATCTAGGGAAGGCCAATGTGGTGGCTGACGCCTTGAGTCGGAAGGAGCCCACCCACTTTGTAACGACCCGGTTCCCGAGTCCCAACGAGACATGAGAACCGGACCGACTCGACTAATCCCAAGACCTAGTCGTCCAACCCCTCCACAGTAACCAAACCGGGGCCTTGCCCCTCCACAGTCCGCACACCCTCGCCTGACTACCCTGGTTTGCCCTAGTGGGCCTAACAAGTCGGTGAAGGAGGCTAGCAGAACCCCGGGACCCGTGGGGTAGCTAGTACTCTCCTAACACTAGTAGCTCTCCTCGGTACTACGTACGCGAGGGCCAGCAAGTCGGTACAGAGTGGCCAGTCCTAACCCCGGGTCCCTGGGGCGGCTAGCTCCGCTCTGCACTAAACAGGGGGACAGTCGCTCTCCTTGGTACTCCGTACTCAAGGGCCAGCTCACTTCCCCAAAACTATTCCATTCACTTTCCAGGAGTTCTACTCCTACTTCCCCGTAGGGTTCCATCCTTTTTACTCAAGATCCAGGTTTCACTTCCCAGTTTCACATTCTTACAGTCCATGTTCTAAACCTCGTTAGCTGTTCACAACAGGCAGCTGTTATTTCAAATTACAGGCAGCTTTATATTTCTTTCCATTTTCCAAGACTGCAGTATATACATTCCACTAGTTTTCCATCTTAGGATTCATACCATATCCTAGGATCTATCATACAATCTAATTTTCCAGCCCTAGGATTCATGCAACACCTAGGAGCTATTATTCCATACATTTCTCATTCCTAGGATTCATGAAACACCTAGATTCTAGTTAAGGTTTCATACTTTAACAGATTTTAATAGCTTAAGCCACTCTACCAGGTACAACGGGAGTAATGGGGGCGTGATCGGGAATCCCGCGTGCCTCCGCGACTCCCAAGACTGCAACTGAACGAGGTCCTATCACAAGGATCAAATACAAGGAGTGTCTCAAAACTGTGTATAGGTACTGTAGACGGGTAGAGGAATTAATTCTGAAAAGAACGCAACTCTAATCGCGAAAAACGGAGCCCGAACGGGCCCTAAACGGGTCGAAAAAGATGATACTGTGCAAAATCAGACGTCTGGAACTTCTTCCAGACGTTTTAAACAGTGGATCAGAGAATTACCTGTTCAGCGTGGTTTCCCAGAAGTCCAGAAGTCTACGGGGACGTCTGTCCTATCTCCCAGACGTCCGATGGTCACCCCGGACGTCTGGAGGTCACTCCCGCCGTCTGGTACAACTTCCAGACGTCTGATTCGCAAACGATGGCGAATCAGCGAACCTGCGCACAGCCAACTCCCTCCCTTAGTACGGTCGGTCGACAGGAAGGAAGAAGAAAGCGGAATACACACCTTTCAGACGTCGGTATGAGCTACCAGACGTCGTCCTCGCCGTCTGCCTATCAACCCAGAAGTTTGATTCTGGAAATTTTTCCAGAATCAGGGCGCGACCCGGACTCTGCTCGCGACGCCGCCCGCGTCGCACCTCGCGCTCCTGCTGCTCAGACTGCAGCAGGTCCCTCTCCGCGTCATTCCGCGCCCCCTGCGCCCTCCGCCGGCCGGCCAAGCCGCTCCGGCGAGCTCGCCCTCACGGCAGAGCTCCGCCCTCGCACGCCGCGCCTCCTCCGCGCTCACTGCGGCCGCTGCTGCAGCCCTCGCGCTCACTCGCTCTCGTGCACAGGAAGGAGAAGAAGAAGGAGACGGTGGAGACGGGAGGGGAGGCGTGGCCCTTTTTAACGCCGTGCGGAGAGGAGAGAGAGAAGGCGTGGCAGGCGTCTGCAGCCGCAGAAGAAAAAGAGGGAATAACGAATATGCGGTCTGCGCACGCAGGCGCGCAGACGACTCGCGAGTGTGGACGATAACTATTTTTCAGACGTCTGTAAACCATCCCAGACGTCTGGCAGGACGTCTGGATGTGATCCCAGACGTCTGGTCAGACGTTTGGGCCACCTCCCAGACGTCTTAAAATACGTCCGGGGCACGCGTTCGTAACACACTTGGCCAGTCTACAGGCACAGAGTTGGAGACCTATGGAGGAGTTGGGCAGTTGGCGACCCCAAGAGTCACAGGGGAATTGTGGGGCAGTGACAGTGACGTAGCAGATGCGACCAGAGCTGATAGATAGAATCATCGTAGGGCAGATGACAGATCTAGACTTACAGACGCTACGGGACAGAGTGCTGTCAGGGGACCCAGGAGACTTTTCTGTTACAGATGAGGTGCTGTGCATGAGGGGATGCTTGTGCGTTCCTAGGGACGAGGAGTTATCGAGAGAGCTCCTGACGGAGGCGCACAGGTCCAGGTTCACCATACATCTCGAGAACACAAAGATGTATCATGATCTGAGACGCAACTTTTGGTGGAGTGGGATGAAGCGGGATGTGGGTGAGTTCATGCAGCAGTGTTTAGTGTGCCAGTAGGTGAATGACGAGCACCAAAGGCCTACTGGGCCGTTGCAGCCACTTCCTGTGCCAGAGTGGAAGTGGGAGAGTATCACCATGGACTTGGTGGTGGGTCTACCTATTACCCAACGAGGACACGACGCAATCTGGGTGATAGTGGATAGGTTGATGAAGATAGCGCGTTTCCTGCCGATCCGAGTCACCTTGGGACCAGTACAGTTAGCAGAGAGATACATTTTCCATGTGGTATGCTTGCACGGAGTTCCGCGTGAGATTGTACCTGACAGGGATACCCATTTTACTTCCCAGTTTTGGGCTGAGTTTCAGTAGACTTTTGGAACACGGTTGAGGTTCAGTACCGCGTGCCACCCCCAGATGGACGGACAGTTAGAGCGCACCATACAGACACTTGAGGACCTTTTACTACCCCTAGCAGAGTTTGCATATAATAACAGTTACCACTCGAGCATCGGCATGGCACCTTACGAGGCTCTGTACGGACGGAGGTGTATTGCACCCTTGAGTTGGGTCGAGGTAGGGTACCAAGTGGAAGGTTGGCCCTAAGCTGATCCAGTAGAGTCAAGAGGTGATAGAGCAAATTCAAAGACAACTCTGCACTGTCAGGAGCAGGCAAAAGAGTTATGCTGATCGAAAACGCAGAGAGGTGCAATTCGAGGTTGGGGATCATATCTTTCTCTACGTTTTCCCCATGAAGGGCCTGCAGCATTTGAAGGTGAAAGGGAAGCTTGCGTTGAGGTTTTTGGGGCCCTTTGAGGTCCTGGAGCAGATAGGATCCATTGCTTACTGGCTTACCCTTCCTCCCCAGCTTTCTGGAGTGCACGACGTGTTCCACGTGTCTAACCTCAAGAAGTATGTCACCGATCCTAGTCACGTTCTGAGCCACGAGAGTGTCGAGGTAGGTGACCTGACCTACCTCGAGAGACCAGTGCAGATACTAGACAGAGCCATCCGGAGTCTGAGACAGAAGCAGATACCCTGGTGAAGGTCTTATGGAGAAGCCAGCGGTACGAGGAGGCTGCCTAGGAGCCTGAGGCGACGATGTGAGAGCGGTACCCGGAGCTCTTTGAGGGTACGTCTTTTCAGACCTACTTCGGTCCTCTTTAAGTTTGTAATGTGTTTTATGTTTCTTTTCCGCACTCTAGCCAGTTCAAGTTTCGGGGACGAAACTTCCTTTAAGTTTGTTATGATGTAAAGACCTATTCCACTTTTAGCCTTTTAAGACATCTGGAATCTCACTCAAACGTCTGTCCAGAAGTTTGAACTCCTTCCCGGACGTCTGAAAATGAAATTCTTGTACGCACTTTGCGCGCTGCGTGCGGGCGATGCGTAGAACTCCTTTTCTCTCTCTCCTTTCTCCTCCTCTCCCTGCCAAACCCTAAACCCACAGCCTCTATAGAAAGCCACCCTCCCCTCCTCTCCTCTCCACTCCACACGGAACCATCTCCACCTTCAGAGCGTGCAAGACCGACGTGAGAAGGCGAGCGAGGGAGCGCGTGAGAGCGAGGGGGAGGAGAGCGTAGGAGGAGGAGGAGGTGGAGGTCGGGAGCTTCGGTGGAAGCTCGTCAGAGCTCTCACGGCCATCGCGGGCGCGTACGGGAGGAGGGAGTCCGGAGCGGCATCCTCGACCATCTGCAGCAGCTGGAGTTGCAGCGGAGCGGGGAGAAGCGTGGCGAAGAGCACTGGGAGCAAGTTCTGATACTGGAAATTTTCCAGTATCAGACGTCTGGAGCGAAGTCCAGACGACTGGCGGAGCATCTGGACATCTGGAATCAAGACCAGACGTCTGAAAGCTCCTTTATCGCGAAGGTACGTTCTTTTCGCAGTTACGGCCATGTAGGCCGCACCGCAGAAGGATATGTTGGTCAGATTTTGGGTGGTTGCACTGTTGTACGCAGGAGCATCCTTGGGAAGGAGCGTAGAACACCCTCCCATGCACTTTCAGACATCTGATCAGCCCATCAGACGACCGGAGGTGCTTCCAGACGATCGGAGGAGTGGTCCGACATCTGGAACCGCCTTCAGACAATCGCAGGGGAGTCCTGGACATCTGAGGACACCGCAGGGACTTGAGGTGAGGTTCTGTACCTTTTAAGATGTCTGGACTTGTTCTCAGACGTCTGATTTTGGTCAGTAGACATGTTTTTGACCTGTTTGGGATCCGATCAGGATCCGTTTTATGCAAACGAAGTATCTGTAGTTTCCTTGCGAGTTTTTCTACGTACTAGAAACCATTATACACTGTTATGAATCCTCCCTTGTAATATATTCCTTAGTATAGGGTTTCGGCCTGCTGCGTGTTTGGGGCTCGCAGAGACGCCTGAGTCCGCAGTTCGAGCCCCCAGTACTCCCGAATTTTCTGGTAGAGCGGTCTACTTCTGTTAATCATATTAAATAAGAATGTGCATGTGGAATTAGCCAACTAAAACCCCTAGGATGTGGCATGAACCCTAGGACAAAGAAATGAATGAAACAATTGTACTGCATGATTGTATTTGAATACATGATTGAGTTAAACTGCTAGCATTTGCCTGTAATATAGTTGTGAGCTGCCTGAGGTAAATGAATAATTACCTGTGAAATCATCAGTTGCATGTATTGAATTATGGAAATACGAGTTGCCTGTATATATATACAAGAACTGAATTGTGAATAATGGAATCCAGATAGGAATAATGTGGTGAACATGAGCATGAACCCTATGGGGAGTTAAGAGTAGAGCTCTTGTGGTCAGATGGAAATCTGGAATGTAGACAGGAAGTGTGCTGGCCCTTGAGTACGTGGCACCAAGGAGAGCGACTATCCTTTATTTTGTGTAGAGCAGAGCTAGCCACCCTTGGGTTGAGACCTAGGGTTAGGATTGGCCACTTTACACCGACTCATGTTGGCCCTCGTGTACACGGTACCATGGCAAGCTACTAGTGTAGGGAGGGAGCTAGCCACCTCACGGGATTCGAGGTTCAGCTAGCCACCCTACACCGACTTGTTAGGCCCTCTAGGCAAACCGGGGTAGTTAGATGAGGGTGCGTGAACTGTGGAGGGGCGAGACCCCTGTTTGGTTCTGAGGGCGAGACCCTTGTCTCTGAGAGGGTTAGGCCCTATACTGTTCCATGCTGTACTTTGGGCATACCTGCTAGCGGAAACGACTGACCGCGTGTCAGTGCGTGGTAGCTACCCATGCGTTTACCACGCATGCCGTAGTCATCACCACGTCTTGACAGCGACCTCGAGGTGATTGATTGGGTGTAGGACTACCACGGGGGACTCTCCCGGCCAAGAGAGCATCACGTGTACCTTCTACTCTTCGGAAAAGACTGCAATCAAGATCATTCCCACGAGGAACATGCAAGATCAAGAAAATCTGAAGTTTGAGGAAAATGGGTGGAAAATAAAAAGGAAATACATATAAAATAAAATAACTAGAAAGAGAATTAAACCTGTTGCTTTTACTTTTTTAGATAGTATAGATACCACTCTACTCAACGTTCGCTGACTGTCTTTTTCATAACACTGTTCAGGTCTAGGAGTTGAGCAGCTCGAGCTTCCGGTTGCGGAGGATGCTGGGCCCAAAAGAGCCCAGCCGTAATTTTTCTGCACTTTGTTGTATCCCCTTACTGTTATAGTGAGTTTTAGACTTTTAGCTACTGTTGTTACTATTGCTTTCGTTTCTATTGTATTTGTTGTTGTGGTGGTATGTAATGGAACAGCAGTTTTACTTTCTTTTACTATTTTGTACGTTTTTACTGCTTAGTTATATTGCATATGTGAATCTGGTTTACTTTCCTGCTTTTTGGTTATTTCTTGTTGGACGACTGGGTCTTAGGATTAGTCGAGGCGAGCCGGTCTCGGGTCCTATAGGGATCCGGAAATCGAGTCGTAACAGTTATACATTATATACTATATATTTTACATATATAAACATACATACACACATATATGCACACACAGCTAACACACACAACTTACGCACTCAACACACAGACACTGACACTGACACTAAGGCACATGGGCTCTAACACTTAGGCAATTTTCAACCTTACTCTCCTCTCTCAGCCAGTTCAGTCCGGTTCTTTTCTCAACCGATTCAAAAATTAGTTTAGTGGGCGAGTGACCTTTTCGAGGAATACACAGCATCCATTTCTAGATGGGACCAGACCTCTATTAAGGCCACCTTGGTTCATTATTAGGTGTATTTTATCCGATTTAGTTCTCGTTAATAGGCCCACACAGGCCCGCACACAGTGCACGACCCTCAACCCAATGCACTACACACTCATGCCATATGCCAAGTTGAAATCGTGGAGAGGTATGGGTGATGTTTTACGCCCGGTGCATGTCAACTGGTGAAGGAGAAACACAAAAACATAATAAGGTGGTGCTAGAGCTCCTAAGTTATCGATGTGGGACTTTCCTCGCGCCCGCATGAGCACTACAGCTGCACTGAATGCATGTCTGATTAGTAATTTTTGGCCCTCGATTTAAGGGTCATAATTTATTTTAAATTAAAAATAAATTATAGGGTTGTAAAGTGATGAGAACCTCATCATGAATCCTAACTAGCTTACTTTGATCTAAGAAAATGAACAAGAGCTCCTACATAATCAAGAGAATGGCCTAATTCAGGGGATTACTAATCTGGGAAGAGAATATAAAATAAGGGGTAAAACTGTAATTTTACCATTGCAGTGTATCAACGGGATTTCTAAGGGTCTAAACATAGGTCAATTGGACTTAATAAGAGAAAAAGTGGGATGGTTCAATTAGAAAAGGGTTATTGTGAAATCTAGGAATTAAATAACATTCTGTAACCCTAAAATAAACCTACTTAAATTCGTAAGGTTCTATGCAAGATAAAAATCAACTAAATCCTCTAAAATTCATGGAAAAATATCCTATAGGGTTTAGAACCTTCAATTTGGCCTTTGGAACCTGTTTTGACCTAGATTGGGGTCCATGCCTAATATTTGACCTAAGTTGAGTTTTTGTGCAAAATATCCAGTCAAATGTGGTAAAACCTAAGATCCAACTTCACCATTGGATTCCTTAGGTCCAAATTACGTTTATACCAAAACTTGGACCTAAGGGAAGGTCGTCTTGACCCACTTTGCAATTTAATCCACCAAATTACATTTAGACTCTCAACTTTTTGAAACCCTTGCAATTTCCCCTCAACTTCTTCATCTTTTTCTTCATTTCGGTCCCTTTGCCATCGCAGCAGGGACCCATGCCTCCGGCGACTTTGCACGGAGGTTCTCTCCTTGGATTCATGCGGAGCCGCTCCTAGATTTGAAAGGGGAGCTCCCTGCGAAGTCCCTTACCGCATGGGCAACTCCCCATGCCCTGAAACGCCCCATACCTCTCGTGCAAACGCTTGAGAGGTATGGGTCTCCCTCCGACCTTACCTCCGGCGTGGGTTGCCCACCGCTTCCTTGCAAATCCCGCTCTGCCTGCACCTATTTAAGGAAGCCCAAACCCTGCCGCTTCCTTCAAGCTTGAATTGGTCAAAGAAAGCCCCCCAATTTCATCTCCTCCTCACTTCGGCCAACTGCCCGAAGCTTTCGGCGACTCTCCCTCCCTCTTCTCGTCACTCTGCCACAGTACCAGTGGCAGAGCCATCTCCGCTGTACTCCGCGCTGCGCCGTACCAACGGGCGCTCCTCTGACCCTCTTCCTCGTCACCGCTTCTTCCCCACAGGGTTTTCATCTCTGGCAACGGCAGTACCCACTGCTCGCCCTCCGCCTCCCCCCTTTGCTCCAAGTCCATAAGTTAAGCTCCTCTCCCTCTACTCTTCATTTCCCCTTCATCAATTTTTAGTTTCAACCCCTCGACCGCCACTTCCACCACCATCGTTTTCACCTCTGGGCACCAACTTCGGCGAGGCCGCTCCACCTTCATAGGCTGTCCCACCCCTCACCGACCGGTCCCTAAGCACCGCCCCGACTCATTGATCATTCTCCGCACCTTCACCAATCGCCACACACACTGCACACTTCCACCGACCTAACCCACCACGGCCACAGTGCGACCTAGGTACGCATGCCTAGGCCACCCCACGGGCAGCCAACCCCAGCCTCACCTTCGCCGTGATATGACGAAGGTTTTCCTATGATCTGAAAGGGCCGCGAGGCCGTCTTCATGCATTTCAGGTTGCGTCGCCCCTCCGCCATTAACGAGGAAGCTTGAAGCAACCTTGCAAGCTTCTCCAGGCTATGCCCACTCCAGGACACAGTCCCAAGTCACGCGGAGAGATTTCACGAACTTCTCCAGGCCTTTGATTGGCTTCGAGGACCCTCGCAGTAGCTGCAATCAGACGCTCCACCTGCTGCGGGTGCGCATGAGACGAAGGTGGGACATTCATTTAGTCCCACCTCGGAAGTGGGTGAGTGGGGGCAGCAATATAAATTGAAAAACTGCATTAAGCCCGTTGCCTCCTGACACTAGGTGAGGTCCCTCGCCCACCACCTGGTCTCATCCGCGACCCACGCCTCCGCGGACCTGGCCTGACCCTACTAGCCGTGCACTCCTTGCCCACAACCGCACGCCGGTAGGCCTGGTCTTGGGCACTCATACCCAACCCGATTACCCGGCAGGCTCTGGGAGAGCTGTGTCCTGAGCGAAATAGAGAGACGCGGGGAGGGTAGGGGGTAGGTTTTGCTTCTCTATGCTGTGCAGGGAAGGAGGAAGAGGAAGCAGCTGCAGGGAAGAGGAAGAGAAGAAGTGCAGCAGCTGAAGAAAGAAGGAGCTGCGAAGGACTTAGCCGCAGAGAAAGAGGACTTAGCCAAGAAAGAAGGAAGAGGAAGAGCAGCTGAAGGAAGGAGCAGTCGTAGAGAAAGAAAGAAGAAAGAAGAAGACAACAGAAGAAGGACTTGCTTAGCCAAAGACAGAGAAGGAGGAGGTGCAGCACAGCTCAAGAAGCCAGAGAGGCAAAAGCTAAGGTGAAGTAAGGAAGAAGAAGACGCGGGCACTGTAGCAGGAGTCAGTTAAGGCGTCTGATTCAAAGAATCAGATGTCTAAAGACAGGAAAGACAGCGAAAGAAGGGAAGAGAGAAAGCAAAGAAAAAGGAAAGAGAGGAGAAGGAAGAAAAGAAAAAAAAATTATTTCTTTTTATGTTTTCTCTCTAGCCTTTATATATAGTGCATTATTACTAAACATCTTTTGAAATTGTGATTTTCTGCTTCTAAATACCAATTTGCTTCTTGAGTTCGACCTCGGGATATTTTTGAATTTCGAGTAATAAATAAAATTTGATAATCCTTTATATGACATTTTCAAATATACTGCAACGAATATCCTTTTAAAAACACGACCTCGTCGTAGCAAATCCGATCATCATAAAGCTCTTACATAGGGTTATATAATTATGTAGTTACTTTATAAAAATAAGTTATTTTATTATATAATTAAATTAGGTAAAGTTTACCCTTTATACAACTTAATTAAAGTTTAATTTATTAATTAAAGTATAAATTAGTTAATTAATTATAAATTTGACTTAGTACAGTATTAATATACATAATAAATTATTTATTCCATATTTTTATGATATTTTATAAGCTTTATTTTAATTTATTTACAATTAAATACATGTTTTAGGTGGGTTATCATACAAATAAATTATAAATACTATAATACAATATAAATATAATATAAATAAGTTGAAAATACTTAGTATAATATGTTACAAGTATAAAATATAATTTATTTCAATATTACTTAAATTACTAATTTATTTTATTTTAATTTAATAAATTACCTAATTATCTTAATAACTTAATTACTTCTTGTAAATATATAATTAAATTAAATTACAGGCATAATATTAATTTATTATATAGATAAATATGTATGTTTAGTATGAAGTACAAATATACATATAAACATGTTTGTATATTTACTTAGTTATTATACATTTAAGTTATATAAATTAATATCTAATAATATAATAAGATTATATATACATTAAATTACTATAAATACTTAATTTACTATATTGAATACATTATAAGTTATTTATAGATATTTTATACATATTATACAATATTTACATATAGTTTAACTTTAATTAATATATATATATATATAATATACATGGTATTTTTAAGAATTTTTGGGTATTTTCTGATTTTTATGAGTTTCATAGGTTTAAAGGAGATAAGGGATGAGAGAGAAAGAAAGAGATGAGAGAGAGAGAGTTGTTTTTGATGTTAAGTTTCTTTTATTAAGCTTCAAGGTATGCTAAACCGTCGGCTGGTATGTTCTACCAAGTCGAAGGTTCAGAATGCCTTGAAACTTGACGCACACCTAAAAATATACCTAATCTTGATCAAGACAGGGTTATTTTATTTTTTAATATTTTTTTCTTATTTTTAATTATTTACAAAGTTCACCAATTTTAAGGCCTTCAAAGGGTTTTCAAAGAGAACCTAAGGCACTAAAATCAAGTTGAGTGGCTAGAAAGATGGTTTAAACACCTCAAAACATCCAACACACTATATTACACATGCATGGCCAGTTAAGCATGATTTTCACTTTGGATTTCATTAAATTCCAGTTTGGACAAATTGTACAAGAAACAATAGCTGACAAAAGAATTCAAAATTGGATTACAAGCAATCCTAATTGAATTTCAATCAATTAAAGGTACATGAATGCTTGTTCTCATTAAGTTCTAACACTACATAACAAGTCAACTCTGATTCAAATCCAATTCCCAGCCAAATTCACTCTGATCAAACCCTACAATACAACCAAATAGTGGCTACTGCAAAGAGGTAGCAACAGCTGTTGCATTACATCCAAAATCAGGTGCTTCCTGCTACCAGACATCTTAAAATTTCAGATGTGGTCATTGCTACTATTTCAGCAACTGGACGCTTTGATAAGAAAACTCATATCTGATCTGAGCTCATGTTTACCTCAATGTTGGACTGATACATTAAGATCAATCCTTTTAATTTGTTGTGTTCAAATCTGATTAAATTCCTTTTTCACAAATCATTTAAAACTCTAAAAATCTGAGAATCATTCAAAAAAATCAAATCAAACCTCTGATAAAATTTGGAATTCCATGTCATTCAAAATCAAAACCATGATGTAACTAGGGTGATGTCATTAGCTATAGTTCCTATTCAACATTGGCTAGTGAATAGGGACAATAGATAATTCATTTGACCCATTAAAACATTGTTCATGCCTCAAATCAGGTTTACTGATTTTCCTTGGCCTGAACTACTAAAGTGCCAAAAATCAGAGATCACAATTCAAATAGGGCAAGAACACATTCAGTAATAAGAATCAAATTAAAACTGCTTAAGCCCATCACATTCTAACCAGTGAAACTCATAAAAAACTCCAATTCACTCGATAAAAATCATTTCTCACCAAATTAACTCTCAAATCGCAAGATTGGGTGTCAAAACCAAACCTAAAAGAGTCGAGTAAATCAATTCAATTAAAACCAGATCAGGGGGTCTTTGTGGATTTCTAGAATGAGTGGGAGACCCCTCAAGTGAATTTCAGGTGCAAATTTAGATCAAGAAACCAAAGCTTCAAATTTGAATTTGACCTTGATGGATGGGTGATTGAGAAAAAGATTGCGAGGGAAAATCAGAAGCAAATCGTGAAGCATAGAGAAAGTTGTATGCGTCAAAATGACAGTGGAAAAATACCTCTCTAATCTGAATTGATCAAAGAGGGTGGAGTGGATCTAAACTAATCTACTTCTACTCTATACTAAACCATCATCAAAGTTGATTTCTAATATCTAATCTACTCTTAAATTACTCTAACTAACACTACAATTAATTTAAAAAGTAGGAAATTCTAATCTAACGAGAGAATGGGGTTGCCTGGATCCAAAGCCAGCGGCTAAGGAGGAAGAAAGGGGGAGATCTCTAACGAATGAAGAGCCCACAAGAGGAGCTCCAGGGTTATCCTCAGGCATACATCATCCCTAGCTACGAGGAGGAATTGGAGGTGAAAAATCACACCTCTATCACAGATGTGGCGAATGAAAAGGTTAGGAGAGCTGGAGAGGGAGGAAAGGACCGCCTCAAGAAAGGAGGGGAGGTGATGGGCATGCGCGCGAGCTTAGGGAGCTCTTTAAGTAGCTAAGACAGTGAATGCGCTCACCGCAGAGGTGTGATTAAGCACCTAGGGCTCTGACGATGTGGATGGGTTAGCGAGGGCATGCGAAGTCCAAATCAAAAGTTGGCCGTTATATGAGATCTGGGCAAGGTGGTGACTACATGCGCCAAAGCGCACAAAGCTTCGAATTGGTGATGGGCATCAAATCGTGGGATCAGGGAGTGAATGACTGCGATTGGACGAGTTCTTTGCAACTACAGTGGACTTGCAGTGCAGTAGGTGTAAAGGTGGAATTGCACTAAGGTCCTTATGGGCAAAGGGGTAGAACATTTGCATGGAAGCCCATAAGTAGTGAAGAAGGGTATCGGAGCAGTCCTTAGGTGTTACAAAAAGGTCCCTACGATTATAAAAGAGGTCCCTGGCACTTTTATATGAATGATATGTTTATGACCTAAGGACCTAAGTGAGAAACCATCAATGCAAGGTCCTAATGATGTCCAAATGCAATCAAATTTTTATTTAAGCTTAATTGAACATTAAGGAAGCTAATTTTACTTTTGATTTAAACTTTTGGACTCAAATGTTTGTTCAATTTGCAATTGGATAATCATTTTATATTAATGAATAGAATACCTCATTTAATGACCTACTTTTGCATTTTTAACACAGATTTGATGTTCTATGTCTTTTTCACCATTTTCCACACTTAGCTCATTTCATGTGTTAAATTCAGTAGTGTTTAACCTAGTTTCTAACTTAACTTGGGCATTTTAGCTATGATGAGCCACACCTCATCATTTATCAATGTGATTCAAACATAGTACCACATAAAGTTCGATACATTGTTCAAATAGAATTACATAAGGAAATTACTGCAACATATTGTCCAAATGCGAATAACAATTAAACATTACAAATGGAATAGGAGTCCCCCAGCAGCATCTAGACCCTCTACAAGAAGTCGTAGTCACTACCTATGTGCCTACGGAGGTATGCACCAAACCCAGAGTCATATGGGAGGAGATCCTTGAAAACAGCCCTCTGGGATCTATGCGTTAGCAAGTTCACAATTGTAACGACATCATCTGGAGCAATTCCGAGCACCCTCTACCTCAGTAAGAGCAAACAATCACAGATCTCATCCCCCACGGTGTCACCTGTCTGTTGCGAAGATATGTGATGCTCAACAAGAGTCATTAACGAAATGAACTCATCAGCATTAGCTGATGATGCAGCTGTAGTAGATCCACCCAATCTCCTACGCTTTCCCTCGCTAGATGAACCAGTAGATTGCCACTTCATCCCACTTGCTTTGGGGCAAAGCTAGGGTTGGGCTTCACCTTACCCTGGTGCAGGATTAGAATTGGAGGATACAGGGATTGTTGAGCTACCAAATAACGAAGGACCAGTGTAAGGTGCTTGTAGGAAACTCCAAACTTCCTCATTTAGAGCGAATCCAAATTGGAACTGAATCGTTGTATGTAGAGGTTCATTACGGGGATCATCGGTCGGATTGGTGACATCCACATCTCTGTTTGATGATAGAGCATGCTCTCTAGTAGTGGTGTCTCTCCCGACAATTGTGTGGACATCATCTCAGTACAAGAATGAATTATTTTGTAGGCACCTAAGTTCCACTAGAAGCTACGACAAAGGACATTGCAAGAAATTTGGATATACTCATTTGAAATTAATTCTAAATCATACAAACATGTTGGCGGAAATGGATAAATGTTACCTCATCCCACACATCTGAAGATGGTGCAACTGGGCAATTAGTCCTTAGATCCATACCCTACCCACTCTTGCTCAACAGTTGAATGTATTGGTTGTGTTTCCTCTTAAGCTCCTACCATCTATTCAATATCTGGATGTGTGAGTAATTCATGTGTGTCACAACTTCAAACTCCGCATCGATCTCATTCCATACGTTCTTACTAAACGATCCTTCCCTCCAATGACCAATGTCATAGTGCCTCCTTAAGATCTTAAGTAACTGAGTTGTCAGCTCATAATTCCAATTCTTGCACTTATTCGTCTTGGAAGATCCCGTATTCGATGTTGCCATTCTACACATGTTCATAACTTGAAACAATGTCACTCTACGTAACGATGGACGAAAAACATCCACTCATTATAATCATGCTTTTAGTAGGAAATATCCTACTAGAAATTATATCTATGTAATATAAACCTATGTGCAATTCCAAGTGGAATCTGAGCATGGAATGGGTTATCTATGATTCATAAAATGAGTATTGAAGTAAAAAAAGCTGGAAGGGTGACTGACATTTCACACTTTGCTTTATCCTATCAATACCAGAAACATTGTATTTAAAGATGAAATATACGACAAGAAATAACTAACCTTCGGGCACGACGGATTGAGTGAACGGAGACAACCTCCTCCCACGAGTCACTTAATAATCAATGTAAAATGGCTCATTACAAAATCATCTAAAATGAAACTTCAAAGACCCTTCAAGAACAAACATTTATTTCTCTACTCAGTGTAATTTCTCTAACGTTCTCATTCCCCTGCAAAATCTATATTTAAGCAGTTAGTTTTTTCTGTTTATTTTTTTCAACCATGACTTTTTGAACTTATAAAGAAATCACTGCTAAACAAATATTTAAGTCATGAACATGCCATGCAAAGTACATAATAGTTTAAAGGAACTAAAACAAATATAAGTAGTTATTTTATCAAATTTATTCCTTTCAACCATAGGAAAGATCATTTTCCTTCTTTCAATTCCCAACAAGAGCAAGAATAACAATATCATCAAAAGGAAGAGCAATCTCTATAATAAATGTGTTATTTATGATTTTCAATTGTACCTTGTTGCTTTATCTATCTATGTTTCCTATCAATTTTTGTTATTTGAGGAGCATGTGTCTTGTTTAAGTTTAAACTTTTAGCAGTATGTTGAAGATTCATAGCAGTCACCTCTCACATATAGAAAGCTTCATTCAACATGTACCATGTTTCCTGTAATTCAAAAGAAAGACACCAATGGAAGTTGTATAATAGAGGAAGATTGCTCCTAGCTTGCTAGCCTATTGTCACCAATGGAAGCTCAGCACTGCTTAACTGGGCAATCAATCTAGTGACTGATGTTGCACATTATAAGGACATCGACAAAATGAATGCATGGAGTATTGCTATGGTTTTTGCTCCCAATATGACTAAGGTTTGCTTGATGGTGTATCCTTTTTTTAGTTTACATGCATTCACTGGAGAAAAATATGTAGTTGATAACTTCTTTTGTAGAACTTGCAGATGGCAGATCCTTTGACTACCTTGATTCATGTGGTCCATGTAATGAACTTTCATAAGACATTGGTGATAAAGATGGTGAGAGAGAGATGGAGTGCCACTAAAGGGCAAATCACCTCTGAGTCCTTTTGCAGGTCTCCAATAAGCAAAGATGAGCACAGTTCCATAAAGGTTGATGCTCAGCATAACAGAGGCCTTGCAGAGAAAGGAAAGAGTCCTCTTCATAGAAGATCCACCCTTGTAGAAATCATGATGAGACGTGAGGAAGGCTCGCAATGTGGCACAGGAGAAAGTTTCTATAGCACGAGGCAAGAGGGTGAGATCAACTGTAAGTTAGGGGCATATGGGAGTAGTTCATCTATTTTTAGTCATAAATGTTCAACGAGAGATGCATTTGCCTTTGGTAAATACAACGATAATTAGAATGTATATGAACATGAAGGCTTGTGTGATGGATTGAAACTGAGGAAAGGGGCAAGGAAACTTTGTTGGCATCCTTTGTTTCAGTCAAACAACTCTATTGAGAGATCTGTCAATGACAACATTGCCAGTTCTAATAAGGAAGGGAAGCTTGGGCCTAAGATGGGTTCTCGGATTTTACCCTTCTCAATATAGTTTACCTCAGTTTATATAATTTCCAAGGGTTGCAGGTGTGAAAGGATTTGAGGTATTTTGTCATGTATGGCCTCTTGCCATAGCCTGTAGTAGTTCTAGTGCAACTAATCTTTTACAGCGTTAATCAAAATACATAAGATCCATTATATATAGATGCTTGGTTTGTGCATTGCTGCCTAGAAAGTGCTTGTAAATAGGATGATGTGCTAAGCACCACTTCTTGGTTTTTCTAATATAAACTACCTTAGTCATACAATTTGCACAAGTAAGAAACAAGATTACAACAGATAGAACATGACTGCATTGATGTGAGTCAACAGATAGAACATGCTGCAGATAGAAACACAATGTAAGTCAACATATTACAATAGAAATAAGTGAGGTCAACAAGCTAGAACCTAGAAGCCCTATCTAGTTAGGCTTACGCAACGAGATCGTGTTTTAAAAGGACATTCATTGCAGTATAGTTTGAAATCGTCATATAAACAAGTTATAATTTTATTACTCGAAATTCAAAATTTCCAAGGTTGAACTCAGGGAGCAAATTGATATTTTAGAAACTTAAAAGCACAACTTTCAATTTAATAAAGAAAAGCAATGACCAATTCAGTCAAAATTAAGAAGTAATGTCCAATGTAGAAATAATGCCCAAAAATTAGACGTCTGATGAAAAATCAGACATCTTAAAAGGTTTTGCTACAGTGCTTGATTTGTAATTTTTGGCCTTCTCTTTTTCTCTTCTTCCTTCTTCTCCTTTGCGGCTGTGCTTCTTCGTCTATTTTGCTTTGTCTTCCCTTGTCTTCTTCTTCTCTTCTCTGCTGCGCCTCTTCCTTCTTCTTCCTTGGCCTCTGCAGTCTTTCTTCTTCTTCTTCTTTTCCTCTCTGCTGCACCTCCTTCTTCTTCCTTGGCCTCTGCAGTCTTCTTCTTCTGCAGTCTTCTTCCTCTTCGCCTTCCTCTTTCTTCTTCTTCTGCGGCAGCACCTTCTCCTTCTTCTTCTTTGATTTCTTCTTTTCCCCCGCACACACACACAGAAGCAAAACCTATCCCCTACCCTCCCCACGCCTCTCTCTCTCTCTCTATTTTGCTCTTAGGAATGCTCTCCCAGAGCTGGATAATCGGGTCGGGTCAAGCGCACCCGGGTCTAGGCCCACCAGCTTGTGTGGTGCGTGAGGAGTGCGTGGGATAAGTAATCGGGTCGGGCGCCAGATCTGCAGGGGCAGGTCGCAGATGAGGCGTGAGCGAGTGAGAGCGAGGGACCTCACCCCTGTGTTCTGAGGCAACCTAAAGAAAACACAAAAACAATAAAAGACGCTCACCTACGCTGGGCGTTTCCGAGGTGGGACTAAAGTCTCACCTGCTTTTGCTGGCGCCCGCAGGAGGAAGGTCTGCGTAATTGGCGTAGCTGGGGTCCTCGCTTGAGGTCACGCTCTTGCTGGATGTGTGCACGCACTCCTTGCGCGTCACCTGAACCTGGAAGCCTGGAGCATTACGTCCTGGAGCAAGCTCGTGTGCTCCTTGCTTGTGCTCCAATGCCGGAAAGGGGGTCGACACCTGTCAACACGAATATGGCCTTATGGCCCTGTCAAACCATAGGAAAACCTTCGCCATATCACGACGAAGGTGAGGCGAGGGTCGGTGTGGCTCAGAACGGCCTAGGCGTGTGTGCCTAGGTCGGACTGTGACCGTGGGTGTGGGGTTGTTCGGTGGAGGTGTGGAGCGTGTGTGGCAGGCAGTGGAGATGGGGAAAGTGCTCATTGGATGGTGGCGGAGGTTTTGAGGGGTCTGGTGAGGTGGATGGAGGTGTGGAAGTGACGTAGACACCTTGCCGGTGGTTGCCCGGAGATGGGAACGATGGTGGTGGTCAATGGCAATCGAGGGGTCGAAAGTGTGAATTAAGAGAGGGGAAATGAAGAGGGGGAGAGGAGGAACTTATCTGTGGGTCTCTGAACGAAGGGGGGAGGCGGAGGGCGAGCGACGCGTATTAGCCATCGCCGAAGACGAAAGCCCTGAGGTGAGGATGACGGTGATAAGGAAGGGGTCGAACAGGTGCGCGCAAGTACGGCACGGCGTGGAGGAACGAGGCAGAGATGACTCTGCCACTGGTATGGTGGCAGAGTGACAAGAGGAGGGAGGATAGGTGTTACGAACGCGTGCCCTGGACGTAATTTAAGACGTCTGGGAGGTGGCCCAGACGTCTGACCAGATGTCTGGGATCACATCCCGACGTCCTGCCAGACGTCTAGGATGGTTTACAGACGTCTGAAAAACCGTTATCGTCCACACCCGCGAGTCGTCTGCGCGCCTGCGCGCGCAGACCGCATATTCGTTATTCCCTCTTTTTCTTCTGCGGCTACAGACGCCTGCCGCGCCTTCTCTCTCTCCTCTCCGCGCAGCATTAAAAGGACCACACCTCCCCTCCCGTCTCCACCGTCTCCTTCTTCTTCTCCTTCCTGTGCACGAGAGCGAGCGAGCGCGAGGGTTGCAGCGGCGGCCGCAGTGAGCGCGGAGGAGGCGCGGCGTGCGAGGGCGGAGCTCTGCCGTGAGGGCAAGCTCGCCGGAGCGGCTTGGCCGGCCGGCGGAGGGTGCAGGGGGCGCGGAACGACGCGGAGAGGGACCTGCTGCAGTCTGAGCAGTAGGAGCGCGAGGTGCGACGCGGGCGGCGTCGCGAGCAGAGTCCGGGTCGCGCCCTGATTCTGGAAAAATTTCCAGAATCAGACGTCTGGGTTGATAGGCAGACGGCGAGGACGACGTCTGGCAGCTCATACCGACGTCTGAAAGGTGTGTATTCCGCTTTCTTCTTCCTTTCTGTCGACCGACCGTACTAAGGGAGGGAGTTGGCTGTGCGCAGGTTCGCTGATTCGCCATCCTTTGCGAATCAGACGTCTGGAAGTTGTACCAGACGGCGGGAGTGACCTCCAGACGTCCGGGGTGACCATCGGACGTCTGGGAGCTAGGACAGACGTCCCCGCAGACTTCTGGACGTCTGGGAAACCACGCTGAACAGGTAATTCTCTGATCCACTGTTTAAGACGTCTGGAAGAAGTTCCAGACGTCTGATTTTGCACAGTATCGTCTTTTTTCAACCCGTTTAGGGCCCGTTCGGGCTCTGTTTTCCGCGATTCGAGTTGCGTTCTTTTCAGAATTAATTCCTCTACCCGTCTACAGTAGCTATACACTGTTTTGAGACACTCCTTGTGTTGATCCTTGTGATAGGACCTCGTTCAGTTGCAGTCTTGAGAGTCGCGGAGGCACGCGGGATTCCCGATCACGCCCCCATTACTCCCGTTGTACCTGGTAGAGTGGCTTAAGTTTATTATTAAAATCTGTTAAAGTATGGAACCATAACTAGAATCTAGGACATTGCATGAATCCTAGGAATGAGAAATGTATGGAATGATAGCTCCTAGGTGATGCATGAATCCTAGGGCTGGAAAACTAGTTGTATGCTAGATCCTAGGATGTGACATGAACCCTAGGATGGAAAAACTAGCGGAATGTATAATATTGCAGTCTTGGAAAAATGGAAAGGAATATAAAGCTGCCTGTAAATTGAATTAACAGCTGCCTGTTATGAATAAAGAAACATGATTGAGATCCTGGATTGTGAGAACGTGGGACTGGAAAGTGAAACATATGATGTTCTGAGATAAAGAGCTGGAACCCTACGGGGAATTAGGAGTAGAACTCCTGGAAAGTGAATGGAATAGTTTTAGGGAAGTGAGCTGGCCCTTGAGTACAGAGTACCAAGGAGAGCGACTGTCCCCCTGTTTGGTGCAAAGCGGAGCTAGCCGCCCCAGGGACCCGGAGTTAGGACTGGCCACTCTGTACCGACTTGCTGGCCCTCGCGTACGTAGTACCGAGGAGAGCTACTAGTGTTAGGAGAGTACTAGCTACCCCACGGGCCCCGGGGTTCTGCTAGCCTCCTTCACCGACTTGTTAGGCCCACTAGGGCAAACCAGGGTAGTCAGGCGAGGGTGCGCGGACTGTGGAGGGGCAAGGCCCCGGTTTGGTTACTGTGGAGGGGTCGGACCCCTGTTACTGAGAGGGCTCTGCCCTGGTTCCGTGCTGTGCTTTGGGCGCACCCGTTAACGGAAACGACTGACCGCGTGCCAGTGCAGGCTAGCTACCTGTGCGTCTATCGCACGTGCCGTAGTCACCGTTACGTCTGTCAGTGACCTTGGGGTGGTTGACTGAGGGTAGGATCACCACGGGGGACTCTCCCGGCCAGGAGAGCACCACGTGCTACTTCTACTTTTGGAAAAGACTGCAATCAAGATCGTTCCCACGAGGACATTCGAGATCAAGTAAAGGATCTGAGAAATAAATGAAATAGTGAGAAAATTGAAAGACGTGAATAAAGGAAGTAATAGAACATAACAGCTACTGTACACTCTACCGTTACCTTTAGTTAGTTTGCTACTCTACTCAGTGTTTTGCTGACGTGTTACACTCGTTACCTTTTTCAGGACCAGGTGTTGAGCAGCCAGGGTCAGTGGCTGCAGAGGACGCTGGGCCGAGTAGGGTCTAGTAGAGTTTACCACAGTCTTTTGTACCTCTTTTGTTTCTGTTCTAGTGAGTAGTTTTTGTTTCCGCTGTACTTTCTTTACCTGCAGTTCTTGTTATATGATAAATGTTGTTCTACTGTTGTGGTGGTATCTACTGTAGTAGTTTCTTTCCTTACTGCTGTACTTCCTTACTGTTAGTTATTTTCATGCTGAATGTGGTTTATTTTACTGCTCTTTTGGTTACTTCCTCGTTGGACGACTAGGTCTTGGGATTAGTCGAGTCGGTCCGGTTCTCGTGTCTCGTAGGGACCCGGGAACCGGGTCGTTACAATAGGTCGTCGGAGCTTGCGGGCAGACAGCCGGAGATGAGGGAGGACGAAATTCAGGGGGATTTTCTGGCCAGAACAAGCTTGCCTCCCCCGGCCGGTCCTGGTGCTTCTTATAAAGGCATGGGCTGAGGGTTAGGCACAAGGAGGCAGCCAAAAGTCCTCGCCGGAGGCATGGCCATAGGTGATACCTATACCTCTCGAGCGTTCGCACGAGAGGTATGGGGCGATTCAGGGTCTGGAGAGCTGCTCAGGTGGTAGGGGGTTCCGCAGAGGACTCCCCTTTTAAATCTGGGAGCAGCTCCCTGGGGAAATGAGGAGAAAACCGCCTCGAAACCTCGCCGGAGGTATAGGTCCCTACTGCAATGGCAGAGGGACCTGCATGTAGAAAGTGACGAGAAAGTTGAGGGGATTTTTGCAAGGGTTTTCAAAAGTTAGAAGCCAGAATATAATTAGGTGGACCATTTTGCAAAGTAGGTCAAGATGACCTTCCCTTAGGTCCAAATTTTGATATAAACCTAATTTAGACCTAAGGAATCCAATGGTGAAGTTGGATTTTAGGATTAACCACGTTTGACTGGATATTTTGCATAAAAACCCAAATTAGGTCAAATATTGAGCTTGGACCCCAATCTAGGTCAAAACAGGTTCCAAGGGCCAAATTGAAGGTTCTAAACCCTAGGGAATATTTTTCCATGAATTTTAGAGGATTTAGTTGACTTTTATCTTGCCTGGAATCTTGTGAATTTAAGTGAATTTATTTTAAGGTTACAGAATGTCATTTAATTCTTAAGTTTCACAATAACTCTTGTCTGACTGAACCATCCCACTTTTCTCTTATTAAGTCCAATTGACCTATGTCTAGACCCTGAGAAATTCCGTTGATGTACTGCAATTGTAAAATTATAGTTTTACCCTTTGTTTCATGTATTCTTTTCAAATTAGTAATCTCTTGAGTTAGGCCTTCCTTTAGGTTATGTAGGAGCTTTTGTTCACTTTATTAGGTCAAAATAAGCTAGTTAGGGCTCATGATGAGGTTCTCATCAAGTTACACTATCAAAAAAGAATGGAGTGTAATGAGGGAACATTAGATGTCAAAAGAAAACATCTGCAGCATCATCCTCTAAAATCGACAAACGAAAAATGCAACAAAATTTCTTGGCATGTGGAGATCATTAGTCCAAAAAGCACTTTGTAGATAACAGAGGTATCGATTACCGTAAGGCATCCAATGGTGAGTTTGTGACCTAACCCACATCTGATCAACAGAGCCATCCAAAAGCTACAGCAGGTAGAACTAACCCACCACACACCACCCCCCCCCCCAAAGAGCATCCTTAACAATAGATTAGGACAGATCTCAGAAGTGGATCTAAGTGCTCAATATCCAACAAAATTTCAGAATAACTACATTACATAATACTACCAACATATTTACTTGTACAGAGAAAATATGATGTGTTCCCCCACTGAATTTTATCTGACTCTTCCTTCAAAACCTCAGATTGCTGATCCTCTTCTTCCCTTAATTCATAGAGGAGGATCAACAAGATGAGGATGAGTGCTCAGCATTGGAGTTGAAGGGTCTTCATATAGGCCCTTCTCCTCACAGCACTACATATCCTCCTCCATCTGCCACCACTGATGCTAGAGACATGAGGGCCTCACGAGTTTGCCATCAAGAGACTAGAACTCCATGATAGCAGGCAAAGAAACCCTCGTTAGACCACGAGAATCCATCACCCGATGGTCATAAATAGAACAATCCATCGATCGAGGGTTTCAAACGTCTTTATACCATGAGTAAAAGCTACACCTACCACCGGATGAGGAAGGATAGATTCCTTCACCCATAAGAAGCCAACGACCCAAAAGCTAATTATAAATCAAAGATGAGGAGGGAATCACAAGGAAAAAAGCCAATCAAAGCCTCATGAAAACCACGCCCCAGATGCCATGCTTCGACTGTCGAAAACCATCGAAAGGACTTGAAAAGAGACATCACCTTAGCCATGATCTTGATCAATCAACACTGACGAACATCAGCGACGATCGTCTCCGTTCCCCTCACAATCGCCAGATGCGATCGTCGTCGGAGCTCTCCGCTGGCCACACCATCACCTCTGCGATCATCATTGGCTCCGTGATGTCTAGGGTTCCAATGATCTCCCACTGTTCCTCATAAGGGCAAAGTTTACCCTAACATACGGTCGGGGGATATGGCTCAGGATAATGTTGACACCGGGGGGGGGGGGCATGTTGACTCTTATCTCGTGATTTGAGCCCCTCCAACGTGGTAAATGGCACTTAGGATATTTGGGCCCAAACGCAGGTTAATGGGCCCAATACCGAGTTCCAAACAAGGCCTAAGTGTGTAGGGTTTCAATAGTGAGATGGAGAGGAAAGAGGCACACGATGCTCAAATACAAATCATGGCCGTAGGATTATATCTAGCTTAGGTGGTGATGCTATGCGCGGATGCGTGCGAAGTTTTGATTAGGTCTAGCTGTTGCTCAAGGGATGCATGGGAGCAACGACCACGATCACGCCTGTTCTTGAGGTCTACAGTAGACCAGCGCCATCAGGTGTGTTGGTGAATTTGCGTTGAAGGCCAAATGGGCGAAGGGGCAAAAGAATTAGGAGTAAACCCATAAGTGATGGAAAGTGTTGCAGCGCCGTCCTTGGAAATTGCAAGGTCCCTGGTGTTTCACAATTAAGTCCTTGGCAAGTTTTTATGTATGAAACTGTGAAGGATGAAGGACTTGTATGTAATGTCATGAATGCGAGGTCCTAACGATATCCAAATACAACCAAATTTTTATTGAAACTTAATTGAACATTTAAGAAGTTGATTTCATTTTTTATTTGAACTTTTGGACTCCGAAATATGTACAATTTGCAAATTGATCATTAATTTATATTAATAAATAAACTCTCATTTTATGATCGAATTTTACATATTTAGCATAAATTTGATGTTTTAGGTCTTTTATGTTATTTTCCACACTTAACCAAATTCCCGTGTTAATTGTATAGTGTTTAACCTATTTTTTAGCTTAACTTAAGCATTTTAGTTATGATTAGCCATACCTCATCAGCGACGTGTTGGGGGAGAGGGGGGGTTGGTGACACATGGGGTGGCTCATTAGAGGGAGGGAGAGTCGACGGCGTAGGGGTGAAGTGGCGGTTGCGTGGGGAGCTCTCGAGCTCACGGGAAGGAGAGATGAGGAAATGGTTTCGAGGGAGGGGGAATGGGTGCGAGCGGTAAATTATATTCAACATTAGCGACGGTTGATCAGATCAACCATCGCTAATGCATGATTGTGCAGCAATCATAGGCCCTAACTCGCCTGAATTGAGCTAGAACTTAGCTTAATATGAACATTCTGCATGCATACGCATCGTATTCTGCATCGTAGTTGATAGATGTGTTTTATGTATTAAACTATGTTATTTGAGAGATATTAATGATGACAGGTAATCCAAGGCTGCAGATGACTGATCCAACCTTATGAATTTATTCGAAATAATGGCGGGAGTCCAACGCATCCAAGATCGCATCAATCAGGCTCTCGTAGCACCCCGGGGAGTCCGCAGAAGAGCAAGAGCCAAGGGACAAATTGAGGAAGATCCAGACCTCAAATGACAAATCCAACCGTACGAATGGATCCGGATTGACGTTCGCAGTCCAACGGTGCAGAAATCAACTTAATTGAAGGCCTACGTCATCAGATATAAAGAGAAGAACAGACGGCCACGATGGCACCACGTGGCACCATCGCAGCCACCCCTCCCCACGCCCCCAACCCCTAAAGGTGCCTCACCTCATAGTGTGGGCCGTTGGATGTTCATCCAACAGCCACGAACGCACCACATCGCCACCCAGAATAGATTAATATAAATATAATTAAGTATATATAATAAAGGCTATGCGTAGCGCAATGGCCCACGCGCACACCCACATATATGTGGGGCGCGGGTTCGAGCTCGAAGCTGCGCAAATTGGAAGCGCGTGTATGCACGTGGGCTCTTGCAGGTAGGCGTGATTGGAGTGGTCAAAGCTATCCACGTGGCACGATAGCGCGGGTTGTTGCGAGACCCGCGCGTAGGATTTGAAGATGCAAAGCGGTGCGGGCGCGCGGGAGTCGTGTGATGTGGATCTGAGGGCGTAGAATGCGCCACGTGGCAGTACGAGATTGAACTGAGGGAAGAAGAAGGATTTGCAAAGCTTATAAAAGGGGACCTAAGGCCCTCCCTTGAAAATCATCTCTCAATTCTCTCATAACTCTTCTTCTTCCTTCTTCTACCTCTCTCTCTTCTTCTTCTTCCTATCTTCTCTACATTTCCGTCTAACGAATCCGTTAGGCCACCCTGTCGGATTACCGCTGCTATCCTCAACCTCTTCAAAAGGCTACCACGAACCACCCGTGATGCCCTTGTTCTATTATATAAGTAGTTTATGTTCATGTTATAATTTGTTTCAATTCCATGTATGCAATTCATAATGTGATATATATATTGTAGTTCATTATCTCTACTATTTACTAATTAGAGTTAGAACAAGTGCATAAAATCAAAAACGTTTTTCTGCCTCCCTGTAATCGACCGGGACTCCCAGTTCCGTTAATTTTATTTGTCGAGACGTATTTCGTAATATACTATGATGTATTCATCTTTTATGCGATCTACGCCCTGAACAAATTGGCGCCGTTGCCAGGGACGATGCCAGGTAGTTCATAAAAAATTGAAAATTTTCTGCTAACAATTGGGGGGATTAGATCGTTTTATCAAGAGGTTTTATTAAAGATTTATTCTTTAGTAAATTCCTAGACTTAGAATCCAGTATAATTTCATACTTACATGTAGATTTTGTAATGGATCCTCTGTGAAAACTGATAGACATTTCTAGTTTGTCGAAAAGAAGCATCG
This sequence comes from Thalassia testudinum, assembly GCA_037157565.1. Classification (NCBI taxonomy): domain Eukaryota; kingdom Viridiplantae; phylum Streptophyta; class Magnoliopsida; order Alismatales; family Hydrocharitaceae; genus Thalassia; species Thalassia testudinum. The sequence continues at coordinate 53,513,127 of JAZHRO010000009.1, forward strand.
CTTCTTCTCCTGAACCCTTGGACAGCAATCAGGGAGTCAGGTGAACTATCTTCTAGTAGATCCACCAAAACATATGTGAGGTGAGAGTAAAGAGTACTGGTGCTCTAAGGCTAGTATAAAGAATCTTTAATAACTGAATAATGAGACTTGGAGTTGGGCATAGTTTTCGCTCTCAGTTCTTGCGTATTAAATTTGTGAGAAATTCCATACGAGAGCCACCAAATAAGGCAGAAACACAAAAAGCGGGTTCTGCTAAAACTGGGACTGAGGTGGATGGTCACGACCGTCCTCTACGGAATCCTCGGCTGACGGAAGGTAAGATGTCAAGGTCAAAAATACGTCGTCCTATCCGTCCCCTACCTGGTGCCGAAAAGAGGCACTTCCACCAAATAAGCCACCCAAAATCCTCTTGGTCATCCCAAAATTCCCCAAGAATGCCTCATGTATAAAAGTACGTATGTCATGTTATGTTGTGCTAATAAATACAACAGTATGTTGTGTTGTGGCATTGTGCCAATAGATTTGTATACAAAAGAGTTCTTTGCTCGGAAAACAAAAAAACAAAAGAAAAGAAAAAAAGAAAAAAAAGGGTGTTATGTAAAACAATTGCATAATGTGACTCAAGTTAAATGTTTTGAAATGTTTTGAAGCAAAAACACCTACCACCCTCAAGAACCACCAAATACAGCCTTAACCTACTTTTTCTGTATTTCTGACCGCCTGAATATGGGTTGAGAAGTCTGACTTAGTCGTAGGGTTATCAAAACCTAATTAAAGTTTCATGCCATGTGAAACCACCAAATACATTTGCAAATCTGGTGAGATGTGAGCTTAGGAAGAAAAAGAAAAAAAGAGAGAAGAATACAAAAGATTAAAGAGAGCATATTTTTTCCAGCCCCTCTCTAAGTTTATTTATTCAATAATCTGAAAATCTAAATTCTAAAATAATAGTCTCTAAGAAGCACCAGAAGAGAGTGAGCCACTAAATACAATCCAGTTAACTCAGATATCTTCTACCCAAACCAAACACCGGGGCCAAAATTAGAAAATATTTTATAACCCCGAGAGAAGAGGTTCGCCTATCCCGACAGAATTTTACTACGGGTCTAGTACAAGCTTTAAATGTATATCGACTCTTCGCTTGGATCCATTGCAGAAGCTACTACATTATATATTCATAGTTATCTAGATTCTGAATTTTTGGATGCGGCAAAAATAAATAAATCTTTAGTTTAACTCTTGGTAAAATGTATTTAGTCTTGCACTTGCTAGGGACTAACAAGATTTAGGCATGGGGTTATGATTGCGCAGCAATCATGGGCCCTAAGTCGCCTGAATTAAGCTAGAACTTAGCTTAACATAAACATTCTGCATGCATACACATCGTATTCTGCATCGTAGTTGATAGATGTGTTTTATGTATTAAACTATGTTATTTGAGAGGTATTAATGATGACAGGTAATCCAGAGCTGCAGATGACCGATCCAACCTTATGGATTTGTTCGGAATAACGACGGAAGTCCAACGCATCCAAGATTGCATCAATCAGGCTCCCGTAGCACCCCGGGGAGTCCGCAGAAGAGCAAGAGCCAAGGGGCAAATTGAGGAAGATCCAGACCTCAGATGAAAAATCCAATCATACGGATGGATCTGGATCGACATTCGCAGTCCAACAGTGCAGAAATCAACTTAATCGAAGGCCTACGTCATCAGATATAAAGAGAAGAAGAACGGACGACCACAATGGCGCCACGTGGCACCATCGCAGCTGCCCCTCGCTGCACCCCCAACCCCTGAAGGTGCCTCGCCTCGCAGCGTGAGCCGTTGGATGTTCATCCAATAGCCACGAACGTGCCACATCGCCACCCAGAACAGATTAATATAAATATAATTAAGTACATATAACAAAGGCCGTGCGTAGCGCAATGGCCCGCACGCACGCCCACGTACACGTGAGGCGCAGGTTCAAGTCTGCCTTTGCGCAAATTGGAAGCGTGTGTATGCATGCTGGCGCTTGCAAGCAGGCATGATTGAAGCGGTTAGAGTCGTCCACATGGCGCGATTGCGTGGGTTGTTGCGAGACCCACACGTAGGATTTGAAGATGCGAAGTAGCGTGGGCACGTGGGAGCCGTGCGATGTGGATCTGAGGGCATAGAATGCGTCACATGGCAATATGAGATTGAACTGAGGGAAGAAAAAGGATTTGCAAAGCTTATAAAAGGAGACCTAAGGCCCCCTCTTGAAAATCATCTCTCAACTCTCTCATCACTCTTTTCTTCTACCTTCTTCTACGTCTCTCTCTTCTTCTTCTTCCCATCTTCTCTGCCTCCGTCTGAAGAATCCGTTGGGCCATCCTGTAGGATCATTGCTGCTTCTCTCAACCTCTCCGAAAGGCCACCACGATCTACCCATGATACCCTTGTTCTATTCCATAAGTAGTTTATATTCATGTTATCATTTAATTTAATTTCATATATGAAATTCATGTTCAAACGTTCTTATGATATATATATATTGTGATTCATTGTTTCTATAATTTAGTAACTAGACTAAGTGCATGAAATCAAAAACGTTTTTCTGCCTCCGTGTGATTGACCGAGACTCCCAGTTCCATTAATTTTATTTGTCGAGATGTATTTCGCGCTATACCACGACGTATTCATCTTTTACGCGATCTACGCCCCGAACAATGTGCATTACAACTTTTCCACTCCACACATAAGGATATTTTCACAACTTTTCCACTCGCGTGCGGGAGTAGATATTTTCGCACAGCATCATGCATGCATTGATAATTAGCAACGATTAATGCCTAACCGTCGCTAATGCATGTATGGTACCACTTACATAAACTTTTCTTAATCAATTAATAATTTCTTAATCGATTAAGACAAGTAGCGATGATTTATCAATCATCGCGAATGCATGTTTTCTGTCACACACGCTTTGACAATTAGAGATGACTTATCAATCGTAGCAAACGTGCATTTGCGACAGTTACGGATTAACCGTTGCAAAATTAAGACAATTAGCGATGATTTATAAATCGTCACAAATGTGCATTTTCTGTCATGTGCGCTTTGACAATTCGAGACGGTTGATAAATCGTCGCAAATGTGTATTCGTGACAATTACGGATCAACTGTCTCAAAATTTCTACCAAAATACCCCTTGTTGATACAAAACACACTCCCAACTCAAGGATTGCGATATTCGAACATATAACCGTCGCTAATTAAGCACTGTTAGCAACAATTTTGTGACCATCGCAAATTAAATGTCACCAATAGTGATTTTTCTTGTAGTGTGAATAGTACGAAATCATTAGGGAGATACTCATATCCATAAATCAAGACCCACTTATAATACCAACAATTCATTTCATAATATGGTTGAATAATCCATGACCAAAATTAGCAAAAAATCAAGCATACATATATACATAAATATAGACACAAATGTTTATTTTATTGGGAGATCTTGCTAGTGCTCTATAGGGCATCATGAAAAACATGCTATCGTAAAGTAAAAAACAAACGAGCTATCATAAAACTCAAATCAGACTCTAACAAAATAAACATAATTCATCAATTACATTAAAACAGGTTACACATGTTTCCTTTGCCAATGCTCTATAAGACATAAAAGAAAAAAAACAAGCTATCATAAAGTAGGCTTTAACCAAGGTAAACTGCAGAGAACTTTGAAAGTCAGGTTAATGATAAAAATATTGATCCTTCTGACATGTGCAACCTGAAAGAAATTAGGAAGATGAAATACAAAAGTTAAAGTTGAAACTTTCAGAAATGTAAGATACAACTTATGTCCTCCAGTTATCATCCCACTGTAATTAGATATTAAAAGCTTTAGAATGGGCCAAGTTTTAAAGACCATATATTGCTGTCAATGTTATGAGAAATTTTCAGAGTGTATGATATGCAGAGGAATGTGTTATGCAGGGAGGAAGAACTTTTCTTTCCTACTGATAAAATCCTTCCAAATATGAGTTTCATAAAAAGATTACCTACAAAACTAAGTAAGAAGCCATGCAGAAACATTTTCCAATCAAACATAAAACACCAATTTGCCACTTTCCCATACCAAGAATAAGCAGATGAGAAGTTAGCCATCCAGCAGGGTCAGGTGGGGAGGTCATGCTTATATCACCAATCGATGTGAAAATCCAAAACCTTTCCAAACACAGCAGGACCTTTGTACATCACCATCAAGATAGTTCCAAAAATACAAATGGCAGTACCTCCGACCTTCACCTATCTTTCAAGTCTGAATAGATTCACTTTCTTGGTACCCATTATAGCAACCAAGAGAAAGGTGAAGACTGGAATTGCAGGTCGAATTGCTGCTGCATACGTTGGATTGGGGTAGTTTAGGCCGATTAGATATAAGAGCTGGTTCCCAAATATCCCGGTGATCCCAAGGAAGAAAAATGATCCAAGAAGATGGCGAGTCAGTAGGATGAGTGCTCTCCTGTGGCGCTCGCGGAGTAAGGCGACGGGGAAGAGGATGGAGAGGGCAAGCTGGTTGACGCCACCCTCCAGGGCCACCTTCGTCCGCGCGTGGTAGCCGTCGTAGGGGACCTGCACGAGGGCGAGGGTCGCATGGGCCCTACACGCCACCCACGGCAACGCCGCAGCGGCGGTGGGGCTGCCGCCCGCGATTGAGAGGGCCATCTCCCCGCGGCGATCATTAAGGGGGAGTGGGGGGAAATGGGAGTGTCGCCCTCGAGGAAAGAAAAGAGTGGTTTTATAGGGGCTTTTAGGGTAGAGTGGGATTGGGGAAAATCTCGGTTTATGTCCTACGCTTCTCGTGATTTTCCGGGGAATTTTAGAACAAGGATCTAGGGGTGTAAGAAGTGCACAAAGCCCCTTTCACGAAATGGGAAATTGCAAGAAGGTCCCTACGTCGTTCTTCTGGTGCACAAAGATTATTTGAAGAGTCTTCGGGAGTTTAGGAAACTCCCAGGACCAGTAGACATTTTAATTAACGTGTATAATTTGAAATAAATACCCTAAAGTTTGGAAAATTACAAGAAGACCCTTGGCCATTCGAGTTCATGTGTGCAAATTGCAAGGATCACCCTAGAGACTGAGAATCTCACAATGACCCCCAGGGTTCAATCAAAAATTCGAGGAAGTGTCATTTCACATATATTACATACTGTTGATAGAAAGAACTCATCAATTTTGAATTTCTTCTACTAGCAGATATAAATAAGTGGCAATACATTCAGAATGAAAATTTAATATGCTTACAGTAGGACAAGGAAAGTAATAGAAAAAAGAAAACAACGAATGACAGACCTCTCATACATTGGAGCAAATAATAAAAAATCTTACCGATGGCAGGTGACATGTATGGAATGGAAAATCCGAAAGAAAATTTGGGATAGGCATGAGACAAGTGCCACCAAGGTCAACTTAGCCACCGAGGTTAAGGTCGAGATTGAGGTCATCGCCGTTGAGGTCGAGGTAACCGCCATCAAGGTCGAGATCATGGCCAAGGTCGCTGTGGACGTCAAGGTCACCGTTGAGGTAAACGTCATCGAGGTCGAGACTGCCGCTAAGGTTGTTGTCGATGTCGAGGCCATCGTTGAGGTAACTGTCATTGAGGCTGAGACCACCGCCAAGGCCGTTGTTGACATCGAGGTCGTCGTTGAGGTAACCGTCGTTGACAACAAGGTCACCGTCGAGCTTGCTGCCGAGGTCGATGTCGAGGTCACCGCCGTTGAGGCTAAGATCGAGATCATCGTCGAGGTCGTTGTCAACATCGAGGGTTGAGATCGTCATTAAGGTTGAGGTGAAATAACCATTCCCAAGGGTCGCTCATAGTTTTCTGGAAAAGTAGGGGTGTAAGTATAATTTTAAACCCTCTAGGTTTAGGTGTGTGAGCCTTGCAGGAAGAAAAAGATCTTGCGGGGGAGATTCCGCAATTTCGCCCTCCTCTCCTTTCCCACACAACACCCCCCTCACAAACCCTCACCCTCTCCCTATTTAACACCCCACCACCCTCACCATCTCCCCTACCTCTCCACACCACCACCTGCCGGTGACCACCTCCCTTCCTGCCCCCTTACAACCACAAGTGGGGAAAGAGGGGAGCTCGAGATGGAGGAGCACAGGAGAGAGGGAGAGTGAGAGCATGAAAGAGAGGGAGAGCGTGGGCGAGGAAGAGGGAGAGCAAGGAGCTCGGAGGAGCTCAGGAGAGGAGGTGCAACCAGAGGTGCGGCCGAGGGAGCTCGTGGAGAGGAGCTCCGCGACCTCCTATAGCTGCTGGAGGAGCTACTGCGATCCTGCAGGCGGAGGATTGCGCGAGGAGAAGGTTCGTAGGGTGGACTACGGAAACATTTTTCCGCAGTATCAGACGTCTGGGATGATATCCAGACGTTTGGAGCTAGCGCCGGACGTCTGACAGCATGTAGACTGCCGAGGTATGTCCTTTGTACGCGCCTACATGCACGTACTTAGTTTTTTTTACGTGCCGTGTTTCTAATCCCGCGTGCATGTGTAGGCACTAGATGTGGGAAAGGCGCATGGCACGCCCTTCGAGGTGCTTTAGGACGTTTGGAGACAGTGCCAGACGTCTGACTTTACTCCCAGACGACTAGAGGGAGTGTCAGACGTCTAGGATCTCCCTCAGATGGCTGCGGAGGGGTTTGGACGTCTAAGGAAGCCGCAGGAAAGCAAGGTGAGATTGTGAGGTCGTTTAAAATGTCTTGGTCTAGTCCCATACGTCTAATTGTAGTTAGTATGCGAGTTTTTTTGCCCATTCAGGGCCCAAACGGAGTCGGTTTTGCGCAAACAAAGTATCGTTGGTTTTCGTTCGAGTTTCTCTACGTGTTAGTGTCACTCGTATACTATTTTGAACTCGTTTGATGTGTTTGGTCAATTGTATAGGTCTCTAGCCAATTGAGTATACGCGATCCGCGGAGACGACGAGATCTGCGATTTGAGCCCCCATTCCACCAGTGTATCCTAGTAGAGTGGTTTTCTCTCTAATCCCAGAATTAATAATTAAATTGCATGCTTTAGAAATATTTGATTGAACCCTAGGTTGTGAGATGAACCCTAGGGCTGAAAGAGATGCATGCATGCTACTTTAGAAATATTCAATTGAACCCTCGGTTGTGAAATGAACACTAGGGATGAAAGAGCTTAATGTGCATGTATTGAATGATTAAATTGCTGTGATGCTTACTGAAAGTAGTAAACCATGAGCTGCCTATACCACATTTAATGAACCATGACATGAATGAAAATATCTGTGGTATATCGAATAATCGATTGTAAAATCTTGAGCTTCTTGTTATGCATTCAATGATTGGATGTGGAAATGAGAAAGTCTATGTACGAACCCTACGGGGAACTAGAAAGGAACTCGCGTGTATGGAATGAATATTGTATGTAAGAGGGAAGTGAGCTGGCCCTTGAGTACTCGGTACCGAGGAGAGCAATTATCCCTTTTGCATGGAAAGTGAGTTGGCCCTCGTGTGCGCGATACCGTGGAGAACTACCGTCGCTTTAGTGTAGAGGGAGCTAGCCGCCCTTGGGTTGATTCCCGGGGTTAGGAATGGCCCCCTACACCGACTCTGGTTACTTTAGTGTAGGGGGGAGCCAGCCGCCCCACGGGGCCTAGAGTTAGGACTGGCCACCATACACCGACTCTTGTTAGGCCTGTTGGGCAAACTGAGATAGTCAGGCAAGAGTGCGTAGACTACTAAGGAGCGAGACCCTTGTTTTGTTCTGTGCTGTTGTTTGGGTGTACCCGCTAGCGGAAAGACTGATCGCGTGTCGGTGCAGGATAGCTACCCGTGAGCTTATTGCGCGTGCCGCAGTTACTGCTACGTTGCAACCGTGACCTCGGGGTAGTAGACCAGGTGTAGGACTACCACGGGAGCTCTCTAGGCTAGGAGAGTGCCACGTGTACATCTTACATTGAGGAATAAACTGTAATCAAGATCGTTCCCTTAGGAAACAAGAGGATTAAGAAATGTTGTAGATCATTATTAGAATAACCGAAACAGAAACACCTAGTTGAGATAAATGGAAATGAATGATTAATTACTTGTTTGTTTCTTTAAATTAAATTACATTTAAATGGCTTAACCACCACTTTATTCAACGTTAGCTGACTACGGATTGTATAACCATGTTCAGGTCAGGGAGTTAAGCAACCAGTGCCACCAGCTATCGAGGGTGTTGGACCTAGCCGAGCTTAGCCGTAGTGTTGTTCCTTTTCTATTCAAAGCTCTTTTGTAGTAGTGAATACTTTTAGTATGTATTAGCTGTTTCTGCTATATTTTTGTTCATGTTATATTTTCCTCTGTTGTAGTTGTTATGACTATGTATGTTATGGTACTCTTCCACTTGTGGCATATAATATTTGAGACTTTTCGTACTAATTTCCATTACTGCCTTTTATTTATTTATGCTTAATTACATTGCATGCGTGATTGTGGAATATTTTTTACTTTTGGGTTATTTCTCGTTGGATGACTGGGTTTTGGGATTAGTCGAGGCGAGCCGATCTCAGGTCCTGTAGGGAGTTAGGATTGGGTCGTAGCATGAGGTCATCGTCGAATTTGTTGCTGAGGTTGCCGCTAAGCTCGCCGTGGAGGAGCTTGATGTCAGAGGTGGAGAGGAGTTCCTACTATACCTGCTGGTGAGATGTGCAACTGTGATAGGATGTGATTGGCACCTTGGGGGCTCATTCTCCTTTTATAGACAAAAATTTCAAATTGAAATGGTGATCCCCACGGTCACCTGCTTTCTCTACCTAACGCTATGGGGAGGGGGAAGGGGGTTAGGGTGTTAGGGAAGAAAATGTCACATATATTATACATATAGATATTCTAATTATCTTGAATATAAAGGAAGATATGTATAGGAGTGTATATATCTTTATAAAAAAAATGTTAATTTTATGTTACAAGTTATATCCCATATGCAATATTTTACGGGAAAAGTTAATTACTTTTTCAAAATTTTATCTCGTCAACCGCGGCATGACAAACTTCCATCGACCAAGAACCCACTTGCCGTTTTCTTTGACAATCTGGGTATTGGCAATATCTTGGATCATTGAATCCATGGGCGTTGGACTACAGTCTACCCACATATGGTAATTCAGTTGGGTCGAGGTATAGTTCCAATGTTGGACTCTTTGATACGATTTGAGCCTTTATTGGTTGGGTCCAAATAATTAATATTGTTTGAAACGCCTCCTTAGGGACTGTTAATTTTGAAACAATGTTTGATACCGTACTGTCGATGCTCGCTGGGCTTTGTTTGTAACCAGTAATTTCCATCGAGAAGCTAATTCTCTGGAAGGACATGTCTGTGACATGCCCTTCAACCATCTTTCCCACTCACAACTGAGGATAGCCATTGCTTTGTTGACGGAGGCTTAATTAGTGACCGTGCAAAACCATTTCCACTTTATTTTTCGAACTCCATGGAAAAATTAATGAATCTAAATGAGAAGCAATTATTTTAATAAGAAAATTGGATTCCACGGTAACAATACGTGTAACGACGTACATTTGTATAGAATTTTTTTTAAAGTATTTGTATTTATTGAGCCATGCAACGTGTAATGTTACATACAATGACTTAACAATAGTCAAAAGTAAAGTTCTAGTGATTATAAATTTAGATAAAAATCACGTATCTCTATTCACATAGTTGAACTGGTATACCATAGAAAAAAATCTAAATCCTACAAAGAACCTACAGTACTCGATTCCATAAGATTTCAAATAAAACCTATAAATTGTGAAACTCAGCAATCTTAGGGACTAAAATTAAAAGAAATAAGTAAGGATCCAAAACTTTTAACATAATTATATTAAAAAGATCTTATAATTCCAATACATATCTTACTATATCCAATTATATATTATCAAAAATAATGATAATCTCTCATCCGAACTTAATTTCCATTATACAAAAGCAACGAGTCATAATGGTGCTTTACATTAATTACATTATCTTTTTTTTTTCTATATTGAATTGTTATCTTAAACTTTTATGAAACAAAAGATAACACATAACACATGAAGAATATTATTTCATAAATAATTCTTTTGTAATAACATAAGTAATAAGTCACCATTAATGGCATAATTCATGTAATCGTTTAATCTTTAAATATTATAAACTTATACATTTCAGAAGTTTACTTAAATATAAGAAATCCATAACTTTTATCTTATAGAAATTTGAGTAATTGTACTTCAATTTCTATACAAACAATGCTTCAATTATCATGTTGCATGCATAAAAAATATTCCATAATCTTATCCATTATTTCGCAACCACATTCAAAAGAAATTCATCCCATAACACGTGCCATGACATTTCTATGCTAGTATTCATTTTCAATGATTTATTGCATGACATTTAATAATAATTTCATGGCAATGATTTATTTTATTAAACCATTTTGCATATAGACATTTGTTTTAGTACCCATATTGCATTTCATAATAATTTCATGGCAATAATTTACTTTATTAAGCCATGTTGCATATAAACATTTGCTTTAATATACATATTGCATTCCATAACAATTTCATAGTAATTGTTTACTTTATTAAATCATTTTGCATATAGACATTTGTTTTAGTGCACATATCATTAGGTGGCTTTGATGGCTTAACTGCTTGCATAAGTGGTTCATGAAACAATAACATGCATGCCAGTGAAGCTACAACTGAGGTGAGCTTATCTTTTGCCATCATGCTTCATAGAACAATACACCCTCAAAAGGCGTTGCCCCTCTTAGGGCCCATGATACTCCATTGAGTCAATGCCTTAACATATTCATGAATCATAATTCCATACTTTTCAGGAAAAGCTTATTCCTGCAGTTTCAATTATCTTAGGACTTTATAAATACTAATTTCATCATTTTTTTTTTGTATACCATATTCAATTGTATACACCTCTTTAATCGTAATCCATTTCTTTATACCGATATCTTATATATCGTATAAGTTGCACATATATCTTTAGAAAAGAAGCATATTGCATAGCCATTAGTTTTCATGCACTTAGTGATCGCGCATTCCAACAGACATGTTCATAATTATTCAAGTAATATATACATAAAGAGGTCAATATTCAATATTAGTTTGACTTATAAGACCCTATAATAAAATAAGTACTATTATCAAGTTGGGAAAACTTACAGTCTAGCAGACGAACTTATAAAGGTCACCAACATACGTTAATAACAACTTGTTAGAATAAGACTAAACATAAACCATTTAAGATCAAGTAGGAGCTTTCTATATATATATTAGGCAAATTATTTGCAAGCATTAAAGAATGTGTAAAAACTAATTAATCTATTTACATTGTCAACTATTGTCACATATTAAAGAAAATACCAAGCATCTTTGACTCATTGCTTGTTTTACTAAAATGGTTACAATGTAAGAATGAAAATGGAGTTGCATATTTGACTTTCTTTATTTACTTACACTTAACTATGAGACCTAAGAGAACATGCCACTAACATTTTTTTCCATATCGATAACTTTAATAATCTAACATTGGAATTGGGTCCAATCATATTAAAAACAATTATTATTTTACATTGGCATCCTTGTTGTTCACTAATATAAAAGAAATTATAAATGTAAGTTAGTGCTTATATGTTCATTCGTACTAATTAGAGATAAAAGAAGAAATAGATCATGACGTGCTTGAAGATGGATGCAATGCATTTGTCACATCTAAAATATATAATCTATGAAATTGAAAAACATATTAATAAGATCTTAGAGAAATCTTGTATGGTTCTCCAAGAAATATTTGAAATTTTTTACACAAGTATAAAAATCAATTACTTAAAGAAAGTATAGTTGGCAAAGTATTTTTTTTATGATACCGAAGTTACCTTTCTTTACATATTAATGTTATGACAAAACATGGGAGGAATATGTTGTAATAATCATTGGTTACACGATTTATTCCCGCTTACCTCTTAATGATGTTGAAAATGACGAATTCAACAACAATGGTATATCTTGCTGCAAACGACATCTATCACCTTTATCGGCATCAAATATATATTCAACCATCATATGTGTGTGAAATCAATAGCATGTTTGTAGATTGAATGGAAATGGAAAAGGCCTTGCATGGAGGCCATGTTTACTTTCAAGGAGATAAGCAAGATCACATATGGAGAGGCTTATGACTTGTTGAAGTGTTGTTGGAGTTTGAAATGGAGAAATATAAAGAGATGGAATAACATAATGAGAGCAATCATGGGTGGATGACAATCGATAATGATGCCCATGACTATAACTCCTACCATTCAAGGATGATACAATTATGGTGTAATATGATGACAAGAAAATTAAGAATGCATTGATTGAGGAGTAAATATAGAAATAGATAATTGATAACTAATAACTTAATGAAGAATAAATACATGTGAGGAGTAAATATAGAGAGTTATAATTGATAACTAATAACTTAATGAAGAATAAATACATGTAATGAAGAAAAACGATAATTAATTACTTAATGTGGAAGATTCGTTATCTACTTATTACTTACTTTTTTTTAGCCATTAATTTTGATGGAAATATCTTTTGAAAACTTTTATTCATCAATTTATTTTTCCCTTCCTCATAATAGCTCATAATCATAATTATTCCATAATACACATATCTAATTATTTATTTATAGGAAATTTACATTAGAAAAATCAAGATATTACAATATGTAGATGTAAATGAGTAGTTACGTTTGTGATCACTTGATTTGTGTATCATAACGTGTTTTGCAATGTGTAGTTATTGCTTAAAAAATATATTGGTATATTTTGATTTTTAACTGATGTTTTTTAATTTTTTATAATTAAAAAATAAAAATACATTAGTTGAAAATAAAAAGATATTAATATATTTTAATTTTCAACCGATTTTTCATTTATGCAAAGTGATTCTTCACCCATAAAATGTGATTTTTTACTTAGAAAGTGATTTTCTCCATTGAGTCTAGGGTTTGGTGCTTATTGTTTAAAGTTTAGGTTCCAAACCTTAAATTCAAATGTGAAAAATAACTTTTCAAATAAAAAATTATTTTTCATAAGTAAAATCTATTTTCATAAATCTTAAGTCTTAAATACAAAATCTATACTTGAAATCACTTTTTATTTTTCAAGTGAACTTATCTTCCATCGATGCAAAGGTACAATACATTGATATATTTTTATTCTTAATTGATGTATTTAAATTTTTTTAAAAATATATATTTTAATTTTCAATTGATATATTTTAATTTACAATGGATATGATTAATAAAAAATTAAAATATATCAATTAAAAATCTAAATTCATCATCATATTTTATTAAATAAAAATCACGCATTACAAAAATATATTGAAAATACACGTTCCTTTACTTTTAAAAGTTAATAATATACATCACAATTACTGGACGCCACGTAGAAACATATCATAAATCTTATCTGAGCATTTGACATGCGCGGAGAATGTGGTGGTGGGCTCTCTAAACCAGCACGTATGGTCCAGATGCTGACCCAGTAATACGTCCAAATTCCAATTTGATTCGATAAGAGAAAGTAGAAATCGAATTCGATCTGAATTTGAAAAAAAAAGAAAGAAAGTTGATATTCGATATAAAATTTCATTATTCAAAATCAATTTGTCAACTATTCGATAAGGGGGTCACTATTTGATTCTTCATTGTGCACTAATTTGTGAATTTGTCAATTATTTTAATTTTGTTTTGAAGTTTGATTTAGGTTTTAATAAGAACTTCTTCCATAGATTGCCATATGAACAAATAATGATAATCAAGGAAAGAAAAAATGGGTGGAAGTTTTATGAAATAGATATATAGTCGGAGGGAAAGGATATGTTTACCAATGAGAAATAAAGGTTAAAGGGGCATGAGATTGATGGGAAGGGAGGCCAAGGTAGCACAGGAGGTGTTCATTTCTTCTTTTAAGTGGTGGTTTAGGATTGGCTAATGAATTAGGTAATATTATGCTATCATTTTGCTTTAGGGATATAGATGATTTTTAAAATAGAAAAAATAGCATAACATACATACATCCACAGGCCTACTAATCTACATATATACATATATATGAAATAAAGTTTTATTAAATAATACATTGGATTTTTCAAAAATCAAATTTAAGAAGACCAATATTTGATTTGTTTAACTATTCAATTTAGATGTAAGTTTCATATTTAATTCCATTTGATCAAATATCTTTAATTTTTTATCAAATAAAACCAAACATAATACAAGTGATTCAATTCAATTAGTAATTCTATGTATGTCATTAATGTCTTACTCTAAGGTCAAGCATAAAATAAAGAAGGTATCTAATGTGGTTCTAACTTCCTTATCTACCCTGAGGAAAGGGAGTGATTTTTCCGATTACAAACGGTCTTTTTTTTTTTTGTTTTTCCCATTTGACCGTGCTTCATGTGACAACCCTTTTCCCTCTTGAGATTCCATCAATTTTTTGTCTTTGCTTTTTGTCACATCTAATAGCTCTACATTACCCTCAGTTTTTGATTCATCTCTTCGGAAAGTGCTAGATTATGACTATGATGATCTTCCCCACTACCTTTTCACAATATCACCATGAAATTGCCTATTCGGGCACCACATGCCCATTTTAGCAAGTAAAGCTTCACAACAAAAAAATTGACCTATAGCAACAATGTACCTACACTTGCATCAAATAGCTGTAGGTTCTATTAGATATTGCTAATGCTAGATACTACACCAGTGGAAACCTTTAAAAAATAAAATAAAATCAATGAGGGCAAATGTGTCTTGATCCTCGGATCTCTCTTTCCTGCCCTCACCACTCCCCTATTGCAGCAAGTAGGGACAGCCACTTCACTCCTTCCCATTTCTCCACTCCACTCCAATCCACTCCTTCCCATTTCTCCTCTCCTGCTCCTGCTCATAGCGTGTCGACCTCATCCTGCACTCTCCACTCCACTCCCCTCGCTGACCTCATCCTCCCTTCATTGATGTCGCTTGCCCTAACTGCTCATCCTCCTCCACCTTCCCTCCCCCCTCCGCTCGAGCATACATCCCACGCTATCGTCGCTCTACCACCCCCACACCGCTCGAGCATACGTCGACACCCTAACCTCTATCAAGTTAACTCGATCTGATCAAAGCCCTAATCTCTCCCCTGATTGAGTGCCACATTTTTGTCGACTCAGGTTAGTTAATCTCTCCCTTGATTGACCAAAGCCCTAATGCTAGAGCATTTTCTTGCTCACGTAGGTAGATTGATCTCTTTTAGGTTGTTGGACATGATCTCTCACTTGGAGCTCGTTAAGGTTTTTGTGTTGGATCGATCTCTCGCTAGGATTTTTCATTCTAACTTTTGAAATTGACATTCAAATCTTAAGATTTCTGATCTCTTACCGTTCCATTAATCATATCTCTCCCCCCCGATATAATATATGTGTTAGATAAATTTGTCTACTAAACAAGTAAACATCTCCAACCATAAAAATACTTGAACAAGTTTGTAAATCAAACTCCATACACATAAAAGCTAAACAGGACATGTTTTATCTACATTATCGAGGTTGAATGAAGCCAGGTTCAACTAGACGAACCCAGATTGACATCCATCCCTTTGGACAAATGGGTAGGGTAATCGATAAACACCTATAGGCCATAGACATACTTGGATGGATTTTTCAAAATAAAAAACCATACCTTTTAAAGCTCAATAGGGCATTCAACACAAACAAACCCAAATTGGCATCCATTCTTTCGACTCTTACATGGACAATGTACTTACATGAGGCTGCACAAATGTTTTTACAAGACATGGGCATGTTCCGCATGACTCTTGTATGTTGAATAGTGTTCCTTTTGTTCTTGATAATAAATTAGAGATGATACCATTTCCTCCTAATGCAAGAAAGAACACAAGAAAGAATGCCAATTCGGAAAGTTTGGTTCTTCACTTCTAAAGGACAAGACCCTGGTATTATGTATCACGACCACAGGGTCTTGAAGTGGATACTAAAAATCGACTTTTTTCACAAATGCTAAATAGATTGAACATTAGCAGAATGTCCATTTCAGAACATCTACACTTCAAACAATGTAATCGATGGAGAGACAATCCCAAAATAGGAAAATATCGAACTTCAATGAAAAGCAGAGGTACCTTACCATTTCCAAAGAAGTCAAAACCCAGGTTGAATTAGTGTGCTATATAGTCGACTTTTCATTGTTTTTCATTGTTTTCATTTTTGTTGTTAATGAGATTGTTTTTGTTATTATTGATGTTGTCAATATTGTGTTCATTAGTATGCTATATAGTTAATGAGTTTGTTAGATTATGCTTGTGTTGTAGGAAGCGATGTGTAAATCATGGATAGAGTCGAAAGTGAGGACAAGCACAGAGTACATGCAGGGCATTGTGAGATTTTTGG
The DNA here is from genome assembly GCA_037157565.1 of Thalassia testudinum. Taxonomy (NCBI): domain Eukaryota; kingdom Viridiplantae; phylum Streptophyta; class Magnoliopsida; order Alismatales; family Hydrocharitaceae; genus Thalassia; species Thalassia testudinum. Next base: position 53,529,621 of record JAZHRO010000009.1, read on the forward strand.
ATTTTGCATTTGATAAGTAATAAGTCCACTTTTGTGGACCATTATTTGTCCTAAGTAATATTTATTTATTTATCCTTAATTATTAATTGAGTAGGAGTTAAATGGTAATTTACCTTAGCCTGCATTTAATTTTATGCTCTAATTTTACGTTTAATAACATATGTTATGGTAATATAATTTATTTTATGAATGCAGGCTAGGTACAAGAGTTCACACAATATTTCTACATTTATAAGATGTCTAGAGCTGAGGATGGACATCTAGGAATTACTAGGACAAGTTCCTTGACCTTACATTTTTTTAAGACGTCTGATGATTAAGTCAAACGTCTGATAAAGATCGGCCAATACTTATCCATCGGTTTCAACCACTCGCGATGTTCGCAAGTGGTTGGAGAATTCGGCGGCCGAAGGAACAAATTGAGGGACTTTTAAAAAGAGAGAGGGCCAACAGAGAGGGAGATCTTCTGGCACCCCTGCGGGGATCTCCTCCATCCTCCTCCATCGCCTGCACTATGGAACCTGCGTACACCATGAAACAAGCCTGCACTATGGACTTCGCATACTCTGTCGTGCCCCCAATGCTACTAATCATGTGTGCACTGTGACAGGGTGCACACGCACACCACTGCCCCCCCCCCCTTTCTTCATCTTCTTCTTCCTCTTCCTTTTCTGCGTGAACCTTCTCCACCTCCACACCACCTGCAACTTCCACGCATCAAACCCAATGCCACCGCCGTCCCACAGCTCCTCTCCACGCACACCTACAACCATAGTCGCCCCTTCCTCTTCTTCTTCCTCGTCTGCGACTTCACGTGGAACCCAAAGCACACTACGTAGCACCTGCCCGTAGGAGCTACTTCCGGCCATCATCCTCGACGTCGACCTCGCCACGACCGCGTGTCCCCGCGCACATGCACCAGTGCTCTTCTCCATGCCAACGCACATCTCCACATACACAGCAAGCCAGTAGTGTGTGGCCGTGCGCATCTCCAGCAGGCCGACAGTGCGCGGCCGCACGCATCTCTAGTAGGCCAGTAGCCCCTCTGTTATGCCATCACGCCTGCGTACGCCTCCTAGCGTCGCCTGTAGCAAGCAACAGGAAAGAACCCACACTCGCCGGCGAGCTTCATCTCCTTCGGCCGGCAGCCACCGACCTCGCGACGCGTCGCTACCACCATCGTGAAGCACTCATCGAGGTGCACCATCTCCTCGACTCTCGCAGCCATCCACACCCATCCCTTCACGTGAGGAGGAGAAATCCTCTGCTTCTCCTCCAATTAATATTTACGAGCCTTGCCATTGTCGGATTCCCTATTTATTTATTTTTTTGAATTAATATATTGAAATGAATTTACACGAATATCCCCCTATTCTAAGTGAATTACTTAAAGCCAGATTCTTCTCATGAATGTTATTAACTATGAAATGTTGATTACAATAAACAAGGTCTCTTCTATTGGACATTAATATTTACATTGATATCCATTGCCAAGATCACTATTTAACCGAATATTGGGTTGTGGTGATTTTTCATATAAACAACTACATTCCTGATTAATTATTTAAAATAAGAGTTTATGTGAGAGAGTTGCGCTAAGTAATATGCGCACCCATTGAGTTTTCCGAATAATTGAGGCACCACTCACTAGTATAATAGGCTAATTCCTCCCTGTGGAGACGACCTAACTATTTTCGTGGTTAAATTTTGAATATTAAATGCTTTGAAAAGAGATTTTCTACCGTGCAACGAACTACAACGACACGTCATTTTATGTTAAAGTTTTTATCGAAAACAAAGATCGCTCTTTCAAATGACACCGTTGCCGGGGAGGAAATAAACCTATTAATTTTTTCGAGAAATATTTTTTTCATGCTATTAATGAAGTTTTTCTAAATTACTGACCTTATTTCTGTTTGCATGCAAAAACGAACGGACGCGACGGGAGCGCACGGTAGAGACGATATTTTTGATGGATCTTGACCCCACCTGGAGGCCAGGAACAGATGCTTGTGGGCCTTGATCCCATGCACGTGAAGGCATACGGAGGAGCCTTTTTCTGATTTAGTCATTAGATCTTAGTTTAGATTTAGGTTAGATAGACATTAGACATTTAATTTCTATCTTTTGGACCCGTGTTGGGCATTTTTGGGAATCTGTTCCCAGTGCTTTTTATTCCTTATTGCTCTTGTATGCGGGAGCATATTTTTGGGAGTGTGTTCCCATTTTATTTAGATTATAGGATTATTTGAATTGCATATAGGTTAGTTAGTTTGATTAGATTTGTTTGCTTAATATTATTTAAAAAAAAAAATCGAGCTGCCTGCTAGAAGCTGCATATCTATAGGGCGACCATCTAGGATTGAATGAGCAGCATCTAACTTTTCTTTTTGCATTGCAAACAACTTGCATTGAAGAAAGCTGGAGTAAGGTACATCTTCTCTTAAGCATCAATTACCTGTCATGCATCTGCATTGGACTTAAATCTAAGATCACTAAAGTCTTTGAATCGAATTAATTCAGTGGTCACTTTAAAAATTGGGACTGTTAAGAGGTCGAACATTAAAATCTGTGACTTGAAATTGTGTACAAAAGGATCTTGTTTGTGAGATTTCAAAATTCAAAACGTGAACGTGTGTTGCATACCTAAGACACTGTGCACATCACACATAAGGTCACTAGATAAATTTCTACCTCTCCTCTTTTGCACCACAAGAGAAGTTAGTCGGAAATCAACAAGCTTATCCACCAAGTTACTTCGGTTCCTCGTGTGTGGGCTTGATTAAAGACTTCCATCCCTTGCGAGTAGGTTATAGGCACCAATGAAGGTCGGCCTAGGAAACGTAATTCTTGCAAAACTTGTTTGGCCACCAACTGAACAGCTAATTCTAAGACCTAGAATCTACTAAAAACAGATCCTGCTATATTTGCGTGTGTTTTGACAGTGGTAGAACTCTCTAGAAAGTTTCTGCTTTTGTTTTGATTTCTTCTAAGTCCTAAGAGAGTTAAACCATTTAACTGAAAGAAATGGACTATCCTTATTCCTATCATTTTAACTAGGATCCCATTCCCCGAGCGTCTCCATCCTTTGATGGGTACATTGACAATCCATGGGATCAATCATATTCCTATCTAAGAAGTATTGGCCCGATAACTCCCACTTTTGAACAGAGCCTAGGAGTGGGATTTTCCACCCATGGAATTCCTACTATTATGCAAACACCCAACCCACTCACCCTTCATGATTTTTCTTATCAAGGCTATACCGATACCCCTAGGAAACCAGAGCCTGAGATTGACTATTCTCCCCAATCTGATAGTAGTAGCATCTCCTCATTTATGATAGAAATGCAAAAACAACAAAAAGAAATGGAGTCTATGGGAGAGATGTTGATGAATAGTCAACAATTGAATAAGGAAATTAGATAGCTTAGCTATGCTCTTACTAGTGATTCTGATCCCTACCCGTACAACCGTGATCATGAAAATAATTCTGAGGAAACCAATGACAATAGGGATCCCGTTTTGAATAGCTATCACTTAGACTCTCCCCATGAGACACAACCACTAGAGGAGAACAATCCTAGTGATTATCACCCGAGCTATATTGGAATCAAAAGAAAGGGAAAATGGTACCTCTTGAGGACCTTGACCCTGATGACAGTATTTTCCTTATCCCTGATAACCCGGGTCAAGGTCGTATTGTTTATATCACTTCCCCTATTAATCATCTGGTGGAACCCCATTCTACCCTTAGTGAGCCTAATCCTAACCATCCACTTAGGGAATCAACACCTACCATCCAACATTCTGAGGATTTAAATGCACCCAATGAAGGTGACCCTAAGGGAATGGATGATGAATTGGATTAATTTTGGTCTCAGGGGTACAAAAAGTCTATTTTAGAGGAGAATGATAATCCGATGGAGGAACCCGACCTTAGAATCTGGAGTGAATCACAGGGGAATTATGTGTTATTCGAGGACTTACCCCTTAAGGATATAAATAATCTGGTGAAATCTGGATTCCTCCCTTCTTTTGAATTTGAGAGTCATCCTCCGCAAAATCAGGAATTGATATTGGAGGATGAACACAATAGTGAGAAGCCTAAGGGAGACTCTTGGGGACAATATACATCAATTGACGATTTATGCCCCAAGAAGAACAAAGAATTCAGTGATATAGGCTTTCTCCATAACATTAAAGATGATAATCCTCCTAAAGATATTAAGAATAATGAAGTAGCACACAAAGTCCTCAGAAAGGATGTAATTGACACAAAAGAACCCGGGGATGAATTTGATGATAATTCTGATCTCGCTACTTCCTAGGAAACCCAACTGTTGTCAAAGCATGTTGATCATGAGTCTACTAATGAGATATTAAATTCTATTCATGACTCATCTATTGTAGAGGAGCAGTTGCAGGTTCATAAAATAATGAAGTTAGGAAAGGATGTGGAAAACAAATTCTTATTGGAAATGGAACCTAAACAGACTAAACCGTCTTTGGACTTAATAATTACCACCCAATCACTCAAACAACCTATAGATTCCTTACCTAATCCTCGGCTCAGGTCTCTGCTCATATACATTCTTTCTCGAGAGAATATTAGGCCAGTACATCCTTGAGTGGAATGGCGAGTTTGGATTGATGCTTGTGCTTTCACTCTCGACATTCAAGGGTTTGAAATTATTATGTTTATATCTTTTAAAACCCTTCTTGCTTTGGAGGACCCTTGTTATCCTCTACTTATTCCATTTTGGGAGGTCCCTTCTCATGTTCCTCTCGCTATTCCTAGAACTCCCCAAGTAGCCTACGAGGTTCTCTGCTTTTATGTCTTCTGGCGAGCATTTGGAATCACGCTGCATCATCAGCTCGTCAACATCTATGGCTACCTGTTTTCTAAGCCCACGCTGTTACACATATTTTTAGGGCCTAACTCTTTTTATCTGGAACCAGACTTACAGGTGCCCTATAAGTCGGGCTACTGACAGAAAATGCAGCGCTTGTTGGGAGGCAACCCAGCATTCAGAATAACACCATCATCAGGTGATTTCCTTCCTTTCTCCCCCTATTTTAATTTTACAATGAGGACATTGTAGGATTTAAGCATGGGGGTGCATTTTGCATTTTAGGCAGTATTCATGCATTTAGGTTAGGTGCATTAGCTTTAAAAAAAAAAAATTTCTTGAGCTGAATTGGTTAGTCCCTAGCAAAACATCTTTGTCATAGAGATGTCATTAAAGATTTTCTTCTTAAATTGTTTCTTAAGTTTAGAATCCAATACAGTTACTTCACTTGCACGTAGATTGGGTAATGAATCTTTGAAGAAAATCAATAAGCATTTTTAGTCTACTGAACCCTTGGACAGTTAATAGGGAGTCAGGCATACTATCTTCTATTAGATCCACCTTATATTGTGAGAAGACAGTAGAGAGACTACTGGTGCACTAAGTCTAATGCAAGGACTCTTAAGTTCTGGATAATTAGATGATGATACCTCAGAGTTAGGCATAGTTTTCGCTCTTTGTTCCTGTGTTCGTATATTGTTTGAATCCCTGAGCAATACCAAATAAGGCAAATACACAGAGATGGAGTCCTAATAAAACTATGACTATGGTGGATGATTACGACCGTCCTTCATAGAGTCCTTGGCTGAAGGAGAGTAGTAATGTCAAAAATCAGAAATATGATTGTCCTATCCATTCCTTTCTAGTACTGAGAGTAGGCACTTCCACCAAATAAGTCACACAATATCCTCTCGACCATCATCATTCCTAATAATGACTCACAAATAAAAGTATGCATCGTTTTGTAGTTGAAAAAAAAAAGAAAGAAAGAAGAAAAAGAGAGAAAATAAAAGAAATATTTATATTTAGAAAAAAATAAATATATTATAAAAAAAAGAGAAAGAAAAAGAAAAGAGTTCGAGTTTGAAGTTTCATCTTCTTGTCATTTTTTTATTATATGTCGATGTTTTTGAGGCAATAACAAAAATACTTATTGCGATTCCCAAATATGACCCATACCTACTTTTTAGTATTTTTGATCGCTCGAATATTAGTTGAGGTCTTCTAACTTAGTTGTAGGGTTATTAAGATTTTAATTGAAGTTTAAATGCCATGTAAGGCTACCAAACAATGAGTACATTTACAAAATCTGGTGAGATTTGTGATCTTAGAAAGAAAAGAAGAGTGAGCACAAAGGAACATCAATAGAGCATAGTTGTTTAGCCTCTCTTTGGGTTAACTCATTTGATAGTCTGGAGAGTCAGAGTCTGCAGTACTAAACTACATGTAGCACCAGATGAGTGTGAGCCACTAAATATTAATCCATTCAACTCAGTATCTCCTACCTAAGCTAAAAAGCTGGGGTTAAACTTCAGATTATTTTCTGCTTTATCCTTTAGCGAAGAAGTTGCCTACCCCGATAAAATGTTTACCAAGGGATAAGTACAAGTTGTAAATATAAGTTGGCTTTTCATTTGGATCCGTTACCTAGGCTATTATCACTTCACAATTGTCTGGATCTCTAAGTTTTTGGGATAAGGGAAGAAGAATTTTTTTTTTTTGGTTACTTCTATTGTTTTTCACTTTTTGCTAGGGACTAGCAAAACTTAGGCATGGAGGCATTTGATAAGTCTACTTTTGTGGACCATTATTTGGCCTAAGTAATATTTAATTAGCTGTCCTTAATTAGTAATTGAGTAGGACTTAAATGGCAATTTACCTTAGCTTGCATTTAATTTTATGCTCTAATTTTATGTTTAATAACATATGTTATGATAATATAATTTATTTTATGAATGCAGGTTAAGTACAAGAGTTCACAAGACATTTCTGCATTTATAAGACGTTTGGAGCTGAGGATGGACATCTGGGAATTGCCAGGACAAGTTCCTTGACATTACATTTTTTTAAGACGTCTGATGATGAAGTCAGACGTCTGATAAAGATCGGCCAATACTTATCCATCGATTTCAACCACTCGCGATGTTCGCAAGTGGTTGGAGAATTCGACGGTTGAAGGAACAAACTGGGGGACTTTTAAAAAGAGAGAAGGCCAACAGAGAGGGAGATCTTCCAGCCATCATCCTCGACGCCGACCTCGCCACGACCACGCGTCCTCGCGCACATGCACCAGCGCTCTTCTCTACACCCGCGCGCATCTCCACATACATAGCAGGCCAGCAGTGCGTGGTCGCGCGCAGCTCTAGCAGGTCGGCAGTGCACGGCTGTGCACATCTCCAACAGGCCAGCAACCCCTTTGCTACGCCATCACGCCCGCAGCAGGAAAGAACCCACACTCACTAGTGAGCTTCATCTCCTCTAGTCGGCTGCCACCAACCTCCTCGTGACGCGTCACTGCCACCATCGTGAAGCACTCATCGAGGTGCACCATCCCTTCGACTCTCACAACCATCCATTCTCGTCCCTCACGCGAGGAGAGAAGAAAAATCCTCTGTTTCTCCTCCAATTAATATTTACGAGCCTTGCCATTGTCGGATTCCCTATTTATTTATTTTTGAATTAATATCTTGAAAGGAATTTACACGAATATCCCCCTATTCTAAGTGAATTACTTAAAGCCAAATTCTTCTCATGAATGTTATTAACTATGGGATGTTGATTACAATGAACAAGGTCTCTTCTATTGGAAATTAATATTTACATTGATATCCATTGCCAAGATCACTTTTTAACGGAATATTGGGTTGTGGTGATTTTTCATATAAACAACTACATTCCTGATTAATTATTAAGAATAAGAGTTTATGTGAGAAAGAGAGTTGCGCTAAGTAATATGCGCACCCATTGAGTTTCCCGAATAATTAAGGCACCATTCACTAGTATAATAGGCTAATTCCTCCCTATGAAGACAACCTAACTATTTTTGTGGTTAGATTTTGAATATTAAATGTTTTGAAAAGCGATTTTCTACCACGCGACGAACTATAAAGACATGTCATTTTATGTTAAAGTTTTTATCGTAAACAAAGATCACTCTTTCAATAAGTCTTCGGTAGATGGTCAGATTTTGTGTCCCTGTCGGAAGTATGTTAATGCTTTGTGGAGGACGAAGGATGAGGTGATTGATCATTTGCTTTGTAATGGCTTTCTTAAGAATTATGTGAATTGGACCTATCATGGTGAGACTTCTCGAACCTCAATCTCTAATGTGAGGGATGGGGATGTGGCCTTTGAGCATGATGTTCATGGATTGTTGGAGGATGTTTTTGTTGGAGTCAATGCAGATGCAGGATGCACGGAGAGTAATGACGATGTTAATTTTGTTGAGGATGATATGGGATATGAAGGTGCTAGCAAACAAGGATCTGATAGAGTAGAAAAGGAACGACGTAAGATCTTTGATTTGATGAAGGATGCTGAGAAGCCGTTATATGGTAACTCGAATGAGAGCAAGTTGGCTGCCACTTTATATTTATATCATCTAAAGTGTCTAAATGGTTGGAGTAACAACTCGTTTACTCAACTCTTGGAGAATTTAAGCTTCTTGCTACCGAAGTGTAATGGGTTACCAAAATCTCACAATGAAGTAAAGAGCATCATCTCAAGCTTAGGCTTAAGTTATCCCAAAATACATGCTTGCCCAAATAGTTGTCTGCTTTTTTGGAAAGACAATAAAAATGATGATGTTTGCTCAATATGTGGTGAATCAAGATGGAAGAACATTAAGGATGGTGAGGATTCATTGGTTGATCTTTTTGTGGTAAAGAAAAAGAGAAAACCAGCTAATGTGTTGCAGTGGTTTCCTTTAAAACCAAGATTGCAACGATTGTTTGCATGTTCAAAGACAGCCACAGATATGAGATGGCATGAAGGTTCTATTAAGGACAGCCTCTTAAGGCATCTTGTAGACTCTTTAGCGTCGAAACACTTTGATTCTTTGCATCGAGTTTTGTAATATTCGTTTGGGATTAGTTGTTAATGGTTTCAATCCATTCAAGAATATGAATGTTTCCCATAGCACATGGCCTATAATTCTAATACCTTATAACATGCCTCCCTGGGTATGTATGAAACAAAGCAACTTCATCTTGTCCTTGTTGATTTCTGGTCCAAAAGCTCCTGGGGGCAAGATAGATGTTTATATGCAACCTCTCATTGAGGAGTTGAAGGAGTTGTGGGAGCATGGAATTGAAACTTTTGATACATTTAATAATGAAACCTTTTTTATGTGAGCTGCATTACTTTGGACAATTAATGATTTTCCAGCTTATGAAACACTTTCTGGTTGGAGTGTAAGGGGAGAAAAAGGGTGTCCCTGTTGCAGTTATAATACTAAATCTTTATGGTTGTCTCATAGCAAGAAGTATTGCTATATGGGACATCAGAGATGGTTAGATCAAAATCACAACTTCCGCATGGATAGTGAGTCATTTGATGGGAGCATAACGTGCTACGGACGCGTTTGTTTAAAAGGGTCGTTGTAGTTTGCATTTGCAACGTCGGTTTTAAATGAAAAAACGGACGTGAGTCCGAGTATCGAATACAGGGAGGCGTGAAAATCGGATTTGTCTGTCACTTAGTGTCACGGAAATGGCGAGTTTTCGCTTGCAAGAAAACGCAGGAGAAAAGCGAGTGAGAGAGAGAAAGAGAGAGAGAGTAGGGTTAGAGTCTTTTAAGTCATGGCATTCACTTAGATCAAGATGGAAAACATCAATACTATATTTAACATTCAACTCGAGTTTTACAAATACAACGATAGCTAAATGCTTAAACAAACGTAAAGCTAGAGTAGAGGGAGAGAAAGAGAGAGAGAGGGGAGATGGCGAGGCGGCCACGGTGGTGGAAGAGGGCTCCATCGGCGGCTCGTCGACTCCGTTGATTACAAGAGATGCTAAGGGAAACTGAGGGAGGTAAAACACTTGCAAAGGTATTTAATGCCTCCCATGGGCGGTTGGAAGGGGTTTAAATAGGAAGAAGGGCTTTCCAAATGAAGAAGGGGTTTTAGCGACGTCCTGGACGTCGCTAAACCCTTCCCAAAACGTCGGTGAAGACCCCTACCCACCGATCGCACGCGCGCGCCGTTCTTCTCTTTTGCGATCCGTGTGCAGCCGCTGAGGGCCGTTCGATCCCCGATCAATGGTCCAGATCACACATGCCAGCACACTCAGATCGCGCCTCAAGCACACATGAGATTGGGCGTCGTCGACCTGCGTAGGTGCGTGCATGGAGCATCGATGCTTGAGGAGGCACCGCGTAGTGCTATCGAGACCACTTGATGGCAATCGGGCGGTCGAATTTAGACGTGCAGGCGAATTTGGCAGATGAGCTGCAACGGGTGGCTCGAACTCGTGCCTTCTGCGTGTGAGGCAGAGGCGCGACCATTGCGCTGTCTCCGTGGATGGTCGCTCTTCCTCGTCAATCCTCAGCCGTTCGATGGAGATTGGATGGCCGTGGATAGCTCCTGCGCGATGAGGTGATGCTGCGCTGCGGCGGGGGCGCGTCTGATGCTGCCACATGGCCACCTCGTGGCCATTGATCATCAGATCAATAGTCAGAACTTCTTGGCTCATTTGTGGGAGCTCCAGATGTTGGATTTGGCCGATTTCAAGTTCGTTGGACTCTATTCGTCTATCTGAATCCATCCGTGCAGTCCGTTTGCTCATCTGAGGCATGTTTTGACATGGACTTGCGCAAACGGTCATTTATACTGGTTTATAAGCAATCTTAACATGCGATGTATGCAATGCTCCCACGTCCCTTTCATGATGTGCTATTTATGCATATTATCTTTAAGATCGACCCCGTTTGGCAGAATTATCATCGTAAAATATAGTGTTATCAGAGCACAGAGCATCAGTTGATGCCTGTACGAATGTCAGGTAAAAGCATACTTGAGGTTGCAAAGTCGGTTGCCTCATTAAAGGATGAATCACGCAATCCTTTAAAGAGATTGACCATCTTGTTTAAGTTGCCATATTGGAATTATAATTTGCTGCGCCACAACATTGATGTCATGCACACCGAGAAAAATGTATTTACAATATTTTTGGGACAATCACGTGCCAGGTCAGAAAGACAAAGGATACTTACAAGTCTCACAAAGATTTGGTAGATATGGGGATTAGAAGAGACCTCCATCCTAAAGAAGGAGTTGGAAATGTGATTCCAAGAGCTTGTTATCAGATGTCGAAGCAAGAAATTACAATCTTTTTTACCATATTGAAGGAGATGAAACTTCCAGATGAGTTATCGTGCAACATCTTGCGTGCGATACAAGTTAAAAAGAAGAGGGTAACATTGATGAGAACATATGATTGCCATATTCTGATGTAGGAGCTTTTACCGCTGGTTGTTCGAGGTTGTTTACCTGATAGAGTGACGATTGTCTTAATTGGCTTATGCCACCTATTTAAATGCTTGTGTGCCAAGGTTCTCAGATCGTCAAATCTTGATATACTACAATCTCGACCCATTCTAACATTATGTGAAATGGAAAAGCTATTTCCCCCTTCATTTTTTACTATGATGATACATCTCGTCATCCATTGAGTAGAGGAAGCAAAGCTTGGAGATCTTGTTTTCTATTGATGGATGTACCCTATTGAGAGATAGTTATTTGTAAATTATACAATTATCTACTAGATGTCTTTTCAGGAATTGTGTTTTATTAATATGTGAGCTTTTCGATGTTTTAGGTTCTTTTTAACTTTGAAAGGCTTTGTCAAGAACAAAGCTCATCCTGAGGGATCAATTGCAGAAGGATTCTTGGCAAATGAGTGCCTAACCTTTTGTTCAAGGTATCTTGGTGGTGGTCATACCAAATTTGATAGGCCACCGCAAAATGACAAGGATGTTATCCTTGAGATGGATGAAGATCTACCATCTCCATTGGGACGACCTTTAGGGAAGAAGAAAATAACAAACAAGCGATTCGATCGCAAGAAACGAAGAAGAGTTTCAAGGAAGAAGCACGATTCACAGTTGCTATTTCAAGCACATTGTTATGTTCTCTTTAACGATGAAGACGTTAGTCACTTTAGAATGTATGTATTGGAAATTCTTCATTTCTTTGATTGGATTATCGTGATAAGTTCAAGTATCACGTAACTAGAGATTCATTGCCTTTTTGAAATAGGGAGCATAAGTCTATGCTAAGAAGGCATCACCGCTCACCTCGCCTATCTCACTTTGAACTTGATAGGCTTCATAGCCTTCAGTTCAATGATTGGTTTCACGATAAAGTGAGATTCTTTCAATTTTTTAATTATATATTCAACTAAATTTGAGTTAGCTTTTATCAATAAATGAAATTATATTACTTAATTTGTTGTAGATTGAATGTTTGGAGAAAGGAGTAACAAAATTTCTCAAAAGTTGAAGTGGTTAGCTAAAGATCCTTCTGAAATGGTTATTACCTACAGAGGGTACATTATTAATGGATTTAGGCTTCATACCACAGAACATGAGAAGGATTTGATCACACAAAACAATGGTGTAGCTGTCATTTTTAGTTCAAGCAGCTATTCTAGTCAAAAAGATGATAAGCCAATTGACAGGGAACAAAATTATTATGGCATGCTAAAAGACATTCTCAGACTAAGCTATTTAGGGATGTATAGGGTGGTTCTATTCAAATGTAATTGGATTCATCCAACTGGAGGGTGCTGGACTAATGGCTACAGATTCACCATTGTTAATTTCTCAAACTTATCACATATAGGGAAGGATATCGACGATGACCCCTACATCTTGACATCTCAAGCATCGAAAGTGTTCTACATCAAGGATAATCAGAATGAAGGATGGCATGTGGTTAAGCGGGTCAAGGTTAGAGATGCTTCTGAAATTGTAGATGTCAAAAGTCTCATGCATGGATTTGGCACAAGGAATGCAAGGATGATAGAAAATGAATCATCCACTTGTCTAAAACGATGTGGATTATTTGAATATTCATGTGTCTAAACTAAAATTAAGAAAGTAAACATGCATTCTAGATTACAAACATCCACAAGATTGCATTCTTCTGGGGTAAAGAAACTACTAGATTTTCAAAAACATCTAGAAGACTTTCGCTGTCATTTTAACCTAATTTCATGCACATATCATCTTTTGATTGGACCATATTGATACAAGTATTTGCGGGTTACTGCAGTTAAATATTGTCAAGTATTTATCTAAATATTTGTGGGTCACTCCAGTTAAATATTTGTGGGTCACTGCAGTTAAATATCTACCGATTAACGAATTGGAACTTGAGAGAGGTATTTCTAGTCAATAGGAGATCTTCCTGAACTTCCTTGAATATTGAGACAGATTTATATTGATTGGGCCATATTGATACAGGTGTTGGCCATATTGATACAGGTGTTTGGGCCATATGTTGTCAAGTGAAATTCTTGCGATCAATGTAAATGCTGTATTATTTTTTCCTTCTGTTTTGTTCGTCCTTCCTTTGTTTTCGTCTTCTACCAAGGTGAAAAAGCCATGTGTGAGATCCTCATTCTTCTAGCAGTTCATCCTTGACCCAGGATTAACTAGTTCTTTTGGGAAGATAAATGTGGTGATAATAGTGGTACTTGATCCCAAGAAATGTTAGATGCTAATGCTACTAACCGTTGATGATCGATAAAGTGATTACTGATATTTGTAGGGGATTTCCCCCTTTTTATTTACTGAGCTGTCCTCAAAGACTTTATTAGTTAGGGAGCATATGGGTAACAAAGCATGATGTTTTATTAGTTAGGGAGCATATTTTACACTAATTTGTTCTTCAGGTTGGTGCAGAAGGTGAAATTTCAGGAGATGTGGGAGCATGTGCGCAATACTTCATGCTACTTGCAGGATAATATCATGCTAATACTTCATGCTACTTTCCCTGCCTTCTTCACAACTTATAAATATACTGCAATGGCAAGTTGCTTCCAATGATTACCTGATAACCTCTTCTAGAGGCAGTACTTACATTAAAAAACTCCCACCCCAAGGTGATGGTTTCCAAGTCCAATCGACTGACATCAAAACCACCCTCTTAATTTGAAACTTATCAGCATCAAATCAATCTCACCCCACTCACCCACTCACCATAATAATTTGCCCATCTCAATAATGTGACCAAAATCAAGACTTGCAATCAGGACTATAACATCAGGATCACCATTGCAGTTGTCTATTAGGAAGTCACCAACAAACAAGAGAAGGAAAAAAAAAGGGCACTCACAGTAACTATGACTCCCATTTGCTAGGCCTTGGCTCTTCTTGTGCTCTTCCTCGATGTCAATTTTGCCCTGCACTTACAGTATAAATATGTTTCCCTTCCTTTACATTATTGTGTGTGTAATATGCAGGCATCTTTGTATGTAATGTATGTTTACTGTGGATACGAATGTAGGGATGTTAATTCTAATTTCTACTTGTGGTATGCTCTTTGTGATTACAGCTTATAATTAATTGCCATGGTATATTTTTAGGATTGAGTTTTTTCTTGTTACAATCATTACGACCTCATGAAGAAATATCAAAGTGATGCTAGTAGTTCAACTTCCAAGGGAGTCACTTCTTGGCAAGGAGATGCCTACTCTAAGGTGAAGGGAGATGAGAAGAAAGATAGAGTCCCCTCATCTAATATCCATGAGACTTTGAATGGACTCTTCGAGATTATTTCGGGATGGTCCAGATGTTGAAAGAACAATTTCCCACTGCCAACATGGATGATATTATGTAACATGCAAGGCAATTGGCTATGCAAGTATGATTTGATACATTTATTTGACATGAATAACATTCACCTATTTTAATATGAATTGAATGTTTGTTTTGTATAGAAAGGTAGATGCAGACGTATTCAATTATTTTATTTGTATAAAAGACATGAATCTTTTGTTATGTAATTATACAATTTGACTGTGTTTGGTAATTATCTATTACTTCATAGGCTTCTCATGCTAGAAGTGTACCTAGCAACTTTTGTGGAGACAAAGGGTCTTCATCATCTATGTACCAACCATAAGGTATATGATTCAAATTACATATTCTTATATTAGACATATTTTATGCATAAGATGTTAGTCACCTAGTGATTTTGGATGTATACATATGGATACCCGAACATGTATTTATAATACACATAATAATATTATTTTCCTCATTTAAATATGTTTGATTTCAATTATTATACTTCTGCAAAATAATTATTCATTTCTTTCAACAACACTTGCTATTTTTTCAATTTAGCTCACTATTCACCAAAAAAGCACTATCTAGAACCACAAAGACCACAACAAAGCCACCATTGGCGACCTCCAACCCATCATATAGCAACAACAAATAAAATATTTAAGCATTCCCAGTGGATGTTACCTAACTCCCCGTAAATACCCAATCAGATCGAGTTGGAATTAGTGATAAAGGCTATGGAGCCTTCATTCTTCATCTTTTCATCATCAATCAGCTGGATAGTCTTCTTTTTTGACTCCAACAAAATACCAGCAGCCACCATTAAAACTGAGGCTGAGAGAAATCTACATGATGGTACCCAAAAAACTTCACCATTCCTTAAACAAACAGCTGCACAAGAATTGGATGAATTATTACAAGCAGCATCAACAAAAATTGTACAATTATATACAGAGAAAAGCTGCTGCAATAAATTTGAATCAAAACCAGAAGAATTAGAGCAACTAGTCATAAATTTGCTGATATAGTTCCCAACAGGAAATGCATTAAGTACTAGAAAAATTGGATTCTAGGAAGCAAATCAGACGACCAGATTTTTCTGGTCACCATAACCAAATCATTTCCAATATCAGGTATTAAACCTAAATGATTCTTTTGGTAAGCGTATCTAGTAGAGAACGTAACTCTTTTATTTAGACTCCATAGGATACAGTCCTTTGCTTGGGGAGATGGATTAAGAGGGATATTTTTAATGGTAGCTGCAACATGAGCATTAAATAATTTACTTATCAAATTATGATTCCAACTTGTAGTGTTCCTAGATATAAGATCACCAACCTTGGTGAGTGAACTGGGACAACGATGTTTAGTGAATATGGGTGCTTTGGTATAAGGAATCCAGTTATCAAACCAAACATTAATAGAGTTTCCATCTCCAATCCTCCAAACACTTGGTATATTTAAAATAAAGTGTGTTGTGTTTTGACATATCTCTATTACGTGTTAACTTTTAATTATTGAAGAGGTCATTATCAATTAGCCTGAACTATGGAATTCTGTCCATCTATAATGAATATTGATGCAAACTAGTATGAGATATTTTATTTGATAAAGGTCATCCTGAATGTCCTTTTCTAATTTGGCATCTTGTTGAACAAGTAAACTTTCTCCTTAGGTGTATGGGTTCATCTACTATTTGCTAGTAGCATTGGTTACTCATCTTTTTTTTTTATCTTAATGAATATGTTAATGATAATTTTATTTGTATATAGGTAAATTATTATATCATCTTTTCTTTTTAGGAGCTCTAATATCATGTTTAATGATTTGCAGTTGTGCATCACTTCAAGTTGATCAAGAACCCTTGCAAGCTGCTCAAGATTTCATAGTTGAAGTATTTGACAACTAACAAACTATTAGAACAATTAGATACTTGTGTATAGAGAGAGGGATTGATGAATAATTGTGACTTATGCAACTTATAGTACTTGTAGATTGACAATGTTCTTTTAGAATCATATGGAAAAATTGTTCCATTGAATGTATATGTATGGTTTTATGGATAATTCAGTTTGTTATTTCAAAAGAGTTATATCTTGTATATTTTTCTTTAATCTTACTTGAATGAAGGTAAACATTGTTGTTGATGATAAGATTAAATCTTAAATCTATTAAGATATTGCTTTGATATCTATGTTGACAAATTTAGTGATGGATGGTTGTGCTGGTACATGTTAAAAAGACATTTAACATACAGCGACACGTACATCAACGGATAAAAGCGTTGTTATTTCTCTTATCACAAAAAATAGCCATCTTCTAGGATGTGACCGTCACTGTAAGTCTAGGTGCAACACCAACGGTAATTTTGAGCTATACCAACGGCTACTGACTGTCGGTGTAGGTGCAGAATGTCGTTGTACTTGTGCTTAATCAAAGCTGATTCAATGGAACAAGTACCTTCTTTGGCTCTTTCCCACATTCCTTATGATGTTATGCTTCCATACCTATCTATTCACCATCTCCACTCCATTTTGATAAAGAAAAGCTCTAATACTTTTGTCCTGAACACAAGAATGTGCCTTCAAACTAACAAATGCCTTCATAGCCCCAACCTGGTGTAACACCCTAGGATTAATAACTCATTAAAAGCTTTTTAAACATGAAATATGATCATAAAGGTTGAGAATTATTAATTAGTAACTTAGGCATAACCATTTTAGAGGTTGATTTGGACCCATTAGGCTCATAGTTGTTGACAATAATTTTTCTTATGCAGACTCAAAATTAGATTTGGGTGATTAAACACATTAAATATATGGAGAATGAAATCAAGAACTATGTATGATGGAGATCTAAGTGTTAGACTATGAAAGTGATGGTGGAGGCCATCTTTAAATCCTTCTTAATTTATATCTATAGTTTCACTAGTATGATAATTGGCTAACTAATTGATGAAATGAACCTTAATGAGAACGTTGGAATTCAAAAGGAGAAATGATAATATTTCAATAAAAGTGCTGATAAAACCTAGAAAAGGCAACATTCGGAAAAAAAGTTAAGTATTACTTCATAAGTTGGAATAAAATATTTTAGATGGTTGATTTAAGTCCATTATGGGGCATACTAGATGTGATAACTCTTTTTAGTTAGGGGCTATATTGTCCTGCCTTTTAATCAATACATAGTTGAGGAGGCTAATCATGACTACAGGTGTGGAAGAGATCTTAGTCAATCAATCAAAAAAGTCTAAGATGGTTCATTCCATATTGGTAGAAAGAAGGTGCTTATGCTTGGTCGGTGTTATTCAACAAGTTGTAAGATACTTCTTTTTTCCCCAATTAGGCTTGGTTGTATGACCAAATCAACATATTAGGATATTCATCCTTTTGATGCATCTCTATGGCCTAAATGGGGCCCTTATCCCCACTACAATATCTCCATATTCTTTTGCATCCATTAGCTAATTCTTAGCTCCTGTAAGTTCCTTATCCCTTGTCTTCCTTTCCTTTTGGCCTACGTATATTCATCTTGCATTATTACCCATATGAAATTATATTTGTGATCTTTTGCATCATTTCACTACTAAGCGAAGGTCAACGCTTGTTTCAAATTAAAAGAAGGTTTCTTCACTACCTGGTAAGCCAGTTAATACCTCCCATGTGAAAGAAGAGTTGTGTACTTCAACTCCAATCGTTTAGGTGTCTAAACACTGTGTCCACTTGTCAATATACGTAACAATATGTCATGGTCCCTTGCATCTATGATAGAGTTCTTAAGTAGCATATTGGGAGTTGACACACCTAGTTGAAGGCTAAGAAATATCTTTCCTTGCACTTTGGTACACAAACCTTATTTTATTTGCATTTAACTTTATCCATGATTAAATCTCAAGGACTTTTAATGTCTTTTGCATTCCTACTATAAAAAACTATAATAATTTTTTTGTGAAAACAAGAATATCATAAGGGGACAAGAAATGGAGAAAGAGATGGCAGATGGTTAATCTTTAGATCATAGTTCCGTCATCATATACTATCTCCCGTAATATTGGTATCATATTGATCAAAAGTATAGGAGATAATAGGATATGGAAGCCTTTAGTTGCAAACTCCTCGATGTTGTAATCATGCCATTAGAAATTTCATTAGCCAGTGACAAAATAAATGGACATCTATGCATCTATAATTTACTTAGTTTAGTACTTTGTGAAGTGCATTCTCCTTAAGATGCATAGAGCCTCCAAAAAATTAATCTTGGCACACAATCATTGTAAAGTTCCAAAATCTTGGTTTCTGAGTCTTTCGAAGTCAAGTGCATCAAATGAGAGCCATTAGTACCTGCTAAGTATATAGGGATTGGGTTACCGTACCTCATAAAATGTGAAAACTCATGTTTCTGGTCAAACTTCAATCAATCCGATCCAATATAGGTCAAATGATACCATTGTATTTATCTTGTCTTAAGCTTTATAAGTCTATAAGATGCCCTACTTAGGATTTTTCTCTTCATAAAATTCCCATAGGTCACACACTTTTGGAGAGAGAGGAAGAGAGTGAAGAAAGAATAGCTATAATTATGGTGAAGAATAGCTATAATTATAGAGAAAGAAGAAGAAATGAAGAAAAAGGAAAGGAGAGAAGAAGAAAGAACAGGTGTCGATGGGGGTTGAATTGCAAAATTCATGGGTAGGTGGCGACAATGTGTCTATGGGGCTGATGCATGGCAATTACGGTGTCATATAGGTGTTGACGTGGTGGCAATGGATGGCACTAATCACAATTGAAGTGCATAAGAACGATCAATCCGACCTCCCCATATCATGAAGGTGAGTATGCATGGGATTGGTGGTAGCATGTGGATTTGCAGCACATGGCACTAGGGTGCAATCCTAAGAGTGTTGGGTAGACCATTCTGAAATCGCTACACATCCACGGAACTCAAGGGTCGATTCAGCACCAGTTTACCTTATTTGACTACTATTTCACATGCTAAACCTAGTATGCCATTTGATGTATATAGAACCCTTGTTTTTTGGTGTATTAACCTAGGAACCCTCCCTTAGAGTGTGCATGGAGTACAAGGATCCTTGATCTACGACTTTTGAGACCTCTGACCTATATGTTGGAGTTGCTATGCCCCCTAGCAATGCTAGGTAGAGTAGTCACACACATTTTTCCATGCGATCTATGATGATGATTCATATTTGCATAAATTCTCAATTGTGTGCATTTCCTTTTTTCATACTAAGAATGGGAGTCTGTAATGGTTGAATTCTATTTATTTTGTTCGTGGTTACTCAAATGATAATTACTCGTAATGGTGTTTACCCAATAATAGTACAATTATGATTAAATGATATACCAAACTCATGGAATTAAATTTTACTAATATCATGCCTTAATTATATGGTTTCTAATTAATTAAATTTGAATATGATTGTTTCTTACAATTGTGGTATATTGCAATTAATAAATGTGGAATTCACATTACATTTTTAATTAATGCAATGATCTTGTAATAATTATGTAGCTATGATGATCTTGTTTAAGAAACCCTAATTGGAGTAATTGACATGATTTAATTTCATAATTAGATACTTTACTTCAAACTTGATTATTATTCGATACATGAATATTACTTTATTAAACATCTTAATTCATGGGGAGTATTGGAAACCTAACATGTTAACTTCTTGTTAAATGATTAATGAGGATATATAAAGACTATATCTCAATAACTAACAACATGTATCAAGGATATGATATTTAATAATTCAATTATCCAGAAAAAAATTATAAAACCTAAACATTGATGGGAATATCAAAATACATCAAATAACTTTTTCAATCCTATTACTCATTGGAATATGGTTGTAGTATCAATTTGGATTATTGGCCTTCCTGTGACTCAACCTAGATAGTGGGGTTCTTGGCGTAGGAGTCTGATGAGGCGTGTTTCACGTGGTAAAAATCAGGGTTTGGAGAACCCGTCGTCGTAGCTCACAAAATGCATCTATCAGATAAAATTTATAATCGAAACCCCAAGGGAATCCCAGGTCGAACACAGTGAGGCAAATGTTTGGTTTTGAAAAATCCACGTTTCACTTTTACTTGTTTTTGTCATTTTTATCTTTTATAATTTTTTTAGAATTTTTTAGAAAGCAAGAGACCAGATTGACAATTGCTTATCTAGCTAATCTACTTGCGAAAATATAAGAGAGAGAGAAACAATCATGGATTTCTAATCAAATATTTTTTTACAACTAGAAAAGCGAGAAAGATTACACTACGAAAGTGAAAAAGATAGTAAGAGGTGAGAGAATCCCCCTCGACGGTTGCTCGGATGACGACTCGCTCTGATGTCGCCTGGAAGAAGGTGGTGAGGAGCGGGACGAAGGAGGACGTAGCCGAAGGATGGAGGATGGGGCAGGCAGGATGGCATCGCAGCAAGGATCTTCTTCCCGAAGGGCAGTGAGAACGGCTACAGGATGCTCCATGAATGGGGATGAGAGGTGGGAAAAATATTTTCTTTTCTACTCTAGAGGAGCATCCCGTGCTTGGGACAAACTCTTTTTAGAGCCTTGGAGGTGATGAGAGGAAGAAAGGAAGAGATGGTTTGGAATGGAGGGAGATAGGTCCTTTTATAGTGAAGAGACAAAATCGTCCATGGGCAATTAGTGATGGCTGTAATCGTCGTTGAAGATCCACCCAACTGTCACTGAAGATCCACGCCCTTCAATTCCTTTGCTAGCGCATGCAAAGTGCATGCCATTAGTGACAGCTACAAGCGTCACTAAAGGCTTGAGCAACTATCGCTGTAGCCATTACACCCCCACGCACGGTGCTCACGCACGCAGCAACTGGTGCAAGGTTGAAGGGTTGAGGGTCGTTGGATGCGCATCGGAAGGTCCTGATTGCGTGGCTAAAGATCGCGCACCCAACATTGTGCGCCTGCTCAATTCAAATCGCGCGGTCTGCACGCCTGCTGGCAACCGTTTGATCCCTCAAACCAAATCGCCCGCACGCCTCATCAAGGTTGCCCGATCAAGATCATGCGGTCATGATTCAAATTGGATATGCTCCTTTGAAATAAGGAGGCATGTGGGAACTTGAACGGTGGTCGCCAGTTTGCGCTCCAAGTCTCCAACCAATGCGCCAAGTCGCCATATGTGTCAAGAAGACGTCTTATGGCATGTAATGGAGGAGGCTTCTCTACCGTTAATGGCTAGGAATGGAGGTCGCAGATGAGTGGTGTGGGTAGGCATTGCTGGCCGATGTTGGGCGGCCTAGATGGCACCACGTGGCGCCATCTGGCTGTCCGTCTTCTTTTTGTAGAAGGTGTAATGGAGCTCTAATCGAGATGATTCCTACGTTGCCTGACTACGATCGTCGCTCCGAATTCATCCATACAGTCAGATTTTTCATCCGAAGATCGTATGGATGTCACATTGCCCCCTGGCCGTTGATCCTCCTCGGACTTCATATGATGCTACGGGACTACGATCTAGACGATTTCGAAGGCGTTAAACTCCAATCGTCGTCCTGATCAAATCCATATGGTCCGATCGTCCATCCGAGGCCCTGAAATAAATCTTCTTCTCTCCTGACCATAAAAGGACTTAATTAACCTAAAATATATACTACTCTAAATGCAGAATGATGCATGCTATGCAATATTTATAACATGAAATACAAATCTAAACCTAGAAACATGCATGATTAGGCATTTTAACCTAAATAGATATGCCTATATCATACCCCCATGCCTATCTTTTGCTATTCCCTAGCAAAATTAAACTACATGCTATGTATAAAAATAGAATTAGGACTCAATCGCTTAGGCCTACGTTGTTTATTAATAGTAGAAAATTTCAACTAAGGTCCTGAACTACAAAGACTCAATAGTACCCGGATGTCTGCCAGAATGCAAACCGCCCAAGTCCTTGCCTTATTTAAAAAGGGATGATACAATTTTTTGTTTTTCTTTTCTAACTTTTTTTTGGACTTTTGGAGTTAAAGTGTTTCGGGATAACTTTTTACGGCTACCCTACCCACCCAAGATTCAAAAAGAACTCTAAGTGCTAAGGATCTTGTGAAAGGGTGATGGACTCACTAGGCAGCCGTTAAAACGGACTTCGGGTTTCTACGACCCTAGGTGACCTTGTCTAAAGGTTTATCTTTTCGAACGGTAGCTTTCTCCTTACTTCTTTTATTTATTGGGTCAACATAAGGGTGGACCCAGTGTATATCTCCCCAGTTTATTCTACTTCCCTTCTTCCCTAAGTGTTTTGGGAATTTTGTGCATGCTTGTGAGCAGGGCTTTGGACAACTGGCCAATGAGCTATTACCCATGGTAACTTGCTAACCATACTCGTGCGGTGAAATGTGATTTTATTAGTTTATTTTTTTATTTTCTCCTTTTTCTATTTTTTTCTATTTTTTTCTTTTTTCTTTTAAGTAGGTGGCTTCCCTGATCTAAGATTTACCTAAAGGTAATACAAAGAAAATAGTCATGTGGCTAGGCTCTGGACAACTGGCCAATGGGCTGTTACCACGACAACTTGTCAGCCATATCACCCTAGATAGTTCATTAGCTAACCAATTTCTAAAGAAACCACCGAAAAGTGAGTTAGTGCAAATAGTGTAGATGCTTAGGCTTAAAATCCCCTCAAATCAGAGGGCGGGTTGATAAGTCGTATACTATTTTGCTATATAACGCTTTGTCATGTTTTAAATCAGTCTCGTTGCAGTATAGTCGAAAAAGCATTATAAACAAATAAGAAGTTTTTATTACTCGAAAACTAAGGTATCCAAGGTCGAACTCAGGGAGCAAATTGGTATTTTAAAAACTAAAATCACAACTTCGAAATTACTCAAAAGATGATATCAATGCAATTCAATGTATATGAAAGCTAAAGAGAAAATGCAAAAAGAAATAGATTGCCTTTCTTCTTTTCTTTTCTCTTCCTTCTTTCTTTCTATGACTTCTTCCTTCTTTTTCTTCTCTCTTTCTTTTCCTTTTGCTTTCCACTGCTTAGCCGCACCTTCTCCTTCTTTCTTTCTCTGACTTTCCTCTTTTAGACGTCTGATTTTGTAAATCAGACGTCTTAACTTGCGATTGCTACAGTACTTTTAGCTCCTCCTTTGCCTCTATCTGTCTTCTTCTACAGTTGGTTTCTTCTTCATGTCTTCTCTTCTTTTAGCGTCTTCTTTTGCACTTGGCTTTTGCCTTCAGGTCTTCCTTCTTCAATTTCTGCTTCTGTGGCTACAGTGCTTCCTTCTTCTTCTGCAGTCTTCTTTCTTCTTTTCTTCTTTCTTTCCTTGTCTTCTTCCTTCTTCTGTCGTCAGCTTCCTCTTCTTCTTCTTCTTCTTCTTCTTCTTCTTCTTCTTCTTCTTCTTCTTGGCTGCTCCTGCTCCTTTCTTCAGCTCTTGCCTTCTTTGCCTTCTTCTTCTTTCTTCTTCCTCTGCAGTCTTCTTCAGCTACGCCTCCAAGTCCTTCCTTCTTCAAGCGCCTGCACTTAGCTTTGCCTTTGCTTCCTCAGCTCCTTCCTTTCCCTGCACTGCACAGCACAGCAAAACCTACCCATACCCTCCCCGCGTCTCTCTCGCTATTTCGCTCTTAGGTACGCACACCCAGAGCCGGGTAATCGGGTCGGATTTCGCATGCCCGGGTCCAGACGCACTGACGTGGTATAGTGTGCGAGGAGTGCTAAGTCTACTAGGTAATCAGGTTGGGTGCTAGGTCCGCGGGGGCTGGGATTGCGGACGAGGCGTGAGCTAGCAAGGGTGAGGGACCTCACCCCAGTGTTCTGAGGCAACCAAGAGAAAACACAAAAACAATTTAAAGTCCTCAGCACACCCTAAGCTTTTCGAGGTAGGACTAGAAGTCCCACCCACTTCGCTTGCACCCACAAGAGGAACGTCCTGCGCAATTGGAGCAGCTACGGAGTGCTTTGGCTTTGATAGATGGCCGATGTTGTTCGTGGAGTAACGCCACGCACCTGGAACCTGATCTCCTGGAGCGGGGCCACCTGGAGCAAGCTTTGCTTCCTCTCTAATGGTGGCAGACGGCCGAACCTAAAACTCACACAGCCTCGCGGCCTTGTCAAACAACGTGGGAAGCTTCGCCATGTCACAGCAAAGGTGCGACGATGGTTGCCTGGCCGCAGGGCGACCTAAGCATGCATGCCTAGGTTGCTATGTGGCTGTGAAGGTGGGTTAGGTCGGTGGGCGTTTGTAGAGGTGTTGGTGGTCGATGGAGGTGTGGATGGTGATCAGTGGGTGATGGCGAAGGTGATGAGGTCGGTGGCGAGGCGTGTGGAGTGGGGGAGTAACGGATTCGCCTCACCAGAGGTCGGCCGGAGATGAAGGTTGACTACAGTGTTGAGGGGTCAGAAGTGCAAATTAAGAGGGGAGAGAGAGGAGCTTACTGAAGGTAGTTGGATGAAGGGGGAAAGGCGAAGGACGAGCGGCGCATAGGTGCCGTCGTCGGAGAAGAAACCCTGAGGTGAGAGTGACGGCGATGAGGAAGGGGACGGAGAGGCTCACGCAAGTATGGTGTGACGCGGAGGAGCAAGGCGGAGATGACTCTGCCACTGGTATGGTGGCAGAGTGACGAGAGGGAGAAGATGTTGCCGGAGCTTGCAGGCAGTTGGCCGGAGACGAAGGAGGACGAAATTCAAGGGATATCTCAGGCCAATCCAAGCTTGGAAGATACAGTCGGACCAGAGTCATCTTTTAAAGGCACAGGCAGAGGGCCTTGTGCTTGGAAGGCGAGCTTCCAAGCGTAATACTCTCACCAGAGGTATGGGTCAGACATCATACCATGCCTCTCAAGAGTTCGCACGAGAGGTATGGTGCGAAACAAATCTTGGGAAGCTGCTCAGATGGTAGGGGATTCCTCAGAGGATCCCCCTGCCAAATCTGAGAGCAGCTCCCTGGGGAAGCGAGGAGAAATCATCCTTGAAACCTCGCCGGAGGTATGGCTCCTCTGCTGAAATGGCAGAGGGATCGAAATGCAAAAAGTGACGAGGAAGTTGAGGGGGTTTGCGCAAGGGTTTTCAAAAGTTAAGGGTTATAATGTAATTGGGTGGACTATTTTGCAAAGTAGGTCAAGATGACCTTTCCTTAGGTCCAAATTTTGATACAAGCATAATTTGGACCTAAGGAATCCAATGGTGAAGTTGAATTTTAGGTTTAACCACGTTTGATTGGACATTTTACACGAAAACCCAAATTAGGTTAAATATTGAACTAAGACTCCAATCTAGGTCAAAATAGGTTCCAAAGGCCAAATTGAAGGTTCTAAATCGTAGGGGATATTTTTTCATGAATTTTAAAAGGTTTAGTTTATTTTTATTCTGACCAGAACCTTGTGAAATTAAGTACGTTTGTTTTAGGATTACAGAATGTCATTTAATTCTTAAATCTCACAATAACCCTTTTTTGACTGAACCATCCCACTTTTTCTCTTATTAAGTTCAATTGACCTATGTTTAGTCCCTGAAAAATCCCGTTGGTGCACTGTAATGGTAAAATTACAGTTTTACCCTTTAATTCATGTTTTCTTCCCAGAACAGTAATCTCTTGAATTAGGTCTTCCTTTAGGTTATCTAGGAGCTTTTATTCACTTTCTAAGGTCAAAATGAGCTAGTTATGGCTCATGATAAGGTTCTCATCATATACTTATCACCCCAATTTATTGACTAATTTAAAGTAGAGCTACTTGACGAAGACTTGAGACTAAGTCTACATTCAAGTGGACACTTAGGTTAATTAAGCCCGAAGACCTGAAGAGTCTAAGTGTTTAGATCCTCTCGTATTATTTCCTAAAGTTAATAATGCCTAAAAGCCTATGTTCTCTTCTAATTTTATTTTCTTTTTTTTCTTTTTTTTTAAAAGAAACCAAAAGAAATTCTACGGAGTTAACAAAATAATTTCAGGATAAAGTATCTACCCTTCCATGCCTAAATGATGCAATGTCCTCATTGTAAAAATAAAGATATGAAAAGGGCGGAGTAAACAGAATATCACCAGAATTTCATGACAATCCGATCAGCTCTACAGATAGAAGAGTATACACACGTGCTAAGTTTAATGCCTTCAGCTAGGCATAATATACATACAAAGAAGAAATTAGGAATTCACAAGTGCAGGTCAGAATCAAAACAAAAATATTGATCCTCCAACCCACTAACAGAAGATGTCCACAGATGTGGACCAAGTTATGATGCAGACCCATGCCCCAGGGTCGAATGGTTTTAAAGTTCTGGATGAAAATCACTCAGAACCGAAGATTGTTGTGCTTACGAGGTCAGGCCTGCGATTTGATGGTGTGCAACCCAAGACCAAAGTGTCAAACAACAGGTAAAGATGGTTCAATAGGTGTGGATGTGATGAGAGCCTCATCATGAGCCATAACTAGCTCATTTTGATCCAATAAAGAAGATAAAAGCTCCTACATAACCTAGAAGAAGGCTTAACTGAAGGAACAAGTGCTTTGAGAAGAAAACATGAAATAAAGGTTAAAATTGCAATTTTACCATTGCAGTACATAAACGGGATTTCTCAGAAGCAAAACATAGGTCAAATGGTCCAAATAAGATAAAAAGTGGGTTGAGCTAATCAGAAATGGGTTCATGTGCAATCTAAGAACTAAATGACACTTGATAACCCTAAAACAGACTCGCTTAAATTAACAAGGTTCCGGTCAGAACAAAAAGCAAGTAAACCCTCTAAAAATCATGGAAAAACATCCTCTAGGATTTAGAACACTTAATTTGGCCTTTGGAACCTAGTCTGACCTAGATCAGGGTCCTAGCTCCTCAATTAACCTAATTAGGGTTTTTACGTAAAATGTCCAGTCAAACGAGGTCAAACCTGAATTCCTTAGGTCCAAATTAGGTTTGTACCAAAATTTGGACCTAAGGAGAGGTCATCTTGACCTACTTTGCAATTTAGTACACCCAAATCACAAATTGGTCCCTATCTTTTGAATACCTTTGCAGAGAGCCCCCTAGGTTCCTCGCCTCCTTTGCAAACCGATCCTGCCGCCATTGCTAGGGCAGGACCGAGCTCCGGCGAGGTGCGGAGAGGGATTGCTCTCTAATCCCTCAGAGATTCCCTCCCAGAAATGGAAGGGGGATTCTCTGAGGAATTCCCTTCCTTATAAAGCCAATTACAATCGCTGGTGTGAACCTAATCTCTCGTGCGAACGCACGAGAGATTTGGGTATCCACCTTCCTTCCAACTCCTGCAAGCCAGCAGACCTAATTGCGCGCCCTCCACGCGCTGACAGGAGCGGCCAGCACCTATAAAACACCCCCCAGACCCTGCCGCAGGACCCAAGCTTGATTTTGACGGAGATCCCCTCCCAATTTCCTCTCTCCCATCTCCGGCCAAACGACCCGCAAGCTCCGGCGACCTCCCCTCCGTCTCGTCGCTCTGCTGCCATACCAGCAGCAGAGTCCTCTCCGCCGCTTCCTCCCGCGTCGCGCTGTACCCCGCGCGCGCGCTTCTGACCTCATCTTCGTCGCCGCTTCCTCCCTCAGGGTTTTTCTTCCCCGATGACGGCAGTTACGAGCCGTCCTCTCCGTCGCCTCCCTTCCTTCCAGACAACCCCAGATACGTTCTCCATCCTCTCCTCTCTCTTTTCCCCCAACTATTTTACTTGATTACCCCTCGACAGTACCTAACCGCCTCCATCTTCCTCGCCTCCGACCGCACTCCGACGAGCCGCCCACACCACTCCGCCACTCCACACGGCTCGCCAACCACCTCGTGAGCTTCGCCTCACCACCAGGAACCCATTCCACCCCATCACTGCCACTCCAGACCTCCACAAGCACCCCCCGACCAACCCACCATCTCCGGCCACAGGTTGACCTAGGCACGCACGCCTAGGCCGACCGGCAACCTGCAGCATCACCCACCGCCTTCGCCGTGCTATGGCGAAGGTTTCCAGCTATTCTGATTGGGCCAATAGGCCATTCTGTTGGATGTCAGGTGTACGCCCCAGCCGCCATTAACAGCCGAAGCAACAGGGAGCTTGGAGCAGCAGCAGGCGTCAGGCTTCCCAGGCGGCAGGTGCTGCATACTCGCGCGGGTGTCGCGAGGTGAGTCCAACAAGGAGCGCCAGCAGAGTCAACAGCTTGGGCAATCGAGCGACAAAACTCTGCGGGCGCGCGTGAAGGCGAGACCAGATAGTCCCACATCGTGGGATTGCAACACTCAGGTACCATATAAGTTGTTTTTGTGTTTTCGTCTTAGTGCCTCCGTAAGCACAGGGGTGAGGTCCCTCACTAACCCCACACCCGCCTCGTCCGCGGCTTGACCACGTGGATCTGGCGGATCCGACCCGACCTAAACCAACGCACTCCTTGCGCATCACACCACCTGCAGGTGCGCCTGATCCCGAGTACGATCCGACCCGATTATGGCTGTGGCTCTGGGAGAGCGTCCCTGAGTGAATTGCTTGAGAGAGAGACGCGTGGGTAGAGGGAGAAAGGATAGGTTTTGCTCTGTGTAGGCACAGGCTGAACGTTGAGGAAGAAAGACTTGGTCGCGAGAAGGAAAAGAAAGAAGGAAGAAGGAAAGGCAGGAAGAACAGAGAGACCAAAGAAGAAAGAAAGAAGCCTTCCCAGGAGAAGGAGCAAGACAGAGAAGAAACAAGGCAGAGAAGAAGAAGAAAGAAAGAAGCCTTCGCAGGAGAAGAAGAAAGAGAAGAAAAGAAAGCAAACACAGCAGCAAAAAAAGAAGAAACAGAGAGACTGCTGAGGAAGAAGAATAATCAAGAAGAAAAGGGAACATACTTTTAAGATGTCTGATCACAAGATCAGACGTCCAATTTCATTTCTTTTTGTCCTAACTACTTTTAATTGCATACATTCATAGTTGAATTGATATTTTGAGTAAATTAGAGTGTTCAATTACATTTTGACTGGTAGTAAATTCCATTTTCTCCCTATGATCGACCTCGGATACTCCGATTTTCGAGTAATAAAATTCTTTATATTTGTTTAAACGTTTTGTCGGTTGTACTACAACGTGATATACTTTAAACCCGCACAAAACGTTGACAACAGGATGTCCACTTAACGATTAGCTCAGGAAAATAATTAGTTATTTCGAGCTTGGGTTGCACGTGAAAGATATCGTAAGGGTCCTGGTAGAAAGTAGTTAGCTTTAGGTCAACAGGAACCCTTAGATCCAAAATCGTAGTTCCTTTAGAATTAACCTCCTAGATTTTCATTTCCACATTTCTATCCTCCAACATCAAGTGTTCGGGTTTCGGGACTTCAAGTATATCATTCACCCCATATGATTTACTCAAGTCCAAAAATCGTGGCTGACTCAGAATTGACTTGGGTATAATGATTTCCAAATCAAAATCAATCCCTTTAGGGTGTGGTTGAGGAATGGGGATATTGATTGAATCTTCTAGTAAATGAGGATTCGAATCCTTCAAGTTAGCCCCAACCGAATCCAAATCTTCAATAATTGGGCTATCAAATGGTTCATTAGATTCCTCAAGCTCATTTGTCTCACTAAAATTATCTTCTTTACGCTCAAGTGAGACTTCACTAAGAGATTTTCACCCTCAGAGTCAAACAATTCATGATCCTCATTTATATGTCTCAAAATCGTATATCATTTCATGATCCAAGGAGACATGTTTCTTCGTTCCCTAGCTCGGGGATCTCGGGTGAATCAATCAGTTCATCCTCAATGGGTTGCTCTAGCCCAACCTGGTCATCTCTGGTCTCAGAACATGTATCCCCTCCGACAGGTGCCTGAGCGGGTTTAGACATTGGCTCTCCTGAAGGGAGTTCATCTTGAGAATCATCCCAAGATTGGTCTAGGGTAGCCACAAATTTCATCCTCAACCTCGACAATTTCCCAAGTAAAAACTCACCCAAGCCCCTATCCATAACATTTTGGAGCAAATCCAATAAAGAACTTTTCAGCTCATCAATCATTTTAATCATAGGCTCCAATGCTTCAGTGCATGGTATTAGCAAAGCTTCTAAAGATTGGATGGTGTTCCTCAAGTTAGCCAACACCCTGTCTTGGACTTGGTTCACTTGAACCGAATGGTTCGGTTCTGGTTGGGGTGGGTTTGGGTTAAATCTAAGGGAGTCAAGATATTGAGGTTCTCAAGTCCCTCCCTGATAGTAGGTCATTTCAGGTTGTTTAAAGGATGGTGGTGGCCTATATTCAATGGAATACTGAAGAGGATAGGTGTTATAATCATCATATCCTTCCTAATTGTAGATTGGGTTGGTTTGATCATCAAAGGATGGAGATCTATAATCATTGTAGCTCTTGGAAGGATAATAATCATAGTCTTGTTGTCCAGGGTTAGGCTCTAGACACTGAGGTCCGGATTCATATCCCCAATCAAAGTTATCCCGACTAGTGGATGGGTAATTACAAGTCAAGTTGGGATAGTAATCATCTTGGGGATAAGTGGTGGTAGGAGGATAGGATGTGAAATGTACGTTGGATGTGGAAGGGTACATGGTAGAATAGGAGGGGAAATCCGAAGAAAGAAAGGAGCCCTACAATACAAGCAATCAACCATGTCCTTAGATGGGTTAGCCTAAAGACCTATAGACTCCCAAAACCCGTCTTGAGATTATAAATGATTTAGTCTACTATCCAGTCAATCCAACCAATTAGAGGGAGGGGCTGGGGAGAAGTTTCTTCCTTTGGGTTGCACCTCTAGTTCCTAGTGTATCCCCCAGCCGTGGTCGTTTGACACTACTCCCCGTGCTAGACATCAGATGAACCAGCAGATGCAGATTAATAGAAAAAAATCTCAGTCTGAGTCCCGAAGAGCGAATCAATCCTTGAGGCCAACGTTTACTCAGTTTTAATTAGGCTTAGGATGATCGTGCTCTTGGAATGTGATGGACCCTTTAGATAGGTTGTGCCCTTAATAATCAATTCAAATGTGTGTGCGTGCACAACCAGATTTTGCAAACAAGGTTATTTGATGATGTGTCTTTTAGGATTTAATCCTTAGGTTGGTTCAATCAGGGTTCAGTAGAACACTCCAGGTTTTACAAGTACTGGTGATGATGTATTCCTTTAGAAATCAAAAAAAAAGTGAAGTGCCTGGTTCAGCCCTAAAAATCAACCATAAGTGGCAAGCTACTGATGAATCACTTTTATCTTAAGTGGTGTGGCCCAAACAGTTCAATCAATTGGCCTGTTGCACCACTTAGTTAAGGCACACAAAAATGTTTGACCTATTCAGATTTCTACTCACTTATTGGTGTGTTGAGTTATAGTGTACCGGATCCATACATCAGATTCCTGTTAAGTGGTAGAATTGATGTGGAATGGTGCGCCTTAAGTCGAGAATTGTGGGTGTCAATGTATGTCTCTTTCAAGAAATCCCACAATCAGATAGCTTTGTTTTATTTTTTTTAATTTATGTGGATGGCGAGGTGAGTGGAGTGACAAATAAGACAAACAATTTCTATCCTAGGGTTTGTGAGAACACCTAAGTAGATTAGGTCTTGCTTATTAAGGTGACAAAATGATCTAGTGGGTGGGGAAGTGGGGGAAAACTTACAAATGCCTCTACCCGCACTTTACTCCAATCTACCGCCTTCGGCTCCTCGATCAGGTTTCTGCAAGATAATAAATCGAAGAAGAAAGATAGGTTCGAAAAATATGTAAGTAATGCGGGAAAACGCGAAAAAAACTAAAGAGAATTGCATCCCCGACAACAGTGCCAAAATGATGAGGCGTGTTTCGCATGGTAAACATCGGGGTTTGGAGAATCTATCGTTGTAGCTCGCAAAACGCGTCTATCAGATAAAATTTATAACCAAAACCCTAAGGGAGTCTCGAGTCGAACACAGGGAAGCAAACGTTTGGCTTTGAAAAATCTGCATTTCGCTTTTATTTGTTTTTGTCGTTTTTATCTTTTATAAACTTTTTAAAATTTTTTAGAAAGCAAGAGATCAGATCGACAATTACTTATCTAGCTAATCTACTTGTGAAAATATAAGAAAGAGAGAGAAACATCATGGATCTCTAATCAAATGTTTTTTTACAACTACGAAAGAGGGAAAGATTATACTACGAAAGCATAAAAGATAAAAAGAGGTGAGAGAATCCCCCTCAATGGTTGCTCAGAGGACAACTCGCTCTAACGTCGCTTGGAGGAAGGTGGTGAGGAGCGGGACGACGGAGGACGTAACCGGAGGATGGAGGATGGGGTAGGATAATGTCGCAACGAGGATCTTCTTCCCAAAGGGCGATAAGAGGACGGCCACGGGATGCTCCACGAATGGGGATGAGAGGTGGGAAAACTATTTTCTTTTCTACTCTAGTGGAGCATCCTGGGCTATAAAGATCCGTTCTATTTTAAGCCTTTTAAGACGTCTGAACTGTCAGACATCTGGTCAGACGTCTGGACCCCTTCCTAGACGTTTGGAAATTAAAAAATTTGTACGTAGGGTCAAGTCTGTGCGCTGGCTGCGCGCAGACAGCCTTCCTTTCTTCTCTCTCTTCTTTTCTCTTTCCCGAACCCTAACCCCACTCCTTATATAAGACTCCTCTCCCCCTTCCTCTCTACTCCACTCCACCACCACCACTTTCCTTCCTCTCCACTGCCATGAGAGGGACGAGCGAGAGAGAGGGAGCGAGAGCGAGGAGCACGGGGGAGGAGTGGCGTGAAGAGAGGAGGTTGAGCTCGCGAGTTCGTAGGAGCTCGCCAGAGGACGTACGGCTGGAGCGACGCGTGCGAGAGGAGAGTGTCGAGGGAGCCATCCCAAACTTCCTGCTACAACTGGAGCTGCAGACGAGAGGGAGGAGCCGCGGCTGCGCACGGCAAGAGGAGCGGGAGCTCTCTCTGGTTTTGGGATTTTCCCAATATCAGACATTTGGAGTGCCATCCAGATGATTGGTTGGACGTCTGATGACGACACTAGACGTCTGAAAGCAAGGTTTCGCGAAAGTACGTTCTTCTTGCAGTTACGATCATGCAGGCCGCACCGCAGAGCCAATCTGTTTGGCTAAAGGGGGGAGATTTTGTCTGTCGCACGCAGGGGTAACTTTGGGAAGGTGCGGGGCATGCCCTCCCACGTGTTTCGGATGTCTGGACAGCTTACCAGATGACCGGAAGCACTCCCAGACGACTGGAGGAGAGGTCGGACGTCTGGAGCTGAGTCCAGACGGTCAAGGGTCCTGAACGTCTGAGATCGATGCAGGAACTTGAGGTGAGACCCTGGTGACTTTTAAGACATCTAGACCTTATGCCAGACGTCTGATTTGGTTCTGCAGTGCTATTTTTGACCCATGTAGGATCCGTTTAGGATCCATTTTACGCAAACGAGATATTTATGGTTTCCTTGTGAGTTCTTCTACATGTTAGAAATTCTTATATACTATTTTGAATGTTTTATTGTGGTATATTCCTTGGTATAGGACTTCGATCTGTTGCGTGTTCGGGGCTTGCAAAGGCACGTGAGTCTGCCGTTCGAGCCCCCAGTACTCCTAAATTGTCTAGTAGAGTAATTTCCCCATGTTTTAATTATAAAACATGAATGCATATGTGAAACTAGATAACTAAAAACCTAGGATGTGACATGAATCCTAGGACGAGAAACAATTGCACTGTTTGTATGCGTGTTTGAGATTGCAGTCATAAATAAATGAGTAGAATTGTAAACAATTATCTGTTAATAAATACGAGCTGCTTGTTGGAATATGAAATGTCTGTGCTAGTTAAACAGTTATCTGTGATATCACTTGTTGCATATGTTAATTGTGAAAATACGAGCTGCATGTATTCGAAAATGGAAATGTAAATGATGAAACCTGGTAAGGAATATGGTGAATATGAGCATGAACCCTACGGGGAATTAGGAATAGAGCTCCTGTGGATGAATGGAAAAGATCTGGAAATGTGAGTGGGAAGTGTGCTGGCCCTTGAGTACGTGGTACCAAGGAGAGCGACTATCCCCTATTTAGTATAGAGCGAAGCTAACCGCCCTTGGGTTAGGACCTAGGGTTAAGATTGGTCACTCTACACCGACTTCTGTTGGCCCTTGCGTACACTGTACCGGGAAGAGCTACTAGTGTAGGAAGAGAGTTAGCCACCCCACGGAGCCTGGGGTTCAACTAGCCACCCTACACCGACTTGTTAGGCCCACTAGGCAAGCTGAGGTAGTCAGACGAGGGTGCGCGGACTGTGGAGGGACGAAACACCTGTTTGGTTCTGAGGGGCTAGACCCCTGTTACTAAGAGGGCTAGGCCCTATACTGTTTCGTGTTGTACTTTGACATACCCGCTAGCAGAAATACTGACCGCGTGCTAGTACAGGATAGCTACCCGTGCACTTATCGCGCGTGCCGTAGACACCGCTACATCTGTCCGTAACCTCGGGGTGGTTGACTGGGTGGAGGATCACTACGGGAGACTCTCGACCAGGAGAGCACCACGTGTGCCTTCTACTTTTCGGAAAAGACTGCAATCAAGATCGTTCCCACGAGGAACATGTGAGATCAAGAGATCTAAAAGTAAACCAATGAGTGAAAAGGAATGACTTGTAAAATAAAATAATTGGAAAAGAAATTTACCTGTTAGCTTTTACTACTTTAGTTAGTTTGGTTACCACTACTCAGTGTTCGCTGACTCTGTTTTACTCGTAACCCTTTACAGGTCCAGGAGTTGAGCAGCCCGAGTCACCGGTTGCAGAGGATGCTGGGCCCAGTCAAGCCCAGCAATAGTTTCCTGTTTTTGTTGTACTCTCTATTCTACTAGTAAGTTTTAGACTGATACTATTTCTGTTACTGTACTTTTATTTCTGCTTTACTGTTGTGGTGGTGATATGTATTGTCAGTAGCTTTTACTTCCTTTACTGTTTGTACTCTTTTACTGTTAGTTACTTTACATAGTGAATATGGTTTATTTTCCTACTTTTTAGTTATTTCTTGTTGAACGACTAGGTCTTGGGATTAGTTGAGTCGAGCTGGTCTTGGGTCCTGTAAGGATTTGGGAACCGGGTCGTAACACTGGCATGGGACAAGCTCTTTCTAAAGCCTTGGAGGTGGTGAGAGGAAGGAAGAGATGGTTTCGAATGGAGGGGGATAGGTCCCTTTATAGTGGAGAGACAAAATCGTCCATAGGCAATTAGTGACTGCTGTAATCGTTGCTGAAGATCAACCCAACTGTCGTTGAAAATCCGCTCCCTTCAATTCCTTTGCTGATGCTCACAAAGCACAGGCCATTAATGACAGCTACAAGCGTCACTAAAGGCCCGTGCAACTGTCGCTGTAGTCATTACACCCCCACGCGCGACACTCACACATGCAGCAGCTAGCACAAGGTTGAAGGGTTGAGGGCCGTTGGATGTGCATAGGAAGGTCCTGATTGCGTGGCTGAAGATCACGCATCCAACGTTGTACGCCTACTCAATTCAAATCGTGCAGTCTACGCACCTTCTGCCAGCCATTGGATCCTTCAGACCAGATAGCCTGCATGCCTCATCTGGGCCACCCGATCAAGATTGTGCGGTCTTGATTCAAATTGGATATGCGCCTCTGAAATAAGGAGGCATGTGGGGACTCGAACGGTGGTCTCCAATTTGTGCTTCAAGTCTCCAACCAATGCGCCAAGTCACCATACGTGCCGAGAAGATGTCTTATGGCATGCAATGGAGGAGGCTTCTCTGCCGTTGGATCAAGATCCAACGGCTAGGAATGGAGGTTGCGGATGAGTGGTGTGGGTAGGCGCTGCAAGCCAATGTTGGGCGTGCCGATGAAATTGCAAGTGTGCATTTCGTGGGCATGCCGAGGGCATGCCAGAGAAATGCCCG
Source organism: Thalassia testudinum (assembly GCA_037157565.1). Classification (NCBI taxonomy): domain Eukaryota; kingdom Viridiplantae; phylum Streptophyta; class Magnoliopsida; order Alismatales; family Hydrocharitaceae; genus Thalassia; species Thalassia testudinum. The sequence goes on from JAZHRO010000009.1 coordinate 53,566,103, forward strand.
TTTTTCGATGGCAGATTTCGATGATTTCGATGGCTCGAAAATATGCCATTTCGAAGGCACGCCGAACGCATGCCGATGCATGCCAACAAAAATGGTAGAAGTGGTCAAAATGATATCAGTTTCAAGAAAATCAAATGTTGATTATGTAACAATAAAAGTGTTACATCATAAATTCATATACAACATGACCATACAATATTAAAATTCAATAACGAGATGAAATATTCTTACCATGTTAAGAATATAGAAAATTTAATAATAGAAGAATACAAAGAATTTAAGAATCAAAGAATTTAAGAATGAAAGAATCAAAGTATATAGTTTCAAAGTAAAAGTTAAAACTGTAATGTCTTAATGTATAATGTATCGGAAGTCAGGACTTGGAACTTGAAAGACAGATTTCACCAGAACCAAGAGTGTCTTACTGGATGCATATCCTTATCATGGATACTATCACCACTTGATTAATACCATTGCTGACTATTGTGTCGATGAATACTTTGAATGTATTCACCCACTACACCCAAATCAAATAGCCCTCCCGCCTCCCCTGCCCTCCCTCCCCACCCTCTATGTCCGCAGGGCCCACCGACCCTACGGCTCCACCACCACCACCACCTTCCTCCCCATGTCCTCCTCCCCCTCCATCCCTCCTTCCTGCCCCCACCTCCAGCTCTTCCTCTCCTCCTCCCCCAACCCCTTCTGCTCCCTCCACCTTCTCCTCTGCCCCAAACCCCCCACCCTCGGCCGCGCCGAGCTCCACCTCGACCTCCCCCACCGCTGTCCCCTCTGCCCCCCCCTCCTCCTCCCCACCCCGCCTCTACTTCTGCCTCTCCTGCGCCGCCCTCTCCTGCCCCCTACACGCCCCCGACCACCTCTACCAGTCCCCCTCCTCCCCTCCCCACGCCCTCGCCCTCGACGTCCACCACGCCGAGCTCTTCTGCTTCGCCTGCCGCGACCAGGTCTACGACCCCGACTTCGACTCCACCGTCCTCACCTCCCAATACCGGACCGCCTCCATCCCCCTTCCCCCCACACCCCCCAAGAGGAGGCGACTGGTCGAGTTCCGCCCCTGGACCCCCACCCCTAGGGAGCAGTGCCTCCTCGACTGCTGCTCCAGCCCACTGTGGTGCCCCGATGCCGCTGTCGCCGAGTCGGGTCGCGGGATCCCGTGGGGCCTCCGGGGGCTCAACAACCTCGGCAGCACTTGCTTCATGAACTCCGTACTGCAGGCGCTGCTCCACACCCCGCCCCTGAGGAACTACTTCCTCAGCGACCGCCACAACCCCTACGTCTGCAGGCCGCAGTAGAGGAAGAAGGCGGGCGGCGAGGGCGACGACGGGAAGGTCGTGTGCCTCGTGTGCGATCTCGACGCGATCTACTCCGCGGTGTTCTCCAGCAGCCGCACGCCCTACAGCCCTGCCAAGTTCCTGTACAGGTGAAGGGAACGAGGGAGAGAGCATTTTGCCGGCGGCGGCACAGTGGCATGCCGCCAAAACACCTGTCTTTCGACACTGAAACCATATCGGCATGGTTATTTCTCAAAACCGGCCTTGCCGACGGCATTTAAATCAATGGATGGTGCCACGTGGAGCCATCTAGGTCATCCGTCTTCTTTTTGTAGAGGGTGCTACGGAGCTCTGATCGAGATGATGTTCACACAACCGGATTGCGATCGTCGCTCCGGATCTATCCATACGATCGGATTTTTCATCCGAAGCCCATATGGATGTCGCATTGCCCCCTGGCCGTTGATCCTCCTTAGACTTCATATGATGCTACGAGACTCCGATCTAGACGATTTCGAAGGTGTTAGACTCCGATCGTCATCTTGATCAGATCCGTATGGTTCGATTGTCCATCCGATGCCCTGAAATAAATCTTCTTCTCTCCTGACCATAAAAAGGACCTAATTATCCTAAAATATATACAACTATTCTAAATGCAGAATGATGCATGCTATGCAATATTTATAACATGAAATGCAAATCTAAGCCTAGGAACATGCATGATTAGGCATTTTAACCTAAATAGATGTGTCTATATCAGAGTCGGAGTTGGATCTATTCTTTTCTCAGTTAATGAATGGAGGAATCGCTTTCTAAGAATCAATGTGTCTAGCTAGCATGTGTTTATGTCATAAATAGGATGGACACCACTTCTCGCAATAATCCCAAGGTGATAGACTGCTTAGTGGGACAAATATGAGTGATTCTTTCAACCAAGTGGGTGTCTTATATCGATTGTACTTGAAATATCATATCAAGACTGCCTGATGCCTTTTAAGGTGTAAATTGATATAACAAGGATTGTAATTATTGAGGGAAATAGACATAGAATAACTGGTGAATAATGGGTAATAAAGTAGATTGAATAAATGTCTTAAATACATATACATGATTGTCATTTCTTATATTCTATTATTTAATGTTCATTTAGTTTTACTTAAGTTAGCACTTTTTGTCGCCTACTTTAGACTATTTATTCAGGTGTAGCTAAGTAAGCAAGCGCAACAACTGTGTTTGAAGCAATTGGTGTAGGATTAAGTTTGACACAAGGAAACAATCGACGAGTGTTCATCACAAACGTGTAAGAAGATTTCTACGTTATCTTTGTAGTTGCGAATCGCATTGAAGCAAAATAAATTTATAGATCAGAAAATGGTAAGTCCTGAGTTGATTATAGGGAGGCAAAACAAGATCCTTAAAGCCGTTCGTACTAACTAATCTAATCTAATGAAAGCATATAAAGAGACAAGATCTCCATTGAATCAAACTCTTTATTGCTACTTGCAGAAAGTTTTACACATAAACTATGAATCAAAGTAAATAAATTAGAGAGAGAGAGAGAGAGAGAGAGAGATGAAGGGCAGAGCCGCTTGAGAGATGCTTGTAGGAAACTCGATAGAGCTTCAGATCCAGGGTGTCAGGAAGAAGATCAGAGAGAGATACTGCAAAGAGAGAGAGGGCATGCACTATGGTAGTCTAAACTAAACTAAGACTAATTAGTCTCTAAGGGTTGAAGGCTAGGTCCTTTAATAAGAATCTAGGTGTCTTCTTATTGGTTGATTTAGAGTACTTAGGATCACTAATTTGGATGTCTTAGATTTCATCCTAGGATTGATTAAGGACCTTAGGATCTAGATTATAAGGCTAGGATAGGTTGGTGGCTTTCTAAAAATAGGATTTCCTAGTTGGGTGAGGATAGAATAGGAAATGATAGGTTCTAGTGTTTGGGAATGATGTTCGGTGGTTTTTTGGGTTGTTGGAAGAGGATAAAGCCATGTGCAGAGGTTTTTGTGCATAAGAGGCCTCTGGACGTCTAGGAAGGTCCCTGGACATCTTATACTGCAGAATTAAGTGTCCGAATGATTTTTTGGGTTTTTTTCAAGAGGATAAGGTCATATTTGGTAATTTTGTTCACCAGAGAAGGGTTCTGGAAGTCCAGACACCTTCTTGGAAGTCTTATATTGGATAATTGGAAGTCCAGCCAAGCAGGGTTATGGCCTATGAGTGCATCTGGGGGTATTTTGAGTCGATTATGTTAAATTGGACATCCAGGAGAGTGTCTGGACATCCAGACTAGGTATGGTCCGACTCTAAATGTGTGCATGTGTAATTGGGTTGGGGTAGCTTCTAAATAGGTTAGGGTGATCCTAATTAGGTTCCTAGGCTAAGGATAGGGTATAGGATAGGTAGACAAGGGTTATGGATAAGGGTATCCTATGGTTCTAAGGATAGGGGTATCTTAGGATTCTAAGGATAGGGAAAGGTTATCCTAATCCCTCTCTCTTCTTTACTTGAAATTTCATTTCTTCCTTGATCAAATCTTAGTCTTCAACTAGCTCCTAATTTTGCTGTAGCTTCTTTTCCCATTTAGCTCAGTGATCCTGCTTACTTCAAGTCCTTAACCTATATTATTCACAAATGACTAAAATTAGATAATTAGGTCTAAACTAAACATAATACACAGAGTATGCATGCATACTCTAAATGCAACATTTACAATCTAAATGCATGATTTTATTAAGGAGCTAACCCTAGAGTATGTCAATTAGGATAATAGATTAGATTATTATCGAGGACGAGAGATCTACTTTGTAGTCATTTAGTGTTTGCTTTTAGTTTTTTTGGTTAATTATTGTTTAGATGGTTAGACTCTATTTTCCTTTCAATTTTCTAGACTTGGAAACTTGATTATTTGTTTCTCATTAGCATTTTTTTATTTAATGATTTATGACTTTCTTGTTTGGTTATTAATGTTTTGTGATAATGTAATGGGTGACTAAGATCCTGTGGTTGATTGATAATTCGTATTTGACGACTCGGGTTGTATCGGATTTAGTGAATCAATAGGATTTAGGTCGTCATAATCACATAAAGGATGTGATGCCATTAAATCTATTAAGAGTACATTTGTCTTATTTTATTATTCCTTATACTTTTTTTATAATGTAAGGGTCTCGTAATTTTACCCAATGGGGTTTCTTTGTATAAGAGCCCCTAAGGTTATAAAATAAGACTTGATCACTAATTTTCTCCTAACTTGGTATCAAAGCAATAATCCTAGACCGGAGATCTAATATCCCACCAAACCCTAACCTCCAACACCACCACCAAAACCCTATATGTCTCCTCCACAGGCATCGCCAGCAATTCCAGTAGCAAACTGCCATCGACCAGTAGTAGCCACAAGCAGTCCACTGCTGGCCTACATTCTTCATCACTGGTGGTAATCAATGTCGTCGAGCTTCTCTTTATTGTGGAACAATGCGTAACTTGCTTTGGTGGGGGCGACACCGCTAGGGCCTCTCCCACGCACTAGTGTGTGACTGTGTTCCCCCACGACCATTTTCTCCTAGTTCTATGGTCTGAAATCTCCATTTTCAGATTGCTAGGACCTCTTTTGCTACCTTTTTATGGTTTAAAATTACTATTTTCAAGCCTTGATTGTGTTGGGTGATTGATATATGACTTGATTTTTTGCTTAAGAAGAATTCTCTATTTTTCTCCTACGAATCGAGATATTATGGGTGACCACAAAAACCCCCTCAGTGACTCAATGGGGAGGTTATCTACCACAAGTGCACCTTCTCATATGTAGGGCACTTCTATCAAGTTGGATAGAACCAATTCTCTTATGGTTGACGTCTTTTTCTCGATTCCTGTGATTTCACCGGAAGAAGTATATTTTGACAAAAGATGAACAAAGTGTCAAAACCGATGATTGCGTGACTGCTTGTATGTTGAACAGCATGAAGGAGTCCATAACCAAGAATGTGGTGTCTTATTCATCCACTAAGAAGATATGGGAGGTACTCCACGAGATTCACTCTCACAGGAATAATACTGCTTGCCACTACTGAGTCATCGAGGAGATACACACATTTCGGAAGGGAACTGAGTTTGGCAAAATGTTATGGTTTTATGAAGAATATGTTAAATGGGCGGGATATTCACCGACTCCTCTCATCAGATGTGTCTGTCATAGCTAAGCAATAGGAAGCTATCATATTTGTTTAGTTGTTAGCTGCCTTGGGCCTTGAATATAAGCCGTGAAGGACAAACTTATGACTTTGGAGGAGATTCACACATTGACTTAAATCTATGATTGTCTTCCACGCCTAGAGATATTTGACCCTATTCCTCCTTTTGACTCCTCTGCTATGGTATCCTTTACTCGTGGTCTAGGAGACCCTGTAGGAAGGGGTAGAAGACATACAATTAGATATTGTGATGAATGGGAGGATTTCCACACATATATTTCCAGTAAGGACCACATAGCTGACCTCTTCACAAGGCTTTAGCAAGGAAGTAGATAGAATATCTATGTTCCACGCTTAGCATGTTCGATGTTTATGGTGCAGCTTGAGGGGGAGTATTGAGAGTCTATTTGTCTTATTTTATCTTTTCTTGTATTTCTTGAATTATGTGAAGGTCTCTCTCGTAATTTTACCCAATGAGATTTCTCTACATAAGAGCGCCTAGGGTTATGGAATAAGACTTGATTGCTCATTTTCTCCTAACAAAATTATTTTGCAAAATTATGGGTAAAGAGTATGTAATAATAGACTATTAGCCTATTTAAAATGAAAATTTCAAAAGGAAGTATCAACTTTAGTAGCACCTTTCTAATTCTTTAACCCTAAGAATGATTATTGCATGGTCATGTAAAAAACTGTGTAACATGCAATCAACCTAACTAGCTTTGTATACCTTAGGGCTAATTTATATTGAGGGATATCCGCTCAAAACACGGGATTTCTCTAGTTTACCACATGAGACAAGCCAAATCAAGTTTGAATCAAAACTCAAGTTTGCATAAACCTGAGTTTGGCCATAAGATAATAAATCTCTTCTCCCAACCCTCTCTTAAACATCATTCTGGTAAACACCACTAGGGGATCAACCCAAGTTCCAAGTAAACACCAATAAGGGATGTCCCCTGTTTGCAAATTTCAATCTCAGGTTTACAATCCCCTCCCGTAAACTAGCCCTTAAGGTGTGAAAATAAAGAAAGTATTATTTAGTTCCATCAATCATTACTTTCTTTATAATATAGAGGGACTCCTCCAATTACATCCTCCAACATGATGCACTAATGTTTTATGAAAAATGTAGGAAGTTGAATTTGTTAAGTACTAAGGCTTTCTTGCCTTGATAAGCCAAAAAGAACTCATAATCTTCTTTAGGGTTGATAAGTAGGCAAGATATTCGTTCTCGTCTGCAATATTATCTGTCTATCAAAGGGGATAGCCCCACCATATCATCTTTACTTCCACTATTTGTAGATCTCTAAGGACTTCACGAAATCCTCCTATGTCTTTCTTGCTACATAAGGTAGAATTGTAATGTTTAACCACCCACCTACTACACTTATGCTTGCCTATTTCTTGTTATTCCTAGTACAAAGAATTTACATGTTTTCTCCTCATCATTTAACAATGAAACTATACTTCTCAATTTCTAGACTTTTCTCACCTTCTTCGTCAACTACTCCATCTTCTTACTTACATAAGTCCTTTTTTCACATAAGCTCACCTTACATGCTTGTTATGCATTCTAGAATGAGGTCTTCTTAAGCTCATCCCTCAATCTTGCAATCTTAATGGGCGTCAAGCTAACTTCCTTCATCTACTCCTTAAGGTGCTCTGCACGATCTTGAGCTTTTGTATGTAGATTAAGAGTTAGATCTTACTTCACTATTAATTATATAGAAGTACATAACAATTGCATATCCAATGGTGACTTTTATTTTTGATGAGCATAGCTTGATATAGCGAATAAAGGGTGCAATATTACATGTTGGTGATACCACACAGAGCTAAGGATATAATCCAATGTAGATAGAAGGGGAAAGGAACTCGGAGAAGTAAGGGAGAGTATGTATATAGACAAGAAAGGAACTTACCCTTATCGAGGAACAAAGGTGTACTTGCAAGAGCGATGAAAGGTTGCATGTAAATTGAAGTCACATACTACTAGTGATTCCATGAAATGTAGGCAACTATGAATGGAAAACAATTGTATGTCTAAGGCATCCAACCAAAAATATTGAATCCAACAATGAAGAGTACAATATCTATAAGCTCATACTTGGTGGCGTACATCTATCCAAATCTCTAGAGAATTTCAACTAGGGAATTAGAGGGGCTCTATAATTAAGCATGAATCTCATGCTACTACAAAGATGTCCACTTCTAAGGATTCCGTTGGTAGTAAAGATAGCCAAGGAAACTTTGGCATTGGGGCAATTGGGGCATGGAGGTAAGGGTGATTACGTCTTAACTCCTACCAATTGTCAAAGGGACCATTAAAAGACTAAAAAAGGACACGAGTCTAGAAATGTATAGGGCAATGCTTTTTTGCACTGCATAGGTAGAGGTATTATGGAGAATGGTATACATTCGATGGAAAGTGGTATTCCACCGATAGAAAATCATTACATCACGTGGAAAATCATTTCCCACCATTTTCAATCGGTGGAAAGTGGCATTCAACCGATAGGAAAATGGTATTCTACCAATGAAAAGTGATATTCCACCCGTGGAAAACCATTCCCCCGTGTGGAAAGTCACTTCCCACCATTTTCCACAGATTGAAAATGATATCTACTAGTGAAAAATGATTTTAAAATGCTTTTCAACTGATTGAAAATAGTGATTGATGAGACGATTCTCACTTTGGAAGAATTTTCGCACATGAAATGACGCATTGAAGTAGTATGTAAGTGGTGGAAAATTGATCATTAAAATAATTAAAATTAACCACTCAAGAAGAGCTGGTCATATGCATAGGGAAACACTAGCCTATTAAAACTCGCACAAGTCGAAATAATATTTTTCATGAATGATTTCCCCGATAAATCTAATCAAAATCGCTTTCAGATTAAGCAAACAATAAGAACTAATGCTGAAATAGTATTTACGAGAAAGAGGGAGGTCATTTGCAGAAGTTAGCCACAATATTTAATTAATAAAATCAAAAATTAAGTGGCAATGGCGTGTGAATGTAAATACGAATAGAGGATAAAATAGGGGAGTAGCTTTAGGTGGAGCTTACGCACAGATGGAGAGAAGGACAGCGAGGCGGCGACCGGAGGTAGCCGCACCCAGGTCGCACCCGGCGGTGGTGGCAGTGTGGCAGATGGTGGTCGAAGCCAGCCGAATGAAGGAAAGGTCGGTGGTGGGTGGCGTTGGTTGCTGCTGTTGGAGCAGAGGGTGCGCAGGAGGGGCGCACATGCGGCAATCACGTGAAGTGGAGGGGAGGTGACACCGGTGGATGCGAGGAGGCGAGGGGCTCGCGCATGGGAGGACACGCTGGCACTGGTGGTGTGTTGGCCGCACGCGCAAGGGAGGCGATGCTCAGACTGAAGGTGAGCAGGCGGAGCGGTTGCTCATTGTTGGGCGTGCTTTGGGTGAGCGGTAGGCAGGACGGTGAGGGGCATGGAAGTGGCTGATGGCTGCTTGTGTGGAGACGGTGGGGTGCTTGGAAGGCTGAGGAGTGGTCGTTGGTTGGTGGGGCTGTTGGAGATGAAGTTGAGGAGAGGAAGATGGTGCACAAAGAAGATGATGAATAGTGACTTTAAAGAAAAGAAAAAGAAAATGGAGAGAAGGAAGAAGCTAGAGTGATTAAGGGTGCACGCTCATGGTGAGGGTTGAACTCGCCGGATTGGCGATGTTGCTTGTCACACAACATGCCCATGGTGTACCGAAGTTTAGCCGGGAGACGCATGGTGGTGGATGAAGCACGGTAGTGGCGCCAGCGATTGTCTCCTGGAGATTCAGGTATTGGCGGTGAAGCTTTGCCACGGTGATGATACGTCATCATCAACCATATCTAATTTTAATTAGTCACAATCAAGGAATAAATGCTCCTACATAACTGTTAGAAAAGCCCTAACTCACTGCAAATCCATTCTGAGAGAATAATAAGAAAACATGGGTAAAACTACAGTTTTAACAGCATATCTCAATTGAAAAACAATCATATGATTTCTTAAGGGTTAATTAAAGGTTAAATGATCTTCAAATGTCTAACAAGTAGGTCCATGTAGACAAAAATGGATTTTCACGCATTTCAAGAGTTAAATGACATCTGAAACCCTAAAAATAGACCCACTTAATCTATTGAGGTTTTGGTTAGGATAAAATTCATCCAAACCCTCTAAAATTCATAGAAAAATATTTTCTAGGGTTTGATACCTTCAATTTGACCATCAGAACCCGTCTTGACCCAAAACAAAGCCACAGATAGGCTATTACCCTAATTTGGATTTTTACATAAATTACCCATTCAAACTTGGTCAAAACCTAAATCCGATTTCACCATCAGATTCCTTGGGTCCAAATTAGATTTGTACCAAAATTTAGACCCAATCAGAGATCATCTTGACCTAGGTTGCAATTTGGTTCTATCTAACTCTTTTCTCTCACACACATGCCCCTAACTTTCAAAATCCTTACAAACAGGCTCCCATCTTTGTCGTCACTCTTGGCAAATAGGTCCCAATGCCATTATCGTAGAGGAATCCTTCTCCAGCAACCTTTGATTGAAGAGAACTCCTCTAATCAATGAATCCCTTCCAAAATTGGAAGGGAGATCTCTTGAGAAGTTCTCTTTCCAACACGCCCAACTTCGAACTATATAACCTTCCCAATCTCTCATGCGAACGCATGAGAGATTCAGGTATCTCTTGAGTTTCCAACTTCGTCGAGCTTTCTAAGCTCGCAAAGCTTGATTCCTAAGCTTAAACCAACTCCCTGAGGCCTATAAAAGGATCCACATGGCAAATCGTTTTCCCGACGCTTGCTTTTGGCCGAAAATCCCCCTCCTTCCTCCCTTCTCTACGGCCAGAAGACTCCACGACGCCCGACAATCTTCTCCAACTTCCTTCGTCATCCGTACGCAATACCAACGACGGATTTGCCTTTCTCCCCCTCGTCAGCATCGCGCCATACCAGCGGGCGGCTCAATTCCCATCGTCGTCGCCGCTTCTACCCCACCGGAGAGTTCTCCGATGCCGACGTACCCCCGACAAGGAGATCTCCCCCCCTTCGTCCGTTAGTTTAGGAATAGTTTAGTTCCCTTAGACTCTTAGGTTAATTCTCCCCCTGATAACTCTACATCCAATGATGATAATTCCATCAACTAGAGTTAGTTTTGAGGATATATGTGCGTTAATGACATACCATAATGGATTTGGGAGCATTGCATGCATTATGAATTAAGATTGCTTATAATCAATGTTTAATGGCCGTGTGTACAAGTGCATGTTGAAACAGGCCTAAGATGAGCAATCAGATAGCACGGATGGATCCGGATCAACGAACAGAGTCCAACGAACTCAGAATCACCTCAATCCAACCTCCATAGCTCGCATAACAAGTACAAGAGTTCCTGATTGTTGATCTCATGATCAACGATCCTCGTTGTGCCACGTGGCACCTGCACCAACCTCCATTGCATGCCAACACACCCGCAACTCCTCCAACGTGAAATTCTGATCGTTGGATTTCCATCCAACCGTCAACCACTCCCGCACCTGACCTCACCTCCGCAACAACTCGCGAAGGCAGCGTAGTGGGTAGTGCCTCGGCCTCGCAAGCAAGCGGCGAGCGTTCGAAGCTCTGCCCGCTGCCAAATCATGCTCGACCGAGAGCGCAGTCGATTACAACCGTCAATGCGGGCACGAACGATGTAGATGGAATCCACGCGGCACCTCTAGATGAAAGCTTGCCCGACGTGCGCTTTCACGCGCACTCACTGCACACGAGGCGCGATCAAGCGCACCTGGTTGCGCGCAATCCCATCCGTTGATGCACCAATAGATGGCTTATGGTGCGAGCACGCAGATCGTGGGGGAAGCAGCATCCGCGGGCGTGGCGAGGGGGCGACGTGGCGCGCCCTCAGCTGTCCGATGGTGATTCGCGCTTTGGATCCGACAGCTGAGGATGCGTGGGTGCGGCTTGAGAAGAATGGGCATGCCCAAGGACCGGTGGGCGTGGGACTTCAACAACGCTTTTCGAAGGAATTTAGCAACGTCCCGAATGTCGCTAAAGACCCGTACCTCTTTTGGAAGCCCTCTTCTACTATATAAACCCCCTCAACCACCCCATTCAAAGGCATTCAATTCTTACACTCTCCATGCAATACTAGCCCTCTCCTAGCTCCACCAAACACTCCATATCTGCCCCAAAGTTGTCGAGCCACCAACGGAGCCCCCCTCCACCGTCGTGGCCACCTCGCCTCCTCCTTGCACTATCTCTTACTCTAGTTTTATGTTGCACTATTTTAAGCTTTCATCTATTATTGTATTTGTAAACAAACACTAATTGCATGCTACATGTTAATGTTACTTCTTATATCGTAGTTCACATCTCCTTAAAGTGATCGTCATGTTTTAAATGCAAGCTCTAACCCTACCCTCTCTCTCTCTCTCTTTCGCTCTCATTTTCGCAAGCAAACCACGCTACCATTTTTTGACACCCAAAGAGACTAAAACTAATCTGACTTCACTCCTCCCTGAGATCGACACTTAGACTCACTAAATCCAAATCTTAAATTAAAATCGACGTCGCAAATGCATGCTACAATGACATAATTAAACCAACGCGTTCCGCACACGCCAGTTTTTGACGCCGCTGCTGGGGAGGCAACGGATTTCTTTTGTCACTTTTATCTCGCATTACTACTCACATTTTCCGACTCGCTTTCCTCTCTCTATTTGTTGATTGTAGGAACTTGGCGCTTGGGTGACGAAGGAGCACGATCCGAGAAGGTAGATACGGAGTAAAGTGCTGCGAAGACTTTTTGTGAGTATTACTCCACCCATTGAGAGTTTGCTTGCTTAAAAAATACAAAAAAAAAATATAAATTCAAAATTGGTGTGGTGAATGACTACTTGACCCACATTCCAATCACCCAACAAAAAACAATACACTCTAACGTTCTTGAAGAGATAATCTTTTTGGAGTGCTCTTCTTTCTTTTAAGTGGTGTTTGTGAAGCAGTTGTGATTTGAATTGGGCCGCACCACTCATCATAATTAAAATCAACTCACCTAGTAGAACTGCATGAACACTAGCGTGAATACATTAGGGTTGTTTCTCTAGGGCCACATCATTCTAAAGGAAATCAACTTTCACCCATTGTGTGCAAAACTTTGTACGCCCACTAGAACATTGTTTGAAAACATTAAGACATTTTAACCCTAAAAATCACTAAAGGAAGAATTATTAAAAGACATCACATCCTAAAAATCATGCTTGAAAACCATGTTTTGTTGAGTGCACGCACACGCTCAATTGGACTAACTAAAAGGCAAAACCCCAAACAACGCCTCATTACATATCCTAAGCACAAAAACTAACCTAGTCCTAATTAAAATAGAGTAGACGTGCCCTAGGCAGGACTAGTCTAACACTTTGAGGTGTGATTAGGTTTGCTAGGCACTTGGCCTTCATTCCCTTCATAAAATCTAGTGTCTAGGCTGCGGGGAAATGTCAAACGATCGCAGTTGTGGGATCTACGGAACTAGCGGCGCAAGCCAAAGAAAGAACCTTCCCCTCAATCCCCTCGTAATCAACCTAGCCAGATTAACATCGGGAAGGGAGGTTAAGTGCTTGCAGATTTGATCATTCCCTTTGAGGTTTCTAGGTCACCTAAAGTATACACTATAAGGACTAGACTTGCTTGCTTGTTTGTGCACACACTTCTCACACTTGTCTCTCTCCGCATCCCTTCCCATTCTTCTCTAGTGTATGCACGGGATACGATCACTTCATCCTGAGCTATTTGTCTTAGAAAGGGAAATCAGGAGACTTGATTTTTTAAGGGAAATGGCTGACCCAAGAATTAATGAGATTGAGGACCAACCTCAACCTGATGCTATGGCCATCATTCAGGCTCAAATCTCTGCCAACCACCAACAACAGATCCAAACCACCATCTTCAACAACAACAGATCCAAACCATCATGCAAGCTATACACCGATTGCAGAACCCTCAAAGGGCAACCCCCACTGAATCCACCTAACCCACCACAACCTCCCGAGGGCCAACCAAGGCCTCTCCGTGATTTTTTACGATCCGTCTGCTATTCAGATCGAGCCACATCTTAGGGCCCCAGAAGGGGGAGATGATTTTGAGCTAAAATCAAATGTCCTAAGCTTAATTCAAAACCACTTTCATGTGAGCTCAAATGATGACCCCTTCCAACACCTAGAGGACCTAGACTGGATCACCCGGACTGTGAAATCAAGGAACATCAGCTTGGATATTATTTTAATTAAGATGTTCCCTTTCTCCCTAAAAGATAAAGCATCACTAGCTTAGAACCTTAGGGAGACCCATCTCCACCTAGGAAGAGCTGATGCATTCATTCTTGAAGAAATTTTTCCCCATAGGTAAAACCAATGCCTCAAAAGAGCAATTACGACATTCACACTACAAGGTGGGGAACAATTCCATGAGGCGTGGGAAAGATTTAATGAACTGTTGAGGAAATGCCCACACCATGAGGTTCCAAGGTGGCAATTGACCTAGATCTTCTACCATGGTCTGGACAACAACCTCAGGAACTTTGTTGATGCCTCTTGTGGAGACAACTTTTTGAACAAAGATGAGGAGAGCACGTTCAAACTCTTTGAGTCCATGAGTGAGAATTCGCTCAACAATGCCTCCATGACCCAGTTTAATCGATCCAATCAACCCTGTGATGGGATCTATGAGATGCAAGTCAATTCTGGAATGGTTGACATAGACATTATAGCTAAAAAGTTTGATCGAGTTGAGTTAGTGGACAAAAAGGATTGATAAGCTGTTGAACCAAAACTCGAAACCCACTACAGACCCTTTCCCTAGAAAAGGGAGCTCACAATGTAGATTTGGTGCAGCCAATGAACCAAATGCACCTGGAACAACCCTTGACCATGTTCCACGGAGGGACCTTTGCTCCCTCAAACCCTGATTACTCTCTCCCCTCTCCCTCGGCACCTTCTATCTTTGAAGATGTCCAAGCTATCCAAGGTTACTCCAAACCTGATCCCTTCTCCAACACCTACAATGCTAGATGGCATAATCACCCGAATTTTGCCTAGATGAACCAAAAACCTAACCAATTCCAGAACCAACCCAAGCCAAACCCTCCCTCCTATCAGCAAGGTCCACCAATTAGACCACCTTATAATCAAAATAGGGCAACTTCTCCCCCACAAAACCAAATGAACACGGTGATAAAAATGATGGCTGATATGAATCAAAAACATCAGGAAGAAATAGCATTAGTGAAGGAACAATTGAGCTAGCTGTTGGATAGTAAACAACAGGGATCCCTTCCTTCTCAGCCACAACCGAACCCGAGAAATGTGATCAACAGAGGCCCCAATCCTCAAGGGTTCCAAGCCAATCTTGGGCATGCCCACATGATCTAGCAAGCCCCACAAACACCCCATCGGTTTGGTGCTTCCTCTTCTTCTCAAGGATCTACCCATGGTCCCAACGCCTCAGCCAACACGATTACCTTGAGAAGCTGCACTAAAACCCAGGACTCCAAATGGACGACCCCTCCCGTGACCTTGCTTCTTGAGATGCCTGATTCTAAGGATGAGCGGGAGGAACCCAAGGACCTGGAGACTGAACTAATTCAAACCCAAACACCATACCCTGAGACCTTGGAGAAAATGAAGAAAAAGAAAAATATAGTTGAGAATGAGGAGTTGTTAGAGATTTTCAAACAAGTTCAAATTAATATTCCTCTCCTCAAAGCAATCAAGCATATCATGGCTTATGTTAAGTTCTTGAAGGATGTCTATACGCCGAAGCGTAAGCCGAGAACCCAAGCGCCTAGGAAGGTAGTGCTCTCAGAACAAGTTAGTTCAGTGATATTGAGCAGCCTACCTCCCAAAAGAACTGACCCAGGAGCATCCCTAATATCTTGTAATATCGGGGACATGACATTTGATAAAGTGCTCTTTGACTTAAATGCTTCAATCAACCTAATCCTGACTACCCTTTATCACCAGTTTGGATTTGGGGAGTTGAAACCCACACCTGTGACTATCCAATTGGCTGATAGATCAGTGAAAACCCCGAAGGGGGTAGTCGAGAATGTAATTGTTCGGGTCAAAGACTTCTACTTTCCAGTCGACTTTTTGGTCCTCGACATGGAAGTCCCCGAACAGCTACAAAACACACCCATCATCATGGGCAAACCCTTCTTAGCTACGACGAAGGCGAACATTGATTGTGACATGGGATGCATGGAAATCACCTTTGGAGACAAGAAATGCAATTGGATATCTTAAGGGTGACTAAGTCTTTTGATTGTGGCTGGGTTGAGGAGAACGATCCCGTGGAACCTCTGGTTGAAGAATGCCTCACTCTTAGCTCATTAGCAGACCATCTGACTCAACCAGTTGATAACTACCCTGACCCATCCCAGCCTGTGGAGGTTGACCTTTGTAGAGCTGATTACCTTCAGCAACCTCCATTTGAGGAGATTGATGTTGATCAACTCCCGCCTTTCCCTTACCCGTCAAATGTTATCCTACCTACACCCAAACTAAAGCCTTTGCCCGATAGTCTCAAGTA
This sequence comes from Thalassia testudinum, assembly GCA_037157565.1. Classification (NCBI taxonomy): domain Eukaryota; kingdom Viridiplantae; phylum Streptophyta; class Magnoliopsida; order Alismatales; family Hydrocharitaceae; genus Thalassia; species Thalassia testudinum. The sequence continues at coordinate 53,582,193 of JAZHRO010000009.1, forward strand.
TGTCTTCGTAGGACCTGACTAGACCTTCCCTGTGATTATCAATGCCCATTTAACTAGGAATCAAGAACTTAGGTTGACTGCAACCCTCTCTGAACATCGGGCAACCATTGGGTGGACAATTTCTGACTCAAGGGGAATTAGCCCTACCTATTGCATTCACAAGATCTATTTGGAAGATGGAGCTCGACCTTCTCGTCAGATGCAGAGGCGATTGAACCCGAATATGCGAGAGGTCGTTAAAAAAGAAATAATCAAGTGGCTTGACATAGACATCATTTACCCAATTTTCGATAGCCCTTGGGTGAGCCCCACTCAAGTGGTACCCAAGAAAGCTGGGCTCACCGTGGTCACCAATGACCAAGGCGAATCCATCCTCACCCGCATCGCTACCGCATGGCAGGTGTGTATTGACTGTAGGAAGCTTAATGAGGCCACCAAGAAAGATCATTTCCCTCTGCAATTCATTAACCAGATTCTCAAGCAATTGGCAGGGCAGAAATATTTTTTCTTCCTGGATAGATATTCAGGATACAACCAAGTTGCTATTGCACCAGAGGATCAAGAGAAGATTACATTCACTTGCTCGTATGGCACGTTCGCATTTCGTCGTATGCCATTCGGGTTATGCAATGCACCCGCTACCTTTCAGCGTTGCATGCTAGCCATCTTTTCAGAGATGGTGGGTGAATAATTGGAGGTCTTTATGGATGATTTCTCCATGTTCAGGAACTCATTCGACCATTATCTTCGCAACTTAGAAAAGATCCTGAAGCGATGTATCGAGGTCAACTTGGTTTTAAGTTGGGAAAAGAGCCATTTCATAGTTCAGGAAGGGATTTTCGGTCACATCATCTCACATAGGGGCATTGAAGTTGATCGAGCTAAGGTTGATTTAATTTCCGAACTTCCACTCCCCAGCTCGGTCAAGCAAATCCGATCTTTCCTAGGACATGTTGACTTCTATAGAAGGTTCATTAAAGATTTTTCCAAACTTTCTAAGCCCTTGACTGACCTTCTAGCCAACGACGCCCTTTTTCACATGACACATGATTGCATCAAGGCCTACAACACCCTTAGAGAAACAGTCTCCACCTCACCTGTTTTACAACCCCCAGACTGGTCCCAAGACTTTGAGATAATGTACGATGCATCAGATTTTGTTGTCGGTGCAGTCCTAGGACAAAGAAGAGAGAAAAAACCCGTGGTGATCTACTACGCGAGCAAACCATTGGATGAGACTCAACGAAATTACACTGTCACAGAAAAAGAATTGCTCGCCATAGTCTTTAGGTTAGAAAAGTTCAGATCATATCTTCTAGGATCCCACATAACGATTTACACTAACCACTTGGCTATCCAACATTTATTGGCCAAAAAGGACGCTAAACCTAAGCTCATCAGATGGATCCTACTCTTGCATGAATTTGACCTTGAAATACGCGACAGCCAGGCTCAAGATCGTTGTAATCGACCACTTGTCTAAACTTCACCCGGATCACATTAGATCCTCATTACCCTTAACTGACACCTTCCCTGATGAACTTCTAGCCATGCAAGGAAGGAGGCTACCCTGGTATGCAAGCTTAGTCAATTATTTGGTGGTAAGACAGACTCCGCACGGCTGGTCCAGACAACAACAGGATAAGTTCTTGGCCAAAGCCAAGCACTACTTCTGAGATGATCCTATGCTGTTTAGACTCTATGCTGACCAGATCATTAGGAGGTGTATTCTTGAAGAGTTAGTCCAAAGCGTGCTATCCTTCTATCATGACCAAGCTTGTGGTGGCCATTTCTCTGGGAAGCAGATGGCTGCAAAAGTTTTGCAATCCGAATTCTACTAGCCATCCTTATTCAAGGATGCACACAGCTTTGCGAAGGCTTATTCTCGGTGCCAAACATTAGGGACTGACCAAAAAGGATATGACGCCCGTACAGCCCATTCTGATCGTCGAAATTTTCGATCTCTGGGGCAGCGATTTTATGGGACCCTTCCCACCATCCACCTGCTTCGAGTACCTATTAGTCTTGGTGGACTATGTCTCAAAATGGATCGAAGCCGTAGCCACCCTAAGATGTGACCATAAGGCTATCATGGACTTTGTTAAGCAAAACATCTTCTCTCGATTTGGGATACCGAAAGCCATGATCAGTGATGGTAGGAGTCACTTTATTCATGCCCAATTATGTGCCTTACTTAGAAAATACGGGGTTACTCACTGCATTACCACCCCATATCACCTGCAAACAAATGGGCAAACTGAGGTCTCTAATAGGCAGATCAAGAATATTCTGCAAAAGATTGTGAGAACTGACCGGAAGGATTGGTCCACACGATTGGATGATGCCTTTTGGGCATACAGGATCGCTTTTAAGACCCCGATAGGCATGTCGCCTTATCGATTGGTCTTTGGCAAGGCTTGCCACCTTCCGATTAAGTTGGAACACCGGGCATACTGGCCTGTTAAGTAGTGCAATATGGATTCCTAGTTGCCGGAGCACAAAGGACACTCCAACTCTCTGAGCTCGAGGAAATCTGTTAGGATGCTTATGATAATAGTCGACTTTTCAAAGAGAAGATGAAAGCTGTTCACGACAGACACATTCATGGGAAAATCTTCGAGCCCAATCAGCAAGTCTAGCTTTTTGATGCAAGACTTAAACTTTTCCCCAGGAAGTTGAGATCAAAGTGGATAGGACCATATCAGGTGGTCAAACCTTATCCCAATGGGGCATTTGAAATTGTAGATCCTAACACTGGGCAAACCTTCACAATCAATGGCCAGAGATTAAAACATTTTCTTACCTAGGCTCCCCCAAAGGAAGTAGTCACCCTCGTTGAGGGTTGACACGGAGCTTCGCCCAGCTGGAGGCAATAAACTCAGTGCTTCCAGGGAGGCAACCCAGAAGATTCAGACTGATCAAGTACACGGTGGCACTTAGGTGATTCCTTTCTGTGCCCCTTTGCATACATTTATTTGCCAATGAGGACATTGTCCAACTTAAGCATGAGGGGTGGTAATTCACATTCTCTGAGTTTATATTATCAACCTAAATTATATATATATATAAGAAAGAAAATTAGGAAGGAAAACTTAGGCACTAGGAGCTTATCAACTGTAGAAAATAATACGAGAAGAACCTAGACACTTAGACTTTTCAGACCTTCAGGCTTAATCAGCCCAGGTGTCTACTAAAATGTGGATTTAACCCCGAATACTTGCAACCTTAATTTACATTAATCTGATCAATAAAGTAGGCTAATAAGTAATGACTTATCAACCCACCCTCTGACTCGAAGGGACTTTTAATCTAAGCAACTGCACACATTTTTGCACTCACTCCTCGAAGATTCTAACAGAAATTAGGTAGCTAATGAACCTTCTAAGGTGATATGGCTAGCAAGTTGTCGTGAGTAACAGCCCATTGGCCAGTTATCCAGAACCCAGCCATAGGACCATTCTCTTCTATTATTACCTCTAGGTAAATCTTATGTTAGGGAAGCCACCTACTAAAATAACAAAAGAAAAAGAAAAGGGAAAGGGAGAAACAAAAAAAAAAAGGATAAATAAGCCACACTTCACCATATGAATATGATTGTCAAGTGGTCGTGGGTAACAGCCCATTGGCCAGTTGTCTATAACCTAGCTCACTAAATGCACGAAAAAGACCAAAACACTTAAGGAAGAAACAGGGAAGTAGAGCAATCTGGGGAGATATACACTGGAAGCACTCTTGTGTTGACCCTACACAAAATAAAAGTAAGGATAAAGCTACCGATCGGATAGATACACCTTTAGGCAAACATTTTCTTTTACGGTCACTTAGGGACGTAGAAAATCAAAGTCTATTTTAATTACCGTTGAGTGAGTCTATCACAATTTTCACACCAAGATGCTTACTACTTAAAGTCTTTTTCGAGTTATGGGTGGGTTGGATAGTCGTAAAAAGTTACCTACACACTCTCAACTCCAAAAATCCAAAAAAATTAGAAAAGATGAAAAGAAAAAAAAATATTTAAGTGTATATATGCTTTAAAGCGAGGACTTGGACGGTTTGCATTTTGGCAGACACACGGGTGCTGCTTAGTCTCTGTGGATTAGGCTCTTAGTATATATTTCCTCCCGTTGACAAGCAACATATGTCTAAGTAATCAATTCCTAATTCCAACTGAAAATAATGGCTAGGATAAACCTTGCTAGCGACTAGCAAGGGATGAGCATAGGAGTATGATAACTCTATATCCAATGATGATAATTCCATCAACTAGAGTTAGTTTTTAGGATATATGTGTTAATGACATACCATAATGGGTTTGGGAGCATTGCATGCATTACAAATTAAGATTGCTTATAATCAATGTTTAATGGACATGTGTACAAGTGTATGTTGAAACAGGCCTCAGATGAGCAATCAGACAGCACGAATGGATCCGGATCGATGAACGGAGTCCAACGGACTTAGAATGACCTCAATCCAACCTCCATAGCTCGCACATCAAGTCTAAGAGTTCCTGACCATTGATCTGATGATCAACGGTCCTCGTCACACCACGTGGCATCCTCACCAGCCACCATCGCACGCCAACACACCCGCAACTCCTCCAACGTGAAATCCTAACCGTTGGATTTCCATTCAACTGTCGACCGCACCCACACTTGACCTCACCCCCACAACTTGCGAAGATAGCGTAGTGGGTAGCTCCTCGGCCTCGCAAGCAAGCAGCGAGCGTTCGAAGCTCCGCGCACTGCCAAATTGTGCTCGGCTGAGAGTGCGGTCGATTACAACCATCGATGTGGGCATGAACGGCGTAGATGGAATCCACGCAGTGTCTTCAGATGAAAGCTTGCCCGTCGCGCACGATCACGCGCGCTCACCGCACGGGAGGTGTGATCCAACGCACTCGGTCACACGCAATCCCAGTCGTTGATGCACCATTGGACGGCCTATGGTGCGAGCATGCGGATCGCAGGGGAAGCAGCATCTACGGGAGCGGCGGGGGGGCGATGTGACATGCCCTCAGCTATCCGATGGTGATCCGCGCCTTGGATCCGACGGTTAAGGATGTATGGGTGCAACTTGAGAACGGGCACGCCCAAGGACCAGTGGGCGTGGGACTTTAGCGACGCTTTTGGAAGGAATTTAGCGACATCCCGGATGTCGCTAATGACTCGTACCTCTTTTGGAAGCCCTCTTCTACTATATAAACCTCATCAACCATCCCATTCAAGGGCATTCAATTCTCACACACTCTCCATGCAATACTAGCCCTCTCCTAGCTCCACCAAACACTCCATATCCGCCATGGAGTTGTCAAGCCGCTGACGGAGCCCCCTCCACCATCGTGGCCACCTCGCCTCCTCACACTCTCTCTTACTCTAGTTTTATGTTGCACTATTTTAAGCTTTCATCTCTTGTTATATTTGTAAACAAACTCTAATTGCATGTTATATGTTAATGTTGCTTCTTATATCGTAGTTCACATCTCCTTAAAGTGATCGTCATGTTTTAAATGCAAGCTCTAATCCTACTCTCTCTCTCTCTCTCTCTCGTTTTCGCAAGCAAACCACGCTACCATTTTGTGACACCCAAAGCAACTAAAACTAATATGATTTCACTCCTCCTTAAGATCAACACTTGGACTCACCAAATCCAAATCTTAAGTTAAAATCAACCTCGCGACCGCATGCTACAATGACAATTAAACCAACGCATTCCGTGCGCGTCACCCCCTTTCAAACTTTGTTTCGACCCCTCGACTACACCACCCACCACCTTCATCTCCATTTCCGACAACCCCTTTGACAAGGACTTCCACGTGCTACACACCTCCATTCTCCTCGTTGACATGCCCATTACCTCCATTGTACTCCACTCATCAAAAGCCCTCTATCTATTCACCTTCCCATCCACCCAAACACCCACTTCCTCCGGCCATCTCCACCTCCGTCCGGCCACTACACCGACTCCCACGCCACAAAACCACCACCACTGCATTCCTCGTCCACCGGCGACCCTCGTGAGCTATTCTAACGTGGCCTTTAGGCCATTTTAATTGTTTCAAGTGTTCGCTCCTTCGCCGCCATTGATGATAGCTTCGAGCAAAGCTTGAAGCTCGTTCTTACTACGTCCGTCCTAGGCTCTAGCCCTAGGTCGTGCTGAAGGGCTCCAGGTTGTGAGACAAGGTTCAATTGGAAGCCTTCTCCTTAGTAGGTGCTCCGAGTGAAGGAGATTCCATCCTCTAGCAGTACGTGAAGAAGGTGAGACTTTAGTCCCACCTCGAAAATCACTGAAACGTGGGGACCAAATAAATTATTCTTGTGATACGAGCTTATCGCCCGAGTGCACAGGGGGTCGGGTCCCCTGCCATGCACCCCTTCACGCCTCACCGGTGACGCCTCCACACGGGTCTGGTTCAATTACCTGCCTAAGCCTCACACCTCGGCTGCTACCCACTGCAAGCAACCCTGGTCCCACGTGCGCTCATACCCAAATACCCGGTTACCCTTGCGGAAGAGAAGAGGAGGGAGAGAGAGAGACCGCGGGGTCAAGGGGGGTTTTTGCTATGGAGAACAATGGCTAACACATAGCCGTTTGAGAAATTATGCTCTATGTGTGAAGAGAAGAGAAAAGAGAGAAGAAAGTAAAGGAGAAGATCTGAAGAAGGCTAAGGCAGGAGCGTATAGAAGAAATCAGAGAAGAAGAGGAAAAGAGACAGAGCCAAAGAAAGGATGAAAAGCTAAGGGAAGGAGTCATACAGAAGAAAGCCAAAGAAGAACAGCAGAAGAAAATCAAAGAAGCACTGTAGCAATTGAACGTTTAAGACGTCTGATTCACTGTTTGTTCATTTGATTCTATTTGAGTAATTGCTATATATGTGTTAGGCTAATAATTGGTGATTCAAATCACCATTATTTTGTCTAGAGTTCTTTTTATCTTCTCATGTACTTATGTTATACATTGCATATTAGTTTTTGAGTAATTAATTATGCCCATTTATATTATCTATTGAGATTAGCATGTGAATGCAATACTTGCTCCCAGTGAACGACCTCACACTTCATTTCTTGATTCTGAGCTTATAAATTTTATTTACAAGTTCGATTTATTGTAGATTTCAAATTACGATGACAATACTTTGATTTAAATCCCCGATAAATTGCTTCAACATTTTGGCGTCGTTGCCAGGGAGCAACGCACAATTCATCGCTATTCTCTTGCTATATTTTGATTATATTTGAGCACTAACTTGCCCTGTTTGATTTCTTGTGATTTTGCGAGGTATGTCACAAGGTGATCTTCCACGCAAAACAGCCACTCCAGGGCAGGTAACTTTTCTATTCTTCCTTAATCAACCTCTTAATCTTGGGAAAACAAGAAAAAGGAAACAATCAATTAAGAATCACCTACCTTATTTTTATAGTAATCATCATTTAAAAAGGCTAGTTTCCTGATTTGCGAACAAATTTCATATCTATTTGAAGTTTGAGACGATTCTATTAAAGATTCCCATCCTTAATTGCCTATACCTATTAAGGATCACGCTTAATTCCTAAATCATTTTAGGCTCACACATCTTCTTGCTTGGAGCCCAAGGTGAACAATTGGAGATCTACTGGACTTGGATTAGAGCTAATTAGGGTTTCAATTTTAGGGTTTTGGAGTGCTAGTTCGCACTTGCCTACATAAAAGGAAATAAACCCACTCGCATTTGTGTGCCACCGAAACCCTGTTTAAAAAAATCTGATCAACAAAAACCCTTAAATTCAAGCTCTAAATTCACTTGAACCCTAAAAACCCTTTGACCTAATAACTTGAGAGTCAATTCAGAGTGATTTCTAGGTCTTGACCTAGATTTCATTCTACCATCTTTAGGGAAAGTCAGGTGAAGTCGACCTACATTGTAGGCCAACCAACCTCCAAATTAGGTCACAAGTCAAATCAACTTCCAATCAAGCGAAACTTAAGGCACAAATTAAGACTTAAAATTGGTAGACCTAAGGTCTTAAGTTCATACATTCCGATCTATCTGCAACCGCAGTGACAAGGAAAGTCACGTGGGGTAAACCCTATAACCTGTGGGAACGCTCTACCGTGTAGGGGTTTTTGTGGGGCTCTCCCTTCCTAGCTGCACAGGTACTTCTCGGGTGTGCGAATTTCTGATTCAGATGTATCATCCACCTCGAAACTACCTTAGCCATCCAAAAATCTTTGGTGCCTTGATTAGGTCAAATTTCACATCAAGTCCCTCATCTTTTCTATTAGAGCACACACACATGAAGGTCCTTAGGTTTTTAACCTAAGAGACCTCTTCAGATCTTCTTGGAAATTTCTAATTTGATCTGATCAACTTCAAATCTAATCTTGAGTTTGATTCTACATCTTAATTCTACTTGATTCAAAAATGCAGCCTGGCTATATAGGACTAATGTTTAAAAAACCTAAGTCACAAATGAGCATGAAAGAAAAGATACTTGAGAATGCTTATAGACACCATAACGAATATTGTAAAAGGGACATTCAGAATAAATTCAAACAAACAATGGACCACATTTTAAACCGTATGAAGATGATATGGATACAACTAAACCACGGTTCAACCCGGGATGATTTCTTAACAGAACACATGGAATTGGTGAAATTACACAACAATAATTGTCTGCAATATTGGTCAAATCCTTCAATTCCAGAAGAACTCCAGAATTTTTTGGAAAAACAGGGAGAATTGCTGAATAATTTTTATAAATCCATCGATCAAAAATACCCATCAGAAGTTAAGATGACATCTTGAAGTAATTCTAGTAATCCATGTAATTTCCCAAATCCCAGGTTTGATGATCAAGCTTGTTATGGACCCCTAACCCAAATGAAATCTGATTCAAATTACGAACAAATTGACATTCATGATCTTGAGACGGGTTGGGAGGATCTGATTACAGGTGTTCACACTTTTGAGCCAGCCATAGAAAATCAAGAGCCTGGTTCACCAAGCTTAGATTTCCCAGACACCTGTGCTAATAAGATTGAGTCAGAACCTCTCGAGGGTGTAAACTCCGTCCCTTATTCTGATAAGGTGATGCTCAAGAGCTATTCTGACATCCCTATAGAGCCCAACCTAGATTCTAGTGATCCAACCCACACCCTTAACCTAAAATCTGGATTCTAGCCTATTTAGGATGATCATGAGGCCCAATATGATGAAATTTAGATTTTGAATTTGGATTATAATTCTGGGCCTGTATTTGATAAGTGCACCTCTCCAACCTCCTCAGAGATACAGATTGATTTTTCGGAAGTCACGCCAATCTATGATACAGAAATCGAGGAGTTGGAAGAGTTAGGAATTGATTGGGTCTACCCTACGAGCAAAGAACCCGAGCCTACGCCTAATAGGGACACCTTTTTTAGCTCGAAATCTGAAAACAGGTTAGATCCAAGTCAGGTTGCTGCCTCTCCACATCTTGATTTACTCAGTGGTGGAACCTCCGATCCCGAATCAGATTCAAAACACGATTCTCTCAAGTTCTCCAACAATTTCAAATCTTACCCTGATTTCGAAGAACTGTTATTTCCTGACAAATCCAAACCAATTTACGACCTCAGCGACTACAACCCGTCCTTTGATTTTGACACTAAGGTCAATGATTTGAAAGAAACCACCTCTTCCACAACATATATAGAGCCTTCCAATTTCCAACCCCGACCCGCAATCAGACTCAATTTTTATTTTGATTCTCCTCTCTATGAGCTAGTTGCACATGATTCTCCTCCACATTTTAATCGAGTATCGGATATCGATCAAACTGCAAATTACATGCCATCTTTCTCTGATCACCCTTGTAAGGACCTCACATCCTCCATAGATCCATTTTCTCTAAAAGATCCCTACCCTGATCAAGCTGATTGGACTCAGCCAAACCCTAGTTTCACACTTCCACATCTACTTGAGCTCCACATCATATGGTGGATTCTGCATCTATTGATTCACATCTATTAACCCACCAGATTGATTGGGTTTAGGCTACATCATCAGCCTGTTAATTTGAATAAGCACCTAGTTGAACCAACTAGGCTATTGATCAAAGTACTTGTTCTACAAAATTCGTCTGATTTGACCACTCCTCCATACCATTTTTGGCTCAGCTGAAGGCATTGAATTTAGCGCTTAACGAGAGGCAACCCGTCATTCCAAAATATTTGAGATCCTTCTGATTATCCTTTTGTACTTCACATCTATTACACTTCGAGTTCAGTTTTAGAACAGTCGACTCCACCTTTGGTACTTATACCAAAACTTGAAATCGTCCACAACAGTCATCCCGATCCGTTCGCCCACCCGATTATCCTGTTCTAATCCCTGAACCCAAACTATTTTCATACCCTCCAGTTTACAATGAGTACATTGCAAAACCTAGGCTTGGGGGTTTTAAACCACAAACACATAAAAATTCAAAGTTCTAAAGGGTTCTCACAAACAAAACATATTTCAGAAAACCAAAAAAATAAAATAGAAAATTGAAAAAGAACAAAAAAAAATGGTAAAAGGGGAGGAAATTTTGAAAAAAAAATTACATACCATTCTTAAGGAGGAAAAGGTGATTTTAAAAATAAAAAAGGAGCAACAATTTGAAATAAAAAGAGATTCATTAGTAAAATATTATGGAATCTATTTAAGTTCTAAATCAAATTAAAAGAAAGAAATAAAAGTCAAAAAGTGCTAAGAGATACAGAGATTAGTATAAGTGCTGATCTTAGGCCTCTTGAGCTTATTTTAGGCTTAAAAATTCACATATCCGTTAAGATCTGAATAGTCCTCAAGAGGTTGAGGAAAATGCGAAGTTTAAGTATTAGGTCTAAGGCTTAGGGATTATTCGACCTCGTTAACTGACCTCTGATTTGCGGGACTCGGTAACCTAAACATCCTAATCCATACACAGTCTGGTTAGTGCACTTAATTATCAAAATCATGCAAAGTGTTAACTCTGTTCTGAAAAAAAAGCTACCTAGATTAGAAGTGGTTTATCAACACAAGTTGATTTGGATGATTTGCCAGCACAGAGAGATGAGAAATTCCCCTCGAAGATGCGCAATAACATACCGTCTCATCGGTGCTTGTCTCCTAGGATATCTAAATATCCTACTGGGGATGTAAGCACTTTATGCTGATTCAGGTGCCATAGGAGGGATTATACCGAAATGTCGATTGCCAGGACCTGAATTTAACTACAGAACACCAAGGGCGGCATTATCTCGAAATGTCGAAAGCCAGGGTTCTAGGGGTTACCATGAGCGGTGTTATCTCGAAGCATCGAAAGCTAGGGACCTTACGAGGATTGATGGTGGGAACTTGGAATCCGATACAGACCGTATTGTAAAGCCAATCTGAAGCTAGAAATAAAGAAGAAAAAGAGAAAAAACTCTCCAAAAAATGTAAAAAATTATTATTTCTTTTACAAAAACACACTGTAAACTGAACCTGGACTAAGCATGTTTTAAGCAAGGGTGCTTTAATTACGGAGTTCAACAAACCTTAGGTTAGTTTCTGTGGACCTTAGAAACCTTCACGGCAGGCTGAGGCTAAAGCTGGTTAGGTCCGGATCATAATTGGTACTTGAGTACCTCTAGACCTATTGTTAGCATTCTGACCTAATCTACAAAAGAAAGTACACATCAAAAATCTGAGCATAAAAAGACATGGTCTAGAATTTGAATTAATTTTATGAGATTTTACTAAGGGACTAACAAAAGTTAGGCATGGGGGTATGATGATAACGTCATCATCAGCCATATCTAGCTTTAATTAATCACAATCAAGGAATAAATGCTCCTACATAACCACCAAAAGAGCCCTAATTCACTGTAAATCCATTTTGAGAGAATAACAAGAAAACAGGGGTAAAATTATAGTTTTAATAGCATATTTCAATTGCACAACAATCATGTGATTTCTCAGGGGTTAGTTAAAGGTCAAATGATCTTAAATGTCTAACAAGTGGGTCCGTGGAGATAGAAATGGATTTTCACGCATTTCGAGAATTAAATAATATTTGAAACCCTAAAAATAGACCCACTTAATCTACTGAGGTTCTGAGTAGGATAAAATTCACCCAAATCCTTTAAAATTTATAAAAAAATATTCTCTAAGGTTTGGTACCTTCAATTTGACCATCAGAACCCGTCTTGACCCAAAATAGAGCCACAAACAGACTATTACCCTAATTTGAATTTTTACATAAATTACCCATTTACACTTAGTCAAAACCTAAATCTGACTTCACCATTAGATTCCTTAAGTCCAAATTAGATTTGTATCAAAATTTGGACCCAATTAGAGATCATCTTGACCTAGTTTGCAATTTGATCCTATCTCACTCTTTTCTCTCACACACATGCCCCTAACTTTAAAATCCTTATAAATATGCCCCTATTTTTGTTGCCACTCTTTGCAAATAGGTCCCTACACCATTATCGTGGAGGAATCGTTCTCTAGTGACTTTTGATTGAAGATAACTCCTCTAATCAATGAATCCCTTCCAAAATTGGAAGGGAGATTCCTTGAGAAGTTCTCTTTCCAACACACACAACTTCGAACTCTATAACCTTCCCAATCTCTCATGTGAACGCATGAGAGATTCGGGTATTTCTTGAGTTTCCAACTTCTTCGAGCTTTCTAAGCTCGCAAAGCTTCATTCCTAAGCTTAAACTGACTCCCTGAGGCCTATAAAAGGATCCCCATGGCAAATTGTTTTCCACACGCTTTTGGCCGAAAATCCCCCTCCTTCCTCCTTCCTCACTGGCTGGAAGACTCCACGATGTTCAATGATCTTCTCCAACTTCCCTCATCGTCCGTACGCAATACCAGCGACGGATTTGCCTTTCTCCCCCTTGTTCGCGTCGCGCCATACCAGCGGGCGCCTCAATTCCCCTCGTCCTCACCACTTCTACGCCACCGGAGAGTTCTTCTCCGACGCCGACATACCCCCAGCAAGGAGATCTCCCCCCTTTCGTCTGTTAGTTTAAGAATAGTTTAGTTCCCTTAAACTCTTAGGTTAATTCTTCCCTTTTCAAACTTTGTTTCGACCCCTAGACTACACCACCCACCACTTTCATCTCCACCTTCGGTGACCCCTCCAACGAGGACTTCCGCATGCTACACACCTCCATCCTCCTCGCCGACATGCCCATAACCTCCACGACACTCCACTAATCAAATCCCTCTATCTATTTGCCTTCCCATCCACCCAAAACACCCATCAAACAAACCCACTTCCTCTAGCCATCTCTACCTCCATCCGGCCACTACACCGACTCCCACGGCACAAAACCACCACCACTGCATTCCTCGTCCACCAGCGACCCTCGTGAGCTATTCTGACATGGCCTTTAGGCCATTTTTATTATTTCAGGTGTTTGCTCCTTTGCCGCCATTGACAGTAGCTTCGAGCGAAGCTCTAAGCTTGTTCTTTCTACGTTCGTCTTAGGCTCTAGCCCCAGGTCGTGCGGAAGGACTCCAGGTTGCAAGACAAGGCTTCAATTGGAAGCCTTCTCCTTAGTAGCTACTCCAATTGGAGATTCCATCCTCCAAAAGTACACGAAAAAGGTGGGACTTTAGTCCCACCTCGGAAATCATTAAAGCGTAGGGGCCAAATAAATTGTTCTTGTGATACGGGCTTATTACCTGAGCACATAGGGGGTCAGGTCCCCTCCCACGCACCTCTTCACGCCTCGCCCGTGACACCTCGACACGGGTCTGGTCCGATTACCCGCCTAAGCCTAACACCTCGGCTGCTACCCACTGCAGGCAACCTTGGTCCCGGGTGCTCTCATACCCGAGTAACCAAATACCTGGTTACCCTTGTGGAAGAGGAGAGAGAGAGAGAGAGAGAGAGAGAGAGAGAGTGAGCGTGGGGTCAAGGGGGGTTTTGCTATGGAGAACAATGGCTAACACATAGCCGTTTGAGAAATTATGCTCTCTGTGTGGAGGAGAAAAGAAAAGAGAGAAGAAAGTAAAGGAGAAGATCTGAAGAAGGCTAAGGCAAGAGCGTATAGAAGAAATCAGAGAAGAAGAGGAAAAGAGACAGAGCCAAAGAAAGGATGAAAAGCTAAGGGAAGGAGTCATACAGAAGAAAGCCAAAGAAGAACAGCAGTAGAAAATCAAAGAAGCACTGTAGCAATTGAACGTTTAAGACGTCTGATTCACTGTTTGTTCATTTGATTCTATTTGAATAATTGCTATATATGTGTTAGGCTAATAATTGGTGATTCAAATCACCATTATTTTGTCTAGAATTCTTTTTATCTCCTTATATACTTATGTTATACATTGCATATTAGTTTTTGAGTAATTAATTATGCTCATTTATATTATCTATTAAGATTAGCATGTGAATGCAATACTTGCTCCCAGTGAACGACCTCGGACTTCATTTCTTGATTCTGAGCTTATAAATTTTATTTGTTCTTCGATTTTTTGTGGATTTCAAACTACAATGATAATACTTTAATTTAAATCCCTGATAGATCGCTTCAACACACGGTAAAGCCTTAGTCGACATAAGGTCGACCAAGTCCCGATGTTGCTATCTCTACAGTTTGGCACCACCTGCTATCACCAAGTGTGCCCATGGTGTGCAAGGAGTTAACTCACCGTCGAAGGCCCACAGTAAGAACGGATGTACAAGATGGGGCGGGGCGATGGCCTCCTCGAGCATGGTCACCTCCTCTCTTTTGTAGCCGCAACTGCCTCGAACAGATCCACATTCCATTGCCATCAAAGCAACGAGTAAAGTGGGACAGGGCGTCGTTACTACAGCTGTTAAGGAGAGGAATTGATTAATAAAATAAGAAAAAGAAATGAAGGTTATTTATCTACAAGACATCAAAAGAAATGTTAATTCAAATGAATGCATGCAATGCAACCTAAAAGATTAATTATTTCAATGCATGCTATGTATAGGAAACCTTAAATGCATAAACTATTTAAATGCATGTCTATAAATTAATCTATTTACATACTAATGTATGCTATGTATATGTTACTTTAATCTAATGTCTAGGCATTAAAATAGATAAATAGCCCACAAATATGGGCTCATCAAATGCTCTCATGCCTAATTTTTGCTAGTCCCTAGCAAACTCAAGCAATAACCCAGCTCTCCAAGTAGACTAGCCAACCCAATTGGTCTTCCTTAAAAACATGTTAAGTTACAGACCTTAGACCTAAGGTTCCCAAGTAGTTTCTAGTTTACAGACTAGGTTGGCTAAGGACAAGTTGCAAGCACAGGTTTCCTTGATTTCTAGCTCTACCCTAGGGTTTATTGGTCCCAGAGATTAAAGCATCCATGCATGTGCACTGCTCTAATTTTTTTGAGGTTGGTATGATTGCCAATCTAGAAAGAAAGTAAGAAGGGTTTTTTTTTCTTTTGTAATTATATATATATTTATTTATTTATTTGATTCCTCTAAATCTAACCTTGGATCAGCTATTAACATGGTCTGTGTCGAATTCATTGCCCTCATTACTGAACCTCAAAGGGTGCTTGGCTTTCGATGCTTTGAGATAGCACCACCCATGGTGACCCTAAGAACCACTGACAATTGACACTTCGATATAGTATTGCCCATGGATTTCTTAAACGAATTCAAGCCTGTAGCAAGCTACACTTCAAGATAAGGTCGCCCATGGTACCTGAATCGCATAATGCACTTACATGCCCCCAGAAGGATGAGTATCCTAAGAGACAAGTGTCGAGGAGGTGACATATTATCATCGCATCATCAAGGTATGTATTTCACCTCTCATGCGACAGGAACTTGTCCAATCAAGTTGTATTTTCAAGCTTCTCCTAAGTCTGAATCGAGAGAAGCAATTTTTTTTTTTAAGAAAGGAATTAAGGTGATCACTATTTACACAAGATCAAGTGTGTATGAAATGTGGATGTTTAAATTACGAGGACCTATAAACCAAAAGGTAGAAAAAGACATCAAATACTACCCAGCCCTTAACTCAATCCTTAGCTTTCCTTCCTCAACCTCTTAAGGAATGGTCCGCAATTTAACTCCTACTTAAGTTTTTAAATCCACAAAGGACTCTATGGACCTAAATCTAGTAGCTCAATTTAGCTTTTAAATTCAGTCACCTAGAGTCAACTTAATCTAACCTAAAGCCCTGGTCTTATACCTAAGAATGTAGGGCCCAACCAATTAATCTTGGGCCTAAATGCAATTTTTTTTCTTTTTCTTTCTTTTTTTTTTTGCATATGCATCTATGCAACGCTATGTAGATGTATATATGCTATGTATATCCCCTAAGTACACCCCCCAAGCCTAAAATCTGCAATGTCCCTATTGCATAGAAGGGTATTACCTTGGTTAGAGTTGGGCTACTGCTATTTTGTTGGAATAGCCAAACAAACCTACAAGTCAAGTTCAAGGATCGCAGAAATAGGCCCTAAAAATGAACGAACACTGGCCTAAAAAACAGATAACCTAGGATGTTGGCGAGCTAATTATAACTACCACTCGCAAACTCTCGCCCAACAAATAAGAGAATGAAATCTTCCTAGGTCGCTGGAAGAGGTTCTAAATGATAGTCAAGAATGACGACCTCCCAAGGGGTAGGAGGATGACAAGGATCCCCCAAAAGAGATGGGGAAGGAATGATGCAAAGATATAACCCTAGGGTGATGGACTGACCATAGAGAGCATCAATCCATACCCGGTAGCCCAATACAGGAAATGTTAGTTTGGTAAGCCCCCCGGTCAAAATAGTAGTGAGAATGTTTTTAAGCTAAGGATTGTCTAGGGTGTCCAAGTTTCGAGGTTGCAGGATGACCATAAGATCTAGGTTGGGTTTAGTCGGCTCAGTGTCCATCCCTAACAATCTTTTTAATTCCTCAATTACATCCCTAACATCCCTACTTATGTCATGTATATCTTCCTGCACTTCATCAGTGATCATTTCAAGGTATGGAGTTAAAATTTCACCTTCAGACATAGGCGAATCAGAGGGTGACTCCGAATTGAATGAAGGCAGGTTAGAAGCAACAAATTTAGGGGTTACCCTATCAATCTCATCCCTGGGAGCCAGCCAGATGGAGGAAAGGTCAACGGTGGGCATTGTTACTACAACCGTTAAGGAGGGGAAATGATTAATAAAATAAGAAAAAAGTAATGAGAGTTATTTATCCACAAGACCTCAAAAGAAATGTTAATTCAAATGAATGCATGTAATGTAACCTAAAAGATTAATTATTTCAATGCATGCTACGTATAGGAAACCTTAAAAGCATAAACTATTTAAATGCATGAAATATGCATGAAAGTAAATCTATAAATTAATCTACTTACATACTAGTGTATGCTATGTATATATTACTTTAATCTAATGTCTAGGCATTAAAATACATAAATAACCTACAAATATGGACTCATTAGTGATTTCAACAAGTGGAAAATCATCCCATCATGTGGAAAATTAATTCCCATCATTTTCAACCAATGTAAAGTGGTATTCCATCTATTGTAAATGGTATTGCACTAGTAGAATATCATTTTTCCCACTAATAGTTTTGATGATGTTGGTGGTGGATTTGACAATACTTAATTGCTTTTCTAGAATGCATGATCTCCATTATTTTTTTTTTATATCTCCACCAATACATTATAAAACGTGTTGCAACTCATGCTTCGTTACTTTTTCACATTCACATTAAAAAGAGAGAGATTAACAATCCAATCAATCGATAGGGATCGATAATCTACAACAATTGGATTATAACTAGTTTGTAGTCAACACGTTGTTATAGGAATAAAAAAAAATTTGGGAACCTTGAAAGAAAAGGGCATAATGTGTAGACATAAAAAATAATAGAAAATTAAGATTATTAAAAATCTAACCTTAACCATAATTTCATTGAAAGTCATGAATTAAAAGTCTATCAGCAAATAATATTTAAATAATTAGCATGAATACAAAATTACAAATACAAAGAAGGTATAAAATCCAATATTTGTATATAAAATCCTCAAAGTCATGAAGAAAAAATCTATTGTCAAACCATATCAAGATAATTAACATGAATAAAAAGCTGAAAACTCAAAGAACATGGAGGACAACAACGTCAGCATTGATGTTCATTGCTAGGTCAGCATTGAAATTCATGAGCCATGCAACAACTTTCAAAGAGAAGAAAAGAAAAATTCTAGCAACAGAACCCACTTTCTCCTCTTGATGAGTTTAATGTTTCTTTGAAAAGCACCAACTCATCAAATGGGCAAAGCCCATGAAAGAAGGAATAAATGAGTGATTTTCTTTATTCTACACATTGTCCAATGCGTACGTAAGAAAGAACCAAATAGAACATCAACATAGATACAAAGGCAAGAACTATAACAAGAAAATATAGATAAAATAAGGAAAACTCCATTAATTGATACCGATTCATTTTACCACAACATGAGTCAAGACGCCCATATATAAGATAATTTGGAGAATCATATTTCATAAAAAAACCTTGAAATAGGCAAGAATAAGATGATGGCGAAGATTTTATTCCCATTTGCAAATGGTGTCGTCTTCTTTTCCCATCACTCCACTCGTAAGTCTCTGTCGAAGACAGTCTCCTACTCAACTCATTGGTATAGTGTCCTGTGGGCATTGTTCCTATTCGAAGAACGATAAAGGAAGAACTTAGAAACCAGATATGATTCATGGGAAATAATAAAGAGCTGTAGCAAAAACATGAAAGCAATCAATCACCAACAGAGATGTTCAGCACTCATGTATATGTAAGTTGGACAATATAGCTTGTACAACAAAATGCACATATCATAATCTTATCTTTTAGTGAAAATATAATCAAACATGGCATTTCTGTACAATTATTTTCTTTGCTAATGATTCTCTATGGCCCAATAGTTTAAGCATTCTCGGTATCGACTTTGCATCCTTTTACATAACTCCTTACTACATCTAGAAGATTGCTAATAACAATATTTATTTCCATGGGAAAAAGAGAGATATCTTTAATCTCTAAAGCATGAATGTCTACATGGTTCAATACTTCCACCAGAATAGGTGAGAAACTAAGCAAACGGTATTAAAAGCATAGCAAAATGTCTTTGATTTTCTGAAGCAGCCAAATGCAAGCAAGCTACTATCCGAAACAATGGACAAGGTCAATTTATATGGCAAGTTCATCAATGCTATTGAGTCCTCTTTTTCCAGGATCATTGCCGAGCTAAGGTAGAAAGCTAAAGAGAAGATTGCCCAATAGAAGAAGCCAACATTCTAGGAATCAGTCATTGATGCTTGAGTAGGAAGTTTCAAGTTCTTTTTCCAACCTGCTTAAATGGTTAGTAGCAGAAGGTTATTCCCAAATTCCATGACGTGTTTTTTTAGGTATTAATTAACGGATGATTTGTGCAAGGGTCCTTTTTATTGCATTCAAATCACCTTGGTCAGGAACTTGTACGAAATAGAACACAATTTTCACATTGGTCACCATTGCATCATTCACTTGTTCAACTCCAACACTTTTGTCCTCAAAAGCTTTGCCAACTGATTGGAAGCTTGCTTTATCCTCATGCCTTTGGTCCCAAGCAAACAACTCACCCTTACAATTTGCACTGTCTTGTGATATGATATTATGGTACCTTTTGCTCGTAATGTATCAGTCTAAAGATATTGGCTTTATCTTTTCTTCGACTGTAGAGCTGAAGGTGGAGATGGTGGCTATACATACCTATATCTATAACATCTTACTGATCCAGATTCATGCTATAATCACATAGCCAGTAAAAAAAGTTCTTTTTTTCTTTCAAAAGAACAAATGCAGTACTGAAAAGAAATACCCATTTTACAAAACCTACGTATCTTGAAACAATACAAATTTCAAACCTCATTCCTGGCCTCTTTTGCCACATGCCGATCTGCGACTTCTCAGTGTCCAGACAATCTTTCAAAGGTAGCTTCCCTGTCTCTGCTCTGCTGAAATCTATCTTCAGTTCCTCCTAGTATGCCTATTCACATATGAAAAGAAAGCATAGGTGTTAAAAAAGAAAACACTTCCTTCAAAGCGAAAAACTGAGAATCAAGTGCACAGTTTACAATATGGTGAGCCCATATCCAGCATGCAAAGAGGAACCATATACTACTATGTTCTTGGGAAAATACATGTCTTCCATTCACAATCATACCTGATGATTTGCTACAGCTCCAAGGGACTGCAAACAACCTATATGCAAAACTTCACAACCACAGTTCTAATTATAGACTCAAAGTTGATTTCGGACATCTGACTATCACATTTCTTGGAGAATCTTGTTTGATGATTGCAAATGATTGCGATCTACAGATAAAAATATAACCAAGTTTGCGACTGAGAATTGGTAGTAGATAAAGGAATGCAATCTGAATGCACAGATGCACTTTGATTTACCTGCATACAACAAAATAAACAACACTCCTCCCTTCCTCCTCCCTGGACACGATCACGACAGTGGCGTCCTTCCTCCACTGCTCCATCAAGACCCTCAACCTTGCAGCCTCGGCCTTGGTCTCAGCCTTCGCCACTACTCCATCAAGACCCTCAACCTCGCGGCCTTCACAATTTCCTCGAAGAAAGAAATTCTACTTTTTACTAGCATAACAATCTATAATATCTAAAACCCTCCTCTACAACGAAACATAGAACTCAAATACGTTCCAACAAAAAGGTACAATCTAAAGAAGAAGCCAAACAAAAAATTCATAGAACAAAAAAGAAAAAATCAAAAAGCAAATCCAAAAGGAGAGAATGCTCACGAGTATGACTCCTCACACTACGGCCGCACCCTCCCCTGCCACGGCTGTCGCAAGCCCTTCCTCGCCTCCGAGATCCCCTTCGCTCCCCCCACCGTTCCCGGCACCAAAATGTACTACTACTCTTGGGGCCTCTTCCCCCTTCAGCATCCCCCTCCCCGCTGGCTTCCCAAGGGGCCATGGTTGTTCTGACAGTAGGGGGATCGCTCTTGACCACAACCCCACCCCGCCCCCTCCCGCCACGCGTAAGAAACTCGTCGCGCAGAGGGGGAAGAAGCCCATGGGGCGCCTAAGGGGCCGCTCACAAAAGGACCGTACTGTCGAAGCCCCACTGCCGCCCTCGGACGAGGATGTTGTAGGGGACCTCATGGCGGTGCTCGACGCAAATAGCTTCGGCATAGACCTCGACACCACCGCCGAGGCGCTCGAGGGCAGTGAGGACGTCTAAGCTGAAGCACCTGCCAACCCAACAGCCTCTGATGCGATTCGCAGCAGGGATGCCCTCCTCCAACAGCATGTCCGCCACGGCCTCTCGAGCTTCTTGCTGTTGATTGCTGTCGAGGGATGGATGTAATGAGAGGAGGGAAGGGAAAGGGGACTTCTAGGGGCACGGAGGGGTAGATCGATCGATCAAGAGAGAGATGCGGAGGGAGAGAGAGCGAAGGATGGGAGGCACAGTGTCGTGCCAGAGAGAGAGCGGGGGTTGAGGAAGAGCGATGTTGCGCGTAACTGAAATGAGGCATGATCTTCCTGATATTTACATCAAATACCATCACAAATGCTGCAACAGTTGTGTCAACCGTATCATCATTACCCATCCTTACATGGGGTTTAATAGATAATAAGGATTAGCACTTGATTAGAAAGTCCCTCACGGGGATATCGTAATTGTTGATTTCTTACTATCACATAATGAAATGGCTTATAGTGAATTAAATTTTTCTAATTGTCAAGATGATAATGACAGCTATGTACCTCGTGGTGCTATTAATATGCAAGAGAAATGTGGAAGTTTTGGACTATTTTCATGTAAATGCATACATTTAGACCTAGTTTGGTAAAATGGATAACCTATCAAAATAGGGGTTAGGCTTGTTTGGTGGGAAGTATATTTTGAATCAGGTTAAGAGGACTTAACTAGAGATAAATTATTCTGGGGTTGATGTAGGATAAATTTTTTTTGTGTACTATCTCATGTGTTTTCATAGGTTAATATAGAAATTTTCCAAACAGTCACAAATTAACCCACCAAGATAACCTTTATGACTTTCAAATAAAAATGGAGGATAACTCAACTGCAAAAAAGTTATCCTGTAAAATCTATCCCTCCATCCAAACTAAACCTTAGTGCTGAATATGTTTACACATGGCTTTGTAGGAATAATGACAAAAAAAAAGGATGAAAGATCAGAGCTTGTCTAGCACCTTGTGGTCTTACATATCAGCTAATGTTGCTTTTGTATGCATAAAATTGGATTGAAATACTCTCTTTATTATTAAAAGATAATAAAATGTAATTAATAACTTTTTTCTAAATTTCAACGTGATATATTTTAGTTGCTTATTATTAAATTTTTTTTACTGATATGAACTCTTTTAGATTAATTCAAGATGAAACGGAAACCATTCTTCTAATATTTTTTTAACATAAGTTTTTCTCAATTATCTTTAAAACAAAAAGAATTAACCTTTAAAAATGCAACTATCGACTAAACAACACAAGATTGAATATCAACAAAAGTTTATTTGAAAATCTCAAATGGAAAAGCCTCGGTATAAATAGGTAAATATTCATAAAAAACTTGTTCCATATATATCTACAACCTCATCTTCAAAGAAATTAGCATCAAACAAATATTTAAGCAATAGTAGGCATGAATTTAGAAAAACAAACTACTAATCATGCCTTCATATACACAACACAAGAAATACATAAGGAGATTCTGATAGATCTAAAATATAGGATATGGCTACGTGCACAAACACTCAAGTACAATATTAGTAATAACAAGAAAGATTTGCACAATCAATTCAAATTACAAAAGGACACAAAATATATAGTGGTTCCCCTCCCTTAGGTACTCCATTACCTAAGCCTCCCAACTTAGAGTTTTTAGCTCGATTCTCTCAACCCTGAGAGAATCAATTTACTAATCGAGGTAATTCATGGGTTACCTCAACCCAATTACAAGAAAATAAGTTTGTTAAAACCCAACGAGCAAATGCTCAAGAACAAATGAAATACAGGTGTAAGAAAGAAAAATTTTACAACTAAGTTCCTAAGCCTCTCAACAAATCTAAATATAATGTTACCAATTTGAGAGTTTAAAATGAGCGTGAATGCCTTGACAATGCATGAATAAATCACGTCAATGTGCTTGCAAATCCGTAGAGAGATTGAGAGCAACAAACTATTCCTTCTCTTGAATATGTGGTGGAAAAATGTGAAATATAGCTCTTGGAATTTTCCTTGTATTTCTAATATCTCTTGTTGTGAAAACAAAAAGTCCTAGGATCATTTTATAGAGTTTAGAACCTAAGATACTCGTCTATCAGACGTTGGGATTTAATTCCCAACATTCACATTATCAAAATTAATATTCCAGCTGTTTTGTTTTGGGCCAACGGCTATCTGGTACCAGTACTAAAGTACCTGGACAGGTACTAGTAGCTCACTGTCACCAGTACATGAGTCCTAGTACCGGTACTCATCATTGGTACCGATACTTGTGACTCCCAAGTTTGAAATTCCTTAGCCACAGTAACCTACCTATACCGGTACTCATCATGGGTACCGGTACTTATAAGGTTTAGGCCATAATTAAGGCTTCAACCTGTGGCCAACATGTACCAGTACTCATGGTTGGTACCGATACTTGTTGTTCACAGTTTCATACGAATTCTCAAACCTGTGCCTTGTAAATACCAATACCGATGAACAGTACCGGTACTTGCTTACAAGTACCTATTTTAAGTGTTTTAATCCATTATGTACTTTGAAAATGTTCGTAATATAAATCCTAATTTATCTCTAATTGATTTTACGATCTAAGTTATGATTCTTTGTTAAGAGACATATACAATCTATAAATATAAAATATAAACTAGAGAAACTAAAGGTCGAAGAATATCTTCTCCTCGACTCTTTCTTGTCATGATCTTTTTCTCATCATCATGCATCTATCATTTCCTGTTTGCCTTGCTTCTTCACCTAAACCTAAAAAACACTTAATAGCAAACATTAATTTATAATAATTTTGTTAACACTAAAACAAGATGTGAAACAAGGTTCCAACAGATTCTATATTTGAAAAAGAGAGCAATCAGTTCCAATCAATACTCTTTGCTAAAATCTTTAGGCATTTCATATAAGTTTTTCTTTGCCTTATCTCATCTCAATCTCCATAGCAGCATTTGCATGGAAGTCTTTTTTAAAAATATGGCAATTATTATCAAAGACGAACTTATAAAAACAACTATTGTGCTTAGATCATGAGATTAGCGATAATTTCTATAATAACCCATCATATGGTTATGAAAATTTGAATTAAAAAACAATCTAACATAGAAAGAAAATTGAAGGAAAAGAATAAAGATCCATAAAAAGAGCAAAACATCAAAAGATAGTATTTCAATAGTTAAGGTTCAATGTATCAGTAATTCAAAACCTTTGTCTAGATTTAAATAGGATCTGCATTTTCTTCTTACCAAGGTGCAAACATTGCAAGATATCCTTTCCCTTGATAGCTGTGTAATCCAACCATTCTAGCACGATGTGATAACCTCCTTCGTTTCTTCTTGCAAAGGTACCATTCGCTACAGCAACAATTCCAAAAGAAACCCTAAAACTTGTATTTGAACAAAAAAATACAATCAGAATCCCAAAAGAAATAATTTCTGAGGGATGCAAGGTGACTATCATCAATATTCATATTTAAGAATTGCAATTAATGACAATTGCTATACTAATAGAAATAGAATGAAGATAAAATAGAATGGCAATCTCCAATTATATCATATTACCTAATGCACATGAAAAATTACTTTTCCTCTGATCTCCTACCCCCTTATGTTAGATAAAGTAGCACAATGATGATAGGGCAGGTGATAAGTAATAAATATGTGAAGGAATTAGCAAAGCATGAAGCCAAGTTAAAAATAATTATAATATCCCCACATAGAAATAACTTTAAAGAGTTAAATCATCGGTCACACTTGCTTACATAAATAATGATTCTTATAAAATTAATAAGTATTACCAGATGTAGATTTTACCTTCGTGTTAGAAAAAAGGTCCATATCCATTAAAGTAGCATCATCAGAGAATATAATCTTAAGCTACGTTTGGCAAGGGGATAATGCTTTATCGGGATAGAATAGAAGTAGAATAAGTATAAAAAGATGTTTGGATGGTGGGATTATAATGATTGGTGGGATTGTAATGATTGATATGTTGATTTTGTGAGAGAAGAGAGTTAGTGGCTTTTGATGTAATGGTAGGTGAGTTTTTTTTTTAATATAATGATTTGTAGTTATTAGGTAGTGTTATTTGAGTGAATAATAATATTATGGATAAGATATTGAATAATTTAGATGTGATAATTTTTTATGAATAATTTTAATTTCCTCAAAATTTAGAAAAGAAAGGAAGAACGTGAAAAAATTACAAATAAGAAGTCCATGACATTTGTAAGTACCGTTGGTATGGCACTTCTGATCTTGTATATGAATAAGTATTGTGGCATGAGTTGTATAAATAACATATCTATGTATTCTATATATTAAATTAAGTATTTATAGTAACTTATTGTTTATATAACTTTATTAAATAATTATTTATTAATTTATACTAACTTAAATGTATATTAATCTAAGTAATTATAGAAACCTATCTATACGTACATAATTATAACTCATAATGTATATACATATTTAACCATGTAATATGAATAATATAATACCCATAATTTAATTTAATTATATATTTACAGTAGGTAATTAAGTTATTAAGTTAACTAAGTAATTTATTAACTTAAAATAGAATAAATTAATAATTTAAGTTAAAATAAATATAATCTATACTCGTATAGAATTATTTTAAGTATATTTAACCTATTTATTTTGTATTTATACTGTATTATAGTATTTATAAATTATTTATATGTATAACTAACTTAGACGTGTATTTAATTGTAAATAAATTAAAATAAAGTTTCTAAAATACATTAAAAATGTATAGTAAATAATTTATTATATAAATTAACTCTGTACAAAGTCAATTTAGTAATTAAGTCACTAATTTATATGTTAATTAACAAATTAAGCTTTAATTGATGTGTATAAACAACCACATTTAGCTAATTTTATTATATATTTAAATAATTTATTTATGTAAACTAATTGTACAATAATGTAGTCTTATATAAGGGCTTTATAATCCTATAATTTAATTTTAATTTAAATAAATTTATGGCCCTCGAATCAAGGGTTAAAGGTAGTAAATGATCAGAATGCAGCATAGCGCTAGGCACCGCACATTTTGCCACTCCGATAATCCCACATCATGCAATGAAAGAGCACAGGTGCCACATAAGAGCCATTTGCGCTGGCGACCCCTTGGTCGTTAGCGCAGGTGCACTTTGATAAACATGCATTAGTTATCCTCGATTTTTATGCCACGTGCATCGGTAAGTGTGTGTGGGCGCATAGGTGCATGTGTGGGCCTGTGGGTTTGAAATGAGCTAAAATCCACCTAATTAAAACTAAGATGGCCCTAGTAAAGGTCTGGTCCTGCCTCTAGTATTCACTATGTATCCCTCGAATGGACCGCCCGGCCATTAACAATTTTTGGCTATTTAAAAGATCAGATGGCCCAAGTTAAAAATGAGAAGAAAGAAGTTAGTCGCAAATGCAAAGTGTTAGATAGTGTTGAGTTTTGTTTTTGTGTGTGCATATGTGTGTGTGTATATATATATATATAGTATATGTATAAAGTATATATGCATGTAAAGAATGTAAATAAATAAGTATAAGTATGTAAATAAATAACATATACTGTAATATATATGTATATAGTATATAAGAGTAGAATAGTATGTTTGAACTCTTATATGTTTATAGATAATAAAAGAGCTTTAGTGACAGATATATATGTCATTATACATTTGTATATACGTTAGCATAAGTAGCAATTTTGATCTTAGGTAATGTGAATATATTACTAAGGTTTTAGCAACGTATATATGTGTTACTGTAAATATACTTATATGTTAGATAACTGCTTTTGCTTTATGTTATGTAAATATTTTACTAAGGCTACATCGATATATATATATGTTACTGTATATGTAATATGTGTTACTATAGATATTAGTATGTTAATTTAGTATAGTAAATATTATTAGTTATTTTTGTATGTATACTTAGGTATTACTTATTTTAGTTGTAAATAATTAACATAGTATAGTATTAGCTAGTTTTGTATGTCTATTTGTTGTATAGATGTTTTTAGGCATATTAATTGATTTTTTTGTGAATAATTAACCAATTCTTTCATTTATTGATTTATTCATTAATTTTGTAAATAGAATTAACATTTTGGGAAAAAAGAACATCTTTGGACTTAAAGTGATGTATATCAATAAGTGCCTCCCAGTGAACAACCTGGAAACAAACCAGTAAAAATTGTAATTAAATAAAATTGACGTGACATCGGTTTGCATTTATGACACATGCATATACTACAACAATGACATTTAAAACACCTTTTTATTGCAAATCGATCGTCGACGATCATGTTTTTGGCACCGTTGCCGGGGACAAAAACCCGACAACAATGCTTCATTGTGATTGATTGGCGATTGTTGTAGGTCATGTATTAGTCATTCACATTCCTCTATGTTTAAAATCTTCAAGGACCTAATTGCAAGCTGTTAGGGACCTCTTTGAAAGCCTTAGGGACCGCGCTGCATTTGTTTTAGCCACTTATGGGTTTTGTCCTAATTTTTTTACCGTTTCGCCTGTAAGGACCTTCGTGTAAATTCTCCAAACACACCGGAGCCATCGCAGGTGTACTGTTCACCCGAGGAACTCGTGTCATCACAACCATCGCTCCTGTGGATCTTGATCCTACGATCGAGCCTCATCCAACTTGCTTAAGCAATAAAGTGTTGAATAAGGATTTGAACTAGGATTTT
Organism: Thalassia testudinum; assembly: GCA_037157565.1. Lineage (NCBI taxonomy): Eukaryota > Viridiplantae > Streptophyta > Magnoliopsida > Alismatales > Hydrocharitaceae > Thalassia > Thalassia testudinum. Next base: position 53,610,189 of record JAZHRO010000009.1, read on the forward strand.
GGCAATTCTAAAAGCTGACCTGTGTTCTAATGCTAGAGATTTATTTCTAATCATTCATGTACACTTTATTGCTTTAAATTTGGTTGGAAATGTTTCTATCTATTATGGAAATTTACTTTCAGCTACATGTATAATGAAATAACTGTCGAAATGATGATTTTAGTGAAATTGAATTATAAATAAATGTTTTAATGTTTAGATCTATTATGTGATGATGCATGGACAATTCTGATTGTTAAAACTCTTATTCCAGCCATTAAAATTTGAGCCAAGGCCTTTTTTGATTAAAATTCATTGTAGACCTAATTTGGAGGAGATTTGTAAATAAATAAAAATTATTAAAAAATCATAAAAAAATAAAATAAACCTGTCTTGATGAAGATCAGGTAATTCTTTAGGTGTGTGCCAAGTTTAAAGGCATTCTGAACCCCAACTTGGTAAAACAAACCAGCCGACGGTTTACTATACCTTAGAATTTAATAAATAACCACATATCAAAAATATGTAAAAGAAACTTCTCCCTCTCTTCCCACTCTCTCGTTAATCCCCTATCTCTCCTATACTTATAAAAACTATAAAAATTAGGAAAACCCCAAACATATCCGAAAGTAGATTGTATACTATGTATATACTTGTATATATAACTTAAACCTAAACTATATGTAGATATTGTATAATATGTACAAAATGTATATAAATAACTTATATATGTATTCTACATATTAAATTAAGTATTTAGAATGATTTATTCTATATATAACCTTATTGTATAATTATCTATTAATTTATATTAATTAAATCTATAATAAAATAAGTAATTATATAAACCTATCTATATGTACATAATTGTACCTAATACTGTACATACATATTTAACTATGTGTTATGAACTATATAGTACTTGTAATTTAATTTAATTATGTATTAACAGTAAGTAATTAAGTTATTAGGTTAATTAAGTAATTTATTAATTTAAAATAAAATAATTTAGTAATTCAGACTAATAGTGAAGTAAGTTATAATTTATACTTGTATAATATTATATTAAATATTTTCAACCTATTTATACTATATTTATAATGTATTATATTATTTATAAATTATTTATGTGTATAATTAACTAAAACATATAATTAAATGTTTAACTCCGCCTATGTTGAAGTTCGTGTGCCTTTTCATTGCCGGTCCCAAGCCCGGGTAAAGGAGGAGGGTTGCGTTAGGTAGCCGACAGCCAGCGTAAAATTTGTCGGATCTTTAATCATGGATTCTAGCAAACTCTCTGATTTCGTTGTGGCATTCCCTACTTGCGATGCGCTATATCGACGCCCGGGTGTAGTGATAAATGAGCAAGGGTTCTCGCATGAGGAACGCATGCGAGTAAAGAAGTTAGTTCCGCCACATCGCCGCCTCGATGTAGTCCAAAATGAGCAAGGGTTCTTGCATGAGGAACGCATGCGAGTAAAGAAGTTAGTTCCGCTATATCGCCGCCCAGATGTAGTCCAAAATGAGCAAGGGTTCTCGCATGAGGAACGCATGCGAGTAAAGAAGCTAGTCCACCACTTCGTCATCGAAGTGTGTCACAAAGAATGCTGAGATTCTGTAGTTGGAATATTGGTACTTTGACCAGCAAGCTCATGGAGATTGTGGATACAATGGTAAGAAGAAGGATTCAAATTCTTTACCTTCAAGAGACTAAGTGGGTTGGTGAAAAAGCAAAGGAAATCGAGAGAACGGGTTTCAAACTTTGGTATTCAGGAAGGGACAAAGGTAGAAATGGCGTGGGCATTATAATTCATAAGGATTTGAAGGAGAGCGTGGTTGAGATTAAGAGATTGGGTGATCGAATTATTTTGATAAAATTAATCTTAGAAGAAGAGATCTTGAATGTCATTTCAGTTTATGCACCTCAAGTTGGTCTAAAGGAAAGAATAAAGAACAAATTTTGGGAAAAGCTTGATATGATAATTCAAGGAATCCCACAGACAGAAATGATTTGCTTGGGTGGAGATTTGAATGGACATGTGGGAGAAGGTGCTTTAGAGTATGCAGGAGTGCATGGAAATCATGGTTTTGGTGTTAGGAATGAAGAAGGGAAGACGTTCCTTGATTTTGCTATGGCTTATGATCTTTTCATAGCAAATACTTTCTTCAAAAAATGGGAAGAGCATTTGATTACCTATAAAAGTGGCTTAACAAGAACGCAGATCGATTACTTTGCTTTGAGAAGAAGGCATCATTTATCATGTAAAGATTGCAAGATTATTTCAGAGAAGAGTTTAACTGCTCAACATCGTCTTTTAGTATTGGATGTTCATTTGAAGAAAGTAAAGAAGAGAAAATTAGTGTCTAAGAATTTGAGAATTAAATGGTGGAATCTTAAGAAAGAGCAAGTGAGATTTAAAGAGAAGATGATGCAACAAAAGGCTTGGGATCTTGATGGTAGTGCTGATGAAATGTGGTTGAATATGGCAAACTGTATTAGGAAAGTGGCAAAGGAGGTGGTAGGAGTGTCTAAAGGAGGTGTTCTAGGACAAAAGGAGGCTTGGTGGTGGAGTGAGGAAGTGTAGGAGAAGCTTAAAATTAAAAGAGCCTACTTTAAAGCCTTATATCGAGATAAGACCGATGAAAATACAGAAAACTACAAAAGAGCAAAGAAAGAAGTAAAGAAAATTGTTAGTGAAGCAAAAGCAAAAGCTTGGGAGCATTTTTATAAGAAACTTGATTCTAAAGAAGGTGAAAAAGATATTTGCAAGTTAGCTAAAGCATGAGAGGGGAAAGCAAAGGACCTTACGCATGTAGGATGCATCAAGGTTGAAAAAGGAAGGGTGCTTATAGCTAGTGAGGATATAAAAACAAGATTGAAAAGATAATTTCATAAGCTATTTAATGAAAAACAAAAGAATGATATCATCTTAGGGGAGTTAGTTAACTTAGAAGAGTATGTGAATCGAGCATGTTATCGAAGGATACAAAAGAAAGAAGTAGAGGAGGCTTTGAAGATGATAAAAAGTGGGAGGGTTGTTGGGCTTGATGATATTCCTATAGACGTTTGGAGAATGACGGGAGAACAGGGTATAACTTGGCTCACAAATTTATTTAATACTGTGTGGAGAGGCAAGAAGATGCCAAAGGAATGGAGGAAAAGTTTTGTGGTACCTTTATACAAGAACAAGGGTGATATACAAGATTGTTCCAACTATAGAGGTATTAAGTTGATGAGTCATACGATGAAACTTTTGGAAAGAATAATTAAAAGAAGGGTGAGGCAAGTCTCTATGGTAACTAAAAATCAATTTGGCTTTATGCCAGGTAGGTCTACTATTGAGGCAATACATCTCTTGAGACGTATGATGGAGACATACAAAGTGAAGAAAAATGATTTACATATGATTTTTATTGATTTGGAGAAGGCCTATGATTCTGGCCCAAGGGATATCTTATTGAGAATTTTGGGGAAGAGACAAGTGCCAGTTATATATATCAACCTCATAAAGGATATGTACTATGGAGCAGCAGCTTGTGTAAAGACTAAGGATGATTTGACAGACTACTTTGATATCACCATTGGTCTGCATCAAGGTTCGACTTTAAGCCCTTATCTTTTTGCCTTGGTCATGGATGAGTTGACGAAGCATATTCAAGTTGAGGTGCCTTGGTGTATGCTTTTTGGTGATGACATTGTGTTGGTTGATGAGACAGGAGATGGAGTGAACAGAAAACTTGAGCTTTGGAGAGAAGCCCTGGAAGATAAAGGATTACGCATAAGTAGGACAAAGACTGAGTATATGGAATGCAAGTTTAGTAGTAGAGGGAACAATGAAGGGATTGATGTAAAAATTGGAGAAGAGTGCATTCCAATGAAAGATATTTTTAAGTACTTGGGATCCATTTTCCAACATGATGGTGGAATTGATGGAGATGTTACACATAGAATTAATGCAGGGTGGTTGAAATGGAGGGGTGCTTCTGGTGTTCTCTGTGATAAGAGGGTTCCTTTAAAAGTCAAAGAAAAATACTATCGGGCTGTGGTAAGACCAGCCATGTTGTACGGTTCTGAATGCTGGGCTATAAACTATAGGCATGTACAGAAGATGTCTGTAGCAGAGATGAAGATGTTAAGATAGATGTGTGGTCATACAAGAAAGGACCGTATTTCAAATGAGTTTATTAGAAACAGAGTTAGGGTGGCACCGATAGAGGATAAAATGAGAGAGGCCCGTCTAAGATGGTTTGGACATTTACAAAGAAGGCCACTAGATGCTCCAGTTAGGAGATGCGAGAAGTTGGAGGCTGAACCCGCTAAGAGGGGGGCGAGGAAGACCAAACAAGTGTTGGAAGGAAACTATTAAGTATGACCTCAATTACTTTAATTTAAGTCCTAAAATGGCTGAAAATCGATCTGTGTGGAGGCAAAGAATCCGTATAGCCGATCCCACTTAATGTGGGAAAATGCTTGGTTGTTGTTGTTGTTGTATATAATTAAATGTATAGAAATCAAAATAAAGTTTGTAAAATATATTAAGAATGTATAACAAATAATTTATTATATTAATTAACTTTGTACAAAGTTAATTTGGTAATTAAGTCACTAATTTATACATTAATTAACAAATTAAGCTTTAACTTAATGTGTATAAATAGTCAACTTTAGCTAATTTTATTATATATTTAAATAACTTATTTTTGTAAAGTAAATGTACAATTATGTAGTCCAATATAAGGGCTTTGTATTCTTATAATTTATTTTTAATTTAAAATAATTTATGGCCATCAAATCGAGAGCCAAAAACCTTTAAATCAGAACACAGCCGAGCACCATTCCAGCGTAAATTCAACCCGCGGTTAGTCCCACATCGGTGGCGATAGACCATCTGATGTGGTATATATTTATTTCATTGGGATGCTTACTCAGTCAACATGCGCTAGGTGCACCCTCACCATTACGAGTTCCCTCAACATGATCCAAATTACGAGCATATATGATGACATTTGAACAGTGGTGGGTTGGGGCCACGCAGTGTAGCTAGGTCTGCATGGGCTTGAAATTGGATGAAAATGTACCTAATATGAACTAGGGATGGTCAAAGGTAGAGGTCTGTTCCCACCCTAATAGGGTGATGTGTATCCCTCGAAATGGGTTGGCCTGCCCACTTAAAAACCCAATATTTTGGTTGGGTGAACACCAGATGTCTGTGAGAGAGTGGATGACCTAAAATCGGCTAAGTGTGAGACTCTGCGTGAGAGATATTATGTTTAATGTATAGTTTTGTTGCTTAAGGCTTTAGTGACAGATAAATCCATCATTGTACATAGGTATATACGTTACTAAAAGTAGTTCTATTTGCCTTATGTTTTGTAAATATTTTATTAAGGCTATAATGACGTATATATATATATCGTATATTTAATATATGTTACTATATATATTAGTATGTTAATATGATTTAATATAGTGGATATTAATAACTATTTTTGTACTTATACTTAGGTATTACTTATAGTAATTGTATATAAGTAACATAGTGTAGTAGTAGTTAGTTTTTATACCTATTTGTTGTACATTTGTTTCAGGCATTTTAATAAATATTAGTTGATTCATTTGTAAATAATTAACCAATTCTTTTATTATTTGATTCATTCATTCATTTTGTAAATGAAATTAACATTTTTCGAATAAAAGTATATTTTTGGACTTAGAGAATGATGTATATAAATAACTTCCTCCCAGTGAACGACCTGTAATAAAAAGTACAAATTGTAATTAAATAAAATTGGCAAAACATTAATTTGCATTTGTGATACCTATACTACAATAACGACACTTAAATCACTATTTTTATCGAATGTCACAAGTCATTGATTAAGTATTTGAAGAATTAAGCATGTTTTTAATGGAGTTTAAATTTAATTTGGAATTGAATTTAAGCTCAAATCATTTGGTCTGTTGGAGTTCTTTTTCTTTGATTGTAGTAGCAATAGCTTCGTTAATGCATTTAAGACATCTGATATAGCAACTCTGTGCTGATGGAATTAGGCAGCATTTACTACTCAGATTAGCAACAACAGCAACTGCAGCTAAATCCAGTTGCCGATGGTTCAGTATGCCTTCGAGTTTAATAAAGAAAACCAAACTAAAAACATCAAAAAGACCTTCATTTCTCTCATCTCACATTTTTCTCTTTCATCCCCTATCTCCCTTAAACCTATAAAACTATAAAAATTAGTAAAACCCCAAAAATATAGGAAACACTTGTAAATATTAATTAACCTAACTATATGTATATATTATATAATATGTATATAATGAGTGTAAATAACTTATAGATGTAATCTATATATTAAATTAAATATTCAAAATGATTTACTATATATAGAACTTTTTGATATAACTATCTATTAATTTATATTAACTTAAATGTATAATAACTTAAATAATTATATAAACCTATCTATATGTACATAATTATATCTAATACTGTACATGCATATTTAACTATATAATATGAATTGTATAGTACCTGTAAATTAATTTAATTATACATTAATAGTAGGTAATTAAGTTACTAAGTTAATTAAGTAATTTACTAATTTAAAATAAAATAAATTAGTAATTTAATGTAATACTGGAGTAAGTTATAATGTATACTTGTATAATATCAAATTAATTATTTTCAACCTATTTAAACTATATTTATGGTGTATTTCAGTATTTATAACTTGAAGAATGTATATAACTTAAAAGTGTAATCAAATGTAAATAAATATAAATAAATTCTCTAAACTTAAAAAAAAATGTGTAATAAATATTTTAATAGATAAACCAACACTGTATAAAGTCAATTTTCTAATTAAGACACCAATTTGTACTTTAATTAACAATTTAACCTGTAAATTAATATGTATAAAATCTTAACTTTAACTAATTTAATTATGTATCTAAATAATTTATTTTCCTAAATTAATCATACCATTATATAGCCATATATAAGGGCTTTTCAAAAATATAATTTAGTTTAAAATTAGACTTAAATTGGGCCCTCAAATCGAGGGCCAAACCATCGACTTCAGTGCAATACAACACACTGCACCACACCTAATTGGGTGCTTACATAGCGCCACATCGTGCGCTGCGAGTGTGATGAGCGGTATAAGTTATTTTCTTCATGATGACATGCTGGTCATCATGTGCTAGGCACCAAGAAGTCTCTCTTCTCTTGTGCGTGCGCACGCCTGTGGGCGTGTGTGTGCATGTGTGCGCGTGTGTGTGGGGCACATGTAAGCGTGTGGATGGGCCTATTAGGCCTGTGAATGTACAAAAATACACCTAATATGAATTAGCGTGACTCATTAGTAGGAGTCTGATCCCGCCCTTGTGGCGTTGTGTATCTTCCAAACTTAAGTTGCCCACCCATTAAATATTTTTTTGGGCCATTAATGAAAACAGACATCTCATGAAATGTGTATAAATAATACAAGGGCTTTAGTGATAGATAAATTCGACACTATAGATAAGTTTATATGTTGATATAAATAACAGTTTTTGCCTTATGTTATGTATATATTTTACTAAGGCTACAACGATACTTATTTATATTACCGTATATGTAATATATGTTACTATAGATATTAGTATGTTAATATAATTTAATATAGTAGATATTAGTAGTTATTTTTTTACCTATACTTAGGTGTTACTTATACTATTGTATATAACTAACATAGAGTAATTGCATATAATTTTTTATGCATGTTTGTTGTATATATGTTTTAAGGCATTGTAGTGTTTATGAATTGATTCTTTTTTAAAATAATTAACCAATTCATTATTTATTTGATTTATTCATTCTTTTCATAAATAAAATTAACATTTTTTGGAATAAAATAATATTTTGGACTTAGAGAGTGATGTACATCAATAACTGCCTCCTAGTGAACGACCTGAAACAAACCAATTATAATTAAATAAAATTGATACGACATTTGTTTGCACTTGTGACACCTATATTAGAACAACGACATATAAAACACCTTTTCAATGCAACCCGGTGGTCGATGATCATATTTTTGGCGTCGTTGCCGGAAATAAAAACCCGACAATGATTTATTGTGATTGTTTGACAAATGTCGTTAGTCTTTCGATTAGGTGTATATGAGTGGTTTATAGAAATAGGTGTACAAAGTTGTGTACGTGAATCATTTTCAATATTAATTTTAGAGGTTAGGTATGAGAAAATTGTTTAAATTTCCCCATGTTTAGTAGAAAGAAATTTTATATGATACATTTAATTTATGTCATGTAGAATTATTGTAATCATCAGAATGGATCATGAATATATTATCAAAGTGTTTTTCGTTGAGTGAAGTGTTTGCGAAAATGATGATGTTATGTTGGATTTATGATACGTTTGATTTACATTATATGAAAACATATTTCGTACGCATCTGCTTGTCATGGTATTATCAGATAACATAGTTTTTAAATATAAAGACCCCAATAAAATACAAATGGCAATGTCATTATCCTACATAAAGTGAATAACATATTACAGACTTGCAGATATGTAAATAAAGTGCTACCAATGCACTACTGTCGGATCATACCCACTAAAGTAAATTGAGGAAAGCAATGATAAGATGATAAGCGGTAATATAACGATTCGAAACTTCTAATACTTACTTCCAACCATTGATTTTCACTATGTATGGGAAGGAGCATGCATGATCCTTCATCCCAAACCCAATCCTCTTCGTTTAACATGCTTGTAATGAAGAGGTGAGTACAACGATAATGGGTCCAACATTTGTACAACTACTACATTCGTATGTAGTAATTAGTTTGCTCCACTAACTCATTGTATGTGATACGCCTCACATCGCGGATGAAGTGACCGCTGTGATAGAGTCCTCTTGCTTCCTCCTCATAAGACAAAGTAGGAGTACCCACTGTCGCCTCCATGACAAAATGTAGTCCATTTGTACTATTGAAATTTGTTAAATAAAATTGTTACTCGGAAAGAATTGAGTAAATAATTAACAATATAAGCATGAGTTATTTATGAAACGAATCAAGAAATCAAGTCGGGAAAATTCGATCGAACCGAAGCGATCGTAATGAAGTAAATATATCCCAAGTGAACATAATTACGTAAAACCTAAATAGTAGATAAATATATAATGGTAAAACTTCATTGCAGCAACATAGGAAGAAACATGGTAACAAGTTTAATTTATCTGACCCTTTGAAACATGCATGCACATGCGTGCATGTGCGTGCGACGCACGTGGGTGCACGTGGGCCTAGGTGGGTGTGAGATTTGGTGGGCCTGATATGGCCTAATACAGTGCAAATTGAAATGACAACAATCTACAAGTAATTGATCATGAAGTCAATTATTACATTAAAGAATAATACACGAACGAAATAACGATAATATTACGTAAGATGATTATTATATCAAAGTAAACTACGTAAATAAGATGCATGAAATTCAAATGTTGTACCTAATCATCCCATCTCCTTACTATTATGGTATGTTACATCAGGTTAAACTTCAAACATTAAATAGTTGAAGGAAATATCTAAAATCCTGGGATGATAAGCCTCCTCAGCAACTTGTACTGGACGTATCGTCGTCCTTGTAACCATCTATAATATTCGGGTAATTGTCGTAGGAGTACAATATTAGTCAACAACAAAGAAGAAATGTACTTTTAGATATGCATAATGTGTTCTGCAATGATACTCGCCTACTCTCACTGGTGATCCCCAGCCCATGGACGTAACATATGCTCATTCTAGTCCCAATACCATGATGCATGTAAAATGAGTGGGTTTATAAAATGAAACGTCTCTTTTAATTGCCTCCAGATTAACTTCAACTATGTTAACAGAATGAGAAAGTCGAACTCCGATGAGAACTCAATCTGAACGATTGACCAAGTATGTGAGAAGAAACGATGACCAAGTCAGTCACCAACTTCCCTCCTTCAAATCAGTGATTGCAACAGGAAGATCTCCTAAGTGTCATTCACATGCGAAGGGATACTATAATATTCACCATTGAAGTAACCGTAAATGGGAAGAAAGTAAGAAGTGACCATAATTCATAATGGTGAAGTTCATAATACATTTTATGCATAACAGCATCTACCATAAAGTAACTTTTCAGACGACATTCGTTTACGCTAGTAAGAGCATATATGGAAAGAAGGAATTTATGATAACATCTTCATTAAAAAACCAAGGACAATCAACACAACAATAACTTCCATGCATAGAAGAAGTTTTTCAATATGTTTTCTCACTTCTAATATGTCAGCATGACATGTCATGATCTCTTAGCTCAAGGAAGCGAAATGTGTGTCATAGTTTCCTTCGGCTTTTGCCTTCCTACATGACATGTAAGGTTGTTTTGGCACCTTGACCCATATGAAGAAGTCGCATACGCCAAGCCTACAAGTGTAAAATTGTTATCCCTTACTCCATTCTTTTGAAGATGTCCTTAGAACAGCAGGGACTTGGCAATGACAATTTCGCCCCCTTCTTGTACTACATGAAGGGGATGATACGTCCATAATAGTTTACATAATTCTGAAATATGTAATCAATTCAGAAGTCTTTTATTGGGAATGACAAACCAAACCTTACCATTGTCGCAGTTTCACTAATAATAATTAATGTGTTACATGAGAAGTTATGAGAGACAACTTTGAAGTATTACATTTGTGTGGAAATTTGAACTACTCCACCTTAAAGCATTGGGAAACCGTTGTCCCATAAACCAATGATATTGGGAATCAATTTATATTTAATAATAGAAAGAAAGTTTGAATACATATTTAATTACACTGTTATGTTCCATTTATTGCGTTAGTTAATTTTCATTTGCCCACGCATTGGGGTCGTGTGTCCGAAGGAGTATGTAAACTTCATTATCCTAACTCCATAGCATTACAATAATGAGGCCCATTTTGTACTAGTGACTCTTCGAAAATATATTCCATAATCATACATATCTTGGCTCGATATCTCCAATTGAAAGTCCTTCATGAGTCATCAATCATACTCAACAATGCATCCTAGTTGAAATCAAAACGTATTCAACTCCCTTCTAACGTCTTGGATTTTAATTAATGTACTAGGAATATTCCCTCTTCTTCACTAAATGAGATGGCCATGGTAAATCCCCTGCAGGAAAATGAAATGTCGGGAGAATTGAAATGACACCCGTATGTACTTTCAGTTGGTGCAGAAAAGAAATGCCACCGCAAAAAAATTGGTAACGTACATAAAAACAACATATGTGGAATGAAAGTAGAAAATGTAGCTACATCGAACATGGAAAAACGAAATAAGTTCACGGCTAAATGCTGTGTAGAGGACGTTAAAATTTTACATAACTGATAGATTGATAGACGACTAACGTAGTGCGAATCTAGGAAATTGCTATGGGAAATAGGTAGAAAACTAGGATAATTGATATATGAAATAAGTCAACTCCGAGGACATGATGCGAGGTAGGGCATTCGGGTTGATGTATGCTATCATCAACCATCAAGTCGGGTTGAAGATGTCACGGATTGCATCGAAGTGCGGGTACGTGTAGCCCCTTAGCCACCTGTACTTCTTCTCGACCTGTGAAAGAGTGATATCTTTAATAAAATATGTGATGTGGAAGTGAAGATATAACAGAACATATACGACTGCTGTTATGTACTTACATGAAACCAGGCCTCCTCCCCTTTTGGTGCAGTAAGCATTGTTGTTACGACCCAGTTCTCGAATCTCTACAGGACACGAGATCGGACCGACTCGACTGATCCCAAGACCCAGTCGTCCAATGAGAAAGTAACCAAAAAGCAAGAAAGTAAACCACATTCACTATACTAAGCAACTACCAGTAAAAAGTACAGCAGTAAAGAAGTAAAAACTGCTACAGTACATATCACCACCACAACAGCAGAAAGTAACAAAGTACAGGAACATAAAGTACGAAACGTAAAGGTACAGAACATAGGGGTACAAGAGTCTATTCACTACAACAGAAAGAAGTACAACAAGAAGCTACAACTACTGGGCTCTACTGGACCAAGCACCTTCTGCAGCCGTGGGCTTTGGCTGCTCAACACCTGGACCTGAAAAGGGGTTATGAGTACACAACGTCAGCGAACGTTGAGTAGAGTGGCAACCAACTAACTAAAGTAGTAAAAGTGGACAGGTAGCTGTTGTTTTTCAATTACTTTCTTTAACTAATTATTATTTTTCACCACTTGGTTTATTTATCAGGTCTCTTTCTTGATCTCGAATGTTCCTCGTGGGAACAATCTTGATTGCAGTCTTTTCCGAAGAGTATAAGTCGCACGTGGTGCTCTCCTGGCCGGGAGAGTCCCCCGTGGTGGTCCTACACCCAGTCAACCACCCCAAGGTCACGGACAGATGTAACAGTGACTACGGCATGCATGATAAACGCACGGGTAGCTACCTCGCACTGGCACGCGGTCAGTCGTTTCCGTTAACGGGTGCACCCAAGGCACAGCACGGAACCAGTATAAGGCCTAGCTCTCTCAGTAACAAGGGTCTATCCCCTCTTAGTAACCAAACAGGGGTCTCGCCCCTCCACAGTCTGCGCACCCTCGCCTGACTACCCTGGTTTGCCAAGTGGGCCTAACAAGTCGGTGTAGGGCGGCTAGGTGAACCCCAGGCCCCGTGGGGTGGCTAGCTCTCTCCCTACACTAGTAGCTCTCCCTGGTACTGTGTACGCGAGGGCCAAGAAGTCGGTACAGAGTGGCCAATCCTAACCCCGGGTCCCAACCCAAGGGTGACTAGCTCCGCTCTACACTAAACAGGGGGACAGTCGCTCTCCTTGGTACTCCGTACTCAAGGGCCAGCTCACTTCCCCACTTACATTTCCATATCCATTCCATTTATTTCCAGGAGCTCTACTCCTAATTCCCCGTAGGGTTCATGCTCATATTCCTCATGCCAAGCCATACCAGGTTATACATATGCAGCTCGTATAGCTATCGTTCACATTTTCATAGACAGGTTATACATAGGCAGCTCGCATTTCCATCATTCACATTTCCATTCTCAATTTATATACATGCAGCTCGTATTATGTCATTTAACGTATACAACAGGAAACTTACATGCAACAGTTAGCTAACACAAGTACTCCATATTTCACAGGTAGCTGTTATTTATTTACAGGCAATTGCTATCATTCTATCTACTCATTCAAGATTACAATTCAATCTTCCATTACAGACATTTCAAGTATTTCTCGTCCTAGGATTAATGCCATATCGTAGGTTCTAATCATTCATTCCACACATGCATTTAGATTATAATTAAATTAGGGGGAAGCCACTCTACTAGTAAACCCAGGGTAGTGGCGGCTTGAACGGTAGGCTCACGTGCCTCAGCAAGCCCCGAACCTGCAACGGAACGAAGTCTATCACAAGGATAAATCACAAGGGAATATTCAGAACAATATAGAAAGTCTTCTAACAAGTAGAGGAATTCACAAGGAACACGTCGGTATCTTATTTGAGGAAAACAGACCTCAAACGGACCCTAAACAGATCAAAAACATAGGTTCTGACTCAAATCAGATGTCTGGAACATCTTCCAGACATCTTAAAAGTGTCCAGTACCATACCTCAGTCTCTGCGCAAATCCTCAGACGTCCAGGAACTCTTCTGGACCGTCTGGACCCAGCTCTAGTCGTCCGACCACCTCTCCGGACGTTTGGAAGTGCTTCCAGCCATCTGGTGCCTCGCCCAGACATCTGAAGTGCGTGGGAGGGCATGTCCCGCATCTTCCCGAAGTGAATCCTACACATAGACGTCGAATCTCTCAAAATGAGCATGTAAAAAGGGATTGACAGAGCGGTCTGCATGGCCGTATCCGCAAAGAGGACGTACCTTTGCGAAACTCTCACCCCAAGTGTCTGGAACCTCCTCCAGATGTTAGCTCCATCGTCTGGACGTCGCTACAGATGTCTGATTATGGGAAAAACCCAGAACCAGAACCTGCTTCCGCTACTCCCGCGTCGCGCGTGGCCTCGCCGCGCCCCCTCACCTGCAGCTTCGGCTGCAGTAGTGTCGGGGAGGATCTCCCCGACGCACTCCTCTGCTCCGCACATGCTCCACTTCGACCGTGCGCTCACCGGTGAGTTCCTACACGAGCTCGCAAGCTTACCTCCTCCTCTCCTTCACACGCCGCTCCTCCTCTCCTTCTCACGCCCTCTCGCGCTCTCGCTCGCTCTAGGAAGAAGAGAGGAAGGTGGTTGGTGGCTGAGAGTGAGGAGAACGAAGGAGGAGGTGGGGTTTTATAAGGTGGGGTTAGGGTTTGCGTAGAGGCGAGGAGGAAGAGAGAGAAGGAGGAAAATGAGAAGGTATTGTTTGCGCGCAGCACGCATGCAGACGCGAGCTTGTACTCAAATTTTTTGATTTCTAGACATTTGAGAAGGTGTCCAGACGTCTGACCTTCAGTCCAGACGTCTTAAAAGGCTCAAATAGCACAGGTCTTAACAATTGTAGACTCCTCATCCCACTCCCACCCATGAAAGGCAATCATTTCCATAATGAAATTATAGGTTGACTTCATCTTCCTCTAACAACTTTTCATAGCATCGACAGTAATGTGTCTATCGTAATGCTTAGTCATCTCACTGGTCGTTTCACGCCAAGATGCAGGGGTGAAAGCCTTGGAGATGTACTCCCCTTGATGGTATCTCCTTCGTAGGAATGTGAGAAGGGTCAATTCATGATCCTCTGTTAGAATTGTCAGCATCCTATCAACATGATTGATACGTTGAAGTAGGACATCTCATGAACATACCACGTTGAAATACTCTATAAATTTCCTTTCAATACAGAAATAACATATGAAAGCAAGCAAAGACATTTTATATACAAACCCATAAAGATAGAAGGCATCAAATAAGCAGGTCATGTATGTCAAAGAAATAACGAAGATAATATTAACGACATTATATTACATAAAGGTCCATGTGAGGACTTCCTTCCATACACAGGTTTTTCTACCTGCAAACCTACTTATCTAGGTTGTTGTGTAGTTGGGTTCGTACAGTAATCATTCCACATGTCCATCGCAATCCTTTCATGGTGGGAATCTCCTCGTGTGAGGGCTGCACGGGTGAAAGATTGATTTGTCTTCTTGTCACCCTGGTTAGTACCATTCCATTTATGAATCTTAGCAATGTTGATTCGAGGGAACCATCTATCCATACCATATGTCTTAATGAAGTTGTGAATAATGCATGTAGCACGAACATTTCTTTGTATAGACAAAAGGTACTCTTTCGTATGCATTAGACATTCGAACCTTTTCTTCTAACGCCAAAAGTTCGCTCCACACATCCTCGGAGGACCTCATGATGATGATTAAATAACTCCTTGTAGTTATCAGCTAAACCACCCCTAACATGCCACTCAGGGAGTTGGTAAGTGGTGCATTTGTACAGGGTAATAAACTCATCAGTATTTGCATACTCGCAATCAAATAGATAAGATAACCACCCGGAACAGAGAAGGTACCTGACTCCAATGCAAACTAGAGGACTTCCATATCACTAGCTGAACCCTCATACCTGGCAACGGCATACGTGAATAGGAGGTTGAAGTCAACGGTAGCCATAACATTCTGTGATAACTCAAGATGACGGTTGGGATATCTAGTCTACTCAAATCTGAGGACACAGACTCTCACATGACAACCGTCAATGACTCCAATTACTCCCTGCAAACATGTTACGACTCCATAAACTAACATTAAGTTTTATTTGGAAACATTATATTGCTCATATTCAGTTAAAGGGGGCTAACCTCGAAGTATGGGTAATACTTATGGTTGGAAGAGATATAATTTGCGGTCTGAGTGGGTGGCGGATATATGAATATCGGCTTGATGCATAAGATCGTGTCGAGAACAGATCTAATATGACGACTTATTATTTCTCCTAAGTACTAGAATCGCTCCTGAAGATCAAGATTTGGCATTGCATGACCAAAGGCATACAGGAAGATGCATACTTGCTCAATAGTTGTCATATGTATTGTCTCCCATAGCCCACCATGAATTTCCAACATCTGCACAAATGACTTCAGAGTATCGGGTGCATCTTGAAGGTCCAGTAGATTGAACCTCATGACCATCCATCATCTCACTAATCCACACATGACCTCTCATCGAGGTAGTGAAAATCCATCTTGGAACTCTACGCTGTGGTTGCCCATCATTCCTTTCATGGTCTTCTTCCTCTTCTTGCAATAATTCAATGGAATATTGCAAGTTTCATGCAGCTAGGGAAAGGTGGATTTGCAAGTAAAGATACCTTTGTCTGTAGTCCATTCTAAGGTATGCCAAGCAATATTCAACTTTCATGAACTTATACTTAAGCCAAAAGAAAATAACAATCACAATAATTCTTAATTCTTACAACACATCGACAACTTGCAAAGATTACAACTAACGAAATGAAAATTAAGATTTTACAACCTACAATGGTAACATGATTGATGAAGACAATACATACAAAAAAAAAGGGCAAAATAGATATGAATACGTCAATTGAGTCCATGTCATTGATGGGCATCTCATATTCAATGGGTCAACTATCCCTTGAAGTTCTGCAATTGAAACTCCAACCAATTATCTATCTGGTAATCCGGTAGGTCCAGCATGCCCAAAATGTATACCTCTTTGGGGCATCCTCAAATACAGTGAGAATCATGGAGAACTTCAACAGGTTAAGGTTAGGTCGAATTCTGTGAAGGGTAGCAATGGCCTCCCCAATTCCACCAAGGGGGTCAATCCACAGGCACATGATACTTTTCAACCAACTCTTGTGTTGCTTCTGTAAGTTGCCTACCCCATGTTCCACCATCAGAACTTCGTCCCTCACTACAACTCCTCTTCCCTCGATCGGCACTGACATATTTACTTGACCTGTTGTGAGGGCTGGAACTCGCACCTCATTGTCCTCGTCGTTGTCGCCCAGGTTGGTCACAACAAGCTTCCTCTTTTGCCTCGCAGATGAGGTTTCACCTCGACTACTTCGACTAGCGCAGAATGGGTATGTTGGCTGATGCAATGTAAATGGCACACCGATCCTGCCATGATTGCTTCCCACTGCCAGTTCACTGGAAGCAGTATCACGACCTTGAAGCGCATGCATCTCATCGTAGTACTTGAAGGGATTGTTTCAGAACTTTCTATACCTCTCATCGATCTAAATGTAGTAATTAATTATTAGACACATTCATTGCATCAAATATTCCACAAACTTACTTTAATGATGAGATTAGTTACCTCGTTCCAAGCATCAACATAAGGTGGAATAGGTTGACGAGAATTGACATCATATCCCAAACCACTCTTAGAAATTAGTTGGTGGAACTCAACGTAATACTTTTTCATTGTCTTCCACTTGTTCTAGATTTGCACTCGACTTAAATTCAACTCCCATATCGAGTTGAACTTAAGGGTTATCCTATCCCACCCTTGAACAGTAAAAGTTCCACTAACATATTCCTTGTAAGTCTCCTTTGTCTCCTTCATTATGACAAAGAGACCCCTAGTTGCATGTGAGGTCCAATACCAGCGGGAACTCAGCTCATTCGTGATTACATCATCTGGGTTTTAACTTTCAAAGTTGTTCACCCCTTCAGTGGCATTGCAAGGGATGTTACTGCCAGTAATTTGGAACCCCGCATATGAATCTTCAAGGCGAGGATTTCCAAGTAGAGATGATTCGAACAAATCCTTGTCAAGAAAATCATCTAAGTGGGGGTTGTTAAAGTCCATTGCACTGTGTTTCCATTAATGAGTCAGAAGTAAATCAATTTATGTTGTATATTTAGATAATATCGTGTTACCTATTGTAGTGTAATATATATATATATATAACGTTGTATGGTAGAGGACATTCAACTATAATGGTATTCTTGTAAACCTATCGGGATTGATGATAGTCTCAACAGACCGTTAACGAAATTAATTCTTAACGTCTCATGATATCAGCTGGAATCATATACTACAATATCATTTGCATAAATGGTACATTTCTTTGCCATTTAACACGTACAACAATATATTATTTTATAACATTTTTACCATTTTCCCAATTTCTCCTTTCCAGTGGACGTATAAAACCGTACATATGAAGAACTACAGATGGAGATATTGTTCCTATAAAAACCCTCATATAAAATTTTATCATTCTTTCACTCATTTCAAGGTCTTATAGGTTTCACTTTGTAATCCTTTTTTACCCCCTAATCATTTTACAAGGTGATAATTGAAGATCGACAATGAATATCATATACATAATATCTACCATAATATATTTCACTCATATATACACTACGTACATGTAATAGATGTACTATATATTTGCCTTATATATAATATTTGATTGCAATATTTATTCACAAATATTATGTATACGTGGTCTTATATGATGATTGCACATGACCTTCATCGTGGAAAAAAATATTAACTTTGCAAAAACTACATATATTATGGTATGACAAAGTATGTATAATTTTTTGGTTCGATATTATTAGATGTACCTATTTTTCTATAAATGAAAAATACATTCATTTCAATTTTCTTCTTCAATTATTACAAAGTAGAGTCCCCATATAATTTAGGTAATCTATCATAACTTTAGAAAATAACTTTCACTCCATGTGTGTCGATCTATTGAATTGAACTATCAAACGAAGAACATCTCATACATACTTATTACGTAAAATCATAACATAGTTGTGGATATATAATGAAAGTAGTACCCTCAGCCAAACACACAGATGACATGAGACAAGGAAGATTTCGTTGAAACGTATTTCGTTGATCAAGATTCAATTTCACGATTTTCCATTTTCAAAGATATAATATATTGAAAATCAGTAACAGCTACTAGATGCATACATCTTTTTTCATATTTTCTATTCAAAATACGTCCATTACTGGTAAAGTACAAAATTAATTTTGCACGGTACCAACTACATGCTAATACAACCCTACTAATAAATTATCGACTCACCTGTATAATATCATATTCTTATGTACTACAAAGCTTCTTTGATCACAACGTTACTTGATTTTTAATATGCATATTATGTATGTTTAAACATATCCAATAAGGAACACGAAAAAACACCCCTAAAGGGTCCCCGACAATAATGGCGTGGGGCCGAACACCCTTTTGTTCACGTTGTTTGGTTTGGAAGAAAAACAGAAACTTCCTCGGACAATCCTCTACAAACTATTACTATTTACAAAAGCAATCCTTTAAGATTGATTCCATTAACATGGAAGCCCTTAAAATTAACCACCCACAATAAATTTGCTTTTTTTTTATGATCCCTATTCGAAAATAAATATCTTTTCCTTCCATTATGTCCTAGCATCCAACTTAATGCCATTACTCATTTTGGGTGAATCACTACCTTTACGCAACACACAAGGATATCAGTTAAATCTAACCTACATGCAAATTCCCTCTTTCACCGTTACATGTAAACTTTAAGCAAATACAAGGACATTACCATAAAAATGAAATTAACCCAGCCAAATACATCCAACATAATACGTTGTCAGCATAAAAAGAAACTGACGTAAAAAAAATTTCACTTGAAACAATCCTTCAAACAAACAACCATACCATCAAAAAACAATAACTTTGCCACATATAGAAAAGAAAAAAATTCCATGACACAACTTCCAACAAACATACATATGCATGCTATGTTAATATGGTAGAGTTCACTTCTTAATACATGCCAATAACCCTTCCTGATAAGGAAGAAATGGAATGAAAACTACGAAAAAGAAGTTTATACCTATGGTAAGAAGAATTATTACATGCTTGAAAATAAAAAAGCACACTGGCGAACAATCCTCTTTCTATCACTACAACCACAAGAAGTATGTAAACATGCATTATAACCACGAAATAGGAAGACATAGCTAAAGATTGCATTTCACATAGGTGGGGGGACAGAGCTTTTATACCTACTCTTGCCTGAATATGGAGGGGAGAAGAGGATCCTAGAGCGGCGGCGTGGAGGCGGAGAGCTGCGTCAAGGAGGCAGTGATGTTGACCAACCAGTGGCCGACGCACTACTCTTCGAGTATGTAAACACATGCCAATCAGAACCATGCTCTCTATCTGATGGGCTTTCCTCTCTCAATACAGGCATGCTCTCCTCCACCCCTCGAGCAACATATAAAGAGACCGATGGGGTAGTCAACCTACGACGTGACAAAGGGGCATTCGTCTCCTCCTCGGTATTGATGCCATCATAAGATATGCCGCTGTTCCTTCTCTCCTTCCCAATCGGTGGAGAACCTGCTGGAGATGGATGCTCTTCAAGAACGTGAAGACGAAATGCTCCGTTCTTCAATGGCGAGGAGGAAGTTGTCTCGTGAATGCATCTGCTGGGAGAAGAAAAAGGAGTGGTGAGAGTAGGATCAACGGGTCGATTCTCTCTCCTCCAACCCTCTTCAAAACCCACTCTTCATGTCTCTTTCTACAATGCACTTGTCACTTCTAACGACGCCTTAAAAGCAACCAAACTCCGTCTCGTATCCTTCGTTGGCCCTCCCCAATCCCACTCTTAAGCTACGTCCTATTAGCTATTCCACCTTTTAACCACGAACTAAATGTAGCCTTAATGCATGGGGGAGGAGCTATTACTCAGCATCAGATCGAGAAGCAACTGTAGCCTGTGGACGAAATTCTTCTATAAAAGATGACAAAAATGGCCTCAAAGGAGGAGATCATATATATATATATATATGGTAGCAAAAAATGACTTTACCATTAATGATGTCAGAAAAAGATGAAGTTGTTTCGTTCAACTTTACTGCATGGCTACTTAGCCTCAGGATTTCCATAGGATCCATATTCTCTATTTTTGCTACCATAAAGTAGTCACAGAAATGAAGCACTTGAAAACAAAACATATTTGTATGGTTTGATCATGTAATGTCGAAATCATTTAAAAAGATCACGATATTTTCCTGCTAAATGATGTAAAGTATAATTAAGTTTGTATACACTATCATCCTATAGGCAGTACTTCGACTGAATCGTTTAAACTAAAAATGGAAAACTCGTGAGTATATATCATTACGACTAAATTATTTGTAAACTTTCCTAGATAATTTGTCAATCTATTTCTTCCTTTTTTGGTGTCTCTAGTGGCATGCTTTTTGGGAGCGATCTGGGAGCAAGGAGATGGCAGAGAAGTGAAGGTTTAAAGGAGAGAAGCATCCGAATAAGAGAGACGAACCCCAACACTGCATCTAAAAAATACAACATGAAAAAATGCTGCAGGTCACCAAGCCCAAGATCACACGCACCCTTCGATAAGTTTTAACATTGTCAGAACTGCAATAACCCAAGTAAAGTGACAAACCACAGCACCTTTGAACACGAAACCCTCAACCACCTTCCTCACACCAATCCCAATCTGCCCATTCCTAAAACACCAACCGCCACTGAACAGGTGAAAAACCTGCCCACTGAATCCCTAAATATCTAGAGTACATGTTTCACAAGATCAAATCACAGCATAGTATCTGGGATATTTTCGAAAATATTCCATTTTTTACCATTGAAGGCAAAGTAAGTTAGGTTGTCTATTATGGTGGTGATAGTTCTGCTGGGCATCTAAGAAGGTGCATACCTCGCGATGGGTGCAAGCAAGGGGGGAGGCGAGTGAGAGGAGGCATAGCCGAGGGAGGAGGCGAGGTTCGGTCGCCGCCCACAGCTACCGTTGCTGCTGGGTTCGTTTGGGGCTGAAAGAGATGCAAGAAAGTTCGCTTCATAATATATCCTAATATACATGGGATTAGATGTCAGAGAAGATCATTGCATCCAAGAAGGTGCATACCTCCCGATGGGTGCAAGCAAGGGAGGAGGCGAGCAAGAGGAGGTGCAGCCGAGGGAGGAGGCGAGATTCGGTTGTCGCTTGTAGCTGCTGGGTCCACTTGGGCTCTGGTGTGCAAATGACTAAGACGAAGCTGTAGTGAGGTGAGGGGAGGTAGTGAGGGGGGGGAGAGGAGAAGAGGACGGTGAGCGAAGATCGAGGCAAAAGCATCGAGGGAGAGAGAGAGGGTGAAGCTCACTAGTTGAATAGTATCGCTCACGAGTTTAACAATACCGCCAAGGGATGGAGCTCACATGGAGGGAGAGAGTGATGGATTTAATTCATATAAAATCAAAATCGAATGATTTTCTACCATCCTAAGACTGTTACGACTTGATCCCAGCTCCCTATAAGACCCGAGATTGGCTTGCTTTGATTAATCCCATGACCAAGTCGTCTAATGAGAAATGACCAAAAAGCGGAAAATATATTACAACCACACATGCAATGTAACTAAACAGAAATAATAAAAGACAGTAATGAAAAATAGAACGAGAAGTCTCAAAAATATTATATGCCACAAGCGGAAGAGTATTACAACATACATAGCCGTCACAATTATAATAGAGGGAAATATAACATAAATAGAAATAGCTAATACATACTAAAGTACTCACTACTACAAAAGGGCTCTAGAACAGAAAAGAGGAAAAACACTAGGGTTAGGCTTGACTGGGCCCAGCACCCTCGGCATCCGATGGCACTGGTTGGTCAACTCCCTGACCTGAATATTGTTATACAATCCCTAGTCAGCTAATGTTGAATAGAGAGGTGGTTAATCCATTTATATGTAATTTAACTTAAAGAAACAAGCAAGTAACTGATCATTTATTTCCATGTATCTCAACTAGGTGTTTCTGTTTCGGTTATTCTAATAAGGATCCACAACATTTCTTAATCCTCTTGTTCCTTAAGGGAACGATTTTGATTGCAGTTTATTCTGCGATGTAGGATGTACACGTGGCACTCTCCTGGTCGGGAGAGCCCCCCCATGGTAGTCTTGCACCTGGTCTACCACCCAGAGGTCACAGTCGCGACGTAGCGGTGACTACAGCACTCACGATAAGCGCACGGGTAGCTACCCCGCACTGGTACGCGGTCAATCGTTTCCTCTAGCAGGTACGCTCAACGTACAACATAGAATAGAACAAGGGTCTCGCCCCTCAACAATCTGCGCACCCTCACCCGACTATTCTGGCTTGCCCAGAGGGCCTAGCAAGAGTCGATGTAGGGTGGCTAGTCCTAACCCCAGGCCCCATGGGGCGATTGGCTCCCCCCTACAGTAAAATAACCAGAGTCGGTGTAGGAGGCCATTCCTAACCCTGGGTCTCAACCCAAGGGTGGCTAGCTCCCCCTATACTAAAGTGACGGTAGCTGTCCTCGGTACCGCATACACGAGGGCCAGTTCACTTTCCATGCAAAAAAGACAGTTGCTCTCCTCGGTACTATGTACTTGAGGGCCAGCTCACTTCCCTTCTACATACGATATTCGTTCCATACACGTGAGTTCTTTTTTAGTTCCCCATAGTGTTCGTACATAGACTTTCTCATTTCCACATCCGATTCGTTAAATGCATACAGGAAGCTCAAGATTTTACAATTGATTATTCAGTACATCACAGATATTTTCATTAATGTTATGGTTCATTAAATGTGGTACAGGAAACTCATGGTTTACTACTTTTAGTATCACAATAATTTAATCGGTTAATACATATGCATCCATCTCTTTCATCCCTAGTGTTCATTTCACAACCTAGGGTTCAATCGATATTTCTAAAATAGCATGCATTCATCTCTTTCATCCCTAATGTTCATTTCACAACCTAGGGTTCAATCAAATATTTCTAAAGCATGCAATTTAATTATTAATTCTAGAATTAGAGAGAGAACCACTCTACCGGGATACACGGGTGGAATGGGGGCTCGAATTGCAGATCATGTCGTCTCCGCGGGCCCCATATACTCCACTGGCTGAAGACCTATACAATTGACCAATCACATCAAACGAGTTCAAAACAATATACGAGGGACACTAACACGTAGAGAAACTCGAACGGAAACTAACGATACTTCATTTGCACAAAATCGACTCCGTTTGGACCCTAAACGGGTCAAAAACGTGCATAATGACTAAAATCAGATGTCTGGGACTAGACCCAGACGTCTTAAATGACTTTAGAATCTCATTTTGCTTTCCTGCGGCTTTCTCAGACGTCCGAACCCCTCCGCAACTATCTGAGGGGGATCCTAGACATTTGACACTCCCTCTGATCATTTGGGAGTGTAGTCAGGTGTCTGGAACTATCTCCAGATGTCCTAAAGTACCTCAAAGGGCACACCACGTGTTTCCCACGTCCTGTACCTGCGCATGAGCACGAGGTTAAAGAAATTCTACACGTAAACATAAGTACGTGCATGCAGGCGCGTACGCAAGACATACCTCGGTACTCAACGTGCTGTCAGATGTTCGATGCCAGCTCCAGATGTCCCGAGGATCGTTCAAACGTCTGGATGGAGTTCTAGACGTCTGATACTGTGGAAAATGGTTCCGCAGGACCCTCGTGGGAGCTTTCTCCTCGCTTTGTCCTCTACCCACAGAGGCTGCAGCAGCACCTCCTGTGGCTACAAGAGGTCGCACCTCCTCTCCTGAGCTCCTCCTCGCACCTCTGGCTCCTCCCCTCGCCCCCTCTCTCGAGCTACGAGCTCCTTGCTCCTTCCCTCGTGCCTCTGGTTCCTTCGCCCATGCTCTTGCTCTCCCTCTCTCCCGTGCTCTGCCCCTCTCCTTCTTCCCTACTCGTGGCTGCAAAGGGGATAGGGGAGGAGAGCTCGTTGGTGGTGAGGTGGTGGAGAAGTGGAGGTAGAGGTGGTGGAGAGGTGGAGAGGTGAGGAAGATGGTGAAGGTGGGGAGGAAATGGAGAGGGTGGAGGGAGTTTTAAAGAGAGGAGGGTGAGGGTTTGTGAGGGGTGTGTGCGTGGGTGGGTGTGTTGTGTGGGAAGAGAGAGAGAGAGAAATTGTGAGATTTCCCCCCGTGAAATCTTTCTTTTCCAACAAGGGCCACTGATGAGAACTCTACCATGAACCCTAACTAACATATTTTGACTTAAATAAGTGTACAAAAGCTCCTACAAAACCTAAGGGAAAGCCTAAATCAGAGAATTATAAATTTGAGTACATAATAATTCACAAGGGGTAAAACTGTAATTTTACCAATGTAGTACATAAACAAGATTTTTAAGGGCCTAGACACAGGTCAAACGGGCTTAATAAGAAAGAAAGTGGGATGCTTTGGTCTGAAAAAGGTTGTAGCAGCATCTAGGAATTAAATGACATTTTACAACCCTAAAACAAACCCACTTCAATTCACGAAGTTCCAGGAAAGATAAAAATCAATTAAACCCTCTAAAAATCATAAAAAAACATCCCCTATGGTTTAGAACCTTCAATTTGGCCATTGGAACCTGTCTTGACCTAGATTGAGAACTATACCCAATTTTTGACCTAATTTGGGTTTTTGTGCAAAATATTCGAACAAACGTGGTCAAACCTAAAATCCAATGTCACAATTGGATTCCTTAGGTCCAAATTAGGGTCATACCAAAATTTGGACCTAAGAAAAGTTTTCCTTGACCCACTTTACAAATTGGTCTTCGAGAATTACTTTTTGACCATTAACTTTTTGAACCCTTGCACTTAGCCCCTCAACTTTTCCTTCGTTCTTTGCAAATTGGTCCCTCTGCCACCCGTAGCAACAGCCCATACCTCCGGCGACTTTGCACGAAGGATGGCACCGCGCAGGGTATGGGGACCGGCCCCAGAAATGAGAGGAAGGTCCCCTGCGTTGTCTTCTTTCGCATGGACCTCCTCCCATGCCCTGTCGTCGCCCATACCTCTCGTGTGAACGCGCGAGAGGCATGGGTCTCTTCTCTGGCCACGTCTCTGGCGACCTGCCCACGCCTCTTCCTCGTGTTTCCCTCCTCTCCAACACCTATTTAAGAAGCGGCAGGGGCTGCCGCTTCCTTCAAGCTTAATTTGGTCAGAGAACTCCCACAATTTCATCTCTCCTCACTCCGGCCAAAGGCCCGAAGCTTACGACTACTCTTCCTCCCTCTTCTCGTCGCTCTGCCACCATACCAATGGCAGAGCCAGCTTCGTCACTCTCCTCCACGCCGCGCCATACCAGCGGGCACTCTCCGACCCCTTCTCCTCGTTGCCGCACCCTCCTCTGGCACCTTCGTCTCCGGTGATGACAAAGACGCGCCGCTCGCCATCTCTCCCCTTTCGTCAGCTTAGCTAGGTAAAAATCATTCCTTTTACTCTCCCCTTTTATTTCCCCCTGTCAATTTGATCTTTCGACTCCTCGATGCCAGTATCCACCCTCACCATCTCCACCTCTGACCACCAACTTCGGCAAGGTGGCCCCGCCACTCCACGCCTCCATCCACCTCGCCAAACCCTTCAGAAGCTCCACCATCACTCCCTGATCATTTTCCCCTTTTTCATCGACCACCACACTCTCCCCACACTGTCCTCGAACACACCCACCTGCATCTCTACAGTGTGCCCTAGGCACGAGCCCACAGGCGTTCCCACGCCTCGCCGACCACCGCTGCACATTCGCCACACCTTGGCGAAGCTCCCCAAGGCATCTGACAGGGCCGTGAGGCCGTATTCATGTCTTCAGGTTCTGCATGCTAGCCACCATTGCCGCCGAGCTCGGAGCAAGGTTGCTAGCAGCTCCAGGCACCTGCAGCCCCAGTTAGGAGTCCCAGGCCACGTGGAAAGGATTCACTCACGGTCCCAGGTCCCCAATCGAAGGCGCGAGCCTCGCGTCTCTCTACAATCGCAAGGATTCCTCCTGCGGGTGGGCGCGAACTTTAGGTGGGACTTTTAGTCCCACCTTGGAAGTGTGCGGGCGGGCGCCCGCACATAAATTATTTTTGTGTATCTGGCTTATCGCCTTCGATACACAGGGGTCAGGTCCCTCGCTTACGCACGCAGCGCACCACGTGCTCTCACCCGCCCTCGCTCGTGCTCAATCCCTGTGGGCCTGGGCCGAATTCGATTACCCGACCAAGCACTCCTCGCCCACCACCGCACGCCGGTGGGCCTGGTCCCGGGCACGTACACCCGACCCGCATACCTGCGAATGCTCTGGGAGCGAACCTTTGAGAGAGAAATAGAGAGAGAGACGTGGGGCGAGTAGGGTTTAGGTTTTGCTTAACCTTGTGTTGTGTAGGGAAGCAGGAGAAGAAGAAAAGGAAGGAGCGGCTGGGGACTTAGCTGCTCAGAAGAGAAGCTAAAGGAGGAGGAAGCGCAGCAGGAAGAAGAAAGAGGAGCAGGGAATGCAACAGAGAGAAGAAGAGACGCGGGAAGGAGAAGCAGCCAAGAGCTGCAACAGAAGAAGGAGCTGAAGAAGAAAGTCAAAGAAAAGAGAAAGAAGGAAGCCTGCCACACAGAGGAAGAGAAGGTGCAGCTAAAGGCAGAAGACAAGGAAGAAATCAAGAGGAAGAGCAGCTGAAGGAAAGAGCAGCCGTAGAAAAGGAAAGAAGGAAGAAGAAGCCCCGGGCATTGTAGCAGGAGGCAGTTTAAGTCATCTAACATTGAAGTCAGACGTCTGGAAAGAGAAAGGCAGAGAGAAGAGAAGGAACAGAGGAGGAGAAGAAAGAAAGAGAATTCTATTTCTTTTCTCTCTTTAATTTTTGTAAAACAGTATACATCCAAATTGTAAATTATGATTTTGTACGCTTCTAGAACTGAGTTTGCTCCCTGAGTTCGACCTCGGAAGATTTAAAAATTTTGAGTAATAAACTAAACTGATCATCATTTTTCGCAATATACTACAACGAACACAATTTTTAACCGCGAACGATGTAGTGCCATCAGCCACACACCTAAACCCAGGGGATTTAAATTGCACTCATGCCCCTATCTTTCTGGAAAACTACAATAACCCTTGGGAAGGGTCATTTCAAAGACTAATCTATTCCCCATATCATCAACCAAAATGAAAACGAAAAGCAAAGGATGAAGGAATACTTGAGTCCATCGTAGCGGAAGTGAAGCGGAGATCGTGGAAATCCTCTAGGATCATGGGCTTGCTTCTCCAACGAGAGGCGGTGGCTATGGTGCTTCCAGAGGGTTGAGAAAGCAAAAGGAACTTATGGGGGTGGTGGCAAACGTGTTAGACGTAGTACCCTTTGGGTCCCCCTTTAGGCTCTATTTATAACTTTTTTGCAATGGGATGCAGAAAATCAAATACCCGTTTTTCCCTAACCCCTCCAGTGACCATAACCGATTAAATTAAAATGTCAATTCCACCCATCACGGAATTGCATTTTTCTCTTAAGGTTTCTATACATTAAATCCCATATCCTAATGAGATGCGAATGGTCAATTTACATAACTAGATCGCTTTAATGACCATAAATGTGATGTCCAAATATATGTACATATTTAACGTGTAATTCCTTAATAATAATATATGTAAATTCGCATTATGATTCCAACAATCTCCCACTCTAACCATATATATCATCCTTATAATCATAGGTTTATATATACCTGAATGAGCTCATTAATACAACATCATAACAAACCACATCTTCACCAATCTCGTCCATACTCTGTTAACATACGACCAAAGTTGATTTTCGCCATTATAAAATCGACCAGACCAAACAATGATCACATACATTAACATAAGTAATAACATAGATCTGATATAGGTACATAGCATGAAAATTACATGTTAATGTAATATACACATGTCTATTTTCAACTGGTCCAAAACTTTATCATACAAGAGATCACATGGCAAGGACTAATGAGCTCAAAGAATGGAAAACTTTATTATTATGTGCATAATCCAAATATGTTCATATATGAAACATCAAAATAGAACAAACTCCCACTGAATTGTTGTATTATAGAATAGATACAACACCCATACAGACAACATACTCATGAAAAACCTTTAGCATTAGTCCTTTAGTGAGCGGGTCTGCCACTATGGAGTCGGTCCCAATGTGTTCAATGGACACCAATCCACTTTGAACTCTTTCCTTGACCGTTAAATACTTGATATCAATGTACTTTGACCTCGAAGAGCTTTTGTTGCTGTTGGAGTACATCACCGCTGAATTATTGTCACAGTAAACCCAAAGTGGTCTTTCGACACCATCAATGATCCATAGTGCTGTGACAAAATTCCTAAGCCATACTCCATGATTTGAGGCCTTGAAGCACACTATAAATTCTACTTCCATAGTGGAGGTGGCTATCAAAGTTTGCTTTACACTCCTCCACGAGATAGCCCCTACAACCAGCAGAAAAATGTATCCCGAGTAGATCTTCGAGTATCCTGACATCCCATAAAGTCAGAGTCAGAATATCCGAGGACCTCCAAATTATCTGATCTCTTGTATGTAAGCATGAAATCCTTTGTTCTTTGTAGGTAGTGCATGACCCATTTGGCTACCTTCCAATGGTCCGGTTTAGGCTTGCTTAAATATATGCCCAACATGCCAACAATGTATGTTAGATTTGGCCGTGTGCAGACTTGGGCATACATTAAACTTGCCACTGCCGATGCATAGGAATAATTTTCCATTTCTTTAGTTTCAAACTCATTCTTGGAACATTGGTTAAGAGAGAATTTATCTCCCTTACCTACTAGAGTATCTCTTGGTTTGCAATTCTCGATGCCAAATCTCCTTAGAATGGTTTCAATGTATTTCCTATGTGATAATCCAAGGATACCCTGAGAACAATCTCGTTGTATCTGAGTTCCTAATACAAAAGAGGCTTCACCAAGATCCCTCATTTCAAAATTACCAAAGAGAAATGTCTTGGTTTCCTGAAGTAAACCATTGTCATTACAGGTAAGGAAGATGTCATCTACATACAAAACCAGGAAAATATATTTTTCCCTACAAAATTTGTGGTATACACAATCATTAACCGGATTTGTCTTAAAGTCAAATGAAACAATTATTTGATGAAACTTGTAATACCACTGTTTTGAAGCTTGCTTTAATCCATAAATGGCTTTCTTTAGTTTGCAAACTATTTTCTTTGTGTCTCCTAATATAAAGTTTTTTTGTTGTACCATGTAAATTATTTCATTAATGTTTTCATTAAGAAACGCTGTCTTTACATCCATCTGATATAGCTCCAAATCAAAATGAGCTACTAAAGCCCATTATAGTTCTACATGAATCTTTAGATGAAACTGACAAAAATGTCTCTTTATAGTCTATGCCTTCCTTTTGACTGAATCCTTTAGCAACATGATGAGCCTTATATTTATCTACATTGCCTTGTGAATCCCGTTTAGTTTTAAATATCCATTTACAACTAATGTGGTTCACACCTTCAGGCAATGGGACAACATCCCAAACCTCGTTGTCACTCATGGGTTTTATCTCTTCATTCATGGCATTGATCCAGTCCTGATGATGGGAACTCCTCATGGCATGAGTGACCAAAATGGGATTCGTATCCATTTGGTCTGCCTCTAGTTCCTAGAGAAAGACAACATAATCACTAGATATTGCACTTCTCCTTTCTCTACTGGACCTCCTAATGGGTGTAGGATATTGAATGTTTTGAGGTTGTTCGGTTTGATTAATGGGAAGATTATCTACATTACTTTCTTCCCCTGATGATGTTGGAACAACGTTTGGAATAAGCACTTGACCTTGTTCAATGATTTACTTATGAATAAGATTTGGTTCTTCAAATGTAATGTGGCAACTATCACCCCCAAACCAACATCCTCAAAGAAGTGGGCATTTCTGGTCTCAAAAAATGAGCAAGTCGTTGGGTCATAAAACTTATAACCCTTCGACCTCTCAGAGTACCCTACAAAATAGCAGGTGACCGTCTTAGAGTCCAGTTTTCTTTCAGCAGGCCTGTATGGCCTAGCCTCAGCTGAACACCCCCCTATATGACAATGTTTTAGACTAGGTACCTTATCAGTCTACAATTCATACGGAGTTTTGGGTACTAGTTTAGTTGGTACTCGATTGAGAACATATACGGCTGTTTTCAATGCTTCTCCCCATAGGGACTCCAGTAAAGATGTATGATTAATCATACTCCATACCATATCCTTAAGAGTCCTGTTGCGGCGTTCAGCAACATCATTCATGCTTGGTGTCCTAGGCATGGTGTACTGAGGCACTATGCCGCGCTCATCTAGAAAAGAAGCAAATGATCCTGGATGTTATTCTCTTGATCCGTCATATCTACTGTAGTACTCACCACCACAGTTAGATTTGACAACCTTAATCTTTTTTCCGAGTTGGTTTTCCACCTCGGCCTTATAGGACTTGAACGCGTCCAAAGATTGTGACTTTTCGTGAAAAAGAAATAGATACCCGTATTTAGAGTAATCGTCTATGAACGTAATAAGGTGTTGTTGCCCATTCTAGGAAGCTATAGGGAATGGATCATAAATATCCGTATGTACTAGCTTTAAGACATCTGTAGCTCTAGTGGCACCTACACCTCTCTTGTTTGTTCTTTTCCCTTTTACATAGTCTACATAGACATCAAAATCTACGTAATCAAGGGAATCAAGAATTCCATTCGAAATAAGCCTATCCATTCTTTATTTAGAGATATGGTCTAAACGCTTATGCCACAGTAAAGCAGAATTCTCTTGAGTTATTTTACGCTTTATACCACTCAAAGTTGCATTGAAGGTTTCTAAATTGGAGGAAAAAGTATGCAGCATATATAATTTATCACTAACATACAAAGAACCAGAACCAACTAAATTTGAATTAAGAAACAATTGAAATTGTCTATCTCCAAATGAACAAGAATAACCATATTTGTCCAATAGATAAACAGAAACTAAATTCCATCTAAATGATGATACAATGAATGTTTCTTTTAAATCTAATTGGTGACTGGTAGTCAGTGATAGCCTGAAATCCGCAATGGCTTCTATCTCCACCTTCTTGCCATCACTCACATAGATGTATCTTTCATCATCACTTGGCATTCGGCAGCTTAGGCAACCCTCCACAGATATACTAATGTGAATAGTAGTTCCTGAGTCTATCCACCAAATGTCTGAGGGTACAGAAGCATAATTAACATATGAACAAACTAAAGAGAGTGATGTACCTTTCCTTTCACGCCAAGCGTGATATTTGGTACAATCCTTCATGTGTCCTTCTCCCTTGCAAAAGAAGCAGGATGCCTTAGGCTTCTTCTGACTCCCTTTGGAGGAGGATGAACTGGCAGAAGTTGTATCCTTAGCCCACTTTCTTTTGGGCCTAGAAACCAGATGAGCACTTTCTGGTTTGTCCTATTTCAGCCTTTCTTCTTCTTGCACACAATGAGAAATGAGCTCATTAAGAGTCCACTTCTCTCTTTGGCAGTTATAGCTGACCTTAAACTACTCATATTGTGCAGGAAGGGAAATCAAAACTAAGTGCACGAGGAGGTCATTTGACAACTCCAACTTAAGTGCCTTTAGTTTTGAGGCTAAATTGGACATTTCCATAATATGCTCTCTTATGTTTTCAGTGCCCCTGTACTTGAGTGAGACAAGTTTGCTAAAGAGATTGCTTGTCTTAGCTTTCTCGCTCTTAAAAAATCTTTTCTCAATCTCCTCAAGGAATTTTTTAGTATTTAATTCCTCTGAGATAGCACCCCTATAGTTTTCTGGAATAGCATGTTTCATGATCATTAGACACATGCGACTTGATCGCTCCTACCTCTCAGAGTTCTTTATTTCCTTAGAACTCTTATTCGAAAGAGGGGAGGGAGGATCAACTCGAAGTGCATAGTCTAGATCCATGCATCCCAGAACAATAAGGACACTTTCTTTCCAGAATTTAAAATTAGATCCATTTAGTTCTGAAATAGAATTTAGGTTGGCAGTTATGGCAGATGCAGATGAGTTAACTGGAAAAAATATAGGATAAACCAAATACATGCTCAGAATGAAGTAACTTAACAATACAATCATTAATATTTAGTCTTTGGACAATAAACATTAATATTGTAGAGGGCAGTCTTAAGAATGATAAATAGCTATTGAAAACAATTATGTAAGTAATCAAGCCATTTTTGGATTAACTTAACCACCCACAAGAAAACCTAATAATTTAATAGGATATTTATCATTTAATGTGTACATATGTATTTAGTCATGAGGTGGCTCACCTTTGGGTTAAGCTCCCCACACAGAAGTACAACGTACACAGTCACTTTAATGTTTCAAATAGACTAACACAAGAAGTAGCCTGCTTTGGCAAGAATTATTAAATGTGACAGAGTATTTAATACATTAAAACCATCTACTAATATTCGCACCAAAATTTTTATAACAAATGTATCCCAAAAATATCACTCTAGTACCGGTATCAAGATTGATACCAGTATCAGAATGAGTAGTACTGGTACTGATCTTAGGTACCGGTACTTCATGAGTACTGGACCAATCCTAGGACCATGTCCAGTATCCTACATGTATCGGTACTCACCGGTACATGAGGGATACTGGTCGTGACCCAGGACCGATCCAGTATCAATGGAGTACCGGTACTCCATTGATACTAGATCGGTCCTGTGTCGCAGCCAGTATCCCTCATGTACCGGTACTCATCATGAGTACCGGTACTCATATGATACTGGCAATGCCTCTGGACGTCACCAATATCCCACAAGTACCGGTACTCATGATGAGTATCGGTACTCCTTCGATACTGGTGGCACTTCCTTGTGCCTGACTAGTATCCAACATGTACTGGTATGCATGATGAGTACCGGTACTCCATCGATACTGGTGGTGTCCGGGAAGCACCTAATGGGTACCCGTGCCTTAACAGTATTGGTACTCATCCTGAGTGCCGATATCAGGACGATCATGACCCGATTCTAGGGCGGCGATATGAAATCGGGATTTGGGGAAAACACTCCAAATCACGATTCCAAGCAAAACTCAATTTGATTATTAAATGTAGGATACAACTGAACATGAAAATCAAAAGACAAACATTAGTGGCCATCGATTCATCAAGGTGGGATCGAATCAATCCAAAAAAAACTTAAACGAAGAACAGTTCCCTAAAAAATCGAACGAAAATTGTTTTTCTCAAAATCCGATTCATTTAGGCAATGATATAGCGAATAGAAAGAGGCTCTGATACCACTTGATGGATTTAATTTGTATAAAATCAAAATTGAATGATTTTCTACTATCTCAAGACTAATTTATTCCCCATATCATCAACTAAAATGAAAATAGAAAGCAAAGGATGGAGGAATACCTGAGTCCATCGTAGCGGAAGCGAAGCAGAGATCATGAAAATCCTCTAGGACAGTGGGTTTACTTCTCCAACAAGAGGAGGTGGCTATGGTGCTTCTAGAGGGTTAAGAGAGCGAAAGAAACTTATGGGGGTGGTGGCAGATGTGTTAGACGTGGTATCCTTTGGGTCCCCCCTTGGGCTCTATTTATAACTTTTCTGCAATTGGATGCAGAAAACCAAATGCTCGTTTTGCCCTCACCCCTCTAGGGATCATAACCGCTTAAATTAAAATGTCAATACCATCTATCACGAAATTATATTTTTCTCTTAAAATTTCTATATATTAAATCTCATATCCTAATGAGATACGAATGATTAATTTACATAACTAGACTACTTTAATAATCATAAATATAATATTTAAATATATATACATATTTAATATATAATTTAATAATAATATATATAAATTGGTATCATGATTCCAACCGATAGCAGAGTCGGATGGAGTGAAAAAATTTTTAACCAGTGCCGTGAACACTCATGGATCCACAGACTTTAATAGTATTTATGAATGGCCAACAAACATATCCCTTAAACTAGTAGTAGCTCCCTTAATATATTTATGGATTTTAGAGAGGTCAAATCCAACTCCAAATTGAACATAGGAGCTGCAAATCACCACCATGGCAATTGACTGCGATGGTGGACAGTTTGTGCAAGGGGGAGGGGCAAAGGTCAAATTCTAGGGAAGGATGGGTGAGGTTGTGATGCCTTGTTCTAGCAACGGATGGAGAGGTTGTGCAATGGGGAGGGGAAGGGAGACCTTGCTGACCTTCAAGGCATGGTAATTAGGGGTCAAGCAAGGAACCTTAGCTGTGATGGTTAATACTAGAAGAAGAAATTTCTAATCGTTCTACTGAGAGGTGGGAGTCTGTAAAGATCCGTTCTGTTTGAGCCTTTTAAGATGTCTAGACTGTCAGTCAAACGTCTGGATCCCTTCCCAGACGTTTGGAAATTGAAAAATCTGTATGCGAAGTTGGTTCTGTGCACTGGCTGTGCGTAGACTCCTTTTCTTCTCTCTCTTCTTCTCTTTCTCCCCCTTACTGAACCCTAAGTCATTGCCAATATATGAGCCCTCTCCCCCTTCCTCTCCTCTCCACTCCACCCCCGCCACCTTCCTTCCTCTCCACTACCGTGAGAGAGACGAGTGAGAGAGAGAGGGAGCAAGAGCGAGGAGGAGGAGCGGCGTGGAGAGAAGGAGGAGGTTGAGCTCGCGAGCTCAGAGAGGCTCACCAGAGTGCGCACGGTCGTCGCGGCGCGTGTAGGAGGAGGAGAGCATTGGGGAGCCGTCCCCAACTTCCTGCAGCGGCCGGAGCTACAGCCGAGGGGGAGGAACCGCGGCGGAGTGCAGCAAGAGGAGTGGAGGCGTGTTCTGATACTAGGGTTTTTCCAGTATCAGACGTCCGGAGTGCCTTCCAGACGACGGGCTGGACATCTGGTGACGACACCAGACGTCTAAAAGCAGGTTTTCGTGCAGGTACGTCTTCCTCGTGGTTACGACCATGCAGGCCGCACCGCAGTATGATTTGCTTGGCTAAATAGGGTAGTGCTGCTCTGTCGTGCACAGAAGCAGCTTTGGGAAGGCACGCGACATGCCCTCCTACACATTTCGAACGTTTGGACAGCTTACTAGACGATCGGAGGCATTCCTAGACAACTGGGGGATAGGTCGGACGTCTGGAGCTGAGTCCAGACGGTCAAGTTGGAGTCCTGGATGCCTGAGGTTGACGTAGGGACTTGAGGTGATACTCTGGTGACTTTTAAGACTTCTAGACTTAGTTCCAGACGTCTGATTTGGTTCTGCAGACTTGTTTTTGACTCGTTTAGGGTTCGATTGGGGTCTGTTTTACGTAAACGAGATATTTGTGGTTTCCTTGTGAGTTCCTCTACATGTTAGAAATCTTTATATATTGTTTTGAATGTTCCGTTGTGATATGTTCCTTGGTATAGGACTTTGACCTGTTACGTGTCTAGGGCTTGTAGAGGCATATAAGTCTACCGTTCGAGCCCCCAATACTCCCAGATTGTCTGGTAGAGTGGTTTCCCCCTGTTCTACTCATAAAATATGAATGCATCTATGAAATTTAGATAACTAGAACCCTAGGATGTGGCATGAATCCTAGGACGAGAAATAGTTGCACTGTTTGTACGCGTGTTTGAGATTGCAGTCATAAATGAATTAGCTGAATTGTAAACAACTACCTGTTAATAAATACGAGCAGCCTGTAGAATATGAAATGCCTGAGATAAGTAAATAGTTACCTGTGATATCACTTGTTGCATATGTTAATTTGTGGAAATACGAGATGCATGTGTATAATATGAGAATTGAAATTGTGAATGATGAAACCTGGTATGGAATAATATGATGAATATGAGCATGAACCGTACGGGGAATTAGGAGTAGAGCTCCTGTGGATGAATGGAAAGATCTGTAAAAATGTGAGTGGGAAGTGTGCTGGCCCTTAAGTACGCGGTACCAAGGAGAGCGACTGTCCCCTGTTTAGTGTAGAGCAAAGCTAGCCGCCCTTGGGTTGGGACCCGGAGTTAGGATTGACTACTCTACACCGACTTCTGTTGGCCCTCGCGTACATTGTACTGGGGAGAACTACTAGTGTAGGGAGGGAGCTAGCCACCCCACGGGGCCCGAGGTTTAGCTAGCCACCCTACACTGACTTGTTAGGCTCACTGAGAAAATCGGGGTAGTCAAACAAGGGTGCACGGACTGTGGAGGGGCGAGGCCCCTATTTGGTTTTGAGGGGCTAGACCCCTGTTTCTGAGAGGGCTAGGCTCTATACTGTTCCGTGCTATACTTTGGCGTACCCGTTAGCGGAGACGACTGACCGCATGCTAGTGCAGGGTAGCTATCAGTGCGCTTATCGCGCATCCGTAGCCACCGCTACGTCTGTCTGTGACCTCGAGGTGGTTGACTGGGTGTAGGATTACCACAGGGGACTCTCCTGGCCAGGAGAGCACTACGTGTGCCTTCTACTCTTCGGAAAAGACTGCAATCAAGATCGTTCCCAGGAGAAACTTGCAAGATCAAGAAAGAAATCTGAAAGTAAACCAATGGGTGAAAATGAATTACTTGTAAAATAAAATAATTGGAAAAGATAAATTTACCTGTTAGCTTTTACTGCTTTAGATAGTTTGGTTACCACTCTACTCAGCGTTCGCTGACTCCGTTTACTCATAACCCTTTATAGGTCTAGAAGTTGAGCAGCCCGAGTCATCGGCTGCAGAGGGTGCTGGGCCCAGTCGAGTCCAGCAGTAGTTTCTTACTGTTGTAGTACTTCCTTTTTGCTAGTGAGTTTTAGACTATTATTACCGTTTTTGTTACTGTACTTTTGTTCTACTTTCCTATTGTTGTGGTGGTATGTACTGTTTAGCAGCTTTTACTTCCTTTACTATTTGTACTCTTTTACTGTTAGTTACCTTGCATAGTGAATGTGGTTTATTTTCCTGCTTTTTGGTTATTTCTTGTTGGACGAATGGGTCTTGGGATTAGTCGAGTTGAGATGGTCTCGGGTCCTGTAGGGATTCGAGAACCGGGTAGTAAAAAGATGGTATCAGAGCAAGGTCGTCTAGAGAAATGAACTAACTAGCTTGAGAATAACCAATTCACGTGCATGTAGCTAGAGTAACCACCACAACGTATCGCTTGACATCTGTTCTGAGTCCCTTTCGCTGAAGTCTGTTAGAGTTGACTTCTCTTGTTCTGTCTTTCGCGTCTCTTTGCAGGAGATGCCTCGTCGTGGAGTTCTCGAGGCAGGTCGCGGACGCGGCCGTGGACGAGGTCGGAGGGGCGGACATGCTGGACTCTAGGTGCCAGTTGACCCGCCACTTCTCCCGGGCGTTCAGGCCCAGGACCTCGCTCAGCTGATCAGGGATATAGTACGAGAGGAGCTCCACCTGCCTCCACGAGCGCCTCTCCTTGAGGACGTGGAGGGGGAGTCCTCTGTGGGACTAAGAGACCGATGCAGCGCTGGATGACCAGGAGAGGGGAGAGCCGACGTGGGACCAGTTCGTGACCCTCTTCTGCGAGTAGTACTTCCTGCAGACTTGGCAGGACCAGAGGAGGTGGGAGTTCCACACTCTTCGCCAGGGGACGATGACTGTTAGCACGTATCGCACGTGCTTCTAGAAGCTGTCACGTTTTGCTGCGACAGCCGTAGCTATGGAGGAGGAGCGCCTGTGGAGGTTCACTGAGGGGCTCTGCCCTGCTATTCGAGGGTATGTCAAGCCCCTGAAGCTGCCCACTTTCTTAAGAGTGGTGGAGGCGGCTATGACGTACAAGGAGACCAACCCGGCCGCACGAGACACCGATAGCAGACGGAAGAGGCCCTACCAGCCAGAGTACCCACATGGCCGACAAGAGAGGAGGCACGCGGCACCCGCGGGAGAGCCGTCTCATTTTACGGGGCCATTAGTGGCCTTTGGGGACCCCTGACAGGGGCCAGCTGTCAGCACTGGACCCCCATCCAGCCGTCAGCAGGGACCTACCGAGGGAGGGAGTTGAGTCCTCCTCTGCTACCAGTGTGGCCAGCTGGGCCACATCAGGAGGGACTACCCATCTAGGGTTAGAGTGCAGCAGATGCTCCCCGCACCGAGCGTTGGAGGCCGAGTAGGTGGTCGTGGTTCCCAGGCGCGTGGGGGAGGGCAGCAGTCACGGGGAGGGTACCGACCAGCGGCTACTCACCCGAATCAGAGTATGGCTACTTCTTCTGCACCGAGAGCTGAGGGGTGTATCAACGCCCTGACACACAGAGATGCTAGGGCATTCGATTTAGTGGTGGCGGGTATGGTTACCGTTTCTGGCAAATTAGTTTATGTGCTTTTTGATTCCGGCGCCACACACTCTTTTGTCGCTGTGAGTTTTGTTGTCAGTTTGGGACAGGACTGCGTGTTGTTAGAGGATCCGTTTGTGATCAGAGGTCCAGGTGGTCAGCTGTTTGTAGCTGAGGAGGTCTACACAGACTGTGAGGTCAGTATTGGAGGACACAGCCTCTCCACTGACTTGATTGTGATACCGATGGAGGATTTTGGTGTGATTCTGGGGGATGGATTGATTGTCCGCTTACCATGCCTTGGTGGACTGTTTCGGGAGGAAGATTGTCTTCTTCATACCGGAGATGCCTTCCTTTAAGTTTCACGGATAGCCGATGGATGGAGATTTCAGGTGCATATCTGCACTTCGGGCAGCGAGACTTGTGAGCCAGGGGTGTGAGGGTTTTCTAGCCTGTGTGGTGGCGGAGCCCAGTCCCGTGACGGACTTTCAGAGCATCTCGGTGGTTAGAGAGTACCCCGATGTGTTTCCAGAGGAGCTGCCAGGACTACCGCCTGAGCGTGAGATTGAGTTTGAGATCTCACTGGTGCCGGGGACTAGCCCCATTTCTACTGCACCGTACCGGATGGCACCACTTGAGCTGCGAGAGCTCAAGTCACAGCTACAAGACCTGTTGGAGAAGGGCTTTGTGAGGTCCAGTGCGTCCCCGTGGGGGGCCCTGTGTTATTTGTGAAGAAGAAGGATGGTACCCTACGCCTTTGTGTTGACTACAGATAGTTGAATAAGGCCACCATCAAGAACAAGTACCCGCTGCCGAGGATTGATGATCTGTTTGACCAATTGCGAGGTGCCACGGTATTCTCCAAGATAGATCTGAGATCAGGCTACCACCAGTTGAGGATCAGGGAGACCGACATCTCCAAGACAGCTTTCCGCACTCAGTACAGACACTACGAGTTTTTGGTCATGCCATTTGGGTTGCCTTTATGGATTTGATGAACTGAGTTTTCAGACCGTATCTGGATCAGTTTGTGGTGGTATTTATTGATTACGTGCTCGTTTACTCGTGGGATCAGGCACAGCATGGACAGTACTTGCGGATGGTTCTGGACACTTTGAGATGACGCAGGCTGTATGCCAAATACAACAAGTGCGAGTTTTGGTTGAGGTAGGTGACTTTCTTGGGTCATGTGATCTCGGGGAATGGTTTGGTTGTGGATCTGGCCAAGGTCGGGGCCGTACTCAGGTGGGAGAGACCACGTACAGTGACAGAGATACGCAGCTTCTTGGGACTGGTAGGTTACTACCGGTGATTTATCAAAGGATTCTCGCAGATTGCACGCCCTATGACTCAGTTGACCCTGAAGGGTGTGCCCTTTGCTTGGATAGACGCTTGTGAGGTGTGTTTTCAGGAATTGAAGGAGAGGCTGCCTTCGGCTCCTATGCTCACCATTCCAGATAGTAGTGGTAGTTTTGTGGTCTACATGGACGCTTCGTTGCAGGGGTTAGGGGGTGTGTTCATGCAGCGAGGTCACGTTGTCGCTTACGCTTCGCGGCAACTGAAGCCCCATGAGCATAGCTACTCTACCCATGACTTATAGCTGGCAGTTGTTGTCTTCGCGCTGAAGACATGGAGGCATTACCTTTACGGTGAGACCTTTGAGATTTTCACATATCATAAGAGTCTCATGTACTTGTTTGATCATAAGGAGCTTAACATGAGACAGTGACATTGGTTAGAGTACCTGAAGGACTATGACTGCAGCATCTCCTACCATCCGGGGAAGGCCAACGTGGTGGCTGACGCCTTGAGCCGGAAGGCGCCCACCCACTTGGCCAGTTTATAGGTACAAAGTTGGAGACTTATGGAGTTGTGCAGTTGGCGACCCCGAGAGTCACAGGGGTATTGTAGGGCAGTGACGATGACACGACATACGAGACCAGAGTTGATAGATCGCATCATCACAAGATAGATGACAGATCCGTACCTACAGTTGTTGCGAGACAGAGTGTTGTCTGGGGACCCAGGAGACTTTTCTTTTACAGACGAGGTGCTGCGTGATGAGAACCTCATCATGAACCCTAACTAGCACAATTTAATCTAAATAAATGTGAAGAAGCTCCTACAAAACCTAAAGAGAGGCTTAACTCCGAGAATTCTGATTTAAAGAATAAGACAAATCATAAGGGGTAAAACTGAAATTTCACCAATCCAGTGCACAAATAGGGAAATTAAGGATCTTAATGAAAGTCAAATAAGCTTAATAAGGAGAGAAGTGGGACGATCTGATCTGAAAAGGGTTATAGTAACTTCTAGGAATTAAATGATATTCTGTAACCCTAAAACAAATCCACTTTAAGTCACGAGGTTTGAGGCAGGATAAAAATCAAATAAACCCTCTAAAATTCATGAAAAAATGTTCCTTAGGGTTTAGAACCTTCAATTTAGCCTTTGCAACCTATTTTGACCTAAAATGAGAACCATGCCCAATTTATGACTTAAATTGGGTTTTTGCGCAAATTGATCGGTCAAACATGGTCCAACCTAAAATAAAATTTCACCATTAAAATCCTTAGGTTCAAATTATGTTGGTATAAAAATTTGGGCTTAAGAAAAGATCATCTTGACTGACTTTACAAATTGGCCCTCTTGAATTACTTTTTGACCCTTATCTTTTGAAACCCTTGAGAAAGGCCCCCTAACTTTCTCGTCGTTCTTTGCAGAACGGTCCTCCCTGCCATTTCTGCGCAGCGCCATACCTCCGGCGACCTTGCGCGGAGGATAGCGCCGCGCAGGGCAAGGCACCCGTCCTCAGGAACAAGCGGGGGGTTCTCTACATCGTCCTCTGTCGCAGGGACCCTCCCCTGACCTCTGCAACCGACCATGCCTCTCGTGCGAATGCACGAAAGGCATGGGTGTCCATTTTCGACCATCTCCGGCGAGCATGGCACGTCGCCTCCTCGGTCCCCTCTCCTCGGCAATGCCTTTATAAGGAGCGGCAGGGTCTGCCGTCTCCTTCAAGCTAGTTTTGGTCGGGAGAAACCCTAGATTTCGTCTCTCCCCTCTTCGGTCAGGCAGCCCAAGCTTCCGGCGATCCTCCCTCCTCCTCCTCATCTCTCTGCTGCCATACCTGCAGTAGAGCCCACTCTACCCTGTCTTCCCACGCCAGGCCGCACCAGTTGGCGTCCTTAGATCTCCTCCTCGTCGCCGATAACCCCCTCCTGGGCACCTTCGTCCCCAGCTCCGGCAGACACGAGCAGGATGCCTTCCTCTCCCTCTTCGTCGACTAAGTAGGTAGGAACCTTCCTCTCTCTCTCCCTTATATTTTCCCCTTCTTAATTTACCATTTTGACTCACCGACCGCCATTGTCCATCACCACCTTCCCCATCTCCGGTCGCCATTTCCGGCGAGGTCTCTCCACCTCCACAGACCATTCCACCCCTTGCCGACAAGCCCAGAAGCTCCCCCTCACTCCACTCAAACATTTTCCCCACTCCATTCACCACCCTTCACCGCCCGACCACCCCCTGAACACACCCATTTCCGCGCACACAGTCTGCCCTAGGCGCACCTCCATAGGCACACTCGCACCTCGCCGACCCTCGCACTGCCTTCGCCACACTCTGGTGAGGCTCCCTGTGTTGTCTGATGTGGCCGTGAGGCTGTCCTTGTGATTTCAGGTCTCTGCCTCCTTGCCGCCATTGACGAGCTGCTGAAGCTTCTTCGCAAGCAGCTCCAGGACCCCTCCAGCCTAGGCGTGAGCTCCAGGCAACGCGGGTTGCTTCTGCGAGTAC
Organism: Thalassia testudinum; assembly: GCA_037157565.1. Taxonomy (NCBI): domain Eukaryota; kingdom Viridiplantae; phylum Streptophyta; class Magnoliopsida; order Alismatales; family Hydrocharitaceae; genus Thalassia; species Thalassia testudinum. The sequence goes on from JAZHRO010000009.1 coordinate 53,653,075, forward strand.
GCCCAGGTTCACGACTGGGGTCGCGAGCCCTCGTTGCTGCCCCAATTGGCAGTGCCCTCTCGCCTGCGGGTGCCCAGAGCAGAGGTGGGATTTTAGTCCCACCTTGTAAGTGTGTGGCCTCGCGCCCACACTTAAATTGATTTTGTGAATTAAGCTGTTCGCCTTCGATACACAGGGGTCAGGTCCCTCGCCCACGCATGCAGTGCGCCACGTGCTCGCACCCGCCCTCGCCTGCGCTCACGCTTTGCGGGTCTGGGTCGAATCCGTCTACCCGACCAAGCACTCCTCGCCCACCACTGCACGTTGGTGGGCCTGGTCCCATGCGCGCAACCCGAACCCGATTACCCGACTCTGGGAGAGCTTTCCTAAAGAGAGATTCAGAGAGAGAGAGAGATGCGGGGAAGGGGTAGGGGTAGGTTTTGCACTGATAGTTGTGTGTTCGCGCAGGGAAGAAGGAAAAAGAAGGAAGAAGCAAGAGAAGGAAGAAGAAGAGAGGAGGAGGAGCGGCTGAAGACTTAGCCGCACTGAGCAGCTGTTGAAGAAGAAAGGAAGGAGAGGAGCTGAAGGAGAAGAGAAGGAGCCGCATTGTAGCAAACGCACAGTTAAGCCGTCTGAATGCCGAGTCAGACGTCGGAGGGGCAGCAGCCAAAGCAGAAGAAGATAGGAAGGAGAAAGAAGGAAAGAAAGAAGAGGAACGGCCAGAGCAGAAGAAAAAGAAGAAGAAAAGAAGGAAGAAGAAAGGAAGACTTAGCAGCTAAATCAGAGAGAAGGCAGAAGCCTCTGCAGCCGCAAGGAAGAAGAGAAGAAAATCAGAGAGGAAGAAAGGAGAAAGAGAAAGGGTCACCACAGCTGCAACAAAGAAAAGAAGAGAGAAGAAGGCAGATTGAAGAAGAAAAGAACCAGCTGAAAGAGAAGAAGAAAAGAGAAGAGGAAGAGAGAAGAAGAAGCCAAAAAAGAGAACTTTTTCTCCCTCTCTCTCTCTCTCTTATTCTTTTTGTAACAGAATTGTGAACCTTTATGTTTCTAGAATTATAGTTGCTCCCTAAGTTCGACCTCGGAAAACTTGTCATTCCGAGTAAAAAATTGTATTAAACTGGCAACTGTTTTGTCATATACCACAACGACTCTAATAACCATAAAAGCGACAAGAACACAAAACCAGTTTTTGGCAGCTGTTAATTCATAATTTTTGAGTATTCCATTGATCTCTTCTCTTTTTTTGTGTAGGCACAGGAAATCAAGAGGACAACAAGCAGCTGCACAACAACCACACCTAGGACAGGTAATTTTCTATCCTCTCATTTTAACCCCCAAATTCTAAAGAGGAAGAAAAAGAAAAAAAAAGGAAATTTAGGCATAACCTGTCTTTCATACATAGTAAAACATCAAAGCTGCCTGTTTTCAATTTCAACACAGTATATCTGTACATCCATTAAGGGCATTTAGGGCTAACACCTTCTTGCTTGAGCCCTAATTGCCCAATCGAAAGGAAACTAACTGGACCAAGTAGAGCCAATATAAGATTCAAAATTAGGGTTTTAGAGACACTTTCTAAGCAAGAATCGAGAATTCCCAAAAAGAAGTGTGCCCAAGCCATTATTTGAAAGCACCTATTTAGAGAAATCCTAAGAAATTTGGCTCTTAAAAACACTTGAACCTTTAAAAGACAAAGACCTAATAAGCTCTCAAAGGAACTAGCAGGTGAAGTTGACCCCTTGGGTCAACCAACCTTAAACTTAGGTCACTCTTCGCACTCAAAAGGCTAAAGTTCAAGTGAAAACCTAAGCACCTTGATCCTAACTAAAAGTGGTAGACTTAAGAGGTCAAGGTCCCCATTCTGGTCTATTTGGAATCTCAGTGACAAGAGAGGTCGGGTGGGGGAAACCCTGTAACCCGTGGGGGCACTCTACCGTGTAGGGGTTTTCGCGGGACTCACCCTCTCTGGCTGCCCAGGTAATTCTCAGGTGGACGATCTTTTTATCAAGGGGTCCATCTGCCTCGAACCTCTATAGTCACCCAACATTCTGGGTGTCTTGATTGGGTCCAGCACCTGCTAAACTCATCCTTTCCATCAGTGTATGTTTGGTAGGAGGTCCTTGAAACCTCCTTTAGAAATTCACTCTCCTCGAGGCTGAGCCTCGGTGCCCTTGTTTGTGCAATCAACACTTCACATAGACCTCTCCTCCGACTCCGAACCTAATGGCTCAGCCAGTTGAGGAAGAGAACAATCTGGAGCACCAGCTCCAGCGACTCAATGACCTCTTCCAGAACTTCATGCACCCACCGCAGCGTCCCATGATGCGAGATCATTATAATCCCACTGCGGTGGCTATTGAGCCTTGAGTCAGAATCCCAACTGGAGGACCTGATTCTGAACTAAAGCCCAACATGATTCATGCCATACCTAAATTTCATGGGCTTAATTCTGAAGACCCCTTCCAGCACATTAAACAGCTAAAGCATTTGGCCCAGACTTTTGGGTCAGATGCACAAAATCGGGATATTCTCCTCATGAAGTTGTTTTCCTTCTCCCTTATGGACAAGGCCGCCCATTGGTACCAAACACAAACCTGGCTGATCAACAATTGGGAGGAACTTCAGTCCGAATTCTTGAAGAAGTTCTTTCCCGTTGGTCGGACCAATGCCTTGCGCCATTAGATTACCCACTTCACGCAACAAATAGGAGAACCTCTCCATGAGGCATGGGATCGCTTTCAGGATCTCATGAGGAAGTGCCCCCATCACGGAGTTCCTAAATGGGAACAAGTCCAATCTTTTTACCAGGGACTCCGTGAAGATATTAGGCTTTTCGTCAATGCAACTTGCGGAGGGAATATCATGGGTCAGCATGAGGACACTATGTGGGAGATTCTCGAAAATATGTGCGAGAACTCCATCAATAATGACTCAATGGGATTATTCGACAGGATGAATACCTATGCATCGACGAACCTTAGGGGAGCACATGAGACGCAGGGCCTGTCCGCATCAGTCGACCTGGAATTGATGGCCAGTCGATTAGACAAGGTCTCTATTATTGAGAAGAAGGTGGATGAGCTGACTCAGCACTTGCAGCGAGCCACCTCTGCGCATAATTCCTTTGCACAACCTCCTTCCACACAGGAGACTGTGCAAAACATTCTCCACCGACCTTCTCCTGGGATGGATCCATATCCACCCCCATCTGATTCTTGGATCGGAGGATCCTCCGACCCTTTCTATACTAGCCGGGGGAATTCCATTCCCCCATTCTCTGACTCTTCAGAGGTTCCTCAGACCTGCGAGGACCTCAACGCCATCCAGAATGATCCATTTTTCAATACCTACAATCCTAGATGCGAAACCATCCCAACTTCCAGTTGGCGGGAAATTCCTAAACTCAAAGACCACCCTTTCAGCCCCGTCTACAACCACCTCGTCCTTACCAGCCGCCTCAGCCTTGGCCCAACCTTACTTATCCATTAGGGCCAAACCAAGACCAAATGTCCCTCATCCTTCAAACTCTGGCTGACATTCAGAGAACGAATGCGGCTATTCAGAAGCAACACAAGGACGAAATCACAGAGGTTCAAAACCAACTGGCCCAGTTGGCAAATTCTCGCCAACCAGGCACACTTCCTTCTCAACCTCTTCCTAACCCTAATAATGTGCCGACCCAGCGGCGCGTTATGAACCCAAACCCAGGCCAATCACACATGATTTATCAGGCCCCCTCTGTTCCTTCACCTGACGGGAAGGAGGCTTCAACTTCTTATGCGAGTTATCAGTAGCAACCCATCCTATCAAACCCTAACCAGAACCAGGCAGGACTGAATTCTGTGACCACCCGTAGTGGTAAGGAGACCCAAGATCCACCTTATCCAGACCACTCCAAGCCTGGTAGTGATCCAAATCCTAGGACAATAATTCAGGATATTCCTATCCCTATCCCAGATCAAAGACCTGGACCTATCCTAGAAGAACCAACCAAGGTTCCATTTCCCGAGGCCTTGACCAAGGGAAAGAAGACAACCAAACCCGTGGCACCTGAGGAAGACCTGGTCAAGCTCTTTGAGCAGGTCCAAATAAACATCCCCTTGATGGATGCAGTTCGCCACGTACTGGCTTACGCACGATTCTTGAAGAATGTATGTACACCTCAGCGTAAGCTGTGACCTAAGAATGGGAGTCCAATTATACTATCAGAGCAAGCCAGCTCTGTAATCTTGAGCAGACTCCCACCCAAGGCAAAAGACCTGGGTACTCCCCTGATTTCATGCAAAATAGGTGAAACCCAGTTCGACAGAGCATTGCTAGACTTGAGTGCTTCCATAAATCTAATACCCACATCCTTACTTAACCACCTAGAAGAATCTGAGCTAAAACCAATTGAGGTGACACTACAGTTAGCAGATCGATCTATAAAGTCACCTAAAGGGATTCTTGAGGATGTTATTTTAAGAGTGCAGGATTTCTATTTCCTTGTAGACTTCATAGTCTTGGACATGGACGCACCTGAAAACCCTAGGGATACACCAATCATTCTAGGGAGACCTTTCCTGGCCACTGCTAAAGCCAACATCAGCTGTGAGGAGGGCCAAATAGAACCGAAATTTGGGAATTAGACTCTCAAAATTGATATCTTTAAGGCCCAATAAGGAATCAATTGCGGTGTCATTGAACAAATCTGTGATATTAGAGCTTTGGTTGATGAAACACATTTTGAGAGTAACCTGATTATGCCTCATCAACCACAGAAAGATCTTGAACCGCAATTAGAGGAGTCAGACCCTGATTTAGACAAACCCATAACTCCTATCCTTGAACCTCACACTTACCCTGAACCACCCGCTGCTGCTGATAACCCCATCCTTGAACTAAAATCCCTTCCTGATCATTTGAAATACATCTTTTTGGCTTCTTATCAGACTTTTACAGTGATTATAAATTCCAAGCTTACTCCTGATCAGGAATCCCGTCTGATTGCTGTTCTCCAGCAGCATCGCAGAGCCATTGGTTGGACTCTCGATGACTTGACTGGAATAAATCCCTCTTATTACACACACCGTATTTATTCAGAAGAGGGCGCACGACCTTCCCTTGAGATGCAGAGGTGTTTGGATCCAAATCTACAGGAGGTCGTGAAAAAGGAGATCATTAAGTGGTTAGATGCAGGGATCATCTACCCGATCTCCGACAGTCGTTGGGTGAGCTCAATTTAGGTCGTGCCTAAAAAGGTAGGGCTCACCACCATTACGATTGAAACCAGAGAAATCATACCTACCCGAATAGCCAACTCGTGGAGAGTCTGCATAGATTACCGACGACTCAATTCCTCCACGAAGAAGGATCATTTCCCACTGCCTTTCATTGATCAAATTCTCGAGAAATTAGCGGGAAATCGATTCTTCTGCTTTCTTGATGGGTACTTTGGTTATAACCAAGTGGCTATTCATCTTGAGGACCAAGAGAAGACCACGTTCACCTACCCCTTCGGGACTTACGCATTCCGAAGGATGACTTTTGGTCTTTACAATGCACCCGCGACTTTTCAGCGGTGCATTCTTGCCATATTCTTTGATATGGTAGGTGATTATCTGGAAGTCTTCATGGATGATTTCTCAGTTTTTGGGGCATCATTTGATGATTACCTCCAGCATTTGGTTCATATACTCAGGCGTTGCATCGATGTTAATTTGGTTCTTTCCTGGGAAAAGAGCCATTTTACGGTGCCTGAGGGGATCGTCCTAGGACATCTAATTTCTGAGAAAGGCATCCAAGTGGATCGAGCCAAGGTTGATCTAATTTCTCGGCTTCCTATGCCTAGCTCGATCAGAGACATCCGTTCTTTTCTAGGGCACGTCGATTTTTACCGTCGTTTCATTCCTGATTTTTCGAAAATCGCGCGCCCCCTAACTACTCTTCTTTCTAAGGATGTACCCTTTGAGATCTCCAAGGAATGCACTCAAGCCTTTGAAAACCTCTGTGACCGAGTCACCCAGGCCCCAATCCTACAATCCTTTGATTGGTCTCAACCCTTTGAGATTATGTGCGATGCATCTGATTTGGCTGTAGGAGCGGTTCCAGGGCAGAAAGTTGACGGGAAACCCATGGTCATCTACTACGCTAGCAAGACACTTGACGAGGCTCAGCATAACTATACAGTTACGGAGAAAGAGTTGCTAGCCGTAGTATTTGCCCTTGAAAATTTTCGATCTTATCTCCTGGGTTCCCACGTCATCATCTACTCGGATCACACGGCTGTGAGGCATCTCCTTGCCAAGAAGGACGCGAAGCCCTGACTAATCCGATGGATCTTGCTGTTGCAAGAATTTGACCTCGAGATTCACGACAAGGCGGGAAGACAAAACGTGGTAGCTGACCATTTGTCTCGCCTTCCTTCTGAGATCATCAACCCTTCTGGACCCATCACTGAGCATTTCCCTGATGAGCACCTACTAACTATTGGTACTAGACTTCCATGGTTTGCTAATATAGTAAACTACTTGACATCTCATCAGATCCCGTCTGATTGGCCGAAGGCCAAGAAAGACAAATTGCGCTCTGATGCCAAGTACTACATCTGGGAAGATCCATACCTCTTTCGCATAAGTGCTGACCAAATCATCTGGCGATGTGTCCCGGAAGGTGAAATCAATGATATTCTCTCCTTCTGCCATGACCAGGCATGTGGTGGCCACTTCTCTGGGCAAAAAACCGCATCAAAAATCCTCCAGTGTGGCTTTTATTGGCCCACTTTATTCAAGGACGCATACAATCACTGCAAGGCATGCAGTCGTTGCCAAACTTTGGGCAACATAAGTCATCGTGACATGATGCCTTTGCAGTCGATTCTTGTAAGAGAAGTCTTCGATATTTGGGGGATTGATTTTATGGGTTCCTTTCCTGTTTTGAATGGCTTCGAGTACATTCTACTGGCTGTGGACTACGTGTCCAAATGGATCGAAGCCATACCGACCCGAACATGTGATCATAAAATCGTTATCAAATTCATTCATCACAATATCTTCTCACGGTTCGGGATTCCTCGTGCAATCATCTCTGACGGGGGGACCCATTTTACGAACGCTCAGTTCAGGTCACTAATGACCAAATATGGGGTGTCTCATCGAATCTCCACTCATCACCCCCAGACTAATGGTCTAGCTGAGCTATCAAATCGGGAGATCAAGAAAATCCTACAGGTCACTGTTCGGCCTGACAAGAAGGACTGGTCGTCCCGACTTCCGGAAGCTTTGTGGGCTTATAGGACCACCCACAAAATCCAATTAGGCATGTCTCCTTTTAGACTGGTGTACGGGAAAACGTGTCACCTTCCGGTCGAACTGGAGCACAAAGCATATTAGGCAGTACGGAGCTGTAATTTAGATCTTTCTAAGGTTGGAACCCACAGAAAGCTTCAAATAAGCGAGATCGACGAATTACGCCTTGATGCGTACGAGAACTCGTGAATCTACAAAGAGCGGGTTAAAGCCTTCCATGACAAGCACATATCTAGAAAAATCTTTCATCCTGGTCAGAAGATCCTACTCTTTGATGCCCGACTCAAACTCTTCCCTGGGAAACCACGATCCAAGTGGGCTGGACCATACCTTGTCCAACAAGTTTTTGGAAATGGAGCCGTAGAAATCAGTCCGCTCAGCCATGATTCCGAACCTTTCATCGGTGATGTAACCTCTACAGATTTGGCTGAATCATCATTTATCTTCCATTTTCCCTGAGCATATTGCGCCCAGCCGATGGCGTAAAACTCAGCGCTCAACGGGAGGTAGCTCATCATTCTTTTTGAAAAAATCCGAAACCTTTTCTGACACCTTTTTGCACTTAAGGTTCACCCTTTAGGATAGCTGACTCCACCTCAGGTGCTTGCATCTGAGATTAGAAATCGTCCGCAACAGTCACCCCGACCCATTCACTCATCAAAATACCTGTCCTAATGTTGGAACTAAGCTAAATAAAAATCCTCCTAAGTTACAATGAGGACATTGCAAATCTTAGGCATGTGGGGGGTATGAAAGTGCAAAACTCACAAGAAAAGGTTTTAAACAAAAAAATTCACATATGCCAAAAACACCATAAAAATTTTAAAAAAAAATTTTGAAAAAAATATATAATAAAATGAGAGGAGGAAAGAAATTTTGTAGACTCCACAAAGGAGGAGGAGAAAAAGAACAAAATGATCAAAAGAAGGAGCACAAAATGAAAGAAAAGTGATAGTCATTAGTAAGAAATTAAGGAGTTAACCTAAGTTCTAGACCTCATTCAGGAAAAGAAATGGAAAATGCACAGTAAGATTAGTAAGAATGCAAATCTTAGGCATTCTTGGATAGACTCTTAGTACCCATTAAGATCTAGACATTCCTCAAGAGGTTGAGGAAAATGAAAAGCTTAAGTATTAGGTTTAGGGGGTATTTGGCCTCGTTAACTAACCTTATGGTTTACAGGACTCAGTAACCTAAGCACCCTAACTTCACACATAGCCTGGTTCAGTAAGCATAAAAATCAAAATCACGCAGAAGCATTGCAAAAATTCTGAAAATGACACCTAGAGTAGGAGCGCCCGATCAACACAAGTTGATTTGGATGAGTTCCCAACGCGGAGAGGTGGGAAATTCCCCTCGAAGATGCGTAACAAAATATCATCTCCTCGGTGCTTGTCTCTTAGGATATTTACATATCCTACTGGGGGCATGTAAGCACTCTGCTGGTTCAGATTCCATGGATGGCATTATCACGAAGTGTCAATTGCCAGGGTCTGAATTCGGCCACGGAACACCATGGATGGGATTATCTCGAAATCTCAAAAGGCAGGGTTCTGGGGGTTACCATGGGCGGTGCTATCTCGAAGCATCGACTGGTAGGAACCCTTGAGGATTGATGATGGGGGCAAGGAATCTGATACAGACCGTGTTGAGAAGCCAATCCTAAGCTAGAATTAAAAAGAAAAAGAGAGAGAAAACTCTCCAAACATATAAATCTTCTACCTCTCTTTCTTACAAAACACACTGCGAACTGAACCAGGGCTAAAATTATCTCAAGCACGGGTGCTTTAACCACAAAGTCCAATAAGCCTTAGGTTAGCTCTTGTAGGCCTTAAAAACCTTTGCTAAGGACTGAGGCTAAGGCTAGACAAATTTAGATCTTGGTTGGTACTAGAGTACCTCTTAGGCCTATGGTTGGCATTCTGACCTAATCAAGGTAACGAAAGAAAAAAAAGCACTTATCTAAACTCATTAAGAACTTCATGGTCGAGAACAAGGGCTGAAACCTTAAAATTTTGCTAAGGGACTAGCAAAAGCTAAGCATGGGGGTATGATGAGAACCTCATTATGAACCCTAACTAGCATAATTTAATCTAAATAAATGTGAAGATCCTACAAAACCTAAAGAGAGGCTAAACTCAGAGAATTCTGAGTTAAAGAATAAGACAAATCATAAGGGGTAAAACTGTAATTTCACCAATGCAGTGCGTAAACAGGAAAATTAAGGGTCTTAATGAAGGTCAAATAAGCTTAATAAGGAGAGAAGTGGGATGATCTGATCTGAAAAGGGTTATAGCAACTTCTAGGAATTAAATAACATTCTGTAACCCTAAAACAAACCCACTTTAATTCACAAGGTTTGAGGTAGGATAAAAATTAAATAAACCCTCTAAAATTCATGGAAAAATATTCCCTAGGGTTTAGAACCTTCAATTTGGCCTTTACAACTTATTTTGACCTAAAATGAGAACCATGCCCAATTTATGACTTAAATTGGGTTTTTACGTAAATTGATCGGTCAAACATGGTCCAACCTAAAATAAAATTTCACCATTAAAATTCTTAGGTTCAAATTAGGTTGGTATAAAAATTTGGGCTTAAGAAAAGACCATCTTGACCGACTTTACAAATTGGTCCTCTTGAATTACTTTTTGACCCTTATCTTTTGAAACCCTTGCAAAAGGGTCCCTAACTTTCTCGTCGTTCTTTGCAGAACGGTCCCCCCTGCCATTTCTGCGTAGCGCCATACCTCCGGTGACCTTGCGCGGAGGATGGCGCCGCGCAGGGCAAGGCACCCGTCCTCAGGAACGAGCGGAGGGTTCTCTACGTCGTCCTCTGTCGCAGGGACCCTCCCCTGACCTCTACAACCGACCATGCCTCTCGTACGAACGCACGAAAGGCATGGGTGTCCATTTCCGGCCATCTCCGGCGAGCACGGCATGTCGCCTCCTCGGTCCCCTCTCCTCGCCAGTGCCTTTATAAGGAGCGGCAGGGTCTGCCGTCTCCTTCAAGCTAGTTTTGGCCGGGAGAAACCCTAGATTTCGTCTCTCCCCTCTCTGGTCAGGTAGCCCAAGCTTTCGGCGATCCTCCCTCCTCCTCCTCGTCGCTCTGCTGCCACACCTGCAGCAAAGCCTACTCTGCCCTGTCTTCCCACACCAGGTCGCACCAGTTAGCGTCCTCAGATCTCCTCCTCGTCGCCGATAACCCCCTCCTGGGCACCTTCGTCCCCAACTCCGGCAGACACGAGCCGGACGCCTTCCTCTCCCTCTTCGTCGACTAAGTAGGTAGGAACCTTCCTCTCTCTCTCCCTTATATTTTCCCCTTCTTAATTTACCATTTTGACTCACCGACCGCCACTGTCCATCACCACCTTCCCCATCTCCGGTCGCCATTTCCGGCGAGGTCGCTCCACCTCCACAGACAATTCCACCCCTCGCCGACAAGCCCAGAAGCTCCCCCTCACTCCACTCAAACATTTCCCCCACTCCATTCACTGCCCTTCACCGCCCGACCACCCCCCGAACACACCCATTTCCGCACACACAGTCTGCCCTAAGCACACCTCCACAGGCACACTCGCGCCTCGCCGACCCTCGCACTGCCTTCGCCACACTCCGGCGAGGCTCCCTGCGTTGTCTGATGTGGCCGTGAGGCTGTCCTTGTGATTTCAGGTCTCCGCCTCCTCGCCGCCATTGACGAGCTGCTGAAGCTTCTTCGAAAGCAGCTCCAGGACCTCTCAGCCCAGGCGTGAGCTGCAGGCAACGCGGGTTGCTTCCGCGAGTACGCCCAGGTTCGTGATTGGGGTCACGAGCCCTCGCTGCTGCCCCAATTGGCAGTGCCCTCTCTCCTACGGGCGCCCAGAGTAGAGGTGGGACTTTAGTCCTACCTCGTAAATGTGTGGCCTCGCGCCCACACTTAAATTGATTTTGTGAATTAAGCTGTTCGCCTTCGATACACAGGGGTCAGGCCCCTCACCCACGCATGCAGCGCGCCACGCGCTCGCACCCGCCCACGCGCTCACGCCTCGCGGGTCTGGGCCGAATCCGACTACCCAACCAAGTACTCCTCGCCCACCACCTCACGCCGGTGGGCTTGGTCCCGGGCGCGCAACCCGAACCCGATTACCCGGCTCTGGGAGAGCTTTCCCAAAGAGAGATTCAGAGAGAGAGAGAGACGCGGGGAAGGGGTAGGGGTAGGTTTTGCACTGATAGTTGTGTGTGCGCGCAGGGAAGAAGGAAAAAGAAGGAAGAAGCAAGCGAAGGAAGAAGAAGAGAGGAGGAGGAGCGGCTGAAGACTTAGCCGCACTGAGCAGCTGCTGAAGAAGAAAGGAAGGAGAGGAGCTGAAGGAGAAGAGAAGGAGCCGCACTGTAGCAAACGCACAGTTAAGCCGTCTGAACGCCGAGTCAGACGTCGGAGGGGCAGTAGCCAAAGTAGAAGAAGACAGGAAGGAGAAAGAAAGAAAGAAAGAAGAGGAACGGCTAGAGCAGAAGAAAAAGAAGAAGAAGAAGAAAAGAAGGAAGAAGAAAGGAAGACTTAGAAGCTAAATCAGAGAGAAGGCAGAAGCCTCTGCAGCCGCAAGGAAGAAGAGAAGAAAATCAGAGAGGAAGAAAGGAGAAAGAGAAAGGGTCACCACAGCTGCAGCAAAGAAAAGAAGAGAGAAGAAGGCAGATTGAAGAAGAAAAGAACCAGCTGAAAGAGAAGAAAAGAGAAGAGGAAGAGAGTAGAAGAAGCCAAAAAAGAGAACTTTTGCTCCCTCTCTCTCTCTTATTCTTTTTGTAACAGAATTGTGAACCTTTATGTTTCTAGAATTATAGTTGCTCCCTGAGTTTGACCTCGAGAAACTTGTCATTCCGAGTAAAAATTATATTAAATTGGTAACTGTTTTGTCATATACCACAACGACTCTAATAACCATTAAAGCGACAAGAACACACAACCATTGCGCATGAGGGGACGTTTGTGCGTTCCCAGGGACGAGGAGTTGTTGAGAGAGCTTCTGATGGAGGCGTATAGGTCCAGGTTCACCATACATCCCGGGAACATGAAGATGTATCATGATCTGAGACGTGACTTTTGGTGGAGAGGGATGAAGCGGGATGTAGGTGAGTTCATGCAGTAGTGTTTGGTATGCCAGCAGGTGAAAGTCGAGCATCAGAGGCCAGCAGGGCCATTGCAGCCACTTCCTGTGCCAGAGTGGAAGTGGGAGAGCATCACCATGGACTTGTTGGTGGGCTTACCCATTACCCAGTGAGGACACGACGCAGTCTGGGTGATAGTGGACAAGTTGACGAAGATAGCACGTTTCCTGCCGATCCGAGTCACTTTGGGACCAGCACAGTTGGCAGAGAGGTACATTCATGATGTGGTACATCTGCATGGAGTTCCGCGTGAGATTGTATCCGACCGGGATACCCATTTTACTTCCCAGTTTTGGGCTGAGTTTCATCAGGCTTTGGGAACATGATTGAGGTTTAGTACTGCGTACCACCCCTAGACGGACAGACAGTCAGAGCGCACTATACAGACACTTGAGGACCTTTTGCGTGCCTGTGTACTAGATTGGAGGGGCTCTTGGGAGGAGCACTTACCCTTGGCAAAGTTTGCATATAATAACAGCTATCTCTCGAGCATTGGCATGGCACCTTACGAGGCTCTGTACGGACGAAGGTGTACTGCACTCTTGAGTTGGGTTGAGGTGGGGACCAAGTGGGAGGTTGGCCCCAGGTTGATCGGGCAGAGTCAGGAGGTGATAAAGCAGATCCACAAACAACTCCGCACTGTCAAGAGCAGGCAGAAGATCTATGCTGACCGGAAACGCAGAGAGGTGCAGTTCGAGGTTGGGGATCACGTCTTCCTTCGTGTTTCGCCCATGAAGGGCCTGCAGCGTTTTGGGGTGAAGGGGAAGCTTGTGCTGAGGTTTGTGGGGCCCTTTGAGGTCTTGTAGCAGGTAAGACCCGTTGCTTACCGGCTTGCCCTTCCTCCTCAGCTTTCTGGTGTGCACAATGTGTTCCACGTGTCCAACCTCAGGAAGTACGTCGCCGATCCCAGTCACGTTCTGAGTCACGAGAGTGACGAGGTGGGTGACGACCTAACTTACCCCGAGAGACCAGTGCAGATACCAAACAGAGCCATCTGGAGTTTGAGACAGAAGCAGGTACCCCTGGTGAAGGTCTTGTAGAGAAGCCAGCGGTACGAGGAGGCTATGTTAAGACCCGGCATCAAACGTCTTTTAAGATGTCTGGGAGTTGGTCCAGACGTCTGGTCAGACGTTTGGAAGCCTTTCCAGACGTCTGGAAATTAATTTTTTCGACGTACGGTTTCGCGTTTGCACGCATGCGTGCACAGATTGAACCGCCGCCCTTTTTTCTTCTCTCTCTTCCTCCCCGTCCTGCAGGCACAGCTTTCTTCTCTCTCTCTCCCCCATGGTGCCTTCAAATACCTTCCCTTCTCCTCTCCCTCACCATCACTCCACCGTCTTCTTCCTGTTAGGGTGAGAGTGAGAGGGCGAGGGCAGTAGCTGCTGCTGTGTGTGCACAGGGAGGAGTGAGAAGGAGAAAGAGTTAGAGCGCGAGAGTGCGAGCTCGTCGAAGCAGCCAGGGCCGGCCAACGGGTGCGCAGCGGGAGTGTGGCGCTGGGGAGGTGCTGCTGCTGCTCAGGCAGCAGGCGAGCGCGGCGTGGCACGGCCGTGCGCAGTAGGCGGAGGGCGAGGAGGTCCTGATTCTGGGAAAATTTCCCAGAATCAGACGTCTGGACATACGTCCAGACGACGCAGGAGACGTCTGGAGGAAGATCCAGACGTCTGAAAGGTACGATATTTTCCTTTTCTTCTCCTTCCGCGTGTACAGCCATGCAGGCCATTCTGCTGAAGGGTTCTGCCTCATTTGCGTGTTGAGGTCGATTGCGTACGCGTGCAGGGTCGTTCGGGAAGGCGCAAGGGCACACCCTCCCACACAGATAGGACGTCTGGGCACAGCACCAGACGACGGAGAGGGTCTCCAGACGTCTGGAGTGACAGTCGGACGTCTGGAACTAACTCCAGACGGTTCAGTGGGATTCTAGACGTCTGAAGAACCACACAGAAACAAGGTATGACCTGAACCATCATTTAAGACATCTGAAAGATGTTCCAGACGTCTGATTTTGGACAGACTTGTCGTTTTTGACCCGTTTAGGGTCCGTTCGAAGTCCGTTTTCCGCGTTTCAAGTTTCGTTCTTCTCAGAATTAGTTCCTCTACCTGTTTACAGTATTTGTATCCTGTTCTGAGTAGTTCCTTTTGTTTGATCCTTGTGTTAGGACCCTGTTCCGTTGGGCTCTAAGGGTTGCGGAGTAGCGCGGGCCCGCCGATCACACCCTCAGTACTCCCGATTTTGCGGGTAGAGTGGCTCCCTTTAATTGTTTATCAAAAATTATGCACTTGTGAGATAATTAATAGATTCTAAGGTATGGCATGAATCTTAGGACTGGAAAACTAGATTGAATGATAGATCTTAGGGTATGGCATGAATCATAGGACTGGAAAACTAGATTGAATGATAGATCTTAGGGTATGGCATGAATCCTAAGACTGGAAAACTAGATTGAATGATAGATCTTAGGGTGTGGCATGAATCCTAGGAACAGAAACACCAAAACGAATGTCGTGAATATATAAATTTCAATCTTGGAAAAGTAGAAAGAAAAATGAAAATTGCCTGTAATTGGATAACAGTTGCTTATTTATGAATGAATATTAACTGTTGAGAACATGGGCTATATGAATATGAAGCTGAAAGCATGAAACCTAAAGTGGCTTAGTTAAAGAAATATGAGCATGAACCCTACGGGGAATTAGGAGTAGAGCTCTTGAGAGGTGAATGGAATGGAATTGGAGAAGTGAGCTGGCCCTTGAGTACGGAGTACCAAGGAGAGCGACTGTCCCCCTGTTTAGTGTAGAGTGGAGCAAGTCGCCCCAGGGACCCGGGGTTAGGCCTGGCCACTTTGTACCGACTTTTGGCCCTCGTGTACACAGTACCGGGGAGAGATACTAGTGTAGGGAGAGCACTAGCCACCCCACGGGCCCTGGGGTTCTGCTAGCCTTCCTACACCGACTTGTTAGGCCCACTGGGCAAACCAGGGTAGTCATGCCAGGGTGCACGGACTGTGGAGGGGCTGGACCCCTGTTACTGAGAGGGCTCTGCCCTATATTAGTTCCGTGCTGTGCTTTGGGGCGCACCCGTTAATGGAAATAACTGACCGCGTGCTAGTGCGGGGTAGCTACCCGTGCATTTATCGCGCGTGCCGTAGTCACCGTTATGTCTGTTAGTGACCTTGGGGTGGTTGACTGAGGGTAGGACCACCACGGGGGACTCTCCCGGCCAGGAGAGCACCACGTGCTACTTCTACTTTTCGGAAAAGACTGCAATCAAGATCGTTCCCACGAGGAACATTCGAGATCAAGAGAAAGATCTGAGGAATAATCCAAGAATGAGTAAATGGGAAAATAAAGAAAGAGATTAAAAATAACAGCTGCTTGTCCACCTTACTGTTTTTCTTAGTTTTTGGTTGCCACTCTACTCAGCGTTTCGCTGACGTGTCACCTTTGTCACCTTTTCAGGACCAGGTGTTGAGCAGCCAGAGCCGACGGCTGCAGAGGGTGTTGGGCCTAGTAGAGCCCAGTAATTTTACTTATGTAGTACCTACTGTACCTTTTCTTCTGTTGTAGTGAGTATTTTCTGTTACCACTGTACTCTTTTATTGTAAGCATCATGTTTATGTACATGTTTAATTCTCTACTGTTGTGGTGGTGTGTACTGTAGTAGTTCTTTTCTTTACTGCTGTACTTTTGTTATTGCTAGTTATATACATGGTGAATGTGGTTTATTTTACAGCTCTTTTGGTTACTTACTTGTTGGACGACTGGGTCTTGGGATCAGTCGAGTCAGTCCGATTCTCGTGTCTCGTAGGGATTCGGGAATCAGGTCATAACAGGCTACCTGGGAGCTTGAGGCGGCGATGAGAGAGCAGTACCTGAAGCTTTTTGAGGGTATGTCTTTTCGGACCGACTTCGGTCCTCTTTAAGTTTGTTATGCGTTTATATTTCTTTTTCCGCACCCTAGCTAGCTCAAGTTTCGGGGACGAAACTTCCTTTAAGTTTGTTATGACGTAAAGACCCATTCTATTTGTGCCTAACAGTCCAAACGTCTAGACTGTTAGTCAGACGTCTGGACTGTCAGTCAGACGTCTGGACCCCTTCCCAGACGTTTGGAAATTGAAAAATCTGTACGCGAAGTTGGTTCTGCGCATTGGCTACGCATAGACTCCTTTTCTTCTCTCTCTTCTTCTCTTTCTCCCCCTCACCGAACCCTAACTCACTGCCAATATATGAGCCCTCTCCCCCTTCCTCTCCTCTCCACTCCACCCCCGCCACCTTCCTTCCTCTCCACTGTCGTGAGAGAGACGAGTGAGAGAGAGAGGGAGCAAGAGCGAGGAGGAGGAGCGGCGTGAAGAGAAGGAGGAGGTTGAGCTCACGAGCTTGGAGAGGCTCACCGGAGTGCGCACGATCGCCGTGGCGCATGCGGGAGGAGGAGAGCGTCAGGGAGTCGTCCCTGACTTCCTACAGCGGTCGGAGCTGCAGTCGAGGGGGAGGAATCGCGGCGGAGCCCAGCGAGAGGAGTGGAGGCGCGTTCTGATACTGGGGTTTTTCCAGTATCAAACATTTGGAGTGCCTTCCAGACGACGAGCTGGATGTCTAGTGACGACATCGGACGTCTGAAAGCAGGTTTTCGCGCAGGTACGTCTTCCTCACGGTTACGGCCATGTAGGTCGCACCACAATATTATTTGCTTGGCTAAATAGGGTAGTGCTGCTCTGTTGTGAGCATGAGCAACTTTGGGAAGGCGCGCGACATGCCCTCCCATGAGTTTCGAACGTCTGGACAGCTTACTAGACGACCGGAGGCATTCCCAGATGACTGGAGGATAGGTAGGATGTCTGGAGCTGAGTCCAGACGGTCAAGTTGGAGTCCTGGATGTCTGAGGTTGACGTAGGGACTTGAGGTGAGACTCTGGTGACTTTTAAGACTTCTGGACTTAGTTCCAGATGTCTGATTTGGTTCTGCAGACTTGTTTTTGACTTGTTTAGGGTTCGATCGGGGTCTGTTTTATGCAAACGAGATATTTGTGGTTTCCTTGTGAGTTCCTCTACATGTTAGAAATCTTTATATATTATTTTGAATGTTCCGTTGTGATATGTTCCTTGGTATAGGACTTTGACTTGTTGCGTGTCTAGGGCTTGTAGAGGCACGTGAGTCTGCCGTTCGAGCCCCCAATACTCCTGGATTGTCTGGTAGAGTGGTTTCTCCCTGTTCTACTCATAAAATATGAATGCATCTATGAAATTTAGATAACTAGAACCCTAGGATATAGCATGAATCTTAGGATGAGAAATAGTTGCTCTGTTTGTATGCGTGTTTGAGATTGCAGTCATAAGTGAATGAGCTGAATTGTAAATAACTGCCTGTTAATAAATATGAGCTGCCTGTAGAATATGAAATGCTTGAGATGACTAAACAGTTACCTGTGATATCACTTGTTGCATATGTTAATTTGTGGAAATACGAGCTGCATGTGTATAATACGAGAATGGAAATTGTGAATGATGAAACATGGTATGGAATAATATAATGAATATGGGCATGAACCCTATGGGGAATTAGGAGTAGAGCTCCTATGGATGAATGGAAAGATCTGGAAATGTGAGTGAGAAGTGTGCTGGCTCTTGAGTACGCGGTACCAAGGAGAACGACTATCCCTTGTTTAGTGTAGAGTGGAGCTAGCTGCCCTTGGGGTAAGACCCGGGGTTAGGATTGACCACTTTACACCAACTTCTGTTGGCCCTCGCGTACATTGTACCGGGGAGAGCTACTAGTGTAGGGAGGGAGCTAGCTACCCTACGGGGCCCGGGGTTCAGTTAGTCACTCTACACCGACTTGTTAGGCCTACTGAGCAAATCAAGGTAGTCAGACGAGAGTGCGCGGACTGTGGAGGGGTGAGACCCCTATTTGGTTCTGAGGGGTTAGACCCCTGTTTCTGAGAGGGCAGGCCTTATACTGTTCCATGCTGTACTTTGGCGTACCTGCTAGCGGAAATGACTGACCGCGTGCCAATACGGGGTAGCTACCCGTGCGCTTATCGCGCGTGCCGTAGTGATCGCTACGTTTGTTTGTGACCTCGAGGTGGTTGATTAGGTGTATGATTATCACAGGA
This sequence comes from Thalassia testudinum, assembly GCA_037157565.1. Lineage (NCBI taxonomy): Eukaryota > Viridiplantae > Streptophyta > Magnoliopsida > Alismatales > Hydrocharitaceae > Thalassia > Thalassia testudinum. Next base: position 53,671,581 of record JAZHRO010000009.1, read on the forward strand.
GACTCTCCCGACTAGGAGAGCATCATGTGTGCCTTCTACTCTTTGGAAAAGATTGTAATCAAGATCGTTCCCATGAGGAACATGCGAGATCAAGAAAAAAATTTGAAAGTAAACCAACAGGTGAAAATGAATTACTTGTAAAATAAAATAATTGGAAAAGATAAATTTACCTGTTAGCTTTTACTGCTTTAGATAGTTTGGTTACCACTCTACTCAGCGTTTGTTGACTCCGTTTACTCATAACCCTTTACAGGTCTAGGAGTTGAGCAGCTCGAGTCATCAGCTGCAGAAGGTGCTGGGCCTAGTCGAGCTCAGCAGTAGTTTCTTACTGTTGTAGTACTTCCTTTCTGCTAGCAAGTTTTAGACTGTTGTTACTGTTTCTGTTATTATACTTTTGTTTTACTTTCTTATTGTTGTGGTGGTATGTACTGTTTAGCAGCTTTTACTTCCTTTACTGTTCGTATTCTTTTATTATTAGTTACCTTGCATAGTGAATGCGATTTATTTTTTTACTTTTCAGTTATTTCTTTTTTGACGACTGGATCTTCGAATTAGTCGAGTCAAGTTGATTTCAAATACTATAGAAATTTGAAAATCGAATCGTAACATAGTTTCCTTCTTAAATTAAAAAAAAAACTAATTAAGTAGTACATGCATTGTATCTTCTTATGCTTGAATTTTAGATTTACACTTCTCGATGGGTTATTTTTAGTTAATGTAACATTTTTTATTTTGTTTTTAATTTTTTTCCTCGCTACAGTCCTCCATCTTTCACACTATTTGATACGTATGTTTGTTTGAAATTTAATATTTATCGTTGATCTATCTTTTTATTGAAGATTAATATTTAATATATATTTATGAGAATATAAAATAATATATATATAAAATTAGGTAGTATAAATTTAATATAAGATCTTGATTAAAAATTAAAATACATCGAATAATAATTTTACATCATATAATATATTTTAATTTTTAATTAGTATTTTCTTTTATCGATTAAAAATTAAAATATATCAAATAATATATTTTACAATAATGTATGATATATTAATTTCTTATTGATTAAAAATTAAAATGTATCAATTAAGAATATTTTAAATTTTCATATAATCGATTTTTATGTTCACTCAATAACTAATTTTTACACTCCTACGTCAATATGTGATTCAAAAACTAATTTAGATACGTAACAAGATCAATTTGGTGATTATTTTGTTATTCTAACGCCTCAAAATCTCATATAGGCAGATTAAGGAAAAATTCACTATTCCTCTCTCGACAATCTCCAATGTAACGGAAGGATGAGTGCTCGAATCTAAACGAGTGGATTGAAATGGAAGTTCGACTGGGGTTGGTTTTTATTTTGAACCCTTTTAACAGTATATTATTATTCACCTTCCACGGTAGGGGAAAAAACAGTATGTTATTATTCCTGTCCTCGCAAAGCGGGGCACGGTATACGGAACGACGGCGGTGTTAAATTGGATTCTTCCCTCTTCCCAAAACATAGCTGTTTTCTCTCTGTATCCACACGTCTCTGACAGACGCACACACCTCGTAAGGTCCTAACAACTAGTCAGCAGTGGCTAGAGTGTGGGGGTCTAAAAAGTAAGCAGAACCACTTGAGAGGTCAGCGTGGAGGTTTCCAGCCATAGGCCACAAGTATAGATGAGATCACTCACCCAATTAAAGCACACGGGTCTCGAAAAAAAAAAAAAGGGCGGAGAAGCGTGAAAGGAGAGAAATTAAAGCGACGTCTTTCTCATACATGTTGGGTTGTTTCCCTCGAGGACAACATAAGAAACCGTCGGACGTTGCTGAGTACGAGAGATGGTGTGGTCGCTGGTCTCTATCTATATACTCACTTCCTCTTTCTTTTTTTCAAATATTATCTACTCAAAATCAACGGATCAAAATAGAGATAGAAATCCCTTGCAAAACTCTTGAAGAGGATACAAGGGAAATATTCAGACTAATAAGTTTGAGACATTCCTTACGATCATATGGGCTACTACATTTACGGGAGTTGTCGAGTGACGATGGAGTCTCTCACTATGTTCCTTCCATGAGCGTATGATAGCTGCAGTTATGGCACTGGAGAACTTTTCCATGGAGATGTTGGCCCTTCTTGCATCCTCCTAAGCTTCGGCAGACGAGGGGAAAGCAACCTAGAGGTTGAAGAGAGTAGATCATATGATCCTCCAAATATGATAAGTAAATGCACACAATGGAGGTATAGCAATCTCCAAGCGCACAAGCTTGGAACAGGTGGGCAAATGATCTCCAGCAGCAAGTCAAGCACAACACACCCATTTTGGGGCATGTCCTTTGCTCTAGATTAGTTTCCAAATCTCCATCTTTTACCCCTGAGAACGTATGGCCTCCTAGAACTTGGAGGAAGAGAGTTTATTGTTTGTCCTTAAAGGCCAATTTTCACTCATTCTCATATCATGGATATTGTGTAGAATTGTAGGTTGGGATTTGAGTAACATAACTCATTTTACTGAGTTTGAGTGTTTTCTTTGAGCAGTAAAGTAACGACCATAACTCAACTTCATCCATGTGCTCCAGATAGAATCTTCCATAGAGTGAAGTCTCCAAACTTACTTAGCCATGGTTGCCACTTCAAGATCTTTAAAGAGATGAAGACCCAAGCCCCCCTCATCAAGTGGGTAGCACAATTCCTCCCAAGCCACGAAGTGAAGCTTACCATCCCAAATGAAATCGATCACCATCCTCTGAATGTGATCTAAGGTGTTGGTTTTGACAATTGCATTGTCTAGCCAAAAGCGAAGGATGCCCTCAGTGCTTTAATGGACCCATTGTTTTCTCCCCATGCAAGATAGAAATTTCCACTTCCATCCACCAAGAAATTCTTTGATCTTGTCTTCCAAGGCAGCCATTCTTGTGGAGAGCCTCCCTCCAAATAGAGAAATGTTGAGGTATCTGTATGGGAAGGTGCCTGCGAGCATTTCTAAAATGAGACAGATACGCCACTTTTCCTTTGTGTGGTTGGCGAAGTAAATACGGCTTTCGTGGTCGTTAAGTTGAAGCCCCGATAATGCACCAAATATGGAAAGTGCATTCCTGATGCCACAAGTCGAAAGGGCATCCGCCTGTATGAATATGAGAATATCATTTGCAAATAGGAGATGAGAAGGGATGTAAGTTCCCCAATTTTTTCCAACTTAATGCACCCTGCTGCCACTTGGGGATTAAGGAACACAGAAAAAGCATTGGTTACCAACGTAAAGAGTAGAGAGAAAAATGAATCCCCCTGTCTAAGTTCTCTGGAGGTATGAATAAGATCCGTTAGGAATCCATTAATAAGTGGGGAGCAAGATTGTGTGGCGATGCATTGCAAAATCCAAACCATCAAGTATCATAAAAGTTCAAGGAGTGAAGGACCCTTATGATGTAATTCCTTCTTATTGTGTCAAAGGCCTTAGAAATATCAACCTTTACACACATTCGAGGCAAGATACCTGTTAAGTTAAATCTGTGAGAAACTCTTGTCAAGGTACTTAAATGGGAAGGTGCCAGTGAGCATTCCCAAAATGAGACAAATGTGCCACTTTTTCTTTGCATGGTTGGGGAAGTAAGCACGACTCTTGCGGCTGCCAAGTCGAAGCCTCGATAATGCACCAAAGGTGGAAGTGCATTCCTGATGCCACAAGTCAAAAGGGCATTCTATGAATATGAGAATATCGTTTGCAAATAGGAGATAGGAAGGGAAGTAAGTCCCCTCAATTTTTTGCCACTTGAAGATTAAGGAACATAGAAAGAGCTAACATTGGTTACCAACGTAAAGAGTAGAGGGGAAAGCGAATCCCCCTGCCCTAAGGCCTCTAGTGGTATGAATAAGACTCGTTGGGAAGCCATTAATAAGCGGTGAGCAAGATAATTTAGCGATGCATCGTGAAATCCACATGATCCAAGTGTCACATAAGTTCAAGGAGTGAAGGACCCTTATGATGAAATCCCTCCTTACTATGTCAAAGGTCTTGGAAATATCAACCTTTACACACATCGAGGCAAGGTACTCGGTGACTTAAATCTACTGAGAAACTCTTACACCAATAGAGAGCAATTGAAGATAGAATGCCCACTAATAAAGGCACCTTGATTAGGTTCCACCAGGTGTGATACAAGGGAGGAGAGTCTAGTTGCTAGAATTTTAGAAATAACCTTGTAGATAACATTATAACAAGCAATGGGCTGAAAATGTTTAAGGGAGGAGACATTACCATCTTTGGGAACAACCTTTAAAAATGAGTGATTAGCCTTGTTGACTAACCTGCCACCATCAGTGAAGAAGAAGTGAACCCCTTCAATAACATGATGACCTATGATATTCTAGGATTTTTTGAAGAAGAAATCATTAAAGCCATCAGGCCCTAGAGCTTTATCCATCTCAATACTCTAAAGAGCATCCTTAATCTCTGAGTTAGTGGGAGGTTCCACCAATTTAGCATTTTCAGTAGACGTGACTCATCTATTGAAAGGTAGTAGCAGATTATCAATGATGCATTCATCCCCAGATTTGGAGAAGAGTTTCCCATAGAAAGTTAGTGCCTCCTTCTTCGGCTGCTTGTCCTTGTCAATAATCAAGCCATTAGCATCAATAAGAGTGAATATGAATTCATGCTTTGTTTTATTTTCGTAGCAGTAGCAAAGAACTTGGTGGAGTGATCGCCAAGTTTAAGTTGATCCACTCTACTCTACTGATGCTAATATACTTCTTCTTCCTTACGTAAGGTAGCAAGACATACACGGAATGCCACCTCCTCATTTGTAGCATCAAAGTCGTTGGTGTTGATGGCAAGTCTCTCATTAACTTCATGAACTTCCTTAGGTACATTATTCCTTTTTCTTAAGGGAAGAACACCAAGTAGAAATCCTAAAGGAGATATAGCACCAACAATTAACAAGATAAAACATAAGGATCCAAGAGGAGCCATGCCTACTAAAGGTTCTCGACACCTAATGGGCCTCGGATGGCCACCAAATGATTTGTAAAGGCTGAAAGCGCTACATAGTCATGAGCATCCATAGCTTGGAGGAAGTGGTCGAGTCTCCACTGTGATAGGAGGACTCGACTCGACGAACATTAAGCCATCACAAGGGAGACAATAGAATTTGGTGATCCAGTTCCACCGCAAGGGGTGTACGTCTAGGGGGAGGATGATGCTCCCAACTATGCACAATAACTTATTGCTCATTGCACTTGATCGAGTTTTAAGAATGTCGCGTTGTAGTACAACCGAAAAAGCATTCAAAATAAATATAATTTTATTACTCGAATTTAAAGTCCGAGGTTGAACACAGGGAGTAAATTAGGGTTTAGAAATCAAGATCACAACTTTAGAATTTAAAAGAATATGCAATAAGATCAATGTTATAGTGCAAAAAGATAGGAATAAATGTAATTCAAAAAATACTAAAGGAACTAATGTATGTGAATAAAGCTCAAAATTGGATGTCTGATTTGTGAATCAGATGTCTTAAAATGATTATGCTACAGTGCTTGGCTCTTTCTTTTCTTCTTCTTCTCCTGTTCTTCTTTCTTTGTTCTCTGGCGTTGTCTTCGATCTTCTTCTTTATCTTCCTTCTTCCCTGTTCTCTGGCTTAGCTTTTCTGCCTTAGCCTTTCTCTTCCTCTGCCTTCTTCTCTCTCTCTCTCTGTCGGCTACCTTCAGCTTCTTCTTCCTTCAGTTTCTTCCTTCTCTTTTCTTTCTCTGCCTTCCTTTCCTTCCTCTCTTTGGCTTTGCTTCTTTTCCTTGTACTGCAGCCCCTTCTCCTTCTTTTTCCTTAGCTTCTCTTCGGCCTTGTCTTCTCCTTCCTCTTCCTTTGGCTTGGCTTCTCTTCCTTTGCAGAGCAAAACCTACCCCCTACCCACGCGAGCTCTCTTCTCTCTTTTCTCTCTTAGGTTCGCTCTCCTAGAGCCACGCTTCTCGGGTAATTGGGTCGGGTACGCCCCCGGGACCAGGCTCATTGACGTGCGGTGGTGGGCGAGGTGTGCTAGTCGGGTCGGGTCACCAGGTCTGCGGGGCATGGTCGCAGACGAGGCGGTCGGGTCGGGTGAGAGATGGACCTCACCCCATGAGTTGGAGGTAATAAGCCTCTGACAGAAAATCAACTTATGCAGGTGCGGCGCTCCAAATCTTTCCGAGGTGGGACTATCTTCCCACCCCCTTTCACGCGCGTCTGTAGCAGAGTGTGCCTTCAATTGCAGCTGCAACTACGGCCCTCGACACGAATTGGAGGCCTGGAGATGTTTGCGAAGGCTTTCCTCGCGACCTGGGACTGTGACCTGGAGCGGGCACGGTCTGGAGCAGCTTGCAAGGTAGCTTCGAGCTGTGCATCAATGGCAGAGAGCTACTGGACTTGAAATTACTACAACGGCCTCGCGGCCACGTTAAAAAGCTCAGGGAGTTTCGCCAAGGTGCGGCAAGTGTGTAGGGGTGGTCGGCGTGGCGTGGGAATGCTTAAAGGAGTGTGCCTAGGGCACATTGCGGTTGTGTGTGTGGGTGTGTTTGGGGGTGCGTTTGGGTGAGTGGTGGAGTGATATGAGTGGGGGGTTATGATCAGTGAGTCGAGGCGGTGCTTAGGGACTGGTTAGCGAGGAGGGAGGTGGTCTATGGAGGTGGAGCGAACTCGTCGGAGTTGGTGGCCGGAGGTGAAGGGGATGATGGTGGTGGAGTGCGACAGTAGTTGTTTGAGGGAAATAAAGAGGGGGAAAGGGAGTAGAAGGTGAGAGGAACTTATCTAGCAGTGAAGAGACGAAGGGGGAGACGGAGATGGCGTCTGGCTCGTATTGCCAACGCCGGAGACGAAGGTGCTCAGTGAGGGTGGTCGGCAAGGATGAAGGGGAGGCAAGGGCGTCAGTGGGTGCAGCGCGACGCGGACGAGCATGAGGAAGAGGAACCTGCCACCGGTATTGTGGCTAGGCAATAAGGGAGAGTAGGAGAAATCGTCGGAGCTTGATGAGCTAGTCGACCGGAGGAGGGGAGACGAATTTGAGGGGGTTTTCTGACTGATTTCAAGCTTGGGAGATGCAGGGCGAACTGGGGTGGCTTAAATAGGTCTCTGGAAGGGGTTTTGTGCTTGGAAGCCAAGCTTCCAAGTAAGGTTGGTTCGCCGGCAATGGTAAATCGAAAGAGACCCAAATCTCTCATGTGTTCGCATGAGAGATTGGGCACCAAATAGGGCCTCAAATTAGGTTCACATTGGAGGGGATTTCTCAGAGAATCTCCCTTTCAATTTTGAAGGGGATTCTCTGAGAGATCAGGGAGAAATCACCTTCTCAAGTTTGCCGGAGTAGGATTCCTTCACTATAATGGCGGAGGGACCTAATTGCAAAGAACGATGAAGAAGCTGGGGGGCAAATGCAAGGGTTTTTGAAAGATAGGGGTAGAAATGTAATCAGGTTGGACCTATTTGCAAAGTGGGTCAAGATGAGTTCCCCTTAGGTCCAAATTTTGGTACAAAACTAATTTGAACCTAAGGAATCCAATGATAAGGTTGGATTTTGGGTTCAAGAACGTTTGAGTGGGCAATTTATGTAAAAACCTAATTTAGGGCAAATATATGTCTGAGACCCCATTCTTAGTCAAAATAGGTTCCAATGGCCAAATTGAAAGTTTTAAACTCTAGAGAATTTTTTTTATGATTTTTAGAGGGTTTAGGTGAATTTTATCCTGACCAGAACCTTATTTAATCAAGTGGGTCTATTTTAGGGTTACAAGAAGTTATTTAATTCCTAGAATTCACACGAACCCTTTTCTGTCTGATTCAACCCACTTATTATCTTGTTAAGACCATTTGACCTATGTTTAGCCCTTGAGAAAACCCGCTGTTGCACTGTAATGGTAAAATTACAGTTTTACCCCTTGTTTCTTACTTTTATCTCAGAATGATTATTTAGTGAATTAGGACCTCCAGTTGGTTATGTAGGAGCTCTTGTTCTCTTTTATGGGTCAAAATGGGCTAGTTAGGACTCATGATGGTATTCCCATCATACCCCCATGCCTAACTTTTGCTAGTCCCTTAGCAAAATTTTAAGGTTTTAACTTCAATTCTAGACCATGAGTTCCTTGATGTTCAAAAACTATGATGAGTGCTTTCTTATTTTGATTATGTTAGGATGCCGATAGTAGGCCTAGAGGTACTCAAGTACCAACCAAGATCTGGACCTGACCAGGTCTAGCCTCAGTCTGTCGCGAAGGTTTTTAAGGTCCACAGGAACTATCCTAAGGTTCGTTGGACTTCGTGGTTAAAGCACCCATGCTTGTAACATATTTTATCCTTGGTTCAGTTTGCAGTACGTTTTTTTGTAAGAGAGAGACAGAGGGTTTTTCTTTGTTTGGAGAGTTTTCTCTCTCTTTTCTTTTTATTTTTAGCTTCAGATTAACTTCTCAACACGGTCTGTATCGGATTCCTAGTCCCCATCATCAATCCTCGAAGGGTCCCTGGCAATCGATGCTTCGTGATAGCACCGCCCATGGCAACCCCCTGAACCCTGGCTTTCGAGATTTTGAGATAATCCCGCCCATGGCATTCTATAGCTAAATCCAGACCCTGACAATCGACATTTCATGATAATGCCACCCATGGCATCTGAACCAGCGCAGGGTGCTTACATGCCCCTGGTATGATATGTAAATATCTTAGGAGACAAGCACCGAGGGGACGATATGTTATTGCGCATCTTCGAGGGGAATTTTCCCCCTCTCTGCGTCGGGAACTCATCCAAATAAACTTGTGTTGATCGGTCGCTCCTATTCTAGGCGACTTCTTTCAAAACAATTTAAACACATTTGTGTGGTTTTGATACTTATGCGCATTGAAGCAGACTGTGTGTGGATTAGGGTGCTTAGGTTACCGAGTCCCGCAAACCAGAGGTCAGTTAACAAGGCCGAATATTCCCTAAGTCTTAGACTTAATACTTAAGCTTCGCATTTTCCACAACCTCTTGAGGACTATCTAGATCTTAGCGGATATTTGAATTTTTAAGCCTAGGAGTCTAGCCCAAGAGGCCTAAAATCAGCATTCCTACTAATCTTTTCTGTGTCTCATTAGCACTTTTTTCCTTTCATTTTCTTTTTCTTGATATTGCCTAAAACTCAGTTAATCCCTTAATTTCTTACTAATGGCTATCTCTTCTTTTTCTTTTCATTTTGTACTCCTTTTTTGACATTTTTCACTTTTCCCCTTTTCTCCTCACGATTTGTATGGCCTCAAAATTTTCTCTCCCCTCAGCATTTTTTTGTTCTTTTTCAAGAATTTTTTTCATTTTTTGGTATTTTTGTGATATGTGAATTTTTTGTTGAAACATTTTCTTGTGAGATGATTTTTCATGGCATTTTGCACTTTCATACCCCTTCATGACTACGATTTGCAAAGTCCCCATTGTAAATTAGGTGGGTTCGAGTTTAGCTTAGATTATTCATTATAACAGGTTTTAGGTGGGTGAATGCATTGAGGTGACTGTTGCGGACGATTTCAAACTCGGGTACAGGTACTTGAGGTGGGGTCGGCTGTTCTAATGGATGAACCCTAAAGTGCAATATGAATTCAGCATAGGAATGTCAAGAAAGGTTTTGGGTTTTTCAAAAATAACGGGTTGCCTCCCGTTAAGCGCTAAGTTTTACACCATCGGTTGAGCGCAATGAGCTCAGGGAGAATGGAGGGTAAAGGATATCTTAACTGAATTTGTATCGGTCAGGTCAATGAATGGTTTGAGTCTCTAATCGTTCATGATGAAAGGTTCTGAATCATGGCTGAGTGGAATGATGTCGATGGCTCCATTTCCAAAGATTCGTCGGATGAGGTAAGGTCCGATCCATTTTGATCGTAGTTTTCCTGGAAATAGTTTTTTGACTAGGGTGGAAGATCTTTTTGGATATGTGCTTGTCATGAAAGGCCTTAACCTGCTCTTTGTAAATTCGCGAGTTCTCATACGCGTTGTGGCATAATTCATCGATCTCGCTCATTTGAAGCTTTCTGTGGGTTCCTGCCTTAGAAAGATTTAGGTTGCAGTTCCGTACTACCCAATAGGCTTTGTGCTCCAATTTGATGGGGAGGTGACATGCCTTCCCGTACACCAATCTGAAGGGAGACATACCTAATTGGGTTTTGTGGGAGATCCTATAAGCCCACAAAGCTTCCGGAAGTCGGGATGACCAGCCCTTCCTGTCAGGTTGAACAGTAACCTGGAGGATTTTCTTGATCTCCCAATTTGATAGCTCAGCTAGACCATTAGTTTGGGGGTGGTAAGGAGTAGAGATTCGGTGTGATACCCCGTATTTGGTCATCAGTGACCTGAACTGAGCGTTAGTGAAACGGGTCTCTCCATCAGAGATTATAGCACGTGGAATCCCAAACCGTGAAAAGATGTTCTGATGAATGAATTTGATAACTACCTTATGATCATTGGTTCGGGTCGGAATGGCTTTGATCCATTTGGATACGTAGTCAACAGCGAGTAGAATGTACTCGAAGCCGTCCGAAACAGGAAAGGGTCCCATAAAATCAATCCCCCATACGTCGAAGATTTCGCATACGAGAATCGGCTGTAAGGGCATCATATCACGATGGCTCATGTTGCCTAAGGTCTGGCAATGAGTGCATGCCCTACAGTGATTGTATGCTTCTTTGAAAATCGTGGGCCAATAGAAGCCGCACTGGAGGACTTTCGCTGTGGTTTTATGACTTGAGAAGTGTCTACCGCATGCCTGGTCATGGCAGAAGGACAAGATGTCCTGAATTTTCGTTCCTACGACACATCGTTGAATGGTTTGATCAGCACCGATGCAGAAAAGATATGGGTGTTCGCAGAAGTAATACTTGGCATCGGAAAGCAATTTGTCCTTCTTGGCCTTCGGCCAATCGGTCGAAATCTGATGTGATGCCAGGTAGTTTACTATATTAGCAAACCATGGAAGCCCTGTACTGATAGTCAGGAGGTGCTCATCGGGAAAATGTTCCGTGATGGGTTCAGAAGGATCGATAATCTCAGAAGGAACGAGACAAGTGATCAGCTACCACGTTTTGTTTTCCCACTTTGTCGCGAATCTTGAGGTCAAATTCTTGCAACAGCAAGATCCAATTGATTAATCGAGGTTTCACGTCCTTCTTTGCAAGGAGATGCCTCACAGCTGTGTGATCCGAGTAAATGATAACATGGGAACCCAGGAGATATGATCTGAATTTTTCCAGGGAAAATACTACGGCTAGCAGCTCTTTCTCCGTAACCGTGTAGTTACACTGAGCCTCGTCAAGTGTCTTGCTAGCGTAGTAGATGATCGTGGGTTTTCCGTCAATTTTCTGCCCAAGTATCGCTCCTACAGCGAAATCAGATGCATCGCACATGATCTCAAAGGGTTGAGACCAATCAGGGGACTGTAGGATTGGGGCTTGGGTAACTTGATCACGGAGGATTTCAAATGCTTGAGTGCATTCCTTGGAGATTCCGAAAGGTACATCCTTAGATAGCAGAGTGGTCAGGAGGCACGCTATTTTTGAGAAATCAGGAATGAATCAATGGTAAAAGCCGATGTGCCCCAGAAAAGATCGGATGTCCTTGATTGAGCTAGGCATAGGGAGTTTGGAAATTAGGTTTACCTTGGCTCGATTGACTTGGATGCCCTTTTCTGATATGAGATGTCCCAGGATAATTCTTTTAGGCACCATGAAATGGCTCTTTTCCTAGGAAAGAACCAAATTCACGTCAATGCACCGCCTGAGGATCTGGACCAAGTGTAGGAGGCAATCATCAAATGATTCTCCAAATACTGAAAAGTCATCCATGAAGACTTCAAGATAATCACCTACCATATCTGAGAATATGGCAAGCATGCACCGCGAAAAGTAGTGGGTGCATTGCAGAGACCGAACGGCATCCTTCGGAACACGTGCGTCCCGAAGGGGCAGGTGAAAGTGGTCTTTTCTTTGTCCTCAGGATGGATTGCCACTTGGTTATAACCAGAGTACCCGTCCAAAAAGTAGAAGAACCTATTTCCCGCTAGTTTCTCGAGGATCTGATCAATAAACGGTAGTAGGAAATGATCCTTCTTTGTGGAGGTATTTAGTATTGTGTAATCAATGCAGACTCTCCATGAATTTGCCACACGAATCGGTATGGTTTCTCCAGTTTTAGTCGTAATCGCGGTGAGTCCTGCCTTCTTAGGCACAACTTGGATTGGACTCACCCATCGACTATCGGAGATCGGGTGGATAATCCCTGCATCTAACCACTTGATGATATCCTTTTTCACGACCTCCTGTAGATTCGGATTCAAACGTCTCTACATTTCACGGGAATGTCGTGTGCCCTCTTCGGTGTAGATACGGTGTGTGCAGTAAGAGGGGCTGATACCAGTCAAATCATCGAGAGTCCATCCAATGGCTCTTTGATGTTGTTGGAGAAAAGTAATCAGATGGCATTTCTGATCAGGTGTGAGTCTGGAGTTGATAATCATAGGAAACGTCTGATTGGAGCCCAAAAAGACGTATTTGAGATGGTTGGGAAGAGGCTTGAGTTCCAGGACAGGGTTATCAGCAGCAGCGGGTGGTTCAGGATGTGTATCAGTAGCAAAGGAGGGAGTTATGGGTGTGTCTAAGTCAGTTCGGATTCCTCTGATTGCAGGTTTTGATCCTCTTGTGGTTGATCAGAAGTAGTCAGGTTTTCCTCAATATACGGATCATCAACTACAGCTTTGATATCACATATCTGTTCTATAACATCGCAATTAATCCCTTGTTAGGCCTTAAAGATGTCAATTTTTAATGTTTAGTTCCCGAATTTTAGTTCAATTTGGCCCTCCTCACAATTTATATTGGCCCTAGTAGTGGCCAGAAAGGATCTCCCTAGTATAATTGGTGTATCCCTCGGGTTTTCTGAAGCATCCATATCCAAGACTACAAAGTCCATCAGGAAATAGAAATCCTGCACCCTAACAATGACATCCTCAAGAACTCCTTTAGGTGACTTAATAGATCGGTCAGTCAACTGTATTGTCACCTCTGTTGGTTTGAGCTCAGATTCCTTAAGGTGGTCAAGTAGGGATGTAGGTATTAGCTTTATGGAGGCTCCTAGATCTAATAAAGCTCTGTCAAATTGGGTATCACCAATGGTATAGGAAATCAGGGGAGTACCTGAGTCTTTTGCCTTAGGTGGGAGTTTGCTCAAAATTACAAAGTTGCCTTGCTTTGACAATACCATCGGACTCCCACTTTTGGTTTGCAACTTACGCTTAGGTGTACACACGTCTTTTAGAAATCGTGCGTAAGCCGGTATGTGGCGGATTGCATCCATCAAGGGGATGTTTATATGGACCTGTTCAAAGAGCTTGACCAGATCCTCCTCAGGTGCCACGAGTTTGTTTGTCCTTTTTCCCTTGGTCAAGGCCTCAGGAAATGGAACCTTGGATGGTTCCTCTAGAATAGGTCCAGGTTCTTGATCTGGGATAGGGGTGTCCTAGATAACTATCCTAGGGCTTGGGTTAATACTACCAGGCTGAAAGTGGCTTGGGTAAGGTGGGTCTTGCGTTGCTTTGCTACTACGGGTTGTAACATTATTCAGTCCTGCCTCGTTTTGGTTTGGAGTTGGTAAAATAGGTGGCTGCTGCTGGAATCCTACATATGATGTCGAAGCTTCCATCCCGTCGGGTGATGGAACAGAAGGGGCCTGATAAGTCATGTAGGCTTGGCTCGGATTTGGGTTCATGACGCACCTCTGGTTCGGCACGTTATTCGGATTTAGTATAGGTTGCGAAGGAAGTGTGCCAAGTTGGCGGGAATTCATCATTTGGGCAAGTTGATTTCGAACCTTTGTGATCTCGTCTTTGTGCTGTTTTTGCATAGCCGCATTCATTTTCTGAATGTCAGCCAGAGTCTGAAGAATGAGAGTCATTTGATCTGTCTAAGTTGGCCCAGATTGATAGGTGGGGTTGGGCTGAGGTTGAGGTGGCTGATATGGACGAGGAATTTGTGGACGGGGTTGATATGGTGGTCTTTGATTCTGATTATTTCCCACCTATAGGAAGTTGGGATGATTCCGCCATCCAGGGTTATAGGTATTAGAGAATGGGTCATTTTGGATGGCATTGAGGTCCTCGCAGGTCTGAGGAATCTCAGGAAAGTCAGGGTATGAGGGTTCAGAGTTCCCCCAACTAGAATAGGTTGTATCAGAGTTTCCTCCGGTCCTAGAGTAAGACGGAGGTAAATACAGGTCCATCCTCTGAGAAGATCAGTGATCGATGTTATGAACAGCTTCCCTCCCAAAAGGTGGTTGTGCAAACGGGTTTTGTGCAGAGGTGGCTCGCTGCAGATGTTGAGTCAGCTCATCCACTTTCTTCTCAATGATAGAGACCTTGTCCAATCGACTGGCCATCAATTCCAAGTAGACTTATGCGGACATGCCTTGTGTCTCATGTGCTTCCCTTGGATTTGTCGATGCGCGGGCATTCGTCCAGTTGAATAAGCCCATGGAGTCATTATTGATGGAATTCTTGCATATATTCTCGAGAATCTCCCATATAGTGTCTTCGTGTTGACCCATGATATTTCCTTCGCAGGTTGCATTGACGAATAAGCGGATATCTTCATGGAGTCCCTTTTAAAAATATTGGACTTCTTCCCATTTAGAAACTCTGTGATGGGGGCACTTTCGCATGAGGTCCAGGAAACGGTCCCATGCTTCATGAAGTGGCTCTCCATATTGCTGGGTGAAGTGTATGATTTGGTGTCGTAAGGCATTCGTCCGACCAACTGGGAAGAACTTTTTCAGAAACTCGGATTGTAGTTCAACCCATGTGTTGATTGGACGCGTTTGAGTCTGATACCAGTGAGCAGCTTTGTCCATGAGAGAGGAGAACATCTTCATGAGAAGAATATCCCGATTTTGGACATCTGACTCGAAGGTCTGGGCTAGATGTTTGAGTTGTTTGATGTGCTGGAAGGGATCCTCCGGATTAAGCCCATGAAATTTTGTAATAGCATGAATCATGTTGGGCTTGAGTTCAGAATCAAGACCTCAAACCGGGATTTGGACTCGAGGTTCGATCACCACTGCAGCGGGATTATAGTGATCTCGCATCATAGGACGCTACAGTGGGTTTACGAAGGCTTGAAATAAATCATTAAGGCGTTGAAGTTGGTTTCAAGGTTATTCTCTTCTTCTATTGGTTGTGACATGATGATGGAAGAAGGAGAATTGGGTTTCGATGAATCAGAGGAGATGTCTATGTGGTGGGGTTGCTGCACAAACATGGATGTCGAGGCCTGGCCTCGGCGGGAGTGAGTCACTAAGGGAGGCCTCAAGGATGGTCTTAAGGACCTCCTACCGAACATGCACCGATGGTCTGGATGAGAGTAGAATGTGATGGACCCAATCAAGACACCCAAAAATTTGGATGACTATAGAGGTTCAAGGCGGATGATACCCCTTAGTTAGAAAGCCGTTCACCTGAGAAATACCTGGGCAGCTAGAGAGGGAGAGTCTCGTAAAGACCCCTACATGGTAGAGCGTCCCCATGAGTTACAGGGTTTCCCTCACCTGACCTCTCTTGTCACTGATGTTCCAGGAGACCATAATGGGGACTTTGACCTCTTAAGTTTACCAATTTTAGTTAAGAGCAAGGGTGCTTAAGATTCCACTTGAACTTTAGATGTATTGAGTGCAAAAAGTGACCTAATTTCAAGGTTAGTTGACCCAAAAAGGGGGTCAACTTCACCTATTTGTCCTTTGAGAAGTTTTAGGTCCTTTCTTTTAAGATTCAAGTGAGATTTATAGCCTGAATTTTAGGGTTTTCTTGAATAAGTCTCTTCAACCAAGGCTTAGGCACACCTCTTTTTGGAGAGTTGGTTCTTGCTTATGAAGGTGTGTCTCTAAAAGTCTAAATTGGAATCCTTAATTTGGCTCTAATCTTGGTCCATTTAGTTTGCCAAAATATGGTATCTAGTGCTCAATCAAGAAGGTGGTAGCCCTAGTTACCTTAAGTGGGTGCACAAATCAGTATTGTTGTTGAAATCAAATTAGGCAACTTGGTGAAATTAGCTAGAAATGGAAAGCAAGTAGCCCTAATTGATTTTATCTTTTTCTTCCTTTTCAAAATGAGGGGCTTAAGAGAAAGAGATTAATTAGAAATTACCTGCCCCGGGCGTGTTTGATGTGCGGTTGTCTTTTGTTGAATCTTCTCCCCTGAAACAACCACAACAAAAAGAGATATATCAAGTTAGTACCAAATCAGAGTTTATAAGCAAGATTTCTAAATCACCTGTTGCTCCCTGGCAACGACGCCAAAATGTTTGTCGCGCTTGATCGGGTTTTAAGAATGTCGCATTGTAGCACAGCTAAAAAAGCGTTCAAAACAAATATAATTTTATTACTCGAATTTAAAGTCCGAGGTCGAACACAGGGAGCAAATTGGGGTTTAGAAATCAAGATCACAACTTTAGAATTTAAAAGAATGTGCAATAAGATCAATGTTATAGTGCAAAAAGATAGGAATAAATGTAAGGCACAAAATACTAAAGGAACCAATGTAGCTCAAAATTGGATGTCTGATTTGTGAATCAGACATCCTAAAACGATTATGATACAGTGCTTGGCTCTTTTTTTTCTTCTTCTCCAGTTCTTCTTTCTCTATTCTCTGGCGTTGTCTTCGATCTTCTTCTTTATCTTCCTTCTTCCCTGTTCTCTAGCTTAGCTTTTCTGCCTTAGCCTTTCTCTTCCTCTGCCTTCTTTTCTCTTTCTCTGCCAGCTGCCTTCAGCTTCTTCTTCCTTCAGCTTCTTCCTTCTCTTTTCTTTCTCTGCCTTCCTTGCCTTCCTCTCTTTGGCTTTGCTTCTCTTCCTTCTGCTGCAGCCCCTTCTCCTTCTTCCTTAGCTTTTCTTTGGCCTTGTCTTCTCCTTCCTCTTCCTTTGGCTTGGCTTCTCTTCCTCTATAGAGCAAAACCTACCCCTTACCCGCGCGAGCTCTCTTTTCTCTTTTCTCTCTTAGGTTCGCTCTCCTAGAGCCATGCTTCTTGGGTAATCGGGCTGGGTATGCACCTGGGACCAGGCCCATCGGCGTACGGTGGTGGGTGAGGTGTGCTAGTTGGGTCGGGTCACCAAGTTCGCGGGGCGTGGTCGTGGACGAGGCGGTCGGGTCGGGTGAGAGAGGGACCTCACCCCATGAGTTGGAGGCGATAAGCCTCTAACAGAAAATCAACTTATGCAGGTGCGGCACTCCAAATCTTTCCGAGGTGGGACTATCTTCCCACCCCCTTTCACGCGTGCTTGTAGCAGAGTGTGCCTTCGATTGCAGCTGCAGCCGCGGCCCTCGACACCAATTGGAGGCCTGGAGATGTTTGCGAAGGCTTTCCATGCGACCTGGGACTGTGACTTGGAGCGGGCATGGTCTGGAGCAGCTTGCAAGGAAGCTTCGAGCTGTGCGTTAATGGCGGAGAGCTCTTGGACCTGAAATCACTACAATGGCCCCGCGGCCACGTTAAAAAGCTCAAGGAGTTTCGCCAAGGTGCGGCGAGTATGTAGGGGTGGTCGGCGTGGCGTGTGAATGCCTGAAGGAGCGTGCCTAGGGCACACTACGACCATGTGTGTGGGTGTGTTCGAGGGTGCGTTTGGGTGAGTGGCGGAGTGATATGAGTAGGGGGTTATGATCAGAGAGTCGAGGCGGTGCTTAGGGACTGGTCAGCGAGGAGGGAGGTGGTCTGTGGAGGTGGAGCAAACTCGCTGGAGTTGGTGGCCGGAGGTGAAGGGGATGATGGTGGTGGAGTGCGGCAGTAGTTGTTTGAGGGAAATAAAGATGGGGAAAGGGAGTAGAAGGTGAGAGATCTAGCAGCGAAGAGACAAAGGGGGAGATGGAGATGGCTTCTGGCTTGTATCGCCGACGTCGGAGACGAAGGTGCTCAGTCAGGGTGGTCGGCGAGGACGAAGGGGAGGCAGGGGCGTCGGCGGGTGCAGCGCGACGCAGACGAGCGTGAGGAGGAGGAACCTACCACCGATATTGTGGCTAAGTGAAGAGGGAGAGTAGGAGAGGTCACCGGAGCTTGATGAGCTAGTCGGCCGGAGGAGGAGAGACAAATTTGAGGGATTCTCCAGCTGATTTCAAGCTTGGGAGATGCGGGGCGAACTGGGGCGGCTTAAATAGGTCTCTGGAAGGGGTTTTGTGCTTGGAAGCCAAGCTTCCAAGTAAGGTTGGTTCGCCGGCAATGGTAAATCGAAAGATACCCAAATCTCTCATGTGTTCGCATGAGAGATTGGGCACCAAATAGGGCCTCAAATTAGGTTCACATTGGAGGGGACTTCTCAGAGAATCTCCCTTTCAATTTTGAAGGGGATTCTCTGAGAGATCAGGGAGAAATCACCTTCTCAAGTTTGCCGGAGTAGGATTCATTCACTATAATGGCGGAGGGACCTAATTGCAAAGAACGATGAAGAAGCTGGGGGGTCAAATGCAAGGGTTTTTGAAAGATAGGGGTAGAAATGTAATCAGGTTGGACCTATTTGCAAAGTGGGTCAAGATGAATTCCCCTTAGGTCCAAATTTTGGTACAAACCTAATTTGAACCTAAGGAATACAATGGTAAGGTTGGATTTGGGTTCAACTATGTTTGATTGGGTAATTTATGCAAAAACCCAATTTAGGGCAAATATATGTCTGAAACCCTATTCTAAGTCAAAATAGGTTCCAATGGCCAAATTGAAAGTTCTAAACCCTAGAGAATATTTTTCTATGATTTTTAGAGGATTTAGGTAAATTTTATCCTGACTAGAACCTTGTTTAATCAAGTGGGTCTATTTTAGGATTACAAGAAGTTATTTAATTCCCAGAATTCACACGAACCCTTTTCTGTCTGATTCAATCCACTTATTATCTTGTTAAGACCATTTGACCTGTGTTTAGCTCTTGAGAAAATCCATTGTTGTACTGCAATGGTAAAATTACAGTTTTACCCCTTGTTTCTTACTTTTATCTCAGGTGATTATTCAGTGAATTAGGACCTCCAGTTGGTTATGTAGGAGCTTTTGTTCTCTTTTATGGGTCAAAATGGTCTAGTTAGGGCTCATGATGGTGTTCACAACACTTATGAGATTACAGGTTTTCTCTCTTGCCTCGAGCTTGCATGAGTGCTCGCTCAGGGGCCTCTCCTCACTATTTATAATGTGGGGGAAGCTTAACTTGCAGGATCGTTCCCGTGATCTTTGGTACACCACTTGTCAGGGTGTCTACTCGTTGTCAGGTCATAAGCCTTCTTGCGTCGCTGTTAGTGGTCAGCGCCGGGTCCTTAGGCAGAATGACCCTTCAGACTTGTTCGAATTCGGGGCTTATTGGGTGTAGGCAAGTCGGATCCCTGGATCCGCTTATACCTGAATCTTTCCGGGTTGGACACTTCTTGTCGGGATTTTTGCAGAGTTTTGAGTCCAAGGGCATCTTTTGCCCCTCATCATATGCCCCTTGCTCTCTGGCCAGTGGATGCTTGCCGAGAAAGTAACTGTCATGGCGAAAACTCTACGATAGGCGATGCCCCCAAATGATGTTCCGGCTGTTCCTTCAAGTTGGGGAGCATTTGTTGTGGAGCGAAATTTGCCCCAGGCTTGAGTTCACCTGTTATGTTGCCTGACATTGAGAGGTGGCTACGGGGGCCTTCGCCTGGTGTATTGCCATCCTTTGAGGAGGCTGAAGGCGTATTTGCCTGTATTTCCGCCGGCCTTAAGAGGCACCTGTATTGAGTGGTCGTGAGCACAAGGGCCCGATTTCCCACTAGCCTTAAGAGGCAACTATATTGAGGGGTCGTGAGCGTAAGGACTCGATTTCCAGCCGCCCTTAAGAGGCGGCTCGCCGACCCTGAGGGGTGGCTGTATTGAGGGAATGTGAGCGTAAGGGCCCGATTTCCCACCGGCCTTAAGGGGTGGCTTGCGGAGGGAGTATAGGCATATCGACGCCTGGTCCTTGCCTGTCTTAAGAGGCAGCTTTGGGAAATTGTTTTGTCATGTAGCTTGACAAGATGCGCATTATCTGTTGTTGATGATGAAGGGTCATGGCCTCAAAAGTTGCGCTTGTCCGTGGGATGACTGATGATACTATGGCATCGGATATACACGTAGGGTCATTTAATGCGTAGAATCCTAAATGATGATTTGGTTAGTCTGGGCAGAATTTTGTGGAATCCATGCCATGTTCTTGGGGATTTCGTTCATCGTAAACTTACGCCTCGCAGGGGTGGGTGAGATGATGGCACCACCCTTGAGGGGGCTTATAAAGAGGGGTTTGGGGTGGGGCGGAGTTCATGCCCCTCCATCCTTATTTTCTGTGTTTGGATGACTTGGTGGCTATCTTGAGAAGCCTTACCTTTACTCAAGATTTTGTCATCGGGTCTCTGTGTTTGACGGATTGGCCGGAGAATAACTATGTCTAGTCCTTCGAGAGAAGGTGGATCTATTTTATTGCCCCTGCTCGATGCATGGGCTAAGGTGAGGGCTTGTATGTTTTTTGTTGGACTTTTGTAGCCAAGTTGCCTTTCGAGGTGTTTGTGGACTTTAGGCCCACTTATGCTTTGCAGTAATAGGTGCCTCTGGGCCCCCCTTTCTTTGAGGTGTTCAAGAGGAGGGAAGCAGGTAGCAAAAGGAGGCGAATCAGGTTCCCTTAAATCGTCCGCAGGTGGAGCTCGGTGGGATGTTTGTTGTGAGAGAGTCGACTATGTCTGCTCTCCTGAATCCGAGTGGGGATGAAGTGGAGGATGTCCCAGGAGGGTTGTTGACCCATTTGGGTCTACCTGGATCGCCTGACGGGTACCGGTCTCATTCTGGAGTGGGGTGTAGACTGCTCCTATGTGGAGGCTTAGCATTTCTGCTACCTAGCTCGATTCTTTTTGATGGCTCCAAAAGGGTGGCGGGGGAACTGCAGTTATTGGTTTCTCCTCGTGAGGCAGTACATTTGCCTAGCCAAATGTGGGGCAAAGCTCGATGAGGGAAATAGTAGGAGAGGATTCTTTTGGTTAGATGGCCGCTTCCGCAATCGACCAGATGATTGGTCTATCTGGGGATCCTTTGTGGAGGGGCCTGCTTGGGACCTCATGTCCAAGAAGGTGGCATCGACTACTGTGGGGGCTTCGAGCTGTGCCCCTCACTTGGAGCAGCATGGTTTTTGACTCCTGAGATCTGCTATAGCCTAGTTGCCTCTCCGCTAGGGGGTATGGGCTTTGGCCACGCCTTGCTTCATTGCCTTTGTGTGTTGAGTGTCCTTTTGGCCTTTCCTTAGGCATGGGCGAATTTTTTGACGTCTTTTACCATGGTTTTTACTAGATCGAGCCCTTGGAGGTGCTTTCGCCTCGCGCAATGATGTGTCATGGCCATCAGGCAGGTCAGGGCAACTGAGGTGGAGACTTGCTCGCCCTTTTGGGGTTCTTCAGCGGTATTGGGGGAGGCACCAGACGCGCCAAAGGGGGTAATGCGGGAACTCCACCTTTAGCAAGGACAAGTGGGTGGAGCATCCCAACTGCTGAAGGAGTTGGGCAAGATTTGCCGTGGACTGAGGCAGTTTTCTCGGCTAAGCTTGCTACCGGTCGTGGAGTTGGTGGAGAATCTTGTTGGGTTGCCTATGGCGAATGCTGTGGCCCTTCAAGACTCGTCCAAGCGTTCGCCTACCTCTTGCTATACGCTCCTTTTGAAGAAGGAGATGCACATTTTGGAAGCAGGTAATGGCTGCACAACCCCTTTTTCGGGGGCTGGCATATCTCGATGGTAGAGAACTCCATGAGTAGGTTAGCCGGGGTATATTAAGCCAACTAAGAAGATCAGCGCTTGAAGAGGAAGTGCCTAGGCTGGGTTCGTCAGGAGCTTGCTGTGCCGCGAGGGTGGCTGTCTTGCCTTGCATTTTCGCCTTCATCATTAAGGGCAAATGCTGTTAAGACTGGGGATGAAGCCATCGAGTCCTGATAAGTGGTGTTGTTGTTGGCTTTATGGTAGCTTGTCTCTTTTTCAGATGTGATTTAGCCGGAGACAATGATCCCAGGGAATGTAATAGTTGATATTTATTATAAAGGAAGAGAATTTTTCGTTCCTGATTCCTTCTCTTTCTATCTTGTGAAAAAACTGCTCGTATGCCAAGTATGAGGAATTGGTGTGTCGCCTGGGATTTTTCTATTTCGGATATTCTCATGGATTGCTTTCACAAGCCTATTGTGGGGCGTTTCGATTGTTCGCTCGAATGACTTGGCATAGAGGCTGGTCCTTGATGATAACATCATCATTAGCCATAACTATCTTTAATTAGTTAGAATCAATTGACAAATGCTCCTACATAATCACTGGAGAGTCGTAATTCATTAAATATCCATTCTGAAAGTAAAACATTAAATTAGGGTTAATTATGTAATTTTAAAAGAAGATCATAAATGTAGAGTAATCATGGGGTTTCCCAAGGGTTAATTTAAGGTCAAATGTTCATTAATGACTAATAAGAGGGTCATTGCAGACATAAACAGGTTTTCACGCATTTCGAGAGTTAAAAATAGCACTCGAAACCCTAATTTCAGGCCCACTTAAATAATAGAGGTTCTGGTTAGGATAAATTCCATCTAACCCCTGAAGAAATCATAGAAAAATATTCCATGAGGTTTAGTATCCTTAATTCGACCAGTGGAATCCATTTTGACCTAAAATAGTCTCAGACAAGAAGTTGCCCTAATTTAGGTTTCTGTGTAAATTACCCAGGAAAACTTGGTCAAAATAAAACTTTGACTTCACAATCAGATTCCTTGGGTTTAAATTAGGTTTGTACCAAAATTTGGGTCAAATTAGAGATCATCTTGACCTAGTTTGCATTTCAGTCCAGTCAGACTCTTTTCTATCTCACACCAGCCCCTAGGTTTTGAAATTCTTGCAGATAGGTCACTAAGTTTCTCGTCATATTTGCAAATAGGTCCTTTCCGCCATTGGTATGAACAGAAGCTCCACCACTGAGATTCGAGCGAGGATTTCTCACTTGATTCTCAATCAAATAATTCCAAAATTGAACTAGAGATTCCTTGAGGAATTCTCTTCCAAATGTGATCGGCCATGAATCCTATGACCTTCCCAATCTCCATGTGAATGCATGGAAGATGTGGGTATCCCACAGACGTGAAATATCTGAGCTTCCAAGCTTGGTTTCCAATCTTGGAACATCCCCATGAGCCCTATGAAAACACCCTCGATGCAAACCTTACCTCCTTAGCTTGGTTTTGGTCGGAGTCTACCCTTCTTCCCTCCTCTCCGGACAAATGCTTCACGAGCTCCGGCGACCTTCTCCATCTGACCTCTTCACCCGCCGCCACAAACAATAGTTGGCGGGATCGTCTTCCTCAAGTTCCTCCGCCGCTCGCAATACCAGTGAGGGTCTCCTTCCTCTGTCTTCCTCGCTGTTCTTCCTTCCCAGAGATTTCACCTTCCATGGCGTCGGCCAATCAAAGCCGACGCTTCCCTGCCCCTTTCGTCCGTTAGTTTTGGTTAGTTAGGTTGCTATCTCCCTCCACTTCCTTTTCCTCCCTTCAATCCCCCAATTCGACCACTGACGCCGTCGTTCACCCGCCATCTTCTCCACGTCCGGCCACACCTTCGGCGAGGCTTCCCCGATGCTCCACCACATCAAACGCCTCACAAACGACTCCATAACCTCCACCTCACCTCCATGAGCAAAACCCTTATCCTTATTCCCCGTTCCACCCATCCAATTACTCCACCGAACACCACCTCCTCCTCGCTTCATCTCCGTCACCATCCAACCACCACCACCTTCGCTAAGCCCAGGTGAAGCTCCTAAAGTGTTTTAATGTGGCCGTGAGGTTGTTCTTGTGATTTCAGGTGTTCGCTGTTCTTCTCCGCTGCAGCCATCATCTCCGACATTACTTTCAGTCCTTCGACGAAGCTTAGGGCCTAATTGAACCTCCAGGCTTCAGGAAACTCCTCCAGGTGCTTGCCCCAAGCCTCCAACTGAAGACCCAAAGCCTTAGACTCTTCAATTGAAGAAGGCGTTGCTGCGGTCGTGCACAAGGAAGAAGCAGTGGGGATAGTCCCACATCGAGTGCGGAAGAACGCATAGCCACGCATAAAGTGTTTTTATGTCTTGAGCTTACCGCCTAAGACATTGAGGGGTCGGGTCCCTCTTCACTTATACCTGCTCACTCCTCGGCTACCTGCATGCCTGGTAGCCCTGGTCCCTATACCCAATCCAATAACCCGATTAGCGAGCTGATTACGTTGGGTCTGTGAGAGAGAAAGGAAGGAATTGAGAGAGAGTGGGGGAGGGTTTTGCTCTCTGTACATGTGCCTCGGGGTGTGTGCCTTGTGCTGAAATGCCTAACACTTAGGCTCTGTGAAGGACAGAAAGAAGGCTTAGAGAAAGCCTTCAGGAAAAGAGAAGGATCGTGAAGAAAAGAAGGCAGGAAGCTGAAGAGAAAAAGAAAGGGAAGAAAAGCAGGAGAAGAGAAAGGCTTTGAGAAGCCTTGCAGTTGACACATTTAAGTTGTTTGATTGATACATCTGTCATCTGATTGAGCATTATTTGAGATACTGTTGCATTATTTAAGTACTATGGTTGATATTGAATATGAGATGCATGCTTAATTAAAGGATTTAATTGGTGATTCAAATCACCTCCTTTTAGATTCTCTCCATACTTTTTGTTTCTAGATACATTGGATTTCATTGAATAACTAATGTGATAGGTTATTATTCATTTATTATCTATTTGAATGCTTAATTAATTATGCTCATTGATTTTGAATGCAATTGATGTTGTGAATTTCACATTTGCTCCCTGTGTTTGACCTCAAACTCCATTATAGATTCTGAGTTATAAATTTTATCTGTTTGAGAGTGATTTTGACTTGCTACGATGATTACATCCTTTAAAACATCAATTTTGCACGTAAACATTTTGGCATCATTGCTGGGGAGCAACGCACAATTCACACATTGATCTCATCTTTCTTGATTGTTTATTTGAGTACTAACTTGCCCTATTTGATTTGATTGTGATTTTGCGAGGTACATCACGAGGCGATCTTCTGTGCGAATCAGCCACTCCCAGGGTAGGTAATCTCTCTTCTTCCATAATCATTCCCTTAATCTTTGGAAGAGAGAAAAAGGAAACAAATCAATTAGGAATCACTTGCCTTATTTTCATAGTAATTTTCATTCAAAAGGAAAGTTTCCTGATTTGCAAAAAAATTCACATATAAGTTGAGACGATTTTGCTTAGGGATCCCTACCCTGATTTCTTATACTTACTAGGGATTTATGCTTAATTTCTAATCTTCCTAGACTATGCACTTCTTGTTTGAAGTCCAAGGAGAACATTTTGAGATCAAATTGGACTTGAATAGAGCCAATTAGGGTTTCTACTCTAGGGTTTTGAAGTGTTAGATCACACTTGCCTGAATCAAAGGAAATTAACCCTCCCGCATTTGTGTGCTACCCAAACCTGTGCTTGAAAAGGTCTAATAAGAAGAATCCTAAAATTAGGTTCTAAATCTCACTTGAATTCTAAAATTATGGACCTAATAACCTGAGAGTTAATTCAGGGTGATCTTTGAGTCTTGACTAAGATTTCATTTTGCATCTTTTAGGGTAGGCCAGGTGATGTTGGTTTACTTTGTAGGCTAATAAACTCCAAATTAGGTCACAAATTGAATTAACTTCTAATCAAGTGAAATTCGATGCACAAACTAGGCTAAAATTGGTAGACTTAAGGTCTCAATTTGCACATACCAGTCTACTTGGAACCTCAGTGACAAGGAAAGTCGGGTGGGGGAAACCTGTAACCCATGGGGACACTCTATCGTGTTGGGGTCTTCTCAGGGCTCTCCCTTCCTGGCTGCCCAGGTAATTTTCGGGTGTGTGGATTTCAGATTTAGAGGTATCATCCTCCTCTAAATAGCCTTAGTCATCCAAAAATCTTTGGGTGCCTTGATTGGGTCCAATTCACATCCAGTCCTTCATCCTTTCTATAGAGCACATACACAGGAAGGTCATTAGGTTTTTAACCTAAGAGGCCTCATTAGATCTTCTACGGGATTTCTGATCTGATCTAATTACTTCAATCTGAACCTGAATTTGATTCTACATCCTAATCCACCACCTAATTTGAAAATGCAACTTGGCAATTTAGGAAGACCACTTAGGAAACTTGAATCCTGAAGGTCCATGAAAGATATAATGATTAAGGATGCCCTTATATTATGAAGATGATGAGAAAACCTCAAATATCATGGTTCCAATTAATGTACCAGAAACAACAACCCACATTACGAACCATGCTGAAATGCTATTTATGCAAATCTTACATGGTTTAGCTCGGGATGATCTTTTATCAAAATACAGTCAATTATGGAGATGGCACAGTAATGAGTACATACAATGTGTGTCGGACCCACAACTTTGGGGGATGTACCAAGATCTCATATAGAAACGTGGGTACATGCTAAACACATTACAGAAAATCATTGATCAAAGATGCCCATACATTCCTTCAGAAGATGATGAGACATCTTGGACTAAGACTGAGAATCAATCTGATTTCCCAGAGCCCGGGTTAGAAAATCAGAGTTGTTGTGGATCACCAACCCAAATGGAATCTGATATAAACTATGTGCAGATTGATACACCTGATCTTGAGATGGGTTGTGAGGATCCAATTTTAGGTGTTCACAATTATGAACCAGCCTTAGAAAATCATGAACCTAGTTCACCAAGCCTTGAATTCCTAGACACCTGTAATGATGAGCTTAAAGCAGAACCTCTCGAGAGTGACTATGACATCCCAATAGAGCCCAACCTAGATTCTAGTGATCCAATCCTTACATTTAACCTAGAATCTGGATTCGAGCCTATGTGGGATAATCATGAGGCCCAATGTGATGAGAATCAGATTTTGAATCTTGACTATGATTCTGGACCTGTATTTGATGAATATACCTCTCCAGACTCCTCTGAGATACGAATTGATTTTTTGAAAGTCATGTCAATCTATGATATAGAAATCGAGAAGTTGAATGAGTTGGGATTCGATTGGGTCTATCCTAAGAACCAAGAACTTGAGCCCATGCCTAATAAGGACAACTTTTTGAGCTCAGAATTTAAACTTAGGTTAGATCCAAGTTAGGTTGCTGACTCTACACATCTTGATTCATTCAATGGTGGAAATCTCGATATGAAATCAGGTTCAGAAATTGATTTTCGCAAATTCTTTGATGATTTTGAATCATACTCTGATTTTAGAGAGTCTTTGTTTCCTGACAACTATGAACCAATTTATGACCTCAACATCCATGACCCGTTCTTTGACTCTGACTCTGAGGTCCCTAATCCCGAGATCATTGATTCAAAATTAGGTTCCATTGAGATGGAATCATTCCTTTATGATCTTCAGGAATAAAAAATAGTAAGTGCCAAGAGTGTCTACAATCCAAAATTTGAATCTTTTATTGACTCAGATTTCCATGATCCTATAAGCACTCTTCAGGCATTTACCTTTGATTTTGACGAGCATCATGAGGACCCTTTAGATGAACCTACCTTTGAATCTTTTCTAGAGGAGCCCTTAACACACATAGATCTCACAGAAGCCATACCTTTTGATCTGCATACAGAGCCTTCCAAAATTGATTGCAACCCCGACCCGCCATCGAAATCAACTTCTACTCCGATTCACCTCTCCCTGATCCGGTCTCTTATGATACATTGGATTTCATTGAATAACTAATGTGATAGGTTATTATTCATTGAATATCTATTTGAATGCTCAATTAATTATGCTCATTGATTCTGAATGCGATTAATATTGTGAATTCCACATTTGCTCCCTGTATTCGACCTTGGACTCCATTGTAGATTCTGAGTTATAAATTTTATCTGTTTAAGAGTGATTTTGACTTGCTACGATGATGACATCCTTTAAAACATCAATTTCATGTGTAAATAGTCATGTTACTTTGTCCTTGCTGATAGCGAAAATACGCAGTTTGTTAATTAGGTCGCTGTAACGCGTAAATCCGCTTACGCTTTTAAAATTTATATCCTAGATAGGGGAGTATCTAGGGTCGTCCAAGGAGGCAAAAATTGCAATAATGATTCTCTTGCTTGGAATATAATCTCAACTTTCTTTTTAATATTTTTCAATATGTAAAATTTTTTTGTATTTTGAAAAGACGAGGGCAAACTGCAGATTGTAGCGAAAAGAACTAACACCTACAAATGATTAACTAAAATTTAAAAGATAGAAAAATCTTCTTCCTAAGCTCACTCTAGGTAAGTGGAGGCCTAGAGTAATTAGGAAGAAGAGGTGAAACAAGTGCTAGAGCCAAAACAAACAACTGCAATAAAAAAAAAAACTAAAAGAAGGCAATTTTGATTGAGTAGAATGAGTGTTCTTTTCAAGGACAAGTAGAGGAATGCTTCTACTAGAATTAAACAATCTAAAAGCAAGAAAAGAAACACAAATCCTCTTGTAACAATGGTGAAGAAGGTTTTCGTCTTGCTCCAAGCCTAGCTGCTCCTTGGCTTAAAAAGAGGGCTTCCTTCTTCTCCTTCCTTGAGAGCTCCTCCAAGGTGGAAACTACCACCTTTAATGCTCTCTCCAAGGGGTGGGCGTGCACCACCCTCAAAAACTCCTTCAAGGTGGCGTGACCACCTTCAAGATCTCCTCCAAGATCTTCCTTGCCTGGCTTCTCCTTTGGCTAGCGTGACCCAAGAGAGAAGGGAAGAGGGGAAGGCACCAAGGGGACAGAATATCCCCTTAATCTTCTTCTTCTTCTTCTTCTCTCTTGGACGTGGGCTTCTTGGTGGAATATGAGAGTGAAATTGCTAGCCAAGGATGGCTTGAATGGTGGTGGGTAGTGGTCTTTTTATAGGGTAGGATGGGGGGTTAAGGTGCCCCTTGAAATGGAGGGCTAGGATGGAAGAATGGAGGTGGTTGGTGATCCTATGGCTAAGTAGAGTTGGCGCCAACCCAAGAGGTGTTAGAGGGGGTAGTTATGGTGGTGTTGGTGTCTTTTGGTGGTGGAGAGACACCACCATGTTGGCGCCAACATGGGGTCTTCTAGAAGGGGGGTTAGGTGGATGGTGGAGATGGGTTCAATGGGGATTGTGTGGTGGAGATGAGGGGAGATTTTGGAGGGAAAAGTGGCGCCATTAAGGGGTGGTTATGGGTAGTTTTTGGCGCCACTTTTAGGTGTCTTTTGGAGGTGGTGGATAAGTTAGGTTGGTGCCAAGTAGGTTAGCTTATGTGGAGCTTAGGTGGAGCTAGTTGGGTGGAGTTGGTAGGTGGGTTTTTTTGGGGTGGTATAAGCCAAGGAAGTTGGAGTATAGCTAACCTAAGCTTAAGCTAAGCTAAGCTAAGCTAGCTTAGCTAATGGAGGAGTAGAGGAGAAGGTAATGGAGCTAGGGTTTAGAGGAAGGAGCTGAGGAGGAGAAGTCTGGAACTGAAATTTGGAGATGGCTGTTGCTGAAGAGGCTGGCATGGAGCTATTCTAGCTGGCTTAGCTTGCTAGTTCTTTGCTAGCTACTAAGCCGAGCTAAGGTAAGCTAGCTTCTACCATAATGAGCTAAGGTGAGCTGCGTCTGATGCTCCCGGGGAGAATCAAGCTGGTTGAGGCAGCTAAGGTAGCTTAGCTCAACTGAGTTGAGCTAAGCTGAGTCCCCGAGAGCTGGACTTGAGCTTCCTGAGCTGGGATGAGTTCTTCTTCAGCTGGCTGGAGCTGAGTGGAGCTGGATGTAGCTGGATCTGAGCTGGGGTGAACTCCTGTCAACTTAGCTAAGCTAGCTAGAGCTCCCTGTGAACTAGTGGGAGCTGAGATGAGCTAGACTCAGCTAAGTTGAGCTGGATCTGAGCTGAGGTGAACTCCTGTCAACTTAGCTGAGCTAGCTAGAGCTCCCTGTGAACTAGTGGGAGCTGAGATGAGCTAGACTCAGCTAAGTTGAGCTGGATCTGAGCTGACTTGAGCTAGGGTGAGCTAAGGTGAACTCTCATGAACTGCCATCCAGCTGAGATTAGCTGAATGGAGCTGGGATGAGCTAACCCTAGTTCAAGTAAGCTAGGTTCCAGCTATGGTGAGCTGGATCAAGCTGGGTTCCAACTAGTCTAGGCTTCTCCTTCACCATTTGCCTTCTTGAGTGCTAGGGTTTTAGGGATCTGTGCATCTGTATATCCCTAACACTCACAAAAATACATTAAAATGACAATAAAAAAATGCAATGCATGCCTATCCTAATTTATGCCTAAATGCAACCCAAAAACCCGTTTACGGAGTAAAATCCTAAGAGCTAGGTTAGTTTTAAAGCATAAAGATGACGATAAACTGGCGTTTATCACTTGCTGATTCTGGTAGGCCAGACAAGATGTTCGTGGAGAGCGTTGTCTAAGGCAACGGCCGGGTGCCTATGTTCTGCACCTCGGTAAACATCGGTGTATGATCCATAGGGATCCTCTAGCCTATTTCGTAGCCTGACCATTCGCTTAGTGCCTTGTCTACCCGTTTTTGCCAGACACATAGTATGAATGTGTCGGCCGGTGGGGAAGGGGGGTTTTGATGGGAGAATGCTAGGATTGGCATTATTTCTCCAGGAGAAAGGTGGTGCTGGCGCTATTTTAGTGCTCTTGCATGCGCTTGGAACTTATCCCTTGTAGAGTGGTTGGTTTAGGAGCGGTTACTTCGTGTGCCTTGATTTGAAAAGCTCTTCTGGTGAGGTAGCAAAAGGAGGGGGTGAGAAATCTCTGCTTGTCTTGTTGGCTTTTAAGTGGGTTGTCCTGGTTCGTTGCGCACTCTTTGGAGTCGATTACCGACGAGGTTTGCCAGGGTGGAGTGGAGATGGGTACTTAGGCTCTGTCTGTGCTACCCGGGCCCTTTTTCCAGCTGCCTGAGGGCCAAGGGACTATGGTTGCCTTGATTATGTAATTACCCACTTGTCTTTCTGTTGGAGACTAAAGAGCCTTGGAATTCCTCGTATTTGGGCCTGCCCTTTTGTTTGAGAGCTGCCTGCTTGAATTTCGTGGAAAATTCATTAGTCGGGATAGGGCCAATTTTGGTAGTACTCTCTGCATGTCCCATATGAGGGTTGGGTAGAAGTGTCTGTTGCAGGAGTCCTCGAGTGCCTATTTAATGATAATGTCATCATCAACCATATCTAGCTTTAATTAGTCATAATCAAGGAATAAATGCTCCTACATAATCGCCAGAAGAGCCCTAATTCACTGCAAATCCATTCTGAGAGAATAACAGTAAAATAGGGGTAAAACTACAATTTTAATAGCATATCTCAATTGCAGAACAATCACGAGATTTCTCAGGGGTTAATTAAAGGTCAAATGATCTTAAATGTCTAATAAGTGAGTCCGTGCAGACAGAAATGAGTTTTCACGTGTTTCGAGAATTAAATGACATCTGAAACCCTGAAAATAGACCCGCTTGATTCACTGAGGTTCTGATCAGGATAAAATTCACATAAACCCTCTAAAATTCATAGAAAAATATTCTCTATGGTTTGGTATGCTTGATTTGACCATTGGAACCCAATTTTATCTAAAATAAAGTCTCAAACAGGCAGTAGCTCTAATTTAGATTTTTGCATAAATTTCCTAGTCAAACTAGGTCAAAACCAAAATCCAACTTACCATTGGATTCTTAAGGTCCAAATTAGGTTTGTACCAAAATTTGGACCCAATTTGAGATCATCTTAACCTAGTTTGCAATTTAGTCTTGTCAAACTCTTTTCTCTCACACACATGCCCCTAACTTTCAAAATACTTATAAACTGGCCCCTATCTTTGTCGTCATTCTTTGAAAATAGGTCCCTCTACCATTATCACGGAGGAATCCTTCTCCGGTGACCTTTGATTGAAGAGAACTCCTCTAATCAATGAATCCCTCCCAAAACTGGAAGGGAGATTCCTTGAGAGGTTCTCTTTCTAACGCACCTGACCTTGAATCCTATAACCTTCCCAATCTCTCATGTGAATGCATGAGAGATTTGGGGATCTCTTGAGTTTCCAACTCTGTCGAGCTTTCCAAGCTCGCAAAGCTTGATTCCCAAGCTTAAACCGACTCCTTGAGGCCTATATAAAGACCCCCAAGGCTTGCCCGAACTCTCACGCTCGAATTTGGTTGGAAATCCCCCACATTCCTCCCTCCTCTCCGATCAAATAGCTCCTCGACATCCGACGACCTCTTCTGACCTCCCTCATCGTCCGCTCGCAATATCGACGGCGGATTCTCCTTCCTCGTCTTCCTCCACGTCGTGTCGTACCGGCTGACATCTCTCCCTCCATCATCCTTGCCGTCCTACCCTCATCGGAGCAGTTCTCTTCCACAGCATCGACCATACCATACTCAGCATCCTCCTTATCCTTTTCGACCCTTAGAGTAGGTAGTTAGGTCTCTCTAGTTCTTTAGATTAATTTCCCTTATTAGAAACCCAAAAATAAGTCCTCGACACCACCGTTAACCCCCGTCTTCTCCGCGCCCGCCACACCTCCAGCGAGGCACTTCCATCGCTACACACATCCATACACCTCGCCACCATGCCCTACACCTCCGCCTCGACTCCATGAACCAAGCCCCTCTCTTATTTCACCAATTCCACCTCCCAAACTACTCATCGAACAGACCCACCTCTTCCGACCTAATCCGCCTTTGCCACGCTCACCCACGACCTCTCGTAACACGCCACCACCACCGTTACACTCCACGTCATCCGGTGATTCTTCGTGAGTTGTTTAGTCGTGGCCGAGAGGCCATCTTTTGATTTCAGGTACCCACTCCTTTGTCGCCATTGATGGAAGCTTCAAGCTTGCTAGAAGCTTGCTCCAGGTCTTGCTCATTCTAGGTCACACCTCCAGGAGGCGCAGACACCTTCCAGGAAGTGACCAGGCCTCCAATTGGGAGCATTGTGCGCTCCTTCAGCTTCGATTGGGAGAGCATTCCAACAACAGCTGCGCGAAGAAGAGCCGTGGGATTTAGTCCCACCTTGTGGAGCACAGCGCCCCTGCAGTGAATAAAAGGAATTTGTGATTGGGCCTTAGTGCCTCAAGACACTTGGGTGGTGAGGTCCCCTGTGAACCCCTTTATGCCTCGCCCGTGACACTACACTACGCGGGCCTGGCTCAAACCCGATTACCTGCCTAAGCCTCACACCTCGGCTACTACCTATTGCAGGCAGCCCTGGTCCCAAGTATGCTCAAATCCAAACCTGAATACCTGGTTATCCCTGGAAGAAGAAGAGAAAGAGATAGAGTGCGGGGCAGGGGAGGGTTTTGCTATGGAGAAGAATATCTAACACTTAGCTGTTTGAGAAGTTGTTGCCCTTGTGTGTGAGAAGAAAAGGAGGCTAAAGAAGAAACCAAAAGAAGAAAAGGCAGAGAAGAGAAGAAGAGGAGGAAGCAGCCAAGGAGAAGTACAATACCTCCTGCGCACTTAAGCCATCTGATAAGGAGTTCTGATAGTGCACCGTGCACTTGGTTTGCTTAATTGGTACTATTCGGATATTTGCTACATATGTGTTAGGCTAATAATTGGTGATCCAAGTCACCATTATTTTGTCTAGAGTTCTTTTTATCTCCTCATATACTCATGTTATACATTGCATATTAGATTTTGAGTAATTAATTGTGCTCATTTATATTATCTATTGAGATTAGCGCATGAATTCCATATTTGCTCGTGTTTAACCTCAGACTTAAATTCGAGTAGTAAATTGTATTTGTTGACGAGCGACTTTGGTCTGTACTACAACGTATCAATCTTAAACACCGATTTCGCATGCTCAACACTATCCTTGATAAGGAAGACTTGAGGCAGGCTTTGCTGGCAAAGCTTGTTTATGTGCTTTTTTTGGAGTTGTTGTCTCCTTCTTGAGCCGTACCTAGTGCGAGGGTTCACCTAAATCGATCTTAAGGGGCTCCCTCAGTCCTAGCCTTTTATTAGGGCTCGGTTGAGCTATACACGCCTGAATAGGCGAGCCCTTCGCCTGGGGGAGCTAGGCAGCGTCGCCAGGGTAGGATTAAGTTGTCATGGCTGAAGAGCCCGTCTGCATTCTTGCAAGGACTAGCGTGGATCTGATTGTTCAATCACGATCCATTACCTCAACTTTTTGCAGGGGTAAGGTCCTGGAAGTTGATTGCCAGGTGGTCACCTATGTCTGCAAAGGTGGTCGTTAGCTTGAACATTTTTTGGACGCGACCCTTTTATTGTTGGGCCTGTCTTTGCCATATTCGGAGGAAGGGTGACTTTGTTAATGCGGTCGTAGGGTGTAATACCGCTGCATGCTACCTTGTTTAGCTGTGCCCCTTCATGAGTGTATTTTTCGTGATGAAAATTAGGGTTTTGGAAAAACCATCGTTGTAGTCGCAAAAATCGCTACCAAATAAAATTTACCGAAACTCAAAGGGAGTCTCGGGTCGAACACAGAGAGGCGACATTTGTTTCTTTGAAATTCATGTTTCGATTTGTTTGTCTTTGGTATTTTTGGGGCTTTACGATTTTTTGTATTTTTATAATGAAGCACTAGCTAAGATAATCTACTGGAGAAAATAAATAGAGGGAGAGTAGAGAGATGAAGGAAATCTGATATATCAAAATAATGTTTATTACAGAGATATGCTAAGTAAAATAACACAAAGATGGAGGTTAGAAGAAATATCCTAAAGCGAATGTTTGGCGAGACGACGACGCTTGGTGGCATCTTGGATGAAGGAGTTGAGGTGCTTGGACATCGGGGATGAGGCACAAGAAGAATTCAGGTAGGGAAAAGCTTTGCTGTTGAGTCAGAAAATCTACACAAATAAATTTGAGTTTTGAAAACCTGTCATTGTAGTGTGATTTACGAAGAAATTCGTCAACAAATAAATTTTACCAAAACTCAAAAAGAATTCCGGGTCGACCACAGGGAGGCTACATCGATTTGAAATCCATGATTATATATATTCTGTAATTTTTGTTTGAAGGCGAGATACTCACAATGAATCGATACTAAACTAGAGAGAGAGAGAGAGAGAGAGAGAAAGAACAAAACACTTTTATAAAATGGATAATGTTTTTACAACTAGAAAGCGGGAAATATTACAGCTAAAAAGTAGTAAAATCTACTCTAGAAAGCAATAAAAGAGAAGGGAGGTGAGAAATTATCCTCTTTGTCGGCTGCTTGGAGGATGAGTTGGAATGGGCGACACCTGGAAGACGGAGAGTGGAGATGGAGAACGAAGTTGGAAGAACTAGGGGTGTGGCAGAACGTCGTCATCGTAGGATCCACTTTCGAAATGGGGGCGAGAAGACGACCACGGGAGCTCCACGAACGAGATAAGTGGACAAAATTTTTGCTTTTAACTCTAGAGGAGCATCCGGGGTTTGGGACAAGCTTCTTTAGAGCTTTGGAGAGGGGGAGAGGTGAAGGAAGGGATGAAGAAAGTGCGGGGGTTGTAGGGCTATTTATAGTTGAAGAATGAAGGGGCAAATGGGTCATCTCATTCTTAATCATTAAATGCATAGGTCTTTAGTGACGAATTTATTCGTCACTAAAGCCTAAATGTGGGTAAAGGACCACACACCCCCCGCCGCTTCTTCTCCATTAGCTTCAATGCTTATTCACGTTCGTGCATTCTCAACCATCCGATCGCGAGATCGGACGGTCCAAAATGCATTGCACCCGCCTCATGTCGCTGAGAGTGCGTCAGATCAGGTGTTCAAGCACGCATGAGATCACGCGTGTTCAAGCAATAGCTCAGATTGCGCCATGTGGTGCCCCCGCTATCGTACGATCCAAATCCTACAAAGGACTTTGGCCACGCCTGCGCTTGCGCTCGATTTGAGGTGAGGCGGGGCTTGAACTCGCGCCTCCCTCTTCGCGTGAAGGCACGCGACCGCTGAGCTACGCGGTCTCTTGAGGCACATTTTTAGTTTTGAGCTCAGGCGCACTCGGCTGTTGGATCAAGATCTAACGACAGAGGTTGATCAAGCCGTTGATGAGGGAGAGAGGGCATCGGGTGTGGATGGCCATTGTGGGCGGCTAAGATGGCGCCATGTGGCGCCATCTTGGGCGTCCATCTGTTGTGCCTTGTAGATGGTGCCATGGATGTCAAATTGGATCGATTTTTGCATCGTTGGGCTGCGATCGTCGATCCAAACCCATCCGTGCGGTCGGATTTGTCATTTAATGTATGGATTTACACCATCTTGGCCCCTTGATCTCTAATCTTTCTCAGACTGCATCTAATGCTACGGAAGTCCGATCAGGGCGATCTTGGAGTCGTTGAACTCCGATCGTCACCCTGATCAGATCTGTATGGTTGAATCTACAATCCGAGGCCCCAATTAAATGTCGCCCTGTCACTTGACCATAAAAAGGAGAAGTTAACTTAAAATTTATACAACCTAACCTAAATGTAAGATGATACATGTTACGTGTGATGCAACCTAACCTAAAATTTATAATGTATGATGCAACTATATGCCTAAGAACATGCATAAATAGACAATCTATATGATATAAATGTGTTTACATCATTCTCCAAGCTGGTAGGAATGGGGATGAGGCGGCGGAGATGATCAGCTTCTTGAATAGAGGTAGGAAGACAACCCTTTGGTCACCTATGAAGGTGGTGAGAGGTAGGTAGAATATATGGTGGATGTAAAGGATTTCTACACTAATAGGTGGCCTAAGGCGTGAGAAGGAGCTCTTGGAAGCTTTGATAGGCTTTTAGAGCTCTTGAGTAGGTGGGAATAGCATAAGAAGTGATTGGTAGCTAAGGAGGGTGTATAGGTCCTTTTATAGTGGATGAGAGAGGGCTGAAATGGGCATGGGACAATTAGTGACATCCAAGACATCACTATAGATCCCGCTCATTCGTTGCTGTAGCCAACTCACGTGCAAGCTGGCGCTCACTGAAGTGAGCCACATTGGACCGCACGCTAATCACATTGTTGCTGGGCTGGTCGTCGATCTCACACGCTGGTACACGCAATTGGCATCCACTGGCGCTCACTGAGCTACGGTAGAGTGGATCATAGCCGTAGGATTGTGGATGAAAGTCTCTGATGGCATGGGAGACAATGCTTCGGATCACGTCTCACTCAATCAGATGGTGGAGATTGCATCAGAGGGCTTAAGCATCGTGCCCCCCGCTGCGCATATGATCGTATGTTCGCCCACACATCATATCTCATGTGTGTTAGTCGTGCGCATCGGGTGGCACCACATAGTCGCTTCCTTTACCGCTTGATCGCCCATCGACGACTTAATTTTCACCTGCGCATGCTCAACGGATTAAAACTGCATGTGGGGCTTCGATCTCTCATCTACGCATTGTGAGTGGAGGTGCTAACCATTGCGCTGAGGGCGAGCCTGAGTTTCATTTAGGAATTAAGGCTCACGTGCCCACGATCGTTGAATTGATCCAACAGTCGAGATTATGTGAAGCTTCTCTTTGCTTGGCTTGAGGAGGGTGGCGTGGCCTCTTATCATGATCCGAACCCAGATCCTTACAGGACTCGAGATCGGCTCGCCTCGACTAATCCCAAGACCTAGTCGTCCAATGAGAAATAACCAAATAACATGCATCAATCCACAACCACACAAGTACAGTAACTAAGCAGAAAGAAATTGGCAATGAAAGGAGAAATAGAATAGTAATTCTAGAATATTACATGCCTTCAAGAACAGGAATACTTCCATCACAACAAAACTAGTACAGACAGATAACATAATAGAAAGTGCTAAAAATATAACTATAGGAACTCATTACAACAAGCAGTAGAAACTATTGTTGGGCTCGACTAGGCCTAGTGTCCTCAGCAGCCAGTAGCTCAGGCTGCTCAAATCCCTGACCTTTACAAAGTTATATAACTGGAGTCAGCTAACGCAGAGTAGAGTGGTGGTTAAACATAAAATGCATTTAACAGGTAGTTTAACATATTACTTTCCGATCCAAATTATCTTACAACGATTTTCTATGTAGAGATTTCTAATCAGGGTCCATCTCATTACTTATTCTTCTTGTTCCCTAAAGGAACGATTTTGTTTGTAGTTTTCCCGTGATGTAGGATGCACACGTGGCACTCTTTAGGCCGAAAGAGTCCCTTCGTGGTAGTCCTACACCCGGTCTACCACCTCGAGGTCACAGTCGTACCGTAGTGGTGACTATGGTTCACGTGATAAGCATGCAGGTAGCTACTTGATAACACTACACAAGGGGGTGATAATTATGTTGAATATGACCCATCTTAAGAATAAAAGGCACAACATAAGTAGAATAGGAGCATTGGATGCATCATGTACCAAGATTGCTTATAAAACTGTATTAATGGCCATTTGTGTAAGCACTTGTTAAAGCAGGCCTCAGATGAGCAATCAGACCACACGGATGGATTCAGAACGACGAACGGAGTCCGACGGACTCAAGATCGGCCAAATCTGACATCCGGAGCTCCTACAATGGGCCCAAGAAGTTCTGACCGTTGATCTGGAGATCAACGGCCCATATTGCGCCACGTCAGCCCCGCTCCATCGCGCGTCGCACCTTCATCCAGCCAAGATCAGATCTCGGCCATCGATCTTCGATCGAACGGTCGAGACTCGCGTGCGACAAAGCGCGGGCGTGGCGCAACGGTTAGCTCGCGTGCCCGCATGCACGCGATGCAGGTTCGAGCCGCGCGGAATCGAAATCGAAGACGGAGGATGCGCGCGGTGAAATTGGGCCGCTTGATCAGCAGCGGGCGGCCGAGATCTCACCACGTGGCGCAATCGTAGCTCACGGGCGGCTACTCGTGCATGCGCCTGAGGCGCGATCCCAGCGCAGCCGAGGAGGGTTCTCAGCTGTCCGATCTTCGATCGGACTGCTCTCGTTCAGCTGCCGCGGATTGCACGAGGAGAAGAAACGAGGCGGGCAGCTTACCAACTGCTGGAGGGCTTCACCGACGCTTTTGGGAGTGGTTTTAGCGACGCTTTGGACATTGCTAAAGCCCCTTCTTCTTTTAGGAAGCCCTTAACCCTATTTAAACCCCCTCCAACCACTCATTCAAGGCATTCACTCCCCTTGCAACTACTCCACCCCTCTCTTAGTTAGCTTTAGGCCCTCTTGTAATCGTCGGAGATGACGAGCCACCGACGGAGCCTCCTCCACCGCTGTGGCTGCCTCGTCGCTCTCCACCCTCTCTCTCTCTCTTTTAAGCTTTCCATTACTTTTGTTTGAAGCATGTATTTAATGTTGTAAGCTATGAACTACAAGTGCATGATTAATGAAGTTATTTTTCGTTCAATTGTCACTTTAATTTCCGTTCAAGTTGCATGATCAAACAAGGAACTTTCTAACCCTAAACCCTCTCTCTCTCTATCTCTCTCTCGCTTTTCAAAATCGCATCTTTCGCAAGCAAAACTCCGCACTTTCCGTGACAATAAGTGGTAAGCAAAAATCCGATTTTCACTCCTCCTTGAGACCGACACTCGGACTCACCTCCGTTTACTTATTTTAAAATCGACGTTGCAAGTGCGACTATAATGACACTCCTTAACACACACGCACAACGACATGTCAGTTTTTGGCACCGTTTCCGGGGAGGCAACGGATTTGTTTTATCACCTCCATTCCACATTCATCCTCACATCGTCTAATGCCCTATTTTCCTTTTTACTTGATGGTTGCAGGAATTCAGCGCGTGGATGGCGAAGCGACACATCCCATGGTGGTAGGAAGGGAGTAGGCGCTACGAGGACCGATAGTGAGTAATCTTTCTCTCATGATTGTTTGCTTGCGTGAAAAAACTAAAAAAAAAATTGTAAAAAATGAAAAAAATTGGCGTGGTGTATGATTGCTTGACCCACATCCTTAACACATCACCCCACAAAAAATGTACACTCTAACATTCTGAATAAATTTTTGGAGTGCTTTTCTTTTTCTTGAGTGGTGTTTGCGAAGACACCATGAGTTGACCTGGGCCGCACCACTCAACCCTAAAATCGACTCATCTAATAGAAGCTGCATGATCATGAGGATGAGTATATTAGGGTTTTAGAGCCTTTACAGAATAAAAAGGAAATCTACTTTCACCAAGTTGTGTGCAGAACTTGACGTGCCCACTGAAACTTGTTTGAAAACATTAAGACACGTCAACCCTAAAAAGTACTAAAGTAAGGATGAAACACTAAAAGACACCACATCTTAACAAATCCTTGCTTGAAAATCATGTTTTGCTAGAAGCACACACCTTGAAAATGGAAAATTAAGGGGCACCACCCCAATCAACGCCTCATCACATAACCCTAAGCACAAGCACTATCCTAGCCCTTTAAAACTGAGTAGACGTGCCCTAGGCAGGACTGAGTTAAGTCTCAAAGGGCGAGGTTTTGTTCGCTAGGCACTTGGCTTTCATTCCCTTGGTAGAATCTGGTGACTAGGCTGCGGGGCAGTGTCAAACGACCGTAGTTGTGGGGTCTACGAAACCGGAGGCGCAAGCCAAAGGAAGAACCTTCCCTGTAATCCCCTCGTAATCAACCTGGCCAGATTAGCTTTGGGAAGGGCAGTCCAGTGCTTACGAGCTTAATCACCCTTTTGGAGATTTCTAGGTCCCCTAAGGAACACACCGTAAGGACTAGGCTTGTTTGCTTGGTTGAGTACACAACTCTCTCTCATCTGTTCTTCCCGCATCCCTCCATTTCTTCCAAACCATGGCTTTCAATGCCTATCCATCTTACCCAAACTACCCCCAACAAGATTTATATGCTAACCCAAGTAGACCATACTCACAGCCTACTTGGGCTAACCAACCACCAAGTTGGGGATACGACCTTGAATATCCCTCTTGGCCCAACTGTCCCAATTCTGACCAAACCGCACCAACCTCTTATTGGAATACACCCAACATATCCGCCCAAGGGTATGATTTAAATCGTGGGGCTCCATATCTCGATTCTCCTCACGACGCCTCCTCATTTAGGTCCTACCCGCTCTGTTGCGATAGGACCTACACTTTAGGAGAACACCAAGAACCCTACCCGTCTCAGGGTAATAACGAAGAAAGGTCATCTGAATTCAACAACCTTTCCTACTTGACCTTTGGATTAGGAGTTATAGACAAATGGAAATCAGAAAATGATCAGAAATCTAGGCAAGCCCAGGATCATCAACCTTTGATTTGGTCCCCTGATGAAGAATCTGACTGGGAGGAGAACTTAGATCTTCAACTATTCTGGAGTAGGACCAAATAGAGAATGGTTCCTCTTGAAGAACTGGACCCTGACCATGATAGAATAGAGGACCCACCCAAAAACCTAAACACCAGTATGGATTCTGATCTACAACATCAACCATACTCTCTTAACCTAGATTTCAAGGAGGAAATCCAAAGGACACCAAATGACACCATGTCAATTTTTGATAACCTCCAGTTAGAACTACACAGACAGAATCAAGAATTGGTTAAAGGGCAACAGGCCATGTTGGATTTGTTCCAACAATTAGGGGAAGAAGGCCAGAGAAAGCTGTTGCACACAACGCCATTCATGGAATTCATAAAGCAAGGACCTACCATGATCAATTGGACTACACCTAGTTACCCTGATTTGGTTCAGTCCACCATTGATACCCGTTAGGAGTTGGACAACTCAGTGGATAAGGACAGTAAGGATTCCTCGGAACACAATTTGGGGAGCATTGAGGACAAACATCAGGAGGAAACGGAGAATGTGAGGGGAGATGCCTTGGAATCCGAATCTAATCGGCCCAAGAGAAGCAATCCGGTGGGAACAGCAACCAACATCGGAAATGGGGAATGGAGTTACAATTTCAAAGAAATCGATTATGAATCGGTTGGAATCCCCATCACAAATTTGGAGGTGGGCCGAGAGAAAGAATATGATCTAAAGGATGAAATTGACCCTACCTCTAATGCAACCCCAAACAGTGAATCTGATACAAAGGAGGTTGAAGAAAATATTCTTGAGATCGAGGGCTTGGAGGGAATGAGCAATGAAACCATAGTTGCGGAAGAGATGGATTTGTCTTGGGAGAGAGGCCTCATGCTTGATTGTAGGGCTCATTATGAAACTCTGGACTTTGTTACCTGCCCTACCAGAATAAAGATCCCGCAACTCGAATGCACTGGAATTGATACACTTTCGATGGATTATAATTTTATGGTGATACGAGCTGAATATAAAACCTACATCTTTAGTGTCTGGCATGTCATATTTGGGGTGCGTTCGTCCATAGCAACTTGTTTGCATGCCCACAGGCTAAGAGAGGATCTGACACGGGCATGCATGATACAGAATTCCCGCCCCTTAGGAATGGGACTCCACCACAACCTTGTTCGCATTTGTGGACCTCTGATTTTGGGTTTGGTTGATTTTGTACAGACCTCCTTGACCCAAGCCATTCCTGTTTGTGCACCGCCCAGCTGGAGGCGTTAAACTCAGCGCTTCCTGGGAGGCAACCCAGAGGATTTAGACTGATCCGGTAGTTTACGTCACTCAGGTACTATCTTTTTGAACCCTTTGCATCCATGTACTTGCCAATGAGGACATTATCCAACTTAAGCATGGGGGGGTGGTAAATTGCATAATCCTGAGCTCATTTAATCAGTTTGAATAAATAAATAAATAAATTAATTAAAAAAAAATGAATTCAGGAAGAAAACTTAGGCATTAGAAACTTGTCAATAGTGGGAAATAATACAAAAAGAACTTAAACACTCAGACTTTTCAGGCCTTTAAGCTTAATCAACCCTGTTGTCCGTTAATATATGGATTTAGTTTTGAATCCTTGCAACCTTAAGCTATTCTAATCCACCTGCTAAATAAGGTGATAAGTATACGACTTATCAACTCACCCTTTAACTCAGAAAAACCTTGAGTCTAAGCATCTGCACACGTTTTTGCACAGACTCACTTCTTAGAGATCTTGACAAAAATTGGGTAGCTAATGAACTCTCTAGGGTGGTATGGCTGGTAAGTTGTCGTGGGTAACAGCCCATTGGCAGGTTGTCGAGAACCCAGCCATAGGCCATTTCTTCTTCATTGCCTCTAGGTACATTTGAGATCAAGGAAGCCACCTACGAAAAAAAAAAAAAGAAGAAGAAAAGAAAATAAACCACACTTCATCGCACAAGTATGGCTAGCAAGTGATCGTGGGTAACAACCCATTAGTCGGTTGTCCAGAGCCCAGCTCAATAATTGCACAAAAAAGACCAAAACACTTAAGGAAGAAGCGGGGAAGTAGTACAAGCCGGGGAGATATACACTGGAAAAATCCTTGTGTTGACCCTAATTAAAACAAACGTAGGGAGAAAGCTACCAATCGAACAAATACACCTTCAGGTAAATTTATTTCCTTTTCCGGTCACCTAGAGGCGTAGAAACCCGAATTCTATCTCAATTACCGTTAAGTGAGTCTATCACAACATTCACACCAAGATGCTTAGCACTTAGGGTTTTGACCGAGTTTTGGGTGGGTTGGGTAGCCGTAAAAGGTTACCAACCCACACTAAATTCCGAAAAAATTCTAAATATATATATACATATACATATGTATAGTTATATACATTAAAGCAAGGATTCGGGCGATTCGTATTTTGGCAGACACTCGGGCGCTGCTTAGTCTTTGTAGATTAAGATCTTCGTATATTTCCTCTTATTGACAAGTAATGAAGTGTCTAAGCAATTACTTCTTAAATTCTGAAAGGAAATAAAGGCTAGAATAAACCTTGCTAGGGACTAGAAAGGAGTAAGCATGGGGGTATGATTACACTACACAAGGGGGAGATAATTATGTTGAATATGGCCCATCTTAAGAATAAAAGGCACAACATAAGTAGAATAGGAGCATTGGATGCATCATGTACCAAGATTGCTTATAAAACTGTATTAATGGCCATTTGTGTAAGCACTTGTTAAAGCAGGCCTTAGATGAGCAATCAGACCGCACAGATGGATTCAGAACGACGAACGGAGTCCGACGGACTCAAGATCGGCCAAATCCGACATCCGAAGCTCCTACAATGGGCCCAAGAAGTTCTGATCGTTGATCTGGAGATGGGC
The DNA here is from genome assembly GCA_037157565.1 of Thalassia testudinum. Classification (NCBI taxonomy): domain Eukaryota; kingdom Viridiplantae; phylum Streptophyta; class Magnoliopsida; order Alismatales; family Hydrocharitaceae; genus Thalassia; species Thalassia testudinum. The sequence continues at coordinate 53,715,644 of JAZHRO010000009.1, forward strand.
CCTACAAGCTCCATATTGCGCCACGTCAGCCCCCGCTCCACCGTGCGCTGCGCCTTCATCCAGCCAAGATCAGATCTCAGCCGTCGATCTTCGATCGAACGGCCGAGACTCGCGCGCCTGCCCGCAGTCGCTGCGACAAAGCGCAGGCGTGGCGCAACGGTTAGCGCGTACGCCCGCACGCACGCGACGCGGGTTCGAGTCACGCGGAGTTGAAATCGAAGACGGAGGATGCACGCGGTGAAATTAGGCCGCTCGATCAGTAGCGGGCGGCCGAGATCTTGCCACGGGCCGCAACCGCAGCTCACGGGTGCCCACGCATGCGTGCACGCTGGGCGATGACGCTCGCGCACACGCGCGCCCGAGGCGCGATCCCAGCGCAGCCAAGGAGGGTTCTCAGTCATCCGATCTTCGATTGGACGGCTCTCGTTCAGCAGCCGCGGATCGCACGAGGAGAAGAAACGAGGCGGGTAGCTGACCAACAGGTGGAGGGCTTCACCGACGCTTTTGGGAGTGGTTTTAGCGACGCTCTGGACGTCGCTAAAGCCCCTTCTTCTTTTAGGAAGCCCTTAACCCAATTTAAACCCCCTCCAACCACTCATTCAAGGCATTCACTCCCCTTGCAACTACTCCACCCCTCTCTTAGCTAGCTTTAGGCCCTCTTGTAATTGCCCGAGACGACGAGCCGCCGACGGAGCCTCCTCCACTGCCGTGGCTGCCTCGTCGCTCTCCACCCTCTCTCTCTCTCTTTTAAGCTTTCCATTACTTTTGTTTGAAGCATGTATTTCTTGTTGTAAGCTATGAACTACAAGTGCATGATTAATGAAGTTATTTTCCGTTCAAGTTGCATGATCAAACAAGGAACTTTCTAACCCTAAACCCTCTCTCTCTCTATCTCTCTCTCGCTTTTCAAAATCACATCTTTTGCAAGCAAAATGCCGCACTTTCCGTGACAACAAGTGGTAAGCAAAAATCCGATTTTCACGCCTCCCTGAGACCGACACTCGGACTCACCTCTGTTTACTTATTTTAAAACCGACGTTGCAAGTGGGACTATAACGACACTCCTTAACACACACGCACAACGACACGTCACTACTCCGCACTGGCACACGGTCAATCATTTCCGCTAGTGGGTATGCCTCAAGGTACAACATGGAATAGTATAGGGCCTTGCCCTCTCAGAACAGAACAGGGGTCTCGCCCCTCCTCAGTCCGCATACCCTCGTCCGACTATCCCGCTTTGCCCAACGGGCTAACAAGAGTCGGTGTTGGGTGGCCATGCCTGACCCCAGGCCCCCTGGGGCGGCTAGCTCCCCCCTACACTAAGTATCTCACCTCGGTACCATGTACACAAGGGCCAGCAAGAGTCGACGTAGAGTGACCAAACCCACCCTGTGTCTCAACCAAGGGCGGCAAGCTCCCCTCTACACTACAAGGGATAGTTGCTCTCTTCAGTACCATGTACACGATGGTCAACTCACTTCCCTTAATGGCTTCCTGTGGGCGGCAAAAAATTCCAGAACCATCTGGTTCTCGGTACTGCAGTGTTCTTATCTCGTTCTACATTCTTCGTAGGGTTCGTACATGAACTTTTCTTTATTTAGCTAATAAATAAAGTGTATTCTAGAGCATATGTTTATTCCTTCCTAGGATTCATCTCACATCCCAGGTTTTAACTAATTGCATGCATTTTATTTAACTTGGAGAATTAGTTAGAACCACTCTACTAGGATAATTGGGTGGAATGGGGTCTCGTATAGCAGCTCGTGACGTCTTTGCAGGTTTCGTACACCTGACGAACTGGAGACCTAAGACGTGGATGGACAGGTTAAAAGGATTCCAAAAAATACAGACAAGCTACCATTACGTGAAGAAATTCGTACGAAAAACAACGATGTTTCATTTACAGAAAATCGACCTTGTTTAGGCCTTGAGTGAGCCTAAAACACGAGTTCTGACAGAAATCAGACGTTTGGGAGAGATCCCAGATGTCTTAAATCAACTCGTAGGCATACCTCTCTCGAGGCACCTCTATCAAACGTATGGAACGTAGTGCCGACGTCCGAGGGTTCCATCAGACATTTGGAGATGTTCCCGGACGTCTTAAACTACCTCGGTCCGCCTTCCAACTTCTGACACATGTACGTGCACTGTCAGGACTTTGGCAGAGAAGAAATACGGAAAATAGATCTCTACCAGACGTCTCACTCTACCTTCAGATGTCCGGTAAGACATCTGGATGTTGCTCCGGACGTTTGTTTCCGCAGAAAAATGACTTCCGCAGAATCGCTCTGGCTTTCCTCACCACAGACACTGCAGCAGAGTAGAACAGCGTCGTCCACTCTCGCGCTTAGACTCACGATCAGCTCTCCGCTCTCCGCTCGCTCTCTCTCTGGCTCCCTGCTCTCTCTCTCTCACTCGGCTGTGGTGGTGTGAGACGGAGAGGAGGAGGGGGTTTATAAAAGAGAGAGGAGGTGAAGGGAGAGGTGTGGCATTGCAGGGAGTGGTGCGGGGTGCGGGGATGGCCATCGCAGGGTGAGGCGTGGGTGAGGGAGTGGTGTGCACATGGTACGCACCGAAAAGAAAGGCATTTTCAGACATCTGGCTCTCTCTATAGATGTCTGGTGAACATCCCAGACGTCTTAAAGGACAAAAAGGTGACGGGTCGTTTCAATATAACAAACTTAAAAGAAGTTTCGTCTCCTAAACTTGAGCTAACTAGGGTGCAGAAGATAATGTAGTAGTGTATAACAAACTTAAAGAGGACCGAAGTAGGTTCGAGGAGACATACCCTCGAAAAGCTCCAGGTACTGCTCTCGCATTATTGCCTTAGGCTCCTAAGTTGCCTCCTCGTACCGCTGGCTTCTCCACAGGACTTTCACCAGGGGTACCTCCTTCCGTCTCAGACTCTGGATGGCTCTGTCTAGTATCTATACCAGCTTCTCGGGATAGGTCAAGGCGTCTCCCACCTCGATGCTCTCGTGGCTAAGGACATGGCTGGGATCGACGATATATCTCCCGAGGTTGGAAATGTGAAATACGCCGTGCACTCCTGAGAGCTGGGGAGGAAGGGCAAGCCGGTAAGTGATGGGTCCTACCCATTCTAAGACCTCAAAAGGCCCCACAAATCTTGGTGCAAGCTTCCCTCTCACCCCAAACCACTGCAAGCCCTTCATGGGTGAAACACAGAGAAAAACGTGATCCCCAACCTCAAACTGTACCTCCCTACGCTTCAGATCAGCGTAGCTTTTCTGCTTGCTCCGGACAGTACGCAGTCGTCGATGGATTTGCTCGATCACCTCCTGACTCTGGCATATTAGCCGGGGACCAACCTCCCACTTGGTCCCCACCTCAACCCAACTCAAAGGAGCTGTACACTTCCTCCCGTCAGAGCCTCATATGGTGCCATGCCGATGCTCGAGTGATAACTGTTGTTATATGCAAACTCTGCTAAGGGAAAATGCTCCTCCTAGGAGCCCCTCTAGTCCAGTATGTAGGCGCATAGAAGGTCCTCAAGGATTTGAATGGTGCGCTTTGACTATGCGTCTGTCTGGTGGTGATAGGCTGTGCTAAATCTCAGACGAGTTCCCAAAGCCCTCTGAAACTCTGCCCAGAACTGGGAAGTGAAACGAGTGTCTCTGTCTGAAATAATCTCACGGGGGACCCCATGAAGGAGCATTACATCTCTGATGTATCGTTCCGCCAATTGTGAGGGTTCGAAAGTGACTCGGATTGACAGAAACCGTGCTGTCTTTGTCAATCTATCTACAATCACCCAGACTGCATCGTGTCCCCGCTGTGTCACAGGTAATCCCACTACTAGGTCCATAGTGACACTCTCGCACTTCCATTCTAGCTGCAATGGCCCTGCAGGAATCTGGTGCTCAACCTTCACCTGCTGGCATATCAGACATTGCTGAACGAAAAGACCAACATCCCGCTTCATGCCCCTCCACCAGAAATCACGTCGTAGATCATGATACATTTTCATGTTCCTAGGATGTATGGTAAATCTGGATCTGTGTGCCTCAGTTAGGAGCTCCCTCAATAGCCCCTCATCTTTAGGAATGCATAAGCATCCCCTCATATGCAGGACTCCGTCAGTGAACAAGAACTCTCTTGGGCTCCCTGCCAATACTCGGTCTCGCTGTGCTCATAGGTTCATCATCTGTCCAGTCACGATGCGATCCATCAACTCTGGTCGTGTCTGCCTCGCCACTGTCACTGCCCCGCAGTACCCCTGTGACTCCTGGGGTCGCCAACCGCTCAACTCCTCCATGAGTCTCCAACTCTGTGCTCGTAAGCAAGCCAAATGGGCGGGCGCCTTTCGGCTCAAGGCGTTGGCCACCACATTGGCCTTTCTTGGGTGGTAGGAGATGCTGCAATCGTAGTCCTTCAGGAACTCTAACCAACGTCTCTGCCTCATGTTGAGTTCCTTCTGGTCAAATAGATATCTGAGACTCTTATGGTTAGTGAAAATCTCGAACGTCTCTCCGTACAAGTAGTGCCTCCAGGTTTTCAGTGTGAGGACGACCGCTGCCAACTCTAAGTCGTGGGTGGGGTAATTATGCTCATGGGCTTCAGTTGTCACGATGAATATGCGAGAACGTGACCCCGCTGCATGAGGACACCCCCCAATCCCTGCAACGAGGCGTCTGTGTAGATGACGAATCCTCCACTGCTGTCAGGGATGGTGAGTACAGGAGCTGAGGTCAACCTCTCCTTCAGCTCCTGAAAGCAAGACTCACACTCGTCCATCCAGGTGAAAGGTACGCTTTTTCGAGTCAACTGAGTCAGTGGACGTGCAATATGCGAGAATCCTCGGATAAACCGTCTGTAGTAACCAGTCAGTCCCAGAAAATTGTGAATCTCTATCATCGTACGTGGTCTCTCCCACCTGAGCACTGTCTCCACTTTGGCTAGATCCATAGCCAATCCATCCTCTGCGATCACATGGCCTAGGAAGGTGACCTGCCTCAACCAGAACTCGCACTTGCTGTACTTGGCGTATAGCCTGTGCCGTCGCAAAGTATCCAAGACTGTGTGAAGATGCTGCTCGTGCTGTGTTTGATCTCGAGAATAAATGAGTACGTCATCAATGAATACTACCACGAATTGATCCATATATGGTCAGAAGACGCGGTTCATCGGGTCCATGAAAGTGGCAAGGGCGTTGGTCAACCCAAACGGAATGACCAAGAACTTGTAGTGACCATACCGCGTGCGAAAGGCTGTCTTGGAGACGTCGGTCTCCCTAATCCTCAGCTGATCGTAGCCTGACCTCAGATCTATCTTGGAGAAGACCATGGCATCTCTCAGCTGGTCGAAGAGGTCATCTATGCACGGCAACGGGTACTTATTCTTGACGGTGACCTGATTCAGCTATCCGTAGTCGATGCATAGTTGAAGAGTACCATCCTTCTTTTTCACAAACAGGATAGGAGCTCCCCACGGGGAGGCACTGGGCCTCACGAAGCCCTTCTCTAGTAGGTCCTGTAGCTGTGACTTGAGCTCTCGCAGCTCAAGCAGGGCCATCCTGTACGGTGCAGTAGAAATGGGGCTGGTCCCTGGTACCAGTGAGATCTCAAATTTGATCTCACGCTCAGGTGGCAGTCCTGGCAGCTCCTCTGGAAAGATGTCGGGGTACTCACGAACCACCGGAATACTCTGTAAGCTGACAACGGGGCCGGGATCTACTAGGACGCAAGTAAGGAAGCCCTTGCACCCCTGGCTCAGTAGCTTCATTGCCTGAAGTGCAGAGATGCATCTGAAACCTTTGTCTACTGTCTAGCCGTGGAACTCAAAGGGAGGCAACCGTGGTATGGAGAAAATAATCTTTCTCCTGAGGTAGTCTACAAGGGCATGGTATGTGGCTAACCAGTCCATCCCCAAGATCACACCAAAATCCTCCATTGGGATCATGATCAAGTCTATCGGAAGACTGTGTCCCGCTATCGTGACCTCAAAGTCAGTGAAAACCTCCTCAGCAACAAACACCTGCCCACTTGGTCCTCTAATTAGGAAGGGCTCCTCTAAAAGTACACTGCTTGACCCCATGCTGATAGCAAAATCTGCAGAGACAAACGAATGTGTGGCACCAGAATCAAAAAGCATGTAAACGAGCTTGCCGGAAACAGTAACCATACCTGCCACTACAGAGCCTGAAGCTCTAGCATCTCCATGAGTCAGGGCATTAACACGCCCCTCAGCCCTTGGTATAGAAGAAGTAGCCGTGATCTGGGTCGGGCGGGAGGCAACGGGCCGGTACCCTCCTCACGACTACTATTCTTCTCCTCGGGCCTAGTAACTGCGGCTGCCAGATCGGCCTCCAGTGCTCGGTGCTGGGAGCGTCGGCTGCACTCCGGTCCTAGATGGACAATTCCTTCGTATGTGGCCTGGCTGGCCACACTGATAGCAGAGGGGTATGCGACCTCCTCCCTCTGTCTGCTATCCCTGCTGGTGACTGGGTGGGGGTTTGCTACAGTCGGCTGGTCCCTGTCGGGTACCCCCAAAGGTCCTTGGTGGACCCATAGAATGTGACAGCTCCCCTGCTGGTCCCTGGTGCCTCCTCTCCCGACGGCCCTATGAGTGCTCTTGCAGGTAGGGCCTCTTTTGTCCTCCTCCATCAATGTCTCGCATGGATGGGTTGGTCTCCTTGTAGATCATGGCAGCCTCGACTACACGGGAGAAGGTAGGCAGCTTTAGGGGCTTTACATACCCCCGTATGGCAGGTTGGAGACCCTAGGTGAATCTCCACAGGCACTCCTCCTCGGTGGACGCGGTTGTCAGGGCGAAGCGTGACAGCTCCAGGAAATGCGTACGGAATGCACTAACTGTCATTGCCCTTTGGCGGAGGGTGTGGAACTCCCGCCTCCTTGGATCTTGCCAAGTCTGTGGGAAGTACTGCTCACAGAAGAGCACCACAAATCGATCCCACATCAGCTCTCCCTCCTTCTGTCCTCTGACCGCCCTCCACCACCTGTGAGTTGCACTCTCCAGCTGATACGTGGTGAAGCCCATGCGACACTCTGCAGGAGGACAGAGGGTGTCAAAAATCTTCTTCCTCTGTTCCAGCCAATCCTTTGCCTCATACGGGCTCTCCTTCCCCTTGAAAGAGGGGGGCTTCAGCTTCTTGAATTGGCTGAAGACCTCATGGTGCAGTCGCAACGGGGGAATGGGTGCACCTCTAGGCAAGGAGGACTCGTGCCCCAATGTGTATGAAGGAGGCGGGGGCGGTGGAGGATCACCCCCTCCCCTTCCAGCTCGTCCAGCGCCATGGTGGCTCACCTACCCCATGGAGGACTCCCCTCCGCATCCCCAGGAAGAGGAGGCTGAGGAGGAGGCTGATGGAGCTCTTCCCTTATGAGATCCCGGATTAGTTGGGCGAGGTCCAAGGCCTGAATGCCCGGAAGGAGAGGCAGAGCGGCTCAGTCCTCGACCATCACTCGCCTCCCTTGCGACCAAGCCCTTGGCTATGACCACGCCCGTGGCCCGCCTCAAGAGCTCCCTAGCGAGGCATCTCCTACACGGAGATCGAGAAGAAACGGGATTGTCGGTGACTGTTTAGCTACATAGGAGACATAAGACTCAGAAATGACAATCAAGATAAAACGTTGTGATGGCTATCCTAGCTACATGCACAAGTGTGGTTATTTCCAAACTATTTGGTTCATTTCTCGGGACGACTTTGCTTTGATACCATCTTGTCACGACCCGAACCTAGATCCCTACAGGACTCGAGATCGGCTTGCCTCGACTAATCCCAAGACCCAGTCGTCTAATGAGAAATAACCAAATAACATGCATCAATCCACAACCACACAAGTACAGTAACTAAGCAGAAAGAAATTGGCACGAAAGGAGAAATAGAACAGTAATTCTAGAATACTACATGCCTTCAAGAACATAAATACTGTCATCACAACAAAACTAGTACAGACAGAGAACATAATGGAAAGTGCTGAAAATATAACTACAGGAACTCACTACAACAAGCAGAAGAAACTATAGCTGGGCTCGACTAGGCCCAGTGTCCTCAGCAGTCGATAGCTCGGGCTGCTCAAATCCCTGACCTTTACAAAGTTATATAACTGGAGTTAGCTAGCACTGAGTAGAGTGGTGGTTAAACATAAAATGCATTTAATGGGTAGTTTAACATATTACTTTCCGATCCAAATTATCTTACAACGGTTTTCTGTGTAGAGATCTCTAATCAGGGTCCATCTCATTACTTAATCTTCTTATTTCCTAAAGGAATGATTTTGCTTACAGTTTTCTCGTGATGTAGGGTGCACATGTGGCACTCTCCTGGCCGGGAGAGTCTCTCCATGGTACCCCTACACCCGGTCTACCACCCCAAGGTCATAGTCGTGACTACGGTGCATGTGATAAGCGTGCAGGTAGCTACCCCGCACTGGCATGCGGTCAGTCATTTCCGCTAGCAGGTACGCCTCAACGTATAGCGTAGAATAGTATAGGGCCTTGCCCTCTCAGAATAGAACAGGGGTCTTGCCCCTCCTCAGTCCACATACCCTCGTCTGACTATCCCAGTTTGCCCAACAGGCTAATAAGAGTCGGTGTAGGGTGGCCATGCTTGACCCCGGGCCCTCTGGTGTGGCTAGCTCCCCCATACACTAAGTAGCTCACCTCAGTACCACGTAACGGGGGCCAGCAAGAGTCGACGTAGAGTGGCTAAACCCACCCTGGGTCTCAACCAAGGGTGGCAAGCTCTCCTCTACACTACAAGGGATAGTTGCTCTCTTCGGTACCATGTACACGATGGTTAACTCACTTCCCTTAATGGCCGCCTGTGGGCAGCAAAAAATTCTAGAACCATTTGGTTCTCAGTACTGCACTGTTCTTATCTCGTTCTACATTCCTCATAGGGTTCGTACATGAACTTTTCTTTATTCCATATCTGGTTTGTTACCTACAGAACAGGCATCTCAGTTTCCACAGTATGAGTTCATTTTTCCTATCCATAATGTAGTTCATTTCGGGTAGTACAGGCAGCTTATGATTTATTTAATCATCCATCCTCTACACATGCATCTTTTCTATCCTTAGTGTTCATGTCATAACCTAGGGTTCAATTGGATAGCTGTATTCTAGAGCATGCGTTTATTTCTTCCTAGGATTCATCTCACATCCTAGGTTTTAACTAATTGTATGCATTTTATTTAACTTGGAGAATTAGTTAGAACCACTCTACCAGGATAATCGGGTGGAATGGGGGCTCGTATAGCAGCTCCCGACGTCTCTGCAGGTTCCATACACTTGATGAACTGGAGACCTAAGATGTGGATGGATAGGTCAAAAGGATTCCAAAAGATAGAGACAAGCTACCATTACGTGAAGAAATTCGTACGAAAAATAATGATGTTTCGTTTACAGAAAATCGACCTTGTTTGGGCCTTGAACGGGCCTAAAACACGAGTTCTGACAGAAATCAGACATTTGGGAGAGATCCCAAACGTCTTAAATCAACTTGTAGGCATACCTCTCTAGGGGCGCCTCTATCGGATGTCTGGAACGCAGTGCCGATGTCCGAGGGTTCCGTCATACGTCTGGAGATGCTCCTAAACGTCTGAAACTACCTCGGTTAGCCTTCCAACTTCTGACACATGTACGTGCACTGTCAAGACTTTGGCAGAGAAGAAATACGGAAAATAGATCTCTACCAGATGTCTCACTCTACCTTCGGACGTCCGGTAAGACATTTGGATGTCGCTCCGGACGTCTGTTTCCACGGAAAAATGACTTCCATGGAACCACTTGGGCTTTCCTCACCGCAGATGCTGCAGCACAGCAGTATAGTGCCCTCCGCTCTCGCGCTCAAACTCATGATCAGCTCTCTGCTCGCTCTCTCTCTGGTTTCCTGCTCTCTCTCTCTCGCTCGACTATGGTGGTATGAGATGGAGAAGAGGAGGGGGTTTATAAAAGGGAGAGGAGGTGAGGGGAGAGGTGTGGCATCGCAAGGAGTGGTGCAGGGTGCGGGGATGGCCATCGTAGGGTGAGGCGTGAGGCGTGGGCAAGGGAGTGGCGTGCGCACAATATGCGCTGAAAGAAAAGCATTTTCAGACGTCTGGCTCTCTCTCCAGACATTTGGTGAACATCCCAGATGTCTTAAAGGACCAAAAGGTGACGGGTCATTTCACCTCTCAGCGTCTGTTGGATTCCAACGGCTGAGATCTCGCTAGCGTGGCTTGACAGGGGCAACTGCAGTTGGGCGAGAGGGCTGCAATGGTGCCACGTGGTGCCATCGTGGCTGTCCAACTTCTTCTTCTTGTAGAGGGCGCTACGACACTTTGGTCGGGGTGGCTTTTGCACTGATAGACTGCGATAGTCATTTCGGATCCATCCATATGGTCAGATTTTTCATTCGAAGCCTGTAAAGATGTCGCATTGCCCCCTGGCCATATAAAATGTAGAGATTATTCTACAAACTACACAAATCATCCTAAATGCAATGTAATGAATGTTATGTGATATAGAAACATCTATTTAGGTTAAAATGCCTAATCATGCATGTTCCTAGGCTTAGATTTGCATTCCATGTTATAAATATTGCATAGCATACATCATTCTGCATTTGGAGTAGTTGTATATATTTTAGGTTAATTAGGTCCTTTTTATGGTCAGGAGAGAAGGAGATTCATTTCAGGGCCTCGAATGGATGATTAGACTGTACAGATTTGATTAGGACGACAATCGGAGTCTAACGCTTCCAAAATCGTCTAGATTGGAGTCCTGTAGCATCATATGAAGCCCGAGGAAGATCAATGGTTAGGGGGCAATACGACATCCATGCTGGCTTTGGATGAAAATCCGACCGTACGGATGGATCCGGGGCGACAATCGCAGTCCAGCAATGTGAAAATCAACTCGATCCAAGCATCGCAGCACCCTCTATGAGAAGAAGAATGTGGACGGCCATGATGGCGCCACATGGCACCATCGCAGCTCTCCAGCTCGACTGCAGCCCTCCTCCGAAGTTGCATCTGCGGAGTCTCGACCGTTGGATTCAAATCTAATGGTTGTAAAAGCTCCACGTCACCCGCTTCATCTAACGAGACCACCAACTTTGAATCTCGTCAGTTGGATTTCCATCCATTGGTTGAGAGCTCGAGCCATTTGATCGCTCCACTCGACAATCCAACGCGATGGCGCAGCGGTCGCGACAGGCGTTCTCAAGCCACAGATGCACGGCCGAATCCCCACGGGTGTGTGTAATCAACAGTGTGAGGGCGAGCACCAAATTGGGTTGCACGATCTTCATCGAGCTATACGGATCTAGCCACACGGCGCAACGGCAGCGAGCAGATTCGCACGCGCACGACCACGAGATGGCCAATGCCCGATCTGATGCAGATCGAGTGCACGATCTGAGTGTGTTGCCTTCGTGAGATTTTGACCATTGATCAAAGATCGAATGGTGGGTGCGGGAGCACAGTGCCAGTGGGAAGTGCCAGCGGGGAATGGCGGATCTTCAGCGACACATACGCGGGCCTTTAGTGACGCTTGCAACTGTCACTAATGGTCTGCACTCGCCAGCAAGAGGAATTGAAGGGCAGATCTTCAACGACAGCTATAGGGATTTGTAGAGATGTTTACGGACGTCAGTAGTGACCCAGATGCGAATTTGTTCTTCCTCCACTATAAAAGGACCTACTCGCCACCATTCCAAACCATCTCTTCCTTTCTTCCTTTCACCACCTCCAAGGCTCTAGAGAGAGCTTGTCCCAAGCCTAGGATGCTCCTCTAGAGTAGAAAACCAAATATTTTCCCTCCCCTCATCCCCATTTGTGGAGCATCCGGTGGCCGACTTCTTACCTACTTCGGGAAGTAGATCGTCACCGCGATGATGTCCTGTCCCGTCCTCCTTCCTTTGCTGCCGTTCTCCTTCGTCCCGCTCCTCACCATCTTTGTCCAGGCACCGTCAGAGCGAGTCATCCTCCAAGCGATCGTCGAGGGGGGTTCTTCTCATCTCCATCTATCTTTATTGCTTTCTAGTGTAGTTTTTCCCACTTTCATAGTTGTAGAAACACTTGTTCAAAAATATATGTGATTATTTCTCTCTCTCTCTTTTATATTTTGCAAGTAGATTAGCTAGATAAAATTTCTTCGACCTGATCTCTAGCCCTATTAAAAATACAAAAAAAATTATAAAAGACAAAAATGACAAAAACAAATAAAAAGCGAAACGTAGAATTTCAAAACCAAACGTTCGCCTCCCCGTGTTCGACTTGGGACTCACTTTTCGAGTTTTCGTTATAAATTTTATCTAATAGATGCATTTTGCGAGCTACTACGGGTCCTTCAAACCCTAATTTTAATTCGCGAAACACGCCCTCATCATTTTGGCGCCATTGCTGGGGAGGCAATGCTCTTTGGTTTTTTTTCTATGTTTTTCCGCCTTACCTAACTTTTATCTCACTTTTCTTTGATCTTACTATGATTGCAGGTACTCATCCGAGGCGGGCCAAAGCTGTTAGATCGGAGAAAAGTGCGGATGAAGGTTTTGTAAGTTTATCCCCTCCACCCCCACCCTAGTTTTCATTCCATAGCCTGATAACTCAAACCCAAATCAACTTAGGTGCTTGCATAAATCCTAGGGTAGATTTTGTTTGTTTGATTGTCACTCCACTCACTTCATCCACCCGCATATATAAAAAAAATAAAAAAATATTCTTCTCTTGTTGGTTTTAACTGAAAGCTACACACTTAACACCCACAACTTCTTATCCTAAGGCGCACAATCACTTTGATTCTACCACTTAATCGGGATCTAACCTATGGACCCGATATATTTCAACTCAATACACATAAGTGAGTAGAAATCTGACCAGGTTAAGACTTTTTGTGTGCCTTAACTAAGTGGTGTAACAGGCCAATTGATTGAGCTGTTTGGGCCACACCACTCAATTTAAACTGATCCATCAAGTAGCTTGCCTCTTAGGGTTGATTTTTAGGGCTTAACCAGGCATTCCACATTTTTTATGATTTCTAAAGGAATATATCATCACCAGTGCTTGCAAAACCCGGAGTGTTCTCCTGAACTTGATTGAATGAACCAAAAAATTAAACCCTAAAAGCTACTAAACAAGGTTAAACCTTAAAAGACACATCATCAAATAACCTTGTTTGCAAACCCTGGTTGTGCACACATACACTTTTCAATTTATCATTAAGGGCACAACCCAACTAAAGGGCCCATCACATTCCAAGAGTATAATCATCCCAAGCCTAATTAAATCTGAGTAGACGTTGGCCTTAAGGATTGATTCGCTCTTCGAGGCTCAGGCTGAGATTTTTTTTGATTAATCTACTTCTGCTGGTCCATCTGATGTCTAACTAGGGGAGTAGCATCAAACGACCTCGGTTGGGGGGTACACTAGGAACTGGAGGAGAAAGCCAAAGGAAGAACATTTTCTCCAGTCCCTCCTTCTAACTGGTTGGATTGACCGAATAAAAGTAGACCAAATCGTTTATAATCTCAAGTCGGGTCTTGGGAGTCTGTAGGTCTTTAGGCTAACCCACCTAAGCATAGGGTTGATTGCTTGTACTGCAGGGCTCCTTTCTCTCTTCTGATTTCCCTCCTATTCTACCATGTATCCTTCCACATCCTACACTCATTTAACATCCTATCCTCTTATCACCACTTATTCCCATGATGATTACTATCCTGACTTGACTTGTAATTACCCATCCTCTAGTTGAGATAACTTTGATTGGGGATATGAATCTAGACCTCAGTGTCCAAGGTCTAACCCTGGACAACAAGACTATGATTACTATCCTTCCTAGAGCTACAATGATTATAGATCTACATCCTTTGATGATCAACCTAACTCGATCTACAATCAAGAAGGACATGTTGACTATAACACCTACCCTCCCCAGTATTCCATTGAATATAGGTCGCCACCATCCTTTAAACAACCTGAAATGACCTACTATCAGGGAGGGACCCAAGAACCTCGATATCTTGACTCCCTTAGATTTAACTCAAACTCACCCAAACCTGAATTGAAGTATTTGCTTCAAGTGAACCAGATCCAAGATAGGGTGTTGGCTAATTTGAGGAACACTATATAATCTTTAGAAGCTCAGCCAACACCATACACTAAAGCATTGGAGCCTATGATAAAAATGATTGATGAGCTGAATAGCTCTTTATTGGATTTGCTCCAAAATGTTAGGGATAGGGACTTGGGTGAATTTCTACTTGGGAAATTATTGAGGTTGAGGATGAAATTTGTGGTTGCCCTAGTCCAATCTTGGGATGATTCTTAAGATGAACCCCCTTCAGGAGAGCCAATGTCTGAACCTGCTCAGGTGCTTGTTGGGGGGATACATTTTCTAAGATCGAGGATGATCAGGTTAGGCTAAAGCAACCCATTGAGGATGAACCGATTGATTCACCCAAGATCCCCAAGCCAGGGAGAGAGGAAAAATGTCACTTTGAACCAGGAAATGACAATCAATTTTGAGACATATATAAATGAGGATCTTGAATTCTTTGACTCTGAGGGTGAAGAATCTCTTAGTGAAGTCTCATTTGAGCGTAAGGAAGATGATTTTAGTGAGACAAACGAGCTTAAGGAATCTGACGAACCATTTGATAGCCCAATTATTGAAGATTTGGATTCGGTTGGGGCTAACTAGGAGGATTCGAATCCTCATTTACTAGAAGATTCAATTAATAGCACCATTCCTCAACCACACCCCAAAGGGATTGATTTTGATTTGGAAATCATTATACGAAAGTCAATTCTGAGTCAACTATGATTTCTGGACTTGGGTAAATCTTATGAAGTGAACGGTATGCTAGAGGTCCTGGAGTCGGAGCACTTGATGTTGGAGGATAGAAATGTTGAAATGAAAATTTGGGAGGTTAATTTTGAGGGAAAAATAGCTTTGGATTTAAGGGTTCCTGTTAACCTAAAACCACCTACTTTCTACCAGGACCCTTACAATATCTTTCACGTGCAACTCAAGCTCGAAATAACTGATTATCTTTCTGAGCTGAACTTTAAGAGGACATCCGAACCTATTGAACCAACTCTACCCGTTGTTCAACACTTTGATCTTGGGTTGCACACCACAAAACTGCAGGCCCGGCCCCACAAGCTTAACAATCTTAGGTTTTGGGTGATTTTCATCCAGAACCTTAAAGCCTCTCGACCCTCGGGCATGGGTCTACATCATAATTTGGTCCACGTCTGTGGACATCTTCTGTTGGTGGGTTTCAGGATCAACCTTTTGATTTTGATTCTGACCCACACTTATGAATTCTTAATTTTTTCCTTGTATGTATATTATGCCTAGCTGAAGGCATTAAATTTAGCACGTGTTTATATTTCACGTTCTCTGCGGAGCTGACCAGATTTCTCACGATGTTCCGATAATATTCTGTTTACTTTGCCCTTTTTATGTCTTTGTTTTTACAATGAGGACATTGCATCATTTAGGCATGGGGGGATGGATAATCAATTCCTGAAATCATTTTGTTAACTCCATAGAATTTCTTATAGTTTCTTATAAAAAAAATTTGAAAATTTGAAAAAGATAAAAAAGAAAGAAATTGGGAAAAGAGAACTTAGGCATTTGGAAGTTATTAACTTTAGGAAATGATACGAGATGACCTAAACACTTAGACTCTTCAGGTCTTTAGGCTTAATTAGCTCGGGTGTCCACTTGAATGTGGATTTAGTCTTGAGTCCTCGCTATGTCAATCTTATTTTAATTCGGTAAATAATTTGGGATAGGTATGCGACTTATCAACCCGCCCTCTGATTTGAGGAGACTTTAAGCCTAAGCATCTACACACTTTTTGCACTGACTCACTTTTCGACGATTTCTTCAAAAATTGGGTAGCTAATGAACTATCTAGGGTGGTATGGCTGACAAGTTGTCAATGGTAACAGGTCATCGGTTGGTTGTCCAGAGCCCAGCCACAAGACCATTTTCGTTTATTGCCTTTAGGTAAATTTTAGATCAGGGAAGCCACCTACTTAAAAAAAAGGAAAAAAATAGAAAAAATAGAAAAAGGAGAAAATAAAAAATAAACAAAACCACACTTCACCGCACAAGTATGGCTATCAAGTTGCCGTGGGTAACAGCCCATTGGCCGGTTGTCCAGAGCCTAACTCACAAAAATGCACAATAATTCCCAAAACACTTATGGAAGATGCGGGGAAATAGAATAAACTGGGAGGATATACACTGGATTTATCCTTGTGTTGACCCCATAAATAAAAGAAGTAGGGAGAAAGCTATCGTTCGAAAAAATAAACCTTTAGGCAAGGTCACCTAAGGTCGTAGAAACCCGAAGTCCATTTTAATAGTTTCCTAGTGAGTCTTTCACTCTTTTCACTAGATGCTTAGCAGTTAGAGTCCTTTCTAGTCTTGGGCTGATCGGGTAGCCGTAAAAAGTTATCCCGGAACTCTTAAACTTCAAAAGTACAAAAAAAATTAGAAAAGAAGAAAAATAAAAAATTGTATCTTCCTTTTCAAATAAGCCGAGGACTTGGGCGGTCTGCATTTTGGCAGACACCTGGGTACTGTGGAGTTTTCGTTGTTTAGGACCTTAGTTGAAATTTTCTATTGTTAATAAATGACTTAGGCCTAAGCAATCTAATCATAATTTTGATTTTATACATAGCATGTAGTTTAATTTTTCTAGGGGCTAGCAAAAGATAGACATGGAGGTATGATATAGACACATCTATTTAGGTTAAAATGCCTAATCATGCATGTTCCTAGGCTTAGATTTTCATTTCATGTTATAAATATTGCATAGCATGCATCATTCTGCATTTAGAGTAGTATATATTTTAGGTTAATTAGGTCCTTTTTATGGTCAGGAGAGGAGGAGATTCATTTTAGGGCCTCAGATGGATGATTGGACCGTACAAATCTGATCAGGATGATGATCGGAGTCTAACACCTCCGAAATCGTCTAGATCGGAGTCCTATTGCATCATATGAAGCCTGAGGAAGATCAATGGCCAAGGGGGCAATGCGACATCCATGTGGGCTTCGGATGAAAAATCTGACCGCATGAATGGATCCGGAGCGACGATCGTAGTCCGGCAACGTGAGAATCAACTCGATCCAAGCGCCATATCACTCTCTACAAGAAGAAGAATGTGGACGGCCATGATGGCGCCACGTGGCGCCATCGCAGTCCTCCAGCTTGGCTGTAGCCCCTCCTCCGAAGTTGCATCTGTGAAGTCTCGATCGTTGGATTCAAATCCAAGGTCGTGAAAGCTCCATGTCACCCGCTTCTTCTGACGAGACCACCAACTTTGAATCCTGACTGTTGGATTTCCATCCAATGGTCAAGAGCTCGAGCCATCTGATCGTTCTGCTCGATAATCCAACGTGATGGTGCAGCAGTCGCGACAGGCATTCTCAAGCCACGGATGTGCGGTTGAATCCCCGTGGGCGCATGCAATCAACAGTGTAAGGGTGAGCCCCAAATTGGGCCGTGTGATCTTCATCGAGTGGTACAGATCTCGCCACATGGTGCAACAGCAGTGAGCGGATTCGCACGCGCACGACCACACAACGGTCGATGCCCGATTTGATGCGGTTCGAGAACATGATCTAAGCGCGTTGCCTTCGTGCGATCTTAACCGTTGATCAAAGATCGAACAGTTGGTGCGCGTGCACAGTGCCAGCGGGGGATAGCGGATCTTCGGTGACACATACACGGTCCTTTAGTGACTTTTACAGTTGTCACTAATGGTCTGCACATGCTAGCAATAGGAATTGAAGGGCGGATCTTTAGCGACAGTTGTAGGGATCTGTAGAGACGTTTACGGACGTCAGTAGTGACCTAGATGCGAATTTGTTCTTCTTCCTCCACTATAAAAGGACCTTCTCACCACCATTCCAAACCATCTCTTCCTTTCTTCCTCTTACCACCTCTAAGGCTCTAGAGAGAGCTTGTCCCAAGCTCGGGATGATCCTCTAGAGTAGAAAATCAAATATTTTTCCCTCTCCTCACCCCCATTCGTGGAGCATCCGGTGGCTGTCTTCTCACCTACTTCGGGAAGTAGATCCTTGCCGTGACGACATCCCGTCTTGTCCTCCTTCCTCCGCTGTCATTCTCCTTCATCCTGCTCCTTACCATCTTTGTCCGGGCATCGTCAGAGTGAGTCATCCTCCAAGCGACCTTGAGGGGGATTCTTCTCATCTCCATCTATCTTTACTGCTTTCTAGTGTAGTTTTTTCCACTTTTATAGTTGTAGAAACACTTGTTCAGAAATATATGTGATTGTTTCTCTCTCTTTCTTTTATATTTTGCAAGTAGATTAGCTAGATAAAATTTCATTGACCTGATCTCTTGCCCTATTAAAAATACAAAAAAAATTATAAAAGACAAAAACGGCAAAAACAAATAAAAATTGAAACGCGAATTTTCAAAACCAAATGCTCGCCTCCCCGTGTTCGACTTAGGACTCACTTTTTGTGTTTCAGTTATAAATTTTATCTGATAAACGCATTTTGCGAGCTACGAAGATGGGTCCTCCGAACCCTAATTTTAATTCGCGAAACACACCCTCATCATTATGCATTATTCACAATGCTGCATGTAATGTTAAGCTTAGGAACTAACATAAATAGGCAGTTTATTATGAATAAATGTGTATTTATCACCCCTGGATGGGGAGAGCGCAGGGGGAGATTTGTGGGATTGTCTCCTTGGACAGGGAGGCTCAAGGCTGCGTAGGGGGAGATTTGTTGTGAAATGACACCGTGTTGTGTTGTCTGGATTGTGGGGCGCTAGAGCCTCAGTCCCTACTAGCCTCGGTTGATGGTATACTATCTTTGGGCGGGGTGGCCCAGATTCTCACGATCTGTTCCTGTTAACAGATGCTTCTGAGAGTGAAGCGACTGAAATCCTGTTAATAGGCGGTATTAGTGCATATGGAACTTTAGTGCGCATGGGCTTGAGTTCCTACCAGCCCAGGGAGCTGTTATTATATTCTTTGGAATGTAGGGCGTGGGGACCCCAGTTCCGGCTACCCTTAAAAAAGGTGGCCTACTAGCCTTAAGAGGCGGTTGTTTAGGAGATCTTCGGGCATGTCAGCCCGAGTTCTGGGTACCCCTAAAAGGGTTTCTCACCGACCTTATGAGGTCGCATTATAAGGGAACATCAGGGGCGTTCTCCTGAGTTCTTACTGACCTTAAGAGGTAGGTTGCCTTCCTTAAGAGGGGGAAATGTAAGAGAATGTCGGACGTGTCCGTCTGAGTTCGAGCCGATCTTAAGAGGTGACTTACTGGCCTTAGGAGGTGGTAATATACAAGAATGTTAGGCACATCCGTCCGAGTTCGTGTCGACCTTAAGAGGTGGCTTGCCATTGTTAAGAGGTGAAGTATATAGGAACGTCGGATGCCTTCGTCCGAGTTCGAGCTGACCTTAAGAGGTGGCTTGTCGTACTTAAGAGGCAAAAATATACAAGAGCGTTGGACGTGTCTGTCCGAGTTCGTGCCAACCTTAAGAGGTCGCTTGCTGTCCTTAAGAGGAAGTAATATACATGAACATCGGCCGTGTCCATCCAAGTTCAAGATGACCTTAAGAGGTGGCATGCCGTCCTTAAGAGGCGGCAATATACACGAACATCAAACGCGTCCGTCTGAGTTCATGTCGACCTTAAGAGGCGACAATATACAAGAGCGTCGGGTGTGTCCGTCAGAGTTCGTGCCCACCTTAAGAGGCAGCTTGTCGGCCTTAAGAGGCGACAATATACAGGAAGGTTGGATGCATCTGTTCGTGTTCTAGTCGGCCTTAAGAGGTGGCTTCTCAGCCTTAAGGGGACCAATATACAGAACGTCGGACGTGTCCGTTCGAGTTTGTGCCGACCTTAAGAGGTGACTTGCCAACCTTAAGAGACGGCACTATGCAGGAACGTTGGATGCGTACATCCAAGTTCGAGCCAACCATAAGAGGTGGCTTTCCAGCCTTAAGAGGCAGCAATATACAGGAACGTCGGATGAATCCACCTGAGTTCAAGCTAACCTTAAGAGGTGTCATGCTGGCCTTAAGAGGCAGCAATATATAGGAACATTGGACGCGTCCATCCTAGTTTGAGTCAACCTTATGAGGTGGCTTGCCGAATGAGAGTGCGGCACGAGCGTTGTTGAGACACTTCGATCGGGTTTTAAATTCATGTGTCGTAGTATAGATGACCAAAGCAAGTTTAACATTTAAATTTATAATTTTTAAATTAACAGAAAAATCTAAGGTCGACTCTAGGAGAAAGAATGCATAACTATCACTATTTGAAATATCCACAAATTACTCGGGTGAACTTGTTATATAGAATCAAGTCTTAAAAATAGAACAGGTTCTCAATAGCACTTTAAATTGCAAGATAAGATGATTATATTGGGTGCTAAAAAAATATTTAATGCTCAGAAAATGTAATAATCAAAATAATTGTTACGTGTTCATCTAATTAGTCAGAACTGAGCATTAACAATACAGTTTGATGAGATATTACGTTGAGATTCTATATATAAATAATTCTTCAACGAATTCATTCAAGAACAACAACTCAGTCCCTGAAAGATTGCATTTTGGTCCCTGACTTATTGCATTCATGTTCTTGGAGGATTCCTTTTCTTTCAGAATAGTCCCTCGAGCATTTTCAAGGGAGCATGTTGCTCCTTCTTCTTCAGCAGTAGGTGGTGCATGGGAGCTTCTCAAGCTTGTCGGGGGGAGAACGTCCGAGATATCTAGCTGTTGGATGGGGTACCCATTGGCTGAGGATGGTCGCTAGAAGCTTGCCTACCGGATGGTGGCTTTTGATCGTCGAATGGAGGTCGCAATGAAGGTTGGCGTGGAGGTCAACAAAAGCTTCCCGGCGAGGTCCTACATGAAGAAAAATGGGCTTACAACCCAAGTTAAATACGTAGAAACCTCTGCCGTGGCTTCAAGAAGGTGATGGTGGTGGTGATTTGTCGTGACAATGGCAAAGGAGGTCCACCGAACTCAAGCAGGGTGATGGTCGGCAACGGAGTTCGACGGAGCGAGGGGACTATCGAACCTTCAAATTGATCAAGGGGTTTTGCTCCCCTAAGTGTGGCAGAGTTTCCAAGGTGGTCAATGAGTGGAGCGAGGGGGTAGAGCGGTGTGTTAGGCATCGCCGGAGTTTGGCTGGCGTCTCATCGCCCGCAAGGAAGATGACGTAGAGGGTGGAGTTTGGGAGGTTGAAACCGAGATTTAAAGAGCTTACCGTACAATACAGAGGAAGAGGAAGAGGAGAGGATACCTGAGAGGAGGAGAGGAGGTTGGAGGACGTTGGAGGAAGTCTCCAGATGTGGGGGAGGAGAAGTCTGGCGATGGTGTTTAGAGCCGTGGAAGGGGCTAACCAATGGTGTCCTTCGATGGGGAGCATGGCGAGGAAGAGGGGAAGGCAGCTGTGACCTCAGTTGGTGGTGAGGGGCAGAGGATTGGTAGGGAGGAAGCAGCTCCAAGGTCCTTTAATGGTCATGCTCAGGTGTAATGACCCACTACATATTAGCCATTTAAGACGTCTGGAGTTTCAGTCAGACATCTATCCAGACGTATGGACCTGTTCTTGAATGTCTGAAAGTGAAATTTTCATACTGTGCTTTGCGCTCTACGCGTGGGCGACGCATAGAGACCATTACTCTCTCTCTCTTCTCCTCATTTCCCCCGAACCCTAAACCCTACACCCTCCTATTTATACCCCTCTTTCCCCTTCTCCTCTCC
Organism: Thalassia testudinum; assembly: GCA_037157565.1. NCBI lineage: Eukaryota > Viridiplantae > Streptophyta > Magnoliopsida > Alismatales > Hydrocharitaceae > Thalassia > Thalassia testudinum. The sequence continues at coordinate 53,737,395 of JAZHRO010000009.1, forward strand.
TCACACCACCAGCCACCACCACCTTTAGATCTCCAGTGCGGCAGTGGCGAGGGCGGATGAGAGAGGCGAGTGGAGGGCGAGCGAGAGGGAGGAAGGAGGAGAGTGTGGAAGGTTGAAGGACCTTCGGGAGCTCGGCGGAGCTCGCACGGTCGGCAACGGGTGTGTGCACACGTGGAGGACATCGGCGAAAAGCTGTCCAAGCTCCTGCAATGGCTAGAGCTGCTGCCGTGGGCGAGGGCACTAGTGGAGCGAGCTGTGAGCAGGTTCTGATATTGGAAGTTTTCCAGTATCAGACGTCTGGCGTGACATCCAGACGACTGGCGTGGGACCTGGACATATAGAGCTAAGGCCGAACGTCTGAGAGCACGTATCGTGCGAGGTACGTACTTTCCTACGCTGATTTCTCCCTTGCAGAAGATCTTAGTGCAGGAGGCATTGTCGGCTGACTGCGCCTGCGTTTGCATGCATAGGTGCATCTTTGGGAAAGCGCGCATGACGCTTTTCCACACTCTTTTGGACGTTTGATCACATCACTAGACGTCTGAAGGTGCTTCCAGACGACCAGAGACATTGTCCGACGTTTGGAACTGTCTTCAGACGGTCGCAAAGAAGGTCTGGACATCTGATCAACCGTAGGAAAACCAAGGTGAGTTTTGACGTCTTTTAAGATGTCTGGGATTTGTCCCAGACGTCTGATTTTGATCAGAAATAGCATTTTTGGTCTGTTTGAGGCCCAAACGGAATCATATTTGCACAAATAAAGTATCGATGTTTTCTACTCGAGTTCCTCTACGTATTCGTGTTGAGTACCTACTGTTTAGAGCCTATCTAATGTACATTGGTCGCTGGTACAGGCTACCAACCGGTGGCATGTTCGGGGCCCGCGGAGACGACGAGATCTGTGGCACAGGCCCCCATTCCTCCCATGATACTTGGTAGAGTGGTTTAATTCAGTTATTAATAATTAAATAAGAATGTGCTTGGTTGAAATAGTTGATTGGAACTCTAGGATGTGGAATGAACCCTAGGGTAGAGAAATGAATGAGCCTGTTTGTGATGTACCGTTTACTTGCATGCGTGGTAAGATAAATTGATAGCAAATGCTTGTATTATAATTACGAGTTGCCTGTTAGAATATGAGCTGCCTGTATTTAACGAATAATTGCCAGTGGAACCACCCGTTGTATGTTATTGATAATTGAACTATGAAAACACGAGTTGCCTGTATATGGATGAGAAATGAATTTTGAAACATGAGACCTGGATCTAGATAGATGAGGTGAACATGAGCATGAATCCTATGGGGAATTAGGAGTAGAACTCCTGTGGATAAACAGAATCTGGAATGTAGATGGGAAGTGTGCTGGCCCTTGAGCACGTGGTACCAAGGAGAGCAACTGTCCCCTTTTTGTGTAGAGCGAAGCTAGCCTCCCTTGGGTTGAGACCCGGGGTTAGGATTGGCCACTCTACACCGACTCTTGTTGGCCCTCGCGTACGTGGTACCGAGGCGAGCTACTAGTGTAGGGAGGGAGCTAGCCACCCCATGGGGCCCGGGGTTCAGCTAGCCACCCTACACCGACTTGTTAGGCCCTCTGGGCAAACCAGGGTAGTCAGATGAGGGTGCGCGGATTGTGGAGGGGCGAGACCCCTGTTTTGAGAAGGCAAGGCCCTATACTATTCCATACTGTACTTTCGGTGTACCTGCTGGTGGAGACGATTGATTGCGTGTCAGTACAGGGTAGCTACCCGTGCGCTTATCACACGTGCCATAGTCACTGCTACGTCTTGACAGTGACCTCGAGGTGGTTGACTGGGTGTATGACTACCACGGGGGACTCTCCTGGCCAAGAGAGCACCACGTGTACCTTCTACTCTATGGAAAAGACTATAATCAAGATCGTTCCCACGAGGAACATGAAAGATCAAGAAATATCTGGATACTTTGAGAAATGGGTGAAATGGAAACATATAAAATAGATAAATAGAAATGAGAATTAAACCTGTTGTTTTACCATTTTGTACTTAGATAATATAAACACCACTCTACTCAGCGTTCGCTAACCCTGTCTTTTCATAATACTGTTCAGGACCAGAAGTTGAGCAGCCCGAGTTTCCGGTTGTAGAGGTTGCTGGGCCCAGTCGTGTCCAACCGTAGTCTTTCTTTAGTACTTTCTTTTTCTCTATTGTTGTAGTAAGCAATGGAAACTTAGTTACTGTTCTGCTACTTCTGTTTCCTTTCCGCTTTTTGTTGTTGTTATTGTTGTTGTGGTGGTATGTACTGAGATAGCTGTTTTATTTTCTTTACTGCTTTGTACGTTTCTTCTACTTAGTTATATTGCATGCGTGAATGTGGTTTACTTTCCTACTTTTGGTTATTTCTTGTTGGACGACTAGGTCTTTAGATTAGTCGAGGTGAGCCGATCTCGAGTCCTGTAGGGATCTGGGAACTGGGTCATAACAAGATGGTATCAGAGCAAGGTCGTCCCGAGAAATGAACCGATTGGCTCGAGAATAACCACTCACGTGCATATAACTAGGATAGCCACCACAACTTATCTTTTGATATTCGTTCCGAGTCTTTTCTTGATGTAATTCGGTATCATTGACACTCTGGTTCTATCCTTCGAGTCTCCTTGCAGGAGATTCCTCGTCGAGGAGTTCTCGAGGTGGGCCGTGGTCGCGACCGTGGATGAGGTCATAGGGGAAGACGTGCCGGACCTGATTTACCAGTTGACCCACCTCTTCTCCCGGGCGTTCAGGCCTAGGATCTCGCCCAGCTGATCAGAGACATCGTGCGAGAGGAGCTCCACTAGCCTCCACGGGCACCTCTCGTTGAGGACGTGAAGGGGGAGTCCTCGATGAGACAGAGAGATCGGCGTAGTGCCAGACAAGTAGGAGGGGGAGGGGGTGGTCCTCCACTACCCCCATCACACTCTGACACTTTCGAGCATGAGACCTCCTTGCCTGGAGGCGTGCCCGCTCCCCCACTGTAGTTGCACCACGAGCTTTTTGGATAATTCTGGAAGCTGAAGCTCCCCTCCTTCAAGGGGGATGAGGACCCGTCTGAGGCAGAGGACTGGCTGGAGCAGATAGAGAAGGTGTTTGACACCCTTCGCCCTCCCGCAGAGTGCCACGTGGCCTTTGCCACATGCCAGCTGGAGAGTGCGGCACACAGGTGGTGGAGAGCAGTCAAAGGCTAGGAGGGGAGAGAGCCGACGTGGGACCAGTTCATGACTCTCTTCTACGAGCAGTACTTTTCGCAGACCTAGCAGGATCAGAGGAGGAGGGAGTTCCACACTCTCCGCCAGGGGACGATGACTGTTAGTGCGTACCGCACGTGTTCTGGAGCTGTCATGTTTTGCCTCAACACCTGTGTCTACGGAGGAGGAGCGCCTGTGGAGGTTTACTAAGGGGCTCCGACATGCTATTCGGGGGTAGGTCAAACCCTTGAAGCTGCCCACTTTCTCACTAGTGGTCAAGGTAGCCATGACCTATGAGGAGACCAACCCGGCTGTGCGAGACACTGACAACGGACGGAAGAGGCCCTACCAACCAGAGTACTCTCAGGGCTGTCGGGAGAGGAGGCATACAACACCCGCAGGAGAGCCATCTCATTTTGTGGGGCCATCAGTGGCCTTAGGGGCCCTAGATAGGGGCCAGTTGCCAGCACTGGACCCCCGCCCAGCCGCTAGTAGGGACCTACTAAGGGAGGAGGTCGTGTTCCCCTCTGCTACCAGTGTGGCCAGCCGGGCCACATCAGGAGAGATTGCCCATCTAGGGTCGGAGCACAGCAGATGCTCCCCGCACCGAGCACTGGAGTCCGAGCTGGTGGTCGTGGTCACCAGGCGCGTGGGGGAGGGCAGCAGTCACAAGGAGGGTGCTAGCCAGCGGCTGCTCGCCCAACCCAGAGTGTAGCCGCTTCATCTGCACTGAGGACTGAGAGGCGTATCAATGCCCTGACACACAGAGATGCCAGGGCTTCAGGTTCAGTGGTGGCAAGTATGGTTACTGTTTCTGGTAGATTAGTATACGTACTTTTTGATTTTGGTGCCACGTACTCTTTCGTCGCTACCAGTTTTGCTGTTAGTTTGGGGTAGGGCAATGTACTGTTAGAGGATCCGTTTGTGATCAGAGGCTCAGGTGGCTAATTATTTGCAGCTGAGGAGGTCTACATGGACTGCGAGGTCAGTATAGGGGGACATAGCCTCCCTGCTAATATGATTGTGATACAGATGGAGGATTTTGGCATGATCCTAGGGATGGACTGGCTATCCGCCTATCGCGCCCTGGTGGACTGTTTCGGGAGGAAGATTGTCTTCTCCATACCGGAGTTGCCTCCCTTTGAGTTTCACGGACAGCCGGTGGACGGAGGTTTTAGATGCATCTCCGCGCTTCGGGCAGCGAGGCTTTTGAGCCAGGGTGTGAGGGCTTTTTGGCCTGTGTAGTGGTAGAGCCTAGTCCTGTGGCTGACTTTCAGGGTATCCCGGTGATTTGCGAGTACCCCGACGTTTTTTTAGAGGAGCTGCCAGGACTACCACCAGAGCGTGAGATTTAGTTTGAGATCTCACTGGTACCAGGGACCAGCCCCATTTCTACTGCACCGTACTGGATGGCACCGCTTGAGCTGCGAGAGCTCAAGTCACAGCTGCAGGACCTGTTGGAGAAGGGCTTTCTGAGGCCCAATGCGTCCCTGTGGGGAGCCCATGTGCTGTTTGTGAAGAAGAAGGACGGTACCCCACGACTTTGTGTCGACTACCGACAGCTGAATAGGGTCACCATCAAGAACAAGTATCCGTTGCTGAGGATTGACGACCTCTTCGACCAGTTGCGAGACGCTACAGTGTTCTCCAAGATAGATCTGAGGTCGGGCTACCACCAGTTGAGGATCAGGGAGACCGACATCTCCAAGATAGCTTTTCGTATCCGGTACGGGCACTACGAGTTCTTGGTCATGCCGTTTGGGTTGACTAATGCCCCCGCTGCTTTTATGGATTTGATGAACCAGGTTTTCAGGCCATACTTAGACCAGTTTGTGGTGGTGTTCATCGATGACGTGCTCGTTTACTCGCGGGATCAGGTGCAGCATGGATAACATTTACGCATGATCCTGAACACCTTGAGGTGACGCAGGCTGTATGCCAAGTACAGCAAGTGCGAGTTTTGGTTGAGGCAGGTGACTTTCTTGGGCCACGTGATTTCAGGGGATGGTTTGGCTGTGGATCCAGCCAAGGTTGAGGTCGTACTCAGGTGGGGGAAGGCCAATGTGGTGGCTGATGCCTTGAGCCGGAAGGTGCCCGCCCACTTGGCCAGTCTACAGGCACAGAGTTGGAGACTTATGGAGGAGTTGGCCAGTTGGCGACCTTAAGAGTCATAGGGGCATTATGGGATAGTGACAGTGACGTGGCAGATGCGACCAGAGCTAATAGATCGCATCATTGCAGGGTAGATGACAGATCCATACTTACAGACGCTGCGAGATAGGGTGTTGACAGGGGACCCAGGAGACTTTTCCTTTACAGACGAGATACTGTGCATGATGGGACGCTTATGCGTTCCTAGGGACGAGGAGTTGTTGAGAGAGCCCTGCCTGAGGAGCATGGGTCCAGGTTCACCATACATCCCGGGAATACAAAGATGTATCAAGATTTGAGACGTGACTTTTGGTGGAGAGGGATGAAGTGGGATGTTGGTGGGTTTGTGCAGCAGTGTTTGGTGTGCCAGCAGGTGAAGGCCGAGCATCAGAGGCCTGCAGGGCTGTTGCAGCCACTTCCTGTGCCAGAGTGGACTTAGTGGTGGGTCTACCAGTTATCCCGTAGGGACATGATAGCGAAATACACGTGATTTGTAAAAGCGGGTTTTTAACGTTGTTGTAACACGCGAATTCGCATACGCTTTTAAATTTATAAACCTAGATAGGGGAGTATCTAGGGTCGTCCAAGGAGGCAAAAATTGCAATTCAATTTTCTTGCTAAAAACACATCTCAACTTTCTTTTTGGTATTTTAAATATGTAATTTCTTTTTTGTTTTGAAAAGACGAGGGCAAAATGCGAATTGTAACGGAAAGTACTAACACCTATAATTGCTTAACTAAAATTTAAAAGATAGAAATATTTTCTTCCTAAGTTCACTCTAGGCAAGTGGAGGCCTAGAGTAATTAGGAAGAAGAGGTGAAACAAGTGCTAGAACAAAAAGTAACAATTGCAATAAAAAGCTAAAAGAAGGCAATTTAATTGACTAGAATTAGTGTTCTCTTCAAGGACAAGTAGAGGGATGCTTCTACTAGAACTAAACAAATTTAAAAGAAAATAAAGAAACACTAATCCTCTTGCAAAAATCTGGTGAAGAAGGGAGTCTTCTTGCTCCAAGCCTAGCTGCTCCTTGGCTTGAAAAGAGGGCCTCCTTCTCCTTCCTTGAGAGCTCCTCCAAGGTGGAAGCTACCACCTTCAATGCTCTCTCCAAGGGGTGGGCGTGCACCACCCTCAAAAACTCCTCCAAGGTGGCTTGGACCACCTTCAAGATCTCCTCCAAAGATCTTCCCTGCCTGACTTCTCCTTTGGCTGGCGTGACCCAAGAGAGAAGGGAAGAGGGGAAGGCACCAAGGGGACATAATATCCCCTTAATCTTCTTCTTCTTCTTCTCTCTTGGACGTGGGCTTCAAGGTGGAATATGAGAGTGAATTTTCTAGCCAAGGATGCCTTGAATGGTGGTGGGTAGTGGTCTTTTTATAGGATAGGATGAGAGGTTAAGGTGCCCCTTGAAATGGAGGGCTAGGATGGAAGGATGGAGGTGGTTGGTGATCCTATGGACAAGGGTGTGTGGCGCCAACCCAAGGGGTGTTAAAGGGGGTGGTTATGGTGGTGTTGGTGGCTTTTGGTGGTGGAGAGACACCACCATTTTGGCGCCAACCTAGGGTCTTCTAGAAGGGGGGTTAGGTGGATGGTGGAGATGGATTCAAGGGGAATTGTGTGGTGGAGATGAAGGGGAATTTTGGAGGGAAAAGTGGTGCCATCAAGGGGGTGGTTAGGGTGCTTTTGGCGCCACTTTTAGGTGTCTTTTGGAGGTGGTGGGTAGGCTAGGTTGGTGCCAAGTAGGTTAGCTTATGTGGAGCTTAGGTGGAGCTAGTTGGGTGGAGTTGTTAGGTGGGTTTTTGGGGTGGTACAAGCCAAGGAAGTTGGAGCATAGCTAAGCTAAGATAAGCTAAGATAACCTAAGCTAGCTTAGCTAATGGAGGAGTAGAGGAGAAGGTGTTGGAGCTAGGGTTTGGAGGGAGGAGCTGAGGAGAAGTCTGGAGCTGAAACTGGAGCTGGCTACTGCTGAAGAGGCTGGCATGGAGCTACTCTAGCTGGCTTAGCTTGCTAGTTCTTTGCTAGCTACTAAGCCAAGCTAAAGTGAGCTAGCTTCTACCATAATGAGCTAAGGTGAGCTAGGTTTGGTGCTCCCGGGGAGGGTCAAGCTGGTTGAGGCAGCTAAGGTAGCTTAGCTCAACTGAGTTGAGCTAAGCTGAGTCCCCGGGAGCTGGACTTGAGCTTCCTGAGCTAGGATGAGTTCTTCTTCAGCTGGCTGGAGTTGAGTGGAGCTGGATGTAGCTGGATCTGAGCTGACTTGAGCTAGGGTGAGCTAAGATAAACTCTCTTGAGCTGCCATTCAGTTGAAATTAGCTGAACGGAGCTGGGATGAGCTAACCCTAGTTCAAGTGAGCTAGGTTCCAGCTGCGGTGAGCTGGATCAAGTTGAGGTGAGCTGGATCAAGCTGAGTTCCAGCTAGTCTGGGCTTCTCCTTCACCATTTACCTTCTTGAGTGCTAGGGTTTTATGGATCTATATATCTGTACATCCCTAACACTCACAAAAACATATTAAAAAGATAATAAAAAAATGCAATGCATGCCTAACCTAATTTATGGCTAAATGCAGCCCAAAAACCCATTCGCGGAGTAAAATCCTAAGAGCTAGGTTTGTTTTAATGCATAAGAATGATGATAAATTGGCGTTTATCAAGACACGATGCAGTCTAGGTGATAGTAGACAGGTTGACGAAGACGGCGCATTTCCTACCGATCCGAGTCACCCTTAGACCAGCACAGTTAGCAGAGAGGTTGATGTAAACACAATTACACTACTTAAAATGTCTATTTATGCATGTTCTTAAGCATAGGATTGCATTTTATGCTATAAATATTGCATTACATGCATCATCTTGCATTTAGAATACTTTGAATAAAATGGAGGTTAATTGTCTCCTTTTATGTGCTTGGACCGGGAAAATATTTTATCAGGGCCTCGGATCAAAGATCCAATCGTATGGATGTGATCAGGGCGACGATTGGAGTTCAACGACTCCAAGATCGCCCTAATCAGGCATCCGTAGCATCAGATAGTGACCCGAGAACCCTAGAAGATCAAGGGCCAGGATGGTGTAAATCCACACTTCAGATGAGAAATCCGATCGCACGGATGAATTCGGATCGACGATCGCAGCCCAACGACATAAAAATCGAGTCAATCTGACATCCGTGGCACCATCTACAACTTTCAGAAGATGGACGGCCAAGATGGCGCCACGTGGTGCCATCTTAGTCGCCCAAACGGCCGCTTGCATTTTGTGAAGTCCCTTGCCCGATCGCTCTCCACCATCAGATGGAGATCCAACGGCTGTGGTCGCTCGCGCTTAAAAGCGTCCGCATGACCATTTCGTCCGCGTAGCGCAGTGGCGACGCAGCCGCGGGCGAAGCAGAGGTCGCGGGTTCGAGCCGCGGTGAGGGGGTGGAAGGTGCGGGTGAGCGAGCGCGGACGAGCGTCAGATGGAGATCCAACGGCTGCGTGCGCCCGATAGCGTCGACGCGCGATTGGACGTGCGATCGAACGCGCAATCAGACGTGCAGGGGGCACGCTACGCAGCGGGCGTGGACGCGATTTAAGCCGTCCGATCACGCGATCGGACGACTGAAAAGTGGCGAACATGCGTGGCCGTTGAGCGTGCGAACCGGCCACTATGCCCACGTTGGGGCTTTAGTGACGGATTTATCCGTCACTAAAGACCCCTTATTTATTGTTTTGAAGTTGTAATGTCCATTTTGCCCCCACTTCTTGCAACTATAAAAGGAGACCCCCTCCATACGAAATTCTCATCCCTTCTTTCTCCTCTCTACCCCTCCAAAGCTCAAAAGAAGCTTGTCCCACACCCGGGATGCTTCTTGCGAGATAAAGTCCAATTTTCGTTCCCCTTCGGAAGTGGATCCCGCGACGACGATGGCGTGCTGCTCCGTTCTTGTTCTTCTGCTTCGTCCTCCTTCGTCCTGCTTCGTTCTCCTTCATCCAGGCGTCGTCCCGTTCGGCTCGTCCTCCAAGCAATCGTCGAGGAGGATAATTTCTCTCTCCCATTCTTATTTACAACTTTTCTAGTGTAGAATTTTCTGCTTTATAGTGTAATTGATTTTCCGCATTCTAGTGTAACTTTTATAAACTATTGAAATATTGAATGCATGTTCTCTTTCTCTCTCTCTCTCTCTTTCTCTCTCTCTCTCTCTCATAGTTTGATAGCCCCATTGTAATTATAACGCCTTGCTTAAAGAAAATCCTAAAAAAATATAATTGCGAAAATAGATCAACGTAGCCTCCCTGTGTTCGACCCGGAATTATTTTCGGTTTAAATTTTATTTATTGAACATGAATTCTTTGCTTCCGAACTACAACAACAGGTTTTCCAAAACCAATCTCGTAAGCGTAGCGTTCGCAAAATCCGTTCAACAGAGGTACATCTGAGATGTGGTATGCCTGCACGGAGTTTCGCGTGAGATTGTATCCAACAGGGATACCCATCTTACTTCCCAATTCTGGGCTAAGTTTCAGCAGGCTTTGGGGACATGTTTGAGGTTCAGTATTGCTTACCACCCTTAGGTGGACGGACAGTCAGAGCGCACCATATAGACACTTGAGGACCTTTTATGCGCCTGTGTACTAGACTGGAGGGGCTCCTGGGAGGAGCATTTACCCCTGGCAGAGTTTGCATAAAATAACAGTTACCACTCGAGTATCGGCATGGCACCTTACGAGGCTCTGTACAGACAGAGGTGTACTGCACCCTTGAGTTAGGTCTGTAGTTTCCCTTACTTAGAGGGGGTGAGATCAGCGTGACGTAAAAAATGCAGAATTAAACATATAAAAATCTCACAAAAATAGCAATCACACAAATGACATAATTATTTTTAGGTGGAAACCCAACCCGGGTGAAAACCACCACCTAGCCCTCTCGAGTTAGGATTTTCTGATCAACCAAGTTGATCAAATCCACTAACGTACTACTTAAACGAGGGTTGTACAACCTCAATTACAACCATGCTACTTTATACGAGGGTAGCGTACCTCAAACCCCTTCTCTTCACGAGAAGGATTTTGTCTTACAAAGGAGACAGGAATTTGCAGAGCGAATACCCAACACAAGTAAAGTAAAATATACAAAGAGTAATCCTATAGAGCCGCAAAGATATGAGACCTAGCTGCAATAGGAGTTAGGATGCTTCCCTTTGCAAGAAATGCATCGATGTGATGACGCGTATGCGTGAACAACGCTTTGGCACAACGACGTTCTCGTGAACGTCTGCAGGAGAGCGGGTGCACAGGAATCAAGCTCTTTAGATGTAGAACTAGGCTTGGAGAGTTAGAGCTTTCTTCTTAAGATCAAAAGACACAAAATGATGAAAAAGTGTGTTGCTTGGTGTATATATTTGAGTGGCAAGGGTTCTCCTCTATTTATAGAGGGCCTAGGAAGGCTTTGGAAGGCCTTGGAAGGCTTCCATAGCCATTGGGCACAACCTCCAAGAGAATCAAGTTAGAATCAGGATCAATCATGACTCTGACAGGGTTATCAAACGTTTGGGCCTGGCATCAGACGTCTGGAAAATCCATTTAAGACGTCTGGGAACAAAGTCAGATGTCTGATTTTAGGCAGGTTTCCTTCATGACTTGAATCAGACCTAGACAGGGTTCTAGTGAATTTTCATCAGATGACATACAAGATGTCTGGCACTAAGTCTGGACGTCTGGAAACCTACTTTTCTGCGAAAATGGATGCCCAAGGGAGTGCAACGGCTAGAAAATCTCTGAGAAGAGATTTTGGGTCAGCCAAGGAAAAATGGTCATGTATCAGACGTCTGGGGTCCTCTACGGACGTCTGATACGAGGCTAACAGTCATTTCTGCAATGTTTGCTAAGGAAGCCAACGGTCCACTAATTGGACATTTGGCAAAGGCATCAGACGTCTGGACTAAGGTATGGACGTTTGATTTCATCAGATAAAACTAAGTCCAGCCTAAATAATCAGATGTCTGAGTCAACAATCAGACATCTTAGAAGTTTTTATCAGACGTCTGAAATCCAGATTAGACGTTTGAAAAGGTTGTCTGAACCCTATTTTAGTTTTCTAAGTTCTTTATAGAAAACCTAAGTATCCTAGGGTTGTGCAAGTGTTCCTAGGACTACTGTGAGGGTTCTTTGAGGCTCTTTAACATGAATCTAAGAAACAAAAATAAAGAGCAACAAAAGAAACGAAAATACATAGTACAGAGGAAAGGAAATCTATCCTATTCTTTATCTCCTTCCTACTTCAAGCTATCGCTCCTGGCGAAGCTCCTCCGCCTCTGTCCAGCTCCTCCAATTTGCCATGGATGTGAGCTAGAACTCCATCTAACCACGTCTCCATTTGCAATTTGACCTGAAAACTAGGACTCAAAAGCAAATGTTGAAAGACACGTGTTTTGTTATCATCAAAATAAATGATCGTGGTGCTCTAGCACCAACAGGGTCGAGGTGGGTACCAAGTGGGAGGTTGGCCCCAGGCTGATCCGGTAGAGTCAGGAGGTGATAGAGCAGATCGACAGATGACTCTACACTGTTAGGAGCAGGCAGAAGAGTTACGCTGACCGAAAATGCAGAGAGGTGCAGCTTGAGGTTGGGGATCACGTCTTTCTCCGTGTTTCATGTATTTTGGGGTAAAAGGGAAGCTTGTGCTGAGGTTTGTAGGGCCCTTTGAGGTCTTGGAGCGGGTAGGACCCCTTACTTACCATCTTGCCCTTCCTCCCCAGCTTTCTGTAGTGCATGACGTGTACCATGTGTCCAACCTTAGGAAGTACGTCGCTGATCCTAGTCACGTTCTGAGCCACGAGAGTGTCGAGGTGGGTGACGACCTGACCTACCCTGAGAGACCTATACAGATACTAGATAGAGCTGTCCGGAGTCTGAGACGGAAGCAGGTACCACTGGTGAAGGTCCTATGGAGAAGCTAACAGTACAAGGAGGCTACCTGGGAGCCTGAGGCGGCGATGCGAGAGTGGTACTCGGAGCTTTTTTAGGGTACGTCTTTTCGGACCTACTTCGGTCCTCTTTAAGTTTGTTATGCGTTTTTACGTTCCTTTTTTCGCACCCTAGCTAGCTTAAGTTTCGGGGACAAAACTTCCTTTAAGTTTGTTATGATGTAATGACCCGCTACATTTTAGCCATTTAAGACTTCCTTTAAGTTTCAGTCAGACATCTGTCCAGACGATGGACCAGTTCTCGGATGTCTGAACGTGAAATTTTTGTACTGTGCTTTGTGCTCTACGTGCGGGCAGCACGCAGAGGCCGTTCCTCTCTCTCTCTTCCTCATTTCCCCTGAACCCTAAACCCTACACCCTCCTATTTATACCCCTCTTTCCCCTTCTCCTCTCCTCACACCACCAGCCACCACCACCTTCAGATCTCCAGTGCAGTAGTGGTGAGAGCGGACGAGAGAGGCGAGTGGAGGGCGAGCGAGGGAGAGTGAGAGGGAGGAAGGAGGAGAGTGTGGAAGGTCGGAGGACCTTCGGGAGCTCGGAGAAGCTCGCACAGTCGGTGGCGGGTGCATGCATGCGTGGAGGACGTTGGCGAGGAGCTGTCCAAGCTCCTACAGTGGCTGGAGCTGCCGCCGCGAGCGGAGGCATGAGTGGAGCGAGCTGTGAGCAGGTTCTGATACTAGAAGTTTTCCAGTATCAGACATCTGGCGTGAAATCCAAACGATTGGCGTGGGACCTGGACGTCCGGAGCTAAGGCCGGATGTCTGAGAGCATGTATTGTGCGAGGTACATACTTTCCTGCGCTGATTTCTCCCATGCAGAAGATCTCAATGCAGGAGGCATTGTCGGCTGACCGCGCCTACGTTTGCGTGTGCAGGTGCAGCTTTGGGAAGGCACGCGGGATGCTTTTCCACGCGCTTTTGGACGTCTGATCACATCTCCAGACGTCCGGAGGTGCTTCCAGACAACCGGAGACATTGTTCGACATCTAGAACTGTCTTCAGACGATCGCGGAGAAGGTCTGGATGTTTGATTAGCGGCAGGAGACACAAGGTGAGTTTTGACCTCTTTTAAGACGTCTGGGATTAGTCCCAGATGTCTGATTTTGATCAGAAATAGCATTTTGGCCAGTTTGAGGCCCAAATGGAATCGGATTTCCGCAAACGAAGTATCGTTGTTTTCTACTCAGGTTCCTCTATGTATTCGTGTTGAGTACCTACTGTTTTGAGCCTGTCTAATGTACATTGGTTGCTGGTATAGGTTACTAGCCGATGGCGTGTTCGGGGCTCGTGGAGACGACGAGATCTACAGCACAGGCCCCCATTCCTCCCGTGATGCCTGGTAGAGTGGTTTAATTCAGTTATTAATAATTAAATAAGAATGTATTTGGTTGAAATAGCCGAATGGAACTCTAGGATGTGGAATGAACCCTAGGGTAGAGAAATGAATGAGCCTATTTGTGCTGTACTATTTACTTGCATGCGTGGTTAGGATAAATTGATAGCAAATGCCTGTATTATAATTACGAGTTGCCTGTTAGAATATGAGCTGCCTGTATTTAATGAATAATTGCCAGTGGAACCACCAGTTGTATGTTATTGATAATTGAACTATGAAAACACGAGTTGCTTGTATATGGATGAGAAATGAATTTTGAAACATGAGACTTGGATCTGGATAGATGAGGTGAACATGAGCATGAACCCTACGGGGAATTAGGAGTAGAACTCCTGTGGATAAACAGAATTTGGAATGTAGATGGGAAGTGTGTTGGCCCTTGAGTACGTGGTACCAAGGAGAGCAACTGTCCCCTTTTTGTGTAGAGTGGAGTTAGCCTCCCTTGGGTTGAGACCTGGGGTTAGGATTGACCACTCTACACCGACTCCTGTTGGCCCTCGCGTATGTGGTATCGAGGCGAGCTACTAGTGTAGGGAGGGAGCTAGCCACCCCACGGGGCCCGGGGTTCAGCTAGCCACCCTACACCGACTTGTTAGGCCCTCTGGGAAAACCGGGGTAGTCAGACAAGGGTGCGTGGACTGTGGAGGGGCGAGACCCCTGTTCTGAGAGGGCAAGGCGCTATACTGTTCTGTGTTGTACTTTGGGTGTACCTGCTAGCGGAGACGACTGACTGCGTGTCAGTGTGGGGTAGCTACCCGTGCACTTAGCACGCGTGCCGTAGTCACCGCTACGTCTTGATAGTGACCTCAAGGTGATTGACTGGGTGTAGGACTATCACGGGGGACTCTTCCAGCCAGGAGAGCACCACATGTACCTTCTACTTTACGGAAAAGACTACAATCAAGATCGTTCCCATGAGGAACATGCAAGATCAGGAAATATCTGGATACTTTGAGAAATAGGTGAAACGAAAACATATAAAATAGATAAATGGAAATGAGAATTAAACCTGTTGTTTTACTGTTTTATACTTAGATAATATAAACACCACTCTACTCAGCATTTGCTGACTCTGTCTTTTCATAACACTATTCAAGACCAAGAGTTGAGCAGCCCGAGTTTCCGGCTGTAGAGGGTGTTGGGCCCAATCGAGTCCAGCTGTAGTCTTTCTTCAGCACTTTATTTTTTCTCTAATGTTGTAGTAAGTAATGGAAACTTAGTTACTGTTCTGCTACTTCTATTTCCTTTCCACTTTCCGTTGTTGTTGTTGTCGTTGTTATTGTTGTGGTGGTATGTACTGAGACAACTATTCTATTTTCTTTACTGCTTTGTATGTTTCTTCTATTTAGTTATATTGCATGCGTGAATGTGGTTTATTTTCCGACTTTTGGTTATTTCTTGTTGGACGACTAGGTCTTGGGATTAGTCGAGGCGAGCCGGTCTCAGATCCTGTAGGGATCAAGGAACCGGATCGTAACATTAGGGAAGAGGAAGAAGCGATGAAATGAGCATGATTTTTGGACGACCTGCTTCGGAATGGCCTCGCGAAGCTTTATAGCCCAATGGCTGTGCGAAGTGGTTTCAAAACTCGCGAGAAGAGCTCTGGGATATGCGAGCTAGGTGCGGTTATTTTGACCACGGATTCCAGCTGATGAGCCGATTGTTCTCTTTTCAAGTCGTTTGTAATTTTATGTGGTGGAAAAATTGACTAATCAGTAATTAAAATAACCACTCGCAGAAGAGTAGGTCGTGTCCACAGGGAGGCAATGACGTATTTAAATTCGCACCGGTTAAAAACGTATGTTCGTAGTTAGTTTAGACGAGAATCGAGCCGAATCTGCCTTCAGATTAAGGTAGATTCAAGAGAACATCCTGAAATGGCAATTTTGAACAACTAGTTGATATTTTTTGCAATGCAGATTCAATAAAATATCAATAAAAGTTGGCAATGGTAGAAAATGTAAATATTAATAGCCCTTTTACTGTAGCAAAATAGGGGATTTCTTACCCTTGGCCGTGCGCGAAGAGGTAGGAATGGCCGGAGGCGTGAAGCTCGGAGGAAGTTCTTTGGACCGAGGGCTTCGCAACGGTGGTGGCGGCGAGTCGTGAGGTGGTCGGAGCCGGCTGGATGGAGCTCCGGTGAAGGTGGCTTTCGACGGTGGCTGCACCTGCTGGAGGAGGTGCGGATGGGTGCACGCGAAGGTTGTTGCAGGTGGTGCGCGCAGAGGCTGCTTTTGCACGCACTAAGTCTGCACGCACTGCTGGAGGTGCTGCAGGCGGAAGGCGCGGGTGGAGGTGAGGCTGGAGATGGCGCCGGCTAGAAGTGAGCACACAGGAGATGAGTGCGTAGGGACGAAGCTTCAGACGTCCGGGAAACTTCCCGGACGTCTTAACTGGCGGCGGAGTGAAGTTGTAGTGGTTGCAGTGGAGGTCGTTGGTGATGACGGCGAGGGTGGTGGTGTTGATTCTGGTGAGGCACAGTGATGCAGACAAGCTCCAGATGGCGGTGTGGCTTGTCACGCCACACGCCCACGGTGGTGGAGGCTCGTCGCTGTGGTTGAGGCCAGTGGTGGTGGAATGGATGAGAGATAAACTCTCTACATAGTGGTGGTCGGGGATGGTGGCCTCTAGAGCTCGGCTGCGTCTTCCTCTTTTTGTAGCTGCCTGCATGAATTTGAATGGAGAGGCGGGAGCAGGTCCACCTTCTCCGCTAGTCCATGAATGCAGGCTTTAGTGAGGTAGCTGGTGGCGTTGCAGCGGCTGCCGAAGGAAATGCAGCCGTTGCTGCAAGAATAATAAAAAATAATATTAAAATATTATGACTATTTATATACAAACCCTCAACTTTCATGTTAACTTGAATTAATGTATGCAATGCACCTAATTGGTTAACTAATTAAATGAATGCAATTCTAAGTTAATTCTAAATGCATTTAAATATGAATGCAACGCATGAATTATGTAATTAAATTAGAAATATGAATTAACCTATTTACATCCAAATTTATGCTAAATAAATGTTAGAATTAACTTAATATCTAGGCACTTAAATACTTTAATAGCCCACAAATATGGGCTAATCACCAGCATCAAGAAGCAACCGCTGGCGATGAGGTCACCGCTGTTTGATGAGGGGAGTGGAGAGTTGATCCTCCAAGTTTGGCACGGAACGGTGAACGGAGTCGCTAAGAATTGGCGTGCGAATCTTGCCAGCCCACATGCCATTGCTATCTGAAGGTTGAAGGACCTTTACATGAAGGAGATGAAGAGTTAGGGGGCTAGCCACAAGCAAATCAGAAAGATAAGGGGTTCTTTGCAAGGAAACAAGTAAATAAGGAACAAATTGCAAAATTGAACAAGATGAAGTCCAAATGAGACTAAATTTTTATGGTAACCTAATTTGGATATAAGAAAGTTGATGGTGACTTTAATTTTTGGTTGGGATGTCATTTGCATGGTCAATTTATGTTTATACCCAAAATGTACCAAATACCCACCTACATTTCTATTTTAGGTCAAAACAGGTTCTGATTATCAAATTGACTGTTTCAAACCTTATAAAATATTTTTAATTGATTTTTAGAAGGTGTATATTACATTTATTTTCATCGAATTTATTTTAATTGAAGTGGAGTTGAAATTAAGATTTTTGATTAGGAATTGACATTCAATTTGAATGTAAATCCTGAATCACTGAATACCAACCCACTTTTAGGAAATTTAAGCTCAATTGACCTTTAATTAACTATAACATTTCCCTCCAGCTATTCTACATTTATAATTATTAGTGAAAATTACATAATTAACCCCTACTTTATTAATTCATCTCTCTTCAGTCATGATAGAGTTATACCCTTTTAATGAGTTAATTAAGTGAATTTAACCTTAGAACTTAGCCAACTTAGGTTAGATACAACATATGATGGTGATGCCATCATAGCCCCATACCTACCATTTACAAGAGCCTTAGCAAATTCTAGAGTTCAGCATAGATTTTTAGTGTAAGGGCAATTTTTTACACTCAGCTCAAAAAGATTTAACTCTCCTTGCCAATTACCAATATACATTTAAAGTTTGTACTTAACCCTTGGTGAAAATTTTATCAGGATAGGAAAACTTCTTCCCTCAGGGATAACACAACAAGTAGTCTATGATTTAACCCCGGCTTTTAGGCTTAGATAGAAAATGTCCGAGTCAAAGGGTTTTATTTTTGGTAGCTCACACTCTTTTGGTACTACATGTAGCCTAGTATTACAGAATCTAATTCTCTAGATTATCAAAGAAATCAACCTATAGAGAGACTAAAAGAAAAACTAGTTCTTTTTTAGTTCCTTTATGGTCACTCTCTTTTTCTCTCTTCTTTTTTTCGAGCTCACAATCTCATCGGATTTGTAAATATATTTAGTGGTCTCTCATGGCATTAACACCTTAATTAAGTTTTGATAACCCTATAACTAAGTTAGAAAGCCTCGGCCAGTATTCGGGTAGTCAGAAATACAGAAAAGTAGGTTAAGGCTGTATTTGGTGGATCATAATGGTAGTAGGTGTTATTGCCTCAGTATACTTGACACATAACTCAACACTTTTTTTTTCAATTTTTTTCCCTCTTTTCGTAAAGTTTTTTTCTTTTTCTATTTCAAATATATATTTTTTTTCTTTTTTTTCGAAAATATCTAATATTTTTTTCTTCTATTTCTTTATATGCTATTTATTTTTTTCTCTTTTTCTCATATTTGTCAACACAACACATATAGCATAAACTTTTATCGACGAGGCATTATTGGGGAATGATGATGTTCAAGAGGATAATGTGTGATTTATTTAGTGGAACTGCCTACTCTTGACACCAAGAAAGGATGGATCGGACAACATACTTCTGAACTTTGGCATTGATACCCTCCTTCAGCTGAGGATTTTGTAAAGCACAGTCGTAACCATCCACCTTAGTCATAGTTTTATTAGAACCCGCTCTCTGTGTATTTGCCTTATTTGGTAGCTTTTAGGAATTCACACAAAATGTCGCACATAGGAGTTGAGAGTGAAAGCTATGCTTAACTCCAAGTATCATCTAATTATCCAGAATTTAAGAGTCCTCATAGTAGACTTAGAGCACCAATAGACCCTCTACTCTCACCTCACAATTGTTTGGTGGATCTCATGGAAGATAGTTTGCCTGACTCCCTAACTCACTGTCCAAGGGTTTGACAAACTAAAAATGTTTTTTTTTTTTCTGAAAATATCTATATTTTTGGTGAGAACCTTTCAGACATGAATTTCAGATGATTGCACTTTAATCCCCCACATGCCTAAGTTTTGCAATGCTCTCATTGCAAACAAAATGGGTTCACATTCAGTTTAGTTCATAATTTCATGAATAGGTTAGTTCTTAAATTAGGAACCCTAAAGTGCAGTAAGAGTGAATTTCAAATAGATTATGAAAGGTCTCATGATTTTTCAAAAGAATGACGGGTTGCCTCCCGTTAAGCATTAAGTTTACCACCATCAGTTGGGCGTAATGCGGCTCAGGTGGAACGGAGGTCAAGAGACTCGCTAATCAAGCTCAAGTCATGAAGTTCCAGAAAAGGTTTGAGACGTTGGCCATTAGCAACAAATGGTGTAGAGTCAAGACTGAGAGGTGAGATTTCCACAGATCCTCCTTACAAGAAATGGTCCGGTCCACTTAGATCTAAGATTGCCCGAGAACAGTTTGAGACGAGCATCAAATAGAAGTACCTTTTGACCAAGACTGAATGATTTTCGTGAAATGTGCTTATCGTGCAAGGCTTTCATTCATTCATTGTAAATTTGCAAGTTCTCGTACGCGTCATTGCGTAACTCATCAAGCTCGCTTATTTGCAAGCAATGGTGAGTGCTAGCCTTTCCAAGGTCCAGGTTGCATTTTCGTACTACTCAGTAGGCTTTATGCTACATTTCTACAGGGAGGTGACATGCCTTCTTGTAGACAATCCTGAAAGGAGACATTTCCAACTGGGTCTTATGGGCGGTCCTATAAACCCATAATGCTTTTGGAAGCCGGGTTGACCAATCTTTCCTGTCAGGCCGAACAGTGATCTGCAAAATCTTTTTAATTTCCTGGTTTGATAGCTCGGCCAGTCCATTTGTTTGTGGATGATATGGGGTAAAAATGCTGTGAGATACCCCGTATTTTCTAAGCATGGACTGGAAATGCACATTCACAAAATGGGTCCCTCCATCCGAGATGATTGCTTTTGGGACACCAAACCGAGAGAAGATGTTATTGTGAATAAATTTGATAACGACCTTATGATCATTGCTTCGGGTCGGAACTACTTCAATCCATTTGGACACATAGTCCACAGCAAGAAGAATATACTCAAAGATGTTCGAGTTTGGAAATGGACCCATGAAATCAATCTCCCAAATATCAAAAACCTCGCATGCGATAATCGGGTTTAAGGGCATCATATCGTGATGGCCCATGCTGCCCAAGGTCTAGCAACGAGCACATGTCCTATAGTAATTGTGTGCATCTTTAAATAAAGTCAGCCAATAGAAGCCACTTTGGAGGATTTTGCTGCAGTTTTATGCCCAGAAAAATGGCCACTACAAGCCTGGTTGTAACAAAATGAAATGATATCATTGACCTCGATATTAAGAATACATCGTCGAATGATTTGATCTGCTCTAATGCAAAAATGATTTGGATCTTCCCAGAAGTAATACTTGGCGTCTGAAATCAATTTGTCTTTTTTGGCTTTGGGCCAATCAAATGAAATCTGGTTTGATACCAAGTAGTTCACAAAATCTACATACCAGTGAAGCACATCATCTATGCTCATAAGATGCTCATCTAGGAAGTGTTTGGTGATAGGTGCCGAAGGACCAATGATAGACGAGGGAAGGCATGACAGATGATCTACAACTATGTTCTGTTTACCCTCTTTGTTGTGAATCTCTAAATCAAATTCTTGAAAAAGCAAGATCCAATGAATCAGGTGAGGCTTTGCGTCCTTCTTGGCGAGTAAGTGCTGAATCGCGGTATGGTCTGAGTATATGATAATGTAGGACCTGAGAAGGTATGATTAGAATTTCTCCAGGGCAAAGACAATATCTAAAAGTTCCTTCTCAGTGATCGTGTAATTATGTTAGGCTTTGTCCAACGTTTTACTTGCATAATAGATCACTATGGGTTTCCTATCTATTTTCTGACTAAGGATTGCCGCCACAACATGATCCAAAGCATCGCACATGATCTCAAAGCGTAGAGACCAATTAGGGGGTTGCAATATTGGTGCCTTGGTAACTCGATCCTTAAGAATTTTGAAAGCTTTAGCACACTTGAATCGAAGGGGATATCCTTCGATAACAAGTGAGTCAGGGGCTTGGCGATTTTTGAGAAATCAGAGATAAAACGTCGGTAGAACCTGACGTTCCCTAAGAAGGATCTTTGCTCGAGGAGGAAGTTTAGATATCAAATTGATCTTTGCTCGGTCAACTTGGATACCTTGTTCAAACACAAGGTGTCCCAGAACGATGCCATGGGGAACCATAAAATGGCTCTTTTCCTAGCTCAGGACCAAATTTATGTTAATGCATTGTTGGAGGATCTTAGTCAAGTGGCCCAAACATTCATCGAACGTCTTTCCAAATACAGAGAAATCATCCATGAAGACTTCTAAAAATTCACCTACCATATCAGAGAATATTGCCAACATGCACCATTGGAAGGTGGCGGGTGCATTGCAGAGTCCGAATGGCATCCTATGGAATGCAAATGTCCCGTAGGGGTAGGTGAATGTGATTTTCTCTTGGTCTTCAGGATGAATGGTCACTTGATTATAGCCAAAGTATCCATCCAAGAAACAGAAGTACTGATTTCCTGCTAATTTTTTGAGAATCTGATCAATAAAGGGTAGTGGAAAATGGTCCTTTGTGGAAGTATTCAATTTCCTGTAGTTTATGTAGATTCTCTATGAATTTGCAACACATGTGGGGTTGGATTCTCCTGACTCGGATTTGATAAAGGTGAGCTCGACTTTCATAGGCACCACATGAATTGGGCTTGCCCAATGGCTGTTAGAGATGGGATAAATAATATTCGCATCAAGCCATTTAATTATCTCTTTCTTCACGACCTCTTGAAGATTTAGGTTGAGTCGACGCTGTCTTTTGCATGTAGGTCGTGAGCCTTCTTCTGTAAAGATGCAGTGTGTTCAGTAAGATGGACTTATACCAGTAAGATCATCCAAGGTCCAACCAATGGCCTTCGATGCTCCTGAAGGATAGAAATCAGTCGTGTTTCCTGATTCGTAGATAAAGAAGAATTGATAATCACAACAGATGTGTTGTTCGAACCCAACAAGATGTACTTGATATTGTCAGGAAGTGATTTTAACTCAAATACCTGATTCTCAGCAGCAGTGGGAAGATTGGGATTAGCTTGGGAGGGAACTATAGGTAGAATTGGATCCTTAGGGTGCAATTGGGATTGGGCTTCTAGAGAGTCTTACTTAGGATTAATCAAATCTAAATCATCTGAGATCGGGTCCTCAAGAAGTGAATCGATTCCATCTAATTCCTCAATAACACCACAATTAATTCCTCTTTGAGCTTTAAAAATGTCAGTCTTCATTGTTTTATCCTCGAATTTAATTTCATCTAGCCGTCCACACAATTAATATTTGCCCTAACTATTTCCAGGAATAGTCTCCCCAAAATTATAGGTGTCTCTTTCAGGTTTTCTGGTGTATCCATGTCTAAAATGATAAAATCAACCAGAAAATAGAAATCCTAGAGTCGTACAACTACATCTTCCAAAATTCCACGAGGTGACTTAATAGATCGATTTGCTAACTGCAAGGTCACTTCCATGGGCTTAAGTTCAAGATCCTCAAAATATTTTAGAAGGGATGTGGGAATAAGGTTAATGGATGCACCTAAATCTAAAAGAGCTCATTTAAATTTTTGATCTCTGATCTTGCAGGAGATCAGAGGGGTGCGAGGGTCTTTCAATTTCTGAGGAAGCTTGCTCAAAATAATGGAGCCAACCTGCTTCGATGGCAAATAGGACTTCCGTCAGAATTCCTCGGCTTCCACTTGGGTGTAAATAATTCTTCAAAAATCTTGTGTAAGACGATATATGACGTATAGCATCCATCATGGGAATACTAATTTGGACTTGCTCAGAAAGCTTGACCAAGTCCTCGTCAATTTGAGGTGGTTTCCTAGCCTTATTTCCCTTGGTCAAGGCCTCAGGAAATGGTATGGTCCTAGGCTCATTCGGGATAGGTTATATTGATCCTTGGTTATCCTTGATAATCACCCCGGATTGAGATGTACTAGGATTAGGTTTAGTGCACTTAGGCTTAGGATCCTTAGTACATTTATCGCTACGGGTTGTTATAGAATGTAATCCTGCAGGTGATAAACATAAGTTTATCATCATTCTTATCCCTTAAAACAAATCTAGCTCTTAGGATTTTAACTCTACAAACGGGTTTCTGGGCTGCATTTAGGCATCAATTAGGTTAGGCATGCATTGCATGATTTTTGAATTTTGACACATTTATTTGAGTGTTAGGGATGAACAGATAGCCAGATCCCTAAAATCCTAACATTCAAGAAGTCAACAGGTGAAGAGGAAGCTCAATTTAGCTGGGACTCAGCTAATTCCAGCTCATTATAGCTAGATGCAGCTCACCTGGGTTAAGGTTAGCTCTCTTAAGCTCCATTCAGCCTATCTTAGCTAGATGTAGCTCAAGGTAGCTCAACCTAGCTCAAACTAACTCAAGTCAGCTCAGATCCAGCTCAACTTAGTTGAGTCTAGCTCATTTTAGCTCCAATCAGTTCACTGGGAGCTCTAGCTAGCTCAACTAAGTTGACAGGAGTCCACCTCAGCTTAGGTTCAAGTCTTTCCAGCTCCACTCAGCTCTAGTGAGCTGAAGATGACCTCAACTAGCTCAAGCCAGCTCAAGTCCAACTCTCGGAGACTCAACTTAGCTCAACTTAGTTGAGCTGAGCTACTTAACCTAAGCTAGCTACTCTAGCTAGCTAGGTAGTCTCCGAAAAGACCAGCTCATCTCACCATAGCTCAATCCAGCAGAAGCTAGCTCTCTTTAGCTCGGCTTAGTAGCTAGCAAAGAACTAGCAAGCTAGGCTAGCAAGGTTGCTCATTGCTATTCTCTTCAGCAATCCCAACTCCAGTGTAGCTCTAGACAATTGATTCCAGCTCCTCTTCTCAAAACCCTAGCTCCCCCCATTACTACCCTACTAGCTAAGCTAGCTTAGCTAGTTTAACTAAGCTCAACACCTCCGCTCTATGGCCATCCACCCTCCTCCTTAACCTCACCTTAACCCTACCTAGACTTAACCCAAAACCACCATGGTTGGCACCAAAAAACACACCACAAGCAGCTGTTCAAAGTGGTGCCAACCATGGCACCCCTTTCCCCCCATAACCACCAACCTAACCACCTATAACCACCACCTTTAACCCCCCTTAAGTTGGTGCCAAAACCCCCTTACACCTCTCCAAAAGTGGCACCAACTTGGACCCTTATCACCACCCTACACCTATCCCCATAAAGCCATCTACACCCTACACCTAACCCCTTTCTAGAAGTCCCTCTTGGCACCAAGATTAAACACTCCTCCACCACCATAACTACCTATTAACCTACCTTAAGTTGGCGCCAACACACTTTACCAACACGACCCAAAGTTGGTGCCAACTCTCCCTTATACATCCACCTTCCATCTACCTACTTAACCCATCCTAACCCTCCATCCTAGGTGCCAAAATAACCCCCTTCTAGAACCCAGAGTTGGTGCCATCCATATCCTTAACTCCACCACCATACACCCCTTAAGTTGGAGCCAACCCACCTTAGCCCTCCATCTCCTAACCACCACCACATGACTCCATCCTAACCATACAACACACCACACAACCCCTTAACCCTAGTTCCCATCTAGGTTGGTGATAAATGCTAGTTTATCATCATTCTTATGCCCTAAAACAAACATAGCTCTTAGGATTTTAACTTTGCAAATGGGTTTTTGGGCTGCATTTAGGCATCAATTAGGTTAGGCATGCATTGCATTTTTTGTTGTATTTTTAATATGTTTGTTTGAGTGTTAGGGACAAATAGATTGATAGATCCCTAAAACCCTAGCAGTTATGAAGGCAACTGGTGAAGAGGAAGCTCATTCCAGCTAGGACCCAGCCAAATCTAGCTCATCATAGCTGGATACCAGCTCACTTGAATTAGGGTTAGCTCCATTAAGCTTCACTCAGCTCATCTTAGCTGAATGGTAGCTTAAGACAGCTCATCTTAGCTTACCCAAGCTCAAGTCAGCTCAGATCCTACTCAACTTAGTTGAGTCTAGCTCACCTTAGTTCCAATTAGTTCACTGGGAGCTCTACCTAGCTCAACTAAGTTGACAGGAGTTCACCTCAACTCAGGACCAGCTACTTCTAGCTCCACTCAACTCAAGTCAACTGAAGATGACTTCATACAACTTAGTCCAGCTTAAGTCTAGCTCCTGGGGACTCCACTTAACTCAATGACGGAAACCGTTTTCGTGCATTTTGAAAGTCGTCGGAAATCGTAGTATAGTTGTGCAAAAATGTTCGTCAAAAATTAAGTTTGTAAAAATTACGAGACTTTGAGTCCTGGTTGTTCATCTCTGGGAGGCATTTGTTTACTTTTGAAATTGATCTTTTATTGCTCTACTTTGTTTAGAAACGCATGCCGGTTCGTGATTATTATGTATTTAGGTATGACATGCTTCGTTGTAAGAATATTAGGAGTTAGAAACAGGCAACATGAATCACGCAAATATAATAGCAATCAATAAGCTCATGGTGATTTCACAATATGGAGATATATATATATAAAAGCATTTTTCATTCATTCAATGGGAGAGTTATTTGCAACAAGAACTTTAGAGGAAAGTTTGTACATAAATGCTCGAAATTTAAACCTAGCTACCAGAAAATGACTGCATACAAGAATCAATGGGGGGATTTCGCATGCATCATTGGGGGAGAAGTTAAGACTACGCTACTAAGCAGTAATAAAAGCAGTAAAAATATGGAGAGCATAAACTAAATCTAGTAGAATAAAGGACATTCAGGGGTGGTCCCCGATGGCCTTGGAGTGGTCGGGAGAAGAATGAGGGGTGGCCAATGTAGCTTAGGCTGACCCTTGGAGAGAGGGAGGATTGATCCAGCATCCCGGTGTGATGTCCTCCATGGTGGTGTTAGTGAGCTCGTGGAGGTGGAGTGGCTAGCTAAGTGGAAGTGGGCGTGAATGGCACCAATGGAGTGAATTTGCCAAGGAAGTGAATGGGTGCAAATGACCACCCCTTAGGTCTTTTTATAGACCTAAGGGAAGCTCTCTAGAGAATTATGGAATTCTATAGAGAGGCCTATGGTGGGAGCTCGTGGGAGAGTGAGAGAGAGAGGATGGATGGTGGTTTTTAGATCCACCAAATGTGGATCTAAAAATTGAATGGCTCTTGGTTGCTAATTTTGGCAACCAAGGCAACCACACATGGTAGAGAGTTCTAGAGAACTCTAGGATAGGTATTTTCGTGTGGATGGTGTGTGTGGGTCGAAACTTAGGTGGCTAGGTTGATTAGGTTAGGTTCTAGTGGGTTTAGGTCAAGGTATGTTTCAAATTAGGGTTATAAATCCTAATTCACTAAGGTAAAGTGCAATTAAACTTAATACAAGTTTAATTAGGTGTGTGGAAACTTAATTGAGAGTAAAACAACTCAATTAATTTAGGTCTAGGTCAATTGGACTCTTACTGAGTCCAATTGGATAGTGTGTGCTGAGATCAGGGCTCAATTGGACTCAATGAGTCCAATTGAATAGGCTGATGGAATTAACTAAGATCCAAGTCAATTAGGTTTAGTGAGGACCTAATTAAGTCCTTAGGGAGGTGTAGAGGTGATTTACTAGGGTTAGGGCACCTTAATTTAGGTTCCTATGGGGTTGGAATTGGGTTTAGGGACCTAGAGATCCAAGATCAAGGCTTAAACCTCAAAACAGGAACTGGAGAGCAGTATTAGACGTCTAATAATAGTGTTTTCTGGACGTCCAATCAGAGTCAGGAGGGATTTTGGGTTCTATTTTGGGTATTCTGTAGAAATTGGACGTCTGATAAAGTGTCTAGAAGTCCAATAACGCTGCAGAAGTGGGTTTGAGGTGTGCGGGAGATGGCTAAGGGTCTTGGACATCCTATAACTTAGCTGGACATCGAAATAAGGGTTGGAACTAGGGTTTTAGGGCTTTCTAGGGTGTTGTGACCTAATGTAAGGGTGGCTAAGGCTTGGGAAAGTCTCTAGGCTATCCTAGGGCTAGGATGGACCTAAGCTCTTCACATTTTACTGCTTTATTCCTACTTAATAGAATAGCAAACTTTTAACCCCCTTACATTATTGTTCCTATATCTAAAGTAAGCCTTCTGTTGCAGCTCTGCTACAACTCTCGTTATTCCTGATCCAGCTTCAGATCCTGCTCCAGATCTTCTTATTGCTTGCAATCGACATAATGCACTTAATCAGCACATTATAACATTATTTCATGCATAGCTAAAGTAAAGCAGTAAAAATGCAGACAATGCTTATGCATTTATGAATTACCCTAACTTATGCTAAGTCCTAGCCTAATTTAGGTCAATTAAGACCTATGATTACTACGCAATCACTCAACTTAGTTGAGCTAAGTTATCGTAGCTACTCCAGCTAGCTAGGTCCTCTCTGGGAAAATCAGACCCAGCTCACCTCAGTACATTTCAGTAGAAGCCAGCTTACTTTAGCTTGGCTTAGCAGCTAGCAAAGAACTAGCAAGCTAAACTAGCTAGAGTAGCTCCCTGCAACTCCCTTCAGCAGCTACTAGCTCCAGTTCAACTCCAGACATTTCTTCCTCAGCTCCTCTTCCCTAATCCCTAGCTCCATCCCACCTCCTGCTCTACTCAACTACTAGGTAAGCTAGCTTAGCTAGCTTACCTTAGCTCCTAATGTCCATCCACCACCTACAACCTAACTCTACCTCACCACCTAACTAGTCCACCAAACAAGCTAACCACCTACACCTACTCCTACTCTACTTTGGCGCCAACCACAACCTCCACACCTCTTCACACCACCACCTCCAAAAGCCACCAAAAAGGTGGTGCCAAAACCCCCATAACTACCTTATACTTGGCACTGGTTTTTCCCTCCAAAAACCCCTCCATCACCACCATACACCTACCCCTACAACCTATCCTAACCCTACACCTAACCCCCTTTTAGAAACCCATACTAGGCGCCACCTAACACAACCTTAACCACCTCCTAACCACCATATAAATGGCGCCAAAACACCACCCACACTCCTTCACCTTGGCTCCATTTAGACTGATGTAAACATGTTTACACTACTTAAGATGTCTATTTATGCATGTTCTTAAGCATAGAATTACATTGCATATTATAAATATTGCATAACATGCATCATCTTGCATTTAGATTAGTTTCAATAAAATGGAAGTTAATTGTCTCCTTTTATGTTCATGGACAGGGCAAAATTTTTATTGGGGCCTCGGATAGAAGATCCAACCGTACAGATGTGATCAGGGTGACGATTGGAGTTCAACGACTCCAAGATCGCCCTAATCAGACATCTGTAGCATCAGATAGAGATCGGGGAACCCTAGAAGATCAAGGGCCAAGATGGTGTGAATTTGCACTTCAAACGACAAATCCAATCGCACAGATGGATTCGGATCGACGATTGTAGCCTAACGACATGAAAATCGACTCAATCCGACAACCGTGGCACCATCTACATCATCCAGAAGATGGATGGCCAAGATAGCGCTGTAGCAGCCGGTTGGGTGGCCGAGATGGCGCCACATGGCTCCATCTTGGCCTCCCAACTGGTCACTACACCCGCCGCGCCCTCTCTTCTTAGACGATTCTCCGCCGTTGGATGCACATCCAACGGCTGTGGATGCGCGTGCACGAATCGTAAGCGCGACACAAACGTGCTTGTAGCATGTTGGTCGAGTGCGCTTACACGACGCAGCGGCTCGTGTTCGAGCCTACGCAAGTGGCATCTGAGGCACGGTGATGGAGCTCAATTGACCACTCGATCTCGATCGAGCGGTCGTGCGTGCGCGATAGCGCTGATGCCGCATCAGACGCCCGCACGTAATGCGGGATCAGATGCAGCAAGCACGCGCAGGAGGTGTGGCAAGGAGCGTTCTTAGCCATTCGATCTCGTGATCGAACGACTTAGATTTAACAAATGTGGGTCGGCGTTGAGCGCGTGGAAGATGGGCAGGCGGCCCACTACGCCTACGATGGGGCTTTAGCGACGGTTTTATCCGTCACTAAAGACCCCCATTTTGGCGCCGTTGCGGGGAGGCGACGATCTTTGATTTTTTTTTCGCGTTTTACAACTTACGAATCAATTACCTCACTTCTCTCCTTTCTTATTGTGATTGTAGGTACTCTTTTGATTGTAGGTACATTTTTTTTAAGTTTATCTTCACCTATGCTTTCAAAACCTGGTGTGCCAACAAAACTTATTTGAAAATGCCTAAAGTTCAATCCTGAAAGCTATTAAGCAAGATTTGAACCCTAAAATTCACCGCATCAAAAGTAATCTTGCTTGAAAACCACTGGTTGTGCAAGCACACACAAATCAATCAATCATTAAAGGCACAACCCAGATAAAGGGCCCATCACATTCCAAAGCACATTCAAACCTAGGCCTAAATAAAATAGAGTAGATGTTGGCCTTAAGGATTCGACTCGCTCTTCAGAGCCCAGAACGAGATTATTTTCGATTAGTCTATTTCTATTATTCAATCTGATGTCTAGCTAGGGGAGTAGAATCAAACGATCGCGGCTGAGGGGTACACTAGGAACCGAAGGCGCAAGCTGAAGGAAGAACCTTCTCCCCAGTCCCTCCTTCTAACTAGTTGGATTGAATATACAGAAGTAGATCAAATCGTTCCTTTATCTCAAGACGGGTTGTGGGAGTCTTTAGGTCTTTAGGCTAGCCCACTTAAGGACAGGTTTGATTGATTGTATTACAAGGTGCCTTTCTTCCTCCCATCTATCATGAATCCTTTCGCACATTATACGCATTCTCGCTCTTTCCCTTCTGTTTTGAATTATTCTCAACATGACGATTATCCTGACTCGTACTGTAATCAACCATCAGTTAGTTGGGATAACTTGGATTGGGGATACAGTTCCAAACCTCCATGTTTAGGGTCTAATCCTGAACACTTTGATTGTGATTTCTATCCTTCTCAGAGCCACATCAATTTTAGATCGCCATCCTTTCATGGACAACCTAATTCGATCTACAATCAGGAAGGATACATTGATCCTTACACATCCTCTGATTCCACTGCCTTTAGGTCATCACCACCTTTTGAACAATCCGAAATGACCTATTATCAGGATGGGTATAACGAATCTCAATTCGTTAATTCCCTTGCACTGATCCCAAACCCGCCCAACCCTGAACCAACTCATTTGGTTCAGGGTAGCCAGGTTCAAGATAAGGTTCTGGCTAACTTGAGGAATATCATACAATCTTTAGAAGTTCAGCCAATACCTTCTATTGAAATATTGGAGCCCCTGATTCAGATGATTGATGATTTGAATATGTATTTGTTGGATTGGCTCCAAGATGTTAAGGATAAGAACCTGGGTGAGTTTCTACTTGGGAAGTTAGCGAAATTGAGGATGAGATTTGTGGTCGCTTTAGTTCAATCGTGGGATGATTCCCAGGATGAACCCTCTTTAGGAGAGCCAATTTCAGAACCTGCTCAGGCACCTGTTAGGGGGGACACGTGTTATGAGGCTGACCAGATTGAATTAGAGAAACCAATTAAGGATGATCTGATTTCTTCACCTGAGATTCCTGAGCAGGGGTACGAGGAAATGTATGTCTCCATGGATTAGAAAGTAACAGATGATTTTGGGACATACATTAATACGGATCTTGATTTCTTTGATTTTGATGGTGAAGATTTAAGTTGTGAAGTCTTACGCTAGTTTACAAAACATGATTTCTGTAAGACGATTGGGCCTGAGGAATCTGATAGATCATTTGATAGCCCAATAATTGAGGAAACTGATCTTATTGGGGCTCATATTACGAATCCAGAATCGCATTTTCTGGCGGATTCAATTCAATGCCCTGATTGTCAGTTATACCCCATTGAGCTTATCGATGATTCTATTTTTGAGCTAACTAGACCCAAGTCAATTTTGATCCAGCCACATCATTTAGACTTGGAGATTTTAGACGGGGTGATTAATATGCAAGAGGTCCTAGAATTTGACATGCTGAATGAGGAGGATCGGAGCTGGGAAATTTTGATTTGGGAAGCAAGTTCTGGAGGAAGTAGAAGACTGAGTTGAAGGGTTCCATTTTATCAGAAATCATCAAACCAAAACCCTTTCGACATTTATTTTGAGGATGTTCAACCCAAGCACACATTCAATGATTATCCTTTTGAGTTTGAATTCTCTATAACCCAACTCTTTGGTCTTGGGTTGCATCCTCATAAATCGCAGGCCTAACCCCGCTTGCATTCTGATTTTAGGTTTTGGGTAATTTTTATCCAGAACCTGAGATATTCTTGATTATGGGGTATGGGTCTGCACCACAATCTGGTCCACATTTGTGGACATCTACTGACAGGTTAGACGTTTCTTCTATTTATTCTGGTTCTGATCTATACTTGTGAATTCTTTATTTCTCTTCTTTGTATAGTGTGACTAGCTGAAGGCACTAAATTCAGCACGTATACAGTTCTTTTTAGTTTTTATCTCGGAGCGAACCTGACATTCAAGCAATTCAGGTGCTTTCTACTCTATTCCACTCTAATTTATGTCTTTCTAATACAATGAGGATATTGCATTAGATAGGCATGGGGGGGTGGATATTCATCTCTGAATTTATTCGTCAGCTTCGTAGATTTGTTTTATTTAAAAAAAAAATTTGTGGAATTAGGAAAGAGAACCTGGGTTTAAGAAAATTTTCCATCTTAGGAAATATTACATTATGATCTGAACATAAAGACCCTTCAGGTCTTTGGACTTAATCAGCCCGTGTATCCACTAAAATGTGGATTTATTTTTTGAGTCCTCGTCAACCTGAATTCTATTTTAATTGGAGTAAATAAGTTTGGGTGATAAGTACACGACTTATCAATCCACCCTCTGATTTGAGGGAACTTTAAGCCTAAAGCATTTACACACACTCTCTTGTCACTAACTCGTTAATCGGCGGTTCTAACGGAAATTGGGTAGCTAATGAACCTTCTAGGGTGATATGGCTGGCAAGTTATCGTGGGTAATAGCCCATAGGTAGGTTGTCCAGAGCCTAGTCACATGACCTTTCTCTTTTTGCTGCCTTTAGGTAAATCTTAGACTAGGGAAGCCACCTACTGAAAAAAAAAGAGTCAAAAAAAAGGGAGAAAAGAAAAAGAAATAAGCTACACTTCACCGCGTGAGTATGGCTGGCAAGTTGTCGGTGGTAATAGCTCATTGACCGGTTGTCCAAAACCCAGCTTAATAAATGCACTGAAAATTCCCAAAACACTTAGGAAGAAGTGAAGTAGAATAAATCGGGGAGATATACACTGGATTTACCCTTGTGTTGACCTCGAAAAAATATAGTAGGGAGAAAGCTACCGGTTGTAAAGATACACCTTTAGGCAGAATTCTCTTTTTAAGGTCACCTAGAGGTGTAGAAATCTGAAGTCCGTTTTAATTGCTGATCAACAAGTCTATCACATTCACAATAAGATGCTTAGAACTTAGGATTCTCATCAAATCTTGGGTGAGTTGAGTGGCCGAAGAAAACCACTCCTAAACCCTAAAATTTGAAAATCCAAAAAAATTAGAAAAGAGGAAAAAGAGAAAAAGAAAATTTTCTTTGAATAAGGCGAGGGCTTGAGGTAGTCTACATTTTGGCAAATACCCAGGCACTATTGTGTCTTTAAAAGTTCAGATCCTAAGTAGACATTTTTTTAATGATTGAAAATAACTCATGCTCAAATAATCCAACCTTATTCTTTTATAAATAGCATGTAGTTTTTGCTAGGGACTAGTAAAAGATAGGCATGGAGGTATGATGTAAACATGTTTACACTACTTAAGATGTCTATTTATGCATGTTATTAAGCATAGAATTGCATTGCATATTATAAATATTGCATAACATGCATCATCTTGCATTTAGATTAGTTTCAATAAAATGGAAGTTAATTGTCTCCTTTTATGTTCATGGACAGGGCAAACTTTTTATTGGGGCCTCGGATCGAAGATCCAACCATACAGATGTGATTAGGGCAACGATTGGAGTTCAACGACTCCAAGATCGCCCTAATCAGACATCTGTAGCATCAGATATAGATCGGGAAACCCTAGAAGATCAAGGGCCAAGATGGTGTGAATCTGCACTTCAATCGACAAATCCAACCACACGGATGGATTCGGATCGACGGTCGTAGCCTAACGGTGAGAAATTGACTCAATCCGACAACCGTGGCACCATTTACATCATCTAGAAGATGGACGGCCAAGATGGCACCACGTGGCGCCATCTCGGCTGCACAACCGGCCGCTACACCCGCCGCACCCTCTCTTCTTTGACGATTCTCCGCCGTTGGATGCACATCCAACGGTTGTGGATGCGTGCGCACGAATCGTAAGCGCGACACAAATGTGCTTGTAGTGCGTTGGTCGAGCGCGCCTACGCGACGCAGCGACGCACGTTCGAGCCTGCACGAGCGGCATCTGAGGTGGGCAATGGAGCTCAATTGACCGCTTGATCTTGATCGAGCGGTCACGTGTGCGCGATAGCGCTGACGCGGCATCAGACGCCCGTGCGTAACGCGGGATCAGACGTGGCAAGCGCACGCAGGAGGTGCGGCAAGGAGCACTCTCAGCTGTTCGATCTTGTGATCGAATGGTCGAGATTTAACGAACGTGGGTAGGCATTGAGCGCACGGAAGATGGGTGGGCCGCCCACTACACCCACGATGGGGCTTTAGCGATGGTTCTATTCATCACCAAAGACCCCTTATTTAATATTTTGAGATTTAAAAGACCAATTTGCCCTCATTCCTTGCAATTATAAAAGGAGGCCTCCTCCATACGAAATCTTCATCCCTTCCTTCTCTTCTCTCCCTCTCCAAAGCTCAAGAGAAGCTTGTCCCACACCCAGGTTGCTTCTCACGAGATAAAGTCAATTTTTCGTTCATCTTTCGAAAGTGGATCCCGCAACGACGACGACGTGCTGCCCCGTTCCCATTCCTCTCGCTTCGTCCTCCTTTGTCTTGTTACATTCCTCATCTTCCAGGAGCAGTCTTGTCCGACTCGTCCTCCAAGCGACCGTTGAGGAGGATATCTCTCTCCCCATTCTTTTTACTGCTTTTTAGAATAGATTTATTGCTTTCTAGAGTAGATTTACTGCTTTCTAGTGTAATCATTTTTCCGCTTTCTAGTGTAATGAACAATCTTTCTAATGATGAAATTCCATGTTCGTTCTACATCTCTTTTTGATTTTTGTTTGTAATATTCTCTCACTCTCTCTTATTCTCTCTCTCTTCTATTTATTGTAAATAGTTAGATAGTTTCTAATCAATTATTCTGCTTTGTGACAAATAAAACAAACGTGAATTTTTTAAATCAAACGTCCGCCTCTCTGTGTTCGACCCAAGATTTCTATTCCGGTATTAATTTTATTTGTTAAACACGAGTTCTTCGCTTTCATACTATGACGACAGGTTTTCAAAACTAAATACGTTAGCGTAGCAACTTGGAACGTGTCAACACAGACCTACCCTTGATCCATAACACCACCACATGGAACCATCCTAGTCCTTCATAAAGCCCACACCACTTAACCCACCTAAACCCTCCTAAAGTTGGTGCCAAAGCACTTAACCAAACCTCCACACATCCCTTAAGTTGGTGCCAAGTTACCTTAGCCATCCATCTCCTAACCAACATCCTATGACCTAATCCTAGCCATACAACACATCAACCTACCCCTTAACTCTAACCACATAGAGTTGGCACCAACTCTTCCACCCACCATAACCACCACCTCATGCATTCTTCTACCTCCACGTGAACCCTCATCCACCATTTATCCACTAACTTCGATATCCTAGCCATCCATAACACCACTCTTCCCTTAACCATAGTAAACACCAACCTACACCCCCTCCACTCTATAAAAAGACCCATAACCACCACCATTTCCTTCATCCTTTGGCTTGATATTATCTGACGAGTCGATTGTTCGCTTTAAAGTCGTTTGCAGTTTTATGTGGTGGAAAAATCGACTAATCAATATTTAAAAAGAAATAACCACTCGCAGAAGAGTGGGTCGTATCCACAGGGAGGCAGTGACGTATTTAAATTCGCACCGGTTAAAAATGTTTGTTCGTAGTTAGTTTAGACAAGAATCAAGCCAAAATTGCCTTCAGATTAAGGTTGAATCAAGAAATCATGCTGAAATAGCAATTCTTAATAACTAGAGGATATTTGTTGCAATGTAGAATCAATAAAATATCATTAAAAATTGACAATGGTAGAAAATGTAATTATTAATAGCAATGTTACTGTAGCAAAACAGGGGATTTATTCCCCTTGGTCGTGCGCGATGAGGAGTGGATGGCCGGAGGCGGGAAGCTCGGAGGAAGTTCCTTGGACCGAGGGCTTCGCCGCGGTGGTGGCGGCGTGTCACGCGGTGCCCGGAGCCGGTCGGACCAGCTACGGTGGAGGTGGTTGCAAATAGTGCTGCAGCTGTTGTTGGCAGGCGGTGCGCGCGGCCTGTTGGCGGAAGGCGCTGCAGGTGGGTGCGTGCGCTGGAGGAGGGCGGCTCTGCTGCTGCGTGCGGGTGAGCGCTGCAGCCGGTGCTGCACGTTGGCGTGGGTGCGCACAGCCTATTGGCGGAGCACTGCAGGTAGCGGTGGGGAGGTTGCAGGTGGAAGGCACGCAAACGCGGGAAGGCTGCAGGCGGGTGCGCGCACTGTTGGCGGTGGGCGCGGGTACGCACGAAGGCTGGAGGCACGGGAAGACTGCTGGCCGTGCCCACCTTGCGCGTGGCTGGAGGGCGTGGAGTGAGCAGGGGAGGGCTGGCGGTTCAGGTGAGCGGGTGAGTGTGGTTATTGCAGGAGTGGGAGGTCGAAGCTTAAGACGTCCGGGAAACTTCCCGGACGTCTTAACTGGCTGAGGGGTGATTGCAGCGACGGTGGTTGTTGATGACGATGGCGAGGGAGGTGCACGGTGAGGTGCTCACGGTAATGCGGACGACCTCCGGATGGCGGTGTGGCCTGTCACACCACACACCCACGGTGGTGGAGGGTCGTCGCCGCGGTTGAGGCCGGCGGTGTGGAATGGGAGAGATGGACTCTGCACAGTGTGGGTTGGGGGTGGAGGCCTACCCCGCTCGACAGCCTCTCTCCTCCTTTTGTAGCTGCCTGCACGAATTTGAATGGAGAGGCAGGAGGAGATCCACCTTCTCCGCTGATCCATGAATGTGGCTTTAGTGCGGCAGGAGGCGTTGCAGCGGCAGCCGAGCCGTTGCTGAGAAGAAGAAGAATAAAGGATATTATTAAAATATTATGGTTATTTATATACAAACCCTCAACTTTTATGTTAACTAAAATAATGTACCTAATTGGTTAACTAATTAAATGAATGCCATTCTAAGCTAATTCTAAATGCATTTAAATATGAATGCAATGCATGGATTATGTAATTAAATTAAAAATATGAATTAATCTATTTACATCCTAATTTATGCTAAATAAATGTTAGAATTAACCTAACGTTTAGGCACTTAAATACTTAAATAGCCCACAACTATGCTAATCAAATACCCCCATGCCTAGTTTTTGCTAGTCCCTAGCAAAATTAAGCGAAACCTAGAACTGCAAGTAGACTAGTTAACTCACTTGGTCTTCCTTCAGAAGCATATTAAGTTTAGACTCTAGACCCAAGGTTCCTAAGTAGTTGCTAAGTTACAGACTAGGTCGGCTAAAGATGAGTTGCAGGCACAAGTTTCCCTGATTTCTGACTCTACCCTTAAGTTTATTAATCCCTGATATTAATGCATCCGTGCCTGTGCATTGGTCTGAGTTATTTGAGTTAAAGGAAAAAGTTATATATATATATGTTTTTTTTTTGTTTGTTTGATTCTTTTAAGTCTAACCTCAGATCAGCTTTCAACACGGTCTGTGTCGGATTCATTGTCCCCATTACCATACCTCGAAGGGTGCTTGGCTTTCGATGCTTCGAGATAGAATCGCCCATAACGACCCCAAGAACTCCTGGAAATTGACACTTCGAGATAGTATCGCCCATGGATTTCTTAAGCGAATTCAGGCCTATGGCAATCGGCACTTCGAGATAGGGCTGCCCGTGGTACCTGAATCGCACAATGCGCTTACATGCCCCCAGTAGGATGGATATCCTAAGAGACAAGCGTAGAGGAGGTAATATGTTATCATCGCATCCTCAAGGTGAGTATATACTCCCCTCTCTTGCGGCGGGAACTCTTCCAATCAAAATGTGTTTTCAAGACTCTCCTAAGTCAAAACTAAGAGAACCAAATATCTTTTCAAAAAGAAAGAAATTAAGTTAATTACCTGATTAAGTGTGTGAAATTTGGATGCTTGGGTTACAAGGACCCGTAAACCAAAAGGTAAAACAAGATTCCAGGTACTACCCCACCTTTTAACTCAAACCCTAGCTTCCCTTCCTCAACCTCTTGAGGAATGGTCCGCAACTTAACTCCTACTTAAGTTTTTAAGTCCACAAAGGACCCTAAAGGTCTAAAGCTAGCAGCTCATTTAGCTTCTAAAGTTTGACCCTAGAATTAATTTAGTCTACCCTACAGTTCTAATTTTCTTAAGAATGCACGACTTAGCCAGTTAAGCTCAAAACTTTTTTTTTTTTTTTGTCATTTTCATTTTTTTATATGCATGCTATAAACAAAATGCCTCAGGTCCTCTCCCCCATTCCTGGTTCAAACAATGTCCTCATTGAAAATAAAAATAGCTAAAGGAAGATATTACCTGAGGCGGAGAATGGTAGGAGCTAAGGCTCCTCAAGAGTGACTTCGTCAACCAGATGGCCATCTAAAGTTATGTACGATTTTAACCGTTGACTGTTGATGATAAAGGGAGTTGTTGAAGAGGAAGGATTTTTGATCTCCACAGCTCCATGCGGAAATACTTTGGTGATTATGTAAGGCCCATCCCAACGAGATTTTAACTTCCTAGGAAAAAGCTTAAGTTTGGAATTGAAAAGCCAGACTTGTTGGTTGGGCTCAAAGGTCTTTCAAAGAATAAACTTATCATGCAAGACCTTAGTTCTTTCTTTATAAGCTTGAGAGGTGTCATAAGCATCATTCCTCAGCTCCTCAAGTTCACTTAATTCTAGAAGTCGTGCCTTACCTAGCTTCTCTAAATCCATGTTAACACTTCGAATAGCCTAAAGTCCTTTATGTTCCAACTCAACAGGTAAATGGCACGCTTTTCCATACACAATCTGAAAGGGAGAAGTACCCAAAGGGGTCTTATAGGCCGTTCGATAAGCCCACAAAGCATCATCGAGCTTTTGGGACCAGTCTTTCCTATCAGGTCTAACGGTCTTTTCCAAAATATTTTTTATCTCCATATTTGACACTTCAACCTGGCCACTTGTCTGAGGATGGTAAGGGGTAGCAACCTTGTGAGTCACTCCCAAACTCCTGATTAACCGATTGAAGTGGTGGTTTCGGAAATGAGGTCCCCCATCACTTATAATAGTCTTGGGGCAGTCGAAACGGGATATGATATTGGCCTTCACAAATTTCAAAACCACAGAGTGGTTATTTGTGCATGTAGGAATGTCCTCTATCCATTTAGAGACATAATCAACTGCCACCAAGATATATTCAAAACCATGGGACGACGGGAAGGGGCCCATAAAGTCAATTCCCCACACATCAAAAATTTCAACAGATTGAATAGGATGTTGAGGCATTTCATTCTTCTTCCCAATCATTCCAGTTCGTTGACATCTAATACAGGCCTTAACAAAATTATGAGGATCCTTAAATAAAGAAGGCCACTAAAAATCAAACTGGAGAACCTTAAAAGCAGTTTTCTTAGCACCAAAGTGTCCTCCACAATGAAGTTCATGGCAAAAACTCAGCACACTTTGTTGTTCCTCTTCAGGCACACAACGTCTCAATAATTGGTCTTGTCCAATTCTAAATAATTCTGGCTCTTCCCAATGAAAATATCTTGCTTGAGAAATGACTCTCTTTCTTTTCTGCTCATCCCAAGAGCCAGGAGTTTGTCCAGTGACCAAGTAATTTACAGTGTCTGCATACCAAGGTAAAGTTGGTGTTACCGCCATCAGAGTTTCATCGGGAAATATCTCGCGAATGTCTCCAGAAAGAGAGTCATTAAGAGGAAGGCGAGACAGGTGGTCAGCCACAACATTTTCTACTCCTTTCTTTTCACGTATTTCCAAGTCAAATTCTTGAAGGAGTAGGATCCACCTAATCAGATGTGGCTTAGAATCTTTCTTAACAATGAGATGTTTCACTGCTGCATGATCAGTAAAAATAACCACCTTAGACCCAAGTAGATAAGACCTAAACTTCTCCAGAGCAAAAACTACAGCAAGTAATTCTTTTTCAGTGACGGTGTAGTTTTGCTGAGGTTCAGTTAAAGTCTTGCTTGCATAATGCAGCACATGAGGTCTTCCCTCAACCCTTTGTCCAAGGATTGCTCCCACTGCATAATCCGAAGCATCACAGATAAGCTCAAATGGGAGTGTCCAATCAGGAGCTTGGAGAATAGGCGCAGAGATCAAGGCCTCCTTTAGGGTTTGAAAGGCCTTGGCACACTTTGAATCAAAACTAAAGGAAGATTCCTTCGCCAACAAGTCACAAAGTGGCCTAGAAATCTTACTAAAATTTTTAATAAAGCGCACATAAAAGCCAGCATGACCCAGAAAGGATCTAATCTGTTTGACATTCGTAGGGAATGGAAGTTTGGAAATAGAATCAATCTTGGCTTTATCTACTTCCAAACCTTGCTCGGATACAACATGCCCAAGTACAATTCCTTTCTGTACCATGAAGTGACTTTTCTCCCAGCTGAGGACTAAACCAGTCTCCTTACATCGTTTCAACACATTCTCTAGGTGCAGGAGACACTGGTCGAAAGACGAGCCATAAATAGAGAAGTCATCCATAAACACTTCAACACACTCGTCAATCATGTCCGAAAAGATAGACATCATACACCACTGGAAAGTTGCAGGGGCATTACATAATCCAAACGGCATACACCTGAATGCAAAAGTACCGTAAGGACTCGTGAATGTCATCTTTTCCTGGTCATCAGGAAAGACTACCACCTAATTGTACCCAGAATATCCATCGAGAAAGCAATAATACTTATTCCCTGCCAATTTTTCAAGAATTTGATCAATAAAAGGCAAAGGAAAGTGATCCTTCTGGGTAGCGGTGTTCAGCTTGCGGTAATCAATACAGACCCTCCATCCAGTTGAGGGTCTAGTGACAACTTGTTCACCTTGGTCGTTGAGTTCCACAGTAAAGCCTGCCTTCTTTGGCGCCACATGAATGGGACTGACCCATTTACTGTCAGCAATGGGATATATGATCCCATCATCCAACCACTTCAGGATTTCCTTTTTTACAACCTCCCTCATATTAGGGTTTAGACGTCTCTGCATGTCCCTAAAAGGCTTGATGGAATCATCAGTATAAATGTGGTGCATGCAGAGTGTAGAGTCTATACCCTTAATGTCAGCAATGCTCCAAGCAATAGCTTCCTTGTGCCTAGACAGGCATTCAATCAAGGCTCCCTCCTGTGCCTCAGATAGCACAGCCGAAATGATAACGGGGTGCGTATCATTGGCACCTAGGAAAACATACTTGAGAGTTTCAGGGAGGGGTTTCAACTCAAGGTCGGGAGCTTGTATGGTTGAGGGTTTCATAATAGATGTCCCCATCTCAGGTAGCAAATCTACCTTCGGCGGAAATGATGGGGGAAGAGACTTAGCAGAAACTCCTAGCAATTCCTCTAGTTCTAGTATATCCCCTTCACATTCCTCCAAGAGATGGGAATGCTCATTTAGCATGACATGCTGAAGGGGGTCATCACATAACATTGCAGGAGTTGCCTCTTCAATCAGGTCATCTATCACCTCAACTTGAGAACAATCCTCAAGTCCGGCTTGTTTGTAAGCATCAAACACATTAAGTCAGATTTTCCTGTTCCCAAAGCCCATTTTCAATGCCTCAGTATTGCAATTAATTGAAGCATGAGAAGTTGCAAGGAAGGGGTGGCCCAAAATGATGGAGGGTTTGGTTGGCTTGTTGGTAGGGTTAGTGTCCAAAACTAAGAAGTCAACAGGAAAGAAATCCTCCACTCTTATGAGGACATCTTCCAAAATTCCCCGTGGTGTCTTAAGTGATAGATCAGCAACTTGAAGGATTACAGGGCTAGGCTTCAAATTGCCTCCCCCAAGTTGTTCATACACGTAGCTCGGAAGGATGTTCACCCCCGCACCTAGATCAAGTAGAGCCTCATCAATTTGTAAGTCACCAATAACTACAGAGATGTATGGGGCTCCTGGGTCCTTAAGTTTCGGGGGTGTGCCATGTTGAACAATTGAGCTAACAGAATCAGGCAGGACAATTTTGATTGGACCTGTTTTCTAGATTGCCGCTTTTTCGTGCACAGGTCCTTTAAGAAGTGGGTATAAGACGGAATATGCCTGATAGCTTCAGGCAAAGGCAGGTTAATCTGCACTTGCTTGAAAGTTTCCATAATCTCATCCGTCTTATCTTTGGCTCTAGATGAGCCAGCAAAAGTCTACCCAGAGGTGGATAAGCTCTCTGGAAAAGGCACTCTCGATCTCTGGGTGGAAGGGTTGTCATGTCGAGTAAGGGGTGGAACGGGGGCAACTTCTTCTGGTGAGGTGATTTCAAGCGGAGAAGATTTGGGCAAGTCTTCTCCGGTGGGGGTGAAAGTCGGGGTGGATGGTTTTTTAGGGGGTGAGACTATAGGAGCATTGGGTTTGGAAATTTCTTTCCCACTCCTCAGAATAGTCATCGCTTGAGCAAGCTCCCTAAAGACAATCCCTTTTCCTTTAGGATTTTCCTCAGCAGCACTGGGGAACTTCCCAATCTCCCTCTGTCTAACGGCCTCAACAAGGTGTCCAATTTGTGATTTCATCTCATGTATAGCCTTTTCATGAGATTGGATGATGGCGCTTTGACTTTCTTGCATAGTTTTCAACATCGCCTTCAATTCATCCATCTCAGAGGTTTTAGGTTGGGCAAAGGTCTGAGGTTGGTTCATTTGATGGTTTTGAAAGGGTTGTGGTCTGTAATTCCTTGAATTTGAGACATTTCCTTGTCTCCATGAAAAGTTTGGGTGGTTCCTCCATCCCTCATTATAAGTGTTGGAGAAAGGGTCATTACGAGGTCTTGGACGGAACCCTTGAGCGGCATTCAAATACGCTTGTACAAGCTCAGGGAATTGGGAGGCCAAGTGGAAATCCACAGTGGCGTGTGTATTGCCTTGACAAATTAAGCATTCGGAAGCTTGGGATGTGGAGGTGTTAGGTACGAATGAACTCGGGTTTGACACAAGCCTTTCCATGTTTTGATTCAATAATTGAATTTGATAGGCTAAATTCTGGGTGTCCCTTGCCTCATTCGCCTCCAACTTTCTTTGCATGAGAGTGGGCTTTCTATCCATGTAAGTAGAATTCAAGTGAATAGAATTCTCACTCAAAGTATCAAATAAGTTCCATGCTTCATCCTCAGTCTTAGATAGAAAGATTCCTGCACAGGCACCATCCATAGTTTGCCTATGCGAATCATTAAGTCCGGTGTAGAACCTTTCAACCAGTTGCCATTTAGGCACCTGGTGATGTGGGCAAAGTCTCAGCAAGTCGTTAAAGTGCTCCCACGCATCATGGAATGCTTCCCCATCCTTTTGAACAAAACTCATAATTTCCCTCCTAAAGTGATTTGTTTTACTCATGGGGAAGCACTTCTTCAAAAACTCCTTCAGGGCATCCCAAGTATTTATATTATCAAGGGTGTGATACCAATACTTGGCTTTATCCTTTAGGGAGAAGGGAAAGAGGGTCCGCATTTGAGCGTCATCAATAACGCCCTGCAGCTTCACCGTGGAATAGACCTCGGTGAATTCCTGAATATGCCTGTAAGGGTCTTCCCTAGTAGTACCATAAAAGGAGGGTAGCAAGGATATGGTACTACTTTTGATCTCATACGGATTGTCCCCTCCAGGT
The DNA here is from genome assembly GCA_037157565.1 of Thalassia testudinum. Classification (NCBI taxonomy): domain Eukaryota; kingdom Viridiplantae; phylum Streptophyta; class Magnoliopsida; order Alismatales; family Hydrocharitaceae; genus Thalassia; species Thalassia testudinum. The sequence goes on from JAZHRO010000009.1 coordinate 53,780,476, forward strand.
CTACGTAGTGCAGGGCTAGCTTGATTGGTTGGGATGAAATATTCCTTAAGGCTCCTTTGACCAGCCATTTCTACCCTTGGAAGGTCTCTTCTTAGGATTCTTTCAGGTTCAGGATCAAATACAAGTTGACTCCTAAGAGAACGCCTACCAAGCATGCACTACAAACACAATTCAAAAGGACTTGTTCGATCTTTACAAATTTAGGCTTTTGACTTTAGTTCAAATTGTAGGTGACAAAACAAGTTGCCTAATCAATTACGTACCTATTGTCAACCTTTGAAATGCCTAAAAAGACCTAGTTGGAGCTTAGGTATTCTTCCCTAAATCTCAAATGGTCAAGTAAATCCAAAGATAGAAGATCGAGGGATGCAAGTAGGCCTAAGCCTTCCTTTGAAGTTGTGCTTTCGCGGTGCTTCTCAACTACCCCCAAAAATCCGTGACAGGGTATCCCCCTCTTTGGATTTACAAAGCCTTTGATCTCAAGTTCTGAACACTTCAGAATCCAACAGTAGGAGGGCTCTTGTCCTAGTCGTTTCAAGACTTAGGAGTGTCTAAATAGGTGCTGTGGTGCAACAGATATAAGTGTGCATTCACTGCAAAAGGATTTTGAATTTTGAATCGCACACCACTTTTTACAAGCAAGTCCTTGATTTTTAGATATCCCTCCTTTAATTAGTCCTTTTTCTCCAAATGCAATGCGTGATCAAGAATAGGATGCAAAGTAAGAGAATGCGTACCTTGCTTCCAGCAATCAACGATGCAAGAATGCATGCAATGCAGAGAAGTAAATCTAGAGGCTGCTCATACTGACCTAAATGGTTCGTCCTAGGGTAGGCAGCTTCTAGCAGGTAGCTCATTTTTTTTAAATTTTTTTTTAAACTACTTATGCACAAGCAAATAAAAGTAATCAATAAACTAAAAACCTAAATCTAAAGAAAAGGGAACATGCTCCCAAAAATTACCCAACACGGGCCCAAAACAAAATCGGGGAACAAACCCCTCAAAATATACCCCAGAACAAGGGTTTCAAACAAAATGCAATGAAAAATTAAATCTAAAGTCTTAATTCTATTCTAATTAAATTAGTGACTAAATATACAATGATGTCCGTCCCGTCCTCATCCTTCTCCTCCTTTCCAAAATAGCTTGTCCAATTCTCCTCTGGCGATGTCAAGGGTCGCCTCTCACAATGGCTGATTCTTGCATAAATTTTCTTGCATTGAAAAGAAAATAATAAATTTTCAAATCACTGTGCAATTGACAAATAATCAAAATAAAATTAGGTGAAATTATTGCATTTGTTGCATCCCCGGCAACGGCGCCATTTGACGAGTCGATTGTTCGCTTTAAAGTTGTTTGCAGTTTTATGTGGTGGAAAAATCGACTAATCAATATTTACAAAGAAATAACCACTCGTAGAAGAGCGGGTCGTATCCACAGGGAGGCAATGACGTATTTAAATTCGCACCGGTTAAAAATGTTTGTTCATAGTTAGTTTAGACAAGAATCAAGCCAAAATTGCCATAAGATTAAGGTTGAATCAAGAAATCATGCTGAAATAGTAATTCTTAATAACTAGAGGATATTTGTTGCAATGCAGGATCAATAAAATATCATTAAAAACTGCCAATGGCAGAAAATTTAATTATTAATGGCAATATTACTGTAGCAAAATAGGGGATTTATTCTCCTTGGTCGTGCGCGACGAGGAGTGGATGGTCGGAGGTGGGATGCTTGGAGGAAGTTCCTTGGACCGAGGGCTTCGCTGTGGTGGTGGCGGCGTGTCGCGCGGTGGCCGGAGCCGGCCGGACGAGCTCCGGCAGAGGTGGCTGCAAACGGTGCTGCAGCTGCTGTTGGCGGGCGATGCGCGTGGCCTGTTGGAGGAAGGCGCTGCAGGCGGGTGTGCGCGCTGGAGGAGGGCGGCTCTGCTGCTGCGTGTGGGTGAGCGCTGCAGCCGGTGCTACACGCTGGCGTGGGTGCGCACGGCCTGTTGGCGGAGCACTGTAGGTAGCCGTAGGGAGGTTGCAGGTGGAAGGCATGCAGACGCGGGAAGGCTGCAGGCGGGTGCGCGCACTGTTGGCGGTGGGCGCGGGTACGCACAAAGGCTGGAGGTGGGGGAAGACTGCTGGTCGTGCCAGCCTTGCATGCGGCTGGAGGGCGTGGAGTGAGCGGGTGAGGGCTGGTGATTCAGGTGAGCGGGCGAGTGTGGTTGTTGCAGGAGTGGGAGGTTGAAGCTTCAGACATTCGGGAAACTTCCCGGACATCTTAATTGGCTGAGGGGTGGTTGTAGCGACGGTGGTTGTTGATGACGACGACGAGGGAGGTGCACGGCGAGGTGCTCACGATAATGCGGACGACCTCCAGATGGCGGTGTGGCCTGTCACACCACACACCCACGGTGGTGGAGGGTTGTCGTCGCGGTTGAGGCCGACGGTGTGGAATGGGAGAGATGGACTCTGCATAGTGTGGGTTGGGGGTGGAGGCCTACCCCGCTCGACAGCCTCTCTCCTCCTTTTGTAGCTGCCTACACGAATTTGAATGGAGAGGCGGGAGCAGATCCACCTTCTTTGTTGATCCATGAATGTGGCTTTAGTGCGGCAGGAGGTGTTGCAGCGGCAGCCGAGCCGTTGCTGAGAAGAAGAAGAATAAAGGATATTATAAAAATATTATGGTTATTTATATACAAAGCCTCAACTTTTATGTTAACTAAAACAATGTACCTAATTGGTTAATTAATTAAATGAATCCCATTCTAAGCTAATTCTAAATGCATTTAAAATATGAATGCAATGCATGGATTATGTAATTAAATTAAAAATATGAATTAATCTATTTACATCCTAATTTATGCTAAATAAATGTTAGAATTAACCTAATGTCTAGGCACTTAAATACTTAAATAGCCCACAACTACGGGCTAATCATTATCCACCTTCAATCCACCTTATAGTTGGCCAAGAAGAAGGAGAAGAAGAAGATTAAGGGGACACTCTATCCCCTTGGTGCCTTCCCCTCTTCCCTTCTCTCTTGTGCCCCTACCAGCCAGAGGAGCAGCCAGGCAAGGAAGGCCTTAGGAGGAGGTCTTGAGGGTGGTACATGCCACCCTAGAAGGAGATTTGTGGGTGGAGATCACCCACCTTTGGAGGAGCAAAGGCATGCCCCCCTAGGGCTTGCCAAGGAGGACACCATTTTGGTGGAGCTATTCAAGGAAGGAAAAGGAGAGCTTCTTTTCAAGCCCAGGAGTAGCTGAGCTTGGAGCAAGAAGCCTCTCTCTCTTCTTCACCATCATAATCAATAGGATTTGTGTTTTACTTCTTTTGCTGTTTGTTGTTTTAGAGTAGAAGCATTCCTCTACTTTTCCTTTTGTAAAATAATTCTTCGTAATTAAAGTTGCCTTTCTTTAATTTTGTTGCATCTTTTTTTTTGTGACTTCTAGCAGTTTTCACCTTCCCCACACACACGATTTCCGTGTGCCTCCTCCAACTCCACAGTTGCACGGCCACCAACTCGTGTGCGACTACAGTTCCAGCCGATCCTCGCTGCCAGCCACCTTCCATTCGGCCGACCGCCATCGGCCATCTCCCACCTCACCACCATCGTCAATGAGATCCTCTCCTCTGGTGGACCCCCTCCACCAAAGCAAATGGCCGGCGATCCCCCTCCTTGCACGCAGAACCCTCCGCAGCAAATGCTCTGTTTCGAGTTGAATTTGTTTTTACATTTCATGCCATTGCCAACCGAATTATTTGATTAGTTTAGGTTATTTGGTGGTTTTGCTCTCTGCCCCCTTATTCCCTCTATTCTCCGAAATCTATTTTTGCTGCCTGCAAGCTTTCTCTCTATCTCTCATGACTAAGAAAATCATGAAGTCAGGAAATACTTATTAGGATGTCTGAGGTGTCAATTGCATGAAACATCATTTAACTCACTCCTCCGTTATTATTTCATCCAATGAAAGAATTGATCAGAATAAGAGACGCATTTAAGAAATAATCTTGCAAAGTATTTTTCTATGAAATTAAGATTAACGTGGAAATATTTGTGAGTTTATTTGGTTCGTACCTCCCTGTGGATGCGACAATTCTTTTTATGGTTCAATTTAATATCTGTTTTAATTTTTGATTGAGAGATTTTCCACCACATAAAATACAATGACGAATCATTTTATTACGACTATGTTAATTAAGTGAAAGTCGCTCTATCAAATGGCATCATTGCCGGAGAGGCAATGGGCCTAGTAAACTTGCACGTATTTCCTATTTGTAGTGATTTCTAATTGGGACTATATATTCATTGATCTATTTCTTTTTTCTGTGCGAGGTATGTCTGTTTGGAGGAAGCGCATGCAGCGGACGCTCATCTTGGTGGTCCTTACCGCCACCTTGGAGATAATCGCAAGTGCTCGTGGGCATTGATTCCACGAACAAAAAAGAGTCTTTCAAGGAGAAGAAGAGGAGAGAAAAATGGAGGCACATTTAGGAGGACTTCTCTTCATATTTTCCCATTTTCGTTCCCGTAGATTTTAGAAGATTTTAGACTCTTTAGACTTTATTTGATTGCTTTCTCGCCTTTGTAATTTGGGGCTAGTTTTTGGGGGAGTGTCCCCAGTTCTTTAGATTTTAGGTTTATTCTTAGTTAGTTAATTTCTTTTGATTGTGCATGTATATATATATAAGAAAAGAGAAAAAGAAAAATCCAAACTGCCTACTAGAAGCTGCATATCTATAGGGCGACCATCTAGGATTGAATGAGCAGCATCTAGTTTATTTTAATTGCATTGTGTGCATTTCTGCTTTGTAGAGTGCTGGAGCAAGGTACACACCTCCTATCTTTCTGTATCAGTTATCTGCACACACATTGCATTTGGACATAATTTAAGAAGACCACTTAAGCTGCTTTGAAAAGATTAGTCAAGTGGTCACATTACTTCTTGAAAAGAAAGTAAAATATACAGGAAGTGTTTGAATAACTTGATTGTGATTTTCAAAAGAAAAATAACTTTTCACGGTGTGATGCACACTTCCTGCATCGAGCATGCACTATAGGCACTACACTAGGACTTGGACCCTTAAGGCTATAGGCATCGATCTCTTTATCGGTGTAAACCCTCCTATCTTACTTTGTGACGGTGATATTAACTTTTGCTTGAGTGATTTGATACTCTAAGGAGGGGGACACTTTATAAAGGAATTCAAGGGTAGTTAAGAGGCACCGCTAACGCATCACCTCAAAGGAAAGATTTGCCCTACTTGCATCCCTTGGTTCCATTCTTGGAATACCTTTTTACTTGAGCATTTGAGAATATCATTGCAACAAAGTGTATGTCTCTAGGGCACTCGAAGGTCAATTTAGGGTGCTTAATTGATTGACAATTTGATTGGTCACCCAAAATAACTAAAAGTAACCTCAACCTCCTTAACAGCCATGGACCAGGAATCTCAAGTGCCTCATTTCTCTTAGAACACTTACGTGGGAACGGAGAAACACTGCCTTGACTCTATTTGGCCAAGCTGGAGAGTTGGAAGAGGACTTAAAGTACTTTAAATGAACAAAAGACTTGTCTCCTTGTGTTTGCTTGGTAGGCACTCTCTTAGAAGGAGTCTTGTTTTCAACCCAAAACCTGAGAGAATTATTAGAAAAGCCAACCAAGAAAGAAGAAAAATGGCAGAAGAAAGACCTGAAGAAGAGATTAGGGTTGGTGAAAACCAAAGAACCTTGAGAGACTATTTCCTTACTACCACTCACCAAGTCCTACCTATTTGGAGACTTGGAGTGGATAATCCTTATGAGATCAAGAGCAGCACCATATCTTTGCTCCCTGCTTTCTATGGTACTACTAGGGAGGATCCCTATAGGCATCTTGAGGAATTCACCGAGGTTTGTTCCACGGTGAAGTGATTGCACCGCAAAAATACGTCTGCAATAATGCCTTCTTATGCTATTTCCTAGCATTACCTGTGCATATTAGGATTCTGTAATTGCATTTGTAAAAATGCATGTATACATGCATCTAATTGAGAGGAAAGAAGAATGAAATAAATGGCTTCACAATTCGCATTTTCCTCAAGTGCCTCTTTGCAAAAATCCACCACCTCTATTTTTATTTCCACTTGATTTTTTTTATCTTTCCCACGGCTGCATCTTCTACGCGCGCCATGCTATAGCTGTCCTTCCCTGCGGCTGCCATTCCATCCCTCCCCTGCAGCTGCATGCGGCCATGCCATTCCTCTTCTATTTAAAGATCGCAGCTCCTACCTTTACAAAGAGAGCCTGGTCCCAGCCAAGAAAAATCCCGCAGGCAACTTCATCTCCAGGCCACACCATCCTCTCCTCCATTCCCCTCCATACGTCGGTCCTCCTCCAAGGAGAAACTCGGCGGGCAGGAGCTCTCACTGTGGTGCACACCACCACAGTGAGGCCACCACTGCCTAGCTCTTCAAAGAGTCGGTGGGCGTGGTGGGTCTGTTTTCATTTTTTTGGCGTTCCCGCACCTTCCCGCCATTGGAGCAGCTTCAAGGTCTGAAGCTTGAAGCAGCAGCAGCAGCGGCAAGGAAGCTGCAGCAGCAGCAGTAGCCCCAGCCATTCCGCGCAAGCCTGCAGGCACCCTAGCCCCTCCGCGCGCACCTGCAGGCCTTCTCCGCCTTCGCTTTCTCCGCTCTGTCCCACAGTCGCCCGCAACCGGCCGCTGCACGCCTCTGCAGCGGCTGGCCAAGCGCCTCCCCGCCCCCCTGCGGCACCTGCAGGCTTCCACGCAAGCTGCAGAAGACCTCGCCCTCCAGCCCCGCGCGCTCTATCGCGAGTTCTCCGTGCTCACAACCGGTCGGCGCAGGCGCTCTCCTCTGCGCGAATACGCACCCGCACGCGTTGAAGACCATCAGACGACGGCCTTCACCTGCAGATGACTTAACCTGCAGCCCTTCCTCTCCCGCTCTCTCTCTCTCTCTCTCTCACAACACTTACAGCACTCTACACCGACGCACACACACACCTACACTCACACTTTCACACACACACGCACACACCTCTATTATAAACATATATATATATATATACGTATACTTATATATAGTGATATATATATACATATATTTATATACATATATATACATATATACATATATATATATCTATATATATATATATATACTTATATTTATACATATAGTAGTACCTATATACTTATGTATTAGTATACATGCATACACACACACACACACACACACATATATATACCTATATATATACATACATATATATATATACATATATACATATACTACTATGCATATACATATATATATATATATATATATATATATATATATATATATATATACTTACACCTATATATATAGTAGTATTAGTATACTTATATACATATATATATATATCTATATACTTATATATATACATATACATACATATCTAGATACATATACCTATATACCTATATATATACATCTATATAGTATTATATACATACATACATATACAAATATATATATACATCTATACATATATATATCTATAACTATACATACATACATACATATATATATATACTTAGCTACATATATCTATATATACATATATTACTATACATACATATATATATATATATATCTATATAGTTATATATACATACACACTCATATATATATATACATATACACTTATATATACATATATATCTACATATATATATACCTATACATTTATAACCATATATATATATACATATAGACATATTTACATATATACATATATATTTTCACGTTATTTACCATATGTTGTATCGCAGGAATATCTGCACCAGTTGCTAATATTCCCCGATACACGCACACAAAAAGCATGGTCGCATACATCATCCACCATCCATCCCACACTCCACGCGGCACCTAGTCTTGTTGGTTGCGTCTCTCTAGACGACGACTGACTTGACACCGTGCTACACTCCATTGCCGCCTCCACCCCCACCCCTTTATATACATAATATATACATATATATATATTGTATTTACTTTATTTCTATTTCGCTTTCCTGTTAGTAAAAAGATAAAAAAATATATATAAAAGAGAAAAGATAATTTTTGACTTGCAGGTACCCCGTCTTGCGAATAGCAAGACTCATTTTGGAACTCTGTTTTGGCTCAAAGCCAAGAACCCAATTTTGAGGGTATGCCTCAAGGACAAAGATTACTAGAAAAAAATCTAAATAAGAAAAATACCAAAAAGACAATAAACGAACGGAAGAGACTCATTGTAGGAAAGGCGTAGAAACTCGACTTGTACCCCACTTCCCTAAGTTCGACCCTGGGCCTAAAAGTGACAAGATAAAATTAAGTAAGCCAGGTTAAAAATTTTGTAAAGAGATGGTTAGGTCCGAATTAGGTTAACCACTATATACACTTCAACGATAAAATCACCATATTAACAACCTATCCGGGTCCGACCATACATCTTTTCTGGCGCCGTTGCCGAGGAAGTGCGCCTTCAAGTAAGTTTCTATTCAATTCCTTTCAATTTTTCTCTTCTCTCTTCACGGGTATTTTTGTTTTTGGTGTGCAGGTGAACTTGGTGCAAGGAGAAGGTAGGCAGACGAAATCGAAGACGTGAGCAGCTCCAAGGCGGGAACGAGAGTGTGAAGACGCCGACACCACATTGGAGCTTCGCACACATTGCCGAACAAGTAGGTCTTCTTTTCTTAGCAACTAGGGTTAACTTGTCACCTTAATAAAAAAAAAAATTTTAAAACTAGAAAAATTTCTTGGGATCTCTTGGGGCAAGTGGATTAAAATTCACTTGGTTGATTGATTGTCTTCACTCCCACCGCCTTGAGATTTCCCGCCCTACTTTGCATAGCGAAAATCCGAGAATCTTGATTCTTGAATTTTTCGCCGTGGGGAGTATTCTTTGAGACAAATAAAAAGATTGATTGCACCCCTCTGTTGCCTCACTTATCTACAATTCGGGATCACCTTTTTGGTGAGGAGACTTGGAATTGAGTTAATTCCAACCCCACCACGACTTTTCAACTTGCCTAAGATTCAATCCCGAATACCTCAACCCCCAACAATTTGATTTTCTTTTGGTTGAGCCTTGTGTGTGGACATTTTTTTTTTTTGGTGATTGGGAGCACTTGAATTAAAGTGCTTGGCTCCCTTTCACACTAATATAAAACTGATTCGTGCATCCACACATAGAAATCTCCATTTAGGGTAGCCCATTGCATTTTAGCATGCATTAACCAACTAATATTGAAGAAGGGTTTCTTGGGCTTAGAAAGAAAACTTGTATTCTCACAAAAACTCGAAGATTGGTTGAATTGGTAATTCAGCAAAATCCTAAAATTCATGCTACTTAAGGCTGAACTCTAAAAACCATTCACCAATTAAGAACTTCAATTCGGGGAGATTTCCCCGTTGCATGCTTGTTTTACACACTCTGAAAATCAATCACTTAGGCATTACCCGTAAACAACGTCCTTCACATTCCAAAAACACTTGACCCTAAGCCTCTAATTAAAATTGGTAGTAACTTGACCCTTCTAAGGATTGGAGGTCTAACTACCTGCGTGTAGCGGCTATGTGTTGGTGAGAGTTCCCTCGTGCTATCGGGTGTCTAAGACTAGGGCAAACGGCCTTTCAATCTGGGTCGGTGGTTCCGCGGTGCTCGCATTTAGTTCCGTAGTTCGTGATAGTAGGTAACTTAGATCTTTAGGTCTAAGGGCACATTGTAGAGGTTAGGAACTTCACTGTATTGATTTGTCATCAAGTGTACCTTTGCGACGTCATTTCTCTCGTCTCTTTCCCTTCTCATCTCCCCAAATCTTCCTGCGGTAGTGCATGTTTGGGAGGAGGTCACAGAACCCTGAACTGTTTGAATTGACTGATAAATCTAGAAAAGAAGTCGAATCGTCCTCCTTCTCCACAACATGGCTGCACACCCACCCCCAAATCCCGAGGGAGGAAACCGCCCTCAGAACCCACTAGGTGGTGCAGCCTTAGATCCCATAACCCGCCTCCAAGCCCAAATGGAGATGTATAATGAGCAAATCGAAGCCATTCGGGAAACATTGGAGGAAATGCAGAACCCTCCCGAATGGGAGGAGCCTAGGTCTCTTAGCTCCTATTAGAATCCCGCTGCTACAGAGACCATAGGACAAATTCAGGTCCTCATGGGTGGGGACGACTTTGAACTAAAACCAAACATAATTGGCCTAATCAATTTTCACTTTCATGGTCTTACAAGTGAAGATCCTTTTCTCCACTTGGAAGACCTAACCCGACTGGCTGAAACTGTTAAACTAAGAAATGTCGGGTTACCTATAGTCCTCATGAAAATGTTCCCATTTTCATTGCGGGATAAAGCGTCGCAATGGTTACACACCACTGGGAGAACCATCCACTCTTGGGAAGAGATGCGAACAGCATTTCTCAAGCAGTTCTTCCCAATCGGGCGAACCAATGCGCTTCGCCGTGCTATCACCTCTTTTACGCAACAAAACGGCGAACAATTTCATAAGGCATGGGAGTGGTATAACGACCTCCTCAGGAAGTGTCCGCACCACGGTCTGCCTAAGTGGCATATAGCCTAGATTTTCTACCATGGGCTAAATGAGACTTTGAAGCAGATTGCAGACTCTTCCTGCGGAGGGAACTTTATGAATAAAGACGAGAATGGAGCATTCGAGCTGTTTGAAAATATGAGTGAAAACTCGATGAATAATGCTTCCATTGTCGCCTATAATCGTACTAGCTAGCCCCGAAATGTCCATGAAGTTGACACGGGACCCCCCCATTCATCCACTGATCTAAGCCTTATTGCACAAAAATTGGATGAAGTCTCCGTCGTGCCCAAGAAGCTGGAGAGCTTCTGGCCAACCCCTCTCGATCTATGGCAAACACCACCTCTTCACGACTTCGTCACAATCCAAATTCTTCCAACACTAGGCTTATCCCGAGAAACATCGTTAGACCTTCCTTATCGAGTGTTGCGCCTAGCGACTCAGTAAGTCATGTGGAACTGGCTTCTACGAGCCAGTATTTTGACACGGAGGACCAAGCCTTCGTGTGCTCAGATGCATACTTACATGCGGACGCGTCTTCTAGCATAGAAGACGCTTGCGCCCTAGGGAACAACCCGTTCTCTGCCACTTATAACTCAGGGTGGCGCAATCATCCGAACTTTGCATGGTCCGACAACCCGCAGCGCCAAAATCCTACTGGTGGACCAATGCGACCGTCCGCACCCGTCATCCCAAGGGCCCAGTCTAATCCTATGGCAAATCCGCCATCAGCCCTTGCGTACCATAAATTGAACACACATCAAGTCCTCTTGACAAATTGTTGCGAATGATGACGGAAATGTCAAACGCCATGAAGAGAACATGACTTCTCTTCAGCACCAATTGGCGCAGTAGAATGCTGAGATCAGTCAACTACGCACGGCGACTCGATCTCAAGGCACTCTTCCCGCCCAACCTGTTCTAAACCCACGAAACTTCGTACCCCGTGGTCCTCAACCACTGGTACGACCTTCCCAGGGGTAGGTTAATCAAATTCTGCAAGCTTCGAACATTCCACTGGGATTTCAGGCTAATCCCGCTGTAGCACCTCACTCTTATGTCCCCATTGCGAACCCTCCTCCACCGTATGATCCCACTGGACCTGCATCATCCAATGCTATCACTACGAGGAGCGGTAAGCACACCGTTGATCCGCCTCGACCTGATCCTGGCCCTTCTTCTTCTTCATTTCCCTCTCATTCAGGATGCGCACCGCATTCGCGAGAGGACGATGCACCCAAATTCGTGCCAGAATCAGTCCCATTCCCTGAGGCTCTACTGAGGGAGCGAAAAGGCAAAAAGAAAGATACACAGGCCTTTGATAACCTGCGTAATTTGTTCAGGGATGTAGAAATCAAGGTACCCCTGCTCGAGGCTATCGACTACATACCTACTGTCGCCTGATTTTTCAAAGACTACACAACACCCAGGCGACAGTCAAAGAAGACTAAGAATCTGGTGGTTCTCTCGCCTCATGCGAGTTGTGCTATACTGTCAAATCTACCACCGAAGCAGAAAGATCCGGGTACACCACTTATCTCCTGTAGCATCCAAGGCTGCAATTTTAACCGTGCCCTGCTTGATCTAGGATCTTCCATAAATCTTATACCGACCATCATGATCAAAAAATTTTCCTTGGGAAATCTGAAACCCACCCCTGTCACATTACAGTTGGCAGATCATTCTATCAAAATCCCGAAGGGTGTGGTGGAAGACGTGGTGGTTAGGGTCAACAGTCTTTGTTTTCCTATTGACTTTCTCATTTTAGATATGGAAGTTCCTAGCTCACTTTCTGATTGTCCGATCATCCTTGGTCGACCTTTCTTGGCCGCAGCCCACGCCCATATCGATTGCGAGTTGGGCTGTATCGAGATTGCCGTTGGATCTGAAAAGATCAAGCTTAACATCTTCAAGGCAGCCAAGAACTTTGATTGCGATTGCATCGAGGATGACATGTCTGACGAGGACATGGCCGTCAGTGCATGTATCAGACTAATTAGGACCTATTTGGACTGTTGCGGATTGCCTATAAATACTGATGACTGCCTAACCAACACATACTGTGATGTTCCCCCGTCCCTCCCTTGTCTCGTACCTTCTCCTGGCCAGACTTCTGATGAGGTTTTCTCTGCTTCCCATACCTCATGGTCTGAGTCATATCCGGGCTACTCACCGCCGGTTCACACTCTTGAAGACCGGATTGCCCTTTCTTCCTCGCCAAATCAGGCGGATTTGCAAATCCACACTGGGACCTTGAGCCCATATACTTCTCACTGGGGCTATTCCTTTTTGGATCCATCTATCCAAGAAGCCCCTCTTCTTGGCCAATCTGAGGGCCAATTCCTTCCTCCTAACTTATTCTCCAACCCACCTGGGACACTCTCGTCCCAAGAAATGCCAGACCTTTCACCATCCACTCCCGAGCTGAAAGAGTTGCCTAACACACTTAAGTATGTTTTCCTGGGACCAAATGAAACGCTCCTTGTAATCATCAGTTCAAAATTGACCAGGGAGCAGGAGTGCAAACTAACTAAGGTCCTCATAGAACACAAGGCAGCTATTGGATGGTCTTTATCAGACTTATCTGGCATTAGCCCCTCCTATTGCACTCACCATATATATACGGAGGAGGAGGCTCGACCTTCCCGCGAGATGCAGCGACGTCTCAACCCTAACATGCGAGAGGTCGTTAAGAAAGAAATCATTAAGTGGCTGGATACGGGTATAATCTACCCGATCAGCGATAGCCCCTGGGTGAGTCCGATTCACGTTGTGCCCAAAAAGGCGGGACTCACCATCCGTGTCAATGACAGGGGTGAATCCATCCCTACACGCACTCCTACATCTTGGAGAGTGTGTGTAGATTATAGGAAACTTAATGCTGCAACCAAGAAAGATCACTTCCCGCTACCATTTATTGACCAAATCCTGGAGCGGTTAGCGGGAAATAAAATTTTCTATTTCCTGGATGGATTCTCAAGATATAACCAGGTGGCAATTGACCCCTGAGACCAAGAGAAAACCACTTTTACCTACCCTTTCGGCACCTTCGCATTTAGAAGGATGCCGTTCGGACTTTGCAACACGCCAGCAACTTTCCAGAGATGCTTGCTAGCGATATTCCATGACATGGTGGGTGACTTTCTCGAGGTCTTCATGGATAACTTTTTGGTCTTTGGACTATCTTTCGGTGAATGTCTTGCCAACCTGACTCGTATCCTTAGGAGATGTATTGATGTAAACCTCATGCTTTCTTGGGAAAAAAGTCATTTTATGGTGCACGGGGGAATTATTCTCGGACATATCATCTCCGATAGGGGTATTGAGGTTGACAGAGCTAAGCTCGATGTCATTGCTGATTTACCTGTGCCTGGTTCTGTCAAACAAATCCGCTCCTTCTTGGGACATGTCAGTTTCTATAGGAGATTCATCAAAGACTTCTCCAAAATTTCTCAACCCTTAACTCATCTCCTATCAACCGACGTACCCTTCGATATGGGCCCCGATTGTATACAAGCATTCATGCAGCTGCGTAATGCTGTCACCAAGGCCCCTGTTCTCCAGCCGCTTGATTGGTCCCTCGACTTTGAACTTATGTGTGACGCTTCTGACCTTGCAGTCGGAGCCATCCTGGGACAAAGACACGATAGACACCCCTTCGTGGTGTACTATGCCAGTAAGGCATTGGACGAGGCCCAGCGTAATTATACTACCACTGAAAAAGAACTACTGGCAGTTGTCTTTGGGCTGGAGAAATTCCGCTCTTACCTTCTGGGCTCTCACGTTATTGTTTTCACTGATCACGCGGCCATTCGCCATCTCATGCACAAGAAGGATGCCAAGCCTAGACTGATTCGTTGGATCCTTCTGCACCAGGAATTTGACATTGAGATTCGCGATAAGGCCAGAGCCTAGAATGTTGTGGCTGATCACCTTTCCAGACTAAACCCTGACCATATTGGACTTACTCTGCAGATCAATGAAATTTTTCCTGATGAGCACCTATTGGCAATAAATGTGGCAAGTGGACCGTGGTATGCCGACATTGCCAATTACCTTGCTTTTGGATCCCTTCCACGTGGCTGGCCTAAAAACCAGCACGAGCGTCTCATGGCAGAAGCAAAGTATTATTTCTGGGATAATCCACTTCTTTTTCGGATAGGTGCTGATCAAATCATCCGTTGCTGTATTCCTGACAGCGAGTTCCCCAGTGTGCTATCCTTCTGCCACGATCAGGCCTGCGGAGGCCATTTCTCTGGGAGGAAAACTACAGCCAAGGTGTTGCAGTGTAGTTTCTTTTGGCCCTCCCTTCACCAGGATGCACACAATTATGCCAAACATTGCACTAGGTGCCAGTCGTTAGGGTCAATGGCACATCGTGACATGATGCCCTTGCAACCCATCCTAGCTGCAGAAATCTTCGACATCTGGGGAATTGACTTCATGGGTCCCTTTCCTCCATCCAACGGCTTCAAATTCATCCTCGTGGCCGTTGACTATGTTTCGAAATGGATCGAGGCTATTCCCGTGCGCTGTGCTGACCATGTTATTTCCACCCGATTTGTCAAAGACCACATCTTTGCGCGCTTTGGGATCCCTCGAGCCATTATCTCGGATGGAGGAACCCACTTTACCCATGCTTCTTTTCGGGCACTTCTGAGGAAGTACGGAGTTCGCCATCGTATTGCATCCCCGTATCAACCTCAGACGAACGGCCAGGCGGAAGTGTTGAACCGGCAAATCAAGCAGATTCTCCAGAAAACGGTTCGGCCTGACCGTAAGGATTGGTTCGACAAGCTGATTGACGCACTTTGGGTGTATCGGACCGCCTTCAAGGCTCCCCTTAGTATGTCTCCATATAGAATCATTTACGGGAAGCCTTGTCATTTGCCTGTGGAGTTGGAGCACCGCGCTTATTGGGCGGTTCACCAATGTAACCTCGACCCAGACCTGTGTGGTCGAGAAAGGAAACTTCAACTCCAAGAGCTGGAAGAGCTCCGTCGTGAAGCCTATGATTCTGCTCTAACCTTTAAACAACGCACTAAGGCTTTTCACGACAGCCGTATTTGGCGGAAGGAATTTGAGCCATCTCAGCAAGTTTGGCTCTATAATGCTCGACTCAAATTCTTTCCTAGGAAATTGAAGTCCAAATGGACTAGTCCTTTCCTGGTCTCAAGACCATTCCCCAACGGGGCCGTTGAGATTGAAGATCCTAAATCTGGGCGTAAATTTACGGTCAACGGGCAATGTTTGAAACCCTATCTGACTCATGAACCTGCCCCCGTTGGAGAAACTGTTGCTCTGCTGGAGGGTAACTAATTCTTTGCCTCATTCTGAGTCCAGCTGGGGATGTTAAATTCAGCACTCGTTGGGAGGCACGCTAACAACACTCACCATCTACCATCACTTTTCACTTCACTGTCACGATCACTTCACTTTTCACTTCACCACCCACCATCCACCCACCCTGCTGTATACCCTGCACTTCAGCTCTCGTTACCCGATCTTTTGTCCTTTCTCTGCCCTTCCCTGCATGCATATGAGGACATAGCATTGTTTGGCATGGGGGGGTGGATAGGCATCCTTAGGATCTGGGTATTTTAGGGTATCATGCAGTTTCTATATATATATATATATAAAACAGAGAGAGAAAATGAAAATGGTATTTAGTAATGATCTGAAAGCTGAAACAAAAATACAATAAGTGTTTATGGATATTCAACCTCTGTTTTGAAAACGTTCCAGGCCACAGAAGATTGATTCGCTCAGGCTCGGCTTAATTCACTTGAGCATTGACAAAATAGATCAGAATCTCTCCTAACTAAGGACGTATTCTTGTACCTAAGACACCAGTACAGGATTCGTTGGTTTGCTTCTACTTGAGAGCTTAAGTAAACTTGGTTCACACTACACATATCAGGAAAGACCAGGTGAACATAAGATCCAACCCTAGTGTTCATTAGGGAAGGTGGAGTCCTTACCTGTGCGTGCAGGTAAACTTTTTATCCCAGGTTTTAGTCTTGTGTTTAGGAGAAACTCTTTCTACCAAAAAGAAACTCTCCCACCAAAAAGAAAAGTGTGCTCCTCCAAATAAAGTTGTAAGAGGTATACTGACACGTGTTTCAAAAAAAAAAAAAGAGGGTTGCAAATATGTCAGTATATCTCATAAAGGTCTGTAAAGTCTTTGCCCTACAAGAAGTTTTTCAGGGCAGGTTACAAATACCTTGTTTTCCTTTGAGCCAAGAAAATCAGAAAATGGGAGTTGAGTTTTTCGTCATCTTCTTAAGGGTCAATCCGAAAACACGAGCTAAAACTGGGACCAACCTGTACTTAAAGATTCATGAAACCCTGGGCTTGAGTCTTAATGTTCATCCAGCCAGTCTTGATCCTTCACTATGCACAAGCCATAACCTCTTGAGCTCTCGAGTACAGCAAAAACCTCCTGGGTCCTGGAAATCGTACTTAAGGTTTAAATATCAAGAGTCCTGGTTAGTTGAGAGATGATCTATGTCATGTGAGACATAAAGTACTGGAAGTCTTCTCTACAATTGGTTCTCACAATATCCAACAATAAACACACCTATATTGCCTCAGAAGAAAATCTTCAGCTTAAGATCATTTTTAAATACTTTTTGCTAGGGACTAGCAAAAGATAGGCATGGGGGTATGATTGCACCGCAAAAATATGTCTATAATAATGCCTTCTTATGCTATTTCCTAGCATTACCTGTGTATATTAGGATTCCGCAGTTGCATTTGTAAAAATACATGTATACATGCATCTAATTGAGAGGAAAGAAGAATGAAATAAATGGCTTCACAATTCGCATTTTCCTTAAGTGCCTCTTTGCAAAAATCCACCACCTCTATTTTTATTTCCACTTGATTTTTTTATCTTTCCTGCGGCTGCATCTTCTACGTGCGCCATGCTGCAGCTATCCTTCCCTGCGGCTGCCATTCCATCCCTCTCCCTGCAGCTGCATGCGGCCATGCCATTCCTCTTCTATTTAAAGATCGCAGCTCCTACCTTTGCAAAGAGAGCCTGGTCCCAGCCAAGAAAAATCCCACAGGCAGCTCCATCTCCAGGCCACATTGTCCTCTCCTCCATTCCCCTCCATATGCCGGTCCTCCTCCGAGGAGAAACCCGGCGAGCTGGAGCTCTCAATGTGGTGCACACCACCACAGTGAGACCACCACCGCCCAGCTCTTCAAAGAGCCGGTGGGAGTGGTGGGTCTGTTTTTGTTTTTTTGGCATTCCCGCACCTTCCCGCCATTGGAGCAGCTTCAAGGTCTGAAGCTTGAAGCAGCAGTGGCAAGGAAGCTGCAGCAGCAGCAGTAGCCCCAGCCATTCCGCGCAAGGCAGTAGGCGCCCCAGCCCCTCCACGCGTGCCTGCAGGCCTTCTCCGCCTCCGCTTTCTCCGCTCTGTAGCACGCACTGTCGCCCGCAACCGGCCGCTGCGCGCCTCTGCAGCGGCCGACCAAGAGCCTCCTCGCCCCCCTGCGGCACCTGCAAGCTTCCGCGCAAGCTGCAGGCGCCCTCGCCCTCCAGCCCCGCGTGCTCTGTTGCGAGCTCTCCGCGCTCGCAACCGGTCGGCGCAGGCGCTCTCCTCTGCGCGAATACGCACTCGCGCGCGTTGAAGACCATCAGACGACGGCCTTCACCTGCAGACGACTTAACCTGCAGCCCTTCCTCTCCCACTCTCTCTCTCTCCCGCTCTCTCTCTCTCTCTCACAACACTCATAGCACTCTACACCGACGCACACACACACACATACTTTTACACTTTCACACACACACACACACCTCTATTATAAACATATATATATATATACGTATACTTATATATAGTGATATATATATACATATATTTATATACATCTATATACATATATACATATACATATATCTATATATATATATATATACTTATATTTATACATATAGTAGTACCTATATACTTATGTATTAGTATGAATACATACATACATATATATATATATATATACATACACACATATAGATATATACATATATACATATACTACTGTGCATATACATATACATATACATATATATATATATATATATATATATATATATACTTACACCTATATATATAGTAGTATTAGTATACTTATATACATATATATATATATCATACGCATATATATATACTTATATATATATACATATACATACATATCTAGATACATATACCTATATACCTATATATATATACATCTATATAGTATTATATACATACATACATATACAAATATATATATATACATCTATACATATATATATCTATAACTATACATACATACACACACACACACACACACATATATATTTATATACACTTAGCTACATATATCTATATATACATATATTACTACACATACATATATATATATCTCTATATAGTTATATATACATACACACACACACACATATATATATACATATACACTTATATATACATATACACTTATATATACATGTATATCTACATATATATATACCTATACATTTATAACCATATATACATATATACATATAAATTTTCACGTTATTTACCATATGCTGTATCGCGGGAATATCTGCACCAGTTGCTGATATTCCTCGATACACGCGCACAAAAAGCATGGTCGCATACATCATCCACCATCCATCCCACACTCCACGCGGCACCTAGTCCTGTTAGTTGCGTCTCTCTAAACGACGACCGACTCGACACCGTGCTACACTCCATCGTCGCCTCCACCCCCACCCCTTTATATACATAATATATACATATATATATACTGTATTTACTTTATTTCTGTTTCGCTTTCCTGTTAGTAAAAAGATAAAAAAAATATATAAAAGAGAAAAGATAATCTTTGACTTGCAGGTACCCCGTCTTGCGAATAACAAGACTCATTTTGGAACTCTGTTTTGGCTCAAAGCCAAGAACCCAATTTTAAGGGTGTGCCTCAAGGACAAAGATTACCAGAAAAAAATCTAAATAAGAAAAACACCAAAAACACAATAAACGAACGGAAGAGACTTGTTGTAGGAAAGGCGTAGAAACTCGACTTGTACCCCACTTCCTTGAGTTAGACCTTGGGCCTAAAAGTGACAAGATAAAATCAAGTAGGCCAGGTTAAAAATTTTGTAAAGAGATGGTTAGGTCCGAATTAGGTTAACCACTATACACACTTCAACGATAAAATCACCATATTAACAACCTATCCGGGTCCGACCATACATGAAGCTCTAGGACTTTACTGATGAAGCCCTGATGAAAACTCTATTTCCTTTCTTCCATAAAGGATAAGGCCAAGCATTGGTATCATATCTTGGATGCAAGGGGAAATGATTGGGCTACCCTTAAGGGAGAACTCTTGAAAAAGTACTTTCTCATGAGTAAGACCAACCATTACAGAAGAGAGATTATGGGTTTTACTCAACAAGAAGGGGAGCAATTTCATGAAACTTGGGAGCATTTTAATGACCTTCTTAGGTTTTTCCCCCACCATCAGGTGCCAAGATGGCAATTGGTTGAAAGGTTCTACAACGGATTATCTGACAGGCATAGGCAAACCATTGATGCAGCCTGTGTAGGAACCTTCATGACCAAAACTGAGGATGAAGCTTGGGCATTATTTGAAACACTAAGTGATAATTCCATACACATGTCCTCTGCTTATTAAGAAAGGAAACCATCAATCTTGTAGAGGTAGATAGAGGCCCATGAAACTGGGGCTACTCAAGATTTGGCTTATCAGATTCAATTATTGAACAAAAAATTTGATAGGCTTTTAGCAAACTCTGGCATGAACCTGCAAGCAGCCTTTATCTTTCGGGCTTCAAGTGAATGCTCCATTTGCCAAAGCATGACACACGCCACTATGGAGTGCACCAGGAAAATCAATTCCCTGAGTTGATTCAGGCCGACCTGAACATGGCCCAAGGTTTTCGACCAACCCCTCGTAATAACCCCTATTCCAATACCTATAATCTGGGGTGTCGGAACTATCCGAACTTCTCATGGAAGCAAGGTGATGCTTCCAACTCAGCGAATGCAAGACTCCAACCTCCCCAACCCATATATCAGCCTTCCTTTGCAAACCCTCCTCAGAATAAGCCTTCTGAGATGGATGAACTAAAAGCCATGATGAAAGTGATGCAAGAGCATCGGAATATGGTCATCCAATCTCAAGGTAAGATGATCACTGATATGCAAGCCGAATTGCTCATCTTACTGAGGTAGTTAGGCAGTGGGATCTGGGGAAGTTGCCTAGCTCTTTTGTAGAGAACCCAAAGCGTAAAGGGGTCATATTCAAGGAGCATGCTCAAGCTGTGACCGTGCTGAGGAGTGGAAAGAAAATCGACAAACCTAATTGCACTCCTACGGTCACCTCTCAAAATTCACATCCAACACTGAACCTGACTTCCACCCTCACCGAGGAAGAGCCACATTACTCTCCCTCTCTTGAAATTACCCACCAAGAGGATTTCATCGTTCCACCACCCCTTTGCCGACATGACGACCCCTCTACCCAGAAGCTAAGGGTGCCCTATCCTGAGCGCTTATCTGCTCCTAAGGAATCTTCTATTGGATCATCTGGAGCCAAGGATAGGACAGATGAGATTATGGACACTTTTAGGCAAGTACACATCAATTTGCCTTTATTGGATGCTATTAAAAAGATTCCATCCTATGCTAAGTTTTTAGAGGACCTATGCACCTAGAAGTGCCGATCTAGGAGATAGGTCCAAGCTAAGGTCATCTTGCCTGACCATGTTAGCTTGTACTCCAACATGGAGCACCCCCGAAATGAAAGACCCAAGGGCCCCGTATATTTCAGTGGTTATAGGTGACCAACACATTGACGAGGCTCTACTCAATCTGGACGCGGGAGTGAACATTTTACCGAGCTCTATCTATGACCTTTTGAGAGGAGCTGATTTAAAGCTTAGTCCAGTCATCCTCCAAGTAACAGACAAATCACTTAAGACACCACGGGGATTGCTGGAAGATGTCCTGGTGAGAATGGAGGACTTCTTCTTCCCTGTTGGCATTCTTGTATTAGATATTGACCCATCTAATAAGCCCACCAAGCCGTCCATTATCTTGGGATGCCCCTTCTTGGCCACAACCAACACCTCTATCATTTGTAGATCAGGGGCACTTAAAATGGGTTTTGGGAACAAGAAGACCTAGTTGAATGTTTTTTATACCTATAAGCAATCCAGATTTGAAGACTGTTCCCAGATTAAGGTAGTTGATAAAATTATTGAAGAGACTACTCCAGCACTCTTATGTAGAGATCCCCTTGATTGCGTAGCAATCATAGGTCTTAATTGGCCTAGATTAAGCTAAGACTTAGCATAAGTTAGGGTTATTCATGCATGCATACGCATTATCTGCATCTTTACTGCTTTCCTTTAGCTATGCATAAAATAATGTTATAATCTACTGATTAAGTGCATTATGTCGATTGCAGGGAATAAGCTGATTAGGAGCTGGATCTAAAGCTGGATCAGGAATAACAGGAATTGTAGCAGAGCTGGAGCAGAAGGCCTAGTTTAAATGTAGGAATAATAATGTAAGGGGGTTAAAAGTTTGCTATTCTATTAAGTAGGAATAAAGCAATAAAATGTGAAGAGTTTAGGTCCAACCTAGCCCTAGGATAGCCTAGAGACTTCCCCAAGCCTTAGCCACCCTTAGATTAGGTCACAACACCCTAGGAAACCCTAAAACCTTAGTTCCAGCCCTTATCTGGATGTCCAGATAAGTTTTAAGACATCCAGGACTCTTAGCCAACTCCCGCACACTTCAAGCCCACTTCTACAGTGTTATTGGACGTCAAGACACTTTGTTAGACGTCCAATTTCTGCAGAATAACCAAAACAGAACCTGAAATCCTTCCTGACTTTGATTGGACGTCCAGACAACAAGTCTGGACTTCTGATTTTTGAGTATAAGACGTCTGATTATATAATTAGACGTCTGATACTGCTCTCCAATTCCTGTTTTGAGATTTAAGCCTTGATCTTGGATCTCTAGGTCCCTAAACCCAATTCCAACCCCATAGGAACCTAAATTAAGGTGCCGTAACCCTAGTACATCACCTCTAGACCTCCTTAAGGACCTAATTAGGTCCTCAATAAACCTAATTGACTTGGGTCTTAGTCAATTCCATCAGCCTATTCAATTGGACTCATTGAGTCCAATTGAGCCCTGATCTCAGCACACACTGTCCAATTGGACTCAGTGAGAGTCCAATTGACCTAGACCTGACCTAATTGAGTTTTTTTACTCTCAATTAAGTTTCCACACACCTAATTAAACTTGTATTAAGTTTAATTGCACTTTACCTTAGTGAATTAGGGTTTATAACCCTAATTTGAGACCTACCTTGACCTAAACCCACTAGAACCCAACCTAATCAACCTAGCCACCTAATTTTCGACCCACACACACCCACACACACCATCCACATGAAAATATCTAGCCTAGAGTTCTCTAGAACTCTCTACCATGTGTGGTTGCCTTGGTTGCCAAAAATAGCAACCAAGAGCCATTCAATTTTTAGATCCACATTTAGTGGATCTAAAAACCACCATCCACCCTCTCTCTCTCACTCTCCCACGAGCTCCCACCATAGGCCTTCTAGAGAATTCCATAATTCTCTAGAGAGCTTCCCTTAGGTCTATAAAAAGACCCCTTGGGTGGCCATTGGCACCCATTCACTCCCTTGGCAATTGCTCTCCATTGGTGCCATTCACACCACCTCCACTTCGCCACTCACTCCACCTTCACGAGCTCACTACCACCACCATGGAGGACACCATGCCGGGATGCTGGATCAACCCTACTTCTCTCCAAGGGTCGGCCTAAGCTACATTGGCCGCCCCTCATTCTCTTCTCGACCACTCCAAGGCCATCGGGGACCACCCCTGAATGCCCTCTATTCTTCTAGCTCTAGATCATGCTCTTCATAATTTTTATTGCTTTCATTTACTAATTAGTAGAGTAGTCTTACTGATGAGAACCTCATCATGAGCCATAACTAGCTCATTTTGACCTAATACAAAGGATAAAAGCTCCTACATAACTCAAGGAAAGGCTTAACTCAGAGAATTCTGAGTTTAAGGAGAAAACAAGTCATAAGGGGTAAAAATGCAATTTTACCAGTATAATCTGCATTCAGGGTAATTCAGGGTCCAAACATAGGTCAAAGCAACTTAATAAGAATAAAAGTGGGATGAGATGATCTAGAAAGGGCTACAGCAATTCCAAGGAACTAAATGATAATCTGTAACCCTAAAACAACCCACTTCAATTCACGAGGTTCAAGGCAAAGTAAAAACAGAATAAACCTTCTAAAATTCATAGAAAAATAATCTCTAGGGTTTAGAACCTTCAATTTGGCCTTCAGAACCCATTTTGACCTACATTGAGAACCATGCCCAATTAATAACTTAATTTGGGTTTTCGCATAAATTGACCGGTCAAACAAGGTTTAATATAGAAATGAAATTCACCATCAGATTCCTTAGGTCCTAATTAGTCATGTATAAAAACTTGAGCCTAAGAAGAAACCTCCTTGACCAACTTTACACTTTGGTCCTCATATATTTACTTTTTGGCCCTCAACTTTTGAACCCTCGCATTTTGGCCCCTAACTCTCCTTCGTTCTTTGCGTTCAGGTCCCCCCTGCAAAACCTGCCAGCACCATGCTCCGGCGACCTTGCGCGGAGCATGGCGCCGCGCAGGGTGAGGGGGAGAGCCTGGCAAGTAAACCGGGGGTGCCCTGCGTCGTCAGCCGTCGCAGGGACACCCCCTGGTCGCTGTAACCCGCCATACCGGCCGTGCGAACGCACGGACGGTATGGGTTTCCATCTCCGGCGTCCTCCGGCGAGGGAGACACGTCGTCTCCCTCCGCCTTCCTCCCCGATTCGGTCCCTATAAATACCCCCGTCGCTCCACCGTTCTTCCCAGCTCGGATCTGACGGAGAAAAACCCCCAACTTTCCTCTCCTCTCACTCCGGCAGACGCCCACCAGCTCCGGCGGTTCCTCCTCCTCCTCCTCTTCGCTCTGCCGCAATACCAGCAGCAGGGACTTCTTCCCCTGCTCTTCCCGCGCCACGCCGCACCCAGCTGGCGCCTCTCCGGCTCTCTGCTCGCCGCCGCCCCTTCCCCTGGGCATCTTCTTCTCCGGCGACAGTCGATACGACTGTCGCCCTGCCCCGGCCCCTTTCGTCTCCATAGCTAGGTCAGAACTCCTCCCCATCTCCCCCTCTTTCTTTTCCTCACTGTCTTTTATTTGATTAAACCCTCGACCGCTCCTGTCCACCGTCACCCCCCTCGTCTCCAGCCAAACTCCGGCGAGACGCTCCCATCACCCCAGCAACCCACACGGCTCGCCGACCACCGCAGAACCTCCGCCTCCTCACCCTGATCAATCCCCGCCCTTCCACTTCCCCCACATCACCCTCTGCAACCCCACCGAACAAACCCATCCTCCGACCCACAGTCCGACCTAGGGTAGCCCTTGCACGTCGCCCCACGCCTCGCCACCACCCACACGAGCTTCGCCGCACTCTGGCGAAGCTCCCGGCACCTTCTGATTAGGCCTAGAGGCCGTTTTGCTGTGAACAGGCCACCCGACCTCCGCCGCCATTGCCGTGCAGAAGGAGCTGCTTCCGCCTGCAGCTGCAGGCGTGCCACGCCCAGCGCCACGCCCAGATTCGACTCCCAGGCCTTGCGAGGCATTTCGACAAAGCATCAGGCTCGCAGCTGGGGAGAACGCTTCGCGTGAAGCCGCGATCGCCCGCTGCTTTCTCCACTGCGGGCGGTCAATTAGGGTGGGACATTTAGTCCCACCTCGGAAAAGTCTGAAGAGGCGCAGCGGTTTAAAGCGAAAAAGTGCTGGAGGCTTACTGCCTCAGCACACGGGGTGAGGTCCCCTTCACCCGCCCGGTTACCCGGTCTCGTCCGCGCTCACGCCCCGCGGATCTGACCCGACCCGACTTAGACTGACCTGCACTCCTCGCCCACCACGCACGCCGGTGGGCCTGGACCCGGGCGCGACTCGTTCCCGGCTACCCGGCAACTCTGGGAGAGCTATCCTATGAGCGGATTCTGTGAGAGAGAGACGGAGGGGCGGGGGGGTAGAGTAGGTTTTGCCCCCTGACGTAAACTCTGAAGTGTGCAGGCACAGGTGAAGAAGAAGGACCGCGGAAGAAGAAGGAAGCTGAGGGAGACACTGTAGCAACAAGCGGTTTAAGTCGTCTGATTGGAAAATCAGACGACGTCCTGAAGGGAAAAGAAGAAAGAAGGAGAGACGACGTCCTGACAGGAAAAAGAAAAGAAGAAAGAAGGAGATCTGAAGAACAACAGAAGAAGGCGAGGCAGAGGAGAACACAGGGAAGAACTCAAAGAAGAAGAGCAGGAACAGCTGAAGAAAGAAGAAGAACATCACCACTGCAGAAGAAGAACATCACCACTGCAGATAAAGAAGAAGAGGATAACAGAAGATCTGAGACGAGGAGAAGCAAAGAGAAAAGAAGAAAAGACAACAAATTCTTTCTCTCTCTTTCTTTATTTTTTGTAAAAGAAACATGTATATCTCTAGAATACAACTTGCTCCCTGAGTTCGACCTCGGGAACTCTTTTATTTTCCGAGTAAAAAATTTATATATTTGAAATGTTGGCAATAACTGGCTATACTACAACGCTATAACAATAAAACCCGGTTGCCGCCAGCGTTTCATTTTGGCGCCGTTGCCGGGGAGCAACGGCTATTCTAGAGGTAAACATTCCTGTTTCTTTTTAATTTCTGATAATCTCCTCTCTTTTGTGCAGAAAACTACAGGAAATCAAGAAGACAAGCAACCGCACGACAACCACTCCGAGGACAGGTAAATTTTTCCTCTCGCTATTAACCCCTAAACTCTAAAGAGGAAGAAAAGAAAAGAACAAGCAATATAGGGCTAACCTGTCTTCCATACTTAGTAACCATAAAGAGTTGCATGTTTTCAACTCATTAGTCCTGCACACTATTAAGGGTATTTAAGGGCTAACACATTCTTGCTTGAGCCTTAATTATCCAACAAAGAACTAACTGGACCAAGTAGAGCCAACATAAGATTCAACATTAGGGTTTTAGAGACACACTACTTAAATCAAGAATGGAGAAAATCCAAAAGAAGTGTGCCTAAACCATTGATTGAAAATACCTATTCAAAAGAAAACCTAAAACAATTGGCTCTCTAAACACTTGAACCCTAAAAGACAAGACCTAAAAGCTCTCAAAGAAAACAAGAGGTAAAGTTGACCCCTTGGGTCAACCAACCTTAAATTAGGTCACTCTTTGCACTTAAAAGACTAAAGTTCAAGTGAAACCTTAAGCACCCTGATCTTAAAATTGGTAGACTTAAGAGGTCAAGATCCCCATTCTGGTCTACCTGGAACCGCAGTGACAAGAGAGGTCGGGTGGGGGAAACCCTGTAACC
The DNA here is from genome assembly GCA_037157565.1 of Thalassia testudinum. Lineage (NCBI taxonomy): Eukaryota > Viridiplantae > Streptophyta > Magnoliopsida > Alismatales > Hydrocharitaceae > Thalassia > Thalassia testudinum. The sequence goes on from JAZHRO010000009.1 coordinate 53,807,556, forward strand.
CGTGGGGACGCTCTACCGTGTAGGGGTCTTCGCGGGACTCTCCCTCTCTGGCTGCCCAGGTAATTCTCAGGTGGACGATCTTTCTGATCAAGGGGTCCATCTGCCCCGCACCTCTATAGTCACCCAACACATTTTTGGGTGTCTTGATTGGGTCCAGCACCTTCTAAACTTACCTCTTCCAACAGTGCATGTACGGAAGGAGGTCCCTAAGACCACCCTTAAGACCTCCTTTAGAAATTCGCTCTCGTCAAGGCCAAGCCTCGACGCCCGTGTTTGTGTAGCAACACCCTCACATTATTCTCTCTTCTGATTCAGAACCAAGTTCTTCTTCTTCCCCCATCATGGCTCAGCCATTTGAGGAAGAAAATAATCTGGAACACCAGCTCCAGCGACTCAATGACCTCTTCCAAAACTTCGTGCACCCACCACAGCGTCCTATGATGCGGGACCACTACAATCCTGCTGCGGTGGCCATTGAGCCTCGAGTCAGAATCCCGACTGGAGGACCTGATTCCGAATTAAAGCCCAACATGATTCATGCTATACCTAAATTCCATGGGCTTAATTCTGAAGATCCCTTCCAGCACATCAAACAGCTAAAGCATCTGGCCCACACTTTTGGATCAGATGCGCAAAATCGGGATATTCTTCTCATGAAGATGTTCTCCTTTTCTCTTATGGACAAGGCCGCCCATTGGTATCAAACTCAGACCCGGCCGATCAACACTTGGGAAGAACTTCAATCAGAGTTTTTGAAAAAGTTTTTTCCCGTTGGTCGGACAAACGCCTTGCGCCATCAGATTACACACTTCACTCAACAATCAGGAGAACCTCTCCATGAGGCATGGGATCGTTTTCAGGATCTCATGAGAAAGTGCCCCCATCACGGAGTTCCTAAATGGGAACAAGTCCAATCTTTTTACCAGGGACTCCGTGAGGACATCCGCCTTTTCGTCAATGCAACTTGCGGAGGAAACATCATGGGTCAACATGAAGACACCGTATGGGAGATTCTCGAAAACATGTGCGAGAACTCCATCAACAATGACTCCATGGGATTATTCGACAGGACGAATACCCGCGCAGCGACGAATCTTAAGGGAGCACATGAGACGCAGGGCCTGTCCGCATCAGTCGACCTGGAATTAATGGCCAGTCGATTGGACAAGGTCTCAATCATTGAAAAGAAGGTGGATGAGCTGACTCAGCACTTGCAGCGAGCCACCTCCGCGCATAACTCCTTTGCACAACCTCCTTCCACACAGGAAACTGTGCAAAACATCCTCCACCGATCTTCCCCTGGGATGGATCCATATCCATCCCCATCTGATTCTTGGATCGGAGGATCATCCGATCCTTTCTACACCAGCCGGGGGAACTCCATTCCCCCTTTCCCTGATTCTCAGGAGGTTCCTCAGACCTGCGAGGACCTCAACGCCATCCAGAACGACCCATTCTCCAACACTTACAACCCTGGATGGCGAAACCATCCCAATTTTCAGTGGGCGGGAAATTCCCAAACCCAAAGACCACCTTTTCAGTCCCGCCCACAGCCCTCTCGTCATTACCAGCCGCCTCAGCCTCGGCCCAACCCTACTCATCCATCAGGGCCAAATCAGGATCAAATGTCCCTAATCCTTCAGACTCTAGCTGACATTCAGAAAACGAATGCGGCTATTCAAAAACAACACAAGGACGAGCTTACAGAAGTTAAAACTCAACTGGCCCAGTTGGCAAATTCTCGCCAGCCAGGCACACTCCCTTCCCAACCCCTTCCTAACCCAAATAACGTGCCAACCCAGAAGCGCGTTATGAATCCAAATTTAGGCCACGCTCAATGGATTTATCAGGCCCCTACTGCTCCATCTCCAGACGAGATGGAAGCCTCAACTTCTTATGCGGGATTTCAGCAGCAGCCACCCCTCTTACCAAACCCAAACCAAAATCAGGCCGGATTAAATTCTGTAACAACACGTAGTGGTAAAACAACTCAAGACCCGCATTATCCAAACCACTCCAAGCCTGATAACCATGACCCTAGGATAGTTATCCAAGATACCGCTGTTCCGGATCCACAACCTGGACCTCTCCTAGAAGAACCAACCAAGATCCCGTTTCCCGAGGCCTTGACCAAGGGAAAGAAGACCACCAAACCCGTGGCCCCTGAGGAGGACCTGGTCAAGCTCTTTGAGCAGGTCCACATAAACATCCCCTTGATGGATGCAATCCGCCACGTACCAGCTTACGCACGATTTCTAAAGAATATATGTACACCCCAGCGTAAGCCGCGAACCAAGGGAGGGAGCCCAATTGTTCTGTCAGAGCAAGCCAGCTCTGTAATCCTTAGTAGACTCCCACCCAAGGCAAAAGATCCTAGGACTCCCCTGATTTCCTGTAAGATAGGTGGTACCCAATTTCATAGAGCATTGTTAGACTTGGGTGCATCCATAAACCTGATACCCACATCCTTACTTGACCATCTAGAAGAATCTGAGCTAAAACCAACCGAGGTGACATTACAATTAGCAGATCGATCTATAAAGTCACCAAAAGGGATTCTCGAGGATGTTATCGTAAGAGTGCGGGATTTCTATTTTCCAGTGGACTTTATAGTCTTAGATATGGATGCACCTGAGAACCCTAGGGATACACCAATCATTCTAGGGAGACCTTTCTTGGCTATTGCTAGAGCCAACATCAGCTGTGAGGAGGGCCAAATAGAGCTTAAGTTTGGAGATCAAACACTGAAAATTGATATATTTAAGGCCCAACAAGGAATTAATTGCGGCGTCATCGAACAAATTTGTGACATCAAGACTTTGGTTGATGAATCACACCTCCAGAATGACTCGATTATGCCTCATCAACCACAGAAGGATCTTGACCCGCAAACAGAGGAGTCGAATCCAGATATGAACAACCCAGTAACTCCCACCCTTGAACCTCACATCTATACTGAACCACCCGCTGCTGCTGATAACCCCATCCTCGAACTGAAACCCCTTCCTGCTCACTTGAAATACGTCTTTTTGGGTTCTAATCAGACCCTTCCTGTGATTATCAATTCCAACCTCAGTCCTGAACAGGAATCCCGTCTGATTGTTGTCCTCCAGCAACATCGCAGAGCCATCGGATGGACTCTCGATGATTTGACTGGAATAAGTCCCTCTTATTGTACTCATCATATCTATTCAGAAGAGGGCACACGACCTTCTCGTGAAATGCAGAGACGCTTAAACCCCAATCTGCAGGAGGTCGTGAAAAAGGAGATCATCAAGTGGTTAGATGCCGGAATCATCTACCCGATCTCCGATAGTCGTTGGGTGAGCCCAATTCAGGTCGTGCCCAAGAAGGCAGGACTCACCACTATAACGACTGAGACCGGAGAAATCATTCCTACCCGATTAGCCAACTCGTGGAGAGTCTGTATAGATTACCGCCGACTAAATTCCTCCACGAAGAAGGATCATTTCCCACTACCCTTCATTGATCAAATTCTCGAAAAACTTGCGGGAAATAGGTTCTTCTGCTTTCTTGACGGGTACTCCGGTTATAACCAGGTGGCAATCCATCCTGAGGACCAAGAAAAGACCACGTTCACCTGCCCCTTCGGAACATACGCTTTCCGAAGGATGCCTTTCGGTCTTTGCAATGCACCTGCTACTTTTCAGCGATGCATGCTTGCCATATTCTCAGATATGGTAGGTGATTATCTGGAAGTCTTCATGGATGACTTTTCAGTTTTCGGAGCATCATTCGACGATTGCCTCCAACACTTGGTCCAGATACTCAGGCGGTGCATCGATGTGAATTTGGTTCTTTCCTGGGAAAAGAGCCATTTCATGGTGCCTGAGGGAATTGTCCTGGGACACTCAATTTCGGAGAAAGGTATCCAAGTGGATCGAGCTAAGGTTAATCTGATTTCTCACCTTCCTATGCCTAGCTCGATCAGGGACATCCGATCCTTTTTAGGGCATGTCGGTTTTTATCGACGATTTATCCCTGATTTTTCAAAAATCGCGCGCCCCTTGACCACTCTTCTCTCCAAGGATGTTCCTTTCGAAATTTCCAAGGAATGCACTCAAGCATTTGAAATCCTGCGTGACCGAGTCACCCAAGCCCCGATCCTACAGTCCCCTGATTGGTCTCAACCCTTTGAGATCATGTGCGATGCATCCGACTTCGCTGTAGGAGCGGTTTTGGGACAGAAAATTGACAAGAAACCTGTGGTCATTTACTACGCCAGCAAAACACTCGATGAGGCTTAGCGTAACTATACGGTTACTGAGAAAGAGCTGCTAGCTGTAGTATTTGCCCTAGAAAAGTTCAGATCGTACCTTCTGGGTTCCCGTGTCATCATATACTCGGATCACACAGCTGTGAGGCATCTCCTTGCAAAGAAGGACGCGAAACCTCGATTAATCCGATGGATCTTGCTGTTGCAAGAATTTGACCTTGAGATTCGCGACAAAGCGGGAAAGCAAAATGTGGTAGCTGATCACTTGTCCCGTCTTCCTTCTGAAATAATTGACCCTTCCGGACCCATCACTGAGCATTTTCCCGATGAGCACCTACTGACTATTGGTACTAGCCTTCCATGGTTTGCTAATGTAGTAAATTACTTGGCATCTCATCAGATCCCGTCTGATTGGCCGAAGGCCAAGAAAGACAAATTACGCTCCGATGCCAAGTATTACATTTGGGAAGACCCGTACCTCTTCCGCATAGGTGCCGATCAGATCATTCGGAGATGTGTCCCGGAAGGGGAATTCAACAAAATCCTCTCTTTCTGCCATGACCAGGCATGTGGTGGCCATTTCGCCGGGCATAAAACCGCATCAAAAGTCCTCCAGTGCGGTTTTTACTGGCCCACACTGTTCAAAGACGCATACAATCACTACAAGGCATGCAGTTGTTGCCAGAATTTGGGCAACATGAGCCATCGCGACATGATGCCTATGTAACCGATTCTAGTATGCGAAATCTTTGATGTTTGGGGGATTGATTTTATGGGCCCCTTTCCTGTTTCGGATGGTTTCGAATACATTCTGTTGGCTGTGGACTACGTGTCCAAATGGATCGAAGCCATACCGACCCGAACCTGTGATCACAAAATCGTTCTCAAATTCATTCATCAACACATTTTCTCAAGGTTCGGGATTCCTCGTGCAATAATCTCTGATGGGGGGACCCATTTCACAAATGCTCAGTTTAGGTCACTGATGACCAAATACGGGGTGTCTCACCGAATCTCTACTCCTTACCACCCCCAAACTAATGGTCTAGCTGAGCTGTCTAATCGGGAGATCAAGAAAATCCTGCAAGTCACTGTTCGACCTGACAGGAAGGACTGGTCGTCCCGACTTCCGGAAGCATTGTGGGCCTATAGGACCGCCCACAAGACCCAATTGGGCATGTCTCCCTTTAGACTGGTGTACGGAAAGGCATGCCACCTTCCTGTAGAACTGGAGCATAAAGCCTATTGGGCAGTACGGAACTGTAATCTAGATCTTTCCAAGGCTGGGACCCACAGAAAACTCCAAATCAGCGAGATCGATGAATTACGCCTAGACGCGTACGAGAACTCGTAAATCTACAAGGAGCGGGTTAAAGCCTTCCACGACAAACACATCTCGAGAAAGATCTTTCATCCTGGTCAAAAGGTCCTACTCTTTGATGCCCGACTAAAACTCTTCCCAGGAAAACTGAGATCCAAGTGGGTCGGACCATATTTGGTCCGACAGGTTTTTGGAAATGGAGCAATCGAAATCAGTCCACTCAGCCACGATTCTGAACCTTTCATCGTGAACGGTCAGAGACTCAAGCCGTTCATTGATGTAACTTCTACTAATTTGGCTGAGGCATCTTATATCCTCCTTTCCCCTTGAGCTTATTGCGCCCAGCCGATGGCGTAAAACTCAGCGCTTAACGGGAGGCAGCCCGTCATTCTCTTTGAAAACCTGAAACTTGTTCTGACACCTTTTTGCACTTGAAGTTCACCCTTGTAGACAGCCGACCCCACCTCAGATGCTTGCATCTGGGATTAGAAATCGTCCGCAAAAATTCAACCCGACCCATCCACTCATCCAAATTTCTGTCTTAAGGAATGAACTAAGTTAAATAAAAACCCCCTAGGTTACAATGAGGACATTGCAAATCTTAGGCATGGGGGGGGGTATGAAAGTGCAAAACTTGTAAGAAAAGGTTTCAAACAAAAAAATTCACATATGCCAAAAACACCATAAAAATTAAAAATTTTTCGAAAAAGAATAAGAGGAAAAGAGGAGAAGGAAATTTTGTGAAGGAGAAAAGAAACAAAATGAAAAAGGAGCACAAAATTATGAGAAAAGGTGATAGTCATTAGTAAGGAACTAAGGAATTAACCTAAGTTCTAGACCTCATTCAAGAAAATAACTGAAAAGTGCACAATGAGATTAGTAAGAATGCAAACCTTAGGCATTCTTGAATAGACTCTTAGTACCCATTAAGATCTGGACACTCCTCAAGAGGTTGAGGAAAATGAAAAGCTGAAGTATTAGGTCTAAGGCTTAGGGAGTATTTGGCCTAGTTAACTAATTTTTGGTTTACGGGACTCAGTAACCTAAGCACCCTAACCTCACACACAGCCTGGTTCAGTAAGCGTAAAAATCAGAATCACGTAGAAGCGTCGCAAAATTCTGAAAAGAACACCTAGAATAGGAGCGGCCGATCAACACAAGTTGATTTGGACGAGTTCCCAGTGCGGAGAGGCGGGAAATCCCCTCGAAGATGCGCAACAAAATATCATCTCCTCGGCGCTTGTCTCTTAGGATATTTACATATCCTACTGGGGGCATGTAAGCACTCTGTTGGTTCAGATTCCATGGATGGCATTATCTCGAAGTGTCAATTGCCAGGGTCTGGATTCGGCCACGGAACACCATGGATGGGATTATCTCGAAATCTCAATAGCCAGGGTTCCGGGGGTTGCCATGGGCGGTGCTATCTCGAAGCATCGATCGCCAGGAACCCTTGAGGATTAATGATGGGAGCAAGGAATCTGATACAGACCATGTTGAAAAGCCAATCCTAGGTTAGAACTAAAAAAAAAAAGAGAGAGAAAACTCTCCAAACAGAAAAACTTTCTATCTCTCTCTTACAAAACACACTGCGAACTGAGCCAGGGCTAAAATCATTTCAAGCACGGGTGCTTTAACCACAAAGTCCAATAAACCTTAGGTTAGTTCTTGTGGACCTTAAAAACCTTTGCTAAAGACTGAGGCTAAGGCTAGACAGATTTGGATCTTGATCAGTACTAGAGTACCTTTTAGGCCTATGATCAGCATTCTAACCTAATCTATGCTCAAATAAAAAGCACTTATCTAAAACTATTAAAAACTTCATGGTCTAGAACAAGGGTTGAAACCTTAAGTTTTTGCTAAGGGACTAGCAAAAGCTAGGCATGGGGGTATGATGAGAACCTCATCATGAGCCATAACTAGCTCATTTTGACCTAATACAAAGGATAAAAGCTCCTACATAACTCAAGGAAAGGCTTAACTCAGAGAATTCTGAGTTTAAGGAGAAAACAAGTCATAAGGGGTAAAAATGCAATTTTACCAGTATAATCTGCATACAGGGTAATTCAGGGTCCAAACATAGGTCAAAGCAACTTAATAAGAATAAAAGTGGGATGAGATGATCTAGAAAGGGCTATAGCAATTCCAAGGAACTAAATGATAATCTGTAACCCTAAAACAACCCACTTCAATTCACGAGGTTCAAGGCAAAGTAAAAACAGAATAAACCCTCTAAAATTCATAGAAAAATAATCTCTAGGGTTTAGAACCTTCAATTTGGCCTTCAGAACCCATTTTGACCTACATTGAGAACCATGCCCAATTAATAACTTAATTTGGGTTTTCGCATAAATTGACCGGTCAAACAAGGTTTAATATAGAAATGAAATTCACCATCAGATTCCTTAGGTCCTAATTAGTCATGTATAAAAACTTGAGCCTAAGAAGAAACCTCCTTGACCAACTTTACACTTTGGTCCTCATATATTTACTTTTTGGCCCTCAACTTTTGAACCCTCGCATTTTGGCCCCTAACTCTCCTTCGTTCTTTACGTTCAGGTCCCCCCTGCAAAACCTGCCAGCACCATGCTCCGGCGACCTTGCGCGGAGCATGGCGCCGCGCAGGGTGAGGGGGAGAGCCTGGCAAGTAAACCGGGGGTGCCCTGCGTCGTCAGCCGTTGCAGGGACACCCCCCTGGTCACTGTAACCCGCCATACCGGCCGTGCGAACGCACGGACGGTATGGGTTTCCATCTTCGGCGTCCTCCGGCGAGGGAGACACGTCGTCTCCCTCCGCCTTCCTCCCTGATTCGGTCCCTATAAATACCCCCGTCGCTCCACCGTTCTTCCCAGCTCGGATCTGACGGAGAAAAACCCCCAACTTTCCTCTCCTCTCACTCCGGCAGACGCCCACCAGCTCCGGCGGTTCCTCCTCCTCCTCCTCTTCGCTCTGCCGCAATACCAGCAGCAGGGACTTCTTCCCCTGCTCTTCCCGCGCCACGCCGCACCCAGCTGGCGCCTCTCCGGCTCTCTGCTCGCCGCCGCCCCTTCCCCTGGGCATCTTCTTCTCCGGCGACAGTCGATACGACTGTCGCCCTGCCCCGGCCCCTTTCGTCTCCATAGCTAGGTCAGAACTCCTCCCCATCTCCCCCTCTTTCTTTTCCTCACTGTCTTTTATTTGATTAAACCCTCGACCGCTCCTGTCCACCGTCACCCCCCTCGTCTCCGGCCAAACTCCGGCGAGACGCTCCCATCACCCCAGCAACCCACACGGCTCGCCGACCACCGCAGAACCTCCGCCTCCTCACCCTGATCAATCCCCGCCCTTCCACTTCCCCCACATCACCCTCTGCAACCCCACCGAACAAACCCATCCTCCGACCCACAGTCCGACCTAGGGTAGCCCTTGCACGCCGCCCCACGCCTCGCCACCACCCACACGAGCTTCGCCGCACTCTGGCGAAGCTCCCGGCACCTTCTGATTAGGCCGAGAGGCCGTTTTGCTGTGAACAGGCCACCCAACCTCCGCCGCCATTGCCGTGCAGAAGGAGCTGCTTCCGCCTGCAGCTGCAGGCGTGCCACGCCCAGCGCCACGCCCAGATTCGACTCCCAGGCCTTGCGAGGCATTTCGACAAAGCATCAGGCTCGCAGCTGGGGAGAACGCTTCGCGTGAAGCCGCGATCGCCCGCTGCTTTCTCCACTGCGGGCGGTCAATTAGGGTGGGACATTTAGTCCCACCTCGGAAAAGTCTGAAGAGGCGCAGCGGTTTAAAGCGAAAAAGTGCTGGAGGCTTACTGCCTCAGCACACGGGGTGAGGTCCCCTTCACCCGCCCGGTTACCCGGTCTCGTCCGCGCTCACGCCCCGCGGATCTGACCCGACCCGACTTAGACTGACCTGCACTCCTCGCCCACCACGCACGCCGGTGGGCCTGGACCCGGGCGCGACCCGTTCCCGGCTACCCGGCAACTCTGGGAGAGCTATCCTATGAGCGGATTCTGTGAGAGAGAGACGGAGGGGCGGGGGGGTAGAGTAGGTTTTGCCCCCTGACGTAAACTCTGAAGTGTGCAGGCACAGGTGAAGAAGAAGGACCGCGGAAGAAGAAGGAAGCTGAGGGAGACACTGTAGCAACAAGCGGTTTAAGTCGTCTGATTGGAAAATCAGACGATGTCCTGAAGGGAAAAGAAGAAAGAAGGAGAGACGACGTCCTGACAGGAAAAAGAAAAGAAGAAAGAAGGAGATTTGAAGAACAACAGAAGAAGGCGAGGCAGAGGAGAACACAGGGAAGAACTCAAAGAAGAAGAGCAGGAACAGCTGAAGAAAGAAGAAGAACATCACCACTGCAGAAGAAGAACATCACCACTGCAGATAAAGAAGAAGAGGATAACAGAAGATCTGAGATGAGGAGAAGCAAAGAGAAAAGAAGAAAAGACAACAAATTCTTTCTCTCTCTTTCTTTATTTTTTGTAAAAGAAACATGTATATCTCTAGAATACAACTTGCTCCCTGAGTTCGACCTCGGGAACTCTTTTATTTTCCGAGTAAAAAATTTATATATTTGAAATGTTGGCAATAACTGGCTATACTACAATGCTATAACAATAAAACCCGGTTGCCGCCAGCGTTTCACTTACTTCTCCCCCAATGATGCATGCGAAATCCCCCCGTTGATTCTTGTATGCAATCATTTTCTGGTAGTTAGATTTAATTTTAAGCATTCATGTATAAGCTTTCCTCTAGATTTCCTTGTGCAACAACTCTCCCACGATGAATGAAATTTCATTATATATATATATCTCTTATGTGTTTGAAATCACCTTGAGCTAAATGATTATCATATTTGCGTGATTTAAGTGCCTGTTCTTTAATCGCCTATATATTACGCACCAGCATGTCGTTTAAATAAAGTAGAGCGGCTTTAAGATTGATTTCAAAAACAAAAACAACGCCTCCCAGAGACGAACGACCGGGACTCAAAGTCTCGTTATTTTCAAAACAATATCTTTGTTGGATCGTATTTCGCAACTATACTATGACGCTTTTATCAAAAATGCGACCTACGACCTCCCAACACCCCTTCAAAAGGTCATATCTAAGGACCATCCTCTGAGTATTGAAGAAAATGAAGGGGATATGTCTGAATTGGAAGAGTTGTTGGGAGTACACATCGAGTCTCTGTCCCCATCCTGAACCTTGAAGGTAGATCCACTACCTGAGGCAGGGACATCTCAACTTATACCCTCAATCCAAAAGGCTCCTGAGTTGGAGCTTAAACCCCTCCCAAGCACATTGAAGTATTCTTTCCTTGGCCCTAACGGCACACTCCTCATCATTATCTCATCTGCATTATCTGAATCGTAGGAGAGAGCTTTGCTCAAGTGTTTGCAAAGGCACAAGGGAGCTATTGCTTGGTTGATAGTTGATATTAAAGGTTTTGACCCCTCCCTTTGCATGCATCATATATATATGGATGAGTCCATGAAACCTTTTTGAGACATGCAGAGAAGGCTCAACCCCAATATGTGGGAGGTTGCCCAAAAGGAGATTTTGAAATGGCTGCATGTTGGAATTATTTATCCCATTTCAGACAGTAAATGGGTCAGTCCAATACATGCGGTGCCCAAAAAGGCAGGAATCATTGTGGAAGAAAATGACCAGGGAGAGTTGGTGACCACTAGACCCTCAATTGGCTGGAGGGTCTGCATTGATAACCGTCGTTTGAACACGGCTACCCAGAAAGACCATTCCCCCTTACCGTTTATTGATCAGATTTTGAAAAAACTGGCGGGGAACAAGTACTTCTGTTTCCTTGACGGGTACTCTGGGTATAATTAGATAGTCATCTTCCCTGACGATCAGGAGCGTACCACCTTCATAAGTCCGTATGGCACATTTGCATTCCGTCGAATGCCATTCGAGTTATGTAATGCTCCTGCCACATTCCAACAATGTATGAAGGCTATCATTTTTGACATGATCGACAATATTTTAGAGATATTCATGGATGATTTCTCTATTTACGGCTCGTCATTTGACCTATGCTTTTCTCACCTTGATAAAGTCTTAACCCATTGCGAAGAGGTAAAGCTGGTGCTAAGCTGGGAGAAGAGCCACCTTACGGTCCAGCGAGGCATTATTTTGTGGCATGTAGTCTCTGAGAGAGGATTAGAGGTGGATAAAGCCAAAATTGAATCCATCTCTAAACTTCCATCGCCCACCAATGTTCGTCAAGTTAGATCTTTTCTTGGCCATGCTGGATTTTACTTCATTAGAAGTTTCAATAAAATCTTTAAGCCACTCTGTGACTTGTTAGCGAAGAATGTTTCCTTCGATTTTGATGATAGATGCGGTGAGGCTTTCTAAGTCTTGAAGAAAGCCCTTATTACCGCACCGATTCTCTAAGCACCAGATTGGGTGCTCCTATTTGAGCAGATGTGCGATGCTTTTGATTTTGCAGTGGGAGCAGTCTTAGGTCAAAGGGTTGATGGCAAACCTCATGTTTTGCATTATGCTAGCAAGACCCTTATAGATCCTTAGTGAAACTACATGGTCACGGAAAATGAACTTCTTGTTGTAGTATTTGCTTTGGAAAAGTTTCGATCCTATTTATTGGGATCCAAGGTTGTAGTGTTCACTGATCATTCTACTTTAAAGCACCTTCTTGCGAAGAAGGACACCAAACCTCATTTGATTCATTGGATTCTGCTACTCCAGAAGTTTGACCTGGAAATAAAAGATAAGAAAGGAGTTGAGAATGTGGTAGCAGATCATCTATCCAGGATCCTTATTGAGGCATCAACCCCTGCTGGCAATATCCAAAAGACTTTTCCTGATGAGTCTCTAATGACTGTGGAGGCCAAAACTCCTTGGTTCGTTGACATAGTGAACTATCTGGTCAAGGGCATTACCCCCAGTACTTGGGACAAGCAGATGTGAGACATGTTTTTTGCCAATGCTAAATTTTATCACTGGGAGGAACCCGAGCTTTTTAGAATAGACCCTGACCAATTTTCGTTGTTGCGTCCCTAACGAAAAACAAAGGAGCGTTCTGAGTTTTTACCATGACCTCCACTGTGGAGGGCATTTTAGTGGGAAAAAGTTGCCTAAAAGGTTCTTCAGTTTGGCTTTGGTGGCCACATTATTTAGAGATGCACATACATATGTGGACGCATATTTACATTGCCAGCAGATGAGAACCATTGGAAAAAGGGATGAGATGCCCTAGCAACCTATTCTCCCCATTGAGATCTTTGATATCTGGAGCATCGACTTCATGGGTCCCTTTTCTGTGTCCTTCGGATATGAGTACATCCTTGTGGCTGTGGACTATGTATCGAAATGGATAGAAGCCATACCCACGCGGACTAATGACTATTCTGTGGTCTTGGATTTTGTTAGGGCTAATATCATTTCTCGATATAGGTGCCCAAGGACTATCATAAGTGATGGAGGACCTCACTTTAAGAATGTGCACTTCACAAGACTACTCCAAAATTTGGAAGTCAACCATATGATAGCCACACCTTACCATCCCCAAATGAGTGGACAAGTTGAAGTGTCTAATAGGGAGATTAAACGCATTCTAGAAAAAACTGTCAGGCCTGACTGTAAGGATTGGTCGAAAAAACTAAATGATGCTCTTTGGGCCTATAGAACAACATATAAGACTCCCTTGGACATGTCTCCTTTCCGTCTTGTCTATGGAAAAGCATGTCACCTTCCCGTGGAAATCCAACACGAAGCTTATTGGGCTATTAAAAATGTTAACTTAAATCTGTATAAAGCGGGTAAGGCACTATTACGACCCAGTTCCTGAATCCCTACAGGACCCGAGACCGGCTCACCTCGACTAATCCCAAGACCTAGTCGTCCAACAAGAAATAACCAAAAAGCAAGAAAATAAACCACATTCACATATGCAATATAACTAAGCAGTAAAAACGTACAAGCAGTAAAGGAAAGTAAAAGCTGCTATTCCAATACATACCACCACAACAATGGGAGCAACGGAAACGAAAGCAACAGTAACAACAACAGTAGCTAAAAGTCTGAAACTCACTACAACAGTAAAGGGGGGGTACAACAAGAGTGCAGAAAACTATGGCTGGGCTCGACTGGGCCCAGCACCCTCTACAGCTGGAAGCTCAGGCTGCTCAACTCCTGGACCTGAATTGTGTTATAAAAAAGGATAGAGTCAGCGAACGTTGAGTAGAGTGGTAACTATACTATCTAAAATAGTAAAAGTAACAGGTTTATTTATCTTTCTTAATTATTTTATTTTACATGTATTTCCTTTTCACCCCTTTTCCTCAAACTTTCAAATTTTCTTGACCTTGCAAGTTCCTCATGGGAACGATCTTGATTGTAGTCTTTTCCGAAGAGTAGAAGGTACACGTGGTGCTCTCTTGGCCGGGAGAGTCCCCCATGGTAGTCCTACACCTAGTCAACCACCCCGTGGTCACTGTCAAGACATAGCGGTGACTACGGCACACGTGATAAGCGCATGGGTAGCTACCCCACACTGACACGCAGTCAATCGTTTCCACTAGCGGGTACCCTCAAAGTACAGAACGGAACAGTATAGGGCCTAGCCCTCTCAGAAACAGGGGTCTAGCCCCTCAGAACCAAACAGGGGTCTCGCCCCTCTACAGTCCGTGCACCCTCGTCTGATTACCCCGGTTTGCCCAGAGGGCCTAAGAAGTCAGTGTAGGATGGCTAGCTGAACCCTGGGCCCTGTGGGTGGCTAGCTCCCTCCCTATACTAGTAGCTCACCTTGGTACCATGTACACAAGGGCCAACAGAAGTCGGTGTAGAGTGACCAATCCTAACCCCAAGTCCCAACCTAAGGATGGCTAGCTCTGCTCTACACAAAAAGGGGATAGTTGCTCTCCTTGGTACCATGTACTCAAGGGCCAGCACACTTCCTGTCCACATTCCAGATTTTCCATCTAACCAAGGGAGCTCTACTCCTAACTCCCCGTAGGGTTGATGCTCATGTTCACCACATTATTCCGATCTAGATTCCATCATTCACAATTTAGTTCTCGTTTATATACAGGCTGCTCGTGTTTCCACAATTTAATACATGCAATTGATGATTTCACAGGTAACTGATCATTTATCTCAAGCAGCTCATACTTTATTATAGGTAATGTCTAGCAGTTTAGCTTATTCATGTATACAAATACAATCATGCAGTGCAATTGGTTTATTCATTTCTCTCTCCTAGGGTTCATGCCACATCCTAGGTTTCCAGTTGGCTAATTCCATAGATACATTCTTAATTAATAAGATTAACAGGGGTAGACCACTCTACCAGACAATCAGGGAGTAATGGGGGCTTGAACTGCAGACCCAGGCGTCTCTATGAGCTCCAACCACGCAGTAGGTCGAAACCCTATACCAAGGAATACATCACAAAGGAAGATTCAAAACAGTGTATAAAGGTTTCTAGTACATAGAGCAACTCACAAGGAAACCACAGATACTTCATTTGCGTAAAACGGATCTCGATCGGACCCTAAACGGGTCAAAAACGTGTCTACTAACCAAAATCAGACTTCTGGAAACAAGTCAAGATGTCTTAAAAGTTATAGAATCTCACCTCAAGTTCTTGCAGTGCCCTCAGATGTCCAGGACTTCCCTACGATTGTCTGAAAGTAGTTCTAGATGTCGGACCACTCCTCCAATTGTCTGGAAGCACCTCCGGTCGTCTGGTGAGCTGATCAGACGTCCGAAAGTGCGTGGAACAGCATTTTGCGCACCTTCTCAAGGCTGCTCCTACGTACGACAGAGCAGCCACCCTAAAATCAGCCAAACAAATCTTTTGCGATGCGGCCTGCATGGCCGTAACCGCGAAGAGAACGTACCTTCGCAACAAAGGTGCTTTCAGACGTTTGGTCTTGATTCCAGACGTCCGGATGCTCAGCCAGTCGTCCGGACTACACTCCAGACGTCTGATACTGGAAAAATTCCAGTATCAAAACACGCTCCTAGGGCTCCTCACCGCGCTCCGTCACGTTTCTCCTCGCTTCGCCACTGCTCCAACTATTGCTGGTGGTCGAGGACGTCACTCCGGACTCCCTCCTCCCCCATGCACCGCGGTGGCTGTGCGAGCTTCGACGAGCTTCCACCGAAGCTCCCGACCTTGGCTTCCTCCTCCTTCTCATGCACTCTCCTCCTCGCTCTCATGTGCTCCCTCGCTCACCTCCTCCCATCGCTCCACCGTGCTCTGAAGGTGGAGATGGTGGTGTGTGGAGTGGAGAGGAGGGGAAGGGTGGCTTTTATAGAGTTGGGGGGTTTAGGGTTTGGCAGAGGGAGAAGGAGGAAAGAGAGAGAAAAGGAGAGTTCTTTGCGTCGCCCACGCGCAGAACGCAGATTGCGTACAAAAATTTTATTTCCAGATGTCTGGGAAAGGATCCAGACGTCTGATTGACACTCCTGACGTCTTAAAAGGCTAAAAGTGGGATGGGTCTTTACATCATAACAAACTTAAAGGAAGTTTCATCCCTGAAACTTGAGCTACCTAGGATGAGGACAAAAGGAACATAAAGCGCACAACAAACTTAAAGAGGATCGAAGTAGGTCCGAAAAGACGTACCCTCAAAAAGCTCTGGGTACCGCTCTCGCATCGCCGCCTTAGGCTCCCAGGTAGCCTCCTCATACCGCTGACTTCTCCATAAAACCTTCACTAGGGGTACCTGCTTCCGTCTCAGACTCCGGACGGCCCTGTCTAGTATCTGCACTGGTCTCTTGGGGTAGGTTAGGTCGTCACCCACCTCGACATTCTCATGGCTTAGAATGTGACTGGGATCGGCGATGTACTTCTTGAGGTTGGACATGTGGAACACGTCGTGCACTCTAGAAAGCTAGGGAGGAAGGGCAAGCCGGTAACCAATGGGTCCTACCCACTCCAGGACCTCAAAGGGCCCCACAAACCTCGACGCAAGCTTCCCCTTCACCCCAAAATGCTGCAGGCCCTTCATGGGTGAAACATGGAGAAAGACGTGATCCTCAACCTCGAACTACACCTCTTTGCGTTTCCGGTCAGGATAACTCTTCTGCCTGCTCCTGACAGTGCGGAGTCGTTTGTGGATCTGCTTTATCACATCCTGACTCTGCCGGATCAGCCTTGGGCCAACCTCCCACTTGGTCCCCACCTCGACCCAACTCAAGGGCACAGTACACCTCCATCCGTATAGAGCCTCGTAAGGGCCATGCCAATGCTTGAGTGATAACTGCTATTATATGAAAACTCTACCAGGGGTAAATGCTCCTCCCCGGAGCCTCTCCAGTCCAGTACACAGGCACGCAAAAGGTCCTCAAGCGTCTGTATGGTGCGCTCTGACTGTCTGTCTGTTTGGGGGTGGTACACGGTACTGAACCTCAACCGTGTCCCCAAAGCCTACTGAAACTCAGCTCAAAACTGGGAAGTAAAATGGGTATCCTTATCGAATACAATCTCACGCGGAACTCCGTGCAGGCATACCACATCGCGAATGTAGCTCTCTGCCAACTGTGCTGATCCTAAGGTGACTCAGATCGGCAGGAAATGCGCCATCCTCGTCAACTTGTCCACTATCACCCAGAATGCATCATGTCCTCACTGGGTAACAGGTAGACCCACCACCAAGTCCATGGTGATGCTCGCCCACTTCCACTTTGGCACAAGAAGTGGCTGCAACGGCCCAGCAGGTCTCTGGTGCTCGGCCTTCACCTGCTGGCACACTAAACACTGCTGCACAAACTCACCCACATCTCACTTCATCCCTCTCCACCAAAAGTCGCATCTCAGATCATAATATATCTTTGTGTTTCTAGGATGTATGGTGAACCTGGACCCATGCGCCTCCGTCAGGAGCTCTCTCAACAGCTCGTCGTCCCTGGGAACGCAGAAGCACCCCCTCATGCACAGCACCTCTTCTGTAAAAGAAAAGTCTCCTGGGTCCCCTGATAGCACTCTATCCCGCAACGTCTGTAAGTACGGATCAGTCATCTGTTTTGCGATGATGCTGTCTATCAGCTCTAGTTGCATCTGCCGTGTCACTGTCACTGCCCCACAATACCCCTGTGACTCCCGGGGTCGCCAACTGCCCAACTCCTCTGTAAGTCTCCAACTCTGTGCCTGTAGACTGGCCAAGTGGGCGGGTGTCTTCTGACTCAAGGTGTTAGCCACCACATTGGCCTTCCCTGGATGGTAGGAGATGTTGTAGTCATAGTCCTTCAGGAGCTCTAACCAACGTCTTTGCTCATGTTAAGCTCTTTCTGGTCAAACAAGTACCTGAGTCTCTTATGACCTGTGAAAATCTCAAAGGTCTCACCGTAAAGGTAGTGCCTCCATGTCTTCAGCGCAAAGACAACAGCTGTCAGCTCTAAGTCATGGGTAGGGTAACTATGCTCATGGGGCTTCAGTTGCCACGAAGCATAAGCGACAACGTGATCCCGCTGCATGAGCACACCCCCTAACCCCTACAACGAAGTGTCTGTGTAGACCATAAAATCGCCACTGCTATCCGGGATGGTGAGCACAGGAGCTGAAGTCAGTCTCTCCTTCAACTCCTAAAAACATGCCTCACATGCATCTATCCAGGAAAAGGGCACGTCCTTCCGAGTCAACTGGGTCATAGGACACGCAATCTGCGAGAATCCTCTGATAAATCGCCAATAGTAACCTGCCAGTCCCAAAAAGCTGTGTATCTCTATCATTGTACGTGGCCTCTCCCACCTGAGTACGGCCTCAAACTTGGCTGGGTCCACAGCCAAACCATCGCCTGAGATCACGTGGCCCAAGAAAGTCACTTGCCTCAACCAAAACTCACACTTGTACTTGGCATACAGCTTGCATCGCCTCAAAGTGTCTAGAATCATCCGTAGATGCTGTCCGTGCTGTGCCTGATCCCGTGAGTAAACAAGTACGTCGTCGGTGAATACTACCACAAACTGATCCAAGTATGGTCTGAAAACCCAGTTCATCAAATCCATAAAAGCAGTGGGGGCGTTGGTCAGCCCAAACGGAATGACCAAGAACTCGTAGTGCCTGTACTGGGTACGGAAAGCTGTCTTGGAGACATCAGTCTCCCTGATCCTCAACTGGTGGTAGCTTAACCTCAGATCTATCTTGGAGAACATTGTGGCATCTCGCAACTGGTCAAAAAGGTCATCAATTCTCGGCAACGAATACTTGTTCTTGATGGTGACCCTATTCAGCTATCTGTAGTCAACACAAAGTCGTAGGGTACCATCTTTCTTCTTCACAAATAACACAGGGGCTCCCCACGGGGATACACTGGGCCTCACAAAGCCCTTCTCCAACAGGTCCTGTAGCTGTGACTTGAGCTCTCGCAGCTCAAGTGGTGCCATCCGGTACGGTGCAGTAGAAATGGGGCTGGTCCCCAGTACCAATGAGATCTCAAACTCGATCTCACGCTCAGGCGGTAGTCCTAGCAGCTCCTTTGGAAACATGTTGGGGTACTCACAAACCACTGGAATGCTCTGAAAGTCAGCCACAGGGCTAGGCTTTGCCACTACATAGGCTAGAAAGCTCTCACACCCCTGGCTCAAAAGCCTCACTGCTCGAAGCGTAGATATGCACGTGAAACCTCCGTCCACCGGTTGTCCGTGAAACTCAAAGGAAGGCAACACTGGTATAGAGAAGATGATCTTCCTCCTGAAACAGTTCACCAAGGCTTGGTAGGCGGACAACTAGTCCATCCCTAGATTCACACCAAAATCCTCCATCGGTATCACAATTGGGTCAGCGGGGAGGCTGTGTCCCCCTATACTGACCTCACAGTCTGTGTAGACCTCAACTACAAACAACTGGCCACCTGGGCCTCTAATCACAAATGTATCCTCTAACAGCACACTATCCTGTCCCAAACTGATAGCAAAACTCGCAGCAACAAAAGAGTGTGTGGCGCCGGAATAAAAAAGTACATATACTAATCTGCCGGAAACGGTAACTATACCTGCCACCATTGAATCGGAAGCCCTGGCATCTCTGTGTGTCAGGGCATTGATACGCCCCTCAGCCCTCGGCACAGGCGAAGTTGCTACACTCTGGGTTGGGCGAGCAGCCGCTGGTTGGTACCCTCCTTGTGACTGCTTCCCTCCCTCACGTGTTTAGGGATCATGACCACCAGCTTGGCCTCCAGTGCTGAGTGTGGGGAGCATTTGCTGTGCTCCAGCCCTAGATGGGCAGTCCCTCCTGATGTGGCCCGGCTGGCCACACTGGTAGCAGAGGGGAACTCGAGTCCCTCCCTCGGTAGGTCCCTGCTGATGGCTAGGCGGGGGTCCAGTGCTGGCAGCTGGCCCCTGTCAGGGGCCCCAAAAGGCCACTAACGGCCCTGCAAAACGAGACGGCTCTCCTGCGAGTGCCACGTGCCTCCTCTCTCGATGGCCCTGAGAGTACTCTAGCTGGTAGGGCCTCCTCCGTTCGCTGTCGGTGTCTCCCGCGGTCGGGTTGGGCTCCTCGTATGTCATGGCTGGCTCCACCACTCTTCCCATTTTTCCTCTCTTCATTTCCCCTTCCTTATTTTCACTTTCAACCCCTCAACGCCGCAGACCACCTCCATCTTCTCCAACTCCGACCGACCATCGGCGAAGGCGCTTCCATCGCTCCACGCTTCCACATGCCTCGCCACCTACCTCAGAACATTCACCATCACCCACTGACCATCATTCAACCCTCCATCAACCGCCAACACCTCCCTAAGTGTCCCTCGAACACACCCATCACAATGGCCACAGAGAGACCTAGGCACGCCCGCCTAGGCCGCCCTGCGGCCAGCCACCAACCTCTTCACCTTCATCGAGACACGACGAAGCTCCCCACGTGGTTTGACAGGGCCGCAAGGCCGTATTTGTGAGTTTCAAATTCGCCCCCCTTTCCGCCATTGGAGCACGAGCAAGGAGCTTGCAAGCTTGCTCTAGGCTGCTGCGTGGGTCACGAACAGGTTCAGGTGATGGGGGCTAGTCTCGCGCACACATCTAGCAAGAGAACAACCTTGAGAGAGCACCCAGCTGCAGCAGTTGAGCGAAGAACCTCCTGCGGGTGCGCGAGCGAAGCGGGTGGGACTTTTAGTCCCACCTCGGAAAGTCAGGAGTGCGGTGAGTAAGATAAATTGAATTTGTGTTTCTATCATGTTGCCTCAGGACACGGGGTGAGGTCCCATTGGTCACGTCACCCGCCTCATCCTCGATCCACACCTACGCGGACCTGGTTGACCCGTTTACCCTGCACTCCTCGCACACCACCCACGCCGGTGCGCCTGGACCCGGGTGCCCATAACCTGACCCAAATACCCGATTGGCTGGCTCTGGGAGAGTGAACCGAAGAGAGAAATAGAGAGAGAGTGTATGCGAGGAAGGGTAGGGGTAGGTTTTGCACTCTCGTGTGTGCAGGGAAAGGAAGAAGGAAGAGGAGGCTGAAGGTGCAGCCGCAGAGAAAGAAAGAAAAGAAGAGGAAGCTAAGGCTAAGGAGGAAAAGCAAAGGCAAAGCTGAAGGCAGAAGATGAGGAAGAGGAAGCCAAGGCCAAGGGAAAGAGAAGCACTGTAGCAAAAGAAGGTGCGGTTGAAGAAAAAGGCAAAGGAAAAAGCTGAAGGAAAAACATCAAGGAAGAAGAGAAATCAGAAACGAAGAAGGCCAAAGAACAGAAGAATAAGAAAGGCAGAGAAGGCAAGGCTAAGGCAAGCAAAGAAGAGAAGGAAGAAGAAGGAAGTTAAAGGCAGAGAAAGTCAAAGAAAGAAGGAGATGCCAGAGAAAGAAGAAAGAGGAGAACCAAAGATGACTGAAGGCAAAGAAGAAAAAGAAGAAGTTGAAGAACAAGCCAAGAGAAGAAGAATCAACCTTTTATCTATTCCCCTCTCAATTTCTCTTCTATTTTGCTACATTTTAATTCATAAACTCCTGCATTATATTCTGAATTAGATTTTGAGTAGATTTAAGTGTTCAAATTACATTGATTGAGATTAGCGAATAAGTTCCATTTGCTTTCTATGTTCGACCTTAGACTTAACAATTCGAGTAATAAAACTTCTTATTTGTTTATAATACTTTTTCGACTATACTACAGCGAGACTTACTTAAAAACCTAATCAAGCACTGTAAACATTTTAATGCCGTTGCCGAGGAGCAACGTGCAATTTATCACTAATCTCTACATTTATTTTGATTATATTTGAACACTAACTTGCCCTAGTTGTTTTACTGTGATTTTGCAAGGTATTTAATAAGAAATCTCCCGTGCAAGTCAACCACTCCAGGGCAGATAAATTCTCTTTTCTTTCCTAAGCCACCTCCTAATCCTGGGAAGACAAAAGGAAGTAATTGAATTAGGAATCAATTGCCTTCTCTTTATAGTAATTACCATCTTTAAGGCAAAAGTTTCCTGATTTTGCGAAAATTTTTCAAAACTTATTAAAGTTGGAGCAATTTTTAGAGATCCTACCCGATGAATTCCTATGCCTAGTAGAAATCATGCATAATTCCTAAATCTCCACGGACTACACACTTTTTGTTTTTAGGTCTAAAGAGAACTTTTGTGAAAAGCAAAGAGGATTGGAAATAGAACCAAATTAGGGTTTCTATAGTAGGGTTTTGGAGTGCTAATTCACACATGCTTGTTTAAAAGGAAATAAATTCACTTGCATTTGTGTGATACCTAAGCCCTTGATTGAAGAGATCTAAGCAAGACAAACCCTAAAATTGAGCTCTAAAAATCACTTGAATCTTAAAATCTTGAACCTAATAACTTGGGAGTCAAATCAGGGTGATTTCTAGGTCTTGACCTAGAATCATTCTGCCATCTTTAGGGTAGGTCAGGTGAAGTTGACCCCTTAGGTCAACCAACCTACAAATTAGGTCACAACACTAAAACATCTAAAGTTCAAGTGAAAACCCTAAGCACCTTTGATCTTAAAAGTGGTAGACTTAAGAGGTCAAGGTCCCCATTCTGGTTTATCTGGAATCTCAGTGACAGGAGAGGTCGGGTGGGGGAAACCTTGTAACCCATGGGGACGCTCTACCGTGTAGGGATCTTTGCAAGACTCTCCCTCTCTAGCTGCCCAGATAATTCTCAGGTGGACGACCTTCTGATCCAGGGCTATCATCCGCCCCGAACCTCCATAGTCATCCAACATCTTTGGGTGCCTCGATTGGGTCAAACACCTCCAGTCCCTCATCTCTTCTCTTTAGAGCATACACATACATTTGCAGTGGGACTCTTTATTCAGATTTAATCGCTTCACAACTTGATTCTACATCAAAATTTTGATTCTACATCTTGATTCCACCACTTGATCCAAATATGCAGCCAAACTACTTAGGACTACCTTTCAAGAAACCTGATTCACAGAGATCCATGAGAGATAGGATGATTGAGGATGCCCTTGATTTCTATGAAATTGAATATAAAACCTTAACACCAATAGAAGACATTCAGGTTAATGTACCAACAACCATAACTTCATCATAAACTGTTCCCAAGTTTTACTGACAGAAGCCACAAACGGATCAACCCGAGAGATTCTCATTACAGGATATATTGAGATGGAAAAGTTACACAATTTTGAATACCTTCAATGCATGACAAATCCTGTACTATGGGAATAACACCAAGATGATCTTGAAAAATGGGAAGAGATGATGAGATTATTGAAACAAATTATCGATCAGAAATAGCCGTACACGCCCCAAACGGATGACGAACCATCTTGGAATAATATTGAGGATCAATCCGATTTCCCAGACCTCGGGTTTGAGGCACAGAGTGGTTGTGAATTCCCAACCCAGATAGAATACAACATGCCTGATATTGAATTAGGTTGGGAAATTGCAGGAGAACACAATGTTGAGCCAACCCTAGAAACTAGATCACCAAGCATAGAATTTCAAGACTCCTGCAATGATGAGAGTAGAATTGAACCTCTCAAGGGTGTAAATCCTGCCCCTTATTCCGATAAGGTGACCCTCGAAGGTTATTCGGACCTAGATTCTAGTGATTCAACCCACATCCTAAGCCTAGAATTTGAATCAGAAACATATTGGGAAGATTATGAGGCCCCATATGAAGAAGATCAAATTTTCAATGAAGAGTATGATTTTGGGCCTTTATTTGATGAATATCCCTCTCCAACATCCTCAGAGAATCAGATTGATTTTTCAAAAGTCACGCCAATTTACAATACAGAAATTGAGGAGTTGGACGAGTGGGGTTTCAATTGGGTCTTTCCCACAAGCCTAGAACTTGAGCCTAGACCAGAAAAGGATGCCTTTTTAAGCTCAGAATTGACATATAGGCTAGAACCCAATCAGGCTGCTAAATCTACATCATATGACTTACTCTATGGTGGAACTCATGATCTTGAATCTCATTCAGAATGTGATTTTCGCAATATCTCCGATGATTTCGAATCTTACCATGACTTCGGAGATAATCTACTTCCTGATTACAACAAGCCAATCTATGACCTCAGCCCACATGATTCATTCTCCGACTCCGACTCTGAGGTCCCGGTCCCTGAGATCACTGATTTAAGTTCAGGTTCCAGTGACATGGAATCATGTCTTTTCGATTCTAAGAAATCAAAACCAGAAAATGCCGAGAGTGATTGCAACCCAGAGTTCGAATCTTTTCTCAATTCAGATTTCCCTCATCCTATAGACACTCTTCAGGAATTCACTTTTGATTTTGAGAGCTACTATAAGGACTCTCTACATGAGAACACCTGTAACTTCTTTCTAGAAGAGCCCTCATACACAATTCTCATTGAAGCCACCTCTTTCGAATATACAGAACTGATCAAAACCCATTTTCATCCCCGACCTGCAATCGGACTCAATTTCTATTCTGATTCCCCTCTCATTGAGCGGTTTGTAGATGATTCAACTACACACATATACCGGGTATCAAACATTGATCAGATTGAAAAACATGCCCCATCATTTTCTGATCCCCCCTTTAGGGTTTCCATATTATTCACTGATTACTATACGGATCCCTACTCTGACCGGCCTGATTCGACTCAGCCAAACCCCAAATTTACACTTCCACATCCATCCGAGCTCTACTGCATTTGGTGGGTTCCACATCTGTTGATCTACATCTATCAACCCACCATACTAATTGGGTTTGGGCTGCATCATCAGCCTGTTGATCTTAACAAGCACCTGGTTGGACCAACCTGGCTCTTAATCAAGGTGCTTGTTCTACAAAACTCTACTGATTTGACCACTCCCTCTCCATCACATTTCCCGCTCGACTGAAGGCGTTGAATTTAGTGCTTAATGGGAGGCAACCCATCATTCCAAAAAATCAAGATCCATCTGATTATCCATTTGCACTCCACGTCTATTGCAACCTAAATTTAGCCTTAGTCCAGTCGATCCCACCTCTGGTACACATACCAGAGCTTGAGATTGTCCGCAAAAGTCATTCCCGACACATTCACCCACCCAATATATCCTGTTCTAAGTCCTTGGACCCAATACTGTTTCACACCCTCTGTTTACAATGAGGACATTGCAAAACTTAGGCATGGGGGGTTGGTAAAGTGCAAACATACAAAACCAAGAAAAGAAGGATTCTCACAAAAAATTCACATATGTCAAAAATACCAAAAAAAATAAAATTATGAAAAAAAATAAAAAAATGGAGGGAAGAAAATTTTGAAGTCACTAAACATAAGGAGGAAAAGAGAAAAATGCCAAAAAGGAGCACAAAATGAAAAAGAAAAAGAGATAGTCATTAGTAAGAGATTAAGGGATTAATTGAAGTTCTAGACCACATCAAGAAAAAGAGTAAAATGAGAAAAAAGTGCTAAGGAGACACAAAAGGAGATTAGTAGGAATGCTGATCTTAGGCCTTCTGGGCTAGACTCGTAGGCTTAATAATTCAAGTAGCCGTTAAGATCTGGATAATCCTCAAGAGGTTAGGGAAAATGCGAAGCTTAAGTATTAGGTCTAAGGCTTAGGGAGTATTCGGCATGGTTAACTGACCTTCGATTTGCGGGACTCAGTAACCTAAGCACCCCAATCCACACACAGTCTGGTTCAGTGCGCATAACTATCAAAATCACGCAAAAGCATTTAAATGCTCTGAAAAAGTTGCCTAGATTAGGAGCAGCCGATCAACACAAGTTGATTTGGATGAGTTCTCGACACGGAGAGGCAGGAAATTCCTCTCGAAGATGCATAACATATTGTTTCCTCGGTGCTTGTCTCTTAGGATATTTACATATCCTACCGGTGGCATGTAAGCACTCTACTGGTTCAGATACCATGGGTGGCATTATCAGAAAATGTTGATTGCCAGGGTTTGGATTTGGCCACGGAACGCCATGGGCAAGATTATCTCAAAATCTCGAAAGCCAAGGTTCTGGGGGTTGCCATGGGCAGTGCCATCATGAAGCATCGATTGCCAGAGACCTTTGAGGATTGATAATGGGGACGAGGAATCTGATATAAACCATGTTGAGAAGCCAATCTGAAGCTAGAAATAAAAATAAAAGAGAGAAAACTCTCCAAAAAAATAAATCCTCTATCTCTCTCTCTTACAAAAATGCACTGCAAACTGAACCAAGGCTAAAATATGTCTCAAGCACGAGTGCTTTAATCGCGGAGTCCAACGAATCCTAGGATAGTTCCTGCGGGCCTTAAAAACCTTTACGGAGGATTGAGGCTAAAGCTGGTCAGGTCCAAATCTTGGTTGGTACTTCAGTGCCTCTAAGCCTACTATCGGCATTCTAACCTAATCACAAAGAGAAAGAAAGCACTTATCCTAACTGGTGAAAGAAACTCATGGTCTAGAATAGAAGCTAAAACCTTAAAATTTTGCTAAGGAACTAGCAAAAGCTAGGCATGGGGGTATGATGAGAACATCATGAGCGCTAACTAGCTCATTTTGACCTAAGAAAGAGAATAAAAGCTCCTACATAACTTAGAGAAGGGCTTAATTCAAGGAAGAACTGTTCTGAGAAGAGAATATGAAACAAAGGGTAAAACTACAATTTTACCATTGCAGTACATCAACAGGATTTCTCAGGGGCTAAACATAGGTCAAATGGTCTGAAGAAGATAAAAAGCAAGTTGGTTCATTCAGAAATGGGTTCATGTGCAATCTAAGAATTAAATGACATCTTGTAACCCTAAAATAGGTTCACTTAATTAAACAAGGTTATAGTCAGGATAAAAATCAAATAAACCCTCAAAAATTCATGGAAAAATATCCTCTATGGTTTAGAACCCTCAATTTGGCCTTTGGAACATGTTTTGACCTAAGTAGGGGTCCCAGCTAGATATTTGACCTAAATTGGGTTTTTGTGTAAAATATCTAGTCAAACGTAGTCAAACCTAAAATCCAACTTCACCATTGGATTCCTTAGGTCCAAATTAGATTTGTACCAAAATTTGGACCTAAGGGGAGGTCACCTTGACCTACTTTGCAAAACAGTCGACCTAATTACATTTTGACCCCTAACTTTTGAAAACTATTACGTTGACCCCCCTATCTTCCTCTCCACCCTTTGCAATTAGGTTCCTCCGCCATTACAGTAGAGGAGTCCTACTCTGGCGAGGATGAAAGGAGGATTGCTCCCTGATTCCTTAGAGATCTCCTCTCAGATTTGAAAGGGAGATTCTCTAAGGAATTCCTTTTCATCTGAATGCAATTCCAAGATCTGATTCGCACCCAATCTCTCATGCGAATGCACGAGAGATATGGGTATCTCTCACATTCCTTCTTTAGTGAGGATTCTTACGCTTGGAAGCTTGTCTTCCAAGCACAAGAGCCTTTGCCAACACCTATAAAGAGACCCCCTGATCTGGCTACTCCTATCTAGCTTGGCTTGGCTGGAGAATGATAACACCACGCAAGGGGGTAGTAATTAGGTTGAATATGACCCATCTTTAGAATAAAAGGCACAACATAAAGTAGAATAGGAGCATTACATGCATCAAGTACCAAGATTGCTTATAAACTGCATTAATGGCCATTTGTGTAAAGCATGTGTCAAAGCAGGCCCCAGATGAGCAATCGGACCGCACGGATGGATTCAGAACGACGAATGGAGTCCAACAGACTCAAGATCGGCCAAATCCGACATCCAGAGCTCCCACAATGGGCCCAAGAAATTTTGACCGTTGATCTGGAGATCAACGGCCCAGAAAGCACCACGTCGCCCCGCCCCCACCGCTCGCACGCCCTCAAGCCAGCCAAGGACGAATCTCGGCCGTTGATCTTCGATCGAACGGCCGAGATCCGCGCACTCGCCCGCGGTCGCCGCGACAAAGCACGGGTGTGGCGCAACGGCTAGCGCGCACACCAGCATAGCAGCGACGCGCGTTCGAATCGCGCGGAGCAGAAATCAAGAGCGAGCGAAGGGCGCGGCAAAATTGGGCCGCTCGATCAGCAGCGGGTGGCCAGGATCGCGCCACGCGGCGTGATGACAGCTCCCGAGCGCCCACGCGCGTGCGCACGCCGAGCGGAAACGCACGCGCGCACGCGCGCCCGAGGCACGATCTCAGCCGTCCGATCTTCGATCGGACGGCTCTCGTTCAACGTCCACGGATCGCGCATAGAGAGAGAGCGGGGTGGGCAGCTGACCGGCGGCAGGAGAGCTTCACCGACGTATCTGGAAGCGATTTTAGCGATGTTCTGGATGTCGCTAAAGCACATTCTTCTTTTAGGAAGCCCTTAACTCTATTTAAATCCCCCTTCTACCACCATTCAAGGCATACTCTCCCACTTGCAACTACTCCACTCCTCTCCTAGCTAGCTTTAGGCACTCTTGTAATCGCCAGAGACGACGAGCCGCCGACGGAGCCTCCTCCACCACCGTGGCTACCTCGTCGCTCTCCACTATCTCTCTACCTCTCTCTCTCTGTCTCTCTCTCTTTTAAGCTTTCATTTACTTTTGTTGAAGCATGTATTTAATGTTGTAAACCATGAACTATGAATGCATGTTTAATGAAATTATTTTCCGTTTAGTCGCCATTTTAATTTCTGTTTAAAGTGCATGATCAAAACCAAGAGCTTTCTAACCCTAAACTCTCTCTATATCTTGCTTTTCAAAACCATCTCTTTCGCAAGCAAAACTTCGCCTTTTTGATGACAACAATTGGTAAACAAAATCCGATTTCCACGCCTCCCTAAGATCGACACTCGGACTCACCTCCGTTTACTTCTTTTAAAACCGACGTATCAAGTGCGACTATAACGACACCTCTTAACCCACACGCATGAGACCACATCAGTTTTTGGCACCGTTGCCAGGGAGGCAACGGATTTGTTTTATCACCTCCATTCCACACTCATTCTCATATCGTCTAATGCCCTATTTTCCTTTTTACTTGACGGTTGCAGGAATTCGGCGCATGGATGGCGAAGCGACGCATTCCACGACTGTAGCAAGGGAGTAGGCACCTCGAGGACCGATAGTGAGCGCTCTCTCTCTCATTGTTTGCTTGCGTGAAAAAGCTAAAAAAATTGTAAAAACTGAAAAAAATTGGTGTGGTGTATGATTGCTTGACCTACATCCATAACACATCACCCCACAAAAAAAATGTACACTCTAACATTCTGAACGAATTCTTGGAGTGTTCTTTTCTTTCTTGAGTGGTGTTTGCGAAGCCACCATGAGTTGACCTGGGCCGCACCACTCAACCCTAAAACTGACTCATTTAATAGAAGCTGCATGATCATTAGGATGAGTACACTAGGGTTTTAGAGCCTCTACAGAATAAAAAGGAAATCTACTTTCATTAAATTGTGTGCAGAACTTGACGTGCCCACTGAAACTTGTTTGAAAACATTAAGACACGTCAACCCTAAAAAATACTAAAGTAAGGACGAAACACTAAAAGGCACCACATCCTAACAAATCCTTACTTGAAAATCATGTTTTGCTAGAAGCACACACTTTGAAAGTGGAAAATTAAGAGGCACCACCCCAATCAACGCCTCATCACATAACCCTAAGCACAAGCACTATCCTAGCCCTTTAAAAATGAGTAGACGTGCCCTAGGCAGGACTGAGTTAAGTCTCAAAAGGCGAGGTTTTGTTTGCTAGGCACTTGGCTTTCATTCCCTTGGTAGAATCTGGTGACTACGCTGTGGGGCAGTGTCAAACGACCACGGTTGTGGGGTCTATGAAACCGGAGGCGCAAGCCAAAGGAAGAACCTTCCCTGCAATCCCCTCGTAATCAACCTGGCCAGATTAACCTCGGAAAGGGGAGTCCAGTGCTTACGGACTTAATCAACCTTTGTGAGATTTCTAGGTCTTCTAAGGAATACACCATAAGGACTAGGCTTGTTTGCTTGGTTGAGGACACAACTCTCTCGCATCTGTTCTTCCCACATCCCTCCATTTCTTCCAAACCATGGATTTCAATGCCTATCCATCTTACCCAAACTACCCCCAACAGGATTTGTATGCTAACCCAAGTGGACCATACCCACAGCCTACTTGGGCTAACCAACCACCAAGTTGGGGGTACAACCTTGAATATCCCTCTTGGCCCAACTATGACCAAACCGCACCAACCTCTTATTGGAATACAACCAACATAGCCACCCAAGGGTACGATTCAAATCATGGGGCTCCATATCTCGATTGTCCTCACGATGCCTCCTCATTTAGGTCCGACCCGCTCTACTGTGATAGGACCTACACTTTAGGAGAACACCAAGAACCCTACCCATCTCAGGATAATAACCAAGAAAGGTCATCTGAATTCAACAACCTTGCCTACTTGACCTTTGGATTAGAAGGAGTTCTAGACAAATGGAAATCAGAAAATGATCAGAAATCTAGGCAAGCCCAGGATCATCAACCTTTGATTTGGTCCCCTGATGAAGAATCTGACTGGGAGGAGGACTTAGAACCTCAACTATTCTGGAGTAGGACCAAACAGAGAATGGTTCCTCTTGAAGAACTGGACCCTGAACATGATAGAATAGAGGACCCACCCAAGAACCTAAACACCAATATGGATTCTGATCCACAACCTCAACCATACTCTCTTAACCTGGATTTCAAGGAGGAAATCCAAAGGACACCAAATGACACCATGTCAATTCTTGATAACCTCCAGTTAGAACTACACAGACAGAATCAAGAATTGGTTAAAGGGCAACATGCCATGTTGGAGTTGTTCCAACAATTGGGGGAAGAAGGCCAAAGAAAGCTGTTGCACACAATGCCATTCATGGAATTCATAAAGCAAGGACCTACCATGATCAATTGGACTACACCCAGTCATCCTGATTTGGTTCAGTCCACCATTGATACCCCTCAGGAGTTGGACAGCTCAGTGGATAAGGACAATAAGGATTCCTTGGAACACAATTTGGGGAGCATTGAGAACAAACATCAGGAGGAAACTGAGAAGGTGAGGGGAGAGGCCTTGGAATCTGAATCTAGTCGGCCCAAGACAAGTAATCCGATGGGAGTAGCAGCCAACGTCGGAGATGGAGAATGGAGTTACAATATTAAAGAAATTGATTATGAATCGGTTGGAATCCCCATCACAAATTTGGAGGAGGGCCGAGAGAAAGAATATGATCTAGAGGATGAAATTGACCCTACCTCTAATGTAACCCCAAACAGTGAATCTGATACAGAGAAGGTGGCAGAAAATATTCTTGAGATCAAGGGCTTGGAAGGAATGAGCGATGAAACCATAGTTGCGGAAGAGATGGATTCGTCTTTGGAGAAAGGCCTCATGCTTGGTTGTAGGGCTCAGTATGAAACTCTGGACTTTGTTACCTGCCCTACCAGAATAAGAATCTCGCAACCCGAATGCACTGGAATTGATACACTTTCGATGGATTACAGTTTCATGGGGACACAAGCTGAATATAAGACCTACATCTTTAGTGTCTGGCATGTCATATTTGGGGTGCGTTCGTCCACAGCAACTTGTTTGCATGCCCACAAACTAAGAGAGGATCAGACACGGGCATGCATGATATATCTATTACAGAATTCCCGCCCCTTAGGAACGGGACTCCACCACAACCTTATTTGCATCTGTGGACTTCTGATTTTGGGTCTGGTTAATTTTGAACATATCTTCTTGACCCAAGCCATTCCTGTTTGTGCACCACCCAGCTGAGGCGTTAAACTCAGCGCTTCCTGGGAGGCAACCCAGCGGATTCAGACTGATCTGGTAGTTTACGTCACTCAGGTACTATCTTTTTGAACCCTTTTGCATCAATGCATCTGCCAATGAGGATGTTGTCCAACTTAAGCATGGGGGGGATGGTAAATTGCATAATCCTGAGCTTAATTAATCAGTCTGAATGAATAAATTAATTGATTAAAAAAAAATTTGAATTTAGGAAGAAAAACTTAGGCATTAGAAACTTGTCAATAGTAGGAAATAATACAAAAAGAACTTAAACACTTAGACTTTTCAGGCCTTCAGGCTTAATCAGCCCTGGTGTCCATTAAAATATGGATTTAGCAGCGAATCCTTGCAACTTTAAGCTATTCTAATCCACCTAATAAATAAGGTAATAAGTATACGACTTATCAACTCACCCTCTAACTTAGGAAAACTTTGAGTCTAAGCATCTACACACATTTTTGCACAGACTCACTTCTCGGAGATTTTGACAGAAATTGGGTAGCTAATGAGCTCTCTAGGGTGGTATGGCTGGCAAGTTGTCGTGGGTAACAGCCCATTGGCAGGTTGTCCAGAACCTAGCCACAGGCCATTTCTTTTTCGCTGCCTCTAGGTACATTTGAGATTAGGGAAGCCACCTACGAAAAAAAAAAAAAGAGAGAAGAAAAGAAAATAAACCACACTTCACCGCACAAGTATGGCTGGCAAGTGATCGTGGGTAACAGCCCATTGGTCTGTTGTCCAAAGCCCAGCTCAATAATTTCACAAAAAAGACCAAAACACCTAAGGACGAAACGGGGAAGTAGTACAAGCCGGGGAGATATACACTGGAAAATCCCTGTGTTGACCCCAAGTAAAATGAACGTAGGGAGAAAGCTACCAATCAAACAAATACACCTTCAGGCAAAAATTTATTTTCTTTTCCGGTCACCTAGAGGCGTAGAAACTCGAAGTCTATCTCAATTACCGTTAAGTGAGTCTATCACAACATTCACACCAAGATGCTTAGCACTTAGGGTTTTGATCGAGTTTTGGGTGCGTTGGGTAGCCGTAAAAAGTTACCAACCCACACTGAATTTCGAAAATTCTAAAAATACATATATAGATATATACGTATACATATGTATAGTTATATATACAAAGCAAGGATTCGGGCGATTCGTATTTGGCAGACACCCGGGCGCTGCTTAGTCTTTGTAGATTAAGATCTTCGTATATTTCCTCTTATTGACAAGTAACGAAGTGCCTAAGCAATTACTTCTTGAATTCTCCAAAGAAGTAAAGGCTAGAATAAACCTTGCTAGGGACTATCAAGGAGTAAGCATGGGGGTATGATAACACCACGCAAGGGGGTAGTAATTAGGTTGAATATGGCCCATCTTTAGAATAATAGGCACAACATAAAGTAGAATAGGAGCATTGCATGCATCAAGTACCAAGATTGCTTATAAACTGCATTAATGGCAATTTGTGTAAAGCATGTGTCAAAGCAGGCCCCAGATGAGCAATCGGACCGCACGGATGGATTCAGAACGACAAACGGAGTCCAACGGACTCAAGATCGGCCAAATCCGACATCCGGAGCTCCCACAATGGGCCCAAGAAATTCTGACCGTTGATCTGGAGATCAACGGCCTAGAAAGCACCACGTCGCCCCGCCCCCACCGCTCGCACGCCCTCAAGCCAGCCAAGGACGAATCTCAGCCGTTGATCTTCGATCGAATGACCGAGATCCGCGCGCTCGCCCGCGGTCGCCGCGACAAAGCGCGGGCGTGGCGCAATGGCTAGCGTGCACGCCCGCATCGCAACGATGCGCGTTCGATCGCGCGGAGCAGAAATCAAGCGCGAGCGAAGGGCGCGGCAAAATTGGGCCACCCGATCAGCAGCGGGCGGCCAGGATCGCGCCACGCAGTGCGATGACAGCTCCCGAGCGCCCACGCACGCGGGCACACCGAGCGAAAACGCGCGCGCGCACACGCGCCCGAGGCAAGATCTCAGCGCGGGCGTGGGAGGATCTCAGCCGTCCGATCTTTGATCGGATGGCTCTCGTTCAACGTCCACGGATCGCGCATGGAGGGAGAGCGGGGTGGGCAGCTGACCGGCGGCAGGAGAGCTTCACCGACGTATCTGGAAGCGATTTTAGCGACGTTCTGGATGTCGCTAAAGCACATTCTTCTTTTAGGAAGCCCTTAACTCTATTTAAACCCCCTTCTACCACCATTCAAGGCATACTCTCCCACTTGCAACTACTCCACTCCTCTCCTAGCTAGCTTTAGGCACTCTTGTAATCGCCGGAGACGACGAGCCACCGCCATGGCTACCTCGTCGCTCTCCACTCTCTCTCTTTTAAGCTTTCATTTACTTTTGTTGAAGCATGTATTTAATGTTGTAAACCATGAACTATGAATGCATGTTTAATGAAATTATTTTCCATTTAGTCTCCATTTTAATTTCTGTTTAAAGTGCATGATCAAAACCAAGAGCTTTCTAACCCTAAACTCTCTCTCTCTATCTCTCGCTTTTCAAAACCGTCTCTTTCGCAAGCAAAACTCCTCCTTTTTCATGACAACAAGTGGTAAACAAAATCCGATTTCCACGCCTCCCTGAGACCGACACTCGGACTCACCTCCGTTTACTTCTTTTAAAATCGACGTATCAAGTGCGACTATAACGACACCTCTTAACCCACACGCACGAGACCACGTCAAAGAACCACCTCTAATTTCTTCCCTTCTCCTCCAGCGAAATGTCCAGCAGGCTCTGGCGATCTCTCCTCCTCCTTCTCATCACTCTGCCAAAATACCAGTGGTAGAGCGCTCTTCACCTCCTTCCTCCGCGTCACGCCATACCTGCGCATGTGCCAAAAGCCCCTTCGTTGTCGCCATTCTCCCTCCACTGGAAGCTTCTTCTCCGATGACGGCAGGTACGATCAGTCGCTCTCCTATCCCCCTTCGTCCATTAATTTAGGTTATAACTCTTCCCCTTTTTCCTCTCTTCATTTCCCCCTTATTTTCAGTTTCAAACCCTCGACGCCGCAGACCACCTCCATCTTCTCCACCTTCGGCCGACCACCGATGAAGGCGCTTCCATCGCTCCACGCTTCCACACGCCTCGCCACCTACCTCAGAACATTCTCCATCACCCACTGATCATCATTCAACCCTCCATCGACCGCCAACACCTCCCCAAGTGTCCCCCGAACACACCCATCACAACGGCCACAGAGCGACCTAGGCACGTACGCCTAGGCCGCCCTACGGCCAGCCAGCAACTGCTTCACCTTCATCGAGACACGGCGAAGCTCCCCACGTGGTTTGACAGGGCTGCAAGGCCATATTTGTGAGTTTCAAATTTTCCCCCCTTTCTGCCATTGGAGCACGAGCAAGGAGCTCACAAGCTCGCTCTAGGCTGCTGTGTGGGTCGCGGACAGGTTTAGGTGACGCGGGCTAGTCTCATGCACACATCCAGCAAGAGAACAACCTTGAGGGAGCACCCAGCTGCGGCAATTGATTGAAGAACCTCCTGCAGGTGTGCGAGTGAAGCGGGTGGGACTTTTAGTCCCACCTCAGAAAGTTAGGAGTGCGGTGAGTAAGATAAATTGAATTTGTGTTTCTATCATGTCGCCTCAGGACATGGGGTGAGGTCCCCTCGCCCACGTCACCTGCCTCATCCTCGACCCATGCCTACGCGGACCTGGTCGACCAGTTTACCCTGCACTCCTCGTGCACCACCCACTCCGGTGGACCTGGATCCGGGTGCGTGTAACCCTACCCGAATACCCGATTGGCTGGCTCTGGGAGAGCGAACTGAAGAGAGAAATAGAGAGAGAGTGTACGCGGGGAAGGGTAGGGGTAGGTTTTGCACTCTCGTGTGTGCAGGGAAAGGAAGAAGGAAGAGGCGGCTGAAGGTGCAACCATAGAGAAAGAAGGAAAAGAAGAGGAAGCTAAAGCTAAGGATGAAAAGCAAAGGCAAAGCTGAAGGCAGGAGCTGTGGAAGAAGAAGCCAAGGCCAAGGGAAAGAGAAGCATTGTAGCAAAAGAAGGTGCGACTGAAGAAAAAGGCAAAGGAAAAAGCTGAAGGAAAAACATCAAGGAAGAAGAGAAGTCAGAAACGAAGAAGGCCAAAGAATAGAAGAAGAAGAAGAAGAAAGGTAGAGAAGCAAGGCTAAGGCAAGCAAAAAAGAGAAGGAAGAAGAAGGAAGTTAAAGGCAGAGAAAGTCAAAGAAAGAAGAAAGAGGAGAACCAAAGAAGACCAAAGGCAAATAAGAAAAAGAAGTTGAAGAACAAGCCAAGAGAAGAAGAATCAACCTTTTTTCTATTCCCCTCTCAATTTCTCTTCTATTTTGATACATTTTAATTCATAAACTCCTGCATTATATTCTGAATTAGATTTTGAGTAGATTTAAGTGTTCAAATAACATTGATTGAGATTAGTGAATAAGCTCCATTTACTCCCTATTTTTGACCTCGGACTTAACAATTCGAGTAATAAAACTTCTTATTTTTTTATAACGCTTTTTCGACTATACTGCAATGAGACTTACTTAAAAACCCGATCAAGCGCTGTAAACAGAAAGTAAAAGCTGCTATTCCAGTACATACCACCACAATAATGGGAGCAACGGAAACGAAAGCAACAGTAACAATAACAGTAGCTAAAAGTATGAAACTCACTACAACAGTAAAGGGGGGGTACAACAAGAGTGTAGAAAACTATAGCTAGGCTCAACTGGGCCCAGCACCCTCCGCAGTCGGAAGCTCGGGCTACTCAACTCCTGGACTTGAACAGTGTTATGAAAAAGGACAGAGTCAATGAACGCTGAGTAGAGTGGTAACTATACTATCTAAAACAGTAAAAGTAACAGGTTTAGTTATCTTTCTTAGTTATTTTATTTTACATGCATTTCCTTTTCACCCCTTTTCATAAAACTTTCAAATTTTCTTGATCTTTCAAGTTCCTTGTGGGAACGATCTTGATTACAGTCTTTTCCGAAGAGTAGAAGGTACATGTGGTGCTCTCCTAGCTAGGAGAGTCCCCTGTGGTTGTCTTACACCCAGTCAACCACTCGCGGTCACTATCAAGACGTAGCGGTGACTACAGCACGTGTGATAAGCACATGGGTAGCTACCTCGCACTGACACGCGGTCAGTCGTTTCCGCTAGCGGGCATGCCCAAAGTACAGCACGGAACAGCATAGGGCCTAGCCCTCTCAGAAATAGGGGTCTAGCCCCTCAGAACCAAACAGGGGTCTCGCCCCTCCATAGTCCGCGCACCCTCATCTGACTACCTCAGTTTGCCCAGAGGGCCTAACAAGTCAGTGTAGGGTGGCTAGCTGAACCCCAGGCCCCATGGGGTGGCTAGCTCCCTCCCTACACTAGTAGCTCACCTCGGTACCATGTACATGAGGGCCAACAGAAGTCGGTGTAGAGTGGCCAATCCTAACCTTGGGTTCCAACCCAAGGGCGGCTAGCTCCGCTATACACAAAAAGGCGACAGTTGCTCTCCTTGGTACCGCGTACTCAAGGGCCAGCACAGTTCCCATCCACATTTCAGATTTTCCATCTAACCATAGGAGCTGTACTCCTAACTCCCCGTAGGGTTCATGCTCATGTTCACCACATTATTCCGATCCAGATTCCATCATTCACAATTCAGTTCTCGTTTATATACAGGCAACTCATGTTTCCACAGTTTAATACATGCAACTGATGATTTCACAGGTAACTATTCATTTATCTCAGGCAACTCATATTCTAACAGGCAGCTCATACTTTATTACAGGCAATGGCTAGCAGTTTAGCTTATTTATGTATACAAATACAATCATGCAGTACAATTAGTTTATTCATTTCTCTGTCCTATGGTTCATGCCACATCTTAGGTTTCCAGTTGGCTAATTCCAAAGATACATTCTTAATTAATAAGATTAATAGAGGTAGACCACTCTACCAGACAATCCGGGAGTAATGGAGGCTTAAACCCCAGACCTAGGCATCTCTACGAGCCCCAAACACGCAGCAGGTCGAAACCCTATACCAAAGAATACATCACAAAGGAAGATTCAGAACAGTGTATAAAGGTTTCTAGTATGTAGAGCAACTCACAAGGAAAGCATAGATACTTCATTTGCATAAAACGGATCCCAATCGGACCCCAAACGGGTCAAAAACGTGTCTACTGACCAAAATCAGACATCTGGAAACAAGTCCAGACGTCTTAAAAGTTACAGAATCTCACCTCAAGTTCCTACGGTGCCCTTAGACGTCCAGGACTCCCCTGCGATCATTTGAAAGTGGTTCCAGACGTCAGACCACTCCTCCAGTCGTCTGGAAGCACCTCCGGTTGTCTGGTGAGCTGATCAGACGTCCGAAAGTGCATGGAAGGGCATTTTGCACACCATCCCAAGGCTTCTCCTGCGTACGACAGAGCATCCACCCTAAAATCAGCTAAACAAATCTTCTGCGGTGCAGCCTGCATGGCAGTAATCGCGAAGAGAACGTACCTTCACAATAAAGGTGCTTTCAGACGTCTGGTCTTGACTCCAGACGTCTAGATGCTCAGCCAGTCATCCGGATTGCACTCCAAGCGTCTGATACTGGAAAAATTCAAGTATCAGAACGTGTTCCCAGCACTCCTCGCCGCGCTCCGTCGTGTTTCTCCTCGCTCCGTTGCAGCTCCAGCTACTGCAGGTGGTCAAGGACGTTGGTCCGGACTCCCTCCTCTCGCACACATCGCGGTGGCCGTGCGAGCTCCAACGAGCTTCCACCGAAGCTCCCGACCTCGGCTTCCTCCTCCTTCTCACGCACTCTCCTCCTCCTCACTCTCACGTGCTCCCTCGCTCACCTCCTCCCGTTGCTCTGCCATGCTCTGAAGGTGGAGATGGTGGTGTATGGAGTGGAGAGGAGAGGAGGGGGAGGGTGGCTTTTATAGAGCTGGGGGGTTTATGGTTTGGTAGGGGGAGAAGGAGAGAAGAGGGAGGAAAGAAGAGTTCTGCACGTCGCTCGCGTGTAGAACGCAGATCGCATACAAAAATTTCATTTCCAGACATTCGGGAAAGGATCCAGATGTCTAGACAGATGTCTGACTGACACTCCAGACATCTTAAAAGGCTAAAAGTGGGATGAGTCTTTGCAGGCACGCATGCTGGAGTTAAGTAAGCTTAAGAAGCTTCGCAATGAAGCCTACGAAACCTCTCAAGCTTACAAACAATGTACAAAGGTGTTCCATGATAAGCACATCATTAGAAAGACCTTTGAGCCCAACCAGTGGGTCTTGTTGTTCAATTCCAGACTTAAAGTATTTCTTGGAAAGCTCAAGTCTCACTGGGATGGGACGTATGTTGTTATCAATGCCTTCCCTCATGGAGCACTAGAAATTTAGAACCCTACTTCTGGTGTGAGCTTTAAGATAAATGGCCATAGAATTAAACCATATGTTACTCTTTCAAATGACCAGGTTTTGGGTGCACTTTGGCTTGACGAGCCTTAGCTCCTCCCACTCTCCTCCTCAGGTGATATTCTTCTATGTCTTTATTTCTCCAAAGAGGACATTATCAATCTTAGGCATGGGGGGTTATAACCTAAGGATGTTTATAACATTTATAAATATTTACATTCATTAAGATAGCATTAGTTTAAAAAAAAAAATCTCTTTTGTTTTCTTGAGCTGAATTGGTTAGTCCCTAGCATAAGATTTTTATCAAGAAGGTGTTATTAAAGATTTTCTTCTTAAATTATTTCTAAGTTTAGAATCCAGTGCAATTACTTCACTTACATGTAGATAGGGTAATGGATCTTTATGGAAAACCAATAAGCATTTTTAGTTTGCTAAATCCTTGGACAGTTTGAAGGGAGTCAGGCAAACTATCTTCTATTAGATCCACCTAATATTTGTGAGGAGAAAGTAGAGAGACTACTAGTACACTAAGTCTAGTGCAAGGACTCTTAAGTTCTGGATAAGTAGATGATGATACCTCAGAGTTAGGCATAATTTTCACTCTCTGTTCCTATGTGCAAACATTATGTGAATTCCTGAGGGTCATCAAATAAGGCAAATACGTAGAGATTGAGTCCTAATAAAACTATGACTATGGTGGATGGTTACAACCGTCTTTCATAGAATCCTCGGCTGAAGGAGGGTATTAGTGCCAATGGTCAGAAATATGCTTGTCCTATCCATTCCTTCACGGTGCCAAGAGTAGGCACTTCCACCAAATAAGCCACACAATATTATCTTGACCATCATCATCCTTAATAATGCCTCATGAATAAAAGTCTGTCATGTTGTGTAGTTGTAAAAAAAAAAAGAAGAGAGAGAAAAAGAAGAAAAGAAATATATAGATATAGAAAAAAGAAAGAGAGAAAGAAAGAAAGAAAAAAATATATATATGTACAAAAAAAAAGTGTTCGAGTT
The DNA here is from genome assembly GCA_037157565.1 of Thalassia testudinum. Taxonomy (NCBI): domain Eukaryota; kingdom Viridiplantae; phylum Streptophyta; class Magnoliopsida; order Alismatales; family Hydrocharitaceae; genus Thalassia; species Thalassia testudinum. The sequence continues at coordinate 53,847,647 of JAZHRO010000009.1, forward strand.
ATAGTTGTCTTAGGTGTTAAGTTTATCAGGTGTCCATATCATTGAGGCAACAAAAACACCCATTGCGGTCCACCAAATATGATCCATACCTACTTTTTCAGTATTTCTGATCGCCTGAATACTAGCTGAGGAATTCTGACATAGTTGTAGGATTATTTAGACTTTAATTGAAGTGTGAATGCTATGTGAGGCCACCAAACATTGAGTACATTTACAAAATCTAGTAAGATATGTGATCTCAGAAAAGAAAGAAGAAAAGGAAAAAGAAAAGAAGGAAAAAGAGTCAGCGCAAAGGAGAGTTAAGAAAGTGATGAGTCTATTTTAATGGACTATTGTTATGCCTAAGTTAACTCTATTCTTACATTTTATGTTTGTTAATAACCACATTAGGTCATAAAATGATTGCATGCATCATTACTTAAGTTTACATCTATTCTATTGCATTCTATAACTTATTATGTAATTATTTTATATTTCATGCAAGTCTCGCACACAGCGCACCCTATACATCTCCTTCACTTGATCCACTCCATCAAGCTAATTTAGGAGTTAACAAATAATCGGGAAAGTGAGAGAGGAGGAGGATTTATTTTGCAAGAGACCAGGGGGTGAAAAGAATTTCCCCATCCCCCAACAGCCGGTCGGCCTCAACAAAGCCATCCCTTAACAACCGCCGGCCTCAACAAATCCAATAGGCGGCCAATTTTAGTAAGGGGTTTAAAATCCCTTGACTTGCATCAGGGAAGAACGGAAGGGGGGAGGAGATAAAAAGCGCAGGGGTGTGCTCTTGGGAGGGGCTTGGCAACACACCACTGGAAAAGATCCTACGTGCATCGTGAATAGAACCTGCACTATGGACCCTTTCAACTCTCTCCAACCAGCACGTGCCACCACCACAACCTCCACGCAGCAGTGGCGCTTCCATCTTCTCCCTTGTGTTGCAACCGTGCCCTTGTGCACGCAGCTGCAGACATTGCAAGCGCACCTCCATCTTCTCCCACCGAGCGCTCACAGACACTGCAAGCACACCTCTAGCTTCTCCCATCGCGCGCCCACAAACACCGCAAGCCCGCACCTGTCCGTCTCCTTCTTCCTCTGCTTCTCTGTAGCAACATGCGCGCCCCACCGCCACAGCCTCCACGCACCAGAGCGTGCCTCCAGCTCACCCCCCGTGCAGCAGACTGCACGTAGTAGCCTGCCGCTCATCTCCGCCGGTGTCAAGCATTCGGCTAACCAACATCGGCCACCTCCGATTGTGCCTCCACCATCATTGCGATCACCTCTCTCCCACGCATCGCCGTCGGGCCTCGGTCGGCCGGCCACCAAGCCTTCAAGCGTGCAAAGAAGAGAGAGGAAGTTTCCTCTGTTTTTGACAACATTAAAAATTACATTGCATGCCATTTTCACTTTATATTGATTATTTTATTCAGGAAAAATTGCATGGGTGCACTTATAATTTCGTGAATTTACTTAACTTGTGTTATGTGCATCATTTAACATTGAAATTCAATTCAGATTTGCATGCAATTCAAACTTACATGATATGCCACTACACATGCATCATATACATACTTTTGGGAGCTTGATTCCTGATGTGAAAATTACATAAATAGCCTTGAACTTTTAATGAAATTGCAAGTTCCATTTAGAGTAGCATATTCATCGAATTGAAGTCGCGAAGGCGTCTGTAAACATTATAATCCTCTACTCGTGAATTTATTGGTGCTATTCCTCCCTGTGGATACGACATCCTTTTCGTGGTTTAAATTGATATTTATTTTAATCTTTGATTGAGAGATTTCCACCACATAAATTACAATGGCACATCATTCTACTACTATTTTAATTAAGCGAAACTCTCTATCAGAGAGCATAGTTTTTAGAGATTTAGAGTCTGCAATACTAGACTACATGTAACACCAGATTAGCGTGAGCCACCAAATATAAATCCTTTCGACTCAGTATCTCCTACCTAAGCCAAAAAGCTGGGATCAAATTACAGATCATTTCCTACTTTATCCCTGAGGGAAGTAGTTGCCTATCCCAATAGAATTTTATCAAGGGTAAAGAACGAGCGTTAGATGCAAGTTGGCTTTTCATTTGAATCCATTATTTAGGCTATTATCACTTCACTTTTGTTTGAATCTCTAAATCTTTGGAATAAGAAAAGCAGAAGTCTTTGGTCGCTTCCATCATCTTTTACTTCTGCTAGGGACTAGCAAAACTTAGGCATGAGGGCATTTAATAAGTCCACTTTAGTGGATCATTATTTGGTCTAAGTACTCCTTAATTAGTTATTCTTAGTTATTAATTGATTAGGAGTTATATGATTATTCACCTTAGTTTGCATATAATTTTATGCGTTAATTTTACATTTAATAACATATGATATGGTAACAAAATCTATTTGATGGATGCAGGCTAGGTGTAAGAGCTTCGGACATCCATTTTTTTTACTTCTATACGACGTCCTGAGATTAGCTTGGACATCTGGGAACCGCCAGCATGAACCCACTGACACTACATTTTTTAAGACTTCTTGAGCTTGGATCAGACATCTGATGAAGAACGACCAGATCTTATCCTACCATTCCAACCACTCGCGATCCTCACTGAGTGGTTGGAGAACCCTCCAACCGAATAAAGAAACAAACATAGGAGATCTCGGAGGGAGAACTTTTACAAAGAAGGATCTCTCCTTCCTCACAATCGGCACCACCGTGACCATATCGCTTGCACCGTGAACCAAACCTGCACCATTCCATGGTAGAGCCGAGCATTGTGGCCTAAAGCGTACCTCCATCTCCTCATCCTCCCTCTCGCCAGTCGCACAGTGACAGTGTGTGGCCACAACACCACCACCGACAACTTCTACCCAAATCTAACATCACCACTTTAGCCCCCCTCTCAGCCAAACCCCATCCACCGCTTCTTCATCTTCTTCCTCTTCTCCACCCACAAAGCAACCCACCTTCACCACCTGCTCCCTTCCCACGCCAGCACCACCACTCTCGACCTTAGGACCCAACTCCTCATTCCACCCTCTCACCGCAGCACACGCCCACCATCACCACCACTACCAGCCATCTCACTCCCCTCTCTACCCACACCCCACTACTTCACTGCCTTCTTTTTCTTCCCCTACGCACACCTCAAAGAACCCAATGACAAGTCTGTTTTCATGCATTTTTGAAATTTTCGGAAATCATGGTATAGTCATGTTAAACCCTTGATCAAAATATTTAATTGATTACGAAACTCACGTAGATTTCTTTTCGTTTTAGAATTTGAGTCCCGGTCGTTCATCTCTGGGAGGTGTAAAAACAAGTCAAGATTTGGATCGGCTTCATCTAACCTAAATCTAATCTAACCTAATTTTTTGTCTTTTTGTGTTTTTGATTTTTATTTTGAAAAGCGATCGGCAAACAGACTTGAAGACAATCATAGAAGTGATGATCACACAATATTATTCATGCATAGAATACTCAAAATAATGTCACACAATAGCTATAGTAGAAAGCATTTAAATAGAAGAAATCCCTTACATCGGGGAGGTGCCACTAGGGCCATCGGACTTGTGTGAGGGTGTAGGCTAGACCTTGGGTATGCAAACCCATGTACATGCCTACCAACAAGAGATGGCTGGCAACAAGAGGCTATGGGTGAGCCTTCATGGCCGTCCAAAAAGAAGAAGAAAAAGAGGGTGCGTCCTCTCTATGGAGAAGAAAGGACATGCCCAAGCGAAGAGAGGAGGAGAGGGTGTTGCACCCTAGTGCTCTCCTTCTTCTTGCCGCTTACATGAAGATGCCTTGGAGGAGCTTCTTCTTTAGTCGTCCATGGAGAGGGCCTTGGAGGAGGAGGACGGCCTTAGGGTTTTGCAGGGTGGAAGGGTGTCACAAGTGGGAGGAGAATGGATGGGAGTCCAATTTCGTGGCTCTCTCTTTGTCCTTATGGGAAGGCTCCATTTGGTTACCACTTTTGGTGGCTCCAAAAATAGCTAATGCCACCTTTTTAGGATCTAGGTTTGACACAAGTTTTTAGGGTTTCCAAGAGAGTGTGCATGGGTTTGGTAGGGGTAGAATAGGAAGGTGTGTGTGTATTTTTCGTAGGACTAGGTTGTGGGTTTTGGTGGAATTAGGTGCTAAATAGGTTGGGTCAATTTAGATTAGGTGGGTATGGACCTAAGTAGGCTTAGGAAGTTTAATTGGATAGGAGTTAATCTAATTAGGTCTAGGTCAAGTCTAATTGGATGTGTGCATGTGATTAGGCTAGGGTAACCCTAATAGGTGTGAGTCAATTAGATCCTAGGTGGATCTAATTGGGCTCAGGTGCACCCAATCAACTGTAGATGCACCCAATTAGGTATGGGATGGTTCAGTTGGGTTAGGAATAGGATAAGTAAGGGCTATGGATAGTGGACTAGGCTTAGGAGGTCTCTAATTAGGTTTCCTAGGGTGTCCGGTGGGGCTCCTAGGTCAAAATAGGCAAGATCAGGCTTCTAGCACCAAAATCAGGAACCAGACAGCAGTATCAGACGTCCAGGATAGTGGTCAGATGTCTTATACTACAAAATTGGACGTCTGGACATTAAATTAGACATCCAATTCCGTGTCAGTATGAGTTCTGCCTTCCTGGATTGTTATTCTACAAAAATGAGACATCCAGCCAGATGTCTGTGTTGGTGCTAGAGCACCATGATCATTTATTTTGATGATAACAAAACACGTGTCTTTTAACATTTGCTTTTTGAGTCCTAGTTTTCAGGTCAAATTGCAAATGGAGACAGGTGTTTAGACGGAGTTTGAGCTCGCATCCATGGCGGATTGGAGGAGCTTGATAGAGGCGGAGGAGCTTCTCTAGGAGCGAAAGCTTGAAGAAGGAAGGAGATGAAGAGCAGGATAGATTTCCTTTCTATTGTACTTTATATTTTATTTCTTTTGTTGCTCTTTATTTTATAGATTCTTGTTAGAGAGCCTCAAAGTACCGTAACAAGTAGTCCTAGGAACACTTGCACAAACACTAGGATACTTAGGTTTTCTGTAGAGAACTTAGAAAACCAAAATAGGGTTCAAACATCCTTATCAGACGTCCAATCTGGAAATTAGACGTCTGATAGTGACTTTTAAGACGTTTGACTGTTTGATCAGACGTCCATAACATCTAGGCTGGACTTAATAGGTTCTGTCTGTTAAAATCAGATGTCCAGACCTTAGTTCAGGCGTCTTAGGAGACGTCTGTTGCCTTTGCTAGATGACCAATAAGACGATCGCTGGCCTTAGCAACCTATTATTAAAGAGTTAACGTTAGTTTGACATTTTATCAGTTTCTAGATGACCATAGTGATTTCCAGACGTCTGATAAATAGACGTTGAGCCTCGTTAGTCGCCAAATCACTTGTGTCAGATCTCATAGCTGTTGTACTCTCTTGGAATTCTAAACTCGCTGTTAACTTAGGTTCCAAACATCCAGATCCTGTGCCAAACGACTGATCTGTCGTCTGATCATTTAGACCTAGAACCCTGTTTAGGTCTGGACAAAAACAGGAAGGATACCCATCTAAAATTAGACGTCTGACCTTATGTTCAGACATCTTAAAAGACTTGTTTTAACGTCTGGTCTGATTCAACATCGTCCAAGAAGATCAACCTACCTAGATCAGACGACTGACTCTAAAATCAGACGACAGCCCGGATGTCTGACCTTAAGTAAGGACATCTGATAACCTTGTCAGAGTCATGATTGATCCTGATTTTGACTTGATTTTCCTTGGATTTGCATCCAACGGCTATGGAAGCCTTCTTAGGCCCTCTATAAATAGAGGAGAACCCTTGCCTTGCAAGGACACACTAAGCAACACACTTTCACATCTTTTGTGTCAAAAAAAAAAGAAGTAGAAGATCATCTAGAAGAAGTTCTAGTTCTCCAAGTATTTGTTCCACATCTAGAGAGCTTGAATCCAGTTGCGCACCCACTCTCCCTCTGCGATTACGAGAGCAACGAAGCGCCGCCGCATGATTCACGCACCTGCATCGTCACATCGACGCACTTCCACCAAAGGAAGTTTCCTAACTCCTATAGAAGCTAGGTTTTTATATTTGTGGCTATATAGAATTGTTGTACTTTTATTGTTCTTTGGTTTAAGTATTCGCTTTGCGAATTCTAGTCTCCATCGAGGGACAAAATCCTCCTTGTGAAGAGGAGGGGTTGGGGAACGCTACCCTCGTACTTGTAGCATGGTTGTAATTGTGGTTGAACTACCCTTATTTAAGTAGTTCGTATAGTGGATTTGATTGACTAGATCGATCGGGAAATCCTAACTTGAAAGGGTTAGGTGGTGGTTTTCACCCGGTTTGGGCTTCCACCTGAAAATTACTTGTGTCTTGTGTGATTGCTTATTTTGTGAGATTGTTATCTTTTTATTCCGCATTTTTTATGTCACGCATATCTCACCCCCTCCAAGTAGGAAATTACAATTGGTATCAGAGCAGGTTCTTGCAAGATTGGAGTAACACCCAGCAAACACCCAGCAAGAAGATCATGGGGGGAAGCAGCTCTACGATGAGGATTCTTGAGGGGCAGTCTACCACTCGTCCACCATTCTTTGACGGGAACAACTATCTGTATCGGAAGTTGCGGATGAAGACATGGCTTCAAGCCAATGGCGTCACAATATGGGCCCGATGCGAGACCCCTTTCGACATCTCGGAGAGACCCGCTACAGGATACTCGCAGTAGCAGATTCGGGAACTCTCGCTCAATGCGAAAATGATGAACACGTTGTATTGCGCTCTCAGCCCGGAGGAGTTCAATAGAATCTCGCAATGCGCCATCGCATACGAGATCTGGCACACACTCGAGGTAACTCACGTAGGTACTTCTAAGGTAAAGACTTCTAAAATCAATTTACTTTCTCAAGAATTTGAGTCTTTTTCAATGAAGTCTAACGAATCTCTATGTGAGATGAACACTAGGTTCACTCTCATTGTAAATAGTTTAAAAGCTTTAGGTAAGACCTTCATTAAGGGGGAGCTTCAAGGGAAGCTTCTTCATTCTCTCGGACAGGAGTGGGAACAGAAGCTCACCGCCATCGAGGAGGTGAACGAGGTGGAGGAGCTCAACATGGAGGATGTCCTAGGCAATCTAATGGCCTATGAGACAAAGCTAAAGCAGAAGAAGGATACACCAGAACCAAAATCGAAGAAGACACTCGCATTCAAAGCTGCGTCAAATAGCGAGGTAAGTTCCGATGATGAAGATTTTAGATTTTTACTTAAAATATTTTCCTACTTTTGTAGGGAATTAAAGAAAGAAAAGAAGGAGAAGAAGGAAAAAGATAGCCTGAGACGTTGCTACAACTGCAATGAAAAGGGTTATCTTCAACCTGAGTGCCCTCTTCTCAAGAAGGAGAAGAAGAAAGAGAAGGAGTATAAGGCATTCCAAGTGACATGGAACAACTCGAGCTCAGAGGAAGAAAAAGAGGGGAATCCCGAGGAAGAAATCGCCTGCATGGGCTTCATGGCGACAGCAAAAGCGACTCTAATGATGAGGTAAACTCGAATTTACAAGAAGCTTTTAATGAACTGTTTGATGTTAGTCAATCATTAAAAGTAGAAAATAAAAGCATGAAAAAGAAACTTAGCATGTTAAAATATGAAAATGATAGGTTAGAGAAGCTACTTAAGGACCTAGAAACTAGTCCTAAAAATGATGACTTATTGTTAGAAAATCACAACCTAATCATTTAAAATAATAAGTTGATTGAGGAAAATACTAGTTTAAAAACAGAAATTTCTGATTTAAAAACTAAGATGCATGTTATAGAAGAGGAAATTCATGTCTTAGGGAAAATTCTAACAACTTAATCAACAAGGTAGATAAATTGTATAGCCTTAAGATTGAGAAAGGATCTCCGTCAAGGAGACCCGCTAACAAATCTGGATCCAAAGTCACTTGGATACCGAAGAAAGAATTGGAATCCTATTTTGTAGGTTTCAAAGAAGATATCAACGTAAAGGACTGGACCTACAAGCTCAAGAATGGTCAACTCGAGTTGGGAGGACCAAGGAGTAGCCGAGGAAAACGAGAAGACCGACGAGATGGTGAACAAATGATGAACCCGCCGCACGTTAACCGCCAAATTGGAGACTGGCGCCGATGCCTGGACCTCCAAGCTATGGATGGGAACCCCATCCGATTTGGCATCAACCTCCATTTGGGCCATTTTATTGGCCATGGTAGGTGAGGTAAAACCCTTAACCCAATCTTTTTATCATTAGCATATAGATAGGGGGAGTTAAAATTATAAGCTTATTGTCAATCATTTAGGGGGAGGTGTTAAGTTAGCTATATTTCCTTTAGAAAGGGAGAGAGAAATATATAGCTATCTTGTTATTACAAAAAGGGGAGAACATCATTCTTGATTAAAAGAAATTTAACCCAAAAACTAGAAGAGCATGATTTAAGGGGGAGTTTAGGAGAATTAAAATTGATAAAAACCTTTTTGATAATGTTAAAAAGGGCGAGAATTTTATGTATTATTTATGATTTTGTCATCATAAAAAAGGGGGAGATTGTTGGTGCTAGAGAACCACGATCGTTTATTTTGATGATAACAAAACACATGTCATTTAACATTTGCTTTTTAGTCCTAATTTTCAGGTCAAATTGCAAATGGAGACAGGTGTTTAGATGGAGTTCGAGCTCGCATCCATGGTGGATTGGAGGAGCTTGACAGAGGTAGAGGAGCTTCGCGAGGAGCGAAAGCTTGAAGAAGGAAGGAGATGAAGAATAGGATAGATTTCCTTTCTATTGTACTTTATATTTTATTTCTTTTGTTGCTCTTTATTTTATAGATTCTTGTTAGAAAGCCTCAAAGTACCCTAACAAGTAGTCCTAGGAACAATTGCACAAACCCTAGGATACTTAGGTTTTCTGTAGAGAACTTAGAAAACCAAAATAGCATTCAGACAGCCTTATCAGACGTCCAATCTGGAAATCAGACGTCTAATAGTGACTTTTAAGACGTTTGACTATTTGATCAGTGTCCATAACGTCTAGGCTGGACTTAATAATTTCTGTCTGTTAGAATCAGACGTCCAGACCTTAGTTCAGACGTCTGTTGCCTTTGCCAGACGTGCAATAAGACAACCGTTGGCCTTAGAAACCTATTATTAGAGAGCTAACGTTAGTCTGACATTTTATTAGTTTCCAGACAACCATAGTGATTTCCAGACGTTTGATAAATAGACATTGAGCCTCTTTAGTCGCCAAATCACCTGTGTCAGATCTCATAGCTGTTGTACTCTCTTGGAATTCTATACTCGCTGTTAACTTAGGTTCCAGACGTCCAGATCCTGTACTACACGATCGATCTGTCGTCTGATCATTTAGACCTAGAACCCTGTTTAGGTCTGGCCAAAAACAGGAAGGATACCCATCTAGAATTAGATGTCTGACCTTATGTCTAGACGTCTTAAAAGACTTGCTTTGACGTCCGATTTGATTCAACATCATCCAAGAAGATCAACCTACCTAGACCAGATGACTGACTCTAAAATCAGACAACAACGCAGACGTTTGACCTTAAGTAAAGACGTCTGATAACCTTGTCAGAGTCATGATTGATCCTGATTCTGACTTGATTTGCCTTGGATTTGCACCCAACGGCTATGGAAGCCTTCCTAGGCGCTCTATAAATAGAGGAGAACCTTTGCCTTGCAAAGACACACTAAGACACATCAAGCAACACACCTTCACATCTTTTGTGTCAAAAAAAGAAGAAGTAGAAGATCATCTAGAAGAAGTTCTAGCTCTCCAAGTATTTGTTCCACATCTAGAGAGCTTGAATCCAGTTGCGCACCCACTCTCCCTCTGCGATTTCAAGAGCGACGAAGCACCACCGTGTGGTTCACGCATCCGCGCCGTCACATTGACACACTTCCACCAAAGGGAAGTTTCCTAACTCCTATAGAAGCTATGTTTAAATGTTTGTGGCTCTATAGGATTGTTGTACTTTTATTGTTCTTTGGTTTGAGTAATCGCTTTGCGAACTCTAATCTCCATTGAGGGACAAAATCCTCCTTGTGAAGAGGAGGGGTTGAGGAACGGTACCCTCGTACTTGTTGCATGGCTGTAATTGAGGTTGAACTACCCTCGTTTAAGTAGTTCGTGTAGTGGATTTGATCGACTAGATCGATCGGGAAATCCTAACTCGAGAGGGTTAGGTGGTGGTTTTCACCCAATTTGGGTTTCCACCTAAAAATTACTTGTGTCTTGTGTGATTGCTTATTTTGTGAGATTGTTATCTTTTTATTCCACATTTTTTACGTCACGCATATCTCACCCCCTCCAAGTAGGGAATTACAGTCTGGACATTCTAAAAGGTGCTGGAGAGTGGGTTTTAGGTTTTCTAAGGTGGGTTTTGGTTCCTAAGTGTTTGGGAGAGGGATAGGGTGGATAAGAACATGGATAGTGCTATCCATGTTTGGGTTTTGAGGTTAAGGTGCCCTAATGGAGGTCGTTTTGGGTTTGGGAAGGTTGTCTTAGGGTTTCTAAGGGTAAGGATAAGGCTATCCTCCTCACTCCTCTTATCTAGATCAGTCTTCTTCTTCCTTTATTGCTTTATTCCATTATCTCCTTCATCTTGGATCACTTTATTACCTGCAAATAGTAATAAAAACCAATAAATAGTAGGATATCTCATCTTATTCTAAATAGACTGATGCAATGCATGATATGTATGATATGCGTGCAATATCCACAAATTAAGCTAGGTTCAAACATTATTTAGGTTGATTAGCACCCATGATTGCTGTGCAATCATACCCCCATGCCTAAACTTTGCTAGTCCCTAGCAAATGCAAGACTAAATGCATGACTAAGTTATTTACAAATTTAATCCCTAAAGGACCGCTTATTCTTTTTATCAAAGAGCTTGACTAAAGATTTTTCTCCTTTTGTTTCATCCAGAAATCTACAAATCCAGATACGTGAAAGTGTAGCTATGTAGCTTTTGCAATGGAATTGAGTGAAAGGCCTGATTCACCTCTAGATCTGTACTTAACCCCTAGTAAAATTCTAGCAGGATAGGCGGACTTCTTCCCTCGGGGTATATATATATATATTTTTTTTTTCTGAGTTCCACCCCGACTTTAAGCTTAGGTAAAGAATGTCAGAGGGAAATGGATGTGTTTATTTGGTGGCTCACTCTCACTTGGTGCTACATAGAAATTAGAACTATAGAATCTAGATTCCTAAATTATTAAGTACTCAACTCAGAGAAAGACGAGAAAAACTATGATCTCTTTTGGTTCCTTTGTATTCATTCTCTCTTGTTATCTCTTTTTTTTCTTTTTTTTTCTTTCTCTTAGAGCTCACAATCTCACCAGATTCTCACGTATGATCCATATTTGGTGGTCTCACTTAGCATTAACACTTTAATTGAGTTCTCATAACCTTAACACTAAGTCGAAATTCTTCAGTCAGCATTCGGGTGATCAGAAACGTAGAAAAATAGGTTAAAGCCTTATTTGGTGGATCTCAAATTTATTTGGTGGTATTGCCTCAATACAACTGAAATAAACACTAAATATTCACACACTCTTTTTCTTTGCTTTTTCTTCTTTTTATAATTTTTTTCTTTTTCAATTTCTCTTTTTTTTCATTCATTTTTTTTCTTCCCTTTTTTTGAGCATAACACAAGCTAGCATACATTCATGAACTTTATTGAGGAGGCATTATTAGGGATTGGTGGTACTCAAGAGACATTGGGTGGCTTATTTGGTGGAAGTGCATACTCACGGCACCGGATAGGACGGTGTATTTCTAACCTTGACATCAATAACCTCCTTCATCCGAGGATTCCATAAAGAATGGTCGTAACCATCCACCTTTGCCCTAGTTTTATGAATACTTGCTCTCTACGTATTTGCCTTATTTAGTGGCTCTCAAAATTTCACGCAAAAATGTATACGCAATATTCGAGAGTGGAAACTATGCCTAATCTCTAAGTATCATTACGTTATTATCTAGGATTCCAGATTCCTTGCACTAATCTTAGAGCACCAGTACACTCTACTCTCATCTCACACTATTTGGTGGATTTTTGGAAGAAAATTTGCCTGACTCCTAAAACACTATCCAGGGGTTCAGGAAAAGAAGCACTGCTTCTTCTTAACAAACTGAAGACGTTCATTAGTCTTCACCGTGAATCCATTGCAAAATCTGCATGTGAGTGAAAATTGTACTAGATTCCAGATTACAAGAATCAACTAGAGGATAAAATCCTTAATAGATTCTCTTGATAAAAATCTTATTCATGAATGTAATATATATAAATGCTATTTGAAACCTTTCAAAGTTGCACTTTGAAAATTTCCCTAATTTAGGTTATATTCAGCTTGGCCCTAAATTTAGAACAAAAAGGGTGGGTGGATGAGATGAAAGTGGTTGTTGCGGAAGATTTTTAGCTCCAATGCAAACATTGGAGGTGGAGTCGATTGTTCTTAATTTAAGGACCCTAAAGTACAATTAACATGATATACGAAAGGTTTTTCCTAGGTGTTGGTAGAAAAAAATTTAAGTTTACAATTACTACCCCTCATGCCTATTTTCTTGCATGTCCTCATTCATGAATATAATGAAAAATTACTTAAGACAAGGGTAAATGGGTAGAAATCACCTGGAATAGCTCTTGAATTTTGACGTTCTACTTATTCCAACACCTAAAATTGAATATGCAGGAAAATATGCCAAATAAAATATGCTATATATAAGTGCTGAGATTAATGCCTCGAGCTGGGTGTACATTGAAAAAGGATATAGGAATACAGTATTGAGAATGACAAATAAAATGATAAGAATTTTAGTCTCATTCGCCAACAGCGGACCACAAATGCGGACCAGCTGTCCATGAATTCCAAGCCCAAATAATTGGAAAAATATGTAGATGGGGCTTGGGATTATCTGCAGCCAGATGCTACGGAAGAAAGACAGATAATTATGGGTGCCTAGAAGAAATGAAGGTGAAGGCATCCCGAAGAGGTGATGGACAATGTGGGTGGTAGAGGTATAGGTAGATTCGTGTGGGGTAAAGTCATATGGGTCTTGATAATGGTTATGAATGGAAGGCATGACCCAAGTAGTGTGGTTAGATCTGGAAATCAAGGTCCACCGATTAGTCTCTATCTCTACCAAAGATGTTTGGGTATCATCTTCTTCTTTCATCTCTTCAAAAATTTTCAATTCTAATTCCCAATTATCACATGATTTCCCAAAATTTTTAGCTTCCTCCGATAACTCATCATATGTTATCCCCAATAGTATTTCAATCTCTTGAATATCCTTTTCATAAGGGGATATTTCCTTCTTCTCAGTTAGATGGAATTGGTCATTAGATTCAGTAGTGAGTCCCTCCGTGAAAGTGGAATGAGCTAAATCATTGATTGAGGAGTCATTAAGGTCTTGTTGATTTTGTTGCTCTGTGTATGTGATCATTTGAATTAATTCATCAATATCTCCATGGGTATTCTCAAATACAACAAAATCATATTCAAGTCCCTTAATGCTTGGTTCCTCAAAATGAAATGATTGGTATTCAGGCCCTAAATCAAGATCAAGATTCTCGAACAAATCTCCATTCTCAACTTCAATAGGATTATCAATGTCATCCACCTCGGGTGTTTGATCAATAGAATCCTGCATGACCACCACCGAATCACAAATCGGTTGTGACACACCTGACCCAAATTCAAATGTTTCTGATTTTTGTTGCTCGTCCTGGATTCTATGAAGCTCTTTTCTTATATCATCATATTCTCTTGCACTAGCTTGTTTTATCTCATGAATCATTTTGATCAATTGAGTAATTTGGGATTCATTGCAAGGGGCAGGGGTTTGAATTGGGTTAGGTCGATCAAGATAGTCAACCATACTATCAGTGATTTGATATGGTATTGAGGGTGACTTATGTGATCTAGTGTATTGTTGATTCGGGTCATGTGGTTCTACCCAGGTGTCAATTGCCATAGTTTCTTCCGAATTGCCCTCCGCATCATTTTCCGTGTCATCCAGAAAATACCCTGGCTTCGTTTTCTTAGCAGCTGCATAAATATAAAAGTGAATCTTCTCATTGCCACCAGTCATCTCCATACATCCTGAGTAACAGCCAATCCGTGCATTGGCCGTAGCCAAGAAAGGTTGACCTAGAATGATGGGTGAATTACTTAGCTTCTTTGGTATATTCATGTCCAAGACAATAAAATCAACCGGAAAGCTAAGACCTTGCACTTTAATAATCACATCCTGAACTACCCCCTTAGGTGTTTTGATGGAACCAACTACCATTCTAATGGTGATAGGTGTGTGGTGCAGATTTCCAAGTCTGGTGCGGTCAAAAAGGGTAGTAGGAATCAAGCTAATGGAAGAACCTAGATCCACAAGGGCTTTTTTGAAGGTGAATCCCTTGATGGCACAAGATATGAAAGGTTTTCCAGGGTTAGTCATTTTGGGTGGTAGAGTGCCAGAAACAAATGCACTTATGTTAGCTGATAAAACCACCTTTTTAGGTGTGCAAGTCGTTTTCTTTTTTTGTGACTCTTTCTTTAAGGCCTCAGGAAAGGGTAAATAGGTCAAATCAACTTCAGAAGACTTTTTCTTCTTTTTACCCCTAGAGTCTGAGTTAGAGATGGATGTGGGTTTGGTCTTATGATTTTTGGTTGAGCCCAAATCAGATCGTTTGGGTGGGCTCTTGGCTTTTCTCTTCCTTTTAGAGACCACAAATTTGGCCCTCGCACAATGGCATGTATGATAGATTGGAGGAGGGGTAGAAAGAATAGGTGGAGAATAGGAGTGAAAAGGCATTTGCATCTGGGGATAAAGTGATTCTTGAAGTCTCTTGATTTGATCCCCTTGAGATTTCACTTGATTTTCCAACTTAGTCAGCCTTCATTTTTCTTGTCAAATTCCAACAAAATGTTCATGATATCCTCAAGGGTGGTTGCGGGTTGGGTTGGACTAGATGGTTGCCCTAAAGTGGTTTGAGTGGAATATTGGGCTGGCCTAGATTGATGTTCAGTCTGAGTCAGTCTTTGTGGTGGCCATGAAAGATCAGGATTGTTTCTCCACTCAAGGTTATACGAATCAGGATATGAATCAAAAGGTGTATCACCCTAAGTGGGGCTGACTATAGAGGGAGTTGATTGAGAACTTGTTATGTGGTCCTATACTTATGATCCGTTATTCCAATTCCTTAGTGATATATCATCAGGTATAGGTGTATCAGAAATGGTGCATTCCTCAAATGATATACCCAAATCACGGATTAGGTCCAAAGGTACCTTTTGGGTTGGCTGAGTCCAGGATGCCTCCCTATGGTAGTAAGAATCAGTAGAGTGATGAGTCCATTTTAATGGATTCATATTACGCCTAAGTAACTTTAATCGTACCTTTTAGATTTGTTAATAACTACATTAATTTATAGAATGTTTGCATTCATCATGATTTAAGTTTACATCTATTTTATAGTATTCTATAACTTAATATGTAATGATGTTACGTTTTTATGTTGCAGGAATGATATTTAGAAAGAAAAGGGGGGGGAATAAATTTCCCCAACAAATAGCCGGTGCTATCCCTCCCTCATCCTCCAGCTAGCCGCAACTCCTCCCACACATTTATTTAATCTCTCGCCGCCCTCCCTCAACAAACGAGGCCATATTTAGAAAGGATTTTGAAAATCCCTGGAAGGGCAGAGGAGAGGAGTTAAGAGGAGGCAGAGAAAGAAGAGGAGGGGCTTGATCATCTAGGAAGATGCAACCACCGTGTGCACTGTGCAGCAAGTCTTCCACCTTTCCCTCCAACCGCGATTGCAGACGACCGCACCAGCACCATCACCTTCCAGCCTGCACCTGCGCTCGCTTCCCACTTGCCAAGCCACACCCGCACAGCTTCTCCACTGCAGAGCGCACCGCCCCACCCGCGCCCTCACCAAGCAGCCTACAGGCTCCTGCCTGCAGCACGTTACCACTGCAGGCGTTTCCCCTCCTCCAGCACTCGTAGGCCAGCCTCCAGCACCTCCAGCCAGCGCCGCTCCAGCGCCAGCGCCCCATCCTGCATCTGCCGCACTCGCACAGCGCCTCCTTGCAGCGCCTCCACCCTGCGCGCCCCTAATGCAGGTGCACCTCCAACGCCCCCGCAAGCACCTTCTCCACCGCACAGAACCCACGCCTCTGCAGGCGTTCGCTCATGCACCCGCACAGCACCGCTCAAGTAGCCTGCAAGCACCTACCTCGCCTCACTCGCGACCCTACAAGCGCCCACAGGAACCGCACCTTCTCCACCGTAGTGCGCCCCCATCACCCGCAGGCCTATTCAGGTGCATCACCTCCGCGCACCCCTCTCTAGCGCATGCAGACGTATCCCCCTCCCCAGCGCCTACCCCTACACTTGCGTGCATGCCCTGCAGCTGCACCAAGCCCCTCCGCTGCCCCACAGGCACCACACCACCGCAGGCCACTCCAGTCGTGCCCTGCACCACACGGAGCAAGAGCACCCCCACAGGCACGCCTCCTCTGGCGTTCTTCTCGTCCACCGGCTGGCCACCTCCGGCCATCTCCGTCGACGCTGCGACCTCCATCGGATAGGCCTCATCTTCGCCAACCTCCCTAGAGCGTTAACAGCCCCGCCGACTCTCCTTCCCGTATGCAAGCAAGAGAGAGAGCAAATGCTCTGTTTTGAGTGTCATTAAAAATTACATTTACTGCCATTGCCACCAGAAATTAATTTTCATTTATGATTATTTTATTGTGGCAAAATTGTGAATGCACACTCATGTTTCTGATAATTGCACGTTATTGATATTCACCTGTTTCAAGATTGGTTTTGGGATCAACATGTGCACCAATTTTCTTTAGTAAATGACAATTGAAAATTACATAAAATCATCTTATATTTATTGAAGATTTCGGTGAAGGAAAATTGCACATATACCCTTATATTTTTGAGTTATTGTGAATCTTCTTTCCATCGCATTTTATGTCGGATTTGACTGGGGATTTCACACTTGATCGAAAAATACGAAATAATTGAGAGTTTATTGCATAATTTCCTCCCTGTGGACACGACCCGCTCTTCCATGAGTGGTTATTTTTATTGTTGATTAGTCGATTTTTCCACCACTTAAATACTACAACAACGCGTTATTTCATTTGCGAAACTCAATCGAAAGTGGAAAATTGATCTGTCATAGAGTATCTAGTGGATCCAAAATATGGGTCATTAGACCCACTAGGCTGGTTGTTCCCAGTCTCTTATTCCTGGGAGGAGTGATAAGATTGAGATTATGCCTGAGATTGTCTAATTTGCTCTAGGAGCTTAGCACATTGATCTGCATAGTCCTTGTTATATTCCCGAAATTCAGCAACTATGGCTTTCAATTGGTTCCGATCTAGATTAGGGTTGGATCCATGAGGTTCAGGCTCTAGATAAGCTGGGGGATAAGGATGTTCATATCCCAACTGGTTAGGATGAGTCTCCTAACCAGAAGGAGTGAAAATCATGGTTGGGTTGTGATGGGAACACTATCATGAGCCCTAACTAGCTCATTTTGACCCAATGAAGAGAATAAAAGCTCCTACATAACCAACTGGAGGTCATGATTCACTGAATAACCTTTTTGAGAGAAAAGCAAGAAACAAGGGGTAAAAATGTAATTTTACCATTGCAGTACAACAAAGATTTTTCTCAAGGGCAAAACACAGGTCAAAAGGTCTTAATAAGATAAAAAGTGGGTTGGATTTGACAGAAAAGGGTTTGTGTGTATCCTGTGAATTAAATGACTTCTTAAAACCCTAAAATAGACCCGCTTGATTAACCAAGGTTCTAGTTAGGATAAAATTCACCTAAACTCTCTAAAAATCATAAAAAAATATTCTCTAGGATTTGAAACTTTCAATTTGGCCATTGGAACCCATTTTGACCTAGACTGGGGTCTCAAACAAATATTTACCCTAAATTAGATTTTTGCATTAATTTCCCAGTCAAACATGGTCAAACCCAAAATCCAACTTCACCATTGGATTCCTTAGGTCTAAATTAGATTTTTACCAAAATTTGGACCTAAGGGGAACTGATCTTGACCCACTTTGCAAATAGGTCCAGCCTGATTACATTTGTGGCCCTATCTTTCAAAAACCTTTACAAAAGCCCCCTAGCTTCTTTATCATTCTCGCAAATAGGTCCCTTCACCATTCTAGTAGAGGAATCCTACTCCGACGAGCTTTAGAAGGTGATTTCTCCTTGATTGCTCAGAGAATCCCTCTCAAAATTGTAAGAGAGATTCTCTGAGTAATCTCCTCCAGTCTGAACCCATCAGTGATCCATAATTTGTACCCAATCTCTCATGCGAACGGATGAGAGATTTTGGTCTTTTGAAGATGCCATCTTCGGCGCCATTACCTTGCTTGGAAGCTTGGCTTCCAAGCACAAATTCCCTCTAGAGATCTATTTAAGGAGCGTTAGATCCAACCAACTCCTCCAAGCGTGAAATTGACTGGGAAACCCCCTCAATTTCTTCTCTCCTCCTCCGGCCGATCTACTCATCAAGCTCTGGCGACCTTCCCTGATCTCCCTCATCGCCTGACCATAATACCTGTGGTAGGTTCTTCCTCGCATTTGTCTACGTCGTGCAGCACCCGCTGACGCCCTTGTCACCCCTTCCTCCTCGCCGACTGTCCCTCCCTGAGCATCTTCATCTTTGGCATCGGCAATATGCACCCGATGCCATCCTTGCCTTCCCTTTGTCCACTATTACCCTAGATAAGTCCCTTTCACCTTCTACATTCTTTCCCCCTCTTTATTTCCCTAAATCGACTATTGCCACACTCCACCACCATCACCTTCTCCACCTCCGACAATACCTCCGGCAAGGTGCTCCCGTTGCTCCGCACCTCCATCCACCTCGCCAACCACCCTACGACCTCCGCCTCGACTCCCTGATCACAACCCCTCACTCTATTCACTCCGCCACTCACCCAAACACACCCCCGAACACACCCACACATAGACACATTGTGTGCCCTAGGCACGCTCACATAGGCATCCCCAAGCCACGCTGACCACCGCAGCACACTCATCGTGCCTCGGCGAAGCTTCCTGAATGTTCGGATGAGGATGCAAGGCCATTGTGGTGATTTTAGGTCTAGGTGCCCTCCGCCATTAGCGCAGAGCTTGAAGCAAGCTTGAAGCGAGCTATAGGCCATGCCAACTCCAGGTCTCTGTGCCAGGTTGCATGGAGCACCCACACGCACGACTGCAGGCTATCAATTGAAGGCAAGGGTAGTCGCAACTACTGTAATTGGAGGAACACTTTTGCTGCGGGCGCACTCGAGGAAAGGTGGACAGATAGTCTCACCTTGGAAAGTTCTGAGGTGCAGCACCCGCATAAATTGAATTCTTGCCAGTAGTTGTTCGCCTACGAATCACAGGGTGAGGTCCCTCTCACCCGACCGACCGGCCTCGTCTGCGACCACACCTCGCAGACTTGATCTTGACCGGACTCGACTTGCACTCCTCACCCACCACCGCACGTCGGTGGGCCTGGTCCCGGGTACGTACCCGACCTGATTACCCAAGAAACATGTGGCTCTGGGAGAGCGAAACCTAAGAGAGAAAAGAGAGGAGAGTGTGTGCTAGTAGGGGGTAGGTTTTGCTCTACAGGCTGAAGAGGAGGAGAAGTGAAGCTGAAGAAGAAGAAGGAAAAGACAAGGACACAGAGAAGCTAAGGCAGAGAAAGAAAGAGAAGGAAGAAGCTGAAGGCAAAAAGGCAGTAAGGCAAAGGAAAAAGGTAGCCGGCAAAGAGAGAAAGAAGAAGAGAAAAGCCAAAGAAGAAAAAGCAGGTATAGAAAGCTAAGGGCTAAGACAGGAAAGCTAAAGGAGACAGAAGCCAAAGGAAGAAGAAGAAGGAAGGAGAAGATAGAGAAAGAAAGATAGAAAGTAAAGAAGGCTCGCAAAGGCAAAATAAGAAGAAGAGAAGAGAATTAGAGAGAGAAGAAATCAGAAGGAGCATAGACATTCTATCTTTTAGTCATATTCATATACATTGAATTCTTGAGTATTTTTTGATCTACATTGTCAATTACTCTTATTTTTGCACTTTGATATTGATATTATTGCATATTCTTTTAATTGTGATCTTGATTTCTAAATGCCAATTTGCTCCCTGTGTTCGACCTCGGACTTTAAATTCGAGTAATAAAATTATATTTGTTTTGAACGCTCTTTCGGCTATATTACAATGCGATATTCTTAAAATCCGATTCAGCACACGAAACAAGTTGGGAGATGGAGGACCCTGAGGGTCAAAAGAATAGTATGGGTTTATGGATATTTGAGAAAAGACGCGGAAAAAGATAAGAGATAGTCTTCCTTAGGAAGACACAAACAGCTACAAGGGGCTGGTGAAATTAAGCCAAAGGCCTAGGAAGAAAGATGAGAGAGCCCCAAATCAAGCAAACAAGATAGCCTTAAATTATATACCCTAATTGGATCTAAACCTGGTACCCTGAATTTGACTTGGGTTAAACCAACCCTTGAATTACTTAGCTGGCCAGAATGGTGGGACCCCCTAGGACACCCCGCACGGTGGGACACCACTAGAGGTTAACACGGTTACCGCACCGATCTTTCTTGTCACCAGTTGGTCCAAATAGACAAGGCCTTGATTTTTCCTAATTAAATTTGGTTACCAAGTAAATTTCTCCAACCTAGGGCATGTCTACTTAGTTTTAGGCTCGGGCTTAGAGTGCTCTTGGAATGTGATTGGACGTTTTGGGGATGTTGCCCTTAAAATTTGATTTAGAGTGTGAAGTGCACAAACAAAGGATTTTCAATACAAGATTTAATTGGTGTAGTGGATTTTATGGTTCAAGTGCTTGTATTAATTCCTTTTTCTTTTAAGGTTTCCTTGTTTAAGTCAATTCAAACAAGGTTGTAGTGAAGCATGCAACAGGTTTTGTAAGTCCCAATTGTTATAAGAATTTCCTTTAAGTATGGCATGCAAATGTGCTCTACCCTAGTGTGGAAACCCTAATATCAGATAGGTCTATATGATGCTTTTAAGTCCAATAAGGTAGAAGTGCTGTGACCCAATCAAAGAAAACAATGGTCCTAATGCACCACTACTAAGTGAAATAGACCTAATTGGTTGCCTAAGTTGAAATGTTGATCAATTTCAATTCAAGTGGGTGACGGGGTAGACAACCAATCACAGTAAATCCCTTCGCATGCAATCACACCCAAATCAGGCTCAAACAGGTTTGTTTTGGGTCTCTAAATTTAAACTATAATGTGAATTACCTAGGGTTTGTGCTTCTTCTAAAATCTGCAGTCAGACCTTAGTCTGACTTAAAATCACTCCTCAAATTAGTAACTAAAGAAAAATAATATGAAATTTGGTAGAGATCTTCCTTTTTCAATAGGTCTTTCAGGAGTTTTTTTTAGGATATTTGCTATTTCGTATAATTTTTTAAGAATTTTTTAGTGTTAGAAAGTCAAATAGGCCAGATAGACCCCCTACGAGTAATTCAGTTTGAAACAGTATCAAAGAAAATTAAAAAATTCTTGAAAATTTATAGAAACAGCTAGCTTTCAGTGGTTTTGCAACCCCATAAATTTCAAAGAGATCTGATTTATGTAGAGGTCAAAATTAACATTTAAATTTATATAAAATCAGAGTACAGACTGTTCTAACCCTTTTCCACTGTACGAATTTTTAAAATTCGTACAGTGCAAATTTTTCCAAATAAAAGGTGGCACTAGAAAGCTGGTTTGAAAATCTAATATCAGACCAAATCCTAAGATTTTTGGACTCCTAATTTGACAGCAATAATTTTTTGAAAATTGTCAATATTTGCTAATCGTATTTCCAAATCTGTCTTTGGTGCGTTTAAATAGTTTCCAAGTTAAAACACACACCAAAGAGAGAATTTTTTTTTTTTAAGTTCAAATCTGAAAATTTGAATTTGAATTTATATATATTTTTTTTTCTCTTATTTTTTTTCCTAACCTAAGAAAGCAACAAACTAGAGGATGAAGAAAATACTTGTGGTCTTCACCATGGGTTGATGCGTGCGTGGATCCTTGTCTTGACACCCTACAATCAAATCAAACAGAAGTTAAAAAAAATCCAAATCTAAACTCGTGTGTTGCCTCCCCGGTAATGGTGCCATTTGACAAGTCCATTTTTGCACATTTTTTAAATTATCGAAAATTGTTGCATAGTCGTGCTAAATCCTTGATAAAAATATTTAATTGATTACGAAACTCACGTAGATTTCTTTTTGTCTTAGAATTTGAGTCCCGGTCGTTCATCTCTGGGAGGCGTAAGAACAAGTCGAGATTTGGATCGGCTTAATCAAACCTAAATCTAATCTAACCTAATTTTTTGTCTTTTTGTGTTTTTGATTTTTATTTTGAAAAGCGGTAGGCAAACAGACTCGAAGACAATCACAGAAGCGATGATCACACAATAGTATTCATGCATAGAATACTCAAAATAATGTCACACAATATCTATACTAGAAAGCATTTAAATAGAAGAAATCCCTCACGCCGAGAAGGTGCCACTAGGGCCATCGGCCTTGTGTGAGGGTGTAGGCTAGACCTTGGGTATGCAAACCCGTCTACATGCCTATCAACAAGAGATGGCCGGCCACAAGAGGCTATGGGTGAGCCTTCATGGCCGTCCAAAAAGAAGAAGAAAAATAGGGTGCATCCTCTCTATGGAGAAGAAAGGACACGCCTAAGTGAAGAGAGGAGAAGAGGGTGTTGCACCCTAATGCTCTCCTTCTTCTTGCAGCCCACATGAGGATGTCTTGGAGGAGCTTCTTCTTTAGCCATCCATGGAGGGGGCCTTGGAGGAGGAGGACGGCCTTAGGGTTTTGGAGGGTGGAAGGGTGTCGCAAGTGGGAGGAGAATGGATGGGAGTCCAATTTCGTGGCTCTCTCTTTGTCCTTATGGGAAGGCTCCATTTGGTTGCCACTTTTAGGATCTAGGTTTGACACAAGTTTTTAGAGTTTCCAAGAGAGTGTGCATGTGTTTGGTAGGGGTAGAATAGGAAGGTGTGTGTGGGTGTGTATTTTTCGTAGGACTAGGTTTTGGGTTTTGGTGGAATTAGGTGCTAAATAGGTTGGGTCAATCTAGATTAGGTGGGTATGGACCTAACTAGGCTTAGGAAAGTCTAATTGGATAGGAGTGAACCTAATTAGGTCTAAATCAAGTCTAATTGGATGTGTGCATGTGATTAGGATAGGGTAACCCTAATAGATATGAGTCAATTAGATCCTGGGTGGATCTAATTGGGCTCAGGTGCACCCAATCAACTGTAGATGCACCCAATTAGGTATGGGATGGTTCAATTGGGTTAGGGATAGGATAAGTAGGGCTATGGATAGTGTACTAGGCTTAGGAGGTCTCTAATTAGGTTTCCTAGGGTGTCCGGTGGGGTTCCTAAGTCAAAATAGTCAAGATCAAGCTTCTAGCACCAAAATCAAAAACCAGACAGCAGTATCAGACGTCCAAGATAGTGGTCAGACGTCTTATACTACAAAATTGGACATCTGGACATTAAATTAAATGTCCAATTCTATGTCAGTATGAGTTCTGCCATCCTGGATTGTTATTCTGCAGAAATCAGACATCCAGCCAGATGTCTGGATGTCCTAAAAGGTGCTGGAGAGTGGGTTTTAGGTTTTCTAAGGTGGGTTTTGGTTCCTAAGTGTTTGGGAGAGGGATAGGGTGGATAAGAACATGGATATTGCTATCCATGTTTGGGCCTTGAGGCTAAGGTGCCCTAATGGAGGTCATTTTGGGTTTGGGAAGGCTATCCTAGGGTTTCTAAGGGTAGGGATAAGGCTATCCTCCTCACTCCTCTTATCTAGATCAGTCTTCTTCTTCCTTTATTTCTTTATTCCATTATCTCCTTCATCTTGGATCACTTTATTACCTGCAAATAGTAATAAAAACCATTAAATAGCTGGATATCTCATCTTATTCTAAATAGACTGATTCAATGCATGATTTGCAAGATATGAGTGCAATATCCATAAATTAAGCTATGTTCAAACATTATTTAAGTTGATTAGGACCCATGATTGCTGTGCAATCATCCAACAGCCAGCACTCACCGTTGTCTCCATTGCGCGCAGGCGCACCTCACACCCACACCTCTCGCCGGCCTCACAGCCCACACACAATTTTCATGCGCCTCCGCCAACTCCATGCCCGCGTGGCCTCCAGCTCGTGTGCGGCTGCAGTTTCAGCCGATCCTCGCGGCCACCTTCCATCTGGCCGACCACCATCGGCGATCTCCCGCCTCACCGCCACTGTCAACGAGATCCTCTCCTCAAATGGACCCCCTTGACCAAAGCAAATGGCCAGCAACCCCCCTCCTTACGTGCACAACCCTCAGCAGCAAATGCTCTATTTCAAGTTGAATTTGTTTTTACATTTCATGCCATTGCCAACCAAATTATTTGATTAGGTTAGGTTATTTGGTGGTTTTGCTCTCTGTCCCCCTTGTTCCCTCTATTCTCCGAAACTTGTTTTTGCTGCCCGCAAGCTTTCTCTCTATCTCTCATGACTAAGAAAACATGAAGTCAGGAAATACTTATTAGGGTGTCTGAGGTCTCAATTGCATGCAACATCATTTAACTCTCTCCCCCTTTATTATTTCATCCAATGAAAGAATTGATTGGAATAAGAGATGCATTTAAGAAATAATCTTGCGAAGTACTTTTCTATGGAATTAAGATTAATTTGGAAATATTTGTGAGTTTATTTGGTTCGAACCTCCATGTGGATGCGACATTTTTTTTTGTGGTTCAATTTGATATCTGTTTTAATTCTTGATTGAGAGATTTTCCACCACATAAAATATAACGACGAATCATTTTATTACGACTATCTTAATTAAGTGAAAATCGCTCTATCAATCTTGTTATTGCCCTTTATTTCAAAATTTAAAAAAAATCATATTCAAGAATCACAAAAAAAAATTCCCATTTTCAAGCGAGAGTGTTTAAAAGTGCAAACTTGTCTCCTTAGATGACCCTAGATACCACCGCTATATAGGTTTATAAATTTAAAAGTGATTGCAAATTTACGTGTTACAATGATTCAAAACACTAGTTTTAACAAATCATGCATTTTTCACCATCAACAGGATAAGGAGTGGGTAGGATTGGTGGTTGCTGTTGCTGAGACATATCAGGTATACAAGTTGATGCTTCTAACATGTCTTGCTATATGAGTGCAGATGGGCCTAGTTGTACATAGTGGATTTGACCCAGGTTTGGGTTCACAACGTACCATTGGTTCGGTATGTTGTTAGGATTTGGCAGTGGTTCCGAGGGTAATGTGCTTGGCTGGCAAGTCCCAGCCATTTACACAATTTGAGTGCACATATCTACCATATCTGCTGTATGCTGCCTCTGCATAACAGCATTGGTTTTCTTTATATTAGCCAATGTCTGAAGAATCATGCTCATTTGGTCATCTTTACTAGACCCAGGTTGAAAATTCGGATTAGGCCTAGGTTGAGATGGCTGATGTGAGTGAAGATTTTGTGGTCGGGGTTGATATTGTGGTCTAGGATTTTGAGGATAAGAGTTCCCCAACCAGGAAATATTGGGATGATTATGCCATCTAGGATTATAGGAATTGGAATAGGGGTTGTTCCTAATGGCGTGGAGTTCCTCACAGGGTTGAGCAACTCCAAAGAAATCAAAATATT
The DNA here is from genome assembly GCA_037157565.1 of Thalassia testudinum. Lineage (NCBI taxonomy): Eukaryota > Viridiplantae > Streptophyta > Magnoliopsida > Alismatales > Hydrocharitaceae > Thalassia > Thalassia testudinum. The sequence continues at coordinate 53,873,433 of JAZHRO010000009.1, forward strand.
GGGGTTCAGAGGACCCCCAACTAGAATAAATGGGCTCAGAGTTTCCTCCAAAACCCAAGTCAAAAAAGGATGGATACGCATCTATCCTGATGTGGTGAACATTATGCGCAGCCTCCCTCCCTGTGGGCGAAGGTGCATGCATGTTTTGCTGAGAAAAGTGACTTTTTGCAGCTAGCAAGTCAGATCGTCAGGCTTCTTCTCTATGATAGAGACTTTATCTAGTCGACTGGCCACAATCTCCATGTCGATGGAGGAGGATAGGTCTTGTGCCTCATGTACCTCGTGTGTGTTTGCTGATACACGGGTAGTCCTCCTGTCAAACATACCCATGGACGCATTGTTTATGTAATTCTTAGACATATTCTCAAGAATTTCCCAAATTTTAAGCTCATGTTTGCCCATAAAGTTGCCTCCACAGGATGCATCGACGAAAAGTCTAATATCTTCATGGAGTTCCCGGTAAAAAGATTGGAAGTGCTCCCATTTAGGAACTCCGTGATGCAGGCATTTTCACATGAGATCAAGAAAGCGATCCCATGCCCCATGAAGTGGTTCCCCTACATTTTGTGAAAAATGCATAATCTAATGCCTCATGGCGTTAGTACGCCCTACTGGGAAGTATTTTCTCAAAAGTTCGACTTGCAATTCATCCCAAGTGTTGATCGGTTGATTCAGAGACCTATACCAGTGGGCAGCTTTCCCTTTAAGTGAGAAAGGGAACATATTCATGAGCAGAGTGTTCCAGTTTTGTACAGTTGGCTCGAGGGTTTGAGCCAAATGTTTCAACTCTTGAATGTGTTGGAATGGGTCTTCAGAACCCATCCCATGGAAATAGGGAATCAAGATGATAATATTCGGCTTGAGCTCAGTCTCAGGTCCCCCAATCGGAATACACACTCTGAGCTCTATAGCCACTCTTGCGGGATTATAGTGATCCTGCATTTGTGGGCGTGCTTGGGGTTTTCCAATGCATTGATCAGATCTATGAGAGTCTGAAGCTCATTCTGAAGGTGCTAGATGTTGCCCCCTTCTTCTTCTGGACAAAGGTTCTCCATCGAGTTAGAATCAGAGTATGAAGAACCTGGGTCAGAGGAGATAGGAACCGGATTAGAAGAGGACCCAAACAAGCAAGTTGGGTGCTAGCCCCGACGTGAGTGAACTAATAGAGGAGGTCTTAAGAATGGTCTTAAGGACCTCCTCTCGTGCATGCACTATAGAAAAGATGAGGGACTAGATATTAATCAAACCCAATCAAGACACCCAAATATTTTTGGCTGACTTAGGCTGGTTCGAGGCAGATGGCCTCTAGATCACAAATCCACCTGCCCGAGAATTACTTGGGTAGCTAGAAAGGGAGAGTCCCGCAATGACCCCTACATGGTAGAGCATCCCCACGAGTTACAGGGTTTCCCTCACCCGACCTTTCTTGTCATTGTGGTTCCAAGTAGACTGGATACGTGTGAATTGGGTCCTAGGTCTACTAAATTTAAGCCTATTTGTGCCTTGAATTATCACTTGGTTTAGAGTTAGATTCAAGTTGTGACCTAATTTCTAAGTTGATTGGTTCCCCAAGTGAACCAACTTCACCTAACCTGGCCTAATGTTTAGGATGAAATTCGGGTTAACTCACCCGAATCATCCTATTTCGGTTCGACAAGCAGGTTATTAAGTCTCCACTTTTAATGTTCAAGTGATCTTAGAGCCTGTATTTTAGAGCCTGTATTGTAGTAAATCAATTCAAACAAGGCTTAGGTACCACACAATGTGGATAATAATTTCCTTTATGGCTTTGCAAATGTGTACTAGATAACCCTAAAATTCAACCCTAATTTGGCTCTAAAGTTGAGTTTTATTCAAGTTCAACGATCCTTTTGGACCAGTCAAGAACGTGTTAGTCTAAGGGTTCAGTTAATTTCATATAAGTCCCTATAGGTGCAGGAATTTTGGGTTGTGTCCTCTAAGTAGATATATCTCTTTAACCATGGTTAAATCTTAGAAATTCTTGCCACGAATGATATTGCTAAGAAAATAAGGCAAGGTTGAATCCTTTTTTTTTTGTTCTTTTTATCTATACTAAGAAAGAGGGGATTAAGAAGAAAGGGAGGAGACTTACCTGTCGTGGAGTGGTTGCCCTCAGATCCAAGAAGTCAGGTGCTCAGGTTCAATTTGCAAAATAATCAAAACAAGGAAGATGCATCAAAAATAAAAAATATTCACAAATAATAGTGATAATTGCACATTGCTCCTTGGCAACGGTGCCAAAATGTTGAAATGGTTCGATTCGAGTTTTACAATCACGTGTCGTAGTACAGATGACCAAAGCAAGTTTAACATTTAAATTTATAGTTCTCGAATTAGTAGAAAAATCTGAGGTCATCTCTGGGAGCAAGAATGCGTAACTATCACTATTTGAAATATTCATAAATTACTCGGGTGAACTTGTTATACAGAATCAAGCGTTAAAAATAGAATAGGTTCCCAATAGCACTTTAAATTGCGGAATAAGACGATTATATTGGGTGCTAAAAAAGATTATTTAATGCTTAGAAAATGTAATAATCAAAATAATTGTTACATGTTCATCTAATTAGTCACAACTAAGCATTAACAATGCAGTTTGATGAGATATTGCGCTAAGATTCTGCATATAAATAATTCGTCAATGAATTACATCAACAACTACAACTCAGTCCCTAGAGGATTCTTTTTCTTTCAGAACAGTCCCTCGGGCATTTTCAAGGGAGCACGTCGCTCCTTCTTCTTCAGTAGTAGGCTATGCATGAGAGTTTCTTAAGCTCGTCGGAGGGAGAATGACTGGGAGATCTAGCCATTGGATGGGGTACCCATTGGCTGAGGATGGATGCTGGAAGCTTGCCGACCCGATGGTGGCTCTCGATTGTCGAATGGAGGTCGATGAAAGCTTCCCGATGAGGTCTTACACGAAGAAAAATGGTCTCGTAGCCCAACTTAAATACGTAGAAACCTCTGCCATGGCTTCGCGAAGGTGATGGTGGTGGTGATTTGTCATGACAATGGCGAAGGAGGTCCATCGGACTCGAGGATGGTGATGGTCGGCTATGGAGTTCGGTGGAGCAAGGGGACTGTCAAACCATCAAATTGATCGAGGGGTTTTGGTCCCTTAAGTGTGGCGGAGGTTCTGAGGTGGTCAGTGAGTAGAGTGAGGGGGTAGAGCGGTGTGTTAGGTGTCGCCGGAGTTTGGCCGATGTCTCGCTATCTGCAAGAAAGATGATCTAGAGGGAGGAGTTTGGGAGGTTGAAACGTAGATTTAAAGAGCTTACCCTACACTACGGAGGAAGAGGAAGAGGAGAGGATACCTGAGAGGAGGTCGAAGGACGTCGGAGGAAGTCAGAGGATGTTGGGGGAGGAGAAGTTTGGCAATGGCATTTGCAGCCGAGGAAGGGGCTAAGCAACCATGTCCTTCGATGTGGAGCAGGATGAGGAAGAGGGGAAGGCAGCTGTGCCCTCAGTTTGTGGTGAGGCATAGAGGATCGACGGGGAGTAAGCAGCGCCAAGGTCCTTTAAAGGCCGCGCTTAGGGAAGAAGAAGAAGAGAGGAAATGAGCGCAATTTTTGGACGACCTGCTTCGAAATGACCTTACGAAGCTTTATGGCCCAACGGTTTCAAAACTCGCGAGAAGAGCTCCAGGATATGTGAGCTAGGTGTGGTTATTTTGACCATGGATTCCAGCATCAAGAAGCAACCGTTGGCAACAAGGTCGCTGCTGTTCAACGTGGGGAGGAGTGGAGAGTTGATCCTCCAAGTTTCGCGGGGAATGGTGGACAGTGTCGTTGAGAATTGGCATGTGAATCTCGCCAACCCACACACCATTATTGTCCGAAGGTCGAAGGACCTTTATGTGAAGGAGATGAAGAGTTAGGGGGCTAACTACAAGAAAATCAGAAAGATAAGGGATTTTGTGCAAGGAAACAATTAAATAAGGGCCAAATTACAAAATTGGCCAAGATGAAGTCCAAATGAGCCCAAATTTTTATGGTAACCTAATTTGGATATAAGAAAGTTTATGGTTACTTCAATTTTGGATTTTGATGTCATTTACATGATCAATTTACGTTTAGACTCAAAATGTATTAAATACTAGCCTATGTTTTTGTTTTAAGTCAAAACAAGTTCCGATTATCAAATTAACTGTTTCAAATCTTCTAAAATATTTTTAATTAATTTTTGTAAGGTTTATATTGCATTTATTTTCATTAAATCTATTTTAATTGAAGTGGGGTTGAAATTAGGATTTTTGAATAGGAATTAATATTCAATTTGAATGTAAATCCTGAATTACTCAATACTAACCCACTTTTAGGATATTTAAGCTCAACTGACCTTTAATTAACCATAAGATTTCCCTCTAGCTATTCTACATTTATAATTTTTCGTGAAACTTACAAAATTAAGCCCCACTTTTATCAATTCCTCTTTCTTCAGTCCTGATAGAGTTATACCCTTTTAATGAGTTAATTGACTTCAACCTTAGAACCTAGCCACATTAGGTTAGATACAGCGTATGATGGTGATGCCATCAGGCGTCAGCTTTTGTGAGTGATTGGCTATTGCGAAAAATAGGTCTTTGTCTTTGTTAGGACAAGGCTAGCCATCATTTGCCATCGCGATGAGGCAAGGGCTTTAGACGTTGAGGCTGGCGTTGAAGGGATTGTAAGCACCTCTATTTTGATGCACCAAAATTATGCTTATTGCTAGACTAACATTTCAGGACTATCTCAGATTAAAGCATCTTACAAGCCAAGTGTAAATAGTTGCTGATGTGTGTCTTTGTATCTTTATTTAAGTCTAGGACATTATTTTAAGGAACCTCAAATAAAACTCAAAAATGGATTTTCGCGTATCTTTTCAAAACCAAGTTTTTAGGGATATGATCGACCAAATTAGTTATTTACTCGACCAAAATACTTTGATCGACCAACCAACTTCATTAACCGATCAAATCAGCCCATTTTAGGAAGTTAGTAAATATCCTTTTGATCGACCAACCAAGTAAATTGACCGATCAATTAGTGATCGACCAACCACCTTAATTGATCTACCAAATTGCCTTTTGATCGACCAATGAACCTTAATTGATCGACCAATTTAACTTCCTATTTAAGAAAAACTTTTAGTATAAATAGAAATCGTACGCAACCCATCTACACACAACTTTCAAGAGAAATAACTTTCAAAAAGTAGAGCTTCTCGTGCTTATTCTAAAGGCCTCCACGCCCTGTTCTTCATGTTCTTCAAAAGCATGACGCCTTAAGCCTCTGCAAAAAATTTGATTTGATCTTTGATTGAGGTTCCATAGAAGTTATTTCTGTTATTCTATCTTGTTGCTTTGATTTACGGATCCCAAGATTGTTGGGAAGATCCGTGGTTGTTGTTTATCTTCTCTTCAGGATAAAAAGTGAAGTTGTTGTAAAAGGTTGTGCCACCCTCGTTTAAGTGGTATGGTTAGTGGATTGACTAGCTTGGACTAGTCAGAAAAATCCTAAGCTGAGAGGCTTAGGCAGTGGTTTTCACCCAGTTTGGGTTTCCACTATAAATCAGGTGTACTTTATGCTTGAATCTCTTGTGATTTATTTTTGATCTGTGTATATATTTTTTAAGGCGATACTATTCACCCCTTCCCTCTAGTATATGTTACAATCTGCAAGATATCCTCCTACTGTCATTTGGTATCAGAGCCTGCGTTGTCCAAGAGATGTCAAAGTCGAATGTTGACACGTATGTTGAGGGTCAATTGGCGGTTTGACCTCTATTTGATGGATTGAACTTCGACTATTAGAAGACCAAGATGTAGATCAACTTGGACTCAATGGACTATGAGGTATGGGATGTCATCGCCTGGAAATACAAATGCCCAGAGATCAAGGACAGCATTGCAATCATTCCAGACCAAAAGAAGATGGCTATACACAACGCGAAAGCCATGAACGCCATATTTTGCGGTCTCTCTAGAGTAGAATTTAACAGTCTCTGCATGCAAAACTGCACATGAGATATGGAGCATTCTCGAAGTTCCCCACGAGGGAACTTCAAAGGTAAAAGAAACAAGGGTAAATCTACTAACCCAGAACTACGAGCTTTTCAGGATGAAGAAAGGGGTGTCAATAAGGGAGATGTTTATAAGATTCATGGACATCATATACTCTTTGCGGAATCTTGATCAAGACATCAAGAATGAAGCCCTTGTCAGAAAAATACTACGCTCACTCACCAGCGACTGGGAAACTAAGATTACCGCCATTCAAGAGTCAAAAGATCTATCTACCCTGAAACTGGATGATCTTATTGGAAGCCTAATGGCGTATGAGGTTCAACTCCAACACATGAGGGATCAAGAAGGAGAAAGATCCAAGAAGAAGACTATAACTCTTGAAGCTATTTAGGAATCCAATGAAACTTCAAGCGGAGAAGAAGAGGAAGACATAGCCCTCTCCATAAAATTCAGGAAGTTCCTCAAAGATAAAAAGAGCTGGAGGAAGAAGAAAGAAGAAATCAAGAATGATGCAATCACCTGTTACAACTGTAATAGAAAGGGACACATCAAGAAGGACTGTCTGCTTCTCAGAAAGGAGTCAGACAAGAAGAAGAAGCCCTTCAGAAAAGATGGAAAAAAGAAAGCTTTCACGACAACTTGGGATGAGTCAGACACAAGTTCAGAGGAAGAAGAAACCTCAGGAGAAGAAGCTCTTCTCAGTCTTATGGCTCTAGAAGATGAGGTAACCTCCTTTACTCAGGATGAATTATTAGAAGCCTTCTTTGAGATGCATGATATAGCAAAATCATTAAAACTAGAAAATAAAAACCTAGCAAAAGCATTAGGTGAAGAAAAGGCACAGAAAGATATGTTTTCTCAACAAAATAAAGAGTTTATATGAAGAAATCATCTCATTAAAATCACATGTAGATAATCTAAAGATGGATATAAACAAATTAAAGGAAAATTCTACGATTCTCTTGAATGATCTAGTTAAGTTTAGTAAGGGAAGTAAAAACTTGTATAAACTATTAGGAATACAAACCCAAAGCACTACAAAATTTGGGTTAGGTTATATACCTAAAAATGATCATGAAGCACCTAGTTCTAGCAAAGGGAAAGGTAGCTTGCCAAAATAGGCAACACAAGCTAACCATCGTGGACCTTAACAAAAATGAGTACCAAAAGGTATATTGTGATCTTGCTTTGTAGGTTCTATAGATTATAAGAAGTGGACTTTCCAGCAAACAAATGGAACACTAAAGCCACTCTATCAAGCAAAGCCTCACAAACACAAACCAATGACAGGAAAGAGAAGAAAGAAGATGGATAATGGACAATGGTTGTTCCAAGCACATGACCGGCGAGGAAGACCTACTCCTGTAACTTCACCGCCAGGATGGTGGCACCATCACATTTGGGAACAACCACAAAGGTCATATTATTGGTACTGGCCAAATTGGATAAGTTTGAGATGAGCATGATGGGAGAACTCAAGTTCTTCCTAAGTCTTCAGATTGATCAGCTATCCTCTTGAATATTTATATCTCAAATAAAATACATAGCAGGGATACTGAAGAAATTCTTGATGGACAAAGTCACAAGTAAAGAAACACTAATGACAAGTAGACCTGTTATATTGTTTTGCACTTGTTTGTGTGCTCTCTTTCAAGTAAACCCTAAAGAAACACATCTAAATGCTATTAAAAGAATACTTAGGTATCTAAACAATACACAAGACTTAGGACTTTTCTATCCGAAGTCAGATACATTGGAATTATATTTCTTTTGTGATGCAGATTATGCGAGTAGTTTCACAGATCGAAAGAGTACTAGCGGAACATGTCAATTTCTCGGAAATTCCCTAGTCTCTTAGTTCTCTAGAAAACAAAATACTATTTCACTCTCCACAACAAAAGCAGAATACATAGTTTCATCTTTAGCTTGTTCACAACTATTGTGGATGAAACAAACCTTATAAGATTTTGGCCTGTACTACAAGAACAATAAAATACTATGTGACAACACTAGTGCAATCAACTTATCTAAGAATCCAGTTTAGCATTCTAGGACTAAACATATTGATGTGAGACATCATTTTCTTAGAGACTATGTTTTAAAAGGAGAAGTTAACTTAGAATTTGTTAATACAGAAAATCAATTAGCTGATATATTCACAAAACCTTTGCCAAAAGAAAGATTCAACCAAGTTTATCATTCATTAGGATTATCAAGATTAAAAGAACTTAATTAACATACTTTTTTGGTCTATTTTTTTTTATGTTGACACTGATCTTCAGAGCATGATGGATGCCTTTCTGGCATCATTGGATGATTAGATTATCTTTCCTTAGTTCTTGTTGTTGGCATGTATAACTTAATTATTGTTAGAACAACTATATTTTTTTATGCACTCCTTATCTAGACTCTTTATTTATGCATGAATGTTATCTTTCTCAATTAAATGTTACTCTCTTGGTAAATGCATGTTTAAGTTTATCTTGCTTAAATTACATCTTTAAGGGGGAGCTTAACGTAAAAATAATAGCAGCATGTTTTACTTTTTGATGAAACAAAAAGGGGGAGATATTATGCAAAACTATTTTCAATTTCATAATTATAATTTTATTGTCATAAAAAAGGAGGAGAATGTCTGTTTTGATGCACCAAAATTATGCTTATTGTTAGACTAACATTTCAGGATTATTTCGGATTAAAGCATCTTTTAAGACAAGTGTAGATAGTTGTTGATGTGTGTCTTTGTATCTTTATTTTAGTCTAAGACATTATTGTAAGGAACCTCAAGTAAAACTCAACAATGGATTTTTGTATATCTTTTCAAAATCGAGTTTTTAGAGATATTGATCGACCAAATTAGTTATTTGATCGACCAACCAACGTCATTAGCCGATCAAATTAGCTCATTTTAGGAAGTTGATAAATATCCTTTTGATCGACCAACCAAGTAAATTGACCGATCAATTAGTGATCGACCAACCACCTTAATTGATCGACCAAATAGCCTTTTGATCGACCAATTAACCCTAATTGATCGACCAATTTAACTTTCTATTCAGGAAAAACTTTTAATATAAATAGAGGTCATACGTAGCCCATCTACACACAACTTTCAAGAGAAATACATTTCAAAAAGTAGAGCTTCTCATGCTTATTCCAAAGGCCTCCATGCCTCATTCTTCATGTTCTTCAAAAGCACAACACCTCAAACCTCTGCGAAAAATTCGGTTTCATCTTTTATTGAGGTTCCATAGAAGTTATTTTTGTTATTCTATCTTGTTGCTTTGATTTACGGATCCCAAGATTGTTGAGAAGATCCGTGGTTGTTGTTTTTGCTTCTCTTCAGGATAAAAAGAGAAGTGGTTGTAAGAGGTTGTGCCACCCTTGTTCAAGTGGTATGGTTAGTGCATTGACTAGCATGGACTAGTCAGAAAAATCCTAAGTTGGGAGGCTTAGGTAGTGGTTTTGGCCCGATTTAGGTTTCCACTATAAATCAGTTGTACTCTGTTCTTGAAACTCTTGTGATTTATTTTTGATCTATGTATATATTTTTTAAGACGATGCTATTCATCCCTCCCCTCTAGTATACGTTGTGATCCACAGGATATCCTCCTACTCTCAGGGATTGTCCCTTTATATGGAGGGGAATATGCATGTAGGGGTCACTCAGTGCGGGCCACCCTTAAAGGGTTGGTTGGCCATCGCAAGGACGTAGGGGAATAGTTTTCCTTAGACCTTAGAAGGGCTAAGGTTCCTTCTGACCTTGACGAGCTCGGTAGTGTCATAAGGAAAAGGAAAGAGATAGGGGATTGCCATGACTAGAGGGTCTGGATATGATTTTGAGGTTGCTTGGCAGGTCTTCCAGGTTTGCCCCTCGCTGGACCGCACAGACTTGGTTCCCCTTTTTTTGTCGGGGCTTCTCGGGTTGTTTCGGTTCAACCTTGAGGGGTTTACGCCAGGTTTCCATTCACTATTCTCATCCTTTTATGAGGCCGTGCACGTATCGAGAGGATTTGACAGTGGGCATATTGATGGGAACACCATCATAAACCCTCCATGGCCACTTTTAGTTAGGTTTGATGGATAAATGCTCCTACATAATCATTTGAGGGTGATGATAACGTCATCATCAGTCATACCTAGCTTTATTTAGTCATATTCCATCATTAAATGCTCCTACATAACCGCTAGAGAGCCCTAATTCACTGCAAATCCATTCAGAAGGAAATATAATAAAATAGGGGTAAAACTATAGTTTTAACAGCATATCTCAATTGCAGTACAATCATAGGATTTCTAAGGGGTTGATTAAAGGTCAAATGGTCTTAAATATCTAATAAGTAGGTCCGTGCAGACAGAAATGAGTTTTCATGCATTTCAAGAATTAAATGACTTCCAAAATCCTAAAAATAGACCTGTTTAATTAACTGAGGTCCTGATCAAGATAAAATTCACCTAAACCCTTTAAAATTCATAGAAAAATATTCTCTAGGATTTGGCATCCTTGATTTGACCATTGAAACTCATCTTGACCCAAAATAAAGCCACAAACAGACTTTTGAAATTTTGCATCAATTACCCAATCAAACTTGGTCAAAACCTAAATCTAACTTTACCATTGGATTTCTTGGGTCCAAATTAGGTTTGTACCAAAATTTGGGCCCAATCTGAGATCATGTTGATCGAGTTTGCAATTTGGTCCAAGTCTGACTTTCTTTATCTCCAATAACCCCTCATCTTTTGAATCCCTTACAAAAAGGTCCCTAACTTTATCATCATTCTTTACAAATGGGTCCGTCCACCATTATCGCTCAAGAATCCTACTCTAGTGAACTTCATTTGGAGAATTCTCCTTGATTGATCAATGAACTTTCCCAAAATTAAACCGAAGAATCTCTAAGAAATTCTCTTTCCAATGAATCAAATTCGAAGCCCTACAACCATCCTAATCTCTCATGCGAACACATGAGAGATTTGGGTATCTTTCAAGCTTACATCTCCGGTGATCTTCTAAGCTTGGGAAGCTTGTTCCCAAGCTCAAATCGTCCTCCAGAAGCCTATAAAAGAAGCCCCAATGCATACTGTCCATCCCAGACTCAATTTCGGCCGAAAGTTCCCCAAATTCCTCTCTCCTATTTCAGTCGAATAGATCCTCGAGCTCTTGTGACTCCCTTTGCCTCTCCTCATCGCCCGACCGCAATACTAGTGGCGGATTCCTCTTCCTCACCTTCCTTTGCATCGTGCAATACCAGCCGCCATCGCTCTCCCTCCATCGTCATCGCCATCCTACCTACTGGAGTATTTTCTTCCCCAGCATCGGCCTACCGACGCCGGTGTCGTCCCCCCGCTTTTGTCTATTAGATTAGAGTTTGTTTAGTTAGTTTAGATCCTTAGGTTAGTTTCATACCCAAAAATCCCAAAAATAACCCTCGATGTCACTGTTCATCCTCGTCTTCCCTATCTCTGACCACTCCTCCGGTAAGGCACCTTCATCGCTACACTCCTCCATCCGCCTCGCTAACCACCTCACAACCTTCGCCACGACTCCACCAATCAAACCCCTCTCCTATTTCATCCTCTTGCTTACCCAAACTCAGCCCCGCCAACCCACCTTCACGCCACCTTCTCTGTCATCGTACACCCTCCACATGCACTCTCACACCACGAAACCACCTCCGCTACACTTGCAAGCCCTTGGCGACTCTTTTGGACTATCCTAATGTGGCCGAGAGTCCGTGTTGATGGATTTCAGGTACACGCTGCCCTCCGTCATTGGCACCATTAATGCTGACGTGTTCTTCACATTCTAGCCGCGCACGCCCCAGGTGCCATGTCCAGGTGGTGCTGAATCAACACCTGCAGACTCCCAGGTCCCCAATTTGGAGGAAGAGGTGCAGCTGCGACTCCAATTCGAGGACACCTTCACAGCTACAGACGCACGCAAGGAAGGTGGAACATTTAGTCCTACCTCAGAATTTTGTGAGGCTACAATGCCACATAAAAGGAAAAAGTGAAGCAGGCTTATCGCCTCAACACACTTGAGGGGTGAGGTCCCCTACCACCCCTTCACACGCACCTCGCCTGTGACATTGTGCATGCTGGCCTAGCACCGACCCGACCCACCTAACCTACGCACACCTCGGCTGCCATTCATGGCCAGCAGCCCTGGTGCCGGGTTTGCTTAGATCCGAATCCAACTACCCGGTACTGTGCATGGCTTTGTGAAGGCGAGAGAAAGGTGGAGACCCAAAGAGAGAAGAAGAGAGAGCGCAGGGATAGGGGGTTTTGCTATGAAGAGAAACGGCTGACACTTATCCATTTGAAGAGGGATTGCCTCCCTCTGTGCGTGAAGAAGGAAGGCCAAGGCAAGAAGAAGAGGTGAGGCGGAGAAGCTAAGAAGGAAAGAAGAGTAAGGCTTGAAGAATAGAGAAAGAAGAGGAGGCTGAAGAAGAAGCACAGTGCCCTTTTGGCACTGTAGTAAGGCTGACTTAAGCCGTCTGAATGAGTGCTTTGTCGTCTGATGAAGTGCACTGTGCACTAATGTTTGCATGGTTGAAACTGTTCATTTATTTAGATGATTCAGTAATTATTATATGTGTATCTAAGCTAATAAGTGGTGACTCAAATCACCATTATTTTGTCTTAGATGACTTTTTGCCTCAATAGATTCTTGATATACTCATATGCTATATTAAATATTAGTTTTGAGTAATTATTATCATTAATTGTGCTCATTTACCTTATTTCTTGAGATTAGCGCCTGAATTCCTATTTGCTCCCAGCGAACGACCTCGAACTTTCATTTTTGTAAATATTATATGTTTTTCGCACTGATTCAAACTATACTACAACGCAATGACTTTAAAACCCATTTCAGAGCGATAAATAGAGGGTCATAATTCCATGTCATTCTGTTTTGAAAGGAAAACAGGAAATCAGGGTTAATTTTGCAACTTTAATAGCATATCTTGCACATAGAATGACCACGGGGTTTATTAAATGAACATTAAAGTCCAATAAGTTGGTCCATACAAATAGAAATGGGGTTTCACACTTTTCGAGAACCGCGACAGCACATCAAACCCTAATTTCAGACCCGCTTAAATTAAAGAGTTTTCAGTCAGGATAAAATTCATCTAAATCCCTTAAAATTCATATAAAAATATTCTGAAGAGTTTAGCATCCTTGGTTTGACTATCTAAACCTATTTTGACCTTAAACAGTCTCAAACAAAATTTTACCATAATTTGGGCTTCTATGCAAATTACCCAATCAAACGTGCCCAAAACTGAAATCCAAGTTTACCATTAGATTCTTTGGGTCCAAATTAGGTTGGTACCAAAATTTGGGCCCAATCAAAGTCCATCTTGATGTAGTTTGCATTTCAGTCCATTAAATCACTATTTCTCTCAGTCAGACCCCTAAGTTGCAAAATTCCTTGCGTTCAGGTCCCTAACTTCTCATCTTTCTTGCAAAGAGGCCCCTTCTGCCATTGTTAGTGTGAAAGCTCTTCAGGTAGAGATTCGAGAGAAGAAATCTCTCTCAAATCAAGACAAAATCCCTCTAAATTTGGAGGGATTGATCTTGAGAGATCCCTCTATCACCTGAACCAAATCTGGGACCTTAATTTGCACCGTAAAGATCATGCGAATACTTGAAATTTTGGGGATTTTCTTCCCTAACGCTTCGAAGGCCTTGCTCCGTAGAAAGTTTTTGGCCTAGAAACCTCCTTCTTCTACCTCCAACCTGCTCCAAGCTTGCTCTGGTGACCTCCTCTCTTTGGCTTCCTCGCCCATTGCCACATACCATAGGCAGCGGGAAAAGCTTCCTCTCTTCCTTCTGCACCTTGCCATACCTGCAAGGAGCTCTCTGATCCCTTCCTTGGCGTCATCCTCATCTCCGAAGCTTCTTTGTCTCTGACATCAGCCAATCATAGCTAGTGCCATCTCCGCTCTCACTTCGTCCGCAACTGCTCCTCTTCAACTCCTCTCCTCCCCTTGACTCATTTTACACCTTCAGCACTTAGGATCGCTCACCGCTACACCCGTCCCACTGTCGCCTTCCCTAGTGTCGGCATATCTCTAGCAAGCACGCACGCCCGCTCCACTATGTCAAACCACCTGCCACAACCTCTAGAAGCTTCGCCAGCACACCACAATTAAAAGCCCTAACCTCACTAAGGGTATTGACCACCAGAACACCCCACCAACCTCCACTACCTTCACACACCTTCTCCGCCATCGCTACTCATGCATACACCTTTGCACCACATGCAACACTCACCACCTTTAGGCGAATCTCTTGAACTGCTCTGATAAGGCCAAGAGGCTGTATTCCTCCTTTCAGGTAACCGCCGGAGCTCCGTCACCACCATCTCCTCCAACTCCATCTGCCAATTCCCAACAATGTTCATGAGTGCTACTAGCTCTAGGCTCTGCAAATTAGTCCCAGGTGCATCTCCAAGTTGTCAATTGAGGCAACCAGGCGCTCCTTCGACCTTAATTGCAGCAGCTTCACCTGCAGCTGCTACGCAAAGAAGAGGCAGATCAGATAGTTCCACATCATTAGTGGGAGCGCCTGTGACCGAGTATAAGAGGAAAGCTTTCGTAGCCTCTTTACCTTTGAAAGCACAGGGGTAAGGTCCCTCACATACCTCAAAGCACACGCTCACTCACGCACCTGTTCACGCCCTCGCCCGTGCTCACGCCTCACAGGTCTAGGCGGTGGATCCGACTACCCAGGTCCAGTCTGAGGATTGAGAAGAGAATCAAAGAGAGAAAAGGGGGGTGTTTACTTTGCTAAGTAAGGCTGCCCTCTCTCTCAGCACTTTGTCCCTGAAGAGGCCCTTACACCTCTGATTAGTACTTTGTTACTGTTGTGCCTCTGTTGGTTCTCTGAGGCTTAAGGAAAGGCTTTGTGCCTTGTGAGCTCTTCTGGTTTAAGACGTCTGAAGCCTTGTGTTGACATCTAATAAGCTACTTACTTTGATTCTGATTGATACATCTACTAACATGGAAATTACTCTTAGTGGTTGATACTGTTGCAATATTTAAGATAATTGTGAGGTTAAACATTAGCGTTAATTTGGTGATTCAAATCACCATTTTAACCCAATCTTTTTGCACTCTCATACATGGTTTCATTTATATACTATTCTAATTTATTTTGAGCAAAGTTTTGATCATAGTTGCATATCTTTTTGAAGTAAATTGTGATTAGTTAATTAAATTGTCATCTTTGCTCCCTTTGAACGACCTCGGACTCCAAATTGATTTTGAGTTTATAATTAAGTGTTTTGTAAGATTTATTGACATACTATGATGCATTTTCTAAATGTCGACAATTCCGCGTAAACATTTTGGCATGGGGGTATGATGACAACACCATCATTAGCCATAACTAGCTTTAATTAGTCAGAGTCAAGTGACAAATGCTCCAACATAATCGCTTGAGAGACATAATTCCACGCAAATCCATTCTGAGGAGAAAACACTAAATCAGGGTTAATTTTGCAGTTTTAACATCACACCATGAATACAGAGTAACCACAGGATTTTCCAAGGGTTAATTGAAGGTCAAATGAACATTAAAGTGAAATAAGTGGGTCCATATAGATAGAAACAGGATTTCACGCTTTTTGAGAACCGCAGTAGCACATAAATCCCTAATTTCAGACCTACTTGAATTATAGAGGATCCAGTCAGGATAAAATTTATCTAAGTCCCTTAAAATTCATAGAACAATTTATCTTGAGAGGTTTGGTATCCTTAGTTTGATCATCTGAATCTATTTTGACCTTAAATAGTCTTCGACGGAATTCTATCCTAATATGGGTTTTTGTGTAAATTGCCTAGTCAAACTTGGTCAAAACTCAAATCTAACTTCACCACTAGATTTCTTAGGTCTGAATTATATTTGTACCAAAATTTGGGCCCAATCAAAGTCCATCTTGACCTAGTTTGCATTTCAGTCTATTAAGTCATTATTTCTTTAAAACAAGCCCCTAACTTTCGAAATCTTTGCAGAAAAGCCCCTAACCTTCTTGTCTTCTTCACAGAATGATCCTTGTCGCTATTGGAGGTCAAACTGACCTTTGACCACATTAGAAAGGCATCAGATCATCACCAAATCCCACAAAATTTGGTGCGATTAGTGTTCAGATGACGAGGATCAATTTTATCAAGATCATGGGCTCTGATTCATGGCATAGAGACCGTACAAACCCCACAAAATTTATGGGTCCCTTGTGATCTAATCTCCAAGCAATTAGAGCTCTTTCCTCATCTAGAGCTTGGCTAGGAGCTCTATAAAAGCTCCTGAACTTCATGTTGATCTCTTTAACTCGGTTCAGGCCTTATTTCTTCACAAATTCCTCTCTTCAACTGCCTCCACCGTAGCTCTGGCAACACCTCCTTCTCCAACTTCCTCACCCACTGCCACATACCATAAGCAGTGGGAATATCCTTCGCTCATTCTTCCACTCCTCACAATACCAGCGAGAGCTCCCCAGATCCTCTTCTTCCTCGCTGCTCCCTCACCAGAGGACTTCCCTTCTCTGGCACCAGCCAATCAAATCCGGTGCCATCTCTCCCCTTTCGTCTACTAATTAGGTCCCAAACTCTCCCTCTCCTTCTCTAGATTAGGTTTAGCATCTTATCTCTCTACTTCAACCGACGACCACCTCTCTTCCCCTTCATCTTCTTCCACTCTGGCCACGCCTCCGTCGTGGTCATACACCCTCGACAAACCATGAAACGACCCGCCATTACCTCTAGAAGCTCCCTCATCCTCCACTGAGTAAAAGCCCTCTACTAATTGGAAGCTTCAACCTCCATGCACGTTTGCCGAACTCCACCTCCTTCGCACACCATCTCTGACTCCATCAGCCCTCCATGCACCATCATTCACCAAATCAACACGGCTACCACCTTCGCCATACTTCGACAATGCTAATGGACCTACTAATCAGCTTAAGGCTCGCATTTGTGGATTCCAGGTCTTTGCCATATATTGTCGTCGCCATCCTCATCAACACCTCTGACCACCGTGCTTCGAGCCACTCTGATCTCATTGTGACCTCTAGATGCTACGGCTTCATCTCCTGAAAACTCCAGCACCTCCAATTGGACTTCCCAGTAGCAGCAGCATGCAATCAAGAGAACATCCACCTACTGCAGTTAGCTGAAGAAGGTGGCACTTTAGTGCCACATCGTCTGCGACCAAACGCCCAACAACGTATATCACGAAAGAGTGTCGAGGCCTTATTGCCTCAACACATGGGGGATGTTGTCCCCCGCACAATTAGCCTCTCACTTCTTGCTCACCTGCACATTCTGTGAACCTAGACTCGATTACTCGAATTTGACTCAATTATGCTTGGTATTGAGAAAAGAAAGAGGAGGGATTTGTAAGGAGGAGGGGGGAGGCTTTTGCTTCACCTTGGAACACCTTGAGGTGCATGCTAAAGAAGAACCTTAACACTTAGCCTCTGAGGGATAATGCTTGACCTTGTGTGCGTTGAGAGAAGGCAATACCCTTATGCTGTTGTGCCATAGGAAGGTTTTCCCTTGTGCGCCTACTGTAGTGATATGCTCTGATAGTTAGGGCGTCTAAAGCCTTACACCGACGTCTGAGGTGATATTGTGGTATTATTCATCTGGTACTGTTAACTTGGCTGATGTGGATTAATGGTTGAAACTACAGTTGGATTATTTTAATGATTTAATACTTGGGATACATGCTTAATTAGGAGAATAGTTGGTGATTTAAACCACCATTGTTTTGCTTCTCTCTGTCTTTTTATCCCATGAATCCTTGAGATACATTGATTTATATTTGAATATTATTTCTGAGCAGTTTATTCATTGAACATCTTTTATTGTGACTAATTAATTATGTTCATTAATTTTGAATTGAGGTTAGTGCATGAATTCCATGTTTTCTCCCTACGAATGACTTCGGATTCCAAATAGATTTCGAGTTTATAAATTTAAGTGTTTTGTGCAATTTGTCGACTATACTATGACGCGCTTTCTAAACATTGACGATTTCGTGTAAACACATATATTGAGGGTCGACCGGCTAGAACACCCAGTGCTACCGTCAACCTGGACACCTTAAGTGTGGCCACTTGGTTGAGGTGCCTATCCTCTTCAAAGTTGGATGGAGGAGGGTCACTCTCTCCCTTTGGCCTCTCCTCTCGATTGCCAAAGGCCCATGGCCAGAATGGCCGATAGGGGGAGAGTGAAGCATCGTCACCAGAGTGGAGAAGGCGCTATGGGCACACTAGCCTGAAAGGTGTGGCTTGTTAGCTCTGAAGGCTAGCCCAACCTTTGTATTTAGAGGTGAGCTTCTTGGAGTAATGCGGGCGTTGCTGCTGGAGGTCAATTATGCAGGTTGTTGACCTATCTCAGGTGACGTCGCTCTCGGAGGTTGCCTTGACCTCCGCGCTGACGTGCTCGGTCAGCCGGAGGCGAGGAACTTGGATAACATGAACGTCCCGATCGAGATTTTCGCCAGGTCCATGGCCAGGGGGGTTGTATTCTCCAAAGGGTTTGGATTGGAGTTGCCCCAACGGTGGGAGCTTCGCCGAAGCAAGCCCGGGTGCCCTGCCGGATCAGGCGAGGAGGCTATTTCCTAGAACGCCGTGTGCTTGATTATGCCCTTCTCGCCCTAATTGAAGATTGAGGGGAGACACCTGGGAGAGCCAATTTAGAAGGAATGGCTCATTTGCCTGAGGTGACATCAATCCCGAGGTTACCTTGACCTCTACGCTGATGCGCTTAGGTGACAGGAGGAGAGGGCCTCAGGTAACGTGAGCGTCGTGGCTAGGATTTGGTGGTAGTGTTCGCCGGATGAGGAGCCAGGGTGGCACCGCTTGCCTACTTGGGTGGGGCGCCGATTAGCCTGGTCCTTGTTCCGTAAAGAAGACCATATCAGCTGTCTGCAATCGCTAGAGCTCCTTCTCAAGGTGGTCTTCTAGGCCCTCCAGAGGCCTTCTATCCTTTCACTTGGAGGGTCTTGGGGGTAGCAGGTCCTTGCCTATGGACCAGCTTCCTTCAAGCACGTTTGCTTGGTTTACAGCCAGGGGAGCACATTTCCTAAGGGACTTCTGCCTCGCGTAGCGGGGTTCGTAACAACGACCTTCAGTGGGTTGGTTCCCCTTAAGCACGTCCACTTGATTCATGGCCGAGGGAGTGCATTTCTCGAGGAACTCCTCTATCTGGAGAGATTCTTAATAGCGACTCTCCATGGGCCAGTTGTTATCTCGAGGAAGTGTTGATATCCGTAAAGCGCATTTTGATAGGAAAAGCGTCGTAGTATAGTGCGTAATACGATCAAATAAAAATATTTCTTAAAGATAACGAGACTTTGAGTCCCGGTCGTTCGTCTCTGGGAGGCGTTTGTTTTAATTCTGAATTCGATCTTTTATTGCTCTACTTTGTTTAAAATCTCACGCCGGTTTCCAGTCTTCGGATTAAGATTTTGCCAGTTCTATTATGAACCCTAATTACATGCACATGTGTTAAATATATTACAAAGGTGAAAGTGTGAGTTTCGGTGCGCACAATTCTAGTGAGGTGGTGGCTATTTACAGAAAATGCATCTATAGTTAGATTTTCTATATTTTCCGGAAACGACATGCTTGTTGCGAAATATATAAGTGAAAAATAGGCAACTTGAATCATAAAGAAAAGATGTCAACCAATAAGCTCATGGTGATTTCGAACTTAGAGATATATATAAAAATGTATCTTTTATTCATTCATTCAGAGAAGTGTTTGCAACAGGAAATGTAGAGGAAAGCTTGTACATGAATGCTTGAAAATGTAAATCTAGCTACCAGAAAACGATTGCATACAGGAATCTACGGGGGGATTTTGCATGTAGCATTGGGGGGGAATAAGGACTACCCTACTAAGCAGTAAATAGAAGTAGTAAATGTAAAGAGCTAACTACTAATCTATCAGAAAGTGAGGGCATTCGGAGGTGGGCACCGATGGCCTTGGAGTGGTTGGGAGGAGAATGAGGGGTGGCCAATGGAGCCTAGGCTAACCCTTGGAGAGAGGTTGGAGGAGTGATCCAGCATCTTGGCGTGGAGATGGTGTCCTTCATGGTGGTGCCCAACTTGTGGAGGTGGAGTGAATGGAAGTGGCTAGCCTAAGTGGAGGTGGATGTGAATGGAGCCACGCATGTATGGCCAAGAGTGGATGGGTGCAAATGGCCACCACTTTGGTCTTTTTATAGACCTAAGGGAGTCTCTCGAGAGAAGTGTGGAACTCTCTAGAGAGAGTCCAAGAGTGGCCGGCCAAGAGAGAGAGAGAGGTGGTTTCTTAGATCCACCATTTGTGGATCTAAGAATTGAATGCCTTTTGGTTGCTAAATTTGGCAACCAAGAGTTGGCACCACTCCAAGAGAGTTCTAGAGAACTCTAGAGGAGTGTGTGTGCGTGAATGGGTATGGATGTGTGTGTGTGTGGTCGTGCCCTAGGTGTCTAAGAGGTCTAGGTCCTAAGGGGTTTGGGTAGGTGTATGCCTTGGATTAGGGTTGCAAACCCTAATTGCTAAGGGGAGATTGCAATTAAACTTAACCTAAGTTTAATTGAATGAGTGTGAACCTAATTGAGTGTGAAATAACTCAATTAGGTTTGGTTTATGTCAATTGGACTCTCACTAAGTCTAATTGGACTTATGTGGGTTGAGATCTGGGCTCACTTGGACTCAATGAGTCCAATTGGCTTAGGTGATGGTAATTGACTTTGATCTAAGTCAATTGGATTTGGTGAGGATCTAATTAGGTCCTTAGGTAGGCCTAGAGGTGACGTACTAGGGTTAGGACACCTTAATTTAGGTTCCTATGGGGTTGGGATTAGGTCTAGGGAGCTAGAGGTCCAAGATCAAGGCTTGAATCTCAAAACAGGGACTGGAGACTAGTTCCAAACATCCAAAAACATGATTAGACAACTTATACTCAAAAATTAGAAGTCTAAACTTTAGTTCTGGACGTCCAATCTGAGTCAGGGGAAAATCTAGGTTCTTTTTGGGGTATTCTGCAGAAATTTGACATCTGACAAAGTGTCTGGACGTCCAATAACACTGCAGAAGTGGGTTTGAGGTGTGCGGGAGTTGGCTAAGGGTTCTGGACGTCCTATAACTTATCTGGACATCCAGATAAGGGTTGGAACTAGGGTTTTGGGCCTTCCTAGGGTGCTGTGACCTAATCTAAGGGTGGCTAAGGCTTGGGGGAAGTCTCTAGGCTATCTTAGGGCTAGGATGGGCCTAATCTCTTCACATTTTACTGCTTTATTCCTACTTAATAAAATAGCAAACCTTGACTCCCTTACATCATTATTCCTACATCTAATCTAAGTCTTCTGCTCCAGCTCTGCTGCAACACCTATTATTCCTGATCCAGCTTCAGATCCTGCTCCAGATCAGCTTATTACCTGTAATTGACATAATGCACTTAATCAGCACATTATAACATTATTTTATGCATAGATAAAGTAAAGCAGTAAATATGCAGATAATGCTTCTGCATGCACTAATAACCTTAACTTATGCTAAGTCTTAGCCTAAATTAGGTCAATTAAGACCTATGATTGCTGCGCAATCAGGAAGGCAGACCTTCGCTCGTGGAAGGGGCCACCCCATGGACGAGTGCTGGGGCACACCTACCCAGGGGTCCTTTCACCTTCTACGAAGCTGACGTAGCTGCCGCATCTCTTAGTCAATCTATTACAGGAATGGGACGAGTTGCCTCACTCTACGATCCTTACGGCTTTACTTAGAGACCCACTAGGTGCTTTGGCGCGCGACCAGTGATGTTGCGCCTATGCTCTCAAGCCAAACGGTGCAGCTCGGAGTGCTGGGGAATTGTCGCCTCACGGGCGCCTTCTTCCCCTGAAGTGTGGAGCCTCAACTTGATCCGAGTAAGATCGGAAGGGCTCAATCTTCCACTACTTGGCTTCTGACAACCTCTCAGGGTTTAAGCCCTTCGGTGCTTGGCGAAGTGCTCCTGAAACTTGCCTGTCACTCCTTGGGGAGCTGACAACCCATCTAGCTAGCTAGTCGATGGACCATAGGTAGGCCTGTGCTGGGTAGGCACGATCAAAAGCACCTGGCGGGGTTTCCTAATCTGGTGGCTATGTGTTGTCCTCACCGGGGGTGGCTCCCAAGGGCACGATTGGGGTCTGCCTCCCCTCTGTGCTGGGATTTGATTGGCTCCTTGCACGCTTCTAGCAGGAAGCTGCCATTACCCCCTTCTCGAGTGCGTAGGTGGTACGCACAGGGGCGTATGCCCAAGGTCGTCAGCCTCAGCTTTGTATCTCCATTCCCTAGCCTGCGCATAGGGAAAGGGGTTCACTTTGGGACCTCGAGCCATCGGTCGGGGTGTGCTTGCTTCCCTTTACTGGGATCGGTGTGTCAAGAGTGTCGTCAGGGCGTAGAGACGCCGAAGCCCGACCGGGCCTCCATTGCGGAGGGG
This sequence comes from Thalassia testudinum, assembly GCA_037157565.1. Classification (NCBI taxonomy): domain Eukaryota; kingdom Viridiplantae; phylum Streptophyta; class Magnoliopsida; order Alismatales; family Hydrocharitaceae; genus Thalassia; species Thalassia testudinum. Next base: position 53,895,946 of record JAZHRO010000009.1, read on the forward strand.
GGAGCCGCGAGTGGGGCCGCAAGTGGTTAAGACCACCGTGAAAGCTATCGCTTAGGGAGGTTGAGGCCGGGCGCCGAAAGGGCACCTCCTCCCAGCAACAAGATGCTCAGAAGGGCGATGGTGTTTCTGTTGATGATTCCCACAGACGGTGCCATTTGATGGGTCTCGTATGGCCACCAAAGATTTGTAAAGGCTGGGAGCGCCACATAGCCATGAGCATCCATAGTTGAGAGGAAGTGGTCGAGTCTCCATTGTGAAAGGAGGACTCGACTCGATGAACATCAAGCCATCACAAGGGAGACAGTAGAATTTGGTGACCCAGTTCCACCGCAAGGGGTGTACGTCTAGGGGTAAGATGATGCTCCCAACTATAGACTATAACTTATGAGATTACAGGCTTTTCTCTCTTGCCCCGAGCTTACTTGAGAGCTCACTCGGGGGCCTCTCCTCACTATTTATAATGTGGGGGAAGCTTAACTAGCAAGATCTTTCCCGTGATATTTGGTACACCACTTGTTAGGGTGTATATCCGTTGTCAGGTCATAGGCCTTCCTATGACGCTGTTAGTGGTCAGCGTCGGGTCCCTAGGCAGGCTGACCCTTCGGACTCATTCGTATTTAGGGTTTGCTGAGTGTAGGCAGGTTGGATCCACGAATCAACCCGTACCCGAGTCTTTTCCCAGTCGGACACTTCTTATTGGGCTTTTCGCGGAATTTTGAGTCCGAGGGCATCTTTTGCCTCTCATCAACACCCAATTGATTGCATAAGAATTAAGTTAAAGAGATCTTGCAAGGGGGATCACCAAATGAATGGTGCAAAATCAATTCAAAGATGTTACCCAACAAGGGCAATTGACATCAACAACCCAAAAGAAGAAAATAGCTTAAGGTTGAAATTCACAAAAAGACCAACAACCACAACATCAAGGGAAAAAAAACAAAGACAAAAGAATATAAAATTTGCAAACAAAGAGTGAGGTGAGGTGGACGAAGGTGGAGTCCATTAACATTAACAAGCCTGAATCAGAGGTGTCCATTGCAGCAGCTGATGAAAAGTTGACAACCAAAGAATAGAGAGAGGCCATGTCACTGAGTTTAACATGACCACGCAAGGAGACCAACATAAACATGGTGGATAGCCAAAAATGAGAGTGAAGGAAAGGGGGTGAATGGAGAATGGTGACGAGGGAGAGAGGGGGTTTACGCTCAACGATCGACACACTCTAGGGTTTCGCAAGAGGAGGGAGAGTAAGGATATTGAAAGGGAAAGGGCTAGCAAGTGCATTATCCATTCAATTTTGATTTGTTGAAAGTTCGACAAAGATACGATTGAAATGTGAGTGATTTTTTTTTCAAAGCAATACAAAGTTAATATAATGGGATGCAACTCAAATGAAGAGGGGAAAGAAAACACATCACGCCCTCTTCGTAGGAGGTAACACATGCTACCAAAAAAAGATTTTTCTTGGTGTTTAATTTCATAAATGTCTAAATAATTATGATGCTATCTAAATACTTAACTAAAATAAACGACAAGTTAGATATATTTTGGCCTATCCTTTGGAGACGTTGGGTTTTAATATTTTGATGTTTGGTCCAAATATAAAGTTTGATCTATTATGGTATGTCTTTTCAAAATGTTTGTATCAAGTGTCTCGAAATGATATCTCATGATAGATCTAATTTAATATTTTTAATTTGGTTAAACATCAAGATAATATTATATTTATTTGAATATTTATAACATAAATGTCAAAAAAAGATCTTTCTTCTTGCATGACAAAACACCCTTTAAGAAGGGAACAACGACCCAACTGAGAAAACCACATGCACTAATGTGGGAAGAACAAAATACTACAAACAAAATTGAAAAATAAAACAAAAAAGAAAAGAAAGCATCCATCGTAAAGTAGGTTCGTAACAAATTTAGCCTGCTACTATATGTCATATAGGATGACAACAATGCCATCGAAGGAACTCTCTAACAATTGAACCAATCCACGTTAATGACTATTCAGAGCAAGTCGAAAATTGAGCAAATTCGCACAACCACTTGATTATGTGTGAAGATGTAGAATCAACAAGGCCCCCACAACCACAGAGACATCGTAAAGGTGGAGGCACCAATGAAGTCCAGCAGCCCCATCTTCAATTACAAGTCGAGCCACATACTTTTGCCTTGCTAGTGGGAAGACCATTAAGCCAACAAACTGACCCTTAAAGCATGCAAGACTATGGCCCTGCCATAGGCAAATCTTATATGTTGTCTTTGCAATCTATAATTATTGCACGGTAAGCATCAACAGGGGTGAAACATTGAAGGTCCTCTTGTAGGTAGTACTTAAAAGAGGGGAAGAGAGTCCTCGCAGCCCTTGCAATCATGCATGTACCAGAAAAGGATGGAGGCAAAATGACCATGCACGGTAGACCTCACTATGGATAGCTTTCCTAAATCTAAGAGTAATTAAGCAAGAAACTTGAGGAACAAGATATGATATCAAAGTCAAATTTGCACCCACTCCAAAGCAAAGAAGGAATTGGAGAAGCATAGGCCTTCAGTAATTATGCAACATCCAACGATTTGTAGTCACCACGTAACTCTGGCAACCAACTAACATCAAGTAGGGGAGATTGGCAACTAGCAAGGAATGTTAGAGTCGAACCGGTTGATATCAATGAGCACACAATACCGATCGGGAGGGCCCCTAACCATCTTACTGGAACAATCAAGGGTCCCAATGTTAGGGTTTGGAAAAGTAGGGAGGGGGATTAAACTACAAGGAAAAGTGAATTCAAATATCATAAGTTCCTAAGATTCAGTTGGATTTAATAATAACCATTATTTATACATGGCTTATGACAAGCACCGTGAAGTCAAGAAAAATGATTATGTTAATCACTTAACTAAAATTAAAAATTATGTTATAAAATTATTAAAGAAATTAGAAAGTCAAGGTGCTGACTACCCCTACTTACCTTCCTTAACTTTACCCCTATTTTATGATTGACGCAAGACAACAATTTGCGACATCTTGAGAATGACCCCGTTTGGAGGCGAGATAGCTGGGGATTATTTCCTTTCGAAGTTTTGTTGGAATTTTTTGTTATTTATTTTTTTTCGTGAATCACACTAATCTCTGCTTTCATTTTTATTATTAAATAAATATTTATTATATCATTCATTTTAATTTATAATATTAAATAAATATTCACCACATATTCTATTTATATTTTTAATATTAAATAAATATCCATTAATATTATATTAATATATTAATTATTTTATCTCCTCACTTATCCACCACTTACTTTATCATCTAAATAAATATTTCTTTTCATTTATTCTACACTACTTTATCCTTACAATATTTATCCCACATTCGAATAAAAAAGATTATACGGTTGAGGAAACCTAAGTAAATTTTGTTTAAAAGATAAATTGTTGACTTTTCATATGTATAGCTGAGCATTGATTGATGTCACTAACTAGTTGATTTGATTTTGGAAATCACGATTTTAGATATTTTACGGTGGAATTTTGATGTGCGTTAGGGATAGATTTTGACTTTCAAATTGATTTATTTGACTTTTTTGTTAGTGTATTTTTTAATATTTTTATTTCGTTAACGATTTATTATTTTAAAAGTGTGAAGTTGACCTTTTTCGTGAGATTTTTCGATTGTCATTTGAGAAATATATATTTTTTATTTTTCTTTATTTCTTGATCTCATTTTTTTTTCTTTTAAATTCTTCCGTTCAAAGAGACATATTCTTCCATTTGTAAGTGTGATTTCTCCCATCTCTCTCCCTTTTCCTTTAAGATATGTCTCTCGTATCGAAATCTTCCGTCAATGAAATATTTATTTAAAAAAAAAGAAAACTAATTGACTTGGTTCTCTTCTAAGAGTCTCCACATTGAATCTATATATATATAAATGAATGGGCATCGCAGCTACCGTAGGTATCACTATTGCTCGTTTTTTTTTACCATCATTGGCTCCATCCCGACATCTACAAACGACGAACAAAAATCTTAAAAGGTACGGCATGTATAAATGTATTTCAACTTCATGACGGTGTTTTTGTCCAACGAGATAACGTTAACAATCTATCTATATCTATATAATTCAATATATGAAAGCACGTGGGACTAATACGATAGTGTGCACTGTTCATGAACTTTCACCGGTTCATGTATTATATAGATAAAATTAGTGGACAACACTTAACTCTCCTCATTCTCTTTTTCACTGTAATTGGAGATTGAGAAAGTTTATTACAGTAAAAAATATACAAGATAACGAAGTTATAACTATGATCAGTAATATTCATTATTATATTTTAAATATAATAAAATTAAAAATTATTATTATTATTTTTTAAAATAGTAATAATTTAATATATTCGTCGTCATATTTATCAAATAATGAAATAAATTGTAGTCTCTACTTTTTTACGATAATAATAATTAATTATTGTTATATTATTATTTATTAATAAAAATTACAAAATCTGATGTATAATTCTTCCAAATAAAAATTCTTTCATCTATACCTTTATCCAATGACTCTTTATATTCCTAAAACTCTCGGTGGTCACTTCTACCCCCTTCTAAACCCTTGCCTTGTGTTAAACTCCTACTTTGCTATCATCCACTCGAGATCAGCATGGAGGTCGACGCACTTGTTCGCCTCCACCTTGAGGGCCTGCGAGCAATGCTAGAAGAGTAGGGGGAGGCGGAAGCTCCAGGAGGCCATCACGATGGTGCTGCGGCCCTTGCAGTGGCGGTAGGGGAGTGTGACGTGAAGCTTTGGCCGATGAGGATGCACTCGATGAAGTTGGAGTCAAGGGAGGTGTAAGTTGCTGCGGAAAAGTAGATTTGGCTCCACGTGGCGAGGAGCAACGAGGCAATGGCCACAAGCCTCGGTCGCAATCGAGCTGGCCGAGACCTCGGCACCCCTTAATTTATTCTGCAAATTGATGAACCTTCCATTGGGAACGCTGACCTTTATTTACCAATTTTAAAATTTTTTTCCTTCTTTTTTTTTTTGTCAATTTATTCTATAAATTGATTAAAGAAAATATCTTTTCATTTCTTTTTAAAATTTTAGGGTGGCATCATGATAAATTTTGGTAGGTTGATTATTTGACTCATGGAACAATTATTAAATTTGCTATATATAAATTATAAGTTGTAATGAGAACATGATTAAGAGGTGTAGAGTATATTGCATATAGTTATTAAGAGGTTGTTTGGATGGAGGAATTGACATCGAAATTTTTTGTTTGTGCACCTAAATTTTAAAATTATTTTATTTTGAAATCTTTCTTTTGAAAATTTTAAGATGTCTTCATGACAAATTTTGGTAGGCTCATTTTTTACTTGAAGAATCATTATTAGATTTGCTATATATGAATTGTAAATCACATTGAGAACATGATTTGGAGGTGTGGAGAATATCGCATGTAACCATTATAGGGTTGTTTGGATAGAGGAATTGATATCAAAATTTTTTGTTTAGGCACCTAAATTTTATAATTATTGAAATCTTTCTTTTGAAAATTTTAGGGTGTCATCATGACAAATTTTGATAAAGTGATTATTTAACTTGAGGAATCATTATTGGATTTGCTATGTATGAATTGTAAATCACAGTGAGAACATGATTTGAGGGTATAAAGTATATCACATGTAGTCATTAAAAGATTATTTGGATGGAAGAATTGACATCAAAATTTTTTGTTTGGGTACCTAAATTTTAGAATTATTTTATTCCAAACTTTAATATTTAATTTTGAAAGAAAATAATTCTACCTCTAAGAAAGAATTAAAAATTTTGAATAGGCATTTAAGGATGATGTTTAAAATAAGAAGATAAGATGAAATTTGAAATCCTATAATGCTCTCTACCAATAACTGGAGATGAGATTCCTAACTAGTAAACTATATATGTCTCCCCTCTTTTCCATCCTTCGGTCTCTCTAATTTTTTTAATTTTTGTTATGACTCACAAGTTCACTTGGCTAAATTAGAGAAAAATTAACATTCTCAGTACTAATTCTCCACGTAAATACAAAGATAGGAATTCAAACCCCGATCTCTTCTACCAAGTTAAAATTCCCCACCAAAGCCAGGGTCTCCGTATAATTTCATCACCTAAAATTGGTGCGCCGAAAATTTCCTTTTTATTTTCTCTTCTTATTAAAAGGCAGCAAAAATAAAATTTTAATATTAGGGATCACCCAATAGATATCAACTTTCCCAATCCAACTAATTCTCTTGATAGTTCAGTCAATGATGTACAAGAATAGGAAAGATAACTATTGTGACATGCACGTAAAAATCTTTAATATACATAAATCAACATAGGAAAGACATTGTAGTGTACACTGTAGCAAAATTTTGTTGATGCCATAGTTCTTAGGCCACATCACTGATAAACTCACAAAAAGAATTTTTTAATATAAAAATGGAAAATATAATTATAATTTTTCATCTTCTCATTGAAAGACCATCCGGCAAATGAAAAATCGCATTGAATTCAAAATTTCAAGTAAAATTACCTTTGAAAGAATTGATATACCAAGTGTTTCTCTATTTGATGCTTCTTTACCTGTACTTTTTATTTATTTCTTATTTTAACATGTCTTCGTCTCTTTTTCTTTTTTTACAGGATAAAAAATTATGATACTTCTGAACATGTACATGCAACATCCTGTTCCTGAGGGAATCTATAACATATGAAATACATTCCAACAATAAAGTGCGGGTCAAGAACTTGTTATACATAAATGCTTGACCACCCCGGCCAATGAGATCACGAGCTATTCTTAGATAGAGATTTGCATAATTCTTCGCCATAAGGCTTTTTGATCTCATGATGGAAAGGTATTGCTTAGGCTAGATTTTAGTCACCGCACTTTCAAGGTTGATATCAAATCTTCTGTGTAAGGTTTTATATGCGTATGATAAAGCATAAATCCACTCTTACCATAATTTGGCTTTTTCTTTTCTTTCGATCTATTCTTAAAAAAATATGGGTTGGAAAATATAAAAATTAACTTATAACAGTGTGAATGTGATTCTCATTTAATTTATTTTTTTTATGTAAAAAGAATACTAATATATGGTGGGATTCATCACTGTTGAAATCAACAATAAATAACTTTTGTACAAGTGTAAACCATTTAAATTCCTTTGGAACCACTTTCACCGATGCAAAATCACTTTTCATGTTTAAACTAATTTTACGTAATGGTGTAAAGTAAGATTGTACCAGTGTACTTTTACTTTGCACCGATGTAAGGTAAAATTGCATCGGTGTAAAATTAAATTTCAAATGTTTCTTCACTTATGATAAGTGATTTTGCACTTGAAAAGTGATTTTTCCACCTTAGGATTTAGTGTTTAGTGTTTAGGATTTAACTTAAACCCTAAATCCTAAATTCTAAGGTGAAAAATTATTTCTCATACGTGAAATCACTTTCCATAAATCTAAACTCTAAATCCTTAATTCTAAACTAATAAGTCAAAATCACTTTGTATGAGTTAAACCATCTTTGGAATAATTTTGCACCGATGTAAAATAAGATTTCATCGATGTAAAGACACATTGGAATAATTTATTATCGGTACAAAATCACACAAAATAATTTATCACGAGTGTAAAATTATTTATCACTTATGCATTTTAAATTAAAATGATGTGACTTTTTAAATGCCATAGAGCCTACTACATAATAAACCTTATATTTTTTATTTTTTTACATTAAATATCAATTATCAAATATACCAATATTCACAATGATGTGTATCACAAAAATAACACCTATAAATTTTACTATATCACTTTTTACATAATTATCTACATTTTCCTACTTTAAACTCCACGACAAATCTATTGAAATCACTCCAATGGATTTTGCAATATTTAATTTTCTTTATAAAAATATCAACATATTCACCTCATGGAAACAATTGTACGCTAAGCTATTCTTCTCATCTCGAAAAGGCATCATTGGAAAATACTTGATAGATCAAAGGATATATACCATTCAATCACCCAACACCGAAAGTTCTCCGCTTTGCTCCGCTCCGCTTTCCTCTCCCTGCGAAAAAACTTCCTTCCTACAGTAGGCCTTGATCGGCCACCTGGGGTAGATTGGGGCCCTCCCCTCCTACCAGATCTCCTCTCCTCTCCTTTGGATACCTCCTTCTTTGACAATTGCGACATGTAGCATCGATGGTGGCATGTAGCGACGGTGGTCGCGGCAACCGACGTTCCACTTCAATCAAGCGAGCTGTGGTAGTGAGAGCTTCGTCGACATGCGTGGAGGAGTGTGATGCAGTAGTGGCGTGGATGGCGGCGTACAACCGACGTGCAAAGGTGGCTTTGGTGCTGCGGCGACGGCTGACCTTTCTCCATGTTGCCGGAAGACATGGGACGAGTGCTGTTGCGTGGTCGTCTTGTTTTGCATGTTGTCGTTTGTTGTTGAGTATTTTGTTTGTGGTTGAAGGATAGATCTATTCTTTTTCTTTTTTAGTGTTATTTTATTTTGTTGTTAGGGATCATGTGTGATTTAATACTTCTTTCGACAAAGTTCCCTAACAAGGTTTCAGGGTTGCCTATCGACGTTTTGTCAGTTTCAGGTGTGGGGTCGATCTCCGGAGATCATTCGATTCCTGAACTTGGGATGTATCCTTTTTTTGTTCCTTTATTTCTTGATCTTATTATTTTGGGTGAGTTTCCCCATTTTACAGGATATTTTTCTTCCCCTCTTGTAGGGTAGGTGTTTTCTGATTTCTTCCTATCTCTTATTTTGGGTTCTTTCCAGTTAACTTTTGAAAAAAAAAAAAAAAAGGTTGGGAGAATATATACCATGCACGTATGCTACGATGAAGCTGAATAATATATTTTTCGTCATTTTATTTCGTAAATCGCCTTCCCATTTAAGCTCTTCAATAGGTATTGCTTATTTTTCCAAGACAATCGGGGTGGAGACAGGCGCACAGGTGAAAGGTAATGACCACCCTGCCATCTCAAGTGATGGCAGTGATTTTCTATTTTCTCTGAATGCATGCTCAAAGGATTAAAGATTAACAAATTAACTCAAGATATTTGAATATTTTCCAAGATTGGGGTGTGGGGATTGTCGTCTTTTTCATGAGTTGATGATTGTTTGTACTTTATACCCACCTCTCGTGAGTTGCTTCCATTCCCATGGTGGTGGCGTTTGCTCTAGGGCTTCTCAGCAATCTTCCATCCCCTGCCCCCTGTTCTGCCAATCGTCATCTGTATGGGTGGCCTCTTCTCTTCCTCCCTATCTCCCCCATATGTTGGCCCTTTAACGATGATGTTAATGGTCTAGACCTTTGTCGTTTTATTCTTTAAGGTCATCTGGTGTAGTGAAGGGTTGGCTTTTGTTTTTTGCAGTTTGCAAGGATCCCCCCTTACCTTCTTTCTACTTTGGTGGGTTTATTTTCTTTTTTCTCCCTTCATAGTGTTCCTCCTATCCGTCGAGTGAAGGTTATCATGGACCAAGTTGATCAGGAAATTATTGGAGTTAGAAAGCTCTTGCATCTGGAGGAAGAAATTGCGGAGATTTTGGTCACCGCAAGGGATCCTAAGGTTTCTGGGTCTCGGACAGGCATTAAAAGATTTGTAAAAGTTGGGAGCGCTACATAGCCGGAGCATCCTTTGCTAGGAGGAAGTGATGGAGTCTCCATTCTGACAGGAGGACTCGACACAAATAACATCAAACATTCACAAGGGAGATAAGAGGATTTGATGACCCAGTTCCACCATAAGGGATGTACGTCTCGGAGGAGGATGATACTCATAATTATACACTAGAATTTGAGATACAAGATTTCTCTCCCCTGCCCCGAGCTTGCGTGAGAGCTTGCTCGGGGGTCTCTCCTCACTATCTATACTATGGGGGAAGCTTGATTGGCAAGATCTTTCCCGTAGTCTTTGGTACACTTGTTAAGGTGCCTGTCCATTGTCAGGTCGTAGGCCTTCCTATGCCGCTGCCAATGGTTGACATAGGGCCCCTAGGTGGGTTGGTCCTCTAGATCCACTCGTATTCGGGACTCGCTGGGTGTAGGTGGGTCGGACCCTCGGACTCGCCTGTACCTGAGTCTTTTCAGGGTCAGACACTTCTTGTTGGGCTTTTCGCGGAAGTTTGAATCCAAGGGCATCTTTTGCCCCTCATCATATGCCACTTACTCTCTGACTAGTGGACGCTTGACGAAAGAGTAACTGTAGTGGTGAAAACTCCACGTAGGTGATGCCCTAAATGTTGCCCCGGTTGTTTCTTTAAGTAGCGGAGCATTTGTCATGGAGCGAAATTTGCCTTAAGCTGGCGTTTGCCTATTATGTTGCCTGACCTTGAGAGGTGGCTTCGTGGGCCTTCTCCTGTGTATTGCCATCCTTTAGAGGGGGCTGAAGGTGTATTTGCCTGTATTTTCACCGGCCTTAAGAGGCAGCTATATTGAGTAGACGTGAGCGCAAGGGCTTGATTTCTCGTCGGCCTTAATAGGCAGCTTGGTAGCCCTACGAGGTAGCCTTATCGAGGGAATGTGAGCGTAAGAGCCCAATTTCACGCTGGTCTTAAGAGGTGGCTTGAGAAGGAAGTATAGGCATATTGATGCCTGGCCCCTACCTGCCTTAAGAGGCGGCTTTGGGAAATTATTTTATCGTGTAGCTTGACAAGATGGGCATTATCTGCTATTGAAAATGAAGGGTCATAGCCTCAAAAGTCATGTTTGTCCGTGGGGCAACTGATGCCACTATGACGTTGAATATGCACACAGGGTCATTTAATGCACAGACTCTTGATTGATGATTTGGTCAGTCTGGGTGAGATTCCGTGGAATCCGCATCGTGTTTCCGGGGATTTCATTCCTTGTAAGCCCACGCCCCGCGGGGGTGGGTGAGATGATGATACTACCCTCGAGGGGGCTTATCAATAGCGGTTTGGGGTGGGGTGGAATTCATGCCCCTCCGTCTTTTTTTTCTGCATCTGGACATCTTGGTAGCTATCTTGAGGAGCCTTGCCTTTGCTCAACATTTTGCGCTGGGGCTCCGTGTTTGACGAAGTGGCTGGGGAGTGACTATGTCCTATCCTTCGGGAGAAGGTAGGTTCGTTTGTTGCCCCTGCTCAGCGCATCGGCTGAGGTGGGGGCTTGTAGGGTTCTTGTCGAACTTTTTGTAGCCAAGGTCCTTTTGAGGCATTCGTAGACTTTAGGCCCGCATATGATTCGCACAAAGGGTGCCTTTGATCATCGCATTCTTTGAGGAGTTCAGGAGGAGGGAAGCAGGTAGTGAAAAGGAGGTGGATCAAATTCCCTTATAGCGTCCATGGGGGAAGCTCGATGGGATGTTTGTTACGAGGGAATTGGCTACGTCTGCTCTCCTGAATCCAAGCAAGGATGAGGCAGAGGGTGTCCTGTAGGGTTTTTGAACCCTTTGGGTTTGCTTGGATTGCCTGAAGGGTACTGGTCTCGTTCCGGAGTCAGGTGGAGATTGCTTCCACATGGGGGCTTAACATCTCTGCTACCTTGCTTGACCCTTTTGGTGGCTCCATAAGGGTGGCAGGAGAGCTGCAGTTACGAGTTGCTCCTTGTGAGGTAGTGTTCTTGCCCGACGAAGTGTGGGGCAAAGCTCGACGAGGGCGACAACAGGAGCGGATTCTTTTGGTCAGGTGGCCCCTTTCATGATCAACTAAATAGTTGGTCTATTTGGGGATCCTTCATGGAGGGGCCTACTAGAAATCTTGTGTCTAAGGAGGTGGCGTTGACTATGGTATCAACTCTGAGCAGCGACCCTCACTTGGAGCAGCGGGGTTTTTGGTTCTTAAGATCTGCCGTAGCCTGGGTTGCCTCCCCTCCAGGGGGTACAAGCTTTGGCCATTCCTTACTTCATTGCCACTGTGTGGTGAGTCTACTTTTGGCCTTTCTTTAAGAAGGGGCAAATTTTTGTCATCTTTTACCATGGTTTTTACCAAGTCGAGCCCCTTGGAGGTGCCTTTGCTTCGTGCAACGATGCATCATGGCCGTCAGGTAGGCTGAAGAGCCTAAGGTGGATACTTACTCGCCCTCTTTGGGGAGTCTTCGACGGTCCTAGGGGAGGCACCGGATGTAGCGAAGGAGGCCATACGGGAGCTCCACCCTCAGTGAGAACGAGTGGGTAGAGCGTCCCGGCTGCCGGAGGAGCTGGGTGAGGTTTGTCGTGGGTTGAAGTGGCTTTCCTAGCCATGCTCACTGTCGGTCTTGGAGTTGGAGGAGAGTTTTGTTGGGGTGCCTATGGCGAATGCCACAACCCTTCAAGACTCGTCCAAGCGCTCATCTGCCTCTTACTGCATGATCCTTTTAAAGGAGGTGCGTGTTCTAGAAGCAGGAAATGGCCGCATAGCCCCCTTGCCTGGGGTTGGCATTTCTTGGCTGCAAAGAACTCCATGAGCGGGCTAGCTAGGGTATATTAGGCCAATCGAGAAGATCAGCTTCTGAAGAGGAAGTGCCTAGGCTGGGTCCATCAAGAGCTTGCTGTGCCACGAGGATGGCTATCTTGCCTCGCGTTGCTGCCTTCATCCTTAGGGGCGAATGCCGTTGAGGACTGGGGATGAAGCCATTGAGTCCTGATAAGTGGTGTTGCTACTATTTTTTATTTCTGTCATGCAATTAGCCCTTTTCTTCTTTTCTTTTCACTGTCGACCAGTCGGGAGAGATGGTCCTCGGGAATGTAATAGGCAATTCCTCTTATGTAAAGAAAGGCTTTTATTTATGCTGCCTGTTGCTTTGCAATAATGACTTGCTCGCATGTCAAGTAGGAGGGATTAGTTTGCCACCTAGGATTTGCTATTCACAAGAGTCGCGTGGATTGTTTTTACGAATTTTGTTTGATTCCTTGTATGGGGCACTTTCATTTACCGCTCGAATGACTTGACATGGAGGCTTGTCCTGTTACTTCGTCCTGGCTGATTCTTGCGGGGTTGGCCGAGATGCCCGTGGAGAGGGCTATTGAAGGCAGCAGCTGGGTGCCTATGTTCCGTGCCTGGGTAGACATCGGCGTGTGAGGTAGACATTTGGTATTTTAGTGCTCTCGCGTGCACTTGGAATTCATCCCTCGCGAAGTGCTTGGGCTAGGAGTGGTTACTCCGCGTGCCTTGATTTGAAAAGCTCTCCTAGTGAGGTAGCAAAAGGAGGGTGCAGGAAATCCCTGCTTGCTTTGCTGGCTTTTAAGCAAGTTGCCCTGGTCTGTTGCACGCTCTCCAGAGTCAGTTGCTAACAGGGTTTGCCAGGACGGAGTTGAGATGGGTGCTTAGGCTAAACCTGTGCCACTTGGGCCCTTTTCTTAGGTGATCGAGGGCCAAGGGGCTATGGCTACCTTGACTATGTAGTTACTCGCCTGTCTCTCTGTTGGAGACTAAGAGGCCTTGGAGTTCCTTGTATTTGGGCTTGTCCTTTTGTCAAAGAGTTGTTTGCCTAGGAAACTCATTGGCTGAGATAGGGTCGATTTTGGTAGTACTCGTTGTGCATCCCGTATGGGGGCTGGGCAAGGGTGCCCATCGCAGGAGTCTTTTGGTGCCTACCGCTGATAAGGGAGCCTTGGGGTAGGCTCTATTGGTAGGGCTTGTTGGCGTGCCTCATTTTGGGGCTGCCACCTTCTTTAAGAGTTGTTCCCGACACGGGGGTTTAATAAAATCAACTTGGAGAAGCTCTCTTGCCCCAGCCTTGGGCTCTTTGGTTGAGTTATAATTGCCTAAATGGGTAGATCCTTTTCTTGGATGAGCTAGGTGGCGTTGTTAGGGTGGGATCGAGTAGCCGCGGTTGAAGAGCTTGGCTAAATTCCCATGAGGACTAGCTTAGATCTAATTGTTTAATTATGATCCATTACCTTGGCTTTTTGCAGAGATAAGGGTCTGGAAGTTGGTCGTCGGGCAGTTGCTTGCGTCTGCAAAGGTGGTCGTTAGCCTGATCATTTTTGGACGTGGCCCTTCTGCTGTTGGGCTCATCCTCGTTGTATGCGGGGGAGGGGCAGCTTTGCTAACGTGGCCGCAGGGTGTAATACCACTGCGTGTTACCTTGCCTGGTTGTGCCCTTGGGTAGAGAAAGTGAAGGGGGATATTTTTGGAAGTCGACCCTTGGGGGTGACCACAAATAAGAGCCTAATTTAGTAGGTGGCAATGAAAGGAGGTCGACCTTGGAAGGTGAAGTCCGAGCGTGCGCTAGGCGAGACTTAGGGAGTAAGGGCCCAAGCTAGAGTTGTTGCCGTGTCGTGCCATTTGGAGCGTGGGGTGCCAAAGCCCCAGTCCCTACCCTCCTTGGTGGCTGGTATGCTATTATTGGGCGAGGTGGCCCAAATTCTTGTGATCTGTCCTTGTTAACAGATGCTTCTGAGGGTGAAGCAACTAAAATTCTACCAATGGGCGGTATCAGTGCGTGCAGAAGTTTAGGGCGCATGGGCTGAGTTCCTATCAGCCTAGGGGGCTGTTACTATATTCGTTGGAATTGGGGCGTGGGGACCTCAGTACCGTTTATCCTTAAGATGTGGCCTGCCGACCTTAAGAGGCAATAGCATAGGAGATCTTTGGGCATGTCAGCCCAGTTCTAGTTACCCCTAAAAGGATGATTCGTCAACCATAGGAGGTGGTATTACAAGGGAACGTCGGGTTCGTCTACTCTAGTTTCTATCATTCTAAAGAGGTGGTTTACCGGTCTTGAGAGGTGTCCATACAAAGGAATGTCGGGCGTGTCCGTCTGAGTTCGAGCATTCTTAAGAGGAGGCTTGCTGTCCTTAAGTGGTGGCCGGTCGGCCTTAAGAGGTGACAATATAGGGGAACACCGGGTTCGCCTGCTCGGGTTTTGGTCGACGTTAAGAGGTGGCCCACCGGGCTTAAAAGGTGGCTCGTCAACCTTAAGAGGTGACGATACAAGGGAATGTCGGGCGCATCTGCCCAAGTCCCGGTCGACCTTAAGAGGTGGCTCATCGGCCTTAAGAGGCAACGGTATAAGGGAACATCGAACGTGTTCGCTTGAGTCCTAGTCGATCTTAAGAGGTGGCTTTCCAGCCTTAAGAGGCGGCTCGGCAGCCTTAAGAGGCGACGATATAAGGGAACGTTGGGCGCATTCGCTCGAGTCCCGGCCGACCTTAAGAGGTGGCTTGCCAACCTTATGAGGTGGCTCGTCGGCCTTAAGAGGAGACGATGCAAGGGAACGTTGGACGCATTCTCTTGAGTCTAGGCTAAACTTAAAAGGTGGCTTGCTGGCCTTAGGAAGTGGCTCGTCGGCTTTAAGAGGCGACAATACAAGGGAACGTTGGGCACAATCGCCCAAGTCCCAACCAACCATAAAAGGTGGCCTACCGGCCTCAAGAGGTAGCTCGTTGGTCTTAAGAGGCAACGATACAAGGGAACGTTGGGCACATCCGCCCGAGTCTCGGTCGACTTTAAGAGGTGGCTTGTAAGGGGGACGTAGGCAGGTCAATGCTTGGACCTGCTATCCTTACGTGGTAGCTTGCCAGATGAGAGTGTGGCGCGGGAGTCAACTTCTGTGAGCAACGGTCGACTATTGTGAAAGATGGGTGACGTGCGAAAGACGCGTATGTTTAAAAGAGTCGTTATAGCTTGCCCTCGTAGCATCGATTTTAAAATGAAGAAATGGACGTGAGTCTGAGTGTCGATCTCAGGGAGGCGTAAAAACCAGATTTTTCTTGTCACTTAATGTCACGGAAATAATAGGTTTTTGCTTGCGAGAAGATGTGGGTGAAAAGCGAGTGAGAGAGAGAGAAAGAGAGAGAGAGAGAATAGGGTTAGAATTTTTCATTCACAACATGCAACTTAAATATAAAAGAGGGCAAGTAGCTAGATAGGAAACAAATTCATTTAACGTGCAACTTTGGTTTTACAATTACAACACTAGATAAATGCTTAAACACAAGTAAAGCTTAAGATAAAGAGGGAAAGAGAGAGAGAGAGAAGATGGTGAGGCAGCTACGGCGGTGGAGAGGGGCTCCGTCGACGGCTTGTCAGCTTTGGCGATTACAAAGAGAGCTAATGGTGGCTAGGAGTGGGGTAGAGCACTTGCAAGTGGATTCAATGCCTTCCATGGGTGGTTGGATGGAGTTTATATAGGCAAAAGGGTTTTCTAATTCAAGTATGGGCTTTAGCGACGTTCGGGACGTCGCTAAACCCATACTAAATCCGTCGGTGTAGCCCCCTTTGCCCGTCGGTCGCCAGCGCACCTTGTGCTTCTTTTGTGGCGATCCGCGCGAGCGCGTTGTAAGCCGTCCGATCAATGAACGGACAGCTGAGATCTCGCGAAGGGCGTGCTCGCGATCACTGCTGAGGCACACGCATCTGCCGCGTCATCACCCGTGTGAGCATCTGCGCGCATCCGTTGCGCTGCGTGGCTTGATCATTGTTGTTTGCTGCTGATTGGGTGGCTCAATTTCCCCGGCGGGCACTTTCGCCTTCCAATTTCCGCGCAGTGCGATTCGATCCCGCTCCGGCTGCGCGGGCGTGAGGCGGTCAACCGCTGTGCTGTCGTAGCGGATTGTCGCGGTGAGGGCGGGAGAGCGGTCGGCTCTCAGCCGTTCGATCGAAGATCGACGGCTGAAAATCATCCTCCAGATGAAGGCAAAATAGGTCTGTGGTGAGGATGTGATGAGTAGGCACCACATGGTACGCTGTGGGCCGTTGATCATCAGATCAATGGTCAGAACTTCTTGGGCCCATTGTAGGAGCTTCGGGTGTCGTATTGGCCGATTTTGAGTCCGTTGGGCTCCGTTCGTCATTCTGAATCCATCCATGCGGTCCGATTGCTCATCTAAGGCCTGTTTTGACATATCCTTGTATACATGGACATTAATAATGCATTATAAGCAATCTTGATGTGTAATGCATGAGATGCTCCTATTCCTATTTATGATGTGTTATCTATTCATTTTGTTCTTAAGATAAACCTCAATTGACAGATTTATCACCACAAGATGCAGTGTTATCTTACCCCCATGCTTACTCCTTGCTAGTCCCTAGCAAGGTTTATTCTACCCTTTATTTCCAGTTAGAATTTAAGAAGTAATTACTTGGATACTTCGTCACTTGTCAATAGGAGGAAATATACTAAGATCTTAATCTACAAAGACTAAGCAGCGACCGGGTGTCTGCCAAAATATGAATTGCCTGAATCCTTGCTTTACTGCATGTATATATATATTTTTTATTTTTAGATTTTTGGAGTTAAGAGTGTGTTGGTAACTTTTTACAGCTACCCAACCCACCCAAAACTCGGACAAAACTCTAAGTGCTAAGCATCTTGGTGTGATGATCGTGATAGACTCACTCAACGGTAATTTAGACAGACTTTAGGTTTCTACACCCTTAGGTGACCGGAAGGGGAAGTGTTTTGCCTGAAGGTGTATTTGTTCGATTGGTAGCTTTCTCCCTACGTTTGTTTCACTTGGGTCATCACAAGGATTTTTCTAGTGTATATCTCCTCGGCTTGCTCTACTTCCCCGCTTCTTCCTTAAGTGTTTTGGTTCTTTTTGTGCATTTATTGAGCTGGGCTCTGGATAACCGACCAATGGGTTGTTACCCACGATCACTTGCCAGCCATACTTGTGCGGTGAAGTGTGGTTTATTTTGTTCTCTTTTTTTCTTCATCTTCTCTTTTTTTTTATTTGGTAGGTGGCTTCCCTAATCTCAAATTTACCTAGAGGTAATAAAGAGGAGGTGGTCCCATGACTAGGCTCTGGACAACCTTCCAATGGGCTATTACCCACGACAACTTGCCAGCCATATCACCCTAGAGAGGTCATTAGCTACTCAATTTCTGTTAGAATCTCCAAGGAGTGCGTCTGTGCAAAAATGTGTGTAGATGCTTAGACTAAAAGTTCTTCTGAGTTAGAGGGTGAGTTGATAAGTCGTATACTTATCACCTTATTTAGTTAGTGGATTAGAGTAGATTAAGGTTGCAAGGATTTGAACCTAAATCCATATTTTAACGGACACCAGGGTTGATTAAGCCTGAAAGCCTGAAAAGTCTAAGTGTTCAAGTTTTTTTCGTATTATTTCCCACTATTGACAAATTTCTAATGCCTAAGTTTTCTTCCTAAATTCATTTTTTTTTTGTTCAGATTGATTAAATGAACTCAGAATCATGCAATTTACCATCCCCCCATGCTTAAGTTGGACAATGTCCTCATTGACAAATACATGGATGTAACAGGGGTTCGAAAAGATATTACCTGAGTGAAGTAGAATACCTGATCAGTCTGAATCTTCTGAGTTGCCTCCTAGGAAGCGTTGAGTTTAATGCCTCCAGCTGGGTGATGCTTCGTGTCATCCCTCAATGAGGGTGACAATTTCCTTTGGGGGAACCTGGGCTAGGAAGTGTTTCAATCTCTGTTCATTGACTGTGAAAGTGTGCCCAGTATTCGGATCAGCGATTTCAACCGCCCCATTGGGGTGGGGCTTAACTACCCTAAATGGTCTGTCCACTTGGACCTGAGCTTCCTTGGAAAGAGTTTCAAATGGGCATCAAAAAGCCAAACTTGCTGGTTAGGCTCAAAGGTCTTTCTATGGATGAGTTGGTCGTGGACGGCTTTCATTTTCTCCTTATACAGCCGACTGTTCTCAAAGGTGTCCCGACGAATTTCTTCGAGCTCAGAGAGTTGGAGTGTCCTCTGCACACTGGCTAACTGGGAATCCATGTTACACTACTTGACGGCCCAGTAAGCCCGGTGTTCCAACTCGACAGGAAGGTGGCAGGCTTTGCCAAAGACCAGGCGATAAGGTGACATGCCTATCGGGGTCTTGAAAGTGGTCCTATATGCCCACAGGACATCATCCAGTCGTGTGGACCGGTCTTTCCTGTCAGGTCTCACAGTTTTCTATAGAATGGTCTTGATTTGTCTATTTGAGACCTCAGTCTGCCCATTTGTTTGCGGATGATACGGAGTAGCGATGCGGTGGTTAACCCTGTATTTTCTAAGTAGGGCACCGAATTGAATGTGAATAAAATGACCTCCACCATCACTGATCATGGCCTTTGGTATTCCAAATCGAGAAAAGATGTTCTGCTTAACAAAGTCCATGACAGTCTTATGACCACATCGGTGGGTGGTGACGGCTTCAATCCATTTAGAGACATAGTCTACTTAGGCTAGGATGTACTCAAAGCCGTTGGATGGTGGGAAGGGGCCCATAAAATCAATACCCCAAACATCGAAGATCTCAACAATCAAAATAAGCTGGAGGGGCATCATATCTATTTTGGTCATGGTCTCTAGCATTTGGCAGCGAGAGCAAGTCTTGGCAAAGTTGTGTGCATCCTTAAATAAGGAAGGCCAGTAAAATCCGGACTGTAGGACCTTCGTAGCCATTTTCTTCCCTGAGAAGTGGCCACCACAAGCTTGGCTATGACAAAAAGATAGCACACTCTAAACTTCGTCCTCAAGGATACACCTCCTGATGATCTGGTCAGCACGGAGGCGAAACAACATGGGATTATCACAGAAATAGTGCTTGAAGTCAGCCAAGAACTTGTCCCGTTGCTGTCTGGACCAGCTGTGCAGGGTCTGTCCTACAACCAGGTAGTTGACATAATCAGCATACTAAGGTAGTTTCTTGTCTTGCACAGCCAAAATGTGTTCATCAGAAAAGGTGTCGGATAAAGGCAGGGAGGGTCCAATGCGGTCTGGGTGAAGTCTGGATAGGTGGTCAGCCACTACATTCTTTGATCCGGCTTTGTCGCAGATTTCCAGGTCAAATTCCTGCAAGAGCAGGATCCATCTGATGAGCCTGGGCTTCACATCCTTTTTAGCCAACAAGTGTCGGATGGTTGAATGGTCAGTATAGATGGTCATGTGGGATCCCAGTAGGTAAGATCGAAACTTCTCAAGTCCGAAAACTACAGCGAGCAATTCTTTCTCTGTGACCGTATAATTTTGTTGGGCCTCGTCCAACGTCTTGCTCATGTAGTAGATCACCACGGGTTTTTTGTCTTGTCTTTGTCCCAGGACAGCACCTATGGCAAAATCTGATGCATCACACATAATCTTAAAGTCCTGGGACCAATCCGAGGGCTGAAGTACAAGTGCTGTGGAAATTAAGTCCTGGAGGGTGTGGTAAGCCTTGATGCAATCAGAGGTCATGTGGAATAAGGCGTCATTGGCCAGAAGGTCAATTAAGGGTTTGGAAAGCTTGGATAAGTCTTTGATGAACCTTTCGTAGAAACCAACATGTCCCAGGAATGAACGAATCTGCCGGACCGAGCTAGGCGGAGGAAGTTTGGAAATCAAATCAACTTTGGCCCAATCCACCTCAATGCCCCTATGTGATACGATGTGACTGAGGACGATTCCTTCTTGAACCATAAAATGGCTCTTTTCCCAACTT
The DNA here is from genome assembly GCA_037157565.1 of Thalassia testudinum. Classification (NCBI taxonomy): domain Eukaryota; kingdom Viridiplantae; phylum Streptophyta; class Magnoliopsida; order Alismatales; family Hydrocharitaceae; genus Thalassia; species Thalassia testudinum. Next base: position 53,916,345 of record JAZHRO010000009.1, read on the forward strand.
AACACCAAATTAACCTCGATACATCGTTTTAGGATTTTTTTCAAGTTGCTCAAATAGTGGTCGAATGAATTCCCAAATACAGAGAAATCATCCATAATGACCTCCAAGTATTCACCCACCATTTCTGAAAAAATGGTTAGCATGCAACGCTGAAAGGTAGCAGGTGCATTGCATAACCCGAATGACATATGACGGAATGCAAACGTGCCGTACGGGCAAGTGAATGTGGTCTTGTCTTGATCTTCAGGAACAATTGCGACTTGGTTATATCCTGAATATCCATCCAGGAAGCAAAAGTACTTTTGCCTTGCTAATCTTTCAAGGATCTGGTCAATGAATGGCAAGGGCAAATGATCCTTCTTGGTTACTTCATTGAGTTTTCTATAATCAATACATACCCGCCTTGCTGTGGTAGTGCAGGTGGGGATGGATTTGCCACGTTCATTGGTGACAACGGTGAGCTCGGCTTTCTTCGGAACCACTTGAGTGGGGCTCACCCAGGGGCTATCAGAGATGGGATAGATGATGTCGGCGTCAAGCCACTTGATAATTTCTTTCTTAATGACCTCCTGCACATTTGGGTTTAACCGTCTCTGCATCTGGCGGGAGGGTCGTGCCCTGTTTTCTAGGTAAATCTTATGAGTGCAATAGGTGGGGCTAATTCCTCTTAAGTCTGAAATGGTCCATCCAATGGCGGCCGATGTTCCAAAAGGGTCACGGTCAACCTGAGTTCTTGATCTTTGGTTAGATAAGAGTTAATAATCACAAGGAAGATCTGGTCAGGTCCTAGGAAGACATACTTGAGATTCTCAGGTAGCGGGTGCAGGTGGAACAATGGTCAAAGGAAAAGGGAAATGCGGGAGTTGATCAACATCAATCTCCTCAAATGGTGTTGTTTGATGATAATCAGCCCTACATAGGTCCATGGGTAGAGATGGTGACGGGTCAGAATAGTCGTTACAGGATTGGTGGTCCGAGACAGAACTAAGGGTGAGGCATTCCTCGACCAAAGGTTCCACGGGATCATGTTCCTTGACACAGTCGCAATTAAAAGACTTAGTCGCTCGAAAGAAATCCAACTGCATTTTCTTATCTCCGAAGGTGATTTCCATACATCCTGTGTCACAATCGATGTTTGCCTTAGCTGTAGCTAAGAAAGGTCTGCCTAAGATTATGGGTGCATTCTGTAGTTTTGTAGGGACTTCCATGTCGAGCACCAAGAAGTCGACCGAAAAATAAAAGTCCTTGACCCGCACAATCACGTCCTCGACAACCCCCTTCAGGGTCTTCACAGATCTATCAGGCAACTGGATGGTAACAGGTGTGGGTGTCAACTCTCCGAAACCAAATTGGTGGTACAGGGTTGTCGGAATTAGATTGATGGAAGCACCTAAGTCTAGGAGCGCTCTATCAAATGTCATGTCCCCGATATTGCAGGATATCAGGGGTGCTCCTTGGTCAGTTCGCTTGAGCGGAAGGTTGCTTGATATTACGGAACTTGCTTACTCTAAGAGCACAACCTTCCTAGGTGCTTGAGGTCTTGGCTTACGTTTGGGTGTACAGGCATCCTTTAGAAACTTGGCGTAAGCTGGGATGTGCTCAATGGCTTCGAGGAGCGGAATATTAATCTGAACCTGCTTAAAAATCTCCAAACGCTCCTCAATTTCCACAACACTTTTCTTTTTCTTGATTGTCTCCAAGGCCTTGGGGTAGGGTGTCTGAACATGGATAGGATCTATTTCTGGGTCCTTGGATTTTTCTAGTGCCTCTTCTGAGTCGGGTGTTTCAGACGGTGAAGTCTCGGGAAGAGTCGGCCATTTGGGATCCTGGGTTTTGGTGTCGCTTCTCAAGGTTACCGCATTCGCAGAGTCATTGGGACCATGGGTTGATCCTTGAGAAGATGAGGACGAAGAAGCACCGAACCCAGGGGGTGTTTGTGGGGTTGGCTGGACCATGTGAGCCTGCCCGGGATTGCCATGGAACCCTTGCAAATTGGGGCCTCTATTAATCACGTTTCGCAGGTTCGGTTGTGGCTGGGAAGGCAGGGATCCTTGTTGTTTGCAATCCAACAGCTGGCTTAACTGTCCCTTTACTAAGGCCATTTCCTCCTAATGTTTTTGCTTCATTTTAGCCATTATCTTTATCAGGGTGTCCATTTGGTTTTGTGGGAGAGGGGTCGCCCTATTCAGATTATATGGGGGTTTAACTGGTGGTCCTTGCTGATAGGGGGGCAAGTTTGGCTGCTGGTTTGGCCTGGGCTAGTTCTAGAATTGAGGTGGTTTCTGGTTTGTCCAATCAAAGTTGGGGTGATTACGCCAGCCGGTGTTGTAAGTGTTGGAGAAAGGGTTAGGTTTAGCATAACCTTGGACAGCCTGTACATCTTCAAGGGTAGCAGATGTCGATGGGGAGGGAAGAGAGTAATTAAGGTTTGAGGGAGCAAAGGTCCCTCCCTGGAACATGGTCAGGGGTTGTTCCAGGTTTAGTTGGCTTAAGGGTTGGACCAGGTCAACATTGTGAGCTCTCTTTGCTAGGGAGAAGGTCTGTAACGGGTTCTTGGTCTGGTTCAGTAGCTCATCTATCTTTTTATCCACCAATTCCACTTGATCTAGTTTCTTGGCAATGATATCCATGTAAGCCATTCCAAAATTTGCTTGTACCACATAAATCCCACCATGGGGTTGATTGGATCGGCTAAACTGGGTCATGGAGGCATTGTTGAGCGAATTTTCGCTCATAGACTCAAAGAGCTCAAACGCGCTCTCCTCGTCTTTGTTTAGGAAGTTCCCTCCACCTGTGGCATCAACGAAGTTTCGTAAGTTGCTGTCCAGATCGTGGTAGAAGATCTGGGCCAATTGCCACCTTGGTACTTCGTGGTGTAGGCATTTCCTTAATAGTTCATTAAATCTTTCCCACGCCTCATGGAACTGTTCCCCACCCTGGAGTGTAAAGGTAGTAATGGCTCTTTTGAGGGCATTGGTCTTTCCTATGGGGAAGAATTTCTTTAGGAATGCATGCCTTAGTTCTTCCCAGGTGGTGATGGATCTACCTAGGGTTCTAAGCCAGTGAGATGCCTTGTCTCTCAGCGAGAAGGGGAACATCTTAATCAAAACAATGTCAAGGCTAATGTTCCTAGGTTTCACAGTTTGGGCTATCCGATCAAGATCCTCTAGGTGCTGGAAGGGATCTTCATTTGAGCTTCCATGGAAGTGGCTCTGAATCAGACTCAAGACATTTGGTTTTAGCTCAAAATCATCTCCCCCTTCGGGGATCCTAAGGTGCGGCTCGACTCGAATAGTGGAAGGATTGTAGAAGTCGCAAAGGGGCCTAGGTTGGTCCTGGAATGGTGGTAGATCAAGTGGCGGTTGCCCTTGTGGGCCTTGGAAAGGTGGTGGTGGTTGCCCTTGTGGGTTTTGCAACCAGTGTATGGCTTGCATGATAGTGTGGATCTGTTGCTGCTGTAGCTGGTGGTTTGCGTTAATCTGGGCTTGGATGATGGCCATTGTGTCTGGTAGGGGTTGGTCCTCAACCTCATCTACCCTAGGTTCAGCCATGTCTCTAGCAGAATCAGGTTGCCTGGATTCCCGTCCCAAAACAAATAACTCGGGATGCAGTGATCGTCTCCCATGCATACACTAGAGAAGAACAGGAGGGCATGAGGAGAGCGACAGATGCGAGAAGTGTGTGTACAACCAAGCAAACAAGCCTAGTCCTTATGGTGTATTCCTTAAGGGACCTAGAAATCTCCAAAAGGGTGATCAAGTCCATAAGCACTGGACTCCCCTTCCCAAAGCTAATCTGGCCAGGTTGATTACGAGGGGATTGTAGGGAAGGTTCTTCCTTTGGCTTGCGTCGCAGGTTCCATAGACCCCACAACCGCGGTCATTTGACACTTCCCCGTATCCTAGTCACCAGATTCTACTAAGAGAATGAAAGCCAAGTGCCCAGCGAACAAAACCCCGCCTCTCGAGACTTAACCCAATCCTGCCTAGGGCATGTCTACTCTGTTTTAAAACGGCTAGGATAGTGCTTGTGCTAGGGTTATGTGATGAGGCGTTGATTGGGGCAGTGCCTCTTAGTTTTCCAATTTCAGTGTGTGTGCTCCTATCAAAACATGGTTTTCAAGCAAGGATTTTTTTAAGATGTGGTGTCTTTTAATGTTTCATCCTTACTCTTATGTCTTTTAGGATTGGCGTGTCTTAATGTTTTCAGACAAGTTTCAGGTGGGCACGTCAAGTTTTGCACATACTTGGTGAAAGTAGATTGCCCTTGATGTGTAGAGGCTCTAAAACCCTAATGTACTCATCCTAGTGATCATGCAGCTTCTATTGGATGAGTCAATTTTAGGGTTGAGTGGTGCGGCCCATGTTAATTCAAGGTGGCTTCGCAAACACCACTCAAAAAGAAAGAATAACACTCCAAGAATCTTTGATTATTCAGAATGTTAGAGTATATTTTTTTTTTTTGGGTGATGGGTTAAGGATGTGGATCAGGAAATCATGCACCACGCCAATTTTTTTCAGTTTTACAATTTTTTTAGATTTTTAAGCAAGCAAACAACCATGGGTGAAGAAATACTCACAACCGGTCCTTGTTGCGCTTACTCCCTCATTACCGTCATGAGTTGCACTGTTTTGCCGTCCAAGCACCGAATTCCTGCAACCATCAAGTAGAAGGAGACAAGGCATTAGATGATGTGATCATGGATGTAAAATGGAAGTGACAAAATAAATCCATAGCCTCCCTGACAACGGCACCAAAAACTGACGTGCGGAGGATGCGTATGTTTAAAAGAGTCATTATAGCTTGCTCGCAGCGTCGGTTTTAAAATGAAGAAATGGACGTGAGTCCGAGTGTCGGTCTCAGGGAGGCATGAAAATTAGATTTTTCTTGTCAATTAATGTCACAAAAATAACAGGTTTTTGCTTGCAAGAAGACGTGGGTGAAAAGCGAGTGAGAGAGAGAGAGAAAGAGAGAGAGAGAATAGGGTTAGAATTTTTCATTCACAACATGCAACTTGAACATTAAAGAGGGCAAGTAGCTAGACAGGAAACAACTTCATTTAACATGCAACTTTTGTTTTACAATTACAACACTAGATAAATGCTTAAACACAAGTAAAGTAAAGCTTAAGATAAAGAGGGAAAGAGAGAGAGAAGACGGTGAGGCAGCCACGGCGATGGAGAGGGGCTCCGTTGGCAGCTCGTCGACTTCGACGATTACAAAGAGAGCTAATGGTGGCTAGGAGTGGGGTGAGCACTTGTGATGAGAACCTCACCATGAGCCATAACTAGCTCATTTTGACCTAATACAAAGGATAAAAGCTCCTACATAACTCAAGGAAAGGCTTAACTCAGAGAATTCTGAGTTTAAGAAGAAAACAAGTCATAAGGGGTAAAAATGCAATTTTACCAGCACAATCTGCAAGCAGGGTAATTCATGGTCCAAACACAGGTCAAACAAACCTAATAAGAAGGGAAGTGGGATGATCTGATCTGATAAGGGCTACAGTAACTCCAACGAATTAAATGGCAATCTGTAACCCTAAAACAAATCCACTTCAATTCACGAGGTTCGAGGCAAATAAAAAATCGACTAAACCCTCTATAATTCGTAGAAAAATAATCTCTAGGGTTTAGAACCTTCAATTTGGCCTTAGGAACCCATTTTGACCTACATTGAGAACCATGCCCAATTAATGACTTAATTTGAGTTTTTATGTAAATTGACCAATCAAATAAGGTCTGATCTAGAAATAAAATTCACCATTAGAATCCTTAGGCCCCATTTAGTCATGCATAAAAACTTGAGCCTAAGAAGAGACCTTCTTGACCGACTTTGCATTTTGGTCCTCATCCATTACTTTTTGACCCTCAACTTTTGAAACCCTTGCATTTTGGCCCCTAACTCTGCTTCATTCTTTGCATTTAGGTCCTCCCTGCAAAACCCTGAGAGCGCCATGCTCCGGCAACTTTGCGCGGAGCATGGCGCCGCGCAGGGTAAGGGGGACCCTCTGCCAAGTCAACCGGGGGTTCCCTGCGACCTCTGCCGTCGCAGGGACACCTCCATGGTCTCTGCAACCACCCATACCTCCCGTGCGAGCGCGCGGAAGGTATGGGTCTCCAACTCTGGCGTCCTCCGGCGAGGGAGGCACGTCGTCTCCCTCCGCCCTCCTCTCTGATTTCGACTCTATAAAAGCCCTCGATGCTCTGCCGCACTCTCCAGCTCGGATCTGACGGAGAAACCCCCCCCCTTTTCCTTTCTTCCCACTCCGACAGAAGCCCCCCTGCTCCGGCGGTTCTTCCTCCTCCTCCTCGTCGCTCTGCCGCACTACCAGTAGCAGAGCTGCCTTCACTTGCTCTTCCCGCGTTGCGCCGTACCCAACGCGCGCTCTCCCGCTCTCTCCTCGCCGCCGCCCTCTCTCTCTGGGCACCTTCTTCTCCGGCGACAGTCAATACGACTGTCGCCCTGCTCCGGCCCCCCTCGTCCCTCCAAGTAGGTACAGTTCTTCCCTTTCCTCCTCTCTTTCTTTTCCCTACTTTAATTTGCTCAACCGCCCTTTGACTGCACTTAATCACCCTCACCTTCTCCATCTCCGGCCACCCTCTGATGAGACGTTCCCATCTCTCCGCAGCCCCATACGCCTCGCCGACCCTCACAGAACCTCTGCCTCCTCACCCTGATCAACCTCCGCTCACCCATTACCACTCCACACCCCCACCATACTCCACCGAACAAACCCATTCTTGCGGCCACAGTCCGACCTAGCCCCGCCACCAGACGCCATCCCACGACCTGCCACACCTCGCACCACCTTCGCCTTGCCACGGCGAAGGTCCCCCTCGTGTTTGATTAGGTCGAAGGGTCGTATTCCTGTCTAATAGGTTCGCTGCTCCAGCTGCCATTAACGACGACTGAAGCAGCTTCGAGGCGAGCTCCAGGCCCTGCAGCCCCAAATTCCCAGGTGCTGTAGGTTGGGGCGAAGTCCGTGAAGGCTTCTGCCTCTTCAGTTGGCCCAGACATCGACTGCAGCTGATCAGAGGGCGAGGTGGAGTCGTCCTGCGGGCGCGCGCGAAGGCAACAGAAGTTAGTCCCACATCGTGGGATTTCGAAGCCGCGCACTCGCATAAAGGCAAAAAGTGCCTTAGCCTGTTTGCCTCCTGACCACGGGGTGAGGTCCCTCTCACCCACTCGACTCGGCCTCGTCCGCGACCACCCCACGCGGACCTGGCCCGACCCGTTTACCCGACCTGCACTCCTCGCCCACCACCTCACACCGGTGGGCCTGGACCCGGGCATGACCCGTACCCGACTACCCAGCAGCTCTGGGAGAGCTATCCTACGAGTGAATTCTGAGAGAGAGAGACGCGGGGGAGGGTAGAGTAGGTTTTTGCCCTTGACGAAACTGTGAGTGTGTAGGCACAAGAGAAAAGAAGAAGAAGAGAAGGCAGACCGTAGAGGAAGGAGAAGAAAGAAGGAAGGAGGATGCACTGTAGCAGTGGGTTACTTAAGTTGTCTGATTGAAAAATCAGACGACGCTTCGAGGACGAAGAAGAAGGAGAAGAAAAGAAGCACAGGACCGCAAGGAAAAAGAAAAAGAAGAAGAAGAAGCTCTGAAGAACCCAAGAGAAGAACAGAAGGAAGAAGACAAAAGAAGAGAAGCAGAACCCAAGAGAAGAACAGAAGGAAGAAGACAAAAGAAGAGAAGCAAAACACGAGAAGAAAAGAAGAAGAAGCTCTGAAGAAAAAGAAAGAAGAAGGCAAGAAAAAGAAGAACAGAGGAAGAACAAGAAGAAGGAAGAAAACTGAAGAACCAAAGAGAAGAGAAAAGAAGAAGAAGCCAACAAGACAAATTTTTCTCTCTCTCTCTCTCTCTCTATTTTCGTAATAGAAACTTTGTATCTCTAGAATACAGTTTGCTCCCTGAGTTCGACCTCGGGAGATCTTTTATTTCCGAGTAAAAATTGTAATAGTGGCAATTACTATCTGTACTACAACGCCATTTCTATAACAAAACAACACAACCTAGTCATACCGCCATTAACTTGCAAGTGGATTCAATGCCTTCCATGGGTGGTTGGATGGAGTTTATATAGGCAAAAGGGTTTTCTATTTCAAGTATGGGCTTTAGCGACATCCGGGACATCGCTAAACCCATACTAAATTCGTCGGTGTAGCCCCCTTCGCCCGCCGGTCGCTAGCACGCCCTATGCTTCTTCTGAGGCGATCCGCGCGCGCGTGTTGTAAGCCGTCCGATCAAAGATCGAACAGCTGAGATCTTGCGAAGGGCACACTCGCAGATCGCTGCTGAGGCACGCGTGCCTGCCGTGTCATCGTGTGTGTGAGCGTCCGCACGCATCCGTTGCACGGCTCGATCATTACTGTTCGCTGCTGATCGGGCTGCTCAATTTCCCCAGCGCACACTTTCGCCTTCCAATTTCCGCGCAGCGTGATTCGATCCTGCGCCAGCTGCGTGGGCGTGAGGCGATCGATCGCTATGCTATCGCAGCGAGGGCGGGTGCGCAGGCGGCTCTCAGCCATTTGATCGAAGATCGATGGCTGAAAATCATCCTCCATGTGAAGGAAAAATCGGTCTGTGGCGAGGATACGATGAGCGGGTGCCACGTGACGCGCTGTGGGCCGTTGATCATCAGATCAACGGTCATAACTTCTTGGGCTCATTGCAGGTGCTCCAGATGTCGGATTTGACCGATTTCGAGTCCGTTGGACTCCGTTCGTTGTTCTGAATCCATTCATGCGGTCCGATTGCTCATCTGAGGCCTGTTTTGACATGTCCTTGTACACATGGTCGTTAATAATGCATTATAAGAAATCTTGATGTGCAATGCATGTGATGCTTCTATTCCTATTTATGATGTGTTATCTGTTCATTTTGTTCTTAAGATAAACCACAATTGACAGATTTATCACCCCAAGATGCAGTGTTATCAATGGGTCTTTGTCTTTGTTAAGACAAGGCTGGCCATCATTTGCTATCACGATGATGCAAGGGCCTCCGACATCGAGGTTGGCGTTAAGGGAAATGCCCTTCGTATGGTGGGAAATGTTGGTGCTAGAGCACCACGATCATTTGTTTTGATGATAACAAAACACGTGTTATTTAACATTTACAATTTAAGTCCTAGATTTCAGGTCAATTGCAAATGTGGACGTGTTTAGACGGAGTTCGAGCTCGCATCCAGGACGGATTGGAGGAGCTTGATGGAAAACAGAGGAGGTTCGCGTGGAGCGACAGATTGAAGATAGAAGATAAGAAGAATAGGATAGATTCTTTTTAATCCTTTCTTGTATCTCTTGTCTTTATTTTCTTGCTCTTTTTATTTTTCGTAGAATATTATGTTAAAGAGCCTCAAAGTACCCTAACAGTTGTCCTAGGAACACCGGCACAACCCTAGGATACTTAGGTTTTCTGTAGAATACTTAGAAAACCAATATAGGGTTCAAACAGCACTTCCCGACGTCTAATTCCCAAATCAGACGTCTGATAAAGTATTTTAAGACGTCTGACTATTGTTTCAGACGTCTAATATCTGTTAGGCTAGACATAGCTAGTTCTGTCTGATGAAATCAGACGTCCAGACCTAATACCAGACGTCTTAGGAGACGTCTGATGGACTTGCCAGACGTCCAGATAGTGGACCGTTGGCTAGCTTAGCAGGCACTCAAGGTTATTACCGTTAGAGCCTTATCAGACGTCCTTAGGCCTTTCAAGACATCTGATAAATGACCGTTTTGCCTCGGCTGACCCAAAATCTCTTCTCAGAGATTTTCTAGCTGTTGCAACGGTTGGAAAATCCTTTCCGTAGGAAAAGTTGGTTTCCAGACGTCCGGGCATAGTGCCAGACGTCCTGTATGTCGTCTGATCAACTTGAACAAAAACCCTGTTTAGATCTGATTCAAGTCAGGAGGAAACCCGCGTAGAATCAGACGTCTGACCTTGAAATCAGATGTCTTAAAGTGGCCTTCCAGACGTCTGATGCCAGAATTAGACGTCTGATCACCCTGTCAAATGTAATCATTGTCCTGATTTCGGCCTGATTCTCTTGGGCTTTGCACCCAACGGCTATAGAACCCTTCTTAAGCCTTCCAAAGCCTTCCTAAGGCCTCTATAAATAGAGGGGAACCTTTGCAACACAAATATACACTTAGAGACACAAGATACACACTAAGAGAAACAAGAGACACACCTAAGCAACTTAGTTCCACTCTTTTGTGTCCAAGAGAAGCCCTTGCTCTCCAAGCTCTAGTTCCTTTCTCTAGAGAGCATCAAGCTTCGCGCACCCTCTCTCCCGCCGTTGTTTACGAGAGCGAAGTTGCGCCGTCGCGTGGCACACGCACCGCGTCACCAACTCGACGCACTCCTTGCAAAGGGGAGTTTCCTTATTCCTATAGAAGCTAGGTTCATAATTTCTTTGTTGGCTCTATAGGACTTGTTTATTTTATCTTTGTCTTTTGGTTGGGTATTCGCTTTGCAAATTCCCGTCTCCTTCGTGGGACAAAATCCTTCTCGTGGAGAGAAGGGGTTGAGGAACGCTACCCTCGTACTTGTAGCGTGGTTGTACTGAGGTCGAATCACCCTCGTTTTAAAGTGATTCGGTTAGTGGATTTGATCAACTAGGTTGATCGGAAAATCCTAACTCGAGAGGGTTAGGTGGTGGTTTTCACCCGGTTTGGGTTTCCACCTAAAAATCTTTGTGTACTTTGTGTGGTTGTCTATTCTGTGATATTGTTTATATTTATTTCCGCATTTTATTACGTCACCCCTCCTAGAAGGGCCAAACCTTCATTTGGTATCAGAGCAGGTTCTTGCAAGATCGGAGTAACACCCGGCAAGAAGATCATGGAGGGAAGCTGTTCCACAAGTAGGATTTCCGAGGGGCAGTCCACAACCCGTCCGCCGTTCTTCGACGGGAGCAACTACCCCTACTGGAAGTTGCGGATGAAGACTTGGCTTCAAGCCACCGACTTCACGATCTTGGCCAGATGCGAGACACCATTTGAGATCCCAGAAAAACCCGCGGGAGGCTACTCACAGCAGCAGATCCGGGAGCTCTCTCTCAACGCGAAAACAATGAATGTGTTGTATTGCGCGCTCAGCTCGGAGGAGTTCAACAGAATCTCGCAATGCGCCACCGCATACGAGATCTGACACACACTTGAGGTAACTCACGAAGGTACCTCTAAGGTAAAAACTTCTAAACTCAATTTACTTTCACAAGAATTTGAGGCTTTTTCTATGAAACCTAACGAGTCTTTAAGTGAGATTAACACTAGGTTCACTCTCATTGTAAATAACTTGAAAGCTTTAGGGAAAACTTTCGTCAAGGGGGAGCTTCAAGGGAAGCTTCTTCGTTCCCTCGGACCGGAGTGGGAACAGAAAGTCACCGCCATCGAGGAGGCGAACGAAGTGGAGGAGCTCAACATGGAAGATCTCCTAGGCAATCTAATGGCCTATGAGACTAAGTTAAAGCAGAAGAAGAAGGATACACCGGAGCCTAAATCGAAGAAGATTCTTGCCTTCAAAGCCGCGTCGGATAGCGAGGTAAGTTCCGACGACGAAGACTTTAAAATTTTACTTAAAAAGTTTTCCAAGTTGTGTAGGGAATCAAAGAAGAAGGAGAAGAAGGAGAGCCCGAGACGTTGCTACCATTGCAACGAGAAAGGGCATCTGCGACCAGAATGCCCTCTTCTCAAAAAGGAGAAGAAAAAGGAAAAGGAAAAGAAATCTAAGAAGAAGGCGTTCCAAGCCACTTGGGACGATTCGAGCTCGGAGGAAGAAGAAGAAGAATAAGATACCGCTTACTTTGGTTTCATGGCCAGAGGAAGCAATAGCGACAGCGACAACGGAAGCAACTCCGACAACGAGGTAAATCTCGATTTACAAGAAGCTTTTAATGAACTATTTGAAGTTAGTAAAACACTTAAGATAGAAAATAAAAACGTTAAAAAGAATCTTAGTTTTCTTAAAAATGAAAATGATAGGTTAGAAAAATAACTTAAGGACATAGAAGCTACTCCTAAAAATGATAACATATTATTAGAAAATCATAACCTCATCAATGAAAATAATAAATTGATTGAGGAAAATGTTAGTCTAAAAATAGAAATTTCTAATTTAAAGACTAAGATGCAAACTATAGAAAAAGAAATTGCATGTCTTAGGGAAAATTCTAACAAATTAATCAACAAAGTAGACAAGTTTTATAGCCCTAAGGTTGAGATAGGATCTCCGTCATGGAGACCCACTAACAAATCCGGATCCAAGCTTACTTGGATACTGAAGAAAAATTTGGAATCTTGTTTTGTAGGATTCAGGGATAACTACAATACAAAGGACTGGACCTACAAACTCAAGGCTGGTCAACTCGAGTTAGGAGAACTAAGGAGTAGACCAAGGAGGAGAACAAGAAGACCGACGAGACGGCGAACAAACGACGGACCCGCCGCACGTCGACCACCAGATTGGAGACCGGCGCCAATGCCCGGGCCTCCAAGCTACGGATGGGAGCCCCATCCGATGTGGCATCCACCACCACCATTCGGGCCATTTTATTGGCCATGGTAGGTGAGGTAAAATTCTTGACCCTATCTTTGTTTATCAGTAGCATTTAGATAGGGGGAGTTAAAATTTATGAGCTAGTTGTCAATTTTTAAGGGGGAGATATAAGTAGCTAAATTTCCTTTAGAAAGGGGGAGAAAAATAATAGCTATCTTATTGTTATAAAAAAAGGGGGAGGCATTACCTTTGTCAAAAGAAACTCATAGAAGAGCATGTTTTAAGGGGGAGTTATAGGAAATGTAAAATCAATTAAACCTTTTTGATAATGTCAAAAAGGGGGAGGATTTTTTGCATTAGTATTTATGGTTTTTTCATCATCAAAAAGGGGGAGATTGTTGGTGCTAGAGCACCACGATCATTTGTTTTGATGATAACAAAACACGTGTTATTTAACATTTGCAATTTAAGTCCTAGATTTCAGGTCAATTGCAAATGTGGACGTGTTTAGACGGAGTTCGAGCTCGCATCCAAGACGGATTGGAGGAGCTTGACGGAAAACAGAGGAGGTTCACGTGGAGCGACAGATTGAAGATAGAAGACAAGAAGAATATGATAGATTCTTTTTAATCCTTTCTTGTATCTCTTGTCTTTATTTTCTTGCTCTTTTTATTTTTCTGAGAATATTATGTTAAAGAGCCTCAAAGTACCCTAACAGTAGTCCTAGGAACGCCGGCACAACCCTAGGATACTTAGGTTTTCTGTAGAATACTTAGAAAACCAATATAGGGTTCAAACAGCACTTCCCGACGTCTAATTCCCAAATCAGACGTCAGATAAAGTATTTTAAGACGTCTGATTGTTGTTTCAGACGTCTAATATCTGTTAGGCTGGACATAGCTAGTTCTGTCTGATGAAATCAGATGTCCAGACCTAATACCAGACGTCTTAGGAGACGTCTGATGGACTTGCCAGACGTCCAGATAGTGGACCGTTGGCTAGCTTAGCAGGCACTCAAGGTTATTACCGTTAGAGCCTTATCAGACGTCCTTAGGCCTTTCAAGACGTCTGATAAATGACCGTTTTGCCTCAGCTGACCCAAAATCTCTTCTCAGAGATTTTCTAGCCGTTGCAACGGTTGGAAAATCCTTTCCGTAGGAAAAGTTGGTTTCCAGACGTCCGGGCATAGTGCCAGACGTCCTGTATGTTGTCTGATCAACTTGAACAAAAACCCTGTTTAGATCTGATTCAAGTCAGGAGGAAACCCACATAGAATCAGACGTCTGACCTTGAAATCAGACGTCTTAAAGTGGCCTTCCAGACGTCTGATGCCAGAATTAGACGTCTGATCACCCTGTCAAATGTAATCATTGTCCTAATTTCGGCCTGATTCTCTTGGGCTTTGCACCCAACGGCTATAGAACCCTTCTTAAGCCTTCCAAAGCCTTCCTAAGGCCTCTATAAATAGAGGGGAACCTTTGCAACACAAATATACACTTAGAGACACAAGATACACACTAAGAGAAACAAGAGACACACCTAAGCAACTTAGTTCCACTCTTTTGTGTCCAAGAGAAGCCCTTGCTCTCCAAGCTCTAGTTCCTTTCTCTAGAGAGCATCAAGCTTCGCGCACCCGCTCTCCCGCCGTTGTTTACGAGAGCGAAGTTGCGCCGTCGCGTGGCACACGCACCGCGTCACCAACTCGACGCACTTCTTGCAAAGGGGAGTTTCCTTATTCCTATAGAAGCTAGGTTCATAATTTCTTTGTTGGCTCTATAGGACTTGTTGTTTATTTTATCTTTGTCTTTTGGTTGGGTATTCGCTTTGCGAATTCCCGTCTCCTTCGTGGGACAAAATCCTTCTCGTGGAGAGAAGGGGTTGAGGAACGCTACCCTCGTACTTGTAGCGTGGTTGTACTGAGGTTGAATCACCCTCGTTTTAAAGTGATTCGGTTAGTGGATTTGATTAACTAGGTTGATCGGAAAATCCTAACTCGAGAGGGTTAGGTGGTGGTTTTCACCCGGTTTGGGTTTCCACCTAAAAATCTTTATGTACTTTGTGTGGTTGTCTATTCTGTGATATTGTTTATATTTATTTCCGCATTTTATTACGTCACCCCTCCTAGAAGGGCCAAACCTTCAGGAAATACACGTGTATGGGTCACTCAGTGTCGGCCACCCTTAAGGGGTTGGTTTGCCGTTGTAGGGATGTTGGGAGGCGAACGATTTGCCCTGGTACCTTAGAAGGGCCAAGGTTCCTTCCAACCTCGACGAGCCTGGTAGCATCATGAGGAAAGAATGAAGAGAGGGGGGATTGCCTTGACTGGAAAATCTAGCTATGATTCCAAAGTTGCTTGACAGGTCTGCCGAGTTTACCCTTCGCTGGACTACACAGACTTGGTTCCCCTATCTTTGTTGGGACCTCCTGGGTTGCTCCAGTTCAGCCCTGAGGGGTTTGCGCCAGGTTCTCATACGCCGTTCTCATCCTTTGATAAGGTCGGGCACATGTCAGGAGGATTTGGCAGTCGGTGTATATTAGGGGTCAATCGGCTAGGCTGCCCAGCATTACTGTCAGCTTGGCCACCTTAAGTGTAGCTACCTAGTTGAGGTGCCCGTTCTCGTCTAAGTTGGATGGAGGTGGGCCGCTCTCTCCCTTTGGCCTCATCTCTTGATTGCCAAAGGCCCATGACTGGAATGGCTGATAGGGGAGAGCAAAGCACCATCACCGGAGTGATGAAGGTTTTATGGGCGCTCCAACCCGGAAGGGGTGGCTTGTTAGCTCCGAAGGCCATCCCTACCTTTGTATCCAGAGGTGAGCGTCCTGGAGTATTACAAGTGTCGCCACTGGAGTTCCATTTGCAGGTTGTCAACCTGTCTTGGGTGACTTTTGCGCTGACGTGCCTGGTTGGTCGAAGCGAAGTCCTTGGGTAACATGAGCATACCAGCAGAGATTTCCACCTTGTCCAAGGCTAGGGGAGTGTATTCTCCAAAGGGTTTGGATCTGAGCTGCCTTAACCGGGGGGGGGGGGGGGGAGCTTTGCCTAAACAAGCCCTGACGCCTCACCGGATCAGGCGGGGAGGTTATTATCTATAACACCGTGTGCTTGATATTCCCTTCTTGCCCTAATCGAAGTTTGAGGGGAGATATCTGGGAGAGCCAATTCAGAAGGAATGGCTCATTTGAATGGGGTGACGTCGATCCCGGGGTTACCTTGACCTCTGTGCTGACGCACTCAGGCAGTAGGAGGATAGGGCTGTAGGTAATGAGAACGTCGCAGCCAAGATCCAGTGGCGATGCCTGCTAAACGAGGAACCAGGGTGGCATAGCCTGCCTACTTGGGCATGGCGGTGATTGGCTTGGTTGTCGGTCCGTAAGGAGGACCATGTTAGCTGCCTGCAATCACCAGGGCTCCTTTTCAAGGTGGTCTTCTAGGACCTCCTCTTTAAGAGAGAATTCGACATTACTAACGTTATGCATTGTAGTATAGGACAAAAATGTGCTCAAACAGATAAAATTTATACTCAAATGAAAATAAGGTCGAACACGGGGAGCAAATGTTGCATTCATGCACTAATCTCAATCATAATATAAATGAGCATAATAATTAAACCAATAATGATATTCAAGGAAGAATAATTACTCAAGAATTGATCATCAATGTATAACTTGAGTTTGACATAGCAAAAAGAATGGAAATGATCTAAAAAGTGATGATTCGAATCACCTTTTAAATCCTTATTTAAGCATGTATCTTAACCATAGTACATAAATTATTGAATAGTAATTAAAATAATGCCACAGTCAGATACCAAGTATTTGGATGCTATAGTGCAAAGGCACTGTTCATCTTCATCTATTCTCTTCCTTCTTCTTTTTCTTCCTTCAGATCTTTCCTTCTCTCTCTTCTTTTACACAGAGCTTTCCTTCTCTTTAAGCACAAGGGCTACGCACCCTTCTTCAGCGACCAAGTGATGGGAGATTGCCCTGTAGAGCAAACCCCCTACTCTCTCACAATTCCTCCTCTATTTCTCCTCTCTTCTCTCTCTCAAACCCGAGTATATAAGCGGGTATACGAATCCAGGTAATCGGGTTTGGCCAGACCAGCGTGCATGTGTGCACGAGCAAGGCATGAGGGTGCGAGGAGGCACGTGTGCGGGACATCACCCCTTTGGTGTCTTTTGGCAAATAGCCAGTATCGGAAAAACAATTTAAGTGTTGCCACGTGCCTCTTCACGCCTGATGTGGGACTAAATCCCACAGGGCTCCCTCTCGCATAGCTATTGTGAAGACACGTTCGATTGGAGTAGCAACGTTTGGTGTGGTGCCCAATTGACCACCTGGGTGTGTGCCTGGAAGCCTTCTGCATAGCCTGGGGATGTTGCCTGAGGCTCGCGCAACCTAGAGCTTGAAGAACGGTGTTGGAGAATAGGTGCGACGTGTTTAGAAATTCGTAGAGCGCGTTCTGATAGGAAAAATGTCGCAGTATAGTGCGCAATATGATCAAACAAAAAATATTTTCTAAAGATAACGAGACTTTGAGTCCCGGTCGTTCGTCTCTGGGAGGCATTTGTTTTACTTCTGAATTCGATCTTTTATATCAAAATCGCACGCCGGTTTCCAACCTTCGGATTAAGATTTCACTACTTCTATTATGAACCCTGATTACGTGCACATGTGTTAAATAGATCACAAAGGTGAATGTGTGAGTTTCTATGAGCACAATTCTAGTGAGGTGGTGGTTGTTTACAGAAAATGCATCTATAGTTAGATTTTCTATATTTTCTGGAAATGACATGCTTGTTGCGAAATATAAGTAAGTGAAAAATAGGCAACTTGAATCACGTAGAAAGGATGCCAACCAATAAGCTCATAGTGATTTCAAAACATAGGGATATAGATAAAAATGTATCTTTCATTCATTCATTTGGAGAAGTGTTTGTAACATGAAACGTAGAGGAAAGCTTGTATAGGAATGCTTAAAAATGTAAATCTAGCTACTAGAAAATGATCGCATACAAGAATCTACAGGGGGATTTTGCATGCATTATTGGGGGAGAATAAGGACTACACTACTAAGTAGTAAGAGCAGTAAATGTAGAGAGCTAGCTACTAATCTATCAGAAGTGAGGGCATTCGGAGGTGGGCTCTGATGGCCTTGGAGTAGTTGAGAGGAGAATGAGGGGTGACCAATGGAGTTTAGGCCGGCCCTTGGAGAGAGGTTGGAGGAGTGATCCAGCATCCTAGCATGGTGTCCTTCATGGTGGTGCTCAGCTCGTGGAGATGGACTGGAAATGGTAGTGGCTAGCCTAAGTGGAGGTGGATGGAGCCAAGCATGTATGGCCAAAAGTAGATGGCTGAAAATGGCCACTGACAAGTCGATTTTCTGCTTTCGATTGAGTTTTGCAAATGAAGTAACGCGTTGTTGTAGTATTTAAGTGGTGGAAAAATCGACTAATCAACAATAAAAATAACCACTCACAGAAGAGCGGGTCGTGTCCACAGGGAGGTAATTATGCAATAAACTCTCGATTATTTCATATTCTTTCAATCAAGTACGAAATCCCTAGTCAAATTCAATATAAAATGAGATGGAAAGAAGATGCACAATAACTCAAAAATATAAGGGTATATGTGTAATTTTCCCTCACTGAAATATTTAATAAATATATGATGATTTTATGTAATTTTAAATTGACATATATTAGAGAAAATTTGTGCACATGTTAATCCCAAAACCAATCTTGAAACATGTGAATATCAATAACGTGCAATTATCAGAAAGCATGAGTGTGCATTTGCAATTTTGCCACAATAAAATAATCATAAATGAAAATTGATTTCTGATGGCAATGGCAGTGAATGTAATTTTTAATCAATTTGAAAACAGAGGATTTGTTGCAGCGGCTTGTGTGCACAGGAGGAGGAGAGATAGGCATTGTGGTTGCAGCTGAAGATCACCCCGCTCGAGCCGCACCTGATGGTGGTGACGGCATAACTGATGGCACCTATGGTGGCTGCAAGAAGGAGATGAAGGTGGCTGGCGGTGGTTCTATGCGGCCTGGCAGGGGCGCGGCTGGGATGAGGCGCCTGCACTGCGGTGGGTGCGGGCAAGCGAAGGCGCTGGAAGGAGGCTACAGGGGCGCGCAAAGGTTCTGCAGTGCCTGAGAGGGCACGCCAGGTGCTGGAGGCGTGGTGCTGTAGGGACGCTGAAGGGGTGCAAGCGCCTGCAGGCGTGGGTTCGCCTGCGGTGGAGAAGATGTTGGTGGGGTTGAAGGCGCGCCTGCAGAGGGGGGGCGCGCTGCGGTGGGCGCTGTGCCTGTCGGGAGCATTGGTGGCGAGGGCAGTCTGTAGAGGGGAGTGCCAGGCGCTGGCTGGAGGCAGGTGCTGGAGGCGTGGGTGCGGTTTCTCCTGCCGTGGAGAAGGTGCTGGCGGGGGCACTGGAGGCGCGGGCACGGTAGGGGCGTGCAAGGTGGAGGCGCTGTGCGGGTGCGGCTTGGCAGGTGGGATGCGGGTCTGGCAGGCTGAGGTGGTGTGAGCGCTGGAAAGGGGAAGTGCCTGTGGGCGTGGGTGGGGCTGAGCGGGCGCCTGCAAGGCGCTGGTGGCGAGGGCGTGAGCGCCTGCAGGCATTGGGTGCAGGTGCAAGCTGGAAGGTGATGGCGCTGTTGCGGCCGTCTGCAGTCGCGGCTGGAGGGAGCAGTGGAAGACTTGGTGCACAGTGCACACGGTGGTTCACAGGGTCATCCCTCTTCCACGGTGGTGAAGGTAGATCCCCGTAAGAGAGAGGAAGAAGCTCCTGCTCTCCAACTTTTCCAACCTCTTTATCTCCTCCCCCTGCGTGCGTGAGTTAAGGGATTTTCAAATCCCTTTGCTATTTTTTGTTGGCGGCTATTGAGGGTGGCCAGAGGATGGGGGAAAAGCATATGCTGCCAGTTGTTTGTTGGGAAAATTTATTCCCCAACACCTTGTTCTTTCTAAATATCATTCCTGCACATAAAAACAACAAAATCATTACATATTAAGTTATAGAATATTATAAAATAGATGTAAACTTAAATCATGATGCATGCAAATATTCTATTACTTAATGTAGTTATTAACAAACCTAAAAGGTAAGATTAAAGTTACTTAGGCGTAATACTAGTCCATTAAAAGGGACTCATCAGCCACCCCTTAGGTCTTTTTATAGACTTAAGGGAGTCTCTCTAGAGAAGTGTGGAACTCTTTAGAGAGAGTCCAAGAGTGGTCAGCCAAGAGAGATAGAGGTGGTTTCTTAGATCCACCATTTGTGGATCTAACAATTGAATGCCTCTTGGTTGCTAAATTTGGCAACTAAGAGTTGGTGCCACTTCAAGAGAGTTCTAGAGAACTCTAAAGAAGTGTGTGTGCGTGAATGGGTGTGTGTGTGTGTGTGTGTGTGTGTGGTCGTGCCCTAGGTGTCTAAGAGGTCTAGGTTAGGTCCTAAGGGGTTTGGGTAGGTGTATACCTTGAATTAGTGTTGCAAACCCTAACTGCTAAGGGGAAATTGCAATTAAACTTAACCTAAGTTTAATTGAATGAGTGTGAACCTAATTGAGAGTGAAATAACTCAATTAGGTTGGGTTTAGGTCAATTGGACTCTCACTAAGTCCAATTGAACTTGTGTGGGTTGAGATCTGAGCTTAATTGGACTCAATGAGTCCAATTGAGTTAGGTGATGGTAATTGACTTTGATCTAAGTCAACTTGGTTTGGTGAGGACCTAATTAGGTCCTTAGGTAGGTCTAGAGGTGATGTACTAAGGTTAGGACACCTTAATTTAGGTTCCTATGGGGTTGGGATTAGGTCTAGGGAACTAGAGATCCAAGATCAAGGTTTGAATCTCAAAATAAGAACTGGAGACCAGTTCCAGACGTCCAAAAACATGATCAGACGACTTATACTCAAAAATCAGAAGTCCAGACTTCAGTTCTGGATGCTCCATCTGAGTCAGGGGGAATTCTAGGTTCTGTTTTGGGTATTCTGCAGAAATTGGACGTCTGACAAAGTGTATGGACATCCAATAACACTACAGAAGTGGGTTTGAGGTGTGCGGGAGTTGGCTAAGGGTTCTGGACATCCAGATAAGGGTTTGAACTAGAGTTTTGGGCCTTCCTAGGGTGCTATGACGTAATCTAAGGGTGGCTAAGGCTTGGGGGAAGTCTCTAGGCTATCCTAGGCCTAGGATGGACCTAAGCTCTTCACATTTTACTACTTTATTTCTACTTAATAGAATAGTAAACCTTAACTCCCTTACATCATTATTCCTACATCTAATCTAAGTCTTCTACTCCAGCTCTACTGCAACACCCATTATTCCTGATCCAGCTTCAGATCCTGCTCCGGATCTAGCTTCTAATCAGCTTATTGCCTGCAATCGACATAATGTACTTAATTAGCACATTATAACATTAGTTTATGCATAGCTAAAGTAAAGCAGTAAAGATGCAGATAATGCTTATGCATTGATTGCACAGCAATCATAGGTCTTAATTGACCCAAATTAGGCTAGAACTTAGCATAAGTTAGGGTAATTCATGCATGCATAAGCATTATCTGCATCTTTACTGCTTTCCTTTAGCTATGCATAAAATGATGTTATAATGTATTGATTAAGTGCATTATGTCGATTGCAGGCAATAAGCTGATTAGGAACTGGATCTAGAGCAGGATCTGAAGCTGGATCAGGAATAACGAGTGTTGCAGCAGAGCTGGAGCAGAAGGCTTAGATTAGATGTAGGAATAACGATGTAAGGGAGTCAAGGTTTGCTATTCTATTAAGTAGGAATAAAGCAGTAAAATGTGAAGAGCTTAGGTCCATCCTAGCCCTAGGATAGCCTAGAGACCTCCCCAAGCCTTAGCCACCCTTAGATTAGGTCACAGCACCCTAGGAAGCCCTAAAACCCTAGTTCCAACCCTTCTCTGGACATCCAGATAAGTTTTAGGATGTCCAGGACCCTTAGCCAACTCCCGCACACCTCAAACTCACTTCTGCAGTATTATTGGACGTCTAGACACTTTATCAGACATCCAATTTCTGTAGAATACCCAAAATAGAACCCAAAATCCTTTTTGACTCTGATTGGACGTCCAGATAACAAGTCTGGACTTCTGATTTTTGAGTATAAGATGTCTGATTCTATTATTAGACGTTTAATACTGCTCTTCAGTTCTTGTTTTGAGATTCAAGCCTTGATCTTGGATCTCTAGGTCCCTAAACCCAATTCCAACCCCATAGGAACCTAAATTAAGGTGCCCTAACCCTAGTACATCACCTCTAGACCTCCCTAAGGACCTAATTAGGTCCTCACTAAATCAAATTGACTTGGGTCTTAGTCAATTCCATCAACCTACTCAATTGGACTCATTGAGTCCAATTGAGCCCTGATCTTAGCACACACTGTCCAATTAGACTCAGTGAGAATCTAATTGACCTAGACCTAAATTAATTGAGTTTTTTTACTCTCAATTAAGTTTCCACACACCCAATTAAACTTGTATTAAGTTTAATTGTACTTTACCTTAGTGAATTAAGGTTTATAACCTTAATTTGAGACATGCCTTGACCTAAACCCACTAGGACCTAACTTAATCAACCTAGCCACCTAAGTTTCAACCCACACTCACCCACATACACCCACACACACCATCCACACGAAAATACTTAGCCTAGAGTTCTCTAGAGCTCTCTACCATGTGTTGTTGCCTTGGTTGCCAAAATTAGCAACCAAGAGCCATTCAATTTTTAGATCCACATTTGGTGGATCTAAAAACCACCATCCACCCTCTCTCTCTCACTCTCCCATGAGATCCCACCATAGGCCTCTCTAGTGAATTCCATAATTCTCTAGAGAGCTTCCCTTAGGTCTATAGAAAGACCTAAGGGGTGGCCATTTGCACCCATCCACTCTTGGCCATTCACTTCCTTGGCACCCATCCACTTTTTGGCCTTACTTGCTTGGCTCCATCCACCTCCACTTAAGCTAGCCACCACCATCTCCACTCCATCTCCAAGAGCTGAGCACCACCATGAAGGACACCATGCCAGGATGCTGGATCACTCCGCTAACCTCTCTCCAAGGGCCAGCCTAAGCTCCATTGGCTACCCCTCTTTCTCCTCTCCACCACTCCAAGGCCATCGGAGCCCACCTCCGAATGCCCTCACTTCTGATAGATTAGTTGCTAGTTCTATACATTTACTACTTTTATTTACTACTTAGTAGTGTAGTCCTTATTCTCCCCCAATGATGCATGCAAAATCCTCCCGTAGATTCTTGTATGTGATCGTTTTGTGGTTGCTAGACTTACATTTTTAAGCATTCATGTACAAGCTTTCTTCTACCTTCCATGTTGCAAACACTCTCTTGAATGAATAGAAGATATATTTTTATATATATGTCTATGTGTTGAGAATCACCATGAGCTTATTGCAATATCTTTTGAGTGATTAATGTTGCCTATTTTTTAATTCCTGATATATTTGCAACTAAGCATGTCGTACTTCAATACGTAATAATCATAAATTGACGTGTGATTCTAAACAAAGTAGAGCGGTAAAATATCGAGTTCAAAAGTAAAACAAACGCCTCCCAGAGACGAACGACCGGGACTCAAGTCTCATAATTTTTACAAATGTATTTTTGATGAACGTTTTTGTGCAACTATACTACGATTCTGACGACTTTCAAATGCGCGAAAATGACTTTCCATCATGCATGCACAAATAACCCAACTTATACTAAGTCCTAGCCTAATTTAGGTCAATTAAGACCTATGATTGCTGCGCAATCACGGTGGTGGAGCTCCAATGGAAGACCTGAAACACAAAGTATGGGCTAAAAGCCCTCGTTAAAAGGCTCAAGAGGATCTCCGTAGGTTGTGGAATGTGATGGCAACGTCCATGGGGTGTAGGAGAACGTGGAGTGGTCAGATGGAGGCAGAGATGGTGTGCGGATGATGGGTTGGTCGTCGGGAGGTTTGAGTGGTTGAGAGGTGATGAGTGGCTACTCATCATAGCTAAAAAGCTAAAGATAAGCTAGAAGCTAGGTTAAACAATACCAAATTAACACATAAAAAGGGTTAAGTGTGGGAATCAAGGAAAAAGACCTAAAACCTTAATTCTGTGTTAAAATTGCATGATTAGGTCATAAAATGAGATATTTCTGAGAAAAAGGTCAAATGGTGATCCAAGTGTTAATTGAACACATAAACAAGTTTAAAAGTCCAAATCTAAAGTATAATTAACTTCTTAAAAGTTTAATTAAGCACATATATAAACTTGAAGGCATTTGGATATCATTAAGGACTTGAAACTTAGATTTTACATTTAGATCCTTTGTGCATCACATTTCCTTCATAAGAAAACCTTCTTGGACCTTTTTGTATCCCGCAGGGACCTCTTTGAAAGCCCTTAAGGACCATTCAGTTATGATCTCCTACCACTTATGGGCTCACCTATAAATGTCCTGGCCCTTCGCAAGGGGCCTCTCCCTACAAATTACCCAATAGAACTGGCAACCTGTTGCCTTCGCGCATGCACTGTAGCATACGAAGAACCCGCACAATCTCGACCATCCATTCTCTCATTGATCTTAATCTGCGACTCGATCTGAATCGAAGCTTCGCACGAAGCGGCGTGTGCGCTCACCTAATCCTTCAGATCCCATCCTATGGTCAGTTTTCATTTTGGCAACCCACGCGCTTCTCTCCTCTCAGCCTTGCCACCGATGCCCTCGTCGCCTATCTTCACCCACGCGGTGATCTGAGCCACTGAGATTACTACTTAAGCACCTCAGTGGTCGCGCGTGCAAGGGATCGCTATCTCCTACCTTCTTAGTGATCATTCCTCCACTCCAGTCTCCCCTCCTCACCAATTCTCTTATTTCACAGCCACCGGCTGTGAAATCCACGACTTCACTCTGACTCTCCTCATCGCTAAGGACCACGTAGCACCTGAGGACGACCTAAAAGTTTCACTAGCAGGCTTTTCACTTCGCTGGAGATCACCTCCCTCCCTTCTTCCTCCTTAGCCATCAGCTAAGGACCCATAGGTCCCATTCTTTCTTTTAGAATAGTTTTACTGTTTTGTAGTTTAGCTGTAGTGTTAGTTAGATAGCGTAGCAATAGAATTAGATGTAGAATTAGTGTTAATCTGCTGTTGCATTAGGAGTATATTTAGATTAAATTTCCCCCCCTCACCTCCTCTGATCATTCCAGATCAGAGGGGACGATTTCCCCCACTCACTGTTCATTATTTTCTTCCTCTACGTGTTTTTCATATCACTTCTGATTTCCTCGATTTTTCTCTCGCAATGCACCCAATCATTAGATCTAATTTCAGATCTGAATGGTTTCTGACCTAAGATCTGAAATTAGCGTCAAAATCCATTTTAGGGGCTTTCCATTCATTCCATTTTGTCACAAAAGCCCCTAATCTGAGCTATAAATTGAATCAATTTACCAGATTTTCTGTAAATTCATATTTCAAGGATTTCTATTCATTTTGGGTTTTGAATGCTTGATCCAGTAAACTAAAATATTTTGATTTGATTCACTATTTGGTTAGGAATCTGAGGTGATTCTGAAGTTAGAATTCACCTTAGATGAGCCATAATCTGATTTGAGTTTTTGTAAGGATTTGAATGTCTTTAATGCATTGTAGAGCCAATGAAAATCAACTTTGTTGATTTGAGACTCTACCTTGCATCTTTTAGTTGATTTTGAAGAGCAATTCTGATTTTCAACCTAAGGAGTTCTCAATACTCCTTAAGGTTTCAGAGATCTGGGATTTAAGCTTATGTTTTAAATTGACTGATTTAACTCCTTCTATACACTGTCTATAGCATTAGAAAGAGCTAGATCAGATCTCTTTCAGCTTTGATTTGATGAGATTTTATCGACAAGGGATCTTGAGTATAAGTTGTATTCCAAAGTGATTTTTATGAGAATTTAAACCCTTATCAGATTTTTTCTTTAGGTTGATTTCTGTTTTTGTTTTAAATCCCAGACTTATAGCAAATTACTGCAATTGTAGCTACATTTCCATCAATCACAACTAAATAATTCATGAAACAATCACTTTAAATTCTTGACCAGGTTGTCTTGAGTCTGATCTGGAATTTGATTGGCTATCTCAACCTATTAGGTGTTGGAAGCTTGTTCCACATCTTGTTTTGGTGTTAACAAAATTATTATGAATTAATGTTTGCAATTGAGTGCTTTTGAGATTTAGGTGAAGATCAAGCCAAACAAGAAGTGATGGAGGCTTGATGAAAAGAAGATGATGACAATGAGGAGGCAAGATGACAAGGATGGATCAAGAAGAAGAAGATCATCTTCGATTCTTTGTTTTTTCTAGTTTAGATTTTATTTTCATAGATTGTATGCCTCTTAACAAGAGAACTTAACTTAGATCGTAAAAATAAGTAGAGATAAATTAGGATTTATATGGCATTCGTTTTCAAAGTACGTAAATGAATTAAAACTCTTAAAACAGGTACTTGTAAGCAAGTACCGGTACTGTTCATCAGTACTGGTATTTGCACGGCACAAGTTTGAGAATTCATCTCAAACTGTGAACAAGAAGTACCGGTACAGGTTGGCCATAGGTTGAAGGCTTAATTCTGGCTTGAACCTCACAAGTACCGGGGTCCATGATGAGTACTGGTACAGGTAGGTTACTGTATCCAAGGAATTCTAAACCTGGGAGTCACAAGTACCGGTACTAGGACTCAGGTACTGGTGGCAGTGAGCTGCTAGTACTGGTACATGTACTTTAGTACCGGTACCAGGTTGCCGTTGGCTCAATTCTGAACGGCTAGAAAATTAATTCCAACAATGTGAACGTTAAGAATTAATTCCCAATGTCTAGTAGACGAGTATCCTTGGTCCTGAATGTAGGTCCCTTCTAGGAGGGGTGACGTAAAAAATGCGGAATTGAAAATATATATAAAGCAATCTCACAAAAATAAGCAATCACAAAATGTGCACAAAGATTTTTAGGTGGAAACCCAAACCGGGTAAAAACCACCACCTAACCCTCTCGAGTTAGGATTTTCCGATCAACCAAGTTGATCAAATCCACTAACCGAATCACTTTGAACGAGGGTGATTCAACCTCAATACAACCACGCTACAAGTACGAGGGTAGCGTTCCTCAACCCCTTCTCTCCACGAGAAGGATTTTGTCCCACGAAGGAGACGGGAATTCGCAAAGCGAATACCCAACCAAAATACAAAGATAGAATAAACAACAGTCCTATAGAGCCAACAAAATTAAACCTAGCTTCTATAGGAAATAGGAAACTCCCCTTTGCAAGGAGTGCGTCGATGATGACGCGGTGCGTGTGCCACGCGACGGCGCTACGTCGCTCTCGTTATCAACAGCGGGAGAGCGGGCGCGCGAAGGCTTGATGCTCTCAAGAGAATGAAACAAGAGCTTGGAGAGCAAGGGCCTCAATTGGACACAAAAGAGTGGAACTAAGTTGCTTAGGTGTGTCTCTTGTTTCTCTTAGTGTGTATCTTGTGTATTTTTGTTTACAAAGGTTCCCCTCTATTTATAGAGGACTTAGGAAGGCTTTGGAAGGCTTGGAAAAGCTTCCATAGCCGTTGGGTGCAAAGCCCAAGAGAATCAGGCCGAAATCAGGACAATGATTACACTTCACAGGGTTATCAGACGTCTAACTCTGGCATCAGACGTCTGGAAGGCCACTTTAAGACGTCTGATTTCAAGGTCAGACGTCTGATTCTATGCGGGTTTCTCCCTGACTTGAATCAGATCTAAACAGGGTTTTTGTGCAAGTCCATCAGACGACATACAGGACGTCTGGAACTAAGTATGGACGTCTGGAAACCTACTTTTACCGTGGGAATTGATTTCCAAACGTTGCAACGGCTAGAAAATCTCTGAGAAGAGATTTTGGGTCAGCCGAGGCAAAACGGTCATTTATCAGACGTCTGTGAAGTCCTATGGACGTCTGATAAGGCTCTAACGGTCATATTCTTGAGTGTCTTCTAAGCCAGCCAACGGTCCACTAACTGGACGTCTGGCAAAGTCATCAGACGTCTCCTAAGACGTCTGGTATAAGGTCTGGACGTCTGAATTCATCAGACAGAACTAACTATGTCCAGCCTAACAGTTATCAGACGTCTGAAACAACAGTCAGACGTCTTAAAATACATTATCAGACGTCTGATTTGGGAATTAGACGTCTGGAAAGTCTGTTTGAACCCTATATTGGTTTTCTAAGTATTCTACAGAAAACCTAAGTATCCTAGGGTTGTGCCGGTGTTCCTAGGACTACTGTTAGGGTTCTTTGAGGCTCTTTAACATAATTTCTAAGGAAAATAAAGAGCAAGAAAAATAAAGATAAAAGTACATGAAAGGATTAAAAAGAATCTATCCTATTCTTCTTGTCTTCTATCTTCAATCTGTCGCTCCACGCGAACCTCCTCTGTTTTCCGTCAAGCTCCTCCAATCCGTCCTGGATGCGAGCTCGAACTCCGTCTAAACACGTCCACATTTGCAATTGACCTGAAATCTAGGACTCAAATTGCAAATGTTAAATAACACGAGTTTTGTTATCATCAAAACAAATGATCGTGGTGCTCTAGCACCAACACTGAACTCTATAAAATGACCGTAGGACTCTTTGTTTGCATACAAGAAAGATTAGAAATACAAGAGAAATTCCTAGAGCTATATTTCCCAAATTACCACAATATTCACAAGAGAAGAAATCGTGTTTGCTGTTTTTCGTCGTGCTACGCTTTTGCAAACACTTCAATGATGTGATTTCTTCACACATTGTCAAAGCGATTCATGCTCATTCTAGGCTCTCAAATTGGTAATATTATTTTAATTATTATTGAGAGGCTTAGGTTCTTGTTGTAAGAATTTTCTTTCTTACGCCAGTTTTCACTTGTATTTTGAGCATTTGCTCGTTTGGGTTGTAACAAACCCATTTTTGTATTTGGGTTGAGGTAACCCATTAATTACCTCAGTTTAGTAAATTGATTCTCTCGGGGTTGAGAGAATCGGGTTAAAAACCCTAAACTAGGAGGCTTAGGTAATTATTTCAGTGATTATGTTTTGTGCAAATTATCTTTCTTGTTATTACTAATTTGCTTGTTTAAGTTTTTGTGCGCATAGATAGCCATATTCCATAGATCCTCTATCAATTGGTATCAGAGCCAGGCTGCTAGAAGACGTGACAAATCGACTTGCAATGGCATCAACCTCAAGGCGCACGGAAGGACAATCGTCGACCCATCCTCCCTATTTTGATGGGACGGATTATGGATATTGGAAGAGGAGGATGCAAGTCTTCCTCAAGGAAATGGATGAGGAGTCGTGGACACTCATTCAAGAGAAATATTCAGATCCGGAGCTGCAAGAAGGAGTGGCATGGACGGCAGAGCAAAAGAAGAAAATTGTCAGCAACGCGAGGGCGATGAATGCACTTTATTGTGTGTTGTCAAGGGAAGAGTTCAACTGAATTTCGGCATGCGAATCTGCATACAAAATTTGGAACACTCTCGAGGTCACTTATGAAGGTACAAATAAGGCTAAAGAAACTCGTATTTCTATTCTAACCGAGAATTATGAGTGTTTCAGGATGGAGAAAGGTGAAATGATCAAGGAGATGTACACAAGATTTGGAGAGATCGTGAATCTTATGAAGAACCTAGGAGTCAAGCTAAAAGAAGAGCAGCTTGTAAGAAAGATTTTAAGATCACTTACAAGTGATTCGTCTGCAAAGACCACAGCCATCCAAGAGGAGAAAGACCTTTCTACTCTCTCCCTGGATGATCTAATTGGAAGCCTCATGGCATATGAAGTCCAATTGGAGAATACGAAGAAGAACGAGGAGAAGGCGACAAGCAAGAAGAAGAGAATTGCTTTTAAAGCAATAAAGGAGGACTCGGATTCAAGCACCTCGGAATCTGAAGATGAAGAGATGAAGATACTCACAAGAAAGTTTCAGAAATTTCTTCAAAGGCAAGGTAAGAAAGTGAATAAAATTTCATCTGATATTGTTTGCTATGAATGCAAGAGAAAGGGTCACCTACGAGAGGATTGCCCTTTAAACAAGAAGAAGGAGTACAATAGGAAAGAAATAAAGGAGCTCAAGAAGAAGAAGAAAAAGAAAGCGTTTAAAGTGACATGGGATGATAGCAACTCCGACATGGACACCGACTCCAGTGAATTGGAATCCGAAGACGAGGTCGCACATCTTTGCTTGGTGGCAACTTTAGAAGATATGGGCAACAAGGTAAACCTTGATTTTTCATTTGAAGAATTATTAGAAGCATATAAAGAGCTATATCATAAAGCTAGGTTATTTAGAAAAGAAAATAAGGTTTTAAAGAATAATTACCAAATATTAGAATTAAAAAGTCATGCATAGAAATAGAATTAGAAATGTCAAAAGAGACTAACTCACAATTGCCTGCAAAAATAGTAGAACTAGAGGATATTTATGAACATTTTGAGGGAACTTTAAATAATTTAAAAATAATAACTAGGTTAAATACAGAATTTTGTGATGATCTAAAAGCAAGGTTTAAAATTAGAAAGAATACACAAAATCAATCACATGCACCTAGGCATGCATGGATGTATCAAAAGGTAAAGAATCCTAAGAATTATAGATCTAACACTAAAGTGATCTATAAACCTAAGGATTTGAAAGGTACTAACCATCAAGGACCCAATAGAAAATGGGTACTTAGAAAAAATATTTGCTTTGCAGGAATAGATCAAAGAGATCAGTGGGTGTTCAAGGCACACAACAGAACATTTCAACCTTTCTATAGGCTGAATGAAGATCAAGAACGATGGCCTAATGGAGCTTGGTACCCACATTCATCATTTTACTATTGATAAACTTTACGGCTTGATATTTCTTCATTTTTTTGATTGACAAAAAGGGGGATAAAAATAAACGGCAAATAGTAATATTTTTATGGGGAGCTTATATTGAGGGGGAGGATTAAAATGAAAATTTTTCCTTCATATGACATTGTTAAATTTTTTTAATTATCTATTTGCAAGATAGTTTTGTCAACACCAAAAATGGGAAGATTGTTGGAACCTTATTCCACATCTTGTTTTGGTGTTAACAAAATTATTATGAATTAATGTTTGCAATTGAGTGCTTTTCAGATTTAGGTGAAGATCAAGGCAAACAAGATTTGATGGAGGCTTGATGAAAAGGAGAAGATGATGACAATGAGGAGGCAAGATGACAAGGATGGATCGAGAAGAAGAAGATCATCTTCGATTCTTTGTTTTTTCTAGTTTAGATTTTATTTTCATAGATTGTATGCCTCTTAACAAGAGAACTTAACTTAGATCGTAAAAATAAGTAGAGATAAATTAGGATTTATATGGCATTCGTTTTCAAAGTACGTAAATGAATTAAAACTCTTAAAATAGGTACTTGTAAGCAAGTACCGGTAATGTTCATCAGTACTGGTATTTGCACGGCACAAGTTTGAGAATTCATCTCAAACTGTGAACAAGAAGTACTGGTACCAACAATGAGTACCGGTACAGGTTGGCCATATGTTGAAGGCTTAATTTTGGCCTGAACCTCACAAGTACCGGTACCCATGATGAGTACCAGTACATGTAGGCTACTGTGCTCAAGGAATTCCAAACCTGGGAGACACAAGTACCGATACCTATGATGAGTATCGGTATTGGGACTCAAGTACTGGTGGCAATGAGCTGCTAGTACCGGTACAGGTACTTTAGTACCGGTACCAGGTAGCCGTTGGCTCAATTCTGAACGGCTAGAAAATTAATTCCAACAATGTGAACGTTAGGAATTAATTCCCAACGTCTAATAGTTGAGTATCCTAGGTCCTAAACTCTATAAAATGACCCTAGGACTCTTTGTTTGCATACAAGAAAGATTAGAAATACAAGGGAAATTCCTAGAGCTATATTTCCCAAATTTCCACAATATTCACAAGTGAGGAAATCGTGTTTACTGTTTTTCGTCGTGCTACGCTTTTGCAAACACTTCAACGACGTGATTTCCTCACACATTGTCAAAGTGATTCATGCTCATTCTAGGCTCTCAAATTGGTAATATCTTTTTACTTATTATTGAGAGGCTTAGGTTCTTGTTGTAAGAGTTTTCTTTCTTACGCCAGTTTTCACTTGTATTTTGAGCATTTGCTCGTTTCGGTTGTAACAAACTCATTTTTGTATTTGGATTGAGGTAACCCGTTAATTACCTCGGTTTAGTAAATTGATTCTCTCAAGGTTGAGAGAATCGGGTTAAAAACCCTAAGCTAGGAGGCTTAGGTAGTGGAGTACCCAAGGGAGGGGAACTACTATATATCTTGTGCCAATTTCTGTGATTGTGTTTTGTGCAAATTATCTTTCTTGTTATTACTAATTTGCTTGTTTATATTTTTGTGCGCATGGATAGCCTTATTCCATAGATTCTCTATCAATTGGTATCAGAGCCAGGTTGCAAGAAGACGTGACAAATTGACTTGCAATGGCATCAATCTCAAGGCACACGGAAGGACAATCGTCGACTCGTCCTCCCTATTTTGATGGGACATATTATGGATATTGGAAGTGGAGGATGCAAGTCTTCCTCAAGGTAATGGATGAGGAGTCGTGGACACTCATTCAAGAGAAATATTCAGATCCGGAGCCGCAAGAAGGAGTGGCATGGACGGCGAAGCAAAAGAAAAAAATTGTCAGCAACGTGAGGGTGATGAACGCACTTTATTGTGTGTTGTCAAGAGAAGAGTTCAACCGAATTTCGGCATGCGAATCTGCATACAAAATTTGGAACACTCTCGAGGTCACCTATGAAGGTACAAATAAGGTTAAAGAAACCCGTATTTCTATTCTAATTGAGAATTATGAGTGTTTCAGGATGGAGAAAGGTGAAATGATCAAGGAGATGTACACAAGATTTGGAGAGATCGTGAATCCTATGAAGAACCTAGGAGTCAAGCTGAAAGAAGAGCAGCTTGTAAGAAAGATTTTAAGATCACTTACGAGTGATTGGTCTCCAAAGACCACAGCCATCCAAGAGGCAAAAGACCTTTCTACTCTCTCCTTGGATGATCTAATTGGAAGCCTCATGGCATATGAAGTCCAATTGGAGAATATGAAGAAGAATGAGGAGAAGGCTACAAGCAAGAAGAGCATTGCTTTTAAAGCAATAAAGGAGGACTCGGATACAAGCACCTCGGAATCTGAAGATGAAGAGATGAAGATACTCACAAGAAAGTTCCAGAAATTTCTTCAAAAGCAAGGTAAGAAAGTGAATAAAATTTCATCTGATATTGTTTGCTATGAATGCAAGATAAAGGGTCACCTATGAGAGGATTGTCCCGTAAAATAGGAAAGAAATAAAGGAGCTCAAGAAGAAGAAGAAAAAGAAAGCGTTTAAAGTGACATGGGATGATAGCGACTTCGGCATGGACACTGACTCCAGCGAATCGGAATCCGAAGACGAGGTTGCACATCTTTGCTTGGTGGCAACTTCAGAAGATACGGACAATGAGGTAAACCCTAATTTTTCATTTGAAGAATTATCAGAAGCATATGAAGAGCTATATCATAAAGCTAGGTCATTTAAAAAAGAAAATAAGGTTTTAAAGAATAATTACCAAACATTAGAATTAGAAAAGTCATGCTTAGAAATAGAATTAGAAATGTCAAAAGAGAATAATTCACAATTGCATGATAAAATAGTAGAAGTAGAGCATATTTATGAACATTTTGAGGGAACTTTAAATAATTTAAAAACAACAACTAGGTTTAAAATTAGAAAGAATAGACAAAATCAATCACATGTACCTAGGCATGCATGGATGTATCAAAAGGATAAGAATCCTAAGAATTATAGATCTAACACTAAAGTATCTATAAACATAAGGATTTGAATGGTACTAACCATCAAGGACCCAAAAGAAAATGGGTACCTAGAAAAAATATTTATTTTGCAGGAATA
The DNA here is from genome assembly GCA_037157565.1 of Thalassia testudinum. Classification (NCBI taxonomy): domain Eukaryota; kingdom Viridiplantae; phylum Streptophyta; class Magnoliopsida; order Alismatales; family Hydrocharitaceae; genus Thalassia; species Thalassia testudinum. The sequence goes on from JAZHRO010000009.1 coordinate 53,949,866, forward strand.
GATCAATGGGTGTTCAAGGCACACAATGGAACATTTCAACCTTTCTATAAGTTGAATGAAGATCAAGAACGATGGCCTAATGGAGCTTGGTACCCACATTCATCATTTTACTATTGGTAAACTTTACGGTATGATATTTCTTCATTTTTTTTGATTGACAAAAAGGGGAAGAAAAATAAACGGCAAATAGTAATATTTTTATGGGGAGCTTATATTGAGGGGGAGGATTAAAATGAAAATTTTTCCTTCATATGACATTGTTAAATTTTTTTAATTATCTATTTGCAAGATAGTTTTGTCAACACCAAAAATGGGAAGATTGTTAGAACCTTGTTCCACATCTTGTTTTGGTGTTAACAAAATTATTATGAATTAATGTTTGCAATTGAGTGCTTTTCAGATTTAGGTGAAGATCAAGGCAAACAAGAATTGATGGAGGCTTGATGAAAAGGAGAAGATGATGACAATGAGGAGGCAAGATGACAAGGATGGATCGAGAAGAAGAAGATCATCTTCGATTCTTTATTTTTTCTAGTTTAGATTTTATTTTCATAGATTGTATGTCTCTTAACAAGAGAACTTAACTTAGATCGTAAAAATAAGTAGAGATAAATTAAGATTTATATGGCATTCATTTTCAAAGTATGTAAATGAATTAAAACTCTTAAAATAGGTACTTGTAAGCAAGTACCGGTACTGTTCATCAGTACTGGTATTTGTAAGTCACAAGATTGAGAATTCGTCTCAAATTGTGAACAACAAGTACTGGTACTAACCATGAGTACCGGTACAGGTTGGCCAAAGGATGAAGGCTTAATTCTCGCCTGAACCTTACAAGTACCGGTACCCATGATGAGTACCGGTACAGGTAGGTTACTGTGCCCAAGGAATTCTAAACCTGGGAGTCACAAGTAGCGGTACCTATGATGAGTACCGGTACTGAGACTTAGGTACTGGTGGCAGTGAGCTACTAGTACCAGTACTAGGTAGCCATTGGCTCAATTCTGAATGGCTAGAAAATTAATTCCAACAATGTGAACGTTGAGAATTAATTCCCAAAGTCTAGTAGACGAGTATCCTAGGTTCTAAACTCTATAAAATGACCGTAGGACTCTTTGTTTGCATACAAGAAAGATTAAAAATACAAGAGAAATTCCTAGAGCTATATTTCCCAAATTTCCACCATATTCACAAGAGAAGAAATCGTGTTTGCTGTTTTTCGTCGTGCTACGTGTTTGCAAACACTTCAACGACGTGATTTCTTCACACATTGTCAAAGCGATTCATGCTAATTCTAGGCTCTCAAATTGGTAATATTATTTTAATTATTGTTGAGAGGCTTTGATTCTTGTTGTAAGAGTTTCCTTTCTTACAGCAGTTTTCACTTGTATTTTGAGCATTTGCTCGTTTGGGTTGTAACAAACCTGTTTTTGTATTTGGGTTGAGGTAACTAGTTAATTATCTCGATTTAGTAAATTGATTCTCTCGGGGTTGAGAGAATCGGGTTAAAAACCCTAAGCTGGGAAGCTTAGGTAGTGGAGTACCCAAGGGAGGGGAACCACTATATATCTTGTGCCAATTTCTGTGATTGTGTTTTGTGTAAATTATCTTTTTTTTTATTACTAATTTGTTTGTTTAAGTTTTTGTGCACATAGATAGCCATATTTCATAGATCCTCTATCATTAGGTATTTGGAATTGAGGTTCTTCCCTGCTGTAGACTTGGCTTTCTTCTAGATGAATTAACTGCAGCAGCAGTTAAGACGTCTGAAGAGGAACTAGGCTTGTTGCAGTGGTTGGAGTTTAGTAGCTTATGCTACTGCGTGTGCTTCTGTTAGATTTCCAGCAGAAGAATTTTAGCAGCTGGTTTGCTGCTGTTGAGTTGTTGTTTCTGTTTTAGTAGTTTTTGCTTGAAAAGATCTGTGGACAGTAGCCTAGGATGTAGTTGGTTGAATAGCTGACTGATGTATAATGCTGTGTTTAACTTTTGTACAAGCTTTCTTGTAAACTCAATGAATTTTTAAGCTCATTTGAATGCTTGTAATCTTGATTTAAATTCTTTTGTCAGCTTGTCTCAATAGCTAACTGTCCATAAACACAATTAACTGAAATCCATGTTGATCTGCATGCTAATTTGCTTATATCTTGTCTAGATATTGTATTGAGTCAGTTGAGGCAGTTTACTACCTATCAACTTTCTAGAGTTCTATTCTAAGCCCTTTGCTTACCTTAGAAAACCTTTAAAAGGCTTAGAGTGTGTGAATTTTGTAATTCAATAAAAATTAGATAAAAAACCTAAAAAAATAAAATAAACCTGTCTTCTTGAAGATTAGGTATTTCCTTAAGTTCGTACTAAGTTCCATGGTATCCCGAAACCCTGGCTTGGTAGAACATACCAACCGACGGTTCTGTATACCATGGAATTCAATAAAAGGAACAAAACATAAAAAGATCAAAAACATCTCCTTCTTCTCATCTCTTTCTTTCCATCTCATCCCCTACCTCCATAACAAATATAAAAACCATAAAAAGCTGAAACAACTTAAAAAATACCTAAAAATCCTTTGTATACTATGCATATAAGTGTATATATAAGCTATTTTGTAAGCCTATTTATCTATAATGTAAATTATACATATTTATAATAAAAATAATTTATGTATACATTGTAGTGTATAAATTAAGTATTTAAGTTAGATTGTACTGTATATAACTAAATTATATAACTACTTATTAAGTAAACTAATTTATATGTACTAAATAGCTATGTAAATTAATACCTTCTATAAATAACCATATCAAGCTATAATACTGTATATACGTATTTATATGTATATAATAAATATATTTAATATTGTTCCATAATTTAATTGTATATATAGAATAAATACTTAATTTATTAAGTTAATAGTTAAGTTATTAGATTAAATTAAAATAAATTAGTAGTTTAAGTTAAAACTAAGTTAACTGGTACTGTATAGCTATATTAATGTATTTTAAGTAAATTAACCTAATTTAACTATATTTATAATGTTTATACTATTTAAACTTAAATTACAAATAAAATAGTCTAAACTTGTGCTATTTAAATGTAAATAAATTAGAAATAAAGCTTGTAAAATATAACAAAAATATATATTAAATACTTTAACATATTTACTAACTCTGTATAAGGTCAATTAGACCATATATTAACTAATTTATATGTAAGTAAGGAATAAAACCTACAATTCTGTTTGTATAAACTGTATACTTTACTTAATTTATTTATATAGTAAATATAAGTAAATTTCTAAATTAACTGTACAATTAAGTAGTACTATGTAAATACTTTATTATCATATAATTTATTTTTATTTTATAATAAATTATGGCCCTCGAATTGAGGGCCAAAGACCTTAAATCAGCACAGCAGCGGCTGAATTCCAGCGCAGAACAGACGCTCGAATAGCGCCATATTGGAAACTGCAAAGCGATCATAGTGTTATAAATTGAATAAGTTATATGGCTTTAGCAGTCGTCACGGGCGTCGGGCACCCGAAACACATTACCTATGTCTTTGACCATATTGAGCATTGTGATGATTTGTGATGAGTTTGCAGTGTGGGCTGGGAGCTTGACATCGTGCGAGGGCTTGCTTAAGCCCAAAATTGAGCTTAAAACATAATTAAGAGGCCTAAGTAAGAAACTAGGGCGTGCTTAGTAGAGGTCTGGTCCCACCCTCCTTGGGTGCTGTGTATCCCTCGAAAGGCGTGCCCGCCAATTAAACACATTTTTGTTAAGGCCCTAATGACTCATTAAAAATAGAGAAGAGGGTAAGCAGAAGAAAAGCTAAGTGTTAGCCATAGAGAAAGCTAAGTGTAAAAGAAGAGAAGAAGAAAGAACACAAAGGATACTTAAGAAGTTAAAGAAGATATGTGTATGTATACTATATAACATATATCTGTATGGATAGTATATATAAATAAATAAGTATAAGGTAAATAATAAGTATATGTATAAGCAGTAGAGCTATTTATATATATAAATAACTACATATCATTACTGACAGAATAAAACATCACTGAAGGTAAAATAAATGTGACTATAGATCCTAGTTTCTACTTTAGAGTTTGTATATAGTTTTTCTGGGGTTTAGCGACGCTTGTATCTATCGCTGTAGCTCCTATATATGTTACTGTATACGTTAGTATATTAAGTATGGTATGTATTATTAGTTAGTATTGTATATATACGTAAGTATTAGTAATGTAACTTATAAGTAGATAATATAGAGTATGTCTATGAAGTGTTTGATGCTTGTTTGTAATTAGTATTTGCAAGTATTTTAATTGATTCTTTTTGTACATAATTAAGCCATTAATTAATTAATTCATTCTTTATTGTACACAAAACTGATCTTTTTGGAATTAAAGAATAATCTTGGACCTAGAGAGTGATGGAAATCAATAACTGACTCCCAGTGAACGACCTGGAATAAACCAGTAAAAATTATGTAATTAAATAAAATTGACGCGATTACGGTTTGTATTTGTGACACATATTACAACAACGACGATTTTTTTTGATACGAACAGTGGTCGGTTGATCGCCTTACATTTTTTTAGACACTGTTGCCGGGGATCAAAACCTAATAACAACATTTATGTGAAGTGACTGACTGATTGATTAACTTAACTTAAATGACAAACATCAAACATCGCAAAAGAGATTTCTTCGATTATTATTAAGAGGATAAAATAGGCTCGGGGTTTTGATGGGTGTGAGCTGGCGGAGTGAATGGGAGTTGTGTTGAGGTGAATGGTGGCATGTAGCGAGCTCTTGGTCTTGCTGGAGCTTGGCTGGAGTGAAGGAAGACGGAGGGGGAGACGATGAAATAGTGGTCGAATTGAAATAGGAAGGGGAGGCTACGGACCTAACTAAGGGACGAAGAGGAAGGAGATCCGTGTTTTGTTAGAAAATCTACCCAAATGGAAGTTGAGTTTTAAAAATCTGTTGTTGTAGTGCGATTTGCGGGAGAAACCGTCAACAGATAAATTTAACTGAAACTCGAAAATAATTCCGGGTCGAACATAGGGAGGTAGATGTTTGATTAAAAATCGTGTTTATTTTATTTGTCATGAAGTAGATTAGCCGGTCGAATTGAATCTAAACTAGCTATCTACTTAAAGAATAAATAATAGAAGAAAGAGAGAGAATATTGCAAATAAAGAGAAACAGGGATAGAATAAAAATGGATTTCATTATCATAGAGAAATGTTCATTACAACTACTTGCTACACTAGAAAGCAGGAAATCTATACTAGAAAGTGGGAAATCTACACTAGAAAGCGGTAAAAGAAGGTGGAGAGAGGTTATCCTCCTCGATGGTTGCTTAGAGGACAAGCCGCAACGACAGAGCGCCCAGATGAAGGTGGTGAGATACAGGACGAAGGATAATGATGAGGGACGATGGAGAACAAGGAAGGACGACGTCGTAGTGGGATCCGCTTCCCGAATGGTGGTGAGGAGACCACTGCAGGATGCTCCATGAACGGGGTGAGAAGGTGGAAAAATTGTATTTTTAACTCTAATGGAGAATCCTGGGTTTAGGACAAGCTCTTAGAGCTTTGGTGGGGGTGAGAGAAGAAAGGAAGGGTTGAAGAAAGGTGGGGGTGGTAGGGCTATTTATAGGTGAAGTTTGAATGGACAAAAAGGTCATTTTATGCATAAAACATTAATTCAGGGCCTTTAGTGATGGATTTAAACGTCATTAAAGCTCCTGAATGTGGGTGTAGGTCACACGCACATGTCGTCCCCTCCTCTCCCCATGCCTCAATGCCTATGCACGTTCAAAAGTCCTCAGCCATCGATTGCGAGATCATACGACTGAGAATCCATCTCGCAGGCACCTTGATAGCGCCTCATTGCACGCCTACGTGTGATCGGCCGTTCAAATGCCCGTTCGATTCCGCATGCATTATCCGTGCACCCAGATTGCGCCACGTCTCCACTTCGTCCACCGTCTACATCACATCCAATGGTCCAATTTGACCACTCCGCGCCGGTGCCTTGATTTGAAGCAAGGCAGGGTTTGAACCTGTGCTTCCCTCTTCTTTGTAGCGCTCTTCACCAACGTGCTACACACGTGTTTGAGGCACGTTTATGCATTTAGGCACGAGCTCTCTCAGCCGTTGGATCTTGATCCTACAGCTGAGGTCGTCCGTGCAGTTGAGGAGAGAGAGGGCAATGGCAGTTCATTGGGCTGGTTGGGCGGCTGGGATGGTGCCACGTGGTGCCATCTTGGTCGTTCATCTTCTGTCTTGTAGATGGTGCCACGGATGTTGGATTAGATCGATTTTCATGTCGTTGAGCTGCGATCGTCGATCCAAACCCATCTGTGCGGTTGGATTTGTCATCTGAAGTATGGATTTACACCATCCTGGCCCTTGATCTCTGATCTTCCTTAGATTATATTTGATGCTACGGAAGTTCGATCAGGGCGATCTTGGAGTTGTTGAACTCTGATCATCGCCCTGATCAAATCTGTATGGTTGGTTCTTCAATCCAAGGCCCCGATTAAATGTCGCCCCATTACTTGACCACAAAAAGGGAAAATTAACCTAAACTTTATACAACCTAACTTAAATGCAAGATGATGTATGTTATGCAATATTTATAATATATGTTGCAACTCTATGCTTAAAAACACGCATAAATAGATAGTTTATGTGATATAAACATGTTTACATCAATTCACGTCGGCTTTGATTGGCTAGCCCTAGAGGGGATGAACTCTTCGGTGAGGTGAACGATGGTGAGGAGAGGGGAAGGTGGCGCCCGCTGTGATCAGCGAGGCATAGAGGAAGACGGTGAGGATGATGGACGAGCCAATTTGGTCATTGGCCATCCCTAAGAAGACGGGGAAGAAGAGCCACCGGAGTTAGGTCGGAGAAGGCTAGAGATAGGGATTTGAAGAGGTTTTTAGCCGAAAACCTAGCTAAGGAGGTGAGGTTTTCATCGTAGGTCCATTTATAGGCCATGGGGAGGAGTTTCAAGCTTGGAAACCAAACTTGCAACTCCACATTTTTCACACAAATAGGACATGTGAACCTTCAAAAGGTTCGCATGAGGAATTAGGGCCGAGTTAGGATTCATGAAAGGTCTCATTTGGAAGGGAATTCCTCAAGGAATCACTCTTTCAATTTTGGGAGTGTTTGATTGAGAATCGAGCAAGAAATCCTCGCTCAAAACTCGATGGTGAAGGTCTGACCTTCCAACAATGGTGCGAGGACCTTTTTTGCAAAGAATGTGATAAAATTAAGTACCTGATTACAATTAATTCGAAAGTTAGGAGCATATGTGTGAGAGAAAAGAGTCAGATAGGACTAAAATGTAAACTTGGTAAAGGTGATCTTTAATTGGGCCTAAATTTTGGCACAAACCTAATTCGGACTTAAGGAATCTGATGGTGAAGTCAGATTTAGGTTTTGACTAAGTTTGACTTGATAAATTACGTAGAAACCCAAATTAGGACAACTGTCTGTCTGAGACTCTATTTAAGGTAAAATTGGATTTAAATGGTTAAATCATGGATGGCAAACCCTAGAGAATATTTTTCTATAATTTTTAGGGGGTTTAGGTGAATTTTATCTTGACCAAAACCTTAGTGAATTAAGTGGATTTATTTTTAAGGTTTCAGATGTCATTTAACTCTCGTAATACGTGAAAACCTGTTTCTATCTGCACAGACCCTCTTGTTAGACTTTAATGCATATTTGACCTTTAGTAAACCCCTGAGAAAACCCATGGTTGTTATGCATTCATGATATGATGGTAAAATTACAGTTTTAACCTGGGTTTCATGTTAAACTCTTAGAAAGGATGTGCAGTGAATTACGGTCGTTTAGCGGTTATGTAGGAGCATTTATTAATGGAATATGACTAATTAAAGCTAGATATGGCTGATGATGACGTTATCATCATACCCCCATGCCTAACTTTTGCTAGTCCCTTAGTAAAATCTTATGAAATGAACTTGATTTCTAGACCATGCTTTGATGTTCAAAGTCCTGATTCTATCATTTTTAAAAATTAGATTAGAATGCAAATAGTATGCCTATAAGTACTCAAGTACCAATAAAGATCCAGACCTGACCAGCTTTAGCCTTAGTCTACCGCGAAGGTTTCTAAGGCCTACAGAAAACTATCCAAAGGTTCACTGGACTTAGTGATTAAAACACCCGTTCTTGTAACATGGTTAGTCTTGGTTCAGTTTGCAGTGAATTTTTGTAAGAGAGAGGGATAGAAGAATTTTTTTCATTTTTGGAGAGCTTTCTCTCTCTTTTTCTTGATTATTTCTATCTTCGGATGGGCTAAAAGAAAAACACGGTCTGTATCGGATTCCTTGCTCCCACCATCAATCCTCGTAGGATCCTTGGCAATCGATGATTCAAGATAGCACTGCCCATGGCAACCCCCAGAACCTTGGCTTTCGACACTTCGAGATAGTGCCGCCCATGGCATTCTGTAGCTAAATTCAGGCCATGGCAATTGACATTTCAGGATAATCCCACCCATGGCACTTGAATCAGCATAAGGTGCTTATATGCCCCCGGTAGGATATTCAGATATCCTAGGAGACAAGCACCGAAGAGACGGTATGTTATTGCACATTTTCAAGGGGAATTTCCCACCTCTCTGCATCGGGAACTCATTTAAATCAACTTGTGTTGATAAGCCGCTCTTAATCTAGGTAGCTTTTTCAGAACAGAATTAAGTGCTTTTGCGTGATTTTGATATTAAGCGCACTGAACTAGACTATGTGTGGATTAGGGTGCTTAGGTTACCGAGTCCCACAAATTAGAGGTTAGTTAATGAGGCCAAATACTCCCTAAGCCTTAGACCTAATACGTAAGCTTCGTATTTTCCTCAACCTCTTGAGGACTATCCAGATCTTAACAAATTCGTGAATTTTTAAGCCTAAAACAAGCCCAAGAGGTCTAAGATCAACACTCATACTAATCTCTTTATCTCTCTATTATTCTAAGACTTAATTTTTTTTTCTTTTGATTTGGCTTAGAACTTAAGTAGATTCCATAATTTTTTACTAATGACTATCTCTTTTTTATTTCAAATTGTAGCTTCCTTTTAACATTTAAATCACCTCCTCTCTTCCTCCTAAAAAAAAATGATATGCAATTGATTTTCTCAAAATTTCCTCCCCTTTCTCCTTTTTTTGTTTTTTCTTTTTCAATTTTTTAATTTTTTAAAATTTTTTTGAATGAGTAATTTTTTTTGTGAAAATCCTTTAGAAACTTGAATTTTTATATGTTTGCACTTTAACACCCACCCATGCCTAAGTTTTGCAATGTTCTCATTGTAAACTGGAGGGTACGAAATCAGCTTGGGTTCAAGGATTAGAACAGGGTCAAAACGGTGGGCGAACGGGTCGATATGACTGTTGCAGACGATTTCAAGCTCTGATACAAGTACCAAAGGAGGACTCGACTGTTCTAAAATTGAATTCAGAGTGCAATAGAGGTGAAGCTCAAAAAGACAATCAGAAGGATCTCGGGTTTTTGAAATGACGGGTTGCTCCCGTTAAGCGCTAAATTCAATGCCTTCAGCCAAGTAGAAGGTGGTCATGGAGGAGTGGTTAAATCAGTGGAGTTTTGTTGAACAAGCACCTTGATCAATAGCCTAGTTAGTCCAACAAGGTGCTTGTTTAAATCGATAGGCTGATGATGCAGCCCAAACTCAATCAGTCTAGTAGGTTGATGGATGTGGATCAAGAGATATGATGCCCACTAAATACTTTGTGACTCAAAAAGATATGGCAGTGTGAATCGTGGGTTTGGTTGAATCGGATCAGCCTGGTCAGAGTAGGGATCCTCAAAAGAGAATGGATTAGTGGAGGATGTGAGATCCCTACGAGAGTGATCAGAGAAGGATGGGATGTGATTAGTAGTCTGATTAAAATTCGAATCCTGATCAAAATGTGGAGAGGAATCATATGCAATCGGATCATCGAGAGGAGAATTAGAGTAGAAGTTGATTTCGGTTGCGGGTCGGGGTTGGGATCGGATTCGAGAAGGTTCTGTATGTGTTGTAGAAGAGGTAGCTTCAAAGAGAACTGTATGTGAGGGCTCTTCTAGAAAAGGTTCAAAGGTAGGTGTATCAAGAGAGTCCTTATAGAGCCCATCAAAATCAAATATAAATGCCTGGAGAGTGCTTATAGGATCATGAAAATCAAAGTCAAGAAAAGATTCAAACTTTGGATTGCATACACTCTCAGCATTTGTAGTTTCTGAATCTTGTAGATCATAAAGGAATGATTCCAACTCAATAGAACCTGATTTTGAATCAATGATCTTGGGATCAGGGACCTCAGAGTCAGAGTTGAAGAATGGATCGTAGATACTGAGGTAATAGACTGTCTCGTAGTCGTCAGGAAATAAAGGTTATCCGAAATTAGAGTAAGATTCGAAATTGTCGGAGAATTTGCGAGGATCGTGTTCTGAACCTAATTCTAGATCGGATGTTCCACCACAGAATGAATCGAGATATGGAGAAGTAGCAACCTAACTTGGATCTAACCTAAACTCAAAATTCGAACTCAAAAAATGTCCCTATTAGGCATGGGTTCAGGTTCTTGGTTCCTAGGAGAGACCCAATCGAATCCCAACTCTTCTAGCTCCTCGATTTTTGTGTCATAAATTGGCGTGATTTCAGAAAGATCTATTTGTATCTTGGAGGAGTCTGGAGAGATGTAGTCATCAAACATAGGCCCAGAATCATAGTTCAACTCAAAAATCTAAGTCCCATCACATGGGGCCTCATAATTATCCCAAATAGGCTTGAATCCAGATTCTAGGTTTAAGGTAGGGTTTGGATCACTAAAATCTAGTCTGGGCTCTATTAGGATGTCAGAACCATCATCGAAAATTACCTTAATAGGATAAGGCTTGGGATTTACATTCTCGAGGAGTCTTATTTTAAGCTCATCATTACAGGTGTCTAGGAATTTAAATCTAGGTGAACCAAGTTCTCGTATCTCTAGGGCTGGTTCAAAATCTGGAACACCTGCAATTGGATTCCCCCAACCCATCTCAAGATTAAACGTATCAGTCTGCATATAAGTTGGACTATACACCATCTGGGTTGGGGATCGACAACAACCTTGGTTCTTGAACTTGAGATTTGGGAAATTAGATTGACCCTTAGTCTTATTCCGAGATGTTTCGCTAAATGCTTGGAGAATATACTGGTATTTTTGATCAATAATCTGTTTCAACAATTTTATCATCTCTTCCCATTTCTCAAGGTCATCTTGGTGTCTTTCCCAAAGTACAGGATTTGTCATGCATTGGAGGCATTCAAAGTATTGTAATTTTTCCAACTCAATATATCCTGTCATGAGAATATCCCGAGTTGATTCATTTGTTATTTGTGTTAATATTAATTGAACATAATTTGCAATAAAGGCCATTTTTTTGGGGATATTAACCTGAATCATGCTGACTAAATTTTAGGTTTTGTCATTAACTCCATAAAATTTCAGAGCATCCTCAATCATTCTACCTCTCATGGACATTCGGGATTCAGGTTTCCTAAATGATCCTAAATTGTTAGGCTGCATCCTTAAATCCAATGGTGGAATCTAGATTTAGAATCAAACTCAGGCTCAGATTGAAGTGATCAGATCTGAAAGAGATTCCTAAGAAGATCTAATGAGGTCTCTTAGGTTAAAAACCTAATGACCTTCATGTGTGTGTGCTCTACAGAATACATGAGGGACTGGATATGAATTGGACCCAATCAAGGCACCCAAAGATTTTTGGATGACTATAGAGGTTTGGGGAGGATGATACCTCTAGATCAGAAAGTCATCCACTTGAGAATTACCTAGGTAGCCTGGAAGGGAGAGTCCCGCAAAGACCCTTACATGGTAGAGTGTCCCCATAGGTTACAGGGTTTCCTCCACCCAACCTTCCTTGTCACAGCGATTCCAGGTAGACTAGAATGGATAACTTGACTTCTTAAGTCTACCAGTTTTAAGTCCTAATTTGTGCCTTTAATTCCACTTGATTAGAAGTTAATTCGACTCATGACCTAATTTGGAGGTTGGTTGGCCCACAATTTAGGTCAACTTCACTTGACCTGTCCTAAAAGATGGCAGAATGAAATCTAGGTCAAGACCTAAAAATCACCCTGAATGACTCTTAGTTTATTAGGTCCATGATTTTAAGGTTCAAGTGAAATTTAGAGCCTGATTTTTAGGGTTTTTTTTATTAGATATTTTCAATCAAGGGCTTGGGTGGCACACAGATGCAGGACGGTATGTTTCCTTTTATGCAAGCAAGTGTGTACTAACACTCCAGAAACCCTAAAGTTGAAACCCTAAGTGGCTCTATTCCCAAGTCCAATTTGATTTTAAAATGTTCTCCTTTAACTTCAAATCAAGAAATGCGTAACCCAAGGAGATTTGCAATTAAGTGTAATCCCTAATAAGTATAGGAAATTAGGGTAGGGATCTCTAATAGAATCACTTCAAGCTTTAATCAGATATGAAAATTTTCCATAAATCTGGAAACTTGCCTCTTAATGATAATTACTAGAAAAATAAGGCAGGTGATTCCTAAGTAGTTTTGTTTCCTTTTCTTTCTTCCGAGGATTAGGAGATTTGCAATTAAGCATAATCCCTAATAGGTAAAGGAAATTAGGGTAGGGATCTCTAATAGAATCACTTCAAGCTTTAATTAGATATGAAAATTTTCCACAAATTAGGAAACTTGCCTCTTAATGATAATTACTAGAAAAATAAGGTAGGTGATTCTTAAGTAGTTTTGTTTCCTTTTCTTTCTTCCAAGGATTAGGAGATTAGGGAGGAAGAGAGATTACCTTCCCTGGAGTGGTTGAATTGCGCGGAAGTTCGCCTCGTGAAGTACCTCGCAAAATCACAAGAAATCAAATAGGGCAAGTTAGTGCTCAAAAATAATTAGATAAAGCAAAGAATAGCGATGAATTATGCATTGCTCCACGGCAATGATGCCAAAATGTTTAAGCGTGAATTCATCGTTGTTAATGTTATGCATTGTATTATAGGACAAAAATGCGTTCAAACAAATAAAATTTATACTCGAATGGAATCTGAGGTCAAACATAGGGAATAAATGTTACATTCATGCACTAATCTCAATCATAATATAAATGAGCATGATAATTAAGCCAATAATGATATTCAAGGAAGAATAATTACTCAAGAATTGATCATCAATGTATAACATGAGTTTGACATAGCAAAAATAATGGAAGTGATCTAAAAAGTGGTGATTTAAATCACCTTTTAGATCCTCATTTAAGCATGTATCTTAACCGTAATACTTAAATTATTGAATAGTAATTCAAATAATGCCATAGTTAGATGCCAAGTATTTGAATGCTACAGTGCAAAGGCACTGTTCATTTTCTTCATCTATTCTCTTCCTTCTTCTTCTTCTTCCTTCAGATCTTTCCTTTTCTCTCTTCTTTTGCACAGAGCTTTCCTTCTCTTTACGCACAAGGGCTATGCACCCTTCTTCAATGACCAAGTGATGGGAGATTGCCCTATAGAGCAAAACCCCCTCTTCTCTCTCACAATTTGTCCTCTATTTCTCCTCTCTTCTCTCTCTCAAACCTGGGTATATAAGCAGGTATACGAATCAGGGTAATCAGGTTTGGCTAGACCCCCGTGCATGTGTGCATGGGTGAGGCGTGAGGGTGAGAGGAGGCACGTGTGGGGGACCTCACCCCCCAGCCGTCTTGAGGCAAATAGCCAGTATCAGAAAAACAATTTAAGTGTTGCCGCACGCCTCTCCACACCCGATGTGGGACTAAATCTCACAGGGCTCCTCCTCACGCAGCTGCTGTGAAGACGTGTTTGATTGGAGAAACAGCCTTTGGTGTGGTGCCCAATTGACCACCTGGGTGTGTGCTTGGAAGCCTTCCACACAACCTAGGGATGTTGCCTGGGGCTCGTGTAACATGGAGCTCGAAGAACGACATCGGAGAATAGGTGTGGTGGTGGAGCTCCGATGGAAGACCTGAAACACAAAGTACAGGCTAAAAGCCCTTGTTAAAAGGCTCAAGAGGACCTCCGTAGGTCGTGGAATGTGGTGGTGGCATCCATGGGGTGTGGGAGTACATGGAGTGGTTGGACGGAGGCAGAGATGGTGTGCGGATGATAGGTTAGTCGTCGGGAGGTTTGAGTGGTTGAGAGGATAAAATAGGTTAGGGGTTTTGATGGGTGTGAGCTAGCGGAGCGAATGGGAGTTGTGTTGAGGCAAACGGTGGCATGTAGCGAGCCTTTGGCCTTGCCGAAGCTCGGCCGAAGCGAAGGAAGATGGAGGGGGAGATGGTGAAAAAGTGGTCGAATTGAATTAGGAAGTGTTGGAATGAAATCTAGAGAGGAAGGGGAGGCTAAGGACCTAACTAAGGGACGAAGAGGAAGGAGATCCGCGCTAGCTTTGATTGGCCGACGTCGAAGGGGACGAACTCTCCGATGAAGTGAACGGCGGCAAGGAGAGGGGAAGATAGCGCCCGCTGTGACCAGCAAGGTGCGGAGGAAGACGGTGAGGATGATGGATGGGATAATTTGGCCGTTGGACATCCCTAATAAGACGGGGAAGAAGAGCCACCGGAGCTAGGTCAGAGAAGGCCGGAGATAGGGATTTGAAGAGGTTTTTGGCCCAAAACTTAGCTAAGGTGGTGAGGTTTTCGTCGTAGGTCCATTTATAGGCCATGGGGAGGGGTTTCAAGCTTGGAAACTAAGCTTGCAACCCCACATTTTTCATGCGAATAGGACATGTGAACCTTTGAAAGGTTTGTATGAGAAATTGGGGCCGAGTTAGGATTCATGAAAGGTCTCATTTGGAAGGGAATTCCTTAAGGAATCTCCCATTCAATTTTGAAAGTATTTGATTGAGAATCGAGCGAGAAATCCTCGCTCGAAACACAATGGTGAAGGTCTAACCTTCCAAAAATGGTGTGAGGACCATTTTGCAAAGAATGATGATAAAGTTAAGGACTTGATTGCAGTTAATTTGAAAGTTAGGAGCATATGTGTGAGAGGAAAGAGTCAAACAGGACTAAAATGTAAAATAGGTCAAGGTGATCTCTAATTGGGCACAAATTTTGGTAAAAACCTAATTTGGACTCAAGGAATATAATGGTGAAGTAGAATTTAGGTTTTGATCAAGTTTAACTAGGCAAATTGCATAGAAACCCAAATTAGGGTAACTGTCTGTCTGAGACTCTACGTAAGGTCAAATTGGGTTCAGATGGTCAAATCAAGGATGCCAAACCCTAGAGAACATTTTTATATGATTTTTAGGGGATTTAGGTGAATTTTATCCTGACCAAAACCTCAGTTAATTAAGCAGGTCTATTTTTAGGGTTTCAGATGCCATTTAATTCTCACAATGCGTGAAAACCCAATTTGTCTCCACGGACCCTCTTGTTAGACTTTAATGCATATTTGACCTTTATTAAACCCCTGAGAAAATTCATGGTTGTTTTGCATTCATGATATGATGGCAAAATTACAGTTTTAACCTAGGTTTCATGTTAAACTCTCAGAAAGGATGTGCAGTGAATTACGGTCCTTTGGCAGTTATGTAGGAGAATTTATTAATGGAATATGACTAATTAAAGCTAGATATGACTGATGATGCCATTATCATCACCTCCACAGACGTTCTATCCTTTCACTTGGAGGGTCTTGAGGGCAGCGAGTCCTTGCTAGCGGATCAGCTCCCATTAAGCACGTTCACCTAGTTCACGGTTAGGGGAGTGCATTTCCCGAGGGACTTCTGCCTCACGTAGTGAGGTCCGTAGCAGAGACCTTCCATGGGTTGGTTCCCCTCAAGCACATTTGCTTGGTTCATGATCAACACTCATAAATTCATCGTAAAATGCTTATTTACGATAATTCTTAGGCCTAGAAATGCACATCATGATATAAATATTGCACAAACATCCATTGCATTGCATTTAGGATAGTTGTTTATTATGTACATTAATTCTGTCATTTTACATGACCAGGAGGCAATGCAACATCTTTATGGGCTTCAGATGAAGAATTCGACCGTACGGATGGATTCAAAGCGACGATCGCAGTCCGTCAACGCAAGAATCACCCCGATTAGAGGTCTGTAGCACTCTTCGCAAGAAGAAGATGAGCAACCTAGATGGCACCACATGGAACCATCCAAGCTGCCCCACCTGAGCCAAGGCATCCCCAAGCCCACCGCAAGATGATATCTTAGCCGTTGGATCTCAATCCAACGGCTAAGATGTGTGCTCCACGGCTGAAGTCCTCACCTGGCCTTAGGCAGCTCAAGGATGGCCTCATCTCGGCCGTTGGATCTTCATCCAACGGTTGAGATGTGCGACTGCACTGCTCCCTCCACTCGACAAACCACAGCCTTGGCACATTGGTGAAGACACGCTCTCGCAAACCGCGAGCGTGAGTTCGAGCTGTGGTGGGGGGAGGCAATCTCGTGAAGAGCGGGCGAAATCGAATTGCTCCCGTTGGATGAGCACGGGTGCAATCAAGCGATGGAGGCATTACCACGTGGCACTATTGGATGTGCGCTGATCAAGAGGCTCGATCTCCACACCATCTTAGTTGTTCACTTCTGAATCCAACCTCACTGATAGTAGTCAGGTGTGAGCGGCGGGCGTGGGATTTGCAGCGACAGAAGAGCGGGCCTTTGTGACACTTGCAGTTGTCACTAAATGGCTTGTGCAGTGCGTGTGCCAGCCCAAGCAATGAAGAGGCACGGATCTTTAGCAACAACTCGAGTGGCCTTTAGTGACATTTATAGCTGTCCCTGAATGCCTATGCATGAAGCTCTCTCCTTCCCTCCACTATATAAACACCCCTACACCCCCCATTCCTCGTCATCTCTACCTACTCTACTCCCACCTACTCCTAAGCTCTAGTAAGCCTACCAATGCTCTGTTAGAGCTTACTCTCAAGCTCCCAAGGCACCTATTAGTGTAATGAACCTCTGCCCCACCAAATATTCCTCTATCTTCCCATTACCATTCATAGGTTGCCTTGGAGCCATCCTCTCAGCTCCATTCCGGTAGCAGATCATCTCTGCCTCCTCACTTCCATTTTGGAGCCACGCTGAAGCTTTCCTCTACCCGACATCCTCCTGCATCTCACCTCTATCGTCCCGCTCCTCACCTCCTTCATCAAAGCTTCCTCCAGGCATCATCGTCTCGCCGAACAGCCAATTCGGGAGATTCCTTCTCACCTCACTCTCTTTTTATTTCGTAGATTATTGTAATAGACAATTGTGAAATATATCATATTTGTTCTATCTCTCTTATGAATTTATTCTACTTGTCTTTTTATTTCAAAAACAAAAAAAAATAACAAAACTTCAAAATGTCAAAAACAAACAAAACAAAGCGCAGTTTTCAATTAAAGTAAATGTTGCCTCCCTGTATTTGACCCAGGACTCCCTTGGATTTTTGGTAAAATTTTATTTGATAAATGAGTTTTACAACTACGATGACGGGTTACTCTTATCCCCGATTTCAAACATGCGAAACATGTTGCATCAGTTCATGGTCAGGGGAGTGCGTTTCTTAAGGAACTTCTCTGGCCGGTGAGACCCATTAAAGAGACCCTTATTGGGCCAGTTGCTTTCTCGGGGAAGGCCACCCTTTGCCCATGGAAGGGCCCGCTCCTACGGACGAGTGCTGGGGCATGCCTACCCAGGGGTCTTCTTGCCTTCTATGAAGTCAATGTGGCTGCCGCATCTCTTGGCCAATCTATGGCAGGAGCAGGAGGAGTTTCCTTGCTCCACGGTCCTTACGGATTTTCTTAGAGACCTGTTGGGTGCTTTGGAGTGTGACCAATAAGGTCTCATCCGTGCTCTCGAGCCAAATGGTCCAGTGCGGAGTGTTGGGGAATCATCGCCTCATGGGGGCCTTCTTCCCTTGAAGTGTGGAGCCTCAACTTGATACGTGTAGGATTGGAAGGGCTCAGTCTTCTGTTGCTCGACTTTTGAAAACCTCTTAGGGTTGCCATTAGCCCCTCGACGCTTGGCGAAGTGCTCCTGGAACTTGCTCGTCCCTCCTTGAGGGGTCAACAACTCATTTGGCTGGCTGGTTGACGGACCGTAGGTAGGCCCGTGCTGGGTAGGCACAATCGAAAGCGCCTGGCGAGGTTTCTTAATAGGGTGGCTACGCACCATCCTCACCCACGGGTGTCTCCCAAAGGCATGATTGGGGTCCACCTACCCTCTATGCTGGGCCTTAACTAGCTCCTTAAATGCTTCTAGTAGGAGGTTGCCATTATCCCCTTCTCGAGTGGGTAGGTAGTACGTGCAGGGGCGTACGCCTAAGGTCGTCGGCCTGAACTTCGCATCTCCCCTACTTGACCTGTGCTATGGGGAGAGGGTCACTTTGGGACCTCGAGCCATCGATCGAAGTGTGTTTTCCTCCCTTTACTGAGGTCGGTGTGCCAAGAGCATCGTCGAGGTGTGGAGACGCTGAATCCCGATTGGTCCCCCCCTTGAGGAGGGAGGAGCTGCAAGTGGGGCCGCCAGTGGTTAAGACCACTGTGGAGGTTCTCGCTCAGGGAGGCTGAGGTAGAACGTCGGAAGGGCTCCTCCTCCCAGTGACCGAATGCTCAAAAGAGAGATGGCATTTTTATTGACGCTTCCCATAGATGATGCCATTTGATGGGATTCGGACAGCTACCAAAATATTTGTAAAGGTTGGGAGTGCTACATAGCCATGAGCATCCCTCACTTGGAGGAAGTGGTTGAGTTTCCATTACGACAGGAGGACTCGACTCATAAGGGGGACAAGGGGATTTGGTGACCTAGTTCCATTGCAAGGGTGGTATGTCTAGGGGGAGGATGATACTCCCAATTATGTACTAGAATTTGAGATACAAGATTTCTCTCCCTTGCCCTAGGCTTACGTGAAAGCTTGCTTGGGGGTCTCTCCTCACTATTTATAGTGTGGGGAAAGCTTAACTAGCAAGATCATTCCCATGATCTTTGGTACACCACATGTCAGGGTGCCTACCTGTTGTTAGGTTGTAGGCCTTCCTACGTTGCTACCAGTGGTCGACGTCGGGCCCCTAGGCAGGTTGGTCCTCCAGACCCACTCGTATCCGGGACTCATTGGTTGTAGTTGGGTTGGATCCCTGGACTCGCTTGTACTCGAGTCTTTTTTGAGTCGAACACATCTTGTTGGGCTTTTTGCGAAGTTTTGAGTCTGAGGGCATCGTTTGCCCCTCATTAGTTTCCAAAAAATGGAGGAGATGTATATATTGTCATTGAAGTATTAATAAAAGCGTGGTCTAGAGATGCAAAAGGAAGGATTTTGAATTATCCTTTGGGCGGAAAACTCCGGTGATGATGGCTGGCCACCAGAGGTGGCCCGGCGGGAATGCCGCCAGCTTTGATGGATGGTCAATATGGCGCTCACGGTCTTGGTGAAGAAAAGAGCGAGGCACCCAGGCGTCTGACGGAGTTGGGGCGGTGGACAAGAGGGGGTCTCATGTCGGGTGTTCATGGAATCATAGGGAGGTGATCTGCTTTAGATGTCAGCACCGTGGGCACTTGGTGGCGATGTGCTATCGACCAGTGATGTGCTTGGCCTGTAGGGGTTATGGTCACAAGCGTGACTCCTACTTGGCAGCTTGCGGTGGATCTGGGGGGTAGGATGCGCACTGAACCAAGGAAACCTAAGGGTGAGGCGCAGCAGCCTTTTCCACCTCCCCTGCCAACTTTTGGGGGGAACACCCTAGATGTGGAGATTCCTCTGAGTGAGGACGTTAAGGTGGCGGAACTATTTTTGCGAGGGGCCTTGATTGGGGAAGTGAGGTTGGGCACTCTATCTCTGGAGAAAGCTCGTCAGTTAGTAAATTCTCTTTCCCTCTCGATTGATGTGTGGAAAATTCGATTCTCTCCCCTTCTCGGTTTGTGCTATTTAATTTAGGGGTGGCAGATGTCAAACATTTATGTTTTAGGTCCAATAATCTGTATGGATTGACAGTGTTGTGGCGTCTGGTATCCCCTTTTGATGGATCCTTGTCTGAGCGACCACCTCAAAGAGCTGCCCCTAGATCAGGTTTTCTTGAAATCAAAGGTCTGCCTCTGCACCTGAGGTCTAGGGTGGTGGTGGAAGATATGATTGCTGGGTTTGCATCTGTGGCAAAGGATGTTGAAGTTGGACTGACTGAAGGAGATGCTAGTGTTCTGAAGGTGAGGGTGGATGTCTTCAGGGCTGGATCTGTTCTAGATAAACTGATTCTCCGGTGTGGAGGAAGCTCTTGGATGTTACTCTTGAATTTTCATGTGGCTAACAGGGGTGTGGAGTCAAGCCATCACCCCCCTTCGTATGCTGAGGTGCTGCAAGCCAAAGCAGGATCTATACTGAGAAACTGTGCAAGTCAGGAGGTGATGGCCGAGCCCAATAAAATTGTGGATCTGGAAGATGGGGTGGGGGGCTTGAGGGTAGAGGAGTTGTTGTCTGAAACTCTGGAGGATGGGGGTGGGGCACCTTTGCTCCAAACTGACTCTGCAGTGGTGGTGAAGGAAGGGGAGGAGATAACATTGCTGAGTGAGGCTGTGGCTGAGGACTTGAAAGGTGTGACTCCCCTCACCAATGATCCTATTGTTTCTGATATGGAAAATCCCCCTGTGATTCCCTTAGATATGCAATGTAGTCCTCCTGTGGTTGGTGGTCTGCATTTGGAGTCTAAGACTCCTTCCACCTTTGGTCTAGGGAGACCTCCCTACAAGCTGAGGCTGAGAAGGCATAATTCTACACAAAAAGTTGATGAGTGTGCCATTGCATCTGTGATGAAGGTTAGCAAAGTCTCTGCTGCGAAGAAGGGGACTGATCAGACGGCCAAATGAGGATTCTTACTTGGAATGTGCATGGGCTGTGCGATAGAAGTTGAAGGGCTTCTTTGCTTAGATATTTACGAGAATGGGAGATTGATTGTGCCATCCTCCAAGAGACACATATTGATAGTGAGTCTGATAAGGCTTGGGTAGAGATGAAAGCAGGTCTTACTAATGACATTGTGATGATCAACTCAAGTCGCAGATCTGGGGGTATTGCTATCTGGTGGAAGAAGCATGTGCTGCAATTGGAGGAGGCATCTTTGGCTAGACACTTACTGACTTGTAGGTTCAAAAGAGACCAGGGGGTAGTGACTTCTTTTTGACAAGTGTGTATGGTCCCAGTGATCCTACCAGAAGACATGAGCATTGGGAGGATTGGAATTTGGTTGCGGATTTTGTGAATGGGGCTGTTTGGCTTGTGGGAGGGGATTTCAATTGTGTGTTGGTGGGAAGTGATAGACCCAGTGGGGTGGTGGATAGTGCTGCCACTAGCTTCTAGCTGATGGTCCAAGCTTTAGGCTTGAGTGAATTCCCCTCCTTGGGCTCTGAATTCACTTGGAGGAATGGCAATGGGCTCATGTCCAAGATTGATAGGTTCTTTGGCAATGCTGGGCTGCTGCACCTCTTCCAATATCCTTTGTCTGTGGCCTTGAACATCCCTTCTCTGATCACACTCCCCTAGTCTGGGACAATGGGGAACAGGTGTTGGCTGGATCTTACTTCAAATTCAGGAAGTCATGGCTGAGGGAACTGGGCTTCAGAGAAATGCTTGCAGGTTGGTGGAGGGCTCAGCAGGTTGAGGGCACGGCTACCTTCAAGTTGGCTTCCAAAATTTTGGCTATGAGAATGATGTTAAAGGAATATGGTGATGTTTCTATCTTAAGGCATCAGAGACGTAGAGATGCCTTGATGAAGGTTCAGGAATTGGATTCTAAGGAAGACAATGATCGGCTGTCTGAGCAGGATATCCTTGACAGAAAGAAATGGCAGGGGGTGGTGGCTGAAGAAGACCTGAAGCTAGAGATGGATTGGAGGGAATAGTCAAGACAGCTGTGGTTAAAAGAGGGGGATGCAAACTCTAAGTTCTTCCATTTGGTTGCCAGCTCTCGGAGAAGAATCAATCTGATTTCCTCTATTGTTAAAGATGGGTAGAGAATTACCTCCATCTCTAATATTAGAGCTGAGGCTGTCAGGTACTTCAAGGAGTCTTCAAGATTTGCTGGTAGGAGCTGTTGGAGGATGGCAGTAAGTGACATTCCCAGAATCACTGAGAATCAGGGGTCCAGTCTGACTGCTAGTGTATCTGAAGCTGAAGTCTTGAAGGCCATCAAGGATCTCAACTGTGAAGGTTCACCTGGTCCTGATGGAATTCAAGTTTTCTTCTACAAAGAATTCTGGGATATTGTGGGCACTGAGGTGATGGAGGTGATCAGAGAATTTGAGATTGGCAAGTTTGGCTTTGAAAGAATCAATAGATCCTTTCTATTTCTTTTGCCAAAGACTCCGGGAGCTGAATCTTTTTAGGAATTCAGACCAATTGCCCTCTCTAAGTCTATTTATTTGGTGATTAGCAAGGTCTTGGCCAATAGATTGAGGCCTATTTTGCAAGAGCTGATCCACCCTGTTCAATCAGCCTTCCTTCTTGACAGATCTCTACATGAGTCTTTTATCATGGCCTAGGAGATGGTTTGTGGTTGGGATAAGAGGAAGTGTAAGGCTTTTTTATGGAAGGTTGACTTCTGCAAAGCTTATGACTCCATCAGTTGGCCCTATCTTTGGGAAGTATTTAAAAGAAGAGGCTTTCCCCCTATTTGGATTCAATGGGTGAAAAGGTGTATCACAACTGCCTCTTTCACTCCCTTGATAAATGGGAAGCCCTGTGGTGCTTAGATTCAGCCCCAATGTGGGATCAGACAAGGATGTCCTTTGGTTTTCAACCTGGCAGTTGACAACTTGGCCTGGTATTCTTGTGAACTTGCTGAAGCAGGTCTTATTAGAGGATATTCCTTATCTTGCAGGAGTACTTTGGCTCCTATACTTTAGTATGCAGATGATACGGTTTTTTTTGTGGAAGGATCCGTGGATGAAGCACTAGCTTTGTGTCATATGGTCAACATCTTTGGAGAGCTTTCAGGCCGTAGGTTGAACAGAGAAAAGTCAAGTTTGGTTTGTTTTGGCCTACCTGAGTCTGAGCAAGGTGATATTGCTACTGTTTTGGGGACCCCCCGCATTAGCCTTCCTATCAAATACTTGGGGCAGCCACTGAGATGTTCTAGAATGAAGAAAAAGATTGGATTTGTCTCTTTGATAAAATTTCAGTGAAGCTGGATGGATGGTATAGCAGCTTTCTTTCAAAGGGTGGAAGACTCATTTTTCTCAACTCAGTGATCACCTCTATCCCTGTTTTCTACATTTCCATCTTTAAAGCCCTTAAGTCCATATGGAAACGGTTGGATGTATTGAGAAAAAGGTTCTTTTGGAGGGAAGCCAAGCATGAGGGTAGATTTTTGCAACCGCTTAAGTGGGAGCAGATTTGCCAACCTAAGGACAGGGGAGGACTTGGGATTTAATCTTTGAAACAATTCAATGATGCTTTATTGCTTAAGTGGCCAATTAGGCTCTTGCAAGGAGAGTTGAAGCCTTGGACTACCTTGATCAGGGACAGTTATGGAGCTTCAAACAGTATGCTTTCTAGGCCACAGCCCAGCAGACCTTCTCCCTTCTGGAATTCAGTGATCAGAGCTTTGTCTGATAACTTGCATCTGCTGTAGCCATCTCTTGGTGATGGCAGGACCTTCAGCTTCTGGAAGGAAGGCTGGTCCCTGCTGGGTGTTCTGATGGAGGTCTATCCAAGGGCCCTTGCTGCAGCATCTAATAAGGAGGGAACTGTTAGCAGATTCTGGTCTAATGATAGTTGCAGTTGGAAGTTGAATGAAGAAGAATCCACTAGAGGGGGCACCCGGTTGTGGGATGAAAGGAGGAATCTACTATCAGATCTTGAAAGCTTCAGGCCAAGGCTTGGAGTAGAGGATAAATACATCTGGGAGGGGCTCTACACTATGCAGTGTGGTTACAATAGAATCATGGAAAATGGAAGTGGGTGGAGATGCGATTTCATTGACATGAAAATTTGGTTCCTGAAAATCCCCCTTAAGGTATAAATATTTCTTTGGCTGTGTAGGAGAGATGGTTTGATTACAGGTGATATGCGACACAGGAGGATGGGAGCTGCTCGTCATGAATGTTACTTATGTGGTATGCACACTGACAATGTGAACCACATCTTTTCATCTTGCCTGATCATTGATGCTATTTGGAGGATGACTTGCCAGGAGCCACTACCAACATGGGAGTCCATCTGGCATGGGTTTGGTGTGAGAGAGAAGCCACATGTGTGTATGGCTGTCACTCTCTGGTGTGTGTGGAAGGCGAGAAATGCAAGGCTTTTTTAGGAAAGATCGGTGTGTTGTGAAAAAGTTGTAAGAGAGTGCTGGTCCCTCATACATATGTTGGGATCTATTTTGTAATTCCTTTTACTTGTTTATATAATATACCTCTCCAGATTGCTATCGTGAGGCGATAGCTTTCCTTTTTGTTTCAAAAAAAAAAGGCATGGTCTTTCTCACAATTGCTAATCATCTCTGAGGTGGCTGAAACAACTCAGATGGCTGAATTTGCCAGTGAAGGCGATGCTCAAACTGTGATCAACAAATGTCTGTGGCATTTTGATGGAGATCTAATAGCACTAAAGGAGGGGCAACAGGGGTCCGACCACCTGATTATGCATTGAATACAGTTAGTTTATGGATATAGCTATTTGACCTCCCTCCAAAGTATAGATGTCAAGAGGTTCTAATGAGAGCTGAAAAAGTGTTTGTGGCTATTAAAGATATTGATCTGAAAAGAAAGGCGGTAGATTTGTAGAAATGAAAGTGGAAATTGTTGTTGATAAACCTATCATTTGCAAAATTAAGCAGAACCTCATTCATGGAGGATCAATTACTATTTCATTGTGTTACAAAAGATTACCGAGAGTATGTGCCTTTTGTGGAAGAATGGGTCATGAGAAGGACTTTGATGAACTTATGAAAGAAGGAACAAGATATTGGAGATACCAAATATTGAAATCCAGAGAATTGTGGAAGAGGAAATTCAATTCAAATTTGATGATTCCCTGAGAGCAGAGAAAAGGATGATAAGTAGAAAAATAGGTGGTCGGAAAGATATGAATCTCTACCCATTGGAGTTAGATGGAATTCTTCAGAGATCATAGGAAAAAGGTCTGGGGTATTTTGGTGATGTAGGGAGAGAGGATACTAAGACTGAATATTATGCAAGGGGGAAGAACAAAGGTAAAAGGGAAAATAACTATGAGATGAATTTTGAGGGTAACTTACTATTTCCAACGCAAGGGGTGTTGGATAGTTCTTTGCAAAATGATATAGTGCCCTCTTCAGTAGAGATTGAGATTGTGCCCCTAGTGCCCTCTTTTTCAACTTCTATGGAGGTAGTAGTTGACTTTCCCACCAATTTAGCTAGTCATTGAACCCACTTCTACAGAGACAACATATTCTAATGCTATAGTGTCGACTTTGAATTTTTACCCCTTTGGTTTGCAAACTTGTGAAGTAATTGTTGAGCAATCGGTTGGTCTCGCAAGAAATGCTGTTGCAAACATGACATTCAAATCAGATTCTGATTTGGTTGATTAGTGCATCATACACGGCCCTTCAATGGTGGAAGAAAAGCAATGGAGCCTCCATCTCAAGGGGAAGTAAATCGTCAATTCAGGGAAGATTCAAGAAAATAAGAGACATTAAGTTAAAGGCCAAGCATTCCCAGCTTAGTGTAAAGAGAAAATATCTCGAGGAGGATGGTAGTAACATTATGGGAGATGGAAGGAAAAAAAAATGTGTGGAACAAAATAATGAATTATGACCTTTGGCAGCCTGCTGCAGTCGCAATGAATGTACTTGTATGGAATTGCAGAGGTTTGGGATCTGATGCGTCAACTATAATGGATTATAATTTTTCCTAAGATATTACAATTCTGAGATTAAAGAAGATTGCGAGCAGGCATTACGTTGAGAAATTAATAAACTTGTCTTTCGATGTTCCTGCATTTTTGTTAATTGATGTAAACCGTATGCATACCTTACGTTGATTAATGCATAATCATTTATTGGCATATTATTTACGTATGTTTCTTTTACTTGCATAAATATTTGAGGCTAAAAATTGGAAGGTCATCTTAGCATTGGGATTTGTCTCCAATAAGAATGACAAGCAAATCAACTTTAAGACTTACTTCCTTATTTTGACTGTTATTCATTTGGCAAGCTAAATGATGTCTGGTTCTCGATCTTGCGTTGATTTTTTTGTCTTTTTTCTTTGTTTCTTATCTTGATTTTGTATTTTGACATCCCCCTATTTCTACGGGGTGTATTTTCCCCCCTTCGTGGGTGAGGTTATCCTGTCTCTTTCTCTACATCTTGCTTGTTTCGAGTTCTTTCCAATGAATAAAAATATTTAAAAAAAAACAAAAGAAAAAAATGATGGCTGACAAAATCAACTTTGGCAATCTCTCGTTTCCTAAATTAAGGTTGCGCCCCTCAATTTATTCCCATCGCCACATTCTGATTTCTCTCCCTCTCCTTCCTCTCGCTGATAAGATTGGTGGTGGTGCTCATGTACCATCAAGGGAATTTTTTCATTTGAAGAGCTATGTTACTAAGTTGGAACTGATGGACATCGCTTGGGATTTTCAGGTTAAGCTTATACATGGTCAAACAAGCACTAGCCTCAGTTCCTAATCAAGAAAAGGCTTGATAGGGTCTTTGCTTTTGGCGCTTGGAACCTGTAATAGCCAAATGCAGGTGCTCACCACATGCCTGCATTAGGCAACGATCATAGCCCAATTCTTTTGAGGTTTTAGAGAAAAAAAAGGTAGGGCTAAGATTGTGGGAGAATGGGTGCTGAATGGTCTATGAGAGAGGATTATCAGGAAGTAGTTTTGAAGGGTTGGAAGGGGGATGGCATGAATGAAGGGTTGTCAATTTGGGAAAGAGGTGACACAATGGCTCAAGAGTTTAAAAATTGGCAAGTCAAGGATGGGGTAAGTGGGAAACAAAAGAAAACAAGAATAGAGGTTGAAATTTATGAGCTTTAAGGAAAATCACTTAAGGATGGTAACTGGCATGGTTAGAATGAGCTTCAAATATAGTACGATGACGTGCTGATGCAAGAAGAGATCTACTAGTATCAACGATTTAGACAGAATTAGGTGCAAAGTGTGGGGAAAAACACAAAACTGTACCATCTTTATGCACAAAATCGAAGGAAGAAAAATTGTATTAATTGCCTTACTTTGCCAAGTGGAGAAGAAATAGGGGATCAAGGCAAGATTAAAAGTTTTTGCTTTAATTTTTATAAGGAGTTGTTTACCACACAATTGACAGATTTTAATCTGTCTAAATTATTTACTTCTCAAGATTGAACTACTGAAGTGGAAGGAAGGCAATGTGTATAGTTGCTAGATGAAGAAGAAATTAGGTGTGTTCTTTTTGCTATTCGTCGATGTAAGAGTCCTGGTCTTCCTTCATTGTTCTATCAAAAGAGTTGGTCTATAGTTAAAAATGAGGTCAGTAGTTTAGCCACGGCGTTGACCTTGAGCGACGCCCACGAGAGGAGAGGACATGAAGAGAAGGAGACCTGGATCCCACAGCCAAAGGGGATTCTCCTTCGTCACTGATTTGAGAACTTAGCCTACTAGTTTTACGTATCAGTTTTCTTGCCCTTATAGCATCAAGGCTAGTTTTTGGGGGCCTGTCCCTACTTTCTTTAGCTATTAGGGTTATTCGTTTGTGGTGTGGATTATCGTGTAGTAGACGTACTTAGGATTATCTAGTATAGTTGTTTGCTTGCTTGCCATATTTATTAAAAAATAATAATAATTCTTGAGCAACTAAGGGCGAATGTGTAGCATATCCATAGGAGCATGCATACAAAGGGTG
Source organism: Thalassia testudinum (assembly GCA_037157565.1). Taxonomy (NCBI): domain Eukaryota; kingdom Viridiplantae; phylum Streptophyta; class Magnoliopsida; order Alismatales; family Hydrocharitaceae; genus Thalassia; species Thalassia testudinum. The sequence goes on from JAZHRO010000009.1 coordinate 53,977,784, forward strand.
AATGAGTAGCATTTAGATCAATTTTATTGCATTTCCTAGCATCTTGCACGAAGATTGCTGGAGTCAGGTACATTTTCTCTATCTCAACATCCAGTGCTTGATCATGTGTTGCATTTTGGGCTAAATTCAAAGACCTCTTGATTTTGATTGAATCTACCTAATTAAATGGCCACCTTCTAAAAATTGGAATTGCTAATTAGATTGGGCCTTAAAAGCAAATTCACACTTGATTTGACAAAATGACTTGCATCCGATTCTTTACTAAGCAAATTGATTTTCGCAATGTGATGTATACTTCTCGCACCAAGCACGCACTTTAGGCATTGCACTTGATTTCAATCCCTTAAGGCTATAGGCACTGATCTCTTTATCAGTGCAAACCATCATACTTTACTTTGTGGCAGTGATATTATTCTATGGCTAAGTGATTTGATACTTTAAGGAGGGGGACACCCCTGATAAATGCCAGTTTATCGTCATTCTTATGCATTAAAACAAACCTAGCTCTTAGGATTTTACTCCGCAAATGGGTTTTTGGGCTGCATTTAGGCATAAATTAGGTTAGGCATGCATTGCATTTCTTATTGTCTTTTTAATATGTTTTTGTGAGTGTTAGGGATGAACAGATATACAGATCCCCAAAACCCTTGCACTTAAGATGGCAAATGGTGAAGGAGAAGCTCAGACTAGCTGGAACTCAGCTTGATCCAGCTCACCACAGTTGGAACTTAGCTCACTTGAACTAGGGTTAGCTCATCCCAGCTCCATTCAGCTAATCTCAGCTGAATGGCAGCTTAAGAGAGTTCATCTTAGCTCACCCTAGCTCAAGTCAGCTCAGATCCATCTCAACCTAGTTGAGTCTAGCTCATTTTAGCTCCCACAAGTCCACAGGGAGCTCTAGCTAGCTCAGCTGAGTTGACTGGAGTTCACCCCAGCTCAGATCTAGCTACATCCAGCTCCACTCAACTCCAGTCAGTTGGAGAAAAACTCATCCCAGCTTAGGAAGCTCAAGTCCAGCTCCCAGGGACTCAGCTTAGCTCAACTCAGTTGAGCTAAGCTACCTTAGCTGCCTCAACTAGCTTGATCCTCCCCGGGAGCACCAGACCCAGCTCACCTCAGCTTATTATGGTAGAAGCCAGCTCACTTTAGCTTGGCTTAGCAGCTAGCAAAGAACTAGTAAGCTAAGCCAGCTAGAGTAGCTCCATGCCAGCCTCTTCAGCAGCTGCCAGCTCCAGTTCCAGCTCCAGACTTCTCCTCAGCTCCTCTCTTCAAACCCTAGCTCCAATACCTCCTCTTCTACTCCATAGCTAGCTAAGCTAGCTTAGCTTAGCTAGCAACCAGCTCCTTAGCCATCCACCACTTTCAACTCAACCCTAGCTAGCTCCACCAACTTAAGCCCTACCTAAGCTAGCTATCCTACTCATTTTGGCTCCACCTCTTCACCACCTTTCACCCCTCAACTAGCCACCAAAAACACCAAAAGTTGGCGCCAAAACTAACCCTAACCACCTCCCTTTTGGCACCAACTTTCAGCCCCTTATCCACCCTACACCTACCCACATAACCCATCTTAGCCATCCACATACCCCCCTTCTAGAACCCTAAGGTGGTGCCACCTAATGGCCTTCTAGAAGGCTCATTTTGGTGCTAATTCTAAAGGACACCAAAGCCTTAACTAACCCCCTTAGCACCCCTTAGGTGGCGCCACTTATTCTTAGCCCTAGGATCCCCAACTACCCCCCATATCCTATCCTAGCCATCCATTCCAAGAGCCACCTATGCCCCCCTTCCTACACTATATATACCCACCTAACCTCCCACATTTTCTTCATCCTCCACTAGTGTATTATTCCACCTACATCCACCTATACCTACGGCCAAGGAGAAGGAGCAGAGAAGAAGATTAAGGGGGCACATCACCAGCCCCTTTGGTGCCTTCTTCTCCCCACTCTCTTCAACTTGGGCCACGCCAAGGAGGAGGACTTTTCCACTTCAAGGAGGATGGCTAGGCAAAGGAGAAGGACCTAGGGTGGACGTCTACCCTTGGAGAGAAGCTTAGGGCATGGCCCCTTAGGGCTTGCTTTGGAGGACACCACTTTGGCAGAGCATATCAAGGAAGGAGTTGGAGGACTCTTTTCAATCTCGGGAGCTACCATGCTTGGAGCAAGAAGCCCTCTTCTTCACCATCTATCTAGAGGATTTGTGTTTTCTTTTATTTATTACAATTTTCTAGTAGTAGAAGCATTCATCTACTAGGCTTTTCTGTAAAACACTTTCTCTTTTAATCAAAGTTGCCTTCTTTAATCTTGTTGTTGCATAGTCTTGTAGAATTCTTGTTTAACCATTTTCACTCCCTCTCCCTAATTACTCTAGGCCTCCACATGCCTAGAGTGAGCTTAGGGAGAGGTTCTACTTGTCACTATAGTGTAGTGGATTAGTATAGAGAATTTTCTTGCTATCAATAAACCCGCCTTGTTCTCGTTATTTCAAAACCAAAAAAAAATCATATATATAAAACACCAAAAAGGAAGTTGAGTTCCATGTTTAAGCAAGGGATTTTAATTTTGTAAACATTTGGCCTCCTTGGACGACCCTAGATACTCCCCTATCTAAGAATATAAATTTAAAAGCGAAAGCAGATTTACGCGTTGCAACGACACTAAATTACCTAATTAATAAACTGCGTATTTTTGCGATCACTTTTTGGCGCTGTTGTTGGGGAGGCACGGCTTTGCTTAATCTTTCTTTTTCTTGCTTGAAGTGGATCTCATCCCCTTCTCTTTCTTTCTTTTGTGTGTGTAGGAATTACAGTGGGAAAGAGGGAATTTGGAAGCAGAAGCTTAAAGTTCCTTTTCTTCCCGTGGATTTGAGGTTGGTTCCCCATTACTTGTCACACTTAACCTAAAAAACTAGCAAAATACACTAAACTTGGCTTTCAGGACCCTAAACAAATTAATTAAGTGGAGTGGTGCATTTTAAAATCCATTGTTTGCTTGAATCTTCTTTAACACCACTCCATTGCAAGTATTGGTGTTTTATTTTTCGGGTCCAGATTTCTGTCCGGACTTGACAAATCGATTCCTAACACCACAGGCCTTTTAAAATCATAAAATTTCATACAGTGATTCCAAATTGAGTCAGGAACATTTTTTCCAAATTTCACATCAATTGGCTTTGCATTTAATTTTTAAAAATTCATGAACTGCAGAGGGGTCACACCCTCTAATCTTCCTATTTTGCTACTGTCCGCGAATTTTTATAATTTTTATACTCATCCAATTTTTGTGGAATTTAGTTTTGTGGAATCCTTGTGAAATTTTACACATCATATAAAATCATCAAAATTTTTCGAGGTCGGTGATAATACTGAAAAGTCCAGAATACCCACGGGTATCATTTCTGGACTTTGACACCAGTATAATGAAAAATTCAAACAATTATCAAACAAATCCCTAAACTATTAAAAAAATATTTTCTGGAATCCTTGTTTGATTTTATTCAAAGTAGTGGTGTTGTTTGACTTGATTGGACCACTACTTAATACAGAAAGCCTAAAATTAATTCATTGGTAGTAATTTTCTATCTTAGGGACAATTGGCTTAGGGTTTCTTTCTTTCTTTTTAGAGAATCACATTAAAGGAAATTAACCATCACCAGTACAACTTGTTTTTCCTTTGATTGTGGAGTTTCAAACTTGTTTGAAAATTTAAAAAGAAAAACCCTAAAACACATTTAATTAAATCGAATCATAAAAGATAGAAATACAATAATTGTGTGACAACTTGCTTTTCATTGGAGCCACTCTCCAATTCCTGCACACACTAAAAAAATCGAAATAACAGGGCAACAACCCAATTAACGCCCTCCACATTCCGTGTGCACTGTAGTATCCTAGACCTAAATAAAGTTGTAGCAACGTGACCCCTAAGGCTTCATCAACTTAGGGTTGCTATCTAGGTCTTAAGTTTTCTTTAGTTAGCACCAATTTTGTCATCTATGTCTGGTGTTCAGATTGAGGGGCTGTGTCAAATGACTAGGTGTGGGTTTGTACAAGCACCTGGGGTTTTCCCTGGGAAACTGGTGCGGTCCTTTGTCGCTATGGTAGTTACAGTCGTTGGAGTATATGACAAGGACAGTTACCAGTTTAATACAATTTATTACTCGGAATGACAAGTTTCCCGAGGTCGAACTCAGGGAGCAACTATAATTCTAGAAGCCTATAAATTCTCAATATAAGGTTTTACAAAAATTAAGAGAGAGAGAAAGAATTGGCTTTTTCTTCTTCTCTCTCAGTCTTCTTCTTTGCTTTCTCTTCTTTCTTTCTTCTTCCTGTATTCTTCTTTGCTTCTTCCTATCTTCTTTTTCTTTCTTCTTCTCTGCTTCTGTGGTTCCTCTTTCTCCTTTCTTCCTCTCTGATTTTCTTCTCTTCTTCTTCCTTGCGGCTGCAGAGGCTTCTGCCTTCTCTCTGATTTCCTTCAGCTGCTAAGTCTTCCTCCTTTCTTCATCTCTGGTTTTCTTCTTTCTTCTTTTCTTCTTCTTCTTTTCTTCTGCTTTGCGTCTTCTTTCTTCTTCTTCAACAGCTGCAGTTTTTCTTTGCTCTAGCTGCTGACCCTCCGACGTCTGACTCGGCACTCAGACGGCTTAACTGTGCATTTGCTACAGTGCTACTCCTCTTTTCTTCCTTTGGCTCCTTTCCTTCCTTTCTTCTTCTTCTTTTCTTGCTTCTTCCTTCTATCCTGTGCACACATACACAGATCATTGCAAAACCTACCCCTACCCCTTCCCCGCATCTCTCTCTCTCTGGATCTCTCTTTGGAAAACTCTCCCAGAGCCGGGTAATCGGGTCGGGTTGCACGCCCAGGTCTAGGCGCACCGGCGTGGGTGGTGCGCGAGAAGTGCACAGGCAGGATAGTCGGGTCGGGTCACCAGGTCCGCGAGGGTAGTGCCGTGGACGAGGCGAGTGAATAGGTGAGGGACCTCACCCCGTGTGCTTTCGGAGGCGATAAGCCGATAGCACAAAAACAATTTAAGTGTAGGCGTGAGGCCACACACTTACGAGGTGGGACTAAATTCCCACCTCCGATCTCAAGCGCTCGCAGGAGGAAGCTCCGCTAATTGGGGCAGTGGCAGAGGCCCTCGTCCCTAATTACCAACCTGGGCATGAACGTGACGTCTTTCTGCATCGCCTGGAACCTGCACTTGGGGTCGAAGAAGTCTGGAGCTGGTTTGCGAAGCAGTTCCAACTTGCTATCAATGGCGGCGAGAAGGCGGAGACCTGAAATCACGAAGACAGCCTCACAGCCACATCCGACAACGCAGGGAGCTTCGCTAGAGGACGGCGAAGGCGGTGCGGGGGTCGGCGAGGTGCGAGAGTGCCTGCGGCCATGCGCCTAGGGCAGACTGTGTGTGCGGAAGTGGGTGTGTTCGGGGGGTGGTCGAGAGGTGAAGGGTGGTGAATGGAGTGGGGGAAATGCTTGAGTGGAATGAGGGGGAGCTTCTGGGCTTGCCAGCGAGGGGTGCAATGGTCTGTGGAGGTGGAGCGACCTCGCCGGAGATGGCGACTGTAGGTGAAGCAGATGAGGGTGGTAGTGGCAGTCAAGGGGTCTGAAATGCTAATTGAATAAGAAAAAAGGGAGAGGGAATGGGGAAGGTTCCTACCTACCTAGTCGACGAAGAGGGAGAGGAAGACGTTCGGCTCGTGCCTGCCGGAGTTGGGGACGAAGGTGCCTAGAGGAGAGTAACGGCAACGAGGAGGGGATGCGGAGATGCCAGCTGGTGCGGCCTGGCATGGGAAGATGGGGCAGAGTGGGGTTTGCTGCAGGTATGGCAGCAGAGCGACGAGGAGGAGGAGGAAAGATCACCGGGAGCTTGGGCTGTCTGACCGGAGAGGGGAGAGACGAAATTGAGGGTTTTTCTCGGCCAAAACTAGCTTACCTTTGTCGAATGCCCCTGCCGCTCCTTATAAAGGCGCTGGCGAGGAGAGCGGCCTGAGGGAAAGACGTGCAGCGTACGCCGAAGATGGATGGAGAAGGAGACCCATGCCTTTCGTGCGTTCGCACGAGAGGCATGGCCAGTTGCAGAGGTCAGGGGAGGGTCCCTGCGATAGAGGACGACGCAGGGAACCTCCTGTTCGATCCTGAGAACGGGCGCCATGCCCTGCGCGGCGCCAACCTCCGCGCAAGGTCGCCGGAGGTATGGCGCTACTCAGAAATGGCAGGGAGGACCGTTCTGCAAAGAACGATGAGAAAGATAGGGGGCTATTAGCAAGGGTTTCAAAAGATAAGGGTCAAAAAGTAATTCAAGAGGACCAATTTATAAAGTCGGTCAAGATGGTCTTTTCTTAAGCCTAAATTTTTATACCAGCCTAATTTGAACCTAAGGATTTTAATGGTGAAATTTGATTTTAGGTTGGACCATGTTTGACCGGTCAATTTGTGCAAAAACCTAAATTAGGTCATAAATTGGGCATGGTTCTCATTTTAGGTCAAAATAGGTTGCAAAGGCCAAATTGAAGGTTCTAAGCCCTAGGGAATATTTTTTCCATGAATTTTAGAAGGTTTAGTTGATTTTTATCCTACCTCGAACCTCGTGAATTAAAGTGGGTTTATTTTAGGGTTACAGAATGTCATTTAATTCCTAGAAGTTGTTATAACCCTTTTCAGATCAGATGATCCCACTTCCTTTCTTATTAAGCTCATTTGACCTTCGTTTAGACCCTTAATTACCCTGTTTGCACACTGCAATGGTGCAATTACAGTTTTACCCCTTATGATTTATCTTATTCTTTAACTCAGAATTCTCTGAGTTAAGCCTCTCTTTAGGTTTTGTAGGAGCTTCTTCACACTTATTTCGATTAAATTGTGCCAGTTAGGGTTTGTGATGAGGCTCTCATCATACCCCCATGCCTAGCTTTTGCTAGTCCCTTAGCAAAATTTTAAGGTTTCAACCCTTGTTCTAGACCATGAAGTTCTTAATGAGTTTGGATAAGTGCTTTTTCTTTTGTAACCTTGATTAGGTCAGAATGCCATCCATAGGCCTAAAAGGTACTCTAGTACCAACTAAGATCCAGATCTGTCTAGCCTTAGCCTCAGTTCTTAGCAAAGGTTTTTAAGGCCTACAAGAGCTAACCTAAGGCTTATTGGACTTTGTGGTTAAAGCACCCGTGCTTGAGATAATTTTAGCCCTGCTTCAGTTCGCAGTGCGTTTTGTAAGAAAGAGAGGTAGAAGATTTATATGTTTGGAGAGTTTTCTCTCTCTTTTTCTTTTTAATTCTTGCTTAGGATTGGCTTCTCAACACGGCCTATATCAGATTCCTTGTCCCCATCATCAATCCTCAAGGGTTCCTGGCAGTCGATGCTTCGAGATAGCATCGCCCATGGTAACCCCTAGAACCCTAGCTTTCGAGATTTCGAGATAATCTCGTCCATGGTGTTCCGTGGTAGAATTTAGACCCTGGCAATTGACACTTCGTGATAATGCTATCCATGGAATCTGAACCAGCAGAGTGCTTACATGCCCCCAGTAGGATATGTAAATATCCTAAGAGACAAGCACCGAGGAGATGATATTTTGTTACGCATCTTCGAGGGAAATTTCCCACCTCTCCGTGCTGGGAACTCATCCAAATCAACTTGTGTTGATCGGCCGCTCCTACTCTAGGTGTCATTTTCAATGCTTCTGCGTGATCGGCCGCATCTTCTACCAGGCTGTGTGTGAAGTTAGGGTGCTTAGGTTACTGAGTCCCGTAAACCAAAAGTTAGTTAACGAGGCCAAATACTCCCTAAGCCTTGGACCTAATACTTAAGCTTTTCATTTTTCTCAACCTCTTGAGGAATGTCTAGATCTTAATGGGTACTAAGAGTCTATCCAAGAATGCCTAAGGCTTGTGTTCTTACTAATCTCACTGTACACTTTCCATTTCTTTTCTTGAATGAGGTCTAGAACTTAGGTTAACTCCTTAATTTCTTACCAATGACTATCTCTTTTCTTTCATTTTGTGCTCCTTCTTTTGATCATTTTGTTCTTTTTCTCCTCCTCCTTTGTAGAGTCTACAAAATTTCTTTCCTCCTCTCATCATCATTATTATTTTTTTTTTTTGGTGTTTTTGACAAATGTGAATTTTTTTTGTTTAAACCTTTTCTTGTGAGTTTTTGCACTTTCATGCCCCCCCATGCCTAAGATTTGCAATGTCCTCATTGTAACTTAGGAGGGTTTTTATTTAACTTAGTTCATACATTAGGACAGATGTTTTGATGAGTGAATGGGTCGGGGTGACTATTGCGGACGATTTCTAATCTCAGATGTAAGCACCTGAGGTGGAGTCGGCTGTCCTAAAGGGTGAACCTCAAGTGCGAAGAGGTGTCAGAAAAGGTTTCAAGTTTTTCCAAAAAGAATGACGGGCTGCCTCCCGTTGAGTGCTAAATTTGATGCCTTCAGCCAAGCGGGAAATGGGATGGAGAGGGAATGGTCAAATCAGCAGTGTTTAGTATAACAAGCACCTTGATCAAGAGCCTGGTTGGTCCAACCAGGTGCTTGTTCAGATCAGCAGGCTGTTGATGCAGCCCAAACCCAATCAATCTGGTGGGTTAATAGATGTAGATCAAGAGGTGTGGAACCCACCATATACTATGAAGCCCAGATGGATGTGGAAATGTAAATGCGGGGTTTGGCTGAGTCGAATCAGCCTGGTCAGAATAGGGATCTGTAAAATAATCGGTGAATGACGTGGAAACCCTACAGGGGTGATCAGAGAATGATGGAGCATGGTCTTTAGTCTGATCAGTGTCTGAAACCCAGTATAGATGTGGAATTTCAATCGGTTCGGTGAGAGGTGAATCTGAATAGAAATTGAGTCCGGTTGCGGGTCGGGGTTGAGAAGAGGTTTTGATTAGTTCTGTGTGTGTGGAAGAGGTGGCTTTAATGAGAACTGTGTATGAGGGCTCTTCTAGAAACGAATGACAGGTGGTCTCCTGTAGAGAGTCCTCTGGGTAACTATCAATTGCCTGGAGAGTGTCTATAGGATGAAGGAAATCTGAATTGAGAAAAGATTTGAATTCTTGGTTGCAATCACTCTTGTCATTTTCTATTTTTGGTTCCTGTGGATCGAAAAGAAATGATTCTATGTTATTTGAATCAGTGATCTCGGGAATCGGGACCTCAGAGTCGGAGTCAGAGAATGAGTCATGTGAGCTGAGGTTGTAGACTGGCTTGGTGTGTTCAGGAAGGAGAGTCTCTCCGAAATTATAGTCAGATCCGAAGTTGTCGGAGAGTTTGCGAAAATTGAGTTCTAAATGAGATTCACGATCATGAATTCCACCGCAGCATAAATCTCCTGATGTGGAATCAGCAGCCTGACTGGGGTCTAGCCTAAATGTCAATTCTGGGTTTAAAAAGGTGTTCTGTCTAGGCTCAAGTTCCAAGCTGCTAGGATAGACCCAATTGAAACCCCACTCATCCAACTCCTCGATTTCTGTATTGTAAATTGGCATGTCTTCTGGAAAGTTGGAAGTTGGAGAGGGATATTCATCAAATAGAGGCCCGGAATCATATTCTTTATTAAAAATTTGATCTTTATCATATGGGGCCTCATAATCTTCCCAATAAGTTTCAGATCTAGATTCTAGGTTTAGGATGTGGGTAGAATTACTAGAATCTAAGTCCGAATAACCTTCGAGGGTCACCTTATCAAAATAAGGGGCGAAATTTATACCCTCAAGAGGTTCAGTTCTGATCTCATTTTTTGTAGGAGTCTTGGAATTCTAAACTTGACGATTCATGGTTTAGGGTTGGCTCAACATTATGCTCTCCTGCAATTTCCCAACCTAATTCAATATTCGGCATGTTGTTTTCTATCTCGGTCGGGAATCTACAACCACTCTGTACCTCAATCCCGAGATCTGGGAAACCGGATTGATCCTTAATACTGTTCCAAGATGGTTCATCCTCTGTTTGTGGTATATACGGGTATTTCTGGTTGATGTTTGTTCCAGTAATCTCATCATCTCCACCCATTTTTCAAGAGCATCTTGGTGTTGTTCCCATAGTACAGGATTTGTCAAGTATTGAAGGTATTCAGATTTGTGTAATTTTTCTATCTCAATGTATCCTGTTAGGAGCATATCTCGGGTTGATCCTTTTATAGCTTCTGTCAACAGAATTTGTGCACAGTTTATGATGAAGGTTGTGGTTGTTGGGACATCAACTTGAAAGTTTTCTATTGGTGTTGAGGGTTTATATTTAATTTCATAGAACTCAAGGGCATCCTCAATCATCCTATCTCTCATGGATCTTTGTGATTCAGGTTTATTGAAGGGTAATGCTAAGTAATTAGGCTGCATAATTGGATCGGGCAGTGAAATCAAGATGTAGAATCAGAATTTTGATGTAGTCTCAAGTTGTGCCCTGATGGAAGAAGGGGGACTTGGTTCAAAATCAGAGGAAAGGGGCTATGTGGAAGGGTGCTTGCACAAACAAGGGAACCGAGGCTTAGCCTCAGGAAGAGTGAATTTCTAAAGGAGGTTTCAAGGACCTCCTACCAAACATACACTGATGGAGAGGGTGAGTTTAGCAGGTGCTGGACCCAATCAAGACACCCAAAATGTTGGTTGACTATAGAGGTTCGGGGCGGATGGACCCCTTGATCAAAAGGTCGTCCACCTGAGAATTACCTGGGCAGCCAGAGAGGGTGAGTCCCGCGAAGACCCCTACACGGTAGAGCGCCCTCACGGGTTACAGGGTTTCCCCCACCTGACCTCTCTTGTCACTGAGATTCCAGGTTGACCAGAATGGGGACCTTGACCTCTTAAGTCTACCACTTTTAGTTAGGATCAAGGTGCTTAGGTTTTCACTTGAACTTTAACCTTTTGAGTGCAAAGAGTGACCTAAGTTGAAGGTTGGTTGACCAAGGGGATCAACTTCACCTATTAGTTCCTTTGAGAGCTTATTAGGTTTTCTCTTTTAGGGTTCAAGTGACTTAAGAGCCAAATTTCTTAGGGTTTCTCTTGATAGATGTTTTCAAGCAATGGCTTAGGCACACTTCTTTTGGGAATTTTCCATTCTTGCTCAGAAAAGTGTGTCTCTAAAACCCTAGCTTTGAACCTTATATTGGCTCTAATTGGTCCAGTTAGTTGCCTCTAGATTGGGTAATTAGGGCTGAAGCAAGAAGGTTTTGGCCCTAAATACCCTTAATGGACACACAGATAAAGTATGTTGAAATATGAAAACAGGCAACTTTAGTGTTTTACTACGTATAAAAGATAGGTTATTCCTAAATCGCTTTTTTTCTTTTTCTTCCTCTTTAGAATTTAGGGGTTTAAATGAGATGATAGAAAATTACCTGTCCTTGGTGTGGTTGTTGTGTGGCTGCTTGTTTTCCTCTTGATTTCCTGTGCCTGCACAACAAAAGAGAAGAGATTAGTCGATAGGAAATCAAAATTGTGAATTAATAGCTTCTAGAATGGCCGTTACTCCCTGGCAACGGTGCCAAAAATTGGTGCGGTCCCTTGTCGCTATGGTAATTACAGTCGTTGGAGTATATGACAAGGATAGTTACCAGTTTAATACAATTTATTACTCGGAATGACAAGTTTCCCGAGGTCGAACTCAGGGAGCAACTATAATTCTAGAAGCCTATAAATTCTCAATATAAGGTTTTACAAAAATTAAGAGAGAGAAAGAATTGGCTTTTTCTTCTCTCTCAGTCTTCTTCTTTGCTTTCTCTTCTTTCTTTCTTCTTCCTATATTCTTCTTTACTTCTTCCTGTCTTCTTCTTTTTCTTTCTTCTTCTCTGCTTCTATGGTTCCTCTTTCTCTTTCTCCTTTCTTCCTCTCTGATTTTCTTCTCTTCTTCTTCCTTGCAGCTGCAGAGGCTTCTGCCTTCTCTTTGATTTCCTTCAGCTGCTAAGTCTTCCTCCTTTCTTCATCTCTGGTTTTCTTCTTTCTTCTTTTCTTCTTCTTCTTTTCTTCTGCTCTGCGTCTTCTTTCTTCTTCTTCAGCAGCTGCAGTTTTTCTTTGCTCTGGCTGCTGACCCTCCGACGTCTGACTCGGCGCTCAGACAGCTTAACTGTGCATTTGCTACAGTGCAGCTCCTCTTTTCTTCCTTTGGCTCCTTTCCTTCCTTTCTTCTTCTTCTTCTTTTCCTGCTTCTTCCTTCTATCCTGCGCACACATACACAAATCAGTGCAAAACCTACCCCTACCCCTTCCCCGCATCTCTCTCTCTCAGGATCTCTCTTTGGAAAGCTCTCCCAGAGCCGGGTAATTGGGTCGGGTTGCGCGCTCGGGTCCAGGAGCACCGGCGTGGGTGGTGCGTGAGGAGTGCATAGGCAGGAAAGTAGGGTCGAGTCGCCAGGTCCACGTGGGTAGTGCCGCGGATGAGGCAAGTGAATAGTTGAGGGACCTCACCCCATGTGCTTTCGGAGGCGATAAGCCGGTAACACAAAAACAATTTAAGTGTGGGCGTGAGGCCACACACTTACGAGGTGAGACTAAATTCCCACCTCCGATTTCAGGCGCTCGTAGGAGGAAGCTCCACTAATTGGGGTAGCGGCAGAGGCCCTCGTCCCCAATTATGAACCTGGGCGTGAACGTGACATCTTTCCGCGTCGCCTGGAACCTGCGCCTGGGGTCGAAGAAGTCTGGAGCTGGTTCGCGAAGCAGTTCCAGCCTGCTGTCAATGGCAGCGAGAAGGCGGAGACCTGAAATCACGAAGACATCCTCAACGCCACATCAGACAACGCAGGGAGCTTCGCTAGAGGACGGCGAAGGCGGTGCGGGGGTCGGCGAGGCGCGAGAGTGCCTGCGGCCGTGCGCCTAGGGTAGACTGTGTGTGCGGAAGTGACTGTGTTCGGGGGGTGGTCGGGAGGTGAAGGGCGGTGAATGGAGTGGGGGAAATGCTTGAGTGGAGTGAGGGGGAGCTTTTGGGCTTGTCGGCAAGGGGTGCAATGGTCTGTGGAGGTGGAGCGACCTCGCCGGAGATGGCGACCGGAGGTGAAGCAGATGAGGGTGGTAGTGGCAGTCGAGGGGTCTGAAATGCTAATTGAATAAGGGAAAAGTGAGAGGAGGGAAAGGGGAAGGTTCCTACCTACTTAGTCGATGAAGAGGGAGAGGAAGACGTCTAGCTCATGCCTGCCGGAGCTGGGGACGAAGGTGCCCAGAGGAGGAGTAACGGTGACGAGGAGGTGATGCAGAGATGCCAGCTGGTGCGGCTTGGCATGGGAAGATGAGGCAGAGTGGGCTCTGCTGCAGGTATGGCAGCAGAGCGACGAGGAGGAGGAGGAAAGATCATCGGAAGCTTTGGCTGTCTGACCGGAGAGGGGAGAGACAAAATCGAGGGTTTTTCTTGGCCAAAACTAGCTTGCCTTAGTCGAACGCCCCTGCCGCTCCTTATAAAGGCGCTGGCGAGGAGAGTGGCCCAAGGGAAAGACGTGCAGCGCACGTCGGAGATGGCTGGAGAAGGAGACCCATGCCTTCGTGCGTTCGCACGAGAGGCATGGCCAGTTGCAGAGGTCAGGGGAGGGTCCCTGCGATAGAGGACGACGTAGGGAACCTCTCGTTCGTTCCTGAGAATGGGTGCCATGCCCTGCGCGGCGCCAACCTCCGCGCAAGGTCGCCGGAGGTATGGCGTTGCTCAGAAATGGCAGGGAGGACCGTTCTGCAAAGAACGACGAGAAAGATAGGGGGCCATTAGCAAGGGTTTCAAAAGATAAGGGTTAAAAAGTAATTCAAGAGGACCGATTTATAAAGTCGGTCAAGATGGTCTTTTCTTAAGCCCAAATTTTTATACCAGCCTAATTTGAACCTAAGGATTTTAATGGTGAAATTTGATTTTAGGTTGGATCATGTTTGACCGATCAATTTGCATAAAAACCCAAATTAGGTCATAAATTAGGCATGGTTCTCATTTTAGGTCAAAATAGGTTACAAAGGCCAAATTGAAGGTTCTAAACCCTAGGGAATATTTTTCCATGAATTTTAGAGGGTTTACTTGATTTTTATCCTGCCTCGAACCTCCTGAATTAAAGTGGATCTATTTTAGGGTTACAGAATGTCATTTAATTCCTAGATGTTGCTATAACCCTTTTCATATCAGATCATCCCACTTCCCTCCTTATTAAGCTCATTTGACCTTCGTTTAGACCCTTAATTACCCTGTTTGCACTCTGCAATGGTGAAATTACAGTTTTACCCCTTATGATTTGTCTTATTCTTTAACTCAGAATTCTCTGAGTTAAGCCTCTCTTTAGGTTTTGTAGGAGCTTCTTCACACTTATTTAGATTAAATTGTGCCAGTTAGGGTTTGTGATGAGGCTCTCATCAGAAACGTTTGGGCCCAAACCTCCCCTTAAGCAACTTGGCTAGATTTGTTGACAGAACAGGTATTCACTATTGATTACTTATTTCCCACATAGACCAAGTCTTAGGTTTCTTATTAGGGAGTTGCACTTAAGTTTTGTCTAGCTTTGTTTGTTTGAATTGCACACTTCTCTCATCTCCATCTCTTCTCCTCCCCTTCCGTTTCTTCCATTTTGCACAGGCGGCGGTCCAAAACTCCACTCGTGGAGGGACCACTTGATTTTGCCTCCCCAAAAAACTTTCCTGCATTCTTCCTCTTCTTTCAAAATGTAAAATAAAAATTGGTCCTCTAACCCACATGCTAATTTTTCTTTCCCCTATTTTTCCACCCAGGAGCTACTTACTCAAGCCCCTCCACCTAATCTCTACTCTATCATGGCTCAGCTACATGTTAAGCAACAACAGTTGCATAAGGATTTAACAAACCTAGCCAACCAAGGGAGTGCTACCACACCTGCCCAAGCTCCACACATTCCACATCTTACCCATTTAAACGCCCGCAAGAGAGAAAATCTACATAAATCCCATGCTGAGTATAATTATTATTCTGAGGCTTTCTATGGTTCAACAGGGAATTATGTTTATCCCAATCATCACCCCACCCAAAATGTCCCTACTTTCCAGGAGAAATTGAAAAATTCCTCTAATGGGGGAAATTATCTGGCTCACTCCTGGACCAATCCGGTTCCACACCAACAACATAACCCATTTGGAGGGTATGGTTCAAATCAGACTTATCAATCTGGGCAATCTCAAGATGACATTAATGCCCAGATGATGAAAACCCTGCAGGAGTTACAAAGAAAAACAAAGGAAACTACCCTTCTTATTAACAATCTCACTGATCAAATTAGGGATATTCTGATTCAAAGACCTGCAGGACACTCACCATCCCAATCCACACCAAACTTTATTAATCACAGGAACCAACACCCGGGTGGAGACCAACATCAGAACCACATGGTTCAGCCTCCTATTAACTCAATATCGCAGCACCAACCCAGTTTCTATCAAAATCAGCCCCCCCCACCTCCACCCAGTGATCACCAAGCTGCGTATGTAGAGACTTTGAGGAGTGAGGAAACCACCATGGATTTAAGGCCTTCACATTCAAATGATGAAACTGATTCTCAACCAATGCAGATTGACTCCCCTAACCTCAATAAGGAAGAAGAAAAAGAAATCCCAAAAACACCTGATTCAACCCCTATTTCCCACTGTCAAAAACTGCAATCCTACAATCCAAAACCAGAGCCCTCTGACCACAACCCTTTGGACTTATTTGAGCAAGTTGAGAGGAATATTCCCTTCCTAGATTCTCCCCTTGCCTCTAAAAAATTTACTTCAAAAGGGCATGATCAGAATCTAGAAAGGTTGGTCCTTTCAAAGACAGCCAGCTCAGTTTTTCAGAGCACGCTGCCTTTCACAAAAAAGGACCAGGGCACATCACTCATCTCAGTTGTCATAACTGACACCATTTTTTTTCACGCCCCTCTTGACTTAGGTAATCTCATCCCCCCGGTGTTATTTGAGGAATTTTGATTCAGTGATTTAAAACCTACTAAGGCTCAATTTTAATTGGAAGACCAATCTACCATTCAACCGTGGGGAGTTGTTGAGGATAGTATCATCAAGGTCTAGAATTGTCTATTTTCGGTAAATTTTTTGGTCCTTGACATAAAGGTACCTAAGGCTCTCATTAATACCATTCTTGGAAGACCCCTTTTGATTACCGCAACAGCTAATATCCATTCTCATTCTGGGAAAATGAATATAAGTTGCAGTAACTAGACCTTCTCATTAGATTTATTTCTAGCTTCCAAGAGGTCCATTGATCACAAAATTTTTGAGGACACTGATAATAAAATGGAAGCAGTATTTGAAAAGTATATGTTGATCCAATCTCATTCAACTTTGACCACTATTGATCTAGATTTTATTGATTCTTATTCTAAGGATAATTATGTGGTCCAAGACTTTCCAGATCAACTAGGGTTTGACTTTCCCCCTTTTCATCTTCCTGATTTTTCACCAAAGACATCCACGCTAACTTCACCCACCCCACATCTCATTGACTCCATTCCCCATCCTTTCCATTGGACCTATCACCCGACCCACCAGAGTTTGGCATTTTACAAGCAATTAAACCATGGCCAGATCTGGGTCATTTTTCCATTTCTCTATTTTATTTTGATCCCTTTATCTTTACCACTCATATTTTCAGGGATCTTGAGGAAGACACTTGTATTAAAGACATTCAAATATCCAACTCCTTACATGATTTTCCGTCTTCCGTGCATACCTTCACTCCCGGTTGAATGGCGTAAAAGATAGCATTGGATGGGAGGTAACCCATCATTTTTTCTGCTTTCCTTTTTTCTTCTTTTTCCAGGTTTTGATCATCCTAAACCGGACCGTTCTTCACTAAGGTGATCCCTTTTCCCTCCTAATGCATGAGGACATGGCATATCTTAAGCATGGGGGGGTGTTTTTAAATTTTGACGATCGATTTAGGATTTTCAAAACCTAAAAACATGCATTTTCCTTTAGTTATTTTATCTTCCTGCTTGCATACCCAAAAGAATAAAAATGTTGAAAACTTTTTGAGGAAAAATTTTTGAAATCGGGACTAAAGGTTGAAAAACTCACTTTTGGTACAATGGGATTTAATCTTTAAAAAACTAGGGATGAGGATGCGGATCTGATCATTGGAATTTCAGGGTCTATTTTAGACTAGATCAGATATCCTTCTCTAAAATTCCACCTGAACTCGTGATAGTTCAGGTGACTTGATCCTATTTTGTAATATGGAAAGTATTTGGCTTAGTTTCTGATTCAAAAACTTGCATGTCTTGAGGAACTTCTTGTGTCAATTTTCACACACAAGCCAACACTTAAAAAACAGCTAAAATTTGAAAAACTCCCTTGTTTGGACTTAGTAAAAGTCTGAAGCAGATCATTGGTTTGAGTTCCCACCGCCGAGAAGGAGGAAAATGCCTTCTTTGAGGATGCGATGTCAACATATTACCGCCTTGGCACTGCTCCATATCTATATTTCATATCTTTAGATGGAGCATTAAAGAGCATTTTAGCAGCTCAAGTGTCTTGGACGGTACTCTACCTATAGTGTCGGAGCAACAGCTTGAGTTTACTTGGAGTACCCCTTTACACCGCATTGTGTTTTGGGATTGTGAGCTCCTGGGTGGTGTCATGGACAGTGCTATCCCAAAGTACTGGCGCTAGAGCCCCTTCGAGGAATGGTAACGGGAATGATGATCTCGACACATTTGCTGTAAGACTAAGCTAAAAATAAGCATGGGGGAGAAAAAAAAAGTAATAATAAATAAATTAACACGCCCTTATAAATGTTGGCATTTCACAAGCATAGACACAAGGCTTTCAAGGATTTTGCAAGTTGCGAATCAGATTCATGGGCCAGAAAAATCCTAAAAATAAAAATTTCAAGTCATCTGAATTAACAAGGGGTTAATTTGTGAATTTTTTGAAGGATATATTGATCCCATTTTGTCTAATGGTTGGATCCAAAAATAAATCCCGATGTTTATCTTTAACAAATCCTGTACCTCTTGTGTTTAGATCAACTAAGGTCCCTTAATCTTTGTGTCCTCAAAAGTCGAAAAAATTAGATTTCCCAAAAATTCCATTTTTCAAAAAATTTTGAAGTTTTGCTAAGAGACTAGCAAAAGATAAGCATGGGGGTGTGATAAACGCCAGTTTATCATCATTCTTATGCATTAAAACAAACGTAGCTCTTAGCATTTTACTCCGTAAAT
This sequence comes from Thalassia testudinum, assembly GCA_037157565.1. NCBI lineage: Eukaryota > Viridiplantae > Streptophyta > Magnoliopsida > Alismatales > Hydrocharitaceae > Thalassia > Thalassia testudinum. The sequence goes on from JAZHRO010000009.1 coordinate 53,995,928, forward strand.
GGGTTTTTGGGCTGCATTTAGGCATAAATTAGGTTAGGCATGCATTGCATTTCTTATTGTCTTTTTAATATGTTTTTGTGAGTGTTAGGGATGAACAGATATACAGATCCCTAAAACCCTTGCACTTAAGACGGCAAATGGTGAAGGAGAAGCTCAGACTAGCTGGAACTCAGCTTGATCCAGCTCACCACAGCTGGAACTTAGCTCACTTGAACTAGGGTTAGCTCATCCCAGCTCCATTTAGCTAATCTCAGCTGAATGGCAGCTTAAGAGAGTTCATCTTAGCTCACCCTAGCTCAAGTCAGCTCAGATCCAGCTCAACCTAGTTGAGTCTAGCTCATTTTAGCTCCCACAAGTCCACAGGGAGCTCTAGCTAGCTCAGCTGAGTTGACTGGAGTTCACCCCAGCTCAGATCCAGCTACATCCAGCTCCACTCAACTCCAGTCAGTTGGAGAAAAACTCATCCCTGCTCAGGAAGCTCAAGTACAGCTCCCGGGGACTCAGCTTAGCTCAACTCAGTTGAGCTAAGCTACCTTAGTTGCCTCAACCAGCTTGATCCTCTTGATTACACCTGCAATTGTGCCGTCTTTTGCTATTTCCTAGCATTACCAGTGCATATTAGGTTTCCATAGTCGCATTTGTGAAAATACATGCATGCATGCATTTAATTGAGAGGGGAGGAGAGTGAATAAAATGGCCTCGCAATTCACATTTTCTTCAAGTGCTGCTTCGCAAAATTTCCATCTCCATTTTTATTTCTTTTTGATTTTTGACTTTCTTCCCGCAGCTGCAATACATGGCAACCTCTTCTTCTTCGGGCCATGTCCTGCTCCCCCTCTCCCTGCAAGCCCTGCAGCCGCATGCACCTCTCCCTGCCAAGCCACGCCAAGCCATGCACAACCAAGGCATGGCTGTGCATGCTCTCCTCTTCTTTAAAAAGAGGGCGGTTTCTTCTTTGCAGCCAGCCTGGTCCTCCACATAGAAAACCAACACAGTAGCTCCACTTCTCCTTCCCGGCCACCGCACGCCCTGCAGCAGCCGGTCGAGTCTACAGCAGCAGTAGTAAGGCAGCAGCAGCGCACGCAGGTCTTCCACGTGTGCCTGCAGGCACCCTCGCCTCCATCTTCTTCACGTAAGCGCCCTGTCACGCTCTCTCTTCCTCTCGCAGCCTGCCACCGCACCCCCCTGTAGCGGCTGGCCAGGCTTCAATACGCCCGCTAGCCAACACCCGCAAGCACTGCGCAAGCAGCAGGTTGCCCTCGCCCTCCACCGTGCACGCCAGCAACCCTCTCCGTGCACTCTGTCGCAACGTTCCGCCTGCAAGCCAGTAGCCGGAGCCACTCTTCCGTGCGCGCGTCGAGACATCCGCACTCACAGCACCTGCAGCACCTGGTCGCGCGGCTCGGCCATACACTGTAGCCACTGTTCACGCCAGTCTGTGGAACACTATGGCTAAAGTGGGGTGACCGGTAAGCTTCTTACTCATCCGGTCACCCGGCGCACCGCAACAGGTTGCAGCCCACGCGCGTGTCTCGCCCTGTGTTCTGCTCCAGTGCTCGCCCGCGTGCGCTCGCGTCGCTTGCACCCGCTCGCTCCTTTGCCCGCTCCCTTTCGCCCGCGTACGCCTCTCAGCGTAGCGCTGTGCGCTGCGGTCCTCTGCGTGCGCCCACTCTCTCCAACGTGCTGCTCTCTACGTGCATACACGCCTGCACGTGCGCGTGGAGCCTTCAGACGACGCTTGGAAGCTTTAGACGCCTTAACCCTCAGCAGCATGCTCTCTCTCTCTCTCTCACAGCACTCTCTCACTCTCTTCCCCGACACTTACACACATACACTCACACTTTCATACACACACACACACCTATTCACTATTATATACATATATATATATATATATACGTATACATATATATATTGATATATATACATATATTTATATACATATATATATACATACATATATATATATACTTATATTTATACATATAGTAGTACCTATATACTTAAGTATTAGTATACATACATATATATATATATATATACACATACATATATACATATCTATCTATGTAACTATATATACATACATATATATATATATCTATCTATACATATACTTATATATATATACACATATATATATACATATATAACTACATATATATACCTATATATTTATAACCATATTTACATATAGATATATTTACATATATACATATATATATATATTTTAACTTTACTTACCATACGTTGTATCGCGGGAATATCTACACCAGTTGCTGATATTCCCCGATATACACGTACAAAAAGTGTGGTCACACACATCTTCTGCCATCCACCTTACACTCCATGCAACACCTCGTCCATTTGGTTGCATCTTTCTAGACAACGACCGACTCGACACTGTGCTACACTCCATCTCCACCTCCACCCCCACCCCTCTATACATATATAGTATATACATATATATCTATACTATATTTACTTTATTTCTATTTCTCTTGCTCCCATAAAAAGATAAAAAAATATATATATAAAAGAGAAAAGATAATCTTCGACTTGCAGGTACTCTGTCTTGCGAATAGAAAGACCCATTTTGGAACCCTGATTTGGCTCAAAGCCAAGAACCTAATTTTGAGGGTGTGCCTCAAGGACAAAGATTATCAGAAAAAAATATTAAGTAGAAAAACACCAAAAACACAATAAACGAACGGAAGAGATTCGTTGTAGGAAAGGCGTAGAAACTAGACTTGTAACCCCACTTCCCTGAGTTCAACCCTGGGCCTAAAAGTGACCAAGATAAAATCAAGTAGGACAGGTTAAAAAATTTTTTGTAAAGAGATGGTTAGGCTCGATTTAGGTTAACCACTATACACACTTCAACGATAAAATCACCATATTAACAACCTATCCGGGCCCGACTACCACCTCCCTGGGAGCACCAGACCCAGCTCACTTTAGCTTGGCTTAGCAGCTAGCAAAGAACTAGTAAGCTAAGCCAGCTAGAGTAGCTCCATGCCAGCCTCTTCAGCAACTGCCAGCTCCAGTTCCAGCTCCAGACTTCTCCTCCTCAGCTCCTCTCTTCAAACCCTAGCTCCAATACCTCCTCTTCTACTCCATAGCTAGCTAAGCTAGCTTAGCTTAGCTAGCAACCAGCTCCTTAGCCATCCACCACTTTCAACTCAACCCTAGCTAGCTCCACCAACTTAAGCCCTACCTAAGCTAGCTATCCTACTCATTTTGGCTCCACCTCTTCACCACCTTTCACCCCTCAACTAGCCACCAAAAACACCAAAAGTTGGCGCCAAAACTAACCCTAACCACCTCCCTTTTGGCACCAACTTTCAGCCCCTTATCCACCCTACACCTACCCACATAACCCATCTTAGCCATCCACATACCCCCCTTCTAGAACCCTAAGGTGGTGCCACCTAATGGCCTTCTAGAAGGCTCATTTTGGTGCCAATTCTAAAGGACACCAAAGCCTTAACTACCCCCCTTAGCACCCCTTAGGTGGTGCCACTTATTCTTAGCCCTAGGATCCCCAACTACCCCCCATATCCTATCCTAGCCATCCATTCCAAGAGCCACCTATGCCCCCCTTCCTACACTATATATACCCACCTAACCTCCCACATTTTCTTCATCCTCCACTAGTGTATTATTCCACCTACATCCACCTATACCTACGGCCAAGGAGAAGGAGCAGAGAAGAAGATTAAGGGGGCACATCACCAGCCCCTTTGGTGCCTTCTTCTCCCCACTCTCTTCAACTTGGGCCATGACAAGGAGGAGGACTTTTCCACTTCAAGGAGGACGGCCAGGCAAAGGAGAAGGACCTAGGGTGGATGTCCACCCTTGGAGAGAAGCTTAGGGCATGGCCCCTTAGGGCTTGCTTTGGAGGACACCACTTTGGCAGAGCATATCAAGGAAGGAGTTGGAGGACTCTTTTCAATCTCGGGAGCTACCAAGCTTGGAGCAAGAAGCCCTCTTCTTCACTATCTATCTAGAGGATTTGTGTTTTCTTTTATTTATTGCAATTTTGTAGTAGTAGAAGCATTCATCTACTAGGCTTTTCTGTAAAACACTTTCTCTTTTAATAATCTGTAAAACACTTTCTCTTTTAATAAAAGTTGCCTTCTTTAATCTTGTTGTTGCATAGTCTTGTAGAATTCTTGTTTAACCATTTTCACTCCCTCTCCCTAATTACTCTAGGCCTCCACGTGCCTAGAGTGAGCTTAGGGAGAGGTTCTACTTGTCACTATAGTGTAGTGGATTAGTATAGAGAATTTTCTTGCTATCAACAAACTCGCATTGTTCTCGTTATTTCAAAACAAAAAAAATATCATATCTATAAAACACCAAAAAGCAAGTTGAGTTCCATGTTTAAGCAAGGGATTTTAATTTTGCAAACATTTGGCTTCCTTGGACGACCCTAGATACTTTCCTATCTAGGAATATAAATTTAAAAGTGAAAGCGGATTTACGCATTGCAACGACGCTAAATTACCTAATTAACAAACCACGTATTTTCGCGATCAACTCCTTAAAGGAATAAAAGGGTAGTTAAGAGGCACCACAAATGTATCATCTCAAAAGAAGGGTTTGCTCTACTTGCATCCCTTAGTTCCATCCTTAGAGTACTTTTTCACTGGAGCACTTGAGAATATCATCTAAGCAAGGTGTAGGTCTTAGGGCACTCGAAGGTCGACTTAGGATGCGTAATTGATTGTGTTACTTATTTGGCCACCAAGAGATAACGTAATCGACATCCTTTCTTCTCCGAAAAGCTTTTCAGGGATCTCAAGTCACATTCCCCCTCTTATACCATTAAAGTGGGAATGCACAGGCATGGACTTGACCCCATTTGACAACTATGAGGGGTAGGTTGGCTTAAAGAACTAATCTACCCTAAGAAAAAGAGAGTCCCTTTGGTTGGTGTTTGTTGTGATTGATTTGTGTATGTTTGGTAGACGCTCTCGTGAGGGCAGTTTAGTGTTTGATCCTGAGCTTGAGAAGATCCTTAGGAGAGCCCACAAAAGAGAAAGAAGAGAAGAGATGGCTGATCAAGAAGGAAATCAATAAAGAACTTTGAGAGACTATTTCATGTTGACCAACCAACTTGCTCATGCACTGAGGAGATTGGGAGGGGACAATTCCTATGAGATCAAGAGCAGTACCATATTCTTGTTGCCCTCCTTTTATGGTACTGCTAGGAGGACCCTTATCGATATTTAGAGGAATTCACTAAGGTCTGTTCCATGGTGAAACTTCAAAACTTTACTGATGAAGCTTTGATGAGAACCCTCTTTCCCTTCTCCCTTAGGGATAAAGCAAAACATTAGTACCACACTTTAGATGATAGGGTGAATGATTACAACTCCCTTAAGGGAGAATTCCTGAAGTACTTCCTGTTGAGCAAAACCAACCACTATAAGAGGGAAATCATGGGTTTTACTCAATTAGATGGGGAGCAATTCCATGAGATTTGGGAATGCTTCAATGACTTGATACGGTTGTGCCCCCATCATCAAGTGCCTAAATGGCAGTTGGTGGAAAGGTTCTATACTAGACTTTTTGATAGGCATATACAAATGGTGGATGCCACTTGTGCTAGAACCTTTCTCACCAAAATGAAAGATGAGGCTTGGACATTATTCGAGACACTTAGTGATAATTCTATCCACTTAACCTCAGCTTATAAAGATAGAAAACCATTCATCCTTCAAAAGAAGGCAGAAGCTAGTGAAGCTGGGGATACTTAGAATTTAGCCTTCCAAATCCAATTGTTGAACAAGAATTTTGCGAGGCTCATGTCAAAGTCTGACACATTCTTGTAGTCAGCTTCCCAAGTCCAGGCTATTTCTAAATGCTCCATATGTCAAAGCACTCTTCTCGCCATTGTTGAGTGTCACTTAGCAAATCAATTCCTCTATTTAGTTAAGGTAGACCTCACTACTGCTTAGGCATTCTGTCCACCTCCCAAGAACAACCCTTTTGCCAACACCTACTATCCTAGATGGAGGAACCATCCCAACTTTTCGTGGAAGCAAGGTGATGGTTCCAACTTAGGGAACACAAGAGCCCAACCCACCTAACCCTTTCATGCATAACAATTCCAACCTCCTCGATAGCCCAACAATTTTGAGTTGGAAGACATTAAAGCGATGGTATAGGCCATGCAAGAAAGCTAGAATATGGCCGTTCAATCTTAGAATAAGGCAATCCAAGAAATGCAGACACTAATTGGCCACCTTGTTGAGGCTATTAGGCATCGTGATCCTGGGGAATTGCCTAGCTCATTTGAGGAGAATCCAAAGGGTGTAGGGTCCTTTATAAGGGAGCATGATAAGGTTGTGACCATTTTGAGGAGCGGTAAAGAAATTTCCAAACCTGAAGTCACTCCTACGATCACCCCTCCTACCAACTGACCTTGATTCCTACATCCACTGAGGAAGAGCCACTTAGGCCCTCCTCGCTTGAAATCACTCACTCGAAGGATGTTGTCACTATTCCACCTCTTTCCCGCCGAGACAACCCCTCCACTCAGAGGTAGAGAGTGCCCTTTCTAGAGTGCCTATCCACCCTTGGGGCATCTTCTACTGGATCATATGGAGCCAAAGATAGGATGGAAGAGATTATGGAGAAATTTAAGTAGGTTCACATCAACCTACCTCTATTGGATGCTATCAAGTAGATTCCATCCTATGTGAGATTCCTAAAGGACCTATGTAAGCAAAAGAGAAAATCATGAAAACAGGTCCAGGCTAAGGTCATCCTGCCTAACCTAGTTAGCTAGGTCCTACAACATGCTACACCCCCCAAATTGAAGGACCTAGGAGCCTCGTATATTTCTGTGGTCATTGGAGACTAATGTAGTGATAAAGCTCTCCTTGATTTGGGTGTGGGGGTTAATATATTGCCAAGCTCAGTCTATGAGCTATTAGGAGGAGGCGAGTTGAAGCCTAGTCTTATTGTCCTCTAGGAAGGGGTCCACTAATGTAAAGACCCATCCCACTTTTAGCCTTTTAAGATGTCTGGAGTGTCAGTCAGACGTTTGGACCCTTTCCCGGACTTCTGGAAATGAAATTTCTGTATGCGTACTGTGCCTTGCGCACGCACGGTGCGTAGGACCTTTTATCTCTCTCCTTTCTTCTCCTTCTTACCCGAACCCTAAACCCCCACAACCCCTATAAAAAGCCACCCTCCCCTCCTCTCTCCACTCCACACACCACCATCTCCACCTTCATAGCACGGCGAAGTGGCAAGAGGAGGCGAGCGAGGGAGCGCGTGAGAGCGAGGAGGAGGAGAGTGCGGGAGAAGGAGGAGGAGGCTGAGGTCGTGAGCTTCGGTGGAAGCTCATCGGATATTGCATGGCCACCACAGTGCATACAGGAGGAAGAGGGAGTCCGGAGCAACATCCTCGACCACCTGCAGCAGCTGGAGCTGCGGCGGAGCAAGGAGAAGCGCGGTGGAGAGAAGAGAGGAGAATTGGGAGCACATTCTGATAATGGAATTTTTCTAGTATTAGATGTCTGGGGTGAAGTTCGAATGACTGGCTGAGCATCTGGATGTCTGGAGTCGAGAGCAGACGTCTGAAAGCACCTTTATTGCAAAGGTACGTTCATTTCACGGTTATGACCGTGCACGCCGCACAACAGAAGATATGCTGGCCTGATTTTGCGATGGCTGCTCTGTCGTACGCAAGAGCAGCCTTGGGAGGGTGTGCGGAACGCCATCCTACACACTTTCGGACGTCTAATCAGCTCACCTGACGATCAGAGGACTGGTCCGACATCTGGAACTACTTTCAGACGGTCGTAGAGGAGTCCTAGACGTCTGAGGACACCGTAGGAACTTGAGGTGAGATTCTGTAACTTTTAAGACGTCTGGACTTATTCCCAGACATCTGATTTTGGTCAGTAGACATGTTTTTGACCCGTTTGGGGTCCGATCGGGATTCGTTGTATGCAAACGAAGTATCTATAGTTTCCTTGTGAGTTTCTCTATGTACTAGAAACCTATATACACTGTTCTGAATCTTCCTTTGTGATATATTCCCTGGTATAGGGTTTTATCTTGCTGCGTGTTTGGGGCTCGTAGAGACGCCTGGGTCTGCGGTTCGAGTCCCCATTACTCCCAGATTGTCTGGTAGAGTGGTCTACTCATGTTAATCTTATTAAATAAGAATGTATCTGTGGAATTAGCCAACTGGAAACCTAGGATGTGGCATGAACCCTAGGACAGAAAAATGAAATAACCAATTGTACTACATGGTTGTATTTGTATACATGATTAAGTTAAACTGCTAGCAATTGCCTACAATAAAGTTGTGAACTGCCTGTTAGAATATGAGCTGCCTGAGATAAATAAACAATTACCTGTGAAATCATCAGTTGCATGTATTGAATTGTGGAAACACGAGATGCCTGTATATAAATGAGAACTGAATTGTGAATGATGGAATTAGGATCAGAATAATGTGGTGAACATGAGTATGAACCCTATGGGGAATTAGGAGTAGAGTTCCTGTGGTTAGATGAAAAACCTGGAATGTAGATGGGAAGTGTGCTGGCCCTTGAGTACGTGGTACCAAGGAGAGCAACTGTCCCCTTTTTGTGTAAAGCGGAGCTAGCCGCCCTTGGGTTGAGACCCGGGGTTAGGATTGGCCACTCTACACCGACTTCTGTTGACCCTCATGTATACGGTACCGAGGTGAGCTACTAGTGTAGGGAGGGAGCTAGCCACCCCACGGGGCCAGGGGTTCAGCTAGCCACCCTACACCAACTTGTTAGGCCCTCTGGGCAAACTAGAGTAATCAGATGCGGGTGCGTGGACTGTGGAGGGGTGAGACCCCTATTTGGTTTTGAGGGGATAGACCCCTATTTCTAAGAGGGCTAGGCCCTATACTCTTCCGTGCTATACTTTGAGTGTACCCACTAGTGGAAACGACTGACCGCGTTTCAGTGTGGGATAGCTACCCGTGCATTTATCACGCGTGTCGTAGTCACCACTACGTCTTGACAGTGACCTCGGGGTGGTTGACTGGGTGTAGGACTACCACAAGGGACTCTCACGACCAAGAGAGAACCACGTGTACCTTCTACTCTTCGGAAAAGATTGCAATCAAGATCGTTCCCACGAGGAACATGCAAGATCAAGAAATTTGAAAGTTTGAGGAAAAAAGGGGTAAAAAGGAAATGCATATAAAATAAAATAACTAGAAAAGAGAATTAAACCTACTCCTTTTACTGCTTTAGTTAGTATAGATACTACTCTACTTAGCGTTCGCTGACTCTGTCTTTTTCATAACACTGTTCAGGTCCAGAAGTTGAGCAGCCTGAGCTTCCACTGCAGAGGGTGCTGGGCCCAGTCGAGCCTAGCTGTAGTTTTTCTGCACTTCTTGTTGTACCCCTTACTATTGTTGTGAGTTTCAGACTTTTAGCTATTGTTGTTATTACTGCTACTTTCGTTTCAGTTGTCTCTGTTGTTTTGGCGGTATGCATTGGAACAACAGTTTTACTTTCCTTTACCACTTTGTACGTTTTTAGTGCTTAGTTATATTGCATATGTGAATGTGGTTTACTCTCTTACTTTTTGGTATTTCTTGTTGGACGACTGGGTCTTGGGATTAGTCAAGACAAGCCGATCTTGTGTCCTGTAGGGATCTGAGAATCGAGTCATAACAAGATGGTATCAGAGCAAGGTCATCCTGAGAAATGAACCAACTGGCTTGAGAATAACCGTTCACGTGCAAGTAACTAGGGTAGCCACCACAACGTATTGCTTTGATATCTGTTCTGAGTCCTTTTTCGAAGAAATTCGATAGCGTTGACCCTTTTGTTCTGTCTTTCGCGTCTCCTTGCAAAAGATGCCTCGTCAGGGAGTTCTCGAGGCGGGTCGCGGTCATGGCCGTGGATGAGGTCGGTGGGGCGGACATGCTGGGGTTGAGGTGCCAGTTGACCTACCTCTTCTCCCAGGCGTTCAGGTCCAAGATCTCGCCCAGCTTATCAGAGACAGTGCGAGAGGAGCTCCACCAGCCTCCACGGGCACCTCTCCCTGACGACATGGAGGGGGAATCCTTGGTGGGACAGAGAGACTGCCGCAGCGTAGGATGAGAAGGAGGGGGAGGGGGTGGTCCTCCACCACCCCCACCACACTTTGACACTTCCGAGCACGATCCCTCCTTGCCTGGAGGCATGCTTGTTCCCCCACTGCAGCTGCACCATGAGCTTTTCGGACAGTTCTGGAAGCTGAAGCCCCCCTCCTTCAAGGAGGATGAGGACTCGTCTGAGGTAGAGGACTGGCTGGAGCAGATAGAGAAGGTGTTTGATACCCTTCGCCCTCCTGCGGAGTGCCGCGTGGCCTTTGTCACATACCAGCTAGAGAGCGCAGCACATAGGTGGTGGAGGGTACTCAGAGGCCAGGAGAGGGTAGAGCCGACGTGGGACTAGTTCGTGACCCTCTTCTGTGAGTAATACTTTTCGTAGACTTGGCAGGACCAGAGGAGACGGGAGTTCCACACTCTCTGCCAGGGGACAATGACTGTTAGCGCGTATCGCACGCGCTTCTTGGAGCTATCATGTTTTGCTTCGATAGCCGTAGTTACAGAGGAGGAGCGCCTTTGGAGGTTCACTGAGGGGCTCCGACCTGCTATTCGTGGGTATGTCAGGACCCTAAAGCCGCCAACCTTCTCAAGAGTGGTGGAGGCAGCCATGACCTACGAGGAGACCAACCCGTTCGCGTGAGACATCGACATCGGACGAAAGAGGCCCTACTAGCCAGAGTACTCTTAAGGTCATCGAGAGAGGAGGCACGCGACACCCGCAGGAGAGCCATCTTATTTTGCGGGGCCATCAGTGGCCTTTGGAGGCCCCAGACAGGGGCTAGCTGCCAGCACTAGACCCATGCCTAGCCGCCAGCAGGGACCTACCGAGGGAGGGAGTCGAGTTCCCCTCTGCTACCAGTGTGGCCAGCCGAGACACATTAGGAGGGATTGCCCATCCAGGGCTGGAGCGCAGTAGATGCTCCCCGCACTGAGCATTGGAGGCTAAGCTAGTGGTCGTGGCCCCCAGGTATATGGGGGAGGGCAGCAGTCACGGGGAGGGTACCGATCAACGGCTGCGAGCCTGACCCATAGTGTAACTGCTTCGTCTATGCTGAGGGCTGAGGGGCGTATCAACGCCTTGACACATAGAGACGCCAGGGCTTTCGATTCAGTGGTGACAGGTATGGTTACCGTTTTTGGCAGATTAATGTATGTACTTTTTGATTCTGGCGCCACATACTCTTTTGTCACTGCGAATTTTGCTGTCAATTTGGGATAGAACAGTCTGCTATTAGAGGATCCATTTGTGATCAGAGGCCCAGGTGGCCAGTTGTTTGTAGCTGAGGAGGTCTACACGGACTGCGAGGTCAGTATAGGGGGACACAGCCTCCCCGCTGACCTGATTGTGATACCGATGGAGGATTTTAGCATGATTCTCGGGATGGACTGGCTGTCTGCCTACCATGCCTTGGTGGACTGTTTTGGAAGGAAGCTCATCTTCTCCATACCGGAGTTGCCTTCCTTTGAGTTCCACGGACAGCTGGTGGACGGAGGTTTTAGATGCATCTCCACACTTCGGGTAGCGAGGCTGTTGAGCCAGGGGTGTGAGGGCTTCCTAGCCTATGTAGTGGCAAAGCCTAACCCTGTGGCTGACTTTCAGAGCATTCCGGTGGTTTGTGAGTACCCCGATGTGTTTCCAGAGGAGTTGCCAGGACTACTGCCGAAGCGTGAGATCGAGTTTGAGATCTCACTAGTACCGAGGACCGGCTCCATTTCTACTGCATCGTATTGGATGGCACCACTTGAGCTGCGAGAGCTCAAGTCACAGCTACAAGACCTGTTGGAGAAGGACTTTGTGAGGCCCAGTGCATCCCCATGGGGAGCCCCTATGTTGTTTGTGAAGAAGAAGGATGGTACCCTGCGACTTTATGTTGACTACAGACAGCTAAATATGGTCACCATCAAGAACAAGTATCCGCTACTGCGGATTGATGACCTTTTTGACCAGTTACAAGATGCCACAGTGTTCTCCAAGATAGATCTGAGGTCAGGCTACCACCAGTTGAGGATTAGGGAGACCGATGTCTCTAAGACAGCTTTCTGTACCCGGTACGGGCACTACGAGTTCTTGGTCATGACATTTGGGCTGACCAATGCCCCCACTGCTTTTATGGATTTAATGAACTGGGTTTTCAAACCGTACTTGGATCAGTTTGTGGTGGTATTCATCGACAATGTACTCATTTACTCGCGGGATCAGGCATAGCACGGACAGCATCTACGGATGATTCTGGACACTTTGAGGCGACACAAGCTGTATGCTAGGTACAGCAAGTGCGAGTTTTGGTTGGGTCAGGTGACTTTCTTGGGCCACGTGATCTCAGGGGATGGTTTGGTTGTGGACCCAACCAAGGTTGAGGCTGTACTCAGGTGGGAGAGGCCACGTACAGTGATAGAGATACGCAACTTTTTGGGACTGGTAGGTTACTATCGGCAATTTAGCAGAGGATTCTCGCAGATTGCGCATCCTATGACCCAGTTGACTCAGAAGGACGTGCCCTTTGCCTGGACAGATACATGTGAGGCATGTTTTCAGGAGTTGAAGGAGAGACTGAATTCAACTCCTATGCTCACCATCTCGGACAACAGTGGTGGTTTTGTGGTCAATACAGATGCTTCGTTGTAGGGGTTAGGGGGTGTGCTTATGTAGTGGGGTCACGTTGTCGCTTACGCTTCACTACAATTGAAGCCCCATGAGCATAGTTACCCTACCCATGACTTAGAGCTGGTAGTTGTTGTCTATGCGCTGAAGACATTGAGGCACTACCTATACGGTGAGACCTTTGAGATTTTCACAGATCATAAGAGCCTCAGGTACTTGTTTGACCAGAAGGAGCTTAACATGAGACAAAGGCATTGGTTAGAGCTCCTGAAGGACTACGACAGCAGCATCTCCTACCATCCAGGGAAGGCCAACTTGGCCAGTCTATAGGCACAGAGTTGGAGACTTATGGAGGAGTTGGGCAGTTGTCGACCCCGGGAGTCACAGGGATATTGTGGGGCAATGACAGTGACACGGCAGACGCGACCAGAGCTGATAGACCACATCATTGCAGGGCAGATGGCAGATCCATACTTACAGACGTTGCTGGACAGAGTGCTGTCAGGGGACCCAGGAGACTTTTCTTTTATAGATGAGGTGTTGCACATGAGGCGAGGCTTGTGCGTTCCCAGGGACGAGGTGTTGTTGAGAGAGCTCCTGACGGAGGTGCACAGGTTCAGGTTCACCATACATCCTAGGAACACAAAGATGTATCATGATCTGAGATGCGACTTTTAGTGGAGAGGGATGAAGCGGGATGTGGGTGAGTTGGTGTAGTAGTGTTTAGTGTGCCAGCAGGTGAAGGCCAAGCACCAATGGCTTGCTAGGTCATTGCAGCCACTTCCTGTACTGGAGTGGAAGTGGGAGAGCATCACCATGGACTTGGTGGTGGGTCTACCTGTTACCCAGCGAGGATACGATGCAGTCTGGGTGATAGTGGACAGGTTGACAAAGACGACGCGTTTCTTGCCGATCCGAGTCACCTTGGGACCAGCATAGTTGGCAGAGAGGTACATTCACGATGTGGTACGCCTGCAAAGAGTTCCATGTGAGATTGTATCTGACGGGGATACCCGTTTTACTTCCCAGTTTTGGGCTGAGTTTTAGCAGGCTTTGGGGACACGGTTGAGGTTTAGTACCGCGTACCACCCCTGACAGACGGACAGTCAGAGCGCACCATACAGACACTTGAGGACCTTTAGCACGCCTGTGTACTGGACTAGAGAGGCTCTTGGGAAGAGCATTTACCCCTGGTAGAGTTTGCATATAATAATAGTTACCACTCGAGCATCGGCATGTCACCTTACGAGGCTCTGTACGAACGGATGTGTACTGCACCCTTGAGTTGGGTCGAGGTGGGGACCAAGTGGGAGGTTGGCCCCAGGCTGATCCGGTAGAGTCAGGAGGTGATAGAGCAGATCCACAGAAGACTCCACATAGTCAGGAGCATGCAGAAGTGTTATGCTGACCGGAAATGCAGAGATGTGTAGTTCGAGGTTGGGGATCACGTCTTTCTCCGCGTTTCGCCCATGAAGGGCCTGCAACATGTTGGGGTGAAGGGGAAGCTTGCACCGAGGTTTGTGGGGCTCTTTGAGGTCTTGGAGTGGATAGGACCCATACCTTACCAGCTTGCCCTTCCTCCCCAGCTTTCTGGAGTGCACGACGTGTTCCACGTGTCCAACCTCAGAAAGTACATCGCCGATCCCAGTCACGTTCTGAGCCATGAGAGTGTCGAGGTGGGTGACGACCTTACCTACCCCGAGAGACCAGTGTAGATACTAGACAGAGCTGTCTGGAGTCTGAGACGTAAGCAGGTACCCCTAGTGAAGGTCTTATGGAGAAGCCAGCGGTACGAGAAGGCTACTTGGGAGCCTGAGGCGATGATGCGAGAGCGGTACCTAGAGCTTTTTGAGGGTACAACTTTTTGGACCTACTTCGGTCCTCTTTAAGTTTGTTATGCATTTTATGTTCCTTTTTCCACACCCTAGCTAGTTGAGGTTTCGGGGATGAAACTTCCGTTAAGTTTGTTATGATGTAAAGACCCATCCCACTTTTAGCCTTTTAAGACGTCTGAAGTGTCAATCAGACGTCTGGACCCTTTCCCGGAAGTCTGGAAATGAAATTTCTGTACGCGTACTATTCCCTACGCACGTGCAGCGCGCAGGACCTTTTCTCTCTCTCCTTTCTTCTCCTTCCTACCCAAACCTAAACCCCCACAACCCCTATAAAAAGACACCCTCCTCTCCTCTCCACTCCACACACCACCATCTCCACCTTCAGAGTACGGCGGAGTGGTGAGAGGAGGCAAGCGAGGGAGCTCGTGAGAGCGAGGAGGAGGAGGGTGCAGGAGAAGGATGAGGAGGCCAAGGTTGGGAGCTTCGGTGGAAGCTCGTCGGAGCTCGCACGGCCACCACAGCGCATGCGGGAGGAGGAGGGAGTCCGAAGCAACATCCTCGACCACCTGTAGTAGCTGGAGCTGCGGCAGAGTGAGGAGAAGCGTGGCGGAGCACGGCGAGGAGTGCTGGGAGCGCATTCTGATACTGGAATTTTTCCAGTATCAGATGTCTGGAGTGAAGTCTGGATGACTAGCTGAGCATCTGGATGTCTGGAGTTAAGACCGGACGTCTAAAAGCACCTTTATCGCGAAGGTATGTTCTTTTCACGGTTACAGCCATGCAGGCTGCACCGCAGAAGATATGCCAGCCTAATTTTGGGGTGGCTGCTCTGTCATACATAGGAGCAGCCTTGGGAAGGTGCGCGGAATGCCATCCCATGTACTTTGGGACGTCTGATCAACTCACCGGATGACTGGAGGTGCTTCTAGACGATCGGAGGACTGGTCTGATGTCTGGAACTGCTTTCAGATGGTCACAGAGGAGTCCTGGACGTCTGAGGACACCGCAGGAACTTGAGGTGAGATTCTGTAACTTTTAAGACGTCTGGGCTAGTTCCTAGACGTCTGATTTTGGTCAATAGACACGTTTTTGACCCATTTGGGGTCCGATCAGGATTCGTTGTATGCAAACGAAGTATCTGTAGTTTCCTTGTGAGTTTTGATACATACTAGAAACCTTTATACACTGTTCTGAATCTTCCTTTATGATGCATTCCCTGGTATAGGGTTTCGACTTGCTACGTGTTTGGGGCTCGTAGAGATGCCAGGGTCTACGGTTCGAGCCCCCATTACTCCTGGATTGTCTGGCAGAGTGGTCTACTCCTGTTAATCTTATTAAATAAGAATGTATGTGTGGAATTAGCCAACTGGAAACCTAGGATGTGGCATGAACCCTAGGACAGAAAAATGAAATAACCAATTGTACTACATGATTGTATTTGTATACATGATTAAGTTAAACTGCTAGTAATTGCCTGTAATAAAGTTATGAACTGCCTGTTAGAATATGAGCTGCCTGAGATAAATAAATAATTACCTGTGAAATCATCAGTTGCATGTATTGAATTGTGGAAACACGAGATGCCTGTATGTAAACGAGAACTGAATTTTGAATGATGGAATTAGGATCAGAATAATGTGGTGAACATGAGTATGAACCCTACAGGGAATTAGGAGTAGAGCTCTTGTGGTTAGATGGAAAACCTGGAATGTAGATGGGAAGTGTGTTGGCCCTTGAGTACGTGGTACCAAGGAGAGCGATTGTCCCCTTTTTGTGTAAAGCGGAGCTAACCGCCCTTGGGTTGAGACCCGGGGTTAGGATTGGCCACTCTACATCGACTTCTGTTGGCTCTCGTGTACTCAGTACCGAGGCAAACTACTAGTGTAGGGAGGGAGCTAGCCACCCCACGGCACTAGGGTTTCAGCTAGCCCCCCTACACTGACTTGTTAGGCTGTCTGGGCAAACTAGGGTAGTCAGACGAGGGTGAGCAGACTGTGGAGGGGCAAGACCCCTGTTTGGTTTTGAGGGGCTTGACCCCTGTTTCTATGCGGTCTAAGCCCTATACTGTTCTGTGCAGTACTTTGGGCATACCCGCTAGCGTAAATGACTGACCACGTGTCAGTGTGGGATAGCTACCCGTGCATTTATCACATGTGCCATAGTCACCGCTATGTCTTGATAGTGACCTCGGGGTGGTTGACCGGGTGTAGGACTACCACGGGGGACTCTCTTGACCATGAGAGCACCATGTGTACATTCTACTCTTCGGAAAAGACTACAATCAAGATCGTTCCCATGAGGAACATGCAAGATCAAGAAATCTGAAAGTTTGAGGAAAAAAGGGGTGAAAAGGAAATGCATATAAAATAAAATAACTATAAAAGAGAATTAAACCTGCTTCTTTTACTGCTTTAGTTAGTATAGATACCACTCTACTCAGCGTTCGTTGACTCTGCCTTTTTCATAACACTGTTCAGGTCCAGGAGTTGAGCAACCTGAGCTTTCGACTGCGGAGGGTGCTAGACCCAGTTGAGCCCAGCCGTAGTTTTTCTACACTTCTTGTTGTACCCCTTACTGTTGTAGTGAGTTTCAGACTTTTAGCTGCTGTTGTTGTTACTGTTACTTTCGTTTCAATTATCTCTGTTGTTGTGGTGGTATGTATTGGAACAACAGTTTTACTTTCCTTTACTACTTTGTATGTTTTTATTGCTTAGTTATATTGCATATGTGAATGTAGTTTGCTCTCCTGCTTTTTGGTTATTTCTTGTTGGATGACTGGGTCTTGGGATTAGTCGAGGCGAGCTGGTCTCGGGTTCTGTAGGGATCCGGGAACCGGGTCGTAACAACTAACATATTTTCCTTTCAAATGACTCCTCACACATCACATTTATATTGCATTTTATATCATACTTTAGTTAATTACACTATAATTAAGCTAATTTAGGTTTTAAGCACCCCTTAATCCCCATTCATCATTTTAGTTAGGATTCAATTATGTAATATCCCAAAATCCAGACTTTGACTCAATTTAGAGTGGTTTGGGTCACTTCGAACCCATAAGAATGATTATGGTTTGGTGCAAATGCAAGCACCTTTTGAAACATGCCAAAAATGTGTATTTTCTGTAAAACTCTAGTCAAACCTCATAAAAAGGGTACCACATATGGTACCGTTGGATTTCTATTGTTACAAGCATTCTAAGGATGCTTGTTTCACATGCATCCGAGGTGTATAGCTCAAGTTATGACCAAAATAAGTAAAAAAGGACTAGAACGTAAGGTGAACCACACCTAGGGGTAATTTTGGTATTTTTCCCATCTAAATCAAACCCTAAACATAATTTAAGCCTATAAATAGGTCCTCTTGGGTTTTGGGTCACCATTAGCATCTAAGGGTCTTCAAAGCCTAAGAGAAAGAGAGAAGGAAAAGTTTAAGATTTCATTTAGAAATTTTAATTAGGGTTATAGGGATCCGGTTGCAATTTTGAGTTTTGCAGGCTTCCCATCGAAAATTTTGCGGAGGTAGCTACGGTGGTGTACACCCACTGTTTGATTTGGTGGTGACACATAGATTTTTGCATGTCATGCATTGGGATCATGATGGTGCACATGATGTGTGTGTTTAGAAGAGTCGTTATAGCTTATGCTCCCAATGTCGATTTTAAATGAAGAATTGGATGTGAGTCCGAGTGTCGATCTTAGGGAGGCATGAAAATCGGATTTTTCTTGTCACTTTAAAGTCACAGAAATAACGGGTTTTTTACTTGGGAAAAGTCGTGAGTGAAAAGCGAGAGAGAGAGAGAGAGTAGGGTTAGAATTATTTCATTCACAACATGCAACTTAAACATAAAAAGAGGCGAGTAACTAGATAGAAAATAACTTCATTTGACATAAAACTTTAGTTTATAATTACAACACTAGATAAATGCTTGAATACAAGTAAAGTAAAGCCTAACATAAAGAGGGAAAGAGAGAGGGAGAGAAGACGACGAGGCAGCCACGGCAGTGGAGAGAGGCTCCGTCAGTGGCTCGTTGGCTCTGATGATCACAAAGAGGGCTAATGGTAGCTAGGAATGGGGTAGAACACTTGCAAGTGGAATTGAATGCCTTGAATGGGTGGTTGGAAGGGGTTTAAATAGGGAGAAGGCCTTTCCAAATGAAGAAGGGATTTTAGCGACGTTCGGGACGTCGCTAAAGCCCTTCCCAAAACGTCGATGAAGGCCCTTGCCCATCGGTCTCTCGCGCGCAGCCGTTCTTCTTCGCGCCTGATCTACGTGCGCATGTCGTAAGCCATCTGATCGAAGGTCGGACAGCTGAGATCCCGCTAAGAGAGCGTGCCTGGATCGTGCCCACACCCCCCCGCGTCATTGCGGGCATCGGCTATGGACGTGCGCGATTGTGTCCCGTCGCTTGCTGCCTACCGTTTGATAACACATCAGCGGTTGAAATCACGCGCATGCACTCCCGCTTGAATTTGTGTTGCGGTCGGCACCTCGAGCCCGCATCTCACTATGCGGGGGTGAGGCGTGGACTGCTGCGCTACATCCACTGCCTTGTCACAGAAATGAGGCGCGGTCGCTGCTCGGACGGCCGTTGGATGAAGATCCAACGGTCGGGGGT
This sequence comes from Thalassia testudinum, assembly GCA_037157565.1. Classification (NCBI taxonomy): domain Eukaryota; kingdom Viridiplantae; phylum Streptophyta; class Magnoliopsida; order Alismatales; family Hydrocharitaceae; genus Thalassia; species Thalassia testudinum. The sequence continues at coordinate 54,015,092 of JAZHRO010000009.1, forward strand.
TGCTGTTGCTGCGGCTGAGAGGCACACAGATGCGAGGTTCCCAGCTGTCTGATGTGCGATCGGATGGCTTAAAACTACGCCGCACGATGAAGGCGATTGTGGGTGCAGTATGGTTGACACGTGGCGGCCCCATGGTCGTTGATCATCAGATCAACGGTTAGAACTTCTTGGGCCAATAATGGAAGCTCTGGACGTCAGATTTAGCTGATTTCGAGTCGGTTGGACTCCGTTCGTCGTTTTGAATCCATCCGTGTGGTCCGATTGCTCATCTGAGGCATGTTTTGACAAGTACTTATACAAATGGCCATTAATACTATTTTATAAGCAATCTTGATGTATGATGCATGCAATGCTCCCATTTTATGTATGATGTGTTATCTGTGCATTTTGTTCTTAAGATAAACCCCAATTGATAGAATTATCACCCCAAGATGCAGTGTTATCATACCCCCATGCTTACCCCTTGCTAGTCCCTAGCAAGGTTTATTTTAGCCTTTATTTCCAGTCAGAATTTAAGAAGTAACTACTTAGACACTTCGTCACTTGTCAATAGAAGGAAATATACTAAGATCTTAATCTACAAAGACTAAGCAGATCTTGGGTGCCTGCCAAAATATGAATCGCCTAAATCCTTGCTTGTATGTAAATATATATATATATTTTTTTCTTATTTTCAGATTTTTTTGGAATTAAGAGTGTGTTGGTAACTTTCTACGGCTACCCAACCCACCCAAAACTCGGACAAAACTCTAAGTGCTAAGCATCTTGGTGTGAAGATTGTGATAGAATCACTCAACGGTAATTTAGACAGACTTCGGGTTTCTACGCCCCTTGGTGACCGAAAGAGGAAGTGTTTTGCCTGAAGGTGTATTTGTTTGACCGGTAGCTTTCTCTCTACGTTTGTTTTAATTGGGGTCAACACAAGTATTTTTTTAGTGTATATCTCCCTAGCTTGCTCTACTTCCCGCTTCTTCCTTATGTGTTTTGGTTCTTTTTATGCATTTACTGAGCTGGGCTCTAGATAACTGACCAATGGGCTGTTACCCACGATCACTTGCCAGCCATACTCGTGCAGTGAAGTGTGGTTTATTTTATTTTCTTCTCTCTTTTTTTTTTTTTGGTAGGTGGCTTCCCTGATCTCAAATTTACCTAGAGGCAATAAAGAGAAGGTGGTCCCGTGGCTGGGCTCTGGACAACCTGCCAATGGGCTGTTACCCACGACAACTTTCCAACCATACCACCCTAGAGAGTTCATTAGCTATCCAATTTCTATCAGAATCTCCAAGAAGTGAGTCTGTGCAAAAATGTGTGCAGATGCTTAGGCTAAAAATCCTTCTGAGTTAGAGGGTGAGTTGATAAGTCGTATACTTATTACCTTATTTAGTTAGTGGGTTAAAGTAGCTTAAGGTTGCAAGGATTTGAAGCTAAATCCATATTTTAACGGACACCAAGGCTGATTAAGCCTGAAGGTCTAAAAAGTCTAAGTGTTCAAGTTCTTTCCGTATTATTTCCCACTATTGACAAATTTCTAATGCCTAAGTTTTTTTCTTCCTAAATTCATTTTTTTTTTAATTTTTTTCTATTCAGACTGATTAAATGAGATCAGAATCATGCAATTTACCACCCCCCTATGCTTAAGTTGGACAATGTCCTCATTGACAAATACATGGATGCAACAGGGGTTCGAAAATATATTACCTGAGTGATGTAGAATACCTGATCAGTCTGAATCAGCTGGGTTGCCTCCCAGGAAGCGTTGAGTTTAACACCTCCAGCTAGGCAGTGCTTCGTCTCATCCCTCAATGAGGGTGACACTCTCCTTTGGGGGAACCTGGGTTAGGAAGTGTTTCAATCTTTGGCCATTAACTGTAAAAGTATGCCTAGTGTTCGGGTCAGCGATTTCTACCGTCCCATTGGAGTGGGGCTTGACCACCCTAAATGGTTTTGTCCACTTGGACCTGAGCTTTCCTGGAAAGAGTTTTAGGCGAGCATCAAAAAGCCAGACTTGCTAGTTAGGCTCAAAGGTCTTTCTATGGATGAGTCGGCCGTGGACAGCTTTCATTTTCTCCTTATATAGTCGACTGTTCTCAAAAGCATCCCGACGAATTTCTTTGAGCTCAGAGAGTTGGAACGTCCTCTGTGCACCAGCTAACTGGGAATCCATGTTACACTGTTTGACGGCCCAGTAAGGCCGGTGTTCCAACTCGACAGGAAGGTGGCAAGCTTTGCCAAAGACCAGGCAATAAGGTGACATGCCGATTGGGGTCTTGAAAGTGGTCCGATATGCCCATAGGGCATCATCCAATCGTGCGAACCAATCCTTCCTGTCAGGTCTCATAGTCTTCTGTAGAATGTTCTTGATTTGTCTATTTGAGACCTCGGTTTGCCCATTTGCTTGCGGATGATACGGGGTCGTGATGCGATGGTTAACCCCGTATTTTCTAAGTAGGGCACGGAATTGGGAGTGAATAAAATGACTTCCACCATCACTGATCATGGCCTTTGGTATTCCAAACCGGGAAAAGATGTTTTGCTTAACAAAGTCCATGACAGTCTTATGATTGCATTGGCGAGTGGAAATGGCTTCAATCCATTTAGAGACATAGTCTACTGAGACTAGGATGTACTCAAAGCCATTAGTTGGTGGAAAGGGACCCATAAAATCAATACCCCAAACATTGAAGATTTCGACAATCAAAATGGGCTAGAGGGGCATCATATCTTTTCTGGTCATGGTCCCCAGCATTTGACATCGAGATCAAGTCTTGGCAAAGTTGTGTGCATCCTTAAATAGGGAAGGCTAGTAAAATCTGGACTGTAGAACCTTCACAGTTGTTTTCTTTCCTGAGAAGTGGCCACCACAAGCTTGATCATGACAAAAAGATAGCACACTCTGAATTTCATCCTCAGGGATACACCTCCTAATGATCTGGTCGGCACAGAGGGGAAACAGCATGGGATCATCCCAGAAATAGTGCTTGGCCTTGGCCAAGAACTTATCCCGTTGCTGTCTGGACCAGCTGTGCGGGGTCAGTCCTACAACCAGGTAGTTGACATAGTCAGCATACCAAGGCAGTTTCTTGTCTTGTACAGCCAGAATGTGTTCATCGCAGAAGGTGTCAGATAAAGGCAGGGAGGGTCCAATGTGGTCTGGGTGAAGTCTGGATAAGTGGTCAGCCACCACATTCTTTGATCCGGCTTTATCACGGATTTCCAGGTCAAATTCCTGCAAGAGCAGGATCCATCTGATGAGCCTGGGCTTCGCATCCTTTTTAGCCAACAGGTGCTGGATGGCTGAATGGTCAGTATAGATGGTCACGTGGGATCCCAGCAAGTAAGGTTGGAACTTCTCGAGTCCGAAAACTACATCGAGCAATTCTTTCTCTGTGACCGTATAATTTCGTTGGGCCTCGTCTAACGTCTTGCTCGCGTAGTAGATTACCACGAGTTTCGTGTCTTGTCTTTGTCCCAGGACAGCGCCTATGGAAAAATCTGATGCATCACACATAATCTCAAAGTCCTGGGACCAATTTGGGGGCTGAAGTATAGGTGCTGTGGAAACTAACTCCCGGAGGGTGTGATAAGCCTGGATGCAACCAGAGGTCATGTGGAATATGGCGTCATTAGCCAGAAGGTCGGCTAAGGGTTTGGAAAGCTTGGAGAAGTCTTTGATGAACCTTCGGTAGAAGCCAACATGTCCCAGGAATGAATGGATCTACCAGACCAAGCTAGGTGGAGGAAGTTTGGAAATCAAATCAACTTTGGCTCGATCCACCTCAATACCCCTATGCGATACGATGTGACCGAAAATAATTCCTTCTTGAACCATAAAATGGCTCTTTTCCCAACTTAACACCAAATTAACCTTGATACATCGCTTCAGGATTTTCTCCAAGTTGCTCAAACAGTGGTCGAATGAATTCCCAAATACAGAGAAATCATCCATAAAAACCTCCAAGTATTCACCCACCATTTCTGAAAAAATGGCTAGCATGCAACGCTGAAAGGTAGCATGTGCGTTGCATAACCCAAACGGCATTCGACGGAATGCAAACGTGCTGTATGGGCAAGTGAATGTGGTCTTCTCTTGATCTTCAGGAGCAGTTGCGACTTGGTTATATCCTGAATATCCATCCAGGAAGCAAAAATACTTTTGCCCTACCAATCTTTCAAGGATCTGGTCAATGAATCACAAGGGGAAATGATCTTTCTTGGTTACTTCATTGAGTTTCCTGTAGTCAATACACACCCTCCATGAGGTGGTGGTGCAGGTGGGGATGGATTCGCCATGCTCATTCGTGACAACGGTGAGCCTAGCTTTCTTCGGAACCACTTGAGTGGGGCTCACCCAGGGGCTGTTAGAGATGGGATAGATGATGTCGGCGTCATGCCACTTGATAATTTCTTTCTTAACGACCTTTCGCATATTTGGGTTTAACCGTCTCTACATCTGGCGGGAGGGTCGTGCCCCGTCTTCCAGGTAAATCTTATGAGTGCAATAGGTAGGGTTAATTCCTCTTAAGTCTGAAATGGTCCATCCAATGGTGGCCCGATGTTCCAAAAGGGTCGCAATCAGCCTGAGTTCTTGGTCCTTAGTTAGATGAGATTTAATGATCATAGGAAAGGTCTAGTCAAGTCCCAGGAAGACATACTTGAGATTCTTAGGGAGTGGCTTTAGTTCTGGTGAGGGTGGAACAACAGTCGAAGGGAAAGGGAAAGGCAGGAGTTGATCAACATCAATCTCCTCAAATGGTGTTGTTTGATGGTAATTAGCCCTACAAAGGTCCATGGGTAGCGATGGTAACGGGTCAGAGCAATCGTTACAGGATTGGTGGTCTAAGACAGAACTAAGGGTGAGGCATTCCTCGACCAAAGGTTCCACGGGATCATGTTCTTCAACACAATCGCAATCAAAATATTTGGTCGCCCGGAAGATATCCAACTGCATTTTCTTATCTCCGAAGGCGATTTCCATACATCCTGTGTCACAATCGATGTTTGCCTTAGCTGTAGCTAAGAAAGGTCTACCTAAGATTATGGGTGCATTCTGTAGTTTCTCAAGGACTTCCATGTTGAGCACCAAGAAGTCGACCAGAAAATAGAAGTCCTTGACCCGCACAATCACGTCCTTGACAACCCCCTTCGGGGTCTTCACAGATCTATCAGCCAACTGGATGGTAACAGGTGTGGGGGTCAACTCTCCGAAACCAAATTGGTGGTACAGGGTTGTTGGAATTAGATTGATGGAAGCACCTAAGTCCAGGAGTGCTCTATCAAATGTCATGTCCCCGATATTGCAGGATATCAAGGGTTCTCCTGGGTCAGTTCGCTTGAGCGGAAGGTTGCTTGATATTACAGAACTTGCTTGCTCGGAGAGCACAACCTTCCTAGGTGCTTGAGGTCTTGGCTTATGTTTGGGTGTACAGGCATCCTTTAAAAACTTGGCATATGCTGGGATGTGCTTAACGGCTTCGAGGAGCTGAATATTAATCTAAACCTACTTAAAGATCTCCAAAAGCTCCTCAGTTTCCACAACACTTTTCATCTTCTTGATTATTTTCAAGGCCTCAGGGTAGGGTGTTTGAACATGGATAGGATCTATTTCTGGGTCTTTGGGTTTTTCCAGTGCCTCTTCTGAGTCGGGTGTTTCAGCTGGTGAAGTCTCGGGAAGAGTCGACCATTTGGGATCCTGGGTTTTGGTGCCGCTTCTCAAGGTTATCGCATTCGTAGAGGCATTGGGACCATGGGTTGATCCTTGAGAAGACGAGGATGAAGAAGCACCGAACCCAGGGGGTGTTTACGGGGTGGGCTGGACCATGTGAGCCTGCCCGGGATTGCCCTGGAACCCTTGCGAATTGGGGCCTTTGTTAATCATGTTTCGCGGGTTCGGTTGTGACTGGGAAGGTAGGGATCCTTGCTGTTTACAGTCCAATAGTTGGCTTAACTGTCCCTTTACTAAGGCCATTTCCTCCTGATGTTTCTGGTTCATTTCAGCCATCATCTTTATCAAGGTGTCCATTTGGTTCTGCGGGGGAGGGGCCGCCCTATTCTGATTATATGGGGGTCTAACTAGTGGTCATTGCTGATAGGTGGGCATGTTTGGCTGCTGGTTTGACCTGAACTGGTTCTGGAATTGAGGTAGTTTCTGGTTTGTCCAACCAAAGTTGGGGTGATTACGCTAGCTAGTGTTGTAAGTGTTGGAGAAAGGGTCAGGTTTAGCATAACCTTGGACAGCCTGTACATCTTCAAGGATAGCAGATGTAGATGGGGAGGGAAGAGAGTAATCAAGGGTTGAGGGAGCAAAGGTCCCTCCCTGGAATGTGGTCAGGGGTTGTTCTAGGTTCAATTGGCTTAAGGGCTGGACCAGGTCAACATTGTGAGCTCCCTTTGCTAGGGAGAAGGTCAGTAACAGGTTCCTGGTCTGGTTCAATAGCTCATCTATCTTTTTGTCCACCAATTCCACTCGATCTAATTTCTTGGCAATGCTATCCATGTCAACCATTCCAGAATTTGCTTGTACCTCATAAATCCCACCACGAGGTTGACTAGATCGATTAAACTGGGTCATGGAGGCATTGTTGAGTGAATTTTTCGCTCATAGACTCAAAGAGCTCAAACGCGCTCTCCTTATCTTTGTTCAGGAAGTTCCCTCTGCATGAGGCATCGACGAAGTTCTGTAGGTTGCTGTCCAGACCGTGGTAGAAGATTTGGGCTAATTGCCACCTTGGTACTTCATGGTGTAGGCATTTCCTTAGTAGTTCATTAAATCTTTCCCACTCATGGAACTGTTCGCTACCCTGGAGTGTAAAGGTAGTAATGGCTCTTTTGAGGGCATTGGTCTTTCCTATGGGGAAGAATTTCTTTAAGTATGCATGCCTTGGTTCTTCCTAGGTGGTGATGGGTCTACCTAGGGTTCTAAGCCAATGGGATGCCTTGTCTCTCAGCGAGAAGGCAAACATCTTAATCAAAACAATGTCAAGGCTAATGTTCCTAGGTTTCACAGTTTGGGCTATCCGGTCAAGATCCTCTAGGTGCTAGAAGGGGTCCTCATTTGAGCTTCCATGGAAATGGCTCTGAATTAGACTCAAGACATTTGGTTTTAGCTCAAAATCATCTCCCCTTTCGGGGATCCTAAGGTGTGGCTCAACTCAAATAGCAGAAGGATTGTAGAAATCACGGAGGGACCTAGGTTGGTCCTGGAATTGTGGTAGATCAAGTGGCGGTTGCTCTTGTGGGCCCTGGAAAGGTGGTAGTGGTTGCTCTTGTGGGTTCTACAACCGATGTATGGCTTGCATGATAGTGTGGATCTGTTGTTGCTGAAGCCGATGGTTTGCATTAATCTGGGCTTGGATGATGGCCACTGTGTCTGGTGGGGGTTGGTCCTCAACGTCATCTACCCTAGGTTCAGCCATGTTTCTAGCAGAATCAAGTCGCCTGGATTCCCATCCCAAAACAAATAACTCGGGATGCAGTGAGCGTCTCCCATGCATACACTAAAGAAGAATAGGAGGGGATGCGAAGAGCGACAGATGCGAGAAGTGTGTGTACAACCAAGAAAACAAGTCTAGTCCTTATGGTGTATTCCTTAGGGGACCTAGAAATCTCCAAAAGCGTGATCAAGTCTGTAAGCACTAGACTTCCCTTCCCAAAGCTAATCTGGCCAGGTTGATTATGAGGGGATTGCAGGGAAGGTTCTTCCTTTGGCTTGCGCCGTCGGTTCCATAGACCCCACAACCGTGGTCGTTTGACACTACCCCGCAGCCTAGTCACCAGATTCTACTAAGGGAATGAAAGCTAAGTGCATAGCGAACAAAACCTCGCCTCTCGAGAGTTAACCCAGTCCTACTTAGGGCACGTCTACTCTGTTTTAAAAGGGCTAGGATAGTGCTTGTGCTAGGGTTATGTGATGAGGCATTGATTGGGGTAGTACCTCTTAATTTTCCAATTTTAGTATGTGTGCTCCTATCAAAACATGGTTTTCAAGCAAGGATTTTTTAAGATGTGGTGTCTTTTACTGTTTCATCCTTACTTTTGTATTTTTTAGGATCGACGTGTCTTAATGTTTTCAGACAAGTTTCAGTGGGCACGTCAAGTTTTGCACACAATTCGGTGAAAGTAGATTTCCTTTTGTTGTGTAGAGTCTCTAAAACCCTAATGTAGTCATCCTAGTGATTATGCAGCTTCTATTAGATGAGTCGATTTCATGGTTGAGTGGTGCGGCCCAAGTCAATTCAAGGTGGCTTCGCAAACACCAATTAAAAAGAAAGAAGAACTCTCCAAGAATTTCTTCAGAATGTTAGAGTGTATATTTTCTTTTTGTTGGGTGATGTGTTAGGGATGTGGATCAGGTAATCATACACCACGCCAATTTTTTTCAGTTTTACAATTTTTTTAGATTTTTAAGCAAGCAAACAACCATGGGTGAAGAAATACTCACGACTAGTCCTCGTGGCGCCTACTCCCTTGTTACCGCCATGAGTTGCGCTGCTTTGCCGTACAAGCGTCGAATTCTTGCAACCATCAAGTAGGAGACAAGGCATTAGACGATGTGAGTATGGATGTAAAAATGGCAGTGAAAAAGCAAATCCGTTGCCTCCCCAGCAACGGTGCCAAAAATTGACGGTGCACGTGACGTGTGTGTTTAGAAGAGTCGTTATAGCTTGCACTCGCAACTTCGATTTTAAATGAAGAATTGGACGTGAGTCCGAGTGTCGATCTCAGGGAGGCGTGAAAATTGGATTTTTCTTGTCTCTTTAAAGTCACGGAAATAATGGGCTTTTTGCTTTTGAAAAGTCGTGAGTGAAAAGCGAGACAGAGAGAGAGAGTAGGGTTAGAATTGTTTCATTCACAACATGCAGCTTAAACATAAAAAGAGGCGAGTAACTAGATAGAAAACAACTTCATTTGACATGAAACTTTAGTTATAATTGCAACACTAGATAAATGCTTGAATACAAGTAAAGTAAAGTTTAAGATAAAGAGGGAAAGAGAGAGGGAGAGAAGACGACGAGGCAACCACGGCGGTGGAGAGAGGCTCCGTCGGCAGCTCGTCGGCTCTGGCGATCACAAAGAGGGTTAATGGTAGTTAAGAATAGGGTAGAACACTTGCAAGTGGAATTGAATGCCTTGAATGGATGGTTGGAAGGGGTTTAAATAGGGAGAAGACCTTTCCAAATGAAGAAGGGGTTTTAGCGGCGTCCGGGACGTCGCTAAAACCCTTCCCAAAATATCAGTGAAGGCCCCTGCCCACCTGTCGCTCGCGTGCAGCCGTTCTTCTTCGTGCCTGATTTGCGTGCGCAGGTCGTAAGCCGTCCGATCGAAGATCGGATGGCTGAGATCCTGCGAAGAGCATGTGCTTGGATCGCCCCCACACCCCCTCGCGTCATCGCGGGCGTCGGATATGGATGTGCGCGATTGTGCCACGTCGCTCGCTGTCTGCCGTTCGATCACACATCAGCGGCTAAAATCACGCGCGCGCTAGCTTGAATTTGTGCTGCGGTCGGCACCTCGAACCCGCGTCTCACTATGCGAGGGTGAGGAGTGGACCGCTACGCTACGTCCGCTGCCTTGTCGCAGAAACGAGGCACGGTCACTGCGCGGACGGCTGTTGGATGAAGATCCAATGGTCTGGGGTTGCTGCTGCTGTGGCTGAGAGGCGCGCGGATGCGAGGTTCCTAGCCGTCCGATGCACGATTGGATGGCTTAAAACGATGTCGTGTGATGAAAGCGATTGCGGGTGCGGTATGGCTGACACGTGGCGGTCCCATGGCAGTTGATCATCAGATCAATGGTCATAACTTCTTGGGCCAATAATGGGAGCTCTGGACGTTGGATTTAGCTGATTTCAAGTCCGTTGGACTCCGTTCATCGTTCTGAATCCATCCGTGTGATCCGATCACTCATCTGAGGCTTGTTTTGACAAGTACTTATACAAATGGCCATTAATACTATTTTATAAGCAATCTTGATATATGATGCATGCAATGCTCCCATTCTATTTATGATGTGCTATCTGTGCATTTTGTTCTTAAGATGAACCGTAATTGATAGAATTATCACCCCAAGATGCAGTGTTATCAGATCACACGACATGTGCTTAGGCAGGTTCGTGCGGAGCGGCGAAGTGCGGCGCAGTGGATTGCTAACACATGGCAGATAGAGCGGGTGAGCGGACATGCGCCGGCGATCTGCATGCAGTTTCTTGGGCCAACCACGTGGCAACATGTGGCATGTGGACCAGTTCACCAGTTCGCCTGAACCGGTTGGTTCAGCAACCCCCTCGCATTATTTAAAGTAGTCCGAGGCCTTCCCGATCTTGGATTTGGACAAATAAGGTACTGTTGAAATTGTCTCGATGTGTGCAATGTGTTGTTGCTATTTATTTTTGCTTTCAACCACTTTTTCCTTAGTAAAAAATCAAAAACACGTGTAAGTGATTCCAACCTGATTTTTGGTCTATGAAAATTAGGATTTGTCCTCGGAGAGCATGTGGATTACGAGGCAGGTGTGGAGACCATCCTTAGGTTCTTTACATATGGTTTGGAGTCACTGTGACCCTCTGGTGACACTAGGTAGGGTGGTCTTCTCTTTTCTTGTTTCTTTGTTATTTTTTGGTAACCGTGGACCTGTCTTGGGTGGTTCTGTACATATACTGCATTGGTTGGTGTGGTGATTTCTTCTTTTGCTGAGTCTAGAGCCTTCTTAAATATTTAACTCTGATTTTGGGTGCTTTATTGTGAAACAATTGGATGCTATGTGAATAATTAAAAATTGATGATCCAATGCACCTTTATCATCGCATGCATGAAACAAACTCTGATTTACATGAAACAAGTCCATTGTATTCGTTATTTGATGAATAATATGTGGCCACTATCATAACTTCGAAAATACTCGTGAACTGATAGGTTGAAGAATACTTGAATAACTGAAAATCCTAGAATTAATAAATGTAATTGTTAGTATTCTTTGGTTTGATGACAATAAAAGATATAATTATCTGGGAATGACTAGAAAATCAATACGACTGTTTAGTCGAGACTTAAAGGATGGATAACTGGCTTTAGCCTTACTACTTGCTAGAATTGGCTAAAGCTTTGGTCTTTCAGATCATTTCTGGATTGTTTTAGGGAGTTGTTGGCCTCCCTACGACCTTTTGGTTAGGCTTAGTGTCCAACTGGGATAGCGAGATACATGGCTCGAGGTTGGGAGTGGTTTCTTCTCGACCAGTGGGTGGGTCATTGGTTATTTATGGTTTAGCATACATAGTGCTTATATGTGTTCATGCTACACGACGTAATCGTCATCCCTTTCTGCAATGACCCGAAGGTGGCAAAGCGTGGTAACTCGATGGGTATAAGTCATTTTCTCGATTAAGAGAGTGGCTTATACCAGTCTTACATTTCAAGAAGTTACACAAGATTGTCTCGTGCCATGTGACATTGATTTACGAATTGAGGACTATAATAATGTGGGCTTAAATGCATAAACAAAAGTGGATAAGTAACAATTAATAAATGGATAATTGCTGATATAGTGCTTTATATCTTTACTCTTGTCATTGTTGTTACCATGTTGTGGTTTTTTTACTCTATGTAGTTTTTACTGACATGTTCCTCTAGTTCCTACTTTTTGGGCGGTCAGTTCTGAGCACTATGGCTCTTTTCATTTTGTGTTTGCTGTTTGATTTCTTTTCCAGCCTTTGTGATTGTACTAGCAATTGAGCACTTGTTACTTTCCTGCTTTCTATGGTAGATTTTTCTTTGTATTTTGTCAGTACTTTATTCCTTTTCTTTAATGCATTATGAATGAATGTTTGGCTGTTGATGTTCTATGATTATGTGTACGGTGACTGCGATCTTGTGATTGGATTGTGCTTGTGGTTAGCACACGGTGTATTGGGTTTCGCCGATTGGAGGGACTCGACTAATTACAGATAATATCAAAGCAAGGTCACCAAGTCATAGAACTGCCTAGAAAAGCCATGTGGACATTAATAATGTGTTAAATGTCGGGTACCCATTCATTATTTGATGGGAAACCCGATTAACATGATTTTCCACATACTCTGGTTTTGTTGCGGATTTGTGATCGCTGACATTGAAATTTCCACCATGTAGAGGGAGATGGCTCTGCGTAAGACAAGACAAGCTAGTGCTACTAACCAAACTGATGGTGATTGACAAGTTGATCCCCCTCAACAGGCTTCGGACCTGGCTGCTCAGTTCCAGGCCTTCACGGAGACCTTCTTCAAGATGTTGGTGCAGAGGCTACCTCTCGCGTTGCAAACGGGAGGAGGGGGAGGTGGTGATCAGGAGCATGACTCGGTTCTGAGTGTACATGTACCTCCCCATGAGGGAAGCAAGGAGAACCATGAGCCTGCCCCATTGAAGGATGAACTAGTGGACCCTATGCATCAATATTGATAGATTTTCACCTAGTTTCGGAAGCTGAAGCCCCCAACCTTCAAGGGAGATGAGGATTCGACGGGGGTAGAGGACTAGATATAGTAATCGAGAAGGCCTTCAACATGATCTGCCCACTGGAGGATTGTTGGGTGCCCTTCATGACATTTCAGCTGACCAATGCGACACATCAGGTGGTGTTCTAGGGTCTCTTCCTCGAGCTCTTCAACGACCAATACTACCCTAGGACTTGGCAGGATAAAAGGAGGCTCAAGTTCCACAATTTGAGGTAGGGTTCGATGACTATTAGCGAGTATCGACCTTATTTCATCGAGCTCTCATGTTTTGAGCCAACTATAGTAGCCTTTGAAGCTGATAAGCTCTGGAAGTTCGTTCAGGGACTTCGGCCAGAAATATAGAAGTACGTGAACCCTCTTCTATTGGACACTTTCATCCAGGTGGCTAACACAGCTATGAAGTTTGAGTAGGGTGACGTTGAAACCTGCAGGAGCTTTAGTGGAGGATTGGGGCAGAGGTCAGATTTCCAGAATCGTTTCCAAAAGAGGAGGGACTAGAGGTACTCGCCATATTGAGTTCCACCACCTATACCTTGGGCCCCTCAGTAGCAGGCACCGACCTCGGCCTCAGGATACACTCAGTCCCATCCTACTGTATTGGAAAAGACTAAGGGGAACGTAGGACGGGCACGGTTAGGACTTGAGCAACGATCTTGCTACAAGTGTGGCCAGTAGGGCCACGTTAGGAAGGACTACCCAACCAAGATAGGGACCAAGGGTGTGATGTCCTTCAGCTAGAGTGGAGGAGCAGCTTGGACTTATTAGACTCGAGATGGAGGCTCCCAATGATTCTAAGGAGGTGTGGCTGCCCTGGGACAGGGGCCTACTCAAAGTATGGCTAATTCTTCTGCACCTCCTTCAGGAGGATGAGTGTATGCCCTATCTCTGAGGGACACGCAGGCTTCACCATTAGTGGTGGCAGGTATGGTGATGATTGACTAGCAATTAGTTTTTGCTCTATTTGATTCTAGCGCATCCCATTCATTTATATTACCTGAGTTTTCTACGAAACTAAAGAAACAATTAGTGCTACTAGATGAACTGTTGGTCATTAGGGGTCCAGCAGGGCAGCTATGGGTAGTTGAGACAATGTTTAGAGATTGTGGGGTAGCCATCGAGGGATACACTTTGCTAGCCAATTTGATGGAAATTTAGATGGAGGATTTTGACGCCATCCTCATTATGGACTGGCTCTCAGGGCACCATGCGTCGGTTTATTATTTCGAGAAGGTTACCTTCTTGATTCCAAGAGTACCGCAGTTTGAGTTTCACAGCAGATCCAAGAGCAGACCAATCAGATGTATCTCAGCCTTAGAGGCAGCCAAATTGTTGAGGAGGGTGCAGTGGATATCTCGCCTACGTGTGATCTAAAATTTACATGATTTTTTAAATATGGGTTTTGAAATCGTTGTAACATGTATATCTAATTGACTTTCACATTTATAGTGGAAGTATCTAGGGTTGTCCAAGGAGGTGAATGTTAGTTATAAATATGATAATTTCTCTCTTACTAACTCAAATCTTCTTTTTCCTTTTAGGGTTTTGTGATTTTTTTAGGGTTTTCAAAATTAGGGCAACAAAGTAATGAAAGTAGTAGTTGATAACACGAAGATATGAAAATACAAAGCCCAACCTTCCTAAGCTCACTTTAGGTACGTGCGACCTAGAATAATTAGGAAGGGAATGTGTGCACTAATGAAATGAAGGAAGCTTGAAAATAAGGCACATAAAATTGATGAAAGGCACTTGATTGATTACGCAAAAATGTCTGCAAGCACTTGGGGAGCACAATTGTGTAGAGGAATGCCACACAACTAATCCCCAAGTAGAGGAATGCTTCTAGTAAAATAAATACAAAGAAGAAAAAGTAGAAAAGCAACTAATTGCAGAAGAAGCCCTCACTCTAAGTGTGACTACTCTCCCACTTGAAGAGGGTTCCTCCTTACTTCTTGAAGTGCTTCTCCTCTATAGCTCCTCCAAGAGTGGATGTCCACCACTCTTTCCTCCTACCTGGTTGTCCTCCTAGGTTCCTCCTTGGCTTGGTTCCAAGAGGGAAGAAATTAGGGTGTAGAGACTAGAAGGGCATGTTAAGGGACCCACCTAATGTGCACGCCTGACTTCCTCCTCCTTGGCCTTGATGTAATGTTTTTGGTGGAAGAATTAAAGTAGCCAAGGATAGTTCTAAGGTGGTTGTTATGGGATATTATATAGAAGTGTAGGAGGGTGATGGTTATGGTATTTTTGGAGGGAAATGGAAGGGTATATGTTTCTGGAGGTAAATGAAGGGGTGCATGGATGTTTTTGGAAGGAAAATTGGGAGGGAAATGAAGAGGTGCCTTTGGGTGATAGTTATGTGATTTTTGAAGGAAAAAAGGTGGCACCACTTTTTGGTGGAGGTGAGTAGAGTAGGAGGTGGACTTTGGAGCTAGCTTAGCTAGTTAAGGTTAGCTAGTAGCTAGTAGGAGCTAGGATTAGGTAGGAGGAGCTAACTTAAGCTGGAATGTGCCTTCATGGAGTTGAGAAAAGTTGATGAAGAGTTTCATGTGAACTCAGCAACTAGCTTAGCTAGCTAGTTCTTTGCTATTAGCTAAGCTAAGTAGGTTTTATTTGAAATGAGCTGGCTTAAGCAAGACTGTTGTTGATTAATGACTCTTCAACTAGCTTAGCTAGCTAATCTACGACTAGTAGCTAAGCTCCATGGAATTGAAATACCATGAGATGGAGGGAGCTGGAGTTGAGTTGGATTCAGTTGAGATGAGCTGGAATGAGCTAGGATCCAGCTATGATGAGTTGGAATGAGTTGGGATCCAATTGGCTG
Organism: Thalassia testudinum; assembly: GCA_037157565.1. Taxonomy (NCBI): domain Eukaryota; kingdom Viridiplantae; phylum Streptophyta; class Magnoliopsida; order Alismatales; family Hydrocharitaceae; genus Thalassia; species Thalassia testudinum. The sequence goes on from JAZHRO010000009.1 coordinate 54,030,391, forward strand.
AGACTTCTATCTTCTTCTTCTTGTCCTTTTCCCTTTCACATTGTTAAGGTTTAGTTGATTTCTATTGTGTCCTCATCCTTGACAAAACAAATGAGATGTATTAATGCATAAAATGATGAGAAAACTAATAATGCATGGCTAAACCCTAAATGCATGTAATGCCTAAATGTAGCCAAATACCATTGTGCGAATGCAGAAACCCTAGGAACTAAGTATGATTTTAGCCTAAGAATGATGATAAACTGGTGTTTATCACACCCCCATTCTTAGCTTTTTGCAAGTCCCTTAGCAAAATATTTTTGCAAAACAATATTAGGAAAATCTACTTATTTTTGGTTTCTTGAGGAGAATATTTTTACGAGACCTTGGTTGATTGACAAATAAGGTACAAGATTTGTTTGAGATAAAACAACAAGATTTTATCCTCGGATCCAAGAGTTAGCATAATTAGCATTTGTGTATCTTCCCAAGAATTTAACTGATTTCTCCCTTTTGATTCCAACTATCCCATCAACCATTTTCACAATGATCGATTTGGCTTAAGAAATTGATCCAGAATTTGTGTTACAATGAAAATTGAATTGTTGGTGCTTTGTGATTAGTCAACTTTTTTTTTTTTGATGAATGATGCCTTTTTTGTTTTCCCCCATGCTTAGCCTCAGATTAGCCTTAGTATCTAGTTTAATTTGACTAAGTTGTAAGGTTAAATTCACTTTATTAACCAATAAAAGAGTATAACTTAATAATATCAAGAATTTGGAGGAATGACATCAAAATTGATTAATTCTGCTATTTTAATAGCAAAATACAAATCTAGAGTAACCAAAGGGTGAACCTACAATTAATTAAAGGTCAAATAAGCCCACTTACATGGATTGATTTAGGTTTTTCAGAAAAATCAAGTAATTTATATATTAAAAATCCTAATTTCAGCTCTATTTTAATTTAAAGGGTTCTGATGGAAATAAATGCAATTTAAACATTCTAAAATCATTTAAAAATATTTTATAAGATTTAGAACATTTAATTTTACAAAATGATCCCAAATAGACCTAAAACAAAGACTAAGGCAAGTATTTGATACATTTTGGGTTAAATCATAAATTGACCAATCAGGCTTCATCAAAACCCAAAATTGATGTACTATTAGATTTCTTGGGTCCAAATTAGGTTACCTTAAAAACTTGGGACTTATTTGATTTCATCTTGATGGACTTTGCATTTAGGTCCCTTGGTGACAACATGATGATGTCACCATCATCTTCAACCTCCAACCGGCTGAAGCTCTCCTTGAGCAACTCTTGGATGCCAACTTTAGAGATTTGTATCTCCTAATTTACACATCAAAATCCCACCAAAATTGGTAGGGAGATTCCTCATCCATAGCTTTGTGATTGGATGCTTTTTCTAGTTGATGTTTCCATCTGTGGAAGCCGCAAATTGTTGCCGAAATCCTTATCGGACACTCCTCAAATCAGCCATATTGGATTGCAATCTCACTTCAATCACGGTGGTTGACCGTCTTTAAAGCATCACCGTGTGTTGCTGATGATTCTTGTCCAAAAATCATGTTCAAACACCCTCTTCTCCTTCCCAATGTGCTGCCATTAATGGACCTGGAGCTTCTTCGACCCCACTCTTTTGCCACTCCCACATACAATAAGGAAAGGGATTTTGTTCATATCTTCTTCACCATGCCTTCAGCCAAAGAATGTGATTCCTCTCCTCCTTGTCAAGTCCAATTTCTTCCTCCTTTGTCACCGGCGAGCCTACCACTGCCATCGGTTTCTTCTCCCTCTTGCCCTCAATTAGATTAGGCTTTTTGCTCGCCGTTGTTAGCTTTAGCTTTAGGACTTGTTAATTTGTGTTTTGATTGCTTCTCTCACCCAAACTCCTTTTTGTTGTCTTCCTCGCCTTTGGCGAGAGCTTCGGCGACTGCCTACTTCCTCGCCCTTGACTCCTCACTCATCGTCGACCACTTGAGAATCACCTCCACCCTTCCATGAGCAAAACTTATTAATCTATTGAGGGTTTTGATGCTTCCCAATCACCATTGGATACACATGCCCACTACCGCCTTCTCTGACTCCGTCCAGCCACACTCGCCCTCCTCTCGCCAAATCACCATCACCAACACATTCAGCGAGGTCTAGCGACACCTCCGACCTCTTAGAAAAGGCTGAGTCCATCCCCTCGCCAAGTCCACCACTATTGCCGCTGTCACCTTCTTCATCATTAGCACATCTTCCCCAACTATCCTTAAGGCTCAAATCTTCTCGAGAAGCTCTGCCATAGTACGAGGAGTGACCAGCGATATCCAGGAGGTGATTCCACGTGTTGAGGAGCTTCCTTGAGCTCCTTCCTCATCATCCTCAATGAAGTAGAACTTGTGCCTCCTGCAGTTGGTTGGGGCTGATTTGAGAAGAATAATTGCCAACAAGGACCAATATGCAGGTTTACAGGGACCATATTTTAATAAATTTTGTCTTTCAAGGATTGAATTGAAAAGTTTGTTGATTTGGCTTAAGTTTTGGTTCCAAATGAACATTTATTGCATAGTCTTGGTTGATATTGATGATTTAGTGCTTAATCACATTCACACTTGATTAATTTATTTTATTGAGCATTAAATAATTTTTGCACAAGAGTTTAGATTTCATATCTTTATTCGTAGAGTAAAGTGCAATCTCGAACATGTTTGATTGTTGAAAACTCACACTTAATACAAGTTCGTCAAATCAATTTGTAAATAATCAAATAATGGTATTCACACAGACCTCTGATGAAGGGCAAAAGATGCCCTCAGAGTCAACTCCGCAAAAAGCCCAGTAAGAAGGGTCGGACCCAGAAAGACTCGGATACAGGTGGATCCAGGGATCCAACTGGACTACATTTGGAAAGACTTGGATACAGGCGAGTCCAGGGATTCGACCCACCTACACTTGGAAAGGCTTGGATATGGGCGGATCCAGAGGACCTGACCCACTTAAGGATCTGGCGCCAATGAAGAGATGACAGAAAACGTCCAACACGGCCATGCCTCCAATAAATGATGGCATAGCTGCTGTAATTAATAACCTATGAACATACATACTTTGGCAACGGGTGTATCCGGCTAGAAGATCTCGCAAAAGGACCTACCCCAGCAGTATAAATAGCCAGCAAAGGACCTCGAGGCCAAGGATCAGGCAATTCGACAGAGAAAGAGAGATTGTAATCTTGTTTCTTATTAGTGCATATTTGGGAGCATCATCCTCCCCCCAGATGTATACCAAGTGCTGACCTAGGCTTAATCTAGTGTTTCGGTGTCCAAGAGACACCCTCAGCTGGTTGGGCCAAGCAAGGAGAAGTAGGGAGTCCCCGGTCGACTACTAGAGGACCATGAGCATGACCCCCTCCTGGAAGCAGGAGAGGGAGGAGCAGTATCAAGCTAAGCTGGTAGCTCTTAGGACTGAGGAGATTTCAGCAGTGGAAAAACTCTTGGAGATCAAACAGATTCGGGAGTTTAGTAAACCCCCTCAGGGGGAGCCTGACCAGTCAAGCCTCGAAGATGAGCAGCAAAGGTGGTGTCGTATTGTGGAGGATGAGAACGCCCGCCTGTACTAACAGCTTAAGAAATTGAAATGAGACCTTAGTAGCCAGAAAGGGAAAACTCCACCTGACCCGCCTAAAGTTCCTTGCATACCTTCGTCAGAAGAGAACTTAGGGGCTCAACCCCTGGCGACAAGCAGTGGAGGCTTGATCCTTGAGATCGTCTGCTAGGACACCAGGGTGATGCCGAGTATACACCCTTGGGCCTACGCCACCACCTACCCCTTCACTGAGGAGGTGATAACGGCTCCTTGCTGGAGAAATTAAAGCAGCCTGTCATGGCCTAATATGATAGGACAGTGAACCCCAACAGCTTTGTCAGGAGTTACCACCAGATGATGCTGGTGCATGGCTGTCTCAATGGGATACTCTGCTGAGTATTCCCATCCTACCTGTCCGGCATGACCCATGAGTGGTTTAATGAACTACCAGTCAGACAAATCACTTGCTTTCAAGAGTTGGTGGAAAAGTTCTGCCAATACTTTACTGAGCAGTAGAGGGTTAGAGACAACTCCAAAAGGCCGTCAGAGATCTGACAGCGGAAGAAAGAATCCTCCCGGTCATACCTAGACTGGTTCAAGGCCCAGTAATTCAAATGTAAGTGGCCTCACAATGACATCACCATCCAATACTTCAAGCATGGCTCCTGACTCAGAGTTTTGGTATGACATCAACAATTTCCCACCTAGAGAAATGGCGAAGCTCGGGGACAGAGCTACAAGGTTCATAGAGTAGCAGTTGGCTAGCAGAAGGATACAGAGATGATGCCATCCCGATCAAGGCGACGCGGGCCCTGGTAGAATCCTCCCCCATCTCCATCTGCAGAGGCAGCTGCTTCAACAAGTGTAATGCTAGCTTCCCGGAGTGGAGGAATGATTGGCCAACTATGGGCCGAAACACTGGATCTCTCCAGCCTAGGTGGAATTACTTTGAAGAATACACTCCCTTGGCCATGAACTAGGTGGACGTGTTGGCGGCGGTATGGTCTACAGATAAAGACCTACCCGTTGCCCAAGCTGATGAAAAAGTAGGCTGACTCCAGGCCCTACTGCAAGTACCACAAGGCCTGGGGGCACACCATTGAAGATTGTTGGGACCTACAGGACCAGATCGAGTCCTAGATTTGGCATGGAAATCTGGTCCACTTCATCAAGTGGACTGAGGGCCAGGATAAGGGTAAAGGGCCCATGGAGGGCCCAGGGAACTACCACAAGGAAAGGCTTCAACAGTTCCACAGGGTCAACATGGTCCTTGTCAAGGGTCGAGGGCCCAATGACATTGTGGCCCACTACCTCGAATAGGTGGTATCCCCCTTGCTCACCCCAGTTGAATACCACCGCTCGGTCCTGGTGGCTACTCCCGGATTTCCCCAAAACACTAACCACCCGCCCTCTGCAGGTGCGAAGGTTGAAGTGATTTTCAGGGTCAATGCTACCACAGATCAAGAACTCACCCCCTCTGGGCAGGCGACCCATAGTGCTTTCCCCACCCTCCAGTGGGGTGAGAGAGACCCCGTTAAGCAGGTAGCCTCCCAACTGTTTGCCTCCCAGCAAAATCTAGTAGAGCACACTGACTCGTTCCTGGTGACGCTCCTGCTGGTGGGACAATAGCAACCCAGGCTCCACGTTGACGATGGTAGTGCTGTGGACATCCTCTTCTCCAAAACACTACGTCGATTGGGTTTCACAGAAGAGCACCTCTCCTCATCAACTCACCCAATTGTAGGATTTGGCAACCATAAGGTAATGCTGAAAGGAGAGATCAGCCTCCCCCTGTCCGTTTGCGATAAGGACATGCACCTCAACTGGACAGTCATGGTTATAGTGGCCAGATTGACGGCGACATTCGACGGCATCCTCGGTCGTCCAACTACCCATGCCTTTCAATTGATCCCCTCGTCATATTTCCAATTTGTGCCTTTCTAGTCTCCGCATGGAGTAGGAATAGTACATGGGGATCAGACGGCTGGGCGCAAGCTCCTCAAGATTGAGCTAGAGCGGTCCATGGAGCCAAAGCCCCCTAAACCATAGAAATGGAGAAAGAAAAGAAACCAAGTCTAGGCAATCCAGCTGAAGGTAATTCCAGCGGATTCACTAGCGACTTCAAGATTACAGCCAAGATCTTCAGCCATAGCCATACAAATGTATCCCAAAGATGCTACCAAGCTCATCCGGGTCAGAGAAAACATTGTCCCCTCTGAGGTACAAGAGTTGTTGCTTCTACTCCAGGCCAAGGCAGACGTTTTCGCTTAGTCCACCAATGACCATCCTGGAGTAGACCTGTCCCTGATTCAATACCATCTGAAAATCCAGGCGAGCACCTGTGCAGTCAAACATGCAGCTAAGGCCGAGCAATGGCAGGCAGCTGAGGTCGAAGTCTAAGGGCTCCTTAAAGAAGGATTCATTAAAGGATCCCTATAGCCAGCATGGCTTTCGAACGTGGTAATGGTGAAGATGGCCAATGGCCAATGGTGCATGTGCGTGGACTTCACCAGCCTTAATGAAGCTTGCCCAAAGGATGGTTCCCCTTGCCTAGGGTGGACACCCTAGTGGACTCCTGTAGCGGACAATCCCATATGTCCTTCTTGGATGCCTACATGAAATACCACTAGATCAGCCTCGCTCCAACAGATAGACCTCACACCTCCATTACCAATAGAGGTCTATTTTAGTATAGAGTCATGCCCTTTGGCTTGAAAAACACTGGAGCAACTTACCAACGCCTTCCAAATATGGTTTTCTTAAAAATAATAGGAGAATCATTTGAGGTGTACATAGATGATATGCTTGTAAAGGGATCAAATTTTCCTTAACACCTATAATATTTGGCAGAGGTATTCTAGATTCTAAGGAACATCCGCCTTCGCCTGAACCTCGACAAGTGTCCCTTTGGGGTCTCTGTCGGTAAGTTTCTAGGGTTCTTGGTCTCCAATCGGGGAATCTAAGCCAACCTAGACAAGATCCAGGCAATCGTACACTTGTAATCTCTAGGCACCTTGAAAGGGATGCAGTCATTAGTCGATAAGATTGTCTTGTTAAGATGATTCTTGTCTCGATCCTCTGACAAGTGCCTTCCCTTCTTTGAGTGCATAAATAAGGGCAAAGGCTATAGTGTCACCCATTGGACCTTGATGGGTGAGAAAATCGTTGCGAAAGTTTAAGTTTAGAAAACTCAAGTTGTAAATTCACAAGAAAATCCATGCCAAATAATATTTATAACCGAGACTCTGGTAAGTCCTGGGTCAAACACATGGTGGCGAATGTTTGATTAAAAATCGTGTTTGGAATTATTGTCACAAAGCAGAGTAGTTGGTTGAAATTAATCTACGCTAGCTATTCTACTTAAAGAATAAAGAATAGAAAAGAGAGAGAATAAAACAGAGAAAAGATAAAGAGAGTGAACAAATATTTTATAGCCATATGTTCATTACAACTACTTGCAAAATTAAAAACTACACAAGAAAGCAATAAAAAGATAGGGATGAGAAAATCCTCCTCGACGGCTGCTTGGAAGAGAAGTTGCGTTGATGGAGCACTTGGAAGATGATGGTGAGAGAATGGATGAGAGAGGATGAAACTAGATAGTGGAGGAAGAAGCAAGGCGACGTCGTTGTGGGATCCGCTTCCCGAATGATGGCGAGAAGACAACCACGGGATGCTGCATGAAGGGGGTGAGAAGATGGGCAAAATTTTGATTTTTTTACTCTAGAGGAGCTTCCCGGGTTTGGGACTAGCTCCTTAGAGCTTTAGAGAGGGTGAGAGAAGAAGAGAAGGGATGAAAGAAATGAGAGGTATGAGGTCCCTTTTATAGTTGAGGAAGAAGGGCATAAAAGTCTTTTCAAAGACCTTAAGATTTAATATACTGCCTTTAGTGATGTTTATGAGCGTCACTGTAGCTGTACGTCATTGAAGGCACACGTGCAACCTCAGTCGTTAATCGCTGATCCAAGCATCCACGTGTGGCCACTCCACGCTTGCTTCTCCTTCATCCATTCACACACACCTGCATCTTGAGTAACCTCGGCCGTCCTATTGTGACGTTGTGATCGCTTCCTCTTCAGCCATTGCACTCGCCTGCATACGATGGCCCATATGATGGCCCATCATTGCACGCATTTAGTGCGCTCGTTCATCTAACACACGAGAGTGCACCACATCGCTGCTCCGTAGCCGCTCGATCATGATCGTGAGACTAAATTTCATTACACGCCTCTTTAGAGGATTAATCCACTCAAACGGATTTGAGCATGCATTGCGCATTGCGCACATAAGCCTCGACCGCTACGCTACATTCTCAGCTTTGTCACATTTATGCTTTAACACTCATGCACTCATGACTGTTGGATGGTGATCCAATGGTCGAGATCACTTGAGGCCTCACCTTCAGAAGTTGTGAAGAGCGACTGAGATTGAATCTCATCCTTTGGATCTTCAATCGATGGCTTGGATTGATCGGGCGAGTGAAGAGGACATCTTGTGGGCAGTCTTTGGTGGCTAAGATGGCACCACGTGGTGCCATCTGGGCTGTCCATATTCTATTGCTCATAGGTGGTGCCATAGTTGTTGGAATAAATCGATTTTCGTGCCATTGGACAGTGATCGTTGATCTAAACCCATCCGTGTGGTTGGATTCGTCGTCTGGAGCTTGGATTTTCACCACTTTGCCCTTTGATCTCTAATCTTTGTCGGATTGCATCTAATGCTACGGAGGTTCGATCGGGGTGATCTTGGAGGCGTTAGACTCCGATCGTCACCTTGATCAAATTTGTACGGTTGAATCTTCAATTTGAGGCCTAAATAAATATCGCCTTATCCCCTGACCACAAAAAGGACAAATTAACCTATAATTTATACAATCGATTCTAAATGCAGAATGATGCATGCTATTTAATATTTATAATGCTAAATGCAAGTATACACCTAAGAACACTCATTAATAGACAGTTCATGTGAAATAGATGTATCTACATCACACCCCATGCCTATCTTTTGCTAGTCCCTAGCAAACTAAATGCTATTTATAAACAAAATTGGGTTCAAATTTCTTTTGCAGTAATTATTTCCCAACAGTAAGAAATTTCTACTAAAGACTTGAACTACAGAGACTTAACAGTGCCTGGGTGTCTGCCAAAATAGAAATCGCCCATGCCCTTACCTTATTCAAAAGCAAATACATTTTTTTCTTTCTTTTTCTTCTTTTCTATTTTTTTTTATTTGGATTTTTTCAGTTTAGAGTTTTGGAGCGGCCTTCTACAGCTAACCCTTGCATGAGTCACCTCCAAGGGCATATCTAGAGGGGAGTTGCTCAGGGAAATTGCCTCAGGCGGCCCAGATGGCTCCAAAGGGGTAGAGGGCACACCTTCCCCCTCAGCCTCGTCAGGACTCTGGAAAGAAGATGTTGTTGACTCCTCCTGCGGAAACTCCATGATAGGACCCTTCTTGGCATGCCTCAAGGGGACCTTCAGCTCCTCCGTGATCTCTTCAAGGGTCTCCTCCTATTTCTGCTTCAGCCCCTTCTGATAAGTTGGCTGACTCCCCTCACCCCACTCTAAGGGCCTCCCCTCCCCTTGCTCTGCTAGCCTTTCTTCACCATGCTGCGACCTACGACGAGCTGAGCCACTACCTAGATGCTTGGGCGCGACTGGCCAAGCGAACCGCTCGAAAGCTACAGCCAAAAGAACCAAAACACCGGATTAATAAGTAACTGGCGGGTGCAATACATGATACGAAAGTTATTGCCTCACCCCCTACTTACATGGAGTGAGCAACGAGTCCGCCACCCATGAAATAGCCTCTCGGGCATCCTTCCACTTGAGTTTCGACTAGGTAATCAGACCAAACTTAATTATTTTGTTTACGTCTGCCTATGCAGGCGGGTCAAGCTCCTCGGGTTAGGGTGGTTGGTCCATCTTAAGAGGGCCTTGCCATGTATAGGGGACTCTGAGGTCTTTGATTTTGGAAAGAAGTAAATGGTGTTCTTGCCCCTTCAAACTATCAGGGAGATCTACTATCCAGTATCTGGTCTGTTGGTTGTACATGGTGCAAGTGCCTGATGGAGGCCTACCCTTCTTCATCTTCAAGGGCATTAGCCCAAAAAGCAAGCGGAATAAAATGAGGTGGGGGCAATCCCCAAGTGAAGGCAGATGGCAATAAAAGCATTCAAAACCAGCCAACAATTAAGGCTGAGTTGTGAAGGGGCGAGGTTGTAAAAGGAAAGGAAGGAAGACAAAAAGGGGTTTAAAAGCATCCATAGATCATGCTCCATAGCGTATCTACAAATTATAAACATGTCCCTCACCTCGTTTGAACATAGATGGGTATGGGACCCACAAGCGTGAAAGGGTACTCCATCGAGTCAGTACTCCTCCAAAAGAGACAGAATTGAGGACCAAGTATGAAAGTTTGACAAAAAATTATGCAAATCTCTCATCTCAATAGAAACCCCAGAAGTGGAAGCAATGGACTTACCCTTGCTTGCAAGTCCCGACATGGTGATGCTTCCTTTAAGAAACCATGAGACGAAGATGCTCCGACGAAGGACACCCTCTCACAACACCCTACTAAAAATGAGTACTACACATAGTGCTCTCCAAGGTAGGTAGGGCATTAACTATGACCAACCACCCTTATATATACCCCCTACAGAGGGCGGTTCCCCCCTTGTGAGGCGTACATTTCAAAAAAATCAAATCCCGTCGTATTCGGTGTAGATTCCAAATATACCGCCAAGGGAGAGAAATACCTCAGCCATCATTATAGGTGTGCATATCCATCGTCATAGAGAAGGTAGTCCCATCAATGACAGGCATGATACATGAGGCCTTTGCTGTTGGTGCTAAAGCACCACGATCATTTATTTTGATGATAACAAAACACGTGTCTTTTAACATTTGCTTTTGAGTCTTAGTTTTCAGGTCAAATTGCAAATAGAGACAGGTGTTTAGATGGAGTTTGAGCTCGCATCCATGGCGGATTGGAGGAGCTTGACAGAGACGGAGGAGCTTCGCAAGGAGTGAAAGCTTGAAGAAGGAAGGACATGAAGAATAGGATAGATTTCCTTTCTATTGCACTTTATATTTTGTTTCTTTTGTTTCTCTTTATTTTATTTCTTAGATTCTTATTAAAGAGCCTCAAGGTACCCTAACAATAGTCCTAGAAACACTTGTAAAAACCCTAGGATACTTAAGTTTTCTGTAGAGAACTTAGAAAACCAAATAGGGTTCAGACAGCCTTATCAGATGTCGAATCTGAAAATTAGACGTCTGATAGTGACTTTTAAAATGTCTGACTATTTGATCAGACGTCCAGACCTTAGTCCAGATGTCTTAGGAGACGTCTAATGCCTCTGCCAGATGGCCATTAAGACGATCGTTGGCCTTAGCAACCTATTATTAGAGAGTTAACATTAGTATGACATTTTATTAGTTTCCAGGCATCCGTATTGATTCCCAGATGTCTGATAAATAGACGTTAAGCCTAGTTAGTCACCAAATCACCTGTGTCAGATCTCATAGCCGTTGTACTCTCTTGGAAATCTATACTCGTTGTTAACTTGGTTTCCAAACGTCCAGATCCTATGTCAGACGACCGATCTGTCGTCTGATCATTTAGACCAAGAACCCTGTGTAGGTCTGGACAAAAATAGGAAGGATACCCGTCTAGAATTAGATGTCTGACCTTATGTCCAGACATCTTAAAAGACTTGTTTTGACGTCTGGTCTGATTCAACATTGTCCAAGAAGATCAACCTACCTAGATCAGACGACTGACTCTAAAATCAGACGACAACCCAAATGTCTGACCTTAAGTCAGGACGTCTGATAACCCTATCAGAGTCATGATTGATCCTGATTCCGACTTGATTTGCCTTGGATTTGTACCAAACGGCTATGGAAGCCTTCCAAGGCCTTCCAAAGCCTTCCTAGGCCCTCTATAAATAGAGGAGAACCCTTGCCTTGCAAAAACACACCAAGCAACACACTTTCATATCAATTTGTGTCTTTTGATCTTGAGAAGAAAGATATAGCTCTCCAAGCCTAGTTCTACATCCAGAGAGCTTCATCTGAGTTGTGCACCCATTCTCCCTCCGCGTTTACGAGAGCGTCATTGTGCCAAAGCGTGGTTCACGCACCTGCGTCGTCACCAATGCACTTCCAAGAAAAGGGAAGCATCTTTACCTATAGTAGCTAGGTTCATCTTTGTTGGCTCTATAGGTTATTTTGTAATATATCTTTGTTATTTGTGTTGGGTATTCGCATTGCGAATTCCCATCTCCTTCACGAGACAAAATCCTTCTTGTGAAGAGAAGGGGTTTTAAGGTACACTACCCTCGGTCTAAGTAGTGTTTTTGTAATTAAGGTTCAGCCACCCTCGTTCAAGTGACTGGGTTTAGTGGATTTGATTGACTTTGTCGATCGGGAAATCCTAACTCGAGAGGGTTAGGTGGTGGTTTTCACCCGGTTTGGGTTTCCACCTAAAAATAATTGTGTACATTATGTGATTGCTAATTTTGTGAGATTATTAGCTTTTAATTCCACTTTTTATACGCCACGCATATCTCACCCCCTCCAAGTTGGGAATTACATTTGCCTCATTATAATGGCAATTAACGCTTGTCTTGTCACACCCAAGACGAAGTCCCTACGGTGACTGGCCATCACTAGTGGAAGGTGTCTGGCATTTCCTACGAGGCCACCTCTTAAGGTCGGCAGGGACTAGGCTCCAATATGCCTTCACTCCCTCAACAAACTACCTCTTAAGGTCGGTAGGAACTTAAGCGGATGTGCCTCACGTTCTTTTGGTATGGCCACCAGTTAAGGTCGGTAAGCCACTTCTTAAGGCTGGAAAAATAGCAACTGCACGTGCCTCCAACCGCCTCTTAAGGCTAGTAATATAACAAGCGTACGCACCTCCAGCCGCCTCTTAATGCCAATAGAAATGCAGGCAAATACGCCCCCAACCTCCTCTTAAGGATGGCAGTACACTAGGAGAATTCCCCTGAAGTCACCTCTTAAGGTTAGACAACATAATAGGCGGACATTCGGGGTAAATTCCGCTCCATAAAAAATGCTCCCCTACTTAAATAAACAGTCGGAGCAACATTTAGGGGCATTACCTATCGTGGAGATTTTACCACTATAGTTACTCTTTTAGCAAGTATGCTCTAGCTAGAGAGTAAGGGGCATATGATGAGGGGCAAAAAATACCCTCGGACTCAAAACTCTGTTAAAAGCCCAACAAGAAGGGTCCAACCCAGAAAGACTCGGATACAGGTGGATCCAGGGATCTGACCCACCTACATCTGGAAAGACTCGGATATAGGCGGGTTCGAGGATCCGACCCGCCTGCACCCGGAAAGGTTCAGATATGGGCGGATCTAGAGGACCTAACCCGCTTAAGGATCTGATGCCAACAAAGAGACGACGAAAAAAGTCCAACACGACCTTGCCTTCAATAAATAATGGCATGGTTGCTGCAATTAATAACTTGACAACATACATACCCTGGCAACGGGCGTATCTAGCTAGAAGATCTTACAAAGGGACAGACCCTTGCACTATAAATAGAGAGGAAAGGCCCTTAAGGCTAGGGGTCAGGCAATTTGAGAGAGAAAGAGAGATTATAATCTTATTTCTTATTAGTGCATATTTGGAAGCATCATCCTCCCCTCAGACGTACACCCATTGCGATGGAACTGGGTCACCAACTTCTTTGTCTCTCGTGTGATTGCTTGAGTTGTTGAGTCAAACCCTCCAATCACCTAGGAGGTCTGATCAACCTCATACTCACATTTCAAGATTATAATTTTAAGTGTTGATTCGCTCTTATTGACCATATTATGATGCATTTCTAAAACCTCGATTAATGTGTATTAACATTACTATTTCTTGAGGAGGCCCTTGCTCCGACACTACATTTAGCACCGTCCAAGACACCTTTGGGAGCCCTACACCTCGACACCTCGTGGCACCATGAGAAGAACTCCCAGCGAATTTAGGCTCTCGCTTCGAGACTTCAGGATAGTACCATTCAAGACACCTGAACCACAAGATGTACTTATACACTGTGTGTGTGTGTGTGTGTGTGTATATATATATATATATGGAATATATATGTGGAGCAAGCACCGAGGGGGTAACATGTTGGCATCGCTTCCTAAAAGGAGAGTTTTCTCCGTGGTAGGGACTCAACCAATCAAAATTATTTCAGGTTTCAACTTAAGTTAAACAGGGGGAATTATTTATTTATGTGTTTTTGGGCTTTTTGTACTTTGCTGGCTTGTGTGTGTGAAAATTTGATGCTTGAATTTCAAAAGAAATTCAAATTTCTGGACTGAGAACTAGTAGCTGGTTAGTTCTCAGCTAGTAGCTAATCTTGAAGGAGTTGAGCTAAACTGAGCTTCTCAAGCTGGAGATGAGCTGGCCTGAGCGAGACTGCTACTGATTGATGACCCTTCAACTGGCTTAGGTAGCTAGTCCAAGACTAGTAGCTAAGTTCCATGGAATTGAGCTACCATAAGCTGGAGGGAACTAGAGTTGAGCTAGATTCAGCTGAGATGAGTTAGAATGAGCTAGGATCCTGTTGAGATGAGCTGGAATGAGTTGGGATCCACCTGGCTGAGACTTCTATCTTCTTCTTCTTGTCCTTTTCCCTTTCACATTATTAAGGTTTAGTTGATTCCTATTGTGTCTCATCCCTGACAAAATAAGTGAGATGTATCAATGCATAAAATGATGAGAAAACTAATAATGCATGCCTAAACCCTAAATGCATGCAAATGCCTAAATGCAGCCTAATACCATAGTGCAAATGCAGAAACCCTAGGAACTAAGTATGATTTTAGCTTAAGAATGATGATAAATTGGTGTTTATCAACGTGTCTGCAGCCCTAGGGGAGAAGTTGGAGTTGGAGTGTGTGTCTATTGTGCGGAAATATGCTAATATGTACCCAAATGACCTCCTAGGACATCCACCTGATTGAGAGACCGAGTTTGAGATCTCTCTCATTCCCGGAGCAAACCACATATCGATTACCTCGTACTGGATGGCACCGATAAAGTTGAAGGAACTAAAGGTGCAGCTTCAGGAACTCCTTGAGAAGGGGCTCATCCAGCCTAGTGCCTCACCTTGGGGGGCTCTGGTTTTATTTGTGAAGAAAAAGGATGGCACCTTACACCTTTGCATTGACTGCTGACAGCTGAGTAAGGTAACCATCAAGAACAATATCCTCTCCCGTGGATCGATGGTTTTTTTAATCAACTTCGTGGGGCCATGATATTGTCCAAGGTCGATCTGCGATCAGGTTACCACCAACTTAGAATTAAAGAAGGGGATGTACCAAAGACTAACTTCAAGACACTATATGGCCACTGAGTTCTTAGTGATGCCCTTCAGACTGACGAATGCCCCTGCCGCTTTCATGGACTTGATGAACCGAATTTTCAGACCATACCTGGTTCACTTTGTCGTGGTTTTCATTGATGATGTCCTCATCTATTCCTGCATTAAGGTACAACATGATCAGCATCTCCAGTTGGTTCTGGTACTTTAAGGAGGTATAAGTTCAGTAAGTGAGAGTTCTTGCTGTGCCAGGTGTGTAAGCACCTCTATTTTGATGCACCAAAATTATATTTATTGCTATGACTGACATTTCAAGACTATCTTGGATTGAAGCCTCTGTTCAAGACACAACTTCAGATAGTTGCTGATGTGCGTCTTTTTCGTTTATTTGAGTCTAGGACTTTATTGTAAGGAACCTCAAATAAAACTCAAAAATGATTTTTTTTGTGTATCTTTTCAAAACCAAATTTTAGGGTTATTGATCGACTAAACTTATTAATTGATCGACCAAAACACTTTGATCGACCAACCTACTTAATTGACCAATCCAATCAGTCCATTTTAGGAAGTTAAGAAAAATCTTCTTGATCAACCAACCAAGCTAATTGATCGACCAACATTTTTAATTGGTCAACCAAAGTACTTTTTGATCAACCAATTAACCATAATTGATCGACCAATTTTGTTTCCTATTCAAGCAAAACTTTTTGTATAAATAGAGGTCACACACAGCCCATTCCTTTACAACTTTTAAATAGAAACACCATTCAAAAATAGAGCATCTCACGCTTATTGCAAAGGGCTTTCACATCCCGTTCTTCACGCTCTTAGAAAGCAAGACGCCTCGAACCTCTACGAAAAATAGATTTGATCATTTATTGAGGTTCCATAGAATTCATTTTCTTGTTATACTATTTTATTATTTTGATTTACGGAACCCAAGCCTGTTGGAAGATCCGTGGTTGTTGTTTTTTCTTCTCTTCAGGAAAAAAGAGAACGGTTTGTAAGAGGTTGTGCCACCCTTGTTCAAGTGGTGCGAATAGTGGATTGACTAGCTTGTACTAGTTGGAAAAATCCTAAACTGGGAAGCTTAAATAGTGGTTTTTACCTTGATTGGGTTCCCCTATTTTTTTGAAACAACAAGGAAAGCTATCGTACTACGATAGCGATCTGGGAGAGCATTTTATTAATTATAAAAAAATAAGTTTACAAAATGGATCCCCATATACGTATGAGGGACCAGCATGCATTTACAATTTGTTCCACACATACTGGCCTCTCCTGAAATAAAAACTCATTTCTTGCTCTCTAAATGCACTACATAACTGTTGCCATATGTATATGCAACTTATCCTTTGTCAAGAATTTTTTCCATAGCAAGTCCCACGTGGGTAGTGGCCCCCCACATACTCTCCTCCAAACTGTATCTGTCACCACACACGATGAGATGTGCCTAAAGCTATTAATAGGAAGTCCAGAAAGCAAGCACGACTGTAGTGCCACACCCATCCTTCTATGTCTGAGATCCCTTGTAACCAGCCATCTCTCCTACACAGCCATAAGAAGATTTGGACCTTTGTTGGAACTTTCAAGAGCCATAACTTTCTTGCTATCAGATCTGCCTCCTTCGAGTTAGACAAAAGTCTGATCTTGTCATATGCTCTAGCTGAGGTGAAGATCCCCTCCCATCTGTAGTGATCCTCCAGTCCAGCCACCGGTCTAAATGCCTTCAAGTCTAGCTGCAACCTTGCCTTCTCTTCCCAAGTTCTGGTGCCATCCCTATTGGAAGTTGCCCCTTCAATCTGCCGGAACACATCAGGTTCTGACCAACAGCGATTGACTAGTTCCCATTTGTCTTCAGTAGCTGCATATGCTCTTGGATATGCAGTTTTAAGCATACCCAGAGTTGACCACTCCTCTTGCCAGAATTTGAAGGAACTGCCATCACCCAGGACTAGCTGGAATAGCTGCCAGTTGTTCCTTATGGACTGCACCACAGAAGCCTAGAATGGAGATGGTCTGACTCGATGAAGTCTATCCAGCGAGTTGTGTGGCTTGCCATAGCTATCACCAATCAAGATTGCCCAGTTCTTACTATCACCGTTAAAAATTTGATTGCCCATTTAAGGAGCAGAGCTTTGTTGAATTCTTTTAGAGATTTAATCCCCAAACCACCATTTTTTTTGGCTTGAACAGTAGATCCCACTTCAAGGGCTGAAAAAACTCCCCTCATGCTTCGAACCCTTCCAAAAGAAGCATTTTCTCAAAATATCAATGCGCTTCCAAATAGATTTAGGTGCTTTAAATAGGGAGAAAAGGAAAACAAGGATGGAGGTTATCACTGAGTTCAAGAGGGTGAGTCTACCCCCCTTAGACAGATAGCAGTTGCTCCAACCTTCCAATTTGATTGCAATTTTATCAAACAATACATTCCAATCACTTTTTTTTTAGTTTAGAACACTTCAGAGGTAGACCCAAGTACTGATAGGGAGTGTGACCAAGGGCGTACCCAAAAGGGAAGAGATGGTCATTTTCTCTCCAGCTATTAACCCAAAACAGACCAATGACGACTTGTCCCCATTCAATTTCAGACCTGACATTTCTTCGAATATCTTCACCATATGAAACAGAGCTTGTGCTTCCTATTCTTTCCCTTCTACAAAGAATACCGTATCGTCGGCATATTGCAAGACCGAAGCCATGGCACTCCTATTTGAGATGGAGTAACCTCTAATCAGACCCACTTCAAATAGTCGACATGCATATCTTGCAAGCGTGTCAACCGCAAGATTAAAGATAAGAGGGGCAAGAGGACACCTTTGTTGAACCCCACATTGAGATTGAATCCACACCCCACATGGTTTACCATTGATAAGAGGAGAAAAGGACACGGTGGTGATGCACCTTTTCATCCATTGCAGCCATATAGCAGGAAATCCTCTCCTCTTGAATACCTCCAAGAGATATGGCCATGAAATCGAATCATAAGCTTTTCGGAAGTCTACTTTCCATAAAAAAGCTTTGCAATTCCTCCGATACCATCCCATCACCATTTCCTGAGCCATTATGAATGACTATTGCAGAGATCTATAAGGGAGAAAAGTGGACTAGACTGGGAGAATCTGATCCTGCAGGACACTTCGAAGTCTATAGGCCAGGACTTTACTCACCATCAAATAAATAGAATTCGACAGTGCAATAGGTCTAAAGTCGAGGAATTTATCCACTCCTTGTTTCTTTGGAAGTGAAAAGAGATAAGACTGGTTTATCTTGTCAAAGTCGTAGTTACCCCTTTCAAATTCCTTAAGCACCTCCATCACCTCCTCTTTCAATACATTCCAAAAGATTTTGTAAAAAAAAACTTGGACTCCATCTAGACCTGGTGCACCTTCATTATTCAAGTCATTTATAGCTTCCAATACTACACTTTCAGGCATTGGAACCACCAACTTGCCAACCTGTTCCTCAAAGATTCGAGGAAAAAGTGATCCTGCCATTCTCCACTCTCCCCTAGCTGCTGCCTGCGAGGTTTCCCTAAAGTACCTGGCAGTTGCAGCCCATATTTCTTGCAGACAAGAGGTTCTTTGGCCATCCACCTCAATTGAGGAGATGAAGTTGTGTCTTCTACGTGAACTAGCTGCTAAATGAAAGTATTTCGTATTGGCATCCCCCTCTTTAAGCCACAATTGTCTGGATCGTTCTCGCCAATCCATCTCTCTTTTCAAATCCTCCTCCGCTATAACCTCTTGCCACCTTCTCCTAACTCCCTGTTCATGGTCAGATAGTGGTGCAGTAGATTCCTTCTCATCCAGCTGTTGCGCTTGCAAGAGAGCTTCTTGATGCTTTTGTTCTCTCAAAGTTGCAATAGCTGACCCATATTCCTTTAACATTTGCCGCATGGACGCAAGCTTTGATGCCAGCCTGATGGTAGCCGTACCCTGCACTTGTTGAGCTCGCCACCAAGCCTCCAACATTTCACAAAAACCCACTTCTCTAATCCACGATCATCTGAACTTGAAGTAAGAGCCAGTTTGCACATTCTCACCACTATCCCAGACCAAAGGAGTATGGTCTGAGAAGGGTCGTTGAAGCCCAGCGACAGCAGACAATTGGAAATTCTCCATCAGTTCCACATTTCCAAAAAATCTGTCAAGCTTTGACATCAAACCACTTCTGTTTTGCCACGTAAATTCCACCCCAGAGGTTGGGAACTCATTAAGACCCAGATTTTGTAAGGTCAACATAAAACCAATGGAGGCAGTGTCCATTGAACCACTCGGTTTGTCCGTCCCAGTCAGAGTACAATTGAAGTCACCACTCGCTAACCACGGTAGCCCCTGCACTAGAGATGCAACTGAGGATAAGTCCTCCCATAATTCAGGTCTGAGGTTCGCAGCACACGATCCATAAACACCTGTGATTAACAATTCCTTCTCCCCTTGTATCAACTTGCATCTACAAGATGTCGTATGCCTATAGTTAATAATTTCAATAACATTTAGGCATGCCTTTTTCCAACAAAAGGCTATACCTCCTGACCTCCCATGAGCGTTTAAAGCCACACAGTCAGAAAAGACCTCTTTTTAGATCACTCCACAAACAGTCATTTTCATCCTCTATGTGCGTTTCTTGGATAATTGCACAATTGATCTCCCATTCCCTCAGATACCTCATAAGCGAGGCCCTTCTCACTTTGTTGTGCAACCCATGCACATTCCAAGAGAGGACTTGCATCACTCAACCTGGGATCCCCTTTTGTTGGACTGTTGAAGTTTTTCAACTTTAAGAGCAGCAGTTATGGAGTTTTCATCCATTCTTACTGAATGTGCATTTCTTCTCTGTCTCAATTTGTATGGGGATCTCCCAACTACAGACTTAGAAGTAGTTTGCACCCTGAACCTCAACCCTTCTGTAGCATGAAAGGATGAGTGATTCTTCAAAGAGTTAACAGTGATCTCTTGAAGCACCCCCTCTGACCTTTCCTCTTCTACCATCTGCTGCTCATTCTTTGAATCCACCATCTCATCTTCTATTCCCATGTGATGGAGGTATCTTCTCTTTTTCGAATCTGGACCCTCCTTTGGGGTGTTATGGCCCATTTGTTTCACAATGGGGTCATCCTTAACAGCCTCTGCAAAGGTTTTCATCACTTCCTACTCCTGGAAGAGTGTCTCCTTGCATCCAAATCGCAGATGTATCAGCCAAGAGCTACCTCCACACCGGAGGATGATTTTCTCCGAAATTGATCCTCCTCTAAATACATCAACATGGACGTAAAGTAATCGGCCGTCTCCCTCCCCTAATCCTACCTCTGCACCTTCTACTAGTTTCGCAAACCCAGCCACCATGGATTCAACCACGTTCCTTGACCTTAGATGCAATGGTAACCCTTTGATTTCTAGCTTTCCAGATCGCACACCTGCCCTCTGCGGCAGACATTCCAGCAATGCACCATCAAAAGGTGAGACCAATCTCCATAAAATGATCATAGACTAAAAATTGCTCGATTGAAATCTAAGGCGCTCCACATCGATCATCCCCAAACCAAACACCAGAAATTGCTTGGGAGAAAGCATGACGATTTTCCAACCTTCTACTGACAATGACAGAGAACTTACCAACCGTTGAAGTAGCTCCAAGGAGGGGTTTCCAGTCATCACCTCTACAACCAACGCCCCTCTTAGAACGAAGTTCGTAACCCTAATATCATCAGACATTGGAACCTCCACATCAATGGTGTGACCCATGTAGGTGGAGGGTGGTAGTGGTAGCGGACCTCCCATGTATCTTCTCTCCCCTCATCCCCATTCATGGAACATCCCGTGGCCATTCTCTCACTGCCCTTTGGGAAGAAGATCCTCGTTGTGATGCCGTCCTGCCCCGCTCTCCGTCCTCCGGCTCCATCCCCGTTCATCCCACTCCTCACCACCTTCCTCCAGATGACGTCAAAGCGAGTCATCCTCCGAGCAACTGTTGAGGGGGATTTCTCTCACCACATTCTATCTTTTTATGCTTTCGTAGTGTAGATTTTCTACTTTCATAGTGTAACAAACATTCATTTATAAATAGATGATTCTTTCTCTCTTCTTTTCTCTCTCTCTCTTATATTGTTGCAAGTAGATTAGCTAGAAGTCATCGACCTGATCTCTTGCCCTATTAAAAATACAAAAAAATTAGAAAAGACAAAAATGACAAAGAAATAAAAACGAAATGCGAATTTTTCAAAACTAAACGTTCGCCTCCCTGTGTTCGACCCGGGACTCACTTTCGAGTTTTAGTTATAAATTTATTTGATAGATGCATTTTGCAAGCTACGACGACAGGTCCTCTAAACCCCGATTTTAATTCGCGAAACATGCCCCCTTTTCCACTATAAATCAGGTGTGCTTTGTGCATGAATCTCTGTTGTCTTATTTTTTAATCTGACTCATATTTTTTAAAGCAATACTATTCAACCCTATCCTTTAGTATTTAGTTGTGATCCACAGGATATTTTCCAACCCTCAAGGTGGAGTTTCTAGGACACATGGTGTCATGTGTAGGGATTTTCGTGGACCCTGCCGAGGTTGAGGAAGTGTTGAAGTAGGAGTGTCCCAAAACTATGACAGACATCCACAGTTTCCTGGGTTTAGCAGGATAGTACAAATGATTCATTTAGTGCTTTTCACATATTGCTCTTCCATTAACCTGGTTAACGAGGAAGGATAACCCCTTTGTTTGGATCGGTGATTGTGAGGTTAGTTTCCAGACACTTAAGGAGAAGTTGACATTAACCCTTATACTACCATCCCTGACAATGGTTGCGGATTCATAGTATACACAGATGCTTCACTCTAGGGATTGGGTTGTGTTCTGATGGAGCATGGGCATGTGGTTGCTTATGCCTCAAAGCAACTAAAGCTGCATGAGAAGAACTATCCAATGCATGACCTGGAATTGGTAGCCATGGAGCCATTACTTATATAGTGAGACCTTTAAGATTCACACAGATCATAAGAGTCTAAGTACCTATTCGATCAGAAGGATGAATTCACGGTAGAGGTGCTGGATGGAACTCTTGAAGGATTATGATAGTTTGATTATCTATCATCTGGGAAAGGGAAATGTCATGACAGTGTTCTTAGTAGGAAGCCACTAGTCCAATTGGTAGCTCTTCAGGCACAGAGATGGAGTAGTATGATTGAGGTAGCCCAGTGGAAGCCATCACAAGTGATAGGATATTTTGCACAGTTGCTAGTGATGAGGCACATGTGCCCTAATCTGATATCTCATATAGTGGACAACCATGGAGGATTCTGACTTATAGACGCTTCATGACCAGGTACTCGTAGGAAACCCTAATGAGTTCACCTTTCTGGACAAAGTACTCTAGCTCCATGGTAGGTTGTGTGTTCCGCAAGATGAAGCACTTCAAAGGCAGTTGTTGTCCGAGGCCCATTACAGCAAACTCACTATCCATCCAGGGAACACTGACATGTATCATGATCTAAAGAAAGACTTTTGGTGGCATGGCTTGAAGAAGGATATGGGCAAATTTGTGAAGCAGTGGCTGATTTTTTAGCAAGTGAAGGTAGGACATTAGAGACTAGCCAACCAACTGCAACTTGATGAGGTGTGGCTCATCATAGCTAAAATGGCCAAGTTAAGCTAGAAATGAGGTTAAAACACTTTCAATTACTACAAGAAAAGGGTTAAGTGTGGGAATTAATGAAAATGACCTAAAACATCAATTCTATGTTAAAAAATGCATAATTAAGTCAATTTTGAGAGATTATGTAGTTAACTATGTAAATGGATGATTTGAATGCTAGTTGAACACCAAATGAGCACAAATTCACAAATTATTGGTTGGAATCTAATATGTTCAATTTACATGCCATAAAAACCTCATTATATTCTGACACCATTAGGACCTTGAATTGAGTGTTTTACATTTAGGTCCTCATTCATTTTCAAAGCCTTTACATTCTTTATACTTAAATTCTATCAGGGTCCTATGTGAATACCTTCAGGGACTAGTTGGTTATAACTCTCTTTACTTATGCTTCCTTTGCAAATATTCTGCCATTTCAAGCAGGGCTTTACTACAATTGTTCCAAATGACCTAGGCACAACTCTCCTCTTCTCTTGCTCATTCATGAAGAACATAGCTCATCAGAATCGTCCATCTTTCCATTGTTGATCTAAAGGTGGATCTTGATCCTATGGCCTATCCTTGGTTTTGTCACCTTTGAGCCCTTTTTCTAGATCACATCCTACGATCACTTTTTATTCTAATCCCTTGCGTGCATTCTAGAACCCATCTAAGCCCTTCATCCTCAACGACTTGCCACCTCTGATACTTGGTCACTCCCAACCCCTAAGCCTATAAATTGAGCTTCCTAGCACCCATTGCTCCTTTACTAGCTCCCCTACTACATTTCTTGAGTTGGTCATTCATCCCTCCAACTCTTCTTCCCCTTCATTGGAAGCTAGTGATAGTAGCTTCTTCTTCTTCCCTGACTCGATCCACATCACTAAGGATTCCTTAACACCTAAGGATGTCCTTAAGTTCCCCTAGGAGCTTTCATCGCTGGAGATCTTCTTCCTCCTTCATCATTGTAGCCACTAGATTAAGATTAGTGCTTTTTTATAATAGATTTAAATGCTTTCTAGAGATTAGATTAGTTTAGATAGTTTAGATCATAACTTCACTCTGTGGTTGCTTTCAATTAGGAGTAGATTAGTATAATTGGTTCTTTGTCATGATTTGCCCACTCTGATTAATTCAAATAAGAGAGGAAGATCCACCTATTCATTTTGATTCATTAATCTTCACCATCATTCCATAATCACCTTCTACTATTTTCCTCGAGGTTTTAATCCATTGATCATCCCATCCATAAGAGTTACTTTAGATCTGATACTTACTAACTCCCAGATCTAAAGTGTGCTCAAATACATTGGGGGGCCTTTTCATTCACGTCATATGACCACAAGGACTCTCCCTGTGAGTTGAATTGGATTTGATTTGATCAATTGATGTTAATTTAGTTTTAGTGGTTGATTGAAGAATTTATGGAGCAATTATGTTGTAATTGATATTAATCGATTGAATTGAGCCAAATTGTTTTAATTGGATCTAATGCAATGGGATTGAGCTAACTTGGTTGGATTTTCTTTGTCTGAATTATTCGCACCTAATTTCTAGCTTTGGTCTCGATTTTTGTCTTCACTGGTAGCATTGGCCAATGAAGTTAGTTGCACTGATTGGAGGCCATTGCGATGGCTTGATAGTTCCAAAAGCATCTCCTAAGATCCCTAAACACTAATCAATAGTGTGTAGGGTTCTTGGATGCTCAAATTAGTACAGCGAGGCTATATCAAAAGCCCAACTAGGTGACAATGGATTCTTAAAGCAACATGTTTCAATTTGCTAATTTAGGATTAGACAGAGTTTTATGGATCTTAATGAAGGTCTGGATTTAGTTTGAGGTTGATCTTAATGGCTGGTCTGGTCTTTTACCTCCACATTGTCTATAGTGTAAGGCGAGGATCAGATTAGGGTTTTAGGGTTTAATGAGCCTTGATTATAGTTTTAATTAATTCTAGAACCTTTAAGGAGAAATGGCTACACATGAAAACAAGATTTGAGTGTTTTAAATTTGATTTGAAAACCTAAGTTATCTCACCTTCTTCGACTGTCTATAGATAAGAACGAGGGTCACTTACGATTTTTTGGTATTTGAGTTTGATCTTGGTAAAGTCCAAATTATGAGAACAATTATGATAATTTGGAATGAGTTTTTATTAGTTTGGGAAGCAATTTTGAGTGCATTGTCGGTCCAGCAATTTCTATTTGATCAAAATGAGTTTTAATCATGGCTCTTCATTAGTTTTCAGATGATTTGGAGTTTGTGAATGAGTTACCAGATGGACTCTATAAAGAATGACTTTTTGGATGTTTTTAGAGGATTGAAATGTAGGAATAAACCTCAGATTAAAGTTTGAAGCATTTAGACAGTAGTAGCGGGAACATGTTGCCAGGGATGTTTTATGACTGATCCATGTATGGTACTGTTGGATTTCTCTCGAAGCAAGTTTTCCAACGACACTTGTTTCACACAAATATGAGGTGCATAGCTCAAGTTATAATCAAAATAAGTCAAAAAAGACCTAAATGTAAGGTGAACCACACTTAAGGGTAATTTCGGTATTTAACCCAACCAAATCTAACCCTAAATAGAATTTAGGTCTATAAATAGGTCCTCTTGGGTTTTGGGTCGTCATTAGCATCTGGGTCTTCAAAGCCTAAGAGAAAGAGAGAAGGAAAGAGTTTAAGATTTCATTTAGAAATATTAATTAGGCTTCAAGGGACCCACTTGCGATTTTGAGTTTTACAGGATTCCCACCAAAAATTTTGTAGAGGTAGCTGTAGTGGCGTATGTCAACCATTCGATTTTGCAGTGCCACACAGATTTATGCCACGTGTCTCTTGCTGGGATCGTGTGACCCGTGCACTAGGCAAGTTCGCGTGGAGCGGCTAAGCATTGTGCGGCGAATTTATGACACGTGGTGGATCGAGCGGGT
This sequence comes from Thalassia testudinum, assembly GCA_037157565.1. Classification (NCBI taxonomy): domain Eukaryota; kingdom Viridiplantae; phylum Streptophyta; class Magnoliopsida; order Alismatales; family Hydrocharitaceae; genus Thalassia; species Thalassia testudinum. The sequence goes on from JAZHRO010000009.1 coordinate 54,055,890, forward strand.
GGGTGTGGGCTATCTATGTGCGGTTGCCCAAGCCAACCATGTGGCGACATGTGGTGCTTGGACCCGTTGATCGATCGGCCTGGGAGGTTGGTTCAGCGACCCCCTCGCGTTGTTTCGAGTGGTTCGAGGCTTTCCTGACCTCGAATTTTGATAAATAAGATACTGTTGGAATCGTCTTGATGTGTACTATGCGTTGGTGCTATTTATTTTTATTTTTGACAACTATTTCCTTAGTGAAAAATTAGAAACATGCCTAAGTGATTCCAACCATATTTTTGATCTATGAAAATCAAGATTTGTCCCTAGTGCGTGCATGAATTATGAGGCAAGAGTGGCGATTGTCCCCAGGCCCTTTATGCATGATTTGGAGTCACCATGACCCTCTGGTGATGCTAGGTAGAGTAGTCTCCTCCTCTCTTGTTTCCATGTTGTTTCCAGGTAATTGTGGACCCGTCTTGGGTTGTTTTGTGCATATACCATGTTGGTTGGCATGGTGATTTCCCCTTTGCTGAGTCCAGAACCTTCTTAAAGATTTAACTCTGATTTTGGTGCTTAATTTATTGTGAAATAATTGGATGCTATGTGAATAATTATAAGAATTAGTGATCCAATATACGCTTATCATCAAATGTGTGAATGAACTTCGATTTACATGAAACAAGTTCCATTGTGTTCGTTAGTTGATAAATAATATGGGATAACTATCATAACTTGGAAAATACTGGTGAATGGATAGGTTGGAGAATAACTGAATATCTAGAAATCCTAGAATTAATAAATGTAACTATTAATTTACTTTGGTTTGATGACAATAAAAGATATAGTTATCTAGGAATAACTAGAAAATCAATATGACTATTTAGTCGGGACTTAGAGGATGGATAACTGATTTTAGCCCTGCTACTCGCTGGAATTGGCTGCAGCTTTGGTCTTTCAGACCATTTTTAGTCTGGTTTAGGGAGTTGTTGGCCTCCCTACGACTCTTTAGTTAGCCTTAGCAGCCAACTGGGATAGCAGGATGCATGGCTCTAGGTTGGGAGTGGTTTCTTCTCGATTGGTGGGTGGGTCATTGAATGTCTGTGGTTCAACGTATATAGCGCTTGTACGTGTTCAAGCTATATAATGTAGCCGCCACCCCTTTCCGCAATGACCCCAAGGTGACAGAGCATGGTGACTCGATGGGTATAAACCGACTTCTTAGCCAAGAGGGTGGCTTATATTAGTCTTGCTCCTAAGGAAGTTATGAGAGATCATCTCGTGCCCCGAGATGTTGATTTATGAATTGTTGACTGTAATAATGTGGGCTTAAATGCATAAACAAAAGTAGGTAAGTAAAAATTAATAAATGGATAACTAGTGATGTAGTGCCCTCTTTCTTTACTCTTGTCACTGTTATTACTTTGTTGTACTTGTTCTATTCTATTCAATTTTTATTGACGTGTTTCTCAGGTTCCGTACTTAGGTGTTGCTGAGTAGTCGGGTGCAATGACTGTTGTTGGTTTGTCTTCTACAGGATCGGGTCCTATTTTAGGAGATGGACCATTTTGAGCACTGTGGCTCTTTTCATTTTGTTTTTGCTGTGAGATTTCTCTTCCAGTCTTTTGTTTAGGCACGACATTCGTCTTTTAAGAAATACGCGTCATAGTATAGGACGAAATTCACACAAACACTTAAATTTATAAAATCCAAAATCGATGTGAGTCCGAGGTCATTTGCAGGGAGTAAAATGGGTAATTTCAATCACTAATCACAATTATCAATAAAGATATGCAAATATAATCAAAATATTACTCAAGATAAATATGAATAATATTGCAATAAGACCAGGGATTATAGTGAAAAAATGTAGGGTTAAAATGGTGATTTGAATCACTAAATTAACCTTAATGTTTAAACTCTATAACCACTTAAATATTTCAATAGCATTAATCAAATATCTCATATATTAGAACGAACACAAGCACGGGGTCAGATGTCCAATTAAGGCTTCAAATGCCTTATCTCGAGCCTCAGAGAAGCCAAGGCACAGTAGTAGCAGAGGAACATAGAGGCGCAAGGGCCTCTAACAAGAGCAAGGCACAAGGCCTCACTAAGTCTTTAGTTGCGACTAAGGTAGAGAGAGGAGAGGGAGGGCACGAATCTCGAGATAGCAAAAACACCCTCCCTCTTAGAGTTTCCTTCCTCAAAAACAAGTCAGACACGGGTATTCAGGTAAATGAATTTGACCTAGACTCGCAGGCATGTCGACGGGTAGGGGTGCTTAAGGGAGCATGTGTGAGCGCGTACGTTGGGGTGTGCATGGGGGACCTCACCCCGTGCTTTCGGAGGCGATAAGCCGATGTACAAAATTGATGTCATACGCTACGCGAGCTCTGTCAGTGATCGATGTGGGACTAATGTCCCCTCTTTCCTTCATGCAATGCAACTGAGGCTTAAGGGTGAGATTGCTGCTACTGTTGGGCATCCCTCTTTGATTCAAGGTCCAGAGAGTGTCGCAAGGGGATTCCGCAGGTCCTAGAGGTGAAGGCAAAGATGGGCGGCGTATGCAACAGCTGTGGTGAGGGTACCTGATGACAAGAAAATGGACTCTTGGCCTAGTCAGAAGTGTTCAGAAGCTTTGCCGGAGGATGGCGAGGGTAGTGGCGGTGATTTGAGGGCATTTTGGTGGTTAATGGAGCTCTATTGATGACGGAGAAGGCGAGTGGAGAAGCTGGTGTTTGGTGGAGTGATGGGGTACGTGAAACTACAAATTAGGTGAGGGATTTTGTAGGTAGGATCGAGGCAGAGTTGGTGGATGTGGCAGCGAGAGGTCTCGTGTGTTGTGGTGTGCGTACAGCTTCGCCAAAGCATCGCCGATGCTAGGGAAGACAGTAGGCTTGAGGGTACTGTGATGATGGTTCTTAGTTTCTAAGGGCGTAGAAGGAGGAAAGGGAGTGGAGGAAGAGGAAGAAGGGAAGGAAGAGGAATAACAGGGAATAGGAGGAGCTGGCGTTGGCTGGCCGGTGCTGAAGAAGATGAGGAAGGCGACAAGGTAGAACAGTGACGACGAAGGCGTGGAGAACCTCTGCTTTGACCGACGAGAGGCGAAAGCGAAAGAGGAAGGCAGAGGGCCATCCAATTTGATTGTTGGATGACCGGAAGAGGAGATCGGAGAGTCGCCAGAGCTGAAGTTTCCGATGACTAGAGAAGAGAGAAGAGGAGGTTTCTCGATCCAAACTAGGCTCCAAGAGAATGGCCGCATGATGGGGGTCCTTTTAAAGGGCCCAGGATGAGCTCTAAGCTTGGGAAGAAGCTTGGATTGCTTAGGTTTTCAGGGAGGAAAATCCATGAAATTCTCGAGTTCGATTGAGCTCTAGAGCACAATTTGGGGTTTGCTGAAAGATTGGGCATCTTCTCGTAGATCTTCCTTCCAAGTTTGAAGGTGATTGGATCTGATTTGAGGGAGAAAATCACCCTCGATTCTCGATGAAGAAATGTTCCCACAATCAATGGCAGTAGGGATCTAAGTGAAGAAAATGATGAGAATTTAGGGGCCCTTATGCAAATAATTCAAAACCTGAGGGGGTAAATGTAAGAAATAAAGTTTTAAAGGGCTAAATTACAAACTAGGTCAAGATGGACTTTGATTGGACCTAAATTTTTCTACCAACCTAATTTAGACCCAAGGAATCTAATGGTGAAGTTGGATTTAAATTTTTACCAAGTTTTGCTGTGAAATTTGCACAGAAGCTCAAGTTGTGGCAAAATTCTATCTGAGACTGTTCTAGGTCAAACTGGGTTCATATGCTCAAACTAAGGGTACCAAGCCTCTTAGAATACTTTTCTATGGAGTTTAGGAGGTTTAAATGAATTTTATCCTAACAAGAACCTCTTTATTTTATGCGAGTCTGAAATTAGGGTTTTGTATGCTGTTTTGGTTCTCGAAATGCATGAAATCTCGTGTTTGTCAGTGTTGACCCACATTTTGGACTTTTAAGCTCATTTGACCTTCATTTAAGCCCTGACAAACCTCGTGGTTAATATGTGTTTGTGATGTGCTGTTAAAATTGCATAATTATTCCTAAGTTCCCATTCTCTTCTTAAATCAGAATATTATGGAATTACGACCCTTAGATAATTATGTATGAGCTCTTATCAATCATACCTGAATAAAAGTGGCTAGTTACGGCCGATGATGATATTCATATCATACCCCCATGCCTAGCTTTTACTAGTCCTAGCAAAATCCTATGGAATAAACTAGATCTCTAGGTCGGATGTAACCGTTAGGATGCCCTACTAAGCCGCATCAATAGAAATCAAATCAGCATGCCAACAATAGCCCTAGAGGTACTTAAGTACCAGCCAAGATCCAGACTTGACCAGCTTCAGCCTGGGGCTGCTGTGAAGGTTTCTAAGGCCCATAAAAACTACCTAGAGGTTCATTAACCCCAGTGGTTAAAGAACCCGTGCGTAGACATATTGAGTCCAGGTTCAGTTTACCAATGCATTTTGAAGAGAGAGAGAGATGGAGAAGGATATTTCATTTTAAGAGTTTTCTCTCTTTTCTTTTTATATTTCCCTAAATCCAACCTTAAATTAGCCCTAAACATGGTTTGTATCAGATTCCTTGTCCCCACTATCAATCCTAGAAGGGTCCTTGGCTTTCGATGCTTCGGGATAGCACCACCCATGGAAACCCCCATAACCCTAGCTTTCGATACATCAAGATAGTGCCGCCCATGGTGTTCTGTGGTTAAATTCAGGCCCTGGCAATCAACAATTTGGGATAATCCTGCCCGTGGCACCTGAACCAGCACGAGGTTCTTACACGCCCCCAGTAGGATATTTAGATATCTTAGGAGATAAGCATCGAGGAGACGATATGTTCGAGGGGAATTTTCCACCTCTCCACGGTGGGAACTATCAAATCAACTTTTCAGGATGATTTTTTAGAACAGAAAACTTTTCGCATGATTTTTTTATTAAGCGCACTAAACCAGACTAGTGCGTGAGTTTTGGGTGCATAGGTTACCAAGTCCCGCAAACCAAAGAGTAGGCAACAGGGCCGAATAATCCCTAAGCTTTAAACCTACTACATCAGCCTTGCACTTTCCTCAACCTCTTGAGGACTAATCCGGATCTCAACGAATACTTGAGTGTTTAAATCCTAAAATAGGTCCAAGAGGCCTAAGGTCAGTACTCGTCACTAATCTCCTCGATTTTAGCCTTCCAAGTCTTAGTTCATCATCCGATCCAGCCTAGAAGTTAGGTGAGTTCCATGCTCAATCACAAGGGACTATTTCTTTTCTTCCATTTTGATTTTGATTGCTCCTTTCTTTCTCTTTTCTTTTCTCTCCTCAATTGTTTTCAATTCAGCTCACTTTGATCTCTCCTTTCCTCTTTTCTCCTTTTTTTTTGGATGAAACCCCTCCATGAATTGATTCTCATAACATTTTGCACTTTAATACCCCATGCCTAAGATCTAGAAATAATGGTGAATATAAATTACAGTTACCTCCCTTGCAACGACGCTGATGTGAAAAATCACGTGATTTGTAATTAGGGTTTTTAAAGTCATTGTAACACGTGAAATCGCATATGCTTTTAAATTTCTATTCCTAGATAGTGGGGTATCTAGGATTGTCCAAGGAGGCAAGTTTGCAAATCAAAATCCCTTGCTTTAAAGATGGAACTCAACTTTCTTTTTGGTCTTTTCAATATATACTTTTTATAGATTTTTGAAATAAAGGCAACATTCAAGTTTTCGTTGAAAGCTGGAAAACAACTAATACCTAATTCAATAAAGCTAACCCTAAGGTGACAGGTAGGGCCTCTCCCTAAGCTCACCCTAGGCACATGGAGGCCTAGAATAATTAGGGAGAGGGAGTGAAACAAATGTTAGGCAAAAATTGTAAGAAGCTATGCAAAAAATTGAAAGAAGGCAATTTGAATTAAAGCAAAATTGTTTACACAAAACCTATAGAGGAATGCTTCTACTCTACTTGAAAATACAAGAAAAATAAAACACAAATCCTCTATATAGATGGTGAAGAAGAGGGCTTCTTGCTCCAAGCCAAGTAGCTCCTTGACTTGAAAAGACAACTCCTTCTTGAGATGCTCCTCCAAATGATTGAACAAGTAAAAGCATGCAAAATTCCATTAGAAAGAAAACAAGTTTACAAAAGATATTTAACATTTAAAATTAGGTAAACATTGTTTATTACAATCTCTTGCAAGAATATAAGGCAAGAAATGGTATTATAAGAATTATCATGTCCATTACAACATTCAAAACTCAAAAACATGTAATAGAGCAGCTTCAACCTTGAATCAGACATCTGAAAATAATATTAGATGCCTTAAAAATATAAATTGGACTTCTGATGATAAGTATGGACGTTTGATTTCTCTTCATTTCATTTCTCTTATTCTTAAGTTCATATTTTCTTAAATCCCTTTCTTCTTCTTCTCTTCTGCTCTCTCTCTTTCTCTCTATTTCTCTTTATACATAATCTTTCTTTCTTCTTCTTTAACTCTCTCTTTTCCTCTCTTTCTTTCTTTTATTTATACTATGCATTCCTTATCCACACTTAGTTGACTTTTAGCTCACCTTAAGCCCATTTTTTTCTCTTTACTTAACAAAAATTAAGGATGGGCGATCAGACCTCTTTCAGGGGTACACAGCACCCTGTAGGGTGGGACCAGACACTACGTAAGGTTGTTCACAAGCGAAATCGAGGTTTTAAAAACTGCATTGTAGTATAGCCAAAATCGCTTTGAAAACAAATAATATTTATTACTCAAATTTTAACTCCGAGGTCGAACACAAGGAGCAATATGGAATTCAATGGAATTCAAAACTCTAGATCACAATTTGAATCAAAAATATAAGAGATTACAACAAGAATAATGTCAGGTATCAATGTGCAAAAAGAATGGAGTAAAATGGTGATTTAAATCACCAATTACTCCTCACAAATAGCAACTAACTCAAGGCCTCAAATATATGTAATCAAATGTATCAGACGGCTTAAACAGCTTGGTGCTACAGTGCTACTTAGAGACTCAAGGGTTCCTCTTCTTCTTCTTTCTTTCTTTCTATGCTCTGCTTCTCCTGCCTTGTCTTCTCTTCTTCCTTTTGTTCTTCTTCTATTCTTCTACTCTTCTCCTTCTTCTTTTTCTCTTCCTATGCGGCTCTCCTTCCTTTTCTTCTGGCTCTGGTCTTCTCCTCTTCTTCTTGCATTCCTTCTCAGTTCTCCTTCTTCATGCAGAGGGGAAAGGTTATTCAAATGGCTAAGTGTCAGCCGTTACTCCCTGTAGCAAAACCCCCTTGCCTCCGTGTGCTCTCTCTCTCTTTCTCTCTCTGGGTCATGCTCTCCCAGAGCCTTCCACAGTACCGGGTATTCGGGTTTTGGACCTAGAGCACACCTGAGTCCAAGGTTGCGAGCGTGATCGTAGCCGAGGAGTGGAATCGGGTTAGGCTGGTCGGGTCTGTGCCAAGCCCGCGGGGGACGAGTCATGGGCGAGGCACAGGTGAGCGGGTGAGCGAGGAACCTCACCCCCCAAGTGTCTGAGGTGAAAAGCCCTAGACACAAATTCAATTTATGCACTGCGATGCACTCTTCAGCTAATGATGTGGCACTAATGATAGTGCCTCTTCTTTGCATGCGTCTGCAGCTAGATTTCCTTTCACTCAAGGTAGCTGCTGAGGTTTACACTCCCAATTGAGGGCTTGGGATGAGACCTGAAGGCAATCCACATCACCTAGAGGTGGCGCCTGGAGCTGCAGGTGCCTAATGAAACTGCAAGCTTCCATCGAAGCTTTGCGGTAATGGCGGTGATGGCTGGAGACCTGAAACTCAAGAAAAGGGCCTCTCGATCACGTCAGATAGCTTAGGAGGTTCACCGTGGAGTGGTGAGTGCGGTGGTGGGTATAGCGTGTGGTAAGAGTGAGGGTGAAGGCCTAATGGTGACGGAGACGACCATGCGAAGGTGGGTTGTGCGGGGGCATGTTTGGGTGCGTGGTGGAGTGAAATAGGAGAGGGATTTTATTCGTGGTGGAACGGCGAAGGTTATGGGGTGGTTGGCGAGGCAGATGTAGGAGTGTAGTGGCGGATATGCCTCGCTGGAGGAGCAGCCAGAGACGGGGAAGACGGAGGTGAGCGGCGTCGGTTGGCGGTTGTGTGTGTCTGTGAGGGTAGGAAAATGAAATAGAAAGAGAGAGGGAGCAGAAGAAGGGCTTAACGAGCGAGTAGGGAGGTGGAGGGCTCCGATGTTGGTCGACCAAAGCTGGAGAAGGAATATGGTGCGGCGAGGCAACAATGTCGACTGAGGTAGAGGCACGACCGCTCGTTGGCAAGAGAGGTTCGCGAAGATGAGGGGACGATCGTCAGCCATCCAATTTGATTGTTGGATGGCCTAAGGAGGAGAATGGAGAGGGGTCGCCGGAGCTAAGTCTAATGGTGGCCAGAGATGGAGTAGAGGAGGGTTTCTTAGGCCAAAACTTGCTAAAATGCACGGTTGTGCCTTGGGGATCTTTTTATAGGCCATAGGAAGCCCTTTCAAGCTTGGAAGGTAGTTACGACAAAGGATACCCAAACCTTTGAAAGGTTTGAATAGCCTTTTGGGAAGGACTTAGAGCCTAAGGAATGACTCAAATGGAAGAGAACTTCCCAAAGAATCCCCGTATCAATTTTGAGAAGGATTGATTGAGAATCGAGCAAGAAATCCTTGCTCAAAACTCGACAGTGAAGGTTTCACCTTCCAAAAATGCTGTGGGGACCTACTTGTGAAGAATACAAAGAATTTGGGGGCTATTTGTAAGAAAATTCAAAAGTTAAGGGTCTGAATGAGATAGAAAGGTTTGATTGGACCAAAATGCAAACTTTGTCAAGATGATCTCAGATTGGGCCTAAATTTTGGTACAAACCTAATTTGGACCCAAGGAATCAAATGATGAAGTTAGATTTAGGTTTTGACCAGGTTTGATTGGGTAATTTATGTAAAAACCCAAATTAGGGCAAATGTCTATCTGAGACTCTATTTTGGGTCAAGATGGGTTCTAATGGTCAAATTGAAGGTTCCAAACCATAGAGTATATTTTTCAATAAATTTCAGAGGGTTTAGGTGAATATTATCCTAACCAGAACCTCAGTTAGTTACATTGGTCTATTTTTAGGGTTCAAAAGTCATTTAATTCTCAAAATACGGCCAAACCCTTTTCTGTTTATTCTAACCCACTTGTCAGACGTTTAGGACCATTTGACCCTTAATTACCCCCTTGGAAAACCCATGATTGTATTGCATTCATGATATGATGGTAAAACTGCAATTTTAACCTTATTTTCTTGTCTTTCCTTCAGAATGGTTATGCAGTGACTTAAGGTTCTCTGGCAGTTATGTAGGGGCATTTATTAACTTAATTGGATCAAAATGAGCTAGTTATGGGTCATGATGGTGTTCCCATCAAAGGTCCAACCTAATTTTTATTAGGTGGATTTTAGTTAATTTTCACAACGCACAATTCTAGGCCATTCCATGCCCACACACATCCACGCCCACAAGCACACACACCCACGCACAGGCACGTGCCCATAGTCGCACACACCTATGCATAGGCACGTGCCTACGCATGCACTTGCGCACATAAGCATTTCTCTTTGTGCCCTACGCTGATGACCGAGGGGGTTGTAGCGCAAAAACAACTTATACCAACGCAGGCGTCCACAAGTTCCTGATGTGGGACCTTTTCTAGCGTTTTCAGGCCGATCTTCAATCGCGAATTCCAGCCAACTTAGGTCATCAATCTAATCGAGTGAAAGCTCGATCAAATGCTGCTGATGTGATCTATCTAATTTCAGCATCAATTTGATGCTTGAATCTCAATTGATCAGTCTATTTCAAGGGCAAAACATGCTGTCTGCCATGGTCGGAATGCCTGTAATGATAAAGGATCAGGTCATTCGACTTGCTGAGGAACTAATGCCTTCAACGGAAGATCTGAATGACTTCAGTGATGCATTCCACATCAAATGGAGAAGGAAAGGAGGGTCTGAGAGCTTTAGGGAGTGATAGAAGCTCAGAAGCTTTGTGAAAGAGATTCAGAGCTCCAAATTGAGTTCCACATCACCTAACAAAAAGGTTAAGACCTTAGCAACAGATCTAAATGAATTTTAGAAGGTAAACAGAACTGATTTAGCTAGGAATTGAAGTCTAATTTCACCGGAAACACTGAAGAATAATGTTGGGTTTGAAAATGACCCAAACTGTGCAGAAGATATAAGCTTGTCTACACCTTAATAAAACTCATTAAATTCACCATAATTGATCTCTAAATAGTTTCAGGAACTAAATCAACCCATCAATTCAGAGTTTTGATTAATTAATCCTAGATAATGGCTCAAGTTTGACCTAATAGGCTCGGAAGTTGACTTTCATCTTTTCAGCTTTTTAGATCAAATTAAAGCCTAAAATCAACTTAATTCATCATCAGGAATTGATCCAACACCTCAAAACTAAGTTTTAGGCACTTTTGATGAGTTCCCAGATGTCGTCTCCTGAGATCGAGATGAGGAGTGTTCGTCAGGACACCCCAGAGGTTCTCAAATCAATTAAGGTTCATGAATTGCTTCTCTAAGTTCTATACATGCTCCTTGACCTGGTCACAATGCCTAAACCCTAACAGACTTGCCTCTCCAACTCTGCCGGAGATGGAAAAGATAGAGTTCAGTGAAAGGCTCTGATCAATAAAACACAAATTTAAACACTACAACATAATCCCTAGGTCAAAGTAAGGTAGTTTGGAGATTCTCAGGGACTTTCAAGGGCTGAAGCTCAAGAACGTTTCATCGGAGCTTGCTGGAGCTCCGGTGAGTTCAGACATGAAGTTATGGAGTTCAAAACTCTAGAAATAGACTGAAATTAGTCTTAAAAAGGTTCTTGAAGTTGCAATGGACCTCAAAATCATTGCAAGGGAAAGTGATCCTTCTAGGTAGTGGTGTTTAGCTTGCGGTAATCAATATAGACCCTCCATCTAGTTGAGGGTCTAGTCACAACTTGTTCACCTTGGTCATTAAATTCTATAGTAAAGCTTGCCTTCTTTGGCACCACATGAATAGGACTTACCCATTTACTGTCTGCAGTGGGATATATGATCCCAGCGTATAACCACTTTAGAATTTCCTTTTTAACCACCTCCCTCATATTAGGGTTAAGACATCTCTACATGTCCCTAAATGGTTTGATGGAATCATCAGTATAAATGTGGTGCATGTAGAGTGTAGAGTCTACACCTTTAATATCAGTAATGCTCCAAGCAATAGCTTCCTTGTGCCTAGACAAACATTCAATCAGGGCTCCCTCTTGTGATTCGGATAGCACAGCTAAAATGATAACAGGGAGTGTATCATTGTCACCCAAGATGACGTACTTGAGAGTGTCCAGGAGGGGTTTCAACTCAAGGTCGGGGGCTTGTATGGTTGAGGGTTTCATAACAAATGTCCCCATCTCAGGTAGCAAATCTACCTTGGGTAGATATGATGGGGAAAGAGACTCAGCAGAAACACCCAGCAACTCCTCAAGTTCTAATATATCCCCTTCACATTCCTCGAAAAGATGGGAAAGCTCATTTAGCATGACATACTGAAGGGGGTCATCACATAACATTGGAGGGGTTGTCTCTTTAATTAGGTCATCTATCACCTCAACTTGGGAACAATCCTCAAGCCTGGCTTGTTTGTATGCATCAAACACATTAACCCAGATTTTCCTGTTCCCAAAGCCCATTTTTAATGCCCTAGTATTGCAAGGAAGGGGCAATCCAAAATAATGGAGGGCTTGGTTGGCTTGTTGGTAAGGTCAATGTCCAAAACTAAGAAGTCAATGGGGAAGAAATCCTCCACTCTCACGAGGACATCTTCTAGAATTCCCCACGGTGTCTTGAGTGATCGATCAACAACTTGGAGGATTACTGGGCTAGGCTTCATATTGCCTCCCCTAAGTTGTTCATACACGTAACTCGGAAGGATGTTCACCCCTGCACCCAGATCAAGTGGAGTCTTATCTATCTGTAAGTCACCAATGACCATCGAGATGTATGGGGCTCCTAGGTCCTTAAGTTTCTAGGGTGTGCCATGTTGAACAATTGAGCTAATAGAATCAAGCAGGACAACTTTTGATTGGACCTATTTTCTAGATTGTCGCTTTTTTGTGCATAGGTCTTTTAAGAAGCGAGCGTAAAATAGAATCTTCCTGATAGCCTCAAGTGAAGGCAAGTTAATCTACACTTGCTTGAAAGTTTCCATGGTCTCATCCATCTTATCTTTGGCTCTAAATGAGCCAGCAGAAGTCTGCCCCGAGGTGGATAAGCACACTAGAAAAGGCACTCTTGATCTCTGGGTGGAAGGGTTGTCATGTCGGGTAAGGGGTGAAATGGGGGCAACTTCTTTCGGTGAGGTGATTTCAAGTGGAGGAGATTTGGGCAATTCTTCTTCGGTGGGGGCGAAAGTCGGGGTGGATGGTTTTTCATAGGGTGAGACTATAGGAGCATCAGGTTTGGAAATTTCTTTCCCACTCCTCAAAATAGTTACCGCCTGGGTATGCTCCCTAAAGACAATCCTTTACAATTCTCCTCAGTAGCACTGGGAAGCTTCCCAGTTTCCCTTTGTCTAACAACCTCAAAAAGGTGTCCTATCTGCGATTTCATTTCATGTATAGCCTTGTCATGAGATTGGATGATGGCACTTTGACTTTCCTGCATAGTTATCAACATTGCCTTCAATTCATCCATCTCAGAGGTCTTAGGTTGGGCAAAGGTCTAAGGTTGGTTCATTTGTTGATTTTGAAAGGGCTGTGGTTTATAATTCTCTAAATTTGAAAAATTCCCTTGTCCTTACGAAAAGTTTCGGTGATTCCTCCATCCCTCAGTATAAATGTTGGAAAAAGGGTCATTACGAGGTCTGGGATGGAACCCTTGAGTGGCATTTAGGTCTGCCTGTACAAGCTCAGGGAATTGGGAGGCCAAGTGGCAATCCACAGTGGCATGTGTATTACCTTGTGATGGGAATGACATCTTAAGCCCTAACTAGCTCATTTTGACCCAATGAAGAGAATAAATGCTCCTACATAACCAACTGAAGGTCATAATTCACTTCATAACCTTTCTGAGAGAAACACAAGAAACAAGGGGTAATACTGTAATTTTATCAATGTAGTACAACCATGAGTTTTCTCAAGGGTAAAATAAAGGTCAAATGGTCTTAATAAGATAACAAGTGGGTTGGATTTGACAGAAAAGGGTTTGTGTGTGTTCTATGAATTAAATGACTTCTTAAAACCCTAAAAACAGACCCACTTGATTAACCAAGGTTCTGGTTAGGATAAAATTCACTTAAACCCTCTAAAAATCATAGAAAAATATTCTCTAGGATTTAGAACCTTCAATTTGACCATTATAACCTATCTTAACCTAGAATGGGGTCTCAGATAGATATTTATCCAAATTTGGGTTTTTGCATAAGTTTCCCAGTCAAACATGGTCAAACCCAAAATCCAACTTCACCATTGGATTCCTTAGGTTCATATTAGGTTTTTACCAAAATTTAGACCCAAGATGAGTTTGCCTTGACCTAGTTTGCAAAAAGGTCCAGCTTGATTACATTTCTACCCCTAACTTTCAAAAACCCTTGCTAACAGCCCCCTATCTTTCTCGTCATATTCACAAGTAGGTCCCTTCGCCATTATCATGGAAGAAACCTACTCCTGCAACCTTAAACTTGGAAGTTCTCCTTGATTGCTTAGAGGATCTCTTCCAAAATTGGAAGGAAGATCCTCTGAGAAATTCCTGTTAGTATGAACCCATCCTTAAGATCTAATTCCCTCCCAATCTCTCATGTGAGCGCAAGAGAGATGTGGGTATCTCAACAACTTCCATCGCCGGTGACCTTCCAAGCTTCAAAGCTTCCCAAGCCCTAACTAACCTCCAGAGCTCTATTTAAAGGAGCCCAAAACTCCCCAACCTCTTCACGCCCGATATCGGCCGCGAGTACCCATAATTCCTCTCTTCCCCTCACGACCACAGGCTCCTTGACATCCGACGACCTTCCTAGCTCCTCCTCGTTGTCCGACCGCCATACCTGCGGTGGATTCCTCCTCCTTGACTTCGTCCGTGTCTCGCCACACCAGTAGGCGCTGCTCTCTCTTCGTCCTCGCCGATCCCACCTCACTGAAGCTGCCTTCGTCTCCGGCGTCGGCCATACCAGACCCGATGCCCTCACTTACCCCCTTCATCCCTTGACCTCCCAAATAAGTCCCTGACCCCTCTACTTTCCAAAATCGACCACTGCCACCCATCACACCTTCATCCCTTCCATCTCCGACCACCAACTCCAGCGAGGCCATCCCACCTCCATAGGCCACCAAAACCCTAACCGACAAGCCCACGAGCTCCACCTCACTTCACTGATCATTTCCCCTCACTTCACGCACCGCGCCACTCATCCAAACCACTCCCCAAACACACCTACTCACTCGCACACAGTGTGCCCTAGGCATGCACTCACAGGCACTGTCACGCCACACCACCACTCCCAGCACCTTCACCGTGCTCCGGCAAACCTCCCTGAACGATTTGACGTAGCCACGAGGCCGTTCTTGTGTTTTCAGGTAGCAGGCCCCATCCGCCATTGGCGAAAGAGCTTGAAGCTCACTTGAAGCCGCTCCAGGTGCTACCGCTCCAAGCCTTGCTATCCCAGGTTGCGTGGAATTCCCTCGCGCATGCATCTAGGTTCTCAATTCTAGTCGAAAGCCTCCACAGCTACTACAAGTGAGATGGCTACTCCCTGCTGCAAGTGCGCAAAGGACAGGTGGGACATTTAGTCCCACCTCGGAAGTGAAAGAGCGCTTGCACCCAAATAAATTGAAAAAGTGCAGAAGGCTATTCACCTCCAACACTGAGGGTGAGGTCCTCCTCCTCCCCTTCACCAGACTCATTCGCGGCACTGCCCTTGCAGACCTAGCTGACTCGACTACCCATCTGACTTCACTCCTTGCTCACCACACACGCCGGTGAGCCTGGACTCGGGTATGCGATAGGTCTGATTACCCGACCGGCTGTGGCTCTGGGAGAGCGAGACTGAAATAGAAAGAGAGAAAGAGAGAGGAGAGATACGCGGGGTTAGGGGGGTTTTTGCTGTGAGAGGATTGGCTCCAACACTTAGCCAATTCAGAGGAAGAAGAGGAGGTTAGGCAGAAGAAGAGAAGAAAAGGAAAAGGCAACGGTAGAAAGAGAAGAAGAGAAGGCCATAGGAAGAAGAAGAGCATAAGCCAAAGCAGAAGAAGGAAGAAGAAGAAGCAAAGTCAGAGAAAGAGAAGGATGGATCAGACACTTTAAGTCATCTGATTCCTTCATCAGATGACATATCATTGGCTTACATTTCATAATCATACATTGAATTATTTGGTGATATTGTAGGAGTATTTGGTGATCTACATCATCATTTTACTCCCATATTTTTGCGCTCTGATACTGATATTATTGCATATTCTTTTAATTTTAAATTGTGATCTTGATTTCTAAATACCAATTTGCTCCCTATGTTCAATCTCAAAAATCTTTTCGAGTAATAAAATTATATCTGTTTTGAATGCTATTTTGGCTGTACTACAAAGCAACACTTTTTAAACCACGACTTAACAATTGAACATTTTGGCACCATTACCGGGGAGCAATGGACAATTTAGGATTCTTGATGACAATTCCTGATTTGGTACTAACTTGCTAAACCTCTTTTGTTGTCGTTGTTTCAGGGAGAAGATTCAAAGAAAGTACAGCCGCACAACAAACACACCAGGGGCAGGTAACTTCTGATTACTCTCTCTCTTAAGCCCCTCATTCTAGAAAGGAAAAAAAGGATAAAATCAGTTAGGGTTACTTGCTTTACATTCCTGGCTAATTCATCAAGTTGCCTGATTTGATTTCAACAACAAAAACTTGATTTGTGCACCCACTTAAGGTAACTAGGGCTATCACTTTCTTGTTTGAGCCCTAGATACCACATTTGGAAAGCTAAATTGGACCAAAATTAGAGCCAATTAAGGATTCCAAGTTAGGGTTTTTAGAGACACACTTTCATAAGCAAGAATCAACTTTTCAAAATGATGTGTGCCTAAGCCTTGGTTGAATTGATCTATTCAAGAAAAACTTAAAAATCAAGCTCTTAATCTCACTTGAATCCTAAAAAAGGGACCTAAAACTTTTCAAAGGACAAATGGTGAAGTTGACCCACCTTGTTGGGTCAACCAATCTTGAAATTAAGTAACTTTTGCAATCAATACATATAAAGTTTAAGTGAAATCCTAAGCACCCTTGCTCTTAATTAAAATTGGTAGACTTAAGAGTTCAAGTCCCCATTCTGGTCTACTTGGAACATCAATGACAAGAGAGGTCGGGTGGGGGAAACACTGTAACCTGTGGGGGCACTCTACCATGTAGGGGTCTTTGCGGGACTCTCCCTCTTTGGCTGCGCAAGTATTTCTTAGGTGGATGGCTTTTTGACTAAGGGGTATCATCCGCCTCAAACCTCTATAGTCATCCAAAATTTTTGTGTGCCTTGATTGGGTCCATCACATTCTACTCTCATCCAGACCATCGGTGCATGTTCGGTAGGAGGTCCATATGACCATCCTTGAGGCCTCCTTTAGTCATTCACTCCCGTCAAGGCCAGGCTCGACTTTCGTGTTTGTGCAGCAACCCCATCACATAGACATCTCCTCTGATTCATTTGAGCCTAATTTTCCTTCATCCATCATCATGGCAAAACCCGCAGAAGAAGAGAATAACCTTGAGAACCAACTTCAACGCCTTAATGATTTATTCCAAGCCTTTGTGAATCCACCGTAGCGTCTTATGATGAGAGATCATTACAATCCCGTTGCGATGGTGATCGAACCTCGAGTCCAAATCCCGACTGGAGGTCCTGATTCTGAACTCAAGCCCAGCATGATTCATGCTATTCCAAAGTTTCATGGGCTCAATTCCGAGGATCCTTTTCAGCACATCAAACAGCTCAAGCATCTGGCCCAGACCTTTGGGTCAGATGTCCAAAATTGGGATATCTTTCTAATGAAAATGTTCTCCTTCTCTCTCATGGAGAAAGCAACTCACTGGTATCAGACTCAAATGCGTCCAATCAACACATTGGTTGAACTACAATCCGAGTTTCTGAAAAAGTTCTTCCCAGTTGGTCGGACGAATGCTTTACGACACCAGATCACGCACTTCACACAGTAGCCTGGAGAACTACTTCACGAAGCATGGGATCATTTCTTGGATCTCATGTGAAAGTGGCCCCATCACGGAGTTCCTAAATGGGAACAAGTCCAGTCTTTTTACTAGGGTCTCCATGAAGATATCCATTTATTCGTTAATGCAACTTACAGAGGAAATATCATGGGTCAACACGAAGACACTGTGTGGGAGATTCTCAAGAATATGTGTGAGAAATCCATCAATAATGACTCCATGGGCTTATTCGACCGGACGAATGCCCGTGCTTTAACGAATCCAAGGGGAGCACATGAGACACAGGGTCTGTCCTCATCTGTCGACTTGGATTTGATGGCCAGTCGTTTGGACAAGGTCTCTATCATTGAGAAGAAGGTGGATGAGCTAACTCGACATCTGCAGCGAGCTACCTCTGCTTAAAACCCATTCGCGCAGCCGCCCTTTGGGAGGGAAGCTATGCATAACATCTATCACCGATCTTCTCAGGGGTCTGACTCTAGGGCCGGAGGAAACTCTGATCTTGCCTACTCTAGTTGGGGGAACTCTGAACCCTCATACTCTGATTTTTTTGAGGTTCCTCAGACCTGCGAGGACATCAACGCCATCTAGAACGACCCATTCTCCAATACCTATAACCCTGGATGGCGGAATCATCCCAATTTCCTGTGGGCGGGAAACAATCAGAATCAGAGACCACCATATCAACCCCGTCCACAAGCTCCTCATCCATATCAGTCGCCTCAACCTCGGCCCAACCCCACCTATCAATCTAGACCAACTCAGACAGATCAAATGACTCTTATCCTTCAGACTCTGGCTGACATTCAAAAGACAAATGCGGCTGTGCAAAAACAGCACAAAGACGAGATCACAGAGGTTCGCAATCAACTCTCCTAGATGGCGAATTCCCACCAACCTGGCACACTCCCTTCACAACCTCAGCCGAATCCGAATAACGTGCCAAACCAGAGGTGAGTTATGAACCCAAATCTGGGCCAAGCACACATGATTTATCAGGCCCCTTCTGCTCCATCACCCGATGGGATGGAAGCTTCGACATCACACTCGGGATTTCAGCAGCAGCCACCGATTTTACCAACACCAAACCAGAACTAGGTAGGACTAAATTCAGTAACAACTCGTAGTGGCAAAGCAACACAAGACCCACCATACCCGAGCCACTTTCAGCCTGGTAGTAACCTAAACCCTAGAATAGTCATCCAGGATACCCCTATCCCTAATCAAGAACTTGGACCTATTCTAGAGGAACCATCCAAGGTTCCATTTCCCGAGGCCTTGACCAAGGGAAAAAGGACAACCAAACCTGTGGCACCTGAGGAAGACCTGGTCAAGCTCTTTGAACAGGTCCATATAAACATCCCCTTGATGGATGCGATTTGCCATGTACCGACTTACGCACGATTCCTGAAAGACGTGTGTACACCTAAGCATAAGCCGCGAACTAAAAGTGGGAGCCCAATCATACTGTCAGAGCAAGACAGCTCTGTAATTTTGAGCAAACTCCCACCTAAGGCAAAAGACCTAGGTACTCCCTTGATTTCCTGTACAATTGGTGATATCCAATTTGATAGAGCATTATTGGATCTAGGAGCCTCCATAAACCTAATACCTACATCCCTACTTGACCATCTTGAGGAATCTGAGCTCAAACCGACAGAGGTGACATTACAGTTGGCAGATTGATCTATTAATTCACCTAAAGGAGTTCTTGAGGATGTCATTGTTAAGGTTCGGGATTTCTATTTCCCAGTGGACTTCGTAGTCTTGGATATGGATGCTCCAGAAAATCTGAAAAACACACCAATCATACTAGGGAGACCCTTTCTGGCCACTGCTAGGGCCAACATTAATTGTGAGGAGGGCCAAATTGAACTGAAATTTGTGAACCAGACATTGAAGATTGACATCTTTAAGGCCCACCAAGGGATTAATTGTGGAGTTATAGAATAGATATGTGACATTAAGATTGTGGTTGACAATCCGTATATTGAGGAAAAACTAACTACTTCTAATCAACCACAAGAGGATCAAAACCTGCAATCAGAGGAGTCCGAACTTGACCTAGACACACCCATAACTCCTTCCTTTACTCCTAACACACACCATGAACTGCCTGCTGCTGCTGATAACCCTGTTTTAGAACTTAAGCCTCTTCCCGATCATCTAAAGTACGTCTTTTTGAGTCTCAATAAAATGTTTCCTGTGATTATCAATTCCAGACTCACACCTGATCAGGAATCCCATCTGACTTCTATTCTCCAGCAACATCGAAGATCCATTGGATGGACTCTCGATGATTTGACTGGTATCAACCCCTCTTATTGCACACACCGCATCTATACTGAAGATGTCACACGACCTTCCCATGAAATGCAGAGACGTTTGAATCCTAATCTGCAGGAGGTTGTGAAAAAGGAGATCATCAAGTGGTTAGATACTGGGATCATCTACCCAATCTCTGACAGTCGGTGGGTGAGTCCAATCTAGGTTGTGCCTAAGAAGGTAGGACTCACCGTGATCATGACTGAAATCGGAGAAATCATAACTACCTGTGTGGCAAATTCAAGGAGAGTCTGCATTGATTACAAAAGACTCAATACCTCCACAAAGAAGGATCATTTCCCACTACCGTTTATTGATCAGATCCTCGAGAAACTAGCGGGAAATAGATTCTTCTACTTTTTGGACAAGTACTCCGATTATAACTAGGTGGCAATCCATCCTGAGGACCAAGAGAAGATCACTTTCACCTGCCCCTTCAGGACGTACGCGTTCCGAAGGATGCCTTTCGATCTCTGCAATGCACTCGCTACTTTTCAGTGGTGCATGCTTGCCATATTCTCAGATATGGCAGGTGATTATATGGAAGTCTTCATGAATGACTTCTCAGTGTTTGGCGAATCATTTGACAATTGCCTCCTACAATTAGTCCAAATCCTCAGGCGGTGCATTAATGTGAATTTGGTTCTTTCCTGGGAAAAGACCCACTTCATGGTGCCTGAAGGAATTCTTCTGGGACATCTTATCTTAGAAAAAGGCATCTAAGTTGATCACGGCAAGGTGAATCTGATTTCCAAACTCCCTATGCCTAGCTCGATCATGGACATTAGATCTTTCCTGGGGCTCGTCGATTTTTACCGTCAATTCATTCCTGATTTCTCAAAGATCACGCGCCCCCTGACTAATCTGCTATCTAAGTATGTTCCTTTTGAAATCTCCAAGGAATGCACACAAGCATTTGAGATCCTACGTGATCGAGTTACCCAAGCTCTGATCCTACAGTCCCCTGATTGGTCTCAACCCTTTGAGATCATGTGCGATGCTTCTGATTTCGCTGTAGGAGTGGTACTTGGGTAGAAAATTGATGAGAAACCTGTGGTCATCTACTACGCTAGCAAGACACTTGATGAGGCTCAATGTAACTACATAGTTACTGAGAAAGAGCTGCTTGTCGTAGTATTTGCACTGGAAAAATTTAGATCATATCTTCTAGGTTCCCACGTTATCATTTACACTGATCACACAACTGTGAGGCATCTCCTTGCGAAGAACGACGTGAAACCTCGACTAATCTGCTGGATCCTACTGTTGCAAGAATTTGACCTCGAGATTCGTGACAAGGCAGGAAAATAGAACATGGTAGCTGATCACTTGTCCCACTTTCCTTCTGACATTATCAACCCGTCCGGACCCATTACAAAACATTTTCTTGATGAGCACCTCCTGACTATTAGTACAGGGCTTCCATGGTTTGCTGATCTAGTAAACTACCAGACATCACATCAGATCCTGTTTGATTGGCCTAAGGCCAAGAAGGAAAAATTGCTTTCCAATGTAAAGTACTACTTTTGGGAAGACTCGTATCTCTTCTGCATAGGTGCTGATCAAATCATACGATGATGTGTCCCGGAAGTGGAAAGTCTGGGCATCTTGTTCTTCTGCCATGACCAGGAATGCAGTGGACACTTCTCTAGTCATAAAACCACAGTGAAAGTCCTCCAGTGTGGCTTCTATTGGCCCACAATTTTCAAAGATGCATACAATCACTGCAAGGCATACACTCATTGTCAGACCTTAGGCAACATGAGCCATCGTGATATGATGCCCTTATAGCCGATTCTCGTATGCGAAATCTTTGACGTCTGGGGGGTTGATTTTATGGGACCCTTTCTTGTTTCGGATGGCTTCGAGTACATTCTACTCGCTGTTGACTACGTGTCCAAATGGATCAAAGCCATTTCGACCCGAACCAATGATCATAAAGTGGTTATCAAATTCATTCATCAGAACATCTTTTCTCAGTTCGAGATTCCACGTGCTATAATCTCTGATGGAGGGACCCATTTCACTAATACTTAGTTCAGGTCACTGATGACCAAATACGGGGTGTCACACCGAATCTCTACTCCTTATCACCCCCAAACAAATGGTCTAGCAGAGCTATCAAATTAGGAGATCAAGAAAATCCTCCAGGTCACTGTTCGACCTGACAGGAAAGGCTGGCCATCCCGACTTCCAGAAGCTTTGTGGGCTTATAGGACCACCCACAAAATCCAATTAGGTATGTCTCCCTTCAAATTCGTGTATGGGAAGGCATGTCACCTCCCCGTCGAATTGGAGCACAAAGCCTATTGGGCAGTACAGAACTGCAATCTCGATCTTTCTAAGGCAGGAACCCACAGAAAGCTTCACATGAGCGAGATCGATGAATTATGCCATGACGCATATGAGAATTCATAAATTTACAAAGAGCAGAATAAATCCTTTCACGACAAGCATGTATTCAGAAAGATCTTTTATCCTAGTCAAAAAATCCTGCTCTTTAATGCCAAACTCAAGCTATTCCCGAGAAAACTCAGATCAAAATGGATCGGGCCTTACCTCGTCCGACAAATCTTTGGAAATGGAGCCATCGAAATCAGTCAAATCAACCACAATTTAGAACCTTTTGTCATGAACGGTCAGAGACTCAAATTGTTCATTGAACTTACCGATACAAATTTGGCTGAGACATCTTTTACCCTCCATTCTCCCTAAGCTCATTGTGCCCAGCCAATGGCGTAAAACTCAGCGCTTAAGGAGAGGCAACCCGTCATTTTGAAAAACTTGAAACCTTTCTTGACATACTGATGAGAGCCTCATCATAAGCCATAACTATCTCATTTTGACCCAATAAAGAAGATAAAAGCTCCTACATAACCTAGAAGAAGGCCTAAATGAAGGAATAAGTGCTCTGAGAAGAAAACATGAAATAAAGGTTAAAACTGTAATTTTACCATTGCAGTACATAAACTGGATTTCTCAGAGGCAAAACATAGGTCAAAAGGTCTAAATAAGATAAAAAGTGGGTTGAGTCAATCAGAAATGGGTTTATGTGCAATTTAGGAATTAAATGACATTTGGTAACCCTAAAATAGACCTGCTTAAATTAAAAAGGTTTTGGTCAGAATAAAAATCAATTAAACCCTCTAAAAATTATGAAAAAATATCCCCTAGGATTTGGAACACTTAATTTGGCCTTTGGGACCCAGTTTGACCTAGATTAGGGTCCTAGCTCATCAATTAACCTAATTTGGGTTTTTACCCAAAATGTCCATTTAAACGTGGTCAAACCTAAAATCCAACTTCACCATTGGATTCTTTAGGTCAAAATTAGGTTTATACCAAAATTTGGACCTAAGGGGAGGTCATCTTGACCTACTTTGCAATTTAATGAACCCAAATCACAATTTGGTCCCTATCTTTTGAAAATCATTGCAGAGAGCCGCCTAATTTCCTCGCCACCTTTGCAATCAAGTCCTTCCACCATTGTTGGGGCAGAATCCTGCTCTGGCAAGGATTAGAGGGGGAATACTCTCTGATTCCTCAGAGATCCCCTCCTAGAAATGGAAGGGAGATTCTCTGAGGAATTCCCTTCCATCTGAAGCCTATCACGATCTCTGATTTGATCCCAATCTCTCGTGCGAACGCAGGAGGGATTTGGGTATCCACCCACTTTCCTTCTCTGGCGAACCGTCGGAGATGATTGCGCTCCCTCCAAGCACTAGAAAGTTCGGCCAGCACCTATAAAAGAATCTCCAAACTCGGCCGCACAATTTCAGACTTGTCTTGGTGGAGATTCCCCCAAATTTTCTTCTCTTCCATCTCTGGCCAAGGAACCCGCAAGCTCCGGCGACCTCCTCCCCTCCTTCTCGTCGCTCTGCTGCCATACCAGCAGCAGAGTCCACTTCGCCTCTTCCTCCCGCGTCGCGCCGTACCAAGCGCGCGTTCCCCTGACCTCGTCCTCGTCGTCGCTCCCTTCCTCAGGGTTCTTCTTCTCCGACGACGGCAGCTACGCGTCGTCCACTCTGCTGCCTCTCTCCCTTCCAGAACACTCCAGATACATTCCCCTTCTTCCCCTCTCTCTGTTCCCCCTTACATTTCATTTAATTACCCCTCGACCACGCTTGACCACCGCCATCTTCCATCCCTCCGGCCAACCTCCAGCGAATCGCTCCCATCGCTCCACACTTCCGCACGACTCGCCGACCAACTCAGAGGCTCCGCCTCACCACAATGAACATCCTCCGCCCACCCACTGCCGCTCTACACCCACACAACGCTCCCTCGAACACACCCACATCTCCGGTCACAGGACGACCTAGGCACGCACGCCTAGGCCATCCCACGACCTGCAGCACTGTGCACCACCTTCGTCGTGCCACAGCGAAGGTCCCCAGCTGGTCTGATTAAGCCGAGAGGCTTGTTTTGTGTTTGGCAGTATTCCAGCCCCTGCCGCCATTGACAGTTGAAGCAGCTTCGGAGCAGCTCCAGGCTTCAGGACCTCCAGCCTTCAGGTGCAGCGGACTCGAGCGAGCAGTGCAAAGACATCTGGTCCAGCAAGGAGTGCAGTGAAGCCCGCAGCCTTGGCAATTGCACAAAGAGTCTTCTACGGGCGCGCGCGAGAGCGGGGCAGGACTAATAGTCCCACATCGGCGAAATACGAAGCGCAGGTATGATATAAAGTGAATTTGTGTTATCTTCTCGTTGCCTCCGAACGCACAGGGGTGAGGTCCCTCACCTAGCGCTCGCCTCATCTGCGGTTTCACCTCGCGGATCTGGTGGGCTCCGACCCGACCCAATCTGAGCACACCTCACGCATCACCCACTCGTCAGTGCACCTGGTCCTGAGTGAGAAATCCGACCCGATTACCCGTGGATCTGGGAGAGCGTCCTTGAGTGAATTTCAGAGAGAGAGAGAGACGTACGGATTGAGGGGCAGGGTTGGTTTTGCTTCCACCTCTCTGTGCAGGCAGGCTGAGCGAAGAAGAGAAGAAACTTAGCCAAGGAAGAAAAGAAGGACTGCAGACAAAAAGAAGAAGACAGAAGAGAAAAGAAGCAAAGGCAGGAAGAAGACCAAGGAAGAAGAAGCCCTGTAGATTAGAAGAAAAGAAGAAGAAGAACCTACGAAGAAGAAGAAGGCAGAAGAGAGAAGTAAGACTGCAGAGAAATCAAAGGCCAAGAAAGAAGGCCAAACAAGAAGACTACATTTAAGACGTTTGATAAAGAAATCAGACGTCCAATTCTGTTCTCTCTCTTAGCAACTATTTTTTTTTAAATCTCTCTGTGAATCAATTATCTTTCATTTAAAAGTTGTATTCCTTAGTTTTAAAAGTACTGAGATTGCTCCCTTTGTTCGACCTCAGATACTCCAATTTTCGAGTAATAAAATTCTCTATTTGTTTGAACGCTTTGTCGACTATATTACAACGTGTTATCTTTTAAAACCCAATCAAGCACGATAAACATTTTGGTGCCGTTGCCGGGGAGCAACACGCAATTTATCACTAGTCTCTACATTCTTTTTATCATATTGAACACTAACTTGCCCTACTTTGCTTTGTTTTGATCTTGCAGGTATTTCACGAGAAAATCCCTACCGCAAGTCAACCACTCCAGGGCAGGTAATTTCTTTTCTTCCTTAATCATCCCCTAATTCTAAAAAGACAAAAGGAAGAAAATCAATTTAGGAATCAATTGCCTTCTTTATATAGTAATCACCATCTTTAAGGCAAACGTTTCCTGATTTTGCAAAAATTTTTCAAATCTTCTTGAAGTTGGAGCGATTTTTTTAGATTCTATCCCACAAATTCATGTGCCTAATAGAAATAACGCTTAATCTCTACGGACAACACACTTCTTGCTTTCAAGTCCAAAGAGAATTTCTGTGAAAAAGAAAAAAGGATTGGAAATAGAGCCAAATTAAGGTTTCTACAGTAGGATCCTGGAATGTTAGTTACACATGCTTGCATAAAAGGAAATAAACCTTCCCGCATCAATGTGTCACCCAAGACCTTGATTGAAGAGATCTTAACAAGACAAACCTTAAGAAAAAAAAGAAGCTCTAAAATCACTTGAATCTTAAAATTTTTGGACCTAATAACCTGGGAGTCAAATTAGGGTGATCTCTAGGCTCCAAACCTAGAATCATTCTGCCATCTATAGGACAGGTCAGGTGAAGTTGACCCCTTGGGTCAACCAACCTCTAAATTAGGTCACAATATCAAACTATCTAAAGTTCAAGTGAGAACCCTAAAGCACCTTTGAAATAAAAGTGGTAGACTTAAGAGGTCAAGGTCCCCATTCTGGTCTACCTGGAATCTCAGTGACAAGAGAGGTCGGGTGGGGGAAACCCTGTAACCCGTGGGGACGCTCTACCATGTAGGGGTCTTTGCAGGACTCTCCCTCTCTGGCTGCCCAGGTAATTCTCAGGTGGACGATCTTCTGATCCAGGGGTCCATCTGCCCCGAACCTCCATAGTCATCCAAACATCTTTGGGTGTCTTGATTGGGTCAAAAACATCTCCAGTCCCTCATCTTTTCTCTTTAGAGCACACATACACATTTTCAGTGGGACTCGTTATTCAGATCTGATCGCTTCATAACTTGATCTTGATTCCAATTCTGATTCTACATCTGGATTCCACCACCTGATCCAAATATGCAGCCAAACCACCTAGGACTACCATTCAAGAAACCTGAATATCAGAGATCCATGAGAGATAAAATGATTGAGGATGCCCTGAAATTCTATGAAAAAGAAGAAACCTCAACGCCAGTAGGAAACATTCAGGTTGATGTCCCAACAACCACAACCTTTATCATAATTTGTGCCCAAGTACTATTAGCAGAAGCTACAAAAGGATCAACCTGTGACTTGATCATTACTGCATACATTGAGATAGAAAAACTGCACAATATTGAATACCTTCAATGTATGACAAATCCTCGACTTTGGAAGCAACACCAAGATAGTCTTGAAAAATGGCAAGAGATAATGAGATTAGTAAAACAAGTTATTGACCAGAAGTACCCGTATATACCACAAACAGAGGATGAACCATCTTGGGACAACATTGAGGATAAATCTGATCTCGGGTTTGAGGCACAAAATGGTTGTGGATTCCCAACCCAAATAGAATACAATGTGCCTGATATTGAAGAAGGTTGGGAAGCTCCAAATGCAGGAAAATACCATGATGAGACATCGAGACATGATGCCTCTACAGCCGATCTTGGTATGCGAAATTTTTGATGTCTGGGGGATTGATTTCATGGGACCCTTCCCAATCTCGGATGGCTTCGAATACATCTTACTCGCAGTTGACTATGTTTCCAAGTGGATAGAAGCCATTCCGACCCGAACCAACAATCATAAAGTTGTTATAAAATTCATTCATCAAAACATTTTCTCAAGGTTCGGGATCTTACGTGCTATAATTTCCGACGGAGGGACCCATTTCACAAACGCTCAGTTCAGGTCACTGATGACCAAATACGGGGTGTCACACCGAATCTCTACTCCTTACCACCCCCAAACGAATGGTCTAGCTGAGCTATCTAACCAAGAGATCAAGAAGATCCTTCAGGTTACTGTTCGACCTGATAGAAAAGATTGGTCTTCTCGGCTTCCGGAAGCATTGTGGGCCTGTAGGACCGCCCACAAGACCCAATTAGGAATGTCTCCCTTCAGACTAGTGTACGGGAAGGCATGTCACCTCCCCGTCGAGTTGGAGCATAAAGCCTATTGGGCAGTACAGACTTGTAATCTAAATCTTTCTAAGGCTGGAACCCACAGAAGACTTCAAATGAGCGAGATCGATGAATTATGCCACGATGCATATGAGAACTCGTGAATTTACAAAGAACGGGTTAAAGCTTTTCACGACAAACACATTTCTAGAAAGGTCTTTCATCCTGGTCAAAAGGTTTTACTCTTTGATGCTCGACTCAAATTATTCCCAGGAAAGCTAAGATCTAAGTGGATCGGACCCTACCTAGTCCGACAAATCTTCGGAAATGGAGCCATTGAAATAAGCCCACTCAACCATGATTCTGAACCCTTTGTTGTGAACGGTCAGAGACTCAAACCGTTCATTGACATGACCGATATAGATTTGGCTGAGTCATCCTTTACCGTCCATTCCTCATGAGCTCATTGTGCCCAGCCGATGGCGTAAAACTCAGCGCTTAACGGGAGGCAACCTGTCATGCTGTGAAAAACCTGAAACCTTTTCTGACATCTCTTTGCGGAATTCATATTGCACTTTAGGGTTCATCCATTAGAATAGCCGACTTCACCTTAGGTATCCCAACCTGAGATTAGAAATCGTTCGCAACAAGTCACTTCGACTCATTCACTCACCACACACCTATCCTAATGCATGAACTAAGCTGAAATCGAACCCACCTAATTTACAATGGGGACATTGCAAATCTTAGGCATGGGGGTGTATGAAAGTGCAAAATGTCACGAAAATTCATATCAAGAAAGGGTTTCAATTAAAAAAAAAAGAGAGAGAGAGACTTGAAGGAGGGGAGGAACAATTCAGGGTCATACAAATGAGAGGAGGAAAAGAGTAAAATGCCAAAAAAAAAGGAGCACAAAATGAAAATGAAAAGAAATAGTCATTAGTAAAAGATTAAGGAATTAACTTAAGTTCTAGACCAGATCAAGAAAAGAAATAAAAGAAAAAGTGCTAAGGAGACATAACAAGAGATTAGCGGGAATGCTGGTCTTAGGCCTCTTGGGTTAGATTCGTTAGCTTAAAAATTCACGTATCCGCTAAAATCTGGATAATCCTCAAGAGATTGGGGAAAATGCAAAGCGTGAGTATTAGGTCTAAGGCTTAGGAAGTATTCGGGCTCGTTAATTGACCTCTGATTTGCGGGATTCGGTAACCTAAGCATCCCAAATTCACACACAGCCTGGTTCAGTGCACATAAACATCCAAATCACGCAAAAGCGTTTAATGTTCTACAAAAGTCACCTAGATTAGGATTGGCCAATCAACACAAGTTGATTTGGATGAGTTCCCAGCGTGGAGAGGCGGGAAATTCCCCTCGAAGATGCGTAACAACATATCGTCTCCTCGATGCTTGTCTCTTAGGATATTTAAATATCCTACTGGGGGCATGTAAGCACTCTGCTGGTTCAGATACCATGGGCGTCATTATCACGAAATGTCGATCGCCAGGGTCTGAATTTGGCCACGGAACGCCATGGGCGGGATTATCTCGAAATCTCGAAAGCCAGGGTTCTGGGGGTTGCCATGGGCGGGATTATCTTGAAATCTTGAAAGCCAGGGACCCTTGAGGATTGATGATGGGGACGAGGAATCCGATACAGACCGTGTTGAGAAGCTAATCCGAAGCTAGAAATAAAAAGAAAAGAGAGAGAAAAGCTCTCCAAACAAATAAATCTTCTATCTCTCTCTTACAAAAATGCACTGCAAACTGAACTTAGGTTAATAATGTCTCAAACACGGGTGCTTTAACCACGGAGTCCAACAAACCCTAGGTTAGTTTCTGTGGGCCTTAGAAACCTTTGCGGAGGACTGAGGCTAAAGTGGAACAGGTCCGGATTTTGGTTGGGACTTGAATACCTCTAGGCCTATTGTCGTCATTCCTACCTAATCACAAAAGAAAAGGAGAAGCACTTATCATGATTGTTGACAGACACTCAGGGTCTAGAACAGAAGTTAAAACCTTGAAATTTTGCTAAGGGACTAGCAAAAGCTAGGCATGGGGGTATGATGAGAGCCTCATCATGAGCCATAACTAGCTCATTTTGATCCAATAAAGAAGATAAAAGCTCCTACATAACCTAGAAGAAGGCCTAAATCAAGGAATAAGTGCTTTGAGAAGAAAACATGAAATAAAGGTTAAAACTGTAATTTTACCATTGCAGTACATAAGCGGGATTTCTCAGAGGCAAAACATAGGTCAAAAGGTCTAATAAGATAAAAAGTGGGTTGAGTCAATCAGAAATGGGTTCATGTGCAATTTAGGAATTAAATGACATTTGGTAACCCTAAAATAGACCTGCTTAAATTAAAAAGGTTTCGGTCAGAATAAAAATCAAATAAACCCTCTAAAAATTATGGAAAAATATCCCCTAGGGTTTGGAACACTTAATTTGGCCTTTGGGACCCAGTTTGACCTAGATTAGGGTCCTAGCTCATCAATTAACCTAATTTGGGTTTTTACACAAAATGTCCATTCAAACGTGGTCAAAGCTAAAATCCAACTTCACCATTGGATTCCTTAGGTCAAAATTAGGTTTATACCAAAATTTGGACCTAAGGGGAGGTCATCTTGACCTACTTTGCAATTTAGTACACCCAAATCACAATTTGGTCCTTATCTTTTGAAAATCATTGCAGAGAGCCCCCTAATTTCCTCGCCACCTTTGCAATCAAGTCCTTCCACCATTGTTGGGGCAGAATCCTGCTCTGGCGAGGATTAGAGAGGGAATACTCTCTGATTCCTCAGAGATCCCCTCCCAAAAATGGAAGGGAGATTCTCTGAGGAATTCCCTTCCATCAGAGGCCAATCACGATCTCTGATTTGATCCAAATCTCTCGTGCGAACGCACGAGGGATTTGGGTATCCACCCACTTTCCTTCTCCGGCGAACCATCGAAGATGATTGCGCGCCCTCCACACACTAGAAAGTTCGGCTAGCACCTATAAAAGAATCCCCAAACCCGGCCGCTCAATTTCAGACTTGTCTTGGCAGAGATTCCCCCAAATTTTCTTCACTTCCATCTCCGGCCAAGGATCCCACAAGCTCTGGCGACCTCCTCCCCTCCTTCTCGTCGCTCTGTTGCCATACCAGCAGCAGAGTCCACCTCGTCTCTTCCTCCCGCGTCGCGCCGTACCAAGCGCGCGTTCCCCTGACCTCGTCCTCGTCGCCGCTCCCTTCCTCAGGGTTCTTCTTCTCCGACGACGGCAGCTACGCGCTGTCCACTCCGCTACCTCTCTCCCTTCCAGAACACTCCAGATACATTCCCCTTCTTCCCCTCTCGCTGTTCCCCCTTACATTTCATTTAATTACCCCTCGACCACGCTTGACCACCGCCATCTTCCATCCCTCCGGCCAACCTCCGGCGAATCGCTCCCGTCGCTCCACACTTTCGCATGACTCGCCGACCAACTCAGAGGCTCCGCCTCACCACAATGAACATCCTCCGCCTACCCACTGCCGCTCTACACCCACACAACGCTCCCCCGAACACACCCACATCTTCTGTCACAGGACGACCTAGCCACGCACGCCTAGGCCGTCCCACGATCTCCGGCACCATGCACCACCTTCGCCGTGCCACGGCGAAGGTCCCCAACTGGTCTGATTAAGTCGAGAGGCTTGTTTTGTGTTTGCAGTATTCCAGCCCCTGCCGCCATTGACGGTTGAAGCAGCTTCAGAGCAGCTCCAGGCTTCAGGACCTCCAGCCTTCAGGTGCAGCGGACTTGGGCGAGTAGTCCAAAGACATCTGGTCCAGCAAGGAGCGCAGCGAAGCCCGCAGCCTTGGCAATTGCACGAAGAGTCTTCTGCGGGCGCATGCGAGAGTGGGGCAGGACTAATAGTCCCACATCGGCGAAATACGAAGCGCAGGTATGATATAAAGTGAATTTGTGTTATCTTCTTGTTGCCTTCGGATGCACAGGGGTGAGGTCCCTCACCTAGCACTCGCCTTGTCCGCGGTTTCACCTTGCGGATCTGGTGGGCTCCGACCCAATCTGAGCACACCTCGTGCATCACCCACTCGTCGGTGCACCTGGTCCCGAGTGCGAAATCCGATCCGATTACCCGTGGCCCTGGGAGAGCGTCCTTGAGTGAATTTCAGAGAGAGAGAGAGACGTGAGGATAGAGGGGCAGGGTAGGTTTTGTTTCCACCTCTCTATGCAGGCATGCTGAGCAAAGAAGAGAAGAAACTTAGCCAAGGAAGAAAAGAAGGACTGCAGACAAAAAGAAGCAAAGGCAGGAAGAAGACCAAGGAAGAAGAAGCCCTGTAGATCAGAAGAAAAGAAGAACCTACGAAGAAGAAGAAGAAGGCAGAAGAGAGAAGTAAGACTGCAGAGAAAGCAAAGGCCAAGAAAGAAGGCCAGACAAGAAGACTACATTTAAGACGTCTGATAAAGAAATCAGACGTCCAATTCTGTTCTCTCTCTTAGCAACTATTTTTTTTTAAATCTCTCTGTGAATCAATTATCTTTCATTTAAAAGTTGTATTCCTTAGTTTTAAACGTACTGAGATTGCTCCCTGTGTTCGACCTCGGATACTCCGATTTTCGAGTAATAAAATTCTCTATTTGTTTGAACGCTTTGTCGGCTATATTACAATGTGTTATCTTTTAAAACCCGATCAAGCGCGATAAACACATACCTATGCTGAACTCATATTGCACTTTAGGGTTCATCCTTTAGAATAGCCAACTCCATCTCTGGTACCCATACCTAAGCTTGAAATCGTCCGCAACAGTCATCCCGACCCATTCACCCACCCAAAATCTGTTCTAATGAGTGATTTAAGCTGAAGTCAAACCCACCTAATTTACAATGAGGACATTGCAAATCGTAGTAATGGGGGTGTATGAAAGTGCAAAACATTGTGAAAATCATCTCACAAGAAAAGGTTTCATAAAAAAAAATCACATATCCCAAAAATACCAAAAAAATGAAAAAAATTCTTGAAAAAGAACAAAAAAAAATGAGAGGAGAGGAAATTTTGATGGCATATCAGTTTTAAGGAGAAAAAGGGGAGAAGTTAAAAATGCCAAAAAGGAGAACAAGTTGAAAAGAAAAGAAAAAGAGACAGTCATTAGTAAGAAATTAAGGAATTAAGTTAGTTCTAGACCATATCAAGAAAAAGAAAATGAAAGGCAAAAAGTGCTAATGAAACACAGAAGAGATTAGTAGGAACACTGATTTTAGGCCTCTTGGGCTATGATCATAGGCTTAAAAATTCAAGTACTCGCTAAGATCTGGATAGTTCTCAAGAGGTTGGGGAAAATGCAAAGCTTATGTATTAGGTCTAATGCATAGGGAGTATTCAGCCTCATTAACTAACCTCTGGTTTGCGGTACTCGGTAACCTAAGCACCCTAATCCACACATAGTCAGTTTTAGTGTGCTTAAGTATCAAAATCACGCAAATGTGTTTAAATCGTTTTGAGAAAGTCACCTGGATTAGGAGAGGCTGATCAACAAAAGTTGATTTGGACGAGTTCCCGATGTGGAGAGGCAGGAAATTCCCCTCGAAGATGCACAATAACATATTGTCTCCTCGGTGCTTGTCTCCTAGGATATCTACAAATCTTATCAGGGGCATGTAAGCACCCTATGTTGGTTCAGATGCCATGGGCGAATTTATCCTGAAATGTCGATTGCTAGGGTCTGAATTTAGCTACAGAACACCATGGGCGGGATTATCTCGAAATCTCAAAAGCCATGGTTCTGGGGGTTGCCATGGGCAGTGCTATCTCGAAGCATCGATTGCCAAAGACCCTTCGAGGATTGATGATGGGGACTAATAATTCGATACAGACCGTGTTGTGAAGCCAACCCGAAGCTAGAAATAAAAGGAAAAGAGAGAGAAAACTCTCCAAAAATAAAGAAAATTCCTCTGTCTCTCTCTTACAAAAATGCACTGTAAACTGAATCGAGGCTAAAATATGTTACAAGCACGGTGCTTTAGCTGCAGAGTCCAAAGGACCTTATGATAGTTCCTGTAGGCCTTAAAAACCTTCGTGGCAGACTGAGGCTAGAGCTAGTCAGGTCCGGATCTTGGTTGGTACTTGAGTACCTCTAGGCCTACTATCGGCATTCTAACCTAATCTACAGAAGAAAGCATACATCACAATTTTTGAGCATCAATGGATTTCATGGCCTAGAATCAAAGTTAAAACCTTAAAATTTTGCTAAGGGACTGGCAAAAGCTAGGCATGGGGGTATGATGGGAACACCATCATGAGACCTAACTAGTTCATTTTGACCCAATGAAGAGAATAAATGCTCCTACATAACCAACTGAAGGTCATAATTCACTACATAACCTTTCTGAGAGAAACAAAAGAAATAAGGGGTAAAATTGCAATTTTACCAATGCAGTACAACAAGAGATTTTCTCAAGGGCTAAACAAAGCTCAAATGGTCTTAATAAGATAACAAGTGGGTTGGATTTGGCAGAAAAGAGTTTGTGTGTGTTCTATGAATTAAATGACTTCTTGAAATCCTAAAAACAAACCCACTTGATTAACCATAGTTCTGGTTAGGATAAATTCACTTAAACCCTCTAAAAATCATAGAAAAATATTCTCTATGGTGTAGAACCTTCAATTTGGCCATTAGAACCCATCTTGACCTAGAATGGGGTTTCAAAAAGATATTTGCCCTAATTTAGGTTTTTGCATAAATTTCCTAGTCAAACATGGTAAAACCCAAAATCCAACTTCACCATTGGATTCCTTAGGTCCAAATTAGGTTTTTACCAAAATTTGGACCCAAGATGAGTTTGCCTTGACCTTGTTTGCAAAAAGGTCCATCTTGATTACATTTCTACCCCTAACTTTAAAAAATCCCTGCTAATAGCCCCCTAGCTTTCTCATCATCAATACAAGTAGGTCCCTTCTCCATTATCGTGGAGGAAACCTACTCCGGTGACCTTAAACTTGGAAGTTCTCCTTGATTGCTTGGAGGATTTCTTCCAAAATTTGAAGGAAGATCCTCTGAGAAATTCCCGTCAGTATAAACCCATCCTTGAGATCTAATTCCCTCCCAATCTCTCATGCGAACGCATGAGAGATCTGGGTATCTCAACAACTTCCATCGCTGGCGACCTCCACAGCTCTATTTAAAGGAGGCTAGACCTCCCCGACCTCTTCATGCTCGATTTCGGCTGCGAATACCCTAATTCCTCTCTTCCCCTCACGACTGTAGGCTCCTCAACATTCGGTGACCTTCCCTGCACCTCCTCGTCGTCCGACCACCATACCTACGATGGATTCCTCCTTGACTTCGTCCACGTCTCGCCGCACCAGTAGGCACTACTCTCTCTTCGTCCTCGCCGATCCCACCTCACCGGAGTCGCCTTCGTCTCCGATGTCGGCCATACCAGACCCGATGCCCTCGCTCACCCCCTTCATCCCTTGACCTCCCAGATAAGTCCCTGACCCCTCTACTTTCTTCTCGACCTTCTACTTTCCAAAATCGACCACTATCACCCATCACACATTCATCCCTTCCATCTCCGACCACCAACTTCGGCGAGGCCATCCCACCTCCACAGGCCACCAAAACCCTCACTGACACGCCCATGAGCTCCGCCTCACTTCACTGATCATTTCCCCTCACTTCACGCACCGTGCCAGTCACCCAAACCACTCCCCGAACACACCCACTCACTCGCACACTGTGTGCCCTAGGCACGCACTCACAGGCACTACCACTCCATGCCACCACTCCCAGCACCTTCGCCATGCTCTGATGAACCTCCCTGAATGATTTGACGTGGCTGCGAGGCCGTTCTTGTGTTTTCAGGTAGCAGTCCCCATCTGCCATTGGCGAACAAGCTTGAAGCTCGCTTGAAGCCGCTCCAGGCCTTGCTGTCCCAGGCTGCGTGGAATTCCCTCGCACATGCATCCAGGCTCTCAATTCCAGTCGAAAGCCTCCACAACTGCTACAGTTGAGATGGCCACTCCCTGCTGTAGATGTGCAGAATACAGGTGGGACATTTAGTCCCACCTCGGAAGTGAAAGAGTGCCTACACCCAAATAAATTGAAAAAGTGCAGAAGGCTATTCATCTCCAACACTGAGGGTGAGGTCCACCCCCCCTTCATCGGACTCGTCCGCGACACTGCCCACGTGGACCTGGCTGACCTGACTACCCACCTGACTTCACTCCTCACTCACCACACACGCCAGTGAGCCCGGACCTAGGTATGCGATAGGTCCGATTACCCAACCGGCTGTGGCTCTGGGAGAGCGAGACTGAAATAGAAAGAGAGAAAGAGAGAGGAGAGCTGCGCGAGGTTAGGGGGTTTTTTTCTCTGAGAGGATTGGCTCCAACACTTAGCCAATTCAAAGGAAGAAGAGGAGGTCAGGCAAAAGAAGAGAAGAAGAGAAGGAAAAGGCAATGGTAGAGAGAGAAGAGAAGGCCAAAGGAAGACGAAGAAGAAGAAGAGCAGAAGCCAAAGCAAAAGAAGAAGAAGGAAGAAGTAAAGGTAGAGAAAGAGAAGGATCGGATACTTTAAGTCATCTGATTCCTTCATCAGACGACAAATCATTGGCTTACATTGCATATTCATACATTGAATTATTTGGTGATATTGTAGGAGTATTTGGTGATCTACATCATCATTTTACTCCTATATTTTTGCACTCTAATACTGATATTATTGCATACTCTTTTAATTTTGAATTGTGATCTTCATTTCTAAATACTAATTTACTTCCTGTGTTCGACCTCGAAAATCTTTTCGTGTAATAAAATTATATCTGTTTTGAACGCCATTTCGGTTGTACTACAATGCAACACTTTTTAAACCCTAACTTAGCGATTGAACACATTGGCAAATGGAGCATTCTGAAGCTTGGGGTGTGGAGGTGCTAGATGTGAATTGGCTTGGGCTCGACATAAGCCCTTTCATATTTTGATTCTAAAATTAAACCTGATAGGCTAAATTCTAGGTGTCCCTTGCCTCATTTTTCTCCAACTTTCTTTGCATGAGAGTGGGTTTTTTATCCGAGTAGGCAGAATTCAAGTGAGTAGAATTCTCACTCAAAGTATCAAAAAGATTCTGAGCTTCATCCTTAGTCTTAGATAGAAAGGTTCCTGCACAGACACCATCCATAGTCTGCCTGTGTGAATCATTAAGTTCGATGTAGAGCCTTCAACCAGTTGCCACTTGGGCACCTGGTGATGTGGGCAAAGTCTCAACAGGTCATGAAAGCACTCCCACGCATCATGGAAAACTTCCCCATCCTTTTGAACAAAACTCATAATTTCCCTCCTAAAGTGAGTAGTTTTGCTCATGGGTAAGTGCTTTTTCAGAAACTCCTTCTTCAAGGCATCCCAAGTGTTAATATCATCTAGGGTATGATACCAATACTTGGCTTGTCCTTGAGGGAGAAAGGAAAGTGGGTCCACATTTGAGCATCATCAGTAACGCCCTGTAGCTTCACCATGAAACAGACATCGGTGAATTCCTCTATATGCCTGTAAGGGTCTTCCTTAGCAATACCACAAAAGGAGGGCGGCAAGGATATGGTACTGCTTTTGATCTCATAAGGATTGTCCCCTCCAAGTCTACGTAGTGCAGGTCCAGTTTGATTGGTCGGAATGAAATATTCCTTAAGGCTCCTTTGACCAGCCATTTCTTCCCTTGGGTGGTCCCTTCTTA
Source organism: Thalassia testudinum (assembly GCA_037157565.1). Classification (NCBI taxonomy): domain Eukaryota; kingdom Viridiplantae; phylum Streptophyta; class Magnoliopsida; order Alismatales; family Hydrocharitaceae; genus Thalassia; species Thalassia testudinum. The sequence goes on from JAZHRO010000009.1 coordinate 54,092,894, forward strand.
GGATTCTTTCAGGTTTAGGATCAAACACAAGTTGTCTCCTAAGAGATCGCCTACCAAGCATGCACTACAAACATAATTCAAAAGGACTTGTTAGGTCATTACAAATTTAGGCTTTTGACTTTAATTCAAATTGTAGGTGACAAAGCAAGTTGCCCAATCAATTACGCATCTATTGTCGACCTGCGAAATTCCTAAACAGACCTAGTTGAAGCTTAAGTACTCTTCCCTAAATCTCAAATGGTAGAGCAACTCCAAAGAGGGAAGATCGAGGGATGCAAGTAGGCCTAAGCCTTCGTTTGAAGCTGTGCTTTCGCGGCGCTTCTTAACTACCCCCAAAAATCCGTGACAAGGTATCCCTCTCTTTGGTGTTACAAAACCTTTGATCTCAAGTTTTGAACACTTCAGAATCCAATGGTAAGAGGGCTCTTGTCCTAGTTGTTCGAAGACCTAGGAGTGTCTAAATGCATGCTTCAGTGCAAAGAGAAAACAAGTGTGCATACACTGTAAAAGATTTGAGTTTGAATTTTGAAATGCATGACAAGTTTTCAGCTCAAGTTCTTGGTTTTTTTTTAGTTTTCCTCCTTACTTAAAGTCCTTTTACAAGAAAATATGTGACCACTTGTTAGATTTTTTTCAATTCAATTAGGTGGTCTTACAATTAAATTCATATGCAAATGCATGTACAATATAGAATGCAAGGAAAAGAAAACATATCTTGCCTCCAACAACCTTCAATGAAATGTACGCAAATGCAGAATAAAATCTAGAGGCTGCTCATTCACACCTAAATGGTAGTCCTAAGACAGGCAGCTTCTAGCAAGCAGCTCGTGCTTTTGTTTTTTGTTTTTTTTTTAGCTACTTATGCAAAATCAAGAAAATAAATAAAATCAATCCACAAAAGAAAGTAAAAACCTAAGTCTAAATAAATGGGAACAGACTCCCACAAAAATTACCCATGTGGGGGCCTAAAAGAAGGTCGGTGAACAAACCCCTAAAATGTACCCTAGAATAAGGGTCTTAAACCAAATGTGCAAGGAAAATTAAGTCTAAAGTCTAAATCCTACTCTAATCGAATCAAAGATTAAATGTGCGGAGATGATCGTCACGTCGTCGTCCTTCCCTTCTTGGCAATCTGGTTCCTTGCAAAATGGCTCAAACAATTTCTCCTCTGGTGATGTCAAGAGTCACCTCTCACAATGGTTGGTGTGATGGCAAGTCGTAGAATGTGTCGCAAAACGTTGCACTCGCACCAGAATAAAAAGATCCAGAGTTAAATATGATTCAAAATTTAAATCAATGTGAGCAAATGAATGAATGAGATTTACTTAAGCCTGTTGCCTCACTGGCAACGGCTCTATTTGACAAGTTGATTTTTGCTTTCGAAGTTGATAATTAAGATGATTTGTCATTGTATTTCTAAGTGGTGGAAAATCGACTAATCAAAATATTAAATTAAATCACTCAAAAGAGAGCAAGTCGTGTCCACAGAGAGGCAATGGCCTATTTAAAACTTGCTACTATTGAAATCAAATGTTCACTATTTGCTTCTCCCAAAAAATTAAGCCAAATCATCCTTTTAAATTAAGAAATCAATGTGAGATAAAACTGGAATCATATTTATGAGAAAGATGAGGGATATGATCATAAAATTAACATAATAAGATATTCATAAAACAAAAATCCCCTCTCGCAAATCTATCACTGTCAGATATTTGCTCACAAATATAGTATAACATTTAACTTAACTGAGAATAATAAAATTGAGGAAAAGATATAAAAAGAATGCAGGAAAAATAGAGAAGAGTAGAGGGGTAGACCAGCAAATGCCACAATATATCTTCAAATATTTAACTAAAAATGAAGCTCTCAATGGCATGTAAATGTAATTTTTAATGTGGCTATTACTGTAGTGAAACAAGGAAAACCCTTCCCCTTGCTTGTATGCGTGGAGGAGGCCACGGCAGGAAGCATGAAGCTCACCGAAGGTCGAGTGGGTCAACAGCTACTCGGTGGTGGTGGCAACGTGGCGAATGACGGCCGGAGGCGGCGGCGGCGAGGAGGAGATGGTGGCGGGTATGTTGGGTGTTTCCTGCTACTGCTGCTGCTGGAGGCATGGAGATGGAGAGGATGGCAATGAGGAGATGAGCACGGCGCATGCAGAGGTGGCTCAGTCTAGACCAAAGTGGTCAAGTCCTCCAAATGCTGAAATGGGTTTTCAGAGCCAAGCCCATAGAAATGTTTGATAAGGCTTAACACCTGGGACTTGATTTCAACGTCTCTGACTGGAATTTGGACACTGGGACATTCCCCATAGTTAGAAGGATCATAAAAATCCTTCAAAGGTTGAGTGCCCTGCATTCTCTGGAACCATTCTTGCATTTGCTACATTTGTTCTAGCTGCCTTTGCAGCATCTCTTGCAGATTCTGAGGCAAGGAGGTTGTTGGTCAGCCATGGGATCAATTTGACCAAAATCCAACTTAGGCCTCCAAGAATGAACTAATGGTCCTTCCAATTGGGGATTCAATGACCTCCTTCCAAGCATAAACTAGGAAGAGGTCGGAAGGACTGGGGATAAGAATCCTGCAGCACAACAAAATAAGCCTGTCCTTAAGTTGGGTAGCCTAAGGACCTAAGCTCCAAGATAGATTCAAACTACAGTAAGAATTTTGTGTTGTCCTTAATTCGGAAGCTAGTTAAGTTGGGATGGCGAGATAGGGGGAGCGTGTCCTGAAGGCCGCTAATTATGCCAAACCCCTGCTTGCTTAAGTCGTTTGACAGTTTGGCCACCCAACTTAGCACTTTCTGGAGAAAGCAGACGTCACAAATTCGCACCATAGTTCAGAAAATATCCTGAAATAGATAGTTGAGTCCTAACACCAACGTCTACTTGATTTTATATTAGGCTTAGGATTGTAGTGCTTATGGAATGTGGTGGGCCCTTAGAATGGGTTGTGCCCTTAATGTTCGATTAAACACATGTGAGTGCGTACACAACTTGGGTTTCCAAGAAAGATTATTTGGATAAGTGGATTTTAACGTTGAAATCTTTCTTAAGTAGCTTTTACGGTTTAGAATTAGGTGAGTTCAAACGGAGGCAAACTAGATCTTTCACTTACGGGTGAAGATGTTTTCCTTTTAAAATCAAGAATAAAGTGGAGTGTTTGGTATTGACCTAAATTGTAAATCCTAGAAGGAAGCTACTTGATGAGTTGTTTTTAAATGAAGTGGTGTGGCCCAAACAACTCAAACGACTGGCCTTGATGCACCACTTAGTTGGCACACAAATGGTTACCTAATATGATCTTTACTCAATTATGTGTTTTGATGTGTGTGTATCGATTCCAAAGATCAATTGACCGGTCGAGTATGAAAATCAGAAGAGGTTGTGTACCTCTGTGTTTTTTTTTTAGATTTTTTTTATTTATATATGGAGGGTGAGATGGGTGGATGACAGGAGGCGATTCTCGCGCATGTTTTGAAAACAGAGATCTCGTCGTAGTATAGTGCTCGAAAATGCTCGTCAAAAATAATTTATAAAGATAACAAGACTTGGAGTCCCTGTCATTCATCTCTGGGAGGCGTTTTGGAAATGCAAATTAGAGATCGATCTCGCTCGCTCTACTTATTCAAAATCGCATGTCGATTTATGCTAGGTTCGTATTGATGCACGACATGCTATTGCCAGAATATCAGAAATTGAAAACATACAACTTTAATCACACTAAAAGATGATAATCAGGCACATGGTGATTTTCAACATATATATATAAAGATGATGATAACAGAGTTGCAGAGCACCGGTAGCGGAATGCTTGTACAGGGAATGTAAAAACTAACAACTATCACAAAATGACTGCATACATGAATCTACAGGGGATTATGCATGCATCCTTATGGAAGAAGTAAGGAGTTACACTACTAAGCAGTAATAAAACATTAATCTACGAAGAACTATGCTACTTATCTTGCTAACATAATGAAGGGCATTCAGAGGTGGGCTCCAATGGCCTTTGAATGGGTGAAAAGAGAAAGAGGGGTGGCCAATGGTGGGTAGGCTGGCCCTTGGAGAGAGGTTGGAGGTGATGTAGGCCTGGCGTGGAGGTGATGGAGATGCCATGTTGTGCTCGTGGAGATGGAGGTGGAATGAAGCCAAGAGACCAAGATGGACCAAATGGAGGTGGATTACATTCAGCTTGACCCTAAATTTAGAACAAGAGGTGAGTGGGTGAGTCGAAAGTGGCTGTTGCAGATGATTTTTAGCTCCCATGTGAACATTGGAGGTAGAGTCGGTTGTTCTTTTATTTAGGGTCGTAAAATACATTTGACATGCAACTCTAGGGTTTTCCTAAATGTTGGCATAAAAATTTTCTGTTTTGTCGTATCTACACCCCCCATGCCTAAGTTCTTGCATGTCCTCATGCATGAATATAAAAGAAGATAAATACAGTAGGGGGTAAATGGGTAGAAATCACCTAAAATTTTTCCTAATGTTTAACGTTCAGCACCGGCAAACCTGACAGTATGCAATATGTGAAAATGAAATATGCTAAAAAAAAAATGCTATGTATAAAGCGAGTATGTATAAGGTGATGGATGAATGTGGGGTAGATGCTGAGTTTAACTCCTCCAACTGGGCGAAAACTCAATCAGATGTATCAGTTCTTGCATAAGAGCCGGTTAAGATTAAGAGAAAGATGTGCTTGTATGCTCCCAGAATCAGTGGTCCGGAGATGCGAACCAGCTGATTGTGCACCCCTACTCCGAAAATTCTAGCTATAAGAAGGTGTGGAGTAGTGGTGGAGAATAAAGGATAATTAGAGAGGGGATCATGATGTTGATTCAGCTGATTTATCATGTCCCACAATTCAGCAGGAAGTTGCTGAGGGAGTAGATCAAAATGTATCTCAGAACCAGAATCTGAGTCATAGGAATCCTCATAACAATAATTGACATCAAAGATCATGCCCTCTCCAGGCTCTGGATCATATGGGGGTATTCGTGAAAGTAGAAGATTTGTGGGGAGGTCATTGAAATCCTTGTTAGAAATTACTTCGCCCTCATCAGTACTCATCTCTGATTCATCGAAAGCTGACTCTTTTGAATTTGAGTCGAGCCATCCATTAGATTGACTAGGATTGTAGGTGTGTCCCCAGCTCATTCTACTCAAAGCTTCACCCTCATAAGCATTGGGTTCCTCAGTAATTCTTGCCTCAGGTAGCATATCCATTTCTTCGGTCAAGTCATCCATAGCTACTTTTGGTCTTCGGATGTCAGGATCAGGGAAAGAAAGTGTCATCTCAGAATCTCTAACATCTGAATTAGGTATGTAGGTGAAAGAAGAAGAGTGCAGATCAGAAGATGTTGCCTCTAGCATAGGTTCGTCTATAATGGGAAGTGGCCTAGGCTGATCAATAGTGTCACATGTAATGTTTGCCTCAGGATCCATATCCTCAAATGGATCTACTTCCCTTATCACGGTTGGGTTATCTAACCTAAGAGGTATCTCCCAGGATTCAGGATAATTCGATTGTGGCTTAGTCCTAGAGATATTAGTCCTTTCTTCAGTTTCTTGAATGGAACTCTTAGATGAACCCATTCGAAACATTTCCTGCTCCTGTCTCATATCCAAGGTGGATTCTTCTTCCCCTGAATGATCTCCCAGCATCTGCTCCCGAGAATCTCCTATGTGTTCTTCCGGCGTAGTCGTTTCATATTCTTCAAGGTCTTCAAGGCTATTTTCCACTTGATATCTCAAAAGTAGTAGTTCTTGAGTTTCCTAATTTTGTCAAATTTGCCTGGTTATCCCTACTGTTCCCTGAAGGAGCTCCATCACAGCTTGTTGATATGGAATCTAGCTTTGTCTTTGGTTCGGCTCAATGATAGCTTGGATTTCGTGTAGATAGAATGCAGCCTTCTCCTTAGCGCTAGCTACAGCTCTCTATATTCTATAATGCGGTCGCATATGCACTGGTAGTTCTTCAGGGGTTCCAGGGGGTGAATCAGGTCTATACATATTCCATGTGTAAGAAGCAGGAGTGTGAAATCCATACCCTTGGTTATAAGATGAGGTCCTTTGAGGGACCGATTGGTATGGGTCATAAAATCTAGGGTCAGAATATGGGTTAACCATCTAGTAACCTGAGGAAAAGGATTAGGCGAAGTGAAAAGTCATCTTCGCCACCTTGTGTTCTAATCCCAAGGTTGAGTTGATTCAATGACCCAGGCTCTCAGATAAGCTCATGGGTCCAGCTCTTCTGGATCCTGATTAGGTCTAGATCTAGGGTTAGCCATTGCAGCTAAGCGAGTGGAAGAAAAAGGTGGGGGAGAAGATGGTTCGGGCGAAGTGATGAATCGCCTCCGCCTCCTTGGGATCGACTCCCAAGATCCAACCAATTGAGGTCTGAGTGACCTCCATCCTCTCATACACCAACCAACCCCTAGGTTGGTGTAGCCAGCCAGACAAGGCTAAGGCCCTGTCAATCAGATGGTCCTTATGATTAGATGACCAGATTTTTCCTTTAAAATTCTAATTCCTGAAGAGAAATTTCATTGTTCAACAGAATGAAAGTAATTCTCGCCTCTCAAGCTAACCTAGCCAATCTAGTTACGAGGGGACTAAGGGGAAGGTTCTTCCTTCAGCTCACGCCTTCGGTTCCATTACCCTTTAGCCGTAGTCGTTTGACACTACTCCGCAGACTTAGTCACCAGGTTTGGCAAGAGCAGTTGAAACCACCCACTAGTATGACAACGAATTCAGGTTTATTCCATGTTCTATAATTTATTTTAACCCTTTTTTTTCACTGGGGTTTGGTGAGTGGCCCACAAGGTGACCAAGCTCACTGACCAAACACTAGACTTGAATAAGTCTAGGTTAGCCCAAATGTGTGGTCGCTCGAGTGTAACCCTAAAGGTGTAACCTAGGGTTCAAGCAATTCTAGGGTTTTTTCTTTTTTTTTTTTCAACAGACCACAAAAATAAGAATAATTCTCTGATAAAAATTGGAATCAGAATAAGTTAAAATTTGGCAAGTAGATTCCACTTTCAATTATTTTTTCAAAGAATATTTTTTTATAATTTTTACTATTTCAATCGAATTTATAGAGATTTTTAAACGTTAGGGGGTCAGATATGGAATTTTGACCCCTTGTCGATTTTTTGCTTTGAAACAGTATCAAATGATCTTCGAAAATTTGGGAAAAATATGTAAATTAAATACAATGAGATCAGCTTTCCAACCCCATCATTTTTAGTCAAAACAGATTTGTAGATTTCTTGGAATTGATTTTTGAATTTTGAAAATTTTCAAATCTGGGCCAGTTTGACCCCCCTTTCACTTTGTGATTTTTAAAAATTTTCCACTTTGAATTTCTTCAAATTAAAAGTGCTGTTTGAAATAGGTTTGAAGATGAAGGTATACCCTGAATTTCAGAATTTGTTGCTCATTAATTTTTCGGCAATTGAATTTTTATGTTGGAATTTGAAATCTGGTCGAAAATCAGAGAATGGTGGGAAAGCTTTTAAACGGTGTTTGAATTCAAAATTCAAACTTTCCACCAAAACGATTTTTTTTCTTCAAATTTTTTTTTTCAAAAACTTTTGAATTTTTTTTTCTTTTTCAAGCAAACTAACCTAAGATTCAAACAGAAACCTAATCTAACTACCTAGACCTTTTTTTATTTTTCTTTCATGAAAATAAATAGGCTTTTTTTTTCTTTTTCAAATGAAATTGTTAGAAGGAAATTTAACCTAGGGTTCGAAAAAGGGAAATCCTAATCGAAGAGGAGATGTGCACCTGATAATTTTTCTGCGCCCAATGTGTGTGCAGATCCCGCTTTTCCTATTTTCCTGCACATCCAACAAACAAGCAGAGGAATTTTTGTCACTAAAGGCTCAAAAGATCAAAATCAATTCCATTGCCTCCCTGGCAAAGACACCATTTGACAGGAGGCGATTCTCGCGCATGTTTTGAAAACAGAGATCTCGTTGTAGTATAGTGCACGAAAACTCTTGTCAAAAATAATTTATAAAGATAACGAGACTTGGAGTCCTGGTCATTCGTCTCTAGGAGGCATTTTGGAAATGCAAATTAGAAATCGACCTCGCTCACTCTACTTATTCAAAATCGCATGTTGATTTATGCTAAGTTAGTATTGATGCATGACATGCTTTTGCCAGAATATCAGAAATTGAAAACATGCACCTTTAATCACACCAAAGGATGATAATCAATCACATGGTGATTTTCAACATATATATATATATAAAGATGATGATAATAGAGTTGCAGAGCACCGGTAGCGGAATGCTTGTACAAGGAATGTAAAAACTAACAACTATCAGAAAATGACTGCATACATGAATCTACGGGGGATTATGCATGCACCATTGGGGAAGAAGTAAGGAGACACACTACTAAGTAGTAATAAAACATTAATCTACCAAGAACTACGCTACTTATCTAGCTAATAGAATGAAGGGCATTCGAAGGTGGGCTCCGATGGCCTTTGAATGGGTGAGAAGAGAAAGAGGGGCGGCCAATGGTGGGTAGGCCAGCCCTTGGAGAGAGGTTGGAGGTGATGTAGGCCTAGCGTGGAGGTGATGGAGATGCCATGTTGTGCTCATGGAGATGGAGGTGGAGTAATGGAGGTGGAATGAAGCCAAGAGACCAAGATGGACCAAATGGCCACCCCTTAGGTCTTTTTATAGACCTAAGGCAAGATCCCTAGAGGGTTATGGAATTCTCTAGAGAGGCCTATGACGGGAGCTTGTGGGAGAGGGAGAGTGTGGATGGATGGGTGGTTTTTAGATCCACATTTAGTGGATCTAAAAATTGAATGCATCTTGGTTGCTATTTTTAGCAACCAAGGCAACAACACATAGTAGAGAGTTCTAGAGAACTCTAGGCTAGGTATTTTCGTGCGGATGGTGTGTGTGGGTGTGTGTGGGTCAAAACCTAGGTGGCTAGGTTGATCAAGTTAGGTTCTAGTGGGTTTAGGTTAAGGTAGGTCTCAAATTAGGGTTGCATACCCCAATTCATCAAGGTAAAATGAAATTAAACTTGATACAAGTTTAATTGGATGTGTAAAACCCTAATTAAGAGTAAAACAACTCAATTAAGTTAGTTCTAGGTCAATTGGACTCTCACTGAGTCCAATTGGATAGTATGTGCTGAGATCTGGGCTTAATTGGACTCAATAAGTCCAATTGAATAGGCTGATGAAATTGACAATAATCTAAGTCAATTAGGTTTAGTGAGGACCAAATTAGGTCCTTAAGGAGGTCTAGAGGTGATGTACTAGGGTTAAGGCACCTTAATTTAGGTTCCTAGGGCGTTAGAATTAGGTTTAGGGGCCTAGAAATCCAAGATCAAGGCTTGAATTTCAAAACAGATACTAAAGGACAGTATCAGACATCTAATAAAGTTGTCAGACGTCTTATAGTGAAAAATTAGAAGTCTGGACTTGTTGTCTGGATGTCCAATCAGAGTCAGGGAGGAATCAAGGTTCTGTCTACAAAAATTGGATGTCTGACCAAGTGTTTTAACATCTTATAATGCTGCAGAAGTGGGTTTGAGGTGTGCGGGTTGTGGCTAAGGATTATGGACGTCCTGCAACTCATCTGGATGTCCAGATATAGGCTAGAAGTAGGGTTTTAAGGCTTCCTAGGGTACAATGACCTAATCTAAGGGTGGCTAAGGCTTGGGGAAGCTTTTAGGCTGTACTAGGGCTAGGATGGACCTAAGTTCTTCGTAATTTACTACTTTATTCCTGCTTAACAGAATTCCATACCTCAACCCCTTACATTATTGTCTACTACATCTTATTCTAGGTCTTCTGCTCCAGCTCTGCTGCAACTCTGGCTTCAAGTCCAGCTTCAGATCTAGTCTCAGATCCAGCTCCTGAGCTTCTTATTTCCTGCAATTTATATAATGCACCTAATTAGTATATTATAGCATTATTTTATGTATACCTATAGGAGGAATAGTAAAGATGAAAATAATGCTTATGAATCATCAACTACCCTAACTTATGCTAAGTCCTAGCCTAATTCTGGACAATTAAGACCTATGATTACTGTGCAATTAGTGGAGGTGGAAATCAAGCAATCAAAACTAATCCTAGAGTTTATGAGAACACCTAGGTTAATTGACGTTTGAATTAGGGTTATGAAATGAACACTATGGAGGGGGGAAGAATGGAGAGCACTTATAGTTGTCTTCAACTGCACTTTACTCCTTTCAACTACCCTGTCGAGGTACCTGCAAAACAATAGAGAAGAACTAAAAGAGAGTTAGAAAATGATTAGCCCATATTTGTGGGCCATTTAAGTATTTAAGCACCCCGACATTAGTTTAATTTCAACATTGAGATTGCATACATTAGGATGTAATTAAATTAATTCATATTTTTAGCTTAAGTGCATAATTCATGTGTGGCATCCATATCTAAATGCATTTAGAATTAACCTAGGATTGCATACATTTGATTAGTTAATTAATTAGGTGCATTACATATATTGTTTTAATTAACATAGAAGTTAAGGAGTTATGTATAAATAATCCTAATTATTTTATTATTATTCTTCTTCTCCTTTTTGCAGGTAACCGCTCCGTCTCCTCCTATGCATTCACTCGTCCAGCATTCACTCGACAGTGGCCTGTTTCAATGTCAAAATCCTTGTAGCCACAACTACAAAGGAGGAGGAATGGCTGCCATTCAGAGTAGGCCTCCACCCCGATTCATCACTGTGCAAAGAGTTGACCTCTCATCCGCTCCACCACCACCAGCCTCAACCATGGCAACGACCTCCACCACCGTGGGCGTGTGGCGTGACAGGCCACACTCCATCTGGAGCTCGTTTGCATTACTGTGAGCACCTCAGCGTGCACCACCTTCACCACCATCACCAGCAACCACCATCGCACTCACGCGCCAACAGCCATTCAAGCAAGTTAAGACATCCGAGAAGTTTCCTGGATGTCTAAAGTCCCAACTCAATGCACTGCTCATCTTCTTCCCCCACGTCTTCTCTTCTTCCTATGTTTTTCATCACCAAAAACAAACCCAACACCAACGACCATCAGCAGCCACCTCCAATGCCACGCCATCTCCACAAGTGCCATGTGCAGTAGCCCACGTGCAACCCCCCGGTACTCGGCCAAATCTCGGACACCTCTCGGCCCGCGCAATAGACACACGCCTCCGCCACTTCCAGCGTTGGCATTCCTAGCACGCAGCATCTCTCTCTTCGCCTGCGCATGCCACCAGCTCCTCGAGCATGTCCTCGTGCGTGCCCTCGTAGCATGACCAGTGCGTGAGTCCTCATCGCCCACAGCAGCAGCCTCCGTGTCCTCCTCGCAGCAACCTCGCCAACACGTAGAGCGCGCCGCACCTCCGCCTGCGTCTCCCTTGCTGCACCTTAGCCCGCAGCACCTCCAAGCGCTGCCCCAGTAGCAATAACGCGCCCACCAGCCATCGGCCCTCGCCTCCAGCAGCACACGCAAAGCGCGCACTACTCCAGCCGCTCCGCCAGTGCGCAGTGCATGTCCTCCAACGCCCTTCAGTAGCTCCATTCCAATGCATAAGAGTAGTAGCAATAGCCACCGCTGCTGCTTCTCTCCTCCATCCAGCTAGCCCAGGCCACTTCGCAACGTGTCATCACCACTACCGCGAAGGCCTCACTCCGACCGACATTTTCCCGAAGTAAATCCTCGAACGAGCCACTGTCTCGTGCACGACGAGAGAGGTAGAATCCTCTGTTTTAGTGTGTATTACTATTTACAAAAATTTCCATTGCCAAGAATTATTTTCTTGATTTCTTAGATTAATTAAATTGTGGTGAATTTATAGCTTTATGCCTATTCTTCTAAATAATTGTTAAGCCTTATTGATTCATCTCTATATCCATTACACTTAATTTTGAATTACATTTTAGTATGCATGCAAGTGAAAAGTACATGGCATACCCTTGCACATGGATAATTTTCTTACGTGAAAATTACGTCAATAACCCTTGATTTCTTCATAAATTTAAGGTTTACATTCAGAGCGACAAGCATTGTTTGATTTGACAAATATTTTAGCAAACTCGATTTCTACCTAATTGTGAGTTTAAATAGGTCATTGCCTCCCTGTGGACACAACCCGCTCTCCTGTGAGTAGGTTAATTTTAATTCTAATTGTTTTGATTAGTCGTTTTTCCACCACTTAGAAATACAACAATAAATCTTCTTAATCATAATTTTCGAAAGTGAACATTCAACTCATTAGAAAATAGATAAGTGAGTAAAAATGTAGAAAGGAAATCGAGATTCGTTGCTTCCTCGCCAACGATGCCAAAATGTTGAGGTGGAAAATCCTTGTAAAAAGATTGGATTTTGAAAATTCGTAATCGTAGCGTAATTTGAGAGAAAAATCCATCAACAGATAATTTTAACCAAAACTCAAAAGGAATTCTAGGTAGAACACAGGGAGGCAGATGTTTGATCAAAAATTGTGTTTGATTTATTGTCACAAAGTAGATTAGCTAGTTGAATGGAATCTACGCTAGCTATCTACTTAAAGAATAATTAATAGAAGAGAGAGAGAATGAATAGGTATTTCATAATCATTGAATCAAGTTCATTACAACTACTCGTTACACTAGAAAGAAAGAAATCTATGCTAGAAAGTAATAAAAGAGAAGGTGGAGGGAAGTTATCCTCCTCGACGGCTGCTTGGAGGATGAGCCGTGACGGGTCGACTTTTCGCTTTGCGTTATAGTATTTAAGTGGTGGAAAAATCGACTAATAAAAAATAATGAAAATAACCACTTGCAGAAGAGCAGGTCGTGTCCACAGGGAGGAAATTATGCAATAAATTCTTAATTATTTAATATTCCTTCGGATAGTGCGAAATCCCTATTCAAATCTGACATAAAATGCGAAGGAAAGTAGATTCACAATAACTTAAAAAGACAAGGGTATATGTGCAATTTTCCCTCACAGAAATCTTCAATAAATTAATGATGAATTTATGCAATTTTCACATGATGTGTACTAGAGAAAATTTGTACTTAAGTTAAGCTCAAAAATCAATCTTCAAACTAGTGAATATCAATAACAAGCAATTATAATGAAATATGAGTGTTCATGTGCAATTCTGCCATAATATAATAATAAATAAAAATCAAATTATGTGGCAATGGCAATGAATGTAAATACTAATTGGATTAAAAATAGAGCATCTTTGCTCTCTCCTCCTCGCGAGAGAAAGAGACCACCGGCGGGGCTTTGGAGAGGCTAAGGAGGATGGCTAGGACGAGGGCTATCCGATGGTGGCTGTTGCGTCGACAGAGGTGGCTGGAGGTGGCCGGCGGGTGGAGGAGGAGCGCCGACCTATTGGAGTAGAAGGTAGAGCGGCTGCTGTAGGGCAGCCTGTTAGCGGGTGGTCGCGCACTGGTGCATGCCCGTGTGCGTCTGCAACAGTCTGGTGGAGTGGGCGTGGACTTGGCAGGGCAGTGGGGATGGCGCGAATGCCTGCGGCATTGGAGGGGAGCGGTGGTGTGCACTTGTGCGGTGCCTGCAGGTGCTGGAAGGTGTGGGCGCGCGGTGAGGTAGAGCTAGTGCCTGCAGGTCCGGCTAGAGGGGGTGAGTGGGTGCAGGCCTGGCGTGGAGAGGTGCTATGAGGGGCCTGCAGTGCTGCACTAGGGCACGGCTGCAGGCGTTGGTGAAGGCGCACAACGCCTTTAGGCACGGCTGGAGAGAGGTAGCGCCTGTGGGTGCTGGAGAAGGGAGTGCCTGCGAGCACTTGCAAGCAGTGCGGTGGTGAAGGAGCAGGTGCCGGTTGAAGGAAGGTGCAGGCGCTTGCAAGGGCGCACGCCTGCGGGGAGGTGCTAGAGGGTGTGGCTGAGGTGCGCGGTTGGGAGCCTACTGACGGGTGTGCGTAAGGTGGTGCCGGTGGGTGCGCGCTGAGTAGCCAGAGATGAAGTTGTGCACAGTGCATGCAGTGGAGTTTTTCCCCGCAAGGGGGAAGATGGCTTCTGCAGTGCACCCCGCCTCCTCTCTTTTAACTTCTCTCTCTCCCCGCGTACGCCAATCAAGGGATTTTCAAATCCCTTTTCTATTTTTGGCAGGAGGCTGTTGGGGAGAATTCTTCAGGCCGACGGCTGTTGAGGATGGCCGATGGAAAGGGAAGAGAGCCGCTGGTTATTTGAAAGGGTAATTTACCCTTTCCCCCTTATTCTTTTGCCACTTATTTTTCCTGCACATAAAAAGCACATATTAAGTTATAGAATAGATGTAAACCTAAATCATGATGCATGCAAACATTCTATAACTTAATATAGTTATTAACAAACCTAAAAGATTTAATTAAAGTTACTTAGGCGTAAAATTAGTCCATTAAAATGGACTCATCAAATACCCCAGGCCTAAGATTTGCTAGTCCCTAGCAAAAATGAAAAATAATAGAAGTAATCAGAAGATTTCTTCTTTTCTTATTTCAAAACTTTAGAGATCCAGACAAATGTGAAGTGCTAATAGCCTAGGTAACAGATTCAAATGAAAGAGCCAATTCGCATTGGGAGTTCGTACATCACCCTTGGCAAATATTTCTATCGAGATAGGCAACTGCTTCCCTTGGGGATAAAGCAGACGATAATCTGTAATTTGACCCCGGCATTTGGCTTAGGTAGGAGATATTGAATGGATTTGTATTTGGTGGCACACACTCATCTGGTGCTACATATAGTCCAGTACTACAGACTCTAGATCTCTAAACTATTAGACAAGTCAACTCAAAGAGAGGCTACACAACTGTACTCTCTTGATGTTCCTGGGCACTCCCTCTTCTTTTTCTTTCTGAGATCACAAATCTTGCCAGATTTAGAAATTGTACTCACTATTTGGTGGCCTCACATGGCATCCACACTTCAATTAAAGTCCTAATAACTCTACAACTAAGTTAGAGTCCTCAACCAGTATTCGGGTGATCAGAAATAGTAAAAGGTAGGTAAGGGTCATATTTGGTGGGACGCGAAAGGTGTTTTGTTGCCTCAGAAACAATATTACATTAGAAACTTTGACTTTTTTTTTCATAATATAACTATTTCTTCTTTTTCTTCTTCTTTTCTCTCTTCCTTTCTTTTTAATTTATTTTACTTTTTTATTTCTTCTTGTTTTTGTTTCTTTTTCAGTCAACACAACACGATACGAACTTTTATTTACGAGGCATTATTAGGGATGATGATGGTCAAGAGGAAATTGTGTGGCTTATTTGGTGGAAGTGCCTATTCTCGGCATCGGGAAGAAATGGATAGGACAGGCATATTTCTGACCTTTGACACTATTGCCCTCCTTCAGCCGAGGACTCTATGAAGGACAGTCGTAACCATCCACCATAGTTATAGCTTTATTAAGACTCAATCTCTATATATCTGCCTTATTTGGTGACTCTCAAGAATTCACACAAAATATGCACACAGGAACAGAGAGTGAAAACTACTCCTAACTCTAAAGTATCATCATCTAATTATCCAAAATTTAAGAGTCCTTGCACTAGTAATCTCTCTACTTTCTTCTCACAAATATGAGGTGGATCTACTAGAAGATAATATGCCTGACTCCCTATGAACTGTCTAAGGGTTGCGGTGCCTGCGAGTGCTGGAAGGTGCGGGCGCATGGTGATGCAGAGCTAGCGCCTGCAGGTCCAGCTGAAGGGGGTGAGTGGGTGCAGGCCTGGTGTGGAGAGGTGCTGTGAGGGGCCTGTGGTGCTGCACTAGGGTGCGGCTGCAGGCGTTGGTGAAGGCGCGCAGCACCTTTAGGAGCGGCTGGAGGGAGGCAGCACCTATGGGTGCTGGAGAAGGGAGTGCCTGCGAGCACTTGCAGGCAGTGCAATGGTGAAGGAGCGGGTGCCGGTTGAAGGAAGGTGCAGGCGCTTGCAGGGGTGCACGCCTGCAGGGAGGCATTGGAGGGTGTGGCTGAGGTGCGCGGTTGCGAGCCTGCTGACAGGCGTGTGCAAGGTGGTGCGGGTGGGTGCGCGTTGAGTAGGCAGAGATGAAGTTGTGCACAGTGCATGCGGTGGAGTTTTTCCCCACAAGGGGGAAGATGGCTTCCGCAGTGCACCCTGCCTCCTCTCTTTTAACTTCTCTCTCTCCCCGTGTGCGCCAATCAAGGATTTTCAAATCCCTTTTCTATTTTTGGCAGGAGGCTGTTGGGGAGAATTCTTCAGGTCGGCAGCTATTGAGGATGGCCGATGGAAAGGGAAGAGAGCCGCCAGTTATTTGAAAGGGTAATTTACCCTTTCCCCCTCATTCTTTTGCCACTTATTTTTCATGCACATAAAAAGCACATATTAAGTTATAGAATAGATGTAAACCTAAATCATGATGCATGCAAACATTCTATAACTTAATATAGTTATTAACAAACCTAAAAGATATAATTAAAGTTACTTAGGCGTAAAATTAGTCCATTAAAATGGACTCATCAAGCTGCGTTGACGGAGCACCTAGAAGAATGTGGTGAGATGCGGAACAAGGGAGAACGAAGGATGGGGTAGGGCGACGTTGCAGCGGGATCCGCTTCCCGAACAGCAGTGAGAAGACAACTATAGGCACACCACGAACGAGGATGAGAAGGTGGAAAAATTCTAATTTTAACTCTAATGGAGCATCCATGCTTTGGGACACACTCTTAGAGCTTTGGAGGGGGTGAGAGAAGGGAGGAAGGGATGAGAAATTCTAGTGGTAGGGATGTCCTTTTATAAATGTGAGAGTTGAGGGCAAAAGAGGCATTTCACTCTTTAAAACATTAATGCATAGGTTTTTAGTGACGGATTTAAACATCACTAAAGACCTGAACGTAGGCTTAGGTCGCGCGTCCACTCGCCTTCTTAGCTTCTGCACACAAAACGCATGATCATGTTCAAAAATCCTAAGCTATTCGATTGCGAGATCGAACGGCTTAGGATTCATCTCATTCGCGCCTTCATTGCACACCTGCGTGTGCGATCACGCGTTGGCATGCTCGTCTGATTGCGCATATGCCATTCCATACATCTGGGTGCCCCACTTGGTCACTCCTGAATGCTTGATCATCATCTGATGGCCTAATTTGGCTGTGCCTTACCCCTGCACTGATTTGAGGTTCGCAGGGGCTCGACCTCGCGCCTCTTCTTCTTGCTTAGGCATTAACTCTACTACGCTATGCATGTGGATTGGCGCAAAGGCATCTTCTGCGCTCGTGCTCCACAGCCATTCATCTTGACCTAGTTACATTTGAGTCTAGTCAGACTCTTTCTCTCTCAATTAGACCTTCAGCTTTTAAAATCCTTGCAGATTGGTCCATGACTTTGTTATCTTCTTCAGGAAAAAGTCCCTGTCGCCATTGAAGGTCAACCGACCTGCAGGGGGTATTTGACTACTCCTAATCCTACTCGAATCTTCATCAAATCCCACCAAATTTGGTGGGATTGATGTTCATGACATGGAGAATTGATTAGGACCTGTCTTAGATCCCAAATCATCCCTGTTTGCCATAGCAAACTCACAAGATCCGTGGGTTCTTCTTGATTCTTAAGCAAGCCAATTAGGCTTGTTTCTTGATCTAGAGCTTGGTCTAAAGCTCTAAAGCTCCAGATTCTCAAACCATGTTCCTTAGCAAGGTTTAAACCCCAAAATCCTCTTCAACTCCTCCGACCATCTCCGACCAAGCTCCAACGACACCTCCTCTATCTCTTCCTATGATTGGCCAATAGCCAAATTGGCTGGTTCTTCTTCATCCCTGACTTCATCCGCTCCTCGACAACCAATCAGGAGCTTCCTCCCCCTCTCCTCATCGTTGTCCTCACCCACAGGATCATTCATCCTCTCCAATGTCAGCCAATCACAATCGACGCGTGATTGCATAGCAATCATGCAACCTAAATCACTTGAATTAAGCTAAATCCTAGCATAAATTAGGATTAATGCATTCATAGGCATCGTAATTTGCACAATAGCTAATTTATTAGTCATATAGATAATATCGTCATTTTATGATCTAAAAGAGAGATGATTTTAATCGTAGATGATTTAAAGTACGGATGTCAGATCAGACCAGATAGACCTGATTAGTACGACAACGGGAGTCCAACGCATCTGAAATCGTCTCGATCAGACAACCAGGTCACCTGGAGTGGTCCATAAAAGAACAGAGATCATAAAGCCAAAGGACAAAGATCAAAGCCTCAAATGAAGAATCTAACTGCACAAATGAATCCGGACTGACAATTGTAGTCCAACGACGTAAAAATCAACTCGATCAAAGGTCTACATCACCAGATACAAGAAAAAGAAGACGGACAACCATGATGAAGATCCAATGGCCCACAGCGTGCGAGGTTGCCTTCCTTAATGGGGCGGTGGTGAGGGAGCGACCGTGATGGCGCCACGTGGCGCCATCACAATCGCTCCCTCACCACCGCCCCATTAAGGCAGGCAACCTCGCACGCTGTGGGCCATTGGATCTTCATCCAACGGCCACAAGCGCCACGTCGCCCACCCAAATTGGATAAGCATAAATCGAAACAATCAAGTATATATAACAGAAGGTTTGCGCAGCGTGTTGGCTCACGCACACGCGTGTAAGCGAGTGACGCGCATTCGAGCCTTGCACCTAGCGAAATTGAAGCGGCGTTGGGCACAGGCGCGGGAGCAGGCACAATTACGTGATTGGAGGGTGGAGGCACGACCATGTGGTGCGATTAGAGCATGCTGCAGGTGGACACGTGATCCCATGCATTTTGCGAGATCAAGAAGGTGAGGCGAGCTTGCTGGAGCCGTCCGATCTCACGATCAAACGGCTGAGGATCAGGCGCTGAAAAGGTCCTTGTGGGTGCACGCATGATGAATGGCTATTCATCATAGCTAAATAGCTAAAGTTAAGCTAGAAACTAGGTTAAACATTGTCAAATTAACACATAAAAAGGGTTAAGTGTGGGAATCAAAGAAAAAGACCTAAAACATTAATTCTGTGTTAAATTTGCATAATTAGGCCATTGAATGAGATATTCTTGTGAAAAAGGTCAAATGGTGATCTGATTGCACCGCAAAAATACACCTGCAATTGTGCCGTCTTGTGCTATTTCCTAGCATTACCAATGCATATTAGGTTTCCATAATCGCATTTGTGAAAATACATTCATGCATGCATTTAATTGAGAGTGGAGGAGAGTGAAATAAATGGCCTTGCAATTGACATTTTTTCTCAAGTGCTGCTTTGCAAAATTCACCATCTTTTTATTTTAATTTTATTTGACTTTGAAATGCTTCCCGCAGCTGCAAGGAATGACTTCTTCTTCTTCGCACCTTGCCCTGTAGCTGCATGCCCAGCCTCTCCCTACCAAGCCATGCACAAAGCATGCATAGCCAGGGCATGGCTGTGCATGCTTTCTTCTTCTTTAAAAAGAGAACGGCTCCTCCTTTGCAAGAGAGCCTGGTCCCCACGAAAAAGAAACACACAGCAGCTCTTCTCCAGGCCGTCCCCTCCCCTCTCCCTCCATACGCAGGCCCTCCTCCTCTGAGGAAACACTTTGCGGGCAGGAGTCCATCACTGTGGTGCACACCCCACCACCGTGAGACCACCACCGCCCAGCTCATCAAAGAGCCGGTGGGCGTGGTGGTCTTCTCTTCCCTGTTTCAACTTTCCACGCCATTACCACAAAGCTTCAAGCTTTGGAGCTCAACCAGCCACCGCATGCCCCTGCAGTAGCCGGCCAAGCCCCACAGCAGCAGCAGCAAGGAGGCAGCAGTGCACGTAGGCCTCCAGTGCACGCCTGCAGGAGCCCTCGCCTCCAGCTTCTTCACGTACGCCCGCCTCTCCGCACATGCAACCAACCGGCGCACCCCTTCCACGCGTGCGCCAGCCCCGAGCCGTCCGCACTCACAGCATCGGACGCAAGCAGTTGCGCGGCTCGCCCGACCACTGTAGCCACTGTTCACGCATTTTTGTGGAACACTGTGGCTACAGTGGGGTGACTGGTAAGTTCCTCACTTATCTGATCACCTGGTGTGCCGCAACCGACCAACGCCTGCACCCGCGTCCCGCACCGAGTCCGCTCCAACGCCCGCCCACGCATCTGCGTGCGGTCCTCTACCAGCGCCTACTCTTCGCTCGCTCCTTTTTCCCACGTACGTCTGCGTACACCCACTCCAGCTCTCCATGCAGCGTTGTGCGCTGCGGTCCTCTCCGCGCCTACTTCGCTCCAGCGCGTGCCTTTCCACGCGCCTACGTGCCGACGCGGGCGCGTGGATCACCAGACGACTCTCCACTGCTGCAGACGACCTAACTCCTAGCTCCAGCAGAACCAAGCACTCTCTCTCTCTCTCTCTCACAGCACACTCTCCCTCTCTCTCTGCAAATACACATACATACACACACTCACACTCTCGCACACACACTCTCACCTATACACTATTATATACTTATATATATATATATATATACATATAGTAGTATCTATATACTTAAGTATTAGTATACATACATACATATATATATACTTATATATTTACATATCTACATATACTTATATACACACATATATATATATTATTACCTATATAACTAAGTATAAGTATAGATACATATATATATATACATACACTTATACACATATATGTATATATACAAATATACATACTTATATACATATATATCCATATAACTATATATACATATATATATATATATATACATATCTATCTACATATATCTATATACATATATTACTATATATATATACATACATATATATACATCTATATAGTATTATATACATATAAATATATACAAATAGTTACATACATATATATATATACTTATATATATATATACATATATACATATATATACATATATAACTATGTATATACCTATATATTTATAACCATATATATATATATATACATATAGATATATTTACATATATACATATATATATATATATATTTTTTTTTTCACATTACTTACCATACGTGGTATCACGGGAATATCTGCACCAGTTGTTGATATTCCCCAATACACGCGTACAAAAAGCGTGGTCGCACTCATCTTCCATCAATCCACCTTACACTCCATGCAGCACCTCGTCCTATTGGTTGCGTCTTTCTAGACGACGACCGACTCGACACCATGCTACACTCCATCTCCGCCTCCACCCCCACCCCTTTATACATATATAATATATACATATATATATATTATATTTAGTTTATTTCTGCTTCTCTTTCCTGAAAATAAAAAGATAAAAAAATATATATAAAAGAGAAAAGATAATCCTTGACTTACAGGTACTCCGTCTTGCGAATAGCAAGACCCATTTTTGAACCCTGATTTGGCTCAAAGCCAAGAACCTAATTTTGAGGGTGTGCCTCAAGGACAAGAATTATCAGGAAAAATCTAAATAGAAAAACACCAAAAATACAATAACCGAATGAAAGAGATTCGTTTTAGGAAAGGCGTAGAAACTTGACTTCTAACTCCACTTCCCTGAGTTCGACCCTAGGCCTAAAAGTGACCAAGATAAAATCAAGTAGGCCAAGTTAAAAATTTTGTAAAGAGATGGTTAGGTCCGATTTAGGTTAACCACTATACACACTTCAACGCTAAAATCACCATATTAACACAACCTAACCGGGTCCGACCATGATCCAAGTGTAAATTGAACACACAAATGAGTTTAAAAGTTCAAATCAAAAGTATAATTGACTTCTTAAAAATTCAATTAAGCTTATATAAAAACTTGAAGGCATTTAGACATCATTAAGGCCTTGATATCAAAGATCTACATTTAGGTCCTTTATGCATTACATTTCCTTCATTAGAAAACTTCCTAGGACCTATTTGTAACCTGCAGGGACCTCTTTGTAAGCCCTAAAGGACCACTTTGCAACTATTCTCTATCACATATGGGCTTGCCTACAATTTTTATACCCTTCGCAGAAGGGTATCCCTGCAATTTCTCTAATACATTTCCAATGCCTATTGCAGCCTGCATGTGCACTGTAGCACGCGAAGAACACGTGCCTTCTTGACCGTTGATCTTCCCTTGCCTCTTGACCTGTGGCTCAATTTGATTCGAACCTTCGCACGATTCGGCACGTGTGGTCACCACTACCTTCAGATCCCATCTAATGGTCAGTTTTTGATTTGACAACCCACCCACTCTCTCCTCTCATCCTCGTCGCCGGTGCTCTCATCTCCTAACCTAACTCGCGTGGTACCTTAATTCACTGTGCGATCTACTTAAGAACCTCAGTGGTCGCACGTGCAAGGGATTTCTCCCTCCTACATTCTTAACGATCGTTCCTCCACTCCAGCCACTCCTCCCCACCAATCCCCAGATTCACAGCCATCGGCTGTGAATTCTCCCACTTCTCTCAGATTTCCTCATCGCTAAGGATGACGTATGCCTGAGGGAGACCCAGAAGCTTCACTAGATGGCTTTTCCCTCCGCTGGAGTCCCTTCCTCCCCCTCCATTCTTCCTCCTTAGCCGTCGGCTAAGGACCCACAGGTCCCATTCTTCCTGTAAGAGTAGTTTTCATGCTTTGCAGTTTAGCTGTAGTGTTAATTAGATAGATTAGCAATAGAATTAGAGTTAGAGTTGCTGTTGATCTGTTGTGCGTACTGGAGTAGAAATTTGCTTTAATCCCCCCCTCACCTCCTCTGATCATTCCAGATCAGAGGAGACGAAATTCACCCAATCACTATTCATATTGTTCTTCCTCTACATGTTTTTCATATCATTTTTGATTCCCTCGATGTTTATCTCGCAATTCACCCATTCATTAGATCTAATTTCAGATCTGAAATTAGCATCAACAACCATCTTAGGGGCTTCTCATTCATTCCATCCTTATCACAAAAGCCCCTGATCTGAGCTAAAAATGGATTCAGTTTACTTGATTTACCTTGAATTTGGATTGCAAAGATTTTAAACCAAATGAGCTTTGAATGATTTTTGATCGAGTAAACTGAAGTATTTTGATTTTGATTCACTGATTGGCTAGGAATCTGAGATGATTCTGATGTCTGAATTCGTCTCAGATAAGCCATAACCTGATATGTTCTTCTCAAGGATTTAAATGTGTTGAATGCATGGTAGAGCAAAGGAAAATCAACTTTGCTAATTTGAGACCCTACCTTGTATTCATAAGTTGCTTTTAAGTTACAATTTTGATTTTTAACCTAAGGATTTCTTAGTATTCCTTAAGGTTACAGAGCTCTGGGATTTGAGTGTGTGTATTAAATTGACTGGTTTAACTGTTTCTATAGGTTGTCTATAGCATTAGAAAGAGTTAGATCAGCTCTTCTAATTTGATTTGATGAAATGTTACTGATAAGAGATTTTGAATTGTATTTCTGAATGGTTCTTTATGTGAATCTAAACCCTTGCCAGATTTAGTCTTTAAGTGATTTCTATTTTGTGTTCGTAAATCCCAGAATCATAGCAAATTGCTGCAGTTGCAGCTACATTTCCACCAAATCTAATTAAGTATCCCCTTAACTAGTTCACTTATATCCCTGATAAGGTTCTCTTGAATCTGATCTGGGATATAAGTGACTGAATTGGGAATTACTTAGCTAGATTTAGGTTTTGTTCTTCCCTGCTGCAGATCTAGTTCTCTGAAAGATGGATTAACTGTAGCAGCAGTTAAGATGTCTGATCTTCTTTTGTAAGGTCTAAAATAAGTCACAATAGCAGCAGTAGATCCTATAGCGGCTATTTCAGCAGCTGTAGGAGTTGAGCTTACTATTGTTGCAGCTTATTTTGCTATAGCAGATGATGGTCTGAAGTTCAGTGGACTGTAGGCTTAGGTTTTATTGTTAGATAGCTGACGTGTGCTTATGGTTGTATATGAGTTGTATGCAGGCTTTCATGAATTGTAATTAACTTTAATCCTCATTTTGAATGCTTGTAAATTGTTTAATCTCCTTTGTCAGTTAGTCGTTAATGCTTAAATGTCCTTATATTACAATTAATTGAAATCTATTTTGATTGGTGTGCTAAAATGTTTGAATTCTTTCCATTTGTTATATTACTAAGTCTGTTAGAGGCAGTCCACTACCTGTTAATCATTTTAGGTTCCATTCTAAGCCCTTAGGACACCCTAGTAAACCCCTTTAAAGGCTTAGAATGAGTGAACTTTACACATAAATAAAAATCATATAAAAATTCTAAAAAAATAAAATAAACCTGTCTTAGCAAAGATTAAGCATTTTTCTAAGTTCATACCAGGTTTTATGGTATTATGAACCCTCGGCTTGGCAGAACATACCAGCTGATGGTTCCATATACCATAGAACTTAATAAAAGAAACTAAACATAAAAACACCAAAAACAGTTTCTATTTCTCTTCTATTTCTTTCCATCTCGTCGCATACCTCCATAAAAGATATAAAACCCATAAAAAACTGAAAAAACTCAAAAATACCTAAAAATCCTTTGTATACTATGTATATAATTGTAAATATAAAGTATATAGGAAGCTTATTTATCTATTCAGTAAATTATACAAATATATAATATAAATAACTTATGTATATATTGTAGTATGTAAATTAAGTATTTAAGTTAGATTACACTATATATATCTTAATTATATAACTATTTATTAATTAAACTAACTTATATGTACTAATAAGCTATATAAATTAATAAACTCTAAAAATAAGCTTATTTAGTTATGATACTATAAATACATATTTATATATATATTATGAACATATTTAACCCTGTACCATAATTTAATTATATATGTAGAATAAATAAGTAATTTATTAAGTTACTAGTAAAGTTATTAAGTTAAATTAAAATAAATTAGTAATTTAAGTTAAAAGTAAGTTAACTTATACTGTATACTTAAAATAATATATTTTAAGTAATTTAAGCGAATTTAAGTATACTCATATTGTATTCTACTATTTAAACTTTATTTATATGTAAAATAGTCCAAAATCTGCTATTTAAATGTAAATAAAATTAAATTAAAATTTGTAAAATATAATAGAAATATATATTAAATACTTTAATATATATACTAACTCTGTATAAGGTCAATTAGACCATATATTAACTAATTTATATGTAATTAAGGAATAAAATCTAAAATTAGCTATGTATAAACTATATACTTTATCGAATTAATTTTTATAGTAAATATAATTAAATTTCTAAATTAACCGTATAATTGTATAGTACTATGTAAATACTTTGTTATCATATAATTTTATTTTATTTTATAATAAACTATGGCCTTCAAATTGACGGTCAAAAATCCGAAATCAGCACTGGGCGCTGGATTTCCAGCGTAGAATTGATGCTAAGATAGCACCACATCGGAAACGACAAAGCACCACATCGGAAACGACAAAGCGCGCTGGGGCGCTTAAATTGTTTTTCTTCCCTCTCCCTTCAGTCGTCAGGCATTGGGCGCCCTTATACCCTTTACCTCTTTCCTCTGATTCGAGCATATGTATGGCATTGTGTTGTGATTTGTGAGACGGTGCACGG
Organism: Thalassia testudinum; assembly: GCA_037157565.1. Classification (NCBI taxonomy): domain Eukaryota; kingdom Viridiplantae; phylum Streptophyta; class Magnoliopsida; order Alismatales; family Hydrocharitaceae; genus Thalassia; species Thalassia testudinum. The sequence continues at coordinate 54,118,428 of JAZHRO010000009.1, forward strand.
TGTTGGCCGGGGGCTCGACACTGTGCGAGGGCTTGATTAAGCCCAAATGTGAGCATAAGATGTGATTTGCCAACCTAATTAAGAATCAAGGTGGTACCTAGTAGAGGTCTGGTCCCACCCAATCCTCAAGTGCCGTGTATCCCTCGAACGGTGCTGCCCGACAATTAAACACTAATTTTTGGATTAGTGAAGGTCGTAATGAGTTAAGGAAAGAAGGAAGAGAAGAGAGAAGAAAGAATAACAAAGAAGAAGCTAAGTATGGCAGACAAAGAAAGATAAAAGAAAATAATAAAGGATAGAGAAGTATATGTATAATGTATATTGTAAATATATATATGTGTAAATAAGTATAGCGTAAATAATAAATATATGTATAGTATGTATAAGTATTATAAGAGTGTTTGAGCTATTTATGTTTATATAACTTCATATCTTTACTGATAGAATAAACCGTCACTATAGGTGAAATAAGTGTCGCTATAGATCCTAATTTCTACTTTAGAATTTGCATATAGTTTTTCTGGGGTTTAGCGACATTTGCATCTATCACTGTAGCTCTTATATATGTTACTATATATGTTAGTATGTTAAGTTAAGTTAGTATAGTAAGTATTATTACTTATTATTATATATGTATGTAAGTATTAGTAATATAAGTTATAAATAGTTAGTATAGAGTATATATGGCAGTGTTTGATACTTATTTGTAATTAGATGTTTGCAAGCATTTTTAATAGATTTTTTTTCGTACATAATTAAGCTATCATTGCATTCATTGTTGATTCATTAATCCATCCATTCTTGATTGTACATAAAATTGATCTTTTTTGGAATTAAAGAATAATATTGGACGTAGAGAGTGATGTATATCGGTAATTGCCTCACAGTGAACGACTTGTAATAAATCAATAAAAATTAAGTAATTAAATAAAATTGATGCGACAACGATTTTTATTTGTGACATATACTACAATAATGACCCCTTTTTGTACGAATCGGTAGTCGAATGCATCATTATCATCATTAACGCACGGAGAGAGGTTGTTGCAGCAGGCGTGCGAGGAAGCGAGGCCATGCAATCGCAATCCAAGGGCGCAGCAGGTGCCACATGTCAGCCAGGGATTAAATCCGCGCAATGGAAGCAAATTTGAAGTTTTTTTGAGGCCAAATCTAATCAAACAAGAGTTGTTACACGAGATTAAGGGCTAAAATACCCTTTTTGCCCTCCACAAAAGCTATAAATGAAGGCCCATGGCCCCCCAGTAGAAGCATCTCTCTCTTCCATCAACTTCAGACATATTCCACTTCTCTGCAACTCTCAGTGTCTCTCCAACTCCGCTTCGACCTTTGTCCCAGCACTCTGGATCTGAGGTGCTACCGCATCTCGCACAAGCATCCCACAAGCGACATCATTTCTCTACCACTTTCTTCTCTCTCTCTCCCTCTCTCTTTCTATCTATCTGTCTCTATTAGATTTTCTATTGTGAAAAACTTTATCTAAGTGCAATAAAATTCTGATTCTCTAGATATTTGTTTTATACATATATACATATATATATATCTAGTTAGAATTAGTTTTATTGAAATGCTTCTGTATAAATTACGATTGCCTCCCTACGAATGAGCCGGTACTCATCGGAGTTTTATAAATTTATTTATCGACGTGTTTTCACGCTATGCTACAACTAATTAACTTTTAAAAAGTGAATTACATGCCGAACAAGTTGGCGGCATTGACGGGGAGGCAACGAAAATTTTTGAAGCTTTCTTTGGTGCAAATTTGAGATTTTTAACTTACTATTTTCGTTGATTTCGTGTGGACAGAAAAGCAAGGAAACCAGAATGAAACATGACGATGAGAATTGTGGGTTCGAACCTCAGGTACGTACCCATAGTTTATATTAGTAAGATTTAGGATTTGCTTGAACCCTAGGATTAGTTAGAATTTGTTTGCATAAAAAAAGTAATTTCTCTCTTGATTTTTGGGTTGAAATAAAGTTTTATTTTAAAAATTCAATTCTTAGAGATCCATAGGTCCAAAAATTCTCAAATTTTTCTAGATGTAGACTTCAAAATCAAGAACAATATATCCAAATTTTGCGTAAATTAGATTTATAAAAAAAATTTAAAAATTCATGCACTAATCTATTATCAATATAGTTATTACTCTTGATTTTTCAAATTTCAAAATATCATAGAAATTTTTATACAATCTGATTGACTTGAAATTTAAAGCAATAAATTTATGAGATAAGCAAGAATTTAGGAAAAATTTGAAAAAAATATTTCTTGCATGTTTAATTGCACTGATTATCCAATCACCAACTAGGGTTCAAAACAGACTACAAAACCTTCAGTACAATTTAAATCAGAAAAAAATAGAAAATGTGCATTAAAAATTCTTAAAAAATATTTTCTGAGTGCCTAGTTAGTGGTGCAATAAGATCAATTGATTGTATTTCTTGGGTCGCACCACTTCTCTGAATTTGACTAAAAAGAACACCTAGAAGTATCTGCGTTTAGGATTTCTTGCAAAGGATAGAGCACACTTGCATTTCCATACTTAAAGGAAATCTATCAAACAAATTGGGATTTGCGGAACTCTTGTGTGCCTCATCAAAACCCTGATTGAAAATACTAAATCAAGTGAACCCTAAAACACATTAACATAAGTATTCGAATATTAAAATTTACTTCATCATAAGAAATTGCTTGTGAACCCTATTTGCTTGAGCACTTTACACATTTCAAAATCAATTTTAAGGTCAAACACCCCCCTAACGCCCATCATATTCCAAAGGCACATCAAGCCCATGCCTAAAACTGAATAGACATGCCCTAGGCAAGACTAATAGACATGGAGACTTGAAACTAGCTTGGGCCAAGGTCAAGGCCTTGTCTACTTGGACCTACTAGTGTCAAGAAAGGTTGGTGCGGTAACTGCGTTAACCTTTAGTGGTGTCCCGCCGTGTGGGGTGTCCTAAGGGGTCCCACCCTTCTGGCTAGCCAAGTAATTCAAGGGTTGATCTAACCCAGTCGAGGTTTGGGGAGCCAGGATCAGGTCTAATTAGGGTTGACACTCTAAGGAGTAGCTTGATTGATTGCATTGAGCGGGCAGGGGTTTCTCCCATTTGTCTTCCCTCTCATCTACAAACATTCTTCAGGTGCATGCGAGGTAGAAGATCTCAAAATCCTGATTTGCTACCACCATTTGAAAGAAATCCTAGGAGAAGACATATTTATCCAGGATCTAAATCCAAATCCTTTGCAATGGCTAGTCATCATGAGGAAGAAGAGATCGATGAATATAATCTAGATCCTATGACTCTCTTACAAAGGCAAATCACTAAGTAGGGCCAGCATCATGACCGACAGATGGAAGTCATAGTGCAGGCCATCACTTGACTACAAAATGGAAGGGCAGATCGACCCCTTCGTGACTTTTATAACCCTCCTATTGCCCAACCTGAATCCTTTGTTTGGGTACCTCAAGATGGGGATGATTTTTAACACAAACCTCAGATCATTAACTTGATTCCCCACTTCCATGGCCGTAAGTCAGATGACCCCTTCCACCACCTTGAAGAGCTCGTACACATAGGAAGAACCTTTAGCCTTAGGAACATGAATGAAGGTACCCTAATGATGAAAATGTTCCATTCTCCTTGAAAGGTAGAGCTGCACATTGGTTGAGAACAAGTGGTAGACCAATCCTAACTTGGGAAGACCTGAGAAGTGCATTCCTAAAGAAATTCTTCCCCATAGGAAAAGCTAATGACCTTAGATGTGTCATAACAACCTTTAAGTAGAACCTTGGGGAGCAACTACATCAGGCTTGGGAGAGGTTCAATGATTTAGCTAGGAAATGCCCTCATCATGGGATTCCGAAGTGGCACTTGGCCCATATTTTCTATTATGAGTTGAGTGATAATCTGAAGAATTTTGTTGATACAACATGTGGGGGAAATTTCTTGAGTCGAGATGCTGAGGAAGCCCTTCAATTGTTTGAGAATATGAGTGAAAATTTCCTCAACAATGTCTCAATGTCCACTTTTAACAGAGACAATCAACCAAGGAGCAAAGTTTATGAAGTTAACAATAATTCAAACTTGGTTGATTTAGAGCTAATTGCACAACGATTAGATAAGGTGGAACTCGTGGGAAAGAATGTGGAGAATTAATGAATGGCGAGACTAAATGTACAAGCATCAATCCACACTCGCCATTCTACCCGAGGATGTACTGGCCTGATATGTTCTCTAGAAAGAATGTACATGAGCAAAGATCTGAGCCAAGGATCGGTTAGGGAGTGTAAGGGTTGTTTGTGGTGTTGGAAGGTAATGATTAAGTCCAATGAGGGCATAGTTAGTGTCAGGTCCAATTCCAACAACGACTCAGATTTTGTATTCTCCCTAACAATTGTAGAAAAATTCACGTCACCCTGCCTAGCATTAATGATCGGAGTCATATTTTCACTTTCCAGTATATGTGAATCAATGGTGGATTCCAAATTACATTCCTTTGATGGCAGGGTCGAAATGACAGAATCATTATTATTAATTTCATCCCCGGATTCGTTTGGTTCACTTGAGTTTTTGTCGGGATATATATGTGATTCACCAGTAAAACGAGGAGTTGGATCAGTATCCTTAATTATTCCTGAAGGAGGATCAGTCTTAATGTTTTGGAGTAAGCCTATATCACTCGATTCTTTGTTCTTCTCGGGGCATAAATCCTCAATTGACATGTTTTGTCCCCGAGAGTCTCTCCTAGGCTTCTCACTATTGTGTTTGTCTTCCTCTAATATCAACTCCTGGTTTGATGGAGGATGACTCTCAAAAGAAGGGAGGAATCCGGATTTCACCAGATTATTTATATCCTCCGGGGGTAAGTCCTCGAATAACAAATAATCTCCCTGTGATTACTCCAGATTTTCAGTCCAGGTTCCTCCATTGGGTCATCCTCGTCCTTCGAAATAGACTCTTTATATCCCTGAGACCAAAATTGATCTAATTCATCCTCCATTCCCTTAGGGTCACCTTCATTGGGTGCATTTAAATCCTCAGGATGCTGAATGGTAGGTGTTGATTCCCTAAGTGGAGGGTCAGGATTAGGCTCGCTAAGGTTAGAATGAGATTCCACCAAATAATTAATAGGGGAAGTGACATGAATAATACAACCTTGACCTAGGTTATCAGAGGTAAGGAAAATACTGTCATTGGGGTCAAGGTCCTCAAGAGGTACCATCTTCCCTTTCTTTTGACTCTAATATAACTCGGGTGGATAATTACTAGGATCGTTCTCCTCTAGTGGTCGTGTCCCATTGGGAGAGTCTAGGTGATAGCTACAGAAAACGTGATCCCTATTGTCATTGGTTTCCTTAAAATTATTTTCATGATCATGGTCTTATGGGTAGGGATCCGAATTACTAGGAAGAGCGTAGCTAAGCTGTCTAATTTCTTTGTTTCAATTGTTGACTATTCCTCAACATCTCTCTCATAGATTCCATCATTTCCTTTCGTTGTTTTTTCATTTCTATCATAAAAGTGGAGAGGCTACTACTATCAGATTGGGGAGGATAGTCAATCTCAGGCTCTGGTTGCCTAGGGGTATCGGTCCAAACTTGATACAGAAAATCATGAAGGGTGGGAGGGTTGGGTGTTTGCATAGTAGTAGGTATTCCGGGATTGGAAAATCTCTCTCCTAGGCTCTACTCAAAAGTGGGAGTTATCAGGCCAGTACTCCCAGGATAGGAATATGAATGATCCCATGAATTGTCGATGTACCCATCAAAGGATGGATACACTCGGGGCATGGGATCCTGGTTAAAATGATAGGAGTAAGGATAGTCCATTTCTTTCAATTAAACAAGTTGAACTCTCTTAGGATTTAAAATTAATCAGAAACTTCCTAGAGAGCTCTACCACTGCCAAAACAAACGCAAATACAATGGGATCTATTTTTAGTAGATTCTAGGTCTTAACTGTTCAATTGGTGGCCAAATAAGTTTTGTAAGAATTACGCTTCCTAGGCCGACCTTCGTTGGTGCCTACAACCTACTCGCATGGGATGGAAGTCTCGAATCGAGCCCACACACGAGAAACCGAAGTAACTTGGTGGATAGGCTTGTTGATTTCCAACTAACTTCCCTTGTGGTGCAAAGAGGAGAGGTAGAAATTTATCCAGTGACCTTATGTGTGAGGTGCACAGTGTCTCAAGTGTGCAATCATATGTTCGTGTCTTGAGTTTTGAAATCTCGCAAACAAGATCCTTTTGCACACAATTTTAAGGTCCACCTCTTAGCAATCCCAATTTTTAAAGTGACCACTGAATTAATTCGATTCAAGCACTTCAGTGGTCTTAGATTTAGGTTCAATGCAGATGCATGACTGGTAATTAATGCTCAAGAAAAAGACATACCTTACTCCAGCTTTCTTCAATGCAGGGATGTCTGCAATGCAATTAGAAAAACTAAATGCTGCTCATTCAGTCATAGATGATTGCCTTATTGATATGCAACTTCTAGTAGGCAGTTCGATATTTTTTTTTAAATAAATATTAAGCAATCAAACCTAATATAACTAACTAACTAACTAACCTATATGCACTTAAAATAATTCAAATAATGTTATACTCTAAATAAAATGGGAACACGCTCCCGAAAATACGCTCCAACATTCAAGAGCGATAAGAAATGAAGAAACACTAGTAACATGATCCCAAATTTTTTCCCAACAATGGTCCACAAGACAGAAATTAAGTTCTAATGTCTATCTAAACTAAATCTAAACTACTATCTAATGACTAAATCAGAAAAAGGCTCCTCCGTAAGCCTACATGCGTGGGATCAAGGCCCACAAGCACCCTTGCTGGCTTCCAGGTGGCGTCAAGGTCCACATAAAATATCACCTCCGTCGTGCATGCCCGTCGTGTTCGTTGTGAGTTTTTGCACAGAAGAAGATCCACAGTTAGTAATTCAGAAAAGCTTTCAAAATAGCATAAAAATAACATAAAATTCTCAAAAAAATTAATAGGCATATTTCCTCCCTGGCAACAGTGCCATTTGAAAGAGCGATCTTCATTTTCAATAAAAACTTTAGCATGAAATGACGTGTCATTGTATGTAATTGCGTGGTAGAAAATCACTTTTCAAAACATTCTAATTCTCAAAATCTAACCACGAAAATAGTTAAGTCGTCTCCACAGGGAGAAATTAGTTTATTGAATGTCTTTTTTGTTCAGGAATATCATCAGATGTACATACTAATTGTTGCAACTCACTTTCTCATAAAAACTCTTAATCTAAATAATTAATTAGGAATGTAGGTGTTTATATGCAAAATTACCATAATATAATATTCTAAATAATGTCCTTGGTAATAGCAAACAATGTTAATATTAATCTCCTACCTAATAACACCAATTTACTATAACCAATATCTCATTTGTATGTCATTCATAAGAAGAAATCAACATGTGTAATTCAAATTTAAGCAAGGGATTTCCGTGCAAATTTATTGCAATATATTAAATTAGAAAATAAATGAATAGTGTTTTTCGCAATGGCATTCTCTGTAATTATTAATAAGGAGAAAAATAGAGGATTTCATCTCTCTCCTTGGTACGTGTGCGAGGAGGCTTCATCGGAGGAGCTACTCTGCGGGAAAGCACGTCTTGACGAGGGCTACGTGATGACGGTGAAGGCACGGCTGTTGGTGGCCGGCGGAGGCCAGACGGAGGAGGAAGAGAATGCCAGCGACGACCATTGTGCGCATGTGTGTGGGCTGTTGTGGCTTGCATGGAAGCATGGAATGGGTTGGCGTGCTACGTGGAGGTCCCCGATGGCGTTGGCGGTGAAGATGGTGGTCGATGGTGGTGGCTGCATGGAGGGGGGCGTGGCAGCTTTAGGTTCTTTCGGGAGGTTGCAGGCGGTGGTGGAAGGAAGAAGAAGAAGAAGAAGAAGAAGCCGCACGCATGCGGGCTAGAGCGCGACTTCGTTGGTGCACGCGAAGGTGCAGCCCGTGTGGCTGCAGGTGCGTGAGGGCATAGCGTGCGCGGTCTGGCTGCTGGTGCTTGTGTGCAACTGCCCGCGGAGGTGGACGGGTGTGCATGCGAGGGTGGTTGCTTCGGCGAGGATGTTGCACGCGCACAAGGGCATGGCTGCGTGGGAGCGTGGTCGGCAAGATGGTGAATAGTGGAGAGATGTGGTGGAAGGTTGGTTTTGGCAGTGGTGAAGAAGGTGATAGATGATAGCCGCGGTTGTAGTGGTGGCCACGTGCTGTCACCACATGGCCCACTCAGTGAAGTGATTGCGCAGTAATCATAGGTCTTAATTGGCCTAGATTAAGCTAGGACTTAGCATAAGTCAGGGTTATTCACGCATACATATGCATTGTCTGCATCTTTACTGCTTTCCTTTTGCTATGCATGAAATAATGTTATAATGTGTTGATTAAGTACATTATGTCAATTGCAGGCAATAAGCTGATCAGGAGCTGGATCTGAAGCTGGATCAGGAATGACAGGAGTTGTAGCAGAGTTGGAGCAGAAGGCCTAGTTTAGATGTAGGAATAATAATGTAATAGGGTTAAAAGTTTGCTATTCTATTAAGTAGGAATAAAGTAGTAAAATGTGAAGAGCTTAGGTCCATCCTAGCCCTAGGATATCCTAGAGACTTCCCCAAGCCTTAGCCACCCTTAGATTAGGTCACAACACCTTAGGAAACCCTAAAACCCTAGTTCCAACCCTTCTTTGGACGTCCAGATAAGTTTTAAGACGTCCAGGACCCTTAGCCAACTCCCGCACACTTCAAACCCACTTCTGCAGTGTTATTGGACGTCTAGACACTTTGGCAGACGTCTAATTTCTGTGGAATACCCAAAACAGAACCCAAAATCCTTCCTGTCTCTGATTGGACGTCCAGACAACAAGTCTGGACTTCTAATTTTTGAGTATAAGACGTCTGATTATATTATTAGACGTTTGATACTGCTCTCCAATTCCTATTTTGAGATTTAAGCCTTGATCTTGGATCTCTAGGTCCCTAAACCCAATTCCAACCCCATAGGAACATAAATTAAGGTGCCCTAACCCTAGTACATTACCTCTAGACCTCCCTAATGACCTAATTAGGTCCTCACTAAACCTAATTGACTTGGATCTTAGTCAATTCCATCAGCCCATTCAATTGGACTCATTGAGTCCAATTAAGCCCTAATCTCATCACACACTGTCCAATTGGACTCAGTGAGAGTCCAATTGACCTAGACCTGACTTAATTGAGTTGTTTTACTCTCAATTAAGTTTTCACACACCCAATTAAACTTGTATTAAGTTTAATTGTACTTTACCTTAGTGAATTAGGGTTTATAACCCTAATTTGAGACCTACCTTGACCTAAACCCACTAGAACCCAACCTAATCAACCTAGCCACCTAAGTTTCGACCCACACACACCCACACACACCATCCACATGAAAATATCTAGCCTAGAGTTCTCTAGAACTCTCTACCATGTGTGGTTGCCTTGGTTGCCAAAAATAACAACCAAGAGCCATTCAATTTTTAGATCCACATTTGGTGGATCTAAAAACCACCATCCACCCTCTCTCTCTCACTCTCCCACGAGCTCCCACCATAGGCCTCTCTAGAGAATTCCATAATTCTCTAGAGAGCTTCCCTTAGGTCTATAAAAGGATCCCTTGGGTGGCCATTTGCACCCATTCACTTCCTTGGCATCCATTCCACTTAGAATAGCCATTTCCATCTCCACTCCACCTCCACGAGCTGAGCACCACCATGGAGGCCACCATCTCCACGCTAGGAAGCTGGATCAGCTCCCCAACCTCTCTCCAAGGGCCGGCCTAAGTTCCATTGGCCGCCCCTCCTTCTTCTCTCAACCACTCAAAGGCGATCGGGGACCACCCCTGAATGCCCTTCCATTCTGCTAGATTTAGATTATGCTCTTCGTATATTTACTACTTTTATTTACTACTTAGTAGTGTAGTCTTACTTCTCCCCTAACGATGCATGCGAAATCCCCCCATCGATTCTTGTATGCAATCGCTTTCTGGTAGCTAGGTTTAATTTTCAAGCATTTATGTACAAGCTTTCCTCTACGTTTTATGTTGCAAATGACTCCCACTGAATGAATGAAAAATGCTTTTATATATATATTTGTCTCTATATGTTTGAAATCACCATGAGCTTAATAATTGTCATTCTTTTTGTATGATTCAAGTTGCTTGTTTCCAATTCCTAATATTCTTGCAACTAAGCATGTCATACCTAAATATGTAATAATCATGAACCGACATGCGATTCTAAACAAAGTAGAGTAAGATCGATTTCAAAAGTAAAAGCAATGCCTCCCAGAGATGAACGACCGGGACTCAAGTCTTGTTATTTTTACAAAATAATATCTTTGTTGGATTGTATTTCGCAACTATACTACGACACTTTTATCAAAAACGTGAGCTACGATTTTTTACCCAACATGAAGCTTGCGGTGAAGATGAAAGAAGGAGTTTGCTTCAGATCATGGTGCATGCAATGTTCATGGTGCATGCAATGTTCTCGAGGCATAAATCCTCAATTAACATGTTTTGTCCCCGAGAGTCTCTCCTAGGCTTCTCACTATTGTGTTTGTCTTCCTCTAATATCAACACCTAGTTTAATGGAGGATGACTCTCAAAAGAAGGGAGGAATCCGGATTTCACCAGATTATTTATATCCTCCAGGGGTAAGTCCTCGAATAACAAATAATCTCCCTGTGATTACTACAGATTTTCAATCCGGGTTCCTCCATTGGGTCATCCTCGTCCTTCGAAGTACTCTTTATATCCCTGAGACCAAAATTGATCTAATTCATCCTCCATTCCCTTAGGGTCACCTTCATTGGGTGCATTTAAATCCTAAAGATGCTGAATGGTAGGTGTTGATTTCCTAAGTGGAGGGTCAGGATTAGGCTCACTAAGGGTAGAATGGGATTCCACCAAATAATTAATAGGGAAGTGACATGAACAATACACCCTTGACTTGGGTTATCAGAGGTAAGGAAAATACTGTCATTGGGGTCAAGGTCCTCAAGAGATACCATCTTCCTTTTCTTTTGACTCGAATATAACTCGGGTGGATAATTACTAGGATTTTTCTCCTCTAGTGGCCGTGTCCCATTGGGAGAGTCTAGGTGATAGCTACATAAAACGTGATCCCTATTGTCATTAGTTTCCTTAGAATTATTTTCTTGATCACGATCGTATGGGTAGGGATCAGAATTACTAGGAAGAACGTAGCTAAGCTGTCTAATTTCTTTGTTCAATTGTTGACTATTCCTCAACATCTCTCCCATAGATTCCATCATTTCCTTTTGTTATTTTTTCATTTCTATCATAAAAGAGGAGAGGCTACTACTATCAGATTGGGGAGGATAGTCAATCTCAGGCTCTGGTTGCCTAGGGGTATCGGTCCAACTTCGATATGGAAAATCATGAAGGGTGGGAGGGTTGGGTGTTTGCATAGTAGCAAGGATTCTAGGGTTGGAAAATCTCGCTCCTAGGCTCTACTCAAAAGTGGGAGTTATCAGGCTAGTACTCCCAGGATAGGAATATGAATGATCCCATGAATTGTCAATGTACCCATCAAAGGATGGATACACTCGAGGCATGGGATCCTGGTTAAAATGATAGGAGTAAGGATAGTCCATTTCTTTCAATTAAACAGGTTAAACTCACTTAGGATTTAAAAGAAATCATAAACTTCCTAGAGAGCTCTACCACTGTCAAAACAAACGCAAATACAGTGGGATCTGTTTTTAGTAGATTCTAGGTCTTAGCTGTACAGTTGGTGGCCAAACAAGTTTTGCAAGAATTACGCTTCCTAGGCCAACCTTCGTTGGTCCCTACAACCTACTCGCAAGGGATGGAAGTCTCGAATCGAGACCACGCACGAGGATTCGAAGTAACTTGGTGGATAAGCTTGTTGATTTCCAACTAACTTCCCTTGTGGTGTAAAGAGGAGAGGAAGAAATTTATCTAGTGACCTTATGTGTGAGGTGCACAGTGTCTCAGGTGTGCAATCATACGTTCGTGTTTTGAGTTTTGAAATCTCGCAAACAAGATCCTTTTACACGCAATTTTAAGTCACAGATTTTAAGGTCCAACCTCTTAGCAGTCCCAAATTTTAAAGTGACCATTGAATTAATTCTATTCAAGCACTTTTGTGGTCCTAGATTTAGGTTCAATGCAGATGCATGACTGGTAATTGATGCTCAAGAAAAAGACGTACCTTACTCCAGCTTTCTTCAATGCAGCGATGTCTGCAATGCAATTAGAAAAACTAGATGCTGCTCATTCAGTCATAGATGATCTCCCTATTGATATGTAGCATCCAGCAGGCAGTTCGATATATATATTTTTTATTTAAATAAATATTAAGCAATCAAGCCTAATATAACTAACTAACTAACCTATACGCAGTTCAAATAATTCAAACAGTCCTATACTCTAAATAAAATGTTAACACGCTCCTGAAAATACACTCCCACTTACAAGAGCGATAAGAAATGAACACTGGGAACACGAACCCAAAAATGCTCAACAATGGTCCACAAGACAGAAATTAAATTCTGATGTCTATCTAAACTAAATCTAAACTACGATCTAATGACTAAATCAGAAAAAGGTCCATCCATAAGCCTAGGTGCGTGTGGCCCACAAGCACCCATTGCTGGCCTCCAGGTGGCGTCAAGGTCCACCAAAAATGTCAGCTCCGTCATGCGCGCTCGTTGCGTTCGTTGCGTGTTTTTGCACAGAAGAAGATCCACAGTTAGTAATTCAGAAAAGCTTTCAAAATAGCATAAAAATAACATAAAATTCTTGAAAAAATTAATAGGTGTGTTTCCTTCCCAGTAATGGCGCCATTTGAAAGTGCGATCTTCATTTTAGATAAAAACTTTGGCATAAAATGACATGTCGTTGTATGTAATCTCGTGGTAGAAAATTGCATTTCAAAACATTTTAATTCTTAGAATCTAACCACGAAAATAGTTAGGTCATCTCCACAGGGAGGAATTAGCCTATTGAATGCCTTATTTGTTTAGGAATGTCATCAAATGTACATACTAATTATTGCAACTCACTTTCTCACATAAACTCTTAATCTAAATAATTAATCAGGAATGTAGGTGTTTATATGCAAAATTACCATAATATAATATTCTAAATAATGTCCTTGGTAATAGCAAACAATGTTAATATTAATCTCCTACCTAATGACACCAATTTACTATAACCAATATCTCATTTGTATGTCATTCATAAGAAGAAAGCAACATGTGTAATTCAAATTTAAGCAAGGGATGTCCATGCAAATTTACTGCAATATTTTAAATCAAAAAATAAATGAATAGTGTTTTTCGCAATGGCATTCTCTGTAACTATTAATACGAGGATAAATAGGGGATTTCGTCTCTCTGCTTGGTGCGTGCGCGAGGAGGCTTTGTCGAAGGACCTGCTCTATGGGAAGGCACGTCTCAACGAGGGCTACGTGATGATGGTGAAGGAACGGCCGGAGGTGGCCGGTGGCTGCCGAATGGAGGAGGAAGAGAACGCTGGCGACGGGCGTTGTGCGCACGCGCGTAGGCTGTTGTGGCTTGCGTGGAAGGGGTTGTCATGCTACGTGCTGGTCCTCGATGGCATTCACGGTGAAGATGGTGGTCGATGGTGGTGGCTGCATGGAGGGGGGGCACGCCGGCTTTGGTTTCTTTCAGGAGGTTGCAGGCGGTGGTGGAAGGAAGAAGAAGAAGAAGCCTCACGCACGTGGGCTAGAGCGCAACTTCGCAGGTGCGCACAGAGGTGCAACATGTGTGGCTGTAGGTGCGTGAGGGCATAGAGCGTGCAGTCAGGCTGCTAGTGCGTGTGTTCAGCCGCACGCGGAGGTGGACAGGTGCACACACGAGGGTGGTTGCTTCGGCTAGGATGTTGCACGCGCACAAGGGCGTGGCTGCGCGCGAGCATGGCCGGTGAGATGGTGAACAGTGGAGAGATGTGGTGGAAGGTTGGTTTTTGCAGTGGTGAAGAAGGTGATAGATGATAGCTGCGGTTGTAGTGGTAGCTGTGTGCTATCAACACATGGCCCACACAGTGAAGTTAGCGGTGAAGGTGGAAGGAGTCTTCTTCAGATCACGGTGCATGCCGTGTTCAAGGTGTACGCAGTTTCCACGGTAGCAGAGGTGGAGAAGAAGTCCCCGCCAAGGGGGGCAATGATTGATGGCGAGAGTCCTCAAACCACTCTTCTTATCTACAATTTGTTGCTTCCGTCGAATGCTTCTCCAACCACCCACGAAGGATGCGAGTGGTTGGAGCGGTAGAATCTGTCAGGCAACTTCATCAGACGTCTAATCAGACCTTCAGACGTCTTAAAAATGTAGACATCAGTAAGTTCCTACTGGTGGTCCCAGATGTTTGCCATTTTCTCCAGACATCTTATAGATGTAGAAATGGACGTCTAAACTCATGTACCTAGCCTGCATTCATCGAATGAATTATATTATCATATCATATGTGGTTAAATGTAAAATTAACGTATAAAATTATATGCAGACTAAGGTAAATTACCATATATCTCCTAGTCAATTAACAACTAAGAGCAAATAATTAAATAGTACTTAGGCTCAATAATGGTCCACGAAAGTGAACTTATCAGGCTCCACCTATGAGCCAACTATACTTGGACCCATCTCTTTCTGGGTACCAAGGAGGGACCTGGATGCCCTCGAACTCTGAACTAGGCAGCTCGATGCCTAGTTATCCTAAGGATGTGAATGCACTCCAAGGTTACACTAAAAATGAGCCATATTCAAACACTTACAATCCTACATGGCGCAACTATCCTAACTTTGCTTGGTCAAGTCAAAAACCTGCCCAGGGTCTTAACTTGACTAAGCCAAACACTTATGGGCAACCTAGTAGGTACACACAACCACGCATATATCAACCACAGCCTACGTAGGAAAACCAGCCCTTTGATCTAAGTCTAGTCAAAGAAATGAGAGAAATGAATCTAAGACATAAAGAAGAAATGAATCGATTGAGGCTAGATTTGACGGGACGATTAGACTAGCTAGTTGATGTTAGACAACATGGGATGTTGCCATCCCAACCCATCCCAAACCCAAGAAACTTCAATAGGGTTAATCAGCACAACACACTGAAGCAACAAGCACACCTAATTCAGCCTGCTCCCCAGCACCCACCAGGCTTTGTTAACCCTAACCCAACCTAGGTTCAACCCATTTTGCAGAACCCACCTTACCCTTCTAACCCTAATGCACATGCCTGTGCTGTCACTTTGAGAAGTGGGAAACAAATCCAAGATCCTTCTACATCAAAATCTTATCAAGATCTTGAGGAGCCTAAATCTGACCTGGGAGACCAAACTAATCTAGAAAACAAGACTCAGGATTTGAATACTGATGATTTTTCTCAAGAACCTTTTCCTGAAGCCTTGATCAAACCCTAGGAAAAGAAAACCGATCAATCGAAGGAGTGGCTTAAGATTCTAAAGAAAGTCCAGGTGAACATACCACTCCTTGAGGCTATTGAGAACATTCCAACTTGTGCAAAATTTCTGAAGGAAATATGCACACCAAAACGCCAGGCCAAATCATCAAAAAGGGTTGTGATTTCTGAATAAGCCAGTGCCATCATCCTAAACAAGTTCCCTCCTAAAAGGAAAGATCCAGGGACCCCCTTAATTTCATGTGAAATAGATGGATTCATCCTAGATTGAGCCTTATTGGACCTTGGTGCCTCCATCAACTTAATGCCCACAGAATTATATGAAGAATTGAATTTAGGCCCCTTGCAACACATTGATGTGACCCTTCAACTTGCTGATAGATCAACCAAAATTTCGAAAGGCCTTTTACAGAATGTGGTTATAAAAGTAAGGGATTTTGAGTACCCTATGGACTTCCTTGTTCTAGATATGGAGGCATCAGAAAACCTGAACCACACCATGATAATCTTAAGGAGACCTTTCTTGGCCACGGCCAAGGCTCTAATCAACTGTGAGATGGGGATTATGCACGTCACCTCTAGAAGGAAGAATTGTCAACTCAATATCTTTAAAACTTCCCAAAAGAATAAGGTGAATTGTGGTTCCATTGAGGTTGTAGGAACAATTGAACAAGCGTTGGCAATTCATACTAAAGATGATTGAAATCCTGCCAAAGCTCAAGACCAGCACGAAGGGAAAGAAAGGGATGTACTTGAGGATAATTCTGATCTACCATCTCCCATGGAAAATAAAATTGAACAGGACATTAGTGAGATCGAGAAACTCTTGGGAGTACGTTATGATGAATTAGATGATAATATAAAGAATCTTCAATACATCCACCTTGAAATTCAAGAACTTTTGAATTCTGAGTGAGTTCAAGAAAATGGACAATCTAAGGACATGAACCAGGAAGTAACCCCAGAAGAAGAAGTTCAACACATAATGGACTGGGGAAGAACTTATAAGCCAACTGGTTCAAATGGATGACTTGACTCAGAAGAAGTGACTTCAAATGAGGAAAAGGAAATTGCTAATGAAGATTTTGATGAATTCTACACAACTATACCCCTATCTTCATATGACCTAGAGCCTAGAGAACTCATGATTTTCGATATCAACTACCATTATGAAGATCCTTATGATTTTGATTTGGAACCAAATCTAAATCTCAATCATGATCTCGATTTAGACCCTCTCCTCTTCTTGATCTATGGAACTGGATTAATGAACATGCTCTTCATCTTTAACCTCGTCCGCCTGACCCTATTTCATATTCCAAATTAGAAACTCTTTGGAATAGAGCTGCATCATCAGCTAGTCCGCATTTGTGGATCACTGATTCTGGGACCAAATGATCATATCTTTCTACTAATCTTAAATTACCCTACAACTATTATTACTTCTTCTCCTAACACATAGTATTGAGCTACATATTTTTGGGTTTAAGTTCGACAAATGACATTAAACCTAGTGATGGCTGGGAGGCAACCCAATACTCTGTACAGGCAGCTCTACATCCTCTGCACTCATATTAACCTGGATTAACAAGCATAGTCAGGTGATATTCCCTCCTCTTGCTTATTATATTTTGATTTTCGTGCATACATTTTAATGAGGAAATTGTAATGAATAGGCACGGGGGGGTGGACATTGCATGTCTAATTTTTATGTCAAAAAAAAAAGAATTGCATTTAGGCATAAAGTATTTTTATTAAGGTTTTATTAGGGATTTATTCTTAAGTTGATTCTTAAGTTTAGAATCCGGTATAATTTCATACTTACACGTAGAATTTACAATGGATCCTATGTGAAGACCGATAAACATCTTTAGTTTGTCGAGAAGAAGCAATGCTTCTTCTCCTAAACCCTTGGACAGTAATTAGGGAGTCAGGCAAACTATCTTCTAACAGATCCACAAAACAAGTGTGAGGTGAGAGTAGAAAGTCTACTAGTGCTCTAAGGCTAATATGAGGAATCTTAAACTCTGGATAATGAGATAATGATACTCGGAGTTAGGCATAGTTTTCGCTCTTGATTTCTGCATACAAGTTCTTAGTGTGAATCTCTTGAGAGCCACAAAATAAGGCAAATACGCAGAGAGCGGTTTCTGATAAAACTAAGACTTGGGTGGATGGTCATGACTGTCTTTTACAAAATCCTTGGCTGAAGGAGGGTATTAATGTCAAGGTCAGAAATACACTGTCTTATCCATTCCCTTCTAGGTGCCAAGAATAGGCACTTCCACCAAGTAAGCCACCCGATATCCTCTTGAACACCCATAATCTCGAATAATGCCTCGTAAATAAAAGTTCGTATGCTTTGTTGCGTTAGTATAATCATTTGAAAAAAAATAAAATAGAGAGAGAAAAGAAAAGAAAAAATATATATACATAGAAAAAAATTTAGAAAGAAAGAAAAAGTAGAAAAAAAAAGAGTTTATAAGTATTTTTAGAATTTATTTCAAATGTAATGAGGCAACAACACCTACCACCCTCACGATCTACCAAATACGGCCTTCACCTATTTTTCTATATTTTTGGCTGCCTGAATATGGGCTAAGAAATTCTAACTTAGTCTTAAAGTTATCAAAACCTAATCAAAGTGTTAATGCCAGGAGAGACCACCAACTACACTGATAAATCTTGTGAGTGTGAGCTCAAAAGGAAAAAATAGAAAAGATAAGACAAGAAAAAGAAAGGAAAGAGAAAGGAAGAGAGAGAATGAGTACAAAGGAACTAAAGAGAGCACAATTTCTCACCTCTCTCTGAGTTGAATTATTTCATAATCTGGAAATCTAGGTTCTAAAGTACTAGCCTATATATAGCACTAGATGAGTGTGAGCCACCAAATACAAATCTACTTGACTCATAAATCTTCTACCTAAGCCAAAAGCCAGGGCTAAATATACAGGTTACTTTATAACACTGAGGGAAGTAGTTTGCCTATCCCAATAGATTTTTACTAAGGGTCAAGTGCAAGCTTTAGATGAGGATTGGCTTTCACTTGGATCCATTGCATAGGCTACAACAAAACACATTCATGATTCTCTGGATTACTAAAGCTTTGGATGAAAACAAAAGACATAAACCTCTAGTAAAACTCTTGATAAAAATTACTCATATAGGACCACTTTGCATTTAATCATGCATTTGCTAGGGACTGGCAAGATTTGGGCATGGGGGTGTGATTGCACAGCAATCATGCAACCTAAATCACATGAATTAAGTTAAATCCTAGCATAACTTAGGATTAATGCATTCATAGGCATCGTAATTTGCACAATAGCTAATTTATTAGTCATATAGATAATATTATCATTTTCTGATCTAAAAGAGAGATTATTTTAATCGTAGATGATTCAAAGCTATGGATGTCAGATCAGACCGGATAGATTTGATCAATATGACGACGGGAGTTCAACGCTTTCGAAATCATCTCGATCAGACAATCTAGTCACCTTGTGCAGTCCATAAAAGAATGGAGATCTTAAAGCCAAAGGACAAAGACAAAAGCCCCAGATGAAGAATCTAACCGCACGGATGAATCTGGACCGACGATCGTAGCCCAACGATGCAAAAATCAACTCGA
Source organism: Thalassia testudinum (assembly GCA_037157565.1). Taxonomy (NCBI): domain Eukaryota; kingdom Viridiplantae; phylum Streptophyta; class Magnoliopsida; order Alismatales; family Hydrocharitaceae; genus Thalassia; species Thalassia testudinum. Next base: position 54,137,577 of record JAZHRO010000009.1, read on the forward strand.
TCGAAGGTCTACATCACCAGATACAATGAAAAGAAGATGGACGGCCATGATGACTCCACATGGCACCATCATAGCGTCTCCCTCACCACCGCCCCATCGAGGAAGGCCACGAGCACGCCACGTCACCCGCACGGACTAGATAAGCATAAATAGAAATAATCAAGTATTTATAATAGAAGGTTCGCATAGCGCGTTGGCTCATGCGTGCACGCATAAGCGAGTGGCACGCGTTCGAGCCTTACGCTGGGCGAAATTGAAGCGGCGTTGGGTGTAGGCACGGGAGCGGGCGCAATTGCGCGATCGGAGGGTGGAGGCATGACCACGTGGCACGATTAGAGTGCACCGCGGGCAGACGCGCGATCCCACACATTTTGCGAGATTAGGAAGGTGAGGCGAGCGAGCTCGAGCCGTTCGAATCAGGCACTGAAAAGGGCCTTGCGGGTGCGCACACGGAGAGTGGTTGTTGCAACGAGCATGCAAGGAGGAAGCGAGGCCATGCGATTGCAATCCAAGGGCGCGGCGGGTGCCACGTGTTAGCCATGGATTAAATCACGCGATGGAGGCAAATTTGAAGTTTTTTTGAGGCCAAATCTGATCTGTTGATCTCCCGATCAACAGATCTGATCAAATAGGAGTTGTTACACGAGATTAAGGGCTAAAATACCTTTTCTGCTCTCCACAAAAGCTATAAAAGAAGGCCCAGGTCCCCCCAGTAGAAGCATCTCTCTCTTCCATCAACTCCAGACATATTCCACCTTCTCTACAACTCTCCGTCCCTCTACAACTCCGCTCCGACCTTCGTCCTGGTGCTCTGGATCTGAGGTGCTACCGCATCTTGAATAAGCATCCCACAGGCGGCATCGTTTCTCTGCCAATTTATTCTCTCTCTCTCTCTCCCTATCTCTTTCTATTTATCTCTATTAGATTTTCTTTTGTGAAAAACTTTATCTAATTGCAATAAAATTCTGATTCTCTGGATATCTATTTTATACATATCTACATATAAATATCCAATTAGAATTAGTTTTATTGAAACGCTTCTGCATAAATTACGATTGCCTCCATGCGAATGACCCGGTACTCATCGGAGTTTTATAAATTTACTTGTCGATGTGTTTTCGTGATATACTACAACTAATTAACTTTTAAAATGCAAATTATGCGTCGAACAACGCCTTCCTTCCCCTTTCATTCATAACTTAGGTCCTATCTCCTCCTTGTTCTTCTCCTAAATCCCCCAACTCTTTCCTTTTCTGTTTCAACCACCGATGCCACTGTTCACCCTTCGACTTCTCCAAGTCTGACCGAGCTCCGGCGAGGCCTCCACACCACCACAGACCACCAAAGAACCAGTCCACGGTCCCAAAACCTTCGCCACCCCTCGCCCACCAAAACCCTTGATGAAATTGAGGGGATGGGCTCCACAAATCACCCACTGAACTTGAGCTCCACCGCACCTTTTCCTCGAGGTCGTTAGGCCTTAATACGCACTCCCACAACACACAGACACCGCCATCACCTTTGCCGTCCTCAGGCGAAGCTTTTGAGATGCTTTGGCATGGTAGCAAGGCCGTTCTTTGTGTTTCAAGTACTCATCGATGCTTCGCCGCCACCCTCGACTTCTCCGACTTCGACTGCAGTCCTCCGGCTATAATCACCCTTGACTCACTCCCTGGCTATGCGCATGACTCCCAGGACCCTTCCTAGCTCCTCCAATTGAAGACACGAAGCCTCAACAGCTGCAATGGAGTGAAGCCTCAATTGCAGCATTTGCACGAAGAAGGTGGGACATTTAGTCCCACATCGGTGGATGAGAAATCTCCAACAGCGCATAAGTTGAATTCATGCCCCCGCCTTATTGCCCAAGACACCAAGGGTCGGGTCCCCGTTCACTTGCTCACCTGCTCACCCGCCTACGACACACGCCCGTAGGCTTGGTCCCCACTTACCAACCTACGCACATCTCACTTGCAATCCACATACCCGTAGGCCTGGTCCCTTATTCGGATCCGAGTACCTAATCGATTACCCGAACCTATACCTGGGTTTGAGAGAAAAAGGAGGAGAGCTCTCTCGATACTTAGTGTCGACAGAGAGGAGAGTGGGTTTTTGCTGTGTGATTCTTTGCCGTGGCCCTATGCTGAAGAAGAGAGCTCTCTCGACACTTAGCCTCTGAAGTGTGCTCTGTGCTTGAAGGTGTTGAGGAAAGGGATGACTTTGAAGAAGAAAGAAAAAGAAGGCATAGAAGAGAAGAGCCTTGTGCTTGTGCTCTATTAAGGCATCTGAAGCTATATTCCTATCATCTGATTGAAATTGATGATTGCACTATTGAATGATTTATGAACCAAAGTTAAGTAGATTTGATATTATATTTGGTTATTTGAATAACTTAAGTATGAGATGTGCTCAATTAAGATAAATAATTGGTGATTCAAATCACCATTATTTTGTCTTTTCTATTCTTTTTATCTCATCATCTTTTGAATTATAATCTGACAAATTGTATTCATTGAATATCTATTTTGATGCTCAATTAATTGTGCTCATCTATTTTAAATGAAGATTAATATGTGACAGAAGCCATTTTCGTGCATTTTAAAGTTGTCAAAAATCATAGTATAGTCGTATAAAAACATTCGTCAAAAAATGATTTTGTAAAATTAATGAGACTTGAGTCCCGGTCGTTCGTCTCTAGAAAGCATTTATGCAAATCTGAAATTGATCTTTTATCGCTCTACTTGTTTAAAATCGCACGCTGGTTTCCAATCATCGGATTAAAGTTTTGCCACTTTCATTGTGAACCCTAATTACGTGCGCATGTGTTAAATAGATGACAAATGTGAAAGTATGAGTTTCAATACGGACGATTCTAGTTATGTGGTGGTTGTTTACCGAAAATGCGTTAATCGTTAGATCTTCAATATTTTCTGATACCGACATGCTGGTTGCAATAGATAAAAATGAAGAGCAGGCAACTTGGATCACAAAAAATACAATGTAATCAATAAGCTCATGGTGATTTTCAATACAGAGATATGTATGTAAAAAATATATCTTTCATTCATTCATCCGGGAGGGTGTTTGCAACATGGACTTAGATGAAAGCTTATAAAGGAAAGCTTGAAAATATAAATCTAGCAAACAAAAAATGATCGTATACAGGAATCTATGGGGGGATTTTGCATGCATCATTGGGGGAGAATAAGAGCTACACTATTAAGTAGTAAATAAAAGCATGTAAATACGAAGAACTAGCTACTAATCTATCAGAAAATAAGGGCATTCAAAGGTGGGCTCCGATGGCCTTTGAATGGTTGAGAGGAGGAGGGGCAGCCAATGGTGCTTAGGCCAGTGCTTGGAGAGAGGTTGGGGAGATGATCCAGCATCCTGGTGTGGAGATGGTGGCAGCCATGGTGAACAACTCGTGGAGGTGGAATGGAGATGAGTGTAGCTAACCTAAGTGTGAATGAGTGCCAAGAATGGGATGGGTGCAAATGGCCACCCCTTAGGTCTATAAATAGACCTAAGGGAGACTCTCTAGAGAAGTGTGGAACTCTCTAGAGAGAGCCCCAGGAGTGGCCGGCCATGGTGAGAGAGAGTTAGTTCTTAGATCCATAAAAAGTGCATCTCAATTTGAATGGCTCTTGGTTGCTAATTTTGGCAACCAAGATTGGCGCCACCTTTGGAAGAGCCTAGAATACTCTAGGTTGTGTGGGAGTGCGTGAGTGGGTGTGGGAGTGCGTGAGTGGGTGTGTGTGTGTGGTTGTGCCCTCGGTGTCTAATTGATATAGGTCAGGTCCTAAAGGGTTTATGTTGGTGTAGGCCTTAAATTAGGGTTGCAAACCCTAATTGCTAAGGGGGAATTGCAACTAAACTTAACACAAGTTTAATTGAATGAGTGTGAACCTAATTGAGAGTGAAAATACTCAATTAAGTTGGGCTTAGGTCAATTGGAAATTGGACTTTTACTGAGTCCAATTGGACTTGTACGGGTTGAGATCTGAACTCAATTGGACCCTATGAGTCCAATTGACTAGGCAATGGTAATTGACTATGATATAAGTCAATTAGGTTTAGTGAGGACCTAATTAGGTCCTTAGAGAGGTCTAGAGGTGATGTACTAGGGTTATGGTACATTAATTTAGGTTCCCATGGGGTTGGAATTGGGTTTAAGGAGCTATAGATCAAAGATCAAGGCTTGAATCTCAAAACAGGAACTAGAGAGTAGTTCCAGACATCCAAAAATAGCATCAGACGTCTTATACTAAAAAATCAGAAGTCCAAACTTGTCTGGATGTCCAATCAGAGTCAGGAGGGATTCGAGGTTCTGTCTTGGCTATTCTGCAGAAATTGAATGTCTGACCAAGTGTCTGGATGTCCAATAACACTACAGAAGTGGGTTTAAGGTGTGCGGGAGTTGGCTAAGGATTCTGGACGTCCTATAATTCATCTGGACGTCCAGATAAAGGTTGGAATTAGGGTTTTAAGGCATCCTAGGGTGCAGTGACCTAATCTAAGGGTGGCTAAGGCTTGGGGAAGCTTCTAGGCTATCCTAGGGCTAGGATGGTCCTAAGTTCTTCACATTTTACTGCTTTATTCCTACTTAATAGAATAGAATACCTTAACTCCCTTACATTATTATCTACTACATCTAATCTACATCTTCTACTCCAACTCTGCTGCAACACTAGTTCTTCTTTTCTTCTGATCCAGCTTCAGATCCAGCTTCAAATCCAGCTTATTACCTGTAATTGACATAATGCACTTAATTAGCACATTATAGAATTATTTTATGCATAGCTAAAAGAAAGTAGTAAAGATGCAAATAATGCTTATGCATGCATGAATTACCCTAACTTATGCTAAGTCCTAGCCTAATTTAGGTCAATTACGACCTATGATTGCTACTCAATCATACCCCCATGCCTAAATCTTGCTAGTCCCTAAAAAATGCAAGACTAAATTATTCACATAAGGGTCCCTAAGGGACTGATTATTTTATCAAGTGTATGCCTAGAGATTTTTCTCCTTTCTATTTTCATCCTATGCACTAGAAATCCAGACAATCGTGAAAGTGTAGCTATGTAGCTTTTGCAATGGATTCGAGTGAAAGACCTAATTCACCTCTAAAGCCTGTACTTGACCCCTAATAAGATTCTAGCGGGATAGTCAGACTTCTTCCCTCGGAGCATTCAAGATCTTCTATGAATTCCACCCCGGCTTTAGGCTTAGGTAGAGAATCTCTGAGGGGTACGGGTGTTTATTTGGTGGCTCACTCCCACTTGGTGCTACATAGAGATTAGTACTGCAGAATCTAGATTCCCGGACTATCAAGTAACTCAACTCAAAGAAAGGCGAGAAAAACTATGCTCTCTTTTTTGGTTCCTTTGTATTCATTCTCTCTTTTTCTTTTTCTTTTCTTTTCTTTTCTTTCTTTTTCTTAGAGCTCACAATCTCACCAAATTCACACATATGACCTATATTTGGTGGTCTCACTTAGCATTAACACTTTAATTGAGTTCCCATAACTCTAACACTAAGCCAGAATTCCTCAACCAGTATTCGGGCGGTCAGAAACACAAGAAAGGTGGGTTAAGGCTATATTTGGTGGATCTCAAATTTATTTGATAGTATTACCTCAATGTAACAGAAATAAACACTAAATAGTCACTCTTTTTTTCTTTGCTTTTTCTTCTTTTTCTAATTTTTTTCAATTTTTCTTTCTTTTCATCATTTTTTTTTCTTTTTTTTTCTTTTGTTTTCTTCTTTCTTTTTTTTTTTAACATAACATAACTAGCACACATATCCATGAACTTTATTGAGGAGGCATTATTAGGGATTGGTGGTACTCAAGAGATATTGGGTGGCTTATTTGGTGGAAGTGCCTACTCACGGCACCGAGAGAGATGGATAGGATGGTGTATTTTCGACCTTGACGTCAATACCCTCCTTTAGTCGAGGATTCCGAAAAGAATGGTTGTAACCATCCACCTTAGCCCTAGTTTTATGAAAACTCGCTCTCCGCGTATTTGCCTTATTTGGTGGCTCTCAAAATTTCACACAAAATGTATACGCGGGAATCAAGAGCGAAAACTATGCCTAATCTCTGAGTATCATTACCTAATTATCTAAGATCCTGGATTCCTTGCACTAATCTTAGAGCACCAATACGCTCTACTCTCATCTCACACTATTTGGTGGATTTTTGGAAGAAAATCTGCCTAACTCCCAAAACACCGTCCAGGGGTTCAGGAAAAGAAGAACTGCTTCTTCTCAGCAGACTAAAGACGTTTATGAGCCTTCACCGTGAATCCATTGCAAATTCTACATGTGTGTGAAAAGTTATACTGAATTCTAGATTACAGGAATCAACTAGAGGATAAAATCTCTAATGCATTCTCTTAATCAAATAATCTTATTCATGGATGCGCTATGTATATATGTTATAAACAAGTAACCTCTTATATTCGTACTTCATGAAATTTTCCCTTTTGGGTTACATTCAGCTTGACCCTAGATTTAGAACAAAAGGTGAGCGGATGAGTCAAAAGTGGCTGTTGCGGACGATTTTTAGGTCCAATGCAAACATTGGAGGCGGAGTCAGTTGTTCTTTTATTTAGGATCCTAAAGTATGTTTGACATGCAGCTTCGAGGTTTTCCTACAGGTTGGTGTAAAAGTTTTTCAGTTTTGTCATATCTACCCCCCCATGACTAAGTTCTTGCAAGTCCTCATGCATGAATATAAAAGAAAATAAGTACAGCTATGAGTAAATGAGTAGAAATCACCTGGAATTGCTCCTGAAATTTTAGCATTCAGCATCGGCCAACCTAACTATATGCTATATGTGAAAAGGAAATATGCTAAAACAAAAACATGCTATGTTTAAAAATGGTTATGTGTAGGGTGATGGTGGAATGTGGGAGGTGCTATATATATGTGCTGAGTTTAGCGCCTCCAGCTGGGTGAGAATTCAATCACATGTCCTCAATAAGATGAATGGTCTCGTCAACTAGACAAGGTTCCTGGGCCAAAAATGGCTTGAGGTGCTGGCCATTTACCGTAGATATATGTCCAAATTTTGGGTCCCTGATTTGGACTGCCTCATTAGGATATGGGTGAATCACAACATATGGGCCAGTCCACTTGGACTTGAGCTTCCCTACGAAAAGTTTTAATCGTGAATCGAACAACCAGACTTGCTGGTTGGGCATGAATGTTTTCCTCCGGATGTGGTGGTCATGAAAGGCCTTGGTCTTGTCCTTGTATATCAATGCATTCTCATAGGCCTCCTGATTAGCCCATAGTTGTGGGCTATTTAAGTATTTAAGTGCCTAGACATTAGGTTAATTCTAATATTTATTTGGCACAAATTAGGATGTAAATAGATTAATTCATATTTTTAATTAAATTACATAATCCATGCATTGCATTCATATTTTAAGTGCATTAAGAATTATCATAGAATGACATTCATCTAATTAGTTAACCAATTAGGTGCATTATTTTCATTAACATAAAAGTTGAGGGTCTGTATATAAATTACCATAATATTTTAACATTATTTTGTTTATTCTTCTTCTTTCAAAACAGCTGGCTGCCGCTCCAACGCCACCCGGTGCCGTAGTGAAACCCATTCAAGGAGGAGCGGATATGTTGGATCTGGTCGGGCAGCTAATTTCAAATTTGTCCAGGCCACTACAAAAGGAGGAGGGAGGCAGCCGAGCTCGGGAGGCCTCCACCACCGACCCACCACTGTGCAGAGAGATCTCCTCTCTTCCATTCCATACTGCCGGCCTCAACCGTGGCGGCGAGTCTCCACCACTGTGGGCGTGTGGTGTGACAGGCCACACCGCCATCCGGAGCTCGTCCACATTACCGTGAGCACCTTAGCATGCATCTCCCTCGCCGTCGTCACCAACTCCCACCGCCGCAGCTACCGTTCACCACCCTTTCAGTCACTTAAGACGTCCGGGAAATTTCCCAGACGTTTGAAGTCCACCTCCCAATCCAGAGTAATCTCCGTCCTCCCACTTCACTTCCACCACCCACGCCAGCAGCCACCCGCTCACCTCCAACCACGCACGCCCTCCTCAGCCTGCAGCGCCCTCTTCCCGCGCCTACAGAACCGCCAGCAGCACCCGCTCTCCACTCGCAACGGCTTGCGCACCCGCCTGAAGCCACCCGCAGCACCTTCCCCGCGCCTGCAGAACCTCCAACCGCGCCCTCTGCTAAGAGGCTGCGCACACGCCCACCAACAGCCTTCGCCATCTCCACGCCCTCCTCCAACGCCTGCAGAACCTCACCTGCATCACTCACGTGCCCGCAGCACCTTCCCCGCACTGGCTGCAGTGCGCACCCACGCCAGCCGCAGCAGCCACCCACTTCACCTCCAGCGCCATCTCCACGCCCTCCTCAGCCTGCAGCGCCCTCCTCCCGCGCCTGTAGAATCGCCAGTAGCGCGCGGCAGTCCTCACCGCCAACAGGCCGTGCGTGCTAACCGGCTGCAGCACCTCCTCCAGAGCTCATCCGGCCACCTCTGGCCGCCGCACGACACGCCGCCACCGCCGCTTCGAAGCCCTCGGTCCAAGGGACTTCCTTCGACCTTCCCGTGTCCGGCCATCCACTCCTCGTTACGCAAGGCAAAGGGGAAAAAATCCCCTGTTTTGCTACAGTAACCTGCCAATTAAAAATTACATTTTCTGCCATTGTCACTTTTTAATCATATTTTATTGATTCTGCATTGCAAAAAATATCCTCTAGTTTCTCAAAATTGCTATTTCAGCATTGTTTCTTGCTTGAACCTTAATCTGAAGGCAATTTTGGCTTGATTCTTGCCCAAATTGACTACGAACAAACGTTTTTAACTGGTACGAATTTTAATACGTCATTGACTCCCTGTGGATACGACCCGCTCCTCTACGAGTGGTTATTTCTTTTTAAATATTGATTAGTCGATTTTTCCACCACATTAAACTGCAAACGACTTTAAAGCGAACAATCGACCAGTCAAATGGCGCCGTTGCCGGGGAGGCAACAGACACAATAATTTCGCTTGATTTTATTTTGATTATTTGTCAATTGTACAGTGATTTGACCATTTATTATTTTCAGTGCGAAAAAATTTGTGCAAGAATCAGCCACTGTGAGAGGCAATTTTGAAAGGAGGAGAAGGACGAGGACGCGACGGACACCATTGTATTTAGTTGCTAGTTTAATTAGACTAGAATTAAGACTTTAGATTTAATTTTACATTGCAGTTGGTTTGAAACCCTTGTTCTGGGGTATATTTTGAGGGGTTTGTTCCCCGATTTTGTTTTGGGCCCGTGTTGGGTAATTTTTGGGAGCCTATTCTCTTTTCTTTAGATTTAGTCCTTTTTTTTTATTACTTTTATTTGCTTGTGCATAAGTAGTTCTAAAAAAAATAGAAAAAAAAAATGAGCTGCCTGCCCTAGGACGAACCATTTAGGTCTGTATAAGCAGCCTCTAGATTTACTTCTCTGCATTGTGTGCATTCTTGCATCGTTGATTGCTGGAAGCAAGGTACTCATTCTCTTACTTTGCATCATATTCTTGATCACGCATTGCATTTGGACTTAATGCAAAGACCACCTAATCTGTATTGAATAAATTAAACAAGTGGTCACATATTTTCTAGAAAAAGGACTAATTAAAGGAGAGACATTTTAAAAACCAAGGATTTGATTTTCAAACTTGGTGTGCGATTCAAAATTCAAAATCTTTTACGGTGTATGCACACTTATTTCACTTGCACCACGGCACGCTTCTAGACACTCCTTAGGTTTGGAAATACTAGGACAAGAGCCCTCCTACTGTTGGATTCTGAAGTGTTCGGAACTTGAGATCAAAGGTTTTGTAAATCCAAAGAGGGGGATACCCTGTCACGGATTTTTGGGGGTAGTTGAGAAGCACCGCGAAAGCACAGCTTCAAAGGAAGGCTTAGGCCTACTTGCATCCCTCGATCTTCCGTCTTTGGATTTACTTGACCATTTGAGATTTAGGGAAGAATACCTAAGCTCCAACTAGGTCTTTTTAGGCATTTCGAAGGTTGACAATAGGCGCGTAATTGATTGGGCAACTTGTTTTGTCACCTACAATTTGAACTGAAGTCAAAAGCCTAAATCTATAAAGACCAAACAAGTCCTTTTGAATTGTGTTTGTAGTGCATGCTTGGTAGGCGTTCTCTTAGGAGACAACTTGTATTTGATCCTGAATCTGAAAGAATCCTAAGAAAAGACCTCCCAAGGGTAGAAATGGCCGGTCAAAGGAGCCTTAAGGAATATTTCATCCCAACCAACCAAGCTGGCCCAGCACTACGTAGACCTGGAGGGGACAATCCATATGAGATCAAAAGTAGTACCATATCCTTGCTACCCTCCTTTTATGGTACTACTAGGGAAGACCCTTACAGGCATATCGAGGAATTCACCGAGGTCTATTCCATGGTGAAGCTGCAGGGCGTTACTGATGACACTCAAATGTGGACCCTCTTTCCCTTCTCCCTAAAGGACAAAGCCAAGTATTGGTATCACACCCTTGATAATATAAATACTTGGGATGCCCTGAAAAAGGAGTTTTTGAAGTACTTCCCCATGAGCAAAACAAATCACTTTAGGAGGGAAATCATGAGTTTTGCTCGAAAGGATGGGGAAGCATTCCATGATGCGTGGGAGCGCTTTAACGATTTGCTGAGACTTTGCCCACATCACCAGGTGCCTAAATGGCAACTGGTTGAAAGGTTCTACACCGGACTTAATGATTCGCATAGGCAAACTGTGGATGGTGCCTGTGCAGGAACCTTTCTATCTAAGACTGAGGATGAAGCTTGGAACTTATTTGATACTTTGAGTGAGAATTCTATTCACTTGAATTCTGCCTACATGGATAGAAAGCCCACTCTCATGCAAAGAAAGTTGGAGGCGAATGAAGCAAGGGACACCCAGAATTTAGCCTATCAAATTCAATTACTAGGACCAGCACTACGTAGACCTGGAGGGGACAATCCGTATGAGATCAAAAGTAGTACCATATCCTTGCTACCCTCCTTTTATGGTACTACTAGGGAAGACCCTTACAGGCATATTGAGGAATTCATTGAGGTCTGTTCCATGGTGAAGCTGCAGGGCGTTACTGATGATGCTCAAATGCGGACCCTCTTTCCCTTCTCCCTAAAGGACAAAGCCAAGTATTGGTATCACACCCTTGATAATATAAATACTTGGGATGCCCTGAAGAAGGAGTTTTTGAAGAAGTACTTCCCCATGAGCAAAAAAAATCACTTTAGGAGGGAAATTATGAGTTTTGTTCAAAAGGATGGGGAAGCATTCCATGATGCGTGGGAGCGCTTTAACGATTTGCTGAGACTTTGCCCACATCACCAGGTGCCTAAATGGCAACTGGTTGAAAGGTTCTACACTGGACTTAATGATTCGCATAGGCAAACTATGGATGGTGCCTGTGCAGGAACTTTTCTATCTAAGACTGAGGATGAAGCTTGGAACTTATTTGATACTTTAAGTGAGAATTCTATTCACTTGAATTCTGCCTACATGGATAGAAAGCCCACTCTCATGCAAAGAAAGTTGGAGGTGAATGAAGCAAGGGACACCTAGAATTTAGCCTATCAAATTCAATTATTAAATCAAAACATGGAAAGGCTTATGTCAAACCCGAGTTCATTCGTACCTAACACCTCCACATCCCAAGCTGCCGAATGCGTAATTTGTCAAGGCAATACACACACCACTGTGGATTGCCACTTGGCCTCCCAATCCCTGAGCTTGTACAAGCGGATTTGAATGCCGCTCAAGGGTTCCGTCCAAGACCTCGTAATGATCCTTTCTCCAACACTTATAATGAGGGATGGAGGAACCACCCAAACTTTTCGTGGAGACAAGGAAATGTCTCAAATTCAGGGAATTACAAACCACAATCCTTTCAAAACCATCAAATGAACCAACCTTAGACCTTTGCCCAACCTAAAACCTCTGAGATGGATGAATTGAAGGCGATGTTGAAAACTATGCAAGAAAGTCAAAGTGCCATCATCCAATCTCATGACAAGGCTATACATGAGATGAAATCACAAATTGGACACCTTGTTGAGGCCGTTAGACAGAGGGAGACTGGGAAGTTTCCCAGTGCTGCTGAGGAAAATCCTAAAAGAAAAGGGATTGTCTTTAGGGAGCATGCTCAGGTGGTGACTATTCTGAGGAGTGGGAAAGAAATTTCCAAACCCGATGCTCCTATAGTCTCACCCCCTAAAAAACCATCCACCCGGACTTTCACCCACACCGGAGAAGATTTACCCAAATCTTCTCCGCTTGAAATCACCTCACCAGAAGAAGTTGCCCCCGTTCCACCCCTTACTCGACATGACAACCCTTCCACCCAGAGGTCGAGAGTGCCTTTCCCAAAGTGCTTATCCACCTCTGGGCAGACTTCTGCTGGCTCATCTGGAGCCAAAGATAAGACCGATGAGATTATGGAAACTTTCAAGCAAGTGCAAATTAACCTGCCTTTGCTTGAAGCTATCAGGCAGATTCTGTCTTATGCCCGCTTCTTAAAGAACCTTTGCACGAAAAAGCGGCAATCTAGAAAATAGGTCCAATCAAAAGTTGTCCTGTCTGATTCTGTTAGCTCAATTGTTCAACATGGCACACCCCCGAAACTTAAGGACCCAGGAGCCCCATACATCTTTGTAGTTATTGGTGACATACAAATTGATGAGGCTCTACTTGATCTGGGTGCGGGGGTGAACATCCTTCCGAGCTACGTGTATGAAAAACTTGGGGGAGGCAATCTGAAGCCTAGCCCTGTAATCCTTCAAGTTGCTGATCGATCACTTAAGACACCACGAGGAATTTTGGAAGATATCCTCGTAAGAGTGGAGGATTTCTTCTTTCCCATTGACTTCTTAGTTTTGGACACTGACCCTACCAACAAGCCAACCAAACCCTCCATCATTTTGGGCCGCCCCTTCCTTGCAACTTCTCATGCTTCAATTAATTGCAATACTGGGGCATTGAAAATGGGCTTTGGGAACAGGAAAATCCAACTTAATGTGTTTGATGCTTACAAACAAGCTGGACTTGAGGATTGTTCTCAAGTTGAGGTGATAGATAACTTGATTGATGAGGCAACTCCTGCAATGTTATGTGATGACCCCCTTCAGCATGTCATACTAAATGAGCATTCCCATCTCTTGGAGGAATGTGAAGGGGATATACTAGACCTAGAGGAATTGCTAGGAGTTTCTGCTGAGTCTCTTCCCCCATCATTTTCGCCGAAGGTAGATTTGCTACCTGAGATGGGGACATCTATTATGAAACCCTCAACCAAACAAGCCCCCAACCTTGAGTTGAAACCCCTCCCTGACACTCTCAAGTATGTTTTCCTAGGTGCCAATGATACGCTCCCCGTTATCATTTCGGCTGTGCTGTCTGAGGCACAGGAGGGAGCCTTGATTGAATGCCTGTCTAGGCACAAGGAAGCTATTGCTTGGAGCATTGCTGACATTAAGGGTATAGACTCTACACTCTGCATGCACCACATTTATACTGATGATTCCATCAAGCCTTTAAGGGACATGCAGAGACGTCTGAACCCTAATATGAGGGAGGTTGTAAAAAAGGAAATCCTGAAGTGCTTGGACACTGGGATCATATATCCCATTGCTAATAGTAAATGGGTCAGTCCCATTCATGTGGTGCCAAAGAAGGCAGGCTTTACTGTGGAACTCAACGACCAAGGTGAACAAGTTGTCACTAGACCCTCAACTGGATGGTGGGTCTGTATTGATTACCGCAAGCTGAACACCGCTACCCAGAAGGATCACTTTCCTTTGCCTTTTATTGATCAAATTCTTGAAAAATTGGCAGGGAATAAGTATTATTGCTTTCTCGATGGATATTCTGGGTACAATCAGGTGGCAGTCTTTCCTGATGACCAGGAAAAGATGACATTCACGAGTCCTTATGGTACTTTTGCATTCAGGCATATGCCGTTTGGATTATGTAATGCCCCTACAACTTTCCAGCGGTGTATGATGTCTATCTTTTCGGACATGATTGATGAGTGTGTCGAAGTATTTATGGATGATTTCTCTATTTATGGCTCGTCTTTCGACCAGTGTCACCTGCACCTGGAGAATGTGTTGAAACGACATAAGGAGACTGGTTTAGTCCTCAGCTGGGAGAAAAGTCACTTCATGGTATAGAAAGGAATTGTACTTGGGCATGTTGTATCCGAGCAAAGTTAAGTAGATAAAGCCAAGATTGATTCTATTTCCAAACTTCCATTGCCTATGAATGTCAAATAGATTAGATCCTTTCTGGGCCATGCTGGCTTTTACAGGCACTTTATTAAAAATTTTAGTAAGATTTCTAGGCCACTTTGTGACTTGTTGGCGAAGGAATCTTCCTTCAGTTTTGATTCAAAGTGTACCGAGGCCTTTCAAACTCTAAAGGTGGCCTTGATCTCTGCGCCTGTTCTCCAAGCTCCTGGTTGGACACTCCCATTTGAGCTTATGTGTGATGCTTCCGATTATGCAGTGGGAGCAGTCCTTGGACAAAGGGTTGAGGGAAGACCTCATGTGCTGCATTATGCAAGCAAGACTTTAACCGAACCTCAGCAAAACTACACCGTCGCTGAAAAAGAATTACTTGCTGTAGTTTTTGCTCTGGAGAAGTTTAGGTCTTATTTACTTGGGTCTAAGGTGGTTATTTTTACTGATCATGCAACAGTGAAACATCTCATTGCTAAGAAAGATTCTAAGCCACGTCTGATTAGGTGGATCTTACTCCTTCAAGAATTTGACTTGGAAATACGTGAAAAGAAAGGAGTAGAAAATGTTGTGGCTGACCACCTGTCTCGCCTTCCTCTTAATGACTCTATTTCTGAAGACATTCGCGAGACATTTCCCGATGAAACTCTGATGGAGGTAACACCAACTTTACCTTGGTATGCAGACATTGTAAATTACTTGGTCACTGGACAAACTCCTGGCTCTTGGGATGAGCAGAAAAGAAAGAGATTCATTTCTCAAGCAAGATATTTTCATTGGGAAGAGCCAGAATTATTTAGAATTGGACAAGACCAAGTATTGAGACGTTGTGTGCCTGAAGAGGAACAACAAAGTGTGCTGAATTTTTGCCATGAACTTCATTGTGGAAGACACTTTGGTGCTAAGAAAACTGCTTTTAAGGTTCTCCAGTCCGATTTTTGGTGGCCTTCCTTATTTAAGGATTCTCATAATTTTGTTAAGGCCTGTATTAGATGTCAATGGACTGGAACAATTGGGAAGAAGAATGAAATGCCTCAACATCCTACTCAACCTGTTGAAATTTTTGATGTGTGGGGAATTGACTTTATGGGCCCCTTCCCGTCGTCCCATGGTTTTGAATATATCTTGGTGGCAGTTGATTATGTCTCTAAATGGATAGAGGCCATTCCTACACGCACAAATGACCACTCTGTGGTTTTGAAATTTGTGAAGGCCAATATCATATCCCATTTCGGCTGCCCCAAGACTATTATAAGTGATGGGGGACCTCATTTCCGAAACCACCACTTCAATCGATTAATTAAGAGTTTAGGAGTGACTCACAAGGTTGCTACCCCTTACCACCCTCAGACAAGTGGCCAGCTTGAAGTATCAAATAGGGAGATAAAAAATATTTTGGAAAAGACTATTAGACCTGATAGAAAAGATTGGTCCCAAAAGCTCGATAATGCTTTGTGGGCTTATCAAACGGCCTATAAGACCCCTTTGGGTACTTCTCCCTTTCGGATTGTCTATGGAAAAGCTTGCCATTTACATGTTGAGTTGGAACATAAAGCACTTTGGGCTATTCGAAGTGTTAACATGGATTTAGAGAAGGCAAGTAAGGCACGATTTCTAGAATTAAGTGAGCTTGAGGAGCTGAGGAATGATGTTTATGACACCTCCCAAGCTTATAAAGAACTAACTAAGGTCTTGCATGATAAGTTTATTCTTCGAAAGACCTTTGAGCCCAACCAACAAGTCTGGCTTTTCAATTCCAGACTTAAGCTTTTTCCTGGGAAGTTAAAATCTCGTTGGGATGGGCCTTACATAATCACCAAAGTATTTCCACATGGAGCTGTGGAGATCAAAAATCCTTCCTCTTTAGCAACTCCCTTTATCATCAACGGTCAACGGTTAAAACCGTACATAACTTTAGACGGCCATCTGGTTGACGAAGTCACTCTTGAGGAGCCTTAGCTCCTACCATTCTCCGCCTCAGGTAATATCTTCCTTTAGCTATTTTTATTTTCAATGAGGACATTGTTTGAATCAGGCATGGGGGAGAGGACCTGAGGCATTTTGTTTATAGCATGCATATAAAAAAAAAAGAGAAAAAGAGAGAGAGAGAAAAAAGTTTTGAGCTTAACTGGCTAAGTTCTACAGTCATAAGCAAATCAGAACTCTAAGGTAGACTAAAATTCTAGGGTCAAACTTTAGAAGCTAAATGAGCTGCTAGCTTTAGACCTTTAGGGTCCTTTGTGGACTTAAAAATTTAAGTAGGAGTTAAGTTGCGGACCATTCCTCAAGAGGTTGAGGAATGGAAGCTAGGGTTTGAGTTAAAAGGTGGGGTAGTACCTGGAGTCTTGTTCTACCTTTTGGTTTACGAGTCCTTGTAACACAAGCATCCAAATTTCACACACTTGGTATGGTAATTAACTTAATTTGTCTTTCTGAAAAGAGATTTGGTTCTCTTAGTTTTGACTTAGGAGAGGCTTGAAAACACATTTTGATTGGAAGAGTTCCCGCCGCAGGAGAGGGGAGTATATACTCACCTTGAGGATGCGATGATAACATATTACCTCCTCGGTGCTTGTCTCTTAGGATATCCATCCTACTAGGGGCATATAAGCGCATTGTGCGGTTCAGGTACCATGGACGGCCCTATCTCGAAGTGCCGATTGCCATAGGCCTGAATTCGCTTAAGAAATCCATGGACGATACTATCTCGAAGTGTCGATTGCCAGGAGTTCTTAGGGTCGTTATGGGCGGTGCTATCTCGAAGTATCGAAAGCCAGGCACCCTTCGAGGTATGGTAATGGGGACAATGAATCCGACACAGACCGTGTTGATAGTTGATATGAGGTTAGACTTAGAATAATCAAACAAACAAAAAAAAATATATATATATATATATAAAAGAATTTTCTTTAACTTAAATAACTCAGACCATTGCACAAGCACGGATGCTTTAATCTCAGGGAAACTTGTGCCTGCAACTCATCTTTAGCCGACCTAGTCTGTAACTTAGCAACTACTTAGGAACCTTGGGTCTAGAGTTTGAACTTAATATGCTTCTAAAGGAAGACTAAGTGAGTTGACTAGTCTACTTGGAGTGCTAGGTTTCGCTTAATTTTGCTAGGGACTAGCAAAAACTAGGCATGGGGGTATTTGATTAGCCCATAGTTGTGGGTTATTTAAGTATTTAAGTGCCTAGACATTAGGTTAATTCTAACATTTATTTAGCATAAATTAGGATGTAAATAGATTAATTCATATTTTTAATTTAATGACATAATCCATGCGTTGCATTCATATTTTAAGTGCATTAAAAATTAGCTTAGAATGACATTCATCTAATTAGTTAACCAATTAGGTATATTGTTTTCATTAACATAAAAGTTGAGGGTCTGTATATAAATGACCATAATATTTTAACATTATTTTGTTTATTCTTCTTCTTTCAGAACGGCTGGCTGCCGCTCCAACGCCACCCGGTGCCGCAGTGAAACCCATTCAAGGAGGAACGGATATGTTGGATCTGGTCGGGCAACTAATTTCAAATTTGTCCAGGCCACTACAAAAGGAGGAGGGAGGCAGCCGAGCTCGGGAGGCCTCCACCACCGACCCACCACTGTGCAGAGAGATCTCCTCTCTTCCATTCCATACTGCCGGCCTCAACTGTGGCGACGAGTCTCCACCACCGTGGGAGTGTGGTGTGACAAGCCACACCGCCATCCGGAGCTCGTCCACATTACCGTGAGCACCTTAGCATGCATCTCCCTCGCCGTCGTCACCTACTCCCACCGCCGCAGCTACCGTTCAACCACCCTTTCAGTCACTTAAGACGTCCGGGAAATTTCCCGGACTTCTGAAGTCCACCTCCCAATCCAGAGCAATCTCCGTCCTCCCACTTCACTTCCACCACCCACGCCAGCAGCCACCCGCTCACCTCCAACCACGCACGCCCTCCTCAGCCAGCAGCGCCCTCTTCCCACGCCTGCAGAACTGCCAGCAGCACCCGCTCTCCACGCGCAACAGCTTGCGCACCCGCCTGAAGCCACCCGCAGCACCTTCCCTGCGCCTGCAGAACCTCCAACAGCGCCCTCTGCCAAGAGGCTGCCCACGCGCCCACCATCAGCCTTCGCCATCTCCACGCCCTCCTCCAACGCCTGCAGAACCTTACCCGCATCACTCACACGCCCACAGCACCTTCCCCGCACCGGCTGCAGTATGTAGCCCACGCCAGCCGCAGCAGCCA
Organism: Thalassia testudinum; assembly: GCA_037157565.1. NCBI lineage: Eukaryota > Viridiplantae > Streptophyta > Magnoliopsida > Alismatales > Hydrocharitaceae > Thalassia > Thalassia testudinum. The sequence goes on from JAZHRO010000009.1 coordinate 54,156,120, forward strand.
CCCACTTCAACTCCAGCGCCATCTCCACACCCTCCTCAGCCTGCAGAACCGCCAGCAACACGCGGCAGTCCTCACCGTCAACAGGCCGCGCATGCTTACCAGCTGCAGCACCTCCTCCGGAGCTCGTCCGGCTGCCGCACGACACGCCGCCACCACCGCTTCGAAGCCCTCGGTCCAAGGGACTTCCTCCGAGCTTCCCGCGTCTGGCCATCCACTCCTCGTTAAGCAAGGCAAAGGGGAAAAAATCCCCTGTTTTGCTACAGTAACCTGCCAATTAAAAATTACATTTTCTGCCATTGTCACTTTTTAATCATATTTTATTGATTCTGCATTGCGAAAAATATCCTCTAGTTTCTCAGAATTGCTATTTCAACATTGTTTCTTGCTTGAACCTTAATCTGAAGGCAATTTTGGCTTGATTCTTCTCCAAATTGACTACGAACAAACGTTTTTAACTGGTGCAAATTTTAATACATCATTGCCTCCCTGTGGATACGACTCGCTCCACTGTGAGTGGTTGTTTCTTTTTAAATATTGATTAATCGATTTTTCCACCACATTAAACTGCAAACGACTTTAAAGCGAACAATCGACTAGTCACCTCCCGTCGGATCTCTTCTAATTCGCTGAGCTGGAGTTTCCGTTCTTGACCTCCTGCATCGAGGTCAAGGTTACATTTTCGCACCGCCTAAAAGGTGCAGTGTTCTAGCTCTACAGGAAGGTGATAAGCCTTGCCATATACCAAATGATATGGTGACATTCCGAGTGGGGCCTTGTACGCAGTCCGATATGCCCAGAGTGCATCAACTAATTTATCGGACCAATCCTTCTTGTCTGGTCTAACCGTTTTCTGGAGAATCAGCTTGATCTGACAGTTAGACACTTCTGCCTACCCATTGGTCTACGGGTGATACAAGGTGGCTATACGGTGATGTACCCCGTGTTTCTTTAATAATGACTTGAAGTGGGCGTGGATGAAGTGGCTTCCCCCGTCTCTAATCAGAGAGCGAGGTATTCCGAATCTCACAAAGATGTATTGCTGTACGAAAGAAATGATGGTCTTATGATCAGCCCGTGTCGCCAGGATGGCCTCGACCCACTTCAAGACATAGTCAACGGCTAGTAATATGTACTCGAAGCCATGTGAGTTCGGAAATGGGCCCATAAAATCAATGCCCCAGACATCGAACACTTCTACAACCATGATGGGCTGGAGTGGCATCATGTCTCTCCTGGTCATAGAACTGACCGACTGGCATCATTTGCAGTGTTGGGCGTATTCGTGTGTATCTTTGAAAATAGTAGGCCAGAAAAATCCCAAATGCAAAATTTTTACAGCGGTTTTCCATCCCGAGAAATGACCACCACAAACATCATTGTGGCAAAAAGATAACACACTAGGGATCTCAGAATCTGGGATGCATCTTCGAATAATCTGATCCGCTCAAATGCAGAAGAGCAGTGGGTCATCCCAGAGGTAGAATTTGGCCTCCTCAGTGAATTTGAGTTTCTAGTCCTTGGATAGGTTCGCAGGAATCTTGCCTGTGGCAAGGTAGTTCGCGATCTCCACGTATGAGGGGAACTCAACAGAGTCAACTGGCAAAAGGGATTCATCCGAAAATTTCTCGTGGATAGGCCGGCGATAAGGAATGTGTCTTGGGTCCAGTCTAGATAGCTGATCTGCCACAACATTCTATTTTTCGACTATGTCATGAATTTCGATATCAAATTCTTGCAATAGAAGGATCCATCTGATGAGTCAGGGTTTGGCATCCTTCTTTGCCAACAAATGCCAGAGGGCTGAGTGACCAGTGAAGATGATAACTTTGGACCCTAATAAGTAAGATCTGAATTTCTCCAACCCGAATACTACTGCTAGCAGTTCTTTTTCGGTGACAGTATAATTGTGCTAAGCCTCATTCAGTGTCTTGCTAGCATAGTATATGACAAAGGGTTGTTTTTCCTGATGCTGGCCTAAATAAGCACCGACGGTAAAATCAGAAGCGTCACCAACATCTCGAAATCAAGCGACCAGTCGGGTGGTTGGAGAATCAGGGAATCAGAGTCAGCGCTTCGTAAAGTCTCAAAGGCATTGAGACACGAGGTGTCGAATTCAAATGGGGCATCGGCAACAAGGAGATTCATCAAAGGTCGTGCAATTTTCAAGAAATCGTGTATAAATCTCTGATAGATGCCGACGTAACCCAAGAATGATCTAATCTGCTTGACCGAGCTAGGTGGCGGTAAGTGGGAAATAATCCCAGATTTAGCTCGATCAACCTCGAGTCTATTTTTAGAGATCCTGTGCCCTAGTACTATGCCATCCCTCACCATGAAATGACTTTTCTCCCATGATAGTACTAGGTTTACCTCAATACACCATTTTAGGATTTTGGTGAGGTTATCAAGACAAGATGAGAAGTCATCTCCAAAAATGGAGAAGTCATCCATGAACACCTCCACATGGTCCCCAATCAATTCAGAGAAGATGGACATCATACAACGCTGAAATGTTGCCGATGCATTGCAGAGGCCAAAGGGCACCCACTTGAAAGAGAATGTTCCAAAGGGGCATGTGAATGTGGTCTTGTCTTCATCTTCTAGGCTAATCGCTACTTCAATATACCCGGAGTATCCATCCAGAAAGCAAAAGAAAATGCGTCCGGCTAATTGTTCCAAGATCTGATCAATGAAAGGCAAAGGAAAGTGATCCTTCTGGGTAGCCATGTTCAGTTTCCTATAGTCGATGTAGACCCGCCAAGATGTCACAGTGCGGGTCGGGATGGATTCGCGTTTATCTTTTTTCACTATGGTGAGTCCTGCTTTCTTGGGCACTATTTGGATCGAACTCACCCATTGGAAGTCAGAGATTGGGTACACAATACCTACATCCAGCCATTTGATGATCTCCTTCTTAACAACCTCTAACATGTTTAGGTTTAGCCATCTTTGATGTTGTCTCGAAGGTTTCACCCCCTCATCTGTGTAAATGTGATGAGTGCAATACGAGGGGCGAATACCACGGAGATCAGCAATGCTCCACCCTATAACAGCCCTATGGTCTTGTAGCATAGAAATCAATTGATGCTCCTGTTCTTGGGTTAAGTGGGCACTAATAATGACTGAGTATGTCTCACTTTCACCCAAGAACACATACTTAAGTGAGTCAGGTAAGGGCTTCAATTCAATCATGGGTGGGTCAGAGTCAGAAATGGGAGTGGGAGGAGCAAACTCGAAGGTGGAAATCTGATGATCCGGATGCATGTGAATTTTTGATGATTCACTTCGTATGAGATAATCGGTTGTGATTGTGTTAACCGGAAACCCGTTAGCTGTGGTCACGTCTTCTTGTAACAACAGGAGCAATCCAGTAGTGTATGAATCAGGATAGCTAGATTCAAGGGTGCTGTAGTTAGAAACACACCCTAAACAGTTGGATCCTTGGGGAGATATGTGCAGTGCAGTGGTCTCAGTCCCATGTGGATCGAGGTCCAAGAACCCTGATAGTGCGGATGAATGAGACATTGGGTCATCACAAAGGAGCCCAATGTTACCACAGTATGCCTAATCTTCGTCTTCACCATCCTCCTCTATGCGATCACAGTCAAAATTCCTTGATGCCCTGAATATGTCAAGTCGAAGTCGCTCATTACCTAGGGCTATCTCCATACACCCAGATGCACAATCAATGTTTGCTTGGGCTGTCGCTAGAAATGGGCGACCCAAAATAATTGGTGCATCTCAGAGATTAGGAGGAACCTCCATATCAAGAACGAAAAAGTCTACGGGAAAGCAAAATCCATGGACTTTTACGATCATGTTCTCAACCACCCCCCTCAATGCTTTTACTAATCTATCAGCCAGCTGAATTGTGATCGAGGTAGGCTTTAACTCCCCAAATCGAAATCGATCAAATACAGCAATGGGAGTTAGGTTGATAGATGAACCCAGATCTAGAATGGCCCGATCAAATGGAGAGTCCTGCAAGAAGTAGGATATGAGTGGGGTACCAGGGTCTTTCTTTTTCAGCTGTAAGTTGGCTAGAATAACGGCGCTACCCTCTTTTGATAGTACCGCTTGTCATCCAATTCTAGGTTGTCGCTTCGGGGTACAATAGTCCTTAAAGAACCTAGCGACAGCGGGGATGTGATCTATTGCCTCAAGGAGGGGGACCTGAATATGTACTTCCTTGAACATTGACTCAAGGTCCTCAAAATTCCACGTGTCCTTCTTCCATACTACATTTCACATCAGAGCCTCAAGAAAAGGGACGGGAATCTCAGAGTCAAGTGGCCTCTTACCCTTATCTACCGTAGATGGCTCCTGAGATGGAGTTGAACCCGCCTGCAGCAAAGGGTGAGAAAAATCAGGACTCGCCTACCTATGTGGTCGGTCGAATGTCTTCCTTCCACTCCTCAATGAGACAGCATTTGCATCGACTTGCTGTCCATGAGGTGGTGGGGGAGCGGAAGGGGCAGAGTATGCGGGGTTCTACATCAAAGGCGGCTGGCCTTGAGCATAACCAGGTGGTGCAGGAGGCACCTGTAATATAGCGTGTGCCTGTCCCTGTGGTGCCTAAAACCTAGGCGGGGCGCCTTGATTCTGCACATACCGAGGGCTTGGGACAGGTTGGGAGGGCAAGGCTCCCTGAGTCCTATGCTCCTGCAACAGCTAGTTTTGCATGTTCTGTATAGTCTATATCTGGTCAGCCATCGCCTTCATTATCTGCAAGCTATCCTATGTAGATTTCCTCATCAATTCTTATAGCTCATCTTTCAGTGCCTCCAAAGGGTCAGCCTGCTTTGGAGGGTGACTAGCAGCTTGGTGTAGTGGCTGGTATAAATAACGAGGTTGCTGCTGCTGAGACGGGAATGGCTACTGCCTAGGGTATGTGTTTTGCACATTCCCATATTGCCTGGTCTGGTAGTGTGGATCTTGATGTGGTCTCTGTGAGTTACCAGACCAGGAGAAGTTCGGATGCTAGTGCCAACCAGGGTTATACGTCTCTGAATACAGGTTAGTATGCCTGTATCCTTGAATAATACTGACATCCTCATAGGCCGAAGATGTCTAAGACGTATATCCATCAAGGGGATACGTATTATAGTCTGCGGGTGGTGAGTAACCCTGGTCATATGGTCCTAGATCAGGATTGTTTACGGGATCCTGATATGCAAGATCTCATAAATAAGGAGAAGATGCATCCTGAATGAGTAGATTAACTCAAGTAGGGGGGGCTTAGGGTGCATAGGAGGGTCATGGAGCAGCAGAGTTCAGGTCAGATTGACCCTGACTAATTTGGTCAATCTTTTTCTCGATCAGGTTTATTCTATCTAGCTGCTTGATGATGATATCCATGTCGGCTCGAATAGACTCGGTGTGAGCCTCATGGACACCAACCCGCTGCTGACCAGGCTACTGGAACTTGTTCATGGATGTGGCATTCATTGAGTTCTCTGCCAAAGATTCGAACAACTCAAATGCGCTGTTCTTGTCTTTCGGAGGAAATTCCCGCCACTAGATGCATCGGCCAGATACTGATGTGTGTCATCCAACCCATGGTAAAAGGTCTGAGCTAGGTGCCATCTAGGTATACCATGGTGTGGGCATTTCCGAAGAAGGTTGTGAAATCGGTCCCAGGCGTCATGCAACTTCTCCCCAGCTCCTTGGGAGAAAGTCGTGATTGCACACCTGATCGCATTCGTTCGACCGATCGGGAAAAACTTTTGCAGGAATTCATGTTGTAATTCTGGCTAGGTTCCAATTGGCTTCCCAATGGTCTTAAACCAGTATGAAGCTTTGTCCCTCAGAGAAAATGGGAAAAGCTTCATCAGAACAATCCCAAGATCAATATTCCTGGGTCGAATCATTTCTACGAGTTGACTCAGGTCCTCTAAGTGCTGGAATGGATCTTCGCTTGAGTTTCCATAAAAATGACTGCTGATCAAACTGATCACATTGGGCTTGAGCTCAAATGCATCTTCGTCTACGAGAATCCTGACTAAGGGTCTCGACTTCTCCAACCTCGGTAGCTGTCCTTCAGCTACAATCACCCTCGACTCTCCCAGGCTATGCTCACAACTCCCAGGACCCTTCCTCAATCCTCGAATTGAAGACACGAAGCCTCAGCAGCTGCAATCGAGCAAAGCATCGACTGCAGCGTTTGCACGAAGGTGGGTCATTTAGGCCCACATCAGTGGATGAGAAGTCTCTAGAAGTGCGTAAGTTGAATTTGTGCCCCCACTTTATTGCCCAAGACACCGGGGGTCGGGTCCTCGTTCACCCGCTCACCCGTTTACCCGCTTGAGACACACGCTCGTAGGCCTAGTCCCTACTTCACTTACACCCGTTCACTCACTTACTCGCCTACGCACACCTCGCTTGCAATCCACATACCCGCAGGCCTAGTCCCCTGCTCGGATCCGAGTACCCGATCGATTACCTGAACTCATACCCTAGTTTGAGAGACAAAGGAGGAGAGACTTTTGAGAGAGAGGGGGTGAGTTTTTGTTGTGTGATCCTTTGCCATGGCCCTATGCTGAAGAAGAGAGCTCTCTCGACACTTAGCCTCTGAAGTGCGCTCTGTGCTTGAAGTTCTTAAGGAAACGGAAGGCTTTGAAGAAGAAAGAAAAAGAAGAAGGCGTAGAAGAGAAGAGCCTTATGCTTGTGCTCTGTTAAAGCATCTAAAGCTATATTCCTTTGTTTTATTGAAATTGATGATAGCACTATTGGATGAATTAAGAACCTAAGTTAAGTTGATATGACATACTGTTTGGTTATTTGAATAACTTAAGTATGAGATGTGCTCAATTAAGATAAATAATTGGTGATTCAACTCACCTTATTTTATCTTTTCTATTTTCTTTATCTCATCATCTTTTGAATTACAATCTGACAAATTGTATTCATTGAATATTTATTTTGATGCCCAATTAATTGTACTCATTTATTTTAAAAAAAGATTAATATGTGATTTTCATATTTTCTCCTTGTGAATGACCTTAGACTCCCTTTAAATTCTGAGATTATAAATTTAAATGTCTCGTTGTGCGATTTAGGAGTACACTACAACGAACGCATCTTAAAAACTCCTCTATCGCCATTCAACAATTTCGAAGGAGAAGGGTGAGTTACAGAGGGAGAGACGTCGACGATGGAGGTAAGTTGAAATGGGTGGGCAACCATCAATAGAAGATGGGATCTTATGCTTTTGTCCCTTATATATATATATATATATATATATATATATATATATATTGGTGTACAAATAAACTAACGATGTATAAGATACCATATTAGTGACGTAAGTTGGTTATTTGGCATAGGTAGATCGTCACTATAGGACATTTATTTTGTAGTGGGTCAAGTAAACAATATTCCATTATTTTTTCAATCTAGTGGATTCCCTGGGCCAACTGAAGGACCCACTTCATTTTTTATTCATTGGAACTCAATTTGAAAATAATTCAAGTCCCAACAACACAAATGTTGTCTAAATAATTCTATAATGAACAACCCAATCAATCAAGTTTCAACTAGTCCAATAAAGCTAAATTTCGACCATTCAAGAAGATATTTTTGGTTTGAAATTGATTAAATTGATCTTCCATTAGCGTTATCCTATACATATGTTAGGTTTTGGAGAAAGATCCATTTGCTCATATTTTGGAGTGTTGGGGGGGCAACCCTTTATCATTATGAAAGGAGCCCACCTATAAACATAGGAGTAGAGGCTTTTTAACATACAAACAAGTGATAGAAAAGCTCCATGGTGAAGCTCCAGCTCTCTTTCTCTTTCTACCTCTCTAGTTTTGGTGCTTTTGTTTTACAATTATGGTGGATAGAGGTTTAGTGATTTTAGCCTTGTGCTCTTGAAATTTTAGAAGGGATATTTTAAAGAATATGGTTCTAACTTGACTCATCTACAAAAAGGTAATGAGATCTTGAATTGTCTTCAACTCATGAAAAAACCTAGCCATGTCATAGATTCAAAAATTAGCATTCTCATCTAGGAATTTGAGATGATTAAAATAAAGAAGCAAGCACAAGATTTACAAGTATCATCAATCCCTTAAAGATCACAGGAAAAGAGTATAAAAAAAAAACATGCTGATGTGGAGCAAAATAAGATAAATAGAGAACATTGAGGAAGAATATTGCAAAAGACTGTTGAGTTTTGATATTAATAAAATAATATGCATCTACGATTGTTGAGATTTGTCTAACCACACATGTGTTGTGCAGATGACACTAGAGGAGAGTGAATGTTGTCCCTCAAATTCCAACAAATGAAGCAAATATACTATATGCACACACATATGTATGAATGCATAAATGGTTATGTGGAACGTTAAACAATATTAATCACAATGTAATACAGAACAGTAAAATCATAAAATGAAACAGAAGATTTTTATATTGGTTCACCCAACTTTTGAGCTGTCTATTATTTGAGATTGGCCCACTTAGGATTTCATTTTTCGAACAGGTAAAGATGAAACCCAATCACTCGTGGAACACTCCTCCTAAGAGTAATAGATGGATTTAAGATGTATAAAGTAAAAAATCAAATGATTTTTCTGTTAAATCCCAAAATCAATCCTAATAATCAAAACATCAACTCATAACGATTGAAAAGAGAAACGATGGAGGGATACCTGAATCCATCATAGTAGAAGCATTGAGAAGATCACGGAGATCCTCTACAGTCGTAGGGTTTGCTTCTCCAACGAGCGGCGGTGGCAATGGAACTTCCAAAGGGCTCAGAGAGCGAGAGTGGAAGAGAACTGAATGGGAGCATACCACTTGAGTTCCGTCATGGGCTCTAATTATATTTTTCTGTGATGGGATGCACGAAATTGAATGCCCACTTCTCTCACACCCCTCCAAGGACCATAACCGCTAAATATGAAATGACAATCCCACCCATCAAGGAATTTCATTTCTCTTAAAGTTTCTATGTATTAAATCCCATATCATAATGATATGTGAATGGTCAATTTACATAATTATTTTTTTTTGAAACAATTAAAAAAAGGGAGGGAGGGGGGAGACCCTACCCCCCCGGGGCCCCCGAATTTCTCGCTTGCCAATTTACATAATTATACCACTTTAATGATCGTAAATGTGATGTCTAATGTATATATATATATGATATATAATTCCGTAATAATAATATATGTCGGTTCGCATAATAATTCTAACAATTTCACACTCGAACCACATATATCATTCTTATAATCATACATTCATATATACCTATATTAGCTCATTAATACAACATCACAATAAACCACATATCCACCAATTTCGTCCATACTCTATTAACATGCAACCAAAGTTGGTTTTCACCATTACGAAATCGACTAGATCAAACAATGATCATACATTAACACAAGTAATGACACAAATCTGATATAGGTACATAGCATAAAAATTGCGTGTTAATGTGATCTACATATGCCTATTTTCAACTAGTCCAAAACCTTATCATACAAGAGATCACATGACAATGAGTTCAAAGAATGGGACAACTTTATTATTATGCGTATAATCCAAAACATGTCCATACATGAAACACCAAAATATAACAAACTCCCACTAAATTGTTGTGTCATAGAATATATACAACACCCATACAGATAGCATGCACATGAAAAACCTTTGGCGTTAGCCCTTTAGTGAGAAGGTCTGCTACCATGGAGTTGGTCCCAATGTGTTCAATAGACACTTGTCCACTTTAAACTCTTTTCTTGACCACTAAATACTTGATATCAATGTGCTTCGACCTAAAAGAACTTTTGTTGTTGTTGGAGTACATCACCGCCTGATGGTAACACCATCATTCATCATAACTAGCTTAAATTAGTCACAATCAAGTGATAAATGCTCCTGAATAATTGTCTGAGGCTCGTAATTCCATGTAGATTTGTTTTGAGGAGAGAATAATAAATTTGGGTTAATTCTACAGTTCTAGCATCACACCGTAAATGCAGAGTAACCATGGGGTCACCCAAGGGTTAATTAAATGTCAAATGAGTATTAAAGTCCAAGGAGTGGGCCAACACAGATAGAAATAGGGTTTCAGACATTTTAAGAGTTGAACAATGCACAAAACCCTAATTTCAGAACCACTTGAATTGAAGAAGTTATGGTCAAGGTAAAATTCATCTAAACATCCTAAAATTCATAGAAAAATATTATAAGAGGTTTGACACCCTTGGTTTGACCATCTGAACCCATTTTGACCTAGAACAGAGTTTCAAATGAGATTTTTTTTTTGAGGAAGTATGGAATGCTCTCGAAAATGATAACAAACTGAGAAGTTTTAGATGAGATTCTACCTTAATTTGGGCTTCTGTGCAAATTTTCCAGTTAAACGTGGTCAAAAATGAAATCCAACTTCACCATTAGATTTCTTGGGTCTAATCAAAGTCTATCTTGACCTAGTTTGCAATTTAATCCCCTAAATCTCTATTTCTTACACTTAAGCCCCTAACTTTCAATATTCTTGCAATCAGGTCCCTAACTTCTTCATCTTCTTCATAGTTATGCCCTTGCCGCCAATGTTGGGTCAAATCCTACACAACCGACCTTTGACCAATTAGAAACCTCATCAAATCACCTCCAAATTCCACCAAATTTGGTGGGATTGGAGTTCACACATTGGAGATTCATGTGAACACGATTTTTGACCTTGATTCGAGGTAAGAAGAGCATGCGAACCCACAAAATTTGTGGGATTCTTTGATTCAAAATCGAGGCTCAATCAAGTCTCCTTCTTCATTTAGAGCTTAGTTATGAGTTTTATAAAAGCTTATGATGGTCCCAGCGTCCTCCTTAGTCCAATTTGGCCACAAAATTCTTCCTCCTTGTCTTCCCCGGCCTACTCCGACCAAGCTTCGAAGAGTTCCTTGATCTCCCTTCATCACCCTCTGCTACGTACAATAAGCAGAGGGAACATCTTCCTCTCCTTTGTCTGTGCCTAGTGGGCTAAAGCCAGGTCTCTCCAACTCCTTCCTCCTCACTGTCTCTCCCTCCAGAGTCTTTACCTTCTCCGACATCGGCCAATCACAGCCGGCACCAATTCCTCCCCTTTCTTCCCTCTTAGGTAGTCAATCTTCCTCCTCTCCTTCTTTAGGTTATATTCTACCTCTTATCTCCCTAATTCAACCGACGAACCACTCTCTCCCTTGTCATCTTCTTCACGGCTGGCGACGCCTCCAGCGAAGCCGTGCCACCGCTACACACCTCAAACACCACGCCACCACCTCCACAAGCTCCGTTTCACCTCTCCACATAAAAGTCCTCAATTAATTCCACCTCACACCCACTAAAACACCCCACTGCACAACCCATACCACCTTCATCTGCCTCGACCACATCCGGCCAACTTAGCACAAACACCACGCCAACATTGTCGTCACACTCCACGCACGCCAGCAACCCTTTTGGACCTTCTCATTGGGGTGTTTAGCTCGTGTTCTTGCTTTTCAGGTTTTGCTGAACACAGCTTCTCCGCTGCCCATTCGACGCCATCATTCCCAATGCTCCGTCGATCTCAAGGCATGGTTCCAACTCCAAGAGCTGCGGAACCATCTCACAAGCCCAGCAGCACCTTCAATTGCATGAAGGTCCAGCAGAAGTAGCGCAATTGAGATGAAGAACCCAGCTACAACTTCGCGCGAGGAAGATGGTAGGACTTAGTCCTACCTAGTATACAAGAAAAGGAGAGCACATAAAAGGAAAAAGTTAATGGGGGCTTGTTGCCTCATGACACAAGGGGTGAGGTCCCCCATGCATGTGCTATCCAACGCACTATCACTCATCACCCGCGACCACTACTCGTGGGTCAGGGCCCGTTACCTGGATCCGATTACCCCCTTATAAACCCAATTACGTGGTCCTGAGAGAGGAGGAAAATTTGAGGAGGGTAGGGGTAGGTTTTGCACTATTCATGCCTTGAGATGCATGCATGCCTACTTAACACCTATCATCTCTGAGGCTTGGCACCCTTGTGCCTATTCTGAGCTTTGAATGGTAAAGTTGTCTGGCTCTCTAGTCTAACATCTGATTTGGCTTGGAATTCTGACACTGTGGACATATTTGATCTCTATGCTGATGTGGATATTTGGGCATTAGTGGTTCTAACCACTATAGAAAAATTTGAGTTGAGGGATATATGCTAAAATTGAGGATCTTATTGGTGATTTAAATCACCATTGTTTTGAGCTCTTCTATTCTTTTTATCCCATTATTTCTTGAGATACAATTTGGGCTATTACTGAATATATTTCGATTATTGATTCTTATTACATATCTATATTATTGTGCTCATTGATTAAATTGTGATTAGTGCATGAATTCTACATTTTCTCCCAACGAATGACCTCAGACTCATTTCTTATTTTCAAGCACTTTATAAATTTAAATGTTGCAACGATTTTCGTCACTATACTACGATGCGATGCATACTTTAAACGACGACACTTCCTCCATCAACACAGTCGAATTATTGTCATAGTAAAGCTGAAGTGGTCTTTCAACACCATCAATGATCCATATTGTTGTGACAAAATTCCTAAGTCATACTTCATGATTTTAGGCCTCGAAGCATGCTATGAATTCTGCTTCCATAGTGGAGGTAGCTATTAAAGTTTTCTTTGCACTCCACGAGATAGCTCCTCCAACCAGCAGGAAAATGTATCCCAAAGTAGATCTTCAGGTATCCTAACATCCCGCAAAGTCAAAGTCAGAATATCCGAGGAGCTCCAAATGATCTAATCTCCTATATGTGAGATGAAATCCTTTGTTCTTTGTAGGTAGTGCATGACTCGTTTGGCTGCCTTCCAGTGGTTGGGTTCAGGCTTGCTTAATTATCTACCCAACATGACAACAATGTATGCTAGGTCTGGCCACATGTAGAATTGAGCATACATCAAACTTCCCACTGCCGATGCATAGGGAATATTTTCCATCTCTTTAGCTTCAAATTCATTCTTGAGGCATTGGTTATGAGAGAATTTATCTCCCTTAGCCACTGGAGTATCTCCTGGTTTGCAATTCCCCATGCCAAATTGCCTTAGAATGGTATCAATGTATCTCCTTTGTGATAATCCAAGGATATCCCGAGAACGATCTCGTTGTATCTAGATTCCTAATACAAAAGAGGCTTCACCATGATCCTTCATTTTAAAATTCCCAGAGAGAAATATCTTGATTTCCTGAAGTAAACCATTGTCATTACAAGCAAGGAGGATGTCATCCACATACACAACTAGGAAAATATATTTTCCCCTACAAAATTTGTGGTATACATAATCATCAACTGGATTTATCTCAAAACAAAATGAGACAATTACTTGATAAATTTCTAATACCACTGTCTTAAAGCTTGCTTTAGTCCATAAATGGCTTTCTTTAATTTGCAAACCATTTTCTTTGCATCTCCTAATGCAAAGTTTTCTGGTTGCATCATGTAAATTATTCCATTAATGTTTTCATTAAGAAATGCTATCTTTACATCCATCTGATGTAGCTCCAAATCAAAATGACCTACTAAAGTCATTATGGTTCTAAATGAATCCTTAGATGAAATTAACGAAAATGTCTCTTTATAGTTTATGTCTTCCATTTAAGTAAATCCTTTAGCAACAAGACAAGCCTTATATTTGTCTACATTGCCTTGTGAATTCTGTTTGGTTTTAAATATCCATTTACAACCAATGGACTTCACACCTTCAGGCAATGGGACAACATCCCAAACCTTGTTGTCACTCATAGATTTCATCTCTTCATTCATGGCATTGATCCAATCCTGAGAATGGGAACTCCTCATGGCATGAGTAATCGAAATGGGATTTGTATCCATTTGGTCTGCCTCTAGTTCCTGGAGAAAGAAAACATAATCACTAAATATTGCAATTCTCCTTTCTCTATAGGATCTCCTAATGGGTGCAGGATCTTGAATGTTTTGAGGTTGTTTGGTTTGATTAATGGGAAGATTATCCACTTTACTTTCTTCCCCTGATGTTGTTGGAACAACGTTTGGAATAAGAACTTGATCCTGTTTAATGATTTCCTTATGAACAGGATCTAGTTCTTCAAATGTAATGAGGCGACTATCACCCCCCAAACCAACATTCTCAAAGAAATGGGCATTCCTAGTCTCCAAGAACGAGCGAGTCGTTGGGTCAAAAACTTATAATCCTTAGACCTCTCAGAGTACCCTACAAAATAATAGGTGATTGTCTTAGAGTCAAGTTTCCTTTCGACAGGCTTGTAGGGACTAGCCTCAATTAAACACCCCCAGATACAAAAATGTTTCAGATTAGGTGCCTTATTAGTCCACATTTCATATGGGGTTTTAGGCATTGCTTTAATTGGTACTTGATTGCACAGCAATCACAAGTCTTAATTAACCTAAATTAGGCTAGGACTTAACATAAGTTAGGATAATTCATGCATGCATAAGCATTACTAGCACCTTTACTGCTTTCTTTTAGCTATGCATAAAATAAAGCTATAATGTACAGATTAAGTGCATTATGTCAATTGCAGGTAATAAGCTAATCAGAAGCTAGATCTGAAGAATAAAGAATAACTGGTGTTGCAGCAGAGTTGGAGTAGAAGACCTAGATTAGATGTAGTAGATAATAATGTAAGGGAGTTAAGGTATGCTATTCTATTAAGTAGGAATAAAGCAATAAATTATGAAGAACTTACGTCCATCCTAGCCCCAAGATAGCCTAGAAGCCTCCCCAAGCCTTAGCCACCCATAAATTAGGTCAACGCACCCTAGGAAACCCTAAAACCCTAATTCTAGCTGCTATCTGGACGTCCAGATGAGCTATAGGATGTCCAGAACCCTTAGCCAACTCCCGCACACCTTAAACCCACTTCTGCAATGTTATTAGATGTCCAGACACTTTGTTAGATGTTCAATTTCTGCAGAATACCCAAGATAGAACCTATAATCCCTCTTGACTCTGATTGGACGTCCAGAAAATAAGTCTGGACTTCTAATTTTTCACTATAAGATGTCTAAAACTATTATTAGCCGTCTAGAACTGCTCTCTAGTTCCTGTTTTTGAATTCAAGCTTCGATCTTGAATTCCTAGGTCCCAAAACCCAATTTTAACCCCCTAGGAACCTAAATTAAGGTGCCCTAACCCTAGTACATCACCTCTAAACCTCCCTAAGGACCTAATTAGGTCCTCACTAAACCTAATTGACTTGGATCATAGTCAATTTCATCAGCCCACTCAATTGGACTCATTGAGTTCAATTTGAGCCCCGATCTCAGCACACATTGTCCAATTGGACTCAGTGAGAGTCAATTGACCTAGACCTAACTTAATTGAGTTATTTTACTCGAAATTAGGTTTCCACACACCCAATTAAATTTGTATTAAGTTTAATTTCACTTTAACTAAGTGAATTAGGGTTTATAACCCTAATTTGAGACCTACCTTGACCTAAACCCACTATAAACTAACCTAATCAACCTAGCCACCTAAGTTTCAACCCACACACACCATCCCCATGAAAATACCTAGCCTAGAGTTCTCTAGAACTTTCTACCATGTGTTGTTGCCTTGGTTGCTAAAATTAGCAACCAAGTGCCATTCAATTTTTAGATCCACATTTGGTGGATCTAAAAACCACCATCCATCCTCTCTCTCTCTCTCTCCCACGAGCTCCCACCATAGGCCTCTCTATAGAATTTCATAATTCTCTAGAGAGCTTCCCTTAGGTCTATAAAAAGACCTAAGGGGTGGCACTTCGCACCCATCCACTCTTGGCTCCATTTTAGCTTAGCTTCATTCCACCTCCACTCCACCTTCACAAGTAGCTTCACCATGGCCACCACCATCTCCATACCAAGATGTTGGATCACCTCCTCAACCTCTCTCCAAGGGCCGACCTAAGCACCATTGGCCGCCCCTCCTCCTCTCAACCAAGTCAAACGTCATCGGAGCCCACCTATGAATGTCCTCAGTTCGGATAGATTAGATTATAGTTCTTCATAGTTTTACTGCTTTATTTACTGCTTAGTAGTGTAGCTCTATATTCTCCCCGAATGATACATGCATGATCCCCCCTTAGATTTATGTATGCAATCGTTTTCTGCTAGATAGATTTATGTTTTCAAGCATTCCTCTACAAGCTTTCCATTAGCTTTATGTTACAAACACCATCATGGATCAATGAAAATCTTTTTCTATATGTATATATATATATTTGTGAAAATCACCATGAGCCTTGTTGCAATATTTTTATGTGATTGAAGTTGCATGTTTTAATTTCTGATATTCTGGCAACTCAGCATGTCGTGCATAAATACAAACTTAGCATAAGTCGACATGAGATTTTGAACAAGTAGAGCAATAGAGATCGACTTCAAATCTGCATTTCCATAAATGCCTCCCAGAGACGAACAACCGGGACTCAAGTCTTGTTATCTTTATAAATTATTTTTGACGAGCGTTTTCACGCACTATACTACGACGAGATCTCTATTTTCAAAATAGGCATGAGAAATGCCCTCTATCAGTAATCAGTTGAGAAAATACATAGTTGTCTTTAGTGCTTCTCCTCATAGAGACTTAGGTAAAGAGGTATGACTAATCATACTCCAAACCATATCCTTAAGGGTCCCGTTGCGGCGTTCAATAACACCATTCATGCTTGGTGTCCCAGGCATGGTGTACTGAGGTACTATGTTGCACTCATCTAGAAAATAAGCAACTGAAGAAAAATGGGCTAAAATCAATTTTAAAACACGTAAATAAACTTGAATTCGTTGTCGTACTACTGGGTGGCTTCAACCTCTCTTGCCGAACCTAGTGACTAAGTCTGCAGAGCAGTGTCAAACGACCGAGTCTAAGGGGTAACGGAACCGAAGGCGTGAGCCGAAGGAAGAACCTTCCCCTTAGTCCCCTCGTAACCAGACTGGCTGGGTTAGCTTGAGAGATGGGAATCACTTCAGTCGTTTGTACGATGAATTTTTTCTTTAGGAATTAGATCTTAAAATGGAAAATCTGGTCATCTGATCATAAGGACCATCTGATTGATAGGGCCTTAGCCTTGTCTGGCTTGGCTACACCAACCTAGGGGTTGGGTGGTGTATGCAAGGAAGGAGGTCACTTAGACCTCGACTGGTTGGACCTTGAGAGTCGCTCCCAAGGATGCAAGTCACTTCGCCCGGGCCATCTTCATCCCCACCCTCTTCTTCTATCTGCTTAACAACAATGGCTAACCCTATATCTGGGCCTAATCAGGATCCAGAAGAGCTGGACCCACGAGCTTATCTGACAGCCCAGGTCACTGAATCAGCTCAACCTTGGGATCAGAACCCAAGGTGGCGAAGACGACTTTTCACTTCGCCTGATCCTTCTCCTCGGGTTACCGAAATGGTTAACCCATATCCTAACCTTGGATATTATGACCCATACCAGTCGGTCCCTCAAAGGACAGCATCTTATAACCTAGGTTATGGATTTCATACTCTAGCTTCTCACCCATGGAATATGGGTAGACCTGATTCACCCCATGGAACCCCTGAAGAACTACCGGTGCATATGCGATCGCATTACAGAATATAGAGAGCAATAGCTAGCGCTAAGGAGAAGGCCGCATTCTACCTACATGAAATCCAAGCTATCACTGAGTCGAACCAAAGACAAAGCTGGATTCCGTATCAACAAGCTGTGATGGAGCTCCTTCAGGGAACAATAGGGATAACAAGGCTAATTGGACAAAATCGGGAAGCTCAAGAACTACTGCTTTTGAGATATCAAGTGGAAAATAGCCTTGAAGACCTCGAAGAATCTGAAACGACTACGTCGGAAGGACACACAAAAGATTCTCGGGAGCAGATGTTGGAAGATCATCCAGGGGAAGAAGAATCTAGCTTGAATATGAGATAGGAGCAGGAAGTATGCTGAATCGGTTCATTTGAGAACTCCATTCAGGAAATTGAGGAGGAAAGGACTGATATCTCCAGGACTGAGCCACAATCGGATTATCCTAAATCCTGGGAGATGCCTCATGGGTTAGAAAATCCAACTGAGATAAGGGAAGTAGATCCAGTTGAGGATATGGATCTTGAGGCAAACATTACATGCTACACTACTGATCAATCTAGGCCACGTCCCATTGTAGGTGAACCTGTGCTAGAGCCAACATCTTCTTATCTGCACTCTTCCTCTTTCACCTACATCCCTAATTGGAATGTTAGAGATTTTGAGATGACACTTTCTATCCCTGATCCTGGCACCCGAAGACCAGAAATAGCTATGGATGATTTGACCGAAGAAATAAATATGCTACCTGAGGTAGGAATTACTGAGGAACCCAATGCATATGAGGGTGAAGCTTTGAGCAGAATGAGCTAGGGACGCACCTATCATCCTAGTCAATCTAATGGATGGCTCGACTCGGAGCCTGAAGAGTCAGCTTCTGATGAATCAGATATGAGTACGAACGAGGACGAAATAACTCTAACAAGGATTTTAGTGACCTCCCCATAGATCTTCTACTTTCATGGATACCCCCATATAATCTAGAGCCTGGAGAGGGCATGATCTTTGATGTCAATTATCGTTATGAGGATCCCTATGACTCAGATTTTGGTTCTAAGATGCATGTGGATCTACTCCCTCAGCAACTTCCTGCTGAATTGTGGGACATGATAAATCAGCTAAATCAACATCATGATCCCTCTTCTGATTATCCTCTATTTTGCACCACCACTCCACACTTTCTTATAGCTAGACTTTTTGGAGTAGGGGTGCACAATCAGCTGGTTCGCATCTCCAGACCACTGATTCTGGGAGCATACGAGCATATCTTTCTCTTAATCTTGACCGGCACCTATGCTAGAACTGATACATCTGATTGAGTTTTCGCCCAGTTGGAGGCATTAAACTCAGCATCTACTCCAAATCCATCACCCTATACATATTCATTTTTATACATAGCATATTCTTCTTTTAGCATATTTTCTTTCTGCATATTGCATACTGTCAAGTTGGTCGGTGCTGAATGTACATTTTCAGGAGCAATTCCAGGTGACTTCTACCCACTCATCCTCTGTCAAATTTATTTTCTTTTTATTCATGTATGAGGACATGCAAGAACTTAGGCATGGGGGGTAGATACAGTAAAACTGAAAACTTTTTATGCCAACCCTTAGGAAAACCTTGGAGCTGCATACAAAATGCACTTTAGGACCCTAAATAAAAGAACAACCGACTCCACCTCCAATGTTCGCATTGGAGCTAAAAATCATCCGCAAAAGCCACTTCCGACTCACTTGCACACCCTTTTGTTCTAAATTTAGGGTCAAGCTAAATGTAACCCGATAAGGGAAATTTCATGAAGTACAAATATAAGAGGCTACTTGTTTATAGCATATATGCATAGTGCATCCATGAATAAGATTATCTTATTAAGAGAATGCATTAGAGATTTTATCCTCTAGTTGATTCCTGTAATCTGGAATCCAGTACAACTTTTCACACACACGTAGAATTTGCAAAGGATTCACAGTGAAGGGTAATAAATATCTTTAGTTTGTCAAGAAGAAGCAGTGCTTCTTCTCCTAAACCCCTGGACAGTGTTTTGGGAGTCACGTAGATTTTCTTCCAAAAATCCACCAAATAGTGTGAGGTGAGAGTAGAGTGTACTGGTGCTCTAAGATTAGTGCAAGGAATCTGGAATCCTAGATAATTAGGTGATGATACTGAGAGATTAGGCATAGTTTTCGCTCTCGGTTCCTACGTATACATTTTATGTGAATTTTGAGAGCCACCAAATAAGGAAAATATGCAGAGAGCGAGTTTTCATAAAACTAGGGCTAAGGTGGATGATTACGACCATTCTTTACGGAATCCTCAACTGAATGAGGGTATTGATGTCAAGGTCAGAAATACACCATTTTATATCCATCTCTCCCGATGCCGTGAGTAGGCACTTCCACTAAATAAGCCACCCAATGTCTCTTAAGTACCACCAATCCCTAATAACACCTCCTCAATAAAGTCCATGGATGTGTGCTAGTTGTGTTGTGTTGAAAAATAAAAAAGAAGAGAAAAAATGAAAAAAAAAGAAAAAAATGATGAAAAGAAAGAAAAATTGAAAAAAATTAGAAAAGAAGAAAAAGCAAAGAAAAAAGAGCGAATATGCAGTGTTTATTTCAGTTGCATTGAGGCAATACAACCAAATAAATTTGAGACCCACCAAATATGTCCTTAACCTACCTTTCTTGTGTTTTTGATCGCCCGAATACTGGCTGAGGAATTCTAACTTAGTGTTAGGGTTATGGAACTCAATTCAAGTGTTAATGCTAAGTGAGACCACCAAATACGAATCATGCGTGAGAATCTGGTGAGATCGTGAGCTCTAAGAAAAAGAAAGAAAAGAAAAGAAAAAGAAGAAGAAAAAGAGAGAATGAATACAAAGGAACCAAAAGTGAGCACAGTTTCTCTCATCTTTCGTTGAGTTGAGTTACTTGATTATCTGAAAATCTAGATTCTAAAGTACTAATTTCTATGTAGCACCAAGTGAGAGTGAGCCACCAAATAAACACCCGCATCCCTCAGACATTCTCTACCCAAGCTTAATGCCGAGGTGGAATTCAAAGAATATCTTGAATACCCTGAAGGAAGAAGTCTGCCTATCTCACTAGAATTTTTACTAGGGGTCAAGTATAGGCTTTAGAGGTGAATTAGTTTTTTACTCGAATCCGTTGAAAAAGCTACATAGCTACACTTTCATGATTGTCTGGATTTCTAGAGCATAGGATGAAAATAAAAAGGAGAAAAATATCTAGGCATACACTTGATAAAAAATCAATCCCTTAGGGACCCATCTGCGAATAATTTAGTCTCGCATTTGCTAGGAACTAGCAAGATTTATGCATGGGGGTATGATTGCACAGCAATCATAGGTCTTAATTGACCTAAATTAGGCTAGGACTTAGCATAAGTTAGGATAATTCATGCATGCTAAGCATTACTAGCACCTTTACTACTTTCTTTTAACTATGCATAAAATAATGCTATAATATACAGATTAAGTGCATTATTTCAAATGTAGGTAATAAGCTGATCAGAAGCTAGATCTGAAGCTGGACCTAAAGCTGGATCTGAAGAATAAAGAATAAATGGTGTTGCAGCAGAGCTAAAGTGGAAGACCTAGATTAGATGTAGTAGATAATAATGTAAGGGAGTTAAGGTATGCAATTCTATTAAGTAGGAATAAAGCAATAAATTGTGAAGAACTTAGGTCCATCCTAGCCCTAGGAGAACCTAAAAGCCTCCCCAAGACTTAGCCACCCTTAGATTAAGTCACCGCATCCTAGGAAACCCTAAAACCATAATTCTAGCCTCTATCTGGACGTCCAGATGAGCTATAGGACGTCCATAACCCTTAGCCAATTCCCACACACCTTAAACCTACTTCTACAGTGTTATTGGATGTCTAGACACTTTTTCAGATGTCCAATTTCTGTAGAATACCCAAGATAGAACCTAGAATCCCTCCTGACTCTGATTGGACATCCAGACAACAAATCTGGACTTCTAATTTTTCACTATAAGACGTTTGACACTATTATTAGACATCTGGAACTGCTCTCTAGTTCCTATTTTTGAATTCAAGCTTGGATCTTGAATTCCTAGGTCCCTAAACCCAATTCTAACCCCTTAGGAACCTAAATTAAGGTGCCCTAACCCTAGTACATCACCTCTAAACCTCCCTAAGGACCTAATTAGGTCCTCAATAAACCTAATTGGGTTGGATCATAGTCAATTTCATCAGCCTATCCAATTGGACTCATTGAGTCCAATTGAGCCCTGATCTCAGCACACACTGTCCAATTGGACTCAGTGAGAGTCCAATTGACCTAGACCTAACTTAATTGAGTTGTTTTACTCTCAATTAGGTTTCCACACACCCAATTAAACTTGTATTAAGTTTTATTGCACTTTACCTAAGTGAATTAGGGTTTACAACCCTAATTTGAGACCTACCTTGACCTAAACCCACTATAACCTAACCTAATCAACCTAGCCACCTAAGTTTCAACCCACACACACCCACACACACCATCCCCATGAAAATACCTAGCCTAGAGTTCTCTAGAACTTTCTACCATGTGTTGTTGCCTTGGTTGCTAAAATTAGCAACCAAGTGCCATTCAATTTTTAGATCCACATTTGGTGGATCTAAAAACCACCATCCATCCTCTCTCTCTCTCTCTCCCACGAGCTCCCACCATAGGCCTCTCTATAGAATTTCATAATTCTCTAGAGAGCTTCCCTTAGGTCTATAAAAAGACCTAAGGGGTGGCACTTTGCACCCATCCACTCTTGGCTCCATTTTAGCTTAGCTTCATTCCACCTCCACTCCACCTTCACAAGTAGCTTCACCATGGCCACCACCATCTCCATACCAAGATGTTGGATCACCTCCCCAACCACTCTCCAAGGGCCGACCTAAGCACCATTGGCCGCCCCTCCTCCTCTCAACCAAGTCAAACGTCATCGGAGCCCACCTATGAATGCCCTCAGTTTTGATAGATTAGATTATAGTTCTTCATAGTTTTACTACTTTATTTACTGCTTAGTAGTGTAGCTCTATATTCTCCCCGAATGATACATGCATGATCCCCCCTTAGATTTATGTATGCAATCGTTTTCTGCTAGATAGATTTATGTTTTCAAGCATTCCTCTACAAGCTTTCCATTAGCTTTATGTTACAAACACCATCATGGATCAATGAAAATCTTTTTCTATATATATATATATATATTTGTGAAAATCACCATGAGCCTTGTTGCAATATTTTTATGTGATTGAAGTTGCATGTTTTAATTTCTGATATTCTGGCAACTCAGCATGTCGTGCATAAATACAAACTTAGCATAAGTCGACATGTGATTATGAATAAGTAGAGCAATAGAGATCAATTTCAAATCTGCATTTTGATGAGTGGCTACTCATCATGGCTAAAAAGCTGAAGTTAAGCTAGGCACTGAGTAAAACAACATCAAATTAACAGATAAAAAGGGTTAAGCGTGGGAATTAAAGAAAAAGACCTAAAACCTTTACTCTGTGTTAAAACTTCATAATCAGGTCATAAAACAAGATATTCTGAAAGCAAAGCACAAATGATGATCCATGCGTCAATTGAACACATAAATAAGTTTAAAAGGCCAAATCAGAAGTATAATTAATGTCTTAAATGTTCAATTAAGCACATATAAAAATTTAAAGGCATTTGGACATCATTTAGGCTATGAATTAGGTAGTTTACTCTTAGGTCCTTCATGCATTACACTCTTGCCCTTAAAAATTCCTCTTTGGACCTACTTGTAAGCCGTAGGGACCCTTTTGAAAGGCTACAGGGTCCTTCCTGTTGTAATTCTTTTCACTTATGGGCCTGTACGCAAATCTTCTACCCCTTTGCGCAAGGGTCAATCTGCAATTTTCCCGTTATTTCAAAGAACGGCCTGCTGCTCTTCGCATGCACTGTAGCGCGTGAAGAACACGGCCAATCTCAGTCATCCATTGATTTTCATGATTCTGATCTGTGGTTAGATTTGAAGGGAAGCTTCGCACGATTCGGCGCGTGCGATCACCCCTTTCCCCAGATCTCATCTGACAGTCAGATTTTGAGATAGCTCGCCGCGCGCTCCACTCCTCTCATCCTCGCCGCCGGTTACCTTTGGATTATCCTCATCTGCGCGATGATCTTAGCCACTGAGTATGCTATTTAAGCATCACAGTGGTGTTGTGCGTAAGGGATCGCTCCCTCCTACACCTCTTAGCGATCGTTCGTCCACTCCAGTTCCTCCTCCCCATCAAGCCTCTGATTTCACAGCCACTGGCTGTGAAATTATCATCTTCTCTCGACCTCCTCGTCACTAAGGACTTCGTAGCACCTGAGGACGACCCTGGAGCCTCACTAGCAAACTCTTCCCTCCGCTGGACTCATCTTCCTCCCTTCTTCCTCCTTAGCCACCGGCTAAGGACCCATAGGTCCCATTCTTCCTGTTAGAATAGATTTATAATTCTGCATATTAGTTGTAGCTGTAGTTAAGTAGGTTTAGAGTAGAATTAATGTAATTAGTAAAGTTTAATTTTGCTGTAGGATAAAGTAGCTGTAGTAGTAGAATTAGGCTTTAAATTTCCCCCCTCACCTCCTCTGATCATTCCAGATCAGAGGGGAAGGTTTCATATAGCCATGTTTTCAAATTCTCTCCCTCTCCATACTGTCATTTCCAGTTCTGATTTTCCACAACTTGTTTCTCGCTTTCCACCCATACACTCTGACCCAATTTCAGATCTGATTGGTTTTTAGCCTCAGATCTGAAATTGGTGTCAAAAAGCACTTAAAGGGCTTCCCATTAACCTCACTCTTGGTCACAAAAGCCCCTGGTTTAAGTTGAAATTTTCAGTTTGTCAAATTTCTCCTTAATTTGGATTTGAAGGATTTTTCCCTCAATTTGGTTTTAATTGTTTGATCTGACAAATTGAATAAAGTCTGATTTGAGTCCATTGTTGGCAAGGAATTTGAGAGGTTTTCGGGTGTCAGAATTCATCTCAAAAGAGCCATATATAGATCAGATTTGATGAAGTTTTCAATGCATTGAATGCAAGTCTAAACCAAGGAGAATCACTGTAGTGATTTGAAGTCTGATCTTGCATTCATGAGTTTGTTTTGAATAGATGTTTTGGTGATTTCCTAACCTAAGGAGTTCTCAATACTCCTTAAGGTTGCAGAAACTGGGATTTGAACTAAGGACTTTAATTGACTAAAATAACTCCTTCATGCTGTCTATAGCATTAGGAAGAGTTAAATCAGTGACGTTTGTTGATTTAATCTGAAGTGAAGTTTGATAAGGGTTTTTGCCTTTGAATTGGGGTATTTAGTGATTTTAGTGAGAAATGAAACCCTTGTCAGATGGGGATTGCGAGAGTTTTTCTTTTTTAGTTTGGATTTATGATTTTAATCCCAGTGGTCACAGTAAAGTGCTGCATTTTGCCGCTACATTCCCCTTCTTTCCCTACTCAGATTTCATCCCAAATGTACCAACTGCAATAGCAGTTAGACCATCTGAAATCTGATCTGAGCTGCTGTAGGGGTGGTCTGAACAGTCCATGTTGCTGCTACTGTCTGATTGTTCTAAGTTGTAGTAGATAGAATTTAATGTAACACCTTGTACAATTTGCTTTGAATTGTAGCTAACACACATAAATTTTGATTCCATTATAAATACAAGCTTTCCTGTTAGATAATTCCTCTTTCATTTCTGTGAATGCTTGTTTTTAATTCTTTCAAGTGCTGTTAGCTAGTTTAACTAAAGCTAACCATCCAAACATGATTTAAAATGGGAAACTTAACTGAGGAATGTTTTAAAATGGGTAAACACATCCTAAATTTCATGCTATATAGAGAGAAGGCATTCATGAAACATGAGAAAAAAAAGGGTTAAACTTAAAAACACAGTAAAATATGCCTCTTTCTCTCCTCAGCCAACTCTTCCCTTCTTATCTCCTAATTCTGTAAAGATTTGTAAAAATAGTAAAAAGTAAAATAAAACACCCAAACGGACCAAAAATAAATAAATAAATATATATATATATATACACACATATATTACTTTGTATATTAGGTACACTCATATAGACATAAGCTATATACTAGGCTATATATGTAAATCGGTAGTATATGTATATATATTCTGTATAACTAACTATGTAAATATAATGTATACTATAAATTAGGTTTCTGATTTAGTTTAGACAGTATATACAATAATTATATAACTATCTATAAATTAAACTAATTTTTATGTATTATTAAACCAACTAAATCAGTAGATAGTATAAATAAGGAAATTAAACTATAAAACTGTATATATCTATACATATATAGATTATAAGTAAATAACATCCTTTACCTTAACTTAATCTTTTATACATAATAAATAATGAATTTATTAAGTTTATAGCTAAGTTGTTAAATTAAATTAGATAAATTAGTAATTTAGAATTATAATTAAGTTAATTGAATTTGTATACTAATACTAATATACCTTAAGTAATTTAAGCTAATTGAAGTATATTTATACCTGATTATATTATTTTAACTTAATTTATAAGCAAAACAGTTAAAACTGCTATTTAAATGTAAATAACACAGAAATTAATTCGGAAAAATATAATAAAAATATCTATAAAATACTTATACACGTATTCTAACTTTGTATAAGGTCAATTAGACCATTTAGTAGCTAATTTATAAGTAATTAAACAATAGAACACCAAAATCAGTGTGTAAAAATAGTATACTTTAGCGAACTTATTTATATAGTAAATCTAATTAAAATTTCAAATTAATTGAACAATTATATAGTATTATGTAAATACTTTATTTTCCATAATTTATTTTTATTTTTAAATAAATTATGGCCCTCGAATTAAGGGTCAAATTCTCCTTCAGCCTACAGCTGCGCATGTTTCTCAACGGAGCTGTGGCGCTCGAGTAGCGCCACTTCGTGCACTGCAAAACGTACGCAGCAATATAAGTGGAATTTGTTAATAGGCAGTATAGTCGTCACGAGCGCTGGGCGCCTGAAACAACGTATACTTCATACTTCTGAGCATATACTGAGCATATTCTGTGAGGCCGGGGGCCCGGGGGTGATGTGTGTGTCAGTGGGCTGAGAAGGCCCTGAGCTGAGCATGAAAGCACGTAATTAAGTGGCCTAATGAGTATTAGGGCCCACTTAGTAGAGGTTTGGTCCCACCCTCTGGGTGCTGTGTATCCCTCGAAAAGCGTGCCCGCAAATTAAACACATTTTTAATTAATTAAAGAGAGCTAATGATGATAGTTAAATGCCTCTTAGCCACAGTGTGAAACTTACTAAGGCAGAATGAAAACAAAGAAGAAGAACTGAAGAAGATTAGTGAGGAGTAGAGAGAGAGAGAAGATGTATATACGAAGGTAAATACAAATACAAGAGAAATATAAATATATATATATATGTATACGTAGTATAGCCAATTACTTTTATATAAATAAACTCATACATTTACTAACAGAATAAAACGTCGCCGTAATCGTCGCTACAAACCCCAGTTTCCCTCCTCAAGTTTGTATATAGTATTTTCTGGGATCTAGCGATGTTTACATCTGTCACTATAACTATTGTATATGTTACTGTAGGTATCAGACTAGTAAGTTAAGTGAGTAGACTATGTAATCTTAGTCGATAGTGTACTTTCATGTAAGTATTAATATTATAACTTGTAAAGAGATAGTTTAAAGAATAGTGATGAATTGTTTGGTGCTTGTTTATAGTTAGTTTTTGCAAGTATTACAATTAATTCTTTGTGAGTAGGCAAACCATGTCTACATTCATTCATTCATTTTTTTTATTAGATGTAAAGCTTCTTTTTGGAATTAGAGGATAATTTTGAGATCAAAGAGCGATGTAATTCAATAATTGCCTCCCAGTGAACGACCTGAAATAAAACCAGTAAAAATTAGATAAGTAAATAATAATGGTTGTAATGACTGGTATCCCATACAACTCACTATAATGACACTAATGGTGTTTTCAACAATCAATTACACCACATAAACCCATCATTCCACAATACAAACTCAAACCCCGCCATTATTTTTGGCACCGTTGCCGGGGAGGCAATGCTCTTTACGCCAAAATTACCCTTTAATTCTTTTTGTATATAGAAATTCTTCATTTCATTCAAATTCATTGATTGTAAATGCTTTCTTCCATTGATTTATTTGTTATTGTGTATACATTCTTTTATTCTTTTACTAATCATTTGTTATTTTTCCACAGCACTTGAGGAGGAGGAGAAGCAGTATCATCTTCCAGGTAAAGGTCGTCTTCCTGGTGGAATCGCTGCGCTCCTGACCCGACATCCAGGTGGAGTTTGCCCTCGGTGTAGCTATAGGATTAGTAATAATAGTAGTATAGTTTAGATAGATTTAGGTATATTAACTAGGAAGAATTGTTAGTCATAAATTATGAGAGCCTGTTCTCACACATTCATTGTAATAACTGTGGACTGTCTAGACTTTTATTTTCTACTTCTCCCTCATCGATACGATTTTTCCATTGCGATTTTTCGAATCGATTTCTTTCCTTGTTTTTGCTTGTTGCATATAAAAAAAATCAAAAATCAAAAAGATCTCATCCTTATCTAGCAGCAGTATAATCTTAGGCATCCATCTTAGGTTGCATACTTTTCTGCTAGATTTCAATTCAAGTCAAATCTGCATATAGAAGATTGCTGGAGTCAGGTACGCATTCTTTACCTTTCTCTAACTCCTGTCATCATTGCATTTGACTTAAAATTAAAGAAGACCATCTTTTGTATTGAACTGAGTAAAAAAGCAAGACAAGCAGCATAATAATCTCATAATCACTTGAATTAAATCAAAAAGGAGATATTAACTTTGGGTGAAACCTTGATTGAGATTTTTATCGCCTTGTGTTGATTGCTATCATGCACACAGCACGATCACTTAAGGTCACAACACACGGGTTTCTTCCTCATCTCTTTCTGCAACCACAGGATCTGGATTCGCACGCTACGTCTTATCCAGACTCCCAGTGGATTTTAAAGGTCTGCACATCACTAGGTTTATCTTAAGACACGTACAATTGTTTGAAACAATTGCTTGCGTACAACATAATTTTGCGTAGCAGCCTGTAGGAAAATTTTTTTCGATTCATCTCGCTTGATTGGTCTTCTGAGTGAATTGAGATTTAATTGGGATTTTTCCGCTTTCTGTGAACTTGGCTAAAATTTTCCCATTGAGTTAGAACGAATTGTAGTAAACGTGATTTCAAAAACCAACTCAATGGAAGGTAGGAGATCCCAAAACCCAGAACTTGTACTCCCCTTGGGTATTGGTACCCAAGCCATTGCATCTTCCTCTTTGCCTTCAACTTCTAATCCCTTACCTCCTGAGTCTCAAACTCCTATTCACAATCCCATTCACCAAGAGGATGATCTTGAGTCAGTACAATTCGAGGATTTTGAAGAACTTCCTCCACACTTAGTTGCGCATCCTCCACCACAGCAACCACCTATCCCTAGGTTCCAACCTCCACCTTATCCTAATTTCCCTAATCCGCCCCCGGAGAGAGGACCTATGCCTCATCTTCAGCACCTTTTCGATACACAACTACAAATGAATACCCTAACCCAACAGGAGCAACAGCTTGCTCAAGCTGTTAATCTTTTAGCTAACCCCCAACCACAACCACTTCAACCTAGAAATCCCCAGGCACCACCCCAACCCCGTAGACCTCAACTACGGGATTATTATAATCCCGCAGTTGCCCAACCCATGCCTGTGGCACGTTATCCCAATGGGGGTCGTGTTGCTGAAGTGAAGCCAAACATTATAGCGCTCATTCCTCACTTCCATGGACTTGCTTCTAAGGACACTTTTAAGCATTTAGAGGAGCTGAAGAATCTTGCCCAAACTTTGGGTCCTCAAGGACATGATCAGCACATGCTTTTAATGAAAATGTTCTCCTTTTCATTGAAAGATAAGGCAACCTTTTGGTTTCGAACACTTGCACGGACTACACCTATAGATTCCTGGGCTTCTTTAGAACATGAGTTCTTGAAGAAGTACTTTCCTGTAGGCCGCACTAACGCCTTAAGGCGTGCCATCACTACATTCACTCAGAATTCAGGAGAACCAATGCACGAGGCTTGGGAGAGATGCCACGAGCTTCTGAGAAAATGTCCCCACCATGGTGTCCCACGCTGGCAATAGGTCCAAATCTTCTACCATGGGCTCCATGATGACACACGGAATTTTGTAGATGCCGCTTGTGGAGGCAATTTCCTGTGTCGGGACGAGGACTCAGCCTTTGAGCTCTTTGAAGGCATGGCCGAAAACTCTATTAATAATGCTTCAATGAGCGTGTTTAATAGAAAGTCCTCACATTCCCACTCACATACTGGGGTACACGAAGCCCAATCCAGTAGCAAAGACTTAGAGATAGTGGCTAGTCAACTGGATAAAGTGGGCTTAATCGAGAAGAAAGTAGATGAAGTATGGAAATTTCTTTCAAAACCCTCATCTTCCTCTTCTCAGTCACCAGCACAAAACACTTCTTCTCAGTTTCCCACAAGGAGGGAAACTGTGAATAACCTTTCTGTGACACAAACTGCATTACCGGATTTTCCATTTCCATATCCTTCACTGGTTGGAGGAACCTTTGTTCCTCCCTTCACTGACTTCCCTGCACCTTCTGGAGTTTCGGAGGAGCTCCATGCCATTCATAATCACCCTTTCGCACAAACCTACAACCCTGGATGGCGCAATCATCCAAATTTCTCGTGGTCGGGAAATTCACAGAGACCTCCTTTTCAACAACCTTCTGCACCACCACTGCACAACCTGATCTGAGCACCACCTCCACAATCACACGGATATCCACCGCGTACCTACCAGCAACCCCAACCCAGGCCCACCCAATACTCTCAATCTGGGCCTACACGAGATGACCAGTTGGGGTCTATCATGAAAGCTCTTACTGATATGCAACAACAGAATATTGCTATGCAGCAGAGACAGGACGCAGCCTTAGCTGAGATGAGAGCCCAGCTATCACACTTGATGGAGTCCCGTCAACCACATTCACTCCCATCTCAAGCACAACCCAACCCTAGGAACATACCTGCTCAGAGGTATGTCCAACCTAGACCAGCAATGCATGACCAAGCACATGTCATTTCACAACCATTGCACAACACTGAATTCTTCACTGACTCAAGTTCTTCCCGTGCACAAACACAACCACCTCTGTTACCTAACACTGATTTACCATCTACCTCTAGGGATGAACTAAATGCCATAGTCACTAGGAGTGGTAAAAGCACACTAGATCCATCTCTTCCAACATCTACCATTTCTAGTTCTGCTCCACCACTTCCTACTTCTCCTCTACCTAGGACTGAACCTCTTATCACCAATCCTGTACCTTTTCCTGAAGCTTTAAAGAAGAAGGAGAAAGGAAAGAAAAAGACCTATGTGGCACCTGAGGAGGATTTGCTTAAGCTCTTTGAGCAAGTCCACATAAACATCCCCTTGTTGGATGCAATCCGCCACATTCCTCTTTACGCTAAGTTTTTAAAAGACCTATGCACATCTAAGCGTAAAGCAAGAATTCAAAAAGGGAGTAGTCCAATAATCCTCTCGGAACAAGCTAGTTCCATTATCTTTAGTACCCTCCCAACTAAGATGAAAAACCCAGGCACCCCTCTCTTATCCTGCATGATAAGTAACACCACATTTAATAGAGCACTACTTGACCTAGGTGCTTCCATCAATCTTATCCCAACCTCTCTACTGACACATTTTGAGGTTGGCAATCTGAAGCCAACCGAGGTATCCCTACAATTAGCTGACAGATCAGTTAAGACACCTCAGGGAGTGCTGGAAGATGTCATAGTGCGGGTCAAGGACTTTTACTTTCCTGTAGACTTTATAGTCCTTGACATGGAAGTACTTGAAGATATCCAGAACACACCTATCATTTTAGGAAGACCTTTCTTGGCTACAGCCAAGGAAAACATCAATTGTGAGGAGAGCCTTATAGAATTGAAGTTCGGAGATCAGAAAATAAAGATTGATAATTTTCAAGCCCAAAGAGGATCGACCTGTAGTTTAATTGAAGAAATCTTTTCTCTGGATTCTTTGGACCGGTTGGTTAAGGATACCTTAATCGATTCATTAAATTTAGAACCTCAACATGCTTTGGACTCTGACTTGACTTCCACTGAGATACCAAATTTAGAGACTGAGGACATACCTCCTATTCCTTTAGTATCTCTAGGATCTCCTGAAACTTTCACACCTGCTCCTTCTGATCCTGTGCCTGTTGAACTCAAACCTCTTCCTGACTCTCTCAAATATGTTTTCTTAGGACCTGATCAGACCTATCCGATGATTGTTAACTCCTCCTTATCATCTGATCAAGAATCACGACTTTTATCTGTCCTAAGAGCACATGGACAGGCTATAGGATGGAACCTTTCTGACCTAACTGGCATCAGTATTTCTTATTGCACACATAAGATTTTCACTAAAGAAGGATCTAGACCTACTAGACAGCCCCAGCGTAGATTGAACCCTACATTACAAGAGGTGGTAAAGAGTGAAATGATTAAGTGGTTGGACAATGGAATTATCTTCCCAATTTCTGACAGTAGATGGGTAAGTCATGTTCAGGTTGTGCCAAAAAAGGCCGGACTTACCATCATCACCACTAATTCTGGAGAAGTCATCCCTACACACATTTCTAGTTCGTGGCGAGTATGTATAGATTACCGAAAACTCAACCAAGCCACGAAGAAAGATCATTTCCCTTTGCCCTTCATTGATCAAATACTAGAAAGACTGGCGGGGAATAGATTTTTCTGCTTTTTGGATGGCTATTCAGGATATAATCAGGTGGCAATTCACCCCGACGATCAGGAAAAAACGACATTCACCTGCCCTTATGGAACCTTTGCATTCTGTAGGATGCCTTTTGGATTATGCAACTCACCTGCTACATTTCAGCGGTGTATGTTTGCAATCTTTTCCGACTTAGTAGGTGATTGCTTAGAAGTCTTCATGGATGACTTCTCGATCTTCAGGAGCACATTTGATGCATGCTTAGACCACCTGACTAAGGTCCTGCAAAGATGCATAAATGTGAATCTGGTACTTTCCTGGGAGAAATCTCATTTCATGGTAACAGAAGGACTAGTATTAGGTCACCTTGTCTCTGAGAGAGGAATTGAGGTTGACTGCACGAAGGTAAAGTTGATTTCTAAATTACCACTACCTTCGTCGGTTAAACAGATTAGATCTTTTCTTGGGCATGTTGGTTTTTATCGCCGCTTTATAGCAGATTTCTCGAAAATAGCTCGACCTCTCACTACTCTCCTCTCTAAAGATGTAGACTTCCAGATCTCTGATGAGTGTGTTCGTGCCTATATGACACTTCGTGATCTGGTTACCAAGGCACCCATACTACAACCCCCGAATTGGTCTCACCCTTTTGAGATCATGTGTGATGCCTCTAATTATGCAGTAGGAGCTGTCCTTGGTCAAAAATTGAACAGGAAACCCACAGTCATCTATTAGGCTAGCAAGACCTTGGATGAAGCCCAGAGGAATTACACCGTCACGGAAAAGGAATTGCTAGTTGTAGTATTTGCACTGGAGAAATTCAGACCTTATCTTTTAGGTTCCCACATTATAGTCTACATTGACCACACGACAATTCGACATCTTCTCGCCAAGAAGGACGTGAAATCTCGTCTGATTAGATGGATCCTGCTTTTACAGGAATTTGATTTAGAGATTCGTGATAAGGCTGGAAAGTAGAATGTGGTAGCTGACCACTTATCCTGTCTTCCTTCTGAAGCGATTTCTCCTTCTTCACCCATTTCTAACCACTTCCCTGACGAGCAATTGCTGGTCATTCATTCTGATCTTCCCTGGTATGCTGACATTGTCAACTACCTAGCTTCTGGAATCCTCCCCACTGATTGGGTTCGACATCAAAAAGACAGACTTAGATCCGAGGCCAAGCACTATTACTGGGAAGAACCCTGGCTTTTCAAGCATTGCAAAGACCAGATCTTTAGGAAGTGTGTTCCAGATAAGGAGATTAGAAGCATCTTATCGTTCTGCCATGACCAAGCGTGCGGCGGTCACTTCTCTGGCAAAAAGACTGCTGCAAAGATTTTGTAGAGCGGTTTTTATTAGCCCACAATCTTTAAAGATGCACACAAATATAGCAGGGCATGTTCACGCTGTTAGTCTCTCGGCAGTATTGGCCACCGAGACATGATGCCCTTGAATCCGATCATGGTGTGCGAAATCTTTGACATTTGGGGCATTGACTTCATGGGACCTTTTCCTAACTCTTATGGATTCGAGTACATATTGTTGGCAGTTGAGTATGTTTCAAAATGGATTGAAGCCATCCCCTCAAGGACTAATGATCATAGAGTTGTAACACAATTCATTCAAGATTTCATCTTCTCTAGATTTGGGGTACCAAAAGCCATCATTAGTGATGGAGGGTCTCATTTTAGAAACACACATTTTCAGTCCCTACTTCAAAAGTATGGGGTGTCACATAGGATAGCTACACCATATCACCCTCAAACCAATGGACTTGCTGAATTGTCCAATCGGGAGATCAAGAAGATTTTATAGACTGCCATCCGACCAGATAGAAAGGATTGGTCTTCCCGCCTTTCTGATGCATTGTGGGCATATGGGACAACCCACAAAACCCCTTTAGGCATGTCTCCTTTTATACTAGTGTAAGGGAAACACTGTCATCTTCCCGTAGAATTAGAGCACAAAGCCTATTGGGCCATCAGAAAGTGTAACTTGGACTTAGAGAAGGCCGGTGATCTTAGGAAATTGCAAATTTCTGAGCTCGATGAATTAAGGAATGAATCTTATGAAAGCTCAAGGATTTATAAGGATAAACTTAAGGCCTTCCATGACGGTCACATTCTTAGAAAATCATTTCACCCTGGTTAAAAAGTCCTTCTCTTCGACTCTAGACTAAAACTCTTTCCTAGGAAACTAAGATCAAAATGGATTGGACCTTTCAAAATCTTAAGAATTTTTGACAATGGAGCCGTTGAGATCACTGAATTTGACAAATTTGAACCTCTTACTGTAAATGGTCGAAGACTAAAACCTTTCATTGAGCCGCATGATCTCAGACTTGTCAATTTCACCATTTTGCTCCTACATTTTGAACTACCAACCAAGTTTTCGCCTAGCTGAAGGTGTTAAACTTAGCAAAACCTATCCTTGTATATAACTATTTTTCACCTTTCTTACTTTAGTTTTCATTTGCATTAGGTGTCTACCCTTGCATTTTGAGCATACTTTCATTGACACACATGTCATGCATTTCACTTCCTAACCTGACTGTTCACTCTGATCCTAGATCAGACTTAAAATCATCCGCACAGAGATTTTATCTCCTCATTTCGACTTCCTTCCATCACCCAGTCTAGGATAATGAAAAGCAGAGCATGCATTTGCATCTACCCTATTCGTTCAATGAGGACATCGCAGCATTTAAGCATGGGGGGGTTTAAATGGTTCAGTTTAAATGGTTAACCATTTAAACTGAAATACAATTGTAGACACACCAATAGTATATATATATATATGCTGAAAAGAAAAATCTAAAAATACAATAAGGGACATTCACTTTATTGTCAAGGGAGGACATTAATTTTAAGGAGAAAGGGAGAAAAAGATGAGGGATAAGTGTTTAACTATGATCTTCTAGCTGAAAACAAAATTAGAATAAGTGTCTATGGACATTCAACCGTTACTGTTTTGACTTGCCGGGCCATAATAGCTTGATACAAGCTTGGGCTTAATACACTTTGAGCCTTGACAAGATAGACCACAGTCTCTCCTAACTTTAGGACATATTCTTGTACCTGAGTCACCAGTACAGGATTCGTTGGTTTGCTTTGACTTAGGAGTCTAAGTAACCTTGGCTTACACTACACAATGTCAGGAAAGACCACTTGAACCTAAACTTCAACCCTTGTGTTCATTAGGGAAGGTGGAGTCGTTACCTGTGCATGTAGGTAGACTCTTTGCCCTAATCTTTAGTCTTGTGTCTAGGAGAAACTCTTTCCACAAAAAAATTCACCCACCAAATACAATGTGCTCTAAGAAATAAGTTCCGGAGACATACTGATCCAAAAAATAAAGAAAGAGAGAGTTCTTGCAAAAAGTCAAGTATGTTCTCCAAATTCTGGAAATACTATTGTTCCACCAAAATTATTTTCAGGGTTCAAAACAAATACCCTGTTTGTCCACCAAAAAGTTATCTGAGCCACAAACACAATAAGGGTTGGGTTTGAATATTCATCAATTCTTGAGAGTCATCCGAAAACATGAGCTGAAGTTAGGACCAACCTGGACTTAAAATGAAGTGAAACCCCGGGAGTGAGCTTTAGAATTCACTTGGTTAGTACTGACTTATCACAAAGCACAGCCATAACCTCATAGCATTCTGAGTCTCTGTAAAACCCCCTGAGTCCTAGAATTCGACTTAAGGTTTAAATATCAAGAGTCCTTGTTGGTTGAGAGATGGTCTATGTCATTTAAGTCTCACGTTCTGGTAGGTTATCCTCAGTAATAAGGTTCTCACAATGTCCAAAACACAGTTGGTTTATTGAGAAAATCTTTCAGCCTGAAGATCATCATCAAACACTTAAAACTTTTGAAAGAAGAAAAAGATATCTCTTCACACTTACCTTGCTGATACTCAAATTGCCTTACACTGCAACGAATTGTTTACTAAGGGACTAGCCAAACGTAAGCATGGGGGTATGATGAGTGGCTACTCATCACGGCCAAAAAGCTGAAGTTAAGCTAGAGACTGAGTAAAACAACATCAAATTAACAGATAAAAAGGGTTAAGTGTGGGAATTAAAGAAAAAGACGTAAAACCTTTACTCTGTGTTAAAACTTCATAATTAGGTCACAAAACGAGATATTCTGAAAGCAAAGCAAAATTGATGATCCATGCGTCAATTAAACACATAAATAAGTTTGAAAGGCCAAATCAGAAGTATAATTAATGTCTTAAATGTTCAATTAAGCACATATAAAAATTTGAAGGCATTTGGACATCATTTAGGCTACGAATTAGGTAGTTTACACTTAGGTCCTTCATGCATTACACTCTTGCCCTTAAAAATTCCTCTTTGGACCTACTTGTAAGCTGCAGGGACCCTTTTGAAAGGCTGCAGGGTCCTCCTGTTGTAATTATTTTCACTTATGGGCCTGCACGGAAATCTTCTACAACTTCGCAGTCTGTCTGCAATTTTTCCGTTATTTCAGAGAACGGCCTGCTGCTCTTCGCATGCATTGTAGCGTGCAAAGAACACGGCCAATCTCAGCCATCTGTTGCTTTTCATGATTATGATCTGCGGTTAGATTTGAATGGAAGCTTCGCGCGATTCGGCGCATGCGATCACCCCTTTCCCCATATCTCATCTGACGATCAGATTTTGAG
Organism: Thalassia testudinum; assembly: GCA_037157565.1. NCBI lineage: Eukaryota > Viridiplantae > Streptophyta > Magnoliopsida > Alismatales > Hydrocharitaceae > Thalassia > Thalassia testudinum. The sequence continues at coordinate 54,193,265 of JAZHRO010000009.1, forward strand.
ATAGCTCGCCATGCGCTCCGCTCCTCTCATCCTCACCTGCACGGTGATCTCAGCCACTGAGTATGCTACTTAAGCATCTCAGTGGTGTCGCGCGCAAGGGATCGCTCCCTCCTACACCTCTTAGCGATCGTTCGTCCACTCCAGTTCCTCCTCCCCATCAAGCCTCTGATTTCACAGCCACCGGCTGTGAAATTATCATCTTCTCTCGACCTCCTCGTCACTAAGGACTTTGTAGCACCCGAGGACGACCCTGGAGCCTCACTAGCAAACTCTTCCCTCCGCTGGACTCATCTTCCTCCCTTCTTCCTCCTTAGCCACTGGCTAAGGACCCATAGGTCCCATTCTTCCTGTTAGAATAGATTTATAATTCTACATATTAGTTGTAGCTGTAGTTAAGTAGGTTTAGAGTAGAATTAATGTAATTGGTAATGTTTAATTTTGTTGTAGGATAAAGTAGCTGTAGTAGTAGAATTAGGCTTTAAATTTCCCCCTCACCTCCTCTGATCATTCCAGATCAGAGGGGAAGGTTTCATATAGCCATGTTTTCAAATTCTCTCCCTCTCCATACTGTCATTTCCAGTTCTGATTTTCCACGACATGTTTCTCACTTTCCACCCATACACTCTGACCCAATTTCAGATCTGATTGGTTTTTAATCTCAGATCTGAAATTGGCATCAAAAAGCACTTAAGGGGCTTCCCATTCACCTCACTCTTGGTCACAAAAGCCCCTGGTTTAAGTTGAAATTTTCAGTTTGTCAAATTTCTCCTTAATTTGGATTTGAAGGATTTTTCCATCAATTTGGTTTTAACTGTTTGATCTGACAAATTGAATAAAGTCTGATTTGAGTTCATTGTTGGCAAGGAATTTGAGAGGTTTTCTGGTGTCAGAATTCATCTCAGAAGAGCCATATATAGATCAGATTTGATGAAGTTTTCAATGCATTGAATGCAAGTCTGAACTAAGGAGAATCACTATAGTGATTTGAAGTCTGATCTTGCATTCATGAGTTTGTTTTGAATAGATGTTTTGGTGATTTCCTAACCTAAGGAGTTCTCAATACTCCTTAAGGTTGCAGAAACTGAGATTTGAACTAAGGACTTTAATTGACTGAATTAACTCCATGCTGTCTATAGCATTAGGGAGAGTTAAATCAGTGACGTTTGTTGACTTAATCTGAAGTGAAGTTTGATAAGGGTTTTTGCTTTGAATTGGGGTATTTAGTGATTTTAGTGAGAAATGAAACCCTTGTCAAATGGGGATTGAGAGAGTTTTTCTTTTTCAGTTTGGATTTATGATTTCAATCCCAGTGGTCACAGTAAAGTGCTGCATTTTGCAGCTACATTCCCCTCTTTCCCTACTCAGATTTCATCCCAAATGTACCAACTGCAGCAGCAGTTAGACCATCTGGAATCTGATCTGAGCTGCTGCAGGGGTGGTCTGAACAGTCCATGTTGCTGCTACTGTCTGATTGTTCTAAGTTGTAGCAGATAGAATTTAATGTAACACCCTGTACAATTTGCTTTGAATTGTAGCTAACACACATAAATTTTGATTCCATTATAAATACAAGCTTTCCTGTTAGATAATTCCTCTTTCATTTCTGTGAATGCTTGTTTTTAATTCTTTCAAGTGCTGTTAGCTAGTTTAACTAAAGCTAACCATCCAAACATGATTTAAAATGGGAAACTTAACTGAGGAATGTTTTAAAATGGGTAAACACATCCTAAATCTCATGCCATATAGAGAGAAGGCATTCATGAAACATGAGAAAAAAAAGGGTTAAACTTAAAAAGATAGTAAAATATGCTTCTTTCTCTCCTCAGTCAACTCTTCCCTTCTTATCTCCTAATTCTGTAAAGATTTGTAAAAATAGTAAAAAGTAAAATAAAACACCCAAACGGACCAAAAATAAATAAATAAGTAAATATATATATATATATACACACATATATATTACTTTGTATATTAGGTACACTCATATAGACATAAGCTATATACTAGGCTATATATGTAAATCGGTAGTATATGTATATATATACTGTATAACTAACTATGTAAATATAATGTATACTGTAAATTAGGTTTCTGATTTAGTTTAGACAGTATATACAATAATTATATAACTATCTATAAATTAAACTAATTTATATGTATTATTAAACCAACTAAATCAGTAGATAGTATAAATAAGGAAATTAAACTATAAAACTGTATATATCTATACATGTATAGATTATAAGTAAATAACATCCTTTACCTTAATTTAATCTTTTATACATAATAAATAATGAATTTATTAAGTTTATAGCTAAGTTGTTAAATTAAATTAGATAAATTAGTAATTTAGAGTTATAATTAAGTTAATTGAATCTGTATACTAATACTAATATACCTTAAGTAAGTTAAGCTAATTGAAGTATATTTATACCTGATTATATTATTTTAACTTAATTTATAAGCAAAACAGTTAAAACTGCTATTTAAATGTAAATAACACAGAAATTAATTCGAAAAAATATAATAAAAATATCTATAAAATACTTGTACATGTATTCTAACTCTGTATAAGGTCAATTAGACCATTTAGTAGCTAATTTATAAGTAATTAAACAATAGAACACCAAAATCAATGTGTAAAAATAGTATACTTTAGTGAATTTATTTATATAGTAAATCTAATTAAAATTTCAAATTAATTGAACAATTGTATAGTATTATGTAAATACTTTATTTTCCATAATTTATTTTTATTTTAAATAAATTATGGCCCTCGAATTAAGGGTCAAATTCTCCTTCAGCCTACAGCTGCGCACGTTTCTCAACGGAGCTGTGGCGCTCGAGTAGCGCCACTTCGTGCACTGCAAAACGTGCGCAGCGATATAAGTGGAATTTGTTAATAGGCAGTATAGTCGTCACGAGCGCTGGGCGCCCGAAACAACGTATACTTCATACTTCTGAGCATATACTGAGCATATCCTGTGGGGCCGGGGGCCTGGGGATGATGTGTGTGTCCGTGGGCTGAGAAGGCCCTGAGCTGAGCATGAAAGCACGTAATTAAGCGGCCTAATGAGAATTAGGGTGCGCTTAGTAGAGGTTTGGTTCCACCCTCTGGGTGCTGTGTATCCCTCGAAAAGCGTGCCCACAAATTAAACACATTTTTAATTAATTAAAGAGAGCTAATGATGATAGTTAAATGCCTCTCAGCCACAGTGTGAAACTTACTAAGGTAGAATGAAAACAAAGAAGAAGAACTGAAGAAGATTAGTGTGGAGTAGAGAGAGAGAGAAGATGTATATACGAAGGTAAATACAAATACAAGAGAAATATAAATATATATATATGTATACGTAGTATAGCCAATTACTTTTATATAAATAAACTCATACATTTACTAACAGAATAAAATGTCGCCATAATCGTCGCTACAAACCCCAGTTTCCCTCCTCAAGTTTGTATATAGTATTTTCTGGGATCTAGCGATGTTTACATCTGTCACTATAACTATTGTATATGTTACTGTAGGTATCAGACTAGTAAGTTAAGTAGACTATGTAATCTTAGTCGATAGTGTACTTTCATGTAAGTATTAATATTATAACTTGTAAAGAGATAGTTTAAAGAATAGTGATGAATTGTTTGGTGCTTGTTTATAGTTAGTTTTTGCAAGCATTACAATTAATTCTTTGTGAGTAGGCAAACCATGTCTACATTCATTCATTCATTTTTTTTATTAGATGTAAAGCTTCTTTTTGGAATTAGAGGATAATTTTGAGATCAAAGAGCGATGTAATTCAATAATTGCCTCCTAGTGAACGACCTGGAGTAAAACCAGTAAAAATTAGATAAGTAAATAATAATGGTTGTAATGACTGGTATCCCATACAACTCACTATAATGACACTAATGGTGTTTTCAACAATCAATTACACCACATAAACCCATCATTCCACAATACAAACTCAAACCCCACCATTACATTTCCATAAACGTCTCCCAGAGACGAACGACCGAGACTCAAGTCTCGTTATCTTTATAAATTATTTTTTACGAGCGTGAGAAACGCCCTCTGTCAGTACTCAATTGAGAAAATACATAGCTGTCTTTAGTGCTTCTCCTCATAGAGACTCAGGTAAAGAGGTATGACTAATCGTACTCTGTACCATATCCTTAAGGGTCCAATTGCGGTATTCAGTAACACCATTCATGCTTGGTGTCCCAGGCATGGTGTACTGAGGCACTATGTCGCACTCATCTAGAAAATAAGCAAATGGTCCTGGACGCTATTCTCCTAATCCATCATATCTATCGTAGTGCTCATCACCACGATCAGATCTGATGACTTTAATCATTTTCCCGAGTTGGCTTTCCACCTCAGCCTTATAGGACTTGAACGTGTCCAAAGACTGCGACTTTTCGTGGAGAAAAAGATACCTGTATCTAGAGTAGTCATCTATGAACGTAATAAAGTAGTATTGCCCATTCCAAGAAGCTACAAGGAATGGACCACAGATATCCATATGTATTAGTTCTAAGACATTTGTAGCTCTAGTGGCACCTACACCCCTTTTGTTTGTTCTTTTCTCGTTTAAATAGCTTACACAAACATCCAAATTTGTGTAATCAAGGGAATTAAGAATTCCATTCGAAATAAACCTATCCATTCTCTGTTTAGAGATATGGCCTAAATGCTTATGCCACAGTAAAGCAAAATTCTCCTAAGTTATTTTACGCTTTGTACCATTCAAAGTTGCATTGAAGGTTTTTAAATTAGAGGAAAATGTATCTAGCATATATAATTTATCACTAACATACAAAGAGCCAGAACCAACTAAATTTGAATTAAACAATTGAAATTATTTATCTCCAAATGAACAAGAATAACCAAATTTGTCCAGTAGATAAACAAAAGCTTAATTCCATCTAAATGACGGTACAATGAAAGTTTCTTTCAAATCTAATTGGTGACCAGTAGTCAATGATAGCCTGAAATCAACAATGGCTTCTACCTCCACCTTCTTGTCGTCGCCCGCATAGATGTATCTTTCACCATCACTTAGCATTTGGCAACTTAGGCAACCTTGCACAGATACACTAATGTGAATAGTAGTTTCGAATCTATCCACCAAATGTTTGAGAGTGCAGAAGCATAGTTAACTTCTGAATAAACAAAAGAGAGTGATGCACCTTTCTTTTCATGCCAAGCATGATATTTGGTACACTCCTTCTTCACGTGTCCTTATCCCTTGTAGAAGAAGCAGGGTGCCTTCAGCTTCTTCTGACTTCCTTTAGAGGAGGATGAACTGGTAGCAACTATATCCTTAGCCCACTTCCTTTTAGGCCCAGAAACTAGATGAGCACTCTCTGGTTTGTTCTATTGCAGCCTCTCTTCCTCTTGTACACAATAAGAAATGAGCTCATTAAGAGTCCACTTCTCCCTTTAGCAGTTATAGTTGACCTTAAACTGTCCATATTGTGCAGGGAGGGAGATCAAAACCAAATGCACGAGGAGGTCATCCGACAACATCGAACATAAGTGCCTTTAGTTTTGAGGCCAAATGGGACATTTCCATAATATGCTCCCTAATGTTTCCAATGCCCCTGTACTTAAGTGAGATAAGTTTGCTAAGGACATTGCTTGTCTCAACTTTCTCATTCTTGGTAAATGTTTTCTCAATCTCATCAAGGAATTTCTTGACATTTAATTCCTCTGAGATAGTACCCCTAAAGTTTTCTAGGATAGCACGCCTCATGATCATCAGGCACATGCGATTTGATCACTCCCGCCTCTCAGAGTTCTTTATTTCATCAGAAGAACTCTTATCTGTAAGAGGGGAGGGAGGATCAACTCGAAGTACATAGTCCAAATCCATGCATCCCAGAATGATAAGGACATTTTCTTTCCAGAATTTAGAATTAGATCCATTTAGTTCTGGAATAGAGTTTAGGTTGGAAGTTATGGTAGATGCAGAGGAGTTAACTAGAAAACAAAGGAAATAAACCAAATATATGCTCAGAATCAAGTAATCTAAAAATACAATCATTAATATAGTCTTTGGACAATAAACATTAATATTATAAAGGGCAGTCTTAAGAATGATAAATAACTATTCAAAACAATCATGTAAGTAATCAATCCATCTTTGGATTAACTTAACTACCCACATGAAACCTAATAATTTAATAGAAAATTTATCATTAAATGTGTGCATATGCATTTAGTCATGAAACGATTCACCTTTGGGTTAAGCGCCCCATATAGGAATACAACATACATAGTCATTTTAATGTTTTAAATAAACTGTCACAAGAAGCAACCCGCTTTGATAAGAATTAGTAAATGTGATAGAGTACTTAATACATTAAAACCAATCACTAATGTTCGTACCAAAATAATCATGATCAGAAAATTGTATCCCAATCAACACTCCAATACCAGTACTTATGATGGGTACCAGTACCAACAGCAATGACCAAGTACCGGTACTGGACCTTATGTATCGGTACCAGAATGATGTGTACCAGTACTATTCTTATGTACCGATACTACATCAATACTAGACCGATCCTGGAACCAATACCAGTATCCAAATTATATCGGTACTCATGATGAGTACTGGTACCCCATCGCTGACTAGTATCCCACATGTTCCGATACAAATCACAAGTACTGGTACTCCATTGATATTGGCAGTGCTCCTAGACTTGACCAGTATCCCACATGTACCAGTACTTATCATGACTACTGGTACTCCATCGATACTGGCGGCACCCCTTGGAGCCTGACTAGTATCCCACACGTACTAGTACTCATGATGATAAGTACCAGTACCGGACCGATTATTACCTGATTCCAGGGTGGCGATCTGAAATTGAGATTTGGGGAAAAACCCTAAATTATTATTCCGATCGAGAAAACTTGATTTGATGGTCATGTATAGGATACAAATGATCATGAAAACAAAAAAAAAACATTAGTTGGCATTGATTCATGAAGATGGGATTGAAAACGAATCAAACACCAAACTCAAGAACAATCTCAAAAACCCAATGGATTGTTCTTTAAAGCAATTGAAAAGGCAATGATTCAACGAATAGGAAAGGTTCCGATGCCACTTGATGGATTTAAAATGTATAAAATCAAAAATTGAATGATTTTTCTATTAAATCCCAAAACCAATCCTAATCATCAAAACATCAACCCATAATGATTGAAAAGAGAAACAATGGAGGGATACCTGAATCCATCATAGCGAAAGCATTGAGGAGATCACGGAGATCCTCTGAAGTTGTGGGGTTTGCTTCTCTAACAAGAGGTGATGGCAATAGAACTTCCAAATGGTTCAAAGAGCAAGAGCGGAAGAGAACTGAATCGGAGCATACCACTTGGGTTCTATCATGGGCCCTATTTATATTTTTCTGCGATGGGATGCAGGAAATCGAATGCCTACTTCGCTCGCACCCCTCCAGGGACCATAATCGCTAAATATGAAATGACAATCCCACCCATCACGGAATTGCATTTCTCTTAAGAAAAATCCCATACCCTAATGAGATGTGAATGGTCAATTTACATAATTAGACCACTTTAATTACCATAAATGTGATGTCTAATGTGTGTGTGCGTATATATATATAACGTATAATTCCGTAATAATAATATATGTCGATTTGCATAATGATTCTAACATAATCTTCTTCTTATTCTTTATAGGACAGAGGTGATCCTCCTATGTAGAGAATCAATTACCAATAACAAATTGAAAATTACAAATTCAGTAGAATAACAACCATTGTTAGATATTCAAGAATCCTAATCTTATCTATGTTGGTGCAAGAGCACCTCGATCGTTCATTTTGGTGATAACAAAACAATCGATATTTAACATTTACATTAAGTTTGAGTTTTCAAGAATAATGCAAATGGATTCAAGTGTGGAGGAGTTCAAGCTCGCATGCATGGCGGATTGGAGGAGCTTGATGGAGGAGATGGAGCTTCGCTTGAAGCGAGAGCTTGAAGATTCATGAAGATGAAGAATAGGACTTAGATTTATTTTGAATATCCATCTTGTTCATGTATTTGTCTCTTTATGTTCCTTGACTTTTATTTCTTATATGATTGTTAAAGAGCCCTAAAGTAACATACCATAGTCCTAAAATCACTTACACCACCCTAGGATACTTAGACAGACTCAAAAAATCAATATAGAAATCAGACGAACTGATCAGACGTCCAATCTGGACATCAGACGTCTAATCTTGACTTTTAAGATGTTTTACCTTTTGTCCAGATGTCCAAAACACTTAGGCTGGAAATCAACTCTTTGTTTACCACCTTGAGATGTCCAACCCATAGTCCAGACGACTTACAAGACGTATGAGGACCTTACCAAATGTCCAACTATAGGACTGTTGGCCTGTCAGACATAATCTTGGAGGATTAACCTATGATTATATTTAATTAGATTTCTAGATGTCCATAGATCATCCTAGATGTCTGATAAATGGACATTCAACTAAGATCTGACCCAAATCTACTTTTGTCAGACTTAATAGCCATTTGAGCCTCTAGAAATCAATTCCCGCAGAGATTTCTCATTCCAGACGTCCTGACCTTTTGCCAGACATCCAACCTGTCATCTGCGCAACACACTCTAGATCCCTATTTCGATTTTGTGAAAATAGGAAGAAACCCACCTTAGAGTTATAGATGTTTGATTAAATTCCCAGACATCTTAAACTACACTCTTAGATGCGCATCTTGATTCAACTCCATCTAGATGATCAACCCTTCTAGATCAGACAATGACCCAAATGTTTGACCATAAGACCAGACGTCTGATAACCCTATCAAAATCATAAGTGACCCTGATTTTGGTAGGATTTTGGACCACTCTCTTGAGCCTTGTTTCCAATGTCTACAAAAGGCTTCCAAGGCCTTCCAAGGCCTTCTTAGGACCTCTATAAATAGAGGAGCACCTTTCCTATGCCAAGCACACTATGAGAATACTACTTCCACTGATATTGTGTCCAAGAAGAGATAGAAATGTGAACTTGCTCTAAGCCCTTGTCTACACTTTGAGAGCACCATCCTAGCTGTGCACCTGCTCTTCCGCCTACGCATACAAGAGCGTTGTCGTGCCTTACATGGTTCACGCACATCGCGTTGCTAGCCGACACACTTCCATCAAAGGAAAGTTTCCTTTGCCTATAGTAGCTAGATTAACATATTTACTTGGTGGCTCTACAGGATATTTTGTAAACTGCCATTGTTTAGGTATTTGCTTTACGAATTCCTGTCTCCCTCGCGAGACAAAATACTCCTTGTGAAGCGGAGGGGATTTGAGGTACACTACCTACATCTAAGTAGCGTGGTTGTAAGAAGTTAAGTCACTCTATTTAAGTGACTTGGTCAGTGGATTTGATCGACTGGGTCGATCGGGAAATCCTAAGTCAAGAGGCTTAGGTGGTGGTTTTTACCTAGGTTTGGGTTTCCACCTAAAAATCCTTTGTGTTCTTATGTGATTGCTTTTTGTGAAATTATCTACATTATTTTCGTATTATTGTTTATCATACTCGATCTCACCCCTTTCCATCAGGAATTACAATCTATAATAATCAAGATAAGCATATATTCAACATGACTACAAATAAGAAACTTATGATAAAATAACTTTCCTTAATCAAAAAGATATTATTGATTAAATCTTAGGAATATAAAAAGTGAAGCAACCAACTCAAGTAGAATTGTGTTTATAACTTCAAAATCAGAGTATCACATTCTTCTTCTAGAATATTCCCACTAAAAATTCTTCTAGAATCTTGATTCACCATTGATTTCTTATAAGCACCTTAAAATATGTACCTCAACATGAGCACCTTAATGTATCCCCGAAAGAAAGCACCACATGGAAACTCAAGAGTTGTGAATGGTGTATAAAGGTGGAGGCTTGCTACCAACTAACAAGGGCTTAAGCATTTTAAGCTAGTTGGTGGTAAATCCATTAAGGTGTGTGGCTCAATAATTTTAATTAGGTAACAGCCTAGTGGCATGCTTGATTTAGAACCCAAAGCATCATAAAATGGCACTAAACCACGATTTCTCCCTACTAGGAGAAAAGTTTTACACAAAAGGTGGAGTCACCACTAGTAATCTAGCTAATACGAAGGGTTACTCTTGAGGTAGATCCACCACTACTAGTGGAGGACGAACCTTTAGCCAACAACAATAAGGACATTATGACCCTAAAATGGCGGAGAACATAAGCAGCTTAGTGTAGGCACCTCAATATAAGCACATCAACATAACCCAAAGATAGTACTACATGAGGGGGGAGTCCTATTACTAGTTAACATGAGCATGTCACTCAACAATGTTAACTTGGTTGTAGCCTAGTGGCATACATGTAGGGATGAGAATTGGGTCAGGTCAACCCAAACTTGAGCTCAAAATTAACTTAAGCTAGGCTTAGATTCTAAATATGTCCTATTTATTAAATGGGTTGGACCTTGGACCAAGGTGGCCCAAACACAACATAGCCCAAGACTCGACCCATGGGCCCATTTATTGGCTTGTCCTAAGGCTTGTCATGTTGCCTCGATTACATCAATACATATATCATATATGTATATATATTCACACTGTATATCAAAATACATATCATATATGCTTCATATGTTAAACATTATATAAAGATGAACTACTCTTGCAATTTTTCCACCAAACAAAACTTTAAAACCCTCATGCTCCCTGAAACTATAAGTTGTGCAATCCTACAATCTCATTTGAATCAAATATGAACCATTGACTTTTGCTATAGCAAAGTGTGGCATCCAAGTTCCAACTAAATATGAACAAAAAAATGAGTACTTTTATTTTTTACTGTCATTTTCCCATCACTACTAGAAAAATGAGATCTATCGTCATTTATTTACCATCGATTAAACAAGCGACAGCAAAAAAAAATATTTGTCATCACTTTTGTTATAAAGCGACCACTACTAGAAAAATGGGTTATGCTGTCTATTACTTGTCAGTTATTTAAACCGACGGCAAAGATATTTTTGCCGTCGCTTATTCAAAAAAGCGATGGCAAAGGTTACTACTTGACCTACCATCAACGATTGGGTGACACGGTCATTAATATTTACCGCCAGTTTATTAAGAGAAGGCAAATATAGTTTTTCCATCAGTTGTTGGAATAAACGACGGCAAAAGTGGGAAAAAATTACAGATAGAAGTTTTAGGCGTGATGATGTGTACCCTTTACCATCAGTTTGGGGAATAAGCAATGGTAAAAAAATTTGCATGTGAAATTTGCACGGGATTAGTGACTTATACTGTCGGTTATTAGAATAAATGACGGTAAAAGTCAAGTTAAATTTAGCAGCGAAATTTTGGGCATGCTAGAGAGGGACCTAACAATATCATTTGCCGTCGGTTTTGAGAGAACCGACGGCATAGGTTCCTAAATCTACTTAGGTGCTGTGGCCTAGTATTCATCTTCCTCATCCAAATCCTCACTCCACCCCCTCATGCCGAGCACCTCTACGTCCTCCTCCACCTTGCATCGCACCCTCCTGCTCAAGTGATCCCCGTCCTTGTCGTCGTCATCCCACCCTCCTTCTCCTTCTCCTCCTCATCCTCCTCCTCCACACGTCGCTCCCCATCTCCTTCGCGGTAGCTCACCCTACTCCTCCTCCTCTGCTGGTCCTCACCCTCCTCCTCCGCCAGCACCTTCGCCTTCCTCCTCCTCCGCTAGCGCTGTAGTCCTCCTCCCTTGCTCAGTGACCCCCTCCTCCTCTTCATCAATTCTGACCCATCCTCCTCCTCTGCCTGCGCCCCTTCCTCCTCCTCTGCTTGCACCCCCTTCCTCCCTGGTTCCTCCCCCTCCCCCTCCTTCGTAGCTCCTCCCCCTTCTCCTCCGTAGCTCCTCACCTTCTTCCTCCTCTGCCTGCAGCCTCCTCCTCCCCGACCCACTGGCACCTCACTCCTCTTGATCATCCCCTCCTCCTACTCCCCTTCCTTAGCAGCCCCCCCTCCTCCTCCTTGGTTCCTCCCCCTCCACCTTGTCCTACCACCCTCCTCCATCTCCTCCTCCTCCTACAAACCCCGCCCTCCTACTCCTCCCCATCCTACTGCCCCCTCTTACTCCTTGTCTTATCGGCCTCCTCCTCTTCCTTCTCATCCTACTGCCCCCTCCTCATCCTCCTTCTCCTATCCTTGCCGTTGACCGACGACCTCCTCTTCCTCTTCCCCTACTACCCTCTTCCTCCTCCTTCTCTTAGTGCTGCCTATGCGGCTGGCCTTTCTCCCCCTCTTCCTCTTGTCCTCCTCCTCATTCCCCTCCTGTCGCCCTCCTCCTCCTCCTCCTATTGTCGCCGTTGCCGTCACCTCAATTTTATAAGTTGTAAATTTTTAAATAATATGTTAATATGTTATTTAATTAATTGTGTTTATGAAATTATAGGTTGTCGATGATGATCATTCTCTGAAGCTGTAGTCATTGGAGGTATAATTTTAATGTTTTTATTTATTGTAATAATATTTGAAGCTTTTGTTAAATGGTGTACCTTGTATGATTTATTGTGAATGTAGGGTATGCCCACTTGTTTGATTGAATAAAATTTAATGTGGGGTGAGCCCACTTTTATGATGAGTATTATTTTGCTATGCAAGTTTATAGAAAACTGAAAATATAAGGGGAAACTCTGTCAAATTTTATTCAAAATTGTTTCGATGTTTAGTTGGGATTAATATATATTGTTTAGGTTTGGTATTAGGTTGTGTATATGGTGCTTGGCCTAGGGTTTTAAGATTTGGGTTGAGAGAGGGTTATGGTGGTTGGGTTGGGCTAGGGTTTGGACGTTTGGTTTGGGTCAGGGTTAGGGTTTTATGATTTGATAAGGGTTTGGGTTGAGGTTAGGGTTTTCGCTTGCTCTCACCCCTGGTTTGCATGTTTAGTTTGGGTTAGGGCTTAGGATTATAATTATAATTTTTTATTTAATTAATTTTACTTTTGAAATTGTAGGTTATCAGTGTCAGGTACACTCAAAGGCTTCAGTAGTTTGAGGTATATATATATACATTCAATCTTTTTAATTTAATTAAATGATATTGTAGTTTTTTGGTAAATTTTTTTAATGTTTAAATTAGTTATTATTTAGATACACAGACTTGCTAAACAAGATATATGCATGCGAGGTCAAACATTAGGTATTCTAAACCCTAGGGTAAAAGTCCTTCGAGTCAAATTGTGTCCAAATTACTCGTCTGTCGAGACTTATAATCATGTTATATGGACAATGCAGGAAGTTTATGTATACCTCACTTACATGCATGATGTGTTATCTTTGTAGCATATCATAACACTCGATCGACTTTAGTTCGGTGAAGTACCAAACTAAAGAAGGTCCTTAAAGATTTGATGATAACTTAGTTTTGCTCGTTACATGTAACCATGTGCGGTGAAATTTTGGTAGCTTATTCCTGCTCTTCTCTGGTATACCAACTAAGCTTATCTAGTTTCCTGCGGTGCCCTTAATTGGGTGTTAAAGGAAATCTAGCTAAGGTTAGTATCGGGGGGTATACTGGAGAAGTACAGATGCTGCCGAAATTTCACTGCACTAAGGTTACATGTAACGAGCAAAACTAAGTTGTCACCAAATCTTTGAGGATAAGCTATAAAGTGAAAATCTTAATCAACATACAAATCATTGGTCATTTCCCTTCCTAATAAGTGATTTGTTTACATTAAATTTTAGGTTATAATGGATAAATCTTGGATTGGATTGCGGGATTCAAATTACACCAGATATAAGAATGAAGTGATTTCATTCCTGAATTAGGCCTTTCATGACGATAGAAAGATATTTAGGCAAGGAGGTTAACTTGATAATATCTTCTAGCCATGCAGAAGATGTTTAAATAGTTCCTTGCATGATCGTAATACTGTGCTCAAGCACTGCATTTGTAATGGGTGGTGGCAGCATTACACTACTTGGGTAGCTCATGGAGAGGAGTTGACTGAGAAAGTCATAAACAATGAGAACACTGTTGACCAAGAGATCGATGAGAACATAGCTGATAGCGAAGGTGAAGAAATGGAAGAAATGTTGAACGAGATGAGAGCAGGAGAGGATATAAATACAGGTGATGAAGATCCATTCAATTGTGATTCATTCTATGATGCTGCTAAGGTGGCTAAGGATCCTATTGCTTTCGGTGCCACAAAAATGTAAAAGTTGTCATTTTTGTTGAAGATGTTTCAACTAAAGGTTATGAATAGAGCTAGTGCTAAATTCATGTTAGAAACACTTTAGTTTATTGCTGAGATGTTGAATAACCCTAATGGCTTTTCAGCTTCATGGTTGATATAAACATGTTTATATCACATAAATCATCTATTTTTACGCGTTCGTAGACGTAGAGTTGCATCACACATTATAAATATTGCATAACATGCATCATCTTAAATTTAGATTAGATTCTATAAAGTTTAGGTTAATTTTCTCTTTTTGTGGTCAGCTAATAGGGTGATATTCAATCAGGGTCTCAAATTGAAGATCCAACCATACGGATCTGATTAGGGAAACAATCGGAGTTCAACGACTCCATGATCGTCCTGATCTGATTTCCGTAGCATCAAATATAATCCGAGGAAGGTCGGAGATCAAGGGCCAAGATGGTCTAAATCCATACATCAGATGATAAATCTAACCACATGGATGGATTCAGATCGACGATCGCAACCCAACGGCATGAAAATCGATCCAATCTAACATCCGTGGCACCATCTACAAGGAACAAAAGATGGACGGCCAAGATGGTGCCACGTGGTGCCATCTCAGCCACCCACACCAACCCAAGACTCACCGCTGCTTTCCCTTCTCAACTGCGCGATGGATCTGGGCCGTTGGATCACCATCCAACCTCCATGGTCGCTCGTGCACAAAACCATCCGCGCACCTCAAACGCATGCATAGCGCAGCAAGCAAGCATCTCTTCGTGAGGCAGAGGTGCTGGTTCGATCCCCGCTACGCCTCAAATCAAGGCGCAAGCGTGGAGCGATCGATTTCAACCATTGGATATGGTGCGTGCGACTAGGATGATGGCTACGTGGCCACACAGATGGGCGTGGATTGTGAACGTGCCATCTGATGCGGGAGCTGCGATTGTGATGGCGAGTGAGCACGATTTTAAGCCATCCGATCTCACGATCGGACAACTAAGAATACATGTACATGCACGTGCGTTAGGCGCGTGGGAGAGGAGGAGACGGCGGGCACGCTTGCACGTCGCCCACGTTTAGGCCTTTAGTGATGGATAAATCGTCACTAAAGGCCTTGAATTAATGTTTTATATATATAAAAACCTAATTGCCCCAACCTTTACACCTATATATAGCCCTACGACCCCCACACTTCATCCCTTCCTCTCTTCTCTCACCCCCTCCAAAGCTCTAAGAGCTTGTCCCAAACCCGGGATGCTCCATTAGAGTTACAATTAGAATTTTTCCACCTTCTCCCTCCTTTGTGGAGCATCCCGCAGTTATCCTCTCACTCCATTCGGGAAGTGGATCCTACGACGATGATGTCCTACCTCGCCCCTGGTTCTTCCTGCTTCGTTCTCCTTCTTCTTGCTTTGACCTCTGTCTTCCAGGCATCGCCCGTCCGGCTCATCCTCTAAGCAATTGTCGAGGAGGATACTCCTCTCTCCATTCTCTTTACCGCTTTCTAGGGTAGATTTGACTACTTTCTAGTGTAGATTTCCTGCTTTCTAGTCGTAATAATTAATGTAATAAATAGCATTTGATGATGAAATCCATGTTTATTTTACCTCTCTTTAGTCTTTATTTGTAATATTCTCTCTTTTTCTTTTATTTATTATTTGTTGAATAGATAGCTAGTTTTCGACCAGCTAATCTACTTCATGACAAATAAAACAAACGCGTATTTTTAATCAAACATCCGCCTCCCTGTGTTCGACTCGAAATTCTTAGAGTTTCGGTATAAATTTATCTGTTGACGGATTTCTTCGCAAATCATACTACAATAACAAGTTTTTCAAAATCCAATCCCATTTGCATACGTTTTCCGCTTCCAACATTTTGGCGTCGTTGCCGGGGAGGCGACGCTCTTTCATTTTTCGCACTTTCTCGCCTTACTTATCTTTCTTATTGTGATTACAAGCACTCTCTCGAGATAGGAAAAAGCGGTAGATTAGAGTAAAGTGTTGTTGAAGGGTCTGTAAGTTTACTCCCACCTCCTACCCACCAGTTTTCATTCCACCACGTAATAACACAAACACAAATCAACCTAGGTGTTCTTATAAACTCTAAGGTTAATTTTTTATTATTTGTTTTTCACATCCACCTACCTCACCCTTCACATATAAAAGAAAAAGTAAAAAAAATCTCACAGAGGTACACAACCTCTTCTAATTTTCATACTCAATCGGGATTCTGACCTGTGGAACTGGTACACGCAAATCAGCACATAAGAGAGTAGAAATCAGTCTAGGTTAATCATCTTGTGTGCCTAACTAAGTGGTGCATCAGGCCAATTATTTTAGTTGTTTGAGCCGCACCACTTCAATTAAAATCCACTCATCAAGTAGCTGCCAAATAGGTTCAACTTTTAGGGATTTACCAGGCACTCCACATTCTTTTTAAAGCTTTAAAGGAAGATATCTTCTCATGTGCTTTCAAAACCTGGTGTGTCTGAACTTGATTGAATGCACCTAAAGTTGAATCTTAAAAGCTACTAAGCAAGATTTAAACCCTAAAATTCACCACATCCAAAAATAATCTTGCTTGAAAATCATTGGTTTTGCACACACATACACATCAATCAATCATTAAGGGCACAACCTAGATAAAGGGCCCATCAGATTCCAAAGCACATTCAAACCTAACCCTAATTAAAATAGAGTAGACGTTGACCCTAAGGATTGGACTCGCTCTTCAGAGTCTAGACCGAGATTATTTTTGATTAGTCTATTGCTACCGTTCAATCTGATGTCTAGCTAGGGGAGCAGAATCAAACGATCGCGGCTGGGGGGTACACTAGGAACCAGAAGCACAAGCCAAAAGAAGAATCTTCTCCCCAGTACCTCCCTCTAACTGGTTGGATTGACCAGAAAGAAGTAGATCAAATCGATTCTTTATCAGAAGATGAGTTCTGAGAGTCTGTAGGTCTTTAGGCTAGCCCACTTAAGGACAGGTTTGTTTGTTTGTATTGCAGGGCACCTTTCTTCCTCCCGTTCTATCATGGATCCTTCCACATCCTATTCAAACTTCCACTTCTACCCTCCTACCACTACTTATTCCCAAAATGATTATTATTCCAACCAGACTTATTCTCATCCATCTTCTAGTTGGGATAATCTTAATTGGGGATACAGTTCCAAACCTCCAGGTTCAGGGTCTAACCCTAGACACCATGATCTTGATTCTTATCCTTCTCCAAGCTACATCGATTATAGATTACTGCCCTCATTTGGATAACCCAATATGATCTACAATCAAGAAGGATACACCGATCCTTACCCCTCCCCAGAATACACTACCTTTAGGTCATCACTACCTTATGAACAACCTAAAATGACCTATTATCAGGGAGGGTATCAAGGTCCTCAATTCATTGATTCCCTTGCACTGAACCCAAACCCGCCCAACCCTGAACCAAACCATTTGGTTCAAGTTAACCAGGTCCAAGAAAAGGTCTTGGCTAACTTGAGAAATACTATACAATCTTTAGAAGCTCAACCAACACCTTGCACTGAAGAATTGGAGCCCATAATTGAAATGATTGATGATCTGAATAAGTATTTCTTGGATTGGCTCTAGGATGTTAAGGATAAGGCCTCAAATGAGTTTTTACTTGGGAAGTTATCTAAATTAAGGATGAAATTTGTGATTGCTCTAGTCCAATCTTGGGATGATTCCCAGGATGAACCCCCTTCAGGAGATCCAATGTCAGAACCCGCTCAGGTACCTATTGGGGGGGACATGTGTTACGAGACCGAGATTGACCAGATTGGTTTAGAGCAACCAATTAAAGATGAACTGATTTCTTCACCTGAGATCCCTGAGCCAGGGTACGAGGAAACGTATGTCTCCATGGATCAGAAAGCGATTGATGATTTAGAGACATACTTTAATGCGGATTCAAATTTCTTTGATACTGAAGGTGAAGAATCATTATGCGAAGTCTCACATGAGTTTACAGAACATGATTTTATTGAGACAGCTGGTCTTGAGGAATTCAATAAATCATTTGATGGCCCTGAAATTGAGGAACTTAATCCTGTTGAGGCTCGCATGGTGGATTCAAATCCTGATTTCATGAAGGATTCAATTCAAAGCCCCATTCCTCAATTACACCCCTTTAAGCTTACTGAAGATTTTGATTTTGAAATCACTAAACCCAAGTCCATTCTGATTCAGTCACATCTTTTAGACTTGGAAAATTCGAATGGGGTGATTAACATGCAGGAGGTCCCGAAATTTGAAAGTCTGAATGAAGAGGATACGAGTTGGGAAATATTGATATGGGAAGTCAATTCCGAAGGAAGTAAAAGACCGAGTCTAAGGGTTCCAATTTGTTCAAAACTCCCAACCTTCTACTAGGACCCTTATGACATCTTCTCAGAGGATGTCCAACCCAAGCAAACATTCATTGATCATCCTTTTGAGCTTGATTTCTCTGTAACCCGACTTTTTGGTCTTGGGTTGCATCCTCACAAATCACAGGCCCGATCCCACTTGCATACTGATCTCAAGTTTTGGTAATTTTTATCCAGAACCTTAGATATACTCGACCATGGGGTATAGGTTTGCATCACAATTTGGTCCACATCTATGGACATCTTCTCCTGGCAGGTCCAATGCTAGACTTTCTTATTCTGATGATGACCTGCACTTGTGAATTCTTTATTTCTTCTTCTTTGTATAGTGTGCCTAGCTGAAGGCACTAAATTCAGCATGTATATAGTTTCTTTTCATCTTGGAGAGGACCCGTTATTTACTCAATTCAAGTGTTTTCTACTCTACTCCACTCTATTTCATGCCTTTTTAATACAATGAGGACATTGCATAAGATAGGCATGGGGGGGTGGATATTCATCACTGAATTATTTTGTCAACTTCGTAGATTCTTTTTGTTTTCTTTTTTATTTAAAAAGAAAGAGAGAAAAAAAAGTTGAATTATGAAAGAGAACTTGGGCTTTAGAAAATTTTCAATCTTAGAGAATAAAACTTTATGATTTGAACACTTAGACCCTTCAAGTCTTCGGGCTTAATCAGCCTAGGTGTCCACTAAAATGTTGACTTGTTTATTGAGTCCTCACCATTCTAAATTCATATTTTAATTGGTTAAAAAAGTTGGGGTGATAAGTACACAACTTATCAACCCGTCCTTTGATTTGAGGGGATTTTAAGTCTAAGCATCTACACACTATTTGCACTGACTTGCTTTTCGGTGGTTTTTACGAAAATTGGGTAGCTAATGAACCTTCTAGGTTGATATGGCTGGCAAGTTATCATGAGTAATCGCCCATTGGTAGGTTGTCTAGAGCCTAGTCACATGACCATTCTTTTCCTGCTGCCTTTAGGAAAATCTTAGATCAGGGAAGCCACCTACTTAAAAAAATGAAAAAGAAAATCCAAAAAGAAAATAAAAAAATAGAAAAGGAGAAAAGAAAAGAAAAAGAAATAAGCCACACTTCACCACACGAGTATGGCTGGCAAGTTATCATGGGTAACAGCCCATTGATAGGTTGTCCAGAACCCAGCTCAAGAAATGCACGTATAATTCCAAAACACTTAGGAAGAAGCGGAGAACTAGAATAAGTCGGGAAGATATACACTGGGTTCTCCCTTGTGTTGACCCCATAAAAATAAAAGTAGGGAGAAACCTACCAATCGAATAGATACACCTTTAGGAAGAATTTCTTTTCAAGGTCACCTAGGGGCGTAGAAACTCGAAGTCTGTTCTAATCGCCGATCAATGAGTCTATCAATTTCACACAAAGATGCTTAGAACTTAGGGCTCTCTTCGAGTCTTGGGTAGGTTGAGTGGCCGTAGAAAGCTGCTACAAAACCCTAAACTCAAAAATCCAAAAAAATTGGAAAAGAAGAAAAAGATCCTCCTTTGAATAAGGCGAGGGCTTGAGGCAGTCTGCATTTTGGCAGACACCAGGGCGTTGTTATATCTCTGTAGTTCAGGTCATAGTTGAAATCTCTAAGTATTGAAAAATAACTATTGCCCAAGAAATCCAACCTAATTCTCTTATAAATAGCATGTAGTTTTGCTAGGGACTAGCAAAAGATAGGCATGGGGGTGTGATGTAAAAATGTTTATATCACATAAACCATCTATTTTTGCACGTTCTTAGATGTAGAGTTGCATCATACATTATAAATATTGCATAACATCCATCATCTTGCATTTAGGTTAGATTGCATAAAGTTTAACTTAATTTTCTCTTTTCGTGGTCAGGTAATAGGGTGATATTCAATCGGGGCCTCGGATCAAAGATCCAACCGTACGGATCTAATCAAGGCGATGATCGGAGTTCAACAACTCCAAGATCGCCCTAATCGGACTTCCGTAGCATCAGATGTAATCCGAGGAAGGTCAAAGATCAAGGGCCAAGATGGTGTAAATCCGTACATTAGATGATAAATCTAACCACAAGAATGGATTCGGATCGACGATCGCAGCCAAACGTCACGAAAATTGGTCCAATCCAACATCCGTGGCACCATCTACAAGGAACAGAAGATAGACTGCCAAGATGGCACCATGTGGCACCACTTCAGCTGCCCACACCAGCCGAAGACTCGCCACTGCATTTCCCTTCTCAATTGCGCGATGGATCTGGGCCATTGGATCATCATCCAACGGCCATGGTCGCTCATGCTCAAAACCATCTACACTCCTCAAACACATGCATAGTGCAACAGGCAAGCATCTCGTCGTGAGGCAGAGGCGCGGGTTCGATCACCACTACACCTCAAATCAAGGCGTGAGCGTGGAGCGGCTGATCTTAGCCATTGAATGCGGCACATGCAGCTAGGATGATGGCTACGTGGCCGCACAGATGGGGGTGGATCGTGAACGCGCCATCGGACGCACCATCTGACGCGGGAGGTGCGATTGTGAAGGTAGGTGCACGTGATTTTAAGCCATCTGATCTCGCTAGCAGACGACTGAGAATATGTGTACATGCGCGTGCGTTAGGTGTGCGAGAGAGGAGATGACGGGCTCGCTTACACGTTGCCCACGTTCAGGCCTTTAGTGACGGATAAATCCATCACTAAAGGCCCTGAATTAATGTTTTATATATAAAATGACCTAATTGCCCCCAACCTCTACACCTATATGTAGCCCTACGACCCCCACACTTTCCTCATCCCTTCCTCTCTTCTCTCACCCCCTCCAAAGCTCTAAGAGCTTGTCCCAAACCCAGGATGCTCCATTAGAGTTAAAATTACAATTTTTCCACCTTCTCCCTCCTTTGTTGAGCATCCCGCAGTTGTCCTCTCACTCCATTCAGAAAGTGGATCTCGCAACGACAACGTCCTGCCTCGCCCCCGGTTCTTCCCGCTTTGACCTCTGTGATGAGTCCATTTTAATGGACTAATATTACGCCTAAGTAACTTTAATTGTACCTTTTAGGTTTGTTAATAACTACATTAAGTTATAAAATGTTTGCATTCATCATGATTTAAGTTTACATCTATTTTATAGTATTCTATAACTTAATATGTAATGATGTTACGTTTTTATGTTGCAGGAATGATATTTAGAAAGAACAAAGGGGGGGAATAAATTTCCCCAACAAATAGCCAGTGTTATCCCTCCCTCATCCTCTAGCCAGCCGCAACTCCTCCCACACATTTATCTGATCTCCCGCCGCTCTCCCTCAACAAACGAGGCCATATTTAGAAAGGATTTTGAAAATCCCTGGAAGAGCGAAGGAGAGGATTTAAGAGGAGGCGGAGAAAGGAGAGGAGGGGATCATCTAGAAACGGTGCAACCATCGCGTGCATTATGCACCAAGTTCTCCACCGCAGCACTTCCCCCCTCTGCAGCGCCATCACCTTCATGCCATCCACAGCCGCACCCACAGAGAGCCCCTGCAGGCGCCTACCGGCACTGCACCGCTCCGCACTCGCCACCTGTGCCTGCAGGTGCTTCCTCCTTTTAGCGCCAAGCGCTCCCCACAGGCACCGCACGCCAAGCACCACCAGCATACCCCTCCAACGCTGCAGGCGCGCACCCTTCTGCAGTGCCCGCAGGCGCTCTGCCTGTCACCACCACCCACACCTGCCATCACCGCACCCCCTTCCAATGCCTTCCAACCTGCTCCAGCCCTCCTGCAGGCGCTAGCACCGCGCCACCAACTCCTACAGGCGCACGCCCCTCTCCAGCCCAGCAGCCACTCTGCCCTCGCCACCCGTGCCCGCAAGCGCACGTCCTTTTGCAGCGCCCGCAGGCACTCTGCCTATCACCATCGCCCGCACCTACCATCACCGCACCCCCTTCTAGTGCCTTCCAACCTACTCTAGCCCTCCTGCAAGCGCTAGCACCGCGCCACCTGCTCCTGCAGGCCCACGCCCCTCTCCAGTGCAAGAAGCTGCCTCGCCACCCGCAGGCAGGTGCGCACCCTCCCGCAGGCGCTCGCCCTCGCCACCAGTGCCCAGCAGGTGCGCACCCAAGCGCAGCCAGATGCATGGCTGTCACCTTCTCCTACAATAGGCCGATGGCCCTCCTCCGCTCACCGGCCACCTCTCGCCATTCTGTCACCGTCATCGTGATCCCTACCCGTCGGTCAACCTTCCCCCATAGCAGTTCAGTCACCGGTGCTTCATCTCTCACACGAGGAGGAGAGAGAGTGAAAGCTCTATTTTCACTTCAATTAGAAATTACATGTGCTGCCATTGCCAAAACTTGATTTTTGATTTATTATTTTATTAATCGAATGAATTTACAGCCAAGCCCCTTTAGTCTACTCTAATTAATTGGCTTATCAAATTGCATGATTATCTTCCCCCATCTATTAGCTTTACATTAAATGGTGATATTATGCTTTACATTAGATGCCATTGAATATTTGGGGTTGATTGATTTTATAGGAGTATTCTAGTAAATGAGAATTTGCGTGATTGGTCCATCTCTTTCCTGAAATTAGAGATTGGTTATTTGATTCATCTATGAGTGTTCTTTCTTTGGGATTAGGATGAATGAATGAAATTACTTTTAAGTAAATAAGAGGTAAATTTATCGTGAATTTATTGGTCTATTCCTCCCTATGGATACGACATCCGTTATTGTGGTTTAAATTCATATCTGTTTAATCTTTGATTGAGAGATTTTCCACCACCTTTTGTGCTGCAACGATTTATTATCTTAATATTAATTATTCAAAGTGAAAATCACTCTGTCAAATTGGTGCCGTTGCCGGGGAGGCAACAGGCACAATAGATTTCATTGTTTTTCAATATTCTAAGTTGCGAAATTACCTGATCAATTTTTTTTTACTGTGTGGGGAGTCTGACGAGGCAACGAGGCGCAACAGAGCGACAACAACCACGAGTTAAGCCACATGAGGAAAAGACGAAGGAGACCAAGATCCTGCTTTCGTAGAGGATTCTCCATCATCACAAATTTATTTCTGTCTTTTCACCCTTGTAGTAATTGGGGCTGAATTTTTGGGGGTTTGTCCCCACATTCTTTAAATATTAGGGCTTACAATATTTTCTGTGCATGCGTGATTCTATTTTTTGCTTGCCTATTTTTAAAACCAACAAAGAAAATATCAAGCTGCCTATTTAGAAGTTGCATGCCCTTAGGTGCATGCATTTAGGGGTGATTGAGCAGCACATTAGATCTTATTATTGCATTGCAAGCATATTAGCACGAAGATTGCTGGAAACAGGTACATCTTTCTAACTTTTGCTTCCAGCTACTGTTCACGCATTTGCATTCAAATGAAAATTCAAGACCACCAAGTTGTTTGAATTTACTAATTCAGTGGTCACATAACTAAAAGTGGGACTGATAATCAGATTCAACCCTAAAAGCAATTCACATTTGATCTGATTCTAAGGGACTTTTCTACGATTTCAAAAGAAATTACAAAGATTTGCGGTGTGTTGCACACTTCTGACACTGAGCACACACATTAGGCACCGCACTATGGCTCGATCCCTTAAGGCTATAGGCACCGATCTCTTTATCGGTGAAGACCCTCCTATTGTGCTTTGTGGTGGTGGTGATACTATCTTTTGACCAAGTGTTTTGATACTCCATGGAGGGGGACACCTCTTAAAGGAACAAAAGGGTAGTTAAGGGGCACCGCATACGCATCGCCTCAAAGGAAGGGTTCGCCCTACTTGCATCCCTTTGTTCGTCATTGGAGTAACTTCTCACTTGATCACCTAGGAGTATCATCCAAGCAAAGTATAGGTCCTAGGGCACTCGAAGGTTGAATTAAGGCATGTAATTGCAGTGAAAAACTTGTTTGGCCATTTATATTAACTAATTCAACCTCCGCAATAAAGAAGGTTAAGATTTCAAGTCTACACCCCTCTTATACCACTTACGTGGGAACGGAGGGATAAGTCTTGATCTTGTGACTTATCTTTGGAGTGGAGGTTTAACTTAATAAAAACCTGAATTATGTTTTGTATGCTTGGTAGACGCTCTCTTGAGAGTAATCTAGTGTTTGATCCTGAGCCTGAGAGAATTCTTAGGAGAGCTCACCTAGGAGAGGAAAAAGAAAGAATGGCTAAGCAAGGTGCAAATCAACAAATGACCCTATGGGACTATTTTATTCCAGCTAACCAACCTGCACAAGCACTAAGACAACCGGCAGGGGATAATCCGTATGAGATCAAGAGTAGTACCATATCTTTATTGCCCTCTTTTTATGGTACTACTAGGGAGGACCCCTACCGGCATATGGAGGAATTCACCGAGGTCTGTTCCACGGTGAAACTCCAAGGCTTTGCTGATGAAGCCCTGATGAGGACTCTATTTCCTTTCTCCCTAAAAGATAAGGCCAAGCACTGGTATCATACCCTCGATGTAAGGGTATATGATTGGGCCACCCTTAAGGGAGAATTTTTAAAAAAGTATTTTCCTATGAGTAAAACCAACCACTACAGAAGAGAGATTATGGGTTTTACTCAACAAGAAGGGGAGCAATTTCATGAGACTTGGGAGCGCTTTAATGACCTTCTTAGGTTATGCCCCCACCATCAAGTGCCAAGATGGCAGTTGGTCGAAAGGTTCTATAACGGATTATCTGAAAGGCATAGGCAAACCATTGATGCAGCTTGTGCAGGAACCTTCATGACTAGAACTGAGGATGAAGCCTGGGAATTATTTAAAACATTAAGCGACAACTCCATACATTTATCCTCTGCCTATCAAGAAAGAAAACCATCAATCTTGTAGACGAAGATAGAGGCCCATGAAGCCGAGGCTTCTCAGGATTTGGCTTATCAGATTCAACTATTGAATAAAAACTTTGATAGGCTTTTAGCAAACCCCGGCATGAACCTGCAAGCAGCCTCTATTTTTCAGGCTTCAAGAGAATGCACCATTTGCCAAAGCACAATGCACTCCACTGCAGAGTGCCATCAGGCAAACTAATTCCCTGAGTTGATTCAGGCCGACTTGAACGTGGCCCAAGGTTTTCGCCCCCCTCGCAATAACCCTTACTTCAACACTTATAATCCAGGCTGCCAGAACCATCCAAACTTCTCTTGGAAACAAGCTAATGCTTCTAACTCAAGGAATACAAGACCCTTACCTCCTCAGCCCACATACCAACCTTCTTATGAAAACCCTCCTCCGAATAAGCCCTCTGAGATGGATGAACTGAAGGCCATGATGAATGCAATGCAAGAGCATCAGAATATGGTTATCCAATCTCAGAATAAGATGATTACTGATATGCAATCCCAAATTGGTCATCTTACTCAGGCAGTTAGGCAACGTGATCCGGGGAAGCTGCCTAGCTCTTCTGAGGAGAACCCTAAGGGCAAGGGGGTTGTATTCAGGGAGCACTCCCAAGCAGTGACCGTGTTGAGGAGTGGAAAAAAGATTGATAAGCCTGATAACACTCCTATGGTTACATCTTAGAATTCCCCTTCCACACCTGACCCGACTGCCATCTCACCCGAGGAAGAGCCACACCACTCTCCCTCGCACAAAATCACCCACAATGAGGATGTCGTCCTTCCACCACCCCTTTCCTGCCATGACGACCCCTCTACCCAGAAGCCAAGGGTGCCCTATCCAGAGTGCCTATCTGCTCCTGGGGAATCTTCTGTTGGCTCGTCTGGAGCCAAGGATAGGACAGAAGAGATTATGGATACTTTTAGGAAAGTCCAAATTAACTTGCCTCTGTTGGAAGCGATTAAACAGATTCCTCCCTATGCCAAGTTTCTGAAGGACCTGTGCACCCAGAAGCGTCGATCTAGGAAACAGGTCCAAACCAAGGTCATCCTGCCTGACCATGTTAGCTCGGTACTACAGCATGGAACACCCCCCAAAATGAAAGACCCAGGGGCCCCGTATATTTCAGTGGTCATAGGTAACCAACACATTGACGAGGCTCTGCTCGATTTGGGTGCAGGGGTGAACATTCTACCGAGCTCTGTCTACGACCTTTTGGGAGGAGGCAAGCTTAAGCCTAGTCCAGTAATCCTCCAGGTTGCAGACAAATCACTTAAGACACCGCGGGGATTGTTGGAAGATGTCCTTGTGAGAGTGGAGGATTTCTTCTTCCCTGTTGACTTTCTAGTACTTGATACTGACCCATCTAATAAGCCCACAAAGCCGTCCATTATTCTGGGATGCCCCTTCTTGGCCACTGCCAATGCCTCTATAAATTATAGATCTGGGGCACTTAAAATGGGCTTTGGGAACAAGAAGATCCGATTGAATGTTTTTGATACTTACAAGCAACCCGGATTTGAAGATTGTTCTCAGATTGAGGTCATTGATGAAATAATTGAAGAGACTACTCCAGCACTCTTATGTAGAGATCCCCTTCAGAAGGTCATATCTAAGGACCATCCCTCGATTATTAAAGAAACTGAAAGGGAAATGCCCGAATTAGAAGAGTTGCTGGGGATACACACTGAGTCTCTGTCCCCACCTTGGACTGTGAAGGTAGATCCGCTGCCTAAGGCAGGGACATCTCAAATACAACCCTCAATCCAAAAGGCTCCTGAATTGGAGTTGAAACCCCTCCCGAGCACATTGAAATATGCTTTCCTTGGCCCTAATAACATCTCCCCATTATTATCTCATCTGCATTATCTGAATTGCAGGAGGGAGCTCTACTTGAGTGTTTACAAAGGCACAAGGAAGAAATTGCCTGGACAATTGATGATATTAAGGGTATTGATCCCTCTCTTTGCATGCATCATATATACACGGACGAGTCCATGAAGCCTTTCCGAGATATGCAGAGAAGGCCCAATCCAAATATGCGGGAGGTTGTTAAAAAGGAGATTCTGAAATGGCTGGATGCAGGGATTATCTATCCCATTTCAGATAGTAAATGAGTCAGTCCTATTCACGTAGTTTCGAAAAAGGCAGGAATCACTGTGGAAGAGAATGACCAAGGAGAACTAGTGACCACTAGACCCTCAACTGGTTGGAGGGTCTGCATTGATTACCGCCGTTTAAACACAGCTACCCAGAAAGACCATTTCCCCTTACCATTTATCGATCAAATTCTGGAACGATTGGTGGGGAACAAGTACTTTCTTTTTCTTGACGGGTACTCTGGGTACAATCAGATAGCCGTTTTTCCTGATGATCAGGAGTGTACCACCTTCACGAGTCCGTATGGCACTTTTGCGTTTCGCCGAATGCCATTCGGGTTATGTAATGCTCCTGCCACATTCCAACGTTGTATGATGGCAATCTTTTCTGATATGATCGACGAGTTTGTTGAAATTTTCACGGATGACTTCTCCATTTATGGCTCGTTGTTTGACCTATGCCTTTCAAACCTTGATAAAGTCATAGCCCGTTGCGAAGAGGTAAAGCTGGTGCTTAGCTAGGAGAAAAGCCACTTTATGGTCCAGCAGGGCATTGTGTTAGGGCATATAGTTTCCGAGAGAGGATTAGAGGTGGACACCGCAAAAATCGATTCCATCTCTAAGCTTCCATTACCGGCCAATGTTCGTCAGGTTAGATCTTTCCTTGGCCATGCTAGATTTTATAGGCGCTTCATTAGAGATTTCAGTAAAATCTCTAAGCCACTCTACGACCTGTTAGCGAAGGATGTCTTCTTCGATTTTGATGATAGATGTGGCGAGGCTTTCCAAGTTTTGAAGAAAGCCCTCATTACCACGCAGATTCTCCAAGCACTAGATTGGACCCTCCCATTTGAGCTTATGTGCAATGCTTCTGATTTTGCAGTGGGAGAGGTCTTAGGTCAAAGGGCTGATGGCAAACCTCATGTGCTGCATTACGCCAGCAAGACCCTTACAGATCCTTAGCAAAACTACACGATTATTGAAAAGGAATTACTTGCTGTAGTATTTGCTTTGGAAAAGTTTCGGTCTTATCTTTTGGGATCCAAGGTTATGGTGTTCACTGATCATTTGGCCCTAAATCATCTTCTGGCTAAAAAGGACACCAAACCTTGCCTAATTCGTTGGATTCTGCTACTCCAAGAATTTGACCTGGAAATTAAAGACAAGAAAGGAGTTGAGAATGTGGTAGCATACCATTTGTCTAGGATCCCTATTGAGGCATCAAACCCTGCTAGCGGTATTCAAGAGACTTTCCCTGATGAGTCTCTAATGGCTGTGGAAGCTAAAACTCCTTGGTTCGCTGACATAGTGAACTATCTGGTCACGGGCATTAACCCCAGTACTTGGGACAAGCAGAAACGAGACAGGTTTCTCGCCAATGCTAAATTTTATCACTGGGAGGAACCCGAGCATTTTAGAATAGGCCCTGATCAGCTTTTTTGTCGTTGCATCCCTGACGAAGAACAAAGAAGTGTTCTGAGTTTCTGCCATGACCTCCAATGTGGGGGACATTTTAATGGGAAGAAGACTGCCCATAAGGTTCTTCAGTCTGGCTTTTGGTGGCCCACATTATTTCAAGATGCACATACGTATGTGGGCGCATGTCTATGTTGCCAGCAGACGGGAACCATTGGAAAAAGGGATGAGATGCCCCAACAACCTATCCTCCCTATTGAAATCTTTGATATTTGGGGCATTGACTTCATGGGTCCCTTTCCTATGTCCTTCGGATATGAATACATCCTTATGGCTGTTGACTATGTATCGAAATGGATAGAAGCCATACCCACGTAAACCAATGACCATTCCGTGGTCTTGAGCTTTGTTAAGGCTAATATCATTTCTCGATATGGGTGCCCAAGGACTACCATAAGTGATGGAGGACCTCACTTTAAGAATGTACACTTCACAAGACTACTCCAAAATTTGGGAGGCAACCACATGATAGCCACACCTTATCACCCCCAAACAAGTGGACAAGTTGAAGTGTCTAATAGGGAGATTAAGCGAATTTTAGAAAAAACTGTCAGGCCTGATAGGAAGGATTGGTCTAAAAAACTAAATGATGCTCTTTGAGCCTACAAAACTGCATATAAGACTCCCTTTGGCATGTCTCCTTTCTGTCTTGTCTACGGAAAAGCGTGCCACCTTCCCATTGAAATCCAACATAAAGCCTATTGGGCTATTAAAAACGTTAACTTGAATCTGGATAAAGCAGGAAAGGCACGTATGTTAGAATTAAGTGAGCTTGAGAAGCTTCATAATGAAATTTATGAAACTTCTCAAGCTTACAAGCAACGTACAAAAGTCTTCCATGACAAGCACATCATTAGAAAGACTTTTGAGCCCAACCAGTGGGTCTGGCTTTTCAATTCTAGACTTAAATTATTTCCTGGAAAGCTCAAGTCACGCTGGGATAGGCCATACGTTATTATCAATACTTTCCCTCATGGAGCTGTAGAGATTAGGAACCCTATTTCAAGTGCGAGCTTTAAGGTAAATGGCCAATGACTTAAACCGTATATTACTCTTTCAGATGGCCAGGTTTTGGACGCACTTCTGCTTGAGGAGCCTTAGCTCCTTCCACTCTCCTCCTCAGATGATATTCTTCTATGTCTGCATTTTTCCAAAAAGGACATTGTCAGTCTTAGGCATGGCGGGGCATAACCTGAGAATGTTTATAGAATTTATAAATATTTGCATACATATTTATATATTAAAAAATAAATAAATAAATATTTCTCTTTTCTTGAGCTGAATGGATTAGTCCCTAGCAGAATACCCTTGTCATTGGAGGTTTTTCTTGAATTATTTCTTAAGTTTAGAATCCAATACATTTATTTCATGTGCACGTAGACTTGGTAATAGATCCTTGAAGAAAACCAATAAGCATTTGTAGTCTACTAAGCCCTTGGACAGTTCATAGGGAGTCAGGCATACTATCTTCTAGTAGATCTACCTCATACTTGTGAGAAGAAAGTAGAGAGATTACTGGTGCGCTAAGTCTAGTGCAAGGACTCTTAAGTTTTGGACAATTAGATGATGATACTTCAGAGTTAGGCATAGCTTTTCACTCTCTGTTCCTGTGTACGTACGTTATGTGAATTCCTGAGAATCACCAAATAAGGCAGATACACAGAGATGGAGTCTTAATAAAGCTATGACTATGGTGGATGGTTATGCCCATCCTTCATAGAGTCCTCGGCTGAAGGAGGGTAATAGTGTCAAAGGTCAGAAATACACCTGTCCTATCCATTCCTTCCCGGTGCCAAAAATAGTCACTTCCACCAAATAAGCCACACAACATCCTCTTGACCATCATCATCCCTAATAATGCCTCATAAATAAAAGTCTGTGTCGTATTATGCTGATTTATAAAAAAAAAAAAAGAGAAGAGAAGAAGAGAGAAAAGAAGAAGAAAAAGAAGAAATAGTTATATTACAAAAAAAAGAGTCCAAGTTTATAATGTAACATTGTTTCTGAGGCAACAGAACACCTTTTGCGTTCCACCAAATATGACCCATACCTACCTTTTAGTATTTCTGATCGCCCGATTACTGGTTGAGGACTCTAACTTAGTTGTAGAGTTATTAGGACTTTAATTGAAGTGTGGATGCCATGTGAGGCCACCAAACAGTGAGTACAATTACTAAATCTGGCGAGATTTGTGATCTCAGAAAGAAAAGAGTGAGCTCCCAGGAACATCAAGAGAGCACAGTTGTTTAGCCTCTCTCTAAGTTGACTTGTCTAATAGTCTAGAAATCTAGAGTCTGTAGTACTAGACTACATGTAGCACCAGATGAGTGTGTGCCACCAATTACAAATCCATTCAACTCGATATCTCCTACCTGAGCCAAATGCCAGGGTCAAATTACAAATTATCGTCTGCTTTATCCCCGAGGAAAGTAGTTGCCTATCCCGATAGCAATATTTACCAAGGGTGAAGTACAAACTCCCACTGCGAATTGGCTTTTTCACTTGGATCTGCTACTTAGGCTATCATCACTTCAAATTTGCCTGGATCTCAAAAGTTTTGAAATAAGAAAAGAAGAAATCTTCTGACTACTTCTATTATTTTTCATTTTTGCCAGGGACTAGCAAATCTTAGGCATGGGGGTATTTGATGAGTCCATTTTAATGGACTAATATTATGCCTAAGTAACTTTAATCGTACCTTTTAGGTTTGTTAATAACTACATTAAGTTATAGAATGTTTGCATTCATCATGATTTAAGTTCACATCTATTTTATAGTATTCTATAACTTAATATGTAATGATGTTACGTTTTTATGTTGCAGGAATGATATTTAGAAAGAACAAAGGGGGGGAATAAATTTCCCCAACAAATAGCCGGTGCTATCCCTCCCTAATCCTCAGGCCAGCCGCAACTCCTCCCGCACATTTATCTGATCTCCCATCGCTCTCCCTCAACAAACGAGGCCATATTTAGAAAAGATTTTGAAAATCCCTGGAAGGGTGGAGGAGAGGAATTAAGAGGAGGCAGAGAAAGGAGAGGAGGGGTTCATCCAGAAACGGTGCAACCATCGTGTGCACTGTGCACCAAGTTCTCCACCGCAGCGCTACCCCCCTCTACAGCACCATCACCTTCACGCCAGCCATAGCCGCACCCGCAAAGTGCCCCTACAGGCACCCGTCGGAGCTGCACTGCTCCGCCCTCGCCACCTGCACCCACAGGCGCTTCCTCCTTCCAGTGCCTAGCGCTCCCCGAAGGCACCGCACGCCAAGCACAACCAGCGCTCCCCTCCAACGCTGCAGGTGCGTGCCCTTCTGCAGCGCCTGCAGGCGCCCTGCCGGTCACCATCGCCCGCACCTGCCAT
Organism: Thalassia testudinum; assembly: GCA_037157565.1. Taxonomy (NCBI): domain Eukaryota; kingdom Viridiplantae; phylum Streptophyta; class Magnoliopsida; order Alismatales; family Hydrocharitaceae; genus Thalassia; species Thalassia testudinum. The sequence continues at coordinate 54,225,679 of JAZHRO010000009.1, forward strand.
CACCACACCCCCCTTCCAACACCTTCCAGCCTACTCCAGCCCTCCTGCAAGCGCTAGCACCGCGCCACCCACTCCTGCAGGCGCACGCCCCTCTCCAGCGCCAGCAGCTGCTCCACCCTCGACACCCATGCTCGCAGGCGCATACCCTTCTGCAGTGCCCGTAAGCACTCTGCCTGTCACCATCGCCCGCACCTGCCATCACCGCACCCACCTTCCAGCGCCTTCCAACCTGCTCCAGCCCTCCTGTAGGTGCTAGCACCGCGCCACCCGCTCCTGCAGGCACGCACCCCTCTCCAGCGCCAGCAGTCGCCCCGCCCTTGCCACCCATGCTCGCAGGCACGTGCCCTTCTACAGTTCCCGTAAGCGCTCTACCTATCACCACCATCTGCACCTGCCATCACCGCACCCCCCTTCCAGCACCTTCCAGCCTGCTCTAGCCCTCCTGCATGCGCTAGCACCGTGCCACCCGCTCCTGCAGGCACGCGCCCCTCTCCAGCGCCAGCAGCCGCTCTGCCTCACCACCAGCAGGCAGGCGCACCCCCTCCTGCAGGCGCTCGCCCTCGCCACCAGCACCCTGTAGGCGCACACCCAAGCGCAACCAGACGCACGACTGTCGCCTTCTCCAACAGGCCGGCGGCCCTCCTCCGCCCACCGGCCACCTCTCACCATTCTGTCATTGTCATCGTGATCCCCACGCATTGGTCAGCCTTCCCCCATATCAGCTCCATCGCCGGTGCTTCATCTCTCACGCGAGGAGGAGAGAGTGTGAAAGCTCTATTTTCACTTCAATTAGAAATTACATGTGCTGCCATTGCCAAAACTTGATTTTTGATTTATTATTTTATTAATTGAATGAATTTATAGCCAAGCCCCTTTAGTCTACTCCAATTAATTGGCTTATCAAATTGCATGATTATCTTCCCCCATCTATTAGCTTTACATTAAATGGTGATATTATGCTTTACATTTGATGCCATTGAATATTTGGGGTTGATTGATTTTATAGGAGTATTCGAGTAAAGGAGAATTTGCGTGATTAGTCCATCTCTTTTAAGAAATTAGAGATTGGTTATTTGATTCATCTATGAGTGTTCCTTCTTTGGGATTAGGATGAATGAATGAAATTACTTTTAAGTAAACAAGAGGTAAATTTATCGTGAATTTATTGGTCTATTCCTCCCTGTGGATACGACATCCGTTATTGTGGTTTAAATTCATATCTGTTTAATCTTTGATTGAGAGATTTTCCACCACCTTTTGTGCTGCAAGGATTTATTATCTTAATATTAATTATTCAAAGTGAAAATCGCTCTATCACTCTATCTTCCAAGCGTCACCCGTCCAGCTCGTCCTCTAAGCAATCATTAAGGAGGATACTTCTCTCTCCATTCTCTTTACCACTTTCTAGAGTAGATTTTACTACTTTCTAGCATAGATTGAAGGAGCTCTGATACCACTTGATAGGATCTAAAATATGGAATATATATATATGGCTACGCATACAAATATTTAAGCACAATGTTAGTAATAACAAGAAAGATTTGCACAATCAATTCAAACCACAAAAGTACACAAAATGTATAGTGGTTCCCCTCCCTTGGGTACTCCACTACCTAAGCCTCCCAGCTTAGGGTTTTTAACCCAATTCTCTCAACCTCGAGAGAATCAATTTACTAACCGAGGTAATTAGCAGGTTACCTCAACCCAAGTACAAAAATGGGTTTATTACAACCCAACGAGCAACAACCTCAAAATACAAATAAGAACTGGTGTAAGAAAGAGAACTCTTACAACAAGAATTCATATGCCTCCCAACAATAATTAAAATGAATACCAATTTGAGAGCCTAAGATGGACGTAAATCACTTCCTAGATGCGTGAGAAAAACACGTTGTTGAGCTTGCAAGAATGTAGAGAAAGTGAATGGCAAGCTTCTCCTTTCTCTCTTGAAAATTTGGTGGAAAATATGAATTATAGCTATAGAATTTTCTTCTCTTTTCTCTTGTTTATTGTATGCAAACAAAGAGTTCTAGGGTCATTTTATAGAGTTTAGGACCTAGGATACTCATCTACTAGACGTTGGGATTTAATTCCCAATGTTCATATTGTTGGAATTAATATTTCTGCCATTCTGTTTTTGGCCAACGGCTAGCTGGTACCGGTACTAAAGTACCTGTATCGATACTAGCAGCTCACTGCCACCAGTACATGAGTCCTGGTACCGGTACTCATCATGGGTAGCGGTACTTGTGACTCCCAGGTTTGGAATTCCTTGGGCACAGTAACCTACCTGTACCGGTACTCATCATGGGTACCGGTACTTGTAAGGTTCAGGCCAGAATTAAGCCTTCAATGTGTAGCCAACATGTACCGGTACTCATGGTTAGTACCGGTACTTGTTGTTCACAGTTTGAGATGAATTCTCAAACCTGTGCCTTGCAAATACCATTACTGATGAACAGTATTGGTACTTGCTTACAAGTACCTATTTTAAGCGATTTAATCAATTATGTTCTTCGAAAACGAATGCCATATAAATCCTAATTTATCTCTAATTGATATTTATGATTTAAGTTAAATTCTCTTGTTAAGAGGCATACAATCTATGAAAACTTAAACTAAAAAAATAAAGGATCGAAGATGATCTTCTTCTTCTCGATCCATCCTTGTCATCTTGCCTCCTCCTTATCATCATTTTCTCTTTCTCATCATCATGCCTCCATCACTTCCTTTTTGCCTTGATCTTCACCTAAATCTCAAAAGAACTCAATTGCAAACATTAATTCATAATAATTTTGTTAACACCAAAATAAGATGTGGAACAAGGTTCCAACATAGATTTCCTGCTTTCTAGTTGTAATGATTAGTGTAATGAATAGCATTTGATGATAAAATCCGTGTTTATTCTACATCTCTTTTGTCTTTATTTGAAATATTCTCTCTCCCTCTTCTATTTATTATTTGTTTAATAGATAGCTAGTTTTCGACCAGCTAATCTATTTTGTGACAAACAAAACAAACGCGTATTTTTAATCAAACGTCCACCTCCCTGTATTCAGCCCAGAATTCTTAGAGTTTTGATATAAATTTATCTGTTGATAGATTTCTTCGCAAATCATACTACGACGGTGGGTTTTTCAAAATCCAATCACATTTGCATACATTTTCCGCTTCCAACAATGGTATGAGGCAAGGAAATAGATTTGTAAGCTTGATTTAGATTATCAGAAAATCAATGCATGTCCAAATGACTACATTCTTTTCATAAATGAATTTGCAAATATGAGTAATCGTTCCGAATGGACATGAGAGATATAAGGAAGGTAAAAATGAAAGTAAGAGGAAACAACCATATAAAGTTCGTTACTTTCCACTGACACCTAGACTTCAATGCCTTTTCATATCAACTAAAACTGTATGGTGGATGATATGGCACCAGGATTGTAAATCTCAAGATGGAAGAATACGTCATCCTACTGATTCAGAGGAGTGGAAGAGATTTGACGAAAGAAATAATTTATTTGCTTTAGAAGCAAGGAACGTGCGGTTGGGTCTTGCAAGCGATGGATTCAATCCATTTAAGAGTATGTACCCGTCGTACTCTATATGCCCAGTGGTAATGGTCACTTATAACTTACCTCCCTGGTTGTGTATGTGATCGTCATTCATGATGCTGACCCTTTTAATCTCCGATCCAAAACAACCAAAAAAGGCAATGGATGTTTATCTCTAGCCATTAATCAATGAACTAAAATAGTTGTGATACACCGGCGTGAAGACGTATGATGCAGAAAAAAGGAATTTTACAACATGCATGTAGCATTGTTGTGGACCATAAACGACTTCCCAGCATATGCAAATTTGTCAGGTTGTAGTACTAAAGGAAAGCTTGTTTGCCTAGTTTGTAAGACACTCATCACCTACAATTACCAGAAAGTAACAAATTCTATTACTTAGGACATTGCATATTTCTACCTATTGAATATAGATGGCGAACGTCACAATTCAGGAGTAAATTTGATGACAGGACGTTTCGGTATTCAAAGAAAAATCCAAAGAATAAACTTAGTACAGATTCTATCAGGTTGCTAGGTCAAGTTATAATGGAGATACTACAAGAAATGGGTGAGATACGGTTGGGTTGACCATTCAAACATGACTAGACAACCTCGAGGAATTTTGGATTTGAAAAGAAAAGCATTTTCTTTATGGAGCTACCACACTGGAAATACCTTACAATACGTCATAATTTAGATGTTATGCACATCAAAAAAAATGTGATGAATAACATCTTAGACGTATTAAATCTAACGGATGATCCAAAGGATACGATGAAAACAAGGAAAGACCAAAAGAGTAGGTTGTTCTCCTTTTTAAAGGAAATTTGGGTGCCAGATGGGTTTTCATCGCAACTTTCTCGTTATGTGAATGAAGTGCAGAAAAAGATATTTGGCTTGAAAAGTCATGACTCCCACGTTTATATGTAAGTATTATTTCCACTAGCGATACTGGGGATACTGCCAGAGCTAGTTATTGATTCATTCAAAGAGTTGAGCAAGTTTTTCAAAGTTGTTTATTCGAAGACACTACAAAATGATACGCTGGATCATTCGGATAAACAAATAGTCATTACTCTCTGTAAGATGGAACAGATTCTTCCCCTAGCCTTCCTTGATGTAATGGTTCATCTCACGTTGCATCTTGCAAATGAAGCAAGAATCGATGGACCTATACATTTCAGATTGGTGTATCCTGTGGAGCAATTTTTTAAAAAGCTTAAAAATTATGTTTTGAATAAGGCAAAGCCAGAATAATCCACTGTAGAAGGGTACCTCATGGAGGAATGCATAAATTTTACTTCCATGTACATGAATGAAACAATCATTTTAATAAACTTCAAAAGAATGATGAGGGGGAATACAATGACAGTGATGAAAAATGTTTGTCAATTTTTTATATCAGAGGAAGGTTGATTCTTCATACAGAGTACAAAGCAATTTCATAAAATGACAGACGTTGCGCACATTTATATATTTTAAAATAAATTCCTGAAATTAATTCATTTACGAGGAATTCGAACGATTACCTCTTTCAAGGACAACTGAATTTGGCTTCTTAGATTGGTTTAAAAATCGAATTAATAAATTGAAAGAGGATAAGGACCCATGATGGGTACCAAATTTTGATGTAATTGCCAATTCACCATTACATTATACACATTACCATTCTGGGTATATAATAAATGAGTTCAGATTCAGGATAAAAGAAATTGACGATAGAAAGGTTACACAATAAGCCGGAGTTGTTGTTGATTCAAATCTTTCCATCAATCCAGATGGATATTATGGTGAAATTAGAGAAATTGTGGAGATCAGTTTCAGATTTGATCATAGAGTTGTCCTATTTAAATGTTGTTGGTTTGATGTTTTTAAATAGGGCACCAGTTTCAAAATTGATAAGAAACATAATTTCTTGAGTTTAAATTGTAAATGTCAAATTCTTCAGTTTAATGAACCATTCACGTTGGCATGTCAAGCGGCACAAGTTTTCTATGTCCCCGATAATTGCCAAAAGGGATGGATTATACCCATAAGAACAGTACTGCACAACCATTTTGACACACAATCTGAAGCATACCAAGAATTAACAGAAGAAGGTCATTTAATTGCAACCAATGTTGACATCTAAGGTTAGTAACTATTTCTTTACTTTGTTTCATTTCTATTTAAATGAAATTCATATTAAAATTAAGATTTATAGGGGCATATATGTCATTACAAAGGGGGTTTGGAGTAAAATTGAAATTCATGTTTGTTGATTTATATATTAATGATTTTAATTATATTAATTATTGAATTTTTTATGTGTTACAGATGAAGTTGTTTAAGAAAAAATCCAAAAAAAGGGTCTTTCTAAGACATAGCCCTCCACATAGCCCGATTCATCTCCTCAGGCTCATCCACCCCCCCATAGCAAGCTCAACCACCCCTTCAACAGCAGGTTCAGCTAACTCCCAGTCACATTTTGTATGGGAGATGGCACGTTTACTACATATGGGGGGAAGGGAGAGAGGAAGGAGATTGCTCAGACGTTGCCATAACAAGTAAAGGAGGATCCAGATTATGGAGGATCAGATGAAGAGGATGGGGAGGAGGTGGGGGAGGAGGTGGGAGAGGAGGAGGGCGACCAGGTGGAGGATGAGATGATGAGGAGCACGTCCCCAGTTCATGTCGACCCCTCAGCAACGAGCTCAAGTTTTGGTAAGAAATCATATACCTTTAAGAAGTAAATTACTTATATGTTTCAAAGTTTATTATAACTTCAAAAATATATAATGAATATGATTAATGTTTACACAAGTAGAGTAGCAAGAGGACAGGGGAAGACAAAAAATCTAGACCGACAGCTATCCTCGAGGGTGTGAGAATAACAATTAGGCTTAGAACCACAGGGGAAGTGGAGAATTACCTGGGCTTTATCAATCGAGTGGGCACAATTGTTAAGTCCATTGTGCCCATTTGCTACTTCGACTGGAGGAAGGTGCCCGTAGAGCTGAAGAAACAGTTCCTCCGTTAGTTGGAGGTAATTTTATTTATAAAAGTTTTTTTCTTTTATGACTTTATCTTAAAATTATTATAAAGTAAGATTGCATATTTTTTAAAATTAATGTAGGCAAATCACGATTGGGGTGATTACCCCAATGCCTCTCGATATATCCTTAAGCACATCGCCAAAATCCACAGGGATTGGAGGACGAAGAACAAGAGAAATGTAAGAATTTTTAAACATTTACATTTTTATTATATACATAATTTCTTATATTATTTCTAACAATTTATATTTGGTATTTAGTTTTTCTCGAACAAAAGTTCACCCAAGGAAGCAATGGGTGATGCTCCTCCTAATGTCATGCCTGATGATTGGAAGAAGGCATGCGAGCATTGGCTGAATGCAAAGACAAAGGTTAGTAAACGATTACAAATTATTCTATTAATTTCATATATCTTAAATTCATAAAAAATATTATTATGTATATGTACAGGAGCAAGCAAGAAAAAATGAGGCCAATAGGGCTAAAGCTCCACCACAGACCCATTGTTTCGGTTAAAGGAGTATCGAGACGGTCAAGAGCCATTACGTAAGTGTTGGAACTACTTTGCAATTGAATATTACTTAATTTTCATGTTATCTTAAAATAACTATATCATTTTTATATTTTCAGCCAACTACTCATGATGGGATGGAAATGAGTAGGATGTATATATACAAGGTCACCTACAGTAAAACTGCAGCTGAGGGTACTCGTAAGTGGATTCATGAGTCATATCAAGAGAAACATGTAAGTTTCTTAAACTCAAAAATATTTATAACTTTCTCTATGTATATATTATAATAATATTTTTTAATACATGTAGGAGCAAATGATACAGTTAGTACATCCCCCCACAAACGAGACATCCGACAGCATCCACCAGCCTTTGCAGCCAGAGGACGCATTTAGGAGAGTGATGCCACTAGGCCACGATAGTTTTGTTCGTAGTGCGAGAAGGGCACATACGTTATCTACCTAGTATGGGAGGAAAGGTGTCGTCTCATCTAGTGTCGTTGACCAATTACATCAAAAAATTGACACACTACAAAGACGAGAGGAAGAGAGGGAGAAGAGAGAGACATATATGAAGAGTCAGATAGATGCCATGCAATCACAGATGAATAAGATGGATAGTAAGATTAAGAAGCTTCTAACCCTTCTTCTGAAAAAGGGTCAATCAGAGCACTCGTCTTCATCAGATCCCAGCATCCACTGACGAGACGACGACGACATAGGTGGAGCTGGTGGCATCGGGGCAGCTGCATAGTGATATTTATACATTTTCTTTTCTTATGTTTTTCGTGTAAATATTTTATTTTCGTTTTATGTAAATTTTTTATTTTCAAACTTTTTATGGGCTAGAATTTTTATATTTATGCAATATAAACTTCTCTTCATTAGTAAGTCTTTCAAGTATATTTAGTATGTAGTTTCATCATTTTGTAATTTCTCATTAAAAAAAATTTATAATTTCTTTTTCAAAAAAATTCCATACAATTATCATCAGTTAGTTAACCAACCGATGGCTTATAAATGATGGGAAAAAGATTTTTCCTGTCACTTTCCAGAATAACCGACGGTGAAAATATCTTCTAGACTAACCACGTCACATATTTTCCGTTGCTTATAAGTAAACTAACGGCAAAAATATTTTTACCGTCACTTCTATAACCAATGGGAAATGTATATAACCGACAAGGAAACTTCAAAAAAAGGCACGTAAAGGCAGGAAAAAGGGACGGATTAATCCCGTGGCTTGACAAATAAGTGACGGCACATACAAGTACTATTGATTTTCAAACAACGGCGAAGCATCTAAACCAACCTTCGGTGAACACTTTTTTTGCCGTCGATCATTAATAAATCGACAGTAATTGTATTTTCCGTTGGTTTGTAACTGACATCTAAATGGCCAATCTGTCTTGTGGTCAAATACTATTTTGACATCAAATGTGCTCTTCAACCGACAGGAAAATGAAACAGTGACGATCATATTGGCATCGCGTAATGGCATCGATTATTAGGTTTTTACCATCGGTTTCTAATCGACGGCAAAAGTGGAGTATGCTGCAATGGGCGGCAAAGGGGTGGTGTAAATTTGGGTGACATTTGTTAAAGTGGTAGGGCATTTGGGCACGTGGTGGAAATTTTTAAAGTGACATTTGCCATCACTTGTTGATTAAACAGATGGCGTATGTCGATTGATGTATGCACAAGTAGAACCCGAGCCTCCCATCATTGTTCATCTTTCCCAAACCCAAACCCTGCTGCATTGTCCTCCTCGTGAGGGGAGTCATTGCATCTTCGATCAAGGAGAGCCCCCTCCTCCTCGCTGATTCTCCACACTGCCCCTCCTCATCGTCCTCCTCCACCTCAAGTGACTCCCTCTTCCTCCGATCCTCCTCCCTACCCTCTCCAATCCTCCTCCCTACACCCTCCCCCTCCTCCTCCTCCTGATCGGGCCCCTCCTCCTCCCTGTCCCCCTCTGCTGACATCCTCCTCCTCCTCCTCCTCTCTATCCCCTCCTCCCCATCCCTTCCCCATCTTGTCATCCTCCTCCTACTGCTACCCTATCCTCCCTCCTCTCCTCCTACCCATCTGTTTCTCCTCGTCCCATTCTACATAATAATTACTGTGTTATCTAATTAATTGTGTTATTTAAATTACATATTATCTTTTTCAGTCATTGTCGGAAGCTGTGTTACATGGAAGTGTAATTTTATTATGTACAATTTATTTTTATCATATTTTAGGTTTATGTTAGATGTAAGATGTGCCCACATATTGTTTATGTTTCAATGAATGAATGTAGGGTGTGCCCACTTTGATTATATGTATTATTTTGATGTACAGGTTATTAGAAAAATTGAAAATATAACACTTAGGACAAGCTAAGTTAGGTTTAACACTTAGGACTTTACATGTTTTCTAGAAAAATCACAAAGATAAAGGATTTAAAAATCAATTGAAAGCACAAATTTTTCATATACTTAGGCACTTGTGCAATAGTTGTAGTTTGGTTATGAATGAGCCAACAGTTGTAGTTTGATAGGTCAAGAGGAGGCACTTGAGAGTGAGGTGAGAGGGATCGAGCAAAAGTCTTTCCTACTATATCTTAGCTATACATTTGTTTTGGTGGCTGAGATGAATGGTCAACAACCAATATGCTAGCTTTGTCATGAATTTAGTAGGATTCAAACTATAGTAGGCTTAAACCACTTAGCACTAATTGGCATCTTTAGTTGCCTATTTTTTCTATAATGAGATTAATATACTTAACTTGGTAACTCATATAGTGAGCTTGTAAGGAATAGAGTTTTAGACCTACACAGAATTAGAAGTAAACCAAATAAATCCTTCAAACGACTACTTCCCAAAAAATAGTATAGATTGATAAGCCTCTCGATTCTTCTTAACAATGCCTCTGAATGCTCATCCTTTCAAAGACATTCACATCATCATCATCATTTTATAACTTGGTGCCCTGTATCCCCATCATTGGTTTTTATTCAAATGAATGGATGTGGGGTGTGCCCACTTGTGTGATGCTTTTTTAATCTGGGATGAGCCCACTTATATTTGTTGTATTATTTTATTATGCAAGTATAAAAAACTTTAAATTTTAAGGGGAAACTCTCTCGAATGTTTTAGAATTTTTTAATGTTCAAATTAGTTATATATAGATATACACACTTGCTAAAAAAATAAATGCACGCGAGGTCAAACATTAAATATTCTAACCCTTAAGATAAAAGTTCTCCAAGTCAAATTGTGTCAAATTACTCTGCCATTGAGACTTATGATCATTGTCAAATTACTCTCACTTATATGCACGATGCATTGTCTTTAAAGCATATCATAAGTCTCGATCGACTTTAGTTCAGTGAAGTACCGAACTAAAGAAGGTCCTTAAAGATTTGATCACAACTTAGGTTTACTTGTTACGTATAACCTTGTGCAGTGAAATTTCGGTTGTTTCTTCCTGCTCTTCTCTAGTGTACCAACTAATCTTATCTAGTTTCCTGCAATATCCTTAACTAGGTGCTAAAGGAAATCTAGTTAAGGTTAGTATTGGGGGGTATACTAGAGAAGTACTGATAGATGCTGCCAAAATTTCACTACACAAAGGTTACATGTAAGTAAACTTAAGTTGTGATTATAGCTTGAATTAGGATTACAAGAGTAGACTATTCTCCTTCTTAAAAGACATTCCAGTGATAGATGGTTTTTCGTTACAGCCTTCTCATTGTGTGAATGAAGTGTAAAAGAGGATACCTGGCTTGAAAAGTTATGACACCCACGTTTATATGCAAGTATTATTTCCACTGGCAATACGGGGGATACTGCCTGAGCGAGTTGTTGATTCATTCATAGAAATGAGCAGATTTTTCAAAGTTGTTTGTTCAAAAACACTACAAAATGATATGCTAGGCCACTATGATAAACAAATTGTCATTACTCTCTGTAAGATGGAACAAATTCTTCCCCTGGTGTTCTTAAATGTAATGGTTCATCTCATGTTGCATCTTACAAATGAAGTGAGAATCGGTGGATCTATACAATTTATATGGATGCATCTTGTGGAGCATTTTTTGAAAAAGCTAAAAGATTATGTCTTGAACAAGGTAAAGCCGGAAGGTTCAATTGTAGAAAGTTATCTCATGGAGTGTATAGATTTTACGTCTATGTACATGAATGAAACAGACAACCACTTTAATAAACTTCAAAGGAACTATGAGGGGGAATACAATGATAGTGATGAAGAATGTTTATCAATTTTTAATATTAGTGGAAGGTTGATTCTTCATATAGAATACAAGCCAATTTCGGAAATTGGCATATGTTGGGCACATCTATATATTTTAAAGCATATTCCAGAAATTGACCAATTCTACGAGGAATTCGAATGATTATTTTATTCAAATACATCTGAATTTGACTTCTTGGATTAGTTCAAAAATCGAGTTAATCAATTGAATGAGGATAAAGACCGACGATGGATACTAGATTTTCATGTAATTATCGATACACCATTACATTATGCACATTAACACTCTAGGTATATAATAAATGGGTTCAGATTCAGAATAAAAAAAAGAGGCTTTTACATATGTATCCCTGTAAACTTTCGATAAGACGCATATACCTTCATGTACTTACTATTTACGTATATACCCCTGTAAGTTACTCCATTAGGGTTGTATGCCCCTTCTCCATTAAATCCAACGGAAAATGCTGTACAAAATTTTAAAAAAAGAAAATTTATATTAACCTCCCTATATTTATCTTATTATTTAATTCAACTCCCTAGAGGTCTACTGCCTCCACTAAGGGTGTACATGGGTGGGGTTGGGTCAGGTTGGGACTAAACCTAAACCCAACCCATAGTTTTCAAGTTGGGATTTTTCAACCCAACCCAACCCATTATACTACTAAACCCAACCCAACCCATAAAAATCAGGTTGGGTTGAGCGGGTTGTTAGTAGTCAAAAAATTTAAAACTTATATTTATTTCCTACATATTTCTATGTTTTTCATGCTTGATAACAAAACATTTTATACTCAAAAATAACTTCTATCTTCTAAAAAAGTAAAAAAAAAAGCAAAAACAAAAAAAAAACTTGATGGTTGTATAATGGTAAAAGGAAAAAATAAAGGCATACCTCATATATGTATATAAAAGCCTAGGTCCAAAGTTTGGAGAAAACTAGCAGCCTCCCTACTACTAGTACCAGCAGAAGTATTAGCAATAGCATCAAGACGATGAGGAGGTGGTAGAGTTGTTGCACTTTCACTAGTTCCAGCCATCTCGGCACCCAATTTCAGATTCTGGTTTATAAAATAGTCGTTCGATAATATGTACATGTTTAGAAAAATTACCAACTTGAAGAAAGGTATTACAAAACACCTACTAAGGTTCTCTCCAAATTAGTAATACCCCTTATTTAGACTCCAAACTAATCATTGACCAAAAAAAAAACCTACAAGACAAATATAGATTTTTTAATATAAATTTTACAATATTAAAGTTAAAAAAGTAAATAAGTAAATGGACTTACCAATTTTTACAATCAATTGCAAACTTTAAAAAATTCTTCATAAACACAATGCACTTAGAATTAAATGTAAACACTAAACAATCTATAATTCATAACATGACTATAAAACGAGTCCAACGATTCTTAAAATAACAATAAAGAAGAGTCTTGGAAGTTATACAATCACAATAGAGTTTCTAAATTCCAAATCACAAAGCAACATAAATCACTGAAGCTAAAAACAAAATTCATAGGAAGTACTCCATTTACTTCAAACTCTAATCACTTCAATTTTTCCTGCAAAACAAAGGAAACAAATCAAGAATTACTTAACAACTAATAGATTATAAAAATTTAGAAAACTCAAATACAATCATCTTTCAATTACCCATAATTTGTGAGCATCACAAATGCTAAATGAACCCCTTCATGATACTCTAAATCTCCTCAGTACACAGTGATTACTACAACAAAAATGCATTAAAATTATGAGTAAGTAATTAAAATTTGAAAAGAGAGCATGTCTAAATAGTAAATAAAAACTTAAGATACCTAAAAGTTTAATTTCTTCAAGATCCTCAACTTTTTCTTCCACCTCTTTGATCGAAGAAGATCTCAACCAATCTTCACAGCAAATCAAGCATTCAACAATCTTAGGTGTCAAAGAACTTCTAAACTGATCAAGTATGCACCCTCCTATGCTATAGACTCCAAGGAACCAGTGGACACTGGAATAGCTAACACATCTATTGCTATCAAAGATAAAATATGATATTTTGATTTATGAACCTTCCACCAATCTAAAATATTGAAATTTTGGTCATCCTTCTCACATGGCTCATCAAAATATCTGTTCATTTCTGTTTTGATTTCTTCACTTTTCTCCTCTTGGAGATGCCTTTGAAATTCACTTTCAAAGCTAATATCTGTGTCATCTTCATATTCATCTACATTCATGGAAACTTGATCGATTACCTTTTCTTCACTTCTTAATGATGTTTGGCTACTAAAGTCAAGCAACTTGTAATGTTCATAAAGCTCATTCATGAAAGACATGAGGTTGTCAACCAACTCCAAGACATGCTCTTTTGCATACACTTTAGAGAAATAAAATTTCACATACTTCAATTTGAAATGAGGATCTAAAAGAACAGCAACCAATAATAACATGTTATCTTTGTTTGAGCTTCCCCAACATTTTTCAAATTTTTCCTTCATCCTTTTTGCCATTGCTTGTAAGATATGATCATTGCTTTAGACTAATCAATCAAAATATTCTCTATCTTACAAAATTCATGAAAATAAATATTAGTTGTAACATAAAGATTTCTTGACAAACGTTTGGTGGCTAATGGGAACACCATCATAGGCCCTAACTAACAACTTTTAAGTCAGGTATGATTGATAAAAGCTCCTACATAATCTTCAGAGGGTCAAAACTCTACATTATTTTGATTTGAGAGGATAATGAGAAATCAAGGTTAATTCTGTAATTTTAACAGCACATCATAAACACAAATTAACCATGGCATTTGTTAGGGGTTAAATGAAGGTCAAATGAGCTTAAATGTCCAAAATGTAGGTCAACATTGATAGAAACGAGGTTTCATGCTTTTCGAGAACCACAACAACACACAAAACCCTAATTTCAAACCTGCTTCAATTAAAGAGGTTCTGGTCAAGATAAAATTTATCTAAGCCTCCTAAAAATAATATAAATATATTCTAAGAGGTTTGGTATCCTTGGTTTGACCATCTAAACCTATTTTGACCTTGGACAGAGTCTTAGATGGGATTTTATCCTAATTTGGGTTTCTGTGCAAATTGCCGAGTCAAATGTGGTCAAAATTAAAATCCAACTTCACCATTAGATTCCTTGGATTCAAAATTTAGGCCCAATCAGAGTCCATCTTGACCTAGTTTACAATTTACCTCTTTAAAACTCTATTTCTGACATTTAGCCCCTCAGGTTTCGAATTCTTTGTAAATAGCCCCTAACTTCTCATCATTTTCTTCATTTATGTCCCTGTTGCCATTAGAGGTGGGAATGCACCTCAGTCTAGATTCACAGAGAGATTTCTCTCTTGAATCAAGACCAAATCCCTCCAAATTTGGAGGAATTGATCATTAGGAGATCCCGATCCATTGAGCCATCTCAAGAACCCTAAATCAAATCCTAGAACTCAGGAGAGCTCGAGGATTTTGGGAAACTTTTTCCCCAAAATCGTGAATCAATCAAGCTCATTTCCTCATTCAAAGCTTATATATCCTGAAGCTCTATATAAGCTTCCTTATGCTCAGTCATTCTCCTTAGCCAAGTTTTGAGCCGAGAATCCTCTCTCCTCCTCCTCTCCAACCAACCTCACTTCTGCTCCAGCAACCTTCACCGTCTTCCTCCTCTGGTCGTCCAACCATCAAATTGGACTACCCTCTAGCTTCCTCTCATCTTCGCGACCGCAACCAGCCAAAGTTCGGCCACCCTCTACCTCTTCTTCCTCGCCGACATCTCACCATACTTCTCGTCTTCTGCACGTCCAGCCGGTCAATGCCGGACGCATCCTGCCCTCTCGCTTCTCCCTAAGTCCCTCAAACACTTCCTCTCACTCCCCTGCTTCCTTCTGAACTCTTAGATTATAGGATCAACCACCATATCGCCCTCACCACCGTCGTCTTCCCCACGACGGCAAAACTCCAGTGAGTTCGCTCGGCCACCTCACCAATCCACTCGCTACAACTCCCAGAAGCCCTGCCGCAACTCCACCATTAAAAGCCCTCACCCAATTTCACTCTACATCCACTCGAGCACTCCACCAAGCACACCCTCCTTCGATCACCTTCCCCGTCACGAACTACCCACGTCCAAGCATGTCACGCCCTAAAACTAACGCCACTGCATCTGCCATGCTCCGACGACCATCTTGAGCGTTTTAACTTGGGCTTATAGACCATATTCTTGTTTCAAGTATCTTCACCGGAGCGCCATCGCCGCCACTATCTTCTTCGACGTCTCTTGCCTCTATCTGACCGCTATCCGACCAGTTGCAGCACGTAATTAAAGCAGCTGCAATTCTTGAAGCTTCCCAGGCCTGTGATTAAGCAGCAAAGATGGAGCAACCACTTTAATTGATGCACACTTCGCTCAGTTGTAGCACGTGGAGCTTTGCGAAGAAAGGACATGGGATTAGTCGCACATCGTGCATCAACAATGCCTACGCAGTGTATAAGACGCAAAGCTGCAGAAGGCTCTTCGCATCGAACGCACAGGGGGGAGGTCCCCCACGCATGCCCCAACACATGCACATCATACACGCTGACCCACGCTCCCTCGCCTGTGGTACACGCCACACGGGTCTGGGCATTAGGTTCAATTACTTGGATCCAGTCTATTCTGAAGAGAAAAGAATCTGAGGAGGAGAGGGAGGGTTTTGCACTAGGGCCTCAGGATTCATGCCCTCCCTCTCCTCTCTCTACACTCAATCGTCGTTGAAGACTTAGTGAGGCCTTGTGCTCCTCTACTGCTGCTATGCCTTGGTGCCTTGAGGTTAAGGCGCTTGAAGCCTTACACTATCATCTGAGCCTTGTGCTTGTGCTAGTTCCGTTCTGATATTGCAGTGGATATTTGAGATATTTGATTGCAGTTACTATTCAAATATTTAAGTGATTTTAGAGCTTAAACATTATGGTTAATTTGGTTATTCAAATCACTATTTTAACCCCATCTCGTTTCACTCTGAATCCTAATTTTATTAAAATATTATTATGATTACATTGAGTATTTTTTTCACATTTTCTTCTCAATATTATGATTAGTGGATTAAATTGCCAATTTGCTCCCCGCGAATGACCTCAGAATCTCTTGTGTTTTCGAGTTTTATAAAATTTAATGTTTGTGCGAATTTTGTCCTATACTACAATGCATATTTCTAAAAGACGATTCTTGCGCATAAACAGTGGCTACAAAAAAGTGTTTCAGAAACTTGGTTAACACATGAGCATGCTTCTAGTCTTCTTCGTTAGGTGGACCCAAATCAAGTTCGAAACTAAATTGAGGGTCTTCCTTTTCCATTCTTTCAAATGCTTTTTGAAACTTTAGAGCAATTTCCAACAACAAATAAGTGGAATTTCACATGATTGGAACATCATGACATAGTGTTGACTTAAAAGGAATTCTCTCTTATCCATCATATTTCTTGAATTGCAATCCTCTAGTAGATGAACTCCTTACGTACTTGATAGCATCACAAATTCTACAAATTGATGCTTGCATCTCTCTAACACCATCTTTTACTATTAGACTCAAGATGTGAGCACAACATCTTAAGTGAATGTATTTTCTATTTAGAATATTGTCGTTCCTCTTGCCAAATTTGAATTTCAAATAATTGACAACCATAACATTTGCACTAGCATTGTCCAGATTGTTCCCACCCTCTCAATTCCCCATTCAAGAAGACATCCTTCAATCATTTTTTCAATTTCTTTTCCCTTATGACTTGACATAGTGCAAAAATTGATGATTTTTTTTTGTAACTTCCACTCATTATCAATGAAATGTGCAGTCAAACATAAATATGAAATATTTTGAATGGAAGTCCATAGATCACTTGTAAAGCAAATCCAACCTTCACTTTCTATAAAAATATTCGTCAATTTCATCTTCTCACGTGCATAAATCTTCATAATATCTCTAGCAACGGTGTTTCTAGAAATTGGCTTAAACTTAGGTTGAGCCACTAACATAAAATATTTGAAGCCCTCATGATCTCCAAAATAAAAGGCAATTCATCAACAATAATCATCCTATCAGAAGCTTACCTTACAACTTCATCATATTTCCATAATGCAAGAGAATTCTCTCCTTGTTTCCCAATTGGTTGAAATTTTAATGTTCTTTATCCACTTGATGATAAATCAGAACATAATGAACTCTTTTTGCACTTTTGTTGAATGTGAATCCATAGTGTGTGGGTTCCATTTTTACGAACATAAACATAGGACATACCACAATACTTGCAAATTACATTAATTCTTCCTTCTTTACTTTTACGTTTAGTAAAACGCTCCCATACATCAGATCATTCCTGACTTCTAGTCTTTCGCATTTGAACCTCTAATTCAGACACACTAGGTTCGGTTGAGTCATTGAGATTTTGCATAGGCGGTTCATTGCTTCCCTTAGCTTCATCATCCATCTAAAAAAAATAAATTCGTCATTAAGATTTTGTTTTTTCATCTCTAAAATTGAAACTAGTTGGCAACTTAATTTAAGCATTATTTGGCTGAACAAAATCGGCATTTTGGGTAGTAAATGAGTCTTCCTATAACATGGAACTCCACTGAATAAAGGCTAGACACATCCATATAAAACAAGAGCTCAAAGTATTTTTCATAAAAAAATAGAATAAGTTTCAAGAATATGGAAAAGCAAGACAAGAGGCAAGCTATGAGGTTTTAACTAAGATGGAAAAAAGAAAGAATGGCAAGCTATAAGTGTTGTAACTGAGAATAAAGAACAATTGCGTATCAAAACTCTGGAAGCTAATTTGAATATCAAAAAGTTAAATTGTCATTGTCAACAAAAGCACATAACTCACTTCTAAATTAAATGCCAAGGCTCCTATCCTTTGAAATTACTAGGTTGCATGCTTGTAAAGTAGAAAACGAGATGAGTGCACAGCATGCTTGGCTATGTGCATTTAGTCCCCCAACCCCAAATACCATATCCTTTGAGATAATATTTTAGATTTCTTTGTAAAACAAGGGTAGGTTTATTTACTCAGAAAGAGCCCAAACCCAAAAGAATCAAGATGTACATTACTAGCACCTTGCTACATGAGAATACAATATATAATTAAAAAAAAGATCATACAACCAACGTCAGAATGGCACAACTGCATCCACATCCCTACAGTTACCTCCAATAGTGAGTATAACAACAATAATGTCACCACCTAGACATGCTGAAACCACCAATAGCAACCACGATCAGGCTATGAGTGTTGTAACTAAGAATAAAGAACCGATTCTACTGAATATGAAAAAGTCTCAAGAACCGATTCTACTTAAGGGAGTGTGACCAGTCAACTTTCCACTTTGCGTTGTAGTATGTAAGTGGTGGAAAAATTGACTAATCAAAAAAATGAAAATAACCACTCACAGAAGAGCAGGTTGTGTCCACAGGGAGGAAATTATGCAATAAACTTGATTATTTTATATTCCTTCGGTTAAGTGCGAAATCCCTATTCAAATCTGACATAAAATGCGATGGAAAGTAGATTCACAATAACTTAAAAAGATAAGGGTATATGCACAGTTTTCCCTCACTGAAATCTTCAACAAATATATGATGATTTTATGTAATTTTCACTTGACATATACTAGAGAAAATTAATGCACAGGTTAATCCCAAAACCAATCTTGAAATTGGTGAATATCAATAACGTGCAATTATCAGAAAATATGAGTGTGCATGCGCAATTTTGCCACAATAAAATAATAATAAATAAAAAATCAAATTGTGGTGGCAATGGCAGTGAATGTAATTTTTAATCTCAGATAAAACAGGGCATTTGCTCTCTCTCCTCCTAGCGAGAGAGAGAGCATCGGCGGGGCTTTCACAAGCAAGGGAGGTTGGCGAGGATGAGGCCGATCCGATGGAGGTTGCAGCATCAACGGAGATGGTCAGAGGTGGCCGGTCGATGGGAGAGAACTGCCGATCTATTGGAGGAGCTTGTTGGGCAGCGCCTGCAATGAAGCGCCCGCTGCAGATGGCACGTGCCTACGGGCGGTGCTGGTGCGGTAAGGCAGGTCTGCAGAGGGGAGGACGCATTGCAGATGGTGCGCGCCTGCGGGTGCGACAGGAGCGAGTGTTGGATGCCTGTGGGAGACGGATGCTGGCGTGCGATTGCGAAGGCGGGCGCTAGAGAAGGGCACGCTTGCGGGAGCGGGCAAGGTGGAGCAGGCACCTGGTGGTGTGCCTAAAGGCGGTGGAGGCTGAGGCGTGCACCTGTAAGCGTGCAAGGTGGAGAAGGAGCGGGCGCTTGTAGTGCTTGGCAGGGGCGCGGGTGAGCAGAGTGGCTATGCAGTGCCTGCGGGTGTTGGCCTGGCAGTGGTGAAGTCGCAGCTGGAGGATGAAGGCGGGCATATGCTTGCAGGCGTGCGGTGCCTGCGAGCATGGCCGGAGGTGGGCGCTGAACGGTGTGCGCCTGTAGGAAGGGAGGTGGGCGCTGGATGGTGTGCGCCTACAGGAAGGGGGGGTGCTGTGGTGCACGCAGCCTGGCAGGGGTGCGCAAGGTGGAGTGGCGCGGTTGCGAGAGCGATGGGAGATCTGGTGGTGGCAGGTGTGGGCCTGGTAGGGAGACTTGGCTGGAGGTGTGATGGCTCTTGGTGAGGGTGTAGGCTTGCAACGCCTGCAGAGGGTTTGGGCGTGAGGCGCGGTGCTGCTTGGTGCACAGTGCATGCGGTGGAGCAGTTCTTGATGATGATCTGCTCCCCTTTCTCTGCCTCCTCTTTTAACTCCTCTCCTTTGCGCATGCGTGAGTTAAGGGATTTTCAAATCCCTTAGCTATTTCTGGCCATGTTTGTTGGGGGAGGGTGGCGGGAGATCAAATAAATGTTGGGAGGAGTTGCAGCTGGCTGGAGATCAGATAAATGTTGGGGAAATTTATCCCCCCCCCTTGTTCTTTCTAAATATTCATCCTGCACATAAAATCATCACATATTAAGTTATAGAATAGATGTAAACCTAAATCATAATGCATGCAAACATTCTATAACTTAATGTAGTTATTAATAAGCCTAAAAGATACAATTAAAGTTACTTAGGCGTAGTATTAGTTCATTAAAATGGACTCATCAAATGCCCCCATGCCTAAGATTTGCTAGTCCCTAGCAAAAATGAAAAATAATAGAAGTAATCAGAAGATTTCTTCTTTTTTTACTTCAAAACTTTAGAAATCCAGATAAATGTGAAGTGCTGATGGCCTAGGTAACAGATCCAAGTGCAAAAGCCAATTCGCATTGGGAGTTCGTACTTCACCCTTGGTAAATATTTCTACCGGGATAGGCAACTACTTCCCTCGGGGATAAAGCAGAAGATAATCTGTAATTTGACCACGGCTTTTGGCTTAGCTAAGAGATATTTAGCAGAATGGATTTGTATTTGGTGGCACATACTCATCTGGTACTACATGTAGTCTAATACTACAGACCCTAGATTTCTAGACAATTAGACAAATCAACTCTGAGAGAGGCTACACAACTGTACTCTCTTGATGTTCCTGGGCACTCCCTCTTTTCTTTCTTTCTGAGATCACAAATCTTGCCAGATTTAAAAATTGTACTCACTATTTGGTGGCCTCACATGGTATCCACACTTCAATTAAAGTCCTAATAACTCTACAACTAAGTTAGAGTCCTCAACCAGTATTCGGGCGATCAGAAATACTGGAAGGTAGGTATGGGTCATATTTGGTGGAACGCGATAGGTGTTCTGTTGCCTCAGAAACAGTGTTACATTATAAACTTGGACTCTCTTTCTTTCCTTTTTTTTTTTTTAATATAACTATTTCTTCTTTTTCTTCTTTCTGTTTCTTCTTTTCTCTCTTCCTTCTTTTTTTTTATATATTATTTCTTATTGTTTTAGTTTCTTTTTCAATTAACACAACACGATACAGACTTTTATTTATGAGGCCTTAATAGGGATGATGATGGTCAAGAGGAAGTTGTGTGGCTTACTTGGTGGAAGTGCCTATTCTTGGCACCGAGAAGGAATGGATAGGACAGGCGTATTTCTGACCTTTGACACTATTATCCTCCTTCAGCTGAGGACTCCATGAAGGATGGTCGTAACCATCCACCATAGTCATAGCTTTATTAAGACCCCATCTCTATGTATCTGTCTTATTTGGTGACTCTCAGGAATTCACACAAAGTACGCACACAGGAACAGAGAGTGAAAACTACTCCTAACTCTGAAGTATCATCATCTAATCGTCCAAAACATAAGAGTCCTTGCACTAGACTTAGCACACCAGTAATCTCTCTACTTTCTTCTCACAAATATGAGGTGGATCTACTAGAAGATAGTATGCCTGTCTCCCTATGAACTGTCCAAGGGTTTAGTAGACTACAAATGCTTATTGGTTTTCCTCAAGGATCCATTACCCAGTCTACTGGATTCTAAACTTAAGAAATAATTCAAGAAGAAAAACCTCCAATGACAAGGGTATTCTACCAGGGACTAACCCATTCAACTCAAGACAAGAGAAATTATATATATATATATATATGTATGTATGCAAATATTTATAAATGCTATAAACATTCTAAGGTTATACCCCCCCATGCCTAAGACTGACAATGTCCTCATTGGAAAAATGCAGACATAGAAAAATATCACCTGAGGAAGAGAGTGGGAGGAGCTAAGGCTCCTCAAGCAGAAGTGCGTCCAAAACCTGGCCATCTGAAAGAGTAATATACGGTTTAAGTCGCTACCCATTTACCTTAAAGCTCGCACCTGAAATAGGGTTCCGAATCTCTATAGCTCCATGAGGGAAAGTATTAATAACAACATATGTCCCATCCCAGCGGGACTTGAGCTTTCCAGGGAATAATTTAAGTCTAGAATTAAAAAACCAGACCCACTGGTTGGGCTCAAAAGTCTTTCTAATGATGTGCTTGTCATGGAAGACTTTTGTACATTGCTTGTAAGCTTGAGAAGTTTCATAAGCTTCATTACGAAGCTCCTCAAGCTCACTTAATTCTAACATACGTGCCTTTCCCACTTTATCCAGATTCAGGTTAACGTTTTTAATAGCCCAATAATCTTTATGTTGGATTTCAACGGGAAGGTGGCACACTTTTCCGTAGACAAGATAGAAAGGAGACATGCCCAAGGGAGTCTTATATGCAGTTCTGTAAGCCCAAAGAGCATCATTTAGTTTTTTAGACCAATCCTTCCTATCAGGCCTAACAGTTTTTTCTAAAATTCGCTTAATCTCCCTATTAGACACTTCAACTTGTGCACTCGTTTGGGGATGATAAGGTGTGGCTATCATGTGGTTAACTCCCAAATTTTGGAATAGTCTTGTGAAGTATACATTCTTAAAGTGAGGTCCTCCATCACTTATGATAGTCCTTGGGCACCCATACCGAGAAATGATATTAGCCTTAACAAAGCCCAAGACCATGGAATGGTCATTGGTTCATGTGGGTATGGCTTCTATCCATTTCGATACATAGTCAATAGCCACAAGGATGTATTCATATCCGAAGGACATAGGAAAGGGACCCATGAAGTCAATGCCCCAAATATCAAAGATTTCAACAGGGATGATAGGTTGTTGGGGCATCTCATCCCTTTTTCCAATGGTTCCCATCTGCTGGCAACGTAGACATGCGCCCACATACGTATGTGAATCTCGAAATAATGTGGGCCAGCAAAAACCAGACTGAAGAACCTTATGGGCAGTCTTCTTCCCACTAAAATGTCCCCCACAGTGGAGGTCATGGCAGAAACTCAGAACACTTCTTTGTTCTTCATCAAGGATGCAATGGCGAAACAGCTGGTCAGGGCCTATTCTAAAAAGCTCAGGTTCCTCCCAGTGATAAAATTTAGCATTAGCGAGAAACCTGTCTCATTTCTGCTTGTCCCAAGTACTGGGGGTAATGCCCGTGACCAGATAGTTCACTATGTCAGTGAACCAAGGAGTTTTAGCTTCCACAGCCATTAGAGACTCATCAGGGAAAGTCTATTGAATACCGCCAGCAGGGTTTGATGCCTCAATAGGGATCCTAGACAAATGGTCTACTACCACATTCTCAACTCCTTTCTTGTCTTTAATTTCCAAGTCAAATTCTTGGAGTAGCAGAATCCAACGAATTAGGCGAGGTTTACTGTCCTTTTTAGCCAGAAGATGCTTTAGGGCCGAATGATCAGTGAACACCACAACCTTAGATCCCAAGGAAAGATCTAACCTGACGAACATTGGCAGGCAATGGAAGCTTAGAGATGGAATCGATTTTTGCGGTGTCCACCTCTAATCCTCTCTCGGAAACTATATGCCCTAACACAATGCCCTGCTGGACCATAAAGTGTCTTTTCTCCCAGCTAAGCACCAGCTTTGCCTCTTCGCAACGGATTAAGACTTTATCAAGGTGCAAAAGGCATAGGTCAAACGACGAGCCATAAATGGAGAAGTCATCCATGAAAATTTCAACCAACTCGTCGATCATATCAGAAAAGATAGCCATCATACAATGTTGGAAAGTGGCAAGAGCATTAGATAACCCGAATGGCATTCGGCGAAACGCAAAAGTGCCATACGGACTCGGGAAGGTGGTACACTCCTGATCATCAGGAAAAATAGCTATCTGATTGTACCCAGAGTACCCGTCAAGAAAACAAAAGTACTTGTTCCCTGCCAATCGTTCCAGAATTTGATCGATAAACGGTAAGGGGAAATGGTCTTTCTGGGTAGCCATGTTTAAACGGCGGTAATCAATGCAAACCATCCAACCAGTTGAGGGTCTAGTGGTCACCAGTTCTCCTTGGTCATTCTCTTCCACAGTGATTCCTACCTTTTTCGGAACTACGTGAATAGGACTGACCCATTTACTATCTGAAATGGGATAGATAATCCCTGCATCTAGCCATTTCAGAATCTCCTTTTTAACAACCTCCCGCATATTTGGATTGAGCCTTCTCTGCATATCTCAGAAAGGCTTCACGGACTCGTCGGTGTATATATGATGCATGCAAAGAGAGGGATCAACACCCTTAGTATCAGCAATTGTCCAGGCAATTGCTTCCTTGTGCCTTTGTAAACACTCAAGTAGAGCTCCCTCCTACAATTCAGATAATGCAGACGAGATAATAACGATGAACGTGTTATTAGGGCCAAGGAAAGCATATTTCAATGTGTTCGGGTGGGGTTTCAACTCCAATTCAGGAGCCTTTTGGATTGAGGGTTTTAATTGAGATGTCCCCGCCTCAGGCAGCAGATATACTTTCATAGTCCAGGGTGGGGACAGAGACTCAGTGTGTATCCCTAGCAATTCTTCTAATTCAGGCATTTCCCTTTCAGTTTCTTTAATAATCGAGGGATGGTCCTTAGATATGACCTTCTGAAGGGGATCTCTACATAAGAGTGCTGGAGTAGTCTCATCAATTATTTCATCAATGACCTCAATCTGAGAACAATCTTCAAATCCAGGTTGCTTGTAAGTATCAAAAACATTCAACCGGATCTTCTTGTTCCCAAAGCCCATTTTAAGTGCCCCAGATCTACAATTTATAAAGGCATTGGCTGTGGCCAAGAAGGGGCATCCCAGGATAATGGACGGCTTTGTGGGCTTATTAGATGGGTCAGTATCAAGTACCAGAAAGTCAACGGGGAAGAAGAAATCCTCCACTCTCACAAGGACATCTTCCAACAATCCACGCGGTGTCTTAAGTGATCTGTCTACGACCTGGACGATTGCTGGACTAGGCTTCAGCTTTCCTCCTCCCAAAAGGTCGTAGACAGAGCTCGATAGAATGTTTACCCCCGCACCCAGATCGAGCATAGCCTCATCAATGTGTTGGTTAACTATGACCACTGAAATATACGGGGCCCTTGGGTCTTTCATTTTGGGGGGTGTTCCATGCTGGAGTACCTAGCTAACATGGTCAGGCAGGATGACCTTGGTTTGGACCTGTTTCCTAGATCGGCAATTCTGGGTGCACAGGTCCTTTAGAAACTTGGCATCGGACGGAATCTGTTTAATCCCTTCCAACAGAGGCAAGTTAATCTAGACTTGCCTAAAAGTATCCATAATCTCTTCCGTCCTATCCTTGGCTCCAGATGAGCCAATAGAAGATTCCCCAGGAGTAGATAGGTGCTCTGGATAGGGCACCGTCGGCTTCTGGGTAGAGGGGTCGTCAGGGCGGGAAAGGGGTGGTGGAAGGACGACATCCTTATTGTAGGTGATTTTGTGCGAGGGAGAGTGGTGTGGCTCTTCCTCGGGTGGATGGAAGTCGGGTCAGGTGTGGAAGGGGAATTCTGAGATGTAACCGTAGGAGTGTTATCAGGCTTGTCAATCTTTTTTCCACTCCTCAACACAGTCACTGCTTGGGCGTGCTTCCTGAATACAACCCCCTTGCCCTTAGGGTTCTCCTCACAAGAGCTAAGTAGCTTCCCCGGATCACGTTGCCTAACTGCCTCAGTAAGATGACCAATTTGGGATTGCATATCAATAATCATCTTATTCTGAGATTGGATAACCATATTCTAATGCTCTTGCATTGGTTTCATCCTGGCCTTCAGTTCATCCATCTCAGAGGGATTATTTGGAGGAGGGTTTTCATAAGAAGGTTGGTATGTGGGCTGGGGAGGTAAGGGTCTTGTATTCCCTGAGTTAGAAGCATTAGCTTGCTTCCAAGAGAAGTTTGGATGGTTCCGCCACCCTGGATTATAAGTGTTGGAGTAAGGGTTATTGCGAGGGGGCAGAAACCTTGGGCCATGTTCAAGTCGGCCTGAATCAACTCAGGAAATTGGTTTGCCTGATGGCACTCTACAGTGGAGTGCGTTGTGCTTTGGCAAATGGAGCATTCTCTTGAAGCCTGAAAAATAGAGGTTGCTTGCGAGTTCATGCCGGGGTTTGCTAAAAGCCTATCAAAGTTTTTATTCAATAGTTGAATCTGATAAGCCAAATCCTGAGAAGCCCCGGCTTCATGGGCCTCTATCTTCCTCTGCAAGATTGATGGTTTTCTTTCTTGATAAACAGAGGACAGATGTATGGAGTTGTCGCTTAATGTTTCAAATAATTCCCAGGCTTCATCCTTAGTTCTGGTCATGAAGGTTCCTACACAGGCTACATCAATGGTTTGCCTATGCCTTTCAGATAATCCGTTATAGAACCTTTTGACCAATTGCCATCTTGGCACTTGATGGTGGGGGCATAACCTAAGAAGGTCATTAAAGCGCTCCCAAGTCTCATGAAATTGCTCCCCTTCCTGTTGAGTAAAACCCATAATCTCTCTTCAGTAATGGTTGGTTTTACTCATAGGAAAATACTTTTTCAAAAATTCTCCCTTAAGGGTGACCCAATCATTTACCCTTACATCGAGGGTATGATACCAGTGCTTGGCCTTATCTTTTAGGGAGAAAGGAAATAGAGTCCTCATCAGGGCTTCATCAGCAAAGCCGTGGAGCTTCACCGTGGAACAGACCTCGGTGAATTCCTCCAAATGCCGGTAGGGGTCCTCCCTAGTAGTACCATAAAAAGAGGGCAATAAAGATATGGTACTACTTTTGATCTCATACGGATTATCCCCTGGCGGTCGTCTTAGTGCTTTTGCAG
Organism: Thalassia testudinum; assembly: GCA_037157565.1. Lineage (NCBI taxonomy): Eukaryota > Viridiplantae > Streptophyta > Magnoliopsida > Alismatales > Hydrocharitaceae > Thalassia > Thalassia testudinum. The sequence goes on from JAZHRO010000009.1 coordinate 54,252,652, forward strand.
GTTGGTTAGTTGGAATGAAATAGTCCCTGAGGGTCCTTTGTTGATTTGCACCTTGCTCAGCCATTCCTTTTTCCTCTCCTAGGTGGGCTCTCCTAAGAATTCTCTCAGGCTCAGGATCAAACACTAGATTACTCTCAAGAGAGCGTCTACCAAGCATACAAAACACAATTCAGGTTTTTATTGAGTAAGTTAGACCTCCACTCCAAAGATAAGTCAAAAGATCAAGACTTTTCCCTCCATTCCCACGTAAGTGGTATAAGAGGGGTGTGGACTTGAAATCTTAACCTTCTTTATTGCAGAGGTCGAATTAGTTAATATAAATGGCCAAACAAGTTTTCACTGCAATTACGTATCTTAATTCAACCTTCGAGTGCCCTAGGACCTATACTTTGCTTGGATGATACCCCCACGTGATCAAGTGAGAAGTTACTCCAAGGATGATCAAAGGGATGCAAGTAGGGAAAACCCTTCCTTTGAGGCGATGCGTATGCGGTGCCCCTTAACTACCCTTTTGTTCCTTTAAGGGGTGTCCCCCTCCGTGGAGTATCAAAACACTTGGTCAAAAGATAGTATCACCACCACCACAAAGCACAATAGGAGGGTCTGCACCGATAAAGAGATCGGTGCCTATAGCCTTAAGGGATCAAGCCTTAGTGCAGTGCCTAATGTGCGTGCTCAGTGTCAGAAGTGTGCAACACACCGCAAATCTTTGTAATTTCTTTTGAAATCGCAGACAAGTCCCTTAGAATCAGATCAAATGTGAATTGCTTTTAGGGTTGAATCTGATTATTGGTCCCACTTTTAGTTATATGACCACTGAATTAGTAAATTCAAACAACTTGGTGGTCTTGAATTTTAATTTGAATGCACATGCGTGAATAGGAGTTGGATGCAAAAGTTAGAAAAATGTACCTGTCTCCAGCAATCTTCGTGCTAATATGCTTGCAATGCAATAATAAGATCTAATGTGCTGCTCAATCACCCCTAAATGCGTGCACCTAAGGGCATGCAACTTCTAAATAGGCAGCTCGATATTTTCTTTATTGGTTTTAAAAGCAGGAAAGCAAAAAATAGAATCACGCACGCAAAAAAAATATTGTAAGCCCTAGTAGCTAAAGAATGTGGGGACAAACCCCCAAAAATTCAGCCCCAATTACTACAAGGGCAAAAGGACAGAAATAAATTTGTGACGACGGAGAATCCTCTACGAAAGTAGGATCTTGGTCTCCTTCATCTTTTCCTCGTGTGGCTTAACTCGTAGTGGCTGTCGCCACTCTATTGCTCCTCGTCGCCTTGTCAGATTCCTTGCACAGTAAAAAAAATTGATCAGATAATTTCGCAACTCAGAGCATTCAAAAACAATGAAGTAAATCTATTGCATTCGTTGCCTCCCCAGCAACGGCGCCAATTTGATGAGTCGACTTTCCGCTTTGCATTGTAGTATTTAAGTGGTAGAAAAATTGACTAATCAAAAAAATAAAAATAACCAGTCACAGAAGAGCGAGTCGTGTCCACAAGGAGGCAATTATGCAATAAACTCAATTATTTTATATTCCTTTGGTTAAGTGCAAAATCTCTATTCAAATCTGACATAAAATGTGATGGAAAGTAGATTCACAATAACTTAAAAAGATAAGGGTATATGCGCAGTTTTCCCTCACTGAAATCTTCAATAAATATATGATGATTTTATGTAATTTTTACTTGACATATACTAGAGAAAATTAATGCACAGGTTAAGCCCAAAACCAATCTTGAAATAGGTGAATATCAATAACGTGCAATTATCAGAAAATATGAGTGTGCATGTACAATTTTGCCACAATAAAATAATAATAAATCAAAAATCAAATTCTGGTGGCAATGGCAGTGAATGTAATTTTTAATCTCAGAGAAAACAAAGCATTTTCTCTCTCTCCTCCTCGCGAGAGAGAGAGAGCACCGGTGGGGCTTTCACAAGCAAGGGAGGTTGGCGAGGACGAGGCCGATCTGATGGAGGTTGTGGCGTCGACGGAGATGGCCAGAGGTGGCCGGTCGAAGAAGGAGAACTGCCGGTCTATTGGAGGAGCCTGTGGGGCAGCGCCTGCAGGCGGTGCTGGTGCGCTGAGGCAGGTCTGTAGAGGGGAGGGCACACTGCAGATGGCGCACGCCTGCGGGTGTGGCAGGAGTGAGCGTTGGATGCCTGCGGGGGATGGATGCTGGCGTGCGGTTGCGAAGGCGGGCGCTGGAGAAGGGCACGCTTGCGGGAGCGGGCAAGGTGGATCGGGCGCCTGGTGGTGTGCCTGAAGGCAGTGGAGGCTGAGGCGCGCACCTGTGAGCGCGCAAGGTGGAGAAGGAGCGGGCGCTTGCAGTGCTTAGCAGGGGTGCGGGTGAGCGGAGCGGCTATGCAGCGCCTGCGGGTGCTGGCCTGGCAGTGGTGAAGGTGCAGCTGGAGGATGAAGGCGGGTGTACGTCTGCAGGCGTGAAGGCATGCAGTGCCTGCGGGCGTGGCTGGAGGTGGGCGCTGGATGGTGTGCGCCTGCAGGAAGGGGGGGTGCTGTGGTGCGTGTAGCCTGGCAGGGGCACGCAAAGCAGAGTGGCGCGGTTGCGAGAGTGGTGGGAGATTTGGTGATGGCGGGTGCGGGCCTGGCAGGGAGACTTGGCTGGAGGTGTGATGGCGCTTGGTGAGGGTGCAGGCTTGCAGCGCCTGTGGAGGGGTTGGCCGTGAGGCGCGGTGCTGCTTGGTGCACAGTGCACGCAGTGGAGCGGTTTTGGATGATGATCTGCTCCCCTTTCTCTGCCTCCTCTTTTAACTCCTCTCCTTTGTGCGTGCGTGAGTTAAGGGATTTTCAAATCCCTTAACTATTTCTGGCCATGTTTGTTGAGGGAGGGCAGCGGGAGATCAGATAAATGTTGGGGAAATTTATCCCCCCTCCCCTTGTTCTTTCTAAATATTCATCTTGCACATAAAATCATCACATATTAAGTTATAGAATAGATGTAAACCTAAATCATAATGCATGCAAACATTCTATAACTTAATGTAGTTATTAACAAGCCTAAAAGATACAATTAAAGTTACTTAGGCGTAATATTAGTCCATTAAAATGGACTCATCAGAGTGTTCTACTGAGGCACTGCTAGAGAAAGATGGTGGGTGGTAGGTGGTGGTGATTGGGAAATATGGCCTGTGTGGTGATGGTGGTGGGGGGTGGTGGCAACAACGACAGCAGAGAGGAAGAGAGGAGGAAGGAGATGTTGAGTCGACCTTGAGGCTCGAGCAGCGATGACAAGAAAGAGGAAGCTTAGAAGCTACGACCTGCGATGGAGACTTGGAGGGGCTGGTGGGCAACATTGCGGTGGGCCGATGGCTGGAACAACGATGGAGGAACTCAGGAGTCAAAGGTGACGAAGGTCGGTTGCGACCTGCAAGCAGGGTGCCTGGAGGCTGGAAAGTGGAAAGGTTAGGGCTTTTGGATGGTTGCAAAAGTGAAACTTGATGGGCACCTGGAGGCTTATGTGAGCAGGAGTGGCATTTTGGGGCATGTTGCGTGGGTTTTTATTTTTTATCTTTTATTTTTTTTATGAAAGTTGGGTGGCTTTTTTCTATTTAAAATTTTAAAGTTTGTAATGGGATGATTCTTTTTTTAAGTTTACATGGATAATTTCATACGTACATACATATATATAACTAAGAAGCGGGTTGAATCGGGTTGCAGGTTGGGTTAGGTTTATTAGACCTTAAACCTAACCCAACCCAATCGGGTTGGGTTCGGGTTGAACCCGACCCATGTACACCCCTAGCCTTCACACTAACGGTAGCCTCTCTCCATCCCCCTGATGTAACGCCATCATTCGTCATAACTAGCATAAATTAGTTGAAATCAAGAGATAAATGCTCCTAAATGATCGCTTGAGAATAGCAATTCCACTCTGATTTGTTTTAAGACACTAAAACAGGGCCAATTCTACAGTTTTAAAATCACATCATGAATGCAGAGTAATCACGGGGTCACCTAGGGGTTAATTAGTGGTCAATTGAGCATAAAAGACCAAGAAGTGGGTCCACACTGACAGAAACAGGATTTCACGCATTTTGAGAACTAAAACAATACATAAAACCCTAAGTATCAACCTCACTTAAATTGAAGAGGTTATGGTCAGGATAAAATTAATCTAAACCTCCTAAAATTCCTAAAAAAATATTTTAAGAGGTTTGGTACCTTTCATTTGACCATCTGGACCCATTTTGACTTAGAACATAGATAGGAATTTGCCCTGATTTAGATTTTTATGCAATTTACCTAGTCAAATGTGGTCAAAACTCAAATCCAATTTCGCCATTAGATTCCTTAGGTTCAAATTAGGTCAACACCAAATTTTGGGCCCAATCAGAGTCCATCTTTACCTAGTTTGCAATTCAGTCCCTAAAATCTTTGTTTCTCACAATCAGCCCCCAGACTATCAGATTTATTGCATTTGGGCCCCTAATTTTATCATTATCTTTGCATAAATACCCCTGCTACCATTGTTGAGTATGAACACCTTTACACCAAGATTTGAGAGAAGAGTTCTCTCTCAAATTAGCATCAAATCCCTCCAAATTTGGAGGGATTGATGACCGAATCATGAAGAATCTGTTGGACCTGATCCCAAGCCCTGATTCGCCTCCTAAAACCCTAGCAAAGCCACATTTTCAATATGAATTCCTTAGGAATTTTGCAAGGAAATTGCACTGACTTTTTGCAATTCAAGTGCCCAGACACCTTTATTTAAACTCCTCAACATCTTAACGTACTTTTCAATTCGGTTAGGCCACAAAAAGTCTTCTTCCTCCTCTCTCTAGCCATCTCCAACCATTACTTCGGTGGCCCTCTAGCCTCTCCTCTTCTATGCCTTCAACGACCAGATTGGAGGCACCAAGCTCCTCTTCTCTTCTTTGCGACCAGAAGCAATCACAGTTCGGCAGCTCCGAGCCCTGTCTTCGCTGCTTCGAGCCCCGTCTTCATCGCTGTTCCCCTTACCGGAGGCCTCTTCATCCTTAGCGCTGGCTAATCATAGTCGATACCAATCTCTCCCCCTTTCATCCCTAGTTTAGGTTCAATCTCTTCCTCTCCCTCTCTAGGTCCTCCCCATCTCCTTTACTTCTCAATTCGACCGTTGTTCACTTGCCTTCCCCTTTGTCTACTCCAATGCTGGCCATGCCTCTGGCAAGGCTGCGCAACTTCTACCGACCACCATATGCCCAACTACCACCACCAGAAGCTTCCCCATCAACAATAGACCAAAAGCCCTCTCCAAATTAGAAGCTTCACCTACTCATTCGCTTCGCCAGATGACCCATCCTTCCACTGTCTCCTCCGATGTTGTCCTACTACGACCGACCTCCATCCAACAAACAAACACCACCACCGTACTCGCCATTGCATGGCAAAGCTCCTGAGCACTTCTAACTGGGTCGAGAGGCCGTTTTCTTGTCATCAAGCACCCTCATCGGAGCTGCTGTAAACACCACTCATCTTCGCCTCCTCCAGCCGTACTCCAACCATCACTCACCTCACTACCACTCTAGATCAAATCGGAATCTCCTTGCGAAACCAGTTATGACTCCAATTGGATGAAGCATCCTAGGCGAAGCTGCAATCAGAAGAAGCCTCGAGCTGTAGCAAATACATGAAGAAGACAAGGGGAAGAAGGGGACATTTAGCCCCACCTCGTTCGCTACAAGACACACACAGTGACATAAATTGATTTTGTGACTACACCTTGTTGCCTCGAATGCCAGGGGTGAGGTCCCCTACGTACACGCCAACGCACACCCTCGTTCGCGCTCACGCGCACGTGAGTCTAGGCCAGATCTGATTACCTGTTACTATGCAACTCGATTACTTGATTTAGAAAGAGAGAAATCTGAGGAGGGTGTGGGGTGGTTTTGCACTATCATGCCTCGACGTGTGTGCTAACACTTAGCATTTCTAAGGCTTGTGCGTTGTACTGAGGTTTGGTGACTTAAGACATCTGGCTCTTTGTGCTGACATTTGGTTGTGGGTACTTTGGATTTTTTGAGTTCTAATATGGTGTGGAAATTGAGAGTTAGTGGTTCAAGACCACTGTTGAGAAATTGAATTGGTTAATTACATTAGGAGTGCTAAATGTGGGAATTAAGTGGTCATTCAAATCACCATTTTTTGGGTTTTAATATTCTTTTTTTATCGTATTGTTTCCTGAGATACTATTGCTATTATTGAACATCATTTTGAGTAAATTTCTATTATTCATTGAATATCTTATTATTCTCATTGTTAGTAATTGCGACTAGTGTTGTGAATTTTATATTTTCTCCCTGCGAACAACCTCGGACTCATATCTATTTCTCGAGCTTATAAATTTAAATGTTATATCGATTTTCATCGCTATACTACAACTCATATTCTAAACCCAACGGAATTTCGATTAACACCCCCTCCCTTCACCTCTCCCTCCACACCACCAATGCTACTACTAGTACTACCGGATCATCCTCACCGCTCGGCCCTTGTGACTTCACCCTCCTTCACCCCATCGGCTTGGGGGACCTCTCCACCATTTACCTCTACCGCCCCACCAGTGACCCCCTCTACCACTTCGACATGAAGATCGTGGACAAGTGAGAGGCAACCAGCAAGAACATGAGCAGGTGCTTTGACATGGAGCTCCATGTGCTAGGACTCCTTCACCATCTCTTCCTCCCCTCCCTCCATGCCTCCTTTGATGCCTTCCTACACTACTCGTGCACCATCATCGATTTCTACCCCGCAAGGGACCTCCACTCCCTCTTCCACCAACAGCCCTCCCGCCACTTCCCTACCCTCTCCACTCGCTTCTACATTGTCGAGGTCCTCCTTAACATTGTATACCACAACCTCAAGCCCGAGAATGTCCTTCTCTGCTCCGACGGCCACATCATGCTCTCCAACTTCAACCTCTCCCTCCTCTCCACCTCCTCGTAGGTCGACAACCCCTCCACCGCTGCCAACTTTTGGGGGGTGCATCCCATCAGGAAGAGGAGGAGGCGGTAGCAGAGGATGGTGGTGGAGCCGATGATGTGCCAGATTTGGAAGCCTAAGGATCATGGTAGTAGATCTAGAAGGAGATCGAATTCATGAGGTGTTGTGGCATGAGCTCCACGGTCGAGCGAAATGCCCATGCACCTTCCTTCTTTGGCACTAGTAGTTCAGGAGGTTGATGATGATGGCTAGTGGGAGGAGGAGGAAGGAAGGGGAAGGGGAGCTGAAATAAATAATAAGATAAATACAGGGAAGTAAATATAAATTTTCTTATTTTTTAAAATTTTGTACAACCTTTTCCGTTGGGTTTAATGGAGTAGGGGCATACAGCCTTAATGGAGTAACTTTATAGGGGTATATACGTAGATACCAACTACATAGGAGTATATGTGTGTTATTGAAAGTTTATAGAGGCATACATATAAAAATCCCTAAAAGAAATTGATGATAGAAAGATTACACAACAAGTCAGGGTTGTTAATTCTGATCTTACCACCAGTCCAGATGGATACTACAGTCAAATCATTGAAATTGTGGAGATCAGCTTCAGATATGATCACAGAGTTGTTCTATTTAAATGTCATTGGTTTGATGTTTTTAAAGAGGGCAATGGCTTCAAAATTGATAAGAAACATAATTTCTTGAGTTTAAATGGTAACCGTCAAATTCTTCAGTCTTCTGAACCATTAACATTAGAATATCAAGCGACACAAGTGTTTTACGTCCCCGATAATTGCCAAATAGGTTGGGTTATACCAATAAGAATAATACCGCGTAATCGTTTTAACGCACAATCTGAAGCATACCAAGAATTAACAGAAGAAGGTCATATAGATTCAAACGCAATATATGTGAATATCTAAGGTTAGTTATAATTTCTTTATTTTGTTTCATTTTTTTGACTTATGCATTTCATATTTTCGTGTTTCTGTACTCCTAGCTATTGTAAATAAGTTCTTGAGATCAATGTCTTTCATTGTGAAGTAGCTTTTCATTGTGGATAGTAGGTCATTTTTGTTTAGTAATGAAGATGATATATATAATAGTCTTAAGATCCTATTTAAAGGTGAAAGATTGGAATATGCTCACCTCACACGTTTTTACTTAAAGTTGAAAATGTAGCTCAGCTGTGTACATAAACAATAGGAAAGATAGCTAAGTTGCTACATACGCTAGATACAATCAAGTGTGATTTAATCAAAAGTGTTGGAAGGATAGATTTAAACATTAGGAAAATGAAGAAAGAAAGAAGATGAAACTAGCAAAGTGGAAAGGAGAGGTTCTATTTGGGTTTTCAGTTTAGTTTTTTATTTATAACTAAATGAGAAACCTAAACAGCCACTACTGCCAATTTAATTTCAATGTTTTTAATTTAATTAAATGATATTATAGGTTTTTGGCTAGATGTAGAGTGTGCCCACATATTACTTTTTATTAAAATAAATGGATGTAAGGTGTGCCCACTTGTGTGCTTTATTTTGAATGTGGAGTGTACCCACTTGTTTGATTAAAATTATTTTTAATGTGGAGTGTGCCTACTTTTATTTTAATATATAGGTTTATAGAAAAGCTTCAAATTTTAAGGAAAAATTTTACCGATTTTTTTTGAAATTTTTATAATATTCAAATTGGTTAGGTTAGTATTGGAGAAATAATTGCCATCTCTTAGGGAAGCCAAATTTTTTTCATTAATGCTTTGTATATTATTTTCAACTATATTAATTTTTGTATTTATTTATTATTGTACATGAGGGGGTTTAAGAAAAAAGCCAACAAAACGACTCCCCCTTAGATACAGCCATGCATCCACCCAACCCGAGTCATCTCCCCAGGCTCTTCCAACCCCCAGCATCAAGCTCCCTCTCAATCACGTTTTCTATGACCCAGGGACCTGGCACGATCTCGAGATGTCATATATGCGGGAGGGAAGTGAAAGGGGAAGGAGATTCCTCCTACTAAGCCAGAGTGAGTATAGGCTGAGTTGTGGGCATCAGAGGATGAGGACGAGGATGAGAACGATGAGGTGGAGGGAGAGGAGGGGGAGGAAGAGTAGGTTGAGAGTACGTCCCCAGTACATGTGGACTCGAGCGCAGCAGGTACAAGTATTAGTAAGAACTCCTGTACTTTTAAAAAGTAATTTACTTCTATATTTTAAAACTTATTATATATTTAATATATATAATGAATATGATTATTGTCAACATAGGTAGAGTAAGAAGAAGATGTGGGAAGACAAAGAATCTAGATCTCCAGTGTATCCCCGAAGTCTTAAGGATAACGATCAGGCTTAGAACCACAGGGGAGGTGGAGAATTACTTGGGCTTAATCAGTTGAGTGGGCACAATGGTGAAGTCCGTCGTGCCACTTTGCTACTTTGACTAAAGGAAGGTTCCCGCAGAGCTACAGAGGCAACTCCTCCGATACAAGGAGGTGTTCGGCGCGTAATTCACGTTTAAAATATTATTTAGTTGTAGTATAGCATGAAAATACATCGACAAATAAATTTGTAAAGATCGATGAGTACCGTGTCATTCACAGGGAGGCAATTCCAATTTACGCAGAAGCGTTTCAATAGAACTTGTTCTAAACAGATATTTATATATGTATATATGTATAGGAATCAGATATATGCATTCAGAAGATCAGAATTTTATTGCAATTAAAATAGAGTTTTGACAATAGAGAATGCTACTAGATACAAATAGATAGATAGAGAGAGAGAGAGACAGAAAGTGGCAGAGAGACGATGCTGCTTGTAGGAAGCTTGTGTGAGATGCCGCAGCACCTCAGATCCAGAGCGCCAAGATGAAGGTCGGAGCGGAGTTGCAGAGGGACGGAGAGTTGCAAAAAAGGTGGAAGAGTTGTATCTAGAGTTGATGGGAGAGAGATGCTTCAACTGGGGGGTCTTGTGCCTTCTTTTATAGCTTTTATGGAGGACAAAAAGGATATTTAACCCATTTATCTCATGCAACAACTCTTGTTTGATCAGATCCATTGATTGGGAGATCAACAGATCAGATATGGCCTCAAGATAACCTCCAACACACCTCCATCGCACAGATCGCACCTCTGGCTGACACGTGGCAGCTTCTTGACCTTTAGATCACCATCGAACGGCTCCTGCTCCACCGCGCACGCCCTCTACAATGAATTTCTCTCCACGCATGATGAGTCGATTTTCGCTTTCAAATAAGATGATTAAGATGATTTATCGTTGTATTTTAAAGTGGTGGAAAATCGACTAATCAAAGTATTAAATTGAAAATAAATCACTCGAGAGAGCGAGTCGTATCCACAGAAAGGTAATGGCCTATTAAAACTCATACGGGTTAAAAATAGATGTTCACGAATTGTTTCCCCCAAAAATTGTGTTGAAAACCATGTTAGGTATGAGTTTGAATGAGAGCATAATTTGAAATTGCATTATACCAAACAAAAGGGAGCTCAATGCAATGTTCACAATAACAAAATAAAAATAAAAGTTTGCAATGGCATTGAATGTAAAAACTAATACCCCATTTACTATAGCAAAACAGAGGAATGGCTTCCCCTTGTCCGTGCGCGAGGAGGAGACCAAGGCCAACGGTGCAAAGCTCGGAGGAAGATCTCTAGACCAAGGGCTTTGAGATGGTGGTCGTGGCGAAGTGCAAGGTGGTCGAAGCCGGCTGGACGAAGCTACGGTGAAGGTGGGTTCCGGCAGTGGCTATTGGCTGTTGGCTGTTGCTGTGGAGGCACATGCATGCACTCGGGGAGGCACGACTACTGGAGCTGGCAGCGAATGCAGCTGCTGCTACTAGCCAAGCGGGGTAAGGAGCTGGCGGAGTGTGGCTGCTACTACTGCACGCTGCAGGCACGGTGGCGGTGGTTGCTACGTCTGCGTGGGTAGCTGAGCACCATGCGTGGACGTGCGCAACGCGTGGGAGAGGAAGCCATGCACACACAGCTTCTGCTGGAAGAGGCCGCTGCAGGCGCGGACTGCTGGCTGCTACTGCTATTGGCGCACAGGCCTCAGTGAGGAGGCGTTGAAGGACTCAGACTAAGCAAAGGGGAGATGGTGCTCGCTCGAGGTGGCATGTTGTGCGGTGGGGGTATGGCTAATGAAGGTGTTGGGTTTGTTGGTGGAAGAGAAATAATGCTGAGGCGCAGGGAAGACGCAGCGAGGGGAGGGGCGTCAGACGTCTGGGAAATTTCCCGGACGTCTTAACTGGCACAGAGGCGAGGACCTGGAGGTGGTTGCTGGTGATGGCGGTGAGGGTGGCACTACACGATGTTGTTGCAGCGTGGAGGGGAGCACACTGAGGTGCTCACAGTAATGCAGCTGCTCCAATTTGTCGGAGCATCCTGTCACGACACACGCCTACGGCGGTGGAGCAGACTGTCACAATCGAGGCCGGTGGTGGTGGAGCAGATGAGAAGATATTCTCTGCAAAGTAGGGAATGGGGTGGAGGCCTACCGGTGATGGTGCGGCTGAAGTCTTCTTTTATGCTGCAGGAGGAGTGCAGCCACAGGCGGACATTGGTTGAAGAAGAGGTGAAGCGACGAACATCGTGTGGAACAGGGATCCACGATTGTCGCTTGTGCATTATAGCTGGCACAACTCTCCTGGATGCATTCGTTGGAGATAAAATAAAGAAAAGAAATAAGGGGTTATTTATATGCAAACCCTTACTTTCTATGTTAAAACCAAACAATACATGTAATGCACTCACAAGTTATTCTAACTTAATTCTAAAGGAATTTAATTATGAATGCAATGCATAAATTATGCAATTAAGTTAAAAACATAAACTAATATATTTACATCCTAATACATTCTAAATAAATGTTAAAGATAACATAATATCTAGGCATTGAAATACCTAAATAGCCCACAAATATGGGCTCATCAAATTCCCTCATGCCTAGTTTTTGCTAGTCCCTAGCAAATTCAAGCAATAACCCAGCTCTTCAAGTGGACTAGCCAACCCAATTGGTCTTCTTTTAGCAACTTATTACATTTAGACTTTAGACCTAAGGTTCCCAAGTAGTTGCTAAGTTACAAACTAGGTTGGCTAAGGATGAGTTGCAGGTGCAGGTTTGCCTGATTTCTAACTCTACCTTAACGTCTATTGGTCCTAGATATTAAAGCATCCGTGCATGTGCAATGGTTTGATTTATTTGAGGTTGGTATAATTACCAACCTAGAAAGAGGATTTTTTTTATTTTTTTTCGCTCATATATATTTTTTGTTTGATTCTTCTAAGTCTAACCTTGGATCAGCTATCAACACGGTCAGTGTCGGATTCATTATCCCCATCACCGAACCTCAAAGGGTGCCTGGCTTTCAATGCTTCGAGATAGAACCGCCCATAGTGACCCCAAGAACTCCTAGAAATCGACACTTCGAGATAGGGCCGCCCATGATACCTGAACCGCACAATGCGCTTACATGGCCCCAGTAAGATATACATCCTAAGAGACAAGCGCCGAGGAGGTGACATATTATCATTGCATCCTCAAGGTGAGTATATACTCCACCTCTCCTGTAGCATGAACTCTTCCAATCAAATTGTGTTTTCAAGCTTCTCCTGAGTCAGAACTAAGAGAACTAAATTTTCTTTAAGAAATGAATTATGGTGATCACTATTTACACAAGACCAAGTGTGTGTGAAATGTGGATGCTTAGGTTACAAGGACCCGTAAACCAAAAGGTAGAAAAAGATACCAAGTACTACCTAGCCTTTGACTCAATCTCTAGCTTTCCTTCCTCAGCCTCATGAGGAATGGTCCGCAACTTAACTCCTACTTAAGTTTTTAAGTCCACAAAGGACCCTAAAGGTCTAAAGCTAGTAGCTCAACTTACCTTCTAAGTCAAGCCCTAGAGTCAACTTAGTCTAACCTAAAGTTCTGGTTTGCTTAAGAATGTAGGGCCCAGCCAGTTAAGCTCAATAATGCAAAATGTTTTTCCTTTTTTCTTTTTTTTTGTATTTTGTTTAACAATGTAAATGCATGCAATGCAGAATGTTTTAACTAAATGCATGAATGCACTATGTATAAATGCTATGTACAGATGCCTTACGTCCTATCCCCCCATGCCTGGTTCAAACAATGTCCTCATTGAAAGTAAAATGGCCAAGGGAAAATGTTACCTGAGGCGGGAAAGAAAGGAGCTAAGGCTCCTCAAGAGTGACCTCGTCAACCAGATGGCCATCCAAAGTTACATAAGGTTTTAATCGTTGGCCATTGATGGTAAAGGGTATTGCTGAAGAAGAAGGGCTCTTGATCTCCACAGCCCCATGCGGAAATACTTTGGTGATAATGTAAGGCCCATCCCAACGTGATTTCAATTTTCCTAAAAAAAGCTTAAGTCTGGAATTGAAAAGCAAAACTTGTTGGTTGGGCTCAAAGGTCTTTCTAAGGATATATTTATCATGCAAGACCTCAGTTCTCTCTTTATAAGCTTGGGAGGTACCATAAGCATCATTTCTCAGCTCCTCAAGCTCACTTAATTCCAAAAGTCGTGCCTTACCTGCCTTTTCTAAATCCATGTTGACACTTCGAATAGCCCAAAGTACCCTATGTTCTAGCTCAACGGGTAAATGGCACACTTTCCCGTACATAATTCGGAAGGGAGATGTACCCAAAGGGATCTTATAGGCCGTTCGATATGCCCATAAAGCATCATCAAGCTTTTGGGACCAGTCCTTCCTATCAGGTCTAATGGTCTTTTCTAAAATGCTCTTTATCTCCCTATTCTACACTTCACCCTGGCCACTTGTCTGAGGATGGTAAGGGGTAGCGACCTTGTGAGTCACTCCCAGACTCCTAAATGGCCGATTGAAATGGTGGTTCTGAAAATAAGGTCCCCCATCACTTATAATCGTCTTGGGGCAGCCAAAGCAAGATATGATATTGGCCTTCACAAATTTTAATACCACAGAGTGATCATTTGTGCACGTAAGAATGGCCTCTATCCACTTGGAAACATAATCCACTACCACCAAGATATACTCAAATCCATTGGACGAAGGGAAGGGACCCATGAAGTCTATCCCCCAAACATCAAAAATTTCCACAAGTTGGATAGGGTGTTGGGGCATCTCATTCCGCTTCCCAGTCGTTCCAGTTCGTTGACATCTAAGACAGGCCTTAACAAAGTTATGGGAATCCTTAAATAAAGTTGGCCACCAAAAACTGGATTGGAGAACCTTAAAAGCTATTTTCTTAGCACCAAAGTGTCCTCCACAATGAAGCTCATGGCAAAATCTCAACACACTCTATTACTCTTCTTCAGGCACACATCATCTCCAAACTTGGTCTTATAAAATATTAAATAATTCTGTCTCTTCCCAATGAAAGAATCTAGCTTGGGAAATGAATCACTTCCGTTTTTGTGCATCCCAAGAGCCAGGGGTTTCTCCAGTGACCAAGTAATTAACTGTATCCGCATACCAAGGTGAAGTTGGTGTTACCGCCATAAGGGTTTCATCGGGAAATGTCTCGCGAATGTCCCCAGATGGAGAGTCATCAAGGGGAAGGCAAGACAGGTGGTCAGCCACTACATTTTCCACTCCTTTATTTTCACGAATTCCAAGTCAACTCTTAAAGGAGTAGAATCCACCTAATTAAACGTGGCTTAGAGTCCTTCTTGGCAATGAGATGTTTCACTGCCGCATGATCAATTTTTTACAAATGACCACCTTGGATCCAAGAAGATAAGACCTAAACTTCTCCAAAGTAAAAACTATAGCAAGTAATTCCTTTTTAGTGACTGTGTAGTTTTTTTGTGGTTCAATTAAAGTCTTGCTGTTATAGTGCAGCACATATGGTGTTCCCTCAACCTTTTGTCCAAGGACTGCTCCCACTGCGTAATCTGAAGCATCACATATCAACTCAAATGGGAGTGTCCAATCTGGAGCTCGGAGAATAGGCGTAGAGGTCAAGGCCTCCTTCAACATATGAAAAGCCTCGGCACACTTAGAATCAAAATCGAAGGAAGATTCTTTCACCAATAAGTTGCAAAGTGGCCTAGAAATTTTGCTGAAATTCTTAATGAATCGCCTATAAAAGCCTGCATGGCCCAGAAAGGATCTAATCTATTTGACATTCGTGGGCAATGGGAGTTTGAAAATAGAATCAACTTTAGCCTTACCTACTTCCAAGCCCCTTTCAGACACAACATGCCCAAGTACAATGCCTTTCTGTACCATGAAGTGGCTTTTCTCCCAGCAGAGGACTAAACTAGTCTGCTTACATCTCTTCAGCACATTCTCCAAGTGCAGGAGACACCGGTCGTTTGTCTCTGGGAGGCATTTGTTTAATTCTGAAATCAATCTTTTATCGCTCTACTTTATTTAAAACCGCATGCCGGTTTCCAATCTTCGAATTAAGACTTCGCCACTTCTATTATGAATTCTAATTACGTGCGTGTGCGTTAAATAGATAACAAAGGTAAAAGTATGAGTTTCGATGCGCACAATTCTAGTTACATGGTGGCTATTTACAGAAAATGCATCTATAGTTAGGTTTTCTATATTTTCCGGAACTGACAAGCTTGTTGCAAAATATATATATAAGTGAAAAATAGGCAACTTGAATCACACAGAAAAGATGGCTACCAATAAGCTCATGGTGATTTCAAACATAGAGATATATATAAAAATGTATCTTTTATTCATTCACTCAGAGAAGTGTTTGCAACATGGAATGTAGAGAAAGCTTGTACAGGAATGCTTGAAAATGTAAATCTAGCTACTAGAAAATGATCGCATACAA
The DNA here is from genome assembly GCA_037157565.1 of Thalassia testudinum. Classification (NCBI taxonomy): domain Eukaryota; kingdom Viridiplantae; phylum Streptophyta; class Magnoliopsida; order Alismatales; family Hydrocharitaceae; genus Thalassia; species Thalassia testudinum. The sequence continues at coordinate 54,268,432 of JAZHRO010000009.1, forward strand.
GAATCTGTGGGGGGATTTTGCAAGCATCATTGGGAGATAATAAAGAGATAAACTACAAAGCAATAAATATAAGTAGTAAAACTACAAAGAGCTAAGTTACTAATCTAGCAGAAGGAAGGGCATTCGGAGGTGGTCTCCGATGGCCTTTGAGTGGCTGAGAGAAGAAGGAGGGGCAACCAATGGAGCTTAGGCCAACCCTTTGAGAGAGGTTGGAGAAGTGATCCAACATCCTAGTGTAGAGATGGTGACCTTCATGGTGGTGCTCAACTCGTGGAGGTGGAGTGGAGATGGAAGTGGCTAGCCTAAGTGGAATGAATGCCAAAGAAATGGATGGGTGCAAATGGCCACCCCTTAGGTCTTTTTATAGACCTAAGGGAGTCTCTCTAGAGAAGTGCGAAACTCTCTAGAGAGAGCTCCAATGAGTGGCTAGCCAAGTGAGAGAGAAGTGGTTCTTAGAACCACAAAAAGTGGATCTAGGAATTGAATGACACTTGGTTGCTAAATTTGGCAACCAAGAGTGGCGCCACTTCAAGAGAGTTCTAGAGAACTCTAGATGTGTGGGAGTGCATGAATGGGTGTGTGTGTGTGTGTGGTCGTGCCCTAGGTGTCTAAGTGGTATAGGTTAGGTCCTAAGGTGTTTAGGTAGGTGTATGCTTTGAATTAAGGTTGCAAACCCTAATTGCTAAGGGGAAATTGCAATTAAACTTAACCCAAGTTTAATTGAATGAGTGTGAACCTAATTGAGAGTGAAATAACTCAATTAGGTTGGGCTTAGATTAATTGGACTCTCACTAAGGCCAATTGGACTTGTGTGGGTTGAGATCTGAGCTCAATTAGACTCAATGAGTCCAATTGGCTTAGGTGATGGTAATTGACTATGATCTAAGTCAATTGGGTTTGGTGAGGACCTAATTAGGTCCTTAGGGAGGTCTAGAGGTGATGTACTAGGGTTAGGGTACCTTAATTTAGGTTCCTATGGGGTTGGAATTGGGTCTAGGGAGCTAGAGATCCAAGATCAAGGCTTGAATCTCAAAACAGGAACTGGAGAACAGTTCCAAACGTCCAAAAATAGAATTAGATGAATTATACTCAAAAATCAAAAGTCCAAACTTCAATTCTGGACATCCAATCTGAGTCAGGGGAAATTCTAGGTTCTATTTTGGGTATTCCACAGAAATTGGACGTCTGACAAAGTGTCTGGATGTCCAATAACACTGCAGAAGTGGGTTTGAGGTGTGCGGGAGTTTTCTAAGGGTTCTGGACATCCAATAACTTATCTGGACATCCAGATAAGGGTTGGAACTAGGGTTTTAGGGTTTCCTAGGGTGCGGTGACCTAATCTAAGGGTGGCTAAGGCTTGGGGGAAGTCTCTAGGAAATCCTAAGACTAGGATGGACCTAAGCTCTTCATATTTTACTACTTTATTTCTACTTAATAGAATAGCATACCTTAACTCCCTTACATCATTATTCCTACATTTATTCTAAGTCTTCTAATCCAGCTCTACTACAACAGCCATTATTCCTGATCCAACTTCAGATCCAGCTCCAGATCCATCTTTTGATCAGCTTATTGCCTATAATTGACATAATGCACTTAATCAGCACATTATAACACTATTTTATGCATTGCTAAAGTAAAGCAGTAAAGATGCAGATAATGCTTATGCATGCATGAATTACCCTAACTTATGCTAAGTTCTAGCCTAATTTAGGTCAATTAAGACCTATGATTGCTGCGCAATCATACCACCATGCCTAAGTCTTGCTAGTCCCTAGCAAATGCAAGACTAAATTATTCACAGCAAGGGTCCCTGATGGATTGATTATTTTATCAAGTGTATGCCTAGAGATTTTTCTCCTTTTTATTTTCATCCTATGTTCTAGAAATCTAGACAATCGTGAAAGTGCAGCTATGTAGCTTTTGCAACGGATTCAAGTGAAAAACTAATTCACCTCTAAAGCCTATACTTGACCCGTAGTAAAAATTCTAGCGGGATAGGCGGACTTCTTCCCTTGGGGTATTCAAGATATTCTATGAATTCCACCCCTGCTTTAGGCTTAGGTAGAGAATCTCTAAGGGGAAAAATTATATATTTGGTGGCTCACTCTCGCTTGGTGCTACATAAAGATTAGTACTGCAGAATCTAGATTCCCAGACTACTAAGTAACTCAACTCGGAGAAAGACGAAAAACTATGCTCTCTTTTGATTCCTTTGTATTCATTCTCTTACTCTTTTTCTTTTTCTTTTTTTTTCTTTTTCTTAGAGCTCATAATCTCACCAGATTCTCACGCATGATTCACATTTGGTGGTCTCACTTGGCATTAACACTTTAATTGAGTTCCATAACACCAACACTGAGTCAGAATTCCTCAGCCAGCATTTGGACAATCAGAAACACAGAAAAATAGGTTAAGGCCATATTTGGTGGATCTCAAATTTATTTGGTGGTATTGCCTCAATGCAACACTAAATATTCACTCTTTTTTTTCTTTGCTTTTTCTTCTTTTTCTAATTTTTCTCTCAATTTTTCTTTCTTTTCATCATTTTTTTTTTCAACATAACACAACTAGCACACATCCATGAACTTTATTGAGGAGGCATTATTAGGGATTGGTGGTACTCAAGAGACATTGGGTGACCTATTTTGTGGAAGTGCCTACTCACGGCATCGGGAGAGACAGATAAGATGGTGTATTTCTGACATTGGCATCAATACCCTCCTTCAACCGTGGATTCCATAAAGAATGGTCGTAACCATCTACCTTAGCCCTAGTTTTATGAAAACTCGCTTTCCGCGTATTTGCCTTATTTGGTGGCTCTCAAAATTCACACAAAATGTATACGCAGGAACCGAGAGAGAAAACTATGTCTAATCTCAGAGTTTGCTTTCCATTCTTAGATAATTCATCAAGTTGCCTGATTTGATTTCAATAACAAAACCTGATTTGTGCACCCACTTAAGGTAACTAGGGCTATCACACTCTTGTTTGAGCCCTAGATACTACATTTGGCAAACTAAATTGAACCAAAATTAGAGCCAATTAAGGATTCCAAGTAGGGTTTTAGAGACACACTTACATAAGCAAGAATCAACTTTCCAAAATGATGTGTGACTAAGCCTTGGTTGAATTGATCTATTCAAGCAAACCCTAAAAATCAGGCTCTTAATCTCACTTGAATCCTAAAGGAGGGATCTAAAACTTCTCAAAGGATAAATAGGTGAAGTTGGCCCACCTTGTTGGGTCAACCAATCTTTAAATTAGGTCATTTTTTGCACTCAATACATCTTAAAGTTCAAGAGAAATCCTAAGCACCATTGCTCTTAATTAAAATTAGTAGACTTAAGAGGTCAAGTCCCCATTCTGGTCTGCCTGGAACATCAGTGACAGGAGAGGTCGAGTGGGGGAAACCCTGCAACACATCGGGGTGCTCTACCATGTAGGGGTCTTCGCGGGACTCTCCCTCTCTGGCTGCCTAGGTAATTCTCCAGTGGACGGCTTTCTGACTAAGGGGTATCATCCGCCCCGAACCTCTATAGTCATCCAAAATTTTTGGGTGTCTTAATTTGGTCCATCACATTCTATTCTCATCCAGGTCAATGGTGCATGTTTGGTAGGAGGTCCTTAAGATCATCGTTGAGGCCTCCTTTAGTTATTCACTCCCGTCGAGGCTGGGCCTCAACTTTCGTGTTTGTGCAGCAACCCCATCACATAGACATCTCTTCTAATTCATCTGAACCTAATTCTACTTCATCCATCATCATGGCACAACCCATAGAAGAAGAGAATAACCTCGAGAATCAACTTCAGTACCTTAATGATTTATTCCAAGCCTTTGTGAATCCACCGTAGTGTCCTATGGTGCGAGATCATTACAATCCCACTATGGTGGCAATCGAACCTTAAGTCCAAATCCTGGCTGAAGGTCTTGACACTGAACTCAAGCCCAACATGTTCATGCTATTCAAAAATTTCATGGGCTCAATTCTGAGGATCCTTTCCAGCACATTAAACAGCTCAAGCATTTGGCCCAGTCCTTCAGATCAAATGTCCAAAATCAGGACATCCTTCTCATGAAAATGTTCTCCTTCTCTCTCATGGACAAAGCAGCTCACTTGTATCAAACTCAAACACGTCCAATCAACACATGGGTTGAACTGCAATCCGAGTTTCAGAAAAAGTTCTTCCCAATTGGTTGAACGAATGCTTTACGGCACCAGATCACGCACTTCACACAGCAGTTTGGAGAACCACTTCATGAAGCATAGGATCATTTCCTGGATCTCATGCGAAAGTGCCCCTATCACGGAGTTCCTAAATGGAACAAGTCCAGTCTTTTTACCAGGGACACCATGAAGATATCCATTTATTCATCAATGCAACTTGTGAAGGAAATATCATGGGTCAACACGAGGACACTGCGTGGGCGATTCTCAAAAATATGTGCGAGAACTCCATCAACAATGACACCATGGGCATATTCGACCAGACGAATGCCCACGCATCGACAAATCCAAGGGGGCACATGAGATGCAGGGCCTGTCCTCATCTATTGACTCGGAATTGATGGCCAGTCATTTGGATAAGGTCTCTATCATTGAGAAGAAGGTGGATGAGCTAACTCGACATTTGCAGCGAGCCACCTCTGTGCAAAACCCGTTCGTACAGCCACCCTCTTGGTGGGAAGCTGTGCATAACATCTACCACCGATCTTCTCAAGGGATGGACCCGTATCCACCCCCGTCTGACTCTAGGGCCAGAGGAAACTCTGACCCTGCCTATTCTAGTTGGGGGAACTCTGAACCCTCGACTCTGACTTTTCTAAGGTTCCTCAGACCTGCAAGGACCTCAATGCCATCCAGAATGACCCATTCTCTAATACGTATAACCCTGGATGGAAAAATCATCCTAATTTCATGTAGGCGGGAAACAATCATAATCAAAGACCACCATATCAGCCCCGTCCACAAGCTCCTTGTCCATATCAGCCGCCTCAGCCTCGGCCCAACCCCACCTATCAATCTGGGCCAACTCAAATAGATCAAATGACTCTTATCCTTCAGACTCTGGCTGACATTCAAAAGATGAATGCGGCTATGCAAAAACAGCACAAAGATGAGATCACAGAGGTTCACAATAACTCGCCCAGATGGAGAATTCCTGCCAACCTGGCACACTACCTTCGCAACCTCTGCCGAATTTGAATAACGTGTTGAACCAGAGGAGCATTATGAACCCAAATCCAGGCCAAGCCCACATGATTTATCAGGCCCCTTCTGCTCCATCACCCGACGGGATGGATGCTTCGACATTGTACTTGGGATTTTAGCAGCAGCCTCTTATTTTACCTACACCAAACCCGAACCAAGCAGGACTGAATTCAGTAACAACCCATAGTGGCAAAGCAACATGGGACCCACCTTACCCAAGCCACTTCCAACCTGGTAGTGCTAACCCAAACCCTAGGATAGTCATCCAGGATACCCCTGTCCCTGATCAAGAACCTAGACCTATTCTAGAGGAACCATCCAAGGTTCCATTTCCTGAGGCCTTGACCAAGGGAAAGAGGATAACCAAACCCGTGGCACCTGAAGATCTAGTCAAGCTATTTGAATAGGTCCATATAAACATCCCCTTGATGGATGCAATTCGCCACGTACCGGCTTATGCACGATTTCTAAAAAACGTGTGTACACCTAAGCATAAGCTGAGAACCAAAAGTGGGAACCCAATCGTATTGTCAAAGCAAGGCAACTCTGTCATTTTGAGAAAACACCCACCTAAGGCAAAAGACCCAGGTACTCCCCTGATTTCCTGTATAATTGGTGATATCCAATTTGATAGAGCATTATTAGATCTAGGAACCTCCATAAACCTAATACCTATTTCCCTACTTGACCATCTTGAGGAATCTGAGCTAAAACCAATAGAGGTGACATTACAGTTGGCAAATCGATCTATTAAGTCACCTAAAGGAGTTCTTGAGGATAACATTGTTTGGGTTCGGGATTTCTATTTCCTGGTGGACTTCGTAGTCCTGGATATAGATGCTCCAGAAAATCTGAAAAACACACCAATCATGCTAAGGAGACCCTTTCTGGCCACTGCTAGGGCCAACATTAATTATGAGGAGGGCCAAATTGAACTGAAATTTGGGAAACAGACACTAAAGATCGACATCTTTAAGGCCCAACAAGGGATTAATTGTGGAGTTATAGAACAAATATGTGATATCGAGGCTGTGGTTGACGATCAGTATATCGAGGAAAACCTGACTACTTCTGATCAACCACAAGAGGATCAAAACCTGCAATCAGAGGAGTCTGAACTCAACCTAGACACACCCATAACTCCTTCCCTTGCTCCTGACACCCACCCTGAACCACCCACTGCTGCTAATAACCCTGTTTTAGAACTCATGCCCCTTCCCGAACATCTAAAGTATGTCTTTTTGGGTTCCAATCAGACGTTTCCTGTGATTATCAACTCTAGACTCACACCTAATCAGGAATCCTATCTGATTATTGTTCTCCAGCAACATCGAAGAGCCATTGGATGGACTCTCGATGATTTGACTGGTATTGGCCCCTCTTACTGCACACACTGCATCTATACTGAAGAGGGCACACGACCTTCCCATGAAATGCAGAGACATCCGAATCCTAATCTGCAAGAGGTCGTGAACAAGGAGATCATCAAGTGGTTAGATGCTGGGATCATCTACCCGATCTCCAACAGTCGGTGGGTGAGTCCAATCCAGGTTGTGCCTAAGAAGGTAGGACTCATCGTGATCACGACTGAGACTGGAGAAATCATACCGACCCGTGTGGAAAATTCGTGGAGAGTCTGCATTGATTACAGAAGACTCAATACCTACACAAAGAAGAATCATTTCCCACTACTGTTTATTGATCAGATCCTCGAAAAACTAGCGAGAAATAGATTCTTCTACTTTTTGGACGGGTACTCCGGTTATAACTAGGTGGCAGTCCATCTTGAGGACCAAAAGAAGACCACTTTCACCTACCCCTTCGAGACGTACGCATTCCGAAGGATGCCTTTTGGTCTCTGCAATGCACCCGCTACTTTCAGTGGTGCATGCTTGCCATATTCTCAGATATGGTAGGTGATTATCTGGAAGTCTTCATGGATGACTTCTCAGTTTTTGGCGAATCATTTGACGATTGCCTCCTGCACTTGGTCCAGATCCTCAGGTGGTAAATTGACATGAATTTGGTTCTTTCCTGGGAAAAGAGCCACTTCATGGTGTCTGAAGGAATTGTCCTGGGACATCTCATCTCGGAAAAAGGCATCCAGGTTGATCGAGCCAAGATGAATCTGATTTCCAAACTCCCTATGCCTAACTTGGTCAAAGACATCCGATCTTTCCTGGGGCACGTCGATTTTTACCATCGATTCATTCCTGATTTCTCGATGATCGTGTGCCCCCTGACTAATCTACTATCTAAGGAATGCATAGTATTTGAGATCTCCAAGGAATGCATGCAAGAATTTGAAATCCTACGTGATCGAGTCACCCAAGCTCCGATCCTACAGTCCCCTTCTTGGTCTCAACCCTTTGAGATCATGTGCGATGCATTTGATTTCACTGTAGGAGAGATACTTGGGCAAAAAATTGACAGAAAACCCGTGGTCATCTACTACGCTAGTAAGACACTTGACGAGCCTCAGCGTAACTACATAGTTACTGAGAAAGAGCTGCTAGCCATAGTATTTTCCCTAGAAAAGTTCAGATCGTATCTTCTGGGTTCCCGTGTTATCATTTACTCTAATCACACACCTGTGAGGCATCTCCTTGTGAAGAAGGATGCGAAACCTCAACTAATCAGCTGGATCTTGCTGTTGCAAGAGTTTGACCTCGAGATTCGTGACAAGGCAGGAAAACAAAACGTGGTGGCTGATCACTTGTCCCGCCTTCCTTCTGACATTATCGACCCTTCCGGACCCATTACGAAACATTTTTCTAATAAGCACCTCCTGACTATCAATACGAGGCTTCCATGGTTTGCTGATCTAGTAAACTACCTGGCATGACATCAAATTCCGTCTAACCGAAGGCCAAGAAAGACAAATTGCTTTCCGATGCCAAGTACTATTTTTGGGAAGACCCATATCTCTTCCGCATAGGTGCTGATCAAATCATTCGACGATGTGTCCCAGAAGTGAAAATTCAGGGCATCTTGTCCTTTTACCATGACCAGGCATGCGATGGACACTTCTCTGGTCATAAAATCGCAGCAAAAGTCCTCCAGTGTGGCTTTTATTGGCCCATGGTTTTCAAAGATGCATACAATCACTGTAAGGCATGCACTCATTGCTAGACCTTAGGCAACATGAGCCACTGTGATATGATGCCTTTACAGCCAATTCTCGTATGCGAAATCTTCGATGTCTGGGGGATTGATTTTATGGGACCCTTTCCTATTTTGGACAACTTCGAGTACATTCTACTCGTTGTTGACTATGTGTCCAAATGGATCGAAGCCATTCCGACTCAAACCAATGATCATAAGGTGGTTATCAAATTCATTCATCAAAACATCTTTTCTCGATTCGGGATTCCATATGCTATAATCTCTGATGGAGGGACCCATTTCAGTAATGCCCAGCTCAGGTCACTGATGACCAAATACGGGTTGTCACACCAAAGCTCTACTCCTTATCATCCCTAAACCAACAGTCTAGTTGAGCTATCAAATCAAGAGATCAAGAAAATCCTCTAGATTACTATTCGACCTGACAGGAAAGGCTGGTCATCCCAACTTCCGGAAGCTTTGTGGGCTTATAGGATTGCCCACAAAACCCAATTAGATATGTCTCCCTTCAGATTAGTGTACGGGAAGGCATGTCACCTCCTCGTTGAATTGGAGCACAAAGCCTATTGGGCAGTACGGAACTGCAATCTCGATCTTTCTAAGGCAGGAACCCACAGAAAGCTTCAAATGAGAGAGATCGATGAATTATGCAATGACGCATATGAGAACTCGCGAATTTACAAAGAATGTGTTAAAGCCTTTCACGACAAGCACATATCCAGAAAGATCTTTTGTCCTAGTCAGAAAGTCCTACTCTTTGATGTCAAACTCAAACTGTTCCCAGGAAAACTCAGATCCAAATGGATCAGACCTTACCTTGTCTGATGAATCTTTGGGAATGGAGCCATCGAAATCAGTCAACTCAGCCACGATTCAGAACTTTTTCTCATAAACGGTCAGAGACTCAAACCGTTCATTGAACTTACCGATACAAATTTGGCTGAGACATCTTTTACCCTCCATTCTCCCTGAGCTCATTGCGCCCAGCTGATAACGGCGTTGTGACTAGCTTTTGTTGTAGAAATTACGTTGTAGTACAGATAGTCATTGCCATTATTACAATTTATTACTCGAAAAATAAAAGAGTTCCCGAGGTTGAACTCAGGGAGCAAGTTATATTTTAGAAGTACAGTATTTCTTATTACAAAAATAAAGAGAGAGAGAGAGAGAGAGATATGGAAATTTGGCTTCTTCTTCTCTTCTTTCTTCCTCTTTGTCTTCTCTTCTCTTTGGCTCTTGGTTTCTTCTTCTTTGTCTATCTCCTCGTGGTCTTCTCTTCTGCCTTTTGTTCTTCCTTGTTTTCTCTTCTTCTTCTGTTCTTCAGATCTTCTTCTCGTGCTCTTCTTCTTCTTTTCTTTTGCTTTCAGGACGTCGTCTCTCCTTCTTTCTTCTTTTCTTCTTCTTCTTCTTCAGTCCTTCTTTTGCCTTCAGGACATCGTCTGATTTTCCAATCAGACGACTTAAACCGCTGCTGCTACAGTGTCTTCCTTAGCTTTCTTCTTCTTCTTCACCTGTGCTTGCACACTTCAAGGTTTTCGTCAGAGGGCAAAACCTATTCTACCCTCCCCCCGCGTCTCTCTCTCTCAGAATTCACTCTTGGGATAGCTCTCCCAGAGCTGCCGGATGGTCGGGTACGCGGGTCGCGCCCGGGTCCAGGCCCACCGGCGTGCGGTGGTGGGAGAGGAGTGCAGGTCGGGCTTAGTCGGGTCGGGCCAGGTCTGCGGGGCGTGAGCGCGGACGAGGCCGGGTAATCGGGTGGGTGAAGGGGACCTCACCCCGTGATATGAGGCGAACAGCTTAAGGCACTTTTTTCCTTTAAGCGCCCACGTGCCTCTGCGAGTTTCCGAGGTGGGACTAAATGTCCCACCCCAATTTGGGCGCCTGCGCGGAGGAAGCAGCGGCAGTCGAGGCTTCGCGCGAGGGCTTCGCCCCAGCTGCGAGCCTGGGACTCTTCGCGAAGATACCTTGCGCAGCCTGGGGGTCGGATCTGGGCGTGGCGCGCCTGGAGCAGCAGGTCGAAGGAGCTTCGCTGCTCAGCAATGGCGATGGCGGGCGCAACACCTGTCCACAACAGCACGGCCTCTCGGCCTAATCAGATATGCGGAGGACCTTCGCCGTGACACGGCGAAGGTGGTCGGGGGGTCTGCAGGTGGCGGGGCAGAGCCTAAGGGCCGCCCTAGGTCAAACTGTAGGTTGGGAGGTGGGTTTGGTCGGTGGGTCTGCAGAGGGCGATTGGTGGGAAGTGGAAGGGTGGAAATGGATCAAGGTGAGGAGGCGGAGGTTATGTGCAGGTCGGCGAGCCGTGTGGGGTGCTGGAGTGATGGGAGCGGGTCGTCGGAGTTTGGCCGGAGATGGAGAAGGTGAGGGTGATTGGGCGAAATCGAGGGCGACAGTAAGGGTTTACAGTGAGGAAAAGAAAGAGGGGATAGAGAAGACTAATTCTAATCTAGCTAAAGTGACGAAGGGGACGAAGAGGCTGCCGGATCGTACCTACCGGAGCTAGAGAAGAAATGCCCAGTGGGGGAGGACGGCGGCGACGACGGGGCAGAGGCAGCGCGTGCCGGTATTGCGCGACGCGGAGGAGAATCAGGAAGAAGTCTCTGCTGCTGGTATTGCGGCAGAGCGAAGAGGAGGAGGAGGAGGAACCGTCGGAGCTGGAGGGCTTCTGCCGGAGTGGGAAGAGAGGAAAGTTGTGGGGGTTTTCTCCGTCAGATCCAAGCTGGGAAGAACGGCGGAGCGACGGGGGTATTTATAGGGGCAGAACCAGAGAGGAGGGCGGAGGGAGACGACGTGTCTCCCTCGTCGGAGGACGCCTGAGGAAGGAGACCCATACCGTCCATGCGTTCGCACGGGTGGTATGGGTGGTCGCAGCACTCAGGGGGGTGCTCCTGCGGTGGCTGACGCAGGGCACCCCCATTTGACCTGGCAGGCCCTCCCCCTTACCCTACGCGGCGCCATGCTCCGCACAAGGTCGCCGGAGCATGGTGCCTGTCAGGTTTTGCAGGAGGGACCTGAACGTAAAGAACGAAGGAGAGTTAGGGGTAAAAATGTGAGGGTTCAAAAGTTGAGGGCCAAAAAGTAAATATATGAGGACCAAAGTGTAAAGTTGGTCAAGAAGGTTTCTTCTTAGGCTCAAGTTTTTATACATGACTAATTGGGACCTTAGGATTATGATGGTGAATTTTATTTCTAGATTAAACCTTGTTTGACCAGTCAATTTATGCAAAAACCCAAATTAAGTTGTTAATTGGGCATGGTTCTCAATGTAGGTCAAAATGGGTTCCTAAGGCCAAATTGAAGGTTCTAAATCCTAAAGATTATTTTTATATCAATTTTAGAGGGTTTATTCTATTTTTACTTTGCCTCGAACCTTGTGAATTGAAGTGGGTTTGTTTTAGGGTTACAGATTATCATTTAGTTCCTTGGAATTGCTGTAGCCCTTTTTGGATCAGATTATCCCACTTTCCTTCTTATTTGGTTTGTTTGACCTATGTTGGGACCCTGAATTACCCTGTTTGCAGATTGTGCTAGTCAAATTGCATTTTAACCCCTTATGACTTGTTTTCTCCTTAAACTCAGAATTCTCTGAGTTAAGCCTTTCTTTGAGTTATGTAGGAGCTTTTATTCTCTGTATTAGGTCAAAATGAGCTAGTTATGGCTCATGATGAGGTTCTCATCATACCCCCATGCCTAGCTTTTGCTAGTCCCTTAGCAAAAACTTAAGGTTTCAACCCTTGTTCTAGACCATGAAGTTCTTAATAGCTTCAAATAAGTGCTTTTTCATTTGAACTTAGATTAAGTTAAAATGCTGACCGTAGGCTTAAAAGGTACTCTAGTACCAATCAAGATCCAAATCTGTCTAGCCTCAGCCTCAGTCCTTAGCAAAGGTTTTTAAGGCTCACAAGAACTAACCTAAGGTCTATTGGACTTTGTGGTTAAAGCACCCGTGCTTGAAATGATTTTAGCCCTGGTTCAGTTCGCAGTGCGTTTTATAAGAGAGAGATAGAAAGTTTTTTGTTTGGAGAGTTTTCTTTCTCTTTTTTCTTTTTAGTTCTAGCCTAGGATTGGCTTTTCAACACGGTCTGTATCAAATTCCTTGCTCCCATCATCAATCCTCAAGGGTTCCTGGCAATCGATGCTTCGAGATAGCACCGCCTATGGCAACCCCCGGAACCCTGGCTGTTGAGATTTTGAGATAATCCCATCCATGGTGTTCCGTGGCTGAATTCAGACCCTGGCAATTGACACTTCGAGATAATGCCATCCATGGAATCTGAACCAGCAGAGTGCTTACATGCCCCCAGTAGGATATGTAAATATCCTAAGAGACAAGCACCGAGGAGATGATATTTTGTTACGCATCTTCGAGGGGATTTCCCGCCTCTCTGCGCTGGGAACTCGTCCAAATCAACTTGTGTTGATCGGCCGCTCCTACTCTAGGTGTACTTTTCAGAATTTTGCGACGCTTCTGCGTGATTTTGATTTTTACGCTTACTGAACCAGGCTATGTGTGGGGTTAGGGTGCTTAGGTTACTGAGTCCCGTAAACCAAAAATTAGTTAATGAGGCCAAATACTCCCTAAGCCTTAGACCTAATACTTCAGCTTTTCATTTTCCTCAACCTCTTGAGGAGTGTCCAGATCTTAATAGGTACTAAGAGTCTATTCAAGAATGCCTAAGGTTTGCGTTCTTACTAATCTCATTATGCACTTTTCAGTTATTTTATTGAATGAGGTCTAGAACTTAGGTTAATTCCTTAGTTCCTTACTAATGACTATCACTTGTTTCTCATATTTTGTGCTCCTTTTTTCCTTTTGTTTCTTTTCTCCTTCTCCTTCACAAAATTTCCTTTCTCCTCTTATTCTCTTATTCTTTTTCGAAAAATTTTTAATTTTTATGGTGTTTTTGGCATATGTGAATTTTTTGTTTGAAACCTTTTCTTACACGTTTTGCACTTTCATACCCCCCCATGCCTAAGATTTGCAATGTCCTCATTGTAACTTAGGGGGTTTTTATTCAACTTAGTTCATACATTAGGACAGATGTTTTGATGAGTGAATGGGATGGGGTGATTGTTGCGGATGATTTTTAATCTCAGATGCAAGCACCTGAGGTGGAGTCGGCTGTCCTAAAGTGTGAATTTCAAGTGCACAAAGGTTTTAGAAAAGGTTTAAGGTTTTTAAAGAGAATGACGGGCTGCCTCCCGTTGAGCGCTAAATTTGATGCCTTCAGCCAAGCGGGAAATGCGATGGAGAGGGGATGGTGAAATCAGCAGAGTTTTGTAATACAAGCACCTTGATTAAGAGCCTGGTTGGTCCAACCAGGTGCTTGTTCAGATCAACAGGCTGATGATGCAACCCAAACCCAATCAATCTGGTGGGTTGATAGATGTGGATAAAAAGGTGTGGAACCCACCATATACTATGAAGCTCAGATGGATGTGGAAGTGAAAACGCAGGGTTTGGCTGAGTCGAATCAGCCTGGTCAGAGTAGGGACCCGTAGAATAATCAATGAATGACGCGGAAACCCTACAGGGGTGATCAGAGAATGATGGAGCATGATATGTAGTCTGATCAGTGTTCCAAACCCGATGTGGAAATGCAATCGGCTCGGTGAGAGGTGAATCTGAATAGAAATTGAGTCTGGTTGCGGGTCGGGGTTGGGAAGAGGTTTTGATTAGTTCTGTGTGTGCAGACGAGGTGGCAACTATGTATGAGGGCTCTTCTAGAAAGGAATGATAGGTGATTTTCTGTAAAGAGTCCTCTGGGTAACTATCAAATGCCTGAAGAGTGTCTGTAGGATGCAAGAAATCTGAATTGAGAAAAGATTTGAATTCTGGGTTGCAATCACTCTTGGCATTTTCTATTTTTGGTTCCTGAGGATTGAAAAGGAATGATTCTGTGTTATCAGTGATCTCGGGAATCAGGACCTCAGAGTCGGAGTCAGAGTCATGTGAACTGAGGTCATAGATGGGCCTGGCGTGTTCAGGAAGGAGACTCTCTCCTCAATTATAGTCAGATCTGAAGTTTTCGGAGAGTTTGCGAAAATGAGATTCATGATTATGAATTCCACCACAGCATAAATCATCAGATGTGGAATCAGCAGCCTGACTGGGGTCTAGCCTATATGTTAATTCTGGGCTTAAAAAGGTATTCTGTCTAGGCTCAAGCTCAAAGCTGGTAGGATAGACCCAATTAAAACCTTGCTCATCCAACTCCTCAGTTTCTGTATCATAAATTGGCATGACTTTCGAAAAATCGATCAAATTTCCTGAGGATGTTGGAGAGGGATATTCATCAAATAGAGGCCCGGAATCATATTCTGTAAAAATTTGATCTTTCTCATAAGGGGCCTCATAATCTTCCCAATAAGTTTCAGATCTAGGTTCTAGGCTTAGGATGTGGGTAGAATTATTAGAACCTAAGTCCGAATAACCTTCGAGGGCCACCTTATCAAAATAAGGGGCGAAATTTATACCCTCAAAAGGTTCAATTCTGATCTCATTATTGCAGGAGTTTTGGAATTCTAGGCTTGGCAATTCATGGTCTAAGTTTGGCTCATCATTGTGTTCTCCTGCAATATCCCAACCTAATTCAACATTGTCTTCTATCTGGGTTGGGATTCCACAACCACTTTGTGCCTCAGTCCCGAGATCTGGGAAACTGGATTGTTCCTTACTACTGTTCCAAGATGGTTCATCCTCTGTTTCTGGTATATACGGGTATTTCTGGTTGATAATTTGTTCTACTGATTTCATCATTTCTACCCGTTTTATAAGGGCATCTTGGTGTTGTTCCCAAAGTACAGGATTTGTCAAGCATTGAAGGTATTCAGATTGGTGTAATTTTTCTATCTCAATGTATCCTGTCATGAGCATATCTCAGGTTGATCCTTTTGTAACTTCTGTCAATAGAATTTGGGCATAGTTTATGATGAAAGCTGTGGTTGTTGGGACATCAACCTGAATGTTTTCTATTGGTGTTGAGGGTTTACATTTGATTTCATAGAATTCAAGGGCATCCTCAATCATCTTATCTTTCATGGATCTCAGATATTCAGGTTTTTTGAATGGTAGTCTTAATTGGTGTGGCTGCATCTTTGAATCAGGTGGTGGAATCAAGATATAGAATCGAAGTTTGAATCAAGATGGAAGAAGGGGATTTTGTTCAGAATCAGAGGAAAGAGGGGCTACGGATTTCTGCAAAAACAAGGGAGACGAGGCTTAGCCTCGGGGAGAGTGAATTTCTATAGGAGGTTTCAAGGACCTCCTGCAAAATACTGAAGGACTGGATGAGATAAGCAGGTGCTGGACCCAATCAAGACACCCAAAAATTGTTGGGTGACTATAGAGGTGCGGGGCAGATGGACCCCTTGATCAGAAAGATCGTCCACCTGAGAATTACCTGGGCAGCCAGAGAGGGTGAGTCCCACGAAGACCCCTACATGGTAGAGCGTCCCCACGGGTTACAGGGTTTCCCCTACCCGACCTCTCTTGTCACTGAGATTCCAGGTAGACCAGAATGGGGATCTTGACCTCTTAAGTCTACCAATTTTAGTTTAAGATCAGGGTGCTTAAAGTTACACTTGAACTCTTAGGTATTTTGAGTGAGAAAGTGACCTAATTTTAAGGTTGGTTGACCCAAGGGGTCAACTTTATCTCTTGTTCCTTTGAGAGCTTTTGGGTCCTTTCTTTTTGGGTTCAAGTCTTTAGAGAGCCAATTGTTTAGGATTTCTCTGAATAAGTATGTTCAATCAATGGTTTAGGCACACTTCTTTTTGGGAAGATCTTTTCTTTGTTAATAGAAGGTGTGTCTCTAAAAACCCTAGCTTTTCAATCCTTGAGTTAGCTCTAGTTGGTCCATTTTAGTTGCCTCAAAATTTAGTATCTAGGGCTCAATCAGGAAGGTTTTAGCCCTAGTTACCTTAGTTGGATGAACAGTTACAATGTGTTGAAATGAAAAATTTAGGCAACTTTGAGGAATTACTATGTATGATGCAGGTAGCCCTAAGTTGATTTTTCTTTTTGTTCTTTTTAGATTTTAAGGGAGTTAAGAAAGGGCTGATGAAGATTACCTGTTTTGTTGGAGTGTTTGTTGTGCGGTTGCTCTTCTAATTTTTACCTGCACATAAGAGAGAGAAAAAGATTAGCAATCTCTTGAAAGAAATTTAAAGCTTCTACAATAGCCGTTGCTCCCCGGTAATGGCGCCAAGTGATAACGGCGTTGTGACTAGCTTTTGTTGTAGAAATTACGTTGTAGTACAGATAGTCATTGCCATTATTACAATTTATTACTCGGAAAATAAAAGAGTTCCCGAGGTCGAACCCATGGAGCAAGTTGTATTCTAGAAGTACAGTATTTCTTATTACAAAAATAGAGAGAGAGAGAGAGATATGGAAATTTGGCTTCTTCTTCTCTTCTTTCTTCCTCTTTGTCTTCTCTTCTCTTTGGCTCTTGGTTTCTTATTCTTTGTCTATCTCCTCATGGTCTTCTCTTCTGCCTTCTGTTCTTCTTTGTTTTCTCTTCTTCTTCTGTTCTTCAGATCTTCTTCTCGTGCTCTTCTTCTTCTTTTCTTTTGCTTTCAGGACGTCGTCTCTCCTTCTTTCTTCTTTTCTTCTTCTTCTTCAGTCCTTCTTTTGCCTTCAGGACGTCGTCTGATTTTCCAATCAGACGACTTAAACCGCTGCCGCTACAGTGTCTTCCTCAGCTTTCTTCTTCTTCTTCACCTGTGCCTGCACACTTCAAGGCTTTCGTCAGAGGGCAAAACCTACTCTACCCTCCCCCCGCATCTCTCTCTCTCAGAATTCACTCTTGGGATAGCTCTCCCAGAGCTGCCGGATGGTCGGGTACGCGAGTCGCGCCCGAGTCCAAGCCCACCGGCGTGCGGTGGCGGGCGAGGAGTGCAGGTCGGGCTTAGTCGGGTCGGGCCAGGTCCGCGGGGCGTGAGTGCGGACGAGGCCGGGTAATCGGGCGGGTGAAGGGGACCTCACCCCATGATATGAGGCGAACAGCTTAAGGCACTTTTTGCCTTTAAGCGCCCGCGCGCCTCTGCGAGTTTCCGAGGTGGGACTAAATGTCCCACCCCAATTTGGGTGCCTGCGCGGAGGAAGTAGCGGTAGTCGAGGCTTCGCGTGAGGGCTTCGCCCCAGCTACGAGCCTGGGACTCTTCGCGAAGATACCCTGCGCAGCATAGGGGTCGGATCTGGGCGTGGCGCGCCTGGAGCGGCAGGTCGAAGGAGCTTCGCTGCTCAGCAATGGCGATGGCAGGCGCAACACCTGTCCACAACAGCACAGCCTCTCGGCCTAATTAGATATGCGGAGGACCTTCGCCGTGACACGGCGAAGGTGGTCGGGGGGTCTGCAGGTGGCGGGGCGGAGCCTAAGGGCCGCCCTAGGTCAAACTGCAGGTTGGGAGGTGGGTTTGGTCGGTGGGTCTGCAGAGGGCGATTGGTGGGAAGTGGAAGGGCGGAAATGGATCAAGGTGAGGAGGCGGAGGTTATGTGCAGGTCGGCGAGCCGTGTGGGGTGCTGGAGTGACGGGAGCGGGTCGCCGGAGTTTGGCCAGAGATGGAGAAGGTGAGGGTGATTGGGCGAAATCGAGGGCGACAGTAAGGGTTTACAGTGAGGAAAAGAAAGAGGGGATAGAGAAGACTAATTCTAATCTAGCTAAAGTGATGAAGGGGACGAAGAGGCTGCCGGCTCGTACCTACCAGAGCTGGAGAAGAAATGCCCAGTGGGGGAGGACGGCGGCGACGACGAAGCAGAGGCAGCGTGCGTCGGTATTGCGCGACGCGGAGGAGAATCAGGAAGAAGTCTCTGCTGCTGGTATTGCGGCAGAGCGAAGAGGAGGAGGAGGAGGAACCGCCGGAGCTAGAGGGCTTCTGCCGGAGTGGGAAGAGAGGAAAGTTGTGGGGGTTTTCTCCGTCAGATCTAAGCTGGGAAGAACGGCGGAGCGACGGGGGTATTTATAGGGGCAGAACCAAAGAGGAGGGCGGAGGGAGACGACGTGTCTCCCTCGCCGGAGGACGCCGGAGGAAGGAGACCCATACCGTCCGTGCGTTTGCACGGGCGGTATGGGTGGTCGCAGCACTCAGGGGGGTGCTCCTGCGGTGGCTGACGACGCAGGGCACCCCCATTTGACCTGGCAGGCCCTCCCCTTACCCTGCGCGGCGCCATGCTCCACACAAGGTCGCCGAAGCATGGTGCTTGTCAGGTTTTGCAGGAGGGACCTGAATGCAAAGAATGAAGGAGAGTTAGGGGTAAAAATGTGAGGGTTCAAAAGTTGAGAGCCAAAAAGTAAATATATGAGGACCAAAGTGTAAAGTTGGTCAAGAAGGTTTCTTCTTAGGCTCAAGTTTTTGTACATGACTAATTGGGACATAAGGATTATGATGGTGAATTTTATTTCCATATTAAACCTTGTTTGACCGGTCAATTTATGCAAAAACCCAAATTAAGTTGTTAATTGGGCATGGTTCTCAATGTAGGTCAAAATGGGTTCCTAAGGCCAAATTGAAGGTTCTAAACCCTAGAGATTATTTTTATATCAATTTTAGAGGGTTTATTCTATTTTTACTTTGCCTCGAACCTCGTGAATTGAAGTGGGTTTGTTTTAGGGTTACAGATTATCATTTAGTTCCTTGGAATTACTGTAGCCCTTATTGGATTAGATCATCCCACTTTCCTTCTTATTTGGTTTGTTTGACCTATGTTGGGACCCTGAATTACCCTGTTTGCAGATTGTGCTGGTAAAATTGCATTTTAACCCCTTATGACTTATTTTCTCCTTAAACTCAGAATTGTTTGAGTTAAGCCTTTCTTTGAGTTATGTAGGAGCTTTTATTCTCTGTATTAGGTCAAAATGAGCTAGTTATGGCTCATGATGAGGTTCTCATCACCAGCCGATGGCGTTAAACTCAGTGCTTAACGGGAGGCAACTCATCATTTTGAAAAACTCGAAACCTTTCTTGACACATTCCTAGGCTAAACTCATATTGCACTTTAGGGTTCATCCATTAGAACAGCCGACTCCTCCTCTGGTACACGTACCCGAGCTTGAAATCGTCTACAACAATCATCTTGATCCATTCACCCACCCAAAACCTATTCTAATGAATGATCTAAGCTGAACTCAAACATGCCTAATTTACAATGAGGACATTGCAAATCGTAGGCATGGGGGGTATTAAAGTGCAAAATGCCATGAAAATCATCTCATAAGAAAGGGTTTCATCAAAAAATCACATATCCCAAAAATACCCAAAAATAATAATAATAATAATAAATTCCTGAAAAAGAACAAAACAATGAGAGAAGAGAAAATTTTGAGGGCATATCAAATTTTAAGGAGAAAAAGGGGAGTTAAAAATGTCAAAAAAGGACCACAAGTTGAAAAGAAAAGAAAAAAGGTAGTCATTAGTAAGAAATTAAGGAATTGACTTACTTCTAGACCATATCAAGAGAAAGAAAATGAAAGGCAAAAGGTGCTAATGAAACAAAGAAGTGATTAGTAGGAACGCTGATTTTAGGCCTTTTGGGCTATGATCATAGGCTTAAAAATTTAAGTACCCGCTAAGATCTGGATAGTCCTCAAGAGGTTGGGGAAAATGCGAAGCTTAACTATTAGGTTTAAGGCTTAGGGAGTATTCGGCCTCATTAACTGACCTCTGTTTTGGGGGACTCAATAACCTAAGCACCGTAATCCACACACAGTCTGGTTCAGTGCGCTAAAGTATAAAAATCACATAAATGCATTTAAATTGTTCTGAAAAAAAAAGTAACCTAGATTAGGAGCAGCCGATCAACACAAGTTGATTTGTACGAATTCCTGACACAGAGAGGCGGAAAATTCCCCTCGAAGATGCGTAATAACATATCGTCTCCTCAGTGCTTGTCTCCTAGGATTTCTACATATCCTACCAGGGGCATGTAAGCACCTTGTACTGATTTAGATGCCATGGGTGGCATTATCCCAAAATGTCGATTGCTAGGGTCTAGATTTAGCTACAGAACACCATGGGCGGGATTATCTCAAAATCTCGAAAGCTAGGGTTTCGAGGGTTGCCATGGGTGGTGCTATCCCGAAGCATCGATTGTCAGGGACCCTTCGAGGATTGATGAAGGGGACTAGGAATCCGATACATACCGTGTTGTAAAGCCAATCTGAAGCTAGAAATAAAAAGAAAGGGGAGAGAAAACTCTCCAAAAATAAAGAAAATTCTTCTGTCTCTCTCTGACAAAAATGCACTACAAACTAAACCAAGGCTAAAACATGTTACAAGCATAGGTGCTTTAACTGCGAAGTTCAACAAACCTTAGGTTAGTTGCTGTGGGCCTTAGAAACCCTCGCGGTAGACTAAGGCTAGAGGTGGTCAGGTCCAAATCTTGGTTGATACTTGAGTACCTTTAGGCCTACTATCGGCATTCTAACCTAATCTACAGAAGAAAGCACACATCATAGTTTTGAGTATCAAAAGATTTCATGGTCTAGAACCAAAGTTGATACCTTGAAATTTTGCTAAGGGACTAGCAAAAGCTAGGCATGGGGGTATGATGAGAATACCATCATGAGCCCTAACTAACTCATTTGGACCCAATGAAGTCAATAAATGCTCCTACATAACCAGCTGAAGGTCATAATTCATTACATAACCTTTCTGAGAGAAACACAAGAAACTAGGGTTAAAACTGTAATTTTACCAATGCAGTACAACCACGGGTTTTCTCAAGAGCTGAACAAAGGCCAAATGGTCTTAATAAGATAACAAGTGGGTTGGATTAGACAGAAAAGGGTTTGTATGTGTTCTGAGAATTAAATGACTTTTGAAATCCTAAAAACAGACCCACTTAATTAACCAAGGTTCTGGTCAAGATAAAATTCACCTAAACCCTCTAAAAATCATAGAAAAATATTATCTAGGGTTTAGTACCTTTAATTTGGCCATTAGAACCCATCTTGACTTAAAATGGAGTCTCAAACAAATATTTGCCCTAATTTAGATTTTTTCATAAATTATCCAGTCAAACGTGGTCAAACCAAAATCCAACTTCACCATTGGATTCCTTATGTCCAAATTAGGTTTGCACCAAAATTTGGACCCAAGATGAGTTTGCCTTGACCTAGTTTGCAAAAAGGTCATGTTTGATTACATTTATGCCCCTAACTTCCAAAAACCCTTGCATTTAGCCCCCTAACTTCTTCATCGTCTTCACAAGTAGGTCTCTCCACCAATATCATGGAGGAAACCTACTCCGGCGACCTTTGACAAGGAATATCTCCTTGATTGCTTGGAGAATCTCTTCCAAAATTGGAAGGAAGATCCTCTGAGAAATTCTCTCCAATCTGAACCCATTGATGAGCTCTGATTCCCTCCCAATCTCTCATGCAAATGTATAAGAGATTTGGGTATCTTAACAGTTCCCATCTCCAGCGACCTTCCAAGCTTGGAAAGCTTGCTTCCCAAGCCCTAACCGCCCTTCAGAGCCTTATTTAAAGAAGCCTAGATCACATCGCATTCTCCACGCTAGAATTCAGCCATGATTCCCCTCAATTCTTCTCTTCCTCTCATGGCCAAAGGCTCCTCGACATCCGGCAACCTGTCCTACCCTTTCTCGTCGTCCGATCGCCATACTTGCGGTGGATTCCTCCTCCTTGTTCTTCTCTGCGTCTTGCCGTACCAGCAGATGCCTGTTCTCCTTCATCCTCGCCGTTCCCACCTCACCGGAGTCACCTTCATCTCCGGCGTCGGCCATACCAGACCCGACGCCCTCACTGCCCCGTTTGTCCATTAACTCCCTAGCTAAGTTCCCTATCCCCTCTGCTTTCTTCTCCACTCCTTACTTTTCAAAACCAACCACTGATGCCCCTTCGCACCTCCATCTCCTCCACCTCCGACCACCACCTATGGCGAGGCCATCCCACCTCCACAAGCCACCAAACCCTCGCCGACCCTCGCAAAACCTCCGCCACACTTCACTGATCATTTCCCCCCTATTCACTCACCTCGCCACTCACCCAAATCATCCCCCGAACACACCCACTCACACGCACACAGTCTGCCCTAGACACGCACTCACGGCCACTGCCACGCCACCACCCCTAGCACATCCGTCGTGCTCCGACGACGCTCCTTGAACGCTTTGACATGGCTGAGAGACCATTCTATTGATTTCAGGTTCCATGCCTTATCTACCATTGGCGAGCAAGCTCGAAGCTTACTTGAGGCTACCTCAAGCCTTGCTGTCCTAGGTTGAAGACCCAGGCTGTGTGAAAGAGTCTTGCGCACACACCCAGGCCGTCAATTGCAGTTGAGAGCCTCAATAGCTGCTGTAATTGGAAGCACCATCCCTGCTGCAAGCTCGTGAGAAAAGGAGTGCGCAGATAGTCCCACCTTGGATACGAAGAGGCACCCACACCCGCATAAATTGCAAAACTTCCATAAGCTCATCGCCTCAGTTACCACAGGGTGAGGTCCCTCTCACCAACACCCGGTCTCGTCCGCGACACCTCACCTGTGGACCTGGCTGACCCGACCCGACCTACACTCCTCGCTCACCACGCACGCCGGTGAGCTTAGACCCGGGTACGCGCCTGACCTGATAAACCGGATACCTGTGGCTCTGGGAGAGCAGATCCTAAGAGAGAAAGAGAGGAGTGTCGCGTGGGTAGGGGGAGGGTTTTGCTACAGGAACCTCCGGCTGACACTTAGCCGATTCTGAAGAAGAAGTGGAGGCTAGGGTTGAAGGCAGAAGGTAGAAGGAAGAAGGAGAAGAAGAAGAAGAAAGAGGCCAAAGATAGAAGCTGAAGAAGAAGAGAAGGATCGTAGAGAAGAAAAAGAGAATAGCTGAATCAAAGGCAGAGAAAGAAGAAAAAAGTAGACAACTTAAGTCGTCTGATTTCCTAATTAGATGACAGATCATTACTTTCATTTCATTACAAATACATTGAGTTCCTTGGTGATATTGTAGAAGTATTTGGCAATCTAAATCACCATTTTACTCCCATAGTTTTGCACATTGCTACTGATATTATTGTAGTCTCTTTTAATTCTAAATTGTGATCTTGATTTCTAAATCTCATATAGCTCCTTGTGTTTGACCTCGGAACTTATTCGAGTAATAAAAATTATATTTGTTTTCAAAGCAATTTCGACTATACTACAATGCGATTATTTTAAACATCGATCTCACCTCACGAAAAACACCCCGCACCCAGATCAAGCAGAGCCTCGTCTATATGTAGGTCGCCAACGACCACTGAGATGTATGGGGCTCTTGGGTCCTTAAGTTTTGGGGGTGTCCCGAGTTGTATAATTGAGCTAACAGAATCACGCAAGACAACTTTTGATTGGATCTGGTTCCTTGATTAATGCTTTTTCATGCACAGGTCCTTTAGAAAGCGGGCATAGGATGGAATCTTCCTGATAGCTTCAAGCAAGGGCAGGTTAATCTGCACTTGTTTGAAAGTCTCCATGATTTTGGCTGTCCTATCTTTGGCTCCAGATGAGTCAGCAGAAGTTTGCCCAGAGTCAGATAAGCACTCTAGAAAGGGCACTCTCGGTCTTTGGGTGGAAGGGTTGTCATTTCGAGTAAGTGGGGGAACGGGGACAACCTCTTGCTGTGAGGTGATTTCAAGCGAAGAAGAGTTGGGTTGCTCTTCTCCGGTGGGGTCGAAAGTCGGCGTGGATGGTTTTTCAAAAGGTGAGACTATAGGAGCATCAGGCTTGGAAATTTCTTTCCCACTCCTCAGAATAGTCACCGCCTAGGCTTGCTCCCTAAAGATAATCCCTTTCCCTTTAGGTTTCTCCTCAGATGAACTGGGAAGCTTCCCAATCTCCCTTTTGCTTATGGCCTCGACAAGATGTCCAATTTGCGATTTCATCTCATTGATTGCCTTGTCATGAGATTGGATGATCATGCTTTGATTCTCCTGCATGGCCTTAAGTTCATCCATCTCAGAAGTCTTGGATGGTTGGGAGGGAATAGGAGGTTGATTATACTATTGAGTCTGAAAGGGTTGGGATATGTAATTCCCTGAATTAGAGACATTCCCCTGTCTCCATGAAAAATTTAGGTGGTTCCTCCATCCCTCTTATAGGTGTTTGGAAAAGGGTCATTACGAGGTTTGGGACGAAACCCTTGTGTGGCATTCAGGTCTGCCTATACAAGGTTAAGGAATTGGGAGGCCAAATGACAATCCACAGTAGCATGCATATTGCCTTGGCAAATGGAGCATTCAGAAGCTTGGGAAGCAAAGGCATTTGGCAAGAGTTGGCTAGGGTTTGACATAAGCCTTTCCATATTTTGGTTCAACAATTAAATCTGGAAGGCTAAATTCTAGGTATCCCTAGCCTCATTTGCCTCAATCTTTCATTGTAGAAGAGTGGGTTTCCAATCCAAATAGGAAAAATTTAGGTGGATAGAATTCTCACTCAAGGTCTCAAAAAGATCCCAAGCCTCATCTTCAGTTTTTGTAAGAAAGGTTCCTGCACAGGCACCATCCACCTTTTGCCCGTGCTTGTCATTTAATCCAGTGTAGAACCTTTCTACAAGTTTCCATCTTGGCACTTGATGATGGGGACATAAGCGTGACAAATCTTTGAAGCACTCCCATGCATCATGAAATCGTTCCCCATCTTGTTGATCAAAACCTATGATTTCCCTCCTATAGTGCTTAGTCTTGCTCATGGGGAAGTATTTTTTCAAAAACTCTCCCTTCAAGGCATCCCAAGTAATCACTCTACCATCTAGAGTGTGATACCAATGCTTTGCCTTATCCTTGAGGGAGAAAGGAAAGAGGGTTCGCATTTGGGCATCATCAGTAACACCCTGCAATCTCACTGTGGAACAGACCTCGGTGAATTCCTCCAGATGCCTATAAGGGTCCTCCCTAGAAGTATCGTAGAATGAAGGCAACAAAGATATGGTACTACTCTTGATTTCATATGGATTGTTCCCCCCAGGTCTTCTCAGTGTATGGCCAGGTTGGTTGGTAGGGATAAAATAATCTCTCAAAGATCATTGGTTCTCCACAATTCTATTTTCACCTTCCTCGGCCATCTCTCTTCTCTTTTGGTTGGCTCTCCTAAGGATTCTTTCAGGTTCTGAATTAAACACAAGTTGTCTCCTCAGAGATCGCCTACCAAGCATACACAACAAACACAATTCCAAGGGACTTTTATGTCTTTAAGCAATTAAGGCCTTTGAGATTTTAGTCCAGTTGTAGGTGACAATACAAATTTCCCAATCAATTACATGCCTATTGTCAACCTACGAAATGCCTTAATAAAGACCTAATTGGAACTTAGGTGCTTTGCCCTAAAGTTCAAATGGTAAAGTATTCCAAGGACGGAAAATCGAGGGATGCAAGTAGGCCTAAGCCTTCCTTTGAAGCTGTGCTTTCGCGGTGCTTCTTAACTACCCTCAAAAATCTGTGATAGGGTATCCCCCTCCTTAATGTGACAAAACTTTTGAAGTTAAGTTTCAAGCACTTTGGTATCCAATGGTAGGAGAGTTCTTTCCTAGTAGCTCAAAACCAAGGAGTGTCTAATTGCATGCTTTAGTGCACAGTCATGCATGTGTGCATTCACCGTGAAAGTTTGAATTTTTGAACCACAGTACAATGTCTCAAATCAACTCCTTGTGTTTTATATGTTCCTCCTTTAATTAGTCCTTTTCATAAAATGTGACCACTTGTTAAATCGTTTCAAGACAACTTATGTGGTCTTGGAATTAAGTCCAAATGCAAATGCATGATCAAAATATGGATGCAAAGTAAGAGAATGCATACCTTGCTTCCAGCAATCAACGATATGAGAATGCACGCAATGTAGAGAAATAAATCTAGAGGCTGCTCATACAGACCTGAATGGTTCGTCCTATGGGTAGGTAGCTTCTAGTAGGCAGCTCGTGTTTTTATTTTTTGTTTTTTTTTTTAGCTACTTATGCACAAATATTATCAATCCACAAAAGAAAGTAAAAACCTAAATCTAAAGAAAGAGGGAACAGACTCCCAAAATTACCCAACACGGGCCTAAAACAAAATCGGGGAACAAACCCCTAAAACTGGCCCCAGAGTACAAGGGAGAGAAAACAAACAACTAAACTAAACCTAAAGAGTCTATTCTAAAATGTGGAATCAAAATTCTAAGAGGAAGACTCCTCCTAGATGGTCCTCCATGCATCTCTATGTGTGTGGGGTCAAAGCCCACAAGCTCCTATGATTATCTTGGAGGTGGCCGCAAGGTCCACCAAGATGCGAAGCTCAATCCTTCCTCGAAGTGGTGGAAACAATGTCCACCATGGCATTGCTGAAGCCGATGCGACAACTTGTATGTAATATACGTACCTCGCACCAAATTCGACAAAACAAGTTAAATATGCCTCAATTTAAATCAACATGAACAAATGAATAATTGCGAGTTAATTAAGCATGTTGCCTCCCCGGCAACGGCGTCATTTGACGAGTCGATTTTCGCTTTCGAATAAGATGATTAAGATGATTTGTCATTGTATTTTAAAGTGGTGGAAAATCGACTAATCAAAGTATTAAATTGAAAATAAACCACTCGAGAGAGCGAGTCGTATCCACAGGGAGGTAATGGCCTATTAAAACTCATATGGGTTAAAAATAGATGTTCATGAATTATTTCCCCCAAAAATTGTGTCAAAAACCATGTTAGATATGAGTTTGAATGAGAGCATAATCTGAAATTGCCTTTATAACAAACAAGAGGGAGCTCAATGTAATGTTCACAATAATAAAATAAAAATAAAAGTTTGCAAGGGCATTGAATGTAAAAACTAATACCCCTTTTACTGTAGCAAATAGGGGAATGGCTTCCCCTTGTCCATTAGCGAGGAGGAGACCAAGGCCAACGTTGCGAAGCTCGAAGGAAGATCTCTAGACAGAGGGCTTCGGGATGGTGGTCATGGCGAAGTGCGAGGCAGCCGGAGCCAGCTAGATGGAGCTACGGTGAAGGTGGGTTCCGGCGGTGGCTATTTGCTGTTGCTGTGGAGGCACATGCACGCACGCGAGGAGGCACAATTACTGGAGCTGGCGGTGAACGCAGCTACTGCTGCTGACCGGGCGGGGTGAGGAGCTAGCAGAGCGCAGCTACTGCTACAGCATGCTGCAGGCACGGCGGCAGTGGTTGCGGCGTCTGCATGGGTAGCTGGGCACCACACATGGACGTGCGTAGCACGTGGGAGAGGAAGCCGCTGCACGCACGGCTTTTGCTGGAAGAGGCCGCTGCACGCGCAGACTGCTGGCTGCTACTGTTGCTGGCGAACAAGCCTCAGTGGGGAGGCACTAAAGGATGCAGACCGCGCGAGGGGGAGATGGTGCTCGCTCGAGGTGTCTTGTTGTGCGGTGGGGGTATGGCTAATGAAGGTGTTGGGTTTGTTGGTGGAAGAGAAACAATGCTGAGGCGCGGGGAAGACGCAGCGAGGGGAGGGGCGTTAGACATTCGGGAAATTTCCCGGACGTCTTAACTGGCACGGGGGCGAGGACCTGGAGGTGGTTGCTGGTGATGGCGGTGAGGGTGGTGCTACACGATGTTGTTGCAGCGTGGAAGGGTGCACATTAAGGTGCTCACAGTAATGCAGCTACTCCGATTTAGCGGAGCGTCTTGTCACGACGCACGCCTACAGTGGTGGAGCAGACTGTCGCAATCGAGGCTGGTGGTGGTGGAGCGGACGAGAAGCTATTCTCTGCACAGTAGCGAATGGGGTGGAGGCCTGCCGATGATGGTGCGGCTGGAATCTTATTTTATGCTATAGGAGGAGTGCGGCCGCAGGCGGACGTCGGTTGAAGAAGAGGTGAAGCGACGAACATCGTGGGGAACAGGGATCCACGATTGTCGCTTATGCATTATAGCTAATGCAACTCTCCTACATGCATCCATTGGAGATAAAATAAAGAAAAGAAATAAGGAGTTATTTATATGCAAACCCTTACTTTCTATGTTAAAACAAAACAATACATGTAATGCACTCACAAGTTATTCTAACTTAATTCTAAATGCATTTAATTATGAATGCAATGCATAAATTATGCAATTAAGTTAAAAACATAAACTAATATATTTACATCCTAATACATGCTAAATAAATGTTAAAGATAACATATTATCTAGGCATTGAAATACCTAAATAGCCCACAAATATGGGCTCATCAGCGCACACACCCGCAAGGCTCTTTTTAGTGACTGATCCTCAGCCATCCAATTTATTAAAGATAACATAATATCTAGGCATTGAAATATCTAAATAGCCCACAAATATGGGTTCATCAGCGCACTCACCCACAAGGCTCTTTTTAGTGCTTGATCCTCAACACGATCCGACAACTCACGGGCACGCACCTCGCCTTCCTATTTCAAAAATTGCATGGGTTTGCGTGCCCACCCACCGCGCTCTCTGATCGCGCCACACAGCTGCATTTACATGCATCGATTGCCATCCGATGGCCAATAGCGCTCGCGCTCATCGCTCCAATTTTGTGCAGCACTGCTCAAATGCACATCTCGCGCTTCTGCGCGAGCACGTGAGCCAACGCACTGTGCGAAAGTTCTGTTATACTTCCTTGTTTGTTTCTATTTGTACTTATTCGGCTAGACGGGCAACGTGGCATGCTCGTGGCTGTTGGATGAAAATCCAATGGCCCATAGCATGTGAGGTGGCCTTCCTAGATGTGGCGGTGGTGAGGGCGCAACTGTGATGGCACCATGTGGCACCATCGTGGCCGTCCATCTTCTTTTCCTTGTATCTAGTGATGTAGACCTCCTATCGGGTTGATTTTTCCGTCGTTGGACTGCGATCGTCGATCCGAATTCATCCATACAGTTGGATTCTTCATCTGAGGTTCAGATCTTTGCCCTTTGATTTTATGATCTCCATTCTTTTATGGACTGCACAAGATGCCCTGGTTCTCTAATCGAGACAATTTCGGAAGTATTGGACTCCCATCATCGTTTTGATCATATCTGTCTGGTCTGATCTGACATTCGTGGCTTCAAATCATCTACGATTAAAATCATCTCTCTTTTAAGTCATAAAATGACGATATTATCTATATGACTAATAAACTAGCTATTGTGCAAATTACGATGCCTATGAATGCATTATTCCTATGTTATGCTAGAATCTAACTTAATTCAAGTGATTTAGGTTGCATGATTGCTGTGCAATCACACCCCCATGCTTAAATCTTGCTAGTCCCTAGCAAATGCATGACTAAATGCAAAATGGTCCTATATGAGTAATTTTTATCAAGTGTTTGACTAGAGGTTTGTCTTTTGTTTTCATCCGAAGCTTTAGTAATCCAGATAATCATGATCGTGTTTTGTTGTAACCTATGCAACGGATCCAAGTGAAAGCCAATCCTCATCTAAAGCTCGTACTTGACCCTTAGTAAAAATCTATTGGGATAGGAAAACTTCTTCCCTCGAGGTTATAAAGTAACCTGTGTATTCAGCCCCGACTTTTGGCTTAGGTAGAAGATTTCTGAGTCAAGTAAATTTGTATTTGGTGGCTCACACTCATCTGGTGCTACATATGGACTAGTACTTTAGAACCTATATTTCCAGATTATGAAATAATTCAACTCAGAGAGAGGCGAGAAACTATGCTCTCTTTAGTTCCTTTGTACTCATTCTCTCTCTTTCTTTCTCTTTCTCTTCCTTTTTCTTTTTCTTATCTTTTCTTTTCTTTCTTTTTGAGCTCACAATCTCACTAAATTTATCAGTATATTTGGTGGCCTCTCCTAGCATTAACACTTTGATTAGGTTCTATAACTCTAAGACTAAGTCAGAATTCCTCAACCCGTATTCAGGTGGCCAGAAATACAAAAAGGTAGGTCAAAGCTGTATTTGGTGGATCGTAAGGGTGGTAGGTGTTGTTGCCTCATTACATTTGAAATAAATTCTAAAAACACTTATAAACTCTTTTTTTCTTTTCTGCTTTTTCTTTCTTTCTAAATTTTTTTCCACGTATATATATATTTCTTTTCTTTTCTTCTCTCTCTCTCTCTCTTTCAAATATCTACTAACGCACCGCAGCATACGAACTTTTATTTACGAGGCATTATTCAAGATTATGGGTATTCAAGAGGATATCGGGTAGCTTATTTGGTGGAAGCACCTATTCTTGGCATCGGGAAGGGAATGGATAGGACAATGTATTTCTAACCTTGACATTAATACCCTTCTTTAGCAAATGATTCTATAAAAGATGGTCATGATCATCCACCTCAATCCTAGTTTTATCAGAACCCACCCTCTGCGTATTTGCCTTATTTGGTGTCTCTCAAGAGATTCACACTAAGAACTTGTATACAAAAATCGTGAGCGAAAACTATGCCTAACTTCAACTATCATTACCCAGAGTTTAAGATTCCTCATACTAGTCTTAGAGCACCAGTAGACTTTCTATTCTTACCTCACACTTGTTTGGTGGATCTATGAGAAGATGGTTTGCCTAACTCCCTAATTACTGTCAAGGGTTTAGGAGAAGAAGCATTGCTTCTTCTCGACAAACTAAAAATGTTTATTGGACTTCACAGAGGATCCTGTTTGTTGAAAGCAAAATCGGGTTTAAAATAAATGCGTTACAGTATAGTTGAAATCGCTTTGAAAACAAATGAAAGTTTATTACTCGAAAAAATATGAATCCAAGGTCGAACATAAGGAGTAAATTGGGATTTAAAAACTAAGAACACAACTTTCAACCTTATAAAATGTAATGGTCAATCAAAATTATGAAGCAATAAACTAGTTTCAATATATATAGAAGCTCAAAAATATAAAGATGGAAGTAAAAATCAGATAATTCTGTTTCAATCTCTCTTCTTTGCTTCTGGCTTGAGCTTTCTATGTTCTTCTTCTTCTTCCTTCTCTGATTTCTGACTTTGGCTTCTCTTTCTTTCTCTCCTCTGATTGCTGGTCTTGGCTTCTCCATTCTTTATTCTTTCTCTTTCTCTGCTTCTGTCTTCAGCCGAGCCTTCTTCTTCCTTTGCTTTTCTTGCTGGAGCTTCCTTCTCCTTCCTTCTTCTTCCCTTGCGACTTCACCCTTATCCGCTACTGAGGCTTCTTTCTTCCTCTTCTTCCTTGGCTTTGCCCTCCTGAAGAGCAAAACCTAACCCCTACCCTCCCCGTGAACTCTCCTCTCTTTCTTCTCTCTTAGGCTCGCTCTCCCAGAGCCTGCTCGGGTAAACGGGTCGGGTCGGCGCGCCCGTGACCAGGCCCACCGGCGTGTGCGGTGGGCGAGGAGTGCGCAGATAGTCGAGTCGAATACCATGTCCACGGAGCGTGGGGTTGCTGACGAGGCGTGAAAGGGCGAGTGGGACCTCACCTCATGTCAAGAGGCGATAAGCCCTTGACACTTTTTCAATTTATCTCACGTCGCCTACTCACAAACTTTCGAGGTGGGACTAAATGTCCCACCTGCTTCTCGTGCGCGCTCGCAGCAGGTCTTCTCTTGATTACTGAGGCTGCGGGGCTTTGGCCTTCAATTGATGGGCTGACGCTGCTCGCGAAGAGAAACCGCACACCTGGGACTTGGACTCCTAGCACCTGGAGCCTGCTGTGAAGCTAGCAAGCTTCTTCAAGCTTGCTTTAATGGCGGGCAAGGGTCTTGTACCTGTCAACATGAATACAGCCTCACGGCCTTGTCAAATCACTCAGAAGGCTTCGCCGTGACATGGCGAAGGTGGCTCGGGTGCTAGTGTGGTGCGGGACGGCCTGGGTGTGTGTGCTTAGGTCATTCCGTGGCCGTGAAGTTGGGTGTGTTCAGGGGGAGTGAGTGGAGGTTGTGGCAGCTAATGGAGAGGGGGAAGATGATCAATGGGATGAGGCGATGCTTCCGAGGTGGTTGGCAAGGTGTGTGAGTGCGTGGAGTGGTGGATGCACCTCACCGATGGTCCGCCGGAGGTGGAGAAGATGGTGGTGGTATGTGGTTGTCGGGGCGTGAAAGTAGAGATAGATAAGGGGAAAAGAAAGAGTAGGGGAATAAGACTTATCTGCGAGTAGCTGGACGAAGGGGGAGCAGAGGGGGCGGATGGCGCATACATGCCGTCGCCTGAGACGAAGACCCAGAGAGAGATAGGCGGTGACGACGAGAGGGAGGTAGGCACGGGCGCAGGTATGGCACGACGTGGACGAAGGAGGCGGAGGCAACTCTGCCACTAGTATGGTGGTAGAGCAACGAGAAGAAGGAGGAGGAGTTTCCAGAGCTTGTCGAGCTTTTTCGCTGGAGGGGAGGAGAGGAATTTTGAGGGAATCTTAGGCCAAAATAAGCTTGAATTGACCGAGGGGATCTGGGGCCTCTTTTATGGTCACTAGCAGAGGGCCTTATGCTTGGAAGGCAATCTTCCAAGCATAGCAACCTCGCCGGACTTGGAAGGTCAAAAGATACCCAAATCTCTCATGCATTCGCATGAGAGATTGGATGGAAATCAGAGCTCCTAATTGGGTTCATACGAACAGGAATTCCTCAGAGAATCTTCCTTTCAAATTTGAGAGGGATTCTCTGAGGAATTAAGGAGATATCCCTCTTGAATCCTCGTCGGAGTAGGATTCCTCTGCTGTAATGGTGGAGGGACCTAATTGCAAAGAATGAAGAGGAAGATAGGGGGTGTCTGCAAGGGTTTTCAAAAGTTAGGGGCATAAATGTAATTAGGTTGGACTATTTTGCAAAGTAGGTCAAGGTGAACTCCCCTTAGGTCCAAATTTTGGTATAAACCTAATTTGGACCTAAGGAATCCAATGGTGAAGTTTGATTTTAGGTTTGACCACGTTTGACTGGATATTTTACACAAAAACCCAATTTAGGGCAAATATTTGACTAGGACACCTATTTAGGTCAAAATATGTTCTAAAGGTCAAATTGAATGTTCTAAACCCTAGAGGATATTTTTTCATGAATTTTATAGGGTTTATTTGAATTTTATTTTGACCAAAACCTTGTTAAATTAAGTGGATCTATTTTAGGGTTAGAAGAAGTCATTTAATTCCCAGATTTCACATCAACCCTTTTCTGATTGAACCAACCCACTTTTTAGCTTGTTAAGACCAATTAACCTATGTTTAGCCCCTGAGAAATCCTGTTGTTGCACTGCAATGGTAAAATTGCAGTTTTACCCTTTATTTCTTTCTTTTCTTTCAAACTAGTTATTCCTTGAGTTAGGCCCTTCACTTGGCTATGGAGGTGCTTTTATTCTCTTTTCTAGGTCAAAATGAGCTAGTTAGGGCTCATGATGGTGTTCCCATCATACCCCCATGCCTAGCTTTTGCTAGTCCCTTAGCAAAATTTTAAAGTTTTAACTTGTGTTCTAGACCTTGAGTTTCTTTCACAATTTATGATGAGTGCTTTTTCTTTTTGATTAGGTTAGAATGCCGACAGTAGGCCTAGAGGTACTTAAGTACCAACCAAGATCCGAACTTGACCAACTCTAGCCTCGGTCCTCCATGAAGGTTTTTAAGGCCCGCAAGAACTATCCTAAGGTTCGTTGGACTCTGCGGTTAAGGCACCCGTGCTTGAGACATATTTTAGCCTCGGTTCAGTTTGCAGTGTATTTTTTTGTAAGAGAGAGACAGAGGATTTATTTATTTGGAGAGTTTTCTCTCTCTTTCTTTTTATTTCTAGCTTCGGATTGGCTTCTCAACACGGTCTGTATCGGATTCCTTGTCTCCATCATCAATCCTCAAAGGTCCTTGGTAATCGATGCTTCGTGACAGCACCGCCTATGGCAACCCCCAGAATCTTGGCTTTCGAGATTTCGAGATAATCCTACCCATGGCATTCTATGGCTAAATCCAGACCCTGGCAATCAACATTTCTTGATAATGCCACCCATGGCATCTGAACCAACAGGGTGCTTACATGCCCTCGGTAGGATATGTAAATATCCTAGGAGATAAGCACCGTGGAGACAATATGTTGTTACGCATCTTCTAGGGGAATTTCCCTCCTCTTCGTGCCGGGAACTCACCTAAATCAACTTATGTTGATCGGCCACTCCTAATCTAAGCAACTTTTTCCAGAATATTTAAACGCTTTTGCGTGATTTTGATAGTTATGCACACTGAACCAGACTGTGTGTGGATTGGGGTGCTTAGATTACCGAGTCCCACAAACCAAAGGTCAGTTAACGACACCGAATACTCCTTAAGCTTTAGACCTAATACTTAAGCTTCGCATTTTCCCCAACCTCTTGAGGATTATCCAAATCTTAGCGGGTACTTGAATGTTTAAGCCTAAGAGTCTGACCTAAAAGGCCTAAGATCAGCGTTCCTACTAATCTCTTTTTGTGTCTCATTAGCACTTTTTTCTCTTTTCTTTGATGTAGTCTAGAACTTCGGTTAATCCCTTAATCTTTTACAAATGATTATTTCTTTTTCTTTTTCATTTTGTGCTCCTTTTTTGTCATTTTGCTCTTTTCCCCCTTATGGTTTGTATGGCCTCAAAAAATTCTCTCCCCTTACTTTTTTTGTTCTTTTTCAAGATTTTTTCTTTTTTTGTTTGGTGTTTTTTTTTGTGATATGTGTTCTTTTGTTGAAACCTTTTCTTGTGAGATGAGTTTTCATGAAGTTTTGCACTTTCATACCCCCCCATGCCTACGATTTGCAATGTCCCCATTGTAAATTAGGTGGGTTCGAATTCAGCTTAGTTCATTCATTATGACAGGTTTTGGGTGGGCGAACGGGTCAAGGTGACTGTTGCAGACGATTTCTAGACTCGGGTACGGGTACCTGAGGTGGAGTCGGTTGTTCTAATGGATGAACCCTAAAGTGCAATATGAATTCAGCATAGGAATGTCAAGAAAGGTTTCAGGTTTTTCAAGAATGACGGGTTGCCTCTCGTTAAGTGTTGAGTTTTATGCCATTGGCTAGGCGCAATGAGCTCAGGGAGAATGGAGGGTAAAGGATATCTCAGCCAAATTTGTAGCGGTCACGTCAATGAACAGTTTGAGTCTCTGACCGTTCATGACAAAAGGTTCAAAATTGTGGCTGAGTGGACTGATTTCAATGGCTCCATTTCCAAAGATTCATCGGACTAAGTAGGGTCCGATCCATTTTGATCGTAGTTTTCCTGGGAACAATTTGAGTTTGGAATCGAAGAGTAGGACCTTTTGACCAGGATGAAAGATCTTTCTTGATATGTGCTTGTCGTGAAAGGCTTTAACCTGCTTTTTGTAAATTCACGAGTTCTCATACGCGTCGTGGCGTAATTCATCGATCTCGCTCATTTGAAGCTTTCTATAGGTTCCAACATTAGAAAGATCTAGGTTGTAGTTCCGTACTGCCCAATAGGCTTTATGCTCCAATTCGACGAGGAGGTGACATGCCTTCCCATACACCAATCTGAAGGGAGACATACCTAATTGGGTCTTGTGGGTGATCCTATATGCCCATAAGGCTTCCAAAAGCCGGGATGACCAATCCTTCCTATCAGGTTGAACAGTAACCTGGAGGATTTTCTTGATCTCCCAGTTTGATAGCTCAGCTAGACCATTAGTTTGGCGGTGGTAAGGAGTAGAGATTCGGTGCGACACCCCATATTTGGTCATCAGTGACCTGAACTAAGCGTTTGTGAAATGGGTTCCTCCGTCAGAAATCATAGCACGTGGAATCCCGAACCGTGAGAAGATGTTCTGGTGAATGAATTTGATAAGAAATTTATGATCATTGGTTCTGGTCAAAATGGCTTCGATCCATTTAGACACATATTCAATAGCGAGTAAAATGTATTCGAAGCCGTCCTAGATAGGGAAGGGTCCCATAAAATCAATCCCCTAAATGTCAAAAATTTCGCATACCAAAATCAACTGTAAAGGCATCATATCACAATGGCTCATGTTTCCCAAGGTTTGGCAACGGGTATATGCCTTACAGTGATTGTACGCGTCCTTGAAAATTGTGGGCCAGTAGAAGCTGCACTGGAGGACTTTCGCTGCGGTTTTATGTCCTGAAAGTTGTCCACCACATGCCTGGTCATGGTAGAAAGTGAGTATGTCTTGGATTTTCGCTTCCGCGACACATCATCAAATTATTTGATCAGCACTGATGTGAAAAAGATACCGGTCTTCCCAAACGTAATACTTGGCATCGGAAAGCAATTTGTCCTTCTTGGCCTTCAGCCAATCAGACGGGATCTGATGTGATGCCAAGTAGTTTACTATATCAGCAAACCATGGAAGCCCTGTATTGATAGTCAGAAGGTGCTCATCAGGAAAATGTTACGTGATGGGTCTGGAAGGGTCAATGATCTCAGAAGGAATGTGGGACAAGTGATCAGCTACCACATTATGTTTTCCCACTTTGTCACGAATCTCGAGGTCAAATTCTTGCAACTGCAAGATCCAGCGGATTAATCGAGGTTTTACGTCCATCTTTGCAACGAGATTCCTCACAGCTGTGTGATCCGAGTAGATGATAACACGGGAACCCAGGAGATAAGATCTGAATTTCTCCAGGGCAAATACTACGGGTAGCATCTCTTTCTCAGTAACTATGTAGTTACGCTGAGCCTCGTCAAGTGTTTTGCTAGCATAGTAAATGACCACGGGTTTCCCGTCAATTTTCTGCCCCAATACCACTCCTACAGCGAAATCAGATGCATCGCACATGATCTCAAAGGGTTGTGACCAATCAGGGGACTGTAGGATCAGGGCTTGGGTAACTCGATCACGGAGGATTTCAAATGCTTGAGTGCATTCCTTGGAGATTTCGAAAGGTACATCCTTGGAGAGGAGAGTGGTCAGGGGGCGCACGATTTTTGAAACATCAGGGATAAATTGACGGTAAAAACTGACGTGCCCCAGAAAAGATCAGATGTCCTTGATCGAGCTAGGCATAGGGAGTTTGGAAATCAAGTTCACCTTGGCTCGATCGACTTGAATGCCTTTCTCAGAAATCAAATGTCCCAGGACAATTCCTTCAGGCACAATGAAATGGCTCTTTTCCCAGAAAAGAACCAGATTCACTTCAATGCACTACCTGAGGATTTGGACCAAGTGCAGGAGGCAATCGTCAAATGATGCTCCAAATACTGAAAAGTCATCCATGAAGACTTCTAGATAATCACCTACCATATCTAAGAATATGGCAAGCATGCATCGCTAAAAAGTCGTGGGTGCATTGCAGAGATCGAACGGCATCCTTCGGAACGCGTATGTCCTGAAGGGGCAGGTGAAGGTGGTCTTTTCTTGGTCCTCAGGATGGATTGCCACTTGGTTACAACCGGAGTACCCGTCCAAAAAGCAGAAGAACCTATTTCCTGCCAGTTTCTCGAGGATCTGATTAATAAACGGTAGTGGGAAATGATCCTTCTTTGTGGAGGAATTGAGTCTTCTGTAATCAATGCAGACTCTCCATGAGTTAGCCACACGGGTAGGTATGACTTCTCCGATTTTATTCATAATGATGGTAAGTCCTACCTTCTTAGGCACAACCTGGATTGGACTCACTCACCGACTGTTGGAGATTAGGTAGATGATCCCTGCATCTAACCACTTAATGATCTCCTTTTCCATGACCTCTTACAGATTAGGATTCAAATGTCTCTACATTTCTCGTGAAGGTCATGTGCCCTCTTCAGTGTAGATTCGGTGTGTGCAATAAGAAGGACTAATACCAGTCAAATCATCGAGAGTCCATCCAATGGCTCCACGATGTTGCTGGAGAATAGTAATCAAACGGGATTCCTGGTCAGATGTGAGTCTGGAGTTGATAATCACAGGAGACGTCTGATTGGAACCTAAAAAGATGTATTTCAAATGGTCGGGAAGAGGCTTGAGTTCCAGAACGGGGTTATCAACAGCAGCGGGCGATTCAGGGTGTGTGTCAGGAGCAAGGGAAGGAGTTATGGGTGTATCTAGATCAGGGTCAGACTCCTCTGTTTGTGGGTTTTGATCTTCTGGTGGCTAATCGGGAATAATCAAGTTGTCCTCGATATATGGTTCATCAACCACGACTTTGATATCACATATTTGTTCTATAACACCGCAATTAATCCCTTGTTGGGCCTTAAAGATGTCAATCTTTAGTGTTTGGTTCCCAAATTTTAGTTCTATTTGGCCCTCCTTATAGTTTATATTGGCCCTAGTAGTGGCTAGAAAAGGTCTCCCTAGTATAATCGATATATCCCTTGGATTTTCAAGTGCATCCATATCCAAGACTATAAAATCCACTTGGAAGTAGAAATCATGTACCCTAACGATGACATCCTCGAGTACTCCTTTAGGTGACTTGATGGATCGATCAGCTAACTGCAATGTCACCTCTGTCAGTTTAAGCTCAGATTCTTCAAGGTGGTCAAGGAGGGATGCAGGTATTAGGTTTATGGAGGCACCTAGATCTAACAAGTTTCTGTCGAATTGGGTATCACCAATAGTACATGAAATCAGGGGAGTACCTGGGTCTTTAGCCTTAGGTGGAAGTTTGCTCGAGATTACAGAGCTGGCTTGCTCTGACAGTACGATCGGACTCCCACTTTTGGTTTACGGCTTACGCTTGGGTGTACACACGTCTTTTAGAAATCGTGCGTAAGCCGATACGTGGCAGATTACATCCATCAAGGGGATGTTTATATGGACCTGTTCAAAGAGCTTGACCAGATCCTCCTCAGGAGCCACGGGTTTGGTTATCCTCTTTCCCTTGGTCAAGGCCTCGGGAAATGGAACCTTGGTTGGTTCCTCTAGAATAGGTCCAGGTTCTTGATCTAGAATAGGGGTGTCCTAAATAACTATCCTAGGGTTTGGGTTACTACTACGTTTGGAGTGTTTTGGATAAGGTGGGTCTTGAGTTGCTTGACCACTACGGTTGTTACGGAGTTTAATCCTTCCTGGTTTTGGTTTGGGGTTGGAAAAATAGGTGGCTATCGTTGAAATCCCACATAAGATGTCGAAGCTTCCATCCCGTCGGGTGATGGAATAGAAGGGGCCTAATAAATCAGTGGGCGTGGCCTGGATTTGGGTTCATAACGTGCCTCTGGGTCAGCACGTTATTTGGATTCGGCAGAGGTTGCGAAGGGAGTGTGCCAGGTTGGCGGGAATTTGCCATCTGGGAAATTGATTGCGAACCTCTATGATCTCGTCCTTGTGCTATTTTTGTACTGCCGCATTCGTCTTCTGATTGTCAGCCAGAGTTTGAAGGATAAGAGTCATTTGATCTGCTTGGTTTGGTCCAGATTGATAGGTGGGGTTGGGCCGAGGCTAAGGCAGCTAATATGGATGAGGAGCTTGTGGATGGGGTTTGATAAGGTGGTCTTTGATTCTAAGAATTTCCCACCCATAGGAAGTTGGGATGATTTCACCATCTAGGGTTATTAGTATTGGAGAATGGGTCATTCTAGATGGCATTGAGGTCCTCGCAGGTCTAAGGAGTCTCAGGAAGATTAGAGTATGAGGGTTCAGAGTTCCCCCAACTAGAATAGATTGGATTGGAGGTCCCTCCGGTCCTGGAGTCAGATGGGGGTGGATACAGGTCCATCCCTTGAGAAGATCAGTGATAGATGTTCTGCACAGTTTCCCTCACAAGAGGTGGCTGTGCAAATGAGTTTTGCATAGAGGTGGCTCACTGCAGATGTCGAGTCAGCTCGTCCACCTTCTTCTCTATGATAGAGACCTTGTCCAACCGACTGGCCATCAGTTCCAAGTCGACGGATGCAGATAGGCCCTGCGTCTCATGTGCTCCCCTAGGATTCGTCGATGCGCAGCCATTCGTCCGATCGAATAAGCCGATGGAGTTATTATTGATGGAGTTCTCACACATATTCTCGAGAATCTCCCACACCCTGTCTTCATGTTGACCCATGATGTTTCCTCCGTAGGTTGCATTGACGAACAATCGAATGTCTTCACGGAGTCCCTGGTAAAAAGACTGGACTTGTTCCCATTTAGGAACTCCGTGCTGGGGGCACTTTCGCATGAGATCCAAGAATCGGTCCCATGCCTCATGAAGAGGTTCTCCCAATTGTTGAGTGAAGTGAGTGATCTGGTGGCACAAGGCATTCGTCCGACCAACAGGGAAGAACTTTTTCAAAAATTTGGACTGGAGTTCAACCCATGTGTTGATCGGACGTGTTTGAGTCTAATACCAATGAGCAGCCTTGTCCATGAGGGAGAAGGAAAACATCTTTATGAGCAGAATATCCTGATTTTGTACATCTGACCCGAAGGACTGGGCCAGATGTTTGAGTTGTTTGATGCGCTGGAAGGGATCCTCGGAGTTAAGCCCATGGAATTTTGGAATGGCATGAATCATGTTGGGCTTGTTTTCAGAATCAGGACCTCCAGCCAGGATTTGGACTCGAGGCTCAATTGCCACCACAGCAGGATTATAGTGATCTCGCATCATAGGACGCTGCGGCGGGTTTACAAAGTTCTGGAATAGATCATTCAAGCGCTGAAGTTGGTGTTCAAGGTTGTTCTCTTCTTCAATTGGTTATGCCATAATGGAAGAAGGAGAACTTGGTTCTGACAAATCAGAGGAGAGATCTATGTGGTGGGGTTGCTGCACAAACACAAGCATCGAGGCTTGGCCTCGGTGGGAGTGGATTTCTAAAGGAGGTCTTAAGGATGGTCTTAAGGACCTCCTACCAAACATGCACCAAACGATTAGATGAGGTTAGAATGTGCTAGACCCAATCGAGACACCCAAAAAATTTGGATGACTATAGAGGTTCAGGGCGGATGATACCCCTTAGTCAGAAAAAGCCGTCCACCTGAGAAATACCTGGGTAGCCAGAGAGGAAGAGTCCCGCAAAGACCCCTACACGGTAGAGCGTCCCCACAAGTTACAGGGTTTCCCCCACTCAACCTCTCTTGTCAATGAGATTCCAGGTAGACCAGAATGGGGACCTTGAACTCTTATGTCTACCACTTTTAATTAAGATCGAGGTGCTTAGGGTTCCACTTGAACTTTAGATCTTTTGAGTGCAAAAAAGTGACCTAATTTCAAGGTTGGTTGGCCCAAGGGGTCAACTTCACCTCTTTGTCCTTTGAGAGCTTTTAGGTCCTTTCTTTGAGGGTTCAAGTGACTTAAGAGCTTGAATGTTTTAGGGTTTCTCTTGGATAAATCTCTTCAATCAAGGCTTAGGCACACCTCTTTTTAAAAAATTTGCCTCTTGCTTAGAGAAGATGTGTCTCTAAAAACCCTAGATTGGAACCCTTAAGTTGGCTCTAATTGGTCCAATTTAGTTGCCACAAAGATGGTATCTAGGGCTCAATCAAGAAGGTACTAGCCCTAGTTACCTTAAATGGATGCACAATTCAAAATGTGTTGAAATTAAAATCAGGCAACTTTGGTGGATTAACTAGATATGAAAAGCAGGTAGCCCTAAATTGATTTTCTATTTGTTTTTCCTTTTCAGAATTGAAAGTATTAAGAGAGAGGGCTAGTGAGAATTTACCTGCCCTTGGTGTGGTTGTTGTGCGGCTGTTTCTTTTCCTCCCCTGAAACAATCACAGCAAAAGAAATATATCAACTTAGTATTGGATCAGAAGTTGTAATCAAAGTTTCTAAATTGCCCATTGCTTCCCGACAACGACGCCAAAATATTTGTCGAAAGCGAAATCCGGTTTAAAATAAATGCGTTGCAATATAGTTGAAATCGCTTTGAAAACAAATGAAAGTTTATTACTCGAAAAAATATGAATCTGAGATCGAACACAAGGAGCAAATTGAGATTTAAAAACTAAGAACATAACTTTCAACTTTATAAAATGTAATGATCAATCAAAATTATGAAGCAATAAAAATGGTTTCAATGTATATAGAAGCTCAAAAATATAAAGATGGAAGTAAAAATCAGATAATTCTTTTTCAATCTCTCTTTTTTGCTTCTGGCTTGAGCTTTCTCTGTTCTTCTTCTTCTTCCTTCTCTAATTTCTAACTTTGGCTTCTCTTTCTTTCTCTCCTCTGATTGCTGGCC
Organism: Thalassia testudinum; assembly: GCA_037157565.1. NCBI lineage: Eukaryota > Viridiplantae > Streptophyta > Magnoliopsida > Alismatales > Hydrocharitaceae > Thalassia > Thalassia testudinum. The sequence goes on from JAZHRO010000009.1 coordinate 54,310,699, forward strand.
TTGGCTTCTCCCTTCTTTCTTCTTTCTCTTTCTCTGCTTCTGTCTTCAGTCGAGCCTTCTTCTTCCTTTACTTTTCTTGCTGGAGCTTCCTTCTCCTTCCTTCTTCTTCTTCCCTGGCGACTTCACCCTTAGCCGCTACTGAGGCTTCTTTCTTCCTCTTCTTCCTTGGCTTCGCCCTCCTAGAGAGCAAAACCTAACCCCTACCCTCCCTGTGAACTCTCCTCTCTTTCTCCTCTCTTAGGCTCACTCTCCCAGAGCCTGCTCAGGTAAACAGGTTGGGTCGGCATGCCCGTGACCAGGCCCACTGACGTGTGTGGTGGGCGAGGAGTGCACGGGTAGTCAGGTCAGATACCAGGTCCACGGAGTGTGGGGTCGCAGACGAGGTGTGCAAGGGTGAGTGGGACCTCACCCCGCGTCAGGAGGCAATAAGCCCCTAACACTTTTTCAATTTATCCCGCGTCACCTGCTCACAAACTTCCGAGGTGGGACTAAATGTCCTACCTACTTCTCGCACGCACCCGCAGTAGGTCTTCTCTTGATTGCTGAGGCTACGGGGCTTTGACCTTCAATTGGTGGGCTGACGCTACTCGCGAAGAGAAACTGCACACCTGGGACTTAGACTCCTAGCACCTGGAGCCTACTGTGAAGCTAGCAAGCTTCTTCAAGCTTGCTTTAATGGCGGGCAGGGGTCCTGTACATGTCAACACGAATACGGCCTCACGGCCCTATCAAATCACTCAGAAGGCTTCGCCGTGACACGGCGAAGGTGGCTCGAGTGCTGGTGTGGTGCGGGACGGCCTGGGCATGCGTGCCTAGGTCATTCTATGGCTGTGAAGTTGAGTGTGTTGGGGGGGAGTGAGTGGAGGTTGTGGCGATTAATGGAGAGGGGGAAGATGATCAGTGGGATGAGGCGATGCTTCCGAGGTGGTTGGCAAGGTGTGTGAGTGCATGGAGTGGTGGATGCACCTCGTCGGTGGTCTGCCGGAGGTGGAGAAGATGGTGGTGGTCTGTGGTTGTCGAGGCGTGAAAGTAGAAATAGATAAGGGGAAAAGAAAGAGTAGGGGAAGAAGACATATCTGCGAGTAGTTGGACGAAGGGGGAGCAGAGGGGGTGGACAGCACGTATATGTCGTCACCTGAGACAAAGACCCAGAAAAAGAGAGGCAGCGACGATGAGAGGGAGATAGGCGTGGATGCAGGTATGGTGCAACGCGGACAAAGGAGGCAGAGGCAACTCTGCCACTGGTATGGTGGTAGAGTAATGAGAAGAAGGAGGAGGAGTCATCGGAGCTTGTTGGGCATTTTGGCCGCGGGGGAAGAGAGGAATTTTGAGGGAATCTCAGGCTAAAACAAGCTTGAATTGACCGGGGGGATCTAGGGCCTCTTTTATAGTCTCAGGCAGAGGGCTTGTCCTTAGAAGGCAAGCTTCCAAGCACGAAAACCTTGCTAGACTTGGAAGGTTGAGAGATACCCAAATCTCTCATGCGTTCGCATGAGAGATTGGGTGGAAATCAGAGCTCCTAATTGGGTTCATACAAACGGGAATTCCTTAGAGAATCTTCCTTTCAAATTTAAGAGGGATTCTCCGAGGAATCAAGGAGATATCCCTCTTGAATCCTCGCCAAAGTAGGATTCCTCCGCTATAATGGCAGAGGAACCTAATTGCAAAGAATGAAGAGGAAGATAGGGGGTGTCTGCAAGGGTTTTCAAAAGCTAGGGGCATAAATGTAATTGGGTCGGACTATTTTGCAAAGTAGGTCAAGGTGAACTCCCCTTAAGTCCAAATTTTGGTATAAACCTAATTTAAACCTAAGGAATCCAATGGTGAAGTTGGATTTTAGGTTTGACCATGTTTGACTGGGAATTTTACATAAAAACCTAATTTAGGGCAAATATTTGACTAGGACCCCTATTTACGTCAAAATAGGTTCTAAAGGCCAAATTGAAGGTTTTAAACCCTAGTGGATATTTTTTCATGAATTTTAGAGGGTTTAGTTGAATTTTATCCTGACCAGAACCTTGTTAAATTAAGTGGGTCTATTTTAGGGTTACAAGAAGTCATTTAATTCCCAGATTTCACATTAACCCTTTTCTGATTGAACCAACCCACTTTTTATCTTGTTAAGACCAATTAAACTATATTTAGCTCCTGAGAAATCCCGTTGTTGCACTGCAATGGTAAAATTACAGTTTTACCCTTTATTTCTTGCTTTTCTTTCAAACTAGTTATTCCTTGGGTTAGGCCCTTCACTTGGTTATGTAGGAGCTTTTATTCTCTTTTCTAGGTCAAAATAAGCTAGTTAAGGCTCATGATGGTGTTCCCATCAGATCCATTGCAAATTCTACGTGTAAGTGTGAAATTATACTGGATTCTAAACTCAGGAATCAACTTAAGAATAAATCCCTAATAAAACCTTAATAAAAATTATTTATGCCTAAATGCTTTTTTCTTTTTTACATAAAACTTAGACATGAAATGTACACCCCCCCATGCCTATTCATTACAATGTCCTCATTGAAATGTATGCATGAAAATCAAAATATAATAAGCAAGATGAGGGAATATCACCTGACTATGCTTGTTAATCCAGGTCAGTATGGATGCAGAGGATGCAAAGCTACCTGTACAGAGTACTGGGTTGCCTCCCAGCTAGCGCTAAGTTTAACGTCATTTGTCGGACTCAATTCAGCTTTTAAGAAGATTCCAGAAGGTTGATGTGACCATCGGGAATGGGATCACAGTTCTATGTGATAAAAGGCTTCAATCTCTAACCATTTACCTTTGTCTCATTGCCGATCTTGGGATCCAGCATAAGCATAGCTCCATGAGGGTAGACTTTTCTTATAATGAAGGGACCTATCCACTTTGATCTTAATTTTCCCAAAAAGAGCTTCAAGCGTGCATCAAATAACCAAACCTTTTGATTAGGGACAAAGCTTTGTTCTGGAGATGTACTTATCATGTAAAGCTTTTGTCCTATTCTTATAGATTCTCATGCTCTCATAAGCATCATTCCGTATTTCATCCAATTCAGCCAATTGGAGTTTTCTTTGTCATCCAAATCAATTGAGATCCAAGTTAAATGTTCTGATTGCCCAATAAGCTTTATGTTCAAGCTCAACGAGCAGATGACAAGATTTTCCGTAGACCAGATGGAATGGAGGCATTCCAATTGAAGTTTTATACGCAGTCTGGTAGGCCTAGAGAGCATCATCCAATTTGGTAGACCAATCCTTCCGATCCGGACGGACCGTCTTTTGAAGGAACTTTTTAATTTCTCGATTGGAGATTTTGGCTTGTCCATTGGTCTACGGATGGTATGGAGTAGAGATTCTATGAGTGACTCCATACTTAACTAGTAAGGTTCTGAATTGGTTGTGAGTAAAATGGGACCTGCCATCACTAATCAGAGCTTTGGGCACACCAAACTGACTAAAGATGTTCTTCTTTACAAAATCCACGACCACTTTATGATCATTGGTTCGGGTTGGGATGGCCTCCATCTATTTGGATACATAATCAACTGCCACCAGAATGTACAAGTACCCAAATGAATTGGTAAAAGGTCCCATAAAATCAATGCCCCAAACATCAAAGATTTTGACTTCAAGGGTTGGTTTTAGGGGCATCATGTTCGTCCTGGTCAAGTTTCCTAAAGTTTGGCAATTGATACATGACTTACAGAAGTTGTACGAGTCACGAAATAAAGATGGCCAATACAATCCACTCTGCAATACCTTGGCTACCGTCTTTTTTTCCTAAGAAGTGACCTCCACAAGCAAAAGTGTGGTAGAATTCTAGTACACTTGTGATCTCCTCATCTGGAATACAACAGCAGATAACCTGATCCGTGCAAACTTTGAATAGCTCTGGGTTTTCCCAAAAGTAGTATTTGGCATCTAAAATCAACTTATCCCGCTTATGCTTAGGCCAATCCATGGGTAGTTTTCTGATGGCTAAATAGTTGACAATATCTGTAAACCAAGACAGTTTGTAAATAGTCAAGGGAGTCTCATCAGGGAAAGAATCATAGAGTTGAAGAGATTTAGAATCTACAAGGATTCTAGAGAGATGATCTGCTACTACATTTTGGGCACCAAATTTGTCTTTGATTTCTAAATCAAATTCTTGCAGCAGAAGGATCCATCTGATTAATCTGGGTTTTGCATCCTTTTTAGACATCAGGTGCCTTAATGCAGTGTGATCTGTGAAGATTGTGACATGAGATCCCAGTAGGTAAGGTCTAAACTTCTCCTAAGCAAACACTACGGCTAGCAACTCTTTTTCTGTAGTGGTGTAGTTTCTTTGATCCTCATCCAGAGTTTTACTAGCGTAGTAAATCACAGATGGTTTCTTATCTACATTTTGTCCCAAGACTGCCCCAATGGCATAATCAGAGGCATCAGTCATGATTTCGAAGGGATGATCCCAATTAGGAGGTTGTAAGATGAGTGATTGTGTAATAGCCTCCTTCAGCTGATTAAAAGCCTTTAAGCAATTTGAATCAAAATCAAAGGATTGGTCTTTTACCAGCAAGTTGCTTAAGGGTCTCGCCACCTTAGAATAGTCCTTAATAAATCGATGGTAAAATCCCACATGTCTGAGAAACGACCTTACTTGCTTAACCGTCGAAGGTGGCGGAAGTTTGATTATAGTGTCCACCTTGGCTTTATCCACTGCAATTCCTTTTTCAAACACAACATGGCCAAGGACTATGCCCTCCTTGACCATGAAGTGACTCTTTTCCCAAGATAGAACAAGATTCACCTCAATGCATTTTTGTAAAGTCTTTTCAAGATTGATCAGACATGATTCAAAAGAGTCCTTGAACACAGAAAAATCATCCATGAAGATGTCCATGAGATCACCCACCATGTCTGAAAAGATTGCAAGCATGCACCTTTAAAAGGTTGCTGGTGCATTGCATAATCCAAAAGGCATTCTACGGAAGGCAAATGTTCCGTAGGGACATGTGAAGGTGGTTTTCTCTTGATCCTCGGGGTGGATAGCTACTTGATTGTAGCCAGAATAGCCATCCAAGAAACAAAAGAATTGTTGGTCGGCTAGTTTTTTCAGGATTTGATCAATGAAGGGAAGTGGAAAGTGGTCTTTCTTGGTTGCACTATTCAGCTTCCTGTAGTCAATATAGACTCTTCAAGAGGAAGCTGTGCGAGTTGGAATCAATTCCCCATTATCATTAGTAATCACAGTCAGCCTGGCTTTCTTAGGAACCACTTGTACAAGACTAATCCACGGGCTGTTAAAGATTGGGTAGATTATTCCTATGTCTAACCACTTGATTATTTCCTTTTTCACTACCTCCCGCATGTTAGGATTCAACCGTCTCTGCATTTCTCGGGGTGGTCTCGATTCGTCCTTAGTATAGATTCTGTGGGTGCAGTATGTGAGACTGATTCCCTTCAAATCATCTAATATCCTACAAATTGCTCTACTGTTTCTTCCCAACACTTGAATTAATTGCTTTTCTTGAGTTTGGGTTAGATGAGAGCTAATGATTAAAGGGTAAGTCTGATCAAATCCCAAGAAAACATATTTTAGATGATTTGGAAGAGGTTTAAGCTCGAGTTTGGGTCCTTGGGATAAAGGGTCCAGCGGTGGATCACAGTTACCCTCAAGAGGTCATGGAATCAAGTCAGTGATTAATAGGCTGACCTCTTGATTGGTTTGGGTGTCATGGCCTATAGGATCAGATTGGGTTATTCCTAATGCCATACAATATTCAACGGTGCTGTCCTCAGAATCTTCTATCATTCCACAATCCTCAAATTGTTTGATGGCCTTAAAGATGTTAATTTTTGTCTTCTTATCCTTGAATTTGATTTCCATACTGCCAGATTCACAGTCAATATTTGCCTTGGAAGTAGCTAAAAATGGTCTTATTAGAATTATCGAGGTGTTCTTCAAGTTCTCTAGTACCTCCATGTCAAGGACCGAGAAATCCACAGGAAAATAAAATCCCAGACCTTGACAATTATATCCTCAACAATCCCCCGTGGTGTGGTCATAAATCGATCAGCTAGTTATAATGTAACCTCAGTAGGTTTTAACTCTCCAAAGTTAAATTTTTCGTATAACATAGTGGGGATTAAATTTATGGAGGCACCTAAATCTAACAGAGCCCTATCAAAAGTAGTATCTCCAATAACACATGAGATTAGAGGGGCTCCTAGATCTTTCTATTTTCGGGGTAGGTTTCTAAAGATAATTGCACTAGCTTGTTCAGATAACACTACCCTTTTTGTTGATTTGGTCTGGCATTTAGGTGTGCACATTTCCTTAAAAATTTCGCACAAGCTGGGATATTCTCAATAGCTTCAAGAAGTGGTATGTTCACCTGGACTTGTTTAAAAATATCAAGCCACTCCTCATATTGATTGGTTTTCTTTTTCCTAGGTTTGTTCAAGGCTTCAGGAAAGGAAGCTTGAGAGAAATCATGTGTTTGGGTCCTAATCCTTGTCTTCTTGATCTCCTAGGTCAAATTCGGGTCCTCAAGATCTTGTTTAGATTTAGATTTAGAAGGGTAAGGATGTTGGATCTGTTTCCCATATCTCAAGGTTACCGCACCAGCAAAAGCGTTAGGGTTAGAAAGTTGAGGTGGGTTCTACAAAATAGGTGAAGCTTGATTAAGGTTAGCAAAACCAGGTGGGTGCTGGGGAGCAAGTTGAACTAAATGTGCCCATTGCTCTCTTGTGTTGTGTTAGTTAACCCTATTGAAATTTCTTGGGTTTGGGACTAGTTGGGATGGCAGCATCCCATGTTGTCTAGCATCTACTAGCTAGTCCAATCATCCTGTCAATTCTGTCCTCAATTGATTCATTTCTTTCTTATGTCTCAGATTCATCTCTCTCATTTCTTTGAGGATCAGGCTCAGATCAGTGGGTTGGTTTTTTTGAGTAGGTTGTGGCTGATATGTGCGTGATTGTGTGTACTTACTAGGTTGCCCATAAGTGTTTGGTTTAGTCAAGTTAGGACCCTGGGTGGGTTTCTAACTTGACCAAGCAAAGTTAGGATGGTTGCGCATCCAAGGTTGTAAGTGTTTGAATAAGGCTCAAACAATGGCGTTGATTCTGCACATACCGAGGGTTCAGGACAGGTTGGGAGGGCAAGGCTCCCTAAGTCCTATGCTCCTACAACAGCTGGTTTTGCATGTTCTGTATAGTCTGTATCTGGTCAGCCATCACCTTCATTATCTGCAAGCTATCCTGTGCAGATTTCCTCATCGATTCTTGCAGCTCCTCTTTCAGTGCCTTCAAAGGGTCGGCCCGCTTTGGAGGGTGACTGGTAGCCTGGTGCAGCAGCTGGTATATAGAACGGGGTTGTTGCTACTTAGACGGGAATGGCTGCTACCTAGGGTATGTGGTTTGCGCATTCCCGTATTGCCTGGTCTGGTAGTGTGGATCTTGATGTGGTCTCTGTGAGTTACCAGACCAGGAGAAGTTCGGATGCTGGCACCAACCAGGGTTATACGTCTCTGAATACTAGTTATTACGCCTGTATCCATGAATAGCACTGATGTCCTCGTAGGGTGAAGACATCTGAGACATATATCCATCAAGGGGATACGTATTATAGTCTGTGGGTGGTGCGTAACCCTGGTCATATGGTGCTAGATCGGGATTGTTTACAGGATCCTATATGCAGGATCTCGTAAATAAGAAGAAGATGCATCCCGAGTGAGTAGATTAAATCGAGCAAGGGGGACTCGGGGTGCATAGGAGGGTCTTAGAGCAGCAGAGTTCAGGTTAGATTGACCCTGACTAATTTGGTCAATCTTTTTCTTAATCAGGTATATCTATCCAGTTGCTTGACGATGATATCCATGTCGGCTCTAATAGACTCGGTGTGAGCCTCATGGACACCAACCCGCTGCTGACTAGGCCGCTGGAACTGGTTCATGGATGCGGCATTCATCGAGTTCTCCGTCAAAGATTCGAACAACTCAAATGCACTGTTCTCATTTTTCGCGAGGAAATTCCCACCACTAGATGCATCGGCCAGATACCAATGTGTGTCATCCAACCCATGGTAAAAGATCTGAGCTAGGTGCCATCTGGGTATACCATGGTGCGGGCATTTCTAGAGAAGGTCATGAAATCGGTCCCAGGCTTCATGCAACTTCTCCCCAGCTCCTTGGGAGAAGGTCATGATTATGCGCCTCATCGCATTTGTCTGACAGATTGGGAAGAACCTTTGCAGGAATTCACATCGTAATTCTGAATAGGTTTCAATCGGCTTCCCAATGTCTTGAACCAGTATGAAGCTTCATCCCTCAGAGAAAATGGGAAAAGCTTCATCAGAACAATCCCAAGATCAATATTCCTGGGTCGAATCATTTCTGCGAGTCGACTCAGGTCCTCTAAGTGCTAGAACGGATCTTCGCTTGAGTTTCCATAGAAGTGAGTGCTAATCAGACCAATCACATTGGGCTTGAGCTCAAACGCGTCTCCGCCTATGGGAATCCTGACTAAGGGTGCAACGATCGGTGCGGCTGGATCATAGAAATCCCGAAGTTGTTCTGCTCACGGTGGATGCTGCATTCTATCTAGCGTCGTCAAAATACGATCCATGCTCTGCTGATGCCGCTCCTCAGATTCCACAACCCGAGCCTCCAGATGAGCCATCAGGTTCAGATTATCAGCATCCTGACCCGGTCTAGGTTCAGGTCCAAGATTAGCCATTGCAGCTGAGGGAGTAGAAGAAGTGGGGGGAGAAGATGGTCCTGGTGAGGTGACTCACCTCCTTGGGAGTGGCTCCCAAGGTCCAACCAGTTGAGGTCTGAGTGACCTCCTTCCTTGCATACACCACCCAACCCCTGGGTTGGTGTAGCCAAGCCAAACAATGCTAAGGCCCTGTCAATCATATGGTCATTATGATCTTGTAACCAGATTTTTCATTTTAAGTTCGAATTCCTGAAGAAAAATTCATCATACAACCGACTGAAAGTGATTCCCTCCTCTCAAGCTAACCCAACCAAGAGGTTGAAAGCACCCAGTAGTACGACAACGAATTCAGGTTGATTTCGTGTTTTAGAATTAATTTTAGCCTATTTTTCTTCAGTTGGGGTTTGTGGTGAGTGGCTCACAAGGTTACCAAGCTCACCGGCTAAGCACTAGACTTGATTAAGTATAGTCTAGGCCAAATGTGGTCTCTAGATTCTAACACTAAAGATGTAACCTAGGGTTCATGCAATTTTAGGATTTTTTTTTGTTCTTTTGTTTTGTTCTTCTTCAGTAGACCATAAGAATAAAAATAGTTCTCTAAACAAAATTGGAATCCAATTAGACTAAAATTTTGCGGGTAAATTCCTTTTTCAATTATCTCTTCAGAGAATATTTTTTTTGTAATTTTTACTATTTCAAGTGAATTTATAAAGATTTTTAAATGTCAAGGGGTCAGATCTGGAATTTTGACCCCTGGTCGATTTTTCAAATTGAAACAATATCAAATATTTTTCAAAAATTCATAAAAAATATGAAAATTAAAGCCAATAAGATCAGATTTCAAACTCCATCATTTTTAGTCAAAACATATTCACAGATTGCTTGGAATTGCTTTTTGAATTTTAAAAAATCTCAAATCTGGGTCAGTCTGAGCCCCTTACACTTGACGAATTTTTAAAAATTTTATACTTAGAGTTTTTTCAAAAGAATGGTGCCGTTTGAAAGATGATTTGAAAATGAAGGTCTAAACCAAACTTCAGAATTTTTTACCTACTAATTTTTTGGCAATTAAATTTTTAAGTCAGATTTTGAAGTTTAGACGAAAATCAGAGGGTGGTGGAGAAGCTTTTAAAAGGTGTTTGAGTTTAAAATTCAAACTTTCCACCAAATAAAATTTTTTTTTTCAAAAAAATTTTGAATTTTTTTTTCAAGAAGGATTTTCTTTTTCTTCAAAGGATTTTAAAAAATAGATATTTTTTTTTGCTTTTTCAAAACTAACCTAGGATTCAAAAAGAAACCTAATCTAACTACCTAGATTTTTTTTTCTTTGATTTTTTTTCTTTTTTCTCGAAAATGAATAAGCTTTTCTTTTTTTCAAATGAAATTGCTAGAAGCAAATCTAACCTAGGGTTCACAAAAAGAACCTAGACTAAAGCAGATATGATGTGCACCTGGAACATTTTTCCCGTGCTCGTTGTATGCGTAGATCCCTTTTTTTTTTCCTATTTTTCCTGCACATCCAAAGATAAGCAGAGGAAGATTTGACAGTGATAGCTCAAAAGATCGAAATCAAGAAATGACAATGCCTCCCCAGCAACGGTGCCATTTGACAGTAGCTATTTTTGCGTGTTTTGAAAGTCATCAAAAATCGTAGTATAGTCATACTAAAACGCTGGTCAAAAATGATTTTTGTAAAGATAATGAGACTTGAGTCCCAGTCGTTCGTCTCTGGGAGGCGTTTATGCAAATCTGAAATCGATCTTTTCTAGCTCTACTTGCTTAAGATCGTATGGCGGTTTATGGTTATTACGTATTTAAGCATGACATGCTTATTTGCAAGAATATCAGAAAGTAAAAGCAGGCAACTTTAATCACACAAAATATATTGCAACAAGCTCATGGTGATTCTCAACACATAGACATATATATATAGAAAAATTTCTTTCATTCATTCAAAAGAGTGTTTGTAACATGGAACTAGAGGAAAGCTTATAGAGGAAAGCTTAAAAACATCAATCTAGCTAACAGAAAATGATCGCATACAGGAATCTATGGGGAGATTTTGCATGCATCATTGGGGGAGAGTAAAGAGCTACACTACTAAGTAGTAATAAAAGCATGTAAACTATGAAGAACTAGCTACTAATCTAGTAAAAATAAGGGCATTCAGAGGTAGGCTCCGATGGCCTTTGAATGGTTGAGAGGAGGAGGGGCGGCCAATGGTGCTTAGGCTGGCCCTTGGAGAGAGGTTGGAGAGGTGATCCAGCATCTTGGCGTGGAGATGGTGGTAGCCATGGTGAGAAACTCGTGGAGGTGGAGTGGAAGTGAATGTAGCTAACCTAAATGGAAGTGAATAATGCCAAGAGATGGATGGGTGCAAATGGCCACCCCTTAAGCCATTTTATAGACCTAAGGGAAGCTCTCTAGAGAATTATGGAATTCTCTAGAGAGGCCTATGGTGGGAGCTCGTGGGAGAGTGAGAAAGAGAGGATGGATGGTGGATTTTAGATCCACCAAATGTGGATCTAAAAATTGAATGACTCTTGGTTGTTAATTTTAGCAACCAAGTCAACAACACATGGTAGAGAGTTCTAGAGAACTCTAGGCTAGGTATTTTTAGGTGGATGGTGTGTGTGGGTAGAAACTTAGGTGGCTAGGTTGATTAGGTTAGGTTCTAGTGGGTTTAGGTCAAGGTAGGTCTCAAATTAGGGTTAGAAACTTAGGTGGCTAGGTTGATTAGGTTAGGTTCTAGTGGGTTTAGGTTAAGGTAGGTCTCAAATTAGGGTTGTAAACCCTAATTCACTAAGGTAAAGTGCAATTAAACTTAATACAAGTTTAATTGGGTGTGTGAAAACCTAATTGAGAGTAAAACAACTCAATTAAGTCAGGTCTAGGTCAATTGGACTCTCACTGAGTCCAATTGGATAGTGTATGCTGAGATCAGGGCTCAATTGGACTCAATGAGTCCAATTGAATAGGCTGATGGAATTGACTAAGATCTAAGTCAATTAGGTTTAGTGAGGACCTAATTAGGTCCTTAGGGAGGTCTAGAGGTGATGTACTAGGGTTAGGGCACCTTAATTTAGGTTCCTATGGGGTTGGAATTGGGTTTAGGGACCTAGAGATCCAAGATCAAGGCTTGAATCTCAAAACAGGAATTGGAGAGCAGTTCCAGACGTCCAATAAAAGTGTTAAATGTCTTATAGTGAAAAATCAGAAGTCTAGACTTGTTGTCTGAACATCCAATCAGAGCCAGGAGGGATTCTAGATTCTGTCTTGGCTATTCTGCAGAAATTGGACGTCTGACCAAGTGTTTGGACGTCCAATAACACTGCAGAAGTGGGTTTAAGGTGTGCAGGAGTTGGCTAAGGGTTCTGGACATCCTATAACTTATCTGGACGTCCATGTAGAGGTTGGAATTAGGGTTTTAAGGTTTCCTAAGGTGCGATGACCTAATCTAAGGGTGGCTAAGGCTTGGGGAAGCTTCTAAGCTGTCCTAGGGCTAGAATGGTCCTAAGTTCTTCATATTTTACTCCTTTATTCCTACTTAATAGAATAGCATACCTTAACTCCCTTACATTATTATCTATTACATCTAATCTAGGTCTTCCGCTCCAGCTCTGCTGCAACACCAGTTATTCCAGCTTCAGATCTACCTTCTGATCAGCTTATTACTTGTAATTGACATAATGCACCTAATCAGTACATCATAGCATTATTTTATGCATAGCTAAAAGAAAGCACTAAAGATGCAAATAATGCTTATGCATGCATGAATTATCCTAACTTATGCTAAGTCATAAACTAATTTGGGTCAATTAAGACCTATGATTGCTGCGCAATCAGTGTTTCATTAGGTATAATTGTATTAAGAAACTTTTTAGTTTTTAAATAATTTATATTTAGAATACCATGACTTTCACATAATTAAAAAAAAATTCCTACCTTTGTCGTCGATTTGTCCAATAACCGACAGCATTAAAAGATAAAATTTTTTAACAAATATAGCTATTAGAAGCGATGACGTAAATATTAACATTGTCATTTCATAAGTGACAATAAATAATAATAAACAATGGCATTTAAGTTTTATTTATTTAAAAATTGCTCTTTCTTTTCGCATATCTAAGAAAAGATGGCATAAATATTAACGTCGTCACTTCATAAGTGATGACATTTACATTTAAATAACGACAAAAATCCAAAACTGGTGCATTAACGTGGGAAAATGTGATATACAATTCCTGTTACTTATTTTATAAATGACAAGAAATAAAAATGTTGTCACTTATAAAACGACGTCAAAAGCTCCAATCTATCCATTGGGGCAACGATAATTTGACATTAGATTTTCTTTAGAATCGACGGCAAAACGAAACGACACTAGTAATGTTGTCGCTTTTTAGTGTTGGTTTAAACACCTTTGCTGTAGGTTTTCAACAGATGGCAAAGGTCTAGATTGTTGTAGTGCATACTTGATTACAGTTAGTTGGTTTGTCATATGTTACATATGTAGAATATTCAACCTAATATTTGCAATGCAAGTAGCTAGATCATTTTGGTGAGATAAACAATAGGACCATGAAGATGGATGAGGCCTTAAAAGATGATACTACTATGGAAATCATCTCTTTAATTCGCATAAGCTATCTGGTAACTATCTATTAGCATTCAATAAAATTTATATGAAATTATCTTTGAGAAAGAACCATGGTTAAGTTGTCATTAGTCATAAATGGGCTGACCTGACCTAGCTTGAGCCCATTATTTTTGGGTTGGGCTGGGCTTAGGTTAAAAAAAAGTTATTTTCGACTGGGCCTTAGGCTATCTTTTTAGCCCATTTACTAAATGGGCTTGGCCAGATCAAGATCAACTTGTAAGGACCTGGCCTAATGCTCTCCCCCACATACATGGTGTAGAACCTATGGTTCTAATTTCTTTAAAGTTACTTTTAGAAGGTTAATTCCCTAGATAGTTTATAATCTTAGAATTAGGTCATTAGAGATCCCTCTAAAATTGCTTTATTTAGATCATCATAATCTCCTCTAGAATAGATCCCAACAGAATTTCCACAAGAATTTCCTTAAGAGCTCCTTTCTCTAGAATAGTATTAGGAGTACCTCTCTTAGGAATATTAAAACCACTTTCAACTAGAATTTCAAAACTAAAGCACAAAGAGAGAGCTAGAGCTTCTCTATGGAGCTTTTAATTGCGTATCTCATTTGTTGAGTTTCTCTCAAGATCATCTATTTATAGGTGAAGTACACCTCTTAAAACAATCTAGCCTCACCTTCCCAACAACTAAAAATCATGAGCAAATTGGTCATTTTAAAAAACTAACATATAAGTAAGATAGTGTTAAATTGGATTCATTTAAAATCAACTTCGAATTATAAAATATCTCCAATGGCTATATTCAGCACTATTTGATTGGTAGAACAACTATTGACTAATTGAAGTGTTGTTTTTCACCCGTTCACAATCTTCTGATCGGCTAAAAATTGAATTGTTGCTAAACTTGGTTCAATGGGTAGAAAATCATTGGATAGTTTCCAAACTTGGTTCCAATGGGTAGAGAAATCATATAGGCTCTTGTCCGATTAGTTTAAGTGATCCAATAAAAAACAAATTCAATAGTTTGTAGTTAAGTTGACCCAATCAAGTAGGACCTTCGTAAATCCTTAAATTAATGTCTAAAGTAACTGAATCTTCTTGTCCTATGTTGAAAATCATATCTTGATGAACTAAATGAGAGCTACAAAAAATCTAAATCTTGTGTCTTCAATGGCTTAAAGTTTTGTAATACTTTTCCTTCATTATTGCTTGGTTTCTTAAGTTTACAATCTTCATCTTTAACTTAGTCCTTAACAAAGTCATAGCATTTAGTAATTACATTATGCTTTGACAATCAATTGAGCTTTTGCATGAAGTCTAATTGTCTATGGCCAATTTGACTCTTCCAACTACACTCTTCGTCTAATCATCATTACCTATCCTTCTCTGCAACATCTTAAGAACTAGTTTGGTAACAGGGATAACCCATCAAAGTAGGGGTTAACCTTGTTTGGTGGGAAGGATTTTTTGACCTGGGTTAAGATAACTTAACCTGAGATAAGTTATTCTGGGGTTGATATGAGATATGCTATTTTTGTGGGTTATTCCATGTATTTTAGCAGGTTAACCCAGAAACTTTTCAAATAGCCATAGGCTAACCCACCAAGATAACCCTTGTGGCTTTCAAACAAAAATGCAGGATAACCAATCTACAAAAACGTTACCCTATGAAATCTATCCCTTCATCCACACTAACCCTAAATGCACATTTACCTTATACATGATTTTTTAGGCAATGGTTCTATATTATGATAATATCAAAACTCTTTAAGTAATAATGAACAATATCTCGACATTCTTTTTACTAGCTAACATCAATACGCCTTTTGCAATATTCTACTCCTTTTTTATATTGTCAAAGAGATGATTTGTCTTTTCTCTCCTCAAAGTAATAAGTTTTCTCCTTCTTGTCCTTAACATAATAATATCTCTCCTTTTTCCTACTTTTTTTTGTTAATATTGAAAAATGCATCATCTATTTCTCTCTCCCTAAAATGTATACTTCTCCATTTCAAGATTGCCCCCCCTCTTCAGCCCCCCTGCCCTCCTCAAATATTAGTTGAGGCATCCTTGGTGAGTATTCTAGATATCAAGTATGATAGTATTCCTTTGTAAAGCCTATTGATATACATCTATTTGCATATTCCCAACTTCCTTGTAATAAAAGAGAATCTTTTAAGGTTCTCTTTTAGTGAAAACATTAGTTAATTGTAGGTCTATAGATATGAATTCCAATTCGATTTCTCCCTTGAGTAAATTGTCTCTTATAAGAAATGATATCTAAACATTATCATAATAAATATTAATAGCCTTACAGTGTATGATCAAATCTTTTAAAGTTCTCTTTATGCATAATAGTTAATTAAGTGCATGTTAATGTTGCTGAAATATACTCTAATTTGGTTGTTGATAAAGGCGTATAATTCTACTTCTTTGAAAATCATGATACAAATGTATTTTCAAGAAATTAATATGTTTCATTTGTACTATCAGACCTAATTCCACCATAGTTAGCATCACAATATGAAATTAACTCTAGATGCCTTTGGATAAAATAATCCATAATCAAATGTGCCTGCTAAGACCTTGAATATCCTCTTCACTATATTCATGTGAGATGTCTTAGGGTCTATTCGAAATTAAGCACACAAACACTATTTAATCTACACAGTCAAGTGTAGTAGAGATTATACTTGATTGACTTTCTCTCCATCTCGACTGTTTTCTAACAGTATAGCAATTCTTGTGGATGTTTTATTTCCTTTTGAGTTGTTCATTCGAAGGTTCTTTAATATCTCTTTAGTATATATTAGTTGACTAATGAGTGTTCCACCATCCCATTGCTTTATGTGTAATCTACGAAAATATTTTAGTTCTCTTTTCATGATTATCTTAAACTCCTTTTGCATGATCTTGGGAAATTCATTGCAAAAATCTTATTTGTATATTTAAAAATAATATCATCAACATATATTTGAAATTAGCATAAAATCACTCCACAAAATCAAACCACAAATGAGACAAGTATTTATAGAGAAAACCCAAATCCAGGAAAAACCTCAACCGAGATATCCCCTATCTAGGATTTTGCTCCTACTTCAAGTAAGAATCACTAACCACACCCCAAATCTGAGGGTGGTGTTCCTTACATGCAACTCATCTTCTTAAACAAACCTAAAAAGGATTTTGTTTGTCGACACTTAAACTACAACAAAATCTAAACATAGATCAACAATAAGTCCTATAGAGCCAATAGTAAGTGTATATGAAAATAAATGTAGTAGGACTTGAACAAAATACTCCTTTATACTTCTTTAAGTTAAAATATCATAGCTTAGTGTGAGGGAAGAGGAGTATGGAAGCTTTTCGTAAGAAAACATTTTATCACTTTATGAACAATTGATCTTTTAAGAGAGTTTGGATATTCCTTGTTTAGCTCCTAGGATATGTGTGTTGATGGTTGTTGGAGGACTAAAGGGGCATACTAGACCAAGCACAACATCACACCATTCTTATCTCTCTCTATGGCACTACTATGTCCGTAATATAGCATATACTTAAAAGTAGATGATATGTAATTTTCAGCATCCAAAAAGAGTGATCCCTAATCCACGACATAAATCCTCCTGTGGAAAGCCATTTCTGGAGCACTTACCACTAGAAATTTGTTGGCTTCCAAAATCAATGGAATAGAGAATTATTGTGAAATCTGCAATCAACCTACAGAGGATGTTACGACTCGGTTCCCGAATCCCTACAGGACACGAGATCGACCCAACTCGACTGATCCCAATACCCAGTCATCCAATGAGAAATAACCAAAAAGCAGGAAAGTAACCCACACTCACTATACTAAACAACTAACAGTAAAAAAGTACAGTAGTAAAGAAAGTAAAAACTGCTACAATACATATCGCTACCACAACAATAAATAGTAGCAAGGTATAGAAACGTAAAGGTGCAGAAAAGTAAAGGTACAGAACATAAAGTACAGGAGTCTGAACTCACTACTACAAAAGAAGTACAACAAAAGAAGCTATTGCTACTGGACTCTACTGGGTTAAGCACCCTTTGCTGCCTGAGACTCGGGCTGCTCAACACCTGGACCTCAAAAGGGGTTATGAGTACACAAAATCAGCGAACGCTGAGTAGAGTGGAAACCAACTAACTAAGCAGTAAAAGTGAACAAGTAGTTGTTTATTCCAATTACTTTATTTCCCAAATTATTCTTTTTCATCCATTGGTTTATTTATCAGATCTCTTTCTTGATCTCGAATGTTCCTCGTGGGAACGATCTTGATTGCAGTCTTTTCTGAAGAGTAGAAGTCACACGTGGTGCTCTCTTGGTCGGGAGAGTCCCCCGTGGTGGTCCTACACCCAGTCAACCACCTCAAGGTCATGGATAGACGTAACGGTGACTATAGCACGTGCGATAAACGAACGAGTAGCTACCCCGTACTGGCACGCGGTCAGTCGTTTTCATTAACGGGTGCGCCCAAGTACAGCACGGAATAGTATGGGGCCTAGCCCTCTCAGTAATAGGGGTCTAGCCCCTAAGAACCAAACAGGGGTCTCGCCTCTCCATAGTCCGTGCACCCTTGCCTGATTACCCTGGTTTGCCCAGTGGGCCTAACAAGTTGGTGTAGGGTGGCTAGCTGAACCCCAGGTCCCGTGGGGTGGCTAGCGCTCTCCTTATGCTAGTAGCTCTCCCCGGTACAGTGTACACGAAGGCCACGAAGTCGGTGCAAAGTGGCCAAACCCACCCCGAGTCTCAACCTGAAGGCGGCAAGCTCACATCTACACTAAGAGGAAACATGCGCTCCCCTTGGTACCACGTACTCAAGGGCTAACACACTTCCCATCACATTTCCAGATCCATTCCATATATTTCCAGGAGCTCTACTCCTACTTTCCCCGTAGGGTTCATACTCATGTTTCTCATGCCATTCCGTACCGGGTTTCATCATTCATATTTCCATTCCCAGGTTATACACATGCAGCTCGTATTTCTGTCATACACATTTCTATTCTCAGGCTATACACATGCAGCTTTTATTATATCATTTAGCGTATACCACAGGAAGGTCACATGCAACTGTTAACTAGCACAGGTAATTCATGTTTCACAGGCAGCTGTTGTTCATTTACAGGCAGTTGTTAACATTTCTATCTACTCATTCAGGACTACAATTCAATCACGCATACAGACATTTCAAGTATTTCTCATCCTAGGATTCATGCCACGTCCTAGCTTCTAATTATTCATTCCACACATGCATTCAGGGTTATAATTAAATTAGGGGAAGCCACTCTATCAGTCAACCCAAGAGTATGGGGGCTCGAACAGCAGGCTCACATGCCTCAGCAAGCCCCAAACCCGCAACGGAACGAAGTCCTATAACAAGCAATCACAAGGGAACTTTCAGAACAGTATAGAAAGCCTTCTAACCAGTAAAGGAACTCACAAGGAAAACATCGGTATCTTATTTGTGTAGAACGGACCTCAAACGAACCCTAAACGTGTCAAAACAGGGTTACAGGATCAAATCAAACATCTGGAACAACTTCTAGACGTCTTAAAAGTGTCCAGAAATGTACCTCAAGCTTTGCATCCACTTCAGATGTCCAAGAACTCTTCCGGACCGTTTGGACCTAGCTCCAGATGTCCGACCTCCTCTCTGAACGTTTGGAAGTGCTTCCAATCGTCTGGTAAGCCACCCAGACATCTGAAATGCATGGGAGGGCATGCCCCACGCCTTCCCAAAGCAAATCCTGCACGCCACCAGCAAAATCTTTTCAAAATGGCCACGCGAACCGTAGCTGCAGAGCGGCCTGCATGGCCATATCCACAAAGGGAACGTACCTTCGCGAAGACCCCTCTTCAGACGTCTGGAATCGCCTCCAGACGTCCGCTCTGTCGTCTAGACATCACTCCAGATGTTTGATTCTGGGAGAGACCCACAACCAAAACCTGCTCCTGCTCGCTCTCGCCGAACGCGGCCATGGCTCGCCTCCTTTCCTGCAGCAGTGTCGGGGATGACTTCCCCGACGCACTCCTCCTCCCGCACGCACCGCTCCAGCGGTGTGCCCTTCGATGAGCTCCCACACGAGCTCGCAAGCTCATCTCCTCTTCTTCTCACGCCACTCCTCCTCATCACCGCTCTCGCGCTCACTTACTCGCATTGGCTCTCTCGCTGGAGTGGAGAAGAAGAGAGGAAGGTCGCTAGTGTGGGGAGAACGAGAGAGGGGGAAGGGGTTTATAAGGTTGGTGGGTTAGGGTTCGCTGGAGGTGGGGAGAGAGAGAGAGAAAGAGAAGGAAAAAGAGGGTACCGTTTGCGCGCAGCACGTGCGCAGACGCGGGCTTGTACCTAAAAATTTTGATTTCCAAACGTCTGGGAAGGTGTCCAGATGTCTGACCAACAGTCTAGACGTCTTAGAAGGCTCAGGACAGAACGAGTCTTAACAAAGGATGTGTAACATATATTTTTGACATGCCTATTTACAAAAGCCTTATGTGTAGGAAACAGCAGCCCTACCAAGAGGGGTGACGTAATAAATTACGAAAATAAAATATAAACAATCTCACAAAAATCAATCGCACAAGGTACACAATTATTTTAAGGTGGAAACCCAAACCAGGTGAAAACCACCACCTAACCCTCTCGAGTTAGGATTTTCCGATCAACCAAGCTGATCAAATCCACTAAACGAATCACTTTAAACGAGGGTGATTCAACCTCAATTACAACCACGCTACAAGTGCGAGGGTAGCGTTCCTCAACCCCTTCTCTTCACGAGAAGGATTTTGTCCCACGAAGGAGACGGGAATTCGCAAAGCGAATACCCAACCAAATAACAAAGATAAAATAACAAATATAGTCCTATAGAGCCAACAAAGATTTAAACCTAGCTTCTATAGGAATTAGGAAACTCCCCTTTGATAGGAGTGCGTCGAATTGATGACGCGGGTGCGTGAGCCACGCGACAACGCAACGTTGCTCTCGTGAACTACAGCGGGAGAGCGGGTGTGCAAAGGCTTGATGCTCTCAAGATGTAGAACTTGAGCTTGGAAAGCAAGGGCTTCTCTTGGACACAAAAGAGTGTGAAAGTGTATCTAGGCGTCTTTTGGTGTGTCTTTGTGTACAAGAGGTTCCTCTCTATTTATAGAGGCCTTAGGAAGGCTTTGGAAGGCTTAGGAAAGCTTCCATAGCCGTTGGGAGCAAAGCCCAAGAGAATCAGGCCGAAATCAGGAACAATGATTGCACTGACAGGGTTATCCGATGTCTGATCCTGGCATCAGATGTTTGGGAAGCCAATTTAAGACATCTGAAAATAAGGTCAGATGTCTAATTTTATGCGGGTTTCTTCCTGACTTAAATCAGATCTAAACAGGGTTATAGTGCAAGTCCATCAGACGACATACAGGACGTCTGGTACTATGTCTGGACATCTGGAAACCTACTTTTTCGTGGGAATGGATTTCCAAGAGAGTGCAACAGCTAGAAAATCTCTGAGAAGAGATTTTGGGTCAGCCGAGGCAAAACGGTCATTTATCAGATGTCTGATAAGGCTCTAATGGTCTTATTCTTCAGTGTTTGTAAAGCCAGCCAACAGTCCACTAATTGGACGTCTGGCAAAAACATCAGACGTCTTCTAAGACGTCTGGACTAAGGTCTGGACGTCTGATTTCATCAGACAGAACTAACAAGTCCAGCCTAAATGTTATCAGATGTCTGAATCAATAGTCAGACATCTTAAAACATATTATCAGATGTCTGATTTTGGAATTAGACGTCTGAAAATGCTGTTTGAACCCTATATTGGTTTTCTAAGTTTTCTACAGAAAATCTAAGTATCCTAAGGTTGTGCAGGTGTTCCTCAGACTACTTTAGGGTACTTTAAGGCTCTTTAACATGGTATTCTAAGGAACAAAAAGAGCAAGGAAATAAAGACAAAAGTACATGAAAGAATTAAACAGAATTCTATCATATTCTTCTTGTCCCTCCATCTTCAATCTATCGCTCCTCGCGAATCTCCTCTATTCTCCATCAAGCTCCTCCAATCTGTCCTGGATGGGAGCTCGAATTCCGTCTAATCATGTCTCCATTTGCAATTGACCTGAAATCTAAGACTCCAAGTGCAAATGTTAAATGACATGTAGTATTTTGTTATCATCAAAACAAATGATCGTGGTACTCTAGTACCAATATTATGATTTATATTGGGGCTTCGACTGGATGAATCCTCTAATTAGTTCCAAACATACCTCACCATCAGCAACCAACTCTGTCAAGCTGAGCAAAACCTAGCCCTTCTTTTCTTTGTGGCTTATGGCCTCTGGACTAATAGGTGCAATATTATACATCGACAACCTGAGAGCAATCCTATCGAGCTACTGAATTGTACCAAGCCTCATTAAAGTTCAACTCAATTAGGGCATCCCTATTGCCTCACCATAACACCCACATAAAGGATGTAACAATGGTGTTTGACCTAGGTGGGCCTACATTAGACAATGCAATTTCCTCCACTATCATCGTTGACACTACACTCTGTTGCTGCGACAGTTATTCTTGATGATGAAGCAAGAATTGTTGCAGCTTAAGGAGTTACTCAGGTAATGTCTGACAACCATGAGGTAGACACCATTGCTACCCTTCAAGGCATGAACTTAGCTTTGACCTTGACTTATTCTTAGGGGAAAATCCTAAGCGATGCCCTTTCCCTTGTAAGCCAAATTATTGGCCATTCGCAACCTTCTTAGCGTTCCTTTCACTTGGGTAATGATTGCAAAGACTTGCTGCTTCACCTTCCTCTTTTCCTAATTTAACATGTCAAGAGGCAAGAAGTACCATTGGCGAATAACCTTGCTTGATATTGTATTCAGAAGGGGGACTCACCGGTGTATGGGATGTTCATTTGGTTGCTTATTTCTAATGAAATATTTCCTTAAATAAAAAGAAAACAAAGAAAAGAAATACCTTGCAAGAATCCAACGGACTCTCCAAGAACGCATGAATTCACGTTCCGATTTCAGCAATATCAGATTGAATCCATCGGGAATAATTGATTGAATTCGACAACAAGAGAATGGCTGATTTCGCCCTGTTTTACCCACATGAGATCCTGAATCAAAAAAGGAAAAGAAGAAGAAGAAGAAGAAGAAGAAGAAGAAGAAAAACTTTGGGACATTTGGCATAAATGTAGCCCTTTCTCATCATGTAAGGCGTGCCTACCGAAGGCTCCCTAATTATTTCTCTCTCTTGGTGTCCGTCCCCACTAATTGCCACCCTTTCATCTTCCCAAACCCTGTTGCTGTTGGTGTTTCCTTCTTTGCAACACCACCCTCGACCTGTCTCTCCCTCCCACTTTTCCCTTCCCTTCACTCAAGCCCCCAATCAACGAGGGCTCCACATTCTCCCTCCCTCCATTGCCCACCCTCAACAGCAGCAATGGTGGGTTCTCTTCTTCCTTCCTTCCCGTCTTCTTACTACCACGTACGGATAATCATAGCATTTCTATGGTTTAATTTGCTCAGGTTGGTCCTTGGAAGAACGGCAGTGTGCCCTTCTGGCTGGAGGTTCTTCTCAAGGAGAGGTTCTTCCAGCCATGTGAGACCCATGAGGGTGCAAGGAAGAACGAGAGGAATGTCTTCTGCTTGGACTGCTGCTGTGGTTTCTGCCCACAGTGCTTGTCACCACACAGATCACACAGGCTCCTTCAAGTGCTCTCTCTCTCTCTCTCTCTCTCTCTCTCTCTCTCTCTCTCTCTCTCTCTGTTTGCTTGATTGTTTAATTAATCCCCTTTCATTCACGTGTTGCAGCCTTTCAGTTAAATTTCTTACTTAAAAAAAAAATTATGTTGGTTCCCATTTGTTGCAACTTCTGGCAGATCAGGAGGTATGTGTATCAGGACGTGGTTAGGTTGGATGATTTGGAGAGGTTGGTGGATTGTGGCCTCGTCCAAGTAAGTCAAACACCCACGTTACTTTGTTTGACGTGCTTTTTGGATTTTGGGTATCTGGTAGCCGAGGCCCTCCAACCACATGAAATTAAGAAGAGCAAGTACTGGCTAGCATTTCAAGCAGAGGATATTATAGATGGTGTCCCAACTTCTTGTGCTTATTCATCTTCGGGTCCCAATCTTTTCAAAACGTCTCATTTTGGTTCATATAGCGTGAGTTAAATTGGTTGGTTTCTAAAAAAAAAAAAACAAAAAGGTTTCTTTTTTTGTCTGTTTAACCGTTAAATTAAAAGAAAAATGCGGCTTTTAAGGCGCGGGGGGGAAGGGGAATTCTACCACAACCATGCCAATCATACTTGATAAATTCTGTGGAGCTTGACCCACAATTAACTTGTCCCCATCATGGTAACCTAACTCGGTTCACAGGGGTTATATCCTCCAATTTACGACCCCTGCATATACCCAAGTTAACTACCCTCTTGTAGAAATATTAACCCACCAAATCTAACCACCGAGCTTTGCTTTCCCCTGAGCCTGTTGTTAACAAAGCATCTGGCATAAAAGTGGCTGGTGCCATTTGCAGAATACCGAGCAATTATTTTGCTCTTGTCAATCTTTGTTTCTGGCTTCCATCTCTTTCGAAGTACTCTACAAGTGATGCAATCATTCTCTCTCCATTATGTCCACCTCTCCAAGTTCCTATTTCGAAGAAACTTCTATTCCTCTTTACTTCCAAGTTGATACACCGTGGTAAAGGTCACGAGTTCAGCTGCAAGAGATCACAATGCATGTTTGGTTGTGTTATTACATTTTTTTAGGAACGTTTACAACTTAGTACCTGATCTCTCTTATTATATTTCTGGAGTGCTATCGGCCAACTAAAGCAATTAGAAATGTAACTTAGCATGAAACCCAAGAAATGGGTGAAATTTCTGCCTACTTGCATTAAATATAACAAATAAAAAAAGATAAAACACATCATACCCGTGTAACTACTTTCTGTACCCTTGTTCTTCAATATGCAAGTTTGTGTATGACAAAAGAATCCTGAAAAATTGTCAATTTTCAACAAAAGAAGAAGTGTAAAAGAGATTATTCCTCGTAGATGGAAATCATTCTCAAGATTTGGCTTCAAAAGATCTATGGTTTATGACCTGAGATTAGTTCTTTGCGTCTTCGTGGAAATAGGGCCGTTCTCGTTGCATTAGTTTATCTTGCGTTTTTTTATATGCTTGAAAGGTACAGATCGTTTTCAAATCTGAGTGGACTTTGATGTGATGTGTGATTTAATTTGTGAATGGTGATAAAAATAGGCCTACACGACCAACAGTGCCAAGGTGGTGTTCTTGAACGAGAGGCCACAGACGAGACCGTTTCGGGCCTCTGGTCACGTTTGCATCACATGTGACCGCCCATTACAGGAGTCTTATCTCTTCTGCTCCCTCTGCTGCAAGGTAAGTATACGAGCAAGGAATACCCTTCATCTTTTTTTCTTTTTTATTTTTTTAATTTTTTTTGATATTTCAAATCCGATACGAAGGGCGTACCCCCACACGGGCGAGAGAAAAACAAGATGAGCTTACCCTCAAAAGAGAGAGAAGATGTCCTGTAAAAATGGGAAATTAAAACGGTAAATAGCAACGAGATAAAAATTTCAAAAATCATGCAACAAGCAACCGACAGAATCCGCCCTTACCAGATGCTGCAAATCATTACATTCGAGGCCGGGTAATGATGCACGTGTGTATATATATATATATATATATATACATATATATATAGACACACACACACGACATCTTGGTTCACATGATATATTATACATCATGTTCTTTAATAGGACGATGGATGTAAAAAATATATACACTTTTATGAACACGAAGAATTTTCCTTTTCGTTATAGGTAAGGGTACTTGAAGAGTGTGTGAATGATAATGTAGTGTACGCATATCAGTAACATATTAGTTTACATATCATATCTAACATTATTTTCTTTTTAAATAAAGTAATTATAAAAAATAATCTAACATTAAATATTAAAATAATCGCAGCGTAATAAAAGTTATTTTAAGATAAAGTATAATGTTTATTTAAGTGATGATTAAGTGATGGAATAAAATAATTAATAATATTATAATATGATGAGTTAATTCATAAAATATAATGAATATGATTTAATGGATATATTATATTATATTAGATATATTTTGATATATGTTAATACTAATTTGATATTGATGTTGACAAGGATGGATAGGAGGTGACAAAACGGTCTTAGCGTCAAATTTTAATTTTTTTTATATTCTTTTAATCAAGAGATAACCCAAGAAGTGAACACTAATCATCATCCAAACGGGATCTCACTGAGGGAAGTTTTTTCGATGCTGCCATTGTCTTGCATGAGCATTGATTCGATTGGAATTTGTCTCGTTATCTGTGTCATCTGCCACCTTTCCCGCACGTATTTACGGTTGGAATGCACTAATTAGACCCTGATTAAATGATAAGGGTATCACAACGACCTAACCCTGCAGGTGAACTTAATTTATCTGGATCTGGTTTAGCAAAGGAGATAATTCATTAAAATAATAGTTGGTATTTAGTGGGAAGGATATTTTGATTAAGTTAAGATAATTTAACTTAAGATAAGATATTCTAAGGATAAGTTATATTTATAGGTTTTTTTCATATATTTTTTATAAAATTTTCAAATAAAAAAAATTATCTCATCAAATTCTAAGACTCCCAACAACACTAATAATAGTCTCCAAATTAACAGCGATCTCATGAAAGTTAGCTGCAGTACAACTTGCTTGTAGCCAACCAGTTATAGCAATCTTGTTGCTCGGAGGCTACTCAATTTATGTTGGTAAAAAGGTCAGTATATTTGCATCCCTAATGGGATTTGCGAGACTTTGAATATTTCATTTTGAGTGGAATTTTTTAATTTACTTTTTCTGATGATCATCTAAAGTAAAGATTTTTAGAGTTAAGGTTACATTGCGGTAGTGTTAGTTAGTTAATTTTATTCTTTGAAATTAAAATTATTTTTTAATATGATGATTATTACTTACGTATTTTATATTATTTGTAAGATTTTAATTGAGATTATTAGAAACGATATTACGTTTAATATCAATTTAATAACCTACATTATTGAAATGATATTTCATACTATTTATAATATTTGCATTACAAGAACGATTACTTATGTAAAATAGTACATGTTTATTAATTAAAGGGGAGAATATTTCATAGTATTTATAACATTTGCATTACAAGAACGATTACTCATGTAAAATAATGCATGTTTATTAATTAAAGGGGAAGAATCTAGCGAGGACGGGAGGGTGGACGGCGGGCATTTGGTGGGATTGCAGGAGAGATTGGGTGGGTGGGGACGGTGGGAGATTTGGGGAGAGACAAAGGGAAAGAGAGTTAAGGAGGGACGAGTGTGGAGTACAGGTGGGTAGTTTGTGGGATGAGAACGTGGGATATCTCACCTCGAGCATATTTGGGTTCATGGAAATCTAGGCTTTTTTGGGTGGGGGGGGGTGGTTTGGGGGCGCGCGGCGGCGTGGGATACCGACTCACGTATCCCAGGAGGTAAATGGGGATATCCCTCCGACGTCCTGAGAGGCAAGTAGCCCCTTACATAAATCCCGTATATAAGATTTGGATATGACCTAGACACGCTTGTATGTTTTACATTTAAATAGACACCTTTATAAGGTAATTCAACATGTTTAAGTAGATGCCTCTTAGAGTAACTTAAACCTCTTGTGACATTAGAAAACGTAGGTAAGGCTACAAATTAAACACATAGGTTTCATTTGGACGTAAGATAAGTAGATAAAATAATTAACGTATTAGTGATAAAATGAAAAGTATGATGATTGATAATGAAAGATTTTGGGATGTACGTTCACAATCACATCTTTTCACTATTTAAAGATAGACTGATTCGGACCAACAACGATGTAAATTAATATCCTTAAATAGACTTAATGGTAGAAAAGAATCGTATTAGCTTTCAAAAAATATTTATAAAAGAGGAAATATCATCGTTTGAGGTCTGGCCATTGTACGAGTGTCTAATCTATGTTACACTTGTGGGTTCGGTGGAAAGGAAAGAATTGTAATATTACGATGTAGCGAATTACGTGATGTAGGATTTTTTTTAAGAGATTTTAAACTTTATTGCGAATCATACCCATACAATGGATTTAGTAAGAGTATCTTTTCAACTAAGGTTTGGAATTTTCAAATCTTCGAAGGGTGGTGATGAAAATCCAAATTTCTATTCGTGACAAAAATATAATCAAGGATTGATTATCACATCCATATGCACATGTGGAAGGCTCACGATTCTCTCTGTTTTTTTTTTGTTTGTTGCATGATATTGGAAAGGTGAAGCATTTGCTGGCAACTGAGGGGAGTATAACGGGATACCTACGTGAGTGCAACTTCCTCCCATTATCCAGCACGTGTGACCTGGACGACGGCCAGCTCTCGCCCGATTCGACCCTAGAGTTACCCATCGGCTCGACCGGTGTAAACGATGGGTCCGAAGCGGAGTTTGGAAGAGCCATCACCGGTGGCATTGGCACATCAGATTCTGTCGCGGCGGGTGGATCGCGTAGGGCAAGCTATTGGTCTGAGTCGGTGAACCGGAGGAAGGGTGCTCCGAGCCGCTCCCCTATGTATTGAATTGGATTGAGTTGATTTGGTAAGATTTCTTCCTACTTTTCATATTTTAGTGATCTCTTTTATGTAGCGTCTCTTTTCCTTCCCTATACTTTGGGGATTTTGTGTAGGAGAGTCTAAAGGCAGAGAGGGGAAAGTTTTGAATGGAGAGGGTTCATTTTGAGATGTGAAAGAGGTCAAATTTTTGTAAGAGGAGGGTTCATTTTGCCATTTCACGCGGACATGGGAAAGTTGTGAAAGGTTGCCGTTAGCTATTTTTACTTCTTAAAGAGGTGCAAGTTTGTTAGGTTTTTTTTCTCTAAATTAAGTTTCCGAGTTGTTTATTACTTGTTTGTTTACACATTTCCGTGGCTAATTGCTGAAGCCAGTTTACTAATCTGGGAATTATTTGTAGGGTCCTGACATTCTTGTGCGCTTGTCTGACTTTGTTAGCAATCTTTACAACTGTTAGGTTTTTTTCTTCCCCCCTGATGACCCCAAGGCAAACGGGGGAAAATACATCTAATGAAGAATCCATGCCGCATGGGGAACTACACCATTAGAGGAGGGAGAGACAGCCGAGTTCCAATGAGAATTTGGGGGACGTTAGTAGCTGAACTGTCATGGAACTAAACCCTGAAAGCTTGTGGACTGAACCCTTAAATGTGAACGACACAAATTAGAATGAGAAAAACAAGAAAAAGGAAAGAAATGATGCATCAAGACCTAGCGACGAATTGTCATATTGACTTGCATGTAGATGAAAATAGAAGTGAAGCTTTTGGATGTTTTGATAAATGGCATCAATAAGATAGGACCTGAGTTTACTAATGCCAACGAAATAAAAATAAGTGGCCGTGGTTGTGGCGACAGAAGTTTGATCAATTTAACCTTCGGGCTTCATCTTAAACTCGATCCGTCTCCAAGCCTCAATCAAAGTCCACTCCTAACAAAGGGAATGGTCCTCAAGCATCACAATCATATCTTGCTTCACTGCCATGCATGATAAGAATTAACCATTCACAATAGTTGGTTACAATTGGTTGACTTCTCACCATCAGTTCTTTCCTTGTGGTACACATCAAAAAGAAAGAAGTTTTGCTAGAAAAGTATTCAATTTATGGGACATCGTATCCCATATACAGATAGATACTTTGGATGAGAGTCAAACCAAAAGGAAACAAGAAATCCTAAAAGGTTGCTAGAACCTAGTCAAGATCTATCAAATATAAAGGTGATCAATTTTAACAAATGCTAAGCTATTTGAAAAGAGTTTTACGATGGTAAAATTTGCTTATGGAAATTTTGGATCTCATGTCTCAAATTAATTTGAGAATGATTTAACTTCATATAATAATCATAACATGAGAGGTTAGATGAAAGTTATAAACTTGAGTCATATCATAATCAAAATGGGCATTTGGACTTGAATGATCTAGAAGGCATTGTGGATGCATTTGAATCTCAATGATAACTAGGCTCATGTAAGGATTAGTGGGAGCATAATATTAGTATCATACGTAGATGCTTGTTGTGCTCACAAGATAAACAATATCCGAATATTGAAATTTAAAAGTTTAATAAAAAAATGTTCTTAATTATTGACTTAAGGATTTTTGAAGTATGAAATGACTAGTAAATTTTCACATGATGAAAGTTAATGCATGTTTTCTGACATCACCTTGTGAAGAAGATGTCAACTTAAAGTATTGATAGAGAGAAAACAAGTGTGTAAGGCACACAAATCAAGCATAGTTCTAAATAAAAATATCTAATATAGTGGGAGGATAGCATGTGTTATCAAACCACAATTCATAAACGCTTTAGGTACAATGAAAAGTTGTCCTAATATTCCCTGTGGAAGAAATGAAATCATAAAAAGGTGATCTCAAAGAGTCGAAATGCATTGATTCAATCAATCTTAGTGAGTTGAAATGCGACATTTGTAGTCTAACATGGATGGTTTACATAAGAGTCACATATTTTGTGGAGAATCTACTTTGGAAGCATATACCCTACTTTTTGAGAGCTGAAGAAGAATATGTTACAGCTTGCGAACCTACTACGAAAATGACGTTAATGCGTAAGTTCTTTGGAAGGACTTGACGTAGTTTTCTTTATAGAAACTCCAATTATTGTGATGACGACAAGAATATAACTTTTGTTAAGAAAGAGTTTCTTAAAGAGCATGCCTACAAAAGAAAAAGTCATCATCATAAACTTGATGCCACATGCCCTTGATGCACACCCTTTACACAGGAATGGAGATTTAGGATTCTCTGAATCATGTAGCTTGAGTCAAGGGTTTAACTTGATGAGACAGAGATGAGGAAATTCTTCTTTTATCACTGTTACAGAGAAGGTGCATCATTTGACCTGAAATAAATATGCATCTTTGTGCTTAAATATGCACATTTGGTGGACCGACAACCGATACACCTACCTTGGTGTTGAGACTAGAAAGTTTGTATGTATATTAGGGCATAAGAAATACATGATCTCTTGAAGGAATCATACAGTTCTACTATTATAAGTGTACATAGTAGATCAGAAGATACAAGCTCACTTCGCATTATTGGGATGTACGAAATTTCATGCATAGTCATATGAGTCTTAATCAAACCCATACATAAAAAAGAAGAGGACAATCCTTTTGGAAAAGAGCTAGTCTTTGATACTGTTTATCGTGCTAAATCGATGTTTTAAAAGGTGTCGCATTGCAGTATAACCGAAATAGCGTTCAAACAAATACAATTTTTATTACTCGAAAAAATTCCAATGTTGAACACAAGAAGCAATATGGAATTTGGAAATCAAGATCACAATTTAAACTAAAAGAATTTGCAATAATATCAGGTATCAATGTGTAAAAAGATAGGAGTAAAATGGTGGTTTAAATCACCATATACTCCTACAGTATTAATTAAGGAACTCAATGTATATGTATAAAATGAAAGTTCAAATCTGTAGTCTGATTTGGAAATCAGACGACTTAAAGTCGTCTGCTGATGTGCTGCAACTCTTCTTCCTATCTCTGACTCTGTCTTTCCTCTTCAGCTTCTTCTCTATCTTCAGCTACGGCTTCTTCTTCTTTTGAGCCTTGTTTTGTAACTCCTCTTCTTCGGCCCTTCTTCTTTTCTTCTTCAGAATTTGGCTAAGTGTCAGGGCCAAGCTTCTTAGGGCAAAACCCTTCCTCTACTCGCACGACTCTCCTCTCTTTCTCTCTTAGGATCCACTCTCTCAGAGCCACGGGTAATCGGGTTATCGGATTCAGGCGCGTACCCGGGTTCAGGCTCACTAGCGTGCGGTGGTGAGTGAGGAGTGCAGGTCTAGGCGGGTTATCGGGTCGAACCAAGTTTGCATGTACGTGTCACGGACGAGGCCAGATGAGCGGGTGAGAGGGACCTCACCCAGTGCACTATGTAGGAAAAACGGAGGCCCTACCAGGAGGGGGTGACGTAATAAATTGCGGAAATATAATGTAAAGCAATCTCACAAAAAATCAATCGCACAATGTACACAATAATTTTTAGGTGGAAACCCAAACCGGGTGAAAACCACCACCTAACCCTCTTGAGTTAGGATTTTCCAATCAACCAAGTTGATCAAATCCACTTAACGAATCACTTTAAACGAGGGTGATTCAACCTCAATTATAACCACGCTACAAGTGCGAGGGTAGCGTTCCTCAACCCCTTCTCTTCACGAGAAGGATTTTGTCCCACGAAGGAGACGGGAATTCGCAAAGCGAATACCCAACCAAATAACAAAGATAAAATAACAAATAATCCTATAGAGCCAACAAAGTAATTTTTAACCTAAGCTTCTATAGGAATTAGGAAACTCCCCTTTGAAAGGAGTGCGTCGAATAGATGACGCGGGTGCGTGAGCCACGCGACGGCGCAATGTTGCTCTCATGAACTACAGCGAGAGAGCGGGTGCGCAAGGGCTTGATGCTCTCAAGATGTGAAACTTGAGCTTGGAGAGCAAGGGCTTTTCTTGGACACAAGAGTGTGAAAGTGTGTTACTAGGTGTGTCTTAGTGTCTCTTGGTGTGCAAGAGGTTCCTCTCTATTTATAGAGGCCTTTGAAAGGCTTTGGAAAGCTTAGGAAAGCTTCCATAGCCGTTGGGTGCAAAGCCCAAGAGAATCAGGCCGAAATCAGGAACAATGATTGCACTGACAGGGTTATCATATGTCTGATCCTGGCATCAGACGTCTGGAAGATCACTTTAAGACGTCTGAAAATAAGGTCAGATGTCTGATTTTGAGCGGGTCTCTTCCTGACTTGAATCAGATCTAAACAGGGTTCTAGCGCAAGTCCATCAGACGACATATAGGACGTCTGGCACTATACCTGGACGTCTGGAAACCTACTTTTTCGTGGGAATGGATTTGCAAGAGAGTGCAACGGCTAGAAAATCTCTGAGAAGAGATTTTGGGTCAGCCGAGGCAAAACGGTCATTTATCAGATGTCTGGAAAGGCTTAAGGACGTTTGATAAGGCTCTAACGGTCATATCCTTGAATGTTTGCAAAGCCAGCCAATGGTCCACTAATTGGACGTCTGGCAAAGTCATCAGACGTCTTCTAAGACGTCTGGTCTAAGGTCTGGACATCTGATTTTCATCAGACCAGGCTAATTGTTATCAGATGTCTGAATCAACAGTCAGACGTCTTAAAACACATTATCAGACGTCTAATCTTGGAATTAGACGTTTGGAAATGCTGTTTAAACCCTATATTGGTTTTCTAAGTTCTCAACAGAAAACCTAAGTATCCTAGGGTTGTGCCGGTGTTCCTAGGAATACTGTTAGGGTACTTTGAGGCTCTTTAACATGAATCTAAGTAACAAAAATAAAGAGCAACAAAAGAAATGAAAAATACAACGAGTACAAGAGATAGAAATCTATCCTATTCTTCTTGTCCTTCCATCTTCAATCTATCGCTCCTCGCGAATCTTCTCTGTTCTCTATCAAGCTCCTCCAATCCATCCTGGATGCAAGCTCGAACTCCTTCTAATCACGTCTACATTTGTAATTGACCTGAAATCTAAGACTCAAAGTGCAAATGTTAAATGACACGTGTTTTGTTATCATCAAAACAAATGATCGTGGTGCTTTAGCACCAACACACTAGGGTGAACAGACCCTTTCACTTTTGCATGATATACGCTGCAGTCGCTTCTGAAATCCAAGATGTGGCACTAAGCCACCTCCTTTGCGCGTCCGCAGCAAAGATCCTTCGCAATTGCAGCAGCTGCTGGGCTCGCGTCTTCAATTGACTGCTGGGACATGTTCGAGAGTCGGTTCCACGCGACTTGGAGCTGAGACCTGGGACGAAAGCACCTAGAATAGCTCTCAAGCAAGCTCGAAGCTTGCGGCTTTCAAGGCGGCAAGGTCGAGTACCTGAAATCAATAAAACGGCCTCTCAGCCCTGTCAGAATATTCAGGGAGTATCGCTGGATGACAGCAAGTGCGGAGGGAGTGTTTGTGTGTGTTTCGTGGTTTGTGAGTGCGTAGTGAGGTCGAACTGTGTGCATGAAAGTGGGTGTGTTCGGGAGTGTGTGTGAGTGAATGGAATGGTGATTAGGGAGATGGGAAGTGTGCGAGAAGGTGCAGT
The DNA here is from genome assembly GCA_037157565.1 of Thalassia testudinum. NCBI lineage: Eukaryota > Viridiplantae > Streptophyta > Magnoliopsida > Alismatales > Hydrocharitaceae > Thalassia > Thalassia testudinum. Next base: position 54,344,261 of record JAZHRO010000009.1, read on the forward strand.
AGAGGTTGTAGGGTGGTCGGCGAAGGGGATGGTTGCGTGTAGCGGGAGGAATTCTTCACCGGAGTGGTCGTCGGAGATGGAGGAGATGAAGGTGTTTAGTATCATTGGTGGTCGGATTTGGAAAATAAAGAGAAGAGAAGAAAGTAGGGGAGATAAGGAACCTAAGAATCTACTCTAAGGACGAAAAGGTGAAGGGATTCCCACGCCGGTGTGGTTGCCAGATGTGGGGAAGACGAATGTAAAGACCCATCCCACTTTTAGCCTTTTTAAGACGTCTGGAGTCTCAGTCAGACGTTTGGACCCTTTCCCGAACGTCTGAAAATGAAATTTTTGTATGCGCTCTACACTCTGCGCGCGGGCGACGTGCAGAACTTCTTTTTCCTCTCTCCTTTCCTCCTTCTTGCCCGAACCCTAAACCCCCAGCATCTATAAAAGCCACCCTCCCCTCCCCTCTTCACTCCACACACCACCACCTTCACCTTCAGAGCGTGCAGGAGTGGCGAGAGGAGGTGAGCCAGGGAGAGTGTGAGGGCGCGAAGAAGGAGAGTGCGGGAGGAGGAGGAGGTTGAGGTCGAGAGCTTTAGTGGAAGCTCGGCAGAGCTCACACGACCATCGTGGGCACGTGCGGGAGGAGGAGAGAGTCCGGAGAGGCGTCCTCGACCACCTGCAGAAACTGGAGCTACGGCGGCGCGAGGAGGTGCACGGCAGAGAGCGCTGGTAGCGGGTTCTGACACTGGAAATTTTCCAGTATTAGGCGTCTGTAGCAAAGTCCAGACGGCTGGCGAAGCATCTGGATGTCTAGAGTCATGACCAAATGTTTGAAAGCTCCTTTTATCGTGAAGGTACGTTCTTTTCGCGGTTACAGCCATGCAGGCCGCACCACACAATGTTTGTTGGGCCTGATTTGGTGGCTGCGACTGCCGTACGCAGGAGCAGCCTTGGGAAGAAGCGTGGAACGCTCTCCCACGCACTTTCGGACATCTGATCAGCTCACCAGATGACCAGAGGTGTTTTCAGACGACCGGACGAGTGGTCTGACATTTGGAACTGTCTTCTGACGATCGTAGAGGAGGCCTGGACGTCTGGGGACACCTCAGGGACTTAAGGTGAGGTTCTGTATCTTTTAAGACGACTGGACTTATTCCCAGACGTCTGATTTTGGTCAGTAGACGCGTTTTTGACCCGTTTGGGGTCTGATCGGGATCCGTTTTATGCAAACGAAGTACCTATAGTTTCCTTGCGAGTTTCTCTATGTACTAGAAACCTTTACACGTTGTCCTGAATTCTCCTTTTGTGATATATTCCCTGGTATTGGGTTTCAGCTTGTTGCGTGTTTGGGGCTTGCAGAGACGCCTGGGTCTGCGGTTCGAGCCCCCAGTACTTTCGACTTGTCTGGTAGAGTGGTTTAATACTTTTAATAATATTCAAATAAGCATGTATTGTAGAATTAACTGACTGGAACCCTAGGATGTGGCATGAACCCCAGGGTAGAGAAATGGATGCATTGTTTGGTACTTATATGCAAAATTGAGATAAATTACTAGCAATTGCCTGTGAAATAATTGTGGGTTGCCTGTTAGAATACGAGCTGCATATATTTTATAACCAATTGCCTATGAAATCACCAGTGGCATATATTGAATTATGAAAACACGAACTGCCTGCATATAAATGAGAACTGAATTATGAATGGTGGAATCTAGATCAGAATAAATGTGGTGAATATGAGCATGAACCCTATGGGGAATCAGGAGTAGAACTCTTGTGGTTGGTTGGAAACCTAGAACGTAGACGGGAAGTATGCTGGTCCTTGAGTACATGGTACCAAGGAGAGCGATTGTCCTCTTTTCGTGTAGTGCGGAGCTAGCTACCCTTGGGTTGAGACCCGGGGTTAGGATTGACCACTCTACACCGACTTCTGTTGGCCCTTGTGTACGTGGTACCTAGGCGAGCTACTAGTGTAGGGAGGGAGCTAGCTACCCCACGAGGGCCCGGGGTTTAGCTAACCACCCTACATCGACTTGTTAGGCCCTCTAGGCAAATCGGGGTAGTCAGACGAGGGTGCGTGGACTGTGGAAGGGCGAGACCCTGTTTGGTTCTGAGGGGCGAGACCCCTGTTTCTGAGAGGGCTAAGCTGTATACTGTTCCGTGGTGTACTTTGGGCGTACCCGCTAGCGGAAACGACTGTCCGCGTGTCATTGCGGGGTAGCTACCCGTGCGCTTATCATGCGTGCCGTAGTCATCGTTACGTTTTGACAATGACCTCAGAGTAGTTGACTGGGTGTAGGACTACCACTGGAGACTCCCCCGACTAGGAGAGCACCATGTGTACCTTCTATTTTTCAGAAAAGACTGTAATCAAGATCGTTCTCACGAGGAACATGCAAGATCAAGAATATTTGAAAGTTTGAGAAAAATGGGTGAAAAGGAAATACAAATAAAACAAATAAATGGAAAAGAGAATTAAACTTGCTGCTTTACTATTTTAGATAGTGTAGATACCACTCTACTCAGCGTTCGCTGACTCTATCTTTTCATAATACTGTTCAGGACCAGGAGTTGAGTAGCCCAAGCTTCTGGCTGTGGAGGGTGCTGGGCCCAGTCGAGTCCAGCCGTTGTTTCGGCACTTTCTCGTTGTTTCCCCTTACTGTTGTAGTGAGTTTCAAACTTTTAGCTACTGTTGTTACTGTTACTTTTGTTTCCTTTGTTTCTTTTGTTGTGATGGTATGTAATGGAACAACAGTTTTACTTTCCTTTACTGCTTTGTACGTTTTTACTGCTTAGTTATATTGTATGTGTGGATGTGGTTTACTTTCCTGCTTTTTGGTTATTTCTTGTTGGACGAATGGGTCTTGAGATTAGTCTAGGCGAGCCGGTCTCGAGTCCTGTAGGGATCCGAGAACCGGGTCGTAACAATGAACCTCCGTAGGGAGAGACGGCGGTGAAGATGGGGAAAGGATGGCGACAGCTGGTATTGCACGATGCGGAGGACGGTGAGGAAGACGAATCTGCTACTGGTTTTGTGGTCAGATGACGAGAGGAGTCGGAGAGAGACCGCCGGAGCTTGCAGAGATTAGCGGCCGAAAAGGAGAGGGGAAGAAGGGGACTTCTAGCTGAATTTCAAGCTTCCCGAGTTCGAGAAAATCTAATGATTCTTTTATAGGGATCCAGAGGCAAGGAAAACTTGGAAATCAAGCTTTCCAAGCTCGAAAACTCTTGCCGGATTTGGGAGTTTTTTTGATACCCAATTCTCTCATGCGTTTGCATGAGAGATCAGGAAAGATTCGGTGCATAAGAATGGGTTCAGATTGGAGAGGATTTCTTAGGGAGTTTCCCTTCCAATTTTGGAAGGGATTTACTAAGAGATCAAGGAGAAATCTCCTGTTAAAGATCGTCGGAGTAGGTTTCCTCTACGATAATAGAGAAGGAACCTAATTGTGAAGAAGATGAAGAAATTAGGGGGCTATTTGAAAGGATTTTGAAAATTAAGGGCATAAATGTAATCAGACAAGACCAATTTGCAAACTAGGTCAAGACAAGCTCATCTTGGGTCCAAATTTTGGTGTAAAACTAATTTGGCCTTAAGAAATTTAATGGTGAGGTTGACCATGTTTGAAGGGGTAATTTATGCAAAAACTCAAATTAGGGTAAATATTTGTCTAAGACTTTGTTTTGGATGGGTTCTGATGGTTAAATTGAAGGTACCAAATCCTAGAAAATATTTTTCTATGAATTTTAGAGGGTTTAGGTGAATTTTATCCTGGTTATAACCTTAGTTAATTAAGTGGGTCTATTTTTAGGGTTTCAAAAGTCATTTAATTATCAAAACATGTGCAAATCCTTTTTTGACTGATCTAACCCACTTGTTACCTTTTTAGGAATTTTTTACCCTTAATGAACCCCTAGGAAAATTCGTGGTTGCACTGCATTCATGATGTACTGGTAAAATTATAATTTTAACCCTAGTTTTCTATTTTTCCCTTAGAATAATATGTAGTGAAATATGACCCTCTGGAAGTTTTGTAGGAGCATTTATTGACTTAATTAGGTCAAAATGAGCTAATTATGGCTTATGATGGTATTCCCATCAATTATTGTCCCAATGATACAAGGAAAATATATATATATATAACCAATGGTAGGAAGGATAGTCGATTTAGGAATTAATCCTCAAAGTTACAAATATTTTTGAGTGTGAAGGATTCATAGGTATTTAAAATACCTAAGGGAGGCATAGTGTCATAAATCTTGATTCCTAAATGCTTCATTATTAGCATAATGAAACCAATAATGATTTTGATAGGTTTCTAATTGAAGTGAAATTAAATATTATTTAAGGGGTTAAATAATATTTGATTTGGTATTTAATTAGGCCAAATATGATTTGTTCTTGATCTAAAAGGATTTAGATGTAAATTTAACGCTTTTGGGTACTTAAACCCAAATTGGCTAAATTAGTTAAGAGCTAATGTTCAAAATTCAATTAGGATTCAATCTTAACCGTTGGATTTGATTCAATGGTCACCATCATCTTCGGAATACTTGGACCTAATAAATAATTATTTCATGTCCAAGGGAGAGCCATCGCTACCAGAGAGAGGAGAAGAGGACTTGCACTCCTTGCCTCCCTTCTCTTCTTGGTCAACCAACAAGAGTGTTGGATGACTAACTGTTTAGTTGTTGGAAGACTAGCACTACCATTGGTCGACCAACAACAACTATTACTGAAAGACCAACACTTTTGTGGGAAGACCAATGTAGTCATTTGTTGACCAATGCCATGATTGGTCAACTAGTATGTATTGGGATCACTTGTTTGTGATTCTGTATGTATGTCTCTGGCCATGCACGTGGAGTTTCAAGGCAAGGATCATCTCAAGTTCATGATATGTAATCGTTGTTGGGTGTTCTAGGCATAGAGGGCCTCATCAACCTACCGAAAAGGTCTTGCAGCCATGCCAAGAGTTATTGTAGGAGGCACTACATGTATGGTGCTCTATTACTCCGCTACAACGGTATAACTTCTATCTTGTAGGACCCTAGAACGGGAAGAAGCTAATTTTTCCCATGTGTTTCAGGTTTTAGGTGATTTTGGTACTTAGTAAATTGATTTTTTGAGAAATCAAATCGTTTCTCAAATTGATTTTAAACGCCTATTTTTCAAGCTTCCGTGATGCCCTAAACAAATCGTTTGTCCAACAATATGTGCCATGTTGGATACTAACATGAGTTAAATACTAAGAATGTTTTAAAGCTGGATTCGTGGGCTTGAAACAAGTGGAGTAATTCAAGGTATTCAATCGGAGAACTTCATCTAGAGAAAGCAACAATGTTATCACTAAAATCATTGGAAAGGCCATTACAGATGAGGGCATTAGAATCTAAGGTACAAATGGGCTAGCCAGATGTAGTAAGTTGATCAGCAATACACATGGCCTTGTAAAGAAAAGAAGTAATACATTCATCATATTTTGTAAAGATTTTGTAATTGTAGCCATAATTGAAGTAGCCTCATGTGAGACGGAGAGACATGCATTTGACAAAGCCTACCAAACTTGATAGGAAGACTCTAACCCCATGGTAGTAGGAAGTACTTCCTCTGTCAGGAAAGCCAACAACTAATTCAAGAAGAATGCAGTCATGCTTCTTCTAAGCAGCTATGGTTGCATTAATAGAGTTATTTGTGCTCTTACATGTATTAGAATTAGAGAAAGTAGTGGTGGAAGAATATGTTGAGGTAGGAATAATAGGGCAAACATCATAGCCATCAATAAGACCATATAGTCCATAGATTGCATAATCAATATCATCTGAGTTTTTCAAAGCAAACAATTCATCGTGGTTACCTCTAGAGAAAGGAAGTTATGAATACTAGTGGTAGGAAGTGCCATGTCATCTAATGCCGGTGATGTAAAGGCCATTAATGTCGAGGAAGATTGCTAGTGTCAATGAGGTTGGAAAAGCTTTCAATATTCTTTAACAAAAATCATTGGTTGACAAGTCCATCGAATGAGCAATCAAGTTGGAAATGCTGAAATCAATGTAAGCATGTATTCCAATGAAAAAAATGAAGTGGGTTGTGACGTAGTCAACGATGCAGCCATATACTCTAGTGAAGAAAGTGTAACTGAGCACTTAGATGTTGCTGCTGGAGCCTGAATATGACGATAAAGCAGATATGGTTGTAATCATGATGGTAAAGGTGGGTGATTAGGAAAGTAGAGAATCGATGAATATGCATGTATGGGTTGTACTCGGGTAGGAGATGGTTGTGGGGTTGGTAATTGTGGACTGAGGTCTAGGATACACTGAAATATAGATGAGGATAAGATTTAATATTGGTCTTATGGTATTCTTGTGTTACTGGTGGAGGATGAGAATATGGAAAAAGGATGGAAGTATAATGGGAAAAGGGGTATTTATAGTTGAAGGATGGGGATTGGGGTTCACATGGGGTGATTGTAGGATGGGAAGGGGATGGAAGCTAGGAGAGGGGAGGTGAGAATGGGGTTGGTAGCGAGGAGGGTTGACTTTGGACGAGGGGTGATGGTGGAGAAGGGTTGATTGTGGGTGGGGGTCATCGACGGATGGTTTGTACAAAGTTGGAGGTGGTTATTTAAGTGAGGGTGGTGGTGGTTTGGGCAATCAGGTTATGATGGTAATGGGGAGTGGCTGGTGATGGAGAGCAATGAGGATGATGGTGTAAGAGATAGTGAATGATGATGGTTAGTGATTGCACAGCAATCATAGGTCTTAATTGACCCAAATTAGGCTAGGATTTAGCATAAGTTAAGGTAATTCATGCATGCATGAATATTACTAGCACCTTTATTGCTTTCTTTTGGCTATGCATAAAATAATGGTATGATGTACCGATTAGGTGCATTATGTCAATTACAGGTAATAAGCTGATCAGAAGGTAGATCTGAAGCTAGATCTGAAGATGGAATAACTGGTGTTGCAGCAGAGTTGGAGCGGAAGACCTAGATTAGATGTAGTAGATAATAATGTAAGGGAGTGAAGGTATGCTATTCTATTTAGTAGGAATAAAGTAATAAATTGTGAAGAACTTAGGTCCATCCTAGCCCTAGGGCAGCCTAGAAGCCTCCCCAAGCCTTAGCCACCCTTAGATTAGGTCACCGCACCCTAGGAAACCTTACAACCTTAATTCTAGCCTCTATCTGGACATCCAGATGAGTTATAGGACCTTCAGAACCCTTAACCAACTTCCGCACACCTTAAACCCACTTCTGCAGTGTTATTGGACGTCTTGACACTTGGTTTGATGTCCAATTTCTGCAGAATACCCAAAACAGAACCGAAAATCCCTCCTGACTCTGATTGGATGTCCAAACAACAAGTCTGGACTTCAAATTTTTCACTATAAGATGTCTAACACTATTATTAGACGTCCAGAACTGTCCTCCAGACCCTGTTTTGAGATTCAAGCCTTGATCTTGGATCTCTAGCACCCTAAACCCAATTCTAACCCCCTAGGAACCTAAATTAAGGTGCCATAACCTTAGTACATCACCTCTAGACCTCCTTAAGGACCTAATTAGGTCCTCACTAAACTTAATTGACTTGGACCGTGGTCAATATCTTCAGCCTATTCAATTGGACTCATTGAGTCCAATTGAGCCCTAATCTCAGCACATACTTTCCAATTGGACTCAGTGAGAGTCCAAATGACCTAGACCTGACTTAATTGAGTTGTTTTACTCTCAATTAGGTTTCCACACACCCAATTAAACTTGTATTAAGTTTAATTGCACTTTACCTTAGTGAATTAGAGTTTACAACCCTAATTTAAGACCTATCTTGACCTAAACCCACTATAACTTAACCTAATCAACCTAGCCACCTAAGTTTTGACCCACACACACCCACACACACCTATACACATCATCCACATGAAAATACCTAAACTAGAGTTCTCTAGAACTCTTACCATGTGTTGTTACCTTAGTTGCTAAAATTAGTAACCAAGAGCCATTCAATTTGTAGATCCACATTTGGTGGATCTAAAAACCACCATCCATCCTCTCTCTCTCACTCTCTCACGAGCTCCCACCATAGGCCTCTCTAGAGAATTCCATAATTCTCTAGAGAGCTTCCCTTAGGTCTATAAAAACACCTAAGGGGTGGCCATTTGCACCCATCCATCTCTTGGCTTTATTCACTTCCATTTAGGTTAGCTACATTCACTTCCACTCCATCTCCACGAGTAGCACCACCATGGCAACCACCACCTCCACACCAGGATGTTGGATCACCTCTCCAACCTCTCTTCAAGGGCTGGCCTAAGTACCATTAGCCGCCCCTCCTTCTCCTCTCAACCATTCAAAGGCTATCGGAGCCTACCTCCAAATGCCCTTATTTCTGCTAGATTAGTAGCTTAGTTCTTCATAGTTTACATGCTTTTATTTACTGCTTAGTAGTATAGCTCTTTACTCTCCCCCAATGATGCATGCAAAATCCCCCCATAGATTCATGTATGCAATCATTTCTTGTTAGTTAGATTTATATTTTCAAGCTTTCCTCTATAAGCTTTCCTCTAGTTCCATGTTGCAAACACCCTCCTGAATGAATGAAAGAAATTTTTCTATATATATATATGTCTATGTGTTGAGAATCACCATGTGCTTATTGCAATATATTTTGTGTGATTAAAGTTGCCTGCTTTTAATTCCTGATATTCTTGCAACTAAGCATGCCATGCTTGAGTACGTAATAACCATAAACCGCCATGTGATTTTAAGCAAGTAGAGTGAAAAAGATCGATTTCAGATTTGCATAACGTCTTCCAGAGACGAACGACCAGGACTCAAGTCTTATTATCTTTACAAAATCATTTCTTAACAAACATTTTAGCGCGACTATACTACGATTTCCGACGACTTTAAAATATGCGAAAAATGGCTTCCGTCAAATGGCCCCGTTGCCGGGGAGTTAACGTCATTTTTTTATTTCGATCTTTTGAGCTATCACTGACAAATCTTCCTCTACTTGTCTTTGGATATGCAGGAAAAACAGGAAAAAAATGGGATCTACGCATACAACAAGCACAGGAAAAAAATTCCAAGTGCACATCATATGTGCCTTAGTCTAAGTTTTTTTGTGAACCTTAGGTTAGATTTTCTTTTAGCAATTTCATTTGAAAAGAAAAAGAAAAAAGAAATCAAAGAAAAAAATCTAGGTAGTTAGATTAGGATTCTTTTTGAATCCTAGGTTAGTCTTGAAAAAACAAAAAAAAATTACTTTTGAAAATCCTTTGAAAAAGAAATCCTTTTTGAAAAAAATAATATTTTCTAATTTTTTTTTTGAAAAAAAAATCATTTTGGGGGAAAGTTTGAATTTTGAATTCAAACACCTTTAAAAGCTTTTCCATCATTTTCTTATTTTTGGCCGGACTTCAAACACGTTTCAAAAATTCAATTGCCGAAAAATTAATGAGTGAAAAATTCTAAAATTCCAGCTAGACTTTCATTTTCAAATCATCTTTCAAACGGCACCATTCATTTGAAAAAATTCTAAGTACAAAATTTTTAAAAATTTACAAAGTGCAACAGGATTAGACTGGCCCAGATTTGAGATTTTTCAAAATTCAAAAAGTAATTTTGAGCAATCTGTGAATTTGTTTTAACTAAAAATAATGGGGTTTGAAAGATGATCACATTGGCTTTAATTTTCATATTTTTCCTGAATTTTTAAAAAACATTTGATACTGTTTCAATTTGGAAAACAGACCAGAGGTCAAAATTCCAGATCTGATCCCTTGACATTTAAAAGTATTTATAAATTTGGTTGAAACAGTAAAAATTAGAAAAAAATATTCTTAGAAAGATAATTGAAAAAGGAATCTACTCGCCAAATTTTAATTTAATTGGAGTCCAATTTTGTTTAGAGAACTATTTTTATTTTTGTGGTCTGCTGAAGAAGAACAAAACAAAAGAACAAAAAAACCCTAGAATTGCATGAACCCTAGGTTACATCTTTAGGGTTACAGTCTAGAAATCACATTTGGGCTAGACTAGACTTAATCAAGTCTAGTGCTTAGCTGGTGAGTATGGTCACCTTGTGGGCTACTCACCAAAAACCCTAATTGAAGAAAAATGGGCTAAAAAAAATCAATTCTAAAGCACGAAATCAAGTCGAATTCATTGTCGTACTAGTAGGTGCTTTCAACCTCTTGGCTGGGTTAGATTGAGAGGCGGGAATCACTTTCAGTCGGCTGTACGATGAACTTTTCTTCAAGAATTCGAACTTAAAATGAAAAATCTGGTAACATGATCACAATGACCATCTGATTGACAGGGCCTTAGCCTTATCTGGCTTGGCTACACCAACCCAGGGGTTGGGTGGTGTATGCAAGGAAGGAGGTCACTTAGACCTCAACTGGTTTGACCTTGGGGCCACTCCCAAGGAGGCGAGTCACCTCACCAGGACCATCTTCTCCCCCCACTTCTACTCCCTTAGCCGCAATGGCTAATCCTGGACCTGGACCTAGACCGGGTCAGGATGCTAGTAATCTGGACCTGATGGCTCGTCTGGAGGCTTGGGTTGTGGAATATGAGGAGCGGCATCAGTAGAGCATGGACCATATCTTGATGCTTGATAGAATACAGCATCCACCGTGAGGAGAACAACTTCGGGATTTCTATGATCTAGCTGCACCGATCGTCGCACACTTAGTCAGGATTCCTGTAGGCGGAGACGCGTTTGAGCTCAAGCCCAATGTGATCGGTCTGATTAGCACTCACTTCTATGGAAACTCAAGCGAAGATCCGTTCTAGCACTTAGAGGACCTGAGTCGACTCGCAGAAATGATTCGACCCAGGAATATTAATCTTGGGATTGTTCTGATGAAGCTTTTCCCATTTTCTCTGAGGGATAAAGCTTCATACTGGTTCAAGACTATTGGGAAGCCAATTGGAACTTGGCCAGAATTACGACGTGAATTCTTGCAAAAGTTCTTCCTAATCGGTCGAACGAACACGATGGGGCGTGCGATCATGACTTTCTCCCAAGGAGCTGGGGGAAGTTGCATGACGCCTGGGACTGATTTCACGACCTTCTCCAGAAATGTCCGCACCATGGTATACCCAGATGGCACCTAGCTCAGATCTTTTACCATGGGCTGGATAACACACATCGGTATCTGGCCGATGCATCTAGTGGCGGGAATTTCCTCGCGAAAGACGAGAACAACGCATTTGAGTTGTTCAAATCTTTGGCAGAGAACTCGATGAATGCCGTGTCCATGAACTAGTTCCAGCGACCTGGTCAGCAGTGGGTTGGTGTCCATGAGGCTCACATTGAGTCTATTCGAGCCGACATGGATATCATCATCAAGCAGCTGGATAGAATAAACCTGATCGAGAAAAAGATTGACCAAATTAGTCAGGGTCAATCTAACCTGAACTCTGCTGCTCCAAGACCCTCCTATGCACCCCAAGCCCCTCCTGCTCAAGTTAATCTACTCACTCGGGATGCATCTTCTCCTTATTTACGAGATCCTGCATATCAGGATCCCGTTAACAATCCCGATCTGGCACCATATGACCAGGGTTACGCACCACCCGCTGACTATAGTACGTATCCCCTTGATGGATATACATCTCAGACGTCTTCGGCCTACGAGGACGTCAGTGCTATTCAAGGACACAAACGTAATAACCCGTATTCAGAGATGTATAACCCTAGTTGGCGCCAGCATCCGAACTTCTCCTGGTCTGGTAACTCACAGAGACCACATCAAGATCCACACTACCAGACCAGGCAATACAGGAATGCGCAAAACACATACATTAGGCAGCAACCATTACCGTCTCAGCAACAACAACCCTGTTCTATATACCAGCTGCTGCATCAAGCTGCCAGTTACCCTTCAAAGCGAGATGGCCCTCTGGGGGCATTGAAAGAGGAGCTGCAAAAATCGATGAGAAAATCTACACAGGATAGCTTGCAGATAATGAAGGCGATGGCTGACCAGATACAGACTATACAGAACATGCAAAACCAGCTGTTGCAGGAGCATAGGACTCAGGGAGCCTTACCCTCCCAACCTGTCCCGAACCCTCGGTATGGGCAAAGCCAAGGTGCCTCGCCTAGGTTTCAGGCACCACAGGGACAGGCACACGCCATATTACAGGCGCCTCCTGCACCACCTGGTTACGCTCAAGGCCAGCCACCTTTGATGCAGAACCCCGCATACTCTGCCCCTTTCGCTCCCCCACCACCTCATGGACAGCAAGCCGATGCAAATACGGTCTCATTAAGGAGTGGAAGAAAGACATTCGACCCACCACATAGGCAGGTGGGTCCTGATTTTTCTCACCCTTCACCATAGGTGGGTTCGACTCCATCTCAGGAGCCACCTACGGCAGATAAGGGTAAGAGGCCACTTGACCCTGAGATTCCCGTCCCTTTTCCTGAGGCTCTAACGCGAAATGTAGTATGGAAAAAGGACACGCAGAATTTTGAGGACTTGAAGTCAATGTTCAAGGAAGTACATTTCAGGTCCCTCTCCTCAAGGCAATTGATCACATCCCCACTGTCTCTAGGTTCTTCAAGGACAATTGTACCCCAAAGCGACAGCCTAGAATTGGACGACAGGCGGTACTGTCAAAAGAAGCTAGCGCCGTGATTCTAGCCGACTTGCCGTCGAAAAAGAAAGACCCTGGTACCCCACTCATATCCTGCTTCTTGCAGGATTCTCCATTTGATCGGGCCCTTCTAGATCTGGGTTCATCCATCAACCTAACTCCTACTGTCGTATTTGATCGATTTCGATTTGGGGAGTTAAAGCCTACCTCTGTCACGATTCAGCTGGCTGATAGATCAATAAAAACACCGAGGGGGGTGGTTGAGAACATGATTGTAAAAGTCCGCAGATTCTACTTTCCCGCAGATTTTTTCGTTCTCAATATGGAGGTTCCTCCTAATCTCCGAGATGCATCAATCATTTTGGGTCGCCCATTTCTAGCGACAGCCCGAGCAAACATTGATTGTGCATCCGAGTGTATGGAGATAGCCTTAGGTAATAAGCGACTTCGACTTGACATTTTCAGGGCATCAAGGAATTTTGACTGTGATCGCATAGAGGAGGATGGTGAAGATGAAGATTCAGCATACTGTGGTAACATTGGGCTCCTTTATGATGACCCAATGTCTCATTCGTCTACACTATCAGGGTTCTTGGACCTTGATCCACACGGGACTGAGACCACTGCACTGCACATATCTCCCCGAGGATCCGACTGTTTAGGGTGTGTTTCTGACCACAACACCCTTGAATCTAGCTATCCTGATCCGTACACTACTGGATCGCCCCTGTTGTCACAAGAAGACGTGACCACAGCTAACGGGTTTCCTGTTAGCACAGTCACAACCGACTATCTCACATGTCGCGAATCAGTAGGAATTCGCATGCATACGGATCATCAGATTCCCACCTTCGAGTCTACTCCTCCTATTCCCATTTCTGACGAGGATTTCAGTGACCTCCCCACAGATCTTCTACTTTCACGAATACCCCCATATGATCCAGAGCCTGGAGAGGGCATGATGTTTGATGTCAATTATCATTATGAGTATCCCTATGACTTAGATTCTGGTTTTGAGATACATTTTGATCTACTCCCTCAGCAACTTCCTGCTGAATTGTGGGACATGATAAATCATCTGAATCAACATCATGATCCCCCCTTTAATTATCCTCTATTTTCCACCACCACTCCACACTTTCTTATAGCTATACTTTTTGGAGTACGGGTGCATAATCAGTTGGTTCGCATCTCCGGACCATTGATTCTAGGAGCATACGAGCACATCTTTCTCATAATCTTGACCAGCTCCTATGCTAGAGCTGATATATCTGAGTAAGTTCTCGCCCAGTTGGAGGCGTTAAACTCAGCACGTATAGATAGCATATCCCACATTCTACCATCATCTATACATAACCATTTTTATACATAGCATATTTTTCTTTTAGCATGTTTTCCTTCTGCATATTACATACTGTCAGGTTGGCCGGTGCTGAATGTATAATTTCAAGAGTAATTTCAGGTGATTTTTACCCATTTACTCCCTGCTGTATTTATTTTCTTTTATATTCATGCATGAGGACATGCAAGAACTTAGGCACGGGGGGTAGATACAGCAAAACTGAAAATTTTTATGCCAACAATTAGGAAAACCTTGGAGCTGCATGTCAAACGTACTTTAGGACCCTAAATAAAAGAACAATCGACTCCACCTCCAATGCTTGCATTGGAGCTACAAATTGTCCGCAATAGCCATTTTCGACTCACCCGCTCACCTCTTGTTCTAAATTTAGGGTCAAGCTGAATGTAACCCGATACAGGAATTTCACGAAGTACAAATTATACGAGGTTACTTTTTTATAGCATATATACATATTGCATTCATGAATAAGATTATTTTATTAAGAGAATGTATTAGGGATTTTATCCTCTAGTTGATTCCTGTAATCTGAAATCCAGTACAACTTTTCATACACACGTAGAATTTGCAATGGATTCACGGTGAAGGCTGATAAACGTCTTTAGTCTGTCGAGAAGAAGCAGTGCTTCTTTTCCTGAACCCCTGGATAGTGTTTTAGGAGTCAGGTAGATTTTCCTCCAAAAATTCACCAAATAGTGTGAGATGAGAGTAAAGTGTACTGGTGCTCTAAGATTATTACAAGGAATACGAAGTCCTAGATAATTAGGTGATGATACTCTGAGATTAGACATAGTTTTCGCTCTCAATTCTTGCATATATATTTTGTGTGAAATTTTGAGAGCCACCAAATAAGGTAAATACGCGGAGAGCGAGTTCACCAAATAAGGTAAATACGCGGAGAGCGAGTTTTCATAAAAGTAGGGCTAAGGTGGATGGTTACGACCATTCTTTATGGAATCCTCAGCTGAAGGAGGGTATTGATGTCAAGGTCAGAAATACACTGTCCTATTCATCTCTCCCGGTGCCATGAGTAGGCACTTCCACCAAATAAGCCACCCAATGTCTCTTGAGTACCGCCAATCCCTAATAATGCCTCCTCAATAAAGTTCATGGATGTGTGCTAGTTGTGTATATGTTGAAAAAAAATGATGAAAAAAAAAGAACTGAAAAAGAGAAAAATTAGAAAAAGAAGAAAAAGTAAAGAAAAAAAGAGTGAATATTTAGTATTTATTTCAGTTACATTGAGGCAATACCACCAAATAAATTTGAGATCCATCAAATATGACCTTAACTTATTTTTTTGTGTTTCTGACCGCTCGAATACTAGCTGAAGAATTCTGACTTAGTGTTAGAGTTTTGGGAACTCAATTAAAGTATTAATGCCAAGTGAGACCACCAAATACAGGTATATGTATGAATCTGGTGAGATTGTGAGCTCTAAGAAAAAGAAAGAAAAGAAAAGAAAAAGAATAAGAGAAAGAGAGAATGAATACAAAGGAACCAGAAGAGAGCATAGTTTTTCTCATCTTTCTCTGAGTTGAGTTACTTGATAATCAAGGAATCTAGATTCTGAAATACTAATCTCTATGTAGCACCAAGTGAGAGTGAGCTACCAAATAAACACCCGTACCCCTCAGAGATTCTCTACCTAAGCCTAAAGCCGGGGTGAAATTCATAGAATATCTTGAATGCCTTGAGGGAAGAAGTCCGCCTATCCCGCTAGAATTTTACTAGGGGTCAAGTACATACTTTAGAGTTGAATTAGTTTTTCACTCGAATCCATTGCAAAAGCTATATAGCTACACTTTCACGATTGTCTGGATTTCTAGAGCATAGAATGAAAACAAAAAGGAGAAAAATCTCAAGGCATATACTTGATAAAATAATCAATCCCTTAGGGACCCTTCTGTAAATAATTTAGTCTTGCATTTGCTAGGGACTAGCAAGATTTAGGCATGCGGGTATGATTGCGCAGCAATCATAGGTCTTAATTGACCTAAATTAGGCTAGGACTTAGCATAAGTTAGGGTAATTCATGCATGCATGAGCATTACTAGCACCTTTATTGCTTTCTTTTAGCTATGCATAAAATAATGCTATGATATACTAATTAGGTGCATTATGTCAATTACAGGTAATAAGCTGATCCAAAGGTAGATCTAAAGCTGGAATAACTGGTGATGCAGCAGAGCTAGAGTGGAAGACCTAGGTTAGATGTAGTAGATAATAATGTAAGGGAGTTAAGATATGATATTCTATTAAGTAGGAATAAAGTAATAAATTGTGAAGAACTTAGGTCCATCCTAGCCTTAGGACAGCCTAGAATCCTCCCCAAGCTTTAGCCACCCTTAGATTAGGTCACCGCACCCTAGAAAACCTTACAACCTTAATTCTAGCCTCTATTTGGACGTCCAGATGAGTTATAGGACGTCCAAAACCCTTAACCAACTCCCACACACCTTAAACTCACTTCTGTAGTGTTATTGGACATCCAGAGACTTGGTCAGAGATCCAATTTCTACAAAATACCCAAAACAGAACCCAAAATCCCTCCTAACTTTGATTGGACGTCCAGACAACAAGTCTGCACTTCAGATTTTTCACTATAAGACATCTAACACTATTATTAGACATCCAGAATTGCCCTCCAGACCCTGTTTTGAGATTCAAGCCTTGATCTTGGATCTCTAGCTCCCTAAACCCAATTCTAACCCCCTAGGAACCTAAATTAAGGTGTCCTAACCATAGTACATCACCTCTAGACCTCCTTAAGGACCTAATTAGGTCCTCACTAAACCTAATTGACTTGGATCATGGTCAATATCTTCAGTCTATTCAATTGGACTCATTGAGTCCAATTGAGCCCTAATCTCAGCACACACTGTCCAATTGGACTCAGTAAGTGTCCAATTGACCTAGACCTAACTTAATTGAGTTGTTTTACTCTTAATTAGGTTTCCACACACCCAATTAAACTTGTATTAATTTTAATTGCATTTTACCTTAGTGAATTAGGGTTTACAACCCTAATTTGAGACCTACCTTGACCTAAACCTACTAGAACCTAACCTAATCAACCTAGCCACCTAAGTTTCAACCCACATACACCCACACACATCATCCACTCGAAAATACCTAAACTAGAGTTCTCTAGAACTCTCTACCATGTGTTGTTGCCTTGGTTGCTAAAATTAGCAAATAAGAGCCATTTAATTTTTAGATCCACATTTGGTGGATCTAAAAACCACCATCCATCCTCTCTCTCACTCTCTCACGAGCTCCCACCATAGGCCTCTCTAGAGAATTTCATCATTCTCTAGAGAGCTTCCCTTAGGTCTATGAAAACACCTAAAGGGTGGCCATTTGCACCCATCCATTTCTTGGCTTTATTCATTTTCATTTAGGTTAGCTACATTCACTTCCACTCCATCTCCACAAGTAGCACCACCATGGCCACCACCACCTCCACGCCAGGATGCTGGATCACCTCTCACCTCTCCAACCTCTCTCCAAGGGTCGGCTTAAGCACCATTGGCGACCCCTCCTTCTCTCAACCATTCAAAGGCCATCGGAGCCCACCTCCGAATGCCCTTATTTCTGCTAAATTAGTAGCTTAGTTCTTCATAGTTTACATGTTTTTATTTACTGCTTGATAGTATAGCTCTTTATTCTCCCCCATAGATTAATGTATGCGATCATTTTCTATTAGCTAGATTTATGTTTTGAAGCTTTCCTCTAGTTCCATGTTGCAAACACCCTCTTGAATGAATGAAAGAAATTTTTCTATATATATATATGTCTATGTGTTGAGAATCACCATGTGCTTATTGCAATATATTTTGTGTGATTAAAGTTGCCTGCTTTTAATTCTTGATATTCTTGCAACTAAGCATGTCGTGCTTAGATACGTAATAACCATAAACCTCCATATGATTTTAAGCAAGTAGAGCGAAAAAGATCGATTTCAAATTTGCATAAACGCCTCCCAGAGACGAACGACCGGGATTCAAGTCTTGTTATCTTTATAAAATCATTTTTTGACGAACGTTTTAGTGCGACTATACTACGATTTTCGATGGCTTTAAAATGTGCGAGAAACGGGTTCCGTCGGTTAGCATTGGAAGGTCGATGACATGATCAAGAGAGAGTCCTCTCAATATGCGAATCGAAATGATGAAGAGGCTATACTGCACTTGCATGTTTGTTAAAGGACAATAATGAGAACGACAAAGATGACGACAAATGGCAAGTGCATTGTGAGAGACAATGGTGCTTGCCTGGTTGATGTTGAAGGGTGCACAAATAAAACTAAAGAGCTTTTATGTCAACTCCATTGGCAAGAATAATCTAGTGAAGTTGTCTGAGGGTAAAGGATATGATGCAAGGGTGTCATATTGTAAAGGCCCGTTCCGTTTTTAAGACATCTGGACTGTCAGTCAGATGTCTGGTCAGATGTCTGACCCCCTTCCCAGACGTCTGGAAATTGAAAATTTTGTACGCAGGTTTGGGTCTACGTGCTGGCTACGTGCAAACAGCCTTCCTCTCTTCTCTCTCTCTTCTTTTCTCCTCCACTGAACCCTAGTCGCTCCCTATATAAGACCCCTCTCCCCCTTCCTCTCTTCTCCACTCCACCACCACCACCTTCCTTCTTCCTCTCCATTGCAGCGAGAGGGACGAGCGAGAGAGAGGGCGTGAGAGTGAGGAGCGAGGAGGAGAGGTGGCATGAAGAGAGGAGGAGCTTGAGCTCGCGAGTTCGTGGGAGCTCGCCGAAGGACGCACGGCCGAAGAGGCACATGCGAGAGGAGGAGTGCGTCGGGGGAGCCATCCCTGACACTCTGCTGTAGTTGGAGCTGCAGACGAGGATGAGCCGCGGCTGTGCGCGACGAGGGGAGTGGGAGGTCGCTCTGGTTCTGGGTTTTTCCCAGAATCAGACGTCTGGAGTGACTTCCGGATGACAGTTTAGACGTCTGGTGACGACACCGGACGTCTGAAAGCAAGGTTTCATGAAGGTATGTTCCTTTGTGGTTATGGCCATGCAGGCCGCACCGCAGAGCCAATCTGTGTTGCTAAAAGTGGGTGATTTGGTCTGTTGCACGTAGGGACAACTTTGGGAAGGCATAGGGCACGCCCTCCCATGCATGTTGGACATCTAGACAGCTTATCAGGCGACCGAAAGCACTCCTAGACGATTGTAGGAGAGGTCGAACATCTGGAGTTGAGTCCAGATGGTCAAGTAGGGGTTCTAGATGTCTGAAATCGATGCAGGAACTTGAGGTGAGACCCTGGTGACTTTTAAAACGTCTGGACCTTGTGCCAGACGTCTGATTTGGGTCTACAGTTCTGTTTTTGACTTGTTTAGGGTCCGTTTGAGGTCCATTTTACGTAAGCAAGATATCTATGGTTTCCTTGTGAGTTCCTTTACTTGTTAGAAAGCCTTATATAATGTTCTGAACGTTCCATTGTAGTATGTTCCTTGGTATAGGACTTCGATCAGTTGCGTGTTCGGGGCTTGCAGAGGCACGTGAGTCTGTTGTTCGAGCCCCCAGTACTCCCGGATTGTCTGGTAGAGTAGTTTCCCCCTGTTTTAATTATAAAACATGAATGCATATGTGAAATTGGATAACTAAAAACCTAGGATGTGGCATGAATCTTAGGATAAGAAATACTTGAATTGTTTGTATGCGTGCTTGAGCTTGCAGTCATAAATGAATGAGTAGAATTGTAAACAATTACCTGTTAATAAATACGAGCTACCTGTTAGAATATGAAGTGCCTGTGCTAGTTAGTAGTACCTATGATATAACTTGTTGCATATGTTAATTGTGAAGATACGAGCTGCATGTGTAAATACGAGAATGGAAATGTGAATGATGAAACCTGGTATGAAACAATATAGTGAATATGAGCATGAATCCTACGGGGAATTAGGAGTAGAGCTCCTATGGATGAATGGAATGGATCTGAAAATGTGAGTGGGAAGTGTGCTGGCTCTTGAGTACATGGTATCAAGGAGAGCGACTGTCCCTTGTTTAGTGTAGAGCGGAGCTAGCCGCCCTTGGGTTGGGACCCGGGGTTAGGATTGGCCACTCTACACCGACTTCTGTTGGCCCTTGCATACATTGTACTGGGGAGAGCTACTAGTGTAGGGAGAGAGTTAGCCACCAGGCAAACCAGGGTAGTCCCTACACCGACTTGTTAGGCCCACTTGGCAAATCGGGGTAGTCAGACGAGGGTGCGTGGACTGTGGAAGGGTGAGACCCCTGTTTGGTTCTGAAGGGCTAGACCCCTGTTACTGAGAGGGCTAGGCCCTATACTGTTCCGTGCTGTACTTTAGCCATACCCGCTAGTGGAAATGACTGACCGCGTGCCAGTGTGGGGTAGCTACCCGTGCGCTTATCGCGCGTGCCGAAGTCACCGCTACGTTTGTCGGTGACCTCAGGGTGGTTGACTGGGTGTAGGATCACCACGGGGGACTCTCCCGGCCACGAGAGCACCACGTGTTCCTTTTACTCTTCAGAAAAGACTGCAATCAAAATCATTCCCACGAGGAACATGTGAGGTCAAGAAAGAGATCTGAAAGTAAACCAATGGATGAAAAGAAATGACTTGTAAAATAAAATAGTTGGAAAAGATAAATTTACATGTTAGCCTTTACTGCTTTAGTCAGTTGGTTACCACTCTACTTAGCGTTCGCTGACTCCGTTTTACTCATAACCCTTTACAGGTCCAGGAGTTGAGTAGCCTGAGTCACCAGTTGCAAAGAGTGCTAGGCCTAGTCGAACCCAGCAATAGTTCATGTTTTTGTTGTACTCTCTGTTCTACTAGTATGTTTAGACTGTTGTTACCGTTTCTGTTTATGTACTTTGTTCTACTTTACTGTTGTGGTGGTGATATGTACTGTTAGTAGTTTTTACTTCCTTTACTGCTTATACTCTTTTACTATTAGTTACTTTGCATAGTGAATGTGGTTTACTTTCCTGCTTTTTTGTTATTTCTTGTTGGACGACTAGGTCTTAGGATTAGTCGAGTCGAGCCGGTCTCATGTCCTGTAGGGATTTGGGAACCAGGTTGTAACACATATGCCATAGGATCATGATCTTAGAAAGGACCAAGCTAAAGCATAGAAAGGTAGAGAAAGAAGGGACAGAGGATATTTAGATACTTTCACCCGTAAATTGTAGGCTACATTTGGGGAGGATCAGGTCCTCTTTTTACTTTTATCACCATTTACAAATTGGAGTCTTGTCTTGGCTTACAAGCTTACATGCAAGAATAGAAGGCTCCCTCTTTCATATATTTTGTAAGGATATCCTTATATAAGGGATCCCATGGCTTACAACAGAAGAGAAAGGAAAAGACTAAATTGTTATTCTGATTGGATGGGGGTAGCTTGTAGAGCCTAAATTAAAGCATTCTGATTGGTTGGCTGCTTTCTTTTAGAAACCGACCTCCTGTTGCTTTCCTCCTTTGCAATCATGCCTAACACCTTTAGTTAAGGATGAGTGGCTGGTGTCGAGTTTTGTATGTAAAACCGCCACCGGTTTGATTATATTTTATTACTCGAATACAGAAAATCTCCGAGGTCGAACTCATGAAGCAAACTTGATTCTAGAAGCGTAGAAAATCATAATTTACGATATACTATTTTACAAAAAAATTAGAGAGAGAAAAATAAAAATGTCTTCTTTTCTTCTCTCTTTCTTCTTTTTGTCTTCCTTTCTCTCTCTTTTCAGACATCTGACTCCAAGGGTTGGACGCCTTAAGTGCCACTTGCTACAATCCTTTATTCCAGCTGCTGCTACTGCTTCTTCTTCTTCTTCTTGGCTTCTTATTTTTCTCTTCTTCTTTGCTGTGCGCCTTTTGCTTTCTTCTCTCTTCCTTCTCCTTCTGCCTCAGCTTCTCTGCGGCTACAGTGCCATCTTCCTCCTCCTTTGCTTCTCTGCTGCTACAGTGCTTTCTCCTTCTTCTACGGACTTCTTCCTTCTTTGGCTTGCCTCTCCTTCTGCCTTGTCTTTCCTCCTCTTCTGACTTCTCTTATTTGCAGCCAAGTGTCAGCTTCACCTTGCCTTAGATTCAGCTGCCCCTTCCTCTTCCTTCTTCCCTGCACACACTGAAGAGCAAAACCTAACCCTACCCTCGCCCGCGTCTCTCTCTCTCTCTCTCTCTCTCTCTCTCTATTTCTCTCTTCGGTACGCTCTCCCAGAGCCAGGTAATCGAGTCGGGTGCGCGCCCGGGTCCAGGCGCACCAGCGTGGGTATGGTGTGCAAGGAGTGCTCGGATATAGGTATTTAGGTAGGGTGCCAGGTCTGCGGGGGAGTGTCGCGGATGAGGTGTGGCGAGTGAGAGCGAGGGCCTCACCCCTGTGTGACTTGAGGTAAATAGTAGGATTCACAAAATCAATTTAAACCACTTACCTCACCCCTGCGTTTCCGAGGTGGGATTAAAAGTCCCACCCGCTTCTGCTAGCACCTGCAGGCAGATATCTTCGCACAATTGACGCAGCTGAAGGGTCCGCAGCTACAGCTCTCAGGCTGGACTCGCTCACACACTTCAACCCGCGTAGCCTGGGAGCCTGAAACCTGAAGCGCTTGACCTGAAGCTGGAGCACAAGCAAGCTTGTATTCTTGTTAATGGCAGACACAGGCTTGACCCTGCATGACACAAAAGTGGCCTTGCGGCTCTATCAGACAACAGGAGAACCTTCGCCGTATCATGGCGAAAGTGAGGCGGGGGTCGGCGTGGCTCAGACCGGCCTAGGCGTGCGTGCCTAGGTCGGACTGTGACCGTGTGAGTGGGTTCGTTCGATGGAAGCGTGGAGTGCGTGTGGTGGTCTGTGAGTGGATGGAAAGGGTTCAGTGGTCGATGGCGGAGGTGGTGAGGTGTTTGGCGAGGCGTGTGGAGGTATGGAGTGGCGGATACACCTCACCGGTGGTCTGCCGAAGGTGGAGATGGTGAGGGTGGACAGTGGTGTAGAGGGGTCAAAAGTGTGAATTAAAAGAGGGGAAATGAAGAGGGAGAAGGAACTTATCTACGAGTCTTCTGGACGAAGGGGGGAGGCGGAGGTGGCGAGCAGCTGTGCTGCCGTTGCCGGAGACGAAGGTACCCAGGGGAAAAGACGGCGACAAGGAAGAAGGGCTGGAGGGTGCCTGCTGGTACGGCAAGGTGCGACGGAAGATGGTGGAGGTAACCCTGCCACTAGTATGGTGGTAGGGCGACGAGAGAGGAGGAGAGTTGCCGGAGCCTGCGGGCGAATGGCTGGAGGAGGAGGAGATGAAAATGAGGGGATTTCTTCGGCCAAATCAGGCTTGAAGGATGCGGCAAGGGTTACCGCTCCTTAAATAGGCGTCAGTTGGGAGAGAAACACGAGGAGGTGGGGATACCTCACCGGAGGTATGGCCGGAACGAGACCCATACCTCTCGAGCATTTTCACGAGAGGTATGGTGCCCGACAGGGCATGGGAGTCGGCCCGTGCTGTAGGGGACAGCACAAGGAGTCTTCATTTCAAATCTGGGGCCGACTCCCCATGCATGCGTAGCGCCATCCTCTGCGCAAAGTCGCCGGAGGTATGGCCTACGCAGAGGGTGGCAGAGGGACCCGATTGAAGAAGATGACGAGAAAGGTGGGGGTCCTTGCAAGGTTTCAAAAAGATAAGGGTAAAAAAGTAATTGCTGATGACCATTTTGTAAAGTGGGTCAAGACGACCTTCCCTTAGGTCCAAATTTTGGTATGAACCTAATTTGGACCCAAGGAATCCAATGGTGAGGTTGGATTTTAGGTTTGACCATGTTTGACTGGATATTTTGTACAAAAACCCAAATTAGGTTAAAAATTGGGTATGGTTCTCAATCTAGGTCAAGATAGGTTCCAATGGCCAAATTGAAGGTTCTAATCCCTAGGAAATATTTTTTCATGAATTTTAGAGGGTTTAATTGATTTTTATCTTACTTGAAACTTCGTGAATTAAAGTGGGTTTGTTTTAGGATTACAGAATGTCATTTAATTCCCAGATTTTGTCATAACCCTTTTTTGATCAAACTATCCCACTTTTTATCTTATTAAGTTCATTTGACCTGTGTCTAGACCCTTAGAAATCCCGTTTATGTATTGCAATGGTAAAATTACAGTTTTACCCTTTGTGTAATGTTTTATTCTCTGCTCAACAATTTCCTTATTTAGGCCTTCTCTCAGGTTATGTAGGAGCTTTTTGTTCTATTTCTTATGTCAAAATGTGCTAGTTAGGATTTATGATGAGGTTCTCATCATACCCCCATGCCTAGCTTTTGTTAGTCCCTTAGCAAAAATTCAAGGTTTTAACCTCTATTTTAGACCATGAATTCCTTTCATCAAATTTGATACGTGTTTTTTTCTTTTTTCTCCATGATTAGGTCAGAATGCCAACCATGGGCCTAAAAGGTACTCTAGTACCAACCAAGATCTAGATCTGTCTAGCTTTAGCCTCAGTCCTTAGCCAAGGTTTTTAGGGCCCACATAAACTATCCTAAGGTTTATTGGACTCCGTGGTTAAAGCACCCGTGCTTGAGACATTTTTGGCCTTGGTTCAGTTTGCAGTGCATTTTGTAAGAGAAAGACAGAGGGCTTATTTGTTTGGAGAGTTTTCTCTCTTTCCTTTTTAATTCTAGCTTAGGATTTGCTTCACAATACGGTCTGTATCGAATTCCTCGTCCCTACCATCAATCCTCAAAGGTTCCTGGCAATCGATGCTTCGAGATAGCACCGCCCATGGTAACCGCCAGAACCCTGGCTTTCGAGATTTCGAGATAATCCCACCCATGGTGTTCCGTGGCTGAATTCAAACCCTGGCAATTGACATTTCGTGATAATGCCATCCATGGAATCTGAACCAGCAGAGTGCTTACATGCCCCCAGTAAGATATGTAAATATCCTAGGAGACAAGCACCAAGGAGATGATATGTTGTTACGCATCTTCGGGGGGAATTTCCCACCTCTCCACACTGGGAACTCGTCCAAATCAACTTGTGTTGATCGGCTGCTCCTAATATAGGTGACATTTTCAGAACATTTGAAACGCTTCTGCGTTATTTTGATATTTATGCTCACTGAACCAGACTGTGTGTGAATTTGGGTGCTTAGGTTACCGAGTCCCGTAAATCGAAGGTCAGTTAACAAGGCCGAATACTCCTTAAGCCTTAGACCTAATACTTAAGCTTTTCATTTTCCTTAACCTCTTAAGGAATATCTAGATCTTAACGGGTACTAAGAGTCTAGCCAAGAGGGCCTAAGGTTAGCATTCTTACTAATCTTTCTTTGCACTTTCACTTTACTTTTCTTTAATGTGGTCTAGAACTTTAGTTAATTCCTTAATTTCTTACTAATGACTATCCCTTTTCTTTTTCATTTTGTGTTCCTTTTTAATATTTTTCTCTTTTCTCCTCCTCCTTTTGATTATGTAAAGCCCACAAAAATTTCTTCCCTCCTCTATTTTTTTTTTCAAGAAATTTTTTAATTTTTATGGTGTTTTCGACATATGTGAATTTTTTGTTGAAACCTTTTCTTGTTATGAGTTTTTATTCATTTTGAACTTTCACACCCCCCCATGCCTAAGGTTTACAATGTCCTCATTGTACATTAGGCGGGTTTTTATTTAGCTTGGTTCATGCATTATGACGGATATTAGGTGAGTGGATGGGTCGAGGTGACTGTTGCGGACGATTTCTAATCTCAGGTACAAGTACCTGAGTTGAAGTCAGCTGTCCTAAGGAATGAACCTAAAGTGCAAAGAAGTGTCAGAAAAGGTTTCGGGTTTTCGAAAGAATGACGGGCTACCTCCCGTTAAGTGCTGAGTTTTACGCCATCGGCTGGGTACAATGAGCTCAGGGAGAATGGAGGATAAATGATGACTCATCCAAATCTGTATTGGTCACGTCAATGAATGGTTTGAGTCTCTGACCATTCACGATGAAGGGTTCGGAATCGTGGCTAAGCGGACTGATCTCGACGGCTCCATTTCCAAAAATCTGTCGGACAAGATATGGTCCGACCCACTTGGATCATAGCTTCGTAGGGAATAATTTAAGTCGGGCATCGAAAAGTAGGATCTTCTGACCAGGGTGAAAGATCTTTCTAGATATGTGCTTGTCATGAAAGGCTTTAACCCGCTCTTTGTAGATTCACGAGTTTTCATACGCATCAAGGTGTGATTCATCAATCTCGCTTATCTAAAGCTTTCTGTGGATTCTAGCCTTAGAAAGATCTAAGTTGCAGCTCCATACTGTCCAATAGGCTTTATGCTCCAGTTCGACGGGAAGGTGACATGCCTTCCCGTACACCAGTATAAAAAGAGACATGCCTAATTGGATTTTGTGGGAGATCCTATAAGCCCACAAAGCTTCCAGCAGTCGGGATGACCAGTCCTTCCTGTCAGGTCGAACAGTAACCTGCAGGATTTTCTTGATCTCCCGATTTGATAGCTCAGCTAGACCATTAGTTTGTGGGTGATAAGGCGTAGAGATTTGGTGCAACACCCCGTATTTGGTCATCAGTGACCTAAACTGAGTGCTAGTAAAATGGGTCCTGATTGCACAGCAATCATGGGTCCTAATCAACCTAAATAATGTCTGAACCTATCTTAAATTGTGGATATTGCACTTATATCTTGCATATCATGCATTGCATCAGTCTATTTAGAATAAGATCAGATATCCAGCTAGTTAATGGTTTTTATTGCTATTTATAGATAATAAAGTGATCCAGGATGGAGATAGTGGAATAAAGCAATAAAGGAAGAAGAAGACTGATCCAGATAAGAGGAGTGAGGAGGATAGCCTTATCCCTACCCTTAGAAACCCTAGGACAGCCTTCCCAAACCTAAAACAACCTCCATTAGGGCACCTTAGCCTCAAAACCCAAACATGGATAGCACTATCCATGTTCCTATCCCTCTCCCAAACACTTAGGAACCAAAACCAACCTTAGAAAACACAAAACCCACTCTCCAGCACCTTTTAGGACGTCCAGACATCTGGCTGGACGTCTGATTTCTACAGAATAGCAATCCAGGAAGCCAAAACTCATACTGACATAGAATTGGACGTCTAATTTAGTGTCCAGACGTCCAATTTTTTAGTATAAGACGTTTGACCACTATCCTAGACGTCTGATACTGCTGTCTGGTTCCTGATTTTGGTGTTGGAAGTCCTAGCTTGCCTATTTTGACCTAGGAACCCCACCGGACACCCTAGGAAACCTAAGTAGAGACCTCCTAAGCCTAGTCCATTATCCATAGCCCTACTTGTCCTATCCCTAACCCAATTGAACCATCCCATACCTAATTGGGTGCATCTACAGTTGATTGGGTGCACCCGAGCCCAATTAGATCCACCTAGGATCTAATTAACTCATACCTATTAGGGTTACCCCAGCCTAATCACATGCACACATCTAATTAGACTTGACCTAGACCTAATTAGGTTCACTCCTACCCAATTAGACTTTCCTAAGCCTAATTAGGTCCACACCCACTTAATCTAGATTGACCCAACCTATTTAGCACCTAATCCTACCAAAACCCACAACCTAGCCCTACGGAAAACACACAGACGCACACCTTCCCATTTTACTCCCACCAAACCCATGCACACTCTCTTGGAAACCCTAAAAACTTGTGTCAAACCTAGATCCAAAAATTATGGCATTTGCTATTTTTGGAGCCACCAAAAGTGGCAACCAAATGGAGCCTTCCATAAGGGCAAAGAGAGAGCTACGAAATGGGACCATCTCTCCATACACTCTCCCATCCATACTCTCCACTCTAAACTTGCTTCCACCCTCCAAAACCTTAAGGCCGTCCTCCTCATCCTCCTCCAAGGCTCCATGGACGGCTAGCTAGAGAAGCTTCTCTCCAAAGCTTCAAGGACGGCCATTGGTAGAGAAAGGGAGCAACACCCTCCTCTCTTCACTTGGGTGCAGTAGCCCCCATATTCTTCTTCTTGGACGACCATGAAGGCTCACCCATAGCCTCTTGTGGCCGGCCATCTCTTTTGGTAGGCGTGTAGACGGGTTTGCACACCCAAGGTCTAGCCTACACCCTCACACAAGGCCGATGACCCTAGTGGCAACTTTCCGGCGTGAGGGATTTTCTTCTATTTATATGCTTTCTAGTGTAAATGATGTGTGATAATTTTTTATGCATAAATAATTTCATAATGTTTCTGTGATTGATTGTCCTCATGTTTGCTTGCCTATATAACACTTTGG
Organism: Thalassia testudinum; assembly: GCA_037157565.1. Classification (NCBI taxonomy): domain Eukaryota; kingdom Viridiplantae; phylum Streptophyta; class Magnoliopsida; order Alismatales; family Hydrocharitaceae; genus Thalassia; species Thalassia testudinum. The sequence goes on from JAZHRO010000009.1 coordinate 54,372,466, forward strand.
TTTGTTCACACCATGCACGGCCACCATGGCCTCATTTAGATGCACATAGTCACTTAGGTTTTTGCTAGTTTATCTAGATTTAGGTTTCAATTCATTTTTCGAAATAAAAAAATCAAAAACACAAAAAGACAAAAATAGTAGCTTAGGTTAGATTTAGGTTATAAAAGCCGATCCAAATCTCGATTCGTTTTCACGCCTCCGAGAGACGAATGACCAGGACTCAAGTTCTAAAAAGAATAAAGATCTATGAGAGTTTCGTTATCACAAATATCTTTGACGAGTGGTTTTTGCAACTATACTACGATTTCCAACGATTTCAAAATACGCGATTTCCACGTTCGCCAGGTCCCTCCGTCAGAGATGATAGCATGAGAAATCCCGAACCATGAGAAGATGTTTTGATGAATGAATTTGATGACGATCTTGTGATCATTGGTCTAGGTCAGAATAGCTTCGATCCATTTAGATACATAGTCAATAACGAGTAAAATGTACTCGAAGCCGTCCGAGATAGGGAAGGGGTCCATTAAATCAATCCCTCAAATATCAAAAATTTCACATACAAGAATCGACTGTGGAGGCATCATGTCGCGATGGCTCATGTTGACCAAAGTTTGGCAACGACTGCATGCCTTACAGTGATTGTATGTGTCCTTGAAGATAGTAGGTCAGTAAAAGCCACAATGGAGGATTTTGATGAGGTTTTATGCCCAGAAAAATGGCCACCGCATGCCTGGTCATGGCAGAAAGAGAGTATGTCATTGATCTCGACCTCTGGGACACACCACCGGATAATTTGGTCAGCACCTATGCGGAATAAGTACGGGTCTTCCCAGATGTAATACTTGGCATCGGAGCACAACTTGTCTTTCTTGGCCTTCGGCCAATCAGACGGGATCTGGTGTGATGCCAAGTAGTTTACTATATCAGCAAACCATGGAAGCCCGATACCAATAGTCAGGAAAATGCTCTGTGATGGGCCCAGAAGGGTTGATGATCTCAGAAGGAAGGTGAGACAAGTGGTCAGCTACCACGTTCTGTCTTCCCGCCTTGTTGCGAATCTCGAGGTCAAATTCTTGCAACAGCAAGATCCATCGGATTAATCGAGTCTTCACATCCTTCTTTGCAAGGAGATGCCTCACAGCTATGTGATCTGAGTAGATTATGATATGGGAACCCAGGAGATAAGATCTGAATTTTTCTAGGGCAAATACTACAGCTAGCAGCTCTTTCTCCGTAACCGTGTAGTTACACTGAGCCTCATCAAGTGTCTTGCTAACGTAGTAGATGACCACGGGTTTCCTGTCAATCTTCTGCCCTAGAATCGCTCCTACAGCGAAGTCAGATGCATCGCACATGATCTCAAAGGGTTGAGACTAATCATGGGACTGTAGGATCGGAGCTTGAGTGACTCGATCACGAAGGATCTCAAAAGCTTGAGTGCATTCCTTGGAAATCTCCAATGGTACATCCTTGGAGAGAACAGTGGTCAGGGGCGTGCGATTTTTGAGAAATCAGGGATGAAACGACTGTAAAAACTGGCGTGCCCTAAAAAGGATCGGATATCCCTGATCGAGCTAGGCATAGGAAGTTTAGAAATCAGGTTAACCTTGGCTCGATCTACTTGGATGCCTCTCTCAGAAATTAAGTGTCCCAAGATGATCCCCTCAAGCACCATAAAGTGGCTCTTTTCCCAGGAAAGAACCAGATTTACATCAATGCAACACCTGAGTATATGAACCAAGTGCTGGAGGCAATCATCAAATGATGCCCCAGAAACTGAGAAGTCATCTATGAAGACTTCCAGATAATAACCTACCATATCAGAGAATATGGCAAGCATGCACCGCTGAAAAGTCACGGGTGCATTGCAAAGACCGAAAGGCATCCTTCGGAACGCATATGTCCCGAAGGGGCAGGTGAACGTGGTCTTCTCTTGGTCCTCTAGATGAATCGCCATTTAGTTGTAACTGGAGTCCCCGTCAAGAAAGCAGAAGAATCTATTTCCTGCTAGTTTTTTGAGAATCTGATCAATAAATGGTAGCAGGAAATGGTCCTTCTTCGTGGAGGCATTGAGTCTTCGGTAATCTATACAGACTCTCCACGAGTTGGCTATATGAGTAGGTATGACCTCTCCGGTTTCAGTCGTGATAGTGGTGAGCCCTGCCTTCTTAGGCACAACTTGGATTGGGCTCACCCAGCGACTGTCGGAGATCGGGTAGATGATCCCTGCATCTAACCACTTAATGATCTCCTTTTTCATGACCTCCTGCAGATTGGGGTTCAGGCATCTCTACATCTCATGTGAAGGTCGTGCGCCCTCTTTAGAATAGATGTAGTGTGTGCAATAAGAGGGACTTCTTCCGGTCAAATCATCGAGAGTCCAACCAATGGCTCTGCAATGTTGCTGAAGAATAGCAATTAGACGGGATTCCTAATCAGGGGTGAGTCTGGAATTTATAATTACAGGAAATGTTTGATTGGAACCTAAAAAGACATATTTTAAATGATCGGGAAGGGGCTTGAGTTCTAGAACGGGGTTATCAGCAGCAGCGAGTGGGTCAGAGTGGGTGTGGGGTACAAGGGTAGGAGTTAGGGGTGTGTCCAGATCGGATTCAGATTCTCCTAATTGTGATTTCAGATCTTCTTGTGGCTGATGGGGGATAATCACGTTGTCCTCGATTTGTGGTTCATCAACTATGGCTCTGATGTCACAAATTTGCTCTACAACAACGCAATTAATCCCTTGTTGGGCCTTAAAGATATCAATTTTGAGAGTCTGATTCCCAAATTTCAGCTCTATTTGGCTCTCTTCACAACTTATGTTGGTCCTTGCAGTGGCCAGAAAAGGTCTCCCTAGTATGATTGGTGTATCCCTTGGATTCTCAGGTGCGTCTATGTCTAGAACTATGAAATCTACAGGGAAGTAGAAATCCCGCACCCTGATAATAACATCATCAAGAATTCCCTTAGGTGACTTGATGGATCGATCGACTAACTGCAATGTCACCTCAGTAGGTTTCAGTTCAGATTCTTCTAGGTGGTTAAGCAAGGATGTGGGTATCAGGTTTGTGGAGGCACCTAGGTCTAATAATGCTCTATCAAACTGGGTTTCACCAATCTTACATGAAATCAGGGGAGTGCCTGGGTCTTTTGCCTTGGGTGGGAGTTTACTTAGGAATACAGAGTTGGCTTGCTCTGATAGTATAATCGGACTCCCACTCTTGGTTCGCAGCTTACACTGAGGTGTACACATGTTTTTCTAGAATCGTGCATAAGCTGGTACGTGGCAGATTGCATCCATCAAGGGGATGTTTATTTGGACCTGCTCAAGGAGCTTGATCAGGTCCTCCTTAGGAGCCACGGGTTTAGCTGTCCTCTTTCCCTTGGTCAAGGTCTCGGGATATGGAACCTTGGTTGGTTCCTCTAGGATAGGTCCAGGCTTTTGATCTGGGATAGGGATAGGGATATCCTGGATAACTATCCTAGGGTTTGGGTCACTACCAGGCTTGGAGTGGTCTGGATAAGGTGGGTCTTGTGTTGTTTTACCACTACGGGTTGTCACAGAATTTAGTCCTGCCTGGTTCTGGTTGGGGGTTGGTAAAATGGGCTGCTGCTGTTGGTAACCCGCATAAGAGGTTGATGCTTCCATCTTGTCAAGTGATGGAACAAAAGGGGCTTGATAGATCAAGTGTGCTTGGCCTGGGTTTGGGTTCATAACATGCCGCTAGGTCGGCACGTTATTTGGGTTAAGTAGAGGTTGAGAAGGAAGTGTGCCGGTTGGTGAGAATTCGCCAACTGGGTGAGTTGGTTCCGAACCGCTGTGATTTCGTCATTGTGTTGTTTCTGGATTGCCGCATTCATTCTTTGAATGTCAGCCAAAGTTTGGAGGATAAGGGACATTTGGTCTTGGTTGGGCCCGGATGGATAAGTGGGGTTGGGCCGAGGTTGAGGCGGCCGATAAGGACAAGGAGCCTGTGGATGGGGCTGAAAGGGTGGTCTTGGATTCTGAGAATTTCCTGTCCATTGGAAATTGGGATGGTTTCGCCATCCAGGGTTGTAGGTGTTGGAAAATGGGTCATTCTGGATGGCATTGAGGTCCTCGTAGGTCTGAAGAGCCTTAAGAAAGTCGGAGAATGGGGGAGTAGAGTTCCCCCGGTAAGAATAGAAAGGATCAGAGGTCCCTCCGGTCTTGGAGTCAAATGGGGGTGGATACGGGTCCATCCCAGGAGAAGGTTGGTGGAAAATGTTCTGCACAATTTCCCGTGCGGGAGGTGGCTGTGCAAAGGAGTTCTGTGCAGAGGTGGCTCGCTGCAAGTGCTGAGTCAACTCGTCCACCTTCTTGATAATTGAGACCTTGTCCAACCGACTGGACATTAATTCCAGGTCGACTGATGCGGACAAGCCCTGCGTCTCATGTGCTCCCCTAAGGTTCGTCACTGCGGGGGTATTCGTTCAGTCGAATAATCCCATGTTGTCATTGTTGATGAAGTTCTCGCACATATTCTCGAGAATCTCCCACACGGTGTCTTCATGTTGACCCATGATATTCCCTCCGCAAGTTGCATTGACGAACAATCTAATGTCTTCACGGAGTCCCTGGTAAAAAGACTGGACTTATTCCCATTTAGGAACTCCGTGATGGGGGCACTTTCTCATGAGATCCTGGAATCGATCCCATGTCTCATGAAGAGGTTCCCTTGTTTGCTGTGTGAAGTGAGTAATCTGATGGCGCAAGGCGTTTGTTCAACCAATGGGAAAGAACTTCAAAAATTCGGACTGAAGTTCTTCCTAGGTGTTGATCGGGTGGGTCTATTTCTGATACCAATGAGCTACCTTGTCCATAAGGGAGAAAGAGAACATCTTTATAAGTAAGATATCCCGATTCTACGTATTTGACCCGAAAGTATGGGCCAGATGCTTAAGCTATTTGATATGCTAGAAGGAATCCTTAGAGTTAAGCCCATAGAATTTAGGTATGGCATGAATCATATTGGGCTTCAATTCGGAATCAGGTTCTCCAGCCGGGATTTTGACTCAAGGTTCAATTGCCACTACAGCGGGATTATAGTGATCTCTCATCATGGGGTGCTGCGGTGGGTTCATGAAATTCTGGAAGAGATCATTAAGTCGCTGGAGCTGGTGCTCAAGATTATTCTCTTCTTCAATAGGCTAAGTCATGATGGAAGAAGAAGGGGAACTAGGTTCAGAATCAGAAGAGAGGTCTATGTGGAGTGGTTGTCGCATAAACAAGGGTGCCGAGGCTTGGCCTCGAGGAGAGTGGATTTCTAGAGGAGGTTTCAAGGACCTCCTACCAAACATGCACTGATGGAGTGGATGAGGTTAGAACGTGTTGGACCCAATCAAGACACCCAAAATGTGTTGGGTGACTATAGAAGTTTGGGGTGGATGATACCCCTTGATCATAAGGTCGTCCACCTGAGAATTACCTGGGTAGCTAGAGAGGGAGAGTCCCGCGAAGACCCCTACACGGTAGAACGCCCTCACGAGTTACAGGATTTCCCCTACCCGACCTCTCTTGTCATTAAGATTCTAGGTAGACCAGAATGGGGACCTTGACCTCTTAAGTCTACCTAATTAAGATCAAGGTGCTTAGGGTTTCTCTTGAACTTTAAGCCTTTTGTTGTGTAAAAGTGACCTAATTTGAAAGTTGGTTGATCCAAGGGATCAACTTCACCTTTTTGTTCCTGTGAAAGCTTATTAGGTCCTTTCTTTTAGTGTTCAAGTGAATTAAGAGCCGGATTGCTTAGGGTTTCTCTTAATAGATATTTTCAAGCAATGGTTTAGGCACACCTCTTTTTGGAATTTTTAGTTCTTGATTAGAAGATGTCTCTGAAACCCTAGCTTAGAATCCTAGGTTGGCTCTAATTGATCTAATTAGTTGCCTTAGAAATGGGTAATTAGGGCTCAAGCAAGAAGGTTTTAGCCCTAGTTACCTTAAGTGGGTATACAGATAAAATGTGTTTTTAAAAACAGGCAACTCTGTGAATTACTATGTATAAAAGACAGGTAGCCCTAGATTGATTTTTCTTTTCTCTTTCCTCTTTAGAATTTAAAGGGCTCAAGAGAGAGAGGAGAAGGTTACCTGTCCCTTGGTGTGGTTGTTGTGCGGCTGCTTGTTCTTTGTTGCCTTCCTTTCCTGCACAACAGAAGAGAGATCAAGTCAGTATACAATCAGAAATTGTGATTTTGTAGCTTCTAAAATGCCCGTTGCTCCCCAGCAACGGTGCCAAAAACTGGTGTTGGGTTTTGTATGTAAAATCACCACCGGTTTGATTATATTTTATTACTCGAATACAGAAAATCTCTGAGGTCGAACTCAGGGAGCAAATTTGATTCTAGAAGTATAGAAAATCACAATTTACAATATATTATTTTACAAAAAGATTAAAGAGAGAAAAATAAAAATGTCTTCTTTTCTTCTCTCTTTCTTCTTTTTGTCTTCCTTTCTCTCTCTTTTCAGATGTCTGACTCCAAGGGTCAGATGCCTTAAGTGCCACTTGCTACAGTCCTTCTTTATTCCAACTGCTGCTAGTGCTTCTTCTTCTTCTTCTTGGCTTCTTCTTTTTCTCTTCTTCTCTACTGTGCACCTTTTGCTTTCTTCTCTCTTCCTTCTCCTTCTACCTCAGCTTCTCTGTAGCTACAGTGCCATCTTCCTCCTCCTCCTTTGCTTCTCTGCTGCTACAGTACTTTTCTCCTTCTTCTACGGACTTCTTCCTTCTTTGGCTTGCCTCTCCTTCTGCCTTGTCTTTCCTCCTTCTCTTCTGATTTCTCTTATTTACGATTAAGTGTTAGCTTCACCTTGCCTTAGATTCAGCTGCGCCTTCCTCCTCCTTCTTCCCTACACACACTAAAGAGCAAAACCTAACCCTACCCTCGCCTGCGTCTCTGTCTCTCTCTATTTCTCTCTTCGATACGCTCTCCCAGAGTTAGGTAATCGGGTCGAGTACGCGCCCGGGTCCAGGTGCACTGGCGTGGGTATGGTGTGCAAGGAGTGCTCGGATATAGGTATTCGAGTCGGGTGCCAGGTCCGCGGGGGAGTGTCGCGGACAAGGCGTGGCAAGTGAGGGGGAGGGACCTCACCCCTGTGTGACTTGAGGCAAACAGCAGGATTCACAAAATCAATTTAAACCACTTACCTCACTCCTGCATTTCCGAGGTGGGACTAAAAGTCCCACTCGCTTTTGCTGGCAGCTGCAGGTAGATGTCTTCGCACAATTGACGTAGATGAAGTGTCCGCAGCTATGGCTCTCAGGCTGGATTCGCTCATGCACTTCAACCCGCGCAGCCTGGGAACCTGAAACCTGAAGTGCGTGACCTGAAGTTGGAGAACAAGCAAGCTTGTATGCTTGTTAATGGCGGACACGGGCTTGACCCTGCATGACACAAAAGTGGCCTTGCGGCTCTATCAGACAACAGGAGAACCTTCGCCGTATCATGGTGAAGGTGAGGCAGGGGTTGGCGTGGCTCAAACCAGCCTAGGCGTGCGTGCCTAGGTCGGACTGTGACGGTGTGAGTGGGTTCGTTCGGTGGAAGCGTGGAGTGCGTGTGGTGGTCTGTGAGTGGGTGGAAAGGGTTCAGTGGTCGATGGTGGAGGTGGTGAGGTGTTTGGCAAGGCGTGTGGAGGTGTGAAGTGGCGGATACACCTCGCTGATGGTCTGCCGGAGGTGGAGATGGTGAGGGTGGACAGTGGTGTAGAGGGGTCGAAAGTGTGAATTAAAAGAGGGGAAATGAAAAGGGAGAGAGAAGGAACTTATCTACGAGTCTTCTGGACGAAGGGGGAGGTGGAGGTGGCGAGCGGCTGTGCTGCCGTCGCCGGAGACGACGGTACCCAGGGGAAAAGACAGCGATGAGGAAGAAGGGCTGGAGGGCACTTGCTGGTATGGCGAGGCACGGCGGAAGATGGCGGAGGTAACCCTGCCACTGGTTTGGTGGCAGGCGACGAGAGAAGAGGAGAGTCGCCGGAGCCTGCAGGCGAATGGCCGAAGGAGGAGGAGACGAAAACGGGGGGATTTCTTCGGCCAAATCAGGATTGAAGGATGCGGTCTCGAGCATTTACATAAGAGGTATGGTGGCCGATAGGGCATTGGAGCCGGCCCATGCTGCAAGGGACAACGCGGGGAGTCTCCCTTTCAAATTTGGGGTCGGCTCCCCATGCATGCTTGGCGCCATCCTTCGAGCAAAGTCGCCGGAGGTATGGCCTACGCAGGCGGGTGGCAGAGGGACCTGATTGAAGAAGATGACAAGAATGATAGGGGGGTCCTTGCAAGATTTCAAAAAGATAAGGGTCAAAAAGTAATTGCTGAGGACCATTTTGTAAAGTGGGTCAAGGCAACCTTCCCTTAGGTCCAAATTTTGGTATGAACCTAATTTGGACCCAAGGAATCCAATGGTGAGGTTGGATTTTAGGTTTGACCATTTTTGACCAGATATTTTGCACAAAAACCTAAATTAGGTCAAAAATTGGGTATGGTTCTCAATCTACGTCAAGATAGGTTCCAATGGCCAAATTGAAGGTTCTAATCCCTAGGGAATATTTTTTCATGAATTTTAGAGGGTTTAATTGATTTCTATCTTACCTGAAACTTCGTGAATTAAAGTAGGTTTGTTTTAAGGTTATAGAATGTCATTTAATTCTCAGATTTTGTTATAACCCTTTTCTGATCAAACTATCCCACTTTTTCTCTTATTAAGTTCATTTGACCTGTGTCTAGGCCCTTAGAAATTCTGTTTATATACTGCAGTGGTAAAATTACAGTTTTACCCCTTGTGTAATGTTTTATTCTCTACTCAACAATTTCCTGATTTAGGCATTCCCTCAGGTTATGTAGGAGCTTTTTGTTCGATTTCTTATGTCAAAATGTACTAGTTAGTGTTTATGATGAGGTTCTCATCAGTGGCTATCGTATCCTATCCACAAGATGGCATAGGGACAACATGCCAAGAGATCATGTGAGGGCTTCCTTGGGGTTTAAGCTTTTATGCTTAAGCAGCTAACTTGGTGATGACATGTCCAACTCAACTCAGGAGTTTCCCTACCAACTCAATAATTACGGGGTGCATGTGAGGGTTATGGCTAGCACCTGGATCTTTCGGCCAACTTCACCCTTCCACGCTGACTTAGGTAGTTTATACATTGGGTTACTCTGGCGACTCATCTTGTGTTGGATCTTGGCTCGGAATTTCATTAGGCAGATTTCTTGGAGAATCTAGGAAAATTTGGCCTCATCATTCACCTTGGCATTTGAACAATTGCTAGAAGGTCATGCTAATTACTAATGTAGGAGGTACAATCTCTAATTTGAGCAAATTATCATTATGGCTTGATAATGTATCTCCTTTAGTAATAACAATTACTTGTACATGCTTTAATCTAAATGACATTCACAGCAAGTGGAATACTAAGGAATACCAAGGTTCTTTGAGCTTCTTGGGAAAGACATCCAATTTTGGATAGCAATCCTTGTACAATTTGCCAGATATAATGCATTAATAGACCACCATCTCTCCTGAGGCATAGAATAAACTTGTGAGCAACTCTTCCATGTACTCTGCAATTGCATGTTAGCCATCTTTTACAACCACTTATCTAAATCCTAATTCAAGCTAAGATACACTTGGTGATAGTTATCTTAAACCATCCTTAGACCGGGAGACCTATTACTATTTTTATTGTATTGAAATCTATTCTCCATACTGAAGCTTAACCCTTTCCCTACTTCTATAATGTTGCCATGTGGTTATTGTAGATTTTGACATACGTCATGCCTCTTTCCCATTATTTTTTTTTTCTCCTAGTCTAGTTTTCCACTTACTTGCACCAACTCTTTATCTTATCTTTCTCTTCCTCTTCCCTTTTCACTCTCCGTACAGTTCCTTTGTCTTAATCCTTTCTCCCTTCTCTTTCTTCCCTCCCTCTTAATTTGTATCAATTTAATCTATCCTCCCTCTCCTGCCACCAACACTCACTCATTTACAGAAATAGTGAACAAAGATTTACCATTTTAGAAAACTTAATTTTTTTTAATTATTTAAACAACTTAAAAGTAACTTTTTAAAGAAACACTCGATTAAAATAGGCTTTTTCTAATTAAAGCCTTCACTACAACTTGTGTAGCTTTTTTCGTTAGGCAAGATTTAAGTTGTAGTTTCTATACATATTCAAACCATGGGTTAGTGATTCCAAAGAAAACATGTCTATATTCATTTCCCAATTGACTTCTTTCTAAATTAATTTAATCAATATCAAATATATCCGCATACTCTTTCAAGGAAGTAGTCAGAGCTAGCATTTCCAAAATGGGCCTCAAGATTATGCTAGTGAGTATGAAATTTCTAGATTAGGTTTATAAGATGTTTCAAGGAAAACAAGCTACATGCCTATTGATTAGCATGTCTTTATATAACATATTCCAAAATTGACTTGTTAGTGCCTATGTGAAAGTCAAGCACCTGAGTAATTTTGAAACCTTGCATAAGTAATAGACTCCACCAAAAAGCCATAAAGTGTTGCCTCATCCTAGTTCCCTCCTAATACCATTGTAATTGGGCCCATAGCTGACCATTGCGAGCTAGTCAAGGACACCTCTCCCCCTCCTCTACCCCCTTTGCATCCTACATCCTATTTCCTTCGATAAATAGGTTCCAGCTTTGACCCTCTTCCTATGCCTGTGGGCTCCATCAACATCCCCCTTACTCCTTCAACTTCAAATCTAGGAGATCTTCCCAAGACCTGACATTGGCCTTCGCCGCTAACCACTTAGCCATCATTTTCCATGACCATGTAGTAAGCATCTTGGTCTTCTCAAACCCTATCTCATTTGAATGCAATCCATGAGGCACTTAGCCACTCATGGGGGGGAGGTGTAGCCTCGGATGAGCCAACACCTGGGTGTGTGTCAAGTCTGCATTTGAATCCCCACTTAGTGCCCTCAACCAATTTTCTTTTAGTGCTTGGTAGTCCCAGATCTTGGAGCTTTGCGAACTTATCCTTTTTGGTGAGTTTCATAAGTCAATAGACCATGAGAGGAAGGCTGACTCAGGGAACCGGTTAGCTGAGCTACTCTTGTGGATCATTATATTTCAAGGAAGGAGTGGCATGATCTTGGAAGTCTTGCAATGATATCTCCATGCCTATAACTACCGTGTTGAGCCAAGAGATCTCTATGTTCTATTCTTCATTCCATGAGCAAGTCTTTCGTAGTGAACATGGAGGTTTTGATATTCTTGGTTCCACTTTCCATCATCCCAACAGAATCCCATTTTCAATTCTTAGGTATATATTAGAAACCAAGCACAATATGGTGGAGTTTTATACTAGCCTCTACTTGCTAGTTTTCTCATCTCACATTGATTTATTAACATCTTATCCTTGGTGCAAACCATCATGTGAGCTTGGAAGCTAATTGAACTGGATGTGTTTGCTTTTATTGTTTGATTTTTGTTTCTTTTCTTATATTGTTAGGTCACAGTTTTGTTTTGTTGTATTGAAGTCCATTGGTTTGGGATTTGAGTCTCCCCCTCCCTTTTTATTGTGATGTGACAAAAGCAACCTTGTTAAAGATTCTCGTTGAGCAACGGCCATTAAAATTCAAACTCACATTTAAACTAGGAAAGATCACTAATCTTCCCCGAGGGATGGGTAATTATGTAAGGTATTATTTATTTGTTGGGATTAAACCATTTACGTTGCATTTTGATCTTTTAATCCAGATTATGACAATCCCAAGATAATCCAATTTTATGAGGGTGGGATGAACTCAACCGGAAAACATCCACACATATTCCTCCAAACACCCTATGATTTACCCTATATTTTACCTAAACACAAAACCTTCATCTCAAATTTATCCTAAAATTACATCACTTACAAAATTAATCCATCAAAACAAATGGTACATGAGAAGCTTGCCAACATACAATTATGGGTCCTTGTAGACATGCATGAGATTAAATGCAAAGTTGGGGGGAGGCAGGGAGGGTGACTTGCATGAGGTTAAAGACAAAAGGAGGATTCTTCTCTCTATGAGAACTAAAATAACCAACAGGACTGTCTGCTTTTATTTTTTTTTTTTTTTCCCCCATTCCAGGTTAACTCATCCCAAAACTTTACCATTTTCCACGAGATTAAAACCTCCTACCAAGCTAACGTTTAAGTTGTATGTTGGTAACATGGAATACAGATGATTCAATCCATGGAAAGTTTCAGTGAAGTTTGGTGATTACTGGAATTGAAAGTACCTTTACGTACAGAAAAAACAAAAGAATAAATTTCATTGAATATTACATCCTTATAATGTTTTTCGTAGTTTGCATGTAAATAAAGAAGACTTACATAAACTTAAAGTAGCATTTACAAATTGTGCAAAAAATGCACAAAGCAACTTACAATATGAATACTTTCTTGTAATGAAGAAGCAAAAAACAGAAAAAAAAAATGATAAAAGATAACGAACAAATAAAAAAACAGGAGACCCAACAAAATCTGGCCAAATAAAAGTGAGTTGCCATGAAAATTATTGGTTAGTAACTTGAGTATGTTTAGGTTGTAAATTTGCATTGGGCCATCATGCTGAGGTTGAGGTCTTCTTCCATCTCGTAAGTGATTTCAAAAACTCCATGACCTGAACATAGTTCTCATCAAAAAAAATTCCCAACTAAACAATGGAAGCAGATTGGGCACTTCAAGACTGCAGATAAGTTACCTCAGAAGGATCTCTCAAGGAATAGAAGGCACTGGACTCCTTTGGCATAGAGGAAACCATAATACCATAGCCACGATTCCCATCCCTTAGCACCTGGAGCAACTCATAAGGAATAAAAATCACTTTTCAGTGCTAACTTTTGATGGAAAAGCAACATAGATTAGGAGCAACTCAGCAGGAATAAAAATCACTTGCAGTACTTAGATTTATGCAAAATCGACAAGGATTAGTACTTTGAACTGTGCAAATTGTGCTCTGTTGGGCATGAATTGCAGTCCATATTTCGTGAGATGGGAATCACACTATTCAACTATTGTTTCCATAACCTAGTAATTTGTTCCCAATCTTTAATATTGGCTTGACATGGATGAGCTTGTTTGTATTTTAAACAAAGAAAAGCGAATTAAAACCACGCAAATTGCTAAACATATTAACCATTTTTTTTTGAAATGGAATGTTAACTGGTTATTGAATGAAAACTGTTATATGCTCCATAACTGACCAAATAATATGCTTTTCCATCCCTTTAAAAGAAAAAAAATGCTTTTCCCATTCTGCTAGTTCCTCTTGTACGGAAATCAGTATAAATTATTAAAAGAAACAAGATATTTCTACTAAGAAAGTATAATTGTTGGAACAATTGTGATATATTTGAGATCACCGTTACCTTGAATGCATCCTCGTCCGTGCGATCATCACCAACATATATAGGGAGAACATCATCAGCATTATAAAGACCAAGGGATTCAAGTAAAAATTCAACAGCCTTTCCCTTGTTCCAATCAATCACTGGACGGATTTCTAAAACCTGGAGAGACAAATGACATAGTACCTTAAATCAATCCGGAGAAGCTATTGATCTTTATTACAATATGAACAAAGACTTGCGTGTGAACATACTTTCCGTCCATGTGTCAAGCGTAAATCGGGGAAATCTTTCATGACATTGTGAACAATCTGAGCAACTGTAGGCCAATGCTGTATGAGCAACCCATGAATTAGATTATAATAAAAATGGAAATTCTTAACGATGTCAAACAAAGTTAAAAGCTTACACTCTCATCCACAAGACGGTAATGTACAGACACACAGAACTTGTTGTTCTCAACCATTGAACCTTTGATTCCCTTAGTTTGTTCGACAAGGGATTCAAAAACCTGTTAACACTGAGTCCTCAGTCACAGTACAGTTAAAAAAAAAGAAAAGCAGGAAACATAGCATTACACCCCACGTTCAATTGAAGATACAAAGTGATCTCATTAGGGGAACAAAGGGACAAGATTCTTGATGATGGAAATAACAACTTGATCGAGAAAAAGGTTGAGCAAAACAGAAAGATAACATCTAAGAGGTGAGGTACAGGAGCAATGTTTATAACCCAAACAACCATCATGGAATGGACTTTTTATGCCTTCTCAATAAAAGAAAGTTCCAACTTTACCAAATGAAATAGAGATAATTGACAATAAGGTAAATTTAAAAGAAAAACTAAGGGAAAAACAAAAACAATACCAAGGTCAAAAAAGATCAGACTTTCACTGGAATAAACTTCCAAGTGGAAAAGATTTGGCTAAAATCAAAATATTCCAATGCAAATAAGTTCATCAATCCAGTGTGTGTACCTCATTAATGATAGGAAGAAATTTACTTGCAGGTTGGAACAGATTTACTTCCTTACCCTGCATTTAACCAAAAATTTTAAAAAAAATCATCACGATGCCTGGAGACTGAATAGCAAATCCAAGTCATGGGACAGATGGATGCGGAAAGGTGGTCTTAAAAGTATTGAGGCAATTGACCAGTGAAGCATGATTGATAACATGAAAAGAATTGGGTTCCTTTTAGTGCAGCAAGCACTTACCTTGGAACCCATGTGAAAGCTTCCAAGGTTTTGCTTAAGAAAGGGAATCATTCTCCGACTAACAGCAAATTCAAGATAATAACTTTGTGTCAGCCGTAGAGATCCAAAGTCCAGACACAACTAATCTTATGTAACAAAAACACATGGATTGCCTTGTAAAGATGATAATGATAAAAATATGTTCTCATAACAAAAGGCAATGCATGCGTATTTGGGGATGTGCTATTCATTTCGTATCGAGCCTAAGACTAAATGGTAAGTCCTATCTATAATTCCATGTCCAGAAATAAATTCCTTAAAACTGGCAACCTGAAAAGTCGTTGTGCACGCCATTAACCTTGGTGCTTACCTGCTTGTCGGTAGACCTAATGCAGTTAGGATGGGTGTCAGAATGATTGGAATCTCTGACTGGACCGATTATATCCATTCCATGGCTACCAGCATAAATTAGTTCTGTCAATCCAACAAATTTATAGACCTGAATTCGGTGAGAGGCAAATGATCATTAGAATCACCGGTATCTTCACAACCATGGAGAAGTTTGTCTACTGAAGCGATTAGGTATAAGACAGGAAAATACCTTATCACGGCTTCTGCCGGTAATTATTGCAGTCGGAAAATGTTTTGCAACATCCCTCACAGCGGAACGCATCTGAAAAACCAAGAGTTGATCAGTACAGTGACAAATTAAATGAGGAATACAGACAAGACAAAGTTCTTACAGAATTCGACATAAAAGCATGGTCTGGCTCATCGACAATTGGAGAGAGGGTCCCATCATAGTCCAAAAACAAGGCAATCCGCTTGTCTTTTGCATGGCAGGTGATTTGCTCGAAGGAAGAAATAGCTGATGGATATTTAACCTGTAAGAACGTCATTAAAAATTAGCAAGGAGGGAATGGAGGAGGAAAATTTCAGGTACCACACCAACAGTGGGTGAATGCACATATCATACATACCAGCCAAGACAGATATGCAGATTCTGCCTCATCTACTGCTGCATCATTGCTCAATTCCTTGTTAAGCTTCTTGCGTGGTGGGGAGGAGGCCTGCATAGCATCAAGCCAGCCGCTGGCACGGACATCGTCAAGTTTCCCCGGGATCAGCTTCTTCCTCGGAGCAGTTAATAACAATGATGAGGAGAAGGATGCAGCAGGAGGGGAGCAGGGCAGCAAGTTTGATGGCATGCCAAGTCTCGACTTGCTTATAGGCACAGCATCAGCCAAAACAGGAGATTGGTGGTTTGTCTTGAGATCCATTTGAGCTGTCTCGAAGTTGTTAAATGTGTACTCAACTATTTCGATATGTTAGACAAGCTGATACCACTTTGCATCAAGCAAGCTTCTTGTAAATTAAAAAAATCGCCACTTCAATAGTAGTACTCTGTGTCAACCAACCCTCTTATCAATGAAAAACCACCTTTTCAGTGTCTTCTTGTCACTTGTATCGTGCACACAATCCATTAAGCGACAGATGCTGGAGTACTGGACATTAAAGCAGATGGGAGAAAAAAAATAAAGCAATGCCAACTTAAAGGGCATTGAAGAAAAATAGAGTTTAAGAAGGTCTAGCGCATACCTTACCATCTCACGCAACATGTTTACTCCATATGAGATAATCGAACATTTTACTTTCTTCGAAGCAGCACTTAAATTGCGTGATCCAGAAAAAAACGGCCACAACCTGCATTGACGCGAGAAAAGCAAAGGTTCGCATAAAGGAAACACAATTTGCTTTATTTTGAATTCTAGGAGCATTGTTGAGAGTTCTATATCCCTAAAAGACCTCAAAAGTTGAAGATGGAAAATTGGCATCATCACAATCATTCAGAAGTCAATGACCAATTAAACTTTCCCGACCAAAATGTTTAAGGGTACTAGTCAAACGAAGACTGCTCGTCTTTGGACGAGCCCTTCAAGTAATCATGGTATCAAGAGGGTCGTAAGCAATAATCCTCATGAATGGACCCTGAAAAGCAGCAGCCGGCAGCAAGAGAACTCCCAGGATATCCCACTTCTACAAGATATCTGCTATAGGCTCCTTAGGCACATAAATAGAGGGTAGGTGCCTATTGTGGATTATGAGAACCATCAAGTTAAATCATCATGTCCACCACAACTATCAAATGTCAATTATTTATCTCCAATCACCCTCCATCCCACTTGTTACTTATCCAGCGACGATAAAAAAAACATTTTTCCTCTCCGCTTAACCTAAGCACCAACTTGTTTATTTATTCCAGAAGAACGTGGTGCTAAGCACCATAGCATTAAGACAATCGGAGTTCAGTACCACGGGCAACAGAAACATGTACCAATGATTAAAGAGAATCCTTGTTGCGCTGTTTTACCAACTGGACCCTTGACCCAACCCCAGACCACGTACTCCAGAAAGTAGCCACGTCTAAGGACCAATGGACACAATAGGGTAACATTGTCCTCTCGGCTCTCGGTGCATTACTCCAAAAGAAAAGGGATACCGTCCTGTCAAACCAAACAGGCCAAACCCTCAAGTCTCGACTGCCCCGCTGTCCAGCAAAGAAAAGATGCCGGTATGTCCTTTTGCTATACTGTCTTGGACATCGTTCTGGGATGACCACTGTTGAGCACAGCGAAGAAACTGCTCACCCTATTCGAACAATTCGAACAAGCTGGCCCCTTTCGACATCAATTAAATTAATAACGTTGAAGTGCACTAAGAATATTCATTAGCAGTAGTACGATTAGAGCTTTAATGAAACGTTTGTCGCCTAAAGAAAGCTTTGTGTCGGTCGCAATGTTATGGCATTTGCCATTCCTCGTCTGTGGCTCCCTTACCATGACTATTTAACTACAGTCGCTGCGCACGACCGGCATCCAACATCCTTCAATCATTAACAAGTTGTGGGCCATCATTACCAACACAAGACATCCTTTTCATTGTCCTCGCTAAATGGATTATGCACACTATCTGGTGGGTAGAAATTACAGAAACGTTACTCAAAATTGTGTTTACTCAAGAATATTTAGAAAACCTTGCACGATACGCAAACCATTTTCTAGTTCAAAAGGCCGAACAGTTTCTTGACCAAAGTATGAAGATTTTCACACGAATTAACTTGTAAACCTTGACGTCACATTGCATGTGTATGTTTGTATTTTCCATATTTACGCATGTCTTACTGTAAAATTTTATGGTCTTTACACAAATGGCCTTTGGATTAAGCTTCATCGAGTAAATATATTTAACAAAAAAAAGGTCAAGATAAAAATAATTTAAAAATAAAATTAATATATTTTCTATTGAATATAATTTAAAAATAAAAAGCAAAACAAGTTGATTTTCTATTGGATATCACATAAAACCTATTTAGCTCCTAGGTAAGTGATCTTAAGTTGGGATTAAGCTCATTTAGATATTTCCTATTGAATATAATTTAAAAATTAAAATCAAAATAAACTACTATTTTACTTCTTTAAGTCGTATATGACATTCGATCCACTATCAACGAAAAAAAATAGGAATAAAACCAACTTATCACTTACCAAAAATACCACTAAATGAGTATCAACTATAGAAATAAATAAATGTCTAATTTTCTACTTAAAATACAGTAATTCACATATCACATATAACCTACAACTTATCTTACCTCCAAACCGAACACTTATCTATTGCTGGATCCCAACACCCTACCGAACGTAGGCATAAAATAAACTCTAATATTAGTGCTCTAAATCAATATACAATCCCAATGGAGCCCCACCAACCCATGAGAAGGGAACAGAGGAGATAGACTCGTTACATCGCAAAACAAGGTAGACTCTGATGCTGTTCTTACAACAAAATGTGACCATACGCTCCAGATGCAAGAAGAAAGATATGTCCCGAGATCAGCTTCAGCCATAAAAGACAAACGTTCACCATTATCACAAAATACAACCGAGTGAACCAAATAAGGAGCTTTGCCATCCTCACGAAAGATTGTTTAAATGAAAAGAGTATGAAAGGTGTTTTTTTCTCTCCGACAAATATAAATTTTTCATTAACAGTAACAAAACGATTACAAGAAAGTAAAATCTTGAAGGACAAGAGTGAGATAACTGAACTCCACTACTCTAAAATGAAGGAATGTTACGCCTCAAATCTAGAGATGGAAAAACTCCAAAGAAAAGAGACGATTCATCTGAGAGGAGTAGTTTTGAATCCCAAATATTTGGACGGTCAGGAATTAGGACCGTGTGTCCCAACGGAAAAAATGAAAAGAAATGTAAAATACCAGGGAGTGACAATCAGAAAAAAGGTGCAAACACGTCCTCCCAAACAGCGGCCACCCGTAAAAGGAACAAAGAAATTACATCTCAAACAGACGGAACAATTACCTCAACTGATGGAATCGAATTTTGCTGAAAAGGCAAAAAAATAAGGCACCAATAGGATGTTTACACTATTTTCCAAATTTTTAATAAAAGACACTTCGTGGAAAGAACGCATTTATAAGGTAATCTTAAAATCTGCCTCCTAAACCCGTGTACTATTGGTAAATGGTGGGGTGGAAAAAATGACGGTGCACGCTGGTCAACCTTGTATGCATGCACACTTCAAGCCTTTATTACAGTGCGTCAAATATATTGACTGTGCTGATTATATTGAAAGATTATAATAAAATAACTACTCATGTCTCTAGGATTTGGTGGTATATGCACCAGCCTTGCCAGTCTTGGTAACATGCAAGTCAAGCCGGAAAAAATAATAAACTCCAGCAAATGTTACCGCCAAATTTCCCACATTAACTCCCAATCGTATCGTTATCTTTTAGAAAGAGAGATCGAAAGCCAGCCTCTAAATCCACGTACTTTCCCGTGTCCAGCCCCTTTCCCCAAGTAGGGAGGCACACTTCCCAGGCCTACTTATTGTATGGGATAAATTTTGTGGGTGGAAAAATTAAGAGATAAATTTAAGTTAAATTAATTTGGATATTCGATGGAGATATAAGTTAAATTATGGTATAAATTGAGAAATAGATGTGATAGATGTCTCGTACGATGAGAGGAAAATTGATCTTACTTTTAATTAAATAATTTATTAAAATTTTTTTCTCGAGATAATTTTATGTCATGATAAAATTCATCAAATATAGGATAAATTATCGTATCCTGGATAATGAATAGGTCCTAATTGAGAGTTTTTTGCCTGGAATCTCCTGTAGGTTGTGGTATTGGATAGCTGTCTCTCCCTTTTTTCTAAGGAAAGAATACACCAAGGAAAGGTAGGGGTGTTTAAAAATCTCTATAATCTTGGGTATACCCTATTAGATCAAGTACTCATTTGCAAAATATGGATTGGATATCTATTAAATATAATCCGTTACTTCTCGAGTTTCCGTTTGAGTACCTGTCAATTGACTCGTTCATAATTCATCCGTATTACCAATTTCATAATCCAACTAAACCAACTTGCGACTCTCCTTTCCTCAATTCTCATTATGCTCACAGCTCAATCCCAACTCATTGACTATTACAACCCTTATCTCTTCGGGTAGATTGATGAAAGGATGCTGTTAGCGGGGGGCGGGGGTCGGAAGGTGGAGAAGGAGGTCACGTCTTAATCGACGTCGAGTCTCCCCGAACCAGCGGATCTAGACTTAATCCAGCTTGCAAGGTTGCGGACATGATCGAGCTAGGAGGTGCTTGAGGTCACGAAACTTGGACGGAGAGTAAGCAAAGATGTGGAACATGATGTGACCATCGAAGAGGATTTTGCCATGATGGCTTCGATGCTTTAGTGCAATGCTTCCCTCCCTTGATTCTTCAATGCGACAAACCTCCTTCTTGCTGTCCTCAGTCACACATGCCTTCCCGACAACATGTGATGCTCATGCGTCGTTTCCCATCATCGCTAGTGCGTACACAACCTGGTAGTCATGTGCATTCCTTCCGACACCATATTAAAAACATTGTTACATGTTTAAAGTTTACTTTTTTTTTTAGAAAAAAAAAAGAAAGAAATGATTACTACAATATGAGATTTATTTTTATTTTTTCTATTTTTAATTTGTTTGTTTGTTTTTTTATTTTTTAATTATTTATTTTAAAATTTTTATTTTTTATTTTTTATTTTTTAATTATATATTTTTATTTTTATTTTTAAATTTACTTTTATTTAATAACAATTTTTGGTTAAATTTATATTTTATATAAAGTTATTTTTTATATATTTTTACATATTTTTATATATTTATAAAAATATTTTATCATTTTAATGAATATTGTAATATATATTTTTATTTGTTGATAATTTTTTAATTATATTTAATATCTTTATATTTTATATTTTAATTAAATTAGTTAATCAAATACGTAACGGATACCTATGACTTAATTTAACATAATTAGATATCATATTTATTAAATTTTTATTTAAATAGATCCATTCATATCATGGCCCGCTTAAGGTTAAGTTGAATAAGATCAAGTGAATATGAAACGAATATCCAACCCACGGATACTCACAAACAAAGGGCACGTTGAGGTAAATAAATTCTATACATCTCCTAATCATCCATAGTCATCGCGTCGATTCAAGAGCATATTCGTGTTTTCTTTTATAAAAGTTCAAGGAACATTTCTGAATCCTAACCTCCCGGTACCGTAACAAACATAAAATTAGGTGCACTCTTGGATTCTTTTGAATAATAAATTATGAAACTACTAGAAAAAGGTAACCTCATAGAATAAGAAAAAAGCTAACCTCATAGAATACAAAACTAATGATAATAAATACATTAGTTTTCGTACCTCCACTTTTGCTCTTTCATTCGAAACTATGAGACTAATGTCATTTGCCGTAATTATTCAGCTTTAATGCAGTTTCATTAAAAAAAAAAAAAAAAGGTGTTATTTTACCAAGGAGGGGAGTACGTCTGTGTGAGTTCAAATGTGAGTAAATTTATCATGTTCAAATTAAAAAATATAAAAGATTTTGGATGATTGGCGAATTTGACATTTCCCATTCCATTCGAACCCAGAAAATGGTAAGCGGACTCATTACACCAACAAATACATCCATATTTTAGGGGTATTCAAAAAATCTGTTAATCTTGGATATCTGATCCGACTTATCATTTTTGATCTTATTGGATCGAATATCCATTAAATATGACAGATCTTCATTTGGATACCAATTAAGACATCTACAGATACCCATTAACTAACGTGTCATTTGACCCATCCAAGACCCCCCTTTCCTTGGTTTTTATTGTACTCATAGCTCAATCTCAATCCATTGACTATTACAACCTTTATCACTTCAGGCGGATCGAGAAGAGGGGGCAACTAATGGGGGCCGAGGGTCGGGAGGTGAAGGAGGAGGTTGCGTCACAGTCGACGTCAACGGAGGCGATGTCGAGGCTCCCTGAGCTAGCGGATCTAGACTCGATCCAGCTTGTAAGGTTGCAAACGTGGTTGAGCTCGGAGGCGAGGAGGTGCTTGAGGTTACGGAACTCAGATTGAGAGTAGGTAAAGACGTGGAATGTAACGTAACCACCGAAGGTCTCGCCACGATGGCTTCAATACTTCGGTGCTTCCTTCCTTCCCTCCCTCGATCCTTCAACGCGACAAACCTCCTCCTCGTCGTCCTCAATTACACATGCCTTTCCGATAACACATGATGCCCATGCGTCATTTCCTATCACCGCTAATACTTACATAGTCCGGTAGTCGTGTGCATTTTCCCTAAACTCACCTTGAAGACATTGTTATATTTTTAAAGTTTTATTTTATTTTAAATAAAAAAAGAAATGACCACTATTATTAATAGTAGTCGTCAAGATTTATTGATATGAGATATATTTTTATTTTTATCTTTATTTATTTATTTATATTTATTTATCTATATTTTATTTTTATTTTTATTTTATTTTTTTATTTTTATCTTTTATCTTTTAGTATCTTGAAATTTAAAATTTTACTTTTATTTAATAAAATTTTTCTTGTTAAATTTATATTTTATATAAAGTTATTTTTTAATAAGTATTTTGTATATATTTATAAAAGTATTTTATCATTTTAATGAATATTATCATATATATTTTTATTTTTTATAATTTTTTAAATTATATTTCATATCTTTATATTTTTATATTTAATTAAATTACTCAATCGAATACAGAGCAACCTATAACCTAATTTAATAAAGTTAGATATCATATCTATTAAATTTTTATTTGAATAAATCAATTCAAATCACGACCAATTTGAGATAAAGTCAAATCAAATCAAATGAAAACAGAACAAATATCCAACCCACGAATATCCTATTATTTATTTTTGAGGCTTATGAAATCCTTCTTCAACGTATTTTTATACCATTTTCGTTTACATAAAGAAAATGTTTCTCATCAGGAAAAATTAAAAAAAAAAACAGATACGCCCGCATTCGAGCCCTCCTCCCAACCTCCCCACATCCGCACAGTTCGGGGATTGGGACTCACCTAGCGTTGGGCAATTTGCAGGTACAACAAGTTGGAGGAGCTGCCAGGATATGGGTCGCGCAGAGCAATGCGTGAAGCTATGTGGGCATCACGCTGTCCTGTACGCGCTCGTGTGCATCCCAAACGGTTTCATTACAGAAAGGAAAAAAGGTGAGGGGGAGGGGGTGTGGTGGTGGCGCAAACCTTCCTCCAAATAAGAACAAAAAAATTAGCAAAAAATAAACAATTGGATTGTCTCTGTTCCCAAATTCTAAGACGGGAAGGGAAAAAAACAGAAAAACAAATCATGAAATAAAAGAAACCCCCCAAAACGACCTCCCATTCGCTTCCATGTTTCCTCACCAAATCCAGAATTGCACTTTCCAGCCTATCCATGAGAATTCTGAAGGAGGAAGAAAGGAACTTTTCCCCCAAAATTAGAGAACGTGGGGTGTTTGAGAGAACCTCCAACAGATCCAAGGAACAATTAACGAGAGATGAACAGCATTCTATCCAAATCAACCAGCATTCAACAGCTACACATGCATGATAACCTCCAGAATAAGAAAATCGATAGAAAGAAACATACGAGGGGGGGCGATAGATCCTTAAAGAAACATACAAGGGGGCCGTTGGATCCTTAACCTTAGGGGTGCAACAAAAGGAGCAGAAATTAATGCAAGCAGGATTATGATACCTGAGCCGGAGATCCGAACCGGGAGAAACAGCCAACCGAATCGAAGCGCCGTTAGGAAGAGACCTGAGAGGGAAACCCTAGAATTGAGAGAACGATCACAGAGAGAGAGAGAGAGAGAGAGGAGGGGGGGAAGAGAGAGGGTATTTATAGAGTTTGGGTGAGAAGGGAGGTGGGACGTGGGGAACGCAAAGGCATACGCTGGCAGCCCGCCAACCCCACCTTCGCCGTTGGTTGGCCGAGTCCGCCTCGCGTTCCCTAGAAACTTGGCAACTTTTGGTGGATTTAACTCGAAATATCGAAACTACAGCGTAGTTTTTCACAAAATAGATTTTCCCCTTTGACTTAGAGGGTAGATGACACGTCACTGTGCGTAGGTTTCAAAGGTGAAGATCACGCAACGTGTCCCACTCACGTACGTACACGACCATGCACCTGGGTGAGGGGATTCATCCGCCAAATGTATTAGAGCAATCAAAATTTACTGATAATGCATTATTTTAGAGTTCGTTGGATAGTTCAGCTAATGGATAGGATCATATTTTTACTTTAAGTCTTGATTAATTTAATGGGATATATTTATGAATTATTTATTTTTTTCACTAAAAATGAACGTCGTCATCCTTTTATAATTATAATTTAGGTAAAATTTATCAACGAAATATACCAATATATTCACATATTTAACGATATTTAATTTAAATATAAAAAATTACTTGCAATATTAGGTTGAAATGAAAAAATTATATGTGATATTTAATTTTGAAATTAAAAAATCACTGCCAATACTTTCAAAATTACTAGTAATTTTGATTAAAAATAGAAATCACTAATAGTATTTTATTTCATGGGATGAGCAATGAAAAATACATCTCCCTGCCATCATCTAAAAAGAAGTATTATATATAGTATAATTAATTTAGTTATAGACAAAACTACGTGGAGGTCTTTCACCGATCTATAAAATTCAAATGTAACCCGTAATCTTTAAACGTTGAAGATAACTTCAAAGTTTATAAATTTCCTACCTTGGTACTCCCATTGGGATTCCTTGGCACTGTCATTACTTGACAAGGGGATGAGCAACTCTTTAGCACACCTAGTCTAAAGTTTAGGGTTCTGAATGTTGTACGGTTCTGAATGTTGGACTATAAATTATAGACATGTATAGAAGATGTCTGTGGTAGAAATGAAGATATTAAGATGGATGTGTGGTCATACAAGAAAGGATCGTATTTCAAATGAGATTATTAGAAAAAAGGTTAGGGTGGCATCGATAGAAGATAAATTGAGAGTTGCATGTCTAAGGTGGTTTGGACATTTACAAAGAAGGTCACTAGTTGCTCCAGTTAGGAGACGCGAGAAGTTAAAGGCTGAAACTGTTAAGAGGGGGCAAGGAAGACCAAATAAGTGTTGGAAGGAAACTATTAAGTATGACCTCAAATACTTTAATTTAAATCCTGAATTGGCTGAAAATCGATCTGTGTGGAGGCAAAGAATCCATATAGCCGACCCCACTTAGTGTGGGAAAAGGCTTGATTGTTGTTGTTGTTGTCTAAAGTTAAAATGCATAAAAATGTATCTTGTGATATATTTTGTAAAATGTTGGTGTGGTATATCGATTTGTATCTATGTAAATTGATTCTAGATAATTTTACATCAGTGTAAAATGATAATGGAGTAATTTTACATCGGTGTAACATGATTGATGATGATTTATACTGATACATCACGTTAGTACATTGTAAAATACATCAATTTTTACTTTTTTGTACCCACATCCTGATAAAAAATACTCATATCATCAATCTTTAACTCCTAAGTTCCACCAACCCTTCAACCCTCCAATCGCAATGTCACCCATTCGACCTTCTCAAGTCCCATTACCCTAAAACGAGCCAACTACAGCACTGCTTATTAACTTATTCCTTATAGCTATGACCTTTGAGTAAGGTTTTCTCTTTGGTGTTCACTTGAAACTTCGGATTATCCTTTTGGTAGTGTTTACTAAAAGAGGAGATAAGCTATAAATAGAGATGCATGTTTCAATTAACCTAACCCAACCCAACTTAAAACGAATAAGTAAAATCCAATTTGTTTGAATTCGCGTTTAGTTGTGGGTTTTATAAAAAAAACTCAGTCAAGTTCAAGTTTGGATCCATACTCATTAACATGACCCATATATCCAATTTATATTTTATATATATAGGAGAAGTATTCACTAAGCACTATACTCACAAACCAACAAATAAGCCTCTTTTTGTCACCGTATGATTTATTACATGATTGATAAAACTACTTACATTACAAGTTGATGAGTTTGCAAAACCACTATCACCGTTACATTTTCATAATAGGCTTTATTTTATATTTGAAAAGGATTCTGATTGCGTATCCAAGATTTAAGTAATCAAGATTTTAGGAATCATTTGTATTATGTGTATACACATTAGTCTACGTTAACCTTGCATAACGTTAATTCACAATATGTTTCTTACCTTATCACATTCTCTTCGGGACATCCAGGTATGCAGTCAGATTATATATTTTTTATTTCCATGTTGTATCATCGCAGTTGTTTTTCATTCATCTCTCGTCATCTATGTTATTTTTGGGACAGGTAGTGCTATTACACTTTAAATGAATATTATTCAGGACATTATCAATGAATTTGTAATACTTTGTGGGAAAATCATAAACATCCCACTATATAATAAATTGCAGCATTACAATGATTACCTTTATATTGGTTTGTAACACAACTTTAATAATATTATATTGTAACACAATGCAGCAAAACACAAATGTGCGTTGCACCACGTCAACTAATTTCAACAATCGTAATACATTTCTTAACAGTTTGTAATGCAAGCTAATATTGTTACGCTGTAATATATTATGATTGTCTTTATATCAGTTTGCAAAATAACTTTAATAATATTATATTGTAACACAACTCAGCAAGATACAAATATTCGTTGCAGTATGTCAACTAACTTCAACAATCATAACACAATGCAAAAATAAAATTAAAAAAAAATCGTAATACAATGTAGCAAGTTACAAGTGTGCGTTGTAGTACCTTTGATTAAAACTGTCATCAAAAGTTAAATTATTGTTTATTTGTATTACAGAATATAACATGTAATTTGTTTGTTTTATATGAATATAACACATGCACAATTCATTGTATTTTGGAGATGTGTATATTGTATTATATGTTTTCTATTTGTTCGGATACTATATCTTTGTAATACATATTTTAATATTATAATACATATGTTATTCTATTACAACTCCTATTACTTTCATTATAATATGTATACTCCCATTTTACAAACCTATACCTTATAGTTACAATCATATGCAGTTACGTTACAATGTTTTCATAATTATAACAAGTATACCACATTGTTTTTAATTTTAAATCATCACATTTCATGTGCTTTATATATTTATAGTAAACACAATTGGGTTTGTTTTGGAAGGTTGTTTTATTGTTTGGAATAATATATTTCTTTATATGATAAAATCTGTCGTATTCAATGGATTGGAAAATCACGATCATGTAAATAAGTGGTATTTATGGGAATCATAGGATTGTGATCTAATGGTTATGATTATGGGCTTATTTGTTAAATTGTGAGCACAGTGCTCAGTGGATAAGCTCCCTGTAGATATATAAGTAGGTAGGCACGCGATGTAATGTATGTTGTAATGTACAAGCACCCACTCACATTGGTGGTTTCAGCCAATGGTTTTAATCAATAGCTTCAACTGCTGTATTTGATTTTTATCAATGGAAATTACTTTCATAGGTGAAAAAGCACTTTTCATTTGTGAAAAATCACTTTCCACACATAGGTGAAGTGGAAAGCTAATTTCCACAGGTGAAGGCAAAACACATCAATGTGTTTTCATTTTCCACCGATGTGTTTTGATTTTCCATCTATTGAAAACCACATTAGAACATAAAATATTTTTTTGGGGTTAAAGTTGTAGGTTGGCAACCTACAACTTCATTGTTGGGTAAAAAAGGCATGTTTCACCAATGGAAAGGCAAAACACATCGGTGTATTTTTATTTCCATTGTTGTGTTTTGGTTTTCAAATGGTGAAAAGCTACCTTCGAATAGGAAATAATTTATTTTAAGTCAAACTTGTACCTACAACTTTACTTTTGGGTGAAGTGGAGAGCATTTTCCATCGATGAAAAGGTAAAACACACCGATGTATTTTGCTATTGATCAATTGATGTGTTTTGATTTTACACCAGTGAAAAATCAAAATAAACTGATTGAAAATGAAAATACATTAATGTATTTTGATTTTCAGTTGGATTTCACCTATATAAAGTAGTTCTTCACCTATGAAGAGTAAATTTTCACTTGTAAAGTGGTTTTACACCTTTGGGTTTAGGGTTTAGTCTTTAATGCTTAAGATTTAGGTTTCCTAAATCCTAAACCCTAAATCGAAAGGTGAAAAACCACTTTAAAATGAAAAATTACTTTTCATTTGTAAAATAACTTTCCATAAACCTAAACCTTGAATCTACTTTTGAATATATAATTTCTTTTGGGTCAAAGTTATAGATTGACAATTTACAACTTCACCCAAAACATATTGGTGGAAAATTTAAACACGTCGGTGCGTTTTTGTTTTCCATCATGGAAAATCACCTTTGAATAGAAAATAATATCTTTTAGGTCAAAGTTATATATTGGCAACCTATAATTTCACCTAAAACACAACAGTCCAAAGTGAAAATACATCGTTGTATTTTGTGTTAAGTGAAAATACACCGATATATTTTACATTAAGTGGAGGCGTGCATTACATATCACGTTACAACATGATTTTTTTTACTTTTTTACTATATTTTTAACTTTTTATGTTACATATGACATGTTAATTTTTTATTAGTGAAAAAAGTCATAAATTTTATATATGTTATGAATGATATGACCATTATATTATTTGAAGTTTTTTACAAACTAGCACTGAATTATGTTATTGATTTTTTTCTTGCTTGCCTTTATTTTGTCATCATTTAATTGTAAAAAATTATTTATAAATGGTTACCTGGTAGATAGATGCAGTATAGGTTTAAATTTTCCTATCCAATGATTAAATATATAGGATATAAGTATGGGTTTTGTAAATAGTATGGGTATATGTTTAGCTAAAATCGATCCATCTGCATCCTTAACTAGGAATGATTCATTGATTTGATAGGTTTGGAAGAGAGAAAAAGAAGGAAGATAAGTTATCCTCTCTTTAAACTTGGGTTGGGTTGAACCCCAGTTTAACCCAAAAATTAGGTTGAAATATCCCTCTTGGTAAATGGGGGATATCCCCTATTTTCAAGGGATATCTCTACACATAAATGGTTGGTTTGGATGGTTATGTGAGGCTAAAGCTTTTGTTTGGGGATGTTCCGAGGAGTTTTTTCCTCTATTTTTGAGAAGGAAGAGGAGCACTTTTGTCAAACATTAACAAAAGCTAATGAGGTTTGACGTTCGGGGAAGAATGGAATTACAATAGTGGAAAGTTTAGAGATGACATCAACAATGCTCAAGAATTTAGGACTACATTAAAATTACATAAAAAATAAAGTATTTCTATGTAATGCTTTCTTAATCTTATTTATCCTTCTCTGTACCTTTTCAAGGAATAGTGATATAGGTACACTATGTTGCATACTATATTGTACATAGATTCTGGTGTGGCACATTGATTAGCTCATAGTTGTGGGCTATTTAAGTATTTAAGTGCCTACACATTAGGTTAATTCTAACATTTATTTAGTATAAATTAGGATGTAAATAGATTAATTCATAGTTCTAATCTAATTACATAATCCATACATTGCATTCATATCTTAAGTGCATTTAGAATTAGCTTAAAATAGCATTCATCTAATTAGATAACCAATTAGGTATATTATTTTTATTAACATAGAAGTTGAGGGTCTATACATAAATAACCCTAATATTTTAATAATATTTTCTTTATTCGTCTTCTTTCAGAACGGCTGGCTGCCGCTCCAACGCCCGGGTGATGCAGTGAAGGAGCCATTCAAGGGGGAGCGGATACGGTGGATCTGGTCGGCCGCTGATTTCAAATTTGTTCAGGCCACTACAAAAGGAGCACGGAGGCAGCCGAGCTCAGGAGGCCTCCGCCACCGACCCACCACTGTGCAGAGAGAACCTCTCTCTTCCACTCCACACTGCCGGCCTCTACCGTGGCGGCGAGTCTCCACCACCGTGGGCGTGTGGTGTGACAGGTGATGAGAACCTCATCATGAGCCATAACTAGCTCATTTTGACCCAATACAAAGGATAAAAGCTCCTACATATCTCAAGGAAAGGCTTAACTCAGAGAATTCTGAGTTTGAGAAGAAAACCAGTCATAAGGGGTAAAAGTGCAATTTTACCAGTATAATCTGCATACAGGGTAATTCAGGGCCCAAACATAGGTCAAAACAGCTTAATAAGAATAAAAGTGGGATGAGATGATCTAGCAAGGGCTACAGCACTTCCAAGGAACCAAATGATAATCTGTAACCCTAAAACGACCCACTTCAATTCACAAGGTTCGAGGCAAAGTAAAAATAGAATAAACCCTCTAAAATTCATAGAAAAATAATCTCTAGGGTTTAGAACCTTCAATTTGGCCTTTAGAACCCATTTTGACCTACATTGAGAACCATGCCCAATTAATAACTTAATTTGGGTTTTTGCGCAAATTGACCGGTCAAACAAGGTTTAATATGAAAATAAAATTCACCATCAGATTCCTTAGGTCCTAATTAGTCATGTATAAAAACTTGAGCCTAAGAAGAAACCTCCTTGACCGACTTCACACTTTGGTCCTCATATATTAACTCTTTGGCCCTCAACTTTTGAACCCTCGCATTTTGGCCCCTAACTCTCCTTCGTTCTTTGCAAACAGGTCCCTCCTGCAAAACCTTGCCAGCACCATGCTCCGGCGACCTTGCGCGGAGCATGGCGCCGCGCAGGGTGAGGTGGAGGACCTGGCAAGTGTACCGGGGGTGCCCTGCGTCGTCAGCCGTCGCAGGAGCACCCCCATGGTCATTGTAGCCCCCCATACCGGCCGTGCGAACGCACGGACGGTATGGGTTCGTATTCCGACCATTCTCCGGCGAGGGAGACACGTCGTCTCCCTCCGCCTTCCTCCCTGCTTCAACCCTATAAATACCCCCCGCCGCTCCACCGACGAAGGCAGCCTGGATCTGACGGAGAAAACCCCCAATTTTCCTCTCTTCTCACTCCGGCAGACGCCCACCAGCTCCGGCGGTTCTTCCTCCTCCTCCTCTTCGCTCTGCCACAATACCAGCAGCAGAGATTTCTTCCCCTGCTCTTTCCGCGTCGCGCAATACCGGCGCGCGCTGCCTCTGCCCCGTCGTCACCGCCGTCCTTCCCCCACTGGGCACCGTCTTCTCCGGCGACAGTCGATACGACTGTCGCCCTATTCCTCCCCCTTCGTCCCTGCAGTTAAGTTAGACCTACTCCCTTCTTCTCCTCTTTCTTTCCCCGCTTTCGATTTAGTCAATTAAGCCCTCTACCGACCCTGTTCACCCTCACCCTCTCCGCCTCCGACCACCCTCCGGCGAGCCGCTCCCATCACCTCAGCGACCCACACGGCTCGCCGACCACCGCAGAACCTCCGCCTCCTCACCCTGATCCTCTTCCGCCCCTCCACTTCCCACCAAACACCCTCTGCAGACCGGCCGAACACACCCACTCCCTCGCTCACAGTTTGACCTAGGACGACCTGACAGCTCCATCTCGCCCCCTGCAGACCCCCTGACCACCTTCGCCGTGCCACGGCGAAGGTCCCCCGCCTGTCTGATTTGGCCGAGAGGCCGTTCTATTGATTTCAGGTTCCAGGCCTTGACCGCCATTGGCGAGGAAGCTCGAAGCCTGCTCGAGGTTGCTCCAAGCCGAGATATCCCAGGTTGAAAAGCCACGGCCAGCGCGAAAGAGTCTCGCGCACACACCCTGGCCCTCAATTGGAGCTGTGCGCCTCAACAGCTGATGCAATTGGAAGCACCATCCCTGCTGCAGGCGTGAGAGAATTGGGGTGGGACATTTAGTCCCACCTCGGAACCTCTCGAAGGCGCGCGGACGCATAAAGGCAAAAACTGCCTTATGCTGTTTGCCTCAGTTACCACGGGGTGAGGTCCCTCTCACCCGACCCGACCCGACTCGGCCTCGTCCGTGACCACGCTCCGCGGACCTGGCCCGACCCGATTAGACTGACCTGCACTCCTCGCCCACCACGCACGCCGGTGGGCCTGGACCCGGGCCTGACCCGAACCCGATTACCCGGTAGCGCTCTGGGAGAGCTTCCGATGAGTGATTTCAGAGAGAGAGATACGCGGGGGAGGGGGGTAGAGTAGGTTTTTGCCTCTTGACGAAAAAACTCTGAAGTGTGCAGGCCAAAGAAGAAGACGAAGCAGACCCGCTGAAGAAGAAGAAGCAGCTGCACTGTAGCAACTGCTCAGTTAAGTCGTCGAAGCACCGGGCCAGACGACGGACAGTCAGCAGCCAGAGCAACACAGAAGGCAGGCTGAAGAAGAAGGAAGGGAGACTTAGTAGCCGAAGGCAGAAGCACCACGATTGCAGAAGAAGAAATGAAGAGAAGCAAGAAGCAAGAAAAGAAGAAGACGATCTGAAGAAAAAGAAAGAAAAGAAACAAGGAAGAACAGAAGAAGAAGAGCACGAGGGGAAGATCTGAAGAAAGCAGAAGAAGAAGAAGAAGAAGAAGAAGAAGAACAAAGAACAGGAAAAACCAAAGACAAAGAGGAAGAAAGAAGAAAAGAAGAAGAAGCCAAATTTTCATCTCTCTCTCTCTCTCTCTCTTTATTTTTGTAATAGAACCTGTATATCTCTAGAATACAACTTGCTCCCTGAGTTCGACCTCGGGAACTCTTTTATTTTTCCGAGTAAAAAATTTTATATGAAACGTTGGTAACAACCGGCTTTACTACAACGACATAACCGAAACCGGTCAAACCGACCACGTTATCAACAGGCCACACCGCCATCCGGAGCTCGCCTGCATTACCATGAGCACCTTAGCGTGCAACTCCCTCGCCGTCGTCGCAGACCACCACCACCGAGCTACTGATCAGCCACCCTCTCAGTAACTTAAGACGTCTGGGAAATTTCCCAGACGTCTGAAGTTACCCGCTCACCTCCACTTCCTCAGCCTGCACTCTCCAACTGGCCACCAGACCGCCTGCACCCTCCACCGCTCACCGGCTGCAGACCTGCGCACGCCTGCAGATCAGCCCGCGCTCTCCTCCAACGCCTGCAGACCAGCCTGCAGCTTCCACCGCGCCAGCGCCCTCCGCAAACCCTCCGCCCACGCCAGCTTCCACCGCACACGCCAACCGCCTGCAGACCACCGCGCAAGCGCCCTCCTGCAGACCACCGCCCACGCACAACTGCGCGCCCTCCGCAGACCCTCCGCGCGCCCACGCACAACCGCCTGCAGACCGCCCAACCGACCACCGCGCACGCCAGCCGCACACGCCAGCCGCAGCAGTGCCCACGGCAGCGGCAGCAGCCACCCCCGCAGCAGCAGCAGGCGGCGGACTTCACGCCAACAGGCTGCGCAAGCTGCCGGCTGCAGCACCTCCGCCGGAGCTCGTCCGGCCACCTCCGACCGCCGCGCGACTCGCCAGCACCACCGATTCGAAGCCCTTGATCCAAGGGACCTCCTCCGAGCTTCCCGCGCCCGACCATCGGCTCCTCGTCGCGCAAGACAACGGGGAAAAATTCCCCTGTTTTGCTATAGTAAACCACCAATTAAAAATTACATTTCATGCCATTGCCACTTTTTAATCTTATTATATTGATTCTGCATTGCGGAAAATATCCTCTAGTTTCTCATAATTGCCATTTCAGCATTATTTCTTGCTTAAACCTTAATCTAAAGGCAATCTTGGCTCGATTCTTGTCCAAATTGACTTCGAACAAACATTTTTAAGTGGCGCGAATTTTAATACGTTATTGCCTCCCTGTGGATACGACCCGCTCCTCTGCGAGTGGTTATTTCTTGTTAAAAATTGATTAGTCGATTTTTCCACCACATTAAACTACAAACGACTTAAAAGCGAAAGATCGACCGGTCACACATGTGATTAGGGATTGTACAGCAATCATGCAACCTAAATCGCCTAAATTAAGCTAGATCCTAGCATAACTTAAAATTAATGCATTCATAGGTAGCTAGCTTATTAGTCATATAGATAATATCGTCATTTCATGACCTAAAAGAGAGATGATTTTAATCGTAGATGATTTGAAGCCACGGATGTCAGATTAGACCGGACAAATTTGATCAGAATGATGACTGGAGTCCAATGCTTTCGAAATCATCTCGATCAGCCAATCAAGGCACCTTGTGCAGTCCATAGAAGAATGGAGATCATGGAGCCAAAGGATAAAGATCCGAGCCTCAAATGAAGAATCCAACTGCACGGATGAATTTGGATCAACGATCGTAGTCCAACGGTGCAAAAATCAACTCGATCGGAGGTCTACATCACCAGATATAAAGAAAAGAAGATGGATGGCCATGATGGTGTCACGTGGTGCCATCACAGCCGCTCCCTCACCACCGCCCCATCTAGGAAGGCCACACCGCACACTGTGGGCCGTTGGATCTCCATCCAACGGTCACGAGCGCACCACATCGCCTGCCCAGACTGGATAACCATAAATAGAAACAAACAAGTATACATACCAAAAAATTCGCGTGGCGCATTGGCTCGTGCGCCCGTGCGCAAGATCTGGAGATGCCCGTTTGAGCCGTAAGTCGCACGAGGGTGGGCGCAGATTAAATCAGGCCGTTCGATCATGAGGAGAGGGTGGCGATCGAGTCCATGTGGTGAAGTGAGGACACGTGCCGCGGTCGAACACGTGATCCTACTCTCTTTTCAAACAAACGCAGTGCGTAGGCCATGAGGCGGGTTTTGAAGGCGAGAGGTGGGCGAAGAAGATAAGCACGTGCGTGAGGAGGAATTAGAGCTGTGCGATAGAAGATTAACGATGCAGCGGCTGCCACGTGTCACCACCAGAGCAAATCCGAGCGTTTTAGGTGCAAATGAAGGTATTTTGAGGCCAAATCAGAGCCGTTGATGGGTCATTAATCTCCTGATCAACAGATTTGATCAAATAAGAGTTGTTACACAAGATTAAGGTATTAAATACCCTTTTGACCCTCCATTAAAATTATAAAAGAAGACCCAGGGTGTTACGAACGCGTGCCCCGGACGCATTTTAAGACGTCTGGGAGGTGGCCCAGACGTCTGACCAGACGTCTGGGATCACATCCAGACGTCTTGCCAGACGTCTGGGATGGTTTACAGACGTCTGAAAAATCGTTATCGTCCACACCCGCGAGTCGTCTGCGCACCTGCGCGCGCAGACCGCATATTCATTATTCCCTCTTTTTCTTCTGCGGCTGTAGACGCCTATCGCGCCTTCTCTCTCTCCTCTCCGCGAGGCCTTAAAAGGGCCACGCCTCCCCTCCCATCTCCACCGTCTCCTTCTTCTTCTCCTTCCTGTGCACGAGAGCGAGCGAGCGCGAGGGCTGCAGCGGCGGCCGCAGCGAGCGCAGAGGAGGTGCGGCGTGCGAGGGCGGAGCTCTGCTGTGAGGGCGAGCTCGCCGGAGCGGCTTGGCCGACCGGCGGAGGGCGCAGGGGGTGCGGAACGACGCGGAGAGGGACCTGCTGCAGTCTGAGCAGCAGGAGCGCGAGGTGCGACGCGGGCGGCGTCGCGAGCAGAGTCCGGGTCGCGCCCTGTTTCTGGAAAAATTTCCAGAATCAGACGTCTGGGTTGATAGGCAGACGGCGAGGACGACGTCTGGTATCTCATACCGACGTCTGAAAGGTGTGTATTCCGCTTTCTTCTTCCTTCCTGTCGACCGACCGTACTAAGGGAGGGAGTTGGCTGTGCGCAGGTTCGTTGATTCACCATCCTTTGCGAATTAGACGTCTGGAAGTTGTACCAGACGGCGGGAGTGACCTCCAGACGTCCGGGGTGACCATCGGACGTCTGGGAGCTAGGACAGACGTCCCCACAGACTTCTGGACGTCTGGGAAACCACACTAAACAGGTAATTCTCTGATCCACTGTTTAAGACGTCTGGAAGAAGTTCCAGACATCTGATTTTGCACAGTACCGTCTTTTTCGACCCGTTTAGGGCCCGTTCGGGCTCCGTTTTCCGCGATTCGAGTTGCGTTCTTTTCAGAATTAATTCCTCTACCCGTCTACAGTAGCTATACACTGTTTTGAGACACTCCCTGTGTTTGATCCTTGTGATAGGACCTCGTTCAGTTGCAGTCTTGGGAGTCGCGGAGGCACGCGGGATTCCCGATCACGCCCCCATTACTCCCGTTGTACCTGGTAGAGTGGCTTAAGTTTATTTTTAAAATCTGTTAAAGTATGAAACCATAACTAGAATCTAGGACATTGCATGAATCCTAGGAATGAGAAATGTATGGAATGATAGCTCCTAGGTGATGCATGAATCCTAGAGCTGGAAACTAGTTGTATGCTAGATCCTAGGATGTGGCATGAACCCTAGGATGGAAAAACTAGTGGAATGTATAATACTGCAGTCTTGGAAAAATGGAAAGGAATGTAAAGCTGCTTGTAAATTGAATTAACAGCTGCCTGTTATGAATAAAGAAACATGATTGAGATCATGGATTGTGAGAACGTGAAACTGGAAAGTGAAACATATGATGTTCTGAGATAAAGAGCTGGAACCCTACGGGGAATTAGGAGTGGAACTCCTGGAAAGAAAAAGGAATGGAACTGAGATGTAGTTTGTACTGTCTCTTGGGTACGCAGTACCAAGGGAAGTACCTGTACCTGTTTAGTGCAGAGTGGGGCCAGCCGCCCCAGGGACCCGGGGTTAGGATTGGCCGCTCTGTACCGACTTGTTGGCCCTCGTGTACGTAGTACCGAGGAGAGCTACTAGTGTTAGGAGAGTACTAGCTACCCCACGGGCCCCGGGGTTCTGCTAGCCTCCTTCACCGACTTGTTAGGCCCACTAGGGCAAACCAGGGTAGTCAGGCGAGGGTGCGCGGACTGTGGAGGGGCAAGGCCCCGATTTGGTTACTGTGGAGGGGTTGGACCCCTGTTACTGAGAGGGCTTTGCCCTGGACTGGTTCCGTGCTGTGCTTTGAGCGCACCCGTTAACGGAAATGACTGACCGCGTGCCAGTACGGGTTAGCTACCTGTGCGTTTATCACGCGTGCCGTAGTCACCGTTACGTCTGTCAGTGACCTTGGGGTGGTTGACTGAGGGTAGGATCACCACGGGGGACTCTCCCGGCCAGGAGAGCACCACGTGCTACTTCTACTTTTTGGAAAAGACTACAATCAAGATCGTTCCCACGAGGAACATTCGAGATCAAGTAAAAGATCTGAGGAATAAATGAAATAGTGAGACAATTGAAAGATGTGAATAAAGAAAGTAATAGAACATAACAGCTACTGTACACTCTACTGTTGTCTTTAGTTAGTTTGCCACTCTACTCAGCATTTTGCTGATGTGTTACACTCGTTACCTTTTTCAGGACCAGGTGTTGAGCAGCCAGGGTCGGCGGCTGCAGAGGACGCTGGGCCGAGTAGGGTCCAGTAGAGTTACCACAGTCTTTTGTACCTCTTTTGTTTCTGTTCTAGTGAGTAGTTTTTGTTTCCGCTGTACCTTCTTTACCTGCAGTTCTTGTTATATGATAAATGTTGTTCTACTGTTGTGGTGGTACCTACTGTAGTAGTTTCTTTCCTTACTGCTGTACTTTCTTACTGTTAGTTATATTCATGCTGAATGTGGTTTATTTTACTGTCTTTTGGTTACTTCCTCGTTGGACGACTAGGTCTTGGGATTAGTCGAGTCGGTCCGGTTCTCGTGTCTCGTTGGGACTCGGGAATCGGGTCGTTACACAGGGCCCCCCAGTTGAAGCATCTCTCTCTCCCATCAACTCCAGATCTCTTCTACCATCTTCTCTACAATTCTCCATCCCAGCGCTCTGGATCTAAGGTGCTGCCACATCTCTTTCACATGCGGCGTTGTTTCTCTGCCACTTTCTTCTCTCTCTCTCTCTCTCTATCTATCTATCTCTATTAGCATTTTATATTATAAAAAACTTTATCTAATTGCAATAAAATTTTGATTCTCTAGATATCTGCTTTATACATATATATATCTAGTTAGAATTAGTTTTATTGAAATGCTTCTGCATAAATTGAGATTGCCTCCCTGCGAATGACTCGGTACCCACTAGAGTTTTATAAATTTATTTGTCGATGTGTTTTCGCGCTATACTACAATTGAATAATCTTTTAAAATGTGAATTACATGCCGAACAACTTGGCATTGTTGCCGAGCAGGCAACGAAAATTTTTGAAGCTTTCTTTGGTGCAAATTTGAGATTTCTAACTTGCTATTTTCATTGATTTCGTATGTGCAGGAAAGCAAGGAAATTAGCATGAAACATGACAACAGGAATTATGGGTTCGAACCTCAGGTAAGTGCCTGTAATTTAGATTAGTTAGATTTAGGATTTGCTTGAACCCTAGGATTAGTTAGAATTTGTTTGCTTATTAAAAAAGAAAGAAATCTCTTGATTCTAGGCTGAAATAAAACTTTATCTTAAAATTCAATTCCTGGGGATCCGTACGTCCAAAAATTCTCAAATTTTTACTGGACGTATATTTTAAAGTTAGGAACAATATATCTAAATTTTGCTTAAATAAAAGTTACATAAAAATTTTAAAAATTCACTCATTGATCTGTTATCAAGACGGATTTTGTTCCTGATTTTTCGAAGTTCAAAAAATATCATAAGAATTTTTATACAACTTCGATTGACTTGAAATTTGAGGCACTAAATTTCTGAGATAATCAAGAATTTAGGAAAAATCTGAAAAATTATTTCTTGCATGTTCGATTGCACGATTATCCAATCACCAACTAAGGGTCAAAACAGACTACAAAACCCCCAGTACACTTTAAATCAGAAAAAAATAGAAAACGTGCATTAAAAATTCTTGAAAAATATTTTCTGAGTGCCTAGTTAGTGGTGCAAGAAGACCAATTGATTGCATTACTTGGGTCACACCACTCATCTGATTTTGAACTTAAAAGAATCATCTAGAACTATCTGTGCATAGGGTTTCACGCTAGAGATAGAGCACACTTGTATTTCCATATTTAAAGAAAATCTATTAAATAAATTGGGATTTGTAAAACTCTTGTGTGCCTCATCAAAACCTTGATTGAAAATATTAATTCAAGTGAACCCTAAAATGCATTAACATAAGCATTCAAATATTAAAATTCACTTCATCATAAGAAATTGCTTGTGAACCCTGTTTGCCTGAGCACTTCACACATTTCAAAATCAATTTTAAGGGCAAACACCCCCCTAACGCCCATCATATTCCAAAAGCACATCAAACCCACGCCTAAAACTGAGTAAACGTGAACTAGGTAGGACTAATAGACTTGGGGACTTGAAACAAGATTGGGCTGAGGTCAAGGCCTTGTCTACCTGGACCCACTGGTGACAAGAAAGGTCAGTGCGGTAACTGCGTTAACCCTTAGTGGTGTCCTGCCATGCGGAGTGTCCTAAGGGGTCCTACCCTTCTAGCCAGCCAAGTAATTCAAGGGTTGATCTAACCCAGTCATGTTCTGGGAAGCCAGGATCAAGTCTATTTAGGATTAACACTATAAGGACTAGTTTGATTGCTTGTATTGAAAGGGTAAGGGTATTCTCTCGTCTGTATTCTCCCTCTTGTCTATTAACTTTCTTCTGGTACATGGATGCGAAAAGGTCTTTGAATCCTGATTTGGTACCACCTTTAGAGAGTAAACTAAGGAGAAGACCTAATTCTTCTGAATACATTCAAATTACTAATTGCCATGAGGAAGAACTGATTGAAAAAGAAACCATGGACCCATACTCTTTTGCCTCGCACTATTCTCCCTATCCCAACCATCCCTTACTTCAACTTCTTCAGGATGGGAGAACTCTCCTTAACACCTGGGACTTGATTCCCTTGCCTACACCTCATATTCCCCAAGTATAGCTAGGCCTATGCCTACCTCAAATCCCACATGAATTGCTAGATATCAAGGATCTCTACAACCTCAAAAGACACTCTCCATGTAGGACCAACACCTGATTGGCATGGCCAACTATCTTAACTAGTTCAGCCAAACTCATATTTCCCCAGATCAGGGATATGCCTCATAATTCCAATACCTAGAATATCAATCTTATCCTCAAAATCACTTTACAAATTATCCCAATTCCACCCAAACAACTTTACCTTCTCACCGGGATAACCCTACAACACCAAACCAATGATATGATTCTTACCCTAGTTATTCAGATGATAGATATTCTGATTCAACTGAGGAAAGAAATCTTGAAAATTATTATCCTCAACCTGATCAAATCCCTAACCATGGCAGTGATCCTGAGATCACCTAATTACTCCAAGTAGTCCAGGGGATAAGAGAAGCTAATAAAAGAAATACAGATAATCTGACAAAATAACTCAATAGAATTCAGAAAGTACAAGGTGATAAAACTGGTTTGAGTATGAAACAAGTTGTTTGTAAGCTACTCAAGGTTGAGGATCCAACCTTAACTATGACATCTTATCCAATTCCAACCTCTACATACACTAAGCCCACCCACCAGCCCGGTGATTATGCAGAATAGATCCTACCCAAGCCTACAGCTGAACGAATAAATCATTTTGATATACCAGAAACTGACTTTGTGGAGGAAGACTCACTTGCAGAAATACATCTTCATTTAGGCCCTGAATTGCAACCATTCTATTTTGAGGAGCCAATTCATGGTGAGCTGGAGTATGAGTCTTTTATGTTTAAAGACACACAATTGGACTACATGGATGATTTAGGAGGATCAAAGCAAGATCAAGAAGATAAAAAGATTGAGGACTGTGACACTCCTAACCAAGCACGGTTGGATGGCTCTAATGTCATCTTGTCTGAGGATTACCATGATTAGATGTGCTTAAACGATTTGATATCTGGATTTGGTGATACTAATTATTCTAAGATATCCCATATTGAAGCCAAATCTGCTTTCACTTATGTTTCAACTAATTCACACCCTTCTCTTCCCATCCACCAGAGTCCTGAGGAAAACCCTGACTCTTATCCTCAACATCTCGAGATTGAACAAGACAAGCAATCCCCTTATGAAAAAGATGTTCAGGAAATTGCAGAATTTCTGAGGATGACTTATGAGGATTTATCTGTGGAAGCAAAGAATTTAGTTGAATCATGGAACCCTGAGGAATTTGATTTAATTGATAAGAAATAAGAAGACATTCCCTCAGAAGATATAGTAATAGTCCAAGAGAAAAACAATTGGAAACAACTTCAAAAGTCCACAGAACAAAAAGGATTTGAGGTGTTGACTAATCTAAACCCCAATCTTACTCCCTCTGGGGCTGTGATTCTAAGGAATAATGAATTTCCGTCCATTACATTTGAAGACTTGGATCATGATTTGGACGACTCAAATGAAACTTTTGATCACCCTAGGGATAAGGTTGAGCATTCTGGTAAGCTCGAAACTATTGAAATGAACTACTGGATCTTATTTGACTTACCTACTCAACATCCATCTATACTTAACTTGACTTGCGAAGTGGTTCCCTATACCATTTAAGACTCCACCACTTGAGTTCCTCCTTTCATTTCCCATTACTTTTAGAACCCATATGATCTATTCCCCGCAGACCATACTGTATCCACCTCATCCTCCCTCATGCATCACATCCTAAGGTTGCCACGATTTACTTTTCACTCTAGCACCTGCATTAATATTTCTCTCTTTTGTAGCATATGGCTGCAAATAATGTCAAGCCCGTTCACTTTATTTTTCAAACCTTTTGGGCTTGGTATTCACCACCAGCTGATCTACATTTGTAGATCACTGATCCTTGCGCTGCATAACCATATCTTTATTTTAATCCTAACTCAACCCATTAATCTGGTCATTCATTATGTGTTTAAGTTCGGCAAATGACGTTAAACTTAGTGCTAGCTAGGAGGCAACCCAATATTTATTACAAGTAGTTCTGCATCCATACTGACCTGGATTAATAAGAATAGTCAGGTGATATCCCCTCCTCTTGCTTATTATATTTTGATTTTCATGCATACATTTCAATGAGGACACTGTAATGAATAGGCATGGGGTGGTGGACATTGCATATCTTATTTTTATGTCAAAAAAAAAAAAGCATTTAGGCATAAAGAATTTTTATTAAGGTTTTATTAGGGATTTATTCTTAAGTTGATTCCTGAGTTTAGAATCCAGTACAATTTCACACTTACACGTAGAATTTGCAATGGATTCTCTATGAAGAAAAGTATTGATTCTTCTCCTAAACCCTTGGACAGTAATTAGGGAGTCAGGCAAACTATCTTCTAACAGATCCACCAAACAAGTGTGAGGTGAGAGTAGAAAGTCTACTGGTGCTCTAAGGCTAGTATGAGGAATCTTAAACTCTGGATAATGAGATAATGATACTCGAAGTTGGGTATAGTTTTCGCTCTCGGTTTCTGCGTACAAGTTCTTAGTACGAATCTCTTGAGAGCCACCAAATAAGGTAAATACGTAGAAAGCGAGTTATGATAAAACTAGGACTGAGGTGAATGGACATGACCGTCTTTTACGGAATCCTCGGCTGAAGGAGGATATTAATGTCAAGGTTAGAAATACATTGTCCTATCCATTCCCTTCCCAGTGCTGAGAATAGGCACTTCTATCAAATAAGCCACCCGATATTCTCTTGAACACCCATAATCCTGAATAATGCCTCGTAAATAAAAGTTCGCATACTGCGTTGCGTTAGTAGATATTTGAAAAAAAAAAGAGAGAAAAAAGAGAAAAAATATATATATACATAAAAAAAAAAGAAAAAGAAAAAGAAAAAGAAAGAGAAAGAATGAGAGAGAACGAGTATAAAGGAACTAAAAAGAACATAGTTTCTCTCCTCTCTCTGAGTTGAATTATTTAATAATTTGAAAATCTAGGTTCTAAAGTACTAGTTTATATGTAGCACCAGATGAGTGTGAGTCACCAAAAATAAATCCACTTGACTAAAAGATCTTCTACCTAACCCAAAGCTGGGGTTGAATATACAGGTTACCTTATAACCCCAAGGGAAGAAGTTTGCTTATCCCAATAGATTTTTACTAAGGGTCAAGTACGTACTTTAGATGACGATTAGCTTTCACTTGGATCCATTGCATAGACTACAACAAAACACATTCATGATTATCTGGATCACTAAAGCTTCGGATGAAAACAAAAGACAAACCTCTGGTAAAACTCTTAATAAAAATTAGTCATATAGGATCATTTTGCATTCAGTGATGCATTTGCTAGGGACTAGCAAGATTTAGGCATAGGGGTGTGATTGCACAACAATCATGAAACCTAAATCACCTGAATTAAGCTAGATCTTAGCATAACTTAGGATTAATGCATTCATAGGCATAGTAATTTGTATAATAGCTAGTTTATTAGTCATATAGATAATATCGTCATTTTATGACCTAAAAGAGAGATGATTTTAATCACAGATGATTCGAAGTCACGGATGTCAGATCAGACCGGATAGATCTGATAAGAACGATGACGGGAGTCCAACGCTTCCGAAATTATCTCGATCAAACAACCAAGGCACCTTGTGCAGTCCATAGAAGAACTAAGATCATGGAGCCAAAGGATAAAGATCTGAGCCTTAGATGAAGAATCCAACTACATGGATGAATCCAGATCAACAATCGCAGTCCAACGGTGCAAAAATCAACCTGATCGAAGGTCTACATCACCAGATACAAAGAAAAGAAGATGGATGGCCATGATGGCGCCATGTGGCACCATCGCAGTCGCTCCCTCATCACCACCCCATCTAAGAAGGCCGCACCGCACGCTGTGGGCTGTTGGATCTCCATCCAACGGTCATGAGCGCACCATGTCTCTCTCCTAGACTGGATAACCACAAATAGAAACAAACAAATATACATACCAAAAGGTTCACATAGTGCATTGGCTCGCGCACGCGTGCATGAGATCTGGAGACACCCATTCGAGCCGCAATTCAAGCAAGGGCGGGCGCGGATTAAATCAGGTCATTCGATCATGAGGAGAGGGCAGCGATCGAGTCCACGTGGCGAAGCAAGAACGTGCATTTAACGATCCCACGTGCTTTTCAAACAAATGCAGTGAGGCGCGAGCACATAAACTGTTTGATCGTAAGATCAGACGGCTTACGTTGAGGTGGGTTTTGAAGGTGAGCAGTGGGCAAAGAAGATAGCACGTGCATGAGGAAGA
This sequence comes from Thalassia testudinum, assembly GCA_037157565.1. Lineage (NCBI taxonomy): Eukaryota > Viridiplantae > Streptophyta > Magnoliopsida > Alismatales > Hydrocharitaceae > Thalassia > Thalassia testudinum. Next base: position 54,416,636 of record JAZHRO010000009.1, read on the forward strand.
ATCAGAGCCGCACGATTGAAGATCGACGATGCAGCAGTTGCCACGTGTTGCCACCAGAGTAAATCCGAGTGTTTTAGGCGCAAATGAAGGTATTTTGAGGCCAAATCAGAGCCGTTGATCTCTTGATCAATGGATCTGATCAAATAAGAGTTGTTACATGAGATTAAGGGCTTAAATACCCTTTTTGCCCTCCATCAAAACTATAAAAGAAGACCCAAGGCCCCCTAGTTGAAGCATCTCTCTCTCCCATCAACTCTAGATCTCTTCTACCATCTTCTCTGTAATTCTCCGTCCCTCTGCAACTCTGTCCCGGCACTCTGGATCTGAAGTGTTGCTGCATCTCGCACAAGCATCCCATAAGCGACGTCGTTTCTTTGCTACTTTCTTCTCTCTCTCTCCCTCTCTCTCTATCTATCTATCTATCTCTATTAGCATTTTCTACTGTGAAAAACTTTATCTAATTGCAATAAAATTTTAGTTCTTTGGATATCTGCTTTATACATATATACATATATATATATCTAGGTAGAATTAGTTTTATTGAAATGCTTTTGCATAAATTGAGATTGCCTCCCTTCGAACGACCCGGTACTCACCAGAGTTTTAAATTTATTTGTTGACGTGTTTTTGCGCTATACTACAACTAAATAATCTTTTAAAATGCGAATTACGCGTCGAACAATTAGAATTCTTAATTGTGTCATAACATGCTTAATTATGTTAGTTTTGTGACATTATTTGCATTAATTTTGTGGCCTTATTTACATTAGAATTAGGGCAGTTTATATATAATTGCATGCATGTAACTTAGAATTAGGATTGCACAATTACACCTAGTTATTCCATGATTATTAATATTAATCTATGTTCTTTTTGCAAGGATGCTTGAGCTGAGAGAGATAACCCTAACCCTATAATCCTAAGTGGCACCACCTTCCTAAACCCTGGCCTCTACTTTCCTAATTCCTAACCCTAACACCAATTCCTAATCTTAATCCCAATTCCAAACCTTGATCCTAAACCCTATCCCACCTAATTCTAGCCACCAAAATGATAAACCTAATCCTAAACCAAATCCTAATCCTAAATGTAACTCGCCCTTTAAAGCCACCTCACCACCCTAAACCCCACCTTAATTACAACCACTCTTAATCTAACACATTTACCACTCATGTCATCCTTGAATGTCCATTTTAATCATTTTCCAAAAACTATTTGTGTCCAAAAACTTTCCCTATCCCTCTTTGCATGATTTTAGTCAATCAAGACCTTAATCCTAATCCTAATCCAAATCCTGGAATTTTTGACAGCCTGACACATCTTTAGTATTTTGGTCATAACATTTTCATTTTAAATCCAAATTGAATGATTTAAGTTGCATTTGAAATATGATTTTAAGGGCTACAACTTTCCTTTTATTTGCAATTTGAGATTCAAAATATAAGATGGTCGAAAATCCAAGACAAGTCAGAAAAATCCTAAAAGATTATAATAACACCCTCTATAAATACCCCCTTCCTCCATCTCCACCGCCATCTACCCTTCTCTAGGTTTTCTTTTTATTCCCTTTCCTTAGGTTTCCTCTTCCTCTAGATCTCCTCCCTCTATAGGTCTCCTTTTTCTTCTCCACCTTCACATTCTTTTTCTTCACCAAAACTTCCATGTCAAGGGCTTCTTCTTCATATCTTCCTTGAGCTTCTCCATCTCGGAGGTCGTTGATGGGCATCTCCACCTCCATCATGAGTCCTCCATCTCCTGCAACTTGTTTCCTCTACTTCTACTTCTTCTTGTTCTTTTCCTTAATTGCTATTGTAATTCTAGAACTTGATTATGCCACAATGAAATTCTTATTCTTCATGTTCGATCCATGTGTTTCTATGTTTCATTAGTGTAGTTGTGCTTATCATATTTTCATTGCTTTTATTTATGAAAATCCCAAAAAATTCAAAAAAAACAAAAAAAAAACCCATAAAGATTGTGTCCTTCAAATTCACATCATTCACCACCTATCCAAAATTGCAATCTCATTTTCTAAAAATCATTCCACTAATTTACATCACCAAAAAATCACCAAATTTTGTTAGTTGATTAAGATACAAGTAGGGATTAACTCTAAAAAATTTTGGAGCCTAATTCATTTTGTACGATTTTCTAAACTTGGCGCACTAACAAGCGGTCTAATGCCAAACAAACACCAGAGTTTCAATACTGTCAGATTTTAGAAATTTTTATACAAATTTGATTTGTGTGAAATTAATTTCTTATTTTTTCTTACTTAGTGAAGCATCTTAGTTAAATTAGACATAATTTTCAGTAGTCATTAGGGTTAGGTTAGTCGTTCATCTTGCATTAGGGGTCAAAGCAGTTCTTAAGCTCTAGTTTGAAAGCAAAAAATCCAAAGAAGTAGAAAAACACTTTCAAAAAATTCAAAAAAATTCCACACTCTTTGCATAGATCAGGGAGAAACATGAACCATACACCTTTTTATGAGACCACTCGGACTCCCATTTTCATTGAAATGATTACGAGTTCAATGGATATAAATTTAAAATGATCACACCTTTCGCACTACAATGACACTATTAACACTTAACGAATCATGTGCAACAGTATGACATGTCATGTCATGTCATGTGTTAGCATGAAAGAGTCATGTCAAGGCATGCTTTGCAATGACATGGCCGATTTCAGGATGTTAAGTCTAAGGCTAATCACATGGCTGTGTTAGGATGTGTTGTGACGTGACATATCATGTTTGGATTTTGAAATTAGAAAGCTGATATAAGAGGAATGAGCCCATCGACAGAGCTTTCATTTCCTTGTAGAAGCTTCTCCAATATGTCGACTTCCTCAACTTTGCTTAGCTCAAGTTCATGATATTCAACAAAAATTGATCATGTTCATGTGCTCATACTGCAACATTTTGTTATTGCGACATGAATCCTAGAGACAATGCATCGACAAACGTGTACTTCATGGATGTATACTGCAAGTGCATGCTTTCAATGATGCTAATGCTCTCCGATCTTTCTTTCGAGCTTCCAGTCAAGGATCTTTCATTCTACGTTTGCTTCTACACTCTTGAGGTAGGTGTTGTTCGTATTGTAGACATTTCCTAACTGTGTCAATTGTGCTGCTATGAAATGGTTCTTCACAAACGTGGTAGGACAAACCATAGTTGTCTTGTGAGTTCAAGAAGCTTGCAATTTTTTTTCCGCCGATAGAGATGCTAGTACGGGCATATCATATGTGTTTTATTGATGAATTCATATTCAATTAGATAATTCATGCTTAACTTATGTTGGTTTGGGGGCATTTTAGGCATAATTGCATTAGAGTATTACATTTTAGGTATTAATGCATCATAATGTAAATAATGCATTTTAGGGTCGATTATTGTATTTTGTAGCCTATCTTTATATTATGTATAAATGTACATTTATCCATCCTTGCAGGAACCAATTCCAAGTATCAGATGGAGACTCGCATCAAACTTAATGCAATTGAGCTCATATCTCTTCAATTAAGCTCACCTAATCTTAGCTAACCTTATTTCCTAACATAAACCAGCCTACCTGTCCACCTTTGTCTTAGGTCCACCTCATGAATCCTATACTTACCTTCCTATTGTGTCGCATCACCTTTATCACATCATAAAATGCCACCTAGACACCTACCTTAATTATCTCCTAAGGTTGGCACCACCTTTTGAATTGCGTAATCTAATTTCCACACTATCCTTATGATTAATTCGAACCCTACATCTAAAACCCTCCTAATCCTAACACTTAATCACAAGTCCATGCCACATTAATCCTCTACAAACCAACTCCCATGGCTGGTCCTTTATCCCTACCAACCAAAACCTACATGGCTGACCACCTTACCCTTTAATCCCCACTAGCTAATCAATATCCAAGTGCCCTAAAAAACCCAACCTAATCTAGCCCTAACCAACCCCATAGTTGGCCACCTTGATCCCCTCCAAACAACCCTATGGAGGACCAACATCCCTCCATCTCCACCCTCCATTTTCTTTCATTTCCAATCTCAACCATCCATCACTTAATCCCAACTAATGCTAACACTATCTGAATCCCACGCCAACCTAGCCTTTAATCTTGGTCGTCCCCTCCTCCAAACTCCATGTTGGCCCTCCAATGTTCTTGATCTAAGGTAATACTCTTCCACTGATCATATGCATTTCCATCTTTCATTTAAAGACCCCTTGGACAACCATATTGATCATCTTCCTCTACAATTAATTCTCCATCTTCTTCCACCATATTCTCCATGCCAACTCTGTATCTCTGGCTATTCCTCTACTTCATCTTCACGTGGTCTGCATTTTGGAGGCCGTCGACAGAAATCTTTACCCTCGCCACGCACTCTTTGTTCTCCACTCACCAACACCTGAGATTCTTCTCCTTCTTTATTATGTTTTTTCTAATTTTTTGTTTTCGTTATTCTAGTTGTAGAAACTTGATAGTTGATCTTAATAAAGATTAGTTTTTTTGAGGTTCATTCTCTCCTGTGATTGCTACTAGTCTTTCTTGGTATGTAGTTCGTAGTTAATAAGTTGTCTGATTTTCTTATTATTAACAAAAACCTTAAGTAGATAAATCTATCATTATAGCATGGGAAATTGTGAAGGTTTTAATATTTATAAAAGACTGAACTCTGTGGATTTCGAAATAGAAATGAGAGTTCAGGTCATTCGTAGGGAGGCGAAATGAAGTAACTATCATATTCAAATTGCTCGAGAGAAAGAATTTTTTGTACTTTTGGGTTTTGTGATTTTTGAGATATTTTTTAATAAGGAAGCAAATGCGATAGATACGAGTATGAACCATGAAAGCGAGAACTTGTAGGAATTACAACCTAACTATGAAACGAATACAAAAGTAAAGAAATTAATGCAAATAAATAAATCAATTAGAATTAGGAAATAGGCAAAATAACATGAACTAGAAAAAGAGATCTTATTGCTAATCAAATGTCAAGTACAACTAGATAAATGCTTGGAAGCATATTAATAAATTAGAACTAGAAAGAGGAGTAGAACTAGAACTAGAATTAAAACTACAACTAGAATGTAGATTAATAACTAGAAAAGCATATAAAAGTGAAGAAGAGGTGAGTGCAAAAGCATTGAGAAGGTGGTGCAGAGTCCTTCTAATCTTCTTGCCCTGAAGATGCGGAGATGCAAAGAGTTTGTGGGAAGTAGAGATGTAGAGGAAGGAAGTGCACGTCCAGAGGGGAGAGAGGAGAATATATAAGTGTAAGGTCTAAAGGTGCATCCAAGGGTCTATTTATAGGAATTTGGTTTGTCTTGATGAAGGTCTAGGATTTGATCTTGGAAATCAATGGCTAGGTTTAGGTTTAATGTAGATAGATAAGGTAGTTTTTGTTGGTATAAGATCAATGGTCTAGATGTGATCAAGGGAGGATGAAGGGTAAAGATTGGGGCACCTATATGGCCAGCCAACCTAAGTGGTTTTGAGGCTATATGGCCAGCTATGCTAAGGAAGGATGATGGCCATTGGATGGTGGATGTGTGGCTAGGATTAAAGATGCATAGGTGGTCGGCTATAATGGAATTAGCTAAGGCTTAGGATAAGATTTTTGGGGGTTAATTCAAGCCCATAGGATTTGATCTTAGTGGCTAGAATTTAGGCTCCTAAGTGGTTGTCTAAAGGGTTGAAAGGAAGGGATATGGGCAACACCTAAAGGGATAGAGTAGGGTAGGGATATGGCCTAGGTTTAGGAGTAGTATAGTGGAAGATTGAAGGCCCTAGTATCTAGATCTAATGGCTAGGATTAGGGATCAATAAATGGTCATCCAAAGGGGGTCTTCTTAGGCATTAAGGGCAGGCTATTAAGTTGGAAGGGAAGGGACAAAGGATGGCTAGACTTAGGGTTGTTAGGCTATATATTGGAATAGATTGGCGGAAGATTTAATGGGTTGATTTAACTAAGTATTTGACCGGATAACTAAGGTAGAAAATTAAGGATCTTGGCTGACCAAATTAAGGAAGATTAGGGCTAGCTAGGTCAATGGATCAATTAGGCTAGGGTTTAGGATTTAGGTTTAGCCCAATTAGAAGATATGAGCTCAAGTTGACTCTACATTAATGTGGAGCTCCAATTGGTTTCAAACCTTATGCCTACAAACATATAAGCAGCTTCATCAAGGTATCAGATATAAGTAGCTGCAAAATTTCAGTTAAAACCCTAAAAATGCAATATTTACAAAGTGATGCATAATGACTAATCTAACCTAGTGTAATGAAATATGACTCAAATCGCCCTCAAACTAGCAATAGTTATGGAACAATTAAGTAATTAAATAGGAATTATCACTTATCATAGTTAGGGTTCTGATTTTTTCGTATTAATTTCTATGTCATAAAAATTCCAAAAACATATATTTTATTTTTTTTTATTCTATTTATTTTTCTTCCAAATTTCATAGAAAAATTCAATATATACAAAAATTAATTCCTAGTTTACATTCTGGTCTAAACATTGTCATAGATTTCTCCCTTAAACTACTTTCTGATTTTCTTGTGTGTAATACTCTTATTATTTTTTCTTTAAATTTGGTATTAGATTATGTAATTTTATTAGAATTTTTTGATATTTGAAAAAATACTTATTAGAGATTTTCATTTAGGTCCTATTTGTTACAATTTAGACCCTAATCTATCTTATCCCATTCTTTCTTTTTATAAAAATATCAAAAAAATTAGAAAAACCCCTAAAATCACAAAAAGTAGTAGTTAGGTTCATTTAGGATTTGATTAGATGCTAGCCTCCTTAAGATGACTTGAACTCCCGATTTTAATTTGAACTTTTTGTGAGCTTAAATTTAGAAATTTAAAACAATTGCAAAATCCGTGCTATGAGCCTAGGACGATGTGTATTTTACTTGGCGGGTTTCATAGATCAGATATGAATATGCTAGTCAAATCAAAGGAAATTTTTGTTCTCTGGCATGCAAGGGATGCATTAATTCTATCATGACTTATTCAATTTTGATGATGTAATAAATGATTGTAATATGTGCAGAAGGTCTATGGCGAGAAATTGGAAGAATTAGATCATTGTGATCATGGAGTACATTGTGGGTGCAACTAGAAAGATCATGTGGTTCTTGACCCTTCATGTTTCCCTAGGACACCATGGAGTAGACTTTACTTTGAGTGTCCTAACAGGAAATTCCCTATTAATGATCCTTGGTGTGAATTTCGTCAACATGTAATTGATTTCTAGTTTTGTACAAATGAACCCTACATTTGGAAGAGATATCTTGCTCTCGTGGTTTTGTTGTGTTGTAGACTTGAGGAACTTTAGAGAGAGACTACACAGGTGATTGAAAAGGCATGAGAGTCGAACATATGGGAGATGAACATGCTTGAGCTTAACGAGCGGAATTCTTTGCAAGAAGATGAGATAGAGGAGTTGCATATGAAGCTTCATAATCTTTAGCAGAAGTAGGCAAGAACATGTTAGATGATAGAGTAGTTGGGGTTTTGTCATGTTGTTTTATGGGATGTTTGATGGAGTCATAATGGATAGAACATGTGCGTCAATTTATATTTAAGTATTTTCTATCATGCTATTGCCATGTGTTTTGGGGGAGGTCATGCCATCAGTAAGTACATGACTCCACCAACTGACTTCACTTTATGATATGTAACAGTAGACGTTTTATCTATTAGTTTATCAGGGGCATGCCATGAAGTTAATGAGTGAAATCTATTAACGCATTCAATGAGCATATGCTTTCTTTTCAAAGCATTAGGCTGATGTAATATTGGATGGATGAAATGACAATTCACGTGTTCCCAATGCAAGGAGCCAATTCCCCTAGCAATGGATGCTACGCCACATTTTAATCCACCCTTTAGTCATGCTCAATTGTACATGAACTTCTAGGGTTTCTCTGTTGGATTTGTATGCCCTAAGCGAGCCATCTAAGTATTGTAACATGATTATATTTGTGTCTAAATAAAAGAATTTGATTATTTTTCAGTAAATGAATTGGGTCCCTTAGTATGGATATGGTAATGTACTTAGCCTAGTTGAATAAACCTTGTGTATTGATTTGGAGATCTAAATAGTTTAGAGGATCCGATAGCACATGAAGAAACCATCTTATTCGATCAATTGTTTGCAATCTAAGTTGGGATGGCAACCTTCTCTAGAGGTCCTCGCCTAATTGATGTTCTTGAATGAAGATTCAAGAATTGTTACGCAAGTTGGTTTAAGGAGTTAACCTGATGAAATAAGAGATAGCCAAAGTCCATCTCCAATGTTGTCATGGGGAAGGCACATCCTTTAACCTGAGATAGATATGTGTCTCTGTTCATAAGCGCATGCATTTAGAAAACCAATAGTAGATGCACCCACCTTGATGCTGATACTGGAAAGTTGATATATGTGGGAAGGGACAGGAGGTGCATGATCTCTTGGAGAGATCACACAAATCTGTTACATAGGTGTGTGTAACAGATTGGAGGAATAAGCTTGCTCTGTATATATTAGGAAATGATAATTCCACGTATAGTCGCAGAGTTATGATCAGACCCAATGCAAGAAGAGGTGATAACTTTTTGAAAAGGTTTTGATCTTCGTTCTCGTCCTAATAATTCAAAGAGATGTTGAAATAATATTATCCAAGGAAGAATGACGACAGTCTAATGTGATTAAACCTCAGGATAATATTATCTTCTATGTGTGAAAGATTTACGAGTATTTGGAATACGTAAGGGGTTGTAGTGCTAAAATTTAACGAATCCTAAAGCTTCATTATTGGAGTGATGCAATCAATAATGATTTTAATGGGTTCCTAATCAATGACTTGCGACATTTGTCAATCAATCACAATAAAGCATTGTTGTCGGGTTTTCGTCCTCGGCAACGGCACCAAAAATATGATGGATGGCGAATTGTTTGCAATAAAAATGATGTTTTATGTTATCATTGTTGTAGTATATTTGTCATAATGCAAATAGATGTCACGTCATTTTTATTTAATTACAATTTTACTGGTTAGTTTTCAAGTCGTTCACTGGGAGATAGTTATTGATATACATCACTCTCTATGTCAAAAAATGTTCTTTTATTTTAAAAATGTTAATTTTATTTACAATAATAATGAATGAATCAATTAATGAAAGAATTGGTTAATTATCTACACAAGAATCAATTAATTCTATTTATAATGCCTTAAACTTGTTTCAAATAAAAAAAATAATGCCTTAAACAAATGTACAATTAATAGGCATTAAAAACTAGCTAATATTACACTATGTTAATTATATACAACTACTTTAAATAATACATAGGTATAGGTACAAAAATAGCTACTAATATATACTACACTAAGTTATATTAACATACTAATATCTTTAGTAACATACTATATATATTCAGTGACATATATATACGTCGCTATAGCCTTAGTAACATATAAACATCTCTATAGTGATAGAAGTATTTGTCACTAAAGCTATAAGATTATTTTTATACCAAAGAGGCTCAATCAGGGTCTTACTTCTTATACATATACATATATATGTATGTTTACATTATTTATATACATACAGTATTATACTTACATTATACATATTAGCATACATATACATATTTACACATATACGCACACACACACGCAGCCAAACACTTAGTCTCTTAGGGTTCTCTTTCTTTCCTTCTCCTCTTCTCTTCTCTTTACGACACTTAGCCAAATTCCTAACATGCTCTCTTCACAAATACACACAGCTACTGTTCATAGGCCAAAAAATTTTATTTTAATGGGCAAGTCGACCCATTTTCAAGGGATATAGAGCACCTTGAAAGGTGGGACCAGACCTCTAGTAATGGGCCAACCCTAGTTTTATTTAGGTATATTTTTTGTTCATTTTTAGGCCCAATAGGCCCACCAAAGCCCACACACATGCCTACACGCACTCACGCACATGCCCACACATGCTTGTAGGTACACGTGGCACATGCCTCGAGAAAGACCATGAATGCTCATTTGTGTGCCTAGCACTGATGACCGAGAGGGTCGCAGTGCAAAAACGTGATATACCGCTTTAGAGCTCTACACAACCATGATGTGGCATGTAACGAACGCGTGCCCCAGACGTCTTTTAAGATGTCTGGGAGGTGGCCCAGACTTCGGACCAGACGTCTGTGATCACATCCAGACGTCTGACCAGACGTCTGGGATCGTTTCCAGACGTCTGGAAATCTGTTAATTTTGACACGCGCGGGTCGTCTGTGCGCCCGAGCGCGCAGACCGGATATTCGCTTATTCCCTCTTTCCCTCCGGCTGCAGACGCCTGCCGCATCCTCTCTCTCCTCCTCGCGCGGCCTTAAAAGGCCACGCGCTCCCTCCCGTCGTCTCCACCGTCTCCTCCCTCTTCTCCTTCAGCCAGTGAGCGTGAGCGCGAGGGCGGCAGCGGCGGCCGCAGTGAGCGCGGAGGAGGTGCGGCGTGCGAGAGCGGAGCTCTGCCGTGAGGGCGAGCTCGCCGGGGCTGCTAGGGCCGGCCGGTGGAAGGCGCGGGGGGCGCGGAGTGACGCGGAGGGGGGACTGCTATGGTCTGAGCAGCAGGCGCGCGAGGTGCGACGCGGGCGGCGTCGCGAGCGGAGGCCGAGTGGTGCCCTGATTCTGGAAGAATTTCCAGAATCAGACGTCTGGGTTGATAGCCAGACGACGAGGGCGACGTCTGGAAGACCTTCAAGACGTCTGAAAGGTGAGTTTTCCGTCTTCTTCTTCCTTCCTGTCGACTGACCGTACTGAGGGAGGGAGATGGGTGTGCGCAGGGTCGGTGATTTGCCATCCAACGCGAATCAGACGTCTGGCTGTGTACTAGACGGCGGGAGCGACCTCCAGACGTCCGGGGCGACCATCGGACATCTGGGAGCTAGGCCAGACGTCCCCGCAGACTTCTGGACGTCTGGGAAACCACGCTGAACAGGTAATTCTCTGATCCACTTTTTAAGACATCTGGAAGAAGTTCCAGACGTCTGATTTTGCATAGTGTCGTCATTTTCGACCCGTTTAGGGCCCGTTCGGGTTCTGTTTTCCGCGATTCGAGTTGCGTTCTTTTCAGAATTAATCCCTCTACCCGTCTACAGTAGCTATACACTGTTTTGAGACACTTCTTGTGTTTGATCCTTGTGATAGGACCTCCTTCAGTTGCAGTCTTGGGAGTCGCGGAGGCACGCGGGATTCCCGATCACGCCCCCATTACTCCCGTTGTACCTGGTAGAGTGGTTTTAAGTTATAAATAAAATCTGTTAAAGTATGGAACCATAACTAGAACCTAGGACGTTGCATGAATCCTAGGAATGAGAAATATATGATAGCTCCTAGGTGTTGCATGAATCCTAGGGCTGGAAAACTAGATTGTATGATAGATCCTAGGATATGGCATGAATCCTAGGATGGGAAAAACTAGTGGAATGTATAATACTGCAGTCTTGGAAAATGGAAAGAGATATAAAGCTGCCTGTAATTTGAATTAACAGCTGCCTGTTGTGAATAAATAACGTGGTTGAGAACAGGGATTGTAAGAATGTGAAACTGGAAAGTGAAACCTGGATGTTTGAGTAAAAAGGATGGAACCCTACGGGGAAGTAGGAGTAGAACTCCTGGAAAGTGAATAGAATAGTATTGGGGAAGTGAGCTGGCCCTTGAGTACGGAGTACCAAGGAGAGCGACTGTCCCCCCTATTTAGTGCAGAGCGGAGCCAGCCGCCCCAGGGACCCGGGGTTAGGACTGGCCACTCTGTACCGACTTGCTGGCCCTCGCGTACATAGTACCGAGGAGAGCTACTAGTGTAGGGAGGTACTAGCTACCCCACGGGCCCTGGGGTTCTGCTAGCCTCCCACACCGACTTGTTAGGCCCGCTGGGGCAAACCAGGGTAGTCAGGCGAGGGTGCGCGGACTGTGGAGGGGCAAGGCCCCAGTTTGGTTACTGTGGAGGGGTTGGACCCCTGTTACTGAGAGGGCTTTGCCCTGGACTGGTTCCATGCTATGCTTTGAGCGCACCCGTTAACGGAAACGACTGACCGCGTGCCAGTACGGGTTAGCTACCTGTGCATTTATCACGCGTGCCGTAGTCACCGTTACGTCTGTCAGTGACCTTGGGGTGGTTGACTGAGGGTAGGATCACCACGGGGGACTCTCCCGGCCAGGAGAGCACCACGTGCTACTTCTACTTTTTGGAAAAGACTGCAATCAAGATCGTTCCCACGAGGAACATTCAAGATCAAGTAAAAGATCTGAGGAATAAATGAAATAGTAAGACAATTGAAAGATGTGAATAAAGAAAGTAATAGAACATAACAGCTACTGTACACTCTACTGTTGTCTTTAGTTTTAGTTGCCACTCTACTCAGCGTTTTGCTGACGTGTTACACTCGTTACCTTTTTTAGGTCCAGGTGTTGAGCAGCCAGGGTCAGCGGCTGCAGAGGACGCTGGGCCGAGTAGGGTCCAGTAGAGTTACCACTGTCTTTTGTACCTCTTTGTTTCCGTTATAGTGAGTAGTTCTTGTTTCCGCTGTACTTTTCTTTACCTGCAGTTCATGTTATATGATAAATGTTGTTCTACTGCTGTGGTGGTATATACTGTAGTAGTTTCTTTCCTTACTGCTGTACTTTCTTACTGTTAGTTATATTCGTGCTGAATGTGGTTTATTTTACTGCTCTTTTGGTTACTTCCTCGTTGGACGACTAGGTCTTGGGATTAGTCGAGTCGGTCCGGTTCTCGTGTCTCGTAGGGACTCGAGAACCGGGTCGTTACATGGCACAAACTCGTGAGGCTATTTGTGCGAAGCTTAGCGTTGTGCTTTTGTGCAAAATTTGAGATTTTGGCCCTCTATTTGAGGGCCCTATTAAGGTTCATTTTTAGAATAAATTATATTTTTGGAAAATCCTAATATAGGGCTACATGATTATGTAATTTATTTACGAAATTAAATTATTTACATATATATAAAAATTAGTTAAAGTTAGATATTTGTACATGTTAATTTAGGGGTTAAATTATTAATTAAAGTACAAATTGGTATTTTAATCACAAAATTGACTTTATACAGAGTTCATTTACATAATAAACTATTTATTATAAATTTTTAATATATTTTAAAAACTTTATTTTAATTTATTTACATTTAAGTTAGTTATGTACTTGAATAATTTATAAATACTATAGTATAGTACAAATACAATACAAATATGTTAAAGATTCTTAAGATAATACTATAGAAGTATACATTATAAACTATTTCAATATTAACTTAAATTACTAATTTATTTTATTTCAAGTTAATAATTTACTTAATTAACTTCATAACTTAATTACCTACTGTAATTACTTCATTAAATTAATTTACAAGTACAATACAGTATATATTACTTAGTTAAGTATGTATATACAGTATTACATATAATTATATACATATACATAGGTTTATATAATTACTTAAGTTAATATACATTTATTTTATATAATTTAACATATAATTATACAATAAAGTTATATATACACTAAGTCATTCTAAATATTTAATTTAATATATATGCTATATATATAAGTTAATTATATATATTATTTACATGTTGTACGCTATATACATATGGCTTAGGTTTAAGTTATATTATACAAGTATATACATACTATACAAGGTATTTTTAGATTTTTTTGGGCATTTTCTGATTTTTATAGTTTTTATATGTATAATGGAGGTAGCGAATGAGAGAGAAAGAAAGAGATGAGAAAGAGAATTTTCTTTTTGTGTTTTTTAACTTTGATTCTTTTATTAAATTTCAAAGTAGACTGAATCGTTGACTGGTATGTTCTACCAACTGAGGGTTCAGATTACTTTGAAATTTGGCTCACACTCAGAAAAATACCTGATCTTATCCAAGATAGGTGTATTTTATTTTTTTATGATTTTTTTTATGAATTTTATTTATTTACAAGTTAACACAAGTCTAGTCCTTAATGAATGTTTAGAAAGGAACCTAAGGCCGTGAATTCAATTTCCAAAATTGGACAGTTAGGACCTAAAACAAGTGGTTGAATGCTTTTAAAGATCTCAAGAGAAATTACAAGTCATTCCAATTGAATTTGAATCATTTCAAATACATGAATGCTTGTTTACTAAATTCCTAACACTATACATAACAAGTTAGCTTCATTAGATACACTAAACTTAGCTCCAAATTCAATCTGATCAGACCAATCCCATATAGTGATGCAGCTACTACTGCTACTACTCCATTTCAGATCAGATGCTGCTCCTTTAGCAGATCAGATGGCTTAATTGCTATCCTGAGTTACTTCCAAGAGGTTTCAATAGCTACTGCTACAATCTTGAACACCCAGCAGTTGTTGTTTAGTGTTGCTGCTAAAATGAAACTCCAACAGCTGATTGCTGCTGGTGTTGCTATCCTTACTTTGATTAGACTAAATAGGTCTGATCTGAAGCTCAAATTCAGCAGCTAAGCTACTGCAATTTCAACCAAGTTGTTGCCACGTTTACTAAAATCAGCTGGCTTATAAGATCAACATAGATGGATTCAATCAGATCTTCTTAGGTCTGACTTGAATTCATTAAATTCAGATCTAAATCTAAAAAAAAAAAACTCAAATCCTTGTAAAACCACTTGGAGATCAATTCCAACATTCTTTTAAAGATCAGTAAGCATAAAAATCAATTCATATATTTCAAAATCCCAAAAGACCCTAATATGATCTTTTCCCTACATTATAGACAATGTAGAGGACATAGATCATATTAGGTGATTGAAATCAATTCAGAATAGCTCCAGACCTTCATTAAAACTCTGAAAACACCATTTGAGCCCTTGAATTCAAATTAGAAGATTTTTTTTTGCATTCAAAAGACATGTTGCCCTGTTTTGGGTTTTCACTTTAAATTGATTACTAATCAGATCATCTGATCTTCTTGAACACCATTGATTGATGTTTAAGGTGATCTAGTGATCTTCTCAGAATCACTTGGGTCCTCGTTTAGTCTCAAATCAGTACCACTGATTATCCTTGACAAAACTACGCAAAACAAAGCTCAAATTGTGTATAAGCTCCTCTACAAATTGAAAACCAAATCAAACACCGCTACAAGAAAAGTCACTATTGGCGACATTAAACTTGTGACGGTCATGAAACCATCTCTAATAGTTGCACATTAGTGATGGTTATATGTTCGAATGTTGCTATAAACCATCTCTAACTGTTAGGGGAAGGCTAACTCGTAATTGGTGACAGTTGTTAGATCCACCGTTGCCAATACGTGTCGTCGCGTGAAAAGATCTCCCACGTAGGGCAGGAGAAGTCGTTGTTTACACATTAGCGATGATTAATCCTAGAATCGTCGCAAATGCACATTTAAGACGATTTTATACACCATCAAAAAATGTTAGCAGCAGGTAAAAAAAATGAATTCCCGCACGAGGCGGGAAAAGTTGTTTTACTCACATTTAGTGACAGTTGAAGAGATTAACCAGTGCTAATGTGAGTCGCTTAGAAAATATCTATACTCACATTGGAGACGGTTGATTGAATCAATCGTCGCCAATGGTGAGTATAAGTCCTCGACCTCACCCCTTCCTCCTCCCCTCCCCCAAAGTAGTTTTTCTTCCTCGCGCAAGCCACTCCCCTCCCCTCCTCTCCTTGGTCCACCGTCGACTCTCCTTTCCTTCTGTGAGCCACTCCCCTCCCCAGGCCGCTGCCCCTCCTCCCGAGGTGCCGCCCTCTCACTGGCCCCCCTCCCCCACCCCTGCACCCTCCCCTCCTCCACCGCCCCTCACGGCTGCCCCTCGCCATCGCCCCTCGTGCTGCCCTGCACCGCCCCTCGCTACCACCCCCCACGCTGCTCTACACTGCCTTCAGCAGCCATTCCCCATGCCGCTTGCATTCTTTGCCTGCCCCCTGTGTCACCTCCCACAATCGCCCCCCACGCTACCCGCGCTGCCCAGCATCGCCCTATGCTCCTTGCCTGCCTCCTACATTGCCACCCACTCCCTGCTTGCCCCCCACGCCGCCCCCCGCTCCTGCCCACCCCCGCTGCCCTATGACCCCACCCCCGTAGCCCCCCTCTGACCTTGGCCCACTCCCACCCCCCCTCGCCCCTCTACACCGCTTGCCATCCCTAGCCATCTCCTCCTCCACCTCTTTCAATCCCCACAATCACCTTAAACTTTGATAGTTAATTATTTGTTATCAACTTTTGTTTTTTTGTTAATTTCTTATTACAATTTGATATTTATTATTTTGATTTTTGTAATTTGATTTAGGTTACGCTCGTCATCAGATACGTTCTTACCGATTCACATGTTTCGTCGAGGTATGAATGTGTGATTTATTACATTAATGAATTGTGAATGTTCATGAATGTGGGGTGTACCCACTGAATTTTTTGAATTATGTTGTGAATGTTCATGAATGTGGGGTGTACCCACTTAATTCTATTCAGTATGTTGTGTATGTGAATGAATGTGGGGAGTACCCACTGTTTGCACCTCAACACGCCTATAATAACGCCTTCTTGTGCTATTTTCTAGCATTAACTATGTATATTATAATCCTGTAGTTGCATTTGTAAAAACGCTTGCATGCATGCATTTAATCATGAGAGGAGGAGAAATGAATAAATGGCTTCGTAATTCACATTTTTCTTCAAGTGCCTCCTTGCAAAATCACCCTCTTTTTATTTTTCCTCTTGATTTCTTCTTTTCTCTCCTTCCCGCAGCTGCATGCAACGCCATGCGAGTTCTCCCTGCCAACGCCACTCCCTGCTGTCCTTCTCGCACCATTCCCTGCGGTGGCCATCTCCCCCATTCCCCACATGCTGCATGGCCATGCTCTCCTCCTCTATAAAGCAGCAGCTTCTTCCTCGCGAGAGGGGGGGGAGGAGACACGCAGTTGCTGCACCAAAACCCGCAGTCCACCTCCTTCCTCCACCGTTTTCCCCTCCCATACGTCGGCCCTCCTTCAAGGAGACACCCGACGAGCAGGAGAACCCACTGTGGTGCTCACCACCACAGTGGGAACACCACCGCCCAGCTCTTCAACGAGCAGGTGGGCGTGGTGTCTTCTTTGCTTTTCGTTTTCATCTCCACGCCATTGCTGCCGCTTCAAGGTCCGAAGCTTGAAGCGACAGCAGCAGCAGCCAAACCGCGGCGGCGGCAGTAGCAGCAGCTCCCCTCGCTCCTCCGCGACCTTCCCCGCAGGCGCTCAGCTCTCCGCGCGCGCCTGCAGGGCACTTCCCCGTCTCCGCCTCTGCTCTGTCGCCTCTGCAATTCCACCCGCGACAGGCCGCTGCGCGCACTGCAGCGGCCGGCTACGGCCCTCTCGCCGCCCCCTGCCAACCTCTGCAACCCTTCGCGACCGACTGCAGACTCCCCGCCGCCCTCTCCGAGCACGCCATCGCCCGCTCTCCTTCCTCGCACCCGGCCTGCAGACGCCTCACCTTCTCCACGCGAAGACGCGCCTGCATCCGCGACCATCAGACGTCGGCAGCCATCTGCAGACGACTCGACCTCCAGACGTCGGGCGCCGCCTGCAGACGACGCGGCTCCAGACGTCTGCCGCCATCCACAGACGTCTTAACTCACGCCATCACCAGCTCTCTCGCCCGCTCTCTCTTTGCTGATCTCTCCCGCGCGCGTCCGCCCTCTCTGCCGCCCGCTCTCTCTCTCTTTTTTTATTTAACTCACAGCAACACACACACACACATTCACCGACGCACACACACATTCACCGACACACACACACACACTTATAGTAACATATATACATATATATATATATATATACATACATATATCTATATATATATACTTATATACATAGTATATCTATATAGTTATGTATACATACATATAATATAATATATATATACATATACATATATAATATATATATATATATATATATATATATATATATATATATACACACATACTTATATACATATATATATAGATATACATATCTATATACTTATACATATACACATATATATATATCTAGATACATATATACTTATATACATATATATATATACATCTATATAGTATTATATATATATACTTATATACATATATACATAGCTATATACATATATACATACATATATATATATATATATATATATATATACATATACACCTATATATATATACATATATATCTATATATATCTATACATATATACCTATATATTTATATATATAAATATATTTACTTATATACATACATATGTACATATAATTTCACGTTATTTACTATACGTTGTATCGTGGAAATATCTGCATCAGTTGCTGATATTCCCTGATACACGTGTACAGAAAGCATGGACACATTCATCATCCATCCACACTCCATGCGGCACCTAGTCGTGTTCGTTGCGTCTCTCTAGACGTCGACTGACTCGACATAGTGCTACACTCCATCGTCACCTCCACCCCCACCCCTTTATAGATATAATACATATATATATATCTATAGATGCTATATTTACTTTCTTTTTGTTTGCTTTCTTTTTAGTAAAAAGATAAAAAAAAATATAAAAGAGAAAAGATAATTTTTGATTTGCAGGTACCCCGTCTTGTAAGTAGCAAGACGTGTTTTGAAACTCTGTTTTGGCTAAAAGCCAAGGACACAATTTTGAGGGTGTGCCTCAAGAACAAGGATTACCAGAAAAAAACCTAAATAAGAAAAATACCAAAAACACAATAAACGAACGGAAGAGACGCGTTTTAAGGAAAACGTAGAAACTCGACTTTAACCCCACTTCCCTGAGTTCGACCCTGGGCCTAAAAGTGACAAGATAAAATCAATTAGGCCAGGTTAAAAATTTTGTAAAGAGATGGTTAGGTCTGAATTAGGTTAACCACTATACACATTTCAACGATAAAAATATCATATTAACAACCTATTTGGGCCGACCCATCATACTTTTCTGGCGCCGCTGCCGGGGAGGTGCACTTTCGAGTAAGTTTCTATCCAATTCCTTTAAATTTGTCTCTTCTCTCTTCACGGGTATTGTTGTTTTTGGTGTGCAGGTGAACCTGGTGGAAGGAGAAGAAGGCTGACGAAGTCGAGGACGTGAGCAGATCCAAGGCGGGAACGAGAGCGTGAAGACGCCGACATCGCATTGGAACTTCGCACACGTTGCCGAACAAGTAGGTTTTCTTTTCTCATCAAATTAGGGTTAACTTGCCACCACACACAAAAAAAAAAAAAAATTTTAAAACTAAAAATTAGAAAAACTTCTTGAGATTTCTTGAGGGCAAGTGGATTAAAATTCACTTGATTGATTGGTTGTCTTCACTCCCACTGCCCCGGGATTTCCCGCCTTACTTCGCATAGCGAAAATTCTAGAATCTTGATTCTTAGATTTTTCGCCATGGGAAGTATTCTTTGAGGCAAAGAAAAAGATTGCTTGTATCCCTCTTTTGCCTCAATTATCTTTAATTCAGGATCACATTTTTGGTGGGGAGATTTGGAATTGAGTTGATTCCAACCCCACCACGACTTTTCAAACTTGCCTGTGATTCGATCCTAAATACTTCAACCCCAACAGTTTTAGTTTCTTTATCTGTTGGTTGAAGCCTTGTGTGTGGATATCTTTCTGGTGATTGGGAGCACTTGAATTGAAGTGCTTTGGCTCCCTTTCACATTGGTATAAAATTGATTCGCGCATCCACACATAGAAATCTCCATTTAGGGTAGCCCATTGCATTTTAGCATGCATTAACTAACTGATAATTGAAGAAGGGTTTCTTGGGCTTTAGAAAGAAAACCTGTATTCTTGCAAAACCCGGAGATTGGTTGAATTGGTAATTCAGCAAAACCCTAAAATTCATACTACTTAAGGCTGAACTCTAAAAATCATTCGCCAATAAAAACTTCAATTCGGGGAGATTTCCCTGTTGCATGCTTGTTCTTACACACTCTTAAAATCAATCACTTGGGCATTACCCGTAAACAACGCCCTTCACATTCCAAAAGCACTTGACCCTAAGCCTCTAATTAAAACTGGTAGTAACTTGACCCTTACTAAGGATTGGAGGTCTAACTACCTGTGTGTAGCGACTACGTGCTGGTGAGAGTTCCCGCGTGCTATCGGGTGTCTAAGACTGGGGCAAACGGCCTTTCATTCTGGCCCGGTGGTTCCGCGGTGCTCGCATTCGGTTCCGTAGTTCGTGATAGTAGGTAACTTAGATCTTTAGGTCTAAGGGCACACTGTAGAGGTTAGGAACTTGACTGTATTGATTTGTAATCAAGTGTACCTTTGCGGCGTCATTTCTCTCATCCCTTTTCCCTTCTCATCTCCCCAATTCTTCCTGCGGTAGTGCATGTTTGGGAGGAGGTCACAAAACCCTGAATTGCTTGTATTGACTGATAAATCTAGAAAAAGAGCCGAATCATCCTCCTCCTCCACAAACATGGCACACACCCCCGCCTCACCACTTCGTCACAATTTCAATTCTTTCAACACCAGGCTTATCCCGAGAAACCCTGCAAGACCTTCCTTATCGAGTGTCGCGCCAAGCGACTCGGTAAGTCATGTGGAACTGGCTTCTGTGAGCCAGTATTTCAACACGGAGGACCAAGCCTCCGTGTACTCGGACACATATGCGGACACGTCTTCTGGCATAGAAGATGCCTGCACCCTGGGGAATAACCCGTTTTCTGCCACGTATAACCCAGGGTGGCATAATCATCCCAACTTTGCATGGTCCAACAACCCGCAGCGTCGAAACCCCGCTGGTGGACCAATGCGATCGTCCGCACCCGTCATCCCAAGGGCCCAGTCTAATCCTATGGCAAATCTGCCATCAGGCCCTTGTGTACAGAAAACCAAACACGCATCAAAACCTCTTGATAAATTGATGCGAATGATGACGGAAATGTCAAAGCGCCATAAAGAAAACATGACCTCTCTTCAGCATTTGGCGCAGCAGAATGCTGAGATCAATCAACTAAGCATGGCGACTCGATCTCAGGGCACTTTTCCCGCCCAACCTGTTCCAAACCCGCAAAACTTTGTACCCTGTGGTCCGCAACCACAGGTACAACCTTCTCAGGAACAGGTTCATCAAATTCTGCAAGCTCCGAGTATTCCTTCGGGATTTCAGGTTAATCCCGCTGCAGCACCGCACTCTTATGCTGATAGTGATCACATCAAGGATGACACGTCTGACGAGGACGTGACTGTCAGTACGTGTATCAAACTAATTGGAGCCGATTCAGACTGCTGCGAATTACCTGACGACTGCCTGACCAACACAAACTGTGACGTTCCCCAATCCCTCCCTATTCCTGTACCTTCTCCTGACCAGACTTCTGACGAGGTTTTCTCCACTTCCCATACCTCGTGGTCTGAGTCATTGCCGGGCTGCTCACCGCCGGTCCACACTATGGAAGACCGGATTGCCCTTTCTTTCCCGCTAAATCAGGCGGATTTGCAAATCCACACTGGGACCTTGAGCCCACATCTTACTCACCGGGGCTATTCCCTTTTGGATCCATCTATCCAAAAAGCCCCCCTTCTTGGCCAATCTAAGGGCCAACTTCCTCTTCCTGATCTGTTTTCTGATCCGCCGGGGACACTCTCGTCCCAGAAAACGCCAAATCTCTCACCATCCACCATTACTTTTCACGCCTCTATCGCGATTACTTCGCTTTTCTCTTCACCACCCACCATCCACCCACCCTTCCACCCTGATTTATACCCTGAACCTCAGCTCCTGTTACCCGATCTGTCGTCCGTTCTCTGCCTTTCCCTGCATGCATATGAGGACATAGCATTGTTTGGCATGGGGGGGTGGATAGGCATCCATAGGATCCGGGTATTTTATGGTATCAGACAATTACCACCTATTTATAAATATGCAAGAAAAAGAAAAAAGAAAAGAAAAAAAAAAATATATATATATATTAGTAATAAATGGTGTTTAGTAATGATCTAAAAGCTGAAACAAAAAAATACAATAAGTGTTTATGGATATTCAACCTCTGTTTTGAAGAATTTCCAGGCCACAGAAGCTTGATTCGCTCAGGCTCGGCTTAATTCACTTAAAGCATTGACGAAATAGATCAAAATCTCTCCTAACTAAGAACGTTTCTTGTACCTGAGACACAGTACATGATTCGTTGGTTTGCTTTTTCTTGAGAGCTTAAGTAAACTTGGTTCACACTACACATATCAGGAAAGATCAGGTGAACATAAGATCCAACCCTAGTGTTCATTAGGAAAGGTGGAGTCCTTACCTGTGCGTGCAGGTAGACTTTTTATCCCAAGTTTTAGTCTTGTGTTTAGGAGTGGCTCTTTCCACCAAAAAGAAACTCTCCCACCAAAAAAAAAAAAAAAAAAAAAAAAGAAGTGTGCTCTTTCAAAATGTGTTGTAAGAGATATACTGACATATGTTTCAAAAAAAAAAAAAAAAAAAAAAAAAAAAAGAGATGTTGCAAAAGAGTCAGTATATCTCATAAATGTCGGTATAATTTGTTTTTCGAAAATGGGAGTTGAGTTTTCCATAATCATGTTAAGGGTCAATCCGAAAACACGAGCTGAAATTGGGACCAACCTGTACTTAAAAATTCGTGAAACCCTGGGAGTGAGTCTTAAGGTTCATCTGGTCAGTCTTGATCCTTCACTATGCACAAACCATAACCTCTTGAGCTCTCGAGTATGGAAAAACCTCCTGGGTCCTGGAAATCGTACTTAAGGTTTAAATATCAAGAGTCCTGGTTAGTTGAGAGATAATCTTTGTCATGTAAGACTTAAAGTACTGGTAATCTTCTCTACAATTGGTTCTCACAATATCCGATAATAAACACACCGATATCATCTCAGAAGAAAATCTTCAGCTTAAGATCATTTCTAAATACGATTTTGCTAGGGACTAGCAAAAGATAGGATTGGGGGTATATGTTTGCACCTCAAAACACGCCTATAATAACGCCTTCTTGTGCTATTTTCTAGCATTAACTATGTATATTATAATCCTGTAGTTGCATTTGTAAAAACGCTTGCATGCATGCATTTAATCATGAGAGGAGGAGAAATGAATAAATGGCTTCGTAATTCACATTTTTCTTCAAGTGCCTCCTTGCAAAATCACCCTCTTTTTATTTTTCCTCTTGATTTCTTCTTTTCTCTCCTTCCCGCAGCTGCATGCAACGCCATGCGAGTTCTCCCTGCCAACGCCACTCCCTGCTGTCCTTCTCGCACCATTCCCTGCGGTGGCCATCTCCCCCATTCCCCGCATGCTGCATGGCCATGCTCTCCTCCTCTATAAAGCAGCAGCTTCTTCCTCGCGAGAGGGGGGGGAGGAGACACGCAGTTGCTGCACCAAAACCCGCAGTCCACCTCCTTCCTCCACCGTTTTCCCCTCCCATACGTCGGCCCTCCTTCAAGGAGACACCCGACGAGCAGGAGAACCCACTGTGGTGCTCACCACCACAGTGGGAACACCACCGCCCAGCTCTTCAACGAGCAGGTGGGCGTGGTGTCTTCTTTGCTTTTCGTTTTCATCTCCACGCCATTGCTGCCGCTTCAAGGTCCGAAGCTTGAAGCGACAGCAGCAGCAGCCAAACCGCGGCGGCGGCAGTAGCAGCAGCTCCCCTCGCTCCTCCGCGACCTTCCCCGCAGGCGCTCAGCTCTCCGCGCGCGCCTGCAGGGCACTTCCCCGTCTCCGCCTCTGCTCTGTCGCCTCTGCAATTCCACCCGCGACAGGCCGCTGCGCGCACTGCAGCGGCCGGCTACGGCCCTCTCGCCGCCCCCTGCCAACCTCTGCAACCCTTCGCGACCGACTGCAGACTCCCCGCCGCCCTCTCCGAGCACGCCATCGCCCGCTCTCCTTCCTCGCACCCGGCCTGCAGACGCCTCACCTTCTCCACGCGAAGACGCGCCTGCATCCGCGACCATCAGACGTCGGCAGCCATCTGCAGACGACTCGACCTCCAGACGTCGGGCGCCGCCTGCAGACGACGCGGCTCCAGACGTCTGCCGCCATCCACAGACGTCTTAACTCACGCCATCACCAGCTCTCTCGCCCGCTCTCTCTTTGCTGATCTCTCCCGCGCGCGTCCGCCCTCTCTGCCGCCCGCTCTCTCTCTCTTTTTTTATTTAACTCACAGCAACACACACACACACATTCACCGACGCACACACACATTCACCGACACACACACACACACTTATAGTAACATATATACATATATATATATATATACATACATATATCTATATATATATACTTATATACATAGTATATCTATATAGTTATGTATACATACATATAATATAATATATATATACATATACATATATAATATATATATATATATATATATATATATATATATATATATATATACACACATACTTATATACATATATATATAGATATACATATCTATATACTTATACATATACACATATATATATATCTAGATACATATATACTTATATACATATATATATATACATCTATATAGTATTATATATATATACTTATATACATATATACATAGCTATATACATATATACATACATATATATATATATATATATATATATATATACATATACACCTATATATATATACATATATATCTATATATATCTATACATATATACCTATATATTTATATATATAAATATATTTACTTATATACATACATATGTACATATATTTTCACGTTATTTACTATACGTTGTATCGTGGAAATATCTGCATCAGTTGCTGATATTCCCTGATACACGTGTACAGAAAGCATGGACACATTCATCATCCATCCACACTCCATGCGGCACCTAGTCGTGTTCGTTGCGTCTCTCTAGACGTCGACTGACTCGACATAGTGCTACACTCCATCGTCACCTCCACCCCCACCCCTTTATAGATATAATACATATATATATATCTATAGATGCTATATTTACTTTCTTTTTGTTTGCTTTCTTTTTAGTAAAAAGATAAAAAAAAATATAAAAGAGAAAAGATAATTTTTGATTTGCAGGTACCCCCGTCTTGTAAGTAGCAAGACGTGTTTTGAAACTCTGTTTTGGCTAAAAGCCAAGGACACAATTTTGAGGGTGTGCCTCAAGAACAAGGATTACCAGAAAAAAACCTAAATAAGAAAAATACCAAAAACACAATAAACGAACGGAAGAGACGCGTTTTAAGGAAAACGTAGAAACTCGACTTTAACCCCACTTCCCTGAGTTCGACCCTGGGCCTAAAAGTGACAAGATAAAATCAATTAGGCCAGGTTAAAAATTTTGTAAAGAGATGGTTAGGTCTGAATTAGGTTAACCACTATACACATTTCAACGATAAAAATATCATATTAACAACCTATTTGGGCCGACCCATCATACTTTTCTGGCGCCGCTGCCGGGGAGGTGCACTTTCGAGTAAGTTTCTATCCAATTCCTTTAAATTTGTCTCTTCTCTCTTCACGGGTATTGTTGTTTTTGGTGTGCAGGTGAACCTGGTGGAAGGAGAAGAAGGCTGACGAAGTCGAGGACGTGAGCAGATCCAAGGCGGGAACGAGAGCGTGAAGACGCCGACATCGCATTGGAACTTCGCACACGTTGCCGAACAAGTAGGTTTTCTTTTCTCATCAAATTAGGGTTAACTTGCCACCACACACAAAAAAAAAAAAATTTTTAAAACTAAAAATTAGAAAAACTTCTTGAGATTTCTTGAGGGCAAGTGGATTAAAATTCACTTGATTGATTGGTTGTCTTCACTCCCACTGCCCCGGGATTTCCCGCCTTACTTCGCATAGCGAAAATTCTAGAATCTTGATTCTTAGATTTTTCGCCATGGGAAGTATTCTTTGAGGCAAAGAAAAAGATTGCTTGTATCCCTCTTTTGCCTCAATTATCTTTAATTCAGGATCACATTTTTGGTGGGGAGATTTGGAATTGAGTTGATTCCAACCCCACCACGACTTTTCAAACTTGCCTGTGATTCGATCCTAAATACTTCAACCCCAACAGTTTTAGTTTCTTTATCTGTTGGTTGAAGCCTTGTGTGTGGATATCTTTCTGGTGATTGGGAGCACTTGAATTGAAGTGCTTTGGCTCCCTTTCACATTGGTATAAAATTGATTCGCGCATCCACACATAGAAATCTCCATTTAGGGTAGCCCATTGCATTTTAGCATGCATTAACTAACTGATAATTGAAGAAGGGTTTCTTGGGCTTTAGAAAGAAAACCTGTATTCTTGCAAAACCCGGAGATTGGTTGAATTGGTAATTCAGCAAAACCCTAAAATTCATACTACTTAAGGCTGAACTCTAAAAATCATTCGCCAATAAAAACTTCAATTCGGGGAGATTTCCCTGTTGCATGCTTGTTCTTACACACTCTTAAAATCAATCACTTGGGCATTACCCGTAAACAACGCCCTTCACATTCCAAAAGCACTTGACCCTAAGCCTCTAATTAAAACTGGTAGTAACTTGACCCTTACTAAGGATTGGAGGTCTAACTACCTGTGTGTAGCGACTACGTGCTGGTGAGAGTTCCCGCGTGCTATCGGGTGTCTAAGACTGGGGCAAACGGCCTTTCATTCTGGCCCGGTGGTTCCGCGGTGCTCGCATTCGGTTCCGTAGTTCGTGATAGTAGGTAACTTAGATCTTTAGGTCTAAGGGCACACTGTAGAGGTTAGGAACTTGACTGTATTGATTTGTAATCAAGTGTACCTTTGCGGCGTCATTTCTCTCATCCCTTTTCCCTTCTCATCTCCCCAATTCTTCCTGCGGTAGTGCATGTTTGGGAGGAGGTCACAAAACCCTGAATTGCTTGTATTGACTGATAAATCTAGAAAAAGAGCCGAATCATCCTCCTCCTCCACAAACATGGCACACACCCCCGCCTCACCACTTCGTCACAATTTCAATTCTTTCAACACCAGGCTTATCCCGAGAAACCCTGCAAGACCTTCCTTATCGAGTGTCGCGCCAAGCGACTCGGTAAGTCATGTGGAACTGGCTTCTGTGAGCCAGTATTTCAACACGGAGGACCAAGCCTCCGTGTACTCGGACACATATGCGGACACGTCTTCTGGCATAGAAGATGCCTGCACCCTGGGGAATAACCCGTTTTCTGCCACGTATAACCCAGGGTGGCATAATCATCCCAACTTTGCATGGTCCAACAACCCGCAGCGTCGAAACCCCGCTGGTGGACCAATGCGATCGTCCGCACCCGTCATCCCAAGGGCCCAGTCTAATCCTATGGCAAATCTGCCATCAGGCCCTTGTGTACAGAAAACCAAACACGCATCAAAACCTCTTGATAAATTGATGCGAATGATGACGGAAATGTCAAAGCGCCATAAAGAAAACATGACCTCTCTTCAGCATTTGGCGCAGCAGAATGCTGAGATCAATCAACTAAGCATGGCGACTCGATCTCAGGGCACTTTTCCCGCCCAACCTGTTCCAAACCCGCAAAACTTTGTACCCTGTGGTCCGCAACCACAGGTACAACCTTCTCAGGAACAGGTTCATCAAATTCTGCAAGCTCCGAGTATTCCTTCGGGATTTCAGGTTAATCCCGCTGCAGCACCGCACTCTTATGCTGATAGTGATCACATCAAGGATGACACGTCTGACGAGGACGTGACTGTCAGTACGTGTATCAAACTAATTGGAGCCGATTCAGACTGCTGCGAATTACCTGACGACTGCCTGACCAACACAAACTGTGACGTTCCCCAATCCCTCCCTATTCCTGTACCTTCTCCTGACCAGACTTCTGACGAGGTTTTCTCCACTTCCCATACCTCGTGGTCTGAGTCATTGCCGGGCTGCTCACCGCCGGTCCACACTATGGAAGACCGGATTGCCCTTTCTTTCCCGCTAAATCAGGCGGATTTGCAAATCCACACTGGGACCTTGAGCCCACATCTTACTCACCGGGGCTATTCCCTTTTGGATCCATCTATCCAAAAAGCCCCCCTTCTTGGCCAATCTAAGGGCCAACTTCCTCTTCCTGATCTGTTTTCTGATCCGCCGGGGACACTCTCGTCCCAGAAAACGCCAAATCTCTCACCATCCACCATTACTTTTCACGCCTCTATCGCGATTACTTCGCTTTTCTCTTCACCACCCACCATCCACCCACCCTTCCACCCTGATTTATACCCTGAACCTCAGCTCCTGTTACCCGATCTGTCGTCCGTTCTCTGCCTTTCCCTGCATGCATATGAGGACATAGCATTGTTTGGCATGGGGGGGTGGATAGGCATCCATAGGATCCGGGTATTTTATGGTATCAGACAATTACCACCTATTTATAAATATGCAAGAAAAAGAAAAAAGAAAAGAAAAAAAAAAATATATATATATATTAGTAATAAATGGTGTTTAGTAATGATCTAAAAGCTGAAACAAAAAAATACAATAAGTGTTTATGGATATTCAACCTCTGTTTTGAAGAATTTCCAGGCCACAGAAGCTTGATTCGCTCAGGCTCGGCTTAATTCACTTAAAGCATTGACGAAATAGATCAAAATCTCTCCTAACTAAGAACGTTTCTTGTACCTGAGACACAGTACATGATTCGTTGGTTTGCTTTTTCTTGAGAGCTTAAGTAAACTTGGTTCACACTACACATATCAGGAAAGATCAGGTGAACATAAGATCCAACCCTAGTGTTCATTAGGAAAGGTGGAGTCCTTACCTGTGCGTGCAGGTAGACTTTTTATCCCAAGTTTTAGTCTTGTGTTTAGGAGTGGCTCTTTCCACCAAAAAGAAACTCTCCCACCAAAAAAAAAAAAAAAAAAAAAAAAGAAGTGTGCTCTTTCAAAATGTGTTGTAAGAGATATACTGACATATGTTTCAAAAAAAAAAAAAAAAAAAAAAAAAAAAAAGAGATGTTGCAAAAGAGTCAGTATATCTCATAAATGTCGGTATAATTTGTTTTTCGAAAATGGGAGTTGAGTTTTCCATAATCATGTTAAGGGTCAATCCGAAAACACGAGCTGAAATTGGGACCAACCTGTACTTAAAAATTCGTGAAACCCTGGGAGTGAGTCTTAAGGTTCATCTGGTCAGTCTTGATCCTTCACTATGCACAAACCATAACCTCTTGAGCTCTCGAGTATGGAAAAACCTCCTGGGTCCTGGAAATCGTACTTAAGGTTTAAATATCAAGAGTCCTGGTTAGTTGAGAGATAATCTTTGTCATGTAAGACTTAAAGTACTGGTAATCTTCTCTACAATTGGTTCTCACAATATCCGATAATAAACACACCGATATCATCTCAGAAGAAAATCTTCAGCTTAAGATCATTTCTAAATACGATTTTGCTAGGGACTAGCAAAAGATAGGATTGGGGGTATATGTTTGCACCTCAAAACACGCCTATAATAACGCCTTCTTGTGCTATTTTCTAGCATTAACTATGTATATTATAATCCTGTAGTTGCATTTGTAAAAACGCTTGCATGCATGCATTTAATCATGAGAGGAGGAGAAATGAATAAATGGCTTCGTAATTCACATTTTTCTTCAAGTGCCTCCTTGCAAAATCACCCTCTTTTTATTTTTCCTCTTGATTTCTTCTTTTCTCTCCTTCCCGCAGCTGCATGCAACGCCATGCGAGTTCTCCCTGCCAACGCCACTCCCTGCTGTCCTTCTCGCACCATTCCCTGCGGTGGCCATCTCCCCCATTCCCCGCATGCTGCATGGCCATGCTCTCCTCCTCTATAAAGCAGCAGCTTCTTCCTCGCGAGAGGGGGGGGAGGAGACACGCAGTTGCTGCACCAAAACCCGCAGTCCACCTCCTTCCTCCACCGTTTTCCCCTCCCATACGTCGGCCCTCCTTCAAGGAGACACCCGACGAGCAGGAGAACCCACTGTGGTGCTCACCACCACAGTGGGAACACCACCGCCCAGCTCTTCAACGAGCAGGTGGGCGTGGTGTCTTCTTTGCTTTTCGTTTTCATCTCCACGCCATTGCTGCCGCTTCAAGGTCCGAAGCTTGAAGCGACAGCAGCAGCAGCCAAACCGCGGCGGCGGCAGTAGCAGCAGCTCCCCTCGCTCCTCCGCGACCTTCCCCGCAGGCGCTCAGCTCTCCGCGCGCGCCTGCAGGGCACTTCCCCGTCTCCGCCTCTGCTCTGTCGCCTCTGCAATTCCACCCGCGACAGGCCGCTGCGCGCACTGCAGCGGCCGGCTACGGCCCTCTCGCCGCCCCCTGCCAACCTCTGCAACCCTTCGCGACCGACTGCAGACTCCCCGCCGCCCTCTCCGAGCACGCCATCGCCCGCTCTCCTTCCTCGCACCCGGCCTGCAGACGCCTCACCTTCTCCACGCGAAGACGCGCCTGCATCCGCGACCATCAGACGTCGGCAGCCATCTGCAGACGACTCGACCTCCAGACGTCGGGCGCCGCCTGCAGACGACGCGGCTCCAGACGTCTGCCGCCATCCACAGACGTCTTAACTCACGCCATCACCAGCTCTCTCGCCCGCTCTCTCTTTGCTGATCTCTCCCGCGCGCGTCCGCCCTCTCTGCCGCCCGCTCTCTCTCTCTTTTTTTATTTAACTCACAGCAACACACACACACACATTCACCGACGCACACACACATTCACCGACACACACACACACACTTATAGTAACATATATACATATATATATATATATACATACATATATCTATATATATATACTTATATACATAGTATATCTATATAGTTATGTATACATACATATAATATAATATATATATACATATACATATATAATATATATATATATATATATATATATATATATATATATATATATACACACATACTTATATACATATATATATAGATATACATATCTATATACTTATACATATACACATATATATATATCTAGATACATATATACTTATATACATATATATATATACATCTATATAGTATTATATATATATACTTATATACATATATACATAGCTATATACATATATACATACATATATATATATATATATATATATATATATACATATACACCTATATATATATACATATATATCTATATATATCTATACATATATACCTATATATTTATATATATAAATATATTTACTTATATACATACATATGTACATATATTTTCACGTTATTTACTATACGTTGTATCGTGGAAATATCTGCATCAGTTGCTGATATTCCCTGATACACGTGTACAGAAAGCATGGACACATTCATCATCCATCCACACTCCATGCGGCACCTAGTCGTGTTCGTTGCGTCTCTCTAGACGTCGACTGACTCGACATAGTGCTACACTCCATCGTCACCTCCACCCCCACCCCTTTATAGATATAATACATATATATATATCTATAGATGCTATATTTACTTTCTTTTTGTTTGCTTTCTTTTTAGTAAAAAGATAAAAAAAAATATAAAAGAGAAAAGATAATTTTTGATTTGCAGGTACCCCGTCTTGTAAGTAGCAAGACGTGTTTTGAAACTCTGTTTTGGCTAAAAGCCAAGGACACAATTTTGAGGGTGTGCCTCAAGAACAAGGATTACCAGAAAAAAACCTAAATAAGAAAAATACCAAAAACACAATAAACGAACGGAAGAGACGCGTTTTAAGGAAAACGTAGAAACTCGACTTTAACCCCACTTCCCTGAGTTCGACCCTGGGCCTAAAAGTGACAAGATAAAATCAATTAGGCCAGGTTAAAAATTTTGTAAAGAGATGGTTAGGTCTGAATTAGGTTAACCACTATACACATTTCAACGATAAAAATATCATATTAACAACCTATTTGGGCCGACCCATCATACTTTTCTGGCGCCGCTGCCGGGGAGGTGCACTTTCGAGTAAGTTTCTATCCAATTCCTTTAAATTTGTCTCTTCTCTCTTCACGGGTATTGTTGTTTTTGGTGTGCAGGTGAACCTGGTGGAAGGAGAAGAAGGCTGACGAAGTCGAGGACGTGAGCAGATCCAAGGCGGGAACGAGAGCGTGAAGACGCCGACATCGCATTGGAACTTCGCACACGTTGCCGAACAAGTAGGTTTTCTTTTCTCATCAAATTAGGGTTAACTTGCCACCACACACAAAAAAAAAAAAATTTTTAAAACTAAAAATTAGAAAAACTTCTTGAGATTTCTTGAGGGCAAGTGGATTAAAATTCACTTGATTGATTGGTTGTCTTCACTCCCACTGCCCCGGGATTTCCCGCCTTACTTCGCATAGCGAAAATTCTAGAATCTTGATTCTTAGATTTTTCGCCATGGGAAGTATTCTTTGAGGCAAAGAAAAAGATTGCTTGTATCCCTCTTTTGCCTCAATTATCTTTAATTCAGGATCACATTTTTGGTGGGGAGATTTGGAATTGAGTTGATTCCAACCCCACCACGACTTTTCAAACTTGCCTGTGATTCGATCCTAAATACTTCAACCCCAACAGTTTTAGTTTCTTTATCTGTTGGTTGAAGCCTTGTGTGTGGATATCTTTCTGGTGATTGGGAGCACTTGAATTGAAGTGCTTTGGCTCCCTTTCACATTGGTATAAAATTGATTCGCGCATCCACACATAGAAATCTCCATTTAGGGTAGCCCATTGCATTTTAGCATGCATTAACTAACTGATAATTGAAGAAGGGTTTCTTGGGCTTTAGAAAGAAAACCTGTATTCTTGCAAAACCCGGAGATTGGTTGAATTGGTAATTCAGCAAAACCCTAAAATTCATACTACTTAAGGCTGAACTCTAAAAATCATTCGCCAATAAAAACTTCAATTCGGGGAGATTTCCCTGTTGCATGCTTGTTCTTACACACTCTTAAAATCAATCACTTGGGCATTACCCGTAAACAACGCCCTTCACATTCCAAAAGCACTTGACCCTAAGCCTCTAATTAAAACTGGTAGTAACTTGACCCTTACTAAGGATTGGAGGTCTAACTACCTGTGTGTAGCGACTACGTGCTGGTGAGAGTTCCCGCGTGCTATCGGGTGTCTAAGACTGGGGCAAACGGCCTTTCATTCTGGCCCGGTGGTTCCGCGGTGCTCGCATTCGGTTCCGTAGTTCGTGATAGTAGGTAACTTAGATCTTTAGGTCTAAGGGCACACTGTAGAGGTTAGGAACTTGACTGTATTGATTTGTAATCAAGTGTACCTTTGCGGCGTCATTTCTCTCATCCCTTTTCCCTTCTCATCTCCCCAATTCTTCCTGCGGTAGTGCATGTTTGGGAGGAGGTCACAAAACCCTGAATTGCTTGTATTGACTGATAAATCTAGAAAAAGAGCCGAATCATCCTCCTCCTCCACAAACATGGCACACACCCCCGCCTCACCACTTCGTCACAATTTCAATTCTTTCAACACCAGGCTTATCCCGAGAAACCCTGCAAGACCTTCCTTATCGAGTGTCGCGCCAAGCGACTCGGTAAGTCATGTGGAACTGGCTTCTGTGAGCCAGTATTTCAACACGGAGGACCAAGCCTCCGTGTACTCGGACACATATGCGGACACGTCTTCTGGCATAGAAGATGCCTGCACCCTGGGGAATAACCCGTTTTCTGCCACGTATAACCCAGGGTGGCATAATCATCCCAACTTTGCATGGTCCAACAACCCGCAGCGTCGAAACCCCGCTGGTGGACCAATGCGATCGTCCGCACCCGTCATCCCAAGGGCCCAGTCTAATCCTATGGCAAATCTGCCATCAGGCCCTTGTGTACAGAAAACCAAACACGCATCAAAACCTCTTGATAAATTGATGCGAATGATGACGGAAATGTCAAAGCGCCATAAAGAAAACATGACCTCTCTTCAGCATTTGGCGCAGCAGAATGCTGAGATCAATCAACTAAGCATGGCGACTCGATCTCAGGGCACTTTTCCCGCCCAACCTGTTCCAAACCCGCAAAACTTTGTACCCTGTGGTCCGCAACCACAGGTACAACCTTCTCAGGAACAGGTTCATCAAATTCTGCAAGCTCCGAGTATTCCTTCGGGATTTCAGGTTAATCCCGCTGCAGCACCGCACTCTTATGCTGATAGTGATCACATCAAGGATGACACGTCTGACGAGGACGTGACTGTCAGTACGTGTATCAAACTAATTGGAGCCGATTCAGACTGCTGCGAATTACCTGACGACTGCCTGACCAACACAAACTGTGACGTTCCCCAATCCCTCCCTATTCCTGTACCTTCTCCTGACCAGACTTCTGACGAGGTTTTCTCCACTTCCCATACCTCGTGGTCTGAGTCATTGCCGGGCTGCTCACCGCCGGTCCACACTATGGAAGACCGGATTGCCCTTTCTTTCCCGCTAAATCAGGCGGATTTGCAAATCCACACTGGGACCTTGAGCCCACATCTTACTCACCGGGGCTATTCCCTTTTGGATCCATCTATCCAAAAAGCCCCCCTTCTTGGCCAATCTAAGGGCCAACTTCCTCTTCCTGATCTGTTTTCTGATCCGCCTGGGACACTCTCGTCCCAGAAAACGCCAAATCTCTCACCATCCACCATTACTTTTCACGCCTCTATCGCGATTACTTCGCTTTTCTCTTCACCACCCACCATCCACCCACCCTTCCACCCTGATTTATACCCTGAACCTCAGCTCCTGTTACCCGATCTGTCGTCTGTTCTCTGCCTTTCCTTGCATGCATATGAGGACATAGCATTGTTTGGCATGGGGGGGTGGATAGGCATCCATAGGATCCGGGTATTTTATGGTATCAGACAATTACCACCTATTTATAAATATGCAAGAAAAAGAAAAAAGAAAAGAAAAAAAAAAAAAAAATATATATATATTAGTAATAAATAGTGTTTAGTAATGATCTAAAAGCTGAAACAAAAAAAAAAATAAATACAATAAGTGTTTATGGATATTCAACCTCTGTTTTGAAGAATTTCCAGGCCACAGAAGCTTGATTCGCTCAGGCTCGGCTTAATTCACTTAAAGCATTGACGAAATAGATCAAAATCTCTCCTAACTAAGAACGTTTCTTGTACCTGAGACACAGTACAGGATTCGTTGGTTTGCTTTTTCTTGAGAGCTTAAGTAAACTTGGTTCACACTACACATATCAGGAAAGATCAGGTGAACATAAGATCCAACCCTAGTGTTCATTAGGAAAGGTGGAGTCCTTACCTGTGCGTGCAGGTAGACTTTTTATCCCAAGCTTTAGTCTTGTGTTTAGGAGTGGCTCTTTCCAACAAAAAGAAACTCTCCCACCAAAAAAAAAAAAAAAAAAAAAAAAAAAAAGAAGTGTGCTTCAAAATGTGTTGTAAGAGATATACTGACACGTGTTTCGAAAAAAAAAAAAAAAAAAAAAAAAATCAGAAAAGAGATGTTTTAAAAGAGTCAGTATATCTCATAAATGTCTGTATACTTTGTTTTTCGGTGAGTCAAAAAAAAAAAAATCAGAAAATCACAACCTCCTTCCACGTAGCCACCTACCACATAGCCTCCTTCCACGTAGCCACCTACCACGCAGCCTCCCCGTACATGGCCTCCCCACACTCAGACCTTCCCTACCCAGCCTAGTCCCCTCCTGGACCCCTATACTCTTACCACCGATACATAATTATTACCCACTCCCAATTTCGTCCCCCCCGCGTACACACACATATATTCGTCCTGGTGCACTTGCACAATCTCTTTTTACAGGGAAGGGGAAGGAGCCAGTCATCCTTGAGTCTGTGACATTACTTGAGCCTGATGATGAGGTTGATAGTCATGACCCTGACTAAGATGAGGGGGACAGGGATGACGTATAGGACCTTGAGGATGAGGAGGGGGATGAGAGGGATGCTGAGGTTGGCCACCCTGAGGCCGACATAGACCCTAATCAGGTAGGGCCCAGTACTATTGGTAAGTAAATTGTTATTTTCTATATTTTAAAAGTTTTTAAATTTTGTATTTACTCTTTATTTGTAATATTATTGTTATTAATTTTTAGTGAAGAAGAAAGGAAGAGGCTCGATGAGAAATAGGGACTTTGAGGCTATACCAGAGGGCATGAGGGTGAAGGTGAAGATCACCTTTGGTGGGGAAGATCCCGACTACCCTCCTTTTAGCAGTAGGCTCTCCAAGGTTATGAAGAGCATATTCCCCTCTCTTGTTTTTATTGGTGGATTGTCTCAAAGGAACTTAAGATGGAGATCATTCGTCACTTAGAGGTAATTAATATATATTGAGGTTTATATGTGTTTCTTTTAATGTGATTTAATGTATATAAATGTTTAATTTATAGGCGATCTTCTATTGGGGGGATGATCCTAACGTCCCCAAGTATATCCTCAGCCATGCGACGAGGCATCATCGAGACTGGAGACTTAAAATGAAAAAAGCGGTAACAAAAAAATTTTAATTCCTCTCAAATTACATTTTAATTATATAATTTATTTTCTTTGTTATTTAGTATTTTGCGAATAGGTTGTATGAGGAGGCCTTGAGGTATGTACCTTCATTCATACTACAAGAGGTATGGAAGGATTGCTGTTAGCATTGGAGTAAGCCTGAGACGGAGGTAGTTAAATAATTGTTATGTGTTAAAATTTAATTATTATTAATTTTTTTATTAATAAAAATATATGTATATATTTTTACAAGATTAGGAGAAGAAGAACAAGGTCAACAGGGCCAAAGCTCCACCGCAGGCTCATGTCTTAGGTCGAATGAGTATTGATAAGCTCAAGACAAGATATGTAAGTACGTTTCTTATTTATTGATATTTTTAATTAACATATAACTTTAAATTATTAGGTATCTTTTATATTTATTTAATTTTAAGTGAATACACATGACGGTGCGCAATTGGATCGTCTTGAAATATATGAGATCACTCATAGCAAGGTTACGGACGCCGAGCGCACATGGATTCACAAGACCTATGAGCCAAGCATGTAGGTTATTGATATAAACACATTTATTGGGGGTAAAATGCCTATTCATGCGTGTTCTTAGGCTTAGATTTGCATTCATGTTATAAATATTGCATAGCATGCATCATTCTGCATTTAGAGTAGTTGTATATAATTTAGGTTAATTGCACCCTTTTTGTGGTCAGAAGAGAAGGATATTTATTTCGGAGCCTCGGATTGATGATCCGACCATACGGATCTGATCAAGACGACGATCAGAGTCCAATGCCTTTGAAATCGCTTCGATCGGAGTCTTGGAGCACCATATGTAGTCTAAGAAAGATCAACGGCCAAGGGACTAGGTGACATAATTTGGAGCTTCAAATGACAAATCCAACCATGCGGATGGATTCGGGTCGACGATCGTAGCCTAGCGGCATGAAAATCGACTCAATCCGACCTCTATAGCAACCCCTACAACAAAAAGATGGACGGCCTAGATTACGCCACGTGGCGTAGCCCAGGCCACCCAGCACACGCACGCACCACCAGACGCATGTGCAGGCACGCATGCGCACAGGGCAGTGCCAGCGTGTGAGCATGCGCGCATGTGCAGCAAAGAGAGGATAGTGCGCGCCAGCGGCGCATGAGTTGGCCTACAACGACGCATGAGCTGGACCTATAGTGACGCTTACAGTTGTCGCTAATTCTTCGCGTTCTAGTAAAGCTAGCTATGGGTGTGAGCGGGCATGAGCTGCCTACAGCGACGCTTCTAGCGACGGCCTGGATGTCACTAATGGCCTCATACTTATTTTTGCCTCTTCTCCTCCACTATAAAAGGACCAACACCCCCTCCCTTCCAAGCCATCTCTACCTACTCTACTCCCACCTACTCCCAAGCTCTAGCAAGCCTACCAACGCTCCATTAGAGCTTGTTATCAAGCTCTCAAGGCACCTATTAGTATAACGAACCTTTGCCCCACCAAATACTCCTCCAACTTCCCATCCCCATTCATAGGTCGCCTTGGAGCCGTCCTCCCACCTTCATTCTGGTAGCAGATCATCTTCGTCTTCTCACCTCCATTCTAGAGCCATGTCGAAGCTTTCCTCTACCCGACATCCTCCTGCATCTCACCTTCGTTGTCTAGCTCCTCACCTCCTTCGTTCGAGCTTCCGCCAGGCTCCGTCGTCTAGCCGAACAACCGATTCGGGAGATTTCCTCTCACCCCCCTCTTTTTATGCTTTCGTAGATTATTGTAATAAACATTAATGCAATACATCATATTTGATTCGATCTCTATCTTGTGATTGCTTGTCTTTTATTTCAAAAACACAAAAAAAATAACAAAACCCTAAAATACCAAAAAGAAACAAAACGAAGTATGGTTTTCAATTAAAGTAAACGTCGCCTCCCTGTGTTCGACTCGGGACTCCCTTGGAGTTTTGGTATAAATTTTATCTGATCGACGTGTTTTGCAACTACAACGACGGGTTACTTGTAACCCCGATTTCTAATACATGAAACTCGGCCGACCATTTTGGCGCCGTTGCCGGGGAGGCAACGGAATTTACTTTATTATTTTTTGCGCTTCGTTGCACTTACATAGCACTAACCTCGCTTGTCTTTGATCTACGGGCTTGCAGGTACCCTAGCATGGAGATCCAAGTGCGATAGACCAGAGTAAGGTGCAGGTAGAGTGTTTTGTAAGTGTCCCCCACACCACCCCACCTTAGTTTTCAT
This sequence comes from Thalassia testudinum, assembly GCA_037157565.1. Lineage (NCBI taxonomy): Eukaryota > Viridiplantae > Streptophyta > Magnoliopsida > Alismatales > Hydrocharitaceae > Thalassia > Thalassia testudinum. Next base: position 54,455,307 of record JAZHRO010000009.1, read on the forward strand.
TCCATAATAACTCAAACCCAAATCAACTTAGGTGCTTTTTATAAACACTAGGATAGATTTGGTTGTTTGTTTGCCACCTCCACTCACCTAGCCATCCACATAAATAAATAAATAATAATAATAAAAAGGTGTTATTTGATTGCGGGATTTTCTAAAAGAGACACACTTTAACACCCACAACTCTCAACTTAAGGCGCACTACTCCACTTTGATTCTACCACTTAACCGGGATCTAACCTGTGGACCCAGTATACTTCAACTCAAAACACATAAGTGAGTAGAAATCTGATTAGGCTAAGACATTATGTGCCTTAATCTGTGGTGCGAATAGGCTAATTGATTGATTTGTTTGGGCTACACCACTCAAATTAAAAGTGATTCATCAGTAGCTTGCCACTTAGGGTTGATTCTTAAGGCTGAACCAGGCACTCCACATTATTTTTGATTTTTAAAGGAACATATCATCACCCGTGTTTTCAAAACTTAGAGTGTTCTACTAAACCTTGATTGAACCAACCAAAGAATTAAACCCTAAAAGCTACTAAACAAGGTTAAATCCTAAAAGGCACATCATCAAATAACCTTGTTTGAGAACCTTGGTTGTGCACGCACACACATTTTAACTGATCATTAAGGGCACAACCCATCTAAAGGGTCCATCACATTCCAAGAGCATGATCATCCCAAGCCTAACTAAAACTTGAGTAGACGTTGGTCTTAAGGATTAATTCGCTCTTTGGGGCTCAGACTAAGATTTTTTTTCGATTAATTTGCTTTTGCTGGTCCATCTGATGTCTAGCTAGGGGAACAGCGTCAAATGACCGCAGCTGGGGGGTACACTAGGAGCCGGAGGCGTAAGCCAAAGGAAGAACCTTCTCCCTAGTTCCTCCTTTTAACTAGTTGTATTGACCGGATAAAAGTAGACTAAATCGTTTATAATCTCAAGACGGGTCCTGGGGGTCTGTAGGTCTTTAGGCTACCCACATAAGGACATGTTTGGTTGATTGTATTGCAGGGCACCTTTTCTCTTCTCCATTTTCCCTCCTTTTCTACCATGTACCCTTTCACATCCTACACAAATTTCACATCCTATCCTCCTACCACCACTTATCCCTAAGATGATTACTATCCCGACTTGACTTGTAATAATTACCCATCCACTAGCCACGATGACTTTGATTGGGGATATGAATCCGGACCTCAGTGTCTAGGGCCTAACCCTAGACAACAAGAGTATGATTACTATCCTTCCCAGAGCTACAATGATTATAGATCTCGATCCTTTGATGATCAAACCAGCCTGATCTACAATCAGAATGGATATGATGATTATAAAACCTACCCTCCCCAGTATTCCATTGAATATAGGTCACCACCATTCTTTGAACAACCTGAGATGATCTACTATTAGGGAGGAACCCAAGAACCTCGACATCTTGACTCCCCTAGATTTAATCCAAACCTGCCTAAACCTAAATCGAACCAGTCGGTTCAGGTGGACTAGATCTAGGATAGGGTGTTGTCTAATTTGAGGAACACTATACAATCGTTAGAAGTTTAGCCAACACCATGCACTGAAGCACTGGAGCCTATGATCAAAATGATTGATGAACTTAATAGTTCTCTATTGGATTTGCTCCAAAGTGTTAGGGATAGGGACCTGGGTGAGTTTCTTCTTGGGAAATTGTTGAGGTTGAGGATGAAATTTATGGTTGCACTAGTCAAATCTTGGGATGATTCTCAAGATGAACCCTCTTCAGGAGAGCCAATGTCTGAACCCGCTCAGGCTCCTGTTGGGGGGGATACATATTTGGAGATTGGAGATGACCAGATTGGTCTAGAGCAATCCTTTGAGGATGAACCGATTGATTCACCTGAGATCCCTAGGTCAGGAAATGAAGAAAATTATGTTTCCTTGGATCATGAAATGATTTATGATTTTGAGACAAATATAAATGAGGATCATTAATTTTTTGACTTTGAGGGTGAAGAATCTTTTGGTGAAGTCTCACTTGAACTTAAGGAAGAGGATTTTAGTGAGACAAATGGGCCTGAGGAATCTGACGAACTAGTTGATAGCCCAATTATTGAAGATTTGGATTTGGTTGGGGCTAACTTGGAGGATTCGAATCCTCATTTACTAGAAGATTCAATCAATAGCCCCATTCCTCATACGTACCCCGAAGAGCTGACTTCTCAGATCATTGTGCCTAAGTCAATCTTGATTCAGGCACGATTACTGGACTTGGGGGAATCGTATGGGGTAAATGATATGATAGAGGTCCTGGAGCCTGAGTTCTTGATGTTGGAGGATAGAATTACTGAAATCAAAATTTGGGAGGTTAATTTTGAGGGAAAAACAAGTTTGGATCTAAGGGTTCCTATTGACTTAAAACCACCTACTTTCTACCAAGACCCTTACGATATCTTTCACATGCAACTCAAGCTCGAAATAACTGATTATTTTTCTAAGCTTGATGTTAAGTGGGCAACCGCACCTATTGAACCATCTTTACCTGTTGTCGGACACTTTGGTTTTGGGTTGCCACACTAAACCGTAGGCCCCGCCCTGCAAACACAACAACCCTTGGTTCTAGGTGATTTTCATCCAGAACCTGAGAACCACTTGACCCTGGGGCATGGGTCTACACCATAATCTGGTCCAAGTTTGTGGACATCTTCTGCTGGAGGGTTTCAGGATCAATATTTTTATTTTAATTCTGACCCGCACTTGTGAATTCTCAATTTCTTCTTTGTATGTATGTTATGCCTAGCTGAAGGCATTAAACTTAGCGCATGTGTATACACTCTTCTCACTGTGGAGCTGATCGGATTTTCACGACACTCAGGTGATATTCTGTTTACTGCGCCATTTTCATGTCTTTATTTTACAATGAGGACATTGCATCATTTAGGCATGGGGGGGTGGATAATCAATTCCTGAAATCATTATGTTAACTCCATAGAATTTCTTCTAGTTTCTTATAAAATTAAAAAGAAAATTGAAAATTTGAAGAAGATATAAAAAGAAAGAAATTAGGAAAAGAAAACTTAGGCATTTGGAAGTTATTAACTTTAGGAAATGATACAAGAGGACCTAAACACGTAGACTCTTTAGGTCCTCAGACTTAATTAGCCCAGGTGTCCGCTCGAATGTGGACTTAGTCTTGAGTCCTTGCCAATTCAAATTCATTTTTAATTTGGCTAATAAATTGGGATGATAAGTATGCGACTTATCAACCCACTCTTTGATTTGGGGGGACTTTAAGCTTAAGCATCTACACACATATTTTTTGCATTGACTCACTTTTCGGTAGTTTCTTCGAAAATTGGGTAGCTAATGAACTATCTAGGGTGGTATGATTGGCAAGTTGTCGGTGGTAACAGCTCATCGGTCGCTTGTCTAGAGCCCAGTCACAAGACCATTTTCAGTGTACTGCCTTTAGGTAAATCTTAGGTCAGGAAAGCCACCTACTTAAAAAGAAAAGAAAAGAAAATATAGAGAAAAAAATAGAAAAAGGAGAAAATAAAAAAACAAATAAAACCACACTTCACCGCATGAGTATGGCTGGCAAGTTGTCGGTGGTAACAGCTCATCGGTCGGTTGTTTAGAACCTAGCTCACAAAAAAAAAGCACAATAATTCCCAAAACACTTAGGGAAGAAGTAGGGGAGTAGAATAAACCGGGGAGATATACATTAGTTTCGCCCTTGTGTTGACCCCATAAATAAAAGTAGGGAGAAAGCTATCGTTTGAAAAGATAAACCTCTAGGCAAGGTCACCTAGGGTCGTAGAAACCCGAAGTCCGTTTTAACGGCCGCCTAGTGAGTTTTTCACTATTTTCACAAGATGCTTAGCACTTAGAATCTTTTTCGAGTCTTGGGCGGGTCGGGTAGTTGTAAAAAGTTTTCCCGGAACTCTCAAACACCAAAAGTACAAAAAATTAGTAAAGAAGAAAAATAATAAAAAAATGTATCTTCCCTTTTCAAATAAGGCAAGGACTTGGGCGGTCTGCATTCTGGTAGGCACCCGGGTACTGTTGAGTTTTCGTAGTTTAGGACCTTAGTTGAAATTTTCTATTGTTAATAAATGACTTAGGCCTAAGCGATCTAATCCTAATTCTACTTTTATACATATCATATAGTTTAATTTTGTTAGGGACTAGCAAAAGATAGGCATGGGGGTATGATATAAACACATTTATTGAGGGTAAAATGCCTATTCATGCATGTTCTTAGGCTTAGATTTGCATCTCATGTTATAAATATTGCATAGCATGCATCACTCTGCATTTAGAGTAGTTGTATATAATTTAGGTAATTGTGTCCTTTTTGTGGTCAAGAGAGAAGGATATTTATTTTGGAGCCTCGGATTGATGATTCGACCGTACAGATCTAATCAAGACGATGATCGGAGTCCAACGCCTTTAAAATCGCCTCGATCGGAGTCTCATAGCACCATATGCAGTCCGAGAAAGATCAACGGCCAAGGGACTAGTTGACATAATTCAGAGCTTCAAATGAAAAATCCAATTGCGCTGATGGATTCAAGTCGATGATCGCAGCCTAACGGCATGAAAATTGACTCTATTCGACCTCTGTAGCATCCCCTACAACAAAAAGAAGATGGACGGCCCAGATTGCGCCACGTGGCACAGCCCAGGCCGCCTAGCGCATGCACGTGCCACCGCACGTAGGTGCAGGTGCGCATGCGCACAGTGTAGCGCTAGCAAGTGAGTGTGCGCACACGCGGCAAAGAGACAATAGGGTGCCCCAGCGGCGCATAAGCTGGCCTATAGCGATGCATGAGCTGGACCTATAGTGACGCTTGCAGCCATCGCTAATTCTTCGTGCGCTTGCAAAGCCAGCTGTGGGTGTGAGCGAGCATGAGCGGGCATGAGCTGCCTACAGCGATGCTTCTAGCGACAGCTTGGATGTCACTAATGACCACATACCTATTTTTGCCTCTTCTCATCCACTATGAAAGGAACTACACCCCCTCCCTTCCAAGCCATCTCTACCTACTTGGTGATCGGGCCCGGATAGGTTGTTAATATGGTGATTTTATCGTTGAAGTGTTTATAGTGGTTAACCTAAATCGGACCTAACCATCTCTTTACAAAATTTTTAAGCTGGCCTACTTGATTTTATCTTGGTCACTTTTAGGCCCAGGGTTGAACTCAGGGAAGTGGGGTTAAAAGTGAAGTTTCTACGCCTTTCCTACAATGAATCTCTTCCATTCGTTTATTGTGTTTTTGGTGTTTTTTCTATTTAGATTTTTTTCTGATAATCTTTGTCCTTGAGGCACACCCTCAAAATTAGGTTCTTGGCTTTGAGCCAAATCAGGGTTCCAAAATGGGTCTTGTTATTCGCAAGACGGAGTACTTGCAAGTCAAGGATTATCTTTTCTCTTTTATATATTTTTTATCTTTTTACTAGCAGGAAAGCGAAACAGAAATAAAGTGAATATAGTCTATATATATATAGGTATATATTATATATGTATAAAGGGGTGGGGGTGGAGGCGGAGATGGAGTGTAGTATGGTGTCGAGTCGGTCGTCGTCTAGAAAGACGCAACTAATAGGACGAGGTGCCGCGTGTAAGGTGGATTGGTGGAAGATGAATGCGAACACACTTTTTGTACACGTGTATCGGGGAATATCAGCAACTGGTGCAGATATTCCGCGATACGACATATGGTAAGTAATGTGAAAAAATATATATATGTATATATGTAAATATATCTATATATAAATATATAAGTATATATGTAGTTATATGTATATATTTATATATATATGTATATATATATATAGGTATGTCTCTATATGAATAGATAGATATATGTATAGATGTATATATATATGTATATATATGTATATATAACTATATAGATGTATATATATATATTGTAATATATGTAAATAGATATATGAAGATAGATATGTGTATATATATATGTATATATAGCTATATAGATATATATGTATATATGTATGTATATGTGTATAGATATATATATGTATAAGTAGGTGTGTATATATGTGTATATATATATATATATGTGTATCTATACTTATACTTAGTTATATAGGTAATAATATATATATAGATATATGTATATATATATATGTGTGTGTGTATATAAATATATGTATATATGTAAGTATATATGTGTATATATATATATATATAAGTATATAGATATATGTGTATATATATATATATGTATACTAATACTTAGTTATATAAATACTACTATATATAGATATAAGTATATATATATATGTATATAAATATATATATATATATAATAGTGTATAGGTGTGTGTGTGTGTATGAAAGTGTGAGTGTAAGTGTGCAAGTGTCGATAAAGAGAGTGAGAGAGTGCTGTGAGAGAGAGAGAGAGAGAGAGCTGCTGGAGTGAAGGCTGGCGGGTTTAAGGCGTCTACAGCACTCAGGGCGTCGTCTGATGGACTCACACTCGCGCGCAGGCGCGTATGCGTGCAGAGAAGCACGCGCTGGAGGGAAGTGGGCGCGGAGAGGACCACAGCGCACAGCGCTGCGCGGAGAGCTGGAGCGGACGCTGGAAGGCGCACGTGGGCGAAGATGCGGGCGGGAGAGGGCGCTGGCAGAGGCGGGCGCACGCAGACGCGCGGGCGGGTGCTGGAGCGGACTCGATGCGGGATGCGGGCGCAGGCGCTGGCCGGTTGCGGCGCGCCGGGTGACCGGATAATTGAGAAGCTTACCGGTCACCCCACTGTAGCCACAGTGTTCCGCAGACTGGCGTGAACAGTGGCTACAGTGTATGGCCGAGCTGTGCGACCAGGTACGCCTGGTGCTGTGAGTGTGGACGGCTTGGCGCGCACGCGGAAGAGTGGCGCCGTTGCTGGCTTGCGTTGAGGTGGTTCACGATAGAGCGCACGGAGAGGGTTGGGTTGCAGGCGAAGGGGCGCGACAGGGCACGCGGTGGCCTGCTGGTGTTGGCTAGTGTGCACGGTGAAGCTTGACCGGCCACTGCAGGGGTGCACAGTGGTCGGTTGCAGGTGGACAGGCGAGTGCAATGCGAAGACACGGGAGGTGAGGGTGCTTGCAGGGGCACACTGGAGGTGAGGACGGCCTGCAGGCGTGCGCTGGAGGGGTTTTGCGGCTGCTGCCGCCTTGTTGCTGCTGCTGCGGAGCTCGGTCAGCTGCCGCAGGGGCGTGCGGTGGCCGGTGGAGCTTCACAGCTTGAAGCTTTATGGTAATGGCTGAAGTGGTGTGGATGTTCAAACAGGGAAAAGAAGACCACCACGCTCACCAGATCCTTGATGAGCTGGGTGGTGGTGGTTTCACGGTGATGGGTGTGCACCACAGTGATAGTCTCCTGCCCGCAGAGTGTCTCCTCTGAGGAGGAGGTCCTGCGTATGGAGGGAGAGGGGAGGGGACAGTGGCCTGGAGAAGAAGAAGCTGCTGTGGGTTCTTTTCGTGGGGACCAGGCCCTTTGTAAAGGAAGAAGCCGCCCTCTTTTTATGGGAGGAGAAAGCATGCACAGCCATGCCCTGGCTGTGCATGGCTTGGCGTGGCTTGGCAATTAGAGGTGCATGTGGCTGCAGGGCTGGCAGGGAGAGGGGGAGCAGGACATGGCGCGGAGAAGAAGAGGTTGCCATGTATTGCGGCCATGGGAAGAAAGTCAAAAATCAAAAAGAAATAAAAATGGAGATGGAAATTTTGCGAAGCAGCACTTGAAGAAAAATGTGAATTGCGAGGCCATTTTATTCACTCTCCTCCACTCTCAATTAAATGCATGCATGCATGTGTTTTTACAAATGCGACTATGGAAACGTAATATGTACTGGTAATGCTAGGAAATAGCACAAGATGACACAATTGCAGGTGTATTTTTGCGGTGCAATCATACCCCCATGCCTATCTTTTGCTAGTCCCTAGCAAAACAGTATTTAGAAATTATCTTAGGCTGAAGATTTTCTTCTGAGGCGATATAGGTGTGTTTATTGTTGGATATTGTGATAACCAATTGCAGAGAAGACTACCAGTACTTTAAGTCTCACATGACATAGATCATCTCTCGACTCACCAGGACTCTTGATATTTAAACCTTAAGTACGATTTCCAGGACCCAAGAGGTTTTTGCCGTACTCGAGAGCTCAAGAGATTATGGCTTGTGCATAGTGAAGGATCAAGACTGACCAGATGAACATTAAGACTCAAGCACAGGGTTTCACGAATTTTTAAGTACAAGTTGGTCCCAGTTTCAGCTCATGTTTTTGGATTGACCCTTAAAAGATGACGGAAAACTCAACTCCCATTTTCTGACATTTCTGGCTCACAGGAAAATAAGGTATTTGCGACTTTGCTCTGAAGAACTTTTTTAGGGTAGAGACTTTACAGACATTTGCAAAATATACTGACTTATTTGCATTTTTTTTTTGCCACGTGTCAGTATATCCCTTACAACATTATTTGGAGGAGCACACTTTTCTTTTTGGTGGGAGAGTCCTTTCTTGATGGAAAGAGTCATTCCTAAACACAAGACTAAAGCCTGGGATAAAAAGTCTACCTGCGTGCACAGGTAAGGACTCCACCTTCCCTAATGAACACTAGGGTTGGATCTTATGTTCACCTGGTCTTTCTTGATATGTGTAGTGTGAACCAAGTTTACTTAAGCTCTTAAGTAGAAGCAAACCAACGAATCTTGTACTGGTGTCTCAGGTACAAGAATACATCCTAAGTTAGGAGAGATTCTGATCTTGTCAATGCTCAAGTGAATTAAGCCGAGCCTGAGCGAATCAAGCTTCTATAGCCTGGAAAGTCTTCAAAATAGCGGTTGAATATCCATAAACACTTATTGTATTTTTGTTTCAGCTTTCAGATCATTACTAAACACCATTTTCATTTTTCATCATTATTTATTTATATATATATATATATTTAGGTGGAAATTTCATGATACCATAAAATACCCAGATCCTAAGGATGCTTATCCACCCCCCCATGCCAAATGATGCTATGTCCTCATATGCATACAGGGAAAGGTAGAGAAAGGACGAAAGATCGGGTAACAAGAGCTGAGGTGCAAGGTATACAGCAGGGTGGTAGGGTGGGTGGATGGTGGGTGGTGAATTGAAAAGTGAAGCGATCGTGATAGTGGCGTGAAAAGTGATGGTGGATGGTGAAAGGTCTGGCATTTCATGGGACGAGAGTGTCCCAGGCGGATTGGAGAACAAGTCAGGAGGAAGAAGTTTGCCCTCAGATTGGCCAAGAAGAGGGGCTTCTTGGATGGATGGATCCAAAAGGGAATAGCCCCAGTGAGTAGGATGTGGGCTCAAGGTCCTAGTGTGGATTTGCAACTCTGCCTGATTTGGTGGGAAAGAAAGGGCAATCTGGTCTTCAAGAGTGTGGACCGGCGGTGAGTAGCCCGGACATGACTTAGACCATGAGGTATGGGAAGCGGAGAAAACTTCGTCAGAAGTCTAGCCAGGAGAAGGTACAGGACAAGGGAGGGATGGGGGAACGTCACAGTATGTGTTGATCAGGCAGTCGTCAGTGTTTACAAGTAATCCACAGCAGTTTGAATAGGTCCCAATTAGTTCGATACACGCACTGACGGCCATGTCCTCGTCAGACGTGTCATCCTTGATACAATCTCAATCAAAGTTCTTGGCTGCCTTGAAGATGTTAAGCTTGAGCTTTTCAGATCCAATGGCGATCTCAATACAGCCCAACTCGCAGTCGATAAGGGCGCTGGCTGTGGCCAAGAAAGGTCGACCAAGGATGATCGGACAATCAGAAAGTGAGCTAGGAACTTCCATATCTAAAACAAGAAAGTCAACAGGAAAACAGAGACTGTTGACCCTAACCACCACGTCTTCCACCACACCTTTCAGGATTTTGACAGAACGATCTGCCAACTGTAACGTGACAGGGGTGGGTTTCAGATTCCCCAAAGAAAATTTTTCGAGCATGATGGTTGGTATGAGATTGATGGAAGATCCTAGATTAAGCAGGGCACGGTTAAAATTGCAGCCTTGGATGCTACAGGAAATAAGTGGTGTGCCCGGATCTCTCTGCTTCGGTGGTAGGTTTGACAGTATAGCACAACTCGCATGAGGCGAGAGAACCACCAGATTCTTAGTTTTCTTTGACTGTCGCCTGGATGTTGTGTAGTCTTTGAAAAATCGGGCGACAGTGGGTATGTGGTCGATAGCCTCGAGTAGGGGTACCTTGATTTCTACATCCCTAAACAAATTACGCAGGTTATCAAAGGCCTGCATATCTTTCTTTTTGCCTTTTGGCTCCCTCAGTAGAGCCTCAGGGAATGGGACTGATTCTGGCACCAATTTGGATGTATCGTCCTCTTGAGAATGCGGTGCGCATCCCGAATGAGAGGGCGATGAAGAAGATAGGCCAGGATCAAGTCGAGGCAGATCGACGGTCTACTTACCGCTCCTCGTAGTGATAGCATTGGACGATGCGGGTCCAGTGGGATCATACGGCGGAGGAGGGTTCGTAATAGGGACATAAGAGTGAGGTGCTGCAGCGGGATTAGCCTGAAATCCCGGTGGAATGCTCGGAGCTTGCAGAATCTGATTAACCTGCCCCTGAGAAGGTTGTACTTGTGGTTGAGGACCACGGGGTATGAAATTTCGCGGGTTTGGAATAGGTTGGGCGGGAAGAGTGCCCTGAGATCGAGTCGCCATGCGTAGTTGACTGATCTCAGCATTCTGCTGCGCCAATTGGTGCTGAAGAGAGGTCATGTTTTCTTCATGGCGCTTTGACATTTCCTTCATCATTCGCATCAATTTGTCAAGTGGGCTTGATGCGTGTTCTACTTGCGGTACGCAAGGGCCTGATGGCGGATTTGCCATAGGATTAGACTGGGCCCTTGGGATGACGGGTGAGGACGGTCGCATTGGTCCACCCGTGGGGTTTTGGCGCTGTGGGTTGTTGGACCATGTGAAGTTTGGATGATTTCGCCACCCTGGGTTATAAGTGGCAGAGAATGGGTTGTTCCCCAGGGCACAAGCGTCTTCCATGCCAGAAGACGTGTCTGCATGTAAATATGCGCCCGAGCACACGGAGGCTTGGTCCTCCATGTCGAAATACTGGCTCGCAGAAATCAGATCCACATGACTTATCGAGTCGCTCGGCACGACACTCGGTAAGGAAGGTCTTACAGGGTTTCTCGGGATAAGCCTGGTGTTGGAAGAATTAGAATTGTGACGAAGTGGTGAGGTGGGGGTGTTTGCCATAGAACGGGCGGGGTTGGCCAGAAGCTCGTCCAGCTTCTTGTGCACGATGGAGACTTCATCCAATTTCTGTGCGATAAGGTTGAGATCAGTGGATGAATGGGAGGGTCCCATGTCAACTTCGTGGACATTTCGGGGCAGGCTGGTACAATTAAAGGTGACAATGGAGGCATTGTTCATTGAGTTTTCACTCATATTGTCACATAGTTCGAATGCTCCATTCTCATCTTTATTCATAAAATTCCCTCCGCAGGAAGCGTCTGCAATCTGCTTCAAAGTCTCATTTAGCCCATAGTAGAAATCTGGGCTATATGCCACTTAGGTAGACCGTGGTGCGGACACTTCCTGAGGAGGTCATTATACCTCTCCCAAGCCTCATGAAATTGTTCGCCATTTTGTTGCGTAAATGAAGTGATGGCACGGCGAAGCGCATTGGTTTGCTCGATTGGGAAGAACTTTTTGAGAAACGCTGTTCACATCTCTTCCCAAGAGTGGATGGTTCTCCCAAGGGTGCGTAACCATTACGATGCTTTATCCCGCAATGAAAACGGGAACATTTTCATGAGGACTATAGGTAGCCCGATATTTCTAGGTTTAACAGTTTCAACCAATCGGGTTAGGTCTTCCAAGTGGAGAAAAGGATCTTCACTTGCAAGGCCATGGAAGTGAAAATTTATTAGGCCAATAATGTTAGGTTTCAGTTCAAAGTTGTCCCCGCCCATGGGGACCCGAATTTGTCCTATGATCTCTGTAGTAGCGGGATTCTGATAAGAGCTAAGAGACCTAGGCTCCTCCCGTTTGGGAGGATTCTGCATTTCCTCCAATGTTTCCCGAATGTCTTCAATTCGTTCATTATACTTTTCCATTTGGGCTTGGTGGTGGGTTATGGGATCTATGGCTCCACCACCTGGTGGGTTTTGAGGGCGGTTTCCTCCCTCGGGATTTGGGGGTGGGCGTGCAGCCATGTTTGTGGAGGAGGAGGACGATTCGACTTCTTTTCTAAAATTATCAGGCAATTCAAACAGTTCAGGGTTTTGTGACCTCCTCCTAAACATGCACTACAGTAGGAAGAATTGGGGAGATAAGAAGGGAAAAGAGATGAGAAAAATGTCGCCGCAAAGGTACACTTGATGACAAATCAATTCAATCAAATTCCTAACCTCTACAGCGTGCCCTTAGACTTAAAGATCTAAGTTACCTACCATCACGAACTACGGAACCGAATGCGAGCACCGCGGAACCACCGGGCCAGATTGAAAGGCCGTTTGCCCCAGTCTTAGACACCCGATAGCACGTGGGAACCCTCACCAGCACGTAGGCGCTACACGCAGGTAGTTAGACCTCCAATTCTTAATAATGGTCAAGTTACTACCAATTTTAGTTAGAGGCTTAGGATCAAGTGCTTTTGGAATGTGAAGGGCGTTGTTTATTGGTAATGCCCAAGTGATTGATTTTCAGAGTGTGTAAAACAAGCATGCAACGGGGAAATCTCCCCGAATTGAAGTTTTAATTGGTGAATGGTTTTTAGAATTCAGCCTTAAGTAGTATGGATTTTATGATTTCTCTGAATTACCAATTCAACCAATCTCTGGGTTTTGAGAGAATACAAGTTTTCTTCTAAGCCCAACAAACCCTTCTTCAATGTCAATTGGTTAATGCATGCTAAAATGCAATGGGCTACCTTAAATGGAGTGTGAAAGGGAGCCAAAGCACTTCAATTCAAGTGCTCCCAATCACCAAAAAGATGTCCACACACAAGGCTCAACCAAAAGATAAAGAAAATCAATTTGTTGGGGTTGAATTATTCGGGATCGAATCTTAGGCAAGTTGAAAAGTCGTGGTGGGGTTGGAATCAATTCAATTCCAAGTCTCCCCACCAAAAATGTGATCCCGAATTTGCAGATAAGTGAGGCAAAAAGGGGTGCAATCAATCTTTTTTTGCCTCAAAGAATACTTCACACGACGAAAAATTCAAGAAGCAAGATTCTTGGATTTTCTCTATGTGAAGTAGGGCGGGAAATCCTGGGGTGGTGGGAGTAAAGGCAATCAATCAAACAAGTAAATTTTAGTCCACTTGCCCAGAAGTTTTTTTAGTTTTTAGTTTTTAGTTTTCAGTTTTTTTATTAAGGTGACAAGTTAACCTAGGTTGTTAAGAAAGAAAGACCTACTTGTGCAGCAACGTGTGTGGAGCTCCAGTGTGGTGTCGGCGTCTTCACGCTCTCGTTCCCACCTTGGATCTGCCCACGTCTCCGACTTCGTCTGCCTGTCTTCTCCTTGCAACAGGTTTACCTGCACACTAAAAACAGAGACACCCGTGAAGAGAGAAGAGAAAAATGAAAGGAATGGAGTAAAAACTTACTTGAAGGTGCACTTCCCCGGCAACGGTGCCAGAAAAGGATGGTGATCGGGCCCGGATAGGTTGTTAATATGATGATTTTATCGTTGAAGTGTGCATAGTGGTTAACCTAAATCGGACCTAACCATCTCTTTACAAAATTTTTAACCTGGCCTACTTGATTTTATCTTGGTCACTTTTAGGCCCAGGGTCGAACTCAGGGAAGTGGGGTTAAAAGTCAAGTTTCTACGCCTTTCCTACAATGAATCTCTTCCATTCGTTTATTGTGTTTTTGGTGTTTTTTCTATTTAGATTTTTTTCTGATAATCTTTGTCCTTGAGGCACACCCTCAAAATTAGGTTCTTGGCTTTGAGCAAAATCAGGGTTCCAAAACGGGTCTTGCTATTCGCAAGACAGAGTACCTGCAAGTCAAAGATTATCTTTTCCCTTTTATATATTTTTTATCTTTTTACTAGCTGGAAAGTGAAACAGAAATAAAGTGAATATAGTATATATATATATAGGTATATATTATATATGTATAAAGGGGTGGGGGTGGAGGCGGAGATGGAGTGTAGCACAGTGTCAAGTCGGCATCGTCTAGAAAGACGTAACCAACAAGACGAGGTGCCGCGTGTAAGGTGGATTGGTGGAAGATGAATGCGAACACGCTTTTTGTATGCGTGTATCGGGGAATATCAGCAAATGGTGCAGATATTCCGCGATACGATGTATGGTAAGTAATGTGAAAATATATATATATGTATATATGTAAATATATCTATATATAAATATATAAGTATATATGTAGTTATATGTATATATTTATATATATATGTATATATATAGGTATGTAACTATATGTATAGATAGATATATGTATAGATGTATATATATATATATATGTACGTATATATACGTATATATAACTATATAGATGTATATATGTATATCTATAGATATATATAGTAATATATGTAAATAGATATATGAAGATAGATATGTGTATATATATATGTATATGTATATATAGTTATATAGATATATATGTATATATGTATGTATATGTGTATATATATATATATATATATGTATAAGTAGGTGTGTATATATGTATATATATATATGTATCTATACTTATACTTAGTTATATAGGTAATAATATATATATAGATATATGTATATATATATATGTGTGTGTGTGTGTATATAAATATATGTATATATGTAAGTATATATGTGTGTATATATATATATAAGTATATAGATATATGTATATATATATATGTATATTAATACTTAGTTATATAAATACTACTATATATAGATATAAGTGTATATATATATATGCATATAAATATATATATAAATAAATAAATAAATATATATATATATCAATATATATATGTATACGTATATATATATATATATATAATAGTGTATAGGTGTGTGTGTGTGTGTATGAAAGTGTGAGTGTAAGTGTGTAAGTGTCTGTAAAGAGAGTGAGAGAGTGCTGTGAGAGAGAGAGAGAGAGAGCGAGCTGCTGAAGTGAAGGCTAGAGGGTTTAAGGCGGTCTGGAGCACTCAGGGCGTCGTCTGATGGACTCACGCTCGCGCGCAGGTGCGTATGCACGCGGAGAAGTGCGTACTGGAGGGAAGTGGGCATGGAGAGGACCATAGCGCACAGCGCTGCGTGGAGAGCTGGAGCGGGCGCTGGAAGGTGCACGCAGGCGGCAGCTGGCAGAGGCGGGCGCACGCAGATGCGCGAGCTGGCACTGGAGCGGACTCGATGCGGGACGCGGGCGCTGGCCGGTTGCGGCGCGTCGGGTGACCGGATAAGTGAGAAGCTTACCGGTCACCCCACTGTAGCCACAGTGTTCCGCAGACTGGCGTGAACAGTGGCTATAGTGTATGGCCGAGCCGCGCGATTGAGTACGCCCGGTGCTGAGTGCGGACGGCTCGGTGCACGTACGGAAGAGTGGCGCTGCTACTCGCTTGCGGCGAGGTGGTTCACGACAGAGCGCGCGGAGAGGGCTGGGTCGTGGGCGAAGGGGCACGACAGGGCGCGCGGTGGCCTGCGGGTGTTGGCTGGTGTGTGCGGTGAAGCTTGGCCGGCCGCTGTAGGGGCATGCGGTGGTTGGTTGCAGGTGGACAGGCGAGTGCAGTGCGAAGACGCGGGAGGCGAGGGCACCTGCAGGGGCGCACTGGAGGTGAGGACGGCTTGCAAGCGTGCGCTGGAGGGGCTTTGCGGTTGCTGCTGCGGAGCTCAGCCAGCTACCGCAGGGGCGTGCGGTGGCCGGTGGAGCTTCACAGCTTGAAGCTTTATGGTAATGGCTGAAGTGGAATGGACGTTCAAACAGGGAAAAGAAGACCACCATGCCCACCGGCTCCTTGATGAGCTGGGCGGTGGTGGTTTCACGGTGATGGGTGTGCACCACAGTGATAGTCTCCTGCCTGCAGAGTGTCTCCTCTGAGGAGGAGGTCCTGCATATGGAGGGAGAGGGGAGGGGACAGTGGCCTGGAGAAGAAGAAGCTGCTGTGGGTTCTTTTCGTGGGGACCAGGCCATTTGCAAAGGAAGAAGCCGCCCTCTTTTTATAGAAGGAGAAAGCATGCACAGCCATGCCCTGGCTGTGCATGGCTTGGCGTGGCTTGGCAGGGAGAGGTGCATGCGGCTGCAGGGCTGGTAGGGAGAGGGGGAGCAGGACATGGCGTGAAGAAGAAGAGGTTTCCATGTATTGCAGTCGCGGGAAGAAAGGCAAAAATAAAAAAGAAATAAAAATTGAGATGGAAATTTTGTGAAGCAGCACTTAAAGAAAAATGTGAATTGCAAGGCCATTTTATTCACTCTCCTCCCCTCTCAATTAAATGCATGCATGCATGTGTTTTTACAAATGCAACTATGGAAACCTAATATGCACTGGTAATGCTAGGAAATACCACAAGATGGCACAATTGCAGGTGTATTTTTGCGGTGCAATCACTACTCTACTCCCACCTACTCCTAAGCTCTAGCAAGCCTACCAATGCTCCATTAGAGCTTGTTCTCAAGCTCCCAAGGTGCCTATTAGTATGGCGAACCTCTGCCCCACCAAATACTCCTCCAACTTCCCATCCCCATTCATAAGTTGCCTTGGAGCCATCCTCCCACCTGCATTTCGGTAGTAGATCATCTCCGTCTTCTCACCTCCAATCCGGAGCCACGCCGAAGCTTTCCTCTACCCGACGTCCTCCTGCATCTCACCTCCATCATCCTGCTGCTCACCTCCTTCGTCCGAGCTTCCACCAGGCGCCGTCGTCTTGTTGGACAGCCAATTCGGGAGATTTCCTCTCACCCCCCTCTCTTTTTATGCTTTCGTAGATTATTGTAATAGACATTAATGCAATACATCATATTTGATTTGATCTGTATCTTGTGATTGCTTGTCATTTATTTCAAAAACACAAAAAATAACAAAACCCTAAAATACCAAAAAGAAACAAAACGAAGCATGGTTTTCAATTAAAGTAAATGTCGCCTCCCTGTGTTCGACCCGAGACTCCCTTGGAGTTTCAGTATAAATTTTATCTGATTGAAGTGTTTTGCAATTATGATGATGGGTTACTTGTAACCCCGATTGCTAACACGCGAAACTCGCCCGACCAGTTATTTCATTTTAAATTATTTTAATTTAACTTTCATTTTAGTCGAACATATTAGTTAGATAAAAATGTAATTAGGGAGAAATGTACTACTTGGTCCACCCACCTCCGCCTACAGACGAGAAATCTATGACTTAGTAGCCTACTATGACACTTGAGGAGGCTTTCCAGACAATCATGCCTCTAGACCGTGGCGTATTTGCTCACAGTGGAGGTCGGAGCTAGACGCTCACCACTTGGTACGGACGGAAGGGATCATTTAGCATGTCTTATGCTGAGCAGCTGAGGTCATAGGTACAACAGACTCAAACGTAGCTGAGCGACATGACCGGAGGGCTGTGAGCTATTAGAGAGGAGATCCATCAGCAGAGACTGGATTTCAAGGGACAGATGGCACAGCAATTGGCGTAGTCGGCTGAGATGATGGCACAACAGCAGGCGTAGCAGCAGACGTAGTGGGAGGAGATGTTGGCCATACTTTGAGGTAGAGGTGGACTTGATCACAGCAGCTTCCATTATCCTGTATGTCACGGGCCAGATGATGATTTTGGCGTAGGAGGTGTTGGTCGTGGTCTTGGTGTAGGAGTTTAACTTGCATCTATTCTTTAAATTTCTTATTTTTGTTTAGGTAATGTTTAGGGTTTATTTATGTAATGTTACTCTTTTGTAAACATTCTTTAAGTTAGTTTGTATTAATGTAAACTATTTTTTATTATATTTATTTTATTGAATGCTATATATGTGTTATTGGATGTTATGTAGGTTGATTTAATTGTTACCTTTAATTATCACCGGTAAAATCTAAGCAATTAAAAAAAAAAAAATAGCGACGATTATTATAATAACCGTCCTCAAGGCACTTTCATGATGGTTTTCCAACTGTCATGAAAAAGCAAGGAAAAACACTCCATCCCGCAACCTATTTTTTTGAGACGGTTACACAACCATCTTGAAATTCTAACTTGTGCAAATTCCTTATTAGAGACGGTTATTACATAACCATCGCAAAAGTGTTTTAAAGATGGCTACAGATAGGGTCGGTACTATTAGAGATGGTTACTATTAATAACTGTCTCGGAAGACTATTCGCTTCGTAACCTTCTGCGATGCCAAATTGAGACGATTTTGCTACTTTTGCCAATGGCTTTCAACTGTCGCCAAAAGTGGTTTTTCTTGTAGTGCACCTTAAATTTATTGCATTACACCCAATTGAGCAATTAAAACCTCAAATAGCTCGATTGAATCCAATTAAAACCAAATGAACTCCAAATCATGAGATTGGGCATGAAAATTTTTTTGAAAGAAATCAAGCAATTCGAGACAATCAAATCAAATCGGGGGTCTTTATGAGTTTATTGAATGAATGGAAGACCACCCATGTGGATTTTTGGCGCAAATTCAAATCTAGAAGCTAAAACTTCAGATCTGAATTTGGCCTTAATGGAGGGGTGAACAATGAATAAAATGCGAGGATATATGGATGTGAGGCATAAGAAAAGCTGTATGAATCTATGCGAAAATGCGAAAAACTCCTCTCTGATCTAAATTGATCGGAGAGGTCGAATTGGCTCTAATCTAGATCTACTCTAATCTAAACTAATCCATCATCAAATTTAGCATCTACACTACTTCTATTGATCTAAACTACACTAGTAGAACCTACACTAACCTAGAAAGCATTAAAACTAACTATCAAAGTAGTAAATCTAGCTAAGGGAGGAATGATGTCCACGAGTCACCAGCCAGCGGCCGATGATGAAGAAAGGGGAAAGGACCCTCAGCTGATGAAGGAGGTGTCCAAAAGCATGAAGCCGACAATTGGAGCCGATTGAAGAAGGGAGAGTGATTGGAGCACCATCATGGGTCCTAACTAACCACATTTAGTCAGGTTTGATTGATAAAAGTTCCTACCAAATCATTTGAGGGTCATAACTCCATGTTATTCTGATTTGAGAAGAGAATGGGAAATCAGTGTTAATTATGTAATTTTAACAACACATCACAAACACAGATTAACCATAGGATCACTTAGATGTTAAATGAAGGTCAAATGAGCTCAAAAGTCCAAAACTGGGTCAACATTGACAGAAACGGGGTTTTACGTATTTCAGGAACTGAAATAGTACATAAAACATTAATTATCAACCAGCTTAAATTAAAGAGGTTTTGGTCATGATAAAATTCATCTAAACCTCCTAAAATTCATAGAAAAATATTCTAAGAGGTTTGGTACCCTTGGTTTGATCATCTGAACCTAGTTTGACCTAGAATAGAGTTTCAAATGGAATTCTACCCTAAT
This sequence comes from Thalassia testudinum, assembly GCA_037157565.1. Lineage (NCBI taxonomy): Eukaryota > Viridiplantae > Streptophyta > Magnoliopsida > Alismatales > Hydrocharitaceae > Thalassia > Thalassia testudinum. The sequence continues at coordinate 54,474,829 of JAZHRO010000009.1, forward strand.
TTGCGCTTCTGTGCAGATTACCCAGTCAAACGTGGTCAAAACTCAAATACAAGGTCACCATTAAATTTCTTGGGTCTAAATTAGGTTAGTACCAAAATTTGATCCCAATTAGAGTCCATCTTGACCTACTTTGCAATTTAACCCTTTAAAACTCTATTTCTTACATTTAGCTCCTTAGGTTTCGAATTTATTGCAACTAGGTCCCTAACTTCTCCTAATTTTCTCTATTTTGGTCCCTACCACCATGGGTGTGAAATCAAGCTTAGCAGTGAGATTCGAGGGAGATTTTCTCCCTCAAATCAGAGCCAAACTTCTCCAAAATTGGAGAGAATGGCCGCAAGGATCTTCCTAATTGATTGAACCACTTGTTGAGACTTGATTCGGCCCCCAAAGGTCAGGAGGACATGAGAGATTTTGGGGATCTTTTTCGCCAAATTTTGAGCTAATCAAAGCCTCCTTTTGAGCTTTAGAGCTCATTCTAGAGCTCTATAAAGAGTCCTGGGATCGTAGCCATCCTCCATAGCTCAGAAAGAGGCCACAATACCCTCTTCTTCTCTCCTCCGGCCATCGCTTCTTCGAGCTTCGGCGAGCACCTCTGCCCCCTTCATCGAGCCGTCTGAAGGTCAAATTGACTGGCTCTTCCTCCTCACTTATTCTTCACGATCGTGTCCAGTCAAAGACCGGTCGTTGTTTCCTTCTCCTGTCTTACCGCTCCTTCACCAATGATATCACCTTCTCCAATGTTGACCAATCACAGCCAGCCTTGATCCTTCTCCGTCTTACCTCCTAAGCTCCTCTACTCTCTTCCTCTCCCTCTCCAGCACACTCTCACCCCTTTAAACTTTAGGTCCAACCACTGCACCACCCTCAACCTTGTCATCTTTCCCAACTCTAGTGGGAACTCCGGCGAGTTCGCACCATCACACCCAGCCGCCAAACCACCCGCTATCTGACCCAAAAGCACCACTACATGTCATCAATCAAAAGCCCCAAAGAAATTTGAGGTTCTGATCGCTCCACCACACCACCAAGCACCACCTCCTCCGTTTACTCTCTCCGACTTCACTACACTCACACACACACCCTCATAGCATGCCACTACCACCATTGCATTCGCCTCTTCACGGAAAAGCTCCTCTGTATTTCCTTTTTTAGGTGCTCGCTAGATCGTCGTCGTCGCCACCATCTTCTTTGGTTACATCCGCCCATCTCCAACTTACAAAGGACTTGCTGGCAGCATGCAATCAATGCGGTCTCAGGTCCTGAAGCCCTTAGGTCTGCACTCAAAGAAAATGGTGTCAACAGCTACTGCAATTCACCTTGACATTCAGTTGTAGTTCACACGAAGTTGCATGAAGAGGAAAGACTGTGGGATAGTCCCACATCATGCATTCACAAAGCTTCTGTAGTGTATATTACATAAAGGTGAAGAGGGATGTTTGCCTCAGAGAGCATGGAGTGAGGTCCCACGCACGCCTCATCTCACGTACTATACACACTCTCCCTTACGCTTCCTCTCCTACGATTATGCTCGTGGGTCTGGGCTTGGGTCTGGTTACCCAAGTCTAACTTTGGTCTGAAGAGAGAGAATCTGAGAGGGGGGAGGAGGTTTTTACATTGTAGCAACATCGAGATTCGTGCCCCCCCTCTCTGCTCAACATTTAACTGTGTCGTGCCTTGGTCCTTCTGTGGCCTTGAGGTTAAGGTGTTTGAAGCCTTGTCTTAATGTTTGATGGGCTACTTGATTTAGTTCTGATATTGTGACACATCTTCTGAAGTGGAAATTGCTATTAGTGGTTGAGAGTTGCTATTGGATTATTTGAGATATTTAAAGCTTAATTGTAGGATTAAAATTGGTGGTTCAAACCATCATTTTTACCCACTATTTTGGTACTCTGATATTTTGAGACATATATTGCGTATCATTTTTTATTATCTGATTCACTTGCTATTGCTATCTCTAATTATTGTAATTAATGATTGATTTTCTTTAAATTGCTTCCTACGAACGACCTCAGACTCACTTTTGTTTCCCGAGTTTATAAATTTAAGTGTTGTTGCAATTTTCGTCTTATACTATGATACTATACATTCCTAAAATGATGATTTTCGCTTAACAACAGAGAGCAAGCCTGCTCTATCACCACAGGTGAAGAATGGGGGAAGAAGAGCTGAAGGGATGGACAAAGGGAACCACTCAAGGGGAGGGAGCTGGTTCGTGTCATGCAAAGTTAGTGATCATGCCTATATAGGCGAGTACGCGATCTGGGCACCGCTGTGGTTGATTTAGACAAGTTTAGGCAAACGGTGGTGATTAGCTGATGAGAGCATCATCATGAGCCCTAACTAGCTCATTTTGACCTAATAAAGAGAATAAGAGCTCCTACATAACCTAGAGAAGGGCCTAATTCAAGGAATTAATGTTCTGAGAAGAAAACATAAAACAAAGGTTAAAACTGTAATTTTACCAGTACAGTACATAAATGGGATTTCTAAGAGGCAAAACATAGGTCAAATGGTCTAAATAAGATAAAAAGTGGGTTGGTTCAATCAGAAATGGGTTATTGTGCAATCTAAGAATTAAGTGACATTCTGTAACCCTAAAACAGACCCGCTTAATTCAACAAGGATCTGGTTAGGATAAAAATCAACTAAATCCTCTAAAATTCATGAAAAAATATCCCCTAGGATTTAGAACCTTCAATTTGGCCTTTGGAACCTATTTTGACCTAGATTGGGTCTTAGCCCATTATTTGACCTAATTTGGGGTTTTATTTAAAATGTCCAGTCAAATGTGGTCAAACCTCAAATCCAACTTCACTATTGGATTCCTTAGGTCCAAATTAGGTTTGTACCAAAATTTGGACCTAAGTAGGGGTCATCTTGACCTACTTTGCAAAATAATCCACCCAATTACATTCTGGCCCTTAACTTTTGAAACTCTTGCGTCGACCCCCCTAACTTCCTCACCACTCTTACAATCAGGTCCCTCCACCATTAATGGGGAGGAATCCCACTCCGGCGAGGAATGGAGGGGGATTACTCCCTAATCCCTCAAAGATCTCCTCCCAGATTTGGAAGGGAGATTCTCTAAGGAATTCCCTTCCATCTGAGCGCAATCACAAGATCTAAATTGCACCCAATCTCTCGTGCGAACGCACGAGGGATTTGGGTCTCCAATTGATTCCTTCTCCGACGAGGAGTCTCGCGCTTGGAAGCTTGTCTTCTAAGCACAAGAGCCCTTGCCAGTGCCTATAAAAGGATCCTTAACTTCGGCCGCATCTCTTCGGCTCGACTTGCCTGGAGAATCACCCCAATTTTGTCTCCTCCTCCGGTCAGGAGTCTAGCTAGCTCCGATGAGCCCTCCTCCTCTTTCTCGTTGCTCTACCACAATACCAATGGAAGAGTCGCCTTCACCACCTTCCTCCGCGTCGTGCAACACTTGCACGTGCGCCACTAGCCCCGTTGTCGTCTCCGTTACCCCTCCCCTGGACATCATCTTCTTCGGCGATAGTAGGTACAGCCAGCTGCCTCCTCTCTCCCTTCGTCCACTTAGTTAGGTTAGAATTACTCCTCTCTATCCCCTCTTCAATTCCCCTCTTTCTATTTCCCCTTTCGACCCTTCGCAGCCATTGTCCACCGCCATCTTCTCCATCTCCGGCCACCCACCGGCGAGGCGCCCCCATCGCTCCACACCTCCACACGCCATGCCAAACACCTCACCACCTCCGCCATCGTCCACTGATCACCTTCCGCACATCAATCGACTGCCAACACCTCACTAAAAGCCCCCCGACCAAACCCGTAAGCAAGGCCACAGAGTGACCTAGACACGCACGCCTAGGCCACCCCGTGGCCTGCCACCCACCATCTCACTCACCTTCGCTAAGACACGGCAAAGCTCCTCGTGTGTTTTAATGGGGTCGCAAGGCTATATTCATGAACTTCAGGTCGACATCCCCTTCCGCCATTGATGCTGAAGCAAGGAGCTTGCAGCAGTGCTCCAGGTCGCGTGCTCCAGGCATCAAAGTCCTAGGTGAAGCGAATTGGTGTCGCGAACTCATACAGCTAGGCAATTGGCTTAGTGAGTGACCTATCAGCAGCAATCGAAGAAGACACCTTGCAGGCACGAACGCAGAAGCAGGTGGGACATTTAGTCCCACCTCGTAAACGCATGAGAGTGGTGAGTGCCTTAAATTGGGTTTGTGCTTTCTTCTCATCGCCTTAGGTAACATAGGGGTGAGGTCCCTTGCCCTCACTCACGCCTCATTCGCTATCCCTGCCCCCGCGAACCTGGCACCCGACCCAATTGCCTAGACCTAGCACTCCTCGCACATCACACCCAAGCCGGTGTGCCTGGACTCGGGCACGCGAAACCCGACCCGATTACCTGGCTCTGGGAGAGCGTACCTAAGAGAGAAATAGAGAGAGAGAGATGTGGCAGAGGGTAGGGGATAGGTTTTGCTTCTGTGTGCATGCACAGGGAAGAAGAAGGAAGAGGAAGGTGCAGCTGAGGTGAAGCTAAGCAGGGAAGGAAGGACATTTAGCCGCAGAAAGGAAGAAGAAGGAAGGAAGGCCAAAGAGAAGAAGAGAAAGTCAGAGGAGAGCTAAAGCTAAGGGAAATCAAGGCAGAAGCCAAGGAAGGAAAAGGAAGAAGAAGAAAGGCAAAAGCCAAGGGAAGGAGAAGCGCTGTAGCAGAGGTGCTGCTGAAGAAGAAAGAAGAAAGAAAGAAGAAGACTGCAGAGGAAGAAGAAGGGGAAAGGCACTGTGCAAGAGAAGAAAGAGAAGGAAGAAAGGCAAAGGCAGAAGATCTAAAGGAGAAAGAAGAAAGGCAGAAGACAGAGGAACATAAGAAAGAGTAGAACTAAAGAGAAAGAAAGACGAAGAAGAAAAGAGAAGAAGAAAGAAAGCAGAAAAGACTCAGCAAGGAGAAGAAAATAAGAGGCTATCATTTAAGACGTCTGATTATAGAATCAGATGTCCAATTCTACTTTGTTTGCTATATTTCAATTCCTAAACTCTTGCATTTATCCTCTGAATTAGGTTTTGAGTAACTCTAGGTGTTCAATTACATTATTGAGATTAGTGAATAAATTCCTTTTGCTCCCTGTGTTCGACCTCGGATACTTAGGTTTTCAAGTAATAAATTCTTATTTGTTTTTGAGGTGATTTCGTCTATACTACAACGCGACATCTTTTTAAAACCACGGTCTAGCCTCGTCAACATTTTGGCGCCGTTGCCAGGAAGCAACACGCAATTTATCACTAATCTCTGTAGTCTTTTGATTATATTTGAACATTAACTTGCCCTATTTATTTTGTTGTGATCTTGCAAGGTATTTCGCGAGAAGATCTCCCATGCAATTCAACCACTCTAGGGCTGGTAATCCCTCTTCTTCCCAAAAATCCATCTCCTAATCCTTAAGAGACAAAAGGAAGCAATTAATTTAGGAATCAAGCGCCTTCTTTCTATAGTAATTACCATCTTTAAGGCAATGGTTTCCTAATTTTGCAACAATTTTTCAAATCTAATTGAAGTAGAAGCGATTCTTTTAGAGATCCTATCCCACAAAATTCCTGTGCCTAAAAGAATCACGCTTAATCTCTGCGGACAACACACTTCTTGTTTTTAAGTCTAAAGAGAACTTTTGTGAAAAAGAGGATTGGAAATAGAACCAAATTAGGGTTTCAACAGTAGGGTTTTTGGAGTGCTAGTCACACATGCCTGTTTAAAAGGAAATAAATCCTCCCGCATCAATGTGCTACCCAAGCCCTTGATTGAAGAGATCTAAGCAGATAAACCCTAAAACTGAGCTCTAAAATCACTTGAATCTTAAAATCATTTGACCTAATAACCTAGGAGTCAAATCAGGGTGATTTCTAGGTCTTGACCTGGAATCATTCTGCCATCTTTAGGACAGGTCAGGTCAAGTTGACCCCTTGGGTCAACCAACCTCCAAATTAGGTCACAACATCAAAACATCTAAAGTTCAAGTGAAAACCCTAAAGAACCATTGAAATAAAAGTGGTAGACTTAAGAGGTCAAGGTCCCCATTTTGGTCTACATGGAATCTCAGTGACAAGAGAGGTTAGGTGGGGGAAACCCTATAACCCGTGGGGACGCTCTACTGTGTAGGGGTCTTTACGGGACTCCCTCTCTGGCTGCTCCGATAATTCTCAGGTGGATGACCTTCTGATCCAGTGGTATCATCCGCCCCGAACCTCCATAGTCATCCAACATTTTTGGGTGCCTCGATTAGGTCAAAAACATCTTCAGTCCCTCATCTCTTTAGAGCACACACATAAAACTTCAGTGGGACTCTTTATTCAGATCTAATCGCTTCATAACATTCTACATCTTGATTCGAACTTTGATTCTACATCTTGATTCCACCACCTGATCCAAATATGCAGCCAAACCACTTAGGACTACCATTCAAGAAACCTGAATCCCGAAGATCCATGAGAGATAGGATGATTGAGGATGCCCTGAAATTCTATGAAAAAGAAGACAAAACCTCAACACCAGCAGAAAACATTCAGGTTGATGTCCCAACAACCACAACCTTCATCATAACTTGTGCCCAAGTGCTATTGGCAGAAGCCACAAAAGGATCAACCCGAGACATGCTCATCATAGGATACATTGAGATAGAAAAATTGCACAATCTTGAATACCTTCAATGCATGACAAATCCTGTACTGTGGGAGCAACACCAAGATGATCTTGAAAAATGGGAAAAGATAAGGAGGTTATTAAAACAAATTATCGACTAGAAATACCCGTATATGCCACAAACAGAGGATAAACCATCTTGGAACAATATCGAGGATCAATCTGATTTCCCAGATCTCAAGTTTGAGGCACAGAATGGTTGCGGATTCCCAACCCAGATGGAGTACAATGTGCCTGATATTGAAGAAGGTTGGGAAGTTCCAATTGCAGGAGAACACAATGTTGAGCCAACCCTAGACCATGAATCACCAAGCTTAGAATTCCAAAACTCCTACAATCATGAGATTAAAACTGAACTTCTAGAGGGTGTAAATTCCACCCCTTATTTTGATAAGGTGACCCTCAAAGGTTATTCGGACCTAGATTCTAGTGATTCAACCCACATCCTAAGCCCAGAATCTAGATCTGAAACCTATTGGGAAGATTTTGAGGCCTCATATGAGGAAGATCAATTTTTCAATGAAGAATATGATTTTGGGCCTCTATTTGATGAATATCCCTCTCCAACATCCTCAGAGAAACCAATTGAATTTTCAAAAGTCATTCCTATCTACGATATAGAAACTTAGGAGTTGGACGAGTGGGGTTTCAATTGGGTTTGTCCTACCAGCTTGGAACCTGAGCCTCTACCAAATAAGGACACCTTTTTAAGCTCAGAATTGACATCTAGGCTAGACCCCAGTCAGGCTACTGAATCCACATCATATGATTTATTCTATGGTGGAACTTATGATCTTGAATCTCATTTAGATTTTGATTTTTGCAAACTCTCTAACGATTTCAAATCTGACCGTAACATCGAAGAAAATCTGCTTCCTGATCATAACAAGCCAATCTACGACCTCAGCTCACATGATTCATGCTCCGACTCCGACTCTGAGGTCCCGAAACCCGAGATCATTGATTTAAGTTTAGGTTCCAGTGACATGGAATCATTTCTTTTCGATCCTCAGGAATCAGAACCAAAAAATGCTGAGAGTGATTACGACCCAGAATACGAATCTTTTCTCGACTCTGATTTCCAGTATCCCATAGACACTCTCTAGGCATTCACTTTTTATTTTGAAAGTTACTATGAGGACTCTCTACATGAGACCAACTGTCATTCCTTTCTAGAAGAGCCCTCATACACAATTCTCATTGAAGCCACCTCTTCCACCCATACAGAATAGATCAAAACCCATCTTCTCCCCGACCCACCACTGGACTCAATTTCTATTCTGATTCACCTCTCATTGAGCCATTTATAGATGATTCAACTCCACATTTATACCAGGCATCAGGCATTGATCAGACTGAAAATCATGCTCCATCATTCTTTGATCTCCCCTGTAGGGTTTCCACACCATCCACTGATCATTTTTCGGAACCCTACTCTGACCAGGCTGATTCGACTCAGCCTAAACCCGAGTTTTCACTTCCATATCCACCCGAGCCACATTGCATATGGTGGGTTCCTCATCTGTTGATCCACATCTATCAATCCACGAGACTGACTGGGTTTGGGCTGCATCATCAGCCTGTTGATCATAACAAGCACCTAGTTGGACCAACCAGGCTCTTAATCACGGTGCTTATTTTACAAAAATCCACTGGTTTAACCACTCCCTCTCCATCCCATATTCCACTCGGCTGAAGGTGTTAAATTTAGTGCTTAATGGGAGGTAACCTATCATTCCAAAAATAGAGATCCGTCTGATTATCCATCTGTACTCCACGTCTATTGCACCTTGAGTTCAGCCTTAGACAGCTGATCACACCTCTGGTACATGTACCAGAGCTTGAAATCGTCTACATCAGTCAATTCCTGACCCATTCACCTACCCGATGTATCTTGTTCTAAGTCCCTAAACCCAACACTGTTTTACACCCTCCGTTTACAATGAGGACATTGCAAAACTTAGGCATAGGGGGGTGGTAAAGTGCATAAATATAGAATTGAGAAAAAGTCAGAAGGATTCTCACAAAAAAAATACACATCATAAAAAACATAAAAAAATTGAAAAATTATGAAAAAGAACAAAAAAAAATGGAGGGAGGAAATTTTGTGAGCCACATTATCATGAGGAGGAGAAAAAGAGCAAAATGATAAAAAGGAGCACAAAATGAAAAAGAAAAATAGATAGTCATTAGTGAAAGATTAAGGAATTAACCGAAGTTCTAGACCACATCATGAAGAAGATAAAGAATGAGAAAAAAGTGCTAATGAGACACAAAAAGAGATTAGCAGGAACGCTGATCTTAGGCCTTTTGGGCTAGACTCTTAGGCTTAAAAATTCAAGTACCCGCTAAAAATTGGATATGCCTCAAGAGGTTGGGGAAAATGCGAAGCTTAAGTATTAGGTCTAAGGCTTAGGGAGTATTCGATCTTGTTAACTGACCTTCGATTTGCGGGATTCGGTAACCTAAGCACCCCAACTCACACACAGTCTGGTTTAGTGCACATAACTATCAAAATCACGCAAAAGCATTTTAATGCTCTAAAAAAGTTGCCTAGATTAGGAGTGGCCGATCAACACAAGTTGATTTGGACGAGTTCCCGACGCGGAGAGGTGGGAAATTCCCCTCGAAGATGCGTAACAACATATTGTCTCCTCAGTGCTTGTCTCAGGATATTTAAATATCCTACTGGGGGCATGTAAGCACTCTGCTGGTTCAGATACCATGGACGACATTATCATGAAATGTCGATTGCCAGGGTTTGGATTCAGCCATGGAACGCCATGGGTGGATTATCTTGAAATCTCGAAAGCCAGGTTTTGGGGGTTGCCATTGGCGGTGCTATCACGAAGCATCGATTGCTAGAGATCTTTAAGAATTGATGATGGGGACGAGGAATCCGATACAGATTGTGTTGAGAAGCCAATCCGAAGTGAGAAATAAAAAGAAAAGAGAGAGAAAACTCTCCAAACAAATAAATCCTCTGTCTCTCTCTTACAAAAACGTACAATAAACTGAACCAAGGCTAAAAATGTCTCAAGCATGGGTGCTTTAATCGCGGAGTCCAATGAATCCTAGGATAGTTTATGTGAGCCTTAAAAACCTTTGCGGAGGGCAGAGGATAAAGTGGGTCAGGTCCTGATTTTGGTTGATACTTGAGTACCTCTAGGCCTATGGTTGACATTCTGATCTAATCAAAAGAAAAAGAAAAGCACTTAATCATAACTGGTGATAAAAACTCAGGGTCTAGAACAGAAGTTAAAACCTTAAAATTTTGCTAAGGGACTAGCAAAATCTTGGCATGGGGTTATGATGAGAGACTCATCATGAGCCCTAACTAGCTCATTTTAACCTAAGAAAGAGAATAAGAGCTCTTACATAAAATAGAGAAGGGCATAATTCAAGGAATTAATGTTATGAGAAGAAAACATAAAATAAAGGTTAAAACTACAATTTTACCAGTGCAGTACATAAACGGGATTTCTCAGAGGCAAAACATAGGTCAAATGGTCTGAATAAGATAAAAAGTGGGTTGGTTTAGTCAGAAATGGGTTATTGTGCAATCCAAGAATTAAATGACATTCTGTAACCCTAAAATAGATCCGCTTAATTCAACATGGTTCTGGTCATAATAAAAATCAACTAAACCCTCTATAATTCATGGAAAAATATTCCCTAGGGTTTAGAATCTTCAATTTGGCCTTTGGAACCTATTTTGACCTTGATTGGGGTCTTAGCTCATTATTTAACCTAATTTGGGATTTTTTTTAAAATGTCCAGTCAAATGTGGTCAAACCTCAAATCCAACTTCACCATTGGATTCCTTAGGTCCAAATTAGGTTTGTACCAAAATTTGGACCTAAGTCGGGGCCATCTTGACCTACTTTGCAAAATAGTCCACCCAATTACATTCTAACCCCTAACTTTTGAAAACTCTTATGCTGACCCCCCTAACTTCCTCACCACTCTTACAATCAGGTCCCTCCACCATTAATGTGGAGGAATCCCACTCCGACGAGGAATGGAGGGGGATTACTCCCTGATCCCTCAGAGATCTCCCAGATTTGGAAGGGAGATTCTCTGAGGAATTCCCTTCCATCTGAGCGCAATCACAAGATCTGAATTGCACCCAATCTCTCATGCGAACGCATGAGAGATTTGGGTCTCCAACTGATTCCTTCTCCAGTGAGGAGTCTCGCACTTGGAAGCTTGTCTTCTAAGCACAAGAGCCCCTGCCAGTGCCTATAAAAGGATCCTCAACTCCGGCCGCATCTCTTCAGCTTGACTTGGCCGGAGAATCACTCTAATTTTGTCTCCTTCTCCTTCGATTAGGAGTCTAGTGAGCTCCTGTGACCCCTCCTACTCTTTCTTGTCGCTCTTCCACAATACCAGTGGTAGAGCCGCCTTCACCACCTTCCTCCACGTCGTGCAACACCTGCGCACGTGCCTCTAGCCTCATCGTCATCGCCGTTGCCCCTCCACTGGACATCGTCTTCTCCGGTGACAACAGGTATAGCCAGCCGCCTCCTCTCCCCCTTTGTCCACTTAGTTAGGTTAGAATTACTCCTCTCTATCCCCTCTTCAATTCCCCTCTTTCTATTTCCCCTTTCGACCCTTCACAGCCACTGTCCATGGCCATCTTCTCCATCTTCGGCCACCCACCAACGAGGTGCCCCCACCACTCCACACCTCCACATGCCTCGCCAGACACCTCACCACCTCTGCCATCGTCCACTGATCACCTTCTGCACATCAATCGACCACCAACACCTCCCTAAACGCCCCCCGATCAAACCCATAAGCAAGGCCACAGAGCGACCTAGGCACGCATGCCTAGGCCACCTCGTGGCCTACCACCCACCATCTCACCTTCGCCAAGACACGATGAAGCTCCTCGTGTGTTTTAATGGGGCTGCAAGGCTGTATTCATGAACTTCATGTTGACACCCCCTTCCACCATTGACGCTGAAGCAAGGAGCTTGCAGCAGCGCTCCAGGTCGTGTGCTCCAGGCGTCAGAGTCCTAGGTGAAGCTGATTGGTGTCGCGAACTCATATAGCCAGGCAATTGGCTTGGTGAGCGACCTATTAGCAGCAATCGAAGAAGACACCTTGCGGGCATGAACGCAGAAGCAGGTGGGACATTTAGTCCCACCTCGTAAATGCAAGAGAGCGGTGAGCACCTTAAATTGGATTTGTGCTTTCTTCTCATCGCCTCAAGTAACACAGGGGTGTTGTCCCTCGCCCTCACTCGCTCATGCCTCGTCTGCGATCCCGGACCCCGTGGGCCTGGCACCAGACCCGATTACCTAGACCTAGCACTCCTCGCGCATCACACCCATGCTAGTGTGCCTGGACTCGGGCATGCAAAACCCGACCCGATTACCCAGCTCTGGGAGAGCGTACCTAAGAGAGAAATAGAGAGAGAGAGATGTGGCAGAGGGTAGGGGATAGGTTTTGCTTCTGTGTGCATGCGCAGGGAAGAAGAAGGAAGAGGAAGGTGCAGCTGAGGTGAAGCTAAGCAGGGAAGGAAGGACATTTAGCCGCAGAAAGGAAGAAGGAAGGAAGGCCAAAGAGAAGAAGAGAAAGTCAGAGGAGAGCTAAAGCTAAGGGAAATCAAGGCAGAAGCCAAGGAAGGAAAAGGAAGAAGAAGAAAGGCAGAAGCCAAGGGAAGGAGAAGCACTGTAGCAGAGGTGCTGCTAAAGAAGAAAGAAGAAAGAAAGAAGAAGAAGACTGCAGAGGAAGAAGGAGAAAGGCACTATGCAAGAGAAGAAAGAGAAGGAAGAAAGGCAAAGGCAGAAGATCCAAGGGAGAAAGAAGAATGGCAGAAGACAGAGGAACATAAGAAAGAGCAGAGCTAAAGAGAAAGAAAGACGAAGAAGAAAATAGAAGAAGAAAGAAAGCATAAATGACTCAGCAAGGAGAAGAAAATAAGAGGCTATCATTTAAGATGTCTGATTATAGAATCAGACATCCAATTCTACTTTGTTTGCTATATTTCAATTCCTAACCTCTTGAATTTATCCTTTGAATTAGGTTTTGAGTAACTCTAGGTGTTCAATTACATTATTGAGATTAGTGAATAAATTCCTTTTGCTCCCTGTGTTCGACCTCGAATACTTAGGTTTTTGAGTAATAAATTCTTATTTGTTTTCAAGGCGATTTCATCTATACCACATTGTGACATCTTTTTAAAACCACGATCTAGCCTCGTCAACATTAGCTAAGAGGATGGTGGGAAGCATTTGAGATGAATCTCGCCGTTGGATGGGATCTGGATGAAATAAGGGTCCACTACGCGAATGTGTGTGCAAAATGGATTAAGATCAATCATTTGATCAAGGATGTATAGAGGCAACAGCCATGATTGGTCGTGTTCTTGCGTGAATGGTGGATCGATTGGCTACAGGCATAAAGGGAAATTCGCAAACAAGCCCTTAAATGTGAAACGATATGGAAATTGTGAGGTAGCCCATAAGTGAAGAGGAGTCTTGCAGTGCAGTCCCTATGCCTTACAAAAAGCTCCCTGGAGACATTCAAAAAGGTCCTTGAGACTTTTAATATGAATGGAATGTTAATGCTTAAAGTACCTTTATGTAAAATAAAAAATGTAGGATCCTAATGATGTTCAAATGTAACCAAATTTTTATTCAGGCTTAATTGAACATTTAAGAGTATGATTTCACTTTTAATTTAATCTTGTGAACCAAAAATATGTGTCCAATTTGCAATTGGATCACCATATTATATTTTTGAATATAATATCTCATTTTATGACCTAATTTTACATTTTTAACATAAATTTGCTATTTTAGACCCTTTCTGTTATTTCTCACACTTAACTCTTTTTGTGTTAATTATATAGTGTTTAACCTAGTTTTTAACTTAACCATTTTAGCTATGGTGAGTCACACATCATCAGTTCCTATTTGAAGAAAAAAGAATTGTGATTTAAGGTGTTAAATTGTACTTGATTTGGTGATTAATTACATCTAATTTGATTAGGTAGAAAATCCAACTGTTGGATTACAATCAAATTAAGTTTGGATACTAGATCCAAACATCCCATAATTTGTTATGAGCTAATCATGCAAATTTTGAATAGGATTTGATCCCTATTATTGGATGGAGATCCAATGGTTCCCATCAAATTAGGATTAAGATTTGGAATCCCTATAAATATCTCCCAATGGGAAACCCTAATTCTAATCAATGTAATCAATTGATTTTCAAGCCACCAAATAACCTCCATGAGATCCACAATCGCAAGGGAAAAAGAGAAGATGCACACCAAGCCTATCCTCTCAAGGGTGCTGTACAACAAGCCTGTTGGATGACTGGTGCAATTGTAGCTGGACATCTAATTTCAGTATTGGACGATTAGCTAAAGAAGGCCATCCCCAAAGGGTTTGATCCCTTCTTTAGCCTGTTGACCAACTCCTTCTGTTGGCCAACCGACTAGTAAAGGGTTGTGTTGTTGTGATGCTTTTAGAGGTCTTCTTGTTGTGCGCTTGTGCTTTTAAGGCGAGCATCGCTTTAGATTTGTGAAGAGTTCAAGGATTACGTTCTTGGTTGGATGTCCTCAGCATGAAAGGGTCTCATCTACTCGTCTAGGAGAAGTTCAAGTTTTCTAGGACTTGTTTGAGGAGGCACTGCATATGGGGTGATGTACCATGCCACCCATAAGGTATAATCCAATATCTTATGGGATCCCAAAGTGAGAAAAATACTTTCTCCCATATGGTTATGCTCTAGGGTGTTTTATTTCATATGCACGATCGAGTTTTCGGCATCAATTCAATCTTGTAGTTTAAAAATTTTAAAATGCATATTTTCACACTTTTGCAATGCCACGGGTCGATATGGTTGAACCCCTTCACTTTATTAAAAGATTCACCTTCTCCTTTGTACTCTCCTCCTCACCCTATTCGATTATGTCACCCCAAGTTCCAATGCCCTTCAATTACGCCTATGCAACATCAAAATGACCATTAATAAAAATTAGTCTAAGAGAACACATGCAAACCCTAAATACATAAAAGGGAATATGCATTGGGGGAAAATCCCAAAAAGGGAGTGTCATGCCCAAAACCCTTTTTGCCCAATCATGAGTTGGGTTATTAGTTTTGAAAGATTGATGGTGCCAATCTTTTAATTAGGTTGCTTATATTTTACGTAGTTGAGCTACCAAAATAGGTTTCCATTGAGAAATTTAAATGGAAATGCAACATTTCAAAAGGCACAGAGATAAAAGTTCCACAATTTTTCTAGAACATGAATTACAAGATTAACTAGTATATATTTACATCTTTAATCATCAAGTCTGACTAAAATGGGTGAATCATAATCCACTAATATTTATAAACAAAAGTAGGGCAAGAGAGAAAACATTAACATTACATTGATATTACCTTTACAACAAAAATAGAGTAGCTGTTACGACCCGACTCGGATCCATACAAGAACCAAGCCAGACCGCCTCAACTATCCCAAGACCTGGCTGTCTAGAAAATAATAGACCAAAACATAGAGTACTATTGACACATGAAACATAGCAGAAAAATTATTAAAAGACAGAAGGAAGTGAAATAAAGTCCAAGAACTAGCACTTGTACTGAGAGATAAAAGTAGAGTTCACACCATAGCCATCATAATAAACGATAAGAGTGAGTACAGAAAACTAACAGTCCCAAAGGTAGATAGTCACTACAATGGAAAAGTGGCAATGTTTAGGCTAACCTATGGTTGGGCGTGACTGAGCCCAGCTCGGTCTGTAGCTGGTGGAACTGTCTACTCACTCCCCTGACTTGAATACAAACAGTAGGCATTAGCAAAAAGCTGAGTAGAGTGGTCATAGAAAATTTAACTTGCGCAATCATTTAATACAGTTATTTAACTTGTTTGTAAAGGAAATGACATTTAGGTAAATCACTTCTATTCTTAATGGTTTAATAAACCCATGTTATCTCATTAGAAATTTTCCCACAAGTTGCATTAGAATCGGATCACATTCTCCTTATTCATATGTCTCCTATCAGAACAATACCGTGTGGTATTCCTGTAATACAGGGAGTGAACGTGGCACTCTCATGGCTGGAAGAGCACCCCGTGTTTGTCCTACACCTAGTCTACCACCCTAAGGTCATGGTTGCGGTGTAGCTGTGACTATGGTACATGTGATAAATGCACGGGAGGCTACCTCGCACTGACATGCGGTCAGTCGTTTCTGCTAACGGATGCTCACTAACAACACAACACAGAACAACGCAGGGGTTGTACCCCTCAACAAGTCTGCGCATCCTTGCCCAACTATCCTTGTTGGCCCTATGGACCCAACAGGAGTCGGTGCAGGAAAGCCGTACCTACCTCAGGTCCCTACCTGAGGAGGTCAGCTCTCTCCCTACCTAGTGGGGTAGTCAGCTCTCCTTGGTGCACATGCACTCGAGGGCCAGCTCATGCCTACATTAGTACCAACACGCTAGTACCCACTTGGCCTGTTGCGACCCCACATTCTCATTTTCATTTCATTATCAATCCCAAGACTCTATTTCATACTTAAGGCACTTGTATTTCGACTTAGAGTCCTAGAAGATTCCCTAATTGGTTTCTTTTTTTTTTTTGAAAACAAAATGAAAGTTATCAAGAGTCGATAGCAATTTGAAAATTTTTTATTAAAGAATCAACATCTGTCATTTACACCATCTTCCCCATTGATGTATGAGGGCCCTACACTCGTGCACAATACACACCACACATACAGGACTCCCCTGAAACAGACGCTCATTTCTTGCCCTCAAACACATCAAAGGATGGCTACCATAAAAACCCTAATTGGTTTTTAACAAGTGCTTATTAATCTTAGTGATTGTTGGGTTTCAAGCAACTAGTTCTTCCTTTGGGTTCAAATTTATTCCTACTCTTGGTGTTAAAGGGCATGTGCATGCAAGGCAATTTGTTTAGGTAATTATTGGCAAAGATATATATATATATATATATATATATATATATATATATATATATATATATATATATATATATATATATATATATGGCACTATGCAATTCAATCCCAAGCTCTAACCAAGTGAGGCATGAAATCAAAGTGTATGTGTATTTAGAGTCATCAGTCATACGTAGGAATAAGCATGTGGTCATATTAAAATAAGTGCAGGTAGTATACGAGCACAGCACAGAAAATTAGACGTTGTAGCACTTGGCAAAAAATCTGTGGTCGGTTAATTGGGCTTAATTAGTGTATGTTATTCATGGGGTATTGAATTTTAACAGAAAGAAGACAACAAAACACCACTCAACCTCGATGTACCAAGAGATATGGGGGCATGGGTGGCTCATTGCACCTTCAGCAAGTGCCACGTGACAGGTTGATTTTCACTTTCGAAAATGATGATTAAGAAGATTTGTTGTATTTCTAAGTGGTGGAAAATCGACTAATCAAAATAATTAAAATTAAATCACTCACAGGAGAGTGGGTCGTATCCACAGGGAGTTAATGACCTATTTAAACTCGCACCGGTTAAAAACATATGTTTACGATTAGTTTCATCAAGAAATCGGATCGAAATCGCTTTTCAATTGAGAAAATAAGATAATATCATGTTGATATTGTAGTTATGCAAAACAAGAGGGAGATGCTCATAAAATCAACTGAATAGAATATTATTAACTAAAAATACCTTCCCCCTCAATGGCAAAAAATGTAAATTTTAATTAACTTCAAAACAAAGGATTTGTTGTAGCAGCTAGTGTGCGAGGGAGGAGAGATCATCGGTGACCAGGAGCTCGGGGAAGGCACGTGGGGTCGAGGCCTTCGCTCAGGCGGTGGTAGCGTGGATTGGGATGATCAGATGTGGCTGAACGGTGGAGTGGAAGCCAGAGGCGAGCTAGTGCTGCAGGTGAAGTGCGTGGCCGCTGGAGGTGCTGGAGGTCGCGCGCTGCGCGCTGGTGGAGCGGCTGCTGTAGAGCACGCTCTGCGCATGCGGGCTGGAGGCGAGGGCCGGTGGGCTGGAGAATGCGCTGTTGCTGCTGGGGCATGGAGGTTGGTGCATGTAGCAAGGGCGTGCGCATGCCTACTGCGATGGACCTGAAGGGCGGTCGCGCGGGGATGGTGAGGGAGCGCATGCAAGATGTTGCATGCTGCTACGTCTGCGACATGGAGGTGCAGCAAGGAGGATGCAGGGATGGTTTTGTTCTGAAAATAGAGGAAGAAGAAGAAGAAGAAAAAGAAGATGGTGTTGGTGGTGCGTGGACAGGGAGGGTGATTTGGTAGTTGCACGATGATGGCTGAGCTCACCGGATTGGCGCAGTGAGCTGTCACCTCGCTGGCCCACGGTGTGGTGGAGCTTGGCCTTGGAGACCATGGTGGTGGAGTGGGGCGATGTCTCCACGAGCACGATAGCAGCTGCCTCTCTCTTGTAGCTGTATGCATGGGTTTGAAATGGAGAGGCGGGAGTAAATCTGTGATGAGAGCCTCATCATGAGCCATAACTAGCTCATTTTGACCCAATAAAGAAGATAAAAGCTCCTACATAACCTAGAAGAAGGCCTAAATAAAGGAATAAGTGCTCTGAGAAGAAAACATGAATTAAAGGGTAAAACTGCAATTATACCATTGCAGTACATAAATGGGATTTCTCAGAAGCAAAACATAGGTCAAATGGTCTAAATGAGATAAAAAGTGGGTTGAGTTAATCAGAAATGGGTTTATGTGCAATCTAGGAATTAAATGACATTTGGTAACCCTAAAACAGACCCGCTTAAATTATCAAGGTTCCGGTCAGGATAAAAATCAAGTAAACCCTCTAAAAATCATGGAAAAATACTCCTTAGGGTTTAGAACACTTAATGTGGCCTTTGGAACCCAGTTTGACCTAGATTAGGGTCCTAGCTCTTCAATTAACCTAATTTAGGTTTTTACGCAAAATATCCAATCAAACGAGGTCAAACCTAAAATCCAACTTCACCATTGGATTCCTTAGGTCCAAATTAGGTTTGTACCAAAATTTGGACCTAAGGGGAGGTCATCTTGACCTACTTTGCAATTTAGTACACCCAAATCACAATTTGGTCCCTATCCTTTGAAAATCCTTGCATAGAGCCCCCTAATTTCATCACCACCTTTGCAATCAGGTCCTGCCGCCATTGTTAGGGCAGAACCAACCTCCGGCTAGGTTTAGAGAGGGATTACTCTCTGATTCCTCAGAGATCCCCTCCCAGAAATGGAAGGGAGATTCTCTGAGGAATTTCCTTCCATCTAAGGCCAATCACAATCTCTGGTGTGAACCCAATCTCTCGTGCGAATGCACGAGGGATTTGGGTATCTAACCTCTTTCCTTCTCCGGCGAGCCATCAGAGACATAGGCGTGCCCTCCACGCTCTGAAAGCACGGCCCAGTGCCTATAAAAGAACCCGCACCTCCGGTCGCTCATTTTTAACTTGACTTGGCCGGACGTCCACCTCTAATTCGTCTCTTCTTCTCCGGCCAAGAACCCAGCGAGCTCTGGTGAGCCCCCCTCCCCTCCCTCTTCGCTCTGCCAGAAAACCAGTGGTAGAGTTATCTTCCCGATTCTCCTCCGCGTCGCGCAATACCCGCACACGCCGCCTCAGCCCCGTCGTCGCCGCAGTCCTACTCCACTGGGCAGCTTCTTCTCCGGCGACAGCAGGTACAGTTGTCCGCCTCTCCGTCCCCTTTGTCCCTATAAGTAGGTTAGAATTGTTCTCCATCTTCCCCTCTCTCTTTTCCCCCTGTTATTTCATTTAATTGCCCCTCGACCGTCGATGACCACCTCCATCTTCCTCGCCTCCGACCTACCTCCGGCGAGCCGCATCCACCATTCCGCCCCTCCACACGGCTCGCCAATCATCTCATAAGCTCTGCCTCACCACAAGGAACAATCTCCGCCCCTCCACTGCCACTCCACACCTCCACAACAGTCCCCCGAACACACCCACACATCCGGCCACAGGTTGACCAAGGCACACATGCCTAGGCCGTCCTGCGGCCTGCTGCATGGCTCACCACCTTCGACGTGCCATGGCGAAGGTCTACAGGTGATTTGATTAGGCAAATAGGCCGTATTCGTGCATGACACTATGCCAGCTGCTGCCGCCATTGACGGTGACGCGAAGCAGCTTTGGAGCAGCTCCAGGCTTCAGCAGCTCTAGGCTTCAGGTGCTGCGCATTGGGGCAAGCACTGCGAAGCCATCTGATCCAGTAATCAACGGAAGAGAGGCTGCAGCTGTGGTGATTGCAAGAATCGTCTGAGGGCGCGCGCGAGATTGGGGCAGGCCAGATAATCCCACATCGGTGAAACACAACGCGCAGGTATGCTTTAAATTGAATTTGTGCTATCTGTTATTCGCCTTCGAACGCACAGGGGTGAGGTCCCTCACCTGACCCACGCCCGCCACGTCCGCGGTTTCACCTTGCGGATCTGGCGGGATCCGACTCGACCCTAACCTGAGCACTACTCGCGCATCACCCACTTGCCGGTGCGCCTGGTCTCGGGTGCGAGATTCGACCGGAATACCCGTGGCTCTGGGAGAGCGTCCTTGAGTGAATTGCAGAGAGAGAGAGAGAGACGTTCGGGTAGAGGGGAAGGGTTAGGTTTTGCTCTCTGTGCAGGCAGGCTGACCGTTGAGAAGAGAGGAGACTTAGCCGCAAGGAGAAGAAGGGAGAAGTAGAAGAAGAGGCTTAGCAAGGCAGAGAAGAAGAAGAAAAAGAGACTGCTGAGAAGAAGAAGAAGGAGAAGAAGGAAGAAAGAAAGGACTGCAGAGCCAAAGAAGGAGAAGAAAGAAAAGACCAAGGCAGACAAAGCCTTCGCAGAAAGCCAACACAGAATCAGAAGCAGATAGAAGGAAGAACAGAAGACCAAGGAAGAGGAAGAAGCATTCGCAGAAGAGAAAAGAAGAAGGAAGAAGGAGAGACTGCTGAGAAGAAGAGAAAGAAGCAAGGCAAAAGAGAGGCTGCAGAGAAAGAAATATCAGAAGAGAAGAATAACACTTTTAAGACATCTGATCACAAGATCAGACGTCCAATTTCATTTCTTTTGTCATAATTACTTTTAACCGCAAACATTCATATTTGAATTAATGTTTTGAGTAAATTAGAGTGTTTAATTACATTTGAGATTAGTAGTAAATTCCAATTGCTCCCTGTGTTCGACCTCGGATACTCCGATTTTTGAGTAATAAAAATTCTTTATTTGTTTGAATGCTTTGTCGGCTATATTACAACGTATTATCTCTTTAAAACCCCACGAAAGCGGACGAACATTTTGGCACCGTTGTCGGGGAGCAACGCGCAATTTATCACTAGTCTCTACATTCTTTTTATCATATTGAACACTAACGTGCCCTACTTGGCTTTGTTTTGATCTTGCAGGTATTTCACGAGAAAATCCCCTTCCGCAAGTCAACCACTCCAGGGCAGGTAATTTCTTTTCTTCCTTAAGCATCCCCTAATTCTGAAAAGACAAAAGGAAGAAAATCAATGTAGGAATCAATTGCCTTCTTTATATAGTAATCACCATCTTTAAGGCAAACGTTTCCTAATTTTGAGAAAATTTTTTCAAATGTCCTTGAAGTTGGGGCAATTTTTAGAGTCCATCCCACAAATTCATGTGCCTAATAGAAATAACGCTTAATCTCTGTGGACAACACATTTCTTGCTTTTAAATTCCAAAGAGAATTTTTGTGAAAAAGAAAAAAGTATTGGAAATAGAACCAAATTAGGGTTTCTACAGTAGGATCTTGAAGTGCTAGTCACACATGCCTGCATAAAAGGAAATAAACCCTCCCGCATCAGTGTGCTACCCAAGCCCTTGATTGAAGAGATCTTAACAAGACAACCCCTAAAAAATTGAGCTTTAAAATCACTTGAATCTTAAAATTTCTGGACCTAATAACCTGGGAGTCAAATCAGGGTGATCTCTAGGCTTTAAACCTAGAATCATTCTGCCATCTATAGGACAGGTCAGGTGAAGTTGACCCCTTGGGTCAACCAACCTCTAAATTAGGTCACAACATCAAAACATCTAAAGTTCAAGTGCGAACCCTAAAAGCACCTTTGAAATAAAAGTGGTAGACTTAAGAGGTCAAGGTCCCCATTCTGGTCTACCTGGAATCTCAGTGACGAGAGAGGTCGGGTGGGGGAAACCCTGTAACCTGTGGGGACGCTCTACCGTGTAGGGGTCTTTGTGGGACTCTCCCTCTCTGGCTGCCCAGGTAATTCTCAGGTGGACGATCTTCTGATCCAGGGGTCCATCTGCCCCGAACCTCCATAGTCATCCAAACATCTTTGGGTGTCTTGAATGGGTCAAAAATATTTCCAGTCCCTCATCTTTTCTCTTTAGAGCATACATACACAGTTTCAGTGGGACTCGTTATTCAGATCTGATCGCTTCATAACTTGATCTTGATTCAAACTCTGATTCTACATCTTGATTCCACCACCTAATCCAAATATGCAGCCAAACCACTTAGGACTACCATTCGAGAAACCTGAATGTCAGAGATCCATGAGAGATAAAATGATTGAGGATGCCATGAAATTCTATGAAAATGAAGAAACCTTAACACCAGTAGAAAACATTTAGGATGATATCCCAACAACCACAACCTTTGTCATAACTTGTGCCCGAGTACTATTAGCAGAAGCCAATAAAGGATCAACCCGTGATTTGCTCATTGCTGCATACATTGAGATAGAAAAACTGCACAATATTGAATACCTTCAATGTATGAGAAATCCCCGACTTTGGAAGCAACACCAAGATAGTCTTGAAAAATAGGAAGAGATAATGAGATTAGTAAAACAAGTTATTGACCAGAAATACCCGTATATACCACAAACAGAGGAGGAACTATCTTGGGACAACATCGAGGATAAATCTGATCTCGGGTTTGAGGCACAAAATGGTTGTGGATTCCCAACCCAGATGGAGTATAACGTGCCTGATATTGAAGAAGGTTGGGAAGCTCCAAATGCAGGAAAATACCATGATGAGGCCATTCTAGAATCCCAAAACTCCTGCAAGTATGAGAGTAGAACTGAACCTCTCGAGGGTATAAATTCCGTCCCTTATTTTGATAAGGTGACCCTTGAAGGTTATTCATACCTAGATTCTAGTAATTCAACCCACATCCTAAGCCTAGAACCTAGATCTGAAACCTATTTTGAAGATTTCAAGGCCCCATATGAAGAAGATCAATCTTTTAATGAAGAATATGATTTTGGGCCTCGATTTGATGAATATCCCTTGCCAACCTCCTCAGAGGAACGAATCGATTTTTCGGAAGTCATGCCAATCTACGACACAGAAACCGAGGAGTTGGACGAGCGGGGTTTCGATTGGGTCTTTGAACCTGAGCCTCTACCAAATAGGGACACCCTTTTAAGCTTAGAATTAACATTTAGGCTAGACCCCAGTCAGGCTGCTGAGTATACAACATATGATTCAATCTATGGTGGAACTCATGATCTGGAATCTCATTCAAACTTTGATTTTCGTAAACTCTCCGATGATTTCGAATCTGATCATAACATCGGAGAAAATCTGCTTCCTGATTATAACAAGCCAATTTTCCTTAAAGCCACCTGCCCCACATATACATAACCAATCAAAACCCATTCCCTACCCCGACCTGCAACCGGACTCAATTTCTATTCCGATTCACCTCTCACTGAGCCGTTTGCAAATGATTCAACTCCATA
Organism: Thalassia testudinum; assembly: GCA_037157565.1. Classification (NCBI taxonomy): domain Eukaryota; kingdom Viridiplantae; phylum Streptophyta; class Magnoliopsida; order Alismatales; family Hydrocharitaceae; genus Thalassia; species Thalassia testudinum. Next base: position 54,498,234 of record JAZHRO010000009.1, read on the forward strand.
TCTATACTGGGTATTGGGCATTGATCAGACCGAAAATCAGGAGCCATCATTCTGTAATCACCCTTGTAGGGATTCCACACCTTACATTGATTATTTTTCGGAACCCTACTTTGACCAGGCTGAGTTGACTCAGCCTAAACCCGAGTTTTCACATCCATATCCATCAAAACTTCATTGTATATGGTGGGTGCCGCATTTGCTGATCTACATCTATCAACCCACCAGACTCATTGGGTTTGGGTTGCATCATCAGCCCACTGATCTGAGTAAGCACCTGGTTGGACCAACCAGGCTCTTAATTAAGGTGCTTGTTTTCCAAAACTCCACTGATTTGACCACTCCCTCTCCACCCCATTTTCTGCTCGGCTGAAGGCATTAAATTTAGCGCTTAACGGGAGGCAACCCGTCATCCCAAAAATAGAGACCCGTCTGATTATCCGTCTGTACTCCACGTTTATTGCACCTTGAGTTCAGCCTTAGATAGTTGATCCCACCTCTGGTACACGTATCAGAGCTTAAAATCATCCGCATCATTCATTCCCGACCCATTCACCCACCCGATGTATCCTGTTCTAAGTCCCTGACCTCAACACTAATTCACACCCTCTGTTTACAATGAGGACATTGCAAAACTTAGGCATGGGGGGGTGATAAAGTGCATACATACAGAACCAAGAAAAAAGTCAGGAGTCTCACACAAAAAATTTTTGCATATGTCAAAAACATAAAAACATTGAAAAATTATGAAAAAGAACAAAAAAATGGGGGAGGGAGGAAATTTTGTAAGCCACATATTCATAAGGAGGAGAGAAAGAGCAAAAATGACAAAAAGAAGCACAAAATGAAAAAGAAAAAGAAATAGTCATTTGTAAAAGATTAAGGAATTAACTGAAGTTCTAGACCAGATCAAGAAAAGAAATAGAAGAAAAAGTGCTAAGAAGACATAACAAGAGATTAGTGGGAACGCTGGTCTTAGGCCTCTTGGGCTAGATTCTTTAGCTTAAAAATTCACGTATCCGCTAAAATCTGGATAATCCTCAAGAGGTTGAGGAAAATGCGACGCTTGAGTATTAGGTCTAAGGCTTAGGAAGTATTCGGCCTCGTTAACTGATCTCCGATTTGTGGGATTCGGTAACCTAAGTGTTGGTGCTAGAGCACCACGATCATTTGTTTTGATGATAACAAAATACGTGTTATTTAACATTTGCAATTTGAGTCCTAGATTTCAGGTCAATTGCAAATGAAGACGTGTTTAGACGGAACTCAAGCTCGCATCCAGGACGGATTGGAGGAGCTTGACGGAAAACAGAGGAGGTTCGCGTGGAGCGACAGATTGAAGATAGAAGACAAGAAGAATAGGATAGATTCTTTTTAATCCTTTCATGTACTTTTATCTTTATTTTTCTTGCTCTTTATTTTCCTTAGAAATTATGTTAAAGAGCCTCAAAGAACCCTAACAGTAGTCCTAGGAACACCGGCACAACCCTAGGATACTTAGGTTTTCTGTAGAATACCTAGAAAACCAATATAGGGTTCAAACAACACTTCCAGACGTCTAATTCTAAAATCAGACGTCTGATAAAGCATTTTAAGACGTCTGACTGTTGTTTCAGACGTCTGATAACTGTTAGGCTGGACATAATTAGTTCTGTCTGATGAATTCAGACGTCCAGACCTTAGACCAGACGTCTTAGAAGACGTCTGATGGATTTGCCAGATGTCCAATTAGTGGACCGTTGGCTGGCTTATAAAACACTCAAGATTATGACCGTTAGAGCCTTATCAGACGTCCATAGGACTTTACAGACGTCTGATAAATGACCGTTTTGCCTCGGCTGACCCAAAATCTCTTCTCAGAGATTTTCTAGCCGTTGCAACGTTTGGAAATCAATTCCCACAGTAAAAGTAGGTTTCCAGACGTCCATACTTAGTTCCAGACGTCCTGTATGTCGTCTGATGGACTTGCGCAAAAATCCTGTTTAGATCTGATTCAAGTCAGGGAGAAACCCGCACAGAATCAGACGTCTGACCTTGAAATCAGACGTCTTAAAGTGGCCTTCCAGACGTCTGATGCCAGAGTTAGACGTCTGATAACCCTGTCAAATGCAATCATTGTCCTGATTTCGGCCTGATTCTCTTGGGCTTTGCACCCAACGGCTATGGAAGCTTTTCCAAGCCTTCCAAAGCCTTCCTAAGGCCTCTATAAATAGAGGGGAGCCTTTGCAACACAAAAACACACCAAGATACACACTAAGACACACACCTTGCAATACACTTTCAAACCTTTTGTGTCCAAAGAAAAGACTCTCTTGCTCTCCAAGCTCAAACTCCATTCTCTTGAGAGCATCAAGCGTTGCGCATCCGCTCTCCCGGCGTTGTTAACGAAAGCGACGTAGCGCCATCGCGTGGCACACGCACCGCGTCATCATCGACGCACTCCTTGCAAAGGGGAGTTTCCTATTTCCTATAGAAGCTAGGTTTAATTATTTTGTTGGCTCTATAGGACTATTGTTTATTTTATCTTTGTTATTTGGTTGGGTATTCGTTTTGCGAATTCCCATCTCCTTCGTGGGACAAAATCCTTCTCGTGGAGAGAAGGGGTTGAGGAACGCTACCCTCGTACTTGTAGCGTGGTTGTATTGAGGTTGAATCACCCTCGTTCAAAGTGATTCGGTTAGTGGATTTGATCAACTAGGTTGATCGGAAAATCCTAACTCGAGAGGGTTAGGTGGTGGTTTTCACCCGGTTTGGGTTTCCACCTAAAAATACCTGTGTACTTGTGTGATTGCTTAATTTCTTGTGATATTGCTTTATATATTTTATTTCCGCAATTTATTACGTCACCCCTCCAAGTAGTAGGGAAGAACCTTCACTAAGCACCCCAAATTCACACACAGTCTGGTTCAGTGCGCATAAACATCCAAATCACGCAAAAGCGTTTAATGTTCTGAAAAAGTCACCTAGATTAGGAGTGGCCAATCAACACAAGATGATTTGGATGAGTTCCCGATGCGGAGAGGCGGGAAATTCCCCTCGAAGATGCGTAACAACATATCATCTCCTCGGTGCTTGTCTCCTAAGATATTTAAATATCCTACTGGGGGCATGTAAGCACTCTGCTGGTTCAGATACCATGGGCGGCATTATCACGAAATGTCGATCGCCAGGGTCTGAATTCGGCCACGGAATGCCATGGGCGGGATTATCTCGAAATCTCGAAAGCCAGGGTTCTGGGGGTTTCCATGGGCGGTGCTATCTCGAAGCATCGATAGCCAGGAACCCTTGAGGATTGATGATGGGGACGAGGAATCCGATACAGACCGTGTTAAGAAGCTAATCCGAAGCTAGAAATAAAAAGAAAAGAGAGAGAAAAGCTCTCCAAACAAATAAATCTTCTATCTCTCTCTTACAAAAAATGCACTGCAAACTGAACTTAGGCTACAAGTGTCTCAAGCACGGGTGCTTTAACCGCGGAGTCTAACAAACCCTAGGTTAGTTTTTGTGGGCCTTAGAAACCTTTGCGGAGGACTGAGGCTAAAGCGGAACAGGTCCGGATTTTGGTTGGTACTTGAATAGCTCTAGGCCTATTGTCGGCATTCCTACCTAATCTCAAAGGAAAAAGAAAAGCACTTACACTCAGGGTCTAGAACAGAAGTTAAAACCTTGAAATTTTGCTAAGGGACTAGCAAAAGCTAGGCATGGGGGTTTGATGAGAGCCACATCATGAGCCATAACTAGCTCATTTTGACCCAATAAAGAAGATAAAAGCTCCTACATAACCTAGAAGAAGGCCTAAATAAAGGAATAAGTGCTTTGAGAAGAAAACATGAATTAAAGGGTAAAACTGCAATTTTACCATTGCAGTACATAAACGGGATTTCTCAGAAGCAAACATTAGGTCAAATGGTCTAAATGAGATAAAAAGTGGGTTGAGTCAATCAGAAATGGGTTTATGTGCAATCCAGGAATTAAATGACATTTGGTAACCCTAAAACAGACCCGCTTAAATTATCAAGGTTCCGGTCAGGATAAAAATCAAGTAAACCCTTTAAAAATCATGGAAAAATACTCCTTAGGGTTTAGAACACTTAATGTGGCCTTTGGAACCCAGTTTGACCAAGATTAGGGTCCTAGCTCTTTAATTAATCTAATTTAGGTTTTTACGTAAAATGTCCAGTCAAATGAGGTCAAACCTAAAATCCAACTTCACCATTGGATTCCTTAGGTCCAAATTAGGTTTGTACCAAAATTTGGACCTAAGGGAAGGTCATCTTGACCTACTTTGCAATTTAGTACACCCAAATCACAATTTGGTCCCTATCTTTTGAAAATCCTTGCATAGAGCCCCATAATTTCATCACCACCTTTGCAATTAGGTCCTGCCGCCATTGTTAGGGCAGAACCAACCTCCGGTGAGGTTTAGAGAGGGATTACTCTCTGATTCCTCAGAGATCCCCTCCCAGAAATGGAAGGGAGATTCTCTGAGGAATTTCCTTCCATCTAAGGCCAATCACAATCTCTGGTGTGAACCCAATCTCTCGTGCGAACGCACGAGGGATTTGGGTATCTAACCTCTTTCCTTCTCCGGCGAGCCATCAGAGACACAGGCGTGCCCTCCACGCTCTGAAAGCACGGCCCAGTGCCTATAAAAGAACCCACACCTCCGGCCGCTCATTTTTACCTTGACTTGGCCGGACGTCCACCTCCAATTCGTCTCTTCTTCTCCGGCCAAGAACCCAGCGAACTCCGGCGAGCCCCCCTCCCCTCCCTCTTCGCTCTACCACAAAACCAGTGGCAGAGTTATCTTCCTGATTCTCCTCCGCGTCGCGCAATACCCGCGCACTCCTCCTCAGCCCCTTCATCGCCGCCGTCCTCCACTGGGCAGCTTCTTCTCCGGCGATAGTAGGTACAGTTGTCCGCCTCTCCGTCCCCTTCGTCACTATAAGTAGGTTATAATTGTTCTCCATCTTCCCCTCTCTCTTTTCCCCCTGTTATTTCATTTAATTGCCCCTCGACCGTCGATGACCACCTCCATCTTCCTTGCCTCCGGCCGACCTCCGGCGAGCCGCATCCACCATTCCGCCCCTCCACACGGCTCACCAATCATCTCATAAGCTCCGCCTCACCACAAGGAACAATCTCTGCCCCTCCACTGCCACTCCACACCTCCACAACAGTCCCCCGAACACACCCACACATCCGGCCACAGGTTGACCTAGGCACACATGCCTAGGCCGTCCTGTGGCCTATTGCATGGCTCACGGCGAAGGCCTACAGGTGATTTGATTAGGCCAATAGGCCGTATTCGTGCATGACACTATGCCAGTTGCTGCCGCCATTGACGGTGACGTGAAGCAGCTTTGGAGCAGCTCCAGGCTTCAGCAGCTCCAGGCTTCAGGTGCTGCGCATTGGGGCAAGCACTGCGAAGCCATCTGATCCAGTAATCAACGGAAGAGAGGCTGCAACTGTGGTGTTTGCAAGAATCGTCTGAGGGCGCGCGCGAGATTGGGGCAGGCCAGATAGTCACACATCGGCGAAACGCAACGCGCAGGTATGCTTTAAATTGAATTTGTGCTATCTGTTATTCGCATTCGAACGCACAGGGGTGAGGTCCCTCACCTGACCCATGCTCACCTCGTCCGCGGTTTCACCTCGCGGATATGGCGGGATCCGACCGACCCTAACCTGAGCACTCCTCGCGCATCACCCACTTGCCGGTGCTCCTGGTCCTGGGTGCGGGATCCGACCCAAATACCCGTGGCTCTGGGAGAGCGTCCTTGAGTGAATTGCAGAGAGAGAGAGAGAGAGACGTTCGGGTAGAGGGGAAGGGTTAGGTTTTGCCCTCTATGCAGGCAGGCTGACCGTTGAGAAGAGAGGAGACTTAGCCGCAAGGAGAAGAAGGAAGAAGAAGTAGAAGAAGAGGCTGAGCAAGGCAGAGAAGAAGAAGAAAAAGAGACTGCTGAGAAGAAGAAGAAGGAGAAGAAGGAAGAAAGAAAGGACTGCAGAGCCAAAGAAGGAGAAGAAAGAAAAGACCAAGGCAGACAAAGCCTTCGCAGAAAGCCAACACAGAATCAGAAGAAGATAGAAGGAAGAACAGAAGACCAAGGAAGAGGAAGAAGCATTCGCAGAAGAGAAAAGAAGAAGGAAGAAGGAGAGACTGCTGAGAAGAAGAGAAAGAAGCAAGGCAAAAGAGAGGCTGCGGAGAAAGAAATATCAGAAGAGAAGAATAACACTTTTAAGACGTCTGATCACAAGATCAGACGTCCAATTTCATTTCTTTTGTCATAATTACTTTTAACCGCATACATTCATATTTGAATTAATGTTTTGAGTAAATTAGAGTGTTCAATTACATTTGAGATTAGTAGTAAATTCCAATTGTTCCCTGTGTTCGACCTCGGATACTCCGATTTTCGAGTAATAAAAATTCTTTATTTGTTTGAACGCTTTGTCAGCTATATTACAACGTATTATCTCTTTAAAACCCCACGAAAGCAGACGAACAATCTGCTTCTCACTTGACCTACCCTGGGGTGATTCTATAATCAGACGTCTTAAATGATTTGCCCTGGGGTTTGAAATGGCTTTCAAGGTTGGTTGACCCAAGGGGTCAACTTCACCTAACCTGCCCTAAAGATGGTAGAATGATTCTAGGTCAAGACCTAGAAATCATCCTGATTTGACTCCCAGGTTATCAGGTCCAATGTTTTTAAGATTCAAGTGATTTTAGAGCTCAATTTTAGGGTTTGTCTTGCTCAGATCTTTTCAATCAAGGGCTTGGGTAGCACACTGATGCGGGTGGGTTTGTTTCCTTTTATGCAAGCATGTGTGAACTAGCACTCCACAACCCTACTGTAGAAATCCTAATTTGGTTCTATTTCCAATCCTCTTTGTTTTTCACAAAAGTTCACTTTGGGCTTCAAAACAAGAAGTGTGTAGTCCGCGGAGATTTAGAAATTAAGCGTGATTTCTACTAGGCACAGGAATTTGTGGGATAGGATCTCTAAAAATTGCTTCAACTTTAGTAAGTTTTGAAAAAAATTTTGCAAAATCGGGAAACTTTTGCCTTAAAGATGGTAATTACTTTAGAAAGAAGGCAATTGATTCCTAATTGATTGCTTCCTTTTTGTCTTCCCAGGATTAGGAGATGGATTTAGGGAAGAAGGGGGAATTTACCTGCCCTGGAGTGGTTGACTTGAGGGGGAGATTTCTTCGTGGAATACCTTGCAAAATCACAACAAAACAAATAGGGCAAGTTAGTGTTCAAATATAATAAAAGATAATGCAAAGATTAGTGATAAATTGCGCATTTCTCCCCAGCAACGGCGCCAAAATATTTACAGAGCGAAATCGGTGTTTAAAAGACAAGTGATAAATTGCAGTATAAGTGAAATTGCCATATAAACAAATAAGAATTTTTATTACTCGAATGTTGAGTCTGAGGTCGAACATAGGGAGAAAATGGAATTTATTCACTAATCTCAATCAATGTAATTTAAACACTTAAATCTACTCAACATCTAATTCAGAATATAATGCAGGAGTTTATGAGTACTAAAATGTAGCAATAAAAGAGAAATTTAGAAGACTGGATAAAAATTATTTGATTGCTTCTTCTTTTTGACTTGTTCTTCAGCTTCTTTTTTCTTTCTTTTCTTCTTTGGTTCTTCTCTGACTTTAGCTCTTTTTACTTCTTGCCATGCCTTCTTTCTTCTTCTTTGATTTCTCCTTCCTTCTTCCTTGGCTTTGGCTCTTCTTTCCTTTTCCTCTAATCCTTGGCTTCTTCTTTTTTGACTTCTCTTCTTCCTTGATTTCTCCTTCCTTCTTATTCCTTCTTCTCTGCCTTTGCCTTTTCTTTAGCCGCACCTTCCCTGCTACAGTGCCTTTTCTTTCCTTCCTTAGCTTCCTCAGCTTCAGCCCTTTGCTTTTCCTCCTTAGCTCCTCTGCAGCTGAAACTTCCTCTTCCTTCTTCCTTTCCCTGCACACATGAGTACGAAACCTACCCCTACCCTCCCCGTATACACTCTCTCTCTATTCTCTCTTAGGTTCGCTCTCCCAGAGCCAGCCAATCGGGTATTCGAGTTGGGTCATGTGCACCTAGGTCTAGGCACACCGGCATGGGTGGTGCATGAGGAGTGTTAGGTAAATGGGTCAGGCAGCCAGGTCCATGGAGTGTGGGTCGTGGACGAGGTGGGTGAGTGGGCGAGGGGACCTCCCCCCGTGATCTGAGGCGAAGAGCTTAAAACACAAAAACACTTTATACCGCTCAGCGCACTCCTAACTTTCCGAGGTGGAACTAAAAGTCCCACTCGCCTCTCGTGTACGCCTGCAAGGGGTTGCCTTCAATTGCCACGGCTGTAGTACTCTCTCAAGGTCGTTCTCTGTCTGGATGTGTGCACGAACTCATTCCGCGTCACCTGGACTTGTTCACCTGGAGCGCAACAGCCTTGAGCGAAGGATGCAAGCTTCTTCGAGCCAGCGCTAATGGCGGCGGAGGCTCGGTCCTGCGATCACTCAATATGGCATTGCAGCCTCATTAAACCACACGGGGAGCTTCTTCGTGACATGGCGAAGGTACTACGGTAGGTGGCTAGCCGCAGGGTGGCCTAGGCATGCGTGCCTAGGTCACTCTGTGGCCGTGATGATGGGTTTGGTCGGGGGGGAGTGTGGAGGTGATGGTGGTCGATGGAGATGGGGAAAGTGCTCAGTGGATGATGGTGGAGGTTTTGAGGGGTCTGGTGAGGTGGATGGATCAATGTAGGTGATGGAGACACCTTTCCAGTGGTCTGCCGGAGGTGAGGAAGATGGTGGTGGTCTGCGGTGTCGAGGGGTTGAAAATATAAATAAAGAAGGGGGAAATAAAGAGAGGAGAGAGGGGAAGAGTTCTAACCTAATTTAATGGACGAAGGGGGATAGGAGAGCGGCTGGCACATACTTGCCACTGCCGGAAAAGAAGATGCCAGTAGAGGGGTGACGACGATGACGAAGGGGTATTGGGAGCCAGCGCTGGTGTGGCGCGACGCGGATAAAGGAGGTGAAGATGGCTCTGCGATAGGTATTGTGGCAGAGTGACGAGAAGGAGGAGGAGGAGTCGCCGGAGCTCGCTGGACGCTTTGGCCGAAGGAGAAGGGAAGAAATTGGAGGGTTTTCTTCGGCCAAGACAAGTTGGGTCTAAGCGGCCGGATCAGGGGGTCATTTTATAGGTACTAGTAGAGGCTCTTGTGCTTGGAAGGCAAGCTTCCAAGTGCAAGAATCCTAGCCAGAGTAGGAATGTGCAAAGGATAACCATGTCTCTTGAGCATTCGCACGAGAGCTTGGGTGCGAATCAGATCTTGGGATTGCGTTCAGATGATAGGGAATTCCTCAGAGAATCTCCCTTTCAAATTTGAGAGGGGATCTCTAAGGAATCAGGGAGAAATCCTTCTCAAATCCTTGTCGGAGTAGGACTCCTCCGCTGTAATGGCGAAGGGACCTAATTGGAAAGAGTGGTGAGGAAGATAGGGGGGTCTACGTAATAATTTTCAAAAGCTAGGGGTCAAAATGTAATTGGGTGGACTATTTTGCAAAGTAGGTCAAGGTGACCTCCTCTTAGGTCCAAATTTTGGTACAAACCTAATTTGGACCTAAGGAATCCAATGGTGAAGTTGGATTTTACGTTTGACCACGTTTGATTGGATATTTTACACAAAAACCCAATTTAGGTCAAATATTTAGCTAGGACCTCTACTTTGGTCAAAATAGGTTCCAAAGGCCAATTTGAAGGTTCTAAACCCTAGGGTGTATTTTTCCATGAATTTTAGAGGGATTATTTGATTTTTATCCTGAACAGAACCTTGTTGAATTAAGTGATTCTATTTTAGGGTTACAAGATGTTATTTAATTCTTAGATTGCACATGAACCCATTTCTGATTGAACCAACTCACTTTTTATCTTGTTCAGATCAATTAACTTATGTTTAGCTCCTGAGAAATCCTGTTGATGTACGACAATGGTAAAATTTCAGAGTTACCCATTATTTCATGTTTTCTTCTCAGAATAGGTATTCCTTGAATTAGATCCTTCTCTAGGTTATGTAGGTGCTTTTGTTCTCTTTTCTAGGTCAAAATGAGCTAGTTAAGGCTTATGATGGTGTTCCCATCACAAATCAAGTTATCAAAACAGTTACGTGCCTACTTGTTGATGTAAACACATTTACACAACTTAAGATGTCTATTTATTCATGTTCTTAAGCATAGGATTGCATTTCATGATATAAATATTGCATTACATGCATCATCTTACATTTAGAATAGTTTGAATAAAATGGAGGTTAATTGTCTCCTTTTATGTGCTTGGACAGGGCAAATATTTTATCGGGGCCTCGGATCAAAGATCCAACCGTATGGATGTGATCAGGGCGACGATTGGAGTTCAAAGACTCCAAGATCGCCCTAATCAGGCATCCGTAGCATTAGATAGTGACCCAGGAACCCTAGAAGATCAAGGGCCAGGATGGTGTAAATCCCCACTTCAGATGATAAATCCGACCGCACAGATGAATTCGGATCGACGATCGCAGCCCAACGACACAAAAATCAAGTCAATCCGACATCCGTGGCACCATCTACAACTTCCAGAAGATGGACAGCCAAGATGGCACCACGTGGCGCCATCTCAGCCGCCCAAATGGTCGCTTGCATTTTGTGAAGGCCCCTTCCTGATCGCTCTCCGCCGTCAGATGGAGATCCAACGGCTGTGGTCGCTCGCGCTTAAAAGCGTTCGCGCGACCATTTCATCCGCGTAGCGTAGTGGCGACGCAGCCGCGGGCGAAGCGGAGGTCGCGGGTTCGACCCGCGGTGAGAGGGTGGAAGGCGCGGGACAGCGGGCGCGGATGAGCGTCAGATGGAGATCCAACGACCACGCACGCCCGATAACGCCGACGCACGATTGGACGCACGATCGAACGCGCAATCAGACGCGCGGGGGGGCGCGCAACGCGCGGGCGCGGATGGATCTTAAGCCGTCCGATCTCACGATCAGACGGCTGAGACTTCGCGGACGTGCGTAGGCGTTACGCGCGCGGGCAGCTGAGCAGGCGCGCGTGGGCGCGGAGGCTACGCCCACGTTGGGGGCTTTAGCGACGGTTTTATCCGTCACTAAAGACCCCTTATTTATTGTTTTGAAGTTGTAATGTCCATTTTGCCCCCACTCCTTGCAACTATAAAAGGAGACCCCCTCCATACGAAATTCTCATCCCTTCTTTCTCCTCTCTACCCCTTCAAAGCTCAAAAGAAGCTTGTCCCACACCCGGGATGCTTCTTGCGAGATAAAGTCCAATTTTCGTTCCCCTTCGGAAGTGGATCCTGCGACGACGACGGCGTGCTGCTCCGTTCCCGTTCTTCTACTTCGTCCTCCTTTGTCCTTCTTCGTTCTCCTTCGTCCAGGCGTCGTTTCGTCCGGCTCGTCCTCCAAGCAATCGTCGAGGAGGATAATTTCTCTCTCCCATTCTTATTTACAACTTTTCTAGTGTATAATTTTCTGCTTTATAGTGTAATTGATTTTCCGTATTCTAGTGTGACTTTTATAAACTATTTAAATATTGAATGCATGTTCTCTTTCTCTCTCTCTCTCTTTCTCTCTCTCTCTCTCATAGTTTGATAGCCCCATTGTAATTATAACGCCTTGCTTAAAGAAAATCCTAAAAAAATATAATTGCGAAAATAGATCAACGTAGCTTCCCTGTGTTCGACCCGGAATTATTTTCGGTATAAATTTTATTTGTTGAACAAGAATTCTTCACTTCCGAACTACAACGACAGGTTTTCCAAAACCAATCTCGTTAGCGTAGGTTCGTAAACGTTCAACACTTGTCGACCTACGATACGCCTGAAAAGACCTAATTGGAGCTTTGGTGATCTTCCCTAAAGCTTAAATGGTAGAGCAACTCTAAAGATGGAAGATCGAGAGATGCAAGTTGGCTTAAGCCTTCCTTTGAAGTTGTGCTTTCGCGATGCTTCTTAACTACCCTCAAAAATCTGTGACAGGGTATCCCCCTCTTTGGAGTTACAAAACCTTTGATCTCAAGTTCTAAACACTTTAGAATCCAACGGTAGGAGGGCTCTTGTCGTAGTAGTTTGAAACCTAAGGAGTGTCTAAACGCATGCCGTGGTGCAAGAGGTATAAGTGTGCATACACCGTAAAAGATTTTGAATTTTGAATCGCACGCCAAGTTTGAAATTCAGGCCCTTGGTTTCTAAATGTCCTTCCTTTAATTAGTCCTTTTTCAAAAATTAAATATGACCACTTGTTAGATCTATTCAAATCAAACTTGGTGGTCTTTGAAATTAAGGTCCACATGCAATGCGTGAACAAATATGGATGCAAAGTCCAAAAAACGTGCCTTGCCTCCTGCAATCAGCAATGCAAGATGCATGCAAATGCAAGCAAAATAAATATAGAGGCTGCTCATTCACACCTAAATGGTTGTCCTAAGGCAAGCAGCTTCTAGTAGGCAGCTCATGTTTTTTTGTTTTAGCTACTTATATCACAAGCAAGAAAAATAAAATCAATCCACAAAAGAAAACCTAGATCTAAAGAAAAGGGAACAGGCTCCCGAAAAGTTACCCAACACGGGCCTAAAAGAAAGTCGGGGAGCAAACCCCTCAACTATACCCCAGAACAAGGGTCTCAAACCAAAATGTGCAAGGAAAATTATGTCTAAAGTCCTACTCCTACTTTAATCAAATCAGAGACTAAATGTGCGGGGATGGTAGTCACGTCCTCGTCCTTCCCCTCCTGGCAATCTGGTTCCTTGCAAGGTGGCTCGAACAATTTCTCCTCTGGTGATGTCAAGAGACACCTCTCACGATGGCTGGTGTGATGGCGAGTCGTGGAATGTGTGTCACAGAACGTATTCACTCGCACAAGAACAACAACATACAAAGTTAAATGTGCTTCAAAAAATTTGAATCAATGTGAACAAATGAATGAATGCGATTTAATTAAGCCTGTTGTCTCCTTGGCAACGACGCCATTTGATGAGTCAATTTTTGCTTTTGAAAATGATGATTAAGAAGATTTTTCGTTGTATTTCTAAGTGGTGGAAAATCAGCTAATTAAAATAATTAGAATTAAAATTAAACCACTCACAGGAGAGTGGGTCGTATCCACAGGGAGGCAATGACCTATTTAAACTCACACCAGTTAAAAACATATGTTCACGATTAGTTTCATCAAGAAATCGGATCGAAATCGCTTTTCAATTTAGATAATAAGATAATATCATGCTGATATTGTAGTTATGCAAAACAAGAGGGAGATTCTCATAAAATCAACCGAATAGAATATTATTAACTAAAAATACCTTCCTCCTCAATAACAAAAAATGTTAATTTTAATTAATTTCAAAATAGAGGATTTGTTGTAGCGGCTAGTGTGCGAGGGAGGAGAGATCATCGGCGACCAGGAGCTCGGGGAAGGCCCATGGGGTCGAGGCCTTTGCTCTGGTGGTGGCGGCATGGACTAGGATGATCGGACATGGATGAATAGCGGAGCTGAAGCTGGCGGCGAGCTGGTGCTGCAGGTGAAGTGTGTGGCTGCTGGAGGTGCTGGAGGTTGCGTGCTGCGCACGGGCGGAGCGGTTGCTGTAGCGCGTGCTCTGCGCACGGGGGCTGGAGGGAGGGCCAGTGGGCTGGAGGATGCGCTGTTGCTGCTGGAGCATGGAGGTCGGTGCATGTAGCAAGGGCGTGCGCAGGCCTACCGCGATGGACCTAGTGGGCGGTTACGCGGGGATGGCGAGGGAGCATGTGCAAGAGGTTGCGCGCTGCTGCGTCTGCGGTGCGGAGGTGCAGCAAGGAGGTCGTGGGGATGGTTTTGTTTTGAAAACAGAGGAAGAAGAAGAAGAAGAAAAGGAAGAAGATGGTGTTGGTGGTGCGTGGATAGGGAGGGTGATCTGGTAGTTGCACGGTGATGGCTGAGCTTACCGGATTGGCGCAGCGAGCTGTCACCTCACTGACCCATGGTGTGGTGGAGCTCGACCTTGGAGGTCACAGTGGAAGAGTGGAGTACATGGTGGTGGAGTGGGGCGGTGTCTCCACGAGCATGGTAGCAGCTGCCACTCTCTTGTAGCCGTATGCATGGGTTTGAAATGGAGAGGCGGGAGCAGATCCGCTTCTCACAGCCATTAAGGAGGTATGGCTGGAGGAGGAGAGGCAGAGTTGTTCCTGCAGAAGGAAAAAAGAATAATAAAATAATTAGGGTTATTTATACATAACTCCTTAACTTCTATGTTAATTAAAATAATATAGGTAATGCACCTAATTAATTAACTAATCAAATGCATATAATTCTAGGTTAATTCTAAATGCATTTAGATATGGATGCCACACATGAATTATGCACTTAAGCTAAAAATATGAATTAAATTATTTACATCCTAATGTATGCTATCTAAATGTTAAAATTAACTTAATGTCTACGCACTTAAATACTTAAATTGCCCACAAATATGGGCAAATCACCATGCACCTGTCCCCGCATGTTGCGTTGTGCTCGGACATGCTACCTAGGTTACCACAAGGGCCAAGAACACCAGTAAGGCTTTAATCAAATTTTTCAGTGTCCAAACTGTGCTCTAATAGTATCAGAACTAGTACTAATACGTAGGAAATCTCTTTAGCTTTCCGATGATACCGTATATGTGCGAAATTGAGGTCATTTGGACCTTGATTGTGTAGAGGTTGCCATAGGTGTGTGTTTACCCTTCACTTTGTCCATAGAGAATTTCTTCAAGATCCCCGTGGTGTATTTAGTTTGAGATATGAAGATTCTAGAGGATAGCTGATCAATTTGAAGTCCAAGAAAGAACTGAAGTTCTCCCATCATGCTCATTTCAAACTGATTTTGCATTACTTTTGCAAATTCTTGGCATAACAGATCAGTAGTAGCACCGAAAATGATATGATCGACATATATTTGTATTATTAAGAGATCATGTTCTTTTCTTTTTGTAAATAAAGTTGGATTTATTTTATCGATTTTAAACTCATTTTCAATTAGATAAGATTTTAATTTGTCGTACCGAGCTTGTGGAGCTTGTTTTAGGCCATATAATGCTTTGTTTAGTTTATATACATAGTCTGGATATTTAGAATCTTCAAAACCTGGAGGTTGTTTAACATAGACTTCCCCCTTGATGAATCCATTTAGAAAGACACTTTTGACGTCTATTTGAAAAAGTTTGAATTTCATATGGGTGGCAAAGGCTAGCAGCATTCTAATGGATTCTAGGTGAGCTACAAGCGCATATGTTTCATCAAAATCTATTCCTTCTTCTTGATTATATCCTTGGGCCACAAGTCTAGCTTTACTTCTAACTACTACTCCTGATTCATTAAGTTTATTCATAAAGACCCACTTGGTTCCTACAATGGTTTAAGAGTCAGGCTTTGGAACAAGTTCCCATACATGATTTCTTTTTGAATTGATTCAACTCATCTTCCATTGCTATAATCCAACAATTGTCGAAAAGGGCTTCCTTAACATTTTTGGGTTCTAATTGAGAAATAAATGCAGTGAGGGCTAAAGTATTAAAGGAAGATCTGGTTTGAACTCCTTTAGACAATTCTCCTATCACTAATTTTTTGGATGATCTTTCACATAGGAAATATCTCACGGTAGTTCATCAGAAACATTTTCTTCTAGAATGTTTGATGGGTCATCTATTAGATCATCATCATCATGGTTTGCAGAAGATTTAGGTTGAGCTAGTGTTTCATCGAATGATACGTGCATAGTTTCCTCAACAACTGAATTCTTCTTATTAAAAACTCTATAGGCTTTACTTCTGGTTGAGTAACCTAAGCATATTCCTTCTGAGCTTTTAGCATCAAACTTATCAAGATTGTCCTTGGTGTTAAGTATAAAACATCGACAACCAAATATTTTGAAGTAGGAAATTCTTGGTGTTCTTCCATGATAGAGTTCAAAAGGTGTTTTGTTTAGGATTTGTCTAATTAAGGATCTATTTTGGATATAGCAAGCAGTATTTACAACCTCTACCCAAAAAATATCAAAGCAGCTTTGACTCGCACAACATTGTGTGGGCATACTCTTGCAAGGTCCTATTTTTCCTCTCAACTACACCATTCTGAGGTGCGGCTCCAGGAAAAGCAAATTCATGTTTTATCCTATATTGATCACAAAATTAGAAAAAAATTCATTCTCAAATTCTTCGCCGTGATCACTTCTAATCCTAATGACTTCAGATCCTTTTTCATTTTGTAGTCTTCTAACTAGTTCGCTAAAGGCATCAATGGTTAAGTCCTTACTTTTTAAGAAGGATACCCAAGTAAATCTAGAGAAGTCATCAATTATGACTAGACAATATCTGCACTCGCTTGGGCTTTCAGATTTGGTTGGTCCAAATAAGTCTAAGTTAAGTAGTGACAAGTCGATTTTCGCTTTCGAAAATGATGATTAAGATGATTTATCGTTGTATTTCTAAGTGGTGGAAAATCGACTAATCAAAATAATTAAAATAACCACTCAATTAGGAGTGGGTCATGTCCACAGGGTGGCATGGCTATTACAAACTCGCAAGTGTCAAAAATCGATGTTCGTTATTAATTTTGTTAAGAAATCAAGCCAAATCTGCTGATTGCGCAACAATCATAGGTCTTAATTGACCTAAATTAGGCTAGGACTTATCATAAGTTAGGGTCATTTATGCATGCATAAGCATTACTAGCACCTTTACTGCTTTCTTTTATCTATGCATAAAATAATGCTATAATGTACTGATTAGGTGCATTATGTCAATTGCAGGTAACAAGCTGATCAAAAGCTAGATCTGAAGCTGGATATGAAGAATAAAGAATAACTAGTATTGCAGTAGGCTGGAGCAGAAGACCTAGATTAGATGCAGTAGATAATAATGTAAGGGAGTTAAGGTATGCTATTCTATTAAGTAGGAATAAAACAATAGATTGTGAAGAACTTAGGTCCATCCTAGCCCTATGGCAGCCTAGAAGCTTCCCCAAGCCTTAGCCACCCTTAGATTAGGTCACCACACCCTAGAAAACCTTAAAACCCTAATTCCAGCCTCTATCTAAAATCCAGATGAGTTATAGGACATCCAGAACCCTTAGCCAACTCCCGCACACCTTAAACCCACTTCTACAGTGTTATTGGACGTCCAGACACTTGGTCTGACGTCCAATTTTTGCAAAATACCCAAGACAAAACCTAGAATCCCTCTTGACTCTGATTGGACGTCTAGACAATAAGTATGGACTTCTGATTTTTCATTATAAGACGTCTGATAACTTTATTGGACATCCAGAACTGCCCTCCAGACCCTGTTTTAAGATTCAAGCCTTGATCTTGGATCTCTAGCTCCCTAAACCCAATTCTAACCCCCTAAGAGCCTAAATTATGGTGCCCTAACCCTAGTACATTACCTCTAGACCTTCCAAAGGACCTAATTAGGTCCTCACTAAACCTAATTGACTTGGATCATGGTCAATCTCTTCAATCTATTCAATTGGACTCATTGAGTCCAATTGAGACCTGATCACAGCATACACTGTCCAATTGGACTCAATGAGAGTCCAATTGACCTAGACCTAACTTAATTGAGTTATTTTACTCTTAATTAGGTTTCCACACACCCAATTAAACTTGTATTAAGTTTAATTGCACTTTGCCTTAGTAAATTAGGCTTTACAACCCTAATTTGAGACCAACCTTAACCTAAACCCACTAGAACCTAACCTAATCAACCTAGCCACCTATGTTCCGACCCACACACACCCACACACACCATCCACATGAAAATACCTAGCTTAGAGTTCTCTAGAACTCTCTACCATGTGTTGTTGCCTTGGTTGCTAAAATTAGCAACCAAGAGCCATTCAAGTTTTAGATCCACATTTGGTGGATCTAAAATCCACCATCCGTCCTCTCTCTCACTCTCCCACGAGCTCCCACCATAGGCCTCTCTAGAGAATTCCATAATTCTCTAGAGAGCTTCCTTTAGGTCTATAAAAAGACCTAAGGGGTGGCCATTTGATCCATCTTGGTCTTTTAGCATAGCTCCACCTTCCATAAGCCATCACCACCTCCACCTCCATGTTCACGAGCTCCACCATGATGCCACCACCTCCATGCCAAGCCTAGACTAGGATCAACTTCTCCAACCTCTCTCCAAGGGCAGGCCTGATCACCATTGGCCACCCCTCTTTCTTTTCTCACCCATTCAAAGGCCATTGGATCCCACCTCTGAATGCCCTTAGTTCTGCTAGACTAGATTATAGTTCTTCATAGATTTAATGCTTTATTTACTGCTTAATAGTGTAGCTCCATATTCTCCCCTAATGATGCATGCATAATCCCCCCCATAGATTCATGTATGCAGTAGTTTTCTGCTAGCTAGATTTAAATTTTCCTATATAAGCATTCCATTACCTGTGCTGTAACCACCATCATGCCTCAATGAAAATATTTATATATATTTATATGTTGAAAATCACCATGTGCCTGATTATCATCTTTTGGTGTGATTAAAGTTGCATACTTTCAATTTCTTATATTCTGGCAACAGCATGTCATGTATCAATACGTATTTAATATAAATCGACATGCAATTTTGAACGAGTAGAGCGAGCAAGTTTGAATTTGAATTTGCATTTCCAAAATGCCTCCTAGAGACGAACGACCGAGACTCAAGTCTCATTATCATAGAAATTATTTTTGTTGATCGTATTTCGCAACTGTACTACGACGCATTTCTGATCAAATACGCATTCTACGAACCCAACATCCACCTTCAGATTAAGGAAACAACAAGAGATCATGCTGAAATGGCATTTATGAGAAAGAGGAAGGTCACTTGAATAAATTAGCCATAATATTTAATTAATAAATTAAAAAATCTCACTCTTTTAATGGCAATGAAATGTAATTACTAATGCCACAAGAAACAGAGCATTTCCTTTGTGGGTTCTCACGCACGATGGAGGAGATGATCGGTAGCATGGTCTTCACCGGAGGTGGGCTAGGCCGACGTGCACCCGGCGGTGGTAGCAGCGAGGTGTGGCATGGCTGGAGTCGGCCGGACGAAGCAGAGAGGGGCGGCGGAGATGGGTTGGTTGCTGCTGTTGTGAAGCAGCTTGATGCGTTGGCTGGAGGCGAGGAGGCGCAGGGGGATGCGCACGCGTGGGATTTTTGTTGCGCACGGTACGGGAGGGCTGTGCGTGCTGGAGATGTGCGTAGGTGGAGGAGTAGCGAGCGGACGTGCGCAGGCGGAGCTGCTGGAGAACGTGTGTGGGCAGAGTGCTAGAGGACGTACAACCGTGAGCGTGGTGCTATAGCTGCACCTGCTGTGTGGACCGATAGTGCCTGTGCGTGGTGCAACAGGGCTGTGCGTGTTGGGCAGCTACGTGCGCGTGTGCACTACTGGTCTCACCGGCTGTGCTTGTGCGTGGGATTCTCTCAAGTAGGCAGAGGTGCAATGAGGGGGCGCAATGAGGGAGTTTTCATTGGAGACTAGCCGGGGCTGCTTGTTGCTGCTATGCATGCGGAGAGGCGTGGAGTGTGCGCGAGGAGAGGCCGGTTGTTACTGGCCACTTTGGCGTGAAGGTGGTCTACGGTGATGGTGGTGGTGGGTTCGTTGAGGCCTGCACATAGAGTAACGAAGGTGATGATGAATAGTATCATGCAAAAGAAAAGAGAGAATAAAAAGAAAGAAGAAAGAAGTTCTTCGTGTGGCCGATGAGGCACACGCTCAGGGTAAGTGGCCGAGGTCGTCGGCTTGGCGCGGTGGCTTGCCACTCTGCTGACCCATGTTGTGGTGAGGCTCGGCTGTGGAGGCCATAGTGATGGGCCGATGCATGGTGAAGGGGCGGGCGGCATCTCCCCGAGCACGACTGCCTCCTCCTCTCCCTTGTAGTTGCTGCTACCCCCTCTAGATCCACCTCTCCCAATCCTCCTTGAATGGGGGTCTCGAGTGCAGGCAGCTGGCGAAGAGTGAATGCGCAGGAGGAGGAAGTGGAGCGGTTACCTGTGGAAGAAGGAGAAAATCAATAAAATAAAATATTAGGATTATTTGTACACAAATCCTTAAGTTCTATGTTAATTAAAACAATGCATGTAATGCACCTAATTACATGCCATTCTAAGTCAATTCCAAATGCCTTTAATTATGAATGCAATGCATGAATTATGTAATTAAATTAGAAATATAAATTAATCTATTTACATCCTAATGCATGCTTAATAGATGGATGCGTTACCTTAATGTTTAAGCACTTAGACATTTAATTAGCTCACAAATATGAGCTTATCAAATGCCCCCATGCCCAATTTTTGCTAGTCCCTAGCAAATCCAAGCAATAACCTAGCACTTCAAGTAGACTAGCCAACTCAATCAATCTACCTTTATAAACATGTTAAGTTCAGACTTTAGACCTAAGGTTCCAAAGTAATTGCTAAGTTACAGACTAGTTCAGCTAAAGATGAGTTGCAGACATGGGTTTCTCTGATTTCTAACTCTACCCTAGTAAGAACGATTTTTTTTTTTGTAATATATATATTTTTGTTTGATTCCTCTAAGTTTAACCTTGGATCAGCCATCAACATAGTTTGTGTCGGATTCATTGTTCCCATCACCGAACCTTGAAGGGTGCCTAGCTTTCGATGCTTTGAGATAGCACCGCCTGTAGCGACCCCAAGAACTCCTGGCAATTGACACTTTGAGATAGTATCGCCCATGGATTTCTTAAGCGAATTCAGGCCTGTGGCAATCGACACTTCGAGATAGGACCGCCCATGGTACCTGAACCATACAATGCGCTTACATGCCCCCAGTAGGATGGATATCCTAGGAGACAAGTGCCGAGGAGGTGGCATGTTATCATCGCATCCTCAAGGTGAGTATATACTCTACCTCT
The DNA here is from genome assembly GCA_037157565.1 of Thalassia testudinum. Lineage (NCBI taxonomy): Eukaryota > Viridiplantae > Streptophyta > Magnoliopsida > Alismatales > Hydrocharitaceae > Thalassia > Thalassia testudinum. The sequence goes on from JAZHRO010000009.1 coordinate 54,519,162, forward strand.
CCTTCGGCAGGAACTCTTCCAATCAAATTGTTTTTCAAGCTTCTCCTAAGTCAAAATTAAGAGAACCAACTTTTCTTAAAGAAATGAATTAGGGTGATCACTTATTTACACAAGACCAAGTGTGTTTGAAATGTGGATGCTTAGGTTACGAGGGCCCGTAAACCAAAAGGTAGAACAAGACTCCAGGTACTACCCAACCTTTAATTCAAACCCTAGCTTTCCTTCCTCAACCTCTTAAGGAATGGTCCGCAACTTAACTCCTACTTAAGTTTTTAAGTCCACAAAGGACCCTAAAGGTCTAAAGCTAGTAGCTCACTTAGCTTCTAAAGTTCGACATCTAGAATCAACTTAGTCTGACCTAAAGTGCTGGTCTGATTAAGAATGTTGGGCCCAGCCAGTTAAGCTCAATAATACGAAATGTTTTTCTCTTTATTTTTTTTTTGAATGCAATATGCATGAATGAACGCAAAATGTAGACATGCTATGAACAGATGCCTCAGGTCCTATCCCCTCATGCCTAGTTCAAACAAAGTCCTCATTGGAAACAAAATAGTTAAAGGAAGATATTACCTGAGGAAGAGAATGACAGGAGCTAAGGCTCCTCAAGAGTGACCTCGTCAACCAGATGGCCATCCAAAGTAATGTATGGTTTTAACCGTTGGCCGTTGATGATAAAGGGAGTTGCCGAAGAGGAAGGGCTCTTGATCTCCATAGTCCCATGCGGAAACACTTTTGTGATTATGTAAGGCCCATCCCAATGAGATTTTAATTTCCCTGGAAAAAGCTTAAGTTTGGAATTGAAAAGCCAAACTTGTTGGTTGGGCTCAAAGGTCTTTCTAAGGATATACTTATCATGCAATACCTTGGTTCTCTCTTTATAAGCTTAAGAGGTGTCATAAGCATCATTCCTCAGCTTCTCAAGCTCACTTAATTCCAGAAGTCATGCCTTACCCGCCTTTTCTAAATCCATGTTGACACTTCGAATAGCCCAAAGTGCCCTATGTTCCAGCTTAATGGGTAAATGGCACGCTTTCCCATACACAATCCGAAAGGGAGATGTACCCAAAGGGGTTTTATAGGCCGTTCGATATGCCCACAATGCATCATCGAGCTTTTGGGACCAATCCTTCCTATCAGGTCTAACGGTCTTTTCTAAAATGTTCTTTATCTCCCTATTCGACACTTCAACCTGGCCACTCGTCAGAGGATGGTAAGGGGTAGCGACCTTGTGAGTCACTCCCAGACTCCTGAGTAGCCGATTGAAGTGGTGGTTTGGGAAATGAGGTCCCCCATCACTTATAATGGTCTTGGGGCAGCCAAAATGAGATATGATATTGGCCTTCACAAATTTCAAGACCACAGAGTGGTCATTTGTGCATGTATGAATGGCCTCTATCCATTTAAAGACAATCAACTGCCACCAAGATATATTAACCATGGGACGAAGGGAAGGGGCCCATAAAGTTAATTCCCCAAACATCAAAAATTTCAACAGATTGAATAGGGTGTTGAGGCATCTCATTTCTCTTCCCAATCGTTCTAGTCCGTTGACATCTAATACATGCCTTAATGAAATTATGAGAATCCTTAAATAACGAAGGCCACCAAAAACCAGACTGGAGAACCTTAAAAAGTAGTTTTCTTAGCACCAAAGTGGCCTCCACAATGAAGTTCATGGCAAAAACTTAGCACACTTTGTTGCTCCTCTTCAGGCACGCATCGTCTCAATACTTGGTCTTGTCCAATTCTAAATAATTCAGTCTCTTCCCAATGAAAGTATCTAGCTAGGGAAATGAATCTCTTTCTTTTCTGGTCATCCCATGAGCTAGGAGTTTCTTCGGTGTTCAAGTAATTGACAGTATCAACATACCAAGGTGGAGTTGGTGTTATCGCCATAAGGGTTTCATTAGGAGATGTCTCGTGGATGTCTCCAGATGGAGAGTCATCCAGTGGAAGGTGAGACAGGTGGTCAGCCACAACATTTTCTACTCCTTTCTTTTCACATATCTCCAAGTCAAATTCTTGAAGGAGTAGGATCCACCTAATCAGACATGGCTTAGAATCCTTTTTAGCAATGAGATGCTTCGCTGCTGCATGATCAGTGAAAATAACCACCTTAGACCCAAGAAGATACGACCTAAACTTCTCTAGAGTAAAAACTATAGCAAGTAATTCCTTTTCAGTGATGGTGTAGTTTTGCTGTGGTTTGGTTAAAGTCTTGCTGGCATAGTGCAGCACATGAGGTCTTCCCTCAACCCTTTGTCCAAGGACTGCTCCTACTGCATAATCTGAAGCATCACACATTAGCTCAAATGGGAGTGTCCAATCAGAACTCGGAGAATAGGTGATGTAGACATGTTTATATCACATAAACTGTCTATTTACGCATGCTCTTAGGCAGAGAATTGCATCACATATTATAAATATTGCATAACATGCATCATCTTGCATTTAGGGTAGTTTGTATAAAATTTAGGTTAATTATCTCCTTTTATGGCTAGGGACAGGGCAACTTGTTAATTGGGGCCTCGGATCGAAGATCCATTGTATGAATCTAATCAGGGTAACGATTGGATTTCAACGACTCCAAGATCGCCCTGATCGGACATCTGTAGCACCAGATAGAGACCGAGGAAGCTTAAAAGATCAAGGGACAAGATGGTGCCAATCCGCACCTTAGATGACAAATCCAACTGCACGAATGGGTTCGGATCGATGATCATAGCCTAATGGCATGAAAATCAGTCAAATCCGACATTCGTGGCACCATTTACAACACACAGAAGATGGTGGCCAAGATGGCGCCATGTGGCGCCATCCCAGCCGCCCAATCGACCCTCAGAATCGTCGCTGCATCTCCAAAGGGTTTCCAACGCGCGATCTGGGCCGTTGGATCTCGATCCAACGGCCACAGATCTGCGTGCTTAAATCCTCCGCTCGACAAAGATGAGGCCTTAGCGCAGCAGTTGCGCCCCTGTGGGCGACGTGCAAGTCGCGTGTTCGAGCCTTGTTGAGTGCCTCAATCCAGACGGGGCGCGAGGTGCATTCAATTCGATTGTCAGATGAAGATCGTGTGGCAGACAAAGTGGAGACGTGGCGCGAGGACATGCGCTGATCGCGTATACACGTGATGACGCGCATCTGCACGCCTTATCGCACGCACGGGCACAGCAGGGGCATTTGAAGGGCGCTGCGAGGACGATTTTAAGATGTCCGATCTTGAGATCAGACGATTGATATGACCCAAATGTGTGCAAGCATTTAGGGCACGGAAGAGGAGCAGGCGCACACAGCGCGCGCACACGTCGCCCACAATAGACCTTTAGTGACGTTTAAGTCCATCACTAAAGGTCCCATATTAATGTTTTTGATATTGTAATGACCAAAATGCCCCCAATCCTTGCAACTATAAAAGGAGACCCCTACCCTACGAATTTTTCATCCCTTCTTCTCTTCTCTCACCCCTTCCAAAGCTCTAAGAGCTTGTCTTAAACTTGGGATGCTCCTTTAGAGTAGAAATCATAATTTTTCCACCTCGTCCCCCTTCGTGGAGAATCCCATGGCTGTCCTCTCTCTGCATTTGGGAAGTGGATCCCGCGACGACGACAACGTGCTGCTTCATTCCCGTTCTTTCCGCTTCGTCCTCCTTCCCACTCCGTTCCCTGTCTTCCAGGCATTGTCCCGTTCATCTCATCCTCTAAGCAATCATCGAGAAGGATATTTCTCTCTCCATTCATTTTACTGCTTTCTAGAGTAGATTTACTGCTTTCTAGTGTAGATTTCCCACTCTCTAGTCGTAATGAATAGTGTAATGAACAACTTCTTATAATGAAATCCATGTGTATTCTACCTCTCTTTTAGTTTTATTTGCAATATTCTCTCTCTCTCTTCTATTTATAATTTGTTAAATAGATAGCTAGTTTCGACCAGCTAATCTGTTTCGTGACAAACAAATAAAACACGTATTTTTTTCAAACGTTCGCCTCCTTGTGTTCTACCCGGAACTTCTTTACGACTTTTCGGTATAAATTTTATCTGTTGAAGGGATTTCTTCGCGACTCGAACTACGATGACAGGTTTTCGAATCCAACTGCGAACGTGTAGTTTTCCGTCCGCAACAATAGGCGTAGAGATCAAGGCCTCCTTCAGAGTGTGAAAGGCCTCAGCACACTTTGAATCAAAATTGAAGGAAGATTCCTTCGCAACAGGTCACGAGTGGCCTAGAAATTTTACTGATATTTTTAACAAAGCACCTATAAATGCCAACATGGCCCAGAAAGGATCTAATCTGTTCGACATTCGTAGGCACTGGAAGTTTGGAAATAGAATCAATCTTGGCTTTATCTACTTCCAAGCCTCGCTTAGACACAACATGCCCAAGTATAATTCCTTTTTGTATCATGAAGTGACTTTTCTCCCAGCTGAGGACTAAACCAGTCTCCTTACATCTCTTCAGCACATTCTCTAGGTGTAGGAGACACTGGTTGAAAGACGAGCCGTAAATGGAGAAGTCATCCATAAACACTTCAACACAGTCGTCAATCATGTCTGAGAAAATGGACATCATACACCACTGGAAGGTTGCAGGTGCGTTACATAGTCCAAACGACATACGCCTGAATGCAAAGGTACCGTAAGGACTCGTGAATGTCATCTTCTCCTAGTCATCAGGGAAGACTGCAACCTGGTTGTACCCAGATTATCCATCGAGAAAGCAATAGTACTTATTGCCTGCCACTTTCTCGAGAATTTGGTCAATAAAAGGCAAGGGAAAGTGATCCTTTTGGGTAGCGGTGTTCAGCTTGTGATAATCAATACAAACCCTCCATCAAGTTGAGGGTCTAGTCACAACTTGTTCACCTTGGTCATTAAATTCCATAGTAAAGGCTGCCTTCTTTGGCACCACATGAATAGGACTTACCCATTTACTATCTGCAATGGGATATATGATCCTAGTGTCCAACCACTTCAGTATTTCCTTTTTAACCACCTCCCTCATATTAGGGTTCAGATGTCTCTGCATGTCTCTAAATAGCTTGATGGAATCATCAGTATAAATGTGGTACATGCAGAGTGTAGAGCCTATACCCTTAATGTCAGCAATGCTCCAAGCAATAGCTTCCTTGTGCCTAGACAAGCATTCAATCAAGGCTCCCTCCTGTGCCTCAGATAGCACAGCCGAAATGATAACGTGGAGCGTATCATTGACACCCAAGAAGATGTACTTGAGAGTGTCTGGGAAGGGTTTCAACTCAAGGTTGGGGCTTGTATGATTAAGGGTTTCATAATAGATGTCCCCATCTCAGGTAGCAGATCTACCTTGGGAAAAGATGATAGGGAAAGAGACTTAGTAGAAACACCCAGCAACTCCTCAAGTTCTATTATATCCCCTTCACATTCCTTCAAGAGATGGGAATGCTAATTTAGCATGATATGCTGAAGGCGGTCATCACATAAGATTGCAGGGGTTGTCTCTTCAGTCAGGTCATCTATCACCTCAACTTGAGAACAATCCTCAAGCTTGGCTTGTTTATAAGCATCAAACACATTAAGCTGGATTTTCCTGTTCCCAAAGCCCATTTTTAATGCCCCAATATTCCAATTGATTGAAGCATGCGAAGTTGCAAGGAAGGGGCGGCCCAAAATGATGGAGGGCCTGGTTGGCTTGTTGGTAGGGTCAGTGTCCAAAAATAAGAAGTCAACGGGGAAGAAGAAATCTTCTACTCTCACAAGGACATCTTCCAGAATTCCCCACGGTGTCTTGAGTGATCAATCAACAACTTGAAGGATTATCGGGCTAGCCTTCAGATTGCCTCCCACAAGTTGTTCATAGACGTAGCTCAGAAGGATGTTCAACCCCGCACCCAGATCAAGTAGAGCCTCATCAATCTGTAAGTCACCAATAACCACCGAGATGTACGGGGCTCCTAGGTCCTTAAGTTTCGGGGGTGTGTGAAATGGCGGCGGTATTATGTGACCGACCGTGGCTAGGTTTTTTTCTTGTTTGTTATAGAAATGTCGTTGTGGTACAAGTAAAATAGCTACGGTTTGTCATTTCCACTATTACAATTTTACTCAAAAATATTTTTCTTCCGAGGTCGAACTCAGGGAGCTATTAGAATTCTAGAAGTACAATGCTTTTACTACAAAAATAAGAGAGAGAGAGAGAGAGAGAGAGAGAGAGAGAGAGATAGGTTTTGTTTCTTGGCTTTTTCTTCTTCCCTTCTTTCTCTCTTTGCTTGTCTTCTTTTTCTCTTCTTTTATCTTCTTGATCTTCTTCAATTCCTCTTCTTCTTTCTTTATCTTCTTTTCTTCTTCTCTTTTCTTCCTTCTTTCTACTCTCAGCTACGGCACCTTTTCTTTTCTTTTTCTTCTTCTTTGCTTTGTCTGCAGAGCTTCATCCGTCATCTGATTTCTCAATCTGACGGCTTAAGTGGCGTCTGCTACAGTGCTTCCTCTGTGCTTCTTCCTCCTTCTTCTTTCTTGCAGTCTTCTTCCTTCTTCTTCTCACAGTCCTTCTTCTTCCTCTCTGCCTTGAGCGGCCAAGGCTTCGGCCACCTTCTTCCTTCTTCTTCTTCTCTGCCGGCACACTCACATAACTGGTCAGAGCAAAACCTACCCCTACCCTTTCCTGCGTCTCTCTCTTTCTCAGATTTCTCTCATAGGATCGCTCTCCCAGAGCCGGCTATTCGGGTACGGGTGTCGCGCCCGGGACCAGGCCCACCGGCATGCGGTGGTGGGCGAGGTGTGCGCAGTGTCGGGTATCCGGATCCGGCCCAGACCCGCGGGGCATGAGCGCGGGCGAGGGCGAGCGCGTGGGGCGCTCGTGTGTAAGGGACCTGACCCCTATGTTCGAAGGCGAATAGCCTCGAACACTTTTTCAATTTATGCGCGGGCGCTGAGCCGCACACTTCCAAGGTGGGACTAAAGTCCCACCTCCCAGACAGGCGCCCGCAGGTGAGGATCTCGTAGCTAATTGCAGCAGCTCGCGAGGGGTTTGCCTCAACTGCAGACCCTGGAGTCTTCGCGGAGGCACTCCGCGCGACCTGGGACCAGCGCCTGGGCGAGGCCGAAGTTGCAGCTGCAGGTGAAGGAGCTTCACCTGCGCAGCAATGGCGGCGAAGGGGGCGTGACCTGAACATCGGAATACGGCCTCTCGGCTTAGTCAGAAGTTGCATGGAGCTTCGTCGGAGTTCGGGGAAGCCAGTGCAGGTGGTGGCGAGGCATGAGGCGGTGTATGGTGGCAGCCCTAGGTCGGACTATGGTCGGAAAGATGGGTCTGTTCGGGGGGTCTTTAGGTGGTGTGTGGCAAGGAATGAAAAGGGGGAAGCTGTGGAGTGGAGTGAGGGGAAGCTTCTGAGGTGATCGGCGAGGAGTGAAGAGGTCTGTGGAGGTGGAATGGGCTTGCCGGAGAGGGTGGTCGGCGACGGAGCAGGCGGAGGTGGAAGTTGTGTGTGGGGGCGCAAAAATACAAATTGACAGAGGGGAAATTTAGAGGAGGAGGAGAGGAAGCTTTTACCTAAGTTCTGGACGAAGGGGGAAAGGTGGAGCCACCGGCTCGTGCCTTCCGGAGCTGAGAAAGAAGAGGCCCTGGAAGGGGAGAACGGCGACGAGGAGGCAGGCGGAGGGTGTCGGCGAGTGCAGCGCGACACAGACGAAAGGGTTAGGGGAACCCTGCTGCAAGTAAGGCAACAGAGCGACGAGGAGGAGAAGTTGGTCGCCGGAAGATGCAGGCCATCTGTCGGAGCTGGAGAGGAGGAAGTGGGGGGGTATTCTCCGTCAGAGACAGCTTATCCTCTTCTGCTGGCGACGGCGGTCTTTATAAAGGTGAAGGCGGAGGGGTGGGCGTAGGGAGGCGACGTGCCTCCCTCGCCGGAGGACGGCCAGAGTAGCAACCCATACCTTCCGCTCGTTCGTACGGAAGGTGTGGGCGATGGCAGAGGTCATGGAGGTTTCCCTGCAACAGCAGACGTCGCAGGGAACACCCGGTTCAATGGGCAGAGGGCCTCCCTCACCCTACGCGGCGCTATGCTCCGCGCAAAGTCGCCGGAGCATGGCGCTGCTCAGAGTTTTGTAGGGAGGACCTAAGTGCAAAGAACGATGAAGAATATAGGGGCCAAAATGCAAGGGTTTTGAAAGTTGAGGGTCAAAAAGTAATAGATGAGGACCAAAATGTAAAGTCGGTCAAGATGGTTTCTTCTTAGGCTCAAGTTTTTATGCATGACTAAATAGGACCTAAGGATTATAATGGTGAATTTTATTTCTAGATCATACCTTGTTTGATGGGTCAATTTACGTAAAAACCTAAATTAAATCATTAATTGGACATGGTTCTCAATGTAGGTCAAAATGGGTTCCCAAGGACAAATTGAAGGTTCCAAACCCTAGAGATTATTTTTATATGAATTTGAGAGGGTTTATTCGATTTTTATTTTGCCTCGAACCTCGTGAATTGAAGTGGGTTTGTTTTAGGGTTACAGGATGTCATTTAATTCCCTAGGAGTTGCTGTAGCCCTTGTTGGATCAAATCATCCCACTTTCCTTCTTATTAGGTTAGTTTGACCTATGTTTGGATCGTGAGTTACCCTGGTTGCTGATTATGTTGGTGAAATTGCATTTCTACCCCTTATGACCTGTTTTCTGCACAAACTCAGAATTCTCTGAGTCAAGCCTTTCTATAAGTTATGTAGGAGCTTTTTCTCGCATATCTAGGTTAGATTGTGCTAGTTAGGGTTCATGATGAGGTTCTCATCATACCCCCATGCCCAGCTTTTGCTAGTCCCTTAGCAAAAACTTAAGGTTTTGACCTTTGTTCTAGACCATGATGTTTTTAATAACTTTAGATAAGTGTTTTTTCATTTGAACTTAGATTAGTTTAGAATGCTGACCATAGGCCTAAAAGGTACTCTAGTACCAATCAAGATCCAGATCTGTCTAGCCTCAGCCTCAGTCTTTGGCAAAGGTTTTTAAGGCCCACAAGAACTAACCTAAGGTCTGTTGGACTTTGTGGTTAAAGCACTCGTGCTTGAAATGATTTTAGCCCTGGTTCAGTTTGCAGTGCGTTTTTGTAAGAGAGAGAGATAGAAAATTTTTCTGTTTGGAGAGTTTTCTCTCCTTTTTCTTTTTAGTTCTAGCTTAGGATTGGCTTTTCAACACGGTCTGTATCAGATTCCTTGCTCCCATCATTAATCCTCAAGGGTTCCTGGCAATCGATGCTTCGAGATAGCACCGCCCATGGCAACCCCCGGAACCCTGGCTATTGAGATTTCGAGATAATCCCATCCATGGTGTTCCGTGGCCGAATCCACACCCTGGCAATTGACACTTCGTGATAATGCCATCCATGGAATCTGAACCAGCAGAGTGCTTACATGCCCCCAGTAGGATATGTAAATATCCTAAGAGACAAGCATCGAGGAGATGATATTTTGTTACGCATCTTCGAGGGGATTTCCCGCCTCTCCGTGCTGGGAACTCGTCCAAATCAACTTGTGCTGATCGACCGCTCCTACTCTAGGTGTACTTTTCAGAATTTTTCGACGCTTCTGCGTGATTTTTGATTTTTATGCTTACTGAACCAAGCTGTGTATGAGGTTAGGGTGCTTAGGTTACTGAGTCCCGTAAACCAGAAGTTAGTTAATGAGGTCAAATACTCCCTAAGCCTTAGACCTAGTACTTAAGCTTTTCATTTTCCTCAACCTTTTGAGTAATGTCTAGATCTTAATGGGTACTAAAAGTCTATCCAAGAATGCCTAAAGTTTGCGTTCTTACTAATCTCACCATGCACTTTTCATTTGTTTTCTTGAATAAGGTCTAGAACTTAGGTCAATTCCTTAGTTTCTTACTAATGACTATCACTCTTTTCTTTCATTTCTGCGCTCCTTTTTCATTTCCTTTCTTTTCCTTCTCCCATAAAATTTCCTTTCTCCTCTTTTTTTTTTTTAATTTTTATGGTGTTTTTGGCATATGTGAATTTTTTTGTTTAAAACCTTTTTTTACAAGTTTTGCACTTTTATGCCACCCCATGCCTAAGGTTTGCAATGTCCTCATTGTGACTTAGGTGGTTTTTATTTACTTAGTTCATTCCTTAAGACAGTTGTTTTAATGAGTGAATGGGTCGGGATGAATTTTGCGGATGATTTCTAATCCCAGATGCAAGCATCTGAGGTGGAGTCGGCTGTCTATAAGGGTGAACCTTAAGTGCACAAAGGTGTGAAAAAGGTTTTAGATTTTCAGGAAAATGACGGGCTGCCTCCCGTTAAGCGCTGAGTTTTACGCCATCGGCTGGGTGCAATAAACTCAAGGGGAATGGAGGATATAAGATGATTCAACCAAATCAGTAGAAGTCACATCAACGAACGGCTTGAGTCTCTGATCGTTCACGATGAAAGGTTCGGAGTCGTGGCTGAGAGGACTGATTTTGATGGCTCTATTTCCAAAAACCTGTCAGACTAAATCTGGTCCGACCCACTTGGATCGTAACTTTCCCAGGAAAAGTTTGAGTCGGGCATCAAAGAGTAGGACCTTCTGACCAGGATGAAAGATCTTTCTCGAGATATGCTTGTCATGGAAGGCTTTAACCCGCTCCTTGTAGATTCGCAAGTTCTCAGACGCGTCTAGGCGTAATTCATCGATCTCGCTGATTTGAAGTTTTATGTGGGTTCCAGCCTTCGAAAGATCTAGATTACAGTTCTATACTGCCCAATAGGCTTTATGCTCCAGTTCTACGGGAAGGTGACACGCCTTCCCGTACACCAGTCTAAAGGGAGACATGCCTAATTGGGTTTTGTGAGCGGTCCTATAGGCCCACAATGCTTCCGGAAGTCGGGACGACCAGTCCTTCCTATTAGGCCGAACAGTGACCTGTAGGATTTTCTTGATCTCCCGATTTGACAGCTCAGCTAGACCATTAGTTTGGGGGTGGTAAGGAGTAGAGATTCAGTGAGACACCCCATATTTGGTAATCAGTGACCTAAACTGAGCATTTGTGAAATGGGTCCCCCCATCAGAGATTATAGCACGAGGAGTCCCGAACCTTGAGAAAATGTTTTGATGAATGAATTTGAGAACGATTTTGTGATCACAGGTTCGGGTCGGTATGGCTTCGATCCATTTGGACACATAGTCCACATCAACCAGAATGTATTCGAAACCATACGAAGCAGGAAAGGGGCCCATAAAATCAATCCCCCAAACATCAAAGATCTCGCATACGAGAATTGGCTGCAAAGGCATCATGTCGTGACGGCTCATGTTGCCTAAAGTCTGGCAACGACTGCTTGCCTTGCAGTGACTGTATGTGTCTTTGAACAGTGTGGGCCAGTAAAAGTCACACTGGAGGACTTTTGATGCGGTTTTATGCCCAGAGAAATGGCCATCGCATGCCTGGTCATGGCAAAAAGAGAAGATATTATTGATTTCCTCTTCTGGGACACATCTCCGGATGACTTGATCAGCGCCTATACGGAAAAGGTACGGGTCTTCCCAGATGTAATACTTGGCATCAGAACGCAATTTGTCTTTCTTGGCCTTCGGTCAATCAGACGGGATCTGATGAGACGCCAAGTAGTTTACTATATCAGCAAACCATGGAAGTCTAGTACTGATAGTCAGCAGGTGCTCATTAGGAAAATGTTCTGTGATGGGTCCGGAAGGGTTGATAATCTCAGAAGGAAGACGGGATAGATGGTCGGCTGCCACATTCTGCCTTCCCGCCTTGTCGCGAATTTCAAGATCGAATTCTTGCAACAGTAAGATCCAACGAATTAGTCGGGGCTTCGCGTCCTTCTTGGCAAGGAGATGCCTTACAGCCGTGTGATCCGAGTAGATGATGACATGGGAACCCAGGAGATACGATCGGAACTTTTCAAGGGCAAATACTACGGCTAGCAGCCCTTTCTCTATAATCGTATAGTTACGCTGAGCCTCGTCAAGTGTCTTGCTAGCGTAGTAGATGACCACGAGTTTCCCATCAGCTTTCTTCCCCAGGACCTCTCCTACAGCTAAATCAGACACATCGCACATGATCTCAAAGGGTTGAGACCAGTCAGGGGATTGTAGGATAGGTGCCTGGGTGACTCGATCATGAAGGTTTTCAAAGGCTAGTGTGCATTCCTTGGAGATTTCAAAGGGTACATCCTTAGAGAGGAGAAGTCAAGGGGCGTGCGATTTTCGAGAAATCCGGAATGAAGCGACGGTAAAAATCAAAGTGCCCCAGAAAAGAACGGATGTCCCTGATCGAGCTAGGCATAGGAAGGCGAGAGATCAAATCAACCTTAGCTCGATCCACTTGGATGCCTTTTTCCGAAATTAAGTGTCCCAGGACAATTCCCTCAGGCACCATGAAATGGCTCTTTTCCTAGGAAAGAACCAAATTCACATCGATGCATCGCCTGAGTATCTGGACCAAGTGTTGGAGGAATCGTCAAATGATGCTCCAAAAACTGAAAAGTCATCCATGAAGACTTCCAGATAGTCACCTTCCATATCTGAGAATATGGCAAGCATGCACCGCTGAAAAGTAGCGGGTGCATTGCAAAGACCGAAAGGCATCCTTCGGAAAGCGTATGTTCCGAAGGGGCAGGTGAACGTGGTCTTTTCTTGGTCCTCAGGATGGATTGCTACCTGGTTGTAACTGGAGTACTCGTCAAGAAAGCAGAAGAACCTATTTCCCGCTAGTTTCTCGAGAATTTGATCAATGAAAGGTAGTAGGAAATGGTCCTTCTTCGTGGAGGAATTGAGTCGGCAGTAATCTATACAGACTGTCCACACGTTGGCTAATCGGGTAGGAATGACTTCTCCGATCTCAATCGTTATAGTGGTGAGTCCTACCTTCTTAGGCACAACCTGAATTGGGCTCACCCAACGACTATCAGAGATCGGGTAGATGATTCTGGCATCTAACCACTTGATGATCTCCTTTTTCACGACCTCCTGCAGATTAGGGTTCAAACATCTCTGTATTTCACGAGAAGGTCGTGCGCCCTCTTCTGAATAGATATGATGAGTACAATAAGAGGGACTTATTCCAGTTAAATCATCGAGAGTCCACCCGATGTCTCTGCGATGTTGCTGGAGGACAGCAATCAGGCGGGATTCCTATTCGGGATTGAGGTTGGAATTGATGATCACAGGAAGGGTCTGATTAGAACCCAAAAAGATGTCTTTCAAGTGAGCAGGAAGGGGCTTCAGCTCGAGGATGGGGTTATTAGCAGCGGCGGGTGGTTTAGCATAGACGTGAGGTTCAAGGGTAGGAGTTACTGGGTTGTCCAAATCTGGATTCGACTCCTCTGTTTGCAGGTCAAGATCTTTCTGCGGTTGATGAGGTATAATCATGTCATTCTGGAAGTGTGTTTCATCAACCAAAGCCCTAATGTCATAAATCTGTTCAATGACACCGCAATTGATTCCTTGTTGGGCCTTAAATATATCAATTTTCAGGGTTTGATTCCTAAATTTGATCTCTATTTGACCCTCCTCACAGCTAATGTTGGCTCTAGCAGTAGCCAAGAAAGGTCTCCCTAAAATGATTGGTGTATCCCTAGGGTTCTCAGGTGCGTCCATATCTAAGACTATGAAGTCTACAGGAAAGAAGAAATCCCGTACCCTCACAATAACATCCTTGAGAATTCCTTTTGGTGACTTTATAGATCGATCTGCTAATTGTAATGTCACCTCAGTGGGTTTTAGCTCAGATTCTTCTAGATAGTTAAGTAAGGATGTGGGTATCAGATTTATGGAAGCACCCAAGTCTAGCAAGGCTCTATCAAATTGGGTATCACCTATTTTGCAGGAAATCAGGGGAGTACCAGGATCTTTAGCCTTGGGTGGGAGTCTGCTTGGGATCACAGAGCTGGCTTGCTTTGACAGAACAATTGGACTCCCACTCTTGGTTCGCGGCTTACGCTGGGGTGTACACACATTCTTTAAAAATCGTGCGTAAGCCGGTACGTGGCGGATTGCATCCATCAAGGGGATGTTTATGTGGACCTGCTCAAAGAGGTTGATCAGGTCCTCCTCAGGTGCCACGGGCTTGGTAGTCTTCTTTCCCTTGGTCAAGGCCTCGGGAAACGGGATCTTGGTTGGTTCTTCTAGGATAGGTCCAGGTCTTGGATCTGGGACAGGGGTAGGAACGTCCTGGATTACCGTCCTAGGCTTGGGATCACTACTAGGCTTGGAGTGGTTTGGGTGAGGTGGATCTTGGGTTTCCTTACCACTACGGGTCGTTATGGAATTAAGTCCTGCCTGGTTTTGGTTGGGATTGGGTAAGATGGGTTGCTATTGGTAGCCTGCAAAAGAAGTGGAGGCCTCCATCCCGTCGGGTGAAGGAATAGAGGGGGCCTGATAAATCATATGGGTTTGGCTCGGGTTTGGGTTCATAACGCGCCGCTGGGTTGTCACGTTATTCGGGTTAGGAAGAGGTTGGGAAGGAAGAGTGCCTGGCTGGCAAGGATTTGCCAACTGGGCCAGTTGATTTCGTACCTCTGTAAGCTCATCCTTGTGTTGTTTTTCGATAGCCGCATTCGTTCTCTGAATGTCAGCCAAAGTTTGAAGGATAAGGGACATTTGATCTTGATTTGGCCCTGATGGATAAGTAGGGTTGGGCCGAGGCTGGGGTGGCTGGTAAGGATGAGGGGGTTGTGGGCGGGGCTGAAAGGGTGGTCTTTGGGTTTGGGAATTTCCCACCCAGTGAAAGTTGAGATGGTTTCGCCATCCAGGGTTATAGGTGTTGGAGAACGGGTCATTCTGGATGGCATTGAGGTCCTTGTAGGTTTGAGGAACCTCCAGAGAGTCAGAGAAAGGGGGAATGGAATCCCCCAGGCTGGTGCAGAAAGGATCGGATGGACTTCTGGTCCGAGAATCAAATGATGGATATGGATCCATCCTAGGAGAAGATTGATGGAGAATGTTTTGCACAGTCTCTCATGTGGAAGGAGGCTGTGCAAAGGAGCTATGCACAGAGGTGGCTCGCTGCAGGTGCTGAGTCAACTCATCCACCTTCTTTTCAATGATTGAGACCTTGTCCAATCGACTGGCCATTAATTTCAGGTCGACTGATGTAGATAGGCCCTGCGTCTCATGTGCTCCCCTAAGATTCGTCGATGCGTGGGTATTCGTCTTGTCGAATAATCCCATGGAGTCATTGTTGATGGAGTTCTCGCACATATTTTCGAGAATCTCCCACACGGTGTCCTCATGTTGACCCATGATATTTCCTCCGTAGGTTGCATTGACGAAAAGATGGATGTCCTCACGGAGTCCCTGGTAAAAAGATTGGACCTATTCCCATTTAGGAACTCCGTGATGGGGGCACTTTCTCATGAGATCCTGAAAGCGATCCCATGCCTCATGGAGAGGTTCCCCTGTTTGCTGAGTGAAGTGAGTAATCTGATGGCGCAAGGCATTGGTCCGACCAACGGGAAAGAACTTTTTCAAAAATTCAGACTGAAGTTCTTCCCAAGTGTTGATCGGCCGGGTCTGAGTTTGATACCAATGAGTGGCCTTGTTCATAAGAGAAAAGGAGAACATCTTCATGAGAAGAATATCCCAATTTTGGGCATCTGACCCAAAAGTTTGGGCCAGATGTTTAAGCTGTTTGATGTGCTGGAAGGGATCTTCGGAATTAAGCCCATGGAATTTAGGTATAGCATGAATCAGATTGGGCTTCAATTCAGAATTAGGTCCTCCAGTCGGGATTCTGACTCGAGGCTCAATGGCCACCGCAGCAGGATTATAATGGTCCCGCATCATAGGACGCTGTGGTAGGTGCACAAAGTTTTGGAAGAGGTCATTGAGTCGCTGGAGCTGATGCTCCAGATTGTTTTCTTCCTCAACTGGCTGAGCCATGATGGGGGAAGAAGAAGAGCTTGGTTCAGAATCAGATGAGAGAATGATGGGGTAGGGTTGCTGTTCAAACACGGGCGTCGAGGCTTGGCCTTGACGAGAGTGAATTCCTAAAGGAGATCTTAAGGGTAGTCTTAAGGATCTCCTACCGTTCATGCACTGTTGGAATAGATGAGTTTAGAAGGTGCTGGACCCAATCACGACACCCAAAAATGTGTTGGGTGACTACAGAGGTGCGGGGCAGATGGACCCCTTAATCAAAAAGATCGTCCACCTGAGAATTACCTGGGTAGCCAGAGAGGGTGAGTCCCGCGAAGACCCCTACATGGTAGAGCGTCCCCACAGGTTACAGGGTTTCCCCCACTCGACCTCTCTTGTCACTGCGGTTCCAGGTATACCAGAATGGGGATCTTGACCTCTTAAGTCTACCTTTTTTACTTTAAGATCAAGGTGCTTAAGGTTTCACTTGAACTCTTAGGTATTTTTGGGAACAAGGTGGCCTAATTTGAAGGTTGGTTGACCTTAAGGGTCAACTTCACCTAGGGACTCCTTTGAGAATTTAGGCCTTGTTTCTTTCCTTTTTAGGGTTCAAGTGTTTAGAGAGCCAATTGTTTAGGGTTTTTCTTAATAGGTATTTTCAACCAATGGCTTAGGCACACCTCTTTTTAGGAAGATCTTTTCTTTGTTAATAGAAGGTGTGTCTCTAAAAAAAAACCCCTATATTTTTAATCCTTGGATTGGCTCTAGTTGGTCCATTTAAGTTGCCTCAAAATTTTGGTATCTAGGGCTCAATCAAGAAGGTTTTAGCCCTAGTTACCTTAGTTGGATGGACAGCTAAGCATGAGTTGAAATGAAAATTAGGCAACTTTGATGAATTACTATGTATGATGCAGGTAGCCCTAAGTTGGTTTTTTTTCTTTTTGTTCCTTTTTAGACTTTAAGGGAGTTAAGAAAAGGGCTAATGAGGATTACCTGGTTGTTGGAGAGTTGGTTGTGCGGCTGCGTCCTTTTCTTTCTGTCCCTGCACAAAAGAGAGAAGAGGTTATTAGAAACTTACAAATAGAAATTTTATAACTTCTAGAATAGCCGTTGCTCCCCGGCAACGGTGCCAATGAAATGGCGGCGGTATTATGTGACTGACCATGGCTAGGTTTTTTTTTTGTTTGTTATAGAAATGTCGTTGTGGTACAGGTAAAATAGCTACAGTTTGTCATTGCCACTATTACAATTTTACTCAGAAATGTTTTTCTTCCGAGGTCGAACTCAGGGAGCTACTAGAATTCTAGAAGTACAATGCTTTTACTACAAACATAAGAGAGAGAGAGAGAGAGAGAGAGATAGGTTTTGTTTCTTGGCTTTTTCTTCTTCTCTTCTTTCTCTCTTTGCTTGTCTTCTTTTTCTCTTCTTTTATCTTCTTGATCTTCTTCAATTCCTCTTCTTCTTTCTTTATCTTCTTTTCTTCTTCTCTTTTCTTCCTTCTTCTTTCTGCTCTCAGCTGCGGCACCTTTTCTTTTCTTTTTCTTCTTCTTTTCTTTGTCTGCAGAGCTTCATCTGTCGTCTGATTTCTCAATCAGACAGCTTAAGTGGCGTCTGTTACAGTGCTTCTTCCTCCTTCTTTCTTGCAGTCTTCTTCCTTCTTCTTCTCACAGTCCTTCTTCTTCCTCTCTGCCCTGAGCGGCCAAGGCTTCGGCCACCTTCTTCCTTCTACTTCTCTGCCTGCACACTCACACAACTGGTCAAAGCAAAACCTACCCCTACCCTTTCCTGCATCTCTCTCTTTCTCAGATTTCTCTCATAGGATCGCTCTCCCAGAGCTGGGTATTCGGGTACGGGTGTCACGCCCGGGACCAGGCCCACGGCATGCGGTGGTGGGCGAGGTGTGCGTAGTCTCGGGTATCCGGATCCGACCCAGACTCGCGGGGCGTGAGCGCGGGCGAGGGCAAGCGCGTGGGGCGCTCGTGCGTAAGGGACCTGACCCCTGTGTTCGAAGGCGAATAGCCTCGAACACTTTTTCAATTTATGCGCGGGCGCTGAGCCGCACACTTCCAAGGTGGGACTAAAGTCCCACCTCCCAGACAGGCGCCCGCAGGCGAGGATCTCGCAGCTAATTGCAGCAGCTCGCGAGGGGTTTGCCTCAACTGCAGACCCTAGAGTCTTCGCGGAGGCACTCCGTGCGACCTGGGATCAGTGCCTGGGCGAGGCCGAAGTTGCAGCTGCAGGTGAAGGAGCTTCAGCTGCGCAGCAATGGCGGCAAAGGGGGCGTGACCTGAACACAGGAATACAGCCTCTCGGCCTAGTCAGAAGTTGCAGGGAGCTTCGTCAGAGTGCGGCGAAGCCAGTGCGGATGGTGGTGAGGCATGAGGCGGTGTATGGTGGCAGCCCTAGGTCGGACTGTGGTCGGAAAGATGGGTCTGTTCGGGGGGTCTTTAGGTGGTGTGTGGCAGGGAATGAAAAGGGGGAAGCTGTGGAGTGGAGTGAGGGGAAGCTTCTGAGGTGATCGGCGAGGAGTGAAGAGGTCTGTGGAGGTGGAATGGGCTCGCCGGAGAGGGTGGTCGGCGACGGAGCAGGCAGAGGTGGAAGTTGTGTGTGGGGGCGCAAAAATACAAATTGACAGAGGGGAAATTTAGAGGAGGAGGAGAGGAAGCTTTTACCTAAGTTCTGGACGAAAGGGGAAGGGTGGAGCCACCGGCTCGTGCCTGCCAGAGCTGAGGAAGAAGAGGCCCTGGGAGGGGAGAACGGCGACGAGGAGGCAGGCGGAGGGTGTCGACGGGTGCAGCGCGACACAGACGAAAGGGTTAGGGGAACCTTGCTGCAGGTAAGGCAACAGAGCAACGAGGAGGAGGAGAAGTTGGTCGCCGGAAGCTGCAGGCCATCTGTCGGAGCTGGAGAGGAGGAAGTGGGGGGGTATTCTCCGTTAGAGACAGCTTATCCTCTTCTGCTGGCGACAACGGTCTTTATAAAGGCGAAGGCGGAGGGGTGGGCGCAGGGAGGCGACGTGCCTCCCTCGCCGGAGGATGGCTGGAGTAGCAACCCATACCTTCCGCTCGTTCGCACGGAAGGTGTGGGCGATGGCAGACGTCATGGAGGTGTCCCTGCGACAGCAGACGTCACAGGGAACACCCGGTTCAATGGGCAGAGGGCCTCCCTCACCCTACGCGGCGCTATGCTCCGCGCATAATCGCCGGAGCATGGAGCTGCTTAGAGTTTTGTAGGGAGGACCTAAGTGCAAAGAACGATGAAGAATTTAGGGGCCAAAATGTGAGGGTTTCGAAAGTTGACGGTCAAAAAGTAATAGATGAGGACCAAAATGTAAAGTCGGTCAAGAAGGTCTCTTCTTAGGCTCAAGTTTTTATGCATGACTAAATAGGACCTAAGGATTCTAATGGTGAATTTTATTTCTAGATAATACCTTGTTTGGTGGGTCAATTTATGTAAAAACCCAAATTAAATCATTAATGGGCATGGTTCTCAATGTAGGTCAAAATGGGTTCCCAAGGATAAATTGAAGGTTCTAAACCCTAGAGATTATTTTTCTATGAATTTTAGAGGGTTTATTCGATTTTTACTTTTCCTCGAACCTCGTGAATTGAAGTGGATTTGTTTTAGGGTTACAGGATGTCATTTAATTCCCTGGGAGTTGCTGTAGCCCTTGTTGGATCAAATCATCCCACTTTCCTTCTTATTAGGTTAGTTTAACCTATGTTTGGACCCTGATTTACCCTGTTTGCTGATTGTGTTTGTGGAATTGCATTTTTACCCCTTATGACCTGTTTTCTGCACAAACTCAAAATTCTCTGAGTCAAGCCTTTCTATAAGTTATGTAGGAGCTTTTTCTCGCATATCTAGGTTAGATTGTGCTAGTTAGGGTTCATGATGAGGTTCTCATCACTGTGCCATGTTGAACAATTGAGCTAACAGAATCAGGTAGGACAACTTTTGATTGGACTTATTTCATAGATTGCTGCTTTTTGTGCACTGGTCCTTTAGGAAGCAGGCATAAGACGAAATCTGTCTAATAGCCTCAAGCAAAGGCAGGTTAATCTGCACTTACTTGAAAGTTTCCATGATCTCATCCATCTTATCTTTGGCTCCAGATGGGCTAGCAGAAGTCTACCCAGAGGTGGATAAGCACTCTGGAAAGGGCACTCTCGATCTTTGGGAGGAAGGGTTGTCATGTCGAGTAAGGGGTGGAACAGGGGCAACTTCTTTCGGTGAGGTGATTTCAAGCAGAGGAGATTTGGGTAAGTCTTTTTCGGTGGGGGTGAAAGTCGGGGTGGATGGTTTTTCAAAGGGTGAGACTATAGGAGCATTGGGTTTGGAAATTTCTTTCCCACTCCTCAGAATAGTCACCGCCTGGGCATGCTCCCTAAAGACAATCCCTTTTCCTTTAGGATTCTCCTCAGTAGCACTAGGAGCTTCCCAGTTTCCCTCCGTCTAACGGCCTCAACAAGGTGTCTTATTTGTGATTTCATTTCATGTATAGCCTTGTCATGAGGTTGGATGATGGCACTTTGACTTTCTTGCATTGTTCTCAACATTGCCTTCAATTCATCCATCTCAGAGGTCTTAGGTTGGGCAAAGGTTTGAGGTTGGTTCATTTGTTGATTTTGAAAGGGTTGTGGTTTATAATTCCCTGAATTTGAAACATTCCCTTGTCTCCAGGAAAAGTTTGGGTGATTCCTCCATCTCTCATTATAAGTGTTGGAAAAAGAGTCATTACGAGGTCTGGGACGGAACCCTTAAGCAGCATTCAGATCCGCTTGTACAAGCTCAAGGAATTGGGAGGCTAAGTGGTAATCTACAGTGGCGTGTGTATTGCCTTGGCAAATGGAGCATTCAAAAGCTTGGGATGTGAAGGTGCTAGATACGAATTGGCCTGGGCTTGACATAAGCCTTTCCATCTTTTGATTCAACAATTGAATGTGATAGGCTAAATTCTGGGTGTCCCTTGCCTCGTTTGCCTCCAAATTTCTTTGCATGAGAGTGGATTTTCTATCCATGTAGGCAGAATTCAAGTGAATAGAATTCTCACTCAAAGTATCAAAAAGGTTCCAAGCTTCATCCTCAGTCTTAGATAGAAAGGTTTCTGCACAGGCACCATCCATAGTCTGCCTGTGCGAATCATTAAGTCCGATGTAGAACCTTTCAACCAGTTGCCACTTAGGCACCTGGTGATGTGGGTAAAGTCTTAATTGGTCATTAAAGCGCTCCTACGCATCATGGAAAGCTTTCCCATCCTTTGAACAAAACTCAAAATTTCCCTCCTAAAGTGATTAGTTTTGCTCATGGGGAAGTACTTTTTCAGAAACTCCTTCAAGGCATCCCAAGTGTTAATATTATCTAGGGTATGATACTAATACTTGTCTTTGTCCTTGAGGGAGAAAGGAAAGAGGGTCCGCATTTGAGCGTCATCAGTAATGCCTTACAGCTTCACAGTGGAACAGACCTCGATGAATTCCTCTATATGTCTGTAATGGTCTTCCCTAGTAGTACCATAAAAGGAGGGCAATAAGGATATGGTACTGCTTTTGATCTCATAAGGATTGTCCCCTCCAGGTCTACGTAGTGCAGGGCCATTTTGATTGGTCGGAATGAAATATTCCTTAAGGCTCCTTTGACCAGCCATTTCTTCCCTTGGGAGGTTCCTTCTTAAGATTCTTTCAGATTTAGGATCAAACACAAGTTGTCTCCTAAGAGATCGCCTACCAAGCATGCACTGCAAACACAATTCAAAAGGACTTGTTAGGTCTTTACAAATTTAGGCTTTTGACTTTAATTCAAATTGTAGGTGATAAAGAAAGTTGCCCAATCAATTACATGCTTATTGTTGACCAACAAAATGCCTAAAAAGACTTAGTTGGAGGTTAGGTGTTCTTCCCTAAATCTCAAATGGTAGAGTAACTCTAAAGACGGAAGATCGTGGGATGCAAGTAGGCCTAAGCCTTTCTTTGAAGCTGTGCTTTTGCAGTGCTTCTTAACTACCCCCAAAAATCTGTGATAGGGTATCCCCCTCTTTGGAGTTACAAAACCTTTGATCTCAAGTTCTGAACACTTTAGAATCCAACGGTAGGAGAGATCTTGTCCTAGTAGTTCCAAGACCTAGGAGTGTATAGATGCGTGCCGTGGTGCAAGAGATACAAGTGTTCATACACCGTAAAAATTTTTTGAATTTTGAAACGCAGCACAATGTCTCAATTCAAGTCCTTGGTTATTAGTGTTCCTCCTTAACTTAGATTCCTTTTTCAATAAAATATGTGACCACTTGTTAGATCTTTTCAATTCAATTAGGTGGTCTTGCAATTAAATCCAAATGCACATGTGCGAACAATATCGAATGCAAAGAAAGAGGACGTACCTTTCCTCCAGCAATCAGCAATGCAAGATGCATGCAAATGCAAGCAAAATAAATCTAGAGTTTGCTCATTCACACCTAAATGGTCGTCTTAAGGTAGGCAGCTTTTAGCAGGCAACTCGTGTTTTTTTTTTAGCTACTTATGCACAAGCAAGAAAAATAAAATCAATCCACAAAAGAAAGTAAAAATCTAAAGAAAAGGGAACAGGCTCCCGAAAAGTTACCCAACACGGGCCTAAAAGAAAGTCGGGGAACAAACCCCTAAAATATACCCCAAAACAAGGGTTTTCCAAATGAATTTACTAAAATAAAGAGAAGAAAGAAAAATAAAAACTATCTACAGCTAAATGGATGAGATGAAGATGTGGTCCTTTGGATATCTCCTCCAGCGGTGGAAACAAGGGCCACCAAGGCATTGCTGAGGTGGGTGTGATGCTCCTTCTCTTAGTGTTGCAACTCCACCGACGATGTCAAGGATCACCTGATCTTTGAGGCTGGTGCGACAAGATGTCTTCAAATACGCGTACCTCACACCAAACAGATAATCAAATTGAAATATAACTCAAATAAAATGTGAACAAATAAATAAATTAGGAGCAGGTCGTGTCCACAGGGAGGCATTGGCTATTACAAACTCGCAAGCGTCAAAAACTGATGTTCACTATTAATTTCGTCAAGAAATCAAGCCAAATCCACCATAAGATTAAGGAAACAACAAGAGATCATGCTAAAATGGCATTTATGAGAAAGAGGAAGGTCACTTGCATAAATTAGACATAATATTTAATTATGAATTCAAAAATCTCACTCTTGCAATGGCAATGAAATGTAATTACTAATGTCACAAGAAATAGAGCATTTCCTTTGTGGGTTCTCACGAATGATGGAGGAGATGATTGGCAGCGTGGTCTTCACCAGAGGTGGGTGAGGCTGACGCGCACCAGGCGGTGGTGGTGGCGAGGTGTGGCGTGGCCGAAGTCGGCTAGACAAAGCAGTGAGGGGCAGCAGTGATGGGTTGGTTGCTGTTGCTGTGAAGCAGCTCGATGCGTGGGCTGGAGGCGAGGAGGTGCAGGGGGATGTGTGCGTGCGTGGGATGGTTGTTGCGTACGGCACAGGAGGGATGTGTGTGCTGAAGATGTGCGTAGGAAGAGGCGCAGCGAGCGAACGTGCACAAGCGAAGCTACTGGAGGGCGTGCAGCTGCACGCGTGGTGCTGCAGCTGCAGCTGCTACGTGGACCTGTAGTGCCTGCATGCGGCGCAGGAGGGCTATGCATGCTGGGCGGCTACGCGAGCGGGCGCACTGCTGATCGCGCCGGCTGTGCGTGTGCGTGGGACGCTACTCGGGCAGGTGGAGGCGTAGCGAGGGGGCATAGCGAGGGCATGCACGATGGAGACTAGCCGGGGCTGCTTGCTGCTGCTGTGCGTGCGGAGAGGCGTGGAACGCGCATGAGGAGAGGCCGGTTGTTGCTGGCCACTTTGGCGTGATGGTGGTGGTGGGTTCATTGAGGCCTACAAATAGAGTAACGAAGGTGATGATGAATAGTATCATGCAAAAGAAAAGAAAAGAGAGAATAAAAAGAAAGAAGAAAGAAGTTCTTCGCATGGCCGATGAGGCACATGCTCACAATAAGTGGTTGAGGTCGCCGGCTTGGCACGGCGGCCTATCACTCTGTCGGCCCACAATGTGGCGAGGCTCGACCGTGGAGACCATAGTGATGGGTGGATGCACGGTGATGGGGCGGGCGGCATCTCCCTGAGCACAGCTGCCTCCTCCTCTACCTTGTAGTCGCCGCTGCCCCCTCCACATCCACCTCTCCTGCTGCTCCTTGAATGGGGGTCTTGAGTGAAGGCAGCTGGTGAAGAGTGAATGCGCAGGAGGAGGAAGTGGAGCAGTTACTTGCGGAAGAAGGAGAAAATTAATAAAATAAAATATTAGGATTATTTATACACAAATCCTTAAGTTCTATGTTAATTAAAATAATGCATGTAATGCACCTAATTACATGCCATTCTAAGTCAATTCCAAATGCCTTTAATTATGAATGCAATGCATGAATTATGTAATTAAATCAGAAATATAAATTAATCTATTTACATCCTAATGCATGCTAGATAAATGGATGCGTTACCTTAATGTGTAAGCATTTAGACATTTAATTTTTTTTTTGAAACAAAAAGGAAAGCTATCGTCTTACGATAGAAATCCGGGAGGATATATTATATAATTAAGAGGATTTACAACCCAGATCCCCATGTATGTATGAGGGACCAGCACTCTCTTAGAATTTGTTCACAACAGACCGGTCTCTCCTGAAAAAGCCTCGCATTTCTTGCCTTCCACACACCAGAGAGTTATAGCCATGCACACATGCAGCCTCTCTCTCACAACAAACCCATGCCAAATGGAATCCCACGTTGGAAGTGATCAAGAGTCCTCGTCCATACAGCATCAGTGATCAGGCAAGACGAGAAAATGTGATTAATGTTGTCAATGTGCATCCCACATAAGTGACATTCGTGAAGAGTAGCTCCCATTCTTTTGTGTCGTAGGTCACCTGTTATCAAGCCCTCCCTCCTACACAGCCAAAGGAAGATTTGTACTTTAAGGGGGATCTTCAAGAGCCAAATTTTCTTGTTAATGACATCATAGCTCCCCCCACTGCCACTTTCCATGATTATGTTATAACCACAGTGCACAGTGTAAATACCATCCCATATGTAATTATCATCCACTCCATGTCTTGGTCTAAAGCTTTCAAGGTCCGATATCAGGTTTCTCCTTTCATCCCACAACCGGGTGTCCCTTCTGGTGGAGTCCTCTTCATTTAGCAACCAGTTGCATCTACTGTCAGACCAGTAGCAGCTGACCGTCCCATCCATATCAGAGGCTGCTGCAAAAGCCATTGGATAGATCTCCTTCAGAACACCTAGCCGAGACCATCTTTCATTCCAGAAGCTGAAGGTCCTGCCATCACCTAGAGTTGGCTGCAGCAGGTGCAAGTTATCAGCCAAGGCTTTGATCACAGAGTTCCAAAAGGGTGAGGGTCTGTTGCGTTGTAGTCTATTGAGCACACTGTTTGAAGAACCATAGCCGTCCCTGATCATTTTGGTCCATGGCTTCATCTCTCCTTGCAAGAATTTGATAGCCCACTTAAGCAGTAAGGCTTCATTGAACTGTTTCAGAGATTTGATCCCTAGCCCACCCCTGTCCTTTGGTTGGCAGAGCTACTCCCACTTCAATGGCTGTAGAAATCTACCCTCATGTTTGGAGCCCCTCCAAAAGAACCTCCCTTAATACATCCAGCCGCTTCCACACAGATTTAGGAGCTTTGAAGATAGAGAGGTAGAAAATAGGAATTGAGGTGATCATTGAATTGAGCAAGAAGAGTCTACCACCCTTGGACAAGAAGTTGCTAAGCCACCCAGCCAACTTCACTGAGATTTTATCAAAGAGACAGTTTCAATCTCTTTTCTTCATTCTAGAGCACCTCAGGGGCAGACCCAAGTATTTGATAGGGAGGCTGATTCGAGGAGTCCCCAAAGCAGCTGAAATGTCTCCTTGCTTAGCCTCAGGTAAGCCAAAATAGACCAGACTAGACTTTTCTCTGTTTAGCCTAAGGCATGAGATGTCCCCAAAAATGTTGACCATATGACATAGAGCCCGGGCTTCATCAATAGATCCTTCCACAAAAAAAACTATATCATCTGCAAGAGAGGGAGTATCCCCTAATAAGACCTGCTTCAGCAAGCTTACACGCATACCAAGCCAAGTTGTCCACTGCAAGATTGAAGGCCAAAGGTGCCAAAGGACATCCTTGCTTGACCCCACACTAGGGTTGAATCCATGCACCACAAGGTTTCCTATTTATCAAGGGAGTGAAAGAGGCAGTTGTGATACATCTTTTCATCCACTTAATCCAAGTAGGGGGAAAACCTCTTCTTTTAAACACTTCCCAAAGATATGGCTAGCAGATGGAATCATAAGCATTACGGAAATCAACTTTCCACAAAAAAGCTCTACACTTCCTCTTGTGCCACCCACAAACCATCTCCTGGGCCATGATAAAAGATTCTTGTAAAGACCTGTTAGGGAGGAAAGCAGACTGAATAGGGTGAATCAACTCTTGCAGAGCAGGCCATAGTCTATTGCCCAAGATCTTACTAATCACCAAGTAAATAGAGTTTGAGAGGGCTATGGGTCTGAACTCCTGAAATGATTTTTCCCCCTGTGTCTTTGGCAAAAGGAATAAGAAGGATATATTGATTTTTTCAAAGCCAAAGTTACCAACCTCAAACTCTTTGATCACCTCCATTACCTCAGTGCCCACAACATCGCACATCTCTTTGTAGAAGAGGACTTGAATACCATCAGGACCAGGTGAGCCTTCACTGTTCAGATCCTTGATGGCAGTCAAAGTCTCAAGCTCAGAAATAGCAGCAGTCAAGTTGGAACCCTGTTCTTCAGAGATTTTGGGAAGGTCACTAGCTGCCATCTTCCATTTGCCCCTTCTAGCAGACCTTGAGGAGTCCTTAAAGTATCCGATAGCCTCAGCTCTAATATCAGAGATAGAAGTAAATCTCTGCCCATCTTTAACAATTGAGGAGATCAGGTTGAGTCTTCTACAAGAGCTGGCAGCCAAGTGAAAGAACTTGGTGTTTGCATCCCCCTCTTTTAGCCATAATTGTCTCGAGCATTCCCTCCAATCCATTTCCACCTTCAGATCTTCTTCAGCCACCACCCCCTGCCACCACCTTCTGGTAAGGGAATCTTGCTCAGTCGTCAGGCCATTGACCTCTCTAAAGTCGAGGTTCTGCACCTCCTTCAGAGCTTTTATGCATCTCTGATGTCTCATGATAGAAACAACATCTCCATACACCTTTAACATTACTCTCATAGCCGACAGTTTGGAGGCCAGCTTGATGGTAGTAGTGCCCTCAACTTGCTTAGCCCTCCACCAACCTTCAAGCATCTCTTTGAAGCCTGGTTCCCTCAACCAAGATTTCTTGAATTTGAAGTAGGATCCAGCAATCACTTGCTCACCACTATCCCAGACTAAAGGGGTGTGATCAGAGAAGGGTCGTTCAAGGCCATTGACATAGGATAACTGAAATAGATCCAGAAGCCCAGCATTGCCAAAAAATCTATCATCTTGGACATTAGACCACTTCCATTCCTCGAAGTAAACTCAGAGCCAAAAGAAGGAACTCACTCAAGCCTAAGGTCTGAACCAATAATTGAAAACCAGTGGTTGCACTATCAGCCACACCACTGGGTCTATCACTTCCCATCAACACACAGTTGAAATCCCCTCCAACAAGCTAGGCAGCCCCATTCACAAAATCAGCAACCAAATTCCAGTCCTCCCTTAGTTCGTGTCTTCTGCATGGGTCACAGGGTCCATACACACCTGACACAAACAATTCACAGCCTCCCTGATCTCTTTTGAACTTGCAAGTTCGTAAGTGCCTAGCCAGAGAGACCTCCTCCAACTGTAGCACATGTTTTTTCCACCAGAGAGCAACACCCCCAGATCTGCCAATTGAGTTAATCATCACAGTGTCATTGGTAGCCCCAGCTTTCATCTCAACCCACGCCCTATTAGCCACAACCTATGCACATTCCAAGTAAGGATCCTCATTTGGCCACCTGATCATCCCCCTTCTTCACAGCAGAGGCTTTGCTAACCTTCATCACAATTGTAATGGCACACTCATCAACTTTTTGTGTTGAACTGTGTCTTCTCAGTTTGAGCTTGTTGGGAGGTCTCCCCAGACTAGATTTGGATGGAGTCTCTGAGTCCACCTGCAAAACCTCAACTGCAAGTGGGTTACTTTGCAAGCCTAAGGAGTTCATAGGAATCTCCTGTAGAGCAAGGCCAACAGGAGCAGTGGCTCTTGAAGCCCCTACTTTCAAGTCTTCAGCCGCATCCTCATTCATCAATGCCATCTCCTCTCCTTCTTTCTCTTCCTTAGCCACATCACCTTTAAGCATAGGTGCAACCCTCCCAGCCTCCAGAATTTCAGTCATCTCCTCCTCTGCCATCAACACACCCATCCCATCTTCCAGATCCATGCCCTTACTAGGCTCAGTTTTCTTCTCCTGTGTTTCACAATCCAACAGTATTGAACCTGCTTTGGCTTGCAGCACCTCAGCATAAGAGGGAGGGTTATGGTGTGATTCTTCATCCCTGTTAGGCACATGAAAGTTCAAGAGCAGTAGCCAGGAGTTCCCCCCACATCGAAGGATCAACTTATCTGGAACAGACCTAGCCCTAAAGACATCCACCCAAACATTCAAAACACTACCGTCTCCTTCAATCATACCAACCTCGGCATCTTTTGCCACAGAAGCAAAGCCAGCAATCATAGCTTCCACCACCGCTCTAGACCTTAGGTGTAAAGGTAAACCTTTGATTTCAAGATTGCCTGATCTAGAGGTCGCTCTTTGAGGAGGTCGCTCAGGCAAAGAGCCATCAAAGGAGGAGACCAGACGCCACATCATTACCAACCCACCCAGATTACTCGATCGAAAGCGCAGACATTTGACATCCACCATCCCCAATCCAAAGAGCACAAAATGCGAAGGGGAGAGGATCGCAATCTTCCAAACATCTGTCGAGAGGGAGAGAGACCTTACCAGTTGATGAGCTTTCTCCAGAGATAGAGTGCCCATCATCACTTCCTCGATCAAGGCCCCTCGCAAAACCAGTTCTGCCACCTTAATGTCCTCGCTAAGGGGTATCTCCAAATCCAGGGTATGTCCCCCATAAGTAGGTGGGGGAAGTGGATGGGGCGGTTGCACCTCCACCTTCTTTGTCCAAGAACCAGTGCGCATCATACCTCCAGGTTGTCCATGGAATGCCGTGCAGGAGTCGTAATTGTGGCCAAAACCCCAGCAGGCCAAACAAAGCATAGGACGTCGGCACACCGCTGCCATATGTCCACGGTGTTGACATTTAAAACAGACAACCTCCCTGCTGCTCGCTGGCCACCTATCGAAAGTCCACCGCTTATCCATTGCCCTAGCTCCTTCAGTCGCCTGAGCACCTCGCTCCTTCCTCCTCCAAGATCTTGACCTCCAGATTGTCCAGCCACCATCGCCGGTGACGCTCTCTCTTGATGATTGCACAGCAATCATAGGTCTTAATTGACCTAGATTAGGCTAGGACTTAGCATAAGTTAGGGAAATTCATTCATGCATAAGCATTATCCGCATCTTCACTGCTTTACTTTAGCTATGCTTAAAATAATGTTATAATGTGCTGATTAAGTGCATTATGTTGATTGCAGGCAATAAGCTAATCAGGAGTTGGATCTGGAGTAGGATCTGAAGCTGGATCAGGAATAACGGGTGTTGCAGCAAAGCTGGAGCAAAAGACTTAGATTAGATGTAGGAATAATGATGTAAGGGAGTTAAGGTTTGCTATTATATTAAGTAGGAATAAAGCTGTAAAATGTGAAGAGCTTAGGTCCATCCTAGCTATAGGATAGCCTAGAGACTTCCCCCAAGCCTTAGCCACCCTTAGATTAGGTCACAGCACCCTAGGAAGGCCCAAAACCCTAGTTCCAACCCTTATCTGGACGTCTAGATAAGTTATAAGATGTCCAGAACCCTTGGCCACCTCCCGCACACCTCAAACCCACTTTTGCAGTGTTATTGGACGTCCAGACACTTTGTCGGACGTCCAATTTCTGCAGAATACCCAAAATAGAACCTAGAATTCCCCCTGACTCAGATTGAATGTCTAGAACTGAAGTCTGGACTTTTGATTTTTGAGTATAAGTCGTTTGATCATGTTTTTGGATGTCTGGAATTGGTCTCTAGTCCTTGTTTTGAGATTTAAGCCTTGATTTTGGATCTCTAGCTCCCTAGACCTAATCCCAACCCCATAGGAACCTAAATTAAGGTGTCCTAACCCTAGTACATCACCTTTAGGCCTACCTAAGGACCTAATTAGGTCCTCACCAAACCCAATTGACTTAGATCAAAGTCAAGTACCTTCACCTAAGTCAATTGGACTCATTGAGTCCAATTGAGCTCAAATCTCAACCCACACAAGTTCAATTGAACTTAGTGAGAGTCTGATTGCATAGCAATCATAAGTCCTAATCAACCTAAATAATGTCTGAACCTATCTTAAATTATGGATATTGCACTCATATCTTGCATATCATGCATTGCATCAGTCTATTTAGAATAAGATGAGATATCCTGCTAGTTAATGGTTTTTATTGCTATTTACAGATAATAAAGTGATCCAGGATGGAGATAGCGGAATAAAGCAATAAAGGAAGAAGAAGACTGATCCAGATAAGAGGAGTGAGGAGGATAGCCTTATCCCTACCCTTAGAAACCCTAGGATAGCCTTCCCAAACCCAAAACAACCTCCATTAGGGCACCTTAGCCTCAAAACCCAAACATGGATAGCACTATCCATGTTCCTATCCCTCTCCCAAACACTTAGGAACCAAAACCAACCTTAGAAAACACAAAACCCACTCTCCAGCACCTTTTAAGACGTCCAGACATCTGGTTGGACATCTGATTTCTACAGAATAACAATCTAGGAAGCCAAAACTTATACTGACACAGAATTGGACGTCTAATTTAGTGTCCAGACGTCCAATTTTATAGTATAAGACGTCTGACCACTATCCTGGACGTCTGATACTGCTGTCTGGTTCCTGATTTTGGGTGTTGGAAGCCCTAGCTTGCCTATTTTGACTTAGGAACCCCACCAGACACCCTAGGAAACCTAAGTAGAGACCTCCTAAGCCTAGTCCACTATCCATAGCCCTACTTGTCCTATCCCTAACCCAATTGAACCATCCCATACCTAATTGGGTGCATCTATAGTTGATTGGGTGCACTCGAGTCCAATTAGATCTACCTAGGATCTAATTAACTTATATCTATTAGGGTTACCCTAGCGTAATCACATGCACACATCTAATTAGACTTTTCCTAGACCTAATTAGGTTCACTCCTACCCAATTAGACTTTCCTAAGCCTAATTAGGTCCACACCCACTTAATCTAGATTGACCCAACCTATTTAGCACCTAATCCTACCAAAACCCACAACCTAGCCCTACGAAAAACACACACCCACACACACACGTACACCTTCCCATTTTACTCCCACCAAACCCATGCACACTCTCTTGGAAACCCTAAAAACTTGTGTCAAACCTAGATCCAAAAATTGTGGCATTTGCTATTTTTGGAGCCACCAAAAGTGGCAACCAAATGGAGCCTTCCATAAGGGCAAAGAGAGGGCTACGAAATTAGATCTCTCCATACACTCTCCCATCCATACTCTCCACTCAAAACTTTCTTCCACCCTCCAAAACCCCAAAGGCCATCCTCCTCATCCTCCTCCAAGGCTCCATGGACGGCTAGCTAGAGAAGCTTCTCTCCAAAGCTTCAAGGACGGCCATTGGTAGAGAAAGGGAGCAACACCCTCCTCTCTCCACTTGGGTGCACTAGCCCCCATCTTCTTCTTCTTCTTGGACGGCCATGAAGGCTCACCCATAGCCTCTTGTGGCCGGCCATCTCTTTTGGTAGGCGTGTAGACGGGTTTGCATACCCAAGGTCTAGCCTACACCCTCACACAAGGCCGATGGCCCTAGTGGCAACTTTCCGGCGTGAGGGATTTTCTTCTATTTATCTGCTTTCTAGTGTAGATGATGTGTGATAAATTTCTATGCGTAAATAATGTTTCTGTGATTGATTGTCCTCATGTTTGCTTGCTTATATGACACTTTGGTTTGTTCACACCATGCACGGCCACCATGGCCTCATTTAGATGCACATAGTCACTTAGGTTTTTGCTAGTTTATCTAGATCTAGGTTTCAATTCACTTTTCGAAATAAAAAAAATGAAAAACACAAAAAGACAAAAATAGTAGCTTAGGTTAGATTTAGGTTATAAAAGCCGATCCAAATCTTGATTCGTTTTCACGCCTCCCAGAGACGAACGACGGGGACTCAAGTTCTAAAAAGAATAAAGATCTACAAGAGTTTCGTTATCACAAATATCTTTGACGAGTGGTTTTTGCGACTATACTACGATTTCCAACGATTTCAAAATACGCGATTTCCACGCTCGTCAGAGTCCAATTGACCTAAACCCAACCTAATTGAATTATTTCACTCTCAATTACATTTACACTCATTCAATTAAACTTAGGTTAAGTTTAATTGCAATTTCCCCTTAGCAATTAGGGTATGCAACTCTAATTCAAGGTATACACCTACCCAAACCCCTTAGGACCTAACCTAGACCTCTTAGACACCTAGGGCACGACCACACACACACACACACACAAACCCATTCACGCACCCACACTTCTCTAGAGTTCTCTAGAACCCTCTTGAAGTGGCGCAGACTCTTGGTTGCCAAATTTAGCAACCAAGAGGCATTCAATTCTTAGATCCACAAATTGTGGATCTAAGAACCACTTCTATCCTCTCTTGGCCGGCCACTCTTGGGCTTTCTCTAGAGAGTTCCACACCTCTCTAGAGAGACTCCCTTAGGTCTATAAAAAGACCTAAGGGGTGGCCATCTTCACCCATCCACTTTTTGGCCATACTTGCTTGGCTCCATCCACCTCCACTTAGACTAGCCGCCACCCTCTCCACTCCATCTCCATGAGCTGAGCACTATCATGAAGGACACCATGCCAGGATGCTGGATAACTCCTCCAACCTCTCTCCAAGGGTCGGCCTAAGCTCCATTGGCCACCCCTCATTCTCCTCTCTACCACTCCAAGGCCATCGGAGATCACCTCCGAATGCCCTCACTTCTGATAGATTAGTAGCTAGCTCTTTACATTTACTGCTTTTATTTACTGCTTAGTAGTGTAGTCCTTATTCTCCCCAAATGATGCATGCAAAATCCCCCCTTAGATTCCTGTATGAGATCATTTTCTGGTAGCTAGATTTACATTTCTAAGCATTCCTGTACAAGCTTTCCTCTACGGTTCTTGTTGCAAACACCTCTCCAAGTGAGTGAATGAAAGATGCATTTATATACATATATCTCTATGTTTTGAAATCACCATGAGCTTATTGATTGCCATCCTTTTTGCATGATTCAAGTTGCATGTTTTCACTTGTTTATCTATTTTGCAATAAGCATGTCATTTCCGAAAAATATAGAAAATCTAACTATAGACGCATTTTCTGTAAACAGTCACCACCTCACTAGAATCGTGCGCACAGAAACTCACAGTTTCACCTTTGTGATCTATTTAACACATGTGCACATAATCAGGGTTCATAATAGAAGTGGTGAAATCTTAATCAGAAGACTGGAAACTAGCGTGCGATTTTACATAGAATAGAATGATAAAAGATCGAATTCAAAAGTAAAACAAATGCCTCCCAGAGACGAACAATCAGGACTCAAAGTCTTGTTATCTTTAGAAAATAATTTTTGTTTGATCGTATTGCGCACTATACCATGATGCATTTTTTCCTATTAAAACACGCTCTACGATTCCCAAACACCGAACCTCCTAGGGTTCATGGTTTTCCTCTTTCTCCTTCTCCTATCTTCTTCCAATTCCAATTAGAATAATGTTATCGAATAGAGAGCCTCAGCATTTAGACATTTAATTAGCTCACAAATATGAGCTTATCAAGTAGCTCCAGAGGTTGTGAGGTGCTAACCATCCTTTTTGGTTTAAAAGGATTTTTTGTTTGTTTACCAACTTGACAAGAATTGCAGACTTTGCTTTTCTTGAAATTGATTTTTGGCAGACCTTTGACAAGCTCATGTTTCACAAGTCTACTAATGTTTCCCATGTAAATATGACCTATTTGTATGTGCCAAAGTGTTGCCTCTTCATCAGATATGACAAGACATTCAAGGTTGTCGCATTTGTTGAAGTTGACAGTATAGATATCTTGATGCCTGTTTCCTTTGAGAAGAGTTTGTTTTGTTTCCTTATCCAGTATTTTAAATCCATTTGATGTGAAAGTGATTTTATATCCTTTATCACATATTTGGCTTACACTTAGAAGATTATGTTTTAATCCACTAACTAAATCTACATTATCAAAAGAGGTGGAAGAATTACCAATTTGGCCAGTACCAATAATACGGCCCTTGTGGTTGTTCCCCAATGTGACCATACCACCTTCCTGGTGGTGAAGTTGCAGGAATATGTGTTCCTCCTCGATCATGTGCTTTGAACATCCACTGTCCATGATTCATCTCCTTTCTTCTCGTTCCTGTCATTGGTTTGCGTTTGTAAGGTCATGGTTTGGCTGATCTATAGAGTGGCTTTAATTTTCCATTGATTTGTTGATATGTCCACTTATAGTTTACTTGACCTACAAAACAGGATTGCAATAGTGCTTTTTGGTACCCATTTTTGTTTGGGTCCACAGTGGTTGGATGCTACCTATTTAGGCAAGCTACCTTTCTTTTTGTTTTGGCTATAACTAGATGCTTCATGACTGTTTTTAGGTACGTAGCCTAACCCAAATTTTGTGGTGCTCTACATTTGTATTCCTAATAGCTTATGCAAGTTTCTACTTCCCTTAGTGAATTTAGCTAGATCATTTAAGAGAATAGCAGAATTCTCTTTTAATTTATATATATCTACCTTTAAATTATCTATGTGTGATTTTAATGAGGTGATTTTATTAGATAACTCATTATTTCATTAAGTGTATCTTTTTGTGCTCTTTCTTCCCTGATGCTTTTGCTAGGTTTTTATTTTCTAATTTCAATGACTTAGCTATGTCATGCATCTCAAAAAAAGCTTCTAATAACACATCTTGTGATAAAGAGGTTACCTCATCTTCTAGAGCCATTAGTCCTAGAAGAGCTTTTTCTTCGGAGGTTTCTTCTTCTTCTAAACTTGAGTCTGATTCATCCCAAGTTGCTGTGAAGGCTTTTTCTTTCCTTCCTTTCTAGGAAACTTCTTTTCGGACTCCTTGAGAAATGGGCAATCCTTCTTGATGTGTCCTTTTCTCTTGCAGTTGTAGCAGATAATGGTGTTTGCTTTAGCCTCTTCTTTCTTCTTTCTCTAGCTCCTTCTATTTTTGAGGAACTTTCTGGCCTTTCTTGAGAGGAGGGCTATGTCTTCCTCTTCGTCTGCGCTTGAGGAATCTTCAGATTGTTGATTGTTTTCAAGAGCTATAGTCTCTCAATCATTGGTGAGCGATTAGAGGATCTTCCTCACCAAGGCTTCTTTCTTGATCTCCTGGTCAAGATTCCTTAGGGAGTTTATGATGTTCATGAATCTCGTGAACATCTCTTTGATTGATTCTCCCTTTTTCATCTTGAAAAGCTCATAATTTTGCTTTAGTAGATTGACTCTAGTTTCTTTTACCTTAGATCTCGTAGGCTATCTTGCAAGTAGAGATGTGATTGAATTCTACTCTAGAAAGCCCACAGAAGAATGCATTCATGGCTTTTACATCATGCGTTGCCATCTTCTTCTGATCTAGTGTTATTGCCACTCCCTTCTTAATCTCAAGGCGTGTGTACTTGGAGGCAATGACATTCTACACCTCAAAATCCATTGACTCTAGAATGATTTGCATCATGTTCTTCTAGTAGCCATAGTTTGTTCCATTAAAGAGTGGAGGTCAAACTGTTGATTGCCCCTCAATGTATGTGTCAACAGATGACTTTGACATCTTCTGGATAGCCAAGCTCTGATAGCAAGTGAGGGTTTGCCTGTGGATCGTAACGTATACTAGAGGGAGGGGTGAATAGTATCACCTTTTTCAAACAGTAAAAAGAAAAATGAATTCACAACAAAATCAAACACAAGTTACTCCTAGATTTAGAGTGGAAACCCAAATCGGGTGAAAATCATTACCCAAGCCTCTCAGCTTAGGATTTTCCTGACTAGTGGAGGCTAGTCAACCCACTATCGTACTACTTGAATGAGGGTGACACAACCTCCTTACAAACACTCTATTTTTACCCTAAAGAGAAGCACAATAACAACAACATGGATCTTCTCAACAACTTGGGATCCATTATCAAAACAACAATATAAAAGAACAATAAATATATCTATGGAACCTCAATAAAAGAATCAAACCAGAATTTCAGTAGAGGTTTGAAATGATGTGCTCTGAATGACATGAATAGCGAAGCATACAAAACACTTGAAAGAAGCACAAGAAGCTCTGATGTTTTTGAGGATATTTCTATTGAAAGTTAATTATGAAAAGGAGCTGCGTACGACCTCTATTTATACTGAAAAGATGGCCTGAAAAGGAAGTCAAATTGGTCGATCAATTAAGGTATATTGGTCGATCAAAATCCTGTTTGGTCGATCAATATAATTATTTGTTCGATCACTAATTGGTCGATTAATTAGCTTGGTTGGTCGATCAAAAGGGTTTTAATCAACTTCCTAAAATTGGTTGGTTTGATTGATTAACTAAGTTGGTTGGTCAATCAATAACCCTAAAAATTGATTTTGAAAGAGGTGCGAAAATCCGTTTGAGTTTTATTTTGAGGTTCCTTACAATAATATCCTAGACTCAAATAAAAGTAAAAGACACAAATCAGCAACCATCTAAACTTGATCCAAGAGAGAAGCTCTGATTCGAGATAGTCCTAAAATATTAGTATAGCAGTAAACATAATTTTGGTGCATCAAAATAGAGGTACTTACACGAACATATGTAATACAAGTCACCTTGAGATACTTGAGTTGGTGACGATTTTGTGGGTACCTATAGGATCTACGTGTCTATAGTAGACGGGGGTTGAATAGTGTACATAGATAATATATAAAAATTTTAAATATTCAAGCCACAACAAGCAAGACGGATCTGATTTATAGTGGAAACCCTTTCAAGTAAAAACCACTATCTAAGCCTCCCAACTTAAGATTTTCTCGATTGGTCGATGCTAGTCAATCCATTAATATGCCACTTCAATGAGGGTGGCACAACCTCTTACAAGACCTTCTCTTTTAACACTTGATAAGTGAAGAACTATGGGAACCGCAACAACTTGGGTTCGAATCAAAATAACAAGAATAGAAAAATAAAGTAAAGAACCTATGGAAACTCAAAAGTAAGCAAATTGTAATTTTTTGGATGCCTTAAGGCGTCGTGCTTTTGAAAGCGTTGAAGTGTACGCACAAACGCATGAAAGCACGAGAAGAGAGCACTTTTTCTTTTGAAGTTACTTTGAGGGGCATGTTTTGAAGTGAGGGTCATGGGAACCTATTTATAGGTGAATTTTGAAATATTTGGAAACTTTATCAAAATAGTTCTGGTTGATCAAAATTAGCTATTAATCGATTAAATTCAACTTTGGTTGATTAATTTAATAAATTGATCGATTAACTATTGATTGATTAAACTACTCTTTTGGTTGATTATCAACGTGAAAGGTAGATTTGACTATTGGATGAATTTGGTTGATTAATCCTAATCTTTTGGTTGATCAAATAAATTGGTAGATCAAATAATTTATGTTGGTCGATTAATACTACCTAATGTTGCCTTTTGCACTTTGTTTACTTTAAGGTTCCTTATAATATTTCTACACTCAAGAAGGACAAAAAGATACAATAAAGAACAAATAAAATAACTTTCTGAGTCCAAGTAGCATGTCGTCCATCTTTCTAAAAGAGATAACTTGAAAAGGTCAGTTCACAATAAAACATAATTTTGTTATATCAAAACAAGGGTATCAACAGGTTTCTACAAGTGGCTATTACACGACTCAGGATCTCTTCCTGAAAGTAGATCACAATATAGGGATGAACCAATCAGCTTAATAGGAATAACAAAACTACTACTGTAAGAAAAACCATTATAGTGCATCAATCCTCTAGCTGGCTGGGCTTTTTTCTTGCTATCCTCGAACTTAGATTTTATTCGCAAATCTAAGTACAACTTGACTGAGTCCCCATGGATTAAAACTAAAGCTTCTAGTTCTATGTCCATTTCCCCCACCAATTCTCATTGGTTGAGGCTTGTTAATGAAACTCAATGATTAAAGATAATACTTGAACCCATTTCCATTCTTATTAACAAGTGGTTCACTAAAGAACCACTCAAGTCGTTAATTATAGCAATTGATCAACCTTTCCTACTAAAGGAGATTGAGATGTACTCTTCCCATTGGTTCACTCGTACAAATAACACCTCCTTGGCCTTCAGAGAAATTAAATGCACCCATGACCTCAGGCAAGGATACCTATTCTAGGTATCAAAACGTTATCTAATCATCAAACGAGTTTGAGTTGAGATTGAGGGAGCAACCCTTTGCCTACCACTCGAGATCCTTGAAAAGCTATTCCACGTAGGATTGGTTAAGCACTCGTCCATTTGATCTTTAGATCTTTGGTTATAAGAGTAGATGGACACCTGGAATGTTTGGTTTGTGATAAGAGCAATGCTTATTGGGTGTTTTGAAACACTAGACCATTTGACATTCCTGGTCACTTCCCAATAGGAAGGATTACACCACATCTAAACTCCTTTATGGTACCCCTATGTCATCCACATCTACAGCCACCTACAGAGCTTTCGCTAAGAGCACTACGGCTAAAAAATCATAGTACCTTAGTGTCATCCATATAATGTCGCAAAATCCAAGTTTTGATTCATTTCAGGGTGGTCTGGGTCAATTTGAACCTGGAAACCCGATTATAGTTCCGTGTTGGTGATAGCACCTCCTTTAATTGCCAAAAAAATGAGTATTTCGAATCAACCCTGAGTCAAACATTACCCAAAGGGTGCCGTGTATGATATCTTTAGATTCCTCTCATTGCAATCTTTTTGACGGTGCTTTTTTCAGGAAAATCCGAGGTGTAAGCTCAAGTTATGGCCAAACATGTCAAAAATGACCTAAACGTAAGGTGGACCCAATCATAGGGGTATTTTGGGTATTTTACCTCTCTAATCCTATCACAACCAAATTCTTGGTCTGTAAAAGAGCCCTGGGTATTGAGATCGTCATTAGTTGTTAGATCCTCCAAATCCCAAGAGAAAAGAGAGAAAAAGGATTAGGATTTCAAGTAGAAATACTAATTGAAATTCATAGGGACCTATTTGTAATTCAAAAAATTTTAGTATTCCCACCACAATTGTCATGGTGGTAGTGGCGGCGTACGTTGAGCGCATGACGCGTGGCGAGTGAGTTCACTCGTGCGTGCGAGCGTTGGATTGCTAACGCATGATCGATTGGATGGCTGCAGCCGTGGGTGATTGCGCAGTAATTATACGCCCTAATCTACTTGAACTAAGTTAGATCCTAGCTTAACTTAAGAATAATGCATACATGAACAACATATTTTATATCATAGTTGATTTTTTAACTTTGTAAATAATAATGCTATGAAGTCCGCGGAAGAGCAAAGTCCAAGAAGTAAGGTAACACAAATCCAAACCTTAGATGCCAAATCTAATTGCATGAATGGATCTGGATCAATGATTGCAGTCCAACAACATGAGAATCGCCTCAATCGAAGCCCTATAGCACCATCTACAAAAGCAAGAAAGGAATGGTCTAGATGGCGCCACGTGGTGCCATCCCAACAGCTCCCACCCGATCGCACATCTTCTGAAGGGTTTTGTGGGACGTTGGATCTTCATTCAATGGCCAGAAAGGTGCCACATCTACTAGAGACCCATGCTGTCCATCAGGCTTCATCTCAGCCGATGGACCATCATCTAACAGTTGAGCTCACACAAGCGGGAAATGAAAACCACGACAATCCGTGTGCATAGTGAGTTGGAGACTGCCCTCTGGCAAGAGCGCGAGATCCACATTTGAGGTGCAAGGAGCGAAAATCAGAGGTGGTGGTGAGGTGCAATGAAATTTGGGCATCATATCTCAATCAAAGGGTGTGGAGGTGGCCACGTGGCGTGCGATGATGTGTCGAATCAGGCGGTGCAGCTAACGTCCAAATGAATGTGCGTGTGAGCGTGCATTTGCACTCGTGATCCAAAGGTGGTGCGACGCACATTTTAAGTAGTCCTATCGTAAGATCAGATGGCTAAGGTTAAATGTGCACGTGTGCACGCGAAGGCGGTGGAGGGAGCAGTTGAGCATGTGCCACGTGGCGAATCCCATGCTGTGCGTGCGATGAAGGCACGATGGAGGATCTCTTGAGGTGCGATCTGGTCTGTTGATCTCCCGATCGACGGATCTAGTTACTCCAAGGCTATTGCACAATTTGGGGGCCCAAAATACCTAGTTTACCCCTCACTTTGGTTATAAAAGAAGACCCCAGAGTCCCCATTTGAGAGGCATCTCTTGCTCCAGATGTCTCCAGCTCCTCTCTGCCCTCTTCCTTCTAGTCGTCCACCAAGGCCACCCTTAGTGCACTGCTGCTGCTACTCCAAACCTCTCCAAAGGCCACCAAGGACCACCCTTGGTGCCCTTATTCTAGTAGACTGGATAGTTGTTTTTATTTATTCTAGTAGTTCTAGTTCTAGTAATGCATGTTCTAGTTATTTAGTTCTAGTTAGTTCTAGTTAATATTCCTGTCAAGCATTCAACTAATGGAACAATTTCTTGATTATTATCTAAATAAAGTTGAGTTGCTTTATGTCTATCCTACTTAGTGTTTAGTTCTAGTTAGATTAAATCAAGTCATTTTTCTGCCTCCCTGAGTTCGATCGACACTTACCATCTCATTACATTTTATTTGCTTTGACGTATTTTTACGCTATACTATGACAAAAATATCTTAAAATGCGATTTTATGCCCGAGCAAAATGCGCTGTTGCTGGGGAGGCACGACAAATCTTGATTTATTATCTGATTTAGTGTATTGATTTTGGTGTGTAGGTACAAAACGAGTAATCTGCGCACACATCAAGCGTAGTTGAAAAAACTAAAGTACACACCATCACTTAAGTTATGATTTATTTTTGGAAAAAAAATGTTGAAAAAAAAATTTTGTGAATAGGCTTAGTAGGGATTGAAAATACTTGAAAAAGCCTTATTACTATTCTTGGAAATTCGGCTAGAATTTTTACATGGATTGGGAAAATTATTTGTTGCATTTTTAGTAGATTTTGAAATTATATTTCGAACACCACCATTCCTACGAAAATATTCAATCTGTGGAATTTTAAAAAATTCACGGAGTGCATGGGGTCAAATAGACTAAAATCAGAGCTTTTATGACCTTTAAAAATCAATTATGAATAGTACATGAATATGCTTGACCCAAAAATGATGGGGTTTGAAAGATACTCAAGTTAGCTTCATTCTCATATTTTTTCCAATTTTTTGATCACATATGATACTATTTTACAAAGAAAAACCAATAAGAGGTTAAAATCTCATTTCTGACCCCCTATTAGTTAAAAATTCATACTTATTTATTTGAAATAGTAAAAATTTTGAAAAAATATTCTCTGAAAGGCCTATTGAAAGATGAATCTTCCTGCCAATTTTTATATCATTTGGATTCCAATTATTTCTTAGAGAGTATTGTGAATCTAACTGTGGTTTGCCTAGTCAAATTACATGAACCCTAGGTTTAACTTTTAGGGTCACATTTAGAGATCGCATTGGACTAGCTTGGACTCAAGCAAGTCCAGTGATTAGTCGGTGAGTCGAGTCACCTTGTGGACCACTCACCACACACCCAAACTGAAGAAAAGGTTAAGAAAAAAATCGTAAACTTATATCAATTAACCTGCATTCGTCTTTTAACTACTAGGTGGTCTCAACCTCTTTGGCCAAACCTAGTGCCGAGCCTGTGAGGTAGTGTCAAATGACTGCAACTAAGGGGTACAAAGGAACCAGAGGCGAAAATCGAAGGAAGAACCTTCCTCTTAGTCATTTCTCGATGAATTTTTAGAAGGAAAATAGACTGACCGGGTTAGCTTAAGAGGCAGGATCATTTTAAGTCAATTTCTTGATGAATTTTCTTTAAGAATTTAAACCTGAATGAATTAGCTTAGCTACACCAACCCTTGTTGTTGGTGTATGCAAGGAAGGAAGTCTTTAAGACCTAAATTACTTTGACCTTGGGAACCAAACTCGAGGCGGCAAAGGCAACTTTTCATTTTGCCCGACTCTTCTTCCCAACGCTCATCTTCCTCTCGATTAGCTGAGATGTCTAATCCTGGTCTTGGACCTAGACTTAGTTAGGGCCCCAAAAATCTAGACCCAATGGCACATCTGGAAGCCAGGGTCAAGGAAATAGAACATGAATATTAGTAGAGTATTGACAGGATTCTCACTACACTGGATAGGATGCAGCATCCACCATGCGGAGAACAACTACAGGACTTCTATGATCCGATGACTATGATTTTGGCACCTCAAGTTCAAATTTCTGCAGGTGGAGATGCATTTGAGCTAAAGCAGAACATAATAAGTCTGATTTAAACTCATTTTCATGGACACTTGAATGAGGATCCCTTCCAGCACATCGAGGATCTGAGTCCAATTGCAGAATCGGCTTGACCCAGAAATGTTGATTTAAGGATTGTTCTCATGAAGCTTTTTCCATTCTCTCTTAAGAATAAAGCTTCTTATTGGTTCAAGACCATCAGGAGGTCGATTGGACCTTGGGCGTAGTTATGTCATGAATTTCTCCAAAAGTTCTTCCCGATTGGTCGAACAAACATGATGGGGCGTGCATTTACGACTTTCTCCCAAGGACCAGGGGAGAAATTGCATGACGCCTAGGATATATTTCATGGTCTTCTCAGGAAATGCCTGTACCATGGTGTGCCCAGATGGCACCAAGCTCAAGTCTTTGATCATGGGTTTGATGACACACATCGATACCTAGCCAATGCATCCAGTGGCGAGAATTTCCTCGCGAAGGACGAAAATAGTGCATTCGAGCTGTTCGAGTCCTTTGCAGAGAACTCAATGAATGCCACATCTATGAACCAATTCCAACGACCTAGACAGCAACGAGTTAGTGTCCATGAAGCTCACACCAAATCTTCCTGAGCTAATATGGATATTATCACCAAGAAGCTGGATAAGGTGGATCTGCTTGATAAGAAGCTCGACGAATTGATTCGAGCTCGACCTGGATTTCCTGGAAATTCAATTGCATTTCACTTTTCTTTCGCATCCCGAGTCCCTCTTGATTGAGTGATTTACTCAGTCGGGATGTATCTTCTCCATCTTCACAGGATCTTGCATATCAGGAACTCGTGATTAATCGAGATCTGGTGCCATACAATCAAGGTTACACACCCCATGATGATTCTAGTGTGTATTCCTTTGATGAATATGCATCTTAGACATCTTCAGCCTACGAGGATGTCAATGCTATCCAAGGTTACGAGCATAATAACTCATATTTAGCGACGTATTATCCTGGTTGGCGCTAACATCCTACCTTTTCCTGGTCTGGTAACTCATAAAGACCCAATCAAAATCCACACTCCCAGACCAGAAAATACTGGAATACGCAAAACACATACCCAAGGCATCAACCATTCTCGTCTCAACAACAATCCCATTCTACTTATCAACTAGTGCATCAAGCTGCCAATCACCCTCCAGGCAGGCTGACTCTTTCGAGGCATTGAGAGAAGAATTGAAGGAATCTATGTGTCAATCGAATTATGAAAATTTAAAATTCATGAAAACAATGGTGGATTAGATTTAGGACATTCAGAGTACGTAGAACCAGCTACTACAGGAGCATAGATCACAGAGAGCCTTGCCCTCCTAACCTATCCCTAACCCAAGATATGTACAAAACCAAGGTGCCTCGCCTAGGTTCCAAGCACCACAGGGGTAGGCTCATGTAGCATTACAAGAACCTTTTGTACCTCCTGGTTATGTTTCAAGTCAGATGACCTTATTGGTGAATC
The DNA here is from genome assembly GCA_037157565.1 of Thalassia testudinum. Lineage (NCBI taxonomy): Eukaryota > Viridiplantae > Streptophyta > Magnoliopsida > Alismatales > Hydrocharitaceae > Thalassia > Thalassia testudinum. The sequence continues at coordinate 54,563,164 of JAZHRO010000009.1, forward strand.
CTCCAAATTAGTGAGAAGTTCATCCTCCATGCAGCCATCGAGGAGGATAATTTCTCACACCTTATCCTTTTATCGCTTTCTAGAGTAGATTTCCTACTTTCTAATTGTAGAAATTAGTTATACTGACATTATCTTTATTATAAAAAGTTATTTTCTCTCTCCTTAGCTCTATTGTTTATATTACAAGTAGATTAGCTATTTATAATCATTGTGAATGTCCCCTTTATAAACAAAATTAACAAAAATATAATTGCGGATTTAGAATCGACGTATCCTTCCCGTGTTCGACCTGGGACTCACCTTGAGTTTCGGTAAAATTTATCTGATATCGGATTTTCTTGCAAATTACACTACGACAACGGGTTTTCCAAACTCAATGCTTTTCACTAAAAAATTCCATTCATTAGATGGTAACAGCATCATTAGCCACAACTAACTTAAATTAGTGAAAATCACAAATGCTCCAGAATGATTGCTTGAGGATCGTAATTCCATGCAAATCCATTTTCAGAAGAAAACATTGAAAAGGGGTTAATTCTATAGTTTTAACTTCACATCATGAATGCAGAGTAACAATGGGATTTGTCAAGGGTTAATTAAAGGTCAATTGAGCATTAAACTCCAAAGAGTGGGTTCTCACAGACAGAAATAGGATTTTACGCATTCCGAGAACCAAAATAACACACAAAACCCTAATTTCAAACTCACTTAAATTAAAAGGCTCTGGTCAGGATAAAATTCATCTAAACCTCATAAAATATAAAATATTTTAAGAGGTTTGATACCCTTGGTTTGACCATCTGAATCCATTATGACCTTGGATAGAGCTTTAAATAGGATTTTGCCCTAATTTGGGCTTCTGTGCAAATTGCCCTACCAAACATGGTCAAAATTGAAATCCAGCTTAACCATCAAATTCCTTGGGTCCAAATTAGGTTAGTACCGAAATTTGGACCAAATCAGAGTCTATCTTGACCTAGTTTGCACTTCAGTCCCTAAAACCTCTATTTCCTACACTTAAACCCCTAAGTTTCAAAATTATTTGCATTTAGCCCCCTAGGTTTATCATCTTCTTCATGAAAAGACCCCTACCATTTGAAACTTCGAGGTTTCGTAAACCTTGGGTCAAACCAACCTTTGACCAAGTGGTTCTCTTTCAACCAACATCCAATTTCCTCCAATTTTAGAGGATATGATCGCAACAAGATTCCTCCATCTGACGAACTCTCAAAATTTAGTGGGTTTTCCTCACAAATTTCATGAGGAATCCATGCAGATTTAGGGGAATTCAAGCCCTGTTTGTGCTCTATAAAAGCTCTTGGAGCTTCAACCATCCTTTCTAGCAAGGAAAAGGGCCAAAAACCTCTCCTCTCCTCTCCTCTCCTTAGCCAAGCTCCAACCTCAGCTTCGACAATTGCCTTCCCTATCCTCCCACAGCCTTTCAATAGTCAAATTGAGAGTGCCTCCTTCTTCCTTGTCTTCTTCCGTGCCTAAGGGACCAAAGCTAGGGCTTCCTAACCTCGTCGTCGTCGCCGTCTCTCCCTCCAGAGTTTTCACCTTCTCTGGCACCAGTCAATCACAGCCAGCACAGCCGGGGTCAATTCCTCATCCCCTTCATCCTTTAACTAGGTAACCTTATTCCTCTCCCTCTCCAGAACCTTTCAAGCTCCTTAACCATTCGTTTCGACCGACAACTGCCTCACTTCCTCACCGTCTTCAATGACACGTTACACTTTTAGCCATTTAAGATGTCTGGAGTTTCAGTCAGACATATGGACCCATTTCCGGAGTTTCAGTCAAACGCTTTGTGCACTTCGCGCGGACAAGGTGCAAAGACCGTTCCTCTCTCTTTCTTCCACATCTCCCCTAATCCTTAAACCCTACACACTCCTATTTATACCCCTCTTTCCCTTCCTCCTCTCCTCACACCACCAGCCACCACCACCTTCAGATCTCCAGTGAGGTGAGTGTAGGGCGAGCAAGGGAGAGCAAGAGGGAGGAAGGAGGAGGAGGCCCAAGGCCGGTGGACCTTCGGTGGAAGCTCGGCGGAGCTCCAGTGGAGGCTTAGAGAGGCTTGAGGAGGCGGCTTTCCACCCTCTGTAGCAGTGGGAGGGACTGCGGAAGCTCCTGTGGGTGAGCTCTCAAAGGAGACAGCTTGCGGGAGAGGTTCTGATACTGAGATTTTTCCAGTATTAGACGTCTGGAGAGTCGACCAGACGACTGGGTCTGGGGCTGAACATCTGAAAGCATGCGTAGTACTGAGGCATGTGCTTTTGCGCGGTAACGGCCATGCAGGTCTCTCTGCAGAAGATTTTTCCAGCTTGATTTGGACCTACGGATTTCGTACGCAGGTAAAGGTCCTTGGGAAGGTGCGTGGGATGCTTTTCCACATGTTTCTAGACATCTGATCACGTCACCAGACATCTAGAGGTGCGTCCAGACGATTGGAGACCTTATCCGATGTCTGAAACTGTCCCCAGACGATCGCAAAGGGAGTCTGGACATCTGAATCAGTCGCAGAGAACATAAGGTAAGATTTGATGCCTTTTAGGACATCTGGGATTATTCCCAGGCATCTAATTTTGAATAGTAGGCACGTTTTTTACCTGTTTAGGGTCCGATCGGGATCCGTTTGACACAAACGAAATACTTGCACTTTCCTCTCAAGTTCCTCTATGTACTAGAGTCTGTTATACACTATTCTGAACTCTCCTTTATTGATATATTCCTTGGTATAGGGTTTCAACCTGCTACACATTTAGGGCTCGCAGAGATGTCTCGGTCTACAGTTCAAGCCCCCATTACTCCCATGTTTCTTGGTAGAGTGGTTTAATTCCGTTAATAATATTTAAATAAGAATGTGCTTGTGGAAATAGCCAAATGGAACCCTAGGATGTGGAATGAACCTTAGGGTAGAGAAATGAATGAGCCTATTGGTACTATATGGTTTACTTGCATGCGTGATTAAGATAAATTACTAGCAAATACCTGTTTTATAATTACGAGTTGCCTGTTAAAATAAAAGATGCCTATATTTAATGGACAATTACCTTTGAAATCACCAGCTGCATGATATTGAGAATTGAATTATGAAAACACTAGCTGCCTGTATATGGATGAGGAATGAATTATGAAACATGAGAGCTAGATTTGGATAATGAGGTGAACACGAGCATGAACACTACGAGGAATTAGGAGTAGAACTCCTAAGGATAAACAGAATCTGGAATGTAGACGGGAAGTGTGCTGACCCTTGAGTACATAGTACTAAGGGGAGTGATAAATGCCAGTTTATCGTCATCTTTATGCTTTAAAACTAACCTAGCTCTTAGGATTTTACTCTGTAAACGGGTTTTTGGGTTGCATTTAGGCATAAATTAGGATAGGCATGCATTGCATTTTTTTTATTGTCGTTTTAATGTATTTTTGTGAGTGTTAGGGATATACAGATGCACAGATCCCTAAAACCCTAGCACTCAAGAAGGCAAATGGTGAAGGAGAAGGCCAGACTAGTTGGAACCCAGCTTGATCCAGCTCACCATAGTTGGAACCTAGCTTACTTGAACTAGGGTTAGCTCATCCCAGCTCCATTCAGCTAATCTAGCTGGATGGCAGTTCAAGAGAGTTCACCTTAGCTAACCCTAGCTCAAGTCAGCTCAGATCCAGCTCAACTTAGCTGAGTCTAGCTCATCTCAGCTCCCACTAGTTCACTGGGAGCTATAGCTAGCTCAGCTGAGTTGACAGGAGTTCACCCCAGCTCAAATCCAGCTACATCCAGCTCCACTCAACTCCAGCCAGCTGAAGAAGAATTCATCTCAGCTCAGGAAGCTCAAGTCTAGCTCCCGGGGATTCAGCTTAGCTCATCTCAGTTGAGCTAAGCTACCTTAGCTGCCTCAACCAGCTTGATTCTCCCCGGGAGCACCAGACCTAGCTCACCTTAGCTCATCTTGGTAGAAGCTAGCTCACTTTAGCTTGGCTTAGCAACTAGCAAAGAACTAGCAAGCTAAGCCAGCTAGAGTAGCCCCATGCCAGCCTCTTCAACAGCAGCCAGCTCCAGCTCCAGCTCCAGACTTCTTCTCCTCAGCTCCCTTCTCCAAACCCTAGCTCCAACACCTTCTCCTCTACTCCTCCATTAGCTAAGATAGCTTAGCTTAGCTTAGCTTAGCTATGCTCCAACTTCCTTGGCTTGTACCACCCCAAAAACCCACCTACCAACTCCACCCAACTAGCTCCACCTAAGCTCCACATAAGCTAACCTACTTGGCACCAACCTAACCTACCCACCACCTCCAAAATAAACCTAAAATTGGTGCCAAAAACTACCCATAACCACCCCTTAATGGTGCCACTTTTCCCTCCAAAATCCCCCCTCATCTCCACCACACAATCCTCCTTGAATCCATCTCCACCATCCACCTAACCCCCCTTCTAGAAAACCCCATGTTGGCGCCAACATGGGGGTGTCTCTCCACCACCAAAAGACGCCAACACCACCATAACCACCCCCTTTAACACCCCTTGGGGTGGCGCCAACTCACCCTAGCCATCGGATCACCAACCACCCTCATCCTTCCATCCTAGCCCTCCATTTCAAGGGGCACCTTAACCCCCCATCCTACCCTATAAAAAGACCACTACCCACCACCATTCAAGCCATCCTTGGCTAGCCATTTCACTCTCATATTCCACCAAGAATCCCACGTCCAAGAGAGAAGAAGAAGAAGAAGATTAAGGGGATATTCTGTCCCCTTGGTGCCTTCCCCTCTTCCCTTCTCTCTTGGGTCACGCCAGCCAAAGGAGAAGCCAGGCAAGGAAGATCTTGGAGGATATCTTGAAGGTGGTCACGCCACCTTGAAGGAGTTTTTGAGGGTGGTGCACGCCCACCCCTTGAAGAGAGCATTAAAGGTGGTAGCTTCCACCTTGGAGGAGCTCTCAAGGAAGGAGAAGAAGGAGGCCCTCTTTTCAAGCCAAGGAGCAAGACGACAACCTTCTTCACCATTGTTACAAGAGGAGTTGTGTTTCTTTTCTTGCTTTTAGATTGTTTAATTCTAGTAGAAGCATTCCTCTACTTGTCCTTGAAAAGAACACTCATTCTACTCAATCAAAATTGCCTTCTTTTAGTTTTTTTTATTGCAGTTTTTTGTTTTGGTTCTAGCACTTGTTTCACCTCTTCTTCCTAATTACTCTAGGCCTCCACTTGCCTAGAGTGAGCTTAGGAAGAAGATATTTCTATCTTTTAGATTTTAGTTAATCATTTGTTGGTGTTAGTTCTCTTCGCTACAATCTGCAGTTTGCCCTCGTCTTTTCAAAATACAAAAAAAATTTTACATATTGAAAAATATTAAAAAGAAAGTTGAGATTATATTCCAAGCAAGAGAATCATTATTGCAATTTTTGCCTCCTTGGACAACCCTAGATACTCCCCTATCTAGGATGTAAATTTTAAAAGCGTAAGCGGATTTGCACGTTACAACGACGTATTTTAACAAACCGCGTGAAATCGCTATCACTTTTTGGCGCCGTTGCCGGGGAGGCACGGCTTTGCATTAATTAATTTTCTCTTGCTTGAAGTGGGTCTCATCCCCTTCTCTTTCTTTCTCTTGTGTGTGCAGGAACTACAGCGGGAAGGCGGGAATTTGGAAGCAAGAGCTCAAAGATCCTTTTCTTCCTGCAAAAATTCAGGTTGGTTCCGCTTTCTGGTCACATAATTAATTAAAACTACCAAAAATATATTAAAATTGGCTTTCAGTATCCCCAACAACTTGATTAAGTGGAGTGGTGCCTTATAAAATCCATTGTTTGCTTGTATGCTTCTTTAGCACCACTCCATTGTAAGTATTGGTGTTCTGTTTTTCGGGTCCAGATTTCTATCCGGACTTGAAAAATTGATTCCTAACACCACAGGCCTCCTAAAATCATAAAATTTCATAGAGTGATTCCCAATTAAGTTTGGAACATCTGTTCCAAATTTCAGATCAATTGGATTTGTATTTAATTTTTGAAAATTCGTGGATTGCAGAGGGGTCACACCCTCTAATCTTCCTATTTTGCTACTGTCCGCGAATTTTTAAATTTCTTATACTCATCCAATTTTTGTGAAATTTATCTTGATGGAATCCTTTTGAAATTTTACATATCATATAAAATCATAAAAATTTTCTGAGGTCGGTGGTAATATTGAAAAGTCTAAAATACCCACAGGTATCATTTCTGGACTTTGACACCAGTATAATTAAAAATTCAAAAAAATTATCAAACAAATTGCTAAAATCTTACAAAAATCTTTTCTGGAATCCTTGTTTGATTTCATTCAAAGTAGTGGTGTTGTTTGACTTGTTTGGACCACTACTTAATTCAGAAAGCCAAAAATCAATTCACTGGTAGTAATTTTCTATCTTAGGGATAATTGGCTTAGGGTTTCCTTCTTTCTCTTTAGAGACGCAATTAAAAGGAAATATACAATCACACATACAACTTGTCTTTCCTTTGATTGTGAACTTTCAAACTTGTTTGAAAACTTAAAGAGAAAAACCCTAAAACTCATTTGATTAAATCAAATCCTAAAAGACAAAAATATAAAAAATTGTGTGACAACTTGATTTTCATTGGAGCCACTCTCCAATTCCTGCACACACAAAAAAAAAAAAAATCAAAATAGCAGGGCAACAACCCAATAAACGCCCTCCACATTCCGTGTGCACTATAGCATCCTAGACCTAATTAAAAATTTGTAGTAACTTGACCCCTAAGGCTTTATCAACTTAGGCTTGCTATTTAGGTCTTAAGTTCTCTTTAGTTAATACCAATTCTGTCATCTGTATCTGGTGTTCAGGCTGAGGGGCCGTGTCAAACGACCAGGCGCGGGTTTGTACAAGCACCTGGGGTCTTCCCTGGGAAACGTTTGGGCCCAAACCTCCCCTTAAGCAACTTGGCTAGATTTGTTGACAGAACGGGTATTCACTATTGACTACTTATTTCCTATATAGACCAAGTCTTAGGTTATTATCAGGGAGTCACATTTAAGTTAGGTCTAGTTTTGTTTGTTTGATTTGCACACTTTCTCTCATCTCTATCTCTTCTCCTCCCCTCAAAGTCTTCCAAGTAGTGCATGCACGGGCGACGGTCCCAAAAGCCACACCTCAAGGGACCATCTGATTTCGCCCCCCGCAGCAAGAAATCATTGTTTTCTTCCCCCTCATCTTCTAAAAAAATGGAAAACCCAGGAAGCCGTCAAAAAAATTCTGCTTCCACTTCTAACCCATCAGCCGACCCACAAGCTGACTCCACCCTCCCTCACCTTCCTAACTTGGAGCAACCAGAAATACCAGCAGGGCCAGGTGGCCCTCCTATTATAACCCATAATACAAATCCCTTTGCATTAATGGTCGACCATTTGGCTCGACTACAACAAAATCAAGAAGATCTAGCTAGGACTGTCACGAACCTAGCTAATCAAGGACAAAATCCACCACCTTGCCAACAGCTTGTCGTTCCTCTTAAGGATTTCTATGATCCTTCCAATTATGAGGAAATACTAGAGGTGGTCATACCACAAGGGGATTTCGAAATCAAACCCGCCATTCTAAACCTTATCAAGCATTTTCATGATCTTCCAAGGGAGGACCCTTTTTGTCATCTCGAGGAATTAACTGTCCTCGCTCAAACCACTCGTTCCCGCAATGTGCAGGAAGACATGTGGTTAATGAGACTCTTTCCTCTCTCTCTTAAAGACAAAGCATCACATTGGTTTAGAACAGTTGGGCGTCCTATTACCACCTGGCCCCAATTAAAAAGTGCTTTTCTTAAAAAAAATTTTCCGATCGGTCGAACAAATGCATTAAGAAGATCTATAACGACATTTCAACAAAAAATTGGTGAACCCCTCCACGAAGCCTGGGAAAGATTTCAGGAACTTCTAAGAAGTTGTCCCCACCATGAAATTCCACAATGGCAGCTAGTGCAGATCTTCTATCACGGATTAGAAGATCAATTAAAACGATTTGTGGATGCCTCATGTGGGGGCAATTTTCTTAACAAAGACGCCGAAAGTGCCTATCTTCTCTTTGAAGAAATGAGTGAAAACTCATTTAACATGACTTCAATGGACACTTTTTGCAGATCACAAAACCCCAGACATGGAGTCCATGAAATTGACTCAAAATCCACCTCTGTTCCAGTCACACAAGATGATTTATATATGTTAGCTCAACGACTGGACCAGATGCAAATTCACCAAAAGAAAATGGAAGAAAAGCTCACTAACAAACAAGCTCCACATGTCCACTCTCCACACACTAACCCCCCACACATTCTCCAAAGAGAAAATCTACACAATATCGATGCCACATCTGCTGGCCAGCAATTTCCGGTTGATTTCCTGCAAGATTTGACCGGGAATTTTGACCAACATATTTTTGATTCCACCTCGGAAAATATTTATGCTCTCCAGGAGCAATTTAGAAACCCCTCCAACATTTCCAATCAAAATTGGAGGACTAACCCGAATCACTCCTGGAAAAACCCGACTCCGATTCCTTTTCCCAAACAAAACTATTTTGGGAATTATGGGAAACCTTTGTATCAACCTGGACCATCCCAGGATGATATTAATAACCAGGTCATGAAAACTCTGCAAGGAATGCAGACTCAAATGACAGAAGTAACCCGCATGGTTACCAATTTACAACAACAAGTTAAGGTTACTCCTGATCATCGACCTATTGGGAATTTACCATCCCAACCCATGCCCAACCCAAACAATCAAAGGAATCAATTCCAAGGTGGATATCACAGTCAACCTATTCAGCCAGCACCTCAGCATCCACCGGGTTTCAATAACAGCCAGGCCCCCCGTCCTCACCCTAGAAACAACCAGACTGCAAATGCAGTTACCTTGAGGAATGGGAAAACCACTCAAAATACCCTGCCTGTTAAAGAAACCCGCTCAATGACACACAGATTAACTCTTCCCCTCCTATTGTTCAGGAACCAATTCACGCAAAACAGGGCAACCCTGCCCCATTTCCACAAGCCCTCCACTCTTCAAAAAAGAAAAAAATAAAATCTAAGCCCATTGAGAAGGAATTAATGGATTTATTTGGGAAAGTAGAAATTAATATCCCTATCCTAGATGCCATTAAGTATATCCCTGCCTATGCAAAATTCTTAAAAGATTTATGTACTCCAAAAAGGCAGCCCAAGAATTTAGGAAAGGTGATTCTTCCAGAGACAGTTAGCTCAGTTGTGCAGAGCCGACTGCCTCTTAAGAGAAAAGATCCCGGCGCCCCCCTAATCTAAGTTATCATTAATGATACCTCATTTGATCGCGCTCTGTTGGATCTTGGTGTCTCAATTAATCTTATCCCCATAGTTATTTTTGAGGAATTTAAGATCGGTGAATTGAAACCTGTTGAGGTTACTCTCCAATTAGCCGACCGATCTACGATTAAACCAAGGGGAATTGTTGAAGATGTTCTTGTCTGGGTCAAAGATTGTCTATTTGCAGTAGATTTTTTAGTCCTGGACATAGAGGTACCTGAAGCACTTAAGTTTGCCCCCATTATTCTTGGAAGACCATTCTTAGCCACCGCCTGCGCCAATATTGATTGTGATTCTGGAAAGATGAAGATCATGTGTGGCGGTGAATCTGTAACCCTAGACATTTTTCAAGCCTCTAGGCGATTCCAGGAACCAGATTTCTTTGATGATTCAGATTCAGAAATAGAAAACATTGTGGAGGAAACATTGCAGATTTCCCAATTAGGTTCCTGTTTTGCTGTAAATACAGTTCCTGAACAATCTACTTTTTCTCAACCTTCCACCTCAACCACACGACCAGCTAACATTCTAGCTGACCCTTTCACTCTCACCTCACCTCTAACCCACAAAGCAGAAACTCTTTCAGAACCGGGCCTACAATTGGAATTAAAACCTTTGCCCGATTCACTTAAATATGTTCTCCTGGGTCCAAATCAGACCCTGCCCCTGATTATAAATTCTGGACTCACCGGGGCACAAGAGCACAAACTTCTCCAGGTTTTGAGTAAATATCGAAAAGCTATTGGCTGAACCCTTTCTGATCTTAAAGGCATTCATCCGTCCTATTGTACGCACCGTATATATTTAGAGGACGATTCTCGCCCCTCCCGCCAACCACAAAGGCGCTTGAATCCTAGTATGCAGGAGGTGGTAAAAAAGGAGATTATTAAGTGGCTGGATGCTGATATCATCTACCCCATTTCTGACAGCTCCTGGGTTAGTCCAACTCAAGCTGTCCCCAAAAAGGCTAGACTAACAGTTGTCACCAATGAAAATGGGGAAAATATAGCCACTCGAACCGCTTCTTCTTGGCGTGTGTGTATAGATTATCGAAAATTAAACACCGCCACCAAGAAGGATCATTTCCCGCTCCCTTTTATTGATCAAATCTTGGAGCGGTTAGCCGGACGGGAATTTTACTATTTTTTGGACGGTTATTCCGGCTATAATCAAGTAGCGGTTCATCCTGAGGACCAGGACAAAACAACTTTCACCTACCCCTTCGGAACCTTTGCTTTCCGAAGAATGCCCTTCGGTCTTTGCAACGCACCTGCGACTTTTCAAAGGTGCATGCTTGCAATTTTTTCAGACCTGGTAGGTGAATGTTTAGAAGTTTTTATGGATGACTTCTCTGCTTTTGGAGATTCTTTTGACCATTGCCTCAAAAATCTTGAAAGAACCCTCCAAAAGTGCATAGAAGTTAATCTGGTCCTCAGCTGGGAAAAAAGTCATTTCATGGTCCAAGAAGGTATTGTCTTGGGCCATGTTATTTCTAAACAAGGAATCGCGGTAGATAAAGCAAAAATAGATGCTATATCTAAGCTCCCACCACCCACTACTGTCAAACAAATCAGATCCTTTTTGGGTCATGTGGGTTTCTATCGTCGATTCATACAAAACTTTTCCCAAATCTCCAAGCCTTTAAGTCAGCTTCTTACTAAAGACCAGCCATTTGATTTTAATAATAAGTGCCTGGAGAGTTTTTTGAGGTTGAAGAAAGAGGTTACTGCGGCACCAATATTGCAGGGACCTGACTGGACTAGTCCTTTTGAATTAATGACAGATGCCTCAGATTTTGCTGTAGGGGCCATTCTAGGGCAAAGAATTGGCAAGAAGCCCGTTGTGATCTATTATGCTAGCAAAACCCTTGATGATGCACAACGGAATTACACGGTTACTGAAAAGGAACTTCTTGCCATTGTATTTGCCTTAGAAAAATTTAGATCTTATCTGTTGGGGTCACGTGTCACTGTTTATACAGACCACTCAGCAATTAAATATTTGCTGACAAAGAAAGATGCGAAACCCCGCCTTATCCGTTGGATTCTGCTGCTCCAGGAATTTGACCTGGAAATCAAGGATAAGGCGGGATTGCACAATGTAGTGGCCGACCATCTCTCTCGTCTTATGACGAATGACATAATGACCCCACCAGATCGGTTCCCTGATGAAAGTATTTTAGCTGCTACAACCCTCCCTTGGTTTGCGCCCATCGCAAACTACTTAGCAACAGAACAAATTCCTGCTGACTGGCCAAAAACAAAACGGGATAAGTTCTTTGTTGATATTAAATATTATTTTTGGGAGAAGCCCAACCTTTTCCGCATTTGTGCCGATCAGGTCATTCGACGATGTGTCCCCGATTTTGAAATCCATGATATCTTAACACATTGTCACTCAATGGCCTGTGGCGGACATTTTTCGGGCAAGAAAACTGCAGCTAAAATCCTTAATGCGGGATTTTATTGGCCCAGCTTGCACAAAGATGCTCATGACTTCGTTCGGTCCTGTGTGCGTTGCCAGAGCATCGGCAACATGACTCGAAAGGATATGATGCCCCTTAATCCTATTTTAGAGGTTGAAATTTTCGATGTTTGGGGCATCGACTTCATGGGACCGTTCATCAACTCTGGTGGGTATTTGTATATATTAGTTGCAGTCGACTATGTTTCTAAATGGATAGACGCAATACCCACGCGCACAAGTGATCACCGTGTGGTTGTCGAATTTCTTAAGAAAAATATTTTCTCAAGATTCGGCATACCAAAAGCCATTATCAGTGACGGAGGCTCACATTTCACCCACTCACAATTCCGTCACCTCCTTTCTAAATACGGGGTTAATCATAAAATTTCCACACCATATCACCCCCAAACTAATGGCCAGGCTGAAGTTTCTAACCGGGAAATTAAAAATATTCTACAAAAGACGGTTATGCCCGACCGTAAAGATTGGTCCACCAAATTGGACGACGCTTTATGGGCCTACCGTACCGCTTTTAAAACTCCGCTTGGCATGTCTCCCTTCCGTCTGATTTTCGGGAAGGCATGCCATCTCCCGGTAGAATTAGAACATAGGGCTTTTTGGGCAATAAAACAACTTAATATGGATTTATTTGACGTCGGTAACCATAGAAAATTACAATTAACTAAATTGGAAGAATTACGTAATTTTTCCTATGAAAATGCGAGGATTTATAAAGACCGAACAAAGAAATTTCACGATAAATATATTGTTCGGAAACACTTTGACGTTAATCAACGTGTTTGGCTTTTCGATGCGAGATTACGTCTTTTTCCTGGCAAATTAAAATCTAAATGGACCGGCCCCTTTATTGTCCATAAAACATATCCATACGGCGCTGTTGACCTTTTTGATCCAAAAACTAATTCGATATTTCAAGTCAATGGCCAGCGTTTAAAGCCCTATTTTGACCATAAGCCTAAAATTCCATCTGAATCTTTTAATTTTACTGAGCCAGCCACCCTTGATCACTAGTGCACATCATGCCCGGCTGAATGGCGTAAAAGATAGCACTGGATGGGAGGTAACCCATCATTTTCTTGCTTTCCTTTTTTCTTCTTTTTCCAGGTTTTGTTCATCCTAAACCCGACCGTCATCACTAAGGTGATCCCTTTTCCCTCCTAATGCATGAGGACATGGCATATCTTAAGCATGGGGGAGTGTTTTTAAATTTTTACGATCGATTCAGGATGTTCAAAACCTAAAAACATGCAATTTTCTTTAATTTATTTCCTGCTTGCATACCATATATATATATATATATATATATATATATATATATATATATTGAAAACTTTTTGAGGAAAAATTTTGAAATCAGGACTAAGGTCGAAAAATTCACTTCTGGTACAATGGGATTTAATCTTTAACAAACTAAGGATGATGATATGGATCTGATCATTAGAATTCCAGGGTCTATTTTAGACTAGATCAGATATCCTTCTCTAAAATTCCACCTGAACTCATGATAGTTCAGGTGACTTGATCCTATTTTGTAATATGGAAAGTATTTGACTTAGTTTTTGACTCAAAAACTTGTGGTTCCCGAGAAACTTATTGTGTCAATTTTCACACACAAGCCAACACTTAAAAGCAACTTAAAATTTGAAAAACTCCCTTGTTTGGATTTAGTAACAGTCTGAAGCAGGTCATTGGTTTGAGTTCCCACCGCCGAGAAGAAGGAAAATGCCTTCTTTGAGGACGCAATGTCAACATGTTACCGCCTCGGTGCTGCTCTATATCTATATTTCATATCTTTAGATGGAGCATTAAAGCGCATTTTAGCAGCTCAAGTATCTTGGACGGTGCTCTACCTATAGTGTCGGAGCAAGAGCTTGAGTTTGCTTGGAGCGCCCCTTTTCACCGCATCGCGTTTTGGGGTTGTGAGCTCCTGGGTGGTGTCGTGGACAGTGCTATCCCGAAGTACTGGTGCCAGAGCCCCCTCGAGGAATGGTAACGGGAATGATGATCCCAACACATCTGTTGTAAGACTAAGCTAAAAATAAGCATGGGGGAGAAAATAATAATAATAATAACACATCCTTACAAATGTTGGCTTTTCACAAGCACAGACACAAGGTTTTAAAGGATTTTGCAAGTTTCGAATCAGATTCATGAGCCAGAAAAATCCTAAAAACAAACATTTCAAGTCATCTGAATTAACGAGGGGTTAATTTGTGAATTTTCTGGAGGATATATTGATCTCATTCTATCTAATGGTTGGATCCAAAAATAAATCCTGATGTTTATCTTCAACAAATCCCGTACCTCCTGTGTTTTAATCTACCAAGGCCCCTTAATCTCTTTTACTCCTCAAAAGTCAAAAAAAATTAGATTTCCCAAAAATTCAGTTTTCCAAAAAAATTAATGTTTTGCTAAGAGACTAGCAAAAGATAAGCATGGGGGTGTGATAAACGCCAGTTTATCGTCATCTTTATGCTTTAAAACTAACCTAGCTCTTAGGATTTTACTCCGTAAACGGGTTTTTGGGTTGCATTTAGGCATAAATTAGGATAGGCATGCATTGCATCTTTTTTATTGTCATTTTAATGTATTTTTGTGAGTGTTAGGGATATACAGATGCACAGATCCCTAAAACCCTAGCACTCAAGAAGGCAAATGGTGAAGGAGAAGCCCAGACTAGTTGGAACCCAACTTGATCCAGCTCACCATAGCTGGAACCTAGCTTACTTGAACTAGGGTTAGCTCATCCCAGCTCCATTCAGCTAATCTCAGCTGGATGGCAGTTCAAGCGAGTTCACCTTAGCTCACCCTAGCTCAAGTCAGCTCAGATCCAGCTCAACTTAGCTGAGTCTAGCTCATCTCATCTCCCACTAGTTCACAGGGAGCTCTAGCTAGCTCAGCTGAGTTGACAGGAGTTCACCCCAGCTCAAATCCAGCTACATCCAGCTCCACTCAACTCCAGCCAGCTGAAGAAGAATTCATCTCAGCTCAGGAAGCTCAAGTCTAGCTCCCGGGGATTCAGCTTAGCTCATCTCAGTTGAGCTAAGCTACCTTAACTGCCTCAACCAACTTGATTCTCCCCGGGAGCACCAGACCTAGCTCACCTTAGCTCATCTTGGTAGAAGCTAGCTCACTTTAGCTTGGCTTAGCAACTAGCAGAGAACTAGCAAGCTAAGCCAGCTAGAGTAGCCCCATGCCAGCCTCTTCAGCAGCAGCCAGCTCCAGCTCCAGCTCCAGACTTCTTCCCCTCAGCTCCCTCCTCCAAACCCTAGCTCCAACACCTTCTCCTCTACTCCTCCATTACCTAAGCTAGCTTAGCTTAGCTTAGCTTAGCTTAGCTATGCTCCAACTTCCTTGGCTTGTACCACCCCAAAAACCCACCTACCAACTCCACCCAACTAGCTCCACCTAAACTCCACATAAGCTAACCTACTTGGCACCAACCTAACCTACCCACCACCTCCAAAAGACACCTAGAAGTGGTGCCAAAAACTACCCATAACCACCCCTTAATGGCGCCACTTTTCCCTCCAAAATCCCCCCTCATCTCCACCACACAATCCTCCTTGAATCCATCTCCACCATCCACCTAACCCCCCTTCTAGAAAACCCCATGTTGGTGCCAACATGGGGTGTCTCTCCACCACCAAAAGACACCAACACCACCATAACCACCCCCTTTAACACCCCTTGGGGTGGCGCCAACTCACCCTAGCCATAGGATCACCAACCACCCTCATCCTTCCATCCTAGCCCTCCATTTCAAGGGGCACCTTAACCCCCCATCCTACCCTATAAAAAGACCACTACCCACCACCATTCAAGCCATCCTTGGCTAGCCATTTCACTCTCATATTCCACCAAGAATCCCACGTCCAAGAGAGAAGAAGAAGAAGAAGATTAAAGGGATATTCTGTCCCCTTGGTGCCTTCCCCTCTTCCCTTCTCTCTTGGGTCACGCCAGCCAAAGGAGAAGCCAGGTAAGGAAGATCTTGGAGGAGATCTTGAAGGTGGTCACGCCACCTTGAAGGAGTTTTTGAGGGTGGTGCACGCCCACCCCTTGGAGAGAGCATTAAAGGTGGTAGCTTCCACCTTGGAGGAGCTCTCAAGGAAGGAGAAGAAGGAGGCCCTCTTTTCAAGCCAAGGAGCAGCTAGGCTTGGAGCAAGGCGACAACCTTCTTCACCATTGTTACAAGAGGATTTGTGTTTCTTTTCTTGCTTTTAGATTGTTTAATTCTAGTAGAAGCATTCCTCTACTTGTCCTTGAAAAGAACACTCATTCTACTCAATCAAAATTGCCTTCTTTTAGTTTTTTTTATTGCAGTTGTTTGTTTTGGTTCTAGCACTTGTTTCACCTCTTCTTCCTAATTACTCTAGGCCTCCACTTGCCTAGAGTGAGCTTAGGAAGAAGATATTTCTATCTTTTAGATTTTAGTTAATCATTTGTAGGTGTTAGTTCTCTTCGCTACAATCTGCAGTTTGCCCTCGTCTTTTCAAAATACAAAAGAAATTTTACATATTGAAAAATATTAAAAAGAAAGTTGAGATTATATTCCAAGCAAGAGAATCATTATTGCAATTTTTGCCTCCTTGGACGACCCTAGATACTCCCCTATCTAGGATATAAATTTTAAAAGCGTAAGCGGATTCGCGCGTTACAACGACGTATTTTAACAAACCGCGTGAAATCGCTATCAGGGAGCAACTGTCCCCTTTTAGTGTAGAGCAGAGCTAGCTTCCCTTGGGTTGAGACCCGGGGTTAGGATTGGCCACTCTTCACCAACTCCTATTGGCCCTTGTGTACGTATTACCAAGGTGTGCTACTAGTGTAGGGAGGGAGCTAGCCACCCCACTGGGCCTAGGGTTCAGCTAGCCATCCTACATCGACTTTGTTATGCCCTTTGGGCAAACCGAGGTAGTCAGATGAGGGTGCGTGGACTGTGGAGGGGCGAGACCCCTATTTGGTTCTAAGGGGCGAGACCTCTGTTCTGAGAGGGCAAGGTCCTATATTGTTCCGTGCTGTACTTTGGGCGTACCCGCTAGCGAAAATGACTGACCACGTGTCAGTGCGGGGTAGCTACCCGTGCACTTATCACGCGTGCCGTAGTCACCGCTACGTCTTGACAGTGACCTCAGGGTGGTTGACTGGGTGTAGGACTACCACACAGGACTCTCCCAGCAAGGAGAGCACCACTTGTACCTTCTACTCTACGGAAAAGATTGCAAATAAGATCGTTCCCATGAGTAACATGCAAGATCAAGAAATATTTGGATACTTGAGAAAAAGGGCGAAATGGAATCATATAAAATAAAGAAATAGAAATGAGAATTAAACCTGTTGTTTTTACTATTTTGTACTTAGATAATATAAGCACCACTGTACTCATCATTCGCTGACTCTG
The DNA here is from genome assembly GCA_037157565.1 of Thalassia testudinum. Classification (NCBI taxonomy): domain Eukaryota; kingdom Viridiplantae; phylum Streptophyta; class Magnoliopsida; order Alismatales; family Hydrocharitaceae; genus Thalassia; species Thalassia testudinum. Next base: position 54,580,370 of record JAZHRO010000009.1, read on the forward strand.
TCTTTTCATAATACTGTTCAGAACCAGGAGTTGAGCAGCCCGAGTTTCCAGCTGCAGAGGGTGCTGGGCCAAGTCGAGTCCAGCCGTAGTTTTTCTTCAGCACTTTCTTTCTTTTTCTCTACTGTTGTAGTAAGTAATGGACTCTTAGTTACTATTCTGCTACTTCTGTTCCCTTTCCGCTTTCCGTTGTTGTTGTTGTGGTGGTATGTACTGAGACTACTGTTCTATTTCCTTTACTGCTTTGTACGTTTCTTCTGCTTAGTTATATTGCATGTGTGAATATAGTTTATTTTTTTGCTTTTGGTTATTTCTTGTTGGACGACTAGGTCTTGGGATTAGTCGAGGCGAGCCGATCGCGGGTCCTATAGGGATCCAGGAACCAGGTCGTAACAAGATGGTATCAGAGAAAGTCATCCTGAGAAATGAACCAACTAGCTTGAAAATAACCGCTCACGTGCATATAACTAGGATAGCCACCACAACGTATCATTTGATATCCGTTCCAAGTCTATTCTCGATGTAATTTGGTATCGTTGACCCTCTTGTTCTATCTTTCGCGTCTCCATGCAGGAGATGCCTCATCGGGGAGTTCTCGAGGCAAGCCGTGGACGAGGTCAGAGGGGTGAACGTGCCGAGCCTTAGGTACCAGTTGACCCACCTCTTCTCCCAAGCGTTTATGCCCAGGATCTTGCCCAGTTGATCAGAGACATCGTGCGAGAGGAGCTCCACCAGCCTCCACGGGCACCTCTCCCTGAGGACGTGGAGGGGGAGTCCTCGGTGGGACAGAGAGACCGTCACAGTGCCGGACGAGCAAGAGGGGGAGCGGGTGGTCCTCCACCGCCCCCACCGTACTTTGACACTTCCAAGCACGAGCCCTCCTTACTTGGAGGTGTGCCCGTTCCCCTACTGCAGTTGCACCATGAGCTTTTTGAACAGTTCCGGAAGTTGAAGCCCCCCTCCTTCGAGGGGGATGAGGACCCATCTGAGGTAGACGACTGGATGGAGCAGATAGAGATGGTGTTCGACACCCTTCGCCCTCCAGCGGAGTGCCGCGTGGCCTTTGCCACATACCAGTTAGAGAACGCGGCACACAGGTGGTGGAGGGTAGTCAGATTCCAGGAGGGTAGAGACCCGACGTGGGACCAGTTCATGACTCTCTTCTGCGAGTAGTACTTTCCACAGACCAGAGGAGGAGGGAGTTCCACACTCTCCGCCAGGGGATGATGACTGTTAATGCATACCGCATGCATTTTCTGGAGCTGTCATGTTTTACCCCGACAACTGTGTCTACGGAGGAGCGCCTGTGGAGGTTTACTGAGGGGCTCCAACATGCTATTCAGGGGTATGTCAAACCTCTGAAGCTACCCACTTTCTTATGAGTGGTTGAGGCAGCCATGACCTACGAGGAGACCAACCCGGTTGCGCAAGACACTGACAGCAGACGGAAGAGGCCCTACCAGCCAGAGTACTCTCAGGGCTGTCGGGAGAGGAGGCACACGGCACCCGCAGGAGAGTTGTCTCATTTTGCAGGGCCATCAGTGGCCTTTGGGGGCCCCAGATAGGGGCTTATTGCCAGCACCGGACCGCTGCCAATAGGGACCTACTGAGGGAGGACGTTGTGTCCCCCTCTGCTACCAGTGTGGCCAACCAGGCCACATCAGGAGGGATTGCCCATCTAGGGCTGGAGCACAGCAGATGGTCCCCGCATCGAGCATTGGAGGCTGAGCTGGTGGTTGTGGGCACCAGGCGCATGGGGGAGGGCAGCAATCACGGGGAGGGTACTGGCTAGTGGCTGCTCACCTAACCCAAGGTGTAGCTGCTTCGTCTACATCGAGGACTGAGGGGCGTATCAGTGCCCTGACACACAAAGACGCCAAGGCCTCAGGTTCAGTGGTGGCAGGTATGGTTACTGTCGCTGGTAGATTAGTTTACGTACTTTTCGATTCTGGTGCCATGCACTCCATCACTACAAGTTTTACTGTCAGTTTGGGGCGGGGCAGTGTACTCTTAGAGGATCCGTTTGTGATCAGAGGCCCAGGTGGCCAGTTGTTTGTAGCTGAGGAGGTCTACACGGACTGTGAGGTCAGTATAAGGGGACACAGCCTCCCTGTTGACCTGATTGTGATACAGATGGAGGATTTCGGCATGATCCTAGGGATGGACTGGCTATCCGCCTATCACACCCTGGTGGACTGTTTTGGGAGGAAAATCGTCTTCTCCATACTGAAGTTGCCTCCCTTTTAGTTGCACGGACAGTCGATGGACGGAGGTTTTAGATGCATCTCCGAGCTTCGAGCAGCAAGGATTTTGAGGCAGGGGCGTGAGGGCTTTTTGGCCTGTGTAGTGGCAGAGCCTAGCCCCGTGGCTGACTTTCAGAGTATTTTAGTGGTTTGCGAGTACCCTGACGTTTTTCCAGAGGAGCTACCAGGACTGCCGCTTGAGGATGAGATCGAGTTTGAGATCTCACTAGTACCAGGGATCAGCCCCATTTCTGCTGCACTGGATGGCACTGCTTGAGCTGTGAGAGCTCAAGTCACAGCTGTAGGACCTGTTGGAGAAGGGCCTTGTGAGGCCCAGTGCGTCCCCGTGGGGAGCTCCTGTGCTGTTTGTGAGGAAGATGGACGATACCTTGTGACTTTATGTCGACTACCGACAGCTGAATAGGATCAGCATCAAGAACAAATATCCATTGCCGAAGATTGACAACCTCTTCGACTAGTTGCGAGACGCCGCAATGTTCTCCAAGATAGATCTGAGGTCGAGCTACCACCAATTGAGGATCAGGGAGACCGACATCTCCAAGACAGCTTTTCGTACCTGGTACGGGTACTACGAGTGCTTGGTCATGCCGTTTGGGTTGACCAATGCCCCATCTGCTTTTATGGATTTGATGAACCGAGTTTTCAAGCCGTACTTGGACCAGTTTGTGATGGTGTTTATTGACGACGTTCTTGTTTACTCGTGGGATCAGGTGCAGCATGGACAACATTTATGCATGATCCTGGGCACTTTGAGGTGACGTAGTTTGTATGCCAAGTACAGCATGGGCGAGTTTTGGTTAAGGCAGGTGACTTTCTTGGGCCACGTGATTTCAGGGGATGGTTTGGCTATGGATCCAGCCAAGGTTGAGGCTGTACTCAAGTGGGAGAGGCCACGTACAATGACAGAGACACGCAGCTTTTTAGGACTGGCAAGTTACTATCGGCAGTTTATCAGAGGATTCTCTCAGATTGCGCATCCTATGACCTAGATGACTTGGAAGAACGTGCCCTTTGCCTGGACAGATGAGTGTGAGGTATGTTTTCAGGAGTTGAAGGAGAGACTGACTTCAGCTCCTGTGCTTACCATCCCGGACAGCAGTGGCAATTTTGTGGTTTACACAGATGCTTTGTTGCAGGGGTTAGGGGGTGTGCTCATGCAGTGGAGTCACGTTGTCACTTATGCTTCGCGGCAACTGAAGCCCCATGAGCATAGCTACCCTACCCATGACTTAGAGCTGGCAGCCGTTGTCTTCGCGCTGAAGACATGGAGGCACTACCTTTACGGTGAGACTTTCGAGATTTTCACGGATCATAGGAGCCTCCGATACTTGTTTGACCAGAAGGAGCTTAACATGAGACAGGGACATTGGCTTGAGCTCTTGAAGGACTACGACTGCAGCATCTCCGACCACCCAGGGAAGGCCAATGTGGTGGTTGACGCCTTGAGCCGGAAGGCCCCCGCCCACTAAGGTAGTCTACAGGCGCAGAGTTGGAGACTTATGGAGGAGTTGGGCTGTTGGTGACCTGGGAGTCACAGGGGTATTGTGGGACAGTGACAGTGATGCGGCAGATGCGACCAAAGCTGATAGACCGCATCATCACAGGGCAGATGACAGATCTGTACTTACAGACTCTGTGAGACAGGGTGTTGACAGGGGACCCAGGAGACTTTTCCTTTACAGATGAGATACTGCACATGTGGGGATGCTTATGCATCCCTAGGGATGAGGAGTTGTTGAGAGAGCTCCTGGCTGAGGTGCATGGCTCCAAGTTCACTATACATCCCAGGAACACAAAGATGTCTCATGATTTGAGACGTGACTTTTGGTGGAGAGGGATGAAGCGGGATGTTGGTGAGTTTGTGCAGTAGTGTTTGGTGTGCTAGCAGGTGAAGGCCGAGCATCAGAGGCTTGCAGGGTCGTTGCAGCCACTTCTTGTGCCAGAGTGGAAGTGGGAGAGCATCACCATTGACTTGGTGGTGGGTCTACCAGTTACCCAACGGGGACACAATGCAGTCTGGGTGATAGTAGACAGGTTGACGAAGACGGTGCGCTTCTTGCCGATCTAAGTCACCCTTGGACCAACATAGTTGGCAAAGAGGTACATTCGAGATGTGGTACACCTGCACGGAGTTCCCCGTGAGATTGTATCCGATAGGGATACCTAATTTACTTCCCAGTTCTGGGCTAAGTTTCAGTAGGTTTTAGGGACACGTTTGAGGTTCAGTATCGCTTTCCACCCCTAGAGGATGGAAGGACAGTTAGAGTGCACCATACAGACACTTGAGCACCTTTTACGCACCTGTGTACTAGACTGGAGAGGCTCCTGGGAGGAGCACTTACCCCTGGCAGAGTTTGCATATAATAATAGTTACCACTCGAGCATCAGCATGGCACCTTACGAGGCTCTATACGGACGAAGGTGTACTGCACCCTTGAGTTGGGTCGAGGTGGGGACCAAGTGGGAGGTTGGCCCCAGGCTGATCCGGCAGAGTCAGGAGGTGATAGAGCTGATTCACAAATGACTTCACACTGTCAAGAGCAGGTAGAAGAGTTACGCTGACCAGAAACGTAGAGAGGTGCTATTCGAGGTTGGGGATCACGTCTTTCTCCATTTTTTCCCATGAAGGGCTTGCAGCATTTTAGGGTGAAAGGGAAGCTTGCGCCGAGGTTTGTGGGACCCTTTGAGGTTCTGGAGTGGGTAGGTGATAGCGAAAATACGCGGTTTGTTAATTAGGTCGTTGTAACGTGTAAATCCGCTTTCGCTCTTAAATTTATAATCCTAGATAGGGAAGTATATAGGGTCGTCCAAAGAGGCAATATGGTTGCAAAATTGATTCTCTTGCTTGGAATATATCTCAACTTTCTTTTTGGTAATTTTCAATATACCATTTTTTTTTATTTTTGAACTAAGGCAACATGCGAAACTGATGGCGGGAAAAGTGTTTACACTTCCAATTAAGTAAACAACTCTAAAGTAGCAAGTAGAGCCTCTCCCTAAGCTCACTCTAGGCAAGTGGAGACCTAGAATAATTAGGGAGAGGAAGTGAAGAATGCTGAAAATAAGCAAATAGAAATGCAAACAAGATATGCGAAGAAGGCAACTAGATAATTGATAAAGTGTTTAACAAAAATGCTAGTAGAGGAATGCTTCTACTACTAGATAATTGAAGTAAAAGAAAACACAAATCCTCTAAATAGATGGTGAAGAAGAGGGCTTCTTGCTCCAAGGTTGGTGGCTCCCAAGCTTGAAAAGAATCCTTCAACTCCTTCCTTGCAGAACTCCGCCAAGGTGATGACCTCCAAGGCAAGCCCTAAGGGGGCGTGCCCTAAGTTTCTCTCCAAGGGTGGACGTCCACCCTAAGCTTTTCTCCTTTGCCTGGCCATCCTCCTTGAAGTGGGAGAGTCCTCCTCCTTGGCGTGGCTCAAGTTGAAGAGAGTGGGGAGAAGAAGGCACCAAAAGGGCTGGTGATGTGCCCCTTTAATCTCCTTCTCTACTCCTTCTTCTTGGCCGTAGGTATAGGTGGTTTAGGTAGAAAATATACTAAGGGAGGATGCCCAAAAATGGTGGTAGGTGGTGGCTTTTTATAGAATAGGAGGGGGGCTATGGTGACCTTTGAAATGGATGGCCAAGATGAGTTGATGGAGGTGGTTGGAGATCCCATGGCCAAGGAGAGTTGGCGCCACGTTAAAGGGCACCAAGGGGTAGTTATGGGTGTTGACACCCTTTACTACTAGATAATTGAAGTAAAAGAAAACACAAATCCTCTAAATAGATGGTGAAGAAGAGGGCTTCTTGCTCCAAGGTTGGTGGCTCCCAAGCTTGAAAAGAATCCTTCAACTCCTTCCTTGCAGAACTCCGCCAAGGTGATGACCTCCAAGGCAAGCCCTAAGGGGGCGTGCCCTAAGTTTCTCTCCAAGGGTGGACGTCCACCCTAAGCTTTTCTCCTTTGCCTGGCCATCCTCCTTGAAGTGGGAGAGTCCTCCTCCTTGGCGTGGCTCAAGTTGAAGAGAGTGGGGAGAAGAAGGCACCAAAAGGGCTGGTGATGTGCCCCTTTAATCTCCTTCTCTACTCCTTCTTCTTGGCCGTAGGTATAGGTGGTTTAGGTAGAAAATATACTAAGGGAGGATGCCCAAAAATGGTGGTAGGTGGTGGCTTTTTATAGAATAGGAGGGGGGCTATGGTGACCTTTGAAATGGATGGCCAAGATGAGTTGATGGAGGTGGTTGGAGATCCCATGGCCAAGGAGAGTTGGCGCCACGTTAAAGGGCACCAAGGGGTAGTTATGGGTGTTGACACCCTTTGGTGTTGGCGCCAAAATGGGCATTCTAGAAGGTCATTAGGTGGCGCCACCTTAAGGTTCTAGAAGGGGGGGTATGTGGATGGCTAGGATGGCTTATGTGGGTAGGTGTAGGGTGGATTAAGGGGCTGAAAGTGGCGCCAATATAGAGGTGGTTAGGGGTGGTTTTTGGTGCCAACTTGAAGTGTCTTTTGGTGGAGATAATGGGGTGAAGGGATGGCTAGGAGGTGGCGCCAACTTAAGTAGGGTAGCTAGCTTAGGTAGGCTTGAGTTGGTGGAGCTAGCTAGGGTTGATTTTTAAGGTAATGAATGGCCAAGGAGCTGGTTGTTGGCTAAGCTAAGCTAAGCTAGCTTAGCTAATGGAGGAGTAGAGGAGAAGGTGTTGGAGCTAGGGTTTGGAGGGAGGAGCTGAGGAGAAGTCTGGAGCTGGCTGCTGCTGAAGAGGCTGGCATGGGGCTACTCTAGCTGGCTTAGCTTGCTAGTTCTTTGCTAGTTGCTAAGCCAAGCTAAAGTGAGCTAGCTTCTACCAAAATAAGCTGAGGTGAGCTAGGTCTGGTGCTCCCAGGGAGAATCAAGCTGGTTGAGGCAGCTAAGGTAGCTTAGCTTAACTGAGTTGAGCTAAGCTAAGTGCCTGGGAGCTGGACTTGAGCTTCCTGAGCTAGGATGAATTCTTCTTCAGCTGGCTGAAGTTGAGTGGAGCTGGATGTAGCCGGATCTGAGCTGGGGTGAACTCCTATCAACTTAGTTGAGCTAGCTAGAGCTCCCTATTGACTAGTGGGAGCTGAGATGAGCTTGACTCAGCTAAGTTGAGCTGGATCTGAGCTGACTTGAGCTAGGGTGAGCTAAGGTGAACTCTCTTGAGCTGCCATCCAGCTGAGATTAGCTGAATGGAGCTGGGATGAGCTAACCCTAGTTCAAGTAAGCTAGGTTCCAGCTGCGGTGAGCTAGATCAAGCTGAGGTGAGCTGGATCAAGCTAAGGTGAGCTGGATTAGGCTGAGTTCCAGCTACGCTGAGCTTCCCCTTCACCATTTGCCTTCTTGAGTGCTAGGGTTTTAGGGATCTATATATCTGTACATCCCTAACACTCACAAAAACATATTAAAAAGACAATAAAAAATGCAATGCATGCCTAACCTATTTTATGCCTAAATGCAGGCCAAAAACCCGTTTGCGAAGTAAAATCCTAAGTGCTAGGTTTTTTTTAAAGCATAAGAATGATGATAAACTGGCGTTTATCAGTAGGACCCATTGCTTACAGGCTTGCCCTTCCTCCCCAGCTTTCTGGAGTGCACGACGTGTTCCACGTGTCCAACCTTAGGAAGTACGTCGTTGATCCTAGTCACGTTCTGAGCCATTAGAGCATCGAGGTGGGTGACGACCTGACTTGCCCTGAGAGACCAGTGCAGATACTAGATAGAGCCGTTCGAAATTTGGGATGGAAGTAGGTACCACTGGTGAAGGTCCTATGGAGAAGCCAGTGGTACGAGGAGGCAACCTGGGAGCCTGAGGCGGCGATGCGAGAGCGGTACCCAGAGCTTTTTGAGGGTACATCTTTTCATACCTACTTCGTTCCTCTTTAAGTTTGTTATGCGCTTTTACGTTCCTTTTTCTGCACCCTAGGTAGTTCAAGTTTCGGGGATAAAACATCCTTTAAGTTTGTTATAATGTAATGACCCATTACACTTTTAGCCATTTAAGACGTCTGGAGTTTCAGTCAAACGTCTGGACTCGTTCCCGGACGTCTGAAAGTGGAATTTTTGTACAGTGCTTTGCGCTCTGCGTACAGGTGGCATGTAGAGATCGTTCCTCTCTCTCTCTTCCTCATCTCCCCTGAACCTTAAACCCTACACCCTCCTATTTATACCCCTCCTTCCCTTCCTCCTCTCCTCACACCACCAGCCACCACCACCTTCAAATCTCCAGTGAAGCGAGTGGAGGGCGAGTGAGGGAGAGCAAGAGGGAGGAAGGAGGAGGCCCAAGTTCGGTGGACCTTTGGTGGAGCTTCAGTGGAAGCTCGGCGGAGCTCTGGTGGAGGCTCGGAGGGTTTTGGGGAGGCAGCTTCTGACCCGCTGCAGCCGCAGGAGGGACTGCGGAAGCTCCTGTGGGCGAGCTCTCAAAGGAGATAGCTCGCAGGAGAGGTTCTGATGCTGGGATTTTTCTAGTATCAGATGTCTGGAGAGTCGACCAGACGACCCTAGTGCCAGCAGGACATCCGAGTCTGGGGTCGAACGTCTGAAAGCACACGCAATACTGAGGTACATGCTTTTACGCTGTTACGGCCATGCAGGCCTCACCGTGGAAGATTTGTCCAGCCTAATTTGGACCTGCGGATTTCATACGTAGGTAAAGGTCCTTGGGAAGGGGTGTGGGACGCTTTTCCACGCATTTTTGAATGTTTGATCTCATCGCCAGATGCCCGGAGGTGCGTCCAGACAACTAGAGACTTTGTCCAACGTCAGGAATTATCCCTAAACGACCATAGAGGGAGTCTAGATGTCTGAATCAGCCGCAGAGAGCATAAGGTAAGATTTGATGTCGTTTAAGATGTTTGGGATTATTCCCAGAAGTTTGATTTTGAACAGTAGGCACGTTTTTTGACCTGTTTAGGGTTCGATCGGGGTCCGTTTTATGCAAACGAAATACCTGCACTTTCCTCTCGAGTTCCTCTACATACTAGAGTCTGTCATACACTATTCTGAACTCTCCTTTCGTGATGTATTCCCTGGTATTAGGTTTCAGCCTACTGCGCATTTGGGGCTCACAGAGACGTCTGGGTCTGCGGTTTAAGTCCCCATTACTCCCGTGTTTCCTGGTAGAGTGGTTTAATTTTGTTAATAATATTTAATTAAGAATGTGCTTGTGAAAATAGCTGAATGGAACCCTAGGATGTGGAATGAACCCTAAGGTAGAGAAATGAATGAACCTGTTTGTATTGTATGGTTTACTTGCATGCGTGATTAAGATAAATTGCTAGCAAATACTTGTATTATAATTACAAGTTGCCTGTTAAAATAGGAGCTACCTGTATTTAATGAACAATTACTTGTGAAATCACTAGTTGCATGATATTGAGAATTGAATTATGAAAACACTAGCTTCCTGTATATGGATGAGGAATGAATTATGAAACATGAGATCTAGATCTGGATAATGAGGTGAACACGAGAATGAACCTTACGGGGAATTAGAAGTAGAACTCCTGTGGATAAACAAAATCTGGAATGTAGATGGGAAGTGTATTGGCCCTTGAGTATGTGGTACGAAGGGGAGCAACTGTCCCCTTTTAGTGTAGAGCGAAGCTAGCCTCCCTTGGGTTGAGACCCGAGGATAGGATTGGCCACTCTACACCGACTCCTATTGGCCCTCACGTATGTGGTACTGAGGTGTGCTACTAGTGTAGGGAGGGAGCTAGCCACCCCTTGGGGCCCGGGGTTCAGCTACCTACCCTACATCGACTTTGTTAGGCCTTCTGGGCAAACCGGGGTAGTCAGACGTGGGTGCACAGACTGTGGAGGGGTGAGACCCCTGTTTGGTTCAGAGGGGCGAGACCCCTATTCTGAGAGGGCAAGGCCCTATGCTATTTCGTGCTGTACTTTGAGCATATCCGCTAGCGGAAATGACTGACCACGTGTTAGTGCAGAGTAGCTACCTGTGCGCTTATCACGCGTGTCCTAGTCACCGCTACGTCTTGACAGTGACCTCGGGGTGGTTGACTGGGTGTAGGACTACCACGGGGGACTCTCCTGGCCAGGAGAGCACCACGTGTACCTTGTACTCTACGGAAAAGACTGCAATCAAGATCGTTCCCACGAGGAACATGTAAGATCAAGAAATATCTGGATACTTGAGAAAAAGGGTGAAACAGAATCAGATAAAATAGACAAATAGAAATGAGAATTAAACCTGTTGTTTTTATTATTTTGTACTTAGATAATATAGACACCACTCTACTCAGCGTTCGCTGACTCTGTCTTTTCATAATACCGTTCAGGGTTAGGAGTTGAGCAGCCTGAGTTTCCTACTGCAGAGGGTGTTGGGCCTAGTCGAGTCCAGCCGTAGTTTTTCTTCAGCACTTTCTTTCTTTTTTTCTACTGTTGTAGTAAGTATTGGACTCTTAGTTACTGTTCTGCTACTTCAGTTTCCTTTTCGCTTTCCGTTGTTGTGGTATGTACTGAGATAGCTGTTCTATTTCCTTTACTACTTTGTACATTTCTTCTGCTTAGTTATATTGCATGTGTGAATATGGTTTATTTTCCTATTTTTGGTTATTTCTTATTGGATGACTTGGTCTTGAGATTAGTCGAGGTGAGTCAGTCTCGGGTCCTGTAGGGATCTGGGAACCGGGTCGTAACATTGTCTTCCCCAGGGTTAGTGAGAACTCAGGTAAGTTTGTGCTAGCAATACACGTTATGAAGCCTCGCTCCATCTAGTCCATAAGCATGCCTACCACCTAGGGAGTAAAAGCCCTCAAAGAATTTTAGCTTTTGACTCCCAGAACACTCTGCTGGAGAACCCATTCATACCACTGTCATCCTATCACCCTTCGGCCACCACACGCATGCACACAACAAATCATCACTGCCATCGCACTCCTCGCACCACGGAGAGTCTTCTGAACATTCTAATTGGGGCACTTAGCCCATATTCGCCTTGTTCAGAGTTCACCAGGCATCTCATCTTCGTCGTTCATCACCTTCGTCGACCGCTGTGCTCTGACCTACTTTGACCTCGTTGCAACTTCCAGGCACTGTGGTTACAAGCCAAGAAGAGCTCCAAGCTCTCAATTGAAGCAACAGGTAGCATCCACTGCTTCAATTCCACGAAGCCCTCATCTGCTGCTATGCAAAAGAGAAAGGTGGGACATTTAGTCCCACCTCGTGAGTAGACGTGCCTTCAGCAGCACATATAAGGAATTCATCCCATGAGCTTATCTCCTTGCACACGGGGGGTTGGGTACCCCATGCACTCTACCTAGCACTCCTCGCTCACCTCACGTTGGTGAGCCTGGACCTCTACTTGGATCCGATTACCCGCCTGAATACCTGATTATCTGGTTCTTAGAAATAAGAGCAGAAATAACGAGGAGGGGGGAGGGTTTTGCTTCAGGATTCGTGTCCTCGAGGTGCGTTTAGTGCACCCAATACTTAGCATCTCTGAGAGGCATCTTCTTTGTGCTTGGTGCCTTTGTGCGTCTACTTTGCTAAGGCTCTGTGCCTTAGTGGTTTAAGGCATCCGATCTCCCTGGATGACGTCTGCTGAGGCCGTGTGCTTGGTTTTGAACACTGTGAATGTATTGAGGAATATGCTGACTTGAGACATAAGTGGCTCGAGACCACTGTAGCAAAATTGATCTGAAATTGAATGCTTGATATGTGCTTAACTTGAGGGATATCCTTGGTGATCTAAATCACCATTTTAGCGTTTCTCTCTTCTTTTTATCATAGCAATTTCTTGAGATACTACTTATTATAATTGGATATCGTTTTGAGTAGATTCATTAAATATATTTCTTGCAATTAATCATTGTGCTCATTTGATTTATATCATGATTAGTGTGTGAATTCCACATTTGCTCCCTGTGAACAACCTCGAACTTAATTTCCGAATTTCGAGCATACTTTATAAATTTAAATGCTATAGCGATTTTGTTGACTGTACTACAATGTGCATCTCTTAATACTCGACGAATTTGTAGCAACAGTGTCCCACACTTGCAACAGGTCCAGATCTTCTATCATGGGCTCCATGATGACACAAGGAATTTTGTTGATGCCACTTTTGGAGGAAATTTTTTGTGTTAGGACAAGGACTCAACCTTTGAGCTCTTCGAAGGCATGCCCAATAATTCTATTAACAATGATTTAATGAGTGTTTTTAATAGAAAGTCCTCACATTCCCACTCACACACGGGGGTACACGAAGACCAATCCAGCTCACAAGACTTAGAAATTGTGGCTAGTCAGCTGGATAAGTTGGGCTTAATAGAGAAGAAAGTAGATGAAGTATGGAAGTCCTTGTCTAAACCTTCATCATCTTCTTAGTCACCTACACCTCGCACTTCTCAGTTTCCCATAGGGAGGGAAACCGTGAACAATCTATCTGTGACACAACCTACACTACCAGATTTTTATTGTCTTATCCTTCACCGGTTGGTGGAGCAATTGTTCCTCCTCACATTGACTTCCCTGCACCTTCTGGAGCTTCAGAGGAGCTCCACGCCATTCACACTAACCCATATTCGCAAACGTACAACCTTGGATGGCGTAATCATCCAAATTTCTCGTGGTCGGGAAATTCACAAAGATCCACTTTTCAACAACATTCTTCCCACCACTTCACAACCTGATTCGAGCACCACCTCCACAACAACATGGGTATCCACCACATGCCTACCAGTAATGATGAACGAGATTTTATGCACTAAAAGATTGAGTTTGAAACTTGTCATTGTTGTTGCATAAAAATCCATCAATCAGATAATTTTACTGAAACTCAAAGTGAATCTCGGGTCGAACACAGGGAGATGAATGTTTGATTAAAAATCGCATTTGGAATTATTTTTCATAAAGTAGATTAGCTGGTTGAAATTAATCTATTCGAGCTATTCTACTTAAAGAATAAATAATAGAAAAGAGAGAGAGAGAGTGAACCAATATTTCATAGCTATATGTTCATTACAACTAATTTCTACAACTAAAAAGCTAGAAATCTACACTAGAAAGCAATAAAAAGATAGGGATGAGAACATCCTTCTCAATGGCTGCTTGGTGGACGAGCCGCATTGGTGGAGTGCTCGGAAGAGGGTGATGAGATACTGGATGAAGGAGAATGAAGCTGGAGGATGGAGGACGAAATAGGGTGACGTCACAGCAAAATACACTTCCCAAATGGTGGCGAGAAGGCAACCACGGGATGCTTCACGAAGGGGGTAAGATGGAAAATTATTTTACTCTAGCTTTAGTGGAGCATCCCGAGTGTGGGACTATCACATAGAACCTTGGAGGGGGTGAGAGAAGAGAGAAAGGGATAAAGAAAATGTGAAGGAGTAAGGTCCCTTTTATAGGTGGAGAAGACAAGTAAAAGACTCATTTTCAATGCCTTTAAAATGAATATGCGACCTTTAGTGACGCATGTAAGCATCACTAAAGGCACACATCGCTGTTGGCACGCATGCAAGGAGGGCCATCAGATCTCGAACGAATAGCTCAGATCGAGCTACGCCACAAGCCTATTGACCTTCGGCCGTTCGCACCTTCATTGCGTTCAATCGCTCTCAGCCGTCTGATCGTTCGATCGGACGATCAAGATCACGTGAACATGTTTCAATTACAAACATTATGTGGGCCCGCTTGCGATGGCACGCATGATCGTATGTTGTCATGCGCATGCACGTGCTCCTTCATCCTGTGTCCCTAGGCATGCCACATTGCATCCTCCGCTATCGGTCATCACCAATTGAACGGTTGAATTTTGGTGTGCCTGCGCGCCCTCTCGATTTGAAGCGTGGTGAGATTCGATCTTGCGCTGCTGCATTTTACGTAAGAGACTTGACCACCGTGCTACGAGCACAGATGGTCGAGTTTTTGAATTCTCCCTCTGATGCTCTCCACCATTGGATGATGATTCGACGGTGGATATTAATCTGATGTTGATGAAGGAGGGCTGCTGTGACAGTGGGCGGCTTGGATGGCACCACGTGGCACCATTTGGGCTATCCATTTTTTGATGCTTGTAGATGGTGCCACGAATGTCAGATCGAGTCGATTTTCACGCTGTCGGGCTACGATCGTCAATCCAAACCCATCCATGTGGTTGGATTTGTCATCTAAGTTATGGATTTACACCACCTTGACCCTTGACCTCTGATCTTTCTCAGACTACATCTGATGCTACATAGGTTTGATTAGGGTGATCTCGGAGGCGTTGGATTCCGATTGTCGCCCTAATCAGATCCATATGATTGGATCTTCAATCCGAGGGCCAGATAAGAATCACCCTATCCCCTGGACACAAAAAGGACAATTAACCTATAATATGTACAAACTAATATAAATGCAAAATGATGCACGCTATGTAATATTTATAATGCTGAATACAATTATATGCCTAAGAACACACATAAATAGACAATTTATGTGACATAGATGTGTCTACATCACGCCCCAATGCTTATCTTTTGCTAGTTCCTAGCAAAATTACATGCTATTTATAAAATTAGGATTAATTACTTGGGCAATAATTATTTCTCAACACTAAAAAATTTCTACTGAAGACCTAAACTACCTAGACTCAACAGTGCCCGAGTGACTGCCAAATGCAAACGGTCTAAGCCCTCACCTTATTCAAAAGCAAGTACATCTTTTTCTTTTTCTAATTTTCTAATTTTTGTTTGGATTTTTTTAATTTTAGAGTTTCGGGGCAGCTTTCTACAGCTACCTGACCCACTCAAGACTAAAAAAGGACTCTAAGTGCTAAGCATCTTTTTGTGACTGTGATAGACTCACTGATCAACAACTAGAATGAACTTCAAGTTTCTATGAACCCTAGGTGACCCTAACAAAAGATTTCTGCCTAAAGGTGTATCTATTTGATTGGTAGCTTTCTCCCTAGTTTTTATTTTTATGGGGTGAACACAAAGGCGAACCCAGTGTATATCGCTCGGCTTATTCTACTTTCTTACTTCTTCCTAAGTGTTAAGAATTATTTGTTCATTCTTGTGAGCTGGGTTCTGAGCAACCGGCCAATGGACTGTTATCCACGGCAACTTGCCAACCATATTCGTACGGTGAAGTGTGGCTTTTCTTTTTTTTTCAATTTTTTTCATTTCAGAT
Source organism: Thalassia testudinum (assembly GCA_037157565.1). Taxonomy (NCBI): domain Eukaryota; kingdom Viridiplantae; phylum Streptophyta; class Magnoliopsida; order Alismatales; family Hydrocharitaceae; genus Thalassia; species Thalassia testudinum. Next base: position 54,595,763 of record JAZHRO010000009.1, read on the forward strand.
ATTTTTCTATTTTTTTTTTTTTTAAGTAGGTGGCTTCCCTGATCTAAGATTTGCCTAAAGGTAGCAGAAAGAGAATGGTCATATGACTGGGCTCTGGACAATCGGTGAATGCCCACAACAACTTGCCAGCCATACTACTATAGAAGGTTCATTAGCTACTCAATTTTCATTAAAACTGTCAAAAAAATAGTTAATGTAAATACCGTGTAGATGCTTAGACTATAAGTCACCTCAAATCAGAGGGCGGGTTGATAAGTCGTGTACTTGTCACCCCAACTTATTTAACCAATTAGAAATGAATTTAGAATGGCGAGGACTCGAGAATCAAGTCCATATTTTAGTGGACACCCGAGCTGATTAAGCACGAAGACCTGAAGGGTCTAAGTGTTCAGGTCTTATCGTATCATTCCCTAAAGTTGAAAAAAAGTCTAATGCCCAAGGTCTCTTTTCCTAATTCAATTTTTTTTTATAAGTAAAGGGAAAAATATAAAAGGAATCTACGAAGCTGACAAAATGATTCAGAGATGAATATATCTAGCCCCCTATGCCTATCTAATGAAATGTCATTATTGTATTAAACAGAAATGAAAAAGAGCCGAACAGAGAAGGAAGCACCTAAATTTCATGATTAACAGGTCAACTTCAAGATGAAAATAGAATGAATATGTGCTAAATTTAGTGTCTTCAGCTAGGCACACTATACAAATGAAGAGGAAATAAAGAATTCGCAAGTGCTGGTCAGGACCAAAATAAGAAGATCGATTTTATGACCCGCAAGGAGAAGATGTCCACAGATGTGGACGAGATTGTGATGCAGACCCATGTCCTATGGTTGAGTGTATCTAAGGTTCTGAGAACATTATGGAAGTAGGGTCAGGCCTACGGTTTATGAGGATGCAACCTAAGTCCAAAAAGTTAGACAATAGGAAAATTTGTATCAAAAAGATAATCAATTAATTTGTGCTTGGGTTGAACATCCTCAGAGTTGAAAATGTCATAAGGATCCTAGGTTGGTGGTTGTAGGTTTATAGGAACCCTCGACTCAAACTTCTGCTTCCCCTGGAATAGCTCCCTAGATCTTCAATTCCGGATTCCTATCCTCCACAATCATAGTTTCCAGGACCTCGAAAGTATTAACAACCTCGTCCAAAATATCCAAGTCCAAAATTTGTAGCTTAATCAGAATTAACTTGGGTTTGATAATTTTAAGAAGATAATCATCATTATGCTCAACAATGTGTGATTTAAGAATGGGGCTATGAATTGAATCCTTCATGAAATAAGGATTTGAATCCACCATGCTAGCCCCAACAGGATCAATGTCCTCAATTATAAGTCCATTAAATAATTCATTGAATTCCTCTAGCCTAGTTGTCTCACTAAAATCATTTTCCTCAAACTCAGATGAGACTTCAAATAAAGATTCTTCACCTCCAGAATCAAAGAATGCTAGATTCGCATTTATATATGTCTCAAAATCATCTATCCTTTTCTGGTCTATAGAGACATACTTTCCCTCTTACCCTGGTTTAGGGATCTCAAGTGAAGAAATCAATCCATCCCCAGTTGGTTGCTCTAGACCAATCTGGTCATCCCTGGTCTCATAAAATGTGTCCCCCCTACAGGTACCTAAGTGGGTTTTGACATTGGTTCTCCTAAAGGGTTTCATCTTGGGAATCATCCCAACATTGAACTAAAGCAACCATAAATTTCATATTTAATTTCGACAACTTCTCAAGTAAAAACTCACCTAGGTCCTTATCCTTAACATCTTGGAAGCAATCCAATAAATAATTGTTAAGATCGTCAATCATTTGAATCAAAGGCTCCAATTCTTCTATGTAGGGTGTTGACTAAGGTTTTTAAAGATTGAATGGTGTTCCTTAAAAAAAAGAAAATAAAAAAATGGTGCTAGATTTTTATTTTTCTTTTCTGGGGAGATATACCCTGAGGTTGACCCCAGTAGAAGTAAGAAAGCTACTAAATTCATGTAGGAGCAGCTGATGCGGAGGATTCACATGCAGAAAGGGTTCGAGTTTGGAAAACCTGTCGTCATAGTTCAATTCGTGAGAAAATCCGTCGATCAGATAAAATTTATAACCAAAACTCAAAAAGTGAGTTCCAGGTTGAACATGGGGAGGCGAACGTTTGATTTTGAAAAATAAGCATTTCACTTTATTAGTTTTTTGCCATTTTTTATCTTTTATAATTTTTTTTGTATTTTTAATAGTGCAAGAGATCAAGTCGATGAAATTTTATCTAGCTAATCTACTTGCAAAATATAAAAGAGAGAGAGAGAGAAAGAGAGAAACAGTCATATATTTTCAAACAAATGTTTTTTACAACTAGGAAAGCAGGAAAACTACACTAGAAAGCGATAAAGATATATAGAGATGAGAAGAATCCCCCTCGACAGTCGCTTGGAGGATGACTCACTCTGACGATGCCTAGATGAAGGTGGTGACGAGTAGGATGAAGGAGAATGACAGCAGAAGGAGAATGGGGCGAGACATCATTGCTGCAAGGATCTACTTCCTGAAGTAGTTGAGAAGACGGCCACGGTATGCTCCACGAAGGGTGATGAGAGGTGAAGAAAAATATTTGATTTCTACTATAGAGGAGCATCCCAGGCTTGGGACAAGCTCTCTCTAGAGCCTTAGAGGTGGTGAGGAGAAGAAAAGAAGAGATGAAGAAGAAGGGGAGGTGTAGGGGTCCTTTTATAGTGGAGAGAAGAGGAGGAAATCTGTCCAAGGGCTACAACGACATCAAATATGTCACTGGAGATCCATGCCAACCAATGCCCCAAATGTCTCTAAAGCCTGCTGGCACTCGTGCTCTATCCCTGCTGGCATCTGTTGGAGTGCCTCCCTACCATTCGATCAAGATTTGAAGGCTCAGGTGCACCCGCTGATTGTGCCCTTTGAAGGTGTGTACCACTATCGTTGAAGAGAGGCGCGAGCACCGCTGGATCAGCATCAGATGGTTGACAACTCCAGAAGATGTCTTAAGTTTGTGCCAGCATGTGATTTCATTGATCGCATGCGGGTGCAAATCTAACCTACGAGATTACGCTGTGTGGAAGCTTTGTGGTTGCCCAATGGAGATCCGACGGTCGAATTTCATTTACTGTGGCGAGGAAGCTTCAGCGGGACTCGACCTTGCACCATTTGAGTTGGGAGAGTGCTTAGCTAATGCATTAAGCCATCCTTTCTGTCACAAACAGGAGCGCGGTGAGGAGGTTGGGTGGACTACTGGCTAGTGTTGGGCAGCCTAGATGGCACCAAGTGGCACCATCTGGGTCATCCATCTTAATTCTGTTGCAGAGGGTGCCACGATGTTCGGATTGAGATGATTTCCGCGCCACCGGACTGCGATCGTTGCTCTGAATCCTTCCGTATGGTCGGATTTTTCATCCGAAGCCTGTAAGGATGTCGCATTGCCCCCTGGCCATTGATGTTCCTCGAACGCATAAGGTGATACGAGATTCCGATTAGGACAATCTCAGAGGCGTTTGACTCCGATCATCATCCTGATTTGATTCGTACATTCGAATCATCCATTCATGGCTTCGAAATAAATCTCCTTCCCTCCTGGCCATGAAAAGGATGCAATTAACCTAAAATATAGACAACTATTTTAAATGCAGAATGATGCATGATGTGTAATATTTATAATATGAAATGCAAATCTAAGCCTAGGAACATGCATGAATAGTCAGTTTAACCTAAATGGATGTGCCTACATCAGCAGCCGACAGAGTCCAATCGGTTATTAATTTCACACTTAGGACCTTTAACTCAATTCACTTCTATTACAAGTGTTCCAATGCTGATAACAATGAAACTGGGAGTGAAATTGAGACCAACCTAAACCGTGTGCCCGTGTTTAAAAATCAAGAGTTAGGTGAAACTAAATTAGGGAGCCATTAGATCTTGGTGTCTTAAGGAGCCAAGTTGTCCAAAGTTTTAGGCATAAGAGCACTATTTTCTATTTGACCAGGATTAACAAATTTAATTATTCAAAATTATTTTTGAGCTAAATGTCAGAAATACCCTTCAGCTGAAAGGTGTTCTTAACTCTAAGAATTTGCTAAGGGAGTAGCAAATGTTAGGTATGGGGTTATGATGGTAACCCCATCATTCTCTTTATCTAACTCTAATTGACTAATTTCCAAGGCTAAATTCATTGAATTAATGAATTGAAAGGGTATAATTTAATTCTAGCCAAATGAAGAAGAATTGTTGTAAAATAGGTTAATTCTATTGCTTAATAGTTCAATCTAAGTGCAGATTAACCAAAGGGCAAACCTTTACTTAATTAAAGGTCAATTGATATGGAATTCCAATAAGTGAGCTTGCATGGGTCAACTTAGGGTTTCTCTGAGAAATTAAGTTGATTTACATCTTTAAAAACCCTAATTTCAGCCTCACTTAACTTCAAAGGGTTTTAATGGAAATAAATATAATCTAAACCTTCTAAAAATCATTGGAAAATGTCCCCTAAGGTTTAGAACAATCATTTTTATAAAAAGCTAAATTGACCTAAAATAGAAACCAAGGTTAATGTTTAATACATTTTAGGTTAAAATATAAATTGACCAAGAAAACCTCATTAAAACCCAAAATTAAAGTCACAAATAAATTCCTTGGGTTAAAATTAGGTTACCTAAAAAGTTGGGACTATTTGGATTACATCTTCACCTAATTTTCAGAATAGCCCTTAACTTTTGAATTCCCTTCATTTTAGCCCAAAATTCATTCATTCTGGTCCTTGGATGATGTTAGCATGACGTCAGCTGTCTTCTTCAGGCAACCTGGTTGAGAAGCTTCTTCTCCTCTTTGTGTGTTATAGTATCAACTATAGATTGAGTAATTCTCGATCAAATCCCACCAAAGTTGGTGGGATTGATCCGCAGATCTCGACCAATCTAGAATTCTCATCACCAGCTCATTTGATTGGTTAGAATGGCCATGATCTTGGTCATTGTTGAACGTGAGAATCGTCTTTTAGAAATACGCATCGTAGTATAGGACAAAAATCACGACAACACTTAAATTTATAAAACACGAAATGAAGAAATGAGTCCAAGGTCGTTCACAGGGAGCAAATTGGGAATTCAATTACTAATCACAATTATCAAGAAAGATATCAAAATATTGCTCAATCAAAATAATATTGTAATAAGATAAGGAGTCAAAATGCAAAAAGATGGGGCTAAAATGGTGGTTTGAACAACCAATTTAACTCTAATGTTTAACCTATGCAATTATCTCAAATATTTCAACAGTACTTTCAACCAAATATCCACGTAAATAAATCCACAGTAGCACTAGATCAGAACCAGCACAAGGCCTTAGACATCGAGAGGAGAGGTCAGACGCCTTAACCTCAAGGCACATCAGTAACCATAAGGCACAAGCAACAAAAGCCAAGTGTTGGGCAACTAAGTGTTGATAAAGAGGGGGCATGAATCTCGAGGTGCAAAATGTTAGTGCAAGGGCACCACGATCGTTAATTTTGATAATAACAAAATACTTGTTATTTAACATTTGCTTTGAGTTTATATGCTTCAGGAAAATGCAAATGGATATCAAGTGTGAAGAAGCTCAAGCTCGCATCCATGGTGGATTGGAGGAGCTTGATGGAGGAGAAGGAGCTTCACTCAGAGAGAAAGCCTGAAGAAGGAAGGAGATGAAGGATAGGATAGATACTCTATTCATGTATTCTTTTGTTATTCTTTTGCTCTTTATTTTTTGACTAGATTATATGTTAAAGAGCCTCAAAGTAACTAAACTATAGTCCTAGGAACACTTACTCAAACCTAGGATACTTAGGTAATTCGTAGAAAACTTAGAAAGTCAAAATAGGCATCAAATAGCCTGCTTAGATGTCCAATCTGGAAATTAGACATCTGATCTTTAACTTTAAGACATTTGATTGTTTGATCAGACATCCAAACACCTAGGCTGGACTTAATGCTTTCTGTCTGTTAATTTCAGGCGACCAGTACTTAGTCCAGACATCTTAGAAGATGTCTGATGAACTTTCCAGATGTCCAACTAGAGCACCATTGGCTTTATCAGACTAATCTTAGAGGATTAACCTTTAATCTGACCTGCATACACTTTCAGATGTCCATAGTGATCCCCAAACATCTGATAAGTAGACGTTAGGCCCAAATCACCATTTGTTAGATGATTATAGTCGTTTAGCCTCAGGCAATCAATTCCTGCAATAAAACCTATTTTCAGACATTGAGACATTATGCCAGACGATCGACCTGTCGTCTGACCCATAAGACCTAGAACCCTATTTTAGTTTGGACAAAATCAGGAAGAAAACTCGTCTAGAATTAGACGTCTAACCTTAAGTCCAGATGTCTCAAAAGTAACCATTAGACATCTGTTCTAATCCTACACCATCCAGTTGATCCACCCTTCTAGATCAGACGATGACCCAAACGTCTGATAACCCTGTTAAAATCATAAATAACCCTGATTTTGGCCTGATTTGCCTTGGGATAATTCCCAATGGCTAGAAGAGGCTTTTAAACCCTTCTTAGGACCTCTATAAATAGAGGAACACCTTTCATAAGTTAGGACACACCAAGTAATACTACTTTCCACTCCTTTTGTGTCCAAGAGAAGAGAGATCAAAGAGAAGTGCTTTTTCTCTCAATCCAAAAGCACCGATACTCTGCCAAGATCACACCTACGCACTTCCGACTAAGGGGAGATTCTTACCTATAGTAGCATAACATCATATTTACTTTGTGGCTCTATAGGTGCTTGTTGTCATTTTTGTTTGTTGTTGGTTGGGTATTCGCTTTGCGAATTCTCATCTCCTTCATGGGACAAAATACTCCTCGTGAAGAGGAGGGTTTGAGGTACACTACCCTCGTCTAAGTAGAGTTGTTGTAAGAGGTTAAGTTACCCTCGTTTAAGTGACTTGGCTAGTGGATTTGATCGACTCGGTCGATCGAGAAATCCTAAACTAAGAGGTCTAGGTGGTGGTTTTTATCCAGGTTTGGGTTCCACCTAAAAATATTTGTGTACTTGCGATTGCATCTTTTTTGTGTGATTGGTATTATATTTTCTGCATTATTTTTCGTATCACGCAAATCTCACCCCTCTGTTGTAGAACCTACACAAAACCCTCCCCCTTCCTCCTTAGCTTTCTCTCTTTTAGAACTAAGTCGGATCCAGGTAAACAGACCCAAGCCCAGACCCGTGCGGTGTGAACCGCAGGCGAGGGCATGCATTGGTGTGTTCTTGAGTGGGGACCTCACTCTTGGTGCGTGTTGAGGCGAAGAGCCAATGTGATGAATTCAATTTATCTACTGCTGGTGGCTGTTCCTTGCATGATGTGGGACTAAAGTCCCTCTCCTTCCTTCGCGAAGCTCTGCATGAGCTGCAGCAAGTGCGTCGAGGAATTAAGGGCCCTGCACTATGTCTTCGCTTGATTGCAAGCCTGGGAAGCTGAACAAGTCAAGTTCACTTCAATTGAGCGCAGCTGCAAGTTAGCTAGTGGTCGGAGAAGAAGGTAGCAGTGACGTCCGATGGTTACCTCCATGCACAAAAATGGCCTTTTGACCCTATCAAAATAGCTCAAGAGCTTCCCCGTGAGAAGGGAAATGTGGTGGTGGTGGTTGGAGGACGTCTGTCGTGGTCGGAGAAGATGACTATGTGGTGAGTTGTTCGGTAGGGCATTTTGGTGGGTGTGAAGTGCAATTGATTGAGGACTTTTGAAGGTGGCACGACGACAGAAGTTTTGGTGGTGGTGGTGATGAGTTTCGTGCGGTGGAGGGCGATGAGGACTCACCGGAATCAGGCTAGCGTCGAGGAAGATGACGGGGATGCGAGTGGTGTGGCGGTCGATCCTGGAGTCTAAGTAGGTAGTAATGAAGTGGAGAGGGAGAGGAAGAGTTTGAGGTACTTAGGGAGAAGTGAGAAGGCAAGATGCATCCGGCATTGATCGGCCAGACGTAAAAAAGACGAGAACTATGGCGAGGTGTCGGCCAGGAAGAAGAGGTGGAGAGCGGCCGAACTTTGCCTAGTTGAGGTGGAGAGGAAGTCGGAGGGCCATCCAATTTGATGGTTGGACGGCCAGAGGAGGTGGTTGGAGAAGCTTACTGGAACTCAAAGTGACATTGGCTGGAGTCAAGAAGAAGAGGGAGTTTTTGGCTTGTTCTGAGTTGAGGAGCACAGTCTAGGTATAAGGGTCTTATATAGAGCTTCAGAACAAGCTCCAAATGAAGGAAGAGGCTTGATTGAGCCTCTTTTAGGAATAAAAAGTTCCCATAGATTTCGTGCATTTGCATTATCTCCTTGCTATGAATCAAGGTCCAGGATCCTGATAAAATTGATCTCCATCGTATAAACACCAATCCCACAAAATTTGGTGGGATTTGGTGCTAATTTGATGAGGTTTCACATTGGTCAAAGGTCAGTGTTGTAGAGTTGACTCATCAATGGCAGCAGGGACTAAAATGTGATGAAGACGAGAAACCTAAGGGGGTAAACATAATAATTTTGAAAGTTAGGGGTTTTTGGTGAGAAATAGAGATCTTAGGGACTGAATTACAAACTAAGTCAAGATGGATTCTGATTGGTCCCAAATTTTGGCACGAACCTAATTTGGACCCAAGGAATCTAATGGTGAGGTGGGATTTCAGTTTTGACTACGTTTGGATGGACAATTTGCATAGAAGCCCAAATTAGGGTAAAATCCTGTTTGAAACTCTATTCTAGGTTAAAATAGGTTCAGATGGTCAAACCAAGGGTACTAAACATATTAGAATATTTTTCTATGAACTTTAAGAGGTTTAGATGAATTATATCCTGACCAAAACCTCTTCAATTTAAGCGGGTTGATAATGAGGGTTTTATGTGCTGTTTCGATTCTCAAAATACATCAAACCATGCTTCTGTCAGTGCTGACCCACTTTTTGGACTTTTGAGCTCATTTAACCTTCATTTAACCCCTGCATCACCTTGTGGTTAATTTGTGTTTGTGATGTACTGTTAAAATTACAAAATTAACCCTGATTTCCCATTCTTCTCTCAAATTAGAATAATACAGAATTACGACCCTCAGATGATTATGTAGGAGCTTTTATCAATCATACTTGACAAAAAGTGTCTAGTTATGGCCTATGATGGTTTCCCATCAGTCGTGAGTTCAAGGTTTACAATCCATCAATTTCCACTCAAATCTCACGATCTGATCCTCATTTGTCCCCTAAACGTTTCTATTTAAACCTCTGACCAAGACCAAGTAGATGTGTGCGAAATTGGACGTGAAAAACCCCATTCTACTTCTCCTCCTTCATATGCCATTAGAGCACCTTGAAGCTCTACCACCACCTTCATCCGTTGCTCTTTCGCTGCAATTGGAAGAGGGCTTCTCTTCCTCTTCATCACACGAATCTTAACTGGAAGTTTTGGCCTCTGATGCCCTTTCCTCCGCTCCAATTTCTCCTCCTTCTTCATCGCTGACCAAGCTCGGTTGGTAATGATAAACGCCAGTTTATCATCATCCTTATGCATTAAAACAAACCCAGCTCTTAGGATTTTACTCCGTAAATGGGTTTTTGGGTTGCATTTAGGCATCAATTAGGTTAGACATGCATTGCATATTTTATTGTGTTTTTAATGTGTTGGAGTTCTAGGGATAAACAGATTAACAGATCTTTAAAACCTTAGCACTCTTGAAGGCAACTGGTGAAAGGGAAACTTAATCAAGCTAGGACTCAGCCAATTCCAACTCATCATGGCTGGATACCAGCTCCCTTAGACTAGGGTTAGCACCATTCAGCTCCATTCAGCTCATCTTTGCTGAATGGTAGCTTAAGGCAGCTCATCTTAGCTCAACCCAGCTCAAGCCAACTCAGACGCAGCTCAACTTCGTTGAGTTTAGCTCATCTCAGCTCCCATCAGTTCACTGGGAGCTCTAGCTAGCTTAACTGAGTTGGCAGGAGTCCCTCTCAGCTTAGGCCCAACTCATTCCAGCTCCACCCAGCTCATGGCAGCTGGACTCCATGCTAGCCGAGCTACTACTTGTCAACTAATAGCTTAGCTAGCTCTGGAGTTCTCATTAGAGGTAGTTCCAAGTCAACCTAGCTCCAGCTAGGTTGATACCATCTCAACTTAGTTCAACTACCCAACCCTAGCTACTAGAATAAGAACTAGGTAGCTTAGCTAAGTAGTTGAGATCCCCATGAAGCTGTCTCAGATTCAGCTCCAAGTGCAGTAGCCACCAGCTCCAGATTATTTCTCTAGCTCCTCCTTCATGAAACCCTAGCTCCACCACCTCTACTCTACTAGCTAAGCTAGCTTAGCTAGATCGGGTAAGCTCCCAACACCACCCAAGCTCCATGGTCGTCCACTCTGTAACCCTTAACCCTAACTAAACCCTAACCTAACCTACGTAAAAGTGGCGCCAACCTACACCAACCACCACCACTCACACCCCTTCATGTTGGCACCAAAAACACCTTATTCATCCCTTCATGTTGGAGCCAACATGTCCCTAAATCCTAGCCCTACACAACACCACATAAGGACATCTAAACCCTACACCTAAACCCCCTTCTAGAAGCCTTAGTTGGTGCCAACCCTAAGACACCCTAACCTACCCTTAACCACCATAGACTTGGAGCCAAAATACCACCCACACCCCCTCATTTTGGCACCACCTATATCTACCCTTAATCCCATAACCACCACCACATGGGGCCATCCTAACCCTTCCTAAAACCCACGCCATTTAACCCACCTAAACCCTCCAATAGTTGGTGCCAAAACACCTAACCAAGCCTCCACATATCCCTTAAGTTGGAGCCAACTAACCCTAGCCATCCATCTCCTAACTACCATGCCATGACCTAATCCTAGCCTTACAACACATCAACCTACCCTTTAACCTTACACTACATAGAGTTGGCGCCAACTCTTCCACCCACCATAATTACCACCTCATACACCTCTCTACCTCCACACCAACCTTCATCCACCATCCATCAACAGACTTCCACATCCTAGCCTTCCATAATATCACCCTTCCTTTAACCCTAGTTAACTACACTTACCCCCTACCACTCCTATATATACCTATACCTACCACCATTAACAAGTAACCATGGCTACATTTTTTTTCTACCTGACTTCCACCTTTACAACCGGCAAAGAGTAGTAGAAGAAGAAGAAGAAGATTAAGGGGACACTCTGTCCCATTGGTTCCTTCCCCTCTTCTCTTCTCTCTTCAGCCCACGCCTGCCAAGGGAAGAAGCCAAGCAAAGGAGACCTAGGGTACATGCCTACCCTAGGAGGAGGATTTGAGGGTGGTACACAACCACCCTTGGAGGAGAATTTAAAGGTGGTCCACGCCACCTTTGTAGGAGTTTTTGAAGTTGGAAATCCATCCACCTTGGAGGAGACCAGGCATGCCCCCCCCCATTGGGCTTGCCAGGAGGAGCATATTTGGAGGAGTTGTTCAAGAAGAAGGAGCTCTTTTTGACTACGAGAGCAGTTGTAGTTGGAGCAAGAGCCTCCTCTTCTTCACCATAACATCAGGAGGATATTGTGTTTTACTATTTTTGTAGTTTAACGTTTAAGTAGAAGCATTCCTCTACTTGTAAAAACATATCTTCCTTTAGTTAAAAAGTTACTTTAATTTCTTGTTGCAATTATTTTTGCCTTAATTTGCTTTGTCTTTAGTTTATCTTCACTCCCTCTTTCTAATAAACCTAGGCATCCACATGCCTAGGGTGAGCTTAGAAAGAGGTTATTTTTGTCAGTTGGATTTTAGCCTATTAGGTGTAGTTTGCTTTTCCCCCAACAACTTCCCATTTTTCCCGTTATTTCAAAACCTATAAAAATTATATATTTAAAAATGCCAAAAAGAAAGTTCATTGCTATTTTCAAGCAACATACTTGATTTTTGAAAACATTTTCCCTCCTTAGACAACCCTAGATACTTCCCCTATCTAGGATTACAAATTTAAAAGCGACTCAATTTTTATGCATTACAACAATATAACCCTAATTTTACAAACCACACAAAAATCCGATCACTTTTTGGCGTTGTTGCCTGGGAGGTATGGCTTTGCTTTGATTATTTCTCTTCCTTGATAAGTAGATCTCATCCCCTTGTATTTCTCTCTCTCGTGTGTGCAGGAACTTTAGGAAGAAAGCGGGATTTGGAAGGAAGAACTTGAAATTCCTTGTCTTCTTGCGAAAATTCAGGTTGGTTCCTCTTTCTAGTCACACATATCCCTAAAAAAATACTAAAAAAATTATTAAGCATGGCTTTCAAGATCCTAAACATCTTAATTAAGTGGAGTGGTGATAATTAAAACCCATTGTTTGGTTGTTTGCATGATTTAATACCACTTCACTTCAAGTGTTGGTGTTCTGATTTTCGGGTCCAGACTTTTATCTGGATTTCAAAAATCAATTCCCAACACCACAGACCTCCTAAATCTTGAAATTTCACCCAGTGATTACAAATCAAGCTAGGAACATCTGTTACAAATTTCAAAGCAACTAGATTTGTATAAAATTTTTAAAAATTCGTGGACTGCAGAGGGTCATCTCCTCTAATCTTCCTTTTTTGCTACTGTCCGTGAATTTTAGGAATTTTTATGATCATCCATTTTTTGTGAAATATAGCTATCTGAAATCCTTGTGAAATTCTACACATCACAAAAAATCACAAAAATTCTTGGTGGCCAGTGGTGGTATTGAAAAGTCCAAAATACCCTCAAGTATCATTTATAGACTTTGACACCAACACAAAGAAAAATTCTAAAAAAATATCAAGAAAATTCCTAAAATCACAAAAAATATTTTTTGGAACCCTTGTTTGATTTTCCATACAGCAGTGCTTGCTTTGTTTGGACTACTACTTAAAAAGAAAGCCTAAAATGAATTCATTGGTAGTAAAATTTCTATCTTAGGATCAATTCAATTAGGGTTTCTTTTCAAATTTTTAGTCCCACAAATTAAAGGAAATTTATCTTCACCAATACAACCTGATTTCCTTTTATTTGTGGAAATTCAAACTTGTTTGAATACTTAAAGAGAAAACCCTAAAATATACTTTTGTAAATCAAATCCTAAAAGATAGAAATACATTAAATTTGTGTGTCAACTTAATTGCTATTGGAATCACTTTTCCAATGTTGCACACACTATAAAAATTGAAATAACAAGGCATTACCCCAATCAACACCCTCCACATTCTTGTGCAGATTTAGCCACCCAAGCCTAACTTTAAACAAGTAGTCACTTGACCACTTAAGGATTTCATCCATTTTAGTCTTGATATCCAATATTTAAGGTTCACTAAGCACTCCTACTTCCTTTAGACAATGCGACGTCTGACTTAAAGGGAAGTCAAATGATGGGTGCAGGTTTACACAAGCCCTTGGTTTTTCTAGGAAATGCTTGGGCCCAATCCACCTCTTTAGTCTAGTCAGGCTCTCTTTTGGAATTAGGTTCACTTATTGATTTCTTACTTATTGGGTTCCCAAGTCTTAGGTTTAAGGAATCAACCTTAAAACATGAATAGGCTTGCTTGTTTGAATTGCACACTCTGTCATCTCTCTCTCTTCTCCTCCCCTTCATTTCTTCCAAAAAAAGTGCATGTACGGGCGAAGGTCCCAAAACCCAGATCTCGAGGGACATCTGATTTTGCCCCTCGCACCAAAAACCATTGTTTTCTTCTTCTTTAGCTGTTAATATGGAAGACCAAGGAAACCGGCAAAAAAATTCTACTTCTGCTTCTAACCCTCAGCCGACCCACAAGCTGACTTCTCCATCCCTAACCTCCCTCATTTGGAGCAACCAGAAAATGCTGCAAGGCTAGGTGGCCCTCAAATCCAAACTCAAAATGCAAACCCCTTTGCCTTTATGGTCGACCATCTAGTTCGACTTCAATAAAACCAAGAAAATTTGGCTAGGACTGTGACAAACCAAGCCAACCAAGGGCAAAACCCACCACCCTGTCAATAGCCTATCGTTCCTCTTAAGGATTTTTATGATTCTTCCAATTATAAGGAAAGACCTGGGGTGGTCATACCACAAGGAGATTTTGAGATCAAACCAGCCATTCTAAACCTAAAAAAACATTTCCATGGTTTTTCGAGAGAGGACCCTTTCTGTCATCTCAAGGAATTAACTGTCCTCGCTCAAACCACCCATTCCTGCAATGTGCAGGAAGACGTGTGGTTATTGAGACTTTTCCCTCTCTCTTTAAAAGATAAAGCTTCAAACTGGTTTAGAACGGTTGGACTCCCTATCACCACCTAGCCCCATTTAAAGAGTGCTTTTCTTAAAAAAAAATTTCTTATCAGTCGTACTAATGCATTAAGAAGATCCATAACAACCTTTCAACAAAAAAATGGTGAACCCCTCCATGAGTCTTGGGAAAGATTCCAAGAACTTGTAAGAAGTTGTCCCCACCATGAAATTCTACAATGGCAGTAAGTGCAGATCTTCTATCATGGATTAGAAGATCAATTAAAGAGATTCGTGGATGCCTCATGTGGGGACAATTTCCTTAACAAAGATGTCGAAAGTGCCCACCTCCTTTTTGAAGAAATGAGTGAAAACTCATTTAATATGTCTTCAATGGACACTTTTGGTAGAACTCAAAACTCAAGACTTGGAGTCAATGAAATTGACTCCAAATCCACCTCTATTCCAGTCACTCAAGATGATCCATACATGATAGCTCAATGATTGGACCAGATGCAAATACACTAGAAAAAAATCGAAGAAAATCTCACACACAAGCAAGTTCCACATCTTAAGTCTCCGCACCTTAACTCTCCACACTTTAACCCTCCACACCCTAACTCTCCACAACTTCTCAGAAGAGAAAATCTGCACAACATTGATGCCACACCTGCTGGTTAGCAGTTTTCTGCTGATTTTACACAAGATATGACTGGGAATTTTGATTACCAAAATCAGAATATTCTTGATCCCACCACTGAAAATATTTATGCTCTCTAGGAGCAATTTAGAAACCCTTCTAAAACTTACAATCAAAACTGGAGGACCAACCCGAATCACTCCTGGAAAGCTCCGAACCCGATTCCGTTTCCCAACAAAATCAATTTGGGAATTATGGGCAACCTGCATATCAACCTGGATCATTTCAGGAAGATATTAACACCCAGGTCATGAAGACTCTGCAGGGTATGCAGAATCAAATGACGGAAGTAACCCACATGATAACTAACTTGCAACATCAAGTTAAGGTTACTCCTGATCATCAACCTACTGGCAATTTCCTTCCCAACCCATGCCCAATCTGAATAATCAACGGAATCAGTTCCAAGGTTGATATCCCAGTCAGCCCATTCACCCAGCACCTTAGCATCCCCCGGGTTTCAATCACAATCAGGCTTCCCATCCTCTTAGAAACAACCATACTGCGAACGCAGTTACCTTGAGGAACGGGAAAACCACTCAAGATCCCTTGCCTGCAAAAGAAACCCGCTTCACTGAAAAATAGATCAACTCTTCTCCCTCTTCCTATAACCCTGTTCAGGAACCTAAAAATGCAAAACAGGAAAACCCAATACCTTTTCCACAAGCCCTTCACTCATCACATACAAAGAAAAAGAAATCCGAGCCCATTGATAAGGAGTTAATGGATCTTTTTGAGCAAGTAGAAATCAATCTCCCTCTCCTAGTTGCCATAAAATATATCCCTGCCTACGCCAAATTTTTGAAAGATTTGTGTACTCCCAAAAGGTAGCCTTAAAACCTAGGAAAGGTGATCCTTCCAGAGACAGTTAACTCAGTTGTGTAGAACAAACTGCCTCTTAAGAAGAAAGATCCAGGTGCACACCTGATTCAAGTAGTCATTAATGACACTTCTTTTGATTGCGCTTTACTAGATCTCGGTGCCTCGATTAATCTTATCCTCACAGTAGTTTTTAAGGAATTTAAGATCAGAGAATTAAAGCCTGTTGAGGTTACTCTTCAATTAGCAGGCCGATCTACAATCAAACCAAGGGGAATTGTTGAGGATGTCCTTGTTTGAGTAAAAAATTATCTATTTGCTGTAGACTTTTTAGTCCTGGATATAGAGGTACCAGAAGCTTTAAAGTTTGCCCCAATAATTCTTGGGAGACCATTCTTACCCACCACCCGTGCCAATATTGATTGTGATTCTGGCAAGATGAAGATCATGTGTGGCGGTGAATCTGTTATCCTAGATATTTTCCAAGCTTCTAGGCGATTCCAAGAACATGATTTCTTTGATGACTCAGATTCAAAAATTGAAAATATAGTGCAGGAAACTATGTAGATTTCACACTTGGGGTAGCCAATGAGGTTTTCTGCTTTCATATCTTCCGACGAGAATTTGGGATTGCGTTGCATCATCAGCTCGCCAACATCCGTGGCTACCTGTTTTCTAGGCCCATGCTGTTATGCACATTTTTAGAGCCTAGCTTTTTCCATCTGGAACCAGACTTACAGGTTCCTTATAAGTCTGGCTGCTGACAAAAAATGCAGCGCTTGTTGGGAGGCAACCCAGCGTTTAGAATAACACCATCTTAAGGTGATTTCCTTCCTTTCTCCCCTTGTTTTCATTTTACAATGAGGACATTGTAGAATTTAGTCATGGGGGGATGCATTTTGCATTTTAGGCAGTATTCATGAATTAACATATATAAAAAAATTGAGCTGAATTGGTTAGTCCCTAGCAAAACATCTTTGTCATGGAGGTGTCATTAAATATTTTTCTTCTTAAAATTGTTTCTTAAGTTTAGAATCCAGTACATTTACTTTACTTGCATGTAGACTGGGTAATGGATCTTTGAAGAAAACCAATAAGCATTTTTAGTTTACTGAACCTTGGACAATTAATAGGGAGTCAGGCATACTATCTTCTAGATCCACCTCATATTTGTGAGAAGAAAGTAGATAGATTACTGGTGCGCTAAGTCTAGTGCAAGGACTCTTAAGTTTTGGACAATTAGATGATGATACTTCAGAGTTAGGCATAGTTTTCACTCTCTGTTCCTGTGTGCGTACATTGTGTGAATTCCTGAGAGTCACCAAATAAGGCAGATACACAGAGATTGAGTCTTAATAAAGCTATGACTATGGTAGATGGTTACGACCATCCTTCAAAGAGTCCTTGGTTGAAGGAGGGTAATAGTGTTAAAGGTCAGAAATAGGTTGTCCTATCCATTCCTTCCCGGTGCTGAGAGTAGACACTTCCACCAAATAAGCCACAAAATATTCTCTTGACCATCATCATCCCTAATAATGCCTCATAAATAAAAGTCTGCGTCGTGTTATGTTGATTTATAAAGAAAGAAAAAGGAAAAAGAGAAAAACAGAGAAACAATTATATTTTAAAAAAAAAGAAAAAAAGAGAAAAGAGAGAAAGAAAAGAAAAAGAAAAGAGTCCAAGTTTACAGTTTTGTCTTCGTGACGATGTTTCTGAGGTAACCAAAACACCCATCGCGATCCACCAAATATGACCCAGACCTACCTTTCAGTATTTCTGATCGCCCAAATACTGGCTGAGGACTCTAACTTAGTTGTAGAGTTATTAGGACTTTAATTGAAGTGTGAATGCCATGTGAGGCCACCAAATAGTGAGTACATTTACTAAATCTGGCGAGATTTGTCATCTCAGAAAGAAAAGAATGAAAAGAGTGAGCACAAAGGAATATAGAGAGAGCACAGTTATTTAGCCTCTCTTCGAGTTGACTTGTTTAATAGTCTAGAGATCTAGAGTCTGTAGTACTAGATTACATATAGCACCAAATGAGTGTGTGGCACCAAATACAAATCCATTCAACTCAATATCTCCTACCTAAGTGAAAAAGCCGAGGTCAAATTACAGATTATCTTCGATTTTATCCCCGAGGGAAGTAGTTGCCTATCCCGATAGAAATATTTACCAAGGGATAAGTACGAACTACAAATGTAAGTTGGTTATTTCACTTGGATTCGTTACCTAGGCTATTATTATTATCACTTCACATTTGTCTGGGTCTCTAAATTTGTGGAATAAAGAAAGAAGAATTCCTTTGATTACTTTCATTATTTTAACTTTTACTTGAGACTAGCAAAACTTAGGCATGAGGGCATTTGATGAGACTGCATTTGTGGGCTAATCGAATGCATAAATAACTAGATATTAGAAGGATTTCTACTTGTACATAGCATACCTAGATTTATAAATAGATTAGTTTATAAATATGATGGCATGCTTGTTTTCTACATCACATTCACATGTAATAGAAGGAAATATAAATTATGGTGGTATGAATGCATCATATGCATCATTTTGGAATAACTCTGTAAATAACCCATTTTCTTTTTATTTTATTTTTTTCCCTGCAGAGCAAACCGTCGACTCCGCCAATCGTGCCTCATCTCTTCAACCACCCCAACCACTCACATGTTCGCGCAGCCACACTATGCATCGCCAGCCTCTCACCATGCATGCGCCCTCATGCACCACGCAGCCAGCTGCGTGCGCTAAGCCCTCACGCACCTGCAGACCACATGCGCTGCGCTCCCTCACGTGCACCAGCGAAGCCGCACTCCAGCCGCGTGCATTCTCCTCCTCTTCGTCATCTTCTTCCTCTCCACCGGCAGGAAGAACCCAAAGTAGCCGCACCCCCCCTCCACGCAGCCACCACCGTCGACCACCATCTTCACTGCCAACGCCACTAGGGACCTCCACGCAGCACGCCAACCTCTTCATCGCTTCCACGCAAGCCACAACAGCCCCCGTCGTCGACGTTCTTCTCCTCCACCGTCCAACCATGTCCGACTACCTCCAGCCGCCGCATCACCACCATCGCGAAGGCCGCACCTCAGAGACCCACCATCGGCGACCGCAACGCCAGCCACTACCTCCTCCACACATGCGAGCAGGGGATTTGTTTCCCCTATTTCGCTATAGTAAATCACCAATTAAAATTTACGATTCATGCCATTGTGGAAAACACTATTGTTATATTTATCTAATTATTATATTTCGATAGATTTGCATCAATATCCCTCACGTTTGTTTGAATCACAGATAATTGAATTCTTCTCATGATAATAGAATATGGGGTATTGGTTACAGGGAGCGGGTTCTGCTTTCAGTAAATTTGATGGTGCTTATCAAAACTAAGATAGCAATTCTGGTATTTCCATGGTGGTGATTTTGCATGTGCACCCTCATATTCTTGATTAATTATCTAGATTGAGAATTTATGCTAGAAATGAGAGCACTAGTTAGCATGCACATCCATTGATATTCCCGATTACTTGATGCATCATTGCTCATTTTTAATAGGCTAATTCCTCCTTACGGAGATGACCTAACTCTTCGTGTTAGTTTTGGAATTATTAAATATTTTTGAAAAGCGATTTTCTACCACGTGATTACATACGACACGTCATTTTATGTTAAAGTTTTTATCGAAAATGAAGATCGCTCTTTCAATATCCATGTCAACCATTCCATAATTTACTTGTACCTCATAGATCCTGCAATGGGGTTGACTGGATCAACTAAACTGGGTCATGGAGGCATTGTTGAGCGAATTTTCGCTCATAGAGTCGAAGAGCTCAAACGCACTCTCCTCGTCTTTATTCAGGAAGTTTCCCCCACATGAGGCATCGACGAAGTTCCGAAGGTTGCTGTCCAGACCGTGGTAGAGGATTTGGGCCAATTGCCAACTCAGAACCTCATGGTGTGGACATTTCCTCAATAATTCGTTAAATCTCTCCCACGCCTCATGGAACTGTTTCCCACCCTGGAGTGTAAATTTGGTAATGGCTCTTCTGAGGGCATTGGTATTTCCTATAGGGAAGAATTTCTTTAGAAATGCATGCCTCGGTTCTTCCCAGGTGGAGATAGGTCTTCCTAAAGTCCTGAGCCAGTGAGACGCTTTGTCTCTCAGTGAGAATGGGAACATCTTGATCAAAACAATGTCTAGGCTAATGTTCCTGGGGTTTATAGTCTGGACGATCCAATCAAGATCCTCTAGGTGCTGGAAGTGGTCCTCATTTGAGCTCCCATGGAAGTGGCCCCGAATCAGGCTTAGGACATTTGGTTTCAACTCAAAATCATCTCTCCCCTTGGGGACCCTAAGGTGCGGTTCGATCCAAATCACAGAAGGATTGTCGAAGTCGCAAAGAGGCCTAGGTTGGCCCTGGAATTATGGTGGATCAGGTGGTGGTTACCCCTGCGGGTCCCGTAAAGGTGGTGGTGGTTGCCCCTGTGGGTTCTGTAACCAGTGTGTGGTTTGCATGATAGTGTGGATCTGTTGCTGCTGAAGCCGGTGGTTTGCATTGATCTGGGTCAAGATGATAGCCATCGTATCTGGTGGTGGTTGGTCCTCAACCGCATCTACTCTAGGTTCGGCCATATCTCTAGCAAGATCAAGTCTCCTGGTTTCCCATCCCAAAACAAACAAGTCGGGATGAAGTGATCGTCTCCCATGCATACACTAGAGAAAAATAGGGGAGGGATGCGAAAAGAGACAGATGCGAGAAGCATGTGTGCACAACCAAGCAGACAAGCCTAGTTCTTACAGTGTATTCCTTAGGGGACCTAGAAATCTCCAAGGAACAATCAAGTCTGTAGGCATGGGACCATCCTTCCCAAAGCTAATCTGTCCAGGTTGATTATGAAGGGATTGTGGGGAATGTTCTTCCTTTGGCTTGCGCCGACGGTTCTGTAGACCCCACAACTGCAGTCATTTGACACTTCCCGCAGCCTAGTCACCAGATTCTACTAAGGGAATGAAGTCCAAGTGCTCAGGAAATGAAATCACGTCTTTCGAGACTTAAACCAGTTCTGCCTAGGGCACGTCTACTCTATTTTAATGGGGCTAGGGCAATGCTTGTGCTTTGGCTATGTGATGAGGCATTGATTGGGGTGGTGCCTCTTAGTTCTCCGATTCAGATGTGTATGCACCTAACAAGACATGGTTTTCAAGCAAGGATTTAAGATGTGGTGCCTTTTAACGTTTGTCCTTACTTTAGTGTCTTTTAGGGCTGACGTGTCTTAGTATTTTCAGACAAGTTTCAAGTGGGCATGCCAAGTTTTGCACACAATGGGTGAGAGTGAATTTCCTTTAGTGTGATGAGGCTCTAGAATTCTGATGTGCTCATCCTAGTGTTGATGCAATTTCTACTAGATGAGTCAATTTTAGGGGTGAGTGGTGCGGCCCATGTCAATTCACAATGGCTTCGCAAACACCACTCAAAAAGAAAGAGAACACTCCAAAAAGATTAAGTCTTTAAGAATGTTAGACTGTATTTTTTGTTGGGTGATGAGTTAAGGACAAGGATCAAGCAATCATTCACCAGACCAATTTTTTCTAATTTTAAAATTTTTTTAGATTTTTTTAAGCAAGCAAAAACCACAGGAAAAGAACTACTCACAACCAGTCCTTACTACACTTACTCCAACCCTGCCATCACGAGTCGCACTCCTTCGTCTCCTTGACGCTGAGTTCCTGCGATCAATCGAGTAGAGGGAGAAAAAGAGTCAGACGATGTAAGTATGGATGTAGAATGGAAGCGACAAAATAAATCCGTTGCCTCCTAGGCAACGGCACCAAAAACTAACGTGTTACAGATGCGTTTGTTTAAGAATGTCGTTGTGGCTTGCGTTCGCACATCGATTTTGAATAAAGAAATGGACGTGAGTCCGATTGTCGAACACAGGGAGGTGTGAAAATCAGGTTTTCTGTCACTTTGTTGCCACGGAAATGGCAGGTTTTGCTTGCGAGAAAATGCAGGAGAAGAGAAATGAGTGAGGGGGAGAGAAAGAGTAGGGTTAGAATCTTTTGATCATGTCATTCATGCAACTCACAATAAGGCAAAAGAACTTGGTAAAAAAAAAAACAACAATAGCTAGAAAAGAAACATCTTCATTTAACATGTAACTTAAGTTTTTGTAAATACAACCATAGACAAATGTTTAAGCTAAGGTAAAGTAATGCTAAGATAGAGAGAGAAAAAGGAGATGGCGAGGCAACCACAGCTGTGGAGGAGGACTCTGTCGGCGGCTCGTCGACTCCGACGATTACAAAAGGGTGCTAAGGGTGGCTAGGAGTAGGGTAGAAGACTTGCAAGGGAATTGAATGCCTTACATGGGTAGTTGGAAGGGGTTTATATAGGAGCAAGGGCTTTCTAAATGAAGTAGGGGCTTTAGAGACATCTGAGACGTCGCTAAACCCATGCCAAAACCGTCGATGTAGCCTCCTTTCCTGCTAGTCCTCCACGCGTGCCGTGCTTC
Organism: Thalassia testudinum; assembly: GCA_037157565.1. Lineage (NCBI taxonomy): Eukaryota > Viridiplantae > Streptophyta > Magnoliopsida > Alismatales > Hydrocharitaceae > Thalassia > Thalassia testudinum. Next base: position 54,618,053 of record JAZHRO010000009.1, read on the forward strand.
CTCCTCCTTCGCAATTCGTGTGAGTGCCTTAAGGGTCGCCCGATCAAAGATCGGACGGCTACGATTGCATGGAGAGCGCTCTTATGGATTGCGCTTGAGCAACGCGTGCCCTGATGAGAACCTGATCATGAGCCATAACTAGCTCATTTTGACCTAATACAAAGGATAAAAGCTCCTACATAACTCAAGGAAAGGCTTAACTCAGAGAATTCTGAGTTTAAGGAGAAAACAAGTCATAAGGGGTAAAAATGCAATTTTACCAGTATAATCTGCATACAGGGCAATTTAGGGTCCAAACATAGGTCAAACAAACCGAATAAGAAGGAAAGTGGGATGATCTGATAAGGGCTACAGCAATTCCAAGGAACTAAATGATAATCTGTAACCTTAAAACAAACCCACTTCAATTCACGAGGTTCGAGGAAAAGTAAAAATAGAACAAACCCTCTAAAATTCATAGAAAAATAATCTCTAGGGTTTAGAACCTTCAATTTGGCCTTCGAAACCCATTTTGACCTACATTGAGAACCATGCCCAATTAATAACTTAATTTGGGTTTTTGCGTAAATTGACCGGTCAAACAAGGTTTTATCTAGAAATAAAATTCACCATCAGAATCCTTAGGTCCTAATTAGTCACGTATAAAACTTGAGCCTAAGAAGAAACCTTCTTGACCAACTTTACATTTTGGTCCTCATCTATTTACTTTTTGGCCCTCAACTTTTGAACCCTTGCATTTTGGCCCCTAACTCTTCTTCGTTCTTTACATTCAGGTCCTCCCTGCAAAACCTGCCAGCACCACACTCCGGCGACCTTGCGCGGAGCATGGCGCCGCGCAGGGTAAGGGGGAGGGCCTACCAGGTCAAATGGGGGTGCCCTGCGTCGTCAGCCGTCGCAGGAACACCCCCCTGGTCACTGCAACCCACCATACCGGCCGTGCGAACGCACAGACGGTATGGGTCTCCTTCCTCCAGCGTCCTCCGACGAGGGAGACACGTCGTCTCCCTCCGCCCTCCTCTCTGATTCCGCCCCTATAAATACCCCCGTCGCTCCGCCGTTCTTGGCAGCTCGGTCCTGACGGAGAAACACCCTCTTTTCACTCTCTTCCCACTCCGACAGGAAGCCCTCCAGCTCCGGCGGTTTTTCCCTCCTCCTCCTCGTCGTTCTGCCGCACTACCAGCAGCAGGGCTGCCTTCCCCTGCTCTTCCCGCGCCGCGCCGCACCCAGCGCGCGCCTCTCCAGCCCTCTCCTCGTCGTCGCTCCTTCCTCTGGGCAGCTTCTTCTCCGGCGACAGTCGATACGACTGTCGCCTGTTCCGGCCCCTCCTTGTCCTGCTAAGTAGGTATAACTTCTCACCTTTCTCCCCTCTTCCTTTTCCTCACTTTAAACCCTTACTGTCGCCCTCGATTCCAACCAATCGCCCTCACCTTCTCCACCTCCGGCCACACTCCGACGACCCGCTCCCATCACTCCAGCACCCCACACGGCTCGCCAACCTGCACAGAATCTCCGCCTCCTCACCCTGATCCATTTCCGCCCTTCCAATTCCCGCCACCCGACCTCTGCAAATCCACCGAACACACCCACTTCCCGACCCACAGTCTGACCTAGGGCAGCCCTTGCACGCCGCCCCACGCCTCGCCACCACCTGCACGAGCTTCGCCGCACTCTGGTGAGGCTCCCGGCACCTTCTGATTAGGCCGAGAGGCCGTTTTGCTGTGAACAGGTCACCCGTCCTCTGCCGCCATTGCTGTGCAGAAGGAGCTGCCTCCACCTGCAGCTGCAGCCTCGCTACGCCCAGATCAGGCTCCCAGGTTGCGTGGGGTGTCTTCGCGAAGAATCCCAGGTTCGCAGCAGGGGCGAGGGCCTCGCGTAAAGCCACAATTACCAGCTGGTTCCTCCGCGCAGGCGCCAAATTGGGGTGGGACATTTAGTCCCACCTCGGAAGGCTCTGGAGCGGCGCAGTGATACAAATTGAAAACGTGCTGGAGGCTTATCGCCTCAGCACACGGTGTGAGGTCCCTCTCACACCGTCTCACCGGGCCCATCTGCGAGCTCATCACGCGGATCCGGCCGACCCGACCCGACTTGTCTGGCACTCCTCGCCCACCACGCACGCCGGTGGGCCTAGACCCGGGCGCGACCCGTACCCGACTACCCGGCAGCTCTGGGAGAGCTTTCCTAAGAGCGGCTTCTGTGAGAGAGAACGCAGGGGGGAGGGTAGAGTAGGTTTTGCCGTCTCTGATTGGAACTTTGAGTGTGCAGGCACAGGTGAAGGGACTGCGGAAGGGCTGAAGAGAAGAAGAAGAAGACTGAAGGAAGAAGAGCAGCCAGGTCGAAGCAAAGAGGAAGGAGAAAGCAAAGAAGAAGAAGACAAGCAAGGCAGAGAAGAAGGCTGATGAAGACTGAAGGAAGGAGCACCGAGCGGCACTGTAGCAGCGGCAACTTAAGTCGTCTGAGTGGAAAATCAGACGACGCTCTGAAGGCAGAAAAGAAAGAAGAAGAACATCACCACTGCTGCAGATAAAGAAGACAGAAAGAAAAAGAAGAAAGAAGGAGAGACGACGTCCTGACAGCAAAAGCAGAAGAAGAGCACGACAAGAAGATCTGAAGAACAGAAGGCAGAAGAAGAAGACCACAAGGAGATAAACAAAGAAGAATAAACCAAAAACCAAAGACAGAGAAAGAAAGAAGAGAAGAAGAAAAAGCCAAACTTTCATCTCTCTCTCTCTCTCTCTCTTTATTTTTGTAATAAAAATTTGTACCCCTAGAATACAACTTGCTCCCTGAGTTCGACCTCGAGAACTCTTTTCTTTTCCGAGTAAAAAATTATATATTTGAAATGATGGCAATAACTGGCTATACTACAACGCTATAATAAAACCTAATTATCTCTGGCCACCATTTCTTCATGCTCTGTGCGTCATCACACGCATCTGGCATGAACCCTCGTGATCGTGTCGCGTGCCTTCGCCCCAAATTGCCACTTTTACTTGTTTCGAACCCTCGCCTCTTAGCGCAAGGTCGAGGCGCAGACCGTTGCATTGATAGCGCGGATTGTCGTGGAGGGTGCGTGGCTCTCATCCATTCGATTAAAGATCGGACGACTCAGATTTGTCTCTACAATGATGGAAGTGCCAGGGCGGTGGCTTGGACGCGCTGATTGGGTGCCACGTGGAGCACTATGGATCGTTGATCATCAGATCAACGACCAGAACTTCTTGAGCCAATTGCTAGAGCTCCGGATGTCGGAATGGGTTGATTTTGAGTTTGGTGGTCTCCGTTCGTCATTTTGAATCCATCTGTGCGGTCTGATTGCTCATCTGAGGCCTGTTTTGACATGAACTTGTACAAATGGCCATTGACATTGAATTACAAGCAATCTTAATGTGCGATGTATGTCATGCCCCCGTGCCCATTTACGGTGTGTTCTTTGTGCATATTATCCTTAAGATAAATCCTAATTGGCAAAATTATCACCATAAAATGTAGTGTTATCACCCCTTCACTCTCACTTCACCTCTAACTTCTAAAGCAGAAATCCTTTCGAAGCAAGGCCCACAACTGGAATTAAAACCCTTTCCCGACTCCCTTAAATATGTTTTCCTGGGTCCGAATCAGACCATGCCCCTGATTATCAACTCTGGACTTACTGGGGTACAAGAAGAAAACTTCTCCAGGTCTTAAGTAAAACCTGAAAAGCTATTGGCTGGACCCTTTCTAGCCTTAGGGGTATTCATTCGTCCTATTGCACTCATCGCATCTATCTAGAGGATGATTCTCGCCCCCCCCCCCCCCCCGCCAACCACAAAGGCGTCTAAACACTACTATGTAGGAGGTGGTTAAAAAGGAGATTATTAAGTGGCTAGATGCTGATATCATCTACCCCATTTCTGACAACTCCTGGGTTAATCCCACTCAAGTAGTTCCTAAAAGAGTTGGACTAACAGTTGTCACCAATGAACATGGGGAAAACATAGCCACTCGGATCACTTCTTCTTGGTGCGTGTGCATAAATTACAAAAAATTGAACACCACCACCAAGAAGGACCATTTTCCTCTTCCCTTTATTGATCAAATCCTGAAGCGATTAGCCGGACACGAATACTATTATTTTCTTGATGGTTATTCTGGCTATAATCAGGTTGCGATCCATCCTAAGAACCAAGACAAAACTACATTCACCTGCCCCTTCGGAACCTTTGCTTTTCGAAGAATGCCCTTCAATCTTTGCAACGCACTTGCAACTTTTCAACGGTGTATGCTTGTAGTTTTTTCAGACCTAGTAGGTGAATGTTTGGAAGTCTTCATGGATGAATTCTCTGTTTTTGGAGATTCTTTTGACCTTTGTCTCTGGAATCTTGAAAGAACCCTCCAAAAATGTATAGAGGTTAATCTCGTCCTTAGTTGGGAAAAAAGTCATTTCATGGTCCAGGAAGGTATTGCCTGGGCCATGTTACTTCTAAAAAAGGAATTATGGTAGATTGAGCAAAAATTGATGCCATCTCTAAGCTCCCACCACCCACTATTGTCAAACAAATCCACTCTTTTTTAGGGCATGTGGGTTTCTACTGTCATTTCATCAAAAAATTTTCCCAAATCTCCAAGCCCTTAAGTCAATTACTTACTAAAGACCAGCCATTTGATTTCAATGCCCAATGCCTGGAGACTTTTTTGAGGTTGAAGAAGCATGTTACAAAGGCACCAATTTTACAGGGACCTAACTGGAATTGTCCCTTTGAACTCATGACCGATGCCTCTAATTTTACTGTGGCGGTCCTTCTGGGGCAAAGAGCCGACAAGAAGCCCATTTTGATCTATTATGCTAGCAAAACCCTTGTTGATGCACAACGGAATTACACAGTTATTGAAAAAGAACTTCTTGCCATTGTCTTTGCCCTAGAAAAATTTTGATCTTATCTCTTGGGTTCACATGTCACCGTTTATACCAACCACTCAACACTTAAATATTTGCTGACCAAAAAAGATGCGAAACCCCGCCTTATCCATTAGATCCTGCTGCTCCAGGAATTTGACCTGGAAATCAAGGATAAGGCAGGATCATAAAATGTAGTGGCCGACCATCTCTCTCATCTTATGACGAATGACATGTTAACCCACCCTAATAAATTCCCTGATGAAAGAAAGCATCTTAGCTACCAACACCCTCCCTTGGCTTGCACCCATTGCAAACTATCTAGCAATAGAACGAATCCCCTCTGATTAGCCAAAAACCAAAAGTGATAAATTCTTTGCTAATGTTAAATACTATTTTTGGGAGGAGCTTGACCTTTTCTGCACTTGTGCCGATCAGGTCATTAGACGATGTGTCCCTGATTAAGAAATCCATGATATTCTGACACATTGTCACTCAATGGCTTGTGGCAAGCATTTTTCGTGCAAGAAAACTACTAATATGATACTCAATTCTAGATTCTTTTGGACCAGCCTGCACAAAGATGCTCATTCTTTTGTTCTGTCCTATGTGCGTTGCTAGAGCATCGGCAACATGACTCGAAAGGATATGATGACCTGTAATCCAATTTTAGAGGTTGAAATTTTTAATGTATGGGGCATCGACTTCATGGGACCATTCATCAACTCTGGTGGGTATTTGTATATACTAGTTGCAGTCAACTATGTATCTAAATGGATTTATGCAATACCCACCCGCACCAATGATCACCGTATGGTTGTTGAATTCATAAAGAAAAATATTTTCTCAAGATTTGACATTCCTAAGGCCACCATTAGTGATGGAGGTTCACACTTCACTCACAATTCCATCACCTTCTTTCTAAATATGGGGTTAATCACAAAATTTCCACTCCTTATCACCCCCAAGCAAATGGCCAAGCAGAAGTTTCTAATCAGGAAATAAAAAATATTTTACAAAAGATGATTAGGCCTGATCATAAAGATTGGCCTAACAAATTGGACAATGCTTTATGAGCCTACTGTACCACTTTTAAAACCCCGCTTGGCATGTCTCCCTTCCATCAAATTTTTGGGAAGGCATGCCATCTCCTGGTAGAACTTGAACATAGGGCCTTCTAGGCAATAAAGCAATTAAATATGGATTTATTTGACGCCAGTATTCACAGAAAATTACAATTAACTGAACTAGAAGAAGTATGTAATTTTTCATATGAAAACGCGTGGATTTACAAAGATCGAATAAGAAATTTCATGACAAATATACTGTTCGGAAACATTTTGACGTCAATCAACACGTTCAGCTTTTTGATGCAAGATTATGTATTTTTCTTGGCAAAATTAAAATCAAAATGGATTGGCCCTTTTATTGTCCTTAAAATATATCCTTACGACATTGTTGATCTTTTCGATCCAAAAACTAATACCAGTTTTCAAGTCAACGGCCAGCATTTAAAGCCTTATTTGGATCATAACCCGAATCTTCCTTCAAAATCATTCGATTTAACCAACCCAACCACTGGTGATCACTGATGCACATCACACCCAACTGAATGGCGTAAAAGATAGCACTAGATGGTAGGTAACCCATCATTTTTTCTGCTTTCTCTTTCTCTTTCTTTTTCCAAGTTTTGACTATCCTAAACCCGACCGCCTTTCACTAAGGTGATCCCTTTTCCCTCCTAATGCATGAGCACATTGCATATCATAAGCATGGGGTGGTGTTTTTAAAATTTTCACGATTGATTTAGGATTTTCAAAACCTAAAAATATGCATTTTTCTTTTGTCATTTTGTTTTATTTTCCTGCATGCATACCCAAAAAAATAAAAATGTTGAAAACTTTTTAAGGAAAGTTTTGAAATCAGGATTAAGGTTGAAAAATCACTTTGCGGTACAATGTGATTTTATCTTTAACAAACTTGGGATAAAGATACAAATATGATCATTGAAATTTCAAGGTCTACCTTTAGACTAAATCAAATATCCTTCTCTAAAATTCCACCTGAACTCATGATAGTTCAGGTGACTTGATCCTATTTTGTAATATGGAAAGTATCTGGCTTAGTTTCTGATTCAAAAACTTGCATCTCATGCAAAACTTCTTGTGTTAAATTTCACACACAAGCCAACACCTAAAAACAACTAAAAATTAGAGAAACCCCTTTGTTTGGCCTAGTAAAAGTCTGAAGCAGATCATTAGTTTGAGTTTCCACCACCAAGAAGGAGGAAAATGCCTCCTTTGAGGACATGATGTCAACATGTTACGACCTCGGTGCTGCTCTATATCTATATTTCATATCTTTAGACGAAGCATTAAAGAGCATTTTTGCAGCTCAAGTGTCTTGGACGGTGCCCTACTTGTAGTGTCGAAGCAAGAGCTTGAGTTTTCTTGGAGCGCCCCTTTGCACCGCATTGTGTTTTGGGGTTGTGAGCTCCTATGCGATGTCATGGATAGTGCTATCTCGAAGTACTAATGCTAGAGTCCCCTCGAGGATTGGTAACGGGAATGATGATCCAGACACATCTGTTGTAAGACTAAGCTAAAAATAAGCATGGGGGAGAGAAAAAAAAAGTTTTAAACCAAAAACATGCCCTTACAAATGTTTGCTTTTCATAAGCACTGACACAAGGTTTTAAAGGTTATTGCAAGTTGCAAATTAGATTCAAGGGCCAGAAAAATCCTAAAGACAAAAATTTCGAGTCATCTAAATTAACAAAGGGTTAATCTATGAATTTTTTGGATGATATATTGATCCCGATTCATCTAATTTTTGGATCTGAAAACAAATCCTGATGTTTATCTTTAAAAAATCCTGTACCTCCTGTGTTTAGATCAACCAAGGTTCCATAATCCCTTTCTCCTCAAAAGTTAAAAAAATTAGATTTCCCTAAAATTCCATTTTGTAAAAATTAAAGTTTTGTTAAGAGACAAGCAAAGGATAAGCATGGGGGTGTGATAAACGCCAGTTTATCATCATTCTTATGCATTAAAACAAATCTAGCACTTAGGATTTTGCTCCGCAAATGGATTTTTGGGTTGCATTCAGGCATCAATTAGGTTAGACATGCATTGCATATTTTATTATGTTTTTAATGTGTTTGTTGGAGTGTTAAGGACAAACAGATTGATAGATCTTTGAAACCCTAGCACTCTTGAAGGCAACTTGTGAAGGGGAAGCTCAATCAAGCTAGGACTCAGCCAATTCCAGCTCATCATGGCTAGATAGTAGCTCCCTTGGACTAGGGTTAGCTCCAATCGGCTCCATTCAGCTCATCTTAGCTGAATGGTAGCTCAAGGCAACTCATCTCAGCTCAACCCAACCCAAGCCAGCTCAGACCCAGCTCAACTTGGTTGAGTCTGGCTCATCTTAGCTCCCATCAGTTCACTGGGAGCTCTAGCTAGATCAATTGAGTTGATAGAAGTCCATCTCAGCTCAGGCCTAACTCATTCTAGCTCCACCCAGCTCATGGCAACTGAACTCCATGCTAGCCAAGCTACTACTTGTCAACTAGTAGGCTAGCTAGCTCTGGAGTTCTCATCAGAGACAGTTCCAGCTCAACGTAACTTCAGCTAGGTTGAGACCAACTCAACGTAGCTCAACTACCCAAGCCTAGCTACTAGCATAAGAACTAGGTAGCTTAGCTAAGTAGTTGAGCTCCACATGAACCTGCCTTAGCAAATTCAGCTCCAAGTGCAGCAGCCACCAGCAGTAGATTATTTTCTCCAGCTCCTCCTTCATGAAACCCTAGCTCCACTACCTCTACTCTACTAGCTAAGCTCCCAACACCACCCTAGCTCCATGGTCGTCCACTCCTTAACCCTTAACCCTAACTAAACCCTAACCTAACCTACTTAAAAGTGGTGCCAACCTACACCAACCACCACCACTCACACCCCTTCATGTTGGAGCCAAAAACACCTTATGCATCCCTTCATGTTGGTGCCAACATGTCCCTAAATCCTAGCCCTACACAACACCACATAAGGCCATCTAAACCCTACACCTAAACCCCCTTCTAGAAGCCTTATGTGGTGCCAACCCTAAGCCACCCTAACCTACCCTTAACCACAATAGACTTGGTGCCAAAACACCACCCACACCCCCTCATTTTGGCACCACCTATATCTACCCCTAATCCCATTATCACCACCACATGGAGCCATCCTAACCCTTCCTAAAACCCACGCCACTTAACCCACCTAAACCCTCCTATAGTTGGTGCCAAAACACCTAACCAAGCCTCCACATATCCCTTAAGTTGGTGCCAACTCACCCTAGCCATCCATCTCCTAACTACCACCCTATGACCTAATCCTAGCCTTACAACACATCAACCTACCTATTAAACCTACCCTACTTAGAGTTGGCGCCAACTCTTGCACCTACCATAACCACCACATCATACACCTCTCTACCTCCATGCCAACCTTCATCCACCATCCATCAACCAACTTCCACATCCTAGCCTTCCATAATACCACCCTTCCTTTAACCCTAGTTAACTACCCTTACCCCCTACCACTCCTATATATACCTATACCTACTGCCATTAACAAGTAACCTTGGCTACATTTTTTTTCTACCCTACTTCCACCTTTATAGCCGGCCAAGAGAAGAAGAAGAAGAAGAAGAAGAAGATTAAGGGGACACTCTGTCCCCTTGGTGCCTTCCCCTCTTCTCTTCTCTCTTGAGCCCACGCCAGCCAAGGGAAGAAGCCAAGCAAAGGAAGGAGACCTAGGGTACATGCCTACCCTAAGAGGAGGATTTGATGGTGATACACAACCACCCTTGGAGGAGAATTTAAAGGTGGTCCATGACACCTTTGGAGGAGTTTTTGAAGGTGGAATTCCATCCACCTTGGAGGAGACTAGGCACAACCCCCGCCCCCAATTGAGCTTGCCAGGAGGAGCATACTTAGAGGAGCTGTTCAAGAAAAAGGAGCTCTTTTTGACTGTGGGAGCAGCTGCAGTTGGAGCAAGAGCCTCCTCTTCTTCACCATAACATCAAGAGGATATTGTGTTTTACTATTTTTGTAGTTTAACTTTTAGGTAGAAGCATTCCTCTACTTGTAAAAACATATCTTCCTTTAGTTAAAAAGTTTCCTTAATTTCTTGTCGCAATTTTTTTTGCCTTAATTTGCTTTGTCTTTAATGTATCTTCACTCCCTCTTTCTAATTACCCTAAGCCTCCACGTGCCTAGGGTGTGCTTAGAAAGAGGTTATTTTTGTCATTGGATTTTAGCCTATTAGGTGTAGTTCGCTTTTCCGCCAATAGCTTCGCATATTTCTTGTTATTTCAAAACCTATAAAAATTATATATTTAAAAATACCAAAAAGAAAGTTGGTTTCTATTTTCAAGCAAGAGACTCAATTTTTGCAAACATTTGGCCTCCTTAGACGACCCTAGATACTTCCCCTGTCTTGGATTACAAATTTAAAAGCGACTCAATTTTTGTGCATTACAATGATAAAACCCTAATTTTACAAACTACGCAAAAACCCAATCAGGTAACTCCTCACCTCTCTTCCAATTAGCTTAGGGGTTTTATTTCCCGATTCTCTAATTAGGTATCTGGGGCATTTCGCTCTCGTTCATAGCTTCTAGATCACTCTCTGATCTTCACCATCAACGCCCACCACCACCTTCACCATCATCACACTCCACGCACCCACACTTCCAATTAGGTTGGGGGTTTTGCTCCATTCACCTTCGCCGACGTTAACCCCAACCTAATTTGATCCACCATCACCTTAAACACTGTCCACCATAGCTCACCAATGAAACTCCTTCGAGCTTCTTCGACGCAGCTCTACATTCACACTCATGCTCAATAAGATTCGGGTTTCACTCCAGCATTACTTACCAGAGCTTCTGAGGATCTGATTGGGGTCAAAAGACCCGTGTTCATGTTCACAGGAACTTAATAGATTCAAGCATCCTTCTTCGATGACGACATGACTAACTAGCGCATTGATTGAGGCATCCTCACTACTAGCGCTTGTTGATTGCTTCCCAGCACCCATTCGACCATTCATCTGAAGGGTCCAACAGTGGATCAATCCATGCCTGCAATTGCATTAGTTGGAGGTGTAGCAGTGAGAAACCAGGACTTTTAGTCCCACGTCGACAACGCATAAGCACCTCAAGTGCTTTATTTTGATTCATCCCCGTTGGTTGATCAACCATTAATAGGGAGGCTCCCCGTACGGGCATATATAATCCCACTGGCCATTTATAATACCCCGATTGGGTGGCCCGTTAGGGCGTGTTGGGCCTAGTTGCAGGGGACCGATTTTGCAAAAAGAAAAAAAAGGGAAAAAGAGAGATCCTATTCTGATTAGCAAGAATATATGTGGGCCTTTGTGGTTTGAAAAGGGAATAATTTTTTTTGATATTGTTTATATATATTTGAACCCGATTGAAGTTTGTACTATGAGTTTGATTACTAATCTTGCTCTAATATCTTTTTTGTATCAAACTCTTAAGCTTTAAACCTTGTAAATAATTGAATAGTGGTACTCCTGCACTTCTTTGCTCCTAGTGAATGACCTTGGATTTCAAAGAAGTATTCTCAAGTTAAAAATTTAAATGTTCATTTTGCTCTAGTCATCTATACTATGATGCAAATTTTTGAAACTCTATGAAAGCAAATAAACAATAGCGCATCGAGATTGTCTTATGCCCCAAGACATTGATTGGGATGATAAGGACTATAATTGTTGAGGGCAACATGTAGAAAAATAAGTGATTAATAAATAACAAATAGTGATTGGATAAATGGTTAAATATATATAAACAATGCCCACTCTTCTATATTCTATTTTCGACTCTCGTTTGTTCTACTCTACTCTTCCCTTACTAACATATTCATTGGACTACGTGCTTGGGAGTAGCTAAGTAGCCAAGTACAACTATTGCATTTAGAGCGATTGGTGTGGGTCCTAGCTCAACACCGGGAGATGGTTTGTGATAACGAGTGCACTACTCTTAGTGGTTCAGTCTTGTTGCATCCTTTCCATAGTTGCTAGTTTTCATTTCAATTGTTTAGTGATTGTATTTATAGACTTTAAACCTCTCTTTTACTTTCAGTTTTTCGGTACTTGCAGACTTTATTATATGTTTTTGGTCAACACTTTATTGCTTTATTTATTTAATGCTTTATGAATTGCATGTTTGGTTACGTGGTGTTTTATTATTATGTATTAGGTGATTACGATCTTGTGGTTGATTTGATATTTTGTACTCAACAACTCGGATTCCATCAAATTATGTTGATTGGTATGACCTAGATTGCAGACTTATACCAATACTAATGTTTCATACTTAGCAACTCAGATTCCATCAAGTTTAGTTGATTGGAGGGACTTAGGTCATCACAATACCAGTTATCAACTTTAGTACAAGTACTAACTTCCTACTAGCCCCTTCTAGGTTCCAGACCCATGTTAGTATCGATACTAAGGCTTTAGTACTAGTACTAGCTGCTATCATACCCCTTGCAACTAGTCTAATAGTTCATTATTGATACATTTTAATCCCTAAATTCAAGACTACATCAAATCTACATTCATGATCATAAAAGGAGGATTATACATAAGATCTTAGACCCTAAATATCATGATCTTAACCATTAAAACCCCAATTTTAATCTAGATATTTATTTACCAATCAAGACCTACATGCATGCCCTTAACATGTACATGCATGGCTATCCTTTACATGCAGTAACCTAAATGGCCAAATCCCAATTCCAATGAAGTGTGTAAACCCTAATTTGCTAAGAGAAACATAACAGGATAGGTTGGGGGTGTCCTTACCTTGATTGGAGCTTGTTTCCTCCCTTAGTCTTCTTGTTCTTGAAGAAACCTCTTGCAACAACCAATAATCTTCTTTCTTCCTCCTTCCTTCTTGTTCCTCCTTTCTTTATCCTAAATCTTCTCCCTTGGAAGCACCTCCACCCAAATCTTTCCCAACAGCGATAGTAACTTCCCATTCTTCTTCCCCTCCATTCCCTTTGAAGCCCAAAATAATGGAAGATTAGAGAAGAGAATAAGGCTAGAGGTCAAGTTGAGAGGTTTACCTATCAATTAGTGTTCCTCTAGAGTGTTAGTCTCCATCCCTTTGCTGCATTCAAGGAGAGAATGGGAGGGAGAGGAGCAAATAGGGAGGGAGGGATGCTCTATGTTCGGTGCTCTTACCCAACATTATACATGAAGCCACTTAAATATGGGATGGGCATATTTCTTGATAGCCCTCCTACGTAAAAACTCAAGTTAAGAACTCCTTCAACCTTCATTCATTAATGGCCCCTCAATTTCACATTTGTTAATAACAATGATGAATAACTTTATCCTTTTAGCCACAAATAAAACAATTAGGCCTCAAGGACCCCTTAACCATTAGTTAGCAATATAATTAGTGTTTGTTTGGCCTAACTAAGCTTAATAAAATTGAAGCCTTTATAGGGAGTAGATAGATATGATCCTAATATGAGGAGTAAATAAAGACCATTAAAGAAAGGGAAGGGAGTAATGGATTGACCTTGTGTGGTTGGAGACCTCCCAAAGGTGAAGATGGATCTTTCTCCATATAGGATTAACAAAGTGAGGAGTATTAATTACAATGGCAATGGAAGAAGAGAGCAAATGAAGGTTGGTGTATGATTGAAGGGGAGAAGGGGATCTAGCTCTAAAGCTCTCTCTCTAGAGCACTGCTCCCCTTTTGTCCTCTCCGCTAGAGAGAAGTCTTGCGAATGGAGGGAAAAGGGGGCTCCATTTTTGCTAAAAGTGTTGAAGAGACCCTCCTTGTCAATCCTGGAGAGATGCGAGTCCTAATCCATATGTGGGCTTGCATCCCCATTCCATCCCAACCATTCGATTGTCAGCCAACAAGATGTACATGCTAAATCTCATTTGATCATATGTGCTTTAACTCAATCTCAATTCACCTTTCCTTAACCTTAGTTACTAAACTAATGAAGAAGTGATAGAATGGCAATTACACTAATCGTGCAACATTTTTAGTGGCATGAAAAGAAATATCCACTACTAGAAAAATGGGATATCCCGTCTGTTATGTGCCGTCGATTTTATAAAGCGACGATAAAAATATTTGTACTGTCGCTTATTTAAATAAGCGATGGTGAATGCGTGTACTCCCCTAACATCAATTGGAAAAAAGCGATGGGTGCGCGGTGGTCATTAATATTTACCGTCGATTACTTAAGCGATGGGAAATATATTTTTACCGTCGATTAGTGTAATAAGCGATGGTGAAAAGTTGATTAAAATTAGCGGCTAAAATTTGAGCAGGTTGAGGGATTTAATTTAGACTTATATCATCGGTTAATCTAATAAGCGACGGTGAAAAGTAGGTTAAAATTAGAGGCCAAAATTTGGGCACGCAGAGGGATTTGATTTGTCATTTTACTGTTGGTTTTTGATAGAACCAATGGCAAATGTTTGCTCATCATCCTTACGCGTAGAGTCCTCTCCTACCCCCACACCTCACAGAACCCTCACCACACCTCTCCTCCTCTCTTGATCCTCCTCGTCTGCGTCCTCCTTTGCCTCCATCGTCTACGCCGTCGCTCCCCGTCCTCTATCAGTCGTCAATGGACCCCCTCGTTCTCAGGTATCTCCTCGTCGCCCCCCTCCTACTCATCCTCGCCCTCCTCCGACTGTCCTCCACCCTGCCCTCCTCCTCCTCCTCGTCCTCATGCTCATCTGCCTCTCCTTCTCCCTGCCCTCCTCCTCCAACCCATGCTGCAATCCCCCTCCTCCTCCTCTCCTCTCCTCCTTGCCACCCTCCTCCTCCTCTACGACACCTATCTTTCCTCCTCCGCCTGCTGTCCCCCTCCTCCTCCTCCTTCTGCTACTACCCCTTCCCTTCCTCCTTTGCCTCCAAATCCTCATCCTCCTCCCAAGTGCCATTCCTCTCCTCTTCATCCTCCTCCTTCTGCTACTGCCCCTTCCCTTCCTCCTTTGCCTCCAAATCCTCATCCTCCTCCCAAGTGCCATTCCTCTCCTCCTCATCCTCCTCCATTGCCCCTGCCCATTCCCCTTGTCCTCATCCTCCTCCAATGCCCCTTCCCTTCCTCCTCCTCCCAACTGCCATTCCCCTCCTCCTCATCCTTCTCCACTTCCCCTTCCCTTCCTCCTCCTCCTCCCTACCCTTCCTCTGTCGCCAACCCCTCCTCCTTCTCCTCCAACTACCGTACCCCATCCTCCTCTCCTCCATACTGCCACCCTCCTTATCCTCCTCCAGTTGCCCCCTCTTCCTTATCTCCTCCTACTGCCACCCTCCTCCTCATCCCCTTGTCATCTTCCTTTCCTTATATCAAATTAATTACTTAAGTTATTAATAACATAATGGTTTGTTATTTAATTTATTGTGCACTATTGAATTTACAGATTGTTGGTGACAGTCACACTCAGAGGCTGTAGTACATCGGAGGTATAATTTCATCTTTTATAATTTATTTTTATGATATTTTAACTATATTAGATGTGGGGTGTGCCAACATATTGTCATTTTTTTGAATTTATGGTGGGGTGTGCCCACTTTTACATGTTTTGAATGCATTGTTAGGATTTATTACATGTGGGTGTGCCCACATGTTATCTTTTATTTGAATGAATGGTGGGGTGTGCCCACATATATTATCTTTCTATGCACTTTTATGTTTTTGTGTGATGCACTGTTATTGTGAGGTGTGCCCACTTTTATTATGTGTGTTATTTTGATATGCAGGTTTATGAAAAAAAAATAAGATTTAAGGGAAACTATGTCAAAATTTTTAAAATTCTTTAATGTTTAATGTATTGGTTGGTTGGGGATTTAGGGTTAGGTTGGGCTTTGGTTTGGTTATGTTAGGATTTAGGTAGGATGATGGTTAGGCTTGGGATGGAGTTGGGATGGTTTAAGATGGTTAGGTTATGGTTGGGATGGTTAAGACTTACGGTTGGGGTTTGGGTTGAATGATGATTGATTTGTATCAGGTTGGGTTTAATATATGTTGTTTAGGTTTCGTAATGGGTTGGGTATAGGGTTAGGGTGGTTGGGTTGGGCTAGGGTTTAGGGATTGAGCTGGGCTACGGTTAGGGTGGTTGGGTTGGGCTAGGGTTTAGGGATTGAGTTAGGCTAGCACTACCAGAAAAAGTCAATTTTTAGTCTAATGTTGGTCAACTCAAAGCTACAATGAACCTTGGAGCTTCTTATCTCACTTCTAATGGATGTTAAATGATCTTTAAGATGAAAGGAATTTGTTAAAATAGATTCTATAAAGTTCTAAAGTTACCTATGTCTATAAAGTTCAAAGCTCTATAGAGCTTATTTGAATCATGTTATGATAAAATAACATTTTTTTACATTTCTTTTTATCATTCAATGAAAATAATTTTATTTCTTATCAGATGATTGCTTATGTTTAATGTCAATTTCTTTGCAATTATGAATAGTATTTTAAATCACACACTTGCTAAAGAAGATATATCCATGCGAGGCCAAACATTAGGTATTCTAACTCCTAGGTATAAGTCCTTCAAGTCAAATTGTGTCCAAATTACTCGCCCGTCGAGACTTATGATCATGTTATACGGACAATGCAGGAAATATATGTATACCTTACTTACATGCATGATGTGTTGTCTTTGTAGCATGCCATAAGACTCAATAGACTTTAGTTCGGTGAAGTACTGAACTAAAAAAGGTCCTTAAAGATTTGATCACAACTTATTTTTTCTCATTACATGTAACCTTGTGTGGTGAAATTTCGGTTGCTTCTTCATGCTCTTCTCTAGTATACCAACTAATCTTATCTAGTCTCCTGCGATACCCTTATTTAAGCATTAAAGGAAATCTAGATAAGGTTAGTACTGGAGGTATACTGGAGAAGTGCGAGGAGATGCTACCGAAATTTCACCGCACTAAGGTTACATGTAATGAGCAAACCTAAGTTGTGTTCAAATCTTTGAGGATGGGCTATAAAGTGAAAATCTTAATCAAGATACACATCATTCAGTCCTTTCCCTTCCTAATAAGTGATTTTTTACATTAAATTTTAAGTTATAATGAATAAATCTTGGATTAGATTGTGGGTTCAGATTACACCGGATATAATGATGGAGTAATTTCATTCTTGGACTGGGACTTTGATGATGATAAGAAGATATTTATGCGAGCAGATCAACTTGATAATATCTTCTGTCCAAGGAAAAGATGTTTAAATGGTTCCTTGCATGATCGTAATACTATGCTCGAGCACTTGATTTGTAACGGGTGGTGGTAGCATTATACTACTTGGGTAGCTCATGGAGAAGAGTTGATTGAGAAAGTCATAAACAATGAGAACACTATTGATGAAGAGATCGACGAGGAAATTGCTGATAGTGGAGGTGAAGAAATATAAGAAATGTTGAACGAGATAAGAGCAGGAGAGGATATAAATACAGATGAGAAAGATTCGTTCAGTTGTGATTTATTCTATGATGCTGTTAAGGTGGCTGAGGATCCTATTGCTCCTGGTGTTACGAAAATGTCAAACTTATCATTTTTATTGAAGATGTTTCAACTAAAGGTTATGAACAGAGCTAGTGCTAAATTCATATTAGAAATACTTTAGTTTATTACTAAGTTGTTGAATAACTCTAATGGGTTTCTGGCTTCATGGTACAACGCAAGGAAACCAATTCACAAGCTTGGTTTGGACTGTCAGAAGATCGATGCATGTCCGAATGATTATATTCTTTTAGAAATGAATTCACAAACTTGAGTAAATATCCTGAATGTGGACATGAGAGATATAAGAAAGGTAAAAATGAAAGTAAGATGAAACAACCTCAGAAGGTTCTTCATTACTTCCCACTAACACCTAGGCTTCAACATCTTTTTATATCAACTAAAACTGCATGGTGGATGACATGATACCAAGATTGTAAATCTCAATATGGAAGAATACGTCATCCTACTGATTTAGAGGAGTGGAAGAGATTTGACGAAATAAATAATTCGTTCGCTTTAGAAGCAAGGAACATGCCGTTGGATCTTACAAGCGATGAATTCAATCCATTTAAGAGTATGAACTCGCCGTACTCTATATGGCCGGTGGTAATGGTCACTTTTAACCTGCCTCCCTAGTTGTGTATGAAATCATCATTCATGATGCTGACCCTATTAATCCCCAGTCCAAAACAATTAGGAAATGCAATAGATGTTTATCTCAACCATTAATCGATGAACTAAAATAGTTGTGGTACACTGGTGTGAAGACGTATGATGTAGAAAAGAAAGAATTTTCCAATATGCATGTAGCACTATTATGGATCATAAATGACTTCCTGACATATGCAAATTTGTCAGGTTGGAGCACTAAAGGTAAGCTTGCTTGCCCAATCTTTGTGGAAGATTCTCATTACCTATGATTGCTAGAAAGTAAGAAATTCTGTTACTTAGGGCACCACAGATTTCTACCCATTAAACATAGATGGCGAACGTTGTAGTTCAGGGGTAAATTTGATGGTAGAATGTGTCGATATTCAAAAAAAATCCAAAGAATAAACTTAGTACAGATTCTATCAGGTTGCCAAGTCAGGTTATAATTAAGAGATTACAAAAAATAGGTGAGTACGGTTGGGTCGACCATTCCAAAAAGACCAAACGACCTTGAGAAATTCTGGGTTTCAAAAGAAAAACATTTTCTTTATGGAGCTGCCATATTGGAAAGATCTTACAATATGTCATAATTTTGATGTTATGCACATCAAAAAGAAAGTGATGGATAACATTTTAGACGTATTAAATCTGATCGATGATCCAAAGGACACGATGAAAATAAGAAAAGATATGAAGAGTTTGAGGACACGTCCGGAGCTGCATATTCATGAGGAGGATGGCTATTTCCCACCTGCTATTTACAGCTTGAATCAAGACCAAAAGAGTAGACTATTCTCCTTCTTAAAGGAAATTTGGGTACTAGATGGTTTTTCGTCATAGCTTTCTCGTTGTGTGAATGAAGCGCAGAAAAAGATATCTGACATGAAAAGCCATGACACCTACGTTTATATGCAAGTATTATTTCCACTGGCGATATGGGGGATAGAGCCATTTGTTGATTCATTCATAGAGATGAGCAGATTTTTTAAAGTTGTTTGTTCGAAGACGCTACAAAATGATACACTGGATCACTGGGATAAACAAATAGTCATTACTCTCTGTAAGATGGAACAGATTCTTCCCCAAACTTTCTTCGATGTAATGGTTCATCTCATGTTGCATCTTGAAAATGAAGCGAGACTCGGTGGACCTATAAAATTTAGATGGATGTATCCTATAGCGTGATTTCTGAAAAAGCTTAGAGATTATGTTTTAAACAAGGCAAGGTCAGAAGGTTCAATTGTAGAAGGGTATCTCGTGGAGGAGTGTATAAATTTTACCTCCATGTACATGAATGAAACAGACAACTGCTTTAATAAACATCAAAGGAACTATGAGGGGGAATACAATAACAGTGATGAAGAATGTTTGCCAATTTTTGATATTAAAGGAAGGTCAATTCTTCATACAGAGTACAAGGCTATTTCAGAAAATGACAGATGTTGGGGACATCTATATATTTTAAAATAAATTCATGAAATTGATCCATTCTACGAGGAATTCGAACGATTACCTCTTTCAAGGACAACCAAATTTGGCTTCTTAGATTGATTTAAAGACCGAGTTAATCAATTGAAAGAGGATAAGGACCCATGATGGAGATCAGATTTTGATGTAATTGTTGATACACCATTACATTATACACATTACCACTCTGTGTATATAATAAATGGGTTTAGATTCAGAATAAAACAAATTGATGATAGAAAGGTTACACAACAGGCCCGAGTTGATTCAGATCTTTCCACTGGCCCAGATGGATACTATGCTGAAATCAAAGAAATTATGGAGATTAGCTTTAGATATGGTCGCGGAGTTGTCCTATATAAATGTCATTGGTTTGATGTTTTTAAAGAGGGCCTCAGGTCTGGCACGTCTGCTCCCACGCCCACAGCCACGCCCGCGGCCTACCCCACAAGCTACACGACGAGGCATCTCCTACAAGGAGATGGAAGAAAATAGAGATTATCAATGACACAAGGCTAAAAATATGACTCAAAAGCAGAGATCAAGATAACACGTTGTGATGGCTATCCTAGCTACATGCACATGAGTGGTTACTTCTGGGCCATTTGGTTTATTTCTTGGGATGACCTTGCTCTGATACCATATTGTTACAACTCGAACCTAGCTCTTCACGGGACTCGGGATTGGTTCGCCTTGACTAATCCCAAGACCCAATTGTCCATCGAGTAATAGACCAAATATATATATATATATAACATTCCACACATGTACCGTAGCTATGCATTCAATGAAAGATGAAAGTAGAACAATAGTCTTAAATGGTCATCACGTCACAGAAGAAAAGCAGAGTTCACAATCTAGCCATCACAACTATAATAGAAAGACAGAAGGCAAATCTACTAGTTCTAAACACAAAACAAAAATACTCACAACCGCAGTAAGAACAGTATCTCAGAAGCTGAAACAGAAAACTAGAACAGACTACGACTGGGCTTGACTAGGCCCAGCCCCCTCCGCAGCTAGTGGTGCTGGCTGCTCACCTCCCTAGCCTGAACATAGTGGCAAACGTCAGCAAAATATTGAGTAGAGTGGCAACCAATAGAAAGATCTAATGCAATAAACATTTAAAAGCAATAAAACAATTCATGCACTTGTCGTCATTCACACATGTAATGTTTGTTTCTAATCATAGAACTAGTTGTTTAGTATTCAGGCATTCTAGCAAAGATCCATGTTAGCTCTTGTTTCACATGTTCCCTAGTGGAACGATCTTGTTGCAGTTCTCCCGTGATACAGGGCATGCACGTGGTGCTCTCCTGGCTAGGAGAATACCCCATGTTAGTCCTATACCTGGTCTACTACCCCAGGGTCATGGTCGCAATGTAATGTGACTACGGCACGCGTGATAAATACACAGGTAACTATCCCACACTGGCACACGGTTAATCCTTTCCGCTAGCGGGTACGCTCTAACAACACGTCATAGAACATAACGGGGTTGCGTCCCTCACGAGTCTGTGTACCCTCGCCCGACTATCCTGGTTGGCCCAAAGGGCCCAGTAGGAGTCGGTGTAGGGAGGCCATTCCTATCCTGGGTCCCAACTCAAGGGAAGGCTAGCTCTTTCCCTATACAAAAGTGACAGTAGCTCTCCTCGGTACCATGTACATGAGGGCCAACTCACTTTCTGTATCCAAGTCCAACCAACAGTCATGCTTGTATAAGCGAGATTATTCCATCATACATCAAAGTTTCCATGTCACAAGAATTTAGCTACTTTTCTAGTTCCCCATAGGATTCGTTCATAGTACTCATCTCGCACCAACAAGTTTCATGCATCTCTATTCACATTCGGGTTTCAATCATGGAAATAGGCAATTCGTAATATAACAATGAAAGCATTTAACTACATCATTTGAGTTACCATTTTCTCATAATGTGAAAATGATCATCATGCATATTTGAGTTATGCCATTCCAGGTTCATGTACTGAATGTAAACATTAATCATTCTCAATCTGAGGGTCCATTTCATGAATTAGGTTTCAGGCAGAGACCTCTAGTTTAGCATTCACTTAACAAAATCAATCAAAGTAGTAGAGAAAGACCACTCTACCAAGGGGTACGGGTGATATGGGGGCACAAGCGGCGAATCTAGTCACCTCCATAAGTCCCGTGCACACTACGAACCTGGGGCCTACACTAAATCATCGGTCAAACCAAGCATTAATTTCGTTGACTGATACTTCAGCATGTAAAACATTCGAAAAATAGTGTAGAGACAGTCTTGAAACATAGGAAATTCAAAAAGCTTCCCAACGATACCTTGTTTGCACAACTCCAGATCCATTTGGGCCCTAAACCAGCCCAAAACCCCTTTCTAGTATGTCTGAACCAGACCAAGCGGGCTAGTCTGGTTGAACCAGGTACCTGCCTGCAGCAGATGCACGAACAGACCGCTATCAGACATCTAGGGTGAGACCCAGATGTCTTATCTGTGTGAAGAAACTCGCCTAAAGCTTCTGCTCCTCTTCCCATCATCCGCCACCTCTCATAACCATCTGGGGATGAAGCTGGACGTTTGACACCTCCTTCAGACATTCGAAACACCTAGATCGCCAAGTTTGTGTGCCTTCCCAACACCCTTATCCCCTGTGCAGCTTGCCTCCTCATGCGAGCTCAAGTCCATACATGACATAGATGCCACGGACAGGACCCCACCTTGGGTTCTGTGTATGTCTGGATGTCTGGAGTTTTCCCCGGTCGTCCGCAAAGGCTCCCAGTCGTCTGCAGATCGTCACGGATGTCCGACAACTGTAGGAAATGCACCTAACCCCTACGCGTAGCACCTCCTCGCAGCATACGCTGCCTCATCTGTTGTGCAGCACCTCGAGCCTTGTGTTGTAGCAGCAAAGCTCTCCCTCTCTCTCTGCTTCCCTCTCCCTCTAGCTCTCTTCTCCCGCTCTCCCCTACTCTCTATCTCTCTCTCTCGCCAAGTGTTGGAGGAAGATGGAGGAGTGGCGCCACTACGAAAGAAGGACTGAGAGGGTGTGGAAATCGAGGGAGGGTTTTAAGGGTTTTAAAGGGTAGCAGTAGGGTTTTAGGTGCATGGGTTTTAGGGTAGGATCGAGAAATTTCCACCTGACCCCATAGAGCAATTTTCGGGGTGTAAAATTTTGCATACGCCCCTCTAAGAGTCATAATATTCCGCACGATGTCTCCTTGGTGTGCAAAAATTTACGACAGGGCCCTTAAGGTGTAGGAAAAGCCAAATGACTTTTAGAAAGGGTCATTTCATAGCCCTAGTCAAAAGGATGAGAAAGGATCTCCCTCAAGGAGATCCACTAACAGATCTGGATCCAAATTGACATAGATACCGAGGAAAGAATTAGAATCTTATTTTTTAGGTTGCAAAGATTTCAACATCAAGGATTGGAATTACAAGATGAAGAATGGTCAACTCAAATTGAGAGGACCAAAGAGTAGACCAAAGAGGAAGACGAGAAGATCGACGAGAAGACCGGCGGGTGATCAAATCACCACATGTCAATCGCTCGATTGTAGACCAGCACCGATGCCTAGACCACCAAGCTTCGGATGGGAGCCCCATCCAATTTGGCATCAACCTCCACTTGAGCCATTCTATTGGCCATGGTAAGTGAGGTACACTATAAACCCTATTTTCTTTTAATAGCATATAGATAGGGGGAGTTGTTAAAATTGATAAGCTATTTGTCCATCATTAAGGGGGAGGCTCAACCACCACCCCGGTAGAAGGCTCAGCCACCCCCCCTACACTAGGCTCCCCCCCAGTCACATTTCGTATGGTCGAGGGACCTAGCATGCTTATTACATGTGGGGGGGAATGGAAAGGGAAGGAGATTACTCCTACCTTCCTAGTGTGAGTAGAGGATGATCCAGATTATGGAGCACGAGAAGAGGATGACAAAGATGAGAATGATGACTGATGAGCATGATTTTATATGCGAAAAGATTTGAGTTATAAAACCCATCATCGTAGTGCAGAGAAATCCGCTACCAGATAAAATGTATAACCGAAACTCGAGGTGAGCCATGGGTCGAACATAGGGAGACGAACCTTTTATTTTGAAATCCATGCTTTTGATTTCATTTGTTTTTGTTGTTTTTTGTCCTTTTTTGGTATTTTTAAAAAGCAGAAGATCAAATAAACAAATGTTTATCTAATTAATCTACTTGCAAAATAAGAGAAATGTAGAGAGAACATCAATATATTTATCTAAACAAATGTTTGCTACAGATAGAAAGCGGAAAACTACACTACAAAAGCGATAAAGATAGAGAGAGGTGAGAAGAGTCCCCCTCGACGATCGCTTGGAGGATAGCTCACTATGACGTCGCCTGGATGAAGGTGGTGGGAAGCTGGAGGAAGGAGAACGGCGACGAAGGAAGGAGGACGAGGTAGGATGATGTCATGGCAATGATCTTCTTCCGGAAGGTGGTGGGAGGACGGCCACGGGAAGCTCCACGAATGGGGGTGAGAGGCGGGACAAATGTTGGTTTTCTACTCTAAAGGAGCATCCTAGGCTTAGGACAAACTCTCTTTAGAGCCATGGAGGTGGTGAGAGAGAGAAAGGAAGAGATGATGATGGATGGAGGGTTGTAGGTCCTTTTATAGTGGAAGGGGAGAGGCAAAAATCCATCCATGGGCTATAGCGACATCAAAGTCGTCGCTGAAGAGCCACCCTAAACGTTGTTGAAGCTCGCACACACCATCGTTGGTGCTCGCACACACACCTCGTTGGCGCTACTGCCACCGCGAGCATCACGTGCCCACACCTCATGCTGCCGTGTCATGCACGTTGGCACTAAGCATTGCGCTGTTGCACGCTGGTGCATGCCTCTCTCGCTCGCGTGTCATGCGCCTGTTGCTCTGCACGTGCCCGATTGAAGATTTGAGGCATTGGATGAATCGACCCCCCACCACAGGTTTAAGAGGTGTGTGGCTTGACCGATGCACGAAAGGAGAGGAAGTGTTGAGTTGAAGGGTTATCAGAGTCCACTGATCGTACGATCATGGCAGTTGCATTTTCATCCAACGACCATGATATGATCTTGAGCTTTCCTTTTGTGAAGGCGAGGCAGGGTCCATTTCCAGGCGTTGGATTGAGATCCAATGGCTAGGATTGCACACTATAGTTGAGCGGAGGGACTTGGCCGACTTTAGGTGGCTCATATGGTGCCACGTGACACCATCTGGGTTGTCCATTTTAGATGCTTGTAAGTAGCACCACGGATGTCGGATTAAGTCAATTTTTGTGCCATTGGGTTGCGATCATCAATTCAGATCCATCCGTGCGATCGAATTTTTCGTTTGAAGCTCCAAATTGTGTCGCCTAGTCCCTTGGCCGTTGATATTCCTCAGACTGCATATGGTGCTACGAGACTCCGATCAAGGCAATTTTGGAGGCATTGGACTTCGATCATCGTCCAGATCAGATTCGTAGGGTCAGATTGTCAATTCGAGGCCCTGAATTAAATCTCCTCTCCTGGCCATAAAAGGACGTAATTAACTTAAAATTTATACACACTATTCTAAATGCAGAATAATGCATGCTATGAAATATTTGTAATATGGAATGCATATTTAAGCTTAAGAACATGCATAAATAGGCAATCTATCCTAAATAAATGTGTCTACA
Organism: Thalassia testudinum; assembly: GCA_037157565.1. NCBI lineage: Eukaryota > Viridiplantae > Streptophyta > Magnoliopsida > Alismatales > Hydrocharitaceae > Thalassia > Thalassia testudinum. Next base: position 54,643,289 of record JAZHRO010000009.1, read on the forward strand.
TCATACCCCCATGTCTATCTTTTGCGAGTCCCTGGCAAAATCAAACTAAATGCTATGTATAAAAGTAGAATTAGGACTAGATTACTTAGGCCTAAGTTTATTAACAATAGAAAATTTCAACTAAGGTCGTAAACTATGAAGACTTAACACTGCTCAGGTGCCTTGCAAAATGCAGATCGCCCAAGTTCTCGCCTTATTTGAAAATGGAAGATACATTTTTTTTCCATTTTTCTTCTTTTCTAATTTTTTTGGATTTTTGAGTTTAGAGTTTCGGGGCAACTTTCTATGACTACCCAACCCACCCAAGACTCGAAAATAACTTTAAGTTCTAAGCATCTTGTGAAAGGTGATAGACTCACTAGGTGGCTATTAAAATGGACTTTAGGTTTCTACGACACTAGGTGACCTAAAAATTTTGGCTCAAGGTTTATCTTTTCAATTGGTAGCTTTCTCCCTACTTTTGAATTTTTTTATGGGGTCAACACAAGGGCGAACCCACTGTATATCTCCCCAAATTATTCTACTTGCTCGCTTCTTCCCTAAGTGTTTTGGGAATTATTTGTGCATTTGTGTGAGCTAGGCTCTAGACAACCAGCCAATGAACTGTTACCACCGACCACATGCCAGCCATACTCGTGCAGTGAAGTGTGGCTTTATTTATTTATTTATTATCTCATTCTTCTATTTTTTTCTATTTTTTCTTTTTCCTTTTGAGTATCATTTTTTTTCTTTTTCCGAGTAACCCTTCCCTGATCTAAGATTTACCTAAAGGCAACAGGAAGAGAGTGGTCGTGTGGCTGGGCTTTGGACAACCAGCCAATGAGCTGTTGCCATCGACAACTTGCCAGCCATACCACCCTAGAAGGTTTGTTAGCTACCTAATTTCTATAAAAATCATCGAGGAGTGAGTCAGTGCAAAACGTGTACAGATGCTTAGATTTAAAGTTCCCTCAAATCAGAGGGCAGGTTGATAAGTGTGCACTTATCACCCTAATTTATTAACCAAATTAAAATGAGATTAACATGGCAATGACTCGAGAACAAGTCCACATTTTAGTGGTCACCCAGGCTGATTAAGCCCGAAGACCTGAAGAGTCTAAGTGTTCAGGTCCTAAAGTATCATCTCCTAAAGTTAACTCCTAATGCCTAAGTTCTTTTCTCCTAATTCTTTTTTCTTGCATTTTTGAATTTTTAATTTTTTTAATTTAATTTTTCTATAAAATAAAATAAAAGAAATTCCATGGAGATAATAAAAGAATTTCATAATTAAGTATCCACCCCCCATGCCTAAATGATGTAATGTCTTCATTGTAAAAATAAAGACATGAAAAGGGTGGAATAAATAGAAAATCACATGAATTTTGTGAAAACCTGGTCAGGTCGATAGAGAGAAAGGGGTATATACACATGCTAAGTTTATTGACTCTAGCTAGGCATAATATATAAATAAGGAAGAAATTAAGAATTCACAAGTGTAGGTTAGAATCAAAATAAAAATATTGACTACAGGACCCACGAATATGTGTCCACATTTTTTTTAAAAAGAAAACAAAAGAAATTCCACGAAGCTAACAAAATAATTTCAAAATTAAGTATCCAATCCCCCATGTCTAAATGATGCAATGTCCTTATTGTAAAAATAAAGGCATGAAAAGGGAGAAATAAATAAAAAACCACTTGAATTTTGTGAAAATCCGGTCAACTCAGTAGAGAGAAAGGAGTATACACACATGCTAAGTTTATTGCCTTTAGCTAGGCATAATATACAAACAAGGAAGAAATTAAGAATTCACAAGTATGAGTCAGAATTAGAATAAAAATATTGATTACAGGACCCGCCAATAGGTATCCATAGATGTGGACCAGATTATGGTGCAGACCCATGCCCCAGGGTTGAGTGGTTTTAAGGCCCTAGACGAAAATCACCCAGAATTGGAGATTGTTGTGTTTACGGGACCAGGCCTGCGGTTTTGTGGTGTGCAACCCAAGTCTAAAGTGGTGCATAATAGGTAGATCTAGTTCAATAGATTCATGTGTCCACTTAGAGTTCAACTCAAAAAGATAGTCAATTACTCTGATCTTAGGTTGCCCATCCAAGATATCACAAGGGTCCTAATGGAAGGTAGGTGGTTTTAGGTCAGTAGGAACCCTTAGATCCAAAATTGTATTTCCCTCAGAATTAGCCTCCCAGATTTTAACTTCCAAATTCCTATCCTACAAGTGTTCGGGTTTCGGGACCTCTAGTATATCATTCACCCCATGAGATTTACCCAAGTCCAAAAATCATGGCTGAATCAAGATTGACTTGGGTTTGATAATATTATAATCATCAATATATTCTTTGGGGTGTTGTAGAGGAATGGAGCTACAAATTGAAACTTCTAGTAAATCAGGATTCGGATCTTCCAAGTTAGCCCCAACCGAATCAAATTCCTCAATTATGGAGCCATCAAATAATTCATCAGATTCCTCAGGCCTGTTAGTCTCACTAAAATCATCCTCTTGAAGCTCAAGTAAGCTTAAGCCAAGGGGAAACGAAGAGTAATGAAATGGAATGAGTTAATTGCGTATCTCACACACATGCGCGTACACGTGCATAGGCTCTACTATGTATATAAGCTACCGTTGTTGGATTCTATTTTTTATAAACTTAGTTAGTTCTATACTCCGGAGACGAAGCCCAAGCTACCCCCTCCCGCTTGGGCGAGCATCCTTATAACTTTTATATACACCTAATAACTTATAGTGGCTTTGTGGAGCTCTTTGAGGGAGGGAGGGGACCGACCGATCGGGGAGGGAGGGCAGAGCCCGACTGGGAAGGGGGGCATGGGGGGTTTTTCCCCCAGATTCCTTAGACCGACCAACGGGAGGACCCGACCGAAGGGAGGAAAAGAATAAGAATAATGAGTTGATGAGGGACGGGCGGGTGCAGCGTGAGGGACGGGCGGGTGTAGCTATTCTATTGGAGCTGTTAGTATGCCTAAGCATGCGTCATAGAGGCGAGCCTAGCCGTTCAAAGGAGGGTGAGGGTCTTCACCCTCAGAGTCAAATAATTCTTGATCCTTATTTATATAGTTCTCAAGATCGTATGTTGTTCCTTGGTCTATAAAGACATATTTTTTTTCGTTCCCTAGCTCAGGGATCTTGGGTGAGAAAATTTGTTCATCCACAATGGGTTGCTCTAGACCAACCTGGCCATCCCTGATCTTGTAAAGTATGTCCCCCTTGACAGGTGCCTGAGTGGGTTCTAACATTGGCTCTCCTGAAAGGGGTTCATCCTAGGAATCATCCCAAGATTGGACCAAGGCAACCATGAATTTCATCCTCAATCTCGATAATTTCTCAAGTAGAAACACACTCAGGCCCCTATCATTAACCTCTTGGAGCCAATCCAATAATGAACTATTAAGCTCATCAATCATTTTGATCATGGGCTCCAATGCTTAACTGCATGGTGTTGGCTGAGCTTCTAAAGATTGTATGGTGTTCCTCAAGTTAGCCAACACCTTGTCTTGGACCTGGTTCACCTGAACCGAATGGTTCAGTTCAGGGTTGGGTGGGTTTGGGTTAAAACTAGGGTAGTCAAGAAATTGAGGTTCTTGGGTTCCTACTTGATAGTAGGTCGTTTCAGGCTGTTCAAAGAGAGGTGGTGACCTATATTCAGTATAATCCTGGGGAGGGTTGGTGTATAATCATTACATCCTTCTTGATTGTAGACCTGGTTGGTTTATTCATAAAAGGACGGTGATCTATAATCAATGTAGCTCTGGGAAGGATAATAATCATGATCATGATGCCCAGGGTTAGATCCTGGACATTGAGGTCCAAAATCATATCCCCTATCAAAGTTATCCCAGATAGTGGATGGGTAGTCATAAGCCGAGTTGGGATAGTAATCATTTTGAGGATAAGTGGTGGTATGAGGGTAGGATTGGAAGTGCGAGTGTGGTGTGGAAGATACATGGTGAAACAGGAGGGAAAACATAATAGAGAAAGGTGCCCTGCAATACAATCAACCAAACCTGTCTTTATGTGGGCTAGCCTACAGATCCACAGACTCTCAGAAACCGTCTTGAGATGATAGAAATGATTTGGTCTACTTCTATCCGACCAATCCAACCAGTTAGAGATAAGGGTTGGGGAGAAGGTTCTTCCCTTAGCTTTCACCTCAGGTTCCTTTGATACCCCCCAACCATGGTCGTTTGATGCTACTCCCCTAGCTAGACATCAGATAGACCGGTAGAAGCAGATTAATAAAAAAAAATCACAGTTGGAGTCCCAAAAAGCAAATCAATCCTTAAGGCTAACGTCTACTCAGTTTTAATTAGGCTTAGGATGATTGTGCTCTTGGAATGTGATGGGCCCTTTAGATGGGTTATGCCCTTAATAATCAATTAAAATGTGTATGTGCACAACCGGGTTTGCAAACAATCTTATTTGATGATGTGTCTTTTAGGGTTTAACCTTGTTTAGTAGCTTTTAGGGTTTAATCTTAGGTGTATTCAAACAAGTTCAAGAGAACACTCCAAGTTTTGCAAGCACCGGTGATGATATATTTCTTTAAAAATCAAAAATAATGTGGAGTACTTGGTTCAGCCTTAAAAATCAACCCTTAGTGGCAAGCTACTTGATGGATTAGTTTTAAATTGAATGGTGCGGCCCAAATAATTCAAGCAATTGGCTCGTTGCTCTACTTGATTAAGGCACACAAAAATGTTTAACCTAATCAAATTTCTACTCGCTTATCTATGTGTTGAGTTAAGGTGTACTGGATCCACAGGTTAGATTCCGATTAAGTGGTAGAATCAATGTGACTGTGCACCTTAGGTCGAGAATTGTGGGTGTTTAATGTGTGTAACTTTCAGTAAATCCCACGATCAGATAGTTTTTTTTTTATTTTTTAATTTATGCGGGTGGGTGAGGTGAGTGGAGTGACAATCGAACAACCAAGATCTAATGTAGTGTTTATACAAGCACCTAAGTTGATTTGAGTTTGAGTTATTAGGTGATGGAATGGAAATCTAGTGGGTGGGTGGGGGGATACACTTACAGAACCTTCTAACCGCACTTTACTCCGATCTATCCACTTTGGCTCGCCTTGGAAGGGTACCTGTAATCACAGAAACAAGGAGCAAAGTGAGCTAAAAGGTTAAGTAAGGTGGAAAACACGGTAAAAACCAATGAACATTGCTTCCCCGGCAATGGTGCCAAAATGATGAGTGTGATTTTGTACACGAAAAGATTTGAGTTAGAAAATCCGTCATCGCAGTGCATAGAAATCCGCTACCAGATAAAATTTATAATCGAAACTCGAGATGAGTCCCAGGTCGAACATGGGAAGGTGAAATTTTATTTGTTTTTACCGTGTTTCAATTTTATTTGTTTTTGTTTTTTTTGTCTTTTATGTTTTTTTTGGTATGTTTAGAAAGAAAGAGATCAGATCGACAAATGTTTATCTAACTAATCTAACTGCAAAATAAGAAAGAGAGAGAACATCAATATATTTATCTAAACAAATGTTTGCTACAGATAGAAAGCGGAAAACTACACTACAAAAGCGATAAAGATAGAGAGAGGTGAGAAGAGTCCCCCTCAACAGTTGCTTGGAGGACGGCTTGCTCTGACGTCGCTTGGATAAAGGTGGTGGGAAGCTGGAGGAAGGAGAACGATGGCAGAGGAAGGAGGAAAGGGGCAGGACAGCGTCGCGGTGAGGATCCTCTTCCAGAAGGTGGTGAAAGGATAGCCATGGGATGCTCCACGAATGGGGGTGAGAGGTGGGAACAAATGTTGATTTTCTACTCTAAAGGAGCATCCCGGGCTTGGGACAAACTCTCTCTAGAGCCTTGGAGGTGGTGAAAGAGAGAAAGGAAGAGATGATGATGGATGGAGGGGTGTAGGTCCTTTTATAGTGGAAGGGGAGAGGCAAAAATCTGCCCATGGGCTATAGCGACATCAAAGGTGTCGCTGAAGCTCGCACACACCACCACTGGTGCTCGCATACGCGCCTCGCTGGCACTGCTGCCACTACGTGCATCACACGCCCATGCCTCACACTGCCGTGTCGAGCACGCTAGCACTGAGTGCTGCGCTGTTGCATGCTGATGTGCGCCTCTCGCATGCACGTGTCACGCACCTCTTGCTCTACGGGAGCCTGATTGAAAATTTGAGGCGTTGGAGGAATCGGCCCCATGCCACAGGTTTAAGAGGTGTGCAGCATGATCGATGCGCTAGAGGACTGGAAGTGTTGAGTTGAAGAGTTACTGGCATCCGCTGATTGTGCGATCGTGGCCGTTGCATTTTCTAGGCTGGGATTGCATGCTGAAGTTGAGCGAAGGAACTTGGCCAGCTTTGGGTGTTTTAGATGGTACCACGTGGCACCATCTGGGCTGTCCATCTTTAAATGCTTGTAAGTGGTGCCACGGATGTCAGATTGGGTTGATTTTCGCAACATTGGGTTGCGATTGTCGATCCAGATCCATCCATGCAATCCAATTTGTCATTTGAAGCTCTAAATTGCATCACCTAGTCCCTTAGCTGTTAATCTTCCTCGGACTGCATATAATGCTATGGGACTCCGATCAAGGTAATTTTGAAAGCGTTGGACTCCCATTGTCGTCCTAATCAGATCCATATGGTTGGATCATCAATCAGAGGCCTTGAATTAAATCTTGTTCTCTCCTGGCCATAAAAGGATACGATTAACCTAAAATTTATACACACTATTCTAAATGTAGAATGATGCATGCTATACAATATTTATAATATGGAATGCATATCTAAGCATAGGAACATGTATAAATAGACATTGTATCCTAAATAAATGTGTCTACATCAATGACATGGAGGGAGAGGGGGAGGGTGAGGGTGAGGGGGACGAGGCAGAGGATGAGATGGTGGGGAGTACATCCGCAGTTCATGCGGCAGGAACAAGTGCTGGTAAGAACTCTTCTACTTTTAAGAAGTAAATTAATTCTATATTTTAAAGTTTATTATAACTTCAAAAATATATAATGAATATGATTAATATTTACACATGTAAAGTAAAAATAAGACAGGGGAAGACAAAGAATTTAGACCTCCAGCGTGTCCCCAAGGGCCTAAGAATAACGATCAGGCTTAGATCCACAAGGGAGGCGGAGAATTACCCGGGCTTCATCAGTCAAGTGGGCACAATGGTTAAGTCCATTGTGCCCATTTGCTACTTTGATTGGAGTAAGGTGCTTGCAAAGCTGAAGAAATAGTTCCTCCGACAGTTGGAGATAATTCCATTTATCTTAATTATTTCTTTTATAACTTTGTCTTAAAATTATTATCAAGTAAGATTGATATATATTTTTTAACAATAAATGTAGGAAAATTAAGATTGGGGTGACAACCCCAATGCCTCCCGATAGATCCTTAAGCACGCCACCAAAATCCACAGAGATTGGAGGACGAAGAGCAAGAGAAAGGTAATAATTTTAAAACATTTCCATTTTTGTTATGTACATAATTTCATATATTATTTTTAACAATTTATATTTGGTATTTTATTTTTCTCGAATTGTAGTTCACCCAAGGAGGCAATGGAGAATTTTCCTCCTGATGTCATGTCTGAACATTGAAAGCAGGCATGTGAGCATTGATTGGATCTAAAGGAGAAGGTTAGTAATCGATTAAAAATTATTTTATTAATTTCATATATCTTAAATTCATAAAGAATATTATTGTGAATATTAATTCATACATATTTATATGCTTTTATTACAGGAGCAAGCAAGGAAAAATAAGGCCAATAGGGCCAAACCTCTACCACAGACCCATTGTTTGGGTCGAAGGAGCATCAAGATGGTCAGAAGTCGTTACGTAAGTATTATAACTACTTCGCACTTGAATATTACTTAATTTATAAGTTATCTTAATATAATTGTATCATTTTTATATTTTTAGTTCGCTACACAAGATGGGAAGGAGATGACTAGGATGGACATCTACGAGATCACCCAAAATAAGGCTATAGCTGAGGGTACTCATAAGTGAATTCATGAGACATACCAAGAGAAACACATAAATTTTTTAAACTAGAAAATTTATAACTTTGTATATATATATATTATAATAATATTTTTTTGATACATTTAAGAGTAAATGGTACACTTGGTGCATCCCACCAGTGACGAGACCTCCGACAACGTCCACCAGCCTTTGGATCTAGAGGAGGAATTTTGGAGAGTAATGCCACCGGATTACGGTGATTTTAGTCGTAGTGCGGGGAGGGCAACACCTTATCAAGGTGGTATGGGAGGAAAGGTGTCATCTCATCTAGTGTTGTCGATCAACTGCATCAAAAGATCGCGACGAGAGGAGGAGAGGGAGAAGAGAGAGGCAAGGAGGGAGAAGAGAGAGGTAGAGATGAGGAATCAGATGAATGTCATGGATGATAAGCTTCTGACACTTCTATCCATTCTTCTGAAGAAGGAACAGTCAGAGCATCCGTCTTCATCAAATCCCAGCATCTACAGATGAGACGACGACAACATGGGCAATGTAGGTGGAGCTGGTGCATCGGGGCAGCAGCATTTTGATTTTTATCAATTTTCTTTTGTTATGTTTTCATGTTACATTTTTATGTAAATATTTCATTATCAAACTTTGTCTGTATTAGACTTTATATTTATGAAATATAAACTTCCTTTCATTTTCATTACCTATTTTTCTATAAAAGCAGGTCTTTTAACTAGGTTTAGTATGTATTTCTCATAATTTCCAAAATTAAAAAAAAAAAGACCCTACCTTCATCGTTGGTCATTATGTTTTAAATGTGATAGCCGATATTGTACACTTACTGTCGGTCATTGGAGAAGCAATGGAAAAGAAGGGATATTTGCCGTCGCTTATTTTAAAAAGCAACGGCAAAGAACAGAAGCGTTGCTCTCCCTGAAACTTATATGTCGTCGCTTATTTGAGAAAGCAACACTATAAATCTTTTTACCATCACTTATACAAACTACAACATTTTGTTTAAACGAAGAAAAAACTCAAGAAACGGCACATTAACATGGGAAAAAGTGATGTAAATACGCCGTCACTTATTTTATAAGTGACGGTAAATTCAATTGTCGTCCGTTGACAACTAATGGTAAAAGAACAAATCCAACTGCTGGGCGAACGATATTTCGATGTCGGATATTCCTTGTAACCGACGGGAAAAAGAAACAGCGGTGTTACTTATGTTGTCGCTTTTTGGCGTCGATTAGAAGGCATTTGTCGTCGGTCTTTAACCAACGGTAAAAGTGGAGCTTGTAGTAGTGATTGGGAACCCAGTCGCAAAAAAGAAATATTTGATGATTCTAGTGGCATTTATGTAAAAACTCCTATCATAAATTATATTTGTTATTTTTCCATTATAAACCATTTCCAAATATAGTTCCATGCTTTAGAAATTAAGATATTTAAACAAGCATACATATATATAAGTACTTCTATTCTATTTTTTATTCCTCTGGTGGAGCTACACTTCTCTTAGTAAACCTACTTATCCTTCAAATATTGCCATTTAGATTCTATGGGCTATAAATAATTCTATCAATATTACGTAAATTACCCCTATTTTAAAAAATCCAAAATTCTCCTCCGAAAACTTATTTATAGAGTAGTGCTATTTCAAGGAGAACTTAGTTTCCCTCAAAAGCAACTCTCAAAAAATGAAAAGGCACACAAAGAAAATCAAAAGGAAAAGTATATATATATATATATATATATATATATATATATATATATATATATATATATATATATATATACCCCAGCATGATAAAATTTGTGCTTTCTATATCAAAAATAGACAATAATTGGAGTTACATTATTTTCTTTTTTTGTTGTAAGATAGTAAAGATATTTTGGTTTATCCGTCCTTTCAGGTAGGAGGCCATATATGAGTTTCCATGAATAAAACACATGTCTTAATTTCTTCTTTAGCAATGTCCTCATGATTTTGAATTATTGAGTTTCTTAATCACATAGAAACTCAATATATGATTTTTGCATGACGCATTTGAATACAGATTTTGTTGATATCCTAAAAGTCTCGGTTGATCATAATACAACTAATATAATAAACACCAATTTCAAACAAGTATTTATTGCTAGTAGTATTTCTCCCATTTATCTATAAAGGGAGGTACTTTTAATTTCTCTTGCTGTTGTTCCTCTTCAGATGCTATGCATAACTTTGGGTTTCTCAAATGATTTCTTCCAAGTGAAAAATCTAAATAGATTTTTGTTAACTTTGCTTAAAATTCAAAAGAAATTAAAATGCCCCCTTATTCACTCTCATTCTCAACCACTTTTGTGATGGTCTATACCTTTTTTTCTTGGAAAGGATAGTTGATTTCTTTTGGTAGCCAAATAGATTAAAAGGGAAATTTCTTTTAGATTAGGCACCTTCTACATTTGATATTAAATAATGCCTGGTTAGTCTTATACGAGAGGAGAGAAGTAAGTTGATTTTTCTTAGAGCAGGACTTCCGTAAGACACTCTTAACTTCTCTTGTATAGGCTCTATGAGCGTCCTATTCGCCCCATTCCGAAACCCCCTCACCGTGATTTTCGGCAACAACGTGTTGGATCAGCTTTGATCAAGTAAGATGACCACTCGATCACCCCTCTTTTTTTTTTTTTTTAACCAACGTCTCCCACTTAACCGATCTGGTCATGCCATACTCCCACTATTTGTAGGGTGTTTATATTTTCTGGAGATGATATAAAAGGCTCATTGTTCATGAATACCTCCTATTTGACTCAAATATTCCTGCTAGTATACCCTTAGTTAGAAAATATGCAAGCATACCATTGGTAGGTATATAACTTACCTTAACTTCTAGTATTTCCACTATATCCCGAATATATTGGATCCCTATATGTTTCCCTTTAGAGCTATTTGCCCTACTATCAATCAAGCTTATTATTGCTTGATTATCACAAAATATTTCCAATGGTTCTTTCACTAATCCGAGGCCCAAGTCATCTAGGAAACACTTAATCCAAACTACATGTGTGGTAGCCATGCTACATGCAATATATTCAGCTTCTTGTGTATTCCTTGATATACATCCTTATTTTTTGCTATCTCAAGAAACAGTAGCACCACCAAACATGAAAAGATAGCCAGACATGGATTTTATAGCATTCACATCATCTCCAAAATCTACGTTGGTGTAACCAATCACTTTAGGTGATTCAACCTGATTTACCAAACTCAAACTTACAGTACCCTTTAAATATCTTATAATCCATTTAACATCTTCCCAATGTGCTAGACTTGGATTACTTTGATATCTACTTACTAGGCTTATGTGGTAAGCCAAGTCGGGTCTAGTACACATCATTGCATACATTAAACTTCCTACCACTTGTGCATATGGACATTTAACGACTCTTGTCCTTTGCCTAGCCATTGGATTTTACTTAGTCGTTTTCCCATAACAAGTGGGGTAGGGGTAGGAGTGCAGTTTTGCATTCCAAATCTTTTAGTACTGTATGCAAATATTTTTCTTGATCCAAACTCAATATTTTTTAGTTTCTATCTCTAGTGATCTAAATTCCAAGGACATAAGATGCTTCTCCCATGTCCTTTAACTCAAATTCAATGCTCAATTTTTGTCATTCAACATCTCTATGTCATTTCCACCGAGTAATATGTCATCTACATATAATGACAAAATTATAAACTTGCACCCAGTATGCATGACATATACACAATTATCCAATTTGTTAGCCATAAAACCAAATTGAATAGTAGTATTATGGAATTTGAGATACCACTGTCATAAAGACTATTTTAGACCATAAAGAGATTTTTCAGTTTATAAACCATATTCTCCTTACCTTTCACCTGAAAAATTCTCCACTGAGAAATGCAGTTTTTACATCTATTTGGAATAATTCCAAATCTATATATGCGACCAAAGCCAAAATCATCCTAATTGATGCAAACTTGGCTACCGAGGAATAGGTTTCCTGAAAATCAATTCCAACTTTTTGTGTATAACCTTTGGCAACTAACCTTGCATTGAATTTATCAACAATACCATCAGCTCAGTGCTTTTTCTTGAAGATCCATTTACACCCAATAGACATCCTACCTACTAGTAGATTTCATAATTCCCAAACACCATTTTTCTCAATCGAGTCAAGTTCATTCTTCATGGCAACCATCCATGATCTTGACTTGGATGAAGCCATCGCTTCATCGAAAGACAATGGATCCATGCAATTCAGAATATCCACATCAATAGTGTAACACGAAACCTCGCATGAGTACAAATGATACTTATCCATGCAAGTTGCGTTATGGGTCTCTTGTTGCCATTAATTCTTATGGCTGAGTTGAATAGACTCACTAACAGCCATAGGTACATCATCATTCATAGATTCATTTTCCACTTCAGGATGAGTACTATTATCCTCTTTAGTTTGATCTATTTCAAAGTCGACATCATCATTCAAGATAAGTAGAGGTTCTAATTCCTGTTTGTTTTGCTACTTTTCTTCTTTATTTTCTAGAAAACTAGCATCACAATTCTCAACAAGACCCTTTTCATTGTGGAAAAATTTGTACCCTTTGAATTTGTCAGAATAGCTTATAGATATGCACTTCATTGTCTTAAAATCAAGCTTATCTCTAAGCTGATTTGGGATCAAGACATGTTGCGACCTGATTCTTGAATCCCTACAGGACACGACACCGGCTCGACTCGACTAATCCCAAGACCCAATCGTCCAACAAGAAATAATCAAAAAGCAGGAAAGTAAACCACATTCAGTATGCTAGATAACTAACAGTAAAAGAATACAAGCAGTCAAAGAAGTAAAACCTGCTAACAGTACATATTACCACCACAACAGTAAAGCGAAAACAAGTACAGAAACGTAAACGGTAACAAGAGTCTGAACTCAATAACAAAAGAAAGTACTACAACAGCAAGACTACTGCTTGGCTCAACTGGGCCCAGCACCCTCTGCAGCCGGTGACTCAGGTTGCTCAACACCTGGACCTGAAAAGGGTTATGAATAAATAGAGTCAATGAACGCTGAGTAGAGTGGTAACCAACTAACTAATGCAGTAAAAGCTAACAGGTAATTTATCTTTTCCAATTACTTTATTTTACAAGTTATTCCTTTTCACCCATTGGTTTATTTTTTAGATCTCTTTCTTGATCTCGAATGTTCCCCATGGGAACGATCTCGATTGCGGTCTTTTTCGAAGAGTAGAAGTCACACGTGGTGCTCTCTTGGCCAGGAGAGTCTCCCGTGGTGCCAGTCAACCACCCCAAGGTCACGGACAGATGTAGCGGTGACTACGGCACGTGCGATAAGCACACGGGTAGATACCCCGCACTGGCACGCGGTCAATCATTTCTGTTAACGGGTATGCTCAAAGTACAGCACGGGACAGTATAGGGCCTAGCCCTCTCAATAACAGGGGTCTAACCCCTCAGAACCAAATAAGGGTCTCACTCTTCCACAGTCCATGCACCCTCGTCTGACTACCCTGGTTTGCCCAGTGGGCCTAACAAGTCGGTGTAAGGTGGCTAGCTAAATCCTGGGCCCCGTGGGGTGGCTAGCTCTCTCCCTACACTAGTAGCTCTCCCCGGTACAGTGTACGCGAGGGCCAAGAAGTCGATGTAGAGTGGCCAATCATAACCCTAGGTCCCAACCCAAGGGCGGCTACCTCTGCTCTACACTAAACAAGAGACAGTCACTCTCCTTGGTACCACGTACTCAAGGGCCAGCACACTTCCCACTCACATTTCCAGATCCATTCCATTTAATCACAGGAGCTCTACTCCTAATTCCTAGTAGGGTTCATGCTTGTATTCCCCATGTCATTCCATACTAGGTTTCATCATTCACATTTCCATTCTCAGAATTATACACATGCATCTCGTATTTCCATCATTTACATATACAACAAGTATTGTCACAAGTAACTGTTTAACTAGAATAGGCATTTCATATTTCACAGGCAGCTCTTGTTTATTAACAGGTAGTTGTCCATATTTCTATTCATTCATGTAAGACTGCAATTTCAAACACGCATACAAATAGTGTAAGTACTTCTCATCCTAGGATTCATGCCACATCCTAGGTTTCTAATTATCCAATTCACATATGCATTTAGGTTTTATAATTAAATTAGAGGAAGACCACTCTTCCAGACAACCCAGGAGTATTGGGGGCTCGAATGGCAAGTTCTCGTGCCTCAGCAAGCCTCGACCCTGCAACTGATAGAAGTCCTATAACAAGGAACATACCATAATGGAACATTTAAAATAGTATAAAAGGCCTTCTAACAAGTAGAGGAACTCACAAGGAAAGCATCGATATCTTGTTTGCGTAAAATGGACCTCAAACGGACCCTAAATGGGTCAAAAATAAGGCTACAGACCTAAATCAGACGTTTGGCACAAGGTCCAGATGTCTTAAAAGTAACCAGGAACTCACCTCAGGTTCTGCGTCGACCTCAGACATCCAGAACCTCTTCTAGACCATCTGGGCCCAGCTCCAGACGTCCGACCTCTCCTCTGGACGTCTGGGAGTGCTTCCGGTCGTCTGGTAAGCTGTCCAGATGTCCGAATCACGTGGAAGGGCATGCTCCGTGCCTTCTCGAAGATATCTCTACATGCAACAGACAAAATCCACTGCTTTTAGCCATGCAGATCAAGGCTACTGTGCGGCCTGCATGGCCGTATCTGCAAAAGGAACGTACCTCCGTGGTAAGCTTCTTTCAGACATCCGATGTAGTCACCAGACCTCCGCCCTGTCGTCTGGACGTCACGCTAGACGTCTGATTCTGGAAAAATCCCAGAATCAGAGCGACCTACTGTTCTCCCTCGCCGCGTGCAGCCGCGGCCTCGCCTCCTCGCCTGTAGCGCCAGCTGTAGCAAGTGTCGAGGACATCTCCCCCGACGCGCTCCTCCTCCAACATGAGCTGCTCCGACCGTGCATCCTCCGGCGAGCCCCCCCACGAGCCTGTGAGTTCAAGCTCTTCCTCTTCTCCTCACGTAGCCTCTCCTCCTTGTCGCTGCTCTCGCACTCTCTCTCGCACTCGCTCCTCTCGCTGTGGTGGAGAGGAAGGGAAGAAGGTGGCTGGGGTGAAGTGGGGAAAAGAGGAAGGGGGAGAGGGCCTTTTATAAGGTGTGTTAGGGTTTGGATGGAGGAGAGAAGAGGGGAGGAGAGAGAAGAGAGGTACTATTTGCACGCAGCCCGCGCGCAGACGCGAAGGCTCGTACCAAAATTTCAATTTCCAGACGTCTGGAAGAGGTCTAGACGTCTGACCAGACGTCTGACTGACAATCCAGACATCTTAAAAGGTTCAGGACAGAACGGGTCTTTACAAGACATGTGCTTCACACCCCCATTTTCTGAGGTGGTTCAATTATGGCTTTCTTCTATTCCATATCTCATAAGATGTAGATGCCATAGATTTGGTGGGAATTCTATTTTGTATATAATTTGCAGTTAGCATTGCTTCACTACAAAAATTCTTTGGGAGTCCAGAAAGAGAGTGCATGAATCTAACTGCATTCATCGATGTTCGATTTTTTCTTTCTGTCACACCATTTTGTTGTGGCACATATGGCATTATTATTTGTCTAACAATGCCCATATGAATGCAAAAGTCATTAAACTCTCTTGAATTAAATTCATCACCTCTATCTGTCCTTAACACCTTAATGGATCTTCTTAATATTATTCTTACTTCTGTCTTATATCTCTTAAAGCATTCAAAAGCTGTAGCTTTTCTTTTCAAGAGATATACGAACGAATATCTAGAATAATCATCTATAACGGTTTTGAAATTTTCCTTGTTCCCATGTGTTTTAACACTTAGGGGACCACATATATGAGAATGAACAAGCTCTAATAATTCTCTTGACCTTTGACCATTAGGAAAAGGCTTCTTGGTCATTTTTTGGTTAAACAATGTTCACAAGGCAATGCTCTTGCTCTTGTTATATTAGGCAACATATTCATTTTTATTATTTGATCCATTTAACTATTACCTGGATGTCCTAATCTCATGTGCCACAAATCAAAATCAGATAATAAACATAAAGAATAATTCAAATCCTCTTTTATTGAATCACAAAAAATAGGAATACAAAAAGATCATGTTCTGGCAAAAATTTTCCTACAGTAAAAACTTTTCTATCTCTACCAATAGAGACACGATTATTGTAGAATTTAACTTCTATTTTTTTTTTAATAAGAGCATACATAGAAATAAGGTTCCTCCGAATCCAAGGGGCATAGAACACATCCTAGAGAGTCATCGTGCTTTCTCCAAGATTGGGCTTGTACGTCTGAACACCCTCGACATCTAGATAGGTGTTGTTACCCAAGTAGATTCTCTACTCTCCTTTCTTTAATTCTTTGAAGTCAACCAAGCCTTCCTTGGTCTTTGCAATATATCAAGTGGCACCAGAGTCCACAACCTTCACAGTCAGTCATGTAGAGTTACACTCTATCACACCAACAAATTCATACTTCTTGGCTTTATTTTCTGGGCCCTTAATTAGTTTGGCCCTGTATCTTTCCCTGGGGACAATTGGCTTTGTAGTGACCAAACTTCCCGCAGTTATAGCATGATTCACGTGGTCCTTTTCCACGTCGTTGTTGGTTTCCTTTGAATTGCACTTTAGAGGGACCAAGGTTCTTCTTACGCTGAACAACATGTGCTTCCTCTTGTTCGACTTCAAATACTTCTGATTTCTTTCTTTTGGCAACCAAGTCTTGTTCAATTACCATACTGCGTAGGCAAGTTAGTCACATTCTTCATGGTGTCATTCAGTCTCAAAGTAGTGGCAGCCATATCGAATGTTGGTGACAAACTATTTAATATTGTGGTCATTTGCATTTTCTCAGGAATTTCTACTGCAACTCTTAAATCTTTAACCATTACAATCATCTTGTTGGCATGCTCAATAACACTCTTGGACTCCATTTAGCATGTATTGTACTTATGCAAAAGAAGTTGCACATTCACTTTTGTTTTGGAGTCATATTTTTCTTTGGTGGCCTTCCATAAATCATACGTAGATTTATGATTCTCAAAGAACCTTATCAGGTTATCCTCCATGTGTATCAACATAAAATTACGTGCCTTCTTATCATTTTTCTCCCATTGCTCATAAGCTCTCTGATGGGCAACCTTTTCTTCATCAGTGGGATTTTCCGAAAGCTTCGGAGCATGGGTATCAATCAAACCATCTAAATTATCATGCATCAGACCATACTGTATTTTTTGGCTCCACATGTCATAGTTGACACCATTAAGCTTCTCTAACTTGGCCAATTCAGATGCACTCAATTTTGTTGCCATGTCTCAAATGAAACCATAAAGGCTTCACATGAGTCGCTGCCTTGATTAAAAGGTTCCACATGATCTCTTCTCTTTCCCTTATTCCCTCAAGATCATGAGAGACCA
The DNA here is from genome assembly GCA_037157565.1 of Thalassia testudinum. Lineage (NCBI taxonomy): Eukaryota > Viridiplantae > Streptophyta > Magnoliopsida > Alismatales > Hydrocharitaceae > Thalassia > Thalassia testudinum. The sequence continues at coordinate 54,660,759 of JAZHRO010000009.1, forward strand.
AGGCAAGGAGTCGCTCTATAGCAAATGTAGACAATGTTGGCGATTGGGATGAGCGGCAAATCGAGCAAGATAGATAGCACAATGTTGGAGGTGATTGAGAATGGGGCAAAGCAGGGGTGCAGAGATGTAGTAGCAGTGGCACTAGCAATCAATGACGCCTTCAGCTCTAATACCAATCTTATACAAGAGGGGAGAAGTAAGTTGATTTTTCTTGGATTGGGACTTCTGTATGACTCTCTTAGCTTTTCTTTTATAGGCCCTATGCACGTCCTGTTTGCCTCATTCCGAAATTGCCTTGCCACGATTTTCGCCAATGACGTACCGGTATGATTTTGACCAAGTTGACCACTCGATCACCCCAATTTTTTTTTTAACCAACAGTTAGAACATGTGTAGGCTCAACCCTCAATCTAGGAGCTTTGATTAATTTGGATCTATAAGACAATACAATATATATCATTCTCCAATTTGACTACGTATTGCAAAGGATTTGGCTTACTAGAATAATGGCATCACTTATCACCACCACATCCATATAAGCCATACTCAAAGTGAACAAAAGGCCTTGATGAATGGTATTGGCTTCAGATTCTTCACCGTTGATGAGTTAATCTTCTTCACCATTGCTACTAGAATACCACCATGAGTCTCAGATAACTACTGTAACTACTGAGCGAGAATATCCAACTTAAGCATCCACTAACAATGCCATAACATTATCTACCAAATCTTCTACTTATTGCATATTAGAGGGGATTGGATTGTTGTGAAACTACACAAAAGCCTATAGGAATGAGTAAAATTTCCTGATAGCCTCTGCTCTAGATATTACTTCTAAAGGATTCGATAGACTACCCCCTATAAAAACATCACATCTATGGAGCCAAATCATGTGAATCAAGTAGAAGTTGAAATTTTCATGCCATCCCAATTTCTAAAATTCCCAGCTTATTGCTCAACTTCTAAAACATGTTCAACTAACGTGTCTTCAACCGATCAACTCAAAGTCCCATAGAAAAGTCAGAGTACTTGAGCTAGGGGGCATTGAAAATGTAAATGTTGCAAATCTTCAAATTTTAAATGGCATAAGTTGCATAAGATTGAATCTGTGTGCAATCAAGGTCGTACTAAGCTAAGTATTTATTAGCACTTTCCATAGGAATACTTGTGTTCTAGATATAAGATTTCGAAATGCCCAAATCTTCCTACATCCTGTTAATGTAGTAGCACCCACAACATGATCCAATCCTTGATGAATGAGCAAACTATGATACGCTCATTCAATTGAAATTTTTCCTTTATAAGTGGTGGATCAAATTAATTCATCAACACCTCCATGGAGTGGCACCTCTAAAATTTTTTTCACTTGCAATAAGGTGGAGCCTTTCCAACCTACCAATTTCTTGTGACATTTGACAAGTACCCACTCCTTCAACCTTGGTTGGTTTTAACTATCAAGCAAAGAACAAGCCTAAGTAAGTACAATTCTTCCTTGACCATTGCTTACTCTCCTAATTTTGCTATGATGCATTTCTGTACTTTAAATGGTTCCCCTTTGTTAAAGAAGACCATCAATTTAGTGAAGTTGACGCACTACCCAAAGTGTTGTTCTTGCATCCTCAAATATTTCTACCAATTCATTGGCTCCCTAGAAGGAGGCTTTTGCAAATGACAAGGTATTTGCAAACGTCAAATGGGTTTAAGGTGAGGAACTTTTGGTTATATGAAATCTAGAAATCCTCCCTTTATCAAGTGCATTTCTAAGTAAAAAAGAAATTTATTGCATAAACTAAAAACATATAAGCGGAAAGAGGGTACCTTTGTCGCACACCATCAATAGGATAAGTAACATTAGTAGAATTACTATTAATAAGGACTTGAATTGATATAGATTCATTGCAAAACATAATGACCTTAACCAATTATGTAAAGGAAACATGCAACTGGCATAAATAAAAATGAACAAAGTCCCTCTTGAGTTTGTCACAATCTCTTTAGATGGCTGGATTGATTACCATTGCTCCTTTCTTTCTTTTCAAAGTCCTCAAAGGCATGCAATCTTACTTCACCATTACCATATAATTAGCTATTTACCTCCTCTCGAGGGTATTTGTCTCAAACCTTGAGTGCTCTGCAAGAGAAGAAGTTTCCATGACTGTTGCAAGTCCTGAAAAGGTAGAGGAGTTCTCTTGCAAAAGTACCAGAAAGCGGGGCGAAAGTTGTGGTCTCCATCCTTACGCGTTGCCCCTGGATTTGCAATAAAATCGCCGCTCATTTCGCAAACCGATGACGATCCGAATCGGGAAGGGTAAAATTACCCTCTTATGCTGCTTCGTGAAATTTGAGATTTAACGGTTGAGCAATCGACCGTCAGAGGGATGTGCTACAATTAACTTGAACAAGAAGGATTTGGCTCAAGCTTTTAGTAGAGCGTGTAAAAAAGTTACAACTTTGCAGGTCGATTCAAAATTCATAATCCCTAAATTACTTGGCCACCGTCAGTTACCTGGAATTAGGAGAGAAATCCCTTATTCAGTGGCAGAAATCTCGAGATAAAGTTATATTGGGATAAGGGGGAAAATCTATCTCCCTCCGCGTAAGTCAATGCCTCTTCTATAAATTACAAACACCTTTATTTATCCTATAATTTTGCCTATGCCCTTCAAATGCCAAAATTAACTTATCCTTCACTTATCCTCAACTCTATCACTTACAAAAATTATATTTTAAAGTTATCTCTACAACCAAACAATGCCTTAATTAGTCAACTTATGCCCTTTCTCACCGTTGCTCCTTGGAATAATGTAACAAAATCAAAGGAACAAAACAAATGAGCCCATCAGGTGATTTGCTTATGAGTCTCGTTCAAATGAGCGACCATCAACCTTAGGCCTCTTTTTCCCTTGTACGTGGTGACTTAGGATTGGACATGTTATTGGTTAAGTAATGCATCTATTGTTGGGTATTTTGGAGCGGAGACCTAAAAGATTGACTTGTTCTATTGAAGTTCTCTTGTTTTTCGAGGGTTGGTAGGAAATTGTCCCCTGCCACGCGCTACCTACGTCAGTACAACTTTGACGGTTTGTTAAAGGTTTTTTTTTTTTTTTGGTAAATAGATCTCCATTAAAGGAAATGAAGGGATTATAAAGACTCAAAATCTCGAGAGGTGAGGGAGGAAGGATAATCAAAATGTTCTTTTGAAAGAGGGATGAAATTATCATGACTTAACCTAAAAAAATGGGAGAACCCCGGAATGGAACACAATCAAAACAAAAATTAAAAAAGAGGAAAAGAAAACTCCTTTATAAGTACATCTTCGTCTCAACGTGTTGTTCTGTGTCAAGAGATACGATAATACCAACGAAAAAAAGTCACAACGATCAACTCGATCTACATTAATGATTACTTAAGAGGGTGGAGGTCGAATCAAGTCAACTCAATACTCAATTGTGAGAAGCACGATTTAAGATGTAGACCCAATCTAGAGAGAGATATCGCAGGAACGGGGAGGTGAAATCAAGACCCACGGTATCGAGACTGTTGACGGTGACTGGTGGTGACTGGAGTGGAAGATACGAGCGTAACACTGGCTGGGGGAAGGTGAGAGCGTTGAAGCCGACCCCAATTGCAGCGGGGACGATATGACCAAGTTGACTTTACTGCTCTAGAACAGAATTGGAATGCGAGATCTCAGCTCGAGAAGTCCTTGCAGAACCCGAGCTCGATCTAATTAAACCAGTCTCAAGCCGAATCCCAGAAGACCAACGAACGACCAGCCCTAAGGACCCCACACTTTGGCATGGAGGCCTAAAATCCAAAAAGACAAAGCTTAGAGCCATGCACGTTTTGATGGTGCGATAAAATACCAACGAAGATGCTCCTCAAAACTGTGGGACCAATAGTTAAAAAAACATAAAAACCAACAAAAAAATCGGCGCCTGCAACGAGAGCAGGAGTTATCATAAGACGATGATGATGATCTCGGCGGGCAGGTGCCGGTGACAATCCTGCGGCCTCTTTCGGGGACACCTGTCATCGCGTAGGATCCGACGCCGTCACGTGCCGTGGACTGCAGCTCAAGAGACACGTCATCGCCGACGAGGCACCGGGGACCACCGCCTTCTCCCGGTCGCTTTCGTCGGGCAGCTGTCGCCTTTGCGATGGACTGCTATTTCGACGCGGCGGGGGCAGGAGAGCTGGAGCAGAAGGGGTGGGGGCTTAACCGACCCGATTGCCCGGTAGTGGGACTTCCTGTCAACTGGGTGAGTTTTAGGTTAGATTTTGCTAATATTAAATTTATTTTTATTTAAGATTTAATTTTTCCTATTGATCCTATTTATTTAGCAAGGAAAATTCGTCTCATATCTATTTACCCATGGATATATGTTTCCTCACAAAGTAATCATTAACATGTCTTAGATACCTATTTATATATAATTAAGAGGTATTTGATAAAATTTATATAAAATTATCAATACATATCAACAAATAATTAGAGAAAGATATACTTTGATATTATAAAAGTATATTATTTATTAAATTATACAAGTATCTTAGCACATAGGAGATAATTTAGGGAGTGGATATAAGTTACTTTTGAAAAAAAATATGTTGTCCCAGAAAATCTAATAAAAAATAAATATTACACCTAATCATATATGTAGGTTTGAGGATATATTTTTATATATCCAAACCTAAATTGAATCGAAAATAATTTAGTAAATCCCAATTTATCTATTTATTAAATGGAGCAAGTAAAATCTACCCCAATAGAAGAAGTTAGGCTAGATCCCAATTGAAAAATACTTGTGATGAGAACCTCATCATGAGTCATAACTAGCTCATTTTGACCCAATACAAAGGATAAAAGCTCCTACATAACTCAAGGAAAGGCTTAACTCAGAGAATTATGAGTTTAAGAAGAAAACAAGTCATAAGAGGTAAAAATGCAATTTTACCAGTATAATCTGCATACAGGGTAATTCAGGGTCCAAACACAGGTCAAGCAAACCAAATAAGAAGGAAAGTGGGATGATCTGACAAGGGCTACAGCAATTCCAAGGAACTAAATGATAATCTGTAACCTTAAAACAAACCCACTTCAATTCACGAGGTTCGAGGTAAAGTAAAAATAGAATAAACCCTCTAAAATTCATAGAAAAATAATCTCTAGGGTTTAGAACCTTCAATTTGGCCTTCAGATCCCATTTTGACCTACATTGAGAACCATGCCAAATTAATAACTTAATTTGGGTTTTTGCATAAATTGACTGGTCAAACAAGGTTTAATCTAGAAATAAAATTCACCATCAAATTCCTTAGGTCCTAATTAGTCATGTATAAAAACTTGAGCCTAAGAAGAAACCTTCTTGACCAACTTTGCACTTTGGTCCTCATATATTTACTTTTTGGCCCTCAACTTTTGAACCCTCACATTTCTGCCCCTAACTCTCCTTCGTTCTTTGCATTCAGGTCCCTCCTGCCAAAACCTGCCAGCACCATGCTCCGGCAACCTTGCGCGGAGCATGGCGCCGCGCAGGGTGAGGGGGAGGGTCTGGCAAGTAAACCAGGGGTGCCCTGCATCGTCAGCCGTCGCAGGGACACCCCCCTGATCGTTGTAACCCACCATACCGGCCGTGCGAACGCACGGACGGTATGGGTTTCCATCTCCGGCGTCCTCCGGTGAGGGAGACACGTCATCTCCCTCCGCCTTCCTCTCTGATTCGGTCCCTATAAATACCCCCGTCGCTCTACCGTTGTTCCCAGCTCGGTCCTGACAGAGAAAGACCCCCACTTCCTCTCTTCCCACTCCGACAGGAAGCCCTCCAGCTCCGGCGGCCTCCCCTCTTCCTCCTCGTCGCTCTGTCGCACCACCAGCTGCAGGGTTGCTCTCTCTCGCTCTTCCCGCGCCACGCCGCACCCAGCTGGCGCCTCTCCGGCCCTCTGCTCGCTGTCGCCCCTTCCCCCGGGCATCTTCTTCTCCGGCGACAGTCGATACGACTGTCGCCCGCTCCAGCCCCTCCTCGTCCTGCTAAGTAGGTAGAACTCCTCCTCTTCCTCCCCTCTTCCTTTTCCTCACTTTAAACATCTACTGTCGCCCTCGATTCCGACCAATCACCCTCACCTTCTCCGCCTCCGGCCATCCTCCGGCGAGCCGCTCCCATCACTCCAGCATCCCACACGGCTCGCCGACCTGCACATAATCTCCGCCTCCTCACCCTGATCCATTTCCGCCCCTCCACTTCCCCCAAATCACCCCCTGCAACTCCACCGAACAAACCCATCTCCCGACCCACAGTCCGACCTAGGGCAGCCCTTAGGCTCCGCCCCGCTGCCTGCACACCCCCCGACCACCTTCGCCGTGCCACGGCGAAGGTCCTCCGCGTTTCTGATTGGGCCGAGAGGCTGTTTTTCTGTGGGCAGGTACCTGCGCTCGTCGCCGCCATTGTTGAAGCAAAGCAGCTTCTTCACCTGCTGCCCCAGGTGAGTCACGCCCAGGTTACGCTCCCAGACAGTGCAAGGCGCCTTCGCGAAGCACCAGGCTGCAGTCGAGTCGAAGACCTCACGCGAAGGTCTCGCGTAACGCTGCGATTACCGGCTGCTTCCTCCGCGCAGGCGCGAAATTGGGGTGGGACATTTAGTCCCACCTCGGAAGGCTCTGAAGGAACGCAGCGGTATAAGGCGAAAAAGTGCTGGAGGCTTATTGCCTCAGCACACGGGGTGAGGTCCCCTTCACCCGCCCGGTTACCCGGTCTCGTCCGCGCTCACGCCCCGCGGACCTGGCCCGACCCGACTTAGACTGACCTGCACTCCTCGCCCACCACGCACGCCGGTGGGCCTGGACCCGGGTGCGACCCGTTCCTGGCTACCCAGCAGCTCTGGGAGAGCTATCCCTTGAGCGGATTCTGTGAGAGAGAGACGCGGGGGAGGGTAGAGATAGGTTTTGCCCCTCTCTGATCAAGCTGTGTAAGTGTGCAAGCACAGGTGAAGAAGAACCGTGGAAGAAGACGAAAGCTGAAGGAAGGAGGATCACCGAGCGGCACTGTAGCAGCTGCGGTTTAAGTCGTCTGATTGGAAAATCAGACGACGTCCTGAAGGCAAAGAAGGAGAAGGAAGGCGAGGCAGAGGAGAACGCAGAGAGGCCAAGACAAGAACTGAAAGAAGAAGAAGAGCACGAGAAGAAGAAATTCTGAAGAACGGAAAAGAAGAAAAAGAAGAAGAAGAAGAACAGGACCGCAAGGGAGCAGAAAAAGAAAGAGACGAGCAGAAACAAGAACTGACGAAGAAGAACATCACCCACTGCTGCAGATAAAGAAGACAGAAAGAAGAAGAAGACCACAAGGAGATAAAGGAACCAAAAGCCAAAGAGAAGAGAAAAGAAAGAAGAAGACAGACGAGAAAGAAGAAGCCAACAAATTTTCATCTCTCTCTCTATCTATCTATATTTTTGTAAAAGAAACTTTGTACCCCTAGAATACAACTTGCTCCCTGAGTTCGACCTCGGGAACTCTTTTATTTTCCGAGTAAAAAATTATATATTTGAAATGATGGCAATAACTGGCTATACTACAACGACATAACAATAAAACCCGGTTATCTCTTCACGCCATCGCTATCAATTTGGCGCCGCTGCCGGGGAGCAACGGCTATTCTAGAGGTAAACATTCTGTTTCTTTTTAATTTCTGATAATCTCCTCTCTTTTGTGCAGCTACAAGACAAGCAACCGCACGACAACCACTCCGAGGACAGGTAAATTTTTCCTCTCACTATTAACCCCTAAACTCTAAAGAGGAAGAAAAGAAAAGAACAAGCAATATAGGACTAACCTGTCTTCCATACTTAGTAACCATAAAGAGTTGCATGTTTTCAACTCATTAGTCCTGCACACTATTAAGGGTATTTAAGGGCTAACACATTCTTGCTTGAGCCCTAATTACCCAACAAAGAACTAACTGGACCAAGTAGAGCCAACATAAGATTCAACATTAGGGTTTTAGAGACACACTACTTAAATCAAGAATGGAGAAAATCCAAAAGAAGTGTGCCTAAACCATTGATTGAAAATACCTATTTAAAGAAAACCTAAAACAATTGGCTCTCTAAACACTTGAACCCTAAAAGACAAGACCTAAAAGATCTCAAAGAAAATAAGAGGTAAAGTTGACCCCTTGGGTCAACCAACCTTAAATTAGGTCACTCTTTGCACTTAAAAGACTAAAGTTCAAGTGAAACCTTAAGCACCCTGATCTTAAAATTGGTAGACTTAAGAGGTCAAGATCCCCATTCTGGTCTACCTGGAACCGCAGTGACAAGAGAGGTCGGGTGGGGGAAACCCTGTAACCCGTGGGGATGCTCTACCGTGTAGGGATCTTCGCGGGACTCTCCCTCTCTGGCTGCCCAGGTAATTCTCAGGTGGACGATCTTTCTGATCAAGGGGTCCATCTGCCCCGCACCTCTATAGTCACCCAACACATTTTTGGGTGTCTTGATTGGGTCCAGCACCTTCTAAACTTACCTCTTCCAACAGTGCATGTACGGAAGGAGGTCCTTAAGACCACCCTTAAGACCTCCTTTAGAAATTCGCTCTCGTCAAGGCCAAGCCTCGACGCCCGTGTTTGTGCAGCAACACCCTCACATTATTCTCTCTTCTGATTCAGAACCAAGTTCTTCTTCTTCCCCCATCATGGCTCAGCCAGTTGAGGAAGAAAATAATCTGGAACACCAGCTCCAGCGACTCAATGACCTCTTCCAAAACTTCGTGCACCCACCACAGCATCCTATGATGCGGGACCACTACAATCCTGCTGCGGTGGCCATTGAGCCTCGAGTCAGAATCCCGACTGGAGGACCTGATTCCGAATTAAAGCCCAACATGATTCATGCTATACCTAAATTCCATGGGCTTAATTCTGAAGATCCCTTCCAGCACATCAAACAGCTAAAGCATCTGGCCCACACTTTTGGATCAGATGCGCAAAATCGGGATATTCTTCTCATGAAGATGTTCTCCTTTTCTCTTATGGACAAGGCCGCCCATTGGTATCAAACTCAGACCCGGCCGATCAACACTTGGGAAGAACTTCAATCCGAGTTTTTGAAAAAGTTTTTTCCCGTTGGTCGGACCAACGCCTTGCGCCATCAGATTACACACTTCACTCAACAATCAGGAGAACCTCTCCATGAGGCATGGGATCGTTTTCAGGATCTCATGAGAAAGTGCCCCCGTCACGGAGTTCCTAAATGGGAACAAGTCCAATCTTTTTACCAGGGACTCCGTGAGGACATCCGCCTTTTCGTCAATGCAACTTGCGGAGGAAACATCATGGGTCAACATGAAGACACCGTATGGGAGATTCTCGAAAACATGTGCGAGAACTCCATCAACAATGACTCCATGGGATTATTCGACAGGACGAATACCCGCGCAGCGACGAATCTTAAGGGAGCACATGAGACGCAGGGCCTGTCCGCATCAGTCGACCTGGAATTAATGGCCAGTCGATTGGACAAGGTCTCAATCATTGAGAAGAAGGTGGATGAGCTGACTCAGCACTTGCAGCGAGCCACCTCCGCGCGTAACTCCTTTGCACAACCTCCTTCCACACAGGAGACTGTGCAAAACATCCTCCACCGATCTTCCCCTAGGATGGATCCATATCCATCCCCATCTGATTCTCGGATCGGAGGATCATCCAATCCTTTCTACACCAGCCCAGGGAACTCCATTCCCCCTTTCCCTGATTCTCAGGAGGTTCCTCAGACCTGCGAGGACCTCAACGCCATCCAGAACGACCCATTCTCCAACACTTACAACCCTGGATGGCGAAACCATCCCAATTTTCAGTGGGCGGGAAATTCCCAAACCCAAAGAACACCTTTTCAGTCCCGCCCACAGCCCTCTCGTCATTACCAGCCGCCTCAGCCTCGGCCCAACCCTACTTATCCATCAGGGCCAAATCAGGATCAAATGTCCCTAATCCTTCAGACTCTGGCTGACATTCAAAGAACGAATGCGGCTATTCAAAAACAGCACAAGGACGAACTTACAGAGGTTAAAACTCAACTGGCCCAGTTGGCAAATTCTCGCCAGCCAGGCACACTCCCTTCCCAACCTCTTCCTAACCCAAATAACGTGCCAACCCAGAAGCGCGTTATGAATCCAAATTTAGGCCACGCACAATGGATTTATCAGGCCCCTACTGCTCCATCTCCAGACGAGATGGAAGCCTCAACTTCTTATGCGGGATTTCAGCAGCAGCCACCCCTCTTACCAAACCCAAACCAAAATCAGGCCGGATTAAATTCTGTAACAACACGTAGTGGTAAAACAACTCAAGAACCGCATTATCCAAACCACTCCGAGCCTGATAACCATGACCCTAGGATAGTTATCCAAGATACCGCTGTTCCGGATCCACAACCTGGACCTATCCTAGAAGAACCAACCAAGATCCCGTTTCCCGAGGCCTTGACCAAGGGAAAGAAGACCACCAAACCCGTGGCCCCTGAGGAGGACCTGGTCAAGCTCTTTGAGCAGGTCCACATAAACATCCCCTTGATGGATGCAATCTGCCACGTACCAGCTTACGCATGATTTCTAAAGAATATATGTACACCCCAGCGTAAGCCGTGAACCAAAGGAGGGAGCCCAATTGTTCTGTCAGAGCAAGCCAGCTCTGTAATCCTCAGTAGACTCCCACCCAAGGCAAAAGATCCTGGTACTCCCCTGATTTCCTGCAAGATAGGTGGTACCCAATTTGATAGAGCATTGTTAGACTTGGGTGCATCCATAAACCTGATACCCACATCCTTACTTGACCATCTAGAAGAATCTGAGCTAAAACCAACCGAGGTGACATTACAATTAGCAGATCGATCTATAAAGTCACCAAAAGGGATTCTCGAGGATGTTATTGTAAGAGTGCGGGATTTCTATTTTCCAGAGGACTTTATAGTCTTAGATATGGACGCACCTGAGAACCCTAGGGATACACCAATCATTCTAGGGAGACCTTTCTTGGCTACTGCTAGAGCCAACATCAGCTGTGAGGAGGGCCAAATAGAGCTTAAGTTTGGAGATCAAACACTGAAAATTGATATATTTAAGGCCCAACAAGGAATTAATTGCGGTGTCATCAAACAAATTTGTGATATCAGGACTTTGGTTGATGAATCACACTTCCAGAATAACTCGATTATGCCTCATCAACCACAGAAGGATCTTGACCCGCAAACAGAGGAGTCGAATCCAGATATGAACAACCCAGTAACTCCCACCCTTGAACCTCACATCTATACTGAACTACCCGCTGCTGCTGATAATCCCATCCTCGAACTGAAACCCCTTCCTGCTCACTTGAAATACATCTTTTTGGGTTCTAATCAGACCCTTCCTGTGATTATCAATTCCAACCTCAGTCCTGAACAGGAATCCCGTCTGATTGTTGTCCTCCAGCAACATCGCAGAGCCATCGGATGGACTCTCGATGATTTGACTGGAATAAGTCCCTCTTATTGTACTCATCATATCTATTCAGAAGAGGGCACACGACCTTCTCGTGAAATGCAGAGACGCTTAAACCCCAATCTGCAGGAGGTCGTGAAAAAGGAGATCATCAAGTGGTTAGATGCCGGAATCATCTACCCGATCTCCGATAGTCGTTGGGTGAGCCCAATTCAGGTCGTGCCCAAGAAGGCAGGACTCACCACTATAACGACTGAGACCGGAGAAATCATTCCTACCCGATTAGCCAACTCGTGGAGAGTCTGTATAGATTACCGCCGACTCAATTCCTCCACGAAGAAGGATCATTTCCCACTACCCTTCATTGATCAAATTCTCGAAAAACTTGCGGGAAATAGGTTCTTCTGCTTTCTTGACGGGTACTCCGGTTATAACCAGGTGGCAATCCATCCTGAGGACCAAGAAAAGAGCACGTTCACCTGCCCCTTCGGAACATATGCTTTCCGAAGGATGCCTTTCGGTCTTTGCAATGCACCCGCTACTTTTCAGCGATGCATGCTTGCCATATTCTCATATATGGTAGGTGATTACCTGGAAGTCTTCATGGATGACTTTTCAGTTTTCGGAGCATCATTCGACGATTGCCTCCAGCACTTGGTCCAGATACTCAGGCGGTGCATCGATGTGAATTTGGTTCTTTCCTGGGAAAAGAGCCATTTCATGGTGCCTGAGGGAATTGTCCTGGGACACTCAATTTCGGAAAAAGGTATCCAAGTGGATCGAGCTAAGGTTAATCTGATTTCTCACCTTCCTATGCCCAGCTCGATCAGGGACATCCGTTCCTTTTTAGGGCATGTCGGTTTTTATCGACGATTTATACCTGATTTTTCAAAAATCGCGCGCCCCCTGACCACTCTTCTCTCCAAGGATGTTCCTTTCGAAATTTCCAAGGAATGCACTCAAGTATTTGAAATCCTGCGTGACCGAGTCACCCAAGTCCCGATCCTACAGTCCCCTGATTGGTCTCAACCCTTTGAGATCATGTGCGATGCATCCGACTTCGCTGTAGGAGCGGTTTTAGGGCAGAAAATTGACGGGAAACCTGTGGTCATTTACTACGCCAGCAAAACACTCGATGAGGCTCAGCGTAACTATACGGTTACTGAGAAAGAGCTGCTAGCTGTAGTATTTGCCCTAGAAAAATTCAGATCGTACCTTCTGGGTTCCCGTGTCATCATATACTCGGATCACACAGCTGTGAGGCATCTCCTTGCAAAGAAGGACGCGAAACCTCGATTAATCCGATGGATCTTGCTGTTGCAAGAATTTGACCTTGAGATTCGCGACAAAGCGGGAAAGCAAAATGTGGTAGCTGATCACTTGTCCCGTCTTCCTTCTGAAATAATTGACCCTTCCGGACCCATCACTGAGCATTTTCCCGATGAGCACCTGCTGACTATTGGTACTAGCCTTCCATGGTTTGCTAATGTAGTAAATTACTTGGCATCTCATCAGATCCCGTCCGATTGGCCGAAGGCCAAGAAGGACAAATTACGCTCCGATGCCAAGTATTACATTTGGGAAGACCCGTACCTCTTCCGCATAGGTGCCGATCAGATCATCCGGAGATGTGTCCCGGAAGGGGAATTCAACAATATCCTCTCTTTCTGCCATGACCAGGCATGCGGTGGCCATTTCGCCGGGCATAAAACCGCATCAAAAGTCCTCCAGTGCGGCTTTTACTGGCCCACACTGTTCAAAGACGCGTACAGTCACTGCAAGGCATGCAGTCGTTGCTAGACTTTGGGCAACATGAGCCATCGCGGCATGATGCCTATGCAACCGATTCTAGTATGCGAAATCTTTGATGTTTGGGGGATTGATTTTATAGGCCCCTTTCCTGTTTCGGATGGTTTCGAATACATTCTGTTGGCTGTGGACTACGTGTCCAAATGGATCGAAGCCATACCGACCCGAACCTGTGATCACAAAATCGTTCTCAAATTCATTCATCAAAACATTTTCTCAAGGTTCGGGATTCCTCGTGCAATAATCTCTGATGGGGGGACCCATTTCACAAATGCTCAGTTTAGGTCACTGATGACTAAATACGGGGTGTCTCACCGAATCTCTACTCCTTACCACCCCCAAACTAATGGTCTAGCTGAGCTGTCTAATCGGGAAATCAAGAGAATCCTGCAAGTCACTGTTCGACCTGACAGGAAGGACTGGTCGTCCCGACTTCCGGAAGCATTGTGGGCCTATAGGACCGCCCACAAGACCCAATTGGGCATGTCTCCCTTTAGACTGGTGTACGGAAAGGCATGCCACCTTCCCGTAGAACTGGAGCATAAAGCCTATTGGGCAGTACGGAACTGTAATCTAGATCTTTCCAAGGCTGGGACCCACAGAAAACTCTAAATCAGCGAGATCGATGAATTACGCCTAGACGCGTACGAGAACTCGCAAATCTACAAGGAGCGGGTTAAAGCCTTCCACGACAAACACATCTCGAGAAAGATCTTTCATCCTGGTCAAAAGGTCCTACTCTTTGATGCCCGACTAAAACTCTTCCCAGGAAAACTGAGATCCAAGTGGGTCGGACCATATTTGGTCCGACAGGTTTTTGGAAATGGAGCAATCGAAATCAGTCCACTCAACCACAATTCTGAACCTTTCATCGTGAACGGTCAGAGACTCAAGCCGTTCATTGATGTAACTTCTACTGATTTGGCTGAAGCATCTTATATCCTCCATTCCCCTTGAGCTTATTGCGCCCAGCCGATGGCGTAAAACTCAGCGCTTAACGGGAGGCAACCTGTCATTTTCCTAAAAATCCAAAACTTTTTCTGACACCTTTTTGCACTTAAGGTTCACCCTTGTAGATAGCCGACCCCACCTCAGATGCTTGCATCTGGGATTAGAAATCGTCCGCAAAAATTCAACCCGACCCATTCACTCATTCAAATTTCTGTCTTAAGGAATGAACTAAGTTAAATAAAAACCCCCTAGGTTACAATGAGGACATTGCAAATCTTAGGCATGGGGGGGTATGAAAGTGCAAAACTTGTAAGAAAAGGGTTTCAAACAAAAAAATTCACATATGCCAAAAACACCATAAAAATTAAAAATTTTTGAAAAAGAATAAGAGGAAAAGAGGAGAAGGAAATTTTGTGAAGGAGAAGGAGAAAAGAAACAAAATGAAAAAGGAGTACAAAATTATGATAAAAGGTGATAGTCATTAGTAAGGAACTAAGGAATTAACCTAAGTTCTAGACCTCATTCAAGAAAATAACTGAAAAGTGCATAATGAGATTAGTAAGAACGCAAACCTTAGGCATTCTTGAATAGACTCTTAGTACCCATTAAGATCTAGACAATCCTCAAGAGGTTGAGGAAAATGAAAAGCTTAAGTACTAGGTCCAAGGCTTAGGGAGTATTCGGCCTCGTTAACTAATTTTTGGTTTACGGGACTCAGTAACCTAAGCACCCTAACCTCACACACAGCCTGGTTCAGTAAGCGTAAAAATCAAAATCACGCAGAAGCGTCGCAAAATTCTAAAAAGAACACCTAGAATAGGAGCGGCCGATCAACACAAGATGATTTGGACGAGTTCCCAGCGCGGAGAGGCGGGAAATCCCCTCGAAGATGCGTAACAAAATATCATCTCCTCGGTGCTTGTCTCTTAGGATATTTACATATCCTACTGGGGGCATGTAAGCACTCTGCTGGATCAGATTCCATGGATGGCATTATCTCGAAGTGTCAATTGCCAGGGTCTGGATTCGGCCACGGAACACCATGGATGGGATTATCTCGAAATCTCAATAGCCAGGGTTCCGGGGGTTGCCATGGGCGGTGCTATCTCGAAGCATCGATCGCCAGGAACCCTTGAGGATTGATGATGGGAGCAAGGAATCTGATACAGACCGTGTTGAAAAGCCAATCCTAGGCTAGAACTAAAAAGAAAAAGAGAGAGAAAACTCTCCAAACAGAAAAACTTTCTATCTCTCCCTTATAAAACGCACTGCGAACTGAGCCAGGGCTAAAATCATTTCAAGCACGGGTGCTTTAACCACAAAGTCCAATAAACCTTAGGTTAGTTCTTATGGGCCTTAAAAAACTTTGCTAAAGACTGAGGCTAAGGCTAGACAGATTTGGATCTTGATTGGTACTAGAGTACCTTTTAGGCCTATGGTCAGCATTCTAACTTAATCTAAGCTCAAAATCTAAAGCTATTAAGAACTTCATGGTCTAGAACAAGGGTTGAAACCTTAAGTTTTTGCTAAGGGACTAGCAAAAGCTAGGCATGGGGGTATGATGAGAACCTCATCATGAGCCATAACTAGCTCATTTTGACCCAATACAAAGGATAAAAGCTCCTACATAACTCAAGGAAAGGCTTAACTCAGAGAATTCTGAGTTTAAGGAGAAAACAAGTCATAAGAGGTAAAAATGCAATTTTACCAGTATAATCTGCATACATGGTAATTCAGGGTCCAAACACAGGTCAAGCAAACCAAATAAGAAGGAAAGTGGGATGATCTGACAAGGGCTACAGCAATTCGAAGGAACTAAATGATAATCTGTAACCTTAAAACAAACCCACTTCAATTCACGAGGTTCGAGGCAAATTAAAAATAGAATAAACCCTCTAAAATTCATAGAAAAATAATCTCTAGGGTTTAGAACCTTCAATTTGGCCTTCAGATCCCATTTTGACCTACATTGAGAACCATGCCCAATTAATAACTTAATTTGGGTTTTTACATAAATTGACCGGTCAAACAAGGTTTAATCTAGAAATAAAATTCACCATCAAATTCCTTAGGTCCTAATTAGTCATGTATAAAAACTTGAGCCTAAGAAGAAACCTTCTTGACCAACTTTGCACTTTGGTCCTCATATATTTACTTTTTGGCCCTCAACTTTTGAACCCTCACATTTCTGCCCCTAACTCTCCTTCGTTCTTTGCATTCAGGTCCCTCCTGCCAAAACCTGCCAGCACCATGCTCCGGCGACCTTGCGCGGAGCATGGCGCCGCGCAGGGTGAGGGGGAGGGCCTGGCAAGTAAACCAGGGGTGCCCTGCGTCGTCAGCCGTCGCAGGGACACCCCCCTGATCGCTGTAACCCACCATACCGGCCGTGCGAACGCACGGATGGTATGGGTTTCCATCTCCGGCGTCCTCCGGCGAGGGAGACATGTCGTCTCCCTCTGCCTTCCTCTCTGATTCGGTCCCTATAAATACCCCCGTCGCTCCACCGTTCTTCCCAGCTCGGTCCTGACGGAGAAAGACCCCCACTTCCTCTCTTCCCACTCCGACAGGAAGCCCTCCAGCTCCGGCGGCCTCCCCTCTTCCTCCTCATCGCTCTGCCGCACCACCAGCTGCAGGGTTGCTCTCTCTCGCTCTTCCCGCGCCACGCCGCACCCAGCTGGCGCCTCTCTGGCCCTCTGCTCGCCGTCGCCCCTTCCCCCGGGCATCTTCTTCTCCGGCGACAGTCGATACGACTGTCGCCCGCTCCGGCCCCTCCTCGTCCTGCTAAGTAGGTAGAACTCCTCCTCTTCCTCCCCTCTTCCTTCTCCTCACTTTAAACATCTACTGTCGCCCTCGATTCCGACCAATCACCCTCACCTTCTCCGCCTCCGGCCATCCTCCGGCGAGCCGCTCCCATCACTCCAGCATCCCACACGGCTCGCCGACCTGCACATAATCTCCGCCTCCTCACCCTGATCCATTTCCGCCCCTCCACTTCCCCCAAATCACCCCCTGCAACTCCACCGAACAAACCCATCTCCCGACCCACAGTCCGACCTAGGGCAGCCCTTAGGCTCCGCCCCGCTGCCTGCACACCCCCCGACCACCTTCGCCGTGCCACGGCGAAGGTCCTCCGCGTTTCTGATTGGGCCGACAGGCTGTTTTTCTGTGGGCAGGTACCTGCGCTCGTCGCCGCCATTGTTGAAGCAAAGCAGCTTCTTCACCTGCTGCCCCAGGTGAGTCACGCCCAGGTTACGCTCCCAGACAGCGCAAGGCGCCTTCGCGAAGCACCAGGCTGCAGTCGAGTCGAAGCCCTCACGCGAAGGTCTCGCGTATCGCTGCGATTACCGGCTGCTTCCTCCGCGCAGGCGCGAAATTGGGGTGGGACATTTAGTCCCACCTCGGAAGGCTCTGAAGGAACACAGCGGTATAAGGCGAAAAAGTGCTGGAGGCTTATTGCCTCAGCACACGGGGTGAGGTCCCCTTCACCCGCCCGGTTACCCGGTCTCGTCCGCGCTCACGCCCCGCGGACCTGGCCCGACCCGACTTAGACTGACCTGCACTCCTCGCCCACCACGCACGCTGGTGGGCCTGGACCCGGGCGCGACCCGTTCCCGGCTACCCGGCAGCTCTGGGAGAGCTATCCCATGAGCGGATTCTGTGAGAGAGAGACGCGGGGGAGGGTAGAGATAGGTTTTGCCCCTCTCTGATCAAGCTGTGTAAGTGTGCAGGCACAGGTGAAGAAGAATCGTGGAAGAAGACGAAAGCTGAAGGAAGGAGGATCACCGAGCGGCACTGTAGCAGCTGCGGTTTAAGTCGTCTGATTGGAAAATCAGACGACGTCCTGAAGGCAAAGAAGGAGAAGGAAGGCGAGGCAGAGGAGAACGCAGAGAGGCCAAGACAAGAACTGAAAGAAGAAGAAGAGCACGAGAAGAAGAAAGTCTGAAGAACGGAAAAGAAGAAAGAAAGAAGAAGAAGAAGAACAGGACCGCAAGGGAGCAGAAAAAGAAAGAGACGAGCAGAAATAAGAACTGACGAAGAAGAACATCACCCACTGCTGCAGATAAAGAAGACAGAAAGAAGAAGAAGACCACAAGGAGATAAAGGAACCAAAAGCCAAAGAGAAGAGAAAAGAAAGAAGAAGACAGACAAGAAAGAAGAAGCCAACAAATTTTCATCTCTCTCTCTATCTATCTATATTTTTGTAAAAGAAACTTTGTACCCCTAGAATACAACTTGCTCCCTGAGTTCGACCTCGGGAACTCTTTTATTTTCCGAGTAAAAAATTATATATTTGAAATGATGGCAATAACTGGCTATACTACAACGACATAACAATAAAACCCGGTTATCTCTTCACGCCATCGCTATCAACTTGCAGGGAAGAGAGTAGGGCCTACCATCAGTTGACGGTTTGACGCACCCTCAAGACCACATGATCTCTGGCAATTTGCTAATCTGGATGCAGAAAGTCCAAGGAACCCTTTCCTAATTGTTTGGAACTTACTTTTTGATCACATGTTCTTTGTGTGAGTGTTTCAGCAGTGATCTACAAATTGGTCCAGACCATCTCATCATCGGGTTGGACTGGAATTGACTAGAAAATGGTTGGATTGGTCAATTTCTATAACAATTGTTGTGTGATCCAATTGAATTGATTAAATTACTCTGGCTGATCCACCAATTTGACCAGTTAAAAACAAAAAAAAGATAGAAAAGCTAACCTAGTGGCTCTTCACGGTTGCCTTCTCTTTGTTCTACTCATTTTTTTTTTAAGGTTAAAATAAGGTGTTGTATATGATTAACATGCACAGTTACACAAAGGTAGGTAGAAGGAAATCCTTGATGTGCTACACCACTGGTAACAACACTCCAAACAGAAAACAACAAAATCAGGGGACAAGAAGATGTTGTAGCTGCACAAGATGTCCATCCTTGCCATGGAGAAAGGATCCAATGATTTCTAACCAATAACCAGACAAATATCTTATTCAAGGCTTGAAAAGATGGAGTTGTAAGAGAGCTTCACACCCTTGGCCCATATCAAGTTTTGCACCCTCTAGGTCCAAAGATTGTGCCACCAAGAGCAAGTCTTGCAATGGATCCAATTATAGACTTCTTTGGGAAGGAAGATACCTCCTCAATGGGCTCCTCTAGGGAACCCACGCCATTGGTGGGCAGCCCCAGCTTTAAATGGCAATGCTCCACACGAAAGAGGAGGAGTAACAAAAGAAGATGTGGCTTCGAGACTTCCTTGGCATGACATAGAGGCATTATGTCAAATCCATGGGCCGTCATCCACCCTGCAAGATGCTCTAAAGTTGAAATGGGATTTTGAATAGCATGGAAGTGGTAGCAAGTGAACTTTGGAACATGGTGTCGAAACCAAACCACACTACTCCAGGGCATGAGTTCAGAACTAGACCATATGCGATTCTAAACTGCAACAAGTGTCAACTTGGGAGTAGGTCGTGACTCAACACCAACCACCACCGGACCATGACATGAGTCCACTTGTAGTCTCACGTTGTGCTAACATGAACTTCCAAACATGAGAGTCAGAAGGCTTGGAAGAGATGCTCCACAAGCTCTTACCATTCAAGTATTGTTCATGCACCCAAAAATCCCACAAAGACTGAGGGGCAGAAAGAATTCACCACAACCATTTAATTGCAAATGCCTGCCAAAGCTCCCTAAGCTCTTTGATGCCAAGACCACCTTCCTCCTTTGGGTGGCAGAGAGTAGCCCATGAGATAGCAGGTATTCAATAGTCCTATCAGAAGCTAAAGCAGAATCTTTGAATTTTCTCAAGGGCAGCACATGGACGAAGACCCCACGCATCCAATAATATAGGATGCTAAAAATCACAAATTTGATAAGCCAAAGCCTCCCTATAAGAGAAAGAGAGTTTTGGCCTTCCATCCATAAAGCATGGCCCAAACCTTATCAACAATGACCCCATAACCAGGAGGGGTCGAGATGCTACTAGTGAGTGGAAGATTGAGATAATGGGTGGGTAGATGTTCAAGGCAAAAGCCAAGATTAAGACGAAAAGGCAAGGGGTGCTTCACCGACTTTAAGAGGAAAACCCAACTTTTTGTCGCATTAACCCCCAATCCTAAGCAAGCTTCAAAGTGTAATAAGCACCACCGGAGAGCCAAGGAACCTCAAATAGTAGGCCACATAAATAAGAGGAGATCGTCTACGTAGATAATATACGAGGGAGCAAAAGCACCTCCAATCTTTGGCCCCATTTTTGATCTCCAATACAAGCTGATTTGAGAAAACTTGCAGGATGAGTAATCACAAGATTCACTAAGAGAGAAAAGCATCATTGTGGTGCAAAATCACGATTGTTTAATTAATTTTCAAACTCCTAAAGGGATAGAATCAAGTAAATACGAGAGTCTGAGTTATCTCACAAGGAAGCGAAACATTTAACTCACTTCCTACTAACCCAAACTAGCCAACATACTTCTGACATTTATTTAATATTCAGATTTTTTTTTTTTGGTGTTTTAACGAGGGGATAAGATAATGGAACTAGAAATAGGGACTAGGATGTAATACAGGGACCTAAATGTAATTCACATGAAATTAATTTTTCAAAAATGTAAAACTTCTAAGAAAAATCTTGGACTCTTCTAACTACCTAACTAAGAACCCTAATGAAATTCATGCTAATAGGACTTTTATAACGCATGGAGGAAAATCAAAAAGAACTTTCAGGACTGAATTGTAACAATCTAAAGGTCCAATTGTGAAAAGACTTTTACTTTTTTTCTTCTATTGGTAATTTTTGCATGAAATTTTTTAGAGATGCTAAACTAACATTAAGAAATGAAAATAAAATTTTTAGAATTTTTTTGTCTTATGCATATTAATATAAAAAATCAAGAAGTAAACATAATTATTTAACAACTAATTCAAATGCAAACCAAGTAAGCAAATAATAAAAATGAACTAAACATGATAATAACTAAGAAATAAGAAGAGAACTTGCATAAGAGAGGTTTTTTTATTAACAATTAAAGCAAGAGTCACAAGAATTAATTACTACAACTAGAAAGCAATAAATAAAATACTTGAATTAAAATGTAAGACGAGCAATAAATGAAGCAGCAGTGATGGAGACGGAGGATGGAGGTGAAGTGCACATCGATGGCCACCGGAAGGTTGGAGGAGAAGCATCGGCGACCTCTCAAGGCTGTCTACCCGTAAAAGGAGTAAGGTGGAAGAGAGGCTTGAGAGAAGAATGGTCTTCCCTTGAGGTCTTTAGGCCTATTTATTGGCATGAGAGCCCCTAGAGACTCCTAAAAAATCTGCGAAATTCATAAGGGATAAGAGGGTTTGTTTTGTGTTTCCTCAGCACCTTCCATAAAATCCAAGTTCTTTGAGTCATAAGAAGTTGGTTTTAACTTGGCTACATCAAGCTGAAATTCAAATTCAGGGATAAATGATTCAATTTCTGGTTGTTCAAGAGTTGATGTGAAGGTGAAGCCAACCATCCAAGAGTCATCAAGTTCAAAGTTCAATTCTTTTATTTTAGCATCACCTAGATCATGGAAGAGACTTTCATTTACTTCAAAAGTAAAATTTTCATAGTTAATACCAACATGTGGTTGATCCTCAAAATGAAATGTCTCGTATTCAGGTTCATTTGCAAGACAAAGATCTCTCTTAAAGTCTACACTTCTCGACGAGACATCTTTTCCACTTTACTTACCCTTATCAAGATCAAACTCCTCAGATAAAGGGATACTTTCTTCCTTGTAATCTAAATTCTCAATGTGCTTATCTGCGATATCTTCCAAATTAAGCTCATGGTCTAAGGTTTCTTCAATAACACATTTAGGTTTAGTCCAATTGTTTCCTCCTAAGTCAACCATGTCAGTCTCAATTAAGTTGATTCCTCAGGTCTATTATGATATGTTTGAACTAATTTCCTATTTGTTAGATCATTTGCATCATTGAGGTTTGCGTATCAACCAACATCTTATTTCCATCTTGGATCATCTGATCAATATGATTACTTTCTAGTGTTGGTTGAGGTTCCATAAATTGACCTTGAGATTGATTTTGATTGAACCCATAATCCAAATTTCGATTAGGTTGGTATGAGTCAAGATGTTGAGGATCATAGGATTTGGGGTAAGAAGGTTGGGGATAATAATGTTTAGGATACCCTTCTTGGTTGTAGGTCACATTCGAGTAATCATTTGAGCATAATGACCTATGTTGGAACTCATTGTTAGGAGGAAATGAAATTTGATCTTGACATTGAAACCTAGGTTTATATTGAAATCCACTTTCCCAACTTAAGGAAGAATTATCCTAATTTGATGATTAAGAATATTGATTTTGATTGAGATTGAAGTTATAGTCATTCTGAGGATAGGTGTGTGTTGCAAGATAAGATTTGAAGTTCATTTGTGTGTTGGAAGACTATAAAGTTGAGGGGAAAGATAGGAAGGAGAGAATGTGCCCTAACTATACCACAAAGCAAACTAACCTAGCCTTAAAAGGTTTAACCCTATAAAGCCTAATCCTAGCACCCTTGAGCTTCAAATTGAGCCTTTGCGACCTTTGAATCACTTGGCTGGCTAGGTGGGAGGGACTCGCTTGGACAATTCACACAGCAATTCACCAAAGCAGTTAACATGGTTAACTCACTGTCCTACCTGTCATTAGTGGTTCCAAGTAGATAAAGCCTCAAGTTGATTCAATCCAAATCTCAAAGTGCTAAGAAAATTAATCAAACCTAGCGACATGTTTACTCAATTTTAGGCTTAGGATTTCTATGCTAGGGATATGATAGGCATTAGGGGGTGCTTAACCTTAAAGATCAATTAGTTGTGAGGTGTAGTGCAACAACCAAGCAAACAAGGCCTTTAATATTTTTCAGTTTTAGCCTTGATTAAATATCTTTTAGGGTTCCTCTTGCCACCTTTAGTGTTTCAAACAATATTATTGTTGGTGATGTCTTTTCCTTCAATTAAAGTCCCATGCGGATTCATGTCCAATTTCAGGAAAATTAATAAAAAAAGTTTAAAAATCTCTAAAAGCAGTTAAACCCTAAGATTAGTGCCCTAATAAGAAAAGATCTTCTAATGGAGTGTAGGTTTTAGGTTGAAATTTTTTTATTTTTATTTTTGTAAATGCAAGATGATAATAAAAGAAATTAACTAACTATCTGAAATAGTTTTTTTTAAGGTTGAAAATTTTTTATTTTTATTTTTTTAAATGCAAGATGGTAATAAAAGAAATTAACTCTGAAATAGTTTTTTTTTTTTGAGAGGATAATAACTAACTAAGCAAGTGATTTCTTTTTGGAGATAATACAACGAAAACTAATCAACCAACTAATCCTTTTTTTTTGTTGAAAAGATAGTGATGCAGATATTCACTAGATGAATCCTAATGAGATAACTAAGTTTTTGTTGAGACACGAGATATTAACTAACTAGGCAAAGTATGTTTTATTATTTTTGAAAGATAATATGTAAATTCAAATGTCCAAATTCATACAAGATAAAAGGAGTCGACTTATCCGTTGGGCCGATCTAGATTGTCGCAAGGTCTTCTCCTATAAAATGTGCAAAAAATAAATGGAAGTAAATTAGTATTCTAAAATGCAAACTAAATGCAAAAAGAATAAATTTATTAGAAAGCAACTTAAATTTGTGCCTTCTTACAACGATGCAAAAAACTAATTGCAAAAGTCACTAAGAGATACTACCATAGTCGAAGTATGAAATCACGATCATTTGATTAATTTTTGAACTCTTAAAGGGGTAAAATCAGGTAAAGATGAAAGTTCGAGTGGTCTTACAGGGAGGTGAAATATTCAAGTCACTTTTTACTATAACCTAAACTAATGTATTTTTGATTTTTTTTAATATTCATATTTTTTGTGTTTTAAAGAGGGATAAGAAAATGGAACTAAAATAAGGGACTACGATGTAAGATAGAAACCTAAACGTAATTCACATGAAATTAAAATTTCAAAAATGTAAAATTTCTAATAAAAATTCCAGACTTAAAAACTCTACCAAAATTCATGCTAAAAGAAGTTCTAAATGAACAGAAGAAAATCAGAATGAACTTTTCAACACCGAATTGTAGCAATCTAATGATCCGAACCTAAAATGATTTTTATTTTTTTTATGTTAAGAATTTTTGCATAAATTTTTTGGAGATGCTAAAATAACATGAATAAATGAAAAATAAAATTTTAAAATTTTATTTGTCTAAAAATTAACATAAAAAATCAAGGTCTAAACATAATTATTTAACAACTAATTCAAATGCAAACCAAGCAAGCAAGTAATAAAAGCTAACTAAACATGCTAATAACTAAGAAATAAGGAGTAAGTACGTGAGAGAGACTTTTTTTTGTTAACAACTAAAGCAAGAGTCACAAGAATTAATTACTATAATTAGAAAGCAATAAATAAAATACTAGAATTAAAATTTAAGAGGAACAATAAACAAATGGAGATGGAGGATGGAGGTGAAGGAGCATGTCGATGACCACCGAAGGCAGGCTGCAGGAGAAGTATCGACAACCTCTCGAGGTCGTCTACCTGTAGGAGGAGTAAGGTGGAAGAGAGGCTTGAGAGAAGAATGGTCTTCCCTTAAGGTCTTTAGGCCTATTTATTGACATGAGAGGCCCTAGAGACTCCTAAAAAATCTGTGAAATTCGTAACAAAGGGATAAGAGGGTTGTTTTGTGGTCAAAACAGCTTCTAATCCCATTAACACTTTAATTTTTAGCTTCTATCTTACATTTGTACCACTGCCTAGCCCAAATAGGCTTATTTTTTTATTTTTCTTAACCCAGATGCTTGAATGGGCCCATAAAAATTATTCTCTTTAATCTTGGACCACCTATGAATCTTTCACGGCCTTGTCTGCAATATAAAAATAAAGAAAATATCATTGTTCACAAAATATAAAGAAATGTCTAAAATTATTGTATTTACAAAATAAATACCCAAAAATAGCAATAATTAGACATGTAATTTATATAAAAATATGACTTGATCAATAAGATTGAAGAGATATAGACTAAGGGGATCACTCTATTGAAGGCTCGACGAGCCATGAAAATTACCCTCGGGAGCTCCGTTCACCAAGATGGAGAAAGAAACCATAGATATGCATAGCTTGATCTAGTGCAGCCAATGCTCTCCAAAGCCCTGGGAACAAAGAATGGTTGATTGAGTCAAAGGACTTCCTGAGGATGACCTTTATGCATGCCTTACGAAGCCGACTCTTCCTAAGAAAGCCCCAAGTATCCCCTGAGATAAGAGGGTGCAGTCCAAGATTGCACGACCTGGAATAAAAACCACATTGTGATGATCCACAAGTTTAGGGAGCACCCTCTTCAACCTTTTCACCAAAATCTTAGAAAAGATTTTATATATCACATTACAACAAGAGATCGACCGAAAATCCCCGAGGCTAGAAGGTGAGTCAACCTTTGGAACCAAAGTGACAAAAGTATGGTTCACCTATTAGACATGGGCACCCCATCTGCTAAGAATTGCAAAGTAGCAAAGACATCCTCCTAAACCAAATCCTGATGTTGATGAAAGAATGTTGAAGAGAATCCATCCGAAATTGGGGCTTTGGCTGGATAATGTGCTTCACCACCCAGTCCACCTCCTCCAAAGAGAAGTAGTGGTCCAACTTGTGCACATTCTCATTAGAGAGCACTGCAAAGGGAGGCAACAACAAGAACTCTCGAGGCTATGGCTGATTGTAAAGTTTTTAAAAGTAATGAATATCTTCCACCCGAAGGTCATCAACCTCCAAAATTGTGTTGCCACTAGGCTTCAAAAGATAGTAGATGTTGTTCCAAGACCCTCGAACCTTAGTAGCCCTGTGGAAAAAGGTAGTGGACCTATTGCCAAGGTGTAGCCAATTCTTGCAACGAAGTTGCTACCAAGGGATTCTTCCTTAGCATAGAGAATACCAATACTCTTTGTACCTCCTTTCTTGGGAAGCAAGATTGAGATCCAATGGAGAGGCACACGGTCAGGCTCGCATCAATAGTTTCAAGCATAGCCAAGAGTGACTTGAGTTCCTCCTTAAGGTGGATGGTTGAGGCCCATTCCTTCAACTGCGCCTTCACAAATTTGAGCTTTTGGACAACATGAAAAAATGGATTCCTCTTAATATTGCCTCCTCTCCAATGGAAACTACTGGCAACTTCTCCTCTCTAGCGCTCATTGCTTCTCTGTTGGTTGATATCGCTACTTTATCCTTTCTGTTGGTTACTATTAACTCCAGGGTTCTACTAATTTATATATTATCTTAGGTTTATCACTTCATTCATATCTTAATATAATTGATTTATGCACAGAAAGGATGTTGGGGTGTAGTTGTCATGCCATCATCGAATTCTTGCAACCATCAAGTAGAAGGAGAAAAGGCATTAGATGATGTGAGCATGGATGTAAAGTGGAAATGACAAAATAAATCCGTTGCCTCCCCGGCAACGGTGCCAAAAATTTGACGTGCGAAAGATGTGTTTGTTTAAAAGGATCATTATAGTTCGTGCTCGCAGCGTCGGTTTTAAAAGAAGAAACGGACGTGAGTCTGGGTGTTGATCACAGGGAGGCATAAAAATCAGATTTTCTTTGTCACTTTATGTCATGGAGATAACGAGTTTTTGCTTGCAAGAAGATGTGGTAGAAAAATGAGTGAGAGAGAGAAAAAGAGAGAGAGAGAGAGTAGGGTTAGAGTCTCTTAAATCATAGCCAATGCTCAAAGTAACATCAACACTATATTAAACATGCAATTCAAGTTTTACAAATACAATAGTAGCTAAATGCTTGAATAAAAAGGAAGTTAAGCTAGATTAAAGGGAAAGAAAGAGAGAGAGAGGGGAGATGGTGAGGCGGCCACGACGGTGGAGAGGGGCTCCATCGATGGCTCGTCGACTTCGTTGGCTACAAGAGGGGCTAAAGGGGGCTAGGAGGGTGTTACAATACTTGCAAGATGAATTGAATGCCTTACATGGGTGGTTGGGAGGGGTTTATATAGGAAGAAGGGGTTTCTAATTTAAGTATGAGCTTTAGCGATGTCCGGGACGTCGCTAAACCCATGCTAAAAGCGTTGGTGAAACCTCCTTCCCAGCGGTCCTACGCACACACTATGCCTCTTCACGCACGATTCGTGCGCGTGTGCTGTGGGCCGTCCGATCGCGGATCGGATGGTCGAGATTGCTCGTGGGGCGCGCGCTTGGATCATGCTAGCTACTCTCGCGTCCCGCCCGTCATCGCAAGCGTCTGCCTTGGATGCGTGCGATTGCGTTGCGTTGTCCGCTGCCAGCCGCTCGATCACGTATCGATGGCCGAAATCGCGCGTGCCACGACTACCTTGAATTTATGCTACGGAGGGTGATTCGAACCCGCGCCCTGTAGGTGAGTTGCGAGGGCATGACCGATGTGCTGTGCGGGAGAATGGTCGCGACGAGGAAGCGAGGCACGCGGGTGTGGAGCATGGCAGGGTCCTCCGATTGAAGATCAACGGCCAAGATTCATCTTGCGGTGGAGGCACTGGTGCTGCGCTGTGGTTGAGGAGTGTGTGGGTGCACGATTTCCAGCCATCCGATCTACGATCGGATGGCTTAAAGTGATGCTGCATGATGGAGGGCGGTTGAGGATGCGGCGAGGCTGACACATGGCAGCCTAATGACCTTTGATCATCAGATTAACGGTCAGAACTTGTTGGACCAATTGTGGGAGCTCTGGATGTCGGATTTAGCTGATTTCGAGTCCGTTGGACTCCGTTCATTGCTCTGAGTCCATCCGTGTCATCCGATCATTCATCTGAGGCCTGTTTTGACATGTACTTGTACACATGGCCGTTAATAATGCATTATAAGCAGTCTTGGTGTGCAATGCATGCGATACTCTTATTTCTATTTATGATGTATCCTCTGTGCATTTTACCTTTAAGATTGTCCCCTTTTGGCAGAGTTAGTATTGTACAATGTAGTGTTATCTTACCTCCATGCTTACACCTTGCTAGTCCCTAGCAAGGTTTATTCTAGCCATTATTTCCAGTCAAAATTTAAGAAGTAATTACTTGGACATTTCGTCACTTGTCAATAGGAGGAAATATACTAAGATCCTGATCTACAGGAACTAAGCAGCGCCCGGGTGTCTGCCAAAATATGAATCGCCTGAATCCTTGCTCTAAGGCCTGTATATATATTTTTCATCTTTTCTTATTTTTAGATTTTTGGAGTTAAGAGTATGTTGGTAACTTTTTACGGCTACCCAATCCACCTAAAACTCGGAAAAAACTCTAAGTGCTAAGGATCTTGGTGTGAAGATCGTGATAGACTCACTCAACGGTAATTTAGACAGACTTCGGGTTTCTACACCCTTAGGTGACCGGTGTAGTTTCCCTATTAGGAGGGGATGACGTAATAAATTACGAAGATATAATATAAAACAATCTCACAAAATTCAATCACACAAGGTACACAATTATTTTTAGGTGGAAACCCAAACCAGGTGAAAACTGCCACCTAACCATCTCGAGTTAGGATTTTTCGATCAACCAAGTTGATCAAATCCACTAAATGAATCACTTAAACGAGGGTGATTCAACCTCAATTACAACCACGCTACTTTATACAAGGGTAGCGTACCTCAAACCCCTTCTCTTCACGAGAAGGATTTTGTCCCACGAAGGAGATGGGAATTCACAAAGCGAATACCCAACCAAAGAACAAAATAACAAATATAGTCCTATAGAGCCAACAAAGATTTAAATCTAGCTTCTATAGGAATTAGGGAACTCCCCTTTGATGGAAGTGCGTCGATTTGATGACGCGGGTGCGTGAGCTACATGACGACGCAACGTCGCTCTCGTGAACTACAGCTGGAGAGCGGGTGCACAAATGCTTGATGCTCTCTAGATGAAGAACTCGAGCTTGGAGAGCAAGAGCTTGCTTCTTAGGATCAAGAGACACAAAATGGTGTGAAAGTGTATTACTAGGTGTGTCTAGGTGTATCTTTGTGTGCAAGAGATTCTTCTCTATTTATAGAGGCCTTAAGAAGGCTTTGGAAGGCTTTGGAAAGCTTCCATAGCCATTGGGTGCAAAGCCCAAGAGAATCAGGCCGAAATCAGTAACAATGATTGCACTGACAGGGTTATCAGACATCTGATCCTAGCATCAGACGTTTGGAAGATTAGTTTAAGACGTCTGGAAACAAAGTCAGACGTCTGATTTTAGGTGGGTTTCTTCCTGACTTGAATCAGATCTAAATAGGATTCTAGTGTAAGTACATCAGATGACATACAGGACGTCTGGCACTAGGTCTGGACGTCTGGAAACCTACTTTTCTGTGAGAATGAATTTCCAAGAGAGTGCAACGGCTAGAAAATCTCTGAGAAGAGATTTTTGGGTCAGCCGAGGCAAAACGGTCATTTATCAGATGTCTGGAAAGGCTTAAGGATGTCTGATAAGGCTCTAAGGGTCATATCCTCCAGTGTTTGTTAAGCCAGCCAACGGTCCACTAATTGGATGTCTGGTCTAAAGTCTGGACCTCTGATTTCATCAGACAGAGCTAACAAGTCTAGCCTAAATGTTATCAGATGTCTGAATCAACAGTCAGACGTCTTAAAACATATTATCAGACGTCTGATTTTTGAATTAGACATCTGAAAAAGCTGTTTGAACCATATATTGATTTTCTAAGTTCTCCACAGAAAACCTAAGTGTCCTAGGGTTGTGCAGGTGTTCCTAGGACTACTATTAGGGTACTTTAAGGCTCTTTAACATGATGTTCAAAGGAACAAAAAGAGCAAGAAAATAAAGACAAAAGTACATGAAAGAAATAAACAGAATTCTATCATATTCTTCTTGTCCTTCCATCTTCAATCTATCGCTCCTCGCGAATCTCCTCTGTTCTCCATCAAGCTCCTCTAATCCGTCCTAGATGCGAGCTCGAAATCCATCTAATCACATCTCCATTTACAATTTGCCTGAAATCTAATACTCTAAGTGCAAATGGTAAATGACAAGTATTTTATTATCATCAAACAAATGATCGCAGTGCTCTAGCACCAACAATCTCCCCCTTTTTGATGATGACAAAATGATAAATAATAATGCAATAAAATCCTACCCCTTTTTGACATTATCAAAAAGGTTTGATTGATTTTAAATTTCGTATAACTTCCCCTTAAAACATGCTCTTCTGTGAATTTCTTTTAACACAAGTAATGTCCTCCCCCTTTTTGTAACAATAAGATAACTATTATTTTTCTCCCCCTTACTAAAGGAAATTTAGCTAACTTGCATCTCCCCCTTAAAAATTGACAATTGGCTCATAATTTTTTAACTCCCCCTATCTAAATGCTAATGATAAAAAGATAGGGTAAAGAAATTTTTACCTCACCTACCATGGCCAATAAAATGGCCCAAATGGTGGTGGTGGATGCCACATAGGATGGGGCTCCCATCCGTAGCCTGGAGGCTCGGGCATCGGCGCTGGTCTCCAGTTTGGTGGTCGACGTGCGGCGGGTCCATCATTTGTTCGTCGTCTCGTCGGTCTTCTTGTTCTCCTCCTTGGTCTACTCCTTGGTTCTCCCAACTCGAGTTGACCAGCCTTGAGCTTATAGGTCCAGTCCTTCGTGTTGTAGTTATCCCTGAAACCTACAAAATAAGATTCCAATTCTTTCTTTGGTATCCAAGTGAGCTTGGATCCGGATCTGTTAGCGGGTCTCCTTGATGGAGATCCTTTCTCAACCTTAGGGCTATAAAAATTATCTACTTTGTTGATTAATTTGTTAGAGTTTTCCCTAAGACATGAGATTTCTTTTTCTATAGTATGCATCTTAGTCTTTAAATCAGAGATTTCTAACTTTAAACTATCATTTTCTTCAATCAATTTAGTATTTTCATTGATTAAATTTTTATTTTCTAATAACATGTTATTATCCTTAGGACTAGTTTCTATGTCCTTAAGTTATTTTTCTTACCTATCATTTTCATTTTTAAGAAAATTAAGGTTCTTTTTAATGTTTTTATTTTCTATTTTAAGTGTTTTACTAACTTCAAAAAGCTCATTAAATGCATCTTGTAAATCGAAATTTACCTTATTGTCGGAGTCGCTTCCGCTTTCACTGTCGCTATCACTTCCTCTAGCCATGAAACCAAAGCAAGCGATTTCTTCTTCTATAGACTTTTCTTCTTCTTCTTCCTCCGAGCTCAAATTGTCTCAAGTGGCTTGGAACGCCTTCTTCTTAGATTTCTTCTCATTTTCCTTCTTCTTCTCCTTTTTGAGAAGAGGACATTCTGGTCGTAGATGCCCTTTCTCGTTGCAGTGGTAGCAACGTCTCGAGCTCTCCTTCTCCTTCTTCTTTGATTCCCTACAAAACTTGAAAATTTTCTTAAGTAAAATTTTAAAGTCTTTGTCGTTGGAACTTACTTCGCTATTCGACATGGCTTTGAAGGCGAGTCTTCTTCGGTTTTGGCTCCAGTGTATCCTTCTTCTTCTGCTTCAACTTTGTCTCGTAGGCCATTAGATTGCCTAGGAGATCTTCCATGTTGAGCTCCTCCACTTCATTTGCCTCCTCGATGGCAGTGACTTTTTGTTCCCACTCCGGTCCAAGGGAACGAAGAAGCTTCCCTTGAAGCTCCCCCTTGATGAAAGTCTTCCCTAAAGCTTTCAAATTATTTACAATAAGAGTGAACCTAGTGTTCATCTCACTTAAAGATTCGTTAGGCTTCATAGAAAAAGATTCAAATTCTTGAGAAAGTAAATTTATTTTAGAAGTTTTTACCTTAGAGGTTCCTTCGTGAGTTACCTCAAGCGTGTGCCAAATCTCGTATGCAGTTGCGCGTTGCGAGATTCTATTGAACTCCTCTAGGCTGAGTGCGTAGTAAAGGGCGTTTATGGTCTTTGCGTTCAAAGAGAGCTCACGAATTTGTTGTTGCGAGTAGCCTCCCGTGGGTTTCTTTGGGATCTCAAATGGCATCTCGCACCTGGCCCAAATCATGAAGTCATTGGCTTAAAGCCAAGTCTTCATCCGCAGCTTCCAGTAGGGGTAGTTGCTCCCGTCGAAGAATGGCGGACGGGTCGTGGACTGCCCCTTGGAGATTTGGATTGCGGAACTGCTCCCCTCCATGATCTTCTTATCGGGTGTTACTTCGATTAGCAAGAACCTGCTTTGATACCAATTGTAGTTTCCCTACTAGGAGGGGGTGATGTAATAAATTGCGGAAATATAATATAAAATAATCTCACAAAATTCAATCACACAAGGTACACAACTATTTTTAGATGGAAACGCAAACAGGGTGGAAACCACCACCTAACCCTCTCGAGTTAGGATTTTCCGATCAACCAAGTTGACCAAATCCACTAAACGAATCACTTAAACGAGGGTGATTCAACCTCAATTACAACCACGCTACTTTATACGAGGGTAGCATACCTCAAACCCCTTCTCTTCACAAGAAGGATTTTATCCCACGAAGGAAATGGGAATTCGCAAAGCAAATACCCAACCAAAGAACAAAATAACAAATATAGTCCTATAAAGCCAACAAACATTTAAACTTAGCTTCTATAGGAATTAGGAAACTCCCCTTTGATGGAAGTGCGTCGAATTGATAACGTGGGTGCGTGAGCTACACGATGGCGCAACGTCGCTCTCGTGAACTACGGCGGGAGAGCGGGTGTGCAAATGCTTGATGCTCTCTAGATGAAGAACTGGAGCTTGGAGAGCAAGAGCTTGCTTCTTAGGATCAAGTGACACAAAATGGTGTGAAAGTGTATTACTAGGTGTGTCTAGGTGTATCTTTGTATGCAAGAGATTCTTCTCTATTTATAGAGGCCTTAAGAAGGCTTTGGAAGGCTTTGGAAAGCTTCCATAGCCATTGGGTGCAAAGCCCAAGAGAATCAGGCCGAAATCAGTAACAATGATTGCACTGACAGGGTTATCAGACGTCTGATCCTAGCATCAGACGTCTGGAAGATTAGTTTAAGACGTCTGGGAACAAAGTCAGACGTCTGATTTTAGGCGGGTTTCTTCCTGACTTGAATTAGATCTAAATAGGATTCTAGTGTAAGTACATCAGATGACATACAGGACGTCTGGCACTAGGTCTGGACGTCTGGAAACCTACTTTTCTGCGGGAATGAATTTCTAAGAGAGTGCAACGGCTAGAAAATCTCTGAGAAGAGATTTTCGGGTCAGCCGAGGCAAAACGGTCATTTATCAGACGTCTGGAAAGGCTTAAGGATGTCTGATAAGGCTCTAACGGTCATATCCTCCAGTGTTTGTTAAGCCAGCCAATGGTCCACTAATTGGACAT
Source organism: Thalassia testudinum (assembly GCA_037157565.1). Taxonomy (NCBI): domain Eukaryota; kingdom Viridiplantae; phylum Streptophyta; class Magnoliopsida; order Alismatales; family Hydrocharitaceae; genus Thalassia; species Thalassia testudinum. The sequence goes on from JAZHRO010000009.1 coordinate 54,694,331, forward strand.
ATGGAAAAAACATCAGACGTCTTCTAAGACCTCTGGTCTAAAGTTTGGACATCTGATTTCATCAGACAGAGCTAACAAGTCCAGCCTAAATGTTATCAGACGTCTGAATCAACAGTCAGACGTCTTAAAACATATTATCAGACGTCTGATTTTTGAATTAGACGTCTGAAAAAGCTGTTTGAACCCTATATTGGTTTTCTAAGTTCTCCACAGAAAACCTAAGTGTCCTAGGGTTGTGCAGGTATTCCTAGGACTACTATTAGGATACTTTGAGGCTCTTTAACATGATGTTCTAAGGAACAAAAGGAACAAGAAAATAAAGACAAAAGTACATGAAAGAAATAAACAAAATTCTATCCTATTCTTCTTGTCCTTCCATCGTCAATCTATAGCTCCTCGCGAATCTCCTCTATTCTCCATCAAGCTCCTCCAATCCGTCCTGGATGCGAGCTCGAACTCCGTCTAATCACGTCTCCATTTGAATTTGCCTAAAATCTAATACTCCAAGTGCAAATGTTAAATGACACGTGTTTTGTTATCATCAAAACAAACGATCGCGGTGCTCTAGCACCAACAACTGGAAAAGGAAGTGTTTTGCCTAAAGGTGTATTTGTTTGATCGGTAGCTTTCTCCCTACGTTTGTTTTGCTTGAGGTCAACACAAGGATTTTTCCAGTGTTTATCTCCCTGGCTTGCCCTACTTCCCCACTTCTTCCTTAAGTGTTTTGTTTCTTTTTGTGCATTTACTGAGCTGGGTTCTGGACAACCGACCAATGGGCTGTTACTCACGATCACTTTCCAGCCATACTTGTGCGGTGAAGTGTGGTTTATTTTGTTCTCTTTTTTTCCTTCCTTTTTGTTTATTTGATAGGTAGCTTGCCTGATCTCAAATTTTCCTAGAGGCAATAAAGAGAAGGTGGTCCTGTGGCTGGGCTCTGGATAACCTACCAATGGGCTACTACCCATGACAACTTGCCAGCCATACCACCCTAGAAAGTTCACTAGCTACCCAATTTCTGCCAGAATCCTCGAGGAGTGAGTCTGTGCAAAAAATGTGTGCAGATGCTTAGGCTAAAAGTCCTTCTGAGTTAGAGGGTGAGTTGATAAGTCGTATACTTATCACCTTATTTAGTTGGTGGATTAGAATAAATTAAGGTTGCAAGGATTTGAAGGTAAATCCATATTTTAACGAACACCAGGGCTGATTAAGCCTGAAGGCCTGAAAAGTCTAAGTATTCAGGTTCTTTCCGTATTATTTTTCATTTTTGACAAATTTCTAATGTCTAAGTTTTTCTTCCTAAATTAATTTTTTTTTTCAATTTTATTTTATTTTATTCTATTAAGACTGATTAAATGAACTCAGAATCATGCAATTTACCACCCCCCTTGCTTAAGTTGGATAATGTCCTCATTGACAAGTACATGGATGCAACAGGGGTCAAAAAGATATTACCTGAGTGAAGTACAATACCAAATCAGTCTGAATCTTCTGGGTTGCCTCCCAGGAAGCGTTGAGTTTAATGCCTCCAGCTGGGCAGTGCTTCGTGTCATCCCTCAATGAGGGTGACAACCTCCTTTGCGGGAACCTGGGTGAGGAAGTGTTTCAATCTCTGGCCATTGACTGTGAAAGTGTGCCCAGTATTTGGATCAGTGATTTTAACCACCCCATTGGAGTAGGGCCTGACCACCCTAAATGGTCCTGTCCACTTGGACCTGAGCTTCCCTGGAAAGAGTTTTAGATGGGCATCGAAAAGCCAAACTTGCTTATTAGGCTCGAAGGTTTTTCTATGGATGAGTCGGTCGTGGACAGCTTTCATTTTCTCCTTGTATAGCCGACTATTCTCAAAAGCGTCCCAACGAATTTCCTCGAGCTCGGAGAGTTGAAGTGTCCTCTGCACATCGGCTAACTGGGGATCCATGTTATACGGCCCAGTAAGCCCGGTGTTCCAACTCGACAGGAAGGTGGCAAGCTTTGCCAAAGACCAGGCGATAAGGCGACATGCCGATCGGGGACTTGAAAGCGGTCTGGTATGCCCACAGGGCATCATCCAATCGTGCGGATCAATCCTTCCTGTCAGGTCTCACAGTCTTCTGTAGAATATTCTTAATTTGCCTGTTTGAGACCTCGGTCTGCCCATTTGTTTGCGGATGATACGGGGTAGCAGTGCGATGGTTAACCCTGTATCTTCTGAGTAGGTCACGGAATTGGGTGTGGATAAAATGACTCCCACCAATATTGATCATGGCCTTTGGTATTCCAAACCGGAAAAAGATATTCTACGTAACAAAGTCCATGACAGCCTTATGATCGCATCGGTGGGTGGCAATGGCTTCAGTCCATTTGGAGACATAGTCTACAGAGACTAAGATGTACTCAAAGTTGTTGGATGGTGGGAAGGGGCCCATAAAATCAATACCCTAAACGTCAAAGATCTCGACAATCAAAATGGGCTCAAGGGGCATCATATCTTTTCTGCTCATGGTCCCCAGAGTCTGGCAACGAGAGCAAGTCTTAGCGAAATTGTGTGCATCCTTAAATAAGGAAGGCCAGTAAAATCCGGACTGCAGAACCTTTGTAGCCATTTTCTTTCCTGAGAAGTGGCCACCACAAGCTTGGTCATGACAAAAAGATAGCACACTCTGAACTTCGTCCTCAGGGATACACCTCCTGATGATCTGGTCGGCACAGAGGCAAAACAGCATGGGATCATCCCAGAAATAATGCTTGGCCTCAGCCAAGAACTTGTCTCGTTGCTGTTTGGACCAGCTTGCGGGGTCTGACCTACAACCAGGTAGTTGAGTCAGCATACCAAGGTAGTTTCTTGTCTTGCACAGCCAGAATGTGCTCATCAGGAAAGGTGTCGGATAAAGGCAGGGAGGGCCCAATGTGGTCTAGGTGGAGTCTGGATAGGTGGTCAGCCACCACATTCTTTAATCCGGCTTTGTTGCAGATTTCCAGGTCAAATTCCTGCAAGAGTAGAATCCATCTGATGAACCTGGGCTTCGCATCCTTTTTAGCCAATAGGTGCCGGATGGCTGAATGGTCCGTATAGACGATCACGTGGGATCCCAGAAGGTAAGATCGAAACTTTTCAAGTCCAAAAACTACAGCGAGCAGTTCTTTCTCTGTGACCGTATAATTTCGTTGGGCCTCGTCCAACGTCTTGCTCGCGTAGTAGATCACCACGGGTTTCTTGTCTTGTCTTTGTCCTAGGATGGCGCCTATAGCAAAATTTGATGCATCACACATGATCTCAAAGTCCTGAGACCAATTCGGGGGCTGAAGTACAGGTGCTATGGAGACTAAGTCCCGGAGGGTGTGGTAAGCCTGGATGCAATCAGAGGTCATGTGGAATAGGGCATCATTGGCCAAAAGGTTGGTCAAGGGTTTGGAAAGCTTGGAGAAGTATTTGATGAACCTTCGGTAGAAGCCAACATGTCCAAGGAACGAACAGATCTGCCAGACTGAGCTAAGTGGAGGAAGTTTGGAAATCAAATCAACTTTAGCCCGATCCACCTCAACGCCCTTATGTGATACGATGTGACCGAGGACGATTCCTTCTTGAACCATGCAATGGCTCTTTTCCCAACTTAGCACCAAATTAACCTCGATACATCATTTTAGGATTTTCTCCAAGTTGCTTAAACAGTGGTCGAATGAATTCCTAAATACAGAGAAATCATCCATAAAGACCTCCAGGTATTCACCCACCATTTTCGAAAAAATGGCTAGCATATAATGCTGAAAGATAGCGGGTGCATTGCATAACCCAAACGGCATACGACGGAATGCAAACGTGCCGTACGAGTAAGTGAATGTGGTCTTCTCTTGATCTTCAGGAGTAATTGCGACTTGGTTATATCCTGAATATCCATCCAGGAAGCAAAAATACTTTTGCCCTGCCAATCTTTCAAGAATCTGGTCGATGAATGACAGGGGGAAATGATCTTTCTTGGTTGCTTCATTGAGTTTCCTATAATCAATATATACCTTCCATGCAGTGGTGGTGCAGGTGGGGATGGATTCGCCACGTTCATTGGTGACAACGGTGAGCCAATTTTCTTCGGAACCACTTGAGTAGGACTCACCTAGGGGCTATCGGAGATGGGATAGATGATGTCGACGTCAAGCCACTTAATAATTTCCCTCTCAACGACCTCACGCATATTTAGGTTTAACCGTCTCTGCATCTGACGGGAGGGTCGTGCCCCATCTTCTAGGTAGATCTTGTGGGTACAATAGGTGGGGCTAATTCCTCTTAGATCTAAAATAGTCCAACCAATGGCAGCCCTATGTTCTGATAGGGTTGCTGTCAATCTAAGTTCTTGATCCCTAGTTAGGTTGGCATTGATAATTACGGGGAAGGTTTAGTCAGGTCCTAGGAAGACATACTTGAGATTCTCGGGTAGCGGCTTTAGTTCAGGTGTGGGTGGAACAATGTTTGATGGAAAGGGGAAAGGTGAGAGTTGATCAACATCAATTTCCTCGAATGGTGTTGGTTGATGGTAATCATCCTTACAGAGGTCCATGGGCATAGATGTTGATGGGTCGGAACAGTTGTTACAGGATTGGTAGTCCGAGACAGAACTAAGGGTGAGGCATTCCTCGACCAAAGTTTTCACGAGATTGTGTTCCTTGATACGATCGCAATCAAAAGACTTGGCCACCCGGAAGATATCCAACTACATTTTCTTGTCTCTGAAGGCGATTTCTATGCATCCCGTGTCACAATCAATGTTTGCCTTAGTCGTAGCTAAGAAGGGTTTGCCTAGGATGATGGGTGTGTTCTGTAGATGTTTAGGGATTTCCATGTCGAGCACCACAAAGTCGACTGGAAAATAGAAGTCCTTAACCTACACAATAATGTCCTTGACAACCCCTTTTAGGGTTTTCACAGATCTATTAGCCAATTGGATGGTAACAGGTGTGGGTGTCAACTCTCTAAATCCAAATTGGTGGTACAGGGTTGTCGAAATCAGATTGATGGAAGCACCTAGGTCCAGGAGCGCTCTATCAAATGTCACGTCCCCGATATTGTAGTATATTAGGGGTGCTCCTGGGTCAGTTCGCTTGAGCGGAAGGTTGCTTGATATCGCAGAACTAGCTTGCTCTGAAAGCACAACCTTCCTAGGTGCTTGAGGTCTTGGCCTACGTTTGGATGTATAGGCATCCTTTAGGAACTTGGCGTAAGCTGGAATGTGCTTGACGGCTTCAAGGAGTGGAATATTAATCTGAACTTGCCTAAAGATCTCCAAAAGCTCCTCAGTTTCCATAACACTTTTCTTCTTCTTGATTATCTCCAAGGCCTCGGGATATGGTGTCTGAACGTGGATAGGATCTATTTCTGGGTCCTTGGGTTTTTCCAGTGCCTCTTCTGAGTTAGGTGTTTCAGAAGGTGAAGTCTTGGGAAGAGTTGGCAATTTGGGGTCCTGGGTTTTGGTGTCGCTTCTCAAGGTTATCGCATTTGCAGAGGCATTGGGACCATGGGTTGATTCTTGAGAAGACGAGGACGAAGAAGCACCAAACCCAGGGGGTGTTTATGGGGTTGGCTGGACCATGTGAGCCTGCCCAGGATTGCCTTGGAACCCTTACGAATTGGGGCGTCTATTAATCATGTTTCGCGGGTTCAGTTGTGGTTGGGAAGGCAGGGATCCTTGTTGTTTGTAGTCCAATAGCTAGCTTAATTGTCCCTTTACTAAAGCCATTTCCTCCTGATGTTTTTGGTTCATTTCAGCCATCATCTTTATCAGGGTGTCCATTTGGTTTTGTGGGGGAGGGGCTGCCCTATTCGGATTATATGGGGGTCTAACTGGTGGTCCTTGCTGATAGGGGGCAAGTTTGGCTGTTGGTTTGTCCTGGGCTGGTTTTGGAATTGAGGCAGTTTCTGGGTTGTCCAAGCAAAGTTTGGGTGATTACGCCAGCCGATGTTGTAAGTGATGGAGAAGGGGTTAGGTTTGGAATAGCCTTGGATAGCCTGTACGTCTTCAAGGATAGCAGATGTCAAGGGGGAGGGAAGAGAGTAATCAAGGGTTGAGGGAGCAAAGGTCCCTCCCTAGAATGTGGTCAGGGTTTGCTCCAGGTTCATTTAGCTTAGGGGCTAGGCCAGGTCAATATTGTAAGCTCCCTTTGCTAGGAAGAAGGTCTGTAACGGGTTCCTGGTTTGGTTCAGTAGCTCATCTATCATTTTATCCACTAATTCCACTCGATCCAATTTCTTAGCAATGATATCCATGTCAACCATTCTAGAATTTGCTTGAACCTCATAAATCCCACCACGGGGTTGACTGGATCAGCTAAACTTGGTCATGGAGGCATTGTTGAGCGAATTTTCGCTCATAGACTCAAAGAGCTCAAACGCTCTCTTCTCATCTTTGTTTAGGAAGTTCCCCCCGCATCAGGCATCGATGAAGTTCCGTAGATTGCTGTCCAGACCGTGGTAGAAGATCTGGGCCAATTTCCACCTTGGTACTTTGTGGTGTGGGCATTTCCTTAATAGTTCATTAAATCTTTCCCATGCCTCATGGAACTGTTCCCCGCCCTGGAGGGTAAAGGTAGTAATGGCTCTCTTAAGGGCATTGATTGGGGAAGAATTTCTTTAAGAATGCATGCCTCAGTTCTTCCCAGGTGGTGATGGGTCTACCTAGGGTTTTAAGCCAGTGAGCTACTTTGTCTCTTAGCAAGAAGGGAAATATCTTAATCAAAACAATGTCAAGGCTAATGTTCCTAGGTTTCACAGTTCGAGCTATCCAATCAAGATCCTTTAGGTGCTGGAAGGGATCTTCATTTGAGCTTCCATGGAAGTGGCTCTGAATCAGACTCAGGACATTTGGTTTCAGCTCAAAATCATCTCCCCCTTCGGGGATCCTAAGGCACTGCTCGACTCGAATAGCGAAAGGATTGTAGAAGTTGCGGAGGGGCCTAGGTGGGTCCTGGAATGGTGGTGGATCAAGTGGCGGTTGCCCTTGTGGGCCTTGGAAAGGTAGTGGTGGTTGCCCCTGTGGGTTCTGCAACTGGTGTATGGCTTGCATGATGGTGTGGATTTATTGCTGTTGAAGCCGATGGTTTGCGTTAATCTGGGCCTGGATGATGGCCATTGTGTCTGGTGGGGGTTGGTCCTCAACCTCATCTACTTTAGGTTCAGCCATGTCTTTAGCAGAATCAGGTCGCTTGGATTCCCGTCCCAAAATAAACAACTCAGGATGAAGTGATCGTCTCTCGTGCATACACTAGGGAAGAACAGGAGGGGATGCGGAGAGCGACAGATGCGAGAAGTGTGTGTGTACAACCAAGCAAACAAGCCTAGTCCTTATGGTGTATTCCTTAGGGGACCTAGAAATCTCCAAAGGGGCGATCAAGTCCGTAAGCACTGGACTTCCCTTCCCAAAGTTAATCTAGCCAGGTTGATTACGAGGGGATTGTAGGGAAGGTTCTTCTTTTGGCTTGCACCGCCGGTTCCATAGACCCCACAACCGCGGTCGTTTGACACTTCCCCGTAGCCTAGTCACTAGATTCTACTAAGGGAATGAAAGCCAAGTGCCCAGCAAACAAAACCACGCCTCTTGAGACTTAACCCAGTCCTGCCTAAGGCATGTCTACTCTTTTAAAAGGGTTAGGATAGTGCTTGTGCTAGGGTTATGTGATGAGGCATTGATTAGGGTGGTGCCTCTTAGTTTTCCAATTCCAGTGTGTGTGCTCCTATCAAAACATGATTTCAAGCAAGGATTTAAGATGTGGTGTCGTTTAATGCTTTGTCCTTACTTTTGTGTCTTTTAGGGTTGACGTGTCTTAATGTTTTCAGACAAGTTTCAGGTGAGCATGTCAAGTTTTGCACACAATTGGTGAGAGTAGATTTCCTTTGATGTGAAGAGGCTTTAAAACCCTAAAGTGCTCATCCTAGTGTTTATGCAACTGCTATCAAATGAGTTGATTTTAGGGTTGAGTGGTGCGGCCCATGTCAATTCAAGGTAACTTCGCAAACACCACTCAAAAAGAAAGAACACTCCAAAAGCTTAAGTCATTAAGAATGTTAGAGTGTATTTTTTTTTTTGTTGTTGGGAGATGTGTTAAGGATGTGGATCAGGCAATCATGCACCATGCCAATTTTTTTTCGATTTTACAATTTTCTTTTTAAAGATTTTTAGGCAAGCAAACAACCACAGGTGAAGAATTACTCACGACCGGTCCTTGTTGCACTTACCCCCTCTTTATCGTCACAAGTTGCACTGCTTCGCCGTCCAAGCGCCAAATTCCTGCAACCATCAAGTAGGAGAAAAGGTGTTAGATGATGTGACCATGGATGTAAAATGGAAATGACAAAATAAATCCGTTGCCTCCCCGGCAACGACGCCAAAAACTGACGTGTGAAAGACGTGTTTGTTTAAAAGGATCATTATAGTTCGTGCTCGCAGTGTTGGTTTTAAAAGAAGAAACGGATGTGAGTCCGAGTGTCGATCACAGGGAGGCGTAAAAATCAGATTTTCTTTGTCACTTTATGTCACGGAGATAACGAGTTTTTGCTTGCAAGAAGACGTGGTAGAAAAATTAGTGAGAGAGAGAAAAAGAGAGAGAGAGAGAGTAGGGTTAGAGTCTTTTAAATCATAGCCATTGCTCAAAGCAACATCAACACTATATTAAACATGCAATTCAAGTTTTACAAATACAATAGTAGCTAAATTCTTGAATAAAAAGGAAGTTAAGCTAGATTAAAGGGAAAGAAAGAGAGAGAGAGAGGAGACGGTGAGGTAGCCATGGCGGTGGAGAGGGGCTCCGTCGGTGGCTCGTCGACTTCGTTGACTACAAAAGGGGCTAAAGGGGGCTAGGAGGGTGTTATAATACTTGTAAGATGAGTTGAATGCCTTAAATGGGTGGTTGGAAGGGGTTTATATAGGAAGAAGGGGTTTTAATTTAAGTATGGGATTTAGCGACGTCCGGGATGTCGCTAAACCCATGCTAAAAGCGTCGGTGAAGCCTCCTTCCCAGCGGTCCTATGCACGCGTTGTGCCTCTTCACGCGCGATCCGTGCGCACGTGTGTTTGCACCTCAAAACACGCCTATAAGAACGCCTTCTTATGCTATTTTCTAGCATTAACTATGTATATTATAATCCTGTAGTTGCATTTGTAAAAACGCTTGCATGCATGCATTTAATTGAGAGGAGAAGAGAATGGAATAAATGGCTTGCATTTTTACATTTTTCTTCAAGTGTTTCTTTGCAAAAGTCCCTTCTCTATTTTTATTTTCATCTTTTCTTCTTCTTCCCGCGGTTGAAGTTCCTCCCGCAGCTGCATGCAACGCCATGCGGCTTGTCCTTCGCGCGCCTCTCCCTGCTGTCCTTCCCGCACCTCTCCCTGCAGCTGCCATTCTCCCCCATTCCCCACATGCCCCGCCATGCTCTCCTCCTCTATAAAGCCGCAGCTCTTCCTCGCGACAAGAGAGGAGGAACATTGTTGCAATACGCAGCTGCGGCGAGCTGCTGCAAAACGCCACCCTGCAGTCCACCACCTTCCTCTCCACCGTTCTCCCCTCCCATACGTCGGCCCTCCGTCGAGGAGGCACCCGGCGAGCAGGAGAACCCACTGTGGTGCTCACCACCACAGTGGGAACACCACCGCCCAGCTCTTCAACGAGCAGGTGGGCGTGGTGTCTTCATTTCTTTTCGGTTTCATCTCCACGCCATTGCTGCCGCTTCAAGGTCCGAAGCTTGAAGCAGCAGCAGCAGCAGCAGCCCAGCGTCGACAGCAGCAGCAGCAGCACCCCCGCCTCCTCCGCGACCTTCCCCGCAGGCGCGCAACCCTCCGCGCGCGCCTGCAGGCCCGTTCCCCGCCTCCGTCTCCGTTCTGTCCACGCCGCAGTTGCAGCCGCAGCAGGCCGCTGCGCGCACTGCAGCGGCCAGGCCTCCTCGCGCCGACCCCCGCGACCCTCCGCGACCACTGCAGAACCTCCCCTCGCACCTCCGCGACCTTCCCCGCAGGCGCTCAGCTCTCCGCGCGCGCCTGCAGGGCACTTCCCCGTCTCTGCCTCTGCTCTGTCGCCTCTGCAATTCCACCCGCGACAGGCCGCTGCGCGCACTGCAGCGGCCGGCCAGGCCCCTTCCCGCCCCCCTGCGGCACCTGCAAGCTCCACTCGCGCCTGCAGGTGCCCTCGCCCTCCAGCCTCGCGCGCTCTGTCGCGAGTTCTTGGTGCACGCAACTGGCAGACGCAGGTCTCCTCCTGCGCGAATACGCGCCCACGACCATCAGACGACGGCCTTCGACTGCAGACGACTTAAAACGTGCTCCCTCGCCTCCTGCAGTGCGGCTGCCTCCGTTCTCTCCTCTCCTGCCAGCTCTCTCCTGCTCTCTCTCTCCCATTCTCTCTCTCTCTCTCTCTCACTCTCTCTCACAACACTTTCTCACACACTACACCGACGCACACAGACATCTACACTCACACTTTCACACACACTCACACACTAATAGTAACTTATATACATACATATATATATATATATATATATATATACATATACATATATCTATATATATATACTTATATATACATAGTATATCTATATAGTTATGTATACATACATATAATATAATATATATATACATATACATATATAATATATATATATATATATATACACATACTCATATACATATATATATATATACATATCTATATACTTATACATATACACATATATATATATACATATATATCTAGATACATATATACCTATATACATATATATATATATATCTATATAGTATTATATATATATACTTATATACATATATACATAGCTATATACATATATACATATATATATATATATATACACCTATATATATATATATATATATATATATCTATCTATATATATCTATACATATATACTTATACATTTATATACATACATATGTACATATATTTTCACGTTATTTACTATACGCTGTATCGCGGGAATATTTGCACCAGTTGCTGATATTCTGCGATACAGCGTGTACAAAAAGCGTGGTCCCATACATCATCCATCCTCCATCCACACTCCACGCGGCACCTAGTCGTGTTGGTTGCGTCTCTCTAGACGTCGGCTGACTCGACATAGTGCTACACTCCATCGTCACCTCCACCCCCACCCCTTTATATATATACTACATATAAATATATATCTATAGCTACTATATTTACTTTCTATCTGATAGCTTCCTTAGTAAAAAGATAAAAAAAAAAGAGGTATAAAAGTGAAAAGATAATCTTTGATTTGCAGGTACCCCATCTTGCAAGTAGCAAGACGTGTTTTGAAACTCTGTTTTGGCTAAAAGCCAAGGACACAATTTTGAGGGTGTGCCTCAAGAACAAGGATTACCAGAAAAAAAAAACCTAAATAAGAAAAATACCAAAAACAGAATAAACGAACGGAAGAGACGCGTTTTAAGGAAAACGTAGAAACTCGACTTGAACCCCACTTCCCTGAGTTCGACCCTGGGCTTAAAAGTGACAAGATAAAATCAATTAGGCCAGGTTAAAAATTTTGTAAAGAGATGGTTAGGTCTGAATTAGGTTAACCACTATACACATTTCAACGATAAAAATATCATATTAACAATCTATCCAGGCCGACCATCATAACTTTTCTGGCGCCGTTGCCGGGGATCGAACCCGGGTCGCCCGCGTGACAGGCGGGAATACTCACCACACCTCAAAACACGCCTATAAGAACGCCTTCTTATGCTATTTTCTAGCATTAACTATGTATATTATAATCCTGTAGTTGCATTTGTAAAAACGCTTGCATGCATGCATTTAATTGAGAGGAGAAGAGAATGGAATAAATGGCTTGCACTTTTACATTTTTCTTCAAGTGTTTCTTTGCAAAAGTCCCTTCTCTATTTTTATTTTCATCTTTTCTTCTTCTTCCCGCGGTTGAAGTTCCTCCCGCAGCTGCATGCAACGCCATGCGGCTTGTCCTTCGCGCGCCTCTCCCTGCTGTCCTTCCCGCACCTCTCCCTGCAGCTGCCATTCTCCCCCATTCCCCACATGCCCCGCCATGCTCTCCTCCTCTATAAAGCCGCAGCTCTTCCTCGCGACAAGAGAGGAGGAACATTGCTGCAATACGCAGCTGCGGCGAGCTGCTGCAAAACGCCACCCTGCAGTCCACCACCTTCCTCTCCACCGTTCTCCCCTCCCATACGTCGGCCCTCCGTCGAGGAGGCACCCGGCGAGCAGGAGAACCCACTGTGGTGCTCACCACCACAGTGGGAACACCACCGCCCAGCTCTTCAACGAGCAGGTGGGCGTGGTGTCTTCATTTCTTTTCGGTTTCATCTCCACGCCATTGCTGCCGCTTCAAGGTCCGAAGCTTGAAGCAGCAGCAGCAGCAGCAGCCCAGCGTCGACAGCAGCAGCAGCAGCACCCCCGCCTCCTCCGCGACCTTCCCCGCAGGCGCGCAACCCTCCGCGCGCGCCTGCAGGCCCGTTCCCCGCCTCCGTCTCCGTTCTGTCCACGCCGCAGTTGCAGCCGCAGCAGGCCGCTGCGCGCACTGCAGCGGCCAGGCCTCCTCGCGCCGACCCCCGCGACCCTCCGCGACCACTGCAGAACCTCCCCTCGCACCTCCGCGACCTTCCCCGCAGGCGCTCAGCTCTCCGCGCGCGCCTGCAGGGCACTTCCCCGTCTCCGCCTCTGCTCTGTCGCCTCTGCAATTCCACCCGCGACAGGCCGCTGCGCGCACTGCAGCGGCCGGCCAGGCCCCTTCCCGCCCCCCTGCGGCACCTGCAAGCTCCACTCGCGCCTGCAGGTGCCCTCGCCCTCCAGCCTCGCGCGCTCTGTCGCGAGTTCTTGGTGCACGCAACTGGCAGACGCAGGTCTCCTCCTGCGCGAATACGCGCCCACGACCATCAGACGACGGCCTTCGACTGCAGACGACTTAAAACGTGCTCCCTCGCCTCCTGCAGTGCGGCTGCCTCCGTTCTCTCCTCTCCTGCCAGCTCTCTCCTGCATTCTCTCCCTCTGCCGATCTCTCTCTCTCTCTCTCTTTCTCTTTTTTTCACTTACAGCAACACACACACACCCATTCACCGACACACACACTCACACACTAATAGTAACTTATATACATACATATATATATATATATATATATATATACATATACATATATCTATATATATATACTTATATATACATAGTATATCTATATAGTTATGTATACATACATATAATATAATATATATATACATATACATATATAATATATATATATATATATATACACATACTCATATACATATATATATATATATACATATCTATATACTTATACATATACACATATATATATATACATATATATCTAGATACATATATACCTATATACATATATATATATATATATATCTATATAGTATTATATATATATACTTATATACATATATACATAGCTATATACATATATACATATATATATATATATATATATACACCTATATATATATATATATATCTATCTATATATATCTATACATATATACTTATACATTTATATACATACATATGTACATATATTTTCACGTTATTTACTATACGCTGTATCGCGGGAATATTTGCACCAGTTGCTGATATTCTGCGATACAGCGTGTACAAAAAGCGTGGTCCCATACATCATCCATCCTCCATCCACACTCCACGCGGCACCTAGTCGTGTTGGTTGCGTCTCTCTAGACGTCGGCTGACTCGACATAGTGCTACACTCCATCGTCACCTCCACCCCCACCCCTTTATATATATACTACATATAAATATATATCTATAGCTACTATATTTACTTTCTATCTGATAGCTTCCTTAGTAAAAAGATAAAAAAAAAAAGGTATAAAAGTGAAAAGATAATCTTTGATTTGCAGGTACCCCATCTTGCAAGTAGCAAGACGTGTTTTGAAACTCTGTTTTGGCTAAAAGCCAAGGACACAATTTTGAGGGTGTGCCTCAAGAACAAGGATTACCAGAAAAAAAACCTAAATAAGAAAAATACCAAAAACAGAATAAACGAACGGAAGAGACGCGTTTTAAGGAAAACGTAGAAACTCGACTTGAACCCCACTTCCCTGAGTTCGACCCTGGGCTTAAAAGTGACAAGATAAAATCAATTAGGCCAGGTTAAAAATTTTGTAAAGAGATGGTTAGGTCTGAATTAGGTTAACCACTATACACATTTCAACGATAAAAATATCATATTAATAACCTATCCAGGCGGACCATCATAACTTTTCTGGCGCCGCTGCCGGGGACGTGCGCTTTCGAGTAAGTTTCTATCCAATTCCTTTAAATTTGTCTCTTCTCTCTTCACGGGTATTATTGTTTTTGGTGTGCAGGTGAACCTGGTGGAAGGAGAAGAAGGCTGACAAAGTCGAGGACGTGAGCAGATCCAAGGCGGGAACGAGAGCGTGAAGACGCCGACATCGCATTGGAGCTTCGCACACGTTGCCGAACAAGTAGGTTTTCTTTTCTCATCAAATTAGTGTTAACTTGCCACCACAAAAATAAAAAAAAAAAATTTTTAAACTAAAAATTAGAAAAGCTTCTTGGGATTTCTTGAGGGCAAGTGGATTAAAATTCACTTGATTGATTGGTTGTCTTCACTCCCACTGCCCCGGGATTTCCCGCCTTACTTCGCATAGCGAAAATTCTAGAATCTTGATTCTTAGATTTTTCGCCATGGGAAGTATTCTTTGAGGCAAAGAAAAAGATTGCTTGTATCCCTCTTTTGCCTCAATTATCTTTAATTCAGGATCACTTTTTTGGTGGGGAGACTTGGAATTGAGTTGATTCCAACCCCACCACGACTTTTCAAATTTGCCTGTGATTCGATCCTGAATACTTCAACCCCAAAAATTTTATTTTCTTTATCTGTTGGTTGAAGCCTTGTGTGTGGATATCTTTCTAGTGATTGGGAGCACTTGAATTGAAGTGCTTTGGCTCCCTTTCACATTGGTATAAAATTGATTCGCGCATCCACACATAGAAATCTCCATTTAGGGTAGCCCATTGCATTTTAGCATGCATTAACTAATTGATAATTGAAGAAGGGTTTCTTGGGATTTAGAAGGAAAACCTGTATTTTTGCAAAAACCCGGAGATTGGTTGAATTGGTAATTCAGCAAAACCTTAAAATTCATACTACTTAAGGCTGAACTCTAAAAATCATTCGCCAATAAAAACTTCAATTCGGGGAGATTTCCCTGTTGCATGCTTGTTCTTACACACTCTTAAAATCAATCACTTGGGCATTACCCGTAAACAACGCCCTTCACATTCCAAAAGCACTTGACCCTAAGCCTCTAATTAAAACTGGTAGTAACTTGACCCTTACTAAGGATTGGAGGCCTAACTACCTACGTGTAGCGGCTACGTGCTGGTGAGAGTTCCCGCGTGCTATCGGGTGTCTAAGACTGGGGCAAACGGCCTTTCAATCTGGCCCGGTGGTTCCGCGGTGCTCGCATTCGGTTCCGTAGTTCGTGATAGTAGGTAACTTAGATCTTTAGGTCTAAGGGCACACTGTAGAGGTTAGGAACTTGACTGTATTGATTTGTAATCAAGTGTACCTTTGCGGCGTCATTTCTCTCATCCCTTTTCCCTTCTCATCTCCCCAATTCTTCCTGCGGTAGTGCATGTTTGGGAGGAGGTCACAAAACCCTGAATTGCTTGTATTGACTGATAAATCTAGAAAAAGAGCCGAATCATCCTCCTCCTCCACAAACATGGCACACACCCCCGCCTCACCACTTCGTCACAATTTCAATTCTTTCAACACCAGGCTTATCCCTGGAAACCCTGCAAGACCTTCCTTATCGAGTGTCGCGCCAAGCGACTCGGTAAGTCATGTGGAACTGGCTTCTGTGAGCCAGTATTTCAACACGGAGGACCAAGCCTCCGTGTACTCGGACACATATGCGGACACGTCTTCTGGCATAGAAGATGCCTGCACCCTAGGGAATAACCCTTTTTCTGCCACATATTACCCAGGGTGGCACAATCATCCCAATTTTGCATGGTCCAACAACCCGCAGCGTCGAAACCCCGCTGGTGGACCAATGCGATCGTCCGCACCCGTCATCCCAAGGGCCCAGTCTAATCCTATGGCAAATCTGCCATCAGGCCCTTGTGTACAGAAAACCAAACACGCATCAAAACCTCTTGATAAATTGATGCGAATGATGACGGAAATGTCAAAGCGCCATAAAGAAAACATGACCTCTCTTCAGCATTTGGCGCAGCAGAATGCTGAGATCAATCAACTAAGCATGGCGACTCGATCTCAGGGCACTTTTCCCGCCCAACCTGTTCCAAACCCGCAAAACTTTGTACCCTGTGGTCCGCAACCACAGGTACAACCTTCTCAGGAACAGGTTCATCAAATTCTGCAAGCTCCGAGTATTCCTTCGGGATTTCAGGTTAATCCCGCTGCAGCACCGCACTCTTATGCTGATAGTGATCACATCAAGGATGACACGTCTGACGAGGACGTGACTGTCAGTACGTGTATCAAACTAATTGGAGCCGATTCAGACTGCTGCGAATTACCTGACGACTGCCTGACCAACACAAACTGTGACGTTCCCCAATCCCTCCCTATTCCTGTACCTTCTCCTGACCAGACTTCTGACGAGGTTTTCTCCACTTCCCATACCTCGTGGTCTGAGTCATTGCCGGGCTGCTCACCGCCGGTCCACACTATGGAAGACCGGATTGCCCTTTCTTTCCCGCTAAATCAGGCGGATTTGCAAATCCACACTGGGACCTTGAGCCCACATCTTACTCACCGGGGCTATTCCCTTTTGGATCCATCTATCCAAAAAGCCCCCCTTCTTGGCCAATCTAAGGGCCAACTTCCTCTTCCTGATCTGTTTTCTGATCCGCCTGGGACACTCTCGTCCCAGAAAACGCCAAATCTCTCACCATCCACCATTACTTTTCACGCCTCTATCGCGATTACTTCGCTTTTCTCTTCACCACCCACCATCCACCCACCCTTCCACCCTGATTTATACCCTGAACCTCAGCTCCTGTTACCCGATCTGTCGTCTGTTCTCTGCCTTTCCTTGCATGCATATGAGGACATAGCATTGTTTGGCATGGGGGGGTGGATAGGCATCCATAGGATCCGGGTATTTTATGGTATCAGACAATTACCACCTATTTATAAATATGCAAGAAAAAGAAAAAAGAAAAGAAAAAAAAAAAAAAATATATATATATTAGTAATAAATAGTGTTTAGTAATGATCTAAAAGCTGAAACAAAAAAAAAAATAAATACAATAAGTGTTTATGGATATTCAACCTCTGTTTTGAAGAATTTCCAGGCCACAGAAGCTTGATTCGCTCAGGCTCGGCTTAATTCACTTAAAGCATTGACGAAATAGATCAAAATCTCTCCTAACTAAGAACGTTTCTTGTACCTGAGACACAGTACAGGATTCGTTGGTTTGCTTTTTCTTGAGAGCTTAAGTAAACTTGGTTCACACTACACATATCAGGAAAGATCAGGTGAACATAAGATCCAACCCTAGTGTTCATTAGGAAAGGTGGAGTCCTTACCTGTGCGTGCAGGTAGACTTTTTATCCCAAGCTTTAGTCTTGTGTTTAGGAGTGGCTCTTTCCAACAAAAAGAAACTCTCCCACCAAAAAAAAAAAAAAAAAAAAAAAAAAAAAAGAAGTGTGCTTCAAAATGTGTTGTAAGAGATATACTGACACGTGTTTCGAAAAAAAAAAAAAAAAAAAAATCAGAAAAGAGATGTTTTAAAAGAGTCAGTATATCTCATAAATGTCTGTATACTTTGTTTTTCGGTGAGTCAAAAAAAAAAAAAAAAAAAAAATCAGAAAATGGGAGTTGAGTTTTCCGTCATCATCTTAAGGGTCAATTCGAAGACATGAGCTGAAACTGGGACCAACCTGTACTTAAAAATTCGTGAAACCCTGGGATTGAGTCTTAATGTTCATCTGGTTAGTCTTGATCCATCACTATGCACAAACCATAACCTCTTGAGCTCTCGAGTACGGCAAAACCTCCTGGGTCCTGGAAATCGTACTTAAGGTTTAAATATCAAGAGTCCTGGTTAGTTGAGAGATGATCTTTGTCATGTAAGACTTAAAGTACTGGTAATCTTCTCTACAATTGGTTCTCACAATATTCGATAATAAACACACCGATATCACCTCAGAAGAAAATCTTCAGCTTAAGATCATTTCTAAATACGGTTTTTGCTAGGGACTAGCAAAAGATAGGCATGGGGGTATATGTTTGCACCTCAAAACACGCCTATAAGAACGCCTTCTTATGCTATTTTCTAGCATTAACTATGTATATTATAATCCTGTAGTTGCATTTGTAAAAACGCTTGCATGCATGCATTTAATTGAGAGGAGAAGAGAATGGAATAAATGGCTTGCATTTTTACATTTTTCTTCAAGTGTTTCTTTGCAAAAGTCCCTTCTCTATTTTTATTTTCATCTTTTCTTCTTCTTCCCGCGGTTGAAGTTCCTCCCGCAGCTGCATGCAACGCCATGCGGCTTGTCCTTCGCGCGCCTCTCCCTGCTGTCCTTCCCGCACCTCTCCCTGCAGCTGCCATTCTCCCCCATTCCCCACATGCCCCGCCATGCTCTCCTCCTCTATAAAGCCGCAGCTCTTCCTCGCGACAAGAGAGGAGGAACATTGCTGCAATACGCAGCTGCGGCGAGCTGCTGCAAAACGCCACCCTGCAGTCCACCACCTTCCTCTCCACCGTTCTCCCCTCCCATACGTCGGCCCTCCGTCGAGGAGGCACCCGGCGAGCAGGAGAACCCACTGTGGTGCTCACCACCACAGTGGGAACACCACCGCCCAGCTCTTCAACGAGCAGGTGGGCGTGGTGTCTTCATTTCTTTTCGGTTTCATCTCCACGCCATTGCTGCCGCTTCAAGGTCCGAAGCTTGAAGCAGCAGCAGCAGCAGCAGCCCAGCGTCGACAGCAGCAGCAGCAGCACCCCCGCCTCCTCCGCGACCTTCCCCGCAGGCGCGCAACCCTCCGCGCGCGCCTGCAGGCCCGTTCCCCGCCTCCGTCTCCGTTCTGTCCACGCCGCAGTTGCAGCCGCAGCAGGCCGCTGCGCGCACTGCAGCGGCCAGGCCTCCTCGCGCCGACCCCCGCGACCCTCCGCGACCACTGCAGAACCTCCCCTCGCACCTCCGCGACCTTCCCCGCAGGCGCTCAGCTCTCCGCGCGCGCCTGCAGGGCACTTCCCCGTCTCCGCCTCTGCTCTGTCGCCTCTGCAATTCCACCCGCGACAGGCCGCTGCGCGCACTGCAGCGGCCGGCCAGGCCCCTTCCCGCCCCCCTGCGGCACCTGCAAGCTCCACTCGCGCCTGCAGGTGCCCTCGCCCTCCAGCCTCGCGCGCTCTGTCGCGAGTTCTTGGTGCACGCAACTGGCAGACGCAGGTCTCCTCCTGCGCGAATACGCGCCCACGACCATCAGACGACGGCCTTCGACTGCAGACGACTTAAAACGTGCTCCCTCGCCTCCTGCAGTGCGGCTGCCTCCGTTCTCTCCTCTCCTGCCAGCTCTCTCCTGCATTCTCTCCCTCTGCCGATCTCTCTCTCTCTCTCTCTTTCTCTTTTTTTCACTTACAGCAACACACACACACCCATTCACCGACACACACACTCACACACTAATAGTAACTTATATACATACATATATATATATATATATATATATACATATACATATATCTATATATATATACTTATATATACATAGTATATCTATATAGTTATGTATACATACATATAATATAATATATATATACATATACATATATAATATATATATATATATATATACACATACTCATATACATATATATATATATATACATATCTATATACTTATACATATACACATATATATATATACATATATATCTAGATACATATATACCTATATACATATATATATATATATATATCTATATAGTATTATATATATATACTTATATACATATATACATAGCTATATACATATATACATATATATATATATATATATATACACCTATATATATATATATATATCTATCTATATATATCTATACATATATACTTATACATTTATATACATACATATGTACATATATTTTCACGTTATTTACTATACGCTGTATCGCGGGAATATTTGCACCAGTTGCTGATATTCTGCGATACAGCGTGTACAAAAAGCGTGGTCCCATACATCATCCATCCTCCATCCACACTCCACGCGGCACCTAGTCGTGTTGGTTGCGTCTCTCTAGACGTCGGCTGACTCGACATAGTGCTACACTCCATCGTCACCTCCACCCCCACCCCTTTATATATATACTACATATAAATATATATCTATAGCTACTATATTTACTTTCTATCTGATAGCTTCCTTAGTAAAAAGATAAAAAAAAAAAGGTATAAAAGTGAAAAGATAATCTTTGATTTGCAGGTACCCCATCTTGCAAGTAGCAAGACGTGTTTTGAAACTCTGTTTTGGCTAAAAGCCAAGGACACAATTTTGAGGGTGTGCCTCAAGAACAAGGATTACCAGAAAAAAAACCTAAATAAGAAAAATACCAAAAACAGAATAAACGAACGGAAGAGACGCGTTTTAAGGAAAACGTAGAAACTCGACTTGAACCCCACTTCCCTGAGTTCGACCCTGGGCTTAAAAGTGACAAGATAAAATCAATTAGGCCAGGTTAAAAATTTTGTAAAGAGATGGTTAGGTCTGAATTAGGTTAACCACTATACACATTTCAACGATAAAAATATCATATTAATAACCTATCCAGGCGGACCATCAACGTGCTGTGGGCCGTCCGATCGCGGATTGGACGGTCAAGATCGCTCGTGGGGTGCTTGCTTGGATCACGCTCGTTGCGCTCGCGCCCTGTGCGTCATCGCGGGCATTTGCCTTGGATGTGCGCGATTGCACCGCATCGCCCGCTGCCAGTCGCTCGATTGCGCATCGACGGCCGAAATCACGCGCGCCACAACTGCCTCGAATTTACGCTGCGGAGGGTGATTCGAACCTGCACCCTGTAGGTGTGTTGCGAGGGTGCGACCGATGCGCTGTGCGGGCGAATGGTCGCGACAAGGAAGCGAGGCGTGAGAGCGTGGGGCATGTCAGGGCCGTCCGATTGAAGATCAACGGCCGAGATTCATCCTGCGGTGGAGGCGTTGGTGCTGTGCTGCTGTTGAGGAGCACACAGGTGCACGATTTCTAGCCATCCAATCTGCGATTGGACGACTTAAAGTGATGCCACACGATGAAGGGCAGTTGAGGGCGCGGCGAGGCTGACACGTGGCGGCACCATGATCGTTGATCATCAGATCATCGATCAGAACTTCTTGGGCCAATAGTGGGAGCTCTGGATGTCAGATTTAGTTGATTTCGAGTCCGTTGGACTCCGTTCGTCGCTCTGAGTCCATCCATGTGGTTCGATCGTTCATCTGAGGCCTGTTTTGACATGTACTTGTACACATGGCCGTTAATAATGCATTATAAGCAGTCTTGATGTGCAATGCATGCGATGCTCCTATTTCTATTTATGATGTATCCTCTGTGCATTTTACCTTTAAAATTGTCCCCTTTTGGTAGAGTTAGTATTGTACAATGTAGTGCTATCAATAAACACTTGAAATTACTTGTTTACCAATCATGTTTCTAATTATTTAAATGCCACCAAAGAAGTTACTCCACTTACATAATTGACACTCTACTAGTTAGTGCCATCAAATACCGATCAAGGTTGTCAATAAAAGGTCAAGTTTTAATTGACATTATTGCATAGTTAGTACAAAACTCAAACTTGGAAGATAACTTACAGTGGTGACTCTAGGTTGATGACAAATCAATTTAACTAAATTTTGGTTTTGTTCTAATGTTGAAAGGATCAAATGGATAGATCAAAAAATATGCATTGTGCATAACTTCCTAGTAGAAACTAATGTAGTGAAGAATGTAAGAGGGTTTGGGTCGGGAATTCCAAGCTAACCAAGATCACAAATCCATTATCTTACAATAAGCATACACCCATCACAACCAAGCAATAATAGTGCAAAAATAAAATCAACTTTGTCTACATCAACGTTTAAAGCATGAGATAGAATAAAATAGAGGCAAGTCCCAAGTAAAGTAAAAGTGCAGTACAAGCTGGAATGATGCTTGCATATCATGGAAACCATCACCCAACAAAAAAATCTAAAGAAAAAAGGTAGCAACTACTACTACTAAACCTTCCACAAGTAGTAAAACAAGTGAAAGAACCCTATACCAGCTTAGCTCCTTGGACCTACTAAAATCTTGGTCGGAAGTCAAATATAGGATGAAATGAGCTGAAGAACTTGATAAGTCTACTTTAGTAGACTATAATTTTGCCTAAGTACTTACATTCCTATCGCTTGATTGAACTTAGAGTGTAGGGATTATTAGACAATTGTTTCGGCCCTTGAGCATTAGCTTACCACATTTCCTAGCTTACTACACCAGATTAGACTTTATAATTTATCTGTGTATATTTTTCTTCTTGCAGGAACCAAATAAGGCAACTACGCTTGGAAGGCATTCCAAGTCATACCGGAAGTGTCTACAATTGCCCCATGCATTGATTGCACGCATGATTTGGCCTCACCTTGTGCACATCCATGCCTACCATGCAAAGAACCTCCATTTTGGGCCAGTGGTTATTCTTGGCAAGCGTTCAAACACTTGCCAAAGATAGCCACGAGCTCATCAATTTGTGGATTTGTTGACGAGCATGGAGATTAAAAAGAGAGATCGGATCCCCACTTGCGTCACTTGATAAATCCTAGTTTATCATCATTCTTAGGTTAATTATACACTTAGTTCCTAGGGTTTCTACATTTACATTATAGTATTAGGTTGCATTTAGGCATTCACATGCATTTAGGGTTAATGCATGCATTATTAGTGTTTCTTGTAATTTTATGTACTTACACATATCATTTGCTTTTCAAGAATAAGGACACATTGAAAATCAACTGAACCGTGACATTGTGAAAGGCAGAAATACCAAAGAGAAGAAGATAGAAGTCTCAAGTAGCTGTATCCAACTCATCCTTAGCTATCCCTAGCTCATGGCAGCTCAACTCCATTGAGCTTAGCTACTGGTCTTGAATTAGCTAGCTAAGCTAGCTAAAGAGTCATTAAGCAACTCCATGCCAGCTCATCTCCAGATCATGCAGCTCATGTTCATCTCAACCCCTCCAAGCCTAGCTACTAGTTGAGAACTAGCTAGCTAAGGATTCTACAGGCAGCTCAACTCCAGCTCATCTCAGCTCCAAGCAAGTTGAAGTCAACTCCTTTCAGTTGAACCCTACCAAGCTTGGCTACTAGCAAAGAACTATCTAGCTAAGCTAATTGCTGAGTCCATAGGAAGCTCTTCATCAAACCTCATAAGCTCCAGCAGGCTCAAGTCAGCTCAAGATAGCTCCTCCTAGCTCTAACTAGCTTCTAGCTAACCTTCGCTAGCTAAGCTAGCTACAAAGTCCACCTCCAACTCTCCTCCACCTAGCTCCCTACTCTACTTACTTCCACCATAAAGTGGCACCACTTTTTTCCCTCCAAATATCGCATAACCACCACCGAAAGGCACCTCTTCATTTCCCTCCCATTTTTCCCTCCAAAAACATCCATGCACTCCATTACCCTCCAAAAATACCATAACCACCACCTTCCACTTCTATATAATACCCCCAAAACCTCCACCTTAGAATTGACCTTGGCATCATTTATTTTCCACCCTAGTTCCACCTACAATCATTTAGAAGAAGAACAAAGGCATTATAATTGGAGGGATCACCACCACCCCTCTCTAGTATCCAATCACCTCCCCTTTTTTTCCTTGGGAGCAACCCCAAGGAGGTCCACCTTTGTGGCTAGGAGAGTAAAGGAGGGTGTGAAAGCACTAGAGGGGGGGGTGATTAGTGTTAAAGGCGGTAAAAATAATGCTAATTGAAATTAATGCAGATATAAAAGATAATCAAGCATTGCACAAATATATCATCAACCACAACACAAGTATATATAGTGGAAACATAAACTCAGGTAAAAACTACTACCTAGATCCCCCAATCTAGGATTTTGCCTCGAGTCAAACTTGGAATACTAACCAGTACTTATGGGGTACCAAACCCTTTTACAAAGCTTCTTGATATTCTAATCAAGATCAAACCCCTCACTCTAGAGGAAAGGAACCCACAACTCGGGTCCTCAAATTACAAGTAGATGAAGGAATAAAATTGAAATAAAATAAAATTTAGCTCTTATGGATAGCCTCAAAAAGATATGCAGTAGTTCTTATGAAATAGCTACCAAGGAGACTGAAATGAACTCCTGTAGTGATTGTGTGAAGGTGACAAAGCCGGGAGTTGAGGTGGCTGTGCTCCAAGGAAGGTGGACTTCAAGAACAAGAGCTTAAGTCACTTTCAATGAAAACCAAATGGTTGAAGTAGTAGAATGTGAGCTTGAATGAGCTTTAGAGTGTGTTATGAGGTGTTCTCTAACCACCAAAGAGTGGGAAATGCTCTCATATATAGAGAGGGGTGATTAGACTACTTTGGGTGTGCCTAAGGCCCCTCTTCAATGGTTAAATTGTTTCCCAATTTTATTTTCCAACGGCTAATGAGTTTGGTTGAAAATTGCTTTAACTAACATTAGGTAAAAGCCATCTAACGTTAGGTGAACTATGTAATGTTAAGTGCTTAGTTAGGTACAAAGATCGCCATCTCCTGGACTCACTCAATTAGGCCCAAAATGACCTACCTAACTTAGGTATATCTTGTCTAACTTTGGGTCAACTACTATTAAGCACAAGAATTGTCTTTTAGAGAAATACGCATCATAGTATAGGACGAAATTCTCACAAATACTTAAATTTATAAAACTCAAAATTGATGTGAGTCTGAGGTTGTTCGTAGGGAGCAAAATGGCAAATTTTAATCACTAATCACAATTATCAATAAAGATATGCAAATATAATCAAAATATTGCTCAAGATAAATTAGAATAATATTGCAATAAGACCAGGGATTAGAGTGCAAAAAGGTAGGGTTAAAATGGTGATTTGAATCATCAAATTAACCCTACAAGTTAAGCTCTAATTAACTCAAATAAATGAATAATACTTCCTATAAATTATCTCAGCAATATCAGAATCAGTCGATAGAACTAAGGAATAGATGCCTTAATGAAATACCAGTAGAATTACACAAGGCACAAGGGCCTTGCCTCGAATCTCAGAGGAGCCAAGGCACAGCAGCACCACAAAAGAGACATAAGGGTCTCGTAGGCTAAGTGTTAAGAGAAGAGGGCATGAATCCCAAGGCAGCAAAAACCTCCCTCCTCTTTCTCAGAGTTTCCTTCCTTAGAACCAAGTTAGACTTGGATAACCGTGTAAACAGATCCAGCCCAGACCCGTGACACGTGAGCGCGAGCGAGGGTGCATGGACAAGTGTGTGAGTGAGTGCTTGGGATGAGACGTGTATGGGACCTCACCTCGTGTTCTCGGAGGAAATGGGCTTAGAGTAGAATTTCATTTTATATGTCTTTGCATGCCACTACATCCCCGATGTGGGACTAAAGGAGTAGCCCCTTCTTCATTGTTTTCTCTGCGAGCCGTAGTTGAATGGGTCGATGAATTAAGGCAGTCGCTGCAGCTTCCTCATGCGATTGATGGCCTGGAAGGCTTCAGATATTAGATTTGCTTCGATTGAGGATAGCAACAGGTCAAGTGATGGTTGGAGACGGGTAGACATAATCGGAGAAGACTGTGGCGGTGGTTGATGTCTGGCGATGACCTGAAAAGCAAGAATATGGCCTTATGGCCTAATCAAAATAGCTCAAAGGCCTCACCATGAGACGAGGGATGTGATGGCGTGGGTGGTGAGGTGTTTTGAGTGGAGTTTGAGGTCTGGAGAAGGTGGAATCGCAGGTGGAGTGTGGGTGTGGTCGGGGAGGAATTTCAGTAACCAAAGTCCTCAATAAACTTGGGGCTTTTGGTCACTGGGACTCGTGGATGGTTGTGGTGGTGGTAGAAGGGTGGTTGCGTGTGTGTGGCGCTAGTGCGAGCTCGCTGGAGCTCATGCCAGTCGTGAGGAACACGACAAGGTTGAGGGGCGTTCGACGATTGATTCTAAAGTCTAAATAGGGCGAAACTCAGAAGAGAGGGAGAGAAAGAGAATGAGAGGACTTAGGGAGAAAGAGGGAGAGCGAGGTGTCTAGTTGTGATGGGTCGTGATGAGAGCCTCATTATGAGCCATAACTAGCTCATTTTGACCCAATAAAGAAGATAAAAGCTCCTACATAACCTAGAAGAAGGCTTAACAGAAGGAACAAGTGCTCTGAGAAGAAAACATGAAATAAAGGTTAAAACTGTAATTTCACCATTGCAGTACATAAACAGGATTTCCCAGAGGCAAAACATAGGTCAAATGGTCTAAATGAGATAAAAAGTAGGTTGAGAATCAGAAATGGGTTTACGTGCAATCTAAGAATTAAATGACACTTGGTAAACCTAAAACAGACCTGCTTAAATTAACAAGGTTCAGGTTAGAATAAAAATCAAGTAAACCCTCTAAAAATCATGGAAAAACATCCTCTATGGCTTAGAACACTTAATTTGGCCTTTGGAACCCAGTTTGACCTAGATTAGTGTCCTAGCTCTTCAATTAACCTAATTTGGGTTTTTATGCAAAATGTCCAGTCAAACGTGGTCAAAACTAAAATCCAACCTCACCATTGGATTCCCTAGGTCAAAATTAGGTTTATACCAAAATTTGGACCTAAGGGGAGGTCATCTTGACCTACTTTACAATTTAGTACACCCAAATCATAATTTGGTCCCTATCATTTGAATATCTTTGCAGAGAGCCCCCTAAGTTCTTCGCCCCCTTTGCAAACCGGTCCTGCCGCCATTGTTAGGGCAGAACCAAGCTCCGACGAGGTTTAGAGAGGGATTACTCTCTAATCCCTCAGAGATTCCCTCCCAGAAATGGAAGGGGGATTCTCTGAGGAATTCCCTTCCATCTAAAGCAGATCACGATCTCTGGTGTGAACCCAATCTCTCGTGCGAATGCACGAGAGATTTGGGTATCCACCCTCTTCCCATCTCCGGCGAGACGGCAGAGTTGATTGTGCGGTTTCCACGCGGTAGAAGGTTCGGCCAACACCTATAAAAGGCTCCACAGACCCTGCCGCAGATCCTAAGCTTGAATTTGACGGAGATCCCCTCAAATTTCCTCTCTCCCATCTCCGGCCAAAAGACCCGAAAGCTCCGGCGACCTCCCCTCCTTCTCGTCGCTCTGCTGCCATACCAGCAGCAGAGTCAACTCCGCCGCTTCCTCCCGCGTCGCGCCGTACCAAGCGCACGTGCCCCTGCCCTCATCCTCGTCGCCGCTTCCTCCCTCAGGGTCCTTCCCTGACGACGGCAGTTACGCACCGTCCACTCCGCTGCCTCCATTCCTTCCAGAGCACCCCAGATACCCTCTCCATCCTCTCCTCTCTCTTTTCCCCCCTGCTATTTTATCCAATTACCCCCCGACAGTGCCTAACCACCTCCATCGTCCTCGCCTCCGACCGCCCTCCGGCGAGCCGCCCACACCACTCCGCCCCTCCACACGGCCCGCCAACCCTCTCGTGAGCTCCACCTCACCACCAAGAACTCAGTCCACCCCTCCACTGCCACTCCAGACCTCCACAATCACCCCCCGATCAACCCCACACCTCCGACCACAGGTTGACCTAGGCACACACGCCTAGGCCAACTTGCGGCCTGCAGCACTACGCATCATCTTCGCCGTGCTACGGCGAAGGTTTCTAGCTAATCTGATTAGGCCAATAGGCCGTTCTTGTGTATGACAGGTTGTAGCTCTTACCGCCATTGACGGCCGAAGCAGTGAGGAGCTCGTAACAGCTTCAGTCACCAGGGATCCCAGGTTGCAGGTGCAGTAGACTCACGCGAGTGTCGCAAAGCGAGTGAGGCCAGCAAGTCGCACTGTGAGGCCAGCAGCTGGGGCAATTACACGATGGAAGCTCTGCGGGCGTGCGTGAAATCGGGACTGATCAGGTAGTCCCACATCGTGGAATCGCGAAACACAGGTATAATATAAATTATTTTTGTGTTTTAAGCTCACTGCCTCCGTAAGCACAGGGGTGAGGTCCCTCACCTGCCTTCACACCCGCCTCGTCCGCGGCTTGACCTCGCGGATCTGGCGGGATCCGTCCCGACCCTAACCTTGAGCACTCCTCGCGCATCACCACCTGCCGGTGCGCCTGGTCCCGGGTGCGAAGCCAACCCGATTACCCGTGTAGCTCTGGTAGAGCGTCCTTGAGCGAATTGCAGAGAAGGAGAGAGACGTTTGGGTAGAGGGACGGGGGTAGGTTTTGCTTTGGCTGTGGTGTGCAGAAGAAAAGGAAGAAGCGAACACTTAGCATCTGCAGAAAAGGAAGAGAAGAAAGAAGAAGAGGTTGTGTAGCAGAAAAAGAAGGAGAAGCTTTCGTAGAGAACCAAAGAGAAGGAAGAAGGAAGGCAAGGCAGAAGAAAGAGAAGAATGAAGAGAGGCCAAGTGAAGACTCTGCAAAGATCAGAAGAAGAAGGAGAAAGAAGGAAGGCAAGGCAGGAGAAGAAATAAGAGACAAGAAGCAAAGGCAGAAAGAGAAAGAAGCAGAAAGGAGAAGAGAGAAAGGGGATTACGTTTAAGACGTCTGATACAGAAATCAAACGTCCAATTCTATTTTCTTTTACAAATATTTTTTAAAATTCTCTCTTTGAATCACTCATTTTCACTTAACAGTTGTATTCTTGGGTTTTAAAAAGTACTGAGATTACTCCCCGTGTTCGACCTCGGATACTCTAGTTTTTCGAGTAATAAAATTCTTTATATTTGTTTAAATGTTTTGTCGGTTATACTACAACGTGATACACTTTAAACCCGCACAAAAAGCGTGAGAACATTTTGGCGCCATTGCTGGGGAGCAACGGGCACTTTTAAAGCTTTTGATTACAACTGTTCTATCTAATATCTGACTTAGCTTCTCTCTTTTGTTGTGTTCACACAGGGAAAGCAAAACAAAAAGGAAAGAACAATAACTGCACAACAAATTCTCCAAGGAACAGGTAATTTCCATAAGCCCTCTCTCTTAACCCTCTCAAAATCTAAAAAGAAAAAAAAAAGAAAAATCAACTTAGGGCTACCTATTTCATAATTAGTAACTCATCAAGTTGCCTGATTTTCATTTCAACACATTTTTATCTGTTCATCCAACTAAGGCAACTAGGGCTAAACTTTCTTGATTGAGCCCTAGGTGATAATTTCTGAGGCAACTAAATTAGACCGACTAGAGCCAAGTTAGGGATTGCAAAGCTAGGGTTTTTAGAGACACATCTTCTCTTAAAACAAAGAAACAAATTGTCCAAAAAGAGGTGTGCCTAAACTGTGTTTGAAAAGATCTATACAAAAGGAACCCTAAGCAAATCAGTCTGTTAATCCATTTGAACCATAAAAGAAAGGACCTAAAAGCTCTCAAAGGAACAAGAGGTGAAGTTGATCCCTTGGGTCAACCAACCTTAAAATTAGGTCACTTTTGCACTCAAAATACTTAAAAGTTCAAGTGGAACATTAAGCACCTTGATCTTAAAAAAGGTAGACTTAAGAGGTCAAGGTCCCCATTCTGGTCTACCTGGAACCGCAGTGACAAGAGAGGTCGTACCTGGGCAGATGTAACCCGTGGGGACGCTCTGCCGTGTAGGGGTATTTGCGGGACTCTCCCTCTCTAGCTGCCCAGGTATTTCTCAGGTGGACGATCTTCTGATCCAGGGGTCCATCTGCCCCGAACCTCTATAGTCACCCAACAATTTTTGGGTGTCTTGATTGGGTCTAGCACCTTCTAATCTCATCACATCCTTCGGTGCATGTTCGGTAGGAGGTCCTTAAGACCACCCTTGAGACCTCCTTTAGAAATTCACTCTCGTCGAGGCCAAGCCTCAACGCCCTTGTTTGTGCACCAACCCCACCTCATAAATCTTTCATCTGATTCAGATCCTGATTCTCCTTCTTCTCCCATCATGGCACAACCCATTGCAGAGGAGAATAACCTTGAACACCAACTTCAACGCCTTAATGATCTCTTTCAGAACTTTGTAAACCCACCACAGCGACCTATGATGCGAGATCACTATAATCCCGCTGCGGTGGCAATTGAACCCCGAGTATGAATCCCAATTGGAGGACCTGATTCTAAACTGAAGCCCAATATGATTCATGCCATACCGAAGTTCCATGGGCTTAACTCTGAGGATCCATTTCAACACATCAAACAACTCAAGCATCTGGCCCAGACCTTCGGATCAGATGTACAAAATCGGGATATCCTACTCATGAAAATGTTTTCGTTCTCCCTCTTGGACAAGGCCGCACATTGGTATCAAACTCAAACCCGTCCGATCAACACATGGGAGGAACTGCAGTCCGAATTTTTGAAAAAATTCTTCCCCGTTGGCCAGACGAATGCCTTGTGCCACCAGATCACTCATTTCACTCAACAACCGGGAGAACCTCTTCACGAAGCTTGGGATCGATTCCTAGATCTCATACAAAAGTGCCCCCATCACGGAGTTCCTAAGTGGGAACAAGTCCAGTCTTTTTACCAGGGACTCCGTGAGGATATTCGTTTATTCGTCAATGCAACGTGCGGATGAAACATCATGTGTCAACACGAGGACACGGTGTGGGAGATTCTCGAAAACATGTGCGAGAACTCCATAAATAATGACTCCATGGGCTTATTCGACAGGACGAATGCCCGTGCATCGACGAATCTAAGAGGGACACATGAGATGCAGGACCTGTCCACTTCCGTCGACTTGGAACTGATGGCCAGTCGGTTGGACAAGGTTTCTATCATAGAAAAGAAGGTGGATGAGCTAACTCGACATTTGCAGCAAGCCACCTCTACGCAAAACTCTTTTGCACGACCTCCTCTAGCAAGGGAAACTGTGCAAAACATATATCACCAATCTGCCAAGGGGATGGACCCATATCCACCCCCGTCTGCCTCTCGGACCGGAGTGACCTCCGATCCATTCTACTCGAGTTGGGGGAACTCTTAACCCTCGTATTTTGACTTTCCCGAGGTTCCTCAGAACTGCGAGGACCTCAACGCCATCTAGAATGACCCATTCTCCAATACCTACAACCCTGGATGGCGAAATCATCCTAACTTTCAGTGGGCGGAAAATTCTCAAAGACCACCATATCAACCCCGTCCACAAGCCTCTCGTCCATTTCAGCCGCCTCAGCCTCGGCCCAATCCCACCTACCAATCCAGGCAAAACCAGGATCAAATGACTCTTATCCTTCAAGCACTGGCTGACATTCAAAAGACGAATGCAGCAATGCAAAAACAGCACAAGGACGAGATCACAGAGGTTCGCAACCAACTAGCCTAGATGGCAAATTCCCGCCAACCTGGTACCCTTCCCTCACAACCTCTGCCCAACCCAAATAACGTGCTAACCCAGAAGCGCGTTATGAATCCAAATTCGGGCCAAACACATGTGATTTATCAGGCCCCTACTACTCCATCGCCAGACAAGATGGAAGCTTCAACATCGTATGCGGGATTTCAACAGCAGCCACCCCTCCTACCTAACCCAAATCAGGCTGGGTTGAACTCTGTAACAACACGTAGTGGTAGAACAACCCAGGACCCACATTATCCAAACCACTCCAAGCCTGATAATAGCCAAGACCCTAGGATAGTTATCCAAGATACTACTGTCCTAGATCAAGAACCTGGACCTATCCTAGAGGAACCAGCTAGGATCCCATTTCCGGAGGCCTTGACCAAAGGAAAAAGAATAACCAAACTCGTGGCTCCCGAGGAGGATCTGGTCAAGCTCTTTGAACAGGTCCAGATAAACATCCCGTTGATGGATGCAATTCACCACATACCGGCTTACGCAAGATTCTTGAAAGACATATGCACACCTAAATGTAAGACGCGAACCAAGGATGGGAATCCAATCGTACTGTCAGAGCAAGCCAGCTCTGTCATCTTGAGCAACTCCCACCCAAGGGTAAAGACCCAGGAACTCCCTTGATTTCTTGTAAAATTGGTGAAACCCAATTTGATAGAGCCCTACTAGATCTAGGTGCCTCCATAAATTTAATACCTACATCCCTCCTTGACCACCTTGAAGAATCTGAACTTAAACCCACTGAGGTGACATTGCAGTTAGCTGAACGATCCATCAAGTCACCCAAAGGAATACTCGAGGATGTCATTGTTAGGGTACGAGATTTTTATTTCCCAGTGGACTTCATAGTACTGGACATGGATGCACCTAAGAACCCAAGGGACACACGAATCATACTAGGGAGACCCTTTTTGGCCACTGCTAGGGCCAATATAAACTGCGAAGAGGGCCAGATAGAATTGAAATTTGGGAATCAAAATCTGAAGATTGACATTTTCAAGGCCCAACAAGGGATTAATTGCGGGGTTATAGAGGAAATATGTGATGTCAAAGCCGTGGTTGATGAATTGCATATAGAGGACAACCTGATTATTCCTGATCAACCACTAGAGAATCAAAAACCGCTAACAGAGGAGTGCGAACATGATCTAGACACACCTATGACTCCTACCATTGCTCCTGATACAAACCCCGAACCACCCGCTGCTGCTGACAACCCTGTCATGGAACTAAAACCCCTTCCCAAACATCTGAAGTACGTCTTTTTGGATTCAAATCAGACGTTTCCTGTGATTATCAATTCTCGACTCACACTTGACCAGGAACTCTGTTTGATTTCTGTTCTCCAGCAACATCGTAGAGCCATTGGATGGACTCTCGATGATTTGACTGGTATAAGCCCTTCATACTACACACATCGAATCTACACAGAAGAAGGCGCACGACCTTCAAGAGAAATGCAAAGATGCCTAAACCCTAACTTGCAGGAGGTCGTAAAAAAGGAGATCATAAAGTGGTTAGATGCAGGGATCATCTACCCGATCTCTGACAGTCGTTGGGTGAGTCCAATACAAGTGGTGCCTAAGAAGGCAGGACTTACCGTCATCACGACTAAAATCAGAGAAGTCATTCCAACCCAAATAGCTAATCCGTGGAGAGTCTGCATTGATTACAGAAGACTCAATTCCTCCACGAAGAAGGATCATTTCCCACTACCGTTTATTGATCAGATCCTCGAGAAACTAGCAGGAAATAGGTTCTTCTGCTTTCTTGATGGGTATTCCGGTTACAACCAGGTGGCAATCCATCCAGAGGACCAAGAAAAGACCACATTCACCTGCCCCTTCGGGACGTACGAAATTCGAAGGATGCCGTTTGATCTCTCCAATGCACCTGCAACTTTTCAGCGGTGCATGCTTGCCATATTCTCAGATATGGTAGGTGATTATCTGGAAGTCTTCATGGATGACTTTTCAGTTTTTGGACAATCATTTGATGATTGCCACCAACACTTGGTCCAAATACTCAGGCGGTGCATCGAGGTGAATTTGGTTCTTTCCTGGGAAAAGAGCCATTTCATGGTGCCTGAGGGAATTGTCCTGGGACATCTAATCTCGGAGAAAGGCATCCAAGTGGATCGAGCTAAGGTTAACCTAATTTCCAAGCTCCCTATGCCTAGCTCGATTAAGGACATCCGATCTTTTTTGGGGCACGTCGGTTTCTACTGTCGATTCATCCCTGATTTCTCCAAAATCGCACGCCCCCTGACCAATCTTCTCTTCAAGGATGTGCCTTTCAAAATTTCCAAGGAATGCACTCAAGCATTTGAGATTCTACGTGATCGAGTCACCCAAGCCCCGATCCTACAGTCCCCTGATTGGTCTCAACCCTTTGAGATCATGTGCGATGCATCTGACTTCGCTGTAGGAGCGATTTTGGGGCAGAAAATTGACGGGAAACCTGTGGTCATTTACTACGCCAGCAAAACACTGGATGAGGCTCAGCATAACTATACAGTTACTGAGAAAGAGTTGCTGGCCGTAGTATTTGCCTTGGAAAAATTCAGATCATACCTTTTGGGTTCCGGTGTTATCATATACTCGGATCACACAGCTGTGAGGCATCTCCTTGCTAAGAAGGATGCGAAACCTCGATTAATCCGATGGATCTTGCTGTTGCAAGAATTTGACCACGAGATTCGCGACAAGGCAGGAAAGCGAAATGTGGTAGCCGATCACTTGTCCCGCCTTCCTTCTGGAATTATTGATCATTCCGGACCTATTACAGAACACTTTCCTGATGAGCACCTCCTGACTATCAGTACAAGTCTTCCATGGTTCGCTGATATAGTTAATTACCTGGCATCACATCAGATTTCGTCCGATTGGCCGAAGGCCAAAAAGGACAAATTGCGTTCCGATGCCAAGTATTACTTATGGGAAGACCCGTATCTATTCCACATTGGTGCTGATCAGATAATCCGGCGGTGTGTCGCGGAAGTGGAAATCAAAGACATACTCTCATTCTGCCATGACCAAGCGTGCGGTGGACATTTTTCAGGACATAAAACCGCATCAAAAGTCCTCCAGTGTGGCTTTTACTGGCCCACAATTTTCAAGGATGCATACGATCACTGTAAGGCATGTTCCTGTTGCCAGACTTTGGGCAACATGAGCCATCGAGACATGATGCCTCTACAGCCGATCCTGGTATGCGAAATTTTTGATATTTGGGGGATTGATTTCATGGGACCCTTCCCGATCTTGGATGGCTTCGAATATATCTTACTCGCAGTTGACTACGTTTCCAAGTGGATAGAAGCCATTCCAACCCGAACCAACAATCATAAAGTCGTTATAAAATTCCTCCATAAAAACATTTTCTCCAGGTTCGGGATTCCGCGTGCTATAATTTCCAACGGAGGGACCCATTTTACAAATGCTCAGTTCAGGTCACTGATGACCAAGTACGGGGTGTCACACCGAATCTCTACTCCTTACCACCCCCAAACTAATGGTCTAGCTGAGCTATCTAACCGAGAGATCAAGAAGATCCTTCAGGTTACTGTTCGACCTGATAGAAAAGATTGGTCTTCTCGGCTTCCGGAAGCATTGTGGGCCTATAGGACCACCCACAAGACCCAATTAGGAATGTCTCCCTTCAGACTAGTGTACGGGAAGACATGTCACCTCCCTGTCGAGTTGGAGCATAAAGCCTATTGGGCAGTATGGACTTGTAATCTTGACCTTTCCAAGGCTGGAACCCACAGAAGACTTCAAATGAGCGAGATCGATGAGTTACGCCACGACGCATATGAGAACTCGCGAATTTACAAAGAACGGGTTAAAGCTTTTCATGAAAAACACATTTCTAGAAAGGTCTTTCATCCTGGTCAAAAAGTTTTACTCTTTGATGCCCGACTCAAATTATTCCCAGGAAAGCTAAGATCCAAGTGGGTCGGACCCTACCTAGTCTGGTAAATCTTCGGAAATGGAGCCATTGAAATCAGCCCACTCAGCCACGATTCTGAACCTTTTGTCGTGAACGGTCAGAGACTCAAGCCGTTCATTGACATGACCAATATAGATTTGGCTGAGTCATCCTTTACCCTCCATTCCTCTTGAGCACATTGCGCCCAGCCAACGGCGTAAAACTCAGCGCTTAACGGGAGGCAACTCGTCATTCTTTGAAAAACCCGAAACCTTTTCTGACATCTCTATGCGGAACTCATATTGCACTTTAGGGTTGATGAGAACCTCATCATGAGCCATAACTAGCTCATTTTGACCTAATACAAAGGATAAAAGCTCCTATATAATTCAAGGAAAGGCTTAACTCAGAGAATTCTGAGTTTAAGGAGAAAAGAAGTCATAAGGGGTAAAAATATAATTTTACCAGTATAATCTGCATACAGGGTAATTCAGGGTCCAAACATAGGTCAAAGCAACCTAATAAGAATAAAAGTGGGATAAGATGATCTGGCAAGGGCTACAGCAATTCCAAGGAACTAAATGATAATCTGTAACCCTAAAACAAACCCACTTCAATTCACGAGGTTCAAGGCAAAGCAAAAATGGAATAAACCCTCTAAAATTCATAGAAAAATAATCTCTAGGGTTTAGAACCTTCAATTTGACCTTAGGAACCCATCTTGACCTACATTGAGAACCATACCCAATTAATAACTTAATTTGGGTTTTTACGTAAATTGACCAATCAAACAAGGTTTAATCTAGAAATAAAATTCACCATCAGATTCCTTAGGTCCTAATTAGTCATGTATAAAAACTTGAGCCTAAGAAGAAACCTTCTTGACCAACTTTACACTTTGGTCCTCATATATTTACTTTTTGGCCCTCAACTTTTGAACCCTCGCATTTTGGCCCCTAACTCTCCTTCGTTCTTTGCGTTCAGGTCCTCCCTGCAAAACCTGCCAGCACCATGCTCCGGCGACCTTGCGCGGAGCATGGCGCCGCGCAGGGTGAGGGGGAGGGTCTGGCAAGTAAACCGGGGGTGCCCTGCGTCGTCAACCGTCGCAGGGACACCCCCCTGGCCGCTGTAACCCACCATACCGGCCGTGCGAACGCACGGACGGTATGGGTTTCCATCTCCGGCGTCCTCCGGAGAGGGAGACACGTCGTCTCCCTCTGCCTTCCTCTCTGATTCGGTCCCTATAAATACCCCCGTCGCTCCACCGTTCTTCCGAGCTCGGTCCTGACGGAGAAAGACCCCCACTTCCTCTCTTCCCACTCCGACAGGAAGCCCTCCAGCTCCGGCGGCCTCCCCTCTTCCTCCTCGTCGCTCTTCCGCACTACCAGCTGCAGGGTTGCTCTCCCTCGCTCTTCCCGCGCCACGCCGCACCCAGCTGGCGCCTCTCCGGCCCTCTGCTCGCCGCCGCCCCTTCCCCCGGGCATCTTCTTCTCCGGTGACAGTCGATACGACTGTCGCCCGCTCCGGCCCGTCCTCGTCCTGCTAAGTAGGTAGAACTCCTCCTCTTCCTCCCCTCTTCCTTTTCCTCACTTTAAACATCTACTGTCGCCCTCGATTCCGACCAATCACCCTCACCTTCTCCGCCTCCGGCCATCCTCCGGCGAACCGCTCCCATCACTCCAGCATCCCACACGGCTCGCCAACCTGCACATAATCTCCGCCTCCTCACCCTGATCCATTTCCACCCCTCCACTTCCCCCAAATCACCCTCTGCAACTCCATCGAACAAACCCATCTCCCGACCCACAGTCCGACCTAGGGCAGCTCTTAGGCTCCGCCCCGCCGCCTGCACACCCCCCGACCACCTTCGCCGTGCCACGGCGAAGGTCCTCCGCGTCTCTGATTGGGCCGAGAGGCCGTTTTTCTGTGGGCAGGTACCTGCGCTCGTCACCGCCATTGTTGAAGCGAAGCAGCTTCTTCACCTGCTGCCCCAGGTGAGCCACGCCCAGGTTACGCTCCCAGACAGCGCGAGGCGCCTTCGCGAAGTACCAGGCTGCAGTCGAGTCGAAGCTCTCACGCGAAGCCCCCGCGCTTCGCCTCGACGGCCGCTGCTTCCTCCGCGCAGGCACCGAAATTGGGGTGGGACATTTAGTCCCACCTCGTAACCTTTCAAAGGAGAGCGCCCGCATAAAGGCAAAAAGTGCCTTATGCTCGTTGCCTCCTGAGCACGGGGTGAGGTCCCTCTCACTCACTCGCTCTCTCGACCCGGTCTCGTCCGCGACCACGCCCCGCTGACCTGGCCCGACCCGACATAGACTGACTTGCACTCCTCGCCCACCACGCACGCCGGTGGGCTTGGACCCGGGCGCGACCCGTACCCGGCTACCCGGCAGCTCTGGGAGAGCTATCCTATGAGCGGATTCTGTGAGAGAGAGACGCGGGGGAGGGTAGAGATAGGTATTGCCCCTCTCTGATCAAGCTGTGTAAGTGTGCAGGCACAGGTGAAGAAGAACCGTGGAAGAAGACGAAGGCTGAAGGAAGGAGGATCACCGAGCGGCACCGTAGCAGCGGCGGTTTAAGTCGTCTGATTGGAAAATCAGACGACGTCCTGAAGGCAAAGAAGGAGAAGGAAGGCGAGGCAGAGGAGAACACAGAGAGACAAGCAGAAAGAGCTGAAAGAAGAAGGAGAACGCAGAGAGGCCAAGACAAGAACTGAAAGAAGAAGAGCACGAGAAGAAGAAGGTCTGAAGAAAGGAAAAGAAGAAAGAAAGAAGAAGAAGAAGAACAGGACCGCAAGGGAGAAGAAAAAGAAAGAGACGAGTAGAAACAAGAACTGAAAGAAGAAGAAAAGCATCACTACTGCTGCAGATAAAGCAGAAGAGCCAAGCAGAAGAAGATAGGCAAAGAGAAAAGAAGAGAAGAAGAAAGAAGCCAACAAATTCCCTCTCTCTCTCTCTCTCTTTATTTTTTTTGTACAAGAAACTTGTATCTCTAGAATACAACTTGCTCCCTGAGTTCGACCTCGGGAACTCTTTTATTTCCGAGTAACAAATTGTATTAAACTGGTAATCACCTCTCTATACTACGACGAAATAATAAAACTATAGAGGAAGGTAGCCCACCAGTTTTTGGCGCCGTTGCCGGGGAGCAACGGCTATTCTAGAGGTAAACATTCCTGTTTCTTTTTAGTTTCTGATAATCTCCTCTCTTTTGTGCAGCTACAGGAAATCAAGAAGACAAGCAACTGCACGACAACCACTCTGAGGACAGGTAAAATTTTTTTTTTTTTTCCTCTCGCTATTAACCCCTAAACTCTAAAGAGGAAGAAAAGAAAAAACAAGCAATATAGGGCTAACCTGTCTTCCATACTTAGTAACCATAAAGAGTTGCATGTTTTCAACTCATTAGTCCTGCACACTATTAAGGGTATTTAAGGGCTAACACATTCTTGCTTGAGCCCTAATTACCCAACAAAGAACTAACTGGACCAAGTAGAGCCAACCTAAGATTCAACATTAGGGTTTTAGAGACACACTACTTAAATCAAGAATGGAGAAAATCCAAAAGAAGTGTGCCTAAACCATTGATTGAACATACTTATTCAGAGAAACCCTAAACAATTGGCTCTCTAAACACTTGAACCCAAAAAGAAAGGACCCAAAAGCTCTCAAAGGAACAAGAGGTAAAGTTGACTCCTTGGGTCAACCAACCTTAAAATTAGGTCACTTTCTCACTCAAAATACCTAAGAGTTCAAGTGAAACCTTAAGCACCCTGATCTTAAAATAAAAATTGGTAGACTTAAGAGGTCAAGATCCCCATTCTGGTCTACCTGGAATCTCAGTGACAAGAGAGGTCGGGTGGGGGAAACCCTGTAACCCGTGGGGACGCTCTACCGTGTAGGGGTCTTCGCGGGACTCTCCCTCTCTGGCTGCCCAGGTAATTCTCAGGTGGACGATCTTTCTGATCAAGGGGTCCATCTGCCCCGCACCTCTATAGTCACCCAACACATTTGTGGGTGTCTTGATTGGGTCCAGCACCTTCTAAACTTACCTCTTCCAACAGTGCATGTACGGAAGGAGGTCCTTAAGACCACCCTTAAGACCTCCTTTAGAAATTCGCTCTCGTCAAGGCCAAGCCTCGACGCCCGTGTTTGTGCTGCAACACCCTCACATTATTCTCTCTTCTGATTCAGAACCAAGTTCTTCTTCTTCCCCCATCATGGCTCAGCCAGTTGAGGAAGAAAATAATCTGGAGCACCAGCTCCAGCGACTCAATGACCTCTTCCAAAACTTCGTGCACCCACCACAGCGTCCTATGATGCGGGACCACTACAATCCTGCTGCGGTGGCCATTGAGCCCCGAGTCAGAATCCCGACTGGAGGACCTGATTCCGAATTAAAGCCCAACATGATTCATGCTATACCTAAATTCCATGGGCTTAATTCTGAAGATCCCTTCCAGCACATCAAACAGCTAAAGCATCTGGCCCACACTTTTGGATCAGATGCGCAAAATCGGGATATTCTTCTCATGAAGATGTTCTCCTTTTCTCTTATGGACAAGGCCGCCCATTGGTATCAAACTCAGACCCGGCCGATCAACACTTGGGAAGAACTTCAATCCGAGTTTTTGAAAAAGTTTTTTCCCGTTGGTCGGACCAACGCCTTGCGCCATCAGATTACACACTTCACTCAACAATCAGGAGAACCTCTCCATGAGGCATGGGATCGTTTTCAGGATCTCATGAGAAAGTGCCCCCATCACGGAGTTCCTAAATGGGAACAAGTCCAATCTTTTTACCAGGGACTCCGTGAGGACATCCGCCTTTTCGTCAATGCAACTTGCGGAGGAAACATCATGGGTCAACATGAAGACACCGTATGGGAGATTCTCGAAAACATGTGCGAGAACTCCATCAACAATGACTCCATGGGATTATTCGACAGGACGAATACCCGCGCAGTGATGAATCTTAAGGGAGCACATGAGGCGCAGGGCCTGTCCGCATCAGTCGACCTGGAATTAACGGCCAGTCGATTGGACAAGGTCTCAATCATTGAGAAGAAGGTGGATGAGCTGACTCAGCACTTGCAGCGAGCCACCTCCGCGCGTAACTCCTTTGTACAACCTCCTTCCACACAGGAGACTGTGCAAAACATCCTTCACCGATCCTCCCCTAGGATGGATCCATATCCATCCCCATCTGATTCTCGGATCGGAGGATCATCCGATCCTTTCTACACCAGCCCGGGGAACTCCATTCCCCCTTTCCCTGATTCTCAAGAGGTTCCTCAGACTTGCGAGGACCTCAACGCCATCCAGAACGACCCATTCTCCAACACTTACAACCCTGGATGGCGAAACCATCCCAATTTTCAGTGGGCGGGAAATTCCCAAACCCAAAGACCACCTTTTCAGTCCCGCCCACAGCCCTCTCGTCATTACCAGCCGCCTCAGCCTCGGCCAAACCCTACTTATCCATCAGGGCCAAATCAGGATCAAATGTCCCTAATCCTTCAGACTCTGGCTGACATTCAAAGAACGAATGCGGCTATTCAAAAACAGCACAAGGACGAACTTACAGAGGTTAAAACTCAACTGGCCCAGTTGGCAAATTCTCGCCAGCCAGGCACACTCCCTTCCCAACCTCTTCCTAACCCGAATAACGTGCCAACCCAGAAGCGCGTTATGAATCCAAATTTAGGCCACGCACAATGGATTTTTCAGGACCCTACTGCTCCATCTCCAGACGAGACGGAAGCTTCAACTTCTTATGCGGGATTTCAGCAGCAGCCACCCCTCTTACCAAACCCAAACCAAAATCAGGCCGGATTAAATTCTGTAACAACACGTAATGGTAAAACAACTCAAGACCCGCATTATCCAAACCACTCCAAGCCTGATAACCATGACCCTAGGATAGTTATCTAAGATACCACTATCCCGGATCCACAACCTGGACCTATCCTAGAAGAACCAACCAAGATCCCGTTTCCCGAGGCCTTGACCAAGGGAAAGAAGACCACCAAACCCGTGGCCCCTGAGGAGGACCTGGTCAAGCTCTTTGAGCAGGTCCACATAAACATCCCCTTGATGGATGCAATCCGCCACGTACCAGCTTACGCACGATTTCTAAAGAATATATGTGCACCCCAGTGTAAGCCGCGAACCAAGGGAGGGAGCCCAATTGTTCTGTCAGAGCAAGCCAGCTCTGTAATCCTCAGTAGACTCCCACCCAAGGCAAAAGATCCTGGTACTCCCCTGATTTCCTGCAAGATAGGTGGTACCCAATTTGATAGAGCATTGTTAGACTTGGGTGCATCCATAAACCTGATACCCACATCCTTACTTGACCATCTAGAAGAATCTGAGCTAAAACCAACCGAGGTGACATTACAATTAGCAGATCGATCTATAAAGTCACCAAAAGGGATTCTCGAGGATGTTATCGTAAGAGTGCGGGATTTCTATTTCCCAGTGGACTTTATAGTCCTAGATATGGACGCACCTGAGAACCCTAGGGATACACCAATCATTCTAGGGAGACCTTTCTTGGCTACTGCTAGAGCCAACATCAGCTGTGAGGAGGGCCAAATAGAGCTTAAGTTTGGAGATCAAACACTGAAAATTGATATATTTAAGGCCCAACAAGGAATTAATTGCGGCGTCATCGAACAAATTTGTGACATCAGGACTTTGGTTGATGAATCACACTTCCAGAATGACTCGATTATGCCTCATCAACCACAGAAGGATCTTGACCCGCAAACAGAGGAGTCGAATCCAGATATGAATAACCCAGTAACTCCCACCCTTGAACCTCACATCTATACTGAACCACCCGCTGCTACTGATAACCCCATCCTAGAACTGAAACCCCTTCCTGCTCACTTGAAATACATCTTTTTGGGTTCTAATCAGACCCTTCCTGTGATTATCAATTCCAACCTCAGTCCTGAACAGGAATCCCGTCTGATTGTCGTCCTCCAGCAACATCGCAGAGCCATCGGGTGGACTCTCGATGATTTGACTGGAATAAGTCCCTCTTATTGTACTCATCATATCTATTTAGAAGAGGGCACACGACCTTCTCGTGAAATGCAGAGACGCTTAAACCCCAATCTGCAGGAGGTCATGAAAAAGGAGATCATCAAGTGGTTAGATGCCGGAATCATCTACCCGATCTCCGATAGTCGTTGGGTGAGCCCAATTCAGGTCGTGCCCAAGAAGGCAGGACTCACCACTATAACGACTGAGACCGGAGAAATCATTCCTACCCGATTAGCCAACTCGTGGAGAGTCTGTATAGATTACCGCCGACTCAATTCCTCCACAAAGAAGGATCATTTCCCACTACCCTTCATTGATCAAATTCTCGAAAAACTTGCAGGAAATAGGTTCTTCTGCTTTCTTGACAGGTACTCCGGTTATAACCAGGTGGCAATCCATCCTGAGGACCAAGAAAAGACCACGTTCACCTGCCCCTTCGGAACATACGCTTTCCGAAGGATGCCTTTCGATCTTTGCAATGCACCCGCTACTTTTCAGCGATGCATGCTTGCCATATTCTCAGATATGGTAGGTGATTATCTGGAAGTCTTCATGGATGACTTTTCAGTTTTCGGAGCATCATTCGACGATTGCCTCCAACACTTGGTCCAGATACTCAGGCGGTGCATCGATGTGAATTTGGTTCTTTCCTGGGAAAGGAGCCATTTCATGGTGCCTGAGGGAATTGTCCTGGGACACTCAATTTCGGAAAAAGGTATCCAAGTGGATCGAGCTAAGGTTGATCTGATTTCTCACCTTCCTATGCCTAGCTCGATCAAGGACATCCGTTTCTTTTTAGGGCATGTCGGTTTTTATCGTCGATTTATCCCTGATTTTTCAAAAATCGCACGCCCCCTGACCACTCTTCTCTCCAAGGATGTTCCGTTTGAAATTTCCAAGGAATGCACTCAAGCATTTGAAATCCTGCGTGACCGAGTCACCCAAGCCCCGATCCTACAGTCCCCTGATTGGTCTCAACCCTTTGAGATCATGTGCGATGCATCCGACTTCGCTGTAGGAGCGGTTTTGGGGCAGAAAATTGACGGGAAACCTGTGGTCATTTACTACGCCAGCAAAACACTCGATGAGGCTCAACGTAACTATACGGTTACTGAGAAAGAGCTGCTAGCTGTAGTATTTGCCCTAGAAAAATTCAGATCGTACCTTCTGGGTTCCCGTGTCATCATATACTCGGATCACACAGCTGTGAGGCATCTCCTTGCAAAGAAGGACGCGAAACCTCGATTAATCCGATGGATCTTGCTGTTGCAAGAATTTGACCTTGAGATTCGCGACAAAGAGGGAAAGCAAAATGTGGTAGCTGATCACTTGTCCCGTCTTCCTTCTGAAATAATTGACCCTTCCGGACCCATCACTGAGCATTTTCCCGATGAGCACCTGCTGACTATTGGTACTAGCCTTCCATGGTTTGCTAATGTAGTAAATTACTTGGCATCTCATCAGATCCCGTCCGATTGGCCGAAGGCCAAGAAGGACAAATTACGCTCCGATGCCAAGTATTACATTTGGGAAGACCCGTACCTCTTCCGCATAGGTGCCGATCAGATCATTCGGAGATGTGTCCCGGAAGAGGAATTCAACAATATCCTTTCTTTCTGCCATGACCAGGCATGCGGTGGCCATTTCGCCGGGCATAAAACCGCATCAAAAGTCCTCCAGTGCGGCTTTTACTGGCCCACACTGTTCAAAGACGCATACAATCACTGCAAGACATGCAGTCGTTGCCAGACTTTGGGCAACATGAGCCATCGCGACATGATGCCTATGCAACCGATTCTAGTATGCGAAATCTTTGATGTTTGGGGGATTGATTTTATGGGCCCCTTTCCTGTTTCGGATGGTTTCGAATACATTCTGTTGGCTGTGGACTACGTGTCCAAATGGATCGAAGCCATACCGACCCGAACCTGTGATCACAAAATCGTTCTCAAATTCATTCATCAAAACATTTTCTCAAGGTTCGGGATTCCTCGTGCAATAATCTCTGATGGGGGGACCCATTTCACAAATGCTCAGTTTAGGTCACTGATGACCAAATACTGGTCGTCCCAACTTCCGGAAGCATTGTGGGCCTATAGGACCGCCCACAAGACCCAATTGGGCATGTCTCCCTTTAGACTGGTGTACGGAAAGGCATGCCACCTTCCCGTAGAACTGGAGCGTAAAGCCTATTGGGCAGTACGGAACTGTAATCTAGATCTTTCCAAGGCTGGGACCCACAGAAAACTCCAAATCAGCGAGATCGATGAATTACGCCTAGACGCGTACGAGAACTCGCAAATCTACAAGGAGCGGGTTAAAGCCTTCCACGACAAACACATCTCGAGAAAGATCTTTCATCCTGG
Source organism: Thalassia testudinum (assembly GCA_037157565.1). Classification (NCBI taxonomy): domain Eukaryota; kingdom Viridiplantae; phylum Streptophyta; class Magnoliopsida; order Alismatales; family Hydrocharitaceae; genus Thalassia; species Thalassia testudinum. The sequence goes on from JAZHRO010000009.1 coordinate 54,739,217, forward strand.
TCAGGAGGTCCTACTCTTTGATGCCCGACTAAAACTCTTCCCAGGAAAACTGAGATCCAAGTGGGTCGGACCATATTTGGTCCGACAGGTTTTTGGAAATGGAGCAATCGAAATCAGTCCACTCAGCCACGATTCTGAACCTTTCATCGTGAACGGTCAGAGACTCAAGCCGTTCATTGATGTAACTTCTACTAATTTGGCTGAAGCATCTTATATCCTCCATTCCCCTTGAGCTTATTGCGCCCAGCCGATGGCGTAAAACTCAGCGCTTAACGGGAGGCAACCCGTCATTTTCCTAAAAATCCAAAACTTTTTCTGACACCTTTTTGCACTTAAGGTTCACCCTTGTAGACAGCCGACCCCACCTCAGATGCTTGCATCTGGGATTAGAAATCGTCCGCAAAAATTCAACCCGACCCATTCACGCATCCAAATTTCTGTCTTAAGGAATGAACTAAGCTAAATAAAAACCCCCTAGGTTACAATGAGGACATTGCAAATCTTAGGCATGAGGGGGTATGTAAGTGCAAAACTTGTAAGAAAAGGTTTCAAACAAAAAATTCACATATGCCAAAAACACCATAAAAATTAAAAAATTTTCGAAAAAGAATAAGAGGAAAAAGAGGAGAAGGAAATTTTGTGAAGAAAAAAAAAAGAAACAAAAGGAAAAAAAGGAGCACAAAATATAAGAAAAAAGTGATAGTCATTAGTAAGGAACTAAGGAATTAACCTAAGTTCTAGACCTCATTCAATAAAATAACTGAAAAGTGCACAATGAGATTAGTAAGAACGCAAACCTTAGGCATTCTTGGATAGACTCTTAGTACCCATTAAGATCTGAACATTCCTCAAGAGGTTGAGGAAAATGAAAAGCTGAAGTATTAGGTCTAAGGCTTAGGGAGTATTTGGCCTCGTTAACTAATTTATGGTTTATGGGACTCAGTAACCGAAGCACCCTAACCTCACACACAGCCTGGTTCAGTAAGCGTAAAAATCAGAATCACGCAGAAGCGTCGCAAAATTCTGAAAAGAACACCTAGAATAGGAGCGGCCGATCAACACAAGTTGATTTGGACGAGTTCCCAGCGCGGAGAGACGGGAAATCCCCTCGAAGATGCGTAACAAAATATCATCTCCTCGGTGCTTGTCTCTTAGGATATTTACATATCCTACTGGGGGCATGTAAGCACTCTGCTGGTTCAGATTCCATGGATGGCATTATCTCGAAGTGTCAATTGCCAGGGTCTGAATTCAGCCACGGAACACCACGGATGGGATTATCTCGAAATCTCAATAGCCAGGGTTCCGGGGGTTGCCATGGGCGGTGCTATCTAAAAGGATCGATCGCCAGGAACCCTTGAGGATTGGTGATGGGAGCAAGGAATCTGATACAGACCGTGTTGAAAAGCCAATCCTAGGCTAGAACTAAAAAAAAAAAAGAGAGAGAAAACTCTCCAAACAAAATAACTTTCTATCTCTCTCTTACAAAATGCACGGCGAACTGAGCCAGGGCTAAAATCATTTCAAGCACGGGTGCTTTAACCACAAAGTCCAATAAACCTTAGGTTAGTTCTTGTGGGCCTTAAAAACCTTTGCTAAGGACTGAGGCTAAGGCTAGACAGATTTGGATCTTGATTGGTACTAGAGTACCTTTTAGGCCTATGGTCAGCATTCTAACCTAATCTGAGCTCAAATGAAAAAGCACTTATCTAAAGCTATTAAGAACTTCATGCTCTAGAACAAGGGTTGAAACCTTAAGTTTTTGCTAAGGGACTAGCAAAAGCTAGGCATGGGGGTATGATGAGAACCTCATCATGAGCCATAACTAGCTCATTTTGACCTAATACAAAGGATAAAAGCTCCTATATAATTCAAGGAAAGGCTTAACTCAGAGAATTCTGAGTTTAAGGAGAAAACAAGTCATAAGGGGTAAAAATGCAATTTTACCAGTATAATCTGCATACAGGGTAATTCAGGGTCCAAACATAGGTCAAAGCAACCTAATAAGAATAAAAGTGGGATAAGATGATCTGGCAAGGGCTACAGCAATTTCAAGGAACTAAATGATAATCTGTAACCCTAAAACAAACCCACTTCAATTCATGAGGTTCAAGGCAAAGCAAAAATGGAATAAACCCTCTAAAATTCATAGAAAAATAATCTCTAGGGTTTAGAACCTTCAATTTGACCTTAGGAACCCATCTTGACCTACATTGAGAACCATACCCAATTAATAACTTAATTTGGGTTTTTGCATAAATTGACCAGTCAAACAAGGTTTAATCTAGAAATAAAATTCACCATCAGATTCCTTAGGTCCTAATTAGTCATGTATAAAAACTTGAGCCTAAGAAGAAACCTTCTTGACCAACTTTACACTTTGGTCCTCATATATTTACTTTTTGGCCCTCAACTTTTGAACCCTCGCATTTTGGCCCCTAACTCTCCTTCGTTCTTTGCGTTCAGGTCCTCCCTGCAAAACCTGCCAGCACCATGCTCCGGCGACCTTGCGCGGAGCTTGGCGCCGCGCAGGGTGAGGGGGAGGGTCTGGCAAGTAAACCGGGGGTGCCCTGCGTCGTCAACCGTCGCAGGGACACCCCCCTGGTCACTGTAACCCACCATACCGGCCGTGCAAACGCACGGACGGTATGGGTTTCCATCTCCGGCGTCCTCCGGCGAGGGAGACACGTCGTCTCCCTCCGCCTTCCTCTCTGATTCGGTCCCTATAAATACCCCCGTCGCTCCACCGTTCTTCCGAGCTCGGTCCTGACGGAGAAAGACCCCCACTTCCTCTCTTCCCACTCCGATAGGAAGCCCTCCAGCTCCGGCGGCCTCCCCTCTTCCTCCTCGTCGCTCTGCCGCACTACCAGCTGCAGGGTTGCTCTCCCTCGCTCTTCCCGCGCCACGCCGCACCCAGCTGGCGCCTCTCCGGCCCTCTGCTCGCCGTCGCCCCTTCCCCCGGGCATCTTCTTCTCCGGTGACAGTCGATACGACTGTCGCCCGCTCCGGCCCGTCCTCGTCCTGCTAAGTAGGTAGAACTCCTCCTCTTCCTCCCCTCTTCCTTTTCCTCACTTTAAACATCTACTGTCGCCCTCGATTCCGACCAATCACCCTCACCTTCTCCGCCTCCGGCCATCCTCCGACGAACCGCTCCCATCACTCCAGCATCCCACACGGCTCACCGACCTGCACATAATCTCCGCCTCCTCACCCTGATCCATTTCCGCCCCTCCACTTCCCCCAAATCACCCTCTGCAACTCCACCGAACAAACCCATCTCCCGACCCACAGTCCGACCTAGGGCAGCCCTTAGGCTCCGCCCCGCTGCCTGCACACCCCCCGACCACCTTCGCCGTGCCATGGCGAAGGTCCTCCGCGTCTTTGATTGGGCCGAGAGGCCGTTTTTCTGTGGGCAGGTACCTGCGCTCGTCACTGCCATTGTTGAAGCGAAGCAGCTTCTTCACCTGCTGCCCTAGGTGCGCCACGCCCAGGTTACGCTCCCAGACAGCGCGAGGCGCCTTCGCGAAGTACCAGGCTGCAGTCGAGTAGAAGCTCTCGCGCGAAGCCCCCGCGCTTCGCCTCGACGGCCGCTGCTTCCTCCGCGTAGGCACCGAAATTGGGGTGGGACATTTAGTCCCACCTCGTAACCTTTCAAAGGAGAGCGCCCGCATAAAGGCAAAAAGTGCCTTATGCTCGTTGCCTCCTGAGCACGGGGTGAGGTCCCTCTCACTCACTCGCTCTCTCGACCCGGTCTCGTCCACGACCACGCCCCGCGGACTTGGCCCGACCCGACATAGACTGACCTGCACTCCTCGCCCACCACGCACGCCGGTGGGCCTGGACCCGGGCGCGACCCGTACCCGGCTACCCGGCAGCTCTGGGAGAGATTTGGGTATCCACCCTCTTTCCATCTCCGACGAGCCGGCAGAGTTGATTGTGCAGTTTCCACGCGCTAGAAGGTTCGGCCAACACCTATAAAAGGCTCCACCGACCCTGCCGCAGATCCTAAGCTTGAATTTGATGGAGATCCCCTCAAATTTCCTCTCTCCCATCTCCGGCCAAAAGACCCGCAAGCTCCGGCGACCTCCTCCCCTCCTTCTCGTCGCTCTGCTGCCATACCAGCAGCAGAGTCAACTCCGCCGCTTCCTCCCGCATCATGCCGTACCAACCGCACGTGCCCCTGCCCTCATCCTCGTCGCCGCTTCCTCCCTCAGGGTCCTTCTTCCCTGACGACGGCAGTTACGTGCCGTCCACTCCGCTGCCTCCATTCCTTCCAGATCACCCCAGATACCCTCTCCATCCTCTCCTCTCTCTTTTCCCCCCTGCTATTTTATCCAATTACCCCCCGACAGTGCCTAACCACCTCCATCGTCCTCGCCTCCGACCGCCCTCCGGCGAGCCGCCCACACCACTCCGCCCCTCCACACGGCCCGCCAACCCTCTCGTGAGCTCCACCTCACCACCAAGAACTCAGTCCACCCCTCCACTGCCACTCCAGACCTCCACAATCACCCCCCGATCATCCCCACACCTCCGACCACAGGTTGACCTAGGCACACACGCCTAGGCCAACTTGCGGCCTGCAGCACTGCGCATCATCTTCGCCGTGCTACGGCGAAGGTTTCTAGCTAATCTGATTAGGCCAATAGGCCGTTCTTGTGTATGACAGGTTGTAGCTCTTACCGCCATTGACGGCCGAAGCAGTGAGGAGCTCGTAACAGCTTCAGTCACCAGGGATCCCAGGTTGCAGGTGCAGTAGACTCACGCGAGTGTCGCAAAGCGAGTGAGGCCAGCAAGTCGCACTGTGAGGCCAGCAGCTGGGGCAATTACACGATGGAAGCTCTGCGGGCGTGCGTGAAATCGGGACTGATCAGGTAGTCCCACATCGTGGAATCGCGAAACACAGGTATAATATAAATTATTTTTGTGTTTTAAGCTCACTGCCTCCGTAAGCACAGGGGTGAGGTCCCTCACCTGCCTTCACACCCGCCTCGTCCGCGGCTTGACCTCGCGGATCTGGCGGGATCCGTCCCGACCCTAACCTTGAGCACTCCTCGCGCATCACCACCTGCCGGTGCGCCTGGTCCCGGGTGTGAAGCCAACCCGATTACCCGTGTAGCTCTGGTAGAGCGTCCTTGAGCGAATTGCAGAGAAGGAGAGAGACGTTTGGGTAGAGGGACGGGGGTAGGTTTTGCTTTGGCTGTGGTGTGCAGAAGAAAAGGAAGAAGCGAACACTTAGCATCTGCAGAAAAGGAAGAGAAGAAAGAAGAAGAGGTTGTGTAGCAGAAAAAGAAGGAGAAGCTTTCGTAGAGAACCAAAGAGAAGGAAGAAGGAAGGCAAGGCAGAAGAAAGAGAAGAATGAAGAGAGGCCAAGTGAAGACTCTGCAAAGATCAGAAGAAGAAGAAGAAGAAAGAAGGAAGGCAAGGTAGGAGAAGAAATAAGAGACAAGAAGCAAAGGCAGAAAGAGAAAGAAGCAGAAAGGAGAAGAGGAGAGAAAGGGGATTACGTTTAAGACGTCTGATACAGAAATCAGGCGTCCAATTCTATTTTCTTTTACAAATATTTTTTAAAATTCTCTCTTTGAATCACTCATTTTCACTTAACAGTTGTATTCTTGGGTTTTAAAAAGTACTGAGATTGCTCCTCGTGTTCGACCTCGGATACTCTAGTTTTTCGAGTAATAAAATTCTTTATATTTGTTTAAATGTTTTGTCGGTTATACTACAACGTGATACACTTTAAATCCGCACAAAAAGCGTAAGAACAGGCCGACGTCAGAGAAGGCAGAGTTGTCGGTGAGACGGCGATGAAGAGATAGAGGTGGAGAGATCCCAGTCTTTGGCTTGATCTAGTTGCGACGACAAGAGAAAGAGTTTGGGGCCTCCAATTTGTCTATTGGAGGTTTGTAAAAAAGGAGGATAGGAGGTTGCTAGAGTTGTGGTCATTGTTGGCCGGAGAGGAGGGAGACAAGGGTTTCAAACCTTAAAACCAAGCTATGGAGAATGGCCTGGGAGATGGGGTTCTTTATAGAGCTCCAGATCGAGCTCAAGAGCATGGGAGGGCTTGGTTTGGACGTGTAATCAGGGAAGAAAATCCCTCGATTTTCTCAAGCTTGTTTGAGCTTGAGGGCCTGATTTGGAGACTATGAGGTGGTTCGAGAGATTGGGGATCTCAAGAATCTTCCCTCCAAATTTGGAGGAGATTGGCTTTGATTTGAGGGAGGAATCCTCCCTCAAATCTTGCTAATAAGCTTGGTTTCACACCAATGGTGTTAGGGACTTAAATGAAGAAAATGATGAAAAGTTAGGGACCCATTTGCAATAAATTCGAAACTTGAGGGGCTAATGTAAGAAATAGAGTTTTAAAAGGCTAAATTGCAAACTAGGTCAAGATGGACTTTGATTGGGCCTAAATTTTGGTAACAATCTAATTTGGACCCAAGAAATATAATGGTGAAGTTGGATTTGAGTTTTGACCATGTTTGATTAGGTAATTTGCATAGAAGCCCAAATTAGGGCAAAATCCCGTCTGAAACTCTATCTAAGGTCAAAATGGGTTCAGATAGTTTGACCAAGGGTATCAAACCTCTTAGAATACTTTTCTATGAATTTTAGGAGGTGTAGATGAATTTTATCCTAACCAAAACCTCTTTAATTTAAGTGGGTCTGAAATTAAGGTTTTGTGTGTTATTTTGGTTCTCGGAGTACGTGAAACCCCATTTTTGTCTATGTGGGCCTACTCTTTGGACTTTAATATTCATTTGTCCTTCAATTAACCCTTGAGAAATCCTATGGTTACTATCAAATTATGATTGGATATTAAAACTACAGAATTAACCCTGTTTTAATGTTTTCTTCTCAGAATAGATCTGAGTGGAATTACTATCCTCAGGTGATCATTTAGGAGCATTTGTCACTTAATTATAATTAGTTAAAGCTAGTTATGGATAATGATGGTGTTACCATCATATCTCCATGCCTAACTTTTCCTAGTCCTTAGGAAAATCCCATGGAAAGAATTAGATCTCTAGACCATGCTTTTGATGTTCAGATGCTTGATTTGTGACACTTTCTAAAAATTAGATTAGAATGTTAATAATAGGCCTAGAGGTACTCAAGTACCAGCCAAGATCTAGACTTGACCAGCTTCAGCCTAGGTTTATTGCAAAGGTTTCTAAGGTCCGCAAAAACTGCCTAGAGGTTCGTTGACCCCAATGGTTAAAGCATCCGTGTGTTAGACATATTAAGTCCAAGTTTAGTTTGTCAGTACATTTTTGTAAGAGAGAGATAGAGAAAGATATTTCATTTGGAGAGTTTTCACTCTTTTCTTTTTATATTTCCCTAGATCCAGCCTTGAATTGGCCCTAAACTCGGTATGTATCAGATTCCTTGTCCCCACCATCAATCCCCGAAGGATCCTTGGCTTTCAATGCTTCATGATAGCACCGCCCATGGTGACCCCCAAAACTCCTAGTTTTCGACACTTCGAGATAGTGCCGTCTATGGTGTTCTGTAGCTAAATTCAGGCCCTGGCAATCGACATTTCGGGATAATCCCGCCCATGGTACCTGAACCAGCACAAGGTGCTTACATGCCCCCAGTAGGATATTTAGATATCCTAGGAGACAAGCACTGAGGATACAATATGTTAATATGTATCTTCGAGGGGAATTTTTCTACCTTTCCGCATCGAAAACTCATCCAATCAACTTGTATTGTTGAGCTGCTCCTAAGCTAGATCTTCGAGATGACTTTTCATAATAGAACACTTTTGGTATTATTTCTTTATTAAGCGCACTGAACCAAACCCAGTGTGTGGATTTTGGGTGCTTAGGTTACCAAGTCTTGCAAATTAAAGGACAGGCAACGAGGTTGAATAATCCCTAAGCCTTATACCTACTACATCAACTTTGAACTTTCCTCAACCTCTTGAGGACTAATCTAGATCTTAACGAATACTCGAGTGTTTAAACCTTAGAATAAGCCCAATAGGCCTAAGATCAGCACTTATACTAATCTCCTTATCTCTAGCATTTTAGGACTTAATCTTTGTTTTTGTTTTGATTTGGTCTAAAACTCAAGTAAATCCCATAATCAATTGCTATGACTATCATTTTTTCGATTTTTTCTCCTTTTGACATTTTCTATCTCCTTTTTTCCTCCTCAAGAAAGACTCTCAATCATTTCTTCAAAATTATCCTCCCTTTTCTCCATTTTTTTTCAATATATATATATTTTTGTGAGAACCCCTCAAAGAATTGAGTTTCCATTTGTTTGCACTTTAACACCCTCCCATTCCTAGGTTTTGCAATGTCCTCATTGTAAACTAGGAGGGTATGAAATCAACTTGGTTCAAAGATTAGAATAGGGTCAAAAGAGTAGGTAAACGGGTTGAGATGACTTTTGCGGATGATTTCATTCTTTGATACAAGTACCAAAGGTGGAGTCAGCTGTTCTAAAGCTGAACTCTCAAGTGCAGTAGGAGTGTAGCTCAAAGATGGTTAGAAGGGTCTCGGGTTTTTAGAATGATGGGTTGCTTCCATTTAAGTGCTAAATTCAATTCCTTTAGCCAAGAAAAGGGTGGCCAAGGAGAAGAGGTGGTCAAATCAGAGGAATTTTGTAGAACAAGCACCTTGATGAGTAGCTTGGTTGGTCCAAAGGGCTGCATGTTCATATCATCAGGCTGATGATGCAGACCAAGCCTAATAAGTCAGGTGGGTTGATGGATGTGAATCAATAGGTATGGAGCCCACCAGATGCAGTGTGCTTGAAAAGATATGGTAGTGAGAATCTAGGGTTTGGCTGAATCGGTTTAGCCTGGTTAGAGTAGGGGTCCTCAAAAGATAATGGATCTGTGAAAAATGTAGGAACCCTACTGGTGGGATCAGAGAAGGATAAGTTGTGATTATTAGTTTGATCAATGTCCGATTCCCGATCAAAAGATGGAGGTGAATCATATGCAATTGGATCAGAGAGAGGTGAATCAAAGTAGAAATTGATTTCGGTGGTGGGTCACAGTTAGGATTAGGATTTGATAGGCTTTGTATGTGGTGTGGTTGCATTGAGGTCCAAATCATTGGCCTTAGCATTATAATCAAAGAACAAATGGATGCTGAGGTCGTAAACTGGCTCGTAATTGTCAGGAAACAAAGGTTCTCCGAATTCAGAGTATGATTCGAAATCATCGGAGAATTTACGAAAATTAATTTCTAAACCTGATTCCAGATCGGGATGTCCACCACAGAGTAAATTATGATGAATAGAATCAACAACCTGACTTGGATCTAACCTAATTTCAAATTCTGAGCTCAAAGAGGTATCCTTATTAGGCATAGGCTTGGGTTCTAAGCTCCTAGGGTAGACCCAATCAAATCCCAACTCATCCAACTCCTCTATTTCTGTATCGTAAATCGGTGTGACTTGCAAAAAATCAATTCATTCTTCTAAGGTGTTTGGAGAGGTTTAATCATCAAACATAGGCCCAAAATCAAAGTGCAGATCTAAAATCTGGTTCTCATCACATTAGGCCTCATGATCATCCCAAATAAGCTCAAATCAAGATTCTAGGCCAGGGCTAGGAATTGGGTCATTAGAATCTGGACATGGTTCTACTGGGATGTCAAAATCACTCTCGAGGATTACCTTAATAGGATAAGGTTCGGGAGTTACATCCTCGAGGGGTTCTGATTCAAGCTTGCTAGAGGTTTTTGGAAAATCAAGGCATGATGGACTAGCCTCATGCTTGCTAAGGCTAGTTCAGAATCAGGAACACCTGCAACTAGATCCACCCAACCAACATCAAGATTAGGTATGTCATTTTACACAAAATTTGAATCGGATTCCATTTGAGTTGGGGGTCCACAACAACCTCTATTTTTGAACCCGAGCTCTGGGAAATCATATTGATCCTAAACATTATTCCAAGATGTCTCATCAATTTTTGAATGGGTATATGGATATTTTTGATTGATGGTCTGTTTCAACAGATTTATCAAATTCTCTCGTTTCTCAAGGTAATCTTGGTGCATTTCCCAAAGTAGTGGATTTGTCACACATTGGAGATATTCAGCATTATGCAATCTCTCTAATTCAATGTATTCTATCATGAGAATATCTCGGGTTGAACCATTTATCATTTGTGTCAACATGAGCTAGGCACAGTTCACAATGATGGTTGTTGTTTCTTGTACATTAATTTGAATGTTCCTAGATGGATCTAAGGTTTTGTAGTACTCATCATGATGTTTAAGAGTAGCCTTGGTCATTTTCTCTTTCATGCTCATTTGGGATTCAGGTTTCCTAAACAGTCCTCCTTGTCAGGTTGCATTTTCGAATTAGCTGGTGGATCAGGATGTAGAATCAAATTCAGGTTCAGATCGAATTGATCAGATTAGATCAGAAATCCCATAGAAGATCAACTCTAATAGACGCCTCTAGGTTAGACCTAGGGACCTTTCCTGTGTATGTGCTCTAGAGAATAGATGAGGGACTGGATGTTTATTGGACCTAATCAAGGCACTCAAAGATTTTTGAATGACTAAGGTTGTTTCGAGGTGGATGATACCTCTAAATTAGAAATTCACACAACAAAGAATTACTTGGGCAGCCGGGAAGGGAGAGCCCCTCAAAGACCCCAACACGGTAGAGCGTCCCCATAGGTTATAGGGTTTCGCCCACCCGACCTTCCTTGTCACTACAGTTCCAAGTAGACCGAAATGTGCGAATTGAGACCTTAAGTCTACCAATTTTAGTCCTAATTTGTGTCTTGAATTTCACTTGATTAAGAATTGATTCAATTTGTGACCTAATTTAGAGGTTGGTTGATCCACAAAGTGGACCAACTTTATGTTACTTGCCCTAAAGATGAGGATGAAATCTGGGTCAAGACCCAAAATCACCCTAAATTCACTCTAAGGTTATTGGGTCCAAAATTTTAGGGTCCAAGTGAATTTAGAGCTTGATTTTAGGGTTTTTCTTAAAGAGATCAGTTCAACTAAAGGCTTGGGTGGCACACTAATGCGGTAATGTCAATTTCCTTTAATGCATGCAAAAGTGTACTAACACTTCACAACCCTAAAGTCGAAACCCTAATTGGCTCTATTTCAAGTCCAATTTGTTCTCAAATGTAATTGATGTGCATACATCTAAATAGCCAAAAATGTCTATTAATGCATATTTTTAGTACCATATTAGCATCATGCATTGTAAATATTGTATAATATGCATAATCATACATTTAGGTCAAATTGTATAAATTGTATAGTAATTGTCTCCTTTTATGGCCAGGGACAATGCAACTTTTAATCAGGGCTTCGAATCAAGGATCTAACTGTACGGATCTGATCAAGGTGACGACGGAAGTTCAACGACTCTAAGATCGCCCTGATCAGACATCCGAAGCACCAGATATAGTTTGAGGAAGCTCAGAAATCAAGGGCCAAGATGATGTCAATTCGCACCTTAGATGACAGATCCGACCACATGAATGGGTTCGGGTCGATGATCGCAGCCTAATGGCATAAAAATCGATCCAATCCGACATCCGTGGCACCATCTACAATTCAATGAAAATGGACGACCATGATGGTGCCACGTGGCTCCATCACAACCACCCAACACTGGCCGCAGCTCTTCTTCTTCACCTGCTCAACCAATCTTCGTTATTGCATGCCCATCCAACAGTTGAGAACTTGCCATGTCTTCTCACTCTCTGTCCTCCGGAGCCTCTCCTCATCTGAAGGCTTAAGCAACGAAAGATCTCAGCCGTTGGATGAAGATCCAACGGCCAAGATTAGCTGAGCACTAAAATAAAAACGCGACTGAGGGAGCCTCGTAGCGCAGCAGTTGAGGCACTACAAGGAAAGAGGTCACCTATTCGACTCTGGTGCAATGCACATTTCCTTTGTGTGCGAGAGCACAATTTGGGCCATCCGATCAAGCGTTGACAGTTCAGATGAAGCGATCGGCCAGATGCGCGATTCGACGCACCTTCGGATGCTCGATCTCACGTGTAGAAGGCGCGAGCGAGATGAAGTTTAAGCCATCCAATCTCTTGATCAGACGGCTGAGAGCCATTGTATGTGTGAAGACATTTTGTGCGTAGAAGGAGAAGAGGTGCGCGCGGCGCTTGCACACATCGCCCACGTTAGGTCTTTAGTGACGAATAAATCCATCACTAAAGATCGGATATTAATGTTTTTGAATTTGTAATGGATAAATTACCCCCAATCCTTGCAACTATAAAAGAAGACCCCTACCCTACAAAATTCTCATCCATTTCTTCTCTTCCGTTCCCCCCTCCAATGCTCTAAGAGCTTGTCCCAAACCCGGGATGCTCCTCTAGAGTAAAAATTAGAAAATTTTCACCTTTTCCCCCTTCGTGGGGCATCCTGCGGTTGTCCTCTCACTCCATTCGGAAAGCGGATCCCACGACGACGACGACGTTGTGCCTCGCCCTCGGTTCCTCTCGCTTTGTCCTCCTTCCCGTTCCATCCTCCGTCTTCTAGGCATCGCTCCGTTCGGCTTGTCCTCCAAGCAATCATCGAGGAGGATACTTCTCTCTCCATTCTCTTTACTACTTTTTAGAGTAGATTTACTGCTTTCTAGCATAGATTTGCTGCTTTCTAGTTGTAATGATTAGTGTAATGAACAACATTTGATGATGAAATCTATGTTTATTCTACCTCTCTTTTGTCTTTATTTGTAATATTCTCTTTCTCTTCTATTTATTATTTGTTAAAGAGATAGCTAGTTTTTGACCAGCTAATCTATTTTGTGACAAACAAAACAAACGTGTATTTTTAATCAAACGTCTGCCTCCCTGTTTTTGACCCGGAATTTCTTTACGAATTTCGGTAAAATTTTATCTGTTGACGGATTGCTTCACAAATCGAACTACAACGATGGGCTTTCAAATCCAACTCCGATCGCATAGTTTTCCACTACAACAGTAACACCTTAGACTCAAACAAGAAAGTGAGTTGTCTAAGATGTCAAGAATTTAAGCGTAAATCCCTAATTGGTATAGGAAAATAGGATGGGGATCTGTAATCAAATCATCTCACTTCAATCAGATATCAAATTAAGTTCGCAAGTCAAGAAACTTTGCCTTTAAATGATGATTACTAGAAAAATAAGGCAAGTAGATCCTAATTCATTTGTTTCCTTTTTCTTTTCCCCAAGATTAAGAGGTTGACTAGGGAAGAAGATAAATTTTACCTACCCCTGGAGTGGTTGATTGCTTGGAAGATCTTCTCGTGATGTACCTCGCAAAAGCAAAAGCAAAGCAAATAGAGCAAGTTAGTAATAAGCTCAATAAAATAAAATACAATTAGTGGTGAATTGCATGTTGCTCTTTGTCAATGGCGCCAAAATATTTAAGTGCGAGAATTGTCTTTTAGAGAAATACACGTTGTAGTATAGGATGAAATTCGTACAAACATTTAAATTTATAACACTAGAAATCGATGTGAGTTCGAGGTTGTTCGTAGGGAGCAAAATGGCAAATTTTAATTACTAATCACAATTATCAATAAAGATATGCAAATATAATCAAAATATTGCTCAAGATAAATAAGAATAATATTGCAATAAGACCAGGGTTTAGAGTGCAAAAAGGTGGGGTTAAAATGGTGATTTGAATCACCAAATTAACCCAACAAGTTAAACTCTAATTAACTTAAATAAATGAACAGTACTTCTTATCAATTATCTCAGCAACATTAGAATCAGTAGACTGAACTAAGGCACAAACGCCTTAATCAAATACCAGCAGAACCACACAAGGCACAAGAGCCTTGCCTCGAACCTCAGAGGAGCCAGGGCACAACAGCACCACAGAAGAGACATAAGGGTCTTACAGGCTAAGTGTTGAGAGAGGTTGGTATGAGTCCCAAGGCAGCAAAAACCCTTTCCTCCCTCTCAGAGTTTCCTTCCTCAGGACCAAGTCAGACCCGAATAACCAGGTAAACGAATCCAACCCAGACATGCGAGGCGTAAGCGTGGGTGAGGGTGAGTGGACAAGCGCGTGAGTGAGCGTGTGTGATGAGGCGTGTGTGGGACCTCACCCTATGCTCTCGGAGGCAACAGGCTTAGAGCAGAATTCCCTTTTATTTGTCTTCACATGCCACTACGTCCTCGATGTGGGACTAAAGGAGTAGGCCCTTCCTCGTTGTTTCCTCTGCGAGCTGTAGTTGAATGGTTCGATGAATTGAGGCAGTAGCTGCAGCCTCCTTGCTCGATTGATGGTCTGGAAGGCTTTAGATATTAGACCTGCTTCGATTGAGGATAGCAACAGGTCAAGTGATGGTTAGAGACGGGAAAACGTAACCAGAGAAGCCGGTGGCGGCAGCTGACATCCGACGAAGACCTGAAAAGCAAGAATACGACCTCATGGCCCAATCAAAATATCTCAAAGGCTTCGCCATGAGACCAAGGATGTGATGGCATTGGTGGCGAGGTGTTCTGGGTGGAGTTCGAGGTCTGGCAAAGGTAGAATCGCAGGTGGAGTGTGAGTGTGGTCAGGGAGGAGTTTTAGTGGCCAAAGTCCCTAATAAACTTGGGGCTTTTGGTTGTTGGGACTTGTGGATGGTTGTGGTGGTGGCAGAAGGGTGGTTGCATGTGTGTGGCGCTGGTGCAAGCTCGTTGGAGCTTGTGCCAGCCGTGAGGAAGACGACGAAGTTGAGGGCATTTGGCGATGATTCTAAAGTATAAATAGGGTGAAACTCAGAAGAGGAGGGGAAGAGAGTGAGAGGATTTAGGGAGAAAGAGGGAAAGTGAGGTGTCCGACTGTGATGGGTCGGTGCTAGAGAAGGCAGAGTTGTCGGTGAGGCGACGACGAAGAGATAGAGGTGGAGAGCTCCTAGTCTTTGGATGGATCTAGTCACGACAATGAGTTAAGGAGTTTGGGGCCTCCAATTTGTCTATTGGAGGTCTAGAAGAGAGGAGGATAGGAGGCTACCGGAGCTATGTCAATGTTGGTTGAAGAGGAGGGAGATGAGGGTTTCAGGCCTCAAAACCAAGCTAAGGAGAACGGCCTGGGAGAGGGGTTTCTTTATAGAGCCCCAGATCGAGCTCAAGAGCACGAGAGGGCTTGGTTTGGCCACAGAATCAGGGAAGAAAATCCCCTGATTTCCTCCAACTCGTCTGAGCTTGAGGGCCTGATTTGGAGACTATGAGGCAATTCGAGAGATTGGGGATCTCCTCAAGAATCCTCCCTCCAAATTTGGAGGAGATTGGCTTTGATTTGAGGGAGACATCCTCCCTCGTATCTTGCTGCTAATCTTGGTTTCACACCAATGGCGGCAGGGACTGAAATGAAGAAAATGATTAGAAGTTAGGGACCCATTTGCAATAAATTCAAACCCTGAGGGCTTTAATGTAAGAAATAGAGTTTTAAAGGGAAAAATTACAAAGTAGGTCAAGATGAACTCTGATTGGGCCCAAATTTTGGTATTAACCTAATTTGGACCCAAGTTGACCACGTTTGATTAAGTAATTTGCATAGAAGCTCAAATTAGGGTAAAATCCCGTTTGAAACTCTGTCTAAGAACAAAATGGGTTCCGATGGTCAAACCAAGGGTACCAAACCTATTAGAATATTTTTCTATTAATTTTAGGAGATTTAGATGAATTTTATCCTAACCATAACCTCTTTAATTTAAGCGGATTTGAAATTAGGGTTTTGTGTGTTATTTTGGTTCTCGGAGTGTGTGAAATCCCATTTCTGTCTTTGTGAGCCTACTCTTTGGATTTTAATGTTCATTAACCTTCAAGTAACCCTTAGGAAATCCCGTGGTTATTCTGCAATTATGATGTGATGTTAAAACTGCAGAATTAACCTTATCTTAATGTTTTCTTCTGAGAATGGATCTGAGTGGAATTACTGTCCTTAGGTGATCATTCAACAGCATTTGTCACTTGATTCTGATTAATAAAAGTTAGTTATTTCTAATGATGGTATTTCGAACATTAGATGCTCAGTTAATGCAAAGTTCATTATCTCTTGGATCCCCAAACTCACTTCAAACTTACCACCTAACGTTAAGGAACTTCTACCTAACGTTAGATGGATTGTAAAAGGTCCTCTCACTATCCAAATGAGATTTAAGCCACTTATTTGTTTCTAAGATGATCCACTAACATCCACAAATAAGTTTTATCTTATTTTTGACTTAATTAGCTAGAGTGTTGTGAATTTTAATGACTTATGTAAGTGGTGCCCTAGTAATGTAATTTGATGCTAATCTAATTGGGGCTTTCTTTACATTTTAAAGAATATAAAACTACAACTCAATTCCTATAATACAAGGAGACCTAAACTTGAAGAGTATGATCACCTCATTTTTGGCTTTGAATTTCTTCAAGAGAGCTTCAACTTGAGAAACATTCTTACAATATCTATGTATAAAATATAATTTTTATCTCAATTGCTTGAGATGTTTGTTATCATCAAAACCATCATTAAAGGCTAATGTGGTGCCTAATTGCTTGTGCACCTATAGGGTGGACGTCCACCCTTGGAGAGCTAAGAGAAGGAGCATTGATGTAAACATGTTTACATTGCATAAGATGTCTATTTATGCATGTTCTTAAGCATAGAATTGTATTACAGACTATAAATATTGCATAACATGCATCATCTTGCAGTTAGATTAGTTTGAGTAAAATGGAGGTTAATTGTCTCCTTTTATGTTCAGGGATAGGGCAAAAATTTTATCGTGACCTCGAATCGAAGATCCAACCGTACAGATGTGATCAGGGCGACGATTGGAGTTCAACGACTCCAAGATTGCCCTAATCAGACACCTGTAGCATCAGATAGAGATCGAGGAACCCTAGTAGATCAAGGGCCAAGATGGTGTTAATACGCACTTCAAATGGCAAATCCGACTGCACGGATGGATTCAGATCGATGATCGTAGCCTAGCGGTGCAAAAATCGACTCAATCTGACAACCGTGGCACCATCTACATCAACCAGAAGATGGATGACCAAGATGACGCCACGTGGTGCCATCTCGGCCGCCCAACCATTCGTACGCACCCACTGAGGGCCTTCGCATCCACGTTTCCCCGCTGTTGGATCAAGATCCAACGGCTGGGACACACCCGCGCTTAAGTTAAGCACCTGCCCATCCACGTGCGTAGCGTAGTGGGTGAGAATGCTTAAGCTTAGCGCAGGTGAGCATTCGAATCACGGGGAGTGGGCGAGTGGGCACGAGGAGCATTGGATCGTCATCGAGCAGCAGTGGGAGCTTGATAGCATCCATGCACTATTGCATGCTAGTGCCTCACGCGACATCACACGAGGGCGTTGCTCGCTGAGGAGGCGCGGCGAGGAGTGACTTAAGCCGTCCGATCTTGTGATCTCATGGCTGAAGTTCGATGAACGTGAGCGCGCATTCCACACATAGGAGGCGAGCGGGCGTGGAAGCGCCGCCCCACTACGCCCACAATGGGGCTTTAGCGACAATTTTATCCATCACTAAAGACCCCTGATTTAATGCTTTTCAAAATAAATGACAAAATTGCCCTCACTCCTTGCAACTATAAAAGGAGACCCCCTCCACATGAAATTCTCATCCCTTCCTTTTCTCCTCTACCTCTCCAAATCTCAAGAGAAGCTTGTCCCACACCCGGGATGCTCTTCGCGAGATAAAGTCAAATTTTCGCTCTCATTTTGGAAGCGGATCCCGCGACGACGACAACGTGCTGCCTCGTTCTCGTTCCTCTCGCCTTGACCTCCTTCTTCCCGCTCCGTCCTCCTTTGTTCAGATGGCGTCTCGTCCGACTCATCCTCCAAGTGATCGTCGAGGAGGATAACTTCTCTCTCCCGTTCTTCTTTACAGCTTTCTAGAGTAGAATTTTCTTGCTTTCTAGTGTAGCTGATTTCCCGCTTTCTAGTGTAATTCTTCTTTGGTTGCATTGTATAAGCATTTTGAAATATTGAGTGCATGTTGTCTCTCTCTCTCTTTCATTTTGATTGTTAATATTGCTTCATTGTAATTACGTCGCTTCGCTTTTCAACAAAAATTCTAAAAAAAAATATAATTGCGAATATAGATCGATGTAGCCTCCCTGAGTTCGACCCTGGATTTCTATTCTGGTATAAATTTTATTTGTTGAACACGAGTTCTTTGCTTTCAAACTACAACGACAAGTTTTTCAAAACCAAACACGTTAGCGTAGAACTCGTAGCGTTCAACATTTTAGCGCCGTTGCCAAGGAGGCAACGATTTCCGATCTTCTTTTCGCATTTCACGCACTTTATTTTTTTCTAACTTGCTTTCTCTTATGTATATTGTTTTGCAGAGACTTCCATCAGGGAATCATCAAGTGGTAGATCGGAGTAAAGTGCAGTTGAAGACAACTGTAAGTGCTCCCCATTCTTCCCCCTCCATAGATTTCATTTGCCACATTAAATCCAAATTCCAATTAACCTAGGTGTTTGCATAAATCCTAGAAATAGTTTGGTTGTTTGGATTCTCACTCACATTCATTCCACCCTCATTTATAAAAAAAACAACAAAAAGATAATCTTGTGGGGCAATTTTCAACAAACACACAACGTACACCCACATTCAAGGCACTTAGCCTAATTGATTTGTTTCTACTCAACCGGGTTCTGATCTATGGAACCGATACACACAAAGCAACACATAAAAGAGTAGAAATCATTCTAGGTTAATCATCTTTGTGTGCTTAACTTAGTGGTGCATTTGTGGCCAGTTGTTTGAGTTGTTTGGGCCACACCACTCTACTTAAAATCAACTCATCAAGTAGCTCCTCCTTAGGATTTTCAATCTAGGTCAATTCCAGATACTCCACTTTCTTTCTAGTTTTAAAGGAAAGCAATCTTCACCTGTGTTTGACAACTTGGTTTGCCTTGAAACTTGATTTCAATCAACCTAATTTGAAACTCTAAAAGCTACTTAAGCAAGATTTGAACATTAAAATCCACGCATCACAAATAATCTTGCTTGAAAACCCTGGTTGTGCACGCATTTACACAATTCTCAATCAATCATTAAGGGCACAACCTATTTAAGGGCCCATCATATTCCATAAGCACCACAATCCCAGGATTTAATAAAAATTGAGTAGACGTTGGCCTTAAGGTCGGATTCGCTCTTCAAGGCCTAGTCTGAGATTGTCTTTGATTAACCTACTTGTACTGATTAATCTGATATCTAGCTAGGGGAGTAGCGTCAAACGACTGCGGCTGGGGGTACACTAGGAACCAGAGGTGAAAGTCGAAGGAAGAACCTTCTCCAGTCCCTCCTTCTAACTGGTTGGATTGAGCAGACACAAGTAGAGTAAATCATTTACAATCTTAAGGCAGGTTTTGGGAGTCAGTAGATCCTTAGGCTACCCCACTTAAGGACAACCTTATTTTGTTGTGCTGCAGGGTCCGTATCCTCAGTCCTTCCGACTTTCTCCTAGTTTATGCTGGGAAGAAGGTCATTGAATCCCTGATTGGAAGGACCACTAGAGTATTCTAGGAGGCGCAAATTGGATTTTGGTCAAATTGATCCCATGGCCGACCAATAGCCTCCTCTGCATGGAGATCCACAGGAAGAATTCTGAAGGTAGCTAGAACAAATGCATAGAATGCAGGAATGGTTCTAGAGAATGCAGAGTGCTCAGCCCTTGAAGTATTTTTATGATCCTTCAAATTACAGGGAACGTCCTGGCATCCAGATTCCAGCCGGTGATGTAGAAATCAAGCCCCAAGTGTTAAGCCTGATTAAACATTATCATGGGCTTGGCTCCGAGGATCCATTTTAGCACTTGGAGGACTTGACCACTTTGGTCCAGACCACCAAGGCACGAAACGTAAATGAGGAGCAAACGATCATGAGGCTCTTCCCCCACTCTCTTAGGGATAAGGCTGCGCATTGGTAGAGGACAATAGGAAGACCAATTGCAACTTGGAATGAGTTGAAATCGACCTTTCTGAAGAAATTCTTCCCAGTCAGACGTACCAATGCCTTGAGATGGGCAATCACTACCTTTACCCAGCGGCCGGGGGAGCAGTTTCATGTGGCCTGGGAGCAATTCCAGGACCTATTGCGGAGGTGTCCACACCACGAGGTGCCGAAATGGCAACTCGTGCAAATCTTCTATCATGGGTTGACTGAGCAACTTAGAAATCATGTAGATGCTTCTTGCGGAGGCAATTTCCTCAATAAAGACACAGATAGTGCACATGATTTATTTAAGGAAATGAGCGAGAATTCAATCAATCATGCCTCCATGGATACATTTAACCGGTCCCAGCAGCCCAGATCAAATGTCAATGAAATCCATGACTCTCATTCATTTGATATGGAATTGATTTGTAACAAGCTAGACAAGGTGGACTTGGTTGCTAAGAGAATGGAAGAGTGGATGGCTGGAAATTCTATGAACAACTCTCGATCCACTCAATCCCAAAATTCGGGATTCCATTCTTCACGAGCTCCTTTTGGATGGGAGTTCATGAATCAACTTGATGCGGCTCAACCTGTGAGTTAGCATTTTTCGGAACCCTACGGGTTCCAAACTGGGGCCTTTGATCCTAATTTTTCTGATCCTTCCCTTTCTCTCCATCCTCACCCTATGAGGATGTCTGTGCTGTACAAGAGAATGTTAGATCCAACCCCTACTCTAATGCTTATAATCCAGGTTGGAGAAACCGCCCTAACTTCTCTTGGAAAAATATGGGGCAACAGATCCAATTCCGACCCAGCAACTATGCTCCACAACGACCAATGGGTCAGGGTCATGTATATACTTAGTTGCCTCCCAATCAGGTCAATCAGCCAGCTTGGAATGCCCATCAACCTGCAGGGCAGGCTGATTTGAACCGACAAATGGTAGAGATGCAAGGATCCATGCTCCATCTCATGCAGCAAATGAAAACCTTGCTAGACAACTTATAGACCAGGCTCATTGCTAACTCTCTTCAACCCGGATCTCTACCATCCCAACCCGTACCCAAGCCGTGAAATATTCTGAATCCAGGCAACTAAGCCCATGGGTACGGAAATCAGAGGGACCCACACGCACATGCTCAGGTGGTTGAGTCGGGTTCCTCCTCTTCTTCTTCTGCAAATTAACAATTTTTGGCTAATCAAACCCCTCCAATCTTTCCTAACCCTCCCCAAGATCCAAACTCTTATGCATCAACAAATTCTGTCACCTTGAGGAGTGGTAAGCAGACTTAGGATCCACAACCACACTATTCTGATCTACTGAAGAACCTGAGGAGAGAGAGGAGAATTCTGGAGGAGAAATCAAGGCTCAGGAACCTGATTCCAAAGATCTGACTCATGTTCCCTTTCCCGAAGCCTTGATCAAATCAAAGAAGAAGTCTATTGATAGCAATGAGGAGCTTATGAATATATTTAAGAGTATTGAGATCAATATCCCTCTCCTCGATGCTATCAAGCACATACCGGCTTAAGCGAGATTTTTAAAGGATTTATGTACACAAAAGCGTAAGTCGAGAGAATCTACTCCGAGGAAGGTGGTACTCTCCGAGCAGGCTAGTTCTGTTATCTTGCACTACCTCCCTTAGAAAAAGAGAGATCCAGGTGCTCCATTGATTTCTTGTGTCATCGGAGATTACACATTTGATAGAGCACTTTTGGATCTGGGTGCATCCATCAACCTAATTCCGACTTCTCTTTATAAGAAGTTTGGATTAGGTGAACTTCGGCCAACTTCAGTAACGCTACAGTTAGCGGACCTCTCGGTCACAAATCCATGAGGCATTATTGAAGATGTTATAGTTAAGGTCAAGGATTTCTATTTCCTCATAGATTTCCTTGTCCTTGACATGGATGTACCTGAAAATATGAGGAACACGCCCATCATTCTGGGGCATCCATTCCTAGCTACCACTAAGGCCAACATTAATTGTGAAAGCGGTAGCATAGAAATCGTCTTTGGGGATCAACGAATGTAATTGGAAAATTTTAAGGCAATTAATAAATTTGAGGATTGTGGATTTATTGAGGAACTTGAGGGGGATAATGAAAACATTGAAACTTGTTTGATGGTTTCTTCAATTGAAAGTTCCTCCTTTGATGACGAATTCAACCCGCAACTCTCTATGGCAGACCAGACATCTTCTAAAGAGGTTATTGATTTTGTTCACTCACAACCTTTTCCTCTTGTTGAGTCTTCAGCATCTTCCTTACCAAAAATCATCAACCCGCCCCAACTTGAACTGAAACCATTGCCTGAGAATTTGAAATATCAATTTTTAGGACCTCAGAAGATGCTCCCTATGATTATCAGTGCTAAATTAACAAAGGAGCAAGTGATTAAATTGATCAAGGTCCTAAAGGAACATAAGGAGGCAATTGGTTGGACCATTCATGACCTCAAGGGGATCGAGCCATCTTACTGCAATCATAGATTATTCTTGGAAGATGGATCTCGCCCTTCTCGCCAGATGCAGAGGAGATTAAATCCAAATATGCGAGAAGTGGTAAAAAAGGAAATCATCAAGTGGCTCGATGTAGGAATTATTTATCCAATCTCTAATAGTCCCTAGGTAAGTCCTGTGCAAATTATTCCGAAGAAAGTCGGGATTACCGTTGTGACTAACGAGAGAGGAGAATCTGTCACAACTCGCTCAGCTTCCTCTTGGAGGGTTTGTATTGATTATAGGAAGCTGAACACAGCCACTAAAAAGGATCCTTTTCCCCTACCTTTCATCAATCAAATCTTGGAAAGACTAGCCGGGCAGAAGTA
Source organism: Thalassia testudinum (assembly GCA_037157565.1). NCBI lineage: Eukaryota > Viridiplantae > Streptophyta > Magnoliopsida > Alismatales > Hydrocharitaceae > Thalassia > Thalassia testudinum. The sequence continues at coordinate 54,761,962 of JAZHRO010000009.1, forward strand.
CTTCTGTTTTCTCGATGGCTACTCAGGATACAACCAAGTTCCTATCCATCCTGAGGATCAGGAAAAAACTACTTTCACCTGTCCCTACGAAATCTTTGCTTTCCGTAGGATGCCTTTCGATTTATGCAAGTCACTTACGACTTTTTAAAGGTGTATGTTAGCCATATTCTCTGACATGGTGGGAGAGTTTATGGAAGTCTTCATGGACGATTTCTCTATTTTCGGAGAATTGTTTGATTCTTGTTTGGCTAATATGGAAATGATTCTTAAGCGATGTATCAAAACACGATTGGTCCTTAGTTGGGAAAAGAGTCATTTCATGACCCAAGAAGGCATCGTTTTGGGTCATGTAATCTCTGAATGGGGAATTGAAGTGGATAAAGCTAAGGTTAATGCTATCGCTAAACTTTCTCCTCCCACATCTGTTAAACAAATCCGATCATTTCTTGATCATGTGGGATTCTATCGAAGATTCATCAAGGATTTCTCGAAGGTTGCTTGTCCCCTGAGCAATCTTCTTGCCAAAGAAATGCCGTTTGTTTTCAATGAATCATGCCGAAAGGCATTTGATTTCCTGAAAACAGCAGTCACTTGTGCTCCAGTGTTGCAACCACCAATTTGGACAGCCCCCTTTGAGATCATGACCAACGCTTCTGATTATGTGGTCGGGGCTGTCTTGGGCCAGAAAATTGATAGAAAGCCCTTTGTCATCTACTACGCTAGTAAAACTCTGGATGAAGCCCAGAGGAATTACACTGTTACTGAAAAGAAATTACTAGCTGTAGTGTTCGCTTTGGAAAAATTCAGGGCTTATCTCTTAGGGTCTCATGTTATCATCTATACCGACCACTCAGCCTTGAGACATCTCTTGGCCAAAAAGGATGCCAAACCCTGGCTTATTCATTGGATTCTTCTGCTTCAAGAATTTGAACTTGAAACCAAGGATAAAACTGGGGTACAAAATGTGGTGGCGGATCATTTGTCGAGACTCCTAGGTGATTCTTCTCGTTTGGACATCCTAATTGTTGACACTTTTCCGGACGAAGCTATCCTTACAGTTTCAGGTGTCCAAGCCTCGTGGTTTGCTAACATTATCAACTATTTGGCCGTTGGTCAAATCCTCCAGGATTGGATCAAGTAACAACAGGATAAACTCAAATCTGAGGCCAAATACTACTTCTGGGAGGACCCTGAACTGTACCGAATCTGCTCTAATCAGATTATTCGCTGATGTGTACTGGAAAATGAATTCAATAGTATTCTTGAGTTCTGCCATGCATATGCGTGTGGTGGACATTTCTCTGGGAAAAAGACGGCTGCAAAAATCTTGCAATCTGGCTTCTATTGGCCGTCTTTATTTAAGGATGCCCAGGATTTCTCAAGGTCATGTTCTCGATGTCAGGCACTCGGGAGCATGACTAAGAGAGATATGATGCCCCTAAACCCAATTATTCCTGTCGAAATTTTTGATGTTTGGGGCATCAATTTCATGGGACCCTTTCTCCCTTCATTTGGACATTAGTACATTCTTGTTACTGTTGATTATGTGTCCAAATGGATTGAGGCGATTCCCACCCAAACCAATGACCACAAGGTGGTCATCGATTTTGTCAAGAAAAATATCTTCAGCAGGTTCGAGATTCCGAGGGCCATCATCAGTGATGGTGGCACTCATTTTACTAATGCCAAATTTCAAAATTTGTTGGCCAAATACGGGGTTAATCACCGAATTTTCACACCTTACCATCCCCAGATGAATGGCAAGCCGAGATCTCCAATCGGGAGATCAAGAACATTCTGCAAAAAACGGTTAGGCTTGATCACAAGGACTGGACTCAAAAGCTTGAGGACGCTCTTTGGGCCTACCGTACAACGTATAAAATGCCCATCGGCATGTCTCCATTTCGTTTGGTGTATGGAAAGGCATGCCATCTACCTGTAGAGATTGAACACAGGGCATTCTGGGCAATCAAACAGTGCAATTTAGATCTGAATTTAGCTGAGAAGACCAAGAAACTCCAACTATTTGAGTTGGAGGAGCTTATAAATGATGCATATGAGAATGCCAAGATCTACAAGGCTTGAACCAAAGCTCTACATGATCAATTGATTTCCCTCAAGAGCTTTGAGCCGAACCAAAAGGTCTGGTTATTCGATTCTAGACTTAAGCTCTTTCCTGGCAAACTAGATCTAAATGGAATGGCCATTCATAATTGACCAGATTTTTCCAAATGGAGCCGTTCAGATTTTTGACCCAAAGATGGGTAACACATTTAAAGTCAACGGTCAACGTTTGAAGCCTGTTATTGACCGTACTCTTCCAGAGCCCATCTTAGACATGGTTGCTCTAGCCATTCTGTGACTCCTTTGGCTGGACTTCGCCTAGCTGATGGCATTAAACTCAGCAGTTGTACATATGACACAAAGCTAATACGAGCTTCATATTCAGGTGACATCTTTCATACTCTACCATTTCTTTCATGTCTCTTTCTTAGTGTGGACATTGCATCAGCTAGGCATGGGGGGGTGGATTCATTTTGGAATCATTTGGTTAGCTTTGTGAAATCATGTAAATTATTTTTCTCTTCTTAGTTATACTTAAAAAAAAAAAAGAATTAGGAAGGAATAGCTGGACATTAGGACTTTTCAATCTTAGGAAATATTACATTTGGATCTGAACACAAAGACCCTTCAGGTCTTTAGACTTAATCAGCTCGTGTATCCACTAAAATGTGGATTTGTTTTTCGAGTCCTCACCATCTTAATTCTATCATAATTGGAGTAAATAAGTGTAGGTGATAAGTACACGACTTATCAACCTGCCCTCTGATTTGAGGGAACTTTAAGCCTAAAGCATCTACACGCTATTTTGTCACTGACTCATTAATCGGCAGTTCTAACAAAAATTGGGTAGCTAATGAACCTTCTAGGGTGATATGGCTGGCAAGTTATCGTGGGTAATAGCCCATAGGTATGTTGTCCAAAGCCCAGTCACTGGACCTTTCTCTTTTTTCTGCCTTTAGGTAAATCTTAGACCACGGAAGCCACCTACTTAAAAAAAAGAGAAAAAGAAAGTCAAAAAGAAAAGAAAAGAAAGAAAAGGAGAAAAGAAAAAAAAAGAAATAAGCCACACTTCGCCGCACGAGTATGGTTGGCAAGTTGTTGGTGGTAACAGCTCATCGACCGGTTGTCCAGAACCCAGCTCAATAAATGCACTGAAAATTCCCAAAACACTTAGGAAGAAGCAGAGAAGTAGAATAAACCGGGGAGATATACATTGGATTCACCCTTATGTTGACCCCGTAAAAATAAAAGTAGGGAGAAAGTTATCGGTTGTAAAGATACACTTTTAGGTAGAATTCTCTTTTTAAGGTCACCTAGAGGAGTAGAAATCCGAAGTCCGTTTTTACTGTCGGTCAACGAGTCTATCACATTCACAATAAGATGCTTAGAACTTAGGGTTCTCATCAAATCTTGGGTAAGTTGAATGGCCGTAGAAAGCCACTCTTAAACCCTAAAACTCGAAAATCCAAAAAAATTAGAAAAGAAGAAAAAGAGAAAAAGAAATTTTTCTTTAAATAAGGCGAGGGCTTGAGGTGGTCTGCATTTTGGCAAATACCCGGCACTGTTGTGTCTTTGAAAGTTCAGATCCTAAGTAAATATTGTCTTAATGATTGAAAATAACTCATGCCTAAATTATCCAACCTGATTCTTTTATAAATAGCATATAGTTTTTGCTAGGGACTAGTAAAAGATAGGCATGGGGGTGTGATGTAAACATGTTTATATTGCATAAGATGTCTATTTATGCATGTTTTTAAGCATAGAATTGTATTGCATACTATAAATATTGCATAACATGCACCATCTTGCATTTAGATTAGTTTGAATAAAATGGAGGTTAATTTCTCCTTTTATATTCAGGGATAGGGAAAAAATTTTTATCAGAACCTCGGATCAAAGATCCAACCATACAGATGTGATCAGGGTGATGATTGGAGTTCAACGACTCCAAGATCGCCCTAATCAGACACTTGTAGCATCAGATAGAGATCAAGGAATCCTTGTAGATCAAGGGCCAAGATGGTGTGAATCTGCACTTCAAACGACAAACTCGATCGCACGGATGGATTCGGATCGACGATCGCAGCCTAACGGTACGAAAATCGACTCAATTCGACAACCGTGGCACCATCTACATCAACTAGAAGATGGACGGCCAAGATGACACCACGTGGTGCCATCTTGACCGCCTAACCATCCGTACGCACCCACTGAGGGCCTCCGCATCCACGTTTCCCCACCGTTGGATCAAGATCCAACGGCTGGGACGCACCTGCGCTTAAGTTAAGCGCCTGCCCATCCGCGCACGTAGCGTAGTGGGTGAGAGCGCTTAAGCTTAGCGTAGGCGAGCGTTCGAATTGCGGGGAGTGGGCTAGCGGGCATGGGTGAGTGGGCACGAGGAGCTTTGGGTCGTCATCGAGCGGCAGCGAGCGCTCGATAGTGCCCACGTGCTATTGCACGCTAGCGCCTCACGCGAGATCGCATGCGGGTGGTGCGCGTTGAGGAGGCGCAGCGAGGAGTGACTTAAGCCGTCCAATCTCGCGATCGGACGGATGAAGTTCGATGAACGTGAGCACGCGTTCCATGCGTGGGAGGCGAACGCCCCACTACTCCCACAATGGGGCTTTAGCGACGATTTTATCCGTCACTAAAGACCCCTGATTTAATGTTATTCAAATTAAAATGACCAAATTGTCCTCATTCCTTACAACTATAAAGGGAGACCCTTTCCACATGAAATTCTCATCCCTTCCTTCTCTCCTCTACCTCTCCAAAGCTCAAGAGAAGATTGTCCCACACCCGGGATGCTCCTCGTGAGATAAAGTCAAATTTTCGCTCTCATTTCGGAAGTGGATCCTGCAACGACGACGACATGCTGCCTCGTTCTCGTTCCTCCTGCCTCAACCTCCTTCTTCCCACTCCGTCCTCCTTCATCCAGATGGCATCTCGTCCGGCTCGTCCTCCAAGCGATCGTCGAGGAGGATAACTTCTCTCTTCCATTCTTCTTTACAGCTTTCTAGAGTAGAATTTTCCTACTTTCTAGTGTAGCTGATTTCTCGCTTTCTAGTGTAATTCTTCTTTGGTTTCATTGTATAAACATTTTGAAATATTGAGTGCATGTTGTCTCTCTCTCTCTCATTTTGATTGTTAATATTGCTTCATTGTAATTACGTTGCTTCGATTTTCAACAAAAAATCTAAAAAAAATATAATTGCGAATATAGATCGACGTAGCCTCCCTGAGTTCGACCCGGGATTTCTATTCCGGTATAAATTTTATTTGTTGAACATGAGTTCTTCGCTTTCAAACTACAACGACAGGTTTTTCAAAACCAAATACGTTAGTGTAGAAACTTGTAGCGTTCAACAAGCATCATCATCAAGGAAGAAGAAGGACCTTTCTTCAAGTTCAGGAGCTTCTGTGGTTGGAGCGAAGGATACTTATACACTTCAAGAGTTTCTTCTACTTTTCTTTGTAGTTTCTTTTGTAATCATTTGGGTAGAGGAAGCATTCATCTACTTGGGGATTAATTGTGAGGAATCCCTCCACACAACAGAGCTCCCCAAGTTTTTGTAGACATTACTACTCTAATCTCAATATTCAAGTGCCTTTCATCTATTGTTGTGCTTTGATCTCAAGTAATTTTCATTAAATTTTGTGCACCTACTCCTTGCCTAGGGTTAGGTTTAGAAAGGTAGGATTTCACTTTTATCAATCACTTAGGTGTATTTCAAATTTCGTTGCCCCAATTTCAAAACCTGAAAAAATCACAAAATCACAAAAACCTTAAAAAGAAAAGAGGATTTGAGAGAGTATGAGAGAGACTATCAATTTGATAACTATCAATTGCTTTCTTAGACAACCCTAAATACTCCCATTATCTATGTTATAAATTTAAAAGTTGATCGGATTTTACGCGTACAATGACATTAAAAACCCATTTTACAAAACCATGTATTATTCGTATGATCGCTCTCTCTTTCATTCTCCATTGGCACACCTCCTCCTCCCACCCTCTCCATCGTGGTCTCTTGCTTACACCTTGGTCTAAGCGTGCTCTGCTTCTACTCACCTCCACCATCGACGAGTGCACGGTGACAGCGTGCACTCATCTTCGTCACTCGCTAATTACACCCACCGCCAACCTCCTTTTCCCTTTCTTCTTCATTTTCTTCTTCTCCTTCATCTTCTTCCTCTTCCATGCCTCCTCCCTTATTTCTTCTCCTTCATGAGAACCCAACAACCACTGACCTTCGCCGCTCCATCGAACCACCTTCAACCACCCCATTCCTTATCGTTACCACCAGCACGCTCACCGCATGCTTGCCGGCAAGGACCCACCGTCCATGCTGCCAGCCGGTGGCTCCACTGCCACCCATGAGCTTCTCATCGCTAGCTCTTCCCACATTTTTGGCTGGCCCCCTATGACCACCATTGTTCACGTCGTTGCCACCAATGCGACGGCCATGCCCCAATGCTCCTCTGCTGCATACCAACCAGCCACCCACACCATCAATCCTCACCCTCCCACGTGTGCCATCTCCTCCCTTGTTTCTCAACAGTGTACCCTTATTAGGTTTTTCTTTGTTTTTTGGATTGAGAAGACTGTATTCATTTATTTTTTGTTTTCTTTTATTTCTTGCTCTCTTTTTCTCTAAATCTCTCTCACATACAGTGCTCTCTCTGGTTTCCCCTCTTCCCCCCCTCTCTCTCTCTTATTGTGTGCAATAAATTTCTCCAATCTTTTCGAACATGAATGCGACATCTTTGTAAATTTATTTGGTACGTTCCTCTATATGGATATGACCTAACTCGCATTATAATTTCGAATAATTTTTACACCTATTTTTCTCTAATTTTCAATATTTTTTATTTTTATTTTACACTCTTAATTAATTTGGTTGCTCTAATTTTAATGTAGGTAAAAGAAAATATGAGAAAAAGCTAACTAATATTTGTCTCAAATGAAAGAGCAACCTATAAGGAGGTTAGTTGTAAGGAAAATTTAAAAAAGAAGCTCATGCAAGATGGTGCAAAAGAATCAAATATTAAAGAGGAGAAAAAAAAGGAGAGAAAGAAATAAAAAGGGGGGATCATTCCCATTATGACATATGCTTTCAATGTGGAAGTCCATTTAGGAATGGGTAAATTTAGCTTGGGAATGAAAGAAAAGAAAAGAAAAAAAAAAGGAGAAAAAAAGACTAATCATGTTTCTAATAAAAAAATCAAGCAATAATCCCATTAATTTTTAATAGAATTTCAAATTTCCAAAATCCATTAAAATTGCTAGATTAATGGAGGATAATTTTTAGTAAATTCTAATGTTTTTGGGATTATTTTGGGGTTATAAATACTTCCCATGCGCTACCGTGAGGGGATAATTGTGGCTAGTAGAGACATCTTGGGGATGAGGGTGTTCATGAAAAACACGCTAGTGGTGGAGATGGGTGTGCGCATGGCAAGGAGAAGGGGATTTCGAGGAGCGAGAAATGGGTCTCATCGCCCTTGGGCCTCTGCTCGTGCCATTACTTGTGGATGGATCTCGACCAGCAAGAGATGGATCTTGGGGAGGCGAGGAGAGGGGATAGGGAGAGACGAAGGTATCAAGATCAACATATCGATAGCAAGGTAGATGGAGATGGGGTGGGCGAAGGAGGAAGGGTCGTGGGGAGGGGGGTAGCGGGAGCAGTGAGAGGTGGCAGAGAAAGATGGGAAAGAGGATGAGAAAGAGACACGACAGAGGGCAAAAGAGGCATGATTTTTACAAAAATTACATTCAATGCGATTGAGAAGGTGCTACAATACATGCTACAGTGCCCGTGCAACTTAATCTCACATGAGGCTTAATAGTTATAATGAATATCACTTGAACATGCCCCTATTCGTATTTATCCTCTTCTGCGAGAGAATTATGTGAATGTGAAATCTTCAATATTAGATCTAATTTCATAGTCAAATGCATTGCTTTCCCCATCTATTTGCAATTTTATGTTTATTTGATGGGACATCTTAATTTAATCATCAAATTAATTAGTGATCGAACAAAAATTTGCTCTTGAAAAATTTTGACAATTGTTATTGAACTTTGATTGAAATGTCGTGAAAAGTGGCGACCCAGCAAGGCCTCTGTAACGGTGGAGAAGGTTCAAACATAGGATTCCTACTGAAACTTACCATCCGAGTGAAGCCTTCCACGCTTATTTTCATTACAGCTCTTCTGGTTCTTCCCATTGAAGAATTTTGTAAATTCTATTTATCATCTATTATAGCAGCATGCTAGCTAGAATTACTGTAATTCCTTTGCATTCTCTTCCCTATGACAAAATGTGATCGAACCAACCATCAAACCAATGAAGCCATAATTTTAATTTTTAATAATCCGGTGATTTGAATTAGGTGGATGATATCATTATTTGTAAAAATCAAAAGAAATCAAACTGCTTGTGCTTTAATTTGATTTGTATTTGTCTAAATAGGTTAAATTAAGTTGGAAAAGAATTTAGTTGATAAAAAATTATATACATCTAATAAAAAAAGTACTTTTATAAGTTTAATTACATAATAAATTGAGAATTTAATAAAGATATATAAGAATTCAAAATAATGTGCCAACTCATTAAAAAAAATATATGCATGAGAAGTAATGGTGAAATAAGAAGAGCAAGAGTGACGTTGATGACGAAGATCGATTTGGATTAAGATAATAGCGATGATGGTTAAGCAAAATAATGTCAAGAGACAGAGAGGAAAGAGCAAGTATAAGAAATCAAGGAAGAGGTTTGAGTTGAAATGATAAGTAGGAATTTTCCTTTTTTTTATTTAAAAAAAAATAAAGGCGATTTAGTCATTGGATCCATTTGACCAATTCAACCGATTGAACTAGACGTTTTTCCGTTCACATTGATTTCGATTTCCATCAAAAACCACTTGGTTAACGCAATTTCTTGTCAATTTCCGATCCGATCAATTAGTTTAGTACTATTTTTAAAATACTAGAATTTCCTAACATTGATATTATATTAAGAAAAAAATAGTTTTTTTTAAATAATCTTTTTGCCATGTCTTTTACCATTTATGTCGCTCATATTTTGATTTAGTTAGCACAAAGCATGTCTCTAACGCTGTGACGGACCCATGGGAATCTTTATTGGATTGGAAAATGGAATCCTGATTTGAGCCACGAGATCCAACATTGGGCTATAAAAGTAGACGAGCCCCAATTTGCAATGGTGGATTCCTCAAGGCCCATCAAAAAACTTACCTGTGATTCTGAAAAGAATTTTGATAAGCAAAGTGGAAATGGGGTTCGGATCATTTCAATCGGGAGACCTTTCGGCTTTGGCATTAATTGAAGCTGCTGAACGGCAGACATGGTGGATTCTGATTCTTCATGGATCTCTGGATATTCAAGAGAGTTCCTATTTTAGGTAGATTTATTAAGGGGATTTTCGTGGATTTTACTTTGGTAAGAAGATTTTGATTTTGTAAGTTGCACAGAAACATCAAAAATCAATGGTTCAATAGGAAGAATCGTCTTGAGCCTGTATTTTTTATAAAAGGCTTTATACGTACATTTATATTATGATGCTAATGTCATTATTTAGCAAGCAACTCCCATCAATTACCCTCGATTCCCCGAAGGATGGGATTGACTCCTGAAGACCTCAACCGAAGTTCATTACAAGAGATAATTAAGAAAAATTTGGATATGGATCGAAGTTGCGGAGGCATCCCGTCAAGAGCGACAAGTGTCCACCATTGATGAAATCCAGATTGAATATATATTTATTTGAATTAACTACACCAAATCTAATCGCTAAATATATTTTACATAAATAGGTGCATTGCTGATCGTTATAATGCTCTGTCCAATCTAACGATGCTTGTGATCTGAGACATGTCTATGCCAGAAATTATATTGGAATTTATAATCTTCTAATATATATCTATTGATCAACAATGAAGACCACAGGAAACTGCCGACTCGCTTGATGCTTACTCCTTGAGGCCCGATCTGCCTTGGAAGTTGGTCCTTCTTTCTTAGAGTTATCTCTTGTTTATCTTTGGGTTAAGTTAACCTCCTGACTTCAGATCCAGGTTATCCCAATCTGGGATGTACGGTGAGTTATTTCAATTTTCAACCTCCCACTTTAACACCTATTTAGTTTTTTATCTTAATTTGCAAACTTAGATTAGCCGCTATCAAAAGTAAACACCTATAGACGGTAGACTTGCCCGTATCAAAAGTAGACACCAGCAGGGTAGAACTAGGCACCTACAGGTCCAACCGCCCATCATAAGTAAATCCAACGCATTCCCAATTTGCAACTCTGGGTTAGCTTGCCAGTGACAGACACTAACCATATGAATGACTCATGAGAATCTAAGCTCATACAGAGCAGTGACAACTCAAGGAAGGAACTGTGACAATGGGTCAATAACTTTAACTTTTAGGCTTAGTTTACCGAGAGGGTTCAGGGGTTAACCTCTGTTTATGGGAGGAGATAACCAACCCTCTTTTGAGTTCGTAACACGGGTTATCCCAACTCAGGATTGCACATGGGTTGAGACTTATCCCTTGTTTTCTCTCTCTGATTTGCGAGTTCTCACGTTCTGAAAAAGTCGAAGTTGCCCCTCGTCTCCTCTCCCAACCCCCTTTTGGGATCTCCTCTCCTCTCCCTCCCTCGAACGATGGCACGGAACCTGGAGCTCCACACATTGATTCCATCGACGATTGTCGGTAGAGCGGGAACAGGGCTTCCACAGCCTGTTACTCCTTTGGCACCAATCGATGCTGGTTTCAGGTGGTGTCTTGGTCCGATTGGTGAGCAGTAGTCGCCTAGGTTGTTCTTCCTGCAAGGGAAGGTTGGTAGGTGGCCATTACTCCTTTGTCTTTACCCAAGTTCTTCCTCCATTTTATGAGATGTCCGGTTCTGAGGTCTTATTACTCTGTTTACCAGCGAATCCAGCTGGTGTATCTTGTGAATACACAATCTGAGTTCGCCTTTATTGATTCCCATGGTTGACCATATGGCCGTTGGATGCAATCTTGGCTTGGCTGATGCTTGAAACCTCTATAAAAGAGCCCATGTTCCCGTTCCTCCTCTCTATGCAAACTTGAAACCTAATCAGGTGGGTTTTCCCTCTTTTCTTCACTTCCTTTCGGTAGTCATGTTGTGATTTGAACTGCATTTTTAACTATGGACTATTCTTGTTGAAGGATGCCTTGCACAATTGCTATTGGGTTTGGTTTACTGGAGAAGGGGTTTGGTGGCAAGTTCGTTTGAGGTAAGGATTTTTGTACTTCCATTTATTTGGGTAATTTTGTAAAACTTTGTCTTCAGTGTTCTGAATGTTGTTTCAGTTGTAAGGCTTTGTGCCCAATGTGTGGCCATGATGTTAGTTATTGTTTAATTCTAATGTTCCATATCTATGTTTCATTATATTTGTTGTTGTAACCTTGATACATAGATCTTGAAACTACAACCACAGGATATTAAGGAAATGTTACTTTCGATAGATTTGAAGTGGCTGAAACAAGGTGTGAGAGGGAAGTCTGCAATTCTAACTATAAATGTAAGACATTGCTATGTTTGATAATTTTTAGATAGACATCTTAGAATGATCTGAATGTTCTTGAAGTCAAGTTTATAAAGAGGTTGATCCCAAAGGATGATTGGTGAAGTTTCTAGAGTAGGGCTAGGTTTGTGCAAAGGTAGGTTTCATTGAGATGCTGGCATGGGAGTCCTTGTGAGGAGTTTTCAGAAGTAATTCCGTTTTTATCTAAATTAGATTGTGCAAAGCCCTTGGCTATTCTTTAGGCAATTTGCCTGCAATGGAACCTAGTCTTTCCAGGGAGGATGGCACTATTATGGACAATGTAATTTCAGACTTTATGATCTTTATGGGGTTGTCGATTTTTGTTGTGTAGGGATTTGGTTCAATCTTGTAGATATTTTATTGATATGAGTAAATTGGATAATCCATCATCCTTCATACCTTTAAAAAAGGTTCCTTACTTGTTGCCTTGGAAAAGGATGGGACTGATGCTAATGCAGGCTATGAGAATGTCTTCACATTAATTCCCTGATAGGAAGCCTTGAGCCCTTCCAAAGAGCCCATTATAAAAGTACTTTATTTGTAAATACCCTTTGAATCTAACAATTTGTGCAATTTAAGGAGACATTGAAGGATATACCATTTGTGCATAATGTCACGTTGGGGAGAGAGGTCTGTAATTTGGCACAAGGGTTGAATAGGATTAAGGCGTGAGTTTGCTAACTGAAAGGGCATGTAGTGTAGTGTATGGTTTTGGCAAAGGTTGTTAAAGCATTGACAAATTGTCGTTTGACACCTATGCCCTTTTTATTGATAAGTACCTGGGAAAGATATAGTTCAGAAGAAATGAGCAATGTATTTGTCTAATCTAACGCTCATTAATTTTGTATTTAAGAAAAGCAAAGGTAGATCCTAATATTGAAATATAAAAAAGCTAAATAAACAAATAAACAACTACTGCAAGAGGATTTTCTATTTGATATATGGTAGAACAGTCAGTTGAGAGGTGTGCTATTCTTTTCTTGGAGTTACATCTGTTTTCCAGAGCGAAATGTTGACTGTGTTGCCGCATGTTGCCTTGTTGGATAGTCCTTCTTTACTATTGGGAGTGGGTTAGAATTCAGGTTTTTGATGGATGAATGGTTTTCTTTTGGTCCCCTGGAAACTCCCTTTCCAAGGCATTTTCGTTTGGCAACGGATAAGGAGGCATCGTTTATTGAATGTTGGAGTGGATTATCTGAAGATGGTCAGGAACGTTTGGACTGGATGCTCGGGTTGGTGATCTATCACGGTTGCATGAATAAACTTACTATACACTTGGATTGCTCTAGGAGTGATTCCTAGCAGTGGGAAGATGGGACTTTCTCTGTCAAGGACTATCTTGCTTAATACCAACCATTTGCAAATTTCATCACTACAAATCAATATAATATTTATCCTCTTCTCGGAATGTCAGTTAATTACAATGTCAGTAACTTACTTTTAATGAAGAGTTGTCTTACTCCAATTTTACTATTACTTGAAATTTTAATTTTAGTAAGCTTATATCATCACTATGGAATTGCTTTATGTAGAAATGATTTCTATCAGAAACATGGATTGATTTCACTAAGCTTATATCATAATTTTCAATTTCTCATTAACTTCAGAAAAATTCCTAAACAGACATATTTCTTGTAGAATAATGTTTCTTGCTGTTATCCTTCATAAACATTCTCTTTGTGGTCATTTACACCTTTAATGAATTTCTAAGTTGGTGAGTTACTAGAAGAGTTCCATTGGATGTAAGGGAGATTCTAATTTGCGAGTTTGTATTGCATCCAGGTTAGATTTGTGTCGTTCGTAAAGAACAGACACAATTCTACCTTTGTTTGGCCTTTTTTCTATTCTTTATATAACAGTTTCCCACATCAACTAACTTACAGTTAATGACCGTAAATAATTTTTAGGTGGATTGTTTGTATGGATTACCCCCTTAATCTTTTGGGAAGACACATGGCTAACACATGTAGTAGGGTTAGCCATTGTGTTTATCCTAAAAGGAAGGCAAAGTTTCAACATGATAAAAATTTTCTTCTCAAAAAGATCGTTGCGAGTGATTTAATGATCCTTGCTTTGGAGATGCAAGATCGCCACAACAATGACATTGACAAACATAATTCACAAAGAAGGTATAGAGTTAACATTTCTTCGACGATTAGCATAAGATCTAATGGGATAATTACGACTTCCTTCTTGACTACATTGGGTAACTTCCGCACCGCATGTTGGATGAATGGAGATGGTTTCAATCGTGGCAAGGGTGTGCAACAAGTTCGTAGAGGGGGAGGTCCACGAATCAGTAACTGGACAACTGAGAAGGATAGGTTATTGATCAGGCTGCTATCTGACCACTACGATAACGATTTCGTTAATGAGTCATTCACTAAGATCGGGTGGGGTGAGATAGTGAATGAGTTTAACTCTGAAAGCGGGTTGTCTTACATAAAGGATCAGTTACAGAACTAGTTCAAGAATCTTAAGGAGTACAACACATTTGTAGCATTGACCAATAGGAGCGGCTGGACTTGGGATGATCATAGGAGATGTCCCCTCCCATATGAACAGAGTTTATGGGATGAGGTTTGTCACAATACCATCAAATTGGTACTATTTGATGTAATCTTTCCACGGTTTATAATCCATCCCATTTACATGCAGCTTCTAGAGCATATGAGAAGATTACATGGTAAGACTTTTCCTTACTACAAGGAATTCGAAATCATTGTTGGTAAAGAGACTATTAGGGGAGTCAGTGTAACTTCCAGTCTTAGGCAAACAAATGTTGACACGATCGGTGAAAACGGAGATGATGGTGGTGTCAACCTGTTGTAGATGGAATTCTCGCTGAATGAGAACATGATGATGTCCTCGCAGACTCCCATCTCAAGGAACTTCAACACCTCACAACTGATAAAGGATCTGAAGATATGGGAATATGGTTATCTATGTGCACAAAAATACTTTAGCACAATGTTAGTAATAACAAAAAGATTTGCACGATCAATTCAAACCACAAAGGACACAAAATGTATAGTGGTTCCCTTCCCTTGGGTACTCCACTACCTAAGCCTCCCAGCTTAGGGTTTTTAACCCGATTCTCTCAACCCCGAGAGAATCAATTTACTAAATCGAGATAATTAATGGGTTACCTCAACCCAAGTACAATAACAGGTTTGTTACAAACCAACGAGCAATAAGCTCAAATACAAAAGAAATACAGGTGTAAGACAAAAAGAATCTTACAACTAGAACCTAAGCCTCTCAACAATAATTGAAAGATGATACCAATTTGAGAGCCTAGAATGAGTGTGAATCGCTTCGTAGATGCATAAGAAAAACACGTCGTTGAAGTGTTTGCAAAAGCGTAGAGAGATTGAGAGTAGAAAACTATTCCTTCTCTTGAATATGTGGTGGCAAAATGTAATATAGCTCTAGAATTTTTCTTCTCTATTTCTTGTATTTCTTGTATGCAAACAAAGAGTCCTAGGGTCATTTTATAGAGTTTAGGACCTAGGATACTCGTCTACTAAACATTGGGAATTAATTCCCAAGGTTCACATTGTTGGAATTAATTTTCTAGCCGTTCAGTTTTGAGCTAACGGCTACCTGGTATCGGTACTAAAGTACCTGTACCGGTACTTGTTGCTTCCAGATTTGGGTTTCAAACTCTTAACACAAATCTGTAATCCACTTGTACTGGTACTCATGATTAGTACCGGTACTTGTTCCCCCCAGTACTAGTACTGATCATGAGTACCGGTACTTGTATGGTACAGGTTTGTTTCTTGAAAAAACCCAAACCTGTAACTCACATGTACCGGTATTAAACTTTAGTACTGGTACTTGTGGGTTAACAAGTATATTTTTTAAGTGATTTAATCAATTACGTTCTTTGAAAATGATCGCAATATAAATCCTAATTTATCTCTAATTGATTTTATGATCTAAGTAATGATTCTTTATTAAGAGGCATATACAATCTATAAAAATAAAATCTAAACTAAATAAACTAAAGGTCGAAGATGATCTTCTTCACTCGACTCATCCTTATCATCTTGCCTCCTCCTTGTCATCATTTTCTCTTTCTCATCATCATGCTTCCCACTTCTTCTTTGCCTTGCTCCACCTAAATATGAAAAATACTTAATTGCAAACATTAATCCATAATAATTTTGTTAACACCAAAACAAGATGTGGAACAAGGTTCCAACAATTTCTCCCTTTTTGGTGTTGACAAAACTATCTTGCAAATAGATAATTAAAAAATTTAACAATGTTATATGAAGGAAACATTTTCATTTTAATCCTCCCCCTCAATATAAGCTCGCCCTAAAAATATTACTATTTGCCCTTTATTTTTCTCCCCCTTTTTGTCAATCACAAAGAAAATGAAGAAATATCATACCATAAAGTTTACCAAAAGTAGAATGATGAATGTGGGTACCAAGCTCTGTTAGGCCATCGTTCTTGGTCTTCATTCAACCTATAGAAATGTTGAAATGTTCTGTTGTGTGCCTTGAACACCTACTGATCTCTTTGATCTATTCCTGCAAAATAAATATCTTTTCTAGGTACCCATTTTCTTTTAGGTCCTTGATGGTTAGTACCTTTCAAATCTTTAGGTTTATAGATCACTTTAGTGTTAGATCTATAATTCTTAGGATTCTTGACCTTTTGATAAATCCATGCATGTCTAGGTGCATGTGATTTATTTTGTGTGTTCTTCTTATTATTGAACTTGGCTTTTAAATTATTACAAAATTCCGTATTCGGCCTAGTTGTTGTTTTTAAATTATTCGAAGTCCTTTCAAAGTGTTCATAAATATCTTCTAATTCTAATATCTTTGCATGTAATTGATTGTTAGTTTCTTTGGACATATCTAATTCTATTTCTAAACAAGATTTCTCTATTTTTAGAGTTCTATAACTATCATGCAAAACCTTATTTTCTTTTTTAAATGACTTAGCTTTATGGTATAGCTCTTCGTATGCTTCAAATGAAAAATTAGGGTTTACCTCTTCTTCTGTATCTTCTGAAGTTGCAACAAGACAAAGATGTGCGACCTTGTCTTCATTTGATTCACTGGAGTCGGTGTCCATGTTAGAGTCGCTATCATCCCATGTCACTTTAAATGATTTCTTCTTCTTCTTCTTGAGCTCCTTTGTTTCTTTCCTATTGTTCTCCTTCTTGTTTAAGGGGCAATCCTTTCGCAAGTGGGCCTTTTTCTTGCACTCATAGCAAATAATATTAGTTGAAATTTTATTGACGGCTTACCTTGTTTCTTGAGAAATTTCTAGAATTTCCTAGTAAGCATCTCCATTTCTTCATCTTCGGATTCTGAGGTTGTTGAGTCCGAGGCTTCCTTAATTGCTCTAAAAGCAATATTCTTCCTTTAGCTAGACATCTTTTCTTCCTCGTTCTTCTTCATGTTTTCTAGTTGGACTTCGTAAGCCATAAGACTACCAACTAGATCATCCAATGGGAGAGTGGAGAGGTCCTTTGCCTCTTGGATGGCTGTGGTCTTTGGAGACCAATCACTTGTAAGAGATCTCAAGATCTTCCTTACAAGTTGCTCCTCTTTCAACTTGACTTCTAGGTTCTTCATGGGGTTAACAATTTCCCCAAACCTTGTATACATATCCTTGATTGTTTTGCCTTTCTCCATCCTGAAACACTCATAATTTTCTGTTAGAATAGAGATACGAGTTTCGTTTACCTTGTTTGTACCTTCATAGGTGACCTCGAGAGTGTTCCAAATTTCGTATGCGGATTCGCATGCTGAAATTCGGTTGAACTCTTCCCTTGACAACGCACAATAGAGTACGTTCATCGCCTTTGCATTGCCTATGATCTTTTTCTTCTGATTCGTTGTCCATGCTACTCCTTCTTGCGGCTCTGGATCTGAGTATTTTTCTTGAATGAGGGTCCAAGACTCCTCATCCATTGCCTTGAGGAAGACTTGCATCCTCCGCTTCCAATACCTGTGGTCCATCCCATCGAAATAGGGAGGACAGGTCGATGATTGTCCTTCGGTGTGCCTTAAGGTTGATGCCATTGCAAGCAAGAGTTTTTACTTCTCGCTACTCACTCTGATACCAATTGATAAAGGATCTGAAGATATGGGAATATGGCTATCTACACGAACAAAAATACTTTAGCACAATGTTAGTAATAACAAAAAGATTTGTACGATCAATTCAAACCACAAAGGACACAAAATGTATAGTGGTTCCCCTCCCTTGGGTACTCCACTACCTAAGCCTCCCAGGTTAAGGTTTTTAACCCAATTCTCTCAACCCTGAGAGAATCAATTTACTAAATCGAGGTAATTAATGGGTTACCTCAACCCAAGTACAATAACGGGTTTGTTACAACCAAACGAGCAACAAGCTCAAATATAAAAGAAGTACAGGTGTAAGACAAAAAGAATCTTACAACTAGAACCTAAGCCTCTCAACAATAATTGAAATATGATAACAATTTGAGAGCCTAGAATGAGGGTGAATCGCTTCGTAGATGCATGAGAAAAACACGTTGTTGAAGTGTTTGCAAAAGCATAGAGAGATTGAGAGCAGTAAACTATTCCTTCTCTTGAATATGTGATGGAAAAATGTAATATAGCTCTAGAATGTTTCTTCTCTATTTCTTGTATTTCTTGTATGCAAAAAAAGAGTCCTAGGGTCATTTTATAGAGTTTAGGACCTAGGATACTCGTCTACTAGACGTTGGGAATTAATTCCAACAATGTGAAGGGTCATTTTATAGAGCTAGGTTGTGCAATTTTCGAGAAATCGTATATAAATCTCTGATAGAAGCCGACGTGACCCAAGAATGATCTGATCTGCTTGACCGAGTTAGGTGGCAGTAAGTGGGAAATAATCTCCGATTTAGCTCGATCTACATCGAGTTCATTTTTAGAAATCCTGTGCCCTAGTACTATGCCATCCCTCACCATGAAATGGCTTTTCTCCCAGGATAGTACTAGGTTTACCTCAATACACCGTTTTAAGATCTTGGTGAGGTTATCAAGACAAGATGTGAAATCATCTCCGAAAACGGAGAAGTCATCCATGAATACCTCCACATAGTCCCCAATCATGTCTGAGAAGATGGCCATCATACAACGCTGAAATGTTGCTGGTGCATTGTAGATGCCAAAGGGCATCCGCTTGAAAGTGAATGTTCCAAAGGGGCATGTGAATGTGGTCTTGTCTTGATCTTCTAGGCTAATCGCTACTTGATTATACTGGAAGTATCCATCCAGAATGTAAAAGAAACTGTGTCCGGCTAATCGTTCCAAGATCTGATCAATGAAAAGCAAAGAAAAGTGATCCTTCTGGGTAGCCATGTTCAGTTTCCTATAGTCAATGCAGACCCGCCAAGATGTCATAGTGCGGGTCGGGATGGATTCACCCTTATCATTTTTTACTACGGTGAGTCCTGCTTTCTTTGGCACTATCTGGATCGGACTCACCCAATGGCTATCACTGATTAGGTATACAATACCTGCATCCAGCCATTTGATGATCTCCTTCTTAACAACCTCTAGCATATTCGGGTTAAGCCATCTTTGAGGTTGTCTCGAAGGTTTCACCCCCTCATCCGTGTAAATGTGATGAGTGCAATATGAGGGGCGAATACCACGGAGATCAGCAATGCTCCACCATATAGTAGCCCTATGGTCTTGTACCGTAGAAATCAATTGATGCTTCTGTTCTTGGGTTAAGTGGGAATTAATAATGACTGGGTATGTCTCACTTTCGCCCAAGAACACATACTTAAGTGAGTTAGGTAAGGGCTTCAATTCAATCACGGGTAGGTCAGAGTCAGAAATGAGAGTGGGAGGAGCAAACTCGAAGGTGGGAATCTGCTAATCCATATGCATGTGAATTCTCACTGAATCGCTGCTTGTGAGATAATCGGTTGTGACTGCATTAATGGGAAACCTATTAGCTGTGGTCACGTCTCCTGCAACAACAGGGGCGATTCAGTAGTGTACGGATCAGGATAGCTAGATTCAGGGGTGTTGTGGTCAGTAGCACACCCTAAACAGTCAGATCCTCGAGGAGATATGTGTAGTGTAGTGGTCTCAGTCTCGTGTGGATCGAGGTCCAAGAACCCTAATAGTGTAGACGAATGAGACATTGGGTTGTCACAAAGGAGCCTAATGTTATCATAGTATGTCGCATCTTCGTCTTCACCATTCTCTATGCAATCACAGTCAAAATTCCTTGATGCCCTGAATATGTCAAGTCGAAGTCGCTCATTACCTAGGGCTATCTCCATACACCCAAATGAACAATCAATGTTTGCTCGGGCTATCGCTAGAAATGGGCGACCCAAAATAATTGGTGCATCTCGGAGATTAGGAGGAACCTCCATATCGAGAATGAAAAGTCTGCGGGAAAGCAGAACCCATGGATTTTTACGATTACGTTCTCAACCACCCCCCTCAATGCTTTTACTAATCTATCAGCTAGCTGAATTGTGACCGAGGTGGGCTTTAACTCCCCAAATCGAAATCGATCAGATACGACAGTGGGAGTTAGGTTGATGGACGAACCCAGATCTAGAAGGGCCCGATCAAATGGAGAATCCTGCAAGAAGTAGGATATGAGTGGTCTACCAGGGTCTTTCCTTTTGGGTGGCAAGTCAGCTAGAATCACGGTGCTAGCTTCTTTTGAGAGTACCCCCTGTCGTCCAATTCTAGGCTGTTGCTTCGGGGTACAATAGTCCTTGAAGAACCTAGCGACAGCAGGGATGTGATCAATTGCCTCGAGGAGGGGGACCTAAATATGTACTTCCTTAAATATTGACTTCAAGTCCTCAAAATTCCGCGTGGCCTTCTTCTGTACTACATATCACGTCAGAGCCTCAGGAAAAGGGACGGGAATCTCGGGGTCAAGTTACCTCTTACCCTTGTCTACCGTAGGTGGCTACTGAGATGAAGAGGGAGTCGAACCCGCCTGCGGCGAAGGGTGTGAAAAATTAGGACACGCTTGCCTATGTGGTGAGTCGAATGTTTTCCTTCCGCTCCTCAAAGAGACAGCATTTGCATCGGCTTGCTGTCCATGAGGTGGTTAGGGAGCGGAAGGGGCAGAGTATGTGGGGTTTTGCATCAAAGGCAGTTGGCCTTGAGCATAACTAGGTGTTGCAGGAGGCGCCTGTAATATGGCGTGTGCCTGTCCCTGTGGTGCCTGAAACCTAGGCGAGGCACCTTGGTTCTGCACATACCGAGGGTTCGGGACAGGTTGGGAGGGCAAGGCTCCCTGAGTCCTATGCTCTTGCAACAGCTGGTTTTGCATGTTCTGTATCGTCTGTATGGTCAGCCATCGCCTTCATTATCTGTAAGCTATCCTGTGTAGATTTCCTCATCAATTCTTGAAGCTCCTCTTTTAGTGCCTCCAAAGGGTCAGCCTGCTTTGGAGGGTGACTAGCAGCTTGGTGCAGCGGCTGGTATATAGAACGGGGTTGTTGCTGCTGAGACAGGAATGGTTGCTGCCTAGGGTATGTGTTTTGCACATTCCTGTATTGCCTGGTCTGGTAGTGTGGATCTTGATGTGGTCTCTGTGAGTTACCAGACAAAGAGAAGTTTGGATGCTGGCAAAAGCCAGGGTTATACGTCTCTGAATATGGGTTACTACACCCGTATCCTTGAATAGCACTGACGTCCTCGTAGGCCGAAGATGTCTGGGACGTATATCCATCAAGGGGATACGTACTATAGTCTGCGGGTGGTGCGTAACCCTGGT
This sequence comes from Thalassia testudinum, assembly GCA_037157565.1. Lineage (NCBI taxonomy): Eukaryota > Viridiplantae > Streptophyta > Magnoliopsida > Alismatales > Hydrocharitaceae > Thalassia > Thalassia testudinum. Next base: position 54,783,379 of record JAZHRO010000009.1, read on the forward strand.
CGTTTGGTGCCAGATCTGGATTGTTTACGGGATCCTGATCTGTAGGATCTCGTAAATAAGGAGAAGATGCATCCCGAATGAGTAGATTAACTCGAGCAGGGGGGTCTCGGGGTGCATAGGAGGGTCTTGGAACAGCAGAGTTCAGGTCAGATTGACCCTGACTAATTTGGTCAATCTTTTTCTCAATCAAGTTTATTCTATCTAGCTACTTGATGATGATATCCATGTTAGCTCGAATAGACTCGGTGTGAGCCTCATGGACACCAACTCGCTGTTGACCAGGTCGCTGGAACTGGTTCATGGATGCGACATTCATCGAGTTCTCTGCCAAAGATTCAAACTCAAATGCGCTGTTCTCATCTTTTGCGAGGAAATTCCCACCACTAGATGCATCGGCCAGATACCGATGTGTGTCATCCAGCCCATGGTAAAAGATCTGAGCTAGGTGCCTTCTGGGTATACCATGATGCGGGCATTTCCGGAGAAGGTCGTGAAATCGGTCCCAAGCTTCATGCAGCTTCTCCCCATTCCTTGGGAGAACGTTGTGATTGCGTGCCTCATCACGTTTGTTCGACCGATTGGGAGGAACTTTTGTAGGAATTCACGTCGTAGTTTCAGCCAAGTTCCAATTGGCTTCCCAATGGTCATGAACCAGTATGAAGTTTTGTCCCTCAGTGAAAATGGGAAAAGCTTCATCAGAATAATCCTAAGATCAATATTCCTGGGTCGAATCATTTCTGCGAGTCGACTCAGGTCCTCTAAGTGCTGGAACGGATCTTCGCTTGAGTTTCCATAAAAGTGAGTGCTGATCAAACCGATCACATTGGGCTTGAGCTCAAACGCGTGTCCGCCTACGGGAATCCTGTCTAAGGGTGAGACTATCGGTGCGGCTGGATCATAGAAATCCTGCAGTTCTCCTTGTGTTGGATGCTGTATTCTGTCAAGTGCCGTCAAAATATGATCCATTCTCTGCTGATGCCGCTCCTCAATTTCAACAACCTGGGCCTCCAGATGAGCCACCGGGTCCAGATTACCAGCATCCTGACCTGGTCTAGGTCCAGGTCTGGGATTAGCCATTGCGGCTGTGGGAGTTGAAGTGGGGGGAGAAGATGGTCCTGGCAAGGTGACTTGCCTCTTTGGGAGTGGCTCCCAAGGTTCAACTAGTCGAGGTCTGAGTGACCTCCTTCCTTGCATACACCACCCAACCCCTGGGTTGGTGTAGCCAAGCCAGACAAGGCTAAGGCCCTGTCAATCAGATGGTCCTTATGATCATGTGACTAGATTTTTCGTTTTAAGTTCTAATTCCTGAAGAAAATTCGTCGTACAACCGACTAAAAGTGATTCTTGCCTCTCAGCTAACCCAGCCAAGAGGTTGGAAGCACCCAGTAGTACGACAATGAATTCGGGTTGATTTCGTGTTTTAGAAATTATTTTAGCCCATTTTTCTTCAGTTGGGGTTTTTGGTGAGTGGCCCACAAGGTGACCAAGCTCACCGGCTAAGCACTAGACTTGACTAAGTCTAGGTTAGCCCAATGTGGTCTCTAGATTGTAACCCTAAAGATATAACCTAGGGTTCATTTAATTCTAGGTTTTTTTTTTGTTCTTTTTTTTTTCCTTCTTCAGCAGACCACAAAAATAAAAATAGTTCTCTGACAAAAATTGGAATCAAATTAAATTAAAATTTAATGAGTAGATTCCCTTTTCAATTATCTTTCTGGAGAATATTTTTTTGTAATTTTTACTATTTCAACCAAATTTCTAGAGATTTTTGAATGTCAGGTGGTCAGATCTTGAATTTTGACCCCTGGTTGATTTTTTGCTTTTAAATAGTACCAAATGACTTTTAAAAATTAGGAAAAAATATGAAAAATAAAGCCAATGAGATCAGCTTTCAAACCTCACCATTTTTAGTCAAAACAGATTTGATGCTTGCTCGAAATTGCTTTTTGAAGTTTGAAAAATCTCAAATCTAGGTCAGTCTGACCCCCTTGAACTTCGTGAATTTTTAAAAATTTTATACTTGGAATTTTTTCAAAAGAATCATGCGTTTGAAAGATGGTTTGGAAATGAAGGTCAAGCCTAAATTTTAGATTTTTTTGTTTACTAATTTTTCGGCAATCGAATTTTTAAGACAGACTTTGAAATCTGGCTGGAAATTAGAGAATGGTGGAGAAGCTTTTAAAAAGTGTTTGAGTTTGAAATTCAAGCTTTCCACCAAAAATATATTTTTTCAAAAAATTTTGAAAAAAAAAATTTTTTTTAAAGGATTTTCAAATTTTTTTTGCTTTTTCAAACTAACATAAGATTCAAAAGGAAACCTAATCTAACTACTTAACTTTTTTTTTCTTTGATTTTTTTTCTTTTCTTTTTCATGAAAATGAATAAGCTTTTTTTTTCTTAAATGAAATTGCTAGAAGCAAATCTAACCTAGGGTTCACAAAAAAAACCTAGCCTAAAGAAGGTGTGATGCGCACCTAGAATTTTTTTCCGTACTCGATGTGTGTGCAGATTCCCGTTTTCTCGTGTTACCGTACACATCCAAAAACAAGTAGAGGAAGATTTGTCAGTGATAGCTCAAAAGATCGAAATCAAAAAAATATAGCGTTGCCTCTCCAACAACGGTGCCATTTTGTTGTGTCTTGTAAAGTGCATTTTGATAGGAAAATGCGTCATAGTATAGTGCGCAATACGGTCAAACAAAAAAATATTTATATAAAGATAACGAGACTTGAGTCCCGGTCGTTCGTCTCTGGGAGGCGTTATGCATATCTAAAATCGATCTTTTATCGCTTTACTTGTTTAAAATCGCACGCCGGTTTCCAATCGTCGGATTAAAGTTTTGCCACTTCTATTGTGAACTCTGATTATGTGCGCATTGTTAGATAGATGAAGAAGGTGAAAGTATGAGTTTCGGTACGCACAATTCTAGTTATGTGGTGGCTGTTTACGAAAATTGCATTGATAGTTAAATCTTCAATATTCTCTGGTACCGACATGTTGGTTGCAATATATATAAAACTGAAGAGCAGGAAACTTGAATCACATGAAATAGATTGCAATCAATAAGCTCATGGTGATTTTCAACACAGAGATATGTATATAGAAAATATATCTTTCATTCATTCACTCAGGAGAGTGTTTGCAACATGCAATTTAGAGGAATGCTTATAAAGGAAAGCTTGAAAATATAAATCTAACTAACAGAAAATGATCGCATACAGGAATCTATGGGGGGATTTTGCATGCATCATTGGGGGAGAATAAGAGCTACACTACTAAGTAGTAAATAAAAGCATGTAAATATGAAGGACTAGCTACTAATCTAGTAGAAACTAAGGGCACTCGGAGGTGGGCTCCAATGGCCTTTGAATGGTTGAGAGGAGGAGGGGCGGCCAATGGTGGTTAGGCCGACCCTTGGAGAGAGGTTGGGGAGATGATCCAACATCCTGGCGTGGAGATGGTTGCAGCCATGGTGCACAACTCGTGGAGGTGGAATGGATGTGAAGGTAGCTAACCTAAGTGTGAATGAGTGCCAAGAATGGGATGGGTGCAAATGGATGCCCCTTAGGTCTTTTTATAGACCTAAGGGAGACTCTCTAGAGAAGTGTGGAACTCTCTAGAGAGAGCCCCATAAGTGGCCGGACAAGTGAGAGAGGTAGTTCTTAGATCCATAAAAAGTGGATCTCAATTTGAATGGCTCTTGGTTGCTGATTTTGGCAACCAAGAGTGGCGCCACCTTTCGAAGAGAGTTCTAGAGAACTCTAGATGAGTGTGTATGAATGAATGGGTGTGTGTGTGAGTGTGTGGCCTTGCCCTATGTGGCTAAGTGGTTTAGGTTAGGTCCTAAGGGGTTTAGGTTGGTGTAGTCCTCAAATTAGGGTTGCAAACCCTAATTGCTAAGGAGGAATTGCAATTAAACTTAACACAAGTTTAATTGAATGAGTGTGAACCTAATTGAGAGTGAAATAACTCAATTAGGTTGGGCTTAGGTCAATTGGACTCTCCCTGAGTCCAATTGGACTTGTGTGGGTTGGGATCTGAGCTCAATTAGACCCTATGAGTCCAATTGACTTAGGCAATGGTAATTTACTATGATCTAAGTCAATTAGGTTTAGTGAGGACCTAATTAGGTCCTTAGGGAGGTCTAGAGGTGATGTACTAGGGTTAGGGTACCTTAATTTAGGTTCCTATGGGGTTGGAATTGGGTTTAGGGAGCTAGAGATCCAAAATCAAGGCTTGAATCTCAAAATAGGAACTGGAGAACAATTCCAGACATCCAAGAATAGAATCAGACATCTTATACTCAAAAATCAGAAGTCTAGACTTGTTGTCTGGACGTCCAACCAGAGTCTTGAAAGATTCAAGGTTCTGTCTTGGGTATTCTGTAGAAATTGAACTTCTAACCAAGTGTCTGGACGTCTAATAATACTGCAAAAGTGGGTTTAAGGTGTGCGAGAGTTGGCTAAGGGTTCTGGATGTCCTATAATTCATCTGGACGTCTAGATAAAGGTTGGAATTAGGGTTTTAAGGTTTCCTAGGGTGTGGTGACCTAATCTAAGGGTGGCTAAGGCTTGGGAAACTTTTTAAGCTATCCTAAGGCTAGGATGGACCTAAGTTCTTCACATTTCACTGCTTTATTCCTGCCTAATAGAGTAGCATACCTTAACTCCCTTACATTATTATCTACTGCATCTAATTTAAGTCTTCTGCTCCAGCTTTGCTGCAACACCCGTTATTTTTCTATTCTCCAGATCCGGCTTCAGATCCAGCTTATTACCTGTAATTGACATAATGCACCTAATCAGCATATTATAGCATTATTTTATGCATAGCTAAAAGAAAGCAGTAAAGATGCAAATAATGCCTATGCATGCATGAACTACCCTAACTTATGCTAAGTCCTAGCCTAATTTAGGTCAATTAAGACTTATGATTGCTGCGCAATCATCACACTCCACCACCATCATCTCCTTCACCTCTAACCACCAACTCCGGTGAGATCGCTCCACCACCACAGACCACCTCCCTCCTCGCCGACAAGTTCCTAAGCACCACCTCTACTCCCTGATCATAACCCCTCACTCATATCACCCAAACACTCACCTAAACACACCCCAAACAAACCCACACATCCGCACACAATGTGCCCTAGGCACGCTCACTCAGGCTTTCCCACGCCATGCCGACCATCGCTACACACTCGTCGTGCTTCAGCGAAGCTTCCTGAACGTCCTGACGTGGCCGCGAGGCTGTCTTGGTGTTTTCAGGCGCAGACGTTCATCCGCCATTGGAGCAAAACTTGGAGCAAGCTTGCAAGTTGCTCCAGGCTTCTTCAGCCCCAGGTTGCTGTCCTAAGTCGCACGGAGTACCCTCGCGCACATCTCTAGGATGTCAATTGAAGTCGAGGATAGTCGCAGCTACCACAATCAACGAGAGCACCTCTGCTGCGGGCACGTGCGAAGAAGGTGGGAAGATAGTCCCACCTCGGAACTGGAAGAGGTGCTGCGCTCGCATAAGTTGAATTTCTGCCAGAGGCTTATCGCCTCCAACTCATGGGGTGAGGTCCCTCTCTCCCCATCTCACAGCCTCGTTCGCGACCACGCCCTGCGGACCTGGTTGACCTGACCTGACTAGCACACCTCGCTCACCACCGCACACCAGTTTGTTTGGTCCCGGGCGCGTACTCGACTCGATTACTCAAGAAGCGTGGCTCTAGGAGAGCGGAACCCAAGAGTGAAAGGAGAGTAGAGTTCGCACGGGTAGGGGGTAGGTTTTGTTTTGCAGGCTAAGAAGAGGAGAAGCAAAGCTGAAGAAGAGGAAGGAGAAGACAAGGGTGCAGAGAGGCTAAGGCAAGGAAAGGAAGAGAAGGAAGAAGCCAAAGGAAGAAGAAGCTGAAGGAAGAAAAAGAAGCAAGGCAAAGCCAAAGAAGAAGGCAGCTGGCAGAGAGAGAGAGAAGAGAAAAGCCATAGGAAGAGAAGAATGCAAAGGAAGCTAAAGGAAAGGCAAAGCTGAAGAAGAGATAAGCCAAAATCAGAAGAAGAAGGAAGGAGACACCAGAGAATAGAGAAGAAGGAAGATAAAGAAGAAGAGAAAAGAAAGAAGATTGAAGCTAAAGGCAGCCGACAGAAGAAGCACTATAGCATCATCATTTTAAGACATCAAATTTACGAATCAGACGTCCAATTTTGAGTTTCATTCATAGACATTGGTTTCTTTAGTATTTTGTACTCTACATTTACTCCTATCCTTTTGCATTGTGACATTGATATTATTGCATATTCTTTCAAATTATGAATAGTGATCTTGATTTCTAAACCCCAATTTGCTCCCTGTGTTCGACCTTGGACTTTAAAATTCGAGTAATAAAATTGTATTTGTTTCGAATGGTTTTTCGGCTATATTACAACGCGATATTCTTAAAACTCGATTCAGTGCGATAAACATTTTGGGGCCGTTTCCATGGAGCAACGGGCTATTTAGAATTCTTGATTACAAATTGCTGATTTGGTACTGACTTGCTATATCTCTTTTGTTGTGGTTGTTTCAGGGAGAAGATTCAATGGAAGACAGCCGCACATCAAACACACCTGGGGAAGGTAATTTTTGATTAATCTCTTTCTCTTAAGCCCCTCATTCTGAAAAGGAAGAAAAGATAAAATCAATTAGGGCTACTTGCTTTCCATTTCTAGCTAATTCACCAAGTTGTCTGATTTGATTTCAACAACAATACTGATTTGTGCACCCATTTAAGGTAACTAAGGCTACCACATTCTTGATTGAGCTCTAGATACCACATTGGACAAACTAAATTGGACCAAGATTAGAGCCAAATTAAGGATTTCAATTTAGGGTTTTAGAGACACACTTTCATAAGCAAGAATCAACTCTCCAAAAAGAGGTGTGCCTAAGCCTTGGTTGAAGAGATTTATTCAAGAAAACCCTAAAATTTAGGCTCTTAATCTCACTTGAATCCTAAAAGAAGGGGCCTAAAACTTCTCAAAGGACAAATAGGTGAAGTTGACCCACCTTGTTGGGTCAACCAACCTTGAAATTAGGTCACTTTTTGCACTCAATACATCTAAAGTTCAAGTGAAATCTTAAGCACCCTTGCTTCTTAATAAAACTGGTAGACTTAAGGGGTCAAAGTATCCGTTCTGGTCTACCTGGAACATCAGTGACAAGAGAGGTCGGGTGGGGGAAACCCTGTAACTCGTGGGGGCGCTCTACCATGTAGGGGTCTTTGCGGGACTCTCCCTCTCTGGCTGCCTAGGTATTTCTCATGTGGACGTCTTTCTGACTAAGGGGTATCATCCGCCCTGAACCTTTATAGTCATCCAAATTTTTGGGTGTCTTGATTGGGTCCATCACATTCTACTCTCATCCAAACCATCGGTGCATGTTTGGTAGGAGGTCCTTAAGACCATCCTTGAGGCCTCCTTTAGTGATTCACTCCCGTCGAGGCCAGGCCTCGACTTTCGTGTTTGTGCAGCAACCCCATCACATAGACATCTCCTCCGATTCATCTGAACCCGATTCTCCTTCCATCATCATGGCACAACCCGCAGAAGAAGAGAATAACCTTGAGAACCAACTCAGTGCCTTAATGATTTACTCCAAGCTTTTGTGAACCCACCACAGCGTCCTATGATGCGAGATCACTACAATGTCGCTGCGGTGGCGATTGAACCTCGAGTCCAAATCCCGGCTGGAGGTCTTGATTCTGAACTCAAGCCCAACATGATTCATGCTATTCCAAAGTTTCATGGGCTTAATTCCGAGGATCCCTTCCAGTACATCAAACAACTTAAGCATCTAACCCAGACCTTCGAGTCAGATGTCCAAAATCGGTATATTCTTCTCATGAAGATGTTCTCCTTCTCTCTCATGGACAAAACAGCTCACTGGTATCAGATTCAAACATGTCCAATCAACACATGGGTTGAACTACAATCCGAGTTTCTGAAAAAGTTCTTCCCAGTTGGTCGGATGAATGCCCTACGACACCAGATCACACACTTCACACAGCAGCCTGAAGAACCGCTTCATGAAGCATGGGACCACTTCCTGGATCTCATGCGAAAGTGCCCCCATCACGGAGTTCCTAAATGAGAACAAGTCCAGTCTTTTTACCAGGGACTCCGTGAAGATATCTGCTTATTCGTCAATGCAACCTGCGGAGGAAATATCATGGGTCAACACGAAGGCACTGTGTGGGAGATTCTTGAGAATATGTGCGAGAACTCCATCAATAATGGCGCCATGGGCTTATTCGTCTGGACGAATGCCCATGCATCGACGAATCCAAGGGGAGCACAAGAGACGTAGGGCCTGTCCGCATCCGTTGACTTGGAATTGATGGCCAATCGTTTAGACAAGGTCTCTATCATTGAGAAAAAGGTGGATGAGCTAACTCGACATCTGCAGCGAGCCACCGCTGTTAGATGTTATGCACAGCTTCCCTCCCAGAGGGTAGCTGTGCATAACATCTATCACTGATCTTCTTAGGGGATGGACCCGTATCCGCCCCCGTCTGACTCTAGGACGGGAGGAAACTCCGATCCTATCTACTCTAGTTGGGGGAACTTTGAACCCTCGTACTCTGACTTTTCTGAGGTTCCTTAGACCTGCGAGGACCTCAACTCCATCCGGAATGACCCATTCTCCAACACCTATAACCCTGGATGGCAGAATCATCCCAATTTTCTTGTGGACGGGAAATAATTAGAATCAAAGACCACCATATCAACCCCGTCCACAGCTCCTCGTCCATATCAGCCGCCTCAGCCTCAGCCCAACCCCACCTATCAATCTGGGCCAACTCAGATAGATCAAATGACTCTCATCCTTCAGACTCTAGCTGACATTTAGAAGACGAATGCGGCTATGCAAAAATATCACAACGACGAGATCACAGAGGTTCGCAATCAACTTGCCCAGATGGCGAATTCCCGCTAACCTGGCACACTCCCTTCGCAACCTCTACCGAATTCGAATAAAGTGCCGAACCAGAGGCACGTTATGAACCCAAATCCAGGCCAAGCCTGCATGATTTATCAGGCCCCTTCTGTTCCATCACCCGACGGGATGGAAGCTTCGACATCATATGCGGGATTTCAGCAGCAGCCACCTATTTTACCGACTCCAAACCAAAACCAGGTAGGACTAAATTCTGTTACAACCTGTAGTGGCAAAGCAACACAAGACCCACCTTATCAAAGCCACTTTTAGCCTGGTAGAAACCCAAACCCTAGGATAGTTATCTATGATACCATTGTCCTTGATCAAGAACCTGGACCTATTCTAGAGGAACCATCCAAGGTTCCATTTCTCGAGGCCTTGACCAAGGGAAAGAGGATAAACAAACCCGTGGCACCTGAGGAGGATCTGGTCAATCGCTTTGAATAGGTCCATATAAACATCCCCTTGATGGATGCGATCTGCCACGTACCGGCTTATGCATGATTTCTGAAAGACTTGTGTACACCTAAGTGTAAGCTGCGAACCAAAAGTAGGAGCCCAATCGTACTACTAGAGCAAGCCAGCTTTGTAATTTTGAGCAAATTCCCACCTAAGGGGAAAAAGACCCAAGTACTCCCCTGATTTCCTGTACCATTGGTGATACCCAATTTGATAGAGCTTTATTAGATCTAGGAGCATCCATAAACCTAATACCTACATCCCTACTTGACCACCTTGAGGAATCTGAACTAAAACTGACAGAGGTGACATTATAATCGGTAGATCGATCTATTAAGTCACCTAAAGGAGTTCTTGAGGATGTCATTATTAGGGTTCAAGATTTCTATTTCCCGGTGGACTTTGTAGTCTTGGATACGGATGCTCCAGAAAACCTGAGGGATACACCAATTATACTAAGGAGACCCTTTATTTGCTAGGACCAACATAAATTGTGAGAAGGGCCAAATTGAACTGAAATTCAGGAACCAAACATTAAAGATCGACATTGTTGATGAGGCGAGATTGTGTTTTTAAAAGATGTTCGTTGCAGTATAAATGAAATCGATGCGAAAACAAATAAGAATTTATAACTCGAAAACCAAGGTATCCGAGGTTGAACACAGGGAGCAATTGTGTATTTAAAAACTTGAGAGCACAACTCTCAATTTAATAAAAAGCAATAACCAATGCAATCAAAATTAAGAAGTAAAAATAATGTCAATGTAGAGATAAGCTCAAAAATTGGACATCTGATGTAAAATCAGACGTCTTAAAAGATTCTGCTACAGTGCACAACTTGTCCTTCTCTTTCTGATTTTTGCCTTCTCTTTCTCTCTTCTTTCTCTTTCTCTACGGCTACGCTTCTTCTGCCTTCAGTCTTCTTTCTTCTTTTCTTCTGTCTTCTTCTTCTGTCTCTGCTTGGCTGCTCCTTCTTTCTTTCTTCAGCCCTTGCCTTCTTTGGTTTCTTCTTCTTTCTTCTTCCTTTTCTTTCTTCTTCTGTGGCTAAGTCCTTCCTTAGCTTTGGCTTCCTTTGCCTTCAAGTCCTGCCTTTAGCAGCTGCCTCCTTCTTCTTCTTCTCTTCCTCTTCTGCACTTGGTCTTCTTCTTCAGCCTCTCCTCTTCTTCCTTCTTAGCTTTCTCTTCTTTTGCGTTCAGATTCTTCTTTCTTTCCTGCACAGCACAATGGAGCAAAACCTACCCCTACCCCTCCCCACATCTCTCTCTCTATTTTGCTCTTAGGTACGCTTTCCTAGAGCCAGGTAATCGGGTCGGGTTTCGTGTGCCCGGGTCCAGGCACACCGACGTGGTGTAGTACACGAGGAGTGCTAGGTAATTGGGTCAGGTGCCAGGTCTACGGGGGCAGGGGTCGTAGATGAGGCACGAGCATGTGAGGGCGAGGGACCTCACCCCATGTCACTTGAGGCGAAGAGATAGAAACAAGAAAATAATTTAAGTAACACCACTCACCCCTGAGTTTACACCCGCTTTTACTGGCTCCCACAGGAGGGAACTCCACTCAATTGGAGCATCTGGGAGCCTCGCAAAATCTGCTTTCAGGCTGGTTATGTTCACACACTCAACACGCGTTGCCTGGAGCCCTTATGCCTGGAGCGCACGGTCTGGAGCTCTTCGCAAGCAAGCTTGCTTCAGTGTTAATGGCGGAAGGGGGCTCAGACCTTCGCAACACAAAGATGACCTTGCAACCCTGTCAAAAAATAAAGGAAGCTTCGCCGTGTCATGGTGAAGGTGAGGCGGGGGCTGGCGTGGTGCAGAATGGCCTAGGCATGCGTGCCTAGGTCAGACTGTGACCGTGCTTGTGGATTTGTTCGGTGGACGTGTAGGGCGTGTGTGGCAGTCAGTGGATGGGCGAAAAGTGATCAGTAGGTGATGGCGAAGGTGATGAGGTTGGTGGCGAGGCATGTGGAGGTGCGGAGTGGTGGATGCGCCTCACCGGTGGTCAGCCAGAGATGAGGGAGACAAAGGTGGACAGTGGCAGTCAAGGGGCGTTTCCTAAAATTAAATGAGGGAAAATGAAGAATGGGAGGAGAGGAACTTATCTGCTGGTATTGGGATGAAGGGGAGGCAGAGGAGACGAGCAGCGCATATGTGTCGTCTTCAGGGAAGAAAGCCCTGAGGTGAGGATGGTGGCGACGAGGAGGAGGTCGGAGAGGCGTGCATTGGTGCGACGCAATGCGGAGGAACGAGACGAAGCTAACTCTGCCACTGGTATGGTGGCAGAGCGACGAGAGGAGGGAGGAGAGATCGCCAGAGCTTGTGGGCATTTGACCGAAGATGTGGAAGGAGGAAATTGAGAGGGTATCTGTGGCCAAATCAAGCTTGGAAGATGCGTAAAGGACCAGGGGTCCTTTTATAGCTGCTGGCCGAACCCTTTGTGCTTGGAAGGCAAGCCTTCCAGCACAAAGGCCTCACCGGAGAAGGAAGGTATGCAAGACACCTAAATCTCTTGAGCATTCGCATGAGAGATTTGGTGTAAATCTGATCTGGAGATCTCGTTTAGACGATGGAGAAATCCTCAAAGAATCTCCCTTGCAAATCTAGGAGGAGATCTCTAAGGATTCGAGGAGATATCCTCCTGAAATCCTCGCCAGAGTGGGATTCCTCCACTGTAATGGAGAAGGGACCTAAATGTAAGGGTGGTGAGGAAGTTAGGGGCACTGTGCAAGGGTTTTCAAAAGTTATGGGCCAGAATGTAATTGGGTGGATCATTTTGCAAAGTAGGTCAAGATGACCTTCCCTTAGGTCCAAATTTTGGTATAAACCTAATTTTGACCTAAGGAATCCAATGGTGAAGTTGAGTTTTAGGTTTGACCATGTTTGACTGGACATTTTACACAAAAACCCAAATTAGGTTAAAAACTAAGCTAGGACCCCAATCTAGGTCAAAATAGGTTCCAAAGGCCAAATTGAAGGTTCTAAACCCTAGGGGATATTTTTCCATGAATTTTAGAGGATTTAGTTGATTTTTATCCTGATTGAAACCTTGTTGAATTAAGCGGGTTTGTTTTAGGGTTACAGAATGTCATTTAATTCTTAAACCTTGCAATTACCCTTTTTTGACTGAACCATCCCACTTTTCCTCTTATTAAGTCCAATTGACCTATGTTTTGCCCCTGAGAAATCCCGTTGATGTACTGCAATGGTAAAAATTACAGTTTTACCCCTTAGTTCATGTTTTCTTCCCAGAACAGTAATCTCTTGAATTAGGCCTTCCTTTAGGTTATGTATGAGCTTTTGTTTACTTTCTCAGGTCAAAATGAGCTAGTTAGGGCTCATGATGAGGTTCTCATCATAGCCCCATGCCTAGCTTTTGCTAATCCCTTAGCAAAATTTTAAGGTTTTAACATCTGTTCTAGACCATGAGTTTCTTCTACCAGTTGTGATAAGAGCTTTTTCTTTTTCTTTTGTGATTAGGTCAGAATGCCGACAATAGGCCTAGAGGTGCTCAAGTACCAGCCAAAATCCAGACCTGACCTGCTTTAGCCTCAGTCCTCCGAAAAGGTTTTTAAGGCCCGTAGAAACTATCCCAGGGTTCGTTGGACTCCGCAGTTAAAGCACCCGTGCTTGAGACATTTTTAGCCTTGGTTCAGTTTACAGTGCATTTTTGTAAGAGAGAGACAGATGATTTATTTATTTGGAGAGCTTTCTCTCTCTTTTCTACTTATTTCTAACTTTGGGTTGGCTTCTCAACATGGTTTGTATCGGATTCCTCGTCCCCATCATCAATCCTCAAAGGTCCCTAGCAATAGATGCTTCATGATAGCACCACCCATGGCAACCCTTAGAACCTTGGATTTTGAGATTTCCAGATAATCCCACCCATGGTGTTCCGTGGCCAAATCCAGACCCTAGTAATCGACATTTCATGATAATGCTGCCCATGGTATCTGAACCAGCAGAGTGCTTACATGCCCCCGGTAGGATTTTTAAATATCCTAAGAGAAAAGCATCGAGGAGACGATATGTTGTTACGCATCTTCGAGTGGAATGTCCTACCTCTCCGCGTCGAAAACTTGTCCAAATCAACTTGTGTTGATCGACCTCTCCTAATCTAGGCAACTTTTTCAGAACATTAAAATGCTTTTGCGTGATTTTGATAGTTATGCACACTGAACTAGACTATGTGTGGATTGGGGTACCTAGGTTACTGAGTCCCGCAAACCAAAGGTTAGTTAATGAGGCCGAATACTCCCTAAGCCTTAGACCTAATACTCAAGCTTCGCATTTTCCCCAACCTCTTAAGGAATATCTAGATTTTAACGGTTACTTGAATTTTTAAGCCTAAGAGTCTACCCCAAAAAGGCCTAAAGTTAGCGTTCCTACTAATCTCTTTATGTGTCTCCTTAGCACTTTTTTTCTCTTTTTTCTTGATGTGGTCTAGAACTTCAGTTAATCCCTTAATCTTTTACTAATAACTATTCTTTTTTTCTTTTTCATTTTGTGCTCCTTTTTGGCATTTTGCTCTTTTCCCCCTCATACTTTGTATAGCCCAAAATTTTTTTTCTCTCCTCATATTTTGTATAGCCCAAAAATTTTTCTCTCCCCCCTCAGTTTTTTTGTTCTTTTACAAGATTTTTCAATTTTTTTTTATTTTTTGTGATATGTGAATTTTTGTTGAAACCTTTTCTTGATATGAGTTTTCATGACATTTTGCACTTTCATACCCCCCCATGCCTACGATTTGCAATGTCCCCATTGTAAACTAGGTGGGTTCGAATTCAGCTTAGTTCATTCATTAGGACAGGTGTTGGGTGAGCGAACGGGTCGAGGTGACTATTGAGAATGATTTCTAGACTCGGGTACGGGTACCTGAGGTGGAGTTGGCTGTGCTAATGGATGAACCCTAAAGTGCAATATGAATTCAGCATAGAAATGTCAGGAAAGGTTTCGAGCTTTCCAAAGAATGGCGGGTTGCCTCCCGTTAAGTGCTGAGTTTTACGCCATCGGCTGGGCGCAATGAGCTCAGGGAGAATGGAGGATAAAGGATGACTCAGCCAAATCTGTATTAGTCATGTCAATGAACAGTTTGAGTCTCTGACCATTCATGATAAAGGGTTCGAAATCGTGGCTGATCTCAATGGCTCCATTTCCAAAGATTCGTCGGACTAGGTAGGGTCCGATCCACTTAGATCGTATCTTTCCTGGGAATAATTTGAGTTGGGCATCAAAGAGTAGAACCTTTTGACCAGGATGAAAGATCTTTCTAGAAATGTGCTTGTCATGAAAGGCTTTAACCCACTCTTTGTAAATTCGCGAGTTCTCATACACGTCGTGGCGTAATTCATCGATCTCGCTCATTTAAAGCTTTCTATGGGTTCCAGCCTTAGAAAGATCTAAGTTGCAATTCCGTATTGCCCAATAGGCTTTATGCTCCAATTCGACGGGGAGGTGACTTGCCTTCCTATACACCAGTCTGAAGGGTGACATGCCTAATTGGGTCTTATGGGTGGTCCTATAAGCCCACAATGCTTCCGGAAGCTGGGATGACCAATCCTTCCTGTCAGGTCGAACAGTAACCTGGAGGATTTTCTTGATCTCCCGATTTGATAGCTCAGCTAGACCATTAGTTTGGGGGTGGTAAGGAGTAGAGATTCGATGCGACACCTCGTATTTGGTCATCAGTGACCTGAACTAAGCGTTTGTGAAATGGGTCCCTTCGTCAGAAATTATTGCGCGTGGAATCCTGAAACTTGAGAAGATGTTTTGATGAATGAATTTGATAACAACTTTGTGATCATTGGTTTGGGTTGGAATGGCTTCGATCCACTTGGACACATAGTCAACAACAAGTAAGATGTATTCGAAGCCATTCGAAATAGGGAAGGGTCCCATAAAATCAATCCCCCAAATGTCAAAAATCTCGCATACTAAGATCGACTGTAAAGGCATCATGTCTTGATGGCTCATGTTGCCCAAGGTCTGGCAACGGGTACATGCCTTACAGTGATCATATGCATCCTTGAAAATTGTGGGACAGTAAAAGCCACACTGGAGGACTTTTGATGTGGTTTTGTGTCCTGAAAAATGTCCACCGCATGCCTGGTCATGGTAGAAAGAGAGTATGTCTTTGATTTCTACTTTCGCGACACATCGTTGAATTATTTGATCAGCACCAATGAAGAATAGATACAGGTCTTCCCAAAGGTAATACTTGGCATCGGAATGCAATTTGTTCTTCTTGCCTTCGGCCAATTGGATGAGATCTGATGTGATGCCAAGTAGATCACTATGTTTGTGAACCATGGAAGCCCTGTATCGATAGTCAGGAGGTGCTCATCAGGAAAGTGTTCTGTGATGGGTCCAGAAGGGTCAATGATCTCAGAAGGAAGGCGGGACAAGTGATCAGCTACCACATTCTGTTTTCTCGCTGTCACGAATCTCGAGGTCAAATTCTTGCAACAGTAAGATCCATCGGATTAATCGAGGTTTCGCATCCTTCTTTGCAAGGAGATGCCTCACAGCTGTGTGATCCGAGTAGATGATAACACGGGAACCCAGGAGGTGTGATATGAATTTTTCTAGGGCAAATACTACAGCCAGCAGCTCTTTTTCAGTAATTGTGTAGTTACGCTGAACCTCGTCTAGTGTTTTGCTAGCGTAGTAAATGACCACAGGTTTCTCGTCAATTTTCTGCCCTAAAATCGCTCTTACAGCGAAGTCGGATGCATCGCACATGATTTCAAAGGGTTGAGACCAATCAGGGGACTGTAGGATCGGGGTTTGGGTAACTCGGTCATGAAGGATCTCAAATGCTTGAGTGCATTCCTCGGAGATTTCGAAAGGCACATCCTTGGAGAGAAGAGTAGTCAGGGGGTGCACAATTTTTGAAAAATCAGGGGTAAATTGCCGGTAAAAATCGACGTGCCCCAGAAAAGATCGGATGTCCTTGATTGAGCTAAGCATAGGGAGTTTGGAAATCAAGTTAACCTTGGCTTGATCAACTTGGATGCCTTTCTCCGAAATCAGATGTTCCAGGACGATTCCCTCAGGCACCATGAAATTGTGCTTCTCCCAGGAAAGAACCAAATTCACATCGATGCAGCGCCTGAGTATTTGGACCAAGTGCTAGAGGCAATCGTCAAATGATGCTCCAAAAACTGAAAAGTCATCCATGAAGACTTCCAGATAATCACCTACCATATCTGAGAATATGGCAAGCATGCACCGCTGAAAGGTCGCGGGTGCATTGCAGAGACCGAATGGCATCTTTCGAAATGCGTACGTCCCGAAGGGGCAGGTGAACATGGTCATTTCTTGGTCCTCTGGATGGATTGCCACTTGGTTATAACTGGAGTACCTGACAAGAAAGCAGAAGAACCTATTTCCTGCTAGTTTCTTGAGGATCTGATCAATAAATGGTAGTAGGAAATGGTCCTTCGTGGAGGAATTGAGTCTTTTGTAATCAACGCAGACTCTCCATGAGTTAGCTATTCGGGTTGGTATGACCTCTTCAGTTTCAGTCGTAATGATGGTGAGTCCGACCTTCTTAGGCACAACCTGGATTGGACTCACCCAGCAACTGTCGGAGATTGGGTAGACGATCCCTACATCTAACCACTTGATGATCTCCTTTTTCACGACCTCCTGCAAGTTAGGGTTTAAACGTCTCTGCATCTCTCGCAAAGGTCGTGCGGCCTCTTTCGTGTAGATTTGATGTGTGCAATACTAGAGGCTTATGCCAGTCAAGACATCGAGAGTCCATCCAATGGCTCTACGATGTTGCTGGAGAATAGTAATCAGACGGGATTCCTGGTTAGGTGTGAGTCGGGAGTTGATAATCACAGGAAACGTCTGATTGGAACCCAAAAAGAAGTACTTCAGATGACTGGGAAGGGGCTTGAGTTCCAAGATGAGATTATCAGCAGCAGCGGGTGGTTCAGGGTCTATATCAGGGACAAAGGTCGGAGTTATGGGTGTGTCTAGATCAGATTCAGACTCCTCTGTTTGTGGGTTTTGATCTTCTGGTGGTTGATCAGGGATAATCAGGTTGTCCTCAACATGCGATTCATCAACCGCGGCTTTGATATCACATATTTGTTCTATAACCCCGTAATTAATCCCTTGTTGGGCCTTAAAGATGTCAATCTTCAGAGTTTGATTCCCAAATTTTAATTTTGTTTGGCCCTCCTCATAGTTTTTGTTGGCCTTAGCAGTAGCCAAAAATGGTCTCCCTAATATAATCGGTGTATCCCTTGGGTTCTTAGGTACATCCATATCCAAAACTATGAAATCCATCGGGAAGTAGAAATCCTGTACCCTAACAATGACATCCTCGAGTATTCCTTTAGGTGACTTGATGGATCGATCGGCTAATTGCAATGTCACCTCAGTTGGTTTAAGTTCGGACTCTTCAAGGTGGTCAAGGAGGGATATAGGTATTAGGTTTATGGAGGCACCTAAGTCTAATAGGGCTCTATCAAATTGGGTTTCACCAATTTTACATGAAATCAGGGGAGTTCCTAGGTCTTTAGCCTTGGGTGGGAGTTTACTCAAGATTATAGAGCTGGCTTGCTCTGACAGTATGATCGGACTCCCACTTTTGGTTCGTGGCCTACGCTTGGGTGTACACACATCTTTCAGGAATCGTGCGTAAGCCGGTATGTGGTGGATTGCATCCATCAAGGGGATGTTTATCTGGACCTGTTCAAAGAGCTTGACCAGATCCTCCTCAGGAGCCACGGGTTTGGTTATCCTTTTTCCTTTAGTCAAGGCATCGGGAAATGGAACCCTAGTTGGTTCCTCTAGAATAGGTCCAGGTTCTTGATCTAGGATAGGGGTATCCTGGATAACTATCCTAGGACTTGTGTTACTACCAGGCTTAGAGTGGTTTGTATAATGTAGGTCTTGGGTTGCTCTACCACTACGAGTTGTTACGGAGTTTAATCCTGCTTGGGTTTGGTTTGGGTTTGGTAGAATGGGTGGCTGCTGCTGAAATCCCGCATAAGATGTCGAAGCTTCCATCCTGTTTGGTGATGGAATAGAAGGGGCCTGATAAATCACATGTGCGTGGCGTAGATTTGGGTTCATAATGCACCTTTGGGTCGGCACGTTATTTGGGTTTGGCAGAGGTTTTGATGGAAGAGTGCTAGGTTGGCGGGAATTTGCCATCTGGGCAAGTTGATTGCGAACCTTTGTGATCTTGTCCTTGTGCTATTTTTGCATTGCCGCATTCGTCTTCTGAATGTCAGCCAGTGCTTGAAGGATAAGAGTCATTTGATCCTGGTTTGGCCTAGATTGATAGGTATGATTGGGCTGAGGCGGCTAATATGGACGAGGAGCTTGTGGACGGGGTTCGTAAGGTGGTCTTTGAGTCTGAGAATTTCCTGTCCACTGGAAGTTGGGATGATTTCACCATCTAGGGTTGTAGGCATTGGAGAATGGGTCATTTCGGACGGCATTGAGGTCCTCGTAGGTCTAAGGAGCCTCAGAATACGAGGGTTTAGAGTTCCCCCAACTAGATTAGAGTGGATCAGAGGTCCCTCCGGTCCGAGAGTCAGACGGGGGTGGATACAGGTCCATCCGCTGAGAAGATTGGTGATAGATGTTCTGCACAGTTTCCTTTGCAAGAGGTGGTCGTGCTAAAGAGTTCTGTGCAGAGGTGGCTCGCTGTAGATGCTGGGTCAACTCGTCCACCTTCTTCTCTATGATAAAGACCTTGTCCAACCTACTGGCCATCAGTTCCAAGTCGATGGATGTGGACAGGTCCTACGTCTCATGTGCTCCCCTAAGATTTGTCGATGCGCAGGCATTTGTCTGGTCGAATAAGCCCATGGAATCATTATTGATGGAGTTCTCACACATATTTTCGAGAATCTCCCTCACCGTGTCCTTATGTTGACCCATGATGTTTCCTCCACAGGTTGCATTGACGAATAATCTAATGTCTTCAGGGAGTCCCTGGTAAAAAGATTGGACTTGTTCCATTTAGGAACTCCGTGATGGGGATACTTTCGCATGAGATCTAAGAATCGATCACATGCCTCATGAAGAGGTTCTCCCGTTTGTTGAGTGAAATGAGTGATTTGGTGGCGCAAGGCATTTGTTCGGCCAACGAGAAAGAACTTCTTCAAAAATTTGGACTGAAGTTCATCCCATGTGTTGATTGGACGAGTCTGAGTTTGATACCAATGAGCAGCCTTGTCCATGAGGGAGAAAGAAAACATCTTCATGAGTAGAATATCCTGATTTTGTGCATCAGACTCGAAGGTCTGGGCCAAATGCTTGAGCTGTTTAATGTGCTGGAATGGATTCTCGGAGTTAAGCCCATGGAATTTTGGTATGACATGAATCATATTGTGCTTGAGTTTAGAATCAGGACCTCCAGCCAGGATTCGGACTCGAGGCCCGATTGCCACCGCAGCGGGATTATAGTGATCTCGCATCATAGGATGCTGCGGTGGGTTTACAAAGTTTTGGAAGAGATCATTTAGGCACTGAAGCTGGTGCTCAAGGTTGTTCTTCTCTTCAATGGGTTGTGCCATGATGGAAGAAGAAGGAGAACTTGGTTTTGAATCAGAGGAAAGATCTATGTGGTGGGGTTGCTGCACAAACAAGGGTGTCGAGGCTTGGCCTCGGCGAGAGTGAATTTCTAAAGGAGGTCTTAAGGATGGTCTTCAGGGCCTCCTACCCAACATGCACCGAAGGATGTGATGAGATTAGAAGGTGCTGGACCCAATTGAGACACCCAAAAATTGTTGGGTGACTATAGAGGTTCGGGGCGGATGATACCCCTTAGTTAGAAAGGTCGTCCACTTGAGAAGTACCTAGGCAACCAGAGAGGGAGAGTCCCATAAAGACCCTTATACGGTAGAGCGTCCCCACGAGTTACAGGGTTTCCCCCACCTGACCTCTCTTGTCACTGAGATTCCAGGAAGACCAGAATGGGGACCTTGACCTCTTAAGTCTACCTTTTTAAATTAAGATCAAGGTGCTTAGGGTTCCACTTGAACTTTAGACCTTTTGAGTGAAAAAAGTGACATAATTTTAAGGTTGGTTGACCCAAAGGATCAACTTCACCTCTTTGCTCCTTTGAGAGCTTTTAGGTCCTTTCTTTTAGGGTTCAAATGGATTAAGAGCCTAATTTGCTTAGGGCTTCTCTTGGATAGATCTTTTCAAACAAGGCTTAGTCACACCTCTTTTTGAAATTTTTGCTTCTTTGCTTAAGAGAAGATGTGTCTCTAAAAACCCTAGCTTTGCAATCCTTAGGTTGGCTCTAGTTGGTCCAATTTAGTTGCCTCAAAAATTGGTATCTAGGGCTTCAATCAAGAAGGTTTTAGCCCTAATTACCTTAATTGGATGTGCAATTCAAAATGTGTTGAAATGAAAATCAGGCAACTTTGGTGAATTACTAAATATGGAAGCAGGTAACCCTAGATTGATTTTTCTTTACTTTTTTTCCTTTTCAGATTTTAAGGGGATTAAGAGAGGGCTAATGAAAGTTTACTTGTTCCTTGGTGTGGTTGTTGTGCGATTGCTTTTCTTTCCTTGACTTTCCCTGAGACAAACACAAAAAAAGAGAGAGATTAAGTTAGTATTGAATCAGAAGTTGTGATCAAGGTTTCTAAAATGCCCGTTGCTCCCCGGCAACGGCGCCAAAATGTTGACGAGGGAAGATCATGTTTTTAAAAGATGTTCGTTGCAGTATAAATGAAATCACCGTGAAAATAAATAAGAATTTATAACTCGAAAACCAAGGTGTCCGACATCGAACACAGGGAGCAATTGGGTATTTAGAAACTTGAGAGCACAACTCTCAATTTAATAAAAAGCAATAACCAATCCAATCAAAATTGAGAAGTAAAAATAATGTCAATGTAGAGATAAGCTAAAAAATTGGACGTCATATGTTACATCAAACGTCTTAAAAGATTCTGCTACAGTGCACGACTTGTCCTTCTCTTTCTGATTTTTGCCTTCTCTTTCTCTCTTCTTTCTCTTTCTCTGCAGCTACGCTTCTTCTGCCTTCAGTCTTCTTTCTTCTTTTCTTCTTTGTCTTCTTCTTCTATCTTTGCTTGGCCGCTCCTTCTTTCTTTCTTCTGCCCTTGCCTTCTTTGGCTTCTTCTTCTTCTTTCTTCTTCCTCTTCTTTCTTCTTCTGCGGCTAAGTCCCTCCTTAGCTTTGGCTTCCTTTGCCTTCAAGTTCTACCTTCAGTAGCTACCTCCTTCTTCTTCTCTTCCTCTTCCGCACTTGGTCTTTTCTTTAGCCTCTCCTCTTCTTCCTTCTTAGCTTTCTCTTCTTCTGCCTTCATATTCTTCTTTCTTTCCTGCACAGCACAATGGAGCGAAACCTACCCCTACCCCTCCCCACGTCTCTCTCTCTCTCTATTTCGCTCTTAGGTACGCTCTCCCAGAGCCGGGTAATCAGGTCAGGTTTCGCGTGCCCAGGTCCAGGCGTACTAGCGTGGTTAGTGAGCGAGGAGTGGTAGGTAATCGGGTCGGGTGCTAGGTCTACGGGGGCAGGAGTAGCGGACGAGGCACGAGTGTGTGAGGGTGAGAGACCTCACCCCGTGTCACTTGAGGCGAAGAGATAGAAACAGGAAAATAATTTAAGTAACACCACTCACCCTTGAGTTTACGAGGTGGGACTAAAAGTACCACCCGCTTCTGCTGGCTCCCGCAGGAGGGAACTCCAGTCAATTGGAGTAGCTGGGAGCCTCGCGAAGTCTGCTTTCAGGCTGGTTATGTTCGCACACTCAACGCATGTCGCCTAGAGCCCTTATGCCTGGAGCGCACGGTCTGGAGCTCTTAGCAAGCAAACTTGCTTCAGTGTTAATGGCAGAAGGGGGCTCAGACCTGTGCGACACAAAGATGACCTTGCGGCCCTGTCAAACAATAGGGGAACCTTCGCCGTGTCACGGCAAAGGTGAGGTGGGGGCTAGCGTGGCACAAAATGGCCTAGGCATGCGTGCCTAGGTCGGACTGTGACCGTGCTTGTGGGTTTGTTCAGTGGAAGTGTAGGGCGTGTGTGGCGATCAGTGGATGGGCAGAAAGTGATCAGTGGGTAATGGCGAAGGTGATGAGGTTGGTGATGAGGCATGTGGAGGTGAGGAGCAGTGGATGCACCTCGCCGGTGGTCAGCCAGAGATGAGGGAGATGAAGGTGGATAGTGGCAGTCAAGGGGCATTTCCTGAAATTAAATGAGGGAAAATGAAGAGTGGGAGGAGAGGAACTTATCTATGGGTATTGGGACGAAGGGGAGGTAGAGGAGACGAGTGACGCATATGTGCCGTTGTCAGGGAAGAAATCCCTAAGGTGAGGATGATAGTGATGAGGAGGAGGTCGAAGAGGCATGCGCTGGTGCGACGCAACGTGGAGGAACGAGACAAAGATAACTCTGCCACTGGTATGGTGGCAGAGCGACGAGTGGGAGGAGAGATCACCGGAGCTTGCGAGCATTTGACTGGAGATGAGGAAGGAGGAAATTGAGAGGGTATCTGCGGCCAAATCAAGATTGGAAGATGCATAAAGGACCGGGGGTCCTTTTATAGCCGCTGGTCGAACCCTTTTTGCTTGGAAGGCAAGCCTTCCAGTGCAAAGGCCTCGCCGGAGAAGGAAGGTGCGCAAGACACCCAAATCTCTCAAGCGATCGCATGAGAGATTTGGTGTAAATCTGATCTGGAGATCTCGTTCAAACGATGGAGAAATCCTCAGAGAATCTCCCTTCCAAATCTGGGAGATCTCTGAGGATTCGAGGAGATATCCTCATTAAATCCTTGTCGGAGTGGGATTCCTCCGCTGTAATGCTGGAGGGACCTGAATGTAAGGGTGGCGAGAAAGTTAGGGGGCTTTGTGCAAGGGTTTCCAAAAGTTAGGGGCCAGAATGTAATTGGGTGGACCATTTTGCAAAGTAGGTCAAGATGACCTTCGCTTAGGCCCAAATTTTGGTAAAAACCTAATTTGGACCTAAGGAATCCAATGGTGAAGTTGGATTTTAGATTTGAACATGTTTGAATAGATATTTTGCATAAAAACCCAAATTAGATTAAATACTGAGCTAGGACCCCAATCTAGGTCAAAATAGGTTCCAAAGGCCAAATTGAAGGTTCTAAACCCTAGGGGATATTTTTCCATAAATTTTAGAGGGTTTATTTGATTTTTATCCTGACCGAAGCCTTGTTGAATTAAGCAGATTTGTTTGAGGGTTACAGAATGTCATTTAATTCTTAAATCTCACAATAACCCTTTTCTGACTGAACCATCACACTTTTCCTCTTATTAAGTTCAATTGACCTATGTTTATCCCTTGAGAAATCCTGTTGATGTACTGCAATGGTAAAATTACAGTTTTACCCTTTAGTTCATGTTTCCATCCCAGAACAGTAATCTCTTGAATTAGGCCTTCCTTTAGGTTATGTAAGAGCTTTTGTTTACTTTCTTAGGTCAAAATGAGCTAGTTAGGGCTCATGATGAGGTTCTCATCAGACATCTTTAAGGCCCAACAAGGGATTAATTGTGGTGTGATAGAATAAATATGTGACATCAAGGTTGTGGTTGACGATCTGTATATTGAGGAAAACCTGATTACTTCTGATCAACCACAAGAGGATCAAAACCCACAATCAAAGGAGTCCAAACTTGACCTAGACACACTTGTAACTCCTTCCCTTGCTCCTGATAAACACCGTGAACCACCCGCTGTTGCTGATAACCCTATTTTGGAACTCAAGCCTCTTCCCGATCATTTAAAGTACGTCTTTCTGGGTTCCAATCAGACATTTCCTGTGATTATCAACTCTAGACTCACACCTGATCAGGAATCCCGTCTGATTACTGTTCTCCAGTAACATCGTAGAGCCATTGGATGGACTCTCGATGATTTGACTGGCATCAGCCCTTCTTACTGCGCACACCGTATCTATATTGAAGAGGGCACATGACCTTCCTGTGAAATGCAGAGATGTATGAATCCTAATCTGCAGGAGGTCGTGAAAAAGGAGATCATCAAATGGTTAGATGTAGGGATCATCTACTCGATCTCCGACAGTTGGTGGGTGAGTCCAATCCAGGTTGTGCCTAAGAAGGCAGGACTTACTGTAATCACGACTGAAATCGGAGAAATCATACCGACCCGTGTGGTGAATTCGTGGAGAGTCTGCATTGATTATAGAAGACTCAATACCTCCACAAAGAAGGATCATTTCCCACTGCCGTTTATTGATCAGATATTCGAGAAACTAGTGGGAAATAGGTTCTTCTGCTTTTTGGACGGGTACTCCGGCTATAACCAGGTTGCAATCCATCCTAAGGACCAAGAAAAGACCACTTTCACCTGCCCCTTCGGGACGTACGCATTCCGAAGGATGCCATTCGGTCTCTGCAATGCACCTGCTACTTTTTAGCGGTGCATGCTTGCCATATTCTCAGATATGGTAGGTGATTATCTAGAAGTCTTCATGGATGAATTTTTAGTATTCAGAGAATCATTTGACGATTGCCTCCTGCACTTGGTCCAGATCCTCAGGTGGTGCATTGACATGAATCTGGTTCTTTCCTGGGAAAAGAGCCATTTCATGGTGCTTGAAGGAATTGTCCGGGGACATCTCATATCAGAAAAAGTCATCCAGGTTGATCTAGCCAAGGTGAATCTAATTTCCAAACTCCCTATACCTAGCTTGATCAAGGACATCCGATCTTTTCTGGGGCACGTCGATTTTTACCGTCGATTCATTCTTGATTTCTCAAAGATTGCACGCCCCCTGACCACTCTACTATCTAAGGATGTTCCTTTCGAAATCTCCAAGGAATGCACTCAAGCATTTGAAATCCTCTGTGATCGAGTTACCTAAGCTCCGATCCTACAGTCCCCTGATTGGTCTCAACCCTTTGAGATCATGTGCAATGCATCTGACTTCGTTGTAGGAGTAGTACTTGGGTAGAAAATTTACGGGAAACCCGTGGTCATCTACTACGCTAGCAAGACACTTGACGAGGCTTAGCATAACTACATAGTTACTGAGAAAGAGCTGTTAGCCGTAGTATTTGCCCTGGAAAAGTTCAGATCATATCTTCTGGGTTCCCGTGTTATCATTTACTCTAATCACATGGCTGTGAGGCATCTCCTTGCGAAGAAGGATGCAAAACCTCGATTACTCCGCTCGATCTTGCTGTTACAAGAGTTTGACCTCAAGATTCACAATAAAGCGGGAAAATAGAATGTGGTAGCTGATCACTTGTCCCACCTTCCTTCTGATATTATCGACCCATCCGGACCCATTACGGAACATTTTCCTGTTGAGCACCTCCTGACTATCACTACAGGGCTTCCATGGTTTACTAATCTAGTAAACTACCTGGCATCACATCAGATCCCGTCCGATTGGCTGAAGGCCAAGAAGGACAAATTGCTTTCTGATGCCAAGTATTACTTCTGGGAAAACCCATATCTTTTCCGCATCAGTGCTGATCAAATCATTCGACGATGTGTTGCAGGAGCGGTGGACACTTCTGCCATGACCAGACATGCGGTGGACAGTTCTCAGGTCATAAAATCGCAACGAAAGTCCTTCAGTGCAGCTTCTATTGGCCCACGATTTTAAGAAATGCATACATTCACTGTAGGGCATGCACTCATTGCCAGACCTTAGGCAACATGAACCACTGTGATATGATGCCCTTATAGCCGATTCTCATATGCGAAATCTTCGATGTATGGGGGATTGATTTTATGGGACCCTTTCCTATTTCGGACGGCTTTGAGTACAATCTACTCGCTATTAACTATGTGTCCCAATGGATCGAAGCCACTGAACCAATGCTCATAAGGTGGTTATCTAATTCATTCATCAGAACATCTTTTCACAGTTCGGGATTCCACGTGCTATAATCTCTGATGGAGGGACCCATTTCACTAATGCTCTGTTCAGGTCACTGATGACCAAATATGGGGTGTCACACCGAATTTCTACTCCTTACCACCCCCAAATTAATGGTCTAGCTGAGCTATCAAATCGGGAGATCAAGAAAATCCTCCAGGTTACTGTTTGAGCTGACAAGAAAGATTGGTCATCCCGAATTTTGGAAGCTTTGTGGTCTTATAGGACCGCCCACAAAACCCAATTAGGTATGTCTCCCTTCAGATTGGTGTATGGGAAGGCATGTCACCTCCTCGTCGAATTGGAGAACAAAGCCTATTGGGCAGTACGGAACTGCAATCTAGATCTTTCTAAGGTAGGAACCCACAGAAAGCTTCAAATGAGCGAGATCGATGAATTATGCCACGATGCGTATGAGAACTCGCAAATTTACAAAGAGTGGGTTAAGGCCTTTCACGACAAGCACATATCTAGAAAGATCTTTCATCCTGGTCAAAAAGTTCTACTCTTTAATGCCAAGTTCAAACTGTTCCCAGGAAAACTCAGATCAAAATGGATCTGACCTTACCTCATCTGACGAATCTTCGGAAATGGGCCATTGAGATTAGTCCACACAGCCACAATTTAGAACCTTTCATCTTGAACGGTCAGAGACTCAAACCGTTCATTGACCTTACCGATACAAATTTGGTTGAGATATCCTTTACCCTCCATTCTCCCTGAGCTCATTGCACCCAGCCGATGGCGTAAAACTTAGCGCTTAACAGGAGGCAACCCGTCATTTTTGAAAAAAAGCCCGAAACTTTTCTTGACATTCCTATGTTTAATTCATATTGTACTTTAGGGTTCATCCATTAAAACAGTCGACCCCACCTCAGGTACCTATACCCGAGTTTGAAATCGTCCGCTACAGTCACCCCGACCCATTTTCCCACCCAGAACCTGTTCTAATGAATGATCTAAGCTGAACTCGAACCCAGCTAATTTACAATGAGGACATTGCAAATCGTAGGCATGGGGGGTATGAAAGTGCAAAACGCTGTGAAAATCATCTCACAAGAAAAGGTTTCATAAAAAAAATCACACATCACAAAAATACCAAAAAAATGAAAAAATTCTTGAAAAGAACAAAAAAATTCTAAGGGGAGAGAAAATTTTGAGGTCATACAAATCTTGAGGAGAAAAAAGGGAAAAGCGAAAAATGTCAAAAAGGAGCACAAGTTGAAAAGAAAAGAAAAAAGATAGTCATTAGTAAGAAATTAAGGGATTAATTGAGTTCTAGACCATATCAAGAAAAAGAAAATGAAAGAAAAAAGTGCTAATGAAACATAGAAGAGATTAGAAGGGACGCTGATCTTAGGTCTCTTGGGCTATACTCCTAGGTTTAAAAATTCAAGTATCTGCTAAAATCTGGATAGTCCTCAAGAGGTTTGGGAAAATGCGAAGCTTAAGTATTAGGTCTAAGGCTTAGGGAGTATTTGGCCTTGTTAACTGACCTCTGGTTTGCGGGACTCAGTAACCTAAGCACCCCAATCCATACACAGTCTGTTTCAGTGCGCATAAGTATCAAAATCATGCAAATGCGTTTAAACTATTATGAAAAAGTCTCCTAGATTAGGAGCGGCCGATTAACACAAGTTGATTTGGACGAGTTCCCAGTGCGGAGAGGTGGGAAATTCCCCTTGAAGATGCACAATAACATATCGTCTCCTCGGTGCTTACCTCCTAGGATATTTACATATCCTACCGTGGGCATGTAAGCACCCTGCGCTGGTTCAGATGCAATGGGCGGCATTATCACGAAATATCGATTGCTAAGGTTTGGATTTAGCTACAGAACGTCATGGGCAGGATTATCTCAAAATCTTGAAAGCCAGGGTTCTGAGGTTGCCATGGACGGTGTTATCACGAAGCATCGACTGTTAGGGACCCTTTGAGGATTGATGATGGGGACTAGGAATTTGATATAGGTCGTGTTGAGAAGCCAATCCGAAGCTAGAAATAAAAAGAAAAGAGAGAGAAAACTCTCCAAACAAAGAAAATTCCTCTCTCTCTCTTACAAAAATGCACTGCAAACTAAACCAAGGCTAAAATACGCTACAAGCACAGGAGCTTTAACCATGGAGTCCAACGAACCTTAGGATAGTTCCTGTGGGCCTTAAAAACCTTTGCGGCGGATTGAGGTTAGAGTTGGTCAGGTCCAGATCCTGGTTGGTACTTGAGTACCTCTAGGCCTACTATTAGCATTCTAACCTAACCTACAGAAAAAGAGCACACATCATGTTTTTGAATATCAAGGAACTCATGGTCTAGAATCAAAGTTAAAACCTTA
Source organism: Thalassia testudinum (assembly GCA_037157565.1). Classification (NCBI taxonomy): domain Eukaryota; kingdom Viridiplantae; phylum Streptophyta; class Magnoliopsida; order Alismatales; family Hydrocharitaceae; genus Thalassia; species Thalassia testudinum. The sequence continues at coordinate 54,811,996 of JAZHRO010000009.1, forward strand.
AAATTTTGCTAAGGGACTAGTAAAAGCTAGGCATGGGGGTATGATGGGAACATTATCATGAGCCCTAACTAGCTCATTTTGACCCAAAGAAAATAAAAGCTCATATAGACCCAACTTGAGGTCCTAATTCACCGAATAATCTTTCTGAGAGAAAAATATGAAACAAGGGGTAAAACTGTAATTTCACCATTGCAGTGCAGCCACGAGTTTCCTCAAGGGCTAAACACAGGTCAAAAGATCTTAACAAGATAAAAAGTGGGTTGGATTTGACAGAGAAGGGTTTATGTGTGTCATGTGAATTAAATGACTTCTTGACACCCTAAAATAGACCCGCTTGATTAACCAAGGTTTTGGTCAGGATAAAATTCACCTAAATCCTCTAAAAATCATAGAAAAATACTCTCTAGGATTTATAACTTTCAATTTGGTCATTGGAACCTATTTCGACCTAGAATGGGGTCCTAGACGGATATTTGCCCTAAATTGGGTTTTTGCATAAATTGCCGAGTCAAACATGATCAAACCCAAAATCCAACTTCACCATTGGATTTCTTAGGTCCAAATTAGGTTTGTACCAAAATTTGGACCTAAGTGGAACTCATCTTGACCCACTTTTCAAATAGGTCCAACCTAATTACATTCTACCCCTATCTTTCAAAAACCCTTGCATTTGACCCCCTAGCTTCTTCATCATTCTTTGCACTTAGGTCCCTCCACCATTATAGCAGAGGAATCCTACTCTGACGAGCTTGAGAAGGTGATTTCTCTCTTATTTCTTAGAGAATTCCCTTCAAAATTGGATGGCAGATTCTCTGAGAAATTCCCTCCAATGAGAACCCAAGTTGATGCCCTACTTGGCACCCAATCTCTCATGCGAATGCATGAGAAATTTGGGTCACTTTCGAGTTGCCATCTCCAGCCATCATACCTTGCTTGGAAGCTTGGCTTCTAAGCACAAATCCTCCTCCAGGGCTCTATTTAAGGAGCCCCAGTTCGCCCCGCATCTCCTAAGCTTGAAATCAGCCAGAATTCCCCTCAATTTCTTCTCTCCTCCTCTGACTGACTAACTCATCAAGCTCCGGCGACCCTCCCTAATCTTCTCCGTCGCTTGATCATAATACCAATGGCAGGTTCTTCTTCCTCACGTTCGTCCGCATCGCGCAGCACCCGCCAATGCCTCTGCATCCCCTTCGTCCTCGCTGACCATCCTCATTGAGTATCTTCATCTCCGACATTGGCAATATGCACCAGACACCATCTCCACCTCCCTTTCATCTCTTCACCTCCTAGATAAGTTCCTCTCACCCTTTACTCTCCTTTCCCTTCTTTATTTCCTCAACCGACTACTGCCTCACTCCACCACCATCATCTCCTTCACCTCCAACCACCAACTCTGGTGAGAACGCTCCACCACCATAGGCCACCTCCCTCCTCGTCGATAAGTCCCTAAGCACTGCCTCGACTCCTTGATCATAACCCCTCACTCATATCACCCAAACACTCACCCAAACACACCCCCGAACACACCCACACATTCACACACAGTGTGCCCTAGGCATGCTCACTTAGTGTTCCCACGCCATGCCGACCATTGCTACACACTCGCTGTGCCTCAGTGAAGCTTCCTGAACGTCCTGACGTGGCTGCGAGGTTGTCTTGTTGTTTTTAGGTGCAGATGTTCATCCGCCATTGGAGCAAAACTTGGAGCAAGCTTGCAAGCTGCTCCAGGCTTCACCAGCCCTAGGTCGCTGTCCCAGGTTGCACGGAGTACCCTCGCACACATCTCCAGGTTGTCAATTGAAGTTGAGGATAGTCGCAGTTGCCGTAATCAACGAGAGCACCTCTGCTACGGGTGCGTGCGAAGAAGGTGGGAAGATAGTCCCACCTTGGAACTGGAAGAGGCGCTGCGCTCGTATAAGTTGAATTCTTGCCAGAGGCTTATCACCTCCAACTCACAGGGTGAGGTCCCTCTCTCCCCATCTCACAGCCTCATCCGCAACCATGCCCCACGGACCTGGTTGACCCGACCTGACTAGCACACCACGCCCACCACCGCACGCCGGTGGGCTTGGTCCCGGGCGTGTACCCGACCCGATTACCTGAGAAGTGTGGCTCTGGGAGAGCAGAACCCAAGAGAGAAAGGAGAGGCGAGTTCACATGGGTAGGGGGTAGGTTTTGCTCTATAGACTAAGAAGAGGAGAAGCAAAGCTGAAGAAGAGGAAGGAGAAGACAAGGGTGCAAAGAGGTTAAGGTAGAGAAAGGAAGAGAAGGAAGAAGCCGAAGGAAGAAGAAGCTGAAGGAAGAAAAGGCAGCAAGGCAAAGCCAAAGAAGAAGGTAGCCGGTAGAGAGAGAGAAAGAAGATGAGAAAAGCCAAAGGAAGAGAAGAAGGCAGAGGAAGCTAAAGGAAAGGCAAAGCTGAAGAAGAGAGAAGCCAAAATCAGAAGAAGAAGAAGAAGGAAGGAGATGCCAGAGAATAGAGAAGAAGGAAGATAAAGAAGAAGAGAAAAGAAAGAAGATTGAAGCCAAAGGCAGCCGGCAGAAGAAGCACTGTAACATCAACATTTTAAGACGTTCGATTTACAAATTAGACGTCCAATTTTGAGTTTCATTAATGTACATTGGTTTCTTTAATATTTTGTGCTCTACATTTACTCCTATCTTTTTGCACTGTGACATTGATATTATTGCATATTCTTTCAAATTTTGAATTGTGATCTTGATTTCTAAACCCCAATTTGCTCCCTGTGTTCGACCTCGGACTTTAAAATTCGAGTAATAAAATTGTATTTGTTTTGAATGCTCTTTCGGCTGTATTACAACGCGATATTCTTAAAACCCGATTTAGCGCGATAAACATGCTTCGTTGATCATTTATTGACATATTACTTATATATATATATTTTATGTGCATGTATCTTCAAATTTGACAAAGGAAAGATCAAAGTTGAAATGCTCGGTTGAAACAACCTCCTCCCCTTTTCTCTCAACTGCAAGATTTTTTGTTTAAAAAAAAGAATGGCCACTCTTAGGCCTTGGGGTGGGATTATCTCTATCTCTTACCCTTCGAGGTTCTCATGGAGGATCCTCTCCTTTCCTCTCCACTGTGAAACAGAGCCTGCACTGTGGCTCTCTCACCACTCTCACTGCTCGCCAGCCAGACCGCGCGTGCATCCTCTCACCGCTCTCATCGCTCACCAGCCAGACCGTGCGCATGCCCTCTCATCGCTCTCACCGCTCGCTAGCCAGACCGCGCGTGCGCCCCCTCACCGAGTGCAGGCTCGCCGTGCGCGAAGCAACTGCTCCTCGTACAGTAGCCCCACCGCGTGCAACCTCCTAGCGTGCACGTGCACCCACCCAGTGACAGCTTGTGCGTGCGCTCCCTCAAGGCCAGAAGCCACACCCCGTTGTGTATGCATGTCCAACTAGTGCACGATCGGCCTCTTCATCTTCCGCTTCTTGTCTACTTCTCCTCCCCTATTTTCGCAAGAGACCTAAACTTATAGCCACCTACCCCCTCACAGCCATGCTTGTCGCCAGCCATGCCCGCGCACAGCTACACCCTCGCATGAAGCAGCGGCTCCACACGCAGTCGCGCTCTCGTGCACGCGCAACACCTCCACGCACAGCAACCACCCGCGTGCGGCTACAGTCCCTGTCACCCTTCTCTACTGCCACCTGCCATCCGACTGGCCGCCACCAGCCATGTCCTACCTCACCGCCACCGTCTACGAGATTCTCTCCTTCGGTGGAACTCCTCCACCCAAGCAAGTTGCCGACGATGCCTCCTCCATTGTGTGGCGAAGAGAGAGGAAATTTCCCCTATTTTTGTTCCTCTTAAAATTTACATTTGCATGCCATTGGAAGTTGTGGGATTTTAGTTGTTTGATTATTAAATTCTAGTGCATTTGTGATGGGAACACCATTATGAGCCCTAACTAGCTCATTTTGACCCATAAAAGAGAATAAAAGCTCCTACATAATCAACTGGAGGTCCTAATTTACCGAATAACCTTTCTGAGAGAAAAGCAAGAAACAAGGGGTAAAACTGTAATTTTACCATTGCAGTACAACAACGGATTTTATCAAGGGCTAAACATAGGTCAAAAGGTCTTAACATGATAAAAAGTGGGTTGGATCAGATAGAAAAGTGTTCGTGTGAGTTCTGGGAATTAAATGATTTCTTGTAACCCTAAAACAGACCCACTTGATTAAGTAAGGTTTTGGTCAGTATAAAATTGGTCGGGCGTGCTTCGTGTGTTTAGAAATCGGGGTTACAAGTAACCCATCGTCGTAGTTGCAAAACACGTCGATCAGATAAAATTTATACCGAAACTCCATGGGAGTCCCGGGTCGAACACAGGGAGGCGACGTTTACTTTACTCCAAAATCGCGTTTCGTTTTGTTTCTGTTTGGTATTTTCAGGTTTTGTTATTTTTTTTGTGTTTTTGAAATAAAAGACAAGCAAATGAAGCACAAGATAGAGATGAGGAACGAAAATGATTTATATATCAATCCAATGTTTATTACAATCTACTATGAAAGCATAAAAAAGAGAGGGAGGTGAGAGGAAATCTCCTGAATCGGCTGTTCGGCGAGACGACGACGCCTGGCGGAAGCTCGGAGGAAGGAGGTGAGGAGCGGGATAACGGAGGTGAGATGCTGGAGGACGTCATGTTGAGGAAAGCTTCGGCGTGGCTCCAGAATGGAGGTGAGAAGACGAAAGTGATTTGCTACTGGAATGGAGGTGGGAGGACAGCTCAGAGGTGACCTATGAAGGGAGATGGGAGGTTGGAGGAATATTTGGTGGGGCAGAGGTTCGCTGCACTAATAGGCAGCTTGGGAGCTTGAGAACAAGCTCTAATGGAGCGTTGGTAGGCTTGCTAGAGCTTGGGAGTAGGTGGGAGTAGAGTAGGTAGAGATGGCTTGGAAGGGAGGGGATGAAGGCCCTTTTGTAGTGGTGGAGAAGAGGCTAAAAATGGATAATGGACCTCTAGCGACCTCCAGACTGTCACTGGAAACGTTGCTGTAGACAGCTTACCTCCACCCACGCCCATAGCTGGCTCTGCTGGCTTGCAATGAAACAGCGACGGCTGTAAGCGTCGCTGTAAGTCAGTCCAGCTGTCGCTGAAAGCTGGCGTCAACCGCCCCTTGCGCCCGCACCGCCTGCCCTGCTCTTCACGCGCGCTGACCGCGCGCCCAGCTGTGTGGCGTGTGCTGTGCGCTGGCGTGCGCGCTTGCAATATGCTGGCCCACGCGTACGCACGCACGCTGCCGCTACCGCTTCGCTTCGCTCCAAATGCCCGTCCAATTGCAAATTGGAGTGGTTGCGGGGAATCGAACCCGCGCCTGTCCTTTGCAAGCCGCTGCGTCAACCAATGCGCCACGTCGCCCTTTGTGTCGTGAGGAGGAAATCGGTGCAGACGCTTCCCATCCATTGGATCTTGATCCAATGGCTAGGATTAACGGTGTAGATGATGAGGGAGAGTGGGCGGTGGTTGCTGGCCGGGTTTGGGCAGCCTGGATGGCGCCACATGGCACCATCTGGACCGTCCGTCTTCTTCTTCTTGCAAAGGGTGCCACAATGCTCAGATCGGGATGATTTTTGCGATGCCGGATTGCGATCGTCGCTCCGAATCCATCCGTATGGTCGGATTTTCCATCCGAAACCCGTATGGATGTCGCATTGCCCCCTGGCCATTGATCTTCCTTGGGCTTAATGTGATGCTACGGGACTCCGATCTGCACGATTTCAAAGGCGTTAATCTTCGATCGTTGTCCCGATCAGATCTGTATGGTTTGATTGTCCATCCAAGGCCCTGAGATAAATCCTCTCTTCTCCTGACCATAAAAAGGACCTAATTAACCAAAAATATAAACAACTACTCTAAATGCAAAATGATGCATGCTATGCGATATTTATATCATGATATGCAGTGCTAAGCCTAGGAACTATCACAAATAAGCATTTTACGATGAATTTATACATGTTTATCATACCCCCATGCTTATCTTTTGCTAGTCCCTAGCAAAATTAAACTTCATGCTATGTATAAAATCAAAATTAGGATTAGATCGTTTAGGCCTAAGTCTTTTACTAACAATAGAAAATTTCAACTAAGGTTCTAAACTACGAAGACTCAACAGTTTTCGGGTGTCTGCCAGAATGCAGACCGCCCAAGTTCTCACCTTATTTGAGAAGGGAAGAAATATATATTTTTTATTTTTCTTCTTTTCTAATTTTTTTGTACTTTTGGAGTTTGAGAGTTACGGGATAACTTTTTACGGCTACCCGACCCACCCAAGACTCGAAAAGGGCTCTAAGCACTAAGCATCTTTGTGAAAAAGTGATAGACTCACAAAACGGCCGTTAAAACAGACTTCGAGTTTCTACGACCCTAGGTGACCTTGCCTAAAGGTTTATCTTTACGATCGGTAGCTTTCTCCCTACTTCTTTTATTTATGGGGTCAACACAAGGGAGAACCCAGTGTATATCTCCTCGGTTTATTCTTCTTCCCCGCTTCTTCCCTAAGTGTTTTGGGAATTATTGTGCATTTATTTGTTTGTGAGCTGGGTTCTGGACAACCGGCCGATGAGATGTTACCACCGACAACTTGCCAGCCATACTCGTGCAGTGAAGTGTGGTTTTATTTATTTTTATTTATTTATTTATTTTTCTTTCTTTCTTTCTTTTTCTTTTTTTTTTCTTCTTTTTTTTCTTTTTTTTATAAGTAGGTGGCTTTCCTGATCTAAGATTTACCTAAAGGTAGTATAGCGAAAATGATCTTGTGGCTGGGCTTTGGACAACCTGCCGATGAGCTGTTACCACCGACAACTTGCCAGCCATACCACCCAAGTCGATCCATTAGCTACCCAATTTCCGTAAAAACCGTCGGAAAGTGAGTCAGTGCGAATAGTGTGTAGATGCTTAGCCTTAAAATCCCCCCAAATCAGAGGGCGGGTTGATAAGTCGTATACTTATCATCCCAATTTATTTACCAACTTAAAATGAATTTTAATTGGCGAGGACTCGAGACTAAGTCCACATTCGAGTGGACACCTGGGCTAATTAAGCCCGAAGACCTGAAGAGTCTAAGTATTTAGGTCCTCTTGTATCATTTCCTAGAGTAAATAACTTCTAAATGCCTAAGTTCTCTTTTCCTAATTTCTTTCTTTCTTTTTTTTTTAATTTTCATTTTTTTTTAATTTTATAAGAAACTAAAAGAAATTCTATGGAGTTAACATAATGATTTCAGGAATTGATTATCCACCCCCTATGCCTAAATGATGCAATGTCCTCATTGTAAAAATAAAGACATGAAAAGGGTAGAGTAAACAGAACATCACCTGAGTGTCATGAAAATCTGGTCAGCTCCGCAGAGAGAAGGGTGTATACACATGTGCTAAGTTTGATGCCTTCAGCTAGGCATAGCATACATACAAAGAAGAGATTGAGAATTCACAAGTGCGGTTCAGAATCAAAATCAAAATATTGATCCTGAAACCCGCCAGCAGAAGATGTCCACAGACATGGACGAGATTATGGTGCAGACCCATGCCCCAGGGTCGAGTGGTTCTCAGGTTCTGGATGAAAATCACCCAGAACCGAATGTTGTTGTGTTTGTGGGGCCGGGCCTGCAGTTTAGTGGTGTGCAACCCAAGACCAAAGTGTCGAACAACGGGTAAAGATGGTTCAATAGGTGTTGTTGTCCACTTAACATATAGCTCAGAAAAATAAACAGTTATTTCAAGCTTGGGTTGCACGTGAAAGATATTGTAAGGGTCCTGGTAGAAAGTAGGTGATTTTAAGTCAATAGGTACCCTTAGATCCAAAATCAAACTTCCCTCAGAATTAGCCTCCCAAATCTTTATTTCAACAATTCTATCCTCCAACATCAAGGGCTTAGGCTTCGGGACCTCTAGCATATTATTCACCCCATATGATTCGCCCAAGTCCAAAAATCGTGGCTGAATCAAGATCGGCTTGGGCACAAAGATCTCAAAAGTCATCTCTTCAAGGTGCAGATGAGGACTAGGGTCATTGATTGAATCATCAAGATTAGGATCCTCCAAGTTAACCCCAACTAAATCCAAATCTTCAATAATTGGGCTATCAACTGGTTTGTCAGATTCCTCAAGCCCATTTGTCTCACTAAAATCCTCTTCCTTGAGTTCAAGTGAGACTTCCCCAAAAGATTCTTCACCCTCAAAGTCAAAGAATTGATGATCCTCATTTATATATGTCTCAAAATCATATGTCATTTCATGGTCCGTGAAGACATATTTTTCCTCTCTCCCTGGCTCGGGGATCTCGGGTGAATCAATCGGTTCATCCTCAAATGGTTGCTCAAGCCCATCCTGGTCATCCCCAGTCTCAGAAAATGTATCCCCCCTAACAGGCGCCTGAGCGGGTTCAGACATTGGCTCTCCTGAAGGGGGTTCATCTTGAGAATCATCCCAAGATTTGACTAGTGCAACCACAAATTTCATCCTCAACCTCGACAATTTCCCAAGAAGGAACTCACCCAAGTCCCTATCCCTAACACTTTGGAGCAAATCCAATAGAGAACTATTAAGTTCATCAATCATTTTGATCATAGGCTCCAGTGCTTCAGTGCATGGTGTTGGCTGAGCTTCTAAAGATTGTATAGTGTTCCTCAAATTAGCCAACACCCTATCCTGGATCTGGTTCACCTGAACTGACTGGTTTGGTTCAGGTTTGGGTGGGTTCAGATTAAATCTAGGGGAGTCAAGATGTTGAGGTTCTCGAGTTCTCCCTGGTAGTAGGTCGTCTTGGATTGTTCAAAGAAGGGTGATGACCTATTTTCAATGGAATACTGGGGAGGGTAGGTGTTATAATCATTATATCCTTCCTGATTGTAGATCGGGTTGGTTTGGTCATCAAAGGATGGAGATCCATAATCATTATAGCTCTGGGAAGGATAATAATCATAGTCTTGTTGTCCAGGGTTAGGCCCTGGACACTGAGGTCCAGATTCATATCCCCAATCAAAGTCATCCTGGCTAGTGGATGGGTAATTATAAGTCAAGTCGGGATAGTAATCATCTTGGGGATAAGTGGTGGTAGGAGGATAGGATGTAAAATGTGTGTAGGATGTGGAAGGGTACATGGTGAAGTAAGGAGGGAAATCAGAAGTAAAAGGAGCCCTGCAATACAAAAATACAAGCCTGTCCTTAGTTTGGGTAGCCTAAAGGTCTACAGACTCTTAGAATCCGTCCTAAGATTATAAATGATTTATGCTACTTATGTCCAGGCAATCCAACCAGTTAGGAGGGACTGGGGAGAAGGTTCTTCCTTTGGCTTGCGCCTCCGGTTCCTAGTGTACCCCCTAGCTGTGGTCGTTTGACGCTACTCCCCTAGCTAGACATCAGATCGACTAGTATAAGTAGGTTAATCGTGAACAATCTCAATCTGGATCCCGATGAGCGAACCAGTCCTTAGGGCCAATGTCTAATCAATTTCAGTTAGGCTTGGGACAATGGTGCTTCAGGAATGTGATGGGCCCTTTAAATGGGTTGTACCCTTAATGATTAGTTAAAATGTGTGTGCGTGCACAACCAAGGTTCTTAAACAAGGTTATTCAATGATGTGTCTTTTAGAGTTCAACCTTGTTTAGTAGCTTTTAGGGTTTAATCCTTAGGTTGGTTCAATCAAGGTTTAGTAGAACACTCCAAGTTTTGAAAGCACGGGTGATGATATGTTCCTTTAAACATCAAAAATAATGTGGAGTGCCTGGTTCAGCCCTAAGAATCAACCTTAAGTGGCATGCTACTTGATGGATTAGTTTTAGATTGAGTGGTGCGGCCCAAACAGCTCAATCAATTGGCCTATTGCACCACTTAGTTTAGGCACACAAGAATTTTTAACCTATTCAGATTTCTACTCACTTATGTGTATTTAGTTGAAGTGTACCAAGTCCACAAGTCAGATCCCGATTAAGTGGTAGAATCAAAGTGATTGTGCGCCTTAGGATAAGAAGTTGTGGGTGTTAAGTGTGTAGTTTTCAAAAAAATCCCACAATCGGATAACACTTTTTTTATTTTTATTTTTTTATTTATGTGGATGGCGAGGTGAGTGGAAGTGGCAAACAAACAACCAAATCTATCCTAGGGTTCATAAAAAGCACCTAAGTTGATTTGGGTTTGAGTTATTCGGTTATGGAATGAAAACTAAGGTGGGGGTGGTGTGGGGGATACTTACAAAACACTCTACCCGCACTTTACTCCGGCCTACCGCACTTGGATCTCCATGCTAGGGTACCTGCAAGACAGTAGATCAAAGACAAGTAGGGTTAATGCTATGTAAATGCAAAGAAACGCAATAAACAATAAAGTAAATTCCGTTGCCTCCCCGACAATGGCGCCAAAATGGTCGGCCCGTGCTTCGCGTGTTTAGAAATCGGGGTTACAAGTAACCCATCATCGTAGTTGCAAAACACGTCGATCAGATAAAATTTATACCGAAACTCCAAGGGAGTCCCAGGTCGAACACAGGGAGGCGACGTTTACTTTACTCCAAAATCGCGTTTCGTTTTGTTTCTGTTTGGTATTTTCAGGTTTTGTTATTTTTTTTGTGTTTTTGAAATAAAAGACAAGCAAATGAAGCACAAGATAGAGATGAGGAACGAAAATGATTTATATATCAATCCAATGTTTATTACAATCTACTATGAAAGCATAAAAAAGAGAGGGAGGTGAGAGGAAATCTCCCGAATCAGCTGTTCGGCGAGACGACGATGCCTGGCGGAAGCTCGGTGGAAGGAGGTGAGGAGTGGGATGATGGAGGTGAGATGCTGGAGGACGTCGTGTTGAGGAAAGCTTCGGTGTGGCTCCGGAATGGAGGTGAGAAGACGAAGGTGATCTGCTACTGGAATGGAGGTGGGAGGACAGCTCCGAGGTGACCTATGAAGGGAGATGGGAGGTTGGAGGAATATTTGGTGGGGCAGAGGTTCGCTGCACTAATAGGCACCTTGGGAGCTTGAGAATAAGCTCTAATGGAGCGTTGGTAGGCTTGCTAGAGCTTGGGAGTAGGTGGGAGTAGAGTAGGTAGAGATGGCTTGGAAGGGAGGGGGTGAGGGCCCTTTTATAGTGGTGGAGAAGAGGCTAAAAATGGACAATGGACCTCTAGCGACCTCCAGACCGTCGCTGGAAACGTTGCTGTAGACAGCTTACCTCCACCCACGCCCATAGCTAGCTCTGCTAGCTTGCAATGAAACAGCGACGCTTAGTTAGTCCAGCTGTCGCTGAAAGCTGGCGTCAACTGCCCCTTGCGCCCGCGTCGCCTGCCCCACTCTTCACGCGCGCTGACCGTGCGCCCAGCTATGTGCGCGTGTGCTGTGCGCTGGCATGCGCGCTTGCAATGAGCTGGCCCGCGCGTACGCGCGTGCGCTGCCGCTGCCGCTACCGCTGCGCTTCACTCCAAATGCCCGTCCAATTGCAAATTGGAGCGGCTGCGAGGAATCGAACCCGCGCCTCTCCTTTGCAAGCCGCTGCGTCAACCAATGCACCACGTCGCCCTTTGTGTCGTGAGGAGGAAATCGGTGCAGATGCTTCCCATCCGTTGGATCTTGATCCAATGGCTAGGATTAACGGTGTAGATGATGAGGGAGAGTGGGCGGTGGTTGCTGGCCTGGTTTGGGCGACCTGGATGGCACCACGTGGCGCCATCTGGACCGTCCGTCTTCTTCTTCTTGCAAAGGGTGCCACAGTGCTCAGATCGGGATGATTTTTGCGATGCCGGACTGTGATCGTCGCTCCGGATCCATCCGTACGGTCGGATTTTCCATCCGAAACCCGTATGGATGTCGCATTGCCCCCATGGCCATTGATCTTCATTAGGCTTAATGTGATGCTATGGGACTCCGATCTGCACGATTTCAAAGGCGTTAATCTCCTATCGTCGTCCCGATTAGATCTGTATGGTCTGATTGTCCATCCAAGGCCATGAGATAAATCCTCTCTTCTCCTGATCATAAAAAGGACCTAATTAACCAAAAATATAAACAACTACTCTAAATGCAAAATGATGCATGCTATGTGATATTTATATTATGATATGCAGTGCTAAGCCTAGGAACTATCACAAATAAGCATTTTACGATGAATTTATACATGTTTATCAGAAATTCACCTAAACCCTCTAAAAATCATAGAAAAATATTCTCTAGGGTTTAGAACTTTCAATTTGGCTATTGGAACCCATTTTGACCTAGAATGGGGTCTCAAATAAATATTTGCCCTAAATTGGATTTTTGAGTAAATTTCCCAGTCAAACGTGGTCAAACCAAAAATCCAATTTCACCATTGGATTCCTTAGGTCCAAATTATGTTTATACCAAAATTTGGATCCAAGGGGAACTCATCTTGACCCACTTTGCAAATAGGTCCAGCCTGATTACAATTCTACCCCTATCTCTCAAAAACCCTTGCATTTGACCCCCTAACTTCTTCATCATTCTTTGCAATTAGGTCCCTCCACCATTATAGCAGAGGAATCCTACTTTGACGAGCTCTAGAGGGAGATTTCTCCCTGATTTCTCAGAGAATCCCCTTCAAAATTGGAAGGGAGATTCTCTGAGAAATTCCCTCCAATGTGAACCCAATTGATGCCCTACTTGGTACCCAATCTCTCATGCGAACGCATGAGAGATTTGGGTCACTTTTGAGTTGCCAACTTTGGCAACCTTGCCGTGCTTGGAAGCTTGACTTCCAAGCACAAACCCTTCCCTAGAGGCCTATTTAAGATGCCCTAGGTTCAGCCGCATCTCCTAAGCTTGAAATTGACTGGAAAACCCCCTCAAATTCGTCTCTCCTCCTCCGGCCAATTCACTCATCAAGCTCCGACCACTCTCCCTGATCTTCTCCATCGCCTGACCACAATACCGGTGGCAGGTTCTTCTCCCTCACATTCGTCTGCTTCGCGCAGCACCCGCCAATGCCCCTACATCCCCTTCATCCTCGCCGATCATCCTCACTGAGCATCTTCACCTCCGACGTTGGCAAAATGAGCTAGATGCAATCTCTGTCTCTCTTCCGTCTCTTCACCCCCTAGATAAGTTCGTCTCACCCTCTATAATCTTCCCCCCTCTTTATTTCCCTCATTCAACTACTGCCGCACTCCACCATCATCTCCTTCACCTCCAGCCACCAACTCTGGTGAGATCGCTCCACCACCACAGACCACCTCCCTCCTCGCCGACTAGTCCATAAGCATCATCTCGACTCCTTAATCACAACCCCCCACTCCATTCACTCTATTGACCGCCCAAACACACCCACACACACGCACATAGTGTGCCCTAGGCACGCTCACTCAGGCGTTCCCACGCCACACTTACCACCGCTGCACACTCGCCATGCCTCGGCGAATCTCCCTAAACATTATGATGTGGCCGCAAGGCCGTTGTAGTGATTTCAGGTGCAGACGATCATCCTCCATTGAAGCGATGCTCGAAGCTTGCTTGCAGGAGCTCCAGGCCATGCCAGCCCCAGGCTTATGACCCAGGCTGTGCAGAATGTCTTCGCGCAGAACTCCAGTCATTCAATTAGTGTCGAGGGCAGTGGCAGCTGCTGCAATCGAAGAGAGCTTCTCTGTTGCAGGTGCGCGTGAGGTAGGTGGGAAGATAGCCCTACCTCGGAACTGGAAGGAGCGTTGCGCCCGCATAAATTATTTTCTTGCCATAGGCTCATCGCCTCCAACTCACGGGGTGAGGTCCCTCTCACTAGACCGACTGGCCTAGTCCGCGACCATGCCCCATGGACCTGGTCTTGACCTGACTCGACTAGCACACCTTGCCCACCACTGCACGCCAATGGGCCTAGTCTCGGGCACGTACCCGACTCGATTACCCGAGAAGCGTGGCTCTAGGAGAGCGAAACCTAAGAGAGAAAGGAGAGGAGAGTTCGCATGGGTAGGGGGTAGGTTCTGCTCTGCAGGCTAAGAGGAGGAGAAGCAAAGCTAAGGAAGAAGGAGAAGGCAAGGAAGCAGAGAAGGCAGAAGTCAGAGGAGAAGGAAGAAGCTAAAGGAATAAAAGAAAGCAAGGCAAAGGAAGACGAAAAGGCAACCGGCAAAGAGAGAGAAAGAAGAAGAGAAGAGCCAAAGGAAGAGAAGAAGGCAGAGGAAACTCAAGGAAAGGCTAAGGCAGAACAACTGAAGAAGAGAAAAGCCAAACGAAGAAGAAGAAGGAAGGAGAAGATAGAGAAAGATAGAGAAAGTGAAAGAGCTCACCAAGGCAAAATCAAAAGGAGGAGAATTAGAGAGAGAGAAGAAATTCTAATTTTTTCAATTGAGTTCTTGAATATTTTGTGCTCTACATTTACCCCTCTATTTTTGCACTGTGACATTGATATTATTGCATATTCTTTTAAATTCTAAATTGTGATCTTGATTTCTAAAGCGCCAATTTGCTCCTTATGTTCGACCTCAGACTTTAAAATTCGAGTAATAAAATTGTATTTGTTTTGAATGCTTTTTTGGTTGTACTACAACGCGATATTCTTAACTACTGATTTAGCGCTCTAAACAATTTGCAAGCATGCACTTATATTTCCACATATTTGATTGGTTCCTGTTATACATATCATTTCACATTGAAATTTGATTCATATTTGCATGCAATTAAGTACATCCTCTGTCACTACATTTGCATCATTTACAGATTTTGGAAGCTTGAGCTCTGATACGAAATTTACATAAATAGTCCATAACTTTTCATAAAATCGCAAGTACATTCAGAGTAGTATATCCATTGATTCATTTGACGAATATTTATACAAACATGATTGTTGCTTACCTGTGATTTATCATAGTGTTCCTCCCTGTGGATTCGACCTGACTTTTCGTGGTTAGCTTTACTAATAAATACTTTTGATCCGGGATTTTTCCACCATGTGATTTCACTGCAACGGTATATTTTTCTGATATCATTATTCTGCAAACTAAATAAATCTCAACCAAATGGTGCCGTTGCCAGGTGATTGCGCAGCAATCATAGGTCTTAATTGACCTAAATTAGGCTATGACATAACATAAGTTAGGGTAATTCATGCATGCATAAGCATTACTTGCACCTTTACTACTTTCTTTTAGCTATGCATAAAATAATGCTATAATGTGCTGATTAGGTGCATTATGTCAATTACAGGTAATAAGCTGACTAGAAGGTAGATTTAAAGTTGGATCTAAAGAATAAAGAATAATTGGAGTTGCAGCAGACCTAGAGCAGATGACCTCGAATAAGATGTAGTAGACAATAATGTAAGGGGTTAAGGTATGCTATTCTATTTAAGTAGGAATAAAGTAGTAAATTATGAAGAACTTAGGACCATCCTAGCCCTAGGATAGCCTGGAAGCTTCCCCAAGCCTTAGCCACCCTTAGATTAGGTCACCACACCCTAGGAAACCTTAAAACCCTAATTCTAGCCTCTATCTGAATGTCCATATAAGTTATAGGATGTCCAGAACTCTTAGCCAACTCCCGCACACCTTAAACCCACTTCTGCAGTGTTATTGGACATCCAGACACTTGGTTAGACGTCTAATTTCTGCAGAATGCCCAAGACAGAACCTAGAATCCCTCCTGACTCTGATTGGACGTCTAGACAATAAGTCTAGACTTTTGATTTTTTACTATAAGACGTCTAACACTATTGTTAGATGTCGAGAACTGCCCTCCAGACCTTGTTTTGAGATTTAAGACTTGATTTTGGATCTCTAGGTCCCCAAACCCAATTCCAACCCCATAGGAACCTAAATTAAGGTGCCTTAACCCTAGTACATCACCTCTAGACCTCCCTAAGGACCTAATTAGGTCCTTACTAAACCTAATTGACTTGGATATTAGTCAATTCCATCAGCCTATTCAATTGGACTCATTGAGTCTAATTGAGCCCTGATCTCAGCACACACTATCCAATTGGACTCAGTGAGAGTTCAATTGACCTAGACCTGACTTAATTGAGTTATTTTACTCTCAATTAAGTTTTCACACACCCAATTAAACTTGTATTAAGTTTAATTGCACTTTACCTTTGTGAATTAGGGTTTACAACCCTAATTTGAGACCTACCTTGACCTAAACCCACTAGAACCTAACCTAATCAACCTAGCCACCCAAGTTTCAACCCACACACACCCACACACACCATCCACATGAAAAATACCTAGCCTAGAGTTCTCTATAACTCTCTACCTTGTGTTATTGCCTTGGTTGCTAAAATTAGCAACCAAGAGCCATTCAATTTTTAGATCGACATTTGGTGGATCTAAAAACAACCATCCATCCTCTCTCTCTCACTCTCCGACAAGCTCCCACCAGAGGCCTCTCTAGGGAATTCCATAATTCTCTAGAGAGCTTCCCTTAGGTCTATAAAAAGACCTAAGAGGTGCCATTTGCACCCATCCACTCTTGGTTCCATTTAGCTTAGTTTCATTCCACATCCACTCCACCTCCATGTCCATGAGTAGCTTCACCATGGCCACCACCACCTCCATGCTAAGATGTTGGATCACCTCTCCAACCTCTCTCCAAGGGTCGGCCTAAGCACCATTGGCCACCCCTCCTCCTCTCAACCAACTCAAAGGCCATCGGAGCCACCTCCGAATGCCCTTATTTCTGCTATATTAGATTATAGTTCTTCTTAGATTTACATGCTTTATTTACTGCTTAATAGTGTAGTTCCTTACTTCTCCCCCAATGATGCATGCAAAATCCCCCCATAGATTCATGTATGCAGTCGTTTTCTGGTAGCAAGTAGTTTTATTTCCATGTATAAGCATTCCTCTACCTGTGCTCTACAACTCTGATATCATCATCATCTTTTATATATATAAATATATGTGTTGAAAATCACCATGTACCTAGTTATCATCTTTTGGTGTGATTAATGTTGCATGTTTTAATTACTATCTTTTGGTAACTAGCATGTTGTACATCAATACGTAAATCACCATAAATCGGCATGAGATTTTAAGCAAGTAGAGTGAAAGAGATCGATTTCAAATCTGCATTTCCATAAATGCCTCCTAGAGACGAAGGACCGGGACTCCAAGTCTCGTTATCTTTATAAATATTTTTGTTGATCGTATTGCGCACTATACTACATTGACTTTTCTTATCAAAAACGCGCTCTACGTGTCACAACAAATGGCGCCGTTGCTGGGGAGGCAACGTCATTTTTTATTTCGATATTTTGAGCTATCATTGACAAATCTTCCTCGTCCTTTGATGTTCAGGAAAATAGGAAAAATGGGAATCTGTGCACGCAACGAGCGTAGATTAAAACAAAAATCAGGTGCACATCTCATCTTAGATTAGGATTTCCCTTTTTGAACCCTAGGTTAGATTTATTTGAAAAAAAAGGAAAAAAAGGCTATTTATTTTCATGAAGGAGGAAAAAAAATCTAGGTAGTTAGATTAGGTTTCTTTTTGAATCCTAGGTTAGTTTTTAAAAAGCAAAAAAAAAAGAATTTGAAAAGCCTTTAAAAAAAATTTTCAAAATTTTTTGAAAAAAAAGGTGTGGTGGAAAGTTTGAATTTTGAACTCAAACACCTTTTAAAAGCTTCTCCACCACCCTCTGATTTTCGGCCAGATTTCAAATTTTGAATTAAAAATTTAATGAGCAAAGAATTCTGAAATTTAGGTTATAGCTTCACTTTCAAACCATCTTTCAAACGACACCATTTTTTTGAAAAGATTCCAAGTAAAAAATTTTTAAAAATTCGTGAAGTGCAAAAGGGTCAGATTGACCCAGATTTGAGATTTTTCAATATTCAAAAAGTGATTCTGAGCAATCCGTAAATCTGTTTTGACTAAAAATGATGGGGTTTGAAAGCTGATCTCATTGGATTTAATTTCCATAATTTTTCCAAAATTTTGAAGGTCATTTTGTGCTGTTTCAATTTGAAAAATTGACCAGGGGTCAAAATTTCAGATTTTACCCCTTGACATTTAAAAATCTCTATAAATTGGGTTGAAATAGAAAAAATTATAAAAAAAATATTATCTAAAGGACAATTGAAAAAGGAATCTACTTGCAAAATTTCAACTTATTTGGGTTCCAATTTTTGCTAGAGAAGTATTTTTATTTCGTGGTCTACTGAAAAAAAAAATCATAGAATTGCATGAACCCTAGGTTACACCTTTAGGGTTACACTCTAGAGACCATACATTTGGGCTAGACTAGACTTAATGATGTCTAAGGTTTAGTCAGTGAGCTTGGTCACTTTGTGGGCCACTCATCACAAACCCCAACTAGAGAAAAATAGGCTCAAATTAATTTTAAAACACGTAAACAAACCTGAATTCGTTGTCGTACTACTGGGTGGCTTCAACCTCTCTTGGCGAACTTGGTGACTAAGTCTGCGGGGCTGTGTCAAACGACTGTGGTTCGGGGGTAACGAAACTGAAGGCGTGAGCCGAAAGAAGAACCTTCCCATTAGTCCCCTCGTAATTAGACTGGTTGGGTTAGCTTAGGAGGTGGGAATTACTTTCAGTTGGTTGAATGATGAATTGTCTCTTCAGGAATTAGAATTTTAAATGAAAAATCTGGTCATCTGATCATAAGGACCATCTGATTGACAAGGCCTTAGCCTTGTCTGGCTGGCTACACCAACCTAGGGGTTGGTTAGTGCATGCGAGGAAGGAGGTCACTCAACTCCCAAGGAGGCGAGTCACTTCACTCGAGCCATCTTCTCCCCCACCCTCTTCTTCTATCTGCTTAGCCGCAATGGCTAACGCTGGATTTGGACCTAATCAGGATCCAGAAGAGCTGGACCCACGAGCTTATCTGAGAGCCCGGGTCACTGAATCAGCTCAACCTTGGGATCATAACACAAGGTGGTGAAGACGACTTTTTGCTTCACCTGATCCATCTCCTCGGATTACCGAAATGGTTAACCCATATCCTGACCATGGACATTATGACCTATACTATTCAACTCCTCAAAGGACTGCATCTTATAACCCAGGATATGGATTTCATACTCCTGCTTCTCACCCATGGAATATGGGTAGACCTGATTCACCCCTTGGAACCCCTAAAGAACTACCAGTGCATATGCGACTGCATTATAGAATACAAAGAGCTACAGTTAGCACTAAGGAGAAGGCCACATTCTATCTACACGAAATCCAAGCTATCACTGAGCTGAACCAAAGACAAAGCTGGATTTCGTATCAACAAGCTGTGATGGAGCTCCTTCAGGGAACAACAGGGATAACAAGGCTAATTGGACAAAATCGGGAAACTCAAGAACTACTGCTTTTGAGATATCAAGTAGAAAATAGCCTTGAAGACCTCGAAGAATCTGAAATGACTACGTCGGAAGGACATACAGAAGATTCTCGGGTGCAGATGCCAGAAGATAATTTAGGGGAAGAGGACTCCAGCTTGGATATGAGACAGGAGCAGGAAATATTTAGAATGGGTTCATTTGAGGACTCCATTCAGGAAACTGAGGAGAGGATTGATATCTCTAGGATTGAGCCACAATTGGATTATCCTAAATCCTGGGAGATACCTCATGGGTTAGAAAACCCAACTAAGATAAGGGAAATAGATCCAGTTGAGGATATGGATCTTGAGGCAAACATCACATGCGACACTACTAGGTCACTTCCCATTGTAGGTGAACCTGTGCTAGAGCCAACATCTTCTGATCTGCACTCTTCTTCTTTCATCTACATCCCTAATTTGGATGTTAGAGATTTTGAGATGACACTTTCTATCCCTGATCCTGGCATCCGAAGACCAGAAATAGCTATGGATGATTTGACTGAAGAAATAAATATGCTAGCTGAGGCAAGAATTACTGAGGAACCCAATGCATATGAGGGTGAAGCTTTGAGCAGAATGAGCTGGGGATGCACCTATTATCCTAGTCAATCTAATGGATGGCTCGACTCAGACCCTAAAGAGTCAGCTTCTGATGAATCAGATATGAGTACGGACGAGGACGAAGTAATTTCTGATGAGGATTTTAGTGACCTCCCCATAGATCTTCTACTTTCACGGATACCCCCATATGATCCAGAGCCTAGAGAGGGCATGATCTTTGATGTCAACTATCGTTATGAAGACCCCTATGACTCAGATTCTGACTCTAAGATGCATGTTGATCTACTCCCTCAGCAACTTCCTGCTAAATTGTGGGACATGATAAATCAGTTGAATCAACATCATGATCCCCCCTCTGATTATCCTCTATTTTCCACCACCACTGATTCTGGGAGCATACGAGCATATCTTTCACTTAATCTTGACTGGCTCTTATGCAAGAACTGATACATTTGATTGAGTTTTTGCCCAGTTGGAGGCGTTAAGCTCAGCATCTACCCTACATTCATCCATCACCTTATACATACTCTCTTTATACATAGCATATTTTTCTTTTAAGCATATTTCTCTTGCATATTGCATACTATCAGGTTGGCCGATGCTGAACATTAAAATTTCAGGAGCAATTCTAGGTGATCTCTACCAACTTACTCCCTGCTGTATTTATCTTCTTTTATATTCATGCATGAGGACATGCAAGAAATTAGGCATGGGGGGGTAGATAAGGTAAAATTGAAAATTGTTATGCCAACCCTTAGGAAAACCTTGGAGCTGCATGTTACACGTACTTTAGGATCCTGAATATAAGAACAACTAACTCCACCTCCAATGCTCGCATTGGAGCTAGAAATCATCCGCAGTAGTCACTTCCGACTCACTCGTTCACCTCGTGTTCTAAATTTAGGGTCAAGCTGAATGTAAGTCGATATGGGAATTTTACGAAGTACAAATTATACGAGGTTACTTGTTTATAGCATATATACATATTGTATTCGTGAATAAGATTTTTACCAAGAGAATGCATTAGGGTTTTTATCCTCTAGTTGATTCCTGTAATCTGGAATCCAGTACAACTTTTCACACACACGTAGAATTTGCAATGGATTCATGGTGAAGGCTGATAAATGTCTTTAGTCTGTCGAGAAGAAGCAGTGCTTCTTTTCCTAAACCCTTGGATAGTATTTTGGGAGTTAGGCAGATTTTCTTCCAAAAATCCACCAAATAGTGTGAGATGAGAATAGAGAGTACTGGTTCTCCAAGATTACTGTAAGGAATCAGGAATCCTAGATAATTAGGTGATGATACTTAGAGATTAGGCATAGTTTCTGCTCTCAGTTCTTGCGTATACATTTTTGTGCGAAATATTGAGAGCCACCAAATAAGACAAATACGCGGAGAGCGAGTTTTCATAAAACTAGGGCTAAGGTGGATGGTTACGACCATTCTTTATGGAATCCTCAGCTGAAGGAGGGTATTGATGTCAAGGTCATAAATACGTCGTCCTATCCGTCTCTCCCGGTGCTGTGAGTAGGCACTTCCACCAAATAAGCCACCCAATATCTCTTGAGTACCACCAATCCCTAATAATGCCTCCTCAATAAAGTTCATAGATATGTGCAAGTTGTGTTGTGTTGAAACAAAAAAAGAAGAAAAAAAAAGAGAAAAAAATGAAAAGAAAGAAAGAAAAAGCAAGAAAAAAAAGAGTTTGTGAATATTTAGTGTTTATTTCATTTGCATTGAGGCAATACCACCGAATAAATTTGAGATCCACCAAATATGGCCTTAACATATTTTTCTGTGTTTCTGATAGCCTGAATACTGGCTGAGGAATTCTAACTTAGTGTTAGGGTTATAGAAACTCAATTAAAGTATTAATGCCAAGTGAGACCACCAAATACAGATCATATGTGTGAATCTGGTGAGATTGTGAGCTCTAAGAAAAAGAAAGAAAAGAAAAGAAAAAGAAAAAGAGTAAGAAAGAATGAATACAAAGGAACCAAAAGAGAGCATAGTTTTTCTTGTCTTTCTCTGAGTTGAGTTACGTAATAATTTAGGAATCCAGATTCTATAGTACTAACCTTTATGTAGCACTAGCCGAGAGTGAGCCACCAAATATATAATCTTCTCCCTCAGACATTCTCTACCTAAGCATAAAGCTGGGTGGAATTCATAGAATATCTTGAATACCCTGAGGGAAGAAGTCTTCCTATTCCGCTAGAATTTTTACTAGGGGTCAAGTATAGGCTTTAGAGGTTAATTAGTTTTTCACTCAAATCCGTTGCTAAAGCTACATAGTTACACTTCCACGATTGTCTGGATTTCTAGAGCATAGGATGAAAATAAAAAGGAGAAAAATCTCTAGGCATACACTTGATAAAATAATCAATCCCTTAGAGACCCTTCTGTGAATAATTTAGTCTTGCATTTGCTAGGGACTAGCAAGATTTAGGTATGGGGGTATGATTGCACAGCAATCATAGGTCTTAATTAACCTAAATTAGGCTAGGACATAGCATAAGTTAGGGTAATTCATGCATGCATAAGCATTACCAGCACCTTTACTACTTTCTTTTAGTTTTGCATAAAATAATGCTATAATGTGCTGATTAAGTGCATTATGTCAATTGCAGGTAATAAGCTAACCAGAAGGTAGATCTAAAGCTGGATCAAAAGAATAAAGAATAATTGGAGTTGCAGCAGACCTAGAGCAGATGACCTCGAATAAGAGGTAGTAGACAATAATGTAAG
The DNA here is from genome assembly GCA_037157565.1 of Thalassia testudinum. Classification (NCBI taxonomy): domain Eukaryota; kingdom Viridiplantae; phylum Streptophyta; class Magnoliopsida; order Alismatales; family Hydrocharitaceae; genus Thalassia; species Thalassia testudinum. The sequence goes on from JAZHRO010000009.1 coordinate 54,834,599, forward strand.
GGGTTGAGGTATGCTATTCTATTTAAGTAGGAATAAAGCAGAAAATTATGAAGAACTTAGAACCATCCTAGCCCTAGGATAGCCTGGAAGCTTCCCCAAGCCTTAGCCACCCTTAGATTAGGTCACCACACCCTAGGAAACCTTAAAACCCAAATTCTAGCCTCTATCTAGATGTCCAGATAAGTTATAGGATGTCCAGAACTCTTAGCCAACTCCCGCACACCTTAAACCCACTTCTGCAGTGTTATTGGACATCCAGACACTTGGTTAGACGTCTAATTTCTGCAGAATGCCCAAGACAGAACCTAGAATCCCTCCTGACTCTGATTGGACGTCTAGACAATAAGTCTAGACTTTTGATTTTTTACTATAAGACGTCTAACACTATTGTTAGATGTCGAGAACTGCCCTCCAGACCTTGTTTTGAGATTTAAGACTTGATTTTGGATCTCTAGGTCCCCAAACCCAATTCCAACCCCATAGGAACCTAAATTAAGGTGCCTTAACCCTAGTACATCACCTCTAGACCTCCCTAAGGACCTAATTAGGTCCTTACTAAACCTAATTGACTTGGATCTTAGTCAATTACATCAGCCTATTCAATTGGACTCATTGCGTCCAATTGAGCCCTGATCTCAGCACACACTGTCCAATTGGACTCAGTGAGAGTTCAATTGACCTAGACCTAACTTAATTGAGTTATTTTACTCTCAATTAAGTTTTCACACACCCAATTAAACTTGTATTAAGTTTAATTGCACTTTACTTTAGTGAATTAGGGTTTACAACCCTAATTTGAGACCTACCTTGACCTAAACCCACTAGAACCTAACCTAATCAACCTAGCCACCCAAGTTTCGACCCACACACACCCACACACACCCACACACACCCACACACACCATACACATGAAAAATACCTAGCCTAGAGTTCTCTAGAACTCTCTACCATGTGTTGTTGCCTTGGTTGCTAAAATTAGCAACCAAGTGCCATTCAATTTTTAGATCCACATTTGGTGGATCTAAAATCAACCATCCATCCTCTCTCACTCTCCCACGAGCTCCCACCATAGGCCTCTCTAGAGAATTCCATAATTCTCAAGAGAGCTTCCCTTAGGTTAATAAAAAGACCTAAGGGGTGGCCATTTGCACCCATCAACTCTTGGTTCCATTTAGCTTAGTTTCATTCCGCATCCACTCTAGCTCCATGTCCACGAGTAGCTTCACCATGGCCACCACCACCTCCGAGCCAAGATGCTGGATCACCTCTCTAACCTCTCTCCAAGGGCCAGCCTAAGCACCATTGGCCGCCCCTCTTTCTCCTCTCAACCAACTCCAAGGTCATCGGAGCCACCTCCGAATGCCCTTATTTCTGCTAGATTAGATTATAGTTCTTCTTAGATTTACATGCTTTATTTACTGCTTAATAGTGTAGTTCCTTACTTCTCCCCCAATGATGCATGCAAAATCCCCCCATAGATTCATGTATGCAGTCATTTTCTGGTAGCGAGTAGTTTTATTTCCCTGTACAAGCATTCCTTTACCTTTGCCATGCAACTTTGATATCATCATCATCTTTTATATATATAAATATATATGTTGAAAATCACCATGTGCCTAGTTATCATCTTTTGGTGTGATTGATGTTGCATGTTTTAATTGCTATCTTTTGGCAACTAGCATGTCGTACATCAATACGTAAATCACCATAAATCGGCATGAGATTTTAAGCAAGTAGAGCAAAAGAGATCGATTTCAAATCTGCATTTCCATAAATGCTTCCCAGAGACGAACGACCGGGACTCCAAGTCTTGTTATCTTTATAAATATTTTTGTTGATCGTATTGCGCACTATACTACAACGCTTTATCTTATAAAAAATGCGCTTTGCGTGCCACAACAAATAGTGCCATTGTTGGGGAGGCAACGTCATTTTTTATTTCGATATTTTGAGCTATCATTGACAAATCTTCCTCTGCTTGTCTTTTGATGTGCAGGAAAATAGGAAAAATGGGAATCTGCGCATGCAACGATCGTAGATTAAAACAAAAATCAGGTGCACATCTCATCTTAGATTAGGATTTCCCTTTCTGAACCTTAGGTTAGATTTATTTGAAAAAAAAAGAGCAAAAAGCCTATTTATTTGCATGAAGGAGAAAAAAAAATCAAAGAAAAAAATCTAGGTAGTTAGATTAGGTTTCTTTTTGAATCCTAGGTTAGTTTTTAAAAAACAAAAAAAAATAATTTGAAAAGCCTTTGGAAAAAAATTTCAAAATTTTTTGAAAAAAAAAAAGTTTATTGGAAAGTTTGAATTTTGAACTCAAACACCTTTTAAAAGCTTCTCCACCACCCTCTGATTTACAGCCAGATTTCAAATTCCAACTTAAAAATTCAATTACTGAAAAATTAATTAGGGAAAATTTCTGAAATTCAGGGTATACCTTCATTTTCAAACCATCTTTCAAACGACACCATTTTTTTGAAAAGATTCCAAGTACAAAATTTTTAAAAATTCGCAAAGTGCATAAGGGTCAGACTGACCCAGATTTGAGATTTTTCAAATTTCAAAAAGCAATTCCGAGCAATACACGAATCTGTTTTGACTAAAAATAATGGGGTTTGAAAGTTGATCTCATTGGATTTAATTTCCATATTTTTCCCAAAATTTTGAAGGTGATTTGATGCTGTTTCAATTAGAAAAATTGACCAGGGGTCAAAATTCCAGATCTGACCCCTTGTTTCATTCCACATCCACTCTACCTCCATGTCCATGAGTAGCTTCACAGTGGCCACCACCACCTCCATGCCAAGATGCTGGATCACCTCTCCAACCTCTCTCCAAGGTCCGACCTAAGCACCATTGGCCACCCCTCCTCCTCTCAGCCAACTCAAAGGCCATCGGAGCCACCTCTGAATGCCCTTATTTCTACTAGATTCATTATAGTTCTTCTTAGATTTACATGCTTTACTTACTGCTTAATAGTGTAGTTCCTTAGTTCTCCCCCAATGATGCATGCAAAATCCCCCCATAGATTCATGTATGCAGTTGTTTTCTGGTAGCAAGTAGTTTTATTTCCCTGTACAAGCATTCCTCTACCTGTGCTCTGCAACTCTGATATCATCATCATCTTATATATATATAAATATATATGTTGAAAATCACCATGTGCCTAGTTATCATCTTTTGGTGTGATTGAAGTTGCATGTTTTAATTACTATCTTTTGGCAACTAGCATGTCGTATATCAATACGTAAATCACCATAAACCAGCACGAGATTTTAAGCAAGTAGAGTGAAAGAGATAGATTTCAAATCAGCATTTTCATAAATACCTCCTAGAGACGAACGACCAGGACTCCAAGTCTCGTTATCTTTATAAATATTTTTGTTGATCGTATTGCGCACTATACTATGACGCTTTCTCTTATCAAAAATGTGCTCTACGTGTCACAACACCGGGGAGGCAATAGACGCAATAAATTCACCAAACTTTATTCTAATTATTCTGAGTTGCACATTTATCTGATCATTCCTTATCTTTTCTGTGTGAGGTGCATCTGTTTGCAGGAAATAAATGCAACAGGCGCACACGATGGAGGTGATATTCTTGGTGGACCTTGACACCACCTAAAGGACAGCAACAGAGCATGTGGGCCTTGATCCCACACGTGTGGAGGAAGGATCAACAACCAGAGACATTTTTTTTGCTTCTTTTATATTTAGATTAGTTTAGATAGACATTAGAACTTAATTTCTATCTTGTGGACCCATGTTGGGCATTTTTGGGAACGTGTTCCCAGTGCTTTTATTACTTATCGCTCTTGTATGCGGGAGCATATTTTCGGGAGCGTGTTCCCATTTTATTTAGATTATAGGATTATTCGAATTGTTTGAACTACATGTTGGTTAGTTAGATTAGGTTTGTTTGCTTATTATGATTTAAAAAAAAAAAAAATTGAACTACCTTCTAGAAGCTGCATATCTATAGGGCGACCATCTAGGATTGAATGAGCAGCATCTAGCTTTTCTTCTTGCATTGCAAACATCCCTCATTGAAGAGAGCTGAAGTAAGGTACGTCTTTTCTTGTGCATCAATTATCTGAATAAGCATTGCATTTGGACATAATTAAAAAAGACCATTTAAGCTGATTTGAAAAAATTAATCAAGTGGTCACATTACTTCTTGAAAGAAAGAAAAATATATAGGAAGTGTTTGAATAACTTGACTGCAATTTTCAAAAGAAAAATCACTTTTTGCAGTGTGATGCACACTTCCTACACTAAGCACTCACTATAGGCACTGCACTAGGACTTGGACCCTTAAGGCTAAAGGCATCGATCTCTTTATCGGTGTAAACCTCCTATCTCACTTTGTGTCGGTAGTATTAACTTTTGCCCAAGTAACTTGATACTCAAGGAGGGGAACATAGGAATTCAAGGGTAGTTAAGAGGCACTGCTAACGCAACGCCTCAAAGGAAGGGTTCACCCTACTTGCATCCTTAGGTTCCATCCTTGGAGTACCTTTTTACTTGAGCATTAGAAGGTCAATTTAGGGTGTGTAATTGCTTGACAACTTGATTGATCACCCAAAAAGGAATAAAAGTAACCTCAACCTTCTTAATAGTCATTGACCAGAAACTTCAAGTGCCTCATTTCTCTTATATCACTTACGTGGGAATGGAGAAACACTGCCTTGACTATATTTGGCAAAACTAAAGAGTTGGAAGAGGACTTAAAGAACTTTAAGTCAACAAAAGACCTCTTGCCTTGTGTTTGCTTGGTGTGTGCGTGATAGAGCTCTCTAGGAAGTTTCTGTTTTTAATCTATCTAAGTCCTAAGAGAGTTAAACCATTTAATTGAAAGAAATGGACTATCCTTACTCCTATCATTTTAACCAGGATCCCATGCCCCGAGCGTATCCATCCTTTGATGGGTACATTGACAATTCATGGGATCATTTATATTCCTTTCTTGGGAGTACTGGCCCGATAGCTCCCACTTTTGAGCAGAGCCTAGGAGCGGGATTTTCCAACCCTGGAATCCCCACTACTATACAAACACCCAACCCTCCCACCCTTCATGATTTTCCTTATCGAAGTTAGACCGATACCCCTAGGCAACCAGAGCCTGCGATTGACTATCCTCCCCAATCAGATAGTAGTAGCCTCTCCTCTTTTATGATAGAAATGCAAAAATAACAAAAGAAATGATGGAGTCTATGGGAGAGATGTTGAGGAATAGTCAACAATTAAACAAAGAAATTAGACAGCTTAGCTACTCTCTTACTAGTGGTTCTGATCCCTACCTGTATAATGGTGATCATGAAAATAATTTTGAGGAAACCAATCACAATAGGGATCCGATTTTGAGTAGCTATCACTTAGACTCTCCCCATGAGACACGGTCACTAGAGGAGAACGATCCTACTGATTATCCACCTAAGGTATATTGGAGTCAAAAGAAAGGGAAGATGGTACCTCTTGAGGATCGACCCTAATGACAGTATTTTCCTTACCCCTGATAACCTGGGTCAAGGTTGTATTGTTCATATCACTTATATTAACTATCTAGTGGAACCCCATTCTACCCTTAGTGAGCCTAATCCTGACCTTCCACTTAGGGAATCAACACCTACAATTCAGCATTCTGAGGATTTAAATGCACCCAATGAAGGTGACCCTAAGGGAATGGAGGATGAATTAGATCAATTTTGGTCTCAGGGATATAAAGAGTCTATTTTAGAGGACGAGGATGACCCAATTGAGGAACCTGGACTGAAAATCTGGAGTGAATCACAGGGGGATTATTTGTTATTCGAGGACTTACCCTGAGAGGATATAAATAATCTGGTGAAATCCGGATTCCTCCCTTCTTTTGAGAGTCATCCTCCATAAAATCAGAAGTTGATATTGGAGGAGGACAACCACAATAGTGAGAAGCCTAGGGGAGACTCTCAGGGACAAAGCATGTCAATTGAGGATTTATGCCCTGAGAAGAACAAAGAATTGAGTGATATAGGCTTACTCCAAAACATTAAGACAGATCCTCCTTCAGAAATAATTGATGATACTAATGAATCACATATACACCCCGACAAAAACTTGAGTGAACCAAAAGAATTCAGGGATGAGATTAATGATAATGATTCTATTGCTTTGACCCTGACATCAAAGGAATTTAATTTGGAGTCCACCATTGCTTCACATATACTGGAAGGTGAAAATATGACGCCGATCATTAATGATAGGCAGGGTGACATGAATTTTTCTACAATAATTGTTAGGGAGAATACACAATTTGAATCATTGTTGGAATTTCACTCGACACCAACTAAGCCCTCCTTGGACTTAACCATTACTGCCCAACACCACAAACAACCCTTCCACTCCCTAACCAAGCCTTGGCTCAGGTCTCTGCTCACTTACATTCTTTCTGGGGAGCATATCAAGCCAGTACATCCTCAGGTAGAATGGCGAGTGTGGACTGATGCTTGTACTTTTAGTCTCACCATTAAAGGGTTTGAAATAATTATGTTTATATCTTTTAAAACCCTTCTTGCTTTGGAGGATCTTTGTTATCCTCTGCTTATTCTATTTTGGGAGGTCCCTTCTCATGTTCATTTTATTATTCCTAGGCCTCCCCAGGTAGCCTACGAGGTTCTCTATTTTCATATCTTCTGGTGAGCATTTGGAATCACGCTACATCATCAGCTTGCCAACATCTGTAGCTAGCTGTTTTCTAGGCCCACGCTATTACGCATATTTTTAGAGCTTAGCTTTTTCTGTTTGGAACCAGACTTACAAGTTCCCTATAAGTCTGGCTGCTGATAGAAAATGCAGTGCTTGTTGGGAGGCAACTCAGCGTTCAGAATAACACCATCATTAGGTGATTTCCTTCCTTTCTCCCCCAGTTTTAATTTTACAATGAGGACATTGTAGGATTTAGGCATGGGGGTGCATTTTTCATTTTAGGAAGTATTCATGCATTTAGGTTAGCATATATAAAAAAAATTTCTTTTCTTGAGCTGAATTGGTTAGTCCCTAGCAAAACATCTTTGTCATGGAGGTATCATTAAAGTTTTTTCTTCTTAAATTATTTCTTAAGTTTCGAATCCAGTACATTTACTTCACTTGCACGTAGACTGGGTAATGGATCTTGTAGAAAATTAATAAGCATTTTTAGTCTACTGAACCCTTGGACAGTTAATAAGGAGTCAGGCATAATATCTTCTATTAGATCCACCTCATATTTGTGAGAAGAAAGTAGAGAGATTACTAGTGCGCTAAGTCTAGTGCAAGGACTCTTAAGTTCTGGACAATTAGATGATGATTCCTCAGAGTTAGGCATAGTTTTTGCTCTCTGTTCTAGTGTGAGAATATTGTGTGAATTCCTAAGAGTCACCAAATAAGGTAGATACACAGAGATTGAGTCTTAATAAAACTATGACTTTGGTGGATGGTTACAACTGTTTTTCATAGAATCCTTGGCTGAAGGAGGTAATAGTGTCAAAGGTCAGAAATACGCTTGTCCTTTCCTTTCCTTCCCGATGCCGAGAGTAAGCACTTCCACCAAATAAGTCACACAATATCTTCTTGACCATCATCATCCCTAATAATGCCTCATAAATAAAAGTCTGCGTCGTGTTATGTTGATTTATAAAGAAAGAAAAGAAATAAAAGGAAGAAACATTTATATTTAGAAAAAAATAAAATAAAAAAGAGAGAGAGAAAAGAAAAGAGTTCAAGTTTATAGTTTTATCTTCGTGACGATGTTTTTGAGGCAACAAAAACACCCATCGCGATCCACCAAATATGACCCATACCTACCTTTCAGTATTTCTGATCGCCCGAATACTGGCTGAGGACTCTAACTTAGTTGTAGAGTTATTAGGACTTTAGTTGAAGTGTGAATGCCATGCGAGGCCACCAAATAGTGAGTACTTTTACTAAATTTGGTGAGATTTGTAATCTCAGAAAGAAAAGAAGGAAAAGAGTGACCACAAAGGAATATCAAGAGAGCACAGTTGTTTAGCTTCTCTCTCCGAGTTGACTTGTTTAATAGTCTAGAGGTCTAGAGTCTACAGTACTGGACTACGTGTAGCACTAGATGAGTGTGAGCCACCAAATATTAATCCATTCAACTTAGTTTCTCATACCTAAGCCAAAAAGCCGGGGTCAAACTATAGATTATTTTCTGCTTTATCCTCGAGGGAAGAAGTTGCCTATCCTAATAGAAGTTTTACCAAAGGTTAAGTACGAACTGCAAATGTAAGTTGGTTATTTTCACTTGGATCCATTACCTAGGCTATTATCACTTCACATTTGTCTGGATCTCTAAACTTTCGAAATAAGAAAAGAAGAAACCTTTTTGGTTACTTCCATTGTTTTTCACTTTTTGCTAGGGACTAGAAAAAATTAGGCATGGGGGTATTTGATGAGTCCAATTTATTAGACTACTAATTGCACTTAAGAACACTCAAGTTGGGAATTAAACTACATTTCAAGCGTGCATTATACTAAGATATTAATTAAACTCGAATTTTGACACTCCTATATTTTTAACCCAATGCATATGCTACATTGATCATTTATTGACATATTACTTATATATATTTTTTTATGTGTAGGTATCTTCAAATTTGACAAAGGAAAGATCAAAGTTGAAATGCTCGGTTGAAACAACCTCCTCCCCTTTTCTCTAAACTGCAAGTTTTTTTATTTTAAAAAAAGAACGTCCACGCTCGGGCCTTGGTGGGGATTATCTCTATCTCTTCCCCTTACACTACTTAAGATGTCTATTTATGCATGTTCTTAAGCATAGGATTGCATTTCATGATATAAATATTGCATAACATGCATCATCTTGCATTTAGAGTAGTTTGAATAAAATGGAGGTTAATTGTCTCCTTTTATGTGCTTGGACAGGGCAAACATTTTATCAGGTCCTCGGATCAAAGATCCAACCGTATGGATGTGATCAGGGCGACGATTGGAGTTCAACGACTCCAAGATCGCCCTAATCAGGCATCTGTAGCATCAGATAGTGACTAGGGAACCCTAGAAGATCAAGGGTCAGGATGGTGTAAATTCGCACTTCAGATGACAAATCCGACCGCACAGATGAATTCGAATCGAAGATCGCAGCCCAACGACACAAAAATCGAGTCAATCCGACATCCGTGGCACCATCTACAACTTCCAGAAGATGGACGGCCAAGATGGTGCCATGTGGCACCATCTTGGTCGCCCAAACGGCCGCTTACATTCTATGAAGCCCCACACCCGCTCGGTCTCCGCCGTTGGATCTTGATCCAACGGATGTGGTCAGCTGCGCCTAAAAGCATCCGCTCGACCATCCGCACCTCGTAGCGCAGCAGTCGAGCGCGATTACACGAGTGACGGGCGCAGGTTCGAGCCGCAGCGAAGGGCTGGAAGGCGCAGGCGATTGAGCGTGGGCGGGCGTTGGATCACGATCGGACGGCCGTGTGCGCCCGATAGTGTTCATGCGCGATTGAACGCGCGGCATGGACGCGCGATCGCACGCGCCAGGCGGGCGCACAACAAGCGGGCGGAGATGCATCTTAAGCCGTCCGATCTCGCGATCGGATGGTTGAGAACTGATGGACGTGTGTATGCGTTGAAGAAGCGGGCAGCCGTGGAGGCGCGCGTGGGTGCCAGAACTACGCCCACGTTGGGGGCTTTAGTGACGGATTTATCCGTCACTAAAGACCCCTCATTTATTATTTTAAAGTTGTAATGCCCATTTTGCCCCCACTCCTTGCAACTATAAAAGGGGACCCCTCCATGCGAAATTCTCATCCCTTCCTTCTCTTCTCTACCTCTACAAAGCTCAAGAGAAGCTTGTCCCACACCCGGGATGCTTCTCGCCGGATAAAGTCCAAATTTTCGTCCCCCTTCGGAAGTGGATCCCACGACGACGATGGCGTGCTGCTCCGTTCCCGTTCTTCTGCTTCGTCCTCGTTCATCCTGCTTCATCCTCCTTTGTCCAGGCGTCGTCCCGTCCGGCTCGTCCTCCAAGCAATCGTCGAGGAGGATTTCTCCCTCCTTATTTTTTTTACTGCTTTCTAGTATAGATTTACTGCTTTCTAGTGTAGTTCTGCTCGTCCTCCAAGCGACCGTCGAGGAGGACATTTCTCCCTCCATTCTTTTAATGCTTTCTAGAGTAAATTTATCGCTTTCTAGAGCAATTGTTTTATGCTTTCTAGTTGTAATGAACAATCTTCTTAATAATAAATTCTTTGTTTATTCTACATCTCATTTTGATTTCTATGTGTAATATTCTCTCTCTCTTTTACCCTCTCTCTCTCTCTTCTATTTATTGTAAATAATTAGATAGTTTTAAATTGAATTACTTTATGACAAATAAAAAGAAGCGCGTAGTTTTTAAATCAAACGTCTGCCTCCCTATGTTCGACCCAGAATTTCAATTTCGGTATAAATTTTATTTGTTGAACACGAATTCTTCGCTTTCAAGCTACAAGGACAGGTTTTCCAAAATCGAACACGTTAGTGTAACCATTCGTGCGCTCAACATTTTGGCATCGTTGCCAGGGAGGCAACAATCTTTGATTTCTCTTCACGTTTTGTAACTTACAAATCATTTACCTCACTTTTCTCCTTTCTTATTGTAATTGCAGGTACTCTTTTGAGATGAGCAAAAGCGGTAGATTGGAGTAAAGTGTTGTGGAAGGTTTTGTAGGTTATCCTCCATTCTTTCCCCCTCCATAGATTTCATTTGCCACATTAAATCCAAATTCCAATTAACCTAGTTGTTTGCATAAATCCTAGGAATAGTTTGGTTGTTTGGATTTCCACTTACATTCATTCCACCCTCATTCATAAAAAAAAATAACAAAAAGATAATTTTGTGGGGTAATTTCCAACAAACACACAACACACACTCACATTCAAGGCACTTGATCAACTTGATTTGTTTTCTACTCAACTGGGTTCTGATTTGTGGAACCGATACACACAAAGCAACACATAACAGAGTAGAAATTATTCTAGGTTAACCATCTTTGTGTGCCTAACTTAGTGGTGCATTTGTGGCCAGTTGTTTGAGTTGATTGGGCCGCACCACTTCAATTAAAATCAACTCATCAAGTAGCTGCCAATTAGGTTTAACTCTTAGGGATTTACCAGGCACTCCACATTCTTTTTAAACTTTAAAGCAAAACATCTTCACCCGTGCTTTCAAAACCTGGTGTGCCAATGAAACCTGTTTGAAAACACCTAAAGTTGAATCCTAAAAGATACTAAGCAAGATTTGAACCTTAAAACTCACCACATCAAAAATAATCTTGCTTAAAAATAATTGGTTGTGCACGGACACACAAATCAATCAATCATTAAGGGCACAACCCATTTAAAGGGCCCATCACATTCCAAAGCACATTCAAACCTAGCCCTAAATAAAATAGAGTAGACGTTGGCCTTAAGGATTGGACTCGCTCTTCAGAACCCAGAACGAGATTATTTTCGATTAGTCTGTTTCTACTATTCAATCTGATGTCTAGCTAGGGGAGCAGAGTCAAACGATCGCGGCTGGGGGGTACACTAGGAACCGAAGGCGCAAGTCGAAGGAAGAACCTTCTCCCCAGTCCCTCCTTCTAACTGGTTGGATTGAACAGAGGGAAGTAGATCAAATCGTTCCTTTATCTCAAGACGGGTTTTGGGAGTCTGTAGGTCTGTAGGCTAACCCATTTAAGGACAGGTTTGATTGTTTGTATTGCAGAGCACCTTTCTTCCTCCCGTGTCTCATGAATCCTTCTACATATTTCACGCATTCCCGCTCTTTCCCTCCTGTTGTGAATTATCCTCAACATGACGATTATCCCGACTCGTATTGTAATCGACCATCAGTTAGTTGGGATAATTTGGATTGGGGATATAATTTTGGACCCTCGTGTTTAGGGTCTAACCCTGAACACTTTGATTATGATTTCTATCTTTCTCGAAGCTACATCAATTATAGATCATCTTCCTTTCATGAACAACCTAATATGATCTACAATCAAGAAGGATACATCGATTCTCACCCATCGTCTGATTTCACTGCCTTTAGGTCATCACCATCTTTTGAACAATCTGAAATGACCTATTATCAGGAAGGGTATAACGAATCTCAATTCGTTAATTCCTCTGCATTGATGTCAAACCCGCACAACCCTGAACCAACTCATTTGGTTCAGGTTAACCAAGTTCAAGATAAGGTTCTGGCTAACTTGAGGAATATCATACAATCTTTAGAAGTTCAGCCAATACCTTGCATTGAGAGATTGGAGCCCCTGATTGAAATGATTGATGATTTGAATAAGTCTTTGTTGGATTGGCTCCAGGACGTTAAGGATAAGAACTCGGGTGAGTTTCTACTTGGGAAATTAGCGAAATTGAGGATGAGATTCGTGGTTGCTTTGATTCAATCTTGGAAAGATTCCCAGGATGAACCCTCTTCAGGAAAGCCAATGACAAAACCCGCTCAGGCACCTGTTGGGGGGACACGTGTTACGAGGCTAACCAGATTGAATTAAAACAACCAATTAAGGAAGATCTGATTTCTTCACCTGAGATCCCTGAGCTGGGTTACGAGGAAATGTATATCTCCTTGGAACAGAAAGTGATAAATGATTTTGGGATATACATTGATACGGATCTTGATTTCTTTGATGGTGAAGATTCAAGTTGTGAAGTCTCACGCGAGTTTTCTGAACACGATTTCTGTGAGACGATTGGGCCTGAGGAATCTGATAGATCATTTGATAGCCCAATAACTGAGGAAACTGACCTTATTAGGGCACACATTACGGATCCAGAATCGCAGTTTCTGGAGAATTCAATTCAATGCCCTGATTGTCAGTTGCACCCCGTTGAGCTTAGTGATGATTTTAATTCTGAGATAATTAGACCCAAGTCAATTTTGATTCTGCCACATCATTTAGACTTGGAGATTTCAGATGGGGTGATTAATATACAAGAGGTCCTGGAATTTGGTATGCTGAATGAGGAGGATCGGAGCTGGGAAGTTTTGATTTGGGAAGTTAATTTTGGAGGAAATGGAAGATTGAGTCAAAGGGTTCCTTTTAAGTTGAAACTATCAAATCAGAACCCTTACGACATTTGTTTCGAGGATGCCAAACTCAATCACACATTCAACGATTATCCTTTTGAGCTTCAATTCTTTGTAACTCAACTTTTTGGTCTTGAGTTGCATCCTCATAAATCGCAGGCCCGATCCCACTTGCATTCTGATTTTAGGTTTTGGTAATTTTTATCCAGAACCTAAGATATTCTCGATTATGGGGTGTGGGTCTACACCACAATCTGGTCCACATCTGTGGACCTCTGTTGATAGGTCAGAAGATTCTTCTGTTTATTCTAATTCTGACCTGCACTTGTGAATTTTTCATTTCTTTTCCTTGTATAGTGTGCCTAGCTGAAGGCACTAAACTCAGCACATATACAGTTCCTTTTAGTTTTCATCTCGGAGCGGACCTGACATTCACGTAATTTAGGTGCTTTCTACGCTTTTCCACTCTGTTTTATGTCTTTTTAATACAATGAGGACATTGCATTAGATAGGCATGGGGGGGTGGATATTTATCTCTGAATTCATTCGTCAGCTCCGTAGATTTGTTTTATTTTCTTTTATATAAAAAAAAAAATCAGAATTAGGAAAGAGAGTTTGTGTTTAAGAAAATTTTCAATCTTAGGAAATACCACATTATGATTTGAACACAAAGACCCTTCAGGTCTTTGGACTTAATTAGCCTGTGTATCCATTAAAATGTGGATTTGTCTTAGAGTCCTCGCCATCTTAATTCTATTATAATTGGAATAATAAGGTTGGGTGATAAGTACACGACTTATCAACCCACCCTCTGATTTGAGGGAATTTTGAGTCTTAAGCATCTACACACTTTCTTTGCACTGACTCGTTGTTCGACGATTTTAACGGAAATTGGGTAGCTAATGAACCTTCTAGGGTGATATGGCTGGCAAGTTATCGTGGGTAACAGCCCATAGGTAGGTTGTCCAGAGCCCAGTCACTGGACCTTTCTCTTTTTGCTGCCTTTAGGTAAATCTTAGACCAGGGAAGCCACCTACTTAAAAAAAAAAAAAGAAAAAAAAATCAAAAAGAAAAGGAGAAAAGAACAAAAAGAAATAAGCCACACTTCGCCACACGAGTATGGCTGGCAAGTTGTCGGTGGTAGCAGCTCATTGACCGGTTGTCCAGAACCCAGCTCAGTAAATGCACTAAAAATTTCCAAAATACTTAGGAAGAAGCGGAGAAGTAGAATAAACCGGGGAGATATACACTGGATTTATCCTTGTGTTGACCCCGTAAAAAAATAAAAGTAGGGAGAAAGCTACCGGTTGTAAAGATACACCTTTAGGCAGAAGTCTTTTTGAGGTCACCTAGAGGCGTAGAAATCTAAAATCCGTTTTAATTGCCGGTCAACGAGTCTATCACAATCACAATAAGATGCTTAAAGCTTAGGGTTCTCATCAAATCTTGGGTGAGTTGAATGGCCGTAGAAAGCCACTCTTAAACCCTAAAATTTGAAAATCCAAAAAAATTAGAAAAGAGTAAAAAGAGAAAAAGAATTTTTCTTTGAATAAGGCGAGGGCTTGAGGCGGTTTGCATTTTGGCTGATACTCGGGGGCTGTTGTGTCTTTGAAAGTTCAGTTCCTAAGTAGACAATTTCTCAATGATTGAAAATAACTCAGGTCCAAATAATCCAACCTAATTCTTTTATAAATAGCATATAGTTTTTGCTAGGGACTAGCAAAAGATAGGCATGGGGGTATGATGTAAACACATTTACACTACTTAAGATGTGTATTTATGCATGTTCTTAAGCATAGGATTGCATTTCTTGATATAAATATTGCATAACATGCATCATCTTGCATTTAGAGTAGTTTGAATAAAATGGAGGTTAATTGTCTCCTTTTATGTGCTTGGACAGGGCAAACATTTTATCGAGGCCTCGGATCAAAGATCCAACCATATGGATGTGATCAGGGCGACGATTGGAGTTCAACGACTTCAAGATCGCCCTAATCAGGCATCCGTAGCATCAGATAGTGACTGGGGAACCCTAGAAGATCAAGGGCCAGGATGGTGTAAATCCGCACTTCAGATGACAAATCTGACCGCACAGATGAATTCGAATCGACGATCGCAGCCCAACGACACAAAAATCGAGTCAATCCAACATCCGTGGCACCATCTACAACTTCCAGAAGATGGACGGCCAAGATGGCGCCACGTGGTGCCATCTCAGTCGCCCAAACAGCCGCTTACATTCTATGAAGCCACGTGGCACCATCTCAGTCGCCCAAACAGCTGCTTACATTCTATGAAACCCCGCGCCCGCTCGCTCTTTGCCGTTGGATCTTGATCCAACGGTGTGGTCAGCCGCGCCTAAAAGCGTCCGTTCGACAATCCGCGCCCCGTAGCACAGCGGCCGAGCGTGCTTACGCGAGCGGTGGGCGTGGGTTCGAGCTGCAGCGAAGGGCTGGAAGGGACGGGTGATTGAGCGTGGGCGGGCGTTGGAGCACGATCGGACGGCCGCGCGCACCTGATGGTGTTCATGCGCGATTGAATGTGCGGTATGGACACACGATCGCACGCGCCAGGCAGGCGCACAGCGAGCGGGCGGAGATGCGTGTTAAGCCGTCCGATCTCGTGATCGGATGGCTGAGAACTGATGGACGTGCATATGCGTTGAAGAAGCGGGCAGCCGTGGAGGCGCGCGTGGGCGCCGGAGGTACGCCCACGTTGGGGGCTTTAGTGACGGATTTATCCGTCACTAAAGACCCCTCATTTATTATTTTAAAATTGTAATGTCCATTTTGCCCCCGCTCCTTGCAACTATAAAAGGAGACCCCCTCCATACGAAATTCTCATCCCTTCCTTCTCTTCTCTACCTCTCCAAAGCTCAAGAGAAGCTTGTCCCATACCTGGGATGCTTCTCGCGAGATAAAGTCCAAATTTTCGTCCCCCTTCGGAAGTGGATCCCGTGACGACGATGGCGTGCTGCTCCGTTCCCATTCTTCTGCTTCGTCCTCCTTCGTCCTGCTTCATCCTCCTTCGTCCAGGCGTCGTCCCGTCCGGCTTGTCCTCCGAGCAACCGTCGAGGAGGATTTCTCTCTCCCTATTCTTTTTACTGCTTTATAGTGTAGTTCTGCTCGTCCTCCAAGCGACCGTCGAGGAGGTCATGTCTCCCTCCATTGTTTTAATGCTTTCTAGAGTAAATTTATCGCTCTCTAGTGCAATTGTTTTATGCTTTCTAATTGTAATGAACAATCTTCTTAATGATAAATTCTTTGTTTATTCTACATCTCATTTTGATTTCTATGTGTAATATTCTCTCTCTTTTACCCTCTCTCTCTCTCTTCTATTTATTGTAAATAATTAGATAGTTTTAAATTGAATTACTTCGTGACAAATAAAAAGAAGTGCGTAGTTTTTAAATCAAACTCCGCCTCCCTATGTTCAACCCAGAATTTTAATTTCGGTATAAATTTTATTTGTTGAACACGAATTCTTCACTTTCAAGCTACAACGACAGGTTTTCCAAAACCAAACACGTTAGCGTAGCCATTCATGCGCTCAACATTTTGGCGCCGTTGCCGGGGATTCAACAACAACCTCCTCCCCTTTTCTCTCAACTGCAGGATTTTTTATTTAAAAAAAAGAACGTCCATGCTTGGGCCTTGGTGGGGATTATCTCTATCTCTTCCCCTTCGGGGGTCTCATTGAGGATCCTCTCCCTTCCTCTCCACTGTGAAGCAGAGCCTGCACTGTGGCCCTCTCACCGCTTGCCATCCAGACCGTGCGCGTCCCCTCTCACAGCTCTCACCGCTCGCCAGCTAGACCATGCACGCGTCCTCTCACCACTCTCACCGCTCGCCAGCCAGACCACATGAGCGCCCTCTCACCGCTCTCACCGCTCACCAGCCAGACTGTGTGCGTGCCCCTTCACCGTGTGCAGCCACACCCGTGTGCGAAGCAGCTGCTCCTTGCACAACAGCCCCACGCATGCACCCTCCTAGTGTGCGCATGCACCCACCCAGCGATAGCCTGTGCCTGTGCTCCCTCAAGGCCAGAAGCCGTGCGCCCTTGTGTGCGCACGTCCAGCCAGCATGCGGTCGGCCTCTTCGTCTTCCTCTTCTTGTCTACTTCTCCCCTGTTTCCGCAAGAGACCCAAACTTGCAGCCACCAACCCCCTCACGGCCATGCCTCTCGCCAGCCACGCCTACGCGTAGCTACACCCTCGCATGAAGCAGCAGCTCCACGTGTAGCCGTGCCCTCGTGCGTGCACAACACCTCTGCGTGCAGCAACCACCTGCGTGCTGTGCAGTCCCTGCTACCCCTCTCTGCTGCCACTTGCCATCCGGCCAACCTTCATCGGCCATCTCTAGCCTCACCGCCATCGTCTACGAGATCCTCTCCTCTGGTGGAACTCCTCCACCTAAGTGAGCTGCCGGCACGGCATCCTCCAATGTGTGGCGAAGAGAGAGGAAATTTCCCCTGTTTTTGCACCTATTAAAATTTACATTTGCATGCCATTGGAAGTTGTGGGATTTTAATTTTTTGATTATTTTATTCTGGTGAATTTGCAAGTATGCACTTATATTTCCACATATTTGATTGGTTCATGTTATACATATCATTTCACATTGAAATTTGATTCATATTTGCATGCAATTAAGTACATCCTCTGCCACTACACATGCGTCATTTACATATTTTGGAAGCTTGAGCTCTGATGCAAAATTTACATAAATAGTCCATAACTTTTCATAAAATCACAAGTACATTCGAACCATCATATCCATTGATTTATTTGATGAATATTTTTGCAAACATGATTGTTGCTTATCTGTGATTTATTGTAGTTGTTCCTCCCTGTGGATTCAACCTGACTTTTCGTGGTTAGCTTTACTGATAAATACTTTTGATGTGGGATTTTTCTACTACATGATTTCACTGCGATGATATATTTTTCTGACATCATTATTCTGCAAGCGAAACAAATGTCGACCACTTCCATCATGAACAATGCTGTGTCATTAACTTTGATTGTTATGGACTATTTTGTTATTTTAATTTCCATTGACTCTTGCTTAACTACATTTGGATGTATGAAGCCTATTTGTATTGGTGATCTTCCTATGTTATTTACTTCTTTTCGTTACTTCCCAATAAATGGAAGTTGGTAGAACTTCGGTTGACAACGATGAGTTAGGGGATGTGATCGTAAATGTTATGTCGGAGGAAACTATGTATTACGTTACGGATGAAATCCAACGTACCACCCATCTTGCACACGTACCAAAGCACACTGGAGATTTAAAGGGATTGGTCTGGGTGAAGAGTCCTCGAAGGACATTATGAGCAGTCTTTGGATATGTTTCGAATGAATAGTTCCCAATTCATAAAATTATGGGATATGTTACTTGAGAGAAATTATTTAACACCAACAAAGGGGATGCATCCAAGCGAGGCCCTTGCAATCTTCTTATATGGCGTTGGCCAAGGAGCTACAAATCGTAACATGCAAGGATGGTTCGAAAGATCTTCACGATCTATTAGTAATTACTACAAGGAGGTGGCCTGAGCTATTAATAAGCTTCAATTTGACTTTATTGCCTTTCTTAATGATTCAGCACCAATTCTGAACAAGATAAGGAGGAATAGAGACCTCTATCCATACTTCAAGGTAAGGTGCTTTACATAAAAAACTATAAGCTTTTCGATTGTAACGAACTTGAATTATAGTAGGCAATCTTTGCGGGATGTGATTGGGGCTATGATGGAACATATATTGAGTTGTGTAAACCTTGTCGAAGCAGGGAGGTATCAAAATAGACATGGTTGACGTTCACTGAACGTAATGTGTGTCGCATCATTGGATCTATCCATTCAGTACGTGGCGAGTGGATGGGAAGGATCCACTGCTGATATGACGATACTTCAATTGTGATGCACAACGTTTTGCGTGTTTGAAATCGCGGTTAAGAGTAACCCATCGTCGTAGTCGCAAAACTCGTTATCAAATAAAATTTTACCAAACTACAAGGGAGTCCCAAGTCGAACACAGGGGCAACATTCACTTTGTTTGAAAACCACACTTTGTCTTGTTTCCTTTTGGTGTTTTGGGGTTTTATTTTTTTTATTTATTTTTATAAAGCAAGGAAACAATATGGATCAAAATGGAGATATAAGCAAATATGATATATATTGCACAAATGTTTATTACAATAATCTAGAAAGCATAAAAAGAGAGAGAGGTGAGAAGGAATCTCCCGAATCGGCTGTTTGGTGAGACGACGGTGCCTGGCGGAAGCTTGGAAGGAGTTGAGGAGCGGGACGACGAAGGTGAGATGTAGGAGGACTTCAGGTAGAGGAAAGCTTTAGCGTGGCTTTGGAATGGAGGTGAGGAGGCGAAGATGATCTGCTACCAGAATGGAGGTAGGAGGATGGCTCCAAGGCGACTTATGAATGGTGATGGGAGGATGGAGGAATATTTGGTGGGGCAAAAGGATGCTACACTAATAGGAGCTTTGGGAGCTTGAGAGTAAGCTCTAATGGAGCATTGGTAGGCTTTCTAGAGCTTAGGAGTAGGTGGGAGTAGAGTAGGTAGAGATAATGAGGAATGGGGGGTGTAGGGTTGTTTATATAGTGATGGGAGGAAGAGCATCCCGTGCACAGACATTCAGTAACAGCTACAAGTGTCACTAAAGGCTGCTCAAGCTGTTGCCAAAAGATCCGCAGCTCTTCATTGCCTTGGCTGGTGCATGCACTACGCAGGCCATTTAGTGATAGCTGCTAGTGTCACTAAAGGCCCACTCTTCTATCATTACAAATCCTGCGCCCACCACTTACGCCTGCAGCTATCCGCTTGAAGAGATCTCCACCATTGGATCCGTCATCGTGCGGCTGGGATGCTCCCTCAGTTCGCACCCTCGCGGATTCAAACGCGCGTGCATCGCGCTTTCAAGAAGATCTGATGACCGAGAGCACATCCGGTCGTCTTAAACATGCGCCCCTGATTGCGCATGTGAGATGGTACGTTCTCGAGGAGCATCGATGGCCGCGTGCAGCATCTGTTGATAGCGGAAAACTATGCGATCGGAATTGGATTTTGAAAACCCATCATTGTAGTTAAATTTGTGAAGCAATCCATCAATAGATAAGTTTAACCGAAATTTGTAAAGAAATTCCAGGTCAAACACAGGGAGGCTATGTTGATCTAAAATCAGCGATTATATCTTTTTTTGGTATTTTTGTTTGAAAGTGAGATAATTACAATGGACTTGATATAAATAATAAGAGAGATAGAGAGATAGAGAGAGAACAATCACTTGATCAATTAATACTATTTTTACAACTAGAAAGCGGAAAATTCTATTCTAGAAAGCGATAAAAAGAAGGGACAGAGATGTTATCCTCCTCACCGAATGCTTGGAGGATGAGCCGGATGGAGTGACACTTGGAAGATAGAGGACGAAGCAGGAAGAAAGAGGATAAAGCAGGAAGAAGCAGGAATGAGGCAGCATGTCGTCGTCGTCGCGGGATCCACTTCCTGAACGGGGGCAAGAAAACTTGGATTTGGCTCTAGAGTAGCATCTTGGGTGTAGGACAAGCTTCTCTTGAGCTTTAGAGAGGGAGAGAGGTGAAGGAAGGGATGAGAATTTCATAGGGTAGGGGTCTCCTTTTATAGTTGCAAGAATTGGGGGCAATTTGGTCATTACATAGTTAAAACATTAAATGAGGGGGTCTTTAGTGACGGATTTAAGTGTCACTAAAGACCCCACGTTGTAGCAGCTTCGCACATGCCCGCTGTCTCCTCCTCTCCTGTGTGCCTAACGCATACCCACGTTCTCGCAAGATAAGCCGTCTGATCTCAAGATCGGACGGCTTAAAATCGTTCCTTGCTCGCTTCATCTTCTCAGCTGAAGCGCCTCCACGCCTCTTCTCAGTCGTCTGATCTTGCATCCAACGGCTTAGAATGCATTGCGGCCTTCGCATCTGATTGGGTGTTTGCATCTGCGTTGGATTATGTGTGCATGAACTGCGCACATCCGTTGCGCCACGTCGCCCACTCTTCGCCTGCACGATCTGCATCTGACGGCCAAAATCAACGTGCCCTGCTCCCTGGCTAAATTGAGGCGCTCGAAGAGGCTCGCATGTGCGACCTCTATCTTGCCCGTAGTTGCATGACCACTACATTACAGGCGCAACTTAGTCTCATTTAGAAATTAGGCATGCGTGCTTATGGCCGTTGGATCAAGGTCCAATGGCCCAGATTGTCCGTGCCTTTTGCCGTATGAAGATGAGAGCAGGCGCATTTGAGTAATTCCTGGCCTTTGGATCAAGATCCAATGGCTAGGATCGTGCGATTAAGAGTCCTTGGAAATGTAGCGATGGGTCTTTGGGTTGATTGGGCGACTAAGATGGCACCACGTGGCACCATCTTGGCCGTCCATCTTCTGTGTGTTGTAGATTGTGCCATGGATGTCGGATTGGATCGATTTTCATGCCATTAGGTTACGATCGTCGATCCAAACCCATCAGTGCGGTCGGATTTGTCGTCTGAAGTGTGGATTGATACCATCTTAGCCCTTGATCTCTAGGCTTCCTCAGACTATATCTGGTGCTACGGATGTCCGATTAGGGCGATCTTGGAGTCGTTGAACTCTCGTCGTCGCCCTGATCAGATCCATATGGTTGGATCTTCTGTTCAAAGCCCTGATTAAAAGTCACCCTGTCCCTGGCCATAAAAGGAGACAATTACTATACAATTTATACAATTTGACCTAAATGCATGATTATGCATGTTATGAACTATTTACAATATGACACTAAGAACATGCATTAGATATTTTTGGCTATTTAGATGTATGCTCATCACACCCCCATGCCTATCTTTTGCTAGTCCCTAGCAAAAACTACATACTATTTATAAAAGAATTAGGATTGGATTACTCGGGCAAAAGTCATTTTCAATATTAAGAAATTTTTACTTAGGACCTGAACTTTCAAAGGCATAATAGCGCTCGGGTATCTGCCAAAATGCAAACCATCTCATGCCCTCGCCTTATTCAAAGAAGGATCTCTTTTTCTCCTTTTTCTTCTTTTCTAATTTTTTTGGATTTTTGAGTTTAGGGTTATAGAGCAGCTTTCTACGACCACTCAACCCACCCAAGACTTATGAGAATCCTAAGTTCTAAGCACCTTTTTGTGAATGTGATAAACTCGTTGATCGGCAATCAGAACAGACTTTGGGTTTCTATGCCCCTAGGTGACCTTGAAAAGAATTCTACCGAAAGGTGTATCTATACGACCGGTAGCTTTGTCCCTACTTTTATTTTTATGGGGTCAACACAAGGGTGCATCCAGCGTATATCTCCCCAGCTTATTCTACTTCTCTACTTCTTCCTTAGAGTTTTAGGAATTAAACGTGCATTTCTTGAGCTGGGATCTGGACAACCTATCAATGTGTTGTTACCCACGATAACTTGCCAGCCATACTCGTGCGGTGAAGTGTGGATTATTTCCTTTGTATTTCTTTGTTTCTTTTTCCCCTTTTCTTTTTCTTTTTCTTTTCTTTTTTTCTTTTTGGACTTTCTTTTTCTTTTTTTAAGTAGGTGGCTTCCCTGGTCTAAGATTTACCTAAAAGTAGCAAGAAAAGAATGGTCTAGTGGCTAGGCTCTGGACAACCTACTTATGGGCTGTTACCTGCCTATCAGCATCAGTGCTTAGCTGTGCATCTACGTAGCCTCATCTCGGCCGCTCATGCACAATCGGGTGGTAGAATTTGAGGCACTTCTCTTCTGCGGCTAATTGGTGGCGCTTGAGAGAGTCGAACCCGCGTCCGTGCATTGTGAATTGAGGCACCCACCGCTGCACTGAGGGTCGTGTTGTATTCTATTTAGGAATTAAGATTCCTCACCCACGACCGTTGGATCTTGATCCAATGGTCACGATTGTGCGTAGGTTTCTTTCTACTCGGCTTGAGGCCAGCGGTGCAGTGCTTTATCAACCGTTGGATTTGAATCCAATGGTTTAGACTCCATCAGTGTAACTGAGGAAGAGGAGTTGCGGCTAGGCTGGAGGGTTGCGGTGGTGCCACGTGGCACCATTGTGGCCATCCATCTTCTTCTTCTTGTGGAGGGTACTACAAAGCTCTGATCGGGGTGATTCTCGCGTTGATGGACTACGATCGTCGCACTGAATCCATCCGTACGGTCGGATTCCTTATCTGAAGCCTATAAAGATCTCACACTGCCTCCTGGCCATGTAAAATGAAGGAATTAATGTACATAACATGTAATTATCCTAAATGCAATGCAATGGATGTTTATGCAATATTTATATCATGATATGCAATACTAGGCCTAAGAACTATCGTAAGTAAGCATTTTATGATGAATTTATGCATATTTATTATACCCCCATGCTTACTTTTTGCTAGTCCCTAGCAAAATTAACCTAAATGCTATTTATAAAAGTTGAATTAGGATTCGATCTCTTAGGCATGATTTGTTGGTTATTTCAGGAACTTTCAACCTAAGACCTGGCTACAAAGACTCGACAGTGCCTAGGTGTCTGCTAAAATGCAGACCGCCCAAGTCCTCACTTTATTTGAAAAGCGAGGATACATTTTTTTTTTGCTTTTTCTTCTTTTCTATTTGTTTTTTGGACTTTTGGAGTTTGAGAGTTTCGGGATAACTCTTTACGGCTACCCGACCTGCCCAAGATTCAAAAAGGACTCTAAGTGCTAAGCATCTAGTGAAAAGAGTGAAAGACTCACTAGGTGGTCGTTAAGACGGACTTCGGGTTTCTACGACCCTAGGTGACCTTGCCTAGAGGTTTATCTTTTCGAATGGTAACTTTCTCCCTACTTTTTTTATTTATGGGGTCAACACAAGGGCAAATCGAGTGTATATCTCCCTAGTTTGTTCTACTTCCCCGCTTCTTCCTTAAGTGTTTTGGGAATTATTGTGTATTTTTGTGAGCTGGGCTCTAGATAACTGACCAATGGATTATTACCCATGGCAACTTGCCAGCCATACTCGTACGGTGAAGTGTGTTTTTGTTTATTTTTTGTTATTTTCTCCTTTTTCTATTTTTTTTCTATATATATTTTTTAAGTAGGTGGCTTCCCTAACTAAGATTTACTTAACGGCAGTATGACAAAAATGGTCTTGTGGCTAGGCTCTGGACAATCGGTCGATGAGCTATTACCACCGACAACTTGCTAGCCATACCACCCTAGACGGTTCATTAGCTACCCAAGTTACGAAGAAACCACCGAAAAGTGAGTTAGTGCAAATAGTGTGTTGATGACTAGGCTTAAAGTCCCCTCAAATCAGAGGGTGGGTTGATAAGTTGTATACTTATCACCCTAATTTATTGACCAATTTGAAATAGAATTACTTGGCTAGGACTCGAGACTAAGTCCACATTCGAGTAGACACCGAGCTAATTAAGCCCGAAGACCTGAAGAGTCTAAGTATTTAGGTTTCAAAGTATCAATTCCTAATGTTTGCAACTCCTAATACCTAAGTTCTCATCTCCTAATTCTAATTTTTTTTTAACTAAAATAATAAGAACTTACTGTTACAGCTGACAAAAAGATTCATAAGAAATATCTACCCCCCCATGCTTAGCTAATGCAATGTCCTCATTGTTAAAAATGAAAGCATGCAGGAGAGTAGAAGTGGAAGAATAGCACCTGGTTTTCTTGAGATTCTGGTAAGCTTGGAATAGTCTTACACATGCTGAGTTTAATGCCTTCACCTATGTGAGGTGCTCAATAAAAAAAAATAACAAACATTGAGGCTGCAATAACATAGTTTCTGGGACCCTAGATATGGGTCTCAGAGAGTAAAAATGGGCTTGCCAAAGAGTTGATCAATGAAATTGGCAAGCTGGTGCTGTAGGGAGAGCCCAAATGGTCTCCAATAGGAGTTTTGTTGATTCATTATAGAGGAGGTGTGGGTGGATATAGAATTTGTGCAATGGCTAGGTGAAAAAAGATGGTGAGGGTTTGGTGATGAGTTGGGATTTTGTGGGTACTATAGAATATCTAATATTTAAGAGTTTCTCCCCAAAGTTCAATTTCATCCTCACAATTTGGGTGCTTAATCCAACCATTCTGATCTTCATGATTCCCACCCAGATTTTGAAACCTCAAACTCTAAAAATTCAAGATGAGGACATTGTTGGGTTATAACTTGATCATGTGAATCATCTAACAAATTTCCAAATTCATAAATATCTTCCTCATCCCGGGTTGCCACAGTTTGTTGTATGTCTTTATTATCCTCAATTATCCTTGCAACCATGTGATTTTCTTCCTAAGTTTGGGTTGAGTTGGCCCTTAAAAGGTTGTCTAAGGTATGTATGGCCATTACCTCCTCTATTCTGCCAAGCTCCTCCATTAAACCACACTAAATTTTATCCTTCTTTGAGACCTCAAAAATATTAAATTGATTTGTTTTATTCCCAGAGGCCATTTCTATATTTCTTGATTCACAATCAATCCTTGCCTTAGTGGTAGCCAAGAAAGGTCTTCCCAAAATAATCAGGGTGTGGTTGAGTAGTTTTGGTGCTTCCATGTCTAGGACCATGAAATCAACAAGGTAATGCAAATCATTAGCCTTGACTAAAACATCCTCCAAAATACCCATTGGTTTTGTAATGGATCTATCGGCCAACTGCAAGGTTATGTCAATGTGTTTCAGGTATCCTAGACCAATTCCATATACATTGAGGTGGGGATCACATTGATGGAAGTGCCCAAGTCGAGAAGGGCCCAATCAGAAGTGATGTTTCCTATTGTGCAAGAAATCAGTGGGGCTCTTGGGTCCTGCTTCTTAGGAGGTAGCTTGTTTAAGATCAGTGTGTTTGTGTTATCAGACAAGACTACTCTCCTAATGTTTTCAGATTCCACTCTACTCTTTGCTTTATATGAATTCAATAAACCTATGGTGTAGGCGGGGATTGATCTGATAGCCGCAAGGAGTAAAATGATTGTCAATTTGAAAGCCTGAAGTAAGGACATCCTTTGATCCAATTTCTCCTCTGACTTTTTCTTTTTGCCCATACAACAACATACTCCCAAATCATACTCTGATGTTTTGTTGATCACATTCCTAGTTGGGAGTCTAGAATTCTTGCTACGGAGCCTAATGGTGTTGACATGGGGTTGGGCAGGTCCCTTGTGTCTACTACCACTCCTCAAGGTGATGGTTTTGCCGTGGAAAAATGCTGTTGGTTAGTGCCTTGGGGAGGGTTGGGCAAAACAGGAGGCTCCCAGTTGATTATAGTAGGAACTTGATTTGCTCCCATTATTACCAAACCCTTGAGGCCCAGCACCTCGATTTTGTAGATTCCTTGGGTTTGGTATAGGTTGTGATGGTAGAGATCCGGGTTGTCAGTTGTTTGCACCAAGTCCAAATTTCAAGGTATCCAACGAAGTTTTCATTGGTTGCATGAGCTGGAGCATTGACCCTTGCTTTTCTACCATCTTCAGGTTTAAATCAACTTGCTCGATGGGTTGTTAAGCATTCCACATGGATTGATTAACCTGATTGAAGGACAACTGAGTATATACATGACCTTGATCCATTGGTTTTTGCGGTACATAGTTGTTGGGCCGATATTGGGTCTGCTACCCCTGATTTTTCCAAGAGAAGTTAGGGTGATTTTTCCATCTAGAATTGTAGGAATTCGAGTAAGGATTGGACCTAACATTCTCCTACATAACCTGAACATCCTTATAAGATGAGGATGAAGAAGGATCAGAAAAACTAGGATCAAATGCCCCAGTTTGGAACCCATAAGGTTCCAAGAAGAGTTGGCCCGAAGGTTGAGCTGACTCCAGCTGGTTCACAAACTCCTGTCCCGTAGGAGCTTGAGAAGAATGGAATCCCGATCCCTGGGATTGAGTGGATCTAGAAAAATTAGAGTTTTCAGACATCCACTCTTCCATTCGTTTAGCAACCAGATCCATCTTATCTAATCTATTGCAGATCAATTCTATATTAGATGTATGAGAATCTTGGACCTCATTGGCATTTGATCTAGTTTGTTGGGATCAGTTGAAGGTTTCCATGAAGGCGTGGTTTAAAGAATTTTCACTCATTTCCTCAAACAAATCATACATGATATCTGCATCCTTGTTGAGGAAATTGCCTCCGCAAGAAGCATCCACATGATTACGGAGTTGATCATTCAACCCGTGATAAAAAATCTGCACAAGTTGCCATTTAGTCACCTCGTGGTGTGGACACTTCCATAGTAGATCCTAGAATCTCTCCTAGGCCCCATGAAACAGTTCTCCCTGCCATTAGGCAAAAGTGGTAATTGCCCGTCGCAACGCATTGGTTCGCCCAATTAGGAAGAATTTCTTCAGGAAGGCCGATTTCAAAGCTGTCCATGTAGCAATCGGTCTTCCAATGGTACGATACTAATGTGTGGTCTTATCCCTGAGTGAATGGGGGAAAAGCCTCATGAGCATCTGTTCTTCACCCACATTCCACGATTTGGTGGTCTGAACTAGAGGATCAGGTCCTCCAAATGTTGGAATGGGTCCTCTGAGCCAAGCCCGTGAAAGTGTTTAATTAGACTTAAAGCCTGGGCATTGATCTCAACATCTCCAGTGGGGATCACAATGCTGGGACAATCCTCATAATTTGGAGGATCATAAAAATCCTTGAAGGGTCGAGCGCCCTGACCATTCATTCGTTGGAACCATTGCTGTATCTGCTGCAATTCTTCCAACTGCCTCTGAATCAGCTCCTGCTGGTTTGGGGCGTGGGAGGTGGTTGTTGATCAGCCATGGGATCTACTTGGCTAAAACTCAACCTTCGCCTCTGGGAAAGGTCAATAGGTCCTTCCAAACGAGGGTTCAATGACCTCCTTCCAAGCATACACTGGAAGGAAGTTGGAAGGACGGGGAAGAGAAGGGACCTTGCAGCACAAAAAATACAAGCCTATCCTTAGGTTGGGTAGCCTGAAGGTCTACAGACTCTTAGAATCCATCCTAAGATTATGGATGATTTACTCTACTTGTATCCAGTCAATCCAATTAGTTAGAAGGAGGGACTGGGGAGAAGGTTCTTCCTTTGGCTTGCAACTCCAGTTCCTAGTGTACCCGCCAGCTGCGGTCATTTGACGCTACTCCCCTAGCTAGACATTAGATTGATAAGTATAAGCAGGTTAATCGTGAACAATCTCAATTTGGACCCCGACGAGCCGGAGGATGGAGGATGGGGCAGGATGGCGTCGCAGCGAGGATCTTCTTCCTGAAGGGTGGTGAGAGGACAGCCACGGGATGCTCCATGAATGGGGATGAGGGGAGGGAAAACTATTTGATTTTCTACTCTAGAGGAGCATCCCGGGCTTGGGACAAGCTCTCTCTAGAGCCTTGGAGGTGGTGAGAGGAAGAAATGAAGAGATGGTTTGGAATGGTGGTGGGTAGGTCCTTTTATAGTGGAGGAGGAAGAACAAATTTGCATCTGGGTCATTATTGATGTCCGTAAACGTCGCTATAGATCCGCCCTTTCTGTCGCTGAAGATCGCTCCTTCAATTCCTTTGCTGGTGCACATGGGCCATTAGTGACAGTTGCAAGTGTCACTAAAGGCCCACGTCACTGTCGCAGCAAAATCCTCGCATACCCCTACTAGCATCTGTTGGAGGAGGCGTGGTCGTCCAATGCTTGATCAATGGCTTAGGCACACCTACTGATCGCGCCTTTTGAAGGCATGCCCGCTGGGTTGGATTGGACGCTTCGGTGGGACTCAACCTCGCGGTAGCTTGTGTGCGGTGAGTGCTTCACTAATACACTACGAGAGTCAGATGGTCGTGGCTATGTTTTGAGGCTCAACCGCTTCAACCGTTGGATGCAAATCCAACAGTGGAGATCGCTCACTCAGAGGAAGAGGAAGTTCTACGGATGCCTAGGAGCGGTTTAGATGGCACCACGTGGTGCTATCTGGGCCGTCCATCTTCATTCCGTTGCAGAGGGAGCCATGGTGCTCATATTGAGATGATTCCTGCATTGCTGGACTGCGATCGTCGCTTCGGATCCATCCGTATGGTTGGATTTTCCATTTGAAATTCATATGGATGTCGCATTGCCCCCTGGCCGGTGATCTTCCTCGAACTTCATATGATGCTATGGGTCTCTGATCTAGACAATTTTGGAGGTGTTAGACTTCGATCGTCGTTCTGATCAGATCCATACAGTTCGATCGTCCATCCGAGGCCCTGAAATGAATCTTCCTCTCTCCTAACCATAAAAAAGACCTAATTAACCTTAATTATATACAACTACTCTAAATGTAGAATGATGCATGCTATGCAATATTTATAACATGAAATGCAAATCTAAGTCTAGGAACATGCATGATTAGGCATTTTAACCTAAATAGATATGTCTATATCAGCGCGCGATCTTGGAAAAATCTGATATGAATCGATGATAGAATCCGACGTGGCCCAAAAATGATCTGAAGACTTTGACCGAGGAAGGCACAGGAAATTTGGAAATCAAATTCACCTTAGCTCAGTCAACTTAGATACCTCTCTTAGAGACAAGGTGTCCAAGTACGATGCCCTTAGGAACTATAAAGTTGCTCTTTTCCTAGGAGAGAACTAGGTTCACGTAGATGCGCCTTGATTGCATAGCAATCATAGGTCCTAATTTGCTTGAATTAAGGTAAAACCTAGGTTAATATGGGCATTCTGCATGCATATGCATCGTACTTTGCAGCCTAGATGATTTATATGTTTTATGCATAATAATGTGCTATTTGAGAGGTATTAATAATTGTAGGTATGTCAAGGCTATGGATGATCGATACAACCTTATGGATCTGCTCAGAACGACGATGGGAGTCCAACGCTTCCAAGATCGTATCAATCAGAATCCCATATCACCCTATGGAGTCCATAGAAGAGCAAAAGCCAAGGGGAAATAGAGGAGGATATAGACCTCAGATGAAAAATCTAACCATACGGATGGATCCAGATCAACGATCGTAGTCCAACGGCATAAAAATCAACCCGATCGGAGGCCTATAGCACTGTCTACGAAGAAAAAAAGATGGACGGCCACGATGGTGCCACGTGGCACCATCGCAGTTGATGAGAGCCTCATCATGAGCCATAACTAGCTCATTTTGACCCAATAAAGAAGATAAAAGCTCCTACATAACCTAGAAGAAGGCCTAAATGAAGGAATAAGTGCTCTGAGAAGAAAACATGAATTAAAGGTTAAAACTGCAATTTTACCATTGCAGTTCATAAACGGGATTTCTTAGAAGAAAATCATAGGTCAAATGGTCTAAATAAGATAAAAAGTGGGTTGAGTCAATCAGAAATGGGTTCATGTGCAATCTAGGAATTAAATGACACCTAGTAACCCTAAAACAGACCCGCTTTAATTAACAAGGTTTCGGTCAGGATAAAAATCGAGTAAACCCTCTAAAAATCATGGAAAAACATCCTCTAGGGCTTAGAACACTTACTTTGGCCTTTGGAACCTAGTCTGACCTAGATTAGGGTCCTAGCTCCTCAATTAACCTAATTTGGGTTTTTACGTAAAATGTCCAGTCAAACGAGGTCAAACCTGAAATCCAACTTCTCCATTGGATTCCTTAGGTCCAAATTAGGTTTATACCAAAATTTGGACCTAAGGGGAGGTCATCTTGACCTACTTTGCAATTTAGTACACCCAAATCACAAATAGGTCCCTATCATTTGAATATCCTCGCAAAGAGCCCCCCAAGTTCTTCACCCCCTTTGCAATCCGGTCCTGCCGCCATTGTTAGGGCAGAACCGAGCTCCGGCGAGGTTCAGAGAGGGATTGCTCTCTAATCCCTCAGAGATTCCCTCCCAGAAATGGAAGGGGGATTCTCTGAGGAATTCCCTTCCTTATAAAGCCAATTACAATCGCTGGTGTGAACCCAATCTCTCGTGCGAACGCACGAGAGATTTGGGTATCCACCTTCCTTCCAACTCCGGCAAGCCGGCAGACCTAATTGCGCGCTCTCCACGCGCTGATAGGAGCGGCCAGCACCTATAAAACACCCCCTAGACCCTGTCGGAGAAGGCGAGCTTGATTTGGCCGAGTGGCCACCCCCAATTCGTCTCCTCCTGCCCGGCCAAAAGTCCCAGCAAGCTCCGGCGAGCCCCCCACCCCTCCCTCTTCGCTCTGCCACAAAACCAGTGGCAGAGTTAGCTTCCTGACTTCCCTCCGCGTCGCGCAGTACCCGCGCACGTCGCCTCAGCCCCGTCGTCATCGCCGTTCTCCCCCACTGGGCATCATCTTCTCCGGCGACAACAGGTACTGCTATCCGCCTTCCGTCCCCTTTCGTCCTTACAATTAGGTTAGAACTCCTCTCCATCCTCTCCTCTCTCTTTTCCCCCTGTTATCTCATCTGATTACCCCTCGACCGACGCTGACCACCCTCATCTTCCACATCACCGACCGACCTCCGACGAGCCGCTTCCACCATTCCATCCCCCCACACGGCTCGCCAACCACTTCGAGAGCTCTGCCTCACCACCAGGAACTCGCTCCACCCCACAACTGCCACTCCAGACCTCCATAATCACCCCCCGAATAACCCACCATCTCCGACCACAGGTTGACCTAGGCACGCACGCCTAGGCCGACCTGCGGCCTGCAGCATCGTCCACCGCCTTCGCCGTGCCATGGCGAAGGTCTCTAGCTAATCTGATTGGGCCGAGAGGCTCATTTTGTGCATGACGGTGTTTGAGCTCCTGCCGCCATGGATGACCTCTGATGAAGCTCCAACGAAGCTCCAGGCACCCGGTCTCCCAGGCTACAGGTGCTGCATACTCGCGCGAGTGTCGCGAGGTGAGTCCAGCAAGGAGCGCCAGCAGAGCCAGCAGTTGTGGCGTTTGCACGCAGGTCTGCGGGCGCGCGCAAAGGCAGGGCGGAACCTTTAGTCCCACAT
This sequence comes from Thalassia testudinum, assembly GCA_037157565.1. NCBI lineage: Eukaryota > Viridiplantae > Streptophyta > Magnoliopsida > Alismatales > Hydrocharitaceae > Thalassia > Thalassia testudinum. The sequence continues at coordinate 54,866,634 of JAZHRO010000009.1, forward strand.
CGTGGAATCGCGAGGTGCGGGCATACCATAAATTGAATTTGTGTTTTACTCTCACTGCCTCCGTAAGCACAGGGGTGAGGTCCCTCACTGACCCCACACTCGCCTCGTCCGCGGCTTGACCACGCGGATGTGGCGGATCCGACCCGACCTAAACCTACGCACTCCTCGCGCATCACACCACCTGCAGGTGCTCTTGGTCCCGGGTACGATCCGACCCGATTATGGCTGTGGCTCTGGGAGAGCGTCCCTGAGTGAATTGCTAGAGACACGTGGGTAGAGGGAGAAAGGATAGGTTTTGCTCTGTGTAGGCACAGGCTGAACGTTGAGGAAGAAAGACTTGGTCGCGAGAAGGAAAAGAAAGAAGGAAGAAGGAAAGGCAGGAAGAATAGAGAGACCAAAGAAGAAAGAAAGAAGCCTTCGCAGGAGAAGAAGAAGGAGCAAGACAGAGAAGAAACAAGGCAGAGAAGAAGAAGAAAGAAAGAAGCCTTCGCAGGAGAAGAAGAAAGAGAAGAAAAGAAAGCAAACACAGCAGCAGAAAAAGAAGAAACAGAGAGACTGCAGAGGAAGAAGAATAATCAAGAAGAAAAGGGAACATACTTTTAAGACGTCTGATCACAAGATCAGACGTCCAATTTCATTTCTTTTTGTCCTAGCTACTTTTAATCGCATACATTCATAGTTGAATTGATATTTTGAGTAAATTAGAGTGTTCAATTACATTTTGAGTAGTAGTAAATTCCATTTGCTCCCTGTGATCGACCTCGGATACTCCGATTTTCGAGTAATAAAATTCTTTATATTTGTTTAAACGTTTTTTCGGTTGTACTACAACGTGATATACTTTAAACCCGCACAAAACGTTGACAAGAGCAGTCGCCCCTCACTGTGCCCCCAACTTCTGAAGGCATTTTCTCGCTTGCTGTGTAGAGGTGCCACATTGCCCTACCTCTTAGCCTTATCAAGGAAGATCAAGCCTCAGCCATTGGATCTTCACCCAACGACTGAGGGTAGCCGAATGAAGAAATGGAAACACGCCCATTTGCACGCATAGTGCAACAGTCAGCGCATGCAACAACTGGTGCGCGTTGTGGGTTTGAGCCACGATGTGGGATTTGCTCATGCGAGGATGAAATTCAACCGTCAGATTTCAATCGAGCGGTAGAGACGTGGATGCATGGCAGGCTTGGAGGCGTCAAATGAGTAATCGTGTGATGACGTGCGAAGAGACGAGCGTGCGTGCGCTTTAGGCTTCAAGAGGGCATGGTGCTGCGACTTTTTAAGTCATTCGATCGAGAGATCAGATGACTGAGATGGTATAAGGAGTTGAGGCACAATCGATGAGCGTGCAGTGCGCGCGAAAGAAGAAACGGTGAGTGGCGAGAGAGCGTGACCATGTGATGGAGATTAGAGGGCAGACAGAGTGCCACATGTCAGCTCTAGATTGAATCCGCGAATGGGGAAGGATTTGGAGGGTATTTTTAGGCTTAATTAGGTCCATTGATCTCCTGATCAACGGATTTGATCAACCTAAGGCTGTTGCACGAAATTAAGGGTTCCCATTCCCTAAATACCCTTCACAACAACTATAAAAGTGGCCTAAGGGTCTTCTTTCCAAAGGCATGCAATTAGATTTCTTCTTCTTCTTCCTTCTATGGCTCCTCTACCTTCTTCTTCCCATCTTCTCCACTGCCATATCTGCATCTTCTTCTGAAGTGTCCGTTGAGCACCTCAGCGGATCATCGTTACTCTCCTCAACCTCTCCAGAAGGCCACCACGGACCATCTGTGGTGCCCTTGTACTGTTACAGCAGTAGTTTGTTTGTTTTATGTTTATTCAAATTTATGTATCCAATTCATGTTCAATCTCTCCTTGTGATATAAATATTATGATTGATTGTTCCTTCTACTTAGTCATTATATTTGAAACAAACACATGAAATCAAAAGCGCTTTCTGCCTCCCTGTAATCGACTGGGACTCACCAGTTCCGTTAATTTATATGTCGAGACGTATTTTGCAGTATACTACAAATTATTTATCTTTTACATGATCTACACCCCGAACACACCTTTAGAGGATCTAGACCAAGTGTAGGAGGCAATCATCGAAAGATTCACAAAAAATTTAGAAGTCGTCGATGAAGGCTTCAAGGTATTTACCTACCATATCAGAGAATATGGCTAGCATGCACCGTTGAAAGGTGGTAGGTGCATTCTAAAGCCTAAATGGCATCCTGTGGAATGCGTACGTACCATAGGGGTAGGTAAAGGTGGTCTTTTCTTGATCTTTGGGATGGATTGCCACCTGATTATTTCTGGAGTACCCATCTAGGAAATAGAAAAATCTATTTCCTGCTAGTTTCTTGAGAATATGATCAATGAACGGGAGTGGGAAATGATCTTTCTTCATGGAGTGATTCAATTTTCGATAGTCTTTACAATCTCTCCACGAGTTCAAAATTCGAGTCGAGATGGTTTCTCTAGATTCAGTCATAATAATGGTGAGCCCTACCTTCTTAGGCACAACTTGGATGGGGCTCATCCAACGGCTGTCAGAGATCAAGTAGATGATTCTAGTGTTGAGCCATTTGATGATCTCCTTTTTCACGACCTCTTGAAGATTTGGATTTAGTCGTCTCTGCATTTCTTGAGATGGTCGTGAGCCCTCTTTGGTATAGATACTATGTGTGCAATACGAGAGACTTATTCCAGTCAGGTCATCTAGAGTACATCCAATGGCTCTTCATTGCTGTTGGAGGATAGAAATTAGCTTTGTCTCCTGATTAGGTGAGTCGTGAGTTGATAATCACAGGAAATATTTGATTGGAACCCAACAAGACGTACTTCAGATGTTTCGGGAGGGGCGTTAATTCAAGTACTGGGTTATCAACAACGGGTGGAGGTTCAGGATGGGCCTTAGAAGATAGGGTGGAAGCTATGGGTAGGTCTGGATAAGCTTCAGCCTTCTCAATTCGTGGGTCAAGATCTTCTTGTGGTTGAGGCTTTGCGAGGATCGAGTTTCCCTTTGTAATCTGGTCCTCAACCAGGGAACTGATGTCGCAAACCTCTTTGATTGATCCACATCCTATTCTTTTCTGGGCCTTAAAGATATCAATCCTCAATGTCTTGTTCCTGAATTTCAATTCGATTTGTCCCTCTCCGCAATTGATATTCACTCTAGCTGTGGCTAGGAGCGGTCTCCCTAAATTGATCAGTATATCTCTCAAATTTTTAGGACTATCGATGTCTAATACAATGAAGTGTATAGGGAAGTAGAAATCTCGTATCCTAACTAGAACATCCTCGAGATCTCCTCTTGGCAACTAAATTGATCTGTCAGCCAGCTGTAGGGTCACCTGATTGCGTAGCAATCATAGGTCTTAATTGACCTAGATTAGGCTAGAACTTAGCATAAGTCAGGGTTATTCAAGCATGCATAAGCATTATCTGCATCTTTAATGCTTTACTTTAGCTATGCATAAAATAATGTTATAATGTGCTGATTAAGTGCATTATGTTGATTGCAGGCAATAAGCTAATCAGGAGCCGAATCTGGAGCAGGATCTGAAGCTGGATCAGGAATAATAGGAGTTGCAGTAGAGTTGGAGTAGAAGGCTTAGAGTAAATCTAGGAATAATGATGTAAGGGAGTTAAGGTTTGCTATTCTATTAAGTAGGAATAAAGCAATAAAATGTAAAGAGCTTAGGTCCATCCTAGCCCTAGGATAGCCTAGAGACTTCTCCAAAGCCTTGCCACCCTTAAATTAGGTCACAGTACCCTAGGAAGCACAAAAAACCTAGTTCCAACCCTTATCTGGACGTCCAAATAAGTTATAGGACGTCCAGGACCCCTAGCCAACTCCCGCACACCTCAAACCCACTTTTGCAGGGTTATTGGACGTTCATACACTTTGTCAGACGTCCAATTTCTACAGAATACCCAAAACAGAATCTAGATTTTCCCCTGACTCAGATTGGATGTCTAGAACTAAAGTTTGGACTTCTGATTTTTTACTATAAGTTGTCTGATTTTGTTTTTGGACGTCTGGGACTGGTCTCCAGTCCCTGTTTTGAGATTCAAGCCTTGACCTTGGATTTCTAGCTCCCTAGACCTAATCCCAACCCCATAGGAACCTAAATTAAGGTGTCCTAACCCTAGTACATCACCTCTAGACCTATCTAAGGACCTAATTAGGTCCTCTCCAAACACAATTGACTTAGATCAAAGTCAATTACCTTCACCTATGTCAATTGAACTCATTGAGTCCAATTGAGCTTAGGTCTCAACCCACACAAGTTCAATTGGACTTAGTGAGAGTCCAAGTGACCTAAACCCAACCTAATTGAGTTATTTCACTCTCAATTAGGTTCACACTCATTCAATTAAACTTAGGTTAAGTTTAATTGCAAATTCCCCTTAGCAATTAGGGTTTGTAACCCTAATTCAAGGCATACACCTACCTAAACCCCTTAGGACATAACCTAAACCACCTAGCCACATAGGGCACGACCACACACACACCCATCCATGCACTCCCACACATCTAGACTTCTCTAAAACTCTCTCAAAGTGGCACCACTCTTGGTTGCCAAATTTAGCAACCAAGAGGCATTCAAATTAAGATCCACATTTTTTGGATCTCAAAACCACTTCTATCCTCTCATGGCCGGCCACTCTTGGGCTCTCTCTAGAGAGTTCCACACCTTTCTAGAGAGAATCCCTTAGGTCTATAAAAAGACCTAAGGGGTGGCCATTTGCACCCATTCACATCCACCTCCACTTAGGCTAGCCACTTCCACTCCATCTCCATGAGTTGACCACCACCATGAAGGACACCATGCCGGGATGCTGGATCACTCCTCTCTCTCTCCAAGGTCCAGCCTAAGCTCCATTGGTCGCCCCTCATTCTCCTCCCAACCACTCCAAGGCCATCGGAGACCACCTCTGAATGCCCTTCTGTTCTGCTAGATCTAGATTAGCAGTTTATGCTCTTCATAGTTTTACTGCTTAGTAGTGTAGTCCTTATTCTCCCCTGTTGAACGTTTACGAATCGCTACGCTTACGAGATTGGTTTTGGAAAACCTGTCGTTGTAGTTCGAAAGCGAAGAATTCATGTTCAACAAATAAAATTTATACCGAAATTAAAATTCCGGGTCGAACACAGGGAGGCGGACGTTTGATTTAAAAACTATGTGTTTCTTTTTATTTGTTACAGAATAATTCAATTTAGAACTATCTAATTATTTACAATAAATAGAAGAGAGAGAGAGTAAGAGAGAAAGAGAATATTACACAGAGAAATCAAAATGAGATGTAGAATAAACAAGGAATTTTTGCATTGAAGAGATTGTTCATTACAACTGGAAAGCATAAAATAATTACTCTAGAAAGCGATAAATTTACTCTAGAAAGCATTAAAAGAATGGAGGGAGAAATGTCGTCCTCGATGGTCGCTTGGAGGACGAGTAGATTAATCTAGAAAGCAGTAAATCTATACTAGAAAGTGGTAAAAAGAATATGGAGAGAGAAATCCTCCTCGACGGTTGCTTAGAGGACGAGCTGGACGGGACGACGCCTGGATGAAGGAGAACGAAGCGGGACGAAGGAGAACGAAGCAGAAGAACGGGAATGAAGCAGCACGCTGTCGTCGTCACGGGATCCACTTCCGAAGGGGAAAAAAAATTGGACTTTATCTCGCGAGAAGCATCCCGAGTGTGGGACAAGCTTCTCTTGAGCTTTGGAGGGGTAGAGAGGAGAAAGAAGGGATGAAAATTTCGTATGGATGGGGTCTCCTTTTATAGTTGCAAGGAGTGAGGGCAAAATGGACATTACAAGTTCAAAATAGTAAATGAGGGGTCTTTAGTGACGGATAAATCCGTCACTAAAGCCCCTAACGTGGGCGACGTGGGCGGCTCGCGCTCGCCTCCTCTCTTTCTCGCGCCCTCAACGGCTTCGCACGTCCGCGAAGTCTCAACCATCCGATCGCGAGATCGGACGGCTTAAAATCGCGCCTTCACCCGCTGCATTGCGCCCGCCTGCTCGTGCGATCGCGCGTTACGCGCGGGCGTCCAATCGCGCGTCGACGCTATCGGGCACCCGCGGCCGCACGAACTCCATCCGACGCTCCACGTTCCTCAATTACCCGCTCCTCCAATCCCCTCACCGCGGCTCGAACCCGCGCCCCATGCTCGCGTAAGCGCGCTCGACCGCTGCGCTGCAGGGCGCGGATGGTCGAGCGCACGTTTTAAGCGCCGGGCGGCCACAGCCGTTGGATCTCCATCTGACGGCGGAGAGCGATCGGGCGGGGGCCTTCACAAAGTGCCAGTGGCCGTTTGGGCGGCTGAGATGGCACCACGTGGCGCCATCTTGGCCGTCCATCTTCTGGAAGTTGTAGATGGTGCCACGGATGTCGGATTGACTCGATTTTTGTGTCGTTGGGCTGCGATCGTCGATCCGAATTCATCCATGCGGTCGGATTTGTCATCTGAAATGCGGATTTACACCATCCTGGCCCTTGATCTTCTAGGGTTCCCCGATCTCTATCTGATGCTACGGATGCCTGATTAGGGCGATCTTGGAGTCGTTGAACTCCAATCGTCGCCCTGATCACATCCATACGGTTGGATCTTTGATCCGAGGCCCCGATAAAATGTTTGCCCTGTCCAAGCACATAAAAGGAGACGATTAACCTCCATTTTTTTCAAACTACTCTAAATGCGAGATGATGCATGTTATGCAATATTTATATCATGAAATGCAATCCTATGCTTAAGAACATGCATAAATAGACATTTTAAGTAGTGTAAATGTGTTTACATCATCCCCCAATGATGCTTGCAAAATCCCCCCCGTAGATTCTTGTATGCGATTGTTTTCTAGTAGCTAGATTTACATTTTAAGCTTTTCTGTATAAGCTTTCCTCTATAGTTCTTGTTGGAAATAGGTCTCCAAATGAATGAATGAAAGATGCATTTATATATATCTATGTCTTGAAATCACCATGAGCTTATTGATTGCCATCTTGTTTGCGTGATTCAAGTTGCTTGTTTTCACTTGTTTGTCTATTCCGCAACGAGCGTGTCGTTTCCTGAAAATATAGAAAATGTAACTATAGATGCCTTTTCTGTAAATTGTCACCACCTCACTAGAATCATGCACACAGAAACTCACACTTTCACCGTTGTGATTTATTTAACACACGCGCACGCAATCAGGGTTCATAATAGAAGTGGTGAAATTTTAATTATAAGACTGGAAACTGGCGTGGGATTTTGAACACAGTAGAGTGGTAAAAGCTCAAATTCAAAAGTAAAACAATCGCCTCCCAAAGACAAACGACCAGGACTCAAGTCTCATTATCTTTTTTAATAAATATTTTTGTTTGATCGTATTGCACACTATACTACGATGCTTTTCCTATCAAAACGTGCTCTACGAATTAGAAACAAATGGCACCATTGCCGGGGAGGCAACATCATTTTCTTTGATTTCGATCTTTGAAACTATCACTGACAAATTTGCTCTACTTTGTTTCTGGATGTGCAAGAGAAATAAAAAAGAACGAGATCTGTGCACACAACCAGCGTGGAAAAGAAATCAGGTGCACATCACATTATCTTAGATTAGGTTTCTTCTAAACATTAGGACTAAATCTACCTCCTGAAATTTCTTTTGAAAAAAAAAAATTTTACTCATTTTCATGAAAAAGAAGAAAAAAAATAAAAAAAAAGATTTGAAAAAAATCTAGATTAGGTTTCTTTTTGAATCTTAGGTTAGTTTGAAAAAGCAAAAAAAAAAGAGATATTTTCCTTGAATCCTTTGAAAAATTATTTTTTTTTAAAAAAAAGTGCGAAATTTTTTGGAAGAAAAAGAGAAAAAAAAACATTTTTGGTGGAAAGCTTGGATTTCAAACCCAAACCCTTTTAAAAGCTTTTCCACCATCTTCTGATTTTCAGCCAGATTTCAAGTCTGATTTAAAAATTCTATCGCCAAAAAATTAGTGAGCAAAAAATTCTAAAATTTGGGCCAAACCTTCATTTTAAAACCATCTTTCGAACACCATGATTCATTTGAAAAATTCCAAGTATAAAATTTTTAAAAATTAACGAAGTGCACGAGGGTTAGATAGACCCAGATTTGAGACTTTTCAAATTTCAAAAAGTAATTCCAAGAAATCCACGAATCTATTTTGAGTAAAAATGGTGGGGTTTGAAAGCTGATCTCATTGGCTTTATTTTCCATATTTTTCCCAAATTTTTGAAGATCAATTGATACTGTTTCAAAGTGAAAAACCGACTAGGAGTCAAAATTCCAAATCTGACCCCCTGACATTCAAAAATCCCTAAAAATTTGGTTAAAATAGTAAAAATTCCAAATATATATTTTATGGAAAGATAATTCAAAAAGAAATCTACTCAAAAAATTTCAAGTTAATTGGATTCCAATTATTGTCAGAGAACGAGTTTTATTTTTATGGTTTATTGAAACTGAACAAAACCCTAGAAGTGTATGAACCTTAGGTTGAATCTTTAGGGTTACAACTTGGAGACCACACTTGGGCTAACCTAGACTTAATAAAGTCTAGTACTTAGCCGGTGAGCTTGGTCACATTGTGGGTCACTCACCACGAGAAAATCCCACCGAATAAAATGGGCTAAAATAAATTTTAAAACACGAAATAAAACTCGAATTCGTTGTCGTACTACTAGGTGGTTTCAACCTCTTGGCTGGGTTAGCGAAGAGGCAGGAATCGCTTTCAGTCGGTTGTATGACAAATTTCTTCAGTAATTAAAACCTAAAACGAAGAATTCGGTCACCTGATTCATAAGGACCACTTGATTGACAGGGCTTTAGCCTTATCCTGCTTGGCTACACCATCCCAGGGGTTGGGTGGTGTATGCCAGGAAGGAGGACACTTAGACCTCACTTGGTTGGACCTTGGTAGCCACTCCCAAGGAGGCGAGTCACCTCACCGGGACCATCTTCTCCCCCCACTTCTTCTACTCCCAGAGCACCATGGCTAATCCTGGACCTGGACCTAGACTGGGTCAGGATATCGAGAATCTGGACCTGATGGCTTGTCTGGAAGCCTGGGTAGGCAAATCCGAGGAGCGGCATCGGTAGACCATGGATCGCATCTTAATGGCGCTTGACAGGATGCAGCACCTGTCGCAAGGAGAACAACTGTGGGATTTCTACGACCCAGTAGCACAAATCGTCGCACCACTGGTCAGAATTCTCGTAGGCGGAGACGCATTTGAGCTCAAGCCCAATGTGATTGGGTTTATTAGCACTTACTTCTATGGGAACTCAAGCGAAGATCCTTTCTAGCACCTTGAGGACCTGAGTCGACTCGCTGAAATGATTCGACCCAGGAATGTTGATCTTGGGATTGTTCTAATGAAGCTTTTCCCGTTCTCTGAGGGACAAAGCTTCATACTGGTTCAAGACCATTGGGAAGCCAATTGGAACCTGGCCATAATTATGACGTGAATTCTTGCAAAATTTCTTCCTAATCAGTCGAACAAACGCAATGCGACGCGCAATCACGACTTTCTCCCAGGGAGCTGGGGAGAAGTTACATGAAGCTTGGGACATATTTCATGACCTTCTCGGAAATGCCCGCATCATGGTATACCTAGATGGCACATGGCTCAGATCTTTTACCATGGGTTGGATGACACACATCGGTATCTGGCCGATGCATCTAGTGGTGGGAATTTCCTTGCAAAAGATGAGAACAACACATTTGAGTTGTTTGAATCATTAGGGGAGAACTTGATGAATGCTGCATCCATGAACCAGTTCCAGCGGCCTGGTCAGCAGTGGGTTGGTGTCCACAAGGCTCACATCGAGTCTATTCGAGTCGACATGGATATCATCGTCAAGCAGCTGGATAGAATAAACCTAATTGAGAAGAAGATTGACCAGATTAGTCAGGGTCAATCTAACTTGAGCTCTGCCACTTCAAGACCCTCCTATGCACCCCGAGCCCCTCCTGCTCGAGTTAATCTACTCACTCAGGATGCATCTTCTCTGCATTTACGAGATCCCGCATATCAGGATCCTGTAAACAATCCAGATATGGCTCCTTACAACTAGGGTTACGCACCACCCGCAGATTATAATGCACATCCCCTTGATGGATATACGTTTCAGACATCTTCGGTCTACAAGGACGTCAGTGCTATCCAAGGATATGGGCGTAATAACCCGTATTCAGAGACGTATAACCCTGGTTGGCGCTAGCAACCGAACTTCTAGTCTGGTAATTCACAGGGACCACATCAAGATCCACACTACCAGACCAGGAAATACGGGAATGCGCAAAACACGTACCCTAGGTAGTAGCCATTCCCGTCTCAGCAGCAACAACCTTGTTCTCTATAGCAGCCGCTGCACCAAGCTGCTAGGCACCCTCCAAAGCGGACCAACTCTTTGGAGACACTGAAAGAGGAGCTGCAAGAATCAATGAGGAAATCCACACAAGATAGCTTGCAGATTATGAAGGTGATGGCTGATCAGATACAGACTATACAGAACACGCAGAACCAGCTGTTGCAGGAGAATAGGACTCAGGGAGCCTTGCCCTCCCAACCCGTCTCGAATCCTTGATATGTGCAGAACCAAGGCACCCCGCCTAGGTTTCAGGCACCCAGGGATAGGCACACGCCATACTATAGGAACCTCCTGCACCACTCGGTTACATGCAAGGCCAGTCGCCTTTGCAGAACCCCGCGTATTCTGCCCCTTCCACTCCCCCACCACCTCATGGATAGAAAGCCAATGCACATGCTATCTAAAAGACATTCAACCCACCACTTAGGCAGGTGGGTCCTGATTTTTCCCACCCTTTGCCACAGGCAGGATCGACTCCTTCCTCATCTCAAGAGCCACTTGCGATAGATAAGGGAAAGAGGCCACTCAACCCTGAGATTCCCGTCCCTTTTCCTGAGGCTTTGACACGAAATGCAATAAGAAAAAAGGACACGCGAAATTTTGAGGACCTGAAATCGATGTTCAGGGAAGTACATATTTAGGTCCCCCTCCTTGAGGCAATTGATCACATTTCTGCTGTCGCTAGGTTCTTCAAGGACTATTGTATCCTGAAGTGACAGCCGATAATTGGATGACAGGCGGTACTGTCGAAAGAGGCTAGCGCCGTGATTCTAGCTGACTTATCGCCGAAGAAGAAAGACCCAGGTACCCCACTTATATCCTGCTTCTTGCAGGATTCTCCATTTGGTCGGGCCCTTCTAGATATGGTTTCGTCCATCAACCTAACTCCCACTGCCGTATTTGATCAATTTCGATTTGGGGAGTTGAAGCCCACCTCGGTCACGATTTAGCTAGTTGACAGATCAGTCAAAACATCAAGGGGGTGGTTGAGAATGTGATCATGAAAGTTCGTGGGTTCTGCTTTCCCGCATATTTTTTCATTCTCGATATGGAAATTCCTCCTAATCTCCGAGATGCACCAATTATTCTGGGTCGACCCTTTCTGGCGACAGCCCGAGCGAACATCGATTGTTCATCCAGGTGTATGGAGATAGCCCTAGGCAATGAGCGACTTCAACTGGACATATTTAGGGCAGTAAAGAACTTCGACTGTGATTGAATAGAGGAGGATGGTGAAGATGAAGATTCGACATACTGTGGTAACATTGGGCCCCTTTGTGACGACCCAATGTCTCATTCGTATGCACTATCAGGGTTCTTGGAATCTGATCCACACGGGACTGAGACCACTACACTACACATATCTCCCCGAGGACCTGACTGTTTAGGGTGTGCTTCTGACCACAACACCCCTGAATCCAGCTATCCTGATCCACACATTATTGAATCGCCCCTATTGTTGCAGGAAGACATGACTACAACTAACGGGTTTCCCGTTAATGCAGTCACAACCGATTATTTCACAGGGAGGACTCAGTGGGAATTCACGTGCACATGGATCAACAGATTCCTACCCTCGATTCTGCTCCTCCCACTCTCATTTCTGACTCTGACCCATCCGTGATTGAATTGAAGCCCTTACCTGACTCACTCAAGTATGTGTTCTTGGGCGAAAGTGAGACATACCCAGTCATTATCAATGCCCACTTAACCCAAGAACAGGTGCACCAATTGACTTCTACGCTGCAAGACCATAAGGCTGCTATTGGGTGGAGTATTTCTTATCTCCGCGGTATTCGCCCCTTTTATTGTACTCATCACATTTACACGGATGAGGGGGTGAAGCCTTCAAGACAACCTCAAAGATGGCTTAACCCGAATATGCTAGAGGTTGTTAAGGAGATCATCAAATGGCTGGATGCAGGTATTGTATACCCAATCTCAGACAGCCAGTGGATGAGTCCGATCCAAATAGTGCCCAAGAAAGTAGGACTCACCGTTGTAAAAAATGACCATGGCGAATCCATCCCGACCCGCACTGTGACATCTTGGCAGGTCTGCATCAACTATAGGAAACTGAACACGGCTACCCAGAAGGATCACTTTCCTTTGCCTTTCATTGATCAGATCTTGGAATGGTTAGCCGAAGGTAGTTTCTTATGCTTTCTGGATGGATACTCCGGGTATAATCAAGTAGCAATTAGCCCGAAAGATCAAGACAAGACCACATTCACATGCCCCTTTGGAACATTCGCTTTCAAGCGGATGCCCTTTGGCCTCTGCAACGCACCAGCGACATTTCAGCATTGTATGATGGCCATCTTCTCTGACATGATTGGGGACTATGTGGAGGTATTCATGGATGACTTCTCCATTTTTGGGGATGATTTCACATCTTGTCTTGATAACCTCACCAAAATCCTGAAATAGTGTATTGAGGTGAACCTAGTACTATCCTGGGAGAAAAGCCATTTCATGGTCAGGGATGGCATAGTACTAGGACACAGGATCTCCAAAAATGGACTCGAGGTCGATCGAGCTGAATCGAAAATTATTTCCCACTTACCGCCACCTAGCTCGGTCAAGCAGATCAGATCATTCTTGGGTCACGTCAGCTTCTATCAGAGATTTATACACGATTTCTCAAAAATTGCACGACCCTTGACGAATCTCTTAGTTAACGATGTCCCATTTGAATTTGATACCTCGGGTCTCAGCGCCTTCGAGTCGTTACGAAGCGCTGTCTCTGACTCCCCGATCCTCCAACCACCTAACTGGTTGCTTGATATCGAAATGATGTTCGACGCTTCTGATTTTGCCGTCAGTGCCGTTTTAGGCCAGCGTCGGGAGAAACAACCCTTTGTCATATACTATGCTAGCAAGATGCTGAATGAGGCTCAACACAATTACACTATACCGAAAAAGAACTGCTAGCAGTAGTATTCAGGTTGGAGAAATTTAGATCGTACCTATTAGAGTCCAAGGTCGTCATTTTCACTGACCACTTCGCCCTCCGGCATTTGTTGGCAAAGAAAGATGCCAAACCATGACTCATTGGATGGATCCTTTTATTGCAAGAATTTGATATCGAAATCCGTGACAAAGTCGGAAAGCAGAATGTTGTGGTGGATCACCTATCCAGATTGGACCCAGACCACATTCCTTATTCCATGCCTATCCACAAGCAATTTTCGGATGAATCTCTTTTGGCAATTCATTCTGTTGAGTTCCCTTGGTATGCGGATATCGTGAACTACCTTGCCGCTGGCAAGATTCCCGCGAATCCATCCAAGGACCAGAAACTCATATACACTGTAGAAGCCAAATACTACCTCTGGGATGACCCACTACTCTGCTGCATTGGAGCAGACCAGATTTTTCGAAGATGCATCCCAGATTCTGAGATCCCCAGTGTGTTATCTTTTTGCCATAGTGATGCTTATGGTGGTCATTTCTCAGGACGGAAAATCGCTTTAAAAATTTTGCAGTCAGGATTTTTCTGGCCAACCAATTTCAGAGATGCACACGAATACGCCCAACACTGCAAACGATGCCAGTCGGTCGATTCTATGACCAGGAGAGACATGATGCCACTCCAGCCCATCATGGTTGTAGAAGTGTTCAACGTCTGGGGCATCAATTTTATGGGCCCTTTTCCGAACTCGCATGGCTTCGAGTACATATTACTAGCTGTTGACTATGTCCCGAAGTGGGTCGAGGCCATCTCGGAGTGACGGGCTGATCATAAGGCCGTCATTTCTTTCGTACGATAGAATACTTTCGCGAGATTCGGAATACCCTGCGATCTGATTAGTGACGGGGGAAGCCACTTCATCCACACCCATTTCAGGACATTACTAAAGAAATACGAGGTACATCACTATATAGCCACCCCGTATCACTTGCAGACCAATGGGCAGGCTGAGGTGTCTAACCGTCAGATCAAGCTGATTCTTCAGAAGATGGTTAGACTAGATAGGAAGGACTGGTCCGACAAATTAGTCGATGCACTCTAGGAATATCAGACAGCATACAAGGCCTCACTCGGAATGTCACCATATCGCATGGTATATGGCAAGGCTTGTCACCTTCCTGTAGAGCTGGAACACCGTGCCTTTTAGGCGGTGCGAAAATGCAACCTTGACCTTGATGCAGGAGGTCAAGAACGGAAACTCCAGCTCAGCGAGTTAGAAGAGATTCAGCAGGAGGCCTATGAGAACGCAATGATATACAAAGACAAGACCAAGGCCTTTCATGACCGCCACATCCGGAGGAAAGCATTCACTCCCAAGCCAAGTCCAAGTGGAATGTTCGCAGGGAAGCTCAAGTCCAAGTGGACTGGCTCTTATGTTGTGATTCACCCATATCCTAATGGGGCAGTCCAGATCAGGGACCCAAAATCTGGGCATATATCCACGGTAAATGGCCAGTGCCTCAAGCCATTTTTGGCCCAAGAACCTCCTCCACTTGACGAGATTGTTCATCTTATTGAGGACGTGTGATTGAGTGCTCGCCCAGCTGGAGGCGTTAAACTCAGCACATATAGATACCATTTACCCCACATTCCACCATCATCTATAAATAACCATTTTTATATATAGCATATTTTTCTTTCTATATATTGCATACTGACAGGTTGGCCGATGCTGAATGTATAATTTCAGGAGCAACTACAGGTGATTTCTACCCATTCTCTCCTTGTAGTACTTATTTTCTTTTATACTCATGCATGAGGACATGCAAGAACTTAGGCATGGGGGGGTAGATACAACAAAACTAAAAATTTTTATGCCAACATTTAGGAAAACCTTGGAGTTGCATGTAAAACGTACTTTAGGACCTTAAATAAAAGAACAACCAACTCCACCTCCAATGCTCGCATTGGAGCTAGAAATTGTCTGAAAACAACCATTTCCAACTCACCTACTCACCTCTTGTTCTAAATTTAGGGTCAAGCTGAATGTAGCCCGAAAGGGAAAATTTATGAAGTACAAATATATGAGGTTACTTGTTCATAGCATATATATATATTGCATTCATGAATAAGATTATTTTATTAAGAGAATGCATTAGGGATTTTTATCCTCTAGTGGATTCCTGTAATCTGGAATCCAGTGCAACTTTTCACACACATGTAGAATTTGGAATGGATTCACAGTGAAGGCTGATAAACATCTTTAGTCTGTCGAGAAGAAGCAGTGCTTCTTTTCCTGAACCCCTGGACTGTGTTTTGGGAGTCAGGCAGATCTTCTTCCAAAAATCCACCAAATAGCGTGAGATGAGAGTAGAGTATACTGGTGCTCTAAGATTAATACAAGGAATCTAGAGTCTTAGATAATTAGGTGATGAAACTCTGAGACTAGACATATACATTTTGTGTGAATATTAAGCGCTACCAAAAAAGGAAAATACATAGAGAGCGGGTTTTCATAAAACTAAGGCTAAGGTGGACGGTTACAGACATTCTTTACGGAATCCTCGGCTGAAGGAGGGTATTGATGTCAAGGTCAGAAATACATTATCCTATCCATCTCTCTCGGTGCTGTGAGTAGGCACTTCCACCAAATAAGCCACCCAATGTTTCTTGAGTACCACCAATCCCTAATAATGCCTCCTCAATAAAGTTCATAGATGTGTGCCAGTTGTGTTATGTTGAAAAAAAAAGAGATGAAAAGAAAGAAAAATTGAAAAAAATTAGAAAAAGAAGAAAAAGCAAAGAAAAAAGAGTGAATAGTTAGTTCAGTTGCATTGAGGCAATACCACCTGACTGGTCGATCTTTCGCTTTTAAGTCAGTTGCAGTTTAATGTGGTGGAAAAATCGACTAATCAATATTTAAGAAGAAATAGCCACTCGTAGAGGAGCGGGTTGTATCCACAGGGAGGCAACGACGTATTAAAATTCGCACCAATTAAAAACGTTCGTTCGTAGTTAGTTTGGACAAGAATCAAGCCAAGGTTGCCTTTAGATTAAGGTTTAAGCAAGAAACAATGCTGAAATGGCAATTATGAGAAACTAGAGGATATTTTCCGCAATGCAGAATCAATAAAATATCATTAAAAAGTGACAATGCCAAAAAATGTAATTTCTAATTGATGGTTTACTGTAGCAAATAGGGGAATTTTTCCCCTTTGTCTTGCACGACGAGGAGCGGATGGCTGGGCGCGGGAAGCTCGGAGGAGGTCCCTTGGACCGAGGGCTTCGAATCGGTGGTGGCGGCGAGTCGCGCGGCGGCCGGAGGTGGCCGGACGAGCTCCGGCGGAGGTGCTACAGCCGGTGGGCATACGTGGCCTGTTGGTATGAAGTCTGCCGTGCGCTGCTGCTGCGGGGGTGGCTGCTACTGCTGGCGTGGGCGCTGCTGCAGCTGGCGTGGGCACGGGAGCGTAGGCGCGGGGAAGGGCGGGTGCTGGTCTGCAGGTGCGGGGAAGAGCGGTCACTGGTCTGCAGGCGCAAGGAAGATGGTGCAGGCGCGGTTGAGGATGGTTGCACGGGTCTGTAGGCGTTGTTGGATGGCGTGGGCTGGTCTGCAGCTGTGCGCGGTCTGCAGGCGCGTGGAGAGCGCTGCAGCCGGTGAGCGCGTGGAGATGGCACGGTTGGAAGGTGGCGTGGGCTGGTCTGCAGGCGTTGTTGGAGGATGCTGCGGGCGTGGGAGCGTGTGCGTTTGGAGGGTGCAGCAGGCTGAGGAAGACATGGCTGTTGGAGGTGAGCGAGTGGAGGGCGCTGCATGGAAAGCGGGTGCGGGTGGACTGTAGATGGGTACGCAGGTGAGTGGGTGGAGGTGAGCAGGTAGCTTCAGACGTCTGGGAAATTTCCCGGACGTCTTAAGTTACTGAAAGGGTGGCTGAATCAGTAGCTCTGTGGTGGTGGTCGGCGACGACGGCGAGGGAGATGCACGCTAAGGTGCTCACGGTGATGTGGACGAGCTCTGGATGGCGGTGTGGCCTGTCACACCACACGCCCACGGTGATGGAGACTCGCCGCCACAGTAGAGGCTGGTAGTATGGAGTGGAAGAGAGAAGTTCTCTCTGCACAGTGGTGGGTCGGTGGTGGAGGCCTCCCGAGCTCGGCTGCCTCCCTCCCCCTTTTGTAGTGGCCTGCACACGTTTGAAATCAGCCGCTCGACCAGATCCACCACATCCGCTCCCCCTTGAATGGGTCTTCACTGCAGCCATTCGACGTTGGAGCGGCAACCAGCCATTCCTACAAGGAGATGAGTAAAGAAAATAATGTTAAAATATTAGGGTCATTTATATACAAACCCTCAACTTCTATGTTAATGAAAACAATGTACCTAATTGGTTGTCTAATTAGATGAATGCTATTCTAAGCTAATTCTAAATGCACTTAAGATATAAATGCAATGTATGGATTATGTAATTAAATTAAAACTATGAATTAATCTATTTACATCCTAATTTATGCTAAATAAATGTTAGAATTAACCTAATGTGTAGGCACTTAAATACTTAAATAGCCTACAACTATGGGCTAATCACCACCAAATATGGCCTTGACCCATCTTTCTTGTGTTTCTGACCGCCCGAATACTGGCTGAGGAATTCTGACTTAGTGTTAGGATTATGGAAACTCAATTTAACTGTTAATGCCAAGTGAGACCACCAAATACAGATCATTTAGTTGAATCTAGTGAGGTTGTGAGCGCTAAGAAAAGAAAAGAAAAAGAAAAAGAGAAAGAGAGAATGAATACAAAGGAATCAAAAGAGAGAATAGTTTCCTCATCTTTCTCTGGGTTGAGTTATTTAGTAATCCAAGAATCTAGATTCTGTAGCACTAGTCTCTATGTAGCACCAAGTGAGAGTGAGCCACCAAATACATGATCTTTCCCCTTAGAGATCCTCTACCTAAACCTAAAGTCAGGGTAAAATTCATAGAATATTTTGAATACCCCGAGGGAGGAAGTTTGCCTATCCCACTAGAATTTTTACTAGAGGTCAAGTACAGGCTTTAGAGGTGTATTAGTTTTTCACTCGAATCCATTGCAAAAGCTACATAGCTGTACTTTCACGATTGTCTGGATTTCTAGAGCATAGGATGAAAAAAAAAGGAGAAAAATCTCTAAGCATACACTTGATAAAATAATCAGTCCCTTAGGGACCCTTGCTGTAAATAATTTAGTCTCGCATTTGCTAGGGACTAGCAAGATTTAGGGATGAGGGTATGATTGCGTAGCAACCATAGGTCTTAATTGACCTAGATTAGGCTAGAACTTAGCATAAGTCAGGGTTATTCATGCATGCATAAGCATTATCTGCATCTTTACTGCTTTACTTTAGCTATGCATAAAATAATGTTATAATGTGCTGATTAAGTGCATTATGTCGATTGTAGGCAATAAGCTAATCAGGAGCTGGATCTGGAGCAGGATCTGAAGCTGAATCTGGAATAACGGGAGTTACAGTAGAGCTGGAGTAGAAGGCTTAGAGTAGATGTAGGAATAATGATGTAAGGGAGTTAAGGTTTACTATTCTATTAAGTAGGAATAAATCAGTAAAATATAAAGAGCCTAGGTCCATCCTAGCCCTAGGATAGCCTAGAGACTTCTCCCAAGCCTTAGCCACCCTTAGATTAGGTCACAGCACCCTAGGAAGCCCAAAAACGCTAGTTCCAACCCTTATCTGGACGTCCAGATAAGTTATAGGACGTCCAGGACCCCTAGCCAACTCCCGCACACCTCAAACCCACTTCTTCAGGGTTATTGGACGACCATACACTTTGTCGGACGTCCAATTTCTGCAGAATACCCAAAACAGAACCTAGATTTCCCCCTTACTCAGATTGGACATCTAGAACTAAAGTCTGGACTTCTGAATTTTTAGTATAAGTAGTCTGATTTTGTTTTTGGATGTCTGAGACTGGTCTCCAGTCCCTGTTTTGAGATTCAAGCCTTGACCTTGGATTTCTAGCTCCCTAGACCTAATCCCAACCCCATAGGAACCTAAATTAACGTGTCCTAACCCTAGTACATCACCTCTAGACCTACCTAAGGACCTAATTAGGTCCTCACCAAACCCAATTGACTTAGATCAAAGTCAATTACCTTCACCTAAGTCAATTGGATTCATTGAGTCCAATTGAGCTTAGATCTTAACCCACACAAGTTCAATTGGACTTAGTGAGAGTCCAAGTGACCTAAACCCAACCTAATTGAGTTATTTCACTCTCAATTAGGTTTACACTCATTCAATTAAACTTAGGTTAAGTTTAATTGCAAATTCCCCTTAGCAATTAGGGTTTGTAACCCTAATTCAAGGCATACACCTACCTAAACCCCTTAGAACCTAACCTAAACCACATAGCCACATAGGGCATGACCACACACACACACACACACACACACACACATCCACGCAGTCCCACACATCTAGACTTCTCTAGAACTCTCTCCAAGTGGTGCCACTCTTGGTTGCGAAATTTAGCAACCAAGAGGCATTCAAATTGAGATCTACATTTTTTGGATATCAAAACCACTTCTATCCTCTCATGGCCGGCCACTCTTGGGCTCTCTCTAGAGAGTTCCACACCTTTCTAGAGAGAATCCCTTAGGTCTATAAAAAGACCTAAGGGGTGGCCATTTGCACCCATTCACTTCCTTGGCTCCATTGACATCCACCTCCACTTAGGCTAGCCACTTCCACTCCATCTCCATGAGTTGACCACCACCATGAAGGACACCATGCCGGGATGTTGGATCACTCCTCTCTCTCTCCAAGGGCCAGCCTAAGCTCCATTGGCTGCCCCTCATTCTCCTCCCGACCACTCCAAGGCATCGGAGACCACCTCCGAATGCCCTTCTGTTCTGCTAGATCTAGATTAGTAGTTTATGCTCTTCATAGTTTTACTACTTTTAATTATTGCTTAGTAGTGTAGTCCTTATTCTCCCCCATTGATGCATGCAAGTCCCCCCCGTAGATTCTATATGCGATCGTTTTCTAGTAGCTAGATTTATATTTTAAGCATTTCTGTACAAGCTTTCCTCTATAGTCCAAATGAATGAATGAAAGATGCATTTATATATGTATCTATGTTTTGAAATCACCATGAGCTTATTGATTGCCATCTTATTTGCATGATTCAAGTTGCCTGTTTTCACTTGTTTATCTATTTCGCAACGAGCATGTCATTTCCTGAAAATATAGAAAATCTAACTATAGACGCATTTTCTATAAACTGTCACCACCTCACTAGAATCATGCGCACAAAAACTCACACTTTCACCTTTGTGATTTATTTAACACACATGCACGTAATCAGGGTTCATAATAGAAGTGGTGAAATTTTAATCAGAAGACTAGAAACCAGCGTGCGATTTTGAACAAAGTAGAGTGGTGAAAGATCGAATTCAAAAGTAAAACAATCGCCTCCCAGAGACGTACAACCGGGACTCAAGTCTCGTTATCTTTTTTTATAAATATTTTTGTTTGATTGTATTGCGCACTATACTACGATGCTTTTCCTATCAAAACGAGCTCTACGAATGACAAACATCACCTTAGTCGGTTTGAGCTCAGTTTCCATGAAATGATCTAGTGGGGATGTAGGGATCAGGTTTATTGAGGCTCCTAAATTCTAAGTTGTCGTACTAATAGGAGATCAAAGGGGTGCCAGGATCTTTCACTTTTTGTGGGAGTTTGCTCGGGATGATAGGGCTAGCTTGCTCAGATAATATAGTCTGACTCCCATCTTTGTTTCGCGGCTTATGCTTTCGTGTATGTAAGTCCTTCAAAAATTGTGTGTAAGCTGGTACATGGTGGATCACATCCATCAAGGGATGTTTATTTGGACTTGCTCAAGGAGCTTGACCAAGTCTTCCTCAAGTGCCATAGGTTTGGGTTTCCTTTTTCCTTTGGTCAAGGCCTCAAGAAATGGAACCTCTGTTGGTTCCTCTAGGATTGGTTCAGGCTTTGGATCTGGGATAGGTGTGTCCTGGATGACCTTCCAAGGGCTAGGATCTGAACTACCAGGGCTAGAGTGGTTAGTGATGAGACCACAATTGTGGGCTAAGTAAATGCTTAAATGCCTAATTACTAAATTACTATTTGCATGTACATAGCATACTTTAATATATAAATAGATTAGTTTATAAATAAGGGCTTGCATGCATATTTATACATTTCATTATAGTGACATGCATTTCATGCATTATTTTATATTAATTATATAAATAACCCAATTTGTTTCTTTGTTCTCTTCCTTCCTATAGAATGCGCAACACCTTCCCGATTCAACGCACCGCCTCTCCACCGCCAAATCAAGTTGGTCGAGCCTCACCGCATCCATCTCAACTGCTCGGTATCTTCGTCCAGTTGTTCGAGGAGATTTTGAGTGGTTGAAATAGACTATGGGAACTTCTATAAGAAAATCGCTGTGACCGTGCTTTGGGGTGGCTTCTTCTTCGCACCATCCACAACGTGGCCTAGGCGCACCCTATGCTTCAAGCGGGCACCATGGATCTAAAGCAAGCTCCATCTTCTTCCTCCACCCACCCTCGATCTCCTACGCACGGTGATAGCATGCACATTTGCAACCACCATCATCAATGCCCACTATCAATTCCTTCTCTGTTCTTCCCTTCATCATCTTCTTCTTCCTCCATCTTCAACCTCTACATGCCGAAGGAACCCATCAACAACCACCGTGCCAACCACAACAGCAGTGACCTCCTTTACCCTTGTGTCTGCCTCCACACCTGTGCAAGCCACCAGTGCCACATCTGCCTCCAATGCGTGTCGCACCCGTAGTGGCCACACACATCCCAGCCACCTCCTCCTCGCAAGCAACCGCCCATGCCTGGCCTTGCCACCAGCCACGCGTGTGCATAGTAGTGCATCCCCTTGTGTGCTCTTGTGCGTTCCCTTGAGTGCAAGGCAAGCGCCATCGTGCCACCTTCGCGTGGCCATGGCAACGACTGCAGCTCCTCCTCCTCTCCACGCACTGTTCATCTTCTCCATAAGAACCCATTGCCATCGCACCTCCTCCTCATCTCCGGCCACCGCACACCGCCATTCCACCATCGGAGCGCTCCTCTCCGCCAGCCCTATGACAAGTGTGGAGATCGCGAGTTTAAGGAAAACAATGTCATAGTACAGTCGCGAAATTCTCTTGACAAAAACATTTCTAAAATAACGAGACTTGGAGTCCCTGTTGTTTGCTCTAGGAGGCATTATGGAAATGCAAAATAATTTCAATCTCACTTGCTCTACTTGCTTAAAGACTCATGCCAATTTATGATTATGTACGTATTCATGCATGACATGCTGTTGCAGTAGAAATATAAAATGAGCGTAGGCAACTGATTATCACGAGAAAGATATTGCAATCAAGCACATGATGATTTTCACACATAGATATATAGATATATAAAAAATAATTTCATTGATTGCATCAGAGTTACCAAACATAGCTAGAGGAATGCTTGGTACAAGTACAGAAAAGCTTGAAACATAAACTACTCGCTAGCAGGAAATGACTGCATATATGAACCTATGGGGGGATTATGCATGCATCATTGGGGGAGAAATATGGAGCTATACTACTAAGCAGTAATAAAGTAGTAAATCTATGAAGAACTACTATCTACTTAGTTAGTAGAAATAAGGGCATTCAGAGGTGGGCTCCGATGGCCTTTGACTTGGTTGAGAGGAGGAGTGGTGTTGGACCCGGTTAGGTTGTTAATATGGTGATTTTATCGTTGAAGTGCGTATAGTGGTTAACCTAAATCGGACCTAACCATCTCTTTACAAAATTTTTTAACCTGGCCTACTTGATTTTATCTTGGTCACTTTTAGGCCCAGGGTCGAACTCAGGGAAGTGGGGTTACAAGTCAAGTTTCTACGCCTTTCCTACAACGAATCTCTTCCGTTCGTTTATTGTGTCTTGGTGTTTTTCTATTTAGATTTTTTTTTTGGTAATTCTTGTCCTTGAGGCACACCCTCAAAATTGGGTTCTTGGCTTTGAGCCAAATCAGGGTTCTAAAACGGGTCCTACTATTCGCAAGACGGGGTACCTGCAAGTCAAGGATTATCTTTTCTCTTTTATATATATATTTTTATCTTTTTACTAACAGGAAAGCGAAACAGAAATAAAGTAAATATAGTGTATATATATATATGTATAAAGGGGTGGGGGTGGAGGCGGAGATGGAGTGTAGCACGGTGTCGAGTCAGTCGTCTTCTAGAAAGACGCAACCGACAGGACAAGGTGCCACGTGGAGTGTAAGGTGGATGGATGGAAGATGAGTGTAACCACACTTTTTGTATGCATGTATCGGGGAATATCAGCAACTGGTGCAGATAGTCCCGCGATACCACATATGGTAAGTAACGTGAAAATATATATATATATGTGTGCATATATGTAAATATATCTATATGTATATATGTATATATATGGTTATAAATATATAGGTATATATATGTGTATATATATATATATATATGTATATGTATATATATATATATGTATAGATAGATATATGTATAGATATATATATATGTATATATATATGTATAAGTATGTATATATAACTATATAGATGTAAATATATATATATATATGGTAATATATGTATATAGATATATGTAGATAGATATGTATGTATATGTATATATGTATATATAGTTATATAGATATATATGTATATATGTATGTATAAGTAGGTGTGTGTATATATATATATATATATATATATATGTATATAAATATATGTATATAGGTAAGTATATATGTGTGTGTGTATATATATATATATATATATATATATAAGTATATAGATATATGTATATATATATATGTATATAAGTATATGTATATATGTAAATATATATGTATATATATATAAATATATATATATATATATATATATAATAGTGTATAGGTGTGTGTGTGTGTATGGAAGTGTGAGTGTATGTGCGTGTAAGCGTCGGTAAAGAGAGAGTGAGAGAGAGAGAGAGAGCAGGAGAGAGAGGGAGAGACTGCGATGCTGGAGTGAAGACGCGCGGGTCTGTGTGCTCAGGGTGTCGTCTGGAAGTCTCCACGTGCGCACGTAGGCGCTTAGGCATGCAGAGAGGGGCACGCTGGAGCGGGACTGAGCGTGGGGAGAGAAGAGGCCGCAGCGCACCAGGACATGCACGCTGGAGGAGATGGGCGTGGAGAGGACCGCTGAATGGGCGCACGCAGAGGCACGCGGGTGGGTGCGGGCGACACGGACGTGCTGGTGGGTGCTGGAGTGGCTCCGGCTGGTGGCTTGCGGGCGGAATGTCACGATAGAGCACGCGGAGAGGGCTGCTGGAGTGCGCGGTGGAGGGCGAGGGTGACCTGCTACTTGCATGGAGGCTTGCGAGTGATGGTAGGGGTGCACGGTGAGGCTTGGCCGGCCACTGCAGAGGTGCGTAGTGGTCAGTTGCGGGCAGAAGAGAAAGCACAACAGGGCGAAGAAGCGGGAGGCGATGGTGCCTGCAGGCGCGTACAGAAGCGAGGGTGGCATGCTGTCGCCTTGCTGCTGCTACTGTGGGGCTCTGCCGGCTGCAGCAAGGCATGCGGTGGCCGATTGTGCTTCACAGCTGAAGCCTTGCTCCAATGGCTGAAGGGCTTCGAATGGGAAAAACAAGAAAAGAGCCACCACGCCCACCGGCTCTTTGGTGAGCTGGGCAATGGTGGACTCACGGTGGTGGTTGTGCACCACCGTGAGTTGCTCTTGTTCGCTGGGTGTCTCCTCGGAGGAGGAAGGCTGGCGTGTGGAGGGAAAGGGGAGTGGACGATGGCCTGGAGCGAGAAGTGCTGGGTTTTTTGGCGTTGGACCAGGCTCCTTGCAAGAAGAAGCCGTGCCCTCTTTTTAAAGAAGAGGAGAGCATGCACAGCCATGCCCTGGCTGTGCATGGCTCATGCATGGCTTGGCTGGGAGAGGTGTGCATGCAGTTGGCAGGGAGAGGTGATGGAGAGCTTGGTGCGAGGAGGAAGAAGTCAATCCATGCAGCCGCGGGAAAGATTTCAAAATCAAGTGAAATAAAAAAGATGGTGAATTTGCAAAGATGCACTTGAGGAAAAATGTTAATTGCAAGGCCACTTATTTTATTCTCCTCCCCTCTCAATTAAATGCATGCATGCGTCTATATTCACAAATGTGACTATGTCTACCTAATTTGCATTGGTAATGCTAGGAAATAGCACAAGATGGCACAATTGCAGGGGTATTTTTGCGGTGCAATCATACCCCCATGCCTATCTTTTGCTAGTCCCTAGCAAAACATTTTTGTAATGTATTTAGAAATGATCTTTAAGCTGAAGATTTTCTTCTGAGGCAACATAGGTGTGCTCATAGTTGGATATTGTGAGAACCATTTGTAGAGGAGACTACCAGTACTTTAAGTCTCACATGACAAAGATCATCTCTCGACTAACCAGGACTCTTGATATTTAAACCTTAAGTACGATTTCCAGGACCTAGGAGGTTTTTGCCGTACTCGAGAGCTCAAGAAGTTATGGCTTGTGCTTAGTGAAGAATCAAGACTGACCAGATGAACATTAAGACTCAAGCCTAGGGTTTCATGCATTTTTAAGTATAGGTTGGTCCCAGTTTCAGCTCGTGTTTTTGTATTGACCATAAAAAGATGACAGAAAACTCAACTCCCATTTTCTGACATTTGTGGCTCACAGGGTATTTGTGACTTGCCCTGAAAAACTTTTTTACGGTAGAGACATTTGTGAGATATACTGACTTATTTGCAACTTTTTTCTTTTTTTTTTTTTGAAACACGTGTCAGTATATCTCTTACAACATTATTTGGAGGAGCACACTTTTCTTTTTGGTGGGAGAGTTCGGTGGAAAGAGTCGCTCTTAAACACAAGACTAAAGCCTGGGATAAAAAGTCTACCTGTGCGCACAGGTAAGGACTCCACCTTCCCTAATGAACACTAGGGTTGGATCTTATGTTCACCTAGTCTTTTCTGATATGTGTAGTGTGAACCAAGATTACTTAGGCTCTCAAGTAGAAGCAAACCAACGGATCCTGTACTGGTATCTCAAGTACAAGAATACATCCTTAGTTAGGAGAGATTCCGATCTATTTTGTCAATGCTCAAGTGAATTAAGCCGAGCCTGAGCGAATCAAGCTTCTGTGGCCTGGAAAGTCTTTAAAACAGAGGTTGAATATCCATAAACACTTATTGTATTTTTGTTTCAGCCTTTAGATCATTACTAAACACTATATATATACATATATATATAATTTTTTATTCTTTTTCTTGCATATTTATAAATAGGTGGAAACTGCATGATACCATAAAATACCCAGATCCTATGGATGCCTATCCACCCCCCCATCCAAACAATGCTATGTCCTCATATGCATGCAGGGAAAGGTAGAGAAAGGACGAAAGATCGGGTAACGAGAGCTGAGGTGTAGGGTATACAGCAGGGTGGTAAGGTGGGTGGATGGTGGGTGGTGAAGTGAAAAGTGAAGTGCTCGTGATAGTGGCGCAAAAAGTGATGGTGGATGGTGAAAGGTCTAGCATTTCTTAGGACGAGAGTGTCCCAAGCGGATCAGAAAACAGGTCAGGAGGAAGAAGTTGGCCCTCAGATTGGCCAAGAAGAGGGGCTTCTTGGATATATGGATCCAAAAGGGAATAGCCCCAGTGAGTAAGATGTGGGTTCAAGGTCCCAGTGTGGAGTCTCAAATCTGCCTGATTTGGTGGGAAAGAAAGGGCAATCCGGTCTTTAAGAGTGTGGACCAATGGTGAGTAGCCCGGATATGACTCAGACCACGAGGTATGGGAAATGGAGAAAACCTCGTCAGAAGTCTGGCCAGGAGAAGGTATGGGAATAGGGAGGGATGGGGGAACGTCACAATATGTGCTGGTCAGGCAATCGTCAATGTTTTTAGGTAATTCGCAGCAATCAGAGTAGGTCCCAATTAGTCCGATACATGCACTGACGGCCATGTCCTCGTCAGACGTGTCATCCTCGATGCAATTGCAATCAAAGTTCTTGGCTGCCTTGAAGATGTTAAGCTTGAGCTTTTCAGATCCAATGGCAATCTCAATACAGCCCGAGTCGCAGTCAATAAGGGCATGGGCTGTGGCCAAGAAAGGTCGACCAAGGATGATCGGACAATCAAAAAGTGAGCTAGGAACTTCCATATCTAAAACAAGAAAGTCAACAGGAAAATAGAGACTGTTGACCCTAACCACCACATCTTCCACCACACCCTTCGGGATTTTGACAGAACTTGATGCGTGTTCGGTTTACGATACGCAAGGGCCTGATGGTGGGGTTGCCATAGGATTAGACTGGGCCCTTGGGATGACGGGTGTGGACGGTCGCATTTGGTCCACCCGCAAGGTTTTGGCATTGCGGGTTGTTGGACCATGCAAAGTTTGGATGATTTCACCACCCTGGGTTATAAGTGGCAGAGAACGGGTTATTCCCCAGGGCGCAAGCATCTTCTATGCCAGAAGACGTGTCTGCATGTAAGTATGCATCCGAGCACACGGAGGCTTGGTCCTCCATGTCGAAATACTGGCTCACAGAAGCCAGTTCCACATGACTTACCGAGTCGCTCGGTGCAACACTCGGTAAGGAAGGTCTTACGGGGTTTCTCGGGATAAGCCTAGTGTTGGAAGAATTAGAATTGTGATGAAGTGGTGAGGTGGAGGTGTTTGCCAAAGAACGGGTGGGGTTGGCCAGAAGCTCGTCTAGCTTCTTGTGCACGATGGAGACTTCATCCAGTTTTTGTGCAATAAGGCTTAGATCTATGGATGAATGGGAGGGTCCCATGTCAACTTCATGGACATTTCAGGGCTGGTTGGTACGATAAAAGGTGACAATAGAAGCATTGTTCATTGAGTTTTCACTCATATTTTCAAACAATTCAAATGCTCCATTCTCGTCTTTATTAATAAAGTTTCCTCCGCAGGAAGCGTCTACAATCTGCTTCAAAGTCTCATTTAGCCCATAGTAGAAAATCTGGGCTATATGCCACTTAGGCAGACCGTGGTGTGGACACTTCCTGAGGATGTCATTATACCTCTTCCATGCCTCATGAAATTGTTCGCCGTTGTGTTGCGTAAATGAAGTGATAGCACGGCGAAGCGCATTGGTTCACCCGATTGGGAAGAACTTCTTGAGAAATGTTGTTCGCATCTCTTCCCAAGAGTGGATGGTTCTCCCAAGGGTGCATAACCACTGCGATGCTTTATCTTGTAATGAAAATGGGAACATTTTCATGAGGACTATAGGTAACCCGATATTTCTTGGTTTAACTGTTTCAGCCAATCGGGTTAGGTCTTCCAAGTGGAGAAAAGGATCTTCACTTGCAAGACCATGAAAGTGAAAATTTATTAGTACAATTATGTTTGGTTTCAATTCAAAGTCGTCCCCACCCATGGGGACCCGAATTTGTCCTATGGTCTCTATAGCAGCGGGATTTTGATAAGAGCTAAGAGACCTAGGCTCCTCCTGTTCGGGAGGGTTCTGCATTTCCTCCAATGTTTCCCGAATGGC
This sequence comes from Thalassia testudinum, assembly GCA_037157565.1. Taxonomy (NCBI): domain Eukaryota; kingdom Viridiplantae; phylum Streptophyta; class Magnoliopsida; order Alismatales; family Hydrocharitaceae; genus Thalassia; species Thalassia testudinum. Next base: position 54,895,544 of record JAZHRO010000009.1, read on the forward strand.
TTCAATTTGTTCATTATACATTTCCATTTGGGCTTGGAGGCAGGTTATGGGATCTAAGGCTCCACCACCTGGTGGGTTCTGAGGGCAGTTTCCTCCCTCGGGATTTGGAGGTGGGCGTGCAGCCATGTTTGTGGAGGAGGAGGACGATTCAGCTTCTTTTCTAGATTTATCAGTCAATTCAAATAGTTCAGGGTTTTGTGACCTCCTCCCAAACATGCACTACCACAGGAAGAATTAGGGGGATCAGAAGGGAAAAAAGATGAGGGAAATGACGCCGTAAAGGTACACTTGATGACAAATCAATTCAATTAAATTCCTAACCTCTACAGGGTGCCCTTAGACCTAAAGATCTAAGTTACCTACTATCACGAACTACGGAACCGAATGGGAGCACTGCGGAACCACAAGGCTAGATTGAAAGGCCGTTTGCCTCAGTCTTAGACACCTGATAGCACGCGGGAACCCTCACCAGCACATAGGCGCTACACGCAGGTAGTTAGACCTCCATTCTTTAATAAGGGTCAAGTTACTACCAATTTTAGTTAGAGGCTTAGGATCAAGTGCTTTTGGAATGTGAAGGGCGTTGTTTACGGGTAATGCCCATGTGATTGATTTTTCGAAGTGTGTAAAACAAGCATGCAACGGGGAAATCTCCCCGAATTGAAGTTTTAATTGGTGAATGATTTTTAGAATTCAGCCTTAAGTAGTATGGATTTTAGGATTTCGCTGAAATACCAATTCAACCAATCTCCGAGTTTTGCAAGAATACAAGTTTTCTTCTAAGCCCAACAAACCCTTCTTCAATATCAGTTAATTAATGCATGCTAAAATGCAGTGGGCTTCCCTAAATGGAGATTTCTATGTGTGGATGCACGAATCAATTTTAGATTAGTGTGAAAGGGAGCCAAAGCACTTCAATTCAAGTGCTCCCAATCACCAAAAAGATTTCCACACAAGGCTCAACCAAAAGATAAAGAAAATCAAATTGTTGGGGTTGAAGTATTTTGGATCGAATCTTAGGCAAGTTGAAAAGTCATGGTGGGGTTGGAATCAACTCAATTCCAAGTCTCCCCACCAAAAATGTGATCCCAAATTTGCAGATAAGTGAGGCAAAGATGGGTGCAATCAATCTTTTTATTTGCCTCAAAGAATACTTCACACAGCGAAAAATTCAAGAATCAAGATTCTCAGATTTTCGCTATGTGAAGTAGGGCAGGAAATCCTGGGATGGTGGGAGTAAAGGCAATCAATCAAACAAGTGAATTTTAGTCCACTTGCCCCAAGAGATCCCAAGAAGTTTTTCTAGTTTTTTAGTTTTAATGATTTTTTTTTACTAAGGTTACAAGTTAACCTAGGTTGCTAAGAAAGAAAGACTTACTTGTGCAGCAACGTGTGCGGAGCTCCAGTGCGGTGTCGGCATCTTCACGCTCTCGTTGTTGCCTTGGATCTGCCCACGTCTCTGACGTCATTTACCTATCTTCTCCTCACAACTGGTTCACCTGCACACCAAAAACAAAAACACCCGTGAAGAGAAGAGTATGAGAAGAGAAAAAAAAATTACAGGAATGGAGTAAAAACTTACTTGAAGGTGCACTTCCCCAGCAACGGCGCCAGAAAAGGTATATGGTGTCGGACCCGGTTAGGTTGTTAATATGGTGATTTTATCGTTGAAGTGTGTATAGTGGTTAACCTAAATCAGACCTAACCATCTCTTTACAAAATTTTTTAACCTGGCCTACTTGATTTTATCTTGGTCACTTTTAGGCCCAGGGTCGAACTCAGGGAAGTGGGGTTACAAGTCAAGTTTCTATGCCTTTCCTACAACGAATCTCTTCCGTTCATTTTTTGTGTTTTTGGTGTTTTTCTATTTAGATTTTTTTTGGTAATTCTTGTCCTTGAGGCACACCCTCAAAATTGGGTTCTTGGCTTTGAGCCAAATCAGGGTTCCAAAACGGGTCTTGCTATTCGCAAGACGGGGTACCTACAAGTCAAGGATTATCTTTTCTCTTTTATATATATTTTTTTATCTTTTTACTAACAAGAAAGAGAAACAGAAATAAAGTAAATATAGTGTATATATATATGTATATATTATATATGTATAAAGGGGTGGGGTTGGAGGCAGAGATGGAGTGTAGCACAGTGTCGAGTCGGTCGTCGTCTAGAAAGATGCAATTGACAGGACGAGGTGCCGCGTGGTGTGTAAGGTGGATGGATGGAAGATGAGTGTAACCACGCTTTTTGTACGTGTGTATCGGGGAATATCAGCAACTGGTGCAGATATTCCTGCGATACCACGTATGGTAAGTAACGTGAAAATATATATATGTGTGTATATATGTAAATATATCTATATGTATATATGTATATATATGGTTATAAATATATAGGTATATATATGTAGTTATCTATGTATATAAATATATGTATATATATATGTATATGTATATGTATATATATATATATATATAAAGTATATGTATAGATAGATATATGTATAGATATATATATGTATATATATATGTATAAGTATGTATATATAACTATATAGATGTAAATATATATATATATCTATATATGGTAATATATGTATATAGATATATGTAGATAGCTATGTATATATATGTATATATGTATATATAGTTATATAGATATATATGCATATATGTTTGTATATTTATATATATATATGTGTGTGTGTGTGTGTGTAAGTAGGTGTGTATATATGTATATATATATATATATGTATATATGTATATAAATATATGTATATAGGTAAGTATATATGTGTTTATATATATATATATAAGTATATAGATATATGTATATGTATATAAGTATATGTATATATGTAAATATATATGTATATATATATATAAATATAAATATATATATATATATAAGTATATAGATATATGTATACTAATACTTAGTTATATACATACTACTATATATATAGATATAAGTATATATATATATATATATATATATATATATATATATATATATATATATATAGATATATATGTATATAAATATATGTATATATATCAATATATATATGTATACCTATATATATATATATATATATATATATATATATAATAGTGTATAGGTGTGTGTGTGTGTGTATGGAAGTGTGAGTGTATGTGAGTGTGTAAGCATCGGTAAAGAGAGAGTGAGAGAGAGAGAGAGAGAGCGGGAGAGAGAGGGAGAGATTGCGCTGCTGGAGTGAAGATGTGCGGGTCTGTGTGCTCAGGGTGTCGTCTGGAAGTCTCCACATGCGTGGGCAGGCGCTTAGGCATGTAGAGAGGGGCGCGCTGGAGCGGGACTGAGCACGGGGAGAGAAGAGGCCGTAGCGCACTAGGACGTGCGCACTGGAGGAGATGGGCGCGGAGAGGACTGCAGCACCCAGTGCTGCGCGAAGGCTGAACGGGTGCACATAGAGGCACGCAGGTGAAGGGAGCGGGCAACGCGGGCGGGTGCAGGTGATGCCGACGCGCCGGCGGGCACTGGAGTGGCTTTGGCTGGTTGCTTGCTGGCGGAATGTCACGACAGAGAACGCGGAGAGGGCTGCTGGCATGCGCGGTGGAGGGTGAGGGCAACTTGCTGCTTGCGCGGAGGCTTGCGGGTGCTAGCAGGGGTGCGCGGTAAGGCTTGGCTAGCCGTTGCAGAGGTGCGCAGTGGCCAGTTGCGGGCGGAAGAGAGAGTGCGACAAGGTGAAGAAGTGGGAGGCGATGGTGCCTGCAGGCACGAGCAGAAGCGAGGGCGGCCTACTGCCGCCTTGCTGCTGTTGCTGTGGGGCTCTGCCGGCTGCTGCAGGGCGTGCGGTGGCCGGTTGAGCTTCACAGCTGAAGCTTTGCTCCACTGGCTGAAGGGCTTCGAACGGAAAAAACAAGAAAAGAGCCACCACGCCCACCGGCTCTTTGGTGAGCTGGGCGGTGGTGGACTCACGGTGGTGGTTGTGCACCACCGTGAGTTGCTCCTGTCCGCTGGGTGTCTCCTCGGAGGAGGAGGGCCGGGGTGTGGAGCGAGAGGGGAGTGGACAGTGGCCTGGAGGGAGAAGTGCTGGGTTTTTTGGCGTTGGACCAGGCTCCTAGCAAGAAGAAGCCGTGCCCTCTTTTTAAAGAAGAGGAGAGCATGCACAGCCATGCCCTATCTGTGCATGGCTCATGCATGGCTTGGCAGGGAGAGGTGTGCATGTGGCTGGCAGGGAGAGGTGATGGAGAGCCTGGTGCGAGGAGGAAGAAGTCAATCCATGCAGCCACGTGAAAGATTTCAAAATCAAGTGAAATAAAAAAGATGGTGAATTTGCAAAGATGCACTTGAGGAAAAATGTTAATTGCAAGGCCACTTATTTTATTCTCCTCCCCTCTCAATTAAATGCATGCATGCGTCTATATTCACAAATGCGACTATGTCTACCTAATATGCATTGGTAATGCTAGGAAATAGCACAAGACGTCACAATTGCAGGTGTATTTTTGCGGTGCAATCAAGGAGGGGCAACCAATGGGGGTTAGGCCGGCCCTTGGAGAGGTGAGGAGGAGTGCTCTAGCCTTGGCGTAAAGGTGGTGGAACCATTGTGGGAGCTCGTGGAGTGGAGTTGGAATGGAGATGGAGTTATGCTAAAACTAGGTGGAAGGCTAGATGGGTGCAAATGGTTACCCAAAGGTCCTTTAAGTAGACCCAATGGAGCTTCTATAGAGAAGTGTGGAACTCTCTAGAGAGAGCTCCAAGTGTGGCTGTCCAAGGGAGAGAGAGGGTAGTTCTTAGTTCCACCAAAAGTGGATCTACAATTTGAATGTCTCTTGGTTGCTAATTTTAGCAACCAAGAGTGGCACCACCTTTGGAAGGACCTAGAATACTCTAGGTGGTGTGGGAATGTGTGAATGGGTGTGTGTGTGTGGTCATGCCCTATGTGGCTAAGTGGTCTAGGTTAGGTCCTAATAGGTTTAGGTTAGGGTAGGTCTCAAATTAGGGTTGCAAACCCTAATTTGCTGAGAAAATGCAATTAAACTTAACACAAGTTTAATTGAATGAGTGCGAACCTAATTGAGAGTGAAATAGCTCAATTAGGTTGGGCTTAGGTCAATTGGACTCTCACTGAGTCCACTTGGACTTGTATGGGTTGAGATCTGAGCTCAATTGGACTCTTTGAGTCCAATTGACTAGGCAATGGTAATTGACTATGATCTAAGTCAATTGGGTTTAATGAGAACCTAATTAGGTTCTTAGGATGGTCTAGAGGTGGTGTACTAGGGTTAGGGTACCTTAATTTAGGTTCCTAAGGGGTTGGAATTGGGTTTAGGGACCTAGGAACTCAAGATCCAAGCTTGAATTCCAAACTAGGAGCTGGAGAACAGCTCCAGACGTCCAATAAAGGTATCAGACGACTTATACTCAAAAATCAGAAGCTAGACTTGTTTTCTGGACGTCTAGTCAGAGTCAGGAGGGATTCAAGGTTCTTTCTTGGGTATTCTGCAGAAATTGGACGTCTAACCAAGTGTCTGGATGTCCAAGAACACTACAGACATGGGTTTAAGGTGTGCGGGTTGTGGCTAAGGGTCCTAGACGTCCAATAACTTATCTGGATGTCCAAATAAGGGATGGAACTAGTGTTTTGAGGCTTCCTAGGCTTTGGTGACCTAATCTAAGGGTGGCTAAGGCTTGGGAAGGCTTCTCTGGATATCCTAGGGCTAGGATTGAACCTAAGTTTTTCATAATTTAACTGCTTTACTTCTACTCAATAGAATAGCATACCTTAACACTTTACATTATTCCTCTAATACATTTTATTCTAATCTTTCGCTCCAGCTTTGATTTGGCACTAGCTTCAGGTCTACCTTTAGATCCAGCTTCAAATCTAACTTCTAAGCTTCTTATTTCCTGCAATTTATATAATGCACTTAATTAGTACATTATATCATTATTTCATGCATAACTAAAGGAAAGCAGTAATGATGCAAATAATGCTTATGCACGCATGAATTGCACTTGCTTATGCTAAGTTCTAGCCTAATTTAGGTCAAGTAAGACCTATGATTGCTGCATAATCATACCCCCATGCCTAAATCTTGCTAGTCCCTAACAAATGCAAGACTAAGTTATTTACAGAAGGGCCCCTAAGGGATTGATTATTTTTGTCAATTATATGCCTAGGAATTCTTTTCCTTTTCGTGCTCATCCTAAAATCTAGAAATCCAGACAATCGTGAAAGTGCAGCTTTGTAGCTTTTGCAATGGATTCGAGTAAAAAACCTGATTTACCTCTAAAGCCTATACTTGACCCCTAGTAAAATTCTAGCGGGATAGGCAAACTTCTTCCATCGGGGTATTTAAGATATTCTATGAATTCCACCCCGACTTTAATCTTGGGTAGAGAATGTCGGAGGGAAATGATTGTTTATTTGGTGGCTCACTCTCATTTGATGCTACATGTAGATTAGTATTACATAATCTAGATTCCCAAATTTTAAGGTAACTCAACTCAGAGAAAGACGAGAAGAACTATGCTCTCTTTTGGTTCCTTTGTATTCATTCTCTCTTCCTCTTTTCTTTTCTTTTTCTTTTCTTGGGCTCACAATCTCACCAGATTCACACATATATTCCATATTTGGTGGTCTCATATGTCGTTAACACTTTAATCGAGTTCCAATAACCCTAACACTGAGTCGAAATTCCTAAGCCAGTATTTGGGTGGTCAGAAACACAAAAAAGTGGGTTAAGGCCATATTTGGTGGGTCTTAATTTTATTTGGTGTAGTTCCACAATGTAAATGAAATAAACACTAGATAACTCATAGCTCTCTTTTTTTCACTTTTTCTTTTGCTATTAATTTTTCCTTTTTTTTCATTTTTTTCATTCATTTTTCTTTTCATATAATTTTTCTAACACAACACAATCTAGCGACACATTCATGATTTTTATTGAGGCATTATTAGGGATTGATGGTACTTAAGAGACATTGAGTGGCTTATTTGGTGGAAGTGCCTACTCATGGCACCGGGAAACATGGATAGGACGGTGTATTTCTGACCTTGACATCAATACCCTCCTTCAGTCGAGGATTTCGTAAAGAATGGTCGCAACCATCCACCTTAGCCCAAGTTTTATGAGAACTCTCTCTCTGCGTAGTTATGTTGATTGGTGGCTCTCAATATTTCACAGAAAATATATATGCAGGATGCGAGAGTGGAAACTATGCTTATTCTCTGAGTATTATTACTTAATTATCTAGGATTCCAGATTCCTTGCTCTAACCTTAGAGCACCAGTACTCTCTACTCTCATCTCACACTATTTGGTGGATTTTTAGAAGAAAATCTACTTGACTCCCAAAACACTATCCAGGTGTTCAGGAAAAGAAGCACTGCTTCTTCTCAATAGACTAAAGGTATATATTAGTCTTCACCGTGAATCTATTACAAATTCTACATGTGGGTGTGAAAATTGTACTGGATTCCAGATTACAGGAATCAACTAGAGGATAAGGTCCCTAATGCATTCTCTTAATAAAAATAATCCTATTCATGTTTGCACTATGTATATATGCTATAGACAAGTAACCTCTTTCATTTGTACTTCATAAATTCCCTTATCAGGTTACATTCAGCTTAATCTTAAATTTAGAACAAAAGGGTGAGCGGGTGAGTCGGAAATGGCTGTTGCGGATGATTTCTAGCTCTAATGCGAGCATTGGAGGTGGAGTCGGTTGTTCTTATATGTAGGATCCTAAAGTACGTTTGACATGCTGCTCCGAGGTTTTCAGAGTGTTGGCATAAGAATTTTTCAGTTTTGCTGTATATCTACCCCCCCATGCCTAAGTTCTTGCATGTCCTCATGCATGAATATAAAAGAAAATAAATACAGTAAGGAGTAAGTGGGTAGAGATCACCTGGAATTGCTCTTGAATTTGAACATTCAACACTGGCCAACCTGATAGTATGCAATATGCGGAAAGGAAATATGCTAAAAGAAAATTATACTATGTATAAGAATGGTATGTATAGAGTGATGAAAAGTGTGGATAGATGCTGAGTTTAACACCTCCAGCTGGGCGAAAACTCAATCAGATGGATCATTAATTACATAAGAGCAGGTTAGGATCAATAGAAAGATATGTTCGTGCATTCCCAGAAGCAATGGTCCACGAATGCGAACCAGCTGATTGTGCACCTCGACTCCAAAAAGTCTAGCTATAATAGAGTGTGGAGTAGTGGTGGAGGATAGAGGATAATTAGAGGGGGGATCATGATGTTGATTCAGCTAATTTATCTTGTCCCAAAATTCAACAGGAAGTTGCTGAGGGAGTGGATCAAAATGTATCTCAGGATCAGAATCTAAGTCATAGGGGTCTTCATAATGATAATTGATATAGACACATCTATTTAGGTTAAAATGCCTATTCATGCATGTTCCGAGGCTTAGACTTGCATTTCATGTTATAAATATTGCATAACATGCATCATGTGCATTTACAGTAGTTGTATATATTTTAGGTTAATTAGGTCCTTTTGATGGTCAAGAGAGTAGAAGACTTATTTCACGGCTCGGATGGATGATCAGACCGTACGAATTTGATTAAGACGATGATCGGAGTCTAACACCTCTGAAATCGTCTAGATTAGAGAACCATAGCATTGTACGAAGTTTAAGGAAGATCAACAGCCAGGAGGCAATGCGATATCCATATGGATTTTGGATGGAAAATCCGACCATACGGATGGATCCGGAGCGATGATCGCAGTCCAGTAGTGCGAGAATTATCTCGATCTGAGCACCGTGGCACCCTCTACAAAAGAAAGAAGAATGGACGACCCAGATGGTGCCACGTAGCGCCATCCAGGCTGCCCATCGCTGGCTAGCTCACGCGCACGCAAGGCACGGGGAGCACGAGCACGTGAAACGCGTAGCACGCGATGCGCCCGCTAGTGAGGCAGGTGTGGATCTTCAGCGACGCATGCCTTTAGTGACGCTTGCAGTTGTCACTAATGGTCTACGTGCGCCAGCAAGAGGATTTGAAGGGCTGATCTTTAGTGACAGCTGCAACGACATTTATGGATGTCAATAATGACCCAGATACGAATTTGTTCTTCCTCCACTATAAAAGGACCTACCCACCACCATTCCAAACCATCTCATCCTTTCTTCCTCTCACCACCTCCAAAGCTCTAGAGAGAGCTTGTCCCAAGCTCAGGATGCTCCTCTAGAGTAGAAAATCAAATAGTTTTCCATCCCCTCATCCCCATTTTGGAGCATTCCATGACCGTCCTCTCACCACCCTTCGGGAAGAAGATCCTCACCGCGACGTCGTCCTGCCCCATCCTCCGTCCTCTGACTCCATCCTCCTTCGTCCCACTCCTCACCACCTTCCTCTAGGCGACGTCCAAGCGAGTCATCCTCCGAGCAACCATCAAGGAAGATTTCTCTCACATCTTTCTATCTTTTTCGCTTTCGTAGTGCATTTTTCCTTCTTTCATATTTGTAGAAAACATTCATGAGATAAATAGATGATTGTTTCTCTCTCTCTCTCTCTCTTTCCCTCTCTTTCTTTTATATTTGCAAGTAGATTAGCTAGAATTCATCAATCTGATCTCTTGCTTCCTAAAAAATTCCAAAGAAAATTAGAAAAGATAAAAATGACTAAAAATAAATAAAAGAGAAGTGCGGAATTCATAAAACCAAATGTTTGCCTCTTCGTGTTCGACCTGGGGCTCACTTTTCGAGTTTCGGTTATAAATTTTATTTGACCATGAGTTTTACAACTACGATGATGGGTTACTTGTAACCCTGATTTCAAACATGTGAAACACGTGCGATCATTTTGGCGCCGTTGCCGGGGAGGCAATGGAATTTACTTTATTATTTTCTGTGCTTCTTTGCATTTACATAAAACTAACCCCGCTTATCTCTGATCTATTGTGTTGCAGGTACCCTAGCATGGAGATCCAAGTGTAGTAGATAGGAGTAAAGTGCGGGTAGAGTGTTTTGTAAGTGTCCCCCACACCACCCCCACCTTAGTTTTCATTCCATAACCTAATAACTCAAACCCAAATCAACTTAGGTGCTTTTTATAAATCCTAGGATAGATTTGGTTATTTATTTGCCACCACCACTCAACTCACCCCCGCATATATAACAAAAAAAAAACTCTTCTCTTGAGGGATTTTCTGAAAGCTACATGATAGAAGCCGTTTCCATGCATTTTAAAGTCGTCGAAAATCCTAGTATAGTCACACTAAAATGCTCGTCAAAAATGATTTTTGTAAAGATAATGAGACTTGAGTCCCGGTCATTCATCTCTGGGAGGCGTTTATGCAAATCTGAAATCGATCTTTTCTAGCTCTACCTGCTTAAAATCGCATGGCGATTTATGGTTATTACGTATTTAAGCACGACATGCTTAGTTGCAAGAATATCAGAAAGTAAAAGCAGACAACTTTAATCACACAAAATATATTGCAACAAGCTTATGGTGATTCTCAACACATAGACATATATATATATATAAAAAATTCTTTCATTCATTCAAGAGAGTGTTTGCAACATGGAACTAGTGGAAAGCTTATAGAGGAAAGCTTAAAAACATCAATCTAGCTAACAGAAAATGATTGCATACAGGAATCTATGGGGGGATTTTTCATGCATCATTTGGGGAGAGTAAAGAGCTACACTACTAAGCAGTAATAAAAGCATGTAAACTATGAAGAACTAACTACTAATCTAGTAGAAATAAGGGCATTCGGAGGTTGAGCTTCGATGGCCTTTGAATGGTTGAGAGGAGAAGGAGGGGTGGCCAATGGTGCTTAGGCTAGCCCTTGGAGAGAGGTTGGAGAGGTGATCCAGCATCCTGGTGTGGAGATGGTGGTAGCCATGGTGAGCAACTCGTGGAGGTGGAGTGGAAGTGAATGTAGCTAACCTAAATGGAAGTGAATAATGCCAAGAGATGGATGGGTGCAAATGGCCACCCCTTAGGGATTTTTATAGACCTAAGGGAAGCTCTCTAAAGAATTATGGAATTCTATAGAGAGGCCTATGGTGGGAGCTCATGGGAGAGTGAGAGAGAGAGGATGGATAGTGGATTTTAGATCCACCAAATGTGGATCTAAAAATTGAATGGCTCTTAGTTGCTAATTTTAGCAACCAAGGCAACAACACATGATAAAGAGTTCTAGAGAACTCTAGGCTAGGTATTTTCGTGTGGATGGTGTGTGTGGGTTGAAACTTAGGTGGCTACGTTGATTAGGTTAGGTTCTAGTGGGTTTAGGTCAAGGTAGGTATCAAATTAGGGTTGCAAACCCTAATTCACTAAGGTAAAGTGCAATTAAACTTAATACAAGTTTAATTGGGTGTGTGAAAACATAATTAAGAGTAAAACAACTCAATTAAGTCAGGTCTAAGTCAATTGGACTCTCACTGAGTCCAATTGGATAGTGTGTGCTGAGATTAGGGCTCAATTGGACTCAATGAGTCCAATTGAATAGGGCTGATGGAATTGACTAAGATCGAAGTCAATTAGGTTTAGTGAGGACCTAATTAGGTCCTTAGGGAGGTCTATAGGTGAGGGCACCTTAATTTAGGTTCCTATGGGGTTGGAATTGGGTTTAGGGACGTAGAGATCCAAGATCAAGGCTTGAATCTCAAAACAAGAACTGGAGAACAGTTCCTGACGTCCAATAAAAGTGTCAGACGTCTTATAGTGAAAAATTAGAAGTTTGGACTTGGTGCCTAGATGTCCAATCAGAGTCAGGAGGGATTCTAGGTTCTGTCTTGGCTATTCTGCAGAAATTGGACATCTGACCAAGTGTCTGGACGTCCAATAACATTGCAGAAGTGGGTTTAAGGTGTGTGGGAGCTGGCTAAGGGTTCTGGACAATCTATAACTCATTTGGACATCCAGATAGAGGTTGAAATTAGGGTTTAAGGTTTTCTAGGGTGTGGTGACCTAATCTAAGGGTGGCTAAGGCTTGGGGAAGCTTCTATGCTATCCTAGGGCTAGGATAGACCTAAGTTCTTCACATTTTACTGCTTTATTCCTACTTAATAGAGAATAGCATACCTTAACTCCCTTACATTATTGTCTACTACATCTTATTATAGGTCTTCTGCTCCAGCTCTGCTGCAACACCAATTGTTCCTTTATTCTTCTGATCCAGCTTTAGATCAAGCTTCAGATCGACCTTCTGATCAGCTTATTACCTGCAATTGATATAATGCACCTAATCTGTACATTATAGCATTATTTTATGCATAGCCAAAAGAAAGCAGTAAAGATGCAAGTAATGCTTTTGCATGCATGAATTATCCTAAGTTATGCTAAGTCCTAGCCTAATTTTGGATAATTAAGATTTATGATTGCTACGCAATCATACCCCCATGCCTAAATCTTGCTAGTCCCTAGCAAATGCAAGACTAAATTATTCACAAAAGGGTCCCTAAGTTATTGATTATTTTGTCAAGTGTATGCCTAGAGATTTTTCTCCTTTTTGTTTTCATCCTATGCTCCAGAAATCCAGACAATCGTGAAAGTGTAGCTATGTAGCTTTTGCAACGGATTCGAGTGAAAAACTAATTCACCTCTAAAGCCTGTGTTGACCCCTAGTAAAAATTCTAGTGAGATAGGCGGACTTCTTCCCTCAGAGTATTCAAGATATTCTATGAATTCCACCCCGGCTTTAAGCTTGGGAAGAGGATGTCTGAGGGATACAGGTGTTTATTTGGTGACTCACTTTCACTTGGTGCTACATAGAGATTAGTATTTTAGAATGTAGATTCCCGGACTATCAAGTAACTCAACTCAGAGAAAGACGAGATAAACTATGCTCTCTTCTGGTTCCTTTGTATTCATTCTCTCTTTCTCTTTTTCTTTTTCTTTTCTTTTCTTTCTTTTTCTTAGAGCTCCCAATCTCACCAGATTCACACATATGACCTGTATTTGGTGGTCTCACTTGGCATTAACACTTTAATTGAGTTCTCATAACCCTAACACTAAGTCAGAATTCCTCAGCCGGTATTCGGGCGGTCAGAAACACAAAAAAATAGGTTAAGGCCTTATTTGGTGGATCTCAAATTTATTTGGTGGTATTGGCTCAATGCAACTGAAATAAACACTAAATATTCACTCTTTTTTTCTTTGCTTTTTCTTCCTTCTCTAATTTTTTTCAATTTTTCTTTTTTTTTCCATTTTTTTTTTCTCTCCTTTTTTTGTTTTTCTTTTTCATAACACAACTACCACACAACCATGAACTTTATTGAGGCATTATTAGGGATTGGTGATACTTAAGAGACATTAGGTGGCTTATTTGGTGGAAGTGCCTACTCACGGCACCAGGAGAGATGGATAGGACGGTGTGTTTCTGACCTTGCCATCAATACCCTCTTTAGCTGAGGATTTCGTAAAGAATGGTGGTAACCATCCACCTTAGCCCTAGTTTTATGAAAACTCACTCTCCGCGTATTTGCCTTATTTGATGGCTCTCAAAATTTCACACAAAATGTATATGCAGGAACTGAGAGCGAAAACTATGTCTATTCTCGGAGTATCATCACCTAATTTACTAGGACTCTGAAATCCTTGTACTAATCTTAGAGCACCAGTACTCTCTATTCTCATCTCACACTATTTGGTGGATTTTTGGAAGAAAATCTGCCTGACTCTCAAAATATTGTCCAGGGGTTCAGGAGAAGAAGCACTACTCCTTCTCGACAGACTAAAGACGTTTATGAGCCTTCACCATGAATTCATTGCAAATTCTATGTGTGTGTGAAAAGTTGTATTGGATTCTAGATTACAGGAATCAACTAAAGGATAAAATCCCTAATGCAATCTCTTAATAAAATAATCTTATTCATGAATGCAATATGTATAAATGCTATAAACAAGTAAACTCTTATATTCGTACTTCATGAAATTTTTCTTTTTCGGGTTACATTCAACTTGACCCTAGGTTTAGAACAAAAGGTGAGCAGGTGAGTCGAAAGTGGCTGTTGCGGATGTTGTTTTGCACCAATGCGAGCATTGGAGGTGGAGTCGGTTGTTCTTTTATTTAGGGTCCTAAAGTATGTTTGACATGCAGCTCCGAGGTTTTCCTAATTGTTGGCATAAAAATTTTTTAGTTTTGTCGTATCTATCCCCCCATGCCTAAGTTCTTGCATGTCCTCATGCATGAATGTAAAAGAAAATAAATACAGTAGGGAGTAGATGGGTAGAAATCACCTGGAATTACTCCTGAAGTTTAACATTTAGCATCAACCAACCTGACAGTATGCAATATGTAGAAAGAAAATATGCTATATATAAAAATGAATATGTATAGGGTGATGGATGCGGAGTAGATGCTGAGTTTAACCCCTCTAGCTGGGCTAAAACTCAATCACACATCCTCAATAAGATGAACGATCTCGTCAGCTGAAGGAGGTTCCTAGGCCAAAAATGGCTTGAGCGCTGGCCATTAACCGTAGATATATGCCCAGATTTTGGGTCGCTTGTCTAGACCGCCCCATTAAGATATAGGTGAATCAGAACATATGGGCCAGTCCACTTGGACTTGAGCTTCCCTGAAAAAGGTTTTAGTCGCGAATCAAACAACCAGACTTGCTAGTTGGGCATGAATGCTTTTCTATGGATGTGGTGGTCATGAAAGGCCTTGGTCTTGTCCTTGTATCAATGCATTCTCATAGGCCTCCCGCCGGATCTCTTCTAATTCGCTGAGCTGGAGTTTCCATTCTTGACCTCTTGCATTGAGGTCAAGGTTACATTTTCGCACCGCCCAAAAGGCGTAGTGTTCCAGCTCTACAGGAAGGTGATAGGCCTTGCCATATACCATACGATATGGTGACATTCTGAGTGGGGCCATGTATGCAGTCCGATATGCCCAGAGTGCATCAACTAATTTATCCGAACAGTCCTTCTTGCCTGGTCAAACTGTCTTCTGGAGAATCAGCTTGATCTGACTGTTAGACACTTCTGCCTACCCATTGGTCTGCGGGTGATACGGGGTGGCTATACGGTGATGTACCCCGTATTTCTTTAACAATGACCTAAATTGGGCGTGGATGAAGTGGCTTCCCCTGCCGCTAATCAGAGTGCGGGGTATTCCAAATCTCGCAAAGATGTATTACCGTACGAAAGAAATGACAGTCTTATGATCAGCCCATCTCGCTGGGATGGCCTCGACCCACTTCAAGACATAGTCAGCGGCTAGTAATATATACTCGAAGCCATGCAAGATCGGAAAAGGGCCCATAAAATCGATGCCCCAGACATCGAACACTTCCATAATCATGATGGATTGGAGTGGCATCATGTCTCTCCTGGTCATAGAACTGACCGACTAGCATCATTTGTAGTGTTGGGCGTATTCGTGTGTATCTCTAAAATTGGTTGGCTAGAAAAATCCCGACTGCAAAATTTTTGTAGCGGTTTTCCGTCTCTAGAAATAACCACCACAAGCATGATTGTGGCAAAAAGATAACACACTCAGGATCTTAGAATCTGGGATGCATCTTCGAATAATCTGATTTGCTCCAATGCGAATGAGCAGTGGGTCATCTCAGAGGTAGAATTTGGCCTCCGTAGTAAATTTGAGTTTCTGGTCCTAGGATCGGTTCACGAGAAGCTTGCCTGAGCAAGATAGTTTACGATATCCGTGCACTAGGGGAACTCAACAGAGTGAATTGCCAAAAGGGATTCATCCAAAAACTGCTCGTGGATAGGTAGGGAATAAGGAATGTGGCCTAGGTTTAGTCTGGATAGGTGATCTGCCACAACATTCTATTTTTTGACTTTGTCGCGGATTTCGATATCAAATTCTTGCAATAGAAGGATCCATCTGATGAGTCGGGGCTTGGCATCCTTCTTTGCCAACAAATGCTGGAGGGCGGAGTGGTCAGTGAAGATGATGACTTTGGACCCTAATAAATAAGATCTGAATTTCTCCAACTCGAATACTATTGCTAGCAGTTCTTTTTCAATGATAGTATAATTGCGCTGAGCCTCATTCAGCATCTTGCTAGCATAGTATATGACGAAAGGTTGTTTTTCCCGATGCTGGCTTAAAATAGCACCGATGATGAAATCAGAAGCATCGCACATCATCTTGAAATCAAGCGACCAGTCCAGTGGTTGGAGAATTAGGGAGTCACAGACAGCGCTTTGTAAAGTCTCGAAGGCACTGGGACACGAGGTGTCGAATCCGAATGGGGCATCGGCAACAAGGAGATTCATCAAAGGTCGGGTAATTTTTGAGAAATCACGTATAAATCTCCGATAGAAGCCGACGTGACCCAAGAATGATCTGATCTGCTTGACTGAGCTAGGTGACGGTAAGTGGGACATAATCTCAGATTTAGCTTGATCGACCTCGAGTCCATTTTTAGAGATCCTGTGCCCTAGTACTATGCCATCCCTCACCATAAAATGGCTTTTCTCCCAGGATAGTACTAGGTTTACCTCAATACACCATTTCAGGATCTTGGTGAGGTTATCAAGACAAGATGCGAAATCATCTCCGAAAATGGAGAAGTCATTCATGAACACCTCCACATAGTTCCCAATCATGTCAGAGAAGATGGCCATCATCCAACGCTGAAATGTTGCTGGTGCGTTGCAGAGGCCAAAGGGCATCCATTTGAAAGCGAATGTTCCAAAGGGACATGTGAATGTCATCTTGTCTTGATCTTTCGAGCTATTCGCTACTTGATTATACCTAGAGTATCCATCCAAAAAGAAAAAGAAACTGCATCTGGCTAACCGTTCCAAAATCTGATCAATGAAAGGCAAAGGAAAGTGATCCTTCTAGGTAGCCATGTTTAGTTTCCTATAGTCGATGTAGACCTGCCAAGATGTCGCAGTGCAGGTCAGGATGGATTCACCTTTATCATTTTT
Organism: Thalassia testudinum; assembly: GCA_037157565.1. Lineage (NCBI taxonomy): Eukaryota > Viridiplantae > Streptophyta > Magnoliopsida > Alismatales > Hydrocharitaceae > Thalassia > Thalassia testudinum. Next base: position 54,912,430 of record JAZHRO010000009.1, read on the forward strand.
CACTACGGTGAGTCCTACTTTCTTGGTCACTATTTGGATCGGACTCACCCATTGGCTATCAGAGATTGGGTATACAATACTAGCATCCAGCCATTTGTTGATCTCCTTCTTAACAACCTCTAGCATGTTCGCGTGTAGCCTTCTTTGAGGTTGTCTCGAAGGTTTCACCCCCTCATCCGTGTAAATGTGATGAGTGCAATATGAGGGGCGAATACCGCGGAGATCAGCAATGCTCCACCCTATAGCAGCGCTATGGTCTTGTAGTGTCGAAATCAATTGAGGCTCCTGTTCTTGGGTTAAGTGGGAACTAATAATGACTGGGTATGTCTCACTTTCGCCCAAGAACACATACTTGAGTGAGTCAGGTAAGGGCTTCAATTCAATCACAGGTGGGTCAGAGTCAAAAATGGGAATAGGAGGAGCACACTCGAAGGTGGTAATCTTTTGATCTGTATGCATGTGAATTCCCGCTGATTCGCTTCCTGTGAGATAATTGGTTGACTGCGTTAATGGGAAACCCGTTAACCGTGGTCACATCTTCTTGTAACAACAGGGGCGATACAGTAGTGTACAGATCAGAATGGCTAGATTCAAGGGTGCTGTGGTCAAAAACACACCTTAAACAATCGGATCCTTAGGGAGATATGTGCAGTGCAGTGGTCTCAGTCCCATGTGGATTGAGTCCAAGAACCCTGATAGTGCAGACAAAGGAGACATTGGGTCGTCACAATGGAGCCCAATGTTACCACAGTATGCTGAATCTTCGTCTTGACCATCCTCTTCTATGCGATCACAGTCAAAATTTCTTGATGCCCTGAATATGTCAAGTTGAAGTCGCTCATTACTTAGGGCTATCTCCATACACCCGGTGAACAATCAATGTTTGCTTGGGCTGTCACTAGAAATGAGCGACCCAAAATGATTGGTGCATCGGAGATTAGGAGGAACCTCCATATCGAGAATGAAAAAATCTGCGGGAAGTAGAATTCGCGGAATTTTACAATCACGTTCTCAACCACCCCCCTTATTGTTTTTACTGATCTATCAGCCAGCTGAATCGTTACCGAGGTAGGCTTTAACTCCCCAAACCGAAATCGATCAAATACTGCAGTGGGAGTTAGGTTGATGGACAAACCCAGATCTAGAAGGGCCTGATCAAATGGAGAATCCTGCAGGAAGCAGGATATGAGTGGGGTACCAGGGTCTTTCTTTTTCAGTAGCAAGTCAGCTAGAATCACGGTGCTAGCTTCTTTTGACAGTACTGCCTGTCGTCCAATTCTAGGTTGTCGCTTCGGGGTATAATAGTCCTTGAAGAATCTAGCGACATCGGGGATGCGATCTATTGCCTCGAGGAGAGGGACCTGAATATGTACTTCCTTGAACATTGACTTCAGGTCCTCAAAATTCCTTGTGTCCTTCTGTACTACATTTAGCGTTAGAGCCTCAGGAAAAGGGATGGGAATCTCAGGGTCAGGTGGCCTCTTACCCTTATCTATCGTAGGTGGCTCCTGAGATGAAGGAGTCGAACCTGCCTGTGGCGAAGGGTGAGAAAAATCAGGACCCGCCTGCCTATGTGGTGGGTCGAATGTCTTCCTTCCACTCCTCAATGAGACAGCATTTGCATCGGCTTTCTATCCATGAGGTGGTAGGGGAGCGGAAGGGGCAGAGTATGCGGGGTTCTGCATTAAAGCCGGCTGGCCTTGAGCATAACCAGGCACAGGAGGTGCCTGTAATATGGCATATGCCTGTCCCTGTGGTGCCTGAAACCTAGGCGGGTCACCTTGGTTCTGCACATACTGAGGTTCAGGATAGGTTGGGAGGGTAAGGCTCCCTAAGTCCTATGCTCCTGCAACAGTTGGTTTTGCATGTTCTGTATAGTCTGTATTTGGTCAACCATCACCTTCATTATCTGCAAGCTATCCTGTGTATATTTCCTCATCGATTCTTGCATCTCCTCTTTTAGTGCCTCCAAAGGGTCAGCCTGCTTTGGAGGGTGATTGGCAGCTTGGTGCAGTGGTTGGTATATAGAATGGGTTTGCTTTTATTGAGACGGGAATGGCTGTTGCCTAGGGTATGTGTTTTGCGCATTCTCGTATTGCTTGGTCTGGTAGTGTGGATCTTGATGTGGTCTCTGTGAGTTACTAGACCAAGAGAAGTTTGGATGCTGGCGCCAACCAAGATTATATGTCTCTGAATACGAGTTATTACGTGCATATCCTTGAATAGCACAGACGTCCTCGTAGACCGAAGGGGATACGTACTATAGTCTGCAGGTGGTGCATAACCCTGGTCATATGGTGCTAGATCAGAATTGTTTATGGGACCCTGATATGCAGGATCTCATAAATAAGGAGAAGATGCATCGCGAGTGAGTAGATTAACTCGAGCAGGGGGGGCTCGGGGTGCATTGGAGGGTCTTGGAACGGTAGAGTTCAGGTCAGATTGACCCTGACTAATTTGGTCAATCTTTTTCTCAATCAGGTTTATTCTATCCAACTGCTTGACGATGATATCCATGTCGGCTCGAATAGACTCGGTGTGAAACTCATGGACACCAACCCGCTGCTGACCAGGCCGCTGGAACTGGTTCATGGACGTGGCATTCATCAAGTTCTCCGCCAAAGATTCGAACAACTCAAATGTGCTGTTCTCATCTTTCACGAGGAAATTCCCACCACTAGATGCATTGGCCAGATACCGATATATATCATCTAGCCCATGGTAAAAGATCTGAGCTAGGTGCCATCTGGGTATACCATGGTGCGGGCATTTCCTGAGAAGGTCGTGAAATTGGTCCCAGGCTTCATGCAACTTCTCCCCAGCTCCTTGGGAGAAGGTTGTGATTGCATGCCTCATCATGTTCGTTCGACCGATTGGGAAGAACTTTTACAGGAATTCACGTCGTAATTCTAGCCAGGTTCCAATCAACTTCCCAATGGTCTTGAACCAGTATGAAGCTTTGTCCCTTAGAGAAAATGGGAAAAGCTTCATCAGGACAATCCCAATATCAATATTCCTGGGTCGAATGGTTTTTGCGAGTCGACTCAGGTCCTCTAAGTGTTGGAACGGATCTTCGCTTGAGTTTCCATAAAAGTGATTGCTGATCAAACCGATCACATTGGGCTTGAGCTCAAACGCGTCTCCGCCTATGGGAATCCTGACTAAGGGTGCGACGATCGGCGCGGCTAGATCATAGAAATCCCGAAGTTGTTCTTCTTGCGGTGGATGCTGCATTCTGTCAAGCATCGTCAAGATATGATCCTTGCTCTACTGATGCCTCTCCTCAAATTCCACAACTCGGGCCTCCAGATGAGCCATTGGGTCCAAATTACCAGCATCCTGACTCGATCTAGGTCCAGGTCCAGGATTAGCCATTGTGGCTAAGGGAGTAGAACTGGGGGGAGAAGATGGTCCTGGCAAGGTGACTCGCCTCCTTGGGAGTGGCTCCCAACGTCCAACCAGTTGAGGTCTGAGTGACCTCCTTCCTTGCATACACCTCCCAACCCCTGGGTTGGTGTAGCCAAGCCAGACAAGGTTAAGGCCCTGTCAATCAGATGATCCTTATGATCTTGTGACTAGATTTTTCATTTTAAGTTCGAATTTCTGAAGCAAAATTCATCGTACAACCGACTGAGAGTGATTCCCACCTCTCAAGCTAACCCAGCCAAGAGGTTGAAAGCACCCAGTAGTACGACAACAAATTCGGGTTGATTTTGTGTTTTAGAATTGATTTTTAGCCCATTTTTTTTTATTTGGGGTTTGTGGTGAGTGGCCCACAAGGTGACCAAGCTCATCGGCTAAGAACTAGACTTGATTAAGTCTAGTCTAGCCCAAATGTGGTCTCCAGATTATAACCCTAAAGATGTAACCTAGGGTTCATGCAATTCTAGGGGTTTGTTTTGCTCTTTTATGTTGTTCTTCTTCAGCTGACCACAAGAATAAAAATAGTTCTCTAAACAAAATTGGAATCCAATAAATTGCAATTTAGCGAGTAGATTCCTTTTTCAATTATCTTTTCAGAGAATATTTTTTTGTAATTTTTACTATTTCAACCGAATTTATAGAGATTTTTAAATGTCAAAGGGTTAGATCTAGAATTTTGACCCCTGGTCGATTTTTTAAATTGAAATAGTATCAAATATTTTTAAAAAATTTAGGAAAAATATGAAAATTAAAGCTAATAAGATCTGATTTCAAACCCCATCATTTTTAGTCAAAACAGATTCACGGATTGCTCGAAATTACTTTTTAAATTTTGAAAAATCTCAAATCTAGGTCAGTCTGACCCCGTTGCACTTCACGAATTTTTAAAAATTTTGTACTTAGAATTTTTTCCAAAAAATGGTGCCGTTTGAAAGATAATTTGAAAATGAAGGCTAACCCTAATTTCAAAATTTTTTGCTCATTAATTTTTTGGTAATTGAATTTTTAAAACGGACTTTGAAATCTGGTCGAAAATCAGAGAATGGTGGAAAAGCTTTTGAAAGGTGTTTGAGTTTAAAATTCAAACTTTCCACCAAACAATTTTTTTTTCTTCAAAAAATTTTGAAACTTTTTTTTTTCAAGAAGGATTTTTTTTAAAGGATTTTCAACTTTTTTTTTTTTGCTTTTTCAATACTAACCTAGGATTCAAAAAGAAACTTAATCTAACTACCTAGATTTTTTTTTCTATGATTTTTTTTCCTTTTTCACGAAAATGAATAAGCTTTTTTTTTTCAAATGAAATTGTTAAAAGCAAATCTATCCTAGGGTTCACAAAAAAACCTAGACAAAAGTGGATATGATGTGCACCTGGAATTTTTTTTTCCGCGCTCGTTATGTGCGCAGATCTCATTTTTTTCCTATTTTTCTTGCACATCCAAAGACAAGCAAAGGAAGATTTGTTAGTGATAGCTCAAAAGATCGAAATAAAAAAAAATGACGTTGCCTCCCAGCAACGATGCCATATGACAGAAGCTATTTTTGCGCATTTTAAAGTCGTCGGAAATCGTAGTATAGTCACGCTAAAATGATCGTGAAAAATGATTTTTGTAAAGATAACGAGACTTGAGTCCCGGTCGTTCGTCAGTGGGAGGCGTTTATGCAAATCTGAAATCAATCGTTTCTAGCTCTACTTGCTTAAAATCGTATGGCAGTTTATGGTTATTACGTATTTAAGCACGACATGCTTAGTTGTAAGAATATCGAAAGTAAAACCAGGCAACTTTAATCACACAAAATATATTGCAACAAGCTTATGGTGATTCTCAACACATATATATATATATATATATGTAAACATTTCCTTCATTCATTCAAGAGAGTGTTTGCAACATGGAACTAGTGGAAAGCTTATAGAGGAAAGCTTAAAAACATCAATCTAGCTAACAGAAAATGATCGCATACAGGAATCTATGGGGGAATTTTGCATGCATCATTGGGGAAGAGTAAAGAGATACACTACTAAGCAGTAATAAAAGCATGTAAACTATGAAGAACTAGCTATTAATCTAGCAGAAATAAGGGCATTCGGAGGTGGGCTTTGATGGCCTTTGAGTGGTTGAGAGGAGAAGGAGGGGTGGCCAATGGTGCTTAGGCCAGCCTTTGGAGAGAGGTTGGAGAGGTGATCCAGCATCCTGGCATGGAGATGGTGGTAGCCATGGTGAGCAACTCATGGAGGTGGAGTGGAAGTGAATGTAGCTAACCTAAATGGAAGTGAATAATGCCAAGAGATGGATGGGTGCAAATGGCCACCCTCAGGTCTTTTTATAGACCTAAGGGAAGCTCTCTAGAAAATTATGGAATTCTCTAGAGAGGCCTATGGTGGGAGCTCTTAGGAGAGTGAGAGAGAGAGGATGGATGGTGGTTTTTAGATCCACCAAATGTGGATCTAAAAATTAAATGGCTCTTGGTTGCTAATTTTAGCAACCAAGGCAACAACACATGGTAGAGAGTTCTAGAGAACTTTAGGATAGGTATTTTCGTGTGGATGGTGTGTGTGGGTTGAAACTTAGGTGGCTAGGTTGATTAGGTTAGGTTCTAGTGGATTTAGGTCAAGGTAAGTCTCAAATTAGGGTTGTAAACCCTAATTCACTAAGGTAAAGTGCAATTAAACTTAATACAAGTTTAATTGGGTGTGTGAAAACGTAATTAAGAGTAAAACAACTCAATTAAGTCAGGTATAGTTCAATTGGACTCTCACTGAGTCGAATTGGATAGTGTGTACTGAGATTAGGGCTCAATTAGACTCAATGAGTCCAATTGAATAGGGCTGATGGAATTGACTAAGATCCAAGTCAATTAGGTTTAGTGAGGACCTAATTAGGTCCTTAGGGAGGTCTAGAGGTGAGGGCACCTTAATTTAGGTTCCTATGTGGTTGGAATTGGGCTTAGGGACTTAGAGATCTAAGATCAAGGCTTGAATCTCAAAGCAGGTACTGGAGAGCAGTTCCAGACGTCCAATAAAAGTGTCAGACGTCTTATAGTGAAAAATTAGAAGTCCATACTAGTGTCTGGATGTCCAATCAAAGTCAGGAGGGATTCTTGGTTCTGTCTTGGCTATTCTGTAGAAATTGGACGTCTGACCAACTGTCTAGATGTCTAATAACACTGCAGAAGTGGGTTTAAGGTGTGCGGGATTTGGCTAAGGGTTCTGGACGTCCTATAACTCATCTGGACATTTAGATACAAGTTGGAATTAGGGTTTTAAGGTTTTCTATGGTATGGTGACCTAATCTAAGGGTGGCTAAGGCTTGGGGAAGCTTCTAGGCTCTCCTAGGGCTAGGATAGACCTAAGTTCTTCACATTTTATTGCTTAATTCCTACTTAATAGAGAATTGCATACCTTAACTCCCTTACATTATTGTCTACTACATCTTATTTTAGGTCTTCCGTTCCAGCTCTGTTTCAACACTAATTATTCCTTTATTCTTCTGATCCAGCTTTAGATCAAGCTTCAGATCTACCTTCTGATCAGCTTATTACCTGTAATTGACATAATGCACCTAATCAGTACATTATATTATTATTTTATGCATAGCTAAAAGAAAGCAGTAAAGATGCAAGTAATGCTTTTGCATGCATGAATTATCCTAACTTATGGTAAGTCCTAGCCTAATTCTGGACAATTAAGACCTATGATTGCTGTGCAATCACTACACACTTAACACGCACAACTTCTCACCTTAAGGTGCACAATCACATCAATTCTAATACTTAATCGAGATCTGACTTGTGGACCCGATACACTTAATTCAACACACAAATAAGTGAGTAAAAATCTGAATAGGTCAAATATTTCTGTGTGCCTTAACTAAGTGGTGCAATTGACTAATTGATTGAACTGTTTCGGCCACACCACTTAAGATAAAAGCGATTCATCAACTAGCTTACCACTTAGGGTTGATTTTTAAGACTGAACTAGGCACTCCACATTTTATTTCTAATTTTTAGAGGAATATATCTACACTAGTGCTTTCAAAACTTGGAGTGTTTTACTGAAACTTGATTGAATATACCTAAAGATTAAACCCTAAAAGGTACTAAACAAGGTTGAACCCTAAAAGACACATCATCAAATAACCTTGTTTGAAAACCCTAGTTGTGCACACACATCAATTTTAACTGATCATTAAGGGAACAACCCATCTAAAGGGCCCATCACAGTCCTGAAGCACCATTATCCCAAGCCTAACTAAAACTGATTAGACGTTAGCCCTAAGGACTAGTTCGCTTGTTGGGATCCAGATTGAGATTGTTCATGATTAGCCTGCTTATACTAGTCAATTTGATGTCTAGCTAGGGGAGTTGCGTCAAATGACTACTGCTGGGGTGTACACTAGGAACTGGAGGCACAAGCCAAAGGAAGAACCTTCTCCCCAATCCCTCCTTCTAACTGGTCGGATTTCCTGGACATAAGTAAAGTAAATCGTCCATAATCTTAGGATAGATTTTGAGAGTCTATAGACCTTTAGGCTACCCAACCTAAGGATAGGCTTGTATTTTTGTATTGCAGGGATCCTTCTTTCTCTTCTGATTTCCCTCCTTACTTCACCATGTACCCTTCCACGTCTTACACACATTCCCAATCCTATCCTCCAGCCACCACTTATCCCTAAGATGATTTCTATTCTGACTTGACTTGTAATACCCATCCACTAGCCAGGATGACTTTGATTAGAGATATGAATAACGACCTCAGTGTCTAGGGCCTAACCCTGGACAACAAGACTGTGATTACTATCCTTCCCAGAGCTACTGATGGGAACACCATCATGAGTTCTAATTAGCTCATTTTGACCCATAAAAGAGAACAAGAGCTCCTACATAACCAACTGGAGGTTCTAATTCATTGAATAACCATTCTGAGAGTAAAGTAAGAAATAAGGGGTAAAACTGCAATTTTACCATTGCAGTACAACAACGAGTTTCTCAAGGGAATAAAAAAGGTCGAAAGGTCTTAACAAGATAAAAGTGGGTTGGTTCAGATAGAAAAAGGGTTCGTATGAATTCTGCGATTTAAATGACTTCTTGTAACCTTAAAATAGACCTGCTTGATTAACCAAGGTTTAGGTCAGGATAAAATTCACCTAAACCCTCTAAAAATCATTGAAACATATTCTCTAGGGTTTATAACTTTCGATTTTGCCATTGGAACCTATTTTGACCTAGAATGGGGTCTCAACTAGATATTTGCCCTAAATTGGGTTTTTGCATAAATTGCCTAGTCAAACTAGGTCAAACAAAAAATCCAACTTCACTATTAGATTCCTTAGATCCAAATTAGGTTTGTACCAAAATTTGGACCTAAAGGGAACTCATCTTGAGCTACTTTGCAAATAAGTACAACCTGATTACATTTCTGCCCCTATCTTTCAAAAACCCTTGCATTTGGCCCCCTAACTTCTTCATCATCCTTGCAAATAGGTCCCTCCACCATTATAGCAGAGGGAATCCTACTCTGGCGAACTTGAGAAGGCGATTCCTCGATTGCTCAGAGAATCCCTCCTAAAATTGGAAGGGAGATTCTTTAAGTAATCTCCTCCAGTATGAACCCATCACTGAGTCCTAATTTGTAACCAATCTCTCATGCGAACGTATGAGATATTTTGGTCTTTTTTAAGCTTCCAACTCTGGTGGACATACCTTGCTTGGAAGCTTGGATTCCAAGCACAAATCCATCCACAGAAAGCTATTTAATCAGGCCCTGATTCATCTGCATCTCCTCAGCTTGGAATTGGGCTGGTCCACCCCACATTCTTCTCTCCTCACCGGCCATAACACCTCCGCAAGCTCCGGCGGTTCCTCCCCCTCTCTCTCGTCACCCAACCAAAGTACCAGTGGTTGGGTTGCCTTCCTCTCATTCATCCGGGTCGGCCATATCAGCCTTGATGTCGCCACTGCCCTCTGATTACGCAGCAATCATAGGTCTTAATTGACTTAAATTAGGCTAGGACTTAGCATAAGTTAGGGTTATTCATGCATGCATACGCATTATCTGCATCTTTACTGCTTTTCTTTAGGTATGCATAAAATAATGTTATAATGTGCTGATTAAGTGCATTATGTCGATTGCAGGGAATAAGCTGATCAGGAGCTGGATCTAAAGCTGGATCAGGAATAACGGGAGTTGTAGCAGAGCTGGAGCAGAAGGCCTAGTTTAGATATAGGAATAATAATGTAAGGGGGTTAAAGGTTTTCTATTCTATTAAGTAGAAATAAAGCAGTAAAATGTGAAGAGCTTAGGTCCATCCTTGCCCTAGGATAGCCTAGAGACTTCCCCAAGCCTTAGCCACCCTTAGATTAGGTCACAACACCCTAGGAAGCCCTAAAACCCTAGTTTCAACCCTTCTCTAGACATCCAGATAAGTTTTAAGACGTCCAGGACCCTTAGCCAACTCCCGCACACTTCAAACCCACTTCTGCAGTGTTATTGGAAGTCCAGACACTTTGTCAGACATCCAATTTCTGCAGAATACCCAAAACAGAACCCGAAATCCTTCCTGACTCTGATTGGACATCCAGACAAGTCTGGACTTCTGATTTTTGAGTATAAGACGTCTGATTATATAATTAGACATCTGATACTTCTCTCAAATTCCTGTTTTGAGATTTAAGCCTTGATCTTGGATCTCTAGGTCCCTAAACCCAATTCCAACCCCATAGGAACCTAAATTAAGGTGCCCTAACCCTAGTACATCACCTCTAGACCTCCCTAAGGACCTAATTGGGTCCTCACTAAACCTAATTGACTTGGATCTTAGTCAATTCCATCAGCCTATTCAATTGGACTCATTGAGTCCAATTGAGCCCTAATCTCAGCACAGACTGTCCAATTGGACTCAGTGAGAGTCCAATTGACCTAGACCTAACTTAATTGAGTTGTTTTACTCTCAATTAAGTTTCCACACACCCAATTAAACTTGTATTAAGTTTAATTGCACTTTACCTTAGTGAATTAGGGTTTATAACCCTAATTTGAGACCTACCTTGACCTAAACCCACTAGAACCCAACCTAATTAACCTAGCCACCTAAGTTTCGACCCACACACACCCACACACACCATCCACACGAAAATATCTAGCCTAGAGTTCTCTAGAACTCTCTACCATGTGTGTTTGCCTTGGTTACCAAAAATAGCAACCAAGAGCCATGCAATTTTTAGATCCACATTTGGTGGATCTAAAAACCACCATCCACCCTCTCTCTCTCACTCTCCCACGAGCTCCCACCATAGGCCTCTCTAGAGAATTCCATAATTCTCTAGAGAGCTTCCCTTAGGTCTATAAAAAGACCCCTTGGGTGGCCATTTGCAAGCATTCACTTCCTTGGCAATTGCCCTCCATTGGTGCCATTCACGCCACCTCCACTTAGCCACTCACTCCACCTCCACGAGCTCACTACCACCACCATGGAGGACACCATGCCGGGATGCTGGATCAACCCTACTTCTCTCCAAGGGTCGGCCTACGCTACATTGGCCGCCCCTCATTCTCTTCTCGACCACTCCAAGGCCATCGGGGACCACCCCTGAATGCCCTCTATTCTTCTAGCTCTAGGTCATGCTCTTCATAATTTTTATTGCTTTCATTTACTGCTTAGTAGAGTAGTCTTACTTCTCCCCCAATGATGCATGCGAAATCCCCTCGTTGATTCTTGTATGCAATCATTTTCTGGTAGTTAGATTTAATTTTAAGCATTCATGTATAAGCTTTCCTCTAGATTTCCTTGTGTAACAACTCTCCCACGATGAATGAAATTTTATTTTATATATATATATCTCTTATTTGTTTGAAATCACCTTGAGCTAAATGATTATCATGCTTGCGTGATTTAAGTGCCTGTTCTTTAACCGCCTATATATTACGCACCAGCATGTCGTTTAAATAAAGTAGAGCGGCTTTAAGATCGATTTCAAAAACAAAAATAATGCCTCCCAGAGACGAACAACCGGGACTCAAAGTCTCGTTATTTTCAAAACAATATCTTTGTTGGATCGTATTTCGCAACTATACTACGACGCTTTTATCAAAAATGCAATCTACGACCTCCCAACACCCTTATCTTCGCTGTCGCCTCATCTACGGAGATCTTTGTCTCCAGCGTTGGCCTTACCAGCCCAGACGCCTCTCCTGTCTCCTTCATCCTTAGTTTAGGTCAGTTAGCATCTCTCTCTCCTACTCCCATTCCCCCCTTTATTTCTCAAAAACACCCCTCGATGCCACCGATCACCATCACCTTCTCCACCTTTGGCGAGGCACCCCCGTCGCTCCGCACCTCCACCCACCTCGCCAACCACCCTATGACCTTCGCAACACCTCACAAATCATAATCCCCCACTTCATTCACTCCATTAGCCGCCCTAACATATCCCCAAACACACCCACTCACATGGCCACAGAGAACCCTAGGCACGCTACCACAGCGATTCCCACACCATGCCGACCATCGCCACATATTTGCTGTGCCTTGGCGAATCTCCCTAGACATTTTGACGTGGCCGCAAGGCCGTGCTCATGATTTCAGGTTCAGGCACACCGGCCACCATGGATGAAGAAGCTTGGAGCTTGCTTCCTGTGTTCCAGCTGCTACTGCTCCAGGTGTGAGTCCCAGGAGGTGCGATTTGAGGCACGGGTGCGTCCAGGCTACCAATTGGAGTCAACAGCCCACGTAGCCTCGCCAATTAAGATAGACATCTCTGCTGCGGCATGCGCAAGGGAGGTGTGACATTTAGTCCCACCTCACAACTGGACGAACGAGCGTATGCACATAAATTGATTCTGTGCATTAGCCTTGTCACCTCCAACTCATGGGGTGAGGTCCCTCTCTCCCCCTCTCACGGCCTCATCCAGGGCACTACCCACATGGACCTGGCCACGACCCATTTACCCGACCAACTCACTCCTCGCTCACCACCCATGTAGATGAGCCTGGACCCGGGTCTCCGTTAGGTCTGATTACCCGACCTGGATGTGGCTCTGGGAGAGAGAACCGAAATAGAGAAGAGAGAAAGAGAGGAATGCTACGCAGGGGAAGGGGAGTTTTGCTATGAAAAGGTTCGCTTGACACTTAGCCAAATCAGAGAGGAAGAAGAGGAGGTTAGGCGAAAAAGAAGAAAGAAGAAGGTAGAAGCTGAGGTTCACAAGGTAAAGGATGAAGCCAAAGAAGGAAGGAAGAAGAGCCAAGGAAGAGAAAGAAGACAAAGAAGGTAAAGAAAAGAGAAGAAAGAGCCAACGACAAAGAAAGGAAGAAGAAGAAAGAGAAGAAGAGAGATTGCAAGAGAAATCAGAGAAAGAAGAAAGAAAAATCAGAAGAAAGCACTGCAGCACATAATTTTAAGACATCAGATTTTATAATCAGATGTCCAATTCTTCATAAGTCCTCCATTATATTTTTAGCTACATTTATTCTTACCATCCATATACTCATGCTTTTTATTTTTAATTAGATTTTTGAGCAGTATTATGCGTTCAAATTACATTCATTATTGAGCTTAGTGCGAGAATTCCATTTGCTCCCTATGTTCGACCTCAGACTTTAAATTTGAGTAATAAAATTATTTGTTTTGGATGCTTTTTCGGCTGTACAATGCGACCGTTTTAAAACCCGATCAAGCATAAAAAACAGCTACAATGATTATAGATCTTCATTCTTTGATCACCAAACCAACTCGATCTACAATCAGGAAGGATATAATGATTACAATACCTACCCTCCCTAGTATTCCATTGAATATAGGTCGCCACCATCCATTAAACAACCTAGAATGACCTACTACCAGAAAGGGACTCGAGAACCTCGATATCTTGACTCCCCTAGATTTAACCCAAACCCACCCAAACCTGAATCGAACCAGTCGGTTCAGGTGAACCAGATCCAAGATAGGGTGTTGGCTAATTTGAGGAACACTATACAATCTTTAGAAGCTTAGTCAACACCATGCACTGAAGCACTAGATCCTATGATCAAAATGATTGATGAACTTAATAGTTCTCTATTGGATTTGCTCCAAAGTGTTAGGGATAGGGACCTAGGTGAGTTTCTCCTTGGGAAATTGTCGAGGTTGAGGATGAAATTTGTGGTTGCCCTAGTCAAATCTTGGGATGATTCTCAAGATGAACCCTCTTCAGGAGAGCCAATGTTTGAACCCACTCAGGTGCCTGTCAGGGGGGATACATATTCTGAGGTTGGAGATGACCAGGTTGGTATAGAGCAACCCTTTAAGGATGAACCAAGTTTCTCACCCGAGATCCTCGAGCTAGGGAGCCAGGAAAAATATGTCTCTTTGAACCAGGAAATGACAATCGATTTTGAGACATATATAAATAAGGATCATGAATTCTTTGACTCTAAGGGTGAAGAATCTCTTAGTGAAGTCTTACTTGAGCATAAGGAAGATGATTTTAGTGAGACAAACTTGCTTGAGGAATCTGATGAGCCATTTAATAGCCCATTCATTGAAGATTTGGATTCAGTTGGGGCTAACTTGGAAGATTCGAATCCTCATTTACTAGAAGATTCAATCAATAGCCCCATTCGTCATCTGCACCCCGAAGAGCTAACTTCTGAGATCATTATGCCCAAGTCAATCTTGATTCAGCCACTATTTTTGGACTTGGGTACTTCAGATGGGGTGTACAACGATTTGGAGGTCCCGGAAACATTGATTTCAGAGGATAGGAAGTTGGAATTAAAAATCTGGGAAGCTAATTCTGAGGGAACTTTGATTTTGGATCTAAGGGTTCCTGTTGACCTAAAACCACCTACTTTCTACCAGGACCCTTACGATATCTTTCATGTGCAACCCAAGCTCGAAATAACTGATTATTTTTCTGAGCTGAACTTTAAGTGGACATCTAAACCTTGTAAATCAAATCTACCTTTTGTCTGACACTTTAGTCTTGGGTTGCACACCACCAAACCATAGGCCCGGCCCCGTAAATACAACAATCTTCGATTCTGGGTGATTTTCATCTAGAACCTTAGAACCAGTCGACCTTGGGGCATGGATCTGCATCATAACTTGGTCCACATTTGGTGACATCTTCTATTGACAGGTTTCAAGATCAACCTTTTGATTTTGATTCTAACCCGCACCTGTGAATTCTCAATTTCTTCCTTGTATGTATGTTATGCCTAGTTAAAGGCATTAAATTTAGCATGTGCTTATATTTCATGTTATCTGCGGAGCTGACTGGATTTCTCACGGTATTTAGGTGATATTCTGTTTACTTCGCCCTTTTCATGTCTTTATTTTTACAATGAGGACATTGCATCATTTAGGCATGGGGGCGTGGATACTTAATCCTGAAATTATTTTGTTAGCTTTGTAGAATTTCTTTTATTTTCTTTAAAAAAAATTTGAAAAAAAAGAATTAAGAGAAGATAACTTAGGCTTTTGGAGGTTATTAACATTAGGAAATGATACGATAGGACCTGAACACTTAGACTGTTCAGGTCTTCGGGCTTAATTAGCCCAGGTGTCCACTCGAATGTGGACTTAGTCTCGAGTCCTCGCTAATTCAAATTCATTTTTAATTTGGTCAATAAATTGGGGTGATAAGTGTACGACTTATCAACCTGCCCTCTGATTTGGGGGGACTTTAAGCCTAAGCATCTACACACGTTTTGCACTGACTCACTTTTCGGCGATTTCTTTGGAAATTGGGTAGCTAATGAACTATCTAGGGTGGTATGGCTGGCAAGTTGTCGGTGGTAACAGCTCATCGGTCGGTTATCGAGAGCTCAGCCACAAGATCATTTTCGTTGTACTACCTTTACATAAATCTTAGAGTAGGGAAACCACCAACTTAAAAAAGAAAAATAAAAAGAAAAAGAAAAGAAAAAAAATAGAAAAAGGAGAAAAAAAAATAAAGCCACACTTCACCGCATGAGTATAACTGGCAAGTTGTCATAGGTAACAACCCATTGGCCGGTTGTCCAGAGCCCAGCTCACAAAAATGTACAATAATTCCCAAAACTCTTAGGGAAGAACTGGGGAAGTAGAATAAACCAGGGAGATATACACTGAGTTTGCCCTTGTGTTGACCCCATAAATAAAAGTAGGGAGAAAGCTACCATTCGAAAAGATAAACCTTTAGGCAAGGTCACCTAAGGTCGTAGAAACCCGAAGTCCGTTTCAACGGCTGCCTAGTGAGTATTTCACTCTTTCCACTAGATGCATAGCACTTAGAGTCCTTTTCGAGTCTTAGGCGGATTGGGTAGCCATAAAAGGTTATCTCGGAACTCTCAAACTCTAAAAGTACAAAAAAATTAGAAAAGAAGAAAAATAAAAAAATGTATCTTCCCTTTTCAAATAAGGCGAGGACTTGGGAGATCTGCATGCTGGTAGGCACCTGGGTACTATTGAGTTTTCGTTGTTTAGGACCCTAGTCGAAATTTTCTATTGTTAATAAACGACTTAGGCCAAGCGATCGAATCCTAATTCTTTTTTTATACATAGCATGTAGTTTAATTTTGCTAGGTTCTAGCAAAAGATAGGTATGGGGGTATGATGTAGACACAATTATTGAGGGTAAAATGATTATTCATGCATGTTCCTAAGCTTAGATTTGCATTTCATGTTATAAATATTGCATAGCATGCATCATTCTACATTTTCATAAAACCAAATGTTCGCCTCCTCGTGTTTGACCAGGGACTCACTTTTCGAGTTTCATTTATAAATTTTATTTGATAGACGCATTTTATGAGCTATGATGGCAGGTCCTTCAAACCCAATTTTTAATTCGCGAAGCAAGCCGACATCAGGATTCGCTTTGCAAATTCTCATCTCCATCGAGAGACTAAATACTCCTCGTGAAGAGGAGGGGTTTGAGGCATACTACCCTCGTTCAAGGTAGTGTGGTTGTAAGAGGTTAAGTCACCCTCATTTTAAGTGACTTGTTTAGTGGATTTGATCGACTAGGTCGATCGAAAATCCTAACTCAAGATGGTTAGGTGGTGGTTTTCACCCTATTTGGGTTTCCACCTAAAAATCTCTTGTGCCTTTGTGTGATTGCTTATTTTTGTGAGATTGATTATTTTAATTCCGCATTTTATACGTCACGCATATCTCACCCCCTCCCGTAGGGAATTATAAATAGATCAGAGATAAGTAGGGTTAGTGCTATGTAAATTCAAAGAAGCACAGAAAATAATTGCACCAAAATGATCACATGGGTTTCACGTGTTCGAATCAGGGTTACGAGTAACCTGTTGTCGTAGTTGCAAACCTCGTGATCAAATATAATTTATACCAAAACTCCAAGGGAGTCCCGGGTCGAGCACAGGGAGGTGACGTTTACTTTGTATGAAAACTACGCTTCGATTTGCTTCTTTTTGGTGTTTTGTTGTTTTATTTTTTTTATTTTTGAAATAAAATGACAAACAATCACAAGAGAGAGATCGAATCAAATATGATATATTGCATGAATGTCAATTACAATAATCTAGAAAATAAAAGAAGTGAGGGAGGTGAGAAGAAATCTCTCGAAGCGGCTGTTCGGTGAGACGATGGCTCATGGCGGAAGCTCGGATGAAGTTAGGAAGTAGGACAACGGAGGTGAGAAGTGGGAGGACATCAGGTAGAGGAAAGCTTCAACGCAACTCTAGAATGGAGGTGAGAATGTGGAGATGATCTACTACCAGAGTAGAGGTGGGAGGACGGCTCCAAGGCAACCTATGAATGGGGATGGGAAGTTGGAGGAGTATTTGGTGGGACAGAGTTTTGTTACACTAATAGGATCCTTGGGAGCTTGTGAGTAAGCTCTAAAAGAGCATTGGTAGGCTTGCTAGAGCTTGGGAGTAGGTGGGAGTAGAGTAGGTAGAGATGGCTTGGAAGGGAGTGGGTGTAGGTCCTTATATAATGGATGAGAAGAGGCTAGAATAGGCATGGGACCATTGGCAACCCCCAGGTTGTCGCCGTAAGTGTCGCTGTTGGCAACTCATGCCCACTCACGCACACAGCTGCCCTTACTGGCGTGCGAACAATTAGCGACGGTTGTAAGCGTCGCTGAATGTCTGCCACGTTGTCGCTGAAGGCTGGCACCAACCAAGCACGTGCCCGCTCATGCCTGCAGCTAGTCCGCACATCACGCGCCCTTGGTCGCGAGCGCGCGCTCGCACGCTAGTGCTGCACTGGCTATGCGTGCATGCTTGCGCTGCGTTGTGGAGGGCCAAGCGCGTGCGTGCCTCCAATTTCTGATTTGGGGCATCCGTGGGTCACAAACCCACACCCCTTGGTCAGCAAAAGGCGTTTAGCCACTATGCTGGACTCTCCCTTGAGTCGCAAAGAGGCATGCGGTGCGGAGGCTTCTCTGCCATTGGATCAAGATCCAACAGCTGGGAATGAAGGTCACGGATGTTGGAGAGGTGGGAGCAGGAGTTGCTGGCTGATGTTGGGCAGCCTAGATGGCACCACATGGTGCCATCTGGGCTGTCCATTCTTCTTTCTTTTGTAGAGGGTGCCACAGTGCTTAGATAGAGATGATTCCCGAGCTTCCGGATTGCGATCGTCGCTCCGGATCCATCTGTACGATCAGATTTTCCATCTGAAACTTGTATGGAAGTCGCATTGCCCCTGGCCGATGATCTTCCTTGGACTTCGTATGATGCTACGGGACTCCAATCTAGATGATTTCAGAGGTGTTAGACTCCGATCATCATCCTAATTAGATTCGTATGGTTCGATCGTCCATCCGAGGACCTAAAATAGATCTTCTTCTCTCCTGACCATAAAATGGACCTAATCAACCTAAAATATATATAACTACTCTAAATGCATAATGATGCATGCTATGCAATATTTATAACATGAAATGCAAATCTAAGCCTAGGAACATGCATGATTAGGCATTTTAACCTAAATAGATGTGTCTATATCACATGCCCTTTCTAGGCTCTGGGTCATATGGGGGTATCCGTGAAAGTAAAAGATCAGTGGGGAGGTTACTGAAATCCTCGTCAAGAATCACTTCGTCCTCATCAGTACTCATCTTTGACTCATCAAAGGCTGACTCCTCAGGTCTTGAGTCGAGCCCTCCATTAGTCTGACTAAGATGGTAGGTAAGTCCCCAGTTCATTCCGCTCAGTGCTTTGCCCTCATATGTAGTTAGCTCCCCATTACTTCTTACTTCAGATATCATGTCCATTTCTTCAGGCAAGACATCCCTGGCTATCTCTATTCTTTGGGTATCAAAATGGAAAGGTGTAGTCTCAGATATTCTAACATCGCTTTGATAGGTGAAAGAAGGGTGCAAATCGGCTGATGCTGGATCAAGAATAGGTATAAATTGATTGGTGGTGTTACATGGAATGCTTGCCTCTAGATCCATATCCTCGGATGGATCTTCATCCTTCATCTCAGGCAGGTTATCTAACCCATAATGTGTCTCCCAGGGTCTAGAGTAATTAGTCCTTTCCTCATCATTTTCTCGAATGGAGTTCCTAGCTAAATCCATTCGGGATGTTCCTGCTCCTATTCTTCTTCCCCTGAATTTCTTCCAGTTATCTACTCCTGTGAATTGTCTTCAGGCGTGGTCAATTTACGTTCTTCGGGATCGCTTAAACTATTTTCCACTTGATAATGTAAAAGTAGCATCTCCTGAAGTGTGCGATTCTATTTAAGTGCCCTTGTTATTGATGCCACTTCTTGAAGGGCTTCCATTAAAGTTTCTTGATAGGGAATCTAGGCTCGTCCTTATTCCAGATCTGCAATAGCCTGGATTCCATGGAGATAGGATGCGACTATGTTTCTCATCCCAGTTATAGCTCACTGTAATCTATAATGTGGTCGCATATACTCTGGTAGTTCCTCAGGGGTTCTATGGGGTGAATCATATCAATCCATATTCCATGGGAGAGATGCAAGGGTGTGAAATTCATACCCTGTGTTATAAGATGAGGTCCCTTGAGGGGCTGACTAGTACGGGTCATAATACCCAGGGTCAAGATATGGGTTGGCCATTTCGGCAACCCAAGAAGAAGGATCAGGTGAAGCGAAGCATCATCTTTGCTACCTTGGGTTTGGTTCCTAAGGTTGAGCTGATTCAGTGACTTGGGCTCTCAGATGAGCCCTTAGGTCTAGATCACCTGGATTCTACCCAGGTCTAGATCTAGGATTAGCCATTTTGGCTAAGAGGATAGAAGAAGGGTGAGAAGATGGTTCGGGCGATGCGACGAATCGCCTTTGCCTCCTTAGGCTTGGTTCCCAAGCTCCAGCTAGTTGAGGTCCCAGTGACCTCCTTCCTTGCATACACCAGCCAACCCCTAGGTGGTGCAGCTAGCCAGACAAGGCTAAGGTCCTATCAATCAGATGGTTCTTATAATTAGATGGCTGGATTTTTCATTTTGGGTTCGAATTCTTGAAGAAAAATTTGTTGGGAACTGACTAAAAGTGATTCCTGCCTCTCAAGTTGTTACGACCCATTTTTCGGATCCCTATAGGACTCTAGATCAGCTCTCCTTGACTAATTCGAAGACCCAGTCGTCCAACAAGAAATAACCAAAAAGTAGGAAAGTAAACCACATTCACATATGCAATATAATTAAGCAGAAGAAACATACAAATAGTAAAGGAAAAATAAATTTGCTGTTTCAGTACATACCACCAGAAAGCAACAACGGAAAGCAGAAGTAAACAGTAGAGACAAACAGTAACTAACAGTCCAATACTTATTACAACAGTAAAGGAACGAAAAGGAAGTGTTGAAAAACTATGGCTGGGCTCGATTGGGCCCAGCACCCTCCGCAGCCAGAAGCTTGGGCTGCTCAACTCCTGATCCTGAATAGTATTATGAAAAGATAGAGTCAGCGAATGCTGAGTAGAGTGATATCTATATTATCTAAAAATAATAAAAGCAACAAGTTTAATTCTCATTTCTATTTATCTGTTATATATATATTTCCTTTTCACCCATTTCTCTCAAGTACCTAGATATTCTTGATCTTGCATGTTCCTCGTGGGAACGATCTTGATTGCAGTCTTTTTCATAGAGTAAAAGGTACACGTGGTGCTGTCTTGGCCGGGAGAGTCCCCCGTGGTAGTTGACAAGTGCTTTTCGCATGTTTTCAAATCATTGAAAATTGTAGTATAGTCACGCTAAATGCTCATCAAAGATATTTGTAATAATGAAACTAGATTGATTTTATTCTTTTTAGAACTTGAGTTCCTGTCGTTTGTCTCTGGGAGGCTTGAAAGCAAGTCGAGATTTGGATCGGCCTAATCTAACCTAAGCTAATATTTTTGACTTTTTGTGTTTTTGATTTTTTTATTTTGAAAAGAGAAATGAAACCTAGATCTAGATAAGCTAGCAAAAACCTAAGTGACTATGTGCATCAAAATGAGGCCATGGTGGCTGTGCATGGTGTGATCAAACCTAAGTA
The DNA here is from genome assembly GCA_037157565.1 of Thalassia testudinum. Taxonomy (NCBI): domain Eukaryota; kingdom Viridiplantae; phylum Streptophyta; class Magnoliopsida; order Alismatales; family Hydrocharitaceae; genus Thalassia; species Thalassia testudinum. The sequence goes on from JAZHRO010000009.1 coordinate 54,933,294, forward strand.
TCATATAGGCAAGCAAACATGAGGACAATTAATCATAGAAACATCATGAAATTATTTATGCATAAAAGATTATCACATATCATCTGCACTAGAAAGCAAATAAATAGATGAAATCCTTCATGTTGGAAAGTTGCCACTAGGGCCATCGGCCTTGTGTGAGGGTGTAGGCTAGACCTTGGATATACAAACCCGTCTACACGCCTACCAACAAGAGATGGCCGGCCACAAGAGGCTATGGGTGAGCCTTAATGGCCGTCCAAGAAGAAGAAGAAATAGAGGGGGCGTGTGCACCCAAGTGGAGAGAGGGTAGCATGCCCACAAGAAGAAGAGAGGGTGGAGAACCCTTTTTCTTCCTAGCCATCCTTGAAGCTTTGGAGAGAAGCTTCTCTGTCCAGCCATCCATGGAGCCTTTGAGGAGGATGAGGAAGATGGCCTTAAAGTTTTGGAGGGTGGAAGGGTGTGACAAGTGGGAGGAGAATGGATGGGAGAGTCCTCCATTTCGTGGCTCTCTCTTTGGTTCATATGGGAAGGCTCAATTTGGTTGCCACTTTTAGTGGCTTCAAAAATAGCCAATAACACATTTTTTGGATCTAAGTTTGACACAAGTTTTAGGGTTTCCAAGAGAGAGTGAGTGGGTTTGGTAGGGGTAAAATAGGAAGGTGCGTGTGTGTGTCTTTCGTAGGGCTAGGTTGTGGGTTTTGGTAGGATTAGGTGCTAAATAAGTTGGGTCAATCTAGATTAGGTGGGTATGGACCTAATTAGGCTTAGGAAGGTCTAATTGGATAGGAGTAAAACTAATTAGGTCTAGGTCAAGTCTAATTGGATGTGTGCATGTGATTAGGCTAGGGTAACCCTAATAGGTATGAGTCAATTAGATCCTGGGTGGATCTAATTGGGCTCAGGTGTACCCAATCAACTGTAGATGCACCCAATTAGGTATGGGATGGTTTAATTGGGTTAGGGAGAGGGTAAGTAGGGCAATGGATAGTTGACTAGGCTTAGGAGGTCTCTAATTAGGTTTTCTAGGGTGTCCGGTGGGGTTCCTAGGTCAAAATAGGCAAGCTAGGGCTTCCAACACCAAAATCAGGAACCAGACAGCAGTATCAGACATCCAGGATTGTGGTCACACATCTTATACAACAAAATTGGTTGTCTGGACATTAAATTAGATGTCCAATTTTGTGTCAGTATAAGTTTTGGCTTCCTAGATTGTTATTCTGCAGAAATCAGATCTCCAGACAGATGTCTGGATGTCTTAAAAGGTGCTGGAGAGTGGGTTTTAGGTTTTCTAAGGTGAGTTTTGGTTCCTAAGTGTTTTGGATAGGGATAGGGTGGATAAGAACATGGATGGTGCTATCAATGCTTGGGTTCTAAGGTTGAGAAGGCTTAATGGAAGTTGTTTTGGGTTTGGGAAGGCTGTCCTAGGGTTTCTAAGGGTAGGGATAAGGCTATCCTCCTCACTCCTCTTATCTGGATCAGTCTTCTTCTTTCTTTATTGCTTTATTCCACTATCTCCATCTTGGATCACTTTATTACCTACAAATAGTAATAAAAATCATTAAATAGCTGGATATCTCATCTTATGCTAAATAGACTGATGCAATGCATGATATGCAAGATATGAGTGCAATATCCACAAATTAAGCTAGGTTCAAACATTATCTAGGTTGATTAGGACCCATGATTGATGTGCAATCATACCCCCATGCCTAAACTTTGCTAGTCCATAGCAAATGCAAGACTAAATTATTCACATAAGGGTACCTAAGGGATTGTTTATTTTATCAAGTGTATGCCTAGAGATTTTTCTACTTTTTGTTTTCATCCTATGTTCTAGAAATACAGACAATTGTGAAGGTGTAGCTACGTAGCTTTTGCAACAGATTCGAGTGAAAGACCTAATTCACCTCTAAAGCATGTACTTGACCCCTAGTAAAATTCTAGCGGGATAGGCGGACTTCTTCCCTCGGGGTATTCAAGATATTCTATGAATTACACCCTAGCTTTAAGCTTGGGTAGAGAATGTCTAATGGATACGGGTGTTTATTTGGTGGCTCACTCTCACTTGGTGCTACATAGAAATTAGTACTTCAGAGTCTAGATTCCCGGATTATCAAGTAGCTCATCTCAGAGAAAGGCATGAAAAATTATGCTCTCTTTTGATTCTTTTGTATTCATTCTCTCTTACACTTTTTTTTTTCTTAGAGCTCACAATCTCACCAGATTCACACATATGACCTGTATTTGGTGGTCTCACTTGGCATTAACACTTTAACGTTCCCATAACTCTAACACTAAGTCAAAATTCCTCAGCTAGTATTCAGACGGTCAGAAACACAAGAAAGGTTGGTTAAGGCCATATTTGGTGTATCTCAAATTTATTTGGTGGTATTACCTCAATGCAACTGAAATAAACACTAAATATTCACTCTTTTTTTCTTTTGCTTTTTCTTCTTTTTCTAATTTTTTTCAATTTTTCTTTCTTTTCATCAGTTTTTATCTTTTTTTTTTCTTTGTTTTATCTCTTTTTCATTTTTTCAACACAACACAAGCTAGCATACATTCATGAACTTTATTAAGGAGGCATTATTAGGGATTGGTGGTACTCAAGAGACATTGGGTGGCTTATTTGGTGGAAGTGCCTACTCACGGCACTAGGAGAGACAGATAGGATGGTGTATTTCTGACCTTGACATCAATACCCTCCTTCAACCGAGGATTCCGTAAAGAATGGTTCTAACCATTCACCTTAGCCCTAGTTTTATGAAAACTCACTCTCTGTGTATTTGCCTTATTTGGTGGCTCTCAAATTTTTACGCAAAAAGTATACGTAGGATTCGAGAGCAAAAACTATGCCTAATCTCTGAGTATCATTACCTAATTACCTAAGATTCTAGATTCGTTGCACTAATCTTATAGCACTAGTACACTCTACTCTCATCTCACACTATTTGGTGGATTTTTGGAAGAAAATCTGCCTGACTCCCAGAACACTACCCAGGGATTCAGGAAAAGAAGCACTGCTTCTTCTCGACAGACTAAGGACATTTAGTAGCCTTCACTGTGAATCCATTGCAAATTCTACGTGTGTGTGAAAATTGTACTGGATTCCAGATTACAGGAATAACTAGAGGATGAAATCCTTAATACATTCTCTTGATAAAAATCTTATCCATGAATGTAATATATATACATGCTATGTATAACCTTTCAAAAGTTGCACTTCGAAGATTTCCCTAATTCAGGTTACATTTAGCTTGGCCCTAAATTTAGAACAAAAAGGTGAGTGGATGAGTCGAAAGTGGCTGTTGCGAATGATTTTTAACTCCAATGTGAACATTGGAGGTGAAGTCGATTGTTCTCAATATAAGGACAATAAAGTGCAATTAGCATGATGTACGAAAGGTTTTTCCTAGGTGTTGGCAGAAACATTTTTAGTTTACAATTACTACCCCCCCATGCCTACTTTCTTACCTATCCTCATGCATGAATACAATGAAAAATAAATTAAGACAGGGAGTAAAATGTTAGAAATCACCTGGAATAGATTTTGAATTTTGACGTTCCGCATATTCCAACACCTAAAATTGAATATGTAGGAAAAATATGACAAATAAAATATGCTATGTATAAGTGCTGAGATTAACGCCTCTAGCTAGGCGTACACTGAAAAAGGATACGTCAATACACTATTGAGAATGGCTAGTAAAATGATAAGAATTTTAATCTCGTTCGCCAACAGCGGACCGCAAATGCGGACCAGCTGTACATGAATTCCAAGTCCAAATAATTGGAAAAATATGTAGATGGGGCTTGGGATTATCTGTAGCCAGATGTTATAGAAGAAAGATAAATAAATACGGGTGCCTGGAAGAAATGAATATGAAGGCATCCCGAAGAGGTGATGGAGAATGTGGCTGGTAAGGGTATGGGTGGAGTTGTGTGGGGTGAAATCATATGGGTCCTGATAATGGTGATGAATGGAAGGCATGACCCAAGTGATGTGGTCAGATCTGGAAATCAAGGTCCACTAATTAATCTCTGTCCCTACCAAAGATGTTTGGGTATCATCTTCTTCTTTTATCTCTTCAAAAATTTTCAATTCTAATTCCCAATTATCACATGATTCCCCAAAATTTTTAGCTTCCACCGATAACTCATCATATGAAATCCCCAATAGTATTTCAATTTCTTGAATATCCTTTTCATAAGGGGATATGTTCTTCTTCTTACTTAGATGAAATTGGGCATTAGGTTTAGTAGTGAGTCCCTCCATGAAAGTGGAATGGGCTGAATCATTGATTAAGGAGTTGTTACAGTCTTTTTGATTTTGCTGTTTCGTGTATGAGATCATTTGAATTAATTCATCAATGTCTCCATGGGTATTCTCAAATACAATAAAATCATATTCAAGTCCCTTAATGCTTGGTCCCTCAAAATGAAATGATTGGTATTCCAGCCCTAAATCAAGATCAAGATTCTCAAATAAATCTCCATTCTCAACTTTAATAGGATTATCAATATCATCCACCTTGGGTGTTTGATCAACAGAATCCTGCATGACCACCATCGAATCACAAATCAGTTGTGACACACCTGACCCAAATTCAAACATTTCTGATTTTTGTTGCTCATCCCGGATTCTATGAAGCTCTTTCCTTATATCATCATATTCTCTTGCACTAGCTTCTTTTATTTCATGAATCATTTTGATCAACTGAGTAATTTGGGATTCATTGCAAGGGGCAAGGGTTTGAATTGGGCTAGGTTGATCAAGAAAGTTGAAACGAAAACGGTTTTACCGGGTTTGTTATAACGTTGTAGTAAAGCCGGTCATTACCAACATTTCAAATATAAATTTTTTTACTCGGAAAAATAAAAGAGTTCCCGAGGTCGAACTCAGGGAGCAAGTTGTATTCTAGAGATATACATGTTTCTTTTACAAAAATAAAGAGAGAGGGAAAGAATTTGTTGTTTTCTCTTTGTTCTGCAGAGGGGGATGCTCTTCTTTCTCTCTTTCTTTAGATCTCCTTCTTTCTTCTTCTTCTTTGGTTTTCTGCCTTGACCTCTCTTCTTCTTCTTCTGCAATCGTGGTGACGCTCGTCTTCTTCTTCCTGCTGTTGCTGCTTTGGTGATGTTCTTCTTTCTTTAGAGCTCCTTGTTCTTCTTCTTCGTTCTGCAGAGGTGATGCTCCTCTTCAGATCTCTTTCTTCTTCTTCTGCTTTGGCCGTTGCTCTTCCTTCTTCTTCCTGCTGTTCCTTCTTTCCTGCTCTGGCTGCTGACTTTCCGTCGTCTGACCCGGTGCTTAGACGACTTAACTATGCATTTGCTACAGTGCAGCTCCTTCTTCTTCGTCTGCACTTCTTCTTCTGCGGGTCTTCTTCTTCTTCTTTGGCCTGCACACTTCAGAGTTTTTCGTCAAGAGGCAAAACCTACTCTACCCTCCCTCCCCCGCATCTCTCTTTCTCTCTGAAACCACTCTTGGGAAAGCTCTCCCAGAGCTACCGGGTAATCGGGTTCGGGTCACGCCCGGGTCCAGGCCCACCGGCGTGCGGTGGTGGGCAAGGAGTGCAGGTCGGTTTAATCGGGTCGGGCCAGGTCCGCGGAGCGTGGTCACGGACGAGGCCGGGTCGGGTGAGAGGGACCTCACCCCGTGGTCAGGAGGCAGACAGCATAAGGCACTTTTTGCCTTTATGCGTCCGCGCGCCTCCGAGAAGTTCCGAGGTGGGACTAAATGTCCCACCCCAATTGAGCGCCCGTCGCAGAGGGAGCAGTGGGCGATTGTGGCTTCACGCGCGGCCTTCGCCCCATCCGCGAGCCTGGGACGTTTCGCGGAGACTCCCCGCGCAACCTGGAAGTCGAACCTGGGCGAAGGCGTGCCTGCACCTGCAGGTGAAGGAGCTCTGCCTGCTCAGTAATGGCGACGGCGGGCGAGTCACCTGGTCACAGAAGAACGGCCTCTCGGCCAAATCAGACAGGCGGGGGACCTTCGCCGTGGCACGGCGAAGGTGGTCAGGGGGTCTGCAGGGGGCGTGATGGAGCCAACAGGTCGTCCTAGGTCAAACTGTGAGCGAAGAAGTGGGTGTGTTCGGTGGATCTGCAGAGGGCGTTTGGCGGGAAGTGGAGGGGCGGAAGAGGATCAGGGTGAGGAGGCGAAGGTTCTGCGGTGGTCGGCGAGCCGTGTGGGTCGCTGAGGTGATGGGAGCGGCTCGCCGGAGGGTGGTCGGAGGCGGAGAGGGTGAGGGTGAACAGGAGCGGTCGAGGGTTTAATCAAATAAAAGACAGTGAGGAAAAGAAAGAGGGGGAGGTGGGGAGGAGTTCTGACCTAGCTATGGAGACGAAAGGGGCCGAGACAGGGCGACAGTCGTATCGACTGTCGCCGGAGAAGAAGATGCCCAGGGGAAGGGGCGGCGGCGAGCAGAGGGCTGGAGAGGCGCCAGCTGGGTACGGCGTGGCGCAGGAAGAGCAGGGGAGGAGGTCTCTGCTGCTGGTATTACGGCAGAGCGAAGAGGAGGAGGGGGAGGAACCGCCGGAGCTGGTGGGCGTCTGCCGGAGGGAGAGGAGAAGGAAGTTGGGGATTTCTCCGTCAGATCCAGGCTGCCCTGGTCGGTGGAGCAGCGGGGGGTATTTATAGGGATGAAACAGGGAGGAAGGCGGAGGGAGACGACGTGTCTCCCTCGCCGGAGAATGGTCGGAACATGAACCCATACCGTCCGTGCGTTCGCACGGCCGGTATGGTGAGCTACAATGACCAGGGGGGTGCTCCTGCGACGGCTGACGACGCAGGGCACCCCCGGTTTACTTGCCAGGTCCCCCACCTCACCCTGCGCGGCGCCATGCTCCGCGCAAGGTCGCCGGAGCATGGTGCTGGCAGGGTTTTGCAGGAGGGACCTGATTGCAAAGAACGAAGGAGAGTTAGGGGCCAAAATGCGAGGGTTCAAAAGTTGAGGGCCAAAGAGTAAATATATGAGGACCAAAGTGTGAAGTCGGTCAAGGAGGTTTCTTCTTAGGCTCAAGTTTTTATACATGACTAATTAGGACCTAAGGAATCTGATGGTGAATTTTATTTTCATATTAAACCTTGTTTGACCGGTCAATTTGCGCAAAAACCCAAATTAAGTTATTAATTGGGCATGGTTCTCAATGTAGGTCAAAATGGGTTCTAAAGGCCAAATTGAAGGTTCTAAACCCTAGAGATTATTTTTCTATGAATTTTATAGGGTTTATTCTATTTTTACTTTGCCTCGAACCTTGTGAATTGAAGTGGGTTGTTTTAGGGTTACAGATTATCATTTGGTTCCTTGGAAGTGCTGTAGCCCTTGCTAGATCATTTCATCCCACTTTTATTCTTATTAAGCTGTTTTGACCTGTGTTTGGTCCCTGAATTACCCTGCATGCAGTTTATACTGGTAAAATTGCACTTTTACCCCTTATGACTGGTTTTCTTCTCAAACTCAGAATTCTCTGAGTTAAGCCTTTCCTTGAGATATGTAGGAGCTTTTATCCTTTGTATTGGGTCAAAATGAGCTAGTTATGGCTCATGATGAGGTTCTCATCATACCCCCATGCCTAGCTTTTGCTAGTCCCTTAGCAAAAACTTAAGGTTTCAACCCTTGTTCTAGACCATGAAGTTTTCAATAGTTTTAGATAAGTGCCTTCATAGATTAGGTTAGAATGCTGATCATAGGCCTAAAAGGTACTCTAGTACCAATCAAGATCCAAATCTGTCTAGCCTTAGCCTCAGTCTTTTAGCAAAGGTTTTTAAGGCCCACAAGAACTAACCTAAGGTTTATTGGACTTCGTGGTTAAAGCACCCGTGCTTAAAATGATTTTAGCCCTGGCTCAGTTCGCAGTGCGTTTTGTAAGAGAGAGATAGAAAGTTTTTCTGTTTGGAGAGTTTTCTCTCTCTTTTTCTTTTTAGTTCTAGCCTAGGATTGGCTTTTCAACACGGTCTGTATCAGATTCCTTGCTCCCATCATCAATCCTCAAGGGTTCCTGGCGATCGATGCTTCGAGATAGCACCGCCCATGGCAACCCCCGGAACCCTGGCTATTGAGATTTCGAGATAATCCCATCCATGGTATTCCGTGGCCGAATCCAGACCCTGGCAATTGACACTTCGAGATAATGCCATCCATGGAATCTGAACCAGCAGAGTGCTTACATGCCCCCCGTAGGATATGTAAATATCCTAAGAGACAAGCACCGAGGAGATGATATTTCGTTACGCGTCTTCGAGGGGATTTCCCGTCTCTCTGCGCTGGGAACTCGTCCAAATCAACTTGTGTTGATCGGCCGCTCCTATTCTAGGTGTTCTTTTCAGATTTTTGCGACGCTTCTGCGTGATTCTGATTTTCACGCTTACTGAACCAGGCTGTGTGTGAGGTTAGGGTGCTTAGGTTACTGAGTCCCGTAAACCAAAAATTAGTTAACGAGGCCGAATACTCCCTAAGCCTTAGACCTAATACTTCAGCTTTTCATTTTCGTCAACCTCTTGAGGAGTGTCCAGATCTTAATGGGTACTAAGAGTCTATTCAAGAATGCCTAAGGTTTGCATTCTTTACTAATCTTATTGTGCACTTTTCTTGAATGAGGTCTAGAACTTAGGTTAATTCCTTAGTTCCTTACTAATGACTATCACTTTTTCTCATAATTTTGTGCTCCTTTTTCATTTTGTTTCTTTTCTTCTTCACAAAATTTTCCTTCTCCTCTTTTCCTCTTATTCTTTTTCGAAAATTTTTTAATTTTTATGGTATTTTTGGCATATGTGAATTTTTTGTTTGAAACCTTTTCTTACGAGTTTTTGCACTTTCATACCCCCCCATGCCTAAGATTTGCAATGTCCTCATTGTAACCTAGGGGTTTTTATTCAACTAAGTTCATACATTAGGATAGCTGTTTTGATGAGTGAATGGGTCGGGGTGACTGTTGCGGACGATTTCTAATCTCAGATGCAAGCACCTGAGGTGGAGTCGGCTGTCCTAAAGTGTGAACTTCAAGTGCAAAAAGCTGTCAGAACAAGTTTCAGGTTTTCAAAGAGAATGACGGGCTGCCTCCCGTTGAGCGCTAAATTTGATGCCTTCAGCCAAGCGGGAAATGCGATGGAGAGGGGATGGTCAAATCAGTAGAGTTTTGTAAGACAAGCACCTTGATTAAGAGCCTGGTTGGTCCAACCAGGTGCTTGTTCAGATCAACAGGCTGATGATGCAGCCCAAACCCAATCAATCTAGTGGGTTGATAGATGTGGATAAAAAAGTGTGGAACCCACCATAAACTATGAGGCTCAGATGGATGTGGAAGTGTAAACGCAGGGTTTGGCTGTGCCGAATCAGCCTGGTCAGAGTAGGGACCCGTAGGATAATCAGTGGTTGATGCAGGAACCCTACAGGGGTGATCAGAGAATGATAGAGCATGGCATGTAGTCTGATCAATGTTCGAAACCCGATGTGGAAATGCAATCGGCTTGGTGAGAGGTGAATCTGAATAGAAATTGAGTCCGGTTGCAGGTTGAGGTTGGGAAGAGGTTTTGATCCGTTCTGTGTGTGCGGCTGAGGTGGCCATTGTGTACGAGGGCTCTTCTAGAGACGGATGATAGGTGGTTTCCTGTAGAGAGTCCGCTGGGTAACTATCAAATGCCGGAAGAGTGTCTGTAGGATGAAAGAAATCGGATTCGAGAAAAAATTTGGATTCTGGGTTACAATCACTCTTGGCATTTTCTGTTTTTGGTTCCTGAGGATCGAAAAGGAATGATTCTGTGTTATCAGTGATCTCGGGAATCAGGACCTCAGAGTCAGAGTCATGTGAACTGAGGTCGTGGATAGGCCTGGTGTGTTCAGGAAGGGGAATCTCTCCGCAATTATAGTCAGATCTGAAATTGTCGGAGAGTTGGCGAAAATGATCATGAATTCCACCACAGCACAAATCATCAGATGTGGAATCAGCAGCCTGACTGGGTTCTAGCCTATATGTCACTTCTGGGCTCAAAAAGATGTTCTGTTCAAGCTCTAAGCTGGTAGGATAGATCCCATTAAAACCTTGCTCATCCAACTCCTCAGTTTCTGTATCATAAATTGGCATGTTTTCTGAAAAATCAATCAGATTTCCTGAGGGTGTTGGAAAAGGACATTCATCAAATAAAGGCCCGGAATCATATTCTGTAAAAATTTGATCTTTCTCATAAGGGGCCTCATAATCTTCCCAATAATTTTCAGATCTAGGTTCTAGGCTTAGGATGTGGGTAGAATTATTAGAACCTAAGTCTGAATAACCTTCGAGGGTTACCTTATCAAAACAAGGGGCGGAATTTATACCCTCCAGAGGTTCAATTCTAATCTTGTTATTGCAGGAGTCTTGGAGTTCTAAGCTTGGTGATTTACGGCCTAGGGTTGGCTCAGCATTGTGTTCTCCTGCAACTTCCCAACCTATTTTAATGCTATCTTCTATTTGGGATGGAATTTTACAACCACTTTGTGCCTCAATCACGAGATCTGGGAAACTGAATTGTTCCTTAATACTGTTCCAAGATGGTTCATCCTCTGTTTCTGGTTTATACGGGTATTTCTGGTTGATAATTTGTTCTACTGATTTCATCATTTCTACCCGTTTTATAAGGGCATCTTGGTGTTGTTCCCAAAGTACAGGATTTGTTAAGCATTGAAGGTATTCAGATTGGTGTAATTTTTCCATCTCAATGTATCCTGTCATGAGCATGTCTCGGGTTGATCCTTTTGAAATTCCAGTCAATAGAATTTGGGCACAGTTTATGATGAAGGATGTGGTTGTTGGGACATCAACCTGAATATCTCCTATTGGTGTTGAGGTTTTTTCTTCTTTTTCATAGAATTTTATGGCATCCTCGATCATTTTATCTTTCATAGATCTCCGATATTCAGGTTTCTTGAATGGTAGTCTTGCTAGGTAATTAGGCTGCATAATTGGATCAGGTGGTGGAATAGAATCAAAGTTTGAATCAAGATGGAAGAAGGGGATTTTGTTCAGAATCAGAGGAAAGAGGGGCTATGTGAATGATTTCTGCAAAAACAAAGGAGCCGAGGCTTAGCCTCGGGGAGAGTGAATTTCTATAGGAGGTTTCAAGGACCTCCTGAAAAATACTGAAGGGCTGGATGAGATAAGCAGGTGCTGGACCCAATCAAGACACCCAAAAATTGTTGGGTGACTATAGAGGTTCGGGGCAGATGGACCCCTTGATCAGAAAGATCGTCCACTTGAGAATTACCTGGGCAGCCAGAGAGGGAGAGTCCCGCGAAGACCCCTACACGGTAGAGCGTCCCCACGGGTTACAGGGTTTCCCCCACCCGACCTCTCTTGTCACTGCGGTTCCAGGTAGACCAGAATGGGGATCTTGACCTCTTAAGTCTACCAATTTTAAGATCAGGGTGCTTAAGGTTTTCACTTGAACTTTAGTCTTTTAAGTGCAAAGAGTGACCTAATTTAAGGTTGGTTGACCCAAGGGGTCAACTTTACCTCTTGTTTTCTTTGAGAGCTTTTAGGTCCTGTCTTTTAGGGTTCAAGTGTTTAGAGAGCCAATTGTTTTAGATTTTCTTTGAATAGGTATTTTCAGACAAGGGCTTGGGCACACTTCATTTGGTTTTCTCAATTCTTGCTTAAGGAGTGTGTCTCTAAATCCCTAGTGTTGGATCCTAGGTTGGCTCTACTTGGTCCAGTTAATTCTTTGTTGGGTAATTAGGGCTCAAGCAAGAATGTGTTAGCCCTTAAATACCCTTAATAGTGTGCAGAAATAATGAGTTGAAAACATGCAACTTTTATGGTTACTAAATATGGAAGACAGGTTAGCCCTATATTGCTTGTTCTTTTCTTTTCTTCCTCTTTAGAGCTTAGGGGTTAATAGTGAGAGGAAAAATTTACCTGTCTTTGGTGTGGTTGCTTGTCTTCTTGAGTTCCTGTAGCTGCACAAAAGAGAGGAGATTATCAGAAATGAAAAAAAATACAGGAATGTTTACCTCTAGAATAGCCGTTGCTCCCCGGCAGCGGCGCCAAAAATGAAACGAAAACGGTTTTACCGGGTTTGTTATAACGTTGTAGTAAAGCCGGTCATTACCAACATTTCAAATATAAATTTTTTTACTCGGAAAAATAAAAGAGTTCCCGAGGTCGAACTCAGGGAGCAAGTTGTATTCTAGAGATATACATGTTTCTTTTACAAAAATAAAGAGAGAGGGAAAGAATTTGTTGTTTTCTCTTTGTTCTGCAGAGGGGGATGCTCTTCTTTCTCTCTTTCTTTAGATCTCCTTCTTTCTTCTTCTTCTTTGGTTTTCTGCCTTGACCTCTCTTCTTCTTCTTCTGCAATCGTGGTGACGCTCGTCTTCTTCTTCCTGCTGTTGCTGCTTTGGTGATGTTCTTCTTTCTTTAGAGCTCCTTGTTCTTCTTCTTCGTTCTGCAGAGGTGATGCTCCTCTTCAGATCTCTTTCTTCTTCTTCTGCTTTGGCCGTTGCTCTTCCTTCTTCTTCCTGCTGTTCCTTCTTTCCTGCTCTGGCTGCTGACATTCCGTCGTCTGACCCGGTGCTTAGACGACTTAACTATGCATTTGCTACAGTGCAGCTCCTTCTTCTTCGTCTGCACTTCTTCTTCCGCGGGTCTTCTTCTTCTTCTTTGGCCTGCACACTTCAGAGTTTTTCGTCAAGAGGCAAAACCTACTCTACCCTCCCTCCCCCGCGTCTCTCTTTCTCTCTGAAACCACTCTTGGGAAAGCTCTCCCAGAGCTACCGGGTAATCAGGTTCGGGTCATGCCCGGGTCCAGGCCCACCGGCGTGCGGTGGTGGGCGAGGAGTGCAGGTCGGTTTAATCGGGTCGGGCCAGGTCCGCGGAGCGTGGTCACGGACGAGGCCGGGTCGGGTGAGAGGGACCTCACCCCGTGGTCAGGAGGCAGACAGCATAAGGCACTTTTTGCCTTTATGCGTCCGCGCGCCTCCGAGAAGTTCCGAGGTGGGACTAAATGTCCCACCCCAATTGAGCGCCCGTCGCAGAGGGAGCAGTGGGCGATTGTGGCTTCACGCGCGGCCTTCGCCCCATCCGCGAGCCTGGGACGTTTCGCGGAGACTCCCCGCGCAACCTGGAAGTCGAACCTGGGCGAAGGCGTGCCTGCACCTGCAGGTGAAGGAGCTCTGCCTGCTCAGTAATGGCGACGGCGGGCGAGTCACCTGGTCACAGAAGAACGGCCTCTCGGCCAAATCAGACAGGCGGGGGACCTTCGCCGTGGCACGGCGAAGGTGGTCAGGGGGTCTGCAGGGGGCGTGATGGAGCCAACAGGTCGTCCTAGGTCAAACTGTGAGCGAAGAAGTGGGTGTGTTCGGTGGATCTGCAGAGGGCGTTTGGCGGGAAGTGGAGGGGCGGAAGAGGATCAGGGTGAGGAGGCGAAGGTTCTGCGGTGGTCGGCGAGCCGTGTGGGTCGCTGAGGTGATGGGAGCGGCTCGCCGGAGGGTGGTCGGAGGCGGAGAGGGTGAGGGTGAACAGGAGCGGTCGAGGGTTTAATCAAATAAAAGACAGTGAGGAAAAGAAAGAGGGGGAGGTGGGGAGGAGTTCTGACCTAGCTATGGAGACGAAAGGGGCCGAGACAGGGCGACAGTCGTATCGACTGTCGCCGGAGAAGAAGATGCCCAGGGGAAGGGGCGGCGGCGAGCAGAGGGCTGGAGAGGCGCCAGCTGGGTACGGCGTGGCGCAGGAAGAGCAGGGGAGGAGGTCTCTGCTGCTGGTATTACGGCAGAGCGAAGAGGAGGAGGGGGAGGAACCGCCGGAGCTGGTGGGCGTCTGCCGGAGGGAGAGGAGAAGGAAGTTGGGGATTTCTCCGTCAGATCCAGGCTGCCCTGGTCGGTGGAGCAGCGGGGGGTATTTATAGGGATGAAACAGGGAGGAAGGCGGAGGGAGACGACGTGTCTCCCTCGCCGGAGAATGGTCGGAACATGAACCCATACCGTCCGTGCGTTCGCACGGCCGGTATGGTGAGCTACAATGACCAGGGGGGTGCTCCTGCGACGGCTGACGACGCAGGGCACCCCCGGTTTACTTGCCAGGTCCCCCACCTCACCCTGCGCGGCGCCATGCTCCGCGCAAGGTCGCCGGAGCATGGTGCTGGCAGGGTTTTGCAGGAGGGACCTGATTGCAAAGAACGAAGGAGAGTTAGGGGCCAAAATGCGAGGGTTCAAAAGTTGAGGGCCAAAGAGTAAATATATGAGGACCAAAGTGTGAAGTCGGTCAAGGAGGTTTCTTCTTAGGCTCAAGTTTTTATACATGACTAATTAGGACCTAAGGAATCTGATGGTGAATTTTATTTTCATATTAAACCTTGTTTGACCGGTCAATTTGCGTAAAAACCCAAATTAAGTTATTAATTGGGCATGGTTCTCAATGTAGGTCAAAATGGGTTCTAAAGGCCAAATTGAAGGTTCTAAACCCTAGAGATTATTTTTCTATGAATTTTAGAGGGTTTATTATATTTTTACTTTGCCTCGAACCTTGTGAATTGAAGTGGGTTGTTTTAGGGTTACAGATTATCATTTGGTTCCTTGGAAGTGCTGTAGCCCTTGCTAGATCATTTCATCCCACTTTTATTCTTATTAAGCTGTTTTGACCTGTGTTTGGTCCCTGAATTACCCTGCATGCAGTTTATACTGGTAAAATTGCACTTTTACCCCTTATGACTGGTTTTCTTCTCAAACTCAGAATTCTCTGAGTTAAGCCTTTCCTTGAGATATGTAGGAGCTTTTATCCTTTGTATTGGGTCAAAATGAGCTAGTTATGGCTCATGATGAGGTTCTCATCAATAGTCAACCATACTATCAATGATTTTATCTGGTATTGAGGGTGACTTATGTGATCTAGTGGATTATTGATTCGGGTCATGTGGTTCTACCCAGGTGTCAATTGCCATAGTTTCTTCCGAATTACCCTCCGACTCACTTTCCGTATCATCCAGAAAATACCCTGACTTTGTTTTCTTAACGGATGCATAAATATCAAAGTGAATCTTCTCATTACCGCTACTCATCTCCATACATCCTGAGTAACAATCAATCCGTGCATTGGCCTTAGCCAAGAAAGGTCGACCCAGAATGATGGGTGAACTACTTAGCTTTTCCAGTATATCCATGTCCAAAACAATAAAATCGATCAGAAAGCTAAGACCTTGCACTTTAATAATCACATCTTGAACTACCCCCTTAGGTATTTTGATGGAGCCATCTGCCATTCTAATGGTGATAGGTGTGTGGTGTAGATCTCCAAGTCTGGTGCGGTCAAAAAGGGCGGTAGGAATCAAGCTAATGGAAGACCCTAGATCCACAATGGCTTTGTTGAAGGTGAATCCCTTTATGGCACAAGATATGCAGGGTTTTCCAGGGTCAGTCATTTTGGGTGGTAGAGTGCCAGAAACAAAGGCACATATGTTAGCTGATAAAACCACCTCTTTAGGTGTGCAAGTCTTTTTCTTCTTTTGTGACTCTTTCTTTAAGGCCTCAAGAAAGGGTAAATAGGTCAAATCAACTTTAGCAGCCTTTTTCTTCTTTTTGTCCCTAGAGTTTGAGTCAGAGCTGGATGTTGGTTTGGTCTTATGATTTTTGGTTGAGTCCGAATTAGATCGTTTGGGTGGGCTCTTAGCTTTTCTCTTCGGTTTAGATGCCATAGATTTGGCCCCTGCACAATGGCATGATAGATTGGAGGAGGGATCAGAAGAATTGGTGGAGAATAGGAGTGAAAAGGCATTTGTATCCAGGGATAAAGTGATTCTTGAAGTCTCTTGATTTGATCCCCCTGAGATTTCACTTGATTTTCCAACTTAGTCAACCTTTCTTCATTTTTCTTGTCAAAGTCCAACAAAATGTTCATGATATCTTCAAGGGTGGTTGCGGGTTGGGCTGGACTAGATGGTTGCCCTAAAGTGGTTTGAGTGGAATATTGGGCTGGCCTAGATTGATGTTCAGTCTGAGTTGGTCTGTACGGTGGCCATAAAAGATCACGATTGTTTCTCCACTCAGGGTTATACAAATCTGGATATGAATCAATAGGTGTATCACCCTGAGTGGGGCTGACTATAGAGGGAGTTGATTGAGAACCTATTATGTGGTCCTGTACTTGTGATCCATTATTCCAATTCCTTAGTGATATATCATCAGGTACAGGTGTATCAGAAACGGTGCATTCCTCAAATGATCCACCCAAATCACAGATTAGGTCCAAAGGTGCCTTTTGGGTTGGCTGAGTCTAGGATTCCTCCCCATGGTAGCAAGAATTAGTAGAGTAGCTAGTGGATCCAAAATATGGGTCACTAGACCCACTAGGCTGGCTGTTCCAAGTCTCTTGTTCTTGGGAGGAGTGATAAGATTGAGATTATGCCTGAGAATATCTAATTTGCTCCAGGAGCTTGGCACATTGATATGTATAGTCCTTGTTATATTCCCGGAATTTAGCAACTATGGCTTTCAATTGGTTCTGATCTAGATAAGGGTCGGATCCATGAGATTCAGGTTCTAAATAAGCTGGGGGATAAGTATGGTCATATCCCAGCTGGTTAGGATGAGTCTCCCAACCAGGAGGAGTTGAAATCATGGTTTGGTTGGGAGATGGAGGACCCTGAGGGTAAAAAGAATGATATGGGTTCATGGATATTTGAGAAAAGATGCTGATAGAGATAAGAGATAGTCTTCTTTAGGAAGACACAACCAGCTACAAGGGGCTGGTGGAATTAAGGCAAAGGCCTAAGAAGAAAGATGAGAGAGCCCCAAATCAAGCAAACAAGCTACCCTTAAATTGTATACCCTAATTGGATCTAAACCTGGTATCCTGAGATGGAACTGGGTTAAACCAACCCTTGAATTTCTTGGCTGGCCAGATTAGTGGGACCCCCTAGGACACCCTGCATGGTGGGACACCACTAACGGTTAACGCGATTACCGCATCGACCTTTCTTGTCACCAGTTGGTCCAAATAGACAAGGCCTTTATTTTTACCCAATTAAATTTTAGTTACCAAGTAATTTAGTCTTGCCTATGGAGCATCTACTTAGTTTTAGGCTTGGGCTTAGAGTGCTCTTGGAATGTGATTGGGTGATTGGGGGTGTTTCCCTTAAAATTGGATTTAGAGTGTGAAGTGCACAGACAAAGAATTTTCAATACAAGCTTTAGTTAGTGTGGTGGATTTTATGGTTCAAGTACTTGTATTAATTTTTTCTTTTAGGGTTTCCTTGTTTAAGTCAATTCAAACAAGGTTGTGGTGGAGCACGCAACAGTTTTTTGTAAGTCCCAATTTATTATATGAATTTCCTTTAAGTATGGAATGCAAATGTGCTCTACCTTAGTGTGGAAACCCCAATATCAAATAGGTCTATATGATGCTTTTAAGTCCAACAACGTAGAAGTGGTGTAACCCAATCAAGGAAAACAGTGGTCCTAATGCTCCACCACTAAGTGAAATAGACCAAATTGGTTGCCTAGGTTGAAATGTAAATTAAATTCACTTTAAGTGGGTGAGGGGGTAGACAAACAATCAAAGCAAATCCCCTCACATGCAATCACACACGAATCAGGCTCAGACGAGTTTGTTTTGGGTCTTTGAATTTAAACCCTAATGTTAAACACCTAGGGTTTATGCTTCTTCTAACAATCAGTAGTCAGACCTTAGTCTGAATTGAAATCACTTCCCAAATCAGTACATAAATCAAAATAAGATGAAATTTGATAGAGATCTTCTTATTTCAATAAATTTTTTATAGAATATTTTTAAATATTTTTACTATTTCGTGCAATTTTTTAATACTTTTTTAGTGTCAGGAGGTCAAACAGGCTAGATAGACCCCCTGTGAGTAATTCAGTTTGAAACAGTATCAAAAGAAATCTAAAAATTCTTGAAAATTTATTTAAACAACTACCTTTCAGTGGCTTTCCAACCCCATAAATTTAAAAGATATTTGATTTATGTAGAAGTCATAATTATTGTTTAAAGTTATATAAAATCAGAGTGCAGACTACTCTGACCCCCTTCCATTGTACAAATTTTCAAAATTCATACCATGCGAATTTTTTCAAATAAATGGTGGCGCTGGAAAGCTAGTTTGAAAACCTAATGTCAGACCAAATCCCAAGATTTTTGTACTCATAATTTGATGGAAATAAAATTATGAAAATCATCAATATTTGCTAGTTGGATTTCCAAATCTGATTTTTGGTGTGTTTAAATAGTTTCCAAGTTAAAACACACACCAACTTTTTTTTTTTGTAAATTAAAATCCGAGAACTTGAATTTGATTTTTTTTTTATATATATAAAATTTCTTGTTTTTTTTTTTTTTCTAACCTAAGAAAGCAATAAAATTGAGGATGAAGAATCTACTTGTGGTCTTCACCACGGGTTGATGCGTGCGTGGATCCTCATCTTGACACCCCTACAATCAAAACAATAAAAAGTCAAACAAATCGAAATCTAAATTCTCATGTTGCCTCCTCGGCAAAGGCGCCATTTGACAAGTGCCTTTCGCACGTTTTGAAATCGTCGAAAATTGTAGTATAGTCGTGCTAAATGCTCGTGAAAGATATTTGTAATAACGAAACTCGATTGATTTTATTCTTTTTAGAACTTGAACCCGGTCGTTCGTCTCTGAGAGGTGTGAAAACAAGTCAAGATTTGAATCAACCTAATCTAACCTAAATCTAACCTAAGCTAATATTTTTGTCCTTTTGTGTTTTTGATTTTTTATTTTGAATAGCGAAATGAAACCTAGATCTAGGTAAACTATCAAAAACCTAAGTGACTATGTGCACTTAAATGAGGACATGGTGGCTGTGCATGGTGTGGTCAAACCTAAGTATCATATAGGCAAGTAAACATGAAGACAATAAATCATAGAAACATCATGAAATTATTTATGCATAAAAGACTATCACATATCATCTACACTGGAAAGCAAATAAATAGAATAAATCCCTCACATCAGAAAGTTGCCACTAGGGCCATCGGCCTTGTGTGAGGGTGTAGGCTAGACCTTGGGTATGTAAACCTGTCTACACGCCTACCAACAAGAGATGGCCGGCCACAAGAGGCTATGGGTGAGCCTTAATGGCCGTCCAAGAAGAAGAAAGAGAGGGGGCATGTGCACCCAAGTGGAGAGAGTGTAGCATGCCCACAAGAAGAAGAGAGGGTGGAGAACCCTTTCTCTTCCTAGCCGTCCTTGAAGCTTTGCAGAGAAGCTTCTATAGCTAGCCATCCATGGACCCTTGGAGGAGGATGAGGAGGATGGCCTTAAGGTTTTGGAGGGTGGAAGGGTGTCACAAGTGGGAGGAGAATGGATGGGAGAGTCTCCATTTCGTGGCTCTTGATTAGCCCATATTTGCAGGCTATTTAAGTATCTAAATGTCTAGACATTAAGTTAATTTTAACATTTAGATAGTATATATTAGGATGTAAATAAATTAATTCATATTTTAGCTTAAGTACATAATTCATACATTTAGAATTAACCTAGGGTTGCATACATTTAATTAGTTAAATAATTAGGTGCACTATTTTAATTAACATAGAAGTTAAGAAGTTATGTATAAATAACCCTAATTATTTTATTCTTTTATTCTTCTTCTCCTTTGCAAAGGTAACTCCTCCGTCTCCGCCTCCTCCTATGCATCACATTCATTCTAAGGTGTTTTGAATTTCAAATCTGTGTGGCCGTGGCGACAAAAGGAGAAGGAAGAGCTGCCATTGAGGAGGAGGCTCCCACCCCTATTCATTACTAAGCAAAGAGTGCACCACTCTCATCCACTCCACCACCACTGGCCTCAACCATGGCAGCAAGCCTCCACCACCATGGGAGTGTGGTGTGACAGGCCGCACCACCATTTGGAGCTTGCTTGCATCACCGTGAATGCACGTTGCTCCACCATAAGCACACACAGGCGTGCATGCTACCATCTTCACTGCCATCACCAGCATCCACCTCCATCTTCTTCTCCATCCTCTGTTTTTCCTCCACTCCACCAGAAAGAACCCAAAAACAATGCCACCTCCATGCGCAGCACCCGTGCCAGCAGCTAACACGTGCCTTCACCTCCACCACCTGTGCTAGCGCGCACAGCAGCTAGCGCGTGCCTTCACCTCCAGCACCTGCGCTA
Organism: Thalassia testudinum; assembly: GCA_037157565.1. Lineage (NCBI taxonomy): Eukaryota > Viridiplantae > Streptophyta > Magnoliopsida > Alismatales > Hydrocharitaceae > Thalassia > Thalassia testudinum. The sequence goes on from JAZHRO010000009.1 coordinate 54,953,419, forward strand.
GCACCTACAGTGCCCTCGCCTTAGCACTTGCACGCGCCTGTGCCATCACCTACAGCGCCTCTGCAGCACCTGCAACGGTGCCAACAGAACCACTGCACACGCCTGTGTGCCCTGCAGAGCCCGCGCCTCCACACACCCCCGTAGCAGCGCCCGCTCGTCGCCCGCTGCAGTGCCTGCAACCGCACGGCAACAAGATCCCGTGCACCCAAGCGGCCTACAGAGCGCCTGCGTGCCCACGCGCCCACACCTCCGCGCGCCTGCAGTGCCCCCAGCACCCGTGCGCGCTACCTTCCTTGCACCTGCAGCAAGCGTAGCTAGCAGTAGCCTCCTCCACCGCCGCCACTTCTTTCCTCCGGCAGGCCGGCTCCGACCATCTCACAACGCACCACGGCCACCATCACGAAGGCCTTGCTTCAACCGACCTCTTGTAGTAGTAGCTCCTCGAATGAGCCTCTCTCCCGTACACGAGGAGAGAGGTAGAATCCTCTGCTTTTACTCTAATTAATAATTACATTTGAATGCCATTGCCAAACTTTCATTTTGTTTTAATATTTGAAATATTGAGTGAAATTGCGACTTCATACTCAAGCTTTCTCATAATTGCGCGGCTTTTGTGATTCACATCTTTTGACATTGGATTTGGATTAAGGTGTGCACAAATTTTCTCTGATGCATGTCAATTGGAAATTACATAGATTCATCACATATTTATTGAATATTTCAGTGAGGAAAAATTGCACATCTACCTTTACATTTTTGAGTTATTGTGCATCTTCTTTTCGTCACATTTCATGTCAGATTTGACTACGGATTTCGCACTTGATTAAATGATTACGAGAAAAAATATTCAAGATTTTATTGCATCATTGCGTCCCTATGGGCATGACCTACTCTTCTGCGAGTGGTTTAATTTTTATTTTAATTATTTTGTTAAGCGATTTTCCACCACGTTGATCCTACGATTACAAATCATCTTAATACATTATTCGAAAGCGAAATCCATCTTATCAAATGGCGCTGTTACCGGGGAGGCAACAGGCTTAATTAAATCGCATTCATTCACATTAATTTAAATTTTGAATCATATTTAACTCTGGATTTTTTTTTCTGACGTGAGTGCAACGATCTGCGACACACATTCTACGACTCGCAATCACACCAGCCATCATAAGAGGCGACCCTTGACATCTCCAGAGAAGAAATTGTTCGAGCTACCTTGCAAGGAACTAGATCTCTAGGAGGGGAAGGACGAGGATGTGACGATCATCTTTGCACATTTAGTCGTTGATTTAATTAAAGTAGGATTAAGACTTTAGACTTAATTTTTCATTGCACATTTGGTTTGAAACCCTTTTTCTCGGGTACAGTTGAGGGGTTTGTTCCCCGATTTTGTTTTAGGCCCGTGTTGGGTAATTTTTGGGAGCTTGTTCCCTTTCTTTAGATGTAGGTTTTTAATTTATTTTGTGGATTGTTTACCTTTAATTTGCTTGTGCATAAGTAGCTAAAAAAGAAAAAACTAAAACAAAAACACGAGCTACCTGCTAGAAGCTACCTGCCCCTAGGTTGTATCATTTAGGACTGAATGAGCAGCATCTAGATCTAATTCTTGTCTTGCATATTGCATGAAGAATGCTGGAATCAGGTATGCACTTCTAACTTTGCATTTCTACCTGTCATGCAAATGCATTTGGATTAATTTCAAGACCACCTAATCTGAATTGAATAGATCTAACAAGTGGTCACATTTAATTCTTGAAAAAGGACTAATTAAAGGAGGCACATTTAAAAATCAAGGACTTGATTTTCAAACGTGGCATGAGATTCAAAATTCAAAATCTTTTTGCGGTGTATGCACACTTATATTTCTTGCACCACGGCACACATTTAGATACTCCTAAGTCTTGGAACTACTAGGACAAGAGCCCTCATATCATTGGATTCTGAAGTGTTCGGAACTTAAGATCAAAGGTTTGTAAATCCAAAGAGGGGGATACCCTGTCATGGATTTTTGGGGGTAGTTGAGAAGCACCACGAAAGCACAGCTTCAAAGGAAGGCTTAGGCCTACTTGCATCCCTCGATCTTCCATCTTTGGAGTTGCTCTACCAATTGAGATTTAGGGAAGAACACCTAAGCTCCAACTAGGTCTTCTGAGGCGATTCATAGGTCGACAATAAGCATGTAAATTGATTTAACAAATTGTATTGTCACCTACAATCTAACTTAAAATCAAAAGCCTAAATTGGGAAAGGCCTAAAAAGTCCTTTTTGAATTGTGTTTTGCTTGGGGAATGCTGATTGAGGTGTGAGTTAGAATGGACCACATTGATTTTCATCCTTTTACATCTTGCCCATACCCTTACCCCCACTCTGCACTCTTTGATCCCATATGCTGAGATGGTCCATCCTTTGATGGACATAATGACAATCATTGGGATCTGTTTTACTCCTATTATAGGAGTATTGGCCTGGTTAAGCCCCAAATCAGTGAGCAGAACATAGGAGCAGGATTTGCTTTGCCCAATATCCCACACACCAAGGAAATACCCAACCCACCCTCCCTGAATAATTATAATGGTTGGACAGACACTCTTGGGTACTATAAGACTGAGCCTGACTTCTCTCCTGATAGAAATGACCCTCTTCCTTGAAGATGGAAATACAGAAAATGCAAGATGAAATGATTGAATTGTTAGGAGAATCTTCGTGAGCAGGCCAACAAGAAAGAGATGAAATTAGACACCCAATCTACCCCATTGAGGATGACGTACACCCATCTACAATTGATGCATCTCCCATGGGAGAGCTTCACTTTAAGTTTGGAGGAAATTGTGGGGATTATGTAAGGGAGAATAGGTACTTTTTGAGGATCGATTTTGAAACCTCCCCGTTAGATGACACTTCCTTGAGAGATCCATGCCTTAAGTGGGAGGAAGATACATATGAAAGTAGCTATGCATTGGATGAAGAAAGGTGGCAAACCGAGGAAGATGATGATAAGGTTGAGTATCCACCTGAATTATATTAGAGTCAAAAGAAGGGAATGATGGTACCATTGGAAGACCTTGATCTAGATGATGGTATTTTAGTGACATTTGATGTAGTGGGACAAAGTCAAGTTGTTAATCCTGTCCTCCCTTCTGATCACGAGATGGAACTCAAACCCACCCTTAGGGAACCTAACCCTGAAGAAATTCACCTATCTGAGGAGTCCGATGTTACCAATGTAAACCATTTACCTCAGATAGAGTACCCTAGGGGATCTGCTGAGATTTTAGATGATTCTAGACCATGGGTATATGATGAATCGTATGATGAGGAGAAGGATAAATTATATGAGGAACCTACATTCAAGATTTGGAGTGACATTAAGGGCGATTATGTCTTATTTGAAGAGTTAGTCCCTAAGGATGTCACAAATTTGACCAAATTAGGTTTCCTTAGCACACCCATTGATGATATTTCTCCTCATGATGGAATAATGGAAAATTTGGAAGCAACTTCTAAGATTTATGTGAATTCACATGTAGACTCCAGGGAAGATTTGAGTAAAGAACAAGAACCTGGAGATAACTTTGATAGGATAATCCCCAGATCTGTTACTTCCAACCTGCCTTCATTTGATTCAAATTCACCCTCTAATTTGCTTATGTTTGAAGACGAAATTGTGACTCCTGATGAAGTGCAGGAAGATACATGTGATAGTGCAACGAATGCAATTGAGGATTTGGAAAGATTGTTAGGGATGGACATCGAGCTGATTAAACCCAACCTAGATCTTATGGCCATCTCGCAACCTCGAAACTTGGACACCCTAGACGATCCTTGGCTTAGAGATATGCTCGCTTTTGTTCTGACCAGGGGGCTTAACAAACCAATATTTCCTGTAATGGAGTATCATGTATGGATTGATGATTTCTTTAGTTAGTCCATTGCCCTGGGGGTTTATCTCTGCACCATTCCTTCCCCATTCTTTTTGGAGGATCCTTCTCATCCTCCCTCTTACCCCTATGGAGGTTGTTATGCCAGTTTATCCTTTAGAACCTCTTCTGGTGACCTAGGAAGATTTCATTCCCATCTTAGTTGGGCGAGCATTTGCTATTGGGATTCATCATCAGCTCGCCAACATCCTAGGTTACCTGTTTTCTAGGGCAGCATTACTTAGCTCATTTTTAGGGCCTATTTCTGTGATCCTTGAACCTGATTTGTAGGTTCTTTGGCTACTCGGCTGCTAACAAAAGAACGGCAGCCCATCTCTGACCTAGGTAATATCCTTCTATGAGCTGGATACTCCTCAAGAGGTTGGGGAAAGTGCGAAGCTTAAGTATTATGTCTATGGCTTAGGGACTATTTAGCCTCATTAACTGACCTCTGGTTTGTGGGACTTGGTAACCTAAGCACCCCAATCCACACACAGTCTGGTTCAGTGTGCTTAAGTATCAAAATTACGCAAATGCATTTAAATAAACATAAGTTGATTTGGACGAGTTCCTCACGCGGAGAGGTGGGAAATTCCCCTCGAAGATGTGCAATAACATATTGTCTCCTCAGTGCTTGTCCCTAGGATATCTACATATCCTACCGAGGGCATGTAAGCACCCTGTGCTGGTTCAGATGCCATGGGTGTCATTATCCCAAAATGTCGATTACTAGGGTCTGGATTTAGCTATAGAACACCATGGGTAGGATTATCTCGAAATCTCAAAAGCTAAGGTTCTGGGGGTTGCCATGGGCGGTGCTATCTCGAAGCATTGATTGCCAGGGACCCTTCGAGGATTGATGATGGTGATAGGAGGAGCTTTTTCACGCATTTGAAAGTCGTCAGAATCGTAGTATAGTCGCGCAAAAACGTTCTTCAAAAATAACTTTGTAAAAATAACGAGATTTTGAGTCCTGGTCGTTCATCTCTGGGAGGCGTTTGTTTAATTCTGAAATCGATCTTTTATTGCTTTACTTATTTACAAGTTGCATGGCAATTTATGATTATTATGTATTTAAGTATGACATGCTTAGTTGCAAGAATATCAGGAATTAAAAATAGGCAACTTTAATCACACAAAATATATTGCAATAAGCTCATGGTGATTCTCAACACATAGACATATATATATAGAAAATTTTCTGTCATTCATTCAAGAGAGTGTTTGCAACATGGAATGTAGAGGAAAGCTTGTAAAGGAAAGCTTGAAAATGTAAATCTTGCTACCAGAAAACGATCGCATACAGGAATCTATAGAGGGATTTTGCATGCATCTTTCGGGAAGAATAAAGAGCTAAACTACTAAGAAGTAAATATAAGCAGTAAAACTACAAAGAGCTAAGTTACTAATCTAGTAGAAGGAAGGGCATTCGGAGGTGTCTCCAATGGCCTTTGAGTGGCTGAGAGAAGGAGGGACGGCCAATGGAGCTTAGGCCGACCCTTGGCAAGAGGTTGGAGAAGTGATCTAGCATCCTGGCATGGAGATAGTGACCTTCATGGTGGTGCTCAACTTGTAGAGGTGGAGTGGAGATAGAATTGGCTAGCCTAAGTGGAATGAATGCCAAGAATGGGATGGCCAAGAGTGGATTGCCAAGAGTGGATGGGTGCAAATGGCCACCCCTTAGGTATTTTTATAGAACTACGGGAGCCTCTCTAGAGAAGTGTGGAACTCTCTAGAGAGAGTCCAAGAGTGGCCGGCCAAGTGGTTTTGAGATCCACAAAAAGTGGATCCCAATTTGAATGCCTCTTGGTTTCTAATTTACGCAACCAAGAGTGGCGCCACTTGGAGAGAGTTATAGAGAACTCTAGATGTGTGGGAGTGCATGAATGGGTGTGTGTGTGGTAGTGTCCTAGGTGTCTAAGTGATGTAGGTTAGGTCTTAAGGGTTTTAGGTAGGTGTATGCCTTGAATTAAGGTTGCATACCCTAATTGCTAAGGGGAATTTGCAATTAAACTTAACCCAAGTTTAATTGAATGAGTGTGAACCTAATTGAGAGTGAAATAACTCAATTAGGTTGGGTTTAGGTCAATTGAACTCTCACTAAGTCCAATTGGACTTGTGTGGGTTGAGATCTGAGCTCAATTGGACTCAATGAGTCCAATTGGCTTAGGTAATGATAATTGACTATGATCTAAGTCAATTGGGTTTGGTGAGGACCTAATTAGGTCCTTAGAGAGGTCTAGAGGTGATGTACTAGAGTTAGGGCACCTTAATTTAGGTTCCTATGGGGTTGGAATTAGGTCTAGGGAGCTAGAGATCTAAGATCAAGGCTTGAATATCAAAACAGAAACTGGAGACCAGTTCAAGACGTCCAAAAGCAAGATCAGATGACTTATACTCAAAAATCAGAATCCAGACTTCAGTTCTGGACGTCCAATCTGAGTCAAGGGGAATTCTAGGTTCTATTTTGGGTATTTTGTAGAAATTGGATGTCTGACAAAGTGTCTGGACGTCCAACAACACTACAAAAGTGGGTTTGAGGTGTGCGGGAGTTGGCTAAGGGTTCTGGATGTCCTATAATTCATTTGGACGTCCAAATAAAGGTTGGAACTTTTGTTTTAAGGTTTCCTAGTGTGCGGTGACCTAATCTGAAGGTGGCTAAGGCTTGGGGAAGTCTCTAGGCTATCCTTGGGCTAGGATGGACCTAAGCTCTTCACATTTTACTACTTTATTCCTACTTAATAGAGTAGCATACCTTAACTCCCTAACATTATTATTCACTACATCTAACCTAGGTCTTCTGCTCCAGTCCAGCTGCAACACCCATTATTCCTGATCCAGCTTCAAATCCAGCTCTAGATCCAGCTTCTGAGCAGCTTATTGCCTGCGATTGACATAATGCACTTAATCAGCACATTATAGCATTATTTTTGGCATAGCTAAAGGAAAGCAGTAAAGATGCAGATAATGCTTATGCATGCATGAATCACCCTAATTTATGCTAAGTCCTAGCTTAATTTAGGTCAATTAAGACCTATGATTGCTGCGCAATCATACCCCCATGCCTAAATCTTGCTAGTCTCTAGCAAATGCAAGACTAACTTATTTACAGTAGGGTCCCTAAGGGATTGATTATTTTATCAAGTGTATGCCTAGAGATTTTTCTCCTTTTTGTTTTCCTCCTATGCTCTAGAAATCCAGACAATCGTGAAAGTGCAGCTATGTTGCTTTTGCAACGGATTCGAGCGAAAAACTGATTCACCTCTAAAGCCTGTACTTGACCTCTAGTAAAAATTCTAGCAGGATAGGCGGATTTCTTCCCTCGGGGTATTCAAGATATTCTATGAATTTCACCCCAGCTTTAGGCTTAGGTAGAGAATCTCTGAGGGAAAGGATTATATATTTGGTGGCTCACTCTCACTTTGTGCTACATAGAGACTAGTACTACAGAATCTAGATTCCCAGATTACTAAGTAACTCAACTCAGAGAAAGACGAGAAACACTATGCTCTCTTTTGGTTCCTTTGTATTCATTCTCTCTTTCTCCTTTTCTTTTTCTTTTCTTTCCTTTCTTTTTCTAAGAGCTCACAACCTCACCAGATTCACACATATGACTTATATTTGGTGGTTTCACTTGACATTAACACTTTAATTGAGTTTCCATAACCTTATCACTAAGTTAGAATTCCTCAGCCAGTATTCGGGTGGTCTGAAACACAAGAAAGGTGGGTTAAGGCCATTTTTGGTGGATCTCAAATTTATTTGGTGGTATTGTCTCAATGTAACTAAACTAAATATTCACTCTTTTTTCTTTTCTCTTTCTAATTTTTTTCAATTTTTCTTTCTTTTCATCATTTTTTCTTTCATTTCATTTTTTTTCTTTTTTTTTCTTTTTCAACATAACACAACTAGCACACATCTATGAACTTTATTGAGGGGGTATTATTAGGGATTGGTGGTACTCAAGAGACATTGGGTGGCTTATTTGGTGAAAGTGCCTACTCACGGCACCGGGAGAGATGGATAGGATGGTGTATTTCTGACCTTGGTATCAATACCCTCCTTCAGCCGAGGATTCTGTAAAGAATGGTCGTAACCATCCACCTTAACCCTAGTTTTATGAAAACCCTTTCTTCGCGTATGTGCCTTATTTGGTGGCTCTCAAAATTTCCAACAAAATGTATACGCAGCAACTGAGAGAGAAAACTATGTCTAATCTCAGAGTATCATCACCTAATTATCTAGGACTCCGGATTCCTTGTACTAATCTTTGAGCACCAGTACACTCTACTCTCATCTCATACTATTTGGTGGATTTTTGGAGGAAAATCTGCCTGACTCCCAAAACACTATCCAGGGGTTCAAGAAAAGAAGCACTACTTCTTCTTGACAGACTAAAGACATTTATCAACCTTCACCATGAATCCATTGCAAATTCTATGTGTGTGTGAAAAGTTGTACTGGATTCCAGATTATAGGAATCAACTAGAGGATAAAATCCCTAATGCATTCTCTTAATAAAATAATCTTATTCATGAATGCAATATGTATATATGCTATAAACAACTAACCTCGTATAATTTGTACTTCGTGAAATTCCCGTATCGGGTTACATTCAGCTTGACCCTAAATTTAGAACAAGAGGTGAGTGTGTGAGTCGAAAATGGCTATTGCGGACGATTTTTAGCTCCAATGCGAGCATTGGAGGTGGAGTCGATTGTTCTTTTATCTAGGGTTCTAAAGTACATTTTACATGCAGCTCTGAGGTTTTCCTAAATGTTGGCATAAAAATTTCAGTTTTGTTGTATCTACCCCCCCATGCCTAAGTTCTTGCATGTCCTCATGCATGAATATAAAAGAAAATAAATACAGTAGGGAGTAAATGGGTAGAAATCACCAGTAATTGCTCCTGAAATTATACATTTAGCACCAGCCAACCTGTCAGTATGCAATATGCAAAAAGAAAATATGCCAAAAGAAAAATATGCTATATATAAAATGGTTATGATAAATGATGGTAGAATGTGAGATACATGCTATCTATATGTGCTGAGTTTAACACCTCCTGCTGGGCGAGAATTCAATCACACATCCTCAATAAGGTGAACAATCTCGTCTGGTGGAGGAGGTTCCTGGGCCAAAAATGGCTTGAGGCACTTGCCATTTACTGTAGATATATGCCCAAATTTTGGGTCCTTGATTTGGACTGCCACATTAGGATATGGCTGAATCACGATATATGGGCTAGTCCACTTGGACTTGAGCTTCCCTGCAAAAAGTTTCAGTCGCGAATCGAACAACCAGACTTGCTGGTTGGGCGTGAATGCTTTCCTCCGGATGTGGCAGCCATGAAAGGCCTTGGTCTTTTCCTTGTATATCAATGCATTCTCATAGGCCTCCCACCAGATCTCTTCTAATTTGCTGAGCTAGAGTTTCCATTCTTGACCTCCTGCATCGAGGTCAAGGTTACATTTTTGCACTGCCCAAAAGGCACGGTGTTCCAACTCTACAGGAAGGTGACAGGCTTTGCCATATACCATGTGATATGGTGACATTCTGAGTGGGGCCTTGTATGTGGTCCGATTTACCCAGAGTGCATCAACTAATTTGTCGGACCATTCCTTCCTATCTGGACTAACCGTCTTCTGGAGAATCAGCTTGATCTGACGGTTAGACACTTCAGCCTGCCCCTTGGTCTGCGGGTGATACGGGGTGGCTATACGGTGATGTACCCCATATTTCTTTAGTAATGACCTGAAATGGGCGTGGATGAAGTGGCTTCCCCTATCGCTAATCAGAGCGTGGGGTATTCTGAATCTCGTGAAGATATACTATTGTACGAAAGAAATGTCTTATGATCAGCCTGTCTCACCAGGATGGCCTTGACCTACTTTGAGACATAGTCGACGACTAGTAATATGTACTCAAAGCTATGTGAGTTTGGAAAAGGGCCCATAAAATCGATTCGCCAAGCATCGAACACTTCTACAACCATGATGGGCTGGAGTGGCATCATGTCTCTCCTGGTCATAGAACCAACCGACTGGCATCATTTGTAGTGTTGGGCGTATTCGTGTGTATCTTTGAAAATAGTTGGCCAGAAAAATCCCGACTGCAAAATTTTTGCAACAATTTTCTGTCCGGAGAAGTGACCACCACAAGCATCATTGTGGCAAAAAGATAACATGCTGGGGATCTCAAAATCTGGGATGCATCTTCGAATAATTTGATCCGCTCCAATGCAGAAGAGCAGTCGGTCGTCCCAGAGGTAGAATTTGGCTTCCGCGGTGAATTTGAGTTTCTGATCCTTGGATAGGTTTGCGGCAATCCTACCTCCCACAAGGTAGTTCGCAATATTCGCATACCAGGGGAACTCAACAGAATGAACTACCAAAAGAGATTCATCTGGAAATCTCTCGTGGATATGCAAGGAATAAGGAATGTGGGCTGGGTCTAGTTTGGACAAGTGATCTGCCACAACATTCTGCTTTCCAGCTTTGTTACAGATTTCAATATCAAATTCTTGCAATAGAAGGATCCATTTAATGAGTCATGGTTTGGCATCCTTCTTTGCCAACAAATGCTGGAGGGCGGAGTGGTCAGTGAAGATGATGACCTTGGACCCTAATAAGTGAGATCTGAATTTCTCCAACCTGAATACTATTGCTAGCAGTTACTTTTCGATGACAATATAATTGTGCTAAGCCTCATTCAGCGTCTTGCTGGCATAGTATATGATAAAGGGTTGTTTCTCCCGACGTTGGCCTAAAACAGCATCGACGGCAAAATCAGAAGCGTCGCACATCATCTTGAAATCAAGCGACCAGTCATGTGGTTGGAGAATCAGGGAATCAAAGACAGCGCTTCGTAAAGACTCGAAGGCGCTGAGACACGAGTTGTCAAATTCAAATGGGACATCAGCAACCAAGAGATTGTCAAAGAACGTGCAATTTTCGAGAAATCACGTATAAATCTCCGATAGAAGCCGATGTGACCCAAGAATGATTTGATCTGCTTGACCGAGCTAGGTGGCGGTAAGTGGGAAATAATCTCTGATTTATCTCGATCAACCTCGAGTCCATTTTTAGAGATCCTGTGTCCTAGTACTATGCCATCCCTCACCATGAAATGGCTTTTCTCTCAGGATAGTACTAGGTTTACCTTGATACACCATTTCAGGATCTTAGTGAGGTTATCAAGACAAGATGCGAAATCATCTCGGAAAATAGAGAAGTCATCCATGAATACCTCCACATAGTCCCCAATCATGTCAGAGAAGATGGCCATCATACAATGCTAAAATGTTGCTGGTGGATTGCAGAGGCCAAAGGGCATCCTCTTGAAAGTGAATGTTCCAAAGGGGCATGTGAATGTGGTCTTGTCTTGATCATCCGGGCTAAGCGCTACTTGATTATACCTAGAGTATCCATCCAGAAAGTAGAAGAAACTACATCCAGCTAACCGTTCCAAGATTTGATCAATGAAAGGCAAAGTGATCCTTCTAGGTAGCCGTGTTTAGTTTCCTATAGTCGATGCAGACCCACCAAGATGTTGTAGTGTGGGTCGAGATGGATTCACCCTTACCGTTTTTCACAACGGTGAGTCCTGCTTTCTTGGGCACTATCTGGATCGGACTCACCCATTGGCTATCTGAGATTGGGTATACAATATCTGCATCCAGCCATTTGATGATCTCCTTCTTAACAACCTCTAGCATATTTGAGTAAAGCCGTCTTTGAGGTTGTCGCGAAGGTTTCACCCCTCATCTGTGTAAATGTGATGAGTGCAATACGAGGGGCGAATACTATGGAGATCAGCAATACTCTACCCTATAGTAGCCCTATGATTTTGCAGCGTAGAAATCAATTGATGCTCTTGTTCTTGGGTTAAGTGGGCATTGCTAATGACTGGGTATGTCTCACTTTAACCCAAGAACACATACTTGAGTGAGTCAGGTAAGGGCTTCAATTCAATCACGGGTGAGTCAAAGTCAGAAATGGGAGTGGGAGGAGCAAACTCGAGGGTGGGAATCTGCTGATCTGTATGCACGTGAATTCCTGCTGATTCACTTCTTGTGAAATAATCAGTTGTGACTGCATTAACGGGAAACCCGTTAGCTGTGGTCATGTCTTCCTGCAACAACAGGAGCGATTCAGCAATGTGTGGATCAGGATAGTAGGAGTCAGGGGTGCTGTGGTCAGAAGCACACCCTAAACAGTCAGATCCTTGGGGTGATACATGTAGTGCATGTTGGTGCTAGAGCACCACGATCATTTGTTTTGATGATAACAAAACACGTGCTATTTAACATTTGCAATTTGAGTCCTAGATTTCAGGTCAATTGCAAATGTGGACGTGTTTAGACAGAGTTCGAGCTCGCATCCAGGACGGATTGGAGGAGCTTGATGGAAAACAGAGGAGGTTCGCGTGGAGCGAAAGATTGAAGATGGAAGGAAATGAAGAATATGATAGATTTCCTTCTTTTGTACTTGTTGTATTTTTTCGTTTCTTTTGTTGCTCTTTATTTCCTTAGATATTTCATGTTAAAGAGCCTTAAAGAACCCTAATAGTAGTCCTAGGAACACCGGCACAACCCTAGGATACTTAGGTTTTCTGTAGAATACTTAGAAAACCAATATAGGGTTCAAACAACACTTCCAGACGTCTAATTCCCAAATCAGACGTCTGATAAAGTATTGTAAGACGTCTGACTATTGTTTCAGACGTCTGATAACTGTTAGGATGGACATAGCTAGTTCTGTCTGATGAAATCAGACGTCCAGACCTTAGTCCAGACGTCTTAGAAGACGTCTGATGACTTTGCCAGACGTCCAATTAGTGGACCTTTGGCTGGCTTAGCAAACAGTCAAGAATATGACCGTTAGAGCCTTATCAGACGTCCTTAGGCCTTTCCAGACGTCTGATAAATGACCGTTTTGCCTCGGCTGACCCAAAATCTCTTCTCAGAGATTTTCTAGCCATTGCAACATTTGGAAATCAATTCCCACAGTAAAAGTAGGTTTCCAGACGTCCAGACTTAGAGCCAGACGTCCTGTATGTCGTCTGATGGACTTGCACAAAAACCCTGTTTAGATCTGATTCAAGTCAGGGAGAAACCCGCGTAGAATCAGACGTCTGACCTTGAAATCAGACGTCTTAAAGTGGCCTTCCAGACGTCTGATGCCAGAGTTAGACGTCTGATAACCCTGTCAAATGTAATCATTGTCCTGATTTCGGCCTAATTCTCTTGGACTTTGTTCCCAATGGCTATGGAAGCTTTTCTAAGCCTTCCAAAGCCTTCCTAAGGCCTCTATATATAGAGGGGAGCCTTTTCACACCTAGACACAACAAGAGAAACACAAGAAACACTTTGCAATACACTAAGATCAAGTATTTCCACTCTCTTGTGTCCAAGAAGCTCTTGCTCTCTAAGCTCAAGTTCTACATCTTGAGAGCATCATTCCCTTCGCGCACCCGCTCTCCCGCCATTGTCTACGAGAGCGACATTGCGCCGTTGCGTGGCTCACACACCCGCGTCATCGTCGACGCACTCCTTGCAAAGGGGAGTTTCCTATTTCCTATAGAAGCTAGGTTTAAATTACTTTGTTGGCTCTATAGGTTTGTTGTTTTCTTTTATCTTTGTTATTTTGTTGGGTATTCGCTTTGCGAATTCCCGTCTCCTTCGTGGGACAAAATCCTTCTCGTGGAGAGAAGGGGTTGAGGAACGCTACCCTCGTACTTGTAGCGTGGTTGTACTGAGGTTGAATCACCCTCATTTTAAAGTGATTCGGTTAGTGGATTTGATCAACTAGGTTGATCGGAAAATCCTAACTCGAGAGGGTTAGGTGGTGGTTTTCACCCGTTTTGGGTTTCCACCTAAAATTTCTTGTGTACTTGTGTGATTGATTTTTGAGATTGCTTTATATTTTATTTCCGCATTTTATTACGTCACCCCTCCTGAAAGGGCCAAACCTATAGTGCAGTGGTCTCAGTCTCGTGTGGATCAAGGTCCAAGATCCCTGATAGTGTAGATGAATGAGCCATTGGGTCATCACAAAGGAGCCCAATGTTACCATAGTATGTCGAATCTTCGTTTTCACCATCCTCCTCTATTCGATCCAGTCGAATTTCTTTACTGCCCTGAATATGTCAAGTCGAAGTCGCTCATTACCTAGGGCTATCTCCATACACCCAGATGCACAATCAATGTTTGCTTGGGCTGTCGCTAGAAATGGGCGACCCAAAATAATTGGTGCATCTCAGAGATTAGGAGGAACTTCCATATCGAGAATGAAAAAATCTGCGGGAAAGTAGAATCCACAAACTTTTACGATCACGTTCTCAACCACCCCCCTCGGTGTCTTCACTGATCTATCAGCCAGCTGAATCGTGACCGAGGTGGGCTTCAACTCCCCAAATCGAAATCAATCAAATACGGCAGTGGGAGTTAGGTTGATGGACGAACCTAGATCTAGAAGGGCCCGATCAAATGGAGAGTCCTGCAAGAAGCAGGATATAAGTGGGGTACTAGGGTCTTTCTTTTTCGACAGCAAGTCGACTAGAATCACGGCGTTGGCCTCTTTCGACAGTACCGCCTGTCGTCCAATTATGGGTTGTCACTTTAGGGTACAATAGCCCTTGAAGAACCTAGTGACAGTGGGAATGTGATCGATTGCCTCGAGGAGGGGGACCTGAATATGTACCTCCTTGAACATTGAATTTAGGTCCTCAAAATTCTACTTGTCCTTTTTCCATACCGCATTCTGTGTCAAAGCTTCAGGAAAAGGGACGGGAATCTCAGGGTTGAGTGGCTTCTTACCCTTATCTACCACAGGTGGCTCCTGAGATGAAGAGGGAGTCGAACCCGCCTACGGCGAAGGGTGGAAAAAATCAGGACCTGCCTACCTATGTGGTGGGTCAAATGTCTTCCTTCCACTCCTCAAAGAGACAGCATGTGCATCGGGTTCCTGTCGATGAGGTGGTGGGGGAGCGGAAGGGGTAGAGTGTGCGGGGTTCTACAAAGGCAGCTAGCCTTGCGCGTAACTAGGTGGTACAGAAGGCACCTGTAATATGGCATGTGCCTGTCCCTGCGATGCCTGAAACCTAGGTGGGGTGTCTTGGTTCTGCACATACCAAGGATTCGGGATGGGTTGGGACGGCAAGGCTCCCTGAGTCATATGCTCTTGCAATAGCTGGTTTTGAGTGTTTTGTATAGTTTGTATCTGGTCAGCCATCGCCTTCATAATCTGCAAGCTATCCTGTGTAGATTTCCTCATCGATTCTTGCAGCTCCTCTTTCAGTGCCTCCAAAGGGTCAACCCGCTTTGGAAGGTGACTGGCAGGTTGGTGTAGCAGCTGGCATAAAGAATGGGGTTACTTCTGATGTGGGAATGGCTGCTGCTTAGGGTACGTGTTCTGCGCATTCTCGTATTGCCCGGTCTGGTAGTGTGGATCTTGATGTGGTCTCTGTGAATTACCAAACCAGGAGAAGTTCAGATGTTGGCGCCAACCAGGGTTATACATCTCTGAATATGGGTTATTACGCCTGTATCCTTGGATAGCACTGACGTCCTCGTATGCCGAAGATGTTTGAGACATATATCCGTCAAGGGGATACTCATTATAATCTGTGGGTGGTGCATAACCCTGGTTGTAAGGTGCCAGATTTGGATTGTTTATGGGATCTTGATATGCAGGATCTCCTAAATAAGGAGAAGATGCATCCGAGTGAGTAGATTAACTCAAGCAGGAGGGGCTCAGGGTGCATAGGAGGGCCTTGAAGTGGCAGAGTTCATGTCAGATTGACCCTGACTAATCTGGTCAATCTTTTTCTCGATTAGGTTTATTATATCTAGCTGCTTGATGATGATATCCATGTTGGCTCGAATAGACTCGGTGTGAGCCTCATGGACACCAACCCACTTCTGACCAGGTCGCTTGAACTGGTTCATAGATGCGGCATTCATCGAGTTCTCCGCCAAAGATTCGAACAACTCAAAAGCACTATTCTCATCTTTTGAGAGGAAATTCCCGCCAATAGATGCATCGGCCAGATACCGATGTGTGTCATCCAGCCCTTGGTAAAAGATTTGAGCTAGGTGCCATCTGGGTATACCATGGTGCGGGCATTTTCGGAGAAGGTCGTGAAATTGGTCCCAGGTTTCATGCAACTTCTCCCCAGCTCCTTGGGAGAAAGTCGTGATTGCATGCCGCATCGTGTTTGTTCAACCGATTGGGAAGAACTTTTGCAGGAATTCACGTCGTAATTCTGGCCAGGTTCCAATTGGCTTCCTAATGGTCTTGAACTAGTATGAAGCTTTGTCCCTCAAAGAAAATGGGAAAAGCTTCATTAGAACAATCCCAAGATCGATATTCCTGGGTCAAATTGTTTCAGCGAGTCGACTCAGGTCCTCAAGGTGCTGGAACGGATCTTTGCTTGAGTTTCCATAGAAGTGAGTGCTGATCAACCCAATCACATTGGGCTTGAGCTCAAACACGTCTCTACCTGCGGGAATTCTGACTAAAGGTGTGACGATTTGTGCGGCTGGATTGTAGAAATCCCACAGTTGTTCTCCTCGCGGTGGATGCTGCATCCTGTCAAGCACTGTCGAAATGCGGTCCATGCTCTGCCGATGTCACTCCTCAGATTCAACTACCCAGGCTTCCAGACGAGACATCGGGTCCAAATTATCAATATCCTGACCCAGTCTAGGTCCAGGTCCAGGATTAGCCATTGTGGCTACGGGAGTAGAAGAAGTGGGGGGAGAAGATGGTCCTGGCGAGGTGACTCACCTCCTTGGGAGTGGCTCCCAAGGTCCAACCAGTTGAGGTCTAAGCGACCTCCGTCCTTGCATACACTACCGAACCCTGGGGTTGGTGTAGCGAAGCCAGACAAGGCTAAGGCCCTGTCAATTAGATGGTCCTTATGATCTTATGACCAGATTTTTCATTTTACATTCTAATTCCTAAAGAAAATCCATCATACAATCGATTGAAAGCGATTCTCGCCTCTCGACTAACCCATCCAAGAGGTTGAAAGCACCCAGTAGTACGACAACAAATTCAGGTTTAATTCGTGTTTTAAAATTGATTTTAGCCCATTTTTCTTTAGTTGGGGTTTTTTTTGTGAGTGGCCCACAAGGTGACCAAGCTCACCGGCTAAGTACTAGACTTGATTAAGTCTAGTCTAGCCCAAATGTGGTCTCTAAGTTGTAACCCTAAAAGTGTAACCTAGGGTTTATGCAATTCTAGGGTTTTGTTCTTTTATTTTCAGCAGACCACAAAAGTTACAATCATTTCTCTAGTAGAATTTGGAATCCAAATAACTTGAATTTGGAGAGTAGATTCCTTTTTCAATTATCTTTTCTAAGAATATTTTTTGGAATTTTTACTATTTCAATATAATTTCTAGAGATTTTTGAATGTTGGGGGGTCAGATTTGGAATTTTGACCCCTGGTCGATTTTTTGCTTTGAAACAGTACCAAATGACTTTCAAAAATTCTGGAAAAATATTTAAAATAAAGCTAATGAGATCAGATTTCAAACCCAACCATTTTTAGTCAAAACAGATTCGCAGATTGCTCGAAATTGCTTTCTGAATTTTGAAAAATCTTGAATCTGGGTTAGTCTGACCCCCTTGCACTTCACGAATTTTCAAAAATTTTATACTTGGAAGTTTTTCAAAAGAATGGTTTCGATTGAAAGATGGTTTGAAAATGAAAGTCTAGCCCGAATTTCAAAATTTTTTGTTTGCTAATTTTTTGACGATCGAATTTTTAAAGCAGACTTTGAATCTTGGCTGAAAATCGGAAAATGGTGAAGCTTTTAAAGAAGGTTTGAGTTTGAAATCCAAACTTTTCCACCAAAATTTTTTTTTTTCAAAAACTTTCGCAAATTTTTTTTCAAAAAATATTTTTCTTTTTTTTTTTCAAAGGATTTTCAAAAATATATGTATTTTTTTTGCTTTTTCAAACTAACCTAGGATTCAAAAAGGAACCTAATCTAGATTTTTTGAAGTTTTATTATTTATTTTTTCTTTTTCACGGAAATGAATAAAATTTTTTTCTTTTTTTTCAAAAAAAAAATTGATGGAAGCTAATCTAATCCTAGGGTTCACAAGAAAACCTAGCCTAAGAAGGAGATAATGTGCACCTAGAATTCTTTTCTGTGCTAGTGTGTGCAAATCTCGTTTTTTCCCTGTGTTGTCTCTACACATGAAAAAACAAAGTAGAGGTAGATTTGTCAGTGATAGTTCAAGAGATTGAAATAAAAAAAATATGATGTTGCCTCCCCGGCAATGGTGCTATTTGACGGATGTTGTTTTCGCGCATTTGAAAGTTGTCAGAATTGTAGTATAGTCACGTAAAAACGTTCGTCAAAAATAAGTTTGTAAAAATAACGAGACTTCAAGTCCTGGTCATTCGTCTCTGGGAGGCATTTGTTTAATTTTGAAATCGATCTTTTATCGCTCTACTTATTTACAAGTCACATGGCGGTTTATGATTTTTACGTATTTAAGTACGACATGCTTAGTTGCAAGAATATCAGGAATTAAAAATAGGCAGCTTTAATCACACAATATATATTGCAATAAATTCATGGTGATTCTTAACACATAGACATATATATATATATAGAAAATTTTCTTTCATTCATTCAAGAGAGTGTTTGCAACATGGAATGCAGAGGAAAGCTTGTAAAGGAAAGCTTGAAAATGTAAATCAAGCTACTAGAAAATGATCGCATACAGGAATCTATGGGGGGATTTTGCATGCATCATTAGGGAAGAATAAAGAGCTAAACTACTAAGCAGTAAAACTACGAAGAGCTAAGTTACTAATCTAGCAGAAGGAAGGGCATTTGGAGGTGGTCTCAGATGGCCTTTGAGTGGCTGAGAGGAGGGGCGGCCAATGGAGCTTAGGCCAGCCCTTGGAGAGAGGTTGGAGAAGTGATCCAGCATCCTGGCATGGAGATGGTGACCTTCATGGTGGTGCTCAACTCGTGGAGGTGGAGTGGACATGGAAGTGGCTAGCCTAAGTGGAATGAATGCCAAGAATGGGATGGCCAAGATTGGATGGCTAAGAGTGGATGGGTGCAAATGGCCACCCCTTAGGTCTTTTTATAGACCTAAGGGAGCCTGTCTAGAGAAGTGTGGAACTCTCTAGAGAGAGTCCAAGAATGGCCGGCGAAGTGGTTTTGAGATCCACAAAAAGTGGATCCCAATTTGAATGCCTCTTGGTTGCTAATTTTGGCAACCAAGAGTGGCGCCACTTGGAGAGAGTTATAGAGAACTCTAGATGTGTGGAAGTGCATGAATGGGTGTGTGTGTGTGTGTGTGTGGTCATGTCCTAGGTGTCTAAGTGATGTAGGTTAGGCCCTAAGGGGTTTAAGTAGGTGTATGCCTTGAATTAGGGTTGCAAACCCTAATTGCTAGGGGAAATTTGCAATTAAACTTAACCCAAGTTTAATTGAATGAGTTTGAACCTAATTGAGAGTGAAATAACTCAATTAGGTTGGGCTTAGGTCAATTGGTCTCTCACTAAGTCCAATTGGACTTGTGTGGGTTGAGATCTGAGCTCAATTGGACTCAATGAGTCCAATTGGCTTAGGTAATGGTAATTGACTATGATCTAAGTCAATTGGGTTTGGTGAGGACCTAATCAGGTCCTTAGAGAGGTCTAGAGGTGATGTACTAGAGTTAGGGCACCTTAATTTAGGTTCCTATGGGGTTGGAATTAGGTCTAGGGAGCTAGAGATCTAAGATCAAGGCTTGAATCTCAAAACAGGAACTAGAGACCAGTTCCAAATGTCCAAAAATAGGATCTGATGACTTATACTAAAAAATCAGAAGTCCAGACTTCAGTTCTGGACGTCAAATCTGAGTCAGGGGGAATTCTAGGTTCTGTTTTTGGTATTCTACAGAAATTGGACATCTGACAAAGTGTCTGGACGTCCAATAACACTGCAGAAGTGGGTTTGAGGTGTGTGGGAGTTGGCTAAGGGTTCTGGATGTCCTATAATTCATCTAGACGTCCAAATAAAGGTTGGAACTAGGGTTTTAAGGTTTCCTAGGGTGTGGTGACCTAATCTAAGGGTGGCTAAGGCTTGGGGAAGTCTCTAGGCTATCCTAAGGCTAGGATGGACCAAAGCTCTTCAAATTTTACTACTTTATTCCTACTTAATAGAGTAGCATACCTTAACTCCCTTACATTATTATTCACTACATCTAATCTAGGTCTTCTGCTCCAGCCCAGCTGCAAGACCCATTATTCCTGATCCATCTTCAGATCCAGCTTTGGATCCAGCTTCTGATCAGCTTATTGCCTGTGATTGACATAATGCACTTAATCAGCACATTATAACATTATTTTTGGCATAGCTAAAGAAAGGCAGTAAAGATGCAGATAATGCTTATGCATGCATGAATCACCCTAACTTATGCTAAGTCCTAGCCTAATTTAGGTCAATTTAGACCTATGATTGTTGCCCAATCAGATGGGGAGTAGGAATCCGATACAGACTGTGTTGTGAAGCTAATCCAAAGCTATAAATAAAAAGAAAAGAGAGAGAAAGCTCTCCAAACAAAGAAAATTCCTCTGTCTCTCTCTGACAAAATTCACTACAAATTGAACCAAGTCTAAAACATGTTACAAGCACGAGTGCTTTAACCGCGGAGTTCAACGAACCTTAGGATAGTTCCTGTGGGCCTTAAAAACCCTCGTGGCATATTGAGGCTAGAGCTAGTCAGGTCTAGATCTTGGTTGGTACTTGAGTACCTCTAGGCCTACTATCGGCTTTCTAACCTAATCTACAGAAGAAAGCACACATCATAGTTTTTCAGTATCAAAATATTGCATGGTCTAGAATCAAAGTTAAAACCTTAAAATTTTGCTAAGAGACTTGCAAAAGCTAGGCATGGTGGTATGAGGGGAACACCATCATGGGCCCTAACTAGCTCATTTTGACCCAATGAAGAGAATAAATGCTCCTACATAACCAACTGAAGGTCATAATTCATCGCATAACCTTTCCGAGAGAAACACAAGAAACAAGAGGGAAAACTATAATTTTACCAATATAGTACTACCACAGGTTTTCTTAAGGGCTAAAAAAAGGTCAAATGGTCTTAATAAGATAACAAGTGGGTTGGATTTGACAGAAAAGGATTTGTATATCTTCTGTGAATTAAATTACTTCTTGAAACCCTAAAAATAGACTCAATTAACCAAGGTTTTGGTCAGGATAAAATTCACTTAATCCCTCTAAAAATCATATAAAAATATTCTCTTGGGTTTAGTACCTTCAATTTGGTCAGTAGGACCTATTATGTCCTAAAATGGGTCTCAGATAGATATTTACCCTAATTTGGGTTTTTGCATAAATTACCCAGTCAAATGTTGTAAAAACCAAAATCCAACTTCACCATTGGATTCCTTAGGTTTGAATTAGGTTTGTATGAAAATTTAGACACAAGGGGAACTTGTCTTGACTTAGTTTACAAAAAGATCCTGTCTGATTACATTTCTACCCCTAACTTTCAAAAACCCGTGCTACTAGCCCTTAGCTTTCTCGTCATCTTCAGAAGTAGGTCCCTCCACCATTATCGTGGAGGAAACCTATTCTGATGACCTTTGACAGAGGAGATCTCTTTGATTTCTTAGAGAATCTCCTCTAAAATTAGAAGGGAGATCCTCTGAGAAATTCTCTCCCATCTGAACACATCTTTGAGATCAGATTCCCTACCAATCTCTCATGCGAATGCATGGGAGATTTGGGTATCCTAGCAGTTCCCATCTTCGGTGACCTTCCAAGCTTGGGAAGCTTGCTTCCCAAGCCCTAATCGTCCTGTAGAGCCCTATTTAGAGAAGCCCAGATCTCCCCGTCTTGCTCATGCTCGAATTTAGCTGCGAATACCCTAAATTCTTCTCTTCCTCCTCACGACTGTAGGCTCCTTGACATCCGACGACCTTTCCTACCCTTCCTCGTTGTCCGACTGCCATATCTGCGACAGATTCCTCCTCTCTGCCTTCATCCGCATCTCACCGTATCAACAGGCGCCACTCCCTCTTCATCCTCGCTATTCCGACCTCACCACAGTCGCCTTCGTCTCCAGCATCAGCCATACCTGACCCGATGCCCTTGCTCACCTCCTTCATCCTTTAACGCCCTAAATAAGTTCCCTGTCCCCTCTATTTACTTCCCCTCTCTTTATTTCCCAAAATTGACCACTGCCACCCCTCGCACCTTCATCTTTTCCATCTCCGACCACCACATCCGGTGAGGCCATCCCACCTCCACAGGCCACAAAAACCCTCGTCGTCAAGCCCACAACCTCCACCACACCTCACTGAGCACTTCACCTCACTTCACTCATCGCGCCACTCACCCAAACCACCCCCCGAACACACCCACTCATATGCACACAGTGTGCCCTAGGCGCACACTCACAGACACTCACATGCCACGCCACCACCCCTAGCACATTCGCCGTGCTCCAGCGGACCTCCTTGAGCGATTTGACATGTCCACGAGGCCATTCTCTTGATTTCAGGTTCAGACCCCATCCGCCATTGGCGAGCACGCTTGAAGCTCGCTTGAAGGCATTACAGGTGCTACTGTCCCAAGCTACGCGGAATTACTTCACCCATGCACCTAGGCCTTCAATTGGAGTTGAAGGCCTTAGCAGCTGCTGCAATTGGAAGCAACATCCTCTGCCGCAGGTGTACGAGAAAAGAGGGCGCCGATAGTCCCACCTCAGAAACGAAGGGCAACCACGCCCAAATAAATTGAAAAAGTGGTGTAGGTTTATCGCCTCAGTTACCATGCGGTGAGGTCCCTCTCACCTATACCGGTCTCGTCCGTGACATGCCCCTGCAGACCTGGCTGACCCGACCCGACCTGCACTCTCGTCCACTACCACACGCCGGTGGGCCTAGTCCCAGGTACGCACCTGACCCGATAACCCGAATATTTGTGTGGCTCTAGGAGAGCGGATCCAAAAAGAGAAAGAGAGGAGAGTCACGCTGGTAGGGGTAGGGTTTTGCTACAGGGATCTTTGGCCAACACTTAGCTAATTTAGAAGAAGAGGAGGCCATGGTTGAAGGCTGAAGGCAGGAGGAAGAAGAAGAAGAGAAGGCTCGCAAAGGCAAAGGTAGAGAAAGAAGAAGAAGAGGCCAAAGACAGAAGCTGAAGAAGAAGAGAAGAAGAGAAGTACACGGCTGCAAAGAAGCAAATTAAGAAGAAGAAAAGAATAGAGAAAGAAAAAGCAGAAGGAAGAAGCAAAGAAGAAGGATCAAACACTTTAAGTCATCTGATTCCTTCATCAGACGACAGATTCTAGTTTCCGTTGCATATTCATACATTGAGTTACTTGGTGATATTGTAGGAGTATTTGATGATCTAAATCACCATTTTACTCCCATATTTTTTCACTTTAATACCGATATTATTGCATACTCTTTTAATTCTATATTGTGATCTTGATTTTCAAATACCAATTTGCTCCTTATGTTCAAGCTCGAAAATCTTTTTGAGTAATAAATTGTATTTGCTTTTAAAGCGATTTTGACTATACTGCAACGCGATTATTTTAAAACATTGATTTTGCAGCATTAACAGGGTCTGAGGATTAATCTTTTTATTTTGATCCGCACTTGTGAATTCTCCATTTCTTCCTGTATGTATTTTATGCCCAGCTAAAGGCATTAAACTTAGCGCATGTGTATACTTTCTTCTCTCTGTACAGCTAACCAGATTTTCATGAAATTCAGGTGATATTCTATTTACTCCACCCTTTTCATGTCTTTATTTTTGCAATGAGGACATTGCATCATTTAGGCATGGGGGGTGGATAATTAATTCCTGAAATCATTTTTTTAACTCCGTAGAATTTCTTATAGTTTCTTAGAAAAAAATGAAAATTTAAAAAGAAAAAAAAAGAAATTTAGAGAAGAGAACTTAGGCATTTGGAAGTTATTAAATTTAGGAAACGATGCGATAAAACATGTACACTTAGACTCTTTAGGTCTTTGGGCTTAATTAACTCGGGTGTTCACTTGAATGTGGACTTAGTCTCGAGTCCTTGCCAAGCAATTTTACTTTAATTTGGTGAATAAATTGGGTTGATAAATACATGACTTATCAACCCACCTTCTGATTTGAGGGGATTTTAACTCTAAGCATCTACACACTATTTGCACTGACTCACTTTCCAGCGATTTTTACGAAAATTGGGTAGCTAATGAACTATCTAGGGTGATATGGCTAGCAAGTTGTCGGTGGTAACAGCTCATCAACCGATTGTTCAGAGCCCAGCCACACGACCATTCTCTTCATACTGCCTTTAGGTAAATCTTAGACTAGGGAAGCCACCTACTTAGAAAAAAAAAAAAAGTACCCAAAAAGAAAAAAATAGAAGGAGAAAATAAAAAAATAAAATCACACTTCACCACACGAGTATGGCTGGCAAATTGACGTGGGTAATAGCCCATTGGCCGGTCGTCCAGGGCCCAACTCACAAAAATGCATAAATAATTCGCAAAACACTTAGGGAAGAAGCGGAGAAGTAGAATAAATCGGGGAGCTATACACTGGGTTTGCCCTTGTGTTGACCCTATAAAAAAATAATAAAAAGTAGGGAGAAACTACTGATCAAAAAGATAAACCTCTAGGCAGAAATCTTTGAGGTCACCAGGGTCATAGAAACCTGAAGTTCGTTTTAACGGTCGACTAGTGAGTCTATCACCCTTTCACAAGATGCTTAGCACTTAGAGTCCTTTTCGAGTCTTGAGCAGGTCGGGTAGCCGTAAAAGATTATCCTGAAACTCTCAAACTCAAAAAGTCCAAAGGAATTAGAAAAGAAGAAAAAATAAAATCATGTATCTTCCCCTTTCAAATAAGGTGAGGACTTGGGCAGTCTACATTCTGGCAGACACCCAAGTACTGTTGAGTTTTCGTACTTTAGGACCTTAGTTGAAATTTTCCATTGTTAATAAACGACTTAGGCCTAAGTGATCGAGTCCTAATTCTATTTTTATACATAGCATATAGTTTAATTTTGCTATGGACTAGCAAAAGATAGGCATGGGGGTATGATGTAGACACATCCATTTAGGTTAAAATGCCTATTTATGCATGTTCTTAGGCTTAGATTTGCATTCCATATTATAAATATTTCATAGCATGCATCATTCTGCATTTAGAGTAGTTGTGTATATTTTAGGTTAATTACATCCTTTTTGTGGTCAGGAGAGAAGGACATTTATTTTAAAGCCTCGGATTAATGATCCGATCGTATGGATGTGATCAGGACGACGGTCGAAGTCCAATGCCTCTGAATTGCCTTGATTAGAGTCTCGTAGCACCATATGTAGTCCAAGGAAGATCAACAGCCAAGCAACTAGGTGATGTAATTTGGAGCTTCAAACGACAAATCCGACTACGCAGATAGATTCGTGTCGATGATCGCATCCTAACGGTGCAAAAATCGACTCAATCTGACCTCTGCAGCAGCCCTTACAACAAAAAGAAGATGGATAGCCCAGGTCACACCACGTGGCGCAACCCAGGCCACCCATGTGCACGTACGCGCCACCGCACATGCATAGCAGGCACGCACGGAGGTATGCATGCACGCAGGCACAACATCACGGGTGCATGCGAGTGCACGAAGCAATGCACGCAAGGCAGTGGCAGCAGTAGCAACGTGTGCAGGCATGAGGCGCGTAGCTCGCATGTGCGTGCGATAAGGGCATGTGGAGCATGCACCAGCGGTGCGGCAGCAGTGGCGCGGAGTGCATGCCAGCACAGTGGCAACATGGGTGCAAGGCTGTCTTCAGTGACGTTTGAGGCTGATCTTTAGCGACGTTTATGGCCGTCACTAAATGTCCTGTATGTGAATTTGATTCTTTCCTCCACTATAAAAGGACCCTTACCCCTCCCATTCTTCTTCATCTCTTCCTCTCACCACCTCCAAGGCTCTAGAGAGAGCTTGTCCCAAGCCCAGGATGCTCCTTTAGAGTAGAAATCAAATATTTTTCCCTACCTCTCATCCCCCTTCGTGGAGCATCTCGTGGCCATCTTCTCACCTCCCTTTGGGAAGAAGATCCTCGTCGGGACGCCGTCCTGCCCCACCCTCCGTCCTCCAGCTCCATCCTGATTCGTCTCTCTCCTCACCATCTTCCTCCAAGCAACGTCAGAGCGAGTCATCATCTGAGCAATCGTCGGGGGGGATTCTCTCTCCTATGTCTTTCCTTTTGCTTTTGTAGTGTAATCTTTCCCGCTTTCTTAGTTGTAGAAAACATTTGCTTCAGAAATATATGTGATTGTTTCTCTCTCCTTATCTTATATTTTGCAAGTAGATTAGTTAGATAAGAATTCATCGACCTAATCTCTTACTTATTAAAAGTACCAAAAAAATTAGTAAATACAAAAACAACAAAAACAAATAAAAGCGAAACACGTATCTTTCAAAACCAAACGTTCGCCTCCCCGTCTTTAACTCGGGACTCACTTTTCTAGTTTCGGTTATAAATTTTATCTGATCGACATATTTTCTCGTGAATCAAACTACGACGATGGGTTTCTAAACTCAAAACCTTTCCACGTGCCAATCCAATTCGATCAGAGACCAGTCAGGGGATTGCAAGATTGGTGCTTGAGTAACTCGATCATGTAGGCTCTTAAATGCATGAATGCATTCCTCGGTAATTTCGAAAGGGACATCCTTTGTCAGCAAATTAGTCAGGGGGCGCATGATTTTTGAGAAATCAAGAATGAAACGGCGGTAAAAATCAACGTGCCCCAAAAAAGAGCGGATGTCCTTGACCGAGCTAGGCATGGGTAGCTTGGAAATCAAATTAACGTTAGCTTGGTCAACCTGGATGCCTTTTATAGGGACGAGGTGACCCAGGACAATTCCATCAAGTACCATAAAGTGGCTCTTTTCCCAAGCAAGAACCAGATTCACATCTATACAACGCCTAAGGATTTGGACCAAGTGCAGGAGGCAATCATCAAAAGATTCCCTAAATACCGAAAAGTCATCCATAGACTTCAAGGTACTCACCTACCATATTTGAGAATATGTAAGCATGCACTGCTGAAAAGTGGCGGGTGCATTGCAGAGGCTGAATGGCATCCTACAGAATGCATATGTCCCGAAGGGGCAAGTGAAGGTAGTCTTCTCTTGGTCCTCAGAATGGATTCCCATCAATTTATAACCGAAGTACCCATCGAAGAAGCAAAAGAATTGACTCCCTACCAATTTCTCGAGTATCTGATCCATAAATGGTAGTGGGAAATGATCATTTTTCGTGGAGGCATTTAGTCTTCTGTAATCAATGTAGAGTCTCCACGAGTTTGCGATGTGGGTTGGTATAGTCTCTCTGGTTTCAGTAATAATGACAGTGAGTCTTGCCTTTTGGGCACAACCTGGATTGGACTCACCCAACAACTGTCAAAGATTGGGTAGATGATACCTGCATCTAACCACTTGATGATCTCCTTTGTCACGACATCCTACAAGTTCGGATTCAGGGGTCTTAGCATTTCATGGGATGGTCGTGAACCCTCTTTGGTGTAGATGTGATGTGTGCAATATGAGGGGTTGATGCCAGTCTACTCATCTAGAGTCCAATCAATAGCTCTTTGATGTTGCTGGAGGATAGAAATCAGATGTGTTTCCTGATTAGAGGTGAGGCGAGAATTGATAATCATAGGAAATGTCTAATTAGAACCCAAAAAGACATATTTGAGATGGTCTGGGAGGGGTTTCAACTCCATGACTGGATTTTCAACAGTAGTAGGTGGTTCAGGGTAAGGTTCAGGAGCATTGGAAGGGGCTAAAGGTATCTCTAGGTCTAGTTTGGGCTCCGCTAAGTGTGGGGTTTGATCCTCTTGTGGTTGATCATTAAAGATGAGCAAGTTTTCCTCGACACATGGGTCTTCCACCATGGACTCGATGTCACAAATTTGTTCTATAACCTCACAATTAATTTCTCCCTGGGCCTTAAAGATATCTATCTTTAGTGTTCTGCTTCCAAATTTTAACTCAATTTGGCCCTAGCTGTGGCCAGAAAAGGTCTCCCCAAAATGATCAGTGTGTTCTTCAAGTTCTCGGGAGCATCCATGTCTAAAACTATAAAGTCCACGGGGAAGTAAAAATAGCGTACCCTAACTATGACATTCTCATGAATTCCTTTTGGTGACTTAATAGATCGATCAGCCAATTGCAATGTCACCCTGTCGGTTTAAGCTCAAATTCTTCTAGGTGGTCAAGTAGGGATGTAGGTATTAGGTTTATGGAGGCTGCTAGATCCAATAATGCATGATTAAATTGAATATCACCGTTTGTACATGAGATCAGACAGGTACTGGGATCTTTTGCCTTAGGCGAGAGTTTACTCAAAATGACAGAGTTGGCTTGCTCCGATAATACGGTCGGGCTCCCGCCTATGGTTCGTAGCTTACGCTTTGGTGTACATACATCTTTCAAGAATCTTGCATAAGCCGGTACGTGGCGAATTGCATCCATCAACGGGATGTTTATTTGGACCTACTCAAAAAGCTTAACTAGGTCCTCCTCGAGAGCCATGGGTTTGGGTTTCTTCTTTCCCTTGGTCAAGGCCTTGGGAAATGGAACCTCTGTAGGTTCCTTTAGAATTGATCCAGGTTCTTGGTCTGGGATAGGGGTATCCTGGATGACCAACCTAGGGTTTCAATTTGAACTACCATGCCAAGAGTGGCTCTGGTAAAGTGGTTCCTGAGTTGTTTTGCCACTATTAGTGGTAATAGAATTCAGTCCTGCCTGGTTTTGGGTTGGGGTAGTTAAAAGAGGTGGTTGCTGCTGATAACCTGCATATGATATCGAAGCCTCCATCCCGTCAGGTGATGGAGAAGAAGGGGTCTAATAGACATAGTGAGCCTGGCCCAGAGTCTGTGATAACTCTACATTTAATGATGATAATTCGTCAACTATGGTTTATCTTGAGGATATATGTGCACTAATAACACACCATAATGGGCATGGGAGCACGACATGCATCACAAATTAAGATTGCTTATAAATCAATGTTTAATGGCCATTTGTACAAGTTCATGTTGAAATAGGCCTCAGATGAGCAATCTGAGCACACAGATGGATTTAGATCGACAAATGGAGTCCAACGGACTCAAAATCACTTAAATCCGACATCCGGAGCTCCCTCGACTAGCCCAAGAAGTTCTGGCCGTTGATTTAATGATCAACAGCCCATAACGAGACATGTGGCGATCTCCTATCCGCATCCACCGCCTCTCTTCATGACATGCAGGAGCAACCATGGCCATTCAATCTTCCATCTTACAGCTGAGGATTCGCAAAAGAAATGCAGCCATCTTGCATCGCTGGCGCAATAGTTAGTTCCTAAAATCCACGCATGAAGACGTTCGTTCGAGCCGAGGCAAGGCTTAAATCGGCAGCAGAGGCACGCACGAGGGAAATTTAGCTGTAGATGTTGGCACGGACGGTGCAGATGGCAGCTACATGGCCCTCTCGGATGCGCGCCATCTCCCACACACACTCAAGGCGCAATTCAAGGCAGTGCTCAAGGCGCAATTCTAGCTGCTGGATCTTTAATCAGACGGCCCATACTATGCGCCCAAGAGAAGATGTGCACGATCGACAACGCGCACCCATGCAAGCTCTCGACCGTCTGATCTTTGATCGAATAACCCATGTTGCACGTACATGGATTGCACGGAGGGAAGAAGCATGTGCGCGCCTTTGGACAGGCAGGTGGAGGAGCTTCACTGACACTTATGGAATGAGTTTAGCAATGTCTCGGATGTCGCCAAAACCCTTAGTTTGGAAACCCCATCTTCTCTATATAAACTTCCTCAACCACCCCATTCAACGGCATTCAATTCACACACACTCTACATGAAATACTAGCCCTCTCCTATCTCCACTATACACTCCATACTTGCCCCGGAGTTGTCAAGCCGCCGATGGATCTCCCCTCCACTGCTGTGGCTGCCTTGCCTCCTCCTTGCACTCTCTTTAGTTTTATGTTGCACTTGTTTAAGCTTTCATCTATTATTATAGTTGTAAATAAACTCTAATTGCATGCTATATGTTGATGATGTTTCGTATATCATATCTCACATCCTCGTAGAATGATTGTCATGTTTTAAACACGTCTATAAGGCTACTCACTCTCTCTCTCTCTCATTTTCTTGCAAGCAAGTAAACCAAACATTCCTGTGACAACTAAAGTAACAAACTAATTTGATTTCATGCCTCCTCGTGTTTGACACTTGGACTCACCAAATCCACATCTTAAATTAAAACCGACGTCGCGAACGCATACTACAATGGCATAATCAAACAAACGCGTTCCGTGGGCATCAATTTTTGGCGTCGTTGCCGAGGAGGCAATGGATTTCTTTTGTTGCTTTTATCTCGCATTTGTATTCACATCTTCTAACTCATTTTGCTCTCTCTACTTGATTGGTTGCAAGAACTCGACGCTTAGGCAACGGAGAAGCGTGATCCAAGACAGTAGACTGAGAGTAAAGTGCTGTGAAGATGGTTGTGAGTATTACTCCACCCATTGATTGTTTACTTGCCTAAAAAAATATAAAAGTAAAAAAATTGGCGTAGTGAATGGCTACTTGATCCACATTCCAAACTCATCACCCAACCAAAAAAATACACTCTAACGTTCTTAAAGAGATAATCTTTTTGGAATGTTCTTTCTTTTGAGTGGTGTTTGTGAAGCTACCATGACTTGACTTGCGCCGCACCACTCACCATAATTAAAATCAACCCACCTAGTAGAATTGCATGAACACTAGGGTGAATACACTAGGGTTATTTTTCTAGGGCCACATCATTCTAAAGGAAATTGACTTTCGCTCATTGTGTGCAAAACCTTGTGTGCCCACTTGAACCTTGTTTGAAAACATTAAGGAACTTCAACCCTAAAAAGCATTAAAGCAAGGACAAATCATTAAAAGACACCACATCCTAAAATCCTTGCTTGAGAACCATGTTTTGTTAAGTGCACACACACGCTCAAATCAGTTAACTAAGAGACACAACCCCAAACAATGCCTCATCACATATCCTAACCACAAGCACTAGCCTAGCCCCTCATTAAAATGGAGTAGACGTGCCCTAGGCAGGACTAGTCTAAGTCTTAAAGGTGTGATTAGGTTTTCTAGGCACTTGGCCTTCTTTCCCTTTGTAGAATCTGCTGTCTAGGCTGCGGGGAAGTGTCAAACGACCGTGGTTGTGGGGTCTACGGAATCAGCGGCGAAAGCCAAAGGAAGAACCTTCCCTTTAATCCCATCGTAATCAACTTGGCCACATTAACAACAGGAAGGGTGGTTAAGTGCTTATAGTTCAGATCATTCCCTTTGAGGCTTCTTGGTCACCTAAGCTATACACTATAAGGATTAGACTTGCTTGCTTGTTTGTGCACATGCTTCTCGCACCTGTCTCTCTCCGCATCCCTCCCCATTCTTCTCTAGTGTATGCATGGGAGACGATCACTTCATCTTGAGCTGTTTGTTTTAGAAAGGGAAATTAGGAGGAGGATTTATTTTTCAAGGGAGATGGCTGACCCAATAATTGATGAGGTTGAGGACCAAACTCAACCCAATGCCATGGCCATCATTCAAGCCTAGATCTCTACCAACCACCAACTTCAAAAACAACAAATCCAAACCATCATTAAAGCCATACACTGATTGCAAAACCCTCAAGGGCAACCCCCACTGAACCCACCTAACCCACCACAACCTTCCGAGGGCCAACCAAGGCCTCTCCATGATTTTTATGAATCGTCTGCTATCCGGATTGAGCCACATCTTAGGGTCCCTAAAGGGGGAGATGATTTTGAGCGAAACCTAATGCCCTGAGCTTAATTTAGAGCAACTTTCATGGGAGCTCAAATGAGGACCCCTTCCGACACCTTGACGATCTAGACTGGATCACCTAAACTATGAAACCCAAGAACATCAGCTTGAACATTGTTTTGATTAAGATGTTCTCTTTCTCCCTAAAAGACAAAGCATCTCACTTTGATTAGAACCTTAGGGAGACCCATCTCCACCTGGGAGGGATTGAGGTATGCATTCTTGAAGAAAATTTTCCCCATAGGTAAAACCAATGCCCTCAGAAGAGCCATTACCACATTTACACTACTTAAGATGTCTATTTTTGCATGTTCTTAAGCATAGGATTGCATTTCATGATATAAATATTGCGTAACATGCATCATCTTGCATTTAGAGTAGTTTAAATAAAATGGAGGTTAATTGTCTCCTTTTATGTGCTTGGACAGGGCAAACATTTTATCGGGGCCTCGGATCAAAGATCCAACCGTATGGATGTGATCATGGCGACGATTGGAGTTCAACGACTCCATGATCGCCCTAATCAGGCATCCGTAGCATCGGATAGTGATTGGGGAACCCTAAAAGATCAAGGGCCAGGATGGTGAAGATCCGCACTTCAGATGACAAATCGGACTGCACAGATGAATTCGGATCGACGATCACAGCCCAATGACACAAAAATCAAGTCAATCCGACATCCGTGGCACCATCTACAACTTCCAAAAATGGACGGCCAAGATGGCACCACGTGGTGCCATCTCGGTCGCCCAAACGGCCGCACGCATTCAACGAAGGCCCCGCACCCGCTCGCTCTCCGCCGTTGGATCATGATCCATTGGCTGTGGTCGGCCGCGCTTAAAAGCGTCCGCTCGACCATCCGCGCCCTGTAGCGCAGCAGTCGAGCGCGCTTACGCGACCGGTGGGCGCGGGTTCGAGCCGCAGCAGAGGGCTGGAGGCGTGGGCTATTGGGCACTGGCAGGCTAATGAGAGCCTCATCATGAGCCATAACAAGCTCATTTTGACCTAATAAAGAGAATAAAAGCTCCTACATAACTTAGAAGAAGGTCTAAATGAAGGAATAAGTGCTCTGAGAAGAAAACATGAATTAAAGGTTAAAACTGCAATTTTACCATTGCAGTACATAAACGAGACTTCTCAGAGGCAAAACATAGGTCAAATGGTCTTAAAGAGATAAAAAGTGGGTTGAGTCAATCAGAAATGGGTTCATGTGCAATTTAGGAATTAAATGACATTTGGTAACCCTAAAACAGATCTGCTTAAATTAACAAGGTTCTGGTCAGAATAAAAATCAAGTAAACCCTCTAAAAATCATGGAAAAATATCCTCTAGGGTTTATAACACTTAATGTGGCCTTTGGAACCTAGTTTGACCTAGATTAGGGTCCTAGCCATTCAATTAACCTAATTTGGGTTTTTACACAAAATATCTAGTCAAGCGAGGTCAAACCTAAAATCCAACTTCACCATTGGATTCCTTAGGTCCAAATTGGGTTTATACCAAAATTTGGACCCAAGTTGAGGTCATCTTGACGTACTTTGCAATTTAGTACACCCAAATCACAACTTGGCCCTATCTTTTGAAAATCATTGCAGAGAGCCCCCTAAATTCCTTGCCACCTTTGCAATCAGGTCCTGCCGCCATTGTTAGGGCAGAACCGATCTCCGGCGAGGTTTAGAGAGGGATTACTCTCTGATCCCTCAGAGATTCCCTCCCAAAAATGGAAGTGAGATTCTCTGAGGAATTCCCTTCCATCTAAAGCCAATCACGATCTCTGGTGTGAACCCAATCTCTCGTGCGAACGCATGAGGGATTTGGGTATCCACCTTCTTTCCTTCTCCGGTGAGCCGGCGGAGGTGATTGCACGCCCTCCACGCACTAGAAGGTTCGGCCAACACCTATAAATGGATCTACAGACCTGGCCGCAGATCTTCAGACTTGAATTGGCGAAGATTCCCCCAAACTTTCCTCTCTTCCATCTCCGGCCAAGAGACCCGCAAGCTCCGGCGACCTCCTCCCCTCCTCGTCGCTCTGCTGCCATACCAGAAGTAGAGTCAACTTCGCCTCTTTCTCCCACGTCGTGCAGTACCAGATGTGCGTTCTCCTGACCTCGTCCTCGTCGCCACTCTCTCCCTCAGGGTTCTTCTTCTCCAACGACGGCAGCTACGCACCGTCCGCTCCGCTGCCTCCCTCCCTTCCAGAACACTCCAGATACCTTCTCTATCTTTCCCTTTCTCTTTTCCCCCTGTTATTTTAGTTAATTGCCCCCCGACAGTGCTTGACCACCTCCATCTTCCTCACCTCCGACTGACCTGTGGCGAGCCGCATCCACCATTCCGCCCCTCCACACGGCTCGCCAACCATCTCAGAAGCTCCGCCCAACCACAAGGAACAATCTCCGCCCCTCCACTGCCACTCCACACCTCCACAATAGCCCTCCGAACTCTCCCACACTTCCGGCCACAGGTTGACCTAGGCACTCACGCCTAGGCCATCCCACGGCCTGTAGCACCATTCACCACCTTCACCGTGCCACGGCGAAGGTGCCCAGCTGGTCTGATTAGGCCAATAGGCCGTGCTTGTGTTTGACAGGTTTTCAGCCCTGCCGCCATTGACGGTTTAAGCAGCAAGCAACTTCGTAGCAGCTCCAGGCGTCAGGTCTTCCAGGCTTCAGGCGCAGCAGATTCGCGCAAGCAGTGCGAAGCCATCTGGGCCAGCTGGTAGCGCTGCAAAGCCCGCAGCTTTGGCAATTGCACGAAGAAAGCTCTGCAGGCACGCGCGAAATTGGGGCAGGCCAGATAGTCCCACATCGGCGAAATGCAACGTGCAGGTATGGTTTAAAGTGTTTTTGTGTTATCTGCTTATCGCCTCCGAACGCACAGGGGTGAGGTCCCTCACCTGACCCACTCGCCTCATCCACGGTTTCACCTCGCGGATCTGGCGGGATCCGACCCGATCCTGACCTGAGCACTCATCGCGCATCACCCACCTGTCGGTGTGCCTAGTCCCGGGTGCGAGATCCGACTCGAATACCCGTGGCTCTGGGAGAGCGTCCTTGAGCGGATTGCGTAGAGAGTGAGAGACACGCGGGTAGAGGGGAAGGGTTAGGTTTGGCTTCCCTGTTGTGCAGGCAGGCCGGGCAGTGAAGAGGTGACTTAGCCACAAGGAGAAGAAGGAAGAAGAAGAGAAGACAAGGAAGAAAGGACTGCCGACAAAAAGGAAGAAGACAGAAGAGAAACAAGGGCAGGAAGAGGAAGCCTTCGCAGGAAAGAGAAGAGAAGGAAGTTCAAGGAAGAAAAAGACCTGTGGATCAAAAGAAAAGAAGAAGAAGAGCCAACGAAGAAGAAGAAGAAGGCAGAAGAGAGAAAGAAGACTTACTTTTAAGACGTCTGACAAAGAAATCAGACGTCCAATTCTGTTTTCTTTTAGCAATTCTTTTTATAACTCTCTCTCTTTGAATCAATTGTTTTCATTTAAAAGTTGTATTCTTTGGTTTTAAAGGTACTGAGATTGCTCCCTGTGTTCAACCTCGGATACTCTAGTTTTTCGAGTAATAAAATTCTCTATATTTGTTTGAACGTTTTGTTGGCTATATTACAATGTGTTATCTTTTAAAATCTGATCACAAAAACGTACAAACAATTTGGCGCCGTTGCTAGGGAGCAACGGGCACTTTTAAAGCTTTTGATTACAACTTTTCTATCCAACATTTAACCTAACTTCTCTCTTTTGTTGTGCTCAAACAGGGAAAGCAAAAAGGAAAGAAGAGCAGCCGCACAACAGACACTCCACGGAACAGGTAATTTCCATAAGCCCTCCCTCTTAACTCTCCCAAAATCTGAAAGAAAAAAAAAAAGAAAGAACAATCAACTTAGGGCTACCTGTTTCATATTTAGTAACTCATCAAGTTGCCTGATTTTCATTTCAACACATTTTTATCTGCTCATCCAACTAAGGTAACTAGGGCTAAAACTTTCTTGATTGAGCCCTAGGTATTAAATTCTGAGGCAACTAAATTGGACCCACTAGAGCCAATTTAAGGATTACAAAGCTAGGGTTTTTAGAGACACATCTTCTCTTAAACAAAGAAATAAATTTTTCCAAAAAGAGGTGTGCCTAAACCTTGTTTGAAAAGATCTACACAAGAAGAACCCTAAGCAAATCAGGCTTTTAATCCATTTGAACCTTAAAAAGAAAAGGACCTAAAAGCTCTTAAAGGAACAAGAGGTGAAGTTGATCCCTTGGGTCAACCAACCTTAAAATTAGGTCACTTTTTCACTCAAAATACTTAAAAGTTCAAGTGGAACATTAAGCATCTTGATCTTAAAGTAAAAAAGGTAGACTTAAGAGGTCAAGGTCCCCATTCTGGTCTACCTGGAACCGCAGTGACAAGAGAGGTCAGGTGGGGGGAACCCTGTAACTCGTGGGGATGCTCTACCATGTAGGGGTCTTTGCGGGACTCTCCCTCTCTGGCTGCCCAGGTATTTCTTAAGTGGACGACCTTTCTGACTAAGGGGTCCATCCACCCCGAACCTCTATAGTCACCCAACAATTTTTGGGTGTCTTGATTGGGTCCAGCACCTTCTAATCTCATCACATCCTTCGGTGTATGTTTGATAGGAGGTCCTTAAGGCCACCCTTAAGACCTCCTTTAGAAATTCACTCTCGTTGAGGCCAAGCCTCGACGCCCTTGTTTGTGCAGCAACCCCACTACATAAATCTTTCATCTGATTCAGACCCTGGTTCTCCTTCTTCCATCATGGCACAACCCACTGAAGAGGAGAATAACCTTGAACACCAACTTCAACGCCTTAATGATCTCTTTCAGAACTTTGTAAACCCACCGCAGCGACCTATGATGCGAGACCACTATAATCCCGCTGCGGTGGCGATCGAACCTCAAGTACGAATCCCGATTGGAGGACCTGATTCTGAACTGAAGCCCAATATGATTCATGACATACCAAAGTTCCATGGGCTTAACTCTGAGGATCTGGCCCAGACCTTCGGGTTAGATGTACAAAATCGAGATATCCTACTCATGAAAATGTTTTCGTTCTCCCTCTTAGACAAGGCCGCACACTGGTATCAAACTCAAACCCGTCCGATCAACACATGAGAGGAACTGCAATCCGAATTTTTGAAAAAATTCTTTCCCGTTGGCCAGACAAACGCCTTGCGCCACCAGATCACTCATTTCACTCAACAACTGGGAGAACCTCTTCACGAAGCTTGGGATCGATTCCTAGATCTCATGCGAAAGTGCCCCCATCACGGAGTTCCTAAGTGGGAACAAGTCCAGTCTTTTTACCAGGGACTCCGTGAAACATTCGTTTATTAGTCAATGCAACATGCGGAGGAAACATCATGGGTCAACACGAGGACACGGTGTGGGAGATTCTCGAAAACATGTGCGAGAACTCCATAAATAATGACTCCATGGGCTTATTCGACAGGATGAATGCCCTCGCATCGATGAATCTAAGAGGGACACATGAGATGCAGGACCTGTCCAATTCTGTCGACTTGGAACTGATGACCAGTCGGTTGGACAAGGTTTCTATCATAGAAAAGAAGGTGGACGAGCTAACTCGACATTTGCAGCAAGCCACCTCTGCGCAAAACTCTTTTGCACGACCTCCTCTGGCAAGGGAAACTGTGCAAAACATCTATCACCAATCTGCTAAGGGGATGGACCCATATCCACCCCCGTCTACCTCTCGGACAGGAGTGACCTCCGATCCATTCTACTCGAGTTGGGGGAACTCTGAACCCTCGTATTCTAACTTTCCTGAGGTTCCTCAGAACTGCGAGGACCTCAACGCCATCCAGAATGACCCATTCTCCAATACCTACAACCGTGGATGGCGAAATCATCCTAACTTTCAGTGGGCGGGAAATTCTCAAAGACCACCATATCAACCCCGTCCACAAGCCTCTCGTCCATATCAGCTGCCTCAGCCTCGGCCCAATCCCACCTACCAATCCGGGCAAAACCAGGATCAACTGACTCTTATCCTTCAAACACTGGTTGACATTCAAAAGACGAATGCGGCAATGCAAAAACAGCACAAGGACGAGATCACAGAGGTTCGCAACCAACTGGCCCATATGGCAAATTTCTGCCAACCTGGCACCCTTCCTTCGCAACCTCTGCCCAACCCAAATAACGTGCTAACCCAGAAGCGCGTTATGAATCCAAATTCAGGCCAAACACATTTGATTTATCAGGCCCCTATTGCTCCATCGCCAGACGGGATGGAAGCTTCAACATCTTATGCGGGATTTCAGCAGCAGCCACCCATCCTACCAAACCCAAACCAGAATCAGGCCGGATTAAACTCTGTAACAACACGTAGTGCTAAAACAACCCAAGACCCACATTATCCGAACCACTCCAAGACTGATAATAGCCAAGACCCTAGGATAGTTATCCAAGATACCACTATCCCGGATCAAGAATCTAGACCTATCCTAGAGGAACCAACTAGGATCCCATTTCCTGAGGCCCTGACCAAAGGAAAAGGAATAACCAAACCCGTGGCTCCTGAGGAGGATCTGGTCAAGCTCTTTGAACAGGTCCAGATAAACATCCCATTGATGGATGCAATTCGCCACATACCGGCTTACGCAAGATTCTTGAAAGACATATGTACACCTAAACGTAAGCTGCGAACCAAGGATGGGAATCCAATCGTATTGTCAGAGCAAGCCAGCTCTGTCATCTTGAGTAAACTCCCACCCAAGGCTAAAGACCCAGGAACTCCCTTGATTTATTGTAAAATTGGTGAAACCCAATTTAATAGAGCCCTACTAGAGCTAGGTGCTTCCATAAATTTAATACCTACATCCCTCCTTGACCACCTTGAAGAATCTGAACTTAAACCCACTGAGGTGACATTGCAGTTAGCCGATCGATCCATCAAGTCACCTAGAGGAATACTTGAGGATGTCATTGCTAGGGTAAGAGATTTCTATTTCCCAGTGGACTTCATAGTACTGGACATGGATGCACCTAAGAACCCAAGGGACACACTAATCATATTGGGGAGACCCTTTTTGGCCATGGCTAGGGCCAATATAAACTGCGAAGAGGGCCAGATAGAATTAAAATTTGGGAATCAAAGCCTGAAGATTGACATTTTCAAGGCCCAACAAGGGATTAATTGCAGGGTTATAGAGGAAATATGTGATATCAAAGCCGTGGTTGATGAATTGCATATAGAGGACAACCTAATTATCCCTGATCAACCATTAGAGAATCAAAACCTGCTAACAAAGGAGTACGAACATGATCTAGACACACCTATGACTCCTACCATTGCTCCTGATACAAACCCCGAACCACCCGCTGCTGCTGACAATCCTGTCATGGAACTCAAACCCCTCCCTGAACATCTGAAGTACGTGTTTTTGGATTCAAATCAGATGTTTCCTGTGATTATCAACTCTCGACTCACACCTGACCAGGAACTCCGTTTGATTTCTGTTCTCCAGCAACATCGTAGAGCCATTGGATGGACTCTCGATGATTTGACTGGTATAAGCCCTTCATACTGCACACATCGAACCTACACAGAAGAAGGTGCACAACCTTCAAGAGAAATGCAAAGACGCCTAAACCCCAACCTACAGGATGTTGTGAAAAAGGAGATCATAAAGTGGTTAGATGCAGGGATCATCTACCCTATCTCCGACAGTCGTTGGGTGAGTCCAATACAAGTGGTGCCTAAAAAGGCAGGACTTACCATCATCACAACTGAAATCAGAGAAGTCATTCCTACCCGAATAGCTAACTCGTGGAGAGTCTGCATTGATTACAGAAGACCCAATTCCTCCATGAAGAAGGACCATTTCCCACTACCGTTTATTGATCAGACCCTCGAAAAACTAGTGGGAAATAAGATCTTCTGCTTTCTTGATGGGTACTCCGATTACAATCAGGTGGCAATCCATCCAGAGGACCAAGAAAAGACCACATTCACCTACCCCTTCGGAACGTACGTGTTTCAAAGGATGCCATTCGGTCTCTGCAATGCACCTGCAACTTTTCAGCGGTGCATGCTTGCCATATTCTCAGATATGGTAGGTGATTATCTGGTAGTCTTCATGGATGACTTTTCAATTTTTGGAGAATCATTTGACGATTGCCTCCAACACTTGGTCCAAATACTCAGGCGGTGCATTGATGTGAATTTGGTTCTTTCCTGGGAAAAGAGCCATTTCATGGTGCCTGAGAGAATTGTCCTGGGACATTTAATCTCGGAGAAAGGCATCCAAGTGGATTGAGCTAAGGTTAACCTGATTTCCAAGCTCCGTATGCCTAGCTCGATTAAGGACATCTGATCTTTTTTGGTGCACGTCGGTTTTTACCATCGATTTATCCCTAATTTCTCCAAAATCGCGTGCCCCCTGACCAATCTTCTCTCCAAGGATGTGCCTTTCAAAATTTCCAAGGAATGCACTCAAGCATTTGAGATCCTACGTGACCGAGTCACCCAAGCCCCAATCCTACAGTCCCCTGATTGGTCTCAACCCTTTGAGATCATGTGCGATGCATCTGACTTCGCTGTAGGAGCGGTTTTGGGTCAGAAAATTGACGGGAAACCTGTGGTCATTTACTATGCCAGCAAAACACTGGATGAGGCTCAGCGTAACTATACGGTTACTGAGAAAGAGCTGCTGGCTGTAGTATTTGCCCTGAAAAAATTTAGATCATACCTTTTGGGTTCCCGTGTTATCATATACTCGGATCACACAGCTGTGAGGCATCTTCTTGCAAAGAAGGATGCGAAACCTCGATTAATCCGATGGATCTTGCTGTTGCAAGAATTTGACCTCGAGATTCGCGGCAAGGCGGGAAAGCAAAATGTGGCAGCAGATCACTTGTCCCGCCTTCCTTCTGAAATAATTGACCCTTCCGGACCTGTCACAGAACATTTTCCTGATGAGCACCACCTGACTATCAGTACAAGTCTTCCATGGTTCGCTGATATAGTTAATTACCTGGCATCACATCAGATTCCGCCCGATTGGCCGAAGGCCAAAAAGGACAAATTGTGTTTCGATGCCAAGTATTACCTATGGGAAGACCCGTATCTATTCCGCATTGGTGTTGATCAGATAATTCGACGATGCCTCGCGGAAGTGGAAATCAAAGACATACTCTCATTTTGCCATGACCAGGCATGCGGTGGACATTTTTCAGGACATAAAACCGCATCAAAAGTCCTCCAGTGTGGCTTTTACTGGCCCACAATTTTCAAAGATGCATACGATCACTATAAGGCATGTTCCCGTTGCCAGACTCTGGGCAACATGAGCCATCGAGACATGATGCCTCTACAGCCGATCTTGGTATGCGAAATTTTTGATATTTGGGATATTGATTTCATGGGACCCTTCCCAATCTCGGATGGCTTTAAATACATCTTACTCGCAGTTGACTATGTTTCCAAGTGGATAGAAGCCATTCCGACCCGAACCAACAATCATAAAGTTGTTATAAAATTCCTTCATCAAAACATTTTCTCAAGGTTCGGGATCCCACGTGCTATAATTTCCGATGGAGGGACCCATTTCACTAATGCTCAGTTCAGGTCACTGATGACCAAATACGGGGTGTCACACCGAATCTCTACTCCTTACCACCCCCAAACTAATGGTCTAGCTGAGCTATCTAACCGAGAGATCAAGAAGATCATTCAGGTTACTGTTCGACCTGATAGAAAGGATTGGTCTTCTCAGCTGCCGGAAGCATTGTGGGCCTATAGGACCGCCCACAAGACCCAATTAGGAATGTCTCCCTTCAGACTAGTGTACGGGAAGGCATGTCACCTCCCCGTCGAGTTGGAGCATAAAGCCTATTGGGCAGTACGGACCTGTAATCTGGATCTTTCTAAGGCTGGAACCCACAGAAGATTTCAAATGAGCGAGATAAGTGAATTACGCCACGACGCGTATGAGAACTCTCGAATTTATAAAGAACGGGTAAAAGCTTTTCAAGACAAACACATTTCTAGAAAGGTCTTTCATCCTGGTCAAAAAGTTTTACTCTTTGATGCCCGACTCAAATTATTCCCAGGGAAGCTAAGATCGAAGTGGGTCGGACCATACCTAGTAGAACAAATCTTCGAAAATGGAGCCATTGAAATCAGCCCACTCAGCCACAATTCTGAACCCTTTGTTGTGAACGGTCAGAGACTCAAGCCACTCATTGACATGACCGATATAGATTTGGCTGAGTCATCCTTTACCCTCCATTCCTCTTGAGCTCATTGCGCTCAGCCGATGGCGTAAAACTCAGCGCTTAACGGGAGGCAACCCGTCATTCGTTGAAAAACCCGAAACCTTTTCTGACATCTCTATGCGGAATTCATATTGCACTTTAGGGTTCATCCATTAGAACAGCCGACTTCACCTCAGGTATCCCTACCCGAGATTAGAAATCGTTCGCAACAAGTCACTTCGACCCATTCACTCACCACACACTTGTCCTAATGAATGAACTAAGCTGAAATCGAACCCACCTAATTTACAATGGGAACATTACAAATCTTAGGCATGGGGGGGTATGAAAGAGCAAAATGTCAGGAAAATTCATATCAAGAAAGGGTTTCAATTAAAAAAAAAAAAAAAAGACTTGAAGGAAGGGAGGAACAATTCAGGGTCATACAAATGAGGAGGAGAAAAAGAGTAAAATGACAAAAAGGAGCACAAAATTAAAATGAAGAGAAATAGTCATTAGTAAAAGATTAAGGGGTTAACTGAAGTTCTAGACCAAATCAAGAAAAAGAAAAGGTGCTAAGGAGACATAACAAGAGATTAGTGGGAACACTGGTCTTAGGCCTCTTGGGATAGATTCTTTAGCTTAAAAATTCACGTATCCGTTAAAATCTGGATAATCCTCAAGAGGTTGAGGAAAATGCGAAGCTTAAGTATTAGGTCTAAGGCTTAGGAAGTATTCGGCCTTGTTAACTGACCTTTGGTTTGCGGGATTCGGTAACCTAAGCGCCCCAAATTCACACACAGTCTGGTTCAGTGCGCATAAACATCCAAATCACGCAAAAAGCGTCTAATGTTATGAAAAAGTCACCTAGATTAGGAGCGGCCAATCAACACAAATTGATTTGGACGAGTTCCTGGTGCGGAGAGGCGGGAAATTCCCCTCGAAGATGCGTAACAACATATCGTCTCCTCGGTGCTTGTCTCTTAGGATATTTAAATATCCTACTGGGGGCATGTAAGCACTCTGCTGGTTTAGATACCATGGGTGGCATTATAATGAAATGTCGATCGCCAGGGTCTGAATTCGGCCATGGAACGCCATGGGCGGGATTATCTCAAAATCTCGAAAGCCAGGGACCCTTGAGGATTGATGATGGGGACGAGGAATCCGATATAGACCGTGTTGAGAAGCTAATCTGAAGCTAGAAATAAAAAGAAAAGAGAGAGAAAAGCTCTCCAAACAAATAAATCTTCTATCTCTCTCTTACAAAAACGCGCTGCAAACTGAACTTAGGCTAAAAATGTCTCAAGCATGGGTGCTTTAACCGCGGAGTCCAACAAATCCTAGGTTAGTTTTTGTGGGCCTTAGAAACCTTTGCGGAGGTCTGAGGCTAAAGCGGGTCAGGTCCGGATTTTGGTTGGTACTTGAGTACCTCTAGGCCTATTGTCGGCATTCCTACCTAATCACAAAAGAAAAGGAGAAGCACTTATCATGATTGTTGACAGACACTCTGGGTCTAGAACGGAAGTAAAACCTTGAAATTTTGCTAAGGGACTAGCAAAAGCTAGGCATGGGGGTATGATGAGAGCCTCATCATGAGCCATAACTAGCTCATTTTGACCTAATAAAGAGAATAAAAGCTCCTACATAACCTAGAAGAAGGCCTAAATGAAGGAATAAGTGCTCTGAGAAGAAAACATGAATTAAAGGTTAAAGCTGCAACTTTACCATTGCAGTACATAAACGGGATTTCTCAGAGGCAAAACATAGGTCAAATGGTCTGAAAGAGATAAAAAGTGGGTTGAGTCAATCAGAAATGGGTTCATGTGCAATTTAGAAATTAAATGACATTTGGTAACCCTAAAACAGATCCGCTTAAATTAACAAGGTTCTGGTCAGAATAAAAATCAAGTAAACCCTCTAAAAATCATGGAAAAATATCCTCTAGGGTTTATAACACTTAATGTGGCCTTTGGAACCTAGTTTGACCTAGATTAGGGTCCTAGCCATTTAATTAACCTAATTTCGATTTTTACGCAAAATATCCAGTCAAGCGAGGTCAAACCTAAAATCCAACTTCACCATTGGA
This sequence comes from Thalassia testudinum, assembly GCA_037157565.1. NCBI lineage: Eukaryota > Viridiplantae > Streptophyta > Magnoliopsida > Alismatales > Hydrocharitaceae > Thalassia > Thalassia testudinum. Next base: position 54,997,553 of record JAZHRO010000009.1, read on the forward strand.
TTCCTTAGGTCCAAATTAGGTTTATACCAAAATTTGGACCCAAGTTGAGGTCATCTTGACATACTTTGCAATTTAGTACACCCAAATCACAACTTGGTCCCTATCTTTTGAAAATCATTGCAGAGAGGCCCCTAAATTCCTCACCACCTTTGCAATCAGGTCCTGCCGCCATTGTTAGGGTAGAACCGATCTCCGGCGAGGTTTAGAGAGGGATTACTCTCTGATCCCTCAGAGATTCCCTCCCAGAAATGGAAGGGAGATTCTCTGAGGAATTCCCTTCCATCTAAAGCCAATCACAATCTCTGGTGTGAACCCAATCTCTCGTGCGAACGCACGAGGGATTTGGGTATCCACCTTCTTTCCTTCTCCGGTGAGCTGGTGGAGGTGATTGCGCACCCTCCACACGCTAGAAGGTTCGGCCAACACCTATAAAGGGATTTACAGACCCCGCCGCAGATCTTCAGACTTGAATTGGCAGAGATTCCCCCAAACTTTCCTCTCTTCCATCTCCAGCCAAGAGACCCGCAAGCTCCGGTGACCTCCTCCCCTCCTTCTCGTCGCTCTGCTGCCATACCAGCAGTAGAGTCAACTTCGCCTCTTTCTCCCGCGTCGCGCAATACTAGGCGTGCATTTTCCTAACCTCGTCCTCGTCGTCGCTCTCTCCCTCAGGGTTCTTCTTCTCCAACGACGGCAGCTACACGCCATCCGCTCCGCTGCCTCCCTCCCTTCCAGAACACTCCAGATACCTTCTCTATCTTTCCCTCTCTCTTTTCCCCCTATTATTTTAGTTAATTGCCCCCCGACAGTGCCTGACCACCTCCATCTTCCTCACCTCCGACTGACCTCCGGCGAGCCGCATCCACCATTCCGCCCCTCCACACTGCTCGCCAACCATCTCAGAAGCTCCGCCCCACCACAAGGAACAATCTCCGCCCCTCCACTGCCACTCCACACCTCCACAATAGCCCCCCGAACTCACCCACACTTCCGGCCAAAGGTTGACCTAGGCACGCACGCCGAGGCCATCCCACGGCCTGTAGCACCGTTCATCACCTTCACCGTGCCACGGCGAAGGTGCCCAGTTGGTCTGATTAGGCCAATAGGCCGTGCTTGTGTTTGACAGTTTTTAGCCCTGCCGCCATTGACGGTTGAAGCAGCAAGCAGCTTCGTAGCAGCTCCAGGCATCAGGTCTTCCACGCTTCAGGAGCAGTAGATTCGCGCAAGCAGTGCGAAGCCATCTGGGCCAGCTGGTAGCGCTGCGAAGCCCGCAGCTTTGGCAATTGCACGAAGAAAGCTCTGCAGGAGCGCGTGAAATTGGGGCAGGCCAGATAGTCCCACATTGGCGAAACGCAATGTGCAGGTATGGTTTAAAGTGTTTTTGTGTTATCTGCTTATCGCCTCCGAATGCACAGGGGTGAGGTCCCTCACCTGAACCACTCGCCTCGTATGCGGTTTCACCTCGCGGATCTGGCGGGATCCGACCCGACCCTGACCTGAGCACTCGTCGCGCATCACCCACCTGCCGGTGCGCCTGGTCCCGGGTGCGAGATCCGACCCGAATACCCGTGGCTCTGGGAGAGCGTCCTTGAGCGAATTGCGTAGAGAGTGAGAGACGCGCGGGTAGAGGGGAAGGGTTAGGTTTTGCTTCCCTGTTGTGCAGGCAGGCCGGGCTGTGAAGAGGAGACTTAGCCGCAAGGAGAAGAAGGAAGAAGAAGAGAAGACAAGGAAGAAAGGACTGCAGACAAAAAGGAAGAAGACAGAAGAGAAACAAAAGCAGGAAGAGGAAGCCTTCACAGGAAAGAGAAGAGAAGGAAGTTCAAGGAAGAAAAAGACCTATGGATCAGAAGAAAAGAAGAAGAAGAGCCAACGAAGAAGAAGAAGAAGAAGAAGGCAGAAGAGAGAAAGAAGACTTACTTTTAAGACGTCTGATAAAGAAATCAGACGTCCAATTCTGTTTTCTTTTAGCAATTCTTTTTATAACTCTCTCTCTTTGAATCAATTGTTTTCATTTAAAAGTTGTATTCTTTGGTTTTAAAAGTACTGAGATTGCTCCCTGTGTTCGACCTCGGATACTCTAGTTTTTCGAGTAATAAAATTCGCTATATTTGTTTGAACGTTTTGTCAGCTATATTACAATGTGTTATCTTTTAAAATCCGATCACAAAAATGTACAAACATGGGCATTGGATCGCGATCTGAAAGCCGCGCGCGCCCAATAGCATTCACGCGCGATTGAACGTGCGGCGTCACGCGCTATCACACGCGCTAGGCGGGCGCAGCGCAGCGGGAGGAGATGCGTCTTAAGCCATCCGATCTCGCAATCGGACGGCTGAGAATCAAAGTGCGTGCGATGGCGTTGAGCGCGCGGGTAGCTGAAGCGACGCGAGTGGGCGCGGAAGCTACGCCCACGTTTTGGGCTTTAGTGACGGATTTATTCGTCACTAAAGACTCCTCATTTATTATTTTGAAGTTGTAATGTCCATTTTGCCCCCACTCCTTGCAACTATAAAAGGAGACCCCCTCCATACGAAATTCTCATCCCTTCCTTCTCCTCTCTACCCCTCCAAAGCTCAAGAGAAGCTTGTCCCACACCAGGGATGCTTCTCACGTGATAAAGTCCAATTTTTGTTCCCCTTCGAAAGTGGATCCCGCGACGACGACGGCGTGCTGCTTCGTTCCCGTTCTTCTGCTTCGTCCTCCTTCGTCCTGCTTCGTTCTCCTTCGTCCAGGCATCGTCCCGTCCGGCTCGTCCTCCAAGCAACCGTCGAGGAGGATTTCTCTCTCCCTATTCTTTTTACTGCTTTCTAGTATAGATTTATTGCTTTCTAGTGTAGTTTTGTTCGTCCTCCAAGCAATCGTCGAGGAGGACATTTCTCCCTCCATTCTTTTAATGCTTTCTAGAGTAAATTTATCGCTTTCTAGAGTAATTATTTTATGCTTTGTAGTTGTAAGAGTGAAATGAACAATCTCCTTAATGAAAAATTCCTTGTTTATTCTACATCTCATTTTGATTTCTCTGTGTAATATTCTCTTTCTCTCTTACTCTCTCTCTCTTCTATTTATTGTAAATAATTAGATAGTTTTAAATTGAATTATTCTGTGACAAATAAAAAGAAATGCGTAGGTTTTAAATCAAACGTCCGCCTCCCTGTGTTCGACCCGGAATTTTAATTTCGGTATAAATTTTATTTGTTGAACACAAATTCTTCGCTTTCGAACTACAACGACAGGTTTTCCAAAACCGAACACGTTAGCGTAGCGGTTCGTATACGTTCAACAGTGGGGAACAGTTCCATGAGGCGTAGGAAAGATTTAATGAATTGTTGAGGAAATGCCTACACCATTAGGTTCGAAGGTGGCAATTGGCCCAGATCTTCTACCATGGTCTGAACAGCAACATGAGGAACTTTGTTGATGCCTCATGTGGAGGCAACCTTTTGATCAAAGATGAGAGCGTGTCCAAACTCTTTGATTCTGTGAGTGAGAATTCGCTCAACAGTGCCTCCATGACCCAGTTTAATTGATCCAGTCAACCCCGTGGTGGGATCTATGAAGTGCAAACCAATTCTGGAACGGTTGACATGGACACTATAGCCAAAAAGTTGGATCGAGTTGGGTTGGTGGACAAAATGATTGATGAGCTGTTGAACCAAACTAGAAACCAGCTATAGACCCTCTCCCTAGCAATGGGAGCTCACAATGTAAATTTGGTGCAGCCAATGAACCAAATACACCTGAAACAACCCCTATCCATGATCCAGGGAGGGACCTTTGCTCCCTCAAACCCTGATTACTCTCTCCCCTCACCCTCAGCACCTTCTATCTTTGAAGATGTCCAAGCCATCCAAGGTTACTCCAAACCTGACCCCTTCTCCAACACCTACAATGCCGGATGGTGTAATCACTCGAATTTCACCTGGACGAACTAAAAACCAAACCAATTCCAGAACCAACCCAGGCCAAACCCCTCCTATTAGCAAGGTCCATCGGTTAGACCACCCTATAATCAGAATAGGGCAGCCCCTCCCCCACAAAACCAAATGGACACATTGATAAAAATGATGGCTGATATGAATCAGAAACATCAGGAGGAAATGGCATTAGTGAAGGGATAGTTGAGCCAGCTGTTGGATTGTAAACAACAGGGATCTCTTCCTTCTCAGCCACAACCGAACCCACGAAATGTGATCAACAGAGGCACCAATTCTCAAGGGTTCCAAGCCAATTCTGGGCATGTCCACATGGTCCAGCAAGCCCCACAAACACCCCCTGGGTTTGGTGCTTCTTCTTCCTCTTCTTCTCAAGGATCTACCCATGGTCCTAACACCTCGACCAACGTGGTTACCTTGAGAAGCGGCACTAAAACCCAAGACCCTAAATGGCCGACCCCTCCCATGACCTCACTTTCTGAGATACCTGATTCTAAGGATGAGCGGGAGGAACCCAAGGACCTAGAAACTGACCCAATTCAAACACAAACACCATACCTTGAGGCCTTGGAAAAAAGGAATAAAAAGAAAGCTATAGTTGAGAATGAGGAGCTATTGGAGATTTTCAAACAAGTCCAGATTAATATTCCGCTTCTCGAAGCAATCAAGCATATCTCAGCTTACGCTAAGTTCTTGAAGGATGTCTGTACGCTGAAGCGTAAGCCGAGAACCCAAGCACCTAGGAAGGTAGTGCTCTCAGAACAAGCTAGTTCAGTGATATTGAGCATCTTGCCTCCCAAACTAACTAACCCAGGAGTGCCCCTGATATCTTGTAATATTGGGGACATGAAATTTGATAGAGCGCTCTTGTACTTAAGTGTCTCAATCAACCTAATCCTGACTACCCTTTATCATCAGTTTGGATTTGGGGAGTTAAAACCCATGCCTGTGACTATCCAACTTGCTGATAGATCTGTGAAAACCCCGAAGGGGGTAGTCGAGGATGTAATTATTTGGGTCAAGGACTTCTACTTCCCGGTCGACTTTTTGGTCCTCGACATGGAAGTCCCTGGACAGCTACAAAACACACCCATCATCCTGGTCTGACCCTTCTTAGCTACGGCTAAGGCGAACATTGATTGCGACATGGGATGCATGGAAATTACCTTTGGTGACAAGAAGATGCAATTGGATATCTTCAAGGCAGCTAAGTGTTTTGATTGTGGTTGGGTTGAGGAGCACGATCCCGTGGAACCTTTGGTTAAAGAATACCTCACTCTAAGCTCTTCAGCAGACCATTTGACTTAACCAGTTGATGACTACCCTAACCCACTCCAGCCTATGGAGGTTGACCTGTGTAGAGCTGATTACCTTCAGCAACCTCCATTCGAGGAGATTGATGTTGATCAACTCCCACCCTTCCCCTATCCATCAAATGTTGTCCCACCTACACCCGAACTAAAGCCTTTGCCTGATAATCTCAAGTATGTCTTCCTAGGACTTGACCAAACCTTCCTTATGATTATCAATGCCCATTTAACTAGAGATTAAGAACTTAGGTTGACTGCAACCCTCTCTGAACATCGGGCAGCCATTGGGTGGATAATTTTTTACTTAAGGGGAATTAGCCCTACCTATTGCACTCACAAGATCTATTTGGAAGATGGGGCTCGACCTTCTCACCAAATGCAAAGGCGATTAAACTCGAATATGCGAGAGGTCGTTAAAAAAGAAATAATCAAGTGGCTTGACATAGATATCATTTACTCGATTTCTGATAGCCCCTAGGTGAGCCCCACTCAAGTGATACCCAAGAAAGTCGAGCTCACCGTGGTCACCGATGACCAGAGCGAATCCATCCCCATCCTCTCCTCTACCGCATGGCAGCTGTGCATCGACTATAGGATGCTTAATGAGGCCACCAAGAAAGATCATTTCCCTCTACCATTCATTGACCAGATTCTCGAGCGATTGGTAGGGCAGAAATATTTGGCTTCCTGGATGGATATTCAGGATACAACCAAGTTGCTATTTCACCAGAGGATCAAGAGAAGACCACATTCACTTGCCCGTATGGCTCGTTCACATTCCGTCGTATGCCATTCGGGTTATGCAATGAACCTGCGACCTTTCAGCATTGCATGCTAGCCATTTTTTCAGGGATGGTGGGTGAATACCTGGAGGTCATTATGAATGATTTCTCCATGTTCGAGAACTCATTCGACTATTGTCTTAGCAACTTGGAGAAGATCCTGAAGCGATGTATCGAGGTCAACCTTTTTTTAAGCTGAGAAAAGAGCCATTTCATGGTTCAGGAAGGGATTGTCCTTGGTCACATCGTCTCGCATAGGGGCATCGAAGTGGATCGAGCTAAGGTTGATTTAATTTCCAAATTTTCACCGCCTATCTTGGTCAAGCAAATCCGATCTTTCCTTGGACATGTTGGCTTCTATAGAAGGTTCATTAAGGATTTTTCCAAACTTTCTAAGCCCATGACTGACCTTCTAGACAACAATGCCCTTTTTCACATGACACTTGATTGCATTAAGGATTACAACACCCTTAGGGAAACAGTCTCCACTGCACCTATTCTACAACCACTAGACTAGTCCCAGGACTTTGAGATAATGTGTGATGCATCAGATTATGCCATCGATGCAGTCCGAGGACAAAGAAGAGAGAAGAAACTCGTGGTGATCTACTATGCGAGCAAAACATTTGATGAGGCTCAACGGAATTACACTATCACAGAAAAAGAACTGCTCGCTGTAGTCTTTGGGTTAGAAAAGTTCCGATCATACCTTCTGGGATCCCATGTGATGGTTTACACCGACCATTCAGCTATCCGACATTTGTTAGCCAAAAGGGACGCTAAACCCAGGCTCATCCGATGGATCCTACTCTTGTAGGAATTTGACCTGGAAATACGTGACAAAGCCGATTCCAAGAACCTCATAGCTGATCACCTGTCGAGACTTCATCTGGACCACATTGGACCCTCATTACCCTTGACGGACACCTTCCCTGATGAACAACTTCTAGTCGTGCAAGGAAGAAAGCTACCCTGATATGCTAACTTAGTCAACTATCTGGCGGTAGGACAGACTCCGCATGGCTAGTCCAGATAGCAATGGGATAAATTATTGGCTGAAGCCAAGCACTATTTCTGGGATGATCCTATGTTGTTTAGACTCTATCCTGACCAGATCATTAGGAGGTGTATTCCTGAAGAGGAAGTCCAAAGTGTGCTATCCTTTTGTCACGACCAAGCCTGTGGTGGCCACTTCTCTGGGAAGCAAATGGCTGCAAAGGTTTTACAGTCCGAATTTTACTGGCCATCCTTATTCAAGGACGCACACAGCTTCGCTAAGACTTGCTCTTGATGCCAGACATTAGGGACTATGACAACAAAGGATATGATGCCCCTCCAGCCCATTTTGATTGTCAAAATTTTCGATGTTTGGGGCATCAATTTTATGGGTCCCTTCCTACCATCGAATGGCTAGGAGTATCTATTAGTCTCAATGGACTATGTCTCAAAATGCATCAAAGCTATAGCCACCCAAAGATGTGGCCATAAGGCTGTCATGGACTTTGTTAAGCAAAACATCTTCTCTCGATTTAGGATACCAAAAGCCATGATCAGTATGGTGGGAGTCACTTCATTCATGCCCAATTTCATGCCTTACTTAGAAAATACGGGGTTACTCATTGCATTGCCACCCCGTATCACCTGCAAACAAATGGGCAAACTGAGGTCTCTAATAGACAGATCAAGAATATTCTGCAAAAGACGGGAAGGATTGATCCATATGATCGGATGATGCCCTTTAGGCATATAGGACTGCTTTTAAGACCCTGATAGGCATGTCGCCTTATCGATTGGTCCTTGGTAAGGCTTGACACCTTCCGATAGAGTTGGAACATCGAGCATACTAGGCTGTGAAGCAATGCAATATGGATTCCCAGTTGGCCAAAGCTCAAAGGACACTCCAACTCTCCGAGCTGGAGGAAATCCGTCGGGATGCCTATGAGAACAATAGACGTTACAAAGAAATGATTAAAGTCCTCCACAACCAACACATTCATAGGAAAACCTTCGAACCCAATCAGCAAGTCTGGCTTTTTGATGTAAGACTTAAACTTTTCCCCTGGAAGCTGCAATTAAAGTGGACAGGACCATATCAGGTGATTAAACCTTATCCCAATGGGGCAGTTGAAATTGCAGATCCTAACACTGGGCAAACATTCACCCTAAATAGCCAGAGATTAAAACATTATCTTGCCCAGGTTCCCTCAAAGGAAGTAGTCACCCTCATTGAGGGTTAACACGGAGCTCCGCCCAGCTGGAGGCAATAAACTCAGTGCTTCCTGGGAGGCAATCCATAAGATTCAGCCTGATCAGGTACACTGTGGCACTCAAGTGATTTCTTTCTATATCCCCTTGCATACATTTATTTGCCAATGAGGACATTGTCCGACTAAAGCATGGGGGGCTGGTAATTCGCATTCTCTGAGTTTATATTATCAGTCTGAATTATATATATATATAATTAGGAAGGAAAACTTAGGCATTAGAAGCTTGTCAACTATGGAAAATAATGTGAGGAGAACCTGAACACTTAGACATTTCAGGCCTTCAGGCTTAATCAGCCCTAGTATCCACGAAAATGTGGATTTAACCCTGAATCCTCGCAACCTTAATTTACATTAATCTAATCAATAAAGAAAGGTAAAAAGTATACGACTTATTAACCCACCCTCTAACTTGGAGGGACTTTTAGTCTAAGCATCTACACACATTTTTGCACTGATTCACTCCTAGAAGATTCTAATAGAAATTAGGTAGCTAATGAACCTTCTAGGGTGATATGGCTGGCAAGTTTTCATAGGTAACAGCCCATTGGTCGGTTGTCCAGAGCCCAACCACACCCTAGAAGTTGCCTCTAGGTAAATCTTAGATCAGAGAAGCCACCTGCTGAAAAAAAATAGAAAAAAGAAGAAAAAGAAAAAAAAAATAAGCTGCACTTCACCGTACGAGTATGGCTGGAAAGTGGTCATGGGTAACAGCCCATTGGCCGGTTGTCCAGACCCTAGTTCACTAAATGCACGAAAAGGCCTAAAACACCTAATGAAGAAGCAGGGAAGTAGAGCAATCCGGGGAGATATACACTGGAAACACCCTTGTGTTGACCCCACACAAAATAAAAGTAGGGAGAAAGCTACTGATCGGATAGATACACCTTTAGGTAAGCATTTTCTTTTCCAGTCACCTAGGGGCGTAGAAACCCAAAGTCTATTTTAATTACCGTTGAGTGAGTCTACCACAATCTTCACACCAAGATGCTTAGCACGTAAAGTCTTTTTCGAGTTATGGGTTGGTTGGGTAGCCGTAAAAAGTTACCTGCACACTCTCAACTACAAAAATCCAAAAAATAAGAAAAGATGAAAAAGAAAAAAATATGTCTCTATATATATGCTTTAAAGCGAGGACTTGGGCAGTTTGCATTTTGGTAGACACACAGGCGCTATTTAGTCTCTGTGGATTAGGCTCTTAGTATATTTCCTCCCGTTGACAAGCAACATATGTCTAAGTAATCAATTCCTAATTCCAACTGAAAATAACAACTAGGATAAACCCTGCTAGGGACTAGCAAGGGATGAGCATGGGGGTATGATAACTCTGCATTCAATGATGATAATTCGTTGATTGTGTAGCAATCATAGGTCTTAATTGACCTAAATTAGGCTAGGACTTAGCATAAGTTAGGACAGTTCACGCATGCATAAGCATTACTTGCATCCTTACAGCTTTCTTTTAGCTATGCATAAAATGATGCTATAATGTGTTGATTAGATGCATTATGCCACTTGCAGGTAATAAGCTGACCAGAAGGTAGATCTGAAGTTGGATCTAAAGCTGGATCTGAAGAATAAAGGATAATTGGAGTTGCAACAGAGCTGGAGCAGAAGACCTAGAATAAGATGTAGTAGACAATAATGTGAAGGGTTGAGGTATGCTATTCTATTTAAGTAGGAATAAAGCAGTAAATTATGAAGAACTTAGGTCCATCCTAACCTTAGGATAACCTAGATGCTCTCCCAAGCCTTAGCCACCCTTAGATTAGGTCACCACACCCTAGGAAACCTTAAAACCCTAAGTCCAGCCTCTTTCTGGACGTCCAGATGAGTTATAGGACGTCCAGAACCCTCAGCCAACTCCCGCACACCTTAAACCCACTTCTACAGTGTTATTGAACATCCAGACACTTGGTCAAATATCCAATTTCTATAGAACACCCAAAACAGAACCTAGAAACCTTCCTGACTCTGATTAGACGTCCAGAATTGAAGTCTGGACTTCTGATTTTTGAGTATAAGTTGTCTGATACTATTATTGGATTCCTGGAACTACTCTCCAGTTCCTGTTTTGAGATTCAAGCCTTGATCTTGGATCTCTAGCTCCTTAAACCTAATTCTAACCCCCTAGGAACCTAAATTAAAGTGCCCTAACCCTAGTACATCACCTCTATACCTCCCTAAGGACCTAATTAGGTCCTCACTAAATCTAATTGACTTAGATCATAGTCAATTACCATTTCCTAGTCAATTGGACTCATAGAGTCCAATTGAGCTCAGATCTCAACCCATACGCATCTAATTGGACTCAATGATAGTCCAATTGACCTAAGTACAACCTAATTGAGTTATTTCACTCTTAATTAGGTTCACACTCATTCAACTAAACTTTTGTTAAGTTTAATTGCATTTCCCCCTTAGCAGTTAGGGTTTGCAACCCTAATTTAAGACCTACACCAACCCAAACCGCTTAGGACCTAACCTAGATCACTTAGCCACATAGGGCACGACCAGACACACACACACCCATTCATGCACCCCCACACCACCTAGAATGTTCTAGGTTCTTCCAAAGGTGGCGCCACTCTTGGTTTCTAAAATTAGCAACCAAGAGACATTCAAATTGTAGATTCACAAATGGTGGATCTAAAAGCCACCTTCTCTCTCTTTGGCCAGCCACTCTTGGAGCTCTCTCTAGAGAGTTCCACACTTCTCTCAAGAGTCACCCTTAGGTCTATAAAAAGACCTAAGGGATGGCCATTTGCATCCATTCACTCTTGGCTTCCATTTAGCTTAGCTACATTCCACCTCCACTCCACCTTCACTAGTTGCTTCACCATGGCCACCACCATCTCCACGCCAAGATGTTGGATCACCTCCTCAACCTCTCTCCAACGGTCGGCCTAAGCACCATTGGCCACCTCTCCTCCTCTCAACCAAGTCAAAGGCCATCGGAGACCACCTCCGAATGCCCTTAGTTCTGCTAGATTAGTAGCTTAGTTCTTCATAGTTTACATGCTTTATTTACTGCTTAATAGTGTAGCTCTATATTCTCCCCTAATGATGCATGCATAATCCCCCCTTAGATTCATGTATGCAATCATTTTCTACTAGCTAGATTTATGTTTTAAAGCATTCCTCTACAAGCTTTCCATGAGCTTTATGCTGCAAACACCATCACGAATCAATGAAAATCTTTTTCTATATATATATATCTATTTGTGAAAATCACTATGAGCATTGTTGCAATATTTTTGTGTAATTGAAGTTGCATGTTTTAATTTCTGATATTCTGGCAACTAAGCATGTCGTGCATAAATACGAACTTAACATAAATCGACATGCAATTTTGAATAAGTAGAGAAAGAGAGATCGATTTCAAATCTGCATTTCCATAAATGCCTCCTAGAGACGAACGACCGAGACTCCAAGTCTCGCTATCTTAGAAATTATTTTGTTGATCTTATTTTGCAACTGTACTACGATGCATTTTTTATCAAATACGTGATCTATGATCCCAACATTCGTCAACCAGGGTTTATCTTGAGGATATATGTGCACTAATAACACACCCTAATGGGCATGGGAGCACTACATGCATCGCAAATTAAGATTTCTTATAAATCAATGTTTAATGGCCATTTATACAAGATCATGTTGAAACAAGCCTCAGATGAGCACTTGGACTACACGGATGGATTCAGATCGACGAATGGAGTCCAACAAACTCGAAATCACTTAAATCCGACATCTGGAGCTCCCTCGACCAGCCCAAGAAGTTATGGCCATTGATCTGATGATCAACGACCCATAATGTGCCACATGGCACCCGCTTGCCCACATCCGCCACCTCTCTTCATCATGCACAGGAGCAACCATGGTCGTCTGATCTTCCATCGAATGGCTGAGGATTCGCAAAAGAATTCAACCATCTTGTGTCGCTAGCACAACGGTTAGCGCCTCAAATCCACGCATGAAGACGTGCATTCGAGCCAGGGCAAGACTCAAATTGGCAGCAGAGGCATGCACGAGGGAAATTCTGTTGTAGATGTTGGCGCGAACGATGCGGATGGCAGCTACGTGGTGCTCTCGGATGCACGCCATCTCCTACGCAAGCTCAAGGCGCGACTCAAGGCAGAGCTCAAGGCACGATTCCAGTTGTCTGTAGTTGTTAGAGATCAGGGATGAAGCACGTGCGTGCCTTTGGATTGGCGGGTGGAAGGGATTCATTGACACTTATGGAATGGGTTTAGCGACATCCCGGACATCGCTAAAACCCTTACTTAGTTTGGAAACCCCTTCTTCTCTATATAAACCTACTCAACCACCCCATTCAAGGGCATTCAATTCACACACACTCTACATGCAATACTAGCCCTCTCTTAGCTCCACTATACACTCTATACCCACCTCGGAGTTGTCAAGCCACCGACGGAGCTCCCGTCCACCGCCGTGGCCACCTTGCCTCCTCCTCGCACTCTCTTTACTTTAGTTTTATGTTGCACTTGTTTAAGCTTTCATCTATTGTTATAGTTGTAAACAAACTAGAATTGCATGCTATATGTTGATGATGTTTCATATATCATATCTCACATCCTCTTAGAATGATTGTCATGTTTTAAACATGATCTCTAACGCTACTCTCAATTTCTCTTTCATTTTCTCACAAGCAAGCAAACCAAACATTCCTATGACAACTAAAGCAACAAACTAATCTGATTTCATGCCTCCTCGTGTTTGACACTTAGACTCACCAAATCCACATCTTAAATTAAAATCGACGTTTCGAATGCATACTACAATGACATAATTAAACAAACATGTTCCACGTGTGTTAGCTGAGTTCATAACGTGCCTCTAGTTCAGCACGTTATTTGGATTGGGCAGAGGTTGTGAATGGAGTGCACCAGGTTGGAGAGGATTTGCCATCTGGGCGAGTTGATTGCGAATCTCTGTGATCTCGTCTTTGTGCTATTTTTGCATAGCTGCATTTATTTTCTGAATGTCAACTAGAGTCTGAAGGATACGAGTCATTTGATCTTCTCAATTTGGCCCATTTTGGTAAGTTAGGTTGAGCCGAGGTAGAGGTAGCTGATATGGATGAGAAACTTGTGGTCGGGGCTGATATTGTGGCATCTAATTTTGATTATTCCTTGACCATGTGAAATTAGGATGATTACACCATCCAGGGTTATAGGTGTTTGAGAAAGGATCATTCTGGATGGTGTTGAGGTCCTCGCAGACCTGAGGAACCTCGGAGAAATCAGAAGACGAGGGTTCAAAGTTCGCACAACTAGAGTAGTCGGATCCGGTGTTTCCTCCAAACCCTAGATTAGACGAGGGTGGGTATGGATCCATCCCCTGAGAAGATCGGTGGTAGATGTTGTGCACAGCCTCCCTCCCTAAGGGTGGTTGTGCGAACGGGTTTTGCTCAGAGGTGGCTCACTGCAGATGTCGAGTCAGCTTATCCACCTTCTCAATGATAGAGACCTTGTCCAGGCGATTGGCCATTAACTCCAAGTCGACGGAAGAGGACAGGCCCTACATCTCATGTGCTCCTCGCTGATTCATCAATGCACGGGCAGTCGTCCGGTCGAACATGCCCTTGGATTCATTATTGATGGAGTTCTCGCACATGTTCTTGAGAATCTCCCACACGATGCTTTGTGTTGACCCATGATATTTCTTCCACAGGTTGCATTAATGAACAATCGAATATCCTCATGGAGTCCCTGGTAAAAAGACTAGACTTATTCCCATTTAGGAACTCTGTGGTGGAGGCACTTTCGCATGAGATCCAGAAAGCGATCCCATGCCTGATGAAATGGTTCTCCTGCTTGCTACGTGAAATGTGTGATTTGGTGCTGCAATGCATTTGTCTGACCAACAGGAAAGAACTTCAGAAACTCAGATTGTAGTTCAACCCACGTGTTGATTGGATAAGTTAGGGTTTGGTACCAATGAGCGGCCTTGTCTATGAGAGAGAAGGAGAACATTTTCATCAGCAAGATATCCCACTTTTGAGCTTCTAACCTGAAGGTCTGGGCCAGATGCTTGAGTTTCTTGATATGTTGGAAGGGTTCTTTAGAATTAAGCCCATGGAATTTAGGAATAGCATGAATCACGTTTGGTTTGAGTTCATTATCAGGACCTCCCACCAGGATTTGGACTCAAGGTTCGATCGCCACCGCAACAGGATTGTAATGATCTCGCATCATAGGACACTACAGTGGATTCATAAAGGCTTGGAATAGATCGTTGAGGCGCTAAAGCTGATTCTGTATATTGTTTTCTTCTTCTACTGGTTGTTCCATTAGTATGGATGAAGGAGATCTTGACTCAGATGAATCAGAAGATATGTCGATCTAATCAGGTGGTTACACAAATAGAGAAGTCGAGGTTTGAAGCTTCGCTACTGGTTTGAAACTCCAGGGTCTTTAAATAGGCCGTAGATGGAGGTTTGAAGCTTCGAAACCAAGCTTTCCAGCTTGGTAAGCTTGATGCACAAGAGATTCCCTACTCTTTGAAGGATTTGCACAAGCTTTTTAGAGAGATTTGGAGACTTGGACATTTCTCAATAGGAAGGAGATTACCTAACGAATCTCCCTTTCAATTTTGAGGGGGATTCGTCAAGTAATCATAGAGATCTTGCCAAAAGAAGCTCGCCGGAGTAGGATTCCTCCATGACAATGGTGGAGGGACCTCTTTGCAAAGAGTGATGACAAAGATAGGGGGTATTTGCAAGTAATTGCAAAAGTTGAGGGGTTGTGTGAGAGAGAAAGATTTAGACTAGACCAAATTGCAAACTAGGTCAAGACAATCTCTGATTGAGCCCAAATTTTGATAAAAGCCTAATTTGGACCTAAGGAATCTAATGGTGAAGTTGGATTTTAGTTTTGACCTAGTTTGACTGGGTAATTTATACAAAATCTAAATTAGGGCTATAGTCTGTCTGAGATTGTTTCAGGTCAAAATGGGTTCAAATGATCAAATCAAAGATGCCAAACCCTAGTGAATATTTTTCTATGATTTTAGAGGGTTTAAATGAATTTTATCCTAACCAAAACCTCAGTTAATTAAGCGGGTCTGTTTTTAGGGTTTCAGATGTCCATTAATTCTTGAAATGCGTGAAAACCCATTTCTGTATGCATGGACCCACTTATTAGACATTAACGACTAAATGACCTATAATAAACCCTTGGCATACCTCGTGGTTATTGTATATTTGTGATAAGATGGTAAAATTACAGAAATAACCCTATTTTCTTCTTTGCCACTCAAAATAATTTAACCTGCCAAAAGACCTTCTGACTAATATATGAGTTTTTATTGACTTTATTAGATCAAATTGAGCTTGTTATAGCTCATGATGGTGTTCCTATTACTAGGCCACGAGTCGTGGCCCTCTTTCATTGTACTTGGCAAGTCTTGATCTAGTCCCCCTACCTCTTTTTATTGCCTCCATGGAATGAGGGATGAATAATATTGACTCCCGCTTTTCTTAAAAAAAAAAGGTTCATATTAGATCGTGTCTATTGATATTGGTTTATATATATTTTATTAATATGAGATTATATGCCTAGGTAATGATGGTTAATTTGGTTAGTTTGGTTGATGTATGGGAGTTTTCGGGTCACGTGGGAGGTAACTTCTGAGATGTAGGCGATGGATCTACAAAGATAATGATGCAACTTGAGCAATCAGAATAAATGAGGTGTTGAATGCTATTAGTTGTTTTCTTTCTTTTGTTTTTATTTCTAAGAAATGTGTTTAGTTCCTTTTTTTTTCAATTTGTGAAGGGCTTGTTCCATAAGATTTGATGGAAAATTTAGGGATCAATGATCAGGCCTAAAATGTACACATATAAGTAAATCAAGGCATTATGAGTCATGTTAGTTGTACAATGAATGTACTATGGTTAGAGAGTCTTTTCAAGTTAGGGAAACTAACCTGCATTTTATTTCTTCACTAAGTCTAGGAGATAGATGCTTCTATAGAGATTTGGTTTCTCTGGTTGAGAGTTGGGATTTGTCTTTGGCTAAAAGATAAGACTAAATTGAAGTTTGCTTTATTATTTAGAATGAGATATGAGGAGATAACTTCCTTTATGCCAAACAAGTGATAGAGTAATATTTTAGGCTTAAAATGTAGACTGCTCTAAATTTTTTTATTACTCCCTTTGCCCCCAATTGCATGTCTCTCCAGCTCTTCTCCAGCTAACAACTAGAGCTCGTTTCCACACCCATTGGTCAAGTACTCAAAGAAAAGTGTTTTATGCTTTGTTGATTGGGTTTCAATCTTAGATTGTTTTAAAAGATGGCAGTTATTGAGTGGTAGTTAGGAAGGGATTTGTTAGATCAGTTGCATCATGTCAAAAATTAAGGATACATGTATGGAAATGCATGTTGAAATGTATTTTACAATGTACAGTCGCTACTCATGTTTCCATTCAAAGAAGAAAGTAAAACATATCGATTGGAAATCAAAATTAATCGATTGAAAATCAAAATCAACCGATTGAAAATGAAAATCTATCAGTTGAAATTCAAGCAAATCAACTCACAATCAAAACACATCGGTTAGAAATAATTTTCAACCATTGAAAACAAAATGCATTGATATGTTTTGCCTTTTTATTGATGTTAAATGATTTTTCACTTGAAATGTAAGTTTTCACTTATGAGAAATGATCTTTCACTTGGAAAGTAATTTTTATCTATGAAAAGTAGTTTCTACAAGTGAAAAACTAAAATACACCAGTTAAAACTATCACTCTCACTTCCTATGTTGCAAAATGTATTGCAATGTATGTTTTTTACTTTTTAACAAAAATTAATTACAATTAAATCTACCCTACTTCTGCAATTTAGATTAGTTTCATATTTCACTTTTAGTTTTTAAAATAACCTATGTATTGTTAATTGATGGTGCTAATTAATCTATATAATAACTTAAGAAATGTTGATCATTGTTCAAATAAATCTTATACGAAATTAAATCATGCAATCATCTTACAAGAAATTCTTAATTACAAATATGTGGATCACATTTTCCACTATTTAAAAAATCTGTACGTGTGTAAGCAAATATATTGACACCCTCCTACTCATACGTAACACCCTGTCTCCCTGTTTCCTATCTCTCACCAAAACTAGCATACTCTTGATCGAGATCTCTCTTCCCCTTCCCTCTCTCTATATCATCCCATCAAAGCCCCCTTTTAACGTAGGTGACTTTTGCTACAGAAAAGGGAATCATTCAAAACATGTAATCAATGTAATTAAATTATAGTTACGAAAACAAATGATATTACTAATTTAATAAAACTTTTGATCGCGAGTTAGGGTTTGGAAAGCAGCAAAAGCAATAGAGTATTCTTTCTTTTTGGTGCTTGCGACTCTGTGGAGCATATTCATTACACTACAATAAAAACGATCAAAAGCAACAAATATTTTATGGAGATGATGATGAATAAATCGTCATTCTATAACTTGCCAACGAATAATTTATTCATCGCCACATTCGTTACCAAACAAGACGATGTTAAATCTAAAATAAATAATACATTCGTTGGTAAATTCAAACAACGAATAAAATCATCACTAAAATTATCATACTTTGAATTTAAGGACAAATGTTTTCGTTGTCTTTACTTTTAACGATTGTTTTCGTCGCCTTGTGAATAACGTGCCAACAATTATTTCATCGCAATGTAAGAAGAAAACAAAAATTTATTAATCATCCATTAAGACACTCATAATATATCAAATTTATAATTTATGTGATTACCTATAAAAAAAATTATTTTACAATATCCACCAAAATATTCCTCACAAATTGAAATTTTCTAATGAAAACTTTATAGAAAATACACCTAAAAATTGTGAACATGCTTCATTCTATCATATATTTGAATGGATTAGTAAAGTTTATTAGTTTCTAGAAAATCATTGAGACATATAGTTTTCAAAATAAACTCTTCAACCAATATACCTAAAATTTTACAAAAACTAATTGTTCCTATACTTTTGCCTATTATGCATATACAAACAAGTCAAACAAAAAGTTACCTTTATAAAAATTTTGAGAATCTACGTACTAAAAATAAAATTTGTTAAAAATTTAGAATAAGAGATTCACAAAAAGTGACACCTAAAACATGAAGGTAACTATAGTTCATAACCAAGAAAAACACAAGCTAGATCATAATTGCACTCGACACTTAGATGTTAGATCGCAACATGTCCATGAATGATCCTCGCAACCTATTCGCACTTCATCCCATAGTATCTTTCCACTGGGTCTGACGATTGCATGTGTGGAAGCTTAGAAAAAAAAAAGAAGGAAAAGCCATTAACAAGGAAGTTTTTAAATACATGAGAATACCAACGGATTGAACATTCCCATCTATTTTCTCTCTATCTTTTCCCACATTAAGTTTATATTTCAAATTTTCATCTGTCTAGATTGGTCAAATGAATTGAACTTCTTGACCTTAACACCCTTTGCTTCCAAGTTTTTCCTCAAGCATTCAAATTTTTTGTTGATTCATCTCATCCTTGGAACCCATCCACCTTCTACAAAAGATGCAAAATGGTTGGGGCTCATTGTGGATGACTCTTCTATCAAGTCATCCATGCTTATGGTGAAGTAGGGTTTAAAAGCTAAAATTGTCTCTATGTAAATTGATATTAATATTAAAATAATCTTACAATCAAATGAGTCTTGGTTGTACAAATCCTTTATATGATCAACCAAAAAATATAAAGAATGGAGCATGAAATATAAAGGAATGAATACAGACACTTATTAATTGCCATCGAAGCACACTGATAGGAATGAATTTGTAATTGCCATGAAAGCACCATGACGATACTCGTTGAATGATCAGCGAAACAATGATTCCAAGTTGAGTCCTAACAAAATGTGCATTCAAAATTAACAGTAGCCTTCTCAAACTCATATAATTAATTACATCATAGATTGTAACTTAGCAAAAATATCCGATAGTCTAAGTATAGTAGTTTTGATATAAGCATATAAGTTTCTTCTATGCTTATGTAAAAGCTTGGAGCAAATTCCTGAATGGCTGATTTTGTCAAGTCAAGGTCCTTAATAAAATCCACATTGTCAAATGAGGAGAAATAAATGAAGAACCAAGAAAAAATAATCAAATACTCAACTAATCAAAATCTAGTCGCCATCAAGTAACTGGGAGGTGGCAAAGTTAGAGATGTTTTGACAATTACCCAATCTACTTTGATTTTAAAAATTTTCTTTGAGAAAGTAGTTTAAGATGGAATACAATACCTATAAGAACACATATTAGAAAGTGTTAATGCAAAATACATACCTTACAACAAAGTCTTGGAAAAAAATATGCATCTTTTTGAAAATAACTCTAGAAAATTTGAGGATAAAAAGCTAAATCACATTATATTTGTTTGTGTGTTGAAAATTACCTTTACAAAAGTCAGAAATAATGCTGCATCGTCTAGTCTTGGCCACTTACCACAATGTATGCTCTATAAATTTCCAAAACAACATAATATTTCTACTCATTTTTAGAAAATTATAGCAAGTTTCCCTTCTCCCTTCAAATGGATTTCATACATATGAAACAATTATACACTTACAAACCCTTTGCTCAATGACCTCTAACCAAAACAGATGTATACACATTGTCCTAATCAATTCCAAGATGCCAAGATTTATTTGGAGGGGGCAAAGGTAAGATGTGTATTGTTATCTATGCAGTAAAAGAAATTGATACTTTTAATTGAGTATGTATTAAGCATGATAAATACACTATTAAGATAAATTTTTTCTTTTTTAGTAATAGATTTTGTGTGGTTATACTAGCACATTTCTATAATCAAAACATAAAAAGCTCCTACCAGAGAATTGGCCATTGATGCCATGGAATGGAAATCAAGGACATAAAGATTATTATATCTCAAGTAATAGATCTTACCCATATATTTGAGTTCCATGGTGTTTTAGCTATTGTTTATCCAAATGTCTACAATACGAGGCCTGAGGGCTAATAGTAATCCAAGTGGAGAGCAAACAAGTAGTTGTACTAAAACCACTCATGGTTTAGCTACAATAGTTATCATAGCCAAGTCACTAAGTCAAGCCACTCATGAACAAGTTGCTTAGTATAGCCAAATGCCTAGCAAATTAATGCCACCACTAGTCCCACCAGACAATACAAAATTATGATAAAAAATAAAAGGT
Source organism: Thalassia testudinum (assembly GCA_037157565.1). Classification (NCBI taxonomy): domain Eukaryota; kingdom Viridiplantae; phylum Streptophyta; class Magnoliopsida; order Alismatales; family Hydrocharitaceae; genus Thalassia; species Thalassia testudinum. The sequence goes on from JAZHRO010000009.1 coordinate 55,018,081, forward strand.
TTAGGAAGCCCCTATGTATCTTGGGTACTCCAACTCAGTGTTTAGTTCAGCAAATACAGAGATAAGAAAAAATGATTATAAATTGACTATATTAGTTATTTTCCTCCTATTTGGGACTTGCCAAAGTTGACTTTTGAAATAGAATGACTTAAAATTCTGTGTTGGAATCGATATTTGACGTGGAGAAAAAGAAAAAGAAGTGTCCTTCCTTTCCTTTTTATTTCCTTAGATTAGTAACACATTGTGGCTCTTGGAGTATTCAATGGCCTAATCTATAGTTGCTTGGAGAGGATTGTTTCTAGTACTTGCAAGAATAGGATGACCTTGAAAAGTTTGATTTTATACATAAACAATGTAATGGTGTTAATTAGAGTCTTACGTAAATGCTTAGACAGTTCCCTAACACCCATGCAGTAAGCAACATAGGATCTCCAGCTTCCTACCTAATGCATTTTCGCAATCCTTCACAAACATATAAGAAATAGTTAAACAATGTATGTTATCCACAATTTCTTTTCTTTTCATTTCTATTATAACATCAAAATATACTTCACATCACTTCTTTATGCACAAAGGCTAGTAGATTATGCATAATTTCTTTAGCCATTCAAATTGGATTCATAAAAAAAAATTCAAACTTTTGTTTTTGAAATTGTGCATTAAAAAATAAGAATATGAGACACCAAATACTACAAATTTATGTCTAGTGTAGGAAAACCAGAACAAAGTAAATTGCCAGGTACATTGCTTTTGAAAATTATGGTACCACATATCACTAAAGAAGGAAATTAAAAGTAAACTGCTAGGAACATTCAAGGCATTTTGTTATAAGTAGCATAGATCATCCTCGGTACCATCTGATATAAAATAAAAGAACATCCATTTCAAAAAAAGAAAAAGATTACTACTATTTATTTGTGTGATTTTAGTTTGAGATTTTCACTTTCTATTGATAGAGCTGGGCTCCTATTCAACTCCATTATCTAGCAAAGAAGCATGTTTTCTACTCCAAATACTTGCTCTTTCCCAAAGGGCATATTGTCCATTAACTTAAGAAATATTACTTTCCATATTAACTTCTCTCTATAAGCAAGAGTATTTATCATATGTACTAATAAAGAGGAAACAAGCACCTTTATCTTAATATCTAGTATGTCCAATCTGGGTATATGTTTGTATTTGGGTGTTTATGTTTGGTAGCTTACAGTATGCCCACTCATGGGCTTTTCTAAGAAAATGTAGTATTTGGGTTGGCTTGTATTTGTATTCTAAGAGAGAAAGAGAGCTTAATGCTAATTGATTGTGTTGCAACCATGGGTGTTCAAAGTTAGAGAAAGGGGAAAAAATGACATGGCTCTATAAAAAAAACAAGGTAAAATAATCAAGATATATCATGTCACACATGGTTAAATCAATGAGAGTTTTAAACATCATACTGCATCAATTAAATAGGCTTGCTAATGCAACTAGTAGATCTGAAAATAGATGTTAGGATAGGTTGCTTACTAGAGAAATGCACCAATTGCAAGTAGGATGGCATTTGGATGGAAAGTTCTTGTGCAACTAAATCTATTAGCCAATGTCCCTCTAATGAAAGAGGTAACAGCAACACCAGTAAGGAGAGTGCTAAAAACCCATCCTAAATAGATGAAATGATAAGATATCATTTACAAGTAGATATCCTACTTAAAAAGTGGAAGATAATTGAAGAGCACTCAATGTAACAAAAAACCCACTACAATGGTTAAGATTGCGGCTGAGATCATACGAAAGATATTTGAAAGTTTCATTCACTGCACTAAAGCAGGAAATAGTAACGAACAAGCTAGCTATCTTCAAACAGTATAATGATATCAATTAAACATTAAGGGAATCAATGTTTAACCTTATTTGGATGAAAAGGTTACATTACACAATGCAAGCAACAAGAAAGAATTTTCTCAGTGGTAGAGTCAAGACATACCCGAGATGTTAGCTATGCATGATAGGACCAAGGCATGCAACTCCAACATGAGACAAAAGAATTGTAGAAGATTTAGAATGAGATCTAATATTGGGGCCCACATTCTCAAGATTTCCATTATAATTGGGGTAAAGCTTCTCTACATCTTTAGCTTTCTGCTTTTCCTATCTGTAGGAAGGAAAGAGCGTTGAGATTATAACCTATGTTCAACTTTTCATATCATTAAAAGTAAAGAACAAACTTACAAGTTATTCAGCCACAACTCCGATAAAACACATGCCTCCCTTACAATATTCTCTACCCAAGCCTGTTCCAACCTGAAAACAAATTAAAGTTAAAACAAATTTAAGCGAAAAAGCAGCAAATTCCTGCTCACTGAAATAGGATTAGGTCAAGTAACCCCCAGAAAGGCAATCCTCATCAGAATACCGTCACTTTACAAAATAGTTCAAAATTCCTTGGAGGTAGACCATGAAGAATAAGGCGCATTAGGAGAATCCTACATGATATTGGGTGCACATGACAAAGCAAAGAAGCATAGCATTTCCAAACCAAGTTGATCACATTTGAATCAATAAGAAAGGGATGCAACTGTAGGACTTGAAGCATAGTTGAATTTCTCACGATCAATAGGAAGACCTGCAATCATGGTTTACCAATCTTCGATTGCAATCTATTATGACTGCAAATGTCTTCCATGTTTGTCTTTGCACTAAAGTTAGATGGATTGCAGTCCCAATGAAACATTATGCTAGTTTTGGTGTATCTAACTAGCTTGGAAGAAGATTTTTATTTTAGGAAGATATATACACTTTACATATGGAGATTACTTGCTTCTTTCAATTTAGCATCATCCTATAAGGATGGCAATAATTGTCCCCATGTCCCTACTTAGTAGAACACATGCATACTGATTGTAAGGTCAATGAATTTAATTAGAATAATGCCACGAAAGTAGAAATGAAGTATCCAGATAACCCACTACTTTACACACATCAGTCCCATGAAAAAGATACATTATAGTCCTTTCATTTTTTCAAGGAAAGCTCAAAATAAAGACTTGAAATTCAGCAAGAGAAAGCTTATTTCATTATTTCTTATGGCTAGAAATCATTGACAATGATTCAAATGAAGCATGGATAGAAGCACATGAATAAATGTATAAGGTCTCAGGTCATAAGACAATCCTACCTAATTGTTACCTATTGCGCATTCCACCCACAGATAGTTTGAAGATGCCCCCCCCCACTGATCTTAAGTTTGCGTCGTAGGTCACCATCAGTAAAGGTTCCAAGGAGACAATGCTTGTCATCAACAAGCAAACAACTACAACCTCTACTCGTCATCTCTACAAGCTAGTCCACTATTGAGTCATCCTCTCCGCAGAATGGAAGATTCTCTTACTTCATGACATCTTTAACATGTGCATGAATGACAGATAATTTAATTTGAGAGAACAGCAAAAATTACTCTCAATAATTTGGAAAATGCACTGCTAAATACTAGAAATTATAGATTATTCATTAGTAGTCGCCCTTTTTGTGCCATTAGTTCAAATGATGTACAAATTTGTATATATAAAAGTGCTAATCTTATTTTAACAAATTTTAGAGAATATTCTGGAAGCAACCTAAAATTTAAAAGAACAAATCACTGAAAGGGTTCTTTATATGACATTAAACCAGTTTCAAGCCATGATTGACGAAGAAAGCACAATAAAGAAATGGAAAGAGTTAAAAAAAGAACAAGAAAATAAAACCAATGACACACGATTGAAAACAATAAGGGTTTTTGAGAGTTCGATGGTGGAGCAATCAGCCTAAGAGATCAGCATTATATCTCGAGATCTGATTGTGACCTACACCGCCCTCAACTCCAGCTTTGCCGCGTGCCTCCTCGCCACTACAAGTTCCACGTCCTTCTCCCCTAACCACCGCTGCATGAGCCACAGCGCCACCGCGATGGCCTCTCGATGCTACCACCTCCCCTACTCCTCTAGCATTGCCTGCAGGCCCTTGAAGTGTAGGTGGACCAGCGCATCTTCATCCCGCACATCGTGGAGGGGCGTCGGGGCCTCAGCTTGCTTGATTGTAACACGGAGCCTCATGGTCAATGCCTTACTGCTCCTTGCCACGTGGAGCCAGATCTACTCCTTCGTGGTGTCCTGCACCTCCCTCGACTCCAGCTTCACCGTGCGTGTCCTCACCTCCCAAAGCTCCGCGTCGTTCTCCCCCAACCGCCACTGCAAGGGCCGTAGTGCCATCGCGATGTTCTCCTTGACCTTCTGCCTCCCCTGCTCCTCCAGCGCCTCCTACATGCCCTAGAGATGGAGGTGAACCAATGCATTGACCTCAACGTTGATCTCCACTGCTTTAAGAGAGCTTCCTGCCATCCTTCTTGGCATTGGCCTTGATCCCCTACACAGGGGGGTCTCGCGGGCTGAGCTTGTTGGGGAAGAAGGCGGAGGAAGGGGAGGGCACGTCAATGGCAGCATGGGAGAGCGTGTCGGCTGTGACGTAGGAAAGGAGAGGGAGGAGCGAGGGGAAGAGTAGTGCGAGAAGTGGAGAGGAAGGGGTTAGGGTTTGGGAGGGTCACCGAAGGAGGGACTTAAATATTATTAGTAGTGGAGACATGCAGTGGAGGATAAGAGAATTTGTGAGTGGAATCGTATAGGAGAGGTGGCTCGTCTCGTTGGGATGGGATTGTTTTAATGTTGGGAAAATTACATATACATTCATATTTTTTATTAATAAATAATAATTTAATAATAATTATTTGTTGTTATCAATAAATAATACCAATGATTTTTTTTTGTTGTCATAATTAGCAATGAATATATAAAATCATTGTTAACTTTAAAAGAAATAATGACATATAATCTAAATCATTGTTATGTTTAAGATATAATGATGAATATTAGTAATTGTTGTTATTTTGTCGTCGACTTTGATTTGTTTTGTTGTAGTGTTAGACGTAGATGGGAAAGTATAGCTTCGTGTCGAAGGAGGGGCGTGCGTAGATCCAAGAGAAGAAGAGGGTAGTGCACAGTGATCCCATCAGTAGGAAGCTCAAGTAGAAGCCCTAACCCACCTTTGTCTCCAGCAAGCGCAGGTGCAAGCTCATCAAGAAATGGTGAAGGGAGCAGAAGCAGGTGATTCAGAAGGGTCTAGTCACTATGGAGGACATTGAGATGATCGTAGCCGAATGGACTTCTACAGTCACCATAGAAAAGCCTTCAAAGAAGTTTCACCTCAGAAAACAGTCATGGTTTAGAAGTTTCACCTCAGAAAACAGTCATGGTTTAGAATGAAAACGTCCAAGGTTAAAGGTAAGAAGCGGGGTATTCTTGAAGCACCTGCACTTGCAACCGATCCAATAGACGCCATGGTAGAATGACACTCGATGAGAGTACTCAAATTGTTTTAATGGACTCCATCATGTCAAAATGGATCTATCTTCTCTTTGGTAACTATTTGCAGTGTGAAATAGTTGAGCTCATTGTATTAAGCAATGGAAAGTTATGTGAGCTATTTGGCTTTGTCATTTCATAGAGCTTGCTATTTTTGAGTGGCAAAGCACATGTTTCCAATGTTATTTTGATCTTTTTCTCTCTTTTGGGCATGAATGCTATTAAAATAAAATTTTAATAAAACTTTAAATAAAGTTTCAATTACTGATTTTTCAAATTTTCAAACTTGCTTTGAATTCTCTTTATATGCCAACCATTGATCGTAATAATGCATTAGATAATTATGGAGTTATTTAACTTATTAAGAGGGGGAATAAATTAGAATTTAAATTAATTATAGCCGACATGTAGTTTCCAATGAAGAATAAATTATAATTTAAATTATGCAATAAAAAAGGGTAAGTGTAACTTCTTGCAATATATGGTCCAGAAGATTGTAACACAATTTTAATTATTTTGAGAAACAAAGTTGTTTATTAAATAACTTTAACATTCATGCATAGAATATCAAAGATACCTTTAGAGTTAGGTCGATTTTTTAAAAATTCAAACTAGAATTGAGTACTCTTTAATTGCCAACCATTGATTGTAATAATGTATTAGGTAATTATGGAGTTATTTAACTTATTAAGATGGAGGAATAAATTAGAATTTAAATTAATTCTAGTCGACATGTAGTCTCTAAGGAAGGATAAATTATGATTTAAATTACACAATAAGAAAGATTGTAACACAATTTTAATTAGTGCAAGAAAAAAAGCTTACATATTATTAAAAAACTTTAATAATCATGCATAGAATATTTAAAGATAACTTCAACCTTAGATCAATTTTTTCAAATTCAAAACTACAATTGAGTATCTTTTAAGTGCCAAACATTGATTGTAATAATGTATTTCATAATTATGGAGTTATTTAGCTTATTAAGATGGAGGAATATATTAGAATTCAAATTAATTGTTGCCAACATGTAGACTCTAATGAAGGATAAATTATAACTTAAATTACATAATAAAAAATTAGATAGGTGTACCCTTTTCGTGATGTATGCTTGAGAACATTGTAACACAATGTTAATTATTAGAATAAGAAAAGTTGGCATATTATTAAATAGCTTTAACATTCACGCATAAAATATTCAGAGATAATTTAACATTAAATCAATTTTTTAAAGTTTCAAGGCTGAGTTGAGTACTTTTTAAATGTCAATCATTGATTGTGATAATGTATTAGATAATTATGGAGTTATTTAACTTATTAAGTTGGTGGAATAAATTAGAATTCAAATTAATTATGGCCACATGTAGTCTCTAATGAAGGATAAATTATAATTTAAATTACATAATTAAAAGGATAGGTATAACATTTTCAAATATATGCTCCAGAAGATTGTAACATAATTTTAATTATTTCAAGAAAAAAGTTGACATATTCTTAAACAACTTTAACATTCAAACATAGAATATCTAAATATAACTTTAACATTAATAACTTTAGCATTAATTCATGACATGTATGAATCATATTTTCTTCCATTGAAATAAAATAAATTCAAGAAAGAGTCTTGCACTTGAACATCAAACAAAATGGTCTAATGCGAAACCTTAAGTTAATATTTCTAGAGTTAATCACTACGATAAAAAAGACCTAATGTGACATTTTGAAATATCCCTTCCTAGGGGCCCTCGCGAGACTTTCAGACCTTCAAGGTGTTTCCTACAATTTTCACACATTTAAACAAGCACATGAGGTTCGCTTTGTGATTTTCTAGACTTCAGGGGTGTTCGCACAAATTCTACTCATTAGAAAACCCATGTAGGGGTCGTGAACGAATTCTCAAGACTTAGGGGTCTCTCTACAAATTTTCCACATACTAGAGAGCAACTAGGGACCCAACCACGAGCTTTCTACTCGTGATGGGGCCAATTGAAATTTTATGCCCCTACGTTTTAGACCAAGGACCCCATATGAGAGAACTTGGATTGTAGGACCTAGCTTGCAAATTTTGCTGCCCCACATAACCCTAAATACCCTCTATAAAACCCTACACCCAAAGCTCCGTGGAAATCGTACCCACCTCATAGTCGCAAGCCCCCCTCATCCAATGCACCCCTTCAGGCGAAGCTCCCACTTTTAGCTGTCACTGTAGTAGAGAGAGAGAGAGAGAGAGAAGGAAACAAGGGGGGGACTACGCAACACCCTTCTCTCCATATGCGTGCACATGTACATCAAGGAAAGGGAGCAGGCATGCTCCTTATGCATGCAGTGCTCATCGAGCGGCAGGGAAGGGAGCACGAGTGTACGATTCATGGCCACAGGTTGCATCCAATCAGGACGCACCACGTGGCAGGGGTTGGGGGAGTCCCAATTCGCATGAACCAGATGGTTTCGACGAATCTAGGATCAGTTGTCATGAACCATAGAGAGTTTTGACCAGTTTAGGGGTTAATAAAGCTCAGAATCACTCCTAAAATGTACCATTGGACAGCTAATGAAAATCCCTACATTTTGGTAGCATGTTTGATCCTGTTAGTGTATAATTTAGGTACTAAAATTTTGAAATTATTGTTTTAACTCGCCTTGAACCCATAGGCCATTGATGAGGTGTGGCTCATCAAAGCTAAAATGCTCAAGTTAGACTAGAAATGAGGTTAAAACATTAATAATTAACACAAGAAATGGGTTAAGTCTAGGAATTACAGAAAAAGGCCCAAAAAACTCAATTTGTGCTAAAAATGCATAATTAGGCCAATGTTGAGATTCTATATCTAAATTATACTTGGATTTTCTGAATGCTAATTGAACATAATTTGAGCTTGAAAGTACAAATAAATTGTCGGATTAACTTCTAATATGTTCAATTAACATGCCATAAAAACTACATTACATTTGGACATCACTAAGGCCTTGAAATTAAGGTTTTACACTTAGGTCCTCAAGCCTTCACGTTTTCTTTACACATAAAACTCTCTAGGGACCTATTTGCATGTAGACAGGGGCCATTTAGTTACATTTCTTATCACTTATGGGTCTCTAAGTACTTTTCCTACCGTTTCATAGTTAAGGGCTTCTTCATAAATTCTCCAAAAGACTTGATGCCCTTCTCCTCGCGCACTATTCCTCGCGAAGAACACAACCAATCGCAGCAGTCCATTCTTTGATTTACTCAATTTACGGTGGATCTTGATTGAACCTACAAGCATCGGTGAGCCTAGCACCGTGCCCTCACCCAGAGCACATCCTACGCTAGTTTTTACCCTAAGTTTTCCTACGTACCTTATCAAACATTCTAGCCTTTGATTTCCAATGGCCTTGACCCACTATTCTCGATCACCTGAGCTCCATCTCCCTATATAAACACCTTCCTAGACCCTTGTGTGAGACTATCGACTCCCTCCCCCTTAAGCTGATCCCTTCGTCTATGCTTCCAACTCCAATTTCCCCTTCTTTTTCCATTGGTGATAGCTTTAGCTTCCTACTCCTCTTCCTCGCCATCAGTCGATGGAGGGTGGATCCTAGGGCATCTCGCATTTTGTCATCACCTGCTGACGGTAGATGGATCCTAAGGAACCACTTTCATCTGACAATTAGCTTTAATTGCTTTCCTAGTGTAGATTTACAACTTTCTAGCTAGATTTTTTGATTTCTAACTTAGTTTAGGTAGTTTAGATTAGCAATTACTTGTTGATTGATTTAGATCAGAAGTAGAATAGTTGTAGTTAGTCACTATCCTCAATCGGACCACTCTGATCAATTTAGATTATAGAGGCGAATTCACATCCATTCATTGATTCATATAGCTCCCCCATCATCTCATGGTTCATGTTCACTCAATTTCTCGCTGATTTAATCACAAACGACCTCATCCACCTTTGCCATCTTGGATTCTGAAGCTCACTAGCTTTTAGACCTCATGATGTGCTAAATCCATATGGAGGGCTTTCATTCAATCCATACTCATAAAAGCCCTCCTCCTGGTTTGAATTGATTGGATTTGACTGATTTTATTAGATGATCAAATGATTTTTGGAGCAACTGTAGTTATTTGGATTTAATCAATGAAATTGACTTTATCTGAATTTAATTAGATGTATTGCAATTGTTTTAAATTCATTTGATCAGGTTTTCATTGCTCAGATTCTTTGCACCCAATTTCTATATCATTCTCTGACTTTTTTGATCGTCTGGAGAGCGTAGGCCAATGAAATCAGTGTCACTGATTAGAGACCTTCATGATGATCTAAGCTATTCTAGAGCATCATTTACACTTCATGAACACCAATCAATGGTGTGCAGGAAGTTTAAATGATCATATCATTAAGGTGAGCTCACATCAAATGCCCAACCAGGTCATAACTTAATTCAATGTTGATTTATTTTAATCTGATATGAGAGAGTTTGAGTAGGTTTGAATGATGCTAAGGAAGGTCTAAGACTTGTTTTTAAGTAGTTTGAAGGCCTGAATTGATCCTTCCCTTTTTGCCGTCTATAGAGATATAGGGAGGATTGATTAGGATTTTTGATGTGGTTTTTAGCATCAATCTGATTTTTAGTGAGTTTCATAACCTTTGGTGAGTGATTACGCAACACTCATAGGACTTAAATGACCTAAATTAAGTTAGAACTTGGCATAATTGTTGTGCGTAAATAGCATACATTGAATCTTTTCTACTTTACTTAAATAATCATGAAATAATAAAATAATGTATTAATTAGGGCACTCTTTGATTTAAGATGCTCAAGAGATGGCCTGAAGCTGGATCTGAAGAAGGGAAGAAGCTAGAGTTGCAGTAAAGCTAGAGTAGAGCCCTAGAATAAAGATGAAGACATAATGTAGGGAAGAGGTATACTACCTTGCTAGTATAATTTTAACGTAGGAATTAAATTATGAAGAACATAGGACCTTTCCTAGCCTTAAGACAGCCCTAGATACCTTCCCAAACCCTAGCAACCCTTAGATTAGGTCACCTTAGCTTAGAATACCTTAAAAACTCATCTTCCAGCCCATATCTGGACATCTAGGTAGGTTGCTAGACATCCAGAACCCTTAGACACCACTCGTAGACCTAGAACCCATTCTGCTAGAATATTAGATGTCCAGACAAGGTGTCGAATGTCCAATTTTTGTAGAATTCCAAGACAGAACCTCAAATTCACCTTGACTCAACATTGGACATCCAGGCTAGAGACTTAGACTTTTGATTTTGAAGTATAAGTTGTCTAATCACTAAATCAGACGTCGGGAACCCCTCTCCAGTTAATGTCTTTGAAATCAAGCCTAGATCTTGATTTCTTATGCCCCTAAAACCAATCCTACACCCTAGGGAACCTAAATTAAGGTACCCTAAGCCTAGTACACTACCCTAAGACTCTCCTAAGAACCTAATTAGGTTCTCACTAAACCCAATTGACTTAGATCTAAGTCATTTAAACTTCACTTAGTCAATTGAACTCATAGAGTCTAATTGAGCTCAAACCTCCACCAACACAAGTTTAATTAGACTTAGTGAGAGTCCAATTGATCCAAGCCTGACCTAATTAGGAACTTTATCTCCCAATTACACACACATTGACCTAATTAAACTTGTTTAAGTTTAATTGGATCAATCACTTAGTAATAGGTTACACATATGACTAGTCGATCTTCATTTTCGATAAAAATTTTAACATAAAATGTCGTGTCGTTGTATTTGGTCATGTAATAGAAAATCGACTCTCAAGACGTTTAATAATTCAAAACTAACCATGTAAATCTTTAGGTCATCTCCACAAGGAGGAATTAGCCTACTAATGATGTCTTGTCTATTCGGAATTGTCACTAGTTACTGATTCAAATTCTTACAAGCTTATTTCTAACATAACTCAATACTCCATGTAGTTAATTAAGATCATAGGGAGATCATTGCAAAATTACTTTAATAAATTAACTCATCAAATAAATGCATAGTACTTTCTACAATGGCATTAGTGGTAAATAATAATGAGTGTCAAAACAGAGGTTTTTCCCTCTCTCCTCGCGCACGAGGAGGGTTGTCAGACTAATGGAGCTTAGAGGAGACCGATTGGGAGGAGGGCTTCAAGATGGCGGTGACAGGGTAGTGAGAGGCAGTTGATAGCAGTTGCTCAATGTGCCGGAGGTCAGTGGTGTGGTGTCCTGCTGCTCACTGTGGAGGCCGTGTGTGTAGGCCACACGTGGTCGCTCGTGGCCCCGGTGGTCAGCAAGGGCATGTGGTGATGTCAGCGTGAGTCAAGGAAGTTGGAGGAGCGTGGATGACATTGGAAGGCGACTATGCTATTGGGTTCGTTTGGTGGAGTTGCAGGTGGTGGTGGTGGAAACGGAGGTTGAAGAAGAAGAGAAAAAGAGGAGGACGAAAAGGGAGTGGGTGGGTGGTGGCTATGGTGTTGGTGGTGATGGTGGGCGTGTTGTTGGTGGTCTGTGGCTAGGGGGGATGGTCTGCTGGAGGTGGAGGGTGATGGGTGGGGGTGGCATTAATGGAGGTGATGGGTGTAGTGCTGTGAGGGGTGATGGTCATCGGGTAATAGCGGTAAGGGGCTGGCGATGGTGGACTTGGTGATGGGCTGGTGATGGCCGTGAGCTATCACCGCACAGCCGATTGCGGTAGCGGAGGCGGAGACTTGTCATGCACGCTTCAATAACAGTGTATGAGGGTTCCACAGTGCCTTTGGGATGCATGGTGGCGGAGGGAAGAAGATGCAGATCCCCGCAAAGGGGAAAGATGGAGAGACTCAAGATGATGGTTGTGCCTCTTAAATGCCTCTCCAGTTTGTTTCTTTCACTGAGATCCTCTCCAACAGTCTCGACGATGAGGCAGTTTGAAGTGGTTGTTGTTGCGAGGTTGCGAGATACATGATCACCTTGGGTTGGCAGTACGTTGAGCCAGTCAGTTAAGTGCATCGCTGGCGGTATCTTCATTAGATGTCTGAGCAATACTCCAGATGTCTTAAAAAGTGTGGAATCAACAAGTTCATGATGGTGGCTCCCAAACATCCGACATTATCTCTAGACGTCTTATAGACGTAGAAATGGACATCTGAACTCTTGCACCTAGCCTACATCCATCAATGCAATTATGTTACCATATCACATGTTATTAAATGTAAAATTGACGCATACAATTATATGCAAACTAAGGTGAATTGTCATATAACTCCTAATTAATTAACAACTAAGAATAACTAATAAAAGAGTACTTAGGCCAAATAATGATCCACTAAAGTGGACTTATCAAATGCCCCCTTGCCTAAGTTTTGCTAGTCCCTAGCAAAAAGTGAAAAATAATGGATGTAACCAAAAGATTTCTTCTTTTCTTATTCCAAAAATTTAGAGATCCAGACAAATGTGAAGTGGTAGTATCCTAGGTAATGGATTCAATTGGAAAACTAACTTACATTTAAAGTTTATACTTCACCCTTGATAAAATTCTACCAGGATAGGCAACTACTTCCCTCGGGGATAAAGCAGAAAATGATTTATAATTTGACCCTAGCTTTTTGGCTTAGGTAGGAGATACTTAGTTGAATGGATTTATATTTAGTGGTTCACACTCATCTGGTGCTACATGTAGTCTAGTATTGTAGGCTCTAAATATCTAGACTATCAAATGAGTCAACCCAGAGGGAGGCTAAAAGCTATGTTGTCGTTGCATTCGTTGCACTCACTCACTCTCTCTTTTCTTTTTTCTTTTTCTTCTTTTTTTTCTAAGATCACATATCTTACCAAATTTTGTAAATGTACTCAATGTTTGGTGGCCTCACATGACATTCACACTTCAACTAAAGTCCTAATAACCCTACAACTAAGTTAGAAGTCCTCAGCCAGTATTCGAGTGATCAGAAATACCGAAAAGTAGATATGGATCATATTTGGTCGATCGCAATTGTTATTTTTATTTTTGCCTCAAAAGCATTGACACATAAAAAATAACACATGAAGATAAGACTATAAACTTGAACTCTTTTCTTTTTCTTTTTCTCTCTCTCTTCTTTCTTTTTATTTTTCTAAATATAAATGCTTCTTTTTTTTCTCTTCTCTTTTTTTCATTGTTTTGTTGTTATTTTTTTTCAACTACTAACACAAAACGATGCATACTTTTATTTATGAGGCATTATTAGGGATAATGATGGTCAAGAGGATATTCTATGGCTTATTTGGTGGAAGTGTCAACTCTCGGCACCAAGAAGGAATGGATGGGACAAGCATATTTCTGACCTTTGACACTACTACCCTCCTTCAGCCGAGAACTCTATGAAGGATGGTCGTAACCATCCACCATAGTCATAGTTTTATTAGGACTCAATCTCTGTGTATCTGCCTTATTTGGTGACTCTCAAGAATTCACACAATATTTGTACACAGGAGTAGAGAGCGAAAACTATGGCTAACTTTGAGGTATCATCATCTAATTATCCAGAACTAAGAGTCCTTGCACTAGACTTAACACACCAGTAGTATCTCTACTTTCACAAGCATTAGGTGGATCTAATAGAAGATAGTATGCCTGACTCCCTTCAAACTATCCAAGGATTTAGCAAACTAAAAATGCTTATTTGTTTTCTACAAATATCCATTACCCAGTCTATGTGCAAATGAAGTAACTGCACTAGATTCTAAACTTGGAAATAATTTAAGAAAATCTTCAATGACACCTCCTTAATAAAGATGTTTTGTTAGGGTTAACCAATTCATCTCAAGAAAGTGATTTTTTTTTTAATGCACCTAACTTAAATGCATGAATACTGCCTACAAATGCACAATGCACCCCTCCATGCCTAAATCCTACAATGCCCTTATTGTAAATTAAAATAGGGGGAGAAAGGAAGGAAATCACCTGAAGAAGGTGCTATTCTAGATGTTGGGTTGCCTCCCAACAAGCGCTGCATTTTCTGCCAACATCCAGACTTATAGGGAACCTGTAAGTCTGGTTCCAAATAGAAAGAGCTAGATCCTAAACATATGTGTAAAAGCATGAGCCTAGAGAACAAGTAGCCACAGATGTTGGCAAGTTGATGATGTAGCATTGTCCTAAATGCTCACCAAAAGACATGATAGCAAATAATCTTGCAAGCTACCTGGAGAGGTCTAGGAAAAAGAGTAATAGATGGGACCTCTTGAAACATGAGTAGAGGATAGAAAGGGTCATCTAAAGCAAGAAGGGTTTTGAAAGATATAATTATAAGTGCATCAAACTCTTGAATGGTGAAACTAAAAGTATAAGCATTAATCCAAACTTACCATTCTACTCAAGGATGTACTGGCCTGATATTCTCCCCAGAAGGAATGTATATGAGTAGAGACCTAAGCCAAGGATCAGTTCGGGAGTGTAAGGGTTGGTTATGGTGTTGGGAGGTAATGATTAAGTCTAAGGAGGGCTTAGTTCATGTTATGTCCAGCTTCAACAACAATTTAGATTTTGTATTATTCTCCCTAATAGTTGTTACAAAAAAATTCACGTCACCCTGCCTATCATTAATGATTTCCTCAAGAATCAGAGTCATACTTTTACTTTTCAGTATATGTGAATCAACAGTGGACTCCAAATCACATTTATTTGATGGCAAGTTTGAAGCAACTAAATCACTATCATCAATTTCATCCCTGACTTCTTTTGATTCACTTACATTTTTGTCGTGGTGTATATGGGATTCACTAGTAAAGGGAGGAGTTGCTTTAGTATCCGCAATTATTTATGAAGGAGGATCAGTCTCAATGTTATGGAGTAAGCCTATATTGCTCAATTCTTTGTTCTCCTTAGGGCATAAGTCCTCAATTGATGTGTATTATCCCTGGGAGTCTCTACTAGGCTTCTCAATCTTATGCTGGTTGATCGGTAGGATTTTTTGCTTTTCAGAGATGTTGTTTATCAGAAATATACTACATCATAGTATATAATGTGGTGGAAAAACCTTCGATCAAAGTTACTAAAATACTAAAATAATACCACACTTCAGGTCGTATCACGGGGAGACATAGAACCAATAAGATCATCAATATCAATTCCACGTAAAATCATGTTTAAGAAAAATAAATTGCCATTGATATCAACTCATCATGGGAGGAAAGAAAACAAAATGCATTGGCTAGTAAACCAATCCTCCAATATTGTCACAATAAACCAAGAAGAGAAGGGCCTCCCACAAATTTACCGTAATAGAATAATTAATACCAAAATCTCATTTTTTGACAAGGGCAATCAATGTAAATTTTAATTGAACCTTTACTGTAGAGAAACAGGGGACTTCGTTCCCCTCGTCGGTGCGTGGTGGAGGAAGCACGATTGATGGTGCGAAGCTCGGAAAAGGTTGGCCAGAGCAAGGCCTTCACAGCGGCGACGCGTCATGAGATGGCCTGGGCTAGTTGGATGGAGGAGAGAAGAGGTGGTGGTGACTATCGCTGCTGCTCTTACGTGCTCTGCTGTTGGAGGGCGCGCGATGATGGCTACGAGGAGGGTGCACGGTGGGTGTTGTAGGTAGTGGTGCGGTGAGGGAGGTGCAGGCAGAGGTGCGCACGCAGAGGGGCAGGCGCGAGAATGGCGCTGGAGGGTGCACGGTGGCATGTGGTGCATGTGGCAGGAGATGAGGCATGTAGAGGGAAGGCGCGCACGGGCTGGAAGTGGAGGGCTACTGTTGCAGGTGTGCGGCAGGGGCTGAGGTGCGGGGCAGGTCGTGCACTGAGCTGTTGGTGGGTGCACGCCTGCTGCGGTGGAGGTGTAGCGCGCGCGGGTGAGCTGCTGTGAGGGGCAAGTGCACGTAGATGGCGCTGCTGTAGAAGGTGAAATGCACCGAGGGTGCTGGAGGGAGGTGCCTGCGCTTGGTGATGGACATGCGCGGGGATGGTGCTGGTGAGTGCAGTGGTGATGAAGAAGAAGCATGGTGATACAGGGACTCTGATTGGCGGTTTGGGTTGTCACACCACACGCCCATGGTGGTGGAGTTGCGCTACTGCAGTTGAGGTCGGTGGTGAGGAGCAGATGAGAAACGAGGTTCTCTACACTGTGAGGCAAGGGGTGGTGGCCTCCTCTGAACGGCAACCCTTCCTTCTGCTTTGCAGCCATTGTTACAAAGATTTTGAAATTCAAACAGGCCACTGTCGAGTGAATGCACAGGAGGTGGAGGCGGAGATGGAGCAGTTACCCTACAAAAAGGAGAAGAAAAAATAATAAAATAATTAGGATTATTTATACATAACTCCTTAACTTCTATGTTAATTAAAATAATGTATGTAATGCACTTAATTAATTAACTAATCAAATGTATGCAATCCTAGGTTAATTCTAAATGCATTTAGATATGGATGCCACACATGAATTATGCCCTTAAGCTAAAAATATGAATTAATTTAATTACATCCTAACGTATGCTATCTAAATGTTAAAATTAACTTAATGTCGAGGCACTTAAATACTTAAATAGCCCACAAATATGGGATAATCACTGGTCGTCCTCCAACTTAGACTCTGTATCTTCCCAATTTTGGGGAGGATGACTTTCAAAATCAAAAGAAGGAAGGAATCTAGATTTTACTAGATCATTTATATCCACAGCGGTAAGTCCTCGAATAACACATAATCCCCTTGAGATTCACTCCAAACTCTAAGCCTGGGTTCCTCCATTGGGTCATCATTCTCCTCTAAAAGAGACTCTTTGTATCCCTGAGACAAAAAATGATCCAATTCATGCTACATTCCCTTAGGGTCACCTTCATTGGGCACATGTAAATCCTCAGAATGACGAATGGTAGGTGTTGGTTCCCTAAGTGGATGGTCAGGATTAGGCTCACTAAAGGTAGAATGGGGTTCCACCACATGATTAATAAGGGAAGTGGCATGTACAATATGACCTTGACCCAGGTTATTAGGGGTAAGAAAAATACTATCAATGGCATCAAAGTCCTCAAGTGGTACCATCTTCCCTTTGTTTTGACTCCAATGTAGCTCAGGTGAATAATCATTAAGATAGTTCTCCTCTAGTAGTTGTGTCTCATGGGGAGAGTCTAAGTGATAGCTACTCAAAAAGGGATCCCTATTATCCGTTGTTTCCTCAGAATCTTTTTGATGATCATGGTTGTATGGGTAGGGATTAGAATCAATAGTAAGAGAGTAGCTAAGCTGACTAATTTGCTTATTCAATTATTGACTATTCCTCAACATCTCTCCCATAGACTCCATTTCTTTTTGTTGTTTTTGCACTTCTATCATAAAAGAGGAGAGGCTACTATCAGATTGGGGAAGATAGTCAGTCTCAGGGTCTGGTTGCCTAGGGGTATCAGTCCAACCTTGATGAGAAAAATCATAAAGGATGGGAGGGTTGAGTGTTTGCAAATTGGAAAATTCTACTCTTAGGTTCTGCTCAAAAGTGGGAGTTATCAGGCTAGTACTCCTAGGATAGGAATATGACTAATCCCATGAATTGTCATTGTAGCCATCAAAGGATGGATATGCTCGAGGCATGGGATCCTGATTAAAAGATAGGAAGTATTGACTCTAATAATCTAAATGATAGGAGTAAGGGTGATCCATTTCTTTATGGAAAATAGATTTAACTCTCTTAGGACTTAGAAGAAATTAGAATAAAAATAGAAACTTCCTAGTGAGTTCTACCATTGTCAAAACAAATGCAAATATAGTGGGATCTATTTTTAGTAGATTCTAGGTCTTAGAATTAAGTGTTTAGTTGGTGGCCAAACAAGTTTACAAGAGTTACGCTTCCTAAGTCGACCTTGTTGGTGCCTACAACCTACTTGCAAGGGATGGAAGTCTCAAATCGAGCCCACGCACGAGGAATTGAAGTAACTTGGTGGATAGGCTTATTGATTTCCAACTAACTTCCCTTGTGGCGCAAAGAGGAGAGGTATAAATTTATCTAGTGAAATTATGTGCGATGTGCACGGTGTCTCAAGTGTGCAACACACGTATGCATTTTGTGTTTTAAAATCTCGCAAACAAGTCCTTTTGCACACAATTTCAAGTCACTGATTTTATGATACAACCTCTTAGCAGTCCCAATTTCTTAAAAGTGACTACTGAATTAATTAGATTCAAACACTTTAGTGGTTTTTGATTTAAGTGCAATGCAGATGCATGACAGGTATTTAATGCTAAAGAGAAGATGTACCTTCAGTTTTCTTCGTGTAAGATGTCTGCAATGCAGATATATAAACTAGATACTTCTCATTCAATCCTAGATGGTCGCCCTATAAATATGCAGCTTCTAGCAGGTAATTTGAATTTTTTTTTATGATAATTAATAAGCAAACAAACCTATTCAAATTTAGCTAACTAACTAATGTGCAGTTCAAATAATTCAAATAAACCTATAATATAAATAAAATGGGAACTTGTTTGGAGCATAATTCACATTTTAGAAGTTAATTAGTTGTAGTATAGCATGAAAACATGTCGACAAATAAATTTATAAAACTCCGGTGAGTACCGGGTCTTTTGCTGGGAGGCAATCTCAATTTTTGCAAAAGCTTTTCAATAGAACTTGCTCTAAACAGATATATATGTATAAGAATCAGATATATGCATTCAAAGGATCAAAATCTTATTGCAATTAAATAGATTTTTCACAATAAAGAATGCTACTAGAAACAAATAGATAGATAGATAGAGAGAGATAAAAAGTGGCAGAGAGACGACGCCACTTGTAGGATGCTTGTGCGAGATGCGGTAGTACCTCAGATCTAGAGTGCCGGGATGAAGGTCGGAGTGGAGTTGTAGAGGGATGGAGAGTTGCAGAGAATGTGGAAGAGTTGTATCTAGAGTGGATGGGAGAGATCTGCCTCAACTAGGGGGCTCTGGCCTTCTTTTATAGCTTTTATGGAGGGAAAAAAGGGTATTATAGCCCTTAATCTTGTGTAACAACTCCTGGTCAATCAGATTCGTCGATCGGGATATTAACGGACGAAATTGCACCTTAAAACACCTTCATTTAAGCCTTCATTGTGTGGATCACTTCTTTGGCCGACATGTGGCACGGCCACAACCCTTGGATCGCGATCTGATGGCCCTGCTAGCACCTCGTGCCCGTCCATTGCCGGCTCGCCACTTCTCCCTCCTCGATCGCCTACGTGAATTCAAATCGTGCCCAATGATCTCAGTCGTCTGATCTTATGATCGGACAGCTCACGCATGCACACAACTTTCCGATTTCACAAAACATGTGAGATCACGTGTCCGACCGCAGTGCGCTCCGATCGTGCCACGTGGTTGCACCTTTGCCCTCCGATCGCCATCCCATGGTGCAATTGCACCGACACGAGTGTTCCGCCAATTTCGCATAGCCTCGCTCGAATGTGCATCTCGCGCTTCTGCACGAGCACGTGAGTTAACGCGCTGTGTGAATGTTTTGTTATTCTTCCATGTTTGTTTCTATTTATACTTATCCGACTGGATGGGCGACGTGGCGCACTTGTTGCCGTTGGATGAAGATCCAACAACCCACAGTGTGCAAGGTGTTCTTTCTAGATTGGGTGGTGGTGAGGGAGTGGCTGTGATGACACCACATGGCGCCATCATGGTCGTCTATATTCTTTTCCTTATATCTGGTGATGTAGACCTCCGATCGAGTTGATTTTTATGTTGTTGGACTGCGATCATCGATCCGAATTCATCTGTATAGTTAGATTTTTCATCTGAGGCTTGAATCTTTGTCCTTTGGCTTTATGATCTTTGTTCTTTTATGGACTGCACAAGGTGCCTTGGTTGTCTGATCGAGACGATTTCGGAAGTGGACTTCCGTTGTCATTCTGATCAAATCTGTTTGGTTTGATCTAACATCTGTGGCTTGAAATCATCTGCAACTAAAATCGAGATGATTTTAGGTCATAAAATGACAATATTATCTATATGACTAATAAACTAGCTATTGTGCAAATTACGATGCCTATGAATGCATTAATCCTAAGGTATGCTAGGATCTAGCTTAATTTAGGTGATTTAGGCTGCATGATTGCTGTCCAATCATAACACACTCCTAAAACTACACTCCCACATACAAGAGCGAAAAGCTATAAAAGCACTGGGAACAAGTTCCCAAAAATCCCCAACATGGGTCCACAACACAGAAATTAAATGTCTAATGTCTATCTAGCCTAATCTAAATATAAAGGAAGCAAATGGGTCTTCAGTCGCCAATCCTCCTTCCACACATGTGGGATCAAGGCCCACGTGCTCCTATTACTACCCTCATGGTGGCGTCAAGGTCCACCAAAAATATTATCTCCGTTGTACGCTCCCATTGCGTTCATTCATTTTTGCATGCAAATAGAAACAAGGCCAGCAATTCAGAAAGCATCAGAAATAACATAAAAATAATATAAATTTCCTGAAAAAAATTAATAGGTGTATTTCCTCCTCGGCAACGGTGCCATTTGACGAGTCGATGTTCGTTTTCGATAAAAATTTTAACATAAAATGTTGTGTCATTGTATTTGGTTACATGGTAGAAAATCAACTAGCAAAACATTTAATAATTCAAAACTTACCACGAAAATCATTAGGTCATCTCCATAAGGAGGAATTAGCCTACAAATGATGTCTTGTCTATTTGGGATTGTCACTGGCTACTGATTCAAATTTTTGCAAGCTTATTTCTAACATCACTTAACACTCCATGTAGTTAATTAAGACCATAGGGAGATCATTACAAAATTACTTTAATAAATTAACTCATCAAATAAATACATAGTACTTTCTGCAATTTCATTAGTGGTAAATATTAATGAGTGTCAAAATAGAGGTTTTTCCCTTTCTCCTCCATACGCACGGGAAGAAGGGTCGTCTGCCGGATGGAGCTTGGAGGAGACCGGTTGGGAAGAGGGCTTCGAGATGGTGGTGATGGGGTAGTGAAAGGGGGCTGGCGACAATTGATTGACACGTCGGAGGTCAGCAGCGTGGTGTTCTGCTGCTCGCTGTGGAGGCCACGTGCATGGGCCGCTCGTGACCCCGATGGTCAGCAAGGGCACGTGGTGATGTTGGTGTGAGTTGAGGATGTTGGAGGAGCATGGACGGCATTGGAAGGAGGCATGCTGTTGGGTTCATTTGGTAGAGTTGCAGGTGGTGGTGGTGGAAATAGAGGTTGAAGAAGAGAAAAAGAGGAAGATGAAAAGGGAGTGGGTAAGTGGTGGCTATGGTGTTGGTGGCATTGGTGGGATTGTTGTTGGTGGTCTGCGGCTAGGGGGGAAGGTCTACTGGAGGTGGAGGGAGATGGGTGGTGGTGGCATTGATGAAGGTGATGGGTGTAGTGCTGTGAGGGGTGATGGTGATCGGGTAACAGCGGTAAGGGTCTGGAGATGGTGGACGTGGTGATGGGCTGGTGGTGGGTGGTGCGTTGTCATCGCATGGCCGATTGCTGTAGTGGAGGCGGAGACTCGTTGTGCACACTTCAATCATAGTGTATGCGGGTTCCACAGTGCCCTTGGGATGCATGATGGCGGAGCGAAGAAGATACAGATCCCTGCAAAGGGGAAAGATGGAGAGTCTCAAGATGATGGCTATGCCTCTTCTTTTAAATGCCTCTCCAGCTTGTTTCTTCTACCGAGATCCTCTCCAACAGTCTCGGCAATGAGGTGGTTTGAAGAGGTTGTTGTTGTGAGGTTGCGATACGCACAGTCACCTTGGGTTGGCGGTACGTTGAACCAGTTAGTTAAGCACACTGCTAGCGGTATCTTCATCAAACGTCTGAGCAATACTCCAGACGTCTTAAAAAGTGTGGAGTCAGCAAGTTCATGATGGCGGCTCCCTGACGTCTGACCTTATCTCTAGATGTCTTATAGATGCATACATGGACGCTGAACTCTTGCACTTAGCCTACATCCATCAAATCAATTATGTTACCATATAACATGTTATTAGATGTAAAATTGATGCATACAATTATATGTAGACTAAGGTGAATTGCCATATAACTCCTTATTAATTAACAACTAAGAATAACTAATAAAAGAGTACTTAAAACAAATAATGATCCACTAAAGTGGATTTATCAACATACACCTATTTTTAGACATACGAAACCAACCAACATAGAAGTAGACCTAGGTGGTCCACTTGACCACCTATTGACACACACACACACACCCACACACACACACACCTAGCTGCCACTCTTGAGAAGACTCTAGAATGGCCATACATGGTCATTCTTAGATCCACAAAAAGTGGATCTAAGAAGGCTAAATATAGCCCTCTTGGCTAGCCACTCTAGAGAAGTCTAGAGATTTCTCTTGAGGTCGTCCAAGAGTCTATATAAAACTCCCCTTGGACAATGAAGAGACCCCATCTAGATCTTGGATACCACCTCCACTCATCACTTTATCCATGAGCTCCATCACTTCCATCATCACCATCTTCACATCCAAGGGCTAGAGCACCTCCACCACCCTCTCAAGAGGCTAGCCATCCACCTTGGCCGCCCCTCTTTCCCCTCCCTTCACCTCAAGCAACATAGCCATTGAAGACCACCTCCAATGTCTTGATTTCTATTAGATAGTTTTCACGTTCTTCATGTTTAATTCTTGCATTATTATCTGCTAGTAATATTAGTAAATCTTCCACCTCTAGGAATGCATGCATAATCTATCCTGGATCCATGCATGCATAACTTTTCTGTTAGCGAGAAGTAGTGCTTTCAATCTTTCATGTACAACCCTTCCTCTAAACTTGATTGTAGTGACAATATTTTTGAGGAAATAAAATCATCAGTTGCTTGCTTTATATTATATGTTCCGAAGGATATTGAGGACTTAACGATAAACAAATTTTCTGTGGGTCACCATCGAAGTGTTGAAATCGTGTGCACTAATGCACATACTTTCACATTTATATTGTTTTGGACTCATGCGCATGCTTTATGGTTAACAACGCAACCGGCGAATCCTATATTTGTACCCTAAATACTAGACTACAATTCTAAGCAAGTAGAGAAATCAAAATCAATTTCACTTTTATATGCCTTCCTGAGATCGATCGGAACTCACCATCTTGATATTAAAATTTTGTTGGAATCGTGATTCGCGCTAAACTATGATGCTTTTCTAAATCAAATACGCCTTTCACGAAAGCAAATAAATGGTGCTGTTGCTGGGGAGGCAACATGATTTTGATTTCTAATTTTTGAGCTTAACTCTAACACATCTATTTCTGCTTGCTTTTGATGTGCAGGAACAAGACGAATGGAGTCTATGCACACATCAGGCGTAGGTGAAGAAATCAGGTGCACATCATACTCTTAGATTAGGTTTCCTTTGAACCCTAAGTAGATTTGATTTTTTAAAAAAAAGAAAAAAATTGAATATTTGCGTACAAAAGAAAGGAAAAATAATTAGATTTTAGACTTAAGTTTCTTTTGAATCTTAGGGTTTGCATTTCATTTTGAAAAAAAAAGAGAAAAAAATTTGAATATTTTCCCCACAAGAAGAAAAAAATTTGAAAAAATTTTGGAAAATTTTTTTTTTAAAAGTTCACAAATTTGAAAAAAAAAACATTTTGGTGGAAAAGGCTCATTTTTTAATTCAAACTTTTTCAAAAACCTTTTCACCACTCCTTGTAATTTGGCCAAATTTTTTTTTGCGATTTCAAAATTCGATTGCCAAATATTCTATCACCCAAAAAATTATGAAATTTAGGCTGAAGCTATATTTTCAAATCATCTTTCAAATGGCACCATTCATTTAAAAAATTTTGATTTGTGCTATTTTTTAAAATTTGTGAAATACAAGGGGTCAAACTGACTCAAATTCAAAAATTTTTGAATTTCAAAAAGTGATTTTGAACAGTACACAAATTAGATTTGACTAAAATTGGTGGGGTTTGAAAGATTATCAAACTAGCTTTCGTGTCCATATTTTTCTCGAATTGTTGGAGTTAAATTGATACTGTTTCAAAAAGGAAAATCGATAAGGGGTCAAAATTCTAAATGTAACCCCCTGATAGTTAAAAGTTTGAATTAATTCATTTGAAATAGTAAAAATTTCAAAAAATATTCTCTAAAAAGATAATTGAAAATGGAATCTGTCTGTCAAATTTGAAATTATTTGGATTTAAATTGCATTGTAGTGAAAGTTGTTAACTTGAAATGTGGTCTGCCGGAACACTTAGCCATTGCGTAAACCCTAGGACTCAAGTTTTAGGGTTATAACCTAGTGACCACAATTGACTAACCTAGACTTAATCAAATCTAGTGGCTAGCCGGAGAGCTAGGCCACCTTATGGATCACTCACCAAAACCCCAAGTTGAATAAAAAAAAGCATTAAGAAAAATTTAGTAAAATACGCTAATTAACCTACATTTATTATCGAACTACTGGGTCATCACAATTGCAATAGTTGTTAATCACTCTGAAACAAGTTTAAAAATCATTACGTTGTAGTATAGATTGAATCAGTACAAAAAATAAATAAGATTTATACTCGAATGAAAGTCCGAGGTCGTTCACTAGGAGCAAATAGGAATTCGCACTAATCTCAACATTTAATGTAAATGAGCACAATATATTACTCAAAATCTAATTTGCAATATAGAACATGAGTATATGAAGAGTAAAAAGTAATCTTAGATAAAATAATGGTGATTTCGATCACCAATTATATGCCTAACACATATAACAATTACTCAATACAATTAATATGAAGGAGAATATGATCAGATGTTTGATTTTGCAATTAAACATCTTAAAAGATGTTTCTACAATGCTCTTTAATTCTTTTTCTTCTGCTATTGTTGTTTTTCTTCTTCTTTGGCTTCTCTTCTCTGTCGCTGTGTGCATAGGCCTTCTTCCTTCTCTTCTTCTTATTCTTCCTGCTCTTTCTTCTTCACTTCACAAATAGGGGGATTTCTTCCTCGAATGGCTAAGTGTCAGCTATTCTTCTCCATAGCAAAATCCCCCTTAACCCCGCACTCTCTCACTTTCCTCCTTCTCTCTGGGTCAACCACTTTCAGGCCCTCCCAGGGCCATACACGGTAGCGGGTTATCGGGTAATTGGAGGATCCGCATACTTGAGTCCAGGGTCACCAGCGTGGTGTAGTGACAGAGGAGTGAGAGAGTAGGTAGGCTAGTAAGTGAGGGTGCAGGACCTCACCCCAGTGTTTGGAGGTGATAATCCTAATGCAAGAAAATAATTTATTCACTAGGGAGGCGTTGTTCACCACCGATGTGGGAGTAAAGTCTCTGGTCTTCCTCGCAAAGCAGTAGGGGTGTAGCTCCTTCAATTGTGGATGCTGCAGCTGCTAGGATGACAATTGGGAACGCTGTTGGCATCGTGGAATGAAACCGCATCTCCTGAACGTGAAGGGAAGGTCAAAGCAGGTCAAATGGAGGTGAATGGAGTCGGAGTTGACGGCGGCGACAGCGAAGGGTGTCGAAGACCTAAAAGCAAACATACGGCCTCTCGACCCAATTAAAATGCTTCAGGATCATCGCCTAGGTCTAAGGAATATGATGGTGGTGTTTTTGTGGCTTGTGGAGGTGTGTGGTGGTCTACAGAGGTCGAAGGAGGAATGCGACGGTGGGTGTGTTCGACGGGTCACGAGAGTGAGTGGAGTAGGAAATAAAGGTGGGACTTTGATGCAGGTGGATGTGGTGATGGCGTAGAGGGTTTCGGCGAGGCAGATGGAGGGGTGTAGAGGTGGGGATGCCTCCCCGGAGGGATTGCCGGAGATGGGGAAGATGGAGGTGGTTGCTTGTGTTTGGTGGTCGAATTAAGAGATAGAAAGAGGGAAAAGGAAGTAGGGAGAGAGATAAGTCTACTAGACCTAATTTAGGGATGAAAAGGGAAGGAAATAGGTGTCGGTGTGGCTGCCAACGCTGAAGAAGGGAACTGCTCCGTGAGGTAGCGACGACGAAGAACGAGGTAGAGACGCCCCCGATTTGGCCGTCAAGGAGTGAACGAAGGAGAGGGAGATATTGGCCCTAAGTTGGCGATTGGGAGGCCGGAGATGACGGAGGAAGAGGCTCGCCAGAGCTAAGGTTGGAGCCGGTAGTGGAAGAGAGGGAAGACGTTGTTCTGGCCTTAAACCTTGCTGAAAAGTTCGGTTGGGCCCTAAGGATCCTTATATAGGCCTCAAGGAGCGGTTAGAGCTTGGGAAGCAAGCTTCCCAAGCTTGGAAGGCCACTGGAGATGGAAACCTATGGGATACTAGAATCTCTCATGTGTTCGTATGAGAGACTGGGAAGGTTGTTGGGCTCAAGACTGGATCATTGGAAAGGGAATTTCCTAAAGAGTCTTCGGTTCAATTTTAGGAAAGTTTCATCGATCAATCAACGAGAACTCTCCAATTGAAGCTCGTCAGAGTAGGATTTTTGAGCGATAATGGAGGAAGGATCCATTTGTAAAGAATTCAAAAGTTAAGCGCATGTGTGTGAGAGAAAAGACTCAGATAGGACCAAATTGCAAATTAGGTCAGGATGATCTCAGATTGGGTCCAAATTTTGGTACAAAGCTAATTTGGATCCAAGGAATCCAATGGTGAAGTTAGATTTAGATTTTGACCACTTTTGACTAGAGAAATTGCATAATTACCCAAATTAGGGTAAAAGTCTGTCTAAGATTCTATTTTAGGTCAAGACGGGTTCTGATGGTCAAATTGAAGATACCAAATCCTAGAGAATATTTTTATATGATTTTGAGAGGGTTTATGTGAATTGTATCCTGACCAAAACCTCAGTTAATCAAGTGGGTTTATTTTTAGGGTTTCAGATGTCATTTTAATTCCTGAAATGCGTGAAAACTTGTTTCTGTCTGCACGGACCTACTTATTAGACATTTAAGACCATTTAACCTTTATTTAACCCTTGAGAAAACTCTTGATTGTTCTGCAATTGAGATGTACTGTTAAAACTACAGTTTTACCCTTGTTTCATGTCTATCTCTCAGAATGGATTTGCAGTGAAGTACGTCTCTTTGGCGGTTATGTAGGAGCATTTAATCCTTGATTATGACTAATTAAAGCTAGATATGGCTGATGATGATGTTATCATCACTAGCCGAACCCATAGCCGAATCTGCAAGGCAATGTCAAACGACCATGTCTAAGGGGTACAAAGGAATCGGAGGCGAAAGCCAAAGGAAGAACCTTCCCCTTGTCCCCTCGTACAGATTGGCTGGGTTAGCTTGAGGGTTGGGATTACTTTCAATTGATTTTATAATATTTTTTTTCAATAATTAGCATCTTAACGAAAAATTGGGTCACCTGATCTTAAGGACCACTTGATTGACAAGGCCTTAGCCTTGTTTGTCTTGGTTGTGCCAACCCCGATTGGTTGGTGTATGCAAGGGAGGAGGTCATAAAGACCTTTATTGGTTGGACCTTGGGAGCAATCTCAAGGAGGCGAAGGCGATTTGTCACATTGCCCTGACGTTCTTTGCATCCTTCTTGTCATTTAGCCGATATGGCTAACTGATTACACAGCAATCATGGGTCCTAATCAACCTAAATAATGTCTGAACCTAGCTTAATTTGTGGATATTGCACTCATATCTTACATATCATGCATTGCATTAGTTTATTTAGAATAGATGAGATATCATATTATTTAATGGTTTTTATTACTATTTGTAGATAATAAAATGATCCAAGATGCAGGAGATAGTGGAATAAAGCAATAAAGGAAGAAGACTGATTCAGACAAGAGGAATGAGGAGGATAGCCTTATCCCTACCCTTAGAAACCCTATGACAGCCTTTCCAAACCCAAAACCACCTCCATTAGGACACCTTAGCCTCAAAACCTAAACATGGATAGCATTATCCATGTTCTTATCCACCCTATCCCTCTCCCAAACACTTAGGAACCAAAACCCACATTAGAAAACCTAAAACCCACTCTCCAGCACCTTTTAGGATGTCCAGACATCTAGCTAGACGTCTGAGTTTTGCAGCATATCAATCCAAGAAGCCAAAACTCATACTGACAATCTACTGTCCAGACATCTAATTTTGGAGTATAAGATGTCTGACCACTCTTCTTGACGTTTGATACTATTCTCTGGTTCCTGATTTTGGTGCTAGAAGCCTGATCTTGCTTATTTTGAGCTAGAAACCCCACCAGACACCCTAGGAAACCTAATTAGAGACCTCCCAAGACTAGTCCACTATCCATAGCCCCACTTATCCTATCCCTAACCTAATTGAACTATCTCATACCTAATTGGGTGCATCTAGAGTTGATTGGGTGCACCTGAACCTAATTAGATCCACCCAAGACTTAATTAACTCATACCTATTAGGTTTACTTAAGACTAAACACACACATCCAATTAGACTTGACCTAAGCCCAATTAGGTTCACTCCTTTCCAATTAGACTCACCTACGCCTAATTAGGTCTACACACACTTAATGTAGGTTAACCCAACCTAGATTCACCAAACCCGCAACCCTACTCTACAAAAATTATACCCACACATAGACACACTTTCCTAAATCCCACTTTCCCATTCTAGCCCTCATTAGTTGGTCACCAACCTAGATCCTACATTAGTGGCACTTGCTATTTCGGGAGCCACCAAAAGTGGCGACCCATTTGAAATGGAGAGGCCTTCCCATAAAAGCCAAAAAAAGAGAGAGCACGCCCATTTTAATCATTCCATCCATTCTCTCCACCTCTCACTTGCGACACCCTCACTTTCACCCTCCAAATCCTAAGGCCGTCCACCACTCTCTCCTCCAAAGGGTGCTCCTCCTCCTCCAAGGCTCTATGGACGTTCATAGAGAAGCTTCTCCACCACTTCTCAAGGACAGCTAGGAAGAAGGAGGGATCTCCACCCTCTCTTCTTCTCTTGGGCATGCTACCTTCTCCTCCTAGAGAGGACGACCCCCTTCTTCTTCTCTTTTTAGACAACCATGAAGTCTCACCCATAGCCTCTTGTGGTTGGCCATCTCTTTTGGTAGGCATGTAGATGGGTTTGCATACCTAAGGTCTAGCCTACATCCTCACACAAGGCCGATGACCCTAGTGGCACTTTTCGATGTGAGGGATTTCTTCTATTTATGTGCTTTCTAGTGTAGATGATATGTAATATTCTTTCGATCATTTTCTGCATAAATAATATCATGATGTTTCTGTGATTGATTGTCTTCACATTTTCTTGCCTATATGATAGTTAGGTTCATTCACACCATGCATGGCCACCATGGCTCACTTAAATGCATGCAGTCATTTAGGTTTCACTAGCACATCTAGATCTAGGTTTCATTTTGCTTTCAAAATAAAAATAAAAAACACAAAAAAATTACAAAATACAAAAAGACCAAAAATATTTGGTTAGTTTAGATTTAGGTTAGAGAAGCCGATCTAAATCTCGACTTGTTTTCACACCTCCCAGAGATGAACGACCGAGCCTCAAGTTCTAAAAAAAAGAAAATCTATGCAAGTTTCGTTAATAAATAAACATTTTTGTCAAGGGGATTTTGCAACTATACTACGATTTTCGATGATTTCAAAATGCGTGAATTCCATGTTTATCACTAACCTCAGACTTGGACCTGGTCAGGATCTAGCAAATCTGGACCCGATCGCTCGTCTGTAAGCTTGGGTCATCGAATCAGAGGAATGGTATCAGCAGAATATCGACAGAATTTTGGTGACATT
The DNA here is from genome assembly GCA_037157565.1 of Thalassia testudinum. Lineage (NCBI taxonomy): Eukaryota > Viridiplantae > Streptophyta > Magnoliopsida > Alismatales > Hydrocharitaceae > Thalassia > Thalassia testudinum. The sequence continues at coordinate 55,048,120 of JAZHRO010000009.1, forward strand.
GGAAAGGATGCAGCATCCACCCCAAGGAAAACAACTACAGGACATTTACAATCCGGCAGTGTCGATTCTAGCACCTCAAGTTCAGATTCCCACATTTAGAGAATGTTTGGGATCCTTTCCAGCATATAGAGGACCTAAGTCAAATCGCAGAAACGGTTTGACCCAGTAATGATGATTTGGGAATAGTTCTCATGAAGCTTTTTCCATTGTCTCTCAAGGATAAAGTTTCATATTAGTTCAAGACCATCGGGAGGCCAATTGGAACCTCGGTGGAATTACAATGTGAATTCCTCCAAAAGTTCTTCCCGATCAATCGAATGAACGCGATGAGGCACGCAATTACGACTTTCTCCCAAGGACTAGGGGAGAAGTTGCATGATGCCTGGGATCGATTTCACGATCTTCTCATGAAATGGCCGCACCATGGTGTGCCCAGATGGCACCTAGCTCGGATTTTTTACCATGGGCTGGATGACACATCAATATCTAGCCGATGCATCTAATGGCGGAAATTTCCTCGCAAAGGATGAGAACATCACATTTGAGTTGTTTGAGTCCTTGGTGGAGAACTCGATGAATGCTGCGTCAATGAACCAATTCCAGCGACCTGGACAGCAACGGGTTAGTGTCCATGAGACTTACGCTGAATCTGCTCGACTCGATATGGACATCATCACTAAGAAGATGGATAAGGTGGATCTGCTAGATAAGAAGCTCAACTAACTGATTCGAGCTCGATTAGAATTCTCTGGAAATTCTGTTGTATCTAGATCTTCTTATACACCCCGAGCCCCTCCTGCTCGACTTAATTTACTCACTTGGGATGCATCTTTAGCGTATTCACAGGATCCCGCATATCAGGAACCCACGAATAATCTCGATTTGGCACCACAGATTCAGGGTTATGCACCACATGATGATTTTAATGCATATTCCCTTGATGAATATACGTCTTAGATGTCGGCAACTTATGAAGATGTCAATGCCATTCAGTGATATGGGTGAAATAACTCATACTTGAAGACATATAACCCTAGTTGGCGCCAGCATCTGAATTTTTCTCGTCCTGGTAACTCACAGAGATCACATCAAGATCCATACTACCAGACCAGACAATACAAGAATGCACAAAACATGTATCTAAGGTAGCAACCATTCCTGTCTCAACAGTAATCCCATTCTATATGTCAACTACTGCATCAAGCTGCCGATCACCCTCCAAAGTGGGCTAACCCTTTGGAGGCATTAAAAGAGGAACTACAAGAATCAATGTGAAAATCTACGTAGGATAGCTTGCAAATAATGAAGGCAATGGCTGACTAGATACAGAGCATCCAAAACACGTAGAACTAGTTGTTGTAGTAGCATAGGATTCAAGGAGCCTTGCCCTCCCAACCTATCCCTAACTTGCGATATGTGCAAAACCAGGGCACCCTGCCTAGGTTTTAGGCACCACAAGGACAAGCACATGCTATATTAAAGGCTCCTCCTGCACCACCCAGTTATGCTCAAGGCCAGCTGCCTTTGCTGCAGAACCCTGCATACTCTATTTCTTCTGCTCCTCCACCACCTCACAGATAGCATGCCGATGCGAAAGCTGTTACGTTGAGGAGCGAGAAGAAGACATACAACCCACCATTTAGGCAGGCGGGTCCTAATTTTTTGTGCCCTTCACCGCAAGATGGTTCGACTCCTTCCTCATCTCAAGAGCCACCTACGGTAGATAAGGGCAAGAGGCCAATTGACCTTGAGATTCACGTCCCTTTTTCTGAGGCATTGACATGAGATATAGCATGGAAGAAGGATACGTAGAATTTCAAGGACCTGAAATCAATGTTTAAGGAAGTTCATATTTAGGTCCCTCTCTTCGAGGCTATAGATACATTTCCGCTGTCGCTAGGTTCTTTAAGGACTACTGTACTTCAAAGCGACAACAGAAGAATGGACGACAGGCGATATTGTCGAAGGAAGCTAGCACCGTGATTCTAGCTAACCTACTGCATAAGAAGAAAGACCCTGGCACTCCACTCATTTCCTGCTTTTTGCAAGATTCTCCATTTGATCTAGCCCTTCTTGATCTGGGTTCGTCCATCAATCTAACTCCCACCACTATATATGATCGTTTTCAATTCAGGGAGTTGAAACCCACCTCGGTTACTATTTAGCTGGCTCATTGGTTAGTGAAAACATCGAGGGAGGTCGTTGAGAACGTGATCCTCAAGGTCCATGGATTTTGCTTTCCTGTGGACATCTTCGTTCTTGATATGGAGGTTCCTCCTGATATTTGTGATGCTTTGATCATTTTAGGTTGCCTATGTTTGGTGACAGCCAGAGAAAACATCGGTTGTGCATCCAGGTGTATGGAGATTGCCCTAGGAAATGAAAGACTAGACTAGATATATTCAGGGCATCAAGGAACTTTGACTGTGATCACATTGAGGAGGACGGTGAAGATAAGGAATCAACTTTCTGTGGTAACATTGGGCTCCTTTGTAAAGACCCAATGTCTCATTCATTTTCACTATCAGGGTTTCTAGACCTCAATCCACACTTGACTGAGACCATCGCAATGTGCATTTTCTCCCGCAGATTCGATTGTCTGGGGTGTTCAACTAATCACGACTGATGGGAACACCATCATGAGCCATAAATAGCTCATTTTGATCCAATTAAGTCAGTAAATGCTCCTACATAACTACCATAGAGTCATAAGTCACTGCATAATCATTCTAAGGGAAAAATAAGAAACTAGGGTTAAAATTACAATTTTACCAGCATATCATAAATGCAGGACAACCATGGGTTTTCTCAGGGGTTGAATGAAGGTCAAATGGTCTTAAAAAGATAACAAGTGCGTTAAAACAATTAGAAAAGGGTTTACACGTGTTCTGAGAATTAAATAACTTTTTGAAACCCTAAAAAGAGACCTGCTTAATTCATTTGAACACTAAAAGAGGGACCTAAATTTTCAAGGACAATACAGGTGAAGTTGACCCACCTTGTTGGGTCAACCAATCTTCAAATTAGGTCACTTTTGCACTCAAGACATCTTAAAGTTCAAGTGAAATACTAAGCACCCTTGCTCTTAATTAAAATTGGTAGACTTAAAAGGTCAAGTCCCCATTCTGGTCTACCTGGAACATCAGTGACAAGAGAGGTCAGGTGGGGGAAACCCTGTAACCCGTGGGGGTGCTCTTCTGTGTAGGGGTCTTTGCGGGACTCTCCCTCTCTGGCTACCCGAGTAATTCTCAGGTGGATGGCTTTCTGACTAAGGGATATCATCCGCCCCGAACCTCTATAGTCATCCAAAATTTTTCGGTGTCTTGATTGAGTCCATCACATTCTACCTCTCCTCTATTCCATTGGTGCATGTTCGGGAGGAGGTCTTAAGGACCATCCTTAAGGCCTCCTTTAGCTACTCATTCACGTCGAGGCCAAGCCTCGACCTCCTTGTTTGTGCAACAACCCAATCCTATTGATATCTCTTCCGATTCATCTGAACTTGATTCTCCTTCATCCATCATCATGGCACAACCTACAGAAGAAAATAATCTCGAAAATCAACTTCAGCGCCTCAATGATCTATTCCAAGCCTTTGTGAACCCACCGCAGCATCCAATGATGCGAGATCACTACAATCCCGCTGCGATGGCGATCGAACCTCAAGTACAGATCCCCACTGGAGGTCCTGACACTGAACTCAAGACCAACATGATTCATGCCATTCCCAAATTCCACGGGGGTAATTCCAAAGATCCTTTCCAGCATATCAAACAACTCAAGCATCTGGCCCAGACCTTCGGGTCAGAAGCACAAAATCGAGATATTCTACTCATAAAAATGTTCTCCTTCTCTCTCATGGATAAAGCTGCTCATTGATACCAAACCCAAATGCGTGCAATCAGCACCTTGGAGGAACTTCAATCTGAGTTTTTGAGAAAGTTCTTCCCTGTTGGTCGGATAAATGCTTTACAGCACCAGATCACACATTTCACACAAGCAGGAGAACCACCTTACAAAGCATGGGATCGTTTTCTGGATCTCATGCGAAAGTGCCCCCACCATGGAGTTCCTAAATGGGAATAAGTCCAGTCTTTTTACCAGGGATTCCATGAGGATATTCGATTATTCGTCAATGCGACCTCCGGAGGAAACATCATGGGTCAACATGAAGACACCGTGTGGGAGATTCTCAAAAATATGTGTGAGAACTCCACAACAATGAATCCATCGGCATGTTCGACCGGACGAATCCCCGTGCATTGACGAATCCAAAGGGAGCACATGAGACTCAGGGCCTGTCCTCTTCCGTCGACTTGGAACTGATGTCCAGTCATCTAGACAAGGTCTCTATTATTGAGAAGAAGGTGGATGAGCTAACTCGACATTTGCAGTGAGCCACCTCTACGCAAAACCCATTCACGCAACCACCCTTTGGCATGGAGGCCGTGCACAACATCTATCATTGACCTTCTCAGTTGATGGATTCATATCCACCCTCGTCTGATTCTGGTTTCAGAGGAAACTCTGGGACCACCTACTCTAGTTGGGGGAACTCTGAACCCTCATATTCTGATTTTCCTAAGTCTCCTCAGACTTGCAAGGACCTCAACGCCATTCAGAATGATCCATTCTCAAACACTTACAACCCTGGATGGCGTAATCATCCCAATTTCACATGATCAAGCAATAATCAAAATTAGAGACCTCAATATCAGCCCTAACCACAAGCTCCTCGTCCATATCGACTGGCCCAGCCTCAGCATAACCCAAGTTATCAATCTGGGCCAACTCAGATAGATCAAATGACTCTTATCCTTTAGACTCCAGCTGACATTCAGAAGATGAATGTAACTATGCAAAAATAGCACAAAGATGAGATCACAGAGGCTCACAATCAACCCGCCCAGATGGCAAATCCCCGCTAATCTGTGCACTTCCTTCGCAACCTCTGCTAAATCCTAACATGTTGACCCAAAAACACATTGTAAACCAAATCCAAGGTCAAACATGTTATACCCAACCTGGTCTAGCAACTCATACCTGCTTATTTTCTCCATCTACCTCAGCTGATCAAAGCACACCATGACTTTTCCCCATCCACTTCCCCACCTTGATTGTGCTATGATCAATGTTATGAAACCCACCTTTAAAGATAGCCAATCTATTCCCTTATCTCATGTCATTTCGCACCTCCACACTAAAGGATTATCATAATTTGATATAACGGGACCTTTGAGGAATGCACAGGTCACTATTTCACTACTTGATATCCTCATTCTCAACCCAAACTCACATGACTTACCAAGGAAGGAGATGGAAGAGCAAACATCAGAAAAGGTAGTACTGTCTGAAAATATAAGTACCATAATCCAAAGCAGTCTACCTCCTAAGAAAACTGATCTAGGCACCCTGCTAATTTCTTGCAATATCGGTGATACAAACTTCAAGCGGGCTATGCTAGACTTGGGTGCCTTAGTCAACCTCATCCCTACCAACCTATTTGAAAAATTACCAATTGGATAGCTAAAAGCCATTCATGTCGCTCTGCAACTAGCTGACCAAACCCTAATCACACCAATTGGGATGATAGAAGATCTGGTAATTAAAGTTAAGGATTTCAGCTACCTGGCAGATTTCCTAATTCTTGACATGGAGACACCACAACAGATATAGGATATACCCATGATTTTAGGAAGACCATTCTTAGCCACTGCAAGAGCCATAATCAATTGTGAATCAGAGCATATGATAATTGCCTAAGGAGATCAACACATTGAGATTAATATTTTTGAGGCAACAAAAGGAAAATGCTTGACAAAACAACTAGGTTTTATACAAGACCTCATGACCATATCCTTAATAGAAAACCTAGAACCTAAATTAGAAACCTTTCACATCCGAGATGATGATCTAGTCTAGCATAATGACATGAGTACAATGGAGGCTTTCACCTTTGAACTTGAGGATATACCTAGCAATGTCAGGAAACATGGTGCCAGACCAGATTCAGAATCCATGGATACAGAGACTTTTTATCTCGAGGGCCACCAGGAGTCAGGATTGGACGATACTGAGAGTGGCCTTCACCCAGAATATGAATCCTTTACAAATTTCAAGTTTTATGATTCAAAAGACACTCTCCAAGCATTCACTTTTTGGGATGATGATTATAAGGAAAATTCATTTGAAGACCCAGACTATGAGTCATTTCTTGAGGAAACAATCTCAAACTCAAAAGAAAAGAAGCACAATGACCCACTGGGTATCAATTTGATAGGTCACAGAGCACAAGAGGAACCACACATCTGGGGTACACTAACTAGAACCATTTCTATTGAGCCTTGGAAATACCATAACCCTACTACAAAATCTCATGATCATTATACCTTCCAAATGTTCCCTCCGCCAAAACTCAAGAAAGATCATCCAAAAATAAATCAACCTGACTTACATCTGAGACATTTTGGAATGACTCTCCACCATGCTTTGATACTTATCTGTGGTCATCCAATTCTCATCCATCACAATCATATCATTCATGAAGACAATCACATTTCCTTGAGCTTATTGCGCCTGGCTGATGGTGTTAAACTCAGTGCTTAATGGGAGGCAATCCGTCATTTTGAAAAAATCGAAACCCTTCTCGACAAATCTATGCTGAACTCATATTACACTTTAGGGTTCATCCATTAGAATAGCCGACTCCACCTCTGGTACCCATACCTGAGCTTGAAATTATCTGCAACAGTCACCTCGACCCATCCACCCACCCAACACCTGTTCTAATGAATGATCTAAGCAGAACTCGAACCCACCTAATTTACAATGAGGGCATTGCAAATCATAGGCATGGGGGGTATTAAAGTGCAAAACGTCATAAAAATCACTTCACAAGAAAGGATTTCATCAAAAAAATCACATATTCCAAAAATACCAAAAAAAATAAAAATTTTTTTGAGAAAGAACAAAAATATGAGAAGGAAGGAAATTTTGAATGGATGGCATATCAATTTTGAGGAGAAAAAGGAGAGGAGACAAAAATGTCAAAAATGATCACAATTTGAAAAGAAAAGAAAAAAAGATAGTCATTAGTAAAAGATTAAGGAATTGACTTAGTTCTAGACCAAATCAAACGAAAGAAAATGAAAGACAAAAAGTGCTAAAGAAACAAAAAAAGATTAGTAGGAACGCTGATTTTAGGCCTCTTGGGCTGCAATGCTAGGATTAAAAATTCAAGTACCCGCTAAGATCTAGATAGTCCTCAAGAGGTTGGGGAAAATGCGAAGCTTAAGTATTAGGTTTAAGGCTTAGGGATTATTCGACCTCGTTAACTGACCTCTGGTTTGCCAGACTCGGTAACCTAAGCACCCTAATCCACACACAGTCTGGTTCAGTGGGCCTAAATATCAAAATCACGCAAATGCGTTAAATCTATTCTAAAAAAAAGTTACCTAGATTAGGAGTAGCTGATCAACATAAGTTGATTTGGACTGGAAATTCTCCTCCAAGATGCGCAATAACATATCGTCTCCTCGGTGCTTGTCTCCTAGGATATCTAAATATCCTACCAGGGCATGTAAGCACCTTGTGCTGGTTTAGATGCCATGGGCGGCATTATCTTGAAATGTCGATTGCCAGGGTTTGGATTTAGCTACAGAACGCCATGGGCGGGATTATCTCAAAATCTCGAAAGCCAGGGTTCTGGGGGTTGCCATGGGCAGTGCTATCTCGAAGCATCGATTGCTAGGGACCCTGCGAGGATTGATGGTGGGAACTAGGAATCCGATACTGACCGTAATGTAAAGCTAATCCGAAGCTAGAAGTAAAAAGAAAAGAGAGAGAAAACTCTCCAAAAATAAAGCCAAGTTCTTCTATCTCTCTCTGACAAAAGCACACTGCAAACTAAACCTGGGCTAAAACATGTTACAACCAAGGGTGCTTTAACCGCAGAGTTCAACGAACCTTAGGTTAGTTCCTGTGGGCCTTAGAAACCTTCATGGTGAACTGAGGCTAGAGCTAGTTAGGTCCAAATCTTGGTTGGTAGTTGAGTACCTCTAGTCCTACTATCGGCATTCTAACCTAATCTACAAAAGAAAGCATACATCAAAGTTTTAAGCATCAAAAGTCATATGGTCTAGAATCAAAGTTAATACCTTGAAATTTTTCTAAGGGACTAGCAAAAGCTAAGCATGGGGGTATGATGGGAACACAATCATGAGACATAACTAGCTCATTTTGATCCAATTAAGTTAGTAAATGCTCCTATATAACTGCCATAGAGTCATAAGTCACTACATAATCATTTTGAGGGAAAAATAAGAAACTTGGGTTAAAACTGTAATTTTACTAGCATATCATAAATGCAGTACAACCATCAGTTTTCTCAGGGCTTGAATGAAGGTCAAATGGTCTTAAAAAGATAACAAGTGGGTTAAAATAATCAGAAAATGGTTTACACATGTTGTGAGAATTAAATGACTTTTTGAAATCCTAAAAATAGACCTGCTTAATTAGCTGATGTTCTGGTCAGGATAAAATTCACCTAAACCCTTTAAAATTCACAGAAAAATATTCTCTACGGTTTGGAACCTTCAATTTGACCATCAAAATCCGTTTTGACCCAGAACAGTGTCTCAGACTGACATTTACCCTAATTTAGGTTTTTATATAAATTACCCATCCAAACGTGGTAAAAACCAAAATCCAACTTCACCATTGGATTTCTTAGGTCCAAATTAGGTTTGTACCAAAATTTGGACCCAAGATGAGTTTGTCTTGACCTAGTTTGCAACTTAGTCCTGTTGGATTACATTTCTACCCTTAACTTTCAAAATATTTTCAAATAGACACCTAACTTTGTCATCATTTTCACAAAAAGGTCCTTTCCGCCAGTAAACCTATTCCTACTTGCTCCGGCTACCTTAATTTGGAAAGAACTCCTTGATTTCTTGACGAATCCCTTTCAAATTTGAAAGGGAAGTTCGTCAAGAAATTCACTTCCTTTTGAACCCGATCCTAAGCCCTAAAACTTTTCCCAACTCCATCAAGCTTTCCAAGCTTGGGAAGCTCGCTTCCCAAGCCCAAACCCTCCTCCTGAGGTCTATAAACAAACCTCTTGATCATACTATCCTCACGCTCAAAATCGACTAAGAACCCCGCTAATTCCTTTCTCTCTCAGCTGAAAGCTCCTCGACATCTGGGAGCCCCTCCGTCCATCTTCATCCTCTATTTGCAATATCCGCAGTGGAGATATCCTCCTCACTTCTTCCCACGTTGAGCCATACTAGCCGATGCCCTAACCTCCCTCTTCCTCGTCGTCTCTCTCTCTGGAGCTATTCTCTTCTCTGGTGCCGGCAACACCATAACCGGTGTCGCCTCTACCCTACTTCATCCTTTAGCTACCCAGATCGACGCCTCATCTTCCACTCTTTGTTTCCAGACATTCACAACTCCGTTTTGACTGCCGACCTGCCCTACCGCCCTCTGTCTTCTACCTCGCCGGCATACCTCCAGTGAGCTCGCACGGCCACTACGCTGCACCAACCTGGCCGCCGTTCATCCCTACACCTCTGTCGTATCCTAGAGAGCAAACACCCTCTGGTAATCGAGGCTATTAGCCTCTCCTCAGTGCCACTGTACAAACCCACTCTCACGCACACAATTCAACTCCGCCACGCACGCACGAACCCCGCCACGCCACACAACCTCCACCATTGCACTTGCCGTGGTCCGGCGAAGGTCTTGAGCAAGTTTAATTGGGCCACAAGGCTGTTTGCTTGGTTTTAGGTGTGCCACCTCCTTCGCCATTGACGAAAAGCTTCAAGAAACCTCGAGCTCGCTCTAGGCCTTGTCTGCCTTAGGTAGAAGTCCCAGGTTGCACGGGAACAACACGCAAACTCATCCAGGTGGTCAATTGGATGCATTGACCACGCTAGCTGAGGCAATTGGAGGAAGATGTGCTGCTGCAGATGTGCGAGTGAAGCGGGAGAAGATAGTCCCACATCAGAAATAGATGAAGCAGCAGAGGCGCATAAGTTGAATTCCTACTATAGCCTTAACGCTTCCAAACATGGGGTGAGATCCCTCTCACCCACGCACACCAGCACCTCATCCACGACACATTGCCCGCGAACCTGGTGCGCCTGACCTGCCTAAGCCTTCACTCCTCGACTGCAACCACACCCGCAGCCCTGGACCTAAGTACACACCTACCCGATTACCCAACTATCCACTGAGAGGCCCTGGGAGGGCAGAGCCTAAGAGGAGAGAAAGAGAGAGAGCTTGCACAGGTAGGGGGAGGGTTTTGCTCTTGGTGAGAACTGGCTGACACTTAGCCAAATTCAAGAAGCCTTCCCCCTCTGTGTGAAGTAGTTGAATAGAGAAAGAAAGAAGAAAAGAAGAAGGGCTGAAGGAAGAAGAAGAATTGAAGATGCAAGAAAGACAGAGAAGGAAAGGAAGAAGAAGGCTTGAGAAAAAGAAGATGAGAATGTGCCACACAAGAAGAAGAACAGAGAAGAGAAAGAAGCTGATAGACCATTGAGTCTTTAGCACTGTAGCACAGGGCTATCTAAGATGTCTGATACTTTGATTGCATATAGTTGAGGCTTGATTTAAGTGTTATTTGTGAGGAGTAATTGGTGATTTAAATCACCATTTTACTCCATTCTTTTTGCATATTGATCCTGACATTATTTTTATTGCAATCCTTACTCTTGATTTAAATTATTATCTTGAGCTTTGAATTCCATATTACTCCCTGTGTTCAACCTCAGAACTTTTTCGAGTAATAAAATTATTTGTTTGAATGCTATTTTGGCTATACTACAACACGACAATTTTAAAGCATCGATTTAGCGTTGGAGCAACGACACCCCTGAGTCTAATTATCCTGATCCACAAATTACTGAAACGCCCTTGCTGACACAGGAAGGCGTGACTGCAACAAATGAGTCTCCCATTAATATAGTCAGAATAGACTATTTTGCAGGGGGTAAATCAATGGGAATTCTTGCATATCAAGATCATCAGATTCCCACTATTGATTCTGCTCCTCCCACTCACAATCCTGATTCTGACCCAGCCATGATTGAACTGAAGCCCTTACTCGACTCACTCAAATGCATGTTTTTGGGTGAAAGTGAGACATACCTAGTTATTATTAGTGCTCACTTGACCCAGGAACAGGTGCATCAATTGATTTCTGTTTTACAAGACCATTGGGTGAAGTATTGCTGATCTCCGTGGGATTCGCCCCTCGTATTGCACTCATCACATTTACACAGTTGAGGGGGTGAAACCTTCATGAAAACCTCAAAGACGGCTACACCTGAATATGCTAGAGGTTGCTAAAAACGAGATCATTAAATGGTTGGATGTGGGCATTGTATATTCAATTTCTGACAGCCAGTGGGTTAGTCCTATCCAGATAGTGCCCAAGAAAGTAGGACTGATTGAACAACAATCATGGGTCCTAATCAACCTAAATAATGTCTGAACCTAGCTTACTTTGTGGATATTGCACTCATATCTTGCATATCATGCATTGCATCAGTTTATCTAGAATAAGATGAGATATCCTGTTATTTAATAATTTTTATTTCTATTTGTAGGTAATAAAGAGGCCTAGGATGTGGAAGTAGTGGAATAATGCAATAAAGGAAGAAGAAGACTGATTTAGACAAGAGGAGTGAGGAGGATAGCATTATCCCTACCCTTAGAAACCCTAAGACAGCCTTCCCAAACCCAAAACGACCTACACTAGGACACCTTAACCTCAAAACGCAAACATGGATAGCACTATCCATTTTCTTATCCACCCTATCCCTCTCCCAAACACTTAGTAACCAAAACCCACCTTAGAAAACCTAAAACCCACTCTCAGCACCTTTTAGGACGTCCAGACATCTGGCTGGACGTCTGATTTCTGCAGAATATCAATCTAGGAAGCCAAAACTAATATTAACATAGAATTGGATGTCCAATATACTGTCTAGACATTTAATTTTGGAGTATAAGACATCTGACCACTCTTATGGACGTCTGATATTATTCTCTGGTTCCTGATTTTGGAGCTAGAATCTTGATCTTGCCTATTTTAACCTAGAAACCCCACCAGACAACCTAGGAAACCTAATTAGAGTCCTCCTAAGCCTAGTCCACTATCCATAGCCTTACTTATCCTATCTCTAACCCAATAGAACCATCTCATACCTAATTGGGTGCATCTACAGTTGATTGGGTGCACCTGAACCCAATTAGATCCACCCAGGGTCGAATTAACTCATACCTATTAGGTGTACCTAAGCCTAAACACACACACACATCCAATTAGACTTGACCTAGACCCAATTAGGTTCACTCCTTTCTAGTTAGACTCACCTAAGCCTAATTAGGTCCACACCCACTTAATGTAGGCTAACCCAACATAGATTCACCAACCCCACAACCCTACTCTATGAAAATTATACCCACACATACACACACTTTCCTAAATTCCACTTTCCCATTCTAACCCTCATTAGTTGGTCACCAACCTAGATCCTACATTGGTGTCACTTGCTATTTTGTGAGCCACCAAAAGTGGCGACCCATTTAAAATGGAGAGGCCTTCCCATAAAAGCCAAAGAAAATGAAAGCACGCCGATTCATTCCTATTTGCATTCTCTCCATTCCACACTTGCGATACCCTCTCCTCCATCCCTAAGGGCCGCCACCTCTAAACCTTAGGGCTGTCCACCACTCCTCTAAAGGGTCCTCCTCCTCCAAGGCTCCTTCATGGACGGCTAGGAAGAAGCTCTCCTCCAAGCCTCTTCAAGGGCGACAAGAAGAAGAAGGATCCATCAACATCCTCCTCCTCTCTTTCTCTCTTGGGTGTCCTTCTTCTTCCTCCATAGAGGGTCCACGTCCCCATTTTCTTTTCTTCCTAGATGGCCATAGAGAAGAACCTCCTCAAAGTCTTCTAATGGATGGCCATTCATAGAGAAAGGGTGCAACACCCTCCTCTCTCAATTTGGGTGCACACACCCATCATCCTCTCTTTAGTGGATGGCCAAGAAGGCTTCTCCTTAGCCTCTCTTGGTTGATCCCTCTCTTTAGTTTAGCTTTATTTCCATGCATCCAGATTTTATAGTGACTTAATTTTTGATGCATGATACTCTTATCTAATGGTTTTATGTGCATGCTATTATCTTCACGGCTTACAACTTTGATGCACGCCTATTAGTGTACTTAGGAGCATCCCATTTAGGTTTGTCATACTGTGCATGGCCACCATGGCCCCACTTAGATCCATGCAGTCACTTAGGTTTTCACTAGCACATCAGATCTAGGTTTCATTTTTCCTTCAAAATAAAAATAAAAAACACAAAAAAAGCGTAAAATACAAAAAGACAAAAAATATTAGGTTATATCAGATTTAGTTTAGAAAATCCGATCCAAATCTCAACTCATTTTCGTGCCTTCCAAAGATGAATGACAGGGACTTAAGTTCTAAAAAGTAAAGAAATCTATGCAAGTTTCGTTATTATAAATGTTTTTGTCAAGGGGATTTCGTGCCTATACTACGATTTTCAACAATTTCAAAATGCGCGAATTCCACACTTGTCAAGTGATGAGGTCGCGATTTGTGTATTAAAATCAGGGTTTGGAGGACTTGTTATCATAGCTCGCAAAATGTGTCTATCAAATAAAATTTATAATCGAAACTCAAAAAGTGAGTCTCGGGTCGAACATGGGGAGGCGAACATTTGGTTTTATAAAAATACGTGCTTCACTTTATTTCCTTTTGTCATTTTTACCTTTTCTAATTCTTTTGTTATTTTAATAGGCAAGAGATCAAATCGACAATTACTTATCTAGCTAATCTACTTGCGAAAATATAAGAGAGAGAGAGGGAGAAAGAGAGAGACAAACAATCATCTATTCATAAGCAAGTGTTTGTTATAATTACAAAAGCAGAAAAATCTATACTACGAAAGTGAAAAAGATAGAAAGAGGTGAGAGAAATCCCCCTCGACGGTCGCTCGGAGGATGACTCACTTTGACGTCGCCTGGAGGAAGGTGGTGAGGAGCAGGACGAACAGGGATGGAGCTGGAGGATGGAGAATGGGGCAAGATGGCATCGTGGCGAGGATCTTCTTCCCAAAGGGAGGTTAGAGGACGACCATGGGATGCTCCACGAATGGGGATGAGGGGAGTGAAAACTATTTGATTTTCTACTCTAGAGGAGCATCCCGGGCTTAGGACAAGCTCTCTCTAGAGCCTTGGAGGTGTCGAGAGGAAGAAAGGAAGAGATGAAGAAAAATGGGAGGGGTAGGGGTCCTTTGATAGTGGAGGATAGAATCAAATTCGTATATAGGACATTTAATGATGGCCATAAACGTCACTGAAGATCCGTCACAAACGTCGCTGAAGGCAGCCCACATGCCCACGCTACAGCTGTGCTGGTGCGCGCTCCGCACGCCTCCTCTTACACGCACCTACGTGCGCAACCGCTACGCGTGCACGCACTCGCGCTACTGTCCCATGAGGTGGCGTGTGCATGTGCATGGGAGGCCTAGGTTGCGCCATGTGTCACGATCTGGCTCGTCGATCTTCTTTTCATTGTAGGGGCTGCTACAGAGGTCGGATTGAGTCAATTTTCATGTCGTTGGCCTACGATCGTTGACTTGAATCCATCCGCATGGTCGGATTTGTTGTTTGAAGCTCGAAATTATGTCACCTAGTCCCTTAGCCATTAATTTTCCTTAGACTGCATATAATGCTACAGGACTTTGATCAAGGTGATTTCGGAGCCGTTGGACTCTGATCATCGTCCTGATCAGATCCGTATGGTCGGATCGTCAATCTGGGGCTCTGAAATAAATCTCCTTCTCTCTTGGCCACAAAAAGGATGCAATTAACCTAAAATATAAACAACTACTCTAAATGTAGAATGATGCATGCTATGCAATATTTATAATATGGAATGCAAATTTAAGCCTAGGAACATGCATAAATAGGCATTTTAACCAAATATATTTGTCTATATCATCAAGGACTCGCTGTCATAAAGAATGACAAGGGTGAATCCATCCTAACCCACACTACGACTTCATGGTGGGTTTGCATAGACTGTAGGAAATTGAATATGGTTACCCAGAAGTGTCATTTTCTTTTACTATTCATTGATCAGATCCTAGACGGTTAGCTGGGCATAGTTTCTTTTGCTTCTTGGATGGATACTCTAGGTATAATCAAGTAGCGATTAGCCTAGAAGATCAAGACAAGACCACCTTCATATGTCCCATTGGAACATTCGCTTCTAAGCGAATGCCCTTCGGCCTCTACAATGCACCAACTACTTTTCAGCATTGTATGATGGTCATTTTCTCTGACATGATTGGGGATTATGTGGAAGTGTTTATGGACGATTTCTCCATTTTCAGAGATGACTTTTCATCTTGTCTTGATAACCTCACTAAGATCCTGAAATGGTGCATAGAAGTAAACCTGTTACTCTCATGGGAGAAAAGCCATTTCATGGTGAGGGATGGAATTGTACTAGGTCACAGGATCTCATCAACGGACTCGAGGTTGACTGAGCTAAATCAAAAGTCATATCCCCATTACCTGCACCTAGCTCACTTAAACAGATCAGATCATTCCTGGGTTATGTTGGATTTTACTAGAGATTTGTACGTGATTTTTTGAAAATCGCATGCCCATTGACAGATCTTCTGGTAGCCGATGTCCCATTTGAGTTTGATGCCTTGTGTCTCAGCGCTTTCGAAATCTTACGAAGTGTTGTCTCTAATTCCCTGATTCTCCAACCACCTGATTGGTCTCTTAATTTCGAGATGATGTGTGACACCTTCGATTTCACCATCGGAGTTGTTTTAGGCCAATGTCGAGAATGACAACCTTGTGTAATATACTACGCAAGCAAGACCCTGAGTGAGGCTCAGCGTAATTATATTGTCATTGAAAAATAACTGCTAGCGGTAGTATTTGGGTTGGAGAAATTCCGATCATACTTGCTTGGGTCCAAAGTGATAACTTTCATAGACCATTCCGCTCTTCAGCATTTGTTGGCTAAGAAGGATGCCAAATCCTGTCTTATTAGATAGATCCTTCTCTTGCAGGAATTTGATGTCTAAATACGCGACAAAGCCAGAGCACAAAATGTGGTGGTAGATCACTTTTCAAGATAAGACACAGCCCACATCCTTTATTCCCTGCCTATTTGAGATAATTTCCTGGACGAATCTCTGTTAGTAATCCATTCTGTCGAGTTTCCCTGGTACGCAGATATCGCAAATTATCTTATCACAGGGAAGATTCCCATGAATTTATCAAAGGATCAGAAACTCAAATTTATTTCTATGGTCAAATTCTATTTTTGGCATGACCCCTTGCTCTTTCACATTGGAGCCAATCAGATTATCAGGAGGTGCTTCCCAGCACAAAACAGAAATCTAAGAATAAAAAGGCATGGTCTAGAATTTAAGTTAATTCCGTGAGATTTTGCTAAGGACTAGTAAAAGCTAGGCATGGGGGTATGATGGGAACACCATCATAAGCAATAACTAGCTTAGTTTGATCTGATTAAGTCAATAAAAGCTCCTACATATCCATCAGAAGGTCATAAGGGTACAAAACATTGATTTGAGAAGAAAATAAGAATACAGGGTTATTTATGCAAATTTACCATTCTATCAAAAAAATAGAATAACCGCGAGTTCTCTCAGGGGTGGAACAAAGGTCAAATGGTCTTAAGAGTCTAATAAGTGGGTCAGAATAGATAGAAAAGGATTTTTCATGCATTATAGGAATTAATGGACATTCGAAACCCTAAAAATAGACTCGCTTAATCAAATAAGGCTCTTGTTAGGATAAAATTCACCTAAATCCTCTAAAAATAATAAAAAAATATTCTCTAAGGTTTGGTACCTTCAATTTGATCATTGGAACCCATCTTGACTTAAAACAGATTCTCAGATAGATATTTACCCTAATTTGGGTAATTATGCAAATTACCCAGTTAAACTAGGTCAAAACCAAAATCCAACATCACCATTGGATTCCTTAGGTCCAAATTAGGTTTGTGTCAAAATTTTGGCCCAATCTGACATTGTTCCAACCTAGTTTGCAATTTAGTCTAAGTTTGATTTCCTTTATTCCATATGGGCCCTTAACTTTTGAATTTCTTACACAAAGGTCCTTGCCTCCATGAATCCTAATCCTACAACTCTAGCGACCTTAAAATGGCATGTTCTCCTTGATTCCTTGACGAATCCCTCTCAGATTTGAAAGGGAAGTCCGTCAAGGAATTTCCTTCCTTTTGAGCCAATTCCTAAGCCTTAAAACTTTCCCAATCTCTCATGCGAACGCATGAGAGATTCAGGTATCATAGAATTCCTATCTCCGGAGAGCTTTCCTAGCTTGGGAAGCTTGCTTCCTAAGCCCAAAACACCATCCAGAGGCCTATAAAAGGACCCCCAAATCAGATCGAAGATCCCAAGCTCGATTTTGGCTAAAAACTCCCCATATTCCTCCCTCCTCTTCCAGCCAAAAGGCTCCTTGAGCTCTGACGATTCCTCCCGACCTCATTCCTCGTCCGTTCCAATACCAGTGATGGATTTGCCTCCCACACCTTCATCCGCGTCGCGCAATATCGGCCGACATCCCTATCTCCTTCATCCTCACCGTCCAACCCCCACCGAAGTTATCTTCGTCTCCAGCGCTAGCCATACTGCAACCGGTGCCAACTCTGATCCCCATGTCTGCAACCTATCTTTATCTACTCCTCAGCTTCTCCACATCACAACAACACCTCCGACACTTCACTTCGACTTCCGCAATGCCCTCCACGACTTCATCTTCCACCTCGCCGGCATACTACCGATGAGCTCCAGTGGCCACCACAGATCACCTACGTCGCCGCTTCCACGCTCTACACCTCTGCCTCGACCATAGTAGCAAAAGCACTAACTTAGTTAGGTCGATTGCTCCTTCAAACACTCTATTGAACTCAAGCTCCTCTGTCTACCCTTCGCGAGGTTGACAGGCGTCACCAACCACCTTTACGACACGTTGCACCCACCACCGTACTCATCGTTCTACAGCGAAGGTCTTGAACCTATTTAACAAGGCCGAGAGGCCATATTATGATTTTTAGGTCTTCAATCCTTCGACTGCCATTACCGCAGCTTCGACCGAATCTTGAAGCCTTCTCCAGCCGTGCAAGTCCCAAGTGCTATGCCCAGGTTGTGCAGAGAGGCTCTAGGTAGATCTCCAGGCCTTCAATTAGCACCAACATCTGCTACTGCTACTCCAATTCAGCAAAGGAAACCCACTGCAGCTACACGCAGAAAGAAAGTGGTGGGTTAGTCCCACATCTATTGCTGAAGAGTGCCCACAGCCAAATAAATTATTTTTGTGCTTACGACTTATCGCCTCAGCACGCACAGGGGTTGAGGTCCTCGCTTGCCCCTTAGATGCACCTCACTCGTGACACTGCTCACACGGGTCTGGCGCTGATCCGATTACCTGCCTAACCTAAGCACTCCTCGCTCACAACCCACTACTGGTGAGCTTGGTCTCGGGTGCACTCTATCCGAATACCTGATAACTCGGACTATGGCCCTGGGAGGGTGGATTCGAGAAGGAGAAAGGAGAAAGTGCATGTAGGGGCAAAGGAGGGGTTTTTGCTCTATGGTTCAAATGGCTGACACTTAGCTATTTAAGGAATCCTTCCCCCTTGTGCGTGAAGAGAAAGAAAAGAAGAGTTTTTACAAAATAGAGAAAAGGAAGAGGGAGAGGAAGCCACAGGAGAAGAAGAAGAAGAGAGAAGGCACACAAAAGAAGAAGACACAGAGAGGGGAATAAGAGAAGAAGGAGAAGAAAGCAGAGAAGGAGAAGAAGTAGAAGGACACTATAGCAGTGAGCAGGTTAGGCCATCTAATTGGCTGAGTAGACGTCTGAGATTCAAATCACTTATCCTACGTAACCTTAGATTGATTGTTACTATCGAAATATTTGATATAATTGTGAGGGGTAATTGGTGATTCTAATCACCATTTTAACTCATTCTTTTTGCACTATTTGATATACGCTTTCATTTATATATCATTATTGCTTGAAATTTTATTATAAATTGCTTATATTGTGTGGAACTGCAATCTTGAGAATCATTTTTGCCAATTGCTCCCTGTGTTCGACCTCAGACTTTCATTCGAGTACTAAGTTCTATTTGTTTTTCACGCTGATTCAACCTATACTACGCGCATTGATTTTAAAAATCTAATTCAGAGCGAATAACACACCCTGTATCATCCACAGACCAACGGGCAAGCTGAAGTGTCTAATCGTCAAATCAAGTTGATTCTCCAAAAGACGATTAGACTAGATAGAAAAGACTGGTTTGAGATATTAATTGATGCACTTTGGGCATATCGAATTGCGTACAAGGCCCCACTCAGAATGTCACCATTGTAGGATCTAAATAGAAGATATGTGCACAAACACTCAAGCATAATATCAGTAATAACAAGAAAGATTTGCACAAATATCAAACCACAGAAATAGGCACAATATGTATAGTGGTTCCCCTCCCTCAGGTACTCCACTACCTAAGCTCCCAGCTTAGGGTTTTTAACCCGATTCTCTCAACCCCGAGAGAATCAATTAATTAATTGATGTAATTTACGGGTTACCTCAACCCAATTACAACAACGGGTTTGTTGCAACCCAATGAGCAAATGCTCAAATACAAATGAAAGAGCAGGTGTAAGACAAAAAGAATCCTACAACTAAAACCTAAGCCTCTCAACAATATATAAATGATATTACCAATTCGAGAGCTTAGAATGAATGTGAATCGCCTTGAAACATGCATGAGAAAACACGTCAATGTGTTTGCAAATCCGCAATATGATTGGAAAGCAACACAATTTCTTCTCTTGAATATGTGGTGGAAAATATGAATTATATGCTATAGAATCTTCTCTTTTGTCTCTTGTATATCTTGTGTGCAAATAAAGAGTCCTAGGGTCATTTAAAAGAGTTTAGGACCTCAGGGATTCATCTACTAGACGTTGGGATTTAATTCCCAACATTCACATAGCCTAAATAAATTTTCTAGCCATTCAGAATTGAGCCAACGGCTAACTGGTACCGGTACTAAAGTGTGGGTACTGGTACTAGCAGCTCACTACCACTAGTACATGGGTCTTGGTACTGATACTCATCATTAGTATCGGTACTTGTGACTCCCAGGTTTGAAATTCCTTGGGCACAGTAACCTACCTGTACCGGTACTCATGATGGGTACTTGTACTTGCAAGGTCTAGGCTAGAAATAAGGCTTCAACCTGTGGCCAACATGTACTAGTACTCGTGGTTGGTACCGGTACTTGTTGTTCATAGTTTGAGACGAATTCTCAAACCTGTGCCTTGCAAATACTAATACTGATGAATAGTACCGGTACTTGCTTACAAGTACCTATTTTAAGTATTTTTTTTTACTCAATTACGTTCTTTGAAAATGATTGCAATATTAATCGTAATTTATCTCTAATTATTTTTACAATCTAAGTTATATTCCTTTGTTAAGAGGCATACATTCTATAAATAAAAAGTCTAAACTAAAAAACTAAAGGTCGAAGATGATCTTCTTCACTTCGACTCATCCTTGTCATCTTGCCTCCTCCTTGTCATCATCTTCTCTTTCTCACCATCATGCCTCCATCACTTCCTGTTTGCCTTGATTTTCACCTAAATCTAAAAAGAACTTGATTGCAAACATTAATTCATAATAATTTTGTTAACACCAAAATAAGATGTGGAACATGATTCCAGCAATCTCCCCATTTTTGGTGTTGATAAAACTATCATGCAAATAGATAATTAAAAATTTAAAAATGTTATATGAAGGAGAAAATATTAATTAAATCCTCCCCCTCAAAATATGCTCCCCCTAAAAATTTTACTATTTGCTCTTTATTTTTCTCCCCCTTTTTGTCAATCACAAAAAATGAAGAAAGATCATACCATAAAATTTACCAATAGTGGAATGGAGCTTGTGGATACCAAGCATCTCTCGTCCAACATTCTTGGTCTTCATTCAACCTATAGAAAGGTTGAAGTGTTCTGTTATGCGCCTTGAACACCCATTGATTACTTTGATCTACTCCTGCAAAACAAATATCTTTTCTAGGTACCCATTTTCTTCTGGGTCCTTTAGAGTTAGCACCTTTCAAATCCTGAAATTTATAGACATTTTTAGTGTTAGATCTATAATTCTTGGGATTTTTAGCCTTTTGATACATCCATGCATGACTAGGTGCATGTGATTATTTTGTGTGTTCTTTTTATTTTTAAACTTTGCTTTTAAATCATCACAAAATTCTATATTCAACCTAGTTCTTGTTTTTAGATTATTCAAAGTCCCTTCAAAGTGATCATAAATATCTTCTAATTCTAATATCTTTACATGCAACTAATTATTAGACTCTTTTGACATTTCTAATTCTATTTCTAAACATAACTTTTCTAATTCTAACGTTTGGTAATTATTCTTTGAAACCTTATTTTCCTTTTTAAATGACCTAGCTTTATGATATAGTTCTTCATATGCTTCTAATAATTCTTCAAATGAAAAATCAAGGTTTACATCTTCTCCTGTATGTTCTGAACTTGCAACAAGACAAAGGTGTGCGACCTCGTCTTCATCCGATTCACTGGAGTCGGTGTCAATGTCAAAGTCATTATCATCCCATGTCACTTTAAATGCTTTCTTCTTCTTCTTCTTGACTTCTTTTGTGTCTTTCCTTTTGTCTTCCTTCTTCTTGTTCATAGGACAATCCTTCCGCAGGTGGCCCTTCTTCTTGCACTCATAACAAATAATATTAGAAGAAGCTTTATTTACTTGTTTACCTTATTTCTTGAGGAATTTATGGAATTTACTAGTAAGCATTTCCATTTCCTCATCTTTAGATTCCGATGTTGTTGAGTTTGAGTCCTCTGTGATTGCTCTAAAAGCAATACTTTTCTTCCTGCTTGTTGCCTTCTCCTCTCTCTTCTTTATGTTCTCCAATTGAGCTTCATAGGCCATGAGGCTTCCAATCAGATCATCCAAGGGGAGAGTGGATAGATCCTTTGCCTCTTGGATCATTGTAGTCTTTGGAGACCAATCGCTTGTAAGTGATCTCAAGACTTTTCTTACAAGCTGCTCTTCTTTCAGCTTGACTCCTAGATTTTTCATTGGATTCACGATCTCTCCAAACCTTGTGTACATGTCCTTGATTGTTTCTCCTTTTTCCATCTTGAAACACTCATAATTTTCTGCTAAAATAGAAATATGTGTTTCTTTTACCTTGCTTGTACCTTCGTAGGTGACCTCGAGAGTGTTCCATATCTCAAATGCTGACTCCCATGTGAATATGCGGTTGAATTCCTCCTTTGATAATGCACAATACAATGCATTCATCGCCCTTGCATTGCTCACGATGTTTTTCTTCTGATCCATTGTCCACGCTTCTCCTTCATGCTCTGGATCTGAGTATTTTTCTTGAATGAGGGTCCAAGCTTCCTCATCCATTACTTTGAGGAAGACTTGCATCCTCTTCTTCCAATACCCATAGTCCGTCCCATCGAAATAGGGAGGACAAGTGGATGATCGTTGTTCGAACACTAAATCGGTGTTTTAAGAATGTCGCGTTGTAGTATAACCAAAATAGCGTTTAAACAAATAAATTTTATTACTTGAAAAATTTTCGAGGTCGAACACAGAGAACAATATGAATTCACACACTAATCTCAAATAGATAATATAAATGAGCACAATAAATTACTCAAGAACTAATATGCAATGTATAACATAAGTATATGAGGAGACAAAAAGAATTCTAGACAAAATAATGGTGATTTGGATCACCAATTATTAGCCTAACACATAGATAGTATTTACTGAATATAATCAAATGAAGGAACGGATAATCAGACAACTTAAAGTGCGTTGCTACAGTGCTCCTTTCTTTTTCTTCAACTTCTTCTTCTTCTTCCTCCTCTTCTCTTCTTCCACGGTTCTCCTCCTCCTCTCCTTTCTTTCTTTTGTCCAGGCCTTCTTTTCTTCTTCCTCTACTTCTGCGGATCCTCTCCTTCTTCTTCTCTGATTTCTTTCTATGCGGCTCTCCTTCTTCTGTCCTCTCTACTTTCTCTTCCTTCTCTTCTTCAGGCCTTCTTTTTCTGCCTGTCTTCTTCCTTCTTCTTTAAGCATAGGGGAAGGGCTCAAAGTTTGGCTAAGTGTTAGCCAATACATAGAAGAACAAAACCCTCCCCTACCCCGCACACTCTCTTCCTTTCTCTCTCTTAGGTTCCGCTCTCCCAGAGCCATGACATTGGGTTATCAGGTAATCAGAGGATCCGCGTACCCGGGTCCAGGGTCACCGGCGTGGTGTAGTGACTAAGGAGTGAAGGCTTAGGCAGGTCGGGTGCACTAGGTCCGCGGAGGAGAGGTCGCGGACAAGGCATGTGAGGGTGCAGGGGACCTCACCCCCCAAGTGTTGAGGCGATATGCCCTCAACACTTTTGCAACTTATGTGCTTGCATCGCTTCCAAATCCCACGATGTGGGATTATTCGCTCATGTCTTCTTTGAGCATTTGCAGCAGAGGTGAAGCCCTTCAATTGCTGATGTTGCTGCTCCTAGGAAGCCAATTGGGTACGCGGTTGGAGTCGTAAGGTGAAACCGCATTTCCTGATGCTTGAGGCAGATGGTTTGGCGGTCAGAGGACTGTGAACAAAGGCGGAGATGAAGGCGGCGGAGGCGAAGAACGGTTGATTAGCCCATAGTTGTGGGTTATTTAAGTATTTAAGTGCCTACACATTAGGTTAATTCTAACATTTATTTAGTATAAATTAGGATGTAAATAGATTAATTCATAGTTTTAATCTAATTACATAATCCATACATTGCATTCATATCTTAAGTGCATTTAGAATTAGCTTAGAATAGCATTCATTTAATTAGATAACCAATTAGGTATATTGTTTTTATTAACATAGAAGTTGAGGGTCTATACATAAATAACCCTAATATTTTAATAATATTTGCTTTATTCGTCTTCTTTCAGAATGGCTGGCTGCCGCTCCAACGCCCGGCTGCTGCAGTGATGAAGCCATTCAAGGGGGAGCGGATGTGGTGGATCTGGTCGGCGGCTGATTTCAAAATTGTTCAAGACACTATAAAAGGAGCACGGAAGCTGCCGGCTGCAGCAGGCCTCCGCCACCGACCCACCACTGTGCAGAGAGATCCTCTCTCTTCCACTCCACACTGCCGGCCTCTACCGTGGCGGCGAGTCTCCACCACCGTGGGCGTGTGGTGTGACAGGCCACACCGCCATCCGGAGCTCGCCCGCATTACCGTGAGCACCTTAGCGTGCAACTCCCTCGCCGTCGTCGCCGACCACCATCACCAACCTACTGATCAGCCACCCTCTCAGTAACTTAAGACGTCTGGGAAATTTCCCAGACGTCTGAAGTTACCCGCTCACTTCACCGCACATGCCTGAAGTCGCCTGCAGACCCCTTCCCGCACCTGCAGAACCTTCAGCGCACCCACGTCCGTCAACCTTCAGCTCAAACAAGCACAACCGCCTGCAGTCCACGCCGTTCACCACACCGCCTGCAGAACCGCCAACAACCGACCTCTGCAGCTTCCACCAAACCGCCTGCGCCCTCCACCGCTCACCGGCTGCTGACCTGCGCACGCCTGCAGATCAGCCCGCGCTCTCCTCCAACGCCTGCAGATCAGCCCGCGCTCTCCTCCAACGCCTGCAGACCAGCCTGCAGCATCCTCCAACAGCCTCTGCAGCTACCACCGCCACGCCTCCGCGCGCCAGCGCCCTCCGCAGCCCCTCTGCAGCTTCCACCGCACAGCCATCTGCAAACCACCGCGCAAGCGCCCCCTCTGCAGCTTCCACCGCGCGCCAGCGCCCGCCTGCAGACCACCGCAGCCACGCCTCCGCGCGCCAGCGCCTTCCGCAGACCCTCCGCGCGCCCACGCACAGCCACCTGCAGAACCGCCAGCGCCCGCCTGCAGACCACCGCAGCCACGCCTCCGCGCGCCAGCGCCTTCCGCAGACCCTCCGCGCGCCCACGCACAACCGCCTGCAGCACCTCCGCCGGAGCTCGTCCGGCCACCTCCGGCCGCCGCGCGACTCGCCGTCACCACCGATTTGAAGCCCTTGATCCAAGGGACCTCCGCCGAGCTTCCCGCGCCCAGCCATCGGCTCCTCGTCGCGCAAGACAACGGGGAAGAATTCCCCTGTTTTGCTACAGTAAAGCATTGATTAAAATTTACATTTTCTGCCATTGCCAGATTTTATTCATATTCTATTCAGTCTGCATTGCGGAAAATATCCTGTAGTTTATCATAATTGCCATTTCAGCATTATTTCTTGCTTAAACCTTAATCTAAAGGCAATCTTGGCTTGGTTCTTGTCCAAATTGACTCCGAACAAACATTTTTAAGTGGCGCGAATTTTAATACGTTATTGCCTCCCTGTGGAAACGACCCGCTCCTCTGCGAGTGGTTATTTCTTATTAAAAATTGATTAGTCGATTTTTCCACCACATTAAACTACAAACGACTTAAAAGCGAAAGATCGACACGGTCAACGGTGAACACCTGAAACACTGAATAAGGCCTCACAACCACATTAGAATAGTTCAGGAGCTTCACCAAGGCACGGCGAAGGTGCTGATGGTGATTTCATGGAGGATGGTAATCTGTGGTGGCCAGTCGATGATGGAGTTGGTGTGCGATGATGGGTCTGTTCGGGGACGTGTTTGAGTGGATGGGAAGGTGAATAAAGATAGGGGTTTTGTGCACAGAGGGACGGCGATGCTTTTGGGAGTTGTGGTGAGGCATGTGGATGAGTGTAGCATGCGGAAGACCTCACCGGAGATGCTGTCGGAGATGGGGAAGATGGAGGTGAGTGGTGGTATCGAGGGTTTATTTTTGGTTTTTTTTTATAGAAGGAATTAATCTAAGTGCCTTATGGGAACTTAATTACCTATGCTAAGTGGACGAAAGGGAGAGGACACACCGGTGTTGATAGGCCAGAGATGGGGAAGAAGGTGCTCTGATGAAGGGAATGGCAACGACAACGGAGGTAAAAGGGCTCCTATGGTTACGGCCAAGAGCGGATGAGAGAGAGAAAGAGAATCTGGCCACTGGTTTTGTGACTGGATGACGAAGGAGATCAGGAGGGTTCGCCAGAGCTTGAGGAGCTTTGCGGCCGAAGAGGAGGGAGGAAGAGGAGGGTTTTCGATTAGAATTCAAGCTTGGGGAACTTGGCGAGGTCTTAGGGTCCTTATAAAGGGCTCTAGAGAGAGTTTTGAGCTTGGAAGCCAAGCTTACAAGCTAGGAATGCTCGTCAAAGTAGGATTTTGAAAGATACCCAAGTCTCTCATGCGTTCGCATGAGAGATTGGGAAGACTATGGAGCTCATGGACAAATTCAGAAGGAAGAGAACTCCTCAAGGAATCTCCCTTCCAATTTTGAAAGGGATTGATTGAATAGAGTTCTCTTCAATCAAAGGTTGTCGGAGAAGGATTCCTCCACGATAATGGTGGAGGGACCTATTTGCGATGAGTGACAACAAAGATAGGGGCCTTTTTGTAAGGATTTTGAAAGTTAAGGGTAGAAATGTAATTAAACAGGACCAATTTGCAAACTAGGTCAAGACAAACTCATCTTGTGTCCAAATTTTGGTACAAACCTAATTTGGGCCTAAGGAATCCAATGGTGAAGTTGGATTTTCGATTTGGCCATATTTGACTAGGTAATTTATACAAAAACCTAAATTAGGACAAATGTCTGTCTATAGTTCTATTTTGGATCAAAATGGATTTTGATGGTCAAATTGAAGGTTACAAACCCTAGAGAATATTTTTCTATAAATTTTAGAAGGTTTAGGTGAATTTTACCCTGATCAGAACCTCAGTTAATTAAGTAGGTCAGTTTTTAGGGTTTCAAAAGTCATTTAATACTCAAAACACGTGCAAACCCTTTTTCTCTCTGTCTTATCCCACTTGTTATCTTTCTAAGACCAATTGACCTTCATTTGACCCCAGAGAAAACCCGTGGTTATAATGCATTTATGATGAGTTGGTAAAATTATAGTTTTAACCCTAATTTCTTATTTTTCCTTCAGAATGATTATGCAATGACTTGTGACTCTCTAACAGTTATGTAGGAGCATTTATTGACTTAATTGGGTCAAAATGAGCTAGTTATGACTCATGATGGTATTCCCATCAACTGTCCTTTAGTGTGCCTTGATGTAAATGCCATTACGAGTTGATTTGTTACATCTTCTCGCAACCTCGCTCTGATACCACTTGTAGGATCTAAATGGAGGAATGTGCACAGACACTCAAGTATAATATCAGTAATAACAAGAAAGATTTTCACAAATATCAAACCACAGAAATAGGCATAATATGTATAGTGGTTCCCCTCCCTTGGATACTCCACTACCTAAGCCTCCCAGCTTAGGGTTCTTAACCAGATTCTCTCAACCCCATGAGAATCAATTTACTAATCGAGGTAATTTATGGGTTACCTCCACCCAATTACAACAATGGGTTTGTTACAACCCAACGAGCAAATGCTAAAAATAAATGAAAGAACAAGTGTAAGACAAAAAGAATCTTACAACTAAAACCTAAGCCTCTCAACAATATATAAATGATATTACCAATTTGAGAGTTTAGAATGAATGTGAATTGCCTTGAAACATGCATGAGAAAACATGTCAATGTGTTTGCAAATCCGTAGCAACAAACACGATTTCTTCTCTTGAATATGTGGTGGAAAATATGAATTATATGCTCTAGAATCTTCTCTTATGTCTCTTGTATATCTTGTGTGCAAATATGTGGTGGTCATTTTAAAGAGTTTAGAACATCAGGGATTCATCTACTAGACGTTGGGATTTAATTCCCGACATTCACATAGCCTAAATAAATTTTCTAGCCATTCAGAATTGAGCCAGCAGCTAACTGGTACCGATACTAAAGTGTGGGTACCGGTACTAGCAGCTCACTGCCACCAGTAGAAGAATCTTGGTACCAGTACTCATCATTAGTACCGGTACTTGTGACTCCCAAGTTTGAAATTCCTTGGGCACAGTAACCTACCTGTACCGGTACTCATCATGGGTACCGGTACTTGGAAGGTTCAGGCCAGAAATAAGGCTTCAACCTGTGGCCAACATGTATCGGTACTCGTGGTTGGTACCGGTACTTGTTGTTCACAGTTTGAGATGAATTCTCAAACCTGTGCCTTGCAAATACGAGTACTGATGAACAGTTCCGGTACTTGCTTACAAGTACCTATTTTAAGTATTTTTTTTACTCAATTACGTTCTTTGAAAATGATTACAATATTAATCCTAATTTATCTCTAATTATTTTTACGATCTAAGTTATATTCCTTTGTTAAGAGGCATACATTCTATAAATAAAAAGTCTAAACTAAAAAACTAAAGGTCAAAGATGATCTTCTTCACTTCGACTCATCCTTGTCATCATCTTCTCTTTCTCACCATCATGCCTCCATCACTTCCTGTTTGCCTTGATTTTCACCTAAATCTGAAAAGAACTCAATTGCAAACATTAATCCATAATAATTTTGTTAACACCAGAACAAGATGTGCAACAAGGTTCCAGCAACCATACCAAATAGTATATGGAAAGGCCTATCACCTTCTTGTCGAGCTGGAGCACCTCACCTTTTGGGCGGTGCAAAAGTGTAATTTTAACTTCGATGCAACAAGTTATGGAAGGAAGCTCCAGCTTATGAATTAGAAATGCAAACATTTACA
Source organism: Thalassia testudinum (assembly GCA_037157565.1). Classification (NCBI taxonomy): domain Eukaryota; kingdom Viridiplantae; phylum Streptophyta; class Magnoliopsida; order Alismatales; family Hydrocharitaceae; genus Thalassia; species Thalassia testudinum. The sequence continues at coordinate 55,076,995 of JAZHRO010000009.1, forward strand.
AAGACAAGACAAAGGTCTTTCACGACTGCCACATCCAGAGGAAGGAATTCACACCTAACCAGCGAGTCTAGTTATTCGATTCATGCCTTATTCTTTATGGGAATGCTCAAGTCCAAAGTGGATTGTCCCATACATTGTGATTCACTCCTACTTTAATGGGGCGATCTAAATCATGGACCCAAAAACAAGGAATGTTTCCATGGTAAATGGCCAGAGCCTCAAGCCATTTATGGCCTAGGAACCTCCTCTTGTTGATGAGATCATTCATTTCATTGAGGGCATGAAATTAAGTTTTCGCCCAACTGGAGTTATTAAACTCAGCATTTATAAATAGCATTTGCTTTCCCTTTTATACATAGCATATTTTCTTTTAGCATATTTCTCTACATATGATACATTAGGTTGGCTTATGCTGAACAAAAAATTCAAGAGCGATTTCAAGTGATTTCTACCCACTTACTCCCTGCTGTAATTTATTTCATTTATATTCATGCATGAGGACATGCAAGAACTTAGGCATGGGGGGGTAGTATACATTAAACTAAAAATTTTTGCGCCATCACTTAGAAAAAACCTCCAAGCAGCATGTTAATTGTACTTTAGGGTCCTTAATTTAAGAACAACCGACTCCAACTCCAATGCTCACATTGGAGATAGAAATCATCAACAACAGCCATTTCTGACTCATTCTCTCACCTTTTTATTCTGAATTAGGACTAAGCTAAATGTAACCTGATAAGGGAATAATATTAAAGTACAAATCATAAGAGGTTAATTGTATATAGCATTGTTGTATCGGAAATTCGTCGCAAAGAGATTTGAGTTTTGAAAACCTATCATCGTAGTGTAATTTGCGAGAAAATCTTAACAATCAAATAATTTTTACTGAAACTCAAAAGGAGTCCTGGGTCGAACACAGGGAGGCTACATCGATTCAAAATCCACAATTATAGTTTTTTGTAATTCTTATTTAAAGACGAGATAATCACAATGATTTTATCATATTTGCAATATGAACACTACAACTAATGAGAGAGAGATAGAGAGAGAGAAATAACTTTTATAATCAAAATAATGTTATTACAACTACAACTAGAAAGTGAGAAATTTAATCTAGAAAGTGATAAAGAGAAGGGGAGAGAAGTTATCCTCCTTGATGGCTGCTTGGAGGACGAGCTAGGCAGACGTTGCCTAGAAGAAGGAGAGTGAAGACAGAGGATGGAGAATGAATCAGGAAGAACCAGGGGTAAGGCAGGGTGTCGCCATCGCAGGATCCACTTCCAGAATGGGGGCGAGAAGACGACCACGGGTGCTCCACGAATGGGGTGAGAAGTGGACAAAATTTTGATTTTTACTCTATAGGATCATCCCATGTTTGGGACAAGCTTCTTTAGAGCTTTGGAAAGGGAAAGAGATGAAGGGATGAGAAGAATGTGGGGGTCATAGGGCTTTTTATAGGTGAAGAATAGGGGAAAAATAGGTCATTTCAACAATAAAACATTAATGTAGGAGTCTTTAGTGACAAATATAACTGTCACTAAAGCCCCTACGTCGCTGAATACACGCGCACGCCTCCTACCACTTCATCTTCAACAGTTTGAGTGGTTCACATTGATCGTGCATCCTCAATTGTCCGATCGCGAGATCAGATGGCTTAGGATCATCTGCACCCGCACTTCATTATGCGCCTACACGTGCGATCAGGAGTGCAGCAACACCTCATCAAGCGCGTGCACATCTGAGCTCATCCAAGCTGCCATGTTGTCGCTTCATCTACCATTCACGCTGCATCTAATGAGCGAATTTCATCTGTGCCCGCTAGTGCCTTCAATTTGAGGTGCATAGGGTCTCAACCCCACGATTTCTCGCTCTGTGTAGGGCTTTCGCCCAATGCGCTATCCCTGCATTTGAGGTGCGCTCATGTTTTAAGGTACTCGCACCCATGGCTGTTGGATTAAGTTCCAACAGCCCAAATCTAATGGCCGGTTGAGGAGAGATAAAGCAGCGATGATCCTTGGGCGATTTGGGCAGCTGAGATGACACCACGTGGCACTATCTTGGCCGTCCAAGATTATGACACTAATGTCAGATTGGATCGATATTCATGTCGTTGGGCTGTGATTATCGATTTAAACCCATCCGTGCGGTTGGATTTGTCATCTGAAGTTCAGATTTACACCACCTGACGCCTTGATCTCAAATCATTCTCGGACTGCATCTGATGCTACGGAAGTTTGATCGGGGCGATCATGGAGTCGTTGAACTCCGATTGTGGCCCTGATTAGATCTGTATAGTTGGATCTTCAATCTGAGGCCCTAGTTAAATATCGCCCTGTCCCTGACCACCAAAAAGTGCAAATTACTATGCAATTTGTATAATTTGACCTAAATGCATGATGATGCATGTTATGCAATATTTAGAATGCATGATGCTTCTACGGCATTAAGAACATGTATGAATAGACATTTTAGGCTACTTAGATATATACACATCACACCCCCATGCCTATCTTTTGCTAGTCCCTTTCAAATACTATAGGATGGGATTTCTTGGGTAAGAGTTATTTTTCAACACTAGGATCAAATTACTGAAGACCTAAACTACAGAGACACAACAGCACCCGAGTGTCTGCCAAAATGCAAATTGCCCATGCCCTAGCCTTATTCAAAAGTAGAAGCATCTTTTTTTTTTCTTTTTCTTCTTTTCTAATTTTTTTGGATTTTTAAGTTTAGGGTTTTGAGGCAGCATTCTATGGCTACCCAACCCACCCAAGACTCAAAGAGAACTTTAGGTACTAAGCATATTTATGTGTGAAATGTGATAGAGTCACTAAGCGGCAGTCAGAACGGACTTCAGGTTATTATGCCCTTAGGTGACCTTGAAATGAATTCTACTTAAAAGTGTATCTATACGACTGGTAACTTTCTTCCTACTTTTAATTTTTATGGGGTCAGTACAAGGGCGAAACTAGTGTATATCTCCCCATCTTATTCTACTTCTCCGCTTCTTCCTAAGTGTTTGGAATTAAACGTGCATTTTTTTGTGAGCTGGGTTTTGGATAATCGGCCGATGAGATGTTACCACCGATAACTTGCTAGCCATACTCGTGCAGTGAAGTGTGGTTTATTTCTTTTTCTTCATTTCTATTTTTCTTTTCTTTTTGGATATTTTTCTATTTTTATTTTCTTTTTTTCTAAGTAGGTGGCTTCCCTGATCTAAGATTTACCTAAAGGTAGTAGGAAGAGAATGGTCATCTGGCTAGGCTCTGACAACTAGTCAATGACCTGTTATCACTGACAACTTGCCAACCATACCACCCTAGAAAGTTAAATAGCTATCCAATTTTTGTTAAAACCACCGAGAAGCAAGTCAGTGCAAATAGTGTGTCGATGCTTAGACTTAAAGTGCCCTTAAATCAGATGGTGGGTTGATAAGTCGTGTACTTATCACCCTAACTTATTTAACCAATTTAAAATGAATTTTCAAATGGCAAGGACTCAGGAAATAAGTCCACATTTTAGTGGACACCCAGGCTGATTAAGCCCGAAGAACTGAAGGGTTTAAGTGTTCAGGTCCTATTGTATTATTTCCTAAGATTGAAAATTTCTAAAGCCCAAGTTTCCTTTTCCTAATTCATTTTTTTAATAAAAAGGAAAAATAAGAAAAATTTACAACAAATCCACAGAGCTAACAATATATTTCAAAAAATGAATCCACCCCCATGCCAGGTTGATGCAATGTCCTCATTAAAAATAAAAGGCATGAGAAGAAGGGTAGAATGAAGAAAATAGTAGCTGTATTCCATGATGCTTTGGTCAGCTCTGAGTCAAACTATACAAGTGTTGAGTTTAATGCCATCAGCTAGGCGGAGTTTACTTAAAGAAGTCACATCAAAGTTAAAGCAATCTTGTCTGAGATAGGTTCTGGAATAACGTCGTCAACATAAGATTTCAGATGTCCGTTGACCTTAAAAGAATTACCCATCTTTCAGGTAGAGATCTCAACGGTCCCATTTGGGAATATCCGATCAATGATGAACGAGCCACTCCACTTTAACCTAAGCTTGTCGAGAAAGAGCTTAAGTCGAGAATGAAAGAGCCAGACCTTTTGATTTAGTTCAAATCACTTGTGGGAAATCAGCTGGTCATAAGAGCTTTGGTTCTAGCCTTATAGATCTTGGCATTCTTGTATGCATCATTTTTAAGCTCCTCCAACTCAGATAGTTGGAGTTTCCTGGTCTTTCCGGCTAAACTTAAATCAAAATTGCATTTCTTGATTGCCTAGGTGCCCTATGTTCAATCTCAATGGGCAAATGACATGCCTTTCCATAAACCAAACGAAATGGTGACATGGCAATAGGCATCTTGTATACCGTACTGTAGGCCCAAAGTGCATCATCAAGCTTTTGAGTTTAGTCTTTTCTATCAGGCCTAACCATCTTTTGCAGAATATTCTTGATCTCACAATTGGAGATCTTAGCCTGTCCATTCGTTTGGGGGTGGTAAAGTGTGGAGATTTTGTGATTCATCCCGTATTTCGCCAGTAAATTGCAGAACTAGGCCTTGGTGAAGTGACTACCACTATCGCTGATGATGGCCCTCGGAATCCTGAACCGACTAAAGATATTCTTCTTGACAAAATCAATGACCACCTTGTGGTCATTGGTTCTGGTGGGAATAGCCTCAATCTACTTGGACATGTAGTCAACAACTACGAGAATGTACTAGTGTCGAAATGAAGGGACGAAGGGTCCCATGGAATCGATGCCCCAAACGTTGAAGATTTTGACAGGAAGAACAGGGTTTAGAGGCATCATGTCTCTCTTGGCTATGCTCCCAAGTACCTGGCATCAGGAACATGACCTTGAGAATTCCTGGGCATCCTTGAATAAATACGACCAATAAAATCCAGATTGCAAATTTTTTGCAGCCATCTTTTTCCCGAAGAAATGTCCACCACACACAAATGCATGGCAGAACTCAAGTATGCTTTGAAATTCATTCTCTAGAACACATATGTGAATAATCTGATCAGAGTTGATGCGGTACAGTTCAGGGTCATCGTAAAAGTAATATTTGGCTTTAGATATAAGTCTATCCTATTGTTGCTTGGTCCAATCCTGGGGGATTTGACCAACGACCAAATAATTAACCATATCTGCAAACCAAGGGGTTTGAACACCTGAAACTGAAAGAATAGTCTTGTTCGAAAAAGTATCAGTAATTGGAATATCCAGACTAGAAGGATTACTTAGGAGTCTCGAAAGATGATCCGCCACCACATTTTGTGCCTTGGATTTGTCTTTAATTTCAAGATCGAATTCTTGAAGTAAAAGAATCCATCGAATGAGCCAAGATTTGGCATTCTTTTTAGCCAAGAGATGTCTCAAGGCCGAGTGGTTGATAAAGATTATAACATGAGATCCTAAGAGATAAGTCTTGAATTTTTCCAATGCAAATACTATAGCTAGCAATTCCTTTTCGGTAATAATGTAGTTTCTTCGGGCCTCGTCCAGTGTTTGCTAGCGTAGTAGATGATAGAGGGCTTCTTGTCTATCTTCTGACCCAAAATAGCCTCGACGGCATAATCAGAAGTGTCGGTCATGATCTCAAATGGGGCTGTCCTGACCAATGGTTGTAGCAACGGAGCACAAGTGACTGCCGTTTAAAAAAAATCAAATGCCTTGTGGCATGATTTATCAAAATCGAATGATGCAACTTTGGCCAGAAGGTTGCTCAAAGGTCGAGCAACCTTAGAAAAGTCCTTGATGAACCTCCTATAAAATCGCACATGACCAGGAAATGATCTGATTTGTTTAATAGATGTGGGAGGAGGAAGTTTTAAGATAGCATCCACCTTAGCTTTATCAACCTCAATTCCGCACTCAGAGACTACATGACCCAAGACGATGCCCTCTTGTGTCATGAAGTGACACTTTTCCTAGCTAAGGACCTGCCATCTTTTAATGCATCTCTTAAGTATCAATTCTAGGTTATCCAGGAAAGAATCAAACGAATCTCCAAAAATGGAGAAATCATCAATGAATACTTCCATAAACTCTCCCACCATGTTCGAGAAAATAACTAGCATACACCTTTGAAAAGTTGCAGGGGCATCGCAAAGCCCAAAAGGCATTCCACGGAATGCAAAGGTTCCATAAGGATAGGTGAAAGTCATCCTTTCCTAGTCCTCAGGATGGATAGGGACTTGGTTGTATCCCGAGTAACCATCCAGGAAACATAAATACTTTTGCCAGGCTAACATTTCAAGGATTTTGTCGATGAAAGGCAAAGGGAAATGATCCTTTTCTATGGTTGTGTTCAGCTTCCTGTAATCGATATAGACTCTTCAAGAGGAAGTTGAACGAGTTGTGATAAATTTTCCTTTCTCATTAGTCACAACAGTAATCCTAACTTTCTTGGGAACATTTTGCACGGGAATAACCCAGGGACTATCCAAGATTGGATAAATGATTCATGCATCAAGCCACTTAATGATTTCCTTCTTGACCACTTCTTGCATATTAGGGTTCAATCTCCTCTGCATCTAGCGAGAAGGGTGGGATCCATCTTCCACAAAAATTCTATGATTACAATAAGATGGCCCAATCCCCCTAAGATCATGGATGGTCGAACCAATTGCCTCCTTATATTCTTTTAGGACCTTGATCAATTTCATCTCTTGCTACTTAGTTTTGCACTTATAATCATAGGGAGCATTTTCTTAGGTCCTAAAAATTGATATTTCAAACTCTCAGGCAATGGTTTTAGTTCGAGCTGGGGTAGGTTTATGATGGAGGGTAAGGAGGATGCTGATGAAGATTCATCAGGATGGTCCAGTGGAAGAGGTTGAGAGTGAATAAAATCAACAACTTCTTTAGGGTGTGGCGAGTCTGCCACAGAGGGTTGCAGGTTAGGTTCGCTAGTGCTGGTCGAGTCCTCAAGTACATAGATCGACATACACGTCTCAACATTGAAATGATGATCCTTGAGTGATGTAAACACATTTATTGAGGGTAAAATGCCTATTCATGCATTTTCTGAGGCTTAGATTTGCATTTCATGGTATAAATATTGCATAGCATGCATCATTCTGCATTTAGAGTAGTTGTATGTAATTTAGGTTAATTATGTCCTTTTTATGGTTAGGAGAGAAGGATATTTATTTCGAAGCCTCGGATTGACGATCCGACCATACGGATCTGATCAAGACAACGATCAAAGTCTAATGCCTCTGAAATCGCCTCGATCGGAGTCCCGTAGCACCATATGCAGTCCGAGGAAGATTAACTGCCAAAGGATTAGGATACATAATTCAGAGCTTCAAATGACAAATCTGACCGCGTGGATGGATTCGAGTCGACGATCGCAGCCTAACAGTGCGAACATCGACTCAATCCGACCTCTGTAGCAACCCCTACAACAAGAAGATGGAAGGCCTAGACTGCACCATGTGGCGCAGTCTGGGCCACCCAGCACACGCACGCGCCACCGCACGTGCACAGCAGCGCGGGTGCGCGCAAGCGCACATGTGCACAGCGCCAGCTATGCATGAGCTCGACCTACAGCGACACATGAGCTGGACTTATAGCGACGCTTACAGCCATCACTAATTCTACGCGCGCCAGTAAAGCTAGCTTTGGGTGTAAGGAGGCATGAGTGGGCATGAGCTGCCTATAGTGACACTTCCAGCGACAGCCTGGATGTCACTAATGGTCCCATACCTATTTTGGCCTCTTCTCTTCCACTATAAAAGGACCAACACCCCCTCCCTTCCAAGCCATCTCTACCTACTCTACTCCCACCTACTCCCAAGCTCTAGCAAGCCTACCAATGCTCCATTAGAGCTTGTTCTCAAGCTCCCAAGGCACCTATTAGTGTAGCGAACCTCTACCCCACCAAATATTTCTCCAACTTCCCATCCCCATTCATAGGTCACCTTGGAGCTATCCTCCTACCTCCATTCTGGTAGCAGATCATCTCCGCTTTCTCACCTCCATTCCAGAGCCACGTCGAAGCTTTCCTCAACCCGACGTCCTCCTACATCACACCTCCATCATCCGAGCTTCCGCCAGGTGCCGTCGTCTCGCCGAACAACCGATTCGAGATATTTCCTCTCACCTCCCTCACTTTTTATGCTTTCATAGTTTGTTGTAATTGACATTGGAAGTAATATATATCAGATTTGTTCCACATCTCTATCATGTGATTCGTTTGCATGTTTTCTTCTTACAAAAAATACAAAAAAAATAACAAAACCCTAAGATACCAAAAAGAAATGAATCGAAGCGCGGTTTTCATGTAAAGTAAACATCACCTCCCTGTGTTCGACCTGGGACTCTCTTGGAGTTTCAGTATAAATTTTATCTGATCGATGTGTTTTGCAACTATGACGACGGGTTACTTGTAACCCTGATTTCTAACACGCGAAACACGTGCAACCATTGAGCTTCTCAATAAATCTACAATCCTTAAATCCTTTTATCACCTTGAAAATATCAAGTGTCAATTTCCTATCTCCAAAGGCGATTTCCATACTACCACTCTCACAATTGATGTTGGCCTAGGTGGTAGCTATGAACGGGCGCCACAGAAAGATGGGTGTGTCCCTCAAATCTTCAGGTACATCCATGTCAAGGACTAGGAAATCTACAGGAAAATAGAAGTCCTTGACCTTGACAATAACGCCTTTCAGTGTAGTGACCGAACGGTCCGCTAACTGTAGTGTTACTGAGGTTGGCCTAAGTTCACCTAACCCAAACCTTTCATAAAGAGAGGTCAGGATTAGGTTGATGGATGCACCTAGATCCAATAGTGCCCTATCAAAAGTGTAATCCCTAATGACACATAAAATCAAGGGGGCACCTGGACTCTCTTCTTTTGAGGAAAGTGATGCAGGATAACAGAACTCGCTTGCTCAGAGAGAATCACCTTCCTTGGGGTGGGTTCTTTTGGCTTACGCTTTTGGGTACATAGATCTTTCACGAATTTAGTGTAAGTCAGGATGTGCTTAATAGCATTGAGGAGTAGGATATTGATCTATACACTCTTGAATAAATTTAGGAGCTCCTTGTTGCTATCTATGGTTTTCTGCTTCCTGGTTTTCAATAAGGCCTCAGGGAATGGGATGTGGGTGGTGTCCTCAATTTCAGGTCCCTAGGCCTTGTTTCCTTCTTCAACCTCCTTTTCTCCCTTGGGCTCCCTAGGGTTTTGGTTACTAGAAGGTAGTAATTTTGGGTCTTCGGTTTGCCATCCACTCCTCAAAGTAACAAAATTTGTAGAAGCGTATGGGTTTGGGTCTTGGGGAGGGTTAGGAAAGATTGGAGGGGCTTGATTTGCCAAATAACTTGGATTGGATGAAGAAGCAGAAGAAGGACCCTACTCAACCACTTGATCATGTGCGTGTAGGTCCCTTTGATTCCCGTACCCCTGGGCTCGATTGCCCTGATTTCGTATATTGCGAGGGTTGGGTACAGGTTGAGAGGGCAAAGATCCAGGCTGACGAGAGTTAGTAATGAACTCGGATTGCAAGTTATCCAGCAATGTCTTCATTTGTTGCATGAGATGGAGCATGGATCCTTGCATATCTACCATCTGTCAGTTCAAATTAGCCTGCTCGACAGATTGACGGGAATTCCAGGTTGGTTAATTGACCTGATTAGGGGGCAGCTGAGTTTATACATGACCCTAACCTATTGGTCTTTGTCATGCATAATTGCTGGGTCGAATTTGGGTCTGCTACACCAGATTTTTCCAGGAGAAGTTAGGGTGGTTCCTCCAACTCGGATTACAAGAGTTAGAATATGAGTTCGACCTAACATTCTCCTATATAGCATACACATCCTCATAAGGCAAGGATGGTGGGAAAGAAGGAGAGGGATCAGAGAAACTGTGATCAAAGGCCCCAGTTTGGAACCCATGAGGTTCTAAGTAATGTTGGCTTACAGGTTGAGCTGCTTCCAATTGACTCACGAACTTCCGTCTAGTAGGAGCTCGTGAAGAATGGAATCCTGTGTTTTGGGATTGAGTGGATCAAGAAGTATTTGCAAAGTTTCCAGCCATCCATTCTTCCATTCTTTTGGTAACCAGGTCCACCTTATCTAGTTTATTACAAATCAATTCCATATTGAATGAATGAGAGTCATGGGCCTCATTAACATTCGATCTAGGTTGTAGGGATGAATAAAAGTATCCATGGAAGCATGATTGATGGAATTCTCACTCATTTCCTCAAATAATTCATGCACACTATCTGCATCCTTATTAAGGAAATTGCCTTTGCAAGAAGCGTCCACGTGACTACGGAGTTGCTCAGTCAACCCGTGATAAAAGATCTGCATGAGATGCCATTTCGGCACCTCGTGGTGTGGACACTTCCGCAATAGATCCTGGAATCGCTCCCAGGAACCATGAAGCGGTTCCCTTGGCCGCTAGACAAAAGTAGTAATCGCCCGTCTCAACGCATTGGTACGCTCGATTGGAAAGAGTTTCTTTAAGAAAGCCAATTTAAGACCATTCCATGTTGCGATTGGCCTTCCAATTGTCTGGTACCAATGTGCGGCCTTATCCCTAAGAGAGTTGGGGAAAAGCCTCATGATCATTTGCTCCTCATCCACGTTTTATGCTTTGGTTGTTTGGACTAAAGTGGTCAAGTACTCCAAATGTTGAAATGGGTCTTTAGAACTAAGCCCGTGGAAATGTTTGATCAGGCTTAACACCTGGGACTTGATTTCTACGTCACCAGATGGAATTTGGACACCGGGACATTTCCCGTAGTTTGAAGTATCATAAAAATCCTTCAGGGCTGAGCACTCTGACCATGCATTCACTGGAACCATTCTTGCATTTGCTTCAGCTGCCTTTAAAGCATCTCTTGCAGATTCTAAGGTAAAGGAGGTGGTTGATCAGCCATGAAATCAATTGGATTAAAATTCAACCTACGCCTCCTTGAATGGTCTAATGGTCCTTCCAAGCGGGTATTCAATGACCTTCTTCCAAGCATAAACTAGGAAGAGGTCAAAAGGACTGTGGATATGAACCTTGTAGCATAACAAAACAAGCATGTCCTTAAGTTGGGTAGCCTAAGGACCTATGCTCCAAAATAAATTCAAACTACAACACAAATTTTGTGTTGTCTTTAATCCAAAAACTGGTTAAGTTGGGATGGCAAGATAGGGGAAGAGTGTCCTGAAGGCCGCTAATTATGCCAAACCCTTGCCTACTTAAGTCGTTTGACAATCAGGCAACCCAACTTAGCACCTTCTGGAGAAAGAAAACGTCATAAATTCGCACCATAGTATGAGAAATATCTTGAAATGGACTAATGAGTCCTAGGACCAACGTTTACTTGATTTTAGATTAAGCCTGGGATAGTAGTGCTTTTGGAATGTGGTGAGCCCTTACAATTGGTTGTGCCCTTAATGATTGATTGAATAAGTGTGAGTGCATGCACAACCAGGGTTTTCAAGCAAGATTATTTGGATGAGTGTCTTTTAGAGTTTAAATCTTGCTTAAGTAGCTTTACAGCTTAAATTAAGGTGATTTCAATCAAATTCAGGAGGCACACCAAAATTTGCAAACACGAGTGAAGATGTTTTCCTTTGAAATCAAAATAAAGTGGAGTGTCTGGTATTGAGTTTAATTGTTAACCCTAATGAGCAAGCTACTTGATGAGTTATTTTTATATGAAGTGGTGTGGCCCAAACAACTCAAGCAATTGGCCTTAATGCACTACTGAGTTAGGCACACAAATGATTACCTAATCTGATTTCTACTCAATTAGTGTTTGGTTGTGTGTACCAGTTTCAATGATCGAGATACCAGTTGAGTATGAAGAATCAGAAGAGGTTGTGTACCTCTAGGGATTTTTTTATATTTTCTTTTTAAGCGGGGTTGAGGTGGGTGGAGGTGGAAATCAAAACAACCAAACTAATCCTAGGTTTGATGAAAGCACCTAGGTTAATTAGGGTGATGGAATGAAGTCTATGGAGGGGGAAAGAATGGGGAAGCACTTACAGTTGTCTTCAACTCCATTTTACTCCTTTCTATCACTTGAAGATTCCTAATTGGGTACTTGTAAGACAATAGGGAAGAAATAAAAGAGAGTTAAAAAGCAATTAAGTGCGCGAAATGCAGAAAAGAAATCGAGATCTGTTGCCTCCCTGGCAACGGTGCCAAAATGTTCTATCGAAAATTCGTCGCAAAAAGATTTGAGTTTTAAAAACCCGTCATCATAGTGTAATTTGTGAGAAAATCTGAACAATAAAATAATTTTTACTGAAACTCAAAAGGAGTCTCAGGTCGAACAGAGGGAGGCTACGACGATTAGAAATCCGCAATTATATTTTTTTGTAATTTCTATTTAAAGATGAGATAATAACAATGATTCTATTCTATTTGTAATATAAACACTACAACTAAAGAGAGAGAGAGATAGAGAGAGAAATAACTTTTATAGTCAAAATAATGTTATGACAACTACAACTAGAAGCGGGAAATCTAATCTAGAAAGCGATAAAGAGAAGGGGGAGAGAAGTTATCCTCCTTGACGGTTGCTTGGAGGACCAGCCAGACAGACGTCGCCTGGAAGAAGGAGAGAGAAGACAGATGATGGGAACACCATCATGAGCCCTAACTAGCTCATTTTGACCCAATGAAGCCAGTAAATGCTCCTGCATAAACAACTGAAGGTCATAATTCATTACATAACCAATCTGAGAGAAAAATAAGAAACTAGGGGTAAAACTACAATTTTACCAGCTTATCATGAATGCAGTACAACCATGGGTTTTTCCAAGGGCTAAACAAAGGTCAAAAGGTCTTAATAGGATAATAAGTGGGATAGATCAACAAGAAAAGAATTTGTGTGTTTTGAGAATTAAATAACTTTTGAAATCCTAAAAACAGACCCACTTAATTAAATAAGCTTTTGGTCAGGATAAAATTCACTTAAACCCTCAAAAAATCATAGAAAAATATTCTCTAGGATTTAGTACCTTCAAATTGGCCATCAAAACCCATCTTGACCTAAAATGGAGTCTCAGACAAATATTTGCCCTAATTTGGGTTTTTGCATAAATTACCTAGTCAAATGTGATCAAAACCAAAATTCAACTTCACCATTAGATTCCTTAGGTCCAAATTAGGTTTGTACCAAAATTTGGACCTAAGGAGAACTTGTCTTGACCTAGTTTGCAAAAAGGTCCTATTTGATTACATTTATACCCCCAACTTTCAAAAACCCTAACATTTAGCCCCTAACTTCTTCATCGTCTTCACAATTAGGTCCTCCACCATTATCGTGGAGGAAACCTACACCGGTGACCATTGACAGGAGATTTCTCCTTGATTTCTTGGAGAATCTCCTCCAAAATTGGAAGGGAGATTCTTTGAGAAATTCTCTCTAATATGAACCCATCTATGTGCTTTGATTCCCTCCCAATATCTCATGCGAACACATGAGAGATTTGAGTCTCTTGAAAGCTCCCAAATCCGGTGACCTTCCAACCGCCACTCAGATCCCTATTTAAAGAAGCCCAGATCCTCCCGAACTCCTCACGCACGAATTCAGTTGTGAATCCTCTCAAATTCCTCTCTCTCTCTTGGTCGAAGGCTCCTTGATGTCCGATGATCCCCTCTGCCCTTTCTCATCATCTGACTGCCATACCTGTGGTGGATTCATCCTCCCTGCTCTTGTCCGCATCTTGCCGTACTAGCAGACACCACTTCCTCCATCCTCACCGTTCCCACCTCACCAAAGCTGCCTTCGTCTCAGGCGTTGGCCACACCAGACCCGATGCCCTCGTTGCCCCCCTTCGTCCATCGACCTCCTAGCTAAGTCCCTTATCCCCTCTACTTTCTTTTTTGCTCTTTATTTTCCAAAATCGACCACCGACAACCCTTCACACCTCCATCTCCTCCATCTCCTCCGACGAGGCCATCCCACCTCCACAGCCCACCAAAATCCTCGCCGACCCTCGCAAAACCTTCGCTACACATCCCTGTTCATTTCCCCTCTATTCATTCGCCTCTCCACCCACTCACATGCACCCCCAAAAACACCCACTTACTTGCGCACAGTTTGACCTAGCCACACACTCAGGGCCATTGTCACACCATGCCACCACCCCCATCACATTTGCTGTGCTTCGGCAATACTCCCTGAGCGCTTTGATGTGGCCAAGAGGCTGTTTTACTGATTTCAGGTGTATGCCCCATCCACCTTTGGCGAGCAAGCTTCGAGCTTGCTTACAGGTTCGCTCCAGGCCTTGGTGTCCCAGGTTGAAGTCTCAAAACGCGTAGAAGTATCTCGCGCATGGTCCCAGGTCTTCAATTGAAGTCGTGAGCCTCGGCATCTGTTGCAATTGGAAGAAGATCCCTGCTGCAAACGTACGAAGGAAGGGGTGTGTGGATAGTCCCACATTGGAAGCTGTTGAAGTCGTACACCCGCATAAATTGAAAAAGTGCTGGTAGCTGTTCGCCTCAAATCCACGGGGTGAGGTCCCTCTCACCTTCACCCGGCCTTGTCCGTGACATGCCCCCGCAGACCGGGTCGACCCGATTACTAGCCTGACCTCCACTTTTCGCTCACCACCGCACGCCGGTGAGCTTGAACCTAGGTACTCGCCTGACCCGATAACCTAGATACTCATGGCTCTGGGAGAGCGAATCTTAAGAGAGAAAAAGAGAGGAGAGTCGTGCAGGTAGGGGGAGGGTTTTGCTACAGGAACCTTCGGCCGACACTTAGCCAAATTCTGAAAAGGAAAGCCAAAGAAGAAGAAGAGGAGGCCAAAGCAGAAGCTGAAGAAGAAGGGAAGGATCGCAAAGAAAGAAGAAAGGAAGAGTGAGAGAAGGAAAGAAGAAAGAAGACGAAGAGCTAAAGGTCTGAGAGAAAGAAGAAGGAGAAGAAGCTGTAGCTGAAGAAATAGCTGAAGAAGAAGAAAGGAAGAATCAAAGAAAGCAGAGAAAGAGAAGAAGAAAACTAAGAAGCAGAAGCAAACAACTTTAAGTCATCTGATTTTCAAATCAGACGATAGAATTAGCTTTCATTTCATACATTTACATTGTGTTCCTTAGTGATATTGTAGGAGTATTTGGTGATCTAAATCACCATTTTACTCCCATTTTTTTGCACATTTCTACTGATATTATTGCAATCTCTTTTAATTTTGAATTGTGATCTTGATTTCTATATCCCATATAGCTCCCTGTGTTCGACCTTGGAACATTTTCGAGTAACAAAAATTGTATTTGTTTTGAACGCTATTTCAGTTATACTGCAACACGACACTTCTAAAATACTGATTTAGTATGATAAAACATTTTGGCATCGTTGCCAGGGAGCAACGGGAAATTTAGAATTCTCGATTACAATTCCTGATTAGGCAACAACTTTCTATATCTCTTTTACCGTGGTTGTTTTAGGTAGAAGATACATTTAAAGGAAATTCAGCCGCACATCAAACATGCCAGGGGCAGGTAAATTCTGATTACTCTCACTCTTAAGCCCCTCATTCTAAAAAGGTTGAAAAGGATAAAATCAATTAGGGATACTTGCTTTCCATCCTTAGATAATTCATCAAGTTGCTTGATTTGATTTCAACGACAAAACCTAATTTGTGCGCCCACTTAAGGTAACTAGGGTTATCACATTCTTATTTGAGACCTAGATACCACATTTGACAAACAAAATTAGACCAAAATTACAACCAATTAAGGATTCCAAAGTTAGGATTTTAGAGGCACACTTACATAATCAAGAACTGATCTTTCCAAAATAATGTGTGCCTAAGCCTTGGTTGAATTGATCTATTCAAGCAAACCCTAAAAATCAAGCTCTTAATCTCACTTAAATCCTAAAAGGACCTAAAACTTCTCAAAGGACAAATAGGTGAAGTTGACCCACCTTGTTGGGTCAACCAATTTCAAAATTAGGTTACTTTTTGCACTCAATACATCTTAAAGTTCAAGTGAAATCCTAAGCCCCTTGCTCTTAATTAAAATTGGTAGACTTAAGAGGTCAAGTCCCCATTCTGGTCTACCTAGAACATCAGTGACAAGAGAGGCTGGGTGGGGGAAACCCTGTAACCCGTGGGGGTGCTCTACCATGTAGAGGTCTTCACGGGACTCTCCCTCTCTGGTTGCCTAAGTAATTCTTAGGTGGACGGCTTTCTGACTAAGGGGTATCATCTGCCCCGAACCTCTATAGTCATCCAAAATTTTGGGTGTCTTGATTGGGACCATCACAATCTATTCTCGTCAAGTCCATCGGTGAATGTTTGGTAGGAGGTCCTTAAGACCATCCTTCAGGCCTCCTTTAGTTATTCACTCCCGTCGAGGCTAGGCCTTGACTTCCGTGTTTATGCAGCAACCCCATCACATAGACATCTCTTCTGATTCATTTGAACCTAATTCTCCTTCATCCATCATCATGGCACAACCCGCAGAAGAAGAGAATAACCTCGAGAATCAACTCCAGCACCTTAATGATTTATTCCAAGCCTTTGTGAATCCACCGTAGCATCCTATGATGTGAGATCATTACAATCCTGCTGCAGTGGCGATCGAACCTCGAATCAAAATCCTAGCTGGAGGTCCTGATACTGAACTCAAGCCCAACATGATTCATGCTATTCCAAAATTTCATGGGCTCAATTTCGCGGATCTTTTCCAGCACATTAAACAGCTCAAGTATCTAGCCCAAACCTTCAAGTCAGATGTTCAAAATCGGGATATTCATCTCATGAAAATGTTCTCCTCTCTCATGGACAAAGCAGCTCAAACGCGTCCAATCAACACATGGGTTGAACTACAATCCGAGTTTTTGAAAAAGTTCTTCCCATTTGACTGGACGAATGCTTTACGACATTAGATCACGCACTTCACACAGCAGCCTGGAGAACCACTTCACGAAGCATGGGATCATTTCCTGGATCTCATGCGAAAGTGCCCCCATCACGAAGTTCCTAAATGAGAACAAGTCCAGTCTTTTTACCAGGGACTCCGTGAAGACATCTGATTATTCGTCAATGCAACTTGCGGAGGAAACATCATGGGTCAACATGAAGACACTGTGTGGGAGATTCTCGAGAATATGTGTGAGAACTCCATCAATAATGACTCCATGGGCATATTCGACCGCGCGAAAACCCATGCATCGACAAATCCAAGGGGGCACATGAGACACAGGGCTTATACTCTTCTGTCGACTTGGAATTGATGGCCAGTCGATTGGACAAGGTCTCTATTATTGAGAATAAGGTGGATGAGGTAACTCGACATCTGCAACGAGCCACCTCTACGCAAAACCCGTTCGCACAACTACCCTCTGGGAGGGAAGCTATGCATAACATTTACCACCGATCTTCTTAGGGGATGGACCCGTATCCACTCCCGTCTGACTTTAGGACCGAAGGAAACTCCGAACCTACCTATTCTAGTTGGGGGAACTCTGAACCCTGGTATTCTGACTTTTTTGAGGTCCCTCAGACCTGTGAGGACCTCAACTCCATCCCGAATGACCCATTCTCTAATACCTATAACCCTGGATGGCGAAATCATCCTAATTTTATGTGGGTGGGAAACAATCAGAATCAGATACCACCATATCAGCCCCATCCACAAGCTCCTCAACCATATCAGCTGCCTTAGCCTCTGCCCAACCCCACCTATCAATCTAGGCCAACTCAAGGAGATCAAATGATTCTTATCCTTTAGAATCTAGCTGACATTGAAAAGGCGAATGCAGCTATACAAAAACAGCACAAAGACAAGATCATAGAGGTTCGCAATCAACTCGCCCAGATGGCGAATTCCTGCCAACCTGGTACACTCCCTTCGCAACCTCTACCTAATCCAAATAACGTGCCGAACCAGAGGCACATTATGAACCCAAATCTGGGCCAAGCCCACATGGTTTATCAGGCCCCTTCTGCTCCATCACCCGACGGGATGGATGCTTCGACATCATACTCGGGGTTTTAGCAGTAGCCACCTATTTTACCTACACCAAACCCAAACCAGGCAGGACTAAATTCAGTTACGACTCGTAGTGGCAAAGCAACATAGGACCCACCTTGCCCAAGCCACTTTCAGCCTGGTGGTAACCCAAACCCTAGGATAGTCATCCAGGATACTCCTATCCCAAATCAAGAACCTGGACCTATTCTAGAGGAACCATCCAAAGTTCCATTTCCCGAGGCCTTGACCAAGGGAAAGAGGACAACCAAACCCATGGCACTTGAAGAGGACCTGGTCAAGCTCTTTGAACAGGTCCATGTAAACATTCCATTGATGGATTCGATTCGCCACGTGCCAGCTTACGCACGATTTCTACAAGACATGTGTACACCTAAGCGTAAGCTGCGAACTAAAAGTGGGAGCCCAATCATATTGTTGGAGTAAGCCAGCTCTGTCATTTTGAGTAAAATCCCACCTAAGGCAAAAGACCCAGGTACTCCCCTGATTTACTATACAATTGGTGATATCCAATTTGATAGAGCATTATTGGATCTAGGAGCCTCCATAGACCTAATACCTATATCCCTACTTGACCATCTTGAGGAATCTGAGCTCAAACCAACAAAGGTGACATTACAGTTGGCAAATCGATCTATTCAGTCACCTAAAGGAGTTCTTGAGGATGTCATTGTTAGGGTTCGGGATTTCTATTTCCCGGTGGACTTCGTAGTCTTGGATATGGATGCTCCAGAAAATTTGAGAAACACACCGATCATACTAGGGGGACCTTTTTTGGCCACTGCTAGGGCCAACATTAATTATGAGGAGGGTCAAATTGAACTAAAATTTAGGAACCAGACACTAAAGATCGACATCTTTAAGGCCCAACAAGGGATTAATTACGGAGTTATAAAACAAATATGTGCTATCGAGGCTGTGGTTGACAATCGGTAATATCGAGGACAACATGACTACTTCTAATCAACCATAAGAAGATCAAAACCCACAATTAGAGGAGTCCGAACTCAACCTAGACACACCCATAACTCCTTCCCTTGCTCTTGACACCCACCCTGAACCACCTGCTGCTGCTGATAACCTTGTTTTAGAGCTGAAGCCTCTTCCCAACCATCTAAAGTACGTCTTTTTGGGTTTCAATCAGACGTTTCCTGTGATTATCAACTCCAGACTCACACCTGATCAGGAAGAGCCATTGGATGGACTCTCGATGATTTGACTGGTATTAGCCCCTCTTACTGCACACACCACATCTATACTGAAGAGGGCACATGACCTTCCCGTGAAATGCAGAGACGTCTAAACCCTAATCTGTAGGAGGTCATGAAAAAGGAGATCATTAAGTGGTTAGATGCTGGGATCATCTACCCAATCTCCGACAGTCGGTGGGTGAGTCCAATCCAGGTTGTGATTAAAAAGGCAGGACTCATTGTGATCACGACTGAGACCAGAGAAATCATACCGACCTCTGTAGCAAATTCATGGAGAGTTTGCATTGATTACAGAAGACTCAATACCTCCACAAGGAATGACCATTTCCCACTACCGTTTATTGATCAGATCCTCAAAAAACTAGCGGGAAATAGATTCTTCTACTTTTTGGATGGGTACTTCGGTTACAACCAGGTGGCAATCCATCCTGAGGACCAAGAGAAGACCACTTTCACTTGCCCTTTAGGACGTACACATTTCAAAGGATGCCTTTCGGTCTCTGCAATGCACCTGCTACTTTTCAACGGTGCATGCTTACCATATTCTCATATATGGTAGGTGATTATCTGGAAGTCTTCATGGATGACTTGTCAGTTTTTGTTGAATCATTTGATGATTACCTCCTGCACTTGGTCCAGATCCTCAGGCGGTGCGTTTACGTGAATTTGGTTCTTTCCTGGGAAAGGAGCCACTTCATGGTGCCTGAAGGAATTGTCCTGGGACATCTCATCTCCGAAAAAGGCATCCATGTAGATTGAGCCAAGGTAAATCTGATTTCCAAACTCCCTATGCCTAGCTCGGTCAAAGACATCCGATCTTTCCTGAGGCACGTCGATTTTTACCGTCAATTCATTCACAATTTCTCGAAGATCACGCGCCTCCTGACTAATCTACTATCTAAGGATGTTCCTTTTGAAATCTCTAAGGAGTGCACTCAAGCATTTGAGATCCTACGTGATTGAGTTACCCAAGCTCCAATCCTACAATCCCCTTACTGGTCTCAATCCTTTGAGATCATGTGTGATGCATCTGATTTCACTGTAGGTGCGGTACTTGGGCAGAAAATTGACGGGAAACCCATGATCATCTACTACGCTAGCAAGACACTTGACGAGGCTCAGCGTAACTACACAGTTACTGAGAAAGAATTGTCAACAGTAGTATTTTCCCTGGAAAGTTTAGATCATATCTTCTGGGTTCCCGTGTCATCATTTACTCTGATCACACAGCTATGAGGCATCTCCTTGCAAAGAAGGACATGAAACCTCGATTAATCCACTGGATCTTGCTGTTGCAAGTATTTGACCTCGAGATTCGCTATGAGATGTGAAAATAGAATGTGGTAGCTGATCACTTGTCCCACCTTCCTTTTTACATTATTGATCCTTCCGAACCCATTACGGAACATTTTCCTGATGAGCACCTCCTGACTATCAGTACAGGCCTTCCATGGTTTGCTGATCTAGTAAACTACCTGGCATCACATCAAATTTTGTTCGATTTGCCAAATGCCAAGAAAGACAAATTGCTTTATGATGCTAAGTATTACTTTTGGGAAGACCCGTATCTCTTCTGCATCGACGCTAATCAAATCATCCGACGATGTGTCCCAGAAGCGGAAATTCAGGACATCTTGTCCTTCTGCCATGACCAGGCATGCGATGGACACTTCTCTGGTCATAAAACCATAACAAAAGCCCTCCAATACGGCTTCTATTGTCTCACAATTTTCAAAGATGCATACAATCATTGTAAGGCATGCACTCATTTCCAGACCTTAGGCAACATAAGGCATCGTGATATGATGCCCTTACTGCCGATTCTCGTTTGCAAAATCTTCGATGTCTGGGGTATTGATTTTATGGGACCCTTTCTTATTTCAGACGGCTTTGAGTACATTCTACTCATTGTTGACTATGTGTCCAAATGGATCAAACCCACGATCATAAGGTAGTAATTAAATTCATTCATCAGAACATCTTTTCTCGGTTCGGGATTCCACGTGCTATAATCTCTGATGGAGGGACCCATTTCACTAATGCTCAGTTCAGGTCACTGATGACCAAATATGGGATGTTACACAGAACATCTACTCCTTATCACCCCCAAACTAATGGTCTAGCTGAGCTATCAAATCGGGAGATCAAGAAAATCCTCCAGGTCACTGTTCAACCTGACAGGAAAGACTGGTCATCCAGACTTCCGAAAGCTTTGTGGGCTTATAGGATTGCCCACAAAACCCAATTACGTATGTCTCCCTTTAGATTAGTGTATGCGAAGGCATGTCACCTCCTCGTCGAATTAGAGCACAAAGCCTATTAGGCAATAGGGAACTGCAATCTCGATCTTTTTTTTTTCTTGAAACTGTGGGGAACGCTATCGTGAAATGATAGCAATCCAGATGGAAATTTATTTCAAATTAAACAAAATTTACAAAATAGATCCCCATCTATGTATGAGGGACCAGCACTCATTTACAATTATCTCACACCGAACTGGTCTCTCCTGAAATAGCTTTTCATTTCTCACCCTCCACACACACCACAAGGTGGCGGCCATACACCTATATGGTCGTCCAGGTGTAGTAAACCTCTGCCAAAGGGAATCCCAGGTAGGTAGAGGTTCCTGGCAAATTTTCCTCCATAGTTTGTCTGTGACCAAGCATGAGAAAAAATATGAGACACACTGTCAGTGTGTAATCCACAGAGATAACAGGTGTTTAACGTTGTCCCCATTCTTTTTTGTCTAAAGTCACTCATGATCAAGCCTTCTCTCCTACAAAGCCACAAGAAAATTTGCACTTTCAATGGAATCTTCAATAGCCATATTTTCTTATCAATCGGGTCATTCTCCACATTTGTGTTTGACTTGATAATCCTTTCATAAGCCTGCTGCACTGAAAATTTCCCATTCCAGCCATATGTATCAGCCGCACCCTGTGTGGGATGAATCTGCTGCAATGTAGATAACAAGTTCTGCCTGTCCTCCCACTACCGTGTACCTGTTCTGCATAATTCAGACCCTTCCAGCCTCTAGCAGTTCCCTGCAGCAAACCACAGGTTGCTGACAGGAGCTTCTTTATCTGCAGCTGCAGCATGTGCTCTTGGATAAGCATCTCTTAGCATCCCCATAGTTGACCACTGCTCATTCCACAAACTGAAATCACAGCCATCTCCAAGCCTTGACTGCATCAGATGCCAATTGCTTTTGATTGCAAGGATAATCGATCTCCAAAAAGGGGATGGGTTGGCTGGATGTAGCTTCTTCAGTGCACTATTGGAGCCACCATAGCAGTCTCTGATCAGGTCTATCCAGATTTCTTCCTTGCCCTCAAAGATCTCGATCGCCC
Organism: Thalassia testudinum; assembly: GCA_037157565.1. Classification (NCBI taxonomy): domain Eukaryota; kingdom Viridiplantae; phylum Streptophyta; class Magnoliopsida; order Alismatales; family Hydrocharitaceae; genus Thalassia; species Thalassia testudinum. Next base: position 55,099,532 of record JAZHRO010000009.1, read on the forward strand.
ATTTGATCATAAGAGCCTCATTGAATTCCTTAAGTGCCTTAATCCCCAATCCACCCATTTCCTTTGGCCGACAGATCTATTCCCATTTCACAGGCTGCATGAAACTCCCCTCATGACTTGCCCCTTTCCAAAAAAATTTCTTCTACATTACGTCCAACCGTTTCCAAATAGATTTCGGGGCTTTAAAGATGCTGAAATAGAACACCGGGATGGATCCTATCACTAAATTTAGGAGAATTAGTCTCCCACCCTTTGATAGAAATTTACTACACCATTCTAGTTTGACAGATATCTTATCAAAAAGAACATTCCAATCATTCTTCATTTTTCCAGCTCATAATGGCAGTCCCAGATACATAATTAGCAGCTTAGACCGAGGTGTACCCAATGTAGTCTCTAGCGTGTTCTGTTCCTGTTCATTCATGCCAAAGCATATCAAAGTAGACTTTTCTCTATTCAATTTCAAACCTGATATATCTCCAAAAATCTTCACCATATGCCCTAAAGCATGGGCAGCAGAATTAGGCCCTTCCACAAAAAAAAATCGTAACATCTGCATACTGTAAAATAGGAGCCAAGGACCTCCTGTTGGAAAGTGAGTATCCTCTGATGACCCCCACCTCTGTCATTTTGCATGCATATCATGCGAGCCCATCAATTGCAAGGTTAAAAATCAAGGGGACTAGAGGACATCCTTGTCTAACCCCACATTGAGGTTGAATCCAAACACCACATGATTTCCTATTGATCAATGGGGAGAAGGAAGTAGTTGTGATACATTGCTTCATCCACTAGATCCATAAGGGGGGGAAACCTCTCCTTTTGAATACCTCCCAGATGTATGGCCATGAAATCGAGTCATAGGCCTTTTGGAAGTCAACTTTCCACATAAATGCCTTACATTTCCTTCTGTGCCATCCACTGACTATTTCTTGGGCCATAATGAAAGATTCTTGGAGGGATCTGTTGGGTAAAAAGGCAAACTGTACAGGGTGAATCAAGCTTTGTAGAGCAGTTCTCAATCTGTTTGCCAATATCTTACTCACCACTAAGTAGATGGAGTTTGATAAAGAGATCAGTCTGAAATATGAAAACTTCTCAGCTCCCATAGTCTTCGGCAGTAAGAAAAGATATGACTTATTGATCTTATTGAATCCTGCATTGCCCTTCTCAAACTCTCTTATGACTTCCATCACTTCCTAGCCAATCACGCTCCACATTTCTTTATAGAAGAACACTTGTATCCCATCAGGTCCTGGGGAACCTTCCATATTAAGCTCTTTAATAGCATTCATAGTTTCCTGTTCAATGATAGTGGCTATCAGTTGAGACGCCTGATCACTTGTAACTCTTGGAGCATCATTCACAGCCATCCTCCATTCCCCTCTCTTTGTTGCCCGAGAAGCCCCCCTGTAGTACCTAATAGACTCTGTCCTTATTTCCTGCATAGAGGATAGTCTGTGCCCACCTTTGAGAATGGAAGAGATATAGTTTACACGGCTCCAAGAGCAAGCCTCAAGGTGAAAGAATTTTGTGTTGGCATCTCCCTCCTTGAGCCATAATTGTCTTGATCTCTCCCTCCAATCAATCTCCTATTTGAAATCTTCCTCCGCTACCACCCCCTGCCACATTCTTCTATTTGCAAGCTCCTCATCAGATAGAGGACCTGCTGCTTCCTTAGAATCCAGCTTCTGGATGTTGTTCAGAGCCTCTACCCACCTTTGTTGCCTCAAAGTGTTCACAATATCACCATATTCTTTCAGAATTATATGTAGGGCTGCCAGCTTGGAGGCAAACCTGATAGTAGCTGAGCCCTCCACCTGTTTGGTCTGCCACCATGAGCCGATCATCTGTTGGAATCCAGGTTCTCTCAGCCAAGATTTTCCAAGCTTAAAGTATGAGCCTACTTGGATCTCTTCACCACTATCCCAAACCAAAGGAGTATGGTCAGAGAAAGGGTGGTCCAGACCAGCAACACTTGACATTTGAAATCTATCAAGGATAGTCACATTTCCAAAGAATCTATCAATCTTAGATAGTAAGCCGTTACCAACTACGGCAAGTGAACTCAACTCCTGATGATGGATATTCATTCAAGTCAAGTGATTGAACTACCAACTAAAATCCAATAGCTGAACTATCTGTAGCACCATATGGCCTATCTGTCCCTGTCAGCACACAATTGAAGTCTCCTCCTGTCAGCCAAGCTTCCCCTTGCACCAGTTCGACCACAGTAACCCAATCCTCCCATAGTTCCAATCTCACAGATGTAGCACAAGGGCCATACACACCCGTAATCTAGATAATATCATGCCCCTGGTGAGTTTGGAACTTGTAAGTCATCAGATGTTGAGCCTTGTGTACGTCCAAAATGTGTGCCCAAGCCCTTCTCCACCAAATAACAATGCCCCCCGACCTACCATGTGCATTAAGCATCACACATTCATTCACCCCCGCAACCATCAAGTCATTCCATACTCTATCAGACTCATTCTAAATATGAGTCTCTTGAATGATCGCACAATCGATCCCCCACTCTCTTAAATATCTCATCAAAGAAGCCCTCTGGCTTTTGTTGCGCAACCCGCGCACATTCCATGTGAGGATTCTCATCTTCCTTCACGAGATCCCTCCCCCCTTTGATTCTGACATTTACATACCTGCATAATCGCAGCAACCTTGTTTTCATCCAAAAGCAGGTCAAACTTTGGTTTCCTCTACCTAAGTCTATAGGGTGACCTGCCCTTACCAGATTTGGTATTAGATCCAGTACCAAATTTTAGACCCTCCATCTCTTGCAACCTCTATTGGACCTTCAATGAGTTAGGCAAAATATCTTTTAACACCTATATCTCACTATCATCAGCATCTGGCTGTATACTCCCTGCATCTTCAATCACAGGCCTCACTATTTCCTTCCTTATTGATTCCACCTTCTCCTCAACCATCATCTCCCCCTTTTCCCCCAGATGATGGTCCTTGCACTTTTTTGTGGTCGGGGACTCTTCAGGAGAAGGCCTACGCAAGACCTGCAAGTTCACCTCTTCAACAGCTTCTAAATCAGACGACTTATCATGCATCTTCTTCGTAACAATGTCACCCACCATGAAACTCAATAGCAACAGCCAAGAGCTACCCCCACATCTCAAAATCAGTCTGTCCGAGATCGACCTTGATTTGAAGACATTAACCATCACATTCAGAATCCGTCCATCGCCCTCCATTAGCCCTACTTCCGCATCTTCTGCTATTAAGGCAAATCCAAATATCATGGTCGCCACCACCTCCCTAGACCTCAGGTGTAGCGGCAGACCCTTGATCTCAAGTCTCCCCAACCTGGAGCCTAATCTCTGAGGTGGCCTCTCTGGCAAAGCTCCATCAAAGGGGGAGACTAACCTCCAAATCACTGTTAGACCATCAAAGAAGCTTGATTGAAATTGCAATCTTTCGACATCCATCATCCCCAATCCAAAGAGCACAAAACGTGTAGGTGACACGAAGGCGATTTTCCACGAGCTGATCGATGGGGAGAGAGAGCTTACCAAATTGCGTAGGTTTTCTAAGGTCGGGCTACCGGTCATTACCTCTTCGATCAATGCCCCTCTCAGTATCAACTCTGCCTCTCTTATGTTCTCTGTCATAGGGACCTCGACGTAGACCATATGACCCCCATAGGTATGAGGAGGCGGCGGTTGTGCCCTAACATTCAAATCTCCAGTGTGCATATTTGAACGGCCTTTCATCTACCCACCAGATACCTTACATGAATCCTGCTTGTGGCCATAGCCACCGCACGCCAGGCACACAAAGGGAGAACGACAAATAGCCACCATATGGCCCCAACGCCGGCACCGGAAGCACACGATCTTTCTGTTATCCCTTGCACTCCCTCTATATGTCCTCCTCAAATCTGCCTCCCTTCTGCCAGAAGTGTCAGGTTCTCTCCTCTCCTTCTGCCTCCACGCCCTAGATCTCCATGTAGTCCAGCCCTCTTCTTCCTCGATTCTACCGCTGGCTGCCCCATGGTCGCCTACCGCCGTCGGCATCCTAACCAACACAATCTCGATCTTTCTAAGGTAGGAACCCACGGAAAGCTTCAAATGAGAGAGATCGATGAATTATGCCACGACGCATATGAGAACTCACGAATTTACAAAGAATAGGTTAGGGTCTTTCACGACAAGCACATATCCAGAAAGATCATTTTCCTTGTTTAGAAAGTCCTACTCTTTGATTCCAAACTCAAACTATTCCCAGGAAAACTTAGATCAAAATGGATCGTACCTTACCTCATTCGATAAATCTTTGGAAATGGACTAGTCGAAATCAGTCAACTTAGCCATGATTCAGAACCTTTTGTCGTGAACAGTTAGAAACTTAAACCATTCATTGAACTTACCAATACAAACTTGGTTGAGACATCTTTTACCCTCCATTCTCCCTGAGCTCATTGCGCCTGGCCGATGGCATTAAACTTAGCACTTAACAAGAGGCAACCTATCACTTTTAAAAAACATAAAAAATTTCTTGACACATCCTTTGTTTAACTCATATTGCACTTTAGGTTTCATCATTAGAACAACCTACTCCACCTCTAGTACCCGTACCCAAGCTTGAAATCATCTGCAACAGTCATCCCGACCCATTCACCCACCCAAAATCTGTTCTAATGAATGATCTAAGCTAAACTCGAACCCACCTAATTTAAAATGAGGACATTGCAAATCGTAGGCATGGGGGGTATTAAAGTGGAAAATGCCATGAAAATCATCTCACAAGTAATAGTTTCATCAAAAAAATCACTTATCCCAAAAAAATAAAAAAATTCTTGAAAAAAAATAAAAAAATGAGAGGAGAGGAAATTTTGGTGGCATATCAAATTTTGAGGAGAAAAAAGGGAGGAGATAAAAATGTCAAAAAAGAGCACAAGTTGAAAAGAAAAGAAAAAGAGGTAGTCATTAGTAAGATATTAAGGAATTGACTTAGTTCTAGACCATATCAAGAGAGAAAATGAAAGGCAAATAGTGCTAATGAAACAAAGAAGAGAGTAGTAGGAACGCTAATTTTAGGCCTTTTGGGCTATAATCATAGGCTTAAAAATTCAAGTACCTACTAATATCTGGATAATCCCCAAGAGGTTAGGGAAAATGCAAAGCTTAAGTATTAGGTCAAAGGCTTAGGGAGTATTTGGCCCCGTTCATTGACCTCTAGTTTGCAGGACTCGGTAACCTAAGCACCCCAATCCACACACAGTCTGATTCAGTGCGCTTAAGTATTAAAATCATGCAAATGCATTAAAATTATTCTGAAAAAGTTACCTAGATTAGGAGCGGTTGATCAACACAAGTTGATTTGGATGAGTTCCCAATGTAGAGAGGCAGGAAATTCCCCTCGAAGATGCGCAATAACATATCGTCTCCTCGGTGCTTGTCTCTTAAGATATTTACATATCCTACCGGGGGCATGTAAGCACCTTGTGCTGGTTCAGATGTCATGGGCGGCATTATCCTAAAATGTCAATTGCCAGGGTCTAGATTTAGCTACAAAACACTATGGGTGGGATTATCTCGAAATCTCAAAAGCCAAGATTCTGGAGGTTGCCATGTGTGGTGCTATCTTGAAACATCTATTGCTAGGGACCCTTCAAGGATTGATGATGGGGACTAGGAATCCGATACAGACCGTGTTGTAAAGCCAATCCAAAGCTAGAAATAAAAAGAAAAGAGAGAGAAAACTCTCCAAAAATAAAGAAAAATTCCTTTGTCTCTCTCTGACAAAAATGCACTACAAACTGAACCGAGGCTAAAACATGTTACAAGCATGGGTGCTTTAATCGCGGAGTTCAATGAACCTTAGGATAGTTCCTATGGGCCTTAGAAACCTTCGCGACAGACTGAGGCTAGAGCTGGTCATGTCCAAATCTTGGTTGGTACTTGAGTACCTCTAGGCTCACTATCAGCATTCTAACCTAATCTACAGAAGAAAGCACACATCAGAGTTTTTGAGCATCAAAGGATCTTATGGTCTAGAATCAAAGTTAATACCTTGAAATTTTTATAAAAGACTAGCAAAAGCTAGGCATGGGGGTATGATAAGAATAAATGCTCCTACATAACCAACTGAAGGTCATAATTCATTGCATAACTAGTCTGAGAGAAAAATAAGAAACTAGGGGTAAAATTATAATTTTACTAGCTTATCATGAATGCAGTATAACCACAGGTTTTCTCAAGGGCTAAACAAAGGTCAAATGATCTTAATACGATAAGAAGTGGGATAGATCAGTAAGAAAAGGGTTTATGTGTGTTTTGAGAATTAAATAACTTTTGAAACCCTAAAAATAGACCCACTTAATTAACCAAGGTTCTGGTCAGGATAAAATTCACTTAAATCCTCTAAAAATAATATAAAAATATTCTCTAGTGTTTAGTACCTTCAAATTGTCCATCAGAACCCATCTTGACCTAAAATGGAGTCTCAGATAGATATTTACCCTAATTTGAGTTTTTTCATAAATTACCTAGTCAAATGTGGTCAAAACCAAAATCCAACTTCACCATTGGATTCCTTAGGTCTAAATTAGGTTTGTACCAAAATTTGGACCTAAGGAGAACTTATCTTGACCTAGTTTGCAAAAAGGTCCTCTTTGATTACATTTACACCTCCAACTTTCAAAAACCCTTGCATTTAGCCCCCTAACTTCTTCATCATCTTCATAATTTGGTCCCTCCACCATTATCACGGAGGAAACCTGCTCCGACGACCTTTGACAGGAGATTTCTCCTTGATTGCTTGGAGAATCTCCTCCAAAATTGGAAGGGAGATTCTCTCAGAAATTCTCTCCAGTATGAACCCATCTATGTTCTTTGATTCCCTCCCAATCTCTCATGTGAATGCATGAGTGATTTGAGTCTCCTGAAAGCTCCCAAATCCGATGACCTTCCAAGCTTGGGAAGCTTGCTTCCCAACCTAACCTCCACTCAGATCCCTATTTAAAGAAGCCCAAATCCTCTCGAACTCCTCACGCTCGAATTCAGCCATGAATCCTCTCAAATTCCTCTCTCTCTCACGGCCGAAGGCTCCTCGACGTCCAGCGATCCCTTCTACCCATTCTCGACATCCGACCTCCACACCTACATGATGAGTCCATTTTAATGGACTAATACTAAGCCTAAGTATCTTTAACCGTACCTTGTAGGTGTGTTAATAATTGCAATTAAGTTGTAGAAGATTTGTACGCATCATGATTTAAGTTTATAACATTCTATAACTTAATATGTAATGATTTTGTTGTTTTTATGTGCATGTATTATATTTAGAAAGAGCAAGGGTTGGGGAGCAAATTTCCCCAACAACCGATGGGACTTTTCCCTTTCCTCCGGCTAGTCGTAACTTCCCCCTCCAATGCCCGCCAGCCAAAAATAGAAAAGGGATTTGAAAATCCCTGATTGGCGCACGCGGGGAGAGAGAGGAGTTAAAAGAGAGGAGGCGGCGTGCACTAGAAATCCATCTTCCCCCTTGCGGGGAACTACCCAGCGTGCACTGTGGACCAGGATCTACATCTTCTCCGCGTGCAAATCTCCAGCTACTTCTCCAATCCAATCACACCACCCACCTATGCCCGCTCCTTCATCACCAAGTTCTGCATAGCATCTTCCAGACCCGCGCCTTAGCCTACAGCAGCGCCCGCAAACCCTTGCTCCTGCACCGCAGGCGTGCCCGCAGGCGCGCGCCTTCAACTCCTGCACCGCACTGCCTGCAAGTGCCCGCAGGCACACCCTTCTAGCGCCTGCCTTCACCACTGCCAAGTCCACACCCCCTACTGCAGGTGCTGCACCCAGCGCGCTCACTAGGCATCCGCAGCACCAAGTGCATTCACCCACAGGCGCACACCGCTCATCTGCAGCGCTCCTACCAGCCGCACTGCAGGCATTCCAGCACAGACACCCCACCGCTTTGCCTCACGCGCACCCCTCCTACAGGCTCCCGCACAACGCTTCCCTCCAGCAGCCACCTGCAGGCTGCGTGCCTTCACGATCTCCAGCAGCCACCTGTAGGCTGCGCACCTTCTCCGCTCGCACACCCATCGGCAGGCTCTGCCTTCGCCACCCACACCCGCAGGTGCACGCCACAACCGCCAGCACCTTCACAGCAGGCGTGCGGCTGCATCAGCATTCCTCTCCAGTCCTCATCTCCTCCACCGGCTGGCCGCCTCCGGCCATCTCCGTCGACGCCGCCGCCTCCATCGAATAGCCACCATCCTCGCCAACACTGATTGCTCGTGACAGCCCTGCTGGTGCTCTCTCTCTCTCGCAAGGAAGAGAGAGAGCAAATGCTCTGTTTTGGTTGGGATTAAAAATTACAACAAATACCATTGTAAGGTTTACTATTCATTGATTTTAGGCATTACATTATTGTGGTAAAATTGCATGGTCCTCCTTCTACTTCATCTGAATTATTTACATATATATATCACATGAATGATTGAATGCATGGATTATGGAGAACAAGTTATGTTTTAGAAATTAGTATTTACGATGCTTACCAATATATAGATCACTATTTTACATGATATTTTATTATGGTGAATTTGCATAATAGCACCTACATTCTTGATTAATTGGTTAAAACGAGCATTTATGTGAGAAAAAGAAAAGCACGAAGTAGCATGCATATCTATTGAGTTTCCCGAATAAATGAGACACTATTTATTAATTTAAATAAGCTAATTCCTCCCTGTGGAGATGACCTAACTATTCGTGGTTAGATTTTGACAATTAAAATATTTTTGAAAAGCGATTTTCTACCACGCGATTAAATACAATGACATATCATTTTATGATAAAGTTTTCAACGAAAACGAAGATCGCTCTTTCAAATGGCGTCATTGCTAGGGAGGAAAAATGCCTATTAATTTTTTGAGAATTTTATGTTATTTTTATGCTATTTTGAAAACTTTTTTGAATTACTAACTGTGGATTTTCTTCTGTGCAAAAACACGCGGCGAATGCGACAGGCGCGTACGGCGGAGATGATCTTTTTGGTGAACCTTGAAGCCACCTGGAGGACGGCAACAGGAACACGTGGGACTTGATCCCACGCATATAGGCTTACGAGAAGCCTCTTTCTGATTTAGTCAGTAGGTTTTAGTTAAATTTAGTTAGATAGACATTAGAATTTAAATTCTGTCTTTTGGACCCTTGTTGGGTATTTTTGGGAACATGTCCCTAGTGCCACTTTATTTCTTATTGCTCTTGTATGCAGGAGCGTATTTTCGGGAGCGTGTTCCCTTTTATTTAGATTATAGGATTATTTAAACTGTTTGAACTAAATTTCGATTAGTTAGTTAGATTAAGTCTGTTTGTTTATTATATATAAAAGAAAAAATTCAAACTACCTGCTAGAAGCTACACATCTATAGGACGATCATATAGGACTGAATGAGCAGCATCTAGTTTATTTTTATTGCATTGCATTCATACATTGCACGAAGAAAGCTGGAGTAAGGTACGTCTTCTCTTGAACATTAATTACTTGTCATGCATATGCATTGAACCTAAATCTAAGACCACTAAAGTGCTTGAATCAAATTAATTCAGTGGTCACTTTAAAAAAAATTGGGACTGCTAAGAGGTTGGACTTTAAAATCTGTGACTGAAAATTGTGTGCAAAAGGATCCTGTTTGCGGAATTTCAAAAAATCAAAACACGATCGTATGCTTACACACTTGAGACACTGTGCACCTCACATAAGGTCACTAGATAAATTTCTACCTCTCCTCTTTTGCACCACAAGGGAAGTTAGTTGGAAATCAACATGCCTATCCATCAAGTTACTTCGGTTCCTCGTGTGTGGGCTCGATTCAAGACTTCCACATATAGGCACCAGTGAAGGTTGGCTTTGGAAGCATAATTTCTGCAAAACTTGTTTGGCCACCAACTAAACATATAACTCTAAGACCTACAATCTACTAAAAATAGATCTCGTTGAATTTGTGTTTGCTTTGACAATAGAACTCTTTAAGTTTTTTGCTTATATTCTGAATTTTTGCTAAATCCTAAGAGAGTTAAAATTGTTTTGCTTAAAGAAATGTGTAGTTCCTCTGGGCCTCGTCCAGAGTCTTGCTAGCGTAGTAAATCACAGAGGGATTTTTCTTAATCTTCTAACCTAAGACAACCCCGATGGCATAATCAGATGTGTCATCCAATCTCAAATGGGGCTATCCAAATCGAGGGTTGAAACACCGGGGCATAGGTGACTGCCGTTTTAAATAAATCCAATGCCTTACAGCATGATTCATCAAAATTGAACGATGTGTCTTTGGCCAGAAGGTTACTCAAGGGCTGAGCAACCTTCGAGAAGTCCTTAATGAATCTTCTGTAAAAACCCACATGCCCAAGGAAAGAGCGACTCTGTTTTACGGATGTGTGTGGAGGAGGTCTAGAGATAGCATCCACCTTAGCTTTGTCAACCTCAATACCCCGACTAGAGACCACATGACCTCGGACAATGCCCTCCTGAGTCATAAAGTGGCTCTTTTCCTAGCTAAAGACCAACCGTGTTTTGATGCATCTCTGGAGGATCAATTCCAAGTTAACTAGGCAAGGCTCAAAAGAACTCCGAAAATGGAGAAATCATCCATGAACACCTCAAGACAATCTCCCACCATGTCAGAAAAGCTGGCCAGCATGCACCTCTGAAAAGTCGCAGGTGCGTTGCAAAGCTCGAATGGCATTCTACGGAATGCAAAGGTTCCATAGGGACATGTGAAGGTTTTCTTTTCCTAGTCTTCAGGATGGATAGGGACTTGGTTATATCTCGAATAACCGTCCAGGAAGCAAAATAATTTTTGCCCAGCTAACCTTTCAAGGATTTGATCGATGAATAGCAAGGGAAAGTGATCCTTTTTAGTGGCTGTGTTCAGCTTCCTATAGTCAATACAGACTCTCCAAGTAGAAGCTGAACGAGTGGTGAAGGTTTCCCCTTTCTCGTTAGTCATAACGGTTATTCCCACCTTGTTAGGTACAATGAAAATGGGGCTTACCCGTAGACTATCCGAGATTGGGTAAATCATCCTAGCATCGAGCCACTTGATTATCTCCTTCTTGATCACTTCTCGCATATTCGGGTTTAGTCTCCTTTGCATCTCATCAGAAGGGCAGGATCCATCTTCCATAAAAATACAATGATTATAATAAGATGGCTCGATCCCCCTAAGGTCATGGATGGTCCAACCAATTGCCTTCTTGTTATTCATAAGGACCATAATTAACCTTGATTCTTTCTCCTTAGTCAAATCGGCACTAATAATCACCAGGAGCATGTTTTCATGTCCTAAGAACTCATATTTCAAATTTTTAGGCAATGATTTCAATTCAAGCTGAGGTGGATTTAGAATATAAGGTAGGGAGGATGCTGACGAAGATTCATCTGGACGATCGAGTGGAAGGGGCTAGGAATGAATAAAATCAACAGCCTATTCGGGATGTGGTAGGTCTGCCACAGAGGGTTATGGGTTGGCTTCGCTAAAGCTGGTGGAGTCCTCGAGTGCACTGATCATCATACAAGTCTCAAAATCCTAATCCTCGAGCTCCTCAAAGAATTTACAATCCTCAAATCCACTTATCACATTAAAAATATCCAAAGTTTAGCTCTTATCTCCAAAGGCGATCTCCATACTACTGCTTTCATAGTTTATGTTAGCCTTGCCAGTAGCTAGGAACGGATGCCCCAAAATGATGGGAGTGTTCCTTAAATCGTTAGGTACATCCAAGTCAAGGATAAGGAAATCTATAGGAAAATAGATGCCCTTGACCATGACAATTACATCCTCAATAACGCCTCTCGGTGTGGTGATAGATCTGTCCGCTAATTGTAGTGTTACTGAGGTTGGCCTGAGTTCACCTAACCCAAACCTCTCATAAAGAGAAGTTGGGATTAGGTTGATGGATGCACCTAGATCCAATAGTTCCCTATCAAAAGTGTATTCCCCAATAATGCATGAGATCAAGGGGGCACCTGGATCTTTCTTCTTTTGAGGAAGGTGATGCAGGATCACAGAACTTGGCTGCTAAGAGAGAATCACCTTCCTCGGAGTGGGTTCTCTCGGCTTATGCTTTTGGGTACATAGTTCTTTCAAAAATTTAGCGTAAATCAGGATGTGCTTAATAGCATCAAGGAGTAGAATATTGATCTCTACGCTCTTGAAAAAATCCAGGAGCTCCTCGTTGCTATCTAGGGTTTTCTTCTTCTTGATTTTCAATAGGGCTTCAGGGAAAGGGATATGGGCGGTATTTTCAATTTTCAGTCCTTGGGCCTTACTGTCTTCTTCAATCTCCTCCTCTTCTCCCTCAAGCTCCTTAGGGTTTGGCATATAGAAGGTAATTTAGGGTCCTGGGTTTGCTTTCCACTTCTCAAGGTGACAGAGTTTGCAGAGGCATAAGGCTTTGGGTCTTAAGGTGGGTTAGTGAAGATAGGAGGGCCTTGGTTAGTCATGTAACTAGAAGAAGAAGATGAGGGACCCTGCTCAACCACTTAAGCATGTGCGTGTGGGTCCCTTTGATTCCCATACCCTTGGGCTCTATTGCCCTGATTTTGCACATTGTGCGAGTTGGGTATGCTTTGGGATGGTAGAGATCTAGGTTGTCAGGTGTCAGCAATTAACCTAGATTGCAAGTTATCCAATGATGTCTTCATTTGCTACATAAGCTAAAGCATGGACCCTTGCATTTCCACCATCTACCAATTTAAATCATCCTGCCTTACAGATTGTTGGGCATTCCAAGATGGCTGAGTAATCGATCTCAAGGTCAACTGGGTATATACTTGACCCTGACCCATAGGTCTTTGAGATGCATAGTTGCTGGGTCGAGTTTGGGTCTGTTGCCCCTGAATTTTCCAGGAGAAGTTAGGGTGGTTACTCCAACCTGAGTTATAAGTGTTGGAATATGGGTTGGACCAAACATTCTCCTACATTGCATATGCATCCTCATAGGATGAGGATGGAGAGAAGGAAGGATCAGAAAAACTAGGATCAAAGGCCCTAGTTTGGAACCCATAAGGTTCAGAGAAATCCTGGCTCATGGTTGAGCTGAATCAAGTTGGTTCACGAGCTCCCACCCGTGGGAGCTTGTGAGGAATGGAATCCTGAATTCTGGGATTGAGTAGGTGTAGAAGTGTTTCCCGAATACCCTGACATCCATTCTTCCATTCTCTTAGCAACCAAACCCATTTTATCTAGTTTATTACAAATCAATTCAATGTCAAATGAAGGAGAATCCAGGATCTCATTAGCACTTGACCAAGGTTGTTGGATAGTTGGAGTTTCCTGGTTTCCCTGGCAATGGTGACAAAATGATCGCACGGGTTTCGCACGTTTGAAATTGGGGTTACGAGTAACCCGTCGTCATAGTTGCAAAACTCATGATCAAATATAATTTATACCAAAACTTCAAGGGAGTCTTGAGTCAAACACCAGGAGGCGACATTTATTTGTATGAAAACTACAGTTCGATTTGTTTCTTTTTGGTGTTTTAGGGTTTTGTTATTTTTTTGATTTTGAAATAAAATGGCAACCAATCACAAAAGAGAGATGGAATCAAATATGATATATTGCATGAATGTCTATTACAATAATCTACGAAAGCATAAAAAGAGAGAGAGGTGAGAAGAAATCTCCTGAATTGGCTATTCGGCGAGACGACGATGCCTAGTGGAAGCTCGAACGAAGGGGGTGAGAAGTGGGACGATAGAGGTGAGATGCAAGATGACGTTGAGTAGATGAAAGCTTCAGCGTGGCTCCGGAATGGAGGTGAGAAGGCGGAGATGATCTACTATCGGAATGGAGGTGGGAGGATGGCTCCATTACGACCTATGAATAGGGATGGGAAGATGGTGGAATATTTGGTGAGGTAGAGGTTTGCTACACTAATAGGAGCCTTGGGAGCTTGAGAGTAAGCTCTAATGGAGCGTTGGTAGGCTTGCTAGAGCTTAGAAGTAGGTGGGAGTAGAGTAGGTTGAGATGGTTTGGCAAGGGAGTGTCTTGGCCTTTATATAGTGGATGGGAAGAAGAGAATCCCGCACACAGGCATTCAATGATAGCTACAAGTGTCACTAAAGGCCGCTCGACCTATCGCTGAAGATCCATGCCTCTTCATTTCCTTCGCTGACGAATGCACTACGCAAGCTATTTAGTGACAGCTGCAAGTGTCACTAAAGGCTGCCTTTCTATTGCTACAGATCCTGCTCCCACCGCACACACCAATAGCTGTCTTCACTCGATGGGATCTCTAACCATTCATCTTTGATCGTGCAATGCACATGCAGAGCATGCCTCTCTGAATTTTGAATTGTGTGCCCTGCATACTCAGATGTCGGATGCACCTCTTAGATGTCTTATCTGTGCATGTCATATGGTGTATTCCTGAGGTGCGTCAGCGTCTGTGCTCATCTGTGCTTCCACGTAGTTGCTTCCTTCATCGCCCGATCTTCCATCGTCGACTTAATTAACCTCCCACATGCGTTTCAGTAGATTAAATCTGCATGCGAGGCTTCGAACGCATGGCCATGCATTGTGAACTAAGGCGTAAACCGCTGTGCTGAGGATCGTAATATGCTTTTCTTACGAATTAAGCTTCCGCACCCACGACCGTTAGATGAAGATCCAATGGTCTAGATGACTCCTCGCTTGATCTACCTGAGGCTGGGTGAGATGAGATGCTTCTTCAGCCATGAAGTGCACATCTTAGCCGTTGCATTGAGATCCAATGGCTGGGATCTGATCATTCGACAGACTTGGGGATGCCTTGGCTCAGATGGGGAGACCTGGATGGCACCACAGCCTAGATGGCACCACCTGGTGCCATTTGAGTCGTCCGTCTTGTTCTTCTTGCGAAGGGTGCTACAGAGCTCTGATCTGGGTGATTCTCACGTTGACGGACTGCGATTGTCACCCTAAATCCATCCATATAGTTGGATTCTTCATTCGAAGCCCGTAAAATTGTTGCATTGCCTCCTGGCCATGTAAAATGATGGAATTAATGAACATAATATACAACTATCCTCAATGCAATGCAATGCAATGGATGTTTGTGCAATATTTATATCATGATATGCAATGCTAGGGCTAGGAACTATCATAAGTAAGCATTTTATGATGAATTTATACATGTTTATTAGTATAGTTTCTCTGGTTTTAGTCGTAGTGATGGTGAGTTTTGGGCACAACCTTGATTGGACTCACCCAATGACTGTCGGAGATCGGGTAGATGTTACCTGCATCTAGCCACTTGGTGATCTCCTTTTTCATGACATCCTGCAGATTTGGATTCAGGCATCTCTGCATTTAATGGGATGGTTGTGAGCCCTCTTCGGTGTAGATGTGATGTGTGCAATATGAGGGGCTTATGCCAGTCAAGTCATCGAGAGTCCAACCAATGGCTCTCCGATACTGCTGGAGGACAGAAATCAAGCAAGTTTCCTGATCGGAGGTAAGGCGGGAATTAATAATCACAGGAAATGTCTGATTAGAACCCAAAAAGACATATTTGAGATGGTCAGGGAGGGGCTTCAACTCCATGACTGGATTTTCAGTAGCAGCAGGTGGTTTAGGGTGAGGTTCTGGAGCAATGGCAAGAGCTAAAGGTATTTCTAGGTTTGGTTTAGGCTCCTCTAAGTGTGGGGTTTGATCCTCCTGTGGTTGAATATCAGGGATAAGCGGGTTTTCCTCGACACATGGGTCGTCAACCACGTACTCGATGTCACAAATTTGTTTCATAACCCCATAGTTAATTCCTTTTTAGGCCTTAAAGATGTCGATCTTTAGTGTCATATTCCCAAATTTACTCAATTTGGCCCTCCTCACAATTAATATTGGCCCTAGCTATGGCCAGAAAAGATCTCCCTAAAATGATTGGTGTGTTCTTCAAGTTCTCAGGAGCATCCATGTCCAACACTATAAAATCCACTGGGAAGTAGAAATCGCGTACTCTAATTATGACATCCTCGAGAATTCCGTTTGGTGACTTAATAGATCGATCAGCTAACTGCAATGTTGCCTCTGTCCGTTCAAGGTGGTCAAGTAGGGATGTAGGAATTTGGTTTATCGAAGCTCCTAGATCCAATAAGGCTCTGTTAAACTGTATATCACCAATAGCATAGATCAATGGGGTGCCTGGGTCTTTTGCCTTAAGCGAGAGTTTACTCAAAATGATGGAGCTAGCTTGCTTCGATAGTACGATTGGGTTCCCGCCTTTGGTTCATGTTTGGGATTCGTAAAGTGCGCAATACGAGACTTTGAGTCCCGTATAGTGCGCAATACGATCAAACAAAGATATCTAATAAAAGATAACGAGACTTTGAGTCTCGGTTGTTCATCTCTGGGAGGCGTTTGTTTTACTTTTGAATTTGATCTTTTACCGTTCTACCCTATTTAAAATCGCATGCCGGTTTCCAGTCTTCTGATTAAAATTTCACCACTTCTATTGTGAACCCTGATTATGTGCTCGTGTTAAATAGATCACAAAGGTGAAAGCGTGAGTTTCTGTGCGCACGATTCTAGTGAGGTGGTGACTGTTTACAGAAAATGCATCTATAGTTAGATTTTCTATATCTTCCAGAAATGACATGCTTGTTGCAAAACATCAGAAATTAAAAGCAGGCAACATTAATCACACAAAAGATATTGCAATGAGCACATGATGATTCTCAACACATAGACATACATATATAGAAAATATATTTTTCATTCATTCATTTGGAGAGTGTTTGCAACATGAACTTGTAGAGGAAAGCTTGTACATGAATGCTTAAAAATGTAGATCTAGCTATCAGAAAATGATCGCATACAAGAATCTACGGGGGGATTTTGCATGCATCATTTGGGGAGAATAAGGACTACACTACTAAGTAGTAATTAAAAGCAGTAAATGTAAAGAGCTAGCTACTAATCTATCAGAAGTGAGGGCATTCGGAGGTGGTCTCCGATGGCCTTGGAATGGTGGAGAGGAGAATGAGGGGCGGCCAATGGAGCTTAGGCTGGCCCTTGGAGAGAGGTTGGAGGAGTGATCCAGTATCTTGGCATGGTGTCCTTCTTGATAGTGCTCAGCTTGTGGCGATGGAGTGGAGAAGTGTGGCGGCTAGCCTAAGTGGAAGTGGATGAAGCCATGAATGTGGATGGGTGCAAATGGCCACCCATTAGGTCTTTTTATAGACCTAAGGGAGTCTCTCTAGAGAAGTGTGTAACTCTCTAGAGAGAGTCCAAGAGTGGCCGGCCAAGTGGTTTTGAGATCCAGAAAATGTGGATCTCAATTTGAATGCCTCGTGGTTGCTAAATTTGGCAACCAAGAGTGGCGCCACTTGGAAAGAGTTCTAGAGAACTCTAGATGTGTGGGAGTGCATGAATGGGTGTGTGTGTGTGTGTTTGGTCGTGCCCTATGTGGCCAGGTGGTTTAGGTTAGGTCCTAAGGGGTTTAGGTAGGTGTATGCCTTGAATTAGGGTTTATAAACCCTAATTACTAAGGGGAAATTGCAATTAAACTTAACCTAAGTTTAATTGAATGAGTGTGAACCAAATTGAGAGTGAAATAACTCGATTATGTTGGGTTTAGGTCAATTGGACTCTCACTAAGTCCAATTGAACTTGTGTGGGTTGAGATCTAAGCTCAATTGTACTCAATGAGTCCAATTGACTTAGGTGAAGGTAATTGACTTTGATCTAAGTCAATTGGGTTTGATGAGGACCTAATTAGGTCCTTAGGTAGGTCTAGAGGTGATGTACTAAGGTTAGGACACCTTAATTTAGGTTCCTATGGTGTTGGGATTAGGTCTAGGGAGCTAGAGATCCAAGATCAAGGCCTGAATATCAAAACAGGAACTAGAGACCAGTCCTAGACGTCCAAAAATAAAATCAGATGACTTATACTCAAAAATTAGAAGTCCAGACTTCAGTTCTGGACGTCCAATCTGAGTTAGGGGGAAATCTAGGTTCTGTTTTGGGTATTCTACAGAAATTGGATGTCTGACAAAGTATCTGGACATCCAATAACACTACAGAACTGGGTTTAAGGTATGCGGGAGTTGGCTAAGGGTCCTGGACATCCTATAACTTATCTAGACTGGACATCCTATAACTTATCTGGATGTCCAGATAAGGGTTGGAACTAGGGTTTTAGGGCTTCCTAGGGTGCTGTAACCTAATCTAAGGGTGGTTAAGGCTTGGGGGAAGTCTCTCGGCTATCGTAGGGCTAGGATGGACCTAAGCTCCTCACATTTTACTGCTTTATTCCTACTTAATAGAATAGAAAACTTTAACTCCCTTACATCATTATTCCTACATTTAATCTAAGTCTTCTGCTCCAGCTCTGCTGCAATGCTCGTTATTCCTGATCCAGCTCCTGATCAGCTTATTGCCTGGAATCGACATAATGCACTTAATCGACACATTATAACATTATTTTATGCATAGCTAAAGTAAAGCAATGAAGATGCAAATAATGCTTATGCATGAATGAATTTCCCTAACTTATGCTAAGTCCTAGCCTAATCTAGGTCAATTAAGACCTATGATTGCTGTGCAATCATACCCCCATGCGTAAATCTTGCTAGTCCCTAGCAAATGCATGACTAAATTATTTACACCAAGGGTCCCTAAAGGACTGATTATTTTATCAAGTGTATGCATAGAGATTTTTCTCCCTTTTGTTTTCATCCTATGCTCTAGAAATCCAGACAATCGTGAAAGTACAGCTATGTAGCTTTTGCAACGGATTCGAGTGAAAAGAAAATGATACACCTCTAAAGCCTGTACTTGACCCCTGGTAAAAATTCTAGCAGAATAGGCGGACTTCTTCCCTCGGGGTATTTAAGATATTCTGTTAATTTCGCCCCGATTTTAGGTTTAGGTAGAGGATCTCTGAGGGAAAAGGTTATATATTTGGTGGCTCACTCTCACTTGGTGCTACATAGAGACTAGTACTATAGAATCTAGATTCCCGAATTACTAAGTAACTCAATTCAAAGAAAGATGAGAAAAACTATGTTCTCTTTTGATTCCTTTGTATTCATTCTCTCTTTCTCTTTTTCATTTTTCTTTTCTTTTCTTTCTTTTCTTAGAGCTCACAACCTCACCGGATTCACATATATGATCTATATTTGGTGGTCTCACTTGGCACTAACACTTTAATTGAGTTCCATAACCCTAACACTAAGTCAGAATTCCTCAGCCAGTATTCAGGCGGTCAGAAACACAAGGTGGGTTAAGGCCATATTTGGTGGATCTTAAATTTATTTAATGGTATTGCCTCAATGCAAATGGAATAAATATTCACTCTTTTTTCTTTGATTTTTCTTCTTTTTCTATTTTTTTTTTTCAACATAACACAACTAGCACACATCCATGAACTTTATTGAGGAGGCATTATTAGGGATTGGTGGAACTCAAGAGACATTGGGTGGCTTATTTGTTGGAATTGCCTACTCACGGCACCAGAAGAGATGGATAGGACAGTGTATTTCTAACCTTGACCTCAATACCCTCCTTCAGTTGAGGATTCCATAAAGAATGGTTGTAACCATCCATCTTAGCCCTAGTTTTATGAAAACTCACTCTCCGTGTATTTGCCATATCTGGTGGCTCTCAATATTTCACATAAAATGTATACGCAGGAACCAAGAGTGAAAACTATGGCTAGTCTTAGAGTATCACCACCTAATTATCTAGGACTCCGGATTCCTTATACTATTCTTAGAGCACCAGTACACTCTACTCTCATCTCACACTATTTGGTGGATTTTTGGAGGAAAATCTGCCTGACTACCAAAACACTATCCAGGGGTTCAGGAAAAAAAGCACTGCTTCTTCTCGACAGACTAAAGACGTTTATCAGCCTTCACCGTGAATCCATTACAAATTCTACGTATGTGTCAAAAGTTGTACTGGATTCCAGATTATAGGAATCAACTAGAGGATAAAATCCCTAATGCATTCTCTTAATAAAGTAATCTTATTCATGAATGCAATATGTATATATGCTATAAACAAGTAACCTCATATAATTTGTACTTCATAAATTTTCTCTTTCGGGTTACATTCAGCTTGACCCTAATTTTAGAATAAGAGGTGAGCGGGTGAGTCGGAAGTGGTTGTTGCGGATGATTTTTAGCTCCAATGTGAGCATTGGAGGTGGAGTTGGTTGTTCTTTTTTTTAGGGTCTTAAAGTACATTTTACATGCAGCTCTAAGGTTTTCCTAAATGTTGGCATAAAAATTTGTTCAGTTTTGTTGTATCTACCCCCCCATGCCTAAGTTCTTGCATGTCCTCATGCATGAATATAAAAGAAAATAAATACTACAGGGAGAGAATGGGTAGAAATCGCCTGTAATTGCCCCTGAAATTATACATTCAGCACCGACCAACCTGTCAGCATGCAATATACAGAAAGAAAATATGCTAAAAGAAAAATATGCTATATATAAAAATGGTTATGTATAAATAATGGTGGAATGTGGGATATATGCTATCTATTTGTGCTGAGTTTAACGCCTCCAGCTGGGCAAGAATTCAGTCACACGTCCTCGATAAGTTGAACAATCTCGTCAGGTGGAGGAGGTTCCTGGGCCAGAAATGGCTTGAGGCATTGGCCATTTATCGTGGATATATGCCCAGATTTTGGGTACTTGATCTGGACTGCCCCATTAGAATATGGATGAATCACAATATATGGGCCAGTCCATTTGGACTTGAGCTTCCCTGCGAACAGTTTTAATCGTGAATCAAACAACCTGACTTGCTGGTTAGTCGTGAATGCTTTTCTCCGGATGTGGCGGTCATGAAAGGCCTTGGTCTTGTCCTTGTATATCAATGCGTTCTCATACGCCTCCCGCCGGATCTCTTCTAACTCGCTGAGCTGGAGTTTCCGTTCTTGACCTCTTGCATCGAGGTCAAGGTTACATTTTCGCACCGCACAAAAAGCATGGTGTTCCAACTCCACAGGAAGGTGACAGGCCTTGCCATATACCATGCGATATGGTGACATTCCAAGTGGGGCCTTGTATGCAGTCTGATATGCCCAGAGTGCACCAACTAATTTATCGGATCAATCCTTCCTGTCTGGTCTAACCATCTTCTAGAGAATCAGCTTGATCTGACGGTCAGACACTTTAGCTTGCCCATTGGTCTGCGGGTGATACGGGGTGGCTATACGGTGATGTACCCCATATTTCATTAGTAATGACCTGAAATGGGCGTGGATGAAGTGGCTTCCCCCATCGCTAATCAGAGCGTGGGGTATTCCGAATCTCACGAAAATTTTCTGCCGTACGAAAGAAATGACAGTTTTATGATTAGCCCGTCTCACCAGGATGGCCTCGACCCACTTCGAGACATAGTCGACAGCTAGTAATATGTACTCGAAGCCATGCGATTTCAGAAAAGGGCCCATAAAATCGATGCCCCAGACGTCGAACACTTCTATTACCATGATGGGCTGGAGTGGCATCATGTCTCTCCTGGTCAAAGAACCGACTGACTGGCATCGTTTGCAATGTTGGGCATATTCGTGTGTATCTCTGAAAATAGTTGGTCGGAAAAATCTTGACTGCAAAATTTTTGCAGCGGTTTTCCATCCCGAGAAATGACCACCACAAGCATTGTTGTGGCAAAAAGATAACACATTGGGGATCTCAGAGTTTGGGATGCATTGATCGCGTTTTTGCGCGGTTTGTTAAATTAGGGCTTAAGTCATTGCAACGCACAAAAACGGATTCGCTTTTAAAATTTATAAGACCAAGATAGGGGAGTATCTAGGGTCGTCCAAGGAGGCAAATTTGCAATTCAACTCTCTTGCTTAGAAAATGAATCTCAACTTTATTTTTGGTAGTTTAAATATATAATTTTTTTTCAATTTTGAAATAATGAGGGCAAAATGCGAATTGTGATGAAAAAGTACTAACACCTATAATTACTAAGCTAAACTTAAGAGATAAATATGTCCCCTCCCTAAGCTCACTCTAGGCAAGTGGAGGCCTAGAGTAATTAGGAAGTGGAAGTAAAATAAGTGCTAGAACAAAGACAAACAATTGCAACAAGAAATTAAAAAGAAGGCAAATTAATTTAGTAGAATTTGTGTTCTTTTACAAAGACAAGTAGACAAGTAGAGGAATGCTTCTACTAGAAATGGAAACTATAAAAGCAATAGAAGAAACACAAATCCTCTTGTAAAAATTGGTGAAGAAGGGAGTCTTCTTTCTCCAAGCCTAGCTGCTCCTTGGCTTGAAAAGAGGGTCTCCTTCATCTCCTTCCTTGAAAGCTCCTGCAAGGTGGATGCTCTCCACCACAAGTCATTCCTCTAAGGGTGGGCGTGCACCACCCTCAAGCTCTCCTCCAAGGTGGCGTGGACCACCTTCAAGACCTCCTCCAAAGGTCTTCCTTGCCTGGCCCATCCTTTGGCTGGCGTGGGCACAAGAGAGAAGGGAAGAGGGGAAGGCACCAAGGGGACAGAATATCCCCTTAATCTTCTTCTTCTTCTCTCTTGGGTGTGGGCTTTAGGTAGAGTATGAGAGGAAATTTGCTAGCCAAGGATGGTTTGAATGGTGGTGGGTAGTGGTCTTTTTATAGGGTAGGATGAGGGGTTAAGGTGACTCTTGAAATGGAGGGCTAAGATGGGAAGATGGAGGTGGTTAGGTGATCCTAGGGCTAAGGATAGTTGGTGCCAAGTAGGGGGGTGTGAAGGTGGTGGTTATGGTGGTGAAGGGCCACCTAAAGGTGGTGCCAACCATGGAAAGATGCCTTGGTTTTGGCACCACCAAGAAGGCTTCTAGAAAGGGGATTATGTGGATGGTGGAGATGGGTTTAAGGGAAGATGTGTAGTGGAGATGAAGGAGTTTTGGAGGGAAAAAGTGGCACCAATAAGGAGGTAGTTAGGGTGGTTTTGGCGCCACTTTATGGTGTCTTTTGGAGGTAGTGGGTAGGCTAGTTTGGTGCCAAGGTGAGGTGGAAGTAGGGGTAGCTTATGTGGAGCTTAGGTGGAGCTAGTTGGTGGAATTGTTAGGTAGGGTTTTTAGGTGGTAAAAGCCAAGGGAGCTGGAGTATAGCTAAGCTAAGCTAAGCTAAGCTAAGCTAGCTTAGCTAATAGTGGAGTAGAGGAGGAGTTGTTGGAGCTAGGGTTTGGAGGGAGGAGCTGGATCTGAAGAATCTGGAGCTGAAGTGGAGCTGGCAGCTACTGAAAAGGTCAACATGGGGCTACTCTAGCTATCTTAGCTTGCTAGTTCTTTGCTAGCTACTAAGCCAAGCTAAAGTGAGCTAGCCTCTGTTGAATGAAGCTGAGGTAAGCTGGGTCTAGCGCTCCAGGGAGGATTGAGTTGGTTGAGACAGCTAAGGTAGTTAGCTTAACCACGTTGAGCTAAGCTGAGTCCCCAGGAGCTGGACTTGAGCTTCCTGAGCTGGGATGAATTCTCCTTCAGTTGGCTGGAGTTGAGTGGAGTTGGATGTAGCTGGATCTGAGCTGAGGTGAACTCCAGTTAACTCAGCTGACCCAGCTAGAGCTCCCTATGGACTAGTGGGTGCTGAGATGATCTATACTCAACTAAGTGGAGCTGGCTCTAAGCTGACCTGAGCTACGATGAGCTAAGATGAGCTCTCTTGAGCTGCCATTCAGCTGATATTAGCTGAATGTAGCTGGGATGATCTAGCCCTAGTCCAAGTGAGCTAGGTTCCAGCTGTGGTGAGCTGGATCAAGCTGAGTTCCAACTAGTCTGAGTTCCTCCGTCACCATTTGCTTTCTTGAGTGCTAGGGATTTAGGGATCTGTATATCTGTTCATCCCTAACACTCACAAAAATACATTAAAATGACAAGAAAAAATGCAATGTATGCCTATCCTAGTTAATGCCTAAATGTAGTCGAAAGACCCATTTGCGGAGAAAAATCCTAAGAGCTAGATTTGTTTAATGCATAAGAATGATGATAAACTAGCGGTGATCACACCCCCATGCTTATCTTTTGCTTGTCTCTTAGCAAAACTTTAATTTTTTGGAAAACGAAATTTTTGGGAAATCTAATTTTTTCGACTTTTAAGGAGAAAATGATTAAGGGACCTTGGTTGATCTAAACACAGGAGGCATGGGATTTGTTAAGGATAAACATCGAGATTTATTTTTGGATCCAACCATTAGACAAAATGGGATCAATATATGCTCTAGAAAATTCACAAATTAACCCCTTGTTAATTCAGATGAGTTGAAATTTTTGTTTTTAGGATTTTTCTGGCTCATGAATCTAATTCGCAACTTGCAAGATCCTTTAAACCTTGTGTCCGTGCTTGTGAAAATTTAACATTTATAGGGGCGTGCTTTTGGTTTAGAATTTTTTTTTCTCTCCCCCATGCTTATTTTTAGCTTAATCGTACAACAGATGTGTCAGGATCATCATTCACATTACTAATCCTCGAGGGGGCTCTGGCGCTAATACTTTGGGATAGCACTGTCCATGACACCACCCAGGAGCTCACAACCCCAAAACACAATGCGGTGTAAAGGAGCGCTCCAAGCAAACTCAAGCTCTTGCTCCGACACTATAGGTAGAGCACCATCCAAGACACTTGAGCTGCTAAAATGTGCTTTAATGCTCCATCTAAAGATATGAAATATAGATCTGGAGCAGCGTCGAGGCGGTAACATGTTGACATCGCATCCTCAAAGGAGGCATTTTCCTCCTTCTTGGCGGTGTGAACTCAAACCAATGATCTGCTTTAGACTGTTACTAAGTCCAAACAAGGTAGTTTTTCTAATTTTTAGTTGTTTTTAAGTGTTAACTTGTGTGTGAAAATTGACACAAGAAGTTTCTCAAGACATGTAAGTTTTTGAATCAGAAACTAAGTCAAATACTTTCCACATTACAAAATCGGATCAAGTTACCTGAACTATCATGAGTTCAGGTGGAATTTTTAGAGAAGGATATCTGATTTAGTCTAAAATAGACCCTGAAATTCTAATGATCAGATCCACATCCTTATCCCTAGTTTGTTAAAGATTAAATCCCATTATACCAAAAGTGAGTTTTCTCGACCTAAGTCCCGATTTCAAAGTTTTTCCTCAAAAAGTTTTCAACATTTTTATTATTTTGGGTATGCAAGTAGGAAAATAAACTAAAGAAAAATGCATGTTTTTAGGTTTTGGAAATCCTAAATCTATCGTCAAATTTTAAAAACACCCCCCCATGCTTAAGATATGCAATGTCCTCATGCATTAGGAGGGAAAAGGGATCACCGTAATGAAGAGCGGTCGGGTTTAGATGGTCAAAACCTGGAAAAAGAAAGGAAAAAGGAAAGTAGGAAAAAAATGATGGGTTACCTCCCATCCAGTGCTATCTTTTACGCCATTCAGCTTGGCGTGAAGGTATGCATGGAAGACAGAAAATCATGTAAATAATTGGACACTTGAATGTCCTGAAGAAATGTGCTATCCTCAAGATCCCTAAAAGGATGAATGGTAAAGAAATCAAGATCAAAATGAAATGGAAAAATTGGATCTGGCCATGGTTTAAGTGCATGTAAAATGCCAGACTCTGGTGGGTCGAGTGATAGGTCCAATGGAAAGGGAGGGGGAAAGGAGTCAATGAGATGTAGGGTGGGTGAAGTTAGTGTGGATGTTTTTGGTGAAAAATCAGGAAGATTGAAAGAGTAAAAGTCAAACCCTAGTTGATCTAAAAAGTCTCAGACCACAAAATCATCCTTAGAATAAGAATCAATAAAATCTAGATCCATAGTGGTCAAAGTTGAATAGGATTTGATCAACAAAGATTTCTCACAAATTGCTTCCATTGTATTATCAGTGTCCTCGAAAATTTTATGATCAATGGACCTCTTAGAAGCTTAAAATAAATCTAATGAGAAAATCTGGTTACCGAAACTTATATTCATTTTCCCAGAGTGAGAGTTGATATTAGCTGTTATAGTAATCAGAAGGGGTCTTCCAAGAATGGTGGTAGTGAGAGCTGCAGGTACCTCTATGTCAAGGACTAGAAAATTTACCGGATTTAGACAATTCCGGACCTTGACAATATGATCCTCAATGATTCCCCACGGTTGAATGGTAGATTGATCTCCCAATTGAAATTTAACCTTAGTAAAATCACCGAACTGAGATTCCTTGAATAAGATTGGGGGAGTGATATTAAGAGAGGTACCTAAGTTGAGAGTGGCGCAAAAAAAAGTGGTGTCATTAATGACAACCGAGATGAGTGATGCACCTGGGTCTTTTTTTATAAAAGGCAGCTTGCTCTGAAAAATTGAGCTGCCTATTTTTGAAAGGACCAACCTTCCTAGATTCTGATCGTGCCCTTTTGAAGTAAATCTTTCATAGGCATGGGGAGAATCTAGGAGGGGAATATTCCTCTTGACTTGCCCAAATAAGTCCAAAGGATTGTGGTGAGAGGGCTCTAATTTTGAATTGTTGGATTGCAATTTTTGAGAGTGGGAAATAGGGTTTGAATCAGGTGTTTTTGGGATTTCTTTTTCTTCTTCCTGATTGAGGTTAGGAGAGTCAATCTGCATTGGTTGAGAATCAGTTTCATCATTTGAATGTAAAGGCCCTAAATTCATGGTGGTTTCCTCACTCCTCAAAGTCTCTACATACCCAGTTTGGTGATCACTGGGAGGAGATGAGGGAGCATGATGTTGATAGAAACTAGGTTGGTGCTGAGATATTGGGTTAATAGGAGGCTGAACTGTGTGGTTCTGATGTTGGTATCCACATGGGTGTTGGTTCCTATGATTAATAAAGTTTGGTGTGGGTTGGGATGGTGAGTGTCCTGCAAATCTTTGAGTTGGAATATCCCCAATTTGATCATTGAGATTGTTAATAAGATGGGTTGTTTCCTTTGTTTTTCTTTGTAACTCCTATAGGGTTTACATCATCTAGGCATTAATGTCTTCTTGAGATTGCCCAGATTGATAAGTCTGATTTGAACCATACCCTCCAAATGGGTTTTGTTGTTGGTGTGGACTTGGATTGGTCCAAGAGTGAGCCGGATAATTCCCCCCATTAGTGGAATTTTTCAATTTCTATTGGAATGTAGGGACGTTTTGGGTGGGGTCATGATTAGGATAAGCATAATTTCACGTTGAACCATAGAAAGCCTTAGAATAATAATTATACTCAGCACGGGTTTTATGCAGATTTTCTCTCTTGCGGGTATCAGCTGGGGTGAAACGTGGGATTTGCGGAGCTTAGTTAGGTGTAGCAGGTTGACCCTGGTTGGCTAGGCCAGTTAATTCCTTATGCAACTGTTGTTGCTGAATTTCTAGCTGAGCCATGATAGAGTAGAGATTAGGTGGAGGGGCCTGATTAAGTAGCTCTTGGGTGGAAAAATAGGGGAAAGAAAAATTAGCATGCGAGTTAGAGGACCAATTTTGATTTTCCATTTTTAAAGAAGAGGAAGAATGCATGGAAAGGTCTTTTCATTGGGGAGGCAAAATCAAGTGGTCCCACCAAGTGTAAAGTTTTGGACTGCTGCTCATGCAAAATGGAAGAAATGGTAGGAGAGGAGAAGAGATGGAGATGAGAGAAGTGTGCACAAAAGCAATCAAATTCTAGACCTAACTTAATTATGACTCCCTAGAATTTAACCTAAGACTTGGTCTACCTAGGAAATAAGTAATCAACAGTGAATACCCATTCTGTCAACAAATCTAGCTAAGTTGCTAAAGGGGAGGTTTGGGCCCAAGCGTTTCCCAGGAAAATCCCCAGGTGCTTGTACAAACCCGCGCCTGGTCATTTGACACGGCCGCTCAGCCTGAACACCAAATATAGATGACAGAATTGGTATTAACTAGAGAAAACTTAAGTCCTATATAGCAAGCCTAAATTGATGAAACCTTAGGGGTCAAATTGCTATAAATTTTAGTTAGGGCTAGGATACTAGTGTGCACACCGAATATGGAGGACGTTGTTTGGGTTGTTGCCCTGTTATTTCAATTTTTTTGTGTGTGTGCAGGAATTGGAAAGTGGTTACAATGCAAAGCAAGTTGTCACACAATTATTGTATTTTTGTCTTTTAGGATTGGATTTAACTTAGTGTATTCTTAGGATTTTCTTGTTAAGTTTTCAAATAAGTTTGAGATTCCACAAACAAGAGAAAATCAAGTTGATGTTTCCTTTTGGTTGTTTATCTCTGGAAATGAAAAAGAAACCCTAATCCAATTGATCATAGGATAGAAATTTAACTACCAATGAGTTGTTTGTAGGCTTTCTGTTTTATGTAGTGGTCCAAATAATTCAAACAACACCACTACTTTTAAGAGAATCAAATAAGGATTCCAGAAAATATTTTTGTAAGATTTTAGAAATTTGTTTGGTATTTGTTTTGAAGTTTCATTTGTGCTGGTGTCAAAGTCCAAAAATGATACCTATGAGTATTCTAGACCTTTTGTACTACCATTGGCCTCATAAAATTTTGGTATGTGAGATGTAGAATTTCACAAGGATTCCAGAAAGCTAAATTTCACAAAAATTGGATGAGTATAAAAATTCTAAAAATTCACAGACAAAATAAGAAGCTCAGAGGGTGTGGCCCCTCAGCAGTACATGAATTTTTAAAAATTAAATACAATGCCAACTAACCTGAAATTTGGAATAGACATTCCTATCTTGATTTGGAATCACTATGTGAAATTTTAGAATTTTAGAAGACCTATGGTGTTGGGAATTGATTTTTGAAGTCCAGATAGAAATCTGGACCTGAAAATCAGAACACCAACACTTGGATTGGAGTGGTGTTTAATGAAGTATATAAGCAAACAATGAATTTTAATGGATACCACTCCACTTAATTAAGATGTTTGGGATCCTGAAAGCCAATTTTAATTTTTTTGGTAGTTTTAATTGACTATGTGACCAGAAAAGAGAACCAACCTAAATTCCGTGGGAAGAAAAGGAACTTTGAGCTCTTGCTTCCAAATTCCTGCTTTCCTCCTGTAATACCTATGCACACAAGAGTAAAGAAAGAGAAGGGGATGAGATCCACTTCAAGCAAGAGAAAAATGATTAATGCAAAGTCGTGCCTCCCCGGCAACGGTGCCAAAAAGTGATCGCATTTTTTTGTAGTTTATTAAATTTGGGTTTAAGTCGTTGCAACACAAAAAAATAGATTTGCTTTTAACATTTATAAGACCTAGATAGGGGAGTATCTAGGGTTGTCCAAGGAGGCAATTTTACAATTCAACTCTCTTGCTTAGAAAATGAATCTCAACTTTCTTTTTGGTATTTTAATAATATAATTTTTTTTCAGTTTTGAAATAATGAGGGCAAAATGCGAATTGTGACGAAGAAGTACTAACACCTATAATTACTAAGCTAAAACTTAAGAGATAAATATGTCCCCTCCCTAAGCTCACTCTAGGAAAGTGGAGGCCTAGAGTAATTAGAAAGTGGAAGTGAAACAAGTGCTAGAACAAAGACAAACAATTACAACAAGAAATTAAAAAGAAGGCAAATTAATTTAGCAGAATTTATGTTCTTTTACAAAGAAAAGTAGAGGAATGCTTCTACTAGAAATGGAAAATATAAAAGAAATAGAAGAAACACAAATCCTCTTGTAGAATCTGGTGAAGAAGGGAGTCTTCTTGCTCCAATCCTAGCTGCTACTTGGATTGAAAATAGGGTCTCCTTCTACTCCTCCTTCAAACCTCCTCCAAGGTGGATGCTCTCCACCTCAAGTCTTTCCTCCAACGGTTGGTGTGCACCACCCTCAAGCTCACCTCTAAGGTGGCATGGACCACCATCAAGACCTCCTCCAAAGGTCTTCCTTGCCTGGCTCCTCCTTTGGCTGGCGTGGGCACAAGAGAGAAGGGAAGAGGGGAAGGTACCAAGCGGACAGAATATCCCCTTAATATTCTTCTTCTTCTCTCTTGGGCGTGGGCTTTAGGTAGAGTATGAGAGGAAATTTGCTAGCCAAGGATGGTTTGAATGGTGGTGGGTAGTGGTCTTTTTATAGGGTAGGTTGAGGGGTTAAGGTGACTCTTGAAATGGAGGGCTAAGATGGGAAGATGGAGGTGGTTAGGTGAACCTAGGGCTAAGGATAGTTGGTGCCAAGTAGGGGGGTGTGAAGGTGGTGGTTATGGTGGTGAAGGGCCACCTAAAGGTGGCGCCAACCATGGAAAGATGCCTTGGTTTTGGCACCACCAAGAAGGCTTCTAGAAGGGGGATTATGTGGATGGTGGAGATGGGTTTAAGGGAAGATGTGTGGTGGAGATGAAGGGGGTTTTGGAGGGAAAAAGTGGCACCAATACGGAGGTAGTTAGGGTGGTTTTGGTGCCACTTTATGGTGTCTTTTGGAGGTAGTGGGTAGGATAGGTTGGCGCCAAGGTGAGGTAGAAGTAGGGGTAGCTTATGTGGAGCTTAGGTGGAGCTAGTTGGTGGAATTGTTATGTGGGGTTTTTAGGTGGTAAAAGCCAAGGGAGCTGGAGCATAGCTAAGCTAAGCTAAGCTAAGCTAGCTTAGCTAATAGTGGAGTAGAGGAGGAGGTGTTGGAGCTAGGGTTTGGAGGGAGGAGCTGGATCTGAAGAATCTAGAGTCAAAGTGGAGCTGGCAGCTACTGAAGAGGTCAACATGGGGCTACTCTAACTGGCTTAGCTTGTTATTTCTTTGCTAGATACTAAGCCAAGCTAAAGTGAGCTAGCTTCTGTTGAATGGAGTTGAGGTGAGCTGGTTCTGGTGCTCCTAATGAGGATTGAGCTGGTTGAGACAGCTATGGTAGCTTAGCTCAACCAAGTTGAGCTAAGCTGACTCCCCGAGAGCTGGACTTGAGCTTGCTGAGCTGGGATGAATTCTTCTTCAGTTGGCTAGAGTTGAGTGGAGCTGGATGTAGCTGGATCTGAGCTGGGGTGAACTCCAGTCAACTCAGCTGAGCTAGCTAGAGCTTCTTGTGGGCTAGTGGGAGCTGAGATGAGCTAGACTCAACTAAGTTGAGCTGGATCTAAGCTGACCTGAGCTAGGGTGAGATAAGATGAGCTCTCTTGAGCTGCCATTCAGCTGAGATTAGCTTAATGGAGCTGGGATGAGCTAACCCTAGTCCAAGTGAGCTAGGTTCCAGTTGTGGTGTGCTGGATCA
The DNA here is from genome assembly GCA_037157565.1 of Thalassia testudinum. NCBI lineage: Eukaryota > Viridiplantae > Streptophyta > Magnoliopsida > Alismatales > Hydrocharitaceae > Thalassia > Thalassia testudinum. The sequence goes on from JAZHRO010000009.1 coordinate 55,130,633, forward strand.
AGCTGAGTTCCAGCTAGTTTGAGCTCCTCCTTTACCATTTGCCTTCTTGAGTGCTAGGGTTTTAGGGATCTGTATATCTGTTCATCCCTAACACTCACAAAAACACATTAAAATGACAAGAAAAAATGCAATGTATGCCTACCCTAGTTAATGCCTAAATGCAGCCCAAAAACCCATTTACAGAGAAAAATCCTAAGAGCTAGATTTGTTTTAATGCATAAGAATGATGATAAACTGGCGTTTATCATTCATCTTCAAATAATCTGATCCGCTCTAATGCGGAAGAGCAGTGGGTCATCCTAGAGGTAGTATTTGGCTTCTGTAGTGAATTTGAGTTTCTGGTCCTTGGATAGATTCGTGGGGATCTTGCCTATGGTAAGGTAGTTCGCGATATTCGCGTACCAGGGGAACTCAACAGAATGAACTGCCAAAAGAGATTCATCCGAAAATTGCTCGTGGATAGGCAGGGAATAAGGAATGTGGCCTGGGTCCATTCTAGATAGGTGATCTGCCACAACATTCTGCTCTCCAGCTTTGTTGTGGATTTCAATATCGAATTCTTGTAATAGAAGGATCCATCTAATGAGCCGTGGTTTGGCATCCTTCTTTGCCAACAGATGCCAGAGGGCAGAGTGGTCAGTGAAAATGATGACCTTGGACCATAATAGGTAGGATCTGAATTTCTCCAACCCGAATACTACTGCTAGCAGTTCTTTTTCGGTGACAGTGTAATTGCGCTAAGCCTCATTCAGCATCTTGCTAGCATAGTATATGACAAACGATTGTTTGTCCCGACTCTGGCCTAAAACAGCACCGACAGCAAAGTCAGAAGCATCGCACATCATCTCGAAATCTAGTGACCAGTCGGGTGGTTGGGAATCGAGTCGGAGATAGCGCTTCATAAAGTCTCGAAGGTGCTAAGACACGAGGTATCAAATTCAAATGGGGCATCGGCAACCAGGAGATTCGTCAAGGGCCGTGGAATTTTTGAGAAATCGCGTATAAATCTCCGATAGAAGCCAACGTAACCCAAGAATGATCTTATCTGCTTGACCGAGCTAGGTGGCGGTGAGTCGAAAATGATCTCAAATTTAGCTCGATCGACCTCGAGTCCGTTTTTGGAGATCCTGTGTCCTAGTACTATGCCATCCCTCACCATGAAATGGCTTTTCTCCTAGGATAGTACTTGGTTTACCTCAATCATCGTTTCAGGATCTTGGTGAGGTTATCAAGACAAGATGCAAAATCATCTCCAAAAATAGAGAAGTCATCCATGAATACCTCCACATAGTCCCCAATCATGTCAGAGAAGATGGCCATCATACAGCACTGAAATGTCGCTGGTGCATTGTAGAGGCCAAAGGGCATCTGCTTGAAAGTGAATGTTCCAAAGGGGCATGTGAATGTGGTCTTGTCTTGATCTTCCGGGCTAATCACTACTTGATTATACCTGGAGTATCCATCCAGAAAGCAAAAGAAACTACATCCAGCTAACCGTTCTAAGATCTGATTAATGAAAGGAAAAGGAAAGTGATCCTTCTGGGTAGCCGTGTTCAGTTTCCTATATTTTCTAGATGCAGACCTGCCAAGATGTCGCAGTGTGGGTCAGGATGGATTAGCCCTTATCATTCTTTACGACAGTGAGTCCCACTTTCTTGGGCACTATCTCGATTGGACTCACCCTCTGGTTATCTGAGATTAGGTATACAATCCTGCATTCAGCCATTTGATGATCTCCCTCTTAACAACCTCTAGCATATTCGGGTTAAGCCATCTTTGAGGTTGTCTTGAAGGTTTCACCCCCTCATCTGTGTAGATGTGATGAGTGCAATACGAGGGGCGAATACCGCGGAGATAAGCAATACTCCACCCGATAGTAGCCCTATGGTCTTGCAGCGTAGAAAACAATTGGTGCTTCTATTCTTGGGTTAAGTGGGCATTGATAATGACTGGGTATGTCTCACTTTTGCCCAAGAACACATACTTAAGTGAGTCAGGTAAGGGCTTCAATTCAATCACGGGTGGGTCAGAGTCAGAAATGAGAGTGGGAGGAGCAGAATTGAGGGTGGGAATCTACTGATTCATGTGTACGTGAATTCCCACTAAGTCGCTCCCTGTGAAATAATCAGTTGTGACTACGTTAACAGGAAACCTGTTAGCTATGGTCATGTCTTCCTACAACAATAGGGGCAATTCAGTAATGTACGGATTAGGATAGCTAGATTCAAGGGTGCTGTGGTCAGAAGCACACCCTAAACAGTCAGATCCTTGGGAAGATATGTGTAGTGTAGTGGTCTCAGTCCCGTGTGGATCGAGGTCTAAGAACCCTGATAGTGTAGACGAATGAGACATTGGGTCGTCACAAAGGAGCCTAATGTTACCATAGTATGACGCATCTTCGTCTTCACCATCCTCCTCTATTTGATCACAATCAAAGTTCTTTGCTACCCTGAATATATCAAGTGTAAGTCACTCATTGCCTAGGGCTATTTCCATACACCCAGATGCACAATCAATGTTCACTCGAGCCGTCTCCAGAAATGGGCGACCCAAAATAATTGGTGCATCTCGAAGATTAGGAGGAACTTCCATATCGAGAATGAAAAAGTCTGCGGGAAAGCAGAACCCGCAGACTTTCACAATCACGTTCTCAACCAACCCCCTCGATGTTTTGACTGATCTGTTAGCTAGCTGAATAGTGACTGAGGTGGGCTTCAACTCCCCAAATCGAAATCGATCAAATACAACAGTGGGAGTTAGGTTGATGGACGAACCCAGATCTAGAAGGGCCTGATCGAATGGAGAATCCTGCAAGAAGCAGGATATGAGTGGGGTACCAGGGTCTTTCTTCTTCGGCGGTAAGTCAGCTAGAATCACGGTGCTAGCCTCTTTCGACAGTACCACTTGTCATCCAATTCTCGACTGTCGCTTCATGGTACAATAGTCCTTGAAGAACCTAGCAACAACGGAAAAGTGATCGATTGCCTCGAGGTGGGGGACTTCAATATGTACTTCCTTGAACATCGATTTCAAGTCCTCAAAATTCCACGTTTCCTTTTTCTGTACTGCATTTCGTGTCAGAGCCTCAGGAAAATGGACAGGAATCTCAGGGTTGAGTGGCCTCTTACCCTTATGTACCGCAGGTGGCTCCTGAGATGAAGGAGTCGAACCTGCCTGCGGTGAGGGGTGAGAAAAAATAGGACCCGCCTGCCTAAGTGGTGGGTCAAACATCTTCCTTCCACTCCTCAAAGAGACAGCATGTGCATCGACTTACTGTCAAAGAGGTGGTGGGGGAGCGAAAGGGGCAGAATATGCGGGGTTCTGTAAAGGCGGCTGGCCTTACGCGTAACCGGGTGGTGCAGGAGGCGCCTGTAGTATGGCTTATGCATGTCCCTGCGATGCCTGAAACCTAGGTGGGGCACCTTGGTTCTGCACATATCGAGGATTCGGGACGGGTTGGGAGGGCAAGGCTCCCTGAGTCCTATCTCCTGCAATAGCTGGTTCTGCGTGTTTTGTATAGTCTATATTTGATCAGCCATCGCCTTCATAATCTGCAAGCTATCTTGTGTAGATTTCCTCATCGATTCTTGTAGCTCCTCTTTCAGTACCTCCAAAGGGTCTGCCTGCTTTGGAGGGTGACTGGCAACTTGGTGCAGCGGCTGGTATAGAGAGTGGGGTTGCTGTTGATGAGACGGGAATGGTTGCTACCTAGGGTACGTGTTTTGCACATTCCCATATTGCCTGGTCTGGTAGTGTGGATCTTGATGTGGTCTCTGTGAATTACCAGACCAGGAGAAGTTCAGATGCTGGCGCCAACCAGGGTTATACATCTCTGAATATGGGTTATTACGCCTGTATCCTTGGATAGTACTAACGTCCTCGTAGGCCGTAGATGTTTGAGATGTATATCCATCAAGGGGATACGCATTATAATCTACGGGTGGTGCGTAACCCTGGTTGTAAGGTGCCAGATCTAGATTGTTTACGGGGCCTGATATGCGGGGTCTCGTAAATATAGAGAAGATGCATCCCGAGTGAGTAGATTAACTCGAGCAGGAGGGGCTCGGGGTGCATAGGTGGGTCTTGAGGCGGCAGAGCTCAAGTCAAATTGACCCTGACTAATCTGGTCAATCTTCTTCTCGATTAGATTTATTCTATCCAGCTACTTGACGATGATATCCATGTCGGCTCGAGTAGACTCGGTGTGAGCCTCGTGGACACCAACTCGCTGCTGATTAGGCCGCTAGAACTGGTTCATGGATGCGGCATTCATTGAGTTCTCCGCCAAAGATTCAAACAGCCCAAATGCGCTGTTCTCATTTTTTGCAAGGAAATTCCCGCCACTAGAAACATCGGCCAGATACCGATGCATGTCATCCAGCCCATGGTAAAAGATTTGAGCTAGGTACCATCTGGGTATACCATGTGCGGGCACTTCCGAAGAAGGTTGTGAAATCGGTCCCAGGCTTCGTGTAACTTCTCCCTAGCTCCCTGGGAGAAAGTCGGGATTGCACGTTGCATCGCATTTGTTCGACTGATTGGGAAGAACTTTTGCAAGAATTCACGTCGTAATTCTGGCCAGGTTCCAATTGGCTTCCCAATGGTCTTGAACCAGTATGAAGCTTTGTCCCTCAGAGAAAATGGGAAAAGCTTCATTACAACAATCCCAAGATCGATATTTCTGGGTTAAATTAGTTCAGCGAGTCGACTCAGGTCCTCAAGATGCTGGAACAGATCTTTGCTTAAGTTCCCATAGAAGTGAGTGCTGATCAACCCAATCACATTGGGCTTGAGCTCAAATGCATCTCCGCCTATGGGAATTCTGACTAGTGGTGAGACGATTTGTGCACTGGATCATAGAAATCTTGCAATTGTTCTCCTCACGGCCGGTGCTGCATCTTGTCAAGCGCCGTTAAGATGCGATCCATGCTCTGCCGATGCTGCTCCTCAGATTCGACTACCAGGGCTTCCAGACGAGCCATCGGGTCCAAATTCTCGATATCCTGACCCGGTCAAGGTCCAGGTCCAGGATTAGCCATGGTGGCTACAGGAGTAGAAGAAATGGGGGGAGAAGATGGTCCTGGCGAGGTGACTCGCCTCCTTGGGAGTGGCTCCCAAGGCCCAACCAAGTGAGGTCTAAGTGACCTCCTTCCTCGCATACACCACCCAACCCCTGGGTTGGTGTAGCCAAGTTAGACAAGGCTAAGGCCCCGTCAATCAAGTGGTCCTTATAAATCAGGTGATCGGATTTTTCATTTTACTTTTTAATTCCTGAAGAAATTTGTCATACAACTAACTAAAAGCGATTCCCGCTTCTTCGCTAACCTAGCCAAGAGGTTGAAAACACCCAGTAGTACGACAACGAATTCAGGTTTTATTTCATGTTTTAAAATTTGTTTTAGCCCATTTTCTTCAGTGGGGTTTTCTCTTGGTGAGTGGCCCACAAGGTGACTAAGCTCACCGACTAAGTGCTAGACTTGATTAAGTCTAGGTTTTCCTAAGTGTGGTCTCTAAATTTACCCTAAGGTTCATGAGCTTCTAGGGCTTCGTTTTATTTTAGCAAACCACAAAAAGAGAATTTGTTCTCTGACAACAATTGGAATCCAATTAACTTGAAATTTAGTGAGTAGATTCCTTCTTCAATTATCTTTCCAGAGAATATTTTTTTGAAATTTTTACTGATTCAATCGAATTTTTAGTGATTTTTGAATGCCAGGGGGTCAAATCTAAAATTTTGACCCCTGATAGGTTTTTCGCTTTGAACAGTACAGTTGACCTTCAAAAATTTTGCAAAAATATGGAAAATAAAGCCAATGAGATCAACTTTCAAACCCCACCATTTTTAGTCAAAATAGATTCGTGAATTGCTTGAAATTACTTCTTGAAATTTGAAAATTCTTAAATTTGGGTCAGTATGACCCTTGTGCACTTTGCGAATTTTTAAAAATTTGATACTTAAAATGCTTTCAAATGAATGGTGTCGTTTGAAATATGGTTTGAAAATGAAGGTTTAGCCTAAATTTCAAAATTTTTTACTTACTAATTTTTTGGCAATCGAATTTTTAAATCAAACTTGAAATCTGACTGAAAATCAGAAGATAGTGAAAAAGCTTTTAAAGAGGGTTTGGGTTTGAAATCCAAACTTTCCACCAAAAATATTTTTTTCTTTTTCCAAAAACTTTTGCAAAAAAACAAATTCTTTTTCAAAGAGGAAAAACTTTTTTTTTGCAGAGGGTTTTCAAAAATATATATATATTTTTTTTGCTTTCTTTCAAACTAACCTAGCATTCAAAAGAAACTTAGTCTAGATTTTTTTTCTGATTTTTTTTCCTTTTTCACGAAAATGAATAAATTTTTTTTTTCAAAAGAAATTGCAGAAAGTAAATCTACTCCTAAGGTTCAAAGGAAAACCTAATCTAAAGAGGAGATGATGTGCACCTGGATTTATTTTCCGCGCTTGTTGTGTGCGCCGATCCTGTTCTTTTTCTATTTTTCCTACACATCCAGAAACAAAGTAGAGGCAAATTTGTCAGTGATGGTTTCAAAGATCGAAATCAAGGAAAATGACGTTGCCTCCCCGGCAACGACGCCATTTGTTTGGGATTCGTAAAGCACAGATTGATAGGAAAACGTCGTAGTATAGTGTGCAATATGATCAAACAAAGATATTTAGTAAAAGATAACGAGCCTTTGAGTCTCGTTCGTTCGTCTCTGGGAGGCGTTTGCTTTACTTTTGAATTCGATCTTTTACCGTTCTACTCTATTTAAAATCGCACGTCGATTTCCAGTCTTCTGATTAAAATTTCACTACTTCTATTGTGAACCCTGATTACGTGTGCACGATTCTAGTGAGGTGGTGGCTGTTTACAGAAAATGCATCTATAGTCAGATTTTCTAGATTTTTCGGAAATGACATGCTTGTTGCAAAATATCAGAAATTAAAAACAGGCAACATTAATCACACAAAAGATATTGCAATGAGCTCATGATGATTGTCAACACATAGACATATATATATAGAAAGTATATTTTTCATTCATTCATTTGGAGAATGTTTGCAACATGAACTTGTAGAGGAAAGCATGTACATGAATGCTTAAAAATGTTGATCTAGCTATCAGAAAATGATCGCAAACAAGAATCTATGGGGGAATTTTGCATGCATCATTTGGGGAGAATAAGGACTACACTACAAGCAATAATTAAAAGCAGTAAATGTAAAGAGCCAGCTACTAATCTATCAGAAGTGAGGGCATTCAGAGGTGGTCTCCGATGGCCTTGGAATGGTGGAGAGGAGAATGAGGGGCAACCAATGGAGCTTAGGCTGGCCCTTGGAGAGAGATTGGAGGAGTGATCTAGCATCCTGGCATGGTGTCCTTCATGATAGTGCTCAGCTTGTGGAGATGGAGTGGAGAGGGTGGCAGCTAGCTTAAGTGGAAGTGGATGAAGCCATGAATGTGGATGGGTGCAAATGGCCACCCATTAGGCCTTTTTATAGACCTAAGGGATTCTCTCTAGAGAAGTGTGGAACTCTCTAGAGAGAGTCCAAGAGTGGCCAGCCAAGTGGTTTTGAGATCCAAAAAATGTGGATCTCAATTTGAATGCCTCTTGGTTGCTAAATTTGGCAACCAAGAGTGGTGCCACTTGGAGAGAGTTCTAGAGAACTCTAGATGTGTAGGAGTGCAACAATGGGTGTGTGTGCATGTGTGTGTGGTCGTTCCCTATGTGGCTAGGTGGTTTAGGTTAGGTCCTAAGGGGTTTAGGTAGGTGTATGCCTTAAATTAGGGTTACAAACCCTAATTGCTAAGGGGAAATTGCAATTAAACTTAACCTAAGTTTAATTGAATGAGTGTGAACCTAATTGAGAGTGAAATAACTCAATTAGGTTGGGTTTAGGTCAATTGGACTCTTACTAAGTCCAATTGAACTTGTGTGGGTTGCAAGTTCAATTCAATTCAAGTTGCCTTCTTTTATGATGCCATCCAAGTTCTTTTCTACAAAGAGATGTGGGGTGTAGTTGGCAAAGAAGTGATGGATGTTATTAAGGAGTTTGAGGAGGGCAATTCTGGCTTTGATAAAATCAACAAATCCTTCCTCTTCTTGTTGCCAAAGACACAAGGTGTATAGAAATTTCAGGACTTCAGACCTATAGCTCTCTCGAACTCTATTTATCTGGTGATTAGCAAAGTACTGGCAAATAGGCTATGACCAATTCTGCAGAGTGTGATTCATCCAGTCCAATCTGCTTTCCTTCCTAACAGATCCTTACAAGTGTCTTTCATCATGGCCTAAGAGATGGTGTGTGGTTGGCAAAAAAGGAAGTGCAAAGCCTTTATGTGGAAAGTTGATTTCCGTAAAGCGTATGATTCTATTTTGTGGCCCTATTTGTGGGAAGTTTTCAAGAGAAGAGGATTTCCCTCTCTCTGGATTCAATGGATGAAAAGGTGTATTACAACTACTTCTTTCACTCCCTTGATCAATGGGAGCCTTGTGGGGCCTGGATTCAACCACAATGCGGGGTGAGGCAAGGATGTCCTTTGGCCCCTTTTGTTTTTAACCTTGCTGTTGATTGTTTGGTGAGATATGCTTGCAAACTTGTTGAGGTAGGTATTATCAGAGAATACTCCCTTTCTAACAGGAGTGCCATAGCTCCTATTCTCCAGTATGCGGATGATACGGTCTTTTTTGTGGAAGGATCAGAAGGTCAAGCCCGTGCACTTGGCTATATGGTTAATACCTTTGGTGACATTTTAGGTCTAAGTTTAAATAGGGCGAAGTCCAATATGGTGTGTTTTGGATTAATTGTGACAGAGCAAGAAGCTATTTCTATTACTTTGGGGACCCCTCGCATTAATCTTCCCATTAGATATCGGGGGCTGCCCCTGAGATGCTTAAGAATGAGAAAAAGTGACTGAACACTCTGTTTGATAAGATTTCTGTGAGGTTGGCTGGATGGAATAGCAGGTTCTTATCTAAGGGTGGTAGACTCATTTTGTTAAACTCTGTTATTACCTCCGTCCTCGTCTTCTACTTCTCTTTATTCAAAGCTCCAAAATCTGTGTGGAAACGCATGGATTTAATGAGAAAGAGGTTCTTTTGGAAAGGTTCCAAGCATGAAGGTAGATTTATGCAACCTTTAAAATGGGAGCAAATCTATCGACCCAAGGAAAGTAGGGGTTTGGGAATCAAATCCTTAAAAGAATTTAATGAGGTTTTATTGATCAAATGGGCTATTAAAATTCTACAAGGGGAGGAGAAACCTTGGACTGAGCTGATTAAGGATAGTTTTGGTCAGTCCAACAGTGCACTAAAGAGATTACTTCCTATTAGACCATCACCTTTCTGGCAGTCTGTGATTCGAGCTCTGAAAGAAAATTGGCATCTGCTGTAGCCGGTATTAGGAGATGGAAAAACATTTAACTTTTGGTGTGAACATTGGTCCCTATTGGGCCCTTTGAAGGAATCTTACCCAAGGGTCTTTGATTAGCCCATAGTTGTGGGCTATTTAAGTATTTAAGTGCCTACACATTAGGTTAATTCTAACATTTATTTAGTATAAATTAGGATGTAAATAGATTAATTCATAGTTTTAATCTAATTACATAATCCATACATTGCATTCATATCTTAAGTGCATTTAGAATTAGCTTAGAATAGCATTCATCTAATTAGATAACCAATTAGGTATATTGTTTTTATTAACATAGAAGTTGAGGGTCTATACATAAATAACCCTAATATTTTAATAATATTTTCTTTATTCGTCTTCTTTCAGAACGGCTGGCTGCCGCTCCAACGCCCGCGTGATGCAGTGAAAGCCATTCAAGGGGGAGCGGATACGGTGGATCTGGTCGGCAGCTGATTTCAAATTTGTTCATGCCACTACAAAAGGAGCACGGAGGCAGCCGAGCAAAGCAGGCCTCCGCCACCGACCCACCACTGTGCAGAGAGAACCTCTCTCTTCCACTCCACACTGCCGGCCTCTACTGTGGCGGCGAGTCTCCACCACCGTGGGCGTGTGGTGTGACAGGCCACACCGCCATCCGGAGCTCGCCCGCATTACCGTGAGCACATCAGCGTGCATCTCCCTCGCCTTCGTCACCAACCACCACCGCCGAGCCACTGTGCAATCACCCTTTCAGTCACTTAAGACGTCCGGGAAATTTCCCGGACGTCTGAAGTCCACCCCCACTCCAGCAGCAATCTCCGTCCTCTCACTTCACTTCCACCACCCACGCCGCAGCAGCCCGCTCATCTCCAACCGCATGCAAGGCGTGCACAACCTCCAGCCCTCACGCCCGCTCACGCCACCTTCCCTGCGCCTGCAGCCTTCGCCATCTCCACGCGCAACCACCGGCGCACCCGTCTGAAGTCCACCCGCAGCACCTTCCCGCACCGACTGCACTGCGCGCCCCACCATCTGCAACAGCACCTGCAGAACCACCCCCCTACGCCCTCTCGCCAGCAGTCCCGCGCACGCCTCACTACACACGCCCTCTTCCCCGCGCCTGCAGACCACCGCAGCCACGCCTCCGCGCGCCAGCGCCCTCAGCAGACCCTCCGTGCGCCCACGCACAGCCATCTGCAGACCGCCCAACCGGCCACCGCTCAGCTTCCACCGCGCGCCAGCGCCCTCCGCAAACCCTCCGCGCGCCCACGCACAACCGCCTGCAGCACCTCTGCCGGAGCTCGTCCGGCCACCTCCGGCCGCCGCACGACTCGCCGCCACCACCGATTCGAAGCCCTTGATCCAAGGGACCTCCTCCGAGCTTCCTGCGCCCGACCATCGGCTCCTCGTCGCGCAAGACAACGGGGAACAATTCCCCTGTTTTGCTACAGTAAAATGTTGATTAAAATTTACATTTTCTGCCATTGCCAGATTTTATTCATATTCTATTCACTCTGCATTGCGGAAAATATCCTGTAGTTTCTCATAATTGCCATTTCAGCATTATTTCTTGCTTAAACCTTAATCTAAAGGCAATCTTGGCTTGGTTCTTGTCCAAATTGACTCCGACCAAACATTTTTAAGTGGCGCGAATTTTAATACGTTATTGTCTCCCTGTGGAAACGACCCGCTCCTCTGCGAGTGGTTATTTCTTATTAAAAATTGATTAGTCGATTTTTCCACCACATTAAACTACAAACGACTTAAAAGCGAAAGATCGACCCGGTCAAATGGCGCCGTTGCCGGGGAGGCAACAGACGCAATAATTTCGCCTAATTTTATTTTGATTATTTGTCAATTGCACAGAGATTTGACCATTCATTATTTTCTTTTCTGTGCGAGAAATTTTGTGCAAGAATCAGCCACTGTGAGAGGCGACCCTTGACGTCGCCAGACGAGAAGTGGACAAGCAATTTTGAAAGGAGGAGAAGGACGAGGACGCGACGGACACCACTGTATTTAATCGTTAATTTAATTAGAATAGAATTAAGACTGAAGACTTAATTTTTCATTACAGTTAGTTTGAAACCCTTGTTCTGGGGCATATTTTGAGGGTTTGTTCCCTGATTTTATTTTGGACCCGTGTTGGGTAATTTTTGGGAGCCTGTTCCCTTTTCTTTAGATTTAGGTTTATTTTTTTTATTATTTCTTTTATTTGCTTGTGCATAAGTAGTTCTAAAAAAAATAGAAAAAGAAAAAAAACGAGCTGCCTACTAGAAGCTGCCTGCCCTAGGACGAACCATTTAGGTCTGTATGAGCAGCCTCTAGATTTGCTTTTCTGCATTGCGTACATTTTTGCATCGAAGATCGCTGGAGGCAAGGTACGCATTCTCTTACTTTGCATCCTATTTTTGATCACGCATTGCATTTGGGATTTAATGCGAAGACCACCTAATCTGTACTGAATAAATCTAACAAGTGGTCACATTTTTTTTTTAGAAAAAGGACTAATTAAAGGAAGGACATTTTAAAAACCAAGGATTTCATTTTCAAACTTGGCGTGCGATTCAAAGTTCAAAATCTTTTACGGTGTATGCACACTTATTTCACTTGCACCACGGCACGCTTCTAGACACTCCTTAGGTTTGGAAATACTAAGACAAGAGCCCTCCTTTCGTTGGATTCTGAAGTGTTCGGAACTTGAGATCAAAGGTTTTGTAAATCCAAAGAGGGAGATACCCTGTCACGGATTTTTGGGGGAAGTTGAGGAGCACCGCGAAAGCACAGCTTCAAAGGAAGGCTTAGGCCTACTTGCATCCCTCGATCTTCCGTCTTTGGATTTACTTGACCATTTGAGATTTAGGGAAGAACACCTAAGCTCCAACTAGGTCTTTTTAGGCGAGCCGTAGGTCGATAATAGGTGCGTAAATTGATTGAACAAATTGTATTGTCACCTGCAATCTGACTTAAAATCAAAAGCCTAAATTGGGAAAGACCTAAAAGGTCCTTTTTGAATTGTGTCTTGCTTGGGGAATTCTGATTGAAGTGTGAGTTAGAATGGACCACATTGATTTTCATCCTTTCACATCTTGCCCACACCCTCACCCCCACTCTGCATCCTTTGATCCCAGACGCCGAGATGGTCCATTCCTTGATGGACATAATGACAATCATTGGGATCCGTTTTACTCCTATTATAGGAGTATTGGCCTAGTTAAGCCCCAAATTAGTAAGCAGAACTCAGGAGCGGGATTTGCTTTGCCCAATATCCCACATACCAAAGAAATACCCAACCCACCCTCCCTGAAAACTTATAATGGTTGGACAAACACTCCTGGGTACTATAAGCCTGAGCTTGACTTCTCTTATGATAAAAATGACCTCTCCTCTTTGAAGATGGAAATACAGAAAATGCAAAATGAAATGAGTGAATTGTTAGGAGAATCTTTGAGAGCAGGCCAACAAGAAAGAGATGAAATTAGCCACCCAATCTGCCCCATTGACAATGACGTACACCCCTCTACAATAGATGCATCTCCCGTGGGAAAGCTACACTTTAAGTTGAAGGGAAATTCTGGGGAGAATAGCTACTTTTCGAGGATCGATTTTGAAACCTCCCCATTAGATGACACTTCCTTGAGAGATCTACACTTTAGGTGGGAGGAAAATACACATGAAAGTAGCTATGCATTGGATGAAGAAAGGTGGCAACCCGAGGAAGATGATGATAAGGTTGAGTATCCACCTGAATTATATTGGAGTCAAAAGAAGGGAATGATGGTGCCATTGGAAGACCTCGACCCAGATGATAGTATTTTCGTGACATTTGATGAAGTGGGTCAAAGTCAAGTTGTTAATCCTACCCTCCCTTCTGATCATGATATGGAACTCAAACCCACCCTTAGGGAACCTAACCCTAAAGAAATTGACCTATCTGAGGAGTCTGATGTAACCAATGTAAATAATTTACCTCAGATAGAGCACCCTAGGGGATCTGCTGATATATTAAATGATTCTAGACCTCGGGTACATGATGAATTGTGTGATGAGGAGGAAGATGAATTATATGAGGAACCTACATTCAAGATTTGGAGTGACACTAAGGGTGATTATGTATTATTTGAAGAGTTAACCCCTGAGGATGTCACAAATTTGACCAAATTAGGTTTCCTTGGCACACCCATTGATGATATTTCTCCTCATGATAAAATGATGGAAAATTTGGAAGCAATTTCTAAGATTTATGTGGATTCACATATAGACTCCGGGGAAGATGTGAGTAAAGAACAAAAACCCGGGGATGACATTAATAGGATAATCCCTAGATCTGTTGCTTCCAACCTGCCTTCATTCACTTCGAAGTCACCCTCTGATTCTCTTATATCTGAAAGCGAAATTGTGACTCCTGATGAAGAGCAGGAAGATCCACGTGATGGTGCAAGGAATGCTAGGGATGAAATTGAGGATTTAGAAAGAGTGTTTGGGATGGACACCAAGCTGATTAAACCCAATCTAGATCTTATGGCCATCCCACAACCTCGTAACTTGGACACCCTAGACGATCCTTGCCTTAGAGAATTGCTCAGTTTTGTTCTGACTAGGGGGCTTAACAGACCAATATTTTCTGTAATGGAGTATCGGGTATGGATTGATGATTTCTTTAGTCAGTCCATTACTCTGGGGGTTTATCTCTATACCATTCCTTCCCCATTCTTTTTGGAGGATCCTTGTCATCCTACCCCTACCCCTTTGGAGGTTATTTTAACTGTTTATCCTTTAGAACCTCTTCTGGTGACCTGGGAAGATTTCATTCCCATTTTAGTTGGGCGAGCATTTGCTATCGGGATTCATCATCAGCTCGCCAACATCCTAGGTTACCTATTTTCTAGGCCAACTTTGCTTTCCTCATTTTTAGGGCCTATTTCTGCAATTCTTGAACCTGATTTGCAGGTTCTTCGGCTATTCAGCCCAGCTTTGACCCAGGTAATATCCTTCTATGCAATGAGGACATTGCAGATTTTAGGCATGGGGGGGTGTACTTGGGGATATACATAGCATAATTGCATACATTTGTACATATAAAAAAAAAAAAAAAAGTTTTGAGCTTAACTGGCTAAGTCCTGCATTCTTAAGCAAATCAGAACTCTAGCGTAGACTAAATTAATTCTAGGGTCAAACTTTAGAAGCTAAATAAGCTACTAGCTTTAGACCTTTAGGGTCCTTTGTGGACTTAAAAACTTAAGTAGGAGTTAAGTTGCGGACCATTCTTCAAGAGGTTGAGGAAGGGAAGCTAGGGTTTGAGTTAAAAGGTGGGGTAGTACCTGGAGTCTTATTCTACCTTTTGGTTTACAGGTCCTTGTAACCCAAGCATCCAAATTGTTCACACTTGGTCTGGTAATTAACTTAATTTCTGAAAAGAGATTTGGTTCTCTTAGTTTTGACTTAAGAAAGGCTTGAAAACATATTTTGATTGGAAGAGTTCCAGCCGCAGGAGAGGTCGAGTATATACTCACCTTGAGGATGCGATGGTAACATATTACCTCCTCGGCGCTTGTCTCTTAGGATATCCATCCTACTGGGGGCATGTAAGCGCATTGCGCGGTTCAGGTACCATGGGCGGCCCTATCTCGAAGTGCCGATTGCCATAGGCCTGAATTCGCTTAAGAAATCCATGGGCGATACTATCTCGAAGTGTCGATTGCCAGGAGTTCTTGGGGTCGTTATGGGCGGTGCTATCTCGAAGCATCGAAAGCCAGGCACCCTTCGAGGTATGGTAATGGGGACAATGAATCCGACACAGACCGTGTTGATAGCTGATCTGAGGTTAGACTTAGAAGAATCAAACAAAAAAAAAAAAAAAAGTATATATATTAAAAAAAAAAAAATTCCTTTAACTCAAATAACTCGGACCAATGCAAAAGCACGGATGCTTTAATCTCAGGGATCAATAAACTTTAGGGTAGAGTCAGAAATCAGGGAAACTTGTGCTTACAACTCGTCTTTAGCTGACCTAGTCTGTAACTTAGCAACTACTTAGGGACCTTGGGTTTAGAACCTGAACTTAATATGCTTCTGAAGGAAGACTAAGTGAGTTGACTTGTCTACTTAGAGTGTTAGGTTTCGCTTAATTTTGCTAGGGACTAGCAAAAACTAGGCATGGGGGTATTTGATTAGCCCATAGTTGTGGGCTATTTAAGTATTTAAGTGCCTACACATTAGGTTAATTCTAACATTTATTTAGTATAAATTAGGATGTAAATAGATTAATTCATAGTTTTAATCTAATTACATAATCCATACATTGCATTCATATCTTAAGTGCATTTAGAATTAGCTTAGAATAGCATTCATCTAATTAGATAACCAATTAGGTATATTGTTTTTATTAACATAGAAGTTGAGGGTCTATACATAAATAACCCTAATATTTTAATAATATTTTCTTTATTCGTCTTCTTTCAGAACGGCTGGCTGCCGCTCCAACGCCCGCGTGATGCAGTGAAAGCCATTCAAGGGGGAGCGGATACGGTGGATCTGGTCGGCAGCTGATTTCAAATTTGTTCATGCCACTACAAAAGGAGCACGGAGGCAGCCGAGCAAAGCAGGCCTCCGCCACCGACCCACCACTGTGCAGAGAGAACCTCTCTCTTCCACTCCACACTGCCGGCCTCTACCGTGGCGGCGAGTCTCCACCACCGTGGGCGTGTGGTGTGACAGGCCACACCGCCATCCGGAGCTCGCCCGCATTACCGTGAGCACATCAGCGTGCATCTCCCTCGCCTTCGTCACCAACCACCACCGCCGAGCCACTGTGCAATCACCCTTTCAGTCACTTAAGACGTCCGGGAAATTTCCCGGACGTCTGAAGTCCACCCCCACTCCAGCAGCAATCTCCGTCCTCTCACTTCACTTCCACCACCCACGCCGCAGCAGCCCGCTCATCTCCAACCGCATGCAAGGCGTGCACAACCTCCAGCCCTCACGCCCGCTCACGCCACCTTCCCTGCGCCTGCAGCCTTCGCCATCTCCACGCGCAACCACCGGCGCACCCGTCTGAAGTCCACCCGCAGCACCTTCCCGCACCGACTACACTGCGCGCCCCACCATCTGCAACAGCACCTGCAGAACCACCCCCCTACGCCCTCTCGCCAGCAGTCCCGCGCACGCCTCACTACACACGCCCTCTTCCCCGCGCCTGCAGACCACCGCAGCCACGCCTCCGCGCGCCAGCGCCCTCAGCAGACCCTCCGCGCGCCCACGCACAGCCATCTGCAGACCGCCCAACCGGCCACCGCTCAGCTTCCACCGCGCGCCAGCGCCCTCCGCAGACCCTCCGCGCGCCCACGCACAACCGCCTGCAGCACCTCCGCCGGAGCTCGTCCGGCCACCTCCGGCCGCCGCGCGACTCGCCGCCACCACCGATTCGAAGCCCTTGATCCAAGGGACCTCCTCCGAGCTTCCCGCGCCCGACCATCGACTCCTCGTCGCGCAAGACAACGGGGAACAATTCCCCTGTTTTGCTACAGTAAAACGTTGATTAAAATTTACATTTTCTGCCATTGCCAGATTTTATTCATATTCTATTCACTCTGCATTGCGGAAAATATCCTGTAGTTTCTCATAATTGCCATTTCAGCATTATTTCTTGCTTAAACCTTAATCTAAAGGCAATCTTGGCTTGGTTCTTGTCCAAATTGACTCCGACCAAACATTTTTAAGTGGCGCGAATTTTAATACGTTATTGTCTCCCTGTGGAAACGACCCGCTCCTCTGCGAGTGGTTATTTCTTATTAAAAATTGATTAGTCGATTTTTCCACCACATTAAACTACAAACGACTTAAAAGCGAAAGATCGACCCGGTTAGTCTTTGCTGCAGCAAGGGACAAATCAAGGACTGTTAGCTGCTACTGGTCTGAAATAAGGGTCTGCTGGCAGCTGAATGAAGATGAGCCCATCAGGATGGGCACCCGGCTATGGGAAGAAAGAAGAAACTTGATTTCAGACCTGGAAAGGTTCAAACCCAGATTTGGAGTGGATGATAGCTATGTTTGAGGTGGAATTTATACAGTTCAGTGTGGATATAGAAAGATTATGGAAGGTGGCAGAGGTGAGGGCTATGATCACATTGACAAAAAAATATGGCTCTTAAAGATCACCCTCAAGGTACAAATTTTTCTTTGGCTATGTAGGAGGGAGGCCTTGATAATAGGTGATCTAAGGCACAAAAGAATGGGAGCTGCTCTTCATGAATGTCACCTATGTGGAATGCACACTGATAATCTTAACCATATTTTTTCTTCTTGCTTGATTACTGATGTAATTTGGAAGAGGACTTGCCAGGAACCACTCCCCTCATGGGACTCTTTGTGGCATAACTTTTTATTGTTGGAGAGACCGCACCTGCGCATGGTCGCAACTCTCCGGTGTGTGTGGAGGGCAAGGAACGAGAGGCTATTTCAGGAGAGACCAGTATGCTGTGAGCAAATTGTAAATGAGTGCTGGTCCCTCATGCATAGATGGGGATCTGATTTGTAATCTTTTATTCATTTATCAATAAATTTCCCTCCCGGATTGCTATCGTATAACGATAGCTTTTCTTTTGGTTTCAAAAAAAAAGTTGCCTTCTTTTAAATTGTTGTCACATTTGTCTTTTATCTTGATCTAGCACGTTTTCACTCCCTCTCCCTAATTACTCTAGGCCCCCATGTGCCTAGGGTGAGCTTAGGGAGAGGCCTTTCTTGTCACTCTAGCAATAGTATAGTGGATTAGGTTTAGATTGCCTTTTTCTTCCTCAACAACTTTGCGAATACTCATTATTTCAAAACCCTAAAAATATATATATATAAATTAAAAATACCAAAAAGAAAGGTGAATTTCATTTCAAAGAAAGAGAAGTACTTTTTGCAAACATTTGGCTTCCTTGGAAGACCCTAGATACCCCACTATGTAGGTTTATAAATTTAAGAGTTGATCTATTTTGAGTGCTACAATGACGTATTTTACAAACTGTGTAAAACACGTATCGCTTTTTGGTGCCGTTGCTGGGGAGGCATGGCTTTGCTTGATAAATTCTCTTTCTTGAAGTGGATTTCATCCCCTTGTCTCTCTTTTCTCTTGTGTGTGTAGGAATCAGTTGCAAAAGGAAAGCGGGAAATTTTGAGAAGCTTGAAGTATCTTATCTTCCCGTGGAATTTCAGGTTGGTTCTCCCTTTCTTGTCACATTTATCCTTAAAACTACCAAAAAAAAATATTAAACTTGGCTTTCAGAAACTTAAATATCTTAATTAAGTGGAGTGGTGCAATTTAAAACTCATTTTTTGCATGTTTGCACCATTAAACACCACTCCATTTCAAGTACGAGTGATCTATTTTTCAGATCCAAACTTCTATCTATATTTGAAAAATTAATTCTGAACACCACAGGCCTCATAAAATCTTGAAATTTCACCTAAAGATTTCAAATCGACTTTGAAACAGATGTTCCAAATTTCAAACTAATTGGGTTTGTATTTAATTTTTAAAAATTCATAGACTACAAAGGGGTCACACCCTTTAATTGTCCTATTTTGCTACTGTCCGAGAATTTTTAGAATTTTTATACTCATCCAATTTTTATAAAATTTAACTTTCTAGAATCCTTTTGAAATTCTACACATCTCATGAAATCATCAAAATTTTCTAAGACCGGTGGTGGCTAAAAAGTCAAAAATACCCACAAATATCATTTCTAGACTTTGACACTAGCATAAAAAGAAATTCTTTAAAAATATCAAAAAAATTTGTAAAATATTAAAAAAATATTTTCAAGAATCCTTGCTTGATTTTCCATAAGGTAGTGGTGTTGTTTGATTTGTTTGGACCACTACTTAATACAGAAAGCCTAAGAAAGATCCATTGGTAGTTAAATTCTATCCTATGATCAATTGGATTAGGGTTTGTTTTTCATGTTTAGAGACAAACAACCAAAAGGAAACATATCCTCACCCATACAACTTGATTTCCCCTTGTTTGTGGAATCTCAAACTTATTTGAAAACTTAAAAAGAAAACCCTGAAAATACACTAAGTTAAATCTAATACTAAAAGACAAAAATACTAAAAATTGTGTGGCAACTTGTTTGAAATTGGAACCACTTTCCAATTCTTGCACACACTGTAAAATTTGAAATAACAGGGCAATAACCAAATTAGCACCCTCCACATTCCGTGTGTACTATAGTATGCTAGACCTAACTAAAATCCATAGTAACTTGACCCCTGAGGTTTCATCAACTTTAATACCAATTCTGTCATCTATATCTAGTGTTCAGGCTGAGGGGCCTTGTCAAATGACAAGGCGTAGGTTTGTACAAGCACCTGGGGATTTTCCAGGGAAATGCTTGGGCCTAAACCTCCCCTTAAGCAACTTGGCTAGATTTGATGACGGAACGGGTATTCACTATTGATTACTTATTTCCTCAGTAGACTAAGTCTTAGGTTAATTTTTAGGGAGTCACAATTAAGTTAGGTCTAGAATTTGATTGCTTGTGTGCACACTTCTCTCATCTCCATCTCTTCTCCTCCCATCCCATTCTTCCATTTTATGCACGGGCAACGGTCTCAACATCCGCACATGGAGGGACCATTTGATTTCGCCACACGTGCAAAAAGATCGCTTTTTCTGTCGTCTCCTCACAATATGGAAAATCAACAAAATAGGTCCACTAACCCTTTCATTTCCACCTCTAATCCCACCTCTAACCCACTACTAATCCTAATTCTGACTCTTCCACCCACAACCCCCCCATCTCTGACTTCCCGCACTTGGAGCTCCTGATTGCTCAACAATCATAGGTCTTAATTGACCTAAATTAGGCTAGGACTTAGCATAAGTTAGGATAATTCATGCATGCATAAGCATTACTAGCACCTTTACTACTTTCTTAGTTATGCATAAAATAATGCTATAATGTACTGATTAGGTGCATTATGTCAATTGTAGGTAATAAGCTGACCAGAAGCTAGATCTGAAGCTGAATCTAAAGCTGGATCTAAAGAATAAAGAATAACTAGTGTTGCAGCAGAGATGGAACGGAAGACCTAGATTGGATGTAGCAGATAATAATGTAAGGGAGTTAAGGTATGCTATTCTATTAAATAGGAATAAAGCAATAAATTGTGAAGAACTTAAGTCCATCCTAGCCCTAGGACAGCCTAGAAGCTTCCCCAAGCCTTAGCCACCCTTTGATTAGGTCACCGCACCCTAGGAAACCTTAAAACCCTAATTCCAGCCTCTATCTAGATGTCCAAATGATTTATAGGACGTCTAGAACCCTTAGCCAACTCCTATATACCTTAAACCCACTTCTGCAGTTTTATTGGACCTCCAGACACTTGGCCGAACATCCACTTTCTACAGAATACCCAAGATAGAACCTAGAATCCCCCCTGACTCTGATTGGACATCTAGACAATAAGTCTGGACTTCTAATTTTTCACTATAAGACGTCTGACACTATTATTAGACGTCTGGAACTGCTCTCTAGTTCCTGTTTTTGAATTCAAGCTTGGATCTTGAATTCCTAGGCCCCTAAACCCAATTCTAACCCCTTAGAAACCTAAATTAAGCTACCTAAACCCTAGTACATCACCTTTAGAGCTCCCTGAGGATCTAATTGGGTCCTCACTAAACCTAATTGACTTTGATCATGGCTAATCTCTCAGTCTATTCAATTGGACTCTTGAGCCCAATTGAGCCCTAATCTCAGCACACACTGTCAAATTGGACTTAGTGAGAGTCCAATTGACCTAGACCTAACTTAATTAAGTTGTTTTACTCTTAATTAGGTTTCCAAATGCCTAGTTAAACATGTATTAAGTTTAATTGCACTTTACCTTAGTGAATTAGGGTTTACAACCCTAATTTGAAACCTACCTTGACCTAAACCCACTAGAACCTAACCTAATCAACCCAGCCACCTAAGTTTTGACCCACACACACCCACACACACCATCCACCCGAAAATACCTAGCCTAGAGTTCTCTAGAACTCTCTACCATGTGTTGTTGCCTTGGTTGCTAAAATTACCAACCAAGTGCCATTCAATTTTTAGATCCACATTTGGTGGATCTAAAAACCACCATCCATCCTCTCTCTTACTCTCCCACGAGCTCCCATCATAGGCCTCTCTACAGAATTCCATAATTCTCTAGAGAGCTTCCCGTAGGTCAATAAAAAAGACCTAAGGGGTGGCACTTTGGACCCATTCACTCTTGGCTCCATTTTAGCTTAGCTTCATTCCACCTCCACTCCACCTTCACGTGTAGCTTCACCATGGACACCACCATCTCCACGCCAAGATGTTGGATCACCTCCTCAACCTCTCTCCAAGGGTCGGCCTAAGCACGATTGGCCGCCCTTCCTTCTCCTCTCAACTAAGTCAAAGGCTATTGGAGCCCCCCTCTTAATGCCCTTAGTTCTGATAGATTAGATTATAGTTCTTCATAGTTTTACTGCTTTATTTACTGTTTGGTAGTGTAGCTCTAAATTCTCACCCAATGATGCATGCATAATCCCCCCTTAGATTCATGTATGCAATCATTTTCTGTTTGCTAGATTTATGTTTTCAAGCATTCCTCTACAAGCTTTCCATGAGCTTTATGTTGCAAACACCATCATGAATCAATGAAAATCTTTTTCTATATATATATATATCTATTTATTTGTGAAAATCACCATGAGCCTTGTTGCAATATTTTTGTGTGATCGAAGTTACATGTTTTAATTTCTGATATTCTGGCAACTAAGCATGTCGTGCATAAATAAGAACTTAGCATAAATCGATATACGATTTTGAATAAGTAGACCAAGAGAGATCGATTTCAAATCTTTATTTCCATAAATGCCTCCCAGAGACAAACGACCGGGACTCCAAGTCTCATTATCTTTATAAATTATTTTTGACGAGCATTTTCATGCACTATACTACGAAGAAATCTCTATTTTCAAAACTCGCGCGAGAATTGTCCTCTGTCAAATGGTGCCATTGCCAGGGAGGCACCATAATTGATTTCGATCTTTTGAGCTTTTAGTGACAAATATTCCTCTGCTTGTTTGTTGGATGTGTAGGAAAGCAGGAAAAATGGGATCTGCGCACACAACAAGCGTGAAAAAAAAATTGCAGGTGCACATCATATGTTAGTCTAGGTTTGATTTGAACCTTAGGTTAGATTTCCTTACAGCAATTTCATTTGAAAAGAAAGCCTATATATTTTCATGAAAAAAAAATAAAAAAAAGGTAGTTAGAATAGGTTTCCCTTTTTTAATCTTAGGATTAGTTAGTTAGTTTTGAAAAAAAAGCAAGAAAAAAAAAGAAAATTTGAAAATCTTTTGAAAAAAAAAACTTTCTTTTTTCAAAAAATCATTTTGGTAGAAAGTTTGAATTTCAAATTCAAACACCCTTTCAAAAGCTTCCCTACCACCCTCTGATTTTCGGCCAGGCTTCAAATTCCAAATTAAAAATTCAATTACCGAAAACCTAATGAGCGAAAAATTCTGAAATTCAGGCTAGACCTTCATTTTTAAACCACCTTTCAAATGACACCATTCGTTTAAAAAAATTCTAAGTACAAAATTTTTAAAAATTTGTGAAGTGCAAAAGGGTTAGACTTACCCAAATTTGAAAATTTTTAAATTCAAAAAGCAATTTTGAGCAATCTGTGAATCTGTTTTGACTAGAAATGGTAGGGTTTGAAAGTTGATCTCATTGGCTTTAATTCTCATATTTTTCCCAAATTTTTGAAGATAATTTGATACTATTTCAATTTAAAAAATCGACCAGGGATCACAATTCCAGTTCTAACCCCCTGACATTCAAAAATCCCTAGAAATTCAGTTGAAATAGTAAAAATCACACAAAAAATATTCTCTGCAAAGATAATTAAAAGGAATCTACTTACAAAATTTCAATTTATTTGGATTAAAATTTTATCCAGAGAATTATTTGTGTTTCATTGGTCTATTGAAATCGCAAAGAAGAAAACCCTAGAATTGTATGAATCCTAGGTTATACCTTTAGGGTTACACTCTAGAGACCACACATTTTGGTTAACCTAGACTTGATCAAGTCTAAGGTTTAGCCGGTGAGCTTGGTCACCTTGTAGGCCACTCACCACAAACCCCAACTGAAGAAAAATGGGTTGAAATTAATTTTAAAACATGTAAGCAAACCCGAATTCATTGTCGTACTACTGGGTGGCTTCAACCTCTCTTGCCAAACCTAGTGACTAAGTTTGCGGGGCAGTGTCAAATGACAGCGGCTCAGGGGTAACGGAACCAGAGGCGTGAGCCAAAGGAAGAACCTTCCCCTTAGTCCCCTCGTAACTAGACTGGCTGGGTTAGATTTAGAGGCGGGAATCACTTTCAGTCGGTTGTACGACGAATTTTTCTTCAAGATTTCGAACTTAAAACAAAAAATCTGGTCATCCGATCATAAGGACCATCTGTTTGACATGGCCTTAGCCTTGCCTGGTTTGGCTACACCAACCCAGGGATTGGGTGGTGTATGCGAGGAAGGAGGTCACTCAAGCCTCAATTGGTTAGACCTTGGGAGCCGCTCCCAAGGAGGCAAGTCACTTCGCCTGGGCCATCTTCTCCCCCACCCTCTTCTTCTATCTGCTTAGCCATAATGGCTAACCCTGCATCTAGACATAATCAGGATCCAGAAGAGCTGGACCCACAAGCTTATCTGAGAGCCTGGGTCACTGAATCAGCTCAACCTTGGGATCAGAACCCAAGGTGGCGAAGATGACTTTTTGCTTCGCCTGATCCTTCTTCTTGGGTTACCAAAATGGTTAACCCATATCCTAACCCTGGATATTATGACCCATACCAGTCGATCCCTTAAAGTACCACATCTTATAACCTAGGATATGGATTTCATACTCCTGCTTCTCACCTATGGAATGTGGGTAGACCTGATTCACCCCCTAGAACCCCTGAAGGACTACCAGTGCATATGCGACCGCATTATAGAATATAGAGCACTGCAGCTAGCGCTAAGAAGAAGGCTGCATTTCATCTACACAACATCCAAGCTATCACTGAGTTGAACCAAAGACAAAGTTGGATTCTGTATCAACAAGCTGTGATGGAGGTCCTTGTTATCAATAGCAGGGATAACAAGGCTAATTGGAAAAAATTGGGAAACTCAAGAACTACTACTTTTGAGATATCAAGTGGAAAATGGCCTTGAAGACCTCGAAGAATCTGAAACAACTACGCCGAAAGGACACACAGAAGATTCTTGGGAGCAGATGTTGGAAGATAATTCAGGGGAAGAAGAATTCAGCTCGGATATGAGACAGGAGCAGGAAATATTCAGAATGGGTTCGTCTGAGAACTCCATTCAGGAAACTGAGGAGGAAAGGACTGATATCTCCAGGACTGAGCCACAATTGGATTATCCTAAATCCTGGGAGATACCTCTTGGGTAAGATAATCGAACCATGATAAGGGAAGTAGATCCATTTGAGGGTATGGATCTTGAGGCAAACATTACATGTGACACTACTGATCAGTCTAGGCCACTTCCCATTTTAGGTGAGCCTATTATACGGCCAATATCTTCTGCTTTGCACTCCTTCTTTCACCTGCATCCCTAATGCGGATGCTAGAGATTCTGAGATGATACTTTCTATCCTTGATCCTGACATCCGAAGACTAGAAGTAGCTATGGATGACTTGAACAAAGAAATAAATATGCTACCCGAGGCAGGAATTAGTGAGGAACCCAATGCATATGAGGGTGAAGCTTTGAGTAGAATGAGCTGGGGATGCACCAACCATCCTAGTCAATCTAATGGATGGCTCAACTCAGAGTTGGAAGAGTCAGCTTCCGATGAATCAAAGATGAGTACTAATGAGGGCGAAGTAATTTCTGACAAGGATTTTAGTGACCTCCCTACAGATCTACTTTCACGAATACCCCTGTATGATCTAGAGCCTGGAGAGGGCATGATGTTTGATGTCAATTATCATTATGAGGATCCCTATGACTCAGATTCTAGTTCTGAGATACATTTTGATCTACTTTCTTAGCAACTTCTTGCTGAATCAACATCATGATCCCCCCTCTGATTATCCTCTATTTTCCACCACCACTCCACGCTTTCTTATAGCTAGAATTTTTGGAGTAGGGGTGCACAATTAGTTGGTTCACCTCTCTGGACCACTAATTCTAGGAGCATACGAGCACATCTTTCTCCTAATCTTGACTGGCTCCTATGCTAGAACTGATATATCTAAGTAAGTTCTCGCCCAACTGGAGGCATTAAACTCAGCACGTATAGATAGCATATCCCACATTCTACCATCATCTATACATAACCATTTTTATACATAGCATATTTTTCTTTTAGCATATTTCCTTTTCACATATTACATATTGTTAGGTTGGCCGATGCTGAACGTTAAAGTTTCAGGAGCAATTCTAGGTGATTTCTACCCATTTACTCCTAGCTGTACTTATTTTCTTTTATGTTCATGCATGAGGACATGCAAGAACTTAGGCATGGGAGGGTAGATACAACAAAACTAAAAATTTTTATGCCAACATTTAGGAAAACCCCATAGCTGCATATCAAACGTACTTTAGGACCCTAAATAAAAGAACAACCGACTCCACCTCCAATGTTCGCATTGGAGCTAAAAATCGTCCGCAACAGGCACTTTCGACTCACCTACTCACCTCTTGATCTAAATTTAGGGTCAAGTTGAATGTAATCAAAAGGGAAATTTCATGAAGTATGAATATAAGAGGTTAATTGTTTATAGCATATATACATTGTGCATCCATGAATAAGATTATCTTATTAAGAGAATGCATTAGGGATTTTATCCTTTAGTTGATTCTTGTAATATGGAATCCAGTATAATTTTTCACACATGTAGAATTTGCAATGGATTCACAATGAAGGCTGATAAACGTCTTTAGTCTGTCGAGAACAAGCAGTGGTTCTTCTCCTGAACCCCTGGATAGTGTTTTGGGAGCTAGGTAGATTTTCCTCCAAAAATTCGCCAAATAGTGTGAGATGAGAGTAGAGTGTACTGGTGCTCTAAGATTAGTGCAAGGAATCTAGAATCCTAGATAATTAGGTGACGATACTCACAGATTAGGCATAGTGTCCGCTCTCGGTTCCTGTGTATAAATTTTTGTGCGAAATTTTGAGAGTCACCAAATAAGGAAAATACGCGGAGACTAAGTTTTCATAAAACTAGGGCTAAGGTTGATGGTTATGACTATTCTTTACGGAATCCTCAGCTGAAGGAGGGTATTGATGTCAAGGTCAGAAATACACCATCCTATCCATCTCTCCCGATGTCATAAGTAGGCACTTTCACCAAATAAGCCACCCAATGTCTCTTGAGTACCACCAATCCCTAATAATGCCTCCTCAATAAAGTTCATGAATGTGTGCTAGCTTGTGTTATGTTTAAAAAAAAATTATACATAGAAAAAAAAGAAGAAAAAGAAAGAAAAAGGAAAAAGTGAAAGAAAAAGAAAAATTGAAAAAATTAGAAAAGGAAGAAAAAGCAAAGAAAAAAAGAGTGAATATTTAGTATTTATTTCTGCTGCATTGAGGCAATACCACCAAATAAATTTGAGATCTACCAAATATGGCCTTAACCCACCTTTCTTGTGTTTCTGACTACCCGAATACTGGCTGAGAAATTCTGACTTAGTGTTAGAGTTATGGGAACTCAATTAAAGTGTTAATGCCAAGTGAGACCACCAAATACAGGTCATATGTGTGAATCTGGTGAGATTGTGAGTGTTAAGAAAAAGAAATAAAAGAAAAGAAAAAGAAAAAGAGTAAGATTGAAAACAAAGGAATCAAAAGAAAGCATAGTTTTTCTTGTCTTTCTATGAGTTGAGTTACGTAATAATTTGGGAATCTAGATTCTATAGTACTAATCTCTATGTAGCACCAAGTGAGAGTGAGCCACCAAATATATAATATTCTCCCTCTATGATTCTCTACCTAAGCTTAAAGCTAGGTAGAATTCATAGAATATCTTGAATACCCCGAGGGAAGAAGTCCACCTATCCTGCTAGAATTTTTACTAGGGGTCAAGTATAAGCTTTAGAGGTGAATTAGTTTTTCACTCGAATCTGTTGCAAAAGCCACATAGCTACACTTTCATGATTGTCTGGATTTCTAAAGAAAAGGATGGAAACAAAAAGGAGAAAAATCTCTAGGCATACACTTGATAAAATAATCAATCCCTTAGGGACCCTTCTGTGAATAATTTATTTTCACATTTGCTAGGAACTAGTAAGATTTAGGCATGGGGGTATGATTGCGTAGCAATCATAGGTCTTAATTGACCTAAATTAGGCTAGGACTTAGCATAAGTTAAGGTAATTCATGCATGCATAAGCATTACTAGCAACTTTACAACTTTCCTCTAGCTATGCATAAAATAATGCTATAATGTACTAATTAGGTGCATTATGTCCATTGCAAGTAATAAGCTGATCAGAAGCTAGATCTGAAGCTGGATCTAAAGTTGGATCTGAAGAATAAAGAATAACTGGTATTGCAGCGGAGCTGAAGCGGAAGACCTAGATTAGATGTAGTAGATAATAATGTAAGAAAGTTAAGGTATGCTATTCTATTAAGTAGGAATAAAGCAATAAATTGTGAAAAACTTAAGTCCATCCTAGCCCTAGGACAGCCTAGAAGCTTCCCCAAGCCTTCTCCACCCTTAGATTAGGTCACCACACCTTAGGAAACCTTAAAACCTTGATTATAGCCTCTATCCAGATGTCCAGATGAGTTATAGGACATCCAGAACCTTTAGCCAACTCCCGCACACCTTAAACCCACTTCTGCAATGTTATTGGACGTCCAGACACTTGGCCAGACATCCAATTTCTACAGAATACCCAAGACAGAACCTAGAATCCCCCCTGACTCTGATTGGATGTCTAGACAATAAGTCTGGACTTCTGATTTTTCACTATAAGTTGTCTGACACTATTATTAGACGTCTGGAACTGCTCTCTAGTTCTTGTTTTTGAATTCAAGCTTGGATCTTGAATTCCTAGGTCCCTAAACCCAATTCTAACCCCCTAGGAACCTAAATTAAGCCACCCCAACCCCAGTACATCACCTCTAGACCTCCCTAAGGATCTAATTAGGTCCTCACTAAACCTAATTGACTTGGATCATGGCCAATCTCTTTAATCTATTCAATTGGACTCATTGAGTCCAATTGAGCCCTGATCTAAGCACACAATGTCCAATTGGACTCAGTGAGAGTCCAATTGACCTTGATCTAACTTAATTGAGTTGTTTTACTCTTAATTAGGTTTCGCCACACCCAATTAAACTTGTATTAAGTTTAATTGCACTTTACCTTAGTGAATTAGGGTTTACAACCCTAATTTGAAACCTAAACCCACTAGAACCTAACCTAATCGACCTAGTCACCTAAGTTTCAACCCACACACACTATCCACACGAAAATACCTAGCCTAGAGTTGTCTAGAACTCTCTACCATGTGTTGTTGCCCTGGTTGCTAGAATTAGCAACCAAGAGCCATTCAATTTTTAGATCCACATTTGGTGGATCTAAAATCCACCATCCATCCTCTCCCTCACTTTCCCACGAGCTCCCATCATAGACCTCTCTAGAGAATTCCATAATTCTCTTGAGAGCTTCACTTAGGTCTATAAAAAGACCTAAGGGGTGGCACTTTGGACCCATTCACTCTTGGCTCCATTTTAGCTTAGTTTCATTCCACCTCCACTTCACCTTCATGAGTAGCTTCACCATGGTCTTCACCATCTCCACGCCAAGATGTTGGATCACCTCCTTAACCTCTCTCCATGGGCCGGCCTAAGCACCATTGGCCACCCCTCCTCCTCTCAACCATGTCAAAATGCCATCGGAGCCCACCTCTGAATGCCCTTAGTTCTGATAGATTAGATTATAGTTCTTCATAGTTTTACTGCTTTATTTACTGCTTAGTAGTGTAGCACTAAATTCTCCCCCAATGATGCATGCATAATCCTCTCTTAGATTCATGTATGCTAGATTAATGTTAGCTAGATTTATGTTTTCAAGCATTCATGTACAAGCTTTCCATGAGATTTATGTTGCAAACACCATCATGAATCAATGAAAATATTTTTCTATATATATATATATATCTATTTGTGAAAATCACCTTGAGCCTTGTTGCAATATTTTTGTGAGATTAAAGTTGCATGTTTTAATTTCTGATATTCTGGCAACTAAGCATGTCGTGCATAAATACGAACTTAGCATAAATCGATATGCGATTTTGAATAAGTAGAGCAAGAGAGATCGATTTCAAAAATCCATTTCCATAAACGCCTCCCAGAGACGAACGACTAGGACTCCAAGTCACGTTATCTTTATAAATTATTTTGACGAACATTTTCACGCACTATACTACGATGACATCTCTGTTTTTAAAACACGCATGAGAATCACTCCTTGTCAGCTCCCTAATGCTGATTTGCCTTAATCACAACATCAAGCCCCCTCGCCTGATCTCTTGACAATGATGGCTGAGCAGTTTGCTAAATTGAATGCCAATCAACAAACATTTACTAGGAACATCCAAAACCTAGCCAATCAAAGGCCTAACCCACCACCCTGTCAGCAGCCTGTTATTCATCTAAAAGATTTTTATGATCCTTCTTATTATGAGGAACGACCAGGGGTGGTCATACCAGAGAGGGACTTCGAAATCAAGCTGGCGATTCTGAGCCTGATTAAACACTTCCATGGCCTTCCTAGGGAAGACCCATTCAGCCACATTGAAGAGCAAACTCTTCTTGCACAGACAACCCGTTCCGGAAATGTGCAAGAAGACCTTTTGGCTGATGCGGCTATTTCCATTATCTCTAATTGATAAGGCCACTTACTGGTTCAGGACCATTAGCCGACCCATCACGACATGGCCTCAGCTCAAGAGTGCCTTCCTTAAAAAAATCCTTCCCATAGGTCGTACTAATTCCCTGCGAAGATCTATTACGACCTTTCAACAGAAATCTGGTGAGACTTTTCATGACTCTTGGGAAAGATTTCAAGATCTCCTAAGAAGTTACTCGCACCATGAGATTCCAAAATCTAGCAGCTCGTGCAGATCTTCTATCATGGTTTAGAAGATCAAATCCGACGTTTCGTCGATGCCTCGTGTGGCGGCAACTTATTGAATAAGGATGCTGAGAGTGCCTATGACCTTTTTGAAGAAATGAGTGAAAACTCATTTAATCAAGCTTCCATGAACACATTTTGCAAAACTTCAAACCCGCAGTTCAGTGTTCATGAAGTAGGCACTCAATCTATTCCTATAACCCAAGATGATCTTCAAATTATTACACAAAAACTCGACCAGATGCACATTAATCAAAAGAAGATTGAGGAAAGACTTGCCACATCAACCAAGCTTGACACAGTCCACATCTAACCCAACCTAACTTTCCACGAAGAGAAAATTTGCACAATCTCAACACTACTCTTGCTGATTATTACCAGTATTTTGAGGTTGCCCATGATTCACTGGGGAATTATAACTATCCAGATCTTAACCCCACTCAAAATATTTCTATCATCTAGGAGCCATTTAAAAATTCTTCCAATTAGAAGAACTAACCGAACTACTCTTGGAATAATCAGGTTCCTCCCCAACCAAATCAATTTAATGAGTATGGATCTAATCCGACCTTTCATCCTGGGCCATCCCAATAAGACATCAATGCCCAGATGATGAGAACCCTGCAGGACATGTAAACAAAGATGACGGAAGTAACCCGTACTATCACAAATCTGAATAATCAGATCAGGGTTACTGATGTAAACATGTTTATATCACATAAACTATCTATTTACGCATGTTGTTAGGCATAGAATTGCATTACATACTATAAATAGTGCATAACATGCATCATCTTGCATTTAAGGTAGTCTGTATAAAATTTAGGTTAATTATCTCCTTTTATGGCCAAGGACAGAGCAACTTATTAATCAGGGCCTCGAATTGAAGATTCAACCGTACAAATCTAATCAAGGTGACGATTGGAGTTCGACGACTCCAAGATCACCCTGATCCAACATCCGTAGCATTAGATAGAGATCGAGGAACCCTAATGATCAAGGGCCAAAATGGTGTTAATCCACACCTTAGAAAATAAATCCGACAGCACAAATGGGTTCGGATCAATCACCATAGCCTAATGGCACGAAAATCGATCCAATCCGACACCCATGGCACCATCTACAACCCATAGAAGATGGATGGCCAGGATGGCACCACGTGGCACCATCTTAGTCACCCAACCAGCCCCAAGGACCCGCCTCTGCCCTTTGTCTTCATCGGCTCGACGAATCTCCACCATTGGATGCCCATCCAACGGCCACAGATCCACACGCACAAATCCTCCGTGGGACACAGATGGAGGTGTAGCGCAGCAGTCAAGCGCCACTTCGGGAGCGAAAGGCGCACATTCAAGCCACGCCAAGCGACTCAATTCAGACGGGTGCGGGCGCGAGCGCGATTGCCTCGTTAGATGATGATTGGGCGGCCGAGGGGTGGAGGTGTGGCGCGCGGAGGAATGGTTGATCACGTACACACACGATGACGCGCGTTTGGATGCCTCATCGCACACGGGTGCTCAGCAGAGGAGTTTTGAAGGTGCGGGCAAGGATCGATCTCGACCATCCGATCTCACGATTGGACGGCTGAGATCAATCCAAACGTGCGTGAGCGTTAAGACATGGAAGAGGAGCAGGCAAGCACGGCACGTGCACTTCGACCACGTTCAGACCTTTAGTGATGGATAAATCCATCACTAAAGGCCCTATATTAATGTTTTTGAAATTAAAATGTCCAAAATGCCCCCACTCCTTGCAACTATAAAAGGAGACCCCTACCCTATGAATTTCTCATCCCTTCTTCTCTTCTCTCACCCCTTCCAAAGCTCTAAGAGCTTGTCCCACACCCGGGATGCTCTTCTAGAGTAGAAATCATAATTTTCCACCTTCATCCCCCTTCGTGGTGCATCCCGCAGTTGTCCTCTCTCTGCATTCGAGAAGTGAATCTCGCGACGACGACGATGTGCTTCTTCATTCCTATTTCTCCCACTTTGTTCTCCTTCTTCTCGCTCCATTCCCCATCTTCCAGGCATCGTCCTATCCGACTCATCCTCCAAGCAATTGTCGAGGAGGATATTTCTCTCTCCATTCTCTTTACTGCTTTCTAGAGTAGATTGACTACTTTCTAGTGTAGATTTCCCACTTTCTAGTCGTAATGAGTAGTGTAATGAACTTCTTATAATGAAATCCATGTTTATTCTACCTCTCTTTTGATTTTATTTGTAATATTCTCTCTCTCTTCTATTTATTATTTGTTAAATAGATAGCTAGTTTTCGACTAGCTAATCTATTTCATGACAAATAAATAAAATGCATATTTTTAATCAAATGTCCACCTCCCTGTGTTCAACTCGGAACTTCTTTACAGATTTCTTGATATAAATTTTATCTGTTGAGCAGATTTCTTCACGACTCGAGCTACAACGAAGGGTTTTCAAATCAACTCCGAACTCGTAGTTTTCTGCCTTCAACATTTTGGCGCCGTTGCCGGGGATGTGACGCTCTTTGATTTTTTATGTTTTTCGAATTAAGAATCGTTTATGTCACTTCTCTCCTTTCTTATTGTGATTGCAAGTACTCTTTTGAGACGAGCAAAAGTGGTAGATTGGAGCAAAGTGCTGTTGAAGGTTCTGTAAGTTCACCGCCACCTCCTACCCATTAGTTTTCATTCCACCACGTAATAACACAAACATAAATCAACCTAGGTGTTCTTATAAACCCTAAGGTCAGTTTTGATTGTTTGTTTGACACCTACACCCACCCTACCCTCCTCATTTAAAAAGAAAAATTAAAAAAATCTCACAGAGGCACACAACCCCATCTGATTTTCAGACTCAACCGATAAACTGATCTTTGGAGCCGGTACACACACCCAAACACATAATCGAGTAAAAATTAGCTTAGGTAATCACTTGTGTGCCTAATTAGTGGTGCAACAAGCCAATTGTTTGAGTTGATTGGGCCACACCACTTCAACTAAAATCAACTCATTAAGTAGCTACCATATAGGTTCAACTCTTAGGGATTTACCAGGCACTCCACATTCTTTTAAGCTTCAAGGGAAAACATCTTCACCTGTGCTTTCAAAACCTGGTGTGCCAACAAAACTTGATTGAAAATACCTAAAGTTGAATCTTAAAAGCTACTAAGCAAGAATTGAACCCTAAAATTCACCTCATCAAAAATAATCTTGCTTGAAAACCATTGGTTGTGTACGCACACACACATCAATCAATCATTAAGGGCACAACCCAGATAAAGGGCCCATCACATTCCAAAGCACATTCAAACCTAACCCTAATTAAACAGAGTAGACATTGGCCTTAAGGATTCAACTCGCTCTTCAGAGGTCAGAACGAGATTATTTTCGATTAGTCTATTTCTACTATTCAATCTGATGTCTAGCTAGGGGAGTAGAATCAAACGATCGCGGCTAAGGGTACACTAGGAGTCGGAGGTGCAAACCAAAGGAAGAATCTTCTCCCCAGTCCCTCCCTCTAACTAGTTGGATTGAACGAACAGAAGTAGATCAAATCATTTCTTTATCTCAAGATGGGTTCTGGGAGTCTATCGGTCTTTAGACTAGCCCACTTAAGGATAGGTTTGATTGTTTGTATTGTAGGGTGCCTTTCTTCCTCCCATCTATCATGAATCTTTTCACATTTAATATGCATTCCCGCTCTTTCCCTCCTGTTATGACTTATCCTTGGCATGATGATTATTATCCTGACTCATATTGTAATCAACCATCGGTTACTTGGGATAACTCGGATTGGGGATACAATTTTGGACGTCTGTGTTTAGGGTCTATCGTAAACACCATGGTTGTGATTTTTATCCATCTCCGAGCCACATCGATTATAGATCGCCACCCTTTCATGGACAACATAATACGATCTACAATCAAGGAAAATACACTGATCCTTACCCATACCCTTAATGCACTGCCTTTAGGTCATCACCACCTTTTGAACAATCCAAAATGACCCATTATCAAGAAGGGTATCACAAATCTCAATTCGTTAACTCCTCTACACTGATCCCAAACCCGCCCAACCCTGAACCAAACTATTTGGTTCAGGTTAACCAGGTCCAAGATAAGGTTTTGGCTAACTTGAAGAATACTATACAATCTTTAGAAGCTCAGCTGGAGCCCCTGATTGAAATGATTGATGATCTGAAAAAGTATTTGTTGGATTGGCTCCAGGATGTTAAGGATAAGGACCAGATGAGTTTTTACTTGGGAAGTTAGTGAAATTGAGAATGAGATCTGTGGTTGCTTTAGTTCAATCATGGAATGATTCCTAGGATGAACCCCCTTCAGGAGAGCCAATGTCAGAACCCGCTCAAGCACCTGTTGGTGGGGACATGTGTTACGAGGCTGACCAGATTGATTTAGAGCAACCAATTAAGTATGATCTGATTTCTTCACCTGAGATCCCTGAGTCGGGGTACGAGGAAAGGTATGTCTCCATGGATTAGAAAGTGATGGATGATTTAGGGACGTATATTAATATGGATTTAGATTTCTTTGATTCTGAGGGTGAAGATTCAATTTGCAAAGTCACACGTGAGTTTACAGAACACGATTTCTATGAGATGATTGCGCCTGCAGAATCGGTTAAATATTTGATAGATCAATAACTGAGGAAATTGATCATATTGGGGCTCACATAACAGATCCAGAATTGCATTTTCTGAAGGATTCAATTCAATGCCCCGATTGTCAGTTATACCCATTGAGCTTATTGACGATTCTATTTTGAGAAAACTAGACCCAAGTCAATTCTAATTTAGTCACATCTTTTGGACTTGGAAATTTCAGACGGGGTGATTAATATGTAGGAGGTCTCAGAATTTGACATTCTGAGTGAGGAGGATAGGAGCTGGGAAATATTGATTTGGGAAGTTAACTCCGGAGGAAGCAGAAGACCGAGTCTAAGGGTTCCAATTAATATGACACCATCAAACCAGGACCCTTACAACATTTGTTCTAAGGATGTCCAACCCAAGCACACATTCATTGATTATCCTTTTGATCTCTAATTCTTTGTAACCCAACTTTTTGGTCTTGGGTTGCATCCTCATAAATCGCAGGCCTGACCCTGCTTGCATACTGATTTTAGGTTCTGGGTAATTCTTATCCAGAACCTTAGATATACTCGACCATGGGGTATGGGTCTGTGGAACGTTGACTTCGAGAGATAACCGGGTTTTATTGTTATAGAGTTGTAGTATAGCCAGTTATTGCCATCATTTCAAATATATAAATTTTTTACTCGGAAAATAAAAGAGTTCCCGAGGTCGAACTCAGGGAGCAAGTTGTATTCTAGAGATATACATGTTCTATTAAAAAAATAAAGAAAGAGAGAGAGAGAGAGAGGGAGAGAGATGAAAGTTTGAGTTCTTCTTCTTTTCTTCTCTTTGTCTCTCTCTCTCTTTAGCTTTTGTTCTTCCTGTTCTTCTTCTGTGTTTATCTCCTTGTGGTCCTCTTCTTCTTCTGTTGTTCTTCCTTGTTCTTTTGTTCTTCAGATCTCCTTCTTTCTTCTTTTCTTTTTCCTGTCAGGACGTCGTCTCTCCTTCTTTCTTCTTTTCCCTTCAGGACGTTGTCTGATTTTCCAATCAGACGACTTAAATCGCTTGTTGCTACAGTGTCTCCCTTAGCTTTCTTCTTCACCTGTGCCTGCACACTTCAGAGTTTACATCAGAGGGCAAAACCTACTCTACCCTCCCCCCCTCCCCCGTCTCTCTCTCACAGAATCCGCTCATAGGATAGCTCTCCCAGAGCTGCCGGGTAGCCGGGTACGGGTCGCGCCCGGGTCCAGGCCCACCGGCGTGCGTGGTGGGCGAGGAGTGCAGGTCAGTCTAAGTTGGGTTGGGTCAGGTCCGCGGGGCGTGAGCGCGGACGAGACCGGGTAACCGGGCGAGTGAAGGGGACCTCACCCCGTGTGCTGAGGCACTAAGCCTCCAGCACTTTTTCGCTTTATACCGCTGCGCCTCTTCAGAGTTTTCCGAGGTGGGACTAAATGTCCCACCCTAATTGAGCGCCCGCAGTGGAGAAAGCAGCGGGCGATCGTGGCTTCATGCGAGGCCTTCGCCCCAGCTGCGAGCCTGATGCTTTGTCGAAATGCCTCGCAAGGCCTGGGAGTCGAATCTGGGCGTGGCGCGCCTGCAGCTGCAGGCGGAAGCAGCTCCTTCTGCACGGCAATGGCGGCGGAGGTCGGGTGACCTGTTCACAGCAAAACGGCCTCTCGGCCTAATCAGAAGGTGCCGAGAGCTTCGCCAGAGTGCGGCGAAGCTCGTGTGGGTGGTGGCGAGGCGTGGGGCGGCGTGCAAGGGCTGCCCTAGGTCGGACTGTGGGTCGGAAGATGGGTTTGTTTGGTGGGGTTGCAGAGGGTGATGTGGGGGAAGTGGAAGGGCGGGGGTTGATCAGGGTGAGGAGGCAGAGGTTCTGCGGTGGTCGGCGAGCCGTGTGGGTTGCTGGGGTGATGGGGGGGTCTCGCCGGAGTTTGGCCGGAGACGAAGGGGGTGACGGTGGACAGGAGCGGTCGAGGGTTTAATCAAATAAAAGACAGTGAGGAAAAGAAAGAGGGGGAGATGGGGAGGAGTTCTGACCTAGCTACGGAGACGAAAGGGGCCGGAGCAGGGCGACAGTCGTATCGACTGTCGCCGGAGAAGAAGATGCCCAGGGGAAGGGGCGGCGGCGAGCAGAGAGCTGGAGAGGCGCCAGCTGGGTGCGGCGTGGCGCGGGAAGAGCAGGGGAAGAAGTCTCTGCTGCTGGTATTATGGCAGAGCGAAGAGGAGGAGGAGGAGGAACCACCGGAGCTGGTGGGCATCTGCCGGAGTGAGAGGAGAGGAAAGTTGGGGGTTTTCTCCGTCAGATCCGAGCTGGGAAGAACGGTGGAGCGACGGGGGTATTTATAGGGACCGAATCAGGGAGGAAGGCGGAGGGAGACGACGTGTCTCCCTCGCCGGAGGACGCCGGAGATGGAAACCCATACCGTCCGTGCGTTCGCACGGCCGGTATGGTGGGTTACAGCGACCAGGGGGGTGTCCCTGCGACGGCTGACGACGCAGGGCACCCCCGGTTTACTTGCCAGGCTCTCCCCCTCACCCTGCGCGGCGCCATGCTCCGCGCAAGGTCGCCGGAGCATGGTGCTGGCAGGTTTTGCAGGGGGGACCTGAACGCAAAGAACGAAGGAGAGTTAGGGGCCAAAATGCGAGGGTTCAAAAGTTGAGGGCCAAAAAGTAAATATATGAGGACCAAAGTGTAAAGTTGGTCAAGGAGGTTTCTTCTTAGGCTCAAGTTTTTATACATGACTAATTAGGACCTAAGGAATCTGATGGTGAATTTCATTTCTATATTAAACCTTGTTTGACCGATCAATTTATGCGAAAACCCAAATTAAGTTATTAATTGGGCATGATTCTCAATGTAGGTCAAAATGGGTTCTGAAGGCCAAATTGAAGGTTCTAAACCCTAGATATTATTTTTCTATGAATTTTAGAGGGTTTATTCTATTTTTACTTTGCCTCGAACCTCGTGAATTGAAGTGGGTTGTTTTAGGGTTACAGATTATCATTTAGTTCCTTGGAATTGCTGTAGCCCTTGCTAGATCATCTCATCCCACTTTTATTCTTATTAAGTTGCTTTGACCTATGTTTGGGCCCTGAATTACCCTGTATGCAGATTATACTGGTAAAATTGCATTTTTACCCCTTATGACTTATTTTCTCCTTAAACTCAGAATTCTCTGAGTTAAGCCTTTCCTTGAGTTATGTAGGAGCTTTTATCCTTTGTATTAGGTCAAAATGAGCTAGTTATGGCTCATGATGAGGTTCTCATCAGTCTGCATCACAATCTGGTCCACATCGGTAGACATCTGTTGGCAGGTCTTAGGTTGAATCTTTTTATTCTGATTCTAACCTGCACATGTGAATTCGTTATTTCTTCTTTGTATAGTGTGCCTAGCTGAAGGCACTAAATTCAGCACGTATACAATTTCTATTTATCTCAGAGCGGACCCGTCATTCACGCAATTCAGGTGCTTTCTACTCCACTCTATTTCATGCCTTTTTAATACAATGAGGACATTGCATTAGGTAGGCATGGGCAGTTGGATATTTATCTCTGAATTATTTCGTCAGCTCCGTAAATTCATTTTGTTTTCCTTTTATTTATATTAAAGAAAATGTGGAATTGAGAAAGAGAAATTGGGCTTTAGAAAATTTTCAATCTTAGGAAATAAAACTATTTGATTTGAACACGAAGACCCTTCAGGTCTTCGGACTTAATCAGCCCAGGTATCCACTAAAATGTGGATTTGTTTCTCGAGTCCCTGCCAACCTAAAAATATTTCTAATTTGATTAAATAAGTTGGGGTGATAAGTACACGACTTATCAACCCACCCTCTGATTTGAGGGAACTTCAAGTCTAAGCATCTACACACTATTCGTCACTGACTCGTTGTTCAGTGGTTTTAATGGAAATTGGGTAGCTAATGAACCTTCTAGGGTGATATGGCTAGTAAGTTATTGTGGGTAACAGCCCATAGGTAGGTTGTCCAGAGCCCAATCACAGGACCACTCTCTTCTTGCTGCCTTTAGGTAAATCTTAGACCAAGGAACCCACCTACTTAAAAAGAAAAAAGAAAGCTCAAAAAGAAAAGAAAAAGAAAAAAAAAAGAAAAGGAGAAAAGAAAGAAAAAGAAACAAAAAGAAATAAGCCACACTTCACCGCACGAGCATGGCTGGCAAGTTATCGGTGATAACAGCTCATCGACTGGTTATCCAAAACCTAGCTCAAGAAATGCACTAAAAATTCCAAAACATTTAGGAAGAAGTAGAGAAGTAGAATAAGCTAGGGAGATATACACTAGATTCACCCTTGTGCTGATCCCATAAAAATAAAAATAGGGAGAAAGCTACCAATCGTATAGATACACCTTTAGGCAGAATTCTTTTTAAGGTCACCTAGGGGCATAGAAACCCGAAGTTCGTTCTGATTGTCGATCAATGAGTCTATCACTTTCACAAAAAGATGCTTCGAACATAGGGTTCTCATCAAATCTTGGGTGGGTTGAGTGGCCATAGAAAGCTGCTCTGTAACCCTGAACTCAAAAATCCAAACAAATTAGAAAAGAAGAAAAGGAGAAAAAGAGATCCCTCTTTGAATAAGGTGAGAATTTGAGGCAATCTGCATTTTGGCAGATACCTGGCTGCTGCTGTGTCTTTGTAGTTCAGGTCCTAGTTGAAATCTGTAAGTGTTAAAAATAACTATTGCCCAAGAAACCTGACTTAATTCTCTTATAAATGGCATATAGTTTTGCTAGGGACTAGCAAAAGATAGGGATGGGGTGTGATGTAAACATGTTTATATCACATAAACTATCTATTTATGCATGTTCTTAGGCATAGAAATGCATTACATACTATAAATATTACATAACATGCATCATCTTGCATTTACGGTAGTTTGCATAAAATTTAGGTTAATTGTCTTCTTTTATGGCCAGAAACAGAGCAACTTGTTAATCAGGGCATCGGATCGAAGATCCAACCGTATGGATCTGATCAGGGTGACGATTGGAGTTCAACGACTCCAAGATCGCCCTGATCGAACATCCGTAGCACCAGATAGAGATCAAGGAACCCTAAAGATCAGGGACAAAGATGGTGTTAATCCGCACCTCAGACGACAAATCCGACCACACGGATGGGTTCAGATCGACGATCGTAGCCTAATGGCCTGAAAATCGATCCAATCCGACACTCGTGGCACCATCTACAACTCACAAAAGATGGACGGCCAAGATGGCACCATGTGGCACCATCTCAGCCGCTCAACCGACCCCAAGGACCCGCCTCTACCCTTCATCTTCACCCACTCAATGGATCTCCATCGTTGGATGCCCATCCAACGGCCACAGATCTGCATGCACAAGTCCCCCGCGGAACACAAACGGAGGCGTAGCGCAATGGTCGAGCGCCCCTTCGTGAGCGAAGGGCGTGGGTTTGAGCCGCGCCAAGCACCGCAATTCTGACGGGCGCGAGCACGAGCATGATTGGGCCGTTAGATGAAGATCGAGGGACTGAGGGGCGAAGGCATGGCGTGCGGAGGAATCGTTGATCGCGTACGCGTGCAATGACGTGCGTTTACAAGCCTCATCGGACGCGGGTGTGTGATAAAGGAGTTTTGAAGGTGCGGGTGAGGATCGATCTCGATCGTCCGATCTCACGATCGGATAGCTGAGATCAATCCAAGCATATGCAAGCGTTAGGGCGTAGAAGAGGAGCGGGCGCACGCGATCCGTGCATGTTAGCCACGTTCAGACCTTTAGTGACAGATAAATCCATCACTAAGGGCCTTGTATTAATGTTTTTGAAATTAAAATGTCCAAAATGGCCCCACTCCTTGCAA
Organism: Thalassia testudinum; assembly: GCA_037157565.1. Taxonomy (NCBI): domain Eukaryota; kingdom Viridiplantae; phylum Streptophyta; class Magnoliopsida; order Alismatales; family Hydrocharitaceae; genus Thalassia; species Thalassia testudinum. The sequence continues at coordinate 55,171,614 of JAZHRO010000009.1, forward strand.
TTATAAAAGGGGACCCCTAGCCTACGAATTTCACATCCATTCATCTCTTCTCTCACTCCTTCCAAAGATCTAAGAGCTTGTCCCACACCCGGATGGTCCTCTAAAGTAGAAATCATAATTTTTCCACCTTCGTCCCCCTTCGAGGAGAATCCTGTGGTTGTCCTCGCTCTGCTTTTGATAAGTGAATCCCACGACGACGATGATGTGCTGCTTCATTCCTACTCCTCCCGCTTCATTCTCCTTCTTATCGCTCCATTCCCCGTCTTCTAGGCGTCATCCCATCCAGCTCGTCCTCCAAGCGATCATCAAGGAGGATATTTCTCTCTCTATTCTCTTTACTGCTTTCTAGAGTAGATTTACTACTTTCTAATGTAGATTTCCCGCTTTCTAGTCGTAATGAGTGGTGTAATGAACAACTTCTTATAATGAAATCCATGTTTATTCTACCTCTCTTTTGGTTCTATTTGTAATATTTTCTCTCTCTCTCTTCTATTTATTATTTGTTAAATAGATAGCTAGTTTTCGACCAGCTAATCTGTTTTGTGACAAACAAATAAAACGTGTATTTTTAATCAAATGTCCGCCTCCCTGTGTTCGACCCGAAGCTTATTTATGGATTTTTTGGTATAAATTTTATCTGTTAGATGGATTTCTTCGCGACTCGAACTACAACGACTGGTTTTCAAATCCAACTCTAAACACGTAGTTTTCCGCCTTCAATAGTTACTCCCACTCAAAGACTTGCAGGACATCTTCCCTCCTAACCCATGCCCAACCCTAATCACCAAAGGAACCAATATTTGGGTAGAAATCCACACTACTCGAATCAGCCTCCTACTAATCCACCACCTCAGCAATCTCCCAGGTTTCCACAACCACAGGCCCCCCCACCTCCTCCAAATAATAGTCCAACTGCACATGCAGTTACGTTGAGGAGTGCGAAAACCACCACTGATCTTGGGCCTTCACAAAAACCTGGTGAAATCCCCATCCCTGTGCAAATTGACTCTCCACCTCCCCATCAAGACAAAAAGGAAACACAAAAATCTCCAGACACGACTCCTATCCCTTCTCCACAAGCTCTCCACCCTACCACCAATAGAAAAAAGAAATCTGAGCCCACCACAGACGAACTCATGGATCTATTTAGGCAAGTTCAAATCAATATTCCTCTCTTAGATTCCATCAAATATATACCTGCCTATGCCAAATTTTTGAAGGAGATCTTTACTCCAAAAAGGCAGGCCAAAAATATAGGACAGGTACATCTTTCGAAGACATAAGCTCTGTCATACAGAGCAAGCTACCTCCTAAGATGAAAGATCCGGGGGTGCCATTAATTTTAGTGGTAATTGATGATACTACCTTTGATCGTGCCCTCCTTGATCTTGTTGCCTCAATTAATATCATTCCCACGATTTTATTTGAAGTGTTTCAGATCGGTGAATTAAAACTCGTCGAGGTTACCCAGCAATTAGCTGACCGATCTACAATCAAACCTCGTGGAATTATTGAGGTTGTTTTGGTCAAGGTCCAGAATTGTGTCTTCCCTACAGACTTTCTGGTTCTTGACATTGAGGTATCTGAATCTTTACTACATGCCCCAATAATCCTTGGACGACCCTTTTTGGCCACTGCAAAGGCAAATATCAATTGCCACACAGGCAAAATGGATATCACCTGCGCAGGTCAAACTATCACTCTAGATATTTTCAAATCCTCCAAGAAATTCCATGATGATAACTTTTTTGAGGACTCAGATATTGAAATTTCAAATATGGTGGAGGAGTCAATGTTGATAGATGCCCTTACCAACCATAATATTTTTTAGGAATCAGATTCAAAATCAGTGGTCAGCGAAATCTGTGATTTGGAGACTTTTCTTGATGAAAAACCCCTTCCTGATGACTCCCTTTATCACCCTGATCCACCCACTCTTCCCTCACCCAACCTTTCCACACTAATTTCACCCAATCGTCCCCATCCCTTCCTCGACCCCTTTCCTTTGGACCCGCCCAAGTTTGGCATTCAACCTAATTTAAAACCACGGCCAGACTCAGGCTACACTTATCATTTTCCATCCAACTTTGATCCCTATATTTCCTCTAATCAATTTTCTAGGGATCCAGAAGAAGACACATTTTATGCGGCCATCCAAGTGTCCAACTCTTTACATTATTACCCATCTTTCGTGCATACCTTCAAGCCCAACTGAATGGCGTAAAAAATAGCACTGGATGAGAGGTAACCCATCATTTTTCCTACTTTCCTTTTTCCTTTCTTTTTCCAGGTTTTGACCATCCTAAACCCGACCGCCCTTCACCAAGGTGATCCCTTTTCCCTCCTAATGCATGAGGACAATGCATATCATAAGCATGGGGGGGTGTTTTTAAAATTTTGATGATCGATTTAGGATTTTCAAAACCTTAAAACATGCTTTGTCTTTTGACATTTAATTTCTTGCATGCATACCCAACAAAGAAAAATGTTGAAACTTTTTGACGAAATATTTCATATCGAGACTAAGGTTGAAAACTCACTTTTGGTACAATGGGATTTTATCTTTAAGAAACTAGGGATAAGGATACGGATCTGGTCATTGGAATTTCAGGGTCTATTTTTAGACTAGATCAGATATCATTCTCCAAAATTCCACCTGAACTCATGATAGTTCAGGTGACTTGATACTCTTTTGTAATATGGAAAGTATCTGGCTTAGTTTTGCGAAAATTCCTGTGTCAAATTTCACACAGAAGCAAACACCTAAAAACAACTAAATCTTAGAAAAGCCCCCTTCTTTGAACTTAGTAAAGGTTTGAAGCAGATCATTGGTTTGAGTTCCCACCATCAAGGAGGAAAATGCCTCCTTTGAGGATGCGATGTCAACAGGTTACCACCTCAGCACTGCTCCATATCTATATTTCATATCTTTAGATGGACCATTAAAGCGCATTTTTGCAGCTCAAGTGTCTTGGACGGTGCTCTACCTATAGTGTCGGAGCAAAAGCTTGAGTTTGCTTGGAGCGCCCCTTTTCACCACATTGTGTTTTGGGGTGTGAGCTCCTAGGTGGTGTCATGGATAGTGCTATCTCGAAGTACTTGCGCCAGAGCCCCCTCGAGGATTGGTAACGGGAATGATGATCCTGATACATCTGTTGTAAGACTAAGCTCAAAATAAGCATGGGGGAGGAAATAAAAAAAAGTTAAGAAAAAAAATGCCCTTATAAATGTTGGCTTATGATATAAACACATCTATTTAGGCTAAAATGCCTATTCATGCATGTTCGTAGGCTTAGATTTGCATTTTATGTTATAAATATTGCATAGCATGCATCATTCTGCATTTAGAGCAGTTGTATATATTTTAGGTTAATTAGGTCCATTTTATGGTCAGGAGAGAAGTCGTATTTTAGGGCCTCAGATGGGTGACTGGACCGTATGGATCTGATTAGGATGACGAACGGAGTCTAACGCCTTTGAAATCGTCTAGATCGGAGTATCATAGCATCATACAAAGTCAGAGGAAGATCAACAGCCAGGGGGCAATGCGACATCCATATGGGTTTTGGATGGAAAATCAGACCGTACAGATGTATCCGAAGCGATGGTCGCAGTCCAACAGTGTGGAAATCATCTCGATCTGAGCACCGTGGCACCCTATACAAAAGAAAAAGGAATGGGTGGCCCAGATGGCGCCACGAGGCACCATCCAGGCGGCCCAACACTGGCCAACAGCAGCGCACCTTGCACAGCTGCAGCCGCGCACAGTGCACCGCACACAGCCATAGCCGCAACCGCGCGCAGCAGCAACGCATCGTGCACAGCTGCAACCACGTGTAGTAGTAGCACAGTTCATGCCAATGCGCACGCGTGGCATAGAGTGGGGAGCACGGGCACGTAAAGCGTGCAGCGTGCGATGCACATGCTAGCGGAGTGGGTGCTAGTGGAGGATGGGAGTGGATCTTCAGTGACGCTAGCCTTTAGTGATGCTTGCAGCTGTCATTAATGGTCTACGTGTGCCAGAAAGAGGAATTGAAGGGTGGATCTTCAGTGACAGCTACAGCGACATTTATGGATGCAGTAATGACCTGGATGCAATTTTGTTCTTCTTCCTCCACTATAAAAGGACCTACCCACCACCATTCCAAATCAACTCTTCCTTTCTTCCTCTCACCACCTTGAAGGCTCTAAAGAGAGCTTGTCCCAAGCCCGAGATGCTCCTCTAGAGTAGAAAATCAAATAGTTTTCCCACCTCTCATCCCCATTCGTGGAGCATTTCGTGGCCGTCCTCTCATCACCCTTCGGGAAATAAATCCTCACCGTGGCGCCTTCCTGCCCCATCCTCCGTCCTCTGGCTCCGTCCTTCGTCCCGCTCCTCACCACCTTCCTCCAGGCGATGTCAGAGCAAGTCATCCTCCGAGCAACCATCGAGGGGGGTTTCTCTCACCTCTTTCTATCTTTTTATGCTTTCGTAGTGCAAATTTTCTGCTTTCGTAGTTGTAACAAATAATTCTTGATAAATAGATTATTGTTTCTCTCTCTCTCTCTCCCTCTCTCTTATATTTTTGCAAGTAGATAAAGGTTTCATCGACTTAATCTCTTGCTTGTTAAAAAAACCAAAGAAATTAGAAAAGACAAAAATGACCAAAAAGAAATAAAAGTGAAGTGCAGATTTCATTAAACCAAGCGTTCGCCTCCCCATGTTCGACCCAGGACTCCCTTGGAGTTTCGGTATAAATTTTATTTGACCATGAGTTTTGCAACTACGATGACGGGTTACTTGTAACCCCGATTTCAAACTTGCAAAACGCGTGCAATCATTTTGGCATCGTTGCCAGGGAGGCAATGCTCTTTGGTTTTTTCTTTCCGTGTTTTTCCACCTTACCTAATTTTTATCTCACTTTTTCTTCGATCTTACTGTGATTGCAGGTACTCATCTGAGGCGGGCTAAAGCAGTTTGATTGGAGAAAAGTGTGGATGAAGGTTTCGTAAGTTTATCCCCACCACCCCCACCCACTAGTTCATTTCACCACACTAATAACTCAAACCCAAATCAACTTAGGTGCTTTTTATAAACCCTAGGATAGATTTGGTTGTTTGTTTGCCACTTCCACTCATCTCACCCCTGCATATATATACAAAAAAAAAATACTCTTCTCTTGTGAGATTTTCTGAAAGCTACACACTTAACACCCACAACTTCTCACCCTAAGGTGCATAATCACATCGATTCGACCACTTAACCAGGATCTGATCTGTGGACCCGATACAATTAACTCAAAATAAAAATTAGTGAGTAGAAATCTGAATAGGTCAAACATTTCTGTGTGCCTTAACTAAGTGGTGAAATAGGCCAATTGCTTAAACTGTTTGGGCTGCACCACTCAAAATAAAAGCGATTTGTTAAGTAGCTTGCCACTTAGGGTTGATTCTTAGGGCTGAACTAGGCACTCCACATTTTTTCTCTAATTTCTAAAGGAGTATATCATCACCAATGCTTGCAAAGCTTGAAGTGTTCTCCTAAACTTGATTTAATATACCTAAGATTAAACCCTAAAAGCTACTAAACAAGGTTAAACCTTAAAAGGCACATTATCAAATAACCTTGTTTGCAAACTCTGGTTGTGCACGTACACACATTTTAACTAATCATTAAGGGCACAACCCATCTAAAGGGCCCATCTCCCAAGCCTAACTAAAATCAATTAGACATTGGCCCTAAGGATTCATTCGCTTGTATGGATCTAGCTTGAGATTATTCACGATTAACCTGCTTATACTAGTTAATCTGATGTCTAGCTAGGGGAGTAGTGTCAAATGACCGCAGCTGGGGGGTAGACTAGGAACCGGAGGTGCAAGCCAAAGGAAGAGCCTTTTCTCCAATCCCTCCTTCTAACTAGTCAGATTGCCTAGACATGAGTAGAGTAAATCGTCCAAAATCTTTGGATGGATTCTAAGAGTCAGTAGACCTTAGGCTACCCCATCAAAGGACAGGCTTGTATTTTTGAGCTGAAGGGTTCCCTCTTTTCCCCATCCTTCCGACTTCCTTCCATTGTATGCTTGGGTGGAGGTCATTGAATCCTAGATTGGAAGGACCTTTAGACCATTCTAGGAGGCAGAGGTTGAGCTATAGCCAAGTAGAGCCCATGGCTAATCAAGAACTACCTCCCCAACCCCCGAAATAGCAGGAGCTGATTCAGAGGCAGTCGGAAGAATTGCAGCACATGCAACAATGGTTTCAACGTATGCATGGTCAAGGCGCTCGGCCCTTGAAGGATTTTTACGATCCTTCAAACTATGGGGAACGTCCCAGCATCATGATTCCCGCCGAATACATAGAAATCAAGCCCCAAGTCTTAAGTTTGATTAAGTATTACCATGGGCTTGGCTCAGGGGACCCATTCCAGCATCTAGAGGATCTGACTGCTTTAGTTCAGACCATCAGAGCAAGGAATGCAAATGAAGAGCAAATGATCATGAGGCCTTTCCCCTACTCTCTCAGGGATAAGGCCACACATTGGTACTAAACTATAGGAAGGCCGATTGAAACTTGGGCTGCTCTTAAGTCAGCTTTCTTGAAGAAATTCTTTCCTATTAGAAGGACCAATGCCTTGCGACGGGCGATTATCACTTTCGCCCAGCGGCCAGGGGAACTGTTTCATGCTGCCTAGGAGCAATTCTAGGAACTTTTGAGGAAGTGTCCACACCACGAGGTGCTGAAATGGCAACTCATGCAGATTTTCTATCACGGGTTGGTTGAGCAACTCCGTAATCACGTGGACGCGTCTTGCGAAAGTAATTTCCTCAACAGGGATGCAAATAGCATATACGACCTATTTGAGGAAATGAGCGAGAACTCAATTAATCATGCCTCCATGGATGCATTCAACTGATCCCAACAACCTAGGTCAAGTGCTAATGAGATCCAAGATTCTCATTCATTTGACTTTGAATTAATTTGTAATAAACTGGATAAAATGAACTTGGTTGCTAAGAAAATAGAAGAATGGATGTCTCGGAATTCAGGACACACTTCTCTACCCACTCAATCCCAGAATTTGAGATTCCATTCCTCACGAGCTCCCACGGGGTGGGAATTTGTGAACCAACTTGATTTAGCTCAACTTTTGAGCCAGGATTTCTAGGAACCTTATGGGTTCCAAACTGGGGCCTTTGATCCCAGTTTTTCTGATCCTTCCTTCTCTCCATCCACGTCTTATGAGGATGAATATGCAATGCAGGAGAATGTTAGGTCCAACCCGTATTCCAACACTTATAACTCGAGATGGAAGAACCACCTTAACTTCTCCTGGAAAAATTAGGGGCAACAGACCCAAACTCGACCCAGCAACTATGCATCTCAAAAACCTATGGGTCAGGGTCAAGTATACACCTAGTTGCCCCAGAGACCAGTTACTTAGCCATCTTGGAATGTCCAACAATCTGCAGCGTAGGTTGATTTAAATCGGTAGATGGTGGAAATGCAAGGGTACATGCTTCAGCTTATGCAACAAATGAAGACATCATTGGATAACTTGCAATCTGGGTTAATTGCTAACACCCGAAAACCTGGATCTCTACCTTCCCAACCCGTACCCAACCCGTGCAACGTGCAAAATCAGGGCAATAGAGCCCAAGGGTACGAGAGTCAAAGGGACTCACACGCACATGCTCATGTGGTTGAGCAGGGTCCCTCATCTTCTTTTGGTTACATGACCTCCAATCTTCACTAACCCACCTCAAGACCCAAACCCGTATGCCTCTACAAACTCTGTCACCTTGAGAAGTGGAAAGCAAACTCGGGACCCTAAATTACCTTCTAGATGCCAGAACCCTGGGGAGCTTGAGAGAGAAGAGGAGGAGATTGAAGAATACAATAAGGCCCAGGGACCAGAAATTGAAAATCCCACCCATATCCCATTCCCTAAAGCCCTATTGAAAGCCAAGAAGAAGAAACCCCTAGATAGCAACGAGGAGCTCCTAGATTTATTCAAGAGCGTAGAGATCAATATTCCACTCATCAATGTTACTAAGCACATCCTGACTTATGTTAAATTTTTGAAAGAAGTATGTACCCAAAAGCATAAGCTGAGAGAAGCCAATCCGAGGAAGGTGATTCTCTCTGAGCAGGCAAGTTCTATGATCCTGCATCACCTTCTTCAAAAGAAGAAAGATCTAGGTGCCCCCTTGATCTCATGCATTATTGGGGAATACACTTTTGATAGGGCACTATTGGATCTAGGTGCATCCATCAACCTAATCCCGACTTCTCTTTATGAGAGGTTTGGGTTAGGTAAACTCAGGCCAACCTCAGTAACGCTACAATTAGCAGACTGATCGGTCACCACATCGAGAGGTCTTATTGAGGATGTAATTGTCAAGATCAAGGATTTCTATTTTGCTGTAGATTTCCTCGTCTATTAAATGGATGTACCTAATGATTTGAGGAACACGCCCATCATTTTGGGGCGTCCATTCCTAGCTACCGTCAAGGCCAACATAAACTATGAAAGTGATAGTATGGAGATCGCCTTTGGGGATAAGAAATTAACTCTGGATATTTTTATGGCAATAAGAGGATTTAACAATTGTGGATTCATTGAGGAGCTTGAGGATTAGGATCTTAAGACTTGTATGACAATCAGTGCAGTCAAGGCTACACCAGCTTTAGCGAACCCAACCCACAGCAATCTATGGTAGACCTACCACATCCTGAAGAGGCTGTTGATTTTGTTCATTCCCAGCCTCTTCCACTGGATCATCCTGAAGAATTTTCATCAGTATCCTCCCTACCTTTTATTCTAAACCCACCCCAGCTAGAATTAAAACCATTGCTCAAAAATTTGAAATATGAGTTCTTAGGACCTGAAAACACGCTCCCTATGATTATTAGTGCTGATTTAACTAAGGAGCAAGAATTGAGGTTAATTAAGGTCCTTAAGAACAACAAGGAGGAAATTGGTTGGACCATCAACGGCCTTAGGGGGATCGAGCCATCTTATTGTAATCATCATATTTTCATGGAAGATGGATCTCGCCCTTCTCGCGAAATGCAAAGGAGACTAAACCCGAATATGCGAGAAGTGGTCAAGAAGGAGATAATCAAGTGGCTCGATGCTAGCATTATTTTCCCAATCTCAGATAGTCCGTGGGTTAGCCCCATTCAGATTTTACCCAAGAAGGAGGGAATAACCGTTATGACTAGTGAGAAAGGGGAAACCTTCACCACTCATTTAGCTTCTGCTTGGAGAATCTGTATTGACTATAGGAAGCTGAACACAGCCACTAAAAAGGATCACTTTCTCTTGCCATTCATCGATCAAATCCTTGAAAGGTTAGATGGGAAAAAATATTTTTGCTTCCTTGATGGTTATTTGGGATATAACCAAGTCCCCATCCATCCTGAAGACTAGGAAAAGACAACTTTCACATGTCCCTACGGAACCTTTACTTTCCGTAGAATGTCATTTGGGCTTTGCAATGCACTTGCAACTTTTCAAAGGTGCGTGCTGGCCATCTTTTCTGACACGGTGGGAGATTGTCTTGAGGTGTTCATGGATGATTTCTCCACTTTCGGAGATTCTCTTTAGTCCTGCTTGGCTAACTTGGAATTGATCCTCCAAAGATGCATCAAAGCGTGGTTGGTCCTTAGCTGGGAAAAGAGACACTTTATGACTCAGGAAGGCATTGTCCTGGGTCATGTGGCCCCTAGTAGGGGTATTGAAGTTGATAAAGCTAAGGTGGATGCTATCTCTAGACTTCCTTCACCCACATCTGTAAAATAGATCCGCTCTTTCCTTAAGCATGTGGGTTTTTACAGAAGATTCATTAAGGATTTCTCGAAGGTTGCTCGGCCCTTGAGTAACCTTCTGGCCAAAGACACGCCATTCGATTTTGATGAATCGTGCCGTAAGGCATTTGATTTATTGAAAACGAAAGTCACCTGTGCCCCGGTATTGCAACCACCGGTCTAGATAGCCCCATTGAGATTATGGCTAACACATCTGATTATGCCATCGAGGCTGTCTTGGGTCAAAAGATTGAGAAAAAGCCCTCTGTAATTTATTACGCTAGCAAGACTCTGGACGAGGCCCAGAGGAACTACACAGTTACTAAAAAAGAATTGCTAGCCGTAGTTTTCACTTTAGAAAAATTCAAGGCTTATCCGTTAGGTTCTCATGTCATCATTTATACCAACCACTCAGCCTTGAAACATCTCTTGGCTAAAAAGGATGCCAAACCCCAGCTTATTTGCTAGATTCTGCTACTTCAAGAATTTGAACTTGAAATCAGGGATAAAGTCGGGGCACAAAATGTAGTGGTGAATCACCTCTCGAGAATCCTAATTGATTCTCATCTGGATTTCCCGATCTCTGATACTTTTCCAGATGAGACTATCCTCACAGTCTCGGGTATCCGAACCCCTTGGTTTGTGGATATTGTCAATTATTTGGCTATTGGTCAAATCCTCTAGGATTGGACCAAACAACAACGGGATAGACTTGTGTCTGAGGCTAAATATTATTTTTTAGATGATCCAGAGCTGTATCGCATCGGCGTAGACTAGATTATTCTTCGATGTGTCCCGAAAATTGAGAGATATGATGCCCCTGAACCCAATTCTTTCTGTCGGTTTACGGGACCATTCCATCCTTCATTTGGACACCATTATATTTTGGTCGCTGTTGATTACGTGTCCAAATGGATTGAGGCAATTCCCACCCAAACCAATGACCACAAGGTGGTCATCGATTTTGTGAAGAAAAATATCTTCAGTCGGTTCGGGGTTCCTAGGGCAATTATCAGTGATGGTAGCACACATTTCACTGATGCCTAGTTTTGGAATTTACTGGGTAAATACAGGGTGAATCATCGGATTTCCACAACTTACCACCCTCAGACGAATGGACAGGCCGAGGTCTCCAATCGGGAGATCAAGAACATTTTCCAGAAAATCGTTAGGCTTGATAAGAAGGATTGGACCCAAAAGCTAGATGATGCTCTTTGGGCCTACCGCACGGCGTACAAAACGCCTATCAATATGTCTCCGTTTTGTATGGTGTTTGGTAAGGCATGTCACTTGCTCGTAGAACTTGAACATCGAGCATTTTGGGTCATCAGGAAATGTAATGTGGACCTTGAATTGGTCGGGAAAACCAAGAAATTGCAACTATCTGAGTTGGAGGAGCTTTGAAATGATACTTATGAAAATGCTAGAATCTATAGGGCAAGGACCAGAGCTCTCCATGACTAGATGATTTCACGTAAGAGCTTTGAGCCGAACTAGAAGGGCTGGCTTTTCGATTCTCGGTTGAAGCTTTTCCCTGGAAAACTCAGGTCTAAGTGGGACGACTCGTTTGTTATCGAGCAGATTTTCCCTAATAGGGCCGTCGAAATTTCTAACCCAAAGATGGGTAATATTTTCAAGGTCAATGGACAGCATCTCAAACCCTTTGTTGACCATGTGCTCCCTGAACCCACCTCAGACAAGGTTGTTCTTACCTTGCCTTAACTACTGCAGGCCAATCATCACCCAGTTAAAGGCACTAAACTCAACACATGTAAAGACTATTCCAAGCTGACCAGAGTCTCATGAAAACCAGGTGTTATTCCACTTCTACTCTCCTGCATGCTTTCATTTTGAATAATGAGGACATTGAAATAGATAAGCATGGGGGGGTGGAAATATCTTATAATCGTTTTGGCAGCTATAATAGTAATTTCCTGCTTTCTTTTATTATTCTATTTTTAAAAAAAAAGAATTAGGAGACGAGAACTTAGGCATTAAGAGTTGCAAAGCTTAGGAATTAATACTTTGATACCTGAACACTTGGACTCTTCAAGTCTTCAGGCTTAATTAGCCTGGGTGTCCACTCAAATGTGGACTTAGTCTCGAGTCCTCACCAATTCAAATTCATTTTTAATTTGGCTAATAAATTGGGATGATAAGATGCGACTTATCAACCCGCCCTCTGATTTGGGGAGACTTTAAGCCTAAGCATCTACACACATTTTTGCACTGACGCACATTTCAGTGGTTTCTTCGGAAATTGGCTAGCTAATGAACTATCTAGGGTGGTATGGCTAGCAAGTTGTCTGTGGTAACAGCTCATCGGTCGGTTGTCCAAAGCCTAGTCACATGACCATTTTCATTGTACTGCCTTTAGGTAAATCTTAGATCAGGAAAGTCACCTACTTAAAAAAAAAGAGAGAGAAAAGAAAAAAAATATAAAAAATAGAAGGAGAAAATTAAAAAAAAAGAAAAAAAATATAAAAAAATAGATAAAGGAGAAAATAAAAGGTAAAACCACACTTCATCGCATGAGTATGGCTGGCAAGTTGTCAGTGGTAACAACTCATCGGCTGGTTGTCCAGAACCCATCTCACAAAAAAAAAGCACAATAATTCCCAAAACACTTAGGGAAGAAGTGGGGAAGTAGAATAAACCGGGGAGATATACACTGGATATGCCCTTGTGTTGACCCCATAAATAAAAGTAAGGAGAAGGCTACCATTCGAAAAGATAAACCTCTAGGCAAGGTCACCTAGGGTCATAAAAACCTAAATTCCATTTTAACGGCTGCCTAGTGAGTCTTTCACTATTTTCACAAGATGCTTAGCACTTAGAGTCCTTTCCGAGTCTTGGGCGGGTCGGGTAGCCGTAAAAAGTTATCTTGAAACTCTCAAACTCCAAAAGTAAAAAAAAAATTAGAAAAGAAGAAAAACAAGAAAAAAAGTTTTTTCTCTTCTCAAATAAGGTGAGGGCTTGGACGGTCTATATTCTGGCAGGCACCTGGGCACTGTTGAGTTTTTTAATTAGGTCTTAGGGTTGAGATTTTCTAAAGCAATCAAAGAATTTTGCCTAAATACTTGAACCCTGATTCTACTTTTATACAAAGCATTTAGGTTAATTTTACTAGGGACTAGCAAAAAGCAAGCATGGAGGTATGATAAACACGCATGGATTCATGATAAATTGCTTATTTATGATAGTTCCTAGGCTTAGTATTGCATATCATATTATAAATATTGCATAACATCCATTGCATGGCATTTAGGATAGTTGTATGTTTTGTATACTAATCCCTTCATTTTATATGGCCAGGAGGCAGTGCAACATCTTTACGGGCTTCGAATGAAGAATCCGATCGTAAGGATGGATTCAGAGCAACGATCACAGTCTGTCAACATGGGACTTGCCCAGATTTGAGCCCTATAGCACCCTCTGCAAGAAGAAGAAGATGGATGGCCCAGATGGCACCACGTGGCGCCATCCAGGCTACCCCACCTGAGCCAAGGCACCGCCAAGCCTGCCGCAAGATCAGATCCCAGCCATTGGATCTCAATCCAATGGCTGAAATGTGCGCTCCATGGTTGAAGAAGCACCTCATCTCAACCAGCCTCAAGCAAATCAAGCGAGGAATCATCTCAACCGTTGGATCTCCATCCAACGGTCGTGGGCGTGGAAGCTTAATTCATAAACAGAACACATAACGACCCTCAGCACAGTGGTTTGCACCTCAACTCTCAACGCGCAGCCATGCGTTCGAAGCCCCGCGCACGGATTTTATCTGTTGTAGCACATGCGAGAGGGAAATTGAGCCGTCAATGGAAGATCAGGCAGCAAAGGAAGCAGCTACATGGATGCACAGTTCAGCGCGGACGCTGCACGCGGCCGCCTATGCACATTGAGAATGCATCATCTAACGTACGTGGTTAAGACGTCTGAACGCAGCATCCGATGGCTGATGGCGAGGCACGTGATTCAAATTTTGTGAAGGGGCATGATCTTCTCTCAGCCATGCGATCCTTCATCCGATGGTCAGGATTCATCCGTGCTTTCATGCCCGATGATAGCTGCGAGAGTAGGTAGTGGGCGTGGGATTTACAATGATAGAAGGGCTTGCCTTTAGTGACACTTGTAGCTGTCACTAAATGGCCTGCGTAGTGTGTGCGCCAGCCCAAGCAATGAAGAGGCGTGGATCTCCAGCGATAGCTCGAGCGACCTTCAGTGATGCTTATAGCTGTGTGAGTAGGACTCTCTTCTTCCCTCCACTATATAGACACCCCTACACCACCCATTCCTCTTCATCTCTACCTACTCTACTCTCACCTACTCCCAAGCTCTAGCAAGCTTACCAATGCTTTGTTAGAGCTTGCTCTCAAACTCCCAAGGCTCCTATTAGGGTAGTGAACCTTTGCCTCACCAAATATTCATCCATCTTCCCATCCCCATTCATAGGTCACCTTGGAGCAGTCCTCCCACCTCCACCCCGATAGCAGATCATGTCTGCCTTCTCACCTCCATTCCGGAACCACGCCGAAGCTTTCCTCTACTCGACGTCCTCCTGCATCTCACCTCTATCATCTCGCTCCTCACCTCCTTCGTCCGAGCTTCCGCCAGGTGCTGTCGTCTCGTCGAACAGCCGATTCGAGAGATTCCTTCTCACCTCCCTCTCTTTTTATGCTTTCATAGTAGATTGTAATTGACATTGAAGTGATATCTATATCATATTTGTTCCATATCTCTGGTGATCCATTCTGCTTGTCTTCTTCTTACAAAAATACAAAAAATAACAAAACCCTAAAATACCAAAAAGAAACAAATCGAAGCATGATTTTCAATTAAAGTAAACGTCGCCTCCCTGTGTTTGACCCAAGACTCCCTTCGAGTTTAGGTATAAATTTTATTTGACCACGAGTTTTGCAACTACGAAGATGGGTTACTTGTAACCCTGATTTGAAACTCGCGAAACACGTGCGATCATTTTGAAATTTTCGTTGTTTAGGACCTTAGTTGAAATTTTCTATTGTTAATAAACAACTTAGGCCTAAGCGATCTAATACTAATTTGGATTTTATACATAGCATGTAGTTTAATTTTGCTAGAGACTAGCAAAAGATAGGCATGGGGGTATGATATAGACACATCTATTTAGGTTAAAATGCCTATTCATGCATGTTCCTATGCTTAGATTTGCATTTCATGTTATAAATATTGCATAGCATGCATCATTCTGCATTTAAAGTAGTATAAATTTTAGATTAATTAGGTCCTTTTATGGTCAGGAGAGAAGACTTATTTCAGGGCCTCGGATGGGTGACCGGACCGTACGGATCTGATTAGGACGATAATCGGAGTCTAACGCCTCTGAATTCGTCTAGATTGGAGAACCGTAGCATCATATGAAGTCTGAGGAAGATCAACAGCCAAGGGGAAATGCGACATCCATATGAGTTTCAGATGGAAAATCAGACCATATAGATGGATCCGAAGCAACGATCGCAGTCCAACAGCTCGGGAATCATCTCAATCTGAGCACCATGGCACCCTCTACAAAAGAAAGAAGAATGGACGGCCCAGATGGCACCATCCAGGCTACCCAACATCGACCAGCAACAACACACCACGCACAGCCACAGTAGTAGCGCACCGCGCACAGCTGCAGCCATACGCAGCAGCAGCACAGCGCATGCCAGCATGTGCGTGTGGCACGGTGCAAGGAGCACAGGCACATGAAGCGTGCAGTGCGCGATTAGCACGCCAGTGGAGGATGGGCATGGATCTTCAGTGATGCGGGCCTTTAGTGACGCTTGCAGCTGTCACTAATGGTCTGTGCGTGCTAGAAAGAGGAATTGACGGGCGAATCTTCAGCAACAGCTGCAGCGACGCTTATGGACGTCAGTAATGACCCAAATGCGAATTTGTTCTTCCTCCGCTATAAAAGGACCTACCCACCACCATTCCAAACCATCTCTTCCTTTCTTCCTCTCACCACCTCCAAGTCTCCAGAGAGAGCTTGACCCAAGCCAAGGATGCTCCTCTGGAGTAGAAAATCAAATAGTTTTCCCACCTCTCATCCCCATTCAGGAGCATTTTGTGGTCGTCCACTCATTGCCCTTTGGGAAGAAGATCCTCACTGCGATGCCATCCTGCCCCATCCTCCGTCCTCCAGCTCCATCCTCCTTCATCCCGCTCCTCACCACCTTTCTCCAGGCGACGTCAGAGCGAGTCATCCTCTGAGCAACCATTGAGGGGGATTTCTCTCATCTCTTTCTATCTTTTTATGCTTTCATAGTGTAGATTTTTCGCTTTCGTAGTTGTAACAAACAATTCTTGATAAATAGATGATTGTTTCTCCCTCTCTCTCCCTTTCCCTCCAATATTTTTGCAAGTAGATAAAGTTTTCATCGACCTAATCTCTTGCTTGTTAAAAGTATCAAAAAAATTAGAAAAGATAAAAATGACCAAAAAGAAATAAAAGTGAAGCGCGGATTTCATAAAACCAAATGTTCGCCTCCCTGTGTTCGACCCGAGACTCCCTTGGAGTTTCGGTATAAATTTTATTTGACCACGAGTTTTGCAACTACGACGAAGGGTTACTTGTAACCCTGATTTCAAACTCGCGAAACATGTGCGATTAGCTTCTCACAAGCACGAAAAAAGTTTTAAAGGTTATTGCAAGTTTTGAATCAGATTCAAGAGCCAGAAAAATCCTAAAAATGGAAATTTCAAGTCATCCAAATTAACAAGGGGTTAATCTCTGAATTTTCTGGAGGACATATTGATCTCGTTTTGTCTAATTTTTGGATCCAAAAATAAATCCCGATGTTTATCTTTAACAAATTCCATACCTCCTGTGTTTAAACCAACCAAGGTCCCATAATCTCTTTCTCATCAAAAGTCAAAAAAGTTAGATTTCCCAAAAATATTTTTTTGTAAAAATTAAAGTTTTGCTAAGAGACTAGCAAAAGATAAGCATGGGGGCATGATAAATGCTAGTTTATCATCATTCTTATGCATTAAAACAAACCTAGCTCTTAGGATTTTGCTCCGCAAATGGGTTTTTAGGCTGCATTTAGGCATTAATTAGGTTAGGCATGCATTGCACTTTTTATTGTCTTTTTAATGCATTTTTGTGAGTGTTAGGGATATACAGATTGCCAGATCCCTAGAACCCTAGCAGTCAGGAAGGCAACTGGTGAAGGAGAAGCTCTCACTAGCTGGAACTCAGCTTGATCCAACTCACCATAGTTGGAATCCAGCTCACCTGAATTGGGGTTAGCTTATCCTAGCACCATTCAGCTCATCTCAGCTGAATGGTAGCAAAAGAGAGCTCATCTTAGCTCACCCTAACTCAGGTCAGCTCAGATCTAGCTCAACTTAGCTGAGCCTAGCTCATCTCAGCTCCCATTAGTTCATAGGGAGCTCTAGCTAGCTCAACTGAGTTGACTGGAGTTCATTTCAGCTTGGGAAGCTCAAGTCTAGCTTCCGAGGACTCAGCATAGCTCAACTCAGTTGAGCTAAACTACCTTAGCTGCCTCAAGTAGCTTGATCCTCCCTAGGTGAGGTAGACCTAGCTCACCTTAGCTCCTTATGGTAGAAGCCAGCTTACTTTAGCTTGGCTTAGCAACTAGCAAAGAACTAACAAGCTAAGCCAACTAGAGTAGCTCCAAGCCACCCTCTTCAGTAGCTGCCAGCTCCAGTTCAAGCTCCAGACTTCTCCTCCTCAACTTCTATCTTCAACCCTAGCTCCAATACCTCCTCCTCTACTCCACTACTAGCTTGGCTAGCCTAGCTTAGCTTAGCTTAGCTAGGCTCTAGCCTCGGCAATCCACCACCTAAAAACCCTTCCTAGATAGCTCCACCAACTCAACCCTACCTAAGCTCACCTAAGCTAGCTCCACCCTACTCCAAGTTGGTGCCACCACCATCACCACCTTTCATCCCACCACCTCCAAAAGAAACCGTCAAGGTGGTGCCAACTTTCCCTCTAAAACCACCATAAATCCCCACATTCATTTCCTTTTGATCCCATCTCCACCATCCACCTCGACACCTACTAGACGACCCACAACCCACAATTGGCACCAAATTTAGGAGTCTTTTGGCCACGATAACTACCCTCCTTAGCACCCCTTAGGTGGCTCCAATTAACCCTAGCCCTAGGATGAACCTAAGCACCCATAACCACCCCTAAAATCAATCCTAGCCCTCCACCTATTCACGCCAACCATACCCCCTTCCACCTCTATAAAAACCCACCTCATTCCACCAAAAAAAAATGATCGTCCCATTAGTTTAATTCCACATTACACCCACCATAATTCAAGGCCAAGGAAGAAGAAGAGAAGAAGATTAAGGGGGGATCCTACCCGCCCCCTTGGTGCCTTCTTCCCCTTTTCTCTTCTCCCTTGTGCCATGCCAAGAAGGAGGAGCACTTCCCCACCAGGAGGACGGCTAGGAAAGGAGGAGCAAGGGTGGTGCATGCCCACCCTTAGAGGAGAAAAATTAATTGAAGCTTCTGATTGCGCGGCAATCATAGGTCTTAATTAACCTAAATTAGGTTAGGACTTAGCATAAGTTAGGGTAATTCATGCATGCATAAGCATTATTTGCATCTTTACTGCTTTTTTTAGCTATGCATAAAATAATGCTATAATGTACTAATTAGATGCATTATGACAATTACAGGTAATAAACTAACCAGAAGGTAGATCTGAAGCTGGATCTGAAGCTAGAATTACTAGTGTTGTAGCAGAGCTAGAGCGGAAGACCTAGATTAGATGTAGTAGATAACAATGTAAGGGAGTTAAGGTATGCTATTCTATTAAGTAGGAATAAAGCAGTAAAATATGAAGAACTTAGGACCATCCTAGCCCTATGACAACCTAGAAGCTTCCCTAAGCCTTAGCCACCCTTAGATTAGGTCATCGCACCCTAGGAAACCTTAAAACCCTAATTCCAACATCTATCTGGATGTCCAGATAAGTTATAAGACGTCCAGAACCCTTAGCCAACTCTCGCACACCTTAAACCCACTTCTGCAGTATTATTGGACGTCTTAGACACTTGGTCAAATGTCCAATTTCTGCAGAATACACAAGATAGAATCAAGAAACCTTCCTGACTATGAGTAGATGTCCATAACAGAAGTCTGGACTTCTAATTTTTTAGTATAAGTGGTCTGATACTTTTATTGGACGTCTGGAACTACTCTCTAGTTCCTGTTTTGAGATTTAAGCCTTCATCTTGGATCTCTAGCTCCCTAAAACTAATTCTAACCCCCTAGGAACCTAAATTAAGGTACCCCAACCCTAGTACATCACCTCTAGATCTCCTTAAGGACCTAATTAGGTCCTCACTAAACTTAATTGACTTAGATCATAGTCAATTACCATTGCCTAGTCAATTAAACTCATAGGGTCCAATTAAGCTCAGATCTCAAACCATACAAGTCCAATTGGACTCAGTGAGAGTCCAATTGACCTAAGCCCAACCTAATTGAGTTATTTTACTCTCAATTAGGTTCACAATCATTCAATTAAACTTGTGTAAGTTTAATTGCATTTACCCCTTAGCAATTAGGGTTTGTAACCCTAATTTCAGACCTACACCAACCCAAACCCCTTAGGACCTAACCTAGACCACTTAGCCACATAGGGCATGGCCACACACACACCCATTCACGTACACAGACCCATCTAGAGTTCTCTAGAACCCTCTTCAAGGGGGCGCCACTCTTGGTTGCCAAAATTAGCAGCCAAGAGCCATTCAATTCGTAGATCCACTTTTGGTGGATCTAAAAACTACCTTGGCTGGCCACTCTTGGAGCCCTCTCTAGAGAGTTCCACACTTCTCCACAAGGTCTCCCTTAGGTCTATAAAATGACCTAAGGGGTGGCCATTTGCACCCATCCATTCTTGGCTTCATTCACACTTGGTTCCATTTAGGTTAGCTACATTCACCTCCACTCCACCTCCATGGGTTGTGATGAGGACCTCATCATGAGCCCTAACTAACTCATTTTGACCCGAGAAAGAGAATAGAAGCTCCTACATAACCTAGAGAAGGGCCTAATTCAAGGAAGAACTGCTTTGAGAAGAAAACATGAAATAAAGGGTAAAATTATAATTTTACCATTACAGTACATCAACGGGATTTCTCAGAGGATAAACATAGGTCAAATGGTCTTAATAAGATAAAAAATGAGTTGGTTCAGTCAGAAATGGGTTCATGTGCAATATAAGAATTAAATGACATCTAGTAACCCTAATACAGACTCACGTAATTCAACAAGGCTCTGGTCAAGATAAAAATCATCTAAACCCTCTAAAATTCATGGAAAAATATTCCCTAGGGTTTATAACCTTCAAATTGGCCTTTGGAACCTATTTTGACCCAAGTAGGGGTCCTAGCTAATTATTTGACCTAATTTGGGTTTTCATGTAAAATGTCCAGTCAAACCTAAAATCCAACTTCACCATTGGATTCCTTAGGTCCAAATTAGGATTTACCAAAATTTAGACCTAAGGGGAGGTCACCTTGACCTACTTTGCAAAATAGTCCACCCAATTACATTTTGACCCCTAGCTTTTGAAAACTATTGCACAAACCCCCTATCTTCCTCGCCACTCTTAAAATTAGGTCCCTCCATCATTAAAGCGGGGAAATCCAACTCCGGTGAGGATTCAAGGAGGATTGCTTCCTGATTCCTCAGAGATCTCTCAAATTTGAAAAGGAGATTCACTGAGGAATTCCCTTTCATCTGAACATAATTACAAGGTCTGATTTGCACCCAATCTCTCGTGCGACCGCACAAGAGATTTGGGTATCTCCCACATTCCTTCTCCGGTGAGGACTCGTGCGCTTGGCAGCTTGCCTTCCAAGCACAATAGCCTCAGTCAGCACCTATAAAAGGACCCTCATCTCCGACTGCACATTTTCAGCTTGACTTGGCTGGAGAACCACCTGCAATTCCTCCCTTCTCCTCCAGCCAGGTGTCCATCAGGCTCCGGCAATCCCTCCTCCTCCTTGTTGCTCTACCACAATACCAGTGGCAGAGCCATCTTCCCCTCCTTCCTCTATGGCCTGCCATACCTGTGCGCGTGTCTCCAGCCCCGTCGTCGTCGCTGTTCTCCCTCCTCTGGAAGTTTCTTCTCTGGTGGTGGTGGTACAGCTAGCTGCCTTTCTATCCCCTTTCGTCCACTTAATTAGGTCAAAACGCTTCCCCTCTCTCCCCTCTTTATTTCCCTATTTTTATTTCTACTTTTATCCCCTCGACGCCGCAGACCACCACCATTGTTTCCATCTCCGGTCGACCACCGGCAAAGGCGCTTCCACCTCTCCACACTTCCACATGCCTCGCCAGATCCCTCATAATCTCCGTCGTCACCCACTGATCATCATCCACCCCTCCACCGACCTAACCCACCTTCACGGCCACAGAATGACCTAGGCAAGCATGCCTAGGCCGCCTTGCGGCCAGCCACCCACCGCCTCACCTTCGCCGTGACACAGCAAAGCTTCCCACGTGCTCTAATGAGGATGCAAGGCCGTATTTGTGAGTATTAGGTTAGGCCCCCTTTCCGCCAATGGAGCACGAGCAAGGAGCTCGCAAGCTCGCGTCAGGCTGCATCAACCCAGGTGCTGCGCTCAAAGTGACATGCGTGAGTGTGCGAACACATCCAGATAGAGAACGAGCCTTGCGAGGAGCCCAGCCGCTACAGTTGAAGGCGATCCTCCTGCGGGTGTGCAAGCGAAGCGGGTGGGACTTTTAGTCCCACCTTAGAAAGTTAGGAGTGCGTAGAGTGAGTTATATTGATTTTGTGTTTTTAGCTTATCACCTCAAGTACACGGGGTGAGGTCCCCTCGCCCACGCTCACTCGCCTCGTCCGCGACCCACTCCCCCACAGACCTAGCTGATCGACCCGATTACCTGGCTGGCTCTGGGAGAGCAATTCCAATAGAGAAATAGAGAGTGTACGTGAGGCAGGGTAGGGGATAGGTTTTGCACTCATGTGCATGTGTAGGGAAAGGAAGAAAGGAAGAGGAAGGGTAGCCGTAGAAAAAGAAAGAATGAAGAGGAGCTAAGGCAAGGAAAGCACAGGGCTGAAGGCAAGTAAAGCAAGGACTGAAGGCAGAAGGAAGGAGAAGGTGAGGCCAAGACAAAGAACAGAAGAAGAAGAAGAAGAAGAAGAAGACAGGAGGAATCAATGCAGAAGAAGAAGACAAAGGAAAAAGAAGGCACTGTAGCAGTAGAGGAGAGCTAAGGAAGAAGCTAAAGAATAGAGGCAAGGCTAAGGCAGAGGAAAGGAAGAATAAGAAGGAAAGGAAGAAGATCGCAGAGGAAGAAGAAGGCAGAAGAAGAAGACAAGGAAGGAGAATAGCACTGTGCAAGAGAAGTCAGAGAAAGAAGAGCCAAGGCCAAACAAGAGAAGCAAGGAAGAAGTAGACGGCTAAAGTCAAAGAAGAAAAGAAGTAGGCCATAGTCAGAAGGCAAAGTTAAGAAGAAGAAGAAAAGAAAGAAGAAAGGAGAAGCTAAAGAAGAAAGACAAAGCAGACTTTTTGCCCTATTCTTCTCACTATTTCTATTTTGCTACATCTTAATTCATAAACTCTTGCATTATACTTTGAATTAGATTTTGAGTAGATTTAAGTGTTCAAATTACATACATTGAGATTAGTGAATAAATTCCATTTTCTCCCTATGTTCAACCTCGGATACTTAGGTTTTAGAGTAATAAAAAAATTCTTATTTGTTATCAATGCTTGATCAACTGTACTACTATGCGACTGACTTACAAAAGCCCCGATCAAGCGTTATAACATTTTGGCATCGTTGCCGGGGAGCAACGCACAATTTATCACTAGTCTCTACATTCTTTTTGATTATATTTGAACACTAACTTGCCCTATCTTTTTTGCTATGATATTGCAAGTCAACCTCTCCAGGGCAGGTAATCTCTCTTCTTCCCTAATCCACCTCCTAATCCTGGGAAGACAAAAGGAAGTAATCAATTAGGAATCACTTGCCTTCTTTTTATAGTAATTGCCATCTTTAAGGAAAAGGTTTCCTGATTTTGCAAAAATTTTCCAAAATGTATTGAAGTAGAAGCGATTTTTAAAGGCAACCCCACAATTCCTGTGCCTAGTAGCAGTCACGCTTAATCTCCACGGACAACACACTTCTTGTTTTAAAGTCCAAAGAGAACCCTTTCAAAAAGAAAAGAGCATTGGAAGTAGAAACAAATTAAGGTTTCTACAGTAGGGTTTTGGAGTGCTAGTCACACATGCTTGTTTAAAAGGAAATAAACCCACCCGCATTTGTGTGCCACCCAAGCCCTTGATTGAAGAGATCTAAACAAGACAAACCCTAAAAATTGAGCTCTAAAATCACTTGAATCTTAAAATCTTGGACCTAACAAAGTGGGAGTCAAATTAGGGTGATCTCTAGGTCTTAACCTAGACTCATTCTGCCATCTTTAGGGTAGGTCAGGTGAAGTTGACCCTTTGGGTCAACCAACCTCGAAATTAGGTCACACACCAAAACATCTAAAGTTCAAGTGAGAACCCTAAAGCACCTTTGATCCTAAAAGTGGTAGACTTAAGAGGTCAAGGTCCCCATTCTGGTCTACCTGGAATCTCAATGGCAAGAGAGGTCGGGTGGGGGAAACCCTGTAACCTGTAGGGACGCTCTACCGTGTAGGGGTCTTTGCGGGACTCTCCCTCTTTGGCTGCCAAGGTAATTCTCAGGTGGACGACTTTCTGATCCTAGGGTATCATCCACCACGAACTTCCATAGTCATCCAAACGTCTTCGGGTGCCTTGATTGGGTCAAAAACATCCAGTCCCTCATCTATTCTCTTTAGAGCACACACATAAAAAGTCAGTAGGACTCTATTCAGATCTATTCGCTTCACAATTTTACTCTATATCTTGATCCAAATTCTGATTCTACATCCTGATTCCACCATTTGATTCAAACATGCAACCCAATTACTTAGGACTACAATTCAAGAAACCTAAATCACAGAGATCCATGAAAGATAGGATGATTGAGGATGCCCTTGATTTCTATGAAATTGAATATAAACCCTCAACACCAATAGAAGACATTCAGGTTGATGTCCCAACAACCACAACCTTCATCATAAACTGTGCCCAAATTCTATTGACAGAAGCCACCAACGGATCAACCCAAGATATTCTCATAACAGGATACATTGAGATAGAAAAATTACACAATTTTGAGTGCATCCAGTGCATGACAAATCTTGTACTTTGGGAACAACACCAAGATGATCTTGAAAAATGGGAAGAGATAATGAGATTATTGAAATAAATTATCGACCAGAAATACCCGTATATACTACAAACAGAGGATGAACCATCTTGGGGTAGTATTGAGGATCAATCTGACTTCCCAGATCTCGGGTTTGAGGGACAAAGAGGTTGTGAATTCCCAACCTAGATAGAATACAACATGCCCGATATTGAATTAGGTTGGGAAATTGCAGAACACAATGTTGAGCCAACCCTAGACCCTAGATCACCAAGCTTAGAATTTCAAGACTCCTGCAATAATGAGATTAGAACTGAACCTCTCGAGGGTGTAAATCCCGCCCCTTATTCTGATAAGGTGACCCTCGAAGGTTATTCGGACCTAAATTCTAGTGATTCAACCCACATCCCAAGCCTAGAATCTGGATCTGAAACTTATTGGGAAGATTACAAGGCCCCATATGAAGAAGATCAAATTTTCAATGAAGAGTATGATTATGGGCCTCTATTTGATGAATATCCCTCACCAACATTCTCAGAGAAACAAATTGATTTTTCGGAAGTCACGCCAATTTACAATACAGGACCCGAGGAGTTGGACGAGTGGGGTTTTGATTGGGTCTTTCCCACGAGCCTAGAACTTGAGCCTAGACCAAATATGGACACCTTTTTGAGCTCAGAATTGACATATAGACTAGAGCCCAATCAGGCTGCTGAATCCACATCATGTGATTTATTCTATGGTGGAACCTTTGATCTTGAATCTCATTCAGAATGTGATTTTCGCAATATCTCTGATGATTTCAAATTTGACCATGATTTCGAAGAGAATCTGCTTCCTGAATTCGACAAACCAATCTACGACCTCAGCTCACTTCACTCATTCTCCAACTCCGACTCTGAGGTCCCAGTTCCCAAGATCACTGATTTACGTTCAGGTTCCAATGACATGGAATCATTTCTTTTCGATCCTCAGGAACCAAAACCAGAAAATGCCGAGAGTGATTACAACCCAGAATTCGAATCTTTTCTTGACTCAGATGTCCATCATCCTATAGACACCCTCCAGGCATTCATTTTTGACTTCAAAAGCTACTATGAGGACTCTCTACATGATACCACCTGTCACTTCTTTCTAGAAGAGCCCCATGCACAATTCTCATAGAAGCCACCTCTTCCAAATATACAGAACTGATCAAAACCCGTTTTCAACCTCAACCTGCAATAGGACTCAATTTCTATTCTGATTCACCTCTCACTGAGCTATTTGCGGATGTTCAACTCCACACATACACCAGGTATCAAACATTGATCAGACTGAAAAACATGATCCATCATTTTTTGATCACCCATGTAGGGTGTCCGTGCCATTCACTGATTATTTTTCAGAGCCTTACTCTGATCGGGTTGATTCGACTCAGCCAAAACCCGAATTTTCACTTCCACATCCTTCCGAGTTCATTGCATTTGGTGGGTCCACATCTGTTGATCTACATCTATCAACCCACCAGATTAAGAGGGTTTGGGCTACATCATCAGCCTGTTGATCTTAACAAGCACCTAGTTGGAGCAACCAGGCCCTTAAGCAAGGTGCTTGTTTTACAAAATTTCACTGATTTGACCACTCCCTCTCCACACCATTTCCCACTCGGCTGAAGGCGTTGAATTTAGTACTTAACGGGAGGCAACCCATCATTCCAAAAACCCGAGATCCACCTGATTATCTGTCTATACTCCACATCTATTGCACCTTGAGTTCAGCCTTAGACAGTCAATCCCACCTCTGGTACACGTACCAGAGCTTGAAATCGTCCGCATCAGTCATTCCCAACCCATTTGCCCACCCGATAAAACCTATTCTAAGTCCCTGAACCCAACAATGTTTCACACCCTCCGTTTACAATGAGGACATTGCAAAACTTAAGTGTGGGGGGGTGGTAAAGTGCATACATACAAAGATTAAGAAAAGTCAGAAGGAGTCTCACAAGAAAATTCACATATGTCAGAAATACCAAAAAAATAGAAAATTATAAAAAGAAAGAACAAAAAATGGTGGAGGGAGGAAAATTTTGAAGCCACATAAACATGAGGAGAAAAAGAGTAAAATGACAAAAAGGAGCACAAAATGAAAAAGAAAAAGAGGTAGTCATTAGTAGGAGATTAAGGTAATAACCAAAGTTCTAGACAACATCAAGAATAAAAAAATGAAGAAAAAGGTGCTAATGAGACACAAAAGGAGATTAGTAGGGACGCTGATCTTCGGCCTTTTGGGCTAAACTCTTAGGCTTAAAAATTCACGTACCCGCTAAGATCTAGATAATCTTCAAGAGGTTGGGGAAAATGCAGAGCTTAGGTATTAGGTCTAAGGCTTAGGGAGTATTCGACCTTATTAACTGACCTTCGGTTTGCGGCACTCGGTAACCTAAGCACCCCAATCCACACACAGTCTGGTTCAGTGTGCATAACTATCAAGATCATGCAAAAGTGTTTATTGTTCTGAAAAAGTTGCCTAGATTAGGAGCGGCCGATCAACACAAGTTGATTTGGACGAGTTCCCGGTGCGGAGAGGCAGGAAATTCCTCTCGAAGATGTGTAACAACATATCATCTCCTCGATGCTTGTCTCCTAGGATATTTACATATCCTACCAGGGGCACATTAGCACTCTGCTGGTTCAAATACCATGGGCGGCATTATCACGAAATGACGATTGCTAGGGTTTGGATTCAGCCACGGAACACCATGGGCAGGATTACCTCGAAATCTCGAAAGCTAGGGTTCTGGGGGTTGCCATGGGCGGTGCTATCATGAAGCACCGATTGCCAGGGACCTTTGAGGATTGATGATGGGAACGAGGAAACTGATACAGACCATGTTGAGAAGCTAATCTGAAGCGAGAAATAAAAAGGAAAGAGAGAGAAAACTCTCTAAACAAATAAATCCTATGTCCCTCTCTTACAAAAATGCACTGCAAACTGAACCAAGGCTAAAATATGTCTCAAGCATAGGTGCTTTAACTGCGGAGTCCAATGAACCTTAGGATAGTTCCGGCAGGCCTTAAAAACCTTCGTGGAGGATCGAGGCTAAAGCTGGTCAGGTCCGGATCTTGGTTGGTACTTAAGTACCTCTAGGCCTACTGTCGGCATTCTAACCTAATCGAAAGAAAAAGTAAAGCACTTATCATAACTGATGAAAGAAACTCAGGGTTTAGAATAGAAGTTAAAACCTTGAAATTTTGCTAAGGGACTAGCAAAAGCTAGGCATGGGGGTATGATGAGGACCTCATCATGAGCCCTAACTAGCTCATTTTGACCTAAGAAAGAGAATAAAATCTCCTACATAACCTAAAGAAGGGCCTAATTCAAGGAAGAACTACTCTGAGAAGAAAACATGAAATAAAGGATAAAACTACAATTTTACCATTGCAGTACATCAACGGGATTTCTCAGAGGCTAAACATAGGCCAAATGGTCATAATAAGATAAAAAGTGAGTTGGTTCAGTCAGAAATGGGTTCATGTGCAATCTAAAAATTAAATGACATCTAGTAAACCTAAAATAAACTTACGTAATTCAACAAGGTTCTGGTTAGGATAAAAATCAACTAAACCCTCTAAAATTCATGTAAAAATATCCCCTATGGTTTAGAGCCTTCAAATTGGCCTTTGGAACCTATTTTGACCCAAGTAGGGGTCCTAGCTAATTATTTGACCTAATTTGGGTTTTTGTGTAAAATGTCTAGTCAAACGTGGTCAAACATAAAATCCAACTTCACCATTGGATTTCTTAGGTCCAAATTATGTTTGTAACAAAATTTAGATTTAAGGGGAGGTCACCTTGACCTACTTTGCAAAATAGTCTCCCCAATTACATTTTAACCCTTAGCTTTTGAAAACTATTGCATAGACCCCCTATCTTCCTCACCACTCTTACAATTAGGTCCCTTGACCATTAAAGCGGAGGAATCCTACTCCAGCGAGGATTCAAGGAGGATTGCTCCCTGATTCCTCAGAGATCTCTCAGATTTGAAAAGGAGATTCTCTGAGGAATTCCCTTTCATCTGAACTCAATTACAAGGTCTGATGTGCACCCAATCTCTCATGCGAACGCATGAGAGATTTGGGTATCTCCCACATTCCTTCTCTGGCAAGGACTCGTGCACTTGGAAGCTTGCCTTCCAATCACAAGAGCCTCTACCAGCACCTATAAAAGAACCCTCATCTCCAGCCGCACATTTTCAGCTTGACTTGGCCGAAGAACCACCTCCAATTCTTCCCTTCTCCTCTGGCCAGGTGACCGGCTGGCTCCGATGATCCCTCCTTCTCCTTCTCGTCGCTCTGCCAAAATACCAGTGGCAGAGCCATCTTCCCCTCCCACCGCGTCACGCCATACCTGTGCGTGCGTCTCCAGCCCCGTCGTCATCGCCGTTCTCCCTCCTCTGGAAGTTTCTTCTCCAGCGGCGGTAGGTACAGCTAGCAACCTTTCTACCCCCATTCGTCCACTTAATTAGGTCAAAATGCTTCCCCTCTCACCCCTCTTTATTTCCACTATTTTTATTTCTACTTTTATCCCCTTGACGCTGCAGACCACCACCATCGTTTCCATCTCCGACTGACCACCGGCGAAGGCGCTTCCACCACTCCACACTTCCACACGGCTCGCCAGATCCCTCATAATCTCCGCCGTCACCCACTGATCATCATCCACCCCTCCACTGACCGCCAACACCTCCATACTCGCCCACCGACCTAACCCACCTTCACGACCACAGAGCAACCTAGGCTGCCCCGCGGCCAGCCACCCACTGCCTCACTTTCGCCGTGACATAGCGAATCTTCCCATGTGCTCTAATGAGGATGCAAGGCCATATTAGCGAGTATTAGGTCAGGCCCCCTTTCCACCATTGGAGCACGAGCAAGGAGCTCGCAAGCTCGCATCAGGCTGCATCAACCTAGGTGCTGCGCTCCAGGTGACGCACGTTGAGTGTGCGAACACATCCAGATAGAGAACGAGCCTTGCGAGGAGCCCAGCTATAGCAATTGAAGGTGAACCTCCTGCAGGCGTGGAAGCGAAGCGGGTGGGACTTTTAGTCCCACCTTGGAAAGTCAGGAGTGCGCAGAGTGAGTTATATTGATTTTGTGTTTTTAGCTTATCTCCTCAAGTACACAGGATGAGGTCTCCTCACCCACACTCACCCGCCTTGTCCACAACCCACTTCCCCACGGACCTGGCTGATCGACCCGATTAACCCCACACTCCTCGCACACCACCCACGCAAGTGCGCCTGGACCCGGGTGCGCAACTCAACCCAATTACCCGACTGGCTCTGGGAGAGCGATCCCAAGAGAGAAATAGAGAGAGAGTGTATGCAGGGGAGGGTATGGGATAGGTTTTGCACTCATTTGCGTGTGTAGGGAAAAGAAGAAAGGAAGAGGAAGGGTAGCCGCAGAAAAAGAAAGAAGGAAGAGGAGCTAAGGCAAGGAAAGCACAGGGTTGAAGGCAAGTAAAGCAAGGACTGAAGGCAGAAGGAAGGAGAAGGTGAGGCCAAGACAAAGAACAGAAGAAGAAGGCAGGAGGAATCAAGGTAGAAGAAGAAGACAAGGGAAAAAGAAGGCACTGTAGCTGTAGGGGAGAGCTAAGGAAGAAGCTAAAGAATAGAGGCAAGGCTAAGGCAGAGGAAAGGAAGAATAAGAAGGAAAGGAAGAAGATCGCAGAGGAAGAAGAAGGCAGAAGAAGAAGACAAGGAAGGAGAAAAGCACTGTGCAAGAGAAGTCAGAGAAAGAAGAGCCAAGGCCAAACAAGAGAAGCAAGGAAGAAGTAGACGGCTAAAGTCAAAGAACAAAAGAAGTAGGCCATAGTCAGAAGGCAAAGGAAAGAAGAAAGAGCCAAAGAAAGAAGAAGAAGAAAAGAAAGAAGAAAGGAGAAGCTAAAGAAGAAAGACAAAGCAGACTTTTTGCCCTATTCTTCTCACTATTTCTATTTTGCTACATCTTAATTCATAAACTCTTGCATTATACTTTGAATTAGATTTTGAGTAGATTTAAGTGTTCAAATTGCATACATTGAGATTAGTGAATAAATTCCATTTGCTCCCTATGTTCAACCTCGGATACTTAGGTTTTAGAGTAATAAAAAAATTCTTATTTGTTATCAATGCTTGATCAACTGTACTACTATGCGACTGACTTACAAAAGCCCCGATCAAGCGTTATAACAGGTTGCTCACCATGGCCACCACCATCTCCATGCCAAGATGCTGGATCACCTCTCCAACCTCTCTCCAAGGGCCGGCCTAAGCACTATTGGCCGCCCCTCCTTCTCCTCTCAACCTTTCAATGGCCATCGGAGCCCAACTCCAAATGCCTTTATTTCTGCCAGATTAGTAGCTTAGTTCTTCATAGTTTACTTGCTTTTATTACTGCTTAGTAGTGTAACTCTTTATTCTCCCCCAATGATGCATGCAAAATCCCCCCATAGATTCATGTTTGCGATCATTTTCTATTAGTTAGATTTATGTTTTCAAGCTTTCCTCTATAAGCTTTCCACGAGTTCCATGTTGCAAACACCATGATGAATTAATGAAAGATCTTTTTCTATATATATATCTATGTGTTGAGAATCACCATGAGCTTATTGCAATATATTTTGTGTGACTAAAGTTTCCTCCTTTTAATTTCTGATATTCTGGCAACTAAGCATGTCATGCATAAATATGTAATAATCATAAACCAACATGCAACTTTAAGCAAGTAGAGCAAGCAAGATCGATTTCAAATCTGCATTTCCATAAGCACCTCCCAGAGACGAATGACCGAGACTCAAGTCTCGTTATCTTTATAAAAATTTTTGACGAGAATTTTAGCGCGACTATACTACGATTTCTGACGATTTCAAAATGTGTGAAAATGGGATTTGTCAAATGGCGCCGTTGTCGGGGAGGCAACACGATTTTTGATTTCGATCTCTAGAATTCTCACTGACAAATCTTCCTCTACTCTATTTTTGGATGTGTAGGACAACATGAGAAAACGGGAATCTACGCACACATCGAGCGTGGAGAAAATTCCAGGTGCACATCTCATCTTAGATTAGGATTTCCCTTTTTGAACCCTAGGTTAGATTTATTTGAAAAAAAAAGGAAAAAAGAGCCTATTTATTTTCGTGAAAAAGGAAAAAAAGTCAAAGAAAAAAATCTAGGTAGTTAGATTAGGTTTCTTTTTGAATCCTAGGTTAGTTTTGAAAAAGTAAAAAAAAAAAAGAATTTGAAAAGCCTTTAAAAAAATTCCTTTTTGAAAAAGAAAATTTTCAAATTTTTTTGTAAAAAAAAATTATTTTGGTTGAAAATTTGAATTTTAAACTCAAACACCTTTTAAAAGCTTCTCCACCACCCTCTGATTTTCAGCCAAACCTCAAAGTCTATATTAAAAATTCAATTTCTAAAAAATTAATGAGCAAAAAATTTTGAAATTTGGGTTATACCTTCATTTCCAAACCATCTTTCAAACTACATTATTCTTTTGAAAAAATTCCAAGTACAAGATTTTTAAAAATTCACGAAGTGTAAGTGGGTCAGACTGACCCAGATTTAAGATTTTTCAAAATTCAAAAAGCAATTTTAAGCAATCTGCGAACTTGTTTTGACTAAAAATGGTGGGGTTTGAAGGTAGATCTCATTATCTTTAATTTTCATATTTTTCCTGAATTTTCAAAAATCATTTGATACCATTTCAATTTGAAAAATCAATCAAGGGTCAAAATTTCATATCTGACCTCTTGACATTTAAAAATCTCTATAAATTTGAATGAAACAGTAAAAATTATAAAAAAATATTTTCTGGGAATATAATTGAAGAAGGAATCTACTTGCCAAATTTCAACTTATTCTGATTCCAATTTTTATCAGAGAATTGGTCTTAATTTTCTTTTTTTTGAGATAGAAATTGGTCTTAATTTTGTGGTTTGCCGAAGAAGAAAAAAATAAAAAAAATCCTAGAATTGCATGAACCCTATGTTACACCTTTAGGATTACAATCTAAAGACCACATTTGGCCTAACCTAGAATTAGTCAAGTCTAGTGTTTAGCCGGTGAGCTTGGTCACCTTATGGGCAACTCACTATAAACCCCAACTGAAGAAAAATGGGCTCAAATTAATTTTAAAACACGAAATCAACTCGAATTCGTTGTCATACTATTGGGTGTTTTCAACCTCTCTTGCCAAACCTGGTGACTAAGTCTGCAGGGTAATGTCAAACGATCGTGGCTCGGGGGCCAATGGAACCGAAGGCGTAAGCCAAAGGAAGAACCTTCCCCTTAGTCCCCTCGTAACTAGAATGGTTGGGTTAGCTTGAGAGGCGGGAATCACTTTTAGTCGGTTGCACGATGAATTTTTGTTTAGGAATTCGAACTTAAAATGAAAAATCTGGTCACCTGATCATAAGGACCATATGATTGACAAGGCCTTAGCCTTGTCTGGCTTGGTTACACCAACCCAAGTGTTGGGTGGTGTATGCAAGGAAGGAGGTCACTTAGACCTCGATTGGTTGGACCTTGGCAGTCGCTCCCAAGGAGGTGAGTCACTTCGCTCGAGCCATCTTTTCCCCCAACCTCTTCTTCTATCTGCTTAGCTGCAATGGCTAACCGTGGATCTGGACCTCATCAAGATCCAAAAGAGCTGGACCCACGAGCTTATCTGAGAGCTCGAGTCACTGAATCAGCTCAACCTTGGGATCAGAACCCAAGGTGGTGAAGATGACTTTTTGCTTCGCCTGATCCTTCTCCTCGGATTACTGAAATGGTTAACCCATATCTTGACCATGGACATTATGACCCATACTATTCGACTCCTCAAAGGATGGCATCTTATAACCAAGGTTATGGATTTCATACTCCTGCTTCTCACCCATGGAATAAGGGTAGACTTGATTCACCCCTGGAACCCCTGAAGAACTACCAGTGCATATGCGACCACATTACAAAATACAGAGAGCTATAGCTAGCACTAAGGAAAAGGCCGCATCCTATCTACACGAAATCCAAGCTATCACTGAGCTGAACCAAAGACAAAGTTGGATTCCACATCAACAAGCTATGATGGAGCTCCTTCAGGGAAGAGCAAGGATAACAAGGCTAATTGGACAAAATCGAGAAACTCAAGAACTACTGCTTTTGAGATATCAAGTGGAAAATAGCCTTGAAAGCCCTGAAGAATCTGAAACAACTATGCCAGATGGACAAACAGGAGATTCATGGGGGCAGACTCTCGAAATTGATTCAGGGGAAGAAGAATCTAGCTTGGATATGAGATAGGAGCAAGAAGTATTCCTAATGGGTTCATTTGAGAACTCAATTCAGGAAACTAAGGTGGAAAGGACTGATATCTCCAGCACTAAGCTACAATCGGATTATCTTAAACCCTGGGAGATACCTCATGGGTTAGATAACCCAACGATGATAAGGGAAGTAGATCCATTTGAGGATATGGATCTTGAGGAAAACATTACATGTGATACTACTGATCAGCCTAGGCCACTTCCCATTGTAGGTGAACTTATGCTAGAGCCAACATCTTCTGATCTACACTCTTCTTTCGCCTACATCCCTAATTCGGATGTTAGAGATTCTGAGAAGACGCTTTCTATCCCTAATCCTAACATTCGAAGACCAGAAGTAGCTATGGATGACTTGACCAAAGAAATGGATATGCTACTTGAGGCAAGAATTATCGAGGAGCCCAATGCATATGAGGGTGAAGCTTTGAGCAGAATGAGCTGGGGATGCACCTACCATCCTAGTCAATCTAATGGATGGCTCGACTCTGAGCCTGATGAATCAGCCTCCGATGAACCAGAGATGAGTACTAATGAGGATGAAGTAATTTATGACGAGGATTTCAGTGACCTTATGACAGATCTTCTACTTTCACGGATACCCCCATATGATCCAGAGCCTGGAGAGGGCATGGTCTTTGATGTCAATTATCGTTATGAGGATCCCTATGATTCAGATTCTGGTTCTGAGATACATTTTGATATACTCCCTCAGCAACTCCTGCTGAATTGTTGGACATAATAAATTAGCTGAATCAACATCATGATCCCCCCTCTAATTATCCTCTATTTTCCACCATTACTCCACACTTTCTTATAGCTAGACTTTTTGGAGTAGGGATGCACAATCAGCTGGTTCGCATCTCCGGACCACTGATTCTGGGAGCATACGAGCACATCTTTCTCGTAATCTTGACTGGCTCCTATGCTAGAACTGATACATCTTATTGAGTTCTTGCCCAGCTGGAGGCGTTAAACTCAGAACTTATAGATAGCATATCCCACATTCTACCATCATCTATACATAACCATTTTTATACATAGCATATTTGTCTTTAAGCATATTTTCTTTCTGCATATTGCATACTATCAGGTTGGCCGGTGCTAAATGTATAATTTCAGGAGCAATTACAGGTGATTTCTACCCATTTACTCCCTATTGTATTTATTTTCTTTTATATTCATGCATGAGGACATGCAAGAACTTAGGCATGGGGGGATAGATACCACAAAACTGGAAATTTTTATGCCAACATTTAGGAAAACCTCGGAGTTGCATGTCAAATGAACTTTAGGGCCCTAAACAAAAGAACAACCGACTCCACCTCCAATGCTCGCATTGGAGCTAAAAATTGTCTGCAACAGCCACTTCCGACTCACCCACTCACCTCTTGTTCTAAATTAGGGTCAAGCTAAATGTTACCCGAAAGGGAAATTTCATGAAGTACAAATATAAGAGGTTACTTGCTTGTAGCATATATACATAGTGCATCCATGAATAAGATTATTTTATTAAGAGAATGCATTAGGGATTTTATCCTCTAGTTGATTCCTGTAATCTAGAATCCAACACAATTTTTCACACACAAGTAGAATTTGCAATGGATTCATGGTGAAGGCTGATAAACATGTTTAGTCTGTCGAGAAGAAGCTATGCTCCTTCTCCTAAACACCTAAACAGTGTTTTGGGAGTCAGGCAGATTTTCTTCTAAAAATCCACCAAATAGTGTGAGATGAGAGTAGAGTGTACTGGTGCTCTAAGATTAGTGAAAGGAATCTGGAATCCTAGATAATTAGGTGATGATACTCAGAGATTAAGCATAGTTTTCGCTCTTGATTCCTACGTATACATTTTTGTGCGAATTGTGAGAGCCACCAAATAAGGCAAATACGCGGAGAGCGAGTTTTCATAAAACTAGGGCTAAGGTGGATGGTTACGACCATTCTTTACGGAATCCTCGGATGAAGGAGGGTATTGATGTCAAGGTCAGAAATACACCATCCTATCCATCTCTCCTAGTGTTGTGAGTAGGCACTTCCACCAAATAAGTCACCCAATGTCTTTTGAGTGCCACCAATCCCTAATAATGCCTCTTCAATAAAGTTCATAAATGTATGCTAGCATGTGTTGTGTTAAAAAAAAAAATACATAGAAAAAAATATGAAAAAAAAGAGAGAAAAGAGAAAAGAAGAAGAAAGATAAAGAAAAAGAAAAAAAAGTGGAGGAAGAAGAAAAAGCAAAGAAAAAGAGTATGTGAATATTTAGTGTTTATTTCAGTTGCATTGAGGCAATACTACCAAATAAATTTGAGATCCACCAAATAAGGCCTTAACCTATTTTTCTGTGTTCTAACCACCCGAATACTAGCTAAGGAATTTCGACTTAATGTTAAGGTTATGAGAATTCAATTAAAGTGTTAATGCCAAGTGAGACCACCAAATACAGATCATACATGAGAATTTGGTGAGATTGTGAGCTCTAAGAAAAAGAAAGAAAAGAAAAAGAAAAAGAAAAAGAAAAGGAGAGAATGAATACAAAGGAACGAAAAGGGAGCATAGCTTTTCTTGTCTTTCTTTGAGTTGAGTTACATAATAATTTGGGAATCTAGATTGTATAGTACTAATCTCTATGTAGCACCAGTCTAGAGTGAGCCACCAAGTATATAATCTTTTCCCTCTAAGATTCTCTATCTAAGCCTAAAGCCAGGTGGAATTCATAGAATATCTTGAATACCCCGACGGAAGAAAATTGGCCCATCCCGCTAGAATTTTTATTAGTGGTCAAGTATAGTCTTTAGAGGTCAATTAGTTTTTCACTCGAATCTGTTGCAAAAGCTACATTGCTACACTTTCACGATTGTCTGGATTTCTAGAACATAGGGTGAAAACAAAAGGGAGAAAAATATCTAGGCATACACTTGATAAAATAATCAATCCCTTAGGGACCCTTATGTGAATAATTTAGTCTTGCATTTGCTAGGGACTAGCAAGATTTAGGCATGGGAGTATGATTGCACAGCAAGCATAGGTCTTAATTCACCTAAATTAGGCTAGGACTTAGCATAAGTTAGGGTAATTCATGCATGCATAAGCATTATTTGCATCTTTACTGCTTTCTTTTAGCTATGCATAAAATAATGCTATAATGTACTAATTAGGTGCATTATGACAATTATTTATAATAAGCTGACCAGAAGGTAGATCTGAAGCTGGATCTGAAGCTGGAATAACTAGTGTTGCAGCAGAGCTGGAGTGGAATACCTAGATTTGATGTAGTGGATAATAATGCAAGGGAGTTAAGGTATGCTATTCTATTAAGTAGGAATAAAGCAATAAAATATGATGAACTTAGGACCATCCTAGCCCTAGGACGGCCTAGAAGCTTCCCCAAGCCTTAGCCACCCTTAGATTAGGTCACCGCACCCTAGAAAACCTTAAAACTTTAATTCCAACCTCTATCTGGACGTCCAGATAAGTCATAGGACGTCCAAAATGCTTAGCCAACTCCCGCACACCTTAAACCCACTTCTGTAGTATTATTGGACGTCCAGACACTTGGTTAGACATCCAAGTTTTGCAGAATACCCAAGATAGAACCAAGAATCCTTCTTGACTCTGATTAGATATCTAGAATTGAAGCCTGGATTTCTGATTTTTGAGTATAAGTCATTTGATACCTTTATTGGACGTCTAGAATTGCTCTCAAGTTTCTATTTTGAGATTCAAGCCTTGATCATGGATCTCTAGCTCCCTAAACCTAATTCTAACCCCCTAGGAACCTAAATTAAGGTACCCCAACCCTAGTACATCACCTCTAGATGTCCTTAAGGACCTAATTAGGTCCTCACTAAACCTAATTAACTTAGATCATAGTCAATTACCATCTCCTAGTCAATTGGACCCATAGGGTCCAATTGAGCTTAGATCTCAACCCATACAAGTCCAATTGGACTTAGTGAGAATCCAATTGACCTAAGCCCAACTTAATTGAGTTATTTCACTCTTAATTAGATTCACAATCATTCAATTAAACTTGCGTAAGTTTAATTGCATTTCCCCCTTAGCAATTAGGGTTCGTAACCCTAATTTCAGACCTACACCAACCCAAACCCCTTAGAACCTAACCTAGACCACTTAGCTACATACGGCATGGCCACACACACACACACACACCCATTCATGCACACACACCCAGCTAGAGTTCTCTAGAACCCTCTTCAAGGTGGCGCCACTCTTGGTTGCGAAAATTAGCAACCAAGAGCCATTCAATTCTTAGATCAACTTTTGGTGGATCTAAAAACTACCTTGACCGGCCACTCTTGGAGCCCTCCCTAGAGAGTTCCACACTTCTCTAGAGAGTCTCCCTTAGGTCTATAGAAAGACCTAAGGGGTGGCCATTTGCACCCATCCATTCTTGGATTCATTCACACTTGGTTCCATTTAGGTTAGCAACATTCACCTCCACTCCACCTCCATGGGTTTCTCACCATGGACACCACCATCTCCACGCCAAGATGCTGGATCACCTCTCCAGCCTCTCTCTAAGGGCCAACCTAAGCACCATTGGCCACCCCTCCTCCTCTCAACCACTCAAAGGCCATCGGAGCCCAACTCCGAATGGCCTTATTTCTGCTAGATTAGTAACTTAGTTCTTCATAGTTTACATGCTTTTATTATTGCTTAGTAGTGTAGCTCTTTATTCTCCCCCAATGATGCATGCAAAATCACCCCATAAATTCATGTATGTGATCGTTTCCTGTTAGCTAGATTTATGTTTTCAAGCTTTCCTCTATAAGCTTTCCGCAAGTCTTTTTCTATATATATATCTATGTGTTGAGAATCACCATGAGCTTATTGCAATATATTTTGTGTGATTAAGGTTGCCTGCTTTTAATTTCTGATATTCTGGCAACTAAGCATGCCATGCATAAATACATCATAACCATAAACTGACATGCAATTTTAAGCAAGTAGAGCGAGCGAGATCGATTTCCAATCTGCATTTTCATAAACACCTCCTAGAGACGAACGACCGGGACTCAAGTCTCCTTATCTTTATAAAAAATTTTTATGAGCGTTTTAGCGTGACTATACTACGATTTCCGACGATTTCAAAACATGCGAAAATGGGATTTGTCAGCTTCCACCTTGGAGGACACCATTTGAAGGAGCTTTACAAGGAGTTGGAGGACTCTTTTCAAGCCCAGGAGCTACTCAGCTTGGAGCAAGAAGCCATCATCTTCTTCACCATTTCATTTAGAGGATGTGTTTTTATCTTCTTTCATTTCAAGTATATTAGAAGCTTTCCACTATGTGTTTTGTGTAGAACAAGTTCAATTCAATTCAAGTTGCCTTCTTTTAAATTCTTGTCGCATTTGTCTTTTATCTTGATCTAGCACTTTTTCACTCACTCTCACTAATTACTCTAGGGCCCCACATGCCTACAGTGAGCTTAGGGAGAGACCTTTCTTGTCACTCTACCAATAGTTTAGTGGATTAGGTTTAGATCACCTTTTTCTTCGTCAACAACTTTGTGAATACTCATTATTTCAAAACCCTAAAAAAAATACATATAAATTAAAAAGACCAAAAGGAAAGGTGAATTTAATTTCCAAGCAAGAGGTATTTTTTGCAAACATTTGGCCTCCATGGACAATCTAGGTACCCCACTATTTAGATTTATAAATTTAAGAGTTGATCTATTTTGCACGTTACAACGACGTATTTTACATATTGCGTAAAACATGTATCACTTTTTGGCATTGTTGCTGGGGAGGCAAGACTTTGCTTGATTAATTCTCTTGCTTGAAGTGGATCTCATCCCCTTATCTCTTTTTTCTCTTGTGTGTGAAGGAATCAGTTGCAAAGAGAAAGCAGCAAATTTTGAGAAGCTTGAAGTATCTTGTCTTCCCGTAAAATTTTAGGTTGGTTCTCCCTTTCTTGTCACATTTATCCTTAAAAACTACCAAAAAAAGATATTAAACTTGGCTTTCAGGAAATTAAATATCTTAATTAAGTGGAATGGTGCAATTTAAAACTCATTGTTGCCATGTTTGCACCATTAAACACCACTCCATTTCAAGTACGGGTGTTCTATATTTCATATCCAAACTTTTGTCTAGATTTGAAAAATAAATTTTGAACACCACAACCCTCCTAAAATCTTGAAATTTCACCCAAAGATTCCAAATCAAGTTAGGAACATCTGTTCCAAATTTCAGACTAATTGGATTTGTATTTAATTTTTGAAAATTCATAGACTGCAAAAGGGGTCACACCTTCTAATCATCTTGTTTTGCTACTGTCCATGAATTTTTAGAATTTTTATACTCATCTAACTTTTGCAAAATTTAGCTTTATAGAATATTTATGAAATTCTACACATCTCATGAAATCATCAAAATTTTCTGAGGCTGGTGGTGGTACTGAAAAGTCCAAAATACCCATGAATATCATTTCTGGACTTTGACACTAGCACGAAAAGAAATTATTTAAAAATAGCAAAAAAATTCCTAAAATCTTAAAAAAATCTTTTATAAAATCCTTGTTTGATTTTCCATAAGGTAATGGTGTTGTTTGATCTGTTTGGACCACTACTTAATACAGAAAGCCTAAAACATTTCCATTAGTAGTTACATTTTTGTCCTAGGATCAATTGGATTAGGATTTCTTTCTCATTTTTAGAGACAAACAACCAAAAGGAAACATATCCTTTCCTATACAACTTGATTTCCTCTTGTTTGTGGAATCTCAAACTTGTTTGAAAACTTGAAAAGAAAACCCTAAAAATACACTAAGTTAAATCCAATTCAAAAAGGCAGAAATAATAAATATTGTGTGACAACTTGTCTGAAATTGGAACCACTTTCCAATTCCTACACACACTAATAAATTTGAAATAACAGGGCAATAACCCAATTAACGCCCTCTACATTCCGTGTGCACTATAGTATCCTAGACCTAACTAAAATTCGTAGCAACTTAACTCCTATGGTTTCATCAACTTCGGCTTGCTATATGGGTCTTAAGTTTTCTCCAGTTAATACCAATTCTGTCATCTATATCTGGAGTTCAGGCTGAGGGGCCGTGTCAAATGACCAGGCGAAGGTTTATACAAGCACCTAGGGATTTTCCTAGGAAACACTTGGGCCCGAACCTCCGCTTAAGCAACTTGGCTAGATTTGTTGACAGAACGAGTATTCACTGTTGATACTTATTTCCTAGGTAGACCAAGTCTTAGGTTAATTTCTAGGGAGTCACAATTTAGGTCTAGAATTTGATTGCTTATGTGCACACTTCTCTCATCTCCATCTCTTCTCCTCCCCTCCGATTCTTCCATTTTATGCACAGGTGACGGTCTCAACATCCGCATTTGGAGGGACCATTTGATTTAGCCCCACGCGCAAAAAGATTACTTTTTCTATCTTCTTCTCACAATATGGAAAATCAACAAAATAAGTCCACTAACCCTTCCACTTCCACCTCTAATCCCACCTCTAACCCCACTACTAACCCTAATTCTCACCATTCCACCCATAACCCCCCACCTTTGACTTCCTGCACTTGGAGCTCCCTAATGCTAATTTGCCTCAATCACAACATCAAGCCCCCCCCGCCTGATCTCTAGACAAGGAAGGCTAAGCAGATTGCTAAATTGAATGTCAATCAACAAACATTGACTAGGAACATCCAAAACCTAGCTAATCAAAGGCCTAACCCACCACCCCTTCAGTAGCCAGTTATTCCTCTAAAAGATTTTTATGATCCTTCTTATTATGAGGAACGACCAAGGGTGATCATACCAGAGGGGGACTTCGAAATCAAGCTAGCGGTTCTGAACCTCATTAAACACTTCCATGGCCTTCCTAGAGTAGACCAATTTAGCCACCTTAAACAGCTAACTAACTCTTCTTGCATAAACAACCCATTCCTGAAATGTGCAAGAAGACCTTTGGCTGATGTGGCTATTTCCATTATCTCTAAAAGATAAGGCCGCTTACTGGTTCAAGACCATTGGCCGACCCATCACCACATGGC
This sequence comes from Thalassia testudinum, assembly GCA_037157565.1. Taxonomy (NCBI): domain Eukaryota; kingdom Viridiplantae; phylum Streptophyta; class Magnoliopsida; order Alismatales; family Hydrocharitaceae; genus Thalassia; species Thalassia testudinum. The sequence continues at coordinate 55,213,040 of JAZHRO010000009.1, forward strand.
CTCAGCTCAAGAGTGCCTTTCTCAAAAAATTCTTTCCCATAGATCGTACTAATTCCCTGTGAAGATCTATTACGACCTTTTAACAGAAATCTGGTGAGACTTTTCATGATTCTTGGAAAAGATTTCAAGAACTCCTAAGAAGTTGCCCACACCACGAGATTCCTTTATGGCAGCTGTAACGACCCGATTCCCGAGTCCCTACGAGACACGAGAACCGGACCGACTCGACTAATCCCAAGACCTGGTCGTCCAACGAGGAAGTAACCAAAAGAGCAGTAAAATAAACCACATTCAGCATGAATATAACTAACAGTAAGAAAATACAGCAATAAGGAAAGAAACCACTACAGTATATATCACCACAATAGTAGAACAACATTCATAACATAATATGAAACTACAGGTAAAGAAAAGTACAGCGGTAACAAGAACTACTCACTACAATGGAACCAAAAAGAGGTACAAGAGAACAGTGGTAACACTACTGGACCCTACTCGTCCCAGCGTCCTCTGCAGCCGCTGACCCTGGCTGCTCAACACCTGGTCCTGAAAGGTAACGAGTGTAACACGTCAGCAAAACGCTGAGTAGAGTGGCAACTAAAACGAAAGAAACAGTAGAGTGTACAGTAGCTGTTATGTTCTGTTACTTTCTTTAATTACATCTTTCTATTGTCTCACAATTTATCTATTTCTCAGATCCTTCACTTGATCTCGAATGTTCCTCGTGGGAACGATCTTGATTGCAGTCTTTTCCGAACAGTAGAAGTAGCACGTGGTACTCCCCTGGCCAGGAGAGTCCCCCGTGGTGATCCTACTCTCATTCAACCACCCCAGGGTCACAGACAGACGTCACGGTGACTACGGCACGTGCGATAAATGCACAGGTAGCTAACCCACACTGGCACGCGGTCAGTCATTTTCGTTAACGGCTGCACCCAAAGAACAGCACGGAACCAGTACAGGGCAGAGCCCTCTCAATAACAGGGGTCCAACCCCTCCACAGTAACCAAACAGGGGCCTTGCCCTCCACAGTCCGCGCACCCTCGCCTGACTACCCTGGTTTGCCCAGTGGGCCTAACAAGTAAGTGTAGGAGGCTAGCAAAACCCTGGGGCCCGTGGGGCAGCTAGTACCTCCCTACACTAGTAGCTCTCCTCGGTACTACGTACATGAGGGCCAGCAAGTCAGTACAAAGTGTCCAGTCCTAACCCCAGGTCCCTGGGGCGGCTGGCTTCGCTCTGCACTAAACAGGTACAGGTACTTCCCTTGGTACTACGTACCCAAGAGATAGCACACACCACGTCTTTCTTTCTCAGTTCCATTCCGTTCTCTTTCTAAGAGTTCCACTCCTAATTCCCCGTAGGGTTCCAGTTCTTTTAACTCAGCACATTCAGGTTTCACCTTCCCAGTTTCACATTCATACATCCCATATTCCCAGACATGCTCATTTATTCATAACAGGCAGCTGTTAAACCAATTTACAGGTAGCTATTATTTCCTTTCCACATTTTCCAATACCACAGTTATTCATATATTCCACTAGTTCTTCCCATCCTAGGATTCATGCCATACCCTACGATCTATCATACAATCTATTTTTCCAGCCCTAGGATTCATGCAACACCCTAGGATCTACCATTCATTCTAGTTTCTCATTCCTAGGATTCATGCAATGTCCTAGGTTCTATTTATGGCTCCATAATTAACATATTATACTAATAAACTTAAAAGCCACTCTACCGGTTACAACAAGAGTACTGGGGGCGTGGTCGAGAATCCCGCGTTCCTCCGCAACCCCCAAGACTGCAACGGAACGGGGTCCTATCACAAGGATCAAACACAAGGAGTTTCTCAAAATAGTATACAACTACTGTACACGGGTAGAGGATGTAATTCTGAAAAGCACGCAACTTGAAAAGCGAAAAACGGACTCCGAACGGGCCCTAAACGGGTCGAAAACGACGAAATAGTGCAAAATCAGATGTCTGGAACCTCTTCCAGACGTCTTAAAAAGTGGATCAGAGGTTACCTTTGCTCTGCGTGGTCTCTCAGACGTCCAGAAGCCTGCGGGGGCATCTGGCCTAGTTCCCAGACGTCTGATGGTCACCCCAGACGTCTGGAAGTCGTTCCCGTCGTCTGGCACTGCAGCCAGACGTCTGATTCGCGTTGGATGCGAATCTCAGAACCTGCACGTACCCATTTCCTCTCTCTCTTAGTACTGTCAATCGAAGAAGAGGAAGAAAGACAGAATAACTCACCTTTCACACGTCTGGTCAGTCCTCTAGACGTCCTCCCCGCCGTCAGGTTGTTAGCCCAGACATCTGATTCTGGAGAAAATTCCAGAATCATGGCGCGACTCGCCCTCCGCTCGCGACGCTCGACCGCGCCGCGACACGTCCACCTGCTGCTCGAGCCGCAGCAGGCCTCCCGCGTCACCCCGCCTTCGCTGTTTCAACCGCCGGCCGGCCCTAGCAGCCCCGGCGAGCTCGCCCTCATGGCCGAGCGCCTCTTCCCATGCGCAGCAACTCCTCCCACGCTCACCGCGGCTGTCGCTGCCGCCGCTCACTCGCACTCGCTCTCGCGCACCGGCTGGAAGGAGAAGAGGAAAGGGGGCGGAGGTGACGGGAGTGAGGGGGAGGGCGTGGCCTTTTAAGGCCGCGCGAGGAGGAGAGAGAGAGCAGGACAGAGGGTGCAGGAGGGAGAGGGAAAAAGAGAGAGAGAGAGATGCTCGAAGGTCTGCGTGCTCAGGCGCGTAGACGAAACACGCGTGCCGAAAATAACCGAATCCCAGACGTCTGGAAGGGGTTCCAGACGTCTGGGACACCTCCCAGACGTCTTAAAAATGTCTGAAGCCGCGCGTTCGTAACAATATAACAAACTCAAAGGAAGTTTCGTCCCCGAAACTTACGCTAACTAGGGTGTGGGAAAGACGTCAAAATAACCATAACAAACTCAAAGAGGACTGAAGCCGGTCCGAAAAGACGTACCCGCGAAGAGTTCCGGGTACCGCTCCTGCATTGCCGCCTCAGGCTCCCAGGTAGCCTCCTCGTACCGCTAGCTCCTCCACAAAACCTTTACCCGGGGTACTTGCTTTTGTCTCAAACTGCGAACGGCTCAGTCTAGAATCTGCACTGGCCGCTCGGGGTAGGTCAGGTCGTCGCCCACCTCGACGCTCTCGTGACTCAGTACGTGACTGGGATCGACTACGTACTTCCTGAGGTTGGACACGTGGAACACGTCGTGCACACCAGAAAGCTGCGGGGGGAGGGCAAGCCTGTAAGCAATGGGTCCAACCCGCTCCACGACCTCAAAGGGCCCCACAAACCTCGGTGCGAGCTTCCCTCTCACCCCAAACCGCTGCAGGCCCTTCATGGGCGAAACATGAAGAAAGACGTGATCCCCAACCTCAAACTGCACCTATCTACGTCTCTGATCCGCGTAGCTCTTCTGTTTGCTCCTGACAGTGCGGAGTCGCCTACGGACCTGCTCGACTACCTCCTGACTCTGCCGGATCAAACTGGGGCCAACCTCCCACTTGGTCCCCACCTCAACCCAACTCAAGGGTGCCGTACACCTCTGTCCGTACAGAGCCTCGTAGGGAGCCATGCTGATGCTCGAGTGATAACTGTTGTTGTATGCAAACTCCGCAAGGGGCAGGTGCTCCTCCCAAGAGCCCCTCCAGTCCAGTACACAGGCACGCAAAAGGTCCTCAAGTGTCTATGGTGAACCTGGAACCGTGTGCCTCAGTCAGGAGCTCTCTCAACAGCTCCTCGTCTCTGGGAACGCACAACCGTCCCCTCAGGCGCAGCACCTGGTCTGTGAAAGAGAAGTCCCCTGGGTCTCCTGACAGTACTCTGTCGCGCAAGGACTACAACTATGGATCGGCCATCTGTCCTGTGATGATGCAGTCTATCAGCTCTGGCCTAGTCTGTCGTGTCACCGTCACTGCCCCACAGTGCCCCCGTAACTCCAGGGGTCGCCAACTGCCCACCTCCTCCAAAAGGCTCCAACTCTGTAACTGTAAACTGGCCAAGTGTGCGGGCACCTTACGGCTCAAGGCGTCAGCCACCACATTGGCCTTTCCCGGGTGGTAGGAGATGCTGCAGTCGTAGTCCTTCAAGAGCTCCAACCAACGTCTCTGTCTCATGTTGAGCTCCTTCTGATCAAAAAGGTATCTGAGGCTCTTCTGATCTGTGAAAATCTCGAAGGTCTCACCGTACAAGTAGTCCCTCCAGGTCTTCAGCGCGAAGACAACCGCTGCCAACTCTAGGTCGTGGGTAGGGTAGGTATGCTCATGGGGCTTCAGTTGCCGTGAAGCGTAAGAGACAACGTGACCCCTCTACATGAGCACACCTCCTAACCCCTGCAAGGAGGCATTCGTGTACACAATGAACCCGCCACTACTGTCAGGGATGGTGAGCACGGGAGCCGAGGTCAACCTCTCCTTTAGCTCCAGAAAACATGCCTCACAGGCGTCTATTCGAGCGAAGGGCACGTCCTTCCGGGTCAACTGTGTCATAGGATGCACAATCTGTGAAAAACCTCTGATGAATCGTCTGTAGTAGCCTGCCAGTCCCAGGAAACTGTGAATCTCAGTGACTGAACGCGGTCTCTCCCACTTGAGTACTGCCTCGACCTTGGCTGGGTCCACCGCCAAGCCGTCTCCAGAGATCACATGACCTAAGAATGTCACCTCCCTCAACCAGAACTTGCACTTGCTGTATTTGGCGTATAGCCTACGTCGTCTCAGAGTGTCTAGAACCATTCACAAGTGTTGTCCGTGCTGCGTCTGATCTCTAGAATAGATGAGTACATCATCTATGAAAACCACCACGAACTGGTCCAAGTACGATCTAAGCACCCGGTTCATCAGATCCATGAAAGCAGTGGGGGCATTGGTCAGCCCAAACGACATGACCAAAAACTCGTAGTGTCTGTACCGGGTGCGGAAAGCTGTCTTGGAGACGTCGGTCTCCCTGATCCTCAACTGGTGGTATCCCGACCTCAAGTCGATCTTGGAGAACACCGTGGCACCCCGCAATTGGTCAAACAAGTCGTCTATCCTCGGCAGCGGATATCTGTTCTTGATGGTGACCCTATTCAGCTGTCGTTAGAACACAAAGGCGTAGGGTACCATCCTTCTTCTTCACAAATAGTACCGGGGCTCCCCAGGGAGAGGCACTGGGCCTCACGAAACGTTTCTCCAAAAGGTCCTGCAACTGAGACTTGAGCTCTCGTAGCTCAAGTGGTGCCATCCTGTATGGCGCGGTGGAGATGGGGCTGGTCCCTAGTACTAGCGAGATCTCAAACTCGATCTCACGCTCGGGCGGTAGTCCTGGTAACTCGTCTGGAAACACATCAGGGTACTCTCTGACCACCGGGATACTCTGGAAGTCTGCCACAGGGCTAGGCTCTGCCACCACACAAGCTAGGAAGCCCTCACACCCCTGGCTAAAATGTCTCGCCGCCCGAAGTGCCGAAATGCACCTGAAGCCTCCATCCACTGGCTGTCCGTGAAACTCAAAAGAAGGCAACTCCGGCATGGAGAAGACAATCTTCCTCTCAAAATAGTCCACCAAGGCGTGGTAAGCGGACAGCCAGTCCATCCCCAGAATCACTCCAAAGTCCTCCATCTGTATCATAATCAGGTCAGCTAGCAAGCTATGTCCCCCGATGCTGACCTCGCAATCCGTGTACACCTCCTTAACTACAAATAGCCAACCACTCGGACCTCTGATTACGAACGGATTCTCTAACAGTGTACAATCCTGGCCCAAACTAACTGCGAAACTGGCTACGACAAACGAGTGCGTAGCGCCGGAATCGAAAAGTGTGTAAGCGAGTCTGCCGGAAACTAAAACCATACCTGCCACTACCGAGCCCGAAGCTCTGGCATCCCTGTGTGTCAAGGCGTTGATGCGCCCCTTAGCTCTAGGTGTGGACGAAGCAGCCACAATCTACGTCGGACGGGCAGGTGCTGGCCGGTACCCTCCTCGTGACTGCTGTCCTCCTCCTCGTGCCTGGGAACTGCGGCCTCCTGCGCGCCCTCCAGTGCTCTTCGTGGGGAGTATCTGCTGACCTCCTGCCCTAGACGGGCAGTCCCTCCTGATGTGGCCCGGCTGGCCACACTGGTAACAGAGGGGAACCCGACTCCCGCCCTCAGTGGGTCCCTACTGTCGGCTAGGCGGGGGTCCGGTGCTGGCGACTGGCCCCTGTCGAGGGCCCCCAAAGGCCACTGATGGCCCTGCAAAACGTGATGGCTCTCCTGCGGACACCACGTGTCTCCTCTCTCACCGGCCCTGTGAAAAGTCCGGCTGAAAGGGCCTCTTCCGCCCGCCGTCAGTGTCTCACGCGGACGGGTTGGTCTCCTCATAAGTCATAGCTGCCTCTACCACCCTCGAAAACGTAGGCAGCTTCAGGGGTTTTACATACCCCCTGATCGCAGGTCGGAGCCCCTCGGTGAACCTCCAAAGTTGCTCCTCCTCTGTGGCTACTGCTGTCGTTGCAAAGCAGGATAGCTCTAAGAAACGTGTGCGGTACGCGCTCACAGTCATCGTTCCTTGGCAGAGAGTGTGGAACTCCCGCCTCCTCTGGTCCTGCCACGTCTGGGGAAAGTACTGCTCGCAGAAGAGGGTGACGAACTGGTCCCAAGTCGGCTCGTCCCTCTCCTGTCCCCAGACCGCCCTCCACCACCTGTGTGCCGCACTCTCCAGCTGGCACGTGTTAAAGGCCACGCGGCACTCCACCGGGGGGCGAAGGGTGTCGAAGATCTTCTCCAGCTGCTCAAGCCAGTCCTCTGCATCGGTCGAGTCATCATCCCCCTTGAAGGATGGGGGCTTCAGCTTCCGGAATTGTCCGAAAAGCTCGAAGTGGCGCTGCAGTGGAGGTGCTGGTGCACCTCCAAGTGAAGGTGCCTCGTGCACAGAAGTGTCGGAGGAAGGTGGGGGCGGCAGCGGCCCATCCCCTCCCCCATGTCCAACGCCGTGTCCATCGTGTGGTCCCACAGAGGACTCCCCCTCTGCAGCCCCAGGAGGAGGCGCTCGGGGCGGTGGGTGGAGCTCCTCTCGTATAATGTCCCGTATCAGCCGGGCGAGGTCCTGGGCCTGAATGCCCGGGAGTGGTGGCTGGTCCACCGAGACGTCGACAACGGCACGCCCACCTCGCCGACCTCGTCCTCGGCCGCGCCCGAGGCCAGTCTCGCCAGTCCTGCGACGAGGCATCTCCTACAAGGAGACGCAAAACAAACGAAATACGTCAGAACGGAACAGTACCTAACGAAAATGTCTAAGAGTTCATGTCAAAAGATATGTTGTGGTGGCTACTCTTGTTATAGACATGTGAATTGGTTATTTTCCAGTCAGTTGATTCACTTCTCGGGACAACCTTGCTCTGATACCATCTTGTAACGACCCGATTCCCGAGTCCCTACGAGACACGAGAACCGAACCGACTCGACTAATCCCAAGACATGCTCGTCCAACGAGGAAGTAACCAAAAGAGCAGTAAAATAAACCACATTCAGCATGAATATAACTAATAGTAAGAAAAAACAGTAGTAAGGAAAGAAACCACTATAGTATATACCACCACAACAGTAGAACAACATTCATAACATAATATGAAACTGCAGGTAAAGAAAAGTACAACGGTAACAAGAACTACTCACTACAGTGGAACCAAAAAGAGGTACAAGAGAACAGTGGTAACACTACTGGACCCTACTCGGCCCAGCATCCTCTACAGCCGCTGACCCTGGCTGCTCAACACCTGGTCCTGAAAGGCAACGAGTGTAACACGTCAGCAAAACGCTGAGTAGAGTGGCAACTAAAACAAAAGAAACAGTAGAGTGTACAGTAGCTGTTATGTTCTGTTACTTTCTTTAATTACGTCTTTCTATTGTCTCACAATTTATCTATTTCTCAGATCCTTCACTTGATCTCGAATGTTCCTCGTGGGAACGATCTTGATTGCAGTCTTTTCCGAACAGTAGAAGTAGCACGTGGTGCTCTCCTGGCCGAGAGAGTCCCCCATGGTGATCCTACTCTCAGTCAACCACCCCAGGGTCACGGACAGACGTAACGGTGACTACGGCACGCGCGATAAATGCACAGGTAGCTAACCCGCACTAACACGCGGTCAGTCGTTTCCATTAACGGGTGAGCCCAAAGAACAGCACGGAACCAGTACAGGGCAGAGCCCTCTCAGTAACAGGTGTCCAACCCCTCCACAGTAACCAAACAGGGGCCTTGCCCCTCCACAGTCCGCGCACCCTCGGCTGACTACCCTGGTTTGCCCAGTGGGCCTAACAAGTCGGTGTAGGAGGCTAGCAGAACCCCGGGGCCCGTGGGGTAGCTAGTACCTCCCTACACTAGTAGCTCTCCTCGGTACTACGTACACGAGGGCCAGCAAGTCGGTACAAAGTGGCCAGTCCTAACCCTGGTCCCTAGGGCGGCTGGCTCTGCTCTGCACTAAACAGGTACAGGTACTTCCCTTCGTACTACGTACCCAAGAGACAGCACACTACCACGTCTTTCTTTCTCAGTTCCATTCCTTTCTCTTTCCAGGAGTTCCACTCCTAATTCCCCGTAGGGTTCCAATTCTTTTAACTCAGCACACTCAGCTTTCACCTTCCCAGTTTCACATTCATACATCCCATATTCCCAGACATGCTCATTTATTCATAACAGGCAGCTGTTAAACCAATTTACAGGTAGCTATTATTTCCTTTCCACATTTTCCAAGACTACAGTTATTCATATATTCCACTAGTTCTTCCCATCCTAGGATTCATGCCATACCCTACGATCTATCATACAATCTAGTTTTCCAGCCCTAGGATTCACGCAACACCCTAGGATCTACCATTCATTCTAGTTTCTCATTCCTAGGATTCATGCAATGTCCTAGGTTCTATTTATGGTTCCATAATTAACAGATTATACTAATAAACTTAAAAGCCACTCTACCGGTTACAACAGGAGTACTGGGGGCGTGGTCGGGAATCCCGCGTGCCTCTGCAACCCCCGAGACTGCAACGGAACGGGGTCCTATCACAAGGATCAAACACAAGGAGTTTCTCAAAATAGTATACAACTACTGTAGACGGGTAGAGGATGTAATTCCGAAAAGCACCCAACTCGAAACGCGGAAAACGGACTCCGAACGGGCCTTAAACGGGTCGAAAACGATGAAACAGTGCAAAATCAGACGTCTGGAACCTCTTCCAGACGTCTTAAAAAGTGGATCAGAGGTTACCTTTGCTCTGCGTGGTCTCTCAAACGTCCAGAAGCCTGCAGGGGTGTCTGGCCTAGTTCCCAGACGTCCGATGGTCACCCCGGACGTCTGGAAGTCGTTCTCGTCGTCTGGCACTGCAGTTAGACGTCTGATTCGCGTTGGATGCGAATCTCAGAACCTGCGCGTACCCATTCCTCTCTCTCTTAGTACGGTCAGTCGAAGAAGAGGAAGAAAGACGGAATAACTAACCTTTCAGACGTCTGGACAGTCCTCCAAACGTCCTCCCGGCCGTCTGGTTGTTAGCCCAGACGTTTGATTCTGGAGAAAATTCCAGAATCAGGGCGCGACTCGCCCTCCACTCGCGACGATCGGCCGTACCGCGACTCATCCGCATGCTGCTCGAGCCGCAGCAGACCTCCCACGTCACCCTACATCCGTTGTTTCCCCCGCCGGCCGACCCTAGCAGCCCCGGCAAGCTCGCCCTCACGGCTGAGCGCCTCTTCCCACGCGCAGCACCTCCTCCCACTCTCACCGCGGCTGTCACTGCCGCCGCTCACTCGCGCTCGCTCTCGCACACCGGCTGGAAGGAGAAGAGGAAAGGGGGCGAAGGTGACAGGAGTGAGGGGTAGGGCGTGGCCTTTTAAGGCCGCGCGAGGAGGAGAGAGAGAGCGGGACAGAGGGCGCAGGAGGGAGAGGGAAAAAGAGAGAGAGAGAGTGACGCTCGCAGGTCTGCGCGCTCAGGTGCGCAGACGAAACATGCGTGCCGAAAATAACCGAATCCTAGACGTCTGGAAGGGGTTCCAGACATCTGGTCAGACATCTGGGACACCTCCCAGACGTCTTAAAAACGTCTGAAGCCGCGCGTTCGTAACAGCAGCTCGTGCAGATCTTCTATCATGGATTAGAAGATCAAATCTGATGTTTCGTCGACGCCTCATGTGGCGGCAACTTATTGAATAAGGATGCAGAGAGTGCCTATGACCTTTTTGGAGAAATGAGTGAAAACATCAACCCAAGCTCCAATGATTGCGCTTCCATGAACACATTTTGCAGAACTTCAAACCCACAGTTCGGTGTTCATGAAGTAGGCACTCAATATATTCCTGTAACCCAAGATGATCTTCAAATGATTGTGCAAAAACTTGACCAGATGCACATTAATCCAAAGAAGATTGAGGAAAGACTTGCCACATCAACCCAAGCTCTACACAGTCCACATCTAACCCAACCAACTTTCCACGAAGAGAAAATTTGCACAATCTCAACGCTACTCTTGCTGATTATTACCAGTATTATGAGGTTGCCCATGATTCACTAGGGAATTACAACTATCCAGATCTTAACCCCACTCAAAATATTTCTGCTACCTATGAACCATTTAAAAATAATTCCAATTCAAAGAACTACCCGAACTACTCCTGCAATAATCAGGTCCTCCCCAACCAAATCAATTTAATGGGTATGGATCTAATCCGACCTTTCATCCTGGGCCATCCCAACAAGGCATCAATGCCTAGATGATGAGAACCCCGCAGGACATGCAGACAAAGATGACCGAAGTAACACGCACCATCACAAATCTTAATAATCAGATCGGGGTTACTCCCACTCAAAGACTTGCAGGACATCTTCCCTCCCAACTCATACCTAACCCTAATCACCAAAGGAACCAATATCTAGGCAGAAATCCACACTACCCCAATCAGCCTCCTACTAATCCACCACCTCAGCAACCTCCCAGGTTTCCACAACTACAGGCCCCTCCACCTCCTCCAAAAAATAATTCGACTGCACATGTAGTTACGTTGAGGAGTAGGAAAACCACCACTGATCCCAGGCCTTCACAAAAACTTGGTGAAATCCCCATCCCTGTGCAAATTGACTCTCCACCTCCCTATCAAGATGAAAAGGAAACACAAAAATCTCCAGACAGGACTCCTATCCCTTTTCCACAAGCTCTCCACCCTACCACCAATAGAAAAAAGAAATTTAAGCCCTCCACATAAGAACTCATGGATCTATTTGGGCAAGTTCAAATCAATATTCCTCTCCTAGATGCCATCAAATATATACCTGCCTATGCCAAATTTTTGAAGGGGATCTGTACTCAAAAAAGGCAGGTCGAAAATCTAAGACAGGCATATCTTTCGAAGATAGTAAGCTCTATCATACAGAGCAAGTTTCCTCCTAATATGAAAGATCAAGGGGCGCCATTAATTTCAGTGATTATTGACGATACTACCTTTGATCGTGCCCTCCTTGATCTTGTTGCCTCAATTAATATCATTCCCATGATTTTATTTGAAGTGTTTCAGATCGGTGAATTAAAACTCGTCGAGGTTACCCAGCAATTAGCTGACCGATCTACAATCAAACCTCGTGGAATTATTGAGGTTGTTTTGGTCAAGGTCCAGAATTGTGTCTTCCCTACAGACTTTCTGGTTCTTGACATTGAGGTATCTGAATCTTTACTAAATGCCCCAATAATCCTTGGACGACCCTTTTTGGCCACTGCAAAGGCAAATATCAATTGCCATGCAAGCAAAAGGGATATCACCTGCATAGGTCAAACATCACTCTAGATATTTTCAAATCCTCCAAGAGATTCCATGCTGATAAATTTTTTGAGGACTCAGATATTGAAATTTCGAATATGGTGGAGGAGAGAATGATGATAGATACCCTTACCGACCATAATATTTTTGAGGAATCAGATTCAGAATCACTGGTTGGTGAAATCTGTGATTTGGAGACTTGTCTTGACCAAAAACCCCTTCTTGATGACTCCCCTTATCACCTCGATCCATCCACACTTCCCTTACCCAACCTTTCCACACTAACTTCACCCAATCCTCCCCATCCCTTCCCCGACCCCTTTCCTTTGGACCTGCCACCAGACCCACCCAAGTTTGGCATTCAACCTGATTTAAAACCAAGGTCAGACTTGGACTACACTTATCATTTTCCATCCAACTTTGATCCTTATATTTCCTCTAATCAATTTTCTAGGGATCCAGAAGAAGACTCATTTTATGCGGGCATCTGATGAGTGGCTACTCATCTTGGCTAAAAAGCTAAAGTTAAGCTAGACAGTAAGTAAAATAACATCAAATTAACAGATAAAAAGGGTTAAGTGTGGGAATTAAAGAAAAAGACCTAAAACTTTTACTCTGTGTTAAAACTTCATAATTAGGTCATAAAATGAGATATTCTGAAAGCAAAGTACAAATGATGATCCATGCATCAATTGAACACATAAATAAGTTTGAAAGGCCAAATCAGAAGTATAATTAATGTCTTAAATGTTCAATTAAGCACATATAAAAATTTGAAGGTAATTGGACATCATTTAGGTTATGAAATAGGTAGTTTACACTTAGGTCCTTCATGCATTACACTCTCGCCCTTAAAAACTCCTCTTTGGACCTACTTGTAAGCCACAGGGACCCTTATGAAAGGCTGTAGGGCCCTTCCGGTTGTAGTTCTTTTCACTTATGGGCGTGCAAGCAATTCTTCTACCCCTTCATTCAAGGGTCTGTCTGTAATTTTCCTTTATTTCAGAGAGAGGCCTGCTGCTCTTCGCACTCACTGTAGCGCGCGAAGAACACGGCCAATCTTAGCTGTCCGTCGCTCTTCATGATCTTGATCTGCGGTTCGATTCGAATGGAAGTTTCACACGATTCGGCGCGTGCGATCACCCCTCTCCCCAGATCTCATCTGATGGTCAGATTTTGTGCTTAGCTCATCGTGCGCTCCACCCCTCTCATCCTCGCCGCCGGTTGCATCTTGATTATCCTCACCTACGAGGTGATCTCAGCCACTGAGCATGCTACTTAAGCACCTTAGTGGTGTTGCGTGCAAGGGATCGCTCCCTCCTACACCTCTTAGCGATCATTCGTCCACTCTAATTCCTCCTCCCCATCAAGCCTCTGATTTCACAGCCACCGACTATGAAATCATCACCTTCTCTCGACCTCCTCATCGCTAAGGACTTCGTAGCACCTGAGGATGACCCTAGAGCCTCACTAGCAGACTCTTCCCTCCGCTGGAGACATCTTCCTCCTTTCTTCCTCCTTAGCCACTGGCTAAGGACCCATAGGTCCCATTCTTCTTGTTAGATTAGGTTTATAATTCTGCAGATTAGTTTTAGCTGTAGTTAAGTAGTTTAGAGTAGAATTAATGTAATTGTTAATGTTCAATTTCGTTGTAGGATAATGTAGCTGTAGTAGTAGAATTAGGCTTAAATTCCCCCCCTCACCTCCTCTGATCATTCAAGATCAGAGGGGAAGACTTCATAAGACCATGTTTTCAAATTATCTCCCTCTCCATATTTTCATGTCCAGTTCTGATTTTCCATGACATGTTTTCTCATCTTCCACCCATACACTCTGACCCAATTTCAGATCTGGTTGGTTTTCAACCTCAGATCTGAAATTGGCGTCAACAAGCACTTAAGGGGCTTCCCACTCACCTCACTCTTGGTCACAGAAAGCCCCTGATTTTGGGTCAAAATTTTCAGTTTGTTAGATTTCTCCTCAATTTGGATTTTAAGGATTTTTCTTTTTGGTTTTACTGCCTGATTTGACGAATTGAATGAAGTTGATTTGAATTCCTTGTTGGCAAGGAATCTGAGAGGATTTCTGGTGGCAGAAATCATCTTAGAAGAGCCATACATAAAGCTGATTTGATAATTTCTTGAATGCATTGAATGCAAGTCAGATCTGAGGATAATTATTGTAGTAATTTGAAGTCTGATCTCGCATTCATAATTGTTTTTTGAAAGGCTGTTTGGTGATTTCCTAACCTAAGGAGTTCTCAATACTCCTTAAGGTTTTAGAAACTGGGATTTGATCTAAGGGCTTTAATTGATTGAATTGATTCTTCCTTCATGCTATCTATAGCATTAGGAAGAGTTAATTCAGTGATATTCGTGGATTTCATCTGAAATGAAGTTTTCGATGAGGGTTTTTGGCATTTGAATTGGGGTATTTAGTGATTTAGTGAGTAATTAAACCCTTGTCAGATTTGAGATTGACAGAGATTTTCTTTTCAGTTTGGATTTTTTTGACTCTGATCCCAGTAAATAAAGCAAAGTGCTGCATCTTGCAGCTACATGTTTTCCTCTTCCAACTCACATTTCATTTCAAATGGACTAACTGCAGCAGCAGTTAGACCATTTGGACAGTGACTTGAGCAGCTGCAGAGTCTGGAAGGTCTTGTGCTACTACTGTCTAGTTATTATAAGTTGTAAGAGATAGGTTCTAATGTATTTCCCTGTAGACTCTATTATGATCTTAGCTGACAGTTGATTTTATTTCATTTCATATGTAAACAAACTTTCTTGTTTCAATACTTGAGCTCTAATTTCGGTGCATACATGTCTGTTCTTTCTCAATTCTGTCAGCTAATTTAGTCAGAAATCACCATCCAAACAAGAGTTAAAAGAGAAAACTGAACTGAGGACTCTCTCCTCAGTTAACTCTTCCCTTCTTCTCTCCTACTTCTGTCAAACTGTAACAACGGTATAAAAATTTAAAAAAAACACCCAAAAGGACCAGAAATAAAAATATTTATATACCTATATATATACATATATATATTACTTTGTATATTAAGTATACTTATATAGACATAAGCTATATATTAGGCTACACATGTAAATAGATAGTGTAAATATATGTATACACTATATACTTAACTATGTAAATATAATGAATACTGTAATTTAGGTTTTAGATCTAGTTTAGACAGTAAATATAATAATTATATAATTATATATAAATTGAACTAATTTATATGTATTATTAAACTAACTAGAGCAGTAAGTAGTATAATTAAGAGAGTTAAACTATAAAACTGTATATATATCTATGTATATGTAGATTATAAGTAAATAAAATCTTTTATCTCAATTTAACCCTTTATAAATAATAAATAATGAATTTATTAAGTTAATAGCTAAGTTGTTAAATTAAATTAGTTAAATTAGTAATTTAGAATTATAATTAAGTTAAATTGAATCTGTATACTAAGACTAATATACTTTAAGTAATTTAGGCTAATTTAAGTATATTTATATCTGATTACATTAAGTTTAACTTAATTTATAATCAGAACAATTAAAATTGCTATTTAAATGTAAATAACACATACATTAATTCGAAAAAATATAATAAAAATGTGTATAAAATGCTTATGTATGTATTCTAACTCTGTATAAGGTCAATTAGATCATTCACTAACTAATTTATAATCAATTAACCAAGAAAACACCAAAACCAATGTGTAAAAATAGGCCACTTTAGTTAATTTATTTATATAGTAAATCTAATTAAAATTTCAAATTAATTGAACAATTATATAGTATTATGTAAATACTTTATTTTCCATAATTTATTTTTATTTTTAAATAAGTTATGGCCCTCGAATTGAGGGCCAAAATCCCTTCCAGCCCACAGCTGCACACGGTTTCCAGCGCAGATGTGGCGCTCAAATAGTGCCACATCTTGCGCTGCAAACCGCGCACAACAGTTTATAATGAATTTGTGTTATATGCTGTACAGTCGTCACGGGCGCCGGGCGCCCGAAACAACCATTACATCGATACATACTAAGCATTCTGAACATGAATTGTGTGGGGCTGGGGGCCCGGAGAGGTGTGTGTGCGTAGGGCTAAGGCCCTATGCTGAGTTAAGAAAAACGTAATTAAGCGGCCTAATGAGAATTAGGGTGCGCTTAGTAGAGGTTTGGTCCCACCCTCTGGGTGTTGTGTATCCCTCGAAAAGCACGCCCGCAAATTAAACACATTTTTAATTAATTAAAGAGAGTTAATGACGACTGTTAAGAGCCTCTCCTTCGTAGCGTGTTAAAGTCATTAAGGCAGAATGAAAACACAGAAGAAGAAGAACATTTGATGAAGATTTGTGTGAAGGAAAAGAGAGAGAGAGAAGATGTACATACGTAAGTAAATAAAAAATACAAATACAATAAAAATATAAATATATATATGTATACGTAGTACAGTCAATTACTTTTATGTAAATTAACCCATACATTTACTAACAGAATAATGTCACCATAATCGTCGCTACAGACCCCAGTTTCCCTCCTTAGGATTGTATATAGTGTTTTCTGGGATCTAGCGACGCTTACGTCTGTCAGTAAAACTGTTGTATGTGTTACTGTAGATATCAGACTAGTAAGTTAAGTTAATATACTATGTACTCTTAGTCTATTGTGTACTTTCATGTAAGTATTAATACTATAACTTGTAAAGACATAGATTAAAGTATAGTGATAAATTGTTTGGTGCTTGTTTGTAGTAGTTTTTGCAAGCATTACAATTAATTCTTAGTAAGTACGCAAACCATGTCCACATTCATTCATTCTTTAATAAGACGTAAAGCTTCTTTTTGGAATTAGAGGATAATTTTGAGATCAAAGAGCGATGTAATTCAATAAATTGCCTCCCAGTAAACGACCTGGAATAAAACCAATAAAAATTAGACAAGTAAATAATAATGGTTGTAATGACTGGTATTCCATACAACTCACCACAATGACACTCATGGTGTTTCAAATCACAACATACTACAACACATCATTATCCCAACAACCAACACCATCACACATTATAACAATCCATTACACATCAGTCGTTGCAAACCATCCGTTAGCATCCAAGTGTCCAACAATTTACATGATTACCCATCTTCCATGCATACCTTCACGCCTGGCTGAATGACATAAAAGATAGCACTGGATGGGAGGTAACCCATCATTTTTCCTGCTTTCCTTTTTCCTTTCATTTTCCATGTTTTGACCATCCTAAACCTGACCGCCCTTCACTAAGGTGATCCCTTTTCCCTCCTAATGCATGAGGACATTGCATATCATAAGTATGGGGGTGTGTTTTTAAAATTTTGACTATCGATTTAGGATTTTCAAAACCTAAAAGCATGCTTTGTCTTTTGACATTTTAATTTCTTACATGCATACCCAAAAAAAAAATGTTGAAAACCTTTTAAGGAAAAATTTCAAATCGGAACTAAGGTTGAAAACTCACTTTTGGTACAACGAGATTTTATCTTTAACAAACTAGGGATATGGATACGGATCTGGTCATTAGAATTTCAAGGTCTATTTTTATACTAGATCAGATATCCTTCTCCAAAATTCCACCTGAACTCATGATAATTCAGGTGACTTGATCCTCTTTTGTAATATGGAAAGTATATGGCCTACTTTCTGATTCAAAAACTTGCATTTCTTGCGAAAATTCATGTGTTAAATTTCACACACAAGCCAACACCTAAAAATAACTAAAACTTAGAAAAGCCCCCTTGCTTGAACTTAGTAAAGGTTTGAAGCAGATCATTGGTTTGAGTTCCCACCGTCGAGAAGGAGGAAAATGCCTCCTTTGAGGATGCAATGTCAACAGTTACCGCCTCAGCACTGCTCCATATCTATATTTCATATCTTTGGAAGGAGCATTAAAGTGCATTTTTGCAGCTCAAGTGTCTTGGACGATGCTCTACCTGTAGTGTCAGAGTAAGAGCTTGAGTTTGCTGGGAGTGCCCCTTTTCACCACATTGTGTTTTGGGTTTGTGAGCTCCTAGGTGGTGTCATGGACAGTGCTATCTTGAAGTATTGTCGCCAGAGCCCCCGCAAGGATTGGTAATGGAAATGATGATCCTGATACATCTATTGTAAAACTAAGCTAAAACTAAGCATGGGGGAGGAAATAAAAAAAAAGTTTAAAAAAATGCTGTTATAAATGTTAGCTTCTCACAAGCACGACACAAAGTTTTAAAGGTTATTGCAAGTTGCAAATTAGATTCAAGAGCCAGAAAAATCCTAAAAATAGAAATTTTAAGCCATCCGAATTAACAAGGGGTTAATCAGTGAATTTTCTAGAGGATATATTAATCCCATTTTGTCTAATTATTGGATCCAAAAAGAAATCCCAATGTTTATCTTTAACAAATCGTATACCTCTTGTGTTTAAACCAACCAAGGTCCCATAATCCCTTTCTCCTCAAAAGTCAAAAAAATTAGATTTCCTAAAAATTTCATTTTGTAAAAATTAAAGTTTTACCAAGAGACTAGCAAAAGATAAGGATGCGGGTGTGATAAATGCCAGTTTATCATCATTCTTATGCATTAAAACAAACCTAGCTCTTAGGATTTTGCTCTGCAAATGGGTTTTTGGGCTGCATTTAGCATTAATTAGGTTAGGCATGCATCGCACCTTTTATTGTCTTTTTAAAGTACTTTTGTGAGTGTTAGGGATAAACAGATTGCCAGATCCCTAGAACCTTAGCACTCAAGAAGGCAACTGGTGAAGGAGAAGCTCTCACCAGCTGCAACTTAGCTTGATCCAACTCACCATAGCTGGAATCCAGCTCACCTGAACTAGGGTTAGCCCATCCTAGCACCATTCAGCCCATCTCAGCTGAATGGCAACTCAAGAGAGCTCATCTTAGCTCACCCTAGCTCAGGTCAACTCAAGTCTAGCTCAACTTAGCTGAGCCTAGCTCATCTCAGCTACTATTAGTTCACAGGGAGCTCTAGCTAGCACAATTGAGTTGATTGGAGTTCACCTTAGCCCAGGACCAGCTACATCCAGCTCTACTCAACTCCAACCAGTTGAAGATGACTTCATTTCAGCTCAGGAAGCTCAAGTCTAGCTCTTAGGGACTTAGCTTAGCTCAACTCAGTTGAGCTAAGCTACCTTAGCTACCTCAACTAGCTTAATCCTCCCTGAGAGCACCAAACCTAGCTCACCTCAGCTCCTTAAGGTAGAAGCCAGCTTACTTTAGCTTGGCTTAGCAGCTAGCAAAGAACTAGCAAGCTAAGCCACCTAGAGTAGCTCCATGCCACCCTCTTCAGTAGCTGCCAGCTCCAGTTCAAGCTCCAGACTTCTCCTCAGCTCATATCTTCAAACCCTAGCTCCAATATCTCCTCCTCCACTCCACTACTAGCTAAGCTAGCTTAGCTTAGCTAGGCTCCATCTCCCTTGGCAATCCACCACCTAAAAACCCTTCCTAGCTAGCTCCACTAACTCAACCCTACCTAAGGTCACCTAAGCTAGCTCCACCCTACTGCAAGTTGGCGCCACCACCATCACCACCTTTCATCCCACCACCTCCAAAAGCCACCTTCAAGGTGGTTTCAACTTTCCCTCCAAAACCACCATAAATCCCCACCATTCATCTCCTTTTGATCCCATCTCCACCATCCACCTCAACACCTTCTAGAAGACCCACAATTGGCACCAACTTTAGGTGCCTTTTGGCCACCATAACTACCCCCCTTAGCATCCCTTAGGTGGCGCCAATTAATCCTAGCCCTAGGATCAACCTAACCACGCATAACCACCCCTAAAATCAATCCTAGCCCTCCACCTATTCACACCAACCCTACCCCTTTCCACCCCTATAAAAACCCACCTCATTCCACCAAAAAAAATGATCCTCCCATTAGTTTAATTCCAAATTACACCCACCATAATTCAAGGCCAAGGAAGAAGAAGAAGAGAAGAATATTAAGGGGCCATCCTACCTGCCCCCTTAGTGCCTTCTCCTTTTTTCTTCTCCCTTGTGCTACGCCAATGAGGAGGAACACTTCCCCACCAGGAGGACAGCTAGGCAATGAGGAGCAAGGGTGGTGCACGCCCACCCTTGGAGGAGGAAAGTTATGATGGGAACACCATCATGAGCCCTAACTAGCTCATTTTGACCCAATGAAGTCAATAAATGCTCCTAAATAACCACCAGAAGGTCATAACTCACTACATAAGCATTCTGAGGGAAAAATAAGAAACTAGGGTTAAAACTGTAATTTTACCAATGCAGTTCAACCATGGGTTTTCTCAAGGGCTAAACAAAGGTCAAATGATCTTAATAAGATAATAAGTGGGTTAGATCAGATAGAAGTGGGTTTGTGTGTGTTCTGAGAATTAAATGACTTTTGAAATCCCAAAAATAGACCCACTTAATTAACCAAGGTTTTGGTCAAGATAAAATTCACTTAAAACCTCTAAGAATCATATAAAAATATTCTCTAATATTTAGTACCTTCAATTTGGCCATCAGAACCTATTTTGACCTAAAATGGAGTCTCAGACAAATATCTACCCTAATTTAGGTTTTTGCATAAATTACCCAGTCAAACATTATCAAAACCAAAATCCAACTTCACCATTGGATTCCTTAGGTCCAAATTAGGTTTGTACCAAAATTTGGACCCAAGATGAGTTTTCCTTGACCTAGCTTGCAAAATGGTCCTGTCTGATTACATTTCTACCCCTAACTTTCAAAAATCCTTGCAATCAGCCCACTAACTTCTTCACCGTCTTCACAATTAGGTCCCCCCACCATTATCATGGAGTAATCCTACTCTGGCGACCTTTGAAAGGAGCTTTCTCCTTGATTGCTTGGAGAATCTCTTCCAAAATTTGAAGGGAGATCCTCTAAGAATTTCTCTCCAGTATGAACCCATTGATGAGCTCTGATTCCCTCCCAATCTCTCATGCGAATCCATGAGAGATTTGGGTTTCTTAACAGCTCCCAAATCCAGCGAGCATTCGTTGCTTAGAAGCTTGGCTTCCAAGCACAAAACCTTCTCTGATGACCTATAAAAGACTCCCCAAGGTCCAACTGTTCTCCACAGCTTGAAATTGGGTCGGAATCCTACCTATTCATCTCTCCCCTCTGGCTGCAACTCTCCTCAAGCTCCGATGGTCTCTCCCTAGCTTCTTCGTTGTCCGACCACAATACCAATGGCGGATTCACCTTCACCACCATCCTCTGCATCGTGCAATACCAACCGTCGCCGTCCTTGCCCCATCTTCGCTATCGCCTCTCCTATGGAGGTTCATCTTCCCCACGTCTGGCAACCACATCGGCATAGGATTCCATTCCCTTTGGTCCCTTAGAAGTAGGTTCTTAGATTCCCTATCCATGTTACTTTCTCCCCCTCTCTCTATTTCCCATAATTGATCACCGACACTACTAAAACACCCTCATCTCCTCCATCTCCGGTGACTCCTCTGGCGAGGTGTTCCCACTGCTACGCACCTCCATCCACCTCATCGACCACTCTACAACCTCCACCACACATCCCTAATCATTTACCCTCACTCCTCACTCCTCACCACACGCTGGTGAGCCTAGACCTGGGTATGTGTTAGGTCCAATTACCCGATCGACTGCAACTCTATGAGAGCGAGACTAAAATATAAAGAGAGAAAGAGAGAGGAGAGTTGCGTGGGGGAAGGGGGTTTTTGCTCTAAGAAGATTGGCTCCAACACTTAGTCAGATTCAGAAGGTAGAAAGGCCAGAGAAGAAGAAAGCCTAAGGAAGAAGAATGAAGAAGAGAAGGACTGCTGAGCTGAAGGGGTAAAGAAGAAGTGAAGAAAGAGAAGAAGAAGAAGAAGAAGAAGAAGAAAGAAAGAATCAGAGAAAGAATAGAAGAAGAAAGGAAGAATCAAAGAAAGGAGGACTGTAGCAAAAGTCATTTAAGACGTCTGATTGCAAAATCAGACATTTGAATTCATATTCCCTTCCTTTAGTACATTTGAGTAATTATTATATGTGTTAGACTTATAATTGGTGATTCAAATCACCATTATTTTGTCTAAAATTCTTTTTACTCTTCATATACTAATATGCTCTACATTGCAAATTAGTTTTTGAGTAATATTTTATGTTCAATTTGCATTAATTGTTGAGATTAGTGTGTGAATTCCATTTGCCTCGTTTGTTCGACCTCGAAACATTTTCGAGTAATAAAATTGTATTTATTTTCAAAGCGATTTCGACTATATTGCAACGCGACATTTCTAAACATCGATTTCACTACGTTAACATTTTGGCACCATTGTCGGGGAGCAACGTGCAATTCACTGCTATTCTCTGCATTATTTGATTATATTTGAGCACTGACTTGCCCTATTTGCTTTATTGTGATTTTGTGAGGTACTTCATGAGGAGATCTTCCATGCAAATCAATCACTCTAGGGCAGGTAACTTCTCTATTTTTCCCTAATCAACCTCCTAATCTTGGGAAGACAAAAGGGAAACAATCAATTAGGAATCACCTGCCTTATTTTTCATAGTAATCATCATTTAAAAGGCAAGTTTCCTGATTTGCTATTTTTTTTCAAATCTCATGAAGTTTAAGTGATTTTGTTTAGAGATCCTACCCTAAATTTCCTATGCCTATTAGGGACTACATTAATTTCTAATCTTCTTGGACTACGCACTTCTTGTTTGAAGTCCAAGGAGAACATTTTTGAAGATCGAAGTGGACTTGCAAATAAAGCCAATTAGGGTTTCTACATTAGGGTTTTAGAGTGCTAGTTCACACTTGCCTACATAAAAGGAAACAAACCCACCTGCATTTGTGTACTACCCAAGCCCTTGATTGAAAAGATCTAATCAAGATAAAAACCCTAAAATCAGGCTCTAAACTCACTTGAACCCAAAAATCTTTGGACCTAATAACCTGGGAGTCAAATCAGTGTTATTTCTAGGTCTTGACCTAGAGTCATTCTGCCTTCTTTAAGGTAGGTCAAGTAATGTTGGTCTACATTATAAGCCAACCAACCTCCAAATTAGGTTACAAGTCAAATCAACTGCTAATTCAAGTGAAAACAATGGCACAAATTAGACATAAAACTGGTAGACTTAAGAGGTCAAGTTATCCATTCTGGTCTACCTGGACCCTCAGTGACAAGGAAGGTTGGGTGGGGGAAACCTTGTAACCCGTGGGGGTGCTCTACCGTGTAGGGGTCTTTGCAGGACTCTCCCTTCCTGGTTGCCCAGGTAATTCTTAGGTGGACAACTTTCTGATCCAGGGGTATCATCCGCCCCAAACCTCTATAATCATCCAAAAATCTTTGGGTGCCTTGATTGGGTCAATATCACATCCAGTCCCTCATCCCTTCTATTTAGAGCACACACACCGATTCTCTTGGGAATCTCTTTCAGATCTAATCAATTTTGATCTAAACTTGAATTTTTGATTCTACATCTTGATTCCACCATCTAATTCAAAAATGCAACCTGGCTACTTAGGAAAACTATTGAAGAAAACTGAATCTCAAAGATCCATGAAAGATAGAATGGTTGAGGATGCCCTTAGATTTTATGAGATTGATTACAAAACCTCAAAACCAATTGAAGACATTCAGGTTGATGTATCGACAACAACAATCTTCATCATAAATTGTGCCCAATTATTATTAACAAAATTAACAAATGGATCAGCCCAGAATATTCTTAAAATAGGATACATCGAGATAGAAAAAGTGCATAACTTTGAATATCTCTAATGCATGACAAATCCTATACTTTGGGAAAAACACCAAGATGATCTTGAAAAATGGGAAGAAATGATGAAATTGTTGAAACAAGTTATCGATCAAAAGTATCCGTACTTGCCCCAAACAGTTAATGAAACATCTTGGAATAATATTGAGGATCAACATGATTTCCCAAATCTCGGGTTTGAGACACAAGGTTGTTGTGGATTCCCAACCTAAATGGAATATGATATGCCTGATCTTGAAATAGGTTGGGAGGTCCCAATTGTAGGAGAACACGATTTTGAGCCAGCCCTAGAAAACCAAAACCCTGGTTCACCAAGCATAGAATCTCTAGACTCCTGTAATAATGAGATTGAATCAAAACCTCTCGATGGTGTAAATCCCGCCCCTTACTCTGATAAGGTGACCCTCGAAGGCAATTTTGACCTAGATTCTAATAATTCGACCAACATCCTTGGCCTAGAATTTTGATTTGAATCTTCTTGGGAGAATTACAAGGCCCTATATAATGAAAATCAAAGTTTGAATTTGGATTATGATTCTGGGCCTTTATTTGATGAATGTGCCTCTCCAATATTCTCAGAAATATAGATTGATTTTTCGAAAGTCACGCCAATCTATGATATAGAAACCAAGTTGGAAGAGTGGGGTTTTGATTGGGTCTTCCCTACAAGACACAAACTTGAGCCTAGATCCAATAGGAACACATTTTTAAGCTCAGAATCTACAAATAGGCTAGACCCAAGTCAGGTTGCTGAGTCTACATCTTGTGATTTATTCTGGGGTGGAACCTCTGATCTCGAATCAAATTCAAAACTTAATTCTCGCAATTTCTCCAACAATTTCGAATCTTACTATGATTATGGAGAACCATTATTTCTGACAACTACGAGCCAATCTACGACCTCAGCACACATGATCCATTCTTCGACTCTGACTCTGAGGTCCCTAATCCTAAGATCACTGATTTAAATTCAGGTTCCACTAAGATGGAATCATTTCTTTTCGATCCTCAGGAATCAAAACCAAAAAGTGCTGAGAGTGACTACAATCTAGAATTCAAATCTTTTCTTGACACAGGTTTTCTTCATCCTATAAACACTCTTCAGGCATTTACCTTTGAATTTGATGGCTACTATAAGGACTCTCTAAATAAACCCACCTGTGAACCCTTACTATAAGAGCCTGATAAACACCAGTTTATCATCACTCTTTTGCATTAAAACAATCCTAGCTCTTAGGGTTTTGCTTTGCAAACGGGTTTTTGGGGTTTCATTTAGTTATAAATTTGGATAGGCATGCATTGCATTTTTTCTTATCTTTTTAATGTGTTTTTGTGAGTGTTAGGGATGAACAGATATACAAATCCCTAAAACCCTAACACTCAGGAAGGCAACTGGTGAAGAAGAAGCTCAGACTAGCTGGAACTCAGCTTGATCCAGCTCACCACAGCTGGAATCCAGCTCACTTGGGCTAGGGTTAGCTCATCCTAACTCCATTCAGCTCATCTTAGCTGAATGGCAGCTCAAGAGAGCTCATCTTAGCTCACCCTAGCTCAAGTCAGCTCAGATCCAGTTCAACTTAGCTGCGTCTAGCTCATCTCAGCTCCCACTAGTCCACAGGGAGCTCTAGATAGCTCAGCTGAGTTGACTGGAGTTCACCCCAGCTTAGGTCCAGCTACATCCAGCTCCACTCAACTCCAGCCAGCTGAAGATGAATTCATCCCAGCTCATGAAGCTCAAGTCTAGCTCCTGGGGACTCAGCTTAGCTCAAGCTAGTTGAGCTAAGCTACCTTAGCTATCTCAACCAGCTCAATCCTCCCCAGGAGCACCAGACCCAACTCACCTTAGCTCCATTCAACAGAAGCCAACTCACTTTAGCCTGGCTTAGCAGCTAGCAAAGAACTAGCAAGCTAAGCCAACTAGAGTAGCCCCATGTTGACCTCTTCAGTAGCTACCAGCTCGAATTCAGCTCCAGACTCTTCATATCCAACTCCTCTTCTCAAACCCTAACCTCCACATGCATACTCCTCTACTCCATAGCTAGCTAAGCTAGCTTAGCTTAGCTTAGCCTAGCTAGCATCCACCTCCTTGGCACCAAAAACCTAACCCTAACTCCACCTTCATAACCTTCCACTCCATGTCCACCTAAGCCTAGTTAAGATAGCTCCACCCTACTCATTTTGGCACCACCACTTCACCACCTTGCACCCCTCAACTAGCCACTAAAAGACACCAAAAGTTGGCACCAAAACTAACCCTAACCACCTCCCTTTTGGTGCCAACTTCAACCCCCATATCCACCCTACACATAACCCCTCCAAGCCACATCCACCATCCACCTCAACCCCCTTCTAGAAGCCTAGAAGTTGGCGCCAACCCATGGCACCTCTCCATGGTTGGAGCCACTTTTAGGTGTCCCTTGGCCACCCATAACTACCCCCCTTACATCCCTTAGGTGGCGCCAACTCTCCTTAGCCCTAGGATCACCTAACCACCCTCATCTTACCATCTTAGCCATCCATCTCAAGAGTCACCTCAACCCTCTCATCCAACCCTATAAAAAGACCAACACCAACCACCTTACAACCCATCCTTGGCTAGCAAAATACCTCTCATATTCTACCTAAAGCTCACACCCAAGAGAGAAGAAGAAGAAGATTAAGGGGATATTCTGTCCCCTTCGTGCCTTCCCCTCTTCCCTTCTCTCTTGTGCCCACGCCAGCCAAAGGAGAAGCCAGGCAAGGAAGACCTTTGGAGGAGGTCTTGAAGATGGCCCACGCCACCTTGGAGGAGAGCTTAAGGGATGTGCACGCCCACCCTTGGAGGAAAGAATTGAGGTGGAGAGCATCCACCTTGGAGGAGCATTCAAGGAAGGAGAAGAAGGAGACCTATTCAAGCCAAGGAGTAGCTAGGCTTGGAGCAAGAGGACTCCCTTCTTCACCATATTCTGCAAGAGGATTTGTATTTTTTTTATTTATTTTATATTTTCCATTTTTAGTAGAAGCATTCCTCTACATGTTTTTGTAAAAAAATACAAATTCTACTAAATCAATTTGCCTTCTTTTCAATTTCTATTGCAATTGCTTTGTCTTTATTCTAGCACTTTTTCACTTTCACTTCCTAATTAATCTAGGCGTTCACTTGCCTAGAGTGAGCTTAGGGAGGGGTCATATTTGTCACTTAGGTTTTAGCTTAGTGATTATAGGTGTCAGTTATTTTTTCGTCAACAATTCGCATTTTGCCCTCATTATTTCAAAACATAAAAATTATATATTTAAAATACCAAAAAGAAAGATTGAGTTTCCCTTAAAAGCAAGAGATTTGAATTGAAAACTTGCCTCCTTGGACAACCCTAGATACTCCCCTATCTAGGAATAGAAATTTAAAAGCATATGTGATTTCTCGTGTTACAGTGACTTTAAAAACCCTAATTACAAATCACGCGATCTTTCGCATTAGAGCCCTCATACACAATTCTTATTGATGCCACCTCCTCTACATATACAGAACCTATTCAAACCCGTTTTCAACCCCTACCCGCAATCGGACTCAATTTGTATTATGATTCCCCTCTTTCTGAGCCGGTTGCAAATGATTCTCCTCCACATTTTTATTGGGTTTCGGACATTGATCAAACTGTAAATCACGCCCCATCCTTCTCTGATCACTCCTGTAGGGTTCCTACATCCTCCACTAATTCTTTTTCATTTAAGGATCCCTAATCTGATTAGGTTGATTCGACTCAGCCAAACCCTAGTATACACTTCCATACCCTTTCGAGTTCCAAAGCCTATGGTGGGTTCCACATCTCTTGATCTGCATTTATCAACCCACCAGATTGATTTGGTTTGGGCTACATGTTTGTCGTGCTAAGTCAGGGTTTAAAAAGTGTTTCGTTGTAGTACAGTAGAAATAGCGTTCAAAACAAATACAATTTTATACCTCAAAAAATGTTATGAGGTCGAACACAGGGAGCAAACGAAATTCACACACTAAACTTAACAATTAATGCAAATTGAACACATAATATTACTAAAAAACTAATTAGGAATGTACAGCATGAGTATATGAAGAGTAAAAAGAGATTTAGACAAAATAATGGTTACTCAAATTGACTTAAAGAAGGAAATATAAATTCAGATGTCTGATTTTGCAATCATACGTCTTAAATGACTTGTGCTACAGTGCCCTTCTTCTTTTCTTCTGATTTCTCTGATTCTGCCTCTCTTCTTCTTCTTCTTCTGCTTTTAGCCTTTTCTTCTTTCTCTTCTTCCTTTTCTTCTTCTTCTGCCTTCAGCCTTTTCTTCTTTCTCTTCTTCCTTTCCTTCTTCTTCTGCGATCCTTCTCTTTCTCTTTCTCTGCCTTCTCCCTTTTGGCCTTCTCTTCTTCTTTTTCCTTCTTCTACCATCAATTCTCCTCTTCTTTTCTCTTCTTCCTTAGGCTTTCTTCTTCTTTGGCTTTCCAACCTTATGAATCCAACTAAGTGTCGGAGCCAAACTCTCCAGGGCAAAAACCCCCCTTTCCCTGTGCAACTCTCCTTTCTCTTTCTCTCTTTCTATTTCAGTTTCACTCTCCCAGAGCCACAGTCGGTTGGGTAATCGGACCTATCGCATACCCGGGTGCAGGCTCACTAGCGTGTGTGGTGAGCGAGGAGTGTAAAGTCAGGTCGGGTAGTCGGGTTGGCCAAGTCCATGTGAGTAGTGTCGCGGACAAGTCTAGTGAAGGGGGTGGTGAACCTTACCCTCAGTGATGGAGGCGAACAACCTCTTTAACCTTTTCAATTTATTTGGGTCAGTCACCCTTTCACTTCCGAGGTGGGACTAAATGTCCCACCTGTCTTTCGCGTGTCTACAGTAGAGACAAGGCTTCCAATTGTAGCAACTGCGGAGGCCTTCGACTGGAATTGAGAGCATGGATGCATGCACGAGGGAATTTTGCACAGCCTGGGATAGAAGCACCTGGAGCGGTTGCAAGAAAGCTTCAATCTTGCACTAAAGGTGGATGGGGCCTGCTACCTGAAAATAAAAGAATGGCCTCATGGCCACGTCAAATTGTTTAGGAAGGTTCGCCAGAGCAAGGCGGATGTGCTGGGAGTGGTGCTGTGGCATGGCAGTGCCTGTGAGTGCGTTCCTAGGGTACACTGTGTGCGTGTGAGTGAGTGTGTTTGGTGCGGTGTTTGGGTAGTCGATGGAGTGATTGGAGTGAAGGGAAATGATCAGGGAGGTGTGGTGGAGGTTGTAGGGTGGTCAGCGAGGTGGATGGTGGTGATGGTGTTCGGTGGTGTCGGTGGTCGATTTTGGGAAATAGAGAGAGGGAATGAAAGTGTGAGAGAGAGGGAACTTAAAACCTACTTCTAAGGGATGAAAGGGAAAGGAATCCCATGCTGGTGTAGTTGCCGGACGTGGGGAAGAGAACCACTAGTGTGTGTGGTGAGCGAGGAGTGAAAAGTCAGGTCGGGTAGTCAAGTTGGCCAGGTCCGCGTAGGCAGTGCTGCAGACGAGTCCTGTGAAGGGGGGAGGAGGACCTCACCCTCAGTGTTGGAGGCGAACAACCTCTTTCACTTTTTCAATTTATTTGGTGCAGGCGCTCTTTCACTTTCGAGGTGGGACTAAATGTCCCACCTGTCTTCCACGCATCTGCAGTAGAGACAAGGCTTCCAATTGTAGCAGCTGTGGAGGCCTTCGACTGGAATTGAGAGCTTGGATGCATGCACGAGGGAATTCCATGAAGCCTGGGATAGCAGCACCTGGAGCGGCAACACCAGGAGTGGTTGCAAGCAAGCTTCAAGCTTGCACCAATGGAAGATGGGGCCTACTACCTGAAAACACAAGAACGGCCTCACGACCATGTCAAATCATTCAGGAAGGTTCGTCAGAGCACGACAGGTGTGCTGGGAGTGGTGGCGTGGCGTGGCAGTGCCTGTGAGTGCGTGCCTAGGGAACACTGTGTGCGTCCGAGTGAGTGTGTTCGGTGAGATGTTTGGGTGGTCGATGGAGTGATTGGAGTGAGGGGAAATGATCAGGGAGGTGTGGTGGAGGTTGTAGGGTGGTCAGTGAGGTGGATGGTGGTGACGGTGTTCAGGGGCATCGGTGGTCGATTTTGGGAAATAGAGAGAGGGAAAGAAAGTGTGAGAGAGAGGGAACTTAAAACCTATTTCTAAGGCATGAAAGGGAAAGGAATCCCATGTTGGTGTGGTTGCCGGACGTGGGGAAGATGAATCCTCTGTAGGAGAGGCGACAGTGAAGACGAGGCAGGGATGACATCGGTGGGTATTGCTCGACACAGGGGATGGTGGTGGAGATAACCTCGCCACTGGTAATGTGGTTGGGTGACGAAGGAGCTAGGGAGATGCCACCGGAGCTTGCGGAGGGTTGCGACCGGAGGGGAGAGAGGAATGGTGGGGGAACCGGCCTAATTTCAAGCTGAGTACGGTTGGATTTGGGGCTTCTTAAATAGGTTTTTAGAGATGGTTTTGTGCTTGGAAGCCAAGCTTCCAAGCAAGGAAAGCTCATCAGAGAAGGAAGCTCTCAAGTGACCCACATCTCTCGTGCATTCGCATGAGAGATTGGGAAGGAATCGAAGCTCTTTAATGGGTTCAGATTGATGGGAATTTCTTGGAGAATCTCCCTTCCAATTTTGGAAGGGAATCTCCATGTAATCAAGAAGATCTTCTCAGTTAAAGGTCGCTAGAGTAGGATTCCTCCGTGATAATGGTGGAGGGACCTACTTGTGAAGACGAGGAGAAAGTTAGGAGGCTAAATGCAAGGATTTTTGAAAGTTAGAGGTAGAAATGTAATCAGACAGGACCTTTTTGCAAACTAGGTCAAGACAAGTTCTCCTTAGGTCCAAATTTTGGTACAAACCTAATTTGAACCCAAGGAATCCAATGGTGAAGTTTGATTTTGGTTTTAACCACGTTTGACAGGGTAATTTATGCAAAAACTTGAATTAGGGCAAATATCTATTTGAGACCCCATTTTAGGTCAAGATGGGTTCTGATGGTCAATTTGAAGGTACTAAATCCTAAAGAATATTTTTCTATAATTTTTAGAGGGTTTAGGTGAATTTTATCCTGACTAGAACCTTGTTTAATCAAGTGGGTCTGTGTTTAGGGTTTCAAGAAGTCATTTAATTCACAAAACACACACAAAACCTTTTCTATCTAATCCAACCTATTTATTATCTTATTAAGACCATTTGATCTTTATTTAGCCCTAGAGAAAGCCCATGGTTGTACTACATTGATAAAATTACATTTTTACCCCTAATTTCTTACTTTTCTCTCATAATGCTTATGCAATGAATTATGACCTTCAGTTGGTTATGTAGGAGCATTTATTCTCTTCATTGGGTCAAAATAAGCTAGTTAGGGTTCATGATAGTATTCCCATCACTGCATCATCGACCTGTTGATCTGAACAAGCACCTGGTTGGACCAACCAGGCTTTTGATCAAGGTGCTTGTTCTGCAAAACTCATCTGATTTGACCACTCCTCCGTACCATTTCCCGCTTGGCTGAAGGCGTTAAATTTAGCACTTAACGGGAGGCAACCCATCATTCCAAAAAATGAGATCCTTCTAATTATCCTTCTGTACTTCACGTCTGTTGCACCCTGAGTTCAATTTTAGAACAGTCGATCCCACCTCTGGTACACGTGCTAGAGCTTGAAATCATCCGCAATAGTCATTCCGGACCCATTCACCCACCCGATAACCCTGTTCTAGCCTCCTGAACCTAAAACTATTTCACACCCTCCGTTTACAATGAGGACATTGTAAAACTTAGGCATAGGGGGTGGTAAAGTGCAAGCATTCAAAAATCAAAAGTTCGGAAGGGTTCTCACAAAAAAATCACATATTCCAAAAATACCAAAAAAATAAAAAATTCTTAAAAAAGAACAAAAAAATGAGAGGAGAGAAAATTTTGATGGCATATCAGATTTTGAGGGGAAAAAGGGGACGAGTTAAAAATGTCAAAAAGGATCACAATTAGAAAAGAAAAAGAATGGTCACTAGTAAGAAATTAAGGAATTGACTTAGTTCTAGACGATACCAAAAGAAAATGAAAAGCAAAAAGTGGTAATGAAACAAAGAAGAGATTAACAGGAACGCTAATTTTAGGCCTTTTGGGCTATAATCATAGGCTTAAAAATTCAAGCACCCACTAAGATCTGGATAATCCTCAAGAGGTTGGGGAAAATGCAAAGCTTAAGTATTAGGTCTAAGGCTTTGGGAGTATTTGACCTCATTAACTGACCTCTGGTTTGCAGGACTCGATAACCTAAGCACCCCAATCCACACACAGTCTGGTTCAGTGCGCCTAAGTATCAAAATCACGCAAATGAGTTTAAATTATTATTAAAAAGTTACCTAGATTAGGAGCGGTTGATCAACACAAGTTGATTTGGACGAGTTCCCGGTGTGGAGAGGCGGTAAATTTCCCTCAAAGATGCACAATAACATATCGTCTCCTCGGTGCTTGTCTCCTAGGATATCTACATATCCTATAGGGGGCATGTAAGCACCCTGTGCTGGTTAAGATGCTATGGGCAGCATTATCCCAAAATGTCGATTACGAGGGTCTAGATTTAGCAACAGAACACCATAGGTGGGATTATCTCGAAAGCCAGGGTTTTTGGGTTCCCATGGGCGGTGCTATCTCGAAGCATCGATTGCCAGGGACCCTTCGAGGATTGATGATGGGGACTAGGAATCTGATACAGATCGTGTTGCAAAGCTAATCCAAAGCTAAAAGTAAAAAGAAAAGAGAGAGAAAACTCTCCAAAAATAAAGAAAAATTCCTCTGTCTCTCTTTGACAAAAATGCACTACAAACTGAACCAAGGCTAAAACATGTTACAAGCATGAGTGCTTTAACTGCGGAGTTGAACGAACCTTAGGTTAGTTCGTGTGGGCCTTAGAAACCTTCGCGGTAGACTGAGGCTAGAGCTGGTCAGGTCCGGATCTTGGTTGGTGCTTGAGTACCTCTAGGCCTACTATCGGCATTATAACCTAATCTACAGAAGAAAGTACACATCATAGTTTTTTTTTTTTTTTTGAGAAAGAAAGGAATGCTATCGAATCACCAATAGCAAGCCAGGAGAGGTATTATTGATAATAAAAAATATTTACAAGTTCAACCCCCAATGCTGTATGAGACTCCAGCATAAATTTACAATATTTTCCACATACACTGGGGTCTCCTGAAAAACACACTCATTTCTAGCCCTCCATACAGCCCATAACATAGCCACCATATGTATATAAGGCTTATTCCCATCCACAAGACAGCACCACAAATTCCCCCAAGTGGGTAAGGACTCGTTGCATACTCTCCTCCATACATAATCAGTGATTGCACATGAAGAAAAGATATGAACGCTAGAATCATTATGCATTCCACATAAATAACAAAACTGGGTGGGGGTCCCCATCCTTCTGTGCCTCAGATCTCCAGTAATCAATCCATCCCTCCTATAGAGCCATAAGAAAATTTGTAACTTTAGTGGTATTTTTAACTTCCATAGCTTTTTCCCCATTTCTTCATCTTCCACCATCCTGGGGGACATTATCAATCTGTCATAAGCAGCCGCAGTAGAAAAATTACCTTCCCATTTGTATGTGTCATATTCATGAGGCATGGGTTTGAAAGCAGCAAGCTCTTGCATGGGACGTTCATTCTCTACACGAGTTATTGTTTCATGACTATTCCACCCACCATTATTTAACAACCATTGCTCGGAATCCACGTCCCAATAATCAGCTACCACCGCATTTTTATTTACAGCTGCAGCATAAGCAAGGGGGAACCTGTCTTTAAACGTCCATCCATGTACCCAATTTTCCAGCCAAAACTTGAAGCTTTTTCCATCACCTAAAACTGATTTGAAAAAATTCCAATTATCCTTCAGGGCACGCACCATAGAAGACCAAAAGGGGGACGGTTTACGTGGGTTAAGATGATTTATCTCATCATTGGTACTCCCATAACTATCCTGGATAATTTCTGTCCATAATTTCTTTTCCCCCTGCAGCAATCGAACAGCCTACTTCAATAGTAACGCTTCATTGAATTCTTTAAGGGATCTAACACCCATACCTCCCATCTGCTTAGGTTTACAAATTGATTCCCACTTCAAGGGTTGAAAAAAGGCCCCTTGATGAGAGGCCCCTTTCCAAAAAAATCTTTTCCGCATCACCTTTTGATAAGTATCTACTGCTCCAGCCCTCCAATTTCGTAGCTACCTTTTCAAAGAGGAAAGACCAATCTGCTTTCTTCATCTTAGAACATTTCAGAGGCAGACCCAGATATTTAATCGGCAGTGAAACCACGGTGTACCAAGAATGGTGGAGATCTCATTCTGTAACCCACTATTCATCCCAAAATAAACTAGGGAGGATTTACTCCCATTCAATCTGAGACCAGAAACCTCTCCAAAAATTTTTATCATATGTAACAGAGCCTGCGCTTCTCTCTTCCCCCCTTCCACAAGAAAAATAGTATCATCAACATATTGAAGTATAGGGGCTAGAGCCCTATGATTAGACAATGAATACCTCCTTATAAAACCATCCACTGCCAATTTGCAGGCAAATCTAACCAAAGTATCCACCGCAAAGTTAAAAATCAGAGGGGCAATAGGGCAACCTTGCCTTACTCCACATTGGGGCTGAATCCAAGAGTGACACGGCTTACCATTTATCAATGGGGAAAAAGAGGTTGTCATAATGCACCTCTTCACCCATTGAATCAGTAAGGGTGGAAATTTCCTCCTAAGAATCTCCCAAAAGTATGACCAGGAGACTGAATCATAGGCTTTGGAAAAATCTACTTTCCATAAGAAAGCCTTAGATTTTCTCCTTCGCCAACCCATAACAATCTCCTGTGCAACAATGAATGACTCTTGTAACGATCTCCCAGGAAGAAAAGCTGACTGAACAGGCATTATCAAGTCCTTTAAAACCTCCCGCAATCTGCTAGCAATAACCTTACTAATAATAAGGTAGATGGAATTAGATAGCGCAATGGGTCTATAATCAGAAAAACTTTTCGCACATGATTTCTTAGGCAACAGAAACAGATAAGATTTGTTCAGCCTCTCAAATCCAGAGTTTCCCAATTCAAACTCTTGAATAACCTTTAACACATCCACCTTAACAACATTCCATAGCTCTCTGTAGAAAAACACCTGAAATCCATCCGGACTGGGAGCACCTTCATTATTTAACTCTTTAATAGCTTTTAGCACTTCTTGTTCAGAAATAGGGGTCACAAGCATGTCTCTCTGTTCATTAGTTACACAAGGGAAGTCCATTACTGCCTGCCTCCAAGAACCTCTTGGAGCAGCCTTGGAAGTTTCTTCAAAAAATTTACTTGCTTCAGATCTGATCTCCTTAACAGAGGTAATATTTCTTTCTTCAACTTTAATAAGTGAAATAAGATTGAATCTCCTTCTAGCACTGGCAGCAAGATGGAAAAATTTTGTGTTCGCATCACCCTCTTTAAGCCATAGCTATTTGGATTTTTCACACCAATCCATTTCTGTTTTCAAATCTTCATCCCCCACAACTGCTTGCATCTGCTGCCTCAGCTGCTGCTCCTATTGGTCCAAAGCCAGCCTGCACTCTTTCAGATCCAAATCCTTGATACTGTCAAGGCTTCCCTCCTCTTCTGGTCTCTAATCAGATTCACAGCCTGCCCATATTCCTTCAACATTTCACGCAGACCAGCCAATTTTGCAGCAAACTGCTGTGTGGAAATGCCTTGAACATCCTTACTTTGCCACCACTGAGAAACCATTTGCATGAAGCCATCTTCCCTAAGCCAAGATCTCTTGAGTTTGAAGTATGATCCCGTGTCTGCATTCACTCCACTGTCCCAAACCAAAGGCGTGTGGTCAGAGAATGGCCTATC
The DNA here is from genome assembly GCA_037157565.1 of Thalassia testudinum. NCBI lineage: Eukaryota > Viridiplantae > Streptophyta > Magnoliopsida > Alismatales > Hydrocharitaceae > Thalassia > Thalassia testudinum. The sequence continues at coordinate 55,248,519 of JAZHRO010000009.1, forward strand.
AAGGCTCAAAACAGCTGATAGTTGATATCTCTCTAACAAACTAGGACTGCCAAAGAATCTGTCCAATTTGGAAATCTGTCCACTGCCATTCCTCCAAGTATACTCCACACCACTGATGGGATATTCAGTCAAGCCCATGTTCTGCACAACCTTGGAAGCCAGCTGTAGAACTGTCCACTCTCCCATCCGGGTTATCCTCACTAGAAAGATAGCAATTGAAATCACCCCCTAACAACCATGGGGTCTCTTGCACTCTTTGATGCATTGCATAGAGTTCCTCCCACAAGCCAACTCTGTCTGCTGCCACACAAGGACCATATATGCAAGATATAAACCATTCCATATCTCCTTGGGGAGATTGACATCTACAAGAAATTAAAAACCTATCACGAATAATTTCAGTTACTGAAATGGAAGATTTTCTCTACCAAAAAGCCAGTCCTCCAGACCGGCCAGTAGCACCCTTAGCTGCAATATCATTATGGCCCACTTGCTTAAAACAGTCTCATTCTTGACCATTTTCCCTCTCCAAGTAAGTCTCTTGTATAAGAGCACAGTCTATCTCCCACTCAAAGAGATATCTACACAATGAAGCCCTTCTCTGATTGTTGTGTAGCCCACGCACATTCCAAGACAAAACTCTCATTTCTCATTAGAAAGATCCCCATTGGCCTTGCAGCCCACATATTCAACCATAATGGATTTAGCAATATTTTGCTCCTCAATAGGGGCAAGGACTCCTTCCTTCTTCTCAACATGTATGGAGATCTACCCCCATCTCTTTTTTCATTGGAACCACTACCATACTGCAAGCCAGCAGGAATAGCAAGCTGCATCTGGACTGGCTCTTTAAGCATCAAATCCCTTCCTGTCCTACCCACTTCCATACTGCAGTTCATATCAGAATCTTCCATTGGAGTCTCAGCAACCTCCAGAAAGCTGTCCTCTTTGACTATCATAGCTTGTCTGTTATCAGTAGTACTAACATCATCTTCCATCTGATGTTCCTCAACCGTGGCACAGTGACAGTCCTTCCTCTTTTTGGGTTCAGGAGCATCAGCAGGAGGAGTGCGTCCACATCTGTCACTCTATTTTCTCTCCTCATTGTTGTTTCCAGGCTTCAGTTCTTCCTCAGACGACTTATCTTGACCACATTCAACCTGCCCAAACACTTGTCCAAGAACAGCAAGCCTAACAAGCCAAGAAGTGTCCCCACATCTGATTATGATCGAATCAGGAATTGAGCCAGCATTTGTAACTTCCACCTCGATTTTTAGAGACCTAATGTCCCCCTCTCTAATCAAAACTTCAGAACCATCACAGATTGATGCAAAACCTACTAACATTTTAGAGACAACCCCCTTTAGCCGCAGGTGCAGTGGCAGACCATAGATCTCAAGGAGAATCCTCCTAGAGGTCACTCATTGTGGAGGACGCTCAGACAGAGCCCCATCAAATGGAGAAACCATTCTCCAAATCACAATGAAGTCTTCAAAAATACTTAAGCGAAATGTCAATCGTTCCACATCCAGCATACGCAAACCATACACCAAGAAGCGAGACTGGGATAACATGGCTACCTTCCAGCCCGCAGATAAAAGATCCAAGGAACATACCAAGTTCTGAAGCATTTCGATCGACGGCATGCCTGCCATGATCTCTCCAATCAAAGCACCTCTCAGTGTGATCTCTGCAGTCGAGGTCTCTTCCGAAGATGGGATCTCAACTTCAACTGTGTGGCTACCCAATGTCGGCGGCAGCGGCGGACGAGCTTCATTCTTAACCCTCCAGACAGGATGCAAGCTGCCCTCTGTGATCGCCAAGAAATCCTCCTAGGGCACGACTCACGCTTGTGTCCTTCACTCCTGCATTCCAAGCATATCAGGGGGTTTTTACAAATCACTGCCGCATGCCCCCTTTGTCTGCATCTGAAGCAAAGAACCTCTCCATTCTTTCTCCTGCAGGTACATCTTCGAGCATTTTCAGACAACCTAAAGAACCTCTCCTGCCAAATCCACTCCCTTCTCCTCCAAGCCCTTGATTTCCACGTCCTACATTCACCTTCTACTCCAGCCCTGGACAGCTTCGTCCCATTGCCGCCCTCCGCCCAGCGTCGATCGCCCTTCTCTTGCCTTCTCCCCATCGCCCTAAACCCTCCTTTTATAGTTTCAAAAGATTTCATGGTCTAGAATCAAAGTTGATACTTTGAAATTTTGGTCTAGAATCAAAGTTGTATAGTAATTTACTTTTTTTGGTGGTCAAGGACAGGAGATATTTAATTGGTGCCTCAGATTGAAGATCAAATCGTACAGATCTGATCAGGGCGACGATCAAAGCTCAACAACTCCAAGATCGCCCCGAATAGATTTCTATAGTATTAGATGCAATCTGAGAAAGATCAGAGGTCAAGGGGCCAGGTGGTGTAAATCCGTTCTTCAGATGACAAATTCGACTGCATGGATGAGTTTGGATTGACTATCGCAGCCCAACGATGGTCCAATCTGACATCTGTGGCACCACCTACTATCATGTGAAGATGGATGGCCAAGATGGCGCCATGTGGTGCCATCTCGGCCGCCTAAACCGACCCAGCTAAAATGTCGATTGGAAATGCGACAAAGTCTTGGCCTTGGCGCATTGGTTGAGCGCTCCACGAATGAGATGAGGGCTTGGGCTCGAAGCTCACCGCACGCCTCAATTCATTGTAGCACAAGGAGCATCTGATTTTGGTCGTTCAACCAAAGCGCACGAATCCTTTACGCACGATCAGGTGCACCCCTCACGTTCGATCAGATGCAGGTGCGTGAAGGGTGTAATGGCTTTTAAGCCATCCGATCTTGCAATCGGATGACTGACATTGCATGGACATATTATGCATTGAAACAAAGTGGAGTGGGTGGCATGTGCGCACGAGCTACAGCCACGTTCAGGGTCTTTACTGATGCTTAAATCCGTCACTAAGGACCCCTATATTATTATTTTCATGTTAAAATGTCCTATTTGCCCCCAACCTCTACACCTATAAAAAGACCTACACTCCCTACATATTATTCATCCCTTCCTATCTTCTCTCACCCTCTCCAATGCTCTAAGAGCTTGTCCCAAATCGGGATGCTCTTTTAGAGTTAAAAATATAATTTTTCCACCTTCTCATCCCGTTCGTGGAGCATTCCATGGTGGTCCTCTCACCACCATTTGAGAAGCGGATCCCACTATGACGTCGCCCTGCCACATTCTCTGCCGTCAGTCTTTGTTCTCCCTCATCCTGCATCTCACCATCTTCATCTGGGCGCTCCGTCAACACGGCTCATCCTCCAAGCAGCCGTCGAGGAGGATAATTTCTCTCCACCTTCTCTTTACCATTTTCTAGAGTAGATTTATTGCTTTCTAGTGTAACTAGTTGTAGTGATTAATTATAGTAGACATCATTCTGTGGTTATAAAATATCTATTTATTCTATCTCTATTTTGTCTTTATTTGTAATATTTTCTCTCTCTCTCTTCTATTCATTGTTCTTTAAGTAGATAGCTAGTTTTGATTCAATTCAACCAATTAATATGCTTTGTGACAATAAAACAAACATGATTTTTAATCAAATGTCTGCCTCCCTATGTTCGACCCAGAATTCCTTTCGAGTTTTGATTAAATTTACCTGTTGATGGTTTTTCTCTCAAATCGCATTACAACGACAGGTTTTCAAAACTCAAGCCTCTTTGCGATGATATTTTGCATCGACAGTTATGCTAGTGTGTTTCAAGTGGCCTAGACCCAGTTTCCTATGAGGTATGTTAGGGATCACATTAATAGAAGCACCAAAGTCGAGGGCCCGGTCAGAAGTAATGTTTCCCATTGTGTAGGAAATCAGTGTGGCTCTCGGGACCTGCTTCTTAGGGGGTAGCTTGTTTAAGATTAGTGTACTTGTGTTATCAGACAAGACTACTCTCCTAGTGTTTTCAGCTTCATCTCTACTCTTCTCTTTTTTTGAATTTAGTATTGCTCTGGTGTAGGCAGGGATTGATCTAATAGCTGCGAGGAGTAAAATTATTGTTAATTTGGAATCTTGAAGCAAGGACATCCTTTCCTCCAATTTCTCTTCCGGCTTTTTCTATTTGCCCATACAAAAACAACATACTCCCAAATTAGACTCTGATGTTTTGTTGATTAGATTCTCAGTTGGGATTTTAGAATTCTTATTATGGGTCCTAAAGATATTGACTTGGGGTTAGGTGCGACCCTTGTTTCTACTACCACTCAAGGTGATGGTATTTGCAGTGGCAAAGTGTTGTTGGTTAGTGCCTTGGCGAGGGTTGGGCAAAACAGGAGACTCTTGGTTGATTATGGTGGGAACTTGGTTAGCTTTGGGAGGGACGGGGGTATCCTGATAGATAGCATGAGCTTAAGCATGCGGCTCCCTACCATTACCAAAACCTTGAGGCCCAGCGCCTTGGTTCTACACAGTCCTTGGGTTTGGTACAGGTTGTGATGGAAGAGATCCGGACTGTCGGTTGTTTGCACTAAGTCTGGATTGTAAGGTGTCCAGCAAAGTTTTCATTTGTTGCATGAGTTGGAGCATTAACCCTTGCATTTCTACCATCTTCACATGTGTTGGTAACTTGATTCGGGAGTAACTAAGTATATACATGACCCTGACCCATTGGTTTTTTTGGTACATAGTTGTTGTGTCGATATCGGGTTTGCTACCCCTGATCTTTCTAAGAAAACTTAGGGTGATTTTTTCAACTAGAATTATAGGAATTCAAGTAAGGGTTGGACCTAACATTCTCTTGTACAACATGAACATCCTCATAGGATGAGGATGAAGAGTAAAAAGGATCAGAAAAACTAAGATCAAAGGCCCCAATTTAGAACCCATAAGGTTCCGGATGTGCTGGCTTGAAGGTCTAGCTGACTTAAGTTGGTTCATGATAAATGCACATGAATTCATGATAAAATGATTATTTTATGATAGTTCATAGGCTTAGCAATGCATATCATACTATAAATACTGCATAACATTTATTGCATGGCATTTAGGATAGTTGTATATTATATATATTAATTCTTCCATTTTCTATGGCCAGGAGGTAGTGTGGCATCTGTATAGGTTTTAGATGAAGAATCCATCCATACGAATGAATCCAGAGTGACAATCGCAGTTCGACAATGCGAAAATCACCCCGATCAGAGCTCTATAACATTTTCTACAAGAAAAAGAAGACAGACGACCCAGATGGCGCCACGTGGTGCCATCCAGGCCGCCCCACCTGAGCCATCATACCCGACCTCAAGCAAGGATTCGCCTCGACGGTTGGATGTTTAACCAATGGTCCAGGTGCGCGCGACCGCACCAACCTCCACTAAACAAAGCGCCGCTTTGGCGAAATGGTGAAGACAAGCACTCGCAAACCGCGAGTGCAAGTTTGAGATGCAATCCACCACACCCACTAGAGCACTAGCTATAATAGGGCCGCTTTATCTCGAACGAGCGGTCGAGAGTCCTCACACACCATCTGACGCCAACCTCTGATGCGGGGACGCACGCCAAATAGCACGCACGCCATTTGGAGCATGCATTTAAGATGACCAGGAGTCACGCACGCCATTTGATCCTCGTGAGGGTGCAATCCATACGCATTCAAAGAAGCGAAGGCGTGATCCACAGGCATCTCTCGGCCATGTGATGCTTCATTCGACGGCTATCAACGCAGGCACCAGCGGTGCGTGATTCAAACACGGGCGAGCACGCGTTCTCTCCTCATGATCCTAGCCGTTCATGACTAATCCCACAACTGACAATCACCACACCCTACGCCAGTTGCAGCCAAGCTTCCAAGCACCAGCCAAGGCATGTGAATGCTTTAGCGATGTCCACGGCGGGTCTTTAGCGATGTCTTAAATGTCACTAAAGGCTTGTGCATGCAAACTACCTCCATTCCACCACTATATAAACACCCCTACACCCCCCATTCCTCTTCACCTCTACCTACTCTACTCCCACCTACTCCTAAGCTCTAGTAGCCAACCAAAGCTCCATTACAGCTTGCTCTTAAGCTCTAAAGGCCTCCTATTAGTGTAATGATCCTACTTCCCACCAAAAATTCGTCCTTCATCCTACCACCTTCATAGGTTGCCTTGGAGCGTCCTCCCACCTCCTTTTTGGTAGGAGATCGCATCTGTCTCCTTACCTCCATTCCAGAGCCTCGGTGAAGCATTCCTCTACCCAGCGTCCTCCTGCATCTCACCTCCATCATCCTACATCTCACCTCCATCCAAGCTTCCGCCAGGTGCTGTCGTCTCGCCGAGCAGCCAATTCGGGAGATTCCCTCTCACCCCTCTCTCTTTTATGCTTTCATAGATTGTTGTAACATACATTTGCGTAATATATGATAGTTGTGTTCCACCTCATTTTGTGAACTTGTCTTGCTTGTCTTTTTATTTCAAAAACACAAAAAAATAACAAAACCTCAAAATACAAAAAATAAACAAAACGAAGTGCGGTTTTCAAACATAGTAAACGTCGCCTCCCTGTGTTCGACCCAAGACTCCCCTCGAGTTTCGGATATAAATTGTAATTGATAGACACGTTTTGCGAGCTATGATGATGGGTTCTCTAAACCCTAATTTTAATTTGCGAACATGCCTTTATCGTTTTAGTGCCGTTGTAGGGGAGGCAATGGAATTTACTTTCTTATTTTCTGCACTTTGCATTTACACATTATTAACCCCACTTGTCTCTGATCTACTGTCTTGCAGGTACCCTAGCATGGAGATCCAAGTGTGGTAGATCGAAGTAAAGTGTGGGTAGAGTAATCTATAAGTGTCCCCCACATTCCCCCCCACTAGTTTCATTTCAGCACATTCATAACCAGGACCTAATCTACTTAGGTGTTTGCATAAACCATAGGATAGAATTTGTTTGTCTTGTTTGTCACCTCCACTCATCTCACCCTCTCATATTATAAAAAAAAAAAACAAAAGGATACTTCTTGTGGGACAAATCAACATACATACTATATACACCCACATTTGTGGCACATAACCTAACTTGATTTTTATCTACTCAACTGGGATTCCGACCTCTGGAACTAATACACACAAATCAACACATAAAGGAGTAGAAATCAGTCTAGGTTAGTTATCTTTCCATGCCTAATTGGTGCGTGCCTAATAGGTTAATATTTAGGTCAAGCCAAACACTCCATATTTCTTCTTGATTTATAAAGGAGAAACACTTGAACTCGTGATTTCAAATTTGGTTTGCCTCCTGAAATCTTGGCTGAATATACCTAATATTTGAATCCTAAAAGCAACTAAGCAAGATCTGAATCTTAAAACTCACTCCATTCTTAATAATCTTGTTTGAAAACTTCTTGGTTGTGCACATACACACTCTCTCAAACAAATCATTAAGGGCACAACCCATTAAGGGCCCATCACATTCCAGAAGCACAAACATCCCAAGCCTAACTAAAATTGATTAGATGTTGGCCATAAGGACTGATTCGCTCTTCGAGGCCCAGATTGAGATTGTTCATGATTAACCTTCTTATACTAGTCAATCTGATGTCCAGTTAGGGGAGTAGCGTCAAACGATCGCGGCTGTAGGGTACACTAGGAACCGGAGATTCAAGCCAAAGGAAGAACCTTCTCCCTAGTCCCTCCTCCTAACTAGTCGGATTGCCTGGATACAAGTAGAGTAAATCGTCCATAATCTTAGGACGGATACTGAGAGTCTATAAACCTTTAGGCTACCCAACCTAGGGACAAGCTTGTATTTTTTGTGCTGCAAGGTTCCTTCTCTTCCCCATCCTTCCGACTTCCTTCCAGTATTTGCTTGGAAGGAGGTTATTGAACCCTAGATTCAAAGGACCTTTAGACCATTCCTAGAGGCGAAGGTTAAGCTATAGCCAAGCAGATCCCATGGCTGATCAACAACCACCTCCCCAACCCCCGAACCAGTAGGAGCTGATTCAGAGGCAGTTGGAAGAATTGCAATAGATGCAGCAATGGTTCCAATGAATGAATGGTCAGGGTGCTCGGCCCTTGAAGGATCTCTATGATCCTTCAAACTATTGGGAATGTTCCAGCATCACGATTTCCACCGGAGACATAGAAATCAAGTTCCAAGTCTTAAGCTTGATTAAGCATTTCCATGGGCTTGGCTCGGAGGATCCATTCCAGCACCTGGAGGATCTAACCACTTTGGTTCAAACCACCAGAGCAAGGAATGTGAACGAAGAGCAAATGATCATGAGGCTCTTTCCCCACTCTCTTAGGGATAAGGCCTCACATTGGTACCGAACCATTAGAAGGTCAATAGAAACATGGGCTACTCTTAAGTCGACTTTCCTAAAGAAATTCTTCCCAATCGGACAGACGAATGCCTTGCGACGAGTGATTACCACTTTCGCCCAGCGGCCAGGGGAACCGTTTCATGGTGCTTGGGAGCAATTCCAGGAACTTTTGAGGAAGTATCCACACCACGAAGTACCGAAATGGTAACTCGTGTAGATTTTCTATCACAGGTTGGTTGAACAACTCCGTAATCACGTGGACTCCTCCTACAGAGGTAATTTCCTCAACAGGGATGCAGATAGCGCATACGACCTGTTTGAGGAAATGAACAAGAACTCAACTAATCATGCCTCCATGGATGCATTCAATCGGTCCCAACAACCCAAGTCAAATGCTAATGAGATCTAGGATTCTCATTCATTTGACATGGAATTGATTTGTAATAAGGTTGATAAGATGGACTTGGTTGCTAAAGGAATGGAAGAATGGATGTTTGGGAATTCAGGAAACACATCAACACCCACTGAATTCTAGAATTCGGGATTTCATTCCTCATGAGCTCCCACAGGGCAGGAGTTCATGGACCAACTTAAATCGGCTCAACCTATGAGCCAGGATTTCTCAAAACCTTATGGGTTCCAAATTGGGGCCTTTGATCCCAGTGTTTCTGATCCTTCCTTCTCTCCATCCTTGCCCAATGAGGATGCGCATGTAGTGCAGGAGAATGCTAGGTCTAACCCGTATTCCAATACTTATTACTTAGGTTGGAGGAACCACCCTAACTTCTCCTTGAAAAGTCTGGGGCAATAGACCCAAACATGACCCAGCAACTATGCATCTCAAAGACCTATGGGTCAGGGTCAAGTATACACCCAGTTGCCCCCGAGATCGGTTACTCAGGCATCTTGGAATGCCCAACAATATGCAGGGTAGGCTGATTTAAACCGGTAGATGGTGGAAATACAAGGGTCCATGCTTCAGCTTATGCAGCAAATGAAGACACCATTGGATAACTTGCAATCCGGGTTAATTGCTAACACCCGACAACCTAGATCTCTACCATCCCAACCCATACCCAATCCGTGCAATGTGCAAAATTAGGCAATAGAGCCCGAGGTTACGGGAATCAAAGGGACCCACATGCACATGCTCAGATGGTTGAGCAGGGTCCCTCCTCGTCTTCTTCTTCTTCTAGTTACATGACCAATCAAGGCCCTCCAATCTTCACTAACCCACCTCAAGACCAGAACCCATATGCCTCTGCAAACTCCGTCACCTTGAGAAGTGGGAAGCAAACCCAGGACCCTGAATTACCTTTTGGAAGCCAAAACCCTGGGGAGCTTGAGAGAGAGAAGGAGATTGAAGATGACAATAAGGCCTAGGGACTGGAAATTGAAAATACCACCCACATCCCTTTCCTTGAAGCCCTATTGAGAACCAAGAAGAAGAAAACCTTAGATAGCAACGAGGAGCTCCTGTATTTATTCAAGAGCATAGATATCAATATTCCGCTCCTTGATGCTATTAAGCACATCCTAACTTATGCTAAATTTCTGAAAGGACTATGTACCCAAAAGCGTTGGCCGAGAGAACCCACTCTGAGGAAGGTGATTCTCTCTGAGAAAGCAAGTTCTGTCATCCTGCATCAATTTCCTCAAATGAAGAAAGATCCTGGTGCCTCCTTTATTTCATGCATTGTTGGGGAATACACTTTTGATAGGGCATTGTTGGATCTAGGTGCATCCATCAACCTAGTCCCGACTTCTCTTTATGAGAGGTTTAGGTTAAGCGAACTTAGGCCAACCTCAGTAACGCTACAATTAGCAGATTGCTCGGTCACCACACCGAAGGGCGTTATTGAGGATGTAATCGTCAAGATCAAGGATTTCTATTTTCCAGTAGATTTCCTGGTCCTTGACATGGATGTACCTAACAATTTAAGGAACAAGCCCATCATTCTGGGGTGCCCGTTCCTAGCTACCACCAAGGCCAACATAAACTTTGAGAGCGGTAGTATGGAGATTACCTTTGGGGATAGGAAGCTAACTCTTGATATTTTTAAGGCGATAAGAGGATTTGACGATTGTGGATTCATTGAGGAGCTCGAGGATCATGATTTTGAGACTTGTATGACTTACAATGCACTCGAGGACTCCATCAGCTTTAGCAAACCTAACCCACAACCCTCCATGGCAAACCTACCACATCCTGAAGAGGCTGTTGATTTTATTCATTCCTAACCTCTTCTACTGGATTGTCCTGATGAATCTTCATCAGCGTCCTCCTTACCTTCTATACTAAACCAACCTCAGCTTGAATTGAAACTATTACCTAAAAATTTGAAATACGAGTTCTTAGGACTTGAGAACATGCTCCTTGTGATTATTAGTGCTAATTTGACTAAGGAGCAAGAATCGAGGTTGATTAAGGTCCTTAAGAATAATAAGGAGGCAACTGGTTGGACCATCCATGACCTTAAGGGGATCGAACCATCTTATTGTAATCATCGTATTTTCATGGAAGATGGATCTTGCCCTTCTCACGAAATGCAAAGGAGACTAAACCCAAATATGCGAGAAGTGGTCAAGAAGGAGATAATCAAGTGGATAAATGCTAGAATTATATACCCAATCTCGGATAGTCCATCGGTTAGCCCCATTCAGATTTTACCCAAGAAGGCAGGAATAACCGTTACGACTAACAAGAAAGGGGAAACCTTCACCACTTGTTCAGCTTCTGCTTGGAGAGTTTGTATTGACTATAGGAAGTTGAACACAACCACTAAAAAGGATCACTTTCCCTTGCCATTCATCGATTAAATCATAGAAAGGTTAGCTAGGTAGAAATACTTTTGCTTCCTGGATGGTTATTCAAGATGTAACCAAGTCCCTATCCATCCTGAAGGCTAGGGAAAGACAACTTTCACATGTGCCTATGGAACCTTTGCATTCCGTAGAATGTCATTCGGGCTTTGCAATGCACCTGCAACTTTTCAAAGGTGCATGCTGGCCATCTTTTCTGACATGGTGGGAGATTGTCTTGAGGTGTTCATGGATCATTTCTCCATTTTTGGAGATTCTTTTGAGTCCTTCCTAGCTTACTTGGAATTGATCCTCCAGAGATGCATCAAGACATGGCTGGTCCTTAGCTGGGAAAAGAGCCATATTATGACTCAGGAAGGCATTGCCTTGGGTCAGGTGGTTTCTAATTGGGGTATTGAGGTTGATAAGGCTAAGGTGGATGCTATCTGTAGACTTCCTCCACCCACATCTGTGAAACAGATCCGCTCTTTTCTTGGGCATGTGAGTTTTTATAGAAGATTCATCAAGGACTTCTCTAAGGTTGCTCTACCGTTGAGTAACCTTCTGGCCAAAGACACGTTGTTTGAGTTTAATGAATCATGCCATAAGGCATTTGATTTGTTAAAAACGGCAATCACTTGTGCCCCAGTGTTGCAACCATCGGTCTAGATAGCCCCATTTGAGATTATGCTGACGCATCTGATTATGCCATCGGGGCTGTCTTGGGTCAAAAGATTGAGAAAAAGCCCTCTATGATTTACTATGCTAGCAAGACTCTTGACGAGTCCCAGAGGAACTACACCGTCATTGAAAAAGAATTGCTAGCTGTAGTTTTTGCTTTAGAAAAATTCAGGGCTTACCTTTTAGGTTCTCATGTAATCATTTATACTGACCACTCGGCCTTGAAACATTCTTGACCAAAAAGGATGCCAAGCCTCAGCTTATTTGCTAGATTCTATTACTTCAAGAATTTGATCTTGAAATCAAGGATAAAGCCGGGGCACAAAATATAGTGGCGGATCACCTCTCGAGAATCCTAATTGATTCTCCTCATCCGGATATCCCTATTTCAAAAACTTTTTCGGATGAGACTATCCTTACAATCTTAGGTATCCAAACCCCCTAATTTATAGATATCGTCAATTATTTGGCTGTTGGTCAAATCCTCCAGGATTGGACCAAACAACAATGAGACAGACTTGTGTCTGAGGCCAAATATTATTTTTGGGATGCCCACAAGCTATACCGCATCGGCGCGGACCAGATTATTCAACGATGCATCCCGAAAATTGAGTTCCATAGTATACTTGAGTTATGCCATACCTCTGCGTGTGGTGGACACTTTTCCAGGAAAAAGATGACAACAAAAATCCTGCAATCTGGATTCTATTGGCCGTCATTATTTAAGGATGCCCAGGAATTCTCAAAGTTGTGCACCTGATGCTAGACAGTCGGGAACATGGCTTGGAGAGATATGATGCCTCTAAGCCCAATACTATCTATCGAAATTTTTGACATTTGGAGCATCGACTTCATGGGATCTTTACCTCCTTCATTTGGACACTAGTATATCCTAGTCATTGTTGATTATGTGTCCAAATGGATTGAGGGAATCCTCACCCGGACCAATGACCACAAGGTGGTCATCGATTTTGTGAAGAAGAATATCTTCAGTTGGTTCGGGATTCCTCGGGCAATTATCAGTGATGGTGGCACACATTTCTCTCATGCCTAGTTTCGGAATTTACTAAGGAAATCAGGGTGAATCATCGGATTTCCACACCCTATCACCCTCAGAATAATGGACAGGCCGAGGTCTCTAATCAGGAGATCAAAACCATTTTGCATAAAATCATATGGCCTGATAAGAAGGACTGGGCACAAAAGCTAGATGATGCACTTTGGGCCTATCGTGTAGCATACAAAATGCCTATCAGTATGCCTTCGTTCTGTCTTGTGTTTGGTAAGGCGTGTCACTTACTCGTAGAGCTAGAACACCAGGCATTTTGGGCCATCAGGAAATGTAATTTTGACCTAGAGTTGGCCAGGAAGACCAGGAAACTCCAACTATCTAAGTTGGAGGAGCTTAGAAATGATTCCTATGAAAATGCTAGAATCTATAAGGCAAGGACCAAAGCTCTCCATGACCAGATGATTTCACGTAAGAGCTTTGAGTCGAACCAGAAGGTCTAGCACTTCGATTCTCGACTAAAGCTCTTCCTTGACCAGCTTAAGTCTAAGTGGGATGGCCCATTCTTTATTGAGAGGATTTTCCCTAACGGGGCCATTGAAATCTCTGACCCAAAGATGGGTAATTCCTTCAAGGTCAACGGATAGCGTCTCAAACCCTTTGTTGACCATGTGCTCCTTGAACTCATCTCAGACAAGGTTGCTCTTACCTTGCCCTAACCACCGTGGGTCGATCATCACTTCGCTGAAGGGACTAAACTTAGCATGTGTAAAGACTGTTTCAAGTTGACCAGAATCTCACGGAAACCATGTGTTATTCTTCCACTTCTACTCTCCTGCATGGTTTCATTTTTAACAATGAGGACATTGCATTAGCTAAGCATGGGGGGGTAGATATATCTTATGAATCTTTTTGTCAGCCGTAACAGTAATTTCCTTTTTCTCAAAAAAAAAAAGAATTAGGAGACGAGAACTTAGGCATTAGGAGTTGTAAATCTTAGGAATTGATACTTTGGGACCTGAATACTCAGGCTCTTCAGGTCTTCGAGCTAAGTTAGCCTAGGTGCCTACTCGAATGTGGACTTAGTCTCGAGTCCTCGCCAATTCAAATTCATATGTAATCTAGAAAATAAATTGGGATGATAAGTACATGACTTATCAACTCGGTCTCTGATTTGAGAGGATTTTAAGTCTAAGCATCTACACACTATTCGCACTGACTCGCTTTCTGGCAGTTTTTACAGAAATTGGGTAGCTAATAAACTATCTAGGGTGGTATGGCTAGCAAGTTGCCATGGGTAACAACCCATTAGCCAGTTGTCTAGTGCCCAGCAACAAGACCATTTTCTTCGTATTGCCTTTAGGTAAATCTTAGATCAAGGAAGAAACCTACTTAAAAAAAATAAAAGAAAAAAAAGGAAAAAGGAGAAAATAATAAAATAAACAAATAAAACCACACTTCACCGCACAAGTATGGCTGGTAAGTTGCCGTTGGTAACAGCCCATTGGTCGGTTGTCCAGAGCCCAGCTCACAAAAATGCACAATAATTCCCAAAACATTGAGGGAAGAAGCGGGGAAGCAGAATAAACCGAGGAGATATACACTGGGTTCGCCCTTGTGTTGACCCCATAAATAAAAGAAGTATGAAGAAAGCTACCATTTGAAAAGATAAACCTTTAGCTAAGGTCACCTAGGGTCGTAGAAACCCAAAGTCCATTTTAACGGCCATCTAGTGAGTCTTTCAATCTTTCCACTACATGCTTAACACTTAGAGTTCTTTTTGAGTCTTGGGCAGGTCGAGTAGTCATAAAAAGTTATCCCGAAACACTCAAACTCCAAAAGTAAAAAAAAATTAGAAAAGAAGAAAAACAAAAAAATTGTGTATCTTATCTTTCCAAATAAGGCGAGGGCTTGGGCGGTCTACATTCTGGCAGACACCCAGGCACTATCGAGCTTTTGTAATTAGGTCTTGGGGTTGAGATTTTGAAAAGCAATCAACAAATTTTGCCTAAGTAATCAAATCCTAATTCTACTTTTATACATAGCATTTAGGTTAATTTTGCTTGGGACTAGCAGAAAGTAAGCATAGGGGTATGATAAACACACATGAATTCATGATAAAAAGCTTATTTATGATAGTTCCTAGGCTTAGCATTGCATATCATGTTATAAATATTGCATAACATCTATTGCATGGCATTTAGGATAGTTGTATATTATATACATTAATTGTTCCATTTTCTATGGCCAGGAGGTAGTGTGGCATCTTTACGAGTTTCGGATGAAGAATCCAACCATATGGATGAATCCAGAGTGATGATCGCAGTCCGTCAACGCGAAAATCACTTCGATTAGAGCTCTGTAGCACTTTCTACATGAAAAGGAAGATGGACAACTCAGATGGCGCCATCCAGGCTGCCCCACTTGAGCCATCGCGCCCGACCTCAAGCAAGGATTCGCCTTAATTGTTGGATCTTCATCCAACGGTCAAGGCATGCGCGACCGCACCGCCCTCCACTTGACAAAGTGTTGCTTTGGCATAATGGTGAAGACAAGTGCTCGCAAATAGCAAGTGCAAGTTCGAGCCGCAATCCGCCACTCCTGCTACAGCTCCAGCTGGGATAGGGACGCTAGATCTCAATCAAGTGGTCGAGAGTCCTCACTCCCCATCTAACGCTATCTGAAGTGGGGATGCATGCCAGATCGCATGTGTGCCATCTAGAGCATGCATTTAAGATGACCAGGAGCCGCACCTGCCATCTGATCCTTGTGAGGGCATGATCTGTGCACATTCAAAGCAGTGAAGGCACGATCCACATGCATCTCTCGGCCGTGCGATGCTTCATCTGACGGCTGTCAATGCAAGTGCTAGCGGTGCGAGATTCAAACGTGGGCAAGCGTGTGTTCTCTCCTCACGATCCCAACTATTCATGCCCGATCCAATGGCTGACAATCGCCATGCCCTACGCCAGCTGCAGCCAAGCTTCCAAGAGCCAACTAAGGTGCATGGATGCCTTAGTGACGTCCTTGGTGGGTCTTTAGGGATGACTTAATTATCACTAAAGGCCTGATGTGCATACATCTAAATAGCCAAAAATGTCTATTAATGTGTGTTCTTAGTACCATATTAGCATCATGCATTGTAAATACTGCATAGCACACATAATCATGCATTTAGGTTAAATTGTATAAATTGTATAGTAATTGTCTCTTTTTATGGCCATGGACAGGGAGACTTTTAATCAGAGCTTCGGACAGAAGATCCAACCGTACGGAGGTGATCAGGGTGACGACGGGAGTTCAACAACTCTAAGATCTCCCTGATCGGACATACGTAGCATCAGATATAGTCCGAGGAAGCTCAGAGATTAAGGGCCAAGATGGTGTCAATCCACACTTCGGAAAACAAATCCGACTGCACGGATGGGTTTAGATCAACAATCGCATTTTAACGGCACGAAAATTGGTCCAATCTAACATCCATGGCACCTTCTGGAAGTCACAGAAGATGAAAGGCTAAGATGGCGCCATGTGGCACCATCCCAGCCGCCCAATTAGCACAAGGAACTACTGCTGCCTTTCTCTCCTCAACGGATCGATCAATCTCAGCTGTTGGATCTTCATCCAATGATTGAGATCAATGCCTGCTGCTCTCTACCCTTGCGTGCTCTCTCTTTCTCTCCTCGCACGCACGATCGGATCACGGTTGTTGGATCTTGATCCAACAGTTGTGAGCATGCATGCTTTGGTGAGAAATGCGACAAACCGCATGCACAGCGCAGCAGGCATGCATCTCCGCGAGGCGTAGGGCGTGCATTCGAAATGCAGCGTGCCCCAAATCAGCCAAGGATGCGAGCACAGGCTCAATTGAGCCGTTGGATGGTGAGCAAATGGTGCAGATGCGAGAGATGTGGCAATACCATAGCACTCGAATCACCTAGGCACGATCTAATGCGTGTCCGAACACTCCACCGCACGCATGGGTACACGGTTGGGCGAAGCTGAAGTAGGTGAGGAGAGATCTAAGCCGTCCAGTATCGCGATCAGATGGTTGAGATTGCTTGGACATGCTTTTGCATTAAGGTGAGAGAGAGGAGGAGGTGTGAGCAATGCACGCGCACGTCACCCACGATAGGTCTTTAGTGACGAATAAATTCCTCACTAAAGACCTAATTTTAATGCTTTTGAATATTGAATGACCAAATTACCCCCAATCCTTGCAACTATAAAAGGAGACGCCTACTTTATGAAATTCTCATCCCTTCCTTCACCTCTCTCCCTCTCCAAAGCTCTAGAGAAGCTTGTCTCACATCCGGGATGCTCCTTTAGAGCCAAATCCAAAGTTTTTTCGCCCTCATTCCTGAAGTGGATCCCACAACGATGATGTGCTGCCTCATTCTCGCTTCTTCCTGCTTCATCCTCCTTCTCGTTCCATCCTTTATCTTCCAAGCGTCGCTCCATCCGACTCATCCTCCAAGCATTCGTCAAGAAGGATAACATCTCTCTTCCTTCTTTTTATCGCTTTCTAGAATAGAATTTCCCGCTTTCTATCTGTAATCATTTTCTACTTTCTAATTGCAAAAATAGTATTATTAAATCAAGTGATTGTTTTCTCTCTCTCTCTATCTCTTAGTGTTAATATCAATTCCATTGTAATTATCTCGCTTTCCAACAAAAATACCAAAACAATATAATCGTGGATTTTAGATCGACGTAGCCACCCTGTGTTTGACCCAAAATTTCTTTATAAATTTCAGTAAAATTTTATCTATTGACGAATTACTTCACAAATCGAACAACAATGACGGGTTTTTTTTTCAAATCCAACTTCGATCGTGTAGTTTTCCACCCACAACATTTTGGTGCCGTTGCTGGGGAGGCAATAATTCTCGATTTTCTTTCTACATTTCACGCACGTAATTATTTTCTGACTTGCTTTATTTGTCGTCTATTGTTTTGTAGGTTCCTCAATAGGGAATATTCAAGCGGTAGATTGAAGTAAAGTAGAGTTGAAGACAATTGTAAGTGCTCCCCATTCTTCCCCCTCCATAGATTTCATTTCACAACATTAATTAAAACTCCAATTAACCTAGGTGTTTGCACAAATCCTAGGGTTAGTTTGGTTGCTTGGATTTCTACTCATATTCATTTCACCCTCGTAGAAAAAAAAAAAACTTCTTGTGGGATAAATCAAACATACACACTACATACACCCACATTCAAGGCACATAACCTAATTGATTTTTATCTACTCAACTGGATTCTGATCTGTGGAACCGGTACATGCAAATCAACATATAAAAGAGTAGAAATCAGTTAGGTTAATCATTTTGTGTGCCTAACTTAGTGGTGCAATTTTGGCCAATTATTTGAGTTGTTTGGGCCGCACCACTAAATCTAAAATCAACTCACCAAGTAGCTTCCCTTTAAGGTTTTTAATTTAGGTCAATACCAGGCACTCCACTTTACTTTTGATTTCAAAAGGAAAAAGATATTCACCCATGCTTGAAAGTCTGGTTTACCTCGAAACTTGATTGAATTAACCTAATTCCAAACTCTAAAAGCTACTTAAGAAAGATTTGAACCGTAAAATCCACTCATCAAAAATAATCTTGCTTGAAAACCCTAGTTGTACACGCACTCACACATATTCAATCAATCATTAAGGGCACAACCCATCTTAAGGGCCACCACATTCCATAAGCACTATAATCCCAGGACTAAATAAAATCAAGCAGACATTGGCCTTAAGGACTGATTCGCTCTTCGGGACCCAGTTTGAGATTATTTACGATTAACTTGCTTGTACTAATCAATCTAATGTCTAGCTAGGGGAGTAGCGTCAAACGATCGTGGCTGGGAGGTACACTAGGAACTGAAGGGGCAAGCCAAAGGAAGAACCTTCTCCCTAGTCTCTCCTTTTAACTGGTTGGATTGGTTAGATGCAAGTAGAGTAAACCATCTATAATCTTAAGATGGATTCTGAGAATCTGTAGATCCGTAGGCTACACTTAAGGACAAGCTTGTTTGTTGTGCTGCAGGGTTCTTATCCCCAGGCCTTCCGACCACTTCCTATTTTATGCCTTGTAAGATGATTTTCTCTTTTGAATAATATGATTAAGATGATTTGCCATTTTATTATCAAAGTGGTGGAAAATCGCTTAACAAAATAATTAAAATAAACCACTCAAGAGAGCAGGTCGTATCCACAGGGAGGCAATGGCCTATTTAAACTTGCATAGGTTATAAACAAATGTTCACTATTTATTTCCCTCAAAAATCAAGTTAAAATCCCCTTTAGATTAGGTTAATCTATGACATGATATGCTGAAATAATAATAATGCAAAAGGGGAGAGCCTTCTTTATAAAATGACTACCATTATAATAATAATAACCTAAAATTCATTGAATCCACAATGGCACCACAATGTAAAAACAAATACGAGGCAAAACAGGGGAAAATGTTTCCTTGCTGTGAGCGCACACGAGGGGTGATGGCTGGAGGGGAGGAGCTCATCAGAGGGAGAAGGAGCCACGCCGCTTTCAATGGTGGTGGTCTCATGGAAAATGGTGGTCGGAGCTAGTAACAGCGAGGAGAAGGGTCTGTGGGTGTGGTGGAGCTCTCTACTGTTGTGTGCAAAGACGAGGAGACGCAGGTGGTGCAAGAGGTCGTGCATTCGGGGAGGAGGTGCATGCCACACGCTCGGGCTGCTGCTGGATGTGCGTGCTTGCTGTGTGAGCAAGTGCGCTGCTACACGCTAGCCACTGATTTGGACGGTGGCAGGCTGCTGAAGGGCGCTGGAGGATGCGTGCTGCATGCGAGCAGGATTACTGCGAGGAGGACGCGGAGGCTGTTGCTATGGGTGATTAGGACATACGCACTAGTCATGCTCGAGGGCACGCTAGAGGACACGTGTGGGCTATTTAAATATTTAAATGTCTAGACATTAAATTAATTTTAACATTTAGATAGCATACATTAGGATGTAAATAAATTAATTCATATTTTTATCTTAAGTGCATAATTCATGCATTTAGAATTAACCTAGGATTGCATACATTTGATTAATTAATTAATTAAGTGCATACACTATTTTAATTAACATAAAAGTTAAGGAGTTATGTATAAATAATCCTAATTATTTTACTATTCTTTTTTGTTTTCTTTTCTTCTCCTTTGTAGGTAACCTCTCCATCTCCGCCTCCTCCTCCTGCGCATCAGCATTGACTCGATGGTGGCCTTTCAAATTTCAAATCTTTGTAGCTGTGCCTACAAAAGAGAAAGGAAGGGCTGCCATTCAAGGGAGGCCACCACCCCTTTCCTCACTATGTAGAGAGCTACATTTCTCATCCACTCCTCACCATCGGCCTCAACCATGGCAGTGCAACTCCACCACCGTGGGCATGTTGTGTGACAGCCCACACCGCCAAGAGTCCCTGCATCACCGCACTTCATCTTCCCTTCCACACGCAGATCCCAGCTGCTACACACCCCAAGCACCCTTGCCACGCCCACTGCAGCACACAGGGCTGCAACCACCTCCCAGCGCCTTAGCCTTACCGAGCATGCCACCGCGCATGCCTCCCCTTGGTACACTTCATCTTCTACAGCAGAGCAAGCGCACGCACTGCACCTCTACCGCAGCAGGCGTGCGCGCGCCCACCTCAACCGCCACCCGCACCTCCAGCCAGTACCCCACCGCGCGCACAGCAGTTAGCCCGCATGCCTTGACCTCCAGCGCCATCGGCTCAGCACCTGCATGCCCACGCACCTTCACCTCCAGTGCCCTCACCTCTATGCCTGCACGCCCGCGCACCCTCGCCTCCACGTGCCTTCACCTCCACATGCCCCCGCTACAGCGCCTCCAGTGCCCCCCGCAGCACCTGTAGCCGTGCGGCTACCAGACCGCATGTGCGCCAGTGCGGCCTACAGAGCGGCCACCCCTTCAGCGTGCATCGCCTCTTCGTGCCTGCAGCGCCCGCGCATCGCCTCCTCGTGCCTACAGCAAGCGCAGCCAGTAGTAGCAACCTCCACCGCCATCGCCGCTTCACTCCTCCATCCGGCCGACTCCGGCCGTCTCGCAACCTACCGCCGCCACCGTTGCGAAGCCCTCGCTCCGGCCAACCTACTCCCAGAAGAGTTCCTCGAACAAACCTCTCTCTCGTGCGCGAGGAGGAGAGAGGTAGAATCCTCTGCTTTTACTCTAATTAATAATTACATTTGAATGCCATTGCCAAACTTTCATTTTTATTTTAATATTTGAAATATTGAGTGAAATTGCAACTTCATGCTTATCTTTTCTCAAAATTGCTTAGCTTTTGTTATTCACATCTTTTGACATTAGTTTTGGGTTAAGATGTGCACAAATTCTCTCTAATGCATGTCAATTGAAAATTATAGAGATTAATCACATATTTATTGAATATTTCAGTGAGGAAAAATTGCACTTATAGCCTTACATTTTTGAGTTATTGTGTGTCATCTTTTCGTCGCATTTCATGTCAGATTTGACTATGGATTTCACACTTGATTGAACGAATACGAGAAAAATATTCATGAATTTATTGCATCATTGTCTCCTTGTAGACACGACCCACTCTTCTGTGAGTGGTTAATTTTTATTGTAATTATTTTGTTAAACGATTTTCCACCACTTTGTTACCAAAATGACAAATTATCTTATTCACATTATTCGAAAGCGAAAATCGACTTATCAAATGGCGCCGTTGCAGAGGAGGCAACAGACGCAATAATTTCACCTGATTTTTATTTCTGATTATTTTTTGTTGCACAGTGATCTGACCATTTATTATCTTTTTTGTGCGAGGAGGAGAGAGGTGACAGGCACATCTGGGAGACGACGTCGACCTTGAGCGACGCCTACACGTAGGGAAGACGTAGGAGACCTAGATCTCGCTTCCATAGGGGATTCTTCGTTGTCACAAGTTTTATTTCTATTTTCTCGCCCTTATAGTAATTGGGGCTGATTTTCGAGAGCCTGTTCCCTTTTCTTTAGATCTAGGTTTTTAATTTATTTTGTAGATTGTTTATCCTTAATTTACTTGTGCATAAGTAGCTAATAAAATAAAATAAAAAAAACACGAGCTACCTACTAGAAGCTACCTGCCCTTAGGTCGAATCATTTAGGACTGAATGAGCAGCATCTAGATCTAATTCTTGTCTTGCATATTGCATGAAGAATGCTAGAATCAAGTATGCACTTCTAACTTCGCATTTCTACCTGTCAAGCAAATGCATTTGGATTAATTTTTAGGCCACATAATCTGTCTTGAAGTGATCTAATAAAGTGGTCACATTTAATTTTTGAAAAAGGACTAATTAAAGGAGTGACATTTAAAAATCAAGGACTTGATTTTCAAACGTGGCATGCGATTCAAAATTCAAAATCGTTTGCGGTGTATGCACACTTATATCTCTTGCACCACGGCACACATTTAGACACCCCTAAGTCTTGGAACTACTAGGACAAGAGCCCTCCTACTGTTGGATTCTTAAGTGTTTGGAACTTATGATCAAAGGTTTTGTAAATCCAAAGAGGGAGATACCCTGTCACAGATTTTTGGAGGTAGTTGAGAAGCACTGCGAAAGCATAGCTTCAAAGGAAGGCTTAGGCCTACTTGCATCCCTCGATCTTCCGTATTTGGAGTTGCTTTACCATTTGAGATTTAGGGAAGAACACCTAAACTCTAATTAGGTCTTTTTAGGCATTTCGAAGGTCGACAAGAGGTGCGTAATTGGTTGGGCAACTTGCTTTGTCACCTACAATATTAACTAAAGTCAAAATCCTAAATTTGTAAAGATCGAACAAGTCATTCTGAATTGTGTTTGTAGTGCATGCTTGGTAGGCATTCTCTTAGGAGACAACTTGTGTTTGATCTTGAACCTGAAAGAATCTTAAGAAGAAACCTTCCAAGGGAAGAAATGGCTGGTCAAAGGAGCCTTAAGGAATATTTCATTCCAACCAATCAAGCTGGCCCTGCACTATGTAGACCTAGAGGGGACAATCCTTATGAGATCAAAAGCAGTACCATATCCTTGCTGCCCTCCTTTTATGGTACTACAAGGGAAGACCCTTACAGGCATATAGAGGAATTCATCGAGGTCTGTTCCACGGTGAAGCTGCAGGGTGTAACTGATGACGCTCGAATGCGGACCCTCTTTCCCTTCTCCCTCAAGGACAAAGCTAAGTATTGGTATCACATCCTTGATGATATTAACACTTGGGATGTCCTGAAGGAGTTTTTGAAGAAGTACTTCCCCATGAGAAAAACAAATCACTTTAGGAGGGAAATTATGAGTTTTGTTCAAAAGGATGGGGAAGCTTTACATGATGCATGGAAGCACTTAAATTACTTGTTGAGACTTTGCCCACATCACCAGGTGCCTAAGTGACAACTGGTTGAAAGGTTCTACACCAGACTTATTGATTCGCATAGGCAAACTGTGGATGGTGCCTGTGCAGGAACCTTTCTATCTAAGACTGAGGATGAAGCTTGGAACCTTTTTGATACTTTGAGTGAGAATTCTATTCACTTGAATTCTGCCTACATGGATGGAAAACCCACTCTCATGCAAAGAAAGTTGGAGGCGAATGAGGCAAGGGACACCCAGAATTTAGCCTATCAGATTCAATTATTGAATCAAAACATGGAAAGGCTTATGTCGAGCCCGAGCCAATTCCTATCTAACACCTCCACATCCCAAGCTTTTGAATGCTCCATTTGCCAAGGCAGTACACATGCCACTATGGACTGCCACTTGGCCTCCCAATTCCCTGAGCTTGTACAAGTGGATCTGAATACCGCTCAAGGGTTCCGTCCTAGACCTCGTAATGACCCTTTTTCGAGCACTTATAATGAGGGATGGAGGAACCACCCAAACTTTTCATGGAGACAAGGAAATGACTCAAATTCAGGGAATTATAAACCACAATCCTTTCAAAATCATCAAATGAACCAACCTCAGACCTTTGCCCAACCTAAGACCTCTGAGATGGATGAATTGAAGGCAATGTTGAGAACTATGCAAGAAAGTCAAAGTGCCATCATCCAATCTCATGACAACACTATACATGAGATGAAATCATAGATAGGACACCTTGTTGAGGCTGTTAGACAGAGGGAAACTGGGAAGCTCCCCAGTGCTGCTGAGGAGAATCCTAAAGGAGAAGGGATTGTCTTTAGGGAGCATTCTCAGGCGATGACTATTCTGAGGAGTGGGAAAGAAATTTCCAAACCCGATGCTCCTATAGTCTCACCCCTTGAAAAACCGTCCACCCCAACTTTCACCCCCACCGGAGAAGACTTGCCCAAATCTTCTCTGCTTGAAATCACCTCACCGGAAGAAGCTACCCCCGTTCCACCCCTTACTAGACATGACAACCCTTCCACCCAGAGATCGAGAGTGCCCTTTCTAGAGTGTTTATCCACCTCTGGGCAGACTTCTACTGGCTCATCTGGAGCCAAAGATAAGAAGGATGAGATCATGGAAACTTTCAAGCAAGTGCAGATTAACTTGCCTTTAGTTGAAGCTATCAGGCAGATTCCGTCTTATGCCTGCTTCTTAAAGGACCTGTGCACGAAAAAGCAACAATCTAGGAAACAGGTCCAATCAAAAGTTGTCATGCCTGATTCTGTTAGCTCAATTGTTCAACATGGCACACCCCCAAAACTTAAGGACCTAGGAGCCCCATACATCTTAGTGGTTATTGGCTACTTACAGATTGATGAGGCTCTACTTGACCTGGGTGCAGGGGTGAACATCCTTCTGAGCTATGTGTATGAACAACTTGGGGGAGGCAATCTGAAGCCTAGCCCAGTAATCCTCTAAGTTGCTGATCGATCACTTAAAACACCGCGGGGATTTTGGAAGATGTCCTCGTAAGAGTGGAGGATTTCTTCTTCCCCGTTGACTTCTTAGTTTTGGACACTGGCCCTACCAATAAGCCAACCAAACCCTCCATCATTTTGGGCCACCCCTTCCTTGCAACTTCACATGCTTCAATCAATTGCAATACTGGGGCATTGAAAATGGGTTTTGGGAACAGGAAAATCCGGCTTAATTTGTTTGATGCTTACAAACAAGCCGAACTTGAGGATTGTTCTCAAGTTGAGGTGATAGATGACCTGATTGAAGAGGCAACCCCTGCAATGTTATGTGATGACCCCTTCAGCATGTCATGCTAAATGAGCATTCGCATCTCTTGAAAGAATCTAAAGGGGATATACTAGAACTTGAGTTGCTGGGTGTTTCTGCTGAGTCTCTTCCCCCATCATTTCTGCCCAAGGTAAATCTGCTACTTGAGATGGGGACATCTATTATGAAACCCTCGACCATACAAGCCCTTCACCTTGAGTTGAAACCCCTCCCTGACACTCTCAAGTACGTCTTCCTAGGTGCCAATGATACGCTCCCCGTTATCATTTTGGCTGTGCTATCTGAGGCACAGGAGGGAGCCCTGATTGAATGCTTGTTTAGGCACAAGGAAGCTATTCTTGGAGCATTGTTGACATTAAGGGTATAGACTCTACACTCTGCATGCACCACATTTATACTGACGATTCCATCAAGACATATAGGGACATGCAGAGACGTCTGAACCCTAATATGAGGGAGGTGGTTAAAAAGGAAATCTTGAAGTGGCTGGATGCTGGGATCATATATCCCATTGTAGATAGTAAATGGGTAAGTCCTATTCATGTGGTGCCAAAGAAGGTAGGCTTTACTGTGAAATTTAATGACCAAGGTGAACAAGTTGTCACTAGACCCTCAACTGGATGGAGGGTCTGTATTGATTACCACAAGCTGAACACCGCTACCTAAAAGGATCACTTTCCGTTGCCGTTTATTGATCAAATTCTCGAGAAATTGGCAGGGAATAAGTACTATTGTGTTCTTGATGGATATTCTGGGTGCGACTAGGTTGCAGTCTTCCCTGATGACCAGGAGAAGATGACATTCACGAGTCCTTACGGTACTTTTGCATTTAGGCGTATGTCATTTGGATTATGTAATACCCCTGCAACCTTCCAGCGGTGTATGATGTCCATTTTCTCTAACATGATTGACAAGTGTGTTGAAGTGTTTATGGATGACTTCTCCATTTATGGTTCGTCTTTCGACCAGTGTCTCCTGCACCTGGAGAATTTGTTGAAGCAATGTAAGGAGACTGGTTTAGTCCTCAGCTAGGAGAAAAGTCATTTTATGGTACAGAAAGGGATTATACTTGGGCATGTTGTGTTTGAGAGAGGTTTGGAAGTAGATAAAGCCAAGATTGATTCTATTTCCAAACTCCCATTGCCCATGAATGTCAAATAGATTAGATCCTTTCTGGGCGATGTCAGCTTTTATAGGCGCTTTATTAAAAATTTCAATAAAATTTCTAGGCCACTTTGTGACTTGTTGGCGAAGGAATCTTCCTTTAATTCTGATTCAAAGTGTGTCGAGGCCTTTCAAACTCTAAAGGAGGCCTTGATCTCTATGCTTATTCTCCGAGCTCCTGATTGGACACTCCCATTTAAGCTGATGTGTGATGCTTCGGATTATGCAGTGGAAGCAGTCCCTGGACAAAGGGTTGAGGGATGACCTCATGTGCTACATTATGCCAGCAAGACTTTAACCGAACTGCATCAAAACTACACCATCACTGAAAAGGAATTACTTGCTGCAGTTTTTGCTCTGGAGAAGTTTAGGTCATATCTTCTTGGGTCTAAGGTGGTTATTTTCACTAATCATGTGGCAGTGAAACATCTCATTGCTAAGAAGGATTCTAAGCCACGTTTGATTAAGTGGATCCTACTCCTTCAAGAATTTGACTTGGAGATAGTGGAAAGAAAGGAGTTGAAAATGTTGTGGCTGACCACCTGTCTTGCCTTCCACTTAATGACTCTATCTGGAGATATCTGCGAGACATTTCCCAATGAAACCCTTATGGCGGTAACACCAACTTCACCTTGGTATGTTGATACCATAAATTACTTGGGCACTGGAGAAACTCCTGGCTCTTTAGATGAGCAAAAAAGAAAGAGATTCATTTCCCAAGCGAGATACTTTCATTGGGAAGAGCCTAAATTATTTAGAATTGGATAAGACCAAGTATTGAGACGATGTGTACCTGAAGGGGAACAACAAAGTGTATGGGAGTGATTATGAATATATCTTGGTGGCAGTTGATTATGTCTCTAAATGGATAGAGGCCATTCCTACAAGCACAAATGACCACTCTGTGGTTTTGAAATTTGTGAAGGCCAATATCATATCCCCAAGACCATTATAAGTGATGGGGGACCTCATTTCTGAAACCACCACTTCAATCGGCTAATCAAGAGTCTGGGAGTGACTCACAAGGTCGCTACCCCTTACCATCCTCAGACGGGTGGCCAGGTTGAAGTGTCGAATAGGGAGATAAAAAATATTTTAGAAAAGAACATTAGACCTGATAGGAAAGGTTAGTCCTAAAAGCTCAATGATGCTTTGTAGGCGTATCGAACGGCCTATAAGACCCCTTTGGGTACATCTCCCTTTCGAATTGTGTATGGGAAAGCGTGCCATTTACCCGTTGAGCTGGAACATAGGGCACTTTGGGCTATTCAAAGTGTTAATGTGGATTTAGAAAAGGCGGGTAAGGCACGACTTCTGGAATTAAGTGGGCTTGAAGGGCTGAGGAATGATGCTTATGATACCTCTCAAGCTTATAAAGAGAGAACTAAGGTCTTTCATGATAAGTATATCCTTAGAAAGACCTTTGAGCCCAACCAATAAGTCAGACTTTTCAATTCCAGACTTAAGCTTTTTCCAGGGAAATTAAAATCTTGCTCGAATGGGCCTTACATAATCACTAAAGTGTTTCCACATGGAGCTGTGGAGATTAAAAGCCCTTCCTCTTCAGCAACTCCCTTTATCGTCAATGGTCAACAGTTAAAACCATACATTACTTTGGATGGCCATATAGTTGACGAGGTCACTCTTGAGGAGCCTTAGCTCCTACCATCTTCCACCTCAGGTAATATCTTCCTTTAACTATTTTTGTTTCCAATGAGGACATTATTTGAACCAGGCATGGGGGGGAGGACCTGAGGCATCTATTTATAGCATGTCTACATTTTGCATTCATTCATGAATATTGCATTAAAAAAATAAAAAATAAATAAATAAAAAATTTTGAGCTTAACTGGCTGGGCCCTGCATTCTTAAGCAAATCAGAACTCTAGGTTAGACTAAGTTGATTCTAGGGTCGAACTTTAGAAGCTAAGTGAACTACTAGCTTTAGACCTTTAGGGTCCTTTGTGGACTTAAAAACTCAAGTAGGAGTTAAGTTGCGGATCATTCCTCAAGAGGTTGAGGAAGGAAAGCTAAGGATTGAGTTAAAAGGTTAGGTAGTACCTGGAGTTTTGTTCTACCTTTTGGTTTACAGGTCCTTGTAACCCAAGCATCCAAATCTCACACACTTGGTCTTTTGTAAGCGATAACCTTAATTCCTTTCTTAAAAGAAATTTGGTTCTCTTAGTTTTGACTTATGAGAGGCTTGAAAACACAATTTGACTGGAAGAGTTCCTACCGTAGGAGAGGTGGAGTATATACTCACCTTGAGAATGCGATGATAACATATTACCTACTTGGTGCTTGTCTCTTAGGATATCCATCCTACTGGGGGCATGTAAGCTCATTGTGCAGTTCAGATACCATGGGTGGCCCTAGCTCGAAGTGTCGATTGCCACAGGCTTGAATTCACTTAAGAAATCCATGGGCGATACTATCTTGAAGTGTCGATTGGCAGGAGTTCTTGGGGTCACTATGGATGGTGCTATCTCGAAGCATCGAAAGCCAGGCACCCTTCGAGGTATGGTGATGGGGACAATGAATCCAACACAGACCATGTTGATAGCTGATCTGAGGTTAGACTTAGAGGAATTAAACAAATATATATATATATAAAAATCCTTTTTCCTTTCTAGGTTGGCAATCATACCAACCTTAAATAACTCAGACCAATGCACATGCACGGATGCTTTAATCTCAGGGATTAATAAACCTTATGGTAGAGTCAGAAATCAAGGAAACTTGTGCCTGCAACTCATCTTTAGCCGACTTAGTCTGTAACTTAGCAACTACTTGGGAACCGTAGGTCTAAAATCTGAACTTAACATGTTTCTAAAGGAAGACCGTTTGGGTTGGTTAGTCTACTTGGAGTGCTAGGTTTTTCCTTGGATTTCCTAGGGACTAGCAAAAACTAGGCAAGGGGGTATTTGATTAGCCCATATTTGTGGGCTATTTAAATATTTAAGTGTCTAGACATTAAGTTAATTTTAACATTTAGATATCATACATTAGGATGAAAATAAATTAATTCATATTTTTAGCTTAAGTGCATAATTCATGCATTTAGAATTAACCTAGGATTACATACATTTGATTAGTTAATTAATTAGGTGCATACACTATTTTAATTAACATAGAAGTTGAGTTATGTATAAATAATCCTAATTATTTTATTATTCTTTTTTGTTTTCTTTTCTTCTCCTTTGTAGCTAACCGCTCCATCTCGGCCTCCTCGTCCAGCGCATCAGCATTGACTCGACGGTGGCCTTTTGAATTTCAAATCTTTGTAGCTGTCGCTACAAAGGAGAGGAAGGGTTGTCGTTCAAGGGAGGCCACCACCACTTTCCTCACTATGTAGAGAGCTACATTTCTCATCCACTCCTCACCACCGGCCTCAACCGTGGCAGTGCGACTCCACCACCGTAGGCGTGTGGTGTGACAACCCACTCCGCCAAGAGTCCCTGCATACCGTGCTTCATCTTCCCTTCCACACGTAGATCCCAGCTGCTACACGCCCCAAGCACCCTCGCCATGCCCACTGCAGCACACAAGGCTGCAACCGCCTCCTCTCGCCTTAGCCCTACCGAGCTCGCCACCGCACATGCCTCCCCTTGGCGCACTTCATCTTCTACAGCAGACCACATGCACGCGCTGCACCTCCACCACAGCAGGCGTGCGCGCGCCCACCTCAACTGCTGCCCGCACCTCCAACTAGCACCCTACCGCATGCACAGCAGTTAGGCCATGTGGTTTCACCTCCAGCGCCCTCGGCTCAGCGCCTGCATGCTCGCGCACCTTCACCTCCAGTGCCTTCACCTTAGCGCCTGCACTACCCCACGCCCTCGCCTCCACGCGCCTTCATCTCCATACGCCCCCCGTAGCACCTACAGCCATGTAGCCACCAGACCCCACGCGCTCCCGTGCAGCCTACAGAGCGCCTGCCCCTTCAGTGTGGGTCACCTCCTCGCACCTGCAGCAAGCACACCTAGCAGTAGGAACCTCCACCGCTGCCGCCACTTCTCTCCTCCATTTGTCCGACTCCGGCCGTCTCGCAACCTGCCGCCGCCACCATTGTGAAGCCCTCACTCTGGCCAACCTATTCCCAGAAGAGTTCCTCAAACAAACCTCTCTCCTGTGCGCGAGTCGTAGAGTGGTAAAATCCTCTATTTTTACTCTAAATAATAATTACATTTGAATGTCATTGCCAAACTTTCATTTTTATTTTAATATTTGAAATATTGAGTGAAATTGCAACTTCGTGCTCATCTTTTCTCATAATTGCTTGGCTTTTGTTATTCACATCTTTTGACATTGGTTTGGGATTAAGATGTGCACAAATTCTCTCCAATGCTTGTTAATTGGAAATTACAGAGATTAATCACACATTTATTGAATATTTTAGTGAGGAAAAATTGCACATATAACCTTACATTTTCAAGTTATTGTGTGTCTTCTTTTCGTCGCATTTCATGTCAGATTTGACTATGGATTTCGCACTTGATTGAACGAATACGAGAAAAATATTCATGAATTTATTGCATCATTGTCTTCTTGTGGACACGACCCGCTCTTTTGTGAGTGGTTAATTTTTATTGTAATTGTTTTGTTAAGCAATTTTCCACCACTTTGTTACTAAAATGACAAAACATCTTATTCACATTATTCGAAAGTGAAAACTGACTTATCAACACACTCGAGGAGCTGGTGGCGTGCACAGGCGAAGAGAGCGATGCTACACACTGGGAATGCCAATGCTAGAAGTGGTGGTGGCATGTGTCAGTTGCGTGGGCCGAGAGGTGCATGAGATCTGGCCAAGTAAGGGGGTGCGCGCAGGCAACAAGGAGGGCAGTGGTACGCTGCTGGTGCTTATGAGCACGGACGGCCGTACGTGGCGCGCGTGGAGATGGCGTGGCATTGGAGGTGGTTGCTGATGGTCGTTGGTGTTGGGTTTGTTTTCGGTGATGACAAATAGAGGAAGAAGAGAAGACGGGGGGAAGAAGATGAATAGTGCATTGAGTTGGGACTTCAGACGTACGAGAAACTTCCCGGATGTCTTAACTTGCGTGAATGGTTGTTGGCACGTGAGTGCAATGGTGGTTGCTGGTGATGGCGGTGAGGGTGGTGCACGCTGAGGTGCTCACAGTAATGTAAACGAGCTCCAGATGGTGGTGTAGCCTATCACGGCACAAGCCCACGGCGGTGGAGGCTCGTCGCCACGGTTGAGGCCGATGGAGGTGGAGCGGATGAGAGGTCAACTCTCTGCACAGTGATGAATCAGGGTGGAGGCCTACTCTGAATGGCAACCATTCCTCCGCCTTTGTAGCTGTGGCTTTGGCTACAAGGATTTTGAAATTCAAACAGGCCAACGTCGAGTGAATGCTGGATGAGTGAATGCACAGGAGGAGGAGGTAGAGATGGAGTGGTTACCTGCAAAAAGGAGAAGAAGAAGAAGAATAAAATAATTAGGATTATTTATACATAACTCCTTAACTTCTATGTTAATTAAAACAATGTATGTAATGCATCTAATTAGTTAACTAATCAAATGTACGCAATCCTAGGTTAATTCTAAATGCATTTAGATATGGATGCCACACATGAATTATGCACTTAAGCTAAAAGTATGAATTAATTTAATTACATCCTAATGTATGCTATCTAAATGTTAAAAATAACTTAATATCGAGGCACTGAAATACTTAAATAGCCCACAAATATGGGCTAATCAAATACCCCCATGCTTAGTTTTTGCTAGTCCCTAGCAAATCTAAGCAATAACCTAGCACACCAAGTAAACTAGCCAACCCAATTGATCTTCCTTTAGAAACATGTTAAGTTCAAACTTTAGACCTAAGGTTCCCAAGTAGTTGCTAAGTTATAGACTAGGTAAGCTAAAGACGAGTTGTAGGTACAGGTTTCCCTGATTTCTAACTCTACCTTAGGGTTTATTGATCCCTGAGATTAAAGCATTCGTGCATGTGCATTGGTCTGAGTTATTTGAGGTTGGTATGATTGCCAACCTAGAGAGGAAAAAATATTTTTTTAATATATATATTTTTGTTTGATTCCTCTAAGTCTAACCTTGGATCAGCTATCAACACGGTCTGTGTCAGATTCATTATCCCCATCACCATACCTCGAAGGGTGCCTGGCTTTCGATACTTCGAGATAGCATCACCAATAATGACTGCAAGAACTCTTGGCAATCGACACTTTGAGATAGTATCGCCTATGGATTTCTTAAGCGAATCCAGGCCTGTGGTAATCGGCACTTCGTGATAGGACCGCCCTTGGTACATGAACCGTACAATACACTTACATGCCCCTAGCAGGATGGATATCCTAAGAGACAAGCTCCGAGGAGGTAACATGTTATCATCGCATCCTCAAGGTGAGTATATACTCCACCTCTCCTACGGCAGGAACTCTTCTAATCAAATTGTGTTTTCAAGCTTCTCCTAAGTAACTACTAAGAGAACCAACTTTTCTTAAAGAAATGAATTAGGGTGATCACTTACACAAGACCAAGTGTGTGTGAAATGTGGATGCTTAGGTTACAAGGACCCGTAAACCAAAAGGTAGAACAAGACTCCAGGTACTACCTAGCCTTTAATTCAATCCCTAGCTTTCCTTCCTCAACCTCTTGAGGAATGGTTCGCAACTTAACTCCTACTTAAGTTTTTAAGTCCACAAAGGACCCTAAAGGTCCAAAGCTAGTAGCTCACTTAGCTTCTAAAGTTTGACACCTAGAATCAACTTAGTCTAACCTAAAGTTCTAGACTGCTTAAGAATGCAGGACCCAGTCAGTTAAGCTCAGTAATACAAAATATTTTTTATCTTCTTTTTCTTCTTTTTTTTTTTAATGCAATATGCATGAATTAATGCAAAATGTGGACATGCTATAAATATATGCCTCAGGTCCTCTCCCACATGCTTGGTTCAAATAATGTCCTCATTGGAAACAAAACAGTTAAAGGAAGATATTACCTGAGGCAAAGAATGACAGGAGCTCAGGCTCCTCAAGAGTGACCTCGTCAACCAGATGGCCATCCAAAGTAATGTATGGTTTTAACCGTTGACCGTTGATGATAAAGGGAGTTGCTGAAGAGGAAGGGCTTTTAATCTCCACAGCTCCATGTGGAAACACTTTAGTGATTATGTAAGGCCCATCCCAACGAGATTTTAAGTTTCTTGGAAAAGCTTAAGTCTAAAATTGAAAAGCTAGACTTGTTGGTTGGGCTCAAAGGTCTTTCTAAGGATATACTTATCATGCAAAACCTTAGTTCTCTCTTTATAAGCTTGAGAGGTGTCATAAGCATCATTCCTCAGCTCCTCAAGCTCACTTAATTCTAGAAGTCATTCCTTACCCGCCTTTTCTAAATCCATGTTAACACTTCGAATAGCCCAAAGTGCCCAATGTTCCAGCTCAATGGGTAAATGGCACGCGTCCCCAAACACAATTCGAAAGGGAGATGTACCCAAAGGGATTTTATAGGCTATTCGATGCACCCATAATGCATCATCGAGCTTTTGGGACCAGTCTTTCCTATCAGGTCTAACGATCTTTTTAAAATGTTCTTTATCTCCCTATTCAACACTTCAACCTAGCCACTCATTTGAGGATGGTAAGGAGTAGTGATCTTGTGAGCCACTCCCAGACTCCTGAGTAGCCGATTGAAGTGGTGGTTTCGGAAATGAGGTCCCTAATGTAAACACATTTATTGAGGGTAAAATGCCTATTCATGCATGTTCCTAGGCTTAGATTTGCATTTAATGCTATAAATATTACATAGCATTCATCATTCTGCATTTAGAGTAGTTGTATATAATTTAGGTTAATTACGTCCTTTTTGTGGTTAGGAGAGAAGGATATTTATTTTGGAGCCTCAGATTGACAATTCGACCGTACGGATCTGATCAAGACGACGATCGAAGTCCAACGCCTCTGAAATCACCTCAATCGGAGTCCCGTAGGACCATATGCAGTCCGAGGAAGATCAACGGCCAAGGAACTAGAAGACATAATTCAAAGCTTCAAATGATAAATCCGACAGCGTGGATGGATTCAGGTCGATGATCACAGCCTAGCGACGCAAAAATCAACTCAATCCGACCCCTGTAGCTACCCCTACAATAAGAAGAACATGGACGGCCCAGACTGCGCCACGTGGTGCAGCCCAGGCCGCCAGCGTACGCATGCAGCACCGTACACGCGCAGTAGCACGAGTGCATGCACGCGTAGGCAGGCATGAGAACAACGCGGCGCAGTGCCAACACGTGTGCACGTGTGCGCGCGGCAAGGCAGGAGCATAGCGCCAGCTATGCATGGGCTGGACCTACAACGACGCATGAGCTGGACTTACAACGACGCTTGCAGCCATCGGTAATTGATATGGATTGTACATGGTTTGTAAAATACGTCGTTGTGACATGCAAAACTGATCAACTCTTAAATTTATATTCCTAGATAGTGGAGTATCTAGGATCATCCAAGGAGGTAAGTTTGCAAAAATTAAATCTCTTGCTTCAAAAATGGAATTCACCTTTCTTTTTGGTCTTTTTCAATATATCATTTTATGTTTTTGAAATTAAGGAAACATGCGAAGTTGTTGGCGGGAAAAATTACTACACCTACTATGCTAATCTAAGTGACAAAAATTATCCTCTTTCTAAGCTCAACTTAGGCACGTGGAGGCCTAGGTTAATTAGAAAGGAGGAGTGAAACTACACTAAAGATAAAGCAAGGTAATGCAATAAAAAGAGTGCAACGAGAAGTCAAGGAAACTTCTTTTTTTATATTAAAGAAAATTAACTACTAGTAGATGAATGCTTTTACAAAAAAAAAATTGAAAAACAAAATAAAGACAAATCCTTTAGATGATGATGGTGATGAAGAGGATGAAGCTCTTCTTGCTCCAAGCCTGGTAGCTCCCGGGCTTGAAAAGAAGGTCTTCAGCTCCTTCCTTCTATAGCTTCGCCAAGATGATGTCCTCCAAGGCAAACCCTTAAGGGGCGTGCCCTATGCTTCTCTCCAAAGGTGGACGTCCACCCTAAGTCCTTCTCCTTTGCCTGGCCGTTCTCCTTGAAGTAGAATGTGCCTCCTCCTTGGCATGGCACAAGTTGAAGAAAGTGGGGAGAAGAAGGCACCAAAGGGGTGGGTGATGTGCCTCCTTAATCTTCTTCTCTACTCCTTCTTCTTGGCCGTAGGTGTAGGTGGGTATAGGTAGAATAAAACACTAATGGAGGATGCTCTAAAATGGTGGTAGGTTGTGGGTTTATATAGAGTAGGAAGGGGGCATAGGTGGCTCTTGGAATGGATGGCTAGGATAGGATATTGGGGGGTAGTTGGGGATCCTATGGCTAAGGGTGGTTGGCGCCAACCCAAGGGGCACCTAGGTAGTGGTTATGGGTGGTGGCACCCCTTGAAGTTGGTGCCAAAATGGTTTCTAGAAGGGGGGCTTAGGTGGTGCCAAGTAGGGCTCTAGAAGGAGGGGTAGGTGGGTGGCTAGGATGGGTTGTAGGGTTATGTGTATGGTGGATATGGGGGGGGATGTTGGCGCCAAAAAGGGGGGTAGTTAGGGTTAGGTTTTGGCACCAAAATTGGTGCCTTTTGGTGGTGATGATGGGGTGAAGAGGTGGCTAGGTGGTGGCACCAACTTGGAGTAGGATAGCTAGCTTAGGTAGGGCTTAAGTTGGTGGAGCTAGCTAGGGTTGAGTTGAAGGTGGTGGATGGCCAAGGAGCTGGTTGCTAGCTAAGCTAAGCTAGCTTAGCTAGCTATTGAGTAGAGGAGGAGGTATTGGAGCTAGGGTTGGAAGAGAGGAGCTGAGGAGGAGAAGCCTGGAGCTTGAACTGGAGCTGGTAGCTACTGAAGAGGGTGGCATGGAGCTACTCTTGCTAGCTTAGCTTACTAGTTCTTTGCTAGTTGCTAAGCCAAGCTAAAGTAAGCTGGCTTCTACCATAATGAGCTGAGGTGAGTTGGGTCTGGTGCTGCCAGGGAGGATCAAGCTGGTTGAGGCAGCTATGGTAGCTTAGCTCAACTAAGTTGAGCTAAGTTGAGTCCCCGGGAGCTGGAATTGAGCTTCCTGAACTAGGATGAATTCATCTTCAGTTGGTTGGAGTTGAGTGGAGCTGGATGTAGCTGGACCTGAGCTGGGGTGAGCTCCAGTCAACTCAGCTGAGCTAGCTAGAGCTCCCTGTGGACTAATGGGAGCTGAGATGAGCTAGACTCATCTAAGTTGAGTTGGATCTGAGCTGACCTGAGCTAGGGTGAGCTAAGATGAGCTCTCTTGAGCTGTCATTCAGCTGAGATAAGCTGAATGGAGCTAGGATGAGCTGACCCTAATCAAAGTGAGCTAGATTCCAGCTATGGTGAGCTGGATCAAGCTGAGTTCCAGCTAGTTTGTGCTTCTCCTTCACCTGTTTCCTTCCTGAGTGCTAGGGTTCTAAGGATCTATTAATCTGTTTATCCCTAACACTCACAAAAGCACATTAAAAAGATAATAAAAAATGCAATGCATGCCTAACCTAATTAATGCCTAAATGCAGCCCAAAAACCCGTTTGCGGAGTAAAAACCTAAGAGCTAGGTTTGTTTTAATGCATAAGAATAATGATAAACTGACGTTTATCAGTAATTCATCGCATGCCAGCAAAGCCAGCTGTGGGCACCAGCGGGCATGAGCTGCCTACAGCGACATTTCCAGCGACGGCCTGGATGTCACTAATGGTCCCACACCTATTTTTACCTCTTCTCCTCCACTATAAAAGGACCTACACCCCCTCCCTTCCAAGCCATCTCTACCTACTCTACTCTCACTTACTCCCAAGCTCTAGCAAGCCTACCAACGCTCCATTAGAGCTTGTTCTCAAGCTCCCAAGGTGCCTATTAGTGTAGCGAACCTCTGCTGCACCAAATACTCCTCCAACTTCCCATCTCCCTTCATAGGTTACCTTGGAGCCGTCCTCCTTCCTTCTTTCCGGTAGCAGATCAACTCCGTCTTCTCACCTCGATTCCGGAGCTACGTCGAAGCTTTCCTCAACTTGACATCCTCCAACATCTCACCTCTGTCGTCTTGCTCCTCACCTCCTTCGTCTGAGCTTCCGCCAGGTGCCATCGTCTCGCCGAACAGCCGATTCGGGAGGTTTCCTCTCACCTCCCTCTCTTTATATGCTTTCATAGTTTCTTGTAATTGACATTGAAAGTAATATATGTCAGATTTGTTCCACATCTCTATCTTTTGATACGTTTGCTTGTTTTCTTTTATTTCAAAAATACAAAAAAATAACAAAACCCCAAAAAACCAAAAAGAAACGAATCAAAGCACAGTTTTCAATAAAGTAAATGTTGCCTCCCTGTGTTCGACCTAGGTCTCCCTTAAAGTTTCGGTATAAATTTTATCTGATCGACATGTTTTGCAACTACGACGACGGGTTACTTGTAACCTCGATTTCTAACACGCGAAATATGCCCGACCATTTTGGCACCGTTGCCAGGGAGGCAACGGAATTTACTTTATTGTTTATTGCGTTTCTTTGCATTTATATAGCACTAACCCTACTTGTCTTTGATCTACTGTCTTGCAGGTACCCTAGCATGCAGATCCAAGTGTGGTAGATTGGAGTAAAGTATGGGTAGAGTGTTTTGTAAGTGTCTCCCACACCACCCCCACGTTAGTTTTTATTCCATAACCAAATAACTCAAACCCAAATCAACTTAGGTGCTTTTTATAAACCCTAGGATAGTTTTGGTTGTTTGTTTGCCACCTCCACTCACCTCGCCATCCACATAAATAAAAAAAAAAAAGTGCTATCTGATTGTGGGATTTTCTGAAAGCTACACACTTAACACCCACAACTTCTTATCCTAAGGTGCACAATCACTTTGATTCTACCACTTAACCGGGATCTGACCTGTGGACCTGGTACACTTCAACTAAATTCACATAAGTGAGTAGAAATCTAAATAGGTTAAGCATTCTTGTGTGCCTTAACTAAGTGGTGCAATAGGCCAATTGATTGAGCTATTTGGGCCGCACCACTCAATCTAAAATTGATCCATCAAGTAGTTTGCCACTTAGGGTTGATTCTTAGGGCTAAACCAGGCACTCCACATTATTTTTGGACTTTTAAAGGAATATATCATCAGTCGTGCTTTCAAAACTTGGAGTGTTCTACTAAACCTTGATTGAACCAACCTAAGAATTAAACCCTAAAAGCTACTAAACAAGGTTAAACCTTAAAAGACACATCATCAAATAACCTCGTTTGAGAACCCTAGTTGTGCACGTACACACATTTTGACTGATCATTAATGGCACAACTCATCTAAAGGGCCCATCACATTCCTAAAGCACCATTGTCCCAAGCCTAGCTAAAATTGATTAGATGTTGGCCCTAAGGACTGATTCGCTTGTCGGGATCAAGATTGAGATTGTTCACGATTAACCTGCTTATATTAGTCAATCTGATGTCTAGCTAGGGGAGTAGCGACAAACGACCGTGGCTGGGGGGTACACTAGGAACAGGAGGTGCAAGCCTAAGGAAGAACCTTCTCTTCAGTCCCTCCTAACTGCTTGGATTGCCTGGACATAAGTAGAGTAAATCGTCCATAATCTTAGGATGGATTCTGAGAGTCTGTAGACCTTTAGGCTACCCAACCTAAGGACAGGCTTGTATTTCTATATTGTAGGGCTCCTTTCTCTTCTGATTTCTCTCCGTACTTCACCATGTACCCTTCCACATCCTACACACATTTCATAGCCTATCCTCCTACCACCACTTACCCCATGATGATTACTATCCCAACTTAACTTGTAATTATCCATCCACTAGCCGGGATGACTTTGATTAGGGATATGAATCCGAACCTCAGTGTCTAGGACCTAACCCTAGACAACAAGACTATGATTACTATCGTTCCCAGAGATACAATGATTATAGATCTCCATCCTTTGATTATCAACCTAACCAGATCTACAACCGTGAAGGATATGCTGATTATAACACTTACCTTCCCCAGAATTATGTTGAATTTAGGTCGCCACCAACCCTTAAACAACTTGAAACGACCTACTATCAAGGAGGGACCCAAGAACCTTGACATCTTGACTCCCTTAGATTTAACCTGAACCCACCCAAACCTGAACCGAACCAGTCGGTTCAGGTCAACCAAATCCAGGATAGGGTGTTGGCTAATTTAACTAACACTATAGAATCTTTAGAAGCTCAGCCAACACCATGCACTGAAGCACTAGAGCGTATGATCAAAATGATTGATGAACTTAATAGTTCTCTATTGGATTTGCTCCAAAGTGTTGGGATAGGGACCTGGGTGAGTTTCTTCTTGGGAAATTGTCGAGGTTGAGGATGAAATTTGTGGTTGCACTAGTCAAATCTTGGGATGATTCTCAAGATGAACCCCCTTCAAGAGAGCCAATGTCTGAACCCGCTCAGGTGCCTGTCGGGGGGGATACATTTTCTCAAACTGGAGATGACCAGGTTGGGCTAGAGAAACCATTTGAGGATGAACCGATTGATTCACCCGAGATCACCGAGCCAGGGATCGAGGAAAAATATGTCTCCACGGACCATGAAATGGCATATGATTTTGAGACATATATAAATGACGATCATGGATTCCTTGACTCTGAAGGTGAAGAATCTTTTGGTGAAGTCTCACTTGAACTTAAGGAAGAGGATTTTAGTGAGACAAATGGGCTTGAGGAATCTGGCGAACCAATTGATAGCCCAATTATTGAAGATTTGGATTCGGTTGGGGCTAACTTGGAGGATTCAAATCCTCATTTACTAGAAGATTCAATCAATAGCCCCATTCCTCAACCACACTCCAGAGGGATTGATTTTGATTTGGAAATCATTGTACCCAAGCCAATCTTGAGTCGGCCACGATTTCTGGACATGGGAGAATCTTATGGGGTGAGTGAATGCTAGAGGTCCCAAAACCTGAGCACCTGATGTTGGAGGATAGGAATGTTGAAATGAAAATTTGTGAGGTTAATTTTGAGGAAAAAACAAGTTTGGATATAAGGGTACCTATTGACCTGAAACCACCTATCTTCTATGCAGACCCTTATGATATCTTTCGCGTGCAACCCAAGCTCGAAATAACTGATTATTTTTCTGATCTTGATGTTAAGTGGACAACTGCACCTATTGAACCATCTTTACCTGTTGTCTAACATTTTGGTCTTGGGTTGCACACCACTAAACTGCAAGCCCGGCCCCGCAAACACAACAACCTTTGGTTCTGGGTGATTTTCATGCAGAACCTAAGAACCACTTGACCCTAGGGCATGTGTCCACACCATAATATGGTCCACGTCTGTGGACATATTCTATTTGCGGGTTTCAAGATTAATATTTTTATTTTGATTTTGACATGCACTTGTGAATTCTCAATTTCTTCTTTGTATGTATGTTATGCCTAGCTGAAGGCATTAAACTTAGCACGTATGTATACACTCTTCTCTCTGCAAAGCTGACCGGATTTTCACAATACTCAGGTGATATTCTATTTACTCCGCCCTTTTCATGTCTATTTTTACAATGAGGACATTGCATCATTTAGGCATGGGGGGTGGATAATCGATTCCTGAAATCATTATGTTAACTCCGTAGAATTTAATTTAGTTTCATATAAAATTAAAAAAAAATTTGAAAATTTGAAAAAAGATTAAAAAAAGAAAGAAATTAGGAAAAGAGAACTTAGGCATTTGGAAGTTATTAACTTTAGGAAATGATACGAGAGGACCTAAACACTTAGACTCTTCAGGTATTCAGGCTTAATTAGCCTGGGTGTCCACTCAAATGTGGATTTAGTCTCGAATCCTCGCCAATTAAAATTTATTTTAATTTGGTAAATAGTTTGGGATGATAAGTATGTGACTTATCAACCCGTCCTCTAATTTGGGGGAACTTTAAGTCTAAGCATCTACACACATTATTTACACTGATTCACTTTCCGATGGTTTTTACTAAAATTAGGTAGCTAATGGACCGACTTGGGTGGTATGGCTGGCAACATGCACCAACTGCCATGATTGCTCCCTATACAAATCATTGCTTAAAAGAGTAAGTCAATTATTTGAAGTGCAAATAGATGCAATATCAAAGCCATATTGGTGAATAGATACCTACAAAAATAACTCAAATACCAGATCAAACTTAGCCCCAATTTGCAAGACATCTACATTGCATCTCTAAATAACAGAAATGTTATTTGATGCATTACGAGATTGCTCGGTTGGGTAGTATTTAGATTCCATGCTTTAGAATTACTTCCATTCCTAACTAGTAATGGAAACAATGGAATTGGGCTTCTAGCATCTGATGAAACATTTGGAATAAATAGAAGCATAGTAGTAATGGAAAACCTAAGAAATTAAGTAGAATTCTTGGTTACCCCTTCTCCCAAAAAAAGAATTACAAAAAGTCTCCCACTAATGAGTATACAATGAAAATGGAAAGATATTTTGGATGCCCTGCGACTACACTATAATCTAAAGGATTTGAGGCCATCAAATTATAGTGGCACTACATTGCCAGAATGGATGGCATATTCTTCCAGCAAGCTTGACAAGATTGCACTTTGGTATTCTAAAAATGTCAGAATACCAAAGTGCTTTTTCTTCTCAAAAAACATGTTTGCATATGGCAACCCAAACCATAACCAGCAAGAAACCTCCCAAATGTTTGGATTCCTAAACCTCCCAAATGTTTGGGAAGGATAATTTCATTCCATGACTCTGTGAGCCTTCCTTCTTTCTTATTCACTCACATTCCAAACTACTGTTAACAATTGTGACCTCTTAATAGTCCTCCTACTGTCAGATTCACATCAGAATGTGGCACCCTAATGGTATTAATTGGATGTCCTTTTTTCAAAACTAAGAGAAATGCACCACAATTGGTCATAACTGAAACTAAAGTAAATGCGAGATCATAACAGCAGTACTAATTATCAAAATGATTTTTTTAAAAGAAGGATAATGATGCAATTAGTGATACTTGTGGTAAACTGTATAGAAGCTGATATAAGCAGTTCAACGGTAGCATAGCAACGGTAGGTCAGCCATAGTGGCATAGCAGCAGCTGCAGTTCAGCTACAACTGCAGTTCGCTCCTAAAACAAAATCTTGAATCATTCATTGCTTTTGTTTTGAAGTCATGATTGCATTTTTGCATGGTTTGTTAATTTAGGAATTTAAGTCGTTGCAACGCACAACAACGGATTCACTTTTAAATTTATAAGACCTAGATAGGGGAGTATCTAGGATCATCCTTGAAGGCAACTTTTGCGAAATTAAATCTCTTGCTTTAAAAGGAACTCAACTTTCTTTTTGGTTTTATATATATATGATTTTTATGTGTTTTGAAATAATGGGTACTTGCGAATCTTAGCGGGAAAGGAACTAACACCTAAAATGCTAAAATCTAAGTGACAAAAGATAACCTCTTTCTAACTCAACCTAGGCACATGGAGGCCTAGGTTAATTAGAAAAAGGGAGTGAAATTACACTAGAAATAAAGCAAGTAATGTGATAAGAAGTGCAACAAAAATTTAAGGCAACTTTAAAATTAGGACTAAAAATGTTTTACATGAAACCCTAATAGAGGAAAGCTTGTCCTACAACTATCAAGGTACAAAAATAAAATAAGAACTAAAGGTCCTGATGATCAAGATGGTGAAGAGGGGAAGCTCCTTGTACCAAGCTTAGTGGCTCCTAGGCTTGAAAAGGGCTCCTCCTCCTTCCTTGCTATACTCCTCCAAGATGGTATCCTCCAAGGTAGAAGCTACCACTTTCACTGATCTCCTTCAAGGGTGGGCATGCACCACCCTTACTCCTCCTTGCCTGGCCGTCCTCCTAGTGGGGTAGTGATCCTCCTCCTTGGCATGAGACAAGGGAGAAGAAAAAGGGGAAGAAGGCACCAAGGGGGCAGGAAGGATTCCCCCTTAATCTTTTTCTCTTCTTCTTCTTCCTTGGCCGTGAGTATGGTGGTTGTAGGGTGGAATTATACTAAAGGGAGGATGGGGCAAATGGTGGTAGGTGATGGGTTTTTATAGAGTGGGATGTAGGTAAGGTTGGCGTGAATAGGTGAAGGGCTAGGATGGAGTTTGGTGGTGGTTATAGGTGGTTAAGTTAATCCTAAGGCTAGGGTTAAGTGGCACCACCTAAGGGGTGCTAAGGGGGGTAGTTAGGGTTGGCCAAGGGGCACCTAAAAGTGGCGCTAACCATGGAGGGGTGCCATGGGTTGGCACCAACTTGAAGGCTTCTAGAAGGAGGGTGAGGTGTAGGGTGGATAGGGCTTGGAAGGGGTAGGTGTAGGGTGTAGATCGAAGGTCATTTTGGCACCAAAAGGAGGGGGTTCTAGAAGGGTTAGTTGGCACCAAAATAGGTGTCTC
This sequence comes from Thalassia testudinum, assembly GCA_037157565.1. NCBI lineage: Eukaryota > Viridiplantae > Streptophyta > Magnoliopsida > Alismatales > Hydrocharitaceae > Thalassia > Thalassia testudinum. The sequence goes on from JAZHRO010000009.1 coordinate 55,292,065, forward strand.
TTGGAAGGAGGTGAGGGGTGAAAAGGTGGCTAGGGTTGGCGCCAACTAAGGGGTGGACTAGGTTAGCTAGGTGGACTTAGGGTTAGGGTTGATTGGTGGAGCTAGTTAGGTGGAGTTTTAAGGTGGTAAATGCCAAGGGAGCTGGAGCTTAGCTAGTAATGGAGTAGAGGAGTAGGCAATGGGAGCTAGGGTTTGAGGAGAGGAGATGGACAGAAGAAGTCTGGAGCTGAAATGGAGCTGGCAGCTGTTGACAAGAGTGGCATGGAGCTATTCTAGCTGGCTTAGCTTGCTAGTTCTTTGCTAGATGCTGATCCAAGCTAAAGTAAGCTGGCTTCTACCATAAGGAGCTGAGGTGAGCTGGGTCTGGTGCTCCTGGGGAGAATCATGCTGGTTGAGGTAGCTAATGTAGCTTAGCTCAACTGAGTTAAGCTAAGCTGAGTCCCCGGGGCTTGGACTTGAGCTTCCTGAGTTGAAATGAAGTCATCTTCAGCTGGATAGAGTTGAGTGGAGTTAGATCAAGCTTGTCCTGAGCTGAGGTGAGCTCCAGTCAACTCAGCTGAGCTAGCTAGAGCTCCCTGTGAACTAATGGGAGCTGAGATGAACTACACTCAGCTAACTTGTGCTGGATCTGAGCTGAACTAAGCTAAGGTGAACTAAGATGAGCTCTCTTGAGCTGCCATTCAACTGAGATGAGCTGAATGGAGCTAGGATGAGCTAACCCTAATTCAGATGAGTTGGATTTGGCTAAGTTCCAGTTGGTTTGGGCTTCTTCACCAGTTGCCTTCCTAAGTGCTAGAGTTCTAGGGATCTAGCAATCTACTTATCGCTAACACTCACAAAAACATATCAAAAAGAAAATAAAAAAGTAAAATGCATGCCTAACCTAATTGATGCTTAAATGCAGCCCAAAAACCCATTTGCGAAGCAAAATCCTAAGAGCTAAGTTTGTTTTAATGCATAAGAATGATGATAAACTGGTATTTATCAAGTCATTATCTGATGTGTAAGAGAAATGAAAGTGTTTAAACAGATATATACCAAATCTGAACAAAAAAAAGATTGCAAGGCTTGGTTGCTACTGATTTGGTCATTTGATCAATTGATGCTCATTAAGCAAGGCTTGGTTGCTGCATTGAGGTTTTAGAACTCTCAATAAAGCAACAATCTTACTATCAGTCCATTCAATAATAAACCACAACATGCATCAGATCTAATTTGCCACACCCTCAAAGCTTCCAGATCTTGTAAAAGAACTTACAATACTTCAATATTCAATCCATGCAACGAAAAACATTTTATAAGTCCCCTAGAGGCAAGAAACCAATGAAACCAGACTAATTACTAGATCTTCACGTTAAGAGCTTTGAACACATTTATAGCCAATAGCAATCTAATCACACTTTTGAGCCAATTGCAAGCAAGAAAGAAGCCCACAATAACACATTTGAGGGACATCAAATTGAAAAGAACCTAATCATATTATAAACCAATAACCTATAATCATTCCACTAATAAAATAGAAGTCATTGCACATAACTTATATTCATTCTTTTGAGTTCAAGGCTAAACAACTAACATAACAATCAAGAAAAATACAAAAAAGAATATTCATAAATTCACGACATCTAAACTAGACTCCAAACCATATCTAAACTAGATAATGTAGGCAATATATTCATTTATCAAATCTTCATCTTTGAGTTCCCACACCTAGTAAAAGTTCCTGAAAAAAGATTAAGAAATAATTATATTTAGCAATCTAACAAGTATATAAAGTTATAATGGCTAGTAAACTTGTCCATTACCTTGGAATAGCAAGTCTTTTAGGTCATGCAATGATTGAATTGGTAGCATCTCCTATAGTTTCATATTGGTCAAACAGCCTAATCAAAGGCTCATCTTCCTCAATTACAACCTCAATAACAACCCTTATATATTTTGATCCAATTTGTATGCCTCCAATATACTGACTTGGATCAATTATCTGTACACGAGCAAGTACAACTTCTAATTCAGTAGAATCTATACTGAGTTATGATAACTTAAAATACACAAATACTTAAATTGTACCTATCCTCTAAAAAAAGTAGATGCAACACTTGCATGTTACCTTTTTGAAATTCTTATCGCAATCCTTAAGGGGTTATCTTCTTGTCTTTCCTATAAATGAGTACATGGATTATATGCACCAAATACATGAATCAATAAGGTCCTTGGTAAAAGTAAAGAAACCGTAGACAAAGTACTTTAATTGAATCCCTGATTTGCAAGTTTGGTCAGGTCAAAGAATTTAGCATTTCTTTTAAACTATTTATCTCCTTACGTTGTGATGCCGACCTTTCCTCCATCTTTTTGTCTTGAGCATCCAACTTTGTTTCAAGATTTTTCTCACTTAAACGTTCTTCCTCACTTTGTGCTCCACTCATAATAGATGCTCCTAACCCATATCCATGCAAATATTTTGCTTTTCCAATTCCCACTATGGTCGTATAAACCTCATCAATGCGAGAAAGATCTTTTAACTCCTCTCCTTGCTCCATGACATTAGTTAATTGCTCCTAAGCATTATCCAACAAAAATAAGTACAAAGAAAAGTCCACGACTTGTAATAAGAGAAAGAGAAGAAAAGGTAAAATTCCATTTTACAAAAGAGAGTCTTACAATTTTGCATTCTCTTTCCAATATAATGTGCATTTGTTAGGGCAGATGTCAATTTTCTTGTAGTTGAGTTCAAGTGCAGAAATTAATTTCTTCGCTTGATAAAAGGATCCAGGACGTGTTTCTCCTTTGGGAAATGCTTCTTTTGGCAATTCTAATAACATGGTGAAAGATTTATTTGTCCAACCTCCAAGGCATTTTATGTGAAACAAGTGGATAATAAATGATAACTTGCTAAACTTTTTACATCTAGGGTATAGTTCTTGTTCAGCATCCTTAAGTAAGTTAAAGAATTCTTTTGTTTTGCTATCAGGACCACTTGAAGACTCATATTCCATGTGATCTCTGTCATTATGAAAATTATGCAAGCCAAAATTATCATATATCAACTCATTTATTTGATCATGTTCTTCATATTCACCAGTTTTAGCATTGCTTTCATTGGCATCTATGGGTACTTCCCCATGAAAAATCCATTGAACATATCCTTGTAGAAAGCCATTGCATATTAAATGTTCTAATATTACTTTCCTATTTGCACAACATAGGTTAGCACATTCTCTACAAGGGCAAACAATAGTGCTATCTTTTGGTACTTGCTTAAAAGCAAAATCAATGAATTAGATAACACCTGTCAAATATTTACTACTTGCTCGATCTTCGTCAAAGATCCAACTTTTATCCATTGTTTTACACTCAACCAAGTAATGAATACCTGAGGAGGTATTTTCCAAAGAGATTACAAATAATATCCATCAATATCTACAATGCAATGAAACTTTCAAAGTAATATAAATAATGGAAATCAAGTACCAAGAATATCGATAAATCAAGTGAGAGGATTGAAAACTAATTTGGGTTGTGTGCACAAAGTTAATTATAAATTGCTGCCATCATTCTCTTTTGTTTGGATTTTAATTTTCTTAGAGATGGCTGCTGCATGTTACTTATTTTTCAGATCATATGAACTGAATGTAAGCTACTTGAGGGGTTTTGGTAAAATCTTGAAGAATTGGTAGTGTGCATATCTATAATGGATATGCACACACAAGATAAGTCATTTCTTTCAATCTTTGTCCAGCCTTATTTCTGGAATTTTAGTTTTTATTAGATCATGGAGTCTGCTATTTTTTCCACTTTGTTCAGGCAGACTTGGAATTTGAGGAATTATGGATCGAAGGATCTTGTAAAGAAATTGAACTTGGGAGTGAGCCTAGCCAAAGGATATGCACATGGAAGTTAAGTCCTTTCTCTTGGTTTATTTTGTTTCCAATGCTGAATTTGAACACATCAGATGAAGAATTGCTTCTTTGTTATTGTTGCTGTCAAAAGAATTTGCAGTGGCATTTGGTGCTTGGTTGCAAAGAGAATTTCAGAGTTCTTTAAATTTGTTGGCGATGGTTATTTGAGAATATTAAGAATTTGACTTGTGGATGCGGAAGTGTGTATGTTCTTTTAGGATATGCACACAAAATATAAGTCTCCTAACCTTTCTCTATAGTTCTATTTTATACATTTCTTCTTTCAAATAAAATTTTGGACTGCAAATTATATCATGGTTGCTACATTTTTTTCAGATTGAGAGATGATTACGTCCATATTTGTTTGCTAGCTAATAACATGGGATCTGTTCTTAAGAAGTTTGATTTGTTGAAGGGCATATATCCACATTGGAAATGTGCCAAGAATTGAGAGGAATGTTCAAATTAGATATAAGTGTTTCCTGCGATTATTACCTGACTGCTGCATTATTTTCAGATTGAGAGCTACTAATTTCGTACCATTGGTTTTAGCTTGACGACAACGAAGTGTGCATATCCTGTTGGAACTTAGAGGAGACTGCCACACAGCAGCTGCCAAGAAAATCTAGCCGCCGGCCTTAGGAATTGGACGTGTAGCCTTGCTGACCGGCAGCAACCTAGCAAACAATTTGTCCATCCACCAGTCTGCCCTGCTGCCCAGACCGGTTCACCACTGAACTGGCCACCATCCAGAACGTAGGCCGGCCCTCTAGACAGTAGATCAGTCTGCACACTGTAGACCGATTTAGCTCCTTATTAAGAACTTGATCTACGGTACCTGCAGACCGTCTCCCCCCTTTTGCAGGGATCCTCCTCAAGCTGCAAACCGATTCCTTGGTTTGCCTCCAGCAGATCAGGGACTTGTGCAACCACTCCAGGACTTCTCCACGCTCTGGATCACGCCAAACTCAACATATCCCTTTTAGGTTATGCACACAAAAGATGGGGAGGTGAATTCTTCTTGTTGGCTAAAGTCTGAGATTAATTCAAAGTTGTCTGTTGAGAGCTCTTAGCAGGGGATTTATTCCAGTTTGAAGCTCTTAGCATGAGATAATAGATTTTCTCTTTATAAACTAAAATAAGTCCCCTGCCAAATGCTCTCCTTCTAAAATTGATCTAGAGTTGCCCACTGACTACAGAATAGGAGAACATTTGGCAAGAGAATTGTTTCAGTTTGAAGTTGATCTTTAAAGTGGTGGAAGAAATCTTTATTATGCTATTTGCAGAGATCATTGGAGCATGGAATTGATGTGTGAAGATGGAATTTGGACAGTGGGTTGGTGTTCTAGATGTTGATATTTTGAAGATGGTTGCTAGGGATAGTTGCAAGCGTTTTATTTGGAATTGAAGGCATGAATGCTATTCTAGGTTATCTGCCAAAAATTCCCTGTCCATGTTAAGATTTTGATGTAGACAAGATATGGTAATACTTTGATTCATCTAATATGACTGATTCTTCACACATAGCAGATCCTTTGATTATGGGTGTACAAAAACCCACTTTTCGAGCCAATGGTAAATTTGGATGATAACAAACATGCTTACTAGTCACCAATGTTTATGTTGATACTACAACATTTTCTAGTTCCTTAAAGTATACCATTTACGCATTTCTGCATTGGATGACAACAATGATTCAAAGTGGCTATAGTCCATTCAAGAGCATTTCAACATCATTGTGGAGATGAACATCACTTCACTAGACATCTACTAGTACATGTAGGCTGGATTCTACATAAAACCTGGGAGGCATTCCTACATCATTAAAAAGAGAAAAGATTAATGTGAAGGCAGAGCAAGTATAGGTTCCTTGATTTGGCAGCTGCTTGTGCAAGGCATGGATGAATTCCTGATGGCTTTGCTATGATTCCAGAGGAAATACCTTCAACATATGCATTGATAGCACAACAGTCATGCTAGTTAGCTAACATGGACTATGACAAAAATCTGATGACTGACAGATCAAATTCAGTCTGCTAAATCATGCTTGTAGATGCTTTATCCAATCAAACTGTTGATTACATAAATACCAAAGCTCCTTCTATGTCAATAGAAAGGTTCAGAGATGAAGAATTATTGGATGACAAGGATACCTAACTTGGAAAGAAGGTATGGTTATTTAGATTGTATATGATCCATGACTACTCGTATGTACAACTAACAAGACTAGTGCAAGAGAAAAATGTCTAACTTTATACACTAGAAGTGTGTAAGATGACTGTGGTTAGTTCATGTTTAATGGTAGTTTCCTAAAAAAAGATTTTGTTTCTAGGCTCCATGACATCTTGATATGTATTTCTAACAATAATTTAAGATTTCTTTTATTCATTTCAGATCACTAAGAATCTTTATGCAGTAATGAGAAGATTGCAAGATTTTGTCTTGGGATTACGATTCTTGTAATAGAGTTCAAGAAAGGTACTCTACTCTTGTACTAGGTCTATAAATAGAGGGGCAACCTCCAAGTTTTGCACAGTGAGTTGAGAGGGGTTAAAAGTGGAGGTTGTATATTCCTAATTTTCGATCTCTTCCTTGATGGTTTTAATCAAGGTATATAGCGTCAAGATGATGCTTGAAGGCCAGATTACCAAGTTAGTATAGTTGGCCCTCCCCATCAAAAGGTTAATTTAATAGAAAGGGGGCTATGACTCATGTAACTTCAATTTTGAGGATGTAATAAACTGGCTTTAGTATGATTGCCTGCAGTAACCTGCACACCTTTCTAATTATCTTCTTTCTTACAAAGGAGCAATGTAATTGAGGCTCTACACTTCCAAACAACAAAACTCAAAATAATTGAGACTCCATGACCAAGAGTAGAAGATATGACTAACAATAACAAATATAAAAGAACTCAAAAAAAGTTGGATCCTTGAAGAAAATAATGCTTCAATAGCTAGCGTGTGATATCTTACTTGAAGGAATGAATGAAAACCTCCTATGCAAGCACAATTTTGACGTCTACTTTGTTTCACCAAGAAGGTTGCAGATTCACAGTAAGATCAAGGTGTGGCATTAAAATAAATCGAAAACCATTACAAACTGAGATGATTAGAATAGAAATAAATAATAGAAGAAAAAATACACACACATACAATGTTCAGTCATGTGCTTATTGGAGTAGGCTCTTAAAGCATTGAAATATCAGATTATTAGACAGACACAAAACTTTAGCCTACTTCACAAAGCTTGCCCTCGAACATTTAGTTACACGAACAATAGTGACAAGCAAAAAACCTCCTCCGGTAAGCTTTCTCGATGTAAGACCTGAAGCCCAAAGAAATACAACACTCAGGCTGAAACAACTAGCAGTAAGTCACTGGATGAATTGGAAGAACACTAGGAATGATAAAATTGGCTACAAGAAATCACATCCAATATAGAACTAAAGGTAGAACTTCCAATGGAACATCACTCACCGTTAGTTGTAACGCCTCTGTCAGGCAAGTGCATCAGAATGCCCAACAAGATCCAAGATCCACGAAGCAAGCCGTATAGTACGAATGTCAAGAAACACAATTTATCTTACTCGAAGAGGTTGAGTCGATGATTTATTTGCCTCAAGATAACTGCAACAACAATCGCTCGGATAGGAAACAGAGTAAGGAAATTCCAGGGATTGAGGAGAATGCAGCGGGAGGATCGTTGGATGTGAGATCTATAAGCTGCCTCAACTCAAGTGAGATATTCCAGGGATTTCGCAAATCACCTTCTAGCCGAAGATCGTGGGATGGCTAGTGCACGTGTGGAACCCTATGCGTGAGCGTAGGATGATTTTGATTTCTCCCGCTAGTGCTCTCGATTGTGCGGAAGATCGTGGGACTACTTCCACCTATGCCCCTCAATAGCTGCCTACATCAACTTAATTGCAACAATCCAGGGATTTTCAATCTGGCTGGAGAGCACGAGGACCTGTGCGTAGGCGCGAGATGAATTTTAATTGCTCTTGCCGGTGCCCTCATTTGTAGATTTGTTTTTCCTACTTTTAAGTTAATAAAATAAACTAATTAATGTCAGCAATTAAACTAATAAACCTAATAGTTGTCTATAATTTAGATACTAACCATACATTGATAAAAAAAATTTAGTGGTGCATAATTGTTTTAACTTTAAATTATGTTCCAAAAATTAGAATGAAAATATGATATATACATAGAGTGTAATATGTATTTGTGGTTAAAAATTGATTGTTAGTTATCAACATAAGGTATAACAATGTTAATAATTCTAGCCTACACATTTCTTGATATTATATGGAATCAGAAGGTTTTTTTTTTTTGTTTAAAGGGATATGTTTGAATTTAACTTTTTTCTTTTTATGTTACTAAAAAAAATCTTAAAGATGAAATTGTAGCCTCCTTTCACCTATATCAATTTGTATTTTGACAAAAACATTATGATGCCATAAGTAAAATTTGTCACTATATCAAAGCCTATAGTGGCAAATATACACTACAAGAAGTTTTACTTTTGCCGTCAGTTGAAAACCGACGGCAAATCCCTTTTAACTGACGCCAATAAGCAACGACATAAGTTGTGTCGCTATTTTCTTTTCCTGTTGGTTACAAGGAACATCCGATGTTGAAATATTGTTCATCCAGTCGATAGATTGGATCTTTTGTCGTCGGATGGTAACCGACGGTAATTAGATTTCCCATCCCTTATAAAAAAAGCGATGGCATTGTTACATTACTTTTTCCTACATTAACGCACCATTTTTTGAGTTTTGTCGTCATTTAAAATAAAATGTCATTGTTTATACAAGCGACTGAAAAAATATTTTTATCGTCGCTTTCTGTAATAAGCGACGGCAAAAACCTTTCATTCACAAAAACACTTACCGATTTTTTGCCATCGCTTTCTCTGATAAGCAACGACAAAAACCTTTCATTTGCAAAAAAACTTAATTTTTGTGCTGTCGATTTTTATAGAAAACGACGGGAAAAGTATTTTTAACATCACTTTATGTAATAACCGACGACAAATTCTCACCTTTGTTAAGAAAAATTTCCTTCTACTGCCATCGATTATTGTAAGAACCGATGACAAAGGTAAAGGTATTTTTTTTAATTCTTAAAATTAGGATCCTTACACAATCTTAAGAAAAATATGACTTTCTGAAAATTCTATACATAAAGGAATTACATTCGAAAGTAAGGAGCTCAAAAGAAGTAACAAACCTTACCTATATGATGGACTCAAAACAATAGTATATAATTAAATGTTGAAAGGGTAATCAAATATTGTAATTAACTATAACAGATTGGTTCCTTTTAGAATTCACACGATAAAAAGCCTAACATATATCAAAAATGATACAAGCAAATGATCCTAACAATCCTCTAAAAGATGCAACATCTCAAACCTCCTTTCTTTTGAAAGTCAAACCCTAATAAGTGGGCAGGTTGTATACCAATTTTCACAAAAAGAGGAGATAATTAGAACATTGGAAATGAAATAAACTTGGATGACTCCGCTATATTTAACTATCAAAATAATGTCACGCATCTCAACTCCTACATACATATATTATGAAAATATAAATGGATATGTAGAAGCTTTTCTTTATAAAAAAGATAAGAAACGAAAAGAAACAAAAAACAAAGAAGAAGAAACAAGATTGCTATTTGCCTGCCACGAAGCCTGAAAAGAAAAAGTTTACCTAAGCAAAAGTAAGTGTTTAGGGGAAAATAGTCGAATATGATGAGTAATCACACTTAGAAAAGGATAAAAGTTGACCAGTAAAAAAATTTACTAGCCTATGGTATGACCATTGATAGATTATTCTTCATCATATCCATAGGCATGATTGGATCAGAAAACATTTGTGCCTGGGGATTCTAGCCCTACCCTTTGGGGACATGAAGGAGATCATTTTCCTACCAAAAGTAATCAAAATGGATTTATCAATGTTACAAGAAAAAATAACAAGGTGTAAATTACAAGCTGATATTCATGTGAATCAAATGCAACACATTTTATAGAAAGCAAAAGGGATAACTAGTCGCCACCAAGGGATGGCTCAGTGGTAGAGCCCCTCGTTAATATCTAAGAACGAACAATCTATAACCAATCAGTTGGTCAGCCCATCAAAATGCCATTTCCATTCTTAACAAACACCATGCTCCCCAAACCAGCTAGAATGAATTATTTTATAGTCATAATAAGCTTTCAGTATGCCTCGTGGGATCCCAAAAAACACGAGCCACTCCAAGGCTTTCACCTTTCCAAGGCTTAGCACCACTCCACCTACCATTGCAAATAAGATTGATGGCCAGTTATCCTACATCAAAGAAACTAAGGGCACAAGAGGGAAAACGCATAAAATTAAGGGACCAAAACCTGCCGAAAATTCGACAGAGTTTCCCCTTTTTTCTCAATATTTTCCAAAATCCTGTACCTAAAATGAAGACATGTGCATTCATAACACAACAATTAGTGGGTACACCCCACTTTCTAAAGACACAAAGCAAAAAACTTGATGCTCTTAACTCACCCAAACACAAGCATTTGGTTCTCGTACCTACCATCTCCAAGGCCCATGATAATTACAAGAATATTCCATATCACTAACTGGAAATAAACACAAGGTACTGTGACAGAATACGTGAATTCAATAAGATCCTTATTTATATTCTAAAGGCCAAACAATATCACTGAAATAGGCCACAGTATGATCAGATTCTCAAGAAAAATGAGCAGATGCATGCCTTGTTGGTATTTGTTTGTCACTATGCCCTCATTCTAAACTGGTTGATGAGAATGTAAATAATCAGCTAAGAGAGAAGTATAATGACAAGATGATAAGTGTGCATAGGTACGACGAAGAATGACTAAAACAGTCTGAATTTAGGTTAATACCAACTTCAAATGTTACTAATATAACACCGAAGGGACGACCTTGATAGAATTACAGAGATTAGGGACATTGATGAGACATCCTACAGTTTGGGGATCGTATTGAGATATGAACATATGCTTGGGGATTTTTATGTAAATAGATTTTAATGGTATGAACTTAAAGTAGGATGAGATGGTTGGTGGTGAAATCTACTGTATCTGAAGTACTTCAATCCTTTTTCTTTTTTGGCCGTAGAAACCTAGCATTTTTTTTCATAAGCTTTTAGAGAACAGAAGGGAAAAGAAAAAAAAGGAACCAAAACACGCATCTCTCTCTTCCTCACATGGTGGATAAACAAGTTTGGATAAACTATTTCCTCATTATAAGGTTGAAAGTTTGAAACCACGGGATTTCAACTTTCTTCTTGGGGGAAAAACAAACAAGGAAACAACATTTTCGAGTTTATAAAGATTAATGCAAAATATAGAACACCGTAACATAATATCTCTAAATTATTATCAATGTAGTATAAAATATACAATATGGAAAATAAGAAGCATTCCACATAGATAGGTAGAACTTACATTGGCAGGTGCTTCTCTTCTGCAAGCATAACATTATTCAACTTTATGTCATACCTGCACAAACGAAGCCATAAGATAAAGCAAGAAAATAATGAACAACATTCTAAATAGCGAACAACATTCATACAGGATTGTATATTCTATTAAGAAATATGACCTTTTTAAAGTTTGGTAAAAAAGATTGAAATCTCCCTATATCCTTGCGCTCTCCTCTAAACTTCTTGCAATGAAGTTACCATCCCCCTATAGCATCACCAGAGAGACCATATCATAAAGCTATGCATATCATCCAGTAGTTTGAATCATGCTGCATGATATCAGACCATCATATTTAGCAAGGCAAGTGTGATAGTTGCATTACCATTAAAGAAGGCTCGAGAAAATAGTCAAATATTACTTGACATCGGTGGGGTCCAAGTGGGATGACTAGATTGGTAGCCATCCACGGGCCATATCTGTAAGACATGGAGCCTCTAAGAACACCACAAAAGTGGTCACCAAACCTTGATTATCTAACAGATGTATTCAACATGCTTTATTATGGCCATACATAGATAGATTGTATAATCATTGATTAATTTTGCATAATCTGTACATATAATTTAAAGATATCCATCTTGTGACCATCTAATGACAACAAAAATTGGAGAAGGGAGAGCACATTATGTCATGTGGCATGATTTTTGTTGGAGAAAGTGCATAAGATTATTCAGAAACTCAAACCTTGATGCCAACAAAAATTGGAGAAAGTGCACATTATGTCATCTGGCCTATTCTTGCTAAAGTTTGTAACTTTAGTTTTCCCTTTGATCTTGGAATTTGCAAAGACCAAGTATCAGCAATAATATCACAAAAGGTATCAATGACATAGACCTTGAATCAACTTTAACCATGGAAATTTCCTAATCAATTTGGATAGATGCTCTCATGATATGAAGACTAAATGCATATAGCTTTGCAATTCCAAAAGCTAAATTTGTTGTACTAGTCAAAGCCACTAAAATAAAATCCAATAAAGAGGTAAAGCCTTAGATATCAAATTCTAAACAATAAAAAGTGTGATAACACATTTACCTTAAGGAACATTGTTGGCGAGGAGGAGAGCAGTAAGAGACAAGGAGGAGAAGAGGAGTTGGTGGCGAGGAGGTGTTGGCGCGACAGGAGGAGGAGGAGGGGGTGGGGCGGTGAGGAAAAGGAGACCTATCTTACATAGCATATCTACAAATTCATTCAAAAACAACCATATCCTGGGTTTCATTGAAGGCATTCTACAAATCCAACCATATCCTACATAGCATACCTACAAGTTCATTCAAAAACAACGACAATCTGCATCTAGCAACCTTCTCTAACTTAGCCAACAATGCTCAATATCCAATTTTGTCATTAACACAACCACACACACATAAACATATCACTCTACAACAACATTCTCTGCAGGGGGCAGCGAGAAGGATGAGGGGGTAGGGAGGAGGTGGAGGGGGCCGATCAGGAGGAGGAGGAGTAGGAGGGGAGCGCTGGTGAAGGGGGGGAGGGAGGAGGATCAAAGGAGGAGGAGGAGAGCTGGAGGGGGGTTGGAGGAGGATGATGAGGTGGAGAGGCGGAGGGTGGTAGGCAATGTAGGAAGATAGGTGGTGGTGGTCGAGGGGTTGACAGGAGGGGGTAGGGAGGAGGTGGAGGAGGAGAGCGGCAGCGAGGAAGAGGAGTAGCAGGGCGACGAGGAGGAGGAAGATGACAGCGACGAGGAAGAGGAGTAGGAAGAGTAGGAGTAGGAAGAGGGGAGGGGCAAGGAGGAGGAGGAAGACGAGGAGGAGGAGGGCTACAGGAAGGAGGAAGAGGAGGGGGGCATGGACGAGGAGGAGGAAGACGACGACGAGGAGGGCTGCAGGGAGGAGGAAGAGGAGGGGGCATGGACAAAGAGGAGGAAGACGATGAGGATGGGGGAAGTGAGGAGGAGTTACCTGGGGAGGAGGACAACGAGGGAAGATCGATGACAACGGTCGGTGATCAAGGAGGGGTAGCGACGAGGAGAGGCAGTAATCGAGGAGGGGCGGCAATGAGGAGGGGCTACGGGTTGACAAGGAGGAGTGTTTGCGCAATGTGTGGGGGGAGGAGGGGGCTTTATGAGGTAGAATGACTGACATTTGCTGTCGATTTTATTATAAAGCGATGGCAAATGTCTAACTTTATCCCAATCCTCATGCCTAAATTTTGGTGGCTTCCGCAGGTAAATTTTATCCGCATTTTTGTCGTCGCTTCTTACAATAAACGGCGACAAATATTTATTACATATTGCTTCTTCGCAAGAGTGGAGGGGGTTAGTTTTAATAATGTATTCACCGTCGCTTATATAAATAAGCAACGACAAAAATATTTTTGCCGTTGCTTGGAAAACCGACGACAAGTAACCGATGGTAAAATAACTTCTAGTAGTGATATTAGCCATTAATGCTAATTGTCATTTGACAAAAATATTATAATGGCATAAGTGACAGTTGCCACTAATTCAAAATCAATAGTGGTAAATATATTTGCCATTACTACTAATTATCATTTGGGAAAATGTTATAGTGGCATATATAAAAAATTTGCCACTAAATCTATGAAATTAGTGGCAAATCCATTATATGCCACTATCTAATTCGCCACTAATGCTATTTTTTTGTAGTGGTAAAATAATCAACATTCACCATACATTCATTATACCACAAAAAAAGATGACAGGAAAACAATAGTCAACATCACTAGCTAGCACAACACAGAGGAAGTAAAGCAGGCTCCATACCATAGCCATTACAATAGTATCAAAAAGAAAGCAACTGTATAAAAACTAACAAGTTCTAAAGATACCTACTCACTGCTACAGAAAAATACAAAATCAAGACTAGCGCTACAACTGGGCGTGGCTAGGCCTAGCTCCCTCTACAACAAGTGGAACTAGCTACTCACTCCCCTGACCTAAGTACAAACAGTAGGTATAAGTAAAAAGTTGAGTAGAGGGGCATTAAGCAAACAAACTTATACAATACATTTTACACAGGTAAGAGAAAAACATGATGTGTGTCGTGTCCATCCTCAATTATTTAAGTTATCAGTGTTAACTTATCTGGTTTCTTCCCACTATGTTCTCACGTTTTTGTGTGGGTTTAAAGTATATCATGTTGTAGTATGACCGACAAAACGTTTAAACAAATATAAAGAATTTTATTACTCGAAACACTAGAGTATCCGAGGTCGAACACGGGGAGCAAGCTCAGTACTTTTTAAAACCAAAGAATACAACTGTTAACTGAAAAGGATTGATTCAAAAAGAGAATTTTAAAAAGGATTTGTGAAAGAAAAATAGAATTGGACGTCTGATTTCTGTATCAGACATCTTAAATGTAATCTCCTTTCTCTCTTCTTCTTCGTTGCTCTTCTTCTCCTTTGCACTTCTTTCTCTTTTTGCCTTTGCTTCTTGTCTTGCGAAGGCTTCTTCTTCTGATCTTTGCAGTCTTCACTTGGCCTCTCTTCGTTCTTCTCTTTCTTCTGCCTTGCCTTCCTTCTTCCTTCTCTTTGGATCTCTACGAAAGCTTCTCCTTCTTTTTCTGCTACACAGCCTCTTCTTTCTTCTCTTCCTGTTCTGCAGCTGGTGCTCGCTGCTTCCTTTGCTTCTTCCTTCCTGCACACACCACAGCCAAAGCAAAACCTACCCCCATCCCTCTACCCAAGCGTCTCTCTCTCTCTCTCAAGCAATTTACTCAAGTACGCTCTCCCAGAGCCACACGGGTAGTCGGGTCGGATTCGCACCCGGGACCAGGCGCACCAGCAAGTGCTGGTGTGTGAGGAGTGCTCAAGGTTTGGGTCGGGTCGGATCCCACCAGATCCGCGAGGTCAAGCCGAGGACGAGGCGGGTGTGAGGGCAGGTGAGGGACCTCACCCCTGTGCTTACGAAGGCAATGAGAGTAAAACACAAAAGTAATTTATACTATACCTGTGTTTTGCGATCCCACGATGTGGGACTATCTGGTCAGTCCTGCTTTCACGCGCGCCCGCAGAATTCTCTTCGTGCAATTGCCCCAGCTGCTGGCTTCGCAACGCGACTTGCTGGCATCAGTCGCTTCTCAACACTTGCATGCACCTGCTGCACCTGCAGCCTAGAAGCCCTGGTGCCTAAAGATGCTACAAGCTCCTCGCTGCTTCAACCGTCAATGGCGGCAGGCTACAACCTGTCACACACAAGAATGGCCTATTGGCCCAATCAGATTAGCTAGAAACTTTCGCCATGGCACGATGAAGGCGGTGGGCGATGCTGCAAGCTGCAGGTTGGCCTAGGCGTGCGTGCCTAGGTCAACCTGTTGCCGGAGGTGTTGGGTTGTTCGGGGGGCTACTGTGGGGCTCTGGAGTGGCAGTGGAGGGGTGGAATGAGTTCCTGGTGGTGAGGCGGAGCTCACGAGGGGGTTGGCGAGCCGTGTGGAGGGGCGGAGTGGTGTGCGGGCTCGCCGGAGGTCGATCGGAGGCGAGGACGATGGAGGTGGTTAGGCACTGTCGGGGGGTAATCAAATAAAATAGCAGGGGGAAAAGAGAGAGGAGAGGATGGAGAGGGTATCTGGGGTGATTTGGAAGGAAGGGAGGCAGCGGAGTGGACGGCGCGTAACTGCCGTCGTCGGGGAAGAAGGACCCTGAGGGAGGGAGCAGCGACGAGGAAGAGGTCAGGAACACGCGCGCTTGGTACGGCGCGACGTGGGAGGAAGCGGCGGAGTTGACTCTGCTGCTGGTATGGCAGCAGAGCGACGAGAAGGAGGAGAGGAGGTCGCCGAAGCTTGTAGGTCTTTTGGCCGGAGATGGGAGAGAGGGAAATTGGAGGGGATCTCCGTCAAAATCAAGCTTAGGTTCTGCGGCAGGGTCTGGGGAGCCTTTTATAGGCGCTGGCCGAACCTTCTAGCGTGTGGAGACCGCGCAATCACCTCCGCCGGCTCACCGGAGTTGGAAAGAAGGTGGATACCCGAATCTCTCGTGCATTCACACGAGAGATTGGGTTCACACCAGTGATTGTAATTGGCTTTAGAAGGAAGGGAATTCCTCAGAGAATCCCCCTTCCATTTCTGGGAGGGAATCTCTGAGGGATTAGAGAGTAATCCCTCTCTAAACCTCGCCGGAGCTCGGTTCTGCCCTAACAATGGTGCCAGGACCGGATTGCAAAGGGGGCAAAAAACTTAGGGGGCTCTCTGCAAAGATATTCAAAAGATAGGGACCAAATTATGCTTTGGGTGTACTAAATTGCAAAGTAGGTCAAGATGACCTCCCCTTAGGTCCAAATTTTGGTACAAACCTAATTTTGACCTAAGGAATCTAATGGTGAAGTTGGATTTTAGGTTTGACCTCGTTTGACTGGATATTTTACGTAAAAACCCAAATTAGGTTAATTGAAGAGCTAGGACCCTAATCTAGGTCAAACTGGGTTCCAAGGGCCAAATTAAGTGTTCTAAACCCTAGAGAATGTTTTTCCATGATTTTTAGAGGGTTTACTTGATTTTTATTCTGAACGAAAGCTTGTTAATTTATGCGGGTCTGTTTTAGGGTTACTAAGTGTCATTTAATTCTTAGATTGAACATAAACCCATTTCTGATTGACTCAACCCATTTTTTATCTCATTTAGACCATTTGACCTATGTTTCTTTCCTTTGAGAAATCCTGTTTATGTACTGCAATGGTAAAATTGTAGTTTTAACCTTTATTTCATGTTTTCTTCTCAGAGCACTTATTCCTTCAGTTAAGCCTTCTTCTAGGTTATGTAGGAGCTTTTATCTTCTTTATTAGGTCAAAATGAGCTAGTTATGGCTCATGATGAGGCTCTCATCATACCCCCATGCCTAGCTTTTGCTAGTCCCGTAGCAAAATTTCAAAGTTTTAACTTCCGTTCTAGACCCTGAATGTCTGTCAACAATCATGATAAGTGCTTCTCCTTTTCTTTTGTGACTAGGTAGGAATGCTGACAATAGGCCTAGAGGTACTCAAGTACCAACCAAAATCCAGACTTGTTCTGCTTTAGCCTCAGTCCTCCGCAAAGGTTTCTACGGCCCACAAAAACTAACCTAGGGTTTGTTGGACTCCGTGGTTAAAGCACCCGTGCTTGTGACATTTTTAGCCTAAATTCAGTTTGCAGTGCGTTTTTTTTTTGTAAGAGAGAGATAGAAGATTTATTTGTTTGGAGAGCTTTTCTCTCTTTTCTTTTTATTTCTAGCTTCGGATTAGCTTCTCAACACTGTCTGTATCGGATTCCTCGTCCCCATCATCAATCCTCAAGGGTCCCTGGCTTTCTAGATTTCGAGATAATCCCGCCCATGGCAGCCCCCAGAACCTTGGCTTTCGAGATTTCGAGATAATCCCGCCCATGTCATTCCGTGGCCGAATCCAGACCCTGGCGATCGACATTTCGCGATAATGCTGCCCATGGTATCTGAACCAGCAGAGTGCTTACATGCCCCCAGTTGGATATTTAAATATCCTAAGAGACAAGCACCGAGGAGACGATATGTTGTTACGCATCTTCGAGGGGAATTTCCCGCCTCTCCGCGCTGGGAACTCGTCCAAATCAATTTGTGTTGATTGACCGCTCCTAATCTAGGTGACTTTTTCAGAACATTAAATGCTTTTCGCGTGATTTGGATGTTTATGCGCACTGAACCAGACCGTGTGTGAATTTGGGGTGCTTAGGTTACCGAATCCCGCAAACCGAAGGTCAGTTAATGAGGCCGAATACTTCCTAAGCCTTAGACCTAATACTCAAACTTCGCATTTTCCTCAACCTCTTGAGGACTATCCAGATTTTAATGGATACGTGAATTTTTAAGCTAAAGATACTAGCCCAAGAGGCCTAAGACCAGCGTTCCTGCTAACCTCTTGCTATATCTCCGTAGCACTTTTCTTTTCTTTTTCTTGATTCGGTCTAGAACTTCAGTTAACCCCTTAATCTTTTACTAATGACTATTTCTTTTTATTTTCCTTTTGTACTCCTTTTTGTCATTTTGCTCTCTTTTCTTCCTCTCATTTGTATGACCCTGAATTGTTCCTCCCCTCTATCAAGTCTTTTTTTTATATGAAACCCTTTCTTTATAAGAATTTCCTGACATTTTGCACTTTCATACCCCCCCATGCTTAAGACTTGCAATGTCCCCATTGTAATTTAGGTGGGTTCGAATTTAGCTTAGTTCATGCATTAGGATAGGTGTGTGGTGAGTGAATGGGTCGACGTGACTTGTTGCGAACGATTCTAATCTCGGGTAGGTATACCTGAGGTGAAGTTGGCTGTACTAATGGATGAACCCTAAAGTGCAATATGAGTTCCGCGTAGAGATGTCAGAAAAGGTTTCGGGTTTTTCAAAGAATGACGGGTTGCCTCCCGTTAAGCGTTGAGTTTTATGCCATCGGCTGGGCGCAATGAGCTCAAGAGGAATGGAGGGTAAAGTATGACTCAGCCAAATCTATATCAGTCATGTCAATGAACGGCTTGAGTCTCTGACCGTTCACGACAAAGGGTTCAGAATCGTGGCTAAGTGGACTGATTTCAATGGCTCCATTTCCGAAGATTTGTCGGACTAGGTAGGGTCCGACCCACTTGGATCTTAGCTTCCCTGGGAATAATTTTAGTCGGGCATCAAAGAGTAAAACTTTTTAACTAGGATGAAAGACCTTTCTAGAGGTGTGTTTGTCGTGAAAAGCTTTAACCCGTTCTTTGTAAATTCGCGAGTTCTCATACGCGTCGCGGCGTAATTCATCGATCTCGCTCATTTGAAGTCTTCTGTCGGTTCCAGCCTTAGAAAGGTCAAGATTACAGGTCCGTACTACCCAATAGGCTTTATGCTCCAACTCGACGGGGAGGTGACATGACTTCTCGTACACTAGTCTGAAGGGAGACATTCCTAATTGGGTCTTGTGGGCGGTCCTATAGGCCCACAGTGCTTCCAGAAGCCGAGAAGACCAATCTTTTCTATCAGGTCGAACAGTAACCTGAAGGATCTTCTTGATCTCTCGGTTAGATAGCTCAGCTAGACCATTAGTTTGGGGGTGTTAAGGAGTAGAGATTCGGTGTGACACCCCGTATTTGGTCATCAGTGACCTGAACTGAGCGTTTGTAAAATGGGTCCCTCCGTCGGAAATTATAGCACGCGGAATCCTGAACCTTGAGAAAATGTTTTGATGGAGGAATTTTATAACGACTTTATGATTGTTGGTTCGGGTCGGAATGGCTTCTATCCACTTGGAAACATAGTAAACTGCGAGTAAGATGTATTCGAAGCCATCCGAGATCGGGAAGGGTCTCATGAAATCAATCCCCCAAATATCAAAAATTTCGCATACCAGGATCGGCTGTAGAGGCATCATGTCTCGATGGCTCATGTTGCCCAGAGTCTGGCAACGGGAACATGCCTTACAGTGATCGTATGCATCCTTGAAAATTGTGGGCCAGTAAAAGCCACACTGGAGGACTTTCGATGCGGTTTTATGTCCAGAAAAATGTCTACCGCATGCCTGGTCATGGCAGAATGAGAGTATGTCTTTGATTTCCACTTCCACGACTCACCGTCGGATTATCTGATCAGCACCAATGCGGAATAGATACGGGTCTTCCCATAGGTAGTACTTGGCATCGAAGCACAATTTGTCCTTTTTGGCCTTCGGCCAATCGGGCGGAATCTGATGTGATGCCAGGTAATTAACTATATCAGCGAACCATGGAAGACTTGCACTGATAGTTAGGAGGTGCTCAGCAGGGAAATGTTCTGTAATAGGTCCTGAAGGATCAATAATTTCAGAAGGAAGGCGGGACAAGTGATCAGCTACCACATTGTGCTTTCCCGCCTTGTTGCGAATCTCGAGGTCAAATTCTTGCAACAGCAAGATCCATCGGATTAATCGAGGTTTCGCGTCCTTCTTAGCAAGGAGATGCCTCACAGCTGTATGATCCGAGTATATGATAACACGGGAACCCAGAAGGTATGATCTGAATTTTTCCAGGGCAAATACTACAGCCAGCAGCTCTTTCTCAGTAACCGTATAGTTACACTGAGCTTCATCCAGTGTTTTGCTGGCGTAGTAAATGACCACAGGTTTCCCGTCAATTTTCTGCCCAAAAACCGCTCCTACAGCAAAGTCAGATGCATCGCACATGATCTCAAAGGGTTGAGACCAATCAGGGGACTGTAGGATCGGGGCTTGGGTGACTCGGTCACGTAGGATCTCAAATGCTTGAGTGGATTCCTTGGAAATTTTGAAAGGCACATCCTTGGAGAGAAGGTTGGTCAGGGGGCACGCGATTTTGGAGAAATCAGGGATGAATCGACGGTAGAAACCAACGTGCCCCAAAAAAGATCGGATGTCCTTAGTCGAGCTAGGCATAGGGAGCTTGGAAATCAGGTTAACCTTAGCTCAATCCACTTGGATGCCTTTCTCCGAGATTAAATGTCCCAGGACAATTCCCTCAGGCACCATGAAATGGCTCTTTTCCCAGGAAAGAACCAAATTCACCTCGATGCACCGCCTGAGTATTTGGACCAAGTGTTAGAGGCAATTGTCAAATGATTCTCCAAAAACTAAAAAGTCATCCATGAAGACTTCTAGATAATCACCTACCATATCTGAGAATATGGCAAGCATGCACCGCTGAAAAGTTGCAGGTGCATTGCAGAGACCGAACGACATCCTTCGAAACGCGTATGTCCCGAAGGGGCAGGTGAATGTGGTCTTTTCTTGGTCCTCTGGATGGATTGCCACCTGATTGTAACCGGAATACCCGTCAAGAAAGCAGAAGAACCTATTTCCCGCTAGTTTTTCGAGGATTTGATCAATAAACGGTAGTGGGAAATGATCCTTCTTCGTGGAGGAATTGAGTCTTCTGTAATCAATGCAGACTCTCCACGAGTTAGCTATTCGGGTAGGAATGACTTCTCCGGTTTCAGTCGTGATGATGGTAAGCCCTGCCTTCTTAGGCACCACTTGTATTGGACTCACCCAACGACTATCGGAGATCGGGTAGATGATCCCTGCATCTAACCACTTTATGAACTCCTTTTTCACGACCTCCTGCAAGTTAGGGTTTAGGCGTCTTTGCATTTCTCTTGAAGGTTGTGCGCCTTCTTCTGTGTAGATTCGATGTGTGCAGTATGAAGGGCTTATACCAGTCAAATCATCGAGAGTCCATCCAATGGCTCTACGATGTTGCTGGAGAACAGAAATCAAACGGAGTTCCTGGTCAGGTGTGAGTCAAGAATTGATAATCATAGGAAACATCTGATTTGAATCCAAAAAGACGTACTTCAGATGTTCGAGAAGGGGTTTGAGTTCCATGACAGGGTTGTCAGCAGCAGCGGGTGGTTCGGGGTTTGCATCAGGAGCAATGGTAGGAGTCATAGGTGTATCTAGATCATGTTCGCACTCCTCTGTTAGCAGTTTTTAATTCTCTAATGGTTGATCAGGAATAATCAGGTTGTCCTCTATATGCAATTCATCAACCATGGCTTTGACATCACATATTTCCTCTATAACCCCGCAATTAATCCCTTGCTGGGCCTTGAAAATGTCAATCTTCATGTTTTGATTCCCAAATTTTAATTCTATCTAGCCCTCTTCGCAGTTAATGTTGGCCCTAGCAGTGGCCAAAAAGGGTCTCCCTAATATGATTGGTGTGTCCCTTGGGTTCTTAGGTGCATCCATGTCTAGTACTATGAAGTCCACTGGGAAATAAAAATCTCTTACCCTAACAATGACATCCTCGAGTATTCCTTTGGGTGACTTGATGGATCGATCGGCTAACTGCAATGTCACCTCAGTGGGTTTAAGTTCAGATTCTTCAAGGTGGTCAAGGAGGGATGTAGGTATTAAATTTATGGAGGCACCTAGATCTAGTAGGGCTCTATCAAATTGGGTTTCACCAATTTTACAAGAAATCAAGGGAGTTCCTGGGTCTTTAGCCTTGGGTGGGAGTTTGCTCAAGATGACAGAGCTGGCTTGCTCTGACAGTACGATTGGGTTCCCATCCTTGGTTCGCGGCTTACGTTTAGGTGTACATATGTCTTTCAAGAATCTTGCGTAAGCCGGTATGTGGCGGATTGCATCCATCAATGGGATGTTTATCTGGACTTGTTCAAAGAGCTTGACCAGATCCTCCTCGGGAGCCACGGGTTTAGTTATTCTTTTTCCTTTGGTCAAGGCCTCAGGAAATGGGATCCTAGCTGGTTCCTCTAGGATAGGTCCAAGTTCTTGATCTGGGACAGTAGTATCTTGGATAACTATCCTAGGGTCTTGGCTATTATCAGGCTTGGAGTGGTTCGGATAATGTGGGTCTTGGGTTATTTTACCACTATGTGTTGTTACAGAGTTCAACCCGGCCTGATTTGGGTTAGGTAGGAGGGGTGGTTGCTGCTGAAATCCCGCATAAGATGTTGAAGCCTCCATCCCGTCTGGTGATGGAGTAGCGGGTGCCTGATAAATCACATGTGTTTGGCCTGAATTTGGATTCATAACGCGCTTCTGGGTTAGCACGTTATTTGGGTTGGGCAGAGGTTGCGAAGGAAGGGTGCCAGGTTGGCGGGAATTTGCCATCTGGGCCAGTTGGTTGCGAACCTTTGTGATCTCATCCTTATGCTGTTTTTGCATTGCCACATTCGTCTTTTGAATGTCAGCCAGTGCTTGAAGGATAAGAGTCATTTGATCCTGGTTTTGCCCGGATTGGTAGGTGGGATTGGGCCGAGGCTGAGGTGGCTGAAATGGACGAGAGGCTTGTGGACGGGGTTGATATGGTGGTCTTTGAGAATTTCCCGCCCACTGAAAGTTAGGATGATTTCGCCATCCAGGGTTGTAGGTATTGGAGAATGGGTCATTCTGGATGGCGTTGAGGTCCTCGCAGTTCTGAGGAACCTCGGGAAAGTCAGAATACGAGGGTTCAGAGTTCCCCCAACTCGAGTAGAATTGATCGGAGGTCACCCCGGTCTGAGAGGCAGACGGGGGTGGATATGGGTCCATCCCCTTGGCAGGTTGGTGATAGATGTTTTGCACAGTTTCCCTTGCCAGAGGAGGTCATGCAAAAGAGTCTTGCGCAGAGGTGGCTTGCTACAAATGTCGGGTTAGCTCGTCCACCTTCTTTTCTATGATAGAAACCTTGTCCAACCGACTGGCCATCAGTTCCAAGTTGACGGAAGTGGATAGGTCCTGCATCTCATGTGTCCCTCTTAGATTCGTCGATGCGCGGGCAGTCGTCCTGTCGAATAAGCCCATGGAGTCATTATTTATGGAGTTCTCGCACATGTTTTCGAGAATCTCCCACACCGTCTCCTCGTGTTGACCCATGATGTTTCCTCTGCACGTTGCATTGACGAATAAGCGAATATCTTCACGGAGTCCCTGGTAAAAAGACTGGACTTGTTCCCACTTAGGAACTCCGTGATGGGGGCACTTCCACATGAGATATAGGAATCGATCCCAAGCTTCGTGAAGAGGTTCTCCCGGTTGTTGAGTGAAATGAGTGATCCGGTGGCGCAAGGCATTCGTCCGGCCAACAGGGAAGAATTTTTTCAAAAATTCGGACTGCAATTCCTCCCAGGTGTTGATCGGATGAGTCTGAGTTTGATACCAATGTGCAGCCTTCTCCATGAGGGAGAACGAAAACATTTTCATGAGTAGGATATCCCGATTTTGTACATCTGACCCGAAGGTCTGGGCCAGATGCTTGAGTTGTTTGATGTGTTGGAATGGATCCTCAGAGTTAAGCCCATGGAACTTCGGTATGGCATGAATCATATTGGGCTTCAGTTCAGAATCAGGTCCTCCAATTGGGATTCGTACTCAGGGTTCGATTGCCACCGCAGCGGGATTATAGTGATCTCGCATCATAGGTCGCTGTGGTGGGTTTACAAAGTTTTGAAAGAGATCATTAAGGCGTTGAAGTTGGTGTTCAAGGTTGTTCTCCTCTTCAATGGGTTGTGCCATGATGGGAGAAGAAGGAGAATCAGGATCTGAATTAGATGAAAGATTTATGTGGTGGGGTTGCTGCACAAACAAGGGCGTCGAGGCTTGGCCTCGACGAGAGTGAATTTCTAAAGGAGGTCTTAAGGACCTCCTACCGAACATTCACCGAAAGATGTGATGAGATTAGAAGGTGCTGGACCCAATCAAGACACCCAAAAATTGTTGGGTGACTATAGAGGTTCGGGGCAGATGGACCCCTGGATCAGAAGATCGTCCACCTGAGAAATACCTGGGCAGCCAGAGAGGGAGAGTCCCGCAAAGACCCCTACACGGTAGAGCGTCCCCACGGGTTACAGGGTTTCCCCCACCCGACCTCTCTTGTCACTGCGGTTCTAGGTAGACCAGAATGGGGACCCTGACCTCTTAAGTCTACCTTTTTTATTTTAAGATCAAGGTGCTTAATGTTCCACTTGAACTTTTAAGTATTTTGAGTGCAAAAGTGACCTAATTTTAAGGTTGGTTGACCCAAGGGATCAACTTCACCTCTTGTTCCTTTGAGAGTTTTTAGGTCCTTTTTTTATGGTTCAAATGGATTAACAACCTGATTTGCTTAGGGTTCCTCTTGTATAGATCTTTTCAAACACGGTTTAGGCACACCTCTTTTTGGGAAAATTTGTTTCTTTGTTTAAGAGAAGATGTGTCTCTAAAAACCCTAGCTTTGCAATCCCTAACTTGGCTCTAGTGGGTCCAATTTAGTTGCCTTAGAAATTAGCACCTAGGGCTCAATCAAGAAAATTTTAGCCCTAGTTGCCTTAGTTGGATGAACAGACAAAAATATGTTGAGATGAAAATCAGGCAACTTGATGAGTTACTAAATATGAAACAGGTAGCCCTAAGTTGATTTTTCTCTTTTTTTCCTTTTTAGATTTTGAGAGGGTTAAGAGAGAGGGCTTATGGAAATTACCTGTTCCTTGGAGAGTCTGTTGTGCAGTTATTGTTCTTTCCTTTTTGTTTTGTTTTCCCTGCTTGAACACAACAAAAGAGAGAAGTTAAGTCAGATATTAGATAGAAAAGTTGTAATCAAAAGCTTTAAAAGTGCCCGTTGCTCCCCGGCAACGGCGCCAAAATGTTCTCACGTTTTTTTGCAGGTTTAAAGTATATCACGTTGTAGTATGACCGACAAAACGTTTAAACAAATATAAAGAATTTTATTACTCGAAACACTAGAGTATCCGAGGTCGAACACGGGGAGCAAGCTCAGTACTTTTTAAAACCAAAGAATACAACTGTTAACTGAAAAGGATTGATTCAAAGAGAGAATTTTAAAAAGGATTTGTGAAACAAAAATAGAATTGGACGTCTGATTTCTGTATCAGACGTCTTAAATGTAATCTCCTTTCTCTCTTCTTCTTCGTTGCTCTTCTTCTCCTTTGCACTTCTTTCTCTTTCTGCCTTTGCTTCTTGTCTTGCGAAGGCTTCTTCTTCTGATCTTTGCAGTCTTCACTTGGCCTCTCTTCGTTCTTCTCTTTCTTCTGCCTTGCCTTCCTTCTTCCTTCTCTTTGGATCTCTACGAAAGCTTCTTCTTTTTCTGCTACACAGCCTCTTCTTCTTTCTTCTCTTCCTGTTCTGCAGCTGGTGCTTGCTGCTTCCTTTGCTTCTTCCTTCCTGCACACACCACAGCCAAAGCAAAACCTACCCCCGTCCCTCTACCCAAACGTCTCTCTCTCTCTCTCAAGCAATTTACTCAAGTACGCTCTCCCAGAGCCACACGGGTAGTCAGGTCGGATTCGCACCCGGGACCAGGCGCATGTGAAGTGGTGGTGCGCGAGGAGTGCTCAAGGTTTGGGTCGGGTCGGATCCCACCAGATCAGCGAGGTCAAGCCGCGGACGAGGCGGGTGTGAGGGCAGGTGAGGGACCTCACCCTTGTGCTTACGGAGGCAATGAGAGTAAAACACAAAAGTAATTTATACTATACCTGTGTTTTGCGATCCCACGATGTGGGACTATCTGGTCAGTCCTGCTTTCACGCGCGCCCGTAGAATTCTCGTCGTGCAATTGCCCCAGCTGCTGGCTTCGCAGCACGACTTGCTAGCATCAGTCGCTTCTCAACACTTGCGTGCACCTGCTGCACCTGCAGCCTGGAAGCCCTGGTGCCTGAAGCTGCTACAAGCTCCTCGCTGCTTCAACCATCAATGGCGGCAGGCTACAACCTGTCACACACAAGAACAGCCTATTGGCCCAATCAGATTAGCTAGAAACTTTCGCCGTGGCACGGCGAACGCGGTGGGTGGTGCTGCAGGTCGGCCTAGGCGTGCGTGCCTAGGTCAACCTGTAGCCGGAGGTGTTGGGTTGTTAGGGGGGCTACTGTGGGGCTCTGGAGTGGCAGTGGAGGGGTGGAATGAGTTCCTGGTGGTGAGGCGGAGCTCACGAGGGGGTTGGCGAGCCGTGTGGAGGGGCGGAGTGGTGTGGGCGACTCGCCGGAGGTCGGTCGGAGGCGAGGACGATGGAGGTGGTTAGGCACTGTCGGGGGGTAATTAGATAAAATAACAGGGGGAAAAGAGAGAGGAGAGGATGGAGAGGGTATCTGGGGTGATCTGGAAGGAAGGGAGGCAGCGGAGTGGACGGCGCGTAACTGCCGTCGTCAGGGAAGAAGGACCCTGAGGGAGGGAGCAGCGACGAGGAAGAGGTTAGGAACACGTGCGCTTGGTACGGCGCGATGTGGGAGGAAGCAGCAGAGTTGACTCTGCTGCTGGTATGGCAGCAGAGCGACGAGAAGGAGGAGAGGAGGTCGCCGGAGCTTGCGGGTCTTTTGGCCGGAGATGGGAGAGAGGGAAATTGGAGGGGATCTCCATCAAAATCAAGCTTAGGTTATGCGGCAGGGTCTGGGGAGCCTTTTATAGGCGCTGGCCGAACCTTCTAACGCGTGGAGACCACGCAATCACCTCCGCCGGCTCGTCGAAGTTGGAAAGAGGGTGGATACCTGAATCTCTCGTGCGTTCAAACAAGAGATTGGGTTTTCACCAGCGATTGTAATTGGCTTTAGAAGGAAGGGAATTCCTCAGAGAATCCCCCTTCCATTTCTGGGAGGGAATCTCTGAGGGATTAGAGAGTAATCCCTCTCTAAACCTCGCCGGAGCTCGGTTCTGCCCTAACAATGGCGGCAGGACCGGATTGCAAAGGGGGCAAAAAACTTAGGAGGCTCTCTGCAGAGATATTCAAAAGATAGGGACCAAATTGTGCTTTGGGTGTACTAAATTGCAAAGTAGGTCAAGATGACCTCCTCTTAGGTCAAAATTTTGGTACAAACCTAATTTTGACCTAAGGAATCCAATGGTGATGTTGGATTTTAAGTTTGACCTCGTTTGACTGGACATTTTGCGTAAAAACCCAAATTTGGTTAATTGAAGAGCTAGGACCCTAATCTAGGTCAACTGGGTTCCATGGGCCAAATTAAGTGTTCTAAACCCTAGAGAATGTTTTTCCATGATTTTTAGAGGGTTTACTTGATTTTTATTCTGACCAGAACCTTGTTAATTTATGCGGGTCTGTTTTAGGGTTACCAAGTGTCATTTAATTCTTAGATTGAACATAAACCCATTTCTGATTGACTCAACCCACTTTTTATCTCATTTAGACCATTTGACCTATTTTTATTTCCTCTGAGAAATCCCGTTTATGTATTGCAATGGTAAAATTACAATTTTAACCATTATTTCATGTTTTCTTCTCAGAGCACTTGTTCCTTCAGTTAAGCCTTCTTCTAGGTTATGTAGGAGCTTTTATCTTCTTTATTGGGTCAAAATGAGCTAGTTATGGCTCATGATGAGGCTCTCATCACACTAGTAGCCCTAATACCAGATCATCTTTCCTTTTATTTCATATGTCCCCTATCAGGACGATCTTGTTGCGGTGTCCCTGTGATGCAGGGTGTAAACATGGTGTTCTCCTGGCCGTAAGAGAACACCAAGTTTGTCCTACACCATGGGGTCATTGTTGCGATGTAGCGGTGACTACGATGCATGTGATAAACACGTAGGGGCTACCCTACACTAGGACACTGATGATAATGTCATCATCAGCCATATCTATCTTTAATTAGTCATAATCAACAGATAAATGCTCCTACATAACCGCGAAAGAGCTATAATTCATTGCCTATCCTTTCTGAGAGATTGCATTAAAACAAGGGTAAAACTATAGTTTTAACAGTATATCCTAATTGAAGAACAATCATGGGATTTCTCATAAGTTAATTAAAGGTCAAATGTTCATAAAGTCTAATAAGAGGGTCTATGCAGACAGAAATAGGTTTTCACACATCTTAAGAATTAATGGACATTTGAAACCCTAACAACAAACTTGCTTAATTAACTGAGGTTTTTGTCAGGATAAAATTCACCTAAACCTTCTAAAAATCAAATAAAAATATGCTATAAGGTTTAGTATCCTTGATTTGACCATTGGAACCCATTTTGACCTAAAATAGTCTCAAACAGATAGTTACCCTAATTTGGGCTTCTACACAAATTACCCATTCGAACTTGGTCAAAACCAAAATCCGATCATCAAATTCCTTGGATTCAAATTAGGTTTGAACCAAAATTTGGGCCCAATCAAAGATCATCTTGACCTAGTTTGCTTCCAGTCCAGTCTGACTCTTTTCTTTGCACACACCCCTAGCTTTTGAAATTCATTGCAAATAGGTCCCTACTTTTGTCATCATCTTCACAAATAGGTCCCTCTACCATTATCGCAGAGGAACTCCTACTCTGACAACCTTCAATTAGAGATTTCTCTTTGATTTCTTGATGATTCTCTCCCAAAATAGAAAGGGACATCCCCAATGAAATCCTCTTCCATTTGAGTCATGTATTGGGCTCTAAACCCTACACAAAACCTAATGTGAACCATTCAATGGCTCGGGTCTCCTTGTCACGCAAGAACCACGTGCTTCCAAGCTTGGTTTCCAAGCTTGGACGCCCTTCTATGCCCTATATAAGATCCTTTGAAGCTTCGCCGATCTCCTTAGGTAGGTTTGGCCTCAAAAATCTTCCCTTTTCCCTATCTCCGGCCTCCTCTGACCTACGCTTTGGTAGTCCTCCTCATTCTCATTCTTCCGTGGCTCTGACAAGCATGGAAATCATGAGTTTTCAAAATCGTCGAAAATCGTAATATAGTTGCGAAATTCTCTTGACAAAAATATTTATAATATCGAAACTCGATGGATTTCACTCTTTTGAAAACTTGAGTCTTGGTCGTTCGTCTCTGGGAGGCATGAAAACAAGTCAAGATTTGGATCAGCTTAATCTAACCTAAATCTAATCTAACCTAATATTTTTATCTTTTTGTGTTTTTTATCTTTATTTTGAAACATGAAATGAAAGCATGCACCAAAGTTGTAAGCCGTGAAGATAATAGCATGTATATAAAACCATTAGACAAGAGTATCATGCATCAAAAATTAAGTCACTATAAAATCTGGATACATGGAAATAAAGCTAAACTAAAGAAAGGGATCAACCAAGAGAGGATAAGGAGAAGCCTTCTTGGCCTTTCACTAAAGAGAGGAGGATGGGTGTGTGCACCCAAGTGGAGAGAGGAGGGTGTTGCACCCTTTCTCTACCAATGGCTGTCCTTGCGAAGACCTTGAGGGGGGTCTTCTCTATGGCCGTCTAAGAGGAAAATAAAATGGGGGCATGGATCCTCTATGGTGGAAGAAGAGGGCATGCCCACAAGAAGAAAAGAGAAGGTGTTGCATCCTTATGCTCTTCTTCTTGCCACCCTTGAAGAAGCTTGGAGGAGAGCTTCTTCCTAGCCATCCATGGAGGGGGCCTTGGAGGAGGAGGATGGACTTGAGAGGGAGAGCAAGAGGTGTGGTCGCAAGTTGAGAGAGGAAGAGAGTGACTGGAGATCAATTTCGTGGCTCTCTCTTTGCCCTTATGGAAGGCTCCATTTGGTTGCCACTTTTGGTGGCTCCAAAATTAGTTAATGCCACATTTTTAGGATCTAGGTTTGACACAAGTTTTAGGGTTTCCAAGAGAGTGTGCTTGGGTTTGGTAGGGGTAAAATAGGAAGATGTATGTGGGTATGTGTGGGTGTGTGTTTTTCGTAGGGCTAGGTTGTGGGTTTTGGTAGGATTAGTTGCTAACTAGGTTGGGTCAATCTAGATTAAGTGGGTGTGGACCTAATTAGGCTTAGGAAAGTCTAATTGGATAGGAGTGATCTTAATTAGGTCTAGGTCAAGTCTAATTGGATGTGTGCATGTGATTAGGCTAGGGTAACCCTAATAGGTATGAGTCAATTAGGTCCTGGGTGGATCTAATTGGGCTCAGGTGCACCCAATCAATTATAGATGCACCCAATTAGGTATGGGATGGTTCAATTGGGTTAGGGATAGGATAAGTAGGGCTATAGACAGTGGACTAGGCTTAGGAGGTCTCTAATTAGGTTTCCTAGGGTGTCCGGTGGGGTTCCTAGGTCAAAATAGGTAAGATCAGGCTTCTAGCACCAAAATCAGGAACCAGACAGCAGTATCAGATATCCAAGATAGTGGTCAGACATCTTATACTACAAATTTGGATGTCTGGACATTAAATTAGACATCCAATTCTGTGTCAGTATGAGTTCTACCTTCCTGGTTTGTTATTCTACAGAAATCAGACGTCCACCCAGATGTCTGGATGTCCTAAAAGGTGCTGGAGAGTGGGTTTTAGGTTTTCTAAGGTGGGTTTTGGTTCCTAAGTGTTTGGGAGAGGGATAGGGTGGATAAGAACATGGATAGTGCTATCCATGTTTAGGTTTTGAGGCTAAGGTAGCCTAATGGAGGTCGTTTTGGGTTTGGGAAGGTTGTCCTAGGGTTTCTAAAGGTAGGGATAAGGCTATCCTCCTCACTCCTCTTATCTGGATTAGTCTTTTCTTCCTTTATTGCTGTATTCCACTGTCTCCATCCTGGATCACTTTATTACCTGTAAATAGTAATAAAAACCATTAAATAGCAGGATATCTCATCTTATTCTAAATAAACTGATGCAATGCATGATATGCAAGATATGAGTGCAATATCCACAAATTAAGCTAGGTTCAAACATTATTTAGGTTGATTAGGACCCATGATTGCTGTGCAATTAGGCTCCAACCATCGAATTGGAGGCACAGCTGTCCTCCCCTCCCTTCGACGATGGTCGGCCAAAGCCCCACCATTTTTGAACTTTTCTCACCACCATATCCCTCAACAGAGAGGTTCTCTTGCACCACACCGACCAATCAAAGCCAGCGTCCCCCTACCCCTTTCATCCGGTTAGTTTAATTAGTTAGGTTCCTCCCACCCTCTACTCTCTTTTCCTCTATATAAACCTTCAATTCAACCCCCGACATCGCTGTTTGCCCTCCATCTTCTTCACCTCTGGCCACCCTCCGACGAGGCTTTCCTATCACTCCACCTCACTGCATGCCTTGCCAACACTCCCTACACCTCTGCCTCTTCCACCTAAACCAAAGCCCTCTCCTATTTAGGGCTATTCACCCCTCCAAACCTCCACCGAACAACCCACTGCCGCACCACAATCTTCAACCTCCGTTGACCACCACACGCCGCCATCCTCCACAAAATCGTGACCATCACATTTGCCAACACTTGGCAAAGCTCCTGAAGTATTTTAACGTGGCCAAGATGCTGTTCTTATTTTTTCAGGTACTCGCGGATGCCCCACCATTGCCGACTCCATCTCCCCCTCATTCATTACACTCAGGCCATGCAAGCCCCAGGCTATCCCCTCCAGGTCGAGCGGATTCATCCTAGGTACACGCCTAGGTGGTCAATCGAAGACCACATCCTCTGTAGCTACTGAAATTGGAGAAACTTCCTTGCTGCAGGTGCACGCGAAGAACAAGGGGACTCAATAGTCCCACATCGTGGGATTGCAGACCACTGCAGTCACATATATTATTTTTGTGAATATAGCTTATCGCCTTAGACACTTAGGGGTGAGGTCTCCTTCACCAACACATACCCGACCTGCCTACTATCACTTTGCACTCATCACCACCCCCAGTGAGCCTGGACCCGATTACTGTGCATACCCGAATACCTGATTAGCCTGGGTTTAAGAGAGAAGGAAGGAAAGAGAAAGTGAGCGGGGGAGGAGAGGGTTTTGCTCCTCTGTGCATTGTGTGACACTTAGTCACTGGGAAGAAAGGATGAGAAGGTTTCTGAAGGAGAAAAGAAGAAGAGGAGAGGCCATGCTTGGAGGGAAGCTTTGAAGAAAGAAAGAAGAAGAGAAGAAGAGGAAGAGGTTGAAGAGAAAGAAGGGAGGCCGTGCTTGAAGAAGTGGAGGAAGAGACGTAGAGAAGTAAAAGAAGAAGAAGAAAGGGCTAAAGAGCAGAAAGGAAGAAGAAGAAAAAGGCTATCTAAGAGCACTATAGCAGGCGACATTTAAGCCATCTGATTTGCCAAAGAGACATCTGATTACTGTAGCATTAAGCTACTGTTGGTTTGCTTGATATTATTGATAGTTGTATGCATGTTTAGCTTAAAGAAGATATAAGTGGTGATTTAAATGACCATTGTTTTTTATCCTCTTATCTTTTTGTCCTCATATTCTTGCAATACATTGAACTTCATTGAATATTTAATGTGACAAGTTATTATTCATTGAATATCTCTTTTGTGCGTAATTTCTTGTGCGCACTTATTTTTTGATTGAGATTGGCACGTGAATGCAATACTTACTCCTTGTGTTCGACCTCGGACTTCATTGGTAGATATTTGAGTTATAAATTGTATTTGTTGAGAGAGCTATTTAGGAGATTTCACTACAACGAAGCATATCTATACTCCTAGCTAGATCCCTTCAACATTGTGGTACCGTTGCTGGGGAGCAATGTGTATTTCATCGCTATTCTTTGTTCTATTTGATTATATCTGAGCACTAGCTTGCCCTATTTGTTTCTTGTGATTTTGTGAGGTACACCACGCAAAGATCTTCTATGCAAAACAACTGCTCCAGGGTAGATAACTTTTCTGCTCTTCCCTAATCAACCTTCTAATCTTAAGATAAAAAAAAGGAAACCAAATCAATTAGGAGCTACATGCCTTATTTCTTAGTAAATCATCATTTAAAAGTCAAGTTTTCCTAATTTGCGAAAAATTTTCATATCTGATTGAAGCCTGAGACGATTCTAATTAGATATTCCCCATCCTAATTTTTCTGTACCTATTAGGACTATGATAAACACATGAATTCATGATAAAATGCTTATTTATGATAGTTCCTAAGCTTAGCATTGCATATCATGTTATAAATACTGCATTACATTCATTGCATGGCATTTAGGATAGTTGTATATTATGTACATTAATTCTTCCATTTTCTATGGCCAGGAAGTAGTGCGGCATCTTTACGAGTTTTGAATGAAGAATCCGACCATACAGATGAATCCAGAGCGATGATCGCAATCCGTCAACGTGAAAATCACCCTGATTAGATCTCTGTAACACTTTCTACAAGAAAAAGAAAATGGATAGCCTAGATGACGCCACGTGGCGCCATCCAGGCCGCCCCATCTGAGCCATCAAGCCCCAAGTTCACCGCAAGAAGAGATCCCAGCCGTTGGATCTCAATCCAATGGCTGAGATGTGCACTCCACCAGCTGGCTCTTCCCTCCAAAGCGCATCAGGAAAGGCCTCATCTCGACTGTTGGATCTTCATCCAACTGTCGAGATGCGCGACCGCATCATCCTCGATGCGACAATCCACCTTCTTGGCCAAACGGTGAGGCGACCACTTTGCAACTCGATGGCGTGGGTTCAAACCGCAATCCATCTACACCCACTATAGTATTGGATGCAATAGGACCACTCGATCTTTATCGAGAGGTCGGGAGTCCTCATGCCCCATCTAACGCCGCCCTTTGATGAGAGGACCCACGCGCACCATCTGGAGCGTGCATTTAAGACGACCAGGAGCCACGCCCACCATCCGATCCTCTCAATCGCGCAAGGTGCGTGCGATTCAAATTAATGAGGTGCGATCTGCAGGCGAGTCTTGGTCGTGCGATGCTTCATCCGACGACTGTCAATGCATGTGCCAGCGGTGTGAGGTTCAAACACAAGTGAGTGCGCATTCTCTCCTCACGATCTCAGCCATCCACACCTGATCCAATGGCTGACGAACGTCACACCCTATGCCAGCTGTAGCCGAGCTTCCAAGCGCCAGCCAAGGTGCATGAATGCTTTAGTGACATCCATGACAGGTCTTTAGTGACGTCTTAAATGTCACCAAAGGCCTGTTCATGCAAACCACCTCCATTCCACCACTATATAAACACCCCTACACCCCCCATTCCTCTTCATCTCTACCTACTCTATTCCCACCTACTCCTAAGCTCTAGTAGCCTACCAAAGCTCCATTAGAGCTTACTCTCAAGCTCCAAAGGCTTCCTATTAGTGTAATCATCCTACTTCCCACGAAAAATTCGTCCTTCATCCCATCACCTTCATAGGTTGCCTTGGAGCCGTCATCCCACCTCCATTCCGGTAGAAGATCGCCTCTGTCTCCTCACCTCCATTCCAGAGCCTCAGTGAAGCATTCCTCTACCCAGCATCCTCCTGCATCTCACCTCCATCATCCAAGCTTCCGCCAGGCACCGTCGTCTCGCCGAACAGCTGATTTGGGAGATTTGCTCTCACCCCTCTCTCTTTTATGCTATCATAGATTATTGTAACAAACATTTGCGTAATATATCATAGTTGCTCCATCTCATTTTGTGAACTTGTCTTGCTTGTCATTTTATTTCAAAAAAGAAAATAAAAAAATAACAAAACCTCAAAACAGCAAAAAGAAACAAAACAAAGTGTGGATTTCAAACAAAGCAAACGTCGCCTCCCTGTGTTTGACCCTGGACTCCCCTAGAGTTTTGGTTATAAATTATATTTGATAGACATGTTTTGCAAGCTACGACAACGGGTTCTCAAAACTCTAATTTTAATTCATGAAACACGCCTCATTAGACTACTCTTAATTTCTAAATCACTTTGGGCTAGCACACTTCTTGCTTGAAGCCCAAGGTGAACATTTTAAGATCAAATTGGAGTTGGAATAGAGCTAATTAAGGTTTTTCAACATTAGGGTTTGAAGTGCTAGTTCACAATTGGATGAATTAAAGGAAATTAACTCTCCCGCATTTGTGTGCTACCCAAGCCCCTATTTGAAAAGATCTAATCAAGAAGAACCCTAAAATCAGGCTCTAAGATTTACTTGAACCCTAAAACTCTTAAACTTAATAACTTGAGAGTCAATTCAGGGTGATTTTTGGGTCTTGACCTAGATTTCATTCTACTTCCTTTAGGGTAGATCAAGTGAAGTTGGTCTACATTGTGGGCCAATCAACCTCCAAATTAAGTCACAAGTCAAATCAACTTCTAATAAAGTGAAACTCAAGGCACTAATTGGAAATAAAATTGGTAGACTTAAGGTCATAAGTTTGTACATTCCGGTCTACTTGGAACCACAGTGACAAGGAAGGTCGAGTGGGGGAAACCCTGTAACCTGTGTGGACACTCTATCGTGTAGGGGTTTTTGCGGGGCTTTCCCTTCCTGGCTGTCTAGGTATTTCTCGGGTGTGCAGATTTTTTATTCAGAGGTATCATCCGCCTCAAAATTTCCTTAGTC
This sequence comes from Thalassia testudinum, assembly GCA_037157565.1. Classification (NCBI taxonomy): domain Eukaryota; kingdom Viridiplantae; phylum Streptophyta; class Magnoliopsida; order Alismatales; family Hydrocharitaceae; genus Thalassia; species Thalassia testudinum. The sequence goes on from JAZHRO010000009.1 coordinate 55,328,062, forward strand.
ATCCAAAAATCTTTGGTTGCCTTGATTGGGTACAAATAACATCTAGTCCCTCATCTTTTCTTTAGAGCACACACACAGGAAGGTCCTTAGGTTTTTAACCTAAGAGGCCTCATTAGATCTTCTTGGAATCTCTTTCAAATCTAATCAACTTCAATCTAACTTGAGTTTGATTCTAAATCTTGATTCCACCACTTGATTTAAAAATGCAACCTGACATGTTAGGAAAAGTGATTAGAAAACCTTTGTCCCAAATGACTATCAAGGATAAGATGATTGAGGTTGCCTATAGACACCATGAAGAGTATTATGAAGCCTTAGATAGGGACATTCAGGATAAATTTATAAAAACAACAAACCACATTCTGAACTGTTTCAAAATAATATTGAAAAAAATGAAACACGGTTCAACCCAAGATGATCTCTTAGCAAAATACATTGAATTAGTGAAGTTACATAGCAACGAGTGTCTATAATGTTGGTCAAATCCTTCACTTTTGGAAAAACACCAAGATCTCATGGGAAAACGAGGAGAATTGCTGAATAAGTTATATGAAACCATTGATCAAAAATACCCATCAGATAATAAGACAACTTGGAGTAATTTTGATGATCAACATGGTTCCACAAATCCTGAGTTTGATGATCAAGGTTATTGTGGACCTCCAACCCAAATGAATTCAGATTCAAAATTCATAACAATTGACATACTTGATCTTGATGAGGGTTGGAAGGATCCAATTGCAGGTGTTCCCGATTTTGAACCATCCATAGAAAGCCTTGAGGTTGGTCTATCAAGCTTAGATTTCCCCAACACCTGTGATGATGAGCTTAAAATAGAACTTCTCGAAAATGTAAATTCTGAGCCTTATCCTGTTAAGGTGATTCTTGAGAATGATTCTGACATACCAATAGATCCCAGCCTAGATTCTAGTAATCCAATCCTTACCCTTAACCTAGAATCTAGATTTGAGCCTATTTGGGATAATCATGAGGCCTAAAATGATAATAGTCAGATTTTGAATTTGAATTACGATTCTGGACCCGTATTTCAGGAATACACCTCTCCAACCTCCTTAGAGATACAAATTGATTTTTCAAAAGTCGCGCTGATCTATGATATAGAAATCAAGGAGTTGGAAGAGCTGGGAATCGATTAGGTCTACCCTAGGAGCCAAGAACCTGAGCTTATGCCTAAAGGAAACACCTCATTGAGCTTAGAATCTGAAAATAGGTTATGGCCAAGTCAGGTTGTTGCTTCTACACATATTGATCCTTTTTGTGGTGGAACCTCTGATCTGGAATCGAGTTCAAAGCATGATCTTCGCAAGTTCTTCGATGATTTCGAATCTTACTCTGATTTCAGAGAACTGTTGTTTCCTAATGACTCTAAACCAATTTACGACCTTAGCAACCATGACCCGTCCATTGATTCTGATACTGAGGTCAATAATTTGAAATAAACCACCTCGTCAAATCCACATTCAAAGCAGTCTCAAATCTGATCCCAACCTCGACCCACCACTTGAATCAATTTCTATTATGATTCTCCTCTCTGTGATCCAGTCGCACATGATTCTTCTCCATCTTTTAATTGGGATTTGGACATCGATCATAATGCAAATCACATTATATCATTCTCTGATCACTCTCGTAGGGATCTCACATGCTTCACAAATCCATTTGCAATTGAGGATCCCTACTTTGACCAGGCTGATTGGAATCAGCCAAACCTATGATTCGCATTGCCATATCTTTCTGAGCTTCAAAGCATTTGGTGGGATTCGTATCTCTTGATTCCCACCCATCAACCCACCAGATTGATTGGGTTTGGGCTGTATTATCAGCCTGTCGATCTGAACAAGCATCTGGTTGGACCAACCAGTCTTTTGATCAAGATGCTTGTTCTACAAAATTCTACTGATTTGACCACTCCTCCATGACCACTCCTCCATGACCACTTTTTGCTCGATTGAAGGCATTGAATTTAGCGCTTAACAGGAGGCAACCCGTCATTCCAAAAAATTGAGACCCTTCTGATCATCTTTTTGAGCTTCACGTCTACTACACCTAGAGTTCAGTGTTAGAAAAGCCGACTCCACCCATGGTATTCATATCAAAGTTTGAAATCATCCGCAATAGTCATCCCAACCTGTTCACACACCCTTTGAACCTGTTCTAACCCATGAACCCAACTGATTTCATACCCTCCGATTTACAATGAGGACATTACAAAACTTAGGCATGGGGGGTGTTAAAGTGCAAACACATAAAAGTTCAAGTTTCTAAAGGGTTCTCACAAAAAAAATACTCATTCAAAAAGAAAAACCAAAAAAAATAAAAATTGAAAAAGAACAAAAAATGGAAAGGGGAGGAAAATTTTGAGAGCTTAATTGCATATTATTCTTAAGGAGGAAATGAGGAGGTAATTTTAAATGTCAAAAAGGAGCAACAATTTGAAACAAAAAGTGATAATCATTAGTAAATGATTATGGAATCTACTTACGTTCAGACCTAATTAAAAGAAAAAATTAAGTCCTAAAAGGATAGAAAGTCATGGAGATTAGTATAAGTGTTGATCTTAGGCCTCTTAGGCTTGTTTTAGGGCTTAAAAATTCACGTATCCGTTAAGATCCAAATAATCCTCAAGAGGTTGAGGAAAATGCGAAGCTTACGTATTAGGTCCAAGGCTTAAGTACTATTCGGCCTCGTTAACTGACCTCTGGTTTGCAAGACTTGGTAACCTAAGCACCCTAATCCACACACAAGTCTGGTTCAGTGCGCTTAATCAATCAAAATCATGCAAAAGCATTTATTCTGTTATGAAAAAGCTACCTAGATTAGGAGCGGCTTATAAATACAAGTTGATTTGGATGAGTTCCTAACGCAGAGAGGTGGAAAATTTCCCTCGAAGATGCACAATAACATATTGTCTCCTCGGTGCTTGTCTCCTAAGATATCTAAATATCCTACTAGGGGCATGTAAGCACCTTATGCTGGTTCAGGTGCCATGGGTGGGATTATCTCAAAATGTCAATTGCCAGGGCCTAAATTTAGCTACAGAATGCCATGGGCGGCACTATCTCAAAGTTTCGAAAGCTAGGGTTCTGGGGGTTGCCATGGATGGTGCTACCCTGAAGCATCAATTGCCAGGGACCCTGCGAGGATTGATGGTGGGAGTAAGGAATACGATACAAAATGTGTTTTTGAGCCAATCCGAAGCTAGAAATAAAGAAAGACAAAGAGAGAGAAAACTCTCCAAGAATGCAAAGAAATTCTTCTATCTCTCACTCTTACAAAAATGCACTCCAAAATAAACCTAGACAAACCATCTTACCAGCACAGGTGCTTTAATTGTTGGGTCCAACGAACCTTATGATAGTTTCTGTGGGCCTTAAAAACCTTCGCGGTAAACTGAGGCTAAAGATGGTCTGGTTTGGATCTTGGTTGGTACTTGAGTACCTCTAGGCCTACTATTATCATTCTGACCTAATTTCTAAAAAGAAGAATAAATTAGGACTCTGAACTTCAAAAGCATGGTCTAGAATTCGAGTTCTTTTCCTTGAGATTTTGCTACGGGACTAGCAAAAGTTAGGCATGGGGATATGATGATAATGTCATCATCATTCATATCTAGCTTTAATTAGTCATAATCAACAGATAAATGCTCTTACATAACCGCCAAAAAGCCATAATTCATTGCATATCCTTTCTGAGAGATTAACATTAAAACAGGGGTAAACTATAATTTTAACAGTATATCCTAATTGCAGAACAATCACGGAGTTTCTCAGAGGTTAATTAAAGGTCAAATGTTCATAAATGTCTAATACGAGGGTTCGTGCAGACAGAAACATGTTTTCACGCATCTCAAGAATTAATGGACATCTGAAATCCTAAAAACAGGCCTACTTAATTAATTGAGGTTTTGGTCAGGTTAAGATTCACCTTAACCTTCTAAAAATCATATAAAAATATACTATAAGGTTTGGTATCCTTGATTTGACCATTGGAACCCATTTTGACATAAAATAGAGTCTTAGACAGACAATTGACTTAACTTGGGTTTCTGTGCAAATTACCCAGTTGAACTTGGTCAAAACCAAAATATGACTTCACCATCATATTCCTTTGGTTCAAATTAGGTTTGTACCAAAATTTTGGCCCAATCAAATATCATCTTGACCTAGTTTGCATTCTAGTCCAGTCTGACTCTTTTTCTTACACACCATCCCATCCCTAGCTTTTGAAATTCATTGCAAACAAGTCCCTACTTTTGTCATCATCTTCACAAATAGGTCCCTCCTCCATTATCGTGGAGGAACTCCTACTCCGGTTACCATTGATAAGAGATTTCTCTTTGATTTCTTGATGAATCTTTCCCAAAATAGAAAGGGAGATCCCTGATGAAATCCTCTTCCATTTACTCAAAACCTAATGCGAACCTTTCAAAGGTTCGGGTCTCCCTGTCGCGCAAGAACCACGTGCTTCCAAGCTTGGTTTTCAAGCTTGGAATGCCCTTCTAAGCACTATATAAGATCCTTTGAAGCTTCGCCAATCTCCTTAGCTAGGTTTGGCCTAAAAAATCTTCTCTTTTCCCTATCTCTAGCCTCCTCTAACCTACGCTCCGATGGTCCTCCTCATTCTCCTTCATCCGTGCCTCCAACCGTCAAATTGGAGGCACAGCTGTCCTCCCCTTTTTCCTCCAACGGTGGCCAGCCAAAGCCCCATCGTTTTTGAACTTTCCTCGCCGCCGTCTCCCTCAACGTAGAAGTTCTCTTCCACGGCATCGGCTAATCAAAGCCGACGTCCTCCTGCCCCTTACGTCCGGTTAGTGTAGTTAGTTAGGTTCCTCTCTCCCTCTATTTTCCTCCATCTAAACCTTCAATTCAACCCCAGACGCCGCCATTCGCCCTCCATCTTCTTCACCTTTGGTTGTCGTCTAGCGAGGCTTTCCCGTCACTCCACCACCTTACCAACACTCCCTACACCTCCGCCTCATCCACCCAAACCAAAGCCTACTCCTATTTAGGGCTATGCACCCCTCCAAACCTCCACCAAACAACCCACTACCGCACCACCATTTTCGACCTCTGCTGGCCACCACACACCACCATCCTCCACAAAATTGCCACCATCGCATTCGTCAACACCTGGTGAAGCTCCTGAAGTATTTTAACATGGCTAAGAGGCCATTCTTATTGTTTCAAGTACTCGTCGGTGCCCCACCGTCGCCGACTCCATCTCCACCCTCGTTCATCATGCTTAGGCCATGCAAGCCCTAGGCTATCCCCTCCAGGTTGAGCAGATTCATCTCAAGTACACGCTTAGGTGGTCAATCGAAGACCATGTCCTCTGCAGCTGCTACAATTAGAGAAACTTCCTTGCTGTAGGAGCACGTGAACAAGGGAACTCAATAGTCCCACATCGTAGGATTGTAGACCACTGCAGCTGCATATATTATCTTTGCCAATACGGCTTATCGCCTCAAACACTTGGGGGTGAGGTCCCCTTCACCTACACACACCCAACCTGCCTACTGTCACCCCTCGGTCATCACCAACCCTGTTGAAACTGGACCCAATTATTGTGCATACCCGATACCCGATTAGCCTGGGGTTTGAGAGAGGAGGAAGGAAAGAGAAAGTGAGCGGGGGAGTGTTCGATGCATAAATCGTGTTTTAAAGGTTAATTCAGTTGTAGTATAGTGCAAAAACACGTCAACAAATAATATTTATAAAACTGGTGAGTACCAGATCATTCGCAGGGAGGCAATCACAATTTATGCAGAAGCTTTTCAATAGAACTTGTTCTAAATAGATATTTATATATGTATATATGTATAGGAGTTAGATATATGCATTTAGAAGATTAGAATTTGATTGCAATTAAATAGAGTTTTCACAATAGAGAATACTACTAGAAATAAATAGATAGATAGATAGAGAGAGATAAAAAGAGAGAGATAGAAAGTGGCAGAGAGACGACGCTGCTTGTAGGATGCTTGTGTGAGGTGCGACAGCACCTCAGATCTAGAGCATTGGGATAAAGGTCGGAGTGGAGTTGCAGAGGGACAAAGAGTTGCAGAGAAGGTAGAAGATATCTGGAGTTGATGGAAGAGATGTATCTAGAGATACCTTTAACTAGGGGGCTCTGGCCTTCTTATATATTTTTTATGGAGGGCAAAAAGGGTCTTTTGGCCCTCTGTCTTGTGCAACAACTTTAGGATTAATCAGATTCATTGATAGGGAGATCAACAGATCTGATTAGGCCTTAAAGCAATCTCAAACGCACCCTCTACGCATGGAATGCACCTCTGCTTGACACGTGGCGGCTACTCCTCGCGTGCCTTCATCGCTCGGCCTTTGCCAGATGCTGACATGTGGCTAGTTCTGCATCTTCGGATCAAGATCGTTCGGCCACGCTCGCTTCTCGCGCCCGCTACAATGCCCGCAGCGCGCGTGCCCTTGTGAATTCAAAAATCATGCACCCATCAATTCACAGCCGTCTGATCTTACGATCGAACAACTCAAATTTGTGCCCTCACCACTTGCATTGAATTAGTGCATGAGAATGCGTGTTTGATTGCGCATGAGGTTGAGGGGTGCTCCAGTCGCACCACATGTTCTCCTCCCATCGCTCCGATCAGCATCCAACGGGCGATAGTGCCCGTTGCCACCGCCTTCCTAATTTCTCATGTAGCATCGCTCGAACATGTGTCTCGCACTTGCAATTGAGTGCACTCACTGTTGCACCACGCGTCCAACTTGTGTTTTTGTTTTAAGGAAACTTATTCTCGTCATTGGATGAAGATCCAACAGTCAAGATTTTCTTTCCTTTGATGAGGCGCGACTGGATGGGCGACGTGGCGCACTCGTGGCAGTTCGATGAAGATCCAACAGCCCACAGCATGTGAGGGTAGCCTTCCTAGATGGTGCAGCGATGAGGGGGCTACTGTGATGGCACCATGTGGCACCATCATGGCTGTCCATCCTCTTTTCCTTGTAGCTGATGATGTGGATCTCCGATTGAGTTGATTTTTGCATCGTTGGACTGTGATCGTTGATCTGGATCCATCCATGTGGTTGGATTCTTCATCTAAGGCTTAGGTCTTTGTCCTTTAGCTCCATTATCTCCGTTCCTTTATGGACTACACATGATGCTCTGGTTGTCTGATCAAGACGATTTCGGAAGCGTTGGACTCTCGTCGTCATTCTGATCAGATCTGTCCAATCTGATCTGACATTCACGGCTTTACTCATCTGCAATTAAAACCATCTCTCATTAGTACATAAAATGATGATATTACCTATATGACTAATAAACTGGCTATTATGCAAATTATAATGACTATGAATGCATTACTCCTAAGTTATGCTAGGATCTAGCTTAATTTAGGTGATTTAGGTTGCATGATTGCTGTGCAATCACAGGGGTGGGTTTTTTTCCTCTGCGCATTGTGCGACACTGAGTCGTTGGGAAGAAAGGAAGAGAAGGTTTCTGAAGGAGAAAAGAAGAGGAGAGGTCGTGCTTAAAGGGAAGCTTTGAAGAAAGAAAGAAGAAGAGAAGAGGAGGAAGAGGATTAAGAGAAAGAAGAAGGGAGGTAGTGCTTGAAGAAGAGGAGGAAGAGACACAGAGAAGTAAACGAAGAAGAAGAAAGGGTTGAAGAGCAGAAAGGAGGAAGAAGAAAAAGGCTCTCTAAGAGCACAGTAGTAGGCGACATTTAAGCTGTTTCATTTGCCAAAGAGAGGTCTGATTACTGTAGCATTCAAGCTACTATTGGTTTGTTTGATATTATTGATAGTTGGATGCATGCTTAGCTTAAAGAAGATGTAAGTGGTGATTTAAATCACCATTATTTTTATCCTCTTATCTTTTTGTCCTCATATTCTTGCGATACATTGATCTTTATTGAATATTGAATGTGACAGGTTATTATTCTTTAATATTGGTGCAAGTAGGTCATTCCTATCCCAAGTCCCTACCAGATTAGGTCAACTCTCTCCCTACACAATAGGGTAGTCAGTTCTCCTCGGTACATGTGTACTCGAGAGCTAGCTCATCCCCACATTTGAACTCAACCTAGCCTATATCGGTGTCACAGTCGTCATCCACTCACACAATACTTCATTTCCAAGTTTTTCAACCATCATTCTAGTTTGCCGTAGTGTTAAGAATAACCCTAGTTAGTTGCTAACAATTTAGCATCAACAAGGTTAGCATCTTTGCATGTAAGCAGAGTTCTCTAGTTCACCCTAAGTTTCACATGAACTACTAACCAAATTGCTATCAACTCGGCATTGACAAACCAACATTCCATATGTAAAGGAAAGCAATTATCTAATTTTTCCCTAGTGTTCACCAGCACCCCTAAGTGGTTGCTGATAATTTGAACCACCAACCATTATATTCAAACAATGAGAAGAAAGGCAGTGACATTAGTTAACACTACAAGAATAAACACTGTTGTCGACTGTTGAAAATGGTTAGCAATGTGAAAATAACGGTTGAGAAATAAGGTCAAGGAATGTACTATCGCTATTGGGTTTTCACGACTATTCTCAAACAAAATCGTCAGGAAAAAGGCGGAACCCCACTCAACGTATAATTGTTTCTCTCATCTATTTTCAATAGTTGATTGCACAACAATCATGCAACCTAAATCACCTGAATTAAGTTAAATTCTAGCATAACTTAGGAACAATGTATGCATGAGCATCATAATTTGCATAATAGTTAGCTTGATCAGCTGCATAGATAATATTGTCATTTTATGTAGTAAAAGAGAGACGAAATTAATTACAGATGATTCGAGGATGCTGATGATAGATCAGACCACACAGATCTGATTAAGAGGACGACGGGAGTCCAACGCTTCTGGAATCGTCTTGATAAGACAACTAGCGCATCTTGTGCAGTCCATAGAAGAACAGAAACCACGAAGCTAGAGGATAATGATGCAAGCCTCAGATGAAAAATCCAACCACACGAATGGATCCGAATCAACGATCGCAATCCAACAGCACAAAAATCAACTCGATCAGAGGCCTACATCACTAGTTGTTACAAAGAAAGAAGATGGATGACCACGTTGGCTCCACATGGCACCATCACAGACGCCCAACATCGCTGCCCCACCTCTAAAGAAGATCCCCTCATGTGTTGTGGACCGTTGGATCCACATGCAACGGTCAAGGATCATCCACGTTGCTGCACTCCACCACGCCTCATCAAATGGAAGGTTAATCTTAGTCGTTGGATCTCCATCCAATGGTTGAGAGAGGAGTTACCTAATACATAAACGCAACACAATCAAAGCCTTAGCGCAATGGTCTCCAAACTAAATTGCAAGCGAAGAGTGCACGTTCAAGGTGCACTCAACACTAAATTGGGAAGGCGACATCGAGCGGGCGCGATTAGCCGTTGGATCATGATCGAAAGGTGCACATGTGAACACGTGGCGAGACCAGTGCATTTAGCTGCTGCTAGTAGGATCAGATTCACTCTTAACGTGCGATCTCATGCACTTTTCAAAAGGCGATGTGGGTGAGTTCTTTAAGCCATTCGATCGTAAAGGAGCATTGGTGCATGATTCAAATTCAAAGCACGCATGCAAGGGAAAGAGAAGCAGTGAGCGGGTGTTGGGCGGGCACGAGGAGCAAGAAGTACCGTCAGATCACAGATCAAGGGTTGCGGAGCTGCCACTTGACAAGCCTAGGTTTAATCCGCATGTAAAGGGCGCGTTTGAGGGTGTTTTGAGGCCAAATCAGAGTTGTTGATCTCCCGATCGATGGATTTGATTAGCCTAAAGTTGTTGCATGATTTTAAGGGCCAAAATACCCTCTTTGCCCCTCATGAAAGCTATAGAAGAAGGCCCAGGGCACCCCAGTTGAAGGACATCTCTATCTTCCAGACAACTCCATCTATCTATCTCTTCCAAAGACTCCCACCATCTCTCTTCTAGCCTCTCTCTTCCTCTGCAACTCCACTCTGCAATTCATCTCGGCACTCTGGATCTGAAGTGTTGCTGCGCTTCACACAAGCATCCCACAAGCGGCGTCGACATCTATCTACCTTCTCTCTCTCTCTATTTAGCATAGCAATATCTAGTTTGAAAAACTATTTCTGAATGCAATACGATTCTGATTATCTGATATCTAATGTTTATATAGACATATATACAAATACAAATATCTGCTAGAACTAGGTTTCTAAAGAGCTTCCATATAAATTGAGATTACCTCCCTACAAATGACTCGGTACTCACCAGAGTTTATAAATTTATTTGTTTCGTCACGATTCGCACTACGACGATAATGCTTGACTTTTCTAATGCATCTAGTGGTGATGAACAAGTTGCCGCCGTTGCCAGGGAGTTAATGGAAATTTTTTAAGCTTTTCGGTACGTATTTGAGATTTTTAACTTGCTATTTTTTCGTTGATTTCGTGTGTGCAAGAAACGAAGTAATCTGAGTTGGACATGACAGAAAAGTCAAAAATTTGATAGAGCACACCTACATTTCCATACTTAAAGGAAATATATCAAACAATTGGGGTTTGCAAAACTCTTGTGTGCCTAATCAGAACCTTGATTGAAGATATTAACTCAAGTGAACCCCAAAATGCATTAATACAAGCATTTGAATCTTAAATTCACTTCACCATAAAAAATTGCTTGTGAACCCCTTTACCTAAGCACTTCACACATCTATAATGAATTTTAAGGGCAAACACCCCCGTAACGCCCATCATATTACAAAAGCACCTCAAACCTAAGCCTAAAACTGAGTAGACGTGTCCTAGGCAAAACTAGTAGTCATGGGGACTTCAAATTAGATTGGACTAAGGTCAAGGCCTTGACTACTTGGACCCACTGGTGACAAGAAAGGTCAGTGCGGTAACTGCGTTAACCCTTGGTGGTGTCCCGCCGTGTGGGGTGTCCTAGGGGGTCCTGCCATTTTGGCCAGTCAAGTAATTCAAGGGTTGATCTAACCCAGTCATGTTTTGTGGAGCCAGAATCAGGTCTATTTAGGGTTGACACTCTAAGGTCTAATTTGATTGCTTGTGTTGTGAGGGTAGGGATTCTCTCATCTATCCTCTCTCTCTCATTTATTAACTTTCTTCTGGTACATGGATGCTAAAAGGTCTCCGAACCCTGTTTTGGTACCAACTTTAAAGAGTAAACTAAGGAGAAAACCTCATTTTTTTCTAAATACATTCCAATGGCCAATTGCCATGAGGAAGAACTGGTTGAGGAGGAAACCATGGACCCTTACTCTTTTGCCTCACACTATTCCTCCGTTTCTCCCTATCCCAACTGATAAACACACATGAATTCATGATAAAATGCTTATTTATGATAGTTTCTAGGCTTGGCATTGCATAACATGATATAAATACTGCATAACATCCATTGCATGGCATTTAGGGTAGTATATTATGTACATTAATTCATCCATTTTATATGGCCAGGAGGTAGTGCGACATCTTTACGGGCTTCAGATGGAGAATCCGATCATACGGATGAATCCAGAGCGACGATCGCAGTCCATCAATGCAAAAATCACCTCGATCAAAGCTCCGTAGCACCCTCTAAAAGAAGAAGAAGATGGATGGTAAAAATGGCACCACGTGGCACCATCCAGACCGTCCAACATGAACCACGGTTGCCCTAGCCTCACGCATGGAGAGATCTCAGCCGTTGGATCTCAATCCAACGACTGAGGGGCTCTCTACATCTCCTCACCTTCAAAAGAGAAGAGCTCAAGATTATATCATGACCGTTGGATCAGAATCCAACGGCCATGATCGCATGATTAGCAGATGCCACCGCACCCTCCACTCGATCATCCACCGCCTTGGCGCAACGGTGAGGCGCCCGCTCCTCAAAGGAGGGGTGCAGGTTTGAAACCCGCCAAGCCCCCCCAATCACTCAACTGAGGCAGCGCCAGTGCACCGGCCATCGCATGCGCACGGATGCACGCACACCAGCCTGCACACTCGCATCACAGTGCTAGCATAGCACCACCCAGTAGCGCAACACCAGCGTGCACGCTCGCGACACGACGCGTGATGGGTGCGTAAGCACAGCAGTAGCGAGTGTGGGTTGGCGTGGACTTTCAACGACAGCCTGGGCAAACCTTTAGTGACGCTTACAGCCGTCACTAATTGCTTGTATGTGCAAGGCCAGCTGCGGGTGTGAGCTGTGGGGTTGCGATCTTCAGCGACAGCTACATGGTGTCTTTAGTGATGCTTGTATCTGTCACTACAACCCTCTAAACGAATTTCTTCTTCCCTCCACTATATAAACACCCCTACACCCCTCATTCCTCTTCATCTCTACCTACTCTACTCCCACCTACTCCTAAGCTCTAGTAGCCTACCAAAGCTCCATTAGAGCTTACTCTTAGGCTCCAAAGGCCTCCTATTAATGTAATGATCCTACTTCCCACCAAAAATTCATCCTTCATCCCACCACCTTCATAGGTTGCCTTGGAGCCATCCTCCCACCTCTATTCAGGTAGAAGATCACCTCTGTCTCCTCACCTCCATTCCAAAGCCTTAGCGAAGCATTCCTCTACCCAGCTTCCTCCTGCATCTCACCTCCGTCATCCCGCTCCTCAACTCCTTCATCCAAGCTTCTGCCAGGCACCGTTGTCTCGTTGAACAATCGATTCAGGAGATTTCCTCTAACCCCTATCACTTTTATGCTTTCATAGATTATTGTAACAAACATTTGCATAATATATCATAGTTGTGTTCTATCTCATTTTGTGAACTTATCTTGCTTGTCTTTTTATTTCAAAAACATAAAAAAATAACAAAACCTCAAAATACCAAAAAGAAATAAAACAAACCACGATTTTCAACTAAAGTAAAGGTCGCCTCCCTGTGTTCGACCTAGGACTCCCCTGGAGTTTCAGTTATAAACTGTATTTGATAGATGCATTTTGCGAGCTAAGATGACAGGTTCTCCAAACCCTAATTTTAATTCACAAAACATGCGTCATCATTTTGGCGCTGTTGCTGGGGAGTCAATGGAATTTACTTTTTGTTTTCTGCACTTCTTTGCATTTACATATTATTAACCCCGCTTGTCTCTGATCTACTATCTTGTAGGTACCCTAGCATGGAGATCCAAGTGTGGTAGACCGGAGTAAGGTGCGGGTAAAGTAATTTGTAAGTGTCCCCCACATACCCCCCACTAGTTTCATTTCACCACACTCATAACTAAGACCTAATCTACTTAGGTGTTTTCATAAACCCTAGGATAGAAAGTGTTTGTCTTGTTTGTCACCTCCACTCATCTCGTCTTCACATATATATAAAGAAAACAAAAAGATACTTTTTGTGGGATGAATCAACATACACACTTTATACACCCATATTTGAGGCATGTAACCTAACTTGATTTTTATTTACTCAACTAGGATTCCGACCTGTGGAACCGGTACACACAAATCAACACATAAAGGAGTAGAAATCAGTCTAGGTTAATCATCTCTGCATGCCTAATTAGTGGTGCATTTAGGTCACCTGATTGAATTGTTTGGACCGCACCACCCAATTTAAAACTGATTCATTTTGTGGCTGCCCCATAACATTCAATAATTAGGTCAAGCCAAGCACTCCATATTTTTATTGATTTGTAAAGGAAAATACTTGAATTCATGATTTCAAACTTGGTTTGCCTCCTGGAAATTTGGTTGAATATACCTAATACTTGAATCCTAAAAGCTACTAAGTAAGATTCAAACCCTAAAATTCACCTCATCCTCAATAATCTTGCTTGAAAACATTTTGGTTGTGTACATACACATTCTCAAACAAATCATTAAGGGCATAACCCATTAAGGGCCCATCACATTCCGAAAGCACTAAATATCCCAATCCTAACTAAAATTGATTAAACGTTGGCCATAAGGACTGATTCGCTCTTCGGGGCCCAGATTGAAGTTGTTCATGATTAAGCTTCTTATACTAATCAATCTGATGTCTAGCTAGGGGAGTAGCGTTGATGTAGAGACAATTATTGAAGATAAAATGCCTATTCATGCATGTTCCTAGGCTTAGATTTGCATTTCATGTTATAAATATTGCAAAGCATGCATCATTTTGCATTTAGAGTAGTTGTATATATTTTAGGTTAATTAGGTCCTTTTTATGGTCAAGAGAGAGGAAGACTTATTTCACAACCTCAGATGGACGATCGAACTGTACAGATTTGATTAGGACAACGATCGGAAGCTAATGCCTCCGAAATCGTCTAGATCGGAGTCCTGTAGCATCATATGAAATCCAAGGAAGATCAATGGACAGGGGGAAATGCGACATCCATACGGGTTTTAGATGGAATATCCGACCGTATGGATGGATCAAGAGCGACGATCGCACTTCGCCAACGTGGGAATCATTTCAATCTGAGCACCGTGGCACCCTCTGCAGCAGAAAGAAGAATGGATGGCCCAGATGGCACCACGTGGTGCCATCCAGAACACCCAACACCGGCCAGTAGTCCCAGCATCGACTCCTCTTCATCTGCATCATCAATTCTTAGTCGTTGATCTTGATCCAACGGCTGAGAAGCCATCTATGCTGCTCTTCAGAGGATCCTGATTGCACAGCAATCATAGGCTTTAATTCACCTGAATTAAGCTAGAACTTAGGTTAACATGAACATTCTGCATGCATATGCATCGTATTCTGCATCGTAGTTGATATATGTGTTTTATGCATAAACTATGCTACTTGAGAGGTATCACTCATTGTAGGTATTTCAGGGCTGCGGATGACCGATCCAACTGCATGGATTTGTTTAGAACTACAACGAGAGTCCAACGCTTCCAAGATCGCATCAATCAGACTCCCATAGCACCTAAGGGAATCCATAGAAGATCAAGAGCCAAGGGGAAATTAAAGAAGATCCAGACCTCAGATGACAAATCCAATCACATGGATGGATCCAAATCGATGTTCGCAGCCCAACGATGTAGAAATCAATTCAATCAGAGGCCTACATCACCAGATACAAGGAAAAGAAGATGAACGGCCATGATGGTGCCATGTGGCGCCATCACAGCCACTCCCTCACCACCGCCCCATCTAGGAAGGATGCATTGCACATTGTGGACCGCTGGATCTTCATCCAATGGCCACGAGCATGACACGTCGCTTGCCTAGATCGGATAAGCATAAATAGAAACAAACAAGTATATATAACAAAAGGTTTGCATAGCTTGTTGGCTCAAACGCGTGTGCGTAAGTGCGGGACGTAGGTTCGAACCGTGCGTTGCACGAAATTGAAGCGGCATTGGCTGTGTGGGCCCGTGTAGGTGCAATTACGCGATCGAAGGGTAGAGGCGCGACCACGTGGTGCGATCAGATCGCACTGGGGGTGGACGTGCAATCGCACATGTTTTGCGAGATTAGGAAGGTGAGGCAAGTACGCATAAGCTGTCCAATTGTAAGATCGGACGGCTGAGGTTGAAGTGCTCAGAAGAGGCGAGCGGCGAAGGTGAAAATGCGAAGGGCGCGCGTAGGCGATTTGCGGTCGTGCGATGGAGGATCGACTCTCCACGGAGCATCACGTGGTAGCATTAGAGTGAACCAAGGGAAAAAGAAGGATTTGGAAGCCTTTTGCACAAGGTTAAGGGGGCCAAATGCCCTCTTTACCCCCCAAAAAAGCTATAAAAGGAGCCCAAAGGGCCCCCCTTTGAAGGCATTCCTTTCATTCTCTTCTTCTTCCTCCTTCAACCTTTCTTTCTTCTTCTTCTTCCCATCTTCTTTGCATTTGGCTTTGCATCTACGTCTGAAGCGTCCATTGGGTTACCCTAACGGATTGTTGTTGCTCTTCTCAGCCTCTTGAAAAGGCCACCAAAAGCCACCCATGGTGCCCTTGTTCTGTTACAACAGCAGTTTGTTTATTTTATATTTTATTCAAATACATCTATCCAGTTTATGTTCAATCTCTTCTTGTGATATAAATATTGTGATTGATTGTTCCTTTTACTTAGCCTTTATATTTGAAATAAATGCATGAAATCAAAAGTGCTTTCTGCCTCCCTATGATTGACCGGGACTCACTAGTTCCGTTAATTATTTGCTAGAGATGTATTTCACGCTATACTAAAACACATTCATCTTTTATGCGATCTATGGGGCAAACAAATTGGCGCTGTTTCCTGGGAGGAAAGGCGACTTTTGATTTTATCTCTAATAAAATATTTTTGTGTGTAGGAACAACGACACAAAGTAGCGAATGAGGAAAAGCAGGCGCTGCGAAAATCAGGTGCACACATTCCTATTATAAATTCAGAAGGTAAGTGTCATCTTTAAAATTCAATAGCTGTGTTTCTAAAGTTCCAAAAATTCTAAAATTTGTACTAGAACTAGATCTTCAAATTATCTTTCCAACGACATCTTTCCCAAAAGAAATTTCTTCTATGGAAATTTTAAAAATTCATGAAGTACATACTGGTCAAATTGCTTGAAAACAACACTT
The DNA here is from genome assembly GCA_037157565.1 of Thalassia testudinum. Taxonomy (NCBI): domain Eukaryota; kingdom Viridiplantae; phylum Streptophyta; class Magnoliopsida; order Alismatales; family Hydrocharitaceae; genus Thalassia; species Thalassia testudinum. The sequence continues at coordinate 55,344,560 of JAZHRO010000009.1, forward strand.
TTATGAACTTTAAAAATTAATTTTGACTAACATATAAATCAGATTGACTCAAAATTTATGGGGTGTGAAAGATAATCAAATTATATTTCAATATCATATTTTTACAAAACTTTTTAGACCATATTTGATGTAGTTTCTAATAGAAAAACCAACACATGGTCTAAATCCTAGATTTGACCCCTGGTTAGCTAAAATTCATAACTAATTGTTGGAAATAAAAAAAAATTTGAAAAATACTCTCTGAAAAGCCTATTGTAAAACAAATCTTCTTGCCATGTTTCAAATCATTTGGATTCCATCTCACCTTAGAGTATACTTTGGAATTGTGGTCTACAATTTGAAAAAGAACTTAGAAGTGCATGAGCCAATAGGACCACATTCACTAACTTGGACTCCGACGAGCCCAAAAGTTAGTCAGTGAGGTGAGTCACCTTGTGGACCGCCCACCATCGACTACATTGAAAAAAATAGGTTAATAACTCACTAAAATACATCAAATAACCTGCATTTGGCTTGAAACTACTGGGTAGTTCTAACCTCTCTTGCAAAACCTGGTGACGAAGCTTGCAGGGTAACGGAACCGGAGGTGAAAGCGAAAGGAAGAACCTTCATCGTAGTCCCCTCGTAACCAGACTAGCTAGGTTAGCCTGAGAGGTGGGAATAACTTACAGTTGGTCTCTAGCCGAATTTTCAATAACACAAACTTAAACAAAAAATCTGGTCAACTGATCCATAAGGACCACTCTGATTAACAGGCCTTAGCCTTGTTCTGCTTGACTACACCAACCCTTTGATTTGGTGTATGCATGGAAGAAGATCATTAAGATCTGAACTTACGGGACCTTGGGAGCCAAACCCAAGGCGACAAAGGCGATTTTTGCCCAACCTCTCTTCTCAAACTTCTTTGACCCAATTGGCTGAGATGGCTAATCCCGATCCTCGAATTCATCAGGATCCTGAGAATCATGACCCAATGGCTCATCTGGAAGCCAGGGTCGAGGAAACGGAACAGAAATATGAGCAGAGCATCGATCGGATTCTCACAACACTCAACAGGATGCAGCATCCACCACGCGGAGAACAACTGCAGGACTTTTATGATCTGGCGGCAACAATATAGCACCTTAGGTTCGTATTCCCACAAGCGGAGACACATTCGAGTTAAAGCTGAATATCATAACTCTAATTCAGACTCATTTCCATGGAAACTTGAATGAGGATCCCTTCCAGCACCTCGAAGACCTGAGTCGAATTGCAGAGTCAGTTCGACCCAGGTATATAGATATTGGAATTGTTCTCATGAAGCTTTTTCCTTTTTATCTCAAGGATAAAGTTGCTTATTGGTTCAAAACCATCGGGAGGCCAATTGGAACCTGGGAGGAATTACATCGTGAATTCGTCCAAAAGTTCTTCCCGATCGGTCGAACAACTGCCATGAGGCACGTAATCACGACCTTTGCTCAAGGCCCTGGAGAGAAGCTACATGATGCCTGGGACAGATTCCATGATCTTCTCAGGAAGTGCCCACACCATGGTGTACCCAAATGGCACCTTGCGCAAGTATTTTACCATGGGTTGGATGACACACATCGGTACCTGGCCGATGCATCTAGTGGTGGGAATTTTCTCGTGAAGGACGAGAATAGCGCATTTGAACTGTTCGAGTCCTTAGCAGGAACTCGATGAATGCCGCCTCAATGAACCAGTTCCAGCGACCTGGACAGCAACGAGTTAATGTCCATGAAGCTCAAGCCGAGTCTACTCGAGTCGACATGGATGTTATCACCAAAAAGCTGGATAAGGTGGATTTGCTCAATAAGAAGCTCGATGAATTAATGCGAGTGAGATCCGGATCTGCTGGCAGTACTACACCATCTTACTCTCAAGCATCCCGAGCCACCTCTACATGTACATATCCAGTTACTCGGGATGTTTTCTCTCCATCTTCGCGGGATCCTACATACTAGCAACCCGTGAACAATATGGATCTGGCACCGTACAATCAGGGTTACGCACCACATGATGATGCAAGTGCGTATTCTTTTGATGAATTTGCATCTGAGACATCTTCGGCTTATGAAGAGTCAATGCCATTTAGGGATACGGGTGTAGCAACCTATATTCTGAAACATATAGCCCTGGTTGGTGCCAGCATCCCAATTTCGCCTGGTCTGGTAATCCACAGAGACCTAGTCAAGTTCCACACTACCAGACAAAACAATACGGGAATGTGCAGAACACATATCCAAGGCAATAGCCTTTCCCATCTCAGCAGCAACAGACACGCTCTATCTATCAGCCACTACACCAAGCTGCCAACTACCCTCCAAAGTGGGTTGACCCTTTGGAGTCGGTAAAGGAGGAATTGCAGGCATGAATTTGGAAATCTACTCATGACAACCTCTAAATAATAAAGGCAATGGGTGACCAAATATAGAGCATATGATTGCGTAGCAATCATAGGTCTTAATTGACCTAAATTAGGCTAGGACTTAGCATAAGTTAGGGTAATTCATGCATGCATAAGCATTATCTGCATCTTTACTGCTTTACTTTAGCTATGGATAAAATAATGTTATAATGTGCTAATTAAGTGCATTATGTTGATTGCAGGCAATAAGCTGATCAGGAGCTAGATTTGGAGTTGGATCTGGAGCAAGATCTGAAACTGGATCAGGAATAACGGGTGTTGCAGCAAAGCTGGAGTAGAAGACTTAGATTAGATGTAGGAATAATGATGTAAGGGAGTTAAGGTTTGCTATTCTATTAAGTAGGAATAAAGTAGTAAAATGTGAAAAGCTTAGGTCCATCCTAGCCCTAGGATAGCCTAGAGACCTCCCCAAGCCTTAGCCACCATTAGATTAGGTCACCATACCCTAGGAAACCCTAAAACCCTAGTTCCAACCCTTATCTGGACATCCAGATAAGTTATAGGATGTCCAGGACCCTTAGCCATCTCCCACACACCTCAAACCCACTTCTACAGTGTTATTGGACATCCAGACACTTTGTCAGACATCCAATTTCTGCAGAATACCCAAACAGAACCCAAAATCCCTCCTGATTCTGATTGGACGTCCAAACAACAAGTTTGGACTTTTGATTTTTGAGTATAAGACATTTGACACAATTATTAGATGTCTGATATTGCTCTCCAGTTCCTGTTTTGATATTTAAGCCTTGATCTTGGATCTCTAGGTCCCTAAACCCAATTCCAACCCCATAGGAACCTAAATTAAGGTGCCCTAACCCTAGTACATCACCTCTAGACCTCCCTAAGGACTTAATTAGGTCTTCACTAAACCTAATTTACTTGAATCTTAGTTAATTCCATTAGCCTATTCAATTGGACTCATTGAGTCCAATTGAGCCTTGATCTCAACACACTCTGTCCAATTGGACTCAGTGAGAGTCCAATTGACATAGACCTAAATTAATTGAGTTGTTTTACTCTCAATTAAGTTTCCACACACCCAATTAAACTTTTATTAAGTTTAATTGCACTTTACCTTAGTGAATTAGGGTTTATAACCCTAATTTGAGACATACCTTGACCTAAACCCACTAGAACCTAACCTAATCAACCTAGCCACCTAAGTTTCGACCCATACACACCATCCACACAAAAATACCTAGCCTAGAATTCTCTAGAACTCTCTACCATGTGTGGTTGCCTTGGTTGCCAAAATTAGCAACCAAGAGCCATTCAATTTTTAGATCCACATTTGGTGGATCTAAAAACCACCATCCATCCTCTCTTTCTCACTCTCCCACAAGCTCCCACCATAGGCCTCTGTAGAGAATTCCATAATTCTCTAGAAAGATTCCCTTAAGTCTATAAAAAGACCTAAGGGTGGCCATTTGCACCCGTTCACATCCATTGGCTCCCATCCACATTCATGGCTCTCATCCACTTCCACTTAGGCTAGCCACTACCATCTCCACCACCATCTCCACGAACTGAGCACCACCATGAAGGACACCATGTCGAGATGCTGGATCACTCCTCTCTCTCTCTAAGGGTCGGCCTAAGCTCCATTGGCCACCCCTCATTCTTCTCTCTACCACTCCAAGGCCATCGGAGACCACCTCCGAATGCCCTCACTTCTGATAGATTAGTAGCTAGTTCTTTACATTTACTGCTTTTAATTATTGCTTAGTAGTGTATTCCTTATTCTCCCCCAATGATGCATGCAAAATCCCCCCGTAGATTCTTGTATGCGATTGTTTTCTGATAGCTAGATCCACATTTTTAAGCATTCATGTACAAGCTTTCTTCTACAAGTTCATGTTGCAAACACTCTCCAAGTGAATGAATGAAAAATATATTTTTATATATATGTCTCTATGTTGGAAATCACCATGAGCTTATTGATTGCAATATATTTTGTGTGATTGAAGTTGCCTGCCTTTACTTTCTGATATTCTTGACACTAAGTATGTCGTACTTAAATACGTAATAATCATAAACCACCATGCAACTTGTAAATAAAGTAGAGCGATTAAAGATCGAATTCAGATTTGAACAAACGCCGCCCTGAGACGAACAACCGGGACTCAAGGTCTTGTTATCTTTTTACAAATATTTTTGTTTGGTCGTATTGCACACTATACTACTACGCTTTTCCCATCAAAATGCACTTTATGCTCCAAACAGCATAGAGAACACGCAGAACCAGATGATGCAGGAGCATAGATCACAGGGAGCTTTGCCCTCCCAACCTGTCCCAAACCCGAGATATGTGCTGAATCAAGGCATCCCACCTAGATTCCAAGCACCACAGGGGTAGGCACATGCTGCTATGCAAGCACCTCCCACACCTCCTGGTTATGGGCTCGGTCAGGCACCTCTGTTGCCAAACACTATGTATCTAGACCAACTCGCTCCTTTGCCCCTGCATGGACAGCATGCCGATGCAAAAGCTGTCACCTTAAGGAGCGGAAGACTACATAAGACTCGCTACCTAGGAAAGCGGGTAATGATTTTCCCTGTGCTATACCACGAGATGGCTCACAACCCTCTTCCTCTCTGTTGAACGTTTACGAACCTACGCTAACGTGTTCGGTTTTGGAAAACTTGTCGTTGTAGTTCGAAAGCGAAGAATTCGTGTTCAACAAATAAAATTTATACCGAAATTAAAATTCCGGGTCAAACACAGGGAGGCGGACGTTTGATTTAAAAACTACGCGTTTCTTTTTATTTGTTACAGAATAATTCAATTTAGAACTATCTAATTATTTACAATAAATAGAAGAGAGAGAGAGTAAGATAGAAAGAGAATATTACACAGAGAAATCAAAATGAGATGTAGAATAAACAAGGAATTTTTCATTGAAGAGATTGTTCATTACAACTAGAAAGCATAAAAAAATTACTCTAGAAAGCAATAAATTTACTCTAGAAAGCATTAAAAGAATGGAGGGAGAAATGTCCTCCTCGATGATTGCTTGGAGGACGAGTAGATTAATCTAGAAAGCAGTAAATCTATACTAGAAAGCTGTAAAAAGAATAGGGAGAGAGAAATCCTCCTCGACGGTTGCTTGGAGGACGAGCTGGACGGGACGACGCCTGGATGAAGGAGAACGAAGCAGGACAAAGGAGGACGAATCAGAAGAACGAAGCAGGACAAAGGACGCCTGGATGAAGGAGGACAAAGCAGGACAAAGCAGGACAAAGCAGCACACCATCGTCGTCGCGGGATCCACTTCCGAAGGGGAATGAAAATTGGACTTTATCTCGCGAGAAGCATCCCGGGTGTGGGACAAGCTTCTCTTGAGCTTTGGAGGGGTAGAGAAGAGAAAGAAGGGATGAAAATTTCGTATGGAGGGGGTCTCCTTTTATAGTTGCAAGGAGTGGGGGCAAAATGGACATTACAACTTCAAAACAATAAATGAGGGGTCTTTAGTGACGGATAATACCGTCACTAAAGCCCCCAACGTGGGCGTAGCCTCCGCGCCCACGCGCGCCCACTCGGCTGCCCGCGCGGGTAACGCCTACGCACGTCCGCGAAGTCTCAGAATCGCATTCGCGCCCGCTGCGTAGCGCTCCCGCCCGCGTGCGATCGCACGTTACGCGCAGGCGTCCAATCGCACATTGTCCTGATTGAGCGCGCGCAGCCGTTGGATCTTCATCTGACGCTCGTCCACTCTCGCTCGCCCGCGCCTTCCACCCCCTCACCGCGGCTCGAACCCGCGACCTCTGCTTCGCCGCTGCTGCGTCGCCGCTGCGCTACGCGGACGAAATTGTCGCAGGAACGCTTTTAAGCACGAGCGACCACAGTCGTTGGATCTCCATCTGACGGTGGAGAGCGATCGGGCGGGGGCCTTCACAAAATGCAAGCGGCCGTTTGGGCGGCTGAGATGGCACCACGTGGCGCCATCTTGGCCGTCCATCTTCTGGAAGTTGTAGATGGTGCCACGGATGTCGGATTGACTTGATTTTTGTGTCGTTGGGCTGCGATCGTCGATCCGAATTCATCCGTGTGGTCGGATTTATCATCTAAAGTGCGGATTTACACCATCCTGGCCCTTGATCTTCTAGGGTTCCCAGGTCACTTATCTGATGCTACGGATGCTTGATTAGGGCTATCTTGGAGTCGTTGAACTCCAATCGTCGCCCTGATCACATCCATACGGTTGGATCTTTGATCCGAGGCCCTGATAAAATATTTGCCCTGTCCAAGCACATAAAAGGAGACAATTAACCTCCATTTTATTCAAACTATTCTAAATGCAAGATGATGCATGTAATGCAATATTTATATCATGAAATGCAATCCTATGCTTAAGAACATGCAAAAATAGACATTTTAAGTAGTGTAATTTTGTTTACATCATACCCCCATGCCTATCTTTTGCTAGTCCCTAGCAAAAACTATATGCTATTTATAAAAGAATTAGGTTGGATTATTTGGACCTGAGTCACTTTCAATCATTAAGAAATTGTCTACTTAGGAACTGAACTTTCAAAGACACAACAGTGCCCGGGTATCAGCCAAAATGTAGACCGCCTCAAGCCCTCGCTTTATTCAAAGAAAAATTTCTTTTTCTCTTTTTACTCTTTAATAATTTTTTTTTGGATTTTCAAATTTTAGGGTTTAAGAGTGGCTTTCTACGGCCATTCAACTGACCCAAGATTTGATGAGAACCCTAACATTTAAGCATCTTATTGTGATTTGTGATAGACTCGTTGACTGGCAATTAGAACGGACTTCGGATTTCTACGCCTCTAGGTGACCTCAAAAAGAATTCTGCCTGAAGGTGTATCTTTACAACCGGTAGCTTTCTCCCTACTTTTATTTTTTAACGGGGTCAACACAAGGGTGAATCCAGTGTATATCTCCTCGGTTTATTCTACTTCTCCGCTTCTTCCTAAGTGTTTTGGGAATTTTTAATGCATTTTCTGAGCTGGGTTCTGGACAACCGGTCGATGAGCTGTTACCACTGACAACTTGCCAGCCATACTCGTGCGGGGAAGTGTGGCTTATTTCTTTTTATTCTTTTCTCCTTTTCTTTTGGATTTTTTTTTTTTTTTTTTTAAATAGGTGGCTTCCCTGGTCTAAGATTTACCTAAGGGCAGGAAAAAGAGAAAGGTCCAGTGACTGGGCTCTGGACAACCTACCTATGGGCTGTTACCCATGATAACTTGCCAGCCATATCACCCTAGAAGGTTCATTAGCTATCCAATTTCCGTAAAAATCACCGAACAACAAGTCAGTGCAAAGAAAATGTGTAGATGCTTAAGACTCGAAATTCCCTCAAATCAGAGGGCGGGTTGATAAGTCGTGTACTTATTACCCAAACTTATTTACTCCAATTAAAATAAAATTCAAGTTGGTGAGAACTCGAAAAACAAATACACATTTTAGTGGATACACGGGCTGATTAAGTTCAACGACCTGAACAGTCTTTGTGTTTAGATCTTAATATAGTTTTTCCTAAGATTGAAAATTTTCTTAAACCCAAATTCTCTTTCCTAATTTCAATTTTTTTTTAATCAAAATAAAACAAATCTACGGAGCTGACAAATGAATTCAGAGATAAATATCCACCCCCCCATGCCTATCTAATGCAATGTTCTCATTGTATTAAAAAGACATAAAATAGAGTGGAAAAGCGAAGAAAGCACCTGAATTGCGTGAATATCAGGTCTGCTCCAAGATAAAAATGAAAAAAAACTGTATAAGTGCTGAGCTTAGTGCCTTCAGCTAGGCACACTATACAAAGAAAAGAAATGAAGAAATCACAAGTGCAGGTCAGAATTAGAATGAACAGAAGAATCCTCTGACCTATCAGCAAAGGTCCACAGATGTGGACCAGATTGTGGTGCAGACCCACACCCCATAATCGAGAATATCTTAGGTTCTGGATAAAAATTACCCAAAACCTAAAATCAGAATGCAAGCGGGGTCGGGCCTGCAATTTATGAGGATGCAACCCAAGACCAAAAAGTCGGGTTACAGAGAATTGAAGCTCAAAAGGATAATCGTTGAATGTGTGCTTGGGTTTGACATCCTCGAAACAAATGTCGTAAGGGTTCTGATTTAATAGTTTCAGCTTAAAAGGAACCCTTCGACTCAATCTACCATTTCCTCCAAAATTAATTTCCCAAATCAACACTTCCCATCTCCTATCCTCCTCATTCAGCATATCAAATTCCAGGACCTCTTGTATATTCATCACCCCGTCTGAAATCTCCAAGTCTAAATGATGTGGCAGAATCAAAATTGACTTGGGTCTAATTATCTTAGAATTAGAATCATCAATAAGCTCAACAGGGTGTAACTGATAATCAGGGCATTGAATTGATTCTTCCAGAAAATGCGATTCTGGATCCGTAATGTGTGCCCTAATAAGATCAGTTTCCTTAGTTATTGGGCTATTAAATGATCTATCAGATTCCTCAGGCCCAATTGTCTCATAGAAATCGTGTTCAAAAAACTCGCGTGAGACTTCGCAACTTGAATCTTCACCATCAGGATCCGTATCAATGTATGTCCCAAAATCAGTTGTCACTTTCTATTCCAAGGAGACATACGTTTCCTCGTAACCTGGCTCAGGGATCTCAGGTGAAGAAATCAAATCATCCTTAATTGGTTGCTTTAATTCAATCTGGTCAACCTCATAACACTTGTCCCCCCAACAGGTGCCTGAGCAGGTTCTATCATTAGCTTTCCTGAAGAGGGTTCATCTTGGGAATTATTCCAAGATTGAATCAAAGCAACCACGAATCTCATCCTCAATTTTGCTAATTTCCCAAGTAGAAACTCACCCGGGTTCTTATCCTTAACATCCTGGAGCCAATCCAACAAAGACTTATTTAAATCATCAATCATTTCAATCAGGGGCTCCAATCTCTTAATGCAAGGTATTGGATGAACTTCTAAAGATTAAATGATATTCCTTAAGTTAGCCAGAACCTTATCTTGAACCTGGTTAACCTGAACCAAATGAGTTGGTTCAGGGTTGGGCGGGTTTGGACTCAATGCAGGGGAATTAACGAATTGAGATTCATTATACCCTTCCTGATAATAGGCCATTTCAGATTTTTGAAAAGATGGTGATGACCTAAAGGCAGTGAAATCAGAGGATGGGTAAGGATCGGTGTATCCTTCTTGATTGTAGATCGTATTACGCTGTTCATGAAAGGAAGACGATTTATAATCGATGTAGCTCTGAGAAGGATAAAAATCAGAATCAAAGTGTTCAGAGTTAGACCCTAAACACGGGGGTCCGGAATTGTATCCCCAATCTGAATTATCCCAACTAACTGATGGTCGATTACAATACGAGTTGGGATAATCATCATGTTGAGGATAATTTACAACAGGAGGGAAAGAGCGGGAATGCGTGAAATATGTGGAAGGATTCATGATACACAAGAGGAAGAAAGGTGCCCTGCAATACAAACAATCAAACCTGTCCTTAAATAGGTTAGCCTAAAGACCTACAAACTCTCAAAACCCATCTTGAGATAAAGGAACGATTTGATCTACTTCCGTCTGTTCAATCCAACCAGTTAGAAGGAGGGATAGGGGAGAAGGTTCTTCCTTCGACTTGCGCCTCCGGTTCCTAGTGTACCCCCCAGCCGCGATCGTTTGACTCTACTCCCCTAGCTAGACATCAGATTGAATAGAAGAAACAGACTAATCGAAAATAATCTCGTTCTGAGTTCTGAAGAGCGAGTTCAATCCTTAAGGCCAACGTCTACTCTGTTTTATTTAGGGCTAGGTTTGAATGTGCTTTGGAATGTGATGGGCCCTTTAAATGGGTTGTGCCCTTAATGATTGATTGATTTGTGTGTGCGTGCACAACCAGTGGTTTTCAAGCAAGATTGTTTTTGATGTGGTGAATTTTAAGGTTTAAATCTTGCTTAGTAGCTTTTAGGATTCAACTTTAGGTGTTTTCAATCAAGTTTCATTAGCACACCAGGTTTTGCAAGCATAGGTGAAGATGTTTTCCTTTAAAGTTTAAAAAGAATGTGGAGTGCCTGGTAAATTCCTAAGAGTTGAACCTAATTGGCAGCTACTTGATGAGTTGATTTTATTTGAAGTGGTGCAGCCCAATCAACTCAAACAATTGGCCTGTTGCACCACTTAATTTGGCACACAAATGATTACCTAATCTGATTTCTACTTAATTATGTGTTTGGATGTGTGTATCGGGTCCTAAGATTGGTTTACCGGTTGAGTTTGAAAATTAGATGAGGTTGTGTACCTCTGTGAGATTTTTTTTTTCTTTTTAATGTGGGGGTTGGGGTGAGTATGGGTGTCAAACAACAAACAATCTAACCTTAGAGTTTATAAAAACACCTAGGTTGATTGATGTTTGAGTTATTATGTGATAAAATGAAATCTAATGGGTTGGAGGTGGGGGGTAACTCACAAAAGCTTCTACAGCACTTTACTCCAATCTACCGCTTTTGCCTGTCTCGAAAGAGTACCTGCAATTACAATAGGAAAGGAGAAAAGTGAGGTAAATGATTTGTAAATTACAAAACGCGAAGAGAAATCAAAGATCGTTGCCTCCCTGGCAACGGCGCCAAAATGTTGAATGTGTACGAACCTACGCTAACGTGTTCGATTTTGGAAAACCTGTCGTTGTAGTTCGAAAGCGAAGAATTCGTGTTCAACAAATAAAATTTATACCGAAATTAAAATTCCGGGTCGAACACAGGGAGGCGGACGTTTGATTTAAAAACTACGCGTTTCTTTTTATTTGTTACAGAATAATTCAATTTAGAACTATCTAATTATTTACAATAAATAGAAGAGAGAGAGAGTAAGATAGGAAGAGAATATTACACAGAGAAATCAAAATGAGATGTAGAATAAACAAGGAATTTTTCATTGAAGAGATTATTCATTACAACTAGAAAGCATAAAACAATTACTCTAGAAAGCAATAAATTTACTTTAGAAAGCATTAAAAGAATGGAGGGAGAAATGTCCTCCTCGACGATTGCTTGGAGGATGAGTAGATTAATCTAGAAAGTAGTAAATCTATACTAGAAAGCGGTAAAAAGAATAGGGAGAGAGAAATCCTCCTCGACGGTTGCTTGGAGGACGAGCCGGACGGGACGACGCCTGGATGAAGGAGAACGAAGCAGGACGAAGGAGGACTAATCAGAAGAACGGGAATGAAGCAGCACGCCGTCGTCGTCGCGGGATCCACTTCCGAAGGGGAACGAAAATTGGACTTTATCTCGCGAGAAGCATCCCGGGTGTGGGACAAGCTTCTCTTGAGCTTTGGAGGGGTAGAGAAGAGAAAGAAGGGATGAAAATTTCATATGGAGGGGGTCTCCTTTTATCGTTGCAAGGAGTGGGGGCAAAATGGACATTACAACTTCAAAACAATAAATGAGGGGTCTTTAGTGACGGATAAAACCGTCGCTAAAGCCCCCAACGTGGGCGTAGCCTCCGCACCCACGCGCGCCCACTCGGCTGCCCGCGCGGGTAACGCCTACCCACGTCCGCGAAGTCTCAGCCGTTCGATCGCGAGATCGGATGGCTTAAATCGCGTCCGCACCCGCTGCGTAGCACGCCCGCCTGCGTGCGATCGCACGTTACGCGCGGGCGTCCAATCGCGCGTTGTCCTGATTGAGCGCGTGCAGCCGTTGGATCTTCATCTGACGCTCGTCCACGCTCGCTCTCCCGCGCCTTCCACCCCCCCACCGCGACTCGAACCCACGACCTCTGCTTCGCCCGCGGCTGCGTTGCCGCTGCGCTACACGGAAGAAATGGTCGCGCGGACGCTTTTAAGCGCGAGCGACCACAGCCGTTGGATCTCCATCTGACGGTGGAGAGCGATCGGGCGGGGGCCTTCACAAAATGCAAGCGGCCGTTTGGGCAGCTGAGATGGCACCACGTGGCGCCATCTTGGCCGTCCATCTTCTGGAAGTTGTAGATGGTGCCACGGATGTCGGATTGACTTGATTTTTGTGTCGTTGGGCTGCGATCGTCGATCCAAATTCATCCGTGCAATTGGATTTATCATCTGAAGTGCGGATTTACACCATCCTGGCCCTTGATCTTCTAGGGTTCTCGGATCACTTATCTGATGCTACGGATGCCTGATTAGGGCGATCTTGGAGTCGTTGAACTCCAATCATCACCCTGATCACATCCATACGGTTGGATCTTTGATCCGAGGCCCTGATAAAATATTTGCCCTGTCCAAGCACATAAAAGGAGACAATTAACCTCCATTTTATTCAAACTATTCTAAATGCAAGATGATGCATGTAATGCAATATTTATATCATGAAATGCAATCTTATGCTTAAGAACATGCAAAAATAGACATTTTAAGTAGTGTAATTGTGTTTACATCACTCTCACAAGCTATCTTCATTAGATAAGGGAAAGAAGCCCCTAGACCCTGAAATTCTTGTCCCTTTTCCCGCAACCCTAACATGAGATTCAGCACGAAAAAAGGACACCTGGAATTTTGAGGACCTAAATCTATGTTCAAGGAAGTTCACATTCAGGTCCCTCTCCTCGAAATGATAGATCACATCCCAGCTGTTGCTAGGCTCTTTAAGGACTATTATACTCTAAAGCGATAGTAGAGGATCAGAGGACAAGCAATATTATCTGAGGAAGCTAGTGCAGTTATTTTAGTTGACTTACCATCCAAGAAGAAGGACCCAGGAACACCATTGATTTCCTGCTTGTTGCAGGATTCCCCTTTTGATAGGGCCCTTCTTGACTTGTGGTCGTCCATCAACCTAACTCCCACAGCAGTATTTGATCGATTTTGATTTGGGGAGTTAAAACCCACCTCAGTTACGATATAGTTGGCTGACCGATCTGTAAAAACACTGAGGGGGGTGGTTGAAAATGTGATCGTAAAAGTCCAAGGATTCTGCTTTCCAGCGAACTTTTTTGTTCTCGATATGGAGGTTCCTCCTAATCTCCGTGATGCACCAATTATTCTAGGTCACCCGTTTCTGGCAACCGCCCACACAAACATCGATTGTGCATCAGGGTGCATGGAGATTGCCCTAGGAAATGAAAAGCTTACATTGGACATTTTCAGAGCATCAAAGAACTTTGATTATGATTTGATCGAGGAGGATAGTGAAGACAAAGATTCAGCTTTCTGTGGGAACATTGGGCTCCTCTACAGTGACCTAATGGCACATTCATCCTCACTATCATGGGTCTTTGATCGTGATCCACACGAGACTGAGACTAATGATACACATTTCGTCCCATGGATTTGGTTGTCATGGGTGTTCATCTCTTCTTAACACCCCTAATCCTGACTATCCTATCCTATCCAGCATGGATATCTTAAGACAGGATTACATGACCACTACAGGCGGATTCTTCATTAGTCAAGATCAGCAAATTTCCGCTATTATTTCCTCCCCTCCTCCTCACCCTCCCCACCCTCCACTACTAGAGTTGCAGCCCTTACCTGATTCGCTCAAATACGTGTTTCTAGAAGAAAGTGAGAAATATCCAGTGATTATCAATGCTTACTTGACTCCGGATCAGCAACACTAGTTGATCTCCATTCTGCAAGCACATAGGGCTACTATCAGGTGGGGCATTGCTAATCTCCACGGAATTTGCCCCTCATATTGTACTCACCGTATCGACATTGATGAAGGGGTGAGACCATCGAGACAACCTCAAATATGCCTAAATCCAAATATGTTGGAGGTTGTCAAGAAGGAGATCATTAAATGGCTAGACACGGACATTATCTATCCAATTTCTGACAGGCAGTGGGTGAGTCCCATTCAGATAATGCCTAAAAAGGTGGGACTCACTGTAATGAAAAATGAATTGGGCGAATCCATCCCAACCCGCACCATGACTTCTTGGCGGGCCTGCATTGACTACGAGAAGCTAAACTTGGCTACCAAAAAGGATCATTTTCCTTTGCCCTTTATTGATAAGATTCTAGAACAGCTAGCCAGGAGTAGTTTCTTCTGCTTTTTGGATGGATACTCCAGGTACAATCAAGTTGCAATCAACCCGGAAGACCAAGACAAGATGACTTTTACGTGTCCCTTTGGAACATTCGCTTTTAAGAGGATGCCTTTCGGCCTCTGCAATGCACCAGCTACCTTTCAGCAATGCATGATGGCCATCTTTTCAGACATGATCGGGGATTGCGTAGATGTGTTCATGGATGACTTCTCCATGTTTGGAAACGATTTCTCATCTTGTCTCAATAACCTTACAAAAATTCTGAGGAGATGTATAGAGGTTAACCTAGTACATTCATGGGAGAAAAGCCATTTTATGGTGAGGGATGGCATCGTGCTAGGTCACAGGATCTCCTCTGATGGACTTGAGGTCGACCGAGTTAAGTCTGAAAACATTTTGCGATTACCTCTTCCTATCTCGGTTAGGCAAATCAGATCATTCCTAGGGCATGTCGAATTTCATCGAAGATTCATTCGAGATTTCTCAGAAATTGCTCGTCCATTAATGAATCTTCTGGTGACCGACACGCCCTTTGAGTTCGACTCCTCGTCTCTTAGTGCTTTCGAGACCTTGTGAAGCGCTGTCTCCAGTCCACCTATTCTCCAACCCCCTGACTGGTCACTTGACTTTGAGATGATGTGTGACGCTTCCAACTTCGCTGTCGGAGCCGTTCTTGGCTAGTGTCGAGAGTGCCATCCATTTGTAATATACTATGCTAGCAAAACGCTGAACGAGGCCCATCATAATTATACAGTCACTGAGAAAGAATTGCTAGCCGTAGTATTCAGGTTGGAGAAATTTAGGTCATACTTACTCGGGTCCAAAGTTATCATCTACACTGACCATTCCGCCCTCTAGCATTTGTTGGCAAAGAAAGATGCCAAACCCTGCCTTATCAGATGGATCCTTCTTTTGCAGGAGTTTAATGTCGAAATCCATGACAAAGCCGGAGCACATAATGTTGTAGTGGACCACTTGTCTTGGCTTGACCCAGACTACATTCCGTACTCCTCACCGATATTAGACCGATTTTTGGATGAGTCTCTGCTATCTATCAACTCTATTGAGTTTCCTTGGTATGCTAATATAGCAAACTATCTTGTCGCAAGCAGGCTACCTGTGGGATTATCCAAGGATCAAAAGCTCAAATTTATATTAGAGGCTAAATTCTATTTTTGGGATGACCCATTGCTCTTTCACATTGGGGTTGATCAGATCATTCGTAGATGCATCCCTGATTCAGAAATCTCTAGTGTTCTATCCTTCTGCCACAACGATGCTCGTAGGGGTCATTTCTCAGGCCAAAAGACTGCTGCAAAGATTTTGCAGTCAAGATTTTTTTGGCCAACCATTTTCAGAGATACACACGAATTTGCCAAGTGTTGTAAGCAATGCTAGGTAGTCGGTTCTAAGACCTGAAGATATATGATGCCTCTCCAATCCATTTTGATCATAGAAGTGTTCCACGTTTGGGGCATCGACTTTATGGGCCCCTTCCCGAACTCGCATGTCTTTGAGTACATACTCCTCACAGTAGACTATGTCTCAAAGTGGGTAGAAGCTATCCCCGCAAGACGAGCTGATCATAAGACTGTTATATCCTTTGTTTGGGAATTTATTTTTGTGAGATTAAAAGTTTCCCGTGCCTTGATAAGTGATAGGGGAAGCCACTTCATCCATGCCCATTTCAGGTCATTATTGAAAAAATATGGGGTGCAGCACTGCATTGCTACCCCATATCACCCACAGACCAATGGGCAGGCTGAAGTATCAAACCGTCAAATCAAACTTATCCTTCAAAAGATGGTTAGACCTGATAGGAAGGATTGATCCGATCGATTGATTAGTGCACTATGGGCATATTGGACCACGTACAAGGCCCCACTCGGAATGTCGCCATACCGCATGGTGTATGGAAAGGCTTGTCACCTTCCTGTGGAGCTGGAGCACCATGCCTTTTGGGCGGTGCAAAAGTGTAATTTTAACCTCGAGGTCGGAGGTTATGAAAGAAAGCTCCAGCTCAGTGAGTTAGAGGAGATTAGGAATGAAGCTTACGAGAATGCAAAAATATACAAAGACAAGACAAAAACTTTCCATGATCAACACATCCGGAGGAAGGAGTTCGCACCTAACCAGCAAGATTGGTTATTTGACTCCTCACTCAAATTCTTTGCAAGAAAGCTCAAGTCCAAGTGGACTGGGCTGTTCCTAGTGGTCCACTCATATCCTAACGGGGCGGTCCAAATTAGAGACCTGAAATCTAGGCACGTTTTTACAGTTAATGGCCAACGCCTCAAACCATTCTTTTCCCAGGAACCTCCTCCTGCTGACGAAACGATACATCTTCTTGAGGATGTATGACTGATGAGTTGCCCCAGCTAAAGGAATTAATCTCAGCACATATACATATATGCATACCATATATACATAGCATTTTTCATTTTCGCATAATGTTTTGCATATTGTTTTGTATATTGTGTATGGCATTGCAGTAATGGTATGAGCTCAATGAAAACTCAGAAGCAGTTCAGGGGATTTCTATCCATATACACCTGGCCTTATTTCTTTTATTTGTGTGTGAGGACATGCAAACACTTAGGCAAGGGGGGTTGTCCATAAAATCTGAAAATTTTCTGCCAACAATTGGGGGATTAGATCACTTTATCAAGAGGTTTTATTAGAGAATTATTCTTTTGTAGATTCCTAGATGTAGAATCTGGTATAATTTCATACTTGCATGCAGAATTTGCAATGGATCCACTGTGAAAACTGATAGACATCTCTAGTTTGTCGAGAAGAAGCATTGCTTCTTCTCCTAAACCCTTGGACAACAATCAAGGAGTCAGGTGAATCATCTTCTAATAGGTCCACCAAAACATACGTGAGATGTGAGTAGAGAGTCTACTGGTGCTCTAATGCTAGTATAAGGAATCTTTAATCTTTAATAATTGAATAATGATACTTGGAGATTGGCATAGTTTTCGCTCTCAATTCTTGCGTACTACATCTGTGAGAAATTCCATACGAGAGCCACCAAATAAGGCAAAAACACAGAGAGTGGGTTCTAATAAAACTAGGACTGAGGTGGATGGTCATGACCGTCCTCTATGGAATCCTCGATTGAAGGAGGGTATTGATTTCAAGGTCAAAAATATGTCATCCTATCCATTCCCTACTCGGTGGCGAGAGTAGGCACTTTCACCAAATAAGCCACTCGAGATTTTCTTGGTCACCCCCAAAAATCTGAAATAATGCGTCGTGAATAAAAGTATGTATGTCGTGTTGAATTGTTGCATTATTTTATGTTGGTAATGACATTGTGCTAGCATATATATATATAAGCATACAAAAGAGATATTTGCTTGTAAAAAAAAGGAAAAAAAATGTTATGTTAAGAAGTTTGAATTATGTAAGTCAAAATGTTTTGAGGCAAAAACACCTACCACCCTCACGAACCACCAAATACAGCCTAAACCTATTTTTCTGTATTTCTGACTAACTGAATACAGGCTGAGGAGTCTGACTTAGTTGTAGGGTTATCAGAACCTAATTAAAGTGTAATGCCATGTAAGACCACCAAATACAGTTGCAAATCTGGTAAGATGTGAGCTCAGGAAAAAAAAAGAAGAAAAAGAGAGAGAAAGAGAGAAAAGAAAAAGTACAAAAGATTAAAGAGAGCATAGTTTTCCAGCCCTTCTCTAAGTTAAGTTATTCAATAATCTAATAATCTAGATTCTGAAATACTAATCTCTATGTAGCACCAGAAGTGAGTGAGCCACCAAATACAAATCCAATGAACTCAGACATCTTCTACCTAAGCCAAAAGCTGGGGCTAAAGTAAGAGAATATTTTATATCCCTAAGAGAAGAGGTTTGCCTATCCCGATAGAATTTTACTAGGGGGTAAGTACAAACTTTAAATGTGTATCGACTCTTCACTTGGATCTGTTGTAGAAGCTACAACATCATATGTACATAGTTATCTGGATTCTGAATTTTTGGATGAAACAAAAAGAAATAAATCTTTAGTTAAACTCTTGATAAAATGCATTCAGTCTTTCACTTGCTAGAGACTAGCAAGATTTAGGCATGGGGGTATGATTGCACAACTATCATAGGCCTTAATTCGCCTGAATTAAGCTAGAACTTAGCTTAACATGAACATTCCGCATGCGTATGCATTGTATTCTGCATCGTAGTTGATATATGTGTTTTATGCATAAAACTATGCTATTTGAGAGGTATCACTCATTGCAGGTAATTTGGAGCTACGGATGACCGATACAACCACATGGATCTATTCAGAACTATGACGGGAGTCCAGCGCTTCTAAGATCGCATCAATCAGACTCCCGTAGCACCCTAGGGAATTGATGTAAACATATTTACACTACTTAAAATGTCTATTTTTGGATGTTCTTAAGCATAGGATTGCATTTCATGATATAAATATTGCATAACATGCATCATCTTGCATTTAGAGTAGTTTGAATAAAATGGAGGTTAATTGTCTCCTTTTATGTGCTTGGACATGGCAAACATTTTATCGGAGCCTCGGATCAAAGATCCAACCATATGGATGTGATCAGGGCGACGATTGGAGTTCAACGACTCCAAGATCGCCCTAATCAGGCATCCGTAGCATTAGATAGTGACCTGGGAACCCTAGAAGATCAAGGGCCAGGATGGTGTAAATCCGCACTTTAGATGATAAATTTGACCACATGGATGAATTCGGATCAACGATCGCAGCCCAACGACACAAAAATTGAGTCAATCCAACATCCGTGGCACCATCTACAACTTTCAGAAGATGGACGGCTAAGATGGCACCACGTGGTGACATCTCAGCTGCCCAAACGGTCGCTTGCATTTTGTGAAGGCCCCGCACCTGATCGCTCTTCGCCATTGGATCTTAATCCAACGGCTGTGGTCGCTCGCGCTTAAAAGCGTCCGCTCGACCATCCACTCCCCATAGCGCAGTGGTCGAGCGCGCTTTCTCGAGCGCCGGGCACGGGTTCGAGCCACGGTGAGGGGCTGGAAGGCGCGGACAATTGAGGCGCGTGGAGCGTCAGATGGAGATCGGATGGCCACGCGCGCCTGATTGCGTTCACGCGCGATTGAACTCGCGGTGTGGACGCGCGATCGCAAGCGGGCGGGCGCGCAATGCAGCGAGTGGAGACGCATCTTAAGCCGTCCGATCTCGCGATCGGACGGCTGAAAATTGACGAACGTGCGCAAGCCGTTAAGCGCGCGAGCTACCCACGACGCCCACGTTGAGGGCTTTAGTGACAAATTTATCCGTCACTAAAGACCCCTCTTTTATTATTTTGAAGTTGTAATGTTCATTTTGCCCCCACTCCTTGCAACTATAAAAGGAGACCCCCTCCATACGAAATTCTCATCCCTTCTTTCTCCTTTCTACCCGTCTAAAGCTCAAGAGAAGCTTGTCCCACACCCGGGATGCTTCTCACGAGATAAAGACCAATTTTCGTTCCCCTTCGGAAGTGGATCCCTCGACAACGATGGCGTGCTACTCCGTTCTCGTTCTTCTGCTTCGTCCTCCTTTGTCCTGCTTCGTTCTCCTTCGTCCAGGCGTCATCCCGTCCGGCTCGTCCTCCAAGTAATCGTCGAGGAGGATAACTTCTCTCTCCCATTCTTATTTACAACTTTTCTAGTGTAGAATTTTCCTGCTTTATAGTGTAATTGATTTTCCGCTTTCTAGTGTAACTTTTATTTAGTTTGATTATATAAACAATTGGAATATTGAATGCATGTTCTCTTTCTCTCTCTCTCTCTCTTTCTTTTAGTCTGATAGCTCCATTGTAATTATTTCGCCTTGCTTATCAAAAAACCTAAAAAATATAATTGCGAATATAGATCAACGTAGCCTCCCCGTGTTCGACTCGGAATTCTTTTCGGTATAAATTTTATTTGTTGAACACGAATTCTTCACTTTTGAACTACAACGACAGGTTTTCCAAAACCAAACACGTAAGCGTAGCGATTCGTAATCGTTCAACATTTTGGCACCGTTGCCGGGGAGGCAACGATTTCCGATCTTTCCTTCGCATTTCTTGCACTTTATTTGTTTTCTAACTAGCTTTCTCTTGTGTCTATTGTTTTGCAGAGACCTCCATCAAGAAATCAACAAGCCGTAGACTAGAGTAAAGTGCAGTTGCAGACAACTGTAAGTGCTCCCCCATTCTTTCCCCCTCCATAGATTTCATTCGCCACATTAAATCCAAATCCCAATTAACCTAGGTGTTTGCATAAATCCTAGGAATAGTTTGGTTGTTTGGATTTTCACTCACATTCATTCCACCCTCATTCATAAAAAAATAACAAAAAGATAATCTTGTGGGGTAATTTTCAACAAACACACAACACACACCCACATTCAAGGCACTTGATCAACTTGATTTGTTTTCTACTCAACCGGGTTCTGATCTGTGAAACCGGTACACATAAAGCAACATATAACAGAGTAGAAATTATTCTAGGTTAACCATTTTTTTTTTAGTGCCTAACTTAGTGGTACATTTGTGGCCAATTGTTTGAGTTGTTTGGGCCGCACCACTTTATTTTAAAACCAACTCATCAAGTAGCTCCTCCTTAGGGTTTCAATCTAGGTATATTCCAGGCACTCCACTTTCTTTCTGATTTTAAAGGAAAACAATCTTCACCCGTGTTTTACAACTTGGTTTGCCTAGAAACTTGATTGCGATTCACCTAATTTGAAACCCTAAAAGCTACTTAAGCAAGATTTGAACACTAAAATTCACACATTATCAATAATCTTGCTTGAAAACCCTAGTTGTGCACGCACTTACACAAATCTCAATCAATCATCAAGGGCACAACCCATTGTAAGGGCCCATCACATTCCATAAGCACTACAATCCCAGGCCTTAATAAAATTGAGTAGACGTTGGCCTTAAGGTTTGATTCGCTCTTCAGGGCCTAGTCTAAGATTGTTTTTGATTAACCTACTTGTACTGAGTAATCTGATGTCTAGCTAGGGGAGTAGCGTCAAACGACCGCGGCTAGGGGGTACACTAGGAACCGGAGGCGAAAGCCAAAGGAAGAAGCTTCTCCCCAGTCCCTCCTTCTAACTGGTTGGATTAAACAGACGTAAGTAG
Source organism: Thalassia testudinum (assembly GCA_037157565.1). NCBI lineage: Eukaryota > Viridiplantae > Streptophyta > Magnoliopsida > Alismatales > Hydrocharitaceae > Thalassia > Thalassia testudinum. The sequence goes on from JAZHRO010000009.1 coordinate 55,366,145, forward strand.
AGTAAATCACTTACAGTCTTAAGGCTGGTTTTGGGAGTCAGTAGATCCTTAGGCTACCCCACTTAAGGACAGCCTTGTTTTGTTGTGCTGCAGGGTCCCTATCCCCAGTCCTTTCGACCTTCTCCTAGTTTATGCTGGGAAGACGGTCATTGAATCCCCAATTGGAAGGACCGTTAGAACATTCTAAGACGCGCAAGTTAGATTTTGGTCAATTTGATCCCATGGCCGAACAACAGCCTCCTCTGCTTGAAAATCCACAGGAAGAATTTCGAAGGCAGTTGGAACAAATGCAAAGAATGCATGAATGGTTCCAGAGAATGCAGGGCGCTCAGCCCTTGAAGGATTTTTATGATCCTTCAAATTACGGGGAACGTCCCGGCGTCCAGATTCCAGCTGATGACGTAGAAATCAAGCCCCAGGTGCTAAGCCTGATTAAACATTATCATGGGCTTGGCTCCGAAGATCCATTTCAGCACTTGGAAGATTTGACCACTTTGGTTCAGACCACCAAGGCTCTAAACGTTAACAAGGAGCAAATGATCATGAGGCTCTTCCCCTACTCTCTTAGGGATAAAGCCGCGCATTGGTATAGGACAATAGGAAGACCAATTACAACTTGGAATGAGTTGAAATCGACCTTTCTGAAGAAATTCTTTCCAGTCGGTCGTACCAATGCTTTGAGACGGGCAATCACTACCTTTACCCAGCGGCTGGGGGAGCAGTTTCATGTGGCCTGGGAGCGATTCCAGGACTTATTGCGAAGGTGTCCACACCACGAGGTGCCGAAATGGCAACTCGTGCAGATCTTCTATCATGGGTTGAATGAGCAACTCAGAAACCATGTGGATGCTTCTTACAGAGGCAATTTCCTCAATAAAGATGCAGATAGTGCACATGATTTATTTGAGGAAATGAGTGAGAATTCAATTAATCATTCCACCATGGATACTTTTAACCGGTCCCAGCAACCCAGATCAAATGTCAATGAAGTCCATGACTCTCATTCATTTGATATGGAATTGATTTGTAATAAACTTGATAAGGTGGACTTGGTTGCTAAAAGAATGGAAGAGTGGATGCTGGCAATTCTATGAACAACTTTCAATCCACTCAATCCCAAATTTCGGGATTCCATTCCTCACAAGCTCCTTCTGGACGGGAGTTCATGAATCAACTCGATGCGACTCAACCTATGAGTCATCATTTTTCGGAACCCCATGGGTTCCCAACTGGGGCCTTTGATCCCAGTTTTTCTGATCCTTTGCTTTCTTTCTCTCCATCCTCACCCTATGAGGATGTCTGTGCTGTACAAGAGAATGTTAGATCCAACCCCTACTCGAATGCCTATAATCCAGGTTGGAGAAACCACCCTAACTTCTCTTGGAAAAATCCAGGGCAACAGACCCAATTCCGACCCAGCAACTATGCTCCGCAATGACCAATGGGTCAGGGTCAAGTATATACTCAGTTGCCTCCGAATCAGGTCAATCAGCCAGCTTGGAATGCCCGTCAACCCGCAGGGCAGGCTGATTTGAACCGTCAGATGGTAGAGATGCAAGGATCTATGCTCCATCTCATGCAGCAAATGAAAAACTCGCTGGACAACTTGCAATCCGGGCTCATTGCTAACTCTCGTCAACCCGGATCTCTACCATCCCAACCCGTACCCAACCTGCAAAACATTATAAATTCGGGCAATCAAGCCCAAGGGTACGGAAATCAGAGGGACCCGCACGCACATGCTCAGGTGGTTGAGCAAGGTTTCTCGTCTTCTTCTTCTGCTAATCAACAATTCATGGTCAATCAAGCCCCTCCAATTTTTCCTAACCCTCCCCAAGACCCAAATTCTTACGCTTCTGCAAATTCTGTCACTTTGAAGAGTGGTAAGAAGACTCAGATCCACAACCACACTATTCTGATCTTTTGAATCCTGAAGAATCTGAGGAGAGAGAGGAGAATTCTAGAGGAGAAATCAAGGCTCAGGAACCTGATTCCAAAGATCTGACTCATGTTCCTTTTCCTGAAGCCTTAGCCAAAGCAAAGAAGAAGAAGTCTGTTGATAGCAATGAGGAGCTTCTGAATTTATTTAAGAATGTTGAGATCAATATTCCGCTCCTTGATGCTATCAAGCACATACCGGCTTACGCAAAATTTTTAAAGGAATTATGTACACAAAAGCGTAAGTCGAGAGAATCTGTTCCGAGGAAGGTGGTACTCTCCGAGTAGGCTAGCTCTGTTATCCTGCACTACCTCCCTCAGAAAAAGAGAGATCCTGGTGCTCCTTTGATTTCTTGCGTTATCGGAGATTACACATTTGATAGAGCACTTTTGGATCTCGGTGCATCCATCAACCTAATTCCGACTTCTTTTTATGAGAAGTTTGGGTTAGGTGAACTGCGGCCAACTTCAGTAACACTACAGTTAGCAGACTGTTCGGTCACAAACCCGCGAGGCGTTATTGAAGATGTTATAGTTAAGGTCAAGGATTTCTATTTTCCTGTAGATTTCCTTGTCCTTGACATGGATGTACCAGATAATCTGAGGAACACGCCCATCATTCTGGGGCGTCCGTTCCTGGCTACTGCAAAGGCCAACATTAATTGTGAAAGTGGTAGCATGGAAATCTCCTTTGGGGACCAACGAATGAAATTGGATATTTTTAAGGAGATCAACAAATTTGAGGATTGTGGATTTATTGAGGAACTTGATGAGGATAATGTTAATATTGAAACTTGTTTGATAGTTTCTTCAATTGAAAGTTCCTCTTTGGTTGATGAATTTGACCCGCAACCCTCTGACCTGACATCTTCGGAAGAGGTTATTGATTTTGTTCACTCAAAACCTCTTCCTCTTGTTGAATCTTCAGCATCTACCTTACCATCAATCATTACCCCACCCCAGCTTGAATTGAAACCATTGCCCGAGAATTTAAAATATCAATTTTTAGGACCGCAGAATACGCTCCCTGTGATTATTAGTGCTAAATTGACAAAGGAGCAAGAGATTAAATTGATTAAGGTCCTAAAGGAACATAAGGAGGCAATTGGTTGGACCATTCATGACCTCAGGGGGATCGAGCCATCTTACTGTAATCATAGAATATTTTTGGAAGATGGATCCCAGCCTTCTTGCCAGATGCAGAGGAGATTGAATCCAAATATGCGAGAAGTGGTCAAAAAGGAAATCATCAAGTGGCTCGATGCAGGAATTATTTATCCAATCTCTGACAGTCCCTGTGTAAGTCCCGATCAGATTGTTCCAAAGAAAGTCGGGATTACTGTTGTGACTAATGAGAGAGGTGAATCTGTCACAACTCATTCAGCTTCCTCTTGGAGAGTTCGTATTGATTATAGGAAGTTGAACACAACCACTAAAAAGGATAATTTTCCCCTGCCCTTCATTGATCAAATCTTGGAAAAATTTGCTAGGCAGAAGTACTTCTGTTTTCTTGATGGTTACTCAGGATACAACCAAGTTCCTATCCATCCCGAGGATCAGGAAAAAACTACTTTCACCTGTCCCTATGGAACCTTAGCTTTTCGTAGGATGCCTTTTAGGTTATGCAATGCACCTGAGACTTTTCAAAGGTGTATGCTAGCCATATTTTCCGACATGGTGGGAGAGTTTATGGAAGTCTTCATGGATGATTTCTCTATTTTCGAAGAATCATTTGACTCTTGTTTGGCTAATTTAGAAATGATTCTTAAGCGATGTATCAAGACACGACTGGTCCTTAGCTGGGAAAAGAGTCATTTCATGACCCAAGAGGGCATCATTTTGGGTCATGTAATCTCTGAACAGGGAATTGAAGTGGACAAAGCTAAGGTTGATGCTATCGCTAAACTTCCTCCTCCCACAACTGTTAAACAAATCAGATCATTTCTTGGCCATGTGGGATTTTATCGAAGATTCATCAAGGATTTCTTGAAGGTTTCTCGTCCTTTGAGCAATCTTCTTACCAAAGAAACACCATTTGTTTTTGACGAATCATGCCGAAAGGCATTTGATTTTCTGAAAACGGCAGTCACCTGTGCTCCAATTTTGCAACCACCAATTTGGATAGCCCCATTTGAGATCATGACCGACGCTTCTGATTACGCAGTCCGGGCTGTCCTGGGTCAGAAAATTGACCGAAAGCCCTCTGTCATTTACTACGCTAGTAAAACTCTGGATGAAGCCCAGAGGAATTACACTGTTACTGAAAAGGAATTACTAGCTGTAGTATTTGCCTTGAAAAAATTCAGGGCTTATCTCTTGGGGTCTCATGTTATTGTTTATGCCGACCACTCGGCCTTGAGACATCTCTTGGCTAAAAAGGATGCTAAACCCTGGCTTATTCGTTGGATTCTTCTTCTTCAAGAATTTGATCTTGAAATCAGGGATAAAGCCGGGGTGCAAAATGTGGTAGCAGATCATTTGTCGAGACTCCTAGGTGATTCTTCTTGTCCGGACATTCCAATTGCTGACACTTTTCCGGACGAAACCATTCTTACAGTTTTAGGTGTCCACTCCCCATGGTTTGCTGACATTGTTAACTATTTGGCCGTTGGTCAAATCCCCCAGGATTGGACCAAGCAACAACGAGATAGACTCAAATCTAAGGACAAATACTACTTTTGGGAGGACCCTGAATTGTATCGCATCGACTCTGATCAGATTATTCGCCGATGCATACCGAAGAATGAATTCAACAGTATACTCGAGTTCTGCCATGCATCTGGGTGTGGTGGACATTTCTCCGGGAGAAAGATGGCTGCAAAAATCTTGCAATCTGGCTTCTATTGGCCATCTTTATTCAAGGATGCCCAGGACTTCTCAAGGTCATGTTCTCGATGTCAGTCACTCGGGAACATAACTAAGAGAGACATGATGCCCCTAAACCCTATTCTTCCTGTAGAAATTTTCGATGTTTGGGGCATCGATTTCATGGGACCCTTTATCCCTTCATTTGGACATCTGTACATTCTTGTTGCTGTTGATTATGTGTCCAAATGGATTGAGGCAATTCCCACTCGAACCAATGACCACAAGGTGGTCATCAATTTTGTCAAAAAAAATATCTTCAGTAGGTTCGGGATTCCGAGGGCTATCATCAGTGATGGTGGCACTCATTTTACTAATGCCCAATTCCAGAATTTATTGGCCAAAGATGGGGCTAACCATCGAATTTCCACACCTTACCATGCCCAAACGAATGGACAAGCCGAGATCTCAAATCGAGAGATCAAGAACATTCTGCAAAAAATGGTTAGGCCTGATCGCAAGGATTGGACTCAAAAGCTTGAGGACGCTCTTTGGGCCTACCATACGGTGTATAAAACGCCCATCGGCATGTCTCCATTCCGTTTGGTGTATGGAAAGGCGTGCCATCTACCCGTAGAGATTGAACACAGGGCATTCTGGGCAATCAAACAATGCAATTTAGATCTGAATCTAGCTGGAAAGACCAGGAAACTCCAACTATCTGAGTTGGAGGAGCTTAGAAATGATGCTTATGAGAATGCCAAGATCTATAAGGCTCGGACCAAAGCTCTACATGATGAATTGATTTCCCGCAAGAGCTTTGAGCCAAACCAGAAGGTCTGGTTATTTGATTCTAAACTTAAGCTCTTTCCTGGTAAACTTAGATCTAAATGGAATGGCCCATTCATAATTGATCAGATTTTTCCTAATGGTTCCGTTCAGATTTCTGACCCAAAGACGGGTAACACCTTTAAAGTCAACGGTCAACGTTTGAAGCCTGTTGTTGACCGTAATCTTCCAGAACCCGTCTCAGACTCTGTTGCTCTAGCCATTCTGTGACTTCTTTGGCTGGACTTCGCCTAGCTGACGGCATTAAACTCAGCAGTTGTACATATGACACAAGGCTGATACGAGCTTCATATCCAGGTGACATCTTTCATATTCTACCCTTTCTTTCATGTCTCTTTTTCAATGAGGACATTGCATCAGCTAGGCATGGGGGGGTGGATTCATTCTTGAATTATTTGGTCAGCTTTGTGAAATCCATATAAATTGTCTCTCTTCTTATTTAAAAAAAAAAAAAATTTAGGAAGGATTAGTTGGACATTAGGACTTTTCAATCCTAAGAAATTTTACATTAGGATCTGAACACAAAGACCCCTCCGGTCTTTGGACTTAATTAGCTTGTGTATCCACTAAAATGTGGATTTGTTTTTGAGTCCTCGCCATCTTAATTCTATTATAATTGGAATAAAAAAGTTTGGGTGATAAGTACACGACTTATCAACCCGCCCTCTGATTTGAGGGAATTTTGAGTTTTAAGCATCTACACACTTTCTTTGCACTGACTCGTTGTTCGGAGATTCTAACAGAAATTGGGTAGCTAATGAACCTTATAGGGTGATATGGCTGGCAAGTTATCGTGGGTAACAGCCCATAGGTAGGTTGTCCAGAGCCTAGTCACTGGACCTTTCTTAGTTTGCTGCCTTTAGGTAAATCTTAGACTAGGGAAGCCACCTACTTAAAAAAAAAAAAAAAAGGAGAAAAGAACAAAAAGAAATAAGCCACACTTTGCCGCACGAGTATGGCTGGCAAGTTGTCGGTGGTAACAGCTCATCGACCGGTTGTCCAGAACCCAGCTCAGAAAATGCACTAAAAATTCCCAAAACACTTAGGAAGAAGCGGAGAAGTAGAATAAACCGAGGAGATATACACTGGATTCACCCTTGTGTTGACCCCGTAAAAAAATAAAAGTAGGGAGAAAGCTACCGGTTGTAAAGATACACCTTTAGGCAGAATTCTTGTTAGGTCACCTGGAGGCGTAGAAATCCGAAGTTCGTTCTAACTGCCTGTCAACGAGTCTATCACAATCACAATAAGATGCTTAAAGCTTAGGGTTCTCATCAAATTTTGGGTGAGTTGAATGGTCGTAGAAAGCCACTCTTAAACCCGAAAATTTGAAAATCCAAAAAAATTAGAAAAGAGAAAAAGAGAAAATGAAAATTTTCTTTTAATAAGGCGAGGGCTCGAGGCAGTCTGCATTTTGGCTGATACCCGGGCACTGTTGTGTCTTTGAAAGTTCAGTTCCTAAGTAGACAATTTCTTAATGAATGAAATAACTCAGGTCCAAATAATCCAACCTAATTCGTTTATTAATAGCATATAGTCTTTTGCTAGGGACTAGCAAAAGATAGGCATGGGAGTATGATGTAAACATATTTACACTACTTAAAATGTCTATTTTTGCATGTTCTTAAGCATAGGATTGCATTTCATGATATAAATATTGCATAACATGCATCATCTTGCATTTAGAGTAGTTTGAATAAAATGGAGGTTAATTGTCTCCTTTTATGTGCTTGGACAGGGCAAACATTTTATCGGGGCCTCGGATCAAAGATCCAACCATATGGATGTGATCAGGGCGACGATTGGAGTTCAACAACTCCAAGATAGCCCTAATCAGGCATCCGTAGCATCAGTTAGTGACCCGGGAACCCTAGAAGATCAAGGGCCAGGATGGTGTAAATCTGCACTTCAGGTGATAAATCCGACTGCACGGATCAATTCGGATCGAAGATCGTAGCCCAACGACACAAAAATCGAGTCAATCCGACATCCGTGGCACCATCTACAACTTCTAGAAGATGGACGACCAAGATGGTGCCACGTGGTGCCATCTCAGCCGCCCAAACGGCCGCTTGCATTTTGTGAAGGCCCCGCGCCCGATCGCTATCTGCCATTGGATCTTAATCCAACGGCTGTGGTCACTCACGCTTAAAAGCGTCCGCTCGACCATCCGCGCCCCATAGCGCAGTGGTCGAGCGCGCTTTCACGAGCGCCGGGCGCGGGTTCGAGCTGCGGCGAGGGGTTGGAAGATGCGGGCAATTGAGGCACGTGGAGCGTCAGATGGAGATCGGACGGCCACGCGCGCCCAATTGCGTTCACGCGCTATTGAACTCGCGGCGTGGACGCGCGATCGCACGCAGGCGGGCGCGCAATGCAGCGGGCGGAGACGTATCTTAAGCCGTCCGATCTCGCGATCGAACGGCTGAAAATCGACGAACGTGCGCAAGCCGTTGAGCGCGCGAGTAGGCGAGGAGGCACACGCGAGCTGCCCACGACACCCACGTTGAGGGCTTTAGTGACGGATTTATCCGTCACTAAAGATCCCTCTTTTTTTATTTTGAAGTTGTAATGTCCATTTTGTCCCCACTCCTTGCAACTATAAAAGGAGACCCCCTCCATACGAAATTCTCATCCCTTCTTTCTCCTCTCTACCCCTCCAAAGCTCAAGAGAAGCTTGTCCCACACTGTTGAACGATTATTTTACGAAGCTATGCTAACGTGTTTGGTTTTGGAAAACCCGTCGTTGTAGTTCGAAAGCGAAGGATTCGTGTTCAACAAATAAAATTTATACCGAAATAAGAATTCCGGGTCGAACACAGGGAGGCGAACGTTTGATTTAAAAACTCCGCGTTTCTTTTTATTTTGTCACAAAGAAATTCAATTTAAACTATCTAAGTATCTACAACAAATAAAAGAGAGAGAGGGAGTAAGAGAGAGAGAAGGAATACTATACATGGAAATCAAAATGAGATGTAGAATAGACAAGGAATTTATCATAAAAGAGTTCTTTCATTACAACTAGAAAACATAAAACAATTACTCTAGAAAGCATTAAAAGAATGGAGAGAGAAATGTCCTCCTCGACGATTGCTCGGAGGACGAATAGACTACTCTAGAAAGCAGTAAATCTATACTAGAAAGCAGTAAAAAGAATAGGGAGAGAGAAATCCTCCTCGACGGTCGCTTGGAGGACGAGCCGGACGGGACGACGCCTGTACGAAGGAGAACGAAGTGGGACGAAGGAGGATGAAGCAGAAGAACGGGAACGAAGTAGCACGCCGTCGTCGTCGCGGGATCCACTTCCGAAGGGGGACGAAAATTTGGACTTTATCTCGCGAGAAGCATCTCGGGTGTGGGACAAGCTTCTCTTGAGCTTTCGAGAGGTAGAGAGGAGAAGGAAGGGATGAAAATTTCGTATGGAGGGGGTCTCCTTTTATAGTTGCAAGGAGTGGGGGCAAAATGGACATTACATCTTCAAAATAATAAATAAGGGGTCTTTAGTGACGGATAAAACCGTCGCTAAAGCCCCGCCGTCGCCGTCGCCGCCGCGCCCACGCGCGCCCGCTCGGCTGGCCTGCGCGCGTAACGCATACGCACGTCCGCGTCGTCTCTAGATCGCGTCCGCGCCCGCTGCGTAGCGCGCCGCCCGCGTGTGATCGCGCGCCCACCAGAGCGTCCAATTGCGCGTCGGCGCTATCGGGCGCGCGCGGCCGTTGGATCTTCATCTGACGCTCGTGCGCGCCCGCTCGCCTGCGCCTTCGACCCCCTCACCGCGGCTCGAACCCGCGACCTCCGCTTCGCCCGCAGCTGCGTCGCCGCTGCGCTACGCGGGCGAAATGGTCGCGCGGACGTTTTTAAACGCGAGCGACCGCAGCCGTTGGATCGAGATCCAACGGCGGAGAGGAGATGGTGCGCGGTCTTCACAGGACTCCTGCGGCCGATTGGGCGGCTGGGATGGCACCACGTGGCGCTATCTTGGCCGTCCATCTTCTGGAAGTTGTAGATGGTGCCACGGATGTCGGATTGACTCGATTTTTGTGTCGTTCGGCTGCGATCGTCGATCCGAATTCATCCATGTGGTCGGATTTTCCATCTGAAGTGCGGATTTACACCATCCTGGCCCTTGATCTTCTAGGGTTCCCCGGTCTCTATCTGATGCTACGGATGCCTGATTAGGGCGATCTTGGAGTCGTTGAACTCCAATCGTCGCCCTGATCATATCCATACGGTTGGATCTTTGATCCGAGGCCCCGATAAAATATTTGCCCTGTCCAAGCACATAAAAGGAGACAATTAACCTCCATTTTATTCAAACTACTCTAAATGCAAGATGATGCATGTAATGCAATATTTATATCATGAAATGCAATCCTATGCTTAAGAACATGCATAAATAGACATTTTAAGTAGTGTAAATGTGTTTACATCATACCCCCATGCCTATCTTTTGCTAGTCCCTAGCAAAAACTATATGCTATTTATAAAAGAATTAGGTTAGATTATTTGGACCTGAGTTATTTTCAATCATTAAGAAATTGTCTACTTAAGAACTGAACTTTCAAAGACACAACAGTGCCCGGGTATCAGCCAAAATGCAGACCGCCTCAAGCCTCGCCTTATTCAAAGGAAAATTTCTTTTTCTGTTTTTACTCTCTTTTTTTTTTTTTTTTTGGATTTTCAAATTTTAGGGTTTAAGAGTGGCTTTCTACGGCCATTCAACTCACCCAAGATTTGATGAGAACCCTAAGTTTTAAGCATCTTATTGTGATTGTGATAGACTCGTTGACCGGCAATTAAAACGGACTTCGGATTTCTACGCCTCTAGGTGACCTCAAAAAGAATTCTGCCTAAAGGTGTATCTTTACAACCGGTAGCTTTCTCCCTACTTTTATTTTTTTAACGGGGTCAACACAAGGGTGAATCCAGTGTATATCTCCCCGGTTTATTCTACTTCTCCGCTTCTTCCTAAGTGTTTTGGGAATTTTTAGTGCATTTTCTGAGCTGGGTTCTGGACAACCGGTCGATGAGCTGTTACCACTGACAACTTGCCAGCCATACTCGTGCGGCGAAGTGTGGCTTATTTCTTTTTGTTCTTTTCTCCTTTTTGATTTTTTTTTTTTCTTTTTTTTTAAGTAGGTGGCTTCCCTGGTCTAAGATTTACCTAAAGGCAGCAAAAAGAGAAAGGTCCAGTGACTGGGCTCTGGACAACCTACCTATGGGCTGTTACCCACGATAACTTGCCAGCCATATCACCCTAGAAGGTTCATTAGCTACCCAATTTCCGTTAAAATCGCCAAACAACGAGTCAGTGCAAAGAAAGTGTGTAGATGCTTAAAACTCAAAATTCCCTTAAATCAGAGGGTGGGTTGACAAGTCGTGTACTTATCACCCAAACTTATTTATTCCAATTATAATAAAATTCAGGTTGGCGAGAACTCGAAAAACAAATCCACATTTTAGTGGATACATAGGCTGATTAAGTCCAAAGACCTGAAGGGTCTTTGTGTTCAAACCATAATATAGTATTTCTTAAGATCGAAAATTTTCTTAAACCCAAATTCTCTTTCCTAATTTTGATTTTTTTTTTTTTTATATAAAATAAAACAAATCTACGGAGCTGACGAATGAATTCAAGGATAAATATCCATCCCCCCATGCCTATCTAATGCAATGTCCTCATTGTATTAAAAAGACATAAAACAGAGTGGAAAGGCGTAGAAAGCACCTGAATTACGTGGATATCGGGTCCGCTCCGAGATGAAAAGAACTGTATATGTGTTGAGTTTAGTGCCTTCAGCTAGGCACACTATACAAAGAAAAGAAATGAAGAATTCACATGTGCAGGTCAGAATTAGAATGAACAGAAGAATCCTCTGACCTGTCAGCAGAGGTCCACAGATGTGGACCAGATTGTGGTGCAGACCCACACCCCATAATCGAGAATATCTTAGGTTCTGGATAAAAATTACCCAAAACCTAAAATCAGAATGCAAGCGGGGTCGGGCCTGCGATTTGTGAGGATGCAACCCAAGGCCAAAATGTCGGGTTACAGAGAATTGAAGCTCAAAAGGATAATCATTAAATGTGTGCTTGAGTTTGACATCCTCGAAACAAATGTCGTAAGGGTTCTGATTTGATGGTTTCAGCTTAAAAGGAACCCTTCGACTCAATCTTCCATTTCCTCCAAAATTGACTTCCCAAATCAGAATTTCCCAGCTCCTATCCTCCTCATTCGGCATATCAAATTCCATGACCTCTTGTATATTCATCACCCCGTCTGAAATCTCCAAGTCTAGATGATGTGGCAAAATCAAAATTGACTTGGGTCTAATTATCTCAGAATTAGAATCATCAATAAGCTCAACAGGGTGTAACTGATAATCAGGGCATTGAATTAATTCCTCCAGAAAATGCGATTCTGGATCCGTATCGTGTGCCCTAATAAGATCAGTTTCCTCAGTTATTGGGCTATCAAATGATCTATCAGATTCCTCATGCCCAATCGTCTCACAAAAATCGTGATCTGAAAACTCGTGTGAGACTTCGCAACTTGAATCTTCACCATCAGGATCCGTATCAATGTATGTCCCAAAATCATTTGTCACTTTGCGTTCCAAGGAGACATACGTTTCCTCGTAACCCGGCTCAGGGATTTCAGGTGAAGAAATCAAATCATCCTTAATTGGTTGTTTTAATTCAATCTGGTCAGCTTCATAACACGTGTCCCCCCCAACAGGTGCCTGAGCGGGTTCTGTCATTGGCTTTCCTGAAGAGAGTTCATCCTGGTAATTATTCCAAGATTGAATCAAAGCAACCACGAATCTCATCCTCAATTTCGCTAATTTCCCAAGTAGAAACTCACCCGGGTTCTTATCCTTAACATCCTGGAGCCAATCCAACAAAGACTTGTTTAAATCATCAATCATTTCAATCAGGGGCTCCAATCTCTCAATGCAAGGTATTGGCTGAACTTCTAAAGATTGAATGATATTCCTCAAGTTAGCCAGAACCTTATCTTGAACCTGATTAACCTGAACCAAATGAGTTGGTTCAGGGTTGGGCGAGTTTGACATCAATGTAGAGGAATTAACGAATTGAGATTCGTTATACCCATCCTGATAATAGGTCATTTCAGATTGTTCAAAAGATGGAGATGACCTAAAGGCAGTGAAATCAGAGGATGGGTAAGGATCAGTGTATCCTTCTTGATTGTAGATCGCATTAGGTTGTTCATGAAAGGAGGACGATCTATAATCGATGCAACTCTGAGAAGGATAGAATTGAGAATCAAAGTGTTCAGGGTTAGACCCTAAACACGGGGGTCCGGAATTGTATCCCCAATCCGAATTATCCCAACTAACTGATGGTCGATTACAATACGAGTTGGGATAATCGTCATGTTGAGGATAATTTACAACAGGAGGGAAAGAGCGGGAATGCGTGAAATATGTGGAAGGATTCATGAGACACGGGAGGAAGAAAGGTGCCCTGCAATACAAACAATCAAACCTGTCCTTAAATGGGTTAGTCTACAGACCTACAGACTCTCAAAACCCGTTTTGAGATAAAGGAATGATTTGATCTACTTCTGTCTGTTCAATCCAACCAGTTAAAAGGAGGGACTGGGGAGAAGGTTCTTCCTTCGGCTTGCGCCTCCGGTTCCTAGTGTACCCCCCAGCCGCGATCGTTTGACTCTGCTCCCCTAGCTAGACATCAGATTGAACAGTAGAAACAGACTAATCGAAAATAATCTCGTTCTGAGTTCTGAAGAGCGAGTCCAATCCTTAAGGCCAACGTCTACTCTGTTTTATTTAGGGCTAGGTTTGAATGTGCTTTGGAATGTGATGGGCCCTTTAAATGGGTTGTGCCCTTAATGATTGATTGCTTTGTGTGTGCGTGCACAACCAGTGGTTTTCAAGCAAGATTATTTTTGATGTGATGAATTTTAAGGTTCAAATCTTGCTTAGTAGCTTTTAGGATTCAACTTTAGGTGTTTTCAATCAAGTTTCATTGGCACACCAGGTTTTGCAAGCACAGGTGAAGATATTTTCCTTTAAAGTTTAAAAAGAATGTGGAGTGCCTGGTAGATCCCTAAGAGTTGATCCTAATTGGCAGCTACTTGATGAGTTGATTTTATTTGAAGTGGTGCGACCCAAACAACTCAAACAACTGGCCTGATGCACCACCTAATTAGGCACACAAATGATTACCTAATCTGATTTCTTACTCAATTATGTGTTTGGATGTGTGTACCGGCTCCTAAGATTGGTTTACCGGTTGAGTTAGAAAATCAGATGAGGTTGTGTACCTCTGTGAGATTTTTTTTATTTTTTTCTTTTTTTAATGTGGGGGTTGGAGTGAGTATGGATGTCAAACAACAAACAATCTAACCTTAGAGTTTATAAGAACACCTAGGTTGATTGATGTTTGAATTATTATGTGATGAGATGAAATCTAATGGGTGGGAGGTGGGGGATAACTTACAAAACCTTTCACAGCACTTTACTCCGATCTACCGCTTTTGCCTGTCTCGAAAGAGTACCTGCAATTACAATAAGAAAGGAGAAAAGTGAGGTAAATGATTTGTAAGTTACAAAATGCGAAGAGAAATCAAAGAGCGTTGCCTCCCCGGTAGCGGCGCCAAAATGTTGAACGATTATTTTACGAAGCTACGCTAACGTGTTTGGTTTTGGAAAACCCGTCGTTGTAGTTCGAAAGCGAAGGATTCGTGTTCAACAAATAAAATTTATACCGAAATAAGAATTCCGGGTTGAACACAGGGAGGCGAACGTTTGATTTAAAAACTCCGCGTTTCTTTTTATTTTGTCACAAAGAAATTCAATTTAAACTATCTAAGTATCTACAACAAATAAAAGAGAGAGAGGGAGTAAGAGAGAGAGAAGGAATACTATACATGGAAATCAAAATGAGATGTAGAATAGACAAGGAATTTATCATAAAAGAGTTCTTTCATTACAACTAGAAAACATAAAACAATTACTCTAGAAAGCATTAAAAGAATGGAGGGAGAAATGTCCTCCTCGACGATTGCTCGGAGGACGAATAGACTACTCTAGAAAGCAGTAAATCTATACTAGAAAGCAGTAAAAAGAATAGGGAGAGAGAAATCCTCCTCGACGGTCGCTTGGAGGATGAGCCGGACGGGACGACGCCTGGACGAAGGAGAACGAAGTGGGACGAAGGAGGACGAAGCAGAAGAACGGGAACGAAGTAGCACGCCGTCGTCGTCGCGGGATCCACTTCCGAAGGGGGCGAAAATTTGGACTTTATCTCGCGAGAAGCATCCCGGGTGTGGGACAAGCTTCTCTTGAGCTTTCGAGAGGTAGAGAGGAGAAGGAAGGGATGAAAATTTCGTATGGAGGGGGTCTCCTTTTATAGTTGCAAGGAGTGGGGGCAAAATGGACATTACATCTTCAAAATAATAAATAAGGGGTCTTTAGTGACGGATAAAACCGTCGCTAAAGCCCCGCCGTCACCGTCGCCGCCGCGCCCACGCGCGCCCGCTCGGCTGGCCTGCGCGCGTAACGCATACGCACGTCCGCGTCGTCTCTAGATCGCGTCCGCGCCCGCTGCGTAGCGCGCCGCCTGCGTGTGATCGCGCGCCCACCAGAGCGTCCAATTGCGCGTCGGCGCTATCGGGCGCGCGCGGCCGTTGGATCTTCATCTGACGCTCGTGCGCGCCCGCTCGCCTGCGCCTTCGACCCCCTCACCGCGGCTCGAACCCGCGACCTCCGCTTCGCCCGCAGCTGCGTCGCCGCTGCGCTACGCGGGCGAAATGGTCGCGCGGACGTTTTTAAACGCGAGCGACCGCAGCCGTTGGATCGAGATCCAACAGCGGAGAGGAGACGGTGCGCGGTCTTCACAGGACTCCTGCGGCCGATTGGGCGGCTGGGATGGCGCCACGTGGCGCTATCTTGGCCGTCCATCTTCTGGAAGTTGTAGATGGTGCCACGGATGTCGGATTGACTCGATTTTTGTGTCGTTCGGCTGCGATCGTCGATCCGAATTCATCCGTGTGGTCGGATTTTCCATCTGAAGTGCGGATTTACACCATCCTGGCCCTTGATCTTCTAGGGTTCCCCGGTCTCTATCTGATGCTACGGATGCCTGATTAGGGCGATCATGGAGTCGTTGAACTCCAATCGTCGCCCTGATCATATCCATACGGTTGGATCTTTGATCCGAGGCCCCGATAAAATATTTGCCCTGTCCAAGCACATAAAAGGAGACAATTAACCTCCATTTTATTCAAACTACTCTAAATGCAAGATGATGCATGTAATGCAATATTTATATCATGAAATGCAATCCTATGCTTAAGAACATGCATAAATAGACATTTTAAGTAGTGTAAATGTGTTTACATCACACACCCGGGATGCTTCTCGCGAGATAAAGTCCAATTTTCGTTCCCCTTCGGAAGTAGATCCCGCGAGGATGACGGTGTGCTGCTCCGTTCCTGTTCTTCTGCTTCGTCCTCCTTCATCCTGCTTCGTTCTCCTTCGTCCAGGCGTCGTCTCGTCCGGCTCGTCCTCCAAGTAATCGTCGAGGAGGATAACTTCTCTCTCCCATTCTTATTTACAGCTTTTCTAGTGTAGAATTTTCTTGCTTTATAGTGTAATTGATTTTCCGCTTTCTAGTGTAACTTTTATTTAGTTTGATTATATAAACAATTGGAATATTGAATGCATGTTCTCTTTCTCTCTCTTTCTTTTTGTCTGATAGCTCCATTGTAATTATTTTTCCTTGCTTATCAAAAATCCTAAAAAAATATAATTGCGAATATAGATCAACGTAGCCTCCCTGTGTTCGACCCGGAATTCTTTTCGGTATAAATTTTATTTGTTGAACATGAATTCTTCGCTTTCGAACTACAACGATAGGTTTTCCAAAACCAAACACGTAAGCATAGCGATTCGTAATCGTTCAACAGGAATCCACAGAAGATCAAGAGCCAAGGTTTAAATTAAAGAAGATTCGAACGTCAGATGACAAATCCAACTGCATGGATGGATCCAGATCGATGTTCACAGCCCAATGGTGCAGAAATCAATTCAATCGGAGGCCTACATCACTAGATACAAGGAAAAGAAGATGAACGACCATGATGACGCCACATGGTGCCATCACAGGCGCTCCCTCACCATCGCCCCATCCTGGAAGAACGCACCACATGCTGTGGACTGTTGGATCTTCATCCAATGGCCACGAGTGCGACATGTTGCCCGCCCAGATTGGATATGCATAAATAGAAACAAACAAGTATACATAACAAAAGGTTTGCACAGCACGTTGGCTCACACGCTTGCGCGTAAGTGCGTGACGCGGGTTCGAGTCGTGCGTTGCGCGAAATTGAAGTGGCATTGGCTGTGCAGGCGCATGCAGGTGTAATTGCACGATCAAACTGCAAAGGTGCGACCAGGTGGCATGATCACATCGCACTGTGGGCGAACGCGCAATCGCACGTGTTTTGTGAGATTAGGAAGGCAAGGCAAGTGCGTGTAAGCTGTCCGATTGTAAGATTGGACGGCTGAGGTTGAAGCACTCAGAAGAGGTGAGCGGCGAAGGCGAAAATGCGACGGGAAAAAGAAGGATTTGGAGGATCGACGCTCCACGGAGTGCCACGTGGCAGCATCAGAGTGAACCGGGGGAAAAAGAAGGATTTGGAAGGCTTTTGCATAGGATTAAGGGGCCAAATGCCCTCTTTACCCCCCACAAAAGCTATAAAAAGATCCCAAAGGGCCCCCTTTGAAGGCATTCCCTTCATTCTCTTCTTCTTCCTCCTTCAACCTTTCTTTCTTCTTCTTCTTCCCGTCTTCTCTACATCTCCGTCTGAATCGTCCGTTGGGCCACCCTGACGGATCGTTGTTGCTCTTCTCAACCTCTTCAAAAGGCCACCACGAACCACCGGTGGCGCCCTTGTTCTATTACAATAGTAGTTTGTTTATTTTATGTTTTATTCAAATACATGTATCCAGTTTATGTTCAATCTCTTCTTGTGATATAAATATTGTGATTGATTGTTCCTTTTACTTACCTTTATATTTGAAATAAATGCATGAAATCAAAAGTGCTTTCTGCCTCCCTATGATCGACCAGGACTTACCAGTTCCGTTAATTATTTGCTCGAGACATATTTCATGCTATACTACAACGCGTTCATCTTTTACACGATCTACACCACGAACAGATCCTCCACACGACCATCTCATGCCGTAGCAAAAGTGGTAGAGAGAGGCACTCCCAAAGGAGGGGTGCGGGTTCGAATCCCCACAACCCCCCAATTCCTCAATTAAGTCGGTGCCCAACGCAGCATGGGCACGGACGTGCATGCACAGCCACCCGAACCGCCCGCATGCAGGAACAGCGTAGCGTGTGCACCCGTGGACACAGCTCGTGATAGGCGCGTGAGCATAGCGCCAGCAGGGCATGCGAGTGGGGGAGCGCGTATCTTTAGCGATGCGGACCTTTAATGATGCTTGCAGCTGTCACTAATGGCCTGTGCATGCCAGCAAAGGAATTGAAGGCGCGAATCTTCAGTGACAGAAAGGGCAGATTTGTAGCGACGTTTACGGACATCAGTAATGACCCAGATGTGAGTTTGTTCTTTCTCCTACACTATAAAAGGACCTACCCACCACCATTCCAAACCATCTCTTCCTTCCTTCCTCTCACCACCTCTAAGGCTCTAGAGAGAGCCTATCCTAAGCTTGGGATGCTACTCTAGAGTAGAAAACTAAAAAGTTTTCCCTCCCCTTATCCCTATTCATGGAGCATCCAGTGGCTGTCCGCTCACCACCCTTCGGGAAGATGATCCTTGCTGCGATGCTGTCCCTCCTCCGTCCTCCAGCGTCATCCTCCTTCGTCCCGCTCCTCACAACCTTCCTCCAGGCGATGTCAAAGAGAGTCATCCTCCAAGCGACCGTCGAGGGGGATTTCTCTTACCTCTTTCTATCTTTCTTTCTCTTTTGTAGTGTAGATTTTTCGCTTTCGTAGTTGTAACAAACAATTCTTTATAAATAGATGATTATTTCTCTCTCTCCCTCTTTCTCCCTCTCTCTCTTAAATTTTTTCAAGTAGATTAGCTAGAATTGATCGACCTGATCTCTTGCTTACTAAAAATACCAAAAAAATTATAAAAGATAAAAAACGACAAAAATAAATAAAAGTGAAACGCAAATTTTTCAAAACCAAACGTTTGCCTTCCTGTGTTTGACCCAGGACTCACTTTTCAAGTTTCGGCTATAAATTTTATTTGATAGACGCATTTTGCGAGCTACGATGACGGGTCCTCCAAACCCTCATTTTTATTTGCGAAACATGCCTGCATCATTTTGGCACCGTTGCCGAGGAGGCAACGTTCTTTTCTTTTTATTGCATTTTCCCGCATTACTTACATATTTCTCTAACCTATCTTTCTTCATCGATTTATTGTCTTGCAGGAACCCAATCGTGGAGCCGAGGGTGGTAGATTGGAGTAAAGTTCGGGTAGAGAATTCTGTAACTTTTCCCCCACTTCCCCACCCACTAGTTCATTTCACCACACTAAAACTCAAACCCAAATCAACTTAGGTGCTTTTTATGAACCCTAGGATAGATCTGGTTGTTTGTTTGTCACCTCCACTCATCTCACCCCCCCATATATTAAAAAGAAAAAGAAAATACTCTTCTCTTGTGGGATTTTCTAAAAAATACACACATTAACACCCACAACTCTCAACTTAAGGCGCACCACTCCACTTTGGTTCTACCACTTAACCGAGATCTGACCTGTGGATCCGGTACACCTTAACTCAACACACATATAAGTGAGTAGAAATCTGATTAGGTTTAGACTTTTTGTGTGCCTTAATCAAGCGGTGCAATAGGCCAATTGCTTAAACTGTTTGGGCTACACCACTTAATCTAAAACTGATCCATCAAGTAGCTTGCCACTTAGGGTTGATTCTTAGGGCTGAACCAGACACTCCACATTATTTTTTAGTTTTAAAGGAACACATCATCCCCCATGTTTTCAGAACCTGGAGTGTTCTACTAAACCTTGATTGAACCAACCTAAGAATTAAACCCTAAAAGCACTAAACAAGGTTAAACCCTAAAAGGCACATTAACAAATAATCTTATTTGCAAACCATGGTTATGTACACACACACACATTTTAACTGATCATTAAGGGCACAACCCATCTTAAATGGCCCATCACATTCGAAAAGCACAATCATCCTAAGCCTAATTAAAATTGAGTAGATGTTGGCCTTAAGGATTAATTCGCTCTTTGGGGCTCAGACTAAGATTTTTTTTTGATTAATCTACTTCTGCTGGTCCATCTGATGTTAAGCTAGGGGAGTAGCGTCAAACGACCGCAGCTGGGGGGTACACTAGGAACTAGAGGCTTAAGCCAAAGGAAGAACCTTCTCCCCAGTCCCTCCTTCTAAATGGTTGGATTGACCGGATAAAAGTAGACCAAATCATTTATAATCTCAAGATAGTTCTTAGGGGTTTGTAGGTCTTTAGGCTAACCCACCAAAGGATAGGGTTGATTGCTTGTATTGCAGGGCTCCTTTCTTTCTCTTCTGATTTCTCTCCTATTCTACCATGTATCCTTCCACATCCTACACTCATTTTAGATCCTATCCTCCTATCACCACTTATCCCCAAGATGATTACTATCCTGACTTGACTTGTAATTGCCCATCCACTAGTTGGGATAACTTTGATTGGGGATACGAATCCGAACCTCAGTGTCTACGGTCTAACCCTAGACAACAAGACTGATTACTATCCTTCCTGGAGCTACACAGATTATAGATCTCCACCCTTTGATGATCAACCTAATCAGATCTACAACCATGAAGGATATGTGATAAACGCCAGTTTATCATCATTCTTATGCATTAAAACAAACCTAGCTCTTAGGATTTTACTCCGCAAACTAGTTTTTGGGTTGCATTTAGGCATAAATTAGGTTAGGCATGCATTGCATTTTTTATTGCCTTTTTTGATATATTTTTGTGAGTGTTAGGGATGAACAGATATATAGATCCCTAAAACCCTAACACTCAAGAAGGCAAATGGTGAAGGAGAAGCTCAGACTAGCTGGAACTCAGCTTGATCCAGCTCACCACAGCTGGAACCTAGCTCACTTGAACTAGGGTTAGCTCATCCCAGCTCCATTCAGCTAATCTCAGCTGAATGGCAGCTCAAGAGAGTTCATCTTAGCTCATCCTAGCTCAAGTCAGCTCAGATCTAGCTCAACTTACCTGAGTCTAGCTCATCTCAGCTCCCACAAGTCCACAGGGAGCTCTAGCTAGCTCAGCTAAGTTGACGGGAGTTCACCCTAGCTCAGATCCAGCTACATCCAGCTCCACTCAACTCTAGCCAGCTGAAGAAGAACTCATCCCAGCTCAGGAAACTCAAGTCCAACTCCTGGGGACTCAGCTTAGCTCAACTCAGTTGAGCTAAGTTACCTTAGCTGCCTCAACCAGCTTGATCCTCCCCAGGAGCACCAGACCTAGCTCACCTCAGCTCATTATGGTAGAAGCTAGCTCACTTTAGCTTGGCTTAGCAGCTAGCAAAGAACTAGCAAGCTAAGCCAGCTAGAGTAGCTCCATGCCAGCCTCTTCAGCATCAGCCAGCTCTAGTTTCAGCTCTAGACTTCTCCTCCTCAGCTCCTCCCTCCAAACCCTAGCTCCAACACCTTCTCCTCTACTCCTCCATTAGCTAAGCTAGCTTAGCTTAGCTTAGATTAGCTTAGCTAAGCTTAGCTATGCTCCAACTTCCTTGGCTTGTACCACCCCAAAAACCCACCTAACAACTCCACCCAACTATCCCTACCTAAGATCCACATAAGCTAACCTACTTGGCGCCAACCTAGCCTACCCACCACCTCCAAAAGACACCTAAAAGTGGCGCCAAAAATCACCCTAACTACCCCCTTGTTGGCGCCACTTTTCCCTCCAAAGATCCCCTTCATCTCCATCACACAATTCTCCTTAAATCCATCTCCACCATCCACCTAACCCCCCTTCTAGAAGACCCTAGGTTGGCGCCAAAATGGTGGTGTCTCTCCACCACCAAAAGCCACCAACACCACCATAACCACCCCCTTTAACACCCCTTGGGTTGGCGCCAAGTACCCTTGGCCATAGGATCACTAACTACCACCATCCTTCCATCCTAGCCCTCCATTTCAAGGGGCACCTTAACCCCCCATCCTACCCTATAAAAAGACCACTACCCACCACCATTGAAGGCATCCTTGGCTAGCAAATTCACTCTCATATTCCACCTAGAAGCCCACATCCAAGAGAGAAGAAGAAGAAGAAGAAGATTAAGGGGATATTCTGTCCCCTTGGTGCCTTCCCCTCTTCCCTTCTCTCTTGAGTCACGCCAGCCAAGGGGACAGATCTTGAAGGTGGTCCATGCCACCTTGGAGGAGCTTTTGAGGGTGGTGCACACCCACCCCTTGAGGGAGAGCATTGAAGGTGGTAGCTTCCACCTTGGAGGATCTCTCAAGGAAGGAGAAGAAGGAGGCCCTCTTTTCAAGCCAAGGAGCAGCTAGGCTTGGAGCAAGAAGACCCCTTTCTTCACCAAATTTTGCAAGAGGATTAGTGTTTCTTTTATTTCTTTTAAATTTGTTTAGTTCTAGTAGAAGCATTCCTCTACTTGTCCTTGAAAAGAACACTAATTCTAGTTAATTAAATTTCCTTCTTTTAGCTTTTTATTGCAATTGTTACTTTTGGTTCTGGCACTTGTTTCACCTCTTCTTCCTAATTACTCTAGGCCTCCACTTGCCTCGAGTGAGCTTAGGAAGAAGATATTTCTATCTTTTAAGTTTTAGTTAAGAAATTGTAGGTGTTAGTACTTTCTGTTACAATTCGCATTTTGCCCTCGTCTTTTCAAAATAAAAAAAAATTATATATTTAAAATACCAAAAAGAAAGTTGAGATCTATTTGTAAGCAAGAGGATTAATTTTGCAACCATTTGGCCTCTTTGGACGACCCTAGATACTTCCCTGATGTAAACACATTTACATTACTTAAGATGTCTATTTATGCATGTTCTTAAGCATAGGATTGCATTACATGATATAAATATTTCATAACATGCATCATCTTGCATTTAGAGTAGTTTGAATAAAATGAAGGTTAATTGTCTCCTTTTATGTGCTTGGATAGGGCAAACTTTTTATCAGGGCCTCGGATCGAAGATCCAATAGTACGGATGTGATCAGGGCGACGATTGGAGTTTAACGACTCTAAGATCGCCCTAATCAGGCATCCGTAGCATCAGATAGTGATCGGGGAACCTTAGAAGATCAAGGGCCATGATGATGTAAATTCGCACTTCAAATGACAAGTCCGACCACACGGATGAATTCGGATCGACAATCGCAGCCTAACGATGCAAAAATCAAGTCAATCCGACATCCGTGGCACCATTTACAACGTCCGGAAGATGGACGGCCAAGATGGCACCATGTGGCGCCATCTCGGCCGCCCAAACGCCCGCATGAATCCATTGAAGCTTCCGTATCTGCTCCCTCTCCGCCGTTGGATCTCAATCCAACAGCTGTGGATAGCTGCGCCTAAAAGCGTCCGCTCGACCATCCGCACCCCATAGAGCAGCGGTCGAAGGCGCTATTGCGAGCTGTAGCCGCCGGTTCGAGCTGCAGTGAAGGGGAGAAGGGCGCGGGCGAGCGAGTGTGGGCGTGCGTTGGATCATGATCGGGCGGCTCAGATCTTCCAATAGCGGCCACACGCTATTGCACGCGCAGCGTCACACGGCATCATAAGTGTTGGGCGGGCGCGCATCAGCGGGCGAAGGCACATCTTAAGCTGTGGATGGCTGAACGTGCGGTGGGTGGGCAGTTGAGGAGGCACGCGTGGGGAGCACCCACTACACCCACGTTGGGGCTTTAGTGACGATTTTATCCATCACTAAAGACCCCTCATTTAATGTTTTAAACATGTAATGACCAATTTGCCCCCACTCCTTGCAACTATAAAAGGAGACACCCTCCATATGAAATTCTCATCCCTTCCTTCTCTTCTCTACCTCTCCAAAGCTCAAGAGAAGCTTGTCCCACATCCGGGATGCTCCTCACGAGATAAAGTCCAAATTTTCGTTCCCCTTCGAAAGTGGATCCCGCGATGACGACGGTGTGCTACTCCGTTCTCGTTCTTCTGCTTCGTCCTCCTTCATCCTGCTCCGTCCTCCTTCGTCCAGGCATTGTCCCATCTGGCTCGTCCTCCAAGAGATCATCGAGGGGGATAACTTCTCTCTCCCATTCTTCTTTACAGCTTTTCTAGTGTAGAATTTTCCTGCTTTACAGTGTAGCTGATTTCCCACTTTCTAGTGTAACTTTTATTTGGTTTGATTGTATAAACATTTTGAAATATTGAATGCATGTTCTCTTTCTCTCTCTCTCTCTCTTTCTTCCTTTTAGTCTGATAGCTTCATTGTAATTATATCGCCTTGCTTTTCAAAAATTCTAAAAAAAATATAATTACGAATATAGATCGACGTAGCCTCCCTGTGTTCGACCCAGAATTCAAATTTCGGTATAAATTTGATTTGTTGAACACGAGTTCTTCGCTTTCAAGCCACAACGACAAGTTTTCCAAAACCAAACACGTTAGTGTAGCAATTCGTAAGTTCAACATTTCCCTATCTAGGATATAAATTTAAAAGCGAAAGCGGATTCGCGTGTTGCAACGACGTTAAAAACCCGCTTTTACAAATCACACGTATTTCGCTACCACTTTTTGGCGCCGTTGCCAGGGAGGCACGGCTTTGCATTAGTCAATTTTCTCTTGCTTGAAGTGGATCTCATCCCCTTCTCTTTCTTTTCTTTTGTGTGTGCAGGAACTATTGCAGGAAGAAAGTGGGAATCTGGAAGCGAGAGCTCAAAGATCCTTTTCTTCCCATGAAATTCAGGTTGGTTCCCCTTTCTTGTCACATTTAGGCTAAAAGACTACCAAAAAAATATTAAACTTGGCTTTCAGGACCATTAACAACTTAACTAAGTGGAGTGATGCATTTTAAAATCCATTGTTTGCTTGAATGCTTCTTTAACACCACTCCATTGCAAGTATTGGAGTTCTATTTTTGAGGTCCAGATTTCTGTTCGGACTTAAAAAATTGATTCCTTACACCACAGGCCTTCTAAAATCATAAAATTTCATACAATGATTCCCAATTAAGTTAGGAACATCTGTTCCAAATTTTAGATCAATTGGATTTGTATTTAATTTTTTAAAATTTGTGGACTGTAGAGGGGTCACACCTTCTAATCTTCCTATTTTGCTACTGTCCACGAATTTTTGATATTTTTGTACTCATCCAATTTTTGTGAAATTTAGCTTGCTGGAATCCTTGTGAAATTTTACACGTCATATAAAATCACAAAAATTTTCTGAGGTCGATGGTAATACTAAAAAGTCCAAAATACCCACAGGTATCATTTCTGGACTTTAACACCAGTACAATTAAAAATTCAAAATAATTATTAAACAAATTCCTAAAATCTTACAAAAATCTTTTTTGGAATCTTAGTTTGATTTTATTCAATGTAGTGGTGTTTTTTGACTTGTTTGGACCACTACTTAATACAAAAAGCCTAAAATTATTTCATTAGTAGTAATTTTCTATCTTAGGGATAATTGGCTTAGGGTTTCTTTCTTTCTTTTTAGAGACTTACATTAAAGGAAATTAACCATCACCAATATAATTTGTCTTTCCTTTGATTGTGGAGTTTCAAACTTGTTTGAAAATTTAAAAAGAAAAATCCTAAAACACATTTAATTAAATCAAATCCTAAAAGACAAAAATACAAAAAAATTGTGTGACAACTTGATTTTCATTAGGGCCACTCTCCAATTCCTGCACACACACAAAAAAAATCGAAATAATAGGGCAACAACACAATAAACGCCCTTCACATTTCGTGTGCACTATAGCATCCTAGACCTAATTAAAACTTGTAGCAACTTGACCCCTAAGACTTCATCAACTTAGGCTTGCTATCTAGGTCTTAAGTTTTCTTTAGTTAGTACCAATTCTGTCATCTACATCTGGTGTTCAGGCTGAGGGGCTGTGTCAAACGACCAGGCGCGGGTTTGTACAAGCACCTGGGATTTTCCCTGGGAAACGTTTGGGCCCAAACCTCCTCTTAAGCAACTTGGCTAGATTTGTTGACAGAACGAGTATTCACTATTGATTACTTATTTCCTATGTAGACCAAGTCTTAGGTTTATTTTTAGGGAGTCACACTTAAGTTAGGTCTAGCTTTGTTTGTTTGATTTGCACACTTTCTCTCACCTCTTTCTCTTCTCCCCTCCCGTTCTTCCATTTTATGCACGGGCGACGGTCTCAAAATCCGCACTTGGAAGGACCATTTGATTTCGCCCCCCGCGCAAAAAGACCACTTTTTCTATCTTCTTCTCCTTCTAAAAAAATGGAAACTCAACAAAATAGGTTCACTGACCCTTCCACTTCTACCTCTAACCCCACCACTAACCCTAATTCTAACCCTTCCACCCAAAACCCACCCACCTTTAACTTCCCACACTTGGAGCTCCCTAATCTTGAGTTGCCCCAAACACAACATTAAGACCCCCTACTTGATCTTTTAAAATTAATGGCTGAGCAGATTAATAAATTAAATTCCAATCAACAAACATTGACTAGAAACATTCAAAATCTAGCTAATCCAAGGCCACACCCACCACCCTGTCAGCAGCCTGTTATTCCTCTAAAAGATTTCTATGATCCGTCTTATTATGAGGAACGACCAGGGGTGGTCATACTAGAGGGGGACTTTGAGATCAAGCCTGTAGTCTTGAAACTAATTAAACACTTTCATGGCCTTCCTAGGGAAGACCCTTTCAGCCACCTTGAAGAGCTAACTCTTCTTGCACAGACAACCCGTTCCCGAAATGTGCAAGAAGACATATGGCTGATGCGGCTTTTTCCATTATCTCTTAAAGATAAGGCCGCTTATTGGTTCAGGACCATTGGCCGACCCATCACAACTTGGCCTCAGCTCAAGAGCACCTTCCTCAAGAAATTCTTTCCCATAGGTCGTACCAACTCCCTACAAAGATCTATTACGACCTTTCACCAAAAATCTGGTGAGACCTTCCATGATTCTTGGGAAAGATTTCAAGATCTCTTAAGAAGTTGCCCGCACCACGAGATTCCTTTATGGCAGCTCGTGCAAATCTTCTATCATGGATTAGAAGATCAAATCTGACATTTTGTCGATGCCTCGTGTGGCAGCAACTTCTTAAATAAAGATGCTGAAAGTGCCTATGACCTGTTTGAAGAAATGAGTGAAAACTCATTTAATCAAGCTTCCATGAACACATTTTGCAGAACCCAAAAGCCGCAGTTCGGTGTTCATGAAATAGTCACTCAATCTATCCCTGTCACCCAAGATGATCTTCAAATGATCTCTCAAAAACTCGACCAGATGCATATTAATCAAAAGAAAATTGAGGAAATATTGGCCACATCAACCCAAGCTCCACACCCACATCTAACCCAACCTAACTTTCCACGAAGAGAAAATTTGCACAATCTCAACACTACTGTTGATTATTCTGAGGTTGCCCATGATTCACTGGAAAATTACAACTATCTAGATCTTAACCCCACTCAAAATATTTCTGCCATCCAGGAGCCCTTTAAAAATTCTTCCAATTGGAAAAATTACCCGAACTACTCCTGGAATAATCAGGTTTCTTCCCAACCATATCATTTTAATGGGTATGGGTCGAATCCAATCTTCCATCCTGGGCCATCTCAACAAGACATAAATGCCCAGATGATGCGAACCCTGCAGGAAATGCAAACAAAAATGATGGAAGTAACCTGCACCATCACAAATATGAACAATCAGATTGGGGTTACTCCCATGCAAAGACCTGCAGGACATCTTCTGTCCCAACCCATGCCCAACCCTAATCACGAAGGGAACCATTATATGGGCAGAACTCCACACTATCCAAATCAGCCTCCTCGTAATCCACCACCTCAGTAGCCTCCCAGGTTTTCGCAATCACAAGCCCCCCCACCTCCTCCAAATAATAATCCGACTGCACATGCAGTTACTTTGAGGAGTGGGAAAACCACCACTGATCCCGAACCTTCACACAAACCTGGTGAAATACCTGTGCAAATTGACTCCCCACCTCCCCATTAGGAAGGAAAAGAAATACAAAAAGACAAGATTCCTATCCCTTTCCCACAAGCTCTCCACCCCACCACCAACAAAAAAAAGAAATCTGAGCCCACTGCAGAAGAACTCATGGATCTATTTGGGCAAGTTCATATCAATATTCCTCTCCTAGATGCCATCAAATATATACCTGCGTATGTCAAATTTTTGAAGGAGATTTGTACTATTAAAAGGTAGGCCAAAAATCTAGGATAGGTGCATCTTTCGAAGATAGTAAGCTCTGTCATACAGAGTAAGCTGCCTCCTAAGATGAAAGATCCGGGGGTGCCTTTAATTTCTGTAATTATTGATGACACTACCTTTAATCGCACCCTCCTTGATCTTGGTGCCTTAGTTAATATTATTCGCACGAGTTTATTTGAAGAATTTCAGATCGGTGAATTAAAACCCGTCGAGGTTACCTTACAATTAGTCGACCGATCTACAATCAAACCTCGTGGGATTATCGAGGATGTTTTGGTCAAGGTCCAGAATTGTGTCCTCCCTACAGACTTTCTGGTTCTTGACATTGAGGTACCTGAATCATTACTGGACTCCCCAATAATCCTTGGACGCCCTTTTTTGGCCACTGCAAAGGCAAACATTAGTTGCCACACAGGCAAAATGGATATCACTTGTGCAGGCCAAACTATCACTTTAGATATTTTCAAATCCTCCAGGAGATTCCATGATGATAACTTTTTTGAGGACTCAGATATGGAAATTTCCAATATGGTGGAGACAATGTTAATAGATACCCTTACCACCCATAATTTTTTTGAGGACTCTGATTCAGAATCAGTGGTCGGCAAAATCTGTGATCTAGAGACTTGCCTTGGCCCCAAATTTATTCTTGATACACCCCCTAAGCACCCTAACCCACCCACTATTCACGCACCTAATTTTTCCACACTAACTTCACCCAATCCTCACCATTCCTTCCCCGACTCCTTTCTTACGGACTTGCCACCAACCCTGCCCGAGTTTGGCATCCAACCTAATTTAAAACCATGGCCAGACTCGGGCTACACTTATCATTTTCCATCCAAATTTGATCCCAATATTGCTTCTAATCAATTTTCTAGGGATCTAGAAGAAGACACCCTTTTTGCAGGCATCCAAGTGTCCAATTATTTATATGATTTTCCGTCTTCTGTGCATACCTTCACGCCCGGCTGAATGGCGTAAAAGATAGCACTGGATGGGAGGTAACCCATCATTTTTTCCTGCCTTCCTTTTTTCTTCTATTTCCAGGTTTTGATCATCCTAAACCCGACCGTTCTTCACTAAGGTGATCCCTTTTCCCTCCTAATCCATGAGGACATGGCATATCTTAAGCATGGGGGGGTGTTTTTAAATTTGACGATCGATTTAGGATTTTCAAAACCTAAAAGCATGAATTTTTCTTTAATTTATTTCCTGCTTGCATACCCAAAAAAATAAAAATGTTGAAAACTTTTTGAGGAAAAATTTTGAAATCGGGACTAAGGTCGAAAAATTCACTTTTGGTACAATGGGATTTAATCTTTAACAAACTAAGGATGAGGATATGGATCAGATCATTAGAATTCCAGGGTCTATTTTAGACTAGATCAGATATCCTTCTCTAAAATTCTACCTGAACTCATGATAGTTCAGGTGACTTGATCCTATTTTGTAATACGGAAAGTATTTGACTTAGTTTCTAATTCAAAAACTTGCATGTCTTGAGAAACTTCTTGTGTCAATTTTCACACACAAGCCAACACTTAAAAACAACTAAAAATTTGAAAAACTCCCTTGTTTGGACTTAGTAAAAGTCTAAAGTAGATCATTGGTTTGAGTTCCCACCTCCAAGAAGGAGGAAAATACCTCCTTTAAGGACGCGATGTCAACATGTTACCGCCTCAGCGCTGCTCCATATCTATATTTCATATCTTTAGACGGAGCATTAAAGAACATTTTAGCAGCTCAAGTGTCTTGGACGGTGCTCTACCTATAGTGTCGGAGCAAGAGCTTGAGTTTGCTTGGAGCGCCCTTTTACACCGCATCGTGTTTTGGGGTTGTGAGCTCCTGGGTGGTGTCATGGATAGTGATATCCCGAAGTACTGGCGCCAGAGCCCCCTTGAGGAATGGCAACGGGAATGATGATCCTGACACATCTGTTGTAAGACTAAGCTAAAAATAAGCATGGGGGAGAGAAAAAAAAAGTAATAATAAATAAATTAACATGCCCTTATAAATGTTGGCTTTTCACAAGCACAGACACAAGGTTTTAAAGGATTTTGCAAGTTGCAAATCAGATTCATGAGCCAGAAAAATCCTAAAAACAAACATTTCAAGTCATCTGAATTAACAAGGGGTTAATTTGTGAATTTTCTGGAGGATATATTGATCTCGTTCTGTCTAATGGTTGGATCCAAAAACAAATCCCGATGTTTATCTTTAACAAATCCCGTACCTCCTGTGTTTTAATCTATCAAGGTACCGTAATCTCTTTTTCTCCTCAAAAGTCGAAAAAATTAGATTGCCTAAAAATTCCATTTTCCAAAAGTTTGAAGTTTTGCTAAGAGATTAGCAAAAGATAAGCATGGGGGTGTGGTAAACGCCAGTTTATCATCATTCT
Source organism: Thalassia testudinum (assembly GCA_037157565.1). Classification (NCBI taxonomy): domain Eukaryota; kingdom Viridiplantae; phylum Streptophyta; class Magnoliopsida; order Alismatales; family Hydrocharitaceae; genus Thalassia; species Thalassia testudinum. The sequence goes on from JAZHRO010000009.1 coordinate 55,396,586, forward strand.
TATGCATTAAAACAAACCTAGCTCTTAGGATTTTACTCTGCAAATGGATTTTTGGGCTGCATTTAGGCATAAATTAGTTTAGGCATGCATTGCATTTTTTATTGTCTTTTTTGATATGTTTCTGTGAGTGTTAGGGATGAATAGATATACAGATCCCTAAAACCCTAACACTCAAGAAGGAAAATGGTGAAGGAGAAGCTCAGACTAGCTGGAACTCAGCTTGATCCAGCTCACCACAGTTGAAACCTAGCTCACTTGATCTAGGGTTAGCTCATCCCAGCTGCATTCAGCTAATCTCAGCTGAATGGCAGCTCAAGAGAGTTCATCTTAGCTCACCCTAGCTCAAGTCAGCTCAGATCCAGCTCAACTTAGCTGAGTCTAGCTCATCTCAGCTCCCACTAGTCCACAGGGAGCTCTAGCTAGCTCAGCTGAGTCGACGAGAGTTCACCCTAGCTCAGATCTAGCTACATCTAGCTCCACTCAACTCCAGCCAGCTGAAGAAGAACTCATCCCAGCTCAGGAAACTCAAGTCCAACTCCCGAGGACTCAGCTTAGCTCAACTCAGTTGAGCTAAGTTACCTTAGTTGCCTCAACCAGCTTGATCCTCCCCAGGAGCACCAGACCTAGCTCACCTCAGCTCATTATGGTAGAAGCTAGCTCACTTTAGCTTGGCTTGGCAGCTAGCAAAGAACTAGCAAGCTAAGCCAGCTAGAGTAGCTCCATGCCAGCCTCTTCAGCATCAGCCAGCTCTAGTTTCAGCTCTAGACTTCTCCTTCTTAGCTCCTCCCTCCAAACCCTAGCTCCAACACCTTCTCCTCTACTCCTCCATTAGCTAAGCTAGATTAGCTAAGCTTAGCTATGCTCCAACTTCCTTGGCTTGTACCACCCCAAAAACCCACCTAACAACTCCACCCAACTATCCCCACCTAAGCTCCACATAAGCTAACCTCCTTGGCACCAACCTAGCCTACCCACCACCTCCAAAAGACACCTAAAAGTGGCGCCAAAAATCACCCTAACTACCCCCTTGTTGGCACCACTTTTCCCTCCAAAAATCCCCTTCATCTCCATCACACAATTCTCCTTAAATCCATCTCCACCATCCACCTAACCCCCCTTCTAGAAGACCCTAGGTTGGCGCCAAAATGGTGGTGTCTCTCCACCACCAAAAGCCATCAACACCACCATAACTACCCCCTTTAATACCCCTTGGGTTGGCGCCAAATACCCTTGGCCATAACTACCTCCATCCTTCCATCCTAGCCTATAAAAAGACCACTACCCACCACCATTGAAGGCATCCTTGGCTAGCAAATTCACTCTCATATTCCACCTAGAAGCCCACATCCAAGAGAGAAGAAGAAGAAGATTAAGGGGATATTCTGTCCCCTTGGTGCCTTCCCCTTTTCCCTTCTCTCTTGAGTCACGCCAGCCAAAGGAGAAGCCAGGCAAGGAAGATCTTTGGAGGAGATCTTGAAGGTGGTCCACGCCATCTTGGAGGAGCTTTTGAGGGTGGTGCACGCCCACCCCTTGGAGGAGAGCATTGAAGGTGGTAGCTTCCACCTTGGAGGAGCTCTCAAGGAAGGAGAAGAAGGAGGCCCTCTTTTCAAGCCAAGGAGCAGCTAGGCTTGGAGCAAGAAGACCCCTTTCTTCACCAAATTTTGCAAGAGGATTAGTGTTTCTTTTATTGCTTTTAAATTTGTTTAGTTCTAGTAGAAGCATTCCTCTACTTGTCCTTGAAAAGAACACTAATTCTAGTTAATTAAATTGCCTTCTTTTAGCTTTTTATTACAATTGTTACTTTTGGTTCTAGCATTTGTTTCATCTCTTCTTCCTAATTATTCTAGGCCTCCACTTGCCTCGAGTGAGCTTAGGAAGAAGATATTTCTATCTTTTAAGTTTTAGTTAAGCAATTGTAGGTGTTAGTACTTTTCGTTACAATTCGCATTTTGCCCTCGTCTTTTCAAAATAAAAAAAAAATTATATATTTAAAATACCAAAAAGAAAGTTGAGATCTATTTGTAAGTAAGAGGATTAATTTTGCAACCATTTGGCCTCCTTGGACGACCCTAGATACTTCCATTATCTAGGATATAAATTTAAAAGCGAAAGCAGATTCGCATGTTGCAACGACATTAAAAACTCGCTTTTACAAATCACGCGTATTTCGCTACCAATATGCTGATTATAACACCTACCCCCAGTATTCCATTGAAAATAGGTCATCACCATTCTTTGAACAACCTGAAACGACTTACTATCAGGGAGGTACCTGAGAAGCTCGATATCTTGGCTCCCCTAGATTTAACCCAAACCCAAACAAACTTGAACCGAGCCAGTCAATTTAGGTGAACCAGATCCAAGACAGGGTGTTGGCTAACTTGAGGAGCACCATCCAATCTTTAGAAGCTCAACCAACACCATGCACTGAATCATTGGAGCCTATGATAAAAATGATTGATGACCTGAATAGCTCTTTACTGGATTTGCCCCAAAGCGTTACGGATAGGGACTTGGGTGAGTTTCTTCTTGGGAAGTTGTCAAAGTTGAGGATGAAATTTGTGGTTACAGTAGTCAAATCTTGGGGTGATTCTCAAGATGAACCCCCTTCAGGAGAGCCAATGTTTGAACCCACTTAGGCGCCTATCAGGGGGATACATATTTTGAGATTAGAGATGACCAGGTTGGTCTAGAGCAACCCTTTGAGGATGAATCGAGTTTCTCACAGAAAGATCCCAGAGCCAAGGAATGACAAAAAATATGTCTCCATTGACCATGAAATGACATATGATTCCTTTTTGAAATTGAAAGGGGTCCTGAATTTCTCGCTTACCACGGAGCTACTCCGCGATCAGAGCCACGGCCACTCTCCAGCACCGAGTTAGGATGGCTGGACACACACCAACGGCACATCCACCCATAATGGTGCTATGCACGTCAGGGCAAGCCACACGGTTACGAACCTGCGCATAGAGAATGCCTTATGGTGAACGGGTGCACCAGCTGTGCTGCCCTATTAACCCCAGAAATGACATATGATTTTGAGACATATACAAATGAGGATCATGGATTCTTTGACTCTGAGGGTGAGGAAACTCTTAGTGAAGTCTCACTTGAGCTTAAGGAAGATGATTTTAGTGATACAAACGAACTCGAGGAGCATGATGAACCATTTGATAGACCATTCATTGAAGATTTGGATTCTGTTGGGGCTAACTTGGTGATTCGAATCCTCATTTACTAGAAGATTTAATCAATAGCCCCATTCCTCAACAACACCCTAAAGGGATTGATTTTGATTTGGAAATCATTGTACCCAAGTCAATTTTGATTTCTAGACTTGGGTAAATCTTATGGGGTGAACGGTATGCTAGAGGTCTCGAAGCCTGAGCACTTGATGTTGGAGGATATAAATGCTTAAATAAAAATTTAGGAGGTTAATTCTGAGGGAAAACAAGTTTAGATCTGAGGGTTCCTGTTGACCTGAAACCACTTACCATCTATTAGGACCCTTACGATATCTTTCACGTGCGACTCAAGCTTGGAATAATTGACTATCTTCCTGAGCTGAATAATATGTGGATACCCAATTTTAATGAATTAGATCAACTCATTGTCCGACACTTTGGTCTTGGGTTGCACACCACAAAATCGCAAGCCCAGCCTCGCAAACACAGCAATCCTAGGTTCTAGGTGATTTTCATCCAGAACCTTAGAACCACTTGACCCTGGGGCATGGGTCTGCACCATAACTTGGTCCACATCTGTGGACATATTTTGTTGGCGTGTCTGAGGATCAATATTTTTATTTTGATTCTGACCTGCACTTATGAATTCTCAATTTCTTCCTTGTATGTATGTTATGCCTAGTTGAAGGCAATAAATTTAGCGCGTGTGTATACTCTCTTCTCTCTACGGAGCTGACCGGATTTTCACGATACTCAGGTGATATTCTATTTACTCTGCCCTTTTCATCTCTTTATTTTTATAATGAGGACAATGCATCATTTAGGCATGGGGGGTGGACACTTTATCCTGAAATCATTTTGTTAACTCCGTAGAATTTCTTTTAATTTCTTTAAAAAAAATGAAAATTCAAAAGATAAAAAAAGAGAAGAATTAGAAGGGAACTTAGGCATTTGGAAGTTATTAACTTTAGGAAATAATATGATAGGACTTGAACACTCAAACTCTTCAGATCTTCGAGCTTAATTAGCCCGGGTGTCCACTCGAATGTGGACTTAGTCTTGAGTCCTCACTATGTCAATCTTATTTTAATTCGGTAAATAATTTAGGATGATAAGTATGCGACTTATTAGCCCGCCCTCTAATTTGACTGGACTTTAAGCCTAAGCATCTACACACTTTTTGCACTGAGTCACTTTTCGATGATTTTCTCAAAAATTGGGTAGCTAATGAACTATCGAGGGTGGTATGGTTGGCAAGTTATCGGTGGTAACTCATCGGCTGGTTGTCTAGAGCCCAGCCACAAGACTATTTTCGTCGTACCGCCTTTAGGTAAATCTTAGATCAGGGAAGCCACCTATTTAAAAAAAATAAGAAAAAGAAAATAAAACCACACTTCACTGCACGAGTATAGCTGGCAAGTTGTCGTGGGTAATAGCCCACTGTCGGTTGTCCAAAGCCCAGCTCACAAAAATGCACCATAATTTCCAAAATACTTAGGGAAGAAGTGGGAAAGTAGAATAAATCAGGGAGATATACACTGGGTTCACCCTTGTGTTGACCCCATTAATAAAAGTAGGGAGAAAGCTACCATTCAAAAAGAAAAACCTCTAGGCAAGGTCACTTAGGGTCGTAGAAACCCGAAATCTATTTTAACGGCCGCCTAGTGAGTCTTTCACTCTTTTCACTATATGCTTAGCACTTAGAGTCCTTTTCGAGTCTTGGGTGGGTCGGGTAACTGTAAAAAGTTATCTTGACACTCTCAAACTCCAAAAGTCCAAAAAAATAAGAAAAGAAGAAAAACAAAAAAATGTATCTTCCCTTTTCAAATATGGCGAGGACTTGGGCGGTCTGCATTCTGGCAGACACCCAACTAGTGTTGAGCTTTCGTTGTTTAGGACCATAGTTTAAATTTTCTATTGTTAATAACGACTTAGGCTTAAGTGATCTAATCTTAATTTTGATTTTATACATAGCATATAGTTTAATTTTGCTAAGGACTAGCAAAAGATAGGAATTGGGGTATGATGTAGACACAATTATTGAAGATAAATTGCCTATTCATGCATGTTCCTATGCTTAGATTTGCATTTCATGTTATAAATGTTACATAACATGCATCATTCTACATTTAGAGTAGTTGTATATATTTTAGGTCAATTAGGTCCTTTTTATGGTCAGATATTTTTCTCCTTTTTGTTTTCATACTACATTCTAGAAATCCAGACAAATGTGAAAGTGTAGCTATGTAGCTTTGTAATGGATTCGAGTGAAAGACCTAATTCACCTCTAAAGCCTGTACTTGACCCATAGTAAAATTCTAGCAGGATAGGCGGACTTCTTCCCTCGGGGCATTCAAGATATTCTATGAATTCCACCTGGCTTTAAGCTTAGGTAGAGAATCTTAGAGAGAAAAGATTATATATTTGGTAGGTCACTCTCACTTGGTGCTGCATAGAAATTAGTACTACAAAATCTATATTCCCAAATTATTAAGTACTCAACTCAGAGAAAGATGAGAAAACTATGCTCTCTTTTTGTTCCTTTGTATTCATTCTCTCTTTTTCTCTCTTTTTTTTCTTTTTTTTTCTTAGAGCTCAAAATCTCACCAGATTCTCATGTATGATCCATATTTGGTTGTCTCACTTGGCACTAACATTTTAATTGAGTTCTCACAACCATAACACTAAATCAGAATTCCTCAACCAGCATCCGGGCGGTCAAAAACATAGAAAAATAGGTTAAGGCCTTATTTGGTGGTATTTCCTATTTGGAAGTCGTAGAGCACGTATTTTGATAGGAAAACGTCGTAGTATAGTACTCAATACAATCCAACAAAGATATTTGTAAAAAGATAACGAGACTTGAATCCCGGTCATTCGTCTCTAGGAGGCATTTGTTTTACTTTTGAAATCGATCTTTTACCGCTCTACTTTGTTTAAAATCACACGTCGATTTATGATTATTACATATTGAAGTATGACATGCTTAGTTGCAAGTATATCAGGAATTGAAAACAGGCAACATTAATCACACAAAAGATATTGTAATGAGCTCATGGTGATTCTCAACACATAGACATATATATATATATAGAAAATATATTTTTCATTCATTCATTTGGAAAGTGTTTGCAACATGAACTTGTAGAGGAAAGCTTGTACATGAATGCTTAAAAATGTAAAGCTAGCTATCAGAAAACGATCGCATACAAGAATCTATGGGGGAATTTTACATGCATCATTGGGGGAGAATAAGGAGCTAAACTACTAAGCAGTAAATAGAAGCAGTAAATATGAAGAACTAGCTACTAATCTAGCAGAAACTAAGGGCATTTGGAGGTGGTCTCTGATGGCCTTGGAGTGGTAGAGAGGAGAATGAGGAGCGGCCAATGGAGCTTAGGCCGACCCTTGGAGAGAGAGACGAGTGATCCAGCATCCTGGCTTGGTGTCCTTAATGGTGGTGCTCAGCTCGTGGAGATGGAGTGGAGATGGTGGTGGCTAGCCTAACTGGAGGTGGATGGAGCCAAGCAAGTATGGCCAAAAAGTGGATGGGTGCAAATGGCCACCCCTTAGGTGTTTTTATAGGCCTAAGGGAAGCTCTCTAGAGAATTATGGAATTCTCTAGAGAGGCCTATGGTGGGAGCTAATGGGAGAGTGAGAGAGAGAGGGTGGATGGTGGTTTTTAGATCCACTAATGTGGATCTAAAAATTGAATGGCTCTTGATTGCTAATTTTAGTAACCAAGGCAACCACACATGGTAGAGAGTTCTAGAGAACTCTAGGATAGGTATTTTCGTGTGGATGGTGTGTGGGCGTGTGTGGGAGTGTGTGGGTCGAAACTTAGGTGGCTAGGTTGATTAGGTTAGGTTCTAGTGGGTTTAGGTCAAGGTATGTCTGAAATTAGGGTTATAAACTGTAATTCACTAAGGTAAAGTGCAATTAAACTTAATACAAGTTTAATTAGGTGTGTGGAAACTTAATTGAGAGTAAAATAACTCAATTAATTTAGGTTTAGTTCAATTGGACTCTCACTGAGTCCAATTAGACAGTGTGTGCTGAGGTCAGGGTTCAATTGGACTCAGTGATTCCAATTGAATAGGTTGATGGAATTGACTAAGATCCAAGTCAATTAGGTTTTTAAGGTGGTCTAGAGATGATGTACTAGGGTTAGGGCACCTTAATTTAGGTTCTTGTGGGGTTGGAATTGGGTTTAGGGACCTAGAGATCCAAGATCAAGGCTTGAATCTCAAAACAGGAACTAGAGAGCAGTATTAGACATCTAATAATAGTGTCAGACATCTTATACTCAAAAACCAGAAGTCTAGGCTTGTTGTCTGGACGTCCAATCGGAGTTAGGAAGGATTCAGGGTTTTGTCTTGACTATTCTGCAGAAATTGGACGTCTAACAAAGTGTCTGGACGTCCAATAACACTGCAGAAGTGGGTTTAAGGTGTGCGAGAGTTGGCTAAGGGTTCTGGACATCCTATAATTCATCTAGACATCCAGATAAGGGTTGGAAGTAGGGTTTTGGGCCTTCTTAGGGTGCTGTGACCTAATCTAAGGGTGGCTAAGGCTTGGGGAAGTCTCTAGGCTATCCTAGGGCTAGGATGGACCTAAGCTCTTCACATTTTACTGCTTTATTCCTACTTAATAGAATAGCAAACCTTAATTCCCTTTCATCATTATTCCTACATCTAATCTAACTCTTCTACTCCAGCTCTGCTACAACACCTGTTATCTTGATCCAGCTTCAGATCCTGCTCCTGATCTAGCTCCAGATCTAGCTCCTGATTAGCTTATTGCCTGCAATTGACATAATGCACTTAATCAGCACATTATAACATTATTTTATGCATAGCTAAAGTAAAGCAGTAAAGATGCAAATAATGCTTAAGCATGCATGAATTACCCTAACTTATGCTAAGCCCTAGCCTAATTTAGGTCAATTAAGACCTATGATTGCTGCGCAATTATACCCTCATGCCTAAATCTTTCTAGTCCCTAACAAATGCAAGACTAAATTATTTACAGCAAGGGTCCCTAAGGGACTGATTATTTTATCAAGTGTATGCCTAGAGATTTTTTCTCCTTTTTGTTTTCATCCTATGCTGTAGAAATCCAGACAATCGTGAAAGTGTAGCTATGTAGCTTTTGCAACAGATTCGAGTGAAAAACTAATTCACCCCTAAAGCCTGTACTTGACCCCTAGTAAAAATTCTAGCGAGATAGGCGGACTTCTTCCCTCGGGTTATTCAAGATACTCTATAAATTCCACCCCAGCTTTAAGCTTAGGTAGAGGATCTCTGAGGGGAAAGATTATATATTTGGTGGCTCACTCTCGCTTGGTGCTACAAAGAGATTAGTACTGCAGAATCTTGATTCCCAGACTACTAAGTAACTCATCACAGAGAAATACAAGAAAAACTATGCCCTCTTTTGATTCCTTTGTATTCATTCTCTCTTACTCTTTTTTTTTCCTTCTTAGAGCTCACAATCTCACCAGATTCTCACACATGATCCATTTTAAGTGGTCTCACTTGGCATTAACACTTTAATTGAGTTCCATAACCCCAACACTAAGTCAGAATTCCTCAACCAGTATTCGGGCGGTCAGAAACACAGAAAAATGGGTTAAGGCCATATTTGGTGGATCTCAAATTTGGTGGTATTGCCTCAATGTAACTGAAATAAATACTAAATATTTACATACTCTTTTTCTTTGCTTTTTCTTTTTTTTTTCTCTAATAATTTTTTTTCTTTTTCTTTTTTTTCTTTTTTATTTTTTAACATAACACAACTAGCACACATCCATGAACTTTATTGAGGTGGCATTATTAGGGATTGGTGGTACTCAAGAGATATTGGGTGACTTATTTGGTGGAAGTGCCTGCTCATGGCACTGGGAGAGATGGATAGGGCGGTGTATTTCTGACCCTGATATCAATACCCTCCTTCAGCCAAGAATTCCGTAAAGAATGGTCGTAACCATCCACCTTTGCCCTAGTTTTATGAAAACTCGCTCTCCACGTAGTTGCCTTATTTGGTGGCTCTCAAAATTCACACATAAATGCATACGTAGGAATCGAGAGTGGAAACTATACTAATCTCTGAGTATCATCACCTAATTGTCTAGGATTCTTGATTCCTTGCACTAATCTTAGAGCACCAGTACACTCTACTCTCATCTCACACTATTTGGTGGATTTTTGGAAGAAAATCTGCCTGACTCCCAAACAATGTCCAGGGATTCAGGAAAAGAAGCACTGCTTCTTCTCGACAGTCTAAAGACGTTTCTCAGCCTTCACAGTGAGTCCATTGCAAATTCTATGTGTGAAAAGTTATACTGGATTCCAGATTACAAGAATCAACTAGAGGATAAAATCCTTAATGCATTCTCTTAATAAAATAATCTTATTCATGAATGCAATATGTATATATCTATAAACAAGTAACCTCATATAATTTGTACTTCATAAAATTTCCCTTTCGGGTTACATTCAGCTTGACCCTAAATTTAGAACAAGTGGTGAGCGGGTGAGTCGAAAATGGCTGTTGCGGACGATTTCTAGCTCCGATGCGAGAATTGGAGGTGGAGTCGATTGTTCTTTTATTTAGGGTCCTAAAGTACATTTTACATGTAGCTCCAAGGTTTTCCTAAATGTTGGCATAAAAATTTTTCAGTTTTGTTGCATCTACCCCCCATGCCAAAGTTCTTGCATGTCCTCATGAATGAATATAAAAGAAAGTAAATATAACAGGGAGTAAATGGGTAAAAATTACCTGGAATTGCTCCTGAAAATATACATTCAGCAATGGCCAACCAGTTAGTATGCAATATGCAGAAAGGAAATATGCTATGTATAGAAATGAATATGTATAGGGTGATGGATGAATGTGGGGTAGATGCTGAGTTTAACACCTCCAGCCGGGCGAAAACTCAATCAGATGTATCATTTCTAGCATAGGAGCCGATCAAGATTAGGAGAAAGATGTGCTCATATGCTCCTAGAATCAGTGGTTCGGAGATGCGAACCAGCTGATTGTGCACCCCTACTCCAAAAAGTCTAGCTATCAGAGAGTGTGGAGTAGTGGTGGAAAATAGAGGATAATCAGAGGAGGGATCATGATGTTGATTTAGCTGATGTATCATGTCCCACAATTCAACAGGAAGTTGCTAAGGGAGTAGATCAAAATGTATCTAAGAACCAGAATCTGAGTCATAGGGATCCTCATAATGATAATTGACATCAAAGATCATGCCCTCTCCAGGCTCTAGATCATATGGGGGTATCTGTGAAAGTAGACGATCTGTGGGGAGGTCACTGAAATCCTCATCAGTAATTACTTCATCCTCATCAATACTCATCTCTGATTCATAGGAGGTTGTCTCCTCAGGCTCAGAGTCGAGCCATTGACTAGGATGATAGGTGTATCCCCAGCTCATTCTGCTCAATGCTTCACCCTTGTATGCATTGGGTTCCTCAGTAATACTTGATGTAAACATGTTTACACTACTTAAGATGTCTATTTATGCATGTTCTTAAGCATAGGATTGCATTGCATACTATAAATATTGCATAACATGCATCATCTTGCATTTAGATTAGTTTGAATAAAATGGAGGTTAATTGTCTCCTTTTATGTTCATGGATAGGGCAAACTTTTTATTAGGGCCTTGGATCGAAGATCCAACTGTACAGATGTGATCAGGGTGACGATTGGAGTTCAACGACTCCAAGATCGCCCAAATTGGACATCTGTAGCATCAGATAGAGACTGGGGAACCCTAGAATATCAAGGGCCAAGATGGTGTGAATCCACACTTCAAATGATAAATCTAACCGCACAGATGGATTTGGATCGACGATCGCAGCCTAACGATGCAAAAATTGAGTCAATCCGACACCCGTGGCACCATCTACATCAACCAAAAGATTGGACGGCCAAGATGGTGCCACGTAGCACCATCTCGGCCACCCAATCATCCGCACGCACCCGCTGAAGGCCTCCGCATCAACCCTTCCCCACTGTTGGATCAAGATCCAACGGCTGCAATGCACCCACGCTTAAGTTAAGCACTCGACACAAACGTGCCCATAGCGTATTGGTCGAGCACTCTAACGTGAAGCGTAGGCGCGTGTTCGAGCCTCGCCGCACAGCAATTGGAGTGGAGGTGCATGCTCGATCAACCGCACGATCACAATCAAACGGTCATGCGCGTGCATAATTACGCTCATGCCGTATCGCACGCCGCGCCTCACGCGGAATCACATGCGGGCGGGCGCGCAGAGGAGGCGGGCAAAGGAGCGATCTAAGCCATCCGATCTCGCTATCGGACGGCTGAGATCAGTTGGACGTGCGCGGGCGTTACACAAGAGAAAGTGAGTGGGCGAGCGTGCGTCGCCCATGAAGGCCACATTCGGACCTTTAGCGATGGTTTTAGCAGTCACTAAAGGTCTTGAATTAATGTTTTTAGAGTTGTAATGGCCAAATTGCCCCCACTCCTTGCAACTATAAAAGGAGACCCCCTCCATACGAAATTCAAATCCCTTCTTTCTCTTCTCTACCTCTCCAAAGCTCAAGAGAAGCTTGTCCCACACCCGGGATGCTCCTCGCGAGATAAAGTCAAATTTTCGCTCTCATTTCGGAAGCGGATCCCACGACGACGACGACGTGCTGCTCCGTTCTTGTTCCTCCTGCCTCGACCTCCTTCTTCTCACTCCGTCCTCCTTCGTCCAGGTGGCGTCTCGCCTGGCTCGTCCTCCAAGCGATCGTCGAGGAGGATAACTTCTCTCTCCCATTCTTCTTTACAGCTTTCTAGTGTAGAATTTTCTTGCTTTCTAGTGTAGCTGATTTCCCGCTTTCTAGTGTAATTCTTCTATGGTGTTATTGTATAAACATTTTGAATTATTGAATGCATGTTTTCTCTTTCTCTCTTTCTCAAGTTTAGTCTAATTGTTATTATGGCTTCATTGTAATTACATCGCTTCACTTTTCAAGAAAAATTCTAAAAAAAATATAATTGCAAATATAGATCAACGTAGCCTCCCTGAGTTCGACCTGGGATTTCTATTCTGGTATAAATTTTATTTGTTGAACACGAGTTCTTCGCTTTCATACTACGATGACAGGTTTTTAAAACCAAACACGTTAGCGTAGGAACCCGACGTTCAACATTTTGGCGTCGTTGTCGGGGAGGCGACGCTCTTTGATTTTTCTTCGCATTTTTACAACTTACAAATCATTTACCTCACTTCTCTCCTTTCTTATTGTGATTGTAGGTACTCTTTTGAGATGAGCAAACGCAGTAGATCGGAGAAAAGTGCTGTTAAAGGTTCTGTGAGTTATCCCCCACCTCCCACTCATTAGATTTCATTCCACAACATAATAACATAAACATCAATCAACCTAAGTGTTCTTATAAACTCTAAGGTTAGATTGTTTGTTGTTTGACACCCATACTGACCCCAACCTCCATATTTAAAAAGAAAATTAAAAAAAATCTCGCAGAGGTACACAACCACATAAGATTTTCAAACTCAACCGGTAAATCAATCTTTGGAGCTGGTACACACATCCAAACACATAATTGAGTAGAAATCAGATTAGGTAATCATTTGTGTGCCTAATTAAGTGGTGCAACAGGCCAATTGTTTGAGTTGTTGGGCTGCACCACTTTAATTAAAATTAACTCATCAAGCAGCTGCCGATTAGGTTTAACTCTTAGGGATTTACCAGGCACTCCACATTCTTTTAAGTTTTAAAGGAAAGCATCTTCACCTGTGCTTTCAAAACCTGGTGTGCCAACAAAACTTTGTTTGAAAATACCTAAAGATGAATCCTAAAAGCTACTAAGCAAGATTTGAACTCTAAAATTCACCACATCAAAAGTAATCATGCTTGAAAACCACTGGTTGTGCATGCACACACAAATCAATAATCATTAAGGGCACAACCCATATAAAGAGCCCATCATATTCAAAAGCACATTCAAACCTAGCCCTAAATAAAACAGAGTAGACGTTGGGCTTAAGGATTCGACTCGCTCTTCAGAGCCCAGAACAAGATTATTTTCGATTAGTCTATTTATAATGTTCAATCTGATGTCTAGCTAGGGGAGCAGAATCAAACGATCGTAGCTGGGGGGTACACTAGGAACCAGAGGTGCAAGCCGAAGGAATAACCTTCTCCCTAGTCCCTACTTCTAACTGGTTGGATTAAACAGACAGAAGTAGATCAAATCGTTCCTTTATCTCAAGACGGGTTGTGGGAGTTTGTAGGTCTTTAGGCTAGCCCACTTAAGGATAGGTTTGATTGCTTGTATTGCAGGGCGTCTTTCTTCCTCCAATTTATCATGAATCCTTTTGCACATTATACGCATTCCCGCTCTTTCCCTTATGTTTTGAATTATTCTCAACATGATGATTATCCCAACTCGTACTGTAATCAACCATCAGTTAGTTGGGATAAATTGGATTGGGGATACAGTTCCGGACCTCCATATTTAGGGTCTAACCCTGAACACTTTGATTGTGATTTCTATCCTTCTCAGAGCCACATTGATTATAGATCGCCATCCTTTTATGAACAACCTATTTTGATCTACAATAAGGAAGGATACATTGATCCTTACCCATCCTCTGATTACATTGCCTTTAGGTCATCATCACCTTTTGAACAATCCGAAATGGCATATTATCAGGAAGGGTATAACGAATCTCAATTCGTTAATTCCCCTGCACTGATCCTAAACCTACCCAACCCTGAACCAACTCATTTGGTTCAGGGTAGCCAGGTTCAAAATAAGGTTCTGGCTAACTTGAGGAATATCATACAATCTTTAGAAGTTCAGCCAATACCTTCCATTGAAAGATTGGAGCCCCTGATTCAGATGATTGATGATTTGAATATGTATTTGTTGGATTGTTTCCAAGATGTTAAGGATAAGAACCTAGGTGAGTTTCTACTTGGGAAGTTAGAGAAATTGAGGATGAGATTTGTGGTTGCTTTAGTTCAGTCATGGGATGATTCCCAAGATGAACTCCCTTCAGGAGAGCCAATGTAGAACACACTCAGGCACCTGTTGGGGGGACAGATGTTACGAGGCTGACCAGATTGAATTAGAGCAAATAATTAAGGATGATCTGATTTCTTCACCTAAAATCCTTGAGATGGGGAACGAGGAAACGTATGTCTCCATGGACTAGAAGGTGATGGGTGATTTTGAGACATACATTAATACGGATTTCGATTTCTTTGATTTTGATGGTGAAGATTCACGTTACGAAGTCTCACGCGAGTTTATAGAATATGATTTTTGTGAGACGATTGGACCTGAGGAATCTGATAGATCATTTGATAGCCCAATAACTGAGGAAACTAATCTTATTAGGGCTCACATTATGGATCCAGAATCGCATTTTCTGGAGGATTCAATTCAATGACCTGATTGTCAGTTACACCCCATTGAACTTGTCGATGATTTTGTTTCTGAGATAATTAGACCCAAGTCAATTTTGATTTAGCCACATCATTTAGACTTGGAGATTTCAGATGGGGTGGTTAATATGCAAGAGGTCCTGGAATTTGACATGCTGAATGAGGAGGATAGGAGCCAGGAAATTTTGATTTGGGAAGCAAGTTCTGGAGGAAGTAGAAGACTGAGTCGAAGGGTTCCATTTTATCAGAAATCATGAAACCAAAACCCTTATGACATTTGTTCTGAGGATGTTCAACCCAAGCACACATTCATTGATTATCCTTTCGACATCTCTGTAACCCGACTCTTTGGTCTTAGGTTACATCCTCATTAATTGCAGGCTCGACCCCGGTTACATACTGATTTTAGGTTTTGGGTAATTTTTATCCAGAACCTGAGATATTCTCGATTATGGGGTATGGGTCTGTACCACAATTTGGTCAACATCTGTGGACCTCTACTGATAGATCAGAGTTTTCTTCTATTTATTCTGATTCTGATCTACACCTGTGAATTCTTTATTTCTCTTCTTTGTATAGTGTGCCTAGTTGAAGGCACTAAATTTAGCACGTATACAGTTCTTTTTAGTTTTCATCGTGGAGCAGACCTAACATTCATGCAATTCAGGTACTTTCTACTCTATTCCACTCTATTTTATGTCTTTTTAATACAATGAGGACATTGCATTAGATAGGCATGGGGTGTGGACATTCATCTTTGAGTTTATTCGTCAGCTCCTTAGATTTGTTTTATTTTATTAAAAAAAAATTTTGAATTAGGAAAGAGAACTTGGGTTTAAGAAAAATTTCAATCTTAGGAAATACTACATTATGATTTGAACACAAAGACCCTACAGATCTTCAAACTTAATCAGCTTGTGTATCCATTAAAATGTGGATTTGTCTTTCGAGTCCTCGCCATCTGAATTCTATTGGAGTAAATAAGTTTGGGTGATAAGTATACGACTTATCAACTCGCCATCTGATTTGAGGAAACTTTGAGTTTTTAGCATCTACACACTTTCTTTGCACTAACTCATTGTTCGGCGATTCTAACGAAAATTGGGTACCTAATGAACCTTCTAGGGTGATATGGCTGGCAAGTTATCGTGGGTAACAGCCCATAGGTAGGTTGTCCAGAGCCCAGTCACTAGATCTTTCTCTTTTTGCTGCCTTTAGGTAAATCTTAGACCAAGGAAGCCACCTACTTTAAAACAAAGAAAAAGGAAAGAAAAGAAAAAAGAAATAAGCCACACTTCGTCGCACGAGTATGACTGACAAGTTGTCGGTGGTAACAGCTCATCCACCGGTTGTCCAGAACCCAGCTCAATAAATGCACTGAAAATTCCCAAAACACTTAGGAAGAAGTGGAGAAGTAGAAAAAGTTGGGGAGATATACACTGGATTCACCCTTGTGTTGACCCCGTAAAAAAATAAAATTAGGGAGAAAGCTACCGGTTGTAAAGATACACCTTTAGGCAGAATTCTTTTTAGGTCACCTAGAGGCGCAGAAATCTGAAGTCCGTTTTAACTGCCGATCAACGAGTCTATCACATTCACAATAAGATGCTTAGAACTTAGGGTTCTCAACGAATCTTGGGTGAGTTGAATGGCCATAGAAAGCCACTCTTAAACCCTAAAACTTGAAAATCCAAAAAAATTAGAAAAGAGAAAAAAAAGAGAAAAAGAAATTTTTCTTTGAATAAGGCGAGGGCTTGAGGCGGTCTGCATTTTGGCAGATACTCGGGCACTATTGTGTCATTGAAAGTTCAGATCCTAAGTAAACATTTTCTTAGTAATTGAAAATAACTCTTGCCCAAATAATCCAACATAATTCTTTTATAAATAGCATACAGTTTTTGCTAGGGACTAGCAAAAGATAGGCATGGGGGTATGATGTAAACATGTTTACACTACTTAAGATGTCTATTTATGCATGTTCTTAAGCATAGGATTGCATTGCATACTATAAATATTGCATAACATGCATCATCTTGCATTTAGAGTAGTTTGAATAAAATGGAGGTTAATTGTCTCCTTTTATGTTCATGGACAGGGCAAACTTTTTATTGGGGCCTCTGATCGAAGATCCAACCATACAGATGTGATCATGGTGACGATTGGAGTTTAACGACTCCAAGATCGCCCAAATCGGACATCTGTAGCATCAGATAGAGATCGGGGAATCCTAGAAGATCAAGGGCCAAGATGGTGTTAATCTACACTTCAAACAACAAATTCGACCACACGGATGGATTCGGATCGACGATCGCAGCCTAATGACGAAAAATTGAGTCAATCCGACACCCGTGGCACCATCTACATCATCCAGAAGATTGGACGGCCAAGATGGTGCCACGTAGCGCCATCGCGGTCGCCCAATCATCCGCACACACCTGCTGAAGGCCTCCGCATCAGCCCTTCCTCACCGTTGGATCAAGATCCAACAGCTGCGACGCGCCTGCGATTAAGTTAAGCGCTCGACATAAACGCGCCCACAGCATGTTGGTCGAACTCTCTAACGTGAAGTGCAGGCACGCGTTCAAGTCTCGCCGTGCAGTAATTGGAGCGAAGGCATGCGCCCTATCGATCGTACGATCACGATCGAATGGTTGCGCACGCGCACAATTGCACTCATGCCATATCGCACATCGCACCTCACGCAGAATCACATGTGGGCGGGCGCGTAGAGGAGGCAGGCGGAGGCGCGATCTAAGCCGTTCAATCTCGTGATCGAACAGCTGAGATCAGCTGGACGTGCGCGTGCATTACGCACGAGAAGGTGAGTGGGCGAGCGTGCGCCACACACGAAGGCCACGTTCGGACCTTTAGCGATGGTTTTATTCGTCACTAAAGGTCCTAAATTAATGTTTTTAGAGTTGTAATGACCAAATTGCCCCCACTCCTTGCAACTATAAAAGGAGACCCCCTCCATACTAAATTCTCATCCCTTCTCTTCTCTACCTCTTCAAAGCTCAAGAGAAGCTTGTCCCACATTCGGGATGCTCCTCGCGAGATAAATTCAAATTTTCGCTCTCATTTTGAAAGTGGATCCCATGACGATGACGACGTGCTGCTCCATTCTCGTTCCTCCTGCCTCGACCTCCTTCTCGCTCCGTCCTCCTTCGTCCAGGCAGCGTCTCGTCCGGATCGTCCTCCAAGCGATCATCGAGGAGGATAACTTCTCTCTCCCATTCTTCTTTGTAGCTTTCTAGTGTAGAATTTTCTTGCTTTATAGTGTAGCTGATTTCCCACTTTCTAGTGTAATTCTTCTATGGTGTTATTGTATAAACATTTTGAATTATTGAATGCATGTTTTCTCTTTCTCTCTCTCTCTCGAGTTTAGTCTGATTGTTATTATGGCTTCATTGTAATTACATCGCCTCACTTTTTAAGAAAAATTCTAAAAAAAATATAATTGCAAATATAGATTGACATAACCTCCCTGAGTTCGACCCGGGATTTCTATTCTGGTATAAATTTTATTTGTTGAACACAAGTTCTTCGCTTTCATACTATAATGATAGGTTTTCAAAACCAAACATATTAGTGTAGCAACCCGACGTTCAACATTTTGATCTGATGCTACAGATGTCTGATTAAGGCGATCTTGGAGTCGTTGAACTCCAATCGTCGCCCTGATCACATCTGTACGGTTGGATCTTCGATCCAAGGCCTCGATAAAAAGTTTACCCTGTCCATGAACATAAAAGGAGACAATTAACCTCCATTTTAGTCAAACTACTCTAAATGCAAGATGATGCATGTTATGCAATATTTATAGTATGCAATGCAATCCTATGCGTAAGAACATGCATAAATAGACATCTTAAGTAGTGTAAACATGTTTACATCATACCCCCATGCCTATCTTTTGCTAGTCTCTAGCAAAAACTATATGCTATTTATAAAAGAATCAGGTTGGATTATTTGGGCATGAGTTATTTTCAATCACTAAGAAAATGTTTACTTAGGATCTGAACTTTCAAAGACACAACAATGCCTGAGTATCTGCCAAAATGCAAACCGTCTCAAGCCCTTGCCTTATTCAAAGAAAAATTTCTTTTTCCCTTTTTTTTCTCTTTTCTAATTTTTTTGGATTTTCAAGTTTTAGGGTTTAAGAGTGGCTTTCTATGGCAATTCAACTCACCCAAGATTCGATGAGAACCCTAAGTTCTAAGCATCTTATTGTGAATGTGATAGATCGTTGATCGGTAGTTAAAATGGACTTCAGATTTCTACGCCTCTAGGTGACCTAAAAAAGAATTCTGCCTAAAGGTGTATCTTTACAACCGGTAGCTTTCTCCCTAATTTTATTTTTTTACGGGGTCAACACAAGGGTGAATCCAGTGTATATCTCCCCAGTTTATTCTACTTCTCCGCTTCCTCCTAAGTGTTTTGGGAATTTTCAGTGCATTTATTGAGCTGGGTTCTAGACAACCGGTCGATGAGCTGTTATCACCGACAACTTGTCAGCCATACTCGTGCAGTGAAGTGTGGCTTATTTCTTTTTTTCTTTTCTTTACTTTTTTTTTTTTAAGTAGGTGGCTTCCCTGGCCTAAGATTTACCTAAAGGCAGCAAAAAGAGAAAGATCCAATGATTGGGCTCTGGACAACCTACCTATGGGCTGTTACCCACGATAACTTACCAGCCATCTCACCCTAGAAGGTTCATTAGGTACCCAATTTCCGTTAGAATCGTCGAATAACGAGTCAGTGCAAAGAAAGTGTGTAGATGCTAAAAACTCAAAGTTCCCTCAAATCAGAGGGCGGGTTGATAAGTCGTGTACTTATCACCCAAACTTATTTACTGTAATAGAATTCAGATGGCGATGACTTGAAAGACAAATCCACATTTTAATGGATACACAGGCTGATTAAGTCTGAAGACCTGAGGGGTCTTTGCATTCAAATCATAATGTAGTATTTCCTAAGATTGAAAATTTTCTTAAACCCAAGTTCTCTTTCCTAATTCCAATTTTTTTTAATAAAATAAAACAAATCTATGGAGCTGCCTCAGGTAGCATATTTATTTTTTCATTCAAGTCATCCATAGCTACTTCTGGTCTTCGGATGTCAGGATCAAGGATAGAAAGTGTCATCTCAGAATCTCTAGCATCCGAATTAGGTATGTAGGTGAAACAAGAGTGCAGATCAGAAGATGTTGGCTCTAGCATAGGTTCACCTACAATGGGAAGTGGCTTAGATTGATCAGTAGTGTCACATGTAATGTTTGCCTCAAGATCCATATCCTCAAATGGATCTACTTCCCTTACCTTAGTTGGGTTATCTAGCCCATGAGGTATCTCCCAAGATTTAGGATAATCCGATTGTGGCTCAACCCTGGAGATATCAATCCTTTCCTCCTCAATTTCCCGAATGGAGTTCTCAGACGAACCCATTTGGCATACTTCCTACTCCTGTATCATAGCCAAGCTAGATTCTTCTTCTCCTGAATTATCTTCTGGCATCTGCTTTCGAGAATCTTCTATGTGTTCTTCCGACGTAGTCGTTTCAGATTCTTCGAGGTCTTCAAGGCTATTTTCCACTTGATATCTCAAAAGTAGTAGTTCTTGAGTTTCCCGATTTTGTCCCATTCGCCTTGTTATCTCTGTTGTTTCCTGAAGGAGCTCCATCACAGCTTGTTGATGCGGAATCCTTCTTTGTCTTGGGTTCAGCTCAATGATAGCCTGGATTTCGTGCAGGTAGAATGTGGCCTTCTCCTTAGCACTAGCTATAGCTCTCTATATTCTGTAATGCTATCACATATGCACTGGTAGCTCTTCAGGGGTTCCAGGAAGTGAATCAGGTCTACCATATTCCATGGGTAAGAAGCAAGAGTATGAAATCCATATCCTAGGTTATAAGATGCGGTCCTTTAAAGGAGCGGCTGGTATGGATCATAATATCCACAGTTAGGATATGGGTTAACCATTTCGATAGCCTGAGAAGGATCAAGCGAAGCGAAAAGTCATCTTCGCCACCTTGGGTTTTGATCCCAAGGTTGAGCTGATTTAATGACCCAGGCTCTCAGATAAGCTCGTGGGTCCAGCTCTTCTGGATCCTGATTAGGTCCAGATCCATGGTTAGCCATTGTGGCCACAGGAGTAGAAGAAGTGGGTCCTGGCGAGGTAACTCACCTCCTTGGGAGTGGCTCCCAAGGTCCAACCAGTCGAGGGCTAAGCGACCTCCTTCCTTGCATACACCACCCAACCCCTGGGTTGGTGTAGCCAAGCCAGACAAGGCTAAGGCCCTGTCAATCAGATGGTCCTTATGAGTTAGATGATCGGATTTTTCGTTTTAGGTTTTAATTCCTAAAGAAAATTTGTCGTACAACCGACTGAAAGCGATTCCCACCTCTTCGCTAACCCAGCCAAGAGGTTGAAACCACCCAATAGTACGACAATGAATACGGGTTTTATTTCGTGTTTTAAAATTAAGTTTAGCCCATTTTCTACAGTTGGAGTCTTCTTTTGGTGAGTGGCCCACAAGGTGACCAAGATCACCAGCTAAGTACTAGACTTGACTAAGTCTAGGTTAGCTCAAGTGTGGTCTCTAAGTTGTAGCCCTAAAAATTTACCCTAGGGTTCATGCACTTCTAGGGTTTTGTTCTGTTTCAGCAGACCACAAAAATATAACTCGTTCTCTGACAACAGTTGGAATCTAATTAACCTGAAATTTGGCAAGGAGATTCCTTTTTTAATTATCTCTTTAGAGAATATTTTGTTGGAATTTTTACTATTTCAACCAAATTTTTAGGGATTTTTGAATGTCAGGGGATCAGATTTGGAATTTTGAACCCTGATCGATTTTTCGCTTTGAAACAATATCAATTGACCTTCAAAAATTTGGGAAAAATATGAAAAATAAAGCCAATGAGATCAGCTTTTAAACCCTAACATTTTTAGTCAAAACAGATTTATGGATTGCTCAAAATTACTTTTTGAAATTTGAAAAATCTTGAATTTTGGTCAGTCCGACCCCTGTGTACTTTACGAATTTTAAAAAATTGTATACTTGGAATTTTTTTGAAAGAATGGTGCTGTTTGAAAAATGGTTTGAAAATGAAGGTCTAGCTTGAATTTCAGATTTTTTTTATTCACTAATTTCTCAGCAATCAAATTTTTAAATCGGGCTTTGAGATCTGGCTGAAAATCAGAGGATGGTGGCTGAGATCTCAGCAATCAAATTTTTAAAGAGGGTTTGGGTTTGAAATCCAGGCTTTCTATCAAAACAATGTTTTTTTTTTTTCAAAAACTTTTGCACATTTTTTTTTTCAAAAAGGAATTTTTTTTTCTAGGGATTTCAAAAAAAATATAATTTTTTTTGCCCTTTTTTTCAAACTACCTAGGATTCAAAAGAAACCTAATCTAGATTTTTTTTTTGTTTAATTTTTCACGAAAATGAATAAGCTTTTTTTTTATTTTCAAAGGAAATTGTTGGAAGCAAATCTAATCCTAGGGTTCAAAAAGAAAACCTAATCTAAGAGAGGATGATGTGCAATTGATTTTTTTTCTTTGCTGCGCTCGTTGTGTGCACAAATTCCATTTTTCTTCCGTGTTGTCCTGCACATCAAAAACAAAATAGAGAGAGATTTTTCAATGGTAGTTTAAAAGATCGAATTCAAAGAAAATGACGTTGCCTCCTCGGGAATGGCGCCATTTGTTTGGAAGTCGTAGAGTGCGTGTTTTGAAAGGAAAACGTCGTAGTATAGTGCGCAATACGATCCAACAAAGATATTTGTAAAAAGATAACGAGACTTGAGTCCCGGTCGTTCGTCTCTGGGAGGCATTTATTTTACTTTTGAAATCAATCTTTTACCGCTCTACTCTATTTAAAATCACATGTTGGTTTATGATTATTACGTATTGAAGTACGACATGCTTAGTTGCAAGTATATCAGGAATTGAAAACAGGCAACATTAATCACACAAAAGATATTGCAATGAGCTCATGGTGATTCTCAACACATAGACATATATATATATATAGAAAATATATTTTTCATTCATTCATTTGGAAAGTGTTTGCAACATGAACATGTAGAGGAAAGCTTATACTTGAATGCTTAAAAATGTAAAGCTAGCTATCAGAAAATGATTGCATATAAGAATCTACGGGGGAATTTTGCATGCATCATTGGGGAAGAATAAGGAGCTAAACTACTAAGCAGTAAATAGACGTAGTAAATATGAAGAACCAGCTACTAATATAGCAGAAACTAAGGGCATTCAGAGGTGGTCTTCGATGGCCTTGGAGTCGTAGAGAGGAGAACGAGAGGCGGCCAATGGAGCTTAGGCCGGCCCTTGGAGAGAGAGAGGAGTGATCCAGCATCCCGACATGGTGTCCTTTATGGTGGTGCTCAGCTCGTGGAGATGGAGTGGAGATGGTGGTGGCTAGCCTAAGTGGAGGTGGATGGAGCCAAGCAAGTATGGACAAAAAGTGGATGGGTGCAAATGGCCACCCCTTAGGTCTTTTTATAGACCTAAGGGAAGCTCTCTAGAGAATTATGGAATTCTCTAGAGAGGCCTATGGTGGGAGCTCATGGGAGAGTGAGAGAGAGAGGGTGGATGGTAGTTTTTAGATCCACCAAATGTGGATCTAAAAATTGAATGGCTCTTGGTTGCTAATTTTAGCAACCAAGGCAACCACACATGGTAGAGAGTTCTAGAGAACTATAGGCTAGGTATTTTCATGTGGATGGTGTGTGTGGGTGTGTGTGGATCGAAACTTAGGTAGCTGGGTTGATTAGGTTAGGATCTAGTTGGTTTAGGTCAAGGTATATATGAAATTAGGGTTATAAACCCTAATTCACTAAGGTAAAGTGCAATTAAACTTAATACAAGTTTAATTGGGTGTGTGGAAACTTAATTGAGAGTAAAATAACTCAATTAATTTAGGTCTAGGTCAATTGGACTCTCACTGAGTCCAATTGGACAGTGTGTGCTGAGATTAGGGCTCAATTGGACTCAATGAGTCCAATTGAATAGGCTGATGGAATTGACTAAGATCCAAGTCAATTAGGTTTAGTGAGGACCTAATAAGGTCCTTAGGGAGGTCTAGGGGTGATGTACTAGGGTTAGGGCACCTTAATTTAGGTTCCTATGGGGTTGGAATTAGGTTTAGGGGCCTAGAGATCCAAGATCAGGGCTTGAATCTCAAAACAGGAACTGGAGAGCAGTATCAGGCGTCTAATAGTACTGTCAGACGTCTTATAATCAAAAATCAGAAGTCCAGACTTGTTGTCTGGACGTCCAATCAGAGTTAGGAAGGATTCAAGTTTTTGTATTGGGTATTCTACAGAAATTGGATGTCTGACCAAGTGTCTGGACGTCCAATAACATTGCAGAAGTGGGTGTAAGGTGTGCAGGAGTTGGCTAAGGGTTCTGGACGTCCTATAATTCATCTTGACGTCTAGATAAGGGTTGGAACTAGGGTTTTGGGCCTTCCTAGGGTACTGTGACCCAATCTAAGGGTGGCTAAGGCTTGGGGAAGTCTGTAAGCTATCCTAGGGCTAGGATGGACCCAGGTTCTTCACATTTTACTACTTTATTCCTACTTAACAAAATAGCAAACCTTAATTCCCTTACATCATTATTCCTACATCTAATCTAACTCTTCTACTCCATCTCTACTGCAACACCCGTTATTCCTGATCCAGCTTCAGATCCTGCTCTAAATCTAGCTCCAGATCTAGCTCCTGATCAGCTTATTGCCTGCAATTGACATAGTGCACTTAATCAACACATTATAACATTATTTTACGCATAGCTAAAGTAAAGTAGTAAAGATGCAGATAATGCTTATGCATGCATGAATTACCTTAACTTATGCTTAGTCTTAGCGTAATTTAGGTCAATTGAGACCTATGATTGTTGCGCAATCATTGCCTTAATGCAACTGAAATAAACACTAAATATTCACAAACTCTTTTTCTGCTCTTTTTTTTTTCTTTTACTCATTTTCTCACTTTTTCATTCTCTTTTTTTTCATGTATAATTTTTCTAGCTCAATACAATCTAGCAACACATTCACGAATTTTATTGAAGAGGCATTATTAGGGATTAGTGGTACTCAAGAGACATTGGGTGGCTTATTTGGTAGAAGTGCCTGCTCACGACACCGGGAAAGATGGATAGGACATAGTATTTTTGACTTTGACATCAATACCCTCCTTCAACCGAGGATTCTGTAAAGAATGGTTGTAACCATTCACCTTAGCCCTAGTTTTTTGAAAACTCGCTCGCTGCGTATTTCCCTTATTTAGTGTATCTCAAAATTTTAAGCAAAAATGTATACGCAGGATCCGAGAGCGATAACTATGCCTAATCTCTGAGTATCATTACCTAATTATCTAGGATTCCAAATTCCTTGCACTAATCTTAGAGCACTAGTACACTCTACTCTCATCTCACACTATTTGGTGGATTTTTTTGGAAGAAAATCTGCCTGACTCCCAAAACACTGTCTAAGGGTTTAGGAAAAGAAGCACTGCTTCTTCTCGACAGACTAAAGACGTTTATCGGCCTTCACCATGAATCCATTGCAAATTCTACGTGTGTGTGAAAAGTTGTACTGGATTCCAAATTATAGGAATCAACTAGAGGATAAAATCCCTAATGCATTCTCTTAATAAAATAATCTTATTCGTGGATGCACTATGTATATATGCTATAAACAAGTAACCTGTTATATTCGTACTTCATGAAATTTCCCTTTCGGGTTACATTCAGCTTGACCCTAAATTTATAACAAAAGGTGAGCGGGTGAGTCGGAAGTGGCTGTTGCGGATGATTTTTAGCTCCAATGCGAACATTGGAGGTGGAGTCGATTGTTTTAAATTTAAGGACCCTAAAGTGCAATTAGCATGATGTATGAAAGGTTTTTCCTAGGTGTTGGCAGAAAAATTTTAGTTTTCAATTACTAATCCCCCATGCCTACTTCCTTACATGTCCTCATGCATGAATACAACGAAAAATAAATGAAGACAGGGAGTAAATGGGTAGAATTCACCTGGAATGGCTCCTGAATTTTGTCGTTGCACTTATTCCAACACCTGAAATTGAATATGTAGGAAAATATGCCAAATAAAATATGCTATATATAAGTGCTGAGATTAACGCCTCCAGCTGGGCATACACAAATGATAAGAATAAAATATGCTATATAATATGCTATATAATGCTATATATAAGTGCCCAATAAAAGGATATACCAATACAGTATTGAGAATGGCGAGTAAAATGATAAGAATTTTAGTATCATTCGCCAACAGTGGATCGCAAATGTGAACCAGCTGTCCATGAATTCCAAGCCCAAATAATCGAAAAAATATGTAGATGGGGCTTGGGATTATCTACTGCTAGATGCTACAGAAGAGAGACAAATAAATATGGGTGCCTGGAAGAAATGAATATGAAGGCATCCCGAAGAGGTGATGGAGAATGTGGGTGATAAGGGTATGGGTAGAGTCATGTGGGTTAAAGTCATATGGGTCTTGATAATGGTGATGAATGGAAGGCATGACCCAAGTAGTGTGGTCAGATCTGGAAATCATGGTCTAGTGATCAGTCTCTATCTCTACCAAAGATATTTAGGTATCATCTTCTTTTATCTCTTCAAAAATTTTCAATTCTAATTCCCAATTATCACATGATTCTCCAAAATTTTTAGCTTCCTCCGATAACTCATCATATGTTATCCCCAGTGATCTTTCAATCTCTTGAATATCCTTTTCATAAAGGGATATTCCCTTCTCACTTAGATGAAATTGGTCATTAGATTTAGTAGTGTGTCCCTCCGTTAAAGTGGAATGGGTTGAATCATTGATTGAGGAGTTGTTAGAGTCCTTTTGATTTTGTTTCTTCGTGTATGAGATCATTTGAATTAATTCATCAATGTCTCCATGGCTATTCTCAAATACAACAAAATCATATTTAAGTCCCTTAATGCTTGGTTCCTCAAAATGAAATGATTGGTATTCAAGCCCTAAATCAAGATCAAGATTCTCCAATAAATCTCCATTCTCAACTTCAATAGGATTATCAATGTCATACACCTCAGGTGATTGATCAACAGAATCCTGCATGACCACCACCGAATCACAAATTGGTTGTGACACACCTGACCCAAATTCAAACATTTCTGATTTTTGTTGCTCGTCCCGGATTCTATGAAGCTCTTTCCTTATATCATCATATTCCCTTGCACTAGCTTCTTTTATTTCATGAATCATTTTGATCAATTGAGTAATTGGGGATTCATTGCAAGGAGCAGGGGCTTGAATTGGGCTAGGTCGATCAAGATAGTCAACCATACTATCAATGATTTGATCTGGTATGGAGGGTGACTTATGTGATCTAGTGGATTGTTGATGCGGGTCATGTGGTTCGACCCAGGTGTCAATTGCCATAGTTTCTTCCGAATTACCCTCCGACTCACTTTCCATGTCATCCAGAAAATACCCTGACTTTGTTTTCTTAGCGGCTACATAAATATCAAAGTGAATCTTCTCATTGCCGCTACTCATCTCCATACATCCTAAGAAACAATCAATCCATGCATTGGTCGTAGCCAAGAAGGGTCGACCTAGAATGATGGGTGAATTACTTAGCTTTTCCAGTATATCCATGTCCAAAACAATAAAATCGACCAGAAAGCTATGACCTTGCACTTTAATAAGCACATCCTGAACTACCCCCTTAGGTATTTTGATGGAGCCATCTGCCATTCTAATGGTGACAGGTGAGTGGTGCAAGTCTCCAAGTCTGGTGCGGTTAAAAAGGGCGGTAGGAATCAAGCTAATGGAAGACCCTAGATCCACAAGGGCTTTGTTGAAGGTGAATCCCTTTATGGCACAAGATATGAAGGGTTTTCCAGGGTCATTCAGTTTGGGTGGTAGAGTGCTAGAAACAAATGCACTTATGTTAGCTGATAAAACCACCTCTTTAGGTATGTAAGTCTTTTTCATCTTTTGTGACTCTTTTTTTAAGGCCTCGGGAAAGGGTAAATAGCTCAAATCAACTTCAGAAGCCATTTCCTTCTTTTTGTCCCTAGAGTCTGAGTCAGAACTAGATGTGGGTTTGGTCTTATGATTTTTGGTTGAGCCTGAATCAGATCATTTGGGTGGGCTGTTAGCTTTTCTCTTCCTTTTAGAGGCCATAGATTTGGCCCCTGCACAATGGCATGTATGATAGATTGGAGGAGGGGTCAGAATAACAGGTGGAGAATATTAGTGAAAAGGCATTTGCATCCAAGGATAAAGTGATTCTTGAAGTCTCTTGATTTGATCCCCTTGAAATTTCACTTGATTTTCCAACTTAGTCAGCCTTTCTTCATTTTTCTTGTCAAGGTCCAACAAAATGTTCATGATATCTTCAAGGGTGGTTGCTGGTTGGGCTGGACTAGATGGTTGCCCTAAAGTGGTTTGAGTGGAATATTGGGTTGGCCTAGATTGATGTTCAGTCTGAGTCAGTCTTTGTGGTGGCCATGAAAGATAAGGATTGTTTCTTCACTCAAGGTTATATGAATTTCAATATGAATCAATAGATGTATCACCCTGAGTGGGGTTGACTATAGAGGGAGTTGATTGAGAACCTATTATGTGGTCCTGTACTTGTGATCCATTATTCCAATTCCTTAGTGATATATCGTCAGGTATAGGTGTATCAGAAACTGTGCATTCCTCAAATGATCTACCCAAATCATGGATTAGGTCCACAGGTGCCTTTTGGGTTGGCTGAGTCCAGGATACCTCCCCATGGTAGCAAGAATCAGTAGAGTAGCTAGTGGATCAAAAATATGGGTCACTAGACCCACTGGGTTGGTTGTTCCAGGTCTCTTATTCCTGGGAGGAGTGATAAGATTGAGATTGTGCCTGAGATCATCTAATTTGCTCTAGAAGCTTAGCACATTGATCTATATAGTCCTTGTTATATTCTTAGAATTCAGCAACTATGGCTTTCAATTAGTTCTGATCCATGAGGGGTAGGTTCTAATAAGTTGGGGGATAAGGATAATCATATCCCAGCTAGTTAGGATGAGTCTCCCAATCAGTAGGAGTCAAAATCATGGTTGGGTTTGGAAATGGAGGACCCTGAGGGTCAAAAGAATGATATGGGTTCATGGATATTTGAGAAAAGATGCAGATAGAGATAAGAGATAGTCTTCCTTAGGAAGACACAACCAGCTACAAGGGGTTGGTGGAATTAAGGTAAAGGCCTAGGATGAAAGATGAGAGAGCCCCAAATCAAGCAAACAGGCTAGCCTTAAATTGTCTACCTGGTTGTGCGTATTTCGCAAGTTAGAAATTGGGGTTACAAGTAACCCGTTGTCGTAGTTGCAAAACACATCGATCAGATAAAATTTATACCAAAACTCCAAGGAAGTCCTGGGAGAAACACAGGGAGGTGACGTTTACTTTACATGAAAGCCGTGGTTCGATTAATTTCTTTTTGTTATTTTTTTCTATTTTTGTAAGAAGAGAACAAGCAAACATATCACAAGATAGAGATGTGGAACAAATCTGATATATATTACTTCCAATGTCAATTACAATAAACTATGAAAGCATAAAAAGAGAGGGGGGTGAGAGGAAATCTCCCGAATTGGCTATTCGGTGAGGCAATGGCACCTGGTGGAAGCTCGGACGAAGGAGGTGAGGAGCAGGATGACGGAGGTGAGATGCAGGAGGACGTCGGGTTGAGGGAAGCTTCTGTGTGGCTCCAGAATGGAGGTGAGAAGACGTAGATGATCTGCTACCAAAATGGAATTGGGAGGATGGCTCCAAGGCGACCTATGAATGGGGATGGGAGGATGGATGAATATTTGGTGAGGCAGAGGTTTGTTACACTAATAGGAGCCTTGGGAGCTTGAGAATAAGCTCTAATGGAGCTTTGGTAGGCTTGCTAGAGCTTAGGAGTAGGTGGGAGTAGAGTAGGCAGAGATGGCATCAAATGGAGGGGGTGTAGGTCCTTTTATAGTGGAGGAGAAGAGGCAAAAAATTGGTATGAGACCATTAGTGACATCCAGGACGTCGCTGGGAACGTCGCTCTAGGTAGCTCATGCCCGCTGGCGCCCACAACTGGCTTTGCTGGCATGCGATGAATTAGCGATGGCTGTAAGCGTCGTTCTAGGCCTAGCTCACGCGTCACTGTAGGTCGAGCCCATGCATAGCTGGTGCTACACTCCTTTACCTTTGCTTTGTGTGCGTGCCCACGCACTGTGCACTTCTGCGCCCACGCACGCACGCGTGCACCTGCGCTGCTGAGCACATGCTGTGGCACATGCATGCGCTGGGCGGCCTAGGCTATGCCACGTGGCGCAGTTTGGGCCGTCCATCTTTTTCTTGTTGTAGGGGCTGCTACAGAGGTTGAATTGAATCGATTTTCATGCTGTTAGGCTGCGATCGTTGACCTAAATCCATCCATGCGGTCGGATTTGTCATTTGACACTTCGAATTATGTCTCATAGTCCCTTGGCCGTTGATCTTCCTCTGACTACATATGGTGCTACGGGACTTCGATCGAGGCGATTTCAGAGGCATTGGACTCCAATCGTCGTCTTGATCATACCGTATGGTCGGATCGTCAAACTGAGGCTCCAAAATAAATATCCTTCTCTCCTAACCGCAAAAAGGATGCAATTAATCTAAATTATATACAACTACTCTAAATGCAGAATGATGCATGCTATGCAATATTTATAACATGAAATGCAAATCTAGGCCTAGGAACATGCATGATTAGGCATTTTACCCTCAATAAATGTGTTTACATCATACCCCCATGCCTATCTTTTTCTAGTCCCTAGCAAAATTAAACTATATGCTATGTATAAAAGTAAAATTAGGATTAGATAACTTAGGCCTAAGTCATTTATTAATAATAGAAAATTTCAACTAAAGTCCTAAACTACGAAGACTCAACAATACCCAAGTGTCTGCCAAAATGCAGACCACCCAAGTTCTCGCTTTATTTGAGAAGGGAAGATACATATTTTTATTTTTAATTTTCTCTAATTTTTTTGTACTTTTCGAGTTTGAGAGTTTCGGGATAACTTTTTATGGCTACCCGACCTACCCAAGACTCGGAAAGGACTCTAAGTACTAAGCATCTTTGTGAAAAAGTGATAAACTCACAAAATGGCCGTTAAGACGGACTTCAGGTTTCTACAACCCTAGTTGACCTTACCTAATGGTTTATCCTTACGATCAGTAGCTTTCTCCCTACTTCTTTTATTTATGGGGTCAACACAGGAGCGAACCCAGTGTATATCTCCTCGGTTTATTCTACTTCCTCGCTTCTTCCCTAAGTGTTTTGAGAATTATTGTGCATTTTTTGTGTGAGCTGGGTTCTGGACAACCGGCTGATGAGCTGTTACCACCGACAACTTCCCATCCATACTCATGCGGTGAAGTGTGGTTTTATTATTTTCTTTTTTTTTACTTTCTACTTTTTCTATTATTTTTTTTTCTTTTCCTTCTGAGTGTTTCTTTTTTTTCTTTTTTTCTTCTTTTTTTCTAAGTAGGTGGCTTCCCTAATCTAAGATTTACCTAAAGGCAGTACAACGAAAATGGTCTTATGGTTGGACTTTGGACAACCAGTCGATGAGCTGTTACCATCGACAACTTGCCAGCCATACCACCAAAGTCGATCCATTAGATACCCAATTTCCATAAAAACTGCTGGAAAGTGAGTTAGTGCGAATAGTGTGTAGATGCTTAGCCTTAAAATCCCCCCAAATTAGAGGGTGGGTTGATAAGTCACATACTTTCATCCCAATTTATTAGCCGAATTAAAAATGAATTTAAATTGGCAAGGACTCGAGACTAAGTCCACATTCAAGTGGACATCCGGATTAATTAAGCCCGAAAACTTGAAGAGTCTTAGTGTTTAGGTCCTCTCGTATCATTTCCTAAAGTTAATAACTTCCAAATGCCTAAGTTCTCTTTTCCTAATTTCTTTCCTTTATCTTTTTTCAAATTTTCAATTTTTTTTTAAAAATTTTATAAGAAACTAAAAGAAATTCTACGGAGTTAACATAATGATTTTAGGAATTGATTATCCACCCCCCCATGCCTAAATGATGCAATGTCCTCGTTGTAAAAATAAAGACATGAAAAGGGTAGAGTAAACAGAATATCACCTGAGTGTTGTGAAAATCCGATCAGCTTTGCAGAGAGAAGAGTGTATACACACGTGCTAAGTTTAATGCCTTCAGCTAGGCATAGCATACATACAAAGGAGAGATTAAGAATTCATAAGTGCAGTTCAGAATCAAAACAAAATATTGATCTTGAAACTTACCAGCAGAAGATGTCCATAGACGTGGACCAGATTATGGTGCAGACCCATGTCCCAAGGTCGAGTGGTTCTAAGGTTCTAGATGAAAATCACCCAGAACTGAAGGTTGTTGTGTTTGCGGGCTGAGCCTGTGGTTTAGTGGTGTGCAACCCAAGAGCAAAGTGTCGGACAGCAGGTAAAGATGGTTCAATAGGTACGGTTGTCCACTTAGCATCTAGCTCAAAAAAATAATCAGTTATTCCAGGCTTGGGTTGCATGTGAAAGATATCATAAGGGTCTGTAAAGAAGATAGGTGGTTTCAAGTCAATAGGTACCATTATATCCAAAATCAAAGTTCCCTCAGAATTAGCCTCCCAAATTTTTATTTCAACAATTCTATCTTCCAACATCAAGGGCTCAGGCACTGGGACCTCTAGCATACCGTTCACCACATAAGATTTACCAAGTCCAGAAATCGTGGCTGAATCATGATTGACTTGGGCATAATGATCTCAGAAGTCAGCTCTTCAGGGTGGAGGTGAGGAATGGGGTCACTAATTGAATCATCAAGTAAATGAGGATTCAAATCCTCCAACTTAGCCCCAACCAAATCAAAATCTTCAATGAACGAGCTATCAAATGGTTCATCAAATTCCTCAAGCTCGTTTATCTCACTAAAATCATTTTCCTTATGCTCAAGTGAGACTTCACTAAGAGATTCCTCACCCTCAGAATCAGAGAATCCATGATCCTCATTTATATATGTCTCAAACTCGATTGTCATTTCCTAGTTCAAAGAGATATTTTTCCTCGCTCCCTGGCTTAGGGATCTCAGGTGAGAAACTCGGTTCATCCTCAAAGGGTTGCTCTAGACCAACCTGGTCATCTCCAATCTCAGAATATGTATCCCCCCCGACAAGCGCCTAAGTGTGTTCAGACATTGGCTCTCCTGAAGAGGGTTCATCTTGAGAATCATCCCAAGATTTGACTAAGGCAACCATAAATTTCATCCTCAACCTCGATAATTTCCCAAGAAGAAACTCACCCAGGTCCCTATCCCTAACACTTTGGAGCAAATCCAATAAAGAGCTATTCAGCTCATCGATCATTTTTATCATAGGCTCCAATACTTCAGTGCATGGTGCTAGCTTAGTTTCTAAAGATTGTATGGTGTTCCTTAAGTTATCCAACACCCTTTCTTGGATCTGGTTCACCTAAACCGACCGGTTCGGTTCAGGGTTGGGCGGGTTTGGGTTCATTCTAGGGGAGTCAAGATATTGAGGTTCTCGGGTTCCTCCCTGATAGTAGGTCGTCTCGAGTTGTTGAAAGAATGGTGGTGACCTATATTCAACATAATTCTCGGAAGGGTAAGTGTTATAATCAGCATATCCTTCATGGTTGTAGATCTGGTTAGGTTGGTCATTAAGGGGTGGAGATCTATAATCATTGTAGCTCTAGGAAGGATAGTAATCACAGTCTTGTTGTCCAGGGTTAGACCCTGGACACTATGGTCCGGATTCATATCTCCAATCAAAGTCACCCAAGGCAGTGGATGGGTAATTACAAGTCAAGTCGGGATAGTAATCATCTTGGGGATAAGTGGTGGTAGGAGGATAGGATTGGAAATGTGTGTAAGATGTGGAAGGATACATGGTGAAGTAAGGAGGGAAATCAGAAGAGAAAGAAGGAGCCCTATAACACAAAAATACAAGCTTATCCTTAGGTTGGGTAGGCTAAAGGTCTACAGACTCTCAAATTCTGTCCTAAGATTATGGACGATTTACTCTACTTATGTCTAGGCAATCCAACCAGTTAGAAGGAGGGACTAGGGAGAAGCTTCTTCCTTTAGCTTGCGCCTCCGGTTCCTAGTGTACCCCCCAGTAGCGGTCGTTTGATGCTTCTCCCCTAGCTAGACATCAAATTGACTAGTATAAGTAGGTTAATTGTGAACAATCTCAATCTAGATCCCAACGAGCATACCAGTCCTTATGGCCAACGAATAATCAATTTTAGTTAGGCTTAGGACAATGGTGCTTCAGGAATGTGATGGGCCTTTTAGATGGGCTGTGCCCTTAATGACCAGTTAAAATGTGTGTGCGTGCACAACCAGGGTTTTCAAACAACGTTATTTGATGATGTATCTTTTAGGGTTCAACCTTGTTTAGTAGCTTTTAGGGTTTAATCTTTAGGTATATTCAATCAAGGTATAGTAGAACACTTCAAATTTTGAAAGCACTGGTGTATATATATTCCTTTAAAAATCAGAAATAAAATGTGGAGTGCTGGTTCAGTCCTAAAAATCAACCCTAAGTGGCAAGCTACTGGATGAATCGCTTTTATCTTAAGTTGTGCGGCCCAAACAAATCAATCAATTGGCCTATTCGCACCACAGATTAAGGCATACAATGTCTTAGCTTAATCAGATTTCTACTCACTTATTTGTTTTGAGTTGAAGTGTACCGAGTCCACAGGTTAGATGCAGGTTAAGTGGTAGAATCAAAGTGGAGTGGTGCACCTTAAGTCGAGAGTTGTGGGTGTTAAGGTGTGTCTCTTTTAGAAAATCCCACATCAGATAACACCTTTATTTTTTATTTTTATTTATGTGGATGACGAGGTGAGTGGAGGTGCCAAACAAACAACCAAATCTATCCTAGGGTTTATGAAAAGCACCTAAGTTGATTTGGGTTTGAGTAAATAGGTTATGGAATGAAAACTAAGGTCGGGGTGGTGTGGGGGACACTTACAAAACACTCTACCCACACTTTACTCCGGTCTACTACACTTGGATCTCCATGCTAGGGTACTTGCAAGACAATAGATCAAAGACAAGTAGGGTTAGTGCTATGTAATGCAAAGATATGCAATAAACAATAAAGTAAATTCTGTTGCCTCCCTAGCAACGACGCCAAAATGGTTGCACGTGTTTTGCATGTTAGAAATCAGGGTTACAAGTAACCCATCATCGTAGTTGCAAAACACGTCGATCAGATAAAATTTATACCAAAACTCCAAGGGAGTCTCTGGTCGAACACAGGGAGGCAACGTTTACTTTACGTGAAAATCGCCCTTCGATTCATTTCTTTTTGGTATTTTAGGGTTTAGTTATTTTTTTGTATTTTTGTAAGAAGAAAACAAGCAAACGTATCACAAGATAGAGATGTGGAACAAATTTGATATATATTACTTCCAATGTTAATTACAATAAACTATGAAAGCATAAAAATAGAGGAGGGTGAGAGGAAATCACCTGAATCGACTGTTCGATGAGACGATGGTGCCTGGTGGAAGCTCAAACGAAGGAGGTGAGGAGCGGGACGACGGAGGTGAGATGTAGGAGGACATCAGGTTGAGGAAAGCTTCTATGTGGCTCTAGAATGGAGGTGAGAAGACGGAGATGATCGGCTACTAGAATGGAGGTGGGAGGATGGCTCCAAGGCGACCTATGAATGGGGATGGGAAGATGGACGAATATTTGGTGAGGCAGAGGTTTCTTACACTAATAGGAGCCTTGGGAGTTTGAGAACAAGCTCTGATAGAGCATTGGTAGGTTTGCTAGAGCTTGGGAGTAGGTGGGAGTAGAGTAGGTAGAGATGGCTTGGAAGGGAGGGGGTGTAGGTCCTTTTATAGTGGAGGAGAAGAGGCAAAAAATTGGTATGAGACCATTAGTGACATCCAGGCCGTCGCTGGAAATGTCGCTGTAGGCAGCTCATGCCCGCTGGCACCCACAACTGGCTTTGTTGGCATGCGATGAATTAGTGATGGCTGTAACCGTCATTGTAAGTCCAGCTCATGCGTCGCTGTAGGTCCAGCCCATGCATAGCTGGCGCTACACTCCCTCGCCTTTGCCCCACGCGCACGCCCACGCGCTAGCACTGTGCTGTGAGCATGCACACCTGCATGCGTGCACGCACACACATGCTACTGCGCATGTGCGGTGGAGGATGCGTGTGCTGGGCGGCCTAGGCTGCACCACGTGGTGCAGTCTGGGTCGTCCATCTTCTTATTGTAGGGGCTGCTATAGAGGTCGGATTGAGTCAATTTTCGTGCCGTTAGGCTGTGATCGTCGACCCGAATCCATCCACGTGATCGGATTTGTCATTTGAAGCTCCAAATTATGTCTCCTAGTCCTTTGGCCATTGATCTTCCTCGGAATGCATATGGTGCTACGAGACTCTGATCAAGGAGATTTCAGAGGCGTTGGACTCTGATCATCATCTTGATCAGATCCGTACAGTTGGATAGTCAATTTGAGGCTCCAAAATAAATATCCTTCTCTCCTAACCACAAAAAGGGTGCAATTAACCTAAATTATATACAACTACTCTAAATGCAAAATGATGCATGCTATGCAATATTTATAACATGAAATGCAAATCTAAACCTAGGAACATGCATGAATAGGCATTTTACCCTGAATAAATGTGTTTACAACAATACCCTAATTAGATCTGAAACTAGTATCCTAAGATGGAACTAGGTTAAACCAACCCTTGAATTACTTGGCTGGCCAAAATGGTGGGACCCCCTAGGACACCTCGCATGGCAGGACAGCACTAGAGGTTAACGCAGTTATCACACCAACCTTTTTTGTCACCAATTGGTCCAAATAGACAAGCCCTTGATTTTTACCCAATTAAATTTCAGTTACCAAGTAATTTAGTCCTACCTAGGACACATCTACTTAGTTTTAGGCTTGGGCTTAGAGTGCTCCTGGAATGTGATTGGGCGATTGGGGGTGTTGCCCTTAAAATTGGATTTAGAGTGTGAAGTGCGGAGATAGAGGGTTTGCAATACAAGATTTAATTGGTGTAGTGGCTTTTATGGTTCAAGTGCTTGTATTAATTTTTTTCTTTTAGGGTTTCCTTGTTTAAGTCAATTCAAACAAGGTTGTGGTGAAGCAGGCAACAGTTTTTGCTAGTCCCAATTGTTAAATGAATTTCCTTTTAGTATGGCATGCAAATGTGCTCTACCTTAGTTTGGAAACCCTAATATCAGATAGGTCTATATGATGCTTTTATGTCCAACAACGTAGAAGCGGTGAGACCCAATCAAGGAAAACAATGGTCCTAGTGCACCACCACTAAGTGAAATAGACCTAATTGGTTGCCTAGGTTGAAATGTAAATTAAATTCAATTTAAGTGGGTAAGGGGGTAGACAACCAATCAAATCAGATCCTCTCTCAAGCAATCACACACAAATCAGGCTCGGATGGGTTTGTTTTGGGTCTCTAATTTTAAACCCTAATGTGAAACACCTAGGGTTTATGCTTCTTCTAACAATCAGCAGTCTGACCTTAGCCTGAATTGAAATCACTCCCCAAATCAGTAAATAAATCAAAATAAGATGAAATTTGGTAGAGATCCTTTTTCAATAAGTTTTTCAGGGAATGTTATTTTAAGATTTTTAATATTTCGTGCAATTTTTCAAGACTTTTTTAGTGTCAGGATGTCAAATAGGCTAGATAGACCCCTTGCGAGTAATTCAGTTTGAAACAACATCAGAGAAAATCAAAAATTTTTTGAAAATTTATAGAAACGACTACCTTTCAGTGGCTTTCCAACCCCACAAATTTCAAAGAGATCTGATTTTTGTAGAGGTCAGAACTAACGTTTAAAGTTACATAAAATCAGAGTGCAGACTGTTCTAACCCCCTTCCACTGTACAAAATTTTAAAATTCGTACATTGCAAATTTTTCCAAATAAAAGGTGGCGCTGGAAAGTAGATCGAATCCCAAGATATTTGGACGCCTAATTTGACGGAAATAAATTTTTGAATATCGTTAATATTTGCTGGTCGGATTTCCAAATCTGACTTTGGTGTGTTTAAATAGTTTACAAGTTAAAACACACACCAAAGAAATTTTTTCTTTTTTTTAAGTTCGAATATGAAAATTTGAATTTGAATTTTTATATATAAATATATTTTTTTTGTGTTTTTTTTTTCTAACCTATGAAAGCAACAAACTAGAGGATGAAGAAAATACCTAGGGTCTTCACCATGGGTCGATGTGTGCGCAGATCCTCATCTTGACACCCTACAATCAAAACAATAAAATGTTAAGCAAATCCAAATCTAAACTCACGTGTTGCCTCCCCGGCAACGGCGCCATTTGACAAGCGTGGAAATCGCTAGTTTTTGAAAAATGTCATAGTATAGTAGCGAAATCCCATTGACAAAAACATTTATAATATTGAAACTTGATGATTTTATTCTTTTGAAAACTTAAGTCTCGGTCGTTTGTCTCTGGGAGGCGTGAAAATGCGAGATTTGAATCGGCTTAATCTAACCTAAATCTAATATAACCTAATATATTTTTTTGTCTTTTTGTGTTTTTGATTTTTATTTTGAAAAGTGAAAGTAAACCTTGATCTAGACGTGCTAGTGAAAACCTAAGTGACTACGTGCATCTAAGTGGGCCATGGTGGCCGTGCATAGTGTGAATGAGCCTAACATGAAGACAAGCAATCACAGAAGCAATAATCACACAATATTATTTATGCATAGAAACAAATGTCAATTAACATCTATACTAGAAAGCATATAAATAGAAGAAATCCCTCACATCGGAAAGTACCACTAAGGCCATCGGCTATGTGTGAGGGTGTAGGCTAGATCGTGGGTATACAAACCCGTCTACACGCCTACCAACAAGAGATGGCCAGCCACAAGAGGCTATGGGTGAGTCTTCATGGCCGTCCAAAAAGAAGAAAAAGAGGGTGAATCCTCTCTATGGAGAAGAAAAGACATGCCCAAGTGAAGAGAGGAGAAGAGGGTGTTGCACCCTAGTGCTCTCCTTCTTCTTGCCGCCCACATGAAGATGCCTTGGAGGAGTTTCTTCTTTAGCCGTCCATGGAGGGGGCCTTGGAGGAAGAGGATGGCCTTGAGAGGGAGAGGAGGAGGTGTGGTCGCAAGTTGAGAGGAAGAGAGTGGTAGAGATGGTGCAATTTTGTGGCTCTTTCTTTGCCCTTATGGAAGTCTCCATTTGGTTGCCACTTTTGGTGGCTCCAAAATTAGCAAATGCCACATTTTTAGGATCTAGGTTTGACACAAGTTTTTAGGGTTTCCAAGAAAGTGTGCATGGGTTTGGTATGGGTACAATGGGAAGGAGTGTGTGTGTGTGTGGGTGTGTATTTTTTGTAGGACTAGGTTGTGTGTTTTGGTAGGATTAGGTGCTAAATAGTTGGGTCAAACTAGATTAAGTCGGTGTGGACCTAATTAAACTTAGAAAAGTCTAATTGGATAGGAGTGAACCTAATTAGGTCTAGGTTAAGTCTAATTGGATGTGTGCACGTGATTAGGCAAGGGTAACCCTAGTAGGAATGAGTCAATTAGATCCAAGGTGGATCCAATTGGGCTCAGGTGCATCCAATCAACTGTAGATGCACCCAATTAGGTATGGGATGGTTCAATTGGGTTAGGTATAGGATAAGTAGGGCTATGGATAGTGGAATAGTCTTAGGAGGTCTCTAATTAGGTTTCCTATGGTGTCTAGTGGGGTTCCTAGGTGAAAATAGGCAAGCAATGGCTTCCAACACCAAAATAGGCACCAAGGGTTAGAGAGCAGTATCAGATGTCCAGGATAGTGGTCATACGTCTTATACTACAAAATTGGACGTTTGGACATTAAATTGGACGTCCAATTATGTGTCAATATGAGTTTTGGCTTCCTAGATTATTATTTTGGAGAAATCAAACGTCCAGCCAGATGTCTGGATGTCCTCAAAGGTGCTGGAGAGTGGGTTTTACGTTTTCTAAGGTGGGTTTTGATTCCTAAGTGTTTTTAGAGGGATAGGGTGGATAAGAACATGGATAGTGCTATCCATGTTTGGGTTTTGAGGCTAAGGTGCCCTAATGGAGGTCATTTTGGGTTTAGGAAGGCTATCCTAGGGTTTCTAAGGGTAGGGATAAAGCTATCCTCCTCACTCCTCTTATTTAGATCAGTCTTCTTCTTCCTTTATTGCTTTATTCCACTATCTTTTTCATGGATCACTTTATCACCTGCAAATAGAAATAAAAACCATTAAATAGCAGGATATCTCATCTTATTCAAAATACACTGATGCAATGCATGATATGC
Source organism: Thalassia testudinum (assembly GCA_037157565.1). Lineage (NCBI taxonomy): Eukaryota > Viridiplantae > Streptophyta > Magnoliopsida > Alismatales > Hydrocharitaceae > Thalassia > Thalassia testudinum. The sequence continues at coordinate 55,436,613 of JAZHRO010000009.1, forward strand.
AAGATATGAGTGGAATATCCACAAATTAAGCTAGGTTCAAACATTATTTAGGTTGATTAGGACCCATGATTGCTTTGCAATCAGGGAGCTACTTGAACGGCCAGGAGAGGTGGCGTTGCTGCGGCAGGCACGTGGGTGCATGCGTGCGGCTGCACGTGGAGCCGGTGAAGGAGGTGATGCATGAGGCATCCCTGTTGGGTGTGAAGCGCGGTTGGGCATGAGCAGGAGCTGTGTGCGGAGGTGGGATGAGGTGGCTGCTGGCCGAGAGAACGCGCACACTAGTCATGCCAAGAGGACACGCAGGAGGACTTGCGTGATGAGCTGGTGGCATGCGCAGGTGATGAGACCAGTGCTGCGTGCTGGGATTGCCAACATTGGAAGTGGCGGTGGCATGCGTCGGTTGGACAGGCCGAGAGGTGCGTGAGATCTGGTCGAGAGGCACGGGAATACAGTGGCTGAGCACCGCCAGCACGCTTGGTGAGGCATGGTATGCGGCCAGAGGAGCGTGGCTGGCATGGTTTGAGCTACTGCACGAGTGGGTGACTTGCTGCTTCACGTAAAAGGGGAGACGTGGCCGTGCACGGTGGCATGGCGGAGGGGCGCTGGTCTGCTGCTGGCTGCACGAGGAGGTGTGCACGGGAGGAGGATGACAGTGGAGAGGGGCGTGGCCGAAGGTGTCTACAAGGCACGGTGAGGCAGCGGATGCGCTGGGTTCCTTTGATGGAAAAGAAGACAATGGTCGTGTGGCCGGTGTGGCCACACTCATCGTGAAGTGGAGCCAAGAAGGCTCATGCATGGTGTTGTCATGAGTCCATCGGCTTGGCGTGGCAAGCTATCACCTCGCCAGCCCACAATGTGGTGGAGTTCGGTCGTGAGACCACTGTGGTGGATGGAAAGCACGATGGTGGAGTGGGGCGGCATCTCGAAGTGGCCGGTTGCCTCCTCCTCTCCCTTATAGCCTCAGCTGCCCCAACTAGATCCATCTCTCCCGCTCATCCTTGAATGCGGGTCTTCAGTGCTGGTAGTTGGTGGTAGAGGGCAGCATATTCACTGCAGAGAAGAGAGAATAAAAGTAAATAATGAGAAGATTGGTTTATTTATGTACAAACCCTCAATAAAATGTTAATTCCAATATATTCATATAATGTAACCTAAAGACTAATGCATGTTATTCTAATGCATGCTAAATAATCTATATATGGAATGCATACAAGAAAATATATGTAAGCTAAATTATTTATATCTTAATTCATGCTATGTATATGCTAATATTAATCTAATGCCTAGGCACTTAAGTAACTAATTAGCCCACAAACATGTGCTCATCAGTGGTCAGAGTTCATTTCTGAAGCTTTGGTCCTTAAGCTACCCAATTTGAGGACAGGATTGATTGATTGTATTGCAGGGCACTTTTCTTTGTTCTGTTTTCCCTCCTACTTCACATTGTCTCCTTCCACATCTTTCACACATTTCAAATCCTACCCTCCTACCAACACGTATCCTCAAGATGATTACTATCTCGACTAGACTTATGATTACCCATCTCCTAGCTGGGATAACTTTGATTGGGGATATGAATCCGAACTTCAGTGTCTAGGGCCAAACCCTGGACAACAAGACTATGATTATTATCCTTCTCATGCCTACAATGATTATAGATCTCCACCCTTTGATGACCAAACCAACTCGATCTACAATCAGGAAGGATATGATGATTATAACACCTACCCTCCCCAGTATTCCACTGAATATAGGTCACCACCATTTTTTGAACAAACCAAAATCACCTACTATCAGGGAGGACCCCGAGAACCTTAATATCTTGACTACCTTAGATTTAACCCGAACCCACCCAACCCTGAACCAAACCATTCGGTTCAGGTGAACCAGGTCCAAGACAGGGTGATAGCTAACTTGAGGAACATCATACAATCTTTAGAAGCTCAACCAACATCATGCACTGAAGCATTAGATCCTATGATCAAAATGATTGATGAGCTTAATAGCTCTTTATTGGATTTACTCCAAGATGTTAGAGATAAGGGATCGGGTGAGTTTCTTCTTGGGAAGTTGTTAAGATTGAGAATGAAATTAGTGGTTGCCTTAGTCCAATCTTGGGATGATTCCCAAGATGAACCCCCTTCAGGAGAGCCAATGTCTGAATCCGCTCAGGCACTTGTCAGGGGGGATACATGTTCTGAGACTAGAGATGACCAGGTTGGTCTAGAGCAACTAATTGAGGATGAACTGATTGCTTCGCCAGAGATCCCGAGACAAGGAATGATGAAAAATGTCTCCATGGACCATAAAATGACATATGATTTTGAGACATATATAATTGAGGATCAAGAATTCTTTAATTTTGATGGGGAGGAATCTTTGAGTGACATCTCACTTGAACTTAGGGAGGATGATTTTAGTGAGACAAACGGGCTCGAGGAATTTGATGAACCATTTGATAGCCCGATTATAGAAGATTGTGATCCGATTGGGGCTGACATGGAGGATATTGATCCTAATATAATAGATGATCCAATCGGTAGCCCTAACCTTCAACCACACCCTGAAGAGCTGAATGATCATACTTTTGAGATCATTGTACCCAAGTCAATTCTGATTCAGCCACTATTTCAGGACTTGGGTAAATTATATAGGGTGAATGATATGCTAGAGGTCCCAGAACCCGAACACTTGATGTTGGAGGATAGAAATGTGGAAATGAAAATCTGGGAGGTTAATTCTGAGGGAACTGCAACTTTTGATCTAAGATTTCCTATTGACCTGAAACCATCTACTTTCTACCAGGACCCTTGCGATATCTTTGACGTGCAACCTAAGCTCAGAATTACTAACTTTCTGAGATGAACTTTAACTGGACATTTGAACTTAGTGATTCAAATCTACCTTTTGTTTAACACTTTAGTCTTGGGTTGCACACTGCAAAACCGCAGGCTCGGACCTGCAAGCTCAATAATCTTCGATTCTGGGTGATTTTCATCCAGAACCTTAGAACAACTCAACTCTAGGGCATGGGTCTGCACCACAACTTTGTCCACATCTATGGACATCTTCTACTGATGAGTCTCCTCAAGATGATTCTGACCTGCACTTGTGAATTCTTCATTTCTTCCTAGTATGTATTTTATGCCTAGCTAAAGGCATTGAACTTAGCGCGTGTGTATACTCTCTTCTCACTGTAGAGCTAACCAGATTTTCAAGAAATTCAAGTGATATTCTGTTTACTCCGCCCTTTTCATTTCTTTATTTTTACAATGAGGACATTAGATTATTTAGGCTGGATAATTAATTCTTGAAATCATTTGTTAACTCCGTGGAAACTCTTTTATTTTTATTTTCTTAAAAAAAAGAAAGAAATTAGGAGAAGAGAGCATAGGAATTTGAAAGTTGTTAACTTTAGGAAATGATATGACAGGACCTAAATACTTAGACTCTTCAGGTCTTCGGGCTTAATCTGCCCAGGTGTCCACAAAAATGTGGACTTAGTTTCGAGTCCTCACCAGGTAATTTTATTTTAATTTGATAGATAAATTGGGGCGATAAGTACACGACTTATCAACCTGCCATATGATTTAAGGGATTGTGAGTCTACGCATCTACACACTATTTACACTAACTCACTTTCCGACAGTTTTTATGGAAATTGGGTAGCTAATCAACTATCAGGGTGGTATGGCTGGCAACTTGTTGGTGGTAACAACTCATCGGTCGGTTGTCTAGAGCCCAGCCACACGACAATTATCTTCCTGTAACTTTAGGTAAATCTTGGATCAGGGAAGCTACCTACTTAGAAAAAAATAGAAAAAGGAGAAAATAACAAATAGTAATAATAAAGCCACACTTCACCACACGGTATGGCTGACAAGTGGTCATGGGTAACAGTCCATTGGCTAGTTGTCCAGAGCGCAGCTCACAAAAATACATAAATAATTTCTAAAACACTTAGGGAAGAAGTGGTGAAGTAGAATAAATCGAAGAGATGTACACTGGGTTTGCCCTTGTGTTGACCCCATAAAAAATAAAATAGGGAGAAAGCTATCGATTAGAAAGATAAACCTTTAGGTAGAAATTTTTAGGTCACCTAGGGTTGTAGAAACATGAAATCTATTTTAACGGTCACTTAATGAGTCTATCACCCTTTCACAAGATGCTTAGCACTTAGAGTCATTTTCGAGTCATGGTCGGGTCGGGTAGCCATAAAAAGTTATCCTAAAACTCTCAAACTCCAAAAGTCCAAAACAAATAGAAATGAAGAAAAAAAAATGTATCTTCCCTTTTCAAATAAGGTGAGGACTTGGGCAGTCTATATTTTGGCAAACACCTAGGTACAGTTGAGTTTTCGTAGTTTAGGAGTGTAGTTGAAAATTTCTATTGTTAGTAAATAACTTAAGCTTACGTGATCAAGTCTTAATTCTATACATAGCATGCAGTTTAATTTTGCTAGGGACTAACAAAAGATAAGCATGGGGGTATGATCTAAACACATCTATTTAGGTTAAAATGCCTATTCATGCAGGTCTCTAGCCACAGATATGCATTCCGTACTATAAATATTGCATAGCATGCATCATTTTACATTCAGACTAGTTTGTGTATATTTTAGGTTAATTGCATCCTTTCATGGCTAGGAGAGGAGATTTAGTTTGGAGACTCAGATTAACGATTCAACTGCACGGATCTGATCAGGATGACGATCGGAGTCCAACGCCTCTGAAATCGCCCTGATTGGTGTCCAGTAGCACCATATGTAGTTCGAGGAAGATCAATGGCCAAGGGACTAGGTGATGAAATTCAGAGCTTCAAATGACAAATCCAACCTCACAGATGGATTCGGGTCGATGATTGCTGCCCAATGGCATGAAAATCGACTCAATCCAACCACTGTAGTAGCCCCTACAAAGGAAAGAACATGGACGGGCCAGATCGCACCACGTAGCGCAACCCAGGCCACCCATATGCACGCACGTGCCACTGCATGCTTTCTGCAGCATGGGTGTGCGTGCACGTGGAGGTATGCACTCACAACAGCGCAGCGCATAGCCCAGTGGTAGCGAAAGGCACTGCGTGCAAGGCAATGAGCGTGTAGAGTGCGTGCACACGCGACAACGAAGTGCAGCGCCCATGCCAGCGCAGCGGCAGTGTGGGTTCAAGGCTGTCTTCAATGATGTTTATGACTGTCACTAAATGTCCTGTATATGAAATTGATCGTTTCCTCCACTATAAAAGGACCCCTACCCCTCCCATTCTTCTTCATCCCTTCCTTTCTTCTCCTCACCACCTCCAAGGCTCTAGAGAGAGCTTGTCCCTAGCCCAGGATGCTCCTCTAGAGTAGAAACAAAACATTTCCCACCTCATTCCCATTCATGAAGCATCCCACGACCTCCCTCTTACCCCTTTCAGGAAGAAGATCCTCGCAACGACGATGTTCTACCCTGTCCTCCTTCCCCCTCCACTATTCTCCCTCGTCCCATCCTCACCACCTTCATTTGGGCACCGTCAGAGCGAGCCATCCTCCGACAATCGAGGGGAATCTTCTAATCACCATCTATCCTTACTGCTTTCTAGTATAGTTTTTCTACTTTCATAGCTGTAGAAAACATTTGTTCATTGATGTACTAGTTTTGGCGAAGTAAATCAAGGTTTCGAGAACCCATCGTTGTTGTTCGCAAAGGACGTTATCAAATACAATTTTTAACCAAAACTCCAAGGGAGTCCCAGGTCGAACACTGGGAGGTGACATTTACTTTTGTTGAAATCTGCACTTCATTTTTGTTTCTTTTTGATGTTTTAGGGTTTTGTTATTTTTTTAATTTTTCTTTTGCAATAATGAAGCAAGCAAGATATTTTCACAAAATGGAGGGAACAAATGGATATATCACAATGTCATTTAAACATCAGTTGCAATATGTGAAACTAAAAGAGATAGGGGTGAGAGGAAATCTCCCAAATCTGTTGTTTGGCGAGACGATGGCACTTTGCGGTAGCTTGGACGAAATGGGTGAGGTGCTGGATGATGGAGGTGAGATACAAGAGGATGCCGGGTAGAGGAATGCTTTACCAAGGCCTTAGAATGGGGATGAGGAGTTGGAGGTGATCTTCTACCGCAATGGTGGTGGGAGGATGGCTCCAAGGTTTCCTACGATGGTGGTGAGATGGAGGACGAATACTTGGTGGGCTATAGGAGCATTACACTAATAAGAGGCCTCTGGAGCTTGGGAATAAGCTCTAAGGGACCTTTGGTAGGCTACTAGAGCTTACGAGTAGGTGGGAGTAGAGTAGGTAGAGATGGTTTTGAAGGGAAGGGGTCATGGGGTTTATATGGTGGAGGAATGGAGGTGTTTTGTGTGCATGGGTCCTTAGTGACATTTAAAATGTCTCTAATGACCTGTCAAGGTTGTTGCTAAACATTCAAGTGCCTCTGCTGGCATGAGGAGGCGTGGCTGCAACAAGCAAAGTGCATGGAGATCTCAAGTCGTTGGATCAGGCACAGATGGCTATGATCACGAGGAGGAAGCACGCAGAGATGACATTTGAATCTCACACCCGCTGGCATCTACAATCCCAATCGTTGGATCCTTCATCGCACGGTTGGGAGGCACCCGCAGACACTACTAGAAATATGTGATATGCTGTCCGTTCCATGCCGTTAGTTTATAAAATCGACAGCAATAATATTTTTCCTATCGCTTATTAAAATAAGCGACGGAGAAGGCCTGTGTTTAGGGTGCTGAATCGGTATTTAAGAATATCGCGTTGTAATATAGCCGAAAAAGCGTTCAAAACAAATACAATTTTATTACTTGAATTTTGAAGTCCGAGGTCGAACATAGGGAGTAAATTGGTGATTTTGAAATCAAGATCACAATTAAAGGAATATGCAATAATATCAATATCATAGTGCAAAACTATAAGAGTAATTGGCAATGTAAATAAAAAATACTCAAGAATTCAATGTATGTGATATGAATAAAAAAATAAAATGTCTATGCTTTCTTCTCTCTCTAATTCTCTTCTCTTCTTCTGATTTTGCCTTTGTGAGTTATCTTCTCCTTCCTTCTTCTTCCTTTGGCGTCTCTCTTCTTCAGCTTCCCTGCCTTAGCCCTTCCCTTAGCTTTCTCTGCTTGCTTCTTCTTCTTTGGCTTTCTTCTTTCTCTCTCTCTCTATGTTGACTGCCTTCTCTCTTGCTTTACCTTGCTACCTTTTCTTCTTCAGGTTCTTCCTTCGCTTTTCTTTCTCTGCCTTTGCTTCTCTATGTCCTTGTCTTCTCCTTCATCTTCTTCAGCTTCGCTTCTCCTCCTCTTCAGCCTACAGAGCAAAACCTGCCCCCTACCTATGCACACTCTCCTCTCTTTTCTCTCTTAGGTTCTACTCTCCTAGAGCCACACGCTTCTCAGGTAATCAAGTCGGGTACGTACCTAGGACCAGGTCCACCTGTGTGCGGTGGTGGGCGAGGAGTGCAAGTCGAGTCGGGTCAACCAGGTGAGTGTGTCTAGGGCACACTGTGTGTGTATGTGTGGGTGTGTTCGGGGGTGCGTTTGGGTGGTCAACGGAGTGAATGGAGTGAGGGGTTGTGGTCAGGGAGTCGAGGCAGAGCTTATGGACTTGTCGGCGATGAGGAGGGTGGTCTGTGGTGGTGGAGCGATCTCATCGGAGTTGGTGGCTGGAGGTGAAGGAGATGATGGTGGAGTGCGGCAGTAGTCGATTGAGGGAAATAAAGAGGGTAGAAGAATGTAGAGGGTGAAGGAGACTTATCTAAGAGGTGAAGAGATGAAAGGGAGACAGAGATGGCATCGGGCGTGTATTGCCGATGCCGAAGACGAAGTTGCTTAGAGAGGGACGGTCGACGAGGATGAAGGGGAGACAGGGGTACCGATAGGTGTTGCGCAACGCTGATGAACGCGAGGAAGAAGAACCTGCCACCGGTATTGTGGTCAGGCGATGAGCAAGATCATGGAAGGCCGCCGGAGCCTGATGAGTAAATCGGCCGGAGGAGGAGAGAAGAAATTGAGGGGATTTCCGGTTGATTTCAAGCTTGCCGGAGTCAGTTGGATCTGGGACACCTTAAATAGATCTCTGAAGGGGGATTTGTGCTTGGAAGCCAAGCTTCCAAGAAAGGTAAGGTCACCAGAGTTGGAATCTTCAAAAGACCCAAATCTCTCTTGCGTTCGCATGAGAGATAGAGTAGGAATTATGGATCATTGATGGGTTTAGACTAGAGATTACTCAGAGAATCTCCCTTCCAATTTTGGGAAGGATTCTCTGAGCAATCAAGGAGAAATCACCTTCTAAAGCTCACCGGAGTAGGATTCCTCCGCTATAATGGAGGAGGGACCTATTTGCGAGAACAATGAAGAAGCTAGGGGGCTTTTCCAAGTTTTTTGAAAGATAGGGTCACAAATGTAATTAAGCTGGACCTATTTGCAAAGTTGGTCAAGATGAGTTCTCCTTAGGTCAAAATTTTGGTATAAACATAACTTGGACCTAGGAAATCCAATGGTGAAGTTTGATTTTGGGTTTGACCATGTTTGACCTAAAAATTTATGCAAAAACTCAATTTAGTGAAAATGTCTATTTGAGACCCCATTCTAAGGTAAAATGGGTTCTAATGGCCAAATTAAAAGTTCTAAACCTTAGAGAATATTTTTCTGTGATTTTTAGAGGGTTTAGGTGAATTTTATCCAGACTAGAACCTTGGTTAATCATGTGGATCTATTTTAGTTTTCAAGAAGTCATTTAATTCACAGGGTTTACACAAACCCTTTTTTGTCAAATCCAACCCATATTTTATCTTGTTAAAACCTTTTGACCTTTGTTTATCCCTTGAAAAAAACCATTGTTGCGCTACAATGGTAAAATTGTAGTTTTACCCCTTGTTTCTTACTTTTCTCTCAGAAAGGTTATTAAGTGAATCAAAACCTCCAGTTGGTTATGTAGGATCTTTTATTCTCTTCTTTAGGTCAAAATGAGCTAGTTAAGACTCATGATGGTGTTCCCTTCATACCCCCATGCCTAGCTTTTGCTAGTCCCTTAGCAAAATTTTAAGGTTTTAACTTTGATTCTAGACCATGAGCTCCTTTGATGTTCAAAAACTATGATGTGTGCTTTTCTTCTCTAAATTAGTTTAGAATGCCAATAGTAGGCCTAGAGGTACTCAAGTACCAACCAAGATCCGGACCTGGCCAGCTCTAGTCTCAATTTGCCACGAAGGTTTTTAAGGCCCACAAGAACTATCCTGAGGTTCATTGGACTCCAGGGTTAAAGCACCTGTGCTTGTAACATATTTTAGCCTCGGTTCAGTTTGTAGTGCGTTTTTGTAAGAGAGAGATAGAGGAATTTTCTTTATTTTGGAGAGTTTTCTCTCTTTTCCTTTTATTTCTAGCTTTGGATTGGCTTCTCAACACGGTCTGTATCGGATTCCTAGTCCCCATCATCAATCCTCTAAGGGTCCCTGGCAATCGATGCTTCGGGATAGCACCACCCATGGCAACCCCTAGAACCCTGGCTTTCGAGATTTTGAGATAATCCTACCCATGGCATTCTGTAGCTAAATCCAGACCCTAGCAATTGACATTTCGGGATAATGCCACCCATGGCATCTGAACCAGCATAGGGTGCTTAAATGCCCCGTGTAGGATATGTAAATATCCTAGGAGATAAGAATCGAGGAGACGATATATTATTGCACATCTTCGAGGGGAATTTCCTGCCTTTCCGCACCAGGAACTCATCCAAATCAACTTGTGTTGATCAGCCACTGCTAATCTAGGTGACTTTTTCAGAATAATTTAAATGCATTTACATGATTTTGATACTTACGCACACTGAACCAGACTGTGTGTGGATTGGGGTGCTTAGGTTATCGAGTCCCGTAAACCAAAGGTCAGTTAACAAGGCCGAATACTTCCTAAGCCTTAGACCTAATACTTAAGCTTCACATTTTCCCCAACCTCTTGAGGACTATCCGGATCTTAGCGGATACTTGAATTTTTAAGCCTAGGAGTGTAGCCCAAGAGACCTAAGAACAACATTCCTACTAATCTCTTCTGTGTTTCCTTAGCACTTTTTTTCCTTCATTTTCTTTTTCTTGATATTGTCTAGAACTCAGTTAATCCCTTAATTTCTTACTAATGACTATCTCTTTTCTTTTCTTTTCAACTTGCTCCTTTTTGACATTTTTCACTTTTCCCCTTTTTCTCCTCAAGATTTGTATGGCCTCAAAATTTTTCTCTCCCCTAAGAATTTTTTTATTCTTTTCAAGAATTTTTTCATTTTTTTGGTATTTTTGGGATATGTGATTTTTTTGATGAAACCTTTTTCTTGTGAGATGATTTTCATGGTGTTTTACACTTTCATATCCCCCCATGCCTACAATTTGCAATGTCCCCATTGTAAATTAGGTGGATTAGAGTTTAGCTTAGATCATTCATTAGAACAGGTTCTGGGTGGGTGAATGAGTTGAGGTGACTGTTGCGGACGATTTCAAAACTCGAGTACGGGTACCTGAGGTGGGGTCGGCTGTTCTAATGGATAAACCCTAGAGTGCAATATGAATTCAGCATAGGAATGTCAAGAAAGGTTTCAGGTTTTTCAAAAATGATGGGTTGCCTCCCGTTAAGCACTGAGTTTTACACCATCGGCTGGGTGCAATGAGCTTAGGGAGAATGGAGGGTAAAGGATGTCTCAGCCAAATTTGTATCAGTAAGGTCAATGAACGGTTTGAGTCTCTGACCATTCACAAAGAAAGGTTCTGAATCGTGGCTGAGTGGACTGATCTCTATGGCTCCATTTCCAAAGATTCGTCAGACGAGGTAAGGTCTGATCCATTTCGATCTGAGTTTTCTTGGGAATAGCTTGAGTTTGGCATCAAAGAGTAGGACTTTTTGACCAGGGTGAAAGATCTTTCTGGATATGTGCTTATCGTGAAAGGCCTTAACCCACTCTTTCTAAATTTGTGAGTTCTCATACGCATCGTGGTGTAATTCATCGATCTCGCTCATTTAAAGCCTTCTGAGGGTTCCTGCCTTAGAAAGATCTAGGTTGCAGGTCCGTACTGCCTAATAGGCTTTATGCTCCAATTCGACAGGGAGGTGACATGCCTTCACGTACACCAATATGAAGGGAGACATACCTAATTGGGTTTCGTCGGCGATCGTATAAGCCCACAAAGCTTCCAGAAGTCAGGATGACCGGTCTTTTCTGTCAGGTCAAACAGTAACTTGGAGGATTTTCTTGATATCCCGATTTGATTACTCAGCTAGACCATTAGTTTGGGGGTGGTAAGGAGTAGAGATTCATTGTGACACCCCGTATTTGGTCATCACTGACCTGAACTGAGCATTAATGAAATGGGTCCCTCTATCAGAGATTATCGCATGTGGAATCCCAAACTGCGAAAAGATGTTCTGATGAATGAATTTGATAACCACCTTATGATCATTGGTTCGGGTTGGAATGGCTTCGATCCATTTGGACACGTTGTCAACAGCGAGTAGAATGTAGTCAAAGTCATCTGAAATGGGAAAGGGTCCCATAAAATCAATTCCCCAAACGTCGAAGATTTCACATACAAGAATCATCTGTAAGGGCATCATATCACGGTGGCTCATGTTGCGTAAGGTCTGGCAACGAGTGCATGCCCTACAGTGATTGTATGCATCTTTGAAAATCGTGGCCCAATAGAAGCCACACTGGAGGACTTTCACTGAGGTTTTATGACCTGAGAAGTGTCCACTGCATGCTTGGTCATCGCAGAAGGACAAGATGTCCTGAGTTTCCGCTCTCATGACACATCGTCAAATGATTTGTTCACCACCAATGTAGAATAGATACGGGTCTTCCCAGAAGTAATACTTGGCATCGGAAAGCAATTTGTCCTTCTTGGCCTTCGGCCAATCGGATGGGATTTGATGTGATGCCAAGTAGTTTACTAGATCAGCAAACCATGGAAGCCCTGTACTGATAGTCAGGAGGTGCTCATCGGGAAAATGTTCTGTAATGGGTCCAGAAGGGTCGATAATGTCAGAAGGAAGACAAGACAAGTGATCAGATATCGCATTCTATTTTCCTGCTTTGTTGTGAATCTCGAAGTCAAACTCTTGCAACAGCAAGATCCAATAGATTAATCGAGGTTTCACATCCTTCTTCACACGGAGATGCCTCACAGCTGTGTGATTAGAGTAAATGATAACTTGGGAACCCAAAAGATATGATCTGAACTTTTCCAGGGCAAATACTACGGCTAGCAGCTCTTTCTTAGTAATTGTGTAGTTACACTGAGCCTCATCAAGTGTCTTGCTAGCATAGTAGATGACCATTGGTTTCCCATCAATTTTCTACCCAAGTACTGCTCCTACGGTGAAATCAGATGCATCGCACATGATCTCAAATGGTTGTGACTAATCAGGGGACTATACGATCGGAGCTTCGATGACTCGATCACGGAGGATTTCAAATGCTTGAGTGCATTCCTTGGAGATTTCGAAAGGAACATCCTTAGATAGTAGAGTGGTCAGGGGGCATGCAATATTTGAGAAATCAGGAATGAATCGACGGTAAAAATCGACGTGCCCCAGAAAAGATCGGATGTCCTTGATTAAGCTAGGCATAGGGAGTTTGGAAATCAGATTCACCTTGTCTCAATCGACCTAGATGCCTTTTTCAGATATGAGATGTCCTAGGACAATTCCTTCAGGCACCATGAAATGGCTCTTTTCCCAGCAAAGAACTAGATTCACGTCAATGCACCGCCTGAGGATCTGGACCAAGTGTAGGAGGCAATCATCAAATGATTCTCCAAATACTGAAAATTCATCCATGAAGACTTCCAGATAATCACCTACCATATCTGAGAATATGGCAAGCATGCACCGCTGAAAAGTAGCAGGTGCATTGTAGAGACCGAACGGCATCCTTCGGAATGCGTACATCCCGAAGGGGCAGGTGAAAGTGGTCTTTTCTTGGTCCTTAGGATGGATTGCCACCAGGTTATAAATGGAGTACCCATCCAAAAACTAGAAGAATCTATTTCTTGCTTGTTTCTCGAGAATCTGATCAATAAATGGTAGTGGAAAATGATCCTTCTTTGTGGAGGTATTGAGTCTTCTGTAATCAATGTAGACTCTCCACGAATTTGCTACACGGGTCGGTATGATTTCTCTGATTTCAGTTGTGATCACGGTGAGTCCTACCTTCTTAGGCACAACTTGGATTGGACTCACCCACCGATTGTCGGAGATTGGGTAGATGATCCCAACATCTAACCACTTGATGATCTCCTTTTTCACGACCTCCTGTAGATTAGGATTCAGACGTCTTTGCATTTCACGAGAAGGTCGTGTGCTCTCTTCAGTATAGATACGGTGTGTGCAGTAAGAGGGGATGATGCTCGTCAAATCATCAAGAGTCCATCCAATGGCTCTTCGATGTTGCTGGAGGACTGTAATCAGACGGGATTCCTGATCAGGTGTAAGTCTGGAGTTGATAATCATAGGAAACATCTGATTGGAACCCAAAAAGATGTACTTAAGATGGTCGAGAAGAGGCCTGAGTTCCAAAACAGGGTTATCAACAGTAGCGAGATGTTCAGGGTGTGTGTCAGGAGCAAGGGAAGGAGTTATGGTTGTGTCTAAGTCAAGTTTGGACTCTTCTGATTGCAGGTTTTGATCCTCTTGTGGTTGATTAGTAGTCAGGTTTTCCTCAATATATGGATCGTCAACCATAGCCTTGATATCACATATCTATTCTACAACACCACAATTAATCCCTTGTTGGGCCTTAAAGATGTCAATCTTTAATGTTTGATTCCCAAATTTTAGTTCAATTTGGCCCTCTTCACAATTTATGTTGGCCCTAGCAGTGGCCAGAAAGGGTCTCCCTAGTATAATTGGTGTATCCCTCGGGTTTTTTGGAGCATCCATATCCAAGACTACAAAATCCACCGGGAAATAGAAATCCCGAACCCTAACAATGACATCCTCAAGAACTCCTTTGGGTGACTTCATAGATCGATCAGCCAATTGTAATGTCACCTCTATTGGTTTTAGCTCATATTCCTCAAGATGGTCAAGTAGGGATGTAGGTATTAGGTTTATGGAGGCTCCTAGATCTAATAAAGCTCTATCAAATTGCGTATCACCAATGGTGCAGGAAGTCAGGGGAATACCTGGGTCTTTTGCCTTACGTGGGATTTTACTCAAAATTACAGAGCTGGCTTGCTCTGACAGTACGATTGGGCTCCCACTTTTGATTCGCAGCTTACATTTAGGTGTACACACATCTTTCAGAAAGCGTGTGTAAGCCGGTACGTGGTGGATCGCATCCATCAAGGGGATGTTTATCTAGACCTGTTCAAAGAGCTTGACCAGGTCCTTCTCAGGTGCCACGGGTTTGGTTGTCCTCTTTCCCTTAGTCAAGGCCTCAGGAAAAGGAACCTTGGATGATTCCTCTAGAATAGGTCTAGGTTCTTGATCTGGGACAGGGTGTCCTGGATAACTATCCTCGGGCTTGGGTTAGCACTACTAGGCTTAAAGTAGCTTGGGTAAGGTGCTTCTTGTGTTGCTTTGCCACTATGGGTTGTTATAGAATTCAGTCTTACCTGGTTTTGGTTCGGTGTCGGTAAAATAGGTGGCTGCTACTGAAATCCCGAATATGATGCTGAAGCTTCCATTGCGTTGATTGCGCAGCAATCATAGGTCTTAATTGACCTAAATTAAGCTAAGACTTAGCATAAGTTAGGGTTATTCATGCATGCATACGCATTATCTGCATCTTTACTGCTTTCCTTTAGCTATGCATAAAATAATGTTATAATGTGCTGATTAAGTGTATTATGTTGATTGCAGGCAATAAGCAGATCTGGAGCTGGATCTGGAGCTGGATCTGAAGCTGGATCTGAAATAATGGGAGTTGTGGCAAAGCTGGAGTAGAAGGCCTAGTTTAGATGTAGGAATAATAATGTAAGGGGGTTAAAGGTTTTCCATTCTATTAAGTAGAAATAAAGTAGTAAAATGTGAAGAGCTTAGGTCCATCCTAGCCCTAGGATAGCTTAGAGACTTCCCCAAGCCTTAGCCACCCTTAGATTAGGTCACAACACCCTAGGAAGCCCTAAAACCCTAGTTCCAACCCTTCTCTGGATGTCCAGATAAGTTTTAAGACGTCCAGGACCCTTAGCCAACTCCCACGCACTTCAAACCCACTTCTGCAGTGTTATTGGACGTCCAGACACTTTGTCACACGTCCAATTTCTGCAGAATACCCAAAATAGAACCCGAAACCCTTCCTGACTCTGATTGGACGTCCAGACAACAAGTCTGGACTTCTGATTTTTGATTATAAGACGTCTGATTCTATAATTAGACGTCTGATACTGCTCTCCAATTCCTGTTTTGTGATTTAAGCCTTGATCTTGGATCTCTAGGTCCTTAAACCCAATTCCAACCCCATAGGAACCTAAATTAAGGTTCCCTAACCCTAGTACATCACCTCTAGACCTCCCTAAGGACCTAATTAGGTCCTCACTAAACCTAATTGACTTGGATCTTAGTCAATTCCATCAGCCTATTCAATTGGACTCATTGAGTCCAATTGAGCCCTGATCTCAGCACACACTGTCCAATTGGACTCAGTGAGAGTCGAATTGACCTAGAACTGACTTAATTGAGTTGTTTTACTCTCAAATAAGTTTCCACACACCCAATTAAACTTGTATTAAGTTTAATTGCACTTTACCTTAGTGAATTAGGGTTTATAACCCTAATTTGAGACCTACCTTGACCTAAACCCACTAGAACCCAACCTAATCAACCTAGACCCTAAGTTTCGACCCACACACACCCACTGATGTAAACATATTTACACTACTTAAAATGTCTGTTTTTGCATGTTCTTAAGCATAGGATTGCATTTCATGATATAAATATTGCATAACATGCATCATCTTGCATTTAGAGTAGTTTGAATAAAATGGAGGTTAATTGTCTCCTTTTATGTGCTTGGATAGGGCAAATATTTTATCGGGGCCTCGGATCAAAGATCCAACTGTATGGATATGATCAGGGTGACGATTGGAGTTCAACGACTCCAAGATCGCCCTAATCAGGCATCCGTAGCATCAGATAGTGACCTAGGAACCCTAGAAGATCAAGGGCCAGGATGGTGTAAATCCACACTTCAAATGAAAAATTTGACCGCACGGATGAATTCAGATCGACGATCGTAGCCCAACGACACAAAAATCGAGTCAATCTGACATCCGTGGCACCATCTACAACTTCCAGAAGATGGACGGCCAAGATGGCGTCACGTGGCGCCATCTCAGCCACCCAAACGGCCGCTTGCATTTTGTGAAGGTCCCGCACCCGATCGCTCTCCGCCGTCGGATCTTAATGCAACGGCTGTGGTCGCTCGCGCTTAAAAGCGTCCGCTCAACCATCCGCACCCCATAGCGCAGCGGTCGAGCACACTTTCGCGAGCGGCAGGCGCGGGATCGAGCAGCGGCGAGGGGTCGGAAGGCACGGGCAATTGAGGTGCGTGGAGCGTCGGATGGAGATGAGACGATCGCACGCGCCCAATTGCGTTCACGCGCGATTGAACGCGCGGCGTGGATGCACGATCGCACGCGCCAGGCGGGCGCACAACGAGCGGGCAGAGACGCATCTTAAGTCGTCCGATCTCGCGATCGGACGGCTGAGAATCGACGAACGTGCGCAAGCTGTTGAGCGCGTGAGCAGGCGAGGAGGCGCACGTGAGCTGCCCACGATGCCCACGTTGGGGGCTTTAGTGACAGATTTATCCGTCACTAAAGACACTAAAGACCCCTCTTTTATTATTTTGAAGTTGTAATGTCCATTTTGCCCCCACTCCTTGCAACTATAAAAGGAGACCCCCTCTATACGAAATTCTCATCCCTTCTTTCTCCTCTCTACCCCTCCAAAGCTCAAGAGAAGCTTGTCCCACACCCGGGATGCTTCTCGCGAGATAAAGTCCAATTTTCATTCCCCTTCAGAAGTGGATCCCGCGACGATGACGGCGTGCTACTCCGTTCCCGTTCTTCTGCTTCGTCCTCCTTCGTCCTGCTTTGTTCTCCTTTGTCCAGGCGTTGTCCCGTCCGGCTCGTCCTCCAAGCAATCGTCGAGGAGGATAACTTCTCTCTCCCATTCTTATTTACAGCTTTTCTAGTGTAGAATTTTCCTGCTTTATAGTGTAATTGATTTTCCGCTTTCTAGTGTAACTTTTATTTAGTTTGATTATATAAATAATTGAAATATTGAATGCATGTTCTCTTTCTCTCTCTCTCTCTCTCTTTCTCTCTCTCTCTCTCTCTCTTAGTCTGATAGCTCCATTGTAATTATATCACCTTGCTTATCAAAAATCCTAAAAAAATATAATTGCGAATATAGATCAACGTAGCCTCCTTGTGTTCGACCCAGAATTCTTTTCGGTATAAATTTTATTTGTTGAACACGAATTCTTCACTTTCGAACTACAACGATAGGTTTTCCAAAACCAAACACGTTAGCGTAGCGTTCGTAATACGTTCAACATTTTGGTGTCGTTGCCAGGGAGGCAACGATTTCCGATCTTTCCTTCGCATTTCTTGCACTTTATTTGTTTTCTAACTAGCTTTCTCTTGTGTCTATGTTTTGCAGAGACCTCCATCAAGGAATCAACAAGCGGTAGACTGGAGTAAAGTGCAGTTGAAGACAACTGTAAGTGCTCCCCCATTCTTTCCCCCTCCATAGATTTCATTTGCCACATTAAATCCAAATCACAATTAACCTAGGTGTTTGCATAAATCCTAGGAATAGTTTGGTTGTTTAAATTTCCACTCACATTCATTCCACCCTCATTCATAAAAAAAAATAACAAAAAGATAATCTTGTGGGGTAATTTCCAACAAACACACAACAAACACCCACATTCAAGGCACTTGATCAACTTGATTTGTTTTCTACTCAACCGGGTTCTGATCTGTGGAACCGGTACACACAAAGCAACACATAACAGAGTAGAAATTATTCTAGGTTAACCATTTTTTTGAGTGCCTAACTTAGTGGTGCATTTGTGGCCAATTGTTTGAGTTGTTTGGGTCACACCACTTTATTTTAAAATCAACTCATCAAGTAGCTCCTCCTTAGGGTTTTCAATCTAGGTATATTCCAGGCACTCCACTTTCTTTCTGATTTTAAAGGAGAACAATCTTCACCCGTGTTTTACAACTTGGTTTGCCTAGAAACTTGATTGCAATTCACCTAATTTGAAACCCTAAAAGCTACTTAAGCAAGATTTGAACACTAAAATTCACACATTATCAATAATCTTGCTTGAAAACCCTTGTTGTGCACGCACTTACACAAATCTCAATCAATCATTAAGGGCACAACCCATTGTAAGGGCCCATCACATTCCATAAGCACCACAATCCCAGGCCTTAATAAAATTGAGTAGACGTTGGCCTTAAGGTTTGATTCGCTCTTCAGGGCCTAGTCTGAGATTGTTTTTGATTAACCTACTTGTACTAATTAATCTGATGTCTAGCTAGGGGAGTAGCGTCAAACGACCGTGGCTGGGGGGTATACTAGGAACCGGAGGCGAAAGCCAAAGGAAGAGCCTTCTCCCCAGTCCCTCCTTCTAACTGGTTGGATTAAACAGACGCAAGTAGAGTAAATCACTTACAGTCTTAAGGCAAGTTTTGGGAGTCAGTAGATCCTTAGGCTACCCCACTTAAGGACAGCCTTGTTTTGTTGTGCTGCAGGGTCCCTATCCCCAGTCCTTCCGACCTTCTCCTAGTTTATGCTGGGAAGACGGTCATTGAATCCCCGATTGGAAGGACTGTTAGAACATTCTAGGAGGCACAAGTTAGATTTTGGTCAATTTGATTCCATGGCCGAACAACAGCCTCCTCTACCTGAAAATCCACAGGAAGAATTTCAAAGGCAGCTGGAACAAATGCAGAGAATGCAGGAATGGTTCCAGAGAATGTAGGGCGCTCAGCCCTTGAAGGATTTTTATGATCCTTCAAATTACAGGGAACGTCCCGGCGTCCAGATTCCAGCCGGTGACATAGAAATCAAGCCCCAAGTGTTAAGCCTGATTAAATATTATCATGGGCTTGGCTCCGAAGATCCGTTTCAGCACTTGGAAGATTTGACCACTTTGGTCCAGACCACTAAGGCTCGAAACGTTAACGAGGAGCAAATGATCATGAGGCTCTTCCCCCCACTCTCTTAGGGATAAAGCCGTGCATTGGTATAGGACAATAGGAAGACCAATTACAACTTGGAATGAGTTGAAATCGGCCTTTCTAAAGAAATTCTTCCCAGTCGGTGATAGCGAAATACGCGTGATTTGTAAAAGTAGTTTTTTAACGTCGTTGTAACACGCGAATCCGCTTTCGCTTTTAAAATTTATATCCTAGATAGGGGAGTATCTAGGGTCGTCCAAGGAGGCAAAAATTGCAATAATGATTCTCTTGCTTGGAATACAATCTCAACTTTCTTTTTAATATTTTTCAATATGTAATTTTTTTTTTTGTATTTTGAAAAGACGAGGGCAAACGGCAGATTGTAGCGAAAAGAACTAACACCTACAAATGATTAAAAATCTAAAAGAGAGAAATATCTTCTTCCTAAGCTCACTCTAGGCAAGTGTAGGCCTAGGGTAATTAGGAAGAAGATGTGAAATAAGTGCTAGAACCAAAACAAACAACTGCAATAAAAAGCTTAAAAGAAGGCAATTTTTGATTGAGTAGAATGAGTGTTCTTTTCAAGGACAAGTAGAGGAAAGCTTCTACTAGAATTGAACAATTTAAAAGCAAGAAAAGAAACACAAATCCTCTTGTAACAGTGGTGAAGAAGGTTGTCTTCTTGCTCCAAGCCTAGCTGCTCCTTGGCTTGAAAAGAGGGCCTCCTTCTTCTCCTTCCTTGAGAGCTCCTCCAAGGTGGAAGCTACCACCTTTAATGCTCTCTCCAAAGGGGTGGGCGTGCACCACCCTTAAAACTCCTCCAAGGTGGCGTGACCACCTTCAAGATCTCCTCCAAGATCTTCCTTGCCTGGCTTCTCCTTTGGCTGGCGTGACCCAAGAGAGAAGGGAAGAGGGGAAGGCACCAAGGGGACAGAATATCCCCTTAATCTTCTTCTTCTTCTTCTCTCTTGGACGTGGGATTCTTGGTGGAATATGAGAGTGAAAAGGCTAGCCAAGGATGGCTTGAATGGTGGTGGGTAGTGGTCTTTTTATAGGGTAGGATGGGGGGTTAAGGTGCCCCTTGAAATGGAGGGCTAGGATGGAAGAATGGAGGTGGTTGGTGATCCTATGGCTAAGGAGAGTTGGCGCCAACCCAAGAGGTGTTAAAGGGGGTAGTTATGGTGGTGTTGGTGTCTTTTGGTGGTGGAGAGACACCACCATGTTGGCGCCAACATGGGGTCTTCTAGAAGGGGGGTTAGGTGGATGGTGGAGATGGGTTCAAGGGAGATTATGTGGTGGAGATGAGGGGAGATTTTGGAGGGAAAAGTGGCGCCATTAAGGGGTGGTTATGGGTAGTTTTTTGGCACCACTTTTAGGTGTCTTTTGGAGGTGGTGGGTAGGTTAGGTTGGTGCCAAGTAGGTTAGCTTATGTGGAGCTTAGGTGCAGCTAGTTGGGTAGAGTTGGTAGGTGGGTTTTTGGGGTAGTACAAGCCAAGGAAGTTGGAGCATAGCTAAGTTAAGCTAAGCTAAGCTAAGCTAGGCTAGCTTAGCTAATGGAGGAGTAGAGGAGAAGGTGTTGGAGCTAGGGTTTGGAGGAGGGAGCTGAGGAGAAGAAGTCTGGAGCTGGAGCTGGAGCTGGCTGCTGCTGAAGAGGCTGGCATGGGGCTACTCTAGCTGGCTTAGCTTGCTAGTTCTTTGCTAGTTGCTAAGCCAAGCTAAAGTGAGCTAGCTTCTACCAAAATGAGCTAAGGTGAGCTAGGTCTGGTGCTATCGGGGAGAATCAAGCTGGTTGAGGCAGCTAAGGTAGCTTAGCTCAACTGAGATGAGCTAAGCTGAATCCCCGGGAGCTGGACTTGAGCTTCCTGAGCTGAGATGAATTCTTCTTCAGCTGGCTGGAGTTGAGTGGAGCTGAATGTAGCTGGATCTGAGCTGGGGTGAACTCCTGTCAACTCAGCTGAGCTAGCTAGAGCTCCCTGTGAACTAGTGGGAGCTGAGGTGAGCTAGACTCAGCTAAGTTGAGCTGGATCTGAGCTGACTTGAGCTAGGGTGAGCTAAGGTGAACTCTCTTGAGCTGCCATCCAGCTGAGATTAGCTAAATGGAGCTGGGATGAGCTAACCCTAGTTCAAGTAAGCTAGGTTCCAGCTATGGTGAGCTGGATCAAGCTGGGTTCCAACTAGTCTGGGCTTCTCCTTCACCAATTGCCTTCTTGAGTGCTAGGGTTTTAGGGATCTGTGAATCTGTACATCCCTAACACTCACAAAAACACATTAAAACAATAATAAAAAATGCAATGCATGCCTATCCTAATTTATGCCTAAATGCAGCCCAAAAACCCGTTTGCAGAGTAAAATCCTAAGAGCTAGGTTAGTTTTAAAGCATAAAAATGATGATAAACTGGTGTTTATCACACCCCCATGCTTATCTTTTGCTAGTCTCTTAGCAAAACATTAATTTTTTTTTTTTTGAAAATGGAATTTTTGGGAAATCTAATTTTTTTGACTTTTGAGGAGAAAAAGAGATTAAGGGACCTTGGTAGATTAAAACACAGGAGATACGGGATTTGTTGAAGATAAACATCAGGATTTGTTTTTGGATCCAACCATTAGATAGAACGGGATCAATATATCCTCAGAAAATTCACAAATTAACCCCTTGTTAATTCAGATGACTTGAAATGTTTGTTTTTAGGATTTTTCTGGCTCGTGAATCTGATTCGCAACTTGCAAATTCCTTTAAAACCTTGTGTCTGTGCTTGTGAAAAGCCAACCTTTATAAGGACGTGTTTTTTTTTTTTTTTTTTTACCCATGCTTATTTTTAGCTTAGTCTTACAACAGATGTGTCGGTATCATCATTCCCATTACCATTCCTCGAGGGGGCTCTGGCGCCAGTACTTCGGGATAGCACTGTCCATGACACCACCCAGGAGCTCACAACCCCAAAACACGATGCGGTGAAAAGGGGCGCTCCAAGCAAACTCAAGCTCTTGCTCCGACGCTATAGGTAGAGCACCGTCCAAGACACTTGAGCTGCTGAAATGCGCTTTAATGCTCCGTCTAAAGATATGAAATATAGATATAGAGCAGCGCCGAGGCGGTAACATGTTGACATCGCGTCCTCAAAGAAGGTATTTTCCTTCTTCTCGGCGGTGGGAACTCAAACCAATGATCTGCTTCAGACTTTTACTAAATCCAAACAAGGAAGCTTTTCAATTTTTTTAGTTGTTTTTAAGTGTTGGCTTGTATGTGAAAATTGACACAAGAAGTTTCTTGAGACCCGCAAGTTTTTGAATCAGAAACTAAGTCAAATACTTTCCATATTACAAAATAGGATCAAGTCACCTGAACTATCATGAGTTCAGGTGGAATTTTAGAGAAGGATATCTGATCTAGTCTAAAATAGACCCTGGAATTCTAATGATCAGATCCATATCCTCATCCTTAGTTTGTTAAAGATTAAATCCCATTGTACCAGAAGTGAATTTTACGACCTTAGTCCTGATTTCAAAATTTTTCCTCAAAAAGTTTTCAACATTTTTATTATATATATTTTTTTGGGTATGCAAGCAGGAAATAAATTAAAGAAAATTGCATGTTTTTAGGTTTTGAACATCCTGAATCGATCATAAAAATTTAAAAACACCCCCCGATGCTTAAGATATGCCATGTCCTCATGCATTAGGAGGGAAAAGGGATCACCTTAGTGATGACGGTCGGGTTTAGGATGATCAAAACCTGGAAAAAGAAGAAAAAAGGAAAGCAAGAAAATGATGGGTTACCTCCCATCCAGTGCTATCTTTTACGCCATTCAGCCGGGCGTGATGTGTACTAGTGATCAAGGGTGGTTGGCTCAGTAAAATTAAAAGATTCAGATGGAATTTTAGGCGTATGGTCAAAATAGGGCTTTAAACGCTGGCCATTGACTTGAAATATCGAATTAGTTTGTGGATCAAAAAGGTCAACAGCGTCGTATGGATATGTTTTATGAACAATAAAGGGGCCGGTCCATTTAGATTTTAATTTGCCAGGAAAAAGACGTAATCTCGCATCGAAAAGCCAAACACGTTGATTAACGTCAAAGTGTTTCCGAACAATATATTTATCGTGAAATTTCTTTGTTCGGTCTTTATAAATCCTCGCATTTTCATAGGAAAAATTACGTAATTCTTCCAATTCAGTTAATTGTAATTTTCTATGGTTACCGGCACCAGATAAATCCATATTAAGTTGTTTTATTGCCCAAAAAGCCCTATGTTCTAATTCTACCGGGAGATGGCATGCCTTCCCGAAAATCAGACGGAAGGGAGACATGCCAAGTGGAGTTTTAAAAGCGGTACGGTAGGCCCATAAAGCGTCGTCCAATTTGGTGGACCAGTCTTTACGGTCGGACCTAACCGTTTTTTGTAGAATATTTTTAATTTCCCGGTTAGAAACTTCAGCCTGGCCATTAGTTTGGGGGTGATATGGTGTGGAAATTTTATGATTAACCCCGTATTTAGAAAGGAGGTGACGGAATTGTGAGTGGGTGAAATGTGAGCCTCCGTCACTGATAATGGCTTTTGGTATGCCGAATCTTGAGAAAATATTTTTCTTAAGAAATTCGACAACCACACGGTGATCACTAGTGCGGGTGGGTATTGCTTCTATCCATTTAGAAACATAGTCTACTGCGACTAATATATACAAATACCCACCAGAGTTGATGAACGGTCCCATGAAGTCGATGCCCCAAACATCGAAAATTTCAACCTCTAAAATAGGATTAAGGGGCATCATATCCTTTCGAGTCATGTTGCCGATGCTCTGGCAACGCACACAGGACCGAACAAAGTCATGAGCATCTTTCTGCAAGCTGGGCCAATAAAATCCTGCATTAAGGATTTAGCTGCAGTTTTCTTGCCCGAAAAATGTCCGCCACAGGCCATTGAGTGACAATGTGTTAAGATATCATGGATTTCAGAATCAGGGACACATCGTCGAATAACCTGATCGGCACAAATGCGGAAAAGGTCGGGCTCCTCCCAAAAATAATATTTAATATCAGCAAAGAACTTATCCCGTTTTGTTTTTGGCCAATCAGCGGGGATTTGTTCTGTTGCTAAGTAGTTTGCAATGGGTGCAAACCAAGGGAGGGTTGTAGCAGCTAAAATACTTTCATCAGGGAACTGATCTGGTGGGGTCATTATGTCATTTGTCATAAGACGAGAGAGATGATCGGCCACTACATTATGCAATCCCGCCTTATCCTTGATTTCCAGGTCAAATTCCTGGAGCAGCAGAATCCAACGGATAAGTCGGGGTTTCGCATCTTTCTTAGTCAGCAAATATTTAATTGCTGAGTGGTCTGTATAAACAGTGACACGTGACCCCAACAGATAAGATCTAAATTTTTCCAAGGCAAATACAATGGCAAGAAGTTCCTTTCAGTAACCGTGTAATTCCGTTGTGCGTCATCAAGGGTTTTGTTGGCATAATAGATCACAACGGGTTTCTTGCCAATTCTTTGCCCTAGAACGGCCCCTACAGCAAAATCTGAGGCATCTGTCATTAATTCAAAGGGACTATTCCAGTCAGGTCCCTGCAATATTGGTGCCTCAGTAACCTCTTTCTTCAACCTCAAAAAACTCTCCAGGCACTTATTATTAAAATCAAATGGCTGGTCTTTAGTAAGAAGCTGACTTAAAGGCTTGGAGATTTGGGAAAAGTTTTGTATGAATCGACGATAGAAACCCACATGACCCAAAAAGGATCTGATTTGTTTGACAGTAGTGGGCGGTGGGAGCTTAGATATAGCATCTATTTTTGCTTTATCTACCGCAATTCCTTGTTTAGAAATAACATGGCCCAAGACAATACCTTCTTGGACCATGAAATGGCTTTTTTCCCAGCTGAGGACCAGGTTAACTTCTATGCACTTTTGGAGGGTTCTTTCAAGATTTTTGAGGCAATGATCAAAAGAATCTCCAAAAATAGAGAAGTCATCCATAAAAACTTCTAAACATTCACCTACCAGGTCTGAAAAAATTGCAAGCATGCACCTTTGAAAAGTCGCAGGTGCGTTGCAAAGACCGAAGGGCATTCTTCGGAAAGCAAAGGTTCCGAAGGGGCAGGTGAAAGTTGTTTTATCCTGGTCCTCAGGATGAACTGCTACTTGATTATAGCCAGAATAACCGTCCAAAAAACAGTAAAATTCCCGTCCGGCTAACCGCTCCAAGATTTGATCAATAAAAGGGAGCGGGAAATGATCCTTCTTAGTGGCGGTGTTTAATTTTCGATAATCTATACACACGCGCCAAGAAGAAGCGGTTCGAGTGGCTATATTTTCCCCCTTTTCATTGGTGACAACTGTTAGTCCAGCCTTTTTGGGGACAACTTGAGTTGGACTAACCCAGGAGCTGTCAGAAATGGGGTAGATGATATCAGCATCCAGCCACTTAATAATCTCCTTTTTTACCACCTCCTGCATACTAGGATTCAAGCACCTTTGTGGTTGGCGGGAGGGGCGAGAATCGTCCTCTAAAAATATACGGTGCGTACAATAGGACGGATGAATGCCTTTAAGATCAGAAAGGGTCCAGCCAATAGCTTTTCGATATTTACTCAAAACCTGGAGAAGTTTGTGCTCTTGTGCCCCGGTGAGTCCAGAATTTATAATCAGGGGCAGGGTCTGATTTGGACCCAGGAAAACATATTTAAGTGAATCGGGCAAAGGTTTTAATTCCAATTGTAGGCCCGGTTCCGAAAGAGTTTCTGCTTTGTGGGTTAGAGGTGAGGTGAGAGTGAAAGGGTCAGCTGGAATGTTAGCTGGTTGTGTAGTTGAGGTGGAAGGGTGAGAAAAAGTAGATTGTTCAGGAACCGTATTTACAGCAAAACAGGAACCTAATTGGGAAATCTACAATGTTTCCTCCACAATGTTTTCTATTTCTGAATCCGAATCATCAAAGAAATCTGGTTCCTGGAATCGCCTAGAGGCTTGAAAAATGTCTAGGGTTACAGATTCACCGCCACACATGATCTTCATCTTTCCAGAATCACAATCAATATTGGCGCGGGCGGTGGCTAAGAATGGTCTTCCAAGAATAATGGGGGCAAACTTAAGTGCTTCAGGTACCTCTATGTCCAGGACTAAAAAGTCTACTGCGAATAGACAATCTTTGACCCGGACAAGAACATCTTCAACAATTCCCCTTGGTTTAATCGTAGATCGGTCGGCTAATTGGAGAGTAACCTCAACAGGTTTCAATTCACCGATCTTAAATTCCTCAAAAATAATTGTGGGGATAAGATTAATTGAGGCACCAAGATCCAACAGAGCGCGATCAAATGAGGTATCATTAATGATAACTTGGATTAGGGGGGCGCCGGGATCTTTTCTCTTAAGAGGCAGTCGGCTCTGCACAACTGAGCTGACTGTCTCTGGAAGAATCACCTTTCCTAAATTCTTGGGCTGCCTTTTTGGAGTACATAAATCTTTTAAGAATTTTGCATAGGCAGGGATATACTTAATGGTATCTAGGATAGGGATATTAATTTCTACTTGCCCAAATAAATCCATTAATTCCTTCTCAGTGGGCTCAGATTTTGTTTTTTTCTTTTTTGAAGAGTGGAGGGCTTGTGGAAATGGGGCAGGGTTGCCCTGTTTTGCGTGAATTGGTTCCTGAACAATAGGAGGGGAAGAGTTAATCTGTGTGTCATTAGAGCGGGTTTCTTTAACAGGCAGGGTATTTTGAGTGGTTTTCCCATTCCTCAAGGTAACTGCATTTGCAGTCTGGTTGTTTCTAGGGTGAGGACGGGGAGCCTGGCTGTTATTGAAACCCGGCGGATGCTGAGGTGCTGGATGAATAGGTTGACTGTGATATCCACCTTTGAATTGACTCCTTTGATTGTTTGGGTTGGGCATGGGTTGGGATGGTAAATTCCCAATAGGTCGATGATCAGGAGTAACCTTAACTTGTTGTTGTAAATTGGTAACCATGCGGGTTACTTCTGTCATTTGAGTCTGCATTCCTTGCAGAGTTTTCATGACCTGATTATTAATATCATCCTGGGATGGTCCAGGTTGATACAAAGGTTGCCCATAATTCCCAAAATAGTTTTGTTTGGGAAGAGGAATCGGATTCGGGTTTTTCCAGGAGTGATTCGGGTTAGTCCTCCAATTTTGATTGGAAATGTTGGAGGGGTTTCTAAATTGCTCCTGGAGAGCATAAATATTTTCCGAGGTGGAATCAACAATATTTTGGTCAAAATTCCCGGTTAAATCTTGCGGGAAATCAGCCGGGAATTGCTGGTCAACAGATGTGGCATCGATATTGTGTAGATTCTCTCTTCGGAGAATGTGTGGGGGGTTAGTGTGTGGAGAGTGGACGTGTGGAGCTTGTTTGTTTGTGAGCTTTTCTTCTATTTTCTTTTGGTGAATTTGCATCTGGTCCAGTCGTTGAGCTAACATATATAAATCATCTTGTGTGACTGGAACAGAGGTGGTTTTGGAGTCAATTTCATGGACTCCATGTCTGGGGTTTTGTGATCTGCCAAAAGTGTCCATTGAAGTCATGTTAAATGAGTTTTCACTCATTTCTTCAAAGAGAAGATAGGCACTTTCGGCGTCTTTGTTAAGAAAATTGCCCCCACATGAGGCATCCACAAATCGTTTTAATTGATCTTCTAATCCATGATAGAAGATCTGCACTAGCTGCCATTGTGGAATTTCATGGTGGGGACAACTTCTTAGAAGTTCCTGAAATCTTTCCCAGGCTTCATGGAGGGGTTCACCAATTTTTTGTTGAAAGGTCGTTATAGATCTTCTTAATGCATTTGTTCGACCGATCGGAAAATTTTTTTTAAGAAAAGCACTTTTTAATTGGGGCCAGGTGGTAATAGGACGCCCAACTGTTCTAAACCAATGTGATGCTTTGTCTTTGAGAGAGAGAGGAAAGAGTCTCATTAACCACATGTCTTCCTGCACATGGCGGGAACGAGTGGTTTGAGCGAGGACAGTTAATTCCTCGAGATGACAAAAAGGGTCCTCTCTTGGAAGACCATGAAAATGCTTGATAAGGTTTAGAATAGCGGGTTTGATTTCAAAATCCCCTTGTGGTATGACCACCCCTGGTCTTTCCTCATAATTGGAAGGATCATAGAAATCCTTAAGAGGAACGACAGGCTGTTGGCGAGGTGGTGGATTTTGTCCTTGATTAGCTAGGTTCGTGACAGTCCTAGCTAGATCTTCTTGATTTTGTTGTAGCCGAGCCAAATGGTCGACCATTAATGCAAAGGGATTTGTATTATGGGTTATAATTGGAGGGCCACCTGGCCCTGCTGATATTTCTGGTTGCTCCAAGTTAGGAAGGTGAGGGAGGGTGGAGTCAGCTTGTGGGTCGGCTGATGGGTTAGAAGTGGAAGCAGAATTTTTTTGACGGCTTCCTGGGTTTTCCATTTTTCTAGAAGACGAGGGGGAAGAAAACAATGATTTCTTGCTACGGGGGGCGAAATCAGATGGTCCCTCAAGGTGTGGCTTTTGGGACCGTCGCCCGTGCATGCACTACTTGGAAGAAATGGAGGGGAGGAGAAGAGATAGAGATGAGAGAAAGTGTGCAATCAAACAAACAAACTAGACCTAACTTAAATGTGACTCCCTAATAATAACCTAAGACTTGGTCTATATAGGAAATAAGTAGTCAATAGTGAATACCCGTTCTATCAACAAATCTAGCCAAGTTGCTTAAGGGGAGGTTTGGGCCCAAACGTTTCCCAGGGAAAACCCCAGGTGCTTGTACAAACCCGCGCCTGGTCGTTTGACACGGCCCCTCAGCCTGAACACCAGATACAGATGACAGAATTGGTACTAACTAAAGAAAACTTAAGACCTAAATAGCAAGCCTAAGTTGATAAAGCCTTAGGGGTCAAGTTGCTACAAATTTTAATTAGGTCTAGGATTCTATAGTGCACACGGAATGTGGAGGGCGTTTATTGGGTTGTTGCCCTGTTATTTGATTTTTTTGTGTGTGTGCAGGAATTGGAGAGTGGCTCCAATGAAAATCAAGTTGTCACACAATTTTTTTATATTTTTGTCTTTTAGGATGTGATTTAATTAAATGAATTTTAAGGTTTTTCTCTTTAAGTTTTCAAACAAGTTTGAAAGTTCACAATCAAAGGAAAGACAAGTTGTATGTGTGATTGTATATTTCCTTTTAATTGAGTCTCTAAAGAGAAAGAAGAAACCCTAAACCAATTATCCCTGAGACAGAAATTTAACTACCAATGAATTATTTTTAGCTTTTAGAATTAAGTAGTGGTCCAAACAAGTCAAACAACACCACTACTTTGAAGAAAATCAAACAAGGATTCCAGAAAAGATTTTTGTAAGATTTTAGGAATTTGTTTGATAATAGTTTTGAATTTTTAATTGTACTGGTGTCAAAGTCCAGAAATAATACCCGTGGGTATTATAGACTTTTCAGTATTACCACCGACCTCAGAAAATTTTTATGATTTTATATGATATATAAAATTTCACAGGGATTCCAACAAGATAAATTTCACAACAATTGGATGAGTATAAAAATTCTGAAAATTCGCGGACAGTAGCAAAATAGGAAGATTAGAGGGTGTGACCCCTCTGTAATCCACGAATTTTTAAAAATTAAATACAAATCCAATTGATCTGAAATTTGGAAAAGGTGTTCCAAACTTAATTGGGAATCACTCTATGAAATTTTATGATTTTAGGAGGCCTGTGGTGTTAGGAATCTATTTTTCAAGTCTGGACAGAAATCTAGACCCGAAAAACAGAACACCAATACTTGCAATGGAATGGTGCTAAAGAAGCATACAAGCAAACAATGATTTTAAAATGCACCACTCCACTTAATTTAAGTGTTTAGGGTCCTGAAAGCCAAGTTTAATATATTTTTGGTAGTTTTAATTAATTATGTGACTAGAAAGAGGAACCAACCTGAATTTTCGCAGGAAGAAAAGGATCTTTAAGCTCTCGCTTCCAGATTCCCGCTTTCCCGCTGTAGTTCCTGCACACACAAAAGAAAGAAAGAGAAGGGGATGAGATCCACTTCAAGCAAGAGCAAATGAGTTAATGCAAAGCCGTGCCTCCCCGGCAGCGGCGCCAAAAAGTGATAGCGAAATACGCGTGATTTGTAAAAGTAGTTTTTTAACGTCGTTGTAACACGCGAATCCGCTTTCGCTTTTAAAATTTATATCCTAGATAGGGGAGTATCTAGGGTCGTCCAAGGAGGCAAAAATTGCAATAATGATTCTCTTGCTTGGAATACAATCTCAACTTTCTTTTTAATATTTTTCAATATGTAATTTTTTTTTTTGTATTTTGAAAAGACGAGGGCAAACGGCAGATTGTAGCGAAAAGAACTAACACCTACAAATGATTAAAAATCTAAAAGAGAGAAATATCTTCTTCCTAAGCTCACTCTAGGCAAGTGTAGGCCTAGGGTAATTAGGAAGAAGATGTGAAATAAGTGCTAGAACCAAAACAAACAACTGCAATAAAAAGCTTAAAAGAAGGCAATTTTTGATTGAGTAGAATGAGTGTTCTTTTCAAGGACAAGTAGAGGAAAGCTTCTACTAGAATTGAACAATTTAAAAGCAAGAAAAGAAACACAAATCCTCTTGTAACAGTGGTGAAGAAGGTTGTCTTCTTGCTCCAAGCCTAGCTGCTCCTTGGCTTGAAAAGAGGGCCTCCTTCTTCTCCTTCCTTGAGAGCTCCTCCAAGGTGGAAGCTACCACCTTTAATGCTCTCTCCAAAGGGGTGGGCGTGCACCACCCTTAAAACTCCTCCAAGGTGGCGTGACCACCTTCAAGATCTCCTCCAAGATCTTCCTTGCCTGGCTTCTCCTTTGGCTGGCGTGACCCAAGAGAGAAGGGAAGAGGGGAAGGCACCAAGGGGACAGAATATCCCCTTAATCTTCTTCTTCTTCTTCTCTCTTGGACGTGGGATTCTTGGTGGAATATGAGAGTGAAAAGGCTAGCCAAGGATGGCTTGAATGGTGGTGGGTAGTGGTCTTTTTATAGGGTAGGATGGGGGGTTAAGGTGCCCCTTGAAATGGAGGGCTAGGATGGAAGAATGGAGGTGGTTGGTGATCCTATGGCTAAGGAGAGTTGGCGCCAACCCAAGAGGTGTTAAAGGGGGTAGTTATGGTGGTGTTGGTGTCTTTTGGTGGTGGAGAGACACCACCATGTTGGCGCCAACATGGGGTCTTCTAGAAGGGGGGTTAGGTGGATGGTGGAGATGGGTTCAAGGGAGATTATGTGGTGGAGATGAGGGGAGATTTTGGAGGGAAAAGTGGCGCCATTAAGGGGTGGTTATGGGTAGTTTTTTGGCACCACTTTTAGGTGTCTTTTGGAGGTGGTGGGTAGGTTAGGTTGGTGCCAAGTAGGTTAGCTTATGTGGAGCTTAGGTGCAGCTAGTTGGGTAGAGTTGGTAGGTGGGTTTTTGGGGTAGTACAAGCCAAGGAAGTTGGAGCATAGCTAAGTTAATCTAAGCTAAGCTAAGCTAGGCTAGCTTAGCTAATGGAGGAGTAGAGGAGAAGGTGTTGGAGCTAGGGTTTGGAGGAGGGAGCTGAGGAGAAGAAGTCTGGAGCTGGAGCTGGAGCTGGCTGCTGCTGAAGAGGCTGGCATGGGGCTACTCTAGCTGGCTTAGCTTGCTAGTTCTTTGCTAGTTGCTAAGCCAAGCTAAAGTGAGCTAGCTTCTACCAAAATGAGCTAAGGTGAGCTAGGTCTGGTGCTATCGGGGAGAATCAAGCTGGTTGAGGCAGCTAAGGTAGCTTAGCTCAACTGAGATGAGCTAAGCTGAATCCCCGGGAGCTGGACTTGAGCTTCCTGAGCTGAGATGAATTCTTCTTCAGCTGGCTGGAGTTGAGTGGAGCTGAATGTAGCTGGATCTGAGCTGGGGTGAACTCCTGTCAACTCAGCTGAGCTAGCTAGAGCTCCCTGTGAACTAGTGGGAGCTGAGGTGAGCTAGACTCAGCTAAGTTGAGCTGGATCTGAGCTGACTTGAGCTAGGGTGAGCTAAGGTGAACTCTCTTGAGCTGCCATCCAGTTGAGATTAGCTGAATGGAGCTGGGATGAGCTAACCCTAGTTCAAGTAAGCTAGGTTCCAGCTATGGTGAGCTGGATCAAGCTGGGTTCCAACTAGTCTGGCTTCTCCTTCACCAATTGCCTTCTTGAGTGCTAGGGTTTTAGGGATCTGTGAATCTGTACATCCCTAACACTCACAAAAACACATTAAAACAATAATAAAAAATGCAATGCATGCCTATCCTAATTTATGCCTAAATGCAGCCCAAAAACCCGTTTGCAGAGTAAAATCCTAAGAGCTAGGTTAGTTTTAAAGCATAAAAATGATGATAAACTGGTGTTTATCAGTCGGTCGTACCAATGCTTTGAGACGGGCAATCACTACCTTTACCCAGCCGGGGGAGCAGTTTCATGTGGCCTGGGAGCGATTCCAGGACTTATTGCGGAGGTGTCCACACCACGAGGTGCCGAAATGGCAACTTGTGCAGATCTTCTATCATGGGTTGAATGAGCAACTCAGAAATCATGTGGATGCTTCTTGCGGAGGCAATTTCCTCAATAAAGATGCAGATAGTGCACATGATTTATTTGAGGAAATGAGTGAGAATTCAATTAATCATGCCTCCATGGATACTTTTAACCGGTCCCAGCAACCCAGATCAAATGTCAATGAAGTCCATGACTCTCATTCATTTGATATGGAATTGATTTGTAATAAACTTGATAAGGTGGACTTGGTTGCTAAAAGAATAGAAGAGTGGATGGCTAGCAATTCTATTAACAACTCTCAATCCACTCAATCCCAAAATTCGGGATTCCATTCCTCACGAGCTCCTTCTGGACGGGAGTTTGTGAATCAACTCGATGCGACTCAACCTATGAGTCAGCATTTCTCGGAACCCCATGGGTTCCCAACTGGGGCCTTTGATCCTAGTTTTTCTGATCCTTCCCTTTCTTTCTCTCCATCCTCACCCTATGAGGATGTCTGTGCTGTACAAGAGAATGTTAGATCCAACCCCTACTCGAATGCCTATAATCCAGGTTGGAGAAACCACCCAAACTTTTCTTGGAAAAATTCGGGGCAATAGACCCAATTCTGACCTGGCAACTATGCTCCGCAACGACCAATGGGTCAGGGTCAAGTATATACTCAGTTGCCTCCGAATCAGGTCAATCAGCCAGCTTGGAATGCCCATCAACCCGTAGGGTAGGCTGATTTGAATCGTCAAATGGTAGAGATGCAAGGATCTATGCTCCAGCTCATGCAGCAAATGAAAAACTCGCTGGACAACTTGCATTCCGGGCTCATTGCTAACTCTCGTCAACCCGGATCTCTACCATCCCAACCCGTACCCAACTCGCAAAACATTATAAATTCGGGCAATCAAGCCCAAGGATACGGAAATTAGAGGGACCCGCACGCACATGCTCAGGTGGTTGAGCAGGGTTCCTCGTCTTCTTCTTCTGCAAATCAACAATTCATGGTCAATCAAGCCCCTCCAATCTTTCCTAATCCTCCCCAAGATCCAAATTCTTACGCTTCTGCAAATTCTGTAACTTTAAGGAGTGGTAAGAAGACTCAGGATCCACAACCACACTATTCTGATCTTTTGAATCCTAACGAATCTGAGGAGAGAGAGGAGAATTCTAGAGGAGAAATCAAGGCTCAGGAACCTGATTCCAAAGATCTGACTCATGTTCCTTTTCCTGAAGCCTTAACCAAAGCAAAGAAGAAGAAGTCTGTTGATAGTAATGAGGAGCTTCTGAATTTATTTAAGAATGTTGAGATCAATATCCCGCTCCCTGATGCTATCAAGCACATACCGGCTTACACAAGATTTTTAAAGGAATTATGTACACAAAAGTGTAAGTCGAGAGAATCTGTTCTGAGGAAGGTGGTACTCTCCGAGCAAGCTAGTTCTGTTATCCTGCACTACCTCCCTCAGAAAAAGAGAGATCCTGGTGCTCCTTTGATTTCTTGCGTTATCGGAGATTACACATTTGATAGAGCACTTTTGGATCTCGGTGCATCCATCAACCTAATTCCGACTTCTCTTTATGAGAAGTTTGGGTTAGGTGAACTTCGGCCAACTTCAGTAACGCTATAGTTAGTAGACCGTTTGGTCACAAACCCGCGAGGAGTTATTGAAGATGTTATAGTTAAGGTCAAGGATCCTTGTCCTTGACATGGATGTACCAAATAATCTGAGGAACACGCCCATCATTCTGGGGCGTCCGTTCCTGGCTACCGCAAAGGCCAACATTAATTGTGAAAGCGGTAGCATGGAAATCGCCTTTGGGGACCAACGAATGAAATTGGATATTTTTAAGGCGATCAACAAATTTGAGGATTGTGGATTTATTGAGGAACTTGATGAGGATAATGTTAGTATTGAAACTTGTTTGACAGTTTCTTCAATTGAAAGTTCCTCTTTGGTTGATGAATTTGACCTGCAACCCTCTGACCTGACATCTTCGGAAGAGGTTACTGATTTTGTTCACTCAAAACCTCTTCCTCTTGTTGAATCTTCAACATCTACCCTACCATCAATCATTACCCCACCCCAGCTTGAATTGAAACCATTGCCCGAGAATTTAAAATATCAATTTTTAGGACCGTAGAATACGCTCCCTGTGATTATTAGTGCTAAATTAACAAAGGGGCAAGAGATTAAATTGATTAAGGTCCTAAAGGAACATAAGGAGGCAATTGGTTGGACCATTCATGACCTCAGGGGGATCGAGCCATCTTACTGTAATCATAGAATATTTTTGGAAGATGGATCCTGCCCTTCTCGCCAGATGCAAAGGAGATTGAATCCAAATATGCGAGAAGTGGTCAAAAAGGAAATCATCAAGTGGCTCGATGCAGGAATTATTTATCCAATCTCTGACAGTCCCTGGGTAAGTCCCGTTCAGATTGTTCCAAAGAAAGCCGGGATTACTGTTGTGACTAATGAGAGAGGAGAATCTGTCACAACTCGTTCAGCTTCCTCTTGGAGAGTTTGTATTGATTACAGGAAGCTGAACACAGCCACTAAAAAGGATCATTTTCCCATGCCCTTCATTGATCAAATCTTGGAAAAATTAGCTGGGCAGAAGTACTTCTGTTTTCTTGATGGCTACTCGGGATACAACCAAGTTCCTATCCATCTCGAGAATCCGGAAAAAACTACTTTCACCTGTCCCTACGGAACTTTTGCTTTTCGTAGGATGCCTTTTGGGTTATGCAATGCACCTGCGACTTTTCAAAGGTGTATGCTAGCCATATTTTCTGACATGGTGGGAGAGTTTATGGAAGTCTTCATGGATGATTTCTCTATTTTCGGAGAATCATTTGACACTTGTTTGGCTAATTTAGGAATGATTCTTAAGCGATGTATCAAGACACGACTGGTCCTTAGCTGGGAAAAGAGTCATTTCATGACCCAAGAGGGCATCATTTTGGGTCGTGTAATCTCTGAACGGGGAATTGAAGTGGACAAAGCTAAGGTTGATGCTATCGCTAAACTTCCTCCTCCCACATCTGTTAAACAAATCAGATCATTTCTTGGCCATGTGGGATTTTATCGAAGATTCATCAAGGATTTCTCGAAGGTTGCTCGTCCTTTGAGCAATCTTCTTACCAAAGAAACGCCGTTTGTTTTTGACGAATCATGCCGAAAGGCATTTGATTTTTTTAAAATGGCAGTCACCTGTGCTCCAATTTTGCAAACACTAATTTGGACTGCCCCATTTGAGATCATGACCGACGCTTTTGATTAAGCGGTCGGGGCTGTCCTGGGTCAGAAAATTGACCGAAAGCCCTCTGTCATTTACTACGCTAGTAAAACTCTAGATGAAGCCCGGAGGAATTACACTGTTACTGAAAAGGAATTACTAGCTGTAGTATTTGCGTTAGAAAAATTCAGGGCTTATCTCTTGGGGTCTCATGTTATTGTTTATATCGACCACTCGGCCTTGAGACATCTCTTGGCTAAAAAGGATGCTAAACCCTGGCTTATTCGTTGGATTCTTCTTCTTCAAGAATTTGATCTTGAAATCAAGGATAAAGCCGGGGTGCAAAATGTGGTAGCGGATCATTTGTCGAGACTCCTAGGTGATTCTTCTTGTCCGAACATTCTGACTGCTGACACTTTTCCGGAAGAAACCATTCTTACAGTTTTAGGTGTCCACACCCCATGGTTTGCTGACATTGTTAACTATTTGGCCGTTGGTCAAATCCCCCAGGATTGGACCAAGCAACAACGGGATAGACTCAAATCTGAGGCCAAATACTACTTTTGGGAGGACCCTGAACTGTATCGCATTGGCTTTGATCAGATTATTCGCCGATGCATACCGGAGAATGAATTCAACAGTATACTCGAGTTCTGCCATGCATCTGGGTGTGGTGGACATTTCTCCAGGAGAAAGACGGCTGCAAATATCTTGCAATCTGGCTTCTATTGGCCGTCTTTATTCAAGGATGCCCAGGACTTCTCAAAGTCATGTTCTCGATGTCAGTCACTCGGGAACATAACTAAGAGAGACATGATGCCCCTAAACCCTATTCTTCCTGTAGAAATTTTCGATGTTTGGGGCATCGATCTCATGGGACCCTTTATCCCTTCATTTGGACATCAGTACATTCTTGTTGCTGTTGATTATGTGTCCAAATGGATTGAGGCAATTCCCACCCGAACCAATGACCATAAGGTGGTCATCAATTTTGTCAAAAAAAAATATCTTCATTAGGTTCGGGATTTCGAGGGCTATCATCAGTGATGGTGGCACTCATTTTACTAATGCCCAATTCAGGAATTTATTGGCCAAATACGGGGTTAATCATCGAATTTCCACAACTTACCATCCCCAAACGAATGGACAAGCCGAGATCTCCAATTGAGAGATCAAGAACATTCTGCAAAAAATAGTTAGGCCTGATCGCAAGGATTGGACTCAAAAGCTTGAGGACGCTCTTTGGGCCTACCGTACGGCATATAAAATGCCCATCGGCATGTCTCCATTCCGTTTAGTGCATGGAAAGGCGTGCCATCTACCCGTAGAGATTGAACACAGGGCATTCTGGGCAAGCAAACAATGCAATTTAGATCTGAATCTAGCTGGAATGACCAGGAAACTCCAACTATCTGAGTTGGAGGAGCTTAGAAATGATGCTTATGAGAATGCCAAGATCTACAAGGCTCGAACCAAAGCTCTACATGATCAATTGATTTCCCGCAAGAGCTTTGAGCCAAACTAGAAGGTCTGGTTATTTGATTCTAAACTTAAGCTCTTTCTTGGTAAACTTAGATCTAAATGGAATGGCCCATTCATAATTGATCAGATTTTTCCTAATGGTGCCGTTCATATTTCTGACCCAAAGACGGGTAATACCTTTAAAGTCAACGGTCAACGTTTGAAGCCTGTTGTTGACCGTAATCTTCCAGAACCCGTCTCAGACTCTGTTGCTCTAGCTATTCTATGACTTCTTTGGCTGGACTTCGCCTAGCTGACGGCATTAAACTCAGCAGTTGTACATATGACAGAAGGCTGATACGAGCTTCATATCTAGGTGACATCTTTCATATTCTACCCTTTCTTTCATGTCTCTTTTTCAATGAGGACATTGCATCAGCTAGGCATGGGGGGGTGGATTCATTCTTGAATTGTTTGGTCAGCTTTGTGAAATCCATATAAATTGTCTCTCTTCTTATTTAAAAAAAAAAAAATTAGGAAGGATTAGTTGGACATTAGGACTTTTCAATCCTAAGAAATTTTACATTAGGATTTGAACACAAAGACCCCTCAGGTCCTTGGACTTAATTAGCCTGTGTATCCACTAAAATGTGGATTTATTTTTGAGTCCTTGCCATCTTAATTCTATTATAATTGGAATAAATAAGTTTGGGTGATAAGTACATGACTTATCAACCCGCCCTCTGATTTGAGGGAATTTTGAGTTTTAAGCATCTACACACTTTCTTTGCACTGACTCATTGTTCGGCGATTCTAACGGAAATTGGGTAGCTAATGAACCTTCTAGGGTGATATGGCTGGCAAGTTATCGTGGGTAACAGCCCATAGGTAGGTTGTCCAGAGCCCAGTCACTGGACTTTTCTCTGTTTGCTGCCTTTAGGTAAATCTTAGACCAGGGAAGCCACCTATTTTTTTTTAAAAAAAAAGGAGAAAAGAACAAAAAGAAATAAGCCACATTTCACCGCACGAGTATGGCTGGCAAGTTGTCGGTGGTAACAGCTCATCGACCGGTTGTCCAGAACCCAGCTCAGAAAATGCACTAAAAATTCCCAAAACACTTAGAAAGAAGCGGAGAAGTAGAATAAACCAGGGAGATATACACTGGATTCACCCTTGTGTTGACCCCGTAAAAAAAAAATAAAAGTAGGGAGAAAGCTACCGGTTGTAAAGATACACCTTTAGGCAGAATTCTTGTTAGGTCACCTAGAGGCGTAGAAATCCGAAGTCCGTTTTAACTGCCGGTCAACGAGTCTATCACAATCACAATAAGATGCTTAAAGCTTAGGGTTCTCATCAAATCTTGGGTGAGTTGAATGACCGTAGAAAGCCACTGTTAAACCCTAAAATTTGAAAATCCAAAAAAAATTAGAAAAGAGTAAAAAGAGAAAAAGAAATTTTTCTTTGAATAAGGCGAGGACTTGAGGCGGTCTGCATTTTGGCTAATACTCAGGCGCTGTTGTGTCTTTGAAAGTTTAGTTCTTATGTAGACAATTTCTTAATGATTGAAAATAACTCAGGTCCAAATAATCCAACCTAATTCTTTTATAAATAGCATATAGTTTTTGCTAGGGACTAGCAAAAGAGAGGCATGGGGGTATGATGTAAACATATTTACACTACTTAAAATGTCTATTTTTGCATGTTCTTAAGCATAGGATTGCATTTCATGATATAAATATTGCATAACATGCATCATCTTGCATTTAGAGTAGTTTGAATAAAATGGAGGTTAATTGTCTCCTTTTATGTGCTTGGACAGGGCAAACATTTTATCGGGGCATCGGATCAAAGATCCAACCATATGGATATGATCAAGGCGACGATTGGAGTTCAATGACTCCAAGATCGCCCTAATCAGGCATCCGTAGCATCAGATAGTGACCCAGGAATCCTAGAAGATCAAGGGCCAAGATGGTGTAAATCCGCACTTCAGATGACAAATCCGATTGCACGGATGAATTCGGATCGATGATCGCAGCCCAACGACACAAAAATTGAGTCAGTCTGACATCCGTGGCACCATCTACAACTTCCAGAAGATGGACGACCAAGATGGCACCACGTGGCGCCATCTCAGCTGCCCAAACGGCCGCTTGCATTTTGTGAAGGTCCCCCGCCCGATCGCTCTCTGCCGTCGGATCTTAATCCAACGGCTGTGGTCGCTCGCGCTTAACCAACCGCGCCCCATAGCATAGCGGTCGAGTGCACTTTCGCGAGCGGTAGGCGCGGGATCGAGCCGCGGCGAGGGACTGGAAGGCGCGGGCAATTGAGGCGCGTGGAGTGTCAGATGGAGATCGGACGGTCGCGCACGCCCGATTGCGTTCACGCACGATTGAACGGGCGGCGTGGATGCGCGATCGCACATGCCAGGCGGGCGCACAACGAGCGGGCAGAGACGCATCTTAAGCCATCCGATCTCATGATCGGACGGCTGAGAATCGACGAACGTGCGCAATCCATTGAGCGCGCGAGCAGGCGAGGAGGCGCGCGCGAGCCGCCCACGACGCCCACGTTGGGGGCTTTAGTGACGGATTTATCCGTCACTAAAGACCCCTCTTTTACTATTTTGAAGTTGTAATGTCCATTTTGCCCCCACTCCTTGCAACTATAAAAGGAGACCCCCTCCATACTAAATTCTCATCCCTTCTTTCTCCTCTCTACCCCTCCAAAGCTCAAGAGAAGCTTGTCCCACACCTGGGATGCTTCTCGCGAGATAAAGTCTAATTTTCGTCCCCCTTCGGAAGTGGATCCCGCGGCGACGACGACGTGCTGCTCCATTCCCGTTCTTCTGCTTCGTCCTCCTTAGTCCTGCTTCGTTCTCCTTCATCTAGGCGTCGTCCCGTCCGGCTCGTCCTCCAAGAAATCGTCGAGGAGGATAACTTCTCTCTCCCATTCTTATTTACAGATTTTCTAGTGTAGAATTTTTCTGCTTTATAGTGTAATTGATTTCCCGCTTTCTAGTGTAACTTTTATTTAGTTTGATTATATAAACAATTGAAATATTGAATGCATGTTCTCTTTCTCTCTCTCTCTCTCTCTTAGTCTGATAGCTCCATTGTAATTATATTGCCTTGCTTATCAAAAATCCTAAAAAAATATAATTACGAATATAGATCAACGTAGCCTCCCTGTGTTCGACCTGGAATTCTTTTCGGTATAAATTTTATTTGTTGAACACGAATTCTTCGCTTTCGAACTACAACGATAGGTTTTCCAAAACCAAACACGTTAGCGTAGTGTTCGTAATACGTTCAAGACCCACACACACCCACACACACCATCCACACTAAAATATCTAGCCTAGAGTTCTCTAGAACTCTCTACCATGTGTGGTTGCCTTGGTTGCCAAAAATAGCAACCAAGAGCCATTCAATTTTTAGATCCACATTTGGTGGATCTAAAAACCACCATCCACCCTCTCTCTCTCACTCTCCCACGAGCTCCCACCATAGGCCTCTCTCGAGAATTCCATAATTCTCTAGAGAGCTTCCATTGGGTCTATAAAAAGACCCCATGGGTGGCCATTGGCACCCATTCACTCCCTTGGCAATTGCTCTCCATTGGTGCCATTCACGCCACCTCCACTTAGCCACTCACTCCACCTCCACGAGCTCACTACCACCACCATGGAGGACACCATGCCGGGATGCTAGATCAACCCTACTTCTCTCCAAGGGTCGGCCTAAGCTACATTGGCCGCCCCTCATTCTCTTCTCGACCACTCCAAGGCCATCGGGGACCACCCCTGAATGCCCTCTATTCTTCTAGCTCTAGATCATGCTCTTCATAATTTTTATTGCTTCATTTACTGCTTAGTAGAGTAGTCTTACTTCTCCCCCAATGATGCATGCGAAATCCCCCCGTTGATTCTTGTATGCAATCGTTTTCTGGTAGTTAGATTTAATTTTAAGCATTCATATATAAGCTTTCCTCTAGATTTCCTTGTGCAACAACTCTCCCACGATGAATGAAATTTCATTTTATATATATATCTCTTATGTGTTTGAAATCACCTTGAGCTAAATGATTATCATATTTGCGTGATTTAAGTGCCTGTTCTTTAACCACCTATATATTACGCACCAGCATGTCGTTTAAATAAAGTAGAGCGGCTTTAAGATCGATTTGAAAAACAAAAACAACGCCTCCCAGAGACGAACGACCAGGACTCAAAGTCTCATTATTTTCAAAACAATATCTTTGATGAACGTTTTTGCGCGACTATACTACGATTTTCGATGACTTTCAAATGTGCGAAAATGGCTTTCTGTCATGCGTCAGGTGATGGAATAGAAGGGGCCTGATAAATCATGTGGGCTTGGCCCAGATTTGGGTTCATAACACACCTCTGGTTTGGCACGTTATTAGGATTAAGTAGAGGTTGCGAAGGGAGTGTGCCAAGTTGGCAGGAATTCACCATCTGGGTGAGTTGATTGTGAATCTCTATGATCTTGTCTTTATGCTGTTTTTGCATAGCCACATTCATCTTCTAAATGTCAGCCAGAGTCTGGAGGATGAGAGTCATTTGATCTGTCTGAGCTAGCTCAGATTGATAGGTGGGGTTGGACCGAGGCTGAGGCGGCTGATATGAACAAGGAGCTTGTGGACGGGGTTGATATGGTGGTCTTTGATTCTGATTATTTCCCGACCATAGAAAATTGGGATGATTCCGCCATCCAGGGTTATAGGTATTAGAGAATGGGTCATTCTGGATGGCATTGAGGTCCTCACAGGTCTGAGGAACCTCAGAAAAGTCAGAGTACGAGGGTTCAGAGTTCCCCCAACTAGAGTAGGCAGGATCGGAGTTTCCTTCGGTCCTAAAGTCAGATGGGGGTGGATACGGGTCCATCCTCTGAGAAGATCAGTGATAGATGTTATGAACAGCTTCCCTCCCAGAGGGCAGCTGTGCAAATGGGTTTTGCGCAGAGGTGGCTGACTGAAGATGTCGAGTTAGCTCATCCACCTTCTTCTCAATGATTGAGAACTTGTCCAAACGAATGGCCATTAATTCCAAGTCAACAGATGCAGACAGGCCCTGCGTCTCGTGTGCTTCCCTTGGATTCGTCGATGCATGGGCATTCACCCGGTCGAATAAGCCCATGTAGTCATTATTGATGGAGTTCTCACACATATTCTCGAGAATCTTCCACACAGTGTCTTCGTGTTGACCCATGATATTTCCTCCGCAGGTTGCATTGACAAATAAGTGGATATCCTCACGGAGTCCCTGGCAAAAGACTGGACTTGTTCCCATTTAGGAACTCCATGATGGGGCACTTTCACATGAGGTCCAAGAAATGGTCCCATGCTTCATGAAGTGGTTCTCCAGGCTACTGTGTGAAGTGTGTGATCTGGTGTTGTAAGGCATTCGTCCGACCAACTGGGAAGAAGTTTTTTAAAAACTCGGATTGTACTTCAACCCATTGACAAGTGTCGAAATCGCGAATTTTGAAATCGTCATAAATCGTAGTATAG
The DNA here is from genome assembly GCA_037157565.1 of Thalassia testudinum. Lineage (NCBI taxonomy): Eukaryota > Viridiplantae > Streptophyta > Magnoliopsida > Alismatales > Hydrocharitaceae > Thalassia > Thalassia testudinum. The sequence continues at coordinate 55,479,566 of JAZHRO010000009.1, forward strand.
TCGCGAAATCCCCTTGACAAAAATATTTATAATAACGAAACTCGCATAGATTTCTTTTCTTTTTAGAACCTGAGTCCTGGTCGTTCATCTTTGGGAGGCAAGAAAACAAGTCAAGATTTGGATCGACTTAATCTAACCTAAATCTAATCTAACCTAATATTTTTGTCTTTTTATGTTTTTGATCTTTATTTTGAAACATGAAATGAAACCTAGATCTAGAAATGCTAGCGAAAACCTAAGTAACTACATGCATCTGAGTTGGCCATGGTGGTCATGCATGGTGCGACAAACCTAAATAATATGAAGACAAGCAAACATGAGGATAATCAATCATAGAAACATCATGATATTATTTATGCATAAAAGATTATCACATAATAGCATGCATATAAAACCATTAGACAAGTGTATCATGCATCGAAAATTTAGTCACTATAAAAATCTGGATACATGGAAAAAAAGCTAAACTAAAGAAAGGGATCAACCAAGAGAGGCTAAGGAGAAGTCTTCTTGGCTGTCCAGTAAAGAGAGGAGGATGGGTGTGTGCACCCAAATGGAGAGAGGAGGGTGTTGCACCCTTTCTCTACTAATGGGCGTCCTTGAGAAGAACTTGAGGGGGGTCTTCTCTATGGCCGCCTAAGAGGAAAAGAAAATGGGGGTGTGGATCCTCTATGGTGGAAGAAGAGGGCACGCCCACAAGAAGAAAGGAGAAGGTGTTGCATCTTTATGCTCTTCTTCTTCTTGCCACCCTTGAAGAAGCTTGTAGGAGAGCTTCTTCCTAGCCATCCATGGAGAGAGCCTTGGAGGAGGAGGACCGCCTTGAGAGGGAGAGGAGGAGGTGTGGTCACAAGTTGAGAGGAAGAGAGTGGTGGAGATGGTGCAATTTCGTGGCTCTTTCTTTGCCCTTATGGAAGGCTCCATTTGGTTGCCACTTTTGGTGGCTCCAAAATTAGCCAATGCCACATTTTTAGGATCCAGGTTTGACACAAGTTTTTAGGGTTTCCAAGAGAGTGTGCATGGGTTTGGTTGGGGTAGAATGGGAAGGGATGTGTGTGTGTGTGGGTGTGTATTTTTTGTAGGACTAGGTTGTTGGTTTTGGTAGGATTAGGTGCTAAATAGGTCAGGTCAATCTAGATTAAGTGGGCGTGGACCTAATTAGGCTTAGGAAAGTCTAATTAGATAGGAGTGAACCTAATTAGGTCTAGGTCAAGTCTAATTGGATGTGTGCATGTGATTAGGCTAGGGTAACCCCAATAGGTATGAGTCAATTAGATCCTAGGTGGATCCAATTGGGCTCAAGTGCACCCAATCAATTGAGATGCACCCAATTAGGTATGGGATGGTTCAATTGGGTTAGGGATAGGATAAGTAGAGCTATGGATAGTGGACTAGGCTTTGGAGGTCTCTAATTAGGTTTCCTAGGGTGTCCGGTGGGGTTCCTAGGTCAAAATTGGCAAGCTAGGGCTTCCAACACCAAAATCAGGAACCAGACCGCAGTATCAGATGTCCAAGATAGTGGTTAGATGTCTTATACTACAAAATTGGACATTTGGACATTAAATTATACGTCCAATTTTGTGTCAGTATGAGTTTTGGCTTCCTGGATTGCTATTCTGCAGAAATCAGACATCCAGCCAGATGTCTGGACGTCCTAAAAGGTGCTGGAGAGTGGGTTTTAGGTTTTCTAAGGTGGGTTTTAGTTCCTAAGTGTTTGGGAGAGGGATAGGGTGGATAAGAACATGGATAGTGCTATCCATGTTTGGGTTTTGAGGCTAAGGTGCCCTAATGGAGGTCATTTTGGGTTTGGGAAGGCTATCCTAGGGTTTCTAAGGGTAGGGATAAGGCTATCCTCCTCACTCCTCTTATTTAGATCAGTCTTCTTCTTCCTTTATTGCTTTATTCCATTATCTCCATCCTGGATCACTTTATTACCTGCAAATAGTAATAAAAACCATTAAATAGCAGGATATCTCATCTTATTCTAAATAGACTGATGCAATGCATGATATTCAAGATATGAGTGCAATATCCACAAATTAAGCTTGGTTCAAACATTATTTAGGTTGATTAGGACCCATGATTGCTGTGCAATCACCCATGTGTTGATTGGATGCGTTTGAGTCAGATACTAGTGAGCTGCTCTGTCCATGAGAGAGAAGGAGAACATCTTCATGAGAAGAATATCCCAATTTTGAACATCTGACCCAAAGGTCTGGGCTAGATGTTTGAGTTGTTTGATGTGCTGGAAGGGATCCTCAGAGTTAAGCCCATGAAACTTTGGAATAGCATGAAGCATGTTGGGCTTGAGTTCAGAGTCAAGACCTCCAACCGGGATTTGGACTCGAGGTTCAATCGCCACCATAGCGGGATTATAGTGATCTCGCATCATAGGATGCTGCGGTAGGTTTACAAAGGCTTGGAATAAATCATTGAGGAGCTGAAGTTGGTTTTCAAGGTTATTCTCTTCTTCTGCGGGTTGTAACATGATGATGGAAGAAGGAGAATTGGGTTCAGATGAATTAAAGGAGATGTCTATGTGATGGGGTTGCTGCACAACCATGGAAGTCGAGGCCTGGCCTCGACGGGAGTGAATCACTAAAGGAGAACTCAAGGATGGTCTTAAGGACCTCCTACCAAACATGCACCGATGGTCTAGATGAGAGTAGAATGTGATGGACCCAATCAAGACACCCAAAAATTTGGATGACTATAGAGGTTCGAGGCGGATGATACCCCTTAGTCAAAAAGTCATCCACCTGAGAAATACCTAGGCAGCTAGAGAGTGAGAGTCTTGCAAAGTCCCCTACATAGTAGAGCACCCGCACGAGTTACAGGGTTTCCCCTATCTAACCTCTCTTGTCACTGATGTTCTAGGTAGACCAGAATGGGGACTTGACCTCTTAAGTCTACCAATTTTATTAAGGAGAAATGATTAAGATTTCATTTGAACTTTAGATGTATTGAATGCAAAAAGTTACCTAATTTCAAGGTTGGTTGACCCAACAAGGTGGGTCAACTTCACCTACTTGTCCTTTGAGAAGTTTTAGGCCCCTTTTTTAGGATTCAAGTGAGATTTAAGAACCTGAATTTTAGGGTTTTCTTGAATAAATCTCTTCAACCAAGGCTTAGGCACACATCTTTTTGGAGAGTTGATTCTTGCTTATGAAAGTGTGTCTCTAATACCTTAAACCGAAATCTTTAATTTGGTTCTAACCTTGGTCCAATTTAGTTTGTCAAATGTGTCATCTAGGGCTCAATCAAGAATGTGGTAGCCCTAGTTACCTTAAATGGGTGCACAAATCAGTGTTGTTATTGAAATCAAATCAGGGAGCTTGGTGAATTAGCTAGAAATGGAAAGCAAGTAGCCCTAATTGATTTTATCTTTTTCTTCCTTTTCAGAATGAGGGGCTTAAGAGAAAGTAATCAGAAATTACCTACCTCGGGCGTGTTTGATGTGCAGCTATCTTGCTTTGAATCTTCTTCCCTGAAACAACCACAAAAAAGAGATATAGCAAGTTAGTACCAGATCAGAATTTGTAATCATGATTTCTAAATCGCTCGTTGCTCCCCGGCAACGAGGCCAAAATGTTTAGAGCGCTGAATCGGTATTTAAGAATATAGCGTTGTAATATAGCCAACAAAGAGTTCAAAACAAATACAATTTTATTACTTGAAATTTGAAGTCCAAGGTCGAACACAGGGAGTAAATTGGTGTTTTAGAAATCAAGATCACAATTAAAGGAATATGCAATAATATCAATATCACAGTGCAAAAATATAAGAGTAATTGGCAATGTAGATAAAAAATACTCAAGAATTCAATGTACGTGAATATGAATTAAAAAAAAAATGTCTACGCTTTCTTCTCTCTCTGATTCTATTCTCTTCTTCTGATTTTGCCTTTGTGAGTTATCTTCTCCTTCCTTCCTCTTCTTCTTCCTTTGGCGTCTCTCTTCATTAGCTTTCCTACCTTAACCCTTCTCTTAGCTTTCTCTGCTTGCTTCCTCTTCCTTGGTTTTCTTCTTTCTCTCTTTCTCTATCGGTTGCCTTCTCTCTTGCTTTACCTTGCTGCCTTTTCTTCTTTAGCTTCTTCTTCCTTCATCTTCTTCCTTCTCTTTTCTTTCTCTGCCTTAGCTTCTCTGCATCCATGTCTTCTCCGTCCTCTTCTTTAGCTTTGCTTCTCCTCCTCTTCAGCCTGCAGAGCAAAACCTACCCCCTACCCGCATGCACTCTCCTCTCTTTTCTCTCTTAGGTTTTGCTCTCCCAAAGCTACACGCTTCTCAGGTAATCGAGTCGGGTATGTACCCGGGACCAGGCCCACTGGTGTGCTTTGGTAGGCGAGGAGTGCAAGTTGGGTCAGGTCAACCAGGTCCACGGGGCATGGTCGCGGATGAGGCAGTTCAGTTTGGGTTGGGTGAGAGGGACCTCACCATGTGATTCAGAGGCAATAAGCCACGGACAAGAATTCAATTTATGCAAGTGCTGCGGCTCTTCCTGTTCCGTGGTGGGACTATCTTCCCACCTTCTTCGTACGCGCCTGTGGCAGATGTGTTCCATCGATTGCAGCAACTGTTACTGCTCTTGACTGGATTGGATGCCTGGAGTTGTGTGCGAGTGTGCTCAGCGCAATTTTTGATATGGGCCTGGAGCTTGCTTCAAGCTTTGTGCTAATGGCGGAGGAACGCCGTTACCTGAAATCACCAAAATGGCCTCGCGGCTACGTTAGAATGTTCAGGGAGCTTCACCGAGGCATGGTGAGTGTGCAGCGGTGGTCGACGTGGCATGGGAACACTTGTGTGAGTGTGTTCAGGGGTGCGTTTGGGTAGCCGACGGAGTGAATGGAGTGAGGGTTTGTGGTCGGTGTTGATATCTGTAAAGTGCATTTTGATAGGAAAAGTGTCGTAGTATAGCGCGCAATACGATCAAACAAAAATATCTCTTAAAGATAACGAGACTTTGAGTCCCGGTCGTTCATCTCTGGGAGGTGTTTGTTTCAATTCTGAATTCGATCTTTTATCGCTCTACTTTGTTTAAAATTGAACGCTGATTTCCAGTCTTCAAATTAATATTTCGCTGCTTGTATTATGAACCCTAATTACGTGCGCATGTGTTAAATAGATCGCAAAGGTGAAAGTGTGAGTTTCGGTGCGCACAATTCTAATGAGGTGGTGGCTATTTACAGAAAATTTATTTATAGTTAGATTTTCTATATTTTCCGGAAATGACATGCTTGCTGCAAAATATATAAGTGAAAAATAGGCAACTTGAATCACGCAAAAAAGATGGCAACCAATAAGCTCATGGTGATTTCAAACAAAGAGATATATATAAAAATGTATCTTTTATTCATTCATTCAGAGAAGTGTTTGCAACAGGAAATGTAGAGGAATGCTTGTACAGGAATGCTTGAAAATGTAAATCTAGCAACCAGAAAATGATCGCATATAGGAATCTACGCAGGGATTTTGCATGCATCATTGGGGGAGAATAAGGACTACCCTACTAAGCAGTAAATTGAAGTAGTAAATGTAAAGAGCTAGCTACTAATCTATCAAAAAGTGATGGCATTCGGAGGTGGGCTCCGATGACCTTGGAGTGGTTGGGAGGAGAATGAGGGGCAGCCAATGGAGCTTAGGCCGGCCCTTGGAGAGAGGTTGGAGGAGTGATCCAGCATCCTAGCGTGGACATGGTGTCCTTCATGGTGATGCCCAACTCGTGGAGGTGGAGTGAATAGAAGTGGCTAGCCTAAGTGGAGGTGGATGTGAATGGAGCCAAGCATGTATGGCCAAGAGTGGATGGGTGCAAATGGCCACCCCTTAGGTCTTTTTATAGACCTAAGGGAGTCTTTCTAGAGAAGTGTGGAACTCTCTAGAGAGAGTCCAAGAGTGGTTGGCCAAGAGAGGGAGACGTGGTTCCTTAGATCCACCATTTGTGGATCTAAGAATTGAATGCCTCTTGGTTGCTAAATTTGGCAACCAAGAGTTGGCGCCACTCCAAGAGAGTTCTAGAGAACTCTAGAGGAGTGTGTGCATGTGAATGGGTGTGTGTGTGTGGTCGTGCCCTAGGTGTCTAAGAGGTCTAGGTTAGGTCCTAAGGGGTTTGGGTATGTGTATGCCTTGAATTAGGGTTGCAAACCCTAATTGCTAAGGGGAGATTGCGATTAAACTTAACCTAAGTTTAATTGAATGAGTGTGAACCTAATTGAGAGTGAAATAATTAAATTAGGCTAGGTTTAGGTCAATTGGACACTCACTAATGGGTTGAGATCTAAGCTCAATTGAACTCAATGGGTCCAATTGGCTTAGGTGATGGTAATTGACTTTGATCTAAGTCAATTGGGTTTGGTGAGGACTTAATTAAGTCCTTAGGTAGGTCTAGAGGTGATGTACTAGGGTTAGGACACCTTAATTTAGCTTCCTATGGGGTTGGGATTAGGTCTAGGGAGCTAGAGATCCAAGATCATGGCTTGAATCTCAAAACAGGGACTGAAGACCAGTTCCAGACGTCCAAAAACATGATCAGACAACTTATACTCAAAAATCAGAAGTCCAGACTTCAGTTCTGGACGTCCAATCTGAGTCAAGGGGAAATCTAGATTCTGTTTTGGATTTTTTGCAAAAATTAGACATCTAACAAAGTGTCTGGACGTCCAATAACACTGCAGAAGTGGGTTTGAGGTGTGCGGGAGTTGGCTAAGGATTCTGGACATCCTATAACTTATCTGGATGTCCAGATAAGGGTTGGAACTAGGGTTTTGGGCCTTCCTAGGGTGCTGTGACCTAATGTAAGGGTGGCTAAGACTTGGGGGAAGTCTCTAGGCTATCCTAGGCTAGGATGGACCTAAGCTCTTCACATTTTACTGCTTTATTCCTACTTAATAGAATAACAAACCTTGACTCCCTTGCATCATTATTCCAACATCTAATCTAAGTCTTCTGCTCCAGCTCTACTGCAACACCCATTATTCCTGATCTAGCTTCAGATCCTGCTCCAGATCAGCTTATTACCTGTAATTGAGATAATGCACTTAATCAATACATTATAACATTATTTTATGCATAGCTAAAGTAAAGCAGTAAAGATGTAGATAATGCTTATGCATGCACGAATAACCCTAACTTATGCTAAGTCCTAGCCTAATTTAGGTCAATTAAGACCTATGATTGCTGCTCAATCATGCCCCTTTCCCTAAATCTTGCTAGTCCCTAGAAAATGCAAGACTAAATTATTTACAGCAAGGGTCCCTAAGGGACTGATTATTTTATCAAGTGTATGCATAGAGATTTTTCTGCTTTTTGTTTTCATCCCATGTTCTAGAAATCCAGACAATCATTAAAGTGCAGCTATGTAGCTTTTGCAACGGATTCGAGTGAAAAACTGATACACCTCTAAAGCCTGTACTTGACCCCTAGTAAAATTTTAGCAGGATAGGAAGACTTCTTCCCTCGGGGTATTCAAGATATTCTATGAATTTCACCTCAGCTTTAGGCTTAGGTAGAGAATCTCTGAGGGAAAAGATTATATATTTGGTGGCTCACTCTCACTTGGTGCTACATAGAGACTAGTACTATAGAATCTAGATTCCCGGATTACTAAGTAACTCAACCCAGAGAAAGACGAGAAAAACTATGCTCTCTTTTGATTCCTTTGTATTCATTCTCTCTTACTCTTTTTCTTTTTTTTCTTTTCTTTCTTTTTCTTAGAGCTCACAATCTCACCAGATTCACACACATGATCTGTATTTGGTGGTCTCACTTGGCATTAACACTTTAATTGAGTTTCCATAACCCTAACACTAAGTCAGAATTCCTCAGCCAATATTTGGGCAGTCAGAAACACAAGAAAGGTGGGTTAAGGCCATATTTGCTGGATCTCAAATATATTTGGTAGTATGGCCTCAATGCAACTGGAACAAACGCTAAATATTCACTCCTTTTTTCTCTTTGCTTTTTCTTCTTTTTCTAATTTTATTCTCTTTTTCTATTTTTTTTTTTTCATCATTTTTTTTTCAACATATACACAACTAGCATGCATCCATGAACTTTATTGAGGAGGCATTATTAGGGATTGGTGGTACTCCAGAAACATTAGGTGGCTTATTTGGTGGAAGTGCCTACTTACGGCACCGGGAGAGATGGGTAGGATGGTGTATTTCAGACCTTGACATCAATACCCTTCTTCAGCCGAGGATTCCATAAAGAATGGTCGTAACCATCCACCTTAGCCCTAATTTTATGAAAACTCACTCTCCACGTATTTTCCTTATTTGGTGACTCTCAAAATTTCATACAAAATGTATATGTAGGAACTGAGAGTAGAAACTCTGTCTAATCTCAGAGTATCATCACCTAATTATCTATGATTCCAGATTCCTTGCACTAATCTTAGAGCACCAGTACAGTCTACTCTCATCTCACCTTATTTGGTGGATTTTTGGAGGAAAATCTGCCTAACTCCCAAAACAGTATCCAAGGGTTCAGGAAAAGAAGCACAGCTTCTTCTCGACAGACTAAAGATGTTTATCAGCCTTCACAGTGAATCCATTGCAAATTCTACATGTGTGTGAAAAGTTGTACTAGATTCCAGATTACAGGAATCATCTAAAGGATAAAATCCCTAATGCATTCTCTTAATAAAATAATCTTATTCATGAAAGAAATATGTATATATGCTATAAACAAGTAAGCTCTTATATTCGTACTTCATGAAATTCCCATATCGAGTTACATTCTGCTTGACCCTAAATTTAGAAAACAAGGTGAGTGGGTGAGTCGGTATGGCTATTGCGGATGATTTCTAGCTCCAATGAGAGCATTGGAGGTGGAGTCGGTTGTTCATTTATCTAGGGTTCTAAAATACGTTTTATATGTAGCTCCGAGGTTTTCCTAAATGTTGGCATAAAAATTTTTTCAGTTTTGTTGTATCTACCCCCCCATGCCTATGTTCTTGCATGTCCTCATGCATGAATATAAAAGAAAATAAATGCAACAGGGAGAGAATGGGTAGAAATCACCTGTAATTGCTCTTGAAATTATATTTAGCACCGGCCAACCTACAAGCATGCAATATACAAAAAGGAAATATGCTAAAAGAAAAATATGCTATATATAAAAATGGTTATGTATAAATGATGGTGGAATGTGAGATAAATGCTATCTATATGTGCCGAGTTTAACGCCTCCAGCTGGGCGAGCATTCAATCACACATCCTCAATAAGATGAACAATCTTGTCAGGTGGAGGAGGTTCTTGGGCCAAAAATGGCTTGAGGCACTAGCCATTTACCATAGCTATATGCCCAAATTTTGGGTCCCTAATTTGGACTGCCCCATTAGGATATGGGTGAATCACAACATACGGGCTAGTCTACTTGGACTTGTGCTTCCCTGTGAAAAGTTTTAACCGTGAATTGAACAACCAGACTTGCTGGTTGGGCATGAATGCTTTCCTCTAGATGTGGCAGTCATGAAAGGCCTTGGTCTTGTCCTTGTATATCAATGCATTCTCATAGGCCTCCCACCAAATCTCTTCTAATTCGCTAAGCTGGAGTTTCCGTTCTTGACCTCCTGCATCGAGGTCAAGGTTGCATTTTCGCACTGCCCAAAAGGCGAGGTGTTCCAGCTCTACAGGAAGGTGACAGGACTTTCCATATACCATGCGATATGGTGACATTTCGAGTGGGGCCTTGTACGCAGTCCGATATGCCCAGAGTGCATCAACTAATTTGTCGGACCAGTTCTTCCTATTTGGTCTAACCATTTTCTGGAGAATCAGCTTGATCTTACTGTTAGACACTTCAACTTGCCCATTGGTCTGCGAGTGATACGGGGTGGCTATACGGTAATGTATCTCGTATTTCTTTAGTAATGACCTAAAATGGGTGTGGATGAAGTGGCTTCCCCCGTCACTAATCAGAGCATGGGGTATTCCAAATCTCATGAAGATATACTGTCATACGAAAGAAATGACGGTCTTATGATCAGCCCGTCTCGCCGGGATGGCCTCGACCCACTTCGAGACATAGTCAACAGCTAGTAATATGTACTCGAAGCCATGCGAGTTTGGAAAAGGGCCCATAAAATCGATGCCCCAGACATCGATCACTTCTACGACCATGATGGGCTGGAGTGGCATCATGTGTCTCCTGGTCATAGAACCGACCGACTAGCATCGTTTGCAGTGTTGGGCATATTCGTGTGTATCTCTGAGGAAGGTTGGACAGAAAAATCTCGATTGCAAAATTTTTGCAGTGGCTCTCCATCCCGAGAAATGGCCCCCACAAGCATCGTTGTGGCAAAAAGATAACACACTGGGGATCTTGGAATCTGGGATACATCTTCGAATAATCTGATCCGCTCTAATGCGAAAGAGCAGTGGGTTATCCCAAAGGTAGTATTTGGCTTCTGCAGTGAATTTAAGTTTCTGGTCCTTGGATAGGTTTGTAGGAATCTTGCTTGCGGCAAGGTAGTTCGTGATATCCGGGTACTAGGGGAACTCAACAGAATGAACTGCCAAAAGAGATTCACTCAGAAATTGCTCATGGATAGGCAGGGAATAAGGAATGTGGTCTGGGTCCAGTCTGGATAGGTGATCCGCCACAACATTCTACTTTCTAGCCTTGTCGTGGATTTCGATATCAAATTCCTGCAATAGAAGGATCCATCTGATGAGTCATGGTTTGGCATCCTTCTTTGCCAACAAATGCTAGAGGGCGGAGTGGTCAGTGAAAATGATGACCTTGGACCCTAATAAGTAAGATTTGAATTTCTCCAAACCGAATACTACTGCTAGCAGTTCTTTTTCGGTGATAGTGTAATTGCGCTGAGCCTCATTCAGCATCTTGCTAGCATAGAATATGACGAAGGGTTGTTTCTCCTGACGCTGGTCTAAAACAGCACCGATGGCAAAATCAGAAGTGTCACACATCATCTCGAAATCGAGCGACCAGTCGGGTGGTTGGAGAATCGGGGAATTAGAGACAGCGCTTCGTAAAGTCTCGAAGGTGCTGAGACACGAGGTGTCAAATTCAAATGGGACATCGGCAATAAGGAGATTCGTCAAAGGCTATGCAATTTTTGAGAAATCTCGTATAAATCTCCGATAGAAGCCAATGTGACTCAAGAATGATCTGATCTGCTTGACCGAGATAGCTGGCGGTGAGTGGGAAATAATCTCAGTTTTAGCTCGATTGACCTCGAGTCCATTTTTGGAGATCCTATGCCCTAGTACTATGCCATCCCTCACCATGAAATGGCTTTTCTCCTAGGATAGTACTAGGTTTACCTCAATTCACCGTTTCAGTATCTTGGTGAGGTTATCAAGACAAGATGCGAAACCATCTCCGAAAATGGAGAAGTCATCCATGAATACCTCCACATAGTCCCCAATCATGTTAGAGAAGATGGCCATCATGCAATGCTGAAATGTCGCTGGTGCATTGTAGAGGCCAAAGGGCATCTGCTTGAAAGAGAATGTTCCAAAGGGGCATGTGAATGTGGTCTTGTCTTGATCTTCTGGGCTAATTGCTACTTGATTATACCCGGAGTATCCATCCAGAAAGTAAAAGAAACTACGTCCGGCTAACCATTCCAAGATCTGATCAATGAAAGGCAAAGGAAAGTGATCCTTCTGGGTAGCCGTGTTCAGTTTCCTATAGTCGATGCTGACCTGCCAAGATGTCGTAGTGCGGGTCGGGATGGATTCACCCTTATCATTTTTTACGATGGTGAGTCCTACTTTCTTGGGCACTATCTGGATCGGACTCACCCACTGGCTGTCTGAGATTAGGTATACAATACTTGCATCCAGCCATTTGATGATCTCCTTCTTAACAACCTCTAGCATATTCGGGTTAAGCCATCTTTCGGGTTGTCTCGAAGGTTTCACCCCCTCATCCATGTAAATGTGATGAGTGCAATGCGAGGGGCGAATACCGCGGAGATCAGCAATACTCCACCCGATAGCAGCCCTATGGTCTTGCAGTGTAGAAATCAATTAGTGCTCCTGTTCTTGGGTTAAGTGGGCATTGATAATGACTGGGTATGTCTCACTTTCGCCCAAGAACACATACTTGAGTGAGTCAGGTAAGGGCTTCAATTCAATCACGGGTGGGTCATAGTCAGAAATGGGAGCGGGAGGAGCAAACTCGAGGGTGGGAATCTACTGATCCGTGTGCATGTGAATTCCCACTGAGTCACTCCCTGTGAAAAAATTGGTTGTGACTACGTTAACGGGAAACCTGTTAGCTGTGGTCACATCCTCCTGCAACAATAGGGGTGATTTAGTAATGTGTAGATCAGGATAGCTGGATTCAGGGGTGTTGTGATCAGAAGCACACCCTAAACAGTGAGATCCTTGAGGAGATATGTGTAGTGCAGTGGTCTCAGTCCGTGTGGATCGAGGTCCAAGAACCCTGATAGTGTAAACGAATGAGACATTAGGTCGTCACAAAGGAGCCCAATGTTACCATAGTATGCCGAATCTTCATCTTTACCATCCTCCTCTATTCGATCACAGTAGAAATTCTTTGCTGCCCTAAATATGTCAAGTCGAAGTCGCTCGTTGCCTAGGGCTATCTCCATACACCCAGATGCACAATCAATGTTCGCTTGGGCTGTCGCTAGAAATGGGTGACCCGAAATAATTGGTGCATCTCGAAGATTAGGAGGGACTTCCATATCGAGAATGAAAAAGTTTGCGAGAAAGTAGAATCCACGGACTTTCACGATCACATTCTCAACCACCCCCTTAGGTGTTTTGACTGATCTGTCAGCTAGCTAAATCATGATCGAGGTGGGCTTCAACTCCCCAAATCGAAATCGATCAAATACTACAGTGGGAGTTAGGTTGATGGACGAACCCAGATCTAGAAGGGCCCAATCAAATGGAGAATCCTGTGAGAAGCAGGATATAAGTGGGGTACCAGGGTCTTTCCTTTTCGATGGCAAGTCAGCTAGAATCACGGTGCTAGCCTTTTTCTACAGTACCGCCTGTCATCCAATTCTCAGCTGTTGCTTCGGGGTACAATAGTCCTTGAAGAACCTAGCGACAGTGGGAATGTGATCGATTGCCTCAAGGAGGGGGAATTGAATATGTACTTCCTTAAACATTGATTTCAGATCCATAAAATTCTGTGTCCTTTTTCCGTACTACATTCCGTGTCAGAGCCTCAGGAAAAGGGACAGGAATCTCAGGGTCAAGTGGCCTCTTACCCTTATCTACTGTAGGTGGCTTCTGAGATGAAGGAGTCGAACCTGCCTGCAATGAAGGGTGGGAATAATCAGGACACACCTGCCTATGTGGTGTGTTGAATGTCTTCCTTCTGCTCCTCAAGGAGACAACATGTGCATCGGCTTGCTGTCCATGAGGTGGTGGGGGAGCGGAAAGGGCAGAGTATGCGAGGTTCTGCAAAGGCGGCTGGCCTTGCGCGTAACCAGGTGGTGCAGGAGGTGCATGTAATTTGGCGTATGCTATCCTTGTGGTGCCTGAAACCTAGGTGGGGCACCTTGGTTCTACACATATAGAGGATTCGGGATAGGTTGGGAGGACAAGACTCCCTGAGTTCTATGCTCCTGCAACAGTTGGTTCTGCATGTTCTGTATCGTCTGTATCTGGTCAGCCATCGCCTTCGTAATCTGCAAGCTATCTTGTGTAGATTTCCTCATTTATTCTTGCAACTCCTCTTTCAGTGCCTGCAAAGGGTCAGCTCACTTTGGAGGGTGATTGGTAGCTTGGTGCAGTGGCTGGTATAAAGAGCGGGGTTGCTGTTGATGCAGGAGTGGCTACTTCTTAGGGTACGTGTTTTGCGCATTCCCGTATTGTCTGGTCTGGTAGTGTGGATCTTGATGTGGTCTCTATGAATTATCAGACCAAGAGAAGCTTGGATGCTGTTTCCAACCAGGGTTATACGTCTCTGAATATGAGTTATTACTCCCGTATCCTTGGATAGCACTAACGTCCTCATAGGTCGATGATGTCTGAGGCGTATATTCGTCAAGGGGATATGTGTTATAATCCGTGGGTGGTGCATAACCATGGTTGTAAGGTGCTAGATCTAGATTGTTTACGGGATCTTGATATGTGGGATCTCATAAATATGGAGAAGATGCATCCTGAGTAAGTAGATTAACTCGAGTAGGAGGGGCTTAGGGTGCATAGGAGGGTCTTGAAGTGGCAGAGTTCATGTCAGATTGACCCTGACCAATCTGGTCAATCTTTTTCTTGATTAGGCTTATTCTATCCAGCTACTTGACAATGATATCCATGTCGGCCCGAATAGACTCGGTGTGAGCTTCGTGGACACCAACTCGCTGCTGACCAGGCCGCTTAAACTGGTTCATGGGTGCGGCATTCATCAAGTTCTCCGCCAAAGATTTGAACAACTCAAAAGCATTATTCTTGTCTTTTGCGAGGAAATTCCCTCCACTAGATGCATCGGCTAGATACCGATGTGTGTCATCCAGCCCATTGTGAAAGATCTAAGCCAGGTGCCATCTGGGTATACCATGGTGCGGGCATTTCTGGAGAAGGTCGTGAAATCGATCTCAGGCTTCATGCAACTTCTCCCCAGCTCCTTGGGAGAAAGTCGTGATTGCATGCCGCATCACGTTTATTCGACCGATTGGGAAGAACTTTTGCAGGAATTCACGTATAATTCTGCCCAGGTTCCAATTGGCTTCCCAATGGTCTTGAACTAGTATGAAGCTTTGTCCCTCAAAGAAAATGGGAAGAGCTTCATTAGAACAATCCCAAGATAGATATTCCTGGGTCGAATTGATTCTGCAAGTCTACTCAGGTCCTCCAAGTGTTGGAACAGATCTTCGCTTGAGTTCCCATAGAAGTGACTGTTGATCAACCCAATCACATTGGGCTTGAGCTCAAACGCATCTCTGCCTGCGGGAATTCTGACTAATGGTGCAACAATTTGTGTGGCTGGGTCGTAGAAATCCCGCAGTTGTTCTCTCCTCGTGGCGAGTGCTGCATCTTGTTAAGCACCGTCAAAATGCGATCCATGCTCTACCGATGCCGCTCCTCGATCTGACCACCCGGGCTTCCAGACGAGCCATTGGGTCCAGATTCTTAATATCCTGACCTGGTTTGGGTCCAGGTCCAAGATTTACCATGGTGGCTACGGGAGTAGAAGTGGGGGGAGAAGTCGGTCCTGGTGAGGTGACTCACCTCCTTGGGAGTGGCTCCCAAGGTCCAACCAAGTGAGGTCAAAGTGACCTCCTTCCTCGCATACACCACCCAACCCTTGGGTTGGTGTAGCCAAGCCAGATAAGGCTAAGGCCCTGTCAATCAGATGGTCTTTATGAATCAGATGATCGAATTTTTCATTTTAGGTTTTAATTTCTGAAGAAAATTCATCATACAACCGACTAAAAGTGATTCATACCTCTTGGCTATCCAGCCAAGAGGTTGAAAACACCCAGTAGTACGACAATGAATTCGGGTTTTATTTCGTGTTTTAAAATTTATTTTAGCCTGATTTCTTCAATTAAGGTTTTCTTTTAGTGAGTGGCCCACAAGGTGACCAAGCTCACCGGCTAAGTGCTAGACTTGACTAAGCCTAGGTTAGCCCAAGTGTGGTATCTAAGTTGTAACCCTAAAGGTTTATCCTAAGGTTTATGCACTTCTAGGGTTTTGTTCTGTTTCAGCAGACCACAAAGATAAAATTCGTTCTTTGACAATAATTGGAATCCAATTAACTTGAAATTTGGTGAGTAGATTTAATTTTCAATTATATTTTCAGAGAAAATTTTTTTGGAATTTTTACTATTTCAACAGAATTTTTAGAGATTTTTGAATGTCAGGGGGTCAGATTTGGAATTTTGACCCCTGGTGGATTTCTCACTTTGCAACAGTATTAAATGACCTTAAAAAATTCTAGAAAAATATGAAAAATAAAGCCAGTGAGATCAGCTTTCAAACCCCACCATTTTTAGTCAAAACAGATTTGTGGATTGCTTGGAATTGTATTTTTAAATTTGAAAATTCTCAAATTTGGGTCAGTTTGACTCCCTTGAACTTCGAAAATTTTTAAAATTTGTATACTTGGAATTTTTTCAAAATAACGGTGTTGCTTGAAAGATGATTTGAAAATGAAGTTTTGACCCAAATTTAATAATTTTTTTGCTCACTATTTTTTCGACAATCAAAATTTTAAATCAGACTTTGAATCTGGCCGAAAATCAGAAATTGGTTGAAAAGCTTTTAAAGAGTGTTTGAGTTTGAAATCCAAACTTTCCACCAAAAATGTTTTTTTTTTTTTTTAATTTTTGAAAATTATTTTTCAAGAAAGATTTTTTTTTCAAAGCATTTTCAAAAAATATATATATTTGTTTTGCTTTTCTTCAAACTACCTAGTGATTCAAAAAGAAACCCAATCTAGATTTTTTTGAACTTTTTTTTCTGATTTTTTTTTTCACGAAAATGAATATGTTTTTTTTTTCAAAGAAAATTGTTGGAAATAAATCTAATCTTAGGGTTCAAAAGAAAACCTAATCTAAGAGAAGATGATGTGCACCTAGATTTCTTTTCCGTGCTCATTGTATGTGTAGATCCTGTTCTTTTTCCCATTTTTCCTGCACATCCATAAAAAAGTAGAGGCAAATTTGTCGGTGATGGGTTAAAAGATCGAAATCAAAGAAAATGACGTCGCCTCCCCGGCAACGGCACCATATGTTGAAATCCGTAAAGCGCATTTTGATAGGAAAAGCGTTGTAGAATAGTGCACAATACGATCAAACAGAAATATTTCTTAAAGATAATGAGACTTTGAGTTCCGGTCATTCATCTCTGGGAGGCATTTGTTTTAATTCTGAATTAGATCTTTTATCGCTCTACTTTGTTTAAAATCACACGCCAGTTTCCAGTCTTCGGATTAAGATTTCGCCACTTCTATTATGAACCCTGATTACGTGCGCATGTGTTAAATAGATCATAAAGGTGAAAGTGTGAGCTTCGGTGCGCACAATTCTAATGAGGTGGTGGCTGTTTACAGAAAATGCATCTATAGTTAGATTTTCTATATTTTTCGGAAATGACATGCTTGTTGCGAAATATATGAGTGAGTGAAAAACAGGCAACTTGAATTACGCAAAAAAGATGGCAACCAATAAGCTCATGGTGACTTCAAACATAGAGATATATACAAAAATGTATCTTTTATTCATTCATTTAGAGAAGTGTTTGCAATAGGAAATGTAGAGGAAAGCTTGTACAGGAATGCTTGAAAATGTAAATCTAGCTACCAGAAAACGATCGCATACAGGAATCTACGGGGGGATTTTGCATGCATCATTGGGGGAGAATAAGGACTACCCTACTATGTAGTAAATTGAAGCAATAAATGCAAAGATCTAGCTACTAATCTATCAGAAAGTGAGGGCATTCGGAGGTGGGCTCCGATGGCCTTGGAGTGGTTGGGAGGAGAATGAGGGGCAGCCAATGGAGCTTAGGCTGGACCTTGGAGAGAGGCTGGAGGAGTGATCCAGCATCCTGGCATGGAGATGGTGTCCTTCATGGTGGTGCCCAACTCGTGGAGGTGGAGTGAATAGAAGTGGCTAGCCTAAGTGGAGGTGGATGTGAATGGAGCCAAGCATGTATGGCCAAGAGTGGATGGGTGCAAATGGCCACCCCTTAGGTCTTTTTTTAGACCTAAGGGAGTCTCTCTAGAGAAGTGTGGATCTCTCTAGAGAGAGTCCAAGAGTGGCTAGCCAAGAGAGAGAGAGGTGGTTTCTTAGATCCACCATTTGTGGATCTAGGAATTATATGCCTCTTGGTTGCTAAATTTGGAAACCAAGAGTTGGCGCCACTCCAAGAGAGTTCTAGAGAACTCTAGAGGAGTGTGTGTGCATGAATGGGTGTGTGTGGTCGTGCCCTAGGTGTCTAAGAGGTCAAGGTTAGGTCCTAAGGGGTTTGGGTATGTGTATGCCTTGAATTAGGGTTGCAAACCCTAATTGCTAAGGGGAGGTTGCAATTAAACTTAATCTAAGTTTAATTGAATGAGAGTGAACCTAATTGAGAGTGAAATAATTCAATTAGGTTGGGTTTAGGTCAATTGGACTCTCACTAATGGGTTGATATATGGGCTCAATTGGACTCAATGAGTCCAATTATCTTAGGTGATGGTAATTGACTTTGATCTAAGTCAATTGGGTTTGGTGAGGACCTAATTAGGTCTTTAGGTAGGCCTAGAGGTGATGTACTAGCTTTAGGACACCTTAATTTAGGTTCCTATGGGGTTGGGATTAGGTCTAGGGAGCTAGAGATCCAAGGTCAAGGCTTAAATCTCAAAATAGGGACTGGAGACCAGTTCCAGACGTCCAAAAACATGATCAGATGACTTATACTACAAAATCAGAAGTCCAGACTTCAGTTTTGGACATCCAATCTGAGTCAGGGGGAAATCTAGGTTCTGTTTTGGGTATTCTGCAGAAATTGGACATCTAACAAAGTGTCTAGACGTTTAATAACACTGCAGAAGGGGGTTCGCGGTGTACTAGAGTTGGCTAAGGGTTCTGGACATCCTATAACTTATCTGGACATCCAGATAAGGGTTGGAACTAGGGTTTTGGGCCTTCCTAGGGTGCTTTGACCTATTCTAAGGGTGGCTAAGGCTTGGGGGAAGTCTCTAGGCTATCTTAGGGCTAGGATGGACCTAAGCTCTTCACATTTTACTGCTTTATTCTTACTTAATAGAATAGCAAACCTTGACTCCCTTACATCATTATTCCTACATCTAATCTAAGTCTCCTACTCCAACTCTGCTACAACACCCATTATTCCTGATCTAGCTTCAGATCCTGCTCCAGATCAGCTTAATATCTGTAATAGACATAATGCACTTAATCAGCACATTATAACATTATTTTATGCATAGCTATAGTAAAGCAGTAAAGATACAAATAATGCTTATGCATGCACGAATAACCCTAACTTATTCTAAGTCCTAGCCTTATTTAGGTCAATTAAGACCTATGATTGTTGTGCAATCAGTCAGGGAGTTGAGGCGAAGCTTATGGACTTGTCGGTGAGTAGGGTGTGGTCTATGGTGGTGGAGTGATCTTGTCGAAGTTGGTGGTCAGAGATGAAGGAGATGATGGTGGTGGAGTGTGGCAGTAGTCGATTGAAGGAAATAAAGAGGGTAGAAGAATGTTGAGGGTGAAGGAGATTTATTTAGGAGGCAAAGAGACGAAAGGGAGATAGAGATGGCGACAGGTGCAAATTGTCGATGCCGGAGACAAAGGTGCTCAGAGAGGGATGGTCGGCGAGGATGAAGGGGAGCCAGGGGCATCGGCTGGTGCTGCGCGACGCGAACAAGCGCGAGGAAGAACCTGCCACTGGTATTGTGGTCAAATGATGAGGGAGATTAGGAAGGTCGCAGGAGCTTATGAGTGAATCGGCCGGAGGACGAGAGAAGAAATTGAGGGGATTTCCGGTCGATTTCAAGCTTGCCAGAGTCGGTTGGATTAGGGACTCCTTAAATAGACCTTTAGAGGGGGATTTGTGCTTGGAAGCCAAGCTTCCAAGAAAGGTAAGGTTGCTGGAGTTGGAATCTTCAAAAGACCCAAATCTCTCATGCGTTTGCATGAGAGATTGAGTAGGAATTATGGATCACTGATGGGTTCAAATTGGAGGAGATTACTCAGAGAATCTCCCTTCCAATTTCAGGAGGGATTCTCTGAGCAATCAAGGAGAAATCACCTTCTAAAGCTTGCCAGAGTAGGATTCCTCCACTATAATGGAGGAGGGACCTATTTGCGAGAACGATGAAGAAGGTAGGGGGCTTTTGCAAAGGTTTTTGAAAGATAGGGGCATAAATGTAACCAGGCTGGACCTATTTGCAAAGTGGGTCAAGATGAGTTCCCCTTAGCTCTAAATTTTGGTATAAACCTAATTTGGACCTAAGAAATCGAATGATGAAGTTGGATTTTGGGTTTGACCACGTTTGACTGGGAAATTTATGTAAAAACTCAATTTAGGGCAAATGTTTGTCTGAGACCCCATTCTGGGTCAAAATGGGTTCCAATGGCCAAATTGAAAGTTCTAAACCCTAGAGAATATTTTTCTATGATTTTAGAGGGTTTAGGTGAATTTTATCTAGACCAGAACCTTGGTTAATCAAGTAGGTCTGTTTTAGGGTTTCAAAAAGTCATTTAATTCACAGGGTTTACACAAACCCTTTTTTGTTAAATCCAACCCACTTTTTATCATGTTAAGACCTTTTGACCTTTGTTTAGCCCTTGAGAAAACCTGTTGTTGCACTACAATGGTAAAATTGTAGTTTTACCCGTTCTTTCTTGCTTTTCTCTCAGAAAGGTTATTTAGTGAATTAGGACCTCCAGTTGGTTATGTAGGAGCTTTTATTCTCTTCTTTGGGTCAAAATGAGCTAGTTAGGGCTCATGATGGTGTTCCCATCAGCCTGTAATCGACCAACCACCGGTTGAAGGAAATCTATCAGGTGCGTGGCTGCTAGTAATAGTCACTGTCGCTTCAGTAACCGACGGCAATACTATTTTTACCATCACTTATTAAAATAAGCGACAACGAATGCTTGTACTCAACCAATCGTCAATTGAAGAAAACTAATTGTGCACGCGGATGTCATTAATATTCGACATCTCTTTAGTAACCGACGGCAAATATATTTTTTTCTTCGGTTGATGTAATAAGCGATGGTAGAGGAATGTATTTGTTTGTCCTAAATCCTTTTCCACAGTGTTTTCTCTATTCGGATGTCCAACATAATGTCAGACGTCCGAACTGTCGTCTGGGCAACTTACTTAGAACCCTGTTTCAATCTTGCGAAAATATGAAGGAGAGAATCATAGTATTAGATGTCTGACACTTTTTCTAAACATCTTATAATTGACACCTTCCCATCGGTTATATGAAAAGCGATGAAAAAAATTTAGGGTTTAGGTGCCAATTCAAAATTTTGGGCACAGTTCAATTCATCTTTTGTTGTCGGTTGTTAATGTAACCGACGGTATAGGTTCCTAAATCTACAACCACACTGCAGCCCACTGTTCATCTTCGTCCGCTAAACCCTCACCCATCGACCCCTCACACAAGTCCTTGCGTCACCCCCTCGCACCGAGCACCTCCACAATGTCCTCCTCCTCACGTCGCCTCCTACTCCTCAGGTGAATCCCCATCCTTGTCGTTGCCATGTCCCCTTGACAACGAAATACGCGTGATTTGTAAAAGCGGGTTTTTAACGTCGTTGTAACACGCGAATCCGCTTACGCTTTTAAAATTTATATCCTAGATAGGGGAGCATCTAGGGTCGTCCAAGGAGGCAATATGGTTGCAAAATTGATTCTCTTGCTTGGAATACAATCTCAACTTTCTTTTTAATATTTTTCAATATGTAATTTTTTTGTATTTTGAAAAGACGAGGGCAAACGGCAGATTGTAGCGAAAAGAACTAACACCTACAAATGATTAAAAATCTAAAAGATAGAAATATATTCTTCCTAAGCTCACTCTAGGCAAGTGTAGGCCTAGGGTAATTAGGAAGAAGAGGTGAAATAAGTGCTAGAACCAAAACAAACAACTGCAATAAAAAGCTTAAAAGAAGGCAATTTTTGATTGAGTAGAATGAGTGTTCTTTTCAAGGACAAGTAGAGGAAAGCTTCTACTAGAATTGCACAATTTAAAAGCAAGAAAAGAAACACAAATCCTCTTGTAACAATGGTGAAGAAGGTTGTCTTCTTGCTCCAAGCCTAGCTGCTCCTTGGCTTGAAAAGAGGGCCTCCTTCTTCTCCTTCCTTGAGAGTTCCTCCAAGGTGGAAGCTACCACCTTTAATGCTCTCTCCAAAGGGGTGGGCATGCACCACCCTTAAAACTCCTCCAAGGTGGTGTGACCACCTTCAAGATCTCCTCCAAGATCTTCCTTGCCTGGCTTCTCCTTTGGCTGGCGTGACCCAAGAGAGAAGGGAAGAGGGGAAGGCACCAAGGGGACAGAATATCCCCTTAATCTTCTTCTTCTTCTTCTCTCTTGGACGTGGGATTCTTGGTGGAATATGAGAGTGAAATGGCTAGCCAAGGATGGCTTGAATGGTGGTGGGTAGTGGTCTTTTTATAGGGTAGGATGGGGGGTTAAGGTACCCCTTGAAATGGAGGGCTAGGATGGAAGGATGAGGGTGGTTGGTGATCCTATGGCTAGGGTTAGTTGGCGCCACCCCAAGGGGTGTTAAAGGGGGTGGTTATGGTGGTGTTGGTGTCTTTTGGTGGTGGAGAGACACCCCCATGTTGGCGCCAACATGGGGTCTTCTAGAAGGAGGGTTAGGTGGATGGTGGAGATGGATTCAAGGAGGATTGTGTGGTGGAGATGAGGGGGGGATTTTGGAGGGAAAAGTGGCGCCATTAAGGGGTGGTTATGGGTAGTTTTTGGCGCCAATTTTAGGTGTCTTTTGGAGGTGGTGGGTAGGTTAGGTTGGTGCCAAGTAGGTTAGCTTATGTGGAGCTTAGGTGGAGCTAGTTGGGTAGAGTTGGTAGGTGGGTTTTTGGGGTAGTACAAGCCAAGGAAGTTGGAGCATAGCTAAGCTAAGCTAATCTAAGCTAGCTTAGCTAATGGAGGAGTAGAGGAGAAGGTGTTGGAGCTAGGGTTTGGAGGAGGGAGCTGAGGAGAAGAAGTCTGGAGCTGGAGCTGGAGCTGGCTGCTACTGAAGAGGCTGGCATGGGGCTACTCTAGCTGGCTTAGCTTGCTAGTTCTTTGCTAGTTGCTAAGCCAAGCTAAAGTGAGCTAGCTTCTACCAAAATGAGCTAAGGTGAGCTAGGTCTGGTGCTATCGGGGAGAATCAAGCTGGTTGAGGCAGCTAAGGTAGCTTAGCTCAACTGAGATGAGCTAAGCTGAATCCCCGGGAGCTGGACTTGAGCTTCCTGAGCTGAGATGAATTCTTCTTCAGCTGGCTGGAGTTGAGTGGAGCTGGATGTAGCTGGATCTGAGCTGGGGTGAACTCCTGTCAACTCAGCTGAGCTAGCTAGAGCTCCCTGTGAACTAGTGGGAGCTGAGGTGAGCTAGACTCTGCTAAGTTGAGCTGGATCTGAGCTGACTTGAGCTAGGGTGAGCTAAGGTGAACTCTCTTGAGCTGCCATCCAGCTGAGATTAGCTGAATGGAGCTGGGATGAGCTAACCCTAGTTCAAGTAAGCTAGGTTCCAGCTATTGTGAGCTGGATCAAGCTGGGTTCCAACTAGTCTGGGCTTCTCCTTCACCAATTGCCTTCTTGAGTGCTAGGGTTTTAGGGATCTATGAATCTGTACATCCCTAACACTCACAAAAACACATTAAAACAACAATAAAAAATGCAATGCATGCCTATCCTAATTTATGCCTAAATGCAGCCCAAAAACCCGTTTGCGGAGTAAAATCCTAAGAGCTAGGTTAGTTTTAAAGCATAAAAATGATGATAAACTGGTGTTTATCACACCCCCATGCTTATCTTTTGCTAGTCTCTTAGCAAAACATTAATTTTTTTTTTTTTTGGAAAACGAAATTTTTGGGAAATCTAATTTTTTTGACTTTTGAGGAGAAAAAGAGATTAAGGGACCTTGGTAGATTAAAACACAGGAGATACGGGATTTGTTAAAGATAAACATCGGGATTTGTTTTGGATTCAACCATTAGATAGAACGGGATCAATATATCTTCCAAAAAATTCTCAAATTAACCCCTTGTTAATTCAGATGACTTGAAATGTTTGTTTTTAGGAATTTTTTTTTTTTTTTTTTGGCTCATGAATCTGATTCTCAACTTGCAAAATCCTTTAAAACCTTGTGGCTGTGCTTGTGAAAAGCCAACATTTATAAGGGCGTGTTAATATATATATATATATATATTTTTTCTCCCCCATGCTTATTTTTAGCTTAGTCTTACAACAGATGTGTTGGGATCATCATTCCCGTTACCATTTCTCGAGGGGGCTCTTGCGCCAGTACTTCGAGATAGCACTGTCCATGACACCACCCAGGAGCTCACAACCCCAGAACACGATGCGGTGAAAAGGGGCGCTCCAAACAAACTCAAGCTCTTGCTCCGACACTATAGGTAGAGCACCGTCCAAGACACTTGAGCTGCTAAAATGCGCTTTAATGCTCCGTCTAAAGATATGAAATATAGATATGGAGCAACGCCGAGGTGGTAACATGTTGACATCGCGTCCTTAAAGGAGGCATTTTCCTCCTTCTCGGCGGTGGGAACTCAAACCAATGATCTGCTTCAGACTTTCACTAAGTCCAAACAAGGGAGTTTTTCAAATTTTTAGTTATTTTTATGTGTTGGCTTGTGTGTGAAGAGTGACACAAGAAGTTTCTCAAAACATGCAAGTTTTTGAATCAGAAGCTAAGTCAAATAATTTCCATATTGCAAAATAGGATCAAGTCACCTGAACTATTATGAGTTCAGGTGGAATTTTACAGAAAGATATCTGATCTTGTCTAAAATAGACCCTGGAATTCTAATGATCAGATCCATATCCTCATCCTTAGTTTGTTAAGGATTAAATCCATTGTACCAAAAGTGAATTTTTCGACCTTAGTCCCGATTTCAAAATTTTTCCTCAAAAAGTTTTGAACATTTATATATATATATTTTTTATTTTTTTTTGGGTATGCAAGCAGGAAATAAATTAAACAAAAATGCATCTTTTTAGGTTTTGAAAATCCTGAATCGATCGTAAAAATTTAAAAACACCCCCCCATGCTTAAGATATGCCATGTCCTCATGCATTAGGAGGGAAAAGGGATCACCTTAGTGATGACGGTCGGGTTTAGGATGAACAAAACCTGGAAAAAGAAGAAAAAAAAGGAACGCAAGAAAATGATGGGTTACCTCCCATCCAGTGCTATCTTTTACGCCATTCAGCCGGGCGTGAAGGTATGCACAGAAGACGGAAAATCATGTAAATAATTGGACACTTGAATGTCCGCAATAAAAGTGTCTTCCTCAAGATCCCTAAAAAGATGAGTGGTAAAGATAAAGGGATCAAAATAAAATAGAGAAATGGAAAAATGACCCGGATCTGGCCATGGTTTAAGTGCTTGTAAATTGCCAGATTCTGGTGGGTCGAGTGATAGGTCCAATGGAAAGGGATGGGGAATGGAGTCAATGAGATGTAGGGTGTGTGAAGTTAGTGTGGATATTTTTGGTGAAAAATCAGGAAGATGAAAAGGGGGAAAGTCAAACCCTAGTTGATCTGGAAAGTCTTGGACCACATAATTATCCTTAGAATAAGAATCAATAAAATCTAGATCAATAGTGGTCAAAGCTGAATGAGATTGGATCAACATATACTTTTCAAATACTGCTTCCATTTTATTATTAGTATCCTCAAAAATTTTATGATCAGTGGACCTCTTGGAAGCTAGAAATAAATCTAATGAGAAGGTCTAGTTACTACAACTTATATTCATTTTCCCAGAATGAGAATGGATATTAGATGTTGCGGCAATCAAAAGGGGTCTTCCAAGAATGGTATTAATGAGAGCCTTAGGTACCTCTATGTCAAGGACTAGAAAATTTACCGGAAATAGACAATTTCCGACCTTGATAATACTATCCTCAACAACTCCCCGCGGTTGAATGGTAGATCGATCTTCCAATTGAAATTGAACCTTAGGAGGTTTTAAATCACTGAATCGAAATTCCTCAAATAAGACTGGGGGGATGAGATTACTAGAGGTACATAAGTTGAGAGGGGCGCGAAAAAAAATGGTGTCAGTTATGACAACTGAGATGAGCGATGTGCCCTGGTCCTTTTTTGTGAAAGGCAGCATGCTCTGAAAAACTGAGCTGGCTGTCTTAGAAAGGACCAACCTTTCTAGATTCTGATCATGACTTTTTGAAGTAAATTTTTTAGAGGCATGGGGAGAATCTAGGAGGGGAATATTCCTCTTGACTTGCTCAAATAAGTCCAAAGGATTGTGGTCAGAGGGCTCTGATTTTGGATTGTTGGATTGCAGTTTTTGAGAGTGGGAAATAGGGTTTGAATCAGGTGTTTTTGGGATTTCTTTTTCTTCTTCCTTATTGAGGTTAGGGGAGTCAATCTGCATTGGTTGAGAATCAGTTTCATCATTTGAATGTGAAGGCCTTAAATCCATGTTGGTTTCCTCACTCCTCAAAGTCTCTGCATACGCAGCTTGGTGGTCACTGGGAGGAGATGGGGGGGGCTGATTTTGATAGAAACTGGGTTGGTGCTGTGATATTGGGTTAATAGGAGGCTGAACCATGTGGTTCTGATGTTGGTATCCACCTGGGTGTTGGTTCCTGGGATTAATAATGTTTGGTGTGGGTTGGGATGGTGGGTGTCCTGCAGGTTTTTGAGTCGGAATATCCCCAATTTGATCATTGAGATTGTTAATAAGACGGGTTGTTTCCTTTGTTTTTCTTTGTAACTCCTGCAGGATTTTCATCATCTGGGCATTAATGTCTTCTGGAGATTGCCCAGATTGATAAGTATGATTAGAATCATACCCTCTAAACGGGTTTTGTTGTTGGTGTGGAACCGGATTGGTCCAGGAGTGAGCCGGGTAATTTCCCCTATTAGAGGAATTTTTCAATTTCTCCTGGAAAGTAGGGACATTTTGGGTGGGGTAATGATTGGGATAAACATAATTCCCTGTTGAACCATAGAAAGCCTCAGAATAATAATTATACTCAGCACGAGATTTATGCAGATTTTCTCTCTTGCGGGTGTTTAAAGGGGTGAGATGTGGAATGTGTGGAGCTTGGGTAGGTGTGGCAGGACTCCCTTGGTTGGCTAGGTTTGTTAAATCCTTATGCAACTGTTGTTGCTTAACTTGTAGCTGAGCCATGATAGAGTAGAGATTAGGTGGAGGGGCCTGATTAAGTAGCTCCTGGGTGGAAAAATAGGGGAAAGAAAAATTAGCATGCGGGTTAGAGGACCAATTTTGATTTTCCATTTTGAGAGAAGAGGAAGAATGCAGGAAAAGTCTTTTTTTGGGGAGGCAAAATCAAGTGGTCCCTCCAAGTGTGGAGTTTTGGACCGCCGCCCGTGCAAAATGGAAGAAATGGCAGGGGAGGAGAAGAGATGGGGATCAGAGAAGTGTGCACACAAGCAATCAAATTCTAGACCTAACTTAATTGTGACTCCCTAGAATTTAACCTAAGACTTGGTCTACCTAGGAAACAAGTAATCAATAGTGAATACCCGTTCTATCAACAAATCTAGCCAAGTTGCTTAAGGGGAGGTTTGGACCCAAGCGTTTCTCAGGAAAATCCTCAGGTGCTTGTACAAACCCGCGCCTGGTCGTTTGACACGGCCCCTCAGCCTGAACACCAGATATAGATGACAGAATTGGTATTAACTAGAGAAAACTTAAATCCTATATAGCAAGCCTAAATTGATGAAACCTTAGGGGTCAAATTGCTACAAATTTTAGTTAGGTATAGGATACTACAGTGCACACGGAATGTGGAGGGCATTTATTGGGATGTTGCCCTGTTATTTGATTTTTTTTTGTGTGTGCAGGAATTGGAGAGTGGCTCCAATGAAAGTCAAGTTGTCACAATTTTTTTGTATTTTTTGTCTTTTAGGATGTGATTTAATTAAATGAATTTTAGGGTTTTTCTCTTTAAGTTTTCAAACAAGTTTGAAAGTTCACAATTAAAGGAAAGACAAGTTGTATGTGTGATTGTATATTTCCTTTTAATTGAGTCTCTAAAGAGAAAGAAGACACCCTAAGCCAATTATCCCTAAGACAGAAATTTAACTACCAATGAATTATTTTTAGCTTTCAGAATTAAGTAGTGGTCCAAACAAGTTAAACAACACCACTACTTTGAATAAAATCAAACAAGGATTCCAGAAAAGATTTTTTTTAAGATTTTAGGAATTTGTTTGATAATAGTTTTGAATTTTTAATTATACTGGTGTCGAAGTCCAGAAATAATACCCGTGGGTATTATAGACTTTTCAGCATTACCACCGACCTCATAAAATTTTTATGATTTTATATGATATGTAAAATTTCACAGGGATTCCAACAAGCTAAATTCCACAAAAATTGGATGAGTATAAAAATTCTGAAAATTCGCGGACAGTAGCAAAATAGGAAGATTAGAGGGTGTGACCCCTTTGTAATCCACGAATTTTTAAAATTTAAATACAAATCCAATTGATCTGAAATTTGGAACAGATGTTCCAAACTTAATTGGGAATCATTCTACGAAATTTTATGATTTCAAGAGGCCTGTGGTGTTAGGAATCGATTTTTCAAGTCTGGACATAAATCTGGACCCGAAAAATAGAACACCAATACTTGCAATGGAATGGCGCTAAAGAAGCATACAAGCAAACAATGATTTTAAAATGCACCACTCCACTTAATTTAAGAGTTTAGGGTCCTGAAAGCCAAGTTTAATATATTTTTGGTAGTTTTAATTAATTATGTGACTAGAAAGAGGAACCAACCTGAATTTTCGCGGGAAGAAAAGGATCTTTAAGCTCTCGCTTCCAGATTCCCGCTTTCCCGCTGTAGTTCCTGCACACACAAAAGAAAGAAAGAGAAGGGGATGAGATCCACTTCAAGCAAGAGAAAATGAGTTAATGCAAAGCCGTGCCTCCCCGGCAACGGCGCGAAAAAGTGACAACGAAATACGCGTGATTTGTAAAAGCGGGTTTTTAACGTCGTTGTAACACGCGAATCCGCTTACGCTTTTAAAATTTATATCCTAGATAGGGGAGCATCTAGGGTCGTCCAAGGAGGCAATATGGTTGCAAAATTGATTCTCTTTCTTGGAATACAATCTCAACTTTCTTTTTAATATTTTTCAATATGTAATTTTTTTGTATTTTGAAAAGACGAGGGCAAACGGCAGATTGTAGCGAAAAGAACTAACACCTACAAATGATTAAAAATCTAAAAGATAGAAATATCTTCTTCCTAAGCTCACTCTAGGCAAGTGTAGGCCTAGGGTAATTAGGAAGAAGAGGTGAAATAAGTGCTAGAACCAAAACAAACAACTGCAATAAAAAGCTTAAAAGAAGGCAATTTTTGATTGAGTAGAATGAGTGTTCTTTTCAAGGACAAGTAGAGGAAAGCTTCTACTAGAATTGCACAATTTAAAAGCAAGAAAAGAAACACAAATCCTCTTGTAACAATGGTGAAGAAGGTTGTCTTCTTGCTCCAAGCCTAGCTGCTCCTTGTCTTGAAAAGAGGGCCTCCTTCTTCTCCTTCCTTGAGAGTTCCTCCAAGGTGGAAGCTACCACCTTTAATGCTCTCTCCAAAGGGGTGGGCATGCACCACCCTTAAAACTCCTCCAAGGTGGCGTGACCACCTTCAAGATCTCCTCCAAGATCTTCCTTGCCTGGCTTCTCCTTTGGCTGGCGTGACCCAAGAGAGAAGGGAAGAGGGGAAGGCACCAAGGGGACAGAATATCCCCTTAATCTTCTTCTTCTTCTTCTTCTCTCTTGGACGTGGGATTCTTGGTGGAATATGAGAGTGAAATGGCTAGCCAAGGATGGCTTGAATGGTGGTGGGTAGTGGTCTTTTTATAGGGTAGGATGGGGGGTTAAGGTACCCCTTGAAATGGAGGGCTAGGATGGAATGATGAGGGTGGTTGGTGATCCTATGGCTAGGGTTAGTTGGTGCCACCCCAAGGGGTGTTAAAGGGGGTGGTTATGGTGGTGTTGGTGTCTTTTGGTGGTGGAGAGACACCCCCATGTTGGCGCCAACATGGGGTCTTCTAGAAGGAGGGTTAGGTGGATGGTGGAGATGGATTCAAGGAGGATTGTGTGGTGGAGATGAGGGGGGGATTTTGGAGGGAAAAGTGGCACCATTAAGGGGTGGTTATGGGTAGTTTTTGGCGCCAATTTTAGGTGTCTTTTGGAGGTGGTGGGTAGGTTAGGTTGGTGCCAAGTAGGTTAGCTTATGTGGAGCTTAGGTGGAGCTAGTTGGGTAGAGTTGGTAGGTGGGTTTTTGGGGTAGTACAAGCCAAGGAAGTTGGAGCATAGCTAAGCTAAGCTAAGCTAAGCTAGCTTAGCTAATGGAGGAGTAGAGGAGAAGGTGTTGGAGCTAGGGTTTGGAGGAGGGAGCTGAGGAGAAGAAGTCTGGAGCTGGAGCTGGAGCTGGCTGCTGCTGAAGAGGCTGGCATGGGGCTACTCTAGCTGGCTTAGCTTGCTAGTTCTTTGCTAGTTGCTAAGCCAAGCTAAAGTGAGCTAGCTTCTACCAAAATGAGCTAAGGTGAGCTAGGTCTGGTGCTATCGGGGAGAATCAAGCTGGTTGAGGCAGCTAAGGTAGCTTAGCTCAACTGAGATGAGCTAAGCTGAATCCCCGGGAGCTGGACTTGAGCTTCCTGAGCTGAGATGAATTCTTCTTCAGCTGGCTGGAGTTGAGTGGAGCTGGATGTAGCTGGATCTGAGTTGGGGTGAACTCCTGTCAACTCAGCTGAGCTAGCTAGAGCTCCCTGTGAACTAGTGGGAGCTGAGGTGAGCTAGACTCTGCTAAGTTGAGCTGGATCTGAGCTGACTTGAGCTAGGGTGAGCTAAGGTGAACTCTCTTGAGCTGCCATCCAGCTGAGATTAGCTGAATGGAGCTGGGATGAGCTAACCCTAGTTCAAGTAAGCTAGGTTCCAGCTATGGTGAGCTGGATCAAGCTGGGTTCCAACTAGTCTGGGCTTCTCCTTCACCAATTGCCTTCTTGAGTGCTAGGGTTTTAGGGATCTGTGAATCTGTACATCCCTAACACTCACAAAAACACATTAAAACAACAATAAAAAATGCAATGCATGCCTATCCTAATTTATGCCTAAATGCAGCCCAAAAACCCGTTTGCGGAGTAAAATCCTAAGAGCTAGGTTAGTTTTAAAGCATAAAAATGATGATAAACTGGTGTTTATCACCCCTCCTCCTCCTCCACCACCTCCTCCGTAGTAGCTCACCATGCTCCTCTCCCTCCTCCTCCTCCGCCAGCGACCTCACCCTCCTCCTTCTCCGTCAGCGACCTCACCCTCCTCCTACTCCTCCAGTGCCTTTGCCAACGCCTACACCTATCCTCCTCCTCCACCAGCACCATCGTCCTACTCCTCCTGGCCCGATGACGCCCTCCTCCTCCTCTTCTATTTTAGTTCTGACTCATCGTCATCCGCCTATGCCCCCTTCCTCCCTAGTTTCACCCTCTCCTCCTCATCCGCAGCTCCTCACCATCCTCCTCCTTAGCCAGCGGCCTCATCCTCCTCCTCCCCAGCTCGCTGGTGTCGCCATCCTCCTCCTGACCGTCCCCACCTCCTCCTTAGCTCCCCCATCCTACTCCACTTCCTTAGCAGGCCCCACCTCCTCCTCCCCTTCCTTGGTTCCTCCCCTCCTCCTCAGCTCCCCCCTCCTACTCCACTTCCTTAGCAGGCCCCCCTTCCTCCTCCCACTCTTTGGTTCCTCCCCTCCTCCTCCTAACTCCTCACAAATTTAGAGCATCATAGATTTTACTTTGGATGATTGGACTGGGAGAGGTAGCTTATCTCATTGTTACCCATGATTATTTTTCTCTTTCCATAAACTTGGCAGCAAATGCTGCATCCCATTAGAATGAAGCTACAAGTGGAAACAAATGATTGTTGGACACCTTTATTTCTAGCGAATTTATCTGAAGAATTTCTAGTGCTGCAGGAGGAACTCCAACTATTTAAGCTTAGTCCTGGAGTTGTTGATAGGTGGGAATTGAAATGAGGATAGAGGGTTATGGGCATCTATAGGATGCTCCTAAGGATAGTGATCATCTATTTATCAGCTGCAATTTTGCAAAGGCTCTTTGGGAGAAGGTGGGGCCTAATTAGTTAGATTCTATCTTGAAATCTGCTTTCTAGGAATCTTTAGGAGAGGGCAAACTCTGTGATTCTATTGTTATTGTGGCTGTAGGGGGCATGATTGTTAGAGGAGAATAGTGTAGTGCAGTGTGGAAGGAGTGGTGGCTGATATAACTATTTGATTACATACATGAATTTTTCTTTTAATGTAGTATGATTAGATTTGAACTTTATTCTTAGCTGGGAGTCATGTTCCCTGCAACCAACCCATTTACGTGGGCTTGCTTGTGGTATATTTGATGAATGATGTTCCATGATGGGTTAGATATACAGTGGATCTTATGGTTTAAAAAAAATGTATATTAAACATCTTTATACAATAGCAATTGTGTTTCTTATCATTTGTCAACTCTTCATATTTAAAGCATCTCTGCATGAACAATGTAGAACTATCCTTGATTCCCTGATTATAGATGTTGACAATCATAGGAGATCTTGTTGTTTACATATCTTTGTTAAGTGAGAAGAGTTAATCATATATGCTCTTCCATTTATTGTTGTAAATCTCAAAATTGAATATATTCTCTCTTCCAATAGGACTTATCATCTAGTTGGTAGCTTTGACATTTTAGATGGGACAAAGCTGCTTAGTTTGCATGTTTAGTTTGGGTTAGGGTTTGGGATTATAATTAGAATTTGTTATTTAATTAATTTTACTTTTGAAATTGCAGGTTATCAGTGTTAGGTACACTTGGAGGCTTCAGTAGTTTGAGGTATATATATACATTCAATCTTTCTAATTTAATAATATTTTTTAGTTTTTTGGTAAATTTTTTTAATGTTTAAATTAGTTACTTTTTAGATACACACACTTGCTAAAGAGGATTTATGCACGCGAGGCCAAACATTAAGTATTCTAACCCCTAGGGTAAAAGTCCTCTGAGTCAAAATGTGTCCAAATTACTCGCCCGTCGAGACTTATGATCATGTTATATGGACAATGCAGGAAGTGTATGTATACCTCACTTACAGGAATTATGTGTTGTCTTTGTAGCATGCCATAAGACTTGATCGACTTTAGTTCGGTGAAGTACCGAACTAAAGAAGGTCCTTAAAGATTTGATCACAACTTAGGTTTTCTCATTACATGTAACCCTGTGTGGTAAATTTTGGTTGCTTCTTCCTACTCTTCTCTAGTATACCAACTAATCTTATATAGTTTCCTATGGTTCCCTTAATTGGGTGTTAAAGGAAATATAGCTAAGATTAGTATTGGGGGGTATACTGGAGAAGTGCGGGGAGATGTTGTCGAAATTTCATCATACTAAGGTTACATGTAACGAGCAAACCTAAGTTGTGATCAAATCTTTGAGGATTGGCTATAAAGTGAAAATCTTAATCAAGATACACATTATTCGATCCTTTCCCTTCCTAATAAGTGATTTGTTTATATTAAATTTTAGGTAACAATAGATAAATCTTGGATTAGATTGCGGGGTTCAGACTACACCAGATATAAGGATGGAGTAATTTCATTCCTAGATTGGGTCTTTGATGACGATAGGAAGATATTTACGCAAGGAGGTCAATTTGAGAATATCTTCTGCTCATGCAAAAGATGTTTGATTGGTTCATTATGTGATCATAATACTGTGTTCGAGCACTACATTTTTAATGGGTGGTGGAAGCATTACACTACTTGGGTAGCTCATGGAGAGTTCATTGAAAAAGCCATAAACAATGAGAATACTGTTGACAAAGAGATCGATGATGAAATTAGTGATAGTGGAGGTGAAGAAACACAAGTCATGTTGAATGAGATAAGAGTAGGAGAGGATATAAATATAAATGAGGAAGATCCATTTTGTTGTGATCCATTCAATGATGCTGTTAAGGCAGCTGAGGATCTTATTGCTCTTGGTGTTACGAAAATGTCCAAGTTGTTAATTTTGTTGAAGATGTTTCAACTGAAGGTTTTGCATAGAGCTAGTGCTAAACTCATGTTAGAAATACTTTAGTTTATTGCAGAGCTGTTGAATAACCCCAATGGTTTTCCAGCTTCGTGGTATGAGGCAAGGAAAATGATTCGTAAGCTTGGTTTAGATTATCAGAAGATCAATGCATGTTCGAATGACTACATTCTTTTTAGAAATGAATTCGCAAACTTAAGTAACTGTCCTGAATGTGGACTTCAGAGATATAAGGAAGGTCAAAATGAAAGCAAAAGGAAACAACTTTAGAAGGTTCTTCGTTTCTTCCCCCTGACACCTAGACAGGCATACTTGGAGGCTGTTGTACTTAGAGGTACAATTTTAATGTTCTAAATTTGATTGGATGAAATTATAGGTTTTTGTAGATGTGGGGTGTACCCACTTGTGTTACATGTTTTATTTGAATGGATGTGGGGTGTACCCACTTTTCGTTTATCTTTGCACTTTTTGTTTATGTGGGGTGCGGCCACTTTAATTTAAATATGTAGGTATTTAGAGAAACCTCCAAATTTAAGGGGAAACTGATTGCATAGTAATCATGGGTCCTAATCAACCTAAATAATGTTTGAACCTGGCTTAATTTGTGGATATTGCACTCATATCTTGCATATCATGCATTGCATCAGTCTATTTAGAGTAAGATGAGATATCTTGCTAATTAATGGTTTTTATTACTATTTGCAGTTAATAAAGTAATCTAGGATGGAGATAGTGGAATAAAAGCAATAAAGGAAGAAGAAAATTGATCCAGATAAGAGGAGTGAGGAGGATAGCCTTATCCCTACCCTTAGAAACTGTAGGACAGCCTTGCTAAACCCAAAACAACCTCCACTAGGGCACCTTAGCCTCAAAGCCCAAACATGGATAGCACTATCCATGTTTTTATCCACCCTATCCCTCTCCCAAACACTTAGGAACCAAAACCAACCTTAGAAAACCTAAAACCCACTCTCCAACACCTTTTAGGACGTCTAGGCATCTGGCTGGATGTTTGATTTCTGCAGAATAACAATCCAGGAAGCCAAAACTCATACTGACACAAAATTGGACGTCTAATTTAACATCAAGACGTCCAATTTTGTAGTATAAGACATTTGACCACTATCATGGATGTCTCATACTGCTGTCTGGTTCCTGATTTTGGTGTTGGAAGCCCTAGCTTGCCTATTTTGACCTAGGAACTCCATCGGACACCCTAGGAAACCTAATTGGAGACCTCCTAAGCCTAGTCCACTATCCATTGCCCTACTTATCCTATCCCTAACCAAATTAAACCATCCTATACCTAATTGGGTGCATCTACAGTTGATTGGGTGCACCTAAGCCCAATTGGATCCACCCAGGATCTAATTGACTCATACCTATTAGTGTTACCCTAGCCTAATCACATGTGCACACCCAATTAGACTTGACCTAGACCTAATTAGGTTCACTCCTATCCATTTAGACTTTCCTAAGCCTAATTAGGTCCACACCCACTTATTCTAGATTGACCCAACCTATTTAGCACATAATTCTACCAAAACCCACAACCTAGTCCTACAAAGAATGCACACCCACACACACACACACACACACACCTCCCCATTCTACCCCTACAAAACCCATGCACACTCTCCTGGAAACCCTAAAAACTTGTGTCAAACTTAGATCCTAAAAATGTTGCATTAGCTAATTTTGGAGCCACCAAAAGTGGCAACCAAATGAAGCCTTCCATAAGGACAAAGAAAGAGCCACGAAATTGCATCATCTCCACCACTCTCTTCCTCTCAACTTGAGACCACATCTCCTCCCCTCCCTCTCAAGGCCGTCCTCTTCCTCCAAGGCTCCCTTCATGGACGGCTAAAGAAGAAGCTCCTCCAAGGCATCTTCATGAGGGTGGTAAGAAGAAGATGAGCATAAGGATGCAACACCTTCTCCTTTCTTCTTATGGGCGTGCCCTCTTCTTCCACCATAGAGGATCCACACCCCCATTTTCTTTTCTTCTTAGATAGCCATAGAGAAGACCCTCCCCTCAAGGTCTTCTCAAGGATGGCCATTAGTAGAAGATGGGTGCAACACCCTCCTCTCTCCACTTGGGTGCACACACCCATCATCCTCTCTTTAGTGGACGACCAAGAAGGCTTCTCATTAGCCTCTCTTGGTTGATCCCTTTCTTTAATTTAGCTTTATTTCCATGTATCCGGATTTTATAGTGACTTAATTTTTGGTGCATGATACTCTTGTCTAATGGTTTTATGTGCATGCTATTACCTTCACGGCTTACAACTTTGATGCATGCTTTCATTTTGTGTTTCAAAATAAAGATCAAAAACATAAAAAGACAAAAATATTAGGTTAGATTAGAATTAGGTTAGATTCAGCTGATTCAAATCTTGACTTGTTTTCACACCTCCTAGAGACGAACGACCAGGATTCATGTTCTAAAAAGAAAAGAAATCTATGCAAGTTTCATTACTATAAATAATTTTGTTAAGGGGATTTCACGATTATACTATGATTTCTGACGATTTCAAAATATGCGATTTCCACGCTTGTCAAATGGAGCCATTGCCGGGGAGGCAACGCACTAGTTTAGATTTGGATTTGCTTAACTTTTTATTCTTTTGATTGTACGGTGTCAAGACAAGGATCCGTGCACACATCGACCCATGGTGAAGACTGCAGGTATTTTCTTCATCCTCTAGTTTGTTGCTTTTTTACTTTAGAAAAAAAATAAAAAAATATATATAAATTCAAATTCAAATTTTTGGATTCAAATTAAAAAAAAAAATTCTTTCTTTGGTGTGTGTTTTAACTTGAAAACTATTTAAAGACACCAAAGTCAGATTCAGAAATCCGGCCAACAAATATTGATGATATTCAAAATTTTATTGCCTTCAAATTAGGAGTTCAAAAATTTTGCATTTCCGTTTGGTATTAGGTTTTCAATCCAGCTTTCCAGCGCCACCTTTATTTTTTAAAATTCGCACTGTACGAATTTTAAAAATTCGTACAGTGGAAGGGGCTCAGAATAGTCTGCACTCTAATTTTTTTAATTTTAAACGTTAGTTATGACCTATACATAAATCAAATCTCTTTGAAATTTGTGGGGTTAGAAAGCCACCGGAACATATTTGTTTCTATAAATTTTCAAGAATTTTTGGATTTCTTTTGGTACTATTTCAAACTGCATTTCTCGTAGGGGGTCCTTCTGGTCTGTTTGATCCCCTGGAACATAAAAATTCATGAAAAATTGCATGAAATAGTAAAAATATTAAAAAATATTCCCTTAAAATCTTATTGAAAAAGGAAGATTTCTACCAAATTTCATATCATTTTTCTTCAGTTACTGATTTGGGAAGTGATTTCAAGTCCGACTAAGGTCTAACTGAAGATTTTAGAAGAAGCACAAACCTTAGGTAATTCACATTAGGGTTTAAAATTATAGACCCAAAACAAACCCATATGAGCCTAATTTATGTGTGATTGCATGAGAGAGGATCTGATTTGATTAGTTGTCTACCCCCTCACCCACTTGAAATGAATTTAATTTACATTTCAACCTAGGCAACCAATTAGGTCTATTTCACTTAGTGGTGGTGCATTAGGACCATTGTTTTCCTTGATTGGGTCGCACCACTTCTACGTTGTTAGACTTAAAAGCATCATATAGACCTATCTGATATTAGGGTTTCCACTCTAGGGTAGAGCACATTTGCATGCCATACTTAAAGGAAATTCATATAACAATTGGGACTTGAAAAAATTACTACGTGCTCCACCACAACCTTGTTTGAATTGACTTAAACAAGGAAACCCTAAAAGAAAAAATTAATACAAGAACTTGAACCATAAAAGCTACTACACCAATTAAATCTTGTATTGCAAACCCTTTGTCTGTGCAATTCACACGCTAAATCCAATTTTAAGGGCAACAACCCCAATCGCCCAATCACATTCCAAGAGCACTCTAAGCCCAAGCCTAAAACTAAGTAGACGTGCCCTAGGCAGGACTAAATTACTTGGTAACTGAAATTTAATTGGGTAAAAATCAAGGCCTTGTCTATTTGGACCAACTGGTGACAAGAAAGGTCGGTGCGGTAACCGCATTAACCTTTAGTGGTGTCCCGCCGTGCGGGGTGTCCTAGGGGGTCCCACCAATTTGGCCAGCCAAGTAATTCAATGGTTGGTTTAACCCAATTCCATCTCAGGATACCAGGTTTAGATCCAATTAGGGTAAACAATTTAAGGCTAGCTTGTTTGCTTGATTTGGGGCTCTCTCATCTTTCTTCCTAGGCCTTTGCCATAATTCCACCAGTCCCTTGTATCTAGTTGTGTCTTCCTAAGGAAGACTATCTCTTATCTCTATCCGCATCTTGTCTCAAATATCCATGAACCCATATCATTCTTTTGACCCTCAGGGTCCTCCATCTCCCAACCTAACCATGATTTCGACTCCTCTTGGTTGAGAGACTCATCCTAACCAGCTGGGATATGATTATCCTTATCCCCCAGCTTATTTAGAACCTGAATCTCATAGATCTGACTCTTATCTAGATCAAAACCAATTGAAAAACATAGTTGCTGAATTTCGGGAATATAACAAGGACTATACAGATCAATGTGCCAAGCTTCTGGAGCAAATTAGACGATCTCAGGCACAATCTCAATCTTATCACTCCTCCAAGGAACAAGAGACCTGGAACAACCAGCCTAGTGGGTCTAGTGACCCATATTTTGGATCCACTAGCTGCTCTACTGATTCTTTCTACCATGGAGAAGTATCCTAGACCCAGCAACCCAAAAGGCACCTTTGGACCTAATCCGTGATTTGGGTAGATCATTTGAGGAATGCACCATTTCTGACACACCTGTACTTGTTGATATATCACTAAGGAATTG
This sequence comes from Thalassia testudinum, assembly GCA_037157565.1. Lineage (NCBI taxonomy): Eukaryota > Viridiplantae > Streptophyta > Magnoliopsida > Alismatales > Hydrocharitaceae > Thalassia > Thalassia testudinum. Next base: position 55,518,208 of record JAZHRO010000009.1, read on the forward strand.
GAATAATGGATCACAAGTATAGGACCAAATAACAGGTTCCCAATCAACTCCCTCTATAGTCAGCCCCACTCAGGGTGATACACCTATTTATTCATATCTAGATTTGTATAACCCTAAGTGGAGAAACAATCCTGATCTTTCAAGGCCACCACAGAAATTGACTCAGACTGAACATCAATCTAGGCTAGCCCAATGTTCCACTCAAACCACTTTAGGGAAACCATCTAGTCCAGCCCAACTCACAACCACCCTTGAAGATATCATGAACATTTTGTTGGACTTCGACAAGAAAAATGAAGAAAGGCTGACTAAGATGGAAAATCAAGTGAAATCTCAAAGGGATCAAGTCAAGAGACTTCAAGAATCATTTTATCCTTGGATGCAAATGCCTTTTCACTCCTATTCTCCACCTATTCTTCCAACCTTCCTTTAATCTATCGTAGATGCCATTGTGTGGGGGCCAAATCTGTGGCCTCTAAAAGGAAGAGAAAAGCTAAGAGCCCACCCAAAAGTTCTGATTCGGGCTCTGCCAAAAATCATAAGACCAAACCCACATCCAGCTCTGACTTAGACTCTAGGGATAAAAAGAAGAAAAAGGCTTCTGAAGTTGATTTGACCTATTTACCCTTTCCTAAGGCCTTAAAGAAAGAGTCAGAAAAGAAGAAAAAGACTTGCACACCTAAAGAGGTGGTTTTATCAGCTAACAAAAGTGCATTTGTTTCTGGCACTCTACCACACAAAAAGATCGACCATAGAAAACCTTTCATATCTTGTGCCATCAAGGGATTCACCTTCAATAGAGCCCTTGTAGATCTAGGGTCTTCCATTAGCTTGATTCCTATTGCCTTTTTTGACCGCACCAGACTTGGAGATCTTCACAACACACCTGTCGATTACACAACAATCATAGGTCTTAATTGACCTAAATTAAGCTAGGACTTAGCATAAGTTAGGATAATTCGTGCATGCATAAGCATTATTTGCATCTTTACTACTTTCTTTTAGCTATGCATAAAATAATGCTATAATGTGCTGATTAGGTGCATTATGTCAATTACAGGTAATAAGCTGACCAGAAGGTAGATCTAAAGCTGGATCTGAAGAATAAAGAATAACTGGAGTTGCAGTAAAGCTGGAGAAGAAGACCTAGAATAAGATGTAGTAGACAATAATGTAAGGGGTTGAGGTATGCTATTCTATTTAAGTAGGAATAAAGCAGTAAATTATGAAGAACTAAGGTCCATCTAGCCCTAGGACAACCTAGACGCCACCCCAAGCCTTAGCCACCCTTAGATTAGGTCATCGCACTGTAGGAAACCTTAAAATCCAAATTCTAGCCTCTATCTGGATGTCCAGATGAGTTATAGGACGTTCAGAACCCTTAGCCAACTCCGGCACACCTTAAACCCACTTCTGCAGTGTTATTGGACGTCCAGACACTTGGTCAGATGTCCAATTTCTGCAGAATAGCCAAGATAGAACCTAGAATCCCTTGTGACACTGATTGGACGTCCAAACAATAAGTCTGGACTTCTGATTTTTCACTATAAGACATCTGACACTATTATTAGCCAACTCCCGCACACCTTAAACCCACTTCTGTAGTGGTATTGGACATCCAGACACATGGTCAGACTTCCAATTTCTACAGAATAGCCAAGAAAGAACCAAGAATCCCTCTTGACTCTGATTGGACGTCCAGACAATAAGTCTGGACTTATGATTTTTCAGTATAAGATGTCTGACACTATTATTAAACATCTGATACTATCCTCTAGTTCTTGTTTTGGAATTCAAGCTTTGATCTTGGATTTCTAGGTCCCTAAACCCAATTCTAACCCCCTAGAAACCTAAATTAAGGTGCCCCGACCCTAGTACATCACCTCTAGACCTCCCTAAGGACCTAATTAGGTCCTCACTAAACCTAATTGACTTGGACCATGGCCAATCTCTTCAGTCTATTCAATTGGACTCATTGAGTCTAATTGAGCCTTGATCTCAGCACACACTATCCAATTGGACTCAGTGAGAGTCCAATTGACCTAGACCTGACTTAATTGAGTTATTTTACTCTCAAGTAAGTTTTCACACTCCCAATTAAACTTATATTAAGTTCAATTGCACTTTACCTTAGTGAATTAGGGTTTACAACCCTAATTTGAGAACTACCTTGACCTAAACCCACTAGAACCTAACCTAATCAACTTAGCCAGCTATGTTTCGACCCACACACACCCACACACTCCATCCACATGAAAATTCCTAGCCTAGAGCTCTCTAGAACTCTCTACCATGTGTTTTTGCCTTGGTTGTTAAAATTAGCAACCAAGATCCATTCAATTTTTAGATCCACATTTAATGGATCTAAAAACCACCATCTATCGTCTTTCTCTCACTCTCCCACGAGCTCCCACCATAGGCCTCTCTAGAGAATTCCGTAATTCTCTAGAGAGCTTCCCTTAGGTCTATAAAAAGATCTAAGGGGTGGCCATTTGCATCCATTGACTCTTGCCTCCATTTTAGCTTAGCTACATTCCACCTCCACTCCACCTCCACGAGTAGCTTCACCATGGCCACCACCACCTCCACGCCAAGATGCTGGATCACCTCTCCAACCTCTCTCCAATGGCCGACCTAAGCACCATTGGCTGCCCCTCTTTCTCCTCTCAACCAAATCAAAGGCCATTGGAGCCACCTCCGAATGCCATTATTTCTGCTAGATTAGATTATAGTTCTTCTTAGATTTACATGCTTTATTTACTGCTTAGTAGTGTAGCTCTTTATTCTCCCCCAATGATGCATGCAAAGTTCCCTCATAGATTCATGTATACAGTAGTTTTCTGGTAGCGAGTAGTTTTATTTCCCTATACAAGCATTCCTCTACTCGTGCTCTGCAACTCTGATATCGTCATCATCTTTTATATATATAAATATATATGTTGAAAATCACCATGTTCCTAGTTAACATCTTTTGGTGTGATTGAAGTTGCATATTTTAATTACTATCTTTTGGCAACTAGCATGTTGTCCATAAATACGTAAATCCCCATAAACTGGCATGAGATTTTAAGCAAGTAGAGCGAAAGAGATCGATTTCAAATATGCATTTCCATAAATGCCTCCTAGAGATGAACGACTGGGACTCCATGTCTCATTATCTTTACAAACATTTTTGTTGATCGTATTGTGCACTATACTATGACACTTTTTCTTATAAAAAATGCACTTTACGAGTCACAACAAATGGCGCCGTTGCCATGGAGGCAACGTGATTAGCCCATAGTTGTGGGCTATTTAAGTATTTAAGTGCCTACACATTAGGTTAATTCTAACATTTATTTAGTATAAATTAGGATGTAAATAGATTAATTCATAGTTTTAATCTAATTACATAATCCATACATTGCATTCATATCTTAAGTGCATTTAGAATTAGCTTAAAATAGCATTCATCTAATTAGATAACCAATTAGGTATATTATTTTTATTAACATAGAAGTTGAGGGTCTATACATAAATAACCCTAATATTTTAATAATATTTTCTTTATTCGTCTTCTTTCAGAACGGCTGGCTGCCGCTCCAACGGCCGGGTGATGCAGTGAAGGAGCCATTCAAGGGGGAGCGGATACGGTGGATCTGGTCGGCCGCTGATTTCAAATTTGTTCAGGCCACTACAAAAGGAGCATGGAGGCAGCCGAGCTCAGAAGGCCTCCGCCACCGACCCACCACTGTGCAGAGAGAACCTCTCTCTTCCACTCCACACTGCCGGCCTCTACCGTGGCGGCGAGTCTCCACCACCGTGGGCGTGTGGTGTGACAGGCCACACCGCCATCCGGAGCTCGCCTGCATTACCGTGAGCACCTTAGCGTGCAACTCCCTCGCCGTCATCGCAGACCACCACCACCGAGCTACTGATCAGCCACCCTCTCAGTAACTTAAGACGTCTGGGAAATTTCCCAGACGTCTGAAGTTACCCGCTCACCTCCACTTCCTCAGCCTGCACTCTCCAACCGGCCACCAGACCGCCTGCACCCTCCACCGCTCACCGGCTGCAGACCTGCGCACGCCTGCAGATCAGCCCGCGCTCTCCTCCAACGCCTGCAGACCAGCCTGCAGCAACCTCCAACAGCCGCCTGCAGCTTCCACCGCACACGCCAACCGCCTGCAGACCACCGCGTAAGCGCCCTCCTGCAGACCACCGCCCACGCACAACCGCGCCAGTGCCCTCCTGCAGACCCTCCGCCCACGCCAGCTTCCACTGCACACGCCAACCGCCTGCAGACCACCGCGCAAGCGCCCTCCTGCAGACCACCGCCCACGCACAACCGCGCGCCCTCCTGCAGACCCTCCGCGCACCCACGCACAACCGCCTGCAGACCGCCCAACCGACCACCGCGCACGCCAGCCGCACACGCCAGCCGCAGCAGCCACCCCCGCAGCAGCAGCAGGCGGCGGACTTCACGCCAACAGGCTGCGCAAGCTGCCGGCTGCAGCACCTCCGCCGGAGCTCGTCCGGCCACCTCCGACCGCCACGCGACTCGCCGCCACCACCGATTCGAAGCCCTTGATCCAAGGGACCTCCTCCGAGCTTCCCGCGCCCGGCCATCGGCTCCTCGTCACGCAAGACAACGGGGAAAAATTCCCCTGTTTTGCTACAGTAAAACTTTAATTAAAATTTACATTTTCTGCCATTGCCACATTTTAATCATATTCTATTCACTCTGCATTGCAGAAAATATCCTGTAGTTTCTCATAATTGCCATTTCAGCATTGTTTCTTGCTTAAACCTTAATCTAAAGGCATCTTGGCTTGGTTCTTGTCCAAATTGACTCCGAACAAACATTTTTAAGTGGCGCGAATTTTAATACGTTATTGCCTCCCTGTGGATACGACCCGCTCCTCTGCGAGTGGTTATTTCTTATTAAAAATTGATTAGTCGATTTTTCCACCACATTAAACTACAAACGACTTAAAAGCGAAAGATCGGCCGGTACTGCTTAGTAGTGTAGCTCTTTATTCTCCCCCAATGATGCATGCAAAGTTCCCTCATAGATTCATGTATGCAGTAGTTTTCTGGTAGCGAGTAGTTTTATTTCCCTATACAAGCATTCCTCTACTCGTGCTCTGCAACTCTGATATCGTCATCATCTTTTATATATATAAATATATATGTTGAAAATCACCATGTTCCTAGTTAACATCTTTTGGTGTGATTGAAGTTGCATATTTTAATCACTATCTTTTGGCAACTAGCATGTTGTCCATAAATACGTAAATCCCCATAAACTGGCATGAGATTTTAAGCAAGTAGAGCGAAAGAGATCGATTTCAAATATACATTTCCATAAATGCCTCCTAGAGATGAACGATTGGGACTCCATGTCTCATTATCTTTACAAACATTTTTGTTGATCGTATTGTGCACTATACTATGACACTTTTTCTTATAAAAAATGCACTTTACGAGTCACAACAAATGGCGCCGTTGCCGTGGAGGCAACGTCAGTTTTTATTTCAATCTTTTGAGCTATCACTGATAAATCTTCCTCTACTTGTCTTTTGATGTGCAGGAAAATAGGAAAAACGGGAATCTGCGCACGCAACGAGCACAGATTAAAACAAAAATCCAGTGCACATCTCATCCTAGATTAGGATTTCCCTTTGTAACCCTAGGTTAGATTTATTTGAAAAATAAAAGAAAAAAATTATATTTATTTTCATGAAAAAAAGATAAAAAAAATCAAAGAAAAAGAAAATCTAAGTAGTTAGATTAGGTTTCTTTTTGAATCCTAGGTTAGTTTTGAAAAGGAAAAAAAAATTAAAATCTTTTGAAAAAAATAATTTTTGAAAAAAAATTTTGGTGGAAATTTTGAATTTTAAACTCAAACACCTTTTAAAAGCTTTCTCACCACCCTCTGATTTTTGGCCAGACTTCAAATTCCGATTTAAAAATTCAATTGTCGAAAAATTAGTGAATGAAAAATTCTGAAATTCGGGCTAGACCTTTATTTTCAAACCATCTTTCAAACATCATTATTAATTTAAAGAAATTCAAAGCACAAAATGTTTAAAAATTCTTGAAGTGCAAGGGGGTTAGACTAGCCTAGATTTGAAAATTTTCAAAATTTCAAAAGCAATTTCGAGCAATCCACGAATCTGTTTTGACTAAAAATGGTGGGGTTTGAAAGATGATCTCATTTTATTTATTTCCCATATTTTTCGTGAATTTTTGAAAGTCATTTAGTACTATTTTAATTTGAAAAATCGACCAGGGTCAAAATTCCAGATCTAACCCCCTGACATTCAAAAATCTCTATAAATTTGGTTGAAACAATAAAAATTATAAAAAAATATTCTTCGGAAAGATAATTGAAAAAGGAATCTACTTTCCAAATTTCAACTTATTCTGATACTAATTTTTATTAGAGAATTGGTCTTAATTTCGTGGTCTGCTGAAGAAGAAAAAAATAAAAAAAACCTTAGAATTACATGAACCCTAGGTTACATCTTTAGGGTTACACTATAGAGACTGCATTTAGGCTAGAGTAGACTTAGTCAAGTCTAGTGCTTAGCCGGTGAGCTTGGTCACCTTGTGGGCCACTCACCACAAACCCCAACTGAAGAAAAACTGGCTAAAAGCAATTTTAAGACATGAAATCAACTCAAATTCGTTGTCATACTACTGGGTGTTTTTAATCTCTCTTGCCAAACCTGGTGACTAAGTCTGAGGGGTAGTGTCAAACAACCGCAGCTAAGGGGTAATTGTTGAACGAGAATCTACGCTAACGTGTTTGGTTTTGGAAAACCCGTCGTTGTAGTTCGAAAGCGAAGGATTCATGTTCAACAAATAAAATTTATACCGAAATAAGAATTCCGGGTCGAACTCAGGGAGGCTACGTTGATCTATATTCGCAATTATGTTTTTTTAAGATTTTTGATAAACAAGGCGAAATAATTACAATGGAGCTATCAAATTGAGAGAGAGAGAGAAAGAGAGAGAGAAAGAGAACATGCATTCAATATTTCAATTGTTTATACAAGCAAACGAAATTAAAGTTACACTAGAAAGTGGGAAATCAATTACACTATAAAGCAGGAAAATTCTACACTAGAAAAGCTGTAAATAAGAATGGGAGAGAGAAGTTATCCTCCTCGACGGTCGCTTGGAGGACGAGCCGGACGGGACGACGCCTGGACGAAGGAGAACGAGGCGGGACGAAGGAGGACGAAGCAGAAGAACGGGAACGAAGCAGCACGCCGTCGTCGTCGCGGGATCCACTTCCGAAGGGGGACTAAAATTTGGACTTTATCTCGCGAGAAGCATCCTGGGTGTGGGACAAGCTTCTCTTGAGCTTTGGAGAGGTAGAGAGGAGAAGGAAGGGATGCAAATTTCGTATGGAGGGGGTCTCCTTTTATAGTTGCAAGGAGTGGGGGCAAAATGGACATTACATCTTCAAAATAATAAATAAGGGGTCTTTAGTGACGGATAAAACCGTCGCTAAAGCCCCGCCGTCGCCGTCGCCGCCGCGCCCACGCGCGCCCGCTCGGCTGGCCTGCGCGCGTAACGCATACGCACGTCCGCGTCGTCTCAGCCGTCCGATCACGAGATCGGACGGCTTAGATCGCGTCCGCACCCGCTGCGTAGCGCGCCCGCCCGCGTGCTATCGAGCGTCCACCAGGGCGTCCAATTGCGCGTCGGCGCTATCGGGCGCGCGCGGCCGTTGGATCTTCATCTGACGCTCGTGCGCGCCCGCTCGCCCGCGCCTTCGACCCCCTCACCGCGGCTCGAACCCGCGACCTCCGCTTCGCCCGCAGCTGCGTCGCCACTGCGCTACGCGGGCGAAATGGTCGCGCGGGCGTTTTTAAACGCGAACGACCGCAGCCGTTGGATCGAGATCCAACGGCGGAGAGGAGACGGTGCGCGGTCTTCACAGGACTCCTGCGGCCGATTGGGCGGCTGGGATGGCGCCACGTGGCGCCATCTTGGCCGTCCATCTTCTGGAAGTTGTAGATGGTGCCACGGATGTCGGATTGACTCGATTTTTGTGTCGTTCGGCTGCGATCGTCGATCCGAATTCATCCGTGTGGTCGGATTTTCCATCTGAAGTGCGGATTTACGCCATCCTGGCCCTTGATCTTCTAGGGTTCCCCGGTCTCTATCTGATGCTACGGATGCTTGATTAGGGCGATCTTGGAGTCGTTGAACTCCAATCGTCGCCCTGATCATATCCATACGGTTGTATCTTTGATCCGAGGCCCCGATAAAATATTTTCCCTGTCCAAGCACATAAAAGGAGACAATTAACCTCCATTTTATTCAAACTACTCTAAATGCAAGATGATGCATGTAATGCAATATTTATATCATGAAATGCAATCCTATGCTTAAGAACATGCATAAATAGACATTTTAAGTAGTGTAAATGTGTTTACATCATACCCCCATGCCTATCTTTTGCTAGTCCCTAGCAAAAACTATATGCTATTTATAAAAGAATTAGGTTAGATTATTTGGACCTGAGTTATTTTCAATCATTAAGAAATTGTCTACTTAAGAACTGAACTTTCAAAGACACAATAGTGCCTGGGTATCAGCCAAAATGCAGACCGCCTCAAGCCTCGCCTTATTCAAAGAAAATTTTCTTTTTCTGTTTTTACTCTTTTTTTTTTTTTTTTTTTTTTTTTTTTGGATTTTCAAATTTTAGGATTTAAGAGTGGCTTTCTACGGCCATTCAACTCACCCAAGATTTGATGAGAACCCTAAGTTTTAAGCATCTTATTGTGATTGTGATAGACTCGTTGACCGGCAATTAAAACGGACTTCGGATTTCTACGCCTCTAGGTGACCTCAAAAAGAATTCTGCCTAAAGGTGTATCTTTACAACCGGTAGCTTTCTCCCTACTTTTATTTTTTTAACGGGGTCAACACAAGGGTGAATCCAGTGTATATCTCCCCGGTTTATTCTACTTCTCTGCTTCTTCCTAAGTGTTTTGGGAATTTTTAGTGCATTTTCTGAGCTGGGTTCTGGACAACCGGTCGATGAGCTGTTACCACCGACAACTTGCCAGCCATACTCGTGCGGCGAAGTGTGGCTTATTTCTTTTTGTTCTTTTCTCCTTTTTGATTTTTTTTTTTTTTTTTTTTTTTTTAAGTAGGTGGCTTCCCTGGTCTAAGATTTACCTAAAGGCAGCAAAAAGAGAAAGGTCCAGCGACTGGGCTCTGGACAACCTACCTATGGGCTGTTACCCACGATAACTTGCCAGCCATATCACCCTAGAAGGTTCATTAGCTACCCAATTTCCGTTAAAATCGCCAAACAACGAGTCAGTGCAAAGAAAGTGTGTAGATGCTTAAAACTCAAAATTCCCTTAAATCAGAGGGCGGGTTGACAAGTCGTGTACTTATCACCCAAACTTATTTATTCCAATTATAATAGAATTAAGATGGCGAGAACTCAAAGACAAATCCACATTTTAGTAGATACACAGGCTAATTAAGTCCAAAGACCTGAGGGGTCTTTGTGTTCAGATCCTAATGTAAAATTTCTTAGGATTGAAAAGTCCTAATGTCCAACTAATCCTTCCTTTTTTTTTTTTTTTTTTTTTTAGAAAGAGAGCAATTTATATGAATTTCACAAAGCTGACCAACTAATTCAAAAATGAATCCACCCCCCCATGCCTAGCTGATGCAATGTCCTCATTGAAAAAGAGACATGAAAGAAAGGGTAGAATATGAAAGATGTCACCTGGATATGAAGCTCGTATCAGCCTTGTGTTATATGTACAACTGCTGAGTTTAATGCCGTCAGCTAGGCGAAGTCCAGCCAAAGAAGTCACAGAATGGCTAGAGCAACAGAGTCTGAAACGGGTTCTGGAAGATTATGGTCAACAACAGGCTTCAGACGTTGACCGTTGACTTTAAAGGTGTTACCCGTCTTTGGGTCAGAAATCTGAACGGCACCATTTAGAAAAATCTGATCAATTATGAATGGGCCACTCCATTTAGATCTAAGTTTACCAGGAAAGAGCTTAAGTTTAGAATCGAATAACCAGACCTTCTGGTTTGGCTCAAAGCTCTTGCGGGAAATCATTTGATCATGTAGAGCTTTGGTCCGAGCCTTGTAGATCTTGGCATTCTCATAAGCATCATTTCTAAGCTCCTCCAACTCAGATAGTTGGAGTTTCCTAGTCTTCCCAGCTAGATTTAGATCTAGATTGCATTGTTTGATTGCCCAGAATGCCCTGTGTTCAATCTCTACGGGTAGATGACACGCCTTTCCATACACCAGACGGAATGGAGACATGCCGATAGGTGTTTTATATGCCGTACGGTAGGCCCAAAGAGCGTCCTCAAGCTTTTGAGTCCAATCCTTGCGATCGGGCCTAACCGTTTTTTGCAGAATGTTCTTGATCTCTCGATTAGAGATCTCGGCTTGTCCATTCGTTTGGGGATGGTAAGGTGTGGAAATTCGATGATTAACCCCGTATTTGGCCAATAAACTCCGGAATTGGGCATTAGTAAAATGAGTGCCACCATCACTGATGATAGCCCTCAGAATCCCGAATCTACTGAAGATATTTCTCTTGACAAAGTTGATGACCACCTTGTGGTCATTGGTTCGGCTGGGAATTGCCTCAATCCATTTAGACACATAATCAACAGCGACAAGAATGTACTGATGTCCAAATGAAGGGATAAAGGGTCCCATGAAATCAATGCCCCAAACATCGAAAATTTCGACAGGAAGAATAGGGTTTAAGGGCATCATGTCTCTCTTAGTTATGCTCCCGAGTGCCTGGCATCGAAGGCATGACTGTGAGAACTCCTGGGCATCCTTGAATAAAGACGGCCAATAGAAGTCAGATTGCAAAATTTTTGCAGCCGTCTTTTTCCCGGAGAAATGTCCACCACACCCAGATGCATGGCAGAACTCAAGTATACTGTTGAATTCATTCTCCGATATGCATCGGCGAATAATCTGATCAGAGCCGATGCGATACAGTTCAGGGTCCTCCCAAAAGTAGTATTTGGCCTCAGATTTGAGTCTATCCCGTTGTTGCTTGGTCCAATCCTGGGGGATTTGACCAACGGCCAAATAGTTAACAATGTCAGCAAACCATGGGGTGTGGACACCTAAAACTGTAAGAATGGTTTCGTCCGGAAAAGTGTCAGCAATCGGAATGTCCGGACAAGAAGAATCACCTAGGAGTCTCGACAAATGATCCGCCACCACATTTTGTACCCCGGTTTTATCCTTGATTTCAAGATCAAATTCTTGAAGAAGAAGAATCCAACGAATAAGCCGGGGTTTAGCATCCTTTTTAGCCAAGAGATGTCTCAAGGCCGAGTGGTCGGTATAAACAATAACATGAGACCCCAAGAGATAAGCCCTGAATTTTTCCAACGCAAATACTACAGCGAGTAATTCCTTTTCAGTAACAGTGTAATTCCTCTGGGCTTCATCCAAAGTTTTACTAGCGTAGTAAATGACAAAGGGCTATTGATCAATTTTCTGACCCAGGACAGCCCCGACCGCGTAATCAGAAGCATCGGTCATGATCTCAAATGGGGTTGTCCAAATAGGTGGTTGCAAAATTGGCGCACAGGTGACTGCCGTTTTTAAGAAATCAAATGCCTTTTGGCATGATTCGTCAAAAACGAACGGTGTTTCTTTGGCAAGAAGATTGCTCAAAGGGCGGGCAACCTTCGAGAAGTCCTTGATGAATCTTCGATAAAATCCCACATGGCCAAGAAATGATCTGATTTGTTTAACTGATGTGGGAGGAGGAAGTTTAGCGATAGCATCAACCTTAGCTTTGTCCACTTCAATTCCCCGTTCAGAGATTACATGACCCAAAACGATGCCCTCTTGGGTCATGAAATGACTCTTTTCCCAGCTAAGGACCAATCGTGTCTTGATACATCGCTTAAGAATCATTTCCAAATTAACCAAACAAGAGTCAAATGATTCTCCGAAAACGGAGAAATCATCCATGAAGACTTCCATAAACTCTCCCACCATGTCAGAAAATATGGCTAGCATACACCTTTGAAAAGTCGCAGGTGCATTGCATAACCCGAAAGGCATCCTACGAAAAGCAAAGGTTCCGTAGGGACAGGTGAAAGTAGTTTTTTCCTGATCCTCGGGATGGATAGGAACTTGGTTGTATCCCGAGTAGCCATCAAGAAAACAGAAGTACTTCTGCCCGGCTAATTTTTCCAGGATTTGATCAATGAAGGGCAGGGGAAAATGATCCTTTTTAGTGGCAGTGTTCAGCTTCCTGTAATCAATACAAACTCTCCAAGATGAAGCTGAACGAGTTGTGACAGATTCTCCTTTCTCATTAGTCACAACAGGGGGATCCATCTTCCAAAAATATTCTATGATTGCAGTAAGATGGCTCGATCCCCCTAAGGTCATGAATGGTCCAACCAATTGCCTCCTTATGTTCCTTTAGGACCTTAATCAATTTAATCTCTTGCTCCTTTGTCAATTTAGCACTGATAATCACAGGGAGCGTATTCTGAGGTCCTAAAAATTGATATTTCAAATTCTCGGGCAATGGTTTCAATTCGAGCTGGGGTGGGGTGATGATTGATGGTCGGGTAGATCCTGAAGATTCAACAAGAGGGAGAGGTTGTGAGTGGACAAAATCAGTAACCTCTTCCGAAGATGTTAAGTCAGAGGGTTGCGGGTCAAATTCATCAACCAAAGAGGAACTTTCAATTGAAGAAACTGTCAAACAAGTTTCAATATTAATATTATCCTCATCAAGTTCCTCAATAACTCCACAATCCTCAAATTTATTGATCGCCTTAAAAATATCTAATTTCATACGTTGGTCCCCAAAGGCGATTTCCATGCTACCGCTTTCACAATTAATGTTGGCCTTTGTGGTAGCCAGGAACGGACGCCCCAGAATGATGGGCGTGTTCCTCAGATTATCTGGTACATCCATGTCAAGGACAAGGAAATCTATAGGAAAATAAAAATCCTTGACCTTAACTATAACATCTTCAATAACGCCTCGCGGGTTTGTGACCGAACGATCCGCTAACTGTAGCGTTACTGAAGTTGGCCGAAGTTCGCCTAACCCAAACTTCTCGTAAAGAGAAGTCGGAATTAGGTTGATGGATGCACCGAGATCCAAAAGTGCTCTATCAAATGTGTAATCTCCGATAACGTAAGAAATCAAAGGAGCACCAGGATCTCTCCTTTTCTGAGGGAGGTAGTGCAGGATAACAGAACTAGCATGCTCGGAGAGTACCACCTTCCTCGGAACCGATTCTCTCGACTTACGCTTTTGTGTACATAATTCCTTTAAAAATCTTGTGTAAGTCGGTATGTGCTTGATAGCATCAAGGAGCGGGATATTGATCTCAACATTCTTAAATAAATTCAGAAGCTCCTCATTGCTATCAACAGACTTCTTCTTCTTTGCTTTGGTTAAGGCTTCAGGAAAAGGAACACGAGTCAGATCTTTGGAATCGGATTCCTGAGCCTTGATTTCTCCTTTAGAATTCTCTTCTCTCTCCTTAGATTCTTCAGGATTCAAAAGATTAGAATAATGTGGTTGTGGATCCTGAGTCTTCTTACCACTTCTCAAAGTGACAGAATTTGCAGAAGCGTAAGAATTTGGGTCTTGAGGAGGGTTAGGAAAGATTGGAGGGGCTTGATTGACCATGAATTGTTGATTTACAGAAGAAGAAGATGAGGAACCCTGCTCAACCACCTGAGCATGCGCATGTGGGTCCCTCTGATTTCCGTACCCTTGGGCTTGATTGCCCGAATTCGTAATGTTTCGTGGGTTGGGTACGGGTTGGGATGGTAGAGATCTGGGTTGGCGAGAGTTAGCAATGAGCCCGGATTGCAAGTTGTCCAGTGAGTTTTTCATTTGCTGCATGAGCTGGAGCATAGATCCTTGCATCTCTACTATTTGATGGTTCAAATCAGCCTGCCCTGCGGGTTGACGGGCATTCCAAGCTGGCTGATTGACCTGATTCGGAGGCAACTGAGTATATACTTGACCCCGACCCATTGGTCGTTGCGGAGCATAATTGCTGGGTCGGAATTGGGTCTGTTGCCCCGGATTTTTCCAAGAGAAGTTAGGGTGGTTTCTCCAACCTTGATTATAGGCATTCGAGTAGGGGTTGGATCTAGCATTCTCTTGTACAGCACAGACATCCTCATAAAGTGAGGATGGAGAGAAAGAAAAGGAAGGATTAGAAAAACTGGGATCAAAGGCCCCAGTTGGGAACCCATGGGGTTCCGAAAAATGCTGACTCATAGGTTGAGTCGCATCAAGTTGATTCACGAACTCCCGTCCAGAAAGAGCTCGTGAAGAATGGAATCCCGAATTTTGGGATTGAGTGGATTGAGAGTTGGTCATAGAATTGCCAGCCATCCACTCTTCCATTCTTTTAGCAACCAAGTCCACTTTGTCAAGTTTATTACAAATCAATTCCATATCAAATGAATGAGAGTCATGGACTTCATTGACATTTGATCTGGGTTGTTGGGACCGGTTAAAAGTATCCATGGAGGCATGATTTATTGAATTCTCACTCATTTCCTCAAATAAATCATGTGCACTATCTGCATCTTTATTAAGGAAATTGCCTCCGCAAGAAGCATCCACATGGTTTCTGAGTTGCTCAGTCAACCCATGATAAAAAATCTGCATGAGTTGCCATTTCGGCACCTCGTGGTGTGGACACCTCCGCAATAAGTCCTGGAATCGCTCCCAGGCCACATGAAACTGCTCCCCCGGCCACTGGGTAAAAGTAGTGATTGCCCGTCTTAAAGCATTGGTACGACCGACTGGGAAAAATTTCTTCAGAAAGGCCGATTTCAACTCATTCCAAGTTGTAATTGGTCTTCCTATTGTCCTATACCAATGCGCGGCCTTATCCCTAAGAGAGTGAGGGAAGAGCCTCATGATCATTTGCTCCTCGTTTACGTTTCGAGACTTGGTGGTCTGGACCAAAGTGGTCAAGTCCTCCAAGTGTTGAAACGGATCCTCGGAGCCAAGCCCATGATAATGTTTAATCAGGCTTAACACCTGGGGCTTGATTTCTACGTCACCGGCTGGAATCTGGACGCCGGGACGTTCCCGGTAATTTGAAGGATCATAAAAATCCTTCAAGGGCTGAACGCCCTGCATTCTCTGGAACCATTCTTGCATTCTCTGCATTTGTTCCAGCTGCCTTCGAAATTCTTCCTGTGGATTTCCAGGCAGAAGAGGCTGTTGTTCGGCCATGGGATCAAATTGACCAAAATCTAACTTGCGCCTCCTAGAATGTTCTAATGGTCCTTCTAATCGGGGATTCAATGACCGTCTTCCCAGCATAAACTAGGAGTAGGTCGGAAGGACCGGGGATAGGGACCCTGCAGTACAACAAAACAAGGCTGTCCTTAAGTGAGGTAGCCTAAGGATCTACTGACTCCCAACACCAGCCTTAAGACTGTAACTGATTTACTCTACTTGCGTCTGTATAATCCAACCAGTTAGAAGGAGGGACTGGGGAGAAGGTTCTTCCTTTGGCTTTCGCCTCCGGTTCCTAGTGTACCCCCCAGCCGCGGTCGTTTGACGCTACTCCCCTAGCTAGACATCAGATTAATCAGTACAAGTAGGTTAATCAAAAACAATCTCAGACTAGGCCTTGAAGAGCGAATCAAACCTTAGGGCCAACGTCTACTCAATTTTATTACGGCCTGGGATTGTGGTGCTTATGGAATGTGATGGGCCCTTATAATGGGTTGTGCCCTTAATGATTGATTGAAATTTGTGTAAGTGCGTGCACAACCAGGGTTTTCAAGCAAGATTATTTATAATGTGTGAATTTTAATGTTCAAATCCTGCTTAAGTAGCTTTTAGGGTTTCAAATTAGGTGAATTGCAATCAAATTTCTAGGCAAACCAAGTTGTAAAACACGGGTGAAGATAGTTTTCCTTTAAAATCAGAAAGAAAGCGGAGTGCCTAGAATATACCTAGATTGAAAACCCTAAGGAGGAGCTACTTGATGAGTTGGTTTTAAATAAAGTGGTGCGGCCCAAACAACTCAAACAATTGGCCACAATTGCACCACTAAGTTAGGCACTCAAAGATGGTTAACCTAGAATGATCTCTACTCTGTTATGTGTTGCTCTGTGTGTACCGGTTCCACAGATCAGAACCCGGTTGAGTAGAAAACAAATCAAGTTAATCAAGTGCCTTGAATGTGGGTGTGTGTTGTGTGTTTGTTGAAAGTTACCCCACAAAATTATCTTTTTGTTATTATTTTTTTTTTTTATGAATGAGGGTGAAATGAGTGTGAGTAGAAATCCAAACAACCAAACTATTCCTAGGATTTATGCAAACACCTAGGTTAATTGGAATTTGGATTTAATGTGGCGAATGAAATCTATGGAGGGGGAAAGAATGGGGGAGCACTTACAGTTGTCTTCAACTGCACTTTACTCCAGTCTACCGCTTGTTGATTCCTTGATGGAGGTCTCTGCAAAACAATAGACACAAGAGAAAGCTAGTTAGAAAACAAATAAAGTGCAAGAAATGCGAAGAAAAGATCGGAAATCATTGCCTCCCCGGCAGCGGCGCCAAAATGTTGAACGAGAATCTACGCTAACGTGTTTGGTTTTGGAAAACCCGTCGTTGTAGTTCGAAAGCGAAGGATTCGTGTTCAACAAATAAAATTTATACCGAAATAAGAATTCCGGGTCGAACTCAGGGAGGCTACGTTGATCTATATTCGCAATTATGTTTTTTTAAGATTTTTGATAAACAAGGCGAAATAATTACAATGGAGCTATCAAATTGAGAGAGAGAGAGAGAAAGAGAACATGCATCCAATATTTCAATTGTTTATACAAGCAAACGAAATTAAAGTTACACTAGAAAGCGGGAAATCAATTACACTATAAAGCAGGAAAATTCTACACTAGAAAAGCTGTAAATAAGAATGGAAGAGAGAAGTTATCCTCCTCGACGGTCGCTTGGAGGACGAGCCGGACGGGACGACGCCTGGACGAAGGAGAACGAGGCGGGACGAAGGAGGACGAAGCAGAAGAACGGGAACGAAGCAGCACGCCGTCGTCGTCGCGGGATCCACTTCCGAAGGGGGACGAAAATTTGGACTTTATCTCGCGAGAAGCATCCCGGGTGTGGGACAAGCTTCTCTTGAGCTTTGGAGAGGTAGAGAGGAGAAGGAAGGGATGCAAATTTCGTATGGAGGGGGTCTCCTTTTATAGTTGCAAGGAGTGGGGGCAAAATGGACATTACATCTTCAAAATAATAAATAAGGGGTCTTTAGTGACGGATAAAACCGTCGCTAAAGCCCCGCCGTCGCCGTCGGCGCCGCGCCCACGCGCGCCCGCTCGGCTGGCCTGCGCGCGTAACGCATACGCACGTCCGCGTCGTCTCAGCCGTCCGATCGCGAGATCGGACGGCTTAGATCGCGTCCGCGCCCGCTGCGTAGCGCGCCCGCCCGCGTGCTATCGAGCGTCCACCAGGGCGTCCAATTGCGCCTCAGCGCTATCGGGCGCGCGCGGCCGTTGGATCTTCATCTGACGCTCGACCCCCTCACCGCGGCTCGAACCCGCGACCTCCGCTTCGCCCGCAGCTGCGTCGTCGCTGCGCTACGCGGGCGAAATGGTCGCGCGGGCGTTTTTAAACGTGAACGACCGCAGCCGTTGGATCGAGATCCAACGGCGGAGAGGAGACGGTGCGCGGTCTTCACAGGACTCCTGCGGCCGATTGGGCGGCTGGGATGGCGCCACGTGGTGCCATCTTGGCCGTCCATCTTCTGGAAGTTGTAGATGGTGCCACGGATGTCGGATTGACTCGATTTTTGTGTCGTTCGGCTGCGATCGTCGATCCGAATTCATCCGTATGGTCGGATTTTCCATCTGAAGTGTGGATTTACACCATCCTGGCCCTTGATCTTCTAGGGTTCCCCGGTCTCTATCTGATGCTACGGATGCTTGATTAGGGCGATCTTGGAGTCGTTGAACTCCAATCGTCGCCCTGATCATATCCATACGGTTGGATCTTTGATCCGAGGCCCCGATAAAATATTTGCCCTGTCCAAGCACATAAAAGGAGACAATTAACCTCCATTTTATTCAAACTACTCTAAATGCAAGATGATGCATGTAATGCAATATTTATATCATGAAATGCAATCCTATGCTTAAGAACATGCATAAATAGACATTTTAAGTAGTGTAAATGTGTTTACATCAGTAATGCAACCGGAGGCGTAAGCCAAAGGAAGAATCTTCCCCATAGTCCCCACGTAACCAGACTAACTGGGTTAGCATGAGAGGTGGAAATCATTTTCAGTCGGTTGCACAATGAATTTTTCTTCAGGAATTCGAACTTAAAATGAAAAATCTGGTTATCCGATCATAAGGACCATCTGATTGACAAGGACTTAGCCTTGTCTGGCTTGGCTACACCAACCCAGGGGTTGGGTGGTGTATGCAAGGAAGGAGGTCACTTAGACCTCAACTGGTTGGACGTTAGGAGCCACTTCCAAGGAGGCGAGTCACCTCGCCACGACCATCTTCTCCCCTTACTTCTTCTACTCCCTTAGCCGCAATGGCTAACCTTGGACCTGGACCTAGACCGGGTCAGGCTAGTAATCTGGACCCGATGGCTCGTCTGGAGGCTCGGGTTGTTGAATCAGAGGAGCGGCATCAGTAGAGCATGGACTATATCTTGATAACGCTTGACAGAATGCAGCACCCACCACGAGGAGAAAAACTTCAGAATTTCTACGATCCAGCTGCACTAATCGTCGAACCCTTAATCAGGATTCCTATAGGCAGAGACATGTTTGAGCTCAAGCCAAATGTGATTGGTTTGATCAATAGTCATTTTTATGGAAACTTAAGCAAAGATCCATTCCAGCACTTAGAGGACCTGAGTTGACTCATAGAAACGATTCGACCCATGAATGTTGATCTTGGGATTGTTCTGATGAAGCTTTTCCCATTTTCTCTAAGGGACAAAGCTTCATACTGGTTCAAGACCATTGGGAAGTCAATTGGAACCTGGCTGGAATTACCACGTGAATTCCTGCAAAAGTTCTTCCCGATCGGTCGAACGAACGTGATGAGGCATGCGATCACAACTTTCTCCCAAGGAGCTAGGGAGAAGTTGCATGATGCTTGGGACCGATTTCACAACCTTCTTCGGAAATGCCCACACCATGGTATACTTAGATGGCACCTAGCTCAGATCTTTTACCACAGGCTGGATGCACACTTCAGTATCTGGCTGATGCATCTTGTGGAGGGAATTTCCTCACAAAAGACGAGAACAATGCATATGAGTTGTTTGATTCTTTGGTAGAGAACTCGATGAATGCCACGTCCATGAACCAGTTCTAGCGGCCTGGTCAACAGTGAGTTGGTGTCCATGAGGCTCACTCTGAGTCTATTTGAGCTGACATGGATATAATCGTCAAGCAACTGGATAGAATAAACCTAATAGAGAAAAAGATTGACGAAATTAGTCAGGGTCAATCTAACCTGAACTCTACTCCTCTAAGACCCTCCTATGCACCCCGAGCACCTCCTGCTCGAGTTAATCTACTCACTCGAGATGCATCCTCTCCTTATTTATGAGATCCTGCATATCAGGATCCCGTAAATAGTCCTGATCTAGCACCATATGACCAGGGTTATGCACCACCCGTTGACTATAATACGTATCCCCTTGATGGATATACATCTCAAATGTCTTCGACCTATGACGACATCAGTGCTGTTCAAGGATACGGACGTAAGAACCCGTATTCAGAGATGTATAACCCTGGTTGGCGCCAGCATCCGAACTTCTCCTGGTTTGGTAACTCACAGAGACCACATCAAGATCCACACTATCAGAGCAAGCAATACAAGAATGTGCAAAACACATACCCTAGGCAGCAGCCTTTCCTGTATCAGCAGCAGCAACCCTATTCTATATACCAGCTTCTACACCAAGCTGCCAGTGACCCTGCAAAGCGGGCTGATCCTCTGGAAGCATTGAAAGAGGAGCTGCAAGAATCGATGAGGAAATCTACACAGGATAGCCTGCAGATAATGAAGGCGATGACTGACCAGATACAGACTATACAGAACACGTAAAACTAGCTGTTGCAGGAGCATAGGACTCAGGGAGCCTTGCCCTCCCAACCAGTCCCGAACCCTAACCAAGGCACCCCACCTAGGTTTCAGGCACCATAGGTACAGGCACACGCCATATTACAGGTGCCTCCTGGGCCACCTGGTTATGCTCAAGGCCAGTCACCTTTGATGTAGAACCCCGTATACTCTGCCCCTTCCACTCCCCCACCACCTCATGGATAGCAAGCCGATGCAAATGCTGTCTCATTGAGGAGTGGAAGGAAGACATTTGACCCACCACATAGGCAGGCGAGTCCTGATTTTTCTCACCCTTCGCCGCAGGTGGGTTCGACTCCTTCATCTCAGGAGCCACCTATGGTAGATAAGGGTAAGAGGCCACTTGACCCTGAGATTCCCGTCCCTTTTCTCGAGGATCTGACGTGAAATGTAGTACAAAAGGACATGTAGAATTTTGAGGACCTGAAGTCAATGCTCACAGAAGTACGTATTTAGGTCCCTCTCCTCGATGCAATTGATCACATCCCCACTATCTCTAGGTTCTTCAAGGACTATTGTACCCCGAAGCGATAGCTTAGAATTAGACGACAGGTGGTACTGTCAAAAGAAGCTAGCACCATGATTCTAGCCAACTTGCCATCGAAAAAGAAAGACCCTGGTACCCCACTCATATCCTGCTTCTTGCTGGATTCTCCTTTTGATCAGGCCCTTCTAGATCTGGGTTCGTCCATCAACCTAACTCCCACTGCCGTATTTGATCGATTTCGATTTAGGGAATTAAATCCTACCTCAGTCATGATTCTGCTGGCTGATAGATCCATAAAAACACCGAGAGGGGTGGTTGAGAACATGATCATAAAATTTCATGGATTCTGCTTTCCCGCAGATTTTTTCATTCTTGAAATGGAGGTTCCTCCTAATCTCCGAGATGCACCAATCATTTTGAGTCGCCTGTTTCTAGCAACAGCCCAAGCAAACATTGATTGTGCATCCGGGTGTATGGAGATAACCCTAGGTAATGAGCGACTTTGACTTGACATATTCAGGGCATCAAGGAATTTTGACTGTGATCGCATAGAGGAGGATGGTGAAGACGATGATTCGACATACTGTGGTATCATTGGGCTCCTTTGTGATGACCCAATGTCTCATTCGTCCACACTATCAGGGTTCTTGGACCTTGATCCACATGGGACTAAGACCATTGCACTGCACATATCTCCCCGAGGATCCGATTGTTTAGGGTGTGTTTCTGAACATAGCACCCCTAAATCTAGCTATCCTGATCCGTACACTGCTTGATCGCCCCTGTTGTTACAAGAAGATGTGACCACAGCTAACGGGTTCCTGTTAACACAGTCACAACCGACTATCTCACAGGTAGCGAATTAGCGGGAATTCACTCTCATCTGGATCATCAAATTTCCACCTTCGAGTCTGCTCCTCCTATTCCCATCTCTGACTCTGACCCACTCGTGATTGAATTGAAGCCCTTACCTAACTCACTTAAGTATGTGTTCTAAGGCAAAAGTGAGACATACCCGGTCATTATTAGTGCCCACTTAACCCAAGAATAGTAGCATCAATTGATTTCTATGCTACAAGACCATAGGGCTGCTATAGGGTGGAGCATTGCTAATCTCCGCAGTATTCGCCCCTCATATTGCACTCATCACATTTACATGGATGAGGGGGTGAAACCTTCGAGACAACCTCAAAGAAGGCTAAACCCAAATATGCTAGAGGTTGTTAAGGAGATCATCAAATGGCTGGATGCAGGTATTGTATACCCAATCTCTGACAGCCAATGGGTGAGTTCGATCCAGATAGTACCCAAGAAAGCAGGACTCACCGTAGTGAAAAATGATAAAGGAGAATCCATCCCGACCCACATTGCGACATCTTGGCAGGTTTGCATCGACTATAGGAAATTGAACATGGCTACCCAGAAGGATCACTTTCCTTTGCCTTTCATTGATCAAATCTTGGAACGGTTAGCCAAACGTAGTTTCTTTTGCTTTCTGGATGGATACTCCGGGTATAATCAAGTAGCGATTAGCCCGAGAGATCAAGACAAGACCACATTCACATGCCCCTTTGGAACATTCACTTTCAACCAGATGCCCTTTGGCCTCTGCAATGCACCAGCAACATTTCAACGTTGTATGATGGCCATCTTTTCTGACATGATTGGGGACTATGTGGAGGTGTGCATGGATGAATTCTCCTTTTTTGAAGATGATTTCGCATCTTGTCTTGATAACATCACCAAAATCCTGAAATGGTGTATTGACGTAAACCTAGTACTATCCTAGGAGAAAAGCCATGTCATGGTGAGGGATGGCATAGTACTAGGGCATAGGATCTCTAAAAATGGACTTGAGGTCGATCGAGCTAAATCTGAGATTATTTCCCACTTATCCACACCTAGCTCGGTCAAGCAGATCAGATCATTCTTGGGTCACGTCGACTTCTATCGGAGATTTATACGTGATTTCTCAAAAATTGCATGACCTTTGACAAACCTCCTTGTTTCCAATGCCCCATTCGAATTCACCACCTCGTGTCTCAGTGCCTTTGAGACTTTACGAAGCACTGTCTCTGATTCCCTAATTCTCCAACCACCTGATTGGTCGCTTGATTTTGAGATGACGTGCGATGCTTCAGATTTCACCGTCGATGATGTTTTAAGCCAGCATCAGGAGAAACAACCTTTTGTCATATACTAACTAGCAAAATATTGAATGAGGCTCAGCACAATTATACTGTCACCAAAAAAGAACTGCTAGCAATAGTATTCTGGTTGGAGAAATTTAGATCTTATTTATTAGGGTCCAAAGTTATCATCTTCACTGACCACTCCAGCCTCTGACATTTGTTGGAAAAGAAGGATACCAAACCCCATCTCATTAGATGGATCCTTCTATTGCAAGAATTTGATATTGAAATACACGACAAAGCTGGAAAGCATAATGTTGTGGTGGATCACCTATCCAGACTGTACCTAGCTCATATTCCTTATTCCCTGCCTATCCATGAGCAATTTCCGGATGAATCCCTTTTGGCAGTTCACTTTGTTGAGTTCCCCTGGTACGCGGATATCGCAAACTATCTTGCCGCAGGAAAGATTCCCACGAACCTATCCAAGGACTAGAAACTCAAACTTACTTCGGAAACCAAATTCTACCTCTGGGATGACCCATTACTCTTCCGCATTGGAGTGGATCGGATTATTCGAAGATGCATCCCAGATTCTGAGATCCCCAGTGTGTTATCTTTTTGGGACAATGATGCTTGTGGTGGTCATTTCACGGGACGGAAAACAGCTGCAAAAACTTTGCAGTCGGGATTTTTCTGGCCAACTATTTTCAGAGATACACACGAATATGCCCAGCACTGTAAACGATGCCAGTTGGTCAGTTCTATGACCAGGAGAGACATGATACCACTCCAGCCCATCATGGTTGTAGATGTGTTCGACGTCTGGGGCATCGATTTTATGGGTCCTTTTCCGAACTCGCATGGCTTCAAGTACATATTAATTTCCATTGACTATGTCTCGAAGTGGGTCGAGGCCATCCCGGCGAGACGGGCCGATCATAAGATCGTCATTTCTTTCTTACGGGAATACATCTTCGCGAGATTCAGAATACCTCACGCTCTGATTAGCGATGGGGGAAGCCACTTCATCCATGCCCACTTCAAGTCATTATTAAAGAAATATGGGGTACATCACCGTATAGCCACCCCGTATCACCTGTAGACCAATGGGCAGGCTGAAGTGTCTAATCGACAAATCAAACTGATTCTCCAGAAGATAGTTAGACAAGACAGGAAGGACTGGTCCAATAAATTAGTTGATGCACTCTGGGCATATCGGACTTCGTACAAGGCACCACTTGGAATGTCACCATATCGTATAGTATATGGAAAGGCATGTCACATTCCTGTAGAGCTGGAACATCACGCCTTTTGGGCGGGGCGAAAATGTAACCTTGACCTTGATGTAGGAGGTCAAGAACGAAAACTCTAGCTCAGCGAATTAGAAGAGATCCGATGGGAGGCCTATGAGAATGCACTGATATACAAGGACAAGACCAAGGCCTTTCATGACTGCCACATCCGGAGAAAAACATTCACGCCCAACCAGCAAGTCTGGTTGTTTGATTCGCGACTAAAACTTTTTTTAGGGAAGCTCAAGTCAAGTGGACTGGCCCATATGTTATGATTCACCCAAATCTTAATGGGGCGGTCCAGATCAGGGACCTAAAATCTGGGCAAATATCTACGGTAAATGGCTAGCACCTCAAGCCATTTTTAGCCCAAGAACCTCCTCCAGCTGACGAGATCATTCATCTCATTGAGGACGTGTGATTGAGTTTTCGCCCAACTGGTGGCGTTAAACTCAGCATCTACCCCACATTCTACCATCATCTATACATAACCATTTTTATACATAGCGTACTTTTCTTTTAAGCATATTTCTCTTGCATATTGCATATTTTCAGGTTGGCCGATGCTGAAATTTATAATTTCAAGAGCAATTCCAGGTGATTTCTACCCATTTACTCCCTGCTGTATTTATTTTCTTTTACATTCATGCATGAGGACATGCAAGAACTTAGGCATGGGGGGGTAGATACAACAAAATTGAAAATTTTTATGCCAACATTTAGGAAAACCTCGGAGCTGCATGTCAAATGTACTTTAGGACCCTAAATAAAAGAACAACCGACTCCACCTCTAATGTTTGCATTAGAGCTAGAAATCGTCTGCAAAAGCCATTTCTAACTCATTCGCTCAACCTTTTATTCTAAATTTTGGGTCAAGCTGAATGTAACCCGAAAGGAAAATTTCATGAAGTATGAATATAAGAGGTTACTTGTTTATAGCATATATAAATAGTGCATTCATGAATAAGATTTTTATCAAGAGAATGCATTAGGGATTTTTCCTTTAGTTGATTCCTGTAATCTGGAGTCCAGTACAACCTTTCACACACACGTAGATTTTCCAATGGATTCATGATGAAGGCTGATAAACGTCTTTAGTCTATCAGGAAGAAGCAGTGCTTCTTCTCCTGAACCCCTGGATAGTGTTTTGGGGGCTAGGAAGATTTTCTTCCAAAATCCAACAAATAGTGTGAGATGAGAGTAGAGTGTACTAATGCTCTAAGATTAGTGCAAGGAATTTGGAATCCTAGATAATTAGGTAATGATACTCAGATATTAGACATAGTTTTCATTCTCAAATCCTGCATATACATTTTTGTGTGAATTTTGAGAGCCCCAAATGAGGCAAATACTTGGAAAGCGAGTTTTCATAAAACTAGGGCTAAGGTGGATGGTTACGACCAGTCTTTACGGAATCCTCGGCTGAAGGAGGGTATTGATATCAAGGTTAGAAATACACCATCCTATCCGTCTCTCCCAGTGCCACGAGTAGGCACTTCCACCAAATAAGCCACCCAATGTCTCTTGAGTACCACCAATTCCTAATAATGCCTCCTCAATAAAGTTCTTGGATGTGTGCTAGTTATGTTATGTTGAAAAAAAAAAAAAGAAAGAGAGAAAAAAAAAGGAAAAAAAAAGAAAGAAATAATGAAAAGAAAGAAAAATTAAAAAAAAATTAACAAGGGAAGAAAAAGCAAAGAAAAAAGGAGTGAATATTTAGTGTTTATTTCAGTTTCATTAAGGTAATACCACCAAATAAATTTCAGACCCACCAAATATTGCCTTAACCGACCTTTCTGTATTTCTGATCGCCCGAATACTAGTTGAGGAATTCCGACTTAGTGTTTGGGTTATAGAACTCAACTAAAGTGTTAATGCCAAGTGAGACCACCAAGTACAGATCATACGTGAGGATCTGGTGAGATTGTGAGCTCTAAAAAAAAAAAAAATAGAGAGAGTAAGAGAGAATGAATACAAAGGAACCAGAAAAGAGCAAAGTTTTTCTCATCTTTCGCGGAGTTGAGTTACTTGATAATCCAAGAATCTAGATTCTGAAGTACTAATATTTGTGTAGCACCAGCTGAGAGTGAGCCACCAAATAAACACCCGTATCCCTTAGACATTGTCTACCTAAGCTTAAAGTCAGGTCGAATTCATAGAATATCTTGGAAATCCGAGGGAAGAAGTTTGCCTATCCCACTAGAATTTTTACTAAGGGTCAAGTACAACTTTAGAGGTGAATTAGTTTTTCACTCCAATCCGTTGCAAAAGCTACATAGCTACAGTTTCACGATTGTCTGGATTTCTAAAGCATAGGATGAAAATAAAAAGGAGAAAAATCTCTAGGCATACACTTGATAAAATAATCAGTCCCTTAGGGACCCTTTGGTGAATAATTTAGTCTTGCATTTGCTAGGGACCAGCAAGATTTAGGCATTGGGGTATGATTGCGCAGCAATCATAGGTCTTAATTGACCTAAATTAGGCTAGGACTTAGCATAAGTTAGGATAATTCATGCATGCATAAGCATTATTTGCATCTTTAGTGCTTTCTTTTAGCTATGCATAAAATAATGCTATAATGTGCTGATTAGGTGCATTATGTCAATTACAGGTAATAAGCTGGCCAAAAGGTTGATCTAAAGTTGGATCTGAAGAATAAAAAATAACTGGAGTTGCAGCAGAGCTGGAGCAGAAGACCTAGAATACGATGTAGTAGACAATAATGTAAGGGGTTGAGTTATACTATTCTATTTAAGTAGGAATAAAGTAGTAAATTATGAAGAACTTAGGTCGATCCTAGCCTTAGGACAGCCTAGAAGCCTCCCCATGCCTTAGCCACCCTTAGATAGGTTATCGCACTGTAGGAAACCTTGAAACCCTAATTCTAGCTTATATCTGGACATCCAGATGAGATATAGGATGTCCAGAACCCTTAGGCAATTCTTGCACACCTTAAACCCACTTCTGCAGTGTTATTGGACGTCCCAACACTCGGTCAGACATCTAATTTCTGCAAAATAGCCAAGACAGAACCTAGAATTCCTCCTGACTCTGATTGGATGTCCAGACAATAAGTCTGGACTTCTGATTTTTCATTATAAGACATATGACACTATTATTAGAGGTCTGATACTATCCCCCAGTTCCTGTTTTGGAATTCAAGCCTTGATCTTGGATTTCTCGGTCCCTAAACTCAATTCTAACCATCTAGGAACCTAAATTAAGGTGCCCCAACCCTAGTACATCACCTCTAGACCTCCCTAAGGACCTTATTAGTTCCTCACTAAACCTAATTGACTTGGATCATGGCCAATCTCTTCAGTCTATTCAATTGGACTCATTGAGTCCAATTGAATAGACCCTCAGCACACACTATCCAATTGGACTTAGTGAGAGTCCAATTGACCTAGACCTGACTTAATTAAGTTATTTTACTCTTAATTAAGTTTTCACACACCCAATTAAAATTGTATTAAGTTTAATTTTACTTTACCTTAGTGAATTAGGGTTTACAACCCTAATTTGAGACCTGCCTTGACCTAAACCCACTAGAACCTAACCTAATAAACCTAGCCACATAAGTTTCAACCCACACACACCCACACACACCATCCACATGAAAATACCTAACCTAGAGTTCTCTAGAACTCTCTACCATGTGTTGTTGCCTTGGTTGCTAAATTAGCAACCAGGAGCCATTCAATTTTTGGATCCACATTTAGTGGATCTAAAAAGCACCATCTGAAAGAATGATCTTCATTTTCATTGAAAATTTTAGCATGAAATGACGTGTCGTTGCAGTTCGTTGCATGGTAGAAAATCTCTTTTCAAAAGTATTCAATAATTCAAGACTAACCATGAAGAGTTAGGTCATCTCCACAGGGAGGAATTACCCTATTTAAACTAGTCAATCATGTCTTATTTATTAGGGAATCTCAATGTGTATGCATACTAACTGGTGCACGTGTTTTCAACATAATTTTTTGATTTAAAGAATTAATCAATAATGTAAGGGTGCACATGAAAAACCACCACAATATAATATTCTGTTAACAAGTGAATAGTGATCTTGGCATATAGCAAAAATGTAAGTATTAATCTCCAATAGGATAAACCCTGTTTAATATAAGCTCATCTTATGCTTTGAATCCTTCATTAAAGTAATTCAAATAAACAAGAGGTATATCCATGCAAATTGCTTTCCATAATTTAATGCCTTAAATAAATGAATAGCAACATCCGCAATGGCATTTAGTGTAGATACTAATTGAAGATTTACTGCAACAAAATAGGGGAGTTTGTTCCCCTTGTGCAAACGTGGTGGAGAGGGCACTGTTGGATGCAAGGGTCGAGGGGGTAGTGCACTATGACGAGGGCTTCACGTTGACATTGGTCTCGTGACAAGAGGTAGTCAAAACTGGCCAAACGGAGAGCTTGACACCGGCAGAGCTTCTTCCTACTGCTGGCTGCGGGCTGCTGCATCTGCGTGCGCATGGCTAAGCGTCGCACGTGGGATTTGCTGGTCGCGTGAGGAGGTGCGTCGCATGTAGAGAAGAAGGGCAGGGTAGAGGTAGCACGTTGCTGATGTTGTGAATCACCTGCTGGCCGTGCATGGAAGGGGAGATGTAGGAGTGCGATGTGTGGGAGATGCACTTGCGCAATGGAGGTGTCATGGACTAGTGGTGGTGCGTAGAGTCATGGTTGCGTGATGAAGCTGGTGCGCGCATGGCCGTGTGTAGGGCGGTGATGGGTTGCTGCTGTCACCGTGAATAGGAGGTCGAGGGCAGGCGGAGGTGGAAGGAAGAAGAGGAAGAAGAAGCTCGGCAAAGGTCTCATAGTGCACACGGAAGTCCGACGGTGCCTACTTGTTGCACGGTGGTAGAGATGGAGAAGAAGTCTCTGCCAAGGGGATAAGTCCATTTTTCCAGAAGCCCAGGCCTTTTCTTTTTAAAACCTCCTGCTGTTGCGGCTTTCTCTCTCGATCTGTTTCCTTTCCTCGAGGACTCGGCTCTTCCAACGAATTGGCAGTAGTGGTGAAGTGGTGACGGTGTTGATAGACTTAGAGGGAGTTGTTTCGAGGAGGAAGGCGGTGCTCTATTTAGGTTGGGCACATCAGACGTCTAGATTCAGTTTGGAACATCTTAAAAATGTAAATTGCAGTAGATCCACAATTACTGGTTATCATATGTCCAAACCATCCTCAAGACATCTTATGTAATGACTTTGGACGTCTGAATGATGCCTTCTAGTTTCTTGCACTTACCCTGCATCAACCATATAGATTATCATAACCATATATTATAAAATTGGTGCACAAAATTATATGCAGACTATGGTGAATTATCAATTAACTCCTAATTAATTAGAAACTAAGGATAGATAATTAAAGAGTACTTATGCTAAATAATGATCCACTTAAGTGGACTTATCAAATGCTACCATTCCTAAGTTTTGCTAGTCCCTAGCAAAAAGTGAAAAATAATAGAAGTAACCAGATGGTCTCTTCTTTTCTTATTTCAAAAATTTAGAGATCCAGACAAATGTGAAGTGATAATAGCCTAGGTAACGGATCCAAGTGAAAATAACCAACTTACATTTGCAGTTTGTACTTATCCCTTGGTAAATATTTCTATTAGGATAGGCAACTACTTCCCTTGGGGATAAAGTAGAAAATAATCTGAAAATTTGACCCTGGCTTTTTGGCTTAGGTAGGAGATATCCAGTTGAATGGATTTATATTTGGTGGCACACACTCATCTGGTGCTACATGTAGTCTAGTACTATGTACTCTAGATATCCAGACTATCAAATGAGTCAACCCAGAGAGAGGCTGAACACTGTGCTCTCTTGATGTTCCTTTGTGCTCACTCTTTTCCTTCTTTTCTTTCTGAGATTCACAAATCTCACCAAATTTTGTAAATGTACTTACTGTTTAGTGGCCTCACATGGCTTTCACACTTCAAGTAAAGTCCTAATAACTCTACAACTAAGTTAGTGTCCTCAACCAGTATTCAGGCGATCAGATGTACTGAAAGGTAGGTATGGGTCATATTTGGTGGATCCCGATGGGTGTTTTTGTTGCCTCAGAAATAATGTCATGAAGATAAAATTATAAACTTGGACACTTTTCCTTTTCTTTTCTCTCTCTCTTTTCTTTTTTTTTTTCCCTTTTTTTCTTTTTTATTTTTAATTTTTTTCCTTTTTCTTTCTTTATAAATCAACATAACACAACGTAGACTATTATTTATGAGGCATTATTAGGGATGATGATGGTCAAGAGGATATTGTTTGGCTTATTTGGTGGAAGTGCCTACTCGGCACCGGGAAGGAATGGATAGGACAAGTGTATTTCTGACCTTTGACCCTATTACCCTCTTTCAGCCGAGGACTCTATGGAGGACGGTCGTAACCATCCACCATAGTTAGCTTTATTAAGACTCAATCTCTATGTCTCAGCCTTATTTGGTGACTCTCAGGAATTCACACAATGTACGCATATAGGAACAGAGAGCAAAAACTATGCTTAACTTTGAGGTATCATCATCTAATTGTTCAAAACTTAAGAGTCCTTGCACTAAACTTAGCGCACCAGTAATCTCTCTACTTTCTTCTCACAAATATGAGGTGGGTTTACTAGAAGATAGCATGCCTGATTCCTTATTAACTGTCCAAGGGTTCAGTAGAATAAAAATGCTCATTGGTTTTCTTCAAAGATCCATTACCCAGTCTACATGCAAGTGAAGTAAATGTACTGGATTCTAAACTTAAGAAACAATTAAAGAAGAAAAATCTTTAATGACATCTCCATGACAAAGATGTTTTGCTAGGGACTAACCAATTCAGCTCAAGAAAAGAATTTTTTTTTATATGCTAACCTAAGTGCTTGAATACTTCCTAAAATGCAAAGTGCACCCCCCCATGCCTAAATCCTACAATGTCCTTGTTGTAAAATTAAAACAAGGGGAGAAAGGAAGGAAATCACTTGATGATGGTGTTATTCTGGATGTTGGGTTACCTCCCAGCAAGTGCTGCATCTTCTGTCAGTAGCCAGACTTATGGGGGACCTGTAAGTCTGGTTCCAGACAGAAAAAGCTAGGCCCTAAAAATATGCGTAACAGCGCAGGCCTAGAAAATCGGTAGCCACGGATGTTGGCGAGCTGATGATGCAGCGTAATTCCAAATGCTCGCAAGAAGATATGAAAATAGAGAACCTCGTAGGCTACCTTGGGAGGTCTAGGAATAACAAAAGGAATATGAAAAAGAACCTCCCAAAATGGAATAAGTGGAGGATAACAAGGATCCTCCAAAGCAGTATGGGTTATAAAGATATAAACATTATTATTTCAAACCCTTGAATGGCAAGACTAAATGTATAGGTATCAATCCAAACTCACCATTCTACTCGAGGATGTATTGGCCTGATATTCTCCCCAGAAAGAATGTAAGTGAGCAGAGACCTGAGCCAAGGATCGATTAGGGAGTGTAAGGATTGTTTGTGGTGTTGGAAGGTAATGATTAAGTCCAATGAGGGCTTAATTGGTGTCAGGTCCAATTCCAACAATGATTCAGATTGTGTAGTCTCCCTAACAATTGTACAAAAATTCATGTCACCCTACCTAGCAATAATGATCGGAGTCATATTTTCACCTTCCAATATATGTGAATCAATGGTGGACTTCAAATTACATTCCTTTGATGACAGGGTTGAAACAACAGAATCATTATCATTAATTTCATCCCTGGATTCATTTGGTTCACTTGAGTTTATGTAGAGGTGTATATGTGATTCACCAGTAAAGAGAGGAGTTGGATTAGTATCCTCAATTATTCCTAAAGGAGGATCAGTCTTAATGTTTTGGAGTAAACCTATATCACTCTATTCTTTGTTCGTCTCGGGGAATAAATCCTTAATTGATGTGTTTTGTCCCTGAGAGTCTCCCCTAGGCTTCTTACTATTGTGTTTGTCCTCCTCCAATTTAAACTCCTGGTTTTGTAGAGGATGACTCTCAAAATCGAAAGAAGGGAAGAATCTGGATTTCACCAAATTATTTATATCCTCAGGGGGCAAGTCCTCAAATAACACATAATCCCTTTGTGATTCACTCCAGATTCTAAGGTCGGGTTACTCCATAGGGTTATCATCCTCCACTAAAATAGACTCTTTGTACCCTTGAGACCAAAATTGATCCAATTCATCCTCCATTCCCTTAGGGTTTCCTTCATTGGGCACATTTAAATCCTTAGAATGTTGGATGGAAGGTGTTGATTACCTAAGTGGAGGGTCAAGATTAGGCTCACTAAGGGTAGAATGGGGTTCCACCAGATAGTTAATAGGGGTAGTGATAGGAACAATGCAACCTTAACTTGGGTTATTTGGGATCAGGAAAATACTGTCATTAGGGTCAAGGTTCTCAATAGGTACCATCTTCCCTTTCTTTTGACTCCAATATAGCTCGGGTGGATAATTACTGGGATCGTTCTCCTCTAATGGCTGTGTTTTATTGGGAGAGTCTAAGTGATAGCTACGTAAAATGGGATCTCTATTGTCATTGGTTTCCTCAGAATTATTTTCATGATCACGGTCGTATGGGTAGGGTTCAGAATTACTAGGAAGAGTATAGCTAAGCTATCTAATTTCATTGTTCAATTGTTGACTATTCCTCAACATCTCTCCCATAGATTCCATCATTTCCTTTTGTTGTTTTTGCATTTCTATCATAAAAGAGGAGAGGCCACTACTATCGGATTGGGGAGGATAGTCAATCTGAGGCTCTGGTTCCCTAGGGGTATCGGTCCAACCACGATACGAAAAATCATGAAAGGTGGGAGGGTTGGGTGTTTGCAGAGTAATAGGGATTCCGAGGTTGGAAAATCCCGCTCCTAGGCTCTACTCAAAAGTGGGAGCTATTGGGCCAGTACTCCCAGGACAAGAATATGAATGATCCCATGGATTATCAATATATCCATCAAAGGATGGATACGCTCGGGAAATGGGATCCTGGTTAAAATGATAGGAGTAAGGATAGCCCATTTCTTTCAATTAAATAGGTTGAACTCTCTTAGGATTTAAAAGAAATCAGAAACTTTCTAGAGAGCTCTACCACTGTCAAAACAAACGCAAATACAATGGGATCTGTTTTTAGTAGATTCTAGGTCTTAGCTATTCAGTTGGTGGTCAAACAAGTTTTATAAGAATTACGCTTCCTAGGACGACCTTCATTAGTGCCTACAACCTACTTGCAAGGGATGGAAGTCTCGAGTCGATCCCATGCACAAGGAACCAAAGTAACTTGGCGGATTTTCTTGTTGATTTCCGACTAACTTCTCTTATGGTGCAAAGAGGAGAGGTATAATTTTATCTAGTGACCTTATGTGTGAGGTGCACAGTGTCTCAAGTGTGCAATCATACGTTCGCATTTTGAGTTTTGAAATCTCACAAACAAGATACTTTTACACACAATTTTAAGTCAGATTTTATCGTCCAACCTGTTAGCTGTCCTAATTTTTAAAGTGATCACTGAATTAATTCGATTCAAGCACTTTAATGGTCTTAGATTTAGGTTCAATGCAGATGCATGGCAGGTAATTGATGCTCAAGAAAAAGATGTACCTTCCTCCAGCTTTCTTCAATGCAGGGATGTTTTCAATGCAAAAAGAAAAGCTAGATGCTGTTCATTCAATCCTAAATGGTCATCCTATAGATATACAGCTTCTAGTAGGCAGTTCAAATTTTTTTTTTCTAGTAATAATAAGCAAACAAACCTAATCTAACTAACTAATCAACTTACAGTTCAAACAATTCGAATAATCCTATAATCAAAATAAAATGGGAACATGCTCCTGAAATACGCTCCCGCATACAAGAGCGATAAAAAAAAAAGAAACACAGGGAACACGATCCCAAAAATGCCCAAGGGTCCACAAGATGGAAATCAAGTTCTAATGTCTATCTAAACTAAATCTAAACTATGATCTAATGACTAAATCAGAAAAAAAACTCCTCCATACGCCTACGTGCATGGGATCAAGGCCCACAAGCACCCGTTGTTGGCCTTCAGGTGGCGTCAAGGTCCACCAAAAAGATCACCTCCATCGTGCGTGCCCGTCGCATTCATTGCGTGCATTTTTGCACAGAAATAGAGACAGGGATGGTAATTCAGAAATGCCTCAGAACTAAGATAAAAATGATATAAATTTCTCGAAAAAATTAATAGACATATTTCCTCCCCGGCAATGGTGCTATTTGAAAGACTGATCTTCGTTTTCTTTAAAAATTTTAGCATGAAATGACAAGCCGTTGCAGTTCCTTGCATGGTAGAAAATCACTTTTCAAAAATATTCAATAATTCAAGACTAACCACGAAGAGTTAGGTTGTCTCCACAGAGAAGAATTAGCCTATATAAACTAGTGAATCATGTCTTGTTTATTAGGGAATCTCAATGTGTTTGCATACTAACTGGTGCATGTGTTTTCAACATAAGTTCTTAATTTAAAGAATTAATCAATAATGTAAGGGTGCACATGCAAAATCATCATAATATAATATTATGTTAACAAGTGAATAGTGATCTTGGCATATAGCAAAAATATAAGTATTAATCTCCAATAGGATAAACCCTGTTTACTATAACCTCTTCTTATGCTTTGAATCCTTCATAAAAGTAATTCAAATAAACAAGAGGTATATCCATGCAAATTGCTTTCCATAATTTAATGCCTTAAATAAATGAATAGCAACATCCGCAATGGCATTTAGCGTAAATACTAATTGAAGCTTTACGGTAGCAAAATAGGGGAGTTTGTTCCCCTCGTGCACACATGGTGGAGAGGGCACGGTTGGATGCAAGGGTCGAGGGGGTAGTGCACCGCAACGAGGGCTTCACGTTGACGTTGGTCTCTCAATGAGAGGTGGTCGAAACCAGCTGGACGGAGAGCTTGACACTGGCGGAGCTTCTTCTTATTACTGGCTGCAGGCTGCAGGAGGGGATGCAGGCTATTGCATCTGCGTGCGCATGGCTAAGTGTCACGCAAGGGATCTACTAGTCGCGCGAGGAGGTGTGCCCCGCATGGAGAAGAAGGGCAGGCTGGAGGTAGCGTGCTGCTACTGTTGTGACGCACCAGCTAGCCATGCATGGAAGGGGAGATGCAGGCGTGCGATGCGCGGGAGATGTGCTTGTGCAGTGGAGGCGTGATGGATGGTTGTCATCTATAGAGGCGTGGTTATGTGATGAAGCTGGTGCGTGCACGGGCGTGTGTAGGGCGATGATGGGTTGCTGCTGTCACCGTGCGTAGGAGGTCGAGGGCAGGCGGAGCTAGAATGAAGAAAAGGAAGAAGAAGCTCGCCAAAGGTCCCACAGTTCACGCAGAAGTCCCACGATGCCTTCCTGTTGCATGGTGGTGGAGATGGAGAAGAAGTCTCCGCCAGGGGGATAAGTCCATTTTTTCAGAAGCTCGGGCCTTTTCTTTTTAAAGCCTCCTGTTGTTGTAGCTTTCTCTCCCAATATGTTTCCTTTCCCCAAGGACTCGGCTCTTCCAATGAATTGGCAGCAATGGTTAAGCGATGGCGGTGTCGATAGACTCGGAGGGAGTTGATGCGAGGAGGAAGGCGATGCTCTATTTAAGTTGGGCACATCAGACGTCTAGATTCAGTTCGGGACGTCTTAAAAATGTAAATTGCAGCAGATCCACAATTAATGGTTATCATATGTCCAAACTGTCCTCAAGATGTCTTATGTAGTGCCTTTGGATGTCTGAATGATGCTTTCTAGTTTCTTGCACTTACCCTGCATCAACCATATAGATTATCATAACCATATATTATAAAATTGGTGCACAAAATTATACTCAGACTATAGTGAATTATCAATTAACTTTTAATTAATTAGAAACAAAGGAAAGATAATTAAAGAGTACTTAGGCTAAATAATGGTCCACTAAGGTGGACTTATCACCATCCATCCTCTCTCTCTCACTCTCCCATGAGCTCCCACCATAGGCCTCTCTAAAGAATTCCATAATTCTCTAGAGAGCTTCCCTTAGGTCAATAAAAAGACCTAAGGGGTGGCCATTTGCACCCATTCACTCTTGGCTCCATTTTAGCTTAGCTACATTCCACCTCCACTCCACCTCCATGTGTAGCTTCACCATGGCCACCACCACCTCCACGCCAAGATGCTGGATCACCTCTCCAACCTCTCTCCAAGGGTCGGCCTAAGCACCATTGGCCGCCCCTCTTTCTCCTCTCAACCAAATCAAAGGCCATCAGAGCCACCTCCGAATGCCCTTATTTCTGCTAGATTAGATTATAGTTCTTCTTAGATTTACATGCTTTATTTACTGCTTTGTAGTGTAGCTCTTTATCCTCCCCCAATGATGCATGCAAAATCCTCCCATAGATTCATGTATGCAGTTGTTTTCTGGTAGCAAGTACTTTTATTTCCCTATACAAGCATTCCTCTACTTATGCTCTGCAACTTTGATATCATCATCATCTTTTATATATATAAATATATATGTTGAAAATCACCATGTGCCTAGTTATCATCTTTTGGTGTGATTGAAGTTGCATGTTTTAATTACTATCTTTTGGCAATTAGCATGTTGTACATCAATACGTAAATCACCATAAACCGGCATGAGATTTTAAGTAAGTATAGTGAAAGTGATCAATTTCAAATCTGCATTTCCATAAATGCCTCCTAGAGATGAACGATCGGGACTCCAAGTCTCGTTATCTTTATAAGTATTTTTGCTGATCGTATTGCGCATTATACTACGATGCTTTTTCTTATCAAAAATGCACTTTACGAGTCAGAACACCTGTCACCATTAGAATGGCAGATGGCTCCATCAAAACACCTAAGGGGGTAGTTCAGGATGTGATTATCAAAGTGCAAGGTCTTAGTTTTCCAGTTGATTTTATTATTTTGGACATGGATATACCGGAAAAGCTAAGTAATTCACCCATCATTCTGGGTCGACCTTTCTTGGCTACGGCCAATGCACGGATTGACTGTTACTCAGGATGTATGGAGATGAGTAGCGGCAATGAGAAGAATCACTTTGACATTTATGCAGCTACTAAGAAAACAAAGTCAGGGTATTTTCTGGATGACACGGAAAGTGATTCAGAGGGTAATTCAGAAGAAACCATGGCAATTGACACCTAGGTAGAACCACATGACCTGAATCAACAATCCACTAGATCACATAAGTCACCCTCCATACCAGATCAAATCATTGATAGTATGGTTAACTATCTTGATCGACCTAGCCCAATTCAAACCCCTGCTCCTTGCAATGAATCCTAGATTACTCAATTGATCACAATGATTCATGAAATAAAATAAGCTAGTGTAGGAGAATATGATGATATAAGATAAGAGCTTCATAGAATCCGAGACGAGCAACAAAAATCAGAAACATTTGAATTTGGGTTAGGTGTGTGACAACCAATTTGTGATTCGATGGTGGTCATGTAGGAATCTATTGATCAAACACCCGAGGTGGATGTTATTGATGATCCTATTGAAGTTGAGAATGGGGATTTATTCAAGAATCTTGATTTTGATTTAGGGCCTAAATACCAATCATTTCATTTTGAGGAACCAAGCATTAAGGGGACCTGAATATGATTTTGTTGTATTTGAGAATACCCATGGAAACACTGATGAATTAATTCAAATGATCACATACACGGAGCAACAAAATAAAAAAGAATGTAATTCGTTAATCAATGATTCTGCCCATTCCGCTTTCACCGAGGGACTCACTACTAAATCTAATAACCAATTTCATCTAAGTGAGAAGGAAATATCCCCTTATGAAAAGGATATTCAAGAGATTGAAAGATTATTGGGGATAACATATGATGAGTTATCGGAGGAAGCTAAAAATTTTGGGGAATCATGTGATAATTGGGAATTAGAATTGAAAATTTTTGAAGAGATAAAAGAAGATGATACCCAAATATCTTTGGTAGAGACAAAGACTGATCACTAGACCTTGATTTCCAGACCTGACCACACTACTTGGGTCATGCCTTCCATTCATCACCATTATCACGACCCATATGACTTTACCCCACACGACTCTACCCATACCCCTACCACCCACATTCTCCATCACTTCTTTGGGATGCCTTCATATTCATTTCATCCAGGCACCCGTATTTATCTGTCTCTCTTCTGTAGCATCTGGCTATAGATAATCCCAAGCCCCATCTAGATAATTTTTCGATTATTTGGGCTTGGAATTCATGGATAGCTGGTCCGCATTTGCGGTTCGCTGTTGGCGAATGGGACTAAAATTCTTATCATTTTACTCACCATTCTCAATATTGTATTGGTATATCCTTTTTGTGTGTTCGCCTAGCTGGAGGCATTAATCTCAGCACTTATATATAGCATATTTTATTTGGCATATTTTCGAGAATATTCAATTTCAGGTGTTGGAATAAGTGCAACGACAAAATTCAGGAGCCATTCCAGGTGAATTCTACCCATTTACTCCCTGTCTTAATTTATTTTTCGTTGTATTCACGCATGAGGACATGCAAGGAAGTAGGCATGGGAGTGTAGTAATTGTAAACTGAAATTTTTCTACCAACACCTAGGAAAAACCTTTCATACATCATTCTAATTGCACTTTAGGGTCCTTAAATTGAGAACCATCGATTCCACCTCCAATGTTCGCATTCGAGCTAAAAATTATCCGCAACAGCCACTTCCGACACCCACTCACGTTTTGTTCTAATTTTACGGTCAACCTGAATGTAACCCGAAAGGGAAATTTCATAAAGTAAGAATATAACAGGTTACTTGTTTATAGCATATATACATAGTGCATCCATGAATAAAATTATTTTATCAAGAGAATGCATTAGGGATTTTATCATCTAGTTGATTCCTATAATCTGGAATCCAGAAAAACTTTTCAGACACACGTAGAATTTGCAATGGATTCACGGTGAAGGTTGATAAACATCTTTAGTCTGTCGAGAAGAAGTAGTACTTTTCATAAACCCTTGGACAGTGCTTTAGGAGTCAGGCAGATTTTCTTCCAAAAGAATCCACCAAATAGTGTGAGATGAGAGTAGAGTGTACTGGTGTTCTAAGATTAGTGCAAGGAATCTAGAATCCTAGATAATTAGGTAATGATACTCAGAGATTAGGCATAGTTTTCACTCTTGGATCCTACATATACATTTTTGCGTGCAATTTTGAGAGCCACTAAATAAGGAAAATACGTAGAGAGTGAGTTTTCATAAAACTATGGCTAAGGCTAATGGTTACAACCATTCTTTACAGAATCCTCGACTGAAGGAGGGTATTGATGTCAAGGTCAGAAATACACTATCCTATCCATCTTTCCCGGTGCCGTGAGTAGGCAGTTCCACCAAATAAGCCACCCAAAGTCTCTTGAGTACCACCAATCTCTTATAATGCCTCTTCAATAAAATTCATGAATGTGTTGTTAGATTGTGTTGAGTTAGAAAAATTATACATGAAGAAAAAAGAGTGAAAAAATGAGAAATTGAGAAAAAGAAAAAAAAAGAAAAAAAAGAAGAGAAGAAAAGAGCAGAAAAAGAGTTTGTGAATATTTAGTGTTTATTTCAATTGCATTGAGGCAATACCACCAAATAAATTTGAAATCTACCAAATAAGGCCTTAACCTATTTTCCTGTATTTCTGACCGCTCGAATACTGGCTGAGGAATTTCGACTTAGTGTTAAGGTTATGAGAACTCAATTAAAGTGTTAATGCCAAGTGACACCACCAAATATGGATCATACATGAGAATTTGGTGAGATTGTGAGCTCTAAGAAAAAAAAAGAAAAGAAAAAAAGAGAGAAAAAGAGAGAATGAATACAAAGGAACCAAAAGAGAGCATAGTTTTTCTCATCTTTCTCTAAGTTGAGTTACATAATAATTTGGGAATCTAGATTCTATGGAACTAATTTCTATGTAGCACCAAGTGAGAGTGAACCACCAAATAAACAACCATTTCCCTCTAAAATTCTCTACCTAAGCTTAGAGCCTGGGTGGAATTCATAGAATATCTTGAATATCCCGAGCGAAGAAGTCTGCCTATCCCACTAGAACTTTACTAGGGGTCAAGTACAGGCTTTAGAGGTGAATCAGGTCTTTCACTCAAATTTGTTGCAAAAGCTACGTAGCTACATTTTCACATTTGTCTGGATTTCTAGAACGTAGGATGAAAACAAAAAGGAGAAAGATCTCTAGGCATACACTTGATAAAATAATCAATCCCTTAGGTACCCTTATGTGAATAATTTAGTCTTGCATTTGCTAGGGACTAGCAAAGTTGAGGCATGGGGGTATGATTGCACAGCAATCATGGGTCCTAATCAACCTAAATAATGTTTGAACCTAGCTTAATTTGTGGATGTTGCACTCATGTCTTGGATATCATGCATTGCATCAATCTGTTTAGAATAAGATGAGATATCCTGCTATTTAATGGTTTTCATTACTATTTGCAGGTAATAAAGTAATCCAGGATGGAGATAGTGGAATAAAAGCAATAAAGGAAGAAGAAAATAGATCCAGATAAGAGGAGTGAGGAGGATGGCTTTATCCCTATCCTTAGAAAACCTAGGATGGCCTTCCCAAACCCAAAACAACCTCCACTAGGGCTCCTTAGCCTCAAAACCCAAACATGGATAGCACTATCCATGTTCTTATCCACCCTATTCCTCTCCTAAACACTTAGGAACCAAAACCCACCTTAGAAAACATAAAACCCACTCTCAGCACCTTTTAGGACATCCAGACATCTAGCTGGATGTCTGATTTATACATAATAACAATCTAGGAAGTCAAAACTCATACTGACACAAAATTGGATGCCTAATTTAATGTCCAGATGTCCAATTTTGTAGTATAAGACGTCTGACCACTATCTTGGACGTCTGATACTGCTGTCTAGTTTCTGATTTTGGTGTTGGAAGCCCTAGCTTGCCAATTTTGACCTAGGAACTCCACTGGACACCCTAGGAAACCTAATTAGAGACCTCTTAAGCCTAGTCCACTATCCATAGCCCTACTTATCCTATCCCTAACCCAATTAAACCATCCCATACCTAATTGGGTGCATCTACAGTTGATTGGGTGCACTTGAGCCCAATTGGATCCACCCAAGATCTAATTGACTCATACCCATTAGGGTTACCCTATCCTAATCACATGCACACATCCAATTAGACTTGACCTAGACCTAATTAGGTTCACTCCTACCCAATTAGACTTTCCTAAGCCTAATTAGGTCCACACCAACTTAATCTAGATTGACCCAACCTATTTAGCACCTAATTCTACCAAAACCCACAACCTAGTCCTACGAAAAATACACACCCACACACACACACACACATACCTTCCCATTCGACCCCTACCAAACCCATGCACACTACCTTGGAAACCCTAAAAACTTGTGTCAAACATAGATCCTGAAAATGTGGCATTAGCTAATTTTGGAGCCACCAAAAGTGGCAACCAAATGGAGCCTTCCATAAGGGCAAAGAAAGAGCCACGAAATTGCACCATCTCCATCACTCTCTTCCTCTCAACTTGCGACCACACCTCCTCCTCTCCCTCTCAAGGCCATCCTCTTCCTCCAAGGCTCCCTCCATGGATGGCTAAAGAAGAAGCTCCTCCAAGGCATCTTCATGACGGTGGCAAGAAGAAGAAGAGCATAAGGATGCAACACCTTCTCCTTTCTTCTTGTGGGCGTGCCCACTTCTTCCACCATAGAGGATCCACACCCCCATTTTCTTTTCTTCTTAGATGGCCATAGAGAAGATCCCCCCTCAAGGCCTTCTCAAGGACAGCCATTGGTAGAAAAAGGGTGCAACAACCTCCTCTCTCCACTTGGGTACACACACCCATCCTCCTATCTTTAGTGGATGGCCAAGAAGGCTTCTCCTTAGCCTCTCTTGGTTGATCCCTTTCTTTAGTTTAGCTTTATTTCCATGTATCCGGATTTTATAGTGACTTAGTTTTTGATGCATGATACTCTTGTCTAATGGTTTTATATGCATGCTATTATCTTCACGACTTACAACTTTGATGCATGCTTTCATTTCGTGTTTCAAAATAAAGATCAAAAGCACAAAAAGACAAAAATATTAGGTTAGATTAGATTTAGGTTAGATTCAGTCGATCCAAATGTCAACTTGTTTTCATACCTCCCAGAGACGAATGACCGGGACTCAAGTTCTAAAAATAAAAGAAATCTTTGCGAGTTTCGTTAATAAATATTTTTGTCAAGGCGATTTTGCGACTATACTACGATTTTCGACGATTTCAAAATACGCGATTTCCACACTTGTCAGAAACTCTGCTGGAATTTTTAATTTTGCTTTTTGTTTTGTAATAAATGTTTACATAAATGGTTAGTAATAATTTCTTTGTTTTATTTTATTTCTGTTTAAATGGTTTTTTTTATGTTTAGCAAACTTTTTTCTTTAATGATTTATATGTTAGTGATTTTTAACTATATTAACTATTAAATTTTTACTTGTTACTGATGAAGTTGTTAAAGAAAAAATCCAAAAGAAAGGATCCTCCTGAGACACAGCCTGATTCGTCTCCTTAGTCTCAGCCGCCTCCCCCACAGTAGGCTCAGCCACCTCTTCGACAGCAGCTTCAGCCACGCCCCCAGCCACATATCATATGACTTAGGGAGATGGCACGTTTACTACATGTAGGGGGGAAGAGAAAGGGGAAGGAAATTGCTCAGACCTTCCTAGACCGAGTAGAGGATGATCCAGATTATGGAGGATCAGATGAGGTTGAGTGGGAGGAGGAGGGGGAGGAGGTGAGAGAGGAGGGCGAGGAGGCGGAGGATGAGATGATGGGGAGTACGTCCCTAGTTCATGTCAACCCCTCATCGGTGGGCTCAAGTTTTGGTAGGAAATCACATACCTTTAAGAATTAAATTATATACCTTCAAAAATATATAACAAATATGATTAACTTTTATGCAGGTAGACTAAGAAGAGGACAGGGGAAGACAAAATATCTAGACCTCCAGCGTATCCCTGAGGGCGCCAGATTAACGATTAGGCTCTGATCCACAAGGAAGGTGGAGAATTACCTGGGCTTTATCAATCGAGTGGGAGTAATTGTTAAGTCTATTGTGCCCATTATCTACTTTGACTAGAGGAAGGTTCCTACAGAGCTGAAGAGGCAGTTAATCCGTCAGTTGGAGGTAATTTCATTTACAAAAGTTATTTCTTTTATAATTTTATCTTAAATTTATTTTAAAGTAACATTGACATTTTTTTTTCAAATTAATGTAGCAAAGTTATGATTGGGGTGACCACCCCAATGCCTCTCAGTTCGTCCTTAAGCACGCCGCAAAAATGCACAGGGATTGGAAGATGGAGACCAAGAGAAATGTAAGAATTTTTAAACATTTACATTTTTAGTATATACATAATGTCCTATATTATTTCTAGCAATTTATATTTCGTATTTCATTTTTCTCGAACATGAGTTCACCCGAGAAGGCAATGGAGAATTATCCTCTTGATGTCATGCCTAAAGATTGGAAGAAGGCATGCGAGCATTGGCTGAATCCAAATACGGAGCTTAGTAAATGATTACAAATTATTCTATTAATTTCATATATCATAAATTCATAAAAATATTATTATGTATGTCTACAGGAGCGAGCACAAAAAAATAAGGCTAATAGGACTAAAGCTCACCATAGACTCATTGTTTGGGTCGAAGGAGTATCGAGACTGTCAGGAGTCGTTATGTTAGTGTTGAAATTACTTTTTAATTAAATATTACTTAATTTTTAAGTTACTTTAACCTAATTGTATCATTTTTATTTTTTCAGTCCGCATCACATGATGTGATGGAAATGAGTAGAATGGAAATCTACGAGGTCTCCCACAGTAAGGCTGCAGCTGAGGGTGCTCATAAGTAGATTCTTCAGTCATACCAGGAGAAACCCGTAAGTTTCCTAAACTCAAAAAATTTATAACTTTGTACATATATTATAAGAATATTATGTAATACATTAAGGATCAAATGATACAAATAGTACATCCCTCTGTTGACGAGGTCTCCGACAACGTCCAACAGTCTTTGGATGCAGAGGAGGCATTTAGGAGAGTGATGCCACTAGACCAAGATGGTTTTGTT
Source organism: Thalassia testudinum (assembly GCA_037157565.1). Classification (NCBI taxonomy): domain Eukaryota; kingdom Viridiplantae; phylum Streptophyta; class Magnoliopsida; order Alismatales; family Hydrocharitaceae; genus Thalassia; species Thalassia testudinum. Next base: position 55,562,479 of record JAZHRO010000009.1, read on the forward strand.
TTTAGTGCGGGGAGGGCATACTTGTTATCCACCTGGTATGGGAGGAAAGGTGTCGTTTTATCTAGTGTTGTTGATCAGCTGCATCAAAAGATTGATAAACTATAGAGACGAGATGAGGAGAGCGAGAAAGAAAGGTGGAGATGAAGAATAAGATGAATGCGGCGGATGATAAGCTTCAGCAACCTATAGCCCTTATTCATAATAAGGGTCAGTCAGAGCATCCATCTTCTATGGATCCTCGCAGTCGCAGACGAGACGACGATGACTCCATGAGTGGTGGAGGTAGCAATGGGGCAGCTATATTTTGATTTCTATGCATTTTCTTTTCTTTTGTTTTTCATGTAATCCTTTTTATGTAAATATCTCTTTTTCAAAGCTTTAATGTACTACATTTTATATTTATGAAATATAAATTTTTTTTCATTTGCATTACTTGTTTCTCTATAAAAGCATAACTAAAATTTAGGGTTTAGTAGTTAGTTTCCATCCGCTGGTAATTTAAAAAAAAACCATATATTTGCCATCGTTTATCAATATAATCGATGGAAAAAATACTTTTCCAGTCACACGTATGCCGTCGCTTACTTAAATAAGCGACGGTATTTAAGGTTCGATAAAATTGCTATTGTAATATTATACCGACAGTTATCATAATAAGCGACGGTAATAATATTTTCTCCTTTGCTTCTATAACCGACGGTAAAGGTTCTTAAACGACGGCGTAAATAAAAAAGGGTGCGTAATGACGGTGACGTAGACACAATTATTGAGGGTAAAATGTCTATTCATGCATGTTCCTAGGCTTAGATTTGCATTTCACATTATAAATATTGCATAGCATGCATCATTGTACATTTAGAGTAGTTGTATATAATTTAGGTTAATTGCATCCTTTTTGTGGTCAGGAGAGAAGGATATTTATTTCGGATCCTCGGATTGACGATCTGACCGTACGGATATGATCAAGATGACGATCGAAGTCCAACGCCTCCAAAATCACCTTGATCGGAGTCCCGTAGCACCATATACAGTTTGAGGAAGATCAACGGCCAAGGGACTAGGTGACATAATTTGGAGCTTCAAATGACAAATCCGAACGCGCAGATGGATTTAGGCTGATGATCGCAGCCTAACAGCATGAAAATCGACTCAATCCGACCTCTATAGTAGCCCCTACAACAAAAAAAAGATGGACGGCCTAAACTGCGCCATGTGGCGCAGCCCAGGCCACCCATGCGCACGCACGAGGGTGCATATGTGCACATCGCAGTGCCAGTGCATGAGCATGCACGTGCACAACAAAGACAAGGATAGCACAGCACCGACACGTGAGTTGGAGCTGGACTTATAGCGACGCTTACAGCCGTCGCTAATTCTTTGTGCACCAGCAAAGCCAGTTTTGGGCGTGAGCGGGCATGAGCTACCTACAGCGATGCTTCCAACGATGGCCTAGTTGTCACTAATGGTCTCATACCTATTTTTGCCTCTTCTTCTCCACTATAAAAGAACTTACACTTCCTCCCTTCCAAGCCATCTCTACCTACTCTACTCCTACCTACTCCCAAGCTCTAGCAAGCCTACCAATGCTCCATTAGAGCTTGTTCTCAAGTTCCAAGGCTCTTACTAGTGTAGCAAACCTCTGCCTCACAAAATATTCATCCATCTTCCCATCCCCATTTATAGGCCGCCTTGGAGCCATCGTCCCACCTCCATTCTGGTAACAGATCACCTCTATCTTCTCACTTCCATTCCGGAGCCACGTCGAAGCTTTCCTCTACCCAACGTCCTCTTGCATCTCACCTCCATCGTCTCGCTTATCACCTCCTTCATCCAAGTTTCCACCAGGCACCGTCGTCTTGCCAAACAGCTGATTCAGGAGATTTCCTCTCACCTCCCTCTCTTTTTATGCTTTCATAGAATATTGTAATAGACATACATGATATATAAAATATTTGTGTCATATCTCTTGTGATTTATTCTTCTTGTCTTCATAAAAAAACATAGAAAAATAACAAAACCTTAAAATACCAAAAACAAACAAAGCGAAGAGTGGTTTTCACTTAAAGTAAACATCGCCTCCATGCATTTGACCCGGGACTCCCTTAGAGTTTCAGTATAAATTTTATTTGACCACGAGTTTTGCAACTACGATGATGGGTTACTTGTAACCTTGATTTCAAACTCGTGAAACATGTGTGATCAGGCGAGAAGAAGTGACTAACATATATCGTCGGTTATTCAATAACTGACGGCATTTGTTTTCGTCGTCGGTTGTAAAACGAGGTCGAAATTTCTAACCCATACGATGGTCATACATTATTTCAATGTCGGATTGTCCCTGTAACCAATGGTATTAACGACATCGCTTATTGCCATCGGTTATATGGGAATTTTCGTCGATTTTGAACCGACGGCAAAAGTCCACTATGTAGTGGTGAGATCACACCTTCATTGATTTGCATTTCACTCACCGCGCGATCGTAACAATCAGATGACAGCTACCGTGTCCGGTTGACTTAAATGAGTGCTCTAGATAGCGCACGTCTACTTTGGCATGCGCCTGCATGTCGTCAAGCGGCATCTCCTCGTGCGTATGCAACGCTGACCATGTTCGATTTGGATGGCGTTGCTGTAGCCTCAGCTGATTAGAGCTCCAACTTGCGCCTCTCCCTTGAGGTACGAGCATGCGACCAATGGGGCATGGGCATCGGATGGTCACACGGCCATTTAGTGCTTGCAGTGGCCTCGACCATTGGATGAAGATCCAACGGTCCAGATCAAATCTTCCTTGAAGTGCTTAAAGGAGGCTGGGTGAGTTTGGGCGCATCTCAGCTGTTGGATTGAGATCCAACGGTAGGGAAACTCTCCTTGAGGTGAGGCTGGCACTGCGGCTCTTATAGAGCGGCCTAGATGGCACCACGTGGCGCCATTTGGGTCGTCGAACTTCTTCTGGTAGAGGGTGCTACGAAGCTCTGATCAGGGTGATTTTTGCACTGACGGACTGTAATCGTCGCTCCGGATCCATCCATTCGGTCGGATGCTTCATCCAAAGCCCATAAAGCTACTATACTGACTCATAGCACATAAAATGTCAGAATTAATATACATAATACACAAACTATCCTAAATGCAATGTATTGATTGTTATGCAATGCTTATACTATGAAATGCAATGCTAGGCCTAAGAACTATCATAAATAAGTATTTTATCATGAATTCATGCGTATTTATCGTACATCAATATATTGATATTTTCTCTCTCTCTTATATTTTGCAAGTAGATTAGTTAGATAATGTTTTCATCGATCTGATCTCTTGCTTGATAAAAACACAAAAAATGTTATAAAAGATAAAAATGACAAAAAGAAATAAAAGCGAAACACAGATTTTTTGAACCAAACGTTTGCCTCCCCATGTTCGACCTAGGACTTACCTTGAGTTTTGGTTATAAATATTATCTGATCGATGGATTTTCTCGTAAATCAAACTACGAGGACAGGTTTTGTAAACTTAAAATTTTTTGCGACAAATTTCCACCGCATCAGCATTGCATCATTTAGGCATAGGGGGGTGGATACTTAATCCTGAGATTATTTTACTAGCTTCATGGAATTTCTTTTATTCTCTAAAAAAATTCAAAAAGTCAAAAAAATAGAATTAGGAGAAAAGAACTTAGGCATTAAGAGTTGTTAACTTTAGGAGACAATACTTTAGGACTTGAACACTTAGACTCTTCAGGTCTTCGGGCTTAATCAGCCCAGGTGTCCACTAAAATGTGGACTTGGTCTTGAGTCCTTGCCAAGTTAATTTTATTTTAATTTGGTAAATAAATTGGGGTGATAAGTACATGAGTTATCAACCTGCCCTCTAATTTGAGGGGACTTTGAGTTTAAAGCATCTATATACTATTTGCACTGACTGACTTTTTGGCAGTTAAACTTTCTAGGGTAGTATGGCTGGCAGGTTATCGTGGGTAACAACCAATTAGCCAATTGTCTAAAGCCCAACTCTATACCATTCTCTTTCTACTGCCTTTAGGTAAATCTTAAATTAGGAAAGCTACCAACTCAGAAAAAGAAAATATATATATGTACTCAAAAAGAAAAAAGAAAAATATAAAAAAATATAAAAAGGAGAAAATAATAAATAAACGACACTTCATTGCATGAGTATGGCTGACAAGTTGCCGTGAGTAATAGCCCATTGGCCAGTTGTCCAGAGCCCAGCTCACGAAAATGCATGAATAATTCCTAGAACACTTAGAGAAGTAGCGAGGAAGTAGAATAAACTAGGGAGATATACATTGGGTTTTCCCTTGTGTTGACCCCTGTTGACTTGCGTTTGACTCGATCGTGTTTTAACAGTTAATTACGTTGTAGTATAGGTGATCAAGCGTCGTCAACAAATAAAAGTTTTATTACTCGAAAATCGTAGTATCCGAGGTCGAACACAGGGAGCAATTGGAATTTACTACTAATCTCAAGAATGTAATTGAACACTTTAATTACTCAAAACTTTAATTCAAATGTAAAAGCATGAGTTTAAAAGCAATTATGGTAAAAAGAAAGAATTGGACATCTGATCTCATGATCAGACGTCTTAAAAGATGTCTTTCCCTTCTTTGATTCTTCTTCCTTTCTTCTTTCTCTGCAGTGCCTTGCTTTTCTTCTGCCTTCTCTCTTTCTTCTCCTACAGTATCTCTCTCTCTGCTTCTTTTCTTCTTGTCTTGTTTGCTCTATAGTTAGTCTCTCTCTCTGCGGGTCTTCGTCCTTGGCTCTGCTTCCTTCAGTTCCTCTTCTCTGCCTTTCCTCTCTTGATTCCTTAGCAGAACTTCTTTCCTTACAGCGGCCAAGTGTTGGCTTCTTCCTCTCTTCCTTCTTTCCTGCACACACCACAGCCAAGGTAACATTCTACCCACACCCGCACGTCTCTTTCTCTGTAAACCACTCTCAGGACGATCTCCCAGAGCCAGTAAACGGGTCGGATCCCGTGCCCGTGACCAGGCGCACCGGCATGAGGATGATGCACGAGGTGTGCTCAGTGTTGGGTCGGGTCGCGCACCAGATCCGCGTGGTGGAATCGCGGATGAGGCGACGTGAGATAGGTGAGGGACCTCACCGCAGGTGCGTTTGGAGGCACTCGAGTCATATCACAAAAATAATATAAACCATGACAACGCTTTGTATGTTACCGACGTGGGACTATTGGTCCTGGCCTTCTCTCGCGCGCGCTCGTAGAAATCTCTCCTTCAATTGCCACAGCTGCGGACTTCGCTGCGTTGCTCGCTAAACCAGATATCTTCGCAATGCCTCACCGAGTGAGCAGCACCTGGAGCCTCGCGGTCCTGAAGCCTGGAGCAAGTTTGGAACTTCTTCGAGTCGCCATCAATGGCGGCAGGGGCTGGAGAACTGTCAGACATGAAACGAGCCTCTCAGCTTAATTAGATCACCGAGGGACCTTCGCCTTGTCACGGCGAAGGTGAAGAGCAAGGTGGCAGGCCGTGGGGCGGCCTAGGCGTGCGTGCCTAGGTCGCCCTGTGGCCGGATGGATGGATGAGTTCGGGGGACCGTTGGGTAGGCTTATAGGGACTGTGGAGGGGCGGAGATTACTCAGTGAGGTGAGGCGGAGGTTATGTGATGGTCGACGTGGCGTGTGGGGTTGCGGAGCGATGGGAGCGCCTCACCAGAGGGTAGCCGGAGGTGAGGAAGGTGACGGTGGACAGCGACGGTTGAGGGGTCGATTGAGTGAAATAAAGTGAGGAAATGAAAGAGGGGATAGAGGGGAATGATTTGAACCTAATTAAAGGGACGACAGGGGACGAAGGGGCAGACGGCTGTACCTGCTGTCACCGGAGAAGAAGATGCCCAGTGGGGGAGGACGGCGGCGACGACGGGGCTAGGGCAGCATGCACGGGTGTTCCGCGATGCGGAGGAGGATGAGGAAGATAACTCTGGCACTGGTTTTGTGGCAGAGCGAAGAGGAAGGGGAGGGGGGCTCTCCGGAGCTCGCTGGACACCTTGGCCGGAGAAGAAGGAGATGAATTTGAGATGGAAATCCAGCCAAGTCAAGCTGAAGAGGTGCGGCTGGAGTTTGGGTTTAATTTATAGGTGCTTGGTCGTGCTTCTGGTGCGTGGAGGGCATGCTTCTAGCCACCGACGTCTCACCGGAGATGGAAGGTGGTTAGATACCCAAATCTCTCGTGTGTTCGCACGAGAGATTGGGTGCAAATCTGGGATCAAGATCAGGCTTAGATGGAAGGGGATTCCTCAGAGAATCTCCCTTCCAATTTTGGGAGGGGATCTCTAAGGGATCAGAGAGTATTCCCTCTCTAATCTTCGCCGGAGCAGGATTCTGCCCCAATAATAGCGGAAGGACTTGGTTGTAAGATTGGCGAGAAAGATAGGGAGGTTGTTGTGATGGTTTTCAAAAGATAGGGACCAAAATGTGATTGGGTGTACTAAATTGCAAAGTAGGTCAAGATGACCTCCCCTTAGGTCCAAATTTTGGTACAAACCTAATTTGGACCTAAGGAATCTAATGGTGGAGTTTGATTTTAAGTTTGACCATGTTTGAATGGGCATTTTGCATGAAAACCCAAATTAGGTTAATTGATGAGCTAGGACCCTATTCTAGGTCAAACTCGGTCCCAAAGGCTAATTTGAATGTTCTAAACCCTAAGGGATGTTTTTCCATGATTTTTAGAGGGCTTACTTGATTTTTATCCTGATTGAAACCTTTTTGAATTAAGCAGTTCTGTTTTAGGGTTACCAAATGTCATTTAATTCCTGGATTGCACATGAACCCATTTCTGATTGAATCAGCCCACTTTTTATCTTATTTAGACCATTTGACCTATGCTTTATCTCTGAGAAATCCCGTTTATGTACTGCAATGGTAAAATTGCAGTTTTAACCTTTATTTCATGTTTTCTTCTCAGAACACTTATTCCTTCAATTAAGCCCTCTTCTAGGTCATGTAGGAGCTTTTACTCTCTTTATTAGGTCAAAATGAGCTAGTTATGGCTCATGATGAGGCTCTCATCATACCCCCATGCCTAGCTTTTGCTAGTCCCTTAGCAAAATTTCAAGGTTTTAACTTCCATTCTAGACCCTGAGTGTCTGTCAACAATTGTGATAAGTGCTTTTCTTTTTCTTTTGTGATTAGGTCAGAATGCCGACAATAGGCCTAGAGGCACTCAAGTACCAACCAAAATCCAGACCTGACCAGCTTTTTCCTCAGTCCTCTGCAAAGGTTTCTAAGGCCCACAGAAACTAACCTAGGGTTTGTTGGACTCCGCGGTTAAAGCACCCGTGCTTGAGACATTTTTAGCCTAGGTTCAGTTTGCAGTGCATTTTTGTAAGAGAGAGACAGAAGATTTATTTGGAGAGCTTTTCTCTCTCTTTTCTTTTTATTTCTAGCTTCAGATTAGCTTCTCAACACGGTCTGTATCGGATTCCTCATCCCCATCATCGATCCTCAAGGGTCCCTGGCTATCGAGATTTCGTGATAATCCCGCCCATGGCAACCCCCAGAACCCTGGCTTTTGAGATTTTGAGATAATCCCGCCCATGGCGTTTCGTGGCCGAATTCAGACCCTGGCGCTCGACATTTCGTGATAATGCCGCCCATGGTATCTGAACCAACAGAGTGCTTACATGCCCCCAGTAGGATATTTAAATATCCTAAGAGACAAGCACCGAGGAGACGATATGTTATTGCGCATCTTCGAGGGGAATTTCCCGCCTCTCTACACCGGGAACTCATCCAAATCAACTTGTGTTGATTGGCCACTCCTAATCTAGGTGACTTTTTCAGAACATTAAACGTTTTTGCGTGATTTGGATATTTATGCGTACTGAACCAGACTGTGTGTGAATTTGGGGTGCTTAGGTTACCGAATCCCGCAAATCGGAGGCCAGTTAACGAGGCCGAATACTTCCTAAGCCTTAGACCTAATACTTTAGCTTCGCATTTTCCCCAACCTTTTGAGTATTATCCAGATTTTAGTGGATACATGAATTATTAAGCTAAAGAATCTAGCCCAAGAGGCCTAAGACCAGCATTCCCGCTAATCTCTTGTTATGTCTCCTTAGCACTTTTCTTTTATTTCTTTTCTTGATCTGGTCTAGAACTTCAGTTAATTCCTTAATCTTTTACTAATGACTACCTCTTTTTCTTTTTCATTTTGTGCTCCTTTTGTCATTTTTTCTCTTTTTCTCCTCCTTATGAATATGTGGCTCATAAAATTTCCTTCCTCCCCAATTTTTTTTTCTTTTTCATAATTTTTCAATTTTTTGTCTTTTTGACATATGTGAATTTTTTTGTGTGAGAATCCTTCTGATTTTTTCTTGGTTTTGTATGTATGCACTTTATCACCCCCCCATGCCTAAGTTTTGCAATGTCCTCATTGTAAACAGAGGGTATGAAATAGTGTTGAGGTCAGGGACTTAGAACAGGATATATTGGGTGGGTGAATGAGTCAGAAATGTCTGATGCGAACGATTTGAAGCTCTGATACGTGTAGCAGAGGTGGGATCAATTGTCTAAGGCTGAACTCAAGGTACAATGGACGTGGAGTACAGACGGATAATCAGATGGGTCTCTATTTTTGGGATGACGGGTTGCCTCCCGTTAAGCGCTAAATTTGATGCCTTTAGCCGAGCAGAAAATGGGGTGGAGAAGGAGTGGTCAAATCAGCGAAATTTTGTAAAACAAGCACCTTGATTAAGAGCCTAGTTGGTCCAACCAGGTGCTTATTAAGATCAGTAGGCTGATGATGCAGCCCAAACCCAATAAGTCTGGTGGGTTGATAGATGTAGATCAACAAATGCGGAACCCACCAAATGCCATGTGGTTCAGATGGATATGGAAGTGAAAACTCGAGTTTAGGCTGAGTTGAATCAGCCTGGTCAGAGTAAGGTTCCGAAAAATAATCAATGTAAGGTGTGGAATCCCTACAGGGGTGATCAGAGAATGATGGCTCCTGTTTTTCGATCTGATCAATACCCGATACCTGGTATAGATATGGAGTTGAATCATCTGCAAATGGCTCAGTGAGAGGTGAATCAGAATAGAAATTGAGTCTGGTTGCGGGTTGGGGTAGAGAACAGGTTTTGATTGGTTCTGTATGAGTGGAGCAGGTGGCTTCAAAGAGACTTGGCTTGTTATAATCAGGAAGCAGATTTTCTCCGATGTTATGGTCAGATTCGAAATCGTCAGAGAGTTTGCGAAAATCAAAATTTGAATGAGATTCAAGATCATGAGTTCCACCATAGAATAAATCATATGTTGTAGATTCAGCAGCCTGACTGGGGTCTAGCCTAAATGTTAATTCTGAGCTTAAAAAGGTATCCCTATCTGATAGAGGCTCAGGTCCTAAGCTAGTAGGGCAGACCTAATTGAAACCCCACTCGTCCAACTCCTCAGTTTCTGTGTCGTAGATTGGCATGACTTTCAAAAAATCGATTAGTTCCTCTGAGGATGTTGGCGAGGGATATTCATTAAATCGAGGCCCAAAATCATATTCTTCATTGAAAGATTGATCTTCTTCATATGGGGCCTTGAAATCTTCAAAATAGATTTCAGATCTAGGTTCTAGGCTTATGATGTGGGTTGAATTACTATAATCTAGGTCTGAATAACCTTCGAGGGTCACCTTATTAGAATAAGGGACAGAATTTATACCCTCGAGAGGTTCAGTTCTACCTTCATTATTGCAGGAGTTTTGGGATTTCAGAATGGGCTCAACAGTGTGCTTTCCTGCATTTGGAGCTTCCCAACCTTCTTTAATATTAGGCACATTGCACTCCATCTGGGTTGGGAATCCACAACCATTTTGTGCCTCAAACCTGAGATCAGATTGATCCTCGATGTTGTCCCAAGATGGTTCATCCTCTATTTGTGGTATATACGAGTACTTCTAGTCAATAACTTGTTTTACTAATCTCATTATTTCTTCCCATTTTTCAAGACTATCTTGGTGTTGCTTCCAAAGTTGAGGATTTGTCATACATTGGAGGTATTCAAGATTGTGCAATTTTTCTATCTCAATGTATCCATAAATGATCAAGTAACGAGTTGATCCTTTTGTGGCTTCTGCTAATAGTACTTGGGCACAAGTTATGATAAAGGTTGTGGTTGTTGGGACATCAACCTGAATGTTTCCTATTGGTGTTGAGGTTTCTTCTTTTTCATAGAATTTCAGGGCATCCTCAATCATTTTATCTCTCATGGATCTCTGATATTCAGGTTTCTTGAATGGTAGTCCTAAGTGGTTTGGCTGCATATTTGGATCAGGTGGTGGAATCAAGATGTAGAATCAGAGTTGAATCAAGATGAAGAATCAAGTTATGAAGCGATCAGATCTGAATAATGAGTCCCACTGAAAATGTGTGTGTGTGCTCTAAAGAGAAAAGATGAGAGACTGGAGATGTTTTTGACCCAATCAAGACACCCAAAGACGTTTGGATGACTATGGAGGTTTGGGGCGGATGGTACCCCTGAATCATAAGATCGTCCACCTGAGAATTACCTAGGTAGCCAGAGAGGGAGAGTCCTGCAACGACCCCTACACGGTAGAGCGTCCCCACGGGTTACAGGGTTTCCCCCACCCGACCTCTCTTGTCACTGAGATTCCAGGTAGACCAGAATGGGGACCTTGACCTCTTAAGTCTACCACTTTTATTTCAGAGGTGCTTTAGGGTTCTCACTTGAACTTTAGATAGTTGATGTTGTGACCTAATTTGGAGGTTGGTTGACCCAAGGGGTCAACTTCACCTGACCTGTCCTATAGATGGCAGAATGATTCTAGGTTTGGAGCCTAGAGATCACCCTGATTCGACTCCCAGGTTATTAGGTCCAAGATTTTAAGATTCAAGTGATTTTAGAGCTTTTCTTAGGGTTTGTCTTGTTTAGATCTCTTCAATCAAGGGCTTGGGTAGCACACTAATGCGGAGGGTTTATTTCCTTTTATGCAGGCATGTGTGACTAACACTTCAAGATCCTACTGTAGAAACCCTAATTTGGTTCTATTTCCAATCCTCTTTTTCTTTTTGAAAAGGTTTTCTTTGGACTTAAAAGCAAGAAGTGTGTTGTCCGCAGAGATTAAACGTGATTTCTATTAGGCACAAGAATTTGTGGGATAGAATCTAAAAAATCGCTCCAACTTCAAGAAGATTTGAAAAATTTTCGCAAAATTAGGAAATATTTGCCTTAAAGATGGTGCTTACTATAGAAAGAAGGCAATTGATTCCTAAATTACTTTTCTTCCTTTTATCTATCAAAGCTTAGGGGATATTTTAAGGAAGAAGTTACCTGCCCTGGAGTGGTTGACTTGCGGGAGGGATTTTCTCGTGAAATACCTGCAAGATCACAACAAAGCGAAGTAGGGCAAGTTAGTGTTCAATATGATAAAAAGAATGTAGAGACTAGTGATAAATTGCGCATCACTCCCCGACAACGGCGCCAAAATGTTGACGTGCGTTTGACTCGATCGTGTTTTAACAGTTAATTACGTCGTAGTATAGGTGATCAAGCGTCGTCAACAAATAAAAGTTTTATTACTCGAAAACCGTAGTATCCGAGGTCGAACACAGGGAGCAATTGGAATTTACTACTAATCTCAAGAATGTAATTGAACACTTTAATTACTCAAAACTTTAATTCAAATGTAAATGCATGAGTTTAAAAGCAATTATGGTAAAAAGAAAGAATTGGACGTCTGATCTCATGATCAGACGTCTTAAAAGATGTCTTTCCCTTCGTTGATTCTACTTCCTTTCTTCTTTCTCTGCAGTGCCTTGCTTTTCTTCTGCCTTCTCTCTTTCTTCTCCTGCAGTATCTCTCTCTCTGCTTCTTTTCTTCTTGTCTTGTTTGCTCTGTAGTTAGTCTCTCTCTCTGCGGGTCTTCGTCCTTGGCTCTGCTTCCTTCAGTTCCTCTTCTCTGCCTTTCCTCTCTTGCTTCCTTTGCAGAACTTCTTTCCTTACAGCGGCCAAGTGTTGGCTTCTTCCTCTCTTCCTTCTTTCCTGCACACACCACAGCCAAGGTAACATTCTACCCACACCCGCACGTCTCTCTCTGTAAACCACTCTCAGGACGATCTCCCAGAGCCAGTAAACGGGTCGGATCACGTGCTCGTGACCAGGCTCACCGGCGTGGGGATGATGCACGAGGTGTGCTCAGGGTTGGGTCGGGTCACGCACCAGATCCGCGTGGTGGAATCGCGGATGAGGCGGCGTGAGATAGGTGAGGGACCTCACCCCAGGTGCGTTCGGAGGCACTCGAGTCGTATCAAAAAAATAATATAAACCATGACAACGGTTTGGATGTTACCGATGTGGGACTATTAGTCCCGGCCTTCTCTCGCGTGCGGCCGCAGAAATCTCTCCTTCAATTGCCACAGCTGCGGACTTCGTTGCGTTGCTCGCTGAACCAGATATCTTCGCAATGCCTCCCCGAGTGAGCTGCACCTGGAGCCTGGCGGTCCTGAAGCCTGGAGCAAGCCTGGAACTTCTTCGAGTCACCGTCAATGGCAGCAGGGGCTGGAGAACTGTCAGACATGAAACGAGCCTCTCGGCTTAATCAGATCACCGGGGGACCTTCGCCTTGTCACGGCGAAGGTGAAGAGCAAGGTGGCAGGCCACGGGGCGGCCTAGGCGTGCGTGCCTAGGTCGCCCTGTGGCCGGATGGATGGATGAGTTCGGGGGACCGTTGGGTAGGCTTATAGGGACTGTGGAGGGGCGGAGATTACTCAGTGAGGTGAGGCGGAGGTTATGTGATGGTCGACGAGGCGTGTGGGGTTGCGGAGCGATGGGAGCGCCTCACCAGAGGGTAGCCGGAGGTGAGGAAGGTGACGGTGGACAGCGACGGTTGAGGGGTCGATTGAGTGAAATAAAGTGAGGAAATGAAAGAGGGGATAGAGGGGAATGATTTGAACCTAATTAAAGGGACGACAGGGGACGAAGGGGCAGACGGCTGTACCTGCTGTCACCGGAGAAGAAGATGCCCAGTGGGGGAGGACGACGGCGACGACGGGGCTAGGGCAGCATGCACGGGTGTTCCGCGATGCGGAGGAGGATGAGGAAGATAACTCTGGCACTGGTTTTGTGGCAGAGCGAAGAGGAAGGGGAGGGGGGCTCTCCAAAGCTCGCTGGACACCTTGGCCAGAGAAGAAGGAGATGAATTTGAGGTGGAAATCCAGCCAAGTCAAGCTGAAGAGGTGCGGCTGGAGTTTGGGTTTAATTTATAGGTGCATGGTCGTGCTTCTGGTGCGTGGAGGGCATGCTTCTAGCCACCGAAGTCTCACCGGAGATGGAAGGTGGTTAGATACCCAAATCTCTCGTGTGTTCGCACGAGAGATTGGGTGCAAATCTGGGATCAAGATCAGGCTTAGATGGAAGGGGATTCCTCAGAGAATCTCCCTTCCAATTTTGGGAGGGGATCTCTGAGGGATCAGAGAGTATTCCCTCTCTAATCTTTGCCGAAGTAGGATTCTTCCCCAATAATGGTGGAAGGACTTGGTTGTAAGATTGGAGAGAAAGATAGGGGGGTTGTTGTGATGGTTTTCAAAAGATAGGGACCAAAATGTGATTGGGTGTACTAAATTGCAAAGTATGTCAAGATGACCTCCTCTTAGGTCCAAATTTTGGTACAAACCTAATTTGGACCTAAGGAATCCAATGGTGGAGTTGGATTTTAGGTTTGACGATGTTTGACTGGACATTTTGCGTGAAAACCCAAATTAGGTCAATTGATGAGCTAGGACCCTATTCTAGGTCAAAGTAGGTTCCAAAGGCCAATTTGAATGTTCTAAGCCCTAAGGGATATTTTTCCATGATTTTTAGAGGGTTTACTTGATTTTTATCCTGACCGGAACCTTGTTGAATTAAGCAGTTCTGTTTTAGGGTTACCAAATGTCATTTAATTCCTGGATTGCACATGAACCCATTTCTGATTGAATCAGCCCACTTTTTATCTTATTTAGACCATTTGACCTATGCTTTGTCTCTGAGAAATTCCGTTTATGTATTGCAATGGTAAAATTGCAGTTTTAACCTTTATTTCATGTTTTCTTCTCAAAACACTTATTCCTTCAATTAAGCCCTCTTCTAGGTCATGTAGGAGCTTTTACTCTCTTTATTAGGTCAAAATGAGCTAGTTATGGCTCATGATGAGGCTCTCATCAACCCCATAAAAAAATAAAAAAAGTAGCGAGAAAGCTATCGATTGGGAAGATAAACCTTTAGGTAGAAACTCTTAAGGTTACCTAGGGTCGTAGAAACCTGAAGTCCACTTTTTTGGCCGCCTAGAGAGTCTATCACCTTTTCACAAGATGCTTAGAATTTAAAGAACTTTTTGAGCCTTAGGTGGGTTGGGTAGACGTAGAAAGATGCCCCGAAACTCTAAACTCAAAAGTCCAGAAAAAATAGAAAAGAAGAAAAACAAAAGAAAAGTATCTTCCCTTTTCAAAATAAGGTGAGGACTTGGGTGATTTGCATTTTGGCCCGCACTCGGGCACTGTGAGTCTTTATAGTTTAGGACCTTAGTTGAAATTTCCTTTTGTTAATAAACTACTAATATCTTAAGCGATCGACTCTTAATTCTATTTTTATACATAGCATATAAGTTAGTTTTACTAGGGATTAGCAAAAGATGGGCATGGGGGTATGATGTATACATATCCATTTAGGTTAAAATGCCTATTTATGCTTGTTCCTAGTGTTAGATATGGATTCCATAGTATATATATCACATAGGATGCATCATTCTGCATTTAGAATAGTTTGTAGAAAGTTTAGGTTAATTCGTCTCCTTTTATGGCCAACAAAGAAGGAGATCTATTTCAGGGTCTCAGATTGATGATCCGACCATACGGATCTGATTAAGACAAAGATGGGAGCCCAATGCCTCTGAAATTGTCTTGATTGGAGTTCCGTAGCACCTTATGTAGTCTGAGGAAGATCAACGATCATGGGGCTAGGTGACGCAATTCAGCCATCAATGGCACCATGTGGCGCCATCACAACTGCCCAAATCCATCCAAGCCCCTTCGCTCCATCTTGCAAGCGGCACCATCATGCGATCCCAGCCGTTGGATTACGATCCAATGGCAGAGAATCACCTTAGCGCACGGCTCTACTTCAAAGGAGAACACGGAGATGAGATCTCGACCATTGGATCGAGATCCATTGGTCAAAAGCATGTGCACACGGTTTCATCTACTTAACCATTCACTATCAGAGCACATTAGAGAGCACCTTCATTCCGTCAACATCGGCGTGCGATCGAAGACTCACGCATGGAATTAATCTCCTGAAGAACACACGTGGGTGAAATTCACTTATTGGATCAGATTGGGCGGTAGAGAAGGAGGCGATGTGGCATGACAAGCGCCACACGATCTGCACGCATGTGATCACGCGATAACCCATGCCCTATTTGATGCACCAGCTGAGCGTGTGATCTTTGCGTAATCCGAGCCATCCATCCTTGATCCAATAGCTGTTTACCGACCATGCCTTTGTAGCTGTTAACGCGTGGGCGTGTGTGTTGGTTGAGGACCTTCAGCGACGTTTGAGGTGGAGTTTTAGTAATGTCTTTGATGTCGTTGTTGACCCATGAACAACCAAGCCTCTTCTCCTCCAATATAAAAGGATCTACACCCCTCCATCCATCCTCATCTCTTCATTTCTCTCCCTCACCACCTCCAAGGCTTTAGAGAGAGCTTGCCCTAAGCTCGGGATGCTCCTTTAGAGTATAAATTAAACATTTTTTCCTCCCTTTCACCCCTATCCCTGGAGCATCTCGTGGCTGTCCTCTCACCACCTTCGGGAAGAAGATCCTTGCCACGATGCCATTCCACCCCGTCATCCATCGTTCGATGTCGTTTTCCTTCTTCCAGTTCTTCCCCACCTTCGTTCGGGGTGCCGTTAGAGCGAGTCGTACTCCAAATGACCGTTGAGGGGGATTCTTCCCACCTCTCTCTATCTTTTTACTTTCTAGTGTAGTTTTTCGCTTTCTTATCTGTAGCAAACTCTTTGAGATATACATTGATGTTCTCTCCCTCTCTCTATTTCTCTTATTTTGCAAGTAGATTAGTTAGATAAAGTTTTGTTGATCTGATCTCTTGCCTTATAAAAATACCAAGAAAAATCTTAAAAGATAAAAACACCAAAAACAAATAAATTCAAAATGTGGATTTCACAAACTCAAACATTCACCTCTCTGTGCTTGACCAGGGACTCACCTTGTGTTTCAATATAAATTTTATCTCGTAGTGATTTTTGCAACTACGATGATGGGTTCTCCAAAACCCTAATTTTACATCTTGAAAAACATGCTCATCAATGCATGATTTTGGGGACCAAAATACCTATTTTGCCCTTAGCTTTAGCTGTAAAAAGGACCCTAGAGCTCCCATTTGAAGGCATCTCTCGCTTGAACTCTCCCTCGATCTCTCCCTCCAAGCATCTCCATGCTTCTCCTGCACCCTCTTCCTCTGAGGCATCCATCAAGATCACCTTGGTGCACTACTGCTGCTCTCCTAAACCTCTCCAAAGGCCACCAAGGATCACCCTTGGTGCCCTGGTTCTAGTAGACTAGATAGTTATTTTTAGTAGTTCTAGATCTAGTAATGCATGTTTTAGTTGTTTTATTCTAGTTCCATTTGAAATTCCTATCAAGCATTCAACTTAAAACAATTGCATGATTATTATCTAATTATAGTTGCTATCATGATTAGTGCTTAGTTAGTTATAAACCAATATTAAAATCAAGTCATTCTTCTGCCTCCCTGAGTTCGACCGGGACTCACCATCTTACTACATTTTATTTGCTTTGACGTATCTTTGCGCTATACTACGATGAAATTATCTTAAGACGCGATTTTATGTCCGAGCAAGAACCGTGCACAAAAAAAAAAGACCAGCCACCCCCCTACGAGGTATCATCTTCCTCCCTATGATGGGAGAGACTACTCTCATCCACCATATCCTTCCCCATGCACTTGATAGAGATCCACAACCACGAGCCTCCACCCTCGACTATGACTTTCCACTACCATGTACCTTTCATCACCGTGCGCTCGACAATCCATAACTACGGTCGGCGGTGATAGTGCTGACTCCATCATCGTGATCCACCTTGATGTTCATCATCGTGATCCATCTCCTTACTGCGACTATGAGATCATCACCGCATCTCATCCTCCTCCTTGACTGCACACCTTCCTCCTCGCGACAACTCCTTCCCGCGTGACTCCACGAATTGTTCTTCTTTGGTATTCTTCTTCCTTCAGCTTCCCTAATAGAGAAGAAGACCATCACCGTGTGACCTCCACTTGAATGCACCAGCAGCAACTCCATCGCCAGCCCATGGTATTGATGGCGACCTCTGCACCACCACCGACTCTACTCTCCAACCACAAGCCACGACACTCCACACACCCACCAGTGCCATCACCCACCAGCACTACCAGCCCCAATTCCTAGAGTAGCATGCACCTACGCATGGCAGCTTGCACGCACCCTCGCACACGGTAGCCATGTGCAACCGTCAATACCAACTCAATCACAGCCATGCCTTCGTACGCAAGCCGCAGACTACACGCTTAGCCTCCACCTCCTCTTCCTCTTCTTCTTATCAACTGACATAGAAGAGGAACCCAACACCCGTCGACTTCCTCCACTCACAGTCGCCACCTCTGGCCACGAAACTCTGCACAGTCAATGCCAACACGCTTCCCTCACCCACACGATCTCTGCCATGCCACCGTAGTTGCTGATGTGAGATTTGCACGATTTTATAAATAAGGGGATTTAATGTCATTGAAATGCACATAACCAATCAGCTTTTAAATTTATATTACTAGATAGTGGTGATATCTAGGGTCATCCAAGGAGGGCAACTTGTTAGTCAAATAAGTGATTCTCTCTCTCGCTTCTCAAATCAACACCTCACTTTTCATATTTTGATTTTTGTATTCTTTTATCTTTGGAAAGACGCAGATACAAATGTGAAGATAGAACTACGTTAAAGAAACTATGCCTACAACTATAACCTAAGTGACAAGAGAAGTCTTCTCTTCTAATCTCACCCTAGGCAATTGCACCTAGGGTAATTAGAAAAGAGATGTGATATACTAGAGTAAATAAAGTTGCTACTTGAAATTGAAAATTTAAGAATGAAGAAAGGCACTTTGCTATTAAGAAGAAATGTTTACAAAGTACCTAGGGAGCTCAACTAAGTAGAGGTTCCACTTAGTTAATCCCTAGGTAGATGAATGCTTAACAAGAATTAGAATGCAACAAAATAAAAGATTGAAAATTCTCCCTAGTAGCTAAGGCAGCCTTCGCTCCAAGAATTGTAGCTCCCAGACTTGAAGACTTTCTTATAGCTGCTTAAGTTGCTCCTCTTAGGAGTGGATGTCCTCCATCCTTCTTTCCTCTTTCCTGGCCGTCCTCCTTAGTGAAGACCTTGCTCCTTGGTGTGGCACAAGAAAGGAGAGAGAAGCGGTAGAAGGCACCAAGGGAGAGGGTAGGTTGTTCCCTTAATCTCCTTCTCTCCTCCTTTCTTGGCCGTGGGATGTATGGTGGCTATAAGTTTTTGGTAGGAAGAATTGTTGGTTGCCAAGGATGGTTCGAATGGTAGGATGGGGGTCTTTTTATAGGCTAGTATGGATGGTGGTTTGGAAGCTTCCTTGGCACCATGTGAAAGGGTGCCAAGGAGGGTGGCTTGGATGGTGGTTAGGAAGCTTCCTTCGCACCATGTGAAAGGGTGCTAAGGAGGGTGGTTAGGATGCTTCCTTGGTGCCATGGGAAAAGGTGACAAGGAGGATGGTTAGGAAGCTTCCTTGGTGCCATGTGAAAGGGTGGCAAGGAGTGTATTTTAGGCACATATGGTTGGTGGTTTAATGTAGCAGGATGATCGTGCTTCTACGCGGTTTGTTAATTTAGGGTTTTAAGTCATTACAACACACAAAAATGAATTCCTTTTAAAATTTATAACCTAGTTTGTGGGGTTTCTAGGGTTGTCCAAGGAGGCAAAATTGTTTGCTAAATCAAATCTCTTGCTTTAAAGGGGAATCAATTTTCTTTTTGGTGTTTTATATATATGATATTTTTTAAGATTTTGAAATAACAGGAACACTAGATTTCTATTGAAAAGGACTAACCCTAATAGCTAATATCTACATGACAAAAGTTGATTCTTTCTAAGCTCACCTGAGGCACGTGGAGGCCTAGGGTAATTAAAAAGAAACAGTGTTTGTGCACTAGGAATAATGCGACAAAAATAACAAAAGGAACTTGAGATAAAAGCTATATTAAAAGGAAGGCAACTTTTAATTGAGAAAGAGTGTTTTACAAAAATCATAGTAGAGGAATGCTTCTACTACTAGAATAAATATAACAAAAAACAAAAGAAACAAAAATCCTCCTGAAATGATGGTGAAGAGGGGAAGCTCCTTGCTCCAAGCTTAGTGGCTCCTAGGCGTGAAAAGGTCTCCTCCTTCTCTTTCCTCGACGTCCTCCAAAGGCAAACCCTAGATGGGCATGCCTTCTCCTTCCTAGAGTGGATGGCTCCCACTCCAACAACTCCTCCTTAAGGTGGCATAGACCACCTTTGATTCTTCCTCCAAGGGTGGTAGTGCACCACCCTCAAATCCTCCTCTCCCTAGGGTAGGTGTGTACCCTAGGTTGTCCTCCAATGCCTGGATTCCTCCCTTGGATGGCGTGGGCACAAGAGAGAAGAGAAGAGGGGAAGGCACCAAGGGGATAGAGTATACCCTTAATCTTCTTCTTCTTCATCTCTTGACCTTCTATGTAGGTGGAAATATGGGTAAAAAAAATGTATTCAAGGTTGGGTTTTAATGGTGGCAGTAGGGGGTTTTTATAGGAGTAGGAGGGGGGTAGGGTTGGTTATAGGATGGACGGCTATGATAGGGGTTAGATGGCGGTTATAGGATCCTAGAGCTAGGGTTGTTGGTGCCAAAATGGAAGGGCACTTGGTGGTTGGCGCCAACTCTAGGTGGTTGCTTCAGCTAGCTTAGAGTCTAGCTATTGTGAGCTAGATGGAGCTGAGGTGAGCTAAGCTTTATCTGAGGTGGACTCAAGTCAACATAGTTGAGATAGCTAGAGCTCCTAGTGAACTGTGGGAGCTGAGATGAGCTACACTCAACTAAGTTGAGTTGGATCTGAGCTGAGGTGAACTCTAGTCAACTCAAGTGAGCTAGCTAGAGCTCCCTGTGAAATAATGGGAGCTGAGTTGAGCTGAATCTGGGCTGACCTGAGCTAGGGTGAGCTAAGATGATCTCTCTTGAGCTACCATACAGGTAAGGCGAGTTGAATGGAGCTGAATGGAGTTAACCCTAGTCCAAGGGAGCTAGTATCTAGCCATGATGGATCGGAATCAGTTGAGTCCTAGCTTGATTGGGCTTCCTCTTCATCAGTTGCCTTCTGGAGTGCTACGATTCTTTGGATCTGACTCTCTGCTTATCCCTAACACTCCAAGAAACACAGCAAAAATAAATAACAAATGCAATGCACGCCTACCCTAGTTTATGCCTAAATGTAACCCAAAAACCCATTTGCGGATCAAAATCCTAAGAGCTAGGCTTGTTTTAATGCAAAAGAATGATGATAAACTGGCATTTTTCACACCCCCATGCTTATCTTTTGCTAGTCTCTTAGCAAAACTTTAACTTTTACAAAAGGAAATATCTGGGAAATCCAATTTTTCTGACTTTTGAGGAGAGAGATTATAGAAAATAGGATGATCCAAACGCAGGAGGCATAGGATTTATTAAGGATAAACATCAGGATTTATTTTTGGATCCAAAAATTGGACAAAAACGGATCAATGTATCCTCCAAAAAAATTCATTGATTAACCCCTTGTTAATTCAGATGACTTGAAATTTTTTATTTTTAGGATTTTTCTGGGTATTGAATTTGATTCGCAACTTGCAATAACCTTTCAAACTTTGTGTCCATGCTTGTGAAAAGCCAACATATATAAGGGAATGTTTTTGGTTTAACACTTTTTTTTTTCCTCATGCTTATTTTTAGCTTAGACTTACAACAGATGTGTCGAGATCATTGTTCCTATTACCAAACCTCGAGGGGGTTATGGTGCCAGTACTTTGAGATAGCACTATCCATGACACCACCCAGGAGCTCACAACTTCAAAACACAATGCGGTGTAAAGGGGCGCAACAAGCAAACTCAAGCTCTTGCTCCGACACTATAGGTAGAGCACCATCCAAGACACTTGAGCTGCAAAAATACACTTTAATGCTCCGTCTAAACATATGAAATATAGAAATGGAGCGGCATAAGGTGGTAACATGTCATTGCATCCTCAAAGGAGGGATTTTCCTCCTTCTTGGCGGTGGGAACTCAAACCAATGATTTGCTTCGGACTTTTACTAAGGCCAAACAAGGGATTTTTCTGATTTTTAGTAGTTTTTAGGTGCTGGCTTGTGTGTGAATTTTGACACAGGATGTTTTGCAACAAATGCAAGTTTTTGAATCAGAAACTAACCTAGATACTTTCCAATTTACAAAAGAGGATCAAGTCACTTGAACTATCATGAGTTCAGGTGGAATTTTGGGGAAGGATATCTGATCTAGTTTAAAGAATGACCCTAAAATTCTAATGATTAGATCCATATCCTTATCCCAAGTTTGTTAAAGGTTAAATCCCATTGTACCAAAGATGTGTTTTCAACCTTAGTCCCGATTTCAAAATTTTCCTCAAAAGGTTTTCAAAATTTTTACTTTTTTTTGGTATTCATGCAAGAAAAACAAAATGACAAAAGAAAAATGCATGTTTTTAGGTTTTGAAAAATCTTAAATCGATCATCAATTTTAAGAAACCCCCCCATGCTTATGATATGCAATGTCCTCATGCATTATGAGGGAAAAGGGATCACCTTAGTGAAGGGCAGTCAGGTTTAGGATGGTCAAAACCTGGAAAAAGAATGGAAAAGGAAAGCAGGAAAAATAATGGGTTACCTCCCATCCAGTGCTATCTTTTACACCTATTCAGCTGGGCGTAGTGTGCATCAGTGATCAGCTGTGGTTAGTTCAGTGAAATCGAAAGATTCAGATGGAAGATTCAGGGCATGATCAAAATAGGGCTTTAACCGTTGGTCGTTGACTTGAAAAGTCATATTAGTTTTAGGATCAAAATGGTCAACAGCGCCGTACAGATATGTTTTTAGGATAATAAAAGGGCCAATCCATTTTGATTTCAATTTTCCAGAAAAAATATGTAATCATGCATCGAAAAGCCAAAGGCATTGATTAATGTCGAAATGTTTTTGAACAATGTATTTATCATGAAATTTATTTGTTCGGTCATCGTAAATTCACGTAGTTTCATATAAAAAATTACGTAATTCTTCCAGTTCAGTCAATTGTAATTTTTTGTGGATACCAGCATCAGAAAAGTCCATATTTAATTGCTTTATTACCCAAAAAGCCCTATGCTCAAGTTCGACCGAGAGATGGCATGCCTTCCCAAAAATTAGAACAAAGGAAGACATGCCAAGAGGAGTTTTGAAAGTAGTATGGTAGGCCCATAAAGCATCGTCCAATTTGGTGGACCAGTCTTTACGATCGAGCCTAACCGTCTTTTGTAAAATATTTTTATTTCCCAGTTAGAAACTTCTGCTTGACCATTTGTTTGGGGATGATAAGGTGTGGAAATTTTGTGATTAACATCATATTTAGAAAGAAAGTGACAGAATTGTGAGTGAGTGAAGTGTGAGCCTCCGTCACTGATAATGGCCTACGGAATGCCGTATCTTGAGAAAATATTTTTCTTAATGAATTCAACAACCACTCGGTGATCACTGGTGCTAGTGGGTATTGCTTCAATCCATTTAGAAACATAGTGAACCACGACTAGTATATACAAATACCCACCAGAGTTGATGAACGGTGCCATGAAGTTGTTGCCCCATACATCAAAAATTTCAACCTATAAAATAAGATTAAGGGGCATCATATCCTTCTGAGTCACGTTGCCGATGCTCTAGCAATGCACATAGGACCAAACAAAGTTATGAGCATCTTTGTGTAAGTTGGGCCAAAAGAATCCCACATTAAGGATTTTAGCTATAGTTTTCTTGCTCAAAAAATGTCTGCCATAGACCATTGAATGGCAATGTGTTAGAATATCATGGATTTCTGAATTAGGGACACATCATCTAATGACCTGATCGGCACAAATGTGGAAAAGGTCAAGCTCCTCCCAAAAATAGTATTTAATATCAGGAAAGAACTTTCCCTTTTTGTTTTGGCCAATCAGTAGGGATTCATTTTGTTGCTAAGTAATTTGCGATGGGTGCAAACTAAGGGAGGGTGGTGGTAGCAAAAATGCTTTCATCAGGGAATTGATCAAGGGGGATCATTATGTCATTCATCATAAGACAAGAGAGATGGTCGGCCACTACATTTTGCTATCCCACCTTATCCTTGATTTCCAGGTCAAATTCCTAGAACAGAAGGATCCAACGGATAAGGTGGGGTTTCGCATCATTTTTTGTCAGCAAATATTTAAGTGCTGAGTGGTCGGTATATACAGTGACATGTGACCCCAGAAGATGAGATCTAAATTTTTCTAGGGCAAATACAATGGCAAGAAGTTCTTCTTCAGTAACTGTGTAATTCTGTTGTGCATCATCAAGAGTTTTGCTAGCATAATAGATCACATCGGGCTTCTTGTCAATTCTTTGCCCTAGAATGGCCCCCACAATAAAATCTGAAGCATATGTCATTCCAATCAGGTACCTGCAAAATTGGTGCCTCGGTAACTTCCTTCTTCAACCTCAAAAACCCTCTAGTCATTTATCATTGAAATCAAATGGCTGATCTTTAGTAAAAAGCTGACTTAAGGCCTTGGAGATTTGGGAAAAATTTTTTTTGAATCTACAGTAGAAACCCACATGATCCAAAAAGGTTCTGATCTATTTTACAGTAGTAGGTGGCAGGAGCTTAGATATAGCATCTATTTTTACTTTATCTACCGCAATTCCTTGTTTTGATATAACATGGCCTAGGAACCTTCCTCGACCATGAAATGACTTTTTTCCCAGCTGAGGACCAGATTGACTTCTATGCATTTTTGGAGAGTTCTTTCAAGCTTTTAGAGATAATGGTCAAAAGAATCTCCAAAAATAGAGAAGTCATCCATAAAGACTTCTAAACATTCACCTACCAGGTCTAAAAATAATGCAAGCATACACCTTTGAAAAGTCGTAGGTGCGTTGCAAAGACCGAAGGGCATTCTTTGGAAAGCAAAGGTTCCGAAGGGGTAGGAGAAAGTTGTTTTTTCTGGGTCCTCAGGATGAATCGGTACCTGATTATGGCTAGAATAACCTTCTAGAAAATAGTAAAAATCCCGTCCGGCTAACCACTCCAAGATTTGATCAATAAAGGGGAGAGGAAAATGGTCCTTTTTGGTGGCAGTGTTTAATTTTCTATAATCAATAACACGTGCCAGGTAGAGGCGGTTCAAGTGGCTATATTCTCCCCATTTTCATTGGTGACAACTGTTAGTCCAGCCTTTTTGGGCACTACTTGTGTTGGACTAACCCAAGAGCTATCAGAAATGGGATAGATGATATTTGCATCAAGCCACTTAATAATCTCCATTTTTACCACCTCCTACATATTAAGGTTCAAGCGCCTTTGTGGTTGGCAGGGGGGCAAGAATTGTCCTCTAGATATATACGATGTGTATAGTAGGATGGATGAATACCCTTAAGATCAGAAAAGGTCTAGCCAATAGTTTTTCTATATTTACTCAAAACCTAGAGAAGTTTGTGTTCTTGTGCCCCAGTAAGTCCAGAATTTATAATCTGGGGCAAGGTCTAATTTGGACCCAGGAAAACATATTTAAGGGAGTCGAGCAAAGGTTTTAACTCTAGTTGTGGGCCCGACGTCAAAAGAATTTATGCTTTTTGTGTAAGTGGTGAAGTGAGAGTGAAAGGGTGACTTGGAGTGTTAGCTGAATGTGTGGCTAGGGTGGGGGGGTGGAATGAAGTGGATTGTTTAGGAACCATGTTAATGGCAAAATAGGATCCCAAATGTGAAATCAACAAAGTTTCCTTCACTGTATTTTCCATTTTTGAATCCGAGTCATCAAAGAAACCAGGTTCTTGGAACCTCCTAGAAGCTTGGAAAATATCTAGGGTTACAGATTCATCACCACACATGATCTTCATTTTGCTAGAATCATAATCAATATTTGTGCGGGCGGTGGCTAAGAATGGTCTTCCAAGAATTATAGGGGCAAACTTTAAAGCTTCTGGTACCTCTATGTCCAAGACTAAAAAGTCTACTGCAAATAGGCAATTTTTGACCCGGACATGGACATTCTCAACAATTCCCCTTGGTTTAATTGTAGATCGGTCTACTAATTGAAGAGTAACCTTAACAGGCTTTAATTCACCCATCTTAAATTCCTCAAAAATAATTGTGGGGATAAGATTAATTGAAGCACCGAGATCCAATAAGGCGCGATCAAAAGAAGTATCATTAATGATAACTTGTATCAAGGGAGCACCTAGATCTTTTCTCTTAAGAGGCATTCGGCTCTGCACAACTGAGCTGATTGTCCCGAGAAGGATCACCTTTCCTAAATTTCTAGGTTGCCTTTTTGGGGTACACAAATCCTTTAGAAATTTTGCATAGGCAGGGCTGTATTTTATGGCATCTAGGAGAGGGATGTTAATTTCAACTTGCCCAAATAAATCCAACAATTCCTTATCAGTGGGCTCGGATTTCTTCTTTTTCTTATTTTGTGAAGAATGGAGGGCTTGTGGAAATGGTGAAGGGTTTTCCTATTTTACATTATTAGGTTCTTGAACAGTGTCAGAGGAAGATGGGGAAGAGTTGATCTATTTTTCATTGAAATGAGTTTCTTTAATAGGCAGGGGGTCCTGAGTGGTTTTCCCATTCCTCAAAGTAACTGCATTTGTAGTCTGGTTGTTTCTAGGATGAGGATGAGAAGCCTAACTGTTATTGAAACTCGGGGGATGCTGAGGTGCTGGTTGAATGGGTTGACTAGGATATCCACCTTGGAACTGATTCTGTTGATCATTCGGGTTGGGCATGGGTTGGGAAGGTAAATTCTCAGCAAGTCGATGATCAGGAGTAACCTTAACTTGTTGCAAGTTGGTAATCATGTTGGTTAGTTCTATCATTTGGCTCTGCATACCTTGCAGAGTTTTCATGACCTGGGTATTGATATCTTCCTGGGATGGTCCAGGTTGATATGCAGGTTGCACATAATTCCCAAAGTGATTTTGTTTGGGAAACGGAATCGGGTTCAGGGCTTTGTAGGACTGATTTGGGTTGGTCCTCTAGTTTTGATTGTAAGTGTTGGAGGGGTTTCTAAATTGCACCTGGAGAGCATAAATATTTTCCGTGGCAGGATCAAGAATATTCTAATTTAGATAATCAAAATTCCCAGTCAAATCTTGTGGAAAACCAGTAGAAAATTGCTGACCAGCAAATGTGGCATCAATGTTGTGCTGATTTTCTCTTTGGAGAAGTTGCGGAGTGTTAGTGTGTGGAGAGTTAAAGTGTGTAGAATTAAGGTGTGGAGCATGTTTGTGAGTGAGCTTTTCTTCCATCTTTTTCAGGTGAATTTGCATCTGGTCCAGTCATTGAGCGAACATATATAGATCATCTTGAGTGACTGGAATTGAGGTGGATTTGGAGTCAATTTCATTGACTCCGTGTCTGGGGTTTTGAGTTCTACCAAAAGTGTCCATTGAAGTCATATTAAATGAGTTTTCACTCATTTCCTGACAAAGGAGATAGGCACTTTCAACATCTTTATTAAGGAAATTGCCCCCACATGAGGCATCCACAAATCATTTCAATTGATCTTCTAATCCATGATAGAAGATCTACACGAACTGCCATTGCAGAATTTCATCGTGGGGACAACTTCTTAAAAGTTCTTGGAATCTTTCCCAAGCTTCATAGAGGGGTTCACCAATTTTTTGTTGAAAGGTTGTTATGGATCTTCTTCAAGCATTAGCTTGACCGATCAAAATAATCTTTTTTAGAAAAGTGCTCTTTAATTGGGGCCAGGTGGTGATCTGGTGCCCAACCGTTCTAAACCAGTGTGAAGCTTTATCTTTTAAAGAGAGAGGAAAAAGTCTAATCAACCACATGTCTTCCTACACATTGCAGGAATGAGTGGTTTGAGCAAGGACAGTTAATTCCTCGAGATGACGAAAAGGGTCCTCTCTTGGAAGACCACGGAAATGCTTGAGCAAGTTCAGAATAGCTGGTTTGATCTCAAAATCCCCTTGTGGTATGACCACCTCAGGTCTTTCCTCATTGTTTGAAGGATCATAAAAATCCTTAAGAGGAATGACTGGTTGCTGACAGGGTGGTGGGTTTTGCCCTTAGTTGGCTAGGTTCATCACAATCCTAGCCAAATTCTCTTGGTTTTGTTGTATCCGAACCAAATGATCGACCATAAAGGCAAAGGGGTTTATATTTTGAGTTTGGATTTGAGGGCCACCTGGCCCTGGAAGAATTTTTGGTTGATCCAGATGAGGGAGGTTAGGGATGGGGAAGTTAGCTTGTGGGTCGGCTGATGGGTTAGAAGTGGAAGCAGAATTTTTTTGTCAGTTTCCCAGGATTTCCATATTTTTAGAAGAGGAAGGAGAAGAAAACAAAGATTTTCTAGTGTGGGGGACAAAATCAGATGGACCCTCAAGATGTGGTTTTTGGTACCTTCGCTCCTGCATGCACTTTTTTTTTTTGGAAGAATTAGAGGGGAGGAGAAGAGAGAGAGGAGAGAAAGTGTGCAATTCAAACAACAAATTCTAGACATAACCTAATTGTGACTACCTAAAAATAACCTAAGACTTGGTCTACCTAGGAAATAAGTAATCACTAGTGAATACCCATTCTATCAACAAATCTAGCCAAGTTGTTTAAGGGGAGGTTTGAGCCTAAGTGTTTCCCAGGAAAATCCCCAGGTGCTTGTACAAACCTGCACCTAGTCATTTGACACAACCCCTCAGCCTGAACACCAGATATAGATGAAGAATTGATATTAACTAAAGAAAACTTAAGACCTAGATAGCAAGCCTAAGTTAATGAAACCTTAGGGGTCAAGTTGCTACAGATTTTAATTAGGTTTAGGATACTAAAGTTCACATGGAATGTGGAGGGCGTTGATTGGGTTATTACCCTGTTATTTCAATTTTTTTTTGCGTGTGTGCAGGAATAGGAAAGTGGTTCTAATTTCAAACAAGTTGTCACACAATTTTAAGTGTTTCTGTCTTTTAGGATTTGCTTTAAATTAATGCATTTTAGGGTTTCCTTTCTTAAGACTTCAAAAAAGTTTTGAGATACCACAAACAAGTGGAAATCAAGTATTATGGGTTGAGATCAATTTCCTTTTAGTGGATTGTCTCTAAAAATGAATAAGAAACTCTAATCCAATTGATCCTACGACAGAAAATTAACTACCAATGGATTCTTTTAGGCTTTCTGCATTAAGTAGTTGTCCAAACAGATCAAATAGCACCACTACTTTATGGCAAATCAAACAAGGATTCCAGAAAAGATATTTTTAAGATTTTAGGAATTTTCTTGATATTTGTTTTGAATTTTTATTTGTGCTGCTGTCAAACTCCATAAATGATACTCATGGGTATTTTGGACTTTTCACTATCACCACCAACCTCAAAAAAAGTTTTGGTGATTTTATGTGATGTATAGAATATCACAAGGGTTCCAGAAAGCTAAATTTCACAAAAATTGGATGACTACAAAAATTCTAAAAATTCGTGGAGAATAGCAAAATAAGAAGATTAGAGGGTATGACCCCTATGTAGTCCATAAATTTTTACAAATTAATTACAAATCCAATTACCCTAAAATTTGGAATAGATGTTCCTTAATTCATTTGAAATCACTGGGTGAAATAGTGTGATTTTAGGAGGCTTGTGGTATTCAGAATTAATTTTTCAAATTCGAATAGAAGTCTGGACCCAAAAATAGAACACCAACACTTGAAATGGAGTGGTGTTTAATGGCGCAAACAAGTAAACAATGAGTTTAAAATTGCACCACTCCACTTAATTAAGTTGTTTAAGGTCCTGAAAGCTAAGTTTAGTGTATTTTGGTAGTCTTTTAATGCTTTATGTGACAAGATAAAGGGAACCAACCTGAATCCATGGGAAGACAAGGGATTTGAGTTCTTTCCAGAATTCCGCTTGCTTCTTGTAGTTCCTGCACACAAGAGATAGAAGAAAAGAGAAGGGGATGAGATCCACTTCAAGAAAGAGAAAGTCAATAAAAGCAAAGCCATGCCTCCCTGATAACGGCGCCAAAAAGCGATCGCATTTTTGCTCGATTTGTTAATTTAGGGTTTTAAGTCATTGCAACACACAAAAATGGATTTGCTCTTAAAATTTATAACCTAGATAGTGGGGTATCTAGGGTCATTCAAGGAGGCAAAATTGTTTCCTAAATCAAATCTCTTACCTTAAAGGGGACTCAGCTTTGTTTTTGGTGTTTTATATATATGATTTTTTTTTAGATTTTGAAATAATAGGAACACTAGATTTCTGTTGAAAAGGACTAACCCTAATAGCTAATATTTACATGACAAAAGTTGATTCTTTCTAAGCTCACCCGAGGCACGTGGAGGCCTAGGGTAGAAAGAAAGAGTGTTTGTGCACTAGGAATAATGCGACAAAAACAACAAAAGGAATTTGAGACAAAATCTATATTAAAAGGAAGGCAACTTTTAATTGAGAAAGAGTGTTTTACAAAATCCTACTAGAGGAATGCTTCTACTACTAGAATAAATATAACAAAAAATAAAAGAAACAAAATCCTCCTAAAATGATGGTGAAGAGGGGAAGCTCCTTGCTCCAAGCTTAGTGGCTCCTAGGCTTGAAAAGGGCTCCTCCTTCTCCTTCCTCAACGTCCTCCAAAGGCAAACCCTAGATGGGCATGCCTTCTCCTTCCTAGAGTGGATGGCTCCCACTCCAACAACTCCTCCTTAAGGTGGCATGGACAAAACTTGATTCTTCCTCCTCAAATCCTCCTCTCCCTAGGGTAGGTGTGTACTAGTGGTGAGTATTCCAGCATATCACGCAGGCGACCCAGGTTCGATCCCTGGCAACGGTGCCAAAAAGTGATCGCGTTTTTGCATGGTTTGTTAATTTAGGGTTTTAAGTCGTTGCAATGCACAAAAACAGATTCGCTTTTAAAATTTATAACCTAGATAGTGGGGTATCTAGGGTCATCCAAGGAGGCAAAATTGTTTGCTAAATCAAATCACTTACTTTAAAGGGGACTAAAATTTCTTTTTGGTGTTATATATATATGAATTTTCGTTAGATTTTGAAATAACAGGAACACTATATTTTTATTGATAAAGGCTAACCCTAATAACTAATATCTACGTGACAAAAGTTGATTCTTTCTAAGCTCACCCGAGGCACGTGGAGGCCTAGGGTAATTAGAAAGAAAGAATGTTTGTCCACTAGGAATAATAAAAAAGAAAAAACAAAAGGAATTTGCGACAAAAGCTATATTAAAAGGAAGGCAAATTTTAATTGAGAAAGAGTATTTTACAAAAACCCTAAAAGAGGAATGCTTCTACTACTAGAATAAATATAACAAATAACAAAAGAAACACAAATCCTCCTGAAATAATGGTGAAGATGGAAGCTCCTTGCTCTAAGCTTAGTGGCTCCTAGGCTTGAAAAGGGCTCCTCCTTCTCCTTCCTCGACATCCTCCAAAGGCAAAGCCTAGATGGGCGTGCCTTCTCCTTCCTAGAGTGGATGGCTCCCACTGCAACAACTCCTCCTTAAGGTGGCATGGACCACCTTTGATTCTTCCTCTAAGGGTTGTAGTGCACCACCCTCAAATCCTCCTCTCCCTATGGTAGGCGTGTACCCTAGGTTGTCCTCCAATGCCTGGCTTCCTCCCTTGGCTGGGGTGGGCACAAGAGAGAAGAAAAGAGGGGAAGGCACCAAGAGGACAGAGTATCTCCTTAATCTTCTTCTTCTTCTCTTGACCTTCTATGTAGGTGGAAATATGGGTAGGAAAAATGTAGCCAATGTTGGGTTTTAATGGTGGTGGTAGGGGGTTTTTATAGGAGTAGGAGGGGGGTAGGGTTAGTTATAGGCTTGACGACTATGATGGGGGTTAGATGGTGGTTATAGGATCTTGGGGATAGGGTTGTTGGGACCAAAATGGAAGGGCACTTGGTGCTTGGTGCCAACTCTAGGTGGTTGCCAAGGTTAGGGGTTTAGTTAGGTATGTTGTAGGGTTAGGATTAGATCATAGGGTGGTAGTTAGGAGATGGATGGCTACGTTTAGTTGGCGCCAATTATAGGGATGTGTGGTGTGGTTAGCTGTTTTGGCTCCAACTAAAGGAGGGTTTAGGTGGGTTAGGTGGCATGGGTTTTAGGAAGGGTTGGGATGGCTTTATTTGGTGGTGGTTATGGGATTAAGGGTAGATATAGGTAGCGACAAAATGACTAGGCATGGGTGATGTATTTTGGCTCCATCTAGTGTGTGGCTTAGTGTAGTTAAGGGGGGTTAAGGTTGGCGCCAAGTGTAGGTTTCTACAAGGGGTTAGGTGGGTGGTAGGGATGGCTTTAGGTGGTGATGTGCATGGTTAGGATTTAATGAGAAGTTGGCACGAAAAGGAAGTGGTGCATATGGTATTCTTGGCACCAACTTGAAGGGGTGTGAGTGGTGGTGGTTGGTGTGGGTTGGTAGCAAAAAAGGTTATGTTAGGTTAGGGTTAAGGTGGAGAAGTGGACGGCGATGGCATTTTTTTGGTGGAGCTAAGGGTTTAGCTAAGCTAACTAAGCTAGCTTAGCTAGTATAGTGGAGGTGGAGGAATTAGGGTTTCATGGAGGAGAGCTGAAAAAGAGTATTTTGGAGCTGGTATTAGGTACTCTGGAGCTGGTACTGCTGAAGCAGCTTTAAAGGGAGCTCAACTACTAAGCTTAGCTACTTAGCTCTTATGCAAGTAGCCAAGCTTGGGTAGTTGAGCTGGCCCAAACCTAGCTGGAGCTAGGTTGAGTTGGAACTACCTATGATGTGAACTCCATAGCAAGCTAGGCTACTAGTTGACAAGTAGTAGCTTAGCTAGCTTAGATTCTAGCTATTATGAGTTGGCTGGAGTTGAGGTGAGCTAAGCTTCAGCTGAGGTGGACTCAAGTCAACCTAAGTGAGCTAGCTAGAGCTCCCAATGAACTAGTGGGAGCTAAGATGAGCTTGACTCAACTAAGTTGAGTTGGATTTGAGCTGAGGTGAACTCTAGTCAACTCAGTTGAGCTAGCTTGAGCTCCCTATGAAATAATTGGAGCTAAGTGAGCTAGACTCACTTGAGTTGAGCTAGATCTGAGTTGACTTAAGCTAGGGTGAGCTAAGATGATCTCTCTTCAACTACCATTCAGCTAAGGTCAGCTGAATGGAGCTAACCCTAGTACAAGAGAGCTGGTATCTTGCCATAATGAGCTGGAATCAGCTGAGTCCTAGCCTGATTGAGCTTCATCTTCATCAGTTGCCTTCTCGAGTTCTAGGGTTCTAGGGATTTGACTCTCTGCTTATCCCTAACACTTCAAGAAACACATCAAAAATAAAATAATGAATGCAATGCATGCCTAACCTAATTTATGCCTAAATGCAACCCCAAAACCTGCTTGCGGATCAAAATCTTAAGATCTAGGTTTGTTTTAATGCATAAGAATGATGATAAACTGGCAATTTTTAGTGGATGGTCATTAAGGTGGAGAGGGAATAGGGTAGGAGTTGGATCCAGCTGAGTTGAGTTGGGGTCCAACTACTGGAGCTTTTGTCTTCATAAATGTTCCAAGTGCCTTCCATACTACTAGGGTTTCTTTGATTTCCAATGCATTCATCCCTGGTAATCAATTGGAAACTATATGAGATAATGTGAAATGAATGCTACTGTATCCTCTAAACCCTAAATGCCAATACATGCTAAATGAAATGATATAATTTTTTTTTTGAAACTAAAAGGAAAGCTATCGTGTTACGATAACGATTAAGAAAACCTATCCCTGACATTTTGGAGCAAATCCAATAAAGAACTATTAAGTTCATGAATCATTTTGATCATAGCCTCCAATGCTTTAGTGCATGGTGTTGGCTGAGCTTCTAAAGAATATATAGTGTTTCTCAAATTAGCCAACACCCTATCCTGGATCTGGTTCACCTGAACCGGTTGGTTCGATTCAGGTTTGGGTGGGTTTGGGTTAAATCTAGGGGAGTCAAGATGTCGAGCTTCTCGGGTTCCTACTTGATAGTAGGTCGTCTCGGGTTGTTCAAAGAATGGTGGTGACCTATATTCAGTGGAATACTAGGGAGGGTAGGTGTTATAATCATCATATCCTTCCTCATTATAGATCGGGTTGGTTTGGTCATTAAAATATGGAGATCTACAACCATTGTAGCTCTAGGAAGGATAGTAATCATAGTCTTGTTATCCAAGGTTAGGCCCTAGACACTAAGGTCCATATTCATATCCCCAATCAAAGTCATCCCGGCTAGTGGATGGGTAATTACAAGTCAACTAGAAATAGTAATCATCTTTCGGATAAGTGGTGGTAAGAGGATAGGATGTGAAATTTGTGTAGGATGTGGAAGGATACATGGTAGAATAGGAGGGGAAATTAGAAGAGAGAAAGGTGCCCTATAGTACAAGCAATCGACCCTGTCCTTAGGTGGGTTAGCCCAAAGACCTACAGACTCCCAGGACCCATCTTGAGATTATAAATGATTTGGTCTACTTTTATCCAGTCAATCCAACCAGTAAGAAGGAGGGACTAGGGAGAAGGTTCTTCCTTTGGCTTGCACCTCTGGTTCCTAGTGTACCCCCCAACCACGGTCGTTTGATGCTACTCCCCTAGCTAGACATCAGATGGACCAACAGAAGCAGATTAATAAAAAAAAATCTCAGTCTGAGCCCCGAAGAGTGAATCAATCCCTAAGGCCAACGTCTACTGAGTTTAAATTAGGCTTAGGATGATTGTGCTCTTAGAGTGTGATGGGCCCTTTAGATGGATTGTGCCCTTAATGATCAATTAAAATGTGTGTGCGTGCACAACCAGGGTTTGTAAACAAGGTTATTTGATGATGTGTCTTTTAGGGTTTAATCTTATTTAGTAGCTTTTAGGGTTTAATTTTAGATATATTCAATCAAGTTTAGGAGAACACTCCAAATTTTGAAAGCATGGGTGTAGATATATTCCTTTAGAAATCAGAAATAATATGTGGAGTGCCTGGTTCAGCCCTAGGAATCAACCCTAAGTGGCAAGCTACTTGATGGATCCTTTTATCTTAAGTGGTACGGCCCAAACAGCTCAATCAATTGGCCTATTACACCACTTAGTTAAGGCACACAAAAATGTTTGACCTATTCAAATTTCTGCTTACTTATTTGTGTGTTGAGTTAAGTGTACCGGGTCCACAGGTCAGATCCTAGCTAAGTGGTAGAATCAAAGTGATTGTGCGCCTTATGATAAGAAGTTATGGGTGTTAAGTGTGTAGGTTTCAGTTAAATCCCACAAGAGAAGAATATTTTTTATTTTTTTTATATATGCAGGTGGGTGAGGTGAGTGGAGGTGGCAAATAAACAACCAAATCTATCCTAGGGTTTATAAAAGCACCTAAGTTGATTTGGGTTTGAGTTATTAGTGTGGTGAAATAAACTACTAGGTGGGGGTGGTGGGGATAAACTTACAAAACCTTCATCTGCACTTTTCTCTGATCTAACCACTTTGGCCCTCCTCGGAAGAGTACTTGCAATCAAAGTAAGATCATAGAAAAAGAGATAAAAGTTAGGTACGGCGGAAAAAATGCAGGAAAAACCAAAGAGTGTTGCCTCCCGGCAACAGTGCCAAAATGATTGAGGCGCCCTTTGTGAATTAAAATCAGGGTTCGTAGCACCTGTCGTTGTAGCTCTCAAAACATGTCTATCAGATAAAATTTATAACCAAAACTTGAAAAGTGAGTCTCGGATCGAACATGAGGAGGCGAACGTTTGGTTTTATAAAAATCCACCCTTTGCTTTTATTTGTTTTTGGTCATTTTTGTATTTTCTAGTTTTTTTGGTATTTTTAATAGGGCAAGAGATTAGGTCGACGAAATCTAGCTAATCTACTTTCAAAGTAAAAAGGAAAGAGAGAGAGAGAGGAAAAATCACATATATTTCTGAATCCAATGTTTTATACAACTAAGAAAGCGAGAAAAACTACATTAGAAAGCAATAAAGATAGATGGAGATGAGAAAATCCCCCTCGGCGGTTTCTCGAAGGATGACTCGCTTTGACGTCACCTTGAGGAAGGTGGTGAGGAGCAGGACGAAGGAGGATGAAGCCAGAGGACGGAAGGTGGGGCAAGACTACGTCGCAGCAAGGATCTTCTTCCCGAAGGGTGGTGAGAGGATGACTACGGGATGCTCCACGAATAGGGATGAGAAGTGGGAAAAATATTTGGTTTTCTACTCAAGAGGAGCATCCCGAGCTTGGGACAAGCTCTCTCTACAGCTATGGAGGTGGTAAGAGGAACAAAGGAAGAGATGAAGAAAAATGGGAGGGGTAGGGGTCCTTTTATAGTGGAGGAAAGAATCAAATTTGTATACAGGGCATTTAGTGACAATCATAAACATCGCTGAAGATTCTCCACAAATGTTGCTGAAGATCCCGCTCACACACCGTTGCTGCCGCACTGCTGATGTGCATTTTATGCTCCCTTATCATGCATGCATGCATGATACCCGCCGCTGCCTCCACTCCCATGTTATGCTGCTGAGCGTGCCGCTGCGCTTGTGCATGTATACCTCAACCGTTAATCTTCCATGGATTGCATATGGTGCTACAGGACTTTGATTGAGGCGATTTCGGAGGCGTTGGACTCTGATCGTCGTCTTGATCAGATCCGTACGGTCGAATCGTCAATCCGAGGCTCCAAAGTAAATATCCTTCTCTCCTAACCACAAAAAGGATGCAATTAACCTAAATTATATACAACTACTCTAAATGCGGAATGATGCATGCTATGTAATATTTATAACATGAAATGCAAATCTAAGCCTAGGAACATGCATGAATACACATTTTACCTCAAAAATTGTGCCTACATTAGAGAGCTAAGTCAGGTACTATCCAAGTTGCTAAACAAAGTTGGGTTACTTGAATCATCAAGTGTTTGGATGGAATTCTTTGTAGGATACCTGATCTAGTCTAGGTTTCTAGACCTGAAATGTCTAAAAATAAATCCACAACTTCATCCTTAGTTTGTTAATGATTAAACCCTAGGGGTACCTAGTTTGAATTAAAGTTCAACCATTGGTCCTTTCTTTCACTAAAAATTCTCAAAACATTTTTTTAGAAGTTATACAAAGAGTGCATATGCAGATGCAGGTGATGCGAATGCAAAATATTTTAATGCTTTTAGGTTCTAAAAAATAATGAAATGTCTAACAAAATTGAAGTACCCCCCCATGCTTAAGGTTTGCAAGTCCCATGCAAAAGGAAAAGAGTAGGAGAAGTATCACCTGTGAGAAGAAGTCAGGATAGAGGAAAAGTTTTGCAAAACCTGAAAAAGAAAATGAAAGCGAGAAGGAAAATGTTGCTAGGTTACCTCCCAGCTAGTGTTGTCTTTAAAGTCATTTAGTTGGGCATTAAGTGATGCATGAAAGATGGTTGGTCGGGCGTGTTTCGCATGTTAGAAATCGAGGTTACAAGTAATCCATCATCGTAGTTGCAAAATACATCGATTAGATAAAATTTATATCGAAACTCTAAGGGAGTCCCGGGTCGAACATAGGGAGGCGACGTTTACTTTACTTGAAAATTACACTTTGATTCGTTTCTTTTTGGTATTTTAGGGTTTTATTACTTTTTTGTATTTTTGTAAGAAGAAACAAGCAAACGTATCACAAGATAGAGATGTGGAATGAAAATGGTATATATTACTTCCAATGTCAATTACAATAAACTATGAAAGCATAAAAAGAGAGGGGGGAGAGGAAATCTCTCGAATTGGTTATTCGGCGAGACGACGGCGCCTGGCGGAAGCTAGAATGAAGGAGGTGAGGAGCGGGATGACGGAGGTGAGATGTAGGAGGACGTCGGGTCGAGGAAAGCTACGGCGTGGCTCCGTAATGGAGGTGAGAAGACGAAGGTGATCTGCTACCGGAATGGAGGTGGGAGGATGGCTCCAAGGCAACCTATGAAGGGG
The DNA here is from genome assembly GCA_037157565.1 of Thalassia testudinum. Lineage (NCBI taxonomy): Eukaryota > Viridiplantae > Streptophyta > Magnoliopsida > Alismatales > Hydrocharitaceae > Thalassia > Thalassia testudinum. The sequence goes on from JAZHRO010000009.1 coordinate 55,599,757, forward strand.
GTTGGGAAGTTGGAGGAATATTTGTTGGGGCAGAGGTTTGCTATACTAATAGGAGCCTTGGGAGCTTGAGAACAAGCTCTAATGGAGCATTGGTAGGCTTGCTAGAGCTTGGGAGTAGGTGGGAGTAGAGTAGGTAGAGATGGCTTGAAAGGGAGGGGGTGTAGGTCCTTTTATAGTGGAGGAGAAGAGGCTAAAAATGGATAAAGGACCTTTAGCGATCTCCAGACCGTCGCTGGAAATGTTGCCGTAGGTAGCTCACATCCACTTATGCTTTTAGCTGGCTTTGCTGGCTTGTAGTGAAATAGTGATGACTGTAAGCGTCAATGTAGGTTAGCCTCGCTGTCACTGAAAGCTGCCTACAACTGCACTTGCACCCATGCCATGCTGCCCTGCCTATCACGCACGTTGACCGCGTGCGCCCTGCTGTGTGCACGCTGCTTTGCACTAGCATGCATGTGCACGCTCACGCTGCCATGCACTAGAGCTTTGCACGCGTTGCCGCTGCTGCTGCCATGCACCTAACCAAATTGCTAATTGGAGGGGTTGCGGGGATTCAAACCCGCACCCCCTGCAAACCTGCGCTCTAACCATTGCGCCAGACCTTCCCTTGTGTCATGAGGAGCTGCTTGGTGCAACCACTTCCCAATCGTTGGATCTTGATCCAACAGCAAGGATTTAAGGGCATGAATGAAGGAATTGGGCAGTTCTGCTAGCCAGTGTTCGGTAGCCTGGATGGCGCCACGTGGCGCTATCTGGGTCATCCATTTTCTTCTTGTAGAGGGTGCCACAGTGCTCAGATCGAGATGACTCCCTCATTGCCGAATTGCTATCATCGCTCTGGATCCATCCATACGGTCGAATTTTCCATCCGAAACCCGTATGGATGTTGCATTGCCCCCTGGCCATATAAAATGAAGGAATTAATATACAAAACATACAACTATCCTAAATGCCATGCAACGGATGCTATGCAATATTTATTACATGATATGCAATGCTAAGCCTAGGAACTATCATAAATAAGTAATTTATCATGAATTTGTGTGTGTTCATCATACCCCCATGCTTACTTTTTGCTAGTCCCTAGCAAAATTAACCTAAATGCTATGTATAAAAGTAGAATCAGAGTTCGGGTAATTAGGCAAAATTCATTGATTGCTTTAGAAGGTCTCAACCCCAGGACCCAATTACAAAAGCTCAATAGTGCCCAGGTGGCTACCAGAATGCTGACCATCCAAGCCCTCGCCTTATTTGAGAAGAGAAGATAAAAATTTTTTTCTTGTTTTTCTTCTTTTCTATTTTTTTTGTACTTTTGGAGTTTGAGAGTTACGGAATAACTTTTTACGGCTACCCAACCTGCCCAAGACTCGAAAAGGACTTTAAGTGCTAAGCATCTTGTGAAAAATAGTGAAAGACTCACTAGATGGCTGTTAAAATGGACTTCGGATTTCTACGACCCTAGGTGACCTTGCCTAAAGGTTTATCTTTGCGATCGATAGCTTTCTCCCTACTTTCTTTTATATGGGGTCAACACAAGGGCGAACCCAGTTTATTCTACTTCCCTGCTTCTTCCCTAGGTGTTTTGGGAATTATTGTGCATTTTTTTTTGTGAGCTAGGTTTTGTACAACCGGCTGATCAACTACTACCACCGATAGCTTGCCAGCCATACTCGTGCGGTGAAGTTTGGTTTTATTTATTTTTTTTTAATTTTCTCCTTTCTTTTCTATTTTTTTTCTTTCTATTTTTTTTAAGTAGGTGGCTTTCCTGATCTAAGATTTACCTAAAGGCAGTACAATGAAAATGGTCTTGTGGCTGGGCTCTAGACAACCGGTCGATGAGCTATTTCCACCGACAACTTGCTAGCCATACCACCCAAGTCGGTCCATTAGCTACCCAATTTCTGTAAAAACTACTGGAAAGTGAGTGAGTGCAAAAAAAATGTGTAGATGTTTAGGCTTAAAGTCCCCCTAAATAAGAGGGCGGGTTGATAAGTCGCGTACTTATCATCCCAAATTATTTACCAAATTAAAATAAATTTTAATTGGCGAGGACTCGAGACTAAATCCACATTGGAGTGGACACCCGAGCAAATTATAATTGAAGACCTAAAGAGTCTAAGTATTTAGGTCTCAAAGTATCAATTCCTAAAGTTTACAACTCCTAATGCCTAAGTTCTTGTCTCCTAATTCTAATTTTTTTTTATCTTTTCAAATTTTCATTTTTTCATTTTTTTCAAATAACAGGAAATCATTGTTACAGTTGACAAAATGGTTATAAAATATGTCCACCTCCCCATGCTTAGTTATTACGATGTCCTCATTGTGAAAAATGAATGCATGCAGGAGAGTAGAAGTGGAAGAATAGCACCTGGTTTCCGTGAGACTTTGGTCAGCTTGGAACAGTCTTTACATGTGCTGAGTTTAGTACCTTCAGCTGGGCGATGATCAGCCTGCAGTGGTTTCGGCAAGGTAAGAGCAACCTTGTCTGAGATGGGTTCAGTGAGCACATGGTAAACAAAGGGTTTGAGATGCTGGTCGAGCATGTTTCGCATGTTTAGAAATCAAGGTTACAAGTTACCCATCATCGTAGTTACAAAACACATTGATCAAATAAAATTTATACCGAAACTTCAAGGGAGTCCCAGGTCGAACACAGGGAGTCGACGTTTACTTTACTTGAAAACTGCGCTTCGATTTGTTTCTTTTTGGTATTTTAGGGTTTTGTTATTTTTTTATGTTTTTGAAATAAAAGACAAGTAAATGAATCACAACATAGAGATGTGGAACAAAAATGGTATATATATCAATCCAGTGTCTATTACAATCTACTATGAAAGCATAAAAAGAGAGGGAGGTGAGAGGAAATCTCTCGAATCGGCTGTTTGGTGAGATGACGGTGCCTGGCGGAAGCTCGGATGAAGGAGGTGAGGAGCAGGACGATGGAGGTGAGACGCAGGAGGACGTCATGGTGAGGAAAGCTTTGACGTGGCTCCGGAATGGAGGTGAGAAGACAGAGGTGATCTGCTACCGCAATGGAGGTGGGAAGACGGCTCCAAGGTGACCTATGAAGGGAGATGGGAAGATGGAGGAGTATTTGGTGGGGCAAAGGTTCGCTACACTAATAGGCGCCTTGGGAGCTTGAGAACAAGCTCTAATGGAGCGTTGGTAGGCTTGCTAGAGCTTGGGAGTAGGTGGGAGTAGAGTAGGTAGAGATGGCTTGGAAGGGAGGGGGTGTAGGTCCTTTTATAGTGGAGGAGAAGAGGCTAAAAATGGATAAAGGACCTTTAGCGACTTCCAGATCATCGCTGAAAACATTGCTATAGATAGCTCACCTCCACTCACACCCTTAGCTAGCTCTGCTAGCTTGTAATGAAGTAGCGACGGCTGTAAGCATCGCTGTAGGTCAGCCCAGCTGTCGCTGAAAGCTGGCGCCAATCGCCCTTGCGCCTGCGCTACGCTTCCTTACTCATCACGTGCGCTGACCGCGCGTGCCCTATTGTGTGCACGCTTGCTATGTGCTGGCATGCACACTTGCCATGCGCTGTCATGCGTGTACACGCGTAGGCTGCCTTGCACTGGCGTTGCCGCTCCATAAGCCCCCCCAATTGTGAATTGGAGGGGCTGCGGGGATTCAAACCCACGCCCCTCCTTTGCAAACCAGCGCTCTAACCATTGTGTCAAACCTTCCCTTTTGTCGTGTGGAGCGGCTTGGTGCAATCACTTCCCAGCCGTTGGATCTAGATCCAACGGCTAGGATTGAAGGGCACAGATGAAGGAGTTGAGCGGTGCTGCTGGCCAGTGTTGGGCGACCTGGATGGCCCCTCATGGTGCCATCTGGGCCATCCATCTTCTTCTTCTCGTAGAGGGTGCTATGGTGCTCAGATCGAGATGATTCTTACGATGCCAAACTACGATCGTCGCTCCAGATCCATCCATACGGTCGAATTTTCCATCCGAAACCCATATGGATGTCGCATTGCCCCCTGGCCATATAAAATGAATGAATTAATATACAAAATATACAACTATCGTAAATGCCATGCAATGGATGTTATGCAATATTTATAACATGATATGCAATGTTAAGCCTAGGAACTATAAAAGATAAGCAATTTATCATGAATTTATGTGTGTTTATCAGACGCTGTCCATTGACCATGAAAATACTACCCGTCTTTCGGTCAGAGATTTGACAGCCCCATTAGGGAAAATTTGTTTAATAACGAATGGGCTACCCCACTTAGACCTGAGTTTACTAGGGAAAAGCTTTAATCGAGAATCGAAAAGCCAAACCTTCTGGTTTGACTCAAAGCTCTTACGTGAAATCATCTAGTCATGAAGAGCTTTGGTCCTTATCATATAGATTCTGGCATTTTCATAAGCATCATTTCGAAGCTCCTCCAACTCTGATAGTTGGAGTTTCCTGGTTTTCCCGACCAACTCAAGGTCCACATTGCATTTCTTGATGGCCCAAAATGCCCGGTGTTCAAGTTCTACAGGTAAGTGACACACCTTCCCAAACACCAGACGGAACGGAGACATATCGATAGGCATTTTGTATGCTGTACGGTAAGCCCAAAGAACATCATCTAGCTTTTGGGTCTAGCCCTTCCTATCAGGCCCAACGGCTTTCTGCAAAATGTTCTTGATCTCCCGATTGGAGACCTCAGCCTGTCCGTTTGTCTAAGGGTGGTAAGGTGTGGAAATCCGATGGCTCACCCCGTATTTCCCCAGTAAATTCTGAAACTGGTCATGAGTGAAATGTGCACCACCATCACTGATAATTACCCTAGGAACCCCGAACCGACTAAAGATATTTCTCTTCACAAAATCGATGACCACCTTGTCATCATTGGTCTGGGTGGGAATTGCCTCAATCCACTTGGACATGTAATCAACAGCGACTAGAATATACTGGTGTTCAAATGAAGGAGGAAAGGGTCCCATAAAGTCGATGCTGCAAATGTTGAAACTTTCGATAGAAAGAATTGGGTTCAGGGGCATCATATCTCTCTTAGCCATGTTCCCGAGTGTCTGGCATCGGGTGCATGACTTAGAGAATTCCTGGGCATCCTTAAATAATGACAACCAATAGAATCCGGATTGCAAAATTTTTGCGGCCACCTTTTTCCTAGAAAAGTGTCCACCACACACGGATGTGTGACAGAACTCAAGTATGCTATGGAACTTGACTTCCAGGACACATCGGCGAATAATTTGGTCTACACCAATGTGCTACAGCTTGGGATCATCCTAAAAATAATATTCGGCCTCAGATACAAGTCCATCCCGTTGCTATTTGGTCCAATCCTGGGGGATTTGACCAATGGCCAAATAATTGACAATATCCATAAACTAGGGTGTTCGGATACCCGAGACTGTGAGGATAGTTTCATTCGAAAAAGTATCAGAGATCGGAACATCCAGGTGAGGAGAATCAATTAGGATTCTCTAGAGGTGATCTGCCACTAAATTTTGTGCCCTGGCTCTATCCCTGATTTCAAGATCGAACCTTTGAAGTAGCAGAATCCAGCGAATAAGCCAGGGTTTGCAATCCTTTTTTGGCGAAGAGATGTTTAAAGGTTGAGTGGTCAGTATAAATGATGACATGAGAACCTAACAGATAAGCCCTGAATTTTTTTAAAGCGAAAACTATGGCTAGCAATTCTTTTTCAGTAACGATGTAGTTCCTCTGGGTCTCGTCCAGAGTTTTTCCAGAGTAGTAAATCATAGAGGGCTTTTTCTCAATCTTTTGACCTAAGACAGCCCCGATGGCATAATCAGATGCGTCGGCCTTAATCTCAAATGGGGTTGTCCAGACCGGTGGTTGCAATATCGGGGCATAGCTGACTATCGTTTTCAATAAATCAAATGCCTTACGGCATGATTCATCAAACTCAAATGACGCATCTTTGGCCAAAAGGTTACTCAAGGGCCGAGCAACCTTCGAGAAATCTTTAATGAATCTTCCGTAAAAACCCACATGCCCAAGGAAAGAGCGAATCTGTTTTACGAATGTGGGTGGAGGAAGTCTAGAGATAGCATCCACCTTAGCTCTATCAACTTCAATTCCCCGATTAGAGACCACGTGACCTAGGACGATGCCTTCCTGAGTCATAAAGTGCCTCTTTTCCCAGCTAAGGACCAACCGTGTTTTGATGCATCTTTGAAGGATCAATTCCAGGTTAGCCAGGCAAGACTCAAAAGAATCTCCGAAAATGGAGAAATCATCCATGAACACCTCAAGACAATCTCCCCGCATGTCAGAAAAGATAGCCGACATGCACCTTTGAAAAGTCGCAGGTGCATTGCAAAGCCCAAATGGCATTCTACGAAATGCAAAGGTTCCATAGGGACATGTGAAAGTTGTCTTTTCCTGGTCTTTAGGATGGATAGGGACTTGGTTATATCCCAAATAACCATTCAGGAAGCAAAAATATTTTTTCCTAGCTAACCTTTCAAGGATTTGATCGATGAGTGGCAAGGGAAAGTGATCCTTTTTAGTGGCTGTGTTCAGCTTCCTATAGTCAATACAGACTCTCCAAGTAGAAGCTGAATGAGTGGTGAGGGTTTCTCCCTTCTCATTAGTCATAACGGTTATTCCCGCCTTCTTGGGTACAATCTGAACGAGGCTAACCCACGGACTATTTGAGATTGGGTAAAGAATCCTAGCATTAAGCCACTTACTTATCTCCTTCTTGACCACTTCTTACATACTCGGGTTTAGTCTCCTTTGCATTTCACGAGAAGGGCGGGATCCATCTTCCATGAAAATACGATGATTACAATAAGATGGCTCGATCCCCCTAAGGTTGTGGATGGTCCAACCAATTGCCTCCTTGTTGTTCTTAAGGACCTTAATCAACCTCAATTCTTTCTCCTTAGTCAAATCAGCACTAATAATCACAGGGAGCGTGTGTTCAGGTCCTAAGAATTCATATTTCAAATTTTTGGCCAATGGTTTTAATTCCAGCTGGGGTGGGTTTAGAATAGAAGAAAGGGAGGATGCTGATGAAGATTCATTAGGATGATCCAGTGGAAGAGGCTGCGAATGAACAAAATCAACAGCCTCTTCAAGATGTGGCAGGTCTACCACGGAGGAGGGCTGTGGGTTGGGTTCGCTAAAGCTAATGGAGTCCTCGAGTGCATTGATTGTCATACACGTCTCAAGATCCTGATCCTCGAGTTCCTCAATGAATACACAATCCTCAAATCTTCTAATCACCTTAAAAATATCCAGAGTTAATTTCTTGTCCCCAAAGGCGATCTCCATACTACTACTTTCACAGTTTATGTTGGCCTTGGCGGTAACTACGAACGGACGCCCCAGAATGATGGGCATGCTCCTCAAATCATTAGGTACATCCATGTCAAGGATGAGGAAATCTACAGGAAAATAGAAATCCTTGACCTTGATAATTACATCCTCAATAACACCTCTCGGTGTGGTGACCGATCGGTCCGCTAATTGTAGTGTTACTGAGGTTGGCCTGAGTTCACCTAACCCAAACCTCTCATACATAGAAGTTGGGATTAGGTTGATGGATGCACCTAGGTCCAATAGTGCCATTCCAAAAGTGTATTCCCCAATAATACATGAGATTAAAGGGGCACCTAGATCTTTCTTCTTTTAAGGAAGGTGATGTAGGATCATAGAACTTGCCTGCTCAAAGAGAATCACCTTCCTCGGAGTGGGTTCTCTCGGCTTATGCTTTTGGGTACACAGTTCTTCCAAGAATTTAGCGTAAGCCGGGGTGTGCTTAATAGCATCGCGGAGCAGAATATTGATCTCTATGCTCTTGAATAAATTCAAAAGCTCCTCATTGTTGTCTAGGATTTTGGGTTCTAAAAGGTAATTCTGGGTTCTGGGTCTGCTTCCCACTTCTCATGGTGACAGAGTTTGCAGAGGCGTAAGGGTTTGGGTCTTGAGGTGGATTAGTGAAGATTGGAGGGCCTTCGTTGGTCATGTAACTAGAAGAAGAAGAAGAGGGACCCTGCTCAACCACTTGAGCATGCGCGTGTGGGTCCCTTTGATTCCCGTACCCTTGGGTTCTATTGCCCTGCTTTTGCATATTACGTGGGTTGGGTACGAGTTGAGATGGTAGGGATCCGAGTTGTTGGGTGTTTGCAATTAACCAGATTGCAAGTTATCCAAGGATGTCTTCATTTGTTGCATAAGCTAAAGCATGGACCCTTGCATTTCCACCATCTGCCAGTTTAAATTAACCTGCCCCACGAATTGTTGGGCATTCCAAGATGGGTGATTAACTAGTCTCGAGGGCAACTAGGTGTATACTTGACCCTGACCCATAGGTTTTTGAGATGCATAGTTGCTGGGTTGAGATTGGGTCTGTTGCCCCTGATTTTTCCAAAAGAAGTTAGGGTGGTTCCTCCATCCAGAGTTAAAAGTGTTGGAATATGGGTTGGACCTAACATTCTCTTGCATTGCATATGCATCCTCATAAAATGAGGATGAAGAGATGGAAGGATCAGAGAAACTGGGATCAAAGGCCCCAGTTTGGAACCCATATGGTTCCGAGAAATCCTGGCTCACAGGTTGAGCCAAATCGAGTTGGTTCACGAATTCCCACCCAATGGGAGCTCGTGAGGAATGGAATCTCGAATTTTGGGATTGAGTGGGTAAAGTGTTTCCTGAATTCCCAGACATCCATTCTCCCATTTTCTTAGCAACCAAGTCCATTTTATCCAGTTTATTACAAATTAATTTCATGTCAAATGAATGAGAATCCTGGATCTCATTAGCACTTGACCTAGGTTATCGGGACCAGTTGAATGCATCCATGGAGGCATGATTAATTGAGTTCTCACTCATTCCCTCAAATAGGTTGTATGCGCTATCTGCATCCCTGTTGAGGAAATTGCCTCCGCAGGAGGCATCCACATGATTACGGAGTTGCTCAACCAACCCGTGATAGAAAATCTGCACGAGTTGCCATTTTGGCACCTCGTGGTGTGGACACTTCCTCAAAAGTTCCTGGAATTGCTCCCAGGCACCATGAAACGGTTCCCCCAGCCTCTGGGCGAAAGTGGTAATCGCCCGTTGCAAGGCATTGATCCTTCCGATAGGGAAGAATTTCTTCAAGAAAGCCGACTTAACAGAAGCCCAACTTTCAATTGGCCTTCCTATAGTCCAATACCAATGTGCGGCCTTATCCCTAAGAGAGTGGGGGAAAAGCTTCATGATCACTTGCTCTTTATTCACATTCCTTGCTCTGGTGGTCAGAGCCAATGCTGGAATGGGTCCTTCGAGCCAAGCCCATGGAAATGCTTAATCAAACTTAAGACTTGGGGCTTGATTTCAATGTCTCCGGCGAGAATCATGATGCCAGGACATTCCCCATAGTTTGAAGGATCGTAAAAATCCTTCAAGGGCCAAGCACTCTGACCATGCATGCATTGGAACCATTGTTGCATCTGCTGCAATTCTTCCAACTGCCTCTGAATCAGCTCCTGCTGGTTCGGAGGTGGGGGAGGTAGTTGTTGATCAGCCATGGGATCTAGTTGGCTATAGCTCAACCTCTGCCTCCTAGAATGGTCTAAAGGTCCTTCCAATCTAGGGTTCATTGACCTCCTCCCAAGCATACACTAGAAGGAAGTCGAAAGGATGGGGAAAAGAGGGAACCCTGCAGCACAAGAATACAAGCCTATCCTTAGATGGGGTAGCCTAAGGTCTACTGACTCTCAGAATCTGTCCTAAGATTACGGACAATTTACTCTACTTATGTCCAGGCAATCCAACCAGTTAGAAGGAGGGACTGGGGAGAAAGTTCTTCCTTTGGCTTGCTCCTCCGGTTCCTAATGTACCCCCAGCCGTGATCGTTTGACGCTACTCCCCTAGCTAGACATCAGATTGACTAGTATAAGCAGGTTAATCGTGAATAATCTCAATCTGGATCCCGACGAGCGAATGAATCCTTAAGGCCAATGTCTAATTGATTTTAGTTAGGCTTAGGAAATTGGTGCTTTGGAAAGTGATGGGCCCTTAATGGGTTGTGCCCTTAATGATTTGTTTGAGAATGTGTGAATGCGCACAACCAAGAGGTTTTCAAATAAGATTATTAATGGTGAGGTGAGTTTTAGGATTAGCTTTTAGGATTCAAATATTAGGTATTTTCAACCAAGTTTTGTGAGGCAAACCAAGTTGTTGTTGAAAGCAGGTGATCAAGTATTTTCCTTTAGAAATCAAGAAAAATATGGAGTGCTTGGCTTGACCTAATTATTGAATCCTATGGGGCAGCTAAAAAATGAACCTCTTTTAGATTAGGTGGTGCAGCCCAAACAATTCACTCAATTGGCTCAAATGCACCATCGATTAAGGCACACAAAATGGTGGTTAACCTAATATTATTTCTACCCTTTTATGTGTTAAATTCATGTACTGAGTCCACAAGTCAGAAGCCCAGTTGAGTAGATTAAAATCAAGTCCGTTTATGTGCCTCAAATGTGGGTGTATAGAGTGTGTAAATTGATTTGTCCCATAGAAAATATCTTTTTGTTTTTTTAGAAGATGTGGGTGAGATGGGTGAAGGTGGCAAACAAGACAAATAAAGTCTATCCTAGGGTTTATGCAAACACCTAAGTAGATTGGTCTTGGTTATGATTGTGACGAAATGAACTAGTGGGGGGATGTGGGGGACACTTACAAAGTACTCTACTCGCACTTTCCTCCGATCTACCGCACTTGGATCTCTATGCTAGGGTACTTGCAAGACAGTAGATCAAAGACAAGTAGGGTTAGTGTCATGTAAATGCAAAGAAACGCAATAAGCAATAAAGTAAATTCCATTGCCTCCCTAGCAACTACAATGGCAGGTTACTTGTAACCTCGATTTCTAACATGCAAAACACGTTGATCAGATAAAATTTATATCAAAACTCCAAGGGAGTCCCGAGTTGAACATAGGGAGGCGACGTTTACTTTACCTGAAAATCGCGCTTCAATTTGTTTCTTTTTGGTATTTCAGGGTTTTGTTATTTTTTTGTATTTTTTTAAGAAGAAGCAAGCAAACGTATCACAAGATAGAGATGTGGAACAAAAATGGTATATATTACTTCCATTGTCAATTACAATAAACTATGAAAGCATAAAAAGAGAGGGGGGTGAGAGGAAATCTCCCGAATTGACTATTCGGCGAGACGATGGTGCCTGACGGATCGGACGAAGGAGGTGAGGAGCAGGATGACGGAGGTGAGATGCAGGAGGACGTCGGGTGGAGGAAAGCTTCAGCGTGGCTCTGGAATGGAGGTTAGAAGACGGAGGTGATCTGCTACCGGAATGGAGGTGGGAGGATGGCTCCAAGGCAACCTATGAAGGGGGATGGGAAGTTGGAGGAATATTTGGTGGGGTAGAGGTTTGCTACACTAATAGGAGCCTTGGAAGCTTGAGAACAAGCTCTAATGAAGCGTTGGTAGGCTTGCTAGAGCTTGGGAGCAGGTGGTAGTAGAGTAGGTAGAGATGGCTTGGAAGGGAGGGGGTGTAGGTCCATTTATAGTGGAGGAGAAGAGGCTAAAAATGGGTAAAGGACCTTTAGCGACCTCCAGACCATTGCTGGAATCGTTGCTATAGATAGCTCACATCCGCTCATGCCCTTAGCTAGCTCTGCTAGCTTGCAATGAAATAGCGATGGTTGTAGGCGTCGCTGTAGGTCAGCCCGGCTGCCGCTGAAAGCTGGCCCCAACCGCACTTGCACCTGCATTGTGTTGCCCCACCTATCACGTGCGCTTACCGCGCGTGCCCTGCTGTGTGCACGGTGCTATGCTCTAGAGTGTGTGTGCACACGCGTGCTGCCAAGTGCCCAGCCAAATTGCGAATTGGAGGGGCTACAGGGATTCTAACCCACGCCCCCCCTTGCAAATCGACGCTCTAACTGTTGCACCAGAGCTTCCCTTGTGTCGTGGGAGAGGCTTGGTGCAACTGCTTCCCAGTCATTTGATCTTGATCCAACAGTTAGGATTCAAGGGCACGAATGAAGAAGGAATTGGGTGGTGCTGCTAGCAAGTGTTGGGCGATCTGGATGGCGCCACATGGTGCTATCTGGGCCGTCCATCTTCTTCTTCTTGTAGAGGGTGCCACGGTGCTTAGATCGAGATGATTCCTGCGATGCCAAACTGCAATCATCGCTTCGGATCCATCCGTACATTTGGGCTTTCCATTCGAAACTCGTGTGGATGTCGCATTGCCCCCTGGCCATATAAAATGAAGGAATTAATATGCAAAACATACAACTATCCTAAATGTCATACAATGGATGTTATGCAATATTTATAACATGATATGCAATGCTAAGCCTAGGAACTATCATAAATAGGCAATTTATCGTGAATTTATGTGTGTTCATCAATGGTTGATCGTGAAGATAGTTAGACACGTGAATGCCCTGTAAACTACAATCTTCCTCATGGTCCCTTAAAAATAAAATGGTGGAAGTAGGGTGACTAAAATGAGTGTGAAAAATGGAAGAAATACTCGAGTCTAGCTAAGGTTTCAGTTCAGGAAGAAGGCCATGCTCAAGGGAATTAGATGGTAGGTCTAGGGGAAAGGGACCGAAGGAAAAGTTAGTGAGATGAAGGGTGGGTGAAGTTAGGGTGAGAGGTTGAATTGAAGTTAGAGTGGGCAGGTGAGGTGAAAATAAAGTAGGCGGGTCTGGTGAATAGTCATGAAGAGACTTTGAGTGAATACAAGGCTCCAAGTCTTTGATGTCACCGATCACCAATTCAGAGTCAGAATCCTCGAAAAATTTGTGGTTGGGAAGAGAATCTATCAACATTGTTTCCTCCACCAAATTAGATGTTTCAATATCTGAGTCCTCGAAGAAGTCATCATCATCATGGAATTTCCTGGAGGATTTGAAAATATTTAGAGTAATTGTTTGGCCTGCGCAAGTGATATCCATTTTATCAGTATGACAATTTATATTTGACTTCGCAGTGGCAAAAAAGGGTCATCCAGGAATGATAGGGGCATTGATTAGAGATTCGGGCACCTCAACATCAAGGGCCAGAAAATCTATAGGGAAGACACAATTTTGAACCATGACAAGAACATCCTCGACAATCCCTTGAGGTTTGATCGTAGATCGGTCAACTAATTGAAGGTAACCTCGACAGGCTTGAGATCACCATCTTAAATTCCTCAAATAGAACTGTGGGGATGATATTGACTGAGGTACCAAGATTGAGAAGGGCACAGTTAAATGTAGTATCATCAATAATCACAGAAATCAAAGGCGTGCCTAGGTCTTTTATCTTAGGAGTCAACTTACTCTGTATGACAGAGCTTACTGTCTTCGAAAGATGCACTCTTCTTAGGTTTTTATTTTTCCTTTTTGGAGTATAAAGATCCATCAAAAACTTAGCATAGGCAGGGATATATTTGATTGCATCTAGGAAAGGGATGTTGATCTGAACTTGCCCAAATAATTCCATGAGTTCCTCATTTGTGGGCTCAGATTTTTTCTTCTATTGGTGGTGGAGTGAAGAGCTTGGGGAAAAGGGACAAGAGTCATGTCGTGATAATAGATTTCCTTTTCTCCAAGAAAGATGGTGTTAGGAGAGTGGACTTGCACAAGGGTAGTGTGGTTTCACCAAGTTGGTGTGAAGGCCTAGGATCGATGATTGTTTTCCCATTCCTCAAAGTAACTGCGTTGGAAGTTTGGTTGTTGATAAACACCAGTTTATCATCATTTTTATGCTTTGAAACTAACCTAGCTCTTAGGATTTTACTCCGCAAACAGTTTTTGGGCTGCATTTAGGCATAAATTAGGATAGGCATGCATTGCATTTTTTATTGTCATTTTAATGAGTTTTTGTGAGTGTTAGGGATGTACAGATGCACAGATCCCTAAAACCCTAGCACTCAAGAAGGCAAATGGTGAAGGAGAAGCCCAGACTAGCTGGAACTCAGCCTAATCCAGCTCACCTCAGCTTGATCTAGCTCACCGCAGCTGGAACCTAGCTTACTTGAACTAGGGTTAGCTCATCCCAGCTCCATTCAGCTAATCTCAGCTGGATGGCAACTCAAGAGAGTTCACCTTAGCTCATCCTAGCTCAAGTCAGCTCAAATCCAGCTCAACTTAGCTGAGTCTAGCTCATCTCAGCTCCCACTAGCTCACAGGGAGCTCTAGTTAGTTCGGCTAAGTTGACAGGAGTTCACCCCAGCTCAGATCCAGCTACATCCAGCTCCACTCAGCTCCAACCTGCTGAAGAAGAATTCATCCCAGCTCAGGAAGCTCAAGTCCAGCTCACAGGGACCCAGCTTAGCTCAACTCAGTTGAGCTAAGCTACCTTAGCTGCCTCAACCAGCTTGATTCTCCCCGGGAGCACCAGACCTCGCTCACCTCAGCTCATTTTGGTAGAAGCTAGCTCACTTTAGCTTGGCTTAGCAACTAGCAAAGAACTAGCAAGCTAAGCCAGCTAGAGTAGCCCCATGCCAGCCTCTTCAGCAGCAGCCAGCTCCAGCTCCAGCTCCAGACTTCTTCTCCTCAGCTCCTTCCTCCAAACCCTAGCTCCAACACCTTCTCCTCTACTCCACCTTTAGCTAAGCTAGCTTAGCTTATCTTAGCTTAGCTTAGCTTAGCTAACAACCAGCTCCTTGGCCATTCATTACCTCCAAAATCAACCCTAGCTAGCTCCACCAACTCAAGCCTACCTAAGCTAGCTACCCTACTCAAGTTGGCACCACCTCCTAGCCATCCCTTCACCCCATTATCTCCACCAAAAGACACTTCAAGTTGGCGCCAAAAACCACCCCTAACCACCTCTATATTGGCGCCACTTTCAGCCCCTTAATCCACCCTACACCTACCCACATAAGCCATCCTAGCCATCCACCTAACCCCCCTTCTAGAATCCTTCTTGGCGCCAACTTAGACCCTCTTCTAGAAGCCATTTTGGCGCCAATATCAAGGGGTGTCAACACACATAACCACCCCTTAGGTGTCCCTTAAGGTGGCGCCAAACACCCTTGGCCATTGGATCCTTAACCACCTCCCTCCTTCCATCCTAGCCCTCCATTTGAAGGGTCACCTTAGCCCCCTTCCTATTCTATAAAAACCCACCACCTACCACCATTTTGGGGGCATCCTCCCTTAGTGTATTTTCTACCTACATCCACCTATACCTACGCCCAAGGAGAAGGAGTAGAGAAGGAGATTAAAGGGGCACACCACCAGCCCTTTTGGTGCCTTCTTCTCCCCACTCTCTTCAACTTGGGCCATGCCAAGGAGGAGGACTCTCCCACTTCAAGGAGGACGGCCAAGCAAAGGAGAAAAGCTTAGGGTGGACGTCCACCCTTGGAGAGAAACTTAGGGCACGCCCCCTTAGGGCTTGCCTTGGAGGTCATCACCTTGGCGGAGTTCTGCAAGGAAGGAGTTGAAGGATTCTTTTCAAGCTTGGGAGCCACCAACCTTGGAGCAAGAAGCCCTCTTGCTCACCATCTATCTAGAGGATTTGTGTTTTATTTTCTTATTTGCAATTTTCTAGTAGTACAAGCTTTCCTCTACTAGGCCTTTTGTAAAACACTTTATCAATTATCTAGTTGCCTTCTTTATAATTTTTTGTTTGCATTTCTATTAGCTTATTTTCAGCATTCTTCACTCCCTCTCCTTAATTATTCTAGGCCTCCACTTGCCTAGAGTGAGCTTAGGGAGAGGTTCTGCTTGTCACATAAAAGTAGTATTTTAATTCGAAGTGTAAACACTTTTCCCGCCATCAGTTTGCATGTTGCCTTAGTTTAAAAATAAAAAATTGATATATTGAAAAATACCAAAAAGAAAGTTGAGATTTATATTCCTAGCAAGAGAATCAATTTTTGCAACCATATTGCCTCCTTGGACGACCCTAGATACTTCCCTATCTAGGATTATAAATTTAAGAGCGAAAGCGGATTCGCGTGTTACAACGACGTTAAAAAAACTGCTTTTACAAATCACGCGTATTTCGCTATCAGTTGTTCCTGGGAGGGGGTTGTGGTGCCTGATGTTGCAAGAAACATAATGATTGCTGTGATGCTAGGTTGATTGGAGGTTGATTTGTATAGTTCTGATTTGAGTGCCCACCATGGTAGTGCTTCCTATAATTGATTGGGTTGGGTATGGGCTAGGAAGGCAGATGTCCTGTAAGTTCTGGGTCGAAGTAATCCCAATCTGATATGGAGATTTGTAACGACATGGGTTACCTCCGACACCTAATTTTGTATCCCCTGCAAGGTTTTCATAACCTGGGCATGATGTCTTCTTGGGATGGCACAGGTTGATAGAAAGTCTAGTTCTACCCATACCCTCCAAATTGGTTTTGTTTCTGAGAGGGCACCTGATTGGGCCAGGAGTGAGTCAGGTAATTCCTCCAATTGGAGCTAGAGGGAGTTCTAAATTGATCGTGGAGGGAAAAAATATTCCCAGTGGGGTTAGGATTTAGATAACTTGAAGTCCCTGGGGAACCATATAAATCCTCAAAGGATTGATTATACTTAGTAGGGACAGTATTGAGATTGTACAAGTTCTCTCTCTTTAGAATGTTAAGCAGGGTCAGATGTGGAACATGGGTGGGTGCAGTAAGTCTTTCCTCGATTTTCTTCTGATTTAATTACATCTAGTTAAGTCTGTGGGAAATCATTTGAAGGTCTTCTTGGGTAGCAGGGATTGATTGAGTGCCTATCTCATGAACATTAAACTGTGAGTTGGCAGTCCAGCCAAAGGTGTTCATGGATGCATGGTTTAATGAGCATTCACTCATTGCTTCAAAAATATCATAGGCGCTCTTAGCATCTTTATTAAGGAAGTTGCCGCCACATGAGGCGTCGACGAAATGTTGAAGTTGATCTTCTAATCCATGGTAGAAGATCTGCATGAGCTGCCATAATGGAACCTTGTGGTGTGGGCAACTTCTTTAAAGATCTTGGAATCACTCCCAAGCATCATGTAAGGTCTCTCCAGGATTTTGTTGGAAGTTCGTAATAGATCATCGTAGGGAAATCGTACGACCAATGGGGAGGAATTTCTTTAGGAAAGCAATTTGAAGATGAGGGCAAGTGGTAATGGGTTTGCCAATGGTTCTAAACCAGAATGTAGCCTTGTCGTTTTGGGAAAGCAAGAATAACCACATCAACCATAAATCCTCTTGCACATTGCGAGAATGGGTCATCTGTGCGAGGAGAGTAAGTTCCTTAAGGTGGCTAAACAGGTCATCCTGAGGAAGGCCATGGAAGTACTTGATTAAGGTTAGAATGGCAAGATTAATCTCAAAGTCTCCTTCTGGTATGACCACCCCTGATCTACCTCATAATTGGAAGGATCGTAAAAATCTTTAAAAGGAACGACAGGCTACTGACAGGGTGGCAGGTTTTGCCATTGGTTGGCTAGGTTCGTTATAGTTCTAGCCAATTATTGTTCGTTTGCTTGTAGTTGAGCTAGTTGCTCAACCATCATTTATAGGGGATTGGGCAAGGGGCCTTGATTTTATCCTTGTCGCATCTCAAGTAGTTCTAGTACGGGTAGGTTGGGGATGGGTAAGCTAAAAAGAGGGTTAGATTGTGGATTTTTGGTGGAAGGCTTAGAAACAGGGTTATAGGTAGGATCAGAAGTGTTTTGTCAGTGAGAGGTGAAAGCGGCATAGGTCCTATTTTGGGGATTTTCCATCTTTGAAGAAGGAAAATGAGAGGAAGAAAGTGTCTTTGTGCGGGGCGAGGGGCAGAATCAAGAAGTCCCTCCAAGTGTGGTTTTAGGACTGCCGTCCGTGCATGCAATGGAAGAATGGGGAGGAAAGGAAGGAAAGATGAGAAGAATATGTGTGGAACCAAGAAAGCAAAATTCTAGACCTAACTTAAGGGTGACTCCCTAAAAAGTACCTAAGACTTGGTCTACCTAAGAAATAAGAAATCAGTAGTTGATAACCGTTCCCTCAACAAATTTGTTTAGACTGATTAAGGCTAGGGTTGGGCCCAAGCATGTCCCAGGAAAATCACTGGAGGCTTGTATAAACCCGTGCCTGGTCATTTGACACAACCCCTTAGTCTGGCACCAGATATAGATGAAGGAATTGAAACCAAATAAGGAAATCTTAAGACCTAAGTAGCAAGCCTAAGTTTGCTAAAACCTTAGGAGTCAAATTGTTATAGATTTTAATTAGGTCTAAGAGGCTAAAGTGCATAAGGAATGTGATGGCACTCATTGGGGTAATGCCTAATTATTTCAATTTTTGTGTTTGCAAAAATTAGGCGGGAAGTGAGGCCCAAGCCAAAATAGGAGGATTGCAAACAAGGATTTTTGTGGAAAGATTTTAGGGTTTTCATAAAATTTTTGTAGATTTTATGATTCTCTCTTTTTAATTGTTCAAACAAGTTTGAAGGTGATCACACAATAAGACAATCAAGTTGTAAGTTGGTGAGAATCAATATCTTTGAGTGCATGTGTGACCAAGAGAGAATATAATCAAAACCCTAGAATTGAAAATCGTAGTTATGGAACTCCTAAATGAATCTTTGCCTATGAAATCTTTAAGAGTGATGATATAAACAAGAAAACAAAACCATCACTTGATGTAAAATCAAACAAGGATTCCAAAAATTTTTGTTTTATGATTTTAGGAAAATTTTGATATTTTTTTGGAATTTTTCTTTATATTTGTGTCAAGCATCTGAATTGATTGATTCGAGGAGTTGATTCTGTAGAAAATTCAAATGATCTCAAAAATTTTTGAGAATTTTATATGATGTAGAAAATTTCTCAAGGTTTCTAGAAATATAAAGTTTTCCCAAATATGATGAGAATAAAAATTTATAAAATGCATAGACAGTAAGAAAACTATAAGAAAACAAGATATGATCCCTGTTCAGTCCGTGAATTTTTGAATTTGTTATTTTTAGTAAAATTTCTTACAAATTGGATGCACGCTTACTGACTCAAAGGGGATTCCCTGGGTGAAATTTGCTGAATTTAGGGAGCTCCTAAGTGCCAGAACCTAATTTTTGAAAGTCAAGACAAAAGTCAGGATTTTCATAAATCAGACACCAATAAGGTAAAGGTGGTGGAAAAATGAAGCAAACAAGTAATACAAAGAGTTTTACGATTCCACCACCCTTAATTTTTCTTGTTTTAGATTTTTTTTGAAAATTTAAAGATTTTTTAAGAGATTTTGATGATGATACAAGAGATGGCCTGGGGTACTAACCTGAAGTACACAAGAAGACAATTCACTTGAAGTTTCCCGCTCCAAGAAAATCTGAATCTCACTCCTGCTCCTAGTTCGTACCTAAACAAAACACAAAACAAAATTTGTGAAGACCTAATAAAGCAAGAGAGAGAGGAAATATGTGACTAAGTCGTGCCTCCGTGGCAACGGTTCCCAAAAGTGATGTGAGATTTGCATGGTTTTATAATTGAGGTTTTTAATGTTGTTGCAACGCGCAGATCCGATCAACTTTTAAATTTATATTCCTAGGTAGTGGTAGTATCTAGGGTCATTCAAGGAGGCTAATTTGTTAGTCAAATAAGTGATTCTCTCTCTCTCTTCTCAAATCAACACTTCCCTTTTTATATTTTATTTTTTGTAAATTTTTATGTTTGGAAATAGGTGGGATACGAATGCGAAGATAGAACTATGCTAAAGAAACTACCCCTAACAACTAGAACCTAAGTGACAAGAGAAGTCTTCTCTTCTAGTCTCACCCTAGGCAGGTGCACCTAGGGTAACTAGAAGAGAGATGTGATGCATTAAAATAAATAAAGTTGCTACTTAAGATTGAAAATTTAAGAATGAAGAAAGGCACTTTGCTATTAAGAAGAAATGTTTACAAAGTACCTAGGGAGCTCAACTAAGTAGAGGTTTCACTTTTTTAATCCCTAGGTAGATGAATGCTTAACAGGAATTAAAATTTAACAAAATAAAAGACAAAAAATTACCCTCAATAGCTAAGGCAGCCTTCGCTCCAAGATTGGTGGCTCCCAGACTTGAAGAGGACTTCCTTCTAACTACTTGATTTGCTCCTCTCAGGAGTGGACATCTGATAAATGCTAATTTATCATCATTCTTATACCCCATAACTAACCTAGCTCTTAGGGTTTTACCTCCGCAAATGGGTTTTTAGGCTGCATTTAGGCATTTACTTAGGATAGGCATGAATTGCTTTTTAATGTATTTTTGATGAATTTATCTGAGTGTCAGGATTAGGTAGAATGTCAAATTCCACACATCTTGGCACTCAGGAAGGCAAAAGATGAGGAAGAAGCTCCTATCAACTGGATCCCAACTAGGTCCAGGTCATTTCAGTTGAATCCCAGCTAGATCCAACTCATCCCAGCTGGATCCTAGCTCCTTCTAGCTGGATCAACTTGCCCTTAGCTCTATTTAGCTCATCTCAGCTGAATAATAGCTCTAGCTAGTTCACTTTAGCTCCATTGTGCTCACCTCAGCTGGATGGCAGCTCAAACTATCTAAAGATAGTTGATCCTAGACCATTTCAGCTCTTCCAGCTTAGAAGAGTTCACTGAAAGTTCAACCTACCAAGGACTAGCTACTGACATCAACTAGCTAGATCTGGTCAACTAAAGATGACCTTAACCAGCTCAGCCCAGCTCAAGTCCAACTCCCAGGGACTCCACTTAGCTCAACTTAGTTGAGCTAAGCTATCTTATCTACTCCAGCAAGCTAGGCCCTCCCTGGGAATATCAGACCCAACTCACCTCAGCTCACATCTGCAGAAGCGATCTCATCTTAGCTTGGCTTAGAAGCCAGCAAAGAACTAGCAAGCTAAGCCAGCTAAGGTAGCTCTTTGGATCTCACTTCAGTAGCCACCAGCTCTAGTGTAGCTCAAGATGACTACCTCCAGCTCTTCTCCCTCAAAACCCTAGCTCTAAATGCCTCTAACCCTACTCCCTACTAGCTAAGCTAGATGAGCTAGCTTAGCTTAGCTAGTCACCTCCATGGCACCAACACCTAACTCTAAAATCCTACCTAAATAGCTGCACTAAATAACCTTAACCCTAAGTCCACCCAAGCTACCTAGTGCACTCTTCTTTTGGCAACAACTATAGGCAACCTTCCACCCCACTTGACCTCCAAAAGACCCCTCTCCTTTGACGCCAAAACCCACCCTAACTACCCCTCTCCTTTGGCACCAAAAACCCCCACATCCTAACCCTACACCTGCCCCAACAACCTGTCCTAGCCATCCACCTACCCACTTTCTAGAACGCCCCTTAGGTAGTGCCAAAACCATGGCATCCCTCCATGGTTGGCACCAACTCCATGCACCTCTCCACCACCAATACTACCCCCTTCACACCCTTAAAGATGGTGTCAACTAGTCTTAACCCTAGGATCCCCTTAACCACCACTAACTGCCCACCAAACCTAATCCTAGCCCACACCAACCATCCCTCATCTACCTCTATAAATACCCACCATAACCATCACCAGAAACCCATCTTCTCCCTTATTTAGATTCACCATTGTTCCACTCCATCTCCACGCCAAGGAAGAAGAAGGAAGGAAGAACATCAAGGGGGCAACCTACCTACCCCCTCGGTGCCTTCTTCCCGTCCCTCTTTTCCCTTATCCACGCCAAGGTGGAGGAGATCTTCACAGTACAGGGACGGCCAAGCAAGAGGAGACTGGAGGTGGTTGACGCTAACCTTGAAGAGAGACTACCTGGATGAGGACAACTACAAGAAGAGCTAAGGAAGAATTCTTTTCAAGTGCGGGGTGACTGCACTTGGAGTAAGGGCTCTTCTGAACTTCTACAGAGGGTTCATCTTCTTCTTTATCTTCTTTCATCTTGTATTGCTAGTTTAGTTTCTCTTTTTCTTTTAGAAGCATTTAGCTACTTGTATTTGACTCTACTAGTAATACAAAAATTATTTCGCCTTCCAATTTTCATGTTGTAGTTAGCGTGATTTCCATGTTGTTATTATAGTTGTAGTGCACACACTCTCCTCTTCTAATTACCCTAGGCGCACTTGCCTAGGGTGAGCTTAGAAGAGAGGACTTCATTCTTGTCACTTAGGGTTAGCTGTAGCGTAATTTCTTCTTCGTATATCTCAAACCCAATTGTTTCTAAAAACCTAAAAGCAACAAAAAATCAAAATCACAAAAAGAAAATGAGGATTTGAGAGGCAGGAGAAAGAACCACTAATGTGATTAATAATTTGGCCTCCCTGGATGACCCTAGATACTCCACTATCTAAGCCTTACAAATTTAAAAATGAATCAATTTTTGCATGTTGCAATGACTTATAGAAATCGTACTTTGCAAACTGCGTAAAAATCCGATCACTTTTTGGCGTCGTTGCCAGGGAGGCACAGTTTAGTCATATTTTGACCTCTCTCTTACATTCTTGATCTTCATGAAATTTTGTTTCTTTTGATTTTAGGTGTGAATCAAGAGCGGGGGCGGGATTTGGAGCACTTGGAGTGGAAGCTTCAACTTTCTTTTCTTCCCTCATACTTCAAGTTGGTACCCTAGGCCTTTTTGCATAAAAAACAAAGATAAAATTGCTTGAAAATTCTTTAAATTATCAAAAAAATTAAAAACAAGAAAAATTGGGGGTGGTGGAACCCTAAAATTCATTTTGTTGCTTGTTTGGTTCACCTTTCCACCACCTTCACCTTATTGGTGCCTAACTTTTGAAAATCCAGACTTCTATCTTGATTTTAAAAAATCAAATTTGGGCACGTACGAGCTTCCTAAAATAACCAAATTTCATCTAGGGAAGCCTCTTTGAGTCAAGAACCTTCAGTCCAATTTTCAAGAAATTTGATTGAACTGAAGAAATTAAAAAATTCACAGACAGAAAGGGCATCAAACCTTATTTTCTTACTATTTTCTTACTATCCATGAATTTTATAAATTTTTCTACTCATCTGATTTAGACAAACATTATATTTCTGGAAACCATAAGAAATTATCTACAACATATACAATTCTCAAAAATTTTTGAGGTCATTTGAGGTTTCGACATAATCAATTCTCTGAATCTATCATTACTGATTCGTGACACCAGTAAGAAGGAAAATTCCAAAAAAATACAAATAATTTTATAAAAGCTCAAAAAAAAAATTTTTGGCTTCCTTGTTTGATTTGATATTAGGTGGTGGTGTTTTTTGTCTTGTCTGGACCACCAACTTTAGTGATATTTGAAAACGAGATTCATTTAGGAGTTGCATAATTAGGAATTTCAACTTTAGGGCTTTAAACTCTCTCTTAGTCACATCAATTCTAAAGGAATTGAACTCCACCAACTACAACTTGATTGTTATTATTTGTGGAATTTCAAAACCTTGTTTGAATCCTTAATAAGAGAGAACCTTTAAATTCACATTAAATCTTTATTAAAACCCTAAAATCCTTCAACCAAAAAAAATCCTTGCTGCAAACGTCCTTTGATTTGGCTTGAGCAACACTTCCTTCCCAATTTGTACACACTCAAAAAAAAAAAAAAATTGGGCATTACCCCAACTAACGCCCATCACATTCTTTGTGCACTTTAGCTTCCTAGACTAATTCAAATCTGTAGCAATTTGGCCCCTAAGGTTTCATCAAACATAGGCTTGCTATCTAGGTCCTAAGTTATCTTGAGTTAATATCAATTATTTCATCTATATCTGGTGTCTGGTTGAGGGGACCATGTCAAACGACCAGATGCGGGTTTACATAAGCACCCAGTGATTTTCCTAGGTCATGCTTGGGCCCAAACCTCCTCTTATTCAGCCTGGCCAGATTTGTTGAGAGAACAGATATCCACTATTGATTTCTTATTTCCTAGGTAAATCAAGTCTTAGGTTAATTTTCAGGGAGTCACAATTAAGTTAGGCCTAGAATTTTATATTGCTTGATTGCACACTTCTCTCACCTCTCCCTCCTTTCCTCACTGTTTCTTCCATTTTACATGAGCGGTGGTCCAAAACTCCACACTTGGTGGGACCACTTGATTTTTACCTCCCCAAAATGACTTTCTCTCACATTCTTCCTTTTCTTTAAAAATGGAAAATCAAAATAGGTCCTATAACCTGCATGCTAATTTTTCCTTCACCTATTTATCCACCCAAGAGCTACTTAATCAGGCCCCCCCACCTAATTTCTACTCCATAACGGCTCAACTACAAGCTAATCAATAGCAATTGAATAGGGATGTAGCAAACCTAGCCAACCAAGGGAGACTTTCCAAACCTACCCAATCTCCATGAGTTCCACATTTCACCCCTTTTAACACCCCAAAGAGAGAAAATTTGCATAACCTAAATACTACTCGTGCTGAGTATAATCATTATTCCGAGGCTTTCTTTGGTTCAACGGGTCGAAGAATCTCTGATGGAAGCCCTTAAAGAACTAGAATCTATGGCTTGGATGAATCAACAAACTCGTACACTTCAAGATATACTCCTTTTGCAGTACCAAGTTCAGACTAGCCTAAAAGATTTTAGGGAACTTAAGACGACTTTTAGGGATTCTTCAACTCACATGCCCGAAGTCGATGATGTAGGAGATTTTCAAGTGAGAGATGAGATATCAGATGGAATTAAGGAAAATGTTCTTGGCATATCTGAAAAGAAATTAGTTGAGAGCCCTAGCCTAGAAAATAGTGAGGAAAGTCCCATGATCGATTTTAATCTTGAATCTTGGGAGATAGAGATAGAGGATCATGACACCCAAGACTTGGTACATTCTGAGACTTAGGTATATACACTTAATGAGGCCCATGATTTGGATTATAAGAGATCTGGAGTGGAATTGCCTAAACCCCTCATGACAAGCTTAGATGATAAATATATTAAAATCCATGACAATAATTTTGAATTACCAGAGAATCCAATCGAAGCTGAGAAAGAATCTACTAAAAACTCCATTTTCGATTGTCAGGATAATCTGAAAAATCTCGAGGAATTTTTAGATTTGGAGTTAGACGAATTTATCATAGATTCTTTCGCATCTTTGCTTTTGGATATCGAGGATTTTACTAAAGCCACAGAGTAGAAAATGAAAGAATTCAAGGCTTTACTATATTATGATTCTTCACACCTTGGGGAAAATAAATTGACACCAAGTACATTTGAGGATTCACACCACGAGAAGAATTTGGGTGATCCATATGAGATTCCTGATGAACCCAAGGATGAGAATGATTTGGGTGAAAATACAGCTATTAGGATGGAACACAAAATCATATTTGACGCACCTACTCTGCAACAACCAGCACCCAGATCCAATCACGAAATCGTTCTTTACACCATTTTTGATTACATCACACGGGTCCCTCCATTCCTATTTCACCACTTTTAGGACACGTACGACTGGTGTCCCACTTCGAATCTCGTATGGCTACTACTTGCTCCCTATCACTCTAGCACCCGGATTTATTTCTCTTGTAGCACCTGGCTACAACCTATTCTAGGCCTTGCGATTCTATTCTGTCGACCTTGTGGCCTTGGTATTCATGGGCAACTACTCTACATTCGTGGCCCAATGATGACAGTGGAACACATCTTCCTATCTATCTTTAGTCTATCTACTACAGTCATTGATCCATCCGATGAGTTTTGCTTAGCTGGAGGCGTTAAACTCAGCACGTATACATGTATACATACCATATATACATAGCATATTTCATTTTTGCATAATGTTTTGCATATTGTTCTACATATTGTGTATAGCATTGTAGCAATGGTGTGAGCTAAATGATGACTCAAAAGCAGTTCTAGGTGATTTCTATCCACATACACCCAGCCTTATTCCAATTTCTTTTATTCTTGCATGAGGACATGCAAATACTTAGGCACGGGGGGATAGTTCATAAAAACTAAAAATTTTCTGCCAACAATTAGGGGGATTAGATCATTTTATCAAGAGGTTTTATTAAAGATTTATTCTTTAGTAGATTCCTAAGCTTAGAATCCAGTATAATTTCATACTTGCATGTAGACTTTGCAACGAATCCTCTGCGAAAATCGATAGACATGTCTAGTTTATTGAGAAGAAGCATTGCTTCTTCTCCTGAACCCTTGGACAACAATCAGGGAGTTAGGTGAACTATCTTCTAGTAGCTCCACCAAAATATATGTGAGGTGATAATAGAGAGTTTACTGGTGCTCTAAGGCTAGTATAAGGAGTCTTTAATAATTGAACAACGACACTTGGAGTTTGGCATAGTTTTTGCTCTCAATTCTTGCGTACTAAATTTGTAAGAAATTCAATATGAGAGCCACCAAATAAGGCAAAAACACAGAGAGCGGGTTCTAATAAAACTAGGACTGAGGTGGATGGTCACGACCATCCTCTACGGAAACCTCGGCTAAAGGAGGGTACTGATGTCAAAGTCAGAAATACATCGTCCTATCCGTTCCCTACCTGGTGCCGAGAATAGGCACTTCCACCAAATAAGCCAACTGAGGTCCTCTTAGTCATCCCAAAAATCCCCAAGAATGCCTCACGTATAAAAATATGTATGTCATGTTATGTTGTGCTGATAAATACAACAGTATGTCATGTTGTGGCATTGTGCCTATAGAATTGCATACAAAAGAGTTGTTTGCTCGAAAAAAAAAAGAAAAAGAAGAAGAAAAAAAAAAAGAAAAAAAAAATAATAAAAGAAAACAATATTATGTGAAACTATTGCGTAATGTGAGTCAACTTAAATGTTTTGAGGCAAAAACACTTACCACCCTCATAAACCACCAAATATAGCCTTAGCCTACTTCTTCTGTATTTCTGACAGCCTGAATATGGGCTGAGGGCTTCTGACTTAGGTGTAAGGTTATTAGAACCTAATTAAAGTGTTATGCCATGTGAGACCACCAAATACATTTGCAAATCTAGTGAGATGTGATCTCAGGAAGAAAAAATATAATAATAAAATAAAATAAAAGGAGGAGAGAGAAGAGTACGAAAGATTAAAGAGAGCATAGCTTTTCCAGCCCCTCTCTAAGTTGACTTATTCAATAATCTGAAAATCTAAATTCTGAAATACTAGTCTCTAAGAAGTACCAAAAGAGAGTGAGCCACCAAATACAATCCAGTTAACTCAGACATCTCCTACCCAAACCAAACACCGAAGCCAAAATCAGAAAATATTTTATGACCTCGAGAGAAGAGGTTCGCCTATCTCGACAGAATTTTACTATGGGTCAAGAACAAGCTTTAAATGTATATCAACCCTTTGCTTGGATCCGTTGCAAAAGCTACAACATTATATATTCATAGTTATCTAGATTCTGAATTTTTGGAAGCAGCAAAAAGAAATAAATCTTTAGTTTAACTCTTGGTAAAATGCATTTAGTCTTGAACTTTCTAGGGACTAACAAGATTTAGGCATGGGGGTATGATTGCACAGCAATCATAGGCCCTAACTCGCCTGAATTAAGCTAGAACTTAGCTTAACAAGAACATTTTGCATGCATACGCATCATATTTTGCATCGTAGTTGATAGATGTGTTTTATGTATTAAACTAATTATTTGAGAGGTATTAATGATGGCAGGTAATCCAGGGCTGCAGATGACCGATCCAACCTTATGGATTTGTTCGAAATAACGACGGGAGTCCAACACATCCAAGATCACATCAATGAGACTTCCATAGTACCCGAGGGAATCCGTAGAAGAGCAAGAACCAAGGGGCAAATTGAAGAAGATCCAGACCTCACATGACAAATCCAACCATACGGATGGATCTGGATCGAAGTTCGCAGTCTAACGATGCATAAATCAACTTAATCGGAAGCCTGCATCATTAGATACAAAGAGAAGAAGAACAGACAACCATGATGGCACCACGTGGCACCATCGCAGCTGCCCCTCACCACACCCCCAACCCCTGAAGGTGCCTTGCCTCCCATCTTGGGCCGTTGGATCTTCATCCAATAGCCACGAACACACCACATCGCCACCCAGAACAGATTAATATAAATATAATTGAGTATATATGATAAAGGCTTTGTGCAGTACGTTGGCTCATGTGTGCGTGTGCACATGCACGAGTTCGAGCCTAGCGCTGTGCAAAATTGATGCTCGTGCATGCGGGCAGGCGCGGGCAGATGGGCATGCACGATTGAAGGATCCAGAGGCGTCCACGTGGGGCGATCGCACGGGTTGTTGCGAGAACCGCGGGTAGGATTTGAATGGCGCGATGAGCGTGGGTTTAAGCCATCCGATTGCAAGATCAGACGATGAAGATGATGAGGTGGGATTTAAAGGAGAAAATGCGAAGAAGCGGTGTGAGTGCACGGGAAACGTGCGATGTGGATCTGAGGGTGCAGAATGCACCACGTGGCAGCATAAGAAAGAACCAGGGAAGAAGAAGGATTTGCAAAGCTTATAAAAGGGCCTAAGGGCCCCCCTCCTTGGAAAACAACTCTCTTAACTCTCTCATTGTCTTCTTCTTCTTCCTTCTTCTACCTCTCTCTCTTCTGCTTCTTCCCATCTTCTTTGCCTTTGTCTGAAAAATCTGTTTGGCCACCTTATTGGATTGTCGTTGCTCTCCTCAACCTCTTCAAAAGGCCACCATGAACCACCCATGGTGCCCTCGTTCTGTTACATAAGTAGTTTATGTTCATGTTATAATTTGTTTCAATTCCATGTATGCAATTCATGATGTGATATATATATTGTGGTTCATTATCTTTACTATTTAGTATTAGATTTAGAACAAGCGCATGGAATCAAAAGCGTTTTCCTGCCTCCCTGGGATCAACCGAGACTCTCAGTTTCGTTAATTTTAATTGTCGAGAAGTAGTTTGTGCTATACTACGACGTATTTATCTTTTACGCGATCTACGTCCCTAACAGGGTATTATACTTATCGAAATCATCACCCTACTCAAAATGTCTCCACCTTCTAGGTGCAATTGAAAAATTCCTCTAATTGGAGGAATTATCCTACTCACTCCTAGACCAATATAGTTCCTCACCAACAACAAAACCCGTTTGGAGGGTATGGTTCAAATCAAACTTATCAATTTGGGCCATCTCAAGAAGACATCAATGCCTAGATGATGAGAATCCTACAGGAGATGCAAAGAAAAACAATGGAAATAACCTATGTTATTAACAATCTGTAGGATAAAGTTGTGGTTACTCCAACCCAAAGATCTACAGGATGTTCACCATTCCAGCCCACACCAAACATTGTCAATCAAAGGAACCAACACCCAGTGGATACCAACATCAGAACCACACTAATCAGCCTCCTATTAACCCAATACCTCAGCACCAACTTGGTTTCCATCAACAACAGGCCCCCCCACATCCTCCCAATGATAACTAAACTACATATGAAGATACATTGAGTAGGAGGAAAATCACCATTGATTTAGGGCCTTCAAATCAAATTGACGAAACCCACTCTCCACATATGCAAATCGACTCTCCTAACCCCACTCAGGAAGAAGAAAAGGAAATGCCAAAAACACTAGATTCAATCCTATTTCTCACTCTCAAACACTACAATCAAATCAGCAATCAGAGCCCTCACACCAAGATCTTTTGGACTTATTTGGGCAAGTCGAGAATATCCCCCTCCAGATGCCACCCCTGCCTTTGCTAAATTTTTGAAAAAAAGATGTACTCCAAACCGCAGGCCAAAAATCTAGGAAGGGTTTTCCTTTCGAAAACAGCAAGCTCAGTTGTTCAGAGCAGGCTGCCTCTCACAAAAAAGGTCCAGGGTGCATCACTCATCTCAGTTGTCATAAATGACACCACCTTTTTTTGAACTCTCTTGACTTAGGAACCTCTATTAATCTCATCCCCTCGTTCTTATTTAAGGACTTTCAATTTTGTGATTTAAAACCTATTAAGGTTTAAGTTCAATTGACAGACCGATCTACCATTCAACCATAGGGAATTATTGAGGATAGTATTATCAAAGTCTGGAATTGCCTATTTTCAGTGAATTTTCTGGTCCTTGACATAGTGGTACCTGAGGCTCTCATTAATGCCATCCTTAGAAGACCTTTTCTAATTACTACAACAACTAATATCAATTCTCATTCTGGGAAAATGAATATAAGTTGCATTAACCAGACTTTCTCATTAGATTTATTTCAAGCTTCCAAGAGGTCCATTAATCTTGAAATTTTTTAGGACACTGATACTAAAATGGAAGCAATATTCGAGAAGTCCATGTTGATCAAATCTTACTCAGCTTTGACCACCACTGATCTAGATTTTATTGATTCCTATTCTAAGGATGATTATGTGTTCCAAGACTTTTCAAATCAACTAGGGTGTGACTCTTACTCTTCCAGTCTTCTTGATTTTTCGCCAAAAACATCCGCACTAACTTCACCTACCCTACCTTTTATTAACTCCTTTCCCCCTCCCTTTCCATTGGACCTACCACCCGACCCGCCTGAGTTTGACTTCTTACATGAATTCAAACCATGGCCAAACTCAGGTCATTCTTCCATTTTTTCATTTCATTTTGATCCCAATTTCATTACCAATCATCTTCTTAGGGATCTTGAGGAATACACATTTCTTGAGGACATTCAAGTGTCCAATTGTTTACATGGTTGTCCATTTTCCATGCATCATTTCATGCCTGGCTGAATAGGTGTAAAAAATAGCACTAGATGAGAGGTAACCCATCATTTTTCCTGCTTTCCTATTCTCCTTTTTCCAGGTTTTGACCATCCTAAACTCGACTACTTTTCACCAAGGTGATCTCTTTTCCCTCTTAATGCATGAGGACATTGCATATCATAAGCATGGAGGGGTGTTTTTAAATTTTGACAATCGATTTAGGATTTTCAAAACCTAAAAATATGCATTTTCTTTCTTTTGCATGCATCTCATTACAGAAAGTCGTAAAACATTTTGAGGAAAATTTTGAAAAACAAAACTAACATTGAAAATTTCATTTTAAGGTACAAGGGATTTAATCTTTAATGAACTAGGGATTAATATTAAGATCTGATTGTTAGAATCTCTGGGTCTAATTTCTAGACTAGATCAAGTATCTCTCTATTAGTTCCACCTAAACTCATGGTGACTCAGGTGACTTGATCTCCTTGTTGTGACCTGAAAATTACCTGGCTTAGTTTTCAATCAAAACCTTGCAATTTTGACAAAATTCTTGTGTCATAATTCACACACAAGCCAACACTTAAGAAACATCTAGTTATTAGAAAAACACCCTATCTTGCCTTACTAAAAATCTGAAACAAATCATTGGTTTGAGTTCCCATCGCAGAGAAGGAGGAAAATGCCCCCTTTGAAGACACGATGACAACATGTTACCACCTCAGCACTATTTTATATCTATATTCCATATCTTTAGGTGAAGCATTAAGATGCAATTTTGCAGCTCAAGTGTCATGGACGATGCTCTACCCAGAGCGTTAGAGCAAGAGCTTGAGTTCACAAGGAGTGCTTCTTTACACCGCATTGTGTTTTAGGGTTGTGAGCTCCTAGGTGGTGTCTTGGACCATACTATCCCAAAGTGCCGGTGCTAGAACCCTTTTGAGGACTGTTGACGGGAATGATGATCCCAACACATCTGTTGTAGGATTAAGCTAAGAATAAGCATGGGAGAATTTAAAAAAAAAAGGTTTTAAACCAAAAACATGACATCATAAAAGTTGGCATTCGCAAGCACAGACAAAAGGTTTTAAAAGTTGATGCAAGTTGCGAATCGGATTCAAGAGCCAGAGAAATCCCAACTACAAAAATTTTGGGTCATCTGAATTAACAATGAGTTAATTTGTGAATTTTTAAAGGTACACTGATCTTGATTCTTCTAACTCTTGGATCCAAAGATGAATCCCATGCCTTTCAAGTTTTTCAATCAACCAAGGTCCTACAGTCTTTCTCTCCTCAAAAAGTAAAAAAATTAGCCTTTCCTAGAAAATCTATTTTGTTAAAATAGTTTCGCTAAGAGACTGGCAAAAGATAAGAAAGGGGGTGTGATAAACTCCATCTTATCATTTTTATTATGACCTAAAACTAACCTAGCTCTTAGGGTTTTAACTCCGCAAACAGGCTTTTGGGCTGCAATTTGGCATTTACCCAGGATAGGCATTCATTTCTTTTTAATGTATTTTTGATGCATTTATCTGAGTGTCCGGATTAGGCAGAATGTCAGATTCCACACATCTGGGAACTCAAGAAGGCTGAAGATGAGGAAGAAGCTCCTATCAACTGGATCCCAGCTAGATCCAGCTCATTTCAGCTGAATCCTAGCTAGATCCAGCTCATCCTAACTAGATCCCAACCCCTTCTAGCTGGACCAACTCACCCTTAGCTCCATTCAGCTCATCTCAGCCAAATGGTAGCTCTAGCTAGTTTACCTTAGCTCCATTCAGCCCACCTCAGTTGGATGGCTGCTCAAACTAGCTAAAGATAATTGATCCCAGTTCCATTCTAGCTCTTCCAACTCAGAAGAGTTCACTGGAAGTTCAACCTGACTAGGACTAGCTACTAACATCAACTAGCTAGACCTGGTCAGCTGAAGATGACCTTAACCATCTCAGGCCTACTAAAGTCTAGCTCCCGAAGACTCCACTTAGCTCAACTTAGTTGAGCTAAGCTACCTTAGCTACTTTAGCTAGCGAGGTCCTCCTCGAGAATATCAAACCCAGCTCACCTCAGCTCACATCAACAGAAGCCAGCTCATCTTAGCATGGCTTAGCAGCCAGCGAAGAACTAGCAAGCTAAGCTAGCTAGGGTAGCTCCTTGTAGCTTTCTTCAGTAGCCACCAGCTCTAGTACAGCTCAAGATGATTACCTCCAGCTCTTCTCCCTCAAAACCTTAGCTACAAAAGCCTCTAACCCTACTCCCTACTAGCTATGCTAGCTAAGCTACCTTAGCTTAGCTACTCACCTCCTTGGCACCAACACCTAACCCTAAAACCCTACCTAAATAACTCCACCAAATAACTCTAACCCTAAGTCCATCCTACTTTTGGAACCAACTATAGGCAACCTTCCGCCCCACTCCACCACCAAAAGACCCCTCTCCTTTGGTGCAAAAAGCCACCCTAGCTACCCCTCTCCTTTGGCACCAAAAACCCCTACATCCTAGCCATTCACCTACCCACCTTCTAGAACCCCCCTTAGTTGGCACCAAACTATGGCATCCCTCCATGGTTGGCGCCAACTCCATGCACCTCTCCACCACCATAACTACCCCCTTCACACCCTTAAAGATGGCGCCAACTAGTCTTAACCCTAGGTTCCCCATAACCACCACTAACTACCCACCAAACTTATTCCTAGTCCTACACCAAAGCCCATGCCAACCACCCCTCATCTACCTCTATAAATACCCACCATAATCATCACCAAAAACCCATCTTCTCCCCTAGTTAGGTTCACCATTCTTCCACCCCATCTCTAAGCCAAGGAAGAAGGAGGGAAAAAGATCAAGGGGGCAATCTACCCGCCGCCTTGGTGCCTTCTTCCTCTCCCTCTTTTCCCTTACCCACGCTAAGGAGGAGGAGATCTTTACACTACAGGGACAACCAGGCAAGAGGAGAAGACTTAAGGTGGTTGACGCCTGCCTATGTAAGTACCTCTATTTTGATGAAACAAAATTATGTTTTATTGTGAACTAATCTTTTAGGATCACGCTCACACAAATCAAGTCAATTATCCTCTGTGTTGTTCAAGTGAAGATTATCTTTAGTCAATGTAATTCTTTTACATTTCTTGAGTCTAGAATTACTATAAGGAACCTCATGATTGAAGACAAACCTTTTTAAATCGTAAAGTAAATATCTTGACAGTGTTGTTAGAACAAAATATTAGAATTGATCAATCAAATAATTGATCGATCAAAATAAGAATATTAGTCAACCAAATTAGCCTAACAATTAAATCCAATTTTCCTATAATTGATCGACAAATTAAATATTTGACCGATCAGCAATTGATCGACCAATTACATTAATTGATCGACTAAAATGAAAATTGATCAACCAATTAAGTAAATTGATCGACCAATTTGGTTCAAATGATTTTTCTCAACATTCCAAGAATGCTTCATTTTCACCTATAAATAGGACTCCACACCCCTCATTTCAAAACACACTTTCAAAGAGAAATCCATATAGAAAAATCGCTCTCGTGCTTTCTCTCCAAGTGCTTCTACGCTTCTTTTTTCACACTCTCCAAAGCACGTGATTTGAACCTATGCAAACTTCTGGTTTGACTTTCCTTGAGGTTCCATAAAATTATATTATTTTATTTTACTTGTTGCTTTGATTACGGATCCCAAGCTATTGGGAGAAATCCATTGTCAATGTTGTTATTTGTCACTTCTCTTTGTTGGCTAATGAGAGCCTCATCATGAGCCCTAACTAGCTCAGTTTGACCTATGAAAGAGAATAAGAGCTCCTACAAAACCTGGAGAAGGACCTAATTCAAGGAATTAATGTTTTGAGAAGAAAACATGAAATAAAGGTTAAAACTGTAATTTTACCATTGCATTACATAAAGGGGATTTCTTAGAGGCAAAACACAGGTCAAATGATCTGAATAAGATAAAAAGTGGGTTGGTTCGGTCAGAAATGGGTTATTGTGCAATCCAGGAATTAAATGACATTCTGTAACCCTAAAATAGACTCGCCTAATTCAACAAGGTTCTGGTCAGGATAAAAATCAAGAAAATCCTATAAAATTCATGAAAAAAAATCTCCAAGGGTTTAGAACCTTCAAATTGGCCTTTGGAACCTATTTTGACCTAGATTGGGGTCCTAGCTCATTAATTGATCTAATTTGGATTTTTGTGCAAAATATCCTATCAAACGTGGTCAAACTTAAAATCCAACTTCACCATTGGATTCCTCAGGTCCAAATTAGGTTTGTACCAAAATTTGGACCTAAGGGAGGTCATCTTGACCTACCTTGCAAAATAGTACACCCAACTACATTTCGGCCCCTATCTTTTGTAAATCATTGCACAGACCCCCCTAACTTCCTTGTCACTCTTGCAAACAGGTCCCTCTGACATTAATGGGGATAAATCCTACTCTAGAGAGGAATGGAGGGGGAGTACTTGACAGGTCGACTTTCCACTTTGTGTTGTAGTATTTAAGTGGTGGAAAAATTGACTAATCAACGATAAAAATAACCACTCACAGAAGAGCGGGTCGTATCCACAGGGAGGCAATTATGCAATAAACTCTTGATTATTTTATATTCTTTCGGTTAAGTGTGAAATCCCTATTCAAATCTAACGTAAAATGCGATGGAAAGTAGATTCACAATAACTTAAAAAGATAAGGGTATATGTGCAGTTTTCCCTCACTTAAATCTTCAATAAATATATGATGATTTTGTGTAATTTTCAATTTTCATATACTAAAGAGAATCGATGCACGTGTTGATCCCAAAATCAATCTTAAAACAGGTGAATATCAATAACATGCAATTATCAGAAAGCGTGAGTGTGCATGTGCAATTCTGCCACAATAAAATAATAATAAATAAATAATCAAATTCTGGTGGCAATGGCAGTAAATGTAATTTTTAATCTGCCTCAAAACAGAGCATTTGCTCTCCCTCCTCCTCGCGAGAGCTAGAAAGCACCGGTGGGTCTTTCACACCCAAGGGAGGTTGGCAAAGATGAGGCCGATCCGATGGAGGTTGCGGCGTCGACGGAGAAGGATGGAGGTGGCCGGTCGGTGGAGGAGAAGAATGTCAATCTGTTGGAGGAGTCTGGCTCTAATGTGGAGGCGCTGTGGCAAGGTGGAGGTGCTGTATAGTGTGCACCTGCAGGAGGGGACGCGCGGAGGTGTGCACGGCCTGGGAGGGACGCACAAGGTGGAGTGGCACGGTCACGGCTAGAGGGTGAAGGCAGGTGGATGCCTGCAGGCATCTGTAGGGGTACGCGCTTGCATGCGTGGGTGGCGAGGGTGGAGCGGTGCCTGCAGGTGCGGCTGGAGGGAGCTCTGCAGATGGGCATGCGCCTGTAGGCGCGGAAGGTGGAGTGGCTAGTGAGGCAAGGTGGGTCTGCAGAGGGGTGCGCGCCTGCAGGAGCTCTGGAGGTGCTTGGCGTGCGGTTCCTGCTGGGAGCGCTAGGCGCTGGAAAGGGGCTCGCCCTGCTGGATCATGTGGCGAGGGTGGAGTGGGCAGAGGTGATGAAGGTGCAGTGCCTGCAAAGGCGCGAGTGGAGTGGGGTGGTGCTTGTAGGCTGTGGAGAGGTGGGCACGACCTGGCAGGTCATCAGATAAATGTTGGGGAAATTTATCCCCCTACCCTTATTCTTTCTAAATATTATTCCTGCAATCATAAAAACGTAACATCATTACATATTAAGTTATAGAGTAGATGTAAACTTAAATCGTGATGAATGCAAATATTCTATAACTTAATGTAGTTATTAACAGACCTAAAAGGTACGATTAAAGTTACTTAGGCATAATATTAGTCCATTAAAATGGACTCATCAAATACCCCCATGCCTAAGATATGATAGTCCCTAGCAAAAATAAAAGTAATCAGAAGATTTCTTCTTTTCTTATTTCAAAACTTTAGAGATCTAGACAAATGTGAAGTGCTGATAGCCTTGGTAACAGATCCAAGTGAAAAAGCCAATTCGCATTGGAAATTCGTACTTCACCCTTGGTAAATATTGCTGTCGGGATAGGCAACTACTTCCCTCGGGGATAGAGAAGAGGATAATCTGTAATTTGACCCCGGCATTTGGATTAGGTAGGAGATATCGAGTTGAATGGATTTGTATTTGGTGGCACACACTCATCTGGTGCTACATATAGTCTAGTACGGTAGACTCTAGATCTCTAGACTATTAGACAAGTCAACTCTGAGAGAGGCTATACAACTGTGCTCTCTTGATGTTCCTAGGCACTCCCTCTTTTCTTTCTTTCTGAGATCACAAATCTCGCCAGATTTAGAAATTGTACTCACTATTTGGTGGCCTCACATGGCATCCACATTTCAATTAGAGTCCTAAAAACTCTACAACTAAGAGTCCTCAACCAGCATTCGGGCGATCAGAAATACTAGAAGGTAGGTATGGGTCATATTTGGTGGAATGCGATAGGTGTTCTGTTGCCTCAGAAACAGTGTAACATTATAAACTTGGACTTTTTTTTTTTGTAATGTAACTATTTTTTCTTTTTCTTCTTCTTTTCTCCCTTCCTTCTTTTTTTTTATATTATTTCTTCTTGTTTGTGTTTCTTTTTCAATCAACACAACACGATACAGACTTTTATTTACGAGGCATTATTAGGGATGATGGTCAAGAGGAAGTTGTGTGGCTTATTTGGTGGAAGTGCCTATTCTTGGCACCGGGAAGGAATGGATAGGACAAACATATTTCTGACCTTTGACACTATTACCCTCCTTCAGCTGAGGACTCTATGAAGGATGATCGTAACCATCCATCATAGTCATAGCTTCATTAAGACCCCATCTCTATGTATCTGCCTTATTTGGTGACTCTTAGGAATTCACACAAAGTACGTACACAGGAACAGAGAGCAAAAAACTATGCCTAACTCTGAAGTATCATAATTTAATTATCCAAAACTTAAGAGTCCTTGCACTAGACTTAGCGCACCAGTAATCTCTCTAATTTCTTCTCATAAATATGAGGTGGATCTTACTAGAAGATAGTATGCCTGACTCCCTATGAACTGTCCAAGGGCTTAGTAGACTACAAATGCTTATTATTTTTCCTCAAGGATCCATTACCAAGTCTACGTATACGTGAAATAAATGTACTGGATTCTAAACTTAGGAAATAATTCAAGAAGAAAAACCTCCAATGACAAGGGTATTCTTCCAGGGACTAACCCATTCAGCTCAAGAAAAGAGAATTATATATATATATATAAATATGTATGCAAATATTTATAAATGCTATAAACATTCTCAGGTTATACCCCCCCGTTCCTAAGACTGACAATGTCCTCATTGGAAAAATGTAGACATAGAAGAATATCACCTGAGGAGGAGAGTGGGAGGAGCTAAGGCTCCTCAAGCAGAAGTGCGTCCAAAACCTAGCCATCTGAAAGAGTAATATATAGTTTAAGTCGCTAGCCACTTACCTCAAAGCTCACACCGAAAATAGGGTTCCGAATCTCTACAGCTCCATGAGGGAAAGTATTGATAACAATGTATGGCCCATCATAGTGGGACTTGAGCTTTTCAGGGAATAATTTAAGTCTAGAATTGAAAAGCCAGACCCACTGGTTGGATTCAAAAGTCTTTCTAATGATGTACTTGTCATGGAAGACTTTTGTACGTTGCTTGTAAGCTTGAGAAGTTTCATAAGCTTCATTACGAAGCTCCTCAAGCTCACTTAAATCTAACATACGTGCCTTTCCCACTTTATCTAGAATAAAGTTAACATTTTTAGTAGCCCAATAAGCTTTATGTTGGATTTCAACGGGAAGGTGGCACACTTTTTCGTAGAGAAGAAGGAACGGAGAAATGCCCAAGGGAGTCTTAGAAGCAGTTCTGTAGGCCCAAAGAGCATCATTTAGTTTTTTAGGCCAATCCTTCCTATCAGGCCTAACAGTTTTTTCTAAAATCCGCTTAATCTCCCTATTAGACACTTCAACTTGTCCACTTGTTTGGGGATGATAAGGTGTGGCTATCATGTGGTTGACTCCCAAATGTTGGAGTAGTCTTGTGAAGTGTATATTCTTAAAGTAAGGTCCTCCATTACTTATGATCGTCCTTGGGCACCCATACTGAGAAATGATATTAGCATTAACAAAGCTCAAGACCACGGAATGGTCATTGGTTTGCATGGGTATGGCTTCTATCCATTTCGATACATAGTCAACAGCGACAAGGATGCATTCATATCCGAAGAACACAGGAAAGGGACCCATGAAGTCAATGCCCCAAATATCAAAGATTTCAACAGGGAGGATAGGTTGTTGGGGCATCTCATTCCTTTCTCCAATGGTTCTCATCTGCTGGCAACGTAGACATGCACCCACATATGTATGTGCATCGCAGAATAATGTGGGCCACTAAAAATCAGACTGAAGAACCTTATGGGCAGTCTTCTTCCCACTAAAATGTCCCCCACAATGGAGGTCACGGCAAAAACTCAGAACACTTCATTGTTCTTCATCAGGGACGCAATGGCGAAACAGCTGGTCAGGGCCTATTCTAAAAAGCTTTGTTTCCTCCCAGTGATAAAATTTAGCATTGGCGAGAAAGCAGTCTCGCTTCTGCTTGTCCCAAGTACTGGGGGTAATGCCTGTGACCAGATAATTCACTATGTCAGCAAACCAAGGAGTTTTAGCTTCCACAGCCATTAGAGACTCATAAGGGAAAGTCTCTTGAATACCGCCAGCAGGGTTTGATGCCTCAATAGGGATCCTAGACAAATGGTCTGCTACCACATTCTCAACACCTTTCCTGTCTTTAATTTCCAGGTCAAATTATTGGAGTAGTAGAATCCAAGGAATTAGGCGAGGTTTGGTGTCCTTTTAGCCAGCAGATGCTTTAGGGTCGAATGATCAGTGAACACCACAACCTTGGATCCCAAAAGATAAGATCGAAACTTTTCCAAAGCAAATACTACAGCAAGTAATTCCTTTTTAGTGACCGTGTAGTTTTGCTGAGGATCCGTAAGGGTCTTGCTGGCATAATGCAGCACATGAGGTTTTCCATCAACCCTTTGACCTAAGACCACTCCCACTGCAAAATCAGAAGCATCGCACATAAGCTCAAATGGGAGGGTCCAATCTGGTGCTTGGAGAATCAGCGTGGTAATGAGGGCTTTCTTCAAAACTTAGAAAGCCT
Source organism: Thalassia testudinum (assembly GCA_037157565.1). Taxonomy (NCBI): domain Eukaryota; kingdom Viridiplantae; phylum Streptophyta; class Magnoliopsida; order Alismatales; family Hydrocharitaceae; genus Thalassia; species Thalassia testudinum. Next base: position 55,639,491 of record JAZHRO010000009.1, read on the forward strand.
CGCCACATCTATCATCAAAATCGAAGGAGACATCCTTCGCTAATAGGTCGTAGAGTGGCTTAGAGATTTTACTGAAATCTCTAATGAAGCACCTATAAAATCCAGCATGGCCAAGGAAAGATCTAACCTGACAAACATTGGCAGGCAATGGAAGCTTAGAGATGGAATCAATTTTTGCGGTGTCCACCTCTAATCCTCTCTCGGAAACTATATGCCCTAACACAATGCCCTGCTGGACCATAAAGTGGCTTTTCTCCTAGCTAAGCACTGATAGCGATTTTACGCAGTTTGTTAATTAGGTCATTGTAACACGTAAATCCGCTTTCGCTCTTAAATTTATAATCCTAGATAGGGAAGTATCTAGGGTCGTCCAAGGAGGCAATATGGTTGCAAAATTGATTCTCTTGCTAGGAATATAAATCTCAACTTTCTTTTTGGTATTTTTTTCAATATATCATTTTTTTGTTTTTAAGCTAAGGCAACATGCGAACTGATGGCGGGAAAAGTGATTTACACTTCAATTTAAATACTACTTCTATGTGGCAAGTAGAGCCTCTCCCTAAGCTCACTCTAGGCAAGTGGAGGCCTAGAATAATTAGGGAGAGGGAGTGAAGAATGCTGAAAATAAGCTAATAGAAATGCAAACAAGAAATGCAAAGAAGGCAACTAGATAATTGATAAAGTGTTTTACGAAAGGTCTAGTAGAGGAAAGCTTGTACTACTAGAAAAATGCAAATAAGAAAAGAAAACACAAATCCTCTAGATAGATGGTGAAGAAGAGGGCTTCTTGCTCCAAGGTTGGTGGCTCCCAATCTTGAAAAGAGTCCTTCAACTCCTTCCTTGCAGTGCTCCGCCAAGGTGATGTCCTCCAAGGCAAGCCCTAGGGGGGCGTGCCCTAAGTTTCTCTCCAAGGGTGGACGTCCACCCTAAGTCCTTCTCCTTTGCCTGGCCGTCCTCCTTGAAGTGGAAGAGTCCTCCTCCTTGGCGTGGCTCAAGTTGAAGAGAGTGGGGAGAAGAAGGCACCAAAGGGGCTGGTAATGTGCCCCTTTAACCTCCTTCTCTACTCCTTCTTCTTGGCCGTAGGTATAGGTGGTTTAGGTAGAAAAATATACTAAGGGAGGATGCCCCAAAATGGTGGTAGGTGGTGGCTTTTTATAGAATAGGAAGGGGGCTATGGTGACCTTTGAATTGGATGGCCAAGATGAGTTGTTGGAGGTGGTTGGAGATCCCATGGCCAAGGAGAGTTGGCGCCACCTTAAGGGACACCAAGGGGGTATTTATGGGTGTTGACACCCCTTAGTGTTGGCGCCAAAATGGGCTTTCTAGAAGGCTATTAGGTGGCACCACCTTAAGGTTCTAGAAGGGGGGTATGTGGATGGCTAGGATGTGTTATATGGGTAGGTGTAGGGTGGATGAAGAGGCTGAAAGTTGGCACCAAAATGGGGGTGGTTTTTGGCGCCAACTTGAAGTGTCTTTTGGTGGAGATAATGGGGTGAAGGGGTGGCTAGGTGGTGGTGCCAACTTAAGTAGGGTAGCTAGCTTAGGTAGGCTTGAGTTGGTGGAGCTAGCTAGGGTTGATTTTTAAGGTAATGGATGGCCAAGGAGCTGGTTGTTAGCTAAGCTAAGCTAAGCTAAGATAAGCTAAGCTAGCTTAGCTAAAGGTGGAGTAGAGGAGAAGGTAATGGAGCTAGGGTTTGGAGGAAGGAGCTGAGGAGGAGAAGTCTGGAGCTGGAGCTGGAGTTGGCTGCTGCTGAAGAGGCTGGCATGGGGCTACTCTAGCTGGCTTAGCTTGCTAGTTCTTTGCTAGTTGCTAAGCCAAGCTAAAGTGAGCTAGCTTCTACCAAAATGAGCTGAGGTGAGCTAGGTCTGGTGCTCCTGGGGAGAATCAAGCTGGTTGAGGCAGCTAAGGTAGCTTAGCTCAACTGAGATGAGCTAAGCTGAGTCCCCGGGAGCTGGACTTGAGCTTCCTGAGCTGAGATGAATTCTTCTTCAGCTGGCTAGAGTTGAGTGGAGCTGGATGTAGCTGGATCTGAGCTGGTGTGAACTCCTGTCAACTCAGCTGAGCTAGCTAGAGCTCCCTGTGAATTAGTGGGAGCTGAGATGAGCTAGACTCAGCTAAGTTGAGCTGGATCTGAGCTGACTTGAGCTAGGGTGAGCTAAGGTGAACTCTCTTAAGCTGCCATCCAACTGAGATTAGCTGAATGGAGCTGGGATGAGCTAACCCTAGTTCAAGTAAGCTACGTTTCAGCTGTGGTGAGCTGGATCAAGCTGGGTTCCAGCTAGTCTGGGCTTCTCCTTCACCATTTGCCTTCTTGAGTGCTAGGGTTTTAGGGATCTGTGCATCAGTACATCCCTAACACTCACAAAAGCACATTAAAATGACAATAAAAAATGCAATGCATGCCTATCCTAATTTATGCCTAAATGCAGCCCAAAAACCCGTTTGCGGAGTAAAATCCTAAGAGCTAGGTTAGTTTAAAGCATAAGAATGATGATAAACTAGCATTTATCAAGCACCAGCTTTGCCTCTTCGCAACGGATTAAGACTTTATCAAGGTGCGAAAGGCATAGGTCAAATGACGAGCCATAAATGGAGAAGTCATCCATGAAAATTTCAATGAACTCATTGATCATATCAGAAAAGATAGCCATCATACAACATTGGAAAGTGGCAGGAGCATTACATAACCTGAATGGCATTCGACAAAATGCAAAAGTGCCATACGGTCTCGTGAAGGTGGTACGCTCCTGATCATCAGGAAAAATGGCTATCTGATTGTACCTAGAGTACCCACCAAGAAAACAAAAGTACTTGATCCCCGCCTATCGTTCCAGAATTTGATCGATAAATGGTAAGGGGAAATGGTCTTTCTGGGTAGCCGTGTTTAAACGGTGGTAATCAATGCAGACCCTCCAACCAGTTGAGGGTCTAGTGGTCACCAGTTCTCCTTGGTCATTCTCTTCCACAGTGATTCCTGCCTTTTTCGGAACTACGTGAATAGGATTGACCCATTTACTATCTGAAATGGGATAGATAATCCCTGCATCCAGCCATTTCAGAATCTCCTTTTTAACAACCTCCTGCATATTTGGATTGAGCCTTCTCTGCATATCTTAGAAAGGCTTCACGGACTTGTCCGTGTATATATATTGCATGCAAAGAGAGGGATCAACACCCTTAATGTCAGCAATTGTCTAGGTAATTGCTTCCTTGTGCCTTTGTAAACACTCAAGCAGAGCTCCCTCCTGCAATTCAGATAATGCAGACGAGATAATAACGGGGAGCGTGTTATTAGGGCCAAGGAAAGCATATTTCAATGTGCTTGGGAGGGGTTTCAACTCCAATTCAGGAGCCTTTTGGATTGAGGGTTTTAATTGAGATGTCCCCACCTCAGGCAGCGAATCTACCTTCACAGTCCAAGGTGGGGACAGAGACTCAGTGTGTATCCCCAGCAACTCTTCTAATTCGGCCATTTCCCTTTCAATTTCTTTAATAATCGAGGGATGGTCCTTAGATATGACCTTCTGATGGGGATCTCTACATAAGAGTGCTGGAGTAGTCTCTTCAATGACCTCAATCTAAGAACAATCTTCAAATCCTGGTTGCTTGTAAGTATCAAAAACATTCAACCGGATCTTCTGGTTCCCAAAGCCCATTTTAAGTGCCGCAGATCTACAATTTATAGAGGCATTGGCTGTGGCCAAGAAGGGCATCCCAGAATAATGGATGGCTTTGTGGGCTTATTAGATGGGTCAGTATCAAGTACCAGAAAGTCAACGGGGAAGAAGAAATCCTCCACTCTCACAATGACATCTTCCAACAATCCCCGTGGTGTCTTAAGTGATCTGTTTGCAACCTGGAGGATTACTGGACTAGGCTTTAGCTTGCCTCCTCCCAAGAGGTCGTAGACAGAGCTCAGTAGAATGTTCACCCCCGCACCCTGATCGAGCAGAGCCTCATCAATGTATTGGTTACCTATAACCACTGAAATATACGGGGCCCCTGGGTCTTTCATTTTGGGGGGTGTTCCATGCTGGAGAACCGAGTTGACATGGTCAGGTAGGATGACCTTGGTTTGGATCTGTTTCCTAGATCGATGCTTCTGGGTGCACAGGTCCTTCAGAAACTTGGCATAGGATGGAATCTATTTAATCACTTCCAATAGAGGCAAGTTAATCTGGACTTGCCTAAAAGTATCCATAATCTCTTCCATCCTATCCTTGGCTCCAGATGAGCCAACAAAAGATTCCCCAAGAGCAGATAGGCACTCTGGATAGGGCACCCTCGGCTTCTGGGTAGAGGGGCCATCATGGCAGGAGAGGGGTGGTGGAAGGATGACATCCTCATTGTGGGTGATTTTGTGCGAGGGAGAGTGTTGTGGCTCTTCCTCGGGTGAGATGGAAGTCGGGTTAGGTGGAAGGAGAATTCTGAGATGTAACCGTAGGAGTGTTATCAGGCTTATCAATCTTTTTTCCACTCCTCAACACGGTCACTGCTTGGGCATGCTCCCTGAATACAACCCCCTTGCCCTTAGGGTTCTCCTTAGAAGAGCTAGGCAGCTTCCCCGGATCACGTTGCCTAACTACCTCAGTAAGATGACCAATTTGGGACTGCATATCAGTGATCATCTTATTCTGAGATTGGATAACCATACTCTGATGCTCTTGCATTGCTTTCATCATGGCCTTCAGTTCATCCATCTCAGAGGGCTTATTCAGAGGAGGATTTTCATAAGAAGGTTGGTATGTGGGCTGGGGAGGTAAGGGTCTTGTATTCCCTGAGTTAGAAGCATCAGCTTGCTTCCAAGAGAAGTTTGGATGGTTCCGCCACCATGGATTAGAAGTGTTGGAGTAAGAATTATTACAAGGGGGGAAAAACCTTGGGTTACGTTCAAGTCGGCCTGAATCAACTCAGGGAATTGGTTTACCTGATGGCACTCCGCAGTGGTGTGCATTGTGCATTGGCAAATGGAGCATTCTCTTGAAGCTTGAAGAATAGAGGCTGCTTGCAGGTTCATGTCGGGGTTTGCTAAAAGCCTATCAAAGTTTTTATTCAATAGTTGAATCTGATAAGCCAAATCCTGAGAAGCCTTGGCTTCATGGGCCTCTATCTTCCTCTGCAAGATTGATGGTTTTCTTTCTTGATAGCAGAGGACAGATGTATGGAGTTGTCACTTAATGTTTCAAATAATGCCCAGGCTTCATCCTCAGTTCTGGTCATGAAAGTTCCTGCACAGGCTGCATCAATGGTTTGCCTATGCCTTTCGGATAATCCATTATAGAACCATTCAACCAACTTCCATTTTGGCACATGATGGTGGGGGCATAACCTAAGATGGTCATTAAAGCACTCCCAAGTCTCATGAAATTGCTCCCCTTCCTATTGAGTAAAACCCATAGTCTCTCTTCTATAATGGTTGGTTTTACTCATAGGAAAATACTTTTTCAAAAATTCTCCCTTAAGGGTGGCCCAATCATTTACCCTTGCATCGAGGGTATGATACCAGTGCTTGGCCTTATCCTTTAGGGAGAATGGAAATAGAGTCCTCATCAGGGCTTCATTAGTAAAGCCCTGGAGCTTCACCGTGGAACAGACCTCGGTGAATTCCTCCAAATGCCGGTAGGGGTCCTCCCTAGTAGTACCATAAAAAGAGGGCAATAAAGATATGGTACTGCTCTTGATCTCATACGGTTTATCCCCTGCCGATCGTCTTAGTGCTTGTGTAGGTTGGTTAGTTGGAATGAAATAGTCCCTTAGGGTCCTTTGTTGATTTGCACCTTGCTCAGCCATTCCTTTTTCCTCTCCTAGGTGAGCTCTCCTAAGAATTCTCTCAGGCTTAGGATCAAACACTAGATTACTCTCAAGAGAACGTCTACCAAGCATACAAAACACAATTCAGGTTTTTATTGAGCAAGTTAAACCTCCACTCCAAAGATAAGTCAAAAGATCAAGACTTTTCCCTCCGTTCCCATGTAAGTGGTATAAGAGAGGCGTGGACTTGAAATCTTAACCTTCGTTATTGCAAAGGTCAAATTAGTTAATATAAATGGCCAAACAAGTTTTTCACTGCAATTACGTGCCTTAATTCAACCTTCGAGTGCCCTAGGACCTATACTTTGCTTGGATGATACTCCCAGGTGATCAAGTGAGAAGTTACTCAAAGGACGAACAAAAGGATGCAAGTAGGGCGAACCCTTCCTTTGAGGTGATGCATATGCGATGCCCCTTAACTACCCTTTTGTTCGTTTAAGGGGTGTCCCCCTCCGTGGAGTATCAAAACACTTGGTCAAAAGATAGTATCACCACCACCACAAAGCACAATAGGAGGGTTTGCACCGATAAAGAGATCGGTACCTATATCCTTAAGGGATCGAGCCTTAGTGTGGTGCCTAATGTGCGTGCTCAGTGTCAGAAGTGTGCAACACACCGCAAATCTTTGTAATTTCTTTTGAAATCGCTGACAAGTCCCTTAGAATCAAATTAAATGTGAATTGCTTTTAGGGTTGAATCTGATTATCAGTCCCACTTTTAGTTATGTGACTACTGAATTAGTAAATTCAAACAACTTGGTGGTCTTGGATTTTAATTTGAATGCAAATGCGTGAACAGGAGCTAAATGCAAAAGTTAGAAAGATATACCTGTCTCCAACAATCTTCGTGCTAATATGCTTGCAATGCAATAATAAGATCTAATGTGCTGCTCAATCACCCATAAATGCGCGCACCTAAGGGCATGCAACTTCTAAATAGGTAGCTCGATATTTTCTTTGTTGGTTATAAAAGCAGGCAAGCAGAAAATAGAATCATGCATGCACAAAAAAATATTGTAAGCCCAAGTAACTAAAGAATGTGGGGACAAACCCCCAAAAATTTAGCCCCAATTACTACAAGGGTGAAAAGATAGAAATAAATTTGTGACGATGGAGAATCCTCTACGAGAGCAAGATCTTGTCTCCTTCGTCTTTTCCTCGTGTGGCTTAACTCGTCGTTGCTATCGTCGCTCTGTTGCGCCTCGTTAGATTTGTCAGATTCCTCACACAGTAAAAAAATTGATCAGATAATTTTGCAACTCAGAATATTCAAAAACAATGAAGTGAATCTATTGCGTCTCCGGCAACGGTGCCAATTTGACAGGTCGACTTTCCGCTTTGCGTTGTAGTATTTAAGTGGTGGAAAAATCGACTAATCAACGATAAAAATAACCACTCACAGAAGAGCAGGTCGTATCCACAGGGAGGCAATTATGCAATAAACTCTCGATTTTTTTATATTCTTTCGGTTAAGTGCGAAATCCCTATTCAAATCTAACGTAAAATTTGATGGAAAGTAGATTCACAATAGCCTAAAAATATAAGGGTATATGTGCAGTTTTCCCTCTCTGAAATCTTCAATAAATATATGATGATTTTGTGTAATTTCAATTGTCATATAGTAGAGAGAATCGGTGCACGTGTTGATCCCAAAATCAATCTTAAAACAGGTGAATATCAATAACATGCAATTATCAGAAAGCGCGAGTGTGCATGCGCAATTCTGCCATAATAAATAATAATAAATCAAAAATCAAATTCTGGTGGCAATGGCAGTAAATGTAATTTTTAATCTCCCTCAAAACAGAGCATTTGCTCTCTCTCCTCCTCGCGAGAGAGAGAGAGCACCGGCGGGTCTTTCACAAGCAAGGGAGGTTAGCGAAGATGAGGCTGATCCGATGGAAGTTGCGGCGTCGACGGAGATGGCCGAAGGTGGCCAGTCGACGGAGGAGAAGAACGTTGGTTCGCTGGAGGAGTCTGCCTCTGATGTGGAGGCGCTGTGGCGAGGTAGAGCTGCTGGACGGTGTGCACCTGCAGGAGGGGACACGCGGAGGTGTGTGCGGCCTGGTTGGGGTGCGTAAGGTGGAGTGGTGCGGTCACAGCTGGAGGGTGAAGGCAGGTGGACCCCTGCAGGCGCCTACAGGGGTGCACGCCTACATGCGCGGGTGGCGAGGATGGAGCGGTGCCTACAGGTGCGGCTGGAGGGAGCTCTGTAGATGGGCACGTGCCTGCGGAGGCGGAAGGTGGAGCAGCTGGTGAGGCGAGGTGGGTCTGTAGAGGGGTGCGCGCCTGCAGGAGCGCTGGAGGTGCTTGGCGTGCTGTTCCTGCTGGGAGCACTAGGCACTGGAAAGGGGCACGCCCTGCTGGAGCGGGTGGTGAGGGTGAAGCGGGCAAAGGTGATGAAGGTGTAGTGCCTGCAGAGGCGCGGGTGGAGCGGGGTGGTGCTTGCAGGCTACGGAGAGGTGGGCGCGGCTTGGCAGGTCATCAGATAAATGTTGGGGAAATTTATCCCCCCACCCTTGTTCTTTCTAAATATTATTCCTGCAATCATAAAAACGTAACATCATTATATATTAAGTTATAGAATTGATGTAAACTTAAATCATGATGAATGCAAACATTCTATATCTTAATGTAGTTATTAACAAACTTAAAAGGTACGATTAAAGTTACTTAGGCGTAATGTTAGTCCATTAGAATGGACTCATCAGTACTCCCTGAATCCTTAGAGATCTCCCAGATTTGGAAGGGAGATTCTCTGAGGAATTCCCTTCCATCTGAGCTAGATTGCAAACACATGCCGATGCATCACACTCACGCCAGTGCGCCTGGACCTGGGCATGCACCCGACCTGATTACCTGGCTCTAGGAGAGCGTACCAAAGAGAGAAATAGAAAGAGAGACGCGGGAAGGGTAGGTGGTAGGTTTTGCTTCTGTGTGTACATGCGCATGGAAGAAGCAGAGATAAGGAAGGAAGGCACAGCTGAGGTGAAGCTAAGACACTTTGCCGCAGAAAGGAAGAGGAAGGAAGGCCAAAGAGAAGAGAAAGTCAGAGGAGAGCTAAGGCTAAATAAAATCAAGGCAAGGTGAAGCTGACACTTAGCCGTAGAAAGGAAGAAGGAAGGCCAAAGAGAAGAGAAAGAAAAAGAGGAGATCTAAGGCAGAAGCCAAGGAAGGAAAAGGAGCAGCTGAAGAAGAAGACAAGTAGAGATAGAAAGAGAAGGAAGAAAGTCAAAGGCAGAAGACAGAGGAAAATAAGAAGAAAGAAGAAAGAAGAAAGAAGAGAAGTAAAAGAAGAACAAGGCAGAGGAACATAAGAAAGAGCAGAACTAAAGAGATGAAGAAGAAAAGTGAAGAAAGAAAGCAGAAATGAGAAGACTCAAGAAGGAGAAGGAAATAAAAGCTTAACAAGAAATATATTTTTAAGACATCTGATTATAGAATCAGATGTCCTATTCTATTTTGCTACAATTTTGACTCTTACACTTCTGCATTTATATTCTGAATTAAGTTTTGAGTAACTCTAAGTGTTCAATTACATTATTGAGATTAGTGAATAAATTCCATTAGCTCCCTGTGTTCGACCTTGGATACTTAGGTTTGCGAGTAATAAATTCTTATTTGTTATCAACGCTTGGTCATCTATACTACAATGCGACTGACATATACTCATTTAAAAAGCCTGACAAAGCGTTGCAACATTTTGGTGCCGTTGCTGGGGGGCAACGCACAATTTATCACTAATCTCTGCATTCTTTTTGATCATATTAAACACTAACTTGCCCTACTTTACTTTGTTGTGATCTTTCTAGGTGTTTCAAGAGAAGAAATCTCCTGCGCAAGTCAACCTCTCCAGGGCAGGTAACCTCTCTTCTTCTCTAAATTCCATCGCCTAACCCTTGAAAGACAAAAGGAAGAAACCAACTTAGGAATCAATTGCCTTGTTTTTATAGTAATTACCATATTTAAGGCAAAGGTTTCCTGATTTTGTGAAATTTTTTTTAAAAGCTTATTGAAGTGGAAGCGATTTCTTAGAGATCCTATCCCACAAAATTCCTGTGCCTAATAGTAATCATGCTTAATCACTGCGGACAACACACTTCTTGTTTTTGAGTCCAATGAGAATCTTTGTGAAAAAGAGGATTGGAAATAGAACTAAATTAGGGTTTCAACAGTAGGGTTTTTGGAGTGCTAGTCACACATGCTTGTATAAAAGGAAATGAACCCTCCCGCATCAGTGTGCTACCCAAGCCCTTGATTGAAGAGATCTAAACATGACAAACCCTAAAAAATTGAGCTCTAACAGCACTTGAATCTTAAAAAATCTTGGACTTAATAAACTAGGAATCAAAGTAGGGTGATCTCTAGGTCCCAAGCCTAGAATCATTCTGCCATCTTTAGGATAGGTCAGGTGAAGTTTACCCCTTGGGTCAACCAACCTCCAAATTAGGTTACAACATCAAAACATCTAAATTTCAAGTGAAAGCCCTAAAGCACCTTTGAAATAAAAGTGGTAGACTTAAGAGGTCAAGGTCCCCATTCTGGTCTACCTGGAATCTCAGTCACAAGAGAGGTTGGGTGGGGGAAATTTCTATCAGGTGGGGACACTCTACTGTGTAGGGGTCTTTGCGGGACTCTCCCTCTTTGGCTGCCCAGGTAATTCTCAGGTGGATGACCTTCTGATCCAAGGGTATCATCCGCCTCGAACCTCCATAGTCATCCAAACGTCTTTGGGTGCCTTGATTGGGTCAAAAACATCTCCAGTCCCTCATCTTTTCGCTTTAGAGCACACACATACATTTTCAGTGGGACTCTTTATTCAGATTTAATCGCTTCATAACTTGATTCTACATCTTGATACATTTAGATAGAAAAATTGTACAATCTTGAATACCTTCAATGCATGACAAATCCTATACTTTAGGAGCAACACCAAGATGATCTTCAAAAATGGGAAGAGATAATGAGATTATTAAAACAAATTATTGACCAGAAATACCCGTATATGCCACAAACAAAGGATGAACCATCTTATGACAACATCAAGGATCAATCTGATCTCGGGTTTGAGGCACAAAATGGTTGTGGATTCCCAACCCAGATGGAGTACAATGTGCCTAATATTGTAGAAGGTTGGGAAGCTTCAATTGCAGGAGAACACAATGTTGAGCCAACTCTAGACCATGAATCACCAGGCTTAGAATCCCAAAATTCCTGCAATAATGAGAGTAAAATTGAACCTCTCGAGGGTGGAAATTCTGCCCTTTATTCTGATAAGGTGACACTCGAAGATTATTCGGACCTAGATTCTAGTGATTCAATTGATGCAAAATACGCGTGATTTGTAAAAGCGGGCTTTTAACGTCGTTGTAACGTGCAAATTCGCATACGCTTTTAAATTTATATCCTAGATAGTGGGAGTATCTAGGGTCGTCCAAGGAGGCAAAAATTGCAATTCAATTCTCTTGCTAAAAATACATTTCAACTTTCTTTTTGGTATTTTATATATGTAATTTTTTTTATTTTGAAAAGACAAGGGCAAAATGCGAATTGTAGCAGAAAGTGCTAACACCTATAACTACTTAACTAAAACTTAAGAGATAGATATATCTTCTTCCTAAGCTCACTCTAGGCAAGTGGAAACCTAGAATAATTAGGAAGAAGAGGTGAAACAAGTGCTAGAACCAAAACAACAATTGCAATAAAAAGTAAAAGAAGGCAATTTAATTAACTAGTATTTGTGTTCTTTTTTTCAAGACAAGTAGAGGAATGCTTCTACTAAAAATGAAAAAAATCTAAAAGCAAGAAAAGAAACACAAATCCTCTTGCAAAAATGGGTGAAGAAGGGAGTCTTCTTGCTCCAAGCCTAGCTGCTCCTTGGCTTGAAAAGAGGGCCTCCTTCTTCTCCTTCCTTGAGTGCTCCTCCAAGGTGGATGCTACCACTTTCAATGCTGTCCTCCAAGGGGTGGGTGTGCACCACCCTCAAAAGCTCCTACAAGGTGGCGTGGACCACCTTCAAGATCTCCTCCAAAGATCTTCCTTGCCTGGCTTCTCCTTTGGCTGGAGTGACTCGAGAGAGAAGGGAAGAGGGGAAGGCACCAAAGGGACAGAATATCCCTTTAATCTTCATCTTCTTCTTCTCTCTTGGGCATGGGCTCTAGGTGGAATATGAGAGTGAATTTGCTAGCCAAGGATGGTTTTAGTGGTGGTGGGTAGTGGTCTTTCTGTAGGGTAGGATGGGGGGTTAAGGTGCCTCTTGAAATGGAGGGCTAAGATGGAAGGATGGAGGTGGTTGAGGATCCTATGGCTAAGGGCTTTTGGGGCCAACCCAAGGGACTCCTACGGGGTGCTTATGGGTGGTGACACCCATTGAAGTTGGTGCCAAAATAGCTTCTAGAAGGGGGTCTTAGGTGGCGCCAAGAAAGCTTCTAGAAGGAGGGGGTATATGGAGGGTGGAGATGGGTTTAAGGGGAGATGTGTGGTGGAGATGAAGGGGATTTTTGGAGGGAAAAGTGGTTCCAACAAGAGGGTAGTTAGGGTGGTTTTGGCGCCACTTTTAGGTGTCTTTTGGAGGTGGTGGGTAGGCTAGGTTGGCGCCAAGTAGGTTAGCTTATGTGGAGCTTAGGTGGAGCTAGTTGGGTGGAGTTGTTAGGTGGGTTTTTGGGGTGGTACAAGTCAAGGAAGTTGGAGCATAGCTAAGCTAAGCTAGCTTAGCTAATGGAGGAGTAGAGGAGGAGGTATTGGAGCTAGGGTTTGATTAAGGAGCTGAGGAGGAGAAGTCTGGAGCTGAAACTGGAGCTGGCCGCTGTTGAAGAGGCTGGCATGGAGCTACTCTAGCAGGCTTAGCTTGCTAGTTCTTTGCTAGCTGCTAAGCCAAGCCAAAGTGAGCTGGCTTCTACCATAATGAGCTAAGGTGAGCTAGGTCTGGTGCTCCCGGGGAGGATCAAGCTGGTTGAGGTAGCTAAGGTAGCTTAACTCAACTGAGTTGAGCTAAGCTGAGTCCTTGAGAGCTGGACATGAGCTTCTTGAGCTGGAATGAAGTTATCTTCAGCTGGCTGGAGTTGAGTGGAGGTGGATGTAGCTGGATCTAAGCTGGGGTGAACTCCTGTCAACTCAGCTGAGCTAGCTAGAGCTCCTTGTGGACTAGTGGGAGCTGAGATGAGCTAGACTCAGCTAAGTTGAGCTGGGTCTGAGCTGACCTGAGCTAGGGTGAGCTAAGATGAGCTCTCTTGAGCTGCCATTCAGCTGAGATTAGCTGAATGGAGCTGGGATGAGCTAACACCTAGTCCAAGTGAGCTAGGTCCCAACTGTGATGAGCTGGATTAAGCTGAGTTCCAGCTAGTCTGAGATCCTTCTTCACCAATTGCCTTCTTGAGTGCTAGGGTTTTAGGGATCTATATATCTGTTCATCCCTAACACTCACAAAAACACATTAAAACAACAAAAGAAAATGCAATGCATGCCTAACCTAGTTAATGCCTAAATGCAGCCCAAAAACCCATTTGCGGAGTAAAATCCTAAGACCTTGGTTTGTTTTTGTGCGTAAGAATGATGATAAACTGGCGTTTATCACACCGCCATTCTTATCTTTTGCTACTCTCTTAGCAAAACTTCAAACTTTTTGGAAAACAGAATTTTTGGGAAATCTAATTCTTTCAACTTTTGGGGAGAAAAAAATTAAGGGACCTTGGTTGATCTAAACACAGGAGGTACATGATTTGTTAAAGATAAACATCGGGATTTATTTTTGGATCCAACCATTAGACAAAACAGGATCAATATATCCTCCAGAAAATTCACAAATTAACCCTTTGTTAATTCAGATGACTTGAAATTATTGTTTTTAGGATTTTTCTGCCTCATGAATCTGATTCACAACTTGAAAAATACTTTAAAACCTTGTGTCTGTGCTTGTGAAAAGCCAACATTTATATGGGTGTGTTAATTTTTTTTTTCCCTATGCTTATTTTTAGCTTAGTCTTACAACAGATGTGTCGGGATCATCATTCCCATTACCAATCCTCGAGGGGGCTCTAGCACCAATACTTCAGGATAGCACTGTCCATGACACCACCCAGGAGCTCACAACCCCAAAACACAATGCAGTGTAAAGGGGTGCTTCAAGCAAACTCAAGCTCTTGCTCCGACACTATAGGTAGAGCACCGTCGAAGACACTTGAGCTACTAAAATGCACATTAATGCTCTGTCTAAAGATATGAAATATAGATATGGAGCAGCGCCGAGGCAGTAACATGTTGACATCTCATCCTCAAAGGAGGTATTTTCCTCCTTCTTGACGGTGGGAACTTAAACCAATGATCAGTTTCAGACTTTTAATAAGTCCAAACATGGGAGTTTTTCAAATTTTTGGTTATTTTTAATTGTTGGCTTATGTGTGAAAATTGACACAAGAAGTTTCTCATGACATGCAAGTTTTTGAATCAGAAACTAAGCCAAATACTTTCCACATTATAAAATAGGATCAAGTCACCTGAACTATCATGAGTTTAGGTGAAATTTTTAAAGAAGGATATCTAATCTAGTCTAAAATAGACCCTGAAATTCTAATGATCAGATCGACATCCTCTTCCCTAGTTTGTTAAAGATTAAATCCCATTGTACCAAAAGTGAATTTTTCGACCTTAGTCCCGATTTCAAAATTTTTCCTCAAAAAGTTTCCAACATTTTTATTTTTTGGGTATGCAAGTAGGAAATAAACTAAAGAAAAAATGCATGTTTTTAGGTTTTGAAAATCCTAAATCGATCGTCAAAATTTAAAAACACCCCCTCATGCTTAAGTTATGCCATGTCCTCATGCATTAGGAGGGAAAAGGGATCACCCTAGTGAAGAACGATTGGGTTTTAGGATGATCAATACCTGGAAAAAGAAGAAAAAAGGAAAGCAGGAAAAAATGATGGGTTACCTCCCATCCAGTGCTATCTTTTAAGCTGTTCAATCGGGCGTAGTGTGCATTAGTGATCAAGGGTGGCTGGCTCAGTAAAATTCAGATGGAAGATTAGACGTATGATCAAAATAGGGCTTTAACCGTTGGCCGTTGGCTTGAAAGGTCAAATTAGTTTTTGGATCAAAAAGATCAACAGCGCTGTATGGATATATTTTATGGACAATAAATGGGCTGGTCCATTTAGATTTTAATTTGCCATGAAAAAGATGTAATCTCTCATCGAAAAGCCAAACGTGTTGATTAACGTCAAAATGTTTCCGAACAATATATTTATCATGAAATTTCTTTGTTTGATCTTTATAAATCCTTGCATTTTCATAGGAAAAATTACGTAATTCTTCCAATTCAGTTAATTGTTATTTTTTGTGGATACCAACATCAGATAAATCCATGTTGAGTTGTTTTATTGCCCAAAAAGCCCTATGTTCTAACTCTACCGGGAGATGGCATGACTTCCCAAAAATCAAACGGAAGGGAGACATGCCGAGCGGGGTTTTGAAAGTGGTATGGTAGGCCCATAAAGCGTCATCCAATTTGGTGAACCAATCTTTACGGTCGGGCCAGATCATCTTTTGTAAAATATTTTTAATTTCCCGATTAGAAACTTCAGCCTGGCCATTCGTTTGGGGGTGATAAGGTGTGGAAATTTTATGATTAACCCCATATTTAGAAAGAAGGTGACGGAATTGTGAGTGGGTGAAATGTGAGCCTCCGTCACTGATAATGGCCTTTGGTATGCCGAATCTTGAGAAAATATTTTTCTTGAGAAATTGGACAACCACACGGTGATCACTAGTGCGGGTGGGTATTGCTTCTATCCATTTTAAAACATAGTCGACTGCAACTAATATATATAAATACCCACCAGAGTTGATGAACGGTCCCATGAAGTCGATGCCCCAAACATCAAAAATTTCAACTTCTAAAATAGTATTAAGGGGCATCACATCCTTCCGAGTCATGTTGCCGATGCTCTGGCAATGCACACAGGATCGAACAAAGTCATGAGCATCTTTGTACAAGCTGGGCCAATAAAATCCCGCATTAAGGATTTTAACTGCAGTTTTCTTGCCCGAAAAATGTTCGCCATAGGCCATTGAGTGACAATGTGTCAAAATATCATGGATTTCAGAATCGGGGACACATCGTCGAATGACCTGATCGGCATAAATGCGAAAAAGGTCGGGCTCCTCCAAAAAATAATATTTAATATCAGCAAAGAACTTATCCCGTTTTGTTTTTGGCCAATCAGCGGGGATTCGTTCTGTTGCTAAGTTGTTTACGATGGGCGCAAACCAAGGGAGGGTTGTAGTAGCTAAAATTCTTTCATCGAGGAACTGATCTGGCAGGGTCATTATGTCATTCATCATAAGACGAGAGAGATGGTCGACCACTACATTTTGCAATCCCGCCTTATGCTTGATTTCCAGGTCAAATTCCTGGAGCAGCAGAATCCAACGGATAAGGCGGGGTTTCGCATCTTTCTTTGTAAGCAAATATTTAATTGCTGAGTGGTCGGTATATACAGTGACATGTGACCCCAACAGATAAGATCTAAATTTTTCTAAGGCAAATACAATGGCAAGAAGTTCCTTTTCAGTAACCGTGTAATTCCATTGTGCAACATCAAGGGTTTTGCTAGCATAATAGATCACAACGGGCTTCTTGCCAATTCTTTGCCCTAGAACGGCCCCTACAGCAAAATCTGAGGCATCTGTCATTAATTCAAAGGGACTATTCCAATCAGGTCCCTGCAATATTGGTGCCTTAGTAACCTCTTTCTTCAACCTCAAAAAACTCTCCAGGCACTTATCATTAAAATCAAATGGCTGGTCTTTAGTGAGAAGCTGGCTTAAGGGCTTGGAGATTTGGGAAAAATTTTGCATAATCGACGGTAGAAACCCATATGCCCTAAAAAGGATCTGATCTGTTTAACAGTAGTGGGCGGTGGGAGATTAGATATAGCATCTATTTTTGCTTTATCTACCGCAATTCCATGTTTTGAAATAACATGGCCCAAGACAATACCTTCCTAAACCATGAAATGACTTTTTTCCCAACTGAGGACCAGATTGACTTCTATGCACTTTTGGAGAGTTCTTTCAAGATTTTTGAGACAATGGTCAAAAGAATCTCCAAAACAGAGAAGTCATCCATAAAGACTTCTAAACATTCACCTACCAGGTCTGAAAATATTGTAAGCATACACCTTTGAAAAGTGACAGGTGCATTGCAAAGATCGAAGGGCATCCTTTGAAAAGCAAAGGTTCCGAAGGGGCAGGTGAAAGTTGTTTTGTCCTGGTCCTCAAGATGAACAGCTACCCAATTATAGCCAGAATTACCGTCCAGAAAATAGTAAAAATCCCATCCGGCTAGTCTCTCCAAGATTTGATCAATAAAGGGGAGTGGGAAATGGTCCTTCTTGGTGGTGGTGTTTAATTTCCGGCAATCAATACACACGCGCCAAGAAGAAGCGGTTCGAGTGGCTATATTCTCCCCATTATCATTAGAGACAACTGTTACTCCAGCCTTTTTGGTCACAACTTGTGTTGGACTAACCCAGGAGCTGTCAGAAATGGGGTAGATGATATCAGCATCCAGCCACTTAATAATCTCCTTTTTTACCACCTCCTACATAATAGGGTTCAAGCGCCTTTGTGGTTGGCGGGAGGAGCGAGAATTGTCCTCTAAATATATACGATGCATACAATAGGATGGATGAATACCCTTAAGATTAGAAAGGGTCCAACCAATTGCCTTTTGATCTTTACTCAAAACCTGGAGGAGTTTGTGCTCTTGTGCCCCGGTAAGTCCAAAATTTATAATCAGGGGCAGGGTCAGATTAGGACCCAGGAAGACATATTTAAGGGAGTCAGGCAAAGGTTTTAATTCCAATTGTGGGCCCGGCTCAGAAAGAGTTTCTGCTTTGTGGGTTAGTGGTGAGGTGAGAGTGAACGGATCAGCTGGAAGGTTAGCTGGACGTGTGGTTAGGGTAGAAGGGTGAGAAGAAGTGGATTATTCAGGAACCGTATTGATGGCAAAACAGGAACCGTATTGATGGCAAAACAGGAACCTAAGTGGGAGATCTGCAAAGTTTCCTCCACAATGTTTTCTATTTCTAAATCCGAATCATCAAAGAAATCTGGTTCTTGGAATCACCTATAAGCTTGAAAACTGTCTAAGGTTACAGATTCACCACCACACATGATCTTCATTTTTCCCGAATCACAATCAATATTTGTGCAAGCGGTGGCTAAGAATTGTCTTCAAGAATAATGGGGGCAAACTTTAGTGCTTCTGGTACCTCTATGTCCAGGACTAAAAAGTCTACTGCGAAGAGACAATTTTTGACCTAGACAAGAACATCCTCAACAATTCCCCATGGTTTAATCGTAGATCGGTCGGCTAATTGGAGAGTAACCTCAACAGGCTTCAATTCACCGATCTTGAATTCCTCAAAAACAATTGTGGGGATAAGATTAATTGAGGCACCAAGATCCAACAAATCACGATCAAATGAGGTATCATTAATGATAACTTGAATTAGGAGGGTGCCAGGATCTTTTCTCTTAAGAGGTAATCAGCTCTGCACAACTGAGCTGACTGTCTCTGGAAGAATCACCTTTCCTAAGTTTCTGGGCTGCCTCTTCGGAGTACATAAATCTTTTAGGAATTTTGCATAGGCAGGGATATATTTAATGGCATCTAGGAGAGGGATATTAATTTCTACTTGCCCAAATAAATCCATTAATTCCTTCTCAGTGTGCTCGGATTTCTTCTTTTTCTTATTTGAAGAGTGGAGGGCTTGTGGAAATGGGGTAGGGTTTCCCTATTTTGCATGAAATGGTTCTTGAACAATAGGAGGGGAAGAGTTAATCTATGTTTCATTAGAGCGGGTTTCTTTAACAGGTAGGGGATTGTGAGTGGTTTTCCCATTCCTCAAGGTAACTGCATTTGCAGTCTGGTTGTTTCTAGGATGAGGATGGGAAGCTTGGCTGTTATCAAAACCCGGTGGATGTAGAGGTGCTGTTTGAATGGGTTGACTGGGATATCCACCTTGGAATTGATTCCTTTGATTATTTGGGTTGGGCATGGGTTGGGAAGGTAAATTCCCAATAGGTCAATGATCAGAAGTAACCTTAACTTGGTGTTGGAAGTTGGTAATCATGCGGGTTACTTATGTCATTTGAGTCTGCATTCCTTGCAAGGTTTTCATGACCTAATTATTAATATCATCCTGGGATGGTCCAGGTTGATACATAGGTTGCCAATAATTCTCAAAATAGTTTTGTTTGGGAAAAGGAATCGGGTTCGGGTTTTTCCAGGAGTGATTCGAGTTAGTCCTCCAGTTTTGATTGGAAGTGTTGGAGGGGTTTCTAAATTGCTCCTAGAGAGCATAAATATTTTTAGAGGTGGGATCAAAAATATTTTGATCAAAATTCCCGGTCAAATCTTGTGGGAAATCAGTCGGAAATTGCTGGCCAGCAGATGTGGCATCAATGTTGTGTAGATTTTCTCTTCGGAGAATGTGTGGGGGGTTAGTGTGTGGAAAGTGGATGTGTGGAGCTTGTTTGTTTATGAGCTTTTCTTCCATTTTCTTTTGGTGAATTTGCATCTGGTCCAGTTGTTGAGCTAACATTTATAGATCATCTTGAGTGACTGGAACAGAGGTGGATTTGGAGTCAATTTCATGGACACTATGTCTGGGGTTTTGTGATCGGCCAAAAGTGTCCATTGAAGTCATGTTAAATGAGTTTTCATTCATTTCTTCAAAGATAAGATAGGCACTTTCGGCATCTTTGTTAAGAAAATTGGCCCCACATGAGGCATCCACAAATCGTTTCAATTGATCTTCTAATCCATGATAGAAGATCTGCACAAACTGCCATTGTGGAATTTCATGGTGGGGACAACTTCTCAGAAGTTCCTGAAATCTTTCCCAGGCTTCATGGAGGGGTTCACCAATTTTCTGTTGAATGGTCGTTATGGATCTTCTTAATGCATTCGTTCGACCGATCTGAAATTTTTTTTTAAGAAAGTGCTTTTTAATTGGGGCTAGGTGGTAATAGGGTGCCCAACCGTTCTAAACCAATGAGATGCTTTGTCTTTAAGAGAGAGAGGAAAAAGTCTCATTAACCACACGTCTTCGTGCACATTGCGAGAACAAGTGGTTTGAGCGAGGACAGTTAACTCGAGATGAAAAAAAGGTCCTCTCTTGGAAGACCATGAAAATGCTTGATAAGGTTTAGAATGGCTGGTTTGATCTCAAATTCCCCTTGTGGTATGACCACCCCTGGTATTTCCTCATAATTGGAAGGATCATAGAAATCCTTAAGAGGAATGACAGGCTGTTGGCGGGGTGGTGGATTTTGTCCTTGATTAGCTAGCTTCGTGATAGTCCTAGCTAGATCTTCTTGATTTTGTTGCAGTCGAAACAAATGGTCGACCATTAATGCAAAGGGATTTGGATTTTGGGCTATAATTGGAGGGCCACCTGGCCCTGCTAGTATTTCTGGTTGCTCTAGGTTAGGGAGGTGAGGGAGGGTGAAGTCGGCTTGTGGGTCGACTGACGGGTTAGAAGTGGAAGCAGAATTTTTTTGACGGCTTCCTGGGTTTTCCATTTTTTTAGAAGAGGGGGAAGAAAACAATGATTTTCTGCTGTAGGGGGAAAAATCAGATGGTCCCTCGAGGTGTGGTTTTTGGGACCGTCGCTCGTGCATGCACTACTTGGGAAGAATTGGAGGGGAGGAGAAGAGAAAGAGATGAGAGAAAGTGTGCAATTCAAACAAACAAAACTTGACCTAACTTAAATGCGACTCCCTAATAATAAACCTAAGACTTAATCTATGTAGGAAATAAGTAGTCAATAGTGAATACCCGTTCTGTCAACAAATCTAGCCAAGTTGCTTAAGGGGAGGTTTGGGCCCAAAAGTTTCCTAGGGAAAACCTCAGGTGCTTGTACAAACCCATGCCTGATCGTTTGACACTGCCCCTCAGCCTGAACTCTAGATATAGATGATAGAATTGGTACTAACTAAAGAAAACTTAAGACCTAGATAGCAAGCCTAAGTTGATGAAGCCTTAGGGGTCAAGTTGCTACAAGTTTTAATTAGGTTTAGGATACTACAGTGCACATGGAATGTGGAGGGAATTAATTGGGTTGTTGCCCTGTTATTTCAAATTTTTTTGTGTGTGCAGGAATTGGAGAGTGGCTCCAATCAAAAAGAAAGTTGTCATACAATTTCTTGGATTTTTGTCTTTTAGGATTTGATTTAATTAAATGTGTTTTAGGGTTTTTTCTTTTAAATTTTCAAACAAGTTTGAAACTCTATAATGAAAGGAAAAACAAGTTGTATTGGTGATGGTTAATTTCCTTTAATGTGAGTCTCTAAAAAGAAAGAAAGAAACCCCAAGCCAATTATCCCTAAGACAGAAAATTACTACCAATGAATTAATTTTAGGCTTTCTGTATTAAGTAGTGGTCCAATCAAGTCAAAAAACACCACTACTTTGAAGAAAATCAAACAAGGATTTCAGAAAAGATTTTTGTAAGATTTTAGGAATTTGTTTGGTAATTGTTTTGAATTTTTAATTGTATTGGTGTCAAAGTCTAGAAATGATACCTGTGGGTATTTTGGACTTTTCAATATAATCACCAACCTCAGAAAATTTTGGTGATTTTATATGATGTGTAAAATTTCACAAGAATTCCAGAAAAGTAAATTCTACAAAAATTGGATGAGTATAAAAATTCTAAAAATTCACGGATGGTAGCAAAATAGGAAGATTAGAGGGTGTGACCCCTCTTTAGTCCACGAATTTTTAAAATTAAATACAAAGCCAATTGATCAGAAATTTGGAACAGATCTTCCAAACTCAATTTGGAATCACTGTACAAAATTTTATGATTTTAGGAGGCCTATGGTGTTAGGAATCGATTTTTCAAGTCCAGACAAAAATCTAGACCCGAAAAATAGAACACCAATACTTGCAATGGAGAGGTGTTAAAGAAGCATTCAAGCAAACAATGGATTTTGAAATGCACCACTCCACTTAGTCAAGTTGTTTAGGGTCCTGAAAGCCAAGTTTAGTGTATTTTCGTAGTTTTTTAATTAATTATGTGACTAGAAAGAGGAACCAACCTGAATTTTGCAGGAAGAAAAGGAACTTTGAGCTCTTACTTCCAGATTCCCGCTTTCTTCCTGCAATAGTTCCTACACACATGAAAGAGAAGAAAGAGAAGGGGATGAGATCTACTTCAAGCAAGAGGATAAAGAATAGCAAAGCCGTGCCTCCCCAGCAACGGCACCAAAAAGTAATGCGAAATACGCATGATTTGTAAAGCGGGTTTTTAACGTCGTTGTAACACGCAAATTCGCATACGCTTTTAAATTTATATCCTTGATAGTGGGAGTCTCTAGGGTCATCCAAGGAGGCAAAAATTGCAATTCAATTCTCTTGCTAAAAATACATCTCAACTTTGTTTTTGGTATTTTATATATGTAATTTTTTTTGTTTTGAAAAGACGAGGGCAAAATGCAAATTGTAGCGGAAAGTACTAACACCTATAATACTTAACTAAAACTTAAGAGATAGATATATCTTCTTCCTAAGCTCACTCTAGGCAAGTGGAGACCTAGAATAATTAGGAAGAAGAGGTGAAACAAGTGCTAGAACCAAAACAACAATTGCAATAGAAAGTAAAAGAAGGCAATTTAATTAACTAGAATTTGTGTTCTTTTTTTCAAGACAAGTAGAGGAATGCTTCAACTAAAAATGAAAAAAATCTAAAAGCAAGAAAAGAAACACAAATCCTCTTGCAAAAATGGGTGAAGAAGGGAGTCTTCTTGCTCCAAGCCTAGCTGCTCCTTGGCTTGAAAAGAGGGCCTCCTTCTTCTCCTTCCTTGAGAGCTCCTCCAAGGTGGATGCTACCACCTTCAATGCTCTTCTCCAAGGGGCGGGCGTGCACCACCCTCAAAAGCTCCTCCAAGGTGGCATGGACCACCTTCAAGATCTCCACCAATGATCTTCCTTGCCTGGCTTCTCCTTTGGCTAGCGTGACTCAAGAGAGAAGGGAAGAGAGGAAGGCACCAAAGGGATAGAATATCCCTTTAATCTTCTTCTTCTTCTTCTCTCTTGGGCGTGGGCTCTAAGTGGAATATGAGAGTGAATTTGCTAGCCAAGGATGGTTTTAATGGTGGTGGGTAGTGGTCTTTGTATAGGGTAGGATGGGGGGTTAAGGTGCCTCTTGAAATGGAGGGCTAAGATGGAAGGATGGAGGTGGTTGGGGATCCTATGGCTAAGGGCTTTTGGCGCCGACCCTAGGGACTCCTAGGGGGTGGTTATGGATGGTGACACCCCTTGAAGTTGGTGCCAAAATAGCTTCTAGAAGGGGGTCTTAGGTGGTTCCAAGAAAGGTTCTAGAAGGAGGGGGTATATGGAGGGTGGGGATGGGTTTAAGGGGAGATGTGTGGTGGAGATGGAGGGGATTTTTGGAGGGAAAAGTGGCGCCAACAAGAGCATAGTTAAGGTGCTTTTGGTGCCACTTTTAGGTGTCTCTTGGAGGTGGTGGGTAGGCTAGGTGGGCACCAAGTAGGTTAGCTTATGTGGAGCTTAGGTGGAGCTAGTTGGGTGGAGTTGTTAGGTGGGTTTCTGGGGTGGTACAAGCCAAGGAAGTTGGAGCATAGCTTAGCTAAGCTAAGCTAAGCTAGTTTAGCATATGGAGGAGTAGAGGAGGAGGTATTGGAGCTAGGGTTTGAAGAGAGGATCTGAGGAGGAGATTTCTGGAGCTGAAATTGGAGCTAGCTGCTGCTGAAGAGGCTGGCATGAAGCTACTCTGGCAGGCTTAGCTTGCTAGTTCTTTGCTAGCTGCAAAGCCAAGCTAAAGCTAGCTAGCTTCTAGCATAATGAGCTGAGGTGAGCTAGGTCTGGTGCTCCCGGGGAGGATCAAGTTGGTTGAGGCAGCTAAGGTAGCTTAGCTCAACTAAGTTGAGCTAAGATGAGTCCTCGGGAGTTGGACTTGAGCTTCCTGAGCTAGAATGAAGTTATCTTCAGCTGGCTGGAGTTGAGTGGAGCTGGATGTAGCTGGATCTGAGCTGGGGTGAACTCCTGTCAACTCAGCTGAGCTAGCTAGAGCTCCCTGTGGACTAGTGGGAGCTGAGATGAGCTATACTCAGCTAAGTTGAGTTGGGTCTGAGCTGACCTGAGCTAGGGTGAGCTAAGATGAGCTCTCTTGAGCTGCCATTCAGCTGAGATTAGCTGAATGGTGCTGAGATGAGCTAACCCTAGTCCAAGTGATCTAGGTTCCAGCCGTGATGTGATGGATTAAGCTGAGTTCCAGCTAGTCTGAGATCTTTCTTCACCAATTGCCTTCTTGAGTGCTAGGGTTTTAGGGATCTGTATATCTGTTCATCCCTAACACTCACAAAAAACACATTAAGACAACAAAAGAAAATGCAATGCATGCCTAACCTTGTTAATGCTAAATGCAGCCCAAAAACCCATTTGCAGAGTAAAATCCTAAGAGCTAGGTTTGTTTTAGTGCATAAGAATGATGATAAACTGGTGTTTATCATCAACCCACATCCTAAGCCCAGAATCTAGATCTGAAACCTATCGGGAAGATTTCGAGGCCCCATATGGGGAAGATCAATTTTGCAATAAAGAATGTGATTTTGGGCCTCTTTTTGATGAATATCCCTCACCAACATCCTCAGAGAAACCCATCGATTTTTCAAAATTCATGCTAATTTACGATACAAAAACTAAGTTGGACAAGTGGGGTTTCAATTGGGTCTGTCCTACCAGCTTGGAACCTGAACCTCTACCAGATAAGGACACCTTTTTAAGGCTAAATTGACATCTAGGCTAGACACCAGTCAGGCTGCTGAATCTACAGCATATGATTTATTCTATGGTGGAACTCATGATCTTGAATCTCATTCAGGTTTTGATTTTTGCAAACTCTCCGACGATTTCGAATCTAACCATAACATCGGAGAAAATCTGCTTCCTGATTATAACAAGCCAATCTATGACCTCATCTCACATTACTCATTCTCTAACTCCGATTCTGAGGTCTCGGTTCCTGAGATCACTGATTTCAGTTCAGGTTCCAATAATATGGAATCATTTCTTTTCGAACCTCAAGAATCAGAACCAGCAAATGCCGCAAGTGATTGCAACCCAGAATACGAATCTTTTCTCGACTCCGATTTCTAGTATCCCATAGACACTCTCCAGGCATTCGCTTTTGATTTTGAAAGTTACTATGAGGACTCTCTAGATGAGACCACCTATCATTCCTTTCTAGAAGATCCCTCATACACAATTCTCATTGAGGCCACCTCTTCCACACATACAGAACTGATCAAAACACGTTCTCTACCCCAACCCGCAATCGGACTCAATTTCTATTCTGATTCACCTCTCACTGAGCCGTTTGCAGATGATTCAACTCCACATCTATACCGGGCATTGGGTATCAATCAGGCTGAAAAACATGATCCATCATTCTCTGATCACCCCTGTAGGGTTTCCACACCATGCACTGATTATTTTTCGGAACCCTACTCTGACCAGGCTGATTCAACTCAGCCTAACCCTGAGTTTTTACTTCCATATCCATCCGAGCCACATTGCATATGGTGGGTTCCGCATCTGTTGATCAACATCTATCAACCCACCAGACTGATTGGGTTTGGGCTGCACCATTAGTCCACTGATCTTAACAAGCACCTAGTTGGACCAACCAGGCTCTTAATCAAGGTACTTGTTTTACAAAATTTTGCTAAGTTGACCACTCCCTCTCCACCCCATGTTCTGCTCGGCTGAAGGCATTGAATTTAGCGCTTAACGAGAGGCAACCTATCATTCCAAAAATAGAGACCCGTCTGATTATCTATCTGTACTCCACATCCATTGCACGTTGTGTTTAGCCTTAGATAGTTGATCCCACCTCTGGTACACATACCAGAGCTTGAAATCGTCCGCATTAGTCATTTTCGACCCATTCACCCACTTGATGTATCCTGGTCTATGTCCCTGACCTCAACACTATTTCACACCCTCCGTTTACAATGAGAGCATTGCAAAACTTACGCTTGGGGGGGTGGTAAAGTGCATACATACATAACCAAGAAAAATTCAGAAGGATTCTCAAAAAAGAATGTCACATATGTTAGAAACACAAAAAAATTGAAAAATTATGAAAAAGAACAAAGAATGGAGGAGGGAGGAAATTTTGTGAGCCACAAAATCATAAGGAGAAGAAAAAGAGAAAAATGATAAAAAGGAGCATAAAATGAAAAAGGAAAAAGGATAGTCATTAGTAAAGGATTAAGGGATTAACTGAAGTTCTAGACCACATCAAGAAAAGAGAAAAATGAAATAAAAGTGCTAAGGAGACACAAAAAGAGATTAGCAGGAACACTGATCTTAGGCCTTATGGGCTAGACTCTAAGGCTTAAAAATTCACGTACCCACTAAGATCTGGATAATCCTCAAGAGGTTGGGGAAAATGCAAAACTTAAGTATTAGGTCTAAGCTCGTTAACTGACCTTTGGTTTATGGGATTCAGTAACCTAAGCACCCCAATCCACAACAGTCTGGTTCAGTGCGCATAACTATCAAAATCACGTAAAAGCATTTTAATGCTTTGAAAAAGTTGCCTAGATTAGGAGCAGCCGATCAACACAAGTTGATTTGGATGAGTTCCCTGCATGGAGAGGCGGGAAATTTCCCTTGAAGATGCGTAACAACATATCATCTCATCGGTTCTTGTCTCTTAGGATATTTAAAAATCCTACTGGGGGCATGAAAGCACTCTGCTAGTTCAGATACCATGGGCGGCATTATCACGAAATGTCGATTGCCAGGGTCTGGATTCAGCCACGGAATGCCATGGGCGGGTTTATCTCGAAATCTTGAAAGCCAAGGTTCTGGGGGTTGCCATGGGCGATGCTATCACGAAGCATCGATTGCTAGGGACCTTTGAGGATTGATGATGGGGACGAGGAATCCGATACAGACCGTGTTGAGAAGCCAATCTGAAGCTAGAAATAAAAAGAAAAGAGAGTGAAAACTCTCCAAATAAATAAATCCTCTGTCTCTCTCTTAGAAAAACTCACGACAATCTAAACCTAGGCTAAAAATATCTCAAGCACGAGTGCTTTAACCGCGGAGTCCAACGAACAGTAGGATAGTTTCTGCGAGCCTTAAAAACCTTTGTAGAGGACTGAGGCTAAAGCGGGTCAGGTCTGGATTTTGGTTGATACTTGAGTACCTCTAGGCCTATTGTCAACATTCTTAACCTAATCAAAAGAAGAAGAAAAGCACTTATAATAACTGGTGAAAGACACTTAGGGTCTAGAATAGAAGTTAAAATCTTGAAATTTTGCTAAGGGACTAGCAAAAGTTAGGCATGGGGGTATGATGAGAGCCTTATCATAAGCCCTAACTAGCTCAGTTTGACCTATGAAAGAGAATAAGAACTCCTACAGAACCTGGAGAAGGACCTAATTCAAGGAATTAATGTTCTGAGAAGAAAACATGAAACAAAGGTTAAAATTGTAATTTTAGCATTGCAGTACATAAATGGGATTTATCAAAGGCAAAACATAGGTCAAATGGTCTAAATAAGATAAAAAGTGGGTTGGTTCAGTCAGAAATGGGTTATTGTGCAATCCAAGAATTAAATGACATTCCGTAACCTTAAAACAGACTTGCCTAATTTAACAAGGTTCTGGTCAGGATAAAAACCAACTAAGCCCTTTAAAATTCATGTAAAAATATCCCCAATGGTTTAGAACCTTCAAATTGGCCTTTGTAACCTGTTTTGACCAAGATTGGGGTCCTAGCTCATTAATTGACCTAATTTGGGTTTTTCTGCAAAATGTCCAGCCAAACATGGTAAAACCTAAAATCCAACTTCGCCATTAGATTCCTTAGGTCCAAATTAGGTTTGTACCAAAATTTGGACCTAAGGGGAGGTCATCTTGACCTACTTTGCAAAATAGTACACCCAATTACATTTTGGCCCCTATCTTTTGAAAATCATTGCACAGACCCCCCTAACTTCCTCTCCAATCTTACAAATAGGTCCTCCACCATTAATGGGGAGAAGTCCTACTCTGGCAAGGAATGGACGGGGAGTACTCCTTGATTCCTCAGAGATCATCTCTTAAATTTGGAAGGGAGGTTCTTTGAGGAATTCCCTTCCATCTGAGCTCGATTGCAAACTCTGATTCGCACCCAATCTCTCATGTGAATGCATGATAGATTTGGGTCTCCAATGGTTTCCATCTCCGATGAGGTCTCTTGTTCTTGGAAGCTTGTCTTCGAAGCATAAGAGTCCCTACGAACGACTATAAAAGCACCACCACCTCCAGCTACATCTCTTCAGCTCGACTTGGCCAAAGATCCCCCCAATTTCATCTTCTTCTCCGGTCAAGAAGTCCAGTGAGCTCCGACGAGCATCCCTCCTCTTTCTCAACGCTCTGCCACCATACCAGTGGCAGAACTACCCTTACCATCATCATTTGCATCGTGCAACACCCACGCGAGCACCTCTAGCCCCGTTGTTGTCGCCGTCTTCGTCCACTGGACACCATCTTCTCCGATGACAGCAGGTATAGCCAATCAGCAACTCTCCCCCTTCGTCTACTTAGTTAGGTTAGACTTACTCCTCTCTATCCCCACTTCAATTCCCCTCTATCTATTTTCCCTTTTCAACCCCTCGTAGCCACTGTCCACCACCATCTTCTCCATCTCCAGCCACCCACTAGCAAGGTGCCTCCACCGCTCCACACCTCCACACGCCTCGCCAGATACCTCACTACCTCCACCACAGTCCACTAATCACCTTTTGCCCATCCATCGACCACCATCACCTACCTACACGTCCCCAACCAAACCCATAAGCCTGCCACCTATCGTCCCACCTTCGCCATAACATGACAAAGCTTCCCATGCATTTTAATGGGGTTGCAGGGCCATGTTTGTGTGTGTTAGATCTGAGCACCTGCCGCCATTGAAGCACACAGCAAGAAGGTCACGAGCTTCATCCCAGGTTGCCGCGGTCCAGGCAAACCAGCCCAGGTGATGCGGATGTGGGCGTGCACATCTCCAGCCAAGTGAGTGGCTCTGTAAGGAGCCTTGCTGCCCTAATTATGTGAGAAAGTTCCTGTAGGCGCGAGCACAGAAGCGGGTGGGACATTTAGTCCCACCTTGTGAATGCACAAACGCGGAGCGTAGGATAAATTGATTTTGTGCTTTGAGTTAGTTGCCTCAAGTAACATAGGGGTGAGGTCCCTCACCCTCACTCCTCATCCGCGACCTTCCCCCATGGATCTGGCACCCAACTCGTTTACTTAAACCTAGCACTCCTCATGCATCACACTCACGCCGGTGTGCCTGGACCCGGGCGCGCACTCGACCCGATTACCCGACTCTGGGAGAGCATACCAAAGAGAGAAATAGAGAGAGAGAGACGTGGGAAGGGTAGGGGGTAGGTTTTGCTTCTGCATGTACATGCGTAGGGAAGAAGCAGAGCTAAGGAAGGAAGGCACAGCTGAGGTGAAGCTAAGACACTTAGCCGCAGAAAGGAAGAGGAAGGAAGGCCAAAGAGAGGAGAAAGTCAGAGGAGAGCTAACGCTGAAGGAAATCAATTCAAGGTGAAGCTGACACTTAGCCACAGAAAGGAAGAAGAAGGAAGGAAGGCTAAAGAGAAGAAGAGAAAGAAAAAGAAGAGAGCTAAGGTAGAAGCCAAGGAAGGAAAAGGAATGGCTGAAGAAGAAGATAAGCAGAGACAGAAAGAGAAGGAAGAAAGTCAAAGGCAGAAGATAGAGGAAAATAAGAAGAAGAAAGAAGAGAAGTAAAAGAAGAACAACACAGAGGAACATAAGAAAGAGAAAAACTAAAGAGACGAAGAAGAAAAGTGGAGAAGAAAGAAAGCAGAAATGAGAAGACTCATGAAGGAGAAGGAAATAAAAGCTTAAAGAGAAATATCTTTCTAAGACGCCAGATTATAGAATCAGATGTCCAATTCTATTTTGCTACAATTTTGACTCTTACACTTCTGCATTTATATTCTGAATTAATTTTTGAGTAACTCTAAGTGTTCAATTACATTATTGAGATTAGTGAATAAATTCCATTTGCTCCTTGTGTTCGACCTCGGATACTTAGGTTTTCGAGTAATAAATTCTTATTTGTTATCAAGGCTTGGTCACCTATACTACAACGCGACTGACTTATACTCATCTAAAAAGCACGACAAAGCATTGCAACATTGGCAAAAGAGAAGTGGTTTATAAGAGGTTGTGCCACCCTCGTTCAAGCAGTATGTTCGTGGATTGACTAGGTTGCCTAGTCGGGAAAATCCTAAGCTGGGAGGCTTAGGTAGTGGTTTTCACCCGTAGGGGTTTCCACTATAAATCTTTTTGTTTATTATGGGATTGTTTTTGTGTGCTATATTTTTATTACAATCTATATCACACTTGATCTTGTATTTATGGTCAAGTAAGATCCACAGGCAAACTCTCTTTTGGTATCAGAGCCAGACCGTGAAGGAGACGTCACACCTCACCTTCACATGGCTGCAACAGCAAGTTTTATGGAGGGACAATCTTTTTTTTTACCACCACTATTTGAAGGATCAGATTATGGTTATTGGAAAAGAAGAATGCAATTTTTTCTTGAAGGGATGGACTTTGAGATTTGACATGCCATTGAGTCTAAATATATGCCAAAGAAGAAAGAAGAAAAAGAGTTAATGAAGGAAAAGAAGAAGAAAGCGACGAGTAATGCTAAAGCCATGAATGCACTATTTTGCTCGTTAACAAGAGAGGAATTTGACAAAGTTGCTTCATGTAAAAGTGCATATGAGATATGGAACTAGCTCTCTATCATGCATGAAGAAACCACTAATGAAGAAGTAACATGGGATGATTCCAACCCAAGTTCGGAATTAAATATTGAAGAACAAAGCTATGAAGATGCAGTTAGTCATCTATGTCTCATGGCACTAATAGAATCAAGAGAAGAAGAGGTAAACACTAACCTTACTTTAGATGAATTATTAGATGCATATCCTGATTTATACAAATTAGCTAAAAAATTATAGAAGGAAAATAAGGAACTTAAGCATAAGTGCTTAAGTTTAGAAAATGAAAATGATGGTTTATCTATAGATTTAGAAAATAAAAAGGAGAATTAGATGAAATAAGAGTTGTGAAAGTAGAGTTCCATGAGAAAGTAGAGGATCTTAAGGAATAATATATGCACTTTAAAGACACATTTAATGACCTCAAATATTCTACTAGAACATATGTAGAAAAATATGAGGGCAGTAAAGAGAAGAATCAAAAGAAGATTAGGCATGCATCTTTATATCAAAAGGCCAAGAAAAGAGTCTAGTGGACCCTCTAACTTAAAAGGAGTCAACAACCACGAACCTAAAAGAATATGGGTGCTGAAAAAATTTGTAGAAAATTGTGTTGCAGGTTACGGAAAAGATCAACATGGAAATTACAATTGGAAAGGCAACCTTCAACAAGCCAACAATCATCAATTTGGCTATGAAAGATGGTGGAACCAACAATGTCAATGGATGCAAGATTTTTGGTGGAGATCCTCTCCACCTGGCTACTTCTATTAGGTATAACTCCTTATACCTTAGAAGGTATGATTCCCAAAATTAAATCTTTATTACTTGCTTAGTTATAAATTAGTTTTTAATATAAAATTGACTAAGCATTGAATTAATTAATTTGGGATAGCAACTTGATAGGGAGAAACGAATAAAGAGAATCAAACCTTAATAAGGGATCATTGGTTGAGGGGGAGAATCAAGATCACTTTCTTAGTAGCATTTAGATAGCATATTTATCTATGTTGGACTATATAACTCTTACTCAACACTTCATTCTATTTTGATGTATTCATTGTGTTAGACTATCATGAATTTCATCATCTCCTTATCATGAATTTGATAATTTTCATATGATAAATTTGACATCATGCTTAATACGATATTACCTGAAAAAGGGGGAGAAAAATGTAAATTTCATTCTTAAAATTTTGCTTATTTAAGCATGATTAATAACAAGTCACTTGAGATATATCTTTTTGTTGATAACAAAAAGAGGGAGAAATATAAAATGCATAAAATATGCATGATGATAGGGGGAGTTATTCTAAGATAATTATTTATTATTCTCGCATGCATAATTGAAATTTGATTACCATCAAAAAGGGGGAGAATGTAAGCACCTTTGTTTTGATGAAACAAAATAATGTTTTATTGTGAACTAATTTTTCAGGACCACGCTTGCACAAATCAAGTCAATTATCCTCCGCGTGGATCAAAGTGAAGATTACCATTTAGTCAATGTAATTCTTTTATATTTCTTGAGTCTAGAATTACTATAAGGAACCTCAAGATTAAAGACAAACCTTTCTAAATTGTAAAATAAATATATAGATAGTGTTGATAGATCAAAATATTAGAATTGATTGATTAAATCAATTGATCGATCAAAACAAGAATATTCATCGACCAAATTAACCTAACGGTCAAATCTGATTTTCCCATAATTGATCGACCAATTAAATATTTTTTTATCAGCAATTAATCGACCAATTAACTTAATTGATCAACCAAAATGAAAATCGATCAACCAATTAAGTAAATTGATTGACCAATTTGGTTCGAATGATTTTTCTCAACATTCCAAGAATGCTCCATTTTCACATGTAAATAGGGCTCCACACCCCTCATTTCAAAACACACTTTCAAAGAGAAATCCATAGAGAAAAGCTGCTCTCGTGCTTTCTCTACAAGTGCTTGCACGCTTCTGTTTTCAAGCTCTCCAAAGCACGTCAATTCGAACCTCTGCAAAAATCCAGTTTGACTTTCCTTGAGGTTCAATAAGATTGTATTGTTTTATTTTACTTGTTGCTTTGATTACGGATCCCAAACTATTGGGAGAAATCCGTTGTCGTTGTTGTTATTTATGACATCTCTCTGTTGGTAAAAGAGAAGTGGCTTGTATGAGGTTGTGCCTCCCTCTTTCAAGTGGTACGTTAGTGGATTGACTAGGTCGCCTAGTCGGGAAAATCCTAAGTTGAGAGGCTTAGGTAGTGGTTTTTACCCATAGGGTTTCCACTATAAATCTTTGTATATATTGTGGGATTTTTTTTGTGTGCTATATTTTCTTTACAATCGATATCACACTTGATCTTGTATTTGTGGCCAAGTAAGATCCGCAGGCAAACGCTCAGAGGAGCGACTGCCTAGATGAGGACAACTATAAGAAGAAGCTAAGAAGAATTCTTTCCAAGTGTGGGGTGATGGGTCGTGTTTTGCGAATTAAAATTAGGGTTTGGAGAACCCGTCGTCATAGCTCACAAAATGCGTCTACCAAATACAATTTATAACCGAAACTCTAAAAGAGTTCCGGGTCGTACACAGGGAGGAGACATTTACTTTATTTGAAAACCGTGCTTCATTTTGTTTCGTTTTGGTATTTTGAGGTTTTGCTATTTTTGTGTTTTTGAAATAAAAAGACAAGCAAGATAGGTTCACAAAAAGAGATGGAACAAATATGATATATCACTCCAATGTTTATTACAATAATCTACGAAAGCACAAAAGAGATAGGGGTTAGAGGAAATCTCCCGAATCGGCTGTTCAACGAGACGATGACAGTTGGTGTAAGATTGGATGAAGGAGGTGAGATGCAAGAGGATGCCAGGTAGAGGAATGCTTCACCGAGGCTCTAGAATGGAGGTGAGGAGACGGAGGCGATCTTCTACCAGAATGGAGGTGGGAGGACGGGTCCAAGGCAACCTATGAAGATCGCATCAAGTGTCACTAAAGACCCTAGCAGTTGTCACTGAAGATCATGCCCCCAACTCTCACATCCACAGCTAGCATCACAAAAGTCCCGCCAGGCTATCGCTGAAGGTCAATGCCAACCAAGCACATGTCCGCAAACAGCTGCTGCCATGCACATGGATGAAGCACTACCATTGGATCTTTGATGGACTCTCCAGATCATGTGCTTGAGTTCGCACCCACTTGCGCGTGAAATCGCGTGTCTGTCGATGCCTCAAATCTTGCGTGCACGAACCATGCGCATTAAGCAGCGCCATGTGGCAAAGATTCCACTACTTGATGGCATCCAACGGGCGCAATCAAATTGCACCCGCACTCGTGAAATTGGGCGTTGCGGCCGGGCTTTGAACGCGTGCTCATTGGGTGGGAGAGGAAGCTCCACCTGCAATGCTGAGGCATTGGATTGTCAAGCGAAGTGATCATATGGCTTGAGACCTCGACCCTTGGATAGAGATCCAACAGTTGCAATTTGGCGTGGCTCTCCTTCAGTTCATGGGGTACAACCGATATTGGGAGGGCGAGATGGTGCCATGTGGTGCCATCTAGGTCATCCATCTTCTTTCTGTTGCAGAGGGTGCCACGATGCTCGAATCGAGGTGATTTCTGTGTGACCTAACTACAATCGTCGCTCTGAATCCACCCATATGATAGGATTTCTCATCCGAAGCACATAAAGATGTTGCATTGCCCTCTGGCCATTGAACTTCATCAAACCGCATAAGGTGCTACGGGATTCCGATCTACACGATTTTGAAGGCGTTGGACTCCGATTGTCATCATGATCAAATCCATATGGCCAAATCATCCATCTGAGGCCCTGAAATAAATCTCCTTCCCTTCTGGCCATAAAAAAGGTGTAATTAACCTAAAATATACACAATTACTCTAAATGCAGGATGATGCATGCTATGCAATATTTGTAATATGAAATGCAAATCTAAGCCTAGGAACATGCATGAATAGGCATTTTAACCTAATTAAATGTGTTTGCATCATGGGGCGACTGCACTTGGAGCAAGGGCTCTCCTGAACTTCTACAGAGGATTCATCGTCTTCTTTATCTTCTTTTATCTTGTATTGCTAGTTTTGTTTCTCTTTTTCTTTTAGAAGCATTCAACTACTTGTATTTGACTCTACTAGTAATACAAAAAATATTTTGTCTTCCAATTTTCATGTTGTAGTTGGTGTGTTTTCCATGTTGTTCTTATAGTTGTAGTGCACACACTCTCTTCTTCTAGTTACCCTATGCACACTTGCCTAGGGTGAACTTAGAAGAGAGGACTTCATTCTTGTCACCTAAGGTTAGTTGTAGTGTAATTTCTTCTTCGCATATCTCAAACTTGATTATTTCTAAAAACACTAAAAATAGCACAAAATCAAAATCGCAAAAAGAAAGTGTAGATTTTAGAGGCGAGATAGAGAACCACTAATGTGATTAACAATTTGACCTCCTTGGACCGCACTAGATACTCTACTCTCTAGGTCTTACAAATTTAAAAGTGAATCGATTTTTGCACGTTGCAATGACTTGTAAAAATTGCATCTTGCAAACCACATAAAAACCCAATCAACATCCTCCACCCTTCTTTCCTCCTTCCTGGCCGTCCTCCTTAGTGACGAGCTTGCTCCTTTACATGGCACAAGAAAGAAGAGAGAATAGGTAGAAGGCACCAAGGGAGCAGGTCAGTTGCACCCTTAATCTTCTTCTCTCCTTTCTTGGCCATGGGATGTATGGTGGCTATAGGTGTTTGATAGGAAGAATTGTTGGTTGCCAAGGATGGTTTGAATGGTAGGATGGGGTGTCTTTTTATAGGCTAGTATGGATGGTAGTTAGGAAGCTTCCTTGGCACCATGTGAAAAAAATTTAAAATTAGGAAAAGAAAACTTAGGTATTAGAAGCTTGTTGACTTTAGGAAATGATACATTAAGGACCTAATCGCCAAGACCTTTCAGGTCTTCGAACTTAATCAATCCGGGTGTCCACTAAAATGTAGACTTGGTCTCAAGTCCTCGCCACCTTAATGTATATTAATTTGGTCAATAAAGTAGGGTGATAAGTATACGACTTAGCAACCCACCCTCTAATTTGGGGGGATTTTTAGTCTAAGCATCTACACACTAATGAGCCCATATTTGTGGGCTAATTAGTTACTTAAATGGCTAGAAAGTAGAGTAATATTAACTTATACATAGCATGTATTAGGATGTAAATAATATAGTTTATACATATTTGCTTGTATGCATTATATTCATATATAAATTATCTAGCATCATTTAGTTTGTATGCATACATTACATGCATTAAATAGTTAGAAATATAAGGGTTTTGCATACAAATAATCCACATATATTTTTATACCTTTCTTCGTGCAGCAACAACCACTCCTCCCAGATAGGCCATTTATGGCCAAATCTGGCAATGAACACGGTAGTGAAGAGGATCGAAAGAAGCAGACCTCCATCACTCCTCCATTTGAATTGCAGAAGGCAACAAGAGAGGGGGAACGACTGCCATGCTTGGGGAGGCCATCATCCCATTTCACCACTGTGAAGCATTCCACCATCGTGGGCCTCCACGGCCAAGCTCAGTCATGCCATGGGCTGGCAGGGTGACAGACCGCCGCGCCAAGAGGACGGAGTTGGCTGCCAACGTGCACGAGCTCCTTGTAGCTCTCGTATTGTGAGTGCATCTACTGATGCACGACTTGCTACCATTCTTCCCCTATACACCACCGTAGCTATTGACATCCACGCATGACAAGCAGCCGCACCCTGCACCTTCATCTACCCCACTGGTTAAGACGTCCGGGAAGTTTCCCTAATGTCTGAAGCCCCTCTTCATTTCCCACTGATCCACCAGCTGCTACCTCCTTCATCGTTTGCCCGAACACCTCGCGCGCGCCACGCATCTCCGCACAGCACCTCCGTGCGCATAGCCTCCTCGTGCGCCTCCTTTCTATCTCAACAGCCACCATCGCTACACCTGCAGCATGCAATAGCAGCAGCTGCGCTCTGCCAGCTCCTCAGCCCACCAGCAACAGCAGTAGCTTCGTTTGCCGCCAGCTGCAGCAGTCATGCCTTCCCCCGTGCGTGCGTGCGCCACCATAGCAACAACCAACAGCCACCGCCACCCACCGCCGCTCTTCTCCTCCATGTAGATGGCTCCGACCACCATCGGACACGCTACCACCACCGTCGAGTAGTCCTTGGCTCACTCAACCTCCGGTGAGCTTCTCACCTTCGACCGCGGCCTCATCCATGCACAGGAACCAATTCCTCTACTTTGCTACAGTAGAAGTGCAACAACTACTCCTCCCCAATAGGCCATTTATGGCCAGATCAGGTAACGAAAATAGCAGTGAAGAGGATCGAAAGAAGTAGATCTCCATCACTCCTCCATTTGAGTTGTAGATGGCTACAAGAGAGGGGGAGCGGCTGCCATGCTTGGGGAGGCCTTCATTCCCTTTCCTCACTGTGTAGAGAACTTAGTTTCTCATCCACTGCATTACCACTGGCATCAACCATGGCGGAGCTTCGCCACCGTGGGTGTGTGGGGTGACAGCCCACACCACCATCGCAAAGCTCTTCATTACAACCTCACCATGTAATCGCTAGATCACCTCCCCCGACGACTACAGCCGTGCTCTATCTCCACCACTGTCGACCATTCTGCTCATTTAAGATGTCCGGGAACTTTCCCGAATGTCCAAAGCCCCTACACCTCTTCTCTTTTGTGCAACTACAGTAGGGAACTCATCTTCCACCTCGACGAAACCATCCACCACCATCATCAAAAACTACCACCTATAGCCCCAGCCATTGCGTGCCATAAGCCCCTACCACATACACCGCTTAGCACCTCCGCCATGCTTGTCCACTCCATGCGCACACAGCAACTCAACGCGTGCAGCAAGTCCTTCGCCGGCTGCACGTGTAGCTGCATGCACGCATGTGTGCCTTCCGTGTGCACCACCAGCAGTAGCTTCGCCTGTACTGCAGGGCGCTACACCCCCTTCACTGCGCCTTTGCCATGCTTGCAACAGCATGCGTCCTCTAGTAGTGCCACACTCCATACATGTGCTGATGTGCAAACATCTGATTAACCTAAAATGTCTATTAATGCATGTTCTTAGAACCATATTAGCATCATACATTATAAATATTCCATAACATGCACAATCATGCATTTAGGTCAAGTTGTATAAATTGTATAGTAATTGTCTCCTTTTATGGCCAGGGACAAAGCAACTTGCTAATCGGGGCCTCGGATCGAAGATCCGACCATACGGATCTGATTAGGGCGACGATTGGAGTTCAACGACTCCAAGATCACCCTAATCGGACATCCGTAGCATTAGATAGAGATCGAGGAATGTTGGGAGGTCGTAGGTCACATTTTTGATAAAAGCATCATAGTATAGTTACGAAATACGATCCAACAAAGATATTATTTTGTAAAAATAACGAGACTTTGAGTCTCGGTCGTTCGTCTCTAGGAGGCGTTGTTTTTTCTTTTGAAATCGATCTTAAAGCCGCTCTACTTTATTTAAACGACATGCTGGTGCGTAATATATAGGCAATTAAAGAACAAGCACTTAAATCACGCAAATATGATAATCATTTAGCTCAAGGTGATTTCAGACACATAAGAGATATATATATATATAAAATGAAATTTCATTCATCGTGGGAGAGTTGTTGCACAAGGAAATCTAGAGGAAAGCTTATACATGAATGCTTAAAATTAAATCTAACTACCAGAAAATGATTGCATACAAGAATCAACGGGGGGATTTCGCATGCATCATTGGGGGAGAAGTAAGACTACTCTACTAAGCAGTAAATGAAAGCAATAAAAATTATGAAGAGCATGATCTAGAGCTAGAAGAATAGAGGGCATTCAGGGGTGGTCCCCGATGGCCTTAGAGTGGTCGAGAAAAGAATGTGGGGCGGCCAATGTAGCTTAGGCTGACCCTTGGAGAGAAGTAGGGTTGATCCAGCATCCTGGCATGGTGTCCTCCATGGTGGTGGTAGTGAGCTCGTGGAGGTGGAGTGAGTGGCTAAGTGGAGGTGGCGTGAATGGCACCAATGGAGAGCAATTGCCAAGGGAGTGAATGGGTGCAAATGGCCACCCAAGGTTCTTTTTATAGACCTAAGGGAAGCTCTCTAGAGAATTATGGAATTCTCTAGAGAGGCCTATGGTGGGAGCTAGTGGAAGAGTGAGAGAGAGAGGGTGGATGGTGGTTTTTAGATCTACCAAATGTGGATCTAAAAATTGACTGGCTCTTGGTTGCTATTTTTGGCAACCAAGGCAACCACACATGATAGAGAGTTCTAGAGAACTCTAGGCAAGATATTTTCATGTGGATGGTGTGTGTGGGTGTGTGTGGGTGTGTGTGGGTCGAAACTTAGGTGGCTAGGTTGATTAGGTTGGGTTCTAGTGGGTTTAGGTCAAGGTAGGTCTCAAATTAGGGTTATAAACCCTAATTCACTAAGGTAAAGTGCAATTAAACTTAATACAAGTTTAATTGGGTGTGTAGAAACTTAATTGAGAGTAAAACAACTCAATTAAGTCAAGTATAGGTCAATTGGACTCTCACTGAGTCCAATTGGACAGTGTGCGCTGAGATCAGGGCTCAATTGGACTCAATGAGTCCAATTGAATAGGCTAATGGAATTGACTAAGATCCAAGTCAATTAGGTTTAGTGAGGACCTAATTAAGTCCTTAGGAAGGTCTAGAGGTGGTGTACTAGGGTTAGGGCACCTTAATTTAGGTTCCTATGGGGTTGGAATTGGGTTTAGGGACCTAAAGATCCAAGATCAAGGCTTAAATCTCAAAACAGGAATTGGAGAGTAGTATTAGACGTCTTATACTCAAAAATCAGAAGTCTAGACTTGTTGTCTGGACGTCCAATCAGAGTCAGGAAGGATTTCAGTTTCTATTTTGGATATTCTACAGAAATTAGACGTCTGACAAAATGTCTGGACGTCTAATAACACCGCAGAAGTGGGTTTGAAGTGTGCGGGAGTTGGCTAAGGGTCCTGGACGTCTTAAAACTTATATGGACGTCCAGAGAAGGGTTGGAAATAGGGTTTTAGGGCTTCTTAGGGTGTTGTGACCTAATCTAAGGGTGGCCAATGCTTGGGGAAGTCTCTAGGCTATCCTAGGGCTAGGATGGACCTAAGATGTTCACATTTTAATGCTTTATTCCTACTTAATAGAATAGCAAACTTTTAACCCCCTTACATTATTATTCCTATATCTAAACTAGGCCTTCTGCTCCAGCTCTGCTACAACTCCCGTTATTCCTGATCCAGCTTCAGATCTAGCTCCTGATCAGCTTATTCCCTGCAATCGGCACTTAATCAACACATTATAACATTATTTTATGCATAGCTAAAGAAAAGCAGTAAAGATGTAGATAATGCATATGCATGCATGAATAACCCTAACTTATGCTAAGTCGTAGCCTAATTTAGGTCAATTAAGACCTATGATTACTGCGCAATCATACCCCCATGCCTAAATCTTGCTA
Organism: Thalassia testudinum; assembly: GCA_037157565.1. Lineage (NCBI taxonomy): Eukaryota > Viridiplantae > Streptophyta > Magnoliopsida > Alismatales > Hydrocharitaceae > Thalassia > Thalassia testudinum. The sequence continues at coordinate 55,679,704 of JAZHRO010000009.1, forward strand.
GTCCCTAGCAAATGCAAGACTAAATTATTTACAGCAAGGGTCCCTAAGGGACTTGTTATTTTATCAAGTGTTTGCATAGAGATTTTTCTCCCTTTTGTTTTCATCCTATGCTCTAGAAATCTAGACAATCGTGAAGGTGCAGCTATGTAGCTTTTGCAACGGATTTGAGTGAAAACTAATACACCTCTAAAGCCTGTACTTGACCCCTAATAAAAATTCTAGCGGAATAGGCGGACTTCTTCCCTCGGGGTATTCAAGATATTCTATGAATTTCACCCCGGCTTTGGGCTTAGGTAGAGAATCTCTGAGGGAAAGGATTATATATTTGGTGGATCATTCTCACTTGGTGCTACATAGAGACTAGTACTACAGAATCTAGATTCCCGGATTACTAAGTAACTCAACTCAGAGAAAGACGAGAAAAATTATGCTACCTTTTGATTCCTTTGTATTCATTCTCTCTTACTCTTTTTCTCTCTTTTTCTTAGAGCTCACAACCTCACCAGATTCACACATAGGATCTGTATTTGGTGGTCTCACTAGGCATTAACACTTTAATTGAGTTCTCATAACCCTAACACTAAGTCGGGATTCCTCAGCTAGTATTCGGGCGGTCAGAAACACTAGAAAAATAGGTTAAGGCCATATTTGGTGGAGCTCAATTTTATTTGGTGGTATTGCCTTGATAAACACTAAATATTCATTCTTTTCTTTGCTTTTTCTTCTTTTTTTTTTCAATTTTTTTTTTAGTTTTTCTTTCTTTTCATCATTCTTTTTCTTTTTCTTTTTCTCATTTTTTTTTAATAATTTTTTTTTTCAGCATAACACAACTGGCATACATCCATGAACTTTATTGAGGAGGCATTATTAGGGATTGGTGGTACTCAAGAGACATTGGGTGGCTTATTTGGCGGAAATGCCTACTCACGGCACCAGGAGAGACGGATAGGACTGTGTATTTCTGACCTTGACATCAATACCGTCCTTCAGCTGAGGATTCCGTAAAGAATGGTTGTAACCATCCACCTTAGCCCTAGTTTTAGGAAAACTCGCTCTCCGCGTATTTGCCTTATTCGGTGGCTCTCACAATTTTGCACAAAAATGTATACGCAAGAACCGACAGAGAAAACTATGTCTAATCTCAGAGTATCATTACCTAATTATCTAGGATTCCAGATTCCTTGCACTAATCTTAGAGCGCCAATACACTCTACTCTCTCACACTATATGATGGATTTTTGGAGGAAAATCTGCCTGACTCCCAAAACATTGTCCAAGGGTTCAGGAAAAGAAGCACTGCGTCTTCTCGACAAACTGAAGATGTTTATCAGCCTTCATCGTGAATCCATTACAAATTCTACATGTGTGTGAAAAGTTGTACTGTATAAAATCCCTAATGCATTCTCTTAATAAAATAATCTTATTCATGAATGCAATATCTATATATGATATAAACATGTAACCTCATATAATTTGTACTTTGTAAATTTCTCGTATCGGGTTACAATCTGCTTGACCCTAAATTTAGAACAAAAGATGAGCGGGTGAGTCAGAATTGGTTGTTGCGAACGATTTCTAGCTCCAATGAGAGCACTGGAGGTGGAGTTGGTTGTTCTTTTATTTAAGGTCCTAAAGTATGTTTTGCATGCAGCTCCGAGGTTTTCCTAAGTGTTGGCAAAAATTTTTTTTTCAGTTTTTCTGTATCTACCCCCCCATGCCTAATTTCTTGCATGTCCTCGTGCATGAATGTAAAAGAAAATAAATGCTGCAGGGAGAGAATGGGTAGAAATTACCTGTAATTGCTCTTGAAATTATATTCAGCACCGGCCAACCTGTTAATTGCAATATAAAAGGGAAATATGCTAAAACAAAAATATGCTATGTATAAAAATGGTTATATATAAATGATGGTGGAATGTAGGGTGAATGGTATCTATATGTGCTGAGTTTAACGCCTCCAGCTGGGCGAAAACTCAATCAGATGTGTCATTTCTAGCATAGGAGCCGGCTAAGATTAAGAGAAAGGTATGCTCGTATGCTCCCAGAATCAGTGGTCTTGAGATGTGAACCAGCTGATTGTGCACCCCTACTCCAAAATGTCTAGCTATAAGAAAGTGTGGAGTGGTAGTGGAAAATAGAGGATAATCGGAGGTGGGATCATGATGTTGATTTAGCTGATTTATCATGTCCCACAATTCAGCAGGAAGTTGCTAAGGGAGTAGATCAACATGTATCTCAGAACCAAAATCTGAGTCATAGGGATCCTCATAATGATAATTGACATCAAAGATCATTCCCTCTCCAGGCTCTGGGTCATACGGGGGTATTCATGAAAGTAGAAAATCTGTGGGGAGGTCACTGAAATCCTCGTCAGAAATTACTTCGTCCTCATCAGTACCCATCTTTGATTCATTAGAGGCTGACTCTTCAGGCTCAGAGTCAAGCCATCTGCTAGATTGACTAGGATGATAGGTGCATCTCCAGCTCATTCTGCTCAAAGCTTTACCCTCATATGCATTGGGTTCCTCAATAATTCTTGCCTCAGGTAGCATATTTATTTCTTCAGTTTAGTCGTCCATAGCTACTTCTGGTTTTCGGATGTTAGGATCAGGGATAGAAAGTGTCATCTCAAAATCTCTAATATCCGAATTAGGGATGTAGGTGAAAGAAGAAGAGTGCAGATCAGAAGATGTTGGCTCTAGCACATGTTCACCTACAATGGGAAGTGGTCTAAATTTATCAATAGTGTCGCATGTAATGTCTGCCTTAGGATCCATATCCTCCATTGGATCCGCTTCCCCTATCTCGATTGGGTTATCCAACCCAAAAGGTGTCTCCCAGGATTCAGGATAATCTGATTGTGGCTCAATCCTGGAGATATCAGTCCGTTCCTCAATTTTCTGAATGGAGTTCTCAGATGAACCCATTCGGCATACTTCCTGCTCCTGTCTCATATCCATGCTAGATTCTTTCTCTCCTGAGTGATCTTCGGGCATCTGCTCCCGAGAATCTTCTGTGTGTTCTTCTGGCGTAGTTGTTTCAGATTCTTCAAGGTCTTCAATGCTATTTTTGACTTGATATCTCAAAAGCAATAGCTTGAGTTTCCCGATTTTGTCCCATTCGCCTTTTTATCTCTACCGTTTCCTGAAGGAGCTCCATCACAGCTTGTTGATGCGGAATCCAGCTTTGTCTTTGGTTCGGCTCAATGATAGCCTGGATTTCGCATAGATAGGATGTGGCCTTTTCCTTAGCGCTCGCTATAGCTCTCTATATTCTATAATGTGGACACATATGCATCGGTAGCTCTTTAGGGGTTCCAGGGGGTGAATCAGGTCTACCCATGTTCCATGGGTGAGAAGCAGGAGTATGAAATCCATATCCTGGGTTATAAGATACGATCCTTTGAGGGACCGACTGGTATGGGTCATAATATCCAGGGTTAGGATATGGGTTAACCATTTCGGTAACCCGAGGAGAAGGATCAGGCAAAGCGAAAAGTTGCCTTCGCCACCTTGGGTTCTTATCCCAAGGTTGAGCTGATTCAGTGACTCGAGCTCTCAGATAAGCTCGTGGGTCCAGCTCTTCTGGATCCTGATTAGGTCCAGATCCAATGTTAGCCATTGTGGCTTAGCAGATAGAAGTGACTCGCCTCCTTGGGAGTGGCTCCCAAGGTTTAACCAAGTGAGGTCGAAGTGACCTCCTTTCGTGCATACACCGCCCAACCCCTGGGTTGGTGTAGCCATGTAGGACAAGGCTAAGGCCTTGTCAATCAAATGGTCCTTATAGATCAGATGACCAGATTTTTCGTTAGTGATTTGAATTCCTGAAGATAAGTTCGTCGTACAACCGACTGAAAAGTGAATCCCGCCTCTCAAACTAACCCAGCCAGTCTGGTTACGAGAGGACTAAGGGGAAGGTTCTTCCTTTGGCTTACGCCTCCGGTTCCGTTGACCCCCGAGCCGCGGTCGTTTGACACTACCCCGCAGACTTAGTCACCAGGTTTGGCAAGAGAGATTAAACTCATTCAGTAGTACGACAACGAACTTGGGTTGATTTCGTGTTTTAAAATCAGTTTTTAACCCGTTTTCTTCAGTGGGGTTTGTGGTGAGTGGCCCACAAGGTGACCAAGCTCACCGGCTAACTAGACTTGATTAAGTATAGGTTAGCCAAAAGTGTGGTCTCTATTTGTGACCCTAAAGGTTCAACCTAAGTTGCATGCACTTCTAGGATTTTTTTTCTCTATTTCAACAGACCACAAAAGTAATGTTGATTCTCTAATAATAATTGGAATCCAATTAATTTGAAATTTTGCGAGTAGATTCCTTTTTCAATTATTTTTTCAGAGAATATGTTTTTAGAATTTTTACTATTTTAACCAAATTTTTAGGGAATTTTAAATATCAGGGGGTCAGATTTGGAACTTTGACCCCTGGACGATTTTTCGCTTTGAAACAGTATCAAATGATCTTAAAAAATTCGGAAAAAATATGAAAAATAAAGACAATTAGATCAGCTTTCAAACCCCACCATTTTAAGTCAAAAGAGATTCGCGGATTGCTCGAAATCGCTTTTGGAACTTTGAAAATTTTTGAATCTGGATCTATCTGACCCCCGTGCACTTCTAGAATTTTTAAAAATTTTATACTTGGAGTTTTCTCAAATTAACAGTGGAATTTGAAAGATGGTTTAAAAATGAAAGTTTTTCCTAAGTTTCAGAATTTTTCGCTAACGGATTTTTCGGCAATCGAATTTTTAGGTGAGATTTGAAATCTGGGCGAAAATCAGAAGGTGGTGGAAAAGCTTTTAAAGAGGTTTGAATTTGAAATTCAAGTCTTCCACCAAAAATGCCTCTTTTTTTTCCTTTTTAATCTTTTGCACCTTTTTTTTTCAAAAATAATTTTTCAAAAGATTCAACCAAAATCTCTTTTTTTTTCTTTGTTTTTTTTTTTCAAAACAACCTAGATTCGAAAGAAAACCTAATCAAGATTTTTTTCGAAATTTTTTCTTTTTGATTTTTTTCCATTCTCACGAAAATGAGAAATTTCTTTTTTTTTTTCACAAAGAATTTTTCAAAGGAAATTGCAACAAGTAAATCTACTCCTACGGTTCAGAAAGAGAAACCTAATCTAAGATAGATGATGTGCACCTGATTTTCCTTCGCCGTGCTTAGTGTGTGCGCAGATCCCGTTTTTCTTCCGTGTTATCCTGCACATCAAAAAAATGAAGTAGAGGCAGATTTTTCAATGATAAGTAAAAGATTGTAATCAAGAAAAATGACGCTGCCTCCTCGGCAACGGTGCCATTTGACAGAAAGCTGTTTTCGCGTATTTGAAAGTCGTCGGAAATCATAATATAGTCGCGCAAAAATGTTCGTCAAAAATTGATTTCTAAAGTAACGAGACTTGAGTCTCGGTCGTTTGTCTCTGGGAGGCGTTGCTTTTACTTTTGAAATCGATCTTTTTGCCGCTCTACTTTGCTTAGAATCACATGCCGGTTCATGATTATTACGTATTTACGTACGACATGCTTAGTTGCAAGAATATTAAGAATTAGAAATAGGCAACATTAATCACGCAAAAGGCGTCATTTTGTTGGGAGGTCGTAGGTCACGTTTTTGATAAAACCGTCGTAGTATAGTTGCGAAATACGATCCAACCAAGATATTGTTTTGTAAAAATAACGAGACTTTGAGTCCCGATCATTCGTCTCTAGGAGGCGTTGTTTTTGCTTTTGAAATCGATCTTAAAGCCGCTCTACTTTATTTAAATGACATGCTGGTGCGTAATATATAGGCAATTAAAGAACAGGCACTTAAATCATGCAAATATGATAATCATTTAGCTCAAGGTGATTTCAGACACATAAGAGATATATATATATAAAATGAAACTTCATTCATCGTGGGAGAGTTGTTGCGCAAGGAAATCTAGAGGAAAGCTTATACATGAATGCTTAAAATTAAATCTAACTACCAGAAAATGATTACATACAAGAATCAATGGGGGGATTTCGCATGCATCATTGGGGGAGAAGTAAGACTACTCTACTAAGCAGTAAATGAAAGCAATAAAAATTATGAAGAGCATGATCTAGAGCTAGAAGGGTAGAGGGCATTCAGGGGTGGTCCCCGATGGCCTTGGAGTGGTCGAGAAAAGAATGAGGGGCGGCCAATGTAGCTTAGGCCGACCCTTGGAGAGAAGTAGGGTTGATCCAGCATCCCGGCATGGTGTCCTCCGTGGTGGTGGTAGTGAGCTCGTGGAGGTGGAGTGAGTGGCTAAGTGGAGGTGGCGTGAATGGCACCAATGGAGAGCAATTGCCAAGGGAGTGAATGGGTGCAAATGGCCACCCAAGGGGTCTTGTTATAGACCTAAGGGAAGCTCTCTAGAGAATTATGGAATTCTCTAGAGAGGCCTATGGTGGGAGCTCGTGGGAGAGTGAGAGAGAGAGGGTGGATGGTGGTTTTTCGATCCACCAAATGTTGATCTAAAAATTGAATGGCTCTTGGTTGCTATTTTTGGCAACCAAGGAAACCACACATGGTAGAGAGTTCTAGAGAACTCTAGGCTAGATATTTTCGTGTGGATGGTGTGTGTGGGCATGTGTGGGTGTGTGTGGGTCGAAACTTAGGTGGCTAGGTTGATTAGATAGGGTTCTAGTGGGTTTAGGTCAAGGTAGGTCTCAAATTAGGGTTATAAACCCTAATTCACTAAGGTAAAGAGCAATTAAACTTAATACAATTTTAATTGGGTGTGTGGAAACTTAATTGAGAGTAAACAACTCAATTAAGTCAGGTATAGGTCAATTGGACTCTCACTGAGTCCAATTGGACAATGTGCGCTGAGATCGGGGCTCAATTGGACTCAATGAGTCCAATTGAATAGGCTGATGGAATTGACTAAGATCCAAGTCAATTAGGTTTAGTGAGGACCTAATTAAGTCCTTAGGGAGGTCTAGAGGTGGTGTACTAGGGTTAGGGCACCTTAATTTAAGTTCCTATGGGGTTGGAATTGGGTTTAGGGACCTAGAGATCCAAGATCAAGGCTTAAATCTCAAAACAGGAATTGGAGAGCAGTATCAGACGTCTAACTATACAATCAGACGTCTTATACTCAAAAATCAGAAGTCCAGACTTGTTGTCTGGACGTCCAATCAGAGTCTGGAAGGATTTCAGGTTCTATTTTGGGTATTCTGCAGAAATTAGACATCTGACAATGTGTCTGGACGTCTAATAACACTGTAGAAGTGGGTTTGAAGTGTGCGGGAGTTGGCTAAGGGTCCTGGACGTCTTAAAACTTATATGGACGTCCAGAGAAGGGTTGGAACTAGGGTTTTAGGGCTTCCTACGGTGTTGTGACCTAATTTAAGGGTTTCTAATGCTTGGGGAAGTCTCTAGGCTATCCTTGGGCTAGGATGGACCTAAGCTCTTCACATTTTACTGCTTTATTCCTACTTAATAGAATAACAAACTTTTAACCCCCTTACATTATTATTTCTATATCTAAACTAGGCCTTCTGCTCCAGCTCTGCTACAACTCCCGTTATTCCTGATCCAGCTTCAGATCCAGCTCCTGATCATCTTATTCCCTGCAATCGACATAATGCACTTAATCAACACATTATAACATTATTTTATGCATAGCTAAAGAAAAGAAGTAAAGATGCAGATAATGCGTATGCATGCATGAATAACCCTAACTTATGCTAAGTCCTCACCTAATTTAGGTCAATTAAGACCTATGATTGCTGCGCAATCAAGGAATCGTAGAGATCAAGGGCTAAGATGGTGTTAATTTGCACCTCAGATGACAAATCCAACCACACAGATGGGTTCGGATCGACGATTGCAGCCTAATAGTACAAAAATCGATCTTATCTGACACCCATGGCACAGTCTACAACCCACAGAAGATGGATGACCAAGATGGTGCCACGTGGCACCATTTCAGCCGCCCAACCTGCTCGATGAATCTCCACTGTTGGATGCCCATCCAACGGCTATGAGCCACATGCACAAATTCGTCCGCGCGACAAAGATGGGCGCTCAACGCAGTGGTTGAGCACCCCTTCGCAAGCAAAGGGCTCGCGTTCAAGCTGTGCCAAGTGCTTTAAATCAGACGAGCGTGGGTGCGGGTGCAATTGGGCCTTCAAATCAAGATCGGGCAGCCGAGGGGAGGAGGCGTGGTGTGCGGAGAATCATCGATCGCGTACGCACACGATGACGCATGTTTGCACACCTCATCACATGCTGGCGCGCAGCAAAGAAGTTTTGAAGGTGCTGGCAAGGAGTGTTTTAAGCTGTTCGATTGTGAGATCAGACGGCTGATCATGCGCGAACGTGAGCGGGCATTTAAGAGCGTGAAGGCAAGAAGGCACGCGTGGTGCGTGCACGTCGACCTTTAGTGACAGATAAATGTGTCACTGAAGGTCTTGAATTAATGGTTTTTGAAATTAAAATGTCCAAAATGCCCCCACTCCTTGCAACTATAAAAGGAGACCCTTACCCTAAGAATTTCTCATCCCTTCTTCTCTTCTATGACTCCTTCCAAAGCTCTAAGAGCTTATCCTACACCCGGGATGCTCCTCTAGAGTAGAAATCATAATTTTTCCACCATCGTCCCCCTTTGTGGAGCATCCTGTGGTTGTCCTCTCTCTACATTTTGGAAGCAGATCCCATGACGATGACAATGTGCTGTTTCATTTCCGTTCCTCCCTCTTCATCCTCCTTCTTCCTACTCTGTTCCCCGTCTTTCAAGAGTCGTCCCGTTCGGCTCATCCTCCAGGCGATTGTCGGGGAGGATACTTCTCTCTCCATTCTTTTTGCTACTTTCTAGAGTAGATTTATCGCTTTCTAGTATAGATTTCCTGCTTTCTAGTCATAATGAGTAGTGTAATGGACAACTTCTTATAACGAAATTATGTTTATTCGACCTCACTTTTGGTTTTATTTGTAATATTATCTCTCTCTTTTATTTATTTATTTATTTATTTTTTCAAACAAAAAGGAAAGCTATCATCTTACGATAGCAATTCGGAGCTATCTCTCTTTTATTTATTATTTGTTAAATAGATAGCTAGTTTTCGACCAACTATTCTGTTTCGTGACAAATAAAACAAACGTGTATTATTAATCAAATGTTCACCTCCCTATGTTTGACCTGGAACTTCTTTATGGAACTTTATGTATAAATTTTATCTGTTGAATGAATTTCTTCATGACTAGAACTACAACGATGGGTTTTCAAATCCAACTCCAAACATGTAGTTTTCCGCCTTTAACATTTTGGCGCCATTGTCGGGGAGGTAACGCTTTTTGATTCTTCATATTTTCTGACTTAAGAATCATTTACCTTACTTCTCTCCTTTCATATTGTGATTGCAGGTACTCTTTTGAGACGAGCAAAAGCGATAGATTGGAGCAAAGTGTTGTTGAAGGTTCTGTAAGTTTACCCCCACCTCCCACCCATTAGTTTTCATTCCACCACATAATAACACAAACATAAAACAACCTAGGTGTTATTATAAAACCTAAGGTTAGTCTTGATTTTTAGTTTGACACCAACACCAACCTTACCCTCTGCATTTAAAAAGAAAAATAAAAAAAATCTCACAGATGTACACAACCTCATCTGATTTTTAAACTCAACTGGTAAATCGACCTTTGGAACCAGTACACACACCCAAACACATAATTGAGTAGAAATATGATTAGGTAATCACTTGTGTGCCTAATTAAGTTGTGTAATAGGCTGATTGTTTGAGTTGATTGGGCCGCACCACTTCAACTAAAATCAACTCATTAAGTAGCTACCACATACATTCAACTCTTAGGGATTTACCAGGCACTCCAAATTCTTTTAAGCTTCAAAGGAAAACATCTTCACCTGTGCTTTCAAAATCTGGTGTGACAACAAAACTTGTTTGAAAATACCTAAAGTTGAATCCTAAAAGCTACTAAGAAAGATTTGAACCCTAAAATTCACTGCATCAAAAATAATCTTGCTTGAAAACCACTGGTTGTGCATGCACACACACATCAATCAATAATTAAGGGCACAACCCAGATAAAGGGCCCATTACATTCCAAAGCACATTTAAACCTAACCTTAAATAAATTGGAGTAGACATTGGCCTTAAGGATTGGACTTGCTCTTCGGAGCTTAGAACGAGATTATTTTTTATTAGTCTGTTTCTACCGTTCAATCTGATGTCTAGCTAGGGGAGTAGAATCAAACGATCACGGCTAGGGGGTACACTAGGAACTGGAGGCGCAAGCCAAAGGAAGAACCTTCTCCCTAGTCTTTCCCTCTAACTGATTGGATTGAACGAAAAGAAGTAGATCAAATCGTTTCTTTATCTCAAGACGGGTTCTGGGAATCTGTAGGTCTTTAGGTTAGCCCACTTAAGGACAGGTTTGATTGTTTGTATTGCAGGGAACCTTTCTTCCTCCCATTTGTCGTGAATCCTTCCACATTCTACACGCATTCCTGCTCTTACCCTCCCTTTATGTCTTATCCTCAACATGATGATTATCCCGACTCGTACTATAATCAACCATCCCTTAGTTGGGATAACTCGGATTGGGCATACAGTTTCGGACCTTCATTTTCGGGGTCAAACCTTGAACACCATAATTGTGATTTCTATCCTTCTTTGAGTCACATCGATTATAAATTGCCACCTTTTCATGGACAACCTAATACGATCTACAATCAAGAAGGATACACTAGCCCTTACCCATCCTCTGAATACACTTCCTTTAGGTCATCACCACCTTTTGAACAATCCAAAATGACCTATTATTAGGAAGGGTATCATGAATCACAATTCGTTAACTCCTCTACATTGATCCCAAACCCACCCAACCCTGAACCAAACTATCTGGTTCAGGTTAACCAGGTCCAAGACAAGGTTTTGGCTAACTTAAGGAATACTATACAATCTTTAGAAGCTCAACCAATACCTTGCACTGAAGAATTGGAGCCCCTAATTGAAATGATTAATGATCTGAGCAAGTATTTGTTGGATTGGCTCCAAGATGTTAAGGATAATGACCCGGGTGAGTTTTTACTTGGGAAGTTAGCGAAATTGAGAATGAGATTTGTGGTTGCTTTAGTTCAATCATTGGATGATTCCCAAGATGAACCACCTTCAGGAGAGCTAATGTCAGAACCTGCTCAGGCACCTGTTGGGGGGACACGTGTTACGAGGCTGACCAGATTGATTTAGAGAAACCAATTGACAATAGACATTTTCGCACATTTTAAAGTCATCAGAAAACATAGCATAGTCGTGCGAAAATGCTCGTCAAAAATGATTTTTGTAAAGATAATGAGAGTTGAGTCCCGATCGTTCATCTCTGTGAGGTGTTTATGCAAATATGAAACTGATCTTTTCTAGCTCTACTTGCTTAAAATCTCATGGCGGTTTGTGGTTATTACGTATTTAAGCATGACATGCTTAGTTGCAAGAATATCAGAAAGTAAAAGAAGGCAACTTTAATCACACAAAATATATTGCAACAAGCTCATGGTGATTCTCAACACATAGGCATATAGATATAGAAAATTTTCTTTCATTCATTCAAGAGAGTGTTTGCAACAAGGAACTAGAGGAAAGCTTAAAAACATCGATCTAGCTAACATAAAACGATTGCATACAGGAATCTATGGGGGATTGTACATGCGTCATTGTGGGAGAGTAAAGAGCTACACTACTAGGCAGTAATAAAGGCATGTAAACTATGAACAACTAGCTAATAATCTAGTAGAAATAAGGGCATTCGGAGGTGGGCTCCGATGGCCTTTGAATGGTTGAGAGGAGGGGTGGTCAATGGTGCTTTGATCGGCCCTTAGAGAGAGGTTGGAGAGGTGATCCAGTATCCTTGGAGATGGTGGTATCCATGGTGAGAAACTCGTGGAGGTGGAGTGGAAGTGAATGTAGCTAACCTAAATGGAAGTGAATAATGCCAAGAGATGGATGGGTGCAAATGGCCACCCCTTAGGTATTTTTATAGACCTAAGGGAAGCTCTCTAGAGAATTATGGAATTCTCTTGAGAGGTCTATGGTGGGAGCTCATGGGAGAGTGAGAGAGAGAGGATGGATGGTGGTTTTTAGATCGACCAAATGTGGATCTAAAAATTGAATGGCTCTTGGTTGCTAATTTTAGCAACCAAGGCAACAACACATGGTAGAGAGTTCTAGAGAACTCTAGGCTAGGTATTTTCGTGTGGATGGCATGTGTGGGTGTGTGTGGGTCGAAACTTAGGTGGCTAGGTTGATTAGGTTAGGTTCTAGTGGGTTTAGATCAAGGTAGGTCTCAAATTAGGGTTGTAAACCCTAATTCACTAAGGTAAAGTGCAATTAAACTGAATAAAAGTTTAATTGGGTGTGTGAAAACTTAATTGAGCCTAAAATAACTTAATTAAGTCAGGTCTAGGTCAATTGGACTCCCACTGAGTCCAATTGGATAGTGTGTGCTGGGATCAAGGCCCAATTGGACTCAATGAGTCCAATTGAATAGGCTCATGGAATTGATTAAGATCCAAGTCAATTAGGTTTACTAAGGACCTAATTAGGTCCTTAGGGAGGTCTAGAGGTGATGTACTAGGGTTAGGGCACCTTAATTTAGGTTCGTATGAGGTTGGAATTGGGTTTATGGACCTATAGATCTAATATCAAGGCTTGAATCTCAAAACAGGATCTCGAGAGCAGTTCTAGACGTCCAATAAAAGTGTCAAATGTCTTATAGTGAAAAATTAGAAGTCCAGACTTGTTGTCTGGACATCCAATCAGAGTTAGGAGGGATTCTAGGTTTTGTATTGGCTATTCTGCAGAAATTGGATGTTTGACAGTGTCTGGACGTCCAATAACACTGAAGAAGTTGGTTTAAGGTGTGCGGGAGTTGGCTAAGGTTTTTGGACGTCCTATAACTTATCTTGATGTCCAAATAGAGGTTGGAATTAGGGTTTTAAGGTTTTCCAGGGTGCGGTGACCTAATCTAAAGGTGGCTAAGGCTTGCGGAAGCTTCTAGGCTGTCCTTGGGCTAGGATGGTCCTAAGTTCTTCATATTTTACTACTTTATTCCTACTTAATAGAATAGTATACCTTAACTCCCTTACATTATTATCTATTACATCTAATCTAGGTCTTCCGCTCCAGCTCTACTGCAACACCAGTTATTCTAGCTTCAGATCCAGCTTCAGATCTACCTTCTGATCAACTTATTGCCTATAATTGACATAATGCACCTAATCAGTACATCATAGCATGATTTTATGCATAACTAAAAGAAAGTAGTAAAGATTCAAATAATGCTTATGCATGCATGAATTATCCTAACTTATGGTATGTCCTAGCCTAATTTAGGTCAATTAAGATGTATGATTGCTGCGCAATCATACCCCCATGTCTAAATCTTTCTAGTCCTTAGCAAATGCAAAACTAAATTATTCACAGAAGGGTCCCTAAGGGATTGATTATTTTATCAAGTGTATGCCTCGAGATTTTTCTCCTTTTTGTTTTCATCCTATGCTCTAGAAGTCTAGACAATCATGAAAGTATAGCTATGTAGCTTTTGCAACGGATTCAAGTGAAAAACTAATTCACCTCTAAAGCCTGTACTTGACCCCTAGTAAAAATTCTAGCGAGATAGGTAGACTTCTTCCCTCGGGGTATTCAACATATTCTATGAATTCCACCCCGACTCTAAGCTTGAGTAGAGGATGTCTGAGGGAAAAGATTATATATTTGGTGGCTCACTCTCGACTGGTGCTACAAAGAGATTAGTACTATAGAACCTAGATTCCCAAATTATTACGTAACTCAACTCAGAGAGACAAGAGAAACTATGCCGTCTTTTGGTTCCTTTGTATTCATTCTCTCTTTTTCTTTTTCTTTTCTTTTCCTTAGAGCTCACAATCTCACCAAATTCACACATATGACCTGTATTTGGCGGCCTTACCTGTCATTAACGCTTTAATTGAGTTCTCATAACTCTATCGCTAAGTCAGAATTCCTCAACAGTATTCGAGTGATCAGAAACACAGAAAAATAGGTTAAGGCCATATTTGGTGGGTCTCAAATTCATTTGGTGGTATTGCCTCAGTGCAACTGAAATAAACACTAAATATTCACAAACTCTTTTTCTTTGCTTTTTCTTCTTTTTCTTTGTTTTTCTTCTTTTTTTCTCTTTTCTCTTTCATTCATTTTTTTTTCAACACAATACAACTAGCACACATCCATGAACTTTATGGAGGAGGCATTATTAGGGATCGGTGGTACTCAAGAGACATTGGGTAGCTTATTTGGTGGAAGTGTCTACTCACGGCACCGGGAGAGACAGATAGGATGATGTATTTCTGACCTTTACATCAATACCCTTCTTCAGTCAAGGATTCCGTAAAGAATGGTCATAACCATCCACCTTAGCCCTAGTTTTATGAAAACTCGCTCTCCATGTATTTGCCTTATTTGGTGGCCCTCAAAATTTTGCACAAAAATGTATGCGCAGGAACCGAGAGCGGAAACTATGCCTAATCTCAGCGTATCATCAGCTAATTGTCTAGGACTCCGAATTCCTTGTACTAATCTTAGAGCACCAGTACACTCTATTATCATCTCACACTATTTGTTAGATTTTTGGAGGAAAATCTGGCAGACTCCAAAACACTGTCCAGGGGTTCAGGAAAAGAAGCACTGCTCCTTCTCGACAGACTAAAGATGTTTATCAGCCTTCACCGTGAATCCATTGCAAATTCTACATGTGTATAAAAAATTGTACTAGATTTCATATTACAAGAATCAACCAGAGGATAAAATCCCTAATTCATTCTCTTAATAAAATAATCTTATTCATGAATGCAATATTGTTGAAGCTTAGAGTTACTACACTAACATATTTGGTTTTGAAAAACCTGTCATCGTAGTTTGAAAGCAAAGAACTCGTGTTCAACAAATAAAATTTGTACCGGAATAGAAATCCTAGGTCAAACTTAGGGAGGTTACATCGATCTATATTCGCAATTATATTTTTTTAGAGTTTTTGTTGAAAAGCAAAGCGATCTAATTACAATGAAGCAATATTAACAATCAGAATAAATGAGAGAGAGAGAAAGAGAGAGAGAAAACATGAACTTAATAATTCAAAATGTTTGTACAATAAAACCAGAGAAGAATTACACTAGAAAGCGAGAAATCAACTACAATAGAAAGCAGGAAAATTTTACTCTAGAAAGCTGTAAAGAAGAATGGGAGAGAAGTTGTCCTCCTCGATGACCTCCTAGAGGATGAGCTAGACGAGACGCCGCCTAGATGGAGGACGAAGAGGGAAGAAGGAGTTTGAGGCAGGAGGAATGAGAATGGGGCAGTACATCGTTGTCATCACAGGATTCGCTTCCGAAAAGAGAGCAAGAATTTGACTTTATCTCCCGAGGAGCATCCTGGGTGTGGGATAAGCTTCTCTTGAGCTTTGGAGAGGTAGAGGAGAGAAGGAAGGGATGCCAATTTTGTATGGAGGAGATCTCCTTTTATAGTTGCAAGGAGTGAGGCTAATTTGGTCTTTACATTTACAAAACATTAAATAAGGGGTCTTTAGTGATAGATAAAATCATCGCTAAAGCCCCATCGTGGGCGATGTGTGCCACCCGCCCATCTTCCACACCACCCACATCCTATAATTCTCGGCCGTTCGACTGCGAGATCGAATGGTTAAGATGTGCCCTCGTCGCACCTCTTCAAGCAGCAACGCCCACATCTGATGGTGCATCACACATGGGCGTGTGATAATGCGTGGGCACTATTGAGTGCTCACGACCGCTCGATTGCAATCAAGCGGTCACAAAGTTCGTTTGCCAGCGCCCCAATAGCCGCCTCTAAAGATTCAAACATGTGCCCCTTGAACCCACAAGCACTTTCACCCGATGCGTTATGGAGGCTTTTGTGTTGCGGGAAGATTTTGTGCACGTGCATCCACAGTCGTTGGATGCGCATCCAACAGCAGAGAATCGACGAAGAAGAGAGGGTGCGGCGGGTGTAGCGGCCGGTTGGGCGGCTGAGATGGCACAACATGGCGCCATCTTGGTCGTCCATCTTTTGGATGATGTAGATGGTGCCACGGTTGTCGGATTGAATCGATTTTCACACCGTTAGGCTGTGATTGTCAATCCGAATCCATCTGTACGGTCGGATTTGTCACCTGAAGTGCGAATTCACACCATCTTGGCCCTTGATCTTCTAGGGTTCCCCGATCTATATCTGATGCCACAGATGTCTAATTAGGGCGATCTTGGAGTCGTTGAACTCCAATCGTCGCCCTGATCAAATCTGTACGGTTGGATCTTTGATCCGAGGCCTCAATAAAAATTTGGCCTGTCGCTGAGCATAAAAGGAGATAATTAACCTCCATTTTATTCAAACTAATCTAAATGCAAGATGATGCATGGTATGCAATATTTATAGTATGCAATGTAATTCTATGCTTAAGAACATGCATAAATAGACATCTTATGTAGTATAAACATCTTTACATCACACCCCCATGCCTATCTTTTGCTAGTCCCTAGCAAAAATTATATGCTATTTATAAAAGAATTAGGTTGGATTACTTGGGCATGAGTTATTTTCAATCATTAAGAAAATGTTTACTTAGGATCTGACCTTTCAAAGACACAACAGTGTCCGAGTATCTGCCAAAATGCAGACTGCCTCAAGCCCTCGCCTTATTCAAAGAAAAATTTCTTTTTCTCTTTTTTTCTTCTTTTCTAATTTTCTTGGATTTTCAAGTTTTAGGGTTTAGGAGTGGCTTTCTATGGCCATTCAACTCACCAAAGATTTGATGAGAACCCTAAGTTCTAAGCATCTTTATTGTGAATGTGATAGACTCGTTGATCGGTAGTTAAAATGGACTTCGGATTTCTACGCCTCTAGGTGACCTTAAAAAGAGAATTCTGCCTAAAGGTGTATCCTTACAGTCGGTAGCTTTCTCCCTACTGTTATTTTTATGGGGTCAACAGAGGGGTGAATCCAGTCTATATCTCCCCAATTTATTCTACTTCTCCGCTTCCTCCTAAGTGTTTTTGGGAATTTTCAGTGCATTTATTGAGCTGTGTTCTGGACAACTAATCGATGAGCTGTTACCACCAACAACTTGCTAGCCATACTAGTGTGGTGAAGTGTGGTTTATTTCTTTTTTTTTCTTTTATCCTTTTTCTTCTTTTTTTTTGACTTTCTCTTTCTTATTTTTTTTTTAAGTAGGTAGCTTCCCTGGTCTAAGATTTACCTAAAGACAGCAAAAAGAGAATGGTCCAGTGACTGTGCTCTAGACAACCTACCTATGAGCTGTTACCCATGATAACTTTTTAGCCGTATCACCCTAGAAGGTTCATTAGCTACCCAATTTTTGTTAAAATCGCCGAACAATGAGTTAGTGCAAAGAAAGTGTGTAGATGCTTAAAACTCAAAGTTCCCTCAAATCAGAGGGTGGATTAATAAGTCATGTACTTATCACCCAAACTTATTTACTCCAATTACAATAGAATTAAGATGGCAAGGACTCAAAAACAAATCTACCTTTTAGTGGATACACGGGCTGATTAAGTCCAAAGACTTGAAGGGTCTTTGGGTTCAGATCCTAATGTAATATTTCCTAAGATTGAAAAGTCCTAATGTCCAACTATTCCTTCCTAATTCAAATTTTTTTTTAATGTATAAATAAGAAGAGAAAAATAATTTATATGAATTTCACAAAGCTGACCAAATGATTCAAAAATGAATCCACCCCCCATGCCTAGCTGATGCAATGTCCACATTGAAAAGGAGACATGAAAGAAAGGGTAGAGTATGAAATATGTCACCTGAATATGAAGCTTGTGTCAGCTTTGTGTCATATGTACAACTACTAAGTTTAATATCGTCAGCTAGGCGAAGTCCAGCCAAAGAATTCACAGAATGGCTAGGTCAACCATGTCTGAGATGGGTTTTGGAAGAGTACGGTAAATAACAGGCTTCAAACATTGACTATTGACTTTAAATGTGTTACCCATCTTTGGGTCAGAAATCTGAACAGCTCCATATGGAAAAATCTGGTCAATAATGAATGGGCCATTACATTTAGACCTAAGTTTACCAGGAAAGAGCTTAAGTCTAGAATCGAATAACCATATCTTCTGGTTCGGCTCAAAGCTCTTGCGGGAAATCAATTGATCATGTAAGGCTTTGGTCCGAGTCTTGTAGGCCTTGGCATTCTTAGATGCATCATTTCTAAGCTCTTCCAACTCAGATAGTTGGAGTTTCCTAGTCTTCCTAGCTAAATTCAGATCTAAATTGCATTGTTTGATCACCCAGAATGCCCTGTGTTCAATCTCTATGGGTAGATGGCATGCCTTTTCATACACGAAACGAAATGGAGACATGTTGATGGGCATTTTATACGTTGTGCAGTAGGCCCAAAGAGCATCCTCAAGCTTTTGAGTCTAGTCCTTGCGATCAGGCCTAACCATTTTCTGCAGAATATTCTTGATCTCTCGATTGGAGATCTCAACTTGTCCATTTGTCTGGGGATGGTAAGGTGTAGAAATTCGATGATTAACCCTGTATTTGGACAACAAATTCTGGAATTGGGCATTAGTAAAATGAGTGCCACCGTCACTGATGATGGCTCTCGGAATCCCGAACCTATTGAAGATATTTTTCTTGACAAAATCGATGACCACCTTGTGGTCATTGGTTCAAGTGAGAATCGCCTCAATCCATTTGGACACATAATCAATAGCAACAAGAATGTACTGATGTCCAAATGAAGGGAGAAAGGGTCCCATGAAATCGATGCCCCAAACATCAAAAATTTCAACAGGAAGAATTAGGTTTAGGGGGATCATATCTCTTTTAGTTATGCTCTCGAGTACCTGACATCGAGAACATGACCTTGAGAAATCGTGGGCATCCTTAAATAAAGATGGCCAATAGAAGCCAGATTGTAAGATTTTTGCAGCTGTCTTTTTCCCAGAGAAATGACCACCACACGCAGATGCATGGCAGAACTCGAGTATACTGTTGAATTCATTCTCCAGTACACATCGGCGAATAATCTAATCAGAGTTGATGTGGTATAGTTTAGGGTCCTCCCAGAAGTAGTATTTGGCCTCAGATTTGAGTCTATCCCGTTGTTGCTTGGTCCAATCCTGGGGGATTTGACCAACGGCCAAATAGTTACAATGTCAACAAACCACGAGGTGTGGACACCTGAAACTGTAAGAATAGCTTCGTCTGAAAAAGTGTCAGCAATTGGGATGTTCGAACGAGAAGAATCACCTAGGAGTCTCAACAAATGATCTGCCACCACATTTTGTACCTTGATTTTATCCTTGATTTCAAGATCAAATTGTTGAAGCAGAAGAATCCAATGAATAATCCAGGGTTTGGCATCATTTTTGGCCAAGAGATGTCTCAAGGCTGAGTGGTCGGTATAGATGATAACATGAGACCCTAAGAGATAAGCCCTGAATTTTTCCAAAGCGAACACTACAGCTAGTAATTCCTTTCCAGTAACAGTGCAATTCCTCTAGGCTTCATCCAGAGTTTTACTAACGTAGTAGATGACAGAGGGTTTTCTATCAATTTTCTAACCCAAGACAGCTTCGACCACGTAATCAGAAGCGTCGATCATAATCTCAAAAGGGGCTGTCGAAATTGGTGGTTGCAAAACTGGGGCACAGGCAACTGCCATTTTCTGGAAATCAAATGTCTTTCAGCATGATTCGTTGAAAACAAATGGTGTTTCTTTGGCAAGAAGATTGCTTAGGGGACAAGCAACCTTTGAGAAATCCTTGATGAATCTTCAATAGAATCCTATATGACCAAGAAATGATCGGATTTGTTTAACAGATGTGGGAGGTGGAAGTTTAGCGATAGCATCAACCTTAGCTTTATCCACTTCAATTCCCCGTTCAGAGATTACATGACCCAAGACGATGCCTTCTTGGGTCATGAAATGACCCTTTTTCGAGCTAAGGACCAATCGTGTTTTGATACATCGCTTAAGAATCATTTCCAGATTAGCCAAACAAGAGTCAAATGATTCTCCGAAAGTAGAGAAATCGTCCATGAAGACTTCCATAAACCCTCCCACCATGTCAGAGAATATGGCTAACATACACCTTTGAAAAGTCGCAGGTGCATTGCATAAACCGAAAGGCATCTTATGGAAAGCAAAGGTTCTGTAGGGACAGGTGAAGGTAGTTTTTTCCTGATCCTCGGGATGGATAGGAACGTGGTTGTATCCCGAGTAGCCATCAAGAAAATAGAAGTACTTCTACCCAGCTAGTCTTTCCAAGATTTGATCGATGAAAGGCAGGGGAAAATGATCCTTTTTAGTGGCTGTGCTTAGCTTCCTGTAATCAATATAAACCCTCCAAGAGGAAGCTGAACAAGTTGTGATAGATTCTCCTCTCTCGTTAGTCACAACGGTAATCCTGACTTTCTTCGGAACAATCTACAAGAGACTTACCCAGGGGCTATCAGAGATTGGATAATAATTCCTGCATTGAGCCAGTTGATGTTTTTGACCACTTCGCACATATTTGGATTTAATCTCCTCTGCATCTGGTGAGAAGGGTAGGATCCATCTTCCAAGAATATTCTATGATTGCAGTAAGATGGCTCGATCCCCCTAAGGTCATGAATGGTCCAACCAATTGCCTCCTTGTGTTCCTTCAGGACCTTAATCAATTTAATCTCTTGCTCCTTTGTTAATTTAGCACTGGTAATCACAAGGAGCATCTTCTGAGGTCCTAAAAATTGATATTTCAAATTCTCAGGCAATGGTCTCAGTTCAAGCTGGGGCGGGTTGATGATTGATGGTAAGAAAGATGCTGAAGACTCAACAAGAGGAAGTGGTTGTGAGTGAACAAAATCAATAACCTCTTTAGAAGATGGCAAGTCCACCATAGAGGGTTGCAGGTCGAATTCGTCATCAAAGGAGGAACTTTCAATTGAACAAACCATCAAACAAGTTTCAATGCTTTCATTATCCCCCTTAAGTTCCTCAATAAATCCACAATCCTCAAATTTATTGATCACCTTAAAAATATCCAATTTCATTCGTTGGTCCCCAAAGGCGATTTCCATGCTATTGCTTTCACAGTTAATGTTGGCCTTAGTGGTAGCCAGGAATGGACGCCCCAGAATGATGGGCATATTCCTTAGATTTTCAAGTACATCCATGTCAAGGATAAGGAAATCTATAGGAAAATAGAAATCTTGACCTTAACTATAACATCTTCAATAATGCCTCGTGGATTTGTGACCGAGCAGTCTGCTAACTGTAGCGTTACTGAAGTTGGCTGAAGTTCACCTAATCCAAACTTCTCGTAAAGAGAAGTCGGAATTAGGTTGATGGATGCACCCAGATCCAAAAGTGCTCTATCAAATGTGTAATCTTTGATGGCATAAGAAATCAACGGAACACCTGGATATCTCTTTTTCTGAGGGAGGTGGTGCAGGATAATAGAACTAGCCTACTCGGAGAGTACCACCTTTGTCGGAATAGATTCTCTTGACTTACGCTTTTGTGTACATAAATCCTTTAAAAATCTCGCGTAAGCTGGTATGTGTTTGATAGCATTGAGGAGCGGGATATTGATCTCAACATTCTTAAATAGATTCATAAGCTCCTCATTGCTATCAACAGACTTCTTCTTCTTTGATTTGATCAATGCTTTAGGAAAAGGAACATGAGTCAGATCTTTGGAACCAGGTTCTTGAGCCTTGATTTCTTCTCTGGAATTATCCTCTCTCTCCTCAGGTTCTTTAGGATTCAGTAGATCAGAATAGTGTGGTTGTGGATCTTGAGTCTGCTTACCACTCCTCAAGGTGACAGAATTTGCAGATGCATGAGTTTGGGTCTTGCAGAGGGTTAGGAAAGATTGGAGGGGCTTGATTAGCCAGGAATTGTTGATTTGGAGAAGAAGAAGAGAAAGAGGAGGGACCCGGCTCAACCACCTGAGCATGTGCGTGTGGGTCCCTCTGATTTTCATACCCATGGGCTTGGTTGCCCGGATTTAGAATATTTCACGGGTTGGGTACGGGTTGGGATGGTAGAGATCTGGGTTGACGAGAGTTAGCAATGAGCTCGGTCTACAAGTTGTCCAGTGAGGTTTTCATTTGCTGCATGAGCTAGAGCATGGATCCTTGCATCTCTACCATTTGCCTATTCAAATCAGCCTGCCCTACGGTTTGATGGGCATTCCAAGTTGGCTGATTGACCTGATTTGGAGGCAACTGAGTATATACATGACCCTGACCCATTGGTCATTGCGGAGCATAGTTGCCAGGTCGAAATTGGGTCTGTTGCCCTGGGTTTTTCCAAGAGAAGTTAGTGTGGCTTCTCCACACCAGATTATAAGCATTAGAGTAGGGGTTGGATCTAACATTCTCTTGTACAGCACAAACATCCACATTGGGTGAGGATGGAGAGAAAGAAAGAGAAGGATCAGAAAAACTAGGATCAAAGGCCCTAGTTTGGAACCAGTGGGGTTCCAAAAAATGCTGACTCACAAGTTGAGTCGAATCGAGTTGATTAACGAACTCCCGTCTAGAAGGAGCTCATGAAGAATGGTATCCCGAATTTTGGGATTGAGTGGATCGAGAGTTGTTCATAGAATTTCCAGCCATCCACTCTTCCATTCTCTTAGCAACCAAGTCCACCTTGTCAAGTTTATTACAAATCAATTCCATATCAAATGAATGAGAGTCATGAACTTCATTGACATTTGATCTGGGCTACTGGGATCCGTTAAATGTATCCATGGAGGCATGATTGATTGAATTCTCACTCATTTCCTTAAATAAATCGTGTGCACTATCTGCATCTTTATTGAGGAAATTGCCTCCGCAAGAAGCATCCACATGATTTCTGAGTTGCTCAGTCAACCCATGATAGAAGATCTGCACAAGTTGCGATTTCGGCACCTCATGGTGTGGACACCTCCGTAATAGGTCCTGGAATCGCTCCCAGGACACATGAAACTGCTTCCCCGGCCGCTGGGTAAAGGTAGTGATTGCCCGTCTCAAGGCATTGGTACGTCCGACTAGGAAGAATTTCTTCAGAAAGATCGATTTCAACTCATTCCAAGTTGCAATTGGTCTTCCTATTGTCCTGTACCAATGCGCGGCCTTATCCCTAAGAGAATGGGGGAAGAGCCTCATGATCATTTGCTCCTCATTTACGTTTCGTACCTTGGTGGTCTGGACCAACGTGGTCAAATCCTCCAAGTGTTGAAACGGATCTTCGGAGCCAAGCCAATGATAATGTTTGATCAGGCTTAACACCTGGGGCTTGATCTCTACATCGCCGGCTGGAATCTAGACGTTGGGACGTTCCCCATAATTTGAAGGATCATAAAAATTCTTCAAGGGCTGAGCACCCTGCATTCTCTGGAACCATTTCTGCATTCTCTAGATTTGTTCCAGCTGCCTTCGGAATTCTTCCTATGGATCTCCAGGTAGAGGAGGTGGTTGGTCGGCCATGGGATCAATTTCGCCAAAATCCAACTTGCGCCTCATAGAATACTCTAGTGGTCCTTCCAATTAGAGATTCAATGACTGTCTTCCCAGCATAAACTAGGAGAAGGCCGGAAGGACTGGGGATAGGGACCCTACAGCACAACAAAACAAGGCTGTCCTTAAGTGGGGTAGCCTAAGGATCTACTAACTCCCAAAACCCAACTTAAGATTGTAAATGATTTACTCTACTTGCATCTGCTCAATCCAACCAGTTAGAAGGAGGGACTAGGGAGAAGGTTCTTCCTTCGGCTTTCATCTCAGGTTCCTAGTGTACCCCCAGCTGCGGTCGTTTGATGCTACTCCCCTATCTAGACATCAGATTAATCAGTACAAGTAGGTTAATCAAAGACAATCTCAAACTAGGCCATGAAGAGCGAATCAGACCTTAAGGCCAACGTCTACTCAATTTTATTAAGGCCGGTATTGTGATGCTTATGGATTGTGTTGGGCCCTTAAAATGGGTTGTGCCCTTAATGATTGATTGAGAATTGTGTAAGTGCGTGCACAACTAGGGTTTTCAAGTAAGATTATTTGTGATGTGTGGATTTTAATGTTTAAATCTTGCTTAAGTAGCTTTTAGGGTTTGAAATTAGGTTGATTGCAATCAAGTTTTGAGGAAAACTAGTTTGTCAAACATGGGTGAAGATTGTTTTCCTTTAAAATTAGAAATAAAGTGGAGTGCCCAGAATAGACCTAGATTGAAAACCCTAAGGAGGAGCTACTTGATGAGTTGATTTTAAGTAGAGTGGTGCGGCCCAAACAGCTTAAACAACTGGCCACAAACGCACCACTAAGTTAGGCACACAAAGATGGTTAACCTAGAATGATTTCTACTCTTTTAAGTGTTTCTTTGTGTGTACCAGCTCCACAGATCAGAACCCAGTTGAGTAGAAACAAATCCATTAGGTTAAGTGCCTTGAATGTGGGTGTACGTTGTGTGTTTGTTGAAAATTACCCCATAAGATTATCTTTTTTATTGTTTTCTTATAAACGAGGGTGGAATGAATGTGAGTAAGAATCCAAACAACCAAACTATTCCTAGGATTTATGCAAACACCGAGGTTAATTGGAATTTGGATTTAATGTGACAAATGAAATCTATGGAGGGGGGAAGAATGGGGAGCACTTACAGTTGTCTTCAACTACAGTTTACTTTGGTCTACTGCTTGATGATTCCCTGATGGAGGTCTCTGCAAAACAATAGACACAAGAGAAAGCAAGTAAAAAGACCATAAAGTGCATCAAATGCGAAAAGCAGAACAGAAATCGTTGCCTCCCCGGCAACGATGCCAAAATATTGAAGCTTCGAGTTACTACGCTAACGTATTTGGTTTTGAAAAACCTGTCGTCGCAGTTTGAAAGTGAAGAACTCGTGTTCAACAAATAAAATTTGTACTGGAATAGAAATCCCGAGTCGAACTTAGGGAGGTTACGTCGATCTATATTCGCAATTATATTTTTTTAGAGTTTTTGTTGAAAAGCAAAGTGATGTAATTACAATGAAGCAATATTAACAATCAGAATAAATGAGAGAGAGAGAGAGAAAGAGAGAGAGTGAAAACATGCACTCGATAATTCAAAATGTTTGTACAATGAAACTAGAGAAGAATTACACTAGAAAGCAAGAAATCAGCTACACTAGAAAGCAGGAAAATTTTACTCTAGAAAGCTGTAAAGAAGAATGGGAGAGAGAAGTTATCCTCCTCGACGATCGCTTGGAGGATGAGCTAGACGAGACGTCGCCTATGAAGGAGGACGAAGCGGGAAGAAGGAGGTTGAGGTAGGAGGAATGAGAATAGGGCAGTATGTCATCGTCGTTGTCATCACGGGATCCGCTTCCAAAATGAGAGTGAAAATTTGACTTTATCTCTCGAGGAACATCCCAGGTGTGGGACAAGCTACTCTTGAGCTTTGGAGAGGTAGAGGAGAGAAGGAAGGGCTGCCAATTTCGTATGGAGGGGATCTCCTTTTATAGTTGCAAGGAGTGAGGGCAATTTGGTCTTTACAATTACAAAACATTAAATAAAGGGTCCTTACTGACGGATAAAACCCTCACTAAAGCACCATCGTGGGTGACATGTGTCGCCTGCCCATCTTCTGCGCCACTCATGTCCTACAATTCTTGGCCGTTTGATCGCGAGATCAAATGGCTGAGATGCACCCTTGCCACGCCTCTTCAAGCCGCAACGCCCATGTCTGATGGCACGTCATGGCGGCTGAGATGTACCATCGTGGGCGCTATTGAGTGCTCATGACTACTCGATCTCAATCAAGCGATCACAAAGCCCTCTCTCACGCGCCCCAGTAGCCTCCTTTGAAGATTCGAACGCGTGCCTCTTGAACCTGCGAGCACTTTCACCCACTGCGCTATGGAGGCTTTTGTGTTGCGGGAGATTTCGTGTGTGCGCATCCACAACCGTTGGATGTGCATCCAATGGCGAAGAATCGACGAAGAAGAGAGGGTGCGGCGGGTGTAGCAGCTGCTTGGGTGGCAGAGATGGTGCCACGTGGTGCCATCTTGGCCGTCCATCTTATGGATGATGTAGATGGTGCCACGGTTGTCGGATTGAGTCAACTTCTGCACCGTTAGGCTGCGATCGTCGATCCGAATCCATCCGTACAGTTGGATTTGTTGCCTGAAGTGTGGATTTACACCATCTTGGCCCTTGATCTTCTTGGGTTCCTCGATCTCTGTCTGATGCTACAGATGTCTGATTAGGGCGATCTTGGAGTCTTTGAACTCTAATCGTCGCCCAGATCAAATCTGTACAGTTGGATATTTGATCTGAGGCCCCAATAAAAATTTGCCCTGTCCCTGAACATAGAAGGAGATAATTAACCTTCATTTTATTCAAACTATCTAAATGCAAGAAGATGCATGCTATGCAATATTTATAGTATGTAGTGCAATTCTATGCTTAAGAACATGCATAAATAGACATCTTATGTAGTGTAAACATGTTTACATCAAATATGTATATATGCTATAAACAAGTAACCTCGTATAATTTGTACTTCAAGAAATTATCCCTTTCAAGTTACGTTCAGCTTGACCCTAGATTTAGAACAAAAGGTGAGCGGGTGAGTCGAAAGTGGTTGTTGCGGATGATTTTTTGCTTCAATACTAGCATTGGAGGTGGAGTCAGTTGTTCTTTTATTTAGGATGCTAAAGTACGTTTGAGATGCAGCTTCGAGGTTTTCCTATGGGTCGGCATAGAAATTTTTCAGTTTTGTCATATCTACCCCCCCATGCCTAAGTTCTTGCATGTCCTCATGCATGAATTTAAAAGCAAATAAGTACAGCTGGGAGTAAATGGGTAGAAATCACCTGGAATTGCTCCTGAAATTTTAACGTTCAGCATCACCCAACCTGACAATATGCAATATGCGAAAAGGAAATATGCTAAAAGAAAAATATGCTATGTATAAAAATGGTTATTGACAGAAATGCCATTTTCGCACATTTGAAAGTCGTCGGAAATCATAGTATAGTCGCGTAAAAACGCTCGTCAAAAATTGATTTCTAAAGGTAACGAGACTTTGAGTCCCGGTCATTCGTCTCTAGGAGGCGTTGCTTTTACTTTTGAAATCGATCTTACTCTACTTTGTTTAGAATCGCATGCTAGTTCATGATTATTAGGTATTTAGGTATGACATGCTTAGTTGCAAAAATATTAGGAATCGAAAACAGGCAACTTGAATCACACAAAAAGAATGACAATTATTAAGCTCATGGTGATTTCAAACATAGATACAAATATATATATAAGCATTTTTCATTCATTCAGCGGGAGAGTCGTTTGCAACATAAAACGTAGAGGGAAGCTTGTACAAAAATGCTTGAAAATTAAATCTAGCTACCAGAAAATGATCGCATACAAGAATCGATGAGGGGATTTCGCATGCATCATTAGGGGAGAAATAAGACTACACTACTAAGCAGTAAATATAAGCAGTAAATATACGAAGAGCATAATCTAAATCTAGCAAAATGGAAGGGCATTCAGGGGTGGTCCCCGATGGCCTTTGAGTGGTTGAGAGAAGAAGGAGGGGCGGCCAATGGAACTTAGGCTGGCCCTTGGAGAGAGGTTGGGGAGCTGATCTAGCTTCCTGGTGTGGAGATGGTGGCCTCCATGGTGGTACTCAACTCGTGGAGGTGGAGTGGAGATGGAAGTGGCTATTCTAAGTGGAATGGATGCCAAGGAAGTGAATGGGTGCAAATGGCCACCCAAGGGGTCTTTTTATAGACCTAAGGGAAGCTCTTTAGAGAATTATGGAATTCTCTAGAGAAGCCTATGGTGGGAGCTCGTGGGAGAGTGAGAGAGAGAGGGTGGATGGTGGTTTTTAGATCCACCAAATGTGGATCTAAAAATTGAATGGCTCTTGGTTGCTATTTTTGGCAACCAGGGCAACCACACATGGTATAGAGTTCTAGAGAACTCTAGGCTAGATATTTTCGTGTGGATGGTGTGTGTGGGTGTGTGTGGGTTGAAACTTAGGTGGCTAGGTTGATTAGGTTGGGTTCTAATGGGTTTAGGTCAAGGTAGGTCTCAAATTAGGGTTATAAACCCTAATTCACTAAGGTAAAGTGCAGTTAAACTTAATAAAAGTTTAATTGGGTGTGTGGAAACTTAATTGAGAGTAAAACAACTCAATTAATTCAGGTCTAGGTCAATTGGACTCTCACTGAGTCCAATTGGACAGTGTATGCTGAGATCAGGGCTCAATTAGACTCAATGAGTCCAATTGAATAGGTTGATGGAATTGACTAAGATCCAAGTCAATTAGGTTTAGTGAGGACCAAATT
This sequence comes from Thalassia testudinum, assembly GCA_037157565.1. Lineage (NCBI taxonomy): Eukaryota > Viridiplantae > Streptophyta > Magnoliopsida > Alismatales > Hydrocharitaceae > Thalassia > Thalassia testudinum. Next base: position 55,708,067 of record JAZHRO010000009.1, read on the forward strand.
AGGTCCTTAGGGAGGTCTAAAGGTGATGTACTAGGGTTAGGGCACCTTAATTTATGTTCCTATGGGGTTGGAGTTGGGTTTGGGGACCTAGAGATCCAAGATCAAGGCTTAAATCTCAAAATAGGAATTGGAGAGAAATATCAAACATCCAATAATAGAATCAGACGTCTTATACTCAAAAATCAAAAGTCTATACTTGTTGTCTGGACGTCCAGTCAGAGTCAGGAAGGATTTCGTGTTCTGTTTTGGGTATTCTGCAGAAATTGGACGTCTGACAAAGTGTCTGGATGTCCAATAATACTACAGAAGTGGGTTTGAACTGTGCGGGAGTTGGCTAAGGGTCCTGGACGTCCTAAAACTTATCTGGACGTCCAGAGAAGGGGTTGGAACTAGGGTTTTAGGGCTTCCTAGGGTGTTGTGACCTAACCTAAGGGTGGCTAAGGCTTGGGGAAGTCTCTAGGCTATCCTAGGGCTAGGATGGACCTAAGCTCTTCATATTTTACTGCTTTATTCCTACTTAATAGAATATCAAACTTTTAACGCCCTTACATTATTATTCCTACATCTAAACTAGGCCTTCTGCTCCAGCTTTGCTGCAACTCCTATTATTCCTGATCCAGCTTCAGATCCAGCTCCTGATCAGCTTATTCCCTGCAATCGACATAATGCACTTAATCAGCACATTATAACATTATTTTATGCATAGCTAAAGGAAAGCAGTAAAGATGCAGATAATGCATATGCATGCATGAATAACCGTAACTTAAGCTAAGTCCTAGCCTAATTTAGGTCAATTAAGACCTATGATTGCTGCGCAATCATACCCCCATGCCTAAATCTTGCTAGTCCCTAGCAAATGCAAGACTAAATTATTTACAGCAAGGGTCCCTAAGGGACTGGTTATTTTATCAAGTGTTTGCATAGAGATTTTTCACCCTTTTGTTTTCATCCTATGCTCTAGAAATCCAGACAATCGTGAAGGTGCAGCTATGTAGCTTTTGCAACGGATTTGAGTGAAAACTAATACACCTCTAGAGCCTGTACTTGACCCCTAATAAAAATTCTAGCGGGATAGGTGGACTTCTTCCCTCGGGGTATTCAAGATATTCTATGAATTTCACCCCGGCTTTGGGCTTAGGTAGAGAATCTCTGAGGGAAAGGATTATATATTTGGTGGATCATTCTCACTTGGTGCTACATAGAGACTAATACTACAGAATCTAGATTCGCAGATTACTAAGTAACTCAACTTAGGGAAAGACGAGAAAAACTATGCTCCCTTTTGATTCCTTTGTATTCATTCTCTCTTACTCTTTTTCTTTCTTTTTCTTAGAGCTCACAACCTCACCAGATTCACACATAGGATCTGTATTTGGTGGTCTCACTAGGCATTAACACTTTAATTGAGTTCTCATAACCCTGACACTAAGTCGGGATTCCCCAGCTAGTATTCGGGCGGTCAGAAACACAAGAAAAATAGGTTAAGGCCATATTTGGTGGAGCTTAATTTTATTTGGTGGTATTGCCTTGATAAACTCAATATTCATTCTTTTCTTTGCTTTTTCTTCTTTTTTTATCATTTTTTCTTTCTTTTCATCATTCTTTTTCTTTTTCTTTTTCTCATTTTTTTTTAATAATTTTTTTTTCAGCATAACACAACTGGCATACATCCATGAACTTTATTGAGGAGGCATTATTAGGGATTGGTGGTACTCAAGAGACATTGGGTGGCATATTTGGTGGAAGTGTCTACTCATGGCACCGGGAGAGACGGATAGGACAGTGTATTTCTGACCTTGACATCAATACCTTCCTTCAGCCGAGGATTCCGTAAAGAATGGTCGTAACCATCCACCTTAGCCCTAGTTTTATGAAAACTCGCTCTCCGCGTATTTGCCTTATCGGTGGCTCTCACAATTTCGCACAAAATGCATACACAGGAATCGAGAGTGAAAACTATGTCTCATCTCAGCGCATCATCACCTAATTACCTAGGATTCCAAATTCCTCGCACTAATCTTAGAGCTCCAGTACACTCTACTCTCATCTCACACTATTTGGTGGATTTTTGGAGGAAAATCTGCCTGACTCCCAAAACATTGTCCAAGGGTTCAGGAAAAGAAGCACTGCTTCTTCTCGACAAATTGAAGACATTTATCAGCCTGCACCGTGAATCCATTGCAAATTCTACGTGTGTGTGAAAAGTTGTACTGGATACCAGATTACAGGAATCAACTAAAGGATAAAATCCCTAATGCATTCTCTTAATAAAATAATCTTATTCATGAATGCAATATCTATATATGCTATAAACATGTAACCTCATATAATTTGTACTTCGTGAATTTCCCGTATCGGGTTACAATCAGCTTGACCCTAAATTTAGAATAAAAGGTGAGCGGGTGAGTCGGAAGTGGCTATTGCGAACGATTTCTAGCTCCAATGAGAGCACTGGAGGTGGAGTCGGTTGTTCTTTTATTTAAGGTCCTAAAGTACGTTTTCCATGCAGCTCCAAGGTTTTCCTAAGTGTTGGCATAAAATTTTTTTCAATTTTTCTGTATCTACCCCCCATGCCTAAGTTCTTGCATGTCCTCATGAATGAATGTAAAAGAAAATAAATGCTGCAGGGAGAGAATGGGTAGAAATCACCTGTAATTGCTCCTGAAATTATATTCAGCACCGGCCAACCTGTTAATATGCAATATAAAAGGGAAATATGCTAAAACAAAAATATGATATGTATAAAAATGGTTATATATAAATGATGGTGGAATGTGGGGCGAATGGTATCTATATGTGCTGAGTTTAACTCCTCCAGCTGGGCGAAAACTCAATCAGATGTGTCATTTCTACCATAGGTGCCGGCTAAGATTAAGAGAAAGATATGCTCGTACGCTCCCAGAATTAGTGGTCCGGAGATGTGAACTAGCTCATTGTGCACCCCTACTCCAAAAATTCTAGCTATAAGAAAGTGTCGAGTGGTAGTGGAAAATAGAGTATAATCAGAGGGGGGATCATGATGTTGATTCAGCTGATTTATCATGTCCCACAATTCAGCAGGAAGTTGCTGAGGGAGTAGATCAAAATGTACCACAGAACCAGAATCTGAGTCGAAGGGATCCTCATAATGATAATTGACATCAAAGATCATGCCCTCTCCCGGCTCTGGGTCATACGGGGGTATTCGTGAAAGTAGAAGATCTGTGGGGAGGTCACTGAAATCCTCGTCAGAAATTACTTCGTCCTCATCAGTACCCATCTCTGATTCATCAGAGGCTGTCTCCTCAGGCTCAAAGTCAAGCCATCTATTAGATTGACTAGGATGATAGGTGTGTCCCCAGCTCCTGCTCAAATCTTCACGTCATATGCATTGGGTTCCTCAGTAATTCCGGCATCCATAGCTATTTCTGGTCTTCTAATGTCATGCTTAGGGATAGAAAGTGTCATCTCAAAATCTCTAGCATCCGAATTAGGGATGTAGGTGGAAGAAGAAGAGTGCAGATCAAAAGATGTTGGCTCCAGCATAGGTTCACCTACAATGGGAAGTGGCTTAGGCTAATCAATAGTGTCGCATGTAATGCTTGTCTCAAGATCCATATCCTCAATTAGATCTACTTCCCTTGTCTCGATTGGGTTATCTAACCCGAGAGGTGTCTCCCAGGATTCAGGATAATCTGATTGCGGCTCAGTCCTGGAGATATCAGTCCTTTCCTCCTCAATTTCAGATGAACCCATTCGGCATACTTCTTGCTCCTGTCTCATATCCATGCTAGATTCTTTTTCCCCTGAGTGATCTTCGGGCATCTGCTCCTGAGAATCTTGTGTGTTCTTCCGACGTAGTTGTTTCAGATTCTTCGAGGTCTTCAATGCTATTTTCCACATGATATCTCAAAAGCAATAGTTCTTGAGTTTCCCGACTTTGTCCCATTCACCTTGTTATCTCTGCTGTTTCCTGAAGGTGCTCCATCACAGCTTGTTGATATGGAATCCGGCTTTGTCTTTCATTCGGCTCAATGATAGCCTGAATTTCGCGTAGATAGGATGCGGCCGTTTCCTTAGCGCTCTTTATAGCTCTCTGTATTCTATAATGTGTCCGCATATGCATTGGTAGCCCTTCAGGGGTTCCAGGGGATGAATCAGGTCTACCCATGTTCCATGGGTGAGAAGTAGGAGTATGAAATCCATATCCTGGGTTATAAGATGCGATCCTTTGAGGGACCGACTGGTATGGGTCATAATATCCAAGGTTAGGATATAGGTTAACCATTTTGGTAACTCGAGGAGAAGGATCAGGCAAAGCGAAAAGTCAACTTCGCCACCTTGGGTTCTGATCCCAAGGTTGAGCTGATTCAGTGACCCGAGCTCTCAGATAAGCTTGTGGGTCCAACTCTTCTGGATCCTGATTAGGTCTAGATCCAATGTTAGCCATCGCGGCTCAGCAGAGAGAAGAAGTGACTCGCCTCCTTGGGAGTGGCTCCCAAGGTCCAACCAAGTGAGGTCGAAGTGACCTCCTTCCATGCATACACTGCCCAACCCCTGGGTTGGTGTAGCCACGCAAGAGTAGGCTAAGGCCCTGTCAATCAAATGGTCCTTATAGATTAGGTGACCAGATTTTTTGTTATGGATTTAAATTCCTGAAGATAAGTTCGTCGTACAACCGACTGAAAGTGAATCCCACCTCTCAAGCTAACCCAGCCAGTCTGGTTACAAGGGGACTAAGGGGAAGGTTCTTCCTTTGGCTTACGCCTCCGGTTCCGTTGACCCCCGAGCCGCGGTCGTTTGACACTACCCCACAGACTTAGTCACCAGGTTTGGCAAGAGAGATTAAACTCACCCAGTAGTACGACAACGAACTCGAGTTGGTTTCGTATTTTAAAGTTAATTTTAACCTGTTTTCTTCAGTGGGGTTTGTGGTGAGTGGCCCACAAGGTGACCAAGTTCACCGGCTAACTAGACTTAACTAAGTCTAAGTTAGCCCAATGTGTGGTCTCTAGTTGTAGCCCTAAGGGTTTGACCTAGGTTGCATGCACTTCTAGGGTTTTTCTCTGTTTCAGCATACCACAAATTAATGTTGATTTTCTACTAATTATTGGAATCAAATTAATTTAAAATTTTGTAAGTAGATTCCTTTTTCAATCAGCTTTTCAAAAAATATTTTTTTGGAATTTTTACTATTTCAACCGAATTTTTAGGGAATTTTGAATATCAGGGGGTCAGATCTGGAATTTTGAGCCCTGGTCGATTTTTCAGCTTGAAATAGTATTAAATGATCTTCAAAAATTTGGGAGAAATATGAAAAATAAAGCCAATGAGATCAGCATTCAAACCATGCACTTCGTAAATTTTTAAAAATTTTATACTTTGAATTTTTTCAAAATAATGGTGGTGTTTGAAAGATGGTTTGAAAATGAAGGTTTAGCTTGAATTTTAGAATTTTTTACTTGCTATTTTTTTTGGCAATCGAATTTTTAAGTTAAGCTTGAAATCTGGTCGAAAATTAGGAGATGGTGGAAAAGCTTTTTAAAGAGGTTTGAATTGAAATCTAGGCTTTCCACCAAAAAAGATGTGTTTTTTCTTATTTCTTTTCAAAACTTTTGCACGTTTATTTTTTTTCAAAAAGAATTTTTCAAAAGATTCACAGAAAATATTTTTTTTTTCAAACTAACCTAAGCTTGAAAAGAAATCTAATCTAGATTTTTTTTTCAAAATTTTCCTTCTTGATTTTTTTTCTTTTTAACGAAAATGAGAAAAATTCTTTTTTTTTTAAAAAGAGATTACAGAAAGTAGATCTAATCCTAGGGTTCAGAAAATAAACCTAATCTACGATAGATGATGTGCACCTGATTTTTCTTTGCCGCGCACGATGTGTGTGCGGATCCCGTTTTCGTTCCGTGTTGTCCTGCACATCAAAAACAAAGTAGAGGCAGATTTGTCAGTGATAGATTAAAAGATCGAAATCAAGAGAAATGACGTTGCCTCCCCGGCAACGGCGCCATTTGACAAAGAGCCATTTTCGCGCATTTGAAAGTCGTTGGAAATTGTAGTATAGTCGCGCAAAAACATTCGTCAAAAATTGATTTCTAAAGATATCGAGAGTTTGAGTCCCGGTCGTTCATCTCTGGGAGGCATTGCTTTTACTTTTGAAATCGATCTTACTCTACTTTGTTTAGAATCGCATGCCAGTTCGTGATTATTACAAATTTAGGTATGACATGCTTAGTTACAAAAATATTAGGAATCGGAAACAGGCAACTTGAATCACACAAAAAGAATGACAATTATTAAGCTCATGGTGATTTCAAACATAAAGACAAATATATATATATAAGCATTTTTCATTCATTCAGCGGGAGAGTCGTTTGCAACATAAAACGTAGAGGGAAGCTTGTACATAAATGCTTGAAAATTAAATCTAGCTACTAGAAAATGATCTCATACAAGAATTGATGGGGGAATTTCGCATGCATCATTGGGGAAGAAATAAGACTACACTACTAAGCAGTAAATAAAAGCAGTAAATATACGAAGAGCATAATCTAAATCTAGCAGAATGGAAGGGCATTCAGGGGTGGTCCTCGATGGCCTTTAAGGGTTGAGAGAAGGAGGGGCGGCCAATGGAACTTAGGACGGCCCTTGGAGAGAGGTTGGGGAGCTGATCTAGCTTCTTGGGATGGAGAAGGTGGCCTCCATGGTGGTGCTCAACTCGTGGAGGTGGAGTGGAGATGGAAGTGGCTATTCTAAGTGGAATGGATGCCAAGGAAGTGAATGGGTGCAAATGGCCACACAAGGGGTCTTTTTATAGACCTAAGGGAAGCTCTCTAGAGAATTATGGAATTCTATAGAGAGGCCAATGGTGGGAGCTCATGGGAGAGTGAGAGAGAGAGGGTGGATGGTGGTTTTTAGATCCACCAAATGTGGATCTAAAAATTGAATGGCTCTTGGTTGCTATTGTTGGCAACCAAGGCAACCACACATGGTAGAGAGTTCTAGAGAACTCTAGGCTAGATATTTTCATGTGGATGGTGTGTGTGGGTGTGTGTGGGTCGAAACTTAGGTGGCTAGGTTGATTAGGTTGGGTTCTAATGGGTTTAGGTCAAGGTAGGTGTCAAATTGGGGTTATAAACCCTAATTCACTAAGGTAAAGTGCAATTAAACTTAATAAAAGTTTAATTGGGTGTGTGGAAACTTAATTGAGAGTAAAACAACTCAATTAAGTCAGGTCTAGGTCAATTGGACTCTCACTGAGTCCAATTGGACAGTGTATGCTGAGATCAGGGCTCAATTGGACTCAATGAGTCCAATTGAATATGCTGATGGAATTGACTAAGATCCAAGTCAATTAGGTTTAGTGATGACCTTTTTATGTCCTTAGGGTGGTCTAGAGGTGATGTACTAGGGTTAGGGCACCTTAATTTATGTTCCTATGGGGTTGGAATTGGGTTTAGGGACCTAGAGATCCAAGATCAAGGCTTAAATCTCAAAACAGGAATTGGAGAGTAGTATCAGACGTCTAATAATAGAATCAGACGTCTTATACTAAAAAATTAGAAGTCCAGACTTGTTGTCTGGACATCCAATCAGAGTAAAGAAGGATTTTGGGTTCTGTTTTGGGTATTCTGCAGAAATTGGACGTCTGACAAAGTGTCTGAACATCCAATAACACTGCAGAAGTGGTTTTGAAGTGTGCGGGAGTTGGCTAAGGGTCCCCGATGTCCTAAAACTTATCTGGACGTCCAGAGTAGGGTTGGAACTAGGGTTTTAGGGATTCCTAGGGTGTTGTGACCTAATCTAAGGGTGGCTAAGGCTTGGGGAAGTCTCTAGGCTATCCTAGTGCTAGGATGGACCTAAGCTCTTCACATTTTACTGCTTTATTCCTACTTAATAGAATATCAAACTTTTAACCCCCTTACATTATTATTCCTACATCTAAACTAGGCCTTCTTCTCCAGCTCTGCTGCAACTCCTGTTATTCCTGATCCAGCTTTAGATCCAGCTCCTGATCAGCTTATTCCCTGCAATCGACATAATGCACTTAATCAACACATTATAACATTATTTTATGCATAGCTAAAGGAAAGCAGTAATGATGCAGATAATGCGTATGCATGCATGAATAACCCTAACTTATGCTAAGTCCTAGCCTAATTTAGGTCAATTAAGACCTAAGATTGCTGCGCAATCAGTTATGTATAGATGATGGTAGAATGTGCGATATGCTATCTATACGTGCTGAGTTTAACACCTCCACCTGGGCGAGAACTTACTCAGATATATCAGTTCTAGCATAGGAGTCGTTCAAGATTAGGAGAAAGATGTGCTCGTACGCTCCTAGAATCGGTGGTTAGGAGATGCGAACCAACTGATTGTGCACCCCTACTCCAAAAATTCTAACTATAAGAAGGTGTGGAGTAGTGGTGGAAAATAGAGGATAATTAGAGGGGGGATCATGATGTTGATTCAGCTGATTTATCTTGTCACATAATTCAACAGGAAGTTGCTGAGGGAGTAGATCAAAATGTATCTTAGAGTCAGAATTTGAGTCATAGGGATCCTCATAACGATAATTGACATCAAAGATAATGCCCTCTCCAGGCTCTGGATCATATGGGGGTATCCGTGAAAGTAGATATGTGGGGAAGTCACTAAAATCCTCATCAGAAATTACTTCATCCTCATCAGTACTCATCTCTGATTCATCGGAGGCTGTCTCCTCAGGCTCAGAGTCAAGCTATCCATTAGATTGACTAGGATGGTAGGTGCGTCCCCAACTCATTCTACTAAAAGCTTCACCCTCGTATGCATTGGGCTCCTCAGTAATTCCTGCTGTAGGTAGCATATTTATTTCTTCGTTCAAGTCATCCATAGCTACTTCTGGTCTTTGGATGTCTAGATCAGGGATAGAAAGTGTCATCTCAGAATCTCTAGCATTCGAATTAGGGATGTAGGTGAAAGAAAAAGAGTGCAGATCGGAAGATGTTGCCTCTAGCACAGGTTCACCTACAATGGGAAGTGGCCTAGATTGATCAGTAGTGTCGCATGTAATGTTTACCTCAAGGTCCATATCATCAACTGGATCTACTTCCCTTATCTCAGTTGGGTTTTCTAACCCATGAGGTATCTCCCAAGATTTAGGATAATCCGATTGTGGCTCAGTCCTGGAGATATCAGTCCTTTTCTTCTCAATTTCCTGAATGGAGTTTTTAGATGAACCCCTTCGGCATGCTTCCTACTCCTGTCTCATATCCAAGCTAGATTCGTCTTCCCTTGAATTATCTTCTGGCATTTGCTCTCGAGAATCTTCTTTGTGTCCTTCCGTCGTAGTCGTTTCAGATTCTTCGAGGTCTTCAAGGCTATTTTCCACTTGATATCTCAAAAGAAGTAGTTCTTGAGTTTCTTGATTTTGTCCAATTAGTCTTGTGATCGCTGCTGTTCCTTGAAGGAGCTCCATCACAGCTTGTTGATACGGAATCCAGCTTTGTCTTTGGTTCAGCTCAGTGATAGCTTGGATTTCGTGTAGCTAGAATGTAGCCTTCTCCTTACCATTAGCTATAGCTCTTTGTATTCTATAATGTAGTCGCATATGCACCGATAGTTCTTCAAGGGTTCCAAGGGGTGAATAAGGTCTACGCATATTCCATGGGTGAGAAGCAGGAGTATGAAATCCATATCCTGATTTATAAGATGCAGTCCTTTGAGGGACCGACTAGTATGGGTCATAATATCCAGGGTTAGGATATGGGTAAACCATTTCGGTAACCCGAGGAGAAGGATCAGTGAAACGGTGGCGGCAACCGGGTTTTGTTGTTATAGCGTTGTAGTATAGCCAGTTATTGGCATCATTTCAAATATATAAAATTTTTTACTCGGAAAATAAAAGAGTTCCCGAGGTCGAACTCAGGGAGCAAGTTGTATTCTAGAGATATACATGTTTCTTTTACAAAAATAAAGAAAGAGAGAGAAAGAATTTGTTGTCTTTTCTTCTTTTCTCTTTGCTTCTCCTCGTCTCAGATCTTCTGTTATCTTCTTCTTCTTTATCTGCAGTGGTGATGTTCTTCTTCTTCTTTCAGTTGTTCCTGCTCTTCCTTTTTCTTCTGCAGAGCAGTCCTGTCCTTCTTCTTTTCCTTTCTTCAGATCTTCTTCTCGTGCTCTTCTTCTTTCAGTTCTTCCCTGTGTTCTCCTCTGCCTCGCCTTCTTCTGTTGTTCTTCAGATCTCCTTTCTTCTTTTCTTTTTCCTGTCAGGACGTCGTCTCTCGTTCTTTCTTCTTTTCCCTTCAGGACGTCGTCTGATTTTCCAATCAGACGACTTAAACCGCTTGTTGCTACAGTGTCTCCCTCAGCTTCCTTCTTCTTCCGCGGTCCTTCTTCTTCACCTGTGCCTGCACACTTCAGAGTTTACGTCAGAGGGCAAAACCTACTCTACCCCCCCGCCCCTCCGTCTCTCTCTCACAGAATCCGCTCATAGGATAGCTCTCCCAGAGCTGCCGGGTAGCCGGGTACGGGTCGCGCCCGGGTCCAGGCCCACCGGCGTGCGTGGTGGGCGAGGAGTGCAGGTCAGTCTAAGTCGGGTCGGGTCAGATCCGCGGGGCGTGAGCGCGGACGAGACCGGGTAACCGGGCAGGTGAAGGGGACCTCACCCCGTGTGCTGAGGCAGTAAGCCTCCAGCACTTTTTCGCTTTAAACCACTGCGCCTCTTCAGACTTTTCCGAGGTGGGACTAAATGTCCCACCCTAATTGACCGCCCGCAGCGGAGAAAGCAGCGGGCGATCGTGGCTTCACGCGAAGCCTTCTCCCCAGCTGCGAGCCTGATGCTTTGTCGAAATGCCTCGCAAGGCCTGGGAGTCGAATCTGGGCGTGGCGCTGGGCGTGGCGCGCCTGCAGCTGCAGGCGGAAGCAGCTCCTTCTGCACGGCAATGGCGGCGGAGGTCGGGTGGCCTGTTCACAGCAAAACGGCCTTTCGGCCTAATCAGAAGGTGCCGGGAGCTTCGCCAGAGTGCGGCGAAGCTCGTGTGGGTGGTGGCGAGGCGTGGGGCGGCGTGCAAGGGCTGCCCTAGGTCGGACTGTGGGTCGGAGGATGGGTTTGTTCGGTGGGGTTGCATAGGGTGATGTGGGGGAAGTGGAAGGGCGGGGATTGATCAGGGTGAGGAGGCGGAGGTTCTGCGGTGGTCGACGAGGCGTGTGGGTTGCTGGGGTGATGGGAGCGTCTCGCCGGAGTTTGGCCGGAGACGAGGGGGGTGACGGTGGACAGGAGCGGTCGAGGGTTTAATCAACTAAAAGACAGTGAGGAAAAGAAAGAGGGGGAGATGGGGAGGAGTTCTGACCTAGCTACGGAGACGAAAGGGGCCGGGGCAGGGCGACAGCCGTATCGACTGTCGCCGGAGAAGAAGATGCCCAGGGGAAGGGGCGGCGGCGAGCAGAGAGCCGGAGAGGCGCCAGCTGGGTGCGGCGTGGCGCGGGAAGAGCAGGGGAAGAAGTCCCTGCTGCTGGTATTGCGGCAGAGTGAAGAGGAGGAGGAGGAGGAACCGCCGGAGCTGGTGGGCGTCTGCCGAAGTGAGAGGAGAGGAAAGTTGGGGGTTTTCTCCGTCAGATCCGAGCTGGGAAGAACGGTGGAGCGACGGGGGTATTTATAGGGACCGAATCAGGGAGGAAGGCAGAGGGAGACGACGTGTCTCCCTCGCCGGAGGATGCCGGAGATGGAAACCCATACCGTCCGTCCGTTCGCACGGCCGGTATGGCGGGTTACAGCGACCAGGGGGGTGTCCCTGCGACGGCTGACGACGCAGGGCACCCCCGGTTTACTTGCCAGGCTCTCCCCCTCACCCTGCGCGGCGCCATGCTCCGCGCAAGGTCGCCGGAGCATGGTGCTGGCAGGTTTTGCAGGGGGGACCTGAACGCAAAGAACGAAGGAGAGTTAGGGGCCAAAATGCGAGGGTTCAAAAGTTGAGGGCCAAAAAGTAAATATATGAGGACAAAAGTGTAAAGTTGGTCAAGGGGGTTTCTTCTTAGGCTCAAGTTTTTATACATGACTAATTAGGACCTAAGGAATCTGATGGTGAATTTCATTTCTATGTTAAACCTTGTTTGACCGGTCAATTTATGCGAAAACCCAAATTAAGTTATTAATTGGGCATGGTTCTCAATGTAGGTCAAAATGGGTTCTGAAGGCTAAATTGAAGGTTTTAAACCCTAGAGATTATTTTTCTATGAATTTTAGAGGGTTTATTCTGTTTTTACTTTGCCTTGAACCTCGTGAATTGAAGTGGGTTGTTTTAGTGTTACAGATTATCATTTAGTTCCTTGGAATTGCTGTAGCCCTTTCTAGATCATCTCATCCCACTTTTATTCTTATTAAGTTGCTTTGACCTATGTTTGGACCCTGAATTACCCTGTATGCAGATTATACTGGTAAAATTGCATTTTTACCCCTTATGAGTTGTTTTCTCCTTAAACTCAGAATTCTCTGAGTTAAGCCTTTCCTTGAGTTATGTAGGAGCTTTTATCCTTTGTATTAGGTCAAAATGAGCTAGTTATGACTCATGATGAGGTTCTCATCATACCCCCATGCCTAGCTTTTGCTAGTCCCTTAGCAAAAACTTAAGGTTTCAACCCTTGTTCTAGAGTATGAAGTTTTTAATAGTTTTAGATAAGTGCTTTTTATTTGAGCATAGATTAGGTTAGAATGCTGACCATAGGCCTAAAAGGTACTCTAGTACCGATCAAGATCCAAATCTGTCTAGCCTTAGCCTCAGTCTTTAGCAAAGGTTTTTAAGGTCTACAAGAACTAACCTAAGGTTTATTGGACTTTGTGGTTGAAGCACCCGTGCTTGAAATGATTTTAGCCCTGGCTCAGTTCGCAGTGCGTTTTGTAAGAGAGAGATAGAAAGTTTTTCTGTTTGGAGAGTTTTCTCTCTCTTTTTCTTTTTAGTTCTAGCCTAGGATTGGCTTTTCAACACGGTCTGTATCAGATTCCTTGCTCCCATCATTAATCCTCAAGGGTTCCTGGCGATCGATGCTTCGAGATAGCACCGCCCATGGCAACCCCCGGAACCCTGGCTATTGAGATTTCGAGATAATCCCATCCATGGTGTTCCGTGGCCGAATCCAAACCCTGGCAATTGACACTTCGAGATAATGCCATCCATGGAATCTGAACCAGCAGAGTGCTTACATGCCCCCAGTAGGATATGTAAATATCCTAAGAGACAAGCACCTAGGAGATGATATTTTGTTGTGCATCTTCGAGGGGGTTTCCCGCCTCTCCGCGCTGGGAACTCGTCCAAATCAACTTGTGTTGATCGGCCGCTCCTATTCTAGGTGTTCTTTTCAGAATTTTGCGATGCTTCTGCGTGATTCTGATTTTTACGCTTACTGAACCAGGCTGTGTGTGAGGTTAGGGTGCTTAGGTTACTGAGTCCCGTAAACCAAAAATTAGTTAACGAGGCCAAATACTCCCTAAGCCTTAGACCTAATACTTCAGCTTTTCATTTTCCTCAACCTCTTGAGGAGTGTCCAGATCTTAATGGGTACTAAGAGTCTATTCAAGAATGCCTAAGGTTTGCATTCTTACTAATCTCATTGTGCACTTTTCAGTTATTTTCTTGAATGAGGTCTAGAACTTAGGTTAATTCCTTAGTTCCTTACTAATGACTATCACCTTTTCTCATAATTTTGTACTCCTTTTTCATTTTGTTTCTTTTCTCCTTCACAAAATTTCCTTCTCCTCTTTTCCTCTTATTCTTTTTCGAAAAATTTTTAATTTTTATGGTGTTTTTGGCATATGTGAATTTTTTTGTTTGAAACCTTTTCTTACAAGTTTTGCACTTTCATAACCCCCCCATGCCTAAGATTTGCAATGTCCTCATTGTAACCTAGGGGGTTTTTATTTAACTTAGTTCATTCCTTAAGACAGAAATTTGGATGAGTGGATGGGTCGGGTTGAATTTTTGCGGACGATTTCTAATCCCAGATGCAAGCATCTGAGGTGGGGTCGGCTGTCTACAAGGGTGAACTTCGAGTGAAAAAAGGTGTCAGAACAAGTTTCAGGTTTTCAAAGAGAATGACGGGCTGCCTCCCGTTAAGCGCTGAGTTTTACGCCATCGGCTGGGCGCAATAAGCTCAAGGGGAAAGGAGGATATAAGATGCCTCAGCCAAATCAGTAGAAGTTACATCAATGAACGGCTTGAGTCTCTGACCGTTCACGATGAAAGGTTTAGAATCATGGCTGAGTGGACTGATTTCGATTGCTCCATTTCCAAAAACCTGTCGGACCAAATATGGTCCGACCCACTTGGATCTCAGTTTTCCTGGGAAGAGTTTTAGTCGGGCATCAAAGAGTAGGACCTTTTGACCAGGATGAAAGATCTTTCTCGAGATGTGTTTGTCGTGGAAGGCTTTAACCCGCTCCTTGTAGATTTGCGAGTTCTCATACGCGTCTAGGCGTAATTCATCGATCTCGCTGATTTGGAGTTTTCTGTGGGTCCCAGCCTTAGAAAGATCTAGATTACAGTTCCGTACTGCCCAATAGGCTTTATGCTCCAGTTCTACGGGAAGGTGGCATGCCTTTCCGTACACCAGTCTAAAGGGAGACATGCCCAGTTGGGTCTTGTGGGCGGTCCTATAGGCCCACAATGCTTCCGGAAGTCGGGACGACCAGTCCTTCCTGTCAGGTCGAACAGTGACTTGCAGGATTTTCTTGATCTCCCGATTAGATAGCTCAGCTAGACCATTAGTTTGGGGGTGGTAAGGAGTAGAGATTCGGTGAGACACCCCGTATTTGGTTATCAGTGACCTAAACTGAGCATTTGTGAAATGGGTCCCCCCATCAGAGATTATTGCACGAGGAATCCCGAACCTTGAGAAAATGTGTTGATGAATGAATTTGAGAACGATTTTGTGATCACAGGTTCGGGTCGGTATGGCTTCGATCCATTTGGACACGTAGTCCACAGCCAACAGAATGTATTCGAAACCATCCGAAACAGGAAAGGGGCCCATAAAATCAATCCCCCAAACATCAAAGATTTCGCATACTAGAATCGGTTGCATAGGCATCATGTCGCGATGGCTCATGTTGCCCAAAGTCTGGCAACGACTGCATGCCTTGCAGTGATTGTATGCGTCTTTGAACAGTGTGGGCCAGTAAAAGCCGCACTGGAGGACTTTTGATGCGGTTTTATGCCCGGCGAAATGGCCACCGCATGCCTGGTCATGGCAGAAAGAGAGGATTTTGTTGAATTCCCCTTCCGGGACACATCTCCGGATGATCTGATCGGCACCTATGCGGAAGAGGTACGGGTCTTCCCAAATGTAATACTTGGCATCGGAGCGTAATTTGTCTTTCTTGGCCTTCGGCCAATCGGACGGGATCTGATGAGATGCCAAGTAATTTACTACATTAGCAAACCATGGAAGGCTAGTACCAATAGTCAGCAGGTGCTCATCGGGAAAATGCTCAGTGATGGGTCCGAAAGGGTCAATTATTTCAGAAGGAAGACGGGACAAGTGATCAGCTACCACATTTTGCTTTCCCGCTTTGTCGCGAATCTCAAGGTCAAATTCTTGCAACAGCATGATCCATCGGATTAATCGAGGTTTCGCGTCCTTCTTTGCAAGGAGATGCCTCACAGCTGTGTGATCCGAGTATATGATGACACGGGAACCCAGAAGGTACGATCTGAACTTTTCTAGGGCAAATACTACAGCTAGCAGCTCTTTCTCAGTAACCGTATAGTTACGTTGAGCCTCATTGAGTGTTTTGCTGGCGTAGTAAATGACCACAGGTTTCTTGTCAATTTTCTGTCCCAAAACCGCTCCTACAGCGAAGTCGGATGCATCGCACATGATCTCAAAGGGTTGAGACCAATCAGGGGACTGTAGGATCGGGGCTTGGGTGACTCGGTCACGCAGGATTTCAAATGCTTGAGTGCATTCCTTGGAAATTTCGAAAGGAACATCCTTGGAGAGAAGAGTGGTCAGGGGGCGCGCGATTTTTGAAAAATCAGGGATAAATCGTCGATAAAAATCGACATGCCCTAAAAAGGATCGGATGTCCCTGATCGAGCTAGGCATAGGAAGGTGAGAAATCAGATTAACCTTAGCTCGATCCACTTGGATACCTTTCTCCGAAATTGAGTGTCCCAGGACAATTCCCTCAGGCACCATGAAATGGCTCTTTTCCCAGGAAAGAACCAAATTCACATCGATGCACCGCCTGAGTATCTGGACCAAGTGTTGGAGGCAATCGTCGAATGATGCTCCGAAAACTGAAAAGTCATCCATGAAGACTTCCAGATAATCACCTACCATATCTGAGAATATGGCAAGCATGCATCGCTGAAAAGTAGCGGGTGCATTGCAAAGACCGAAAGGCATCCTTCGGAAAGCGTATGTTCCGAAGGGGCAGGTGAACGTGGTCTTTTCTTGGTCCTCAGGATGGATTGCCACCTGGTTATAACCGGAGTACCCGTCAAGAAAGCAGAAGAACCTATTTCCCACAAGTTTTTCGAGAATTTGATCAATGAAGGGTAGTGGGAAATGATCCTTCTTCGTGGAGGAATTTAGTCGGCGGTAATCTATACAGACTCTCCACGAGTTGGCTAATCAGGTAGGAATGATTTCTCCGGTCTCAGTCGTTATAGTGGTGAGTCCTGCCTTCTTGGGCACGACCTGAATTGGGCTCACCCAACGACTATCGGAGATCGGGTAGATGATTCCGGCATCTAACCACTTGATGATCTCCTTTTTCACGACCTCCTGCAGATTGGGGTTTAAGCGTCTCTGCATTTCACGAGAAGGTCGTGTGCCCTCTTCTGAATAGATATGATGAGTACAATAAGAGGGACTTATTCCAGTCAAATCATCGAGAGTCCATCCGATGGCTCTGCGATGTTGCTGGAGGACAACAATCAGACGGGATTCCTGTTCAGGACTGAGGTTGGAATTGATAATCACAGGAAGGGTCTGATTAGAACCCAAAAAGATGTATTTCAAGTGAGCAGGAAGGGGTTTCAGTTCGAGGATGGGGTTATCAGCAGCAGCGGGTGGTTCAGTATAGATGTGAGGTTCAAGGGTGGTAGTTACTGGGTTGTTCATATCTGGATTCGACTCCTCTGTTTGCGGGTCAAGATCCTTCTGTGGTTGATGAGGCATAATCGAGTCATTCTGGAGGTGTGATTCATCAACCAAAGTCTTGATGTCACAAATTTGTTCGATGACGCCGCAATTAATTCCTTGTTGGGCCTTAAATATATCAATTTTCAGTGTTTGATCTCCAAACTTAAGCTCTATTTAGCCCTCCTCACAGCTGATGTTGGCTCTAGCAGTAGCCAAGAAAGGTCTCCCTAGAATGATTGGTGTATCCCTAGGGTTCTCAGGTGCATCCATATCTAAGACTATAAAGTCCACTGGAAAATAGAAATCCCGCACTCTTACGATAACATCCTCGAGAATCCCTTTTGGTGACTTTATAGATCGATCTGCTAATTGTAATGTCACCTCGGTTGGTTTTAGCTCAGATTCTTCTAGATGGTCAAGTAAGGATGTGGGTATCAGGTTTATGGATGCACCCAAGTCTAACAATGCTCTATCAAATTGGGTACCACCTATCTTACAGGAAATCAGGGGAGTCCCAGGATCTTTTGCCTTGGGTGGGAGTCTACTAAGGATTACAGAGCTGGCTTGCTCTGACAGAACAATTGGGCTCCCTCCCTTGGTTCGCGGCTTACGCTGGGGTGTACATATATTCTTTAGAAATCGTGCGTAAGCTGGTACGTGGCGGATTGCATCCATCAAGGGGATGTTTATGTGGACCTGCTCAAAGAGCTTGACCAGGTCCTCCTCAGGGGCCACGGGTTTGGTGGTCTTCTTTCCCTTGGTCAAGGCCTCGGGAAACGGGATCTTGGTTGGTTCTTCTAGGAGAGGTCCAGGTTGTGGATCCGGAACAACGGTATCTTGGATAACTATCCTAGGGTCATGGTTATCAGGCTTGGAGTGGTTTGGATAATGCGGGTCTTGAGTTGTTTTACCACTACGTGTTGTTACAGAATTTAATCCGGCCTGATTTTGGTTTGGGTTTGGTAAGAGGGGTGGCTACTGCTGAAATCCCGCATAAGAAGTTGAGGCTTCCATCTCGTCTGGAGATGGAGCAGTAGGGGCCTGATAAATCCATTGAGCGTGGCCTAAATTTGGATTCATAACGCGCTTCTGGGTTGGCACGTTATTTGGGTTAGGAAGGGGTTGGGAAGGGAGTGTGCCTGGCTGGCGAGAATTTGCCAACTGGGCCAGTTGAGTTTTAACTTCTGTAAGCTCGTCCTTGTGTTGTTTTTGAATAGCCGCATTCGTTTTCTGAATGTCAGCCAGAGTTTGAAGGATTAGGGACATTTGATCCTGATTTGGCCCTGATGGATGAGTAGGGTTGGGCCGAGGCTGAGGCGGCTGGTAATGACGAGAGGGCTGTGGGCGGGACTGAAAAGGTGGTCTTTGGGTTTGGGAATTTCCCGCCCACTGAAAATTGGGATGGTTTCGCCATCCAGGGTTGTAAGTGTTGGAGAATGGGTCGTTCTGGATGGCGTTGAGGTCCTCGCAGGTCTGAGGAACCTCCTGAGAATCAGGGAAAGGGGGAATGGAGTTCCCCCGGCTGGTGTAGAAAGGATCGGATGATCCTCCGATCCAAGAATCAGATGGGGATGGATATGGATCCATCCCAGGGGAAGATCGGTGGAGGATGTTTTGCACAGTTTCCTGTGTGGAAGGAGGTTGTGCAAAGGAGTTACGCGCGGAGGTGGCTCGCTGCAAGTGCTGAGTCAGCTCATCCACCTTCTTTTCAATGATTGAGACCTTGTCCAATCGACTGGCCATTAATTCCAGGTCGACTGATGCGGACAGGCCCTGCGTCTCATGTGCTCCCTTAAGATTCGTCGCTGCGCGGGTATTCGTCCTGTTGAATAATCCCATGGAGTCATTGTTGATGGAGTTCTCGCACATGTTTTCGAGAATCTCCCATACGGTGTCTTCATGTTGACCCATGATGTTTCCTCCGCAAGTTGCATTGACGAAAAGGCGGATGTCCTCACGGAGTCCCTGGTAAAAAGATTGGACTTGTTCCCATTTAGGAACTCCGTGATGGGGGCACTTTCTCATGAGATCCTGAAAACGATCCCATGCCTCATGGAGAGGTTCTCCTGATTGTTGAGTGAAGTGTGTAATCTGATGGCGCAAGGCGTTGGTCCGACCAACGGGAAAAAACTTTTTCAAAAACTCGGATTGAAGTTCTTCCCAAGTGTTGATCGGCCGGGTCTGAGTTTGATACCAATGGGCGGCCTTGTCCATAAGAGAAAAGGAGAACATCTTCATGAGAAGAATATCCCGATTTTGCGCATCTGATCCAAAAGTGTGGGCCAGATGCTTTAGCTGTTTGATGTGCTGGAAGGGATCTTCAGAATTAAGCCCATGGAATTTAGGTATAGCATGAATCATGTTGGGCTTTAATTCGGAATCAGGTCCTCCAGTCGGGATTCTGACTCGAGGCTCAATGGCCACCGCAGCAGGATTGTAGTGGTCCCGCATCATAGGACGCTGTGGTGGGTGCACGAAGTTTTGGAAGAGGTCATTGAGTCGCTGGAGCTGGTGTTCCAGATTATTTTCTTCCTCAACTGGCTGAGCCATGATGGGGGAAGAAGAAGAACTTGGTTCTGAATCAGAAGAGAGAATAATGTGAGGGTGTTGCTGCACAAACACAGGCGTCGAGGCTTGGCCTTGACGAGAGCGAATTTCTAAAGGAGGTCTTAAGGGTGGTCTTAGGGACCTCCTTCCGTACATGCACTGTTGGAAGAGGTAAGTTTAGAAGGTGCTGGACCCAATCAAGACACCCAAAGATGTGTTGGGTGACTATAGAGGTGCGGGGCAGATGGACCCCTTGATCAGAAAGATCGTCCACCTGAGAATTACCTGGGCAGCCAGAGAGGGAGAGTCCTGCGAAGACCCCTACACGGTAGAGCGTCCCCACGGGTTACAGGGTTTCCCCCACCCAACCTCTCTTGTCACTGCGGTTCCAGGTAGACCAGAATGGGGATCTTGACCTCTTAAGTCTACCCTTTTTTATGTTAAGATCAAGGTGCTTAGGTTTTCACTTGAACTTTAGTCTTTTAAGTGCAAAGAGTGACCTAATTTAAGGTTGGTTGACCCAAGGGGTCAACTTTACCTCTTGTTTTCTTTGAGAGCTTTTAGGTCTTGTCTTTTAGGGTTCAAGTGTTTAGAGAGCCAACTATTTTAGGTTTTCTTTTGAATAGGTATTTTCAATCAATGGTTTAGGCACACTTCTTTTGGATTTTCTCCATTCTTGATTTAAGTAGTGTGTCTCTAAAACCCTAATGTTGAATCTTATGTTGGCTCTACTTGGTCCAGTTAGTTCTTTGTTGGGTAATTAGGGCTCAAGCAAGAATGTGTTAGCCCTTAAATACCCTTAATAGTGTGCAGGACTAATGAGTTGAAAACATGCAACTCTTTATGGTTACTAAGTATGGAAGACAGGTTAGCCCTATATTGCTTGTTCTTTTCTTTTCTTCCTCTTTAGAGTTTAGGGGTTAATAGCGAGAGGAAAAATTTACCTGTCCTCGGAGTGGTTGTCGTGCGGTTGCTTGTCTTCTTGATTTCCTGTAGTTTTCTGCACAAAAGAGAGGAGATTATCAGAAATTTAAAAAGAAACAGGAATGTTTACCTCTAGAATAGCCGTTGCTCCCCGGCAGCGGCGCCAAAATGAAACGGTGGCGGCAACCGGGTTTTATTGTTATAGCGTTGTAGTATAGCCAGTTATTGCCATCATTTCAAATATATAAAATTTTTTACTCGGAAAATAAAAGAGTTCCCGAGGTTGAACTCAGGGAGCAAGTTGTATTCTAGAGATATACATGTTTCTTTTACAAAAATAAAGAAAGAGAGAGAAAGAATTTGTTGTCTTTTCTTCTTTTCTCTTTGCTTCTCCTCGTCTCAGATCTTCTGTTATCTTCTTCTTCTTTATCTGCAGTGGTGATGTTCTTCTTCTTCTTTCTGCTGTTCCTGCTCTTCCTTTTTCTTCTACAGAGCAGTCCTGTCCTTCTTCTTTTCCTTTCTTCAGATCTTCTTCTCGTGCTCTTCTTCTTTCAGTTCTTCCCTGTGTTCTCCTCTGCCTCACCTTCTTCTGTTGTTCTTCAGATCTCCTTCTTTCTTCTTTTCTTTTTCCTGTCAGGACGTCGTCTCTCGTTCTTTCTTCTTTTCCCTTCAGGACGTCGTCTGATTTTCCAATCAGACGACTTAAACCGCTTGTTGCTACAGTGTCTCCCTTAGCTTCCTTCTTCTTCCGCGGTCCTTCTTCTTCACCTGTGCCTGCACACTTCAGAGTTTACGTCAGAGGGCAAAACCTACTCTACCCCCCCGCCCCTCCGTCTCTCTCTCACAGAATCCGCTCATAGGATAGCTCTCCCAGAGCTGCCGGGTAGCCGGGTACGGGTCGCGCCCGGGTCCAGGCCCACCGGCGTGCGTGGTGGGCGAGGAGTGCAGGTCAGTCTAAGTCGGGTCAGATCCGCGGGGCGTGAGCGCGGACGAGACCGGGTAACCGGGCGGGTGAAGGGGACCTCACCTCGTGTGCTGAGGCAGTAAGCCTCCAGCACTTTTTCGCTTTAAACCGCTGCGCCTCTTCAGACTTTTCCGAGGTGGGACTAAATGTCCCACCCTAATTGACCGCCCGCAGCGGAGAAAGCAGCGGGCGATCGCGGCTTCACGCGAAGCCTTCTCCCCAGCTGCGAGCCTGATGCTTTGTCGAAATGCCTCGCAAGGCCTGGGAGTCAAATCTGGGCGTGGCGCTGGGCGTGGCGCGCCTGCAGCTGCAGGCGGAAGCAGCTCCTTCTGCACGGCAATGGCGGCGGAGGTCGGGTGGCCTGTTCACAGCAAAACGGCCTCTCGGCCTAATCAGAAGGTGCCGGGAGCTTCGCCAGAGTGCGGCGAAGCTCGTGTGGGTGGTGGCGAGGCGTGGGGCGGCGTGCAAGGGCTGCCCTAGGTCGGACTGTGGGTCGGAGGATGGGTTTGTTCGGTGGGGTTGCAGAGGGTGATGTGGGGGAAGTGGAAGGGCGGGGATTGATCAGGGTGAGGAGGCGGAGGTTCTCCGGTGGTCGGCGAGGCGTGTGGGTTGCTGGGGTGATGGGAGCGTCACGCCGGAGTTTGGCCGGAGACGAGGGGGGTGACGGTGGACAGGAGCGGTCGAGGGTTTAATCAACTAAAAGACAGTGAGGAAAAGAAAGAGGGGGAGATGGGGAGGAGTTCTGACCTAGCTACGGAGACGAAAGGGGCCAGGGCAGGGCGACAGTCGTATCGACTGTCGCCGGAGAAGAAGATGCCCAGGGGAAGGGGCGGCGGCGAGTAGAGAGCCGGAGAGGCGCCAGCTGGGTGCAGCGTGGCGCGGGAAGAGCAGGGGAAGAAGTCCCTGCTGTTGGTATTGCGGCAGAGCGAAGAGGAGGAGGAGGAGGAACCGCCGGAGCTGGTGGGTGTCTGCCGGAGTGAGAGGAGAGGAAAGTTGGGGGTTTTCTCCGTCAGATCCGAGCTGGGAAGAACGGTGGAGCGACGGGGGTATTTATAGGGACCGAATCAGGGAGGAAGGCGGAGGGAGACGACGTGTCTCCCTCGCCGGAGGACGCCGGAGATGGAAAACCATACCGTCCGTGCGTTCGCACGGCCGGTATGGCGGGTTACAGCGACCAGGGGGGTGTCCCTGCGACGGCTGACGACGCAGGGCACCCCCGGTTTACTTGCCAGGCTCTCCCCCTCACCCTGCGCGGCGCCATGCTCCGCGCAAGGTCGCCAGAGCATGGTGCTGGCAGGTTTTGCAGGGGGGACCTGAATGCAAAGAACGAAGGAGAGTTAGGGGCCAAAATGCGAGGGTTCAAAAGTTGAGGGCCAGAAAGTAAATATATGAGGACCAAAGTATAAAGTTGGTCAAGGAGGTTTCTTCTTAGGCTCAAGTTTTTATACATGACTAATTAGGACCTAAGGAATCTGATGGTGAATTTCATTTCTATGTTAAACCTTGTTTGACCGGTCAATTTATGCGAAAACCCAAATTAAGTTATTAATTGGGCATGGTTCTCAATGTAGGTCAAAATGGGTTCTGAAGGCCAAATTGAAGGTTCTAAACCCTAGAGATTATTTTTCTATGAATTTTAGAGGGTTTATTCTATTTTTACTTTGCCTTGAACCTCGTGAATTGAAGTGGGTTGTTTTAGGGTTACAGATTATCATTTAGTTCCTTGGAATTGCTGTAGCCCTTTCTAGATCATCTCATCCCACTTTTATTCTTATTAAGTTGCTTTGACCTATGTTTGGACCCTGAATTACCCTGTATGCAGATTATACTGGTAAAATTGCATTTTTACCCCTTATGACTTGTTTTCTCCTTAAACTCAGAATTCTCTGAGTTAAGCCTTTCCTTGAGTTATGTAGGAGCTTTTATCCTTTGTATTAGGTCAAAATGAGCTAGTTATGGCTCATGATGAGGTTCTCATCAATCAGGCAAAGCGAAAAGTTGTCCTCGCCACCTTGGGTTCTGATCCCAAGGTTGAGCTGATTCAGTGACCTGGGCTCTCAGGTAAGCTTGTGGGTCTAGCTCTTCTGGATCCTGATTAGGTCCAGATCCAGGGTTAGCCATTGCAGTTAAGCAGATAGAAGAAGAGGGTAGGGGAGAAGATGGCCCGGGTGAAGTGACTCACCTCCTTGGGAGTGGCTCCCAAGGTCCAACCAGTTGAGGTCTAAGTGACCTCCTTCCTTGCATACACCACCCAACCCCTGGGTTGGTGTACCCAAGCCAGACAAGGCTAAGGCCCTGTCAATCAGATGGTCCTTATGATCTTGCGACCAGATTTTTCATTTTAAGTTCGAATTCCTAAAGAAAAATTCGTCCTACAACCAACTGAAAGTGATTCCCACCTCTCAAGCTAACCCAGCCAAGAGGTTGAAAGCACCTAATAGTACGACAATGAATTTGGGTTGATTTCATGTTTTAGAATTGATTTTTAACACATTTTTCTTCAGTTGGGGTTTTTGGTGAGTGGCCCACAAGGTGACCAAGCTCACCGGCTAAGCACTAGACTTGATTAAGTCTAGTCTTGCCTAAATGTTGTCTCTAGAATGTAACCCTAAATATGTAACCTACGGTTCATGCAATTCTAGGGTTTTTTTGTTCTTTTGTTTTGTTCTTCTTCAGCAGACCACAAGAATAAAAATAGTTCTCTAAACAAAATTCGAATCCAATTAAATTGAAATTTAGAGAGTAGATTCCTTTTTCAATTATCTTTTCAGAGAATATTTTTTTTGTAATTTTTACTATTTCAACCGAATTTATAGAGATTTTTAAATGTCATGGTGTCAGATCTGGAATTTTGACCCCTGGTCGATTTTTCAAATTGAAATAGTATCAAATGATCTTTAAAATTTTGAGAAAAATATGGAAATTAAATCAAATAAGATAAGCTTTCAAACCCCACCATTTGTAATCAAAACATTTTCGCGGATTGCTCAAAATTGCTTTTTGAATTTTGAAAATTTTCAAATCTGCATCAATCTGACCCCCTTGCATTTCGTGAATTTTCAAAAATTTTATACTTAGAAGTTTTTCAAATGAATGGTGTCATTTGAAATATGTTTTACAAGTGAAGGTATAACTTGAATTTCAAAATTTTTCACTCATTAATTTTTTGGTAATTCAATTTTTAAATTGAACTTTGAAATTTGGCCAAAAATCAGAGAATGGTGGGAAAGCTTCTAAAAGGTGTTTGAGTTAAAAATTCAAACTTTTCACCAAAATTTTATTTTTTTCAAAAAAATTTTGAAATTTTTTTTTTCAAGAAGGCTTATTTTTTCAAAGGATTTTCAATTTCTTTTTTGCTTTTTCAAAACTAACCTAGGATTCAAAAAGAAACCTAATCTAACTACTTAGATTTTTTTTTCTTTGATTTTTTTTTCCTTTTCTCCCCAAAATAAATAGACTTTTTTTCTTTTTCTTTCAAATAAATCTAACCAAGTGTTCAAAAAGGGAAAACCTAATCTAAGATGAGATGTGCACTTGATTTTTTTTTAATCTACGCACGTTGCGTGGGTAGATTCCCATTTCTCTTGTTTTCCTGCACATCAAAAGACAAGTAGAGGAAGATTTGTCAGTGACAGCTCAAAAGATCGAAATAAAAAATGATGTTGCCTCTCCAGCAACAGCGCCATTTGATAATAGCCATTTTCACGCATTTTAAAGCGGTCGAAAATCGTAGTATAGTCGCACGAAAATGCTCGTCAAAAATGATTTTTGTAAAAATAACGAGACTTGAGTCCCAGTCGTTCATCTCTGGGAGGAGTTTATGTAAATCTGAAATTGATCTCTTCTAGATCTACTTACTTAAAATCCCATGGCAGTTTATGGTTATTACGTATTTAAGCATGACATGCTTAGTTGCAAGAATATCAGAAAGTACAAGAAGGCAACTTTAATCACACAAAATATATTACAACAAGCTCATGGTGATTCTCAACACATAGGCATATATATACAAAAAATTTTCTTTCATTCATTCAAGAGAGTGTTTGCAACAAGGAACTAGAGGAAAGCTTATAGAGGAAAGCTTAAAAACATCAATCTAGCTAACAGAAAATGATCACATACAGGAATCTTTGGGGGGATTTTGCATGCATCATTGGGGGAGAGTAAAGAGCTACTCTACTAAGTAGTAATAAAGGCATGTAAACTATGAAGAACTAGCTACTAATCTGGCATAAATAAGGGCATTCGAAGGTGGGCTCCGATGGCCTTTGAATGGTTGAGAGGAGAAGGAGGGGCGGCCAATGGTGCTTAGGCCAGCCCTTGGAGAGAGGTTGGAGAGGTGATCCAGCATCCTGGCATGGAGATGGTGGTAGCCAAGGTGAGCAACTCGTGGAGGTGGAGTGGAAGTGAATCTAGCTAACCTAAATGGAAGTGAATAATGCCAAGAGATAGATGGGTGCAAATGGCCACCCCTAGGTCCTTTTATGGACCTAAGGGAAGCTCTCTAAAGAATTATGGAATTCTCTAGAGAGGCCTATGGTGGGAGCTCGTGGGATAGTGAGAGAGAGGGGATGGATGGTGGTTTTTAGATCGACCAAATGTGGATCTAAAAATTGAATGGCTCTTGGTTGCTAATTTTTGCAACCAAGCAACAACACATGGTAGAGAGTTCTAGAGAACTCTAGGCTAGGTATTTTCATGTGGATGGTGTGTGTGGGTGTGTGTGGATCGAAACTTAGGTGGCTAGGTCGATTAGGTTAGGTTCTAGTGGGTTTAGATCAAGGTAGGTCTCAAATTAGGGTTGTAAACCCTAATTCACTAAGGTAAAGTGCAATTAAACTTAATACAAGTTTAATTGGGTTTGTGAAAACTTAATTGAGACTAAAATAACTCAATTAAGTCAAGTCTAGGTCAATTGGACTCTCACTTAGTCCAATTGGATAGTGTATGCTGAGATCAAGGCTTAATTGGGCTCAATGAGTCCAATTAAATAGGCTGATGGAATTGACTAAGATCCAAGTCAATTAGTTTTAGTGAGGACCTAATTAGGTCCTTAAAGAGGTCTAGAGGTGATGTACTAGGGTTAGGGCACCTTAATTTAGGTTCCTATGGGGTTGGAATTGGGTTTAGGGACGTAGAGATCCAAGATCAAGGCTTGAATCTCAAAATAGGAACTGGAGAGCAGTTTCAGACATCTAATAAAAGTGTCAGATGTCTTATAGTGAAAAATTAGAAGTCCAGACTTGTTGTCTAGACGCCCAATCAGAGTCAAGAGGGATTCTAGGTTCTATCTTGGCTAACCGTCTGGACGTTAGACCAACCGTCTGGACGTCCAATAACACTGCAGAAGTGGGTTTAAGGTGTGTGGGTATTGGCTAAGGGTTCTGGACATCCTATAACTTATCTAGGCTTCCAGATATAGGTTAGAATTAGAGTTTTAAGGTTTCCTAGGGTGTAGTGAAGTAATCTAAGGGTGGCTAAGGCTTGGGGATGCTTCTAGGCTGTCCTAGTGCTAGGATGGTCCTATGTTCTTCATATTTTACTACTTTATTCCTACTTAGTAGAATAGCATACCTTAACTCCCTTACATTATTATCTATTACATCTAATTTAGGTCTTCCACTCCAGCTCTGCTGCAACACCAGTTATTTTAGCTTCAGATCCAGCTTCTGATCTACCTACTGATCAGCTTATTACCTGTAATTGACATAATGCACCTAATCAGTACATCATAGCATTATTTTATGCATAGCTAAAAGAAAGTAGTAAAGATGCAAATAATGCTTATGCATGCATGAATTATTCTAACTTATGCTAAGTCCTAGCCTAATTTAGGTCAATTAAGACCTATAATTGTTGCGCAATCACCATTTAACGATGATCTGATTTCTTCACCTGAGATCCCTGAGCCAAGGTACTAGGAAATGTATGTCTCCATGGATCAGAAGGTGATGGATGATTTTGGGATGTACATTAATACGGATTTGGATTTCTTTGATTTTGAGGGTGAAGATTCAATTTGTGAAGTCTCACATGAGTTTACAGAACACGATTTCTGTGAGATGATTGGGCCTGCAGAATCGATTAAATCATTTGATAGCCTAATAACTGAGGAAATTGATCATATTGGGGCCCACATGACAAATTCAAAATCACATTTTCTGAAGGATTCAATTCAATGCCCCTCATGTCAGTTACACCCCATTGAGCTTACTGACGATTCTATTTTTACGATGGCTAGATCCTAGTCAATTCTGATTCAGTCACATCTTTTAGACTTGGAAATTTCAGACGGGGTGATTAATATACAGTAGGTCCTGAAATTTGGCATTCTGAATGGGGTGTCCAGAGCCTAGTCATAAGACCACTCACTTCTTATTGCCTTTAGGTAAATCTTAGACTAGGGAAGCCACCTTCTTAAAAAGGAAAAAAAATGGACAGCTCAAAAAGAAAAGAAAAAGGAAAAGAAAGGGAGAAAATAAAGATAAAGAAACAAAAGAAATAAGCCACACTTCACTACACGAGTATGGCTGTCAAGTTGTCTGTGGTAACAACTCATCGA
The DNA here is from genome assembly GCA_037157565.1 of Thalassia testudinum. Classification (NCBI taxonomy): domain Eukaryota; kingdom Viridiplantae; phylum Streptophyta; class Magnoliopsida; order Alismatales; family Hydrocharitaceae; genus Thalassia; species Thalassia testudinum. Next base: position 55,736,173 of record JAZHRO010000009.1, read on the forward strand.
CCAGTTGTCCAGAACCTAGCTCAATAAATGCACTAAAAATTCCAAAACACTTAGGAAGAAGCAGAGAAGCAAAATAAGCTGGGGAGATTTACACTAGATTCACCCTTGTGTTGATCCCATAAAAAAAAAAACTAAGGAGAAATCTACCGGTCATATAGATACACCTTTAAGCAGAACTCTTTTTAAGGTCACCTAGGGATGTAGAAACCTGAGTCCATTCTAATTGCCGATCAACGAGTCTATCACATTCAGAAAAAGATGCTTAGAACTTAGGGTTCTCATCAAATCTTGAGTAGGTTGAGTGGTCGTAGAAAGCCACTCTATAACCCTAAACTCAAAAATCCAAAAAAATTATAAAAGAAGAAAAAGAGAAAAAGAGATCTTTCTTTGAATAAAGCGAGGGCTTGAGGCGATCTACATTTTGGCAAATACCCGGGTGCTGCTATGTCTTCGAAAGTTCAGGTCCTAAGTAAAAATTTCTTAATGTTGAAAATGACTTGTGCCCAAGTAATCTAACCCTAATTCTTTTATAAATAGCATGTAGTTTTTGCTAGGCACTAGCAAAAGATAGGCATGGGGGTGTGATGTGCATGCATCTCATTAACCTAAAATGTTTATTAATGCATGTTCTTAGTACCATATTAGCATCATACATTGTAAATATTGCATAACATGCACAATCATGCATTTAGGTCAAGTTGTATAAATTGTATAGTAATTGTCTCCTTTTATGGCCAGGGACAGGGCAACTTGTTAATCGAGGCCTCGGATCGAAGATCCAACTGTAGGAATCTGATTAGGGCGACGATTGGAGTTCAACGACTCCAAGATCGCCCTGATCAGACATACGTAGCATTAGATAGAGACCGAGGAACCCTAAAGATCAAGGGCCAAGATGGTGTTAATCCGCACCTTAGATGATAACGGAGAGATTCTCACTTATTTATGATAGCAATAGAATGATATGTCATTGTGTTTTATGTGGTGGAAAATCTCTCAATCAAAACTAAATATCAAATTTAACCACAATAAAGATGTTGCATTTACAGGGAGGAATAGACCAATAAATTCATGAGTAGAGGAATATACTATTCGCAGACACTTTCGCGAATTTAATGCGAGGAATATGCTATTTTAATTAGAGCTTGCAATTTCCTTAAAAGTTCAGGATTATTTATACAATTTTCACATCAGGAATTAAGCTCCAAAAATATGTATATGATGCATGTGTAATGGTATATCATGTAAATTCAACTTTCATGCAAATCTGATTTGAAATTCAAGCTTAAATGATGCACATAACACAAGTGAAGTAATTTCAGGAAACTATGAGTGCATCAATGCAATGTGGCATGAATAAAATATTAATATCTAAATGGAAATGGCATTAAATGTAAATATTAATTGAGGAGAAAATAGAGGATTTCTCCTCTTTCTTCCTTGCGTGGACGGCCATACACGATTGGCAGCGAGAGTCGATGGGTCAGTGCGCCTCGACACATGCTTCATGATGGTGGTGACGTGGCGGCCGGATGGTGGACAATGGCTGCCAACTTGTTGGCCCTGTTGGAGGAGGAGGCCCGCACGTGGAGAGGATGGTGTCGTTGCTGCAGCCCGTGCGGATGCGCGCTGGAGTCGCGCGCTCAAGGGCGTGCTAGGGCACGCACGGGAGTGGCCTGCAGGTGGCTGCGGCCTGTGGGCGTGGGCATCTGTAGGCTTGACTGGCTACCTGCGGATGTTGGAGAGGGCACGCCAACAGGAGAAGATGAAGCTCGGGGGCACCTGCGGGCGTGGCTATGGCGTGGGTACCTGTGGGTGGCTGCTGCCTGCGAGTGCTGGTGCAGCGTGCCTACAGGGCTGGATGCTGGCTTGAGTGCCTGCAGGTGGGGCTTGTAGGGTGCGGTGGGGGCAGTAATGCGAGTGCAGGGTGGCGTGCATGTGCGGTGGAGAGGTCCTTTGCACGCTATGGCAGTGGAGAGGATGGTGCGGTGAGGGCAGGCTGGCGTGGTTGCAAGGGCGCGCACGTGCAGTGGACAGACAATGGAAGTTATAGGCGAGGTGATGGCAGGCTGGCATAGGCTCGGCAGTGTAAGGGCATGGCTGGATTCACCGTGCACACCTTCTCCACAGTGCATGCCCTCTCCACGGTGGGGAAGGTGGAGATGATTCCCCGCCAGTGGGGAGAAGAAGCCAACCCTCCTCTCCTTTGCCAAGCCTCTTTTATCCCCTTCCCCATCCACAAGTTAAGAGATTTTTAAATCCCTTAGTAATTTTGGCCTGCGGTTGTTGGGGAGGTGTTGAGGCCGGCTGGAGGTTGAGTGAGGTGTTGAGGCGGTTGTTTGATGGGGGAAATTTATTTCGGCCCCCTATTCTTTTCCAACATTATTCCTACAACAACAAAGCATAAAATAATTACATACTAAGTTATAGAATGCGATAGAATGGGTGTAAACTTAAATAATGATGCATGCAAACATTCTATAACTTAATGTAGTTATTAACAAACCTAAAAGGTAAGAATAGAATTAACTTAGGCATAACAAGAGTCCATTAAAATATACTCATCAAATACCCCCATGCCTAAAATTTGCTACTCCCTAGCAAAAATGAATAATAATGGAAGTAATCAGAAGATTTATTCTTTTCTTATTTTAAAACTTTAGAGATTTAGACAAATGTGAAGTGATGATGGCCTAGGTAATAGATCCAAGTGAAAAGCCAATTCCCATTAGAAGTTTGTACTTCACCCTTGGTAAATATTTCTGTCAGGATAGGCAACTACTTCCCTCGGGGATAAAGCAGAAAATAATCTGTAAATTGACCCTGGCTTTAGGCTTAGGTAGGAGACATCGAGTTGAATGGATTTGTATTTGGTGGCACACACTCATCTAGTGCTACATGTAGTCTGGTACTACAGACTCTAGATCTCTAGATTATTAGACAAGTCAACTCGGAGAGAGGCTAAACAACTGTGCTCTCTTGATGTTCCTTAGCACTCACTCTTTTTTTTCTTTTCTTTCTGAGATCACAAATCTCGCCAGATTTAGTAATTGTACTCACTGTTTGGTGGCCGCACATTGCATTTACACTTTAATTGAAGTCCTAATAACTCTACAACTAAGTTAAAGTCCTCAACCAGTATTCCGACTATCAAAAATACTGAAAGTTAGGTATGGGTCATATTTGGTGGAACGCGATAAGTGTTTTTGTTGCCTCGGAAATAATGTTACAACGATAAAATTATAACCCTAGACTCTTTTCTTTTTCTTTTCTCTTTCTCTTTCCTTCTCCTTTTTTTTCTTTTTTTTTTGTTTCTTCTTCTCTTTTTCTTTCTTTATCAATCAACATAACACGATACAGACTTTTATTTATGAGGCATTATTAGGGATGATGATGGTCAAAATGATATTGTGTGGCTTATTTGGAAGTGCTTATTCTCGACACCTGGAAGGAATGGATAAGACAGACGTATTTCTGACCTTTGACACTATTACCCTCCTTCAGTCGAGGACTCTATGAAGGATGGTTGTAACCATCCACCATAGTCATAGCTTTATTAAGACTCCATCTCTGTGTATCTGCCTTATTTGGTGACTCTCTGGAATTCACACAAAGTACGCACATAGGAACAGAGAGTGAAAACTATGCCTAACTCTGAAGTATCATCATCTAATTGTCCAAAACTTAAGAGTCCTTGCACTAGACTTAGTGCACCAATAATCTCTCTATTTTCTTCTCATAAATATGTGGTGGATCTACTAGAAGATAGTATGCCTGACTCCCTATTAACTGTCCAAGGGTTCAGTAGACTACCAATGCTTATTGGTTTTCCTCAAGGATCCATTACAAAGTCTACTTGCACGTGAAGTAAATGTACTAGATTCTAAACTTAAGAAATAATTCAAGAAGAAAAACCTCTAATGACAAAAATATTTTGCTAGGGACTAACCCATTCAGCTCAAGATTTTTTTTTTATATATATATATGATAACCTAAATGCATGAATATTTTATAAAATGCAAAATGCAGCCCCCATGCCTAAATCCTACAATGTCCCCATTGTAAAATTAAAACAGGGGGAGAAAGGAAAGAGATCACCTGACAACGGTGTTATTCAGAATGATGGGTTGCCTCCCAACAAGCACTGCATTTTTTGTCAGCAGGCAAACTTGTAAGGAACCTGTAAGTCTGGTTCCAGATAGAAAGAGTTAGGCCCTAAAAATATATGTAACAGCGTGGGCCTAGAAAATAGGTAGCCACGGACGTAATCCCAAAATCTCCCCAGAAGGTATGAAAGTAGAAAACCTCGTTGGCTACCTAGGGAGGTCTAGGAATAAGAAAGGGAATATGAAAAGAGGCCTCCCGAAATAGAGTAAGTGGAGGATAACAAGGATCCTCCAAAATAGGATGGCTTTTAAAAGATATAAATATTAATATTTGAAACCCTTGAATGGCAAGACTAAAAGTACAAGCATCAATCCACACTCACCATTCTACCTGAGGATGTACTGGCCTGATATGTTCTCTAGAAAGAATGTACATGAGCAGAGATTTGAGCTAAGGATCGGTTAGGGAGTCTAAGGGTTGTTTGTAGTGCTGGAAGGTAATGATTAAGTCCAATGAGGGCTTAGTTGATGTTAGGTCCAATTCCAACAATGATTCAGATTGTATATACTCCCTAACCATTGTAGACAACTTCACGTTACCCTGCTTAGCATTACTGATCGGAGTCATATTTGAATCAAGGGTAGACTCCAAATTACAACTCTATGATGGTGGGGTCAAAATATCAGAAAATATCAGAATCATTATCGTTAAGCTCACCCCGGATTTGTTTGGTTTACTCAAATTTTTGTCGGGGTGTATATGTGATTCATTAGTGAAGAAAGGAGTTGGATCAGTATCCCCAATTATTCCTAAAGGAGGATCAGTTTTAATGTTTTGGAGCAAGCCTATATCACTGAATTCGTTATTCTTCTCGGGGTATAAATCCTCAATTGACGTGTTTTGTCCCCAAGAGTCTCCCCTAGGCTTCTCACTATTTTGTCTGTCCTTCTCTAATATCAACTCCTATTTTGATGGAGGATGACTCTCAAAAGAAGGCAGGAATTTGGATTTTACCATATTATTAATATCCTTTGGAGTTAAATCCTCAAATAATAAATGATTCCCCTGTGATTCACTCCAGATTTTCAATCCAAATTCCTTCATTGAGGCATCCTCATCCTCTGAAATAGACTCTTGATATTCCTGAGACCAAAATTGATCTAATTCATCCTCCATTCCCTTAGGGTCACCTTCATTGGGTGCATTTAAATCCTTAGCATGCTAAATGGTAGGTGTTGATTCCCTAAGTGGAGGGTCAGGTGTAGGCTCACTAAGGGTAGAATGGGATTCCACCAAATAATCAATAGGGGAAGTGATAGGAACAATACTACCTTGACTTGGGTTAGTAGGGGTAAGGAGAGTACTATCATTAGGGTCAAGGTCCTCAAAAGGTACCATCTTCCCTAGCTTTTGACTCCAATAAAGCTCGGGTGGATATTCACTGGGATCGTTCTCCTCTAGTGGCTGTGTCCCATTGGCAGAGTCTAAGTGATAGCTACATAAAACTGGATCCCTATTGTCAATGGTTTCCTCATAATTATTTTCATGATCATGGTCATATGGGTAGGGATCAGAATTAATGGGAAGAGCGTAGCTAAGTTGTCTTATTTCTTTGTCTAATTGTTAACTATTCCTCAACATCTCTCCCATGGATTCCATCATTTTCTTTTGTTATTTTTTCATTTCTATCATAAAAGAGGAGAGGCTACTACTATCAAGTTGGGGAGGATAGTCAATTTCAGGCTCTAGTTGCCTAGGGGTATTGGTTCAACCTCGATACGGAAAATCATGAAGGGTGGGAGGGTTGGGTGCTTGCATAGAAGTAGGGATTCTAGGGTTGGAAAATCCCACTCCGAGGCTCTGCTCAAAAGTGGGAGTTATTAGACCAGTACTCCCAGGATAAGAATATGAATGATCCCATGAATTGTCAATGTACCCATCAAAGGATGGATATGCTCGGGCCATGGGATCCTGGTTAAAAGATGGGAAGTATTGACTCAGATAATCTAAATGATAGGAATAAGGGTGATCCATTTCTTTACGCTAACAGTTTTAACTCTCTTAGGATTTAGAAGAATTCAGAACACTAGCAGAAACATCCTAGATAGTTCTAACGCTGTCAATGCAAACGTAAATCCAGTGGGATCTATTTTTAGTAGATTGCAGGTCTTAGAATTAATTGTTCAGTTGGTGGCCAAACAAGTTTTGCACAAATTATGCTTCCTAGGCCAACCTTCGCTGGTGCTTATAACCTACTCGCAAGGGATGGAAGTCTCGAATCGAGCCCACACACGAGGAACCTAGGTAACTTGGTGGATAGGCTTGTTGATTTCCGGCTAACTTCCCTTATGGTGCAAAAGAGGAGAGGTAGAAATTTATCTAGTGACCTTATGTGTGAGGTGCATAGTGTCTCAGGTGTGCAATCATATGATCGTGTTTTGAGCTTTGAAATTTCGCAAACAATATCCTTTTGCACACAATTTTAAGTCAAAGATTTTAAGGTCTAACCTCTTAGCAGTCCCAATTTTTTTTAAAGTGACCACTGAATTAATTTGATTGAAGCACTTTAGTGGTCTTAGATTTAGGTTCAATGCAGATGCATGACAGGTAATTGATGCTTAAGAGAAGACGTACCTTACTCCAGCTTTCTTTGTGCAAGAATGTATGCAATATAGTAAAAATAAACTAGATGCTGCTAATTCACTCCTAGATGATCATCCTATAGATATGCAACTTCCACCAGCCAGTTCGAATATTTTTTTTTATTATTTTTTAATAATAATAATAAGCAAACAAACCAACATGCAGTTCAAACAATTTGAATAATCTTATAATCTAAATAAATGGGAACATGCTCCCGAAAATACGCTCCCGCTTATAAGAGCGGTAAGAAATATAGAAACACTGGGAACACGTTCCCAAAAATACCCGACAAGGGTCCAAAAGATAGAAATTAAATTCTTATGTCTATCTAAACTAAATCCAAACTAAGCTCTAATGACTAAATCAGGAACAGGCTCCTCCGTAAGCCTATGTGCGTGGGATCAAGGCCTAAGTGTTCCTATTGCTAGCCTCCAGGTGGCATCAAGGTCCACCAAAAAGATCGTCTCTGCCGTGCACATCGTTCAAGGTCAATGTCGTCGCTTTGCTGTGCCTGTTGCCCCATCAGATTTCTCGCACAATAAGATAAAGAATGATCAGATAATTGCGTAACTCAGAATATTCAAAAATAATAACGTGAATCTATTGCATCTGTTGCCTCCCCGGCAATGGCGCCATTTGACGGAGAGCTTCTCGCTTATTTATGATAGCAATAGAATAATATGTCGTGTTTTATGCGGTGGAAAATCTCTCAATCAAAACTAAATATCAAATTTAACTGCAATAAAGATGTTGCATCCATAGGGAGGAATAGACCAATAAATTCATGAGTAGAGGAATATGCTGTTCGCAGACACTTTCGTGACTTTAATGCATGGAATATGCTATTTTAAATGGAGCTTGCAATTTCCTTAAAAGTTTGGGGTTATTTATGCAATTTTCACTTCAGGAATTAAGATCCAAAAATATGTATATGATGCATGTGTAATGGCATATCATGTAAATTCAACTTGCATGCAAATCTGATTTGAAATTCAAAGTTAAATGATGCACATAACATAAGTCAAGTAATTTCAGGAAATTATGAGTGCATCAATGCAATGTGGCCTGAATAAAATATTAATATCTAAATGGCAATGACATTAAATGTAAATATTAATTGAGGAGAAAATAGAGGATTTCTCTTCTCTCTTCCACGCGTGGATGGCCTTGCATGGTTGGCGGTGAGAGTCGACGGGGTGGTTTGCCTCGATGTGTGCTTCGCGATGGTGCTGATACAGCGACCGAAGGTGGCTGGCGGCTTCCGAATGGTGGAGAATGGCCACCGGCCTGTTGGCCCTATTGGAGGAGGAGGCCCGCTCATGGAGAGGATGGTGCTGTTGCTGCATCCCGCACAGATGCATGCTAGAGTCTCGCACTCAAGGGCATGCTAGGGCGTGCACGGGAGTGGCTTGCGGGCATGGGTCACCTGTGGGTGGCTGCGGCCTGTGGGCGTGGGCGTCTGTAGGCTTGGCTGGCTACCTGCGGGCACTGGCGAGGGCGCGCCTGTAGGAGAAGATGAAGCGTGGGGTCGCCTATGGGCGTGGCTGTGGCGTGGGCGCCTATAGGCGGTTGTTGCCTGCAGGCACTGGTGTAGCGCGCCTACAGGGCTGGATGCTGGCATGAGCGCCTGCGGGTGGGGCTTGCAGGGCACGGTGGGGGTAGTAGCACGTGTGCGGGGTGGCGTGCGCGTGCGGTGGAGAGGTCCTTTGCACGCGGTGGCAGTGGAGAAGATGGTGCGGCGAGGGTAGGCTGGCGTGGTTGCAAGGGCGTGTGCGTGCGGTGGACAGGCGGTGGAAGTTGCAGGCACGGTGAGGGCAGGATGGCATGGGCTCGGCAGTGGGCAGTCCAAGGGCATGGCTGGATTCACCATGCACACCTTCTCCACAGTGCATGCTCTCTCCACGGTGGGGAAGGTGGAGATAATTCCCTGCCAGGGGGGAGAAGAAGCCAACCCTCCTCTCCTTTGTCAGGCCTCTTTTATCCCCTCCCCCATCTGCAAGTCAAGGGATTTTTAAACCCCTTACTAATTTTGGCCAGCGGCTGTTGGGGAGGTGTTGAGGCCGACAGGAGGTTGAGGGAGGTGTTGAGGCAGCTGTTTCTTGGAGGAAATTTATTTCACCCCCTTATTCCTTTCCAACATTATTCCTACAATAACAAAGCATAAAATAATTACATACTAAGTTATATAATGCCATAGAATAGATGTAAACTTAAATAATGATGCATGCAAACATTCTATAACTTAACGTAGTTATTAACAAACCTAAAATGTAAGAATAGAGTTAACTTTGGCATAACAACAGTCCATTAAAATGTACTCATCAGACGACAAATCCGACCACATGGATGGGTTCGGATTGACGATCACAACCTAACAGCACGAAAATCAGTCCAATTTGACACCTGTGGCACCGTCTACAACCCACAGAAGATGGACGACCAAGATGGCGCCACGTGGTGCCATCTCACCTAGCCAACCGGCCCCAAGGACCCTCCTCCGCTTCTCTTATTCACCCGCTCAACGAATCTCTATCGTTGGATGCCCATCCAATGGTCGTAGAGTCGTGCGTGCAAATTCATCCGCGCGACAAAGATGGGTGCTCAACGTAGTTGTCGAGTGCACCTTCGTGAGTGAAGGGCACACTTTCGAGCTGCACCAAGCGCTTCAAATCATACGAGCATGAGCGCGGGTGCAATTGGGCTATTAGATTAAGATCGGGCAGTTGTGGGTAGGAGGCGTGGCGCGCAGGGAATCGTCGTTCGCATACGTGTGTGACGACACACGTTCGCACGCCTCATTGCACACGGGTGCGTGGTAGAGGAGCTTTGAAGGCGCTGGCAAGGAGAGTTTTAAGCCATTCGATGATCATGTGCAAACGTGAGCAGGCCTTTAAGAGCACGAAGGTGAGGAGGCACGCGCGGTGCATGCACATCGGCCATGTTTAGGCCTTTAGTGACAGATAAATCCATCACTAAAGGTCCTGAATTAATGTTTTTTGAAATGAAAATGTCCAAAATGCCCCCACTCCTTGCAACCATAAAAGGAGACCCCTACCCTACGAATTTCTCATCCCTTCTCTTCTCTCAAGCCCTTCCAAAGCTGTAAGGTCTTGTCCTACACCTGGGATGCTCCTCTCGAGTAGAAATCATAATTTTTTCACCTTCATCCCTCTTCATGGAGCATCCTGTGGTTGTCCTCTCTCTGCATTTGGGAAGCGGATCCCACGATGACGACGACGTGCTGCTTCATTCCCGTTCCTCCCACTTTGTCCTCCTTCCTGCTCTGTTCTTCATCTTCCAGGCGTCGTCCCATCTGGCTCATCCTCCAAGCGATCATCGAGGAGGATGCTTCTCTCTCCATTCTTTTTACTCCTTTCTAGAGTAGATTTACCACTTTCGAGTATAGATTTCCCGCTTTCTAGTCGTAATGAGTAGTGTAATGGACAACTTCTTATAATGAAATCCATGTTTATTTTACCTCTCTTTTCATTTTATTTGTAATATTCTCTCTCTCTCTTCTATTTATTATTTGTTAAATAGATAGCTAGTTTTCCCTCGAAGATGCGTAACAACATATCGTCTCCTCGGTGCTTGTCTCTTAGGATATTTAAATATCCTACTGGGGGCATGTAAGCACTCTGCTGGTTCAGATACCATGGGTGGCATTATCACGAAATGTCGATCGCCAGGGTCTGAATTCGGCCACGGAACGCCATGGGCGGGATTATCTCGAAATCTCGAAAGCCAGGGACCCTTGAGGATTGATGATGGGGACTAGGAATCCGATACAGACCGTGTTGAGAAGCTAATCCGAAGCTAGAAATAAAAAGAAAAGAGAGAGAAAAGCTCTCCAAACAAATAAATCCTCTATCTCTCTCTTACAAAAAAAAAAAAAAACGCACTGCAAACTGAGCTTAGGCTAAAAATGTCTCAAGCACGGGTGCTTTAACCGCAGAGTCCAACAAACCCTAGGATAGTTTTTGTGGGCCGTAGAAACCTTTGCGAAGGACTGAGGCTAAAGCAGAACAGGTCCAGATTTTGGTTGGTACTTGAGTACCTTTAGGCCTATTGTCGGCATTCCTACCTAATCACAAAAGAAGCACTTATCATAACTAAGGACACTTTGGGTCTAGAATGGAAGTTAAAACTTTGAAATTTTGCTAAGGGACTAGCAAAAGCTAGGCATGGGGGTATGATAAGAGCCTCATCATGAGCCATAACTAGCTCATTTTGACCCAATAAAGAAGATAAAAGCTCCTACATAACCTAGAAGAAGGCTTAACTGAAGGAACAAGTGCTCTGAGAAGAAAACATGAAATAAAGGTTAAAACTGCAATTTTACCATTGCAGTACATAAATGGGATTTCTCAGAAGCAATGCATAGGTCAAATGGTCCAAATAAGATAAAAAGTGGGTTGAATTAATCAGAAATGGGTTTATGTGCAATCTAAGAATTAAATGACACTTGGTAACCCTAAAACAGACCCGCTTAAATTAACAAGGTTCCGGTCAGAATAAAAATCAAGCAAACCCTCTAAAAATCATAGAAAAACATCCTCTAGGGTTTAGAACACTTAATTTGGCCTTTGGAACCTAGTTTGACCTAGATTAGGGTCTTAGCTCTTCAATTAACCTAATTTGGGTTTTTATGCAAAATGTCCAGTCAAAAGAGGTCAAACCTAAAATCCAACTTCACCATTGGATTCTTTAGGTCCAAATTAGGTTTGTACCAAAATTTGGACCTAAGGGGAGCTCATCTTGACCTACTTTGCAAGTTAGTACACCCAAATCACAAATAGGTCCCTATCTTTTGAATATCCTTGCAGAGAGCCCCCTAGGTTCTTCGCCTTCTTTGCAAACCGGTCCTGCCGCCATTGCTAGGGCAGAACCGAGCTCCGACGAAGTTTCGAGAGAGATTGCTCTCTAATTCCTCAGAGATTCTCTCCCAGAAATGGAAGGGAGATTCTCTGAGGAATTCCCTTCCTTCTAAAGCCAATCAAATTCGCTGGCGTGAACCCAATCTCTCGTGCGAACGCACGAGAGATTTGGGTATCTTTCTTCCTTCCAACTCCGGCGAGCCGGCTGACCTAATTGCACGTTTTTCACGCACTGATAGGAGCGGCCAGCACCTATAAAACACCCCCCGGACCCGGCCGCTCATCTTAAGCTTGATTTTGACGGAGATCCCCTCCAAATTTCTTCTCTCCCATTTCCGGCCAAACGACCCACAAGCTCCGACGACCGCCTTCCCTCCTTCTCGTCACTCTGCTGCCATACCAGCAGCAGAGTCCTCTCTGCCTCTTCCTCCCGCGGCGCGCTGTACCCTGCGCGCAAGCTCCTGACCTCATCTTCGTCGTCGCTTCCTCCCCCAGGGTCTTTCTTCCCCGACGACGGCAGTCACGAGCCGTCCTCTCTGCCGCCTCCCTTCCCTCCAGACAACCCCAGATACGTTCTCCACCCTCTCCTCTCTCTTTTCCCCCTGTTATCTCCCTTGATCGACCTTCGACAGACGCTAACCACCTCCATCATCTTCGCCTCCGACCACACTCCGGCGAGCCGCCCACACCACTCCAGCCCTCCACACGGCTCGCCAACCACCTCGAAAGCTCCGCCTCACCTCCAGGAACACACTCCACCCTACCACTGCCACTCCTGCCCTCCACAATCACCCCCCGACCAACCCACCATCTCCGGCCACAGGTTGACCTAGGCACGCACGCCTAGGCCGACCTGCGGCCTGCAGCACTGCCCACCGCCTTCCCCGTGCCACGGCGAAGGTCTCTAGCTATTCTGATTTGGCCGAGAGGTGCGTTTTGTGTATGACAGGGTTTGAGCCGCTGCCGCCATGGACGACCTCTGATGAAGCTCCCACGAAGCTCCAGGCACCCGGTCTTCCAGGCTACAGGTGCTGCATACTAGCGCGAGTGTCGCGAGGTGAACGAGTCCAGCCAAGGAGCGCTAGCAGAGCCAGCAGCTGCGGGGCAATCGCACGACGAGGCTTCTGCAGGCGCGCGTGAAGGCGAGACCAGATAGTCCCACATCGTGGGATTGCAACCGTCAGGTACCATATAAGTTGTTTTTGCGTTTTACTTTTATCGCCTCAGTAAGCACAGGGGTGAGGTCCCTCACTGACCCCACCCGCCTCGTCCGCGGCCTGACCACGCGGACCTGGCGGATCCGACCCGACCTAGACCTACGCACTCCTCGCGCATCACACACCTGCAGGTGCGCCTGGTCCCGGGTACGATCCGACCCGATTAAGACCGTGGCTCTGGTAGAGCGGTTTGAGTGAATTGCTTGAGAGAGAGAGACGCACGGGTAGAGGGAGAAGGGTTAGGTTTTGCTCCTGTGCAGGCAGGCTGATCGCAGGAGAAGGACTTGGCCGCTGCAGAAGAAGGAAAAGCAAGCCAAAGAAGAAGAAGAAGGCAACGAAGAAAGGAGGAGCAAGACAGAAGAAGAAGAAAGAAAGAAGTCTTCGCAGGAGAAGAAGGAAAGCAGAAAGATTAGAAGTCTTCGCAGAGAAGAAGAAGAAGGACAAGGGAAGATTGCAAAGAGATCAGAAAGGCAAAGCAGAAGAAGGAAGAGAGAAAGAAAGATCACATTTAAGACGTCTGATACATAAATCAGACGTCTAATTCTATTTTTTTTACATCTTTTTTTAAAACTCTTTGAGTCAATTATATTTGCATTTAACAGTTGTATTCTTGGGTTTTACAAAGTACTGAGTTTGCTCCCTGTGTTCGACCTCGGACACTCTAGTTGTTCGAGTAATAAAATTATTTATATTTGTTTAAACGTTTTGTCGGTTCTACTACAACGTAATACGCCTTTAAATCTGCACAAAAACGTTGACAACATTTTGGCGCCGTTGCCGGGGAGCAACGGGCACTTTTAAAGCTTTTGAGTACAACTTTTCTATCTAATATCTGACTTAACTTCTCTTTTGTTGTGTTCAATCAGGGAAAGCAAAACAAAAAGGAAAGAATAGCAACTGCACAACAGACTGGAACAGGTAATCTCCATAAGCCCTCTCCCTTAACCCTCTCACAATCTAAAAAAAAAGAAAAAAAAAAAAGGAGAGAAATCAACTTAGGGCTACCTGTCTTATATTTAGTAACTCATCAAGTTGCCTGATTTTCAATTCAACATATTTTTGTCTGTCATCCAACTAAGGCAACTAGGGCTAAAACTTTCTTGATTGAGCCCTAGGTGCTAATTTCTAAGGCAACTAAATTGGACCCATTAGAGCCAAGTTAGGATTGCAAAGCTAGGGTTTTTAGAGACACATCTTCTCTAAAACAAAGAAACAAACTTTCCAAAAAGAAGTGTGCCTAAACCGTGTTTGAAAAGATTTATACAAGAGGAACCCTAAGCAAATCAGGCTGATAATCCATTTGAACCATAAAAGGAAGGACCTAAAAGCTCTCAAAGGAACAAGAGGTGAAGTTGATCCCTCGAGTCAACCAACCTTAATATTAGGTCACTTTTTGCACTCAAAATACTTAAAAGTTCAAGTGGAACATTAAGCACCTTGATCTTAAAATAAAAAAGGTAGACTTAAGTGGTCAAGATCCCCATTCTGGTCTACCTGGAACCGCAGTGACAAGAGAGGTCGGGTGGGGGAAACCCTGTAACCCGTGGGGACGCTCTACCGTGTAGGGGTCTTTGCGGGACTCTCCCTCTCTGGCTGCCCAGGTATTTCTCAGGTGGACGATCTTCTGATCCAGGGGTCCATCTGCCCCGAACCTCTATAGTCACCCAACAATTCTTGGGTGTCTTGATTGGGTCCAGCACCTTCTAATCTCATCACATCTTCCGGTGCATGTTTGGTAGGAGGTCCTTAAGACCACCTTTAAGACCTCCTCTAGAAATTCATTCTCGCCGAGGCCAAGCCTCGACGCCCTTGTTTGTGCAGCAACCCCACCACATAAATCTTTCATCTGATTCAGACCCTGATTCTCCTTCTTCTCCCATCATGGCACAACCCATTGAAGAGGAGAATAACCTTGAACACCAACTTCAACACTTGAACGATCTCTTTCAGAACTTTGTAAACCCACCATAGTGACCTATGATGCGAGATAACTATAATCCCGCTGCGGTGGCAATCGAACCCCGAGTACGAATCCCAATTGGAGGACCCGATTCTGATCTAAAGCCCAATATGATTCATGCCATACCAAAGTTCCATGGGCTTAACTCTGAGGATCCATTCCAACACATTAAACAACTCAAGCATCTGGCCCAGACCTTCGGGTCAGATGTACAAAACCGGGATATCCTACTCATGAAAATGTTTTCGTTCTCCCTCTTGGACAAGGCCGCGCCCTGGTATCAGACTCAGACCCGCCCGATCAACACTTGGGAGGAATTACAGTCCGAATTTTTGAAAAAATTCTTCCCTGTTGGCCGGACGAATGCCTTGCGCCACCAGATCACTCATTTCACTCAACAACAGGGAGAACCTCTTCACGAAGCTTGGGATCGATTCCTAGATCTCATGCGAAAGTGTCCCCATCACGGAGTTCCTAAGTGGGAACAAGTCCAGTCTTTTTACCAGGGACTCCGTGAGGATATTCGTCTAATCGTCAATGCAACATGTGGAGGAAACATCATGGGCCAACACGAGGACACGGTATGGGAGATTCTCGAAAACATGTGCGAGAACTCCATAAACAATGACTCCTTGGGCTTATTCGACAGGACGAATGCCCGCGCATCGACGAATCTAAGAGGGACACATGAGACGCAGGACTTGTCCACTTCTGTTGACCTGGAATTGATGGCCAGTCGGTTGGACAAGGTCTCTATCATAGAAAAGAAGGTGGACGAGCTAACTCGACATTTGCAGCAAGCCACCTCTGCACAAAACTCTTTTGCACGACCTCCTCTGGCAAGGGAAACAGTGCAAAACATCTATCACCAACCTGCCAAGGGGATGGGCCCATATCCACCCCCGTCTACCTCCCGGACCGGAGTGACCTCCGATCCCTTCTACTCGAGTTGGGGGAACTCTGAACCCTCGTATTCTGACTTTCCTGAGGTTCCTCAGAACTGCGAGGACCTCAACGCCATCCAGAATGACCCATACTCCAATACCTACAACCCTGGATGGCGAAATCATCCTAACTTTCAGTGGGCGGGAAATTCTCAAAAACCACCATATCAACCCCGCCCACAAGCTCCTCGTCCATATCAGCCGCCTCAGCCTTGGCCCAATCCCACCTACCAATCCGGGCAAAATCAGGATCAACTGACTCTTATCCTTCAAACGCTGGCTGACATTCAAAAGACGAATGCAGCAATGCAAAAACAGCACAAGGACGGGATCACAGAGGTTCGCAACCGACTGGCCCAGATGGCAAATTCTCGCCAACCTGGCACCCTTCCTTCGCAACCTCTGCCCAACCTAAATAACGTGCCGACCCAGAGGCGCATTATGAATCCAAATCCAGGCCACGCACATTTGATTTATCAGGCCCCTGCTACTCCATCACCAGACGGGATGGAGGCTTCTACATCTTATGCAGAATTTCAGCAGCAGCCACCTCTCCTACCTAACCCAAACCAAAGTCAGGCTGGATTAAACTCTGTAACAACACCTAGTGGTAAAACAACACAAGACCCACATTATCTGAACCACTCCAAGCCTGATAATCGCCAAGACCCTAGGGTAGTCATCCAAGATACTACTGTCCCAGATCAAGAACCTGGACCTATCCTAGAGGAACCAGCTAGGATCCCATTTCCTGAGGCCTTGACCAAAGGAAAAAGGACAACCAAACCTGTGGCTCCTGAGGAGGATCTGGTCAAGCTCTTTGAACAGGTCCAGATAAACATCCCATTGATGGATGCAATCCGCCACATACCGGCTTACGCAAGATTCTTGAAAGACATATGTACACCTAAACGTAAGCCGCGAACCAAGGATGGGAATCCGATCGTACTGTCAGAGCAAGCCAGCTCTGTCATCCTGAGCAAACTCCCACCCAAGGCTAAAGACCCAGGAACCCCCTTGATTTCTTGTAAAATTGGTGAAACCCAACTTGATAGAGCCCTACTAGACCTAGGTGCCTCCATAAATTTAATACCTACATCCCTCCTTGACCACCTTGAAGAATCTGAACTTAAACCCACTGAGGTGACATTGCAGTTAGCCGATCGATCCATCAAGTCACCCAAAGGAATACTCGAGGATGTCATTGTTAGGGTACGAGATTTTTATTTCCCAGTGGACTTCATAGTACTGGACATGGATGAACCTAAGAACCCAAGGGACACACCAATCATATTAGGGAGACCCTTTTTGGCCACTGCTAGGGCCAATATAAACTGCGAAGAGGGCCAGATAGAATTAAAATTTGGGAATCAAAATCTGAAGATTGACATTTTCAAAGCCCAACAAGGGATTAATTGCGGGGTTATAGAGGAAATTTGTGATGTCAAAGCCGTGGTTGATGAACTGCATATAGAGGACAACCTGATTATTCCTGATCAACCACTAGAAAATCAAAAACCGCTAACAGAGGAGTGCGAACACGATCTAGACACACCTATGACTCCTACCATTGCTCCCGATACAAACCCTGAACCACCCGCTGCTGCTGACAATCCTGTCATGGAACTCAAGCCCCTTCCCGAAAATCTAAAATATGTCTTTTTGGATTCAAATCAAACGTTTCCTATGATTATCAATTCTCGACTCACACCTGACCAGGAACTCCGTTTGATTTCTGTTCTCCAGCAACATCGTAGAGCCATTGGATGGACTCTAGATGATTTGACTGGTATAAGCCCTTCATACTGCACGCATCGAATCTACACAGAAGAAGGCTCACGACCTTCAAGAGAAATGCAAAGGCGCCTAAACCCTAACCTACAGGAGGTCGTGAAAAAGGAGATCATTAAGTGGTTAGATGCAGGGATCATCTACCCGATCTCCGACAGTCGTTGGGTGAGTCCAACACAAGTGGTACCTAAGAAGGCAGGACTTACCATCATCACGACTGAAATCGGGGAAGTCATTCCTACCCGAATAGCTAATTCGTGGAGAGTCTGCATTGATTACAGAAGACTAAATTCCTCCACGAAGAAGGATCATTTCCCACTACCGTTTATTGATCAGATCCTCGAGAAACTAGCGGGAAATAGATTCTTCTGCTTTCTTGATGGGTACTCCGGTTACAATCAGGTGGCAATCCATCCAGAGGACCAAGAAAAGACCACATTCACCTGCCCCTTCGGGACGTACGCGTTTCGAAGGATGCCGTTCGGTCTCTGCAATGCACCTGCAACTTTTCAGCGGTGCATGCTTGCCATATTCTCAGATATGGTAGGTGATTATCTGGAAGTCTTCATGGATGACTTTTCAGTTTTTGGACAATCATTTGACGATTGCCTCCAACACTTGGTCCATATACTCAGGCGGTGCATCGAGGTGAATTTGGTTCTTTCCTGGGAAAAGAGCCATTTCATGGTGCCTGAGGGAATTGTCCTGGGACATTTAATCTCAGAGAAAGGCATCCAAGTGGATCGAGCTAAGGTTAACCTGATTTCCAAGCTCCCTATGCCTAGCTCGATTAAGGACATCCGATCTTTTTTGGGGCACGTCGGTTTCTACCGTCGATTCATCCCTGATTTCTCCAAAATCGCGCGCCCCCTGACCAATCTGCTTTCCAAGGATGTGCCTTTCGGAATTTCCAAGGAATGCACTCAAGCATTTGAGATCCTACGTGACCGAGTCACCCAAGCCCCAATCCTACAGTCCCCTGATTGGTCTCAACCCTTTGAGATCATGTGCGATGCATCTGACTTCGCTGTAGGAGCGGTTTTGGGGCAGAAAATTGACGGGAAACCTGTGGTCATTTACTACGCCAGCAAAACACTGGATGAGGCTCAGCGTAACAATACGGTTACTGAGAAAGAGCTGCTGGCCGTAGTATTTGCCCTGGAAAAATTCAGATCATACCTTCTGGGTTCCCGTGTTATCATATACTCGGATCACACAGCTGTGAGGCATCTCCTGGCCAAGAAGGACGCGAAACCTCGATTAATCCGCTGGATCTTGCTGTTGCAAGAATTTGACCTCGAGATTCGCGACAAGGCGGAAAAGCACAATGTGGTAGTTGATCACTTATCCCGCCTTCCTTCTGAAATTATTGATCCTTCCGGACCTATTACAGAACATTTCCCTGATGAGCACCTCCTGACTATCAGTACAAGTCTTCCATGGTTCGCCGATATTGTTAATTACCTGGCATCACATCAGATTCCGCCCGATTGGTCGAAGGCCAAAAAGGACAAATTGCGTTCCGATGCCAAGTATTACCTATGGGAAGACCCGTATCTCTTCCGCATTGGTGCTGATCAGATAATCCGACGATGCGTCACGGAAGTGGAAATCAAAGACATACTCTCATTCTGCCATGACCAGGCATGCGGTGGACATTTTTCGGGACATAAAACCGCATCGAAAGTCCTCCAGTGTGGTTTCTACTGGCCCACAATTTTCAAAGATGCATACAATCGCTGTAAGGCATGTTCCCGTTGCCAGACTCTAGGCAACATGAGCCATAGAGACATGATGCCTCTACAGCCGATCTTGGTATGCGAAATTTTTGATATTTGGGGGATTGATTTCATGGGACCCTTTCCTACCTCGGATGGCTTCGAATACATTTTACTCGCAGTTGATTATGTTTCCAACTGGATAGAAGCCATTCCGACCCGAACCAACAATCATAAAGTCGTTATAAAATTCCTTCATCAAAACATTTTCTCAAGGTTCGGGATTCCGCGTGCTATAATTTCCGACGGAGGGACCCATTTTACGAACGCTCAGTTCAGGTCACTGATGATCAAATACGGGGTGTCACACCGAATCTCTACTCCTTACCACCCCCAAACTAATGGTCTATTTGAGCTATCTAACCGAGAGATCAAGAAGATCCTTCAGGTTACTGTTCGACCTGATAGAAAAGATTGGTCTTCTCGGCTTCCGGAAGCATTGTGGGCCTATAGGACCGCCCACAAGACCCAATTAGGAATGTCTCCCTTCAGACTAGTGTACGGGAAGGCATGTCACCTCCCTGTCGAATTGGAGCATAAAGCCTGTTGGGCAGTACGGACCTGTAATCTCAACCTTTCTAAGGCTGGAACCCACAGAAGATTTCAAATGAGCGAGATCGATGAATTACGCCACGACGCGTATGAGAACTCGCGAATTTACCTCGAACGGGTTAAAGCTTTTCACGACAAACACATTTCTAGAAAGGTCTTTCATCCTGGTCAAAAAGTTTTACTCTTTGATGCTCGACTCAAACTATTCCCAGGAAAGCTAAGATACAAGTGGGTCGGACCCTACCTAGTCCGCCAAATCTTCAGAAATGGAGCTATTGAAATCAGCCCACTCAGCCACGATGCTGAACCCTTTGTCGTGAACGGGCAGAGACTCAAGCCGTTCATTGACATGACCGATATAGATTTGACTGAGTCATCCTTTACCCTCCTTTCCTCTTGAGCTCATTGCGCCCAGCCGATGGCGTAAAACTCAGCGCTTAACGGGAGGCAACTCGTCATTCTTTGAAAAACCTGAAACCGTTTCTGACATCACTATGCGGAACTCATATTGCACTTTAGGGTTCATCCATTAGAACAGCCGACTTCACCTCAGGTATACCTACCCGAGATTAGAAATCGTTCGCAACAAGTCGCTTCGACCCATTCACTCACCACACACCTGTCCTAATACATGAACTAAGCTGAATTCAAACCCACCTAATTTACAATGGGGACATTGCAAATCTTAGGCATGGGGGGGTATGAAAGTGCAAAATGTCAGAAAATTCATATCAAGAAAGGGTTTCACGTAAAAAAAAAAAAAAAAAAAAAGACTTGATAGAGGGGAGGAACAATTCAGGGTCATACAAATGAGAGGAGGAAAAGAAAGAAAAATGACAAAAAGGAGCAAAATGAAAATGAAAAGAAATAGTCATTAGTAAAAGGTTAAGGGGTTAACTGAAGTTCTAGACAAAAAAAAAAAAAAAAAAAAAAACGGGAACAGAAAAGTGCTATGGAGACATAACAAGAGATTAGCGGGAACGCTGGCCTTAAGCCTCTTGGGCTAGATTTTTAGCTTAAAAATTCACGTATCCGTTAAAATCTGGATAATCCTCAAGAGGTTGAGGAAAATGCGAAGCTTAAGTATTAGGTCTAAGGCTTAGGAAGTATTCGGCCTCGTTAACTGACCTCCGGTTTGCGGGATTCGGTAACCTAAGCACCCAAATTCACACACAGTCTGGTTCAGTGCGCATAAATATTCAAAACACGCAAGAGCGTTTAATGTTCTGAAAAAGTCACCTAGATTAGGAGCGGCCAATCAACACAAGTTGATTTGGACAAGTTCCCAGCGCGGAGAGGCGGGAAATTCCCCTCGAAGATGCGTAACAACATATCGTCTCCTCGGTGCTTGTCTCTTAGGATATTTAAATATCCTACTGGGGGCGTGTAAGCACTTTGCTGGTTCAGATACCATGGGTGGCATTATCACGAAATGTCGATCGCCAGGGTCTGAATTCGGCCACGGAACGCCATGGGCGGGATTAACTCGAAATCTCGAAAGCCAGGGTTCCGGGGGTTGCCATGGGCGGGATTATCTCGAAATCTCGAAAGCCAGGGACCCTTGAGGATTGATGATGGGGACGAGGAATCCGATACAGACCGTGTTGAGAAGCTAATCCGAAGCTAGAAATAAAAAGAAAAGAGAGAGAAAAGCTCTCCAAACAAATAAATCCTCTATCTCTCTCTTACAAAAAAAAAAAAAAAAACGCACTGCAAACTGAGCTTAGGCTAAAAATGTCTCAAGCACGGGTGCTTTAACCGCAGAGTCCAACTAACCCTAGGATAGTTTTTGTGGGCCGTAGAAACCTTTGCGAAGGACTGAGGCTAAACCAGAACAGGTCCAGATTTTGGTTGGTACTTGATTACCTCTAGGCCTATTGTCGGCATTCCTACCTAATCACAAAAGAAGCACTTATCATAACTAAGGACACTTTGGGTCTAGAATGGAAGTTAAAACTTTGAAATTTTGCTAAGGGACTAGCAAAAGCTAGGCATGGGGGTATGATGAGAGCCTCATCATGAGCCATAACTAGCTCATTTTGACCCAATAAAGAGGATAAAAGCTCCTACATAACCTAGAAGAAGGCTTAACTGAAGGAACAAGTGCTCTGAGAAGAAAACATGAAATAAAGGTTAAAACTGCAATTTTACCATTGCAGTACATAAATGGGATTTCTCAGAAGCAAAGCATAGGTCAAATGGTCCAAATAAGATAAAAAGTGGGTTGAATTAATCAGAAATGGGTTTATGTGCAATCTAAGAATTAAATGACACTTGGTAACCCTAAAACAGACCCGCTTAAATTAATAAGGTTCCGGTCAGAATAAAAATCAAGCAAACCCTCTAAAAATCATAGAAAAACATCCTCTAGGGTTTAGAACACTTAATTTGTCCTTTGGAACCTAGTTTGACCTAGATTAGGGTCTTAGCTCTTCAATTAACCTAATTTGGGTTTTTACGCAAAATATCCAGTCAAAAGAGGTCAAACCTAAAATCCAACTTCACCATTGGATTCTTTAGGTCCAAATTAGGTTTGTACCAAAATTTGGACCTAAGGGGAGCTCATCTTGACCTACTTTGCAAGTTAGTACACCCAAATCACAAATAGGTCCCTATCTTTTGAATATCCTTGCAGAGAGCCCCCTAGGTTCTTCGCCTTCTTTGCAAACCGGTCCTGCCGCCATTGCTAGGGCAGAACCGAGCTCCGACGAAGTTTCGAGAGAGATTGCTCTCTAATTCCTCAGAGATTCTCTCCCAGAAATGGAAGGGAGATTCTCTGAGGAATTCCCTTCCTTCTAAAGCCAATCAAATTCGCTGGCGTGAACCCAATCTCTCGTGCGAACGCACGAGAGATTTGGGTATCTTTCTTCCTTCCAACTCCGGCGAGCCGGCTGACCTAATTGCACGTTTTTCACGCACTGATAGGAGCGGCCAGCACCTATAAAACACCCCCCGGACCCGGCCGCTCATCTTAAGCTTGATTTTGACGGAGATCCCCTCCAAATTTCTTCTCTCCCATCTCCGGCCAAACGACCCACAAGCTCCGGCGACCGCCTTCCCTCCTTCTCGTCACTCTGCTGCCATACCAGCAGCAGAGTCCTCTCCGCCTCTTCCTCCCGCGGCGTGCTGTATCCTGCGCGCAAGCTCCTGACCTCATCTTCGTCGCCGCTTCCTCCCCCAGGGTCTTTCTTCCCCGACGACGGCAGTCACGAGCCGTCCTCTCCGCCGCCTCCCTTCCCTCCAGGCAACCCCAGATACGTTCTCCACCCTCTCCTCTCTCTTTTCCCCCTGTTATCTCCCTTGATCGACCTTCGACAGACGCTAACCACCTCCATCATCTTCGCCTCCGACCACACTCCGGCGAGCCGCCCACACCACTCCAGCCCTCCACACGGCTCGCCAACCACCTCGAAAGCTCCGCCTCACCTCCAGGAACACACTCCACCCTACCACTGCCACTCCAGCCCTCCACAATCACCCCCCGACCAACCCACCATCTCCTGCCACAGGTTGACCTAGGCACGCATGCCTAGGCCGACCTGCGGCCTGCAGCACTGCCCACCGCCTTCCCCGTGCCACGGCGAAGGTCTCTAGCTATTCTGATTTGGCCGAGAGGCGCGTTTTGTGTATGACAGGGTTTGAGCCGCTGACGCCATGGACGACCTCTGATGAAGCTCCCACGAAGCTCCAGGCACCCGGTCTTCCAGGCTACAGGTGCTGCATACTAGCGCGAGTGTCGCGAGGTGAACGAGTCCAGCCAAGGAGCGCTAGCAGAGCCAGCAGCTGCGGCGCAATCGCACGACGAGGCTTCTGCAGGCGCGCGTGAAGGCGAGACCAGATAGTCCCACATCGTGGGATTGCAACCGTCAGGTACCATATAAGTTGTTTTTGCGTTTTACTTTTATCGCCTCAGTAAGCACAGGGGTGAGGTCCCTCACTGACCCCACCCGCCTCGTCCGCGGCCTGACCACGCGGACCTGGCGGATCCGACCCGACCTAGACCTACGCACTCCTCGCGCATCACACACCTGCAGGTGCGCCTGGTCCCGGGTACGATCCGACCCGATTAAGACCGTGGCTCTGGTAGAGCGGTTTGAGTGAATTGCTTGAGAGAGAGAGACGCACGGGTAGAGGGAGAAGGGTTAGGTTTTGCTCCTGTGCAGGCAGGCTGATCGCAGGAGAAGGACTTGGCCGCTGCAGAAGAAGGAAAAGCAAGCCAAAGAAGAAGAAGAAGGCAACGAAGAAAGGAGGAGCAAGACAGAAGAAGAAGAAAGAAAGAAGTCTTCGCAGGAGAAGAAGGAAAGCAGAAAGATTAGAAGTCTTCGCAGAGAAGAAGAAGAAGGACAAGGGAAGATTGCAAAGAGATCAGAAAGGCAAAGCAGAAGAAGGAAGAGAGAAAGAAAGATCACATTTAAGACGTCTGATACATAAATCAGACGTCTAATTCTATTTTTTTTACATCTTTTTTTAAAACTCTTTGAGTCAATTATATTTGCATTTAACAGTTGTATTCTTGGGTTTTACAAAGTACTGAGTTTGCTCCCTGTGTTCGACCTCGGATACTCTAGTTGTTCGAGTAATAAAATTATTTATATTTGTTTAAACGTTTTGTCGGTTCTACTGCAACGTAATACGCCTTTAAATCCGCACAAAAACGTTGACAACATTTTGGCGCCGTTGCCAAGGAGCAACGGGCACTTTTAAAGCTTTTGAGTACAACTTTTCTATCTAATATCTGACTTAACTTCTCTTTTGTTGTGTTCAATCAGGGAAAGCAAAACAAAAAGGAAAGAATAGCAACTGCACAACAGACTGGAACAGGTAATCTCCATAAGCCCTCTCCCTTAACCCTCTCACAATCTAAAAAAAAAGAAAAAAAAAAAAGGAGAGAAATCAACTTAGGGCTACCTGTCTTATATTTAGTAACTCATCAAGTTGCCTGATTTTCATTTCAACATATTTTTGTCTGTCATCCAACTAAGGCAACTAGGGCTAAAACTTTCTTGATTGTGCCCTAGGTGCTAATTTCTAAGGCAACTAAATTGGACCCATTAGAGCCAAGTTAGGATTGCAAAGCTAGGGTTTTTAGAGACACATCTTCTCTAAAACAAAGAAACAAACTTTCCAAAAAGAAGTGTGCCTAAACCGTGTTTGAAAAGATTTATACAAGAGGAACCCTAAGCAAATCAGGCTGATAATCCATTTGAACCATAAAAGGAAGGACCTAAAAGCTCTCAAAGGAACAAGAGGTGAAGTTGATCCCTCGAGTCAACCAACCTTAATATTAGGTCACTTTTTGCACTCAAAATACTTAAAAGTTCAAGTGGAACATTAAGCACCTTGATCTTAAAATAAAAAAGGTAGACTTAAGTGGTCAAGATCCCCATTCTGGTCTACCTGGAACCGCAGTGACAAGAGAGGTCGGGTGGGGGAAACCCTGTAACCCGTGGGGACGCTCTACCGTGTAGGGGTCTTTGCGGGACTCTCCCTCTCTGGCTGCCCAGGTATTTCTCAGGTGGACGATCTTCTGATCCAGGGGTCCATCTGCCCCGAACCTCTATAGTCACCCAACAATTCTTGGGTGTCTTGATTGGGTCCAGCACCTTCTAATCTCATCACATCTTCCGGTGCATGTTTGGTAGGAGGTCCTTAAGACCACCTTTAAGACCTC
The DNA here is from genome assembly GCA_037157565.1 of Thalassia testudinum. Classification (NCBI taxonomy): domain Eukaryota; kingdom Viridiplantae; phylum Streptophyta; class Magnoliopsida; order Alismatales; family Hydrocharitaceae; genus Thalassia; species Thalassia testudinum. Next base: position 55,761,713 of record JAZHRO010000009.1, read on the forward strand.
CTCTAGAAATTCATTCTCGCCGAGGCCAAGCCTCGACGCCCTTGTTTGTGCAGCAACCCCACCACATAAATCTTTCATCTGATTCAGACCCTGATTCTCCTTCTTCTCCCATCATGGCACAACCCATTGAAGAGGAGAATAACCTTGAACACCAACTTCAACACTTGAACGATCTCTTTCAGAACTTTGTAAACCCACCATAGTGACCTATGATGCGAGATAACTATAATCCCGCTGCGGTGGCAATCGAACCCCGAGTACGAATCCCAATTGGAGGACCCGATTCTGATCTAAAGCCCAATATGATTCATGCCATACCAAAGTTCCATGGGCTTAACTCTGAGGATCCATTCCAACACATTAAACAACTCAAGCATCTGGCCCAGACCTTCGGGTCAGATGTACAAAACCGGGATATCCTACTCATGAAAATGTTTTCGTTCTCCCTCTTGGACAAGGCCGCGCCCTGGTATCAGACTCAGACCCGCCCGATCAACACTTGGGAGGAATTACAGTCCGAATTTTTGAAAAAATTCTTCCCTGTTGGCCGGACGAATGCCTTGCGCCACCAGATCACTCATTTCACTCAACAACAGGGAGAACCTCTTCACGAAGCTTGGGATCGATTCCTAGATCTCATGCGAAAGTGTCCCCATCACGGAGTTCCTAAGTGGGAACAAGTCCAGTCTTTTTACCAGGGACTCCGTGAGGATATTCGTCTAATCGTCAATGCAACATGTGGAGGAAACATCATGGGCCAACACGAGGACACGGTATGGGAGATTCTCGAAAACATGTGCGAGAACTCCATAAACAATGACTCCTTGGGCTTATTCGACAGGACGAATGCCCGCGCATCGACGAATCTAAGAGGGACACATGAGACGCAGGACTTGTCCACTTCTGTTGACCTGGAATTGATGGCCAGTCGGTTGGACAAGGTCTCTATCATAGAAAAGAAGGTGGACGAGCTAACTCGACATTTGCAGCAAGCCACCTCTGCACAAAACTCTTTTGCACAACCTCCTCTGGCAAGGGAAACAGTGCAAAACATCTATCACCAACCTGCCAAGGGGATGGGCCCATATCCACCCCCGTCTACCTCCCGGACCGGAGTGACCTCCGATCCCTTCTACTCGAGTTGGGGGAACTCTGAACCCTCGTATTCTGACTTTCCTGAGGTTCCTCAGAACTGCGAGGACCTCAACGCCATCCAGAATGACCCATACTCCAATACCTACAACCCTGGATGGCGAAATCATCCTAACTTTCAGTGGGCGGGAAATTCTCAAAAACCACCATATCAACCCCGCCCACAAGCTCCTCGTCCATATCAGCCGCCTCAGCCTTGGCCCAATCCCACCTACCAATCCGGGCAAAATCAGGATCAACTGACTCTTATCCTTCAAACGCTGGCTGACATTCAAAAGACGAATGCAGCAATGCAAAAACAGCACAAGGACGGGATCACAGAGGTTCGCAACCGACTGGCCCAGATGGCAAATTCTCGCCAACCTGGCACCCTTCCTTCGCAACCTCTGCCCAACCTAAATAACGTGCCGACCCAGAGGCGCATTATGAATCCAAATCCAGGCCACGCACATTTGATTTATCAGGCCCCTGCTACTCCATCACCAGACGGGATGGAGGCTTCTACATCTTATGCAGAATTTCAGCAGCAGCCACCTCTCCTACCTAACCCAAACCAAAGTCAGGCTGGATTAAACTCTGTAACAACACCTAGTGGTAAAACAACACAAGACCCACATTATCTGAACCACTCCAAGCCTGATAATCGCCAAGACCCTAGGGTAGTCATCCAAGATACTACTGTCCCAGATCAAGAACCTGGACCTATCCTAGAGGAACCAGCTAGGATCCCATTTCCTGAGGCCTTGACCAAAGGAAAAAGGACAACCAAACCTGTGGCTCCTGAGGAGGATCTGGTCAAGCTCTTTGAACAGGTCCAGATAAACATCCCATTGATGGATGCAATCCGCCACATACCGGCTTACGCAAGATTCTTGAAAGACATATGTACACCTAAACGTAAGCCGCGAACCAAGGATGGGAATCCGATCGTACTGTCAGAGCAAGCCAGCTCTGTCATCCTGAGCAAACTCCCACCCAAGGCTAAAGACCCAGGAACCCCCTTGATTTCTTGTAAAATTGGTGAAACCCAACTTGATAGAGCCCTACTAGACCTAGGTGCCTCCATAAATTTAATACCTACATCCCTCCTTGACCACCTTGAAGAATCTGAACTTAAACCCACTGAGGTGACATTGCAGTTAGCCGATCGATCCATCAAGTCACCCAAAGGAATACTCGAGGATGTCATTGTTAGGGTACGAGATTTTTATTTCCCAGTGGACTTCATAGTACTGGACATGGATGAACCTAAGAACCCAAGGGACACACCAATCATATTAGGGAGACCCTTTTTGGCCACTGCTAGGGCCAATATAAACTGCGAAGAGGGCCAGATAGAATTAAAATTTGGGAATCAAAATCTGAAGATTGACATTTTCAAAGCCCAACAAGGGATTAATTGCGGGGTTATAGAGGAAATTTGTGATGTCAAAGCCGTGGTTGATGAACTGCATATAGAGGACAACCTGATTATTCCTGATCAACCACTAGAAAATCAAAAACCGCTAACAGAGGAGTGCGAACACGATCTAGACACACCTATGACTCCTACCATTGCTCCCGATACAAACCCTGAACCACCCGCTGCTGCTGACAATCCTGTCATGGAACTCAAGCCCCTTCCCGAAAATCTAAAATATGTCTTTTTGGATTCAAATCAAACGTTTCCTATGATTATCAATTCTCGACTCACACCTGACCAGGAACTCCGTTTGATTTCTGTTCTCCAGCAACATCGTAGAGCCATTGGATGGACTCTAGATGATTTGACTGGTATAAGCCCTTCATACTGCACGCATCGAATCTACACAGAAGAAGGCTCACGACCTTCAAGAGAAATGCAAAGGCGCCTAAACCCTAACCTACAGGAGGTCGTGAAAAAGGAGATCATTAAGTGGTTAGATGCAGGGATCATCTACCCGATCTCCGACAGTCGTTGGGTGAGTCCAACACAAGTGGTACCTAAGAAGGCAGGACTTACCATCATCACGACTGAAATCGGGGAAGTCATTCCTACCCGAATAGCTAATTCATGGAGAGTCTGCATTGATTACAGAAGACTAAATTCCTCCACGAAGAAGGATCATTTCCCACTACCGTTTATTGATCAGATCCTCGAGAAACTAGCGGGAAATAGATTCTTCTGCTTTCTTGATGGGTACTCCGGTTACAATCAGGTGGCAATCCATCCAGAGGACCAAGAAAAGACCACATTCACCTGCCCCTTCGGGACGTACGCGTTTCGAAGGATGCCGTTCGGTCTCTGCAATGCACCTGCAACTTTTCAGCGGTGCATGCTTGCCATATTCTCAGATATGGTAGGTGATTATCTGGAAGTCTTCATGGATGACTTTTCAGTTTTTGGACAATCATTTGACGATTGCCTCCAACACTTGGTCCATATACTCAGGCGGTGCATCGAGGTGAATTTGGTTCTTTCCTGGGAAAAGAGCCATTTCATGGTGCCTGAGGGAATTGTCCTGGGACATTTAATCTCAGAGAAAGGCATCCAAGTGGATCGAGCTAAGGTTAACCTGATTTCCAAGCTCCCTATGCCTAGCTCGATTAAGGACATCCGATCTTTTTTGGGGCACGTCGGTTTCTACCGTCGATTCATCCCTGATTTCTCCAAAATCGCGCGCCCCCTGACCAATCTGCTTTCCAAGGATGTGCCTTTCGGAATTTCCAAGGAATGCACTCAAGCATTTGAGATCCTACGTGACCGAGTCACCCAAGCCCCAATCCTACAGTCCCCTGATTGGTCTCAACCCTTTGAGATCATGTGCGATGCATCTGACTTCGCTGTAGGAGCGATTTCGGGGCAGAAAATTGACGGGAAACCTGTGGTCATTTACTACGCCAGCAAAACACTGGATGAGGCTCAGCGTAACAATACGGTTACTGAGAAAGAGCTGCTGGCCGTAGTATTTGCCCTGGAAAAATTCAGATCATACCTTCTGGGTTCCCGTGTTATCATATACTCGGATCACACAGCTGTGAGGCATCTCCTGGCCAAGAAGGACGCGAAACCTCGATTAATCCGCTGGATCTTGCTGTTGCAAGAATTTGACCTCGAGATTCGCGACAAGGCGGAAAAGCACAATGTGGTAGCTGATCACTTATCCCGCCTTCCTTCTGAAATTATTGATCCTTCCGGACCTATTACAGAACATTTCCCTGATGAGCACCTCCTGACTATCAGTACAAGTCTTCCATGGTTCGCCGATATTGTTAATTACCTGGCATCACATCAGATTCCGCCCGATTGGTCGAAGGCCAAAAAGGACAAATTGCGTTCCGATGACAAGTATTACCTATGGGAAGACCCGTATCTCTTCCGCATTGGTGCTGATCAGATAATCCGACGATGCATCACGGAAGTGGAAATCAAAGACATACTCTCATTCTGCCATGACCAGGCATGCGGTGGACATTTTTCGGGACATAAAACCGCATCGAAAGTCCTCCAGTGTGGTTTCTACTGGCCCACAATTTTCAAAGATGCATACAATCGCTGTAAGGCATGTTCCCGTTGCCAGACTCTAGGCAACATGAGCCATAGAGACATGATGCCTCTACAGCCGATCTTGGTATGCGAAATTTTTGATATTTGGGCGATTGATTTCATGGGACCCTTTCCTACCTCGGATGGCTTCGAATACATTTTACTCGCAGTTGATTATGTTTCCAACTGGATAGAAGCCATTCCGACCCGAACCAACAATCATAAAGTCGTTATAAAATTCCTTCATCAAAACATTTTCTCAAGGTTCGGGATTCCGCATGCTATAGTTTCCGACGGAGGGACCCATTTTACGAACGCTCAGTTCAGGTCACTGATGATCAAATACGGGGTGTCACACCGAATCTCTACTCCTTACCACCCCCAAACTAATGGTCTAGCTGAGCTATCTAACCGAGAGATCAAGAAGATCCTTCAGGTTACTGTTCGACCTGATAGAAAAGATTGGTCTTCTCGGCTTCCGGAAGCATTGTGGGCCTATAGGACCACCCACAAGACCCAATTAGGAATGTCTCCCTTCAGACTAGTGTACGGGAAGGCATGTCACCTCCCCGTCGAATTGGAGCATAAAGCCTGTTGGGCAGTACGGACCTGTAATCTCAACCTTTCTAAGGCTGGAACCCACAGAAGATTTCAAATGAGCGAGATCGATGAATTACGCCACGACGCGTATGAGAACTCGTGAATTTACCTAGAACGGGTTAAAGCTTTTCACGACAAACACATTTCTAGAAAGGTCTTTCATCCTGGTCAAAAAGTTTTACTCTTTGATGCTCGACTCAAACTATTCCCAGGAAAGCTAAGATCCAAGTGGGTCGGACCCTACCTAGTCCGCCAAATCTTCGGAAATGGAGCTATTGAAATCAGCCCACTCAGCCACGATTCTGAACCCTTTGTCGTGAACGGTCAGAGACTCAAGCCGTTCATTGACATGACCGATATAGATTTGACTGAGTCATCCTTTACCCTCCTTTCCTCTTGAGCTCATTGCGCCCAGCCGATGGCGTAAAACTCAGCGCTTAACGGGAGGCAACCCGTCATTCTTTGAAAAACCTGAAACCGTTTCTGACATCGCTATGCGGAACTCATATTGCACTTTAGGGTTCATCCATTAGAACAGCCGACTTCACCTCAGGTATACCTACCCGAGATTAGAAATCGTTCGCAACAAGTCGCTTCGACCCATTCACTCACCACACACCTGTCCTAATACATGAACTAAGCTGAATTCGAACCCACCTAATTTACAATGGGGACATTGCAAATCTTAGGCATGGGGGGGTATGAAAGTGCAAAATGTCAGAAAATTCATATCAAGAAAGGGTTTCACGTAAAAAAAAGAAAAGACTTGTTAGAGGGGAGGAACAATTCAGGGTCATACAAATGAGAGGAGGAAAAGAAAGAAAAATGACAAAAAGGAGCAAAATGAAAATGAAAAGAAATAGTCATTAGTAAAAGGTTAAGGGGTTAACTGAAGTTCTAGACAAAAAAAAAAAAAAAATGGGAACAGAAAAGTGCTATGGAGACATAACAAGAGATTAGCGGGAACGCTGGCCTTAAGCCTCTTGGGCTAGATTTTTAGCTTAAAAATTCACGTATCCGTTAAAATCTGGATAATCCTCAAGAGGTTGAGGAAAATGCGAAGCTTAAGTATTAGGTCTAAGGCTTAGGAAGTATTCGGCCTCGTTAACTGACCTCCGGTTTGCGGGATTCGGTAACCTAAGCACCCAAATTCACACACAGTCTGGTTCAGTGCGCATAAATGTTCAAAACACGCAAGAGCGTTTAATGTTCTGAAAAAGTCACCTAGATTAGGAGCGGCCAATCAACACAAGTTGATTTGGACAAGTTCCCAGCGCGGAGAGGCGGGAAATTCCCCTCGAAGATGCGTAACAACATATCGTCTCCTCGGTGCTTGTCTCTTAGGATATTTAAATATCCTACTGGGGGCATGTAAGCACTCTGCTGGTTCAGATACCATGGGTGGCATTATCACGAAATGTCTATCGCCAGGGTCTGAATTCGGCCACGGAACGCCATGGGCGGGATTATCTCGAAATCTCGAAAGCCAGGGTTCCGGGGGTTGCCATGGGCGGGATTATCTCGAAATCTCGAAAGCCAGGGACCCTTGAGGATTGATGATGGGGACGAGGAATCCGATACAGACCGTGTTGAGAAGCTAATCCGAAGCTAGAAATAAAAAGAAAAGAGAGAGAAAAGCTCTCCAAACAAATAAATCCTCTATCTCTCTCTTACAAAAAAAAAAAAAAAAACGCACTGCAAACTGAGCTTAGGCTAAAAATGTCTCAAGCACGGGTGCTTTAACCGCAGAGTCCAACAAACCCTAGGATAGTTTTTGTGGGCTGTAGAAACCTTTGCGAAGGACTGAGGCTAAAGCAGAACAGGTCCAGATTTTGGTTGGTACTTGAGTACCTCTAGGCCTATTGTCGGCATTCCTACCTAATCACAAAAGAAGCACTTATCATAACTAAGGACACTTTGGGTCTAGAATGGAAGTTAAAACTTTGAAATTTTGCTAAGGGACTAGCAAAAGCTAGGCATGGGGGTATGATGAGAGCCTCATCATGAGCCATAACTAGCTCATTTTGACCCAATAAAGAAGATAAAAGCTCCTACATAACCTAGAAGAAGGCTTAACTGAAGGAACAAGTGCTCTGAGAAGAAAACATGAAATAAAGGTTGAAACTGCAATTTTACCATTGCAGTACATAAACGGGATTTCTCAGAAGCAAAGCATAGGTCAAATGGTCCAAATAAGATAAAAAGTGGGTTGAATTAATCAGAAATGGGTTTATGTGCAATCTAAGAATTAAATGACACTTGGTAACCCTAAAACAGACCCGCTTAAATTAACAAGGTTCCGGTCAGAATAAAAATCAAGCAAACCCTCTAAAAATCATAGAAAAACATCCTCTAGGGTTTAGAACACTTAATTTGGCCTTTGGAACCTAGTTTGACCTAGATTAGGGTCTTAGCTCTTCAATTAACCTAATTTGGGTTTTTACGCAAAATGTCCAGTCAAAAGAGGTCAAACCTAAAATCCAACTTCACCATTGGATTCTTTAGGTCCAAATTAGGTTTGTACCAAAATTTGGACCTAAGGGGAGCTCATCTTGACCTACTTTGCAAGTTAGTACACCCAAATCACAAATAGGTCCCTATCTTTTGAATATCCTTGCAGAGAGCCCCCTAGGTTCTTCGCCTTCTTTGCAAACCGGTCCTGCCGCCATTGCTAGGGCAGAATCGAGCTCCGACGAAGTTTCGAGAGAGATTGCTCTCTAATTCCTCAGAGATTCTCTCCCAGAAATGGAAGGGAGATTCTCTGAGGAATTCCCTTCCTTCTAAAGCCAATCAAATTCGCTGGCGTGAACCCAATCTCTCGTGCGAACGCACGAGAGATTTGGGTATCTTTCTTCCTTCCAACTCCGGCGAGCCGGCTGACCTAATTGCGCGTTTTTCACGCACTGATAGGAGCGGCCAGCACCTATAAAACACCCCCCGGACCCGGCCGCTCATCTTAAGCTTGATTTTGACGGAGATCCCCTCCAAATTTCTTCTCTCCCATCTCCGGCCAAACGACCCACAAGCTCCGGCGACCGCCTTCCCTCCTTCTCGTCACTCTGCTGCCATACCAGCAGCAGAGTCCTCTCCGCCTCTTCCTCCCGCGGCGCGCTGTACCCTGCGTGCAAGCTCCTGACCTCATCTTCGTCGCCGCTTCCTCCCCCAGGGTCTTTCTTCCCCGACGACGGCAGTCACGAGCCGTCCTCTCCGCCGCCTCCCTTCCCTCCAAACAACCCCAGATACGTTCTCCACCCTCTCCTCTCTCTTTTCCCCCTGTTATCTCCCTTGATCGACCTTCGATAGACGCTAACCACCTCCATCATCTTCGCCTCCGACCACACTCCGGCGAGCCGCCCACACCACTCCAGCCCTCCACACGGCTCGCCAACCACCTCGAAAGCTCCGCCTCACCTCCAGGAACACACTCCACCCTACCACTGCCACTCCAGCCCTCCACAATCACCCCCCGACCAACCCACCATCTCCGGCCACAGGTTGACCTAGGCACGCACGCCTAGGCCGACCTGCGGCCTGCAGCACTGCCCACCGCCTTCCCCGTGCCACGGCGAAGGTCTCTAGCTATTCTGATTTGGCTGAGAGGAGCGTTTTGTGTATGACAGGGTTTGAGCCGCTGCCGCCATGACGACCTCTGATGAAGCTCCCACGAAGCTCCAGGCACCCGGTCTTCCAGGCTACAGGTGCTGCATACTAGCGCGAGTGTCGCGAGGTGAACGAGTCCAGCCAAGGAGCGCTAGCAGAGCCAGCAGCTGCGGGGCAATTGCACGACGAGGCTTCTGCAGGCGCGCGTGAAGGCGAGACCAGATAGTCCCACATCGTGGGATTGCAACCGTCAGGTACCATATAAGTTGTTTTTGCATTTTACTTTTATCGCCTCAGTAAGCACAGGGGTGAGGTCCCTCACTGACCCCACCCGCCTCGTCCGCGGCCTGACCACGCGGACCTGGCGGATCCGACCCGACCTAGACCTACGCACTCCTCGCGCATCACACACCTGCAGGTGCGCCTGGTCCCGGGTACGATCCGACCCGATTAAGACCGTGGCTCTGGTAGAGCGGTTTGAGTGAATTGCTTGAGAGAGAGAGACGCGCGGGTAGAGGGAGAAGGGTTAGGTTTTGCTCCTGTGCAGGCAGGTGATTAGCCCATAGTTGTGGGCTATTTAAGTATTTAAGTGCCTACACATTAGGTTAATTCTAACATTTATTTAGTATAAATGAGGATGTAAATAGATTAATTCATAGTTTTAATCTAATTACATAATCCATACATTGCATTCATATCTTAAGTGCATTTAGAATTAGCTTAGAATAGCATTCATCTAATTAGATAACCAATTAGGTATATTGTTTTTATTAACATAGAAGTTGAGGGTCTATACATAAATAACCCTAATATTTTAATAATATTTTCTTTATTCGTCTTCTTTCAGAACGGCTGGCTGCCGCTCCAACGCCCGGCTGCTGCAGTGATGAAGCCATTCAAGGGGGAGCGGATGTGGTGGATCTGGTCGGCGGCTGATTTCAAAATTGTTCAAGACACTATAAAAGGAGCACGGAAGCTGCCGGCTGCAGCAGGCCTCCGCCACCGACCCACCACTGTGCAGAGAGATCCTCTCTCTTCCACTCCACACTGCCGGCCTCTACCGTGGCGGCGAGTCTCCACCACCGTGGGCGTGTGGTGTGACAGGCCACACCGCCATCCGGAGCTCGCCCGCATTACCGTGAGCACATCAGCGTGCATCTCCCTCGCCGTCGTCACCAACCACCACCGCCGAGCCACTGTGCAATCACCCTTTCAGTCACTTAAGACGTCCAGGAAATTTCCCGGACGTCTGAAGTCCACCCCCACTCCAGCAGCAATCTCCGTCCTCTCACTTCACTTCCACCACCCACGCCGCAGCAGCCCGCTCATCTCCAACCGCATGCAAGGCGTGCACAACCTCCAGCCCTCACGCCCGCTCTCGCCACCTTCCCTGCGCCTGCAGCCTTCGCCATCTCCACGCGCAACCACCGGCGCACCCATCTGAAGTCCACCCGCAGCACCTTCCCGCACCGACTGCACTGCGCGCCCCACCATCTGCAACAGCACCTGCAGAACCACCCCCTACGCCCTCTCGCCAGCAGTCCCGCGCACGCCTCACTACACACGCCCTCTTCCCCGCGCCTGCAGACCACCGTAGCCACGCCTCCGCGCGCCAGCGCCCTCAGCAGACCCTTCGCGCGCCCACGCACAACCGCCTGCAGCACCTCCGCCGGAGCTCGTCCGGCCACCTCCGGCCGCCGCGCGACTCGCCGTCACCACCGATTCGAAGCCCTTGATCCAAGGGACCTCCGCCGAGCTTCCCGCGCCCAGCCATCGGCTCCTCGTCGCGCAAGACAACGGGGAAAAATTCCCCTGTTTTGCTACAGTAAAGCGTTGATTAAAATTTACATTTTCTGCCATTGCCAGATTTTATTCATATTCTATTCACTCTGCATTGCGGAAAATATCCTGTAGTTTATCATAATTGCCATTTCAGCATTATTTCTTGCTTAAACCTTAATCTAAAGGCAATCTTGGCTTGGTTCTTGTCCAAATTGACTCCGAACAAACATTTTTAAGTGGCGCGAATTTTAATACGTTATTGCCTCCCTGTGGAAACGACCCGCTCCTCTGCGAGTGGTTATTTCTTATTAAAAATTGATTAGTCGATTTTTCCACCACATTAAACTACAAACGACTTAAAAGCGAAAGATCGACCCGGTCAAATGGCGCCGTTGCCGGGGAGGCAACAGACGCAATAATTTCGCCTAATTTTATTTTGATTATTTGTCAATTGCACAGAGATTTGACCATCTATTATTTTCTTTTCTGTGCGAGAAATTTTGCGCAAGAATCAGCCACTGTGAGAGGCGACCCTTGACGTCGCCAGACGAGAAGTGGACAAGCAATTTTGAAAGGAGGAGAAGGACGAGGACGCGACGGACACCACTGTATTTAATCGCTAATTTAATTAGAATAGAATTAAGACTGAAGACTTAATTTTTCATTACAGTTAGTTTGAAACCCTTGTTCTGGGGCATATTTTGAGGGTTTGTTCCCTGATTTTATTTTGGACCCGTGTTGGGTAATTTTTGGGAGCCTGTTCCCTTTTCTTTAGATTTAGGTTTATTTTTTCTTTTATTTGCTTGTGCATAAGTAGTTCTAAAAAAATAGAAAAAAGAAAAAAAAACGAGCTGCCTGCTAGAAGTTGCCTGCCCTAGGACGAACCATTTAGGTCTGTATGAGCAGCCTCTAGATTTGCTTTTCTGCATTGCGTACATTTTTGCATCGAAGATCGCTGGAGGCAAGGTACGCATTCTCTTACTTTGCATCCTATTTTTGATCACGCATTGCATTTGGGATTTAATGCGAAGACCACCTAATCTGTACTGAATAAATCTAACAAGTGGTCACATATTTTCTTTAGAAAAAGGACTAATTAAAGGAAGGACATTTTAAAAACCAAGGATTTGATTTTCAAACTTGGCGTGCGATTCAAAGTTCAAAATCTTTTACGGTGTATGCACACTTATTTCACTTGCACCATGGCACGCTTCTAGACACTCCTTAGGTTTGGAAATACTAGGACAAGAGCCCTCCTTTCGTTGGATTCTGAAGTGTTCGGAACTTGAGATCAAAGGTTTTGTAAATCCAAAGAGGGGGATACCCTGTCACGGATTTTTGGGGGTAGTTGAGGAGCACCGCGAAAGCACAGCTTCAAAGGAAGGCTTAGGCCTACTTGCATCCCTCGATCTTCCGTCTTTGGATTTACTTGACCATTTGAGATTTAGGGAAGATTACCTAAGTTCCAACTAGGTCTTTTTAGGCGAGCCGTAGGTTGACAATAGGCGCGTAATTGATTGGGTAACTTGTTTTGTCACCTACAATTTGAATTAAATTCAAAAGCCTAAATCTGTAAAGACCAAACAAGTCCGTTTGAATTGTGTTTGTAGTGCTTGCTTGGTAGGCGTTCTCTTAGGAGACAACTTGTATTTGATCCTGAACCAGAAAGAATCCTAAGAAAAGACCTCCCAAGGGTAGAAATGGCCGGTCAAAGGAGCCTTAAGGAATATTTCATCCCAACCAACCAAGCTGGCCCAGCACTACGTAGACCTGGAGGGGATAATCCATATGAGATCAAAAGTAGTACCATATCCTTGCTACCCTCCTTTTATGGTACTACTAGGGAAGATCCTTACAGGCATATTGAGGAATTCACCGAGGTCTGTTCCACGGTGAAGCTGCAGGGCGTTACTGATGACGCTCAAATGCGGACCCTTTTTCCCTTCTCCCTAAAGGACAAAGCCAAGTATTGGTATCACACCCTTGATAATTTAAATACTTGGGATGCCCTGAAAAAGGAGTTTTTGAAGAAGTACTTCCCCATGAGCAAAACAAATCACTTTAGGAGGGAAATCATGAGTTTTGCTCAAAAGGATGGGGAAGCTTTCCATGATGCGTGGGAGCGCTTTAACGATTTGCTGAGACTTTGCCCACATCACCAGGTGCCTAAATGGCAACTGGTTGAAAGGTTCTACACCGGACTTAATGATTCGCATAGGCAAACTGTGGATGGTGCCTGTGCAGGAACCTTTCTATCTAAGACTGAGGATGAAGCTTGGAACTTATTTGATACTTTGAGTGAGAATTCTATTCACTTGAATTCTGCCTACATGGATAGAAAGCCCACTCTCATGCAAAGAAAGTTGGAGGCGAATGAAGCAAGGGACACCCAGAATTTAGCTTATCAAATTCAATTACTGAATCAAAACATGGAAAGGCTTATGTCGAACCCGAGTTCATTCACACCTAACACCTCCACATCCCAAGCTTCCGAATGCGTAATTTGTCAAGGCAATACACACGCCACTGTGGATTGCCACTTGGCCTCCCAATTCCCTGAGCTTGTACAAGCAGATTTGAATGCCGCTCAAGGGTTCCGTCCAAGACCTCGTAATGATCCTTTCTCCAACACTTATAATGAGGGATGGAGGAACCACCCAAACTTTTCATGGAGACAAGGAAATGTCCCAAATTCAGGGAATTACAAACCGCAATCCTTTCAAAACCATCAAATGAACCAACCTCAGACCTTTGCCCAACCTAAAACCTCTGAGATGGATGAATTGAAGGCGATCTTGAAAACTATGCAAGAAAGTCAAAGTGCCATCATCCAATCTCATGACAAGGCTATACATGAGATGAAATCACAAATTGGACACCTTGTTGAGGCCGTTAGACAGAGGGAGACTGGGAAGTTTCCAAGTGCTGCTGAGGAAAATCCTAAAGGAAAAGGGATTGTCTTTAGGGAGCATGCTCAGGCGGTGACTATTCTGAGGAGTGGGAAAGAAATTTCCAAACCCGATGCTCCTATAGTCTCACCCCCTAAAAAAACATCCACCCCGACTTTCACCCCCACCGAAGAAGATTTGCCCAAATCTCCTCCGCTTGAAATCACCTCACCGGAAGAAGTTGCCCCCGTTCCACCCCTTACTCGACATGACAACCCTTCCACCCAGAGATCGAGAGTGCCATTTCCAGAGCGCTTATCCACCTCTGGGCAGACTTCTGCTGGCTCATCTGGAGCCAAAGATAAGACGGATGAGATTATGGAAACTTTCAAGCAAGTGCAGATTAACCTGCCTTTGCTTGAAGCTATCAGGCAGATTCCGTCTTATGCCCGCTTCTTAAAGGACTTGTGCACGAAAAAGCGGCAATCTAGAAAACAGGTCCAGTCTAAAGTTGTCCTGCCTGATTCTGTTAGCTCAATTGTTCAACATGGCACACCTCCGAAACTTAAGGACCCAGGGGCCCCATATATCTCTGTAGTTATTGGTGACTTACAAATTGATGAGGCTCTGCTTGATCTGGGTGCGGGGGTGAACATCCTTCCGAGCTATGTATATGAACAACTTGGGGGAGGCAATCTGAAGCCTAGCCCTGTAGTCCTTCAAGTTGCTGATCGATCACTTAAGACACCACGGGGAATTTTGGAAGATGTCCTCGTAAGAGTGGAGGATTTCTTTTTTCCCGTTGACTTCTTAGTTTTGGACACTGACCCTACCAACAAGCCAACCAAACCCTCCATCATTTTGGGCCGCCCCTTCCTTGCAACTTCCCATGCTTCAATTAATTGCAATACTGGGGCATTGAAAATGGGCTTTGGGAATAGGAAAATCCGGCTTAATGTGTTTGATGCTTACAAACAAGCTGGACTTGAGGATTGTTCTCAAGTTGAGGTGATAGATGACCTGATTGAAGAGGCAACTCCTGCAATGTTATCTGATGACCCCCTTCAGCATGTCATGCTAAATGAGCATTCCCATCTCTTGGAGGAATGTGAAGGGGATATACTAGAACTAGAGGAATTGCTAGGAGTTTCTGCTGAGTCTCTTCCCCCATCATTTCCGCCGAAGGCAGATTTGCTACCTGAGATGGGGACATCTATTATGAAACCCTCAACCATACAAGCCCCCAACCTTGAGTTGAAACCCCTCCCTGACACTCTCAAGTATGTTTTCCTAGGTGCCAATGATACGCTCCCAGTTATCATTTCGGCTGTGCTGTCTGAGGCACAGGAGGGAGCCTTGATTGAATGCTTGTCTAGGCATAAGGAAGCTATTGCTTGGAGCATTGCTGACATTAAGGGTATAGACTCTACACTCTGCATGCACCACATTTATACTGATGATTCCATCAAGCCTTTTAGGGACATGCAGAGACGTCTGAACCCTAATATGAGGGAGGTTGTAAAAAAGGAAATCCTGAAGTGGTTGGACGCTGGGATCATATATCCCATTGCTGATAGTAAATGGGTCAGTCCCATTCATGTGGTGCCAAAGAAGGCAGGCTTTACTGTGGAACTCAACGACCAAGGTGAACAAGTTGTCACTAGACCCTCAACTGGATGGAGGGTCTGTATTGATTACCGCAAGCTGAACACCGCTACCCAGAAGGATCACTTTCCTTTGCCTTTTATTGATCAAATTCTCGAAAAATTGGCAGGGAATAAGTATTATTGCTTTCTCGATGGATATTCTGGGTACAATCAGGTGGCAGTCTTTCCTGATGACCAGGAAAAGACGACATTCACGAGTCCTTACGGTACTTTTGCATTCAGGCGTATGCCGTTTGGATTATGTAATGCCCCTGCAACTTTCCAGCGGTGTATGATGTCTATCTTTTCGGACATGATCGACGAGTGTGTCGAAGTATTTATGGATGACTTCTCTATTTATGGCTCGTCTTTCGACCAGTGTCTCATGCACCTGGAGAATGTGTTGAAACGATGTAAGGAGACTGGTTTAGTCCTCAGCTGGGAGAAAAGTCACTTCATGGTACAGAAAGGAATTGTACTTGGGCATGTTGTATCTGAGCAAGATTTGGAAGTAGATAAAGCCAAGATTGATTCTATTTCCAAACTTCCATTGCCTACGAATGTCAAACAGATTAGATCCTTTCTGGGCCATGCTGGCTTTTACAGGCGCTTTATTAAAAATTTTAGTAAGATTTCTAGGCCACTTTGTGACTTATTGGCGAAGGAATCTTCCTTCAGTTTTGATTCAAAGTGTGCCGAGGCCTTTCAAACTCTAAAGGAGGCCTTGATCTCTGCGCCTGTTCTCCAAGCTCCTGATTGGGCACTCCCCTTTGAGCTTATGTGTGATGCTTCGGATTATGCAGTGGGAGCAGTCCTTGGACAAAGGGTTGAGGGAAGACCTCATGTGCTGCATTATGCAAGCAAGACTTTAACTGAACCTCAGCAAAACTACACCGTCACTGAAAAAGAATTACTTGCTGTAGTTTTTGCTCTGGAGAAGTTTAGGTCTTATTTACTTGGGTCTAAGGTGGTTATTTTTACTGATCATGCAGCAGTGAAACATCTCATTGCTAAGAAAGATTCTAAGCCACGTCTAATTAGGTGGATCTTACTCCTTCAAGAATTTGACTTGGAAATACGTGAAAAGAAAGGAGTAGAAAATGTTGTGGCTGACCACCTGTCTCGTCTTCCTCTTAACGACTCTATTTCTGAAGACATTCGCGAGACATTCCCCAATGAAACTCTGATGGCGGTAACACCAACTTTACCTTGGTATGCAGACATTGTAAATTACTTGGTCACTGGACAAACTCCTGGCTCTTGGGATAAGCAGAAAAGAAAGAGATTCATTTCTCAAGCAAGATATTTTCATTGGGAAGAGCCAGAATTATTTAGAATTGGACAAGACCAAGTTTTGAGACGTTGTGTGCCTGAAGAGGAACAACAAAGTGTGCTGACATTTTGCCATGCACTTCATTGTGGAGGACACTTTGGTGCTAAGAAAACTGCTTTTAAGGTTCTCCAGTCTGGTTTTTGGTGGCCTTCCTTATTTAAGGATTCTCATAATTTTGTTAAGGCCTGTATTAGATGTC
Source organism: Thalassia testudinum (assembly GCA_037157565.1). NCBI lineage: Eukaryota > Viridiplantae > Streptophyta > Magnoliopsida > Alismatales > Hydrocharitaceae > Thalassia > Thalassia testudinum. Next base: position 55,778,418 of record JAZHRO010000009.1, read on the forward strand.
AACGGACTGGAACGATTGGGAAGAAGAATGAAATGCCTCAACATCCTATTCAATCTGTTGAAATTTTTGATGTGTGGGGAATTGACTTTATGGGCCCCTTCCCGTCGTCCCATGGTTTTGAATATATCTTGGTGGCAGTTGATTATGTCTCTAAATGGATAGAGGCCATTCCGACGCGCACAAATGACCACTCTGTGGTTTTGAAATTTGTGAAGGCCAATATCATATCCCGTTTCGGCTGCCCCAAGACTATTATAAGTGATGGGGGACCTCATTTCCGAAACCACCACTTCAATCGGTTAATTAAGAGTTTGGGAGTGACTCACAAGGTTGCTACCCCTTACCACCCTCAGACAAGTGGTCAGGTTGAAGTATCAAATAGGGAGATAAAAAATATTTTGGAAAAGACCGTTAGACCTGATAGGAAAGATTGGTCCCAAAAGCTCGATGATGCTTTGTGGGCTTATCGAACGGCTTATAAGACCCCTTTGGGTACTTCTCCCTTTCGGATTGTGTATGGAAAAGCGTGCCATTTACCTGTTGAGTTGGAACATAAAGCACTTTGGGCTATTCGAAGTGTTAACATGGATTTAGAGAAGGCAGGTAAGGCACGATTTCTAGAATTAAGTGAGCTTGAGGAGCTGAGGAATGATGCTTATGACACCTCTCAAGCTTATAAAGAAAGAACTAAGGTCTTGCATGACAAGTTTATTCTTCGAAAGACCTTTGAACCCAACCAACAAGTCTGGCTTTTCAATTCCAGACTTAAGCTTTTTCCTGGGAAATTAAAATCTCGTTGGGATGGGCCTTACATAATCACCAAAGTATTCCCCCATGGAGCTATGGAGATCAAAAATCCTTCCTCTTCAGCAACTCCCTTTATCGTCAACGGTCAACGGTTAAAACCGTACATAACTTTAGATGGCCATCTAGTTGACGAAGTCACTCTTGAGGAGCCTTAGCTCCTACTATTCTCCGCCTCAGGTAATATCTTCCTTTAGCTATTTTTGATTTTCAATGAGGACATTGTTTGAACCAGGCATGGGGGAGAGGACCTGAGGCATTTTGTTTATAGCATGCATTTAAAAAAAAAAAAAAAAAAAAAGAAAGAAAAAAAAAAAAAATATATATATATATATATATATATATATATATATATATAAAAAGAGAAGTTTTGAGCTTAACTGGCTAGATCTTGCCGTCTTAAGCAAATCAGAACTCTAGGGTAGACTAAGTTAATTCTAGGGTCAAACTTTAGAAGCTAAATAAGCTACTAGCTTTAGACCTTTAGGGTCCTTTGTGGACTTAAAAACTTAAGTAGGAGTTAAGTTGCAGACCATTCTTCAAGAGGTTGAGGAAGGGAAGCTAGGGTTTGAGTTAAAAGGTGGGGTAGTACCTGGAGTCTTATTCTACCTTTTGGTTTACAGGTCCTTGTAACCCAAGCATCCAAATTGTTCACACTTGGTCTGGTAATTAACTTAATTTCTGAAAAGAGATTTGGTTCTCTTAGTTTTGACTTAAGAAAGGCTTGAAAACATATTTTGATTGGAAGAGTTCCCGCCGCAGGAGAGGTCGAGTATATACTCACCTTGAGGATGCGATGGTAACATATTACCTCCTCGGCGCTTGTCTCTTAGGATATCCATCCTACTGGGGGCATGTAAGCGCATTGCGCGGTTCAGGTACCATGGGCGGCCCTATCTCGAAGTGCCGATTGCCATAGGCCTGAATTCGCTTAAGAAATCCATGGGCGATACTATCTCGAAGTGTCGATTGCCAGGAGTTCTTGGGGTCGTTATGGGCGGTGCTATCTCGAAGCATCGAAAGCCAGGCACCCTTCGAGGTATGGTAATGGGGACAATGAATCCGACACAGACCGTGTTGATAGCTGATCTGAGGTTAGACTTAGAAGAATCAAAAAAAAAAAAAAAAAAAAGTATATTTATTAAAAAAAAAAAAAAAAATTCCTTTAACTCAAATAACTCGGACCAATGCAAAAGCACGGATGCTTTAATCTCAGGGATCAATAAACTTTAGGGTAGAGTCAGAAATCAGGGAAACTTGTGCTTACAACTCGTCTTTAGCCGACCTAGTCTGTAACTTAGCAACTACTTAGGGACCTTGGGTTTAGAACCTGAACTTAATATGCTTCTGAAGGAAGACTAAGTGAGTTGACTAGTCTACTTAGAGTGCTAGGTTTCGCTTAATTTTGCTAGGGACTAGCAAAAACTAGGCATGGGGGTATTTGATTAGCCCATAGTTGTGGGCTATTTAAGTATTTAAGTGCCTACACATTAGGTTAATTCTAACATTTATTTAGTATAAATGAGGATGTAAATAGATTAATTCATAGTTTTAATCTAATTACATAATCGATACATTGCATTCATATCTTAAGTGCATTTAGAATTAGCTTAGAATAGCATTCATCTAATTAGATAACCAATTAGGTATATTGTTTTTATTAACATAGAAGTTGAGGGTCTATACATAAATAACCCTAATATTTTAATAATATTTTCTTTATTCGTCTTCTTTCAGAACGGCTGGCTGCCGCTCCAACGCCCGGCTACTGCAGTGATGAAGCCATTCAAGGGGGAGCGGATGTGGTGGATCTGGTCGGCGGCTGATTTCAAAATTGTTCAAGACACTATAAAAGGAGCACGGAAGCTGCCGGCTGCAGCAGGCCTCCGCCACCGACCCACCACTGTGCAGAGAGATCCTCTCTCTTCCACTCCACACTGCCGGCCTCTACCGTGGCGGCGAGTCTCCACCACCGTGGGCGTGTGGTGTGACAGGCCACACCGCCATCCGGAGCTCGCCCACATTACCGTGAGCACATCAGCGTGCATCTCCCTCGCCGTCGTCACCAACCACCACCGCCGAGCCACTGTGCAATCACCCTTTCAGTCACTTAAGACGTCCAGGAAATTTCCCGGACGTCTGAAGTCCACCCCCACTCCAGCAGCAATCTCCGTCCTCTCACTTCACTTCCACCACCCACGCCGCAGCAGCCCGCTCATCTCCAACCGCATGCAAGGCGTGCACAACCTCCAGCCCTCACGCCCGCTCACGCCACCTTCCCTGCGCCTGCAGCCTTCGCCATCTCCATGCGCAACCACCGGCGCACCCATCTGAAGTCCACCCGCAGCACCTTCCCGCACCGACTGCATTGCGCGCCCCACCATCTGCAACAGCACCTGCAGAACCACCCCCTACGCCCTCTCGCCAGCAGTCACGCGCACGCCTCACTACACATGCCCTCTTCCCCGCGCCTGCAGACCACCGTAGCCACACCTCCGCGCGCCAGCGCCCTCAGCAGACCCTTCGCGCGCCCACGCACAGCCATCTGCAAACCGCCAGCAACCGACCTCTGCAGCTTCCACCGCACACGCCAGCGCTCGCCTGCAGACCACCGCAGCCACGCCTCCGCGCGCCAGCGCCCTCCGCAGACCCTCCGCGCGCCCACGCACAACCGCCTGCAGCACCTCCGCCGGAGCTCGTCCGGCCACCTCTGGCCGCCGCGCGACTCGCCGTCACCACCGATTCGAAGCCCTTGATCCAAGGGACCTCCGCCGAGCTTCCCGCGCCCAGCCATCGGCTCCTCGTCGCGCAAGACAACGGGGAAAAATTCCCCTGTTTTGCTACAGTAAAGCGTTGATTAAAATTTACATTTTCTGCCATTGCCAGATTTTATTCATATTCTATTCACTCTGCATTGCGGAAAATATCCTGTAGTTTATCATAATTGCCATTTCAGCATTATTTCTTGCTTAAACCTTAATCTAAAGGCAATCTTGGCTTGGTTCTTGTCCAAATTGACTCCGAACAAACATTTTTAAGTGGCGCGAATTTTAATACGTTATTGCCTCCCTGTGGAAACGACCCGCTCCTCTGCGAGTGGTTATTTCTTATTAAAAATTGATTAGTCGATTTTTCCACCACATTAAACTACAAACGACTTAAAAGCGAAAGATCGACCCGGTCAGCAGGCTGATCGCAGGAGAAGGACTTGGCCGCTGCAGAAGAAGGAAAAGCAAGCCAAAGAAGAAGAAGAAGGCAACGAAGAAAGGAGGAGCAAGACAGAAGAAGAAGAAAGAAAGAAGTCTTCGCAGGAGAAGAAGGAAAGCAGAAAGATTAGAAGTCTTCGCAGAGAAGAAGAAGAAGGACAAGGGAAGATTGCAAAGAGATCAGAAAGGCATAGCAGAAGAAGGAAGAGAGAAAGAAAGATCACATTTAAGACGTCTGATACATAAATCAGACGTCTAATTCTATTTTTTTTACATCTTTTTTTAAAACTCTTTGAATCAATTATATTTGCATTTAACAGTTGTATTCTTGGGTTTTACAAAGTACTGAGTTTGCTCCCTGTGTTCGACCTCGGATACTCTAGTTGTTCGAGTAATAAAATTATTTATATTTGTTTAAACGTTTTGTCGGTTCTACTGCAACGTAATACGCCTTTAAATCCGCACAAAAACGTTGACAACAGTGCACCACTAGCCTCGCATGCGTTCCCCTCGTTGTGCCCCCACCAGCATGCAGTAGCACGCTTGCTCGCACAACAGCTGCACACGCCCTTTCCTCTTCGTGAGCACCTCCAGCAGCCACGCGCATTCAGCTGCTCCAACACCTCCAGCAGGCCGCCGGGCACCCACTCCAACCTCCTCTCCGACCGGCTAGCTCCGGCCATGCCGTGCCTCGCCGCCACCACCAAAAGAAGCGACCCGACAATAGCTACCTTCAACGAGAGGCTCCACTCTGACCTCCACCTCCTCTGTGCGTGGAGGTGCTCAAAGCAAACTCCCCTATTTTTGCACAGTAACTCCTCTATTAGTTTTTACGATTCATGCCATTATGAACTTTCATTTTTTTTATTTCATTATCGTGGTGAATTTATGATAAACTCCTTCATTGTTTAGGTTATTAAGCAAATCAATTTCTTAACCCTAATCCAAGTGAATTTCCATTAAAATCTTGGAAGATTCTTGCTATAGGAGAAGCTTAATTTGTATTTACATTTAAGTGCCATTGTGAGGGTTTTATTCTTTTTATATTATGGTACACATTACATTGAACCCCTTCCTATTTGGCTTAAATGTAATTTCAACTTGAGCTTTTATTTAAACTCATATCTATACGATTTTTCGACACAATTTCTTGAGGAAATCATTTGTGAACAATAATTTTTAATTATCGCAAGTTTGTAATAGCCATTACCTCCCTGTTGACACGACCAGCTCTTCTCGAGTGGTTAATTTTTCTTATTTTGATTTGCAATTTTCCACCACTTGCAAACTATAACACAACTTCTATATGCGAACAACGAAAGCGAAAACTGACTTATCACACACGTTTTGCACTAACTCACTCATTGGTAGTTCTAATGGAAATTGGGTAGCTAATGAACCTTCTAGGGTGGTATGGCTGGCAAGTTACCGTGGGTAACAGCCCATTAGTAGGTTGTCTAGAGCCCAACCACAAGACCATTCTCTTTCACTACTACCTTTAGGTAAATCTTCGATCAGGAAAACCACCTACATAAAAAAAGAAGTAGAAAGAAAATAGAAAAGGAGAAAAGAAATAAAAAATAAGCCACACTTCACCTCACAAGTATAGCTGGCAAGTTGTGGGTAATAGCCCATTGGCCGGTTGTCCAGATCCTAGCTCATAAAATTCATAAGAATTCCAAAACACTTAAGGAAGAAGCTGGGAAGTACTATAATCTGGGAAGATATACACTGGGTTCACCCTTATGTTGGCCCAACAAAAATAAAAAGTAGGGAGGAAGCTACCGGTCAAATAAATGCACCTTTAGGTAGCATTTTTTTTTCCTTCTTTTTTGGGTCACCTAGGGGCATAGAAACCTGAAGTCCGTTTTAATTACCATTTAGTGAGTGTATCACTATCACAATAAGATGCTTAGTACTAAGAATCCTTTTCGAGTTTTGGGTGGATTGGGTAGTGATGCAATGCATTTCGCATGTTTGAAATTAGGGTTAAGAGTAACCCGTCGTTGTAGCCTCAAAACTCGTTTATCAAATGAAATTTTATAACCCAAACTTAAAAAGTGAGTCCCAGGTTGAACATGGGGAGGTGAACGTTTAGTTTAATTCAAAACCATGCTTCGTTTTGTTTGTTTTTGGTATTTTGAAGTTTTACTATTTTTTGTGTTTTTGACATAAGAAGACAAGTAGAATAGATGGAACAAATATGATATATATTACTCCAACGTCAATTACAATGATTTATGAAAGCATAAAAAGGAAAGAGGTGAGAAGGAATCTCCCTAATCGGCTATTCGGTGAGACGATGGCACCTGGCTAAAGCTTGGACGAAGGAGTTGAGAAGCGGGATGATGGAGGTGAGATGAAGGAGGACGTCGGCTAGAGGAAAGCTTCAGTGTGGCTCTGGAATGGAGGTGAGGAGGTGGAGATGATCTACTACCGGAATGGACGTGAGAGGATGACTCCAAGGAGACATATGAATGGTGATGGGAAGAGGGAGGAATATTTGATGAAGTAGAGGTTCACTACACTAATAGGAGCCTTTGGAGCTTCAGAGTAAGCTCTAACGAAGCGTTGGTAGGCTTGCTAGAGCTTAGGATTAGGTGGAAGTAAAGTAGGTAGAGATGAAGAGGAATGGGGGGTGTACGGGTGTTTATATAGTGATGGGAGGAAGAGCATCCCATGCACCAACATTTAGTGACAACTACAAGCATCAGTAAAGGCTGCTCAAGCTGTTGCCAAAAGATCAGCGCCACTTCATTGCCTTGGCTGGTGCACGCACTACACAGGCCATTTAATGACAACTGCAAGTGTCAATAAAGCCTTGCTCTTCTGTTGCTACAAATCACGCGCTCGTCACTCACACCCGCCAGCTGTCATTGAGGTTGGATGCACCGTAGCCATTGGATTCAGAAGTGAATGGTTGAGATTGCACGAAGATCGCGCCTCTTGATCGCGCATGAGATGGCATGTTCTTGAGGAGCATCGGCAGCCATGTGCAGCATCCACGCTCATCCAACGGTGCCACGTGGTGACGCCTCTGCCGCTTGATTGTGCCTGCGCTCATCCAATGGGTGCAATTCGATTGTGCCCTCTCTTCGCAAGATTGCCTCCCCCACCGTGGCTTAAACTCGCACTCGCAATTTGCGAGTAAGTGTCTTCACCAGTGGGCTAAGGCCGTGGTTTGTCTAGTGGAGGGAGTGGTGTAGTCGCACATCTCAATCGTTGGATGAAGATCCAATGGCCGAAATGAGGGCCTCCTTGAGCTGCCTGAGGGCGGGTGAGGAGTTCGGCCGTGGAGCGTACATCTCAGCTGTTGGATTGAGATCCAACAGCTGCGATCTCATCTTGCAGCGGGCTTGGGATGCCTTGGCTTAGGTGTGGTGGCTTGGATGGCACCATGTGGGACAATTTGGGCTGGCCGCCTTCTTCTTGTGGAGGGTACTACAGAGTTCTGATCGGGGTGATTCTCGGGTTGATGGATTACGATCGTTGCTCTGAATCCATCTGTACGGTTGGACTCTTCATCCGAAGCCCGTAAAGATGTCACATTGCCTTCTGGTCATGTAAAATGACAGAATTAATGTACATAATAAACAATTATCCTACATGCAATGCAATGGATGTTTTTGCAATACTTATTTCATTATATGCACTGCTAGAACTATCATAAATAAGCATTTTACGATGAATTTATGCATGTTTATCATACCTCCATGCTTACTTTTAGCTAGTCCTTAGCAAAATTAACCTAAATACTATTTATAAAAGTAGAATGAAGATTCGATTATTTAGGCAAAATTCGTCGATTGCTTTAGGATGTCACAACCCCAAGACCTAATTACAAAAACTCAATAGTGTCCCAGTGTCTACAAGAATGCAGACCGTCCAAGCCCTCGCCTTATTTATGAAAAGAAGATACATAATTTTTTTTCTTACTTTTCTTCTTTTCTAATTTTTTTGTACTATTGGAGTTTGAGAGTTCCGAGATAACGTTTTACGACTACCCATCCTGCCCAAGACTTGAAAAGGACTCTAAGTGGTAAGCATCTAGTGAAAAGAGTGAAAAACTCACTAGGCGGCCGTTAAAATGGACTTCGGGTTTCTACGACCCTAAGTGACTTTGCCTAGAGGTTTATCTTTTCAAACAGTAGCTTTCTCCCTATTTCTTTTATTTATGGGGTCAACTCAAGGGCGAACCCAATGTATATCTCCCTGGTTTGTTCTACTTCCCCACTTCTTCCCTAAGTGTTTTGGGAATTATTGTGCATGTTTGCTAGCTGGGCTGTAGACAACCGGCCAATGGGCTATTACCTACGACAACTTGCCAGCCATACTCGTGCAGTGAAGTGTGATTTTATTTGTTTTTCTTTCTACTTTTTCTATTTTTTTCTTTCTCTTTTTTCTTTTATTTTTTTTCTTTTTAGGTAGGTTGCTTCCCTAATTTAAGATTTACCTAAACGCAGTATAATGAAAATGGTCGTGTGGCTAGGTTCTGGACAACCGACTGATGAGCTGTTACCACCAACAACTTGACAGCCATACCACCCTAGATACTTCATTAGCTACCCAATTTCTGAAGAAACTGCCAAAAAGTGAGTTAGTACAAAAAGGTGTGTAGATGCTTAGGTTTAAAGTCCCCTCAAATCAGAAGGCAGGTTGATAAGTCGTATACATATCACCCCAATTTATTGACCAGTTTAAGATAAGATTATTTGTCGAGGACTCGAGACTAAGTACACATTTGAGTGGTCACTCGGTCTAATTAAGCCAGAAGATGTGAAGAGTTTAAGTATTCAGGTCCCAAAGTATCAATTTTTAATATTTGCAACTCCTAATGCTTAAGTTCTCATCTCCTAATTCTTTTTCTATTTTTTTTAAGATGAAAATAGGAAATTACTGTTATGGCTGACAAAAAGATTCAAAAGAAATATCTACTCTCCCATGCTTAGCTAATGAAATGTCCTCATTGCTAAAAATGAAAGCATGTTGGAGAGTAGAAGTGGAAGAATTGCACCTTGTTTTCATGAGATTCTGGTCAGCTCGGAATAGTATTAACACGTACTGAGTTTAGTGCCTTCAGCTAGGCGATGATCGGCTCATGGTGGTTAAGCCAAGGTAAGAGCAACCTTGTCCAAGATGGGTTTAGGGAGCAGATGGTCAATAAAGGGTTTGAGACACTATCCATTGACCTTGAGATATTACCCGTCTTTGGGTGAGAGATTTTGATGGCCCTATTAGGGAAAATCCTCTCAATAATGAATGGGTCAACCCACTTAGACTTGAGTTTGCCAGGGAAAAGCTTCAATCGAGAATCGAAAAGCCAGACCTTCTAGTTCGGCTCAAAGCTCTTACGTGAAATCATTTGGTCATAGAGAGCTTTGGTCCTTGCCTTATAAATTCTGGCATTTTCATAAGCATCATTTTGAATCTCCTCCAAGTCAGATAGTTGGAGTTTCCTGGTTTTTCCGGTCAACTCTAGCTCAAAATTACATTTCCTGATGGCCCAAAATGCCTGGTGTTCAAGTTCTATGGGTAAGTGACACTCCTTACCGAACACCAGATGGAACAGAGACATACCGATAGGCATTTTGTATGCCATACGGTATGCCCAAAGAGGATCATCTCTCTTGGCCATGTTCCCGAGTGTCTGGCATCAGGTGCACGACTTTGAGAATTCCCAGGCATACTTAACTAATGACGGCCAATAGAATCTAGATTGGAAGATTTTTGCTGCCATCTTCTCGGAAAAGTGTCCACCACACGTAGATGTATGGCGGAACTCAAGTATACTATGGAAGTCAATTTCCTGGATGCATCGATGAATAATCTGGTCTACACCGATGCGGATCATCCCAAAAATAATATTTATCCTCTGACACAAGTCTGTCCGATTATTGTTTGGTCCAATCCTAGGGGATTTGACCAACGGCCAAATAATTGACGATATCCATAAACCAGGGGGTTTGGATACCCGAGACTGTAAGGATAGTCTCATCCGAAAAAGTATCAGAGATCGAGATATCCAGATGAGGAGAATCAATTAGGATTCTCGAGAGGTGATCTGCCACTACATTTTGTGCCCGGGCTTCTTCCCTGATTTCAAGATTAAAATCTTGAAGTAGCAAAATCCAGTGAATAATCCGGGGTTTGGCATCCTTTTTGGCCAAGAGATGTTTCAAGGCCGAGTGGTCGGTATAGATGATGACACAAGAACCTAGAGATAAGCCCTGAATTTTTCTAAAGTGAAAACTACAGCTAGCAATTCTTTTTGAGTAACAGTGTAGTTCCTCTGGGCCTCATCCAGAGTCTTGCTAGGGTAGCAAGTCACAGAGGGCTTTTTCTCAATCTTCTGACCTAAGACAGCCCCGACGGCATAATCAGATGCGTCAGCCATAATCTCAAATTGGGCTGTTCGAACCGGTGGTTGCAACACCAGGGCATAGGTGACTGCTGTTTTTAATAAATCAAATGCCTTACAGCATGATTCATGAAACTCGAATGACATATCTCTGGCCAGAAGGTTACTCAAGGGTCGAGCAACCTTCGAGAAGTCCTTGATGAATCTTGTATAAAAACCCACATCCCTAAGGAAAGAGCAAATCTATTTTACGGATGTGGGTGGAGGAAGTCTAGAGATAGCAACCACCATAGCTTTATCAACCTCAATACCCCGACTTGAGACCACATGGCCCAGGACAATGCCTTTTTGTGTCATAAAGTGGCTCTTTTCCCAGCTAAGGACTAGCCGTATTTAGATGCATCTCTGGAGGATCAATTCCAAGTTAGCTAGGCAAGACTCGAAAGAATCTTCGAAAATAGAGAAATCATACATGAACACCTCAAGATAATCTCCCACCATGTCAAAAAAGATGGCCAGCATGCACCTTTGAAAAGTCACAAGTGCATTGCAAAGCCCAAATGGCATTCTACGGAATGTAAAGGTTTCGTAAGGACATGTGACGGTTGTCTTTTCCTGGTCTTCGAGATGGGCAGGGGCTTGGTTATATCCTGAATAACCATTCAGGAAGCAAAAGTATTTTCACCCAGCTAACCTTTCAAGGATTTGATCGATGAATGGCAAGGGAAAGTGATCCTTTTTAGTGGCTATGTTCAGCTTCCTATAGTCAATACAGACTCTTTAAGAAGAAGCTGAATGAGTGGTGAAGGTTTTCGCTTTTGAGTTAGTCGTAACGGTTATTCCCACCTTCTTGGGTACAATCTGAATGGGGCTAACCGACGGACTTTCCGAGATTGGGTATATAATTCTAGCATTGAGCCACTTAATTATCTCCTTCTTGACCACTTCTCGCATATTTGGGTTTAGTCTCCCTTGTTTCTCGCGAGAAGGGCGAGATCCATCTTTCATGAAAATACGATGATTACAATAAGATGGCTCGATCCCCCTAAGGTCGTGGATGATCCAACCAATTGCCTCCGTATTTTTAATAAGGCCTTATTAACCTCAATTCTTGCTCCTTTGTCAAATCAGCACTAATAATCACAGGGAGTGTGTTTTCAGGTCCTAAGAACTCATATTTCAAATTTTTGGGCAATGATTTCAATTCAAGTTGAGGTGGGTTTAGAATAGAAGGTAGGGAGGATGCTGACGAAGATTCATTAGGATGATTGAGTGGAAGAGGCTGGAAATGAACAAAATCAATAGTCTCTTCAGGATGTGGTAGTTCTACCATGGAGGGTTGTGGGTTGGGTTCACTAAAGCTAGTGAAGTCCTTTTGTGCACTAACTGTCATACAAGTCTCAAGATCCTGATCCTCGAGCTCCTCAATGAATCCACAATCCTCAAATCCTCTTATTGCCTTAAAAATATCTAGAGTTAGCTTCTTATCCCCAAAGGCGATCTCCATACTATCGCTTTCATAGTTTATATTGGCCTTGGTGGTAGCTAGGAACAGATGCCCCAGAATGATGGGTGTGTTCCTCAAATCGTTTGGTCCATCCATGTCAAGGACGAGGAAATCAACAGGAAAATAGAAATCCTTGACCTTGACAATTACATCCTCAATAACGCCCCTCGATGTGGTGATCAAGTGGTCTGCTAATTGTAGCATCACTGAGGTTGGCCTGAGTTCACCTAACCCAAACCACTCATAAAGAGAAGTTGGGACTAGGTTGATGGATGCACCTAGGTCCAATAGTGCCCTATCAAAAGTGTATTCCCCAATAATGCAGGAGATCAAGGGGCACCTAGATCTTTCTTCTTTTGAGGAAGGTGATGCAGGGTCACAGAACTTGCCTACTCAGAGAGAATCACCTTCCTCAGAGTGGGTTCTCTTGGCTTACGCTTTTGGGTACATAATTCTTTCAGAAATTTAGCGTAAGCTGGGATGTGCTTAATAGCATCGAGGAGCGAAATATTGATCTCTACACTCTTGAATAAATTCAGGAGATCCTCGTTGCTATCTAGGGTTTTCTTCTTCTTGGTTTTCAATAGGGCTTCGGGGAACGAGATATGGGTGGTATTTTCAATTTTCGGTCCTTGGGTCATATTGTCTTATTCAATCTCCTACTTTTCTCTCTCAAGCTCCCCATGGTTTCGGCATCTAAAAGGTAATTTAGGATTCTTGGTCGACTTTCCACTTCTCAAGGTGACGAAGTTTGCAGAGGCATATGGATTCAGGTCTTGTGGTGGGTTAGTGAAGAATGGAGGGCCTTGATTGGTCATGTAACCAAAAGAAGAAGAAGAGGAGGGACCCTGCTCAACCACTTGATCATGTGCATGTGGGTCCCTTTGATTCTCGTACCCTTGGGCTCAATTACCCTGATTTTGCACATTGTGTGGGTTGGGTACAGGTTGGGATGGTAGAGATCTGGGTTGTCGGGTGTTAGCAATTAACCTGGATTGCAAGTTATCCAATGATGTCTTCATTTGCTGCATAAGCTGAAGCATGGACCCTTGCATTTCCACCATCTGCCGGTTTAAATCAGCCTGCCTTGCAAATTGTTGGGCATTCCAAGATGGCTGAGTAACCGGTCTCGAGGGCAACTGGGTGTATAATTGACCCTGAACCATAGGTCTTTGAGATGCATAGTTGCTGGGCCAAGTTTGGGTCTGTTGCCGTTGACTTTTCCAAGAGAAGTTAGGGTGGTTCCTCCAACCTGAGTTATAAGTGTTGGAATATGAGTTGGACCCAACATTCTCCTGCATTGCATATGCATCCTCATAGGACGAGGATGGATAGAAGGAAGGATCAGAAAAATTGGGATCAAAATCCCCAGTTTGGAACCCATAAGCTTCTAAGAAATCCTGGCTCACAGGTCAAGCCAATTCAAGTTGGTTCACGAACTCCCGCCCTGTGGGAGCTTGTGAAGAATGGAATCCCGAATTATTGGATTGAGTAGGTGTAGAAGTGTTTCCTGAATTCCCAGACATCCATTCTTCCATTCTTTTAGCAACCAAGTCCATTTTATCAAGCTTATTACAAATCAATTCCATGTCAAATGAATGAGAATCCTGTATCTCATTAGCATTTAACCTAGGTTATTGGGACCAGTTGAATGCATCCATGGAGGCGTGATTAATTGAATTCTCGCTCATTTCCTCAAACAGGTTGTATGCACCATCTACATCCTTGTTGAGGAAATTACCTCCAAAGGAGGCGTCTGCATGATTATGGAGTTGTTCAACCAAACCGTGATAAAATATCTGCACGACTTGCCATTTTAGCTCCTCATGGTGTGGACACTTCCTCAAAAGTTCCTGGAATCGCTCCTAGGCACCATGAAATAGTTCCCCCAGCCGCTAGGTGAAAGTGGTAATCGGCCATCGCAAGGCATTGGTCCTTCCGATAGGGAAGAATTTCTTCAAGAAAGACGTCTTAATAGCAGCCCAAGTTTCTATCGACCTTCCTATGGTCCGGTACCAATGTGCAACTTTATCCTTGACAGAGTGGGGGAAGAGCCTCATGATCATTTGCTCTTCGTTCACATTCCTTGCTTTGGTGGTCTGAAGCAAAGTGGTCCGATCCTCCAAGTGCTGGAATGGGTCCTTCAAGCCAAGCCCGTGGAAATGCTTAATCAAATGTAAGACTTGGGGCTTGATTTCTATGTCTCCGGCAGGAATCATGACGCCAGGACATTCCGCATAGTTTGAAGGATCATAGAAATCCTTCAAGGGCCGAGCGTCCTGAACATTCATACATTGGAACCCTTGCTGCATCTGTTGCAATTCTTCTAACTGCCTCTGAATCAGCTCCTACTGGTTTAGGGGCGGGGGAGGTTGTTGTTGATCAACCATGGGATCTGCTTGGCTATAGCTCAACCTCCGCCTCTGAGAATGGTCTAAAGGTCCTTACAATCTAAGGTTCAATGACCTCCTTCCAAGCATAAGCTAGAAGGAAATCAGAAGGATGGGGAAGAGAAGGAGCCCTGCAGCACAAAAAAAAAGCCTATCCTTAGGTTGGGTAGCCTAAAGGTCTACAGACTTTCAAAATCCATCCTAAGATTATGGACGATTTACTCTACTTATGTCTAAGCAATCCAACTAGTTAGGAGGGATTGGGGAGAAGGTTCTTCCTTTGGCTTGTGCCTCAGGTTCTTAGTGTACCCCACAACTGCGGTCGTTTGATGGTACTCCCCTAGCTAGACATCAGATTGACTAGTATAAGCACGTTAATCCTGAATAATCTCAATCTGGATCCTGACGTGTGAACCAGTCCTTAAGGCCAACGTCTAATTAATTTTAGTTAAGGTTGGGACAATGGTGCTTCAAGAATGTGATGGGCCCTTAATTGGTTGTGCCCTTAATGATTTGTTTGAGAATGTGTGAATGTGCACAACCATGAAGTTTTCCAGCAAGATTATGAATGATGAGGTGAGTTTTAGGGTTCGAATCTTGCTTACTAGCTTTTAGGATTCAAATATTAGGTGTATTCAATAAAGTTTTGTGAGACAAACCAAGTTTTGAAAGCATGAGTTCAAGTGCTTTTCCTTTATAAATCAAATGAATATGGAGTTCCTAGCTTGACCTAAATATTGAATCCAATGGGGCAGCTACAAATGAGTTTCTTTTAAATTAGGTGGTGAGACTTAAATAATTCATTCAATTGGCTCAAATGCACCACCGATTAAGGTACACAAAAAGGTGATTAACCTAATATGATTTCTACTCTTTTATGTGTTAAATTAGTACCGAGTCCATAGGTCGGAATCCCGGTTGAGTAGATGAAAATCAAGTCATGTTATGTGCCTCCAATATGGGTGTATAAAGTGTGTAAATTGATTTGTCCCACAGAAAGTATCTTTTTGCCTTTATTATAAAATGCGGGGGTAAAATGGATGAAGGTAGCAAGAAAGACACACAAAGCCTATCCTAGGGTTTACACAAACACCTAAGTAGATTGAGTCTTGGTTATGGGTGTGTCGAAATGAAACTAGTGGAGGGGAAATGTGGGGGACACTTACAAAGTACTCTACCCACACTTTACTCTGGTCTACTACACTTAGATCTCCATGCTAGGGTACCTGCAAGACAATAGATCAGAGATAAGCAGGGTTAGTGCTATGTAAATGCAAAGAAGCGTAGAAAATAATAAAGTAAATTTCATTGCCTCCCCGGCAATGGCACCAAAATGGTTAACGTATTTTGCGTGTTTGAAATTAGGGTTAAGAGTAACCCATCATTGTAGTCGCAAAGCTCGTTTATCAAATAAAATTTTATAACTAAAACTCGAAATGTGAGTCCCGGGACAAACATGGGGAGGCGAACATTTACTTTAATTGAAAATAGCACTTCATTTTGTTTGTTTTTGGTATTTTGAAGTTTTGTTATTTTTTGTGTTTTTGAAATAAGAGGACAAGTAGAATGGATGGAGCAAATATGATATATATTACTCCAATGTCAATTACAGTGATCTATGAAAGCATAAAAAAGAAAGAGGTAAGCAGGAATCTCCCGAATCGACTGTTCGGTGAGACGTCACCTTGCAAAAGCTTGGATGAAGGAATTGAGAAGCGGGACAATGGAGGTGAGATGAAGGTGGATGTCAGGTAGAGGAAAGCTTCAGCATGGCTCTAGAATGGAGGTGAGGAGGTGGAGATGATCTGCTACTGAAAAGGAGGTGAGAGGATAGCTCCAAGGTGACATATGAATGGTGATTGGAAGAGGGAGGAATATTTTATGAGGTAGAGGTTCGCTATACTAACAAGAGCCATGGGATCTTGAGAGTAAGCTCTAACGGAGCATTGGTAGGCTTGTTAGAGCTTAGGAGTAGGTGGAAGTAGAGTAGGTAGAGATTAAGAAGAATTGGGGGTGTAGGGGTGTTTATACAGCGATGGGAGGAAGAGCATCCCATGCACCGACATTCAGCGACAGCTACAAGCGTCATTAAAGGTTGCTCAAGTTGTCGTCAAAAGATTCGCGCCTCTTCATTGCCTTTGCTGGCGCACGCATTATGCAGGCCATTTAGTGATAGTGCAAGTGTCACTAAAGGCCTGCTCTTCTGTCATTGCAAATCCTGCGCCTGCCGCTCATGCTTGCCTGTTGTCAATGAGGTTGGATGCGACGTAGCCGTTGGATTCAGAAGTGGATGGCTTAGATAGCATGGAGATAGCACCTCTTAATCGCAAGTGAGATGGCACGCTCTCGAGGAGCGTTAGCGGTCACGTACAACATCTGTGTTCATCCAACGGCTCCACGTGGTAACGCCTCTACTGCTTGACTGTGCCTGTGCTCATCCAACGGGTGCAATTCGATTGCACCTACTCTTCGCGAGATTGCCTGCCCCCATTGCTGCTCTAACTCACGCTGTCAGTTTGAGAGCACGTGTCTTCACCGGTGCGTTAAGGCCACAATTTGTGGAGTGGAGGAAGCAGTGCAGTCAAGCATCTTAACCATTGGATGAACATCCAACGGTCGAGATGAGGCCATCCTTGAGTTGCCTGAGGCTAGGGGAGGAGTTCAGCCATGGAGCGCACATCTCGACCATTGGATTGAGATCTGTTTGTACGCTTTTGTGATCGGATTTTAGAAGATAACACGTTGTAATATAGCGTACAAAGCGTTCAAACAAATAGAGAATTTTATTACTCAAAAAACTAGAGTATCCGAGGTCGAACATAGGGAGCAATCTCAGTACTTTTAAAACTAAGGAATACAACTTTTAACTGAAGAACAATTGATTCAAAGGGAGAGAGTTATAAAAAGAATTGCTAAAAGCTAATAGGATTAGACGTCTGATTTCTATATCTGACGTCTTAAATGTGACTATTCTTCTTCCCGTTTTGATTCTGCCTTGGCCTTCTCTGATTTTTGCTTGCTCTTCTCTCTGCTGCCTTCTTCTTCGTAGGTTCTTCTTCTTTTCTTCTGGTCTACAGGTCTTCTACTTCCTTGAACTTCTTTCTCTTCTTTTCTCTTTCCTGCGAAGTCTTCTCCGTCCTTGGTCTTCTTCCTTGGCCTTTCTGCGAAGGCTTCTTCTTGTGGCTAAGTCTCTCAATGCTCTGCCTGCCTGCACAGAGAGGTGGAAGCAAAACCTACCCTGTCCCTCTACCCGCGTGTCTCTCACTCTCTCTGCAATTCACTCAAGGACGCTCTCCCAGAGCCACGGGTAATCGGGTCGAATTTCACACCCGGGACCAGGCGCACCGGCAGGTGGGTGATGCGCGAGTGCTCAGGTTGGATCGGGTCGGAGCCCACCAGATCCGCGAGGTGAAACCGCGGACGAGGCGAGCGTGGGATAAGGTGAGGGACCTCACCCTTGTGCGTTCGGAGGCAACGAGGCAATATCACAAAAATAATTTAAAGTATACCTGCACTTCGCGTTTCGCCAATGTGGGACTATTAGTTCTGCCCCACTCCCGCGCGCGCCCGCAGAGCCTTCGTGCAATCGCCACAGATGCGGACGTTGCTGCACTCCTTGCTGGACTTAGATGCTTCGCACTACTTTCCCGAATATGCTGCACCTGAAGATTAGAGAACCTGACACCTGGAGCTGCTGAAGCCTGGAGCTACTCCAACCGTCAATGGCGGCAGGGGCTGAAATCCTGTCAAACACAAAACAAGCCTCTCGGCTTAATCAGACCAGCTGGGGACCTTTGCCGTGGCACGGCGAAGGTGGTGCACGGTGTTGCAAGTCATGGGACGGCCTGGCGTGCGTGCCTAGGTCGACCTGTGACCGGAAGTGTGGGGGTGTTCGGGGGGCTGTGGTGGAAGTTTAGAGGGATGGTGGATGGGCGGAGATTGTTCCTTGTGGTGAGGTAGAGCTTATGAGACGGTTGGCGAGCCGTGTGGAGGGGCAGAATGGTGGGGGCGGCTCGCCGGAGGTCGGTCGGTGACGTGGAAGATGAGGGTGGTCAGGAAATGTCGGGGGGCAATTAAATGAAATAAAAGGGGGAAAAGAGAGAGGGGAAGATGGAGAAGGTATCTGGAGTGTTCTGGAAGGGAGGGAATCAGGGGAGTAGACAACACGTAGCTGCCGTCGTCGGAGAAGAACCCTGAGGGAGGGAGCGACGACGAGGACGAGGTCAGGGGCACGCGCGCTTGGTATGGCGCAACGCAGGAGGAAGAGGCAGAGTTGACTCTACTGCTGGTATGGCAGTAGAGCGACGAGAAGGAAGGGAGGAGGTCACCGGAGCTTGCGGGTTTCTTGGCCGGAGATGGATGAGAGGAAAATTTGGGGGAATCTCCACCAAAACAAGTCTGAAGATCAGCGGCCGGGTTTGGGGATCCTTTTATAGGTGCTGGCCGAACTTTCTAGTGTGCGGAGGGCTGCGCAATTATCTCCGACGGCTCACCGGAGAAGGAAAGAGGGTGGATACCCAAATCCCTCGTGTGTTCGCACGAGAGATTGGGTTCACACCAGAGATCGTGATTGGCCTTAGATGGAAGGGAATTCCTCAGAGAATCTCCCTTCCATTTCTGGGAGGGGATCTCTGAGGAATCAGAGAGTATTCCCTCTCTAAACCTCGCCGGAGGTCGATTCTGCCCTAACAATGGCGGCAGGACTTGATTGCAAAGGTGGCGAGGAAATTTGGGGGCTCTCTGCAATGATTTTGAAAAGATAGGGGTCAAATTGTGATTTAGGTGTACTAAACTGTAAAGTAGGTCAAGATGACCTCCCCTTAGGTCCAAATTTTGGTATAAACCTAATTTTGACCTAAGGAATCCAATGGTGAAGTTGGATTTTAGTTTTGACCTCGTTTGACTGGACATTTTGCGTAAAAACCCAAATTAGGTCATTTAATGAGCTAGGACCCTATTCTAGGTCAAAATAGGTTCCAAAGGCCAAATTAAGTGTTATAAACCATAGAGGATATTTTTACATGATTTTTAAAGGGTTTACTTGATTTTTATCCTAACCGGAACCTTGTTGATTTAAGCAGGTCTGTTTTAGGGTTACCAAATGTCATTTAATTCCTAAATTGCACATGAACCCATTTCTGATTGACTCAACCCACTTTTTATCTTATTTAGGTCATTTGACCTATGTTTTGCTTCTGAGAAATCCTGTTTATGCACTGCAATGGTAAAATTGCAGTTTTAACCTTTAATTCATGTTTTCTTCTCAAAGCACTTATTCCTTCATTTAGGCCTTCTTCTAGGTTATGTAGGAGCTTTTATCTTATTTATTGGGTCAAAATGAGCTAGTTGTGGCCCATGATGAGGCTCTCATCATACCCCCATGCCTAGCTTTTGCTAGTCCCTTAGCAAAATTTCAAGGTTTTAACTTCCGTTCTAGACCTTGAGTGTCTGTCAACAATCATGATAAGTGCTTCTTCTTTTCTTTTGTGATTAGGTAGGAATGCCGACAATAGGCTTAGAGGTACTCAAGTACCAACCAAAATCTGGACCTGACCTGCTTTAGCCTCAGTCCTCCGCAAAGGTTTCTACGGCCCACAAAAACTAACCTAGGGTTTGTTGGACTCCACGGTTAAAGCACCCGTGCTTGAGACATTTTTAGCCTAAGTTCAGTTTGCAGTGCGTTTTTTGTAAGAGAGAGATAGAAGATTCATTTGTTTGGAGAGCTTTTCTCTCTCTTTTCTTTTTATTTCTAGCTTCGGATTAGCTTCTCAACACGGTCTGTATCGGATTCCTTATCCCCATCATCAATCCTCAAGGGTCCCTGGCTTTCGAGATAATCCCGCCCATGGCAACCCCCAGAACCCTGGCTTTCAAGATTTCGAGATAATCCCGCCCATGGCGTTCCGTGGCCGAATTCAGACCCTGGCGATCGACATTTCGTGATAATGTCGCCCATGGTATCTGAACCAGCAGAGTGCTTACATGCCTCCAGTAGGATATTTAAATATCCTAAGAGACAAGCACCGAGGAGACGATATGTTGTTACGCATCTTCGAGGGGAATTTCCCGCCTCTCCGCGTTGGGAACTCGTCCAAATCAACTTGTGTTGATTGGCCGCTCCTAATCTAGGTGACTTTTTCAGAACATTAAACGCTTTTACATGATTTGGATGTTTATGCTCACTGAACCAGACTGTGTGTGAATTTGTGGTGCTTAGGTTACCGAATCCCGCAAACCGGAGGTCAGTTAATGAGGCCGAATACTTCCTAAGCCTTAGACCTAATACTCAAGCTTCGCATTTTCCTCAACCTCTTGATGATTATCCAGATTTTAACGGATACGTGAATTTTTAAGCTGACAAATCTAGCCCAAGAGGCCTAAGACCAACGTTCTCGCTAATCTCTTGTTATGTCTCCTTAGCACTTTTTTTCTTTTTCTTGATTTGGTCTACAACTTCAGTTAACCCCTTAATCTTTTACTAATGACTATTTTTTTTCATTTTCATTTTGTCCTCCTTTTTGTCATTTTACTTTTTTCCTCTTCTCATTCGTATGACCCTGAATTGTTCCTCCCCTCCATCAAGTCTTTTTTTTTTTTATTGAAACCCTTTCTTGATATGAATTTTCCTAACATTTTGCACTTTCATACCCCCCCATGCCTAAGATTTGCAATGTCCCCATTGTAAATTTGGTGGGTTCGATTTCAGCTTAGTTCATGCATTAGGACAGGTGTGTGGTGAGTGAATGGGTCGAAGTGACTTGTTGTGAACGATTTTTAATCTCGAGTAGGGATACCTGAGTTGAAGTCGGATGTTCTAATGGATGAACCCTAAAGTGCAATATGAATTCCGCATAGAGATGTCAGAAAAGGTTTCGGGTTTTTCAAAGAATGACGGGTTGCCTCCCGTTAAGTGCTGAGTTTTATGCCATCGGCTGGGCGCAATGAGCTCAAGAGGAATGGAGGGTAAAGGATGACTCAGCCAAATCTATATCGGTCATGTCAATGAATGGCTTGAGTCTCTGACCATTCACGACAAAGGGTTCAGAATCGTGGATGAGTGGGATGATTTCAATGGTTCCATTTCCAAAGATTTGTCGGACTAGGTAGGGTCCGACCCACTTAGATCTTAGCTTTCCTGGGAATAATTTGAGTCAGGCATCAAAGAGTAAAACCTTTTGACCAGGATGAAAGACCTTTCTAGAAATGTGTTTGTCGTGAAAAGCTTTAACCTGTTCTTTATAAATTCGTGAGTTCTCATACGCGTCATGGCGTATTTCATTGATCTCGCTCATTTCAAGTCTTCTGTGGGTTCCAGCCTTGGAAAGATCCAAATTACAGGTTCGTACTGCCCAATAGGCTTTATGCTCCAACTCGACGGGCAGGTGACATTCCTTCCCGTACGCTAGTCTGAAGGGAGACATTCCTAATTGGGTCTTGTGGGCAGTCCTATAGGACCACAATGCTTCCGGAAGCCGAGAAGACCAATCTTTTTTATCAGGTTGAACAGTAACCTGAAGGATCTTCTTGATCTCTCGGTTAGATAGCTCAGCTATACCATTAGTTTAGGGGTGGTAAGGAATAGAGATTCGGTGAGACACCCCGTATTTGGTCATCAGTGACCTGAACTGAGCGTTTGTAAAATGGGTCCCTCCGTCGGAAATTATAGCACGCAGAATCCCGAACCTTGAGAAAATATTTTGATGAAGGAATTTTATGACAACTTTGTGATTGTTGGTTCAGGTCGGAATGGCTTCTATCCACTTGGAAACATAGTCAACTGCGAGTAAGATGTATTCGAAGCCATCCGAGATCGGGAAGGGTCCCATGAAATCAATCCCTAAATATCAAAAATTTCGCATACCAAGATCCACTGTAGAGGCATCATGTCCATAGTGGCCACCAAATACAAATCCATTCAACTCTATATCTCCTACCTAAGCCAAAAGCCAGGGTCAAATTACAGATTATCTTCTGCTTCATCCCCGAGGGAAGTAGTTGCCTATCCCGACAGAAATATTTAGCATGGGTGAAGTACGAACTCCCAATGCAAATTGGCTTTTCACTTGGATCTGTTACCTAGGCTATTATCACGTAACATTTGACTGGATCTCTAAAGTTTTGAAATAAGAAAAGAAGAAATCTTCTGATTACTTTTATTATTTTTCATTTTTGCTAGGGACTAGCAAATCTTAGGCATGGGGGTATTTGATGATCCATTTTAATGGACTATTGTTAAACCTAAGTAATTCAATTCTAACATTGTATGTTTGATAATAATCACATTAGGTCATTAAAGGATTGTATGTGTCATTATTTAAGTTTACATTTCTTCTATTGCTTATTATGTAATTATATTTCAAGCAGGTCCTGCAACAGTGCACTCGTTACATCTCCTCCACTTAATCTACTCCATCAGGCTAATAATCGGGAAGAAGAGGGAGGAGGATCAATTGTGGAAAAGAATAGGGGGTGAAAAGATATTTCCTACCCCCACAAATATCTCAACCTACAGCCGGCCTCAACAACCCCACCAACAGCGTCGGCCATGTTTAGTAAGGGATTTTGAAAATCCCTTAACTCACGTGGGGAGAGATAAAAAGAGGTTCTGACGAGAGAGAGGGGGTCTTCTTCTTTCCCCCTGAGGGGATATCTCTTCTTCTCCACCTTCCCAACTGTGGAGAGGGCGAGCACTGTGGAACCAGCAAGCACCACCCATTGTGCGCCTCCAAGCGTGCTTTGTCTTCTCCTGCAGCCATGCCCTTGCACTGCCCACTGCCAAGCCCATGCCAGCCTGCCCTCACCACACCTGCAACTTCCACTGCCTGTCCACCCATCAGCGCCCTCATCAGCCCTGCAACCATGCCCTCGTGCGTGTACCCTCACCGTGCGCATGCTGCCTTCACCAAGCGCAGGCTGCCTTCACCAAGTGCGCCTCATCCTACTCCACCCATCAGCATCTGTAGCCTGCAAGCACGCAGCCGTAGCCACCGAAGCTAGTAGTACTTGCACGCCCCTCACGGCCAGAAATTACGCACCCTTGTGCACACACATCTTGCCCGTGCGCCCGTGCAAACACCACAGAGGCCAGCCAGCTTCTTCTCAACGCACGGGGACATCACGCTGTTCATCTTTCTTCCCCAAAGGAACCCATCGTCGGCCATTGACCTCCAAGTGCAGCCACTGCCACAAACGGTCGTTCTCCATGGCGTCGCCTCCGTTAAGCTCGCCTCAACCTCACGAACAAGACCACACCGTCAGACGTGCCCGCCAAGACCCGCATGCACGCATGGAGTAACCCACTGTTGGTGGGTTCCTCCTCGACGGCCGACGTCCTTAGGCCACCATAGTCGACTCCACCACTGCCATCGTGATCCCCTTGTCGTAGCCAACCTCTCCTAGGCTTCTCTCCTTCAGTAGTGGGCCCTCCTTCTGCATGCCAAGAAGAGCAATTGCTTTGTTTTGGAACAGTAAACACCCTATTAAAAATTACAAGCATTGCCATTATCAAAGATACTATTTACTTATTTATCTTTTTATTATATTACGATAGAATTGCATGAATGACCCTCAATTCTAATTGAATTGCATGCCGTCACATTACATTCATCTCATGACTAAGCTAACATGTATCTTTGTTATGGGAACAAATTCTGATTTAGATAAATTTGATGACGCTTGTTAGTATTAAGATAGCAATTCTGGTATTTCCATGGTGGTGATTTTGCATGTGCACCCTCAGATTCTTGGTTAATTATCTAAATTGAGAATTTATGCTGGAAATGAGAACACTAATTAGCATGCACATCCGTTGATATTCCCAATTACTTGATGCATCATTACTCATTTTTGATAGGTTAATTCCTCCCCATGGAGATGACCAGACTATTCTTGGTTAGATTCTGAAAATTAAAATGTTTTAAAAAGCGATTTTCTACCACACGATTAAATACAATGACACATCATTTTATGTTAAAGTTTTCAACGAAAACGAAGATCGCTCTTTCATGCACCTCTCCAACCTCCTCAGAAATAATGTTGGATTTTTCAGAAGTCACACTAATCTATGATACAGAAATTGAGGAGCTGAAAGTGTTGGGTTTTGATTGGGTCTTCCCTACAATCCAAGAACCCAAGCCCATGCCTAATAGGAACACCTTTTTGAGTTTGGATTTTGAGAATAGGCTAGACCCAAGTCAGGTTGCTGCTTCTCCACATCTTGATTTACTCAGTGGTGGAACCTCTAATCCTGAACTGGATTCAGAACATGATTCTTGCAAGTTCTCTGATGATTTTGAATCTTACCCTAATTTCGAAGAACCTTTATTTCCTGACGACTACGAGACAATCTACGACCTCAGCATCCATGATCCATTCTTTGATTTTGACTTTAAGGTCCCTGATCCCAAGATCATTGATTCAAAATTAGGTTGCATTGAGATGGAATCATTTCTTTTTGATCCTCAGGAATCAGAAATAGTAATTGCTGAGAGTGTCTACAGTCCAGAGTTCAAATATTTTCTTGACTCAGATTTCCTTGATCCTATAAGCACTCTCCAGGCATTTACATTTGATTTTGATGGGTTCTGTGAGGACTCTCTAAATACACCTACCTTTCAACATTTTCTTGAGGAGCCCTCACATACAGTTATTCGTGAAGCCACCTCTTCTATAGCACATACAGAGCCTTCCAAAACCCATTTTCAACTTGACCCACAACAAGATTCAATTTCTACTCTGACTCTCCTCTCGATGACCCGTAGCACATGATTCTCCTCCACATTTTAATTGGGTTTCGAACTTCGATCAGACTGTGAATCACACCACATCCTTCTCTAATCACTCCTGTAGGGATCTCACATACTCCAATGATTCATTCTCTTTTGAGGATCCCTATTCTAACTAGGCTAATTCGACTAAGCCAAATCTTAATTTTTCACTTCCACATCATTTTGAGCTTCATAGTATCTGGTGGGCACCACATCTCTTGATCCACATCTATCAACCCACCAGATTGATTGGGTTTGGGCTGCATCATCAGCCTGCTAATTTGAGCAAGCACCTGGTTGGACCAACCAGGCTATTGATCAAGGTGCTTGTTCTACAAAATTCATCTGATTTGACCATTCCTTCTCCATACCATTTTCAACTTGGCTAAAGGCATTGAATTTAGCTTTTAATGGGAGGCAACTTGTCATTCCAAAATCCTGAGATCTATTCTGATTATCCTTTTGTACTTCACGTCTATTGCACTCTGAGTTTAGTTTTAGAATAGTCGACTCCACCTCTAGTACTCATACCAGAGCTTGAAATCATCCGTAACAGTCATCCTAACCCATTTGTCCACTCATTTATCCTATTCTATTCCCTAAACCCTAACTGTTTTATACCCTCCGTTGGACATTGCAAAACTTTGGTATAGGGGGGTGTTAAAATGCAAACATATAAGAATTCAAAGTTCTGAAGGGTTCTCACAAAAAAAATACATATTCAAAAAAAAAATTTGGAGAAGGGAGGAAATTTTGAAAATTTGAATGCATATCATTCTTGAGGAGGAAAAGGGAGGAGACTTAAATGTCAAAAAGGAGCAACAATTTAAAATAAAAAGAGATAGTCATTAGTAAATGATTATGAAACCTACTTAGTTCTAGACCAAATCAAAAGAAAGAAATAAAAGTCAAAAAGTGCTAAGAGACACAGAGGTTAGTATGAACGCTGATCTTAAGCCTCGTGGGCCTGTTTTAGGCTTAAAAATTCACGTATCCGTTAAGATCTGGATAGTCCTCAAGAGGTTGAGGAACATGCGAAGCTTAAGTATTATGTCTAAGGCTTAGGGATTATTCGACCTCGTTAACTGACCTCTGATTTGCAGTACTTGACAACCTAAGCACCCTAATCCACACACAGTCTAGTTTAGTGCGCTTAAATATCAAAATCACTCAAATGCGTTAATTCTGTTCTAAAAATTTCACCTAGATTAGGAGCAGCTTATCAACACAAGTTGATTTGGATGAGTTCTCAGTGTGGAGAGGTGGGAAATTCCCCTCGAAGATGCGCAATAACATATCGTCTCCCGGTACTTGTCTCCTATGATATCTAAATATCCTACTAGGGGCATGTAAGCACCTTGTGCTGATTCAGGTGCCATGGGTGGGATTATCCTGAAATGTCGATTGCTAGGGCCTGAATTTAGCTATAGAATGCCATGGGCAGCACTATCCTGAAGTGTCGAAAGACAGGGTTCTAGGGGTTGACATGGGCGGTGCTATCTCGAAGCACCGAAAGCTAGGGACCCTTCGAGGTTGACATGCACAGACAGAAATGGATTTTCGCACATTTCGAGAATTAAATGACATCTAAAATCCTAAAAATAGACCCTCTTAATCTACTGAGGTTTCCATCAGGATAAAATTCACCTAAAGCCTCTATAATTCATATAAAGATATTTTCTAGGATTTGATACCTTCAATTTGACCATCAAAACCTGTCTTGACCCAAACCCGAGCCACTGATAGACTTTTTCCCTAATTTAGGTTTTTGCATAAATTACCCAGTCAAACTAGGTAAAAACTAAAATACAACTTCGCCATTGGGTTCCCTAGGTCTAAATTAGGTTTGTACCAAAATTTGGACCCAATCTGAGATGATCTTGACCAAGTTTGCACTTTGGTCCAAGTCTGACTTTCGTTGTCTCCAATAGCCCGTCAGCTTTTAGATTCCTCACAAAATGCCCCCCAGCTTCTGTTCCTTCTTCTTCAAACAGGTCCTTACTGCCCTAGAATCTTAATCCTACAACTCTAATGGGCTTCATTTGGCAAGATCCCTTTGATTTCTTTACGAATCCTTCTTATATTTGAAAGGGGAATTCGTCAAGAAATTAGCTTCCTTTTTAGCCAGATCCGAAGTCCCAAAAATCGCCTAAATCCTCATGTGAATCCTTCAAGGAGTTGGGTTTCCAACTCCAGCGGCCTTCCAAGCTTGGGAATCTTGCTTACCAATCTCTAATCGCTCCCTGAGGGCTATATAAGGATCCCTAGGGCCAACCCTTCTTCTCAGCAAGGTTTGGGGCCAAAACCCTCTTCAAAACTACACCTCTAGCCCCACTCCACCTTAGCCTCAGCGAGCCTCTTCCTCCATTATCACTGGCCTCCCAACTGCCAACTTGGGAGCGCCAATATCTTTGTCTCCTTCATCTACGCCTAGTGTGCCAAAGCTAGGGCTGTTCCCTCCCATTCTTCCTTGTAGTCCCCCACCAGAGCACCTTCTTCCACGGTGCCGACCTGCCAACACCGGTTGCCAATCCTACCCCTTCGTCTATTAGATTATGGTTAGTTTAGTTAGTTTAGCATCTTAGGTTAGCTTTACAACCTAAAAACCTAAAAACAAACCCTTGACACTGCTGTTCACCCTCATCTCCATCTCCAGCGACCAGTTTGGTGAGGGTTCTCGCCTGCCACATGCATCCATCCCCTTCACTAACTAGTCCACAAGTTCCTCCATACTCCCCTCATCGAAATCCCTATACCTATTCGGCACTCCACTCACCAAAACATGCCTCCGAACAACCCACTTTCTCACGGCCGTCTCTGTCACCATCCAACCACTACACCTACTCCCATGCTACAAAACCACCACCACCGCATTCCTCATCCACCAACGATGCTCTAGAGCAATTTAATTTGTGCTTAGAGCCCATATTCTTCAATTTCAGGAATACCCCCTCATTACCATTAACAGAGCTCCTTTGAGGTGCTCGAAGGTCTCTTGTTGTTGCCAGCTCCAGG
Organism: Thalassia testudinum; assembly: GCA_037157565.1. Classification (NCBI taxonomy): domain Eukaryota; kingdom Viridiplantae; phylum Streptophyta; class Magnoliopsida; order Alismatales; family Hydrocharitaceae; genus Thalassia; species Thalassia testudinum. The sequence continues at coordinate 55,806,464 of JAZHRO010000009.1, forward strand.
CAGAGGCACCAGATCGCACGGAAGGCTTCCAGGCACACACCCAGGTGGTCAATTAGAGACCACACCACCCGCTGCTACTCCAATTCAAGACATCTTCATTCGCAAGAGCATGCAAGCAGTAGTGGTGGACATTTAGTCCCACCTCAGAAATTAGTGGAGTCGTAACACTACATAAAAGGAAAAAGTGTCTACGGCTGTTTGCCTCAACACTTAGGGGATGCATTCCCCTACACCCCCCACATGCCTTGCCCATGACATTGTGCACACAGACCTAGTCCGACCCATACACCCGCCTATGCATACGCACACCTCGGCTGCTACCCCACGCTGGCAGCCCTAGTCCTGGGTGTGCTCTAGATCGATTACCTGATAACCCGATACTGTGCATTGCCTTGTAAAGGCGGGAAAGAGGAGAAACCAGAGAGAAGGAAAGAGAGGGAGCGCGCAGGGATAAGGGGGCTTTGCTCTGTTGTGTAACTTCTAACACTTAGCTGCATCTGAAGAAGAGTGCCCCCTGTGCATAAAGGAAACGAATAGAAGAGGAAGGAGAGCTGAAGGGAAGAGTAGAGGACAGAAGAAAGAAAGAAGGAAGAAGGCCTGTGCACGTTGAGAAAGAAGAAGAAAGATGACAGAGCAAAGAAAGAAGAGAAGAAGAAGAAGTACAGTGCCAAGTAGACACTTAAATCGTCTGCTGAAAGAATCTATCTTTTGATTCCCTTGACAGGGAGTACATTGTGCACTTGTTTGAACAATTGATATTAGTTGAGTATTTACTACATTTTTTGGACTTATAATTGGTGATCCAAATCACCAGTATTTTGTCTAGATTACTTTTTACTCTTCATATACTCATGTCATACATCGCATATTAGATTTTGAGTAATTAATTGTAATCATTTACATTCTATATTGATATTAGCACGTGAATTCCATATTTGTTCCCAGCAAACGACCTCGAACTTCATTTCTGATATTTGAGTTATAAATTTTATCTGTTATTCGAGCTATTTTTGAGGAATTATTACTACAACGAATGCATCTTTTAAAACCTCGATTCCAGCCCTTACATCAGGCTCCTCAACCGAGTTCCAGCAAGACAATAAATTGAAGTAGAAAGATAGGTTATAAAAATATGCAAGTAATGCAGGAAAATGCAAAAAAAAACCAAAGAGCATTGCCTCCTCGGCAACGACGCCAAAATGATGATGTCGAATCTCATCACAAAATGGTTCGGATTTGGAAAACCCATCGACGTAGTTTGATTTGCGAGAAAATCCATTGATCAGATAAAATTTATAACCGAAACTTGAAAAGTGAGGCCTAGGTCGAACATAGGGAGGTGAATGTTTAGTTTTGAAAATCCGCATTTCCCTTTTTTTTGTTTTTGTCTCTTTTGTCTTTTCTAATTTTTTTGATATCTTTAATAGGGCAAGAGATTAGGTCGATGAAATCTAGCTAATCTACTTACAAAATAAAAAGAGAGAGATAGAGAGAGAAATAATCATGTATTTTAATAATGAAATGTTTATTACAACTAGGAAAGCAGGAAACTATACTATGAAAGCAATAAAGATAGAGATAGGTGAGAGAAATCCCCCTCGACGGTCTCTTGGAGAACGACTCGCTCTGACGTTGCCTGGCAGAAGGTGGTGAGGAGTGAGATGAATGAGGATGGAGCTAGAGGATGGAGGGTGGGGTAAGACGGCATTGCGACAAGGATCTTCTTCCTGAAGGGGGGTGAGAGGACAGCCATGGGATGCTCCACGAATGGGGATGAGAGGTGGGAAAACTATTTTCTTTTCTACTCTAGAGGAGCATCCTGAGCTTGGGACAAGCTCTCTCTAGAGCCTTAGAGTTGGTGAGAGGAAGAAAGGAAGAGATGGTTTGGAATGGCGGTGGGTAGGTCCTTTTATAGTGAAGGAGGAGAGATAAAATCATCCATGGGAAATTAGTGGTGGTTGTAATCACCACTGAAGATCTGCCAAACTATCGCTAAAGATTCATGCCTTTCAATTCCTTTGCTAGCGAGCACGCATAGTGCAAGCCATTAGTGACAACTACAAGAGTCACTAAAGGCCCTCTCAACTATCACTGAAGATCCACACCCTTCAATTCCTTTATTGGTGCCACTTTCAATTGGCTAATTGGGGGGCTGTAGGGATTAGAACCCGTGCCCCTCCATTAGAAACCCACACCTCCACCACTGCACCAAATCGTCCGGATGGTCGCGCGGACGTCTTAAGGCTTGTGGTTGAGGAAAGCTTTCAGCTGTTGGATCAAGATCCAAAGTTGAGAATTGATGATGAAGATGATGAGGGGACACCTCCCAGTTGCTACTAGCTGTTGTTCAGTGTCCTGGATGGCGCCATGTGGTGCTATTTGAGCTGTCCATCTTCTTCATTTTGTATAGGGTGCTACAGAGCTCTGATCGAGATGACTCCCACGCTGTCGGACTGTGATCATTACTCCAGATCCATCTGTACGGTCAGATTTTTCATCCAATGCTTGTATGGATGTCACATTGCCCCCTTTGCCATTGATCTTCCTCGGACTTCATATGATGCTACGAGAATCTGATCTAGACAATTTTTGAGGCATTAGACTCCGATCGTCATCCTGATCAGATCCGTATGGTCTGATCGTCCATCCGAGGCCCTGAAATAAATCTTCTTCTCTCCTGACCATAAAAAGGACCTAATTAACCTAAAATATATACAACTACTCTAAATGCATAATGAAGCATGCTATGCAATATTTATAACATGAAATGTAAATCTAAACCTAGGAACATGCATGATTAGGAATTTTAACCTAAATAGATGTGTCTATATCAGTGCCAAGGAGGATGGTTAGGAAGCTTCCTTGGTGCCATGTGAAAGGGTGACAAGGATTGTATTTTAGGCACCAGTGGTTAGTGGTTTTAATGTAGGTCGATGGCCACTAAGGTGGAAAGGGAGTAGGTTCTAAGATCGATTTGAGTTCGATCAAACTGAGTTGAGTTGGGGTCGGACTACTTGAGCTTCTGTCTTCACAAATGTTCCAAGTGCCTTCCATACTGCCAGGGTTTCTCTGATTTCCAATGCATTCATCCCTGGCATTCAAATAGAAACTACATGAGATAATGTGAAATGAATGCTTATGTATGCTCGAAACCATAAATGCACATGCATGTTAGATGCAATGATATAATGCAATGTTGTTGACAAATTCTTAGGAATTACATGTGAATGGATGTTAAGGATGATGATAAACTGGCATTTATCAGTTGCCGACAACAATCTATGCATTCCTGTGGAGGAACCCACCACCGGCAGGCTCCATCTCAAACTGACGAACTTTGGTTGTCGTTCATCGTGCAACCACCGCCATCAGATTCCTCTCTGCATCCTCAACCTCCTTTAAGCATGACGCGGCTAACCGCAGCCACTTCCTTGCATGTGCATGGGGATAGAATCCCTTATTTCTTAACAGTAAACCTTCAATTAGTCATTATGCCAAATGCCATTACTAGATTTCATTTCTTTTATTATCTTAATATTATGCAAATTTGTGAGTATCCCCTCATCTTTTGTTTAAAATGCAAGTTCAGTGAATCGATGCACCTTATTCCTAATTAAAGAGGGGTTTGGCTTGATTTCTTGAGGAAATACTTGGTGAATGATATTTTTAAACAATTGCAATTATGGATGCAAGATATTTTGTGATCTTATTGGTTCTGTACCTCCCTATGGATATGACCTAATCCACCATGGTTAGTTTTCACTGATATATGTTTTTGAATTGGGATTTTTCCACCGTGCAATTTTACTGCGACGACATATTTTTTGACACGTCATCTGATAAGAGAAATCTCTCGTTTAGTCAGTATAAATGATGACATGAGAACGTAATAGATAAGCCCTAAACTTTTCAAGAGCCAAGACTACAGCTAGCAAATCTTTTCAGTAACAATATAATTCCTCTGGGCATCATCTAGAGTTTTACTAGCGCAGTAGATAACAGAAAGTTTCTTATCTATTTTCGGACCCAAGACAACCCTAACCGCATAATCAAAAGCATCAATCTTAACCTCAAACGGGGCTATCCGGACTGGTGGTTACAACATCAGGGCATAGGTGCCTATCGTTTTTAATAAATCAAATTCCTTGCGGCACGATTCATTAAACTCAAATGGCTTATCTTTGGCCAGAAGGTTACCTAAAGGTCAAGCAACCTTCGAGAAGTCCTTGATAAACCTCTGATAGAAACCCACATGACCAAGAAATGAATGGATTTATTTAACAAATGTGGGTGGGGGAAGTTTAGAGATAGCCTCAACCTAAGCTTTATCAATTTCAATGCCCCAGTTAGAGACCACATGACCCAAGATAGTGCCTTCTTATGTCATAAAGTGACTCTTTTCCAAGCTAAAGGCCAACCAGGTTTTAATGAATCTCTTAAGAATTAATTCTAAGTTAGCCAAGTAGGAATCAAATGAATCTCCAAAAATGGAGAAATGAACCATAATTACCTCAAGACAATCTCCCACCATGTTAGAGATGGCTAGCATGCACCTTGGAAAAGTCCCAGGTGCATTCCAAAGCCCAAAAGGCATCTTACGGAATGCGAAGGTTCTGTAGGGATAGGTGAAAGTTGTCTTTTCTTGGTCTTTAGAATGGATATCGACTGGGCTATATCTCGAATAACCATCTAGGAAATAAAAGTACTACCCAGCTAACTTCTCAAGGATTTGGGCAATAAAGGGAAAAGCAAAATGATCCTTTTTGGTGGTTGTGTTTAGGTTCCTGTAATCAATATAGACTATCTAGGAGGAAGCTAAATGGGTGATGTGAAATTTAGCATGATTTCTAATTAGCGTTTTTAGAGTCGTTGTAACATGCGAAATTGCATACGCTTTTAAAGTTTGCAACCTTGACAGAGGAGTATCTAGGGTCGTCCAAGGAGGCCAAACATTTGCAAAAATACGTCTCTTGCTTGGAAATCAAACTCAACTTTTTTTTTTGGTGTTTTTGAATATATATTTTTTTAATGGTTTTGAAATAATAGCAACACGAATTTCGTTGGCAACGAAAAATGACTAACACCTAACTCACCACACTACTACTAAAGTGACAAGTAGAGCCTCTCCCTAAGCTCTCTCTAAGCATGTGGAGGCCTAGAGTAATTAAGGAGAGGGAGTGAAAAGTGCTAGAAACTTGATTATAAAAATTACAACAAAATGGAATAGAATTGAAGGTAACTTGATTGATGCAAAAGTGTTTTACATAAAAGCCTAGTAGAGGAATGCTTCTATTACTAACAACAAGAATAAAAATAAATAAAACACTAAACCAGATGATGTTGGTGAAGAAGAGATGGAGGCTTCTTGCTGCAAGCTTGGTAGCTCCCGAGCTTGAAAGGAAGATCTCCAACTCCTTCCTTCTATAGCTCCTCCAAAATGGTGTCCTCCAAGGAAAGCCCTTTGCATGCCCTGAGCCTCTCCTCAAGGGTGGACATCCACCCTAAGTACTTCTCCCTTGCCTCACCATCCTCCTTGATGAATAAATGCTCCTCCTTCTTGGCATGGCACAAGAATAAGAGGGAAGGGAAAGAAGGCACCAAGGGAGCGGGTAGGATGCCCACTTAATCTTCTTCTCTTCTCTTCTTTGCCGTGAGTTGTAGGTGAGCCTATGGTGGAGTATACACTAATGGAGGATGAATTTTTCTGGTGGAATGTGGTGTGTTTTCATTGAGGTGGAAGGGGGTTGGGTTGGCGTGAATAGGTGGAGGGCTAGGATTGATTTTAGGGTTGGTTATGGGTGGTTAGGTTGATCCTAGGGCTAGGATTAATTGGTGCCACCTAAGGGGTGCTAAGGGGGGTAGTTATGGTGGCCAAAAGGCACCTAAAGTTGGCACCAATTGTGGGTCTTCTAGAAGGTGTTGAGGTGGATGGTGGAGATGGGAATAAAAGGAGATGAATGGTGGCGATTTATGGTGGTTTTGGAGGGAAAGTTGGTGCCACCTTGAAGGTGGCTTTTGGAGGTGGTGGGATGAAAGGTGGTGATGGGGGTGGAGCCAACTTGGAGTAGGGTGGAGCTAGCTTAGGTGAGCTTAGGTAGGGTTGAGTTGGTGGAGCTAGCTAGGAAGGGTTTTTAGGTGGTGGATTGCTATGGGAGCTGGAGCCTAGCTAAGCTAAGCTAAGCTAGCTTAGCTAGTTGTGGAGTAGAGGAGTATGTATTGGAGCTAGGGTTTGAAGAGAGGAGCTGAGGAGGAGAAGTATGGAGCTTTAACTAGAGCTGGCAGCTACCGAAGAGGGTGGCATGGAGCTACACTAACTGGCTTAGCTTGCTAGTTCTTTGCTAGCTTCTAAGCCAAGCTAAAGTAAGTTGGCTTTTACCATAAGGTACTGAGGTGAGCTAGGTCTAGTGCTCCCAGGGAGGATCAAGCTGGTTGAGGTAGCTAAGGTAGCTTAGCTTAATTGAGTTGAGCTAAGTTGAGTCCCCGAGACCTAGACTTGAGCTTCCTGAGGTGAAATGAAGTCATCTTCAGCTGAATGGAGTTGAGTGGAGCTGGATGCAGCTGGACCTAAGCTAGGTAAACTCTAGCCAGCTCAGCTGAGCTAGCTAGAGCTCCTTGTGAACTAATCAGAGCTGAGATGAGCCAGATTCAGCTAAGTTGAGCTGGATCTAAGCTGACTTGAGCTAAAGTGAGCTAAGATGAGCTCTGTTGAGCTACCATTCAGCTGAGATGAGCTAATCCTAGTCCAAGTGAGCTGAAAGTCGGCTATGGTAAGCTGGATCTAGCTGAGTTCTAGCTGGTTTGGGCTTCTCCTTCACCAGTTGCCTTCCTGAGTGCTAGGGTTCTAGGGATCTGGCAATCTGCTTATCCTAACACTCACAGAAACATATCAAAAAGGCAATAAAAAGTAAAATGCATGCCTATCTTAATTTTTGCCTAAATCCAGCCCAAAAACCCATTTACAGAGCAAAATCCTAAGAGCTAGGTTTGTTTTAAAGCATAAGAATGATGATAAGCTAGCATTTATCAATGGGTAGTGATGGATTCTCCTTTCTCACTAGTCATCACAGTTATCCCGACCTTCTTTGAAAGAATCTACATGGGGCTAACCTAGGGACTGTCAGAGATTGCATAAATGATTCCTGCATCGAGCCACTTGATGATTTCTTTTTTAACCATTTCTTGTATATTACGGTTTATGGTCCTTTGCATCTCACTAGAAGGGTAGGATCCATCTTCCATATAAATGTGATGATCACAATAAGATGATTCGATCCCTCTATGGTCATGGAAGGTCCAACCAATTGCCTATTTATTTGTTTTAGGGGCATCAATTAGTTTTAATTCTTGCTCTTTAGTCAACTTGGCACTAATAAACACATGGAGCATCTTTTTAGGTCCTAAAAACTCATACTTCAAATACTCAGGCAATGGTTTCAGTTCAAGCTAGGGTAGGTTGCGGATAGAGGGTAAATGCTAAGTCACTTTTTGTGAAATAAATTTGGTTTGAGTAGTAATATAGATGCAAAATCAACCTAAACAAAATTTGTAATGAAACTCGTAGTGAGTTCTAGTCGAACTTTAAGAGGCTATAATCCAAAAATAATTCATACTTTTTTGCTATTTCTTATCTTGATTGCAAATCTAACCTAACTAATGTAAGCTAAAAATCACAGCTTGGATTCAAGGTTGTGCAAATACATTTCGCCAAAGATTTGCGCACATAGATAACATGAGTGTGAGTAAGAAATGAGATGAATGTGAACGTGTGTGTGTCAGTGCACACTATCTCAACAATACATAGACTACAAATGGAATTTGCGTTTATTGCTAATTCATTTATGTGATTCAATGTTGCCATCTTCTTTTACATTTTTTAGTCTTTTGATTTTTTTTTATTATTTCCAAAATGTGACAGCGCTAACTAAGAATGATCCAAAATAAAGATAATCACTTTTATTTCATTGAATCATCCGTATTTATACGCATATTTTGCAAAATGATTGTAGAGGAATGCTTGCACACGGGAAATAAAATCTAATACTACTAGAACTATGCTAATAGAAATCCATCCTGCCGGGATTGATCATAGAGTTGTTGGCACTGAAGGATGGTTGTGGATAGACTGTGGGTATGGAGGCCTGTCTACATGCCATAAGAGAGAATGGCACACCCAAGGCTATGGGGAAGAGCTTAGGCATGACCAAAGATATATTAAAGTTACCTGCAAATAAAAACTATAGAAAATTAAATAGAAGAACAATATATCTATAATCAGAGAAGAAGGCACCGATGGTACTCCTATAAGGAGTTTAATGGTGGTCTTGGAAGGTGGATTGGAGGTGGATGGGGTCGGGCACCTAGGGAGGTGGTGGATGGCCCTTGGAGTGGAGAAGAGGCTATTGAGGTGGAGCTACTAATAGTAGAATGAGAGAGAAAGAAGATGAAGAGTGAGCGGCCACCTAGTGAGGTTTATTTAAGGAGGAGGGAAGGCTCTTTAGGGTTGGCACAAGGGTTGGTCTTGGTGGTTATGTGGTCGCCACTTAAGGTGGAGTGGAAGGTGGTGTGCGTGGACTAGGTAGGGAGGGTGGAGGGATGTGTTGTGCTTGAAATATGTATAGTTAAGTTGTAGGTTTTAGATCCTAACTGGGTTGGGTTAGCTAGAGTCTAGTAGGTGGACTCTTGGTTGGGTAGGCCCTAGCCTAAGTGTGTGTGTGGTTGAATAATTAGATTTAGGTAATCCAAGTAAGTGTGTGTGGTCCTAATAGGTCTAGGTTGAGTCTAATCAGGTTCAAGTGAACCCAATTAGACATGTGTGGATAAAGATGGGTCAATTGTGTCCTGGGTGGATCCAATTGTGTTCAAGTGTACCTAATCAAGTAGGGATGCACCAAATTAGGTGTAGGCTAGTTGATTGGGTGTGGGTAGAATCCAATTAGACTACTCTGGGCCTAGATGGGATTCTAAGGGGTGGATTGGGTTGGGGATAGGAGCACTGGGGATGTGGATGGTGGATAATAGGAATCTGGATAACACTATCCAGGTTTTGGTTAAAGTGGAGGAAATTCAGGCTTTTGGGTAGAGATATCCCAGGTGGAGGATAAGAGTAGGGATTGTGTGGATAAGAACATGGATAGCACTATCAATGTTTTGGGTTCTAGTCTACATTAGCCTAACAAACGGGTGGCTTAGGGATAGGAGCAAGGATAAGGACATCTTAGGAAATTATGAGTAGGGATAGGATTATCCTAACTTCTTCTTTACTTTATTTTCTACAATTATTCCTACAAGTAACCTAGCCTATCTCCCTTTTACTCTCTGTCTTCATTTCATCTTCATTCCAAGCTTCCGCTCTAGCTTTGCTGCAACTCTAGCTTCTATCTAGCTTTCATCTAGTCTTTGGACATCTCTTAAGCTCCTTATTATTTGAAAATACAATTATCCACTACTAATTTGCAAGGTAAAATGGAATTATTCTATAAATAGCTATGATGCAAAATATGCGGCTTGTGCATGTATTATTCATGAGTTAGGATAGGATCTAACTTAATTTGGGTTGATTAAGTCCTACGATTGTTGTGCAATCAATGCAGAAGATGCTGATAAAGACTCATCAAAACGGACTATAGGAAGAGGTTGGGAGTGAATAAAATCAACCTCTTCGGGGTGTGGCAGGTCTGCCACTGAGGGTTGTGGGTTAGGTTTGTCTATGCTGGTAAAATCCTCGAGAACAAGAATTGCCATGTAGGTCTTAACATTATGATATGTATCCTCGAGTTCCTCAATAAATCCATAATCCTCAAATTTACTAATCACCTTAAAAATATCAAGTTTTCTCTTCCTATCTCTAAAGGCTATCTCCATGATACCACTCTCACAGTTTATATTTGCCTAAGTGGCAGCTAGGAATGGCGGCTCTAAAATGATGGGTGTGTTCCTTAAGTCTTCAAGTACATCCATGTCAAGGACTAAGAAATCTATAGGAAAATGGAACTCCTTGACCTTGATGATAACATCCTCAATAATGCCTTTTGAGTTGGTGATTGAATGGTCCACTAACTGCAGCATTATTGAGGTTAGCCTAAGTTCTCCTAACACAAACTTTTCATATAGGGAAGGAGAGATTAGGTTAGTGGATGCAGCTAGATCCAGTAGTGCCCAATCAAAAGTGTAATTCCTAATAACACAAGAAATCGAGGGGGCACCTGGATCATTCTTCTCTTAAGGAGCGTAATGCAAGATAACAGCACCAGCCTGCTCGGAGAGTATCACTGTGATGACCTAAGTCCTGCCAATCAATAAAACTTGAGTTGCCTTCACTAACCACAAGCACAATCAACTAAAAGATCACAGTCACCCAACACATAATCACAGAACATTAATAGCTAAACAATCATTCATAATGCATTAAATAAAAGGAATAAAGTGTTGAAAAAATATAACGAAGAATCCACCATAGAAAGCAGGAAAAAACAAGTGCTCAAGTACACTCACCAAAGACAGGAAAGAAAAGTTTAATAGAGGAAAAGAACCAAACTAAAGAGCCTCAGTTCTCAGAATGATCGTCTCCTACAGTAGGATTTGGTCCAATAGTAGACAGACAAGCAGCAGTCGCTACACTTGACTGCTTAGCAACACTTGAGTATGGAACACAAGAAACATGTTAGTAAAAATAGAGTAAAGTAGAACAACGACAACAAAGTAACAACAGTGATAGGAGTAAAGAAAGAGGGCACTGTATTAGTAATTATCCATCAATTAATTATTACTTAACCAATTTTGTTTATACATTTACGCCCACGTTATTTTAGGCCACAATTCGTTGATCAATGTCTTGGGGCATAAGATGATCTTGTGCAATTTCCTACAGTGCAAGATCGGTATAAGCTGCCCTCTTGGCCAAAAAGACGGCTTATACCCATCAAGTCACCTTACTCTGTCACCCTGGGGTCGTTACAGAAAGGGGTGGTGACCACATCGTGTAGAGTGAACACGTACAACCACTATGTATGCAGAACCACAGACAACCAATGTCCCACCCACCAGTTGAAAACAAGTGGAGGTCGTAGGGCTATTTATAGGTGAAGAATTGAGGGGTAATTAGGTCATTTCAAGTTGAAAACATTAACTTTAGTATCTTTAGTGACATTTATGAGCGTCACTATAGCTTAATCGTGGGTGAAGGTACGTGCACACACGCTGCCTAATCAACTTTAGCACACGCAACGCCTCATCACGATTACGAGATCATGCATCATCTCTTCTTCTTCAGCACCTTCACCTACCTGCATGTGATGGCGCGTTGGATCGCTGATTGAACAGCAATCATGCAACTTAAATCAGTTGAATTAAGCTAGATTCTAGCAAAACTTAAGAATAATGCATTCATAGGCATCGTAATTTGCACACTAGCTAGTTTATTAGTCATATAGATAATATCATCATTTTATGACCTAAAAGAGATATGATTTTAATCGCAGATGATTTGAAGCTAAGGATGTCAGATCAAACCAAGCAGATCTAATCAGAATGACGACGGGAGTCCAACGCTTCCAAAATCATCTCTATCAGACAACCAGGGCACCTTATGCAATCCATAGAAGAATGGAGATCATGGAGCCAAAGGATAAAGATTCGAGCCTCAGAAGAAGAATCCAACCACATGGATGAATCTGGATCGACGATCACAGTTGAACGGCGTAAAAATCAACTCGATCAGAGGTCTACATCACCAAATACAAAGAAAACAAGATGGACGGCCATGATGATGCCACGTGGCACCATCATAATCGCCACCTCACTGCGCCCCAACTTCTGAAGGCCTAGCACCACACGTTGTGGAACGTTGGATCTCCATCCAATGGTCACAAATGCACCACGCCGCCTGACCATCTGTGCCTAATCGAGGAGGAAGAAATCTCGACCGCTAGATCTTCATCCAATGCCAAGAATAGGTTACCATAAAACAAAAGCGCAACAAACATGTGGTAGTAGCACAACGGTGAGCTCGACTCCGTGGAGCGACGAGCGCACGTTCGAGCCACAATCCGCACGAGGATGGGCATGGGTTAAATCAGGATGTGAGATGGGGAATGGAAGGTAGTGATTGAGTCCACATGGAAAAGCGAGGGCACGCCGTGGTCGAGCGCATGATCAGACGTGCGTTTAACGCACCATCCCAAGCCCTTTTCAAACAAATGCCGCTAGGCATGAGGGCGTAGGCCGTCCAATCGTAAGATCGGATGGCTGACGTTGAGGTGAGTTTTGATGGTGAGCGATGAGGGAAGAAGATAAGCACGTGCGTGTGGAGGAATTAGAGCCACGCGATCAAAGATCGACGATGCAGTGGCTACCACGTGTCGCGACCAAAGCGAATCCAAGCATTTTAGGGGTAAATGGAGATATTTTGAGGTCAAATCAGAAGCATTGATCCCCCGATCAACGGATCTGATCAAATAAGAGTTGTTACAAGAGATTAAGGGATCAAATATCCATTTCTCCCTCCATCAAAACTATAAAAGAAGACCCAAGACCCCCTAGTTGAAGTATCTCTCTCTCCCATCAACTCCAGATCTCTTGTACCGTCTTCTCTGCAATTCTCTGTCCCAGCACTCTAGACCTGAGGTGCCGCCGCATCTCATACAAGCGTCCCACAAGCGACGTCGTCTCTCTACCTCCTATCTCTCTCTCTTTCTCTCTCTCTTCTCTCTATTTATGTCTACTTTTGCCATAGCAATTTCTGTTGTGAAAAGCTTTTTTTTAATGCAATTAAATTTGATCTTATGGATATCTGATGCCTCTTTATACATATATACACATATAAATACCGTTACAACTGTTTTATTGAAAAGCTTCTGTTAAAAATCGAGATTACCTCCTTGTGAATGACCCGGTACTCACCGGAGTTTTATAAATTTATTTGTCGATGTGTTTTCGTGCTATACTACAACTGAATACTCTTTTAAAACATGAACTATGTGTCGAACAAGTTGGTGCCGTTGCCAGGGAGGCAACGAAAATTTTTGAAGCTTTCTTTGGTGCGAATTTGAAAATTCTAACTCCTCGGCAACAAAAATTTTTGAAGCTTTCTTTGGTGCAAATTTGTGATTTCTAACTTGCTATTTTCGTTGATTTTGTATGTGCAAGAAAACAAGGAAATCAGAATGAAACACGATAATGGGAATTGCGGGTTCGAACCTCAAGTAAATACCCATAGCTTAGATTAGTTAGATTTAGAATTTTCTTGAGCCCTAGGATTAAATTAGAATTTGTTCACTTATTGAATTTTTTTTTTTATTTTTGGGCTAAAATATTATTTTATCTTAAAAATTCAATTCCCAGAGATCTATACATCCAAAAATTCTCCAACTTTTACTGGACATAGATTTCAAAGTCAGGAACAACATATCCAAATTTCACATAAATCTGAGTTACAAAAAATTTTCAAAAATTCACGTATTGATCTATTATCAATACAGTTATTGTTCTTGTTTTTCAAAGTTCAAAATATCATAGGAATTTTTATACAAGTCCGATTAACTTGAAACTTGAGGAATGAATTTCTGAGATAACTAAGAATTTAGGAAAAATATGAAAAAATTATTTCTTGTATGTTTGATTGCACGGATTATCCAACCATCAACTGGGGGGTCAAAATAGACTCTAAAACCCTTAGTACACATTAAATTAGAAAAAAATAGAAAACGTGCATTAAAATTCTTGAAAAACATTTTGTGAGTGCCTAGTTAGTGGTGCAATAAGTATCAATTAATTTCATTGCTTGGGTCATACCACTCATCATTTTGGACCTAAAAGAATCATTTAGAACTATCTGTGCTTAGGGTTTCACGCTAAGGATAGAGCACACCTGCATTTTCATACTCAAAGGAAATCTATCAAACATATTGAGATTTGCAAAACTCTTTGTGTGCCTCATCATAACCTTGATTGAAATTATTTAATTAAGTGAATCCTAAAATTCATTAACACAAGCATTTGAATCTTAAATGATACTTCGTCATAAGAAATTGCTTGTAAATCAAGTTTGCCTAAGCACTTTACACATTTCAAAATCAATTTTATGGGCAAACAGGCCCCTAATGCCCATCATATTACAAAAGCGCATCAAATCCAAACTTAAAATTTAGTAGACGTGCCCTAGGCAGTACTAATAATCTTGGGGACTTGAAACTAGATTAGGCTAACGTCAAGGCCTTGTCTACTTGGACCCACTGGTGACAAGAAAGGTCGGTGTAGTAACCACGTTATCCTTTAGTGGTGTCCCACCGTGTGGGGTGTCCTAAGGGATCCCATCCTTCTGGCCAGCCAAGTAATTCAAGGGTTGATTTAACCCAATTGTGTTTTGGGGAGCCAGGAGCAGGTCTAATTAGTGTTGACACTCTAAGGACCAGTTTGATTGCTTGTATTGAAAGGGTGAGGTATTCTCTCATCTATTAACTTTCTTCTGGTGCATGCAAGGTAGATCTCTCTCTCCCATCAACTCCAGATCTCTTCTACTATCTTCTCTGCAATTCTCCGTCCCTCTACAACTCCATCCCGGCACTCTAGATCTAAGGTGATGCCGCATCTCGCACAAGCATCCCACAAGCAGTGTTGTCTCTCTGCCTCCTATCTATCTGTCTATCTCTTTCTCTCTTTCTTTCTCTCTTTCTCTCTATCTATCTCTACTTTTTGCATACAAATTTCTATTGTGAAAAACTCTTTATCAATGCAATTAAATTTGATCTTATGGATATCTGATTCCTCTTTATACATATATACATACATAAATACTGTTAGAACTAATTTATTAGAAAGCTTCTGTTAAAAATCAAGATTGCCTCCCTGCGAATGACCCGGTACTCACCGGAGTTTTATAAATTTATTTGTTGACGTGTTTTCGCGGTATACTACAACTGAATAATCTTTTAAAACATGAATTATACATTGAACAAGTTGGCGTCATTTCCAGGGAGGCAACGAAAATTTTTGAAGCTTTCTTTGGTGCGAATTTGAAATTCTAACTCCTCGGCAATGGAAATTTTTGAAGATTTTGAACTCAAACCTCAAATCATTAACTTGATTCCCTACTTCCATGACCATGAGTTAGATGAACCCTTCCATCACCTTGAAGAGCTCCTACACATAGGAAGAACTTTTGGCCCTAGGAACATGAATGAAGGTACCCTAATGATGAAAATGTTCCCATTCTCTTTGAAAGATGGAGCTACACATTGGTTGAGGACAATTGATAGACCAATCCTAACTTGGGAAGACCAGAGAAGCACATTCCTAAAGAAATTCTTCCCCATAGGAAAAACTAGTGCCCGTAGATGTGCCGCAACAACCTTTAAGCAGAACCCCAGGGAAAAACTAAATGAGGCTTGGGAGAGGTTCAATGATTTAGCTAGGAAATGCCCTCATCATGGGATTCCAAAGTGGCACTTGGCCCATATTTTCTATTATGGGTTCAGTGATAATTTGAAGAATTTTGTTGATGCAGCATGTGGGGGCAATTTCCTGAGTCGAGATGCTGAGGGAGCCTTTCAATTGTTCGAGAATATGAGTGAAAATTCCCTCAACAATACCTAAATGTCAGCCTTTAACATAGCTAATCAACCAAGGAGTGGAGTTTATGAAGTTAACAATACTTAAAACATTATTGATTTAGAGCTAGTTGCACAACGATTAGATAAGGTGGAACTCGTGGGAAAGTGATAAACACACATGAATTCATGATAAAATGATTATTTATGATAGTTCCTAGGCTTAGCATTGCATATCATGTTATAAATACTACATAACATCCATTGCATGTCATTTAGGATAGTTGTATGTTTTGTATATTAACTCCTTCGTTTTATATGGCCAGGAGGCAATGCAATGTCCTTACGGACTTTGGATAAAAATGCAACCGTACGGATGGATCCAGAGCGACGATCGCAGTCTGACAACATAGAAATCACCTCAACCGAAGCATCGTGGCATCCTCTACAAGCAATGAAGGGTGGACCGTCCATATGGTGCCATGTGGAGCCATCTAAAGCACCCAAAGCCACCCGCCACATCTCCAAAGGTCGCCCATCAAGCGATCTCAGCCGTTAAATGAAAATCCAACTGCTAAGAGCTCGCCAGCACCACGTAGCCGCAACTCCTCCTCACGATGCACATGCAGACGTGGCGCAACGGTGAGAGCGGTGGTTCGCAAGGGAGGGGCGTGGGTTCGAATCCCCGCAGCCCCCCCCATTCTCAATGCAACCAACGCATGCATAGCACTAGCAACGTTTGTGCGCATGCCAGTGCATGCCAGCACGCACACCAGCAAAGCCACCACACAATCTGCGCACATGAGGCAGGCAACATAGCGCGCATGGGGCGAGCGCGTGCTCAGTTGGCACCAACCTTCAGTGACAGCTTGGCATACATAAAGTAAGGCTTACAGTCATTGCTAATTCTTCGCATGCCAGCAAGGCCAGCTATGGGCGTGAGCAAGTGTGAACTACCTACAGCAACACTTCCAGTGACGGCTTGGAGGTTACTAATGGTCCAATGCCTATTTTAGCCTTTTTTATCCACTATAAAAGGACCAACACCCCCTCCCTACCAAGCGATCTCTACCTACACTGCTCCCACCTACTCCCAAGCTCTAGCAAGCCTATCAATACTCTATTAAAGCTTGCTCTCAAGATCCCAAGGGGCCTATTAGTATAGAGAACCTCTACCACACCAAATGCTCCTCCAACTTCCCATCCCCATTCATAGGTCGCCTTGGAGCCATCCTCCCACCTCCGTTACGGTAGCAGATCATCTCTGCCTTCTCACCTCCATTATAGAGTTGTGATGAACCCTTCCTCTACTCGACATCCTCCCATTTCTCACCTTCGTTGTCCTGCTTCCCAACTCCATCCGAGCTTCCGCCAAGCGTCGTCGTCTCGCCGAACAGTCGCTTCGGGAGATTTCTTCTGACCCCCCTCTCTTTTTATGTTTTCTATATTATTGTAATTGACATTCATGCAATATATCAGATTCAACTCTATATCTCGATTGTGATTGTTTGTCATCTTATTTAAAAAAAGAAAAAAAATAAAACCCTAAAACATCAAAAAGAAACAAATTGAAGCGTGGTTTTCGTACAAAGTAAACGTCGCCTCCCTATGTTCGACCCGGGACTCCTTTAGAGTTTCGAAATAAATTTTATTTGATCACGAGTTTTGCAACTATGATGATCGCACGTGTTTCGCGAGCTTGAAATCAGGGTTACAAGTAACCCATCTTCCTAGTTGCAAAACTCATGGTCAAATAAAATTTATACCGAAATTCGAAGGGAGTCCCAGGTCGAACACATGGCGACAATGTTTACCTTAATTGAAAACCATGCTTCGTTTTGTTTCTTTTTGGTATTTTAGGGTTTTGTTATTTTTTTGTATTTCTGAAAGAAGAAGATAAGAAGAATGAATCACAAGATAGAGATGGAACAAATATGATATATATATCACTCTAACATCAATTACAATAAACTATGAAAGCATAAAAAGAGAGGGAGGTGAGAGGAAATCTCCCAAATTGTCTATTCGGCGAGACGACAGTGCCTGGCGGAATCTTTGACGAAGGAGGTGAGGAGCGAGACGACGAAGGTGAGATGCAGGAGGATGTCGAGTAGAGGAAAGCATCGACATGGCTCTGAAATGGAGGTGAGAAGGCGGAGATGATCTGCTACTGGCATGGAGGTGGGAGGACGGGTCTAAGGTGACCTATGAATGGGGATGGGAAGATGGATGAATATTTGGTGAGGCAAAGGTTTGCTACACTAAAAAGAGCCTTGGGAGCTTGAAAGCAAGCTCTAACAGAGCATTGGTAGGCTTGCTAGAGCTTGGGAGTAGGCAGGAGTAGAGTAGGCAGAGATGGCTTGGAAGGGTGGGGGTGCAAGTCCTTTTATAGTGGAGGAGAAGAGGCAAAACAAGGTATGGGACCATTAGTGACTTCCAGGCCATCGCTGGAAGGGTCACTATAGACAGCTCATGCCCTCTCACACCCGCTCACACCCACAGCTGGCTATGATGGCATGTGAAGAACTAGCGATGGCTGTGAGCATCACTGTAGGTCCATTTCATCCGTCGATGGCACTGTGCTGTCCCTATCTTTGCCGCTTGCTCAGACGCTCATGCACTGGCGCTACATTGTGCGCATGCACATCTCCACGCGTGCACGCGCACCAGCACTACTGCGCACATGCGGTGGCACATGCGTGTGCATGGGCGGCCTAAGCTACGGCACATGGTGCAATCTGGGTCATCCATTTTCTTTTCGTTGTAGGGGTAGCTACAGAGGTCGGATTGAGTCAATTTTACTGCCGTTAGGCTACGATCGTCGACCCAAATCTATCAGCATGGTCGGATTTGTCATTTGAAGCTCCAAATTATGTCACCTAGTCCCTTGGCCGTTGATCTTCCTCGAACTGCATATGGTGCTACGAGACTCCGATCGAGGTGATTTCAGAGGCGTTGGACTCCGATTGTCATCTTGATCAAATCCGTATGGTCGAATTGTGAATCCGAGGCTTTGAAATAAATACCCTTCTCTCTTGACCACAAAAAGGATGTAATTAACCTAAAATATATACAATTGCACTAAAAGCATAATGATGTGTACTATGCAATATTTATAACATGAAATGCAAATCTAAACCTAGGAACATGCGTGAATAGGCATTTTACCCTCAATAAATGCATTTACATCATACCCTTGTGCTTATCTTTTGCTAGTCCCTAGCGAAATTGAACTATATGCTATGTATAAAAGTAGAATTAGGATTAGATCGCTTAGGCCTAAGTCATTTATTAACAATAGAAAATTTCAACTAAGGTCCTAATCTACGAGGACTCAATAGTACCTGGGTGTCTGCCAAAATGTAAACCCCCCAAGTCCTTCCTTATTTGAAAAGGGAAGATACATTTTCTTTATTTTTCTTCTTTTCTAATTTTTATGTATTTTTGGAGTTTCAGAGTTCCAAGATAACTTTTTATTGCTACCCGACCCGCCCAAGACTCGAAAAGGACTGTAAGTGCTAAGCATCTTGTGAAAATAGTGAAAGACTCACTAGGCGACCGTTAAAATGGACTTCGGGCTTCTACGACCCTAGTTGACCTTGCCTAAAGGTTTATGTTTTCGATTGGTAGCTTTCTCCGTACTTCTTTTATTTATGGGGTCAACACAAGGGTGATCCCAGTGTATATCTCCCCGATTTATTCTACTTCCCTGCTTCTTCCCTAAGTATTTTGGGAATTATTATGCATTTTTTTGTGAGCTGGGTTCTGGACAACCGGCCAATGGCCTGTTACCCATGGCAACTTGCCAGTCATACTCATGTGGTGGAGTGTGGCTTTGTTTTTTTTTATTTTCTTCTCCTTTTTGTACATATATTTCTTTTTCTTTTTCTTTTTATTTTTTTTGTTTTTAACTAGGTGGCTTCCCTAATCTATGAATTACCTAGAGGCAATACAACGAAAATTGTCCTATGACTAGGCTCTGGACAACCTGCCGATGAATTGTTACCACCAACAACTTGCTAGCCATACCACCCTAGATAGTTCATTAGCTACCCAATTTTCGAAGAAACTGCTGAAAAGTGAGTCAGTACAAAAAAAAAAAGAGTGTGTAGATGCTCAGGCTTAAAGTCTCCCAAATTAGAGGGCGGGTTGATAAGTCGCATACTTATCATCCCATTTTATTTACCAAATTAAAATGAATTCTTATTGGCGATGACTCGAGACTAAGTCCACATTCTAGTGGACAACTGGGCTAATTAAGCCCAAAGACCTGAAGAGTCTAAGTGTTTAGGTCCTCTCGTATCATTTCCTAAAGTTAATAAGTTCCAAATGCCCAAGTTCTCTTTTCCTAATTTCTTTCTTTTTTTATCTTTTCCAAATTTTCATTTTTTTTTAATTTTATAAGAAACTAAAAGAAATTCTATGGAGTTAACAAAATGATCTCATAAATTGATTATCCACCGCCCATGCCTAAATGATGCAATTCCTCATTGTAAAATCGAATATATGAAAAGGGTAAACAGAATATCACCTGAACATCGTGAGGAATCAGGTCAGCTCCATAGAGAACATGAAATATAAGCACGTGCTAAATTTAATACCTTTAGCTAGGCATAAAATACATACAAGGAAGAAATTGAGAATTCACAAGTGCATGTCAGAATCAAAATAAAAATATTGATTATTAGACCCACCAACAGAAGATGCCCATAGACGTTGACCAGATTATGTTGCAGACCCATGCCCTAGGGTCGAGTGGTTCTCAGGTTCTAGATGAAAATCACCCAAAATCGAAGGTTGTTAAGCTTGGGGGGCTGGGAGTGAAGTTCTGTGGTGTGCAACCCAAGACCAAAGTGTTGGACAACAGGTAAAGATGGTTCAATAGGTTCAGAAGTCCTCTTCACATTCAACTCAGAAAAATATTCAGTTATTTCAAGCTTGGGTTGCACGTGAAATATATCATAAGGGTCCTGGTAGAAAGTAGGTGGCTTTAGGTTAATAGGTACCCTTAGATCCAAAATCAAAGTTCCCTCAGACTTAGCCTCCCAAATTTTCATTTCAACAATTCTGTCCAACATCAAGAGCTCAGGTTCCGGGACCTCTAGCATATCATTCACCCCATACGATTTACCCAAGTCTAAAAATTGTGGCTAAATCAAGATTGACTTGGGCACAATGATCTCGGAAGTTAGCTCTTTCGGGTGCAAATGAGGAATGGGGTCACTGATTGAATCATCAAGATTCGAATCCTCCAAGTTAACCCCAACCAAATCAGAATCTTCAATAGTCAGGTTATCAAATGATTTATCAAATTCCTCAAGCCCATTTGTCTCACTAAAATCATTTTCCTTAAGCTCAAGTGAGACTTCACTAACAAATTCCTCACCCTCAAAATCAAAGAATCCATGATCCTCATTTATATATGTCTCAAAATCATATATCATTTCATGATCCAAGGAGACATATTTTTCTTCGTTTCCTGGCTTGGGGATCTCGGGTGAATCAATCGATTCATCCTCAAAGGGTTGCTCTAGACCAATCTGGTCATCTCCAATCTCCAAATATGTATCCCCCCCGATAGGCACCTGAGCAGGTTGAGACATTGGCTCTCCTAAAGAGGGTTCATCTTGAGAATCATCCAAAGATTCGACTAGTGCAACCACAAATTTCATCCTCAACCTCGATAATTTTCCAAGAAGAAACTCACCCAGGTCCCTATCCCTAACATTTTGGAGCAAATCCAATAGAGAACTATTAAGTTCATCAATCATTTTGATCATAGGCTACAATGCTTCAGTACATGGTGTTGGTTGAGCTTCTATAGATTGTATAGTGTTCCTCAAATTAGCCAACACCCTATCCTGGATATGGTCTGCCTGAACCTAATTGTTCGGTTCAGGTTTGGGTGGGTTTGAGTTAGATCTAGGGGAGTCAAGATATCGAGGTTCTAGGGTCCCTCCCTAATAGTAGGTCGTTTCAGGTTGTTTAAAGGATGGTGGTGACCTATATTCAGTGGAATACTGGGGACGGTAGGTGTTATAATCATCATATCCTTCTTGATTGTAGATCAGGTTGGCTTGGTCATTAAAGGATGGAGATCTATAATCATTGTAGCTCTGGGAAGGATAGTAATTATAGTCTTATTGTCCAGGGTTATGCCCTGGACACTGAGGTCCGGATTCATATCCCTAATCAAAGTCATCCTGGCTAGTGGATGGGTAATTACAAGATAAGTCAGGATAGTAATCATCTTGGGAATAAGTGGTGGTAGGAGGATAGGATGTGAAATGTGTGTAGGATGTGGAAGGATACATTGTGGAGTAAGAGGGAATTCAGAAAAGGGAAAGGAGGCCTGCAATACAAGCAATCAACCCTGTCCTTAGGGGGTTAGCCTAAAGACCTACAGACTCCCAAGACCTGTCTTGAGATTATAAACGATTTGGTCTACTTTTATTCGGTCAATCCAACCAGTTAGAAGGTGGGACTGGGGAGAAGGTTCTTACTTTGGCTTATGCCTCCAATTCCTAGTGTACCCCCAGCCGTGGTCGTTTGACTCTGCTCCCCTAGCTAGACATTAGATGGATTAGCAAAAGTAGATTAATCGAAAAAAATCTCAGTCTGAGCCTCAATGAGTGAATCAATCCTTAAGGCCAACGTTTACTCAGTTTTAATTAGGCTTGGGATGATTGGTCTCTTGGAATGTGATGGGCCCTTTAGATGAGTTGTGCCCTTAATGATCAGTTAAAATGTGTGTGCGTGCACAACCAGGGTTTTCAAACAAGGTTATTTAATGATGTGTCTTTTAGGGTTTAACCATGTTTAGTTGCTTTTAGGGTTTAATTCTTAGGTTGGTTCAATCAAGGTTTAGTAGAATACTCCAAGTTTTGAAAACACGGGTGATGATATGTTCCTTTAAAAATCAAAAATAAATTGGAGTGCCTGGTTCAGCCCTAAGAATCAACCCTAAGTGATAAGCTACTGGTGAATTACTTTTAATTTGAGTGGTGCGACCCAAACAAATTAATCAATTGGCCTATTCGCAACACAGATTAAGGCACACAATGTCTTAGCCTAATCAGATTTCTACTCACTTATGTGCTTTGAGTTGAAGTGTATCGGGTCCATAGGTTAGATCCCGATTAAGTGGTAGAATCAAAGTGGAGTGGTTCACCTTAAGTCGAGAGTTGTGGGTGTTAAGTTGTGTCTCTTTTAGAAAATCCCACAATTAGATAACACTTTTTTTATTTTTTTTATTTATGTGGATAGCGAGGTGAGTGGAGCTGGCAAACAAACAACCAAATCTATCTCGGGTTTGTAAGAAAGCACCTAAGTTGATTTGGGTTTGAGTTATTAGGTTATGGAATGAAAATTAAGGTGGGGGTGGTGTGGGGGACACTTACAAAACACTCTACCCTCACTTTACTTCGGTTTACCGCTCTTGGATCTCCATGCTAGGGTATCTGCAAGATAATAGATCAGAGGTAAGCGGGGTTAGTGCTATGTAAATGCAAAGAAGCATAGAAAATAATAAAGTAAATTCCATTGCCTCCTCGACAAAGGTGCCAAAATGATCACACATGCTTCACGAGTTTGAAATCAGGGTTACAAGTAACCCGTCGTCATAGTTGCAAAACTCGTGGACAAATAAAATTTATCTCGAAAATCCAAGGGAGTCTCAGGTTGACCACAGGGAGGCGACATTTACTTTAATTGAAAACCATGCTTCGTTTTGTTTCTTTTTGGTATTTTAGGGTTTTGTTATTTTTTTGTATTTTTGAAAGAAGAAGACAAGCAGAATGAATCACAAGATAGAAATGGAACAAATATGATATATATATCACTCCAACGTCAATTACAATAAACTATGAAAGCATAAAAAGAGAGGGAGGTGAGAGGAAATCTCCCAAATCGGCTATTCGGCGAGACGATGGTGCTTGGCGGAAGCTCGAACGAAGGTGGTGAGGAGCGGGACGATGGAGGTGAGATGCAGGAGGACGTCGGGTAGCGGAAAGCTTCAGCGTGGCTCTGGAATGGAGGTGAGAAGGCAGAGATGATCTGCTACCGGATTGGAGGTGGGAGGACGGCTCCAAGGCAACTTATGATTGGGAATGGGAAGATGGATGAATATTTGGTGAGGTAAAGGTTTGCTACACTAATAGGAGCCTTAGGAGCTTGAGAGCAAGCTCTAACAGAGCGTTAGTAGGCTTGCTAGAGCTTGGGAGTAGGTGGGAGTAGAGTAGGTAGAGATGGCTTGGAAGGGAGAGGGATAGGTCTTTTTATAGTGGATGAGAAGAGGCAAAAATAGGTATGGGACCATTAGTGACCTCCAGGCCGTCGCTGGAAGAGTCGCTATACACAGCTTAAGCCTGCTAGCACCCATAGCTGGCTTTGTTGGCGTGCAAACAATTAGCGACGGCTGTAAGCGTCGCTGCAAGTCCAGCTCATGCGTCGCTGTAGGTCCAGCTCATGCGTCGCTAGTGCGTGGTGCATGCGTTCGCTTGGGCGGCCTGGGTTGTGCCACGTGGTGCAATTTTGGCCATCCATCTTCTTTTCATTGTAGGGGCTACTACCGAGGTTGGATTGAGTCAATTTTCGTGCCGTTAGGCTATGATCGTTGACCTAAATCCATCCACGTGGTCAAATTTGTCATTTGAAGCTCCAAATTATGTCACCTAGTCCCTTGGCCATTGATCTTCCTTGGACTGCATATGGTGCTACGGGACTCCGATCGAGGCAATTTCGGAGGTGTTGGACTCCGATCATCGTCTTGATTAGATTCGTACGATCTAATCGTCAATTCGAGGCTCTGAAATATATACCCTTCTCTCCTGACCATAAAAAGGATGTAATTAACCTAAATTTTATACAACTAGTCTAAATGCATAATGATGCGTGCTATGCATTATTTATAACATGAAATGCAAATCTAATCCTAGGAACATGCACGAATAAGCATTTTACCCTCAATAAATGTCTTTACATCGTACGACGACGGGTTACTTGTAACCACGATTTTAAACACGCGAAACCCGTGTGATCATTTTAGCGCCATTGCCGGGGAGGCAATGGAATTTACTTTATTGTTTTCTGCACTTCTTGGCATTTACATGGAACTAACTTCGCTTGTCTTTGATCTACTTTCTTGCAGGTACCCTAGCATGGAGATCTAGGTGCTATAGACTAAAGTGCGAGTAGAGTGTTTTGTTAGTGTCCCCCACATTCTCCCTCCACTAGTTTCATTTCGCCACACCCATAACCAAGACTTAATCTACTCAGGTGTTTGCATAAACCCTAGGATAGAATTGTTTGTCCTGTTTTCCACCTTCATCCACCTCACCCCAACAAAAAAAAATAAAAAGATACTTTCTTTGGGATGAATCAATTTACACACTTTATACAGCCACATCAGAGGCACATAACCTGACTTCATTTTCATCTACTCAACCGGGATTCTGACCTGTGGACTCGGTACATGAATTCAATAGATAAAAGAGTAGAAATCATATTCGGTTAATCAACTTTTGTGTGCCTTAATCGGTGGTGCATTTGAGCCGATTAATTGAATTGTTTGGGCCAAACCACCTAATCTGAAAGAGGTTCATTTTGTAGCTGCCTCATAGGATTCAATAACTAGGTCAAGCCAGGCACGTCATATTTTTCTTGATTTCTAAAGGAAAATACTTGAACACGTGCTTTTAAAAACAAACTTGGTTTGCCTTACAAAACTTGGTTGAAAACACCTAATATTTGAATCCTAAAAGCTATTAAGCAAGATCCGAACTCTAAAACTCACCTCATTATTAATAATCTTGCTTGAAAACCTCTTGGTTGTGCACATTCACACATTTTCAAACAAATCATTAAGGGCACAAACCATTAAGGGCCCATCACATTCCAGAAGTGCCATTGTCCCAAGTCTAATTAAAATTGAGTAGATGTTGGCCTTAAGGACTGGTTCTCTCTACAGGATCCAGATTGAGATTATTCACGATTAACCTATTTATACTAGTCAATCTGATGTCTAGCTAGGGGAGTAGCATTAAACGACCGCGATGGGGGGTACACTAGGAACTAGAGGTGCAAGCCAAAGGAAGAACCTTCTCTCTAGTCCCTCCTTCTAACTGGTTGGATTGCCTAGACATAAGTAGAGTACATCATCCATAATCATAGGATGGATTTTGAGAGTCTGTAGACCTTTAGGCTACCCATCTAAGGATAGGCTTGTATTCTTGTGCTGCAGGGTTCCCTCTCTTCCCCGTCCTTCTGACTTCCTTCCAGTGTATGCTTGGAAGGAGGTCATTGAATCCTATATTAGAAGGACCTTTAAACCATTCCAAGAGGTGGAGGTTAAGCTTTAGCCACCTCCCTCGCCCCCGTACCAGCAGAAGCTGATTTAAAGGTAGCTGGAAGAAATGCAACAGATGCAGCAATGGTTCCAACATATGAATGGTCAGGGCACTCGACCCTTGAAGGATTTTTATGATTCTTCAAACTATTGGGAATGTCCTGGCATCATGATTAACACTGGAGATATAGAAATTAGGCCCCAAGTCTTATGCTTGATTAAGCATTTTCGTGGGCTTGGCTCAGAGGACCCATTCCAGCACATGAAGGATCTAACAACTTTGGTTCAGCCCACTAAAGCAAGGAATGTGAATGAAGAGCAAATGATCATGAGGCTCTTCCCCCACTCTCTCAAGGATAAAGCCGCAGATTGGTATCGGGCCATAGGAAGGCTGATAGAAACTTGGGCTGCTTTTAAGTCAGCTTTCTTGAAGAAATTCTTCATTATCGGAAGGACCAATGCCTTGAGATGGGCGATTACCACTTTCTCCCAGCGGCCGAGGGAACTGTTTCATGGTGCCTAGAAGCAATTCAAAGAACTTTTGAGGAAATGTCCACACCACGAGGTGCCAAAATGGCAATGCATGCATATTTTCTATCACGGGTTGGTGGAGCAACTCCGTAATCACGTGGACGCTTCCTGCGGAGGCAATTTCCTCAATAGGGATGCAGATAGTGCATACGACCTATTTAAGGAAATGAGCGAGAACTCAATTAATCATGCCTCCATGGATGCATTCAACTTGTCCCAACAACCTAGGTCAAGTGTTAATGGGATCCAGGATTCTCATTCATTTGACATGGAATTGATTTGTAATAAATTGGATAAAATGGACTTGGTTGCTAAGAGAATGGAAGAATGGATGTCTGGGAATTCAGGAAACACTTCTATACCTACACAATCCCAAAATTTTGGATTCCATTCCTCATGAGCTCCCATGGGGCGGGAATTCACGAACCAACTTCACTCAGCTTAACCTGTGAGCTAGGATTTCTTGGAACCTTATGGGTTCCAAACTAGGGCCTTTGATCCCAGTTTTTCTGATCCTTCCTTCTCTCCATCCTCACCCTATGAGGATGCGTATGCAATGCAGGAGAATGTTAGGCCCAACCAGTATTCCAACACTTATAACTCGGGTTGGATGAACCACCCTAAGTTCTCCTAGAAAAGTCAGAGGCAACAGACCCAAACTAGACCCAACAACTATTCATCTCAAAGACCTATGGGTCAGGATCAAGCATACACCCAGTTGCCCCCGAGACTAGTTACTTAGCCATCTTGGAATGCCCAACAATCTGCAGGGCAGGCTGACTTAAATTAGCAGATGGTAGAAATGCAAGGGTCCGTGCTTCAGCTCATGTAGAAAATGAAGACATCATTGGATAACTTGCAATCCGGGTTAACTGCTAACACTCGACAACGCAGATCACTACCATCTCAACTCGTACCCAACCCACGTAATGTGCAAAATCAGGGCAATAGAGCCCAAGGGTATGGGAATCAAAGGGACCCAGACACACATGCTCAGGTGGTTACGTAGGGTCCCTCATCTTCTTCTTCTGGTTACATGACCAACCAAGGTCCTCCAATCTTCACTAACCCACCTCAAGACACAAACCCTTATGCCTCTGCAAACTCTGTCACCTTGAGAAGTGGGAAGCAAACCTAGAACCCTGAATTACCTTCTAGAAGTCAAAACACTGGGGAGCTTGAGAGAAAGAAGGAGGAGGTTGAAGAAGACAATAAGGCCCAGGGATCAAAAATTGAAAATACCACCCATATCCCATTCCCTGAGGCCCTATTGAAAACTAGGAAGAAGAAAACCATAGATAGCAACGAGGAGCTCCTAAATTTATTCAAGAGCATAGAGATAAATATTCTACTCCTCGACGCTATTAAGCATATCCTGGCTTATGCTAAATTCTTGAAAGAATTGTGTACCCAAAAGTATAAGCCGAGAGAACCCACTCTGAGGAAGGTGATTCTCTCTAAGCAAGCAAGTTTTGTTATCCTGCATCACCTTCCTCAAAAGAAGAAAGATCTAGGTGCCCCCTTGATATCATGCGTTATTGGGGAATACACTTTTGATAGGGCACTATTGGACATAGGTGCATCCATCAACCTAATCCCGACTTCTCTTTATGAGAGGTTTGGGTTAGGTGAACTCGGGCCAACCTCAGTAACACTACAATTAGCAGAACGTTCGGTCACCACACCGAGAGGCATTATTGTGGATGTAATTGTCGAGGTCAAGGATTTCTATTTTCCTGTAGATTTCCCCGTCCTTGACATGGATGTACCTAATGATTTGAGGAACATGCCCATCATTCTGGTGCGTCCATTCCTAGCTACCGCCAAGGCCAACATAAACTGTGAAAGAAGTAGTATAGAGATCGCCTTTGTGGATAAGAGGCTAACTCTAGATATTTTTCAGGCGATAAGTGCATTTGAGGATTGTGGATTCATTGAGGAGCTTGAGGATCACGATCTTGAGACTTGTATGACAATTAGTGCACTCGAGGACTCCACCAGCTTTATTAAACCCAACCCACAACCCTCTGTGGTAGACCTACCACATCTTGAAGAGGCTGTTGATTTTGTTCATTCCCAGCCTCTTCCACTGGATCGTCCTGATGAATCTTCATCAGCATCCTCCCTACCTTCTATTCTAAACCCACCCTGGCTGGAATTAAAGCCATTGCCCAAAAATTTGAAATATGAGTTCCTAGGACCTGAAAGAATGCTCCATGTGCTTATTAGTGCTGATTTGACAAGGAGCAAGAATCGAGGTTAATTATGGTCCTTAAGAACAACAAGGAGGCAATTGGTTGCACCATCCACGACTTTAGGGGGATCGAGCCATATTATTATAATCATCTTATTTTCATGGAAGATGGATCCCGCCCTTCTCGCAAAATGCAAAGGAGACTAAACCCCAATATGCAAGAAGTGGTCAAGAAGGAGATAATCAAGTGGCTCGATGCTAGGATTATTTGCCAAATCTTGGATAGTTCGTGAGTGGGTTAGCCCCATTCAGATTGTACCCAAGAAGGTGGGAATAACCATTAGGACCAACGAGAAAGGGGAAACCTTCACCACTCGTTCAACTTCTACTTGGAGAGTCTGTATTGACTATAGGAAGCTGAACACAACTACTAAAAAGGATCACTTTCCCTTGTCATTCATCAATCAAATCCTTGAAAGGATATCTGGGCAAAAATACTTTTGCTTCCTGGACGGTTATTCGGGATATAACCAAGTCTCTATCCATCCCGAAGACCAGGAAAAGGCAACTTTCACATGTCCCTACGAAAACTTTGCATTTCGTGGAATGCCTTTCGAGCTTTGCAATGCACCTGCGACTTTTCAAAGGTGCATGCTGGCTATCTGATGAGAACCTCATCATGAGCCATAACTAGCTCATTTTGACCCAATACAAAGGATAAAAGCTCCTACATATCTCAAGGAAAAGCTTAACTCAGAGAATTCTGAGTTTGAGAAGAAAACAAGTCATAAGGGGTAAAAGTGCAATTTTACCAGTATAATCTGCATACAGGGTAATTCAGGGCCCAAACACAGGTCAAAACAGCTTAATAAGAATAAAAGTGGGATGAGATGATCTAGCAAGGGCTACAGCACTTCCAAGGAACCAAATGATAATCTGTAACCCTAAAACAACCCACTTCAATTCACAAGGTTCGAGGCAAAGTAAAAATAGAATAAACCCTCTAAAATTCATAGAAAAATAATCTCTAGGGTTTAGAACCTTCAATTTGGCCTTTAGAACCCATTTTGACCTACATTGAGAACCATGCCCAATTAATAACTTAATTTGGGTTTTTGCGCAAATTGACCGGTCAAACAAGGTTTAATATGAAAATAAAATTCACCATCAGATTCCTTAGGTCCTAATTAGTCATGTATAAAAACTTGAGCCTAAGAAGAAACCTCCTTGACCGAATTTACACTTTGGTCCTCATATATTTACTCTTTGGCCCTCAACTTTTGAACCCTCGCATTTAGGCCCCTAACTCTCCTTCGTTCTTTGCAAACAGGTCCCTCCTGCAAAACCCTGCCAGCACCATGCTCCGGCGACCTTGCGCGGAGCATGGCGCCGCGCAGGGTGAGGTGGAGGACCTGGCAAGTGTACCGGGGGTGCCCTGCGTCGTGAGCCGTCGCAGGAGCACCCCCATGGTCACTGTAGCCCCCCATACCGGCCGTGCGAACGCACGGACGGTATGGGTTCGAATTCCGACCATGCTCCGGCGAGGGAGACACGTCGTCTCCCTCCGCCTTCCTCCCTGCTACAACCCTATAAATACCCCCCGCCGCGCCACCGACCAAGGCAGCCTGGATCTGACGGAGAAAACCCCCAGCTTTCGTCTCTTCTTTCTCCGGCAGACGCTCACCAGCTCCGGCGACTTCCTCTCCCTCCACCTCTTCGCTCTGCCGCACTACCAGCAGCAGAGACCTCCTCCCCTGCTCTTCCCGCGCCACGCCGCACCCAGCTGGCGCCTCTCCAGCCTTCTGCTCGCCGCCGCCCCTCTCCCTGAGCATCATCTTCTCCGGCGACAGTCGATACGACTGTCGCCCTGTTCCTCCCCCTTCGTCCCTGCAGTTAAGTTAGACTTACTCCCCTTCTCCTCCTCTTTCTTTCCCCGCTTTCGATTTAGTCAATTAAGCCCTCTACCGACCCTGTTCACCCTCATCCTCTCCGCCTCCGACCACCCTCCGGCGAGCCGCTCCCATCACCTCAGCGACCCACACGGCTCGCAGACCACCGCAGAACTTCCGCCTCCTCACCCTGATCCTCTTCCGCCCCTCCACTTCCCACCAAACACCCTCTGCAGACCCACCGAACACACCCACTCCCTCGCTCACAGTCTGACCTAGGACGACCTAACAGCTCCATCACACCCCCTGCAGACCCCCTGACCACCTTCGCCGTGCCACGGCGAAGGTCCTCCGCCTGTCTGATTTGGCCGAGAGGCCGTGCCATTGGTTTCAGGTTCCAGGCCTTGGCCGCCATTGGCGAGGAAGCTCGAAGCCTGCTCGAGGTTGCTCCAAGCCGAGATATCCCAGATTGAATAGCCACGGCCAGCGCGGAAGAGACTCACGCACACACCCTGGCCCTCGATTGGAGCTGTACGCCTCAACAGCCGACGCAATTGGGAGCACCATCCCTGCTGCAGGCGTAAGAGAATTGGGGTGGGACATTTAGTCCCACCTCGGAATCTCTCAAAGGCGCGCGGACACATAAATTGAAAAACTGCCGTATGCTGTTTGCCTCAGTTACCACGGGGTGAGGTCCCTCTCACCCGACCCGACCCGACTCGGCCTCGTCCGTGACCACGCTCCGCGGACCTGGCCCGACCCGATTAGACTGACCTGCACTCCTCGCCCACCACGCACGCCGGTGGGCCTGGACCCGGGCCTGACCCGAACCCGATTACCCGATAGCGCTCTGGGAGAGCTTCCGAAGAGTGATTTCAGAGAGAGAGAGATACGCGGGGGAAGGGGGTAGAGTAGGTTTTTGCCTTCTGATGAACTCTTGAGCGTGCAGGCACAGGTGAAGGACTGCGGAAGAAGAAGCAGCTGCACTGTAGCAACTGCTCAGTTAAGTCGTCGAAGCACCGGGCCAGACGACGGACAGTCAGCAGCCAGAGCAACACAGAAGGCAGGCTGAAGAAGAAGGAAGGGAGACTTAGTAGCCGAAGGCAGAAGCACCACGATTGCAGAAGAAGAAATGAAAAGAAGCGAGAAGCAAGAAAAGAAGAAGACGATCTGAAGAAAAAGAAAGAAAGGAAACAAGGAAGAACAGAAGAAGAAGAGCACGAGGGGAAAATCTGAAGAAAGCAGAAGAAGAAGAAGAAGAATAGGAAGAACCAAAAAGAAAGAGGAAAATCTGAAGAAAGCAGAAGAAAAAGAAGAAGAAGAAGAAGAACAGGAAGAACCAAAGACAAAGAGGAAGAAAGAAGAAAAGAAGCAGAAGCCAATTTTTCATCTCTCTCTCTCTCTCTTTATTTTTGTAATAGAACTTGTATATCTCTAGAATACAACTTGCTCCCTGAGTTCGACCTCGGGAACTCTTTTATTTTTCCGAGTAAAAAAAATTTTATATGAAAACGTTGGTAACAACCGGCTTTACTACAACGAATTAACAATGAAAACCGACGTTCCATCACTATCTTTTCTGACATGGTGGGAGATTGTCTTGAGGTGTTCATGGATGATTTTTCTATTTTCGGAGATTCTTTTGACTCTTGCCTTGCTAACTTGGAATTGATCCTCCAGAGATGCATCAAAACACGGCTGGTCCTTAGCTTGGAAAAGAGCCACTTTATGACTCAAGAAGGCATTGTCCTATTGATTGCACAGTAATCATAGTCTTAATTGGCCTAGATTAAGCTAGGACTTAGCATAAGTTAGGGTTATTCATGCATGCATACGCATTAGCTGCATCTTTATTGCTTTCCTTTAGCTATGCATAAAATAATGTTATAATGTGCTGATTAAGTGCATTATGTCGATTGCAGGGAATAAGCTGATCAGGAGCTGGATCTGAAGCTGGATCAGGAATAACGGGAGTTGTAGTAGAGCTGGAGCAGAAGGCCTAGTTTAGATGTAGGAATAATGATGTAAGGGAGTTAAAGGTTTACTATTCCATTAAGTAGAAATAAAGCAGTAAAATGTGAAGAGCTTCGGTCCATCCTAGCCCTAGGATATCCTAGAGACTTCCCCAAGCCTTAGCCACCCTTAGATTAGGTCACAACACACTAGGAAGCCCTAAAACCCTAGTTCCAACCCTTCTCTCGACGTCTAGATAAGTTTTAAGAAGTCCAGGACCCTTAGCAAACTCCCGCACACTTCAAACCCACTTCTACAGTGTTATTGGACGTCCAGAAACTTTGTCAGACGTCCAATTTCTACAGAATACCCAAAACAGAACCCGAAATCCTTCCTGACTCTGATTGGATGTCCAGAAAACAAGTCTGGACTTCTGATTTTTGAGCATAAGACATCTGAGTATATAATTAGATGTCCGATACTGCTCTCCAATTCCTGTTTTGAGATTTAAGCCTTGATCTTGGATCTCTAGGTCACTAAACCCAATTCCAACCCCATAGGAACCGAAATTAAGGTGCCCTAACCCTAGTACATCACCTCTAGACCTCCCTAAGGACCTAATTAAGTCCTCACTAAACCTAGTTGACTTGGATCTTAGTCAATTCCATCAGCCGATTCAATTGGACTCATTGAGTCCAATTGAGCCCTGATCTCAGCACACACTGTCCAATTGGACTCAGTGAGAGTCCAATTGACCTAGACCTGACTTAATTGAGTTGTTTTACTCTCAATTAAGTTTTCGCACACCCAATTAAACTTGTATTACGTTTAATTGCACTTTACCTTAGTGAATTAAGGTTTGTAACCGTAATTTGAGACCTACCTTGACCTAAACCCACTAGAACCCAACCTAATCAACCTAGCCACCTAAGTTTCGACCCACACACACCCACACACACCCACACACACCATCCACACGAAAATATCTAGCCTAGAGTTCTCTAGAACTCTCTACCATGTGTGGTTGCCTTGGTTGCCAAAAATAGCAACCAAGAGCCATCCAATTTTTAGATCCACATTTGG